>OW387781.2:0-10000000 GCA_936446665.2 Synanthedon andrenaeformis | reverse complement strand
TTTAGTTAATAATCGCCTACTTACATTGTCTTTCATAATACGCTTGAATGACATCAGCACACATCAGTGAGGAATTATTTTCAACCGAATTCAAAAAAGGAAGAGGTTCTCAATTTGACTATAATTATGAATTGATTTTGATGATTCTTTTTACTTAAGTCGTACTTCAGAGGTGGTCCCATATAAATTTTATCGAAATAGATTTAGCGCTTTTTTAAAAAAAAATCAAAACAAATACGACTTTAATATTATTCTACCTTCAATCTATATTTTAACTGTCATTACCGATAGTCATCACAGAAACATTGGCCAAAAACAAAGGATATTTGTATGTACATATTTGTAAGGAGCCAACATGATACTACCAGTCGAATGTCATTATTTTCTGTACAACCTTATTTTCATAATTAGGTATACAACTAAGTTGCCAGATCGATTGTCACTTGTCAAATTACCCGTATCTAAGTATTTAAATATAGTTGGAAATTAGCTGCAAAAGGGATAGAGATTTTTCGACTTTCGAATGGCACGAGGGCCATTCAAAAAATCTCTATCCCTTATCCTTAATGCTAGTGTAGTTGGCAGCGCACTTGCGGCACCTGTGACGTTGCTTGTTATAGGCGACGGTAGCCACCTACCATAAAGTGGACCGTTAGCCTGTCTACCATTCCAAAAACAGTAAAGTTTTGTCAATTTTAGTTCAGTAATTAAGAATTAATAAACTATTAAACCTATTTTTTAAATTTTTAGTATAAATATATTTAGATACTATTGATCACCAACACACGTCCTAACCTAAAGTCCTAAAACAAAGCACGAGGGCCATTCGAAATTTGAAAAATCTTTCGCTCATAACTTCTCAATTACATTTACACCCGTATTCTTAGTCGCATCCTCGACTTTACCTTCACTCAACCTCAGTCGAGGTTACCTTAAAGACCGCCTCGAAAGTTCCTCGAAATCGGTATTTTTAGTTGCAAATTTTAGAATTCCTCGACGGTCCTCGACGGAGGTTCGAGTCGAGGAGATACGTCATCGTTATGACGTGTTTCGCGGTATCGTTTCGAGGTGATCCTTTACGTTCCTTTGAACGCAGAATTTTTGTGCGTAAATATTCTATCTTTATAATTTAATATAATTAAAAATAATAAATAAAACAAATTAAATGAAATATACAATTCTGTAAAAGTAACTAAAAAGTTTTTAAATTCATAAAATATATCACATTTAAAATTTTGGAATATTTGTTTTAAATATTTATTGCAAATACGTGAAACGGAATTATTAAGGTAAAGTCGCCAAATTTCGTCCCCAAGCCTAATTTCGTCCCCATCGGTTTCTCTTTTTCTAACGAACGCCATCTAGTTCAAATACTTCAAATCTAAAGTTACTTACGTCAGTCGGCCATTGCAAAAGTTTGGCGGTGGAATGTAGCTCCTGTGTTAAGATATTTAAAAAAAGAAAAAACTGTTCAAGGTGAGTTTTTAATTGAAATATTATGTGTACTGTTTAAATTTGGATCTGTTTGACTTATTAAAATGAAATTTTTGTCAAAAATTGTTCTTATCGTTTAGATTTAAATCGATTATAATTTAATTTAGGTTATGACATGTGTTTTGGTTAAATGGAGGATAACAACAAAATTGGCAAATTCTTAATATCGTCCCCTAGCGTGAGCCTAATATCGCCCCGGGGACGATATTTAGATCACTTCGTCATTCACTGTCGTGCACTATTTGTGACTGTTTTTTATATTTATTTATTTTATTTTTAGATGCCAAAGAGAAAGTTATGGGATGTTGAAGCAATGAAAAAAGCTGTTGAAGCTGTCCGAACTAAAGAAATGGGTTATAAAAAGGCAGTTAAATTATTTAATGTTCCAAGAGCCACTTTGAAAGATTACGTAAAAAAGTCTGATAAGCCTATAGAAGATATAGTTTCTGGAAAAATGGGAAGAAAACCAGTTTTGCCACCTGAATTAGAAGAAGAGTTGGTGAACTATTGCTTGCAAATGGAAATTAATTACTATGGTATGACCGCTTCTGATTTAAAACGATTGGCTTTCCAATTGGCTATCAGAAATAATATTTCACACCCATTTTCACAAACCAAAAATAAAGCAGGTAAGAAATGGATGAAGTTATTTATGGCTCGTCATCCTAATTTGTCTTTTCGCCAACCAGAATCGCTATCACGAGCTCGTATACAAGGCTTTACTGCAGAAAATGTTAAATCTTTTTTTGACATATTGAAACCTGAATTACAAAAGATTAATTTCAACCCCAATAAAATATTTAATGTAGACGAAACAGGGATCACCACGGTTCAGCATAAAGTGAGAAAAATCCTGACAGCGAAAGGCAAGAAAGCAGTTCACAAATTTTCGTCAGCTGAAAGGGGAGCCTTAATGACTATAGTGACTTGTATGTCAGCTTCAGGTCAATTCATTCCTCCATTATTGGTGTTTCCAAGAAAAAATATGAAAGCGGAACTACTTGATGGAGCGCCTCCAGGCA
The DNA here is from genome assembly GCA_936446665.2 of Synanthedon andrenaeformis. Taxonomy (NCBI): domain Eukaryota; kingdom Metazoa; phylum Arthropoda; class Insecta; order Lepidoptera; family Sesiidae; genus Synanthedon; species Synanthedon andrenaeformis. The sequence goes on along the minus strand of OW387781.2, from coordinate 9,997,484 downwards.
CCATTGGTGGATCTCATCCGTCGGGGTGGATTCAGCCTGAGTTGTTCACAAAATGGCTGAGACATTTCGTGTCTATAGTAAAACCATCTAAAGAGGACCCTGTTTTGCTGGTGTTGGATGGTCATTACAGCCACACAAGAAATTTAGACGTGATTGACATTGCACGTGACAATGGCGTGTCTTTAGTCTGCCTACCTCCTCATTCAACTGATCATATGCAACCTTTGGACGTTTCATTCATGTTTCCGTTAAAAACTTTTTATGCCCAAGAAATAGAACGTTGGTTAACAAACCATCCAGGACGGGTCGTTACTCACTACCAACTTGGGGAAATATTTGGAAGAGCTTATGCAAAAGCATGTAAAATTGATACTGCTGTAAATGGCTTCCGGAAAACAGGAATATTTCCACTCAATGAAAACATTTTCTTTGACTCACCAAACGCTCCTCTTTCAACCAATGCAAACAGCGCGACATCTGTGGTAAATGATCTCCCCGTTCCTTTGGATTCCACAAGGGCAAGACCAAGAACACCAACTGCATCACCACGGTTAAGCAATTCTTCATCTCCATTTATAGTTCCAGCTGACATACAACCTATTCCAGTGGTTGAGCCACCTTCAACGTCAACTAGGCGAGGTAAAGCCATGGTAGTTACGGCTTCACCGCATAAAAAAGAAGTAATACACGCAGAAAACAAAAAAAAGGAAAAAGAAGAAAGAAAAGCAGGAAAAAAAAGAGCTAGAAATATAAAAAAAAATACGACAGGAAACAACAAAAAGAAAACCAAAAAGCAACGTAAGAATCCATCTTCTGATGAGGACACATCTGATGACGACCCAATTTTCGTTTCTACTGACGAAGAAGATAGTGACAATGATGACGCTGAATGCCCAGTTTGTAATAAAAGTTTTTCTCAAGATAAAGAGGGAAAGAAATGGATAAGGTGCACAAAATGTTTCCAATGGATGCATGAGGATTGTGTTGAAAATCCAGGAGCTAATTTTATTTGTGCGACTTGTTTTGAGAATTAAAATTACTTAAACTAAACCAATGATTAATAAAAGTCTGATTAAATATTATAATAATGATTACCAATAATTATTGTTAGAAATACAATTTAAGTTTACGTACTGATTATTGTGATCTCAATATCGTCCCCGGGACGTAATTAGGAGCCCAAAAAAAAAAAACTTATATTTTCAACTTTTTGTTAAAGCTGTTTTTGTAGAAAAAGTAAGAAAGTTAATTTTAGTTTTTGACTATTTAAAATAATAAAGGAATGTTTACCTAAACTTCGATGTTTTATTTATTACTCTACTCGTGATACTTTTTTCAATTTTTTATTTTTACAAAAAGGGGACGTTATTTGGCGACTTTACCTTATTGTGTTTGGTTTCGGTGGCGCCATGGTGGCGCTGTAGGTAGCTGAGCTGTAGTAATGTCATGTACTCATGTCATGCATGCATGTTAGTTTTTTGTTGTTGACGTTAATTTGTTTGTGTTTATTTATTAATGATTTTATTATATTTTGTTGTTATAATAGTTATATGTTTTGTTTGTTGTTTTTTTCTTGACAATTGAATAGTTTGTTATAGTTTTTTTATCAGGAGGTATGTCAGTGTCAGGTCGGTTAATTTTTAGTGAAAGTGAGAGAGTGTGCCTACAGGAACTAATAATTAAATATAAAATAAACGTGAATACGACGTTTGGGGCTGGATGTCCTTACAATAATAAGAAAAAGGTGTGGGCACGTTTAACGGAGGAATATAATTCGATCGAAACAAATAGCAAGGTAAAACAAACACAATCTGATTATTCTTTTTTGATTTTCGTCAAATGTTACATATACAACACTATCACTATGTTACATATAATAATGTAATAAATAGTTAATTTTATATTGATTTTTTGCAGAGAACGGAGTTGCAACTGCGAAAATGTTGGGACAACATGAAAACTCGAAAAAAGCAACTCCTGGCATTGGAGAAAAAGGAGCGGATGAAAACTGGAGGAGGATCGTTCCAACCCTCTGTACCAATGCCAGACGGTATAGTGGATGAAGTACTATCCAATGTCACAGACATTGAATTGCCTTTTGTGATAGACAGTGATTCTGTCCTTATATCACAAGGCAATTTAGAAGGTAATTGATTCAAATGTTTTACTTAATTTTTCATGTGTTTTCATTATTTTATTAAAATATATTAATGAAAGAGTGATATATTAATAAAAGAGTGGCCCACCTCTAAGGTTTTTCAATTTCATTTGCCATTTATAAGTAACATCACTTGCTGAAACAGTGAAAGAAATCATCGTGATCAACCTATGTATAGAAGACTAGCAATCTTTGAAGACACGTGAAGTCCTGCCAATGAGCAGTGGGCTTGCGGGGTGGACTATAGTCCAAACTATCTCTGACAAAAGTAAGGCCAGTGCTCAGCAGTGGGCATGAAAGGCTGAAATGATGATTATGAATGACACTTATTAAAACTTTCCACAATTTAATATACTGTATAGTCCAAACTAATTAATAATATAACCATACAAATTTATGTAGGCCTTTCTACAATCACATCCACTGCTGAAAGAGATCAGTTGCTAAATGCAGAAGGGGAGGAACAATCGCTGAATGCCGAAGGAGTAGATCCGTTACTGAATACAGAAGAAGTGAATCAGTCTCTGAATGCAGACACATGTGAGTTCAAATAATATAAATCTATAAAATTCATCGACAATAAAATATTATAATTTAAATAAATAAAGTATTATAATTTTAGTATGAGTTTCTTTCTTTATAATGTAAAAATAGTTCGTAATATAATCCAATTTATAACTTTTCAATCATTTAATTATTTACTTATTTTTTCTTACAGCTTCTTACTCACGATCAGGAGCACACACCAATGGTGAACGTCGACGTTTATTCATTACATCACCTCAAATTCAAGGTATACCTATTAGTTTATTTTATATAAGTATATGTTATTGTTCACTTATATGTTGATAATATGTAATGTGTGGATTTTTTGTAGGAAAAAATTATAGAGCACAAATCATTCGAAATGAATATGAAATAAGAAAAGCAAATTACTTAAAAACCGCAGAACAAGAAGAGGAACTACATAAGCTTAAAGTGGAGGAACAAAAATGGCTAATTAAAGCTGCTCAAGAGCAATACCGATGCAATCGAACGAAGCGGGAAGAGGCAGAAATATCACTAAACGAAAAATTGAATAAAAACACAAATTTGTACTATGTTTTACTTATTTTTTCCCGACATTGCTGTAACAGTTATCAAATTAGAAGAATAGCCTACCGAGAAAACCTACATTCTACTATTAAAAGAATAGCCTTATTTATAAATATTATCTATCACTAAACCTTAACTTAATTAAAAATTTAACATTGAATAGAGTAAAATAGTATTTATTACATAAATTTGTTAGTTATTGTTAATTAATTAAATAACATTACTAATTAAAACTAAAGACATTAATTAAAATGTTTAACAATCAATTATTATGGTTTGTAATAGTATTTATAATAAATTTGTTATAGTTAAAGTAAATTTATATTTATTTATAAAAGAAAAACTCTACTAAAACTAAATGCTTTAATTAAAATGTCTTGCAATAAATGCTGCTCTTATCACACTACCTCTTTCTGTATCAGTTATGGCAGGAACTGGTATAACCACTGCTGATGCTGGTTCCAACTGTGAAACAACTTCATTTGTTTTTATGGCAATATTATGCAATACTGCACATGCCCCAATAACATTGCAAGTATTTGGTAGACTGTTCTGTAGTTTTCTACTAAGACATGAGAATCTTCTCTTCCACACACCGTTTAACCTTTCAATAGTATTTCTTGTGGTTATGTGCGACTTATTGTATCTTAACTCGGGCTGGCTCTGCGGATTAATCACAGGTGTGTACATATAAGATGTTTGTGCATATCCATTATCACCAAGGAGAATACCTGACAGATTACCTTCTTCAAATCGCATGCAACATCTTGAATTGTTAAATATACGCGAATCGTGGACAGAGCCCGGCCATCGTGATACAATGTCATATATTTCTAAATTTGGACCGCATACTAGTTGGACGTTAATTGAGAACCAGCCTTTCCTGTTGCGAAAAACTTCTCCAGTGGTTCTGCTTGGGCTTTTAATTGGAATATGGGTGCAATCAATGCATCCAATTACACCAGGAAAGCCAGCAATTTGACAAAATTTTCTTTTAACATCTGCTATTCGGTTTTCATCAGGAAACTTTATATACTGAGCTATTTTTAAACACAACTCTTTTGAAATCAAAGCCACTATTCTGGATGTGACAGATTGACTTATTTTGTGCAAGTCGCCACACACGATCTGTAATAAACAGCTTTACTTTAATTAAACATTACATTTAAACAGCTTTACTTTAATACACAATATCCTAGAAAATAGGCATTGTTATAACATACCTACACACTGAGGACGTAGGTAATATAATTATACCCATTTTAAAAAGCAACAATAGAATTGTTGATTATACATTCCTAACAAAATTCCAAAAGAAATATGAATTCTACTTACTTGAAAATTTCCTGTTGCATAGAATCGCAAAGCGATCAGTAGTTGAATTATTGGTGGAATAGGTAACCCTCGATTATTTCTATTTACATTTTGTAATTGGATCATCGGTAATATAATATTTACAACAGTTACTTTACTGAACCGATATCTATTTTTAAATTCTACATCATCATAAAACTTTATGGGATTTTCGGCATCCCTTATGTATCGGCGTGATAAATAATTATAATCATAGGGATTATTATACAAATAGTTAATAAATTCTTCAAATGTAGACATAATTCCCGTCATTTTCGTCCTTAAGGTTGGTCTTGAGGTACCTTGAGTTTGACAGATGCTTCCTCGACATATTGTCACCTCGAATGAGGAATGTTTCGAGTCGAGGAGCCTTTTTTGTGACTATGAATACGAATTCCGACTTTCGAAGTTGAGTGGAGTTAAAGTCGAGTCGAGGATGCGACTAAGAATACGGGTGTTAGATACATCTGACAACTTAGGTAATTATGAAAATATGATCGTATAGAAAATATAGTACATTACTGCAGAGTCCGGGAAGTGACGGATTGCCGGACGAAGTGGTTTCAAGGCCGAGCTTTAGCGAGGCCTTGACAAAGAACTGAGTCCGGCAATCCTCATTCCGGTCGAGGCTGGTATAGTGCTTTTCTTAATAAATGTGAGGAAATAATCAAACACGTGATACAAAAAAAAAGTATAATATGAAAAAATTATTAAAAAATTAATAAAACAAACGCAAATGTTTACTAAAAGCAACAAATATTTAGGTAGGTACTGAAAAAAAGTCTGCTTTCCCACTTTTTTTATTTTAATGAGTGCAAAGAAAACAGCGCCATACAGCCCAGTCATCAAATGAGCATGCGCTCGCCGCGGCCTACTAGATTTCATCGGGCTGAGCAGCGGCCAGTAATCAATTAGTGCAAAGAAAACAGTGCCATACAGCCCAGTAATCAAATGACCGTGCGCTCGCCGCGGCCTACTAGATTTCATCGGGCTGAGCAGCGGTCAGTAATGAATTTTCATACAACATTCTTGACCTAGGCCGAGAAAGAAATGCATGAGCCAAGAATTACAAACTTCGCGGCTTGTTTTTAGTACAAGAATGCCTACATTTCCGAGCATGTTTGAGAAAATGACATTCGACTGTTTAGATATTTTTGACGCGTTGAATGTTCACATTAATTAGAGTACTTTGGAGTGTAGATATAATCGGTCTTCAAAGTGTGTAGTGTTATTTGAGTACCTAGTAGATATGAGCGCCGCGCCGGCGCGCCGCCGCCGCCGCCCGTCCCCCCGCGCCGCCGCCGCCACGAAAAGGACGGCGGCGCGCCGAGCGAGAGGAGAAATTGAATCGAATAATCAGTTCTGGTCTCGTTGAGGTAGGACGCGTTACTCGTTTGCGTCAAAATGGCGGCGTCTGCGTCGTCATCAGACAATGTGGACGTTTTTAAAATAAAAGTTGACAAAATTACCGTGACTCCGCTATCAAAATTAAAAACTAAACACAGCTTCTGCTGGAATTATTTTGGACACATTGTTGTGAATATAGATGGAAAAAAAAGAACAGTTCTCAGTGATCAGGTGTTTTGTGAGGCATGTTTACGAAAAGCAAAGGAAAAAGATTGCAATTTCATGTTTGCTGAGTGAGTAAAACCTATGTTTATCTATTTCTTTTGTATGTAAGTTCAAAGATGTCAATCAAATATAACAATTCACAAAAGTTGGCCTTTCAAAACAAATATTAATGAATATATTTTATTTATTTTGCCTTCACTTATATAAATATCTATGGTAGGTTTATCTAACGCTGACTAGGTAATAGGCATTACATATTTAGTAGAATGTTCTGGACTATACCTACAAAATGGCGGCACGTGCAAGTGTTGCTTCTCGATACCGTCTATTATTATTATTAATTACTAAAGTTGTCAGAACAATGAATAACTTGAATCTTTACCTTGTTGTGCTTGCAATTAAGTACCTAAAAACTAAATTATAGCAATTTTAAATTATCATTCTGGGCTTTATCAAAAATCTTGTGTAATTTTAAAGTACATCTAGGCTATGATAATTATGGCTCTATATTCTCTATAGGTTACTCATCTTTCAATTTTAACTTTTAAAGCTGCTCCTTTCTTTCCTTCTGCTCCTTTAAAATGAAATTTAAAACGAAATCCTTTAATTTTTTTTTCATTTCAGAGCGAACGTGAAAGCATATAGTAAGAACATTGCAACTAGCAATTTACTTCGCCATTTGAAAGATGAACATAAATTAGAAGATACTCAACAAAAGTCAAAGGTTGCCCCTATCGAGACATTTTTCTCTGTAATACAAAGAAAACCAGCTAAAAAAACCGATGACAGCATTAATAGAAAGAACAAGTCGCAGCTTGCCCGCGACCTTGCGTTATGGTTCGCAAGATCCCTCATACCGTTTGACAGCATAGATGACGAAGCTATGAAGGATTTTTTTTAAAAATACAGTATAATTATTTCGGATGCAGATCTTCCGTCTCGACAAAACATAGCTCGGGAAGGGCTTGAAGATGTTTATGAAAGTATGGTGACTTACGTAAAAAACATCATCCTTAAACAGAAATTGGGGTTCGGAGCTTTAACTGCCGATCTTTGGACGGACCAATACAGACGACGGAATTATATAACGTGTACATTTCATTTTATTAATGAAGAAATGGAACTTAAAAAATTTACATTGGCTACCAAACAGATAACTGGAAAACATACAGGCGAAACAATAAAGGATGAAATTCTAGATGTTTTACAAGACTTTCAGATTGAACGATCGAAAGTAGTGTTGGTGACAGATGCAGGCAGCAACATGAAAAGGGCTGCTAATTTGCTAAATGTGGAAAATCATCTTTGCCTTGGCCATGCACTGCATAACTTGGTAACTGTTGACGGCATTCAAGCAACAGAGGAAGTAAATAACCTTATCACTAAGTGCAAAAAAATTGTAAAACATGTAAGATACAGAGCACCACAACTTGAGGCTGCTGCTAGTAGAGAACATCGGGATTTGCTTTTGACGATGAATGAAATTGGAGAACAGCTTGAAAGTTCAGATGAAACGATTCTATCTGGTGAATGTAGTGACCCTCAGGAGCAGCATACTGACACAATTTCTGTGCCGCCAACTATAAAAACGAGCACGCCAACTAGATGGCATAGCATACTTTCGATGTTATCAAGTTTAAATCATAGAGCGAATCGCCGGCCTATTAATGATATGCTAAGAGACATAGGACGCCATAGTTACCAACTGAAAGACTACGAACACAAGCTCATTGCTGATTTAATAACATTTTTAGAAAAGTTCAAGCAAATTGTAGAGATTTTATGTTCCGAAACCCAACCAACCATAAATTTAGCATTGATTTTCAAATCAGAGCTCAGAAGATTGTTTGAAGAATGTGATGACAATGAGGCTGTGGTTTTAACAAGACTGAAGAGTAATATGCTCTTCAAGTTAGAATACCGCTTTCCCTCGAACGACACAGTCGTTGCAGCATCGTTGTTAGACTGCCGTTTTCATTTGATACAAGAAATTGACCAATATATGGAAACTCACGACACAACCAAAGTATCATTCTTAACACATATGATTCAAAAAAATACTCGTGATTCAAAAGTTATGCAGAAGCCTGATGCAGCATCAACTTCAACGGTAGAACCAGGTCCGAGCTCGGCATCTGCAGTCTCTACCTCTACTACTTTTTTAGCAGATTTGGCACGAAGACATACAAACAGCCAACAAGATAAAGACAGCGTAGTCGAAAACGAGTGCTGGAAGTACTTCAGTTCTGCTAGTGCCGAAGATCTAGAACCCTATAATGGGAATATTTTGCTTTATTGGAAAGACAGAAGAACTTCGTTTCCGTACTTATCAGCACTTGCTCGTGCATTATTGTTCATTCCAGCAACGAGCACCCCTAGCGAAAGGGTATTTTCAGTTGCTGGACAAGTAGTTACAGAAAAGAGGTCACGATTAAATCCAATAAGGATTAATCGCATTATATTTATCCATGACAATTACCATCACTGTAAAAACAAAGAATGATTAACTGATTAACATTAACTAATTTTCGATAATTCCTTGTAGAAATTAAAACTAGAAAACTAGAAATTTAAAAACTACTTTGATTTTATATTGCTAAAGACTGTGATATAGTAAGTTGAGCAAATAATTACCTACCTACTGACTACTGAACTGAATCATTTTGAACTCAGGTAATCAGTAGTACTGGTTACCTAAGTTCCAAATGTGACGTGATTGTGCGTGATCTCAAAGAGCCAAGAATAATTCAATGGCTTCAGCAATACTTTTAGACTACTTACTTCTTATTTTTAATGTTTTAAAGATAAAAGATAACATAAATATAGGTATGTTTATGTTTTAAACCTCTTTAATTAAAGATTTATGTATTTTGCATTAAGGCTCTTAGTGTCGTCAATGACGTATGCCATACAAGCTACACCACGCGCCGCATACCGGAATTAGTATATCATACCGGAATTAGTATATCATTAGTATATCATAATTAGTATATCATACCGGAATTAGTATAGCTATATTGTGTTTAAAGTACAACAGATTATTTATTTTTTAGCGTGTAAATATTTCCAATCGCCGTACCCGTTTAGGAGCAGTAGGGAATTTAACTCAAAAAAACACTGGTAATATTTTATTGTTATGTACCAAATTTTGTCTAAGCTTTGATGTTTCACATTTTTTTTTAAATCTTTTTAGTCTAGCCACAAACGAGTAGACTCAAGAAAGTACCCATTTGACGATACTAAGAGCCTTAATAATATTAAATTATTCGAGTGTTAATTGGTATAATATTAAGATTTTATGATAACGTTGATTTTTTTTTTACTGCAATCCAAGTGCCAAAAATGTTTTGGGTTTAAATTTGTTTTAGTTGTGTACGTTTCTTTTGTAATTTTCATAAAAACAAGTATTTCAGATCGAAAAACTCTTTATTTTTTCCCGTCATCAAGTTCAAAAAAAATCAAGGTCACGCCGCCGACAACGCCGCCGCCGCCGACCTTAGAAAGTCGGCGCGCCGCCGCCGGCCTTTTGCCCATCGGCGCTCATATCTAGTACCTAGACAGATCCGATATATCTGATGCTGACTGTACACTCAAATCAATTTCAAAATCAATATCTTAAATAATTTATGATAATGTTAAATACTCTGCTTTCCAAATATATATAAAGATATAAAATATGTTATCAAAATTTACAGTTTTGTCCATTCAGTACATTTTTATTCATAACGGGGGTACACTATCCTAGGTCCATTTAAAAAAAAAAACGCAATGCTATTAAAATAAGTATTTTAATCTCTATTTACTGCTATATCTTTTTAAGTCCTATCAATGAGAACAAAAGTCGTTTTTGAACACATGTTACAAGTCCAACTCGTTACATGTTTACACTCAGACATTTATTCCTGTGTACTGAATAATTTGCTAAATGAGACTTAGGATAGTTTGCTTCCTATATACCTATATTGTGGTGAAGTGTTTTAATATGCATTTGCCTAATTCAAAATCTAACATAACACATAACATACTAGTCATTTTAATCGCTTACTTCATTTTTGGTTCTTGGCTTAGATTAGACTATCGTGTAAAAATATTTCATATAACACGAGATTTAGTCTAAATATTGATTATTTACATTTTTATCTATATCGATTTTATTATCTAGAAATTATATTATTACTTTTAATAAATAATAATCAATCGTAATGTACATTCGCCATCATCTCTTTGCTTCTTGTAAAGTTATCTAGAGCGCTAAAACCAGCTTTGACACTGTTCATTTCAATTCTATTCCACAATGTGCCCATAAATATATAATAGAAGGAAATACCCGTCAGAACAATCTTGATTATATCGTACAAAACTCTGTTCGGCCAGAAGCCAACTGTGCCTAGTAGAAACATGAAAATCAACCCACCGACGGTGAGAAACAGTCTTTTTGACTTGTCGAGATTTTTTTGCGCTTCCTTACATACCTGTATAGCCTGTGTCACTGTATCGTACAGGAGAATGTCCTTGCTGTTCTGTCGCTTACTATTCACAGGAGAATGTTTCAAGCGCAGCTCCAGAGAGACTGCGTTGTGGTCCGAGTATGAAAACGTTTCACCTTCCACTCTGTCCTTCAAGGGATTGCCAAAATTCACGACGGTGGCCTGAAATATTTACATTTTACAGTGTTAACTAATGACACTATTGGATAAGGGACCACTAATTAATTACAAGGGGAGTCCGAGAAGCACATAAGGTTTCTCGGACTTCCCTCACCCTTCTTCTCACGTAAGATTTTATCTGGTTTAAGAAAAGAAACAATTTTGAAGATGTGTATATCATGAAAAATCACACAATTTACATAGTTTAAAATAAATTCTGTCCTTCTGTATGTACGCTTAGATCTTTCAACGTATTTTAATGCAGTTTTCATTAATGGAAAGATAGTTAAACGAGGAATGTTTTTATATATGTATAATTAGCAGAAAAAAATTGCACCCAGGCCCATTGCACCACAGAAAAAAAGAGCGAAGCCGGGAGCGGGTCGCTAGTACCGGAGGTATATACCGAAAAAATCTTTCACCTTTTAGCTAACGAGTGGTTTAATTAAATTTTGGACGTAAATGATAGATTAAACCATATTCCCCAATTTTGTTATCAGTTTTCTGAATTGACTCCCACTATGTTATCAAATTTAATGACGTTTTCACGTCAAAAAGCAATTTAAATGTTTTGAGGAGTTTTTTTTTTGTTCCTACAACGCGTTTCTGCGATATTTGATATATTTTTTTATCTCTATAGCACAATTAGTCCTTTAGCAATACAGTCCAATGCTCAAATGGAAAGTCCATAATAACATAAGTCGGACTCCAACATAAGTCCGAAATTTCCTTATTGGCCAGCCAACTTATAAAGACACCAACAGACCTGTTCTAACCTTATGGTCAATGTAGCCCCTATATGTGTCAATGTTTCCCTGGAAGTCAAAGTAACCCCGTTTGAGGGTAGAAAACGTAAATAAAAATTAGGATGATGACTACCTCAAGACCGGAATTGACATGGAACAGAATATGATCTATTCTTTTTCCTTCAGGACACGCTGCCACACGTTTGGGGTCTGAATAGCTGTTGTTTGAACAATCTGATGTCCCCATATTCTTCACGTATTTAGTATCAGTACCCTCGGCCTCGCAGCTCATGTCGTAAGGGTCTAATAATGCAGGTATCTGGGTTATAAGTCTACAACAAATACAAAATCCATATATGTTTCAAAAATCAATACAATACAATACAATAATTCTAACAGATAAAATTATAACAGATAAAGATCATAACAGAACTAAGCGTTCTTATTCTAAGATACAATCAGACGATACTATGGACTCACCTAAATGATAAATCTCCAGGCCCAGTGTTCAAGTCTCCTGCCAAAATAGAGACGTCTGCAGGTGGAGTTGTTAAATTGACAAATTCAGCAGTGGAATATGCCTGGAGCACTCGATGAGCCAAGTAAATGTCATCCGCATGATATTCCGCATGCAACTGTAACAAGATATTTTTAAACTATAATCAGCAACAGACAACCAACAGATGCAGTATGGATATGCTCTTGTAAACAATTTTGTTCAACTGTGGCTTATTTCACCTAAAAGAACAGCTCTTTAAACTTCACGACACAAAATCCCAGTTTGATCAAATCTTATTAAATATTTCTTTGGCAATTAATCTTTTTATGCATGATTACAAAAAAAAGGTGTCTACGACTCCGTCTGCGACTGTGGCGCCCAATTTTTTAAATTTTTTGACGATCCATTGGGAACCTAACATTTTCCAGGATAAAAGTATCCTATATGTATTATTGTTAATCCAGGTAATCCAGTAATAGTATCCTCTATCCGTTTTTTTATATATTAGGGTGGACAGACAGGCTGACGGACCATTTAGGGTGGACGGGCAACGGTAAGTTGACAGTTTGTGTAAGAAATATATCTATAAAAATCTATAGATATTTTTCTATATTTCTATAGCCAAATGCAGAAACTTATGTTGCGAGAATTACGATACATATTTAAAGAGTGTTTGATATTTAAGGATGTCATTAAAGCTATAGAAAAAGAAAAAAATGATTTTTAGTAAAACCTACATTATTAATTATGTTATAATTTCACTCTTATTCCAATCCATACTTGGAAATAGCTTTTTTTCCTAAAACGATTACTATATGTCTTGGTTGCTTTGTGTTTATATAGTATTATGTAATGTATTAACCAATATATTAAAAAGTGACTTTGATAAAATAAAGTGAAGATAAGATAAGTGATAAGAATGAAAACTTACATGTGTGCAGTATACATTTATCAATTTGTCATCACATTTAATGCGACACAATCCCACTCCTTTTCCTCCAAACCAGTCGCCATGGTGGATCTTATGTATGTAGCCATTTAGAGACCACTGATGAAAGAATACATCAATTATGGGCCACTTCGTAAACACGCAAAGACCTGACCCAAGAACACCACTGAAAAAGTTGAATTGAAAATTTTCTTCAATGAAGACCAAATAACTACTTTGAAACCATAATATTGGTCTTCACATTTTAATTATAATATAAATACAGCAAGGAACTTTAAAAATGTGTGTGACAATATGATATTCTAGAATTAAAGATGTAATTTTAAAAATTGCACAAAAAACAACATTCTACAGTATAAGCCTTAGCTGAGAGTATATTGTCTTACGGGTTAAGTAGCTATGGCCGCACTTATAAAACGTACCTAGATCAAATATATAACATCCAATATAGATTGTTAAAAATAATAGTACCTTTGAAAATTAAAAATAAATATAGTGAAGATCCCATGGGACTATTTAAGTACTGTGGAGTGATTCCTATTCACAAAAAAGTTGACTATACATTACTCATGGAACAATACTTTCGCGAGGAAATTCAAGTAGTAAAAAGTCACACAATAGTCACTAGAAGCGTCACTAATAAGTTATTGCATAAACCAAAATTTATTAATGAGTATGGCAAAAGAACCTCGCAATATATAATTCCCTGTCTAATAAATAATTTACCTACCAATTTAAAAAATGAAATAACACAAAAAAACATAAAGCGTACCTTAAAAAAATATTACTTAAACTAAATAGCTATCATCTAAAAACACATGCCCGCATAGATTGGAGCACCCTGTGTAGCGAGTTGCACACGCACAGAGCGTGCCGATGCCTCGCTCGACCGGTTTTTCTTTCTTTCTTTTGTTTTTTTTTTTTTTATTACAACTGAGTTGCATCCTATTCCGTTAGTTAGGCATATTTATATTATTATGAATTGTAATATTGTTATAGTTATAATTTGTTGTGTTGGCGTGAAATAATATGTCTAGACAAACCAATAATGGTTTACAGACATTGTCATCATATTGTATGTAAATACGTGTTAGATAGTAATAAATAAATAAATAATAAATTTATAATGAAACAAATATCTCTTTAAAACTTTTAAGTGATAAAGTTGGCATTAATATTTTTTTTAATGGGCCAAGAAAACTCAAATTAAAGTGGGTAAAGTCAAGGGGCAGAGTTCACTATAAAATAAGTAAACACTTTTCTGTCTTACCCACTACCTAAAAGATTGTAATATATAATTTAAAATTATGTTCATCTTCATAGATATCAAATATTTATGTCAATGTTGTGCTATCGTGCAAGAGTTTCACAAACTTCATGGCAAAATCTGAAATAAACTTACCTGTAAAAGTAATGAGAATAAGGTAGCACTATTTTTAGCTTTTCTTTAAAAAACATATAGTCATGCTCAGACCATACTTCCTGTAGGCATACTATTGTATGTGGACTATCTACAAGGTATTGAGCAATTGCTTGCACTCTTTCTTTACGATTCTTTGATATGAAAGGAATACCCCTGAAATATAAGATGTAATATTGACATAAAAATATATTAACACTAGCTGTAGCATGCGATCTTCACCCATGTAACTTTATAAAATATAGCCTATGTTAATCACTGATAATGTAGCTTTCTATAGGTGAATTTTCAAAATTGGTCCAGTAGTTTTTGAGTTTATTCATTACAAACATACAAAAATTACAAATCTTCTCTCTTTAAAATATTGGTATATATGTGACATTCACGCACAGAAAAATTTTGAGCATCAGTAAATAATAATTACAGATTTAATTTTATTTATGTTAAAATAGTACTAACTAGCTGGTGTTCAGTATATTATCAGCAAGTTACGTAGGCTATATTTTATAAAGTTACGCGGGCAAAGCTGCGTGCAACAGCTAGTTTAGATATAAAAATATTATTTTTAGATATTTTTTTTGGCAGTGGCGTCACCCGCGTAGGCAATAACATATACTTTCTTTTTTATTAGATGGGTTTGCTCTTGGATAGCATCGTGAAGCAAAGGTGAGGCCTATGATGGGCACTATTTTGCATTAGTTTTAAATTGAGATTACTAGATTATATCTATCAGAATTTAGCTTGAACACTAGTTTTATAGAAATATCAGTTCAGCCTGTAAGTAATTACTTACTGTAAGCCATTAGTTTGATGAACAGCTGTTACAAATATTTTATTTTATTACTGTATAAGTACGCAACCATAACAATTAAACTAATTAAAAACATTATTAAGTACATACCAACAATTTAAAGTGAAAACATTTAGAGTAAAATCCATTTTTTATCTTGTTATAACTTTGTTTAAAAAGTTGACGTTGTCGATTACACTTTCAAAGAGAAAAAAAGAAATGAATAATATTTGTAATTAATTAATCTATAATTGTGCTACATAAATACATAAACAATAAAACGGAATAAATAAAACAAAACATCAACACCGAGAATTAAAAGTTTCAATCAATTCAAAAAGCCTTCAAGTTCAGTAGCGTTACATGCATAGAATAATAACTAAGACTCAGTGTTACCAAACCAAAAAAAAATTATTCGGTAGAAATGTGGACAAAATATCGGTAGAAAACGGGAAAATTTGTGAGTTCTAAATAAAATAAAAATTAAGCAGTTTTGTACAGATTTATTAATAATATGATCCAAAATCAATCGGTTTTGTTATCATACCAACGCTCTTTTGACATAGTAACAAACATATTTTTGTCAATATTAAAATCAAAGCAACTGGATCCACCCATATGACGTTTGGAATGTAAAAGTCCTTCAATCGAAGAAGATGAAAGTCTGTTTCTTTGTTTTGTCTTCATTAAATTTATGCTTGAAAAAATCCTGGTTCATTATCCGTATTATAGTCACAATCACTTGAACTTTCCATATTTTTTGAATATTTATAATAAAACCACCTCAGAATACCTCAAGACAAACATGTATGAACGAAAACAGTAAACTTAATTGCGATCACAGATTACATATTGCGATATCTGCGTACAAAGAATCATACATCTATCTTCGTTCGTTTAAAATACGTGAAACAGACTACATTAGAAAGCACTTGCAAGAGAGAGATCACAATATTTCATTTGTTCATAATAATTTTACCACACATACATTCCTTCGACTGGGGAAGTACCCACTGCCGCCTATGTTGTTATGGGTGCGTTCGAGCTTATTTAAAAAGTCAATACGGATGCATTCATTTTCAATATATATTATGATAATATATTTTGTAGTAATGATAAAAAGACGGGAGAATGTTGTCGCTATACGGTAGATGGGTTTGGAAATCAGTAGATCTCCCGTTTAATCGGGAGGTTCGGGAACACTGTAAAGACTACATGTGAAGTTCAGTCAGCCAGCTCAGTACCACATACCAACGAAATGTAATATTACATTATGGCAGACACAGACTAATATATCTTTGGAAGTTCGCTGTATACACAGGCCATTAAAATGATACCAGAGACACCAGAGAGAGTAAATAGGTGACCCGGTAATTTGAATTTGATTTGACCCATTTTTGTCTAATCATAATATGGAAAAGACCTTAATACAAACAATAACATTGCTTTAATAAAAATAATACAAGCTAATTTTTAAATTTCTATATTTAATAAACTCGATCAGGTAACCATGATTTCCAATGTTTCGAATGTCTCTGAAATATCACTCGGCCTTTCTAAGATTCCAGCCAGTTGAAGAGCAGTCGATGTTTTGAAGCTGCCTTTATCTTTTCTTTCTTTGCGACCCGTAGATAACGTTTTTGGTTTGAATTCTCTAGGATTTTTATGGAGTTCTATGTGATGTTTTAATTTTGCCTAAAAACAAGAGTTAAAACAATTTAGATTACCTATTACCATTGCTAATATGACGTGGTACACATGCGCAAGTCCATATGTTAGACAGTGCTATACCTACTAATTTTCAATCCAAATCATATTTAATTTTTTACTAACTGGTGCCTGCGACTTCATCCACGTTGAAAAAAAAAACTATTGCTTATGTTTTTTTAACGCCTGACATCTTTATTGCTATTACACTATTGACAGGTGTTACTTTTCTTCATTTTAAATTATCCCTCGGGAACAGTACTTTTTCTGGATGCAAAGTAACTACCCATATCTGCTCTGGTATCCCTGACGTGTATGCAAAATTCAGTTTAGTAGTTAAGGCGTGAAAAGGTAACAGAGAGACAGTGTTACTTTCACATTTATAATATAGTAGAGAAGTATGGATTTATATAAATATAACATAACAGCAACATCAAAATGTAAATAACTTTCTATTTTTAAATATATAGGGCCAATAACACATGTGTACTTGTTGATCAACCCACACGTTAACGAATGAAGAAACAAAATTTTACCTTAGTAGACAGTTGGGCACCACAGATTTTGCATTCATGACGTAACTTTTCATGTTTTACTATAATGTGTTGCTTTAAATTAGCTCTCCTAGAATAAACTCTGCAAAACGGAAAAGAATAGTTTATTTATTATTTTAATAATAGGGTAAATTTTGTACACAGCAGATTCTTGCTGCTGCACATAGCATCTTTTATTCAGAGGTTTATAGTTCGACAAATAGTGCTCATAAGCATTAAGCAATTTTTTATACGATAGATAAGGCATTAAACTATGAATAACTAAGGTCAAAATGTTAGAATCTCAAAAAGTGCACTTAGCAGATTTGTTTTGTCAATGACGATAATCTCCCCTTATAAGATTACAACAGTTTTGGATAAACTGATGCATGAACAGAAAATCTTCTAAGCTGTGTCAGGAAAATTTTACTTAAATAACTTATTACCTGCCGCAACTGGGATATGAACATGGAAACCGCTTTTTCACATCAGATTTCATGTGGTCCTTTACGTGATGAACTAAATGGGCTCTTTGATTGAAATTTCTATTACATTCGTTACATATATATTCTAAAAAAAAAAATGGTTATTATATCTTTCAATTTAATTTTATTTAGACAAATTATTACAATTATTATGTTACCTCTTTCAGCGTTATGCATATTCCTGTGTTTTATATATTTTGACCAATGATTGAATGTCATGTGACATTCATTGCAATTATGAGTCTTGTGAAATCTCAAATGCCTTTTCTTTTCATGGAGACTAATGAAATCTTTTGAACAGATTTCACAGCTAGAACATATAGAATAATAAATGTATACTAATTAATGAACTTAAGGAAAATTAGTAAACAGAAAAAGTACCTAATTGTTTGAATAAATACAAAATTGGAAGCAGTAAATTAATTTAACATTGTAATTTAATATTAACAATACATCTGCTTATAGCTGGAGGGCTGATCGCAGATAGACAAAGGATTATATGAAAAAAAAAAATAGATTTTTTAAATATAAACTACTAAAATAGCGCATTGCCTGTGACTTTGTCCGCGCTCCTTTTTGCAAGCTAAGGCATTAACACATTTATTTAATTTTTATTGCTCATATATTTTTGAGATGTTATATTTTTATTTTTGATAATAATCGAAAACAGTATTTCTGGATGAAAGGTGCCCTATCTATGTCCTTTTCTGTATCCCTGACAATGTGTATGCAAAATTTCACATTGCGTGGTTGAGTAATTAAGGCGTGAAAATGTAACAAACAAACTCACTTTTGCATTTATTTATTTATAGTAATCATTGATTACTTCTTAACCCACCTGAATGACATTATACCAGTATGCTGGTACATATGTGCACTTAACAAATGCTTCTTCCTAAATGTCATGTTGCAAATGTCGCACAAAAATGATGTCTTTCCTGTGTGAGTTGTTTTAATGTGTCTCTTTACATTCTGACGATTTGAAAATTTCTTTAAGCACTTTGGACAGCTAGAATAGAGAATAAAACATTATATTTTCTCCTTTTCCATCTTCAATAAATAAAAAACATAGTCAAAATTATCTCTTATTATCAAGCCAGCAAGCCACCAAGAGTGCAATTTTTCCTGCAAATCTTATAATATATAAAAAGCGATATGTGTATGGACTATGGACTTCAAAACCGCTGAACCGATTTTGATGAAACTATGTGACAATCTTCAGATTAGTCCTGCGGGTAATCTTGTGAAGTTTGGTAGAGATCGGACACTGGCGAAGCCGGAAGCGGGTCGTTAGTTATAAATAAAAACCTTCACTAATGGAAGAGCGTTTAACACTCTTTCCAGTGAAAACTGCATTAAAACTGGTAATGCAGTTTTCACTTTAATAGATCTAAGCATACGTAAAAAGGGACAGACGGCAGAGAGTGACAGAGAGGACAAGAGTTAATTCTTTAAGTTTTAACTTTCTAACAACTATAAATAATAACTAAAATATAAAAAATAAATTGCAAACTTTATATATGTATGTTTAAGCAGTTTAAGTATATTAATAAATAAGGTAAGCTATTGCAAATATTATAACCTAGTATATAATATTAAAAATCTTACCTATACAATACATAATTATCTGTATTTTTGTGTACGTTATTTATGTGGCGATCTAAGTGAGATTTAGTTGTGTAGCTTTTTGAGCAATTTTCTTCAGTACAAAAATGGGATTTCTGAAAAATATGATTATGTATTATATTTAGCACTAGCTGAACCTCCTTCCGTTATATAAAATGTATATAAAAACAATCTTTTATTAGAATGAAATTTTATGTAAAAATTTCAAAATAATCCATCGGCAAGTTTTAGAGTTTTGTGGATAATAAGATACGGAAACTAAATTTTTATTTAAACTTACAAAGATTACGATTTATGGTTCAAAAAGTAAGTACCCATTTATATGTTTAAACTTTACTTACGACATCATTGTGCTTAAGCACGTGATGTGCCAATTTAAAAGGCCTATCGAACCTCGCACCGCAGTCTTCATGAGGGCAGCAATGTTTCTTCTTAGATTGATTGTCCATTTTATACTACACGGTACAATTATTATTAATATGTACCAAATTATCGTCGCATTTTACATTTAGTTTGTGAGTGTGCTATTTTTCTATATTGAATTATCATAATTCAATAGGAATCCTTTTATATTTCATATAGTACATACAAAATATTCTTTATTGACTACCTACACAATTTATACACAAATACACAAATTACAAACACATGTGTGATGTGATGTTCCTTGCATTGCACATGTCGTTTGGTTGATTACATAGAATAAATAATACTAATGTCATTAATTGACTGACACTTTATTGACTACCTACACAATTTATACACAAATACACAAATTACAAACACATGTGTGATGTGATGTTCCTTGCATTGCACATGTCATTTGGTTGATTACATAGAATAAATAATACTAATGTCATTAATTGACTGACAATGAGATTACAAAAATGGCTGGGTGCTTATTATTGTGAGGATATTGACAAACTGTTTGTTGATGGCTTAACGGATTTGGGTGCAATTTATAATCCTGGAAAAATATTAGGTTCCCAAGGGACCGTCTAAAAATATTTAAAAAAAAATTGATGCTACTGTCGCCACCGTAATTCCAGCTAAACAGATGTCAGACATTTTCTCAGGTCTTTTATTTTTAATAGTAGTAGTAAGTATTTGTATATACGAAGTATTTGCTATTTAGTCAGCGCCACAAGTCAATCATTAAAAACGATTGCTTTTATAACTATCAAACTTTTTATACTATGAACAAATACTACTAATTGAAGTCCCTGTCCGCGTCAGTCTTTTTCTCCGCTAGTCTTCTAAACCACATAACTGATTTCGATACGGTTTTCAGTAATGGAAAGAAAGAGCGATCAACGAGGTTTGTGTATATAATTTGCAGAAAAAAATTGCATCCTTGCGAATCCAGCTTGTAGTATTATAATCTTTCTTCTGTACTAAAATTGTCAATGTCATGTTGAAGAGGAGAATTGACCTTTTCTATTCTGTGGTCAGCCTGTTTATCATTGTGTGACCATTTTTGATATATTTTGCCCTAATTTATTAAGAAAGTCATTATTGTATCTAATCTAAGTGCGTTATTAAGTTTGGTTAATTGTTGTGGTGAATATTTTAATTGTGACCATATTTATTTATTGAATTTTGTTTAAGCCCATTTATTAAAACGGTTTAAATAATAAATATCAGCTGTTGAACGTAAACAAAGAAAAAGGAATGTTTTGTGAACTTGTGAAATTCTAAAACACTTATAACTTTTCGTTAAGATGGATGTGGATGGCTCTTCGATCTCAAATCCCCAGAATTCTGGAGATATTGACCAAAACCTATTATTACAGTTCAGTTGTATGAATACAACAGATAGAGAAGAATTAATAAGCCAAATGCAAAAACTATTAGGTCCTAGCGTCAATAGCAATACAGCTAGTTTCTTCTTGGATATGAGTAACTGGTAATGCACAATTTTACTTATAATTATAATTTTTTTGTATAAAAAATAAACATCTAAATTTAAATTATTATTTTTGCAACTATGTTTTAGGAACCTACAAGCTGCAATATGTTGTTATTTAGATTATACAATGCCACCAAAACTCCCACGTATGTCTTTAAAATCTGCTCAAAATATGTCATCGGGAGTTGGACCTGGAACATGGTGAGTATATCTCTTCTCTATATACATATATGTATTATAAAAATTATGTGTCACGTTCTTTGACGCCAATGAACTCTTAAACTACTGAACTGATTTTGATAAAACTTCGTAACTATGTGTAATTTGGTCCAACTTAAAAGATAGGATAGTATTTATTTTGAACCCGGGCGAAGCCGGGAGCAGGCCACTAGTCAACAATATATTTTAAAGAGTTCATTGTATGTTTTGACTGTCTAATAGACAGAATATGGTAATCGGAATTCTAGAAAAAGACTTGTAATTTGGACAAACTGTATAATCATATTGTAAATAAGGGTCATAACAATATTTATTTGATGTAAGTAACTATCAGAAATTACCTAGTGTAGATAGTGTACCTAGTGTGTTAGATACTATGACTTTCAAAAAGGTCTGAACGGACTCACATTCTCGGTTATAGGCCTGTTTAAGAGGTCCAAACAATGTGAGATCTAGTGGCTGTAATTTAAAGTGGGGCAGGGTTAGTAAATTCTGGCGAGATAAAGTTCCTCGGCTACATCAATTTTTTCTTTGTTTTGAACAGGATCTGAAGTACAGACATCTCCAATTTTTCAAATTTTGCTCTAGAATCAATTTAAAGTTTTACTATTTTTTTTAAATATATTACTTATTTAAGTAGAAAATCAACTTTAATGTCTAATTTGTCCATCATTTGTTTAATTATTTACATAAAAGAGGTGAAAATAATTATATGGGCCAATTCTCAATTCGTCTAATTTTCTTCTACTCAATCGATTTCCGTTTTCTATATACACAAAGTCTCCTTCTTTAAATACGCATTGTTTTCTATTTGTGTCAAATTGTTGTTTATTATAATTGTGTGATTTTTAAAGCGATTTTTGCTTTTTTTAATTCATCCGGTATAATATCAACATTCGTTCCTTCCAATAAATATTTTGGGGGAATCCCGTTCAGTTTCAGTAGGCTGGGAACCCTAGTTCGGTGCCATCGCTTTTTCGAATTATTCCTCTTCCAGCTTTCTAAGGCATGAAATACTCACATTCTCGGTTATAGGCCTGTTTAAGAGGTCCATTAATGTGATATCTAGTGGCTGTAATTTAAAGTGGGGCCAGGTTAGTAAAATTCTGGCGAGATAAAGTTCCTCGGCTACATCAATTTTTTCTTTGTTTTGAACAGGATCTGAAGTACAGACATCTCCAATTTTTCAAATTTTGCTCTAGAATCAATTTAAAGTTTTACTATTTTTTTTACATATATTACTTATTTAAGTAGAAAATCAACTTTAATGTCTAATTTGTCCATCATTTGTTTAATTATTTACATAAAAGAGGTGAAAATAATTATATGGGCCAATTCTCAATTCGTCTAATTTTCTTCTACTCAATCGATTTCCGTTTTCTATATACACAAAGTCTCCTTCTTTAAATACGCATTGTTTTCTATTTGTGTCAAATTGTTGTTTATTATAATTGTGTGATTTTTAAAGCGATTTTTGCTTTTTTTAATTCATCCGGTATAATATCAACATTCGTTCCTTCCAATAAATATTTTGGGGGAATCCCGTTCAGTTTCAGTAGGCTGGGAACCCTAGTTCGGTGCCATCGCTTTTTCGAATTATTCCTCTTCCAGCTTTCTAAGGCATGAAATACTCACATTCTCGGTTATAGGCCTGTTTAAGAGGTCCATTAATGTGATATCTAGTGGCTGTAATTTAAAGTGGGGCCAGGTTAGTAAAATTCTGGCGAGATAAAGTTCCTCGGCTACATCAATTTTTTCTTTGTTTTGAACAGGATCTGAAGTACAGACATCTCCAATTTTTCAAATTTTGCTCTAGAATCAATTTAAAGTTTTACTATTTTTTTTACATATATTACTTATTTAAGTAGAAAATCAACTTTAATGTCTAATTTGTCCATCATTTGTTTAATTATTTACATAAAAGAGGTGAAAATAATTATATGGGCCAATTCTCAATTCGTCTAATTTTCTTCTACTCAATCGATTTCCGTTTTCTATATACACAAAGTCTCCTTCTTTAAATACGCATTGTTTTCTATTTGTGTCAAATTGTTGTTTATTATAATTGTGTGATTTTTAAAGCGATTTTTGCTTTTTTTAATTCATCCGGTATAATATCAACATTCGTTCCTTCCAATAAATATTTTGGGGGAATCCCGTTCAGTTTCAGTAGGCTGGGAACCCTAGTTCGGTGCCATCGCTTTTTCGAATTATTCCTCTTCCAGCTTTCTAAGGCATGAAATACTCACATTCTCGGTTATAGGCCTGTTTAAGAGGTCCATTAATGTGATATCTAGTGGCTGTAATTTAAAGTGGGGCCAGGTTAGTAAAATTCTGGCGAGATAAAGTTCCTCGGCTACATCAATTTTTTCTTTGTTTTGAACAGGATCTGAAGTACAGACATCTCCAATTTTTCAAATTTTGCTCTAGAATCAATTTAAAGTTTTACTATTTTTTTTACATATATTACTTATTTAAGTAGAAAATCAACTTTAATGTCTAATTTGTCCATCATTTGTTTAATTATTTACATAAAAGAGGTGAAAATAATTATATGGGCCAATTCTCAATTCGTCTAATTTTCTTCTACTCAATCGATTTCCGTTTTCTATATACACAAAGTCTCCTTCTTTAAATACGCATTGTTTTCTATTTGTGTCAAATTGTTGTTTATTATAATTGTGTGATTTTTAAAGCGATTTTTGCTTTTTTTAATTCATCCGGTATAATATCAACATTCGTTCCTTCCAATAAATATTTTGGGGGAATCCCGTTCAGTTTCCTTTTTATTGGTGAAGATTTTCACCAAGAACTAAAAATAACTGAATATACCTAATCTAAATGTTATAAATATTGACAATAGTTAAAAAAGTACTTTTATATAAATTAACAATGAAAAATTTCTTTGTATATAACTAATCAGTACTTATAAATAAAATTTAAGTCTCTATGATAATATAATTAAAGTAAATGCTTTTGATTTAATGTTTATAAAAGTATATATTGTACTTTTTATAAAAAAATTCCAAAAATGATTTAATCTATTTTGGCAAAACTGATGGTGTTAGGCTATAGAAAAATAAAATTAAAAAAAGCAGTGTCCAGTAATGTGCATTGTGCATGCTATAATGTATGCCATAAGTAATTGTAACTAATCCATTTCAGTAAATAAAAAAATATTCTTTATGATTTTACTTACTAATGAAATTCTAAAAAAAAAGAAACAAGTTTATCCTCATATTTTTAAAGATATCTATACTAATACTAGTACATGCTCCTGGCTTCGCCGGGGTTCAAAATAAAATAACAACAAAGTTGGACCAAATTACACATAGTTACGGAATTTTATCAAAATCGGTTTAATAGTTTAGGAGTTCATCGCGAACAAACATGTGACACGTATTTTATATATATATATATATATAGAGATTACAAAGAGAAAAGATTTGTAGTTTTGTAATGAATAAACTCAAAAACTACTGGACCTATTTAAAAAAAATTCACCTATAGAAAGCTAAATTAACAGCGAGTTACGCGAACGAAGTCGCGTGCAACAGCTAGTTGGTGGATATTTTTGAAATAACAAAAATTTGAAAAATATTTTACAGTTGTGTATTGAAGTCTATAGAGGTGAAATTCTCTAACTTGCCTGTATCGTCAATATGGCCTACTTTTGAAATAAGTATTGCTTTACTATGTTTAGTGTCACATTTCTGTTACAGTTTTGAACATAGTTGGCAATTAGAAAACACAGGACCAGAACAGTGGCCCGGTAGTTGTACTGTGATTCAGGGCGGGGGTGAATCCCTCGGCGCTACACCTACCTATGTGCCACCACTTCCTCCGGGACATTCCACCACAGTGACTGTGAAATTGGTGGCACCTACTATACCGGGCACTCATAAAGCATTTTTTTATTTGGTAGACAGTAGGGGTGAACAAATAGGAGGTAAGTTGTCTAACCCACTTTTTATTGTATTGATATCTATACTAATACAGTGAAAATTGGTTATTACTTCAAGGGATTTGGTCGTAGTAAATGGATAGTTGTTATAAGCAATATTAATTTGTTATAGGGATTCGGCAGGGACCGTCTCATTTAGTAATTGTGACTGATATGTCGTTAGATCCACTTTACATTGTATTATGACAAAGCTGAAAAGTTTCTAGGTTGAACACATTAAATTCTGACAAAAATTAAGTCAGATTTTAAAAATTTCTTTTGCATTTCATAGCCCAATTCTTGATGATGGTTATAGGCTATAATATGGTGATAAGTAATGCTGTGTCTTCTATCATAATATAATTATATGGATGATCACTCGCTCTAATAGAGAAGAAATCATCAAAAACTAACCAACAATTGTTGCAAGAGTAATAGGCTATTTGACACTTAAAAATATGCCACGAAATGTGGTCATCCTATTAGGTAATAACATAAAAAAACATATTTATCTCTATTTTATCCGAAAATATTTATAGATTTTGCAAAATAAAGTCAAATTATTTTTTAAATTTCTTCAGCCACAAGAACGCTCTGTGGTTGGCTACGCCTCGCGTGACGTCACACGCAAGTCAACGTTGTTTATTGTTATACACTTTGGTACACTAGTTTCAATTTCGCAGAAATATACATGTGGTGTATTAATCACATACCAACGAATAATTTTTCAAAATCAGTCAAATAGCTTATTGCACAGAGACATTTGTGAAATTTATGATTTTTTCTTATACAAAACTGAGTATTATATGTATCGATATAGTTAGATAAAGGTCAAGATAAAGATAGCATTTATCTTTAGGAATCACAATATAAAACATGCTACACTACATTAATATAGAACCAAATTTCCTTTTTATTATTTTTCCTTGCTTATCAAACGACATAGGCCTCCTCTAAGTTTTTCCATTGTTTTCTATCCTGTACTTTCTCATCCATGTTGCTCCTGCTACCTTTGATGTTTCACATCTGCCAGGTGTCCCACGACGGCTTAATTTCTTTTAAAATTAATTGTCAGTGCAATTAATTATCGTTATCGCTTTTTATTGATAATTATTTATCTACGTTCTATAACTTGATTAATGCCTGAAGTTAGAGCTACAACCAAGCAGGTTGCCCATACTTGATTTAAATTAGACCTAAGAATCTTATAATATGTATATGACAATAGATGGCGCTTAACACCTTTACTTAGTTTTATGTAAGGTCGGCAGAAACGCTGACGGTCCACTTGATGGTAAGTGGCTACCGTTACCTATAACACAAGTAACACCACAGGTGTTGACTATGTTAGAAATACAGATAAGGGATAAGGAAATGGGCTCTGGCAACCCTTACTCACTCGCCGAAACACAACAGATGCTGCTATTTCACGGTGGTCTTCTGTAAGGAGGCGGTTACTGCCGCCAGACGACTTGCAACAAACACTGAAACATTTTTCAAATACTTTTGTTGCCGAGTGTTGAAATAATAAATAAAAAATAATACCAAATAAAATGTTATGTTATCAAAGGACATAATTATGTATATTTAAATAAATTACTATTTTAAATAAAATAATATTACTTTCAGAAACATTGTGGTTAGACGTTACAGTGGAATCCGAAATAACTATGGCTTTGGTGGAACAACTAGCCGCTCTCCCAGTCCCAAGCAGTAGACTTGATGATGTTTCTTCAAATCTCCCTCCGGTATGTTATTTCTTATTTAAAGTGTGCACAGATCATATAGTACAACTTTTTATTTCAATTGTGATTTTTGATTATCACTTCATATTATGTAGCCGGTGCACACTACTTTGTCACGGACAAAGTAGTGTTGTCAAAAATGAAATATATAATAGAAAATATAGCCCGTCACATACTGAGCAATAATATATATTATTATAAATTATAGCAAAGCATATTACGATATAATTATTTTCTATAAAAATATTGGAGTAACCACACACGCAGTTATAATATACTATATTTCTATGATGTCACCAAAGTATACCGTAATTTATATGATTGCATATTATGGTATAGCAAGACATATTACTTCCATAAATGAAGTGAAGGCAAAATATATATTATAGCATTGTCTCCATCTGTGGTAGCTTGCTATAATATATATTATAGCACGGTATATTAATATATATTATAGCTACGTTTATGACGGGCTTATTGCTGCGAAGACGGTGGCGCCTAATTTTTTTTTTTTGACATTCCCTCGGCGTATATATGTATAAACATTTGAAGTGTTGGTCGTTTTGTTTTCAGATGCCATCACAAGACGATCAAATGTGCTGATGAAGACGCAAAACAATTAAATTGTATTGAGGACAGGGGAAAAATTCAAAACATCAATTTTTATTATTTATATTGTACATTATGTGAATTCGGAAAGTGCATATATATAAGTTTTATAATATTAACTCTCAACTGAATCATCAGATGCTAACTCTTTCACTGCAAACGTGGATGTAATAGACGATCCCCTTGGTTGAGTGGTAAGGATGCTTGCTTTAACACTCTGTCTCAGGGGTCTCGAGTTTGATTCCCGGCACGGTCATCTTTGGAAATGAACTTTTCATATTTGGCTCTGGTCAGGATCTGGCAAGTCATCTTCAGTCATTTTGGCAGCCAGTCAGGCGGCAGTAACCACCTCTTTATAGAAGATCCAGTGCTCATTTCTCTATGGTTATTTAATCCTACTATGGTTGGCGTTGCTTGCGTCAGCCTGTCTGTCGACCTTAACGTAAAAAAAGCTATTTGTATCCTAGATAAATTAATTTATTATTGCATGGGTTGATATTTTATGATATTAATGAGTAGCATTTAGGTATATTTTAAAATTTCACCTTTCACCAAAAATTATTTTTCTCAATTTTCGACTTGTAGTTTCAGAAATGAGTATTCTAACAAAGAACGATTTTTTCAGACGAGATATCTCGACAACAGTTTACAAAGGCATGCCATATAAACGGGACGCGGACTTATTCTATTTTATCGCTTTGAAAGGGTTAAGCGAGTGCACAAGTTATAAATAACATCCTTGGGAGAGTTCTATACATAGCTTCATGACTTTAACATTTCAAGTTAATAACGAATGTGTTTGAATTAATTCTTCAAGTTGAATTTTAAGCATCACTTCAATGTCACAAAAGATGTCTTTCCGTTTTCACGTATTCATTGAATTATTATTAAATGATTTTAAAATAAAGCATATTTGAGCAATATTCGAGATAAATAATCCCCAGGATTAAATTAGCTGTTTATTTTATTTGTATAACTTATTTGTGAAATGACACAAATTTCATTATGAAATAAAAAAATATATGTATATACAATCGACGAAGACTAGTGAAAAATTTAAAATGTACAAAATGCATATTTAGATAAAATATAGTTACATAAAACACTGAATGAATTTATTATAATTAAAAAAAAATCCTCCCTTAACGAGAAGTTATAATGACTATATAATTTAATAAAAATTAAGTGATTGCGATATATAAGTAGTTTTATTTAGGAAAAATACTGTAAAGGATGAAATAAATTGGAAAATTATACCGCCATCTCCATATCTATTTTGGGATGTGGATAGTAATCTTTAATGATGAAATCTTCATATTTGAAATCGTCTATGGATTCAATTTTTCTGGCGAACTGTAGAGTTGGGAACGGCCGTGGCTCTCTTTCCACTTGTTTCTTCAATGGGTCCACGTGATTCAGGTAAACATGGGTGTCGCCTGTTGTATGTATGAATTCTCCAGCCTGGAATTATTTTGATGATAATAAAATCACTTATGACGAGTTAAACTATATTGATTTAGCACAATTCAGCTTTTGTCCATAAAAAACACCAGTTCTGTAAGAAATGCCCTTTAGCGGAAACATTTCAAAAGTATTTCACAGCCGCAGCACCTAGATCACAGATTTTCAGAATTTATTAATATTTAAGTTTAGTTTTTTATCAAAAGTAAACATACCAAAAATAATAAATTTGTAATTTTAACGATTTGAAAAACTGTCCATCTAAAAGTCTGTCCTTTTGAAGGTAAAGGGTTTTTTCTATACAATCCAGTATTTCAAACATTCCAATGTTTCATTATTAAAGTATTTTATTGTATAAGTCTAACCAAAAAAGTCTAGCGAAACGCGAATGGAAGTGAATTCCCCTACTCTTTTTAAACAAACAAAAAAAAGTTTGAAAGTGTACTTTTTTCAAAACAAACATATTGTCTTAATTCCTTTAGATATGGTGACAATAACATACATAATCTAAAACGCACTCAAATTATAATTTTCAATTATGACGGTGCCTCCACATGTTAAGTAATTTTCTAGTTGGAAATACTAAATATTTAGCTAAAAAGTCAACCGGACTTTAAACTTGAAGAATGATCTATTTTTCTAATCCACCAAAGAAACTTGCTGAGTGCCCAGACCCAAGAATAGTCACAGACAGAAATTCCGTGTTCAAATGAATACTAATAATTGACAGCTTAAATGTACACAGGTGGTCATATTGTAATATGTGAAGACACATAATAAAAGAGATTATTACCTCGAGTCCTGTGACATGAGCTATCATGTGCGTTAGGAATGAATAACTGGCTATATTGAAAGGCACTCCGAGGCCCATGTCGGCACTCCTTTGGTATAGGAGACAAGACAGTTTCCCGTTGGCCACATGGAACTGGGCGAGGCAGTGGCAAGGGGGAAGAGCCATTTCACCCAAGTCCATAGGGTTCCAAGCGCACATTATCATTCTTCTGTCATTCGGATTTTTTCTGATGAAACAAATATAGATATATTATGTCATTGTGTATACACTATTTTCACTTCTTGTTAACTGATTTTCATGAAACTTGGTAGATAAACATTTGGATGTACGGGACACAGGATAGGCTATTTTTCAACAGACGAAGTAGTGGGCACCAGCTAGTATAACATAAAAACATACTTGAGAGTCTCAATGATATTCTGCAACTGATCTATTCCTTGACCGGAGTAATCTGTTTTAGCATCTACATACTTAGCACCAGAATGCCTCCATTGAAAACCATAAACGGGTCCTAGGTCACCTGAAATTTTAACTGAATCTTACTAAACAATGGAATAACAGTAAATGTGACCTACTCTATGTCTGTTACCTTTTCATGCATTAACTACTAAAACAATCGTCATGAAATTTTGCATATTATCACAGATACAGAGGAAAACATAGGGTACTATTCATCTAGAAAAATGTACTGTTCTGAGGGATAATCTAAAAATAAAAATCTAACACCTGGCGAAAGTATAACAGTGATAAGGTGTCAGACACAGAGTAGTGGCAGGGCACATTGCATTTCACACTCCTTTGAGCAGCCCGCCTGGTGGCAGTAACCATCACCTTACCGAAGACCACAGTGAAATAACAGCATATGTGCTGTTGTAATTCTGTGTGAGTAAGGGATGCCAGACCCCCATTACCCCCATCCCTTCTTTATTCCTTATCCTTAACCCCCACTATGGTCTGCAGCACCTATGGCATTGCTTATCATCTGTCATCATTAACTGCTTTCTTTATAAAGAGTTTAGTGAATATAGGCACTTAAATCTTCATGATAAATAAAATTTTATTTGGAGACTTTATACCTTCTTCGCGATCTGTAAAGCCAAGATTATCAAGAAACGCTCTGGAACCATTAACATCCCATATATGAACTCCTTTTGCTGCGAGTACTTTGGAATCTGTAGATCCAGAGATCATCCACAATAACTCTTCAATGACACCTCTAGCGAAGACCCGTTTTGTTGTAAGTAGCGGCAAAGTATTATCTTTTAGGGAGTATCTTTGCATAGCGCCCATTATAGACAAGGTTCCAACTCCGGTCCTGTCGATTCTTTTGTCACCTTTAAACAAATATAATTAAAAATTAAACGCAATGATATTAAAAATAAGAGAAACATATAAAAATAAATACCTTTTTCAATGATTTGTTGAACTAATCTTAAATATTGTAATTCATCGTGACAATCGTTTACACTATTATTTTCCATATTAAAATTTAATTTTACACTTTAGACAAAACTGTACTTATAGGCTGTTGTAATATTTATGCAAATATCAACTCATATAAATAAGTAATAACTAAAACTACAATTTTAGTTAAGCGAATTAAATAGAATTACACTTTTCCCTTTTCCGGAACGAACAAACTTTTGGCGCCAAATCCAATACACAGGCCAATTGAAAGCTAAATTGACAATGACATATACATAATATAAAAATACTGAAGTTTAATATAGCCTACAGTGCTATAGCTTGGTAATTTTAACATTGGTTCTTATTTTGTTTAAAGATTTTAGTTAGATACATCATAAATATACTTGTAAGATGGAGTAAAGACTTATTTTATTTGATAAGAATAGCCATCGTTGGGATTATCTTAAAATTACCGTAAAATATTGCCATATAGAATTACGCGATTCTAATCGTTTGTTCTTGTTTGACCGCCAAATATTCAAAATTTGTTCAAAATTACCTAATAAGGTGTAGGTATCTCTGGACTCAATATACTGACATTCATACTTGAGTTCGTGATAAGCCAAAGAGATAGCTATATATACTTATTGTAATATACATACAGATTGTCATAATCTGATCATAATATAATTATATATGCACTGTTGGTGTCTTATTATCTATGTTCGAAGTTCGTTACTCCCTCGACTAGAGTTCTTTGGTTACTCCGGCAACTTGTAAACAACTTACGAACTATACCAAAATCGGTGACTAAAATCTAACTAAAATACAAACAAAAACTTATACAATAGCAAATAGCAAGAACCTTGCAGACACAGAAAACAGATTGTATAATACTATTACTAGCTTATTCCAGAAATGATAGTTTAAATTAGATACAAATTTACTCTTATGCAAATATTAACAAATTTGGTGAAAATCAAAATAAAATATGCCTGCACGTGAAGTGCCTTGTGTGGAGTTAGGAAGTGCTCCAGAGAGTACCAGTGTGGGTCCGTCGCCGCCATCATCCGAAATATCAAGCGCCAGTTCTCCTGAACCTCAAACAATTCGAGCGACACCGTTATTTAGGTTTGCTATTATTATTATTAACTAGCGGCTCGCTCCCGGCTTCGCCCGGGGTGCATTTTTTTTCCGTAAAAACCTTCCCTGATTATCCCTCTATCCATGAGTGAAGACAGAATTAAAATCGGTCCACCCGTTCTCGAGTTTTGCGCTTAGCAACACATTTAGGGATTCATTTTTATATTATAGATTTAGTTTTCACCTACCAAGGCATAACTACATACAGGGAACGGTAATATTATAACAAATCAGCTTGGTCCCGCGGTTTCACCCAGAGGCGTCTCTAGCCCATGCAGCGCCCGTGTGCAACCATTACCCTGGCGCCCCCTCGGCGACACGGGCGCAGGTTCATTAGGCCAGTCACCTAAGAAAAAAAAATCGCGTTAAGTCGCAAAAAATTGCACTGTTTTGATTTTTTGGAATGTTGTTTGGTTAGATATCAATTGTCTAAAACTAACTTTGCAGTTTCGAAAGACCTGTGCTAACAGCACGGTGCTCAATAAACGTCGAAATTTTTAGACTTTTTTCAGTTTTTGGCTTATAACTTCTGAAAAGTGCATTCTAAGGAAAAGTCATCTTACACACCTTAAATAAGACAAAATTAGCTACAATTTGAGAGCAACCGCAGTTCTGTATGTCAAATAGATCCCGAGATACAATACTTCTAAAATTGGCCATTTTTCTCAAAAAATTAGAAATTTGCAGTCTTTCGAAACAAAAAATCTTCTAAAATAATTATTCTATGAGGAGAGTCACGGGAAATGAAGTTGTAGCTTGTTATTTAGCTTTAATTTAAGCACAAGCAAAACTCTGTAGGACTTGTTATTTGGTCAAATATTAATAATAAGGAAATCGGATTTTCCACAGAATGTAGGCCTTTTGTAAAAGATAAGAAAGACATGAATCAGTGAAAGATAGTTTATCAAGTAATGTCGCGGCACGGAAAGTCGCCTATATAGATTCAACAAAAAACAATATTTCCGTTTACCCTATTTTAACTACATTATATACATTCAAAGAGAAGACACGCATTGTAACTATTTTTCAATTAAACTATTGGTGAAGCCGAGAACCATCGAGTTTTCTTCCGACAACGAGCCTTAAACCCAGCGACCTTCCAACACCTGTGTCCGCAGTGACAAGTAAAATGAAATTGAATACAGTAAATAATATTGTGTAAGTTCTTATCAATATTGAATAAGTTACATTGGCGATGTGGTGGAGGACCTCAGCAGAAAAAAAGACCTGCGACAGAAACATGCAACACAATGTCAATTATACTCACTGTTCATTATAATAAATTACAACGAAACATGCCTGCCGACGAACAACAACAACATTGAAACGATCATGTTAGGTTTACCTGCACTTACGAGACAGCACTCAAATTGTAGCTAATTTTGTCTATTTTAATTGTGTAGATGACTTTTTCATAGAATGCAAAGTGCATTCTATGAAAAAGTCATAAGTTATAGAAGAAGTTATAAGCCAAAAACTGAAAAGTCTGAAAATTTCCAGCTTTTTCGAGCACCGTGCAGTTAGCACAGGTCTTTCGAAACTGAAAACTTAGTTTTAGACTATCGTAACAACATTCCAGAAAATTAAAATAGTGCAATTTTTTGCGACCTAAACCTAGGCTTCAGTGACTGGCCTACATTGAAAGTGCCGCGGCCAGCGCCCCCTAACACCGCTGCGCCGCGCCGTTGTAACGTTATTATCAGACTTCAAATTTTGCTAGATGGGTAATTTTTGACGAGCTCTGACCCTGGTGAAAGAAAGTCGCAATCGCAATAGTTGTGGCTAATCAAATCTTACTTTATACATAATTTTAATCAAAAGAAATGCCGCTTTGCTTCATAAATACATGTTTACTCATATATAATGCTTAATCCATTGCGTCAAGGCTTACTTCGCAAAATTACTGCGCAGCGGAGCGGTATATAATAATTCAAAGCGTTCATGACAATTTGAACTTTATTTTTTATTAAAAACAGGCGAATTAGCAATGATTTTCGGCGTGCTTTCAAACGAATCAACAGGTACCGGCATGCGCCTTTGGTAGTGATCCGACACTCATTACTACACCAATATAATCTATAATTATCTGTTTTAAGCAAAGATTTAAATCTTTGGTTTTAAGGTTTATTTCATGTTGAAACAAAATACTAAGAGCCGCTCGTGGCGCGCCTTGCTTTGCTGTAACTCGACTCGACACATATAAGAAGAGTTCGGGATGCCATACAAAATGTATGCAAACGGGAGCTCTTTTACGAGGGATTGAGTTATAACGCCCGGCGTCATAACAAGGGCGCAGGTTCATTAAAAGTGGTGCCGCGGCCGGCGCCCCCTACACTGCTGCGCCCGTGTGCACCGCACACCCTGCACACATAGTTAAGACGCCTCTGGTTTCACCTTCAGTTTAATATAAATTGACAAACCCTGGTGCACATCTCGTCGGGCTTAGCTTCGATTTGTGCGACAAGTTTCACAATAGCATTTAGATAACTAAATAATATTTGTTTATATTATCACAGAGCTTTAGCATTAACTCCGCCAGAACCTGAACAGCCTCCCGGTCAAGAAGAGTTGGAACGTCGATTACCTGGATACCGTCGAATTGTTATTCCACGGGAACTCACACTAATAGAACTCTTGGTAATTTTACTGATAGTTTTTAAGATATAATTTTAGGTAATATTAGTTATCATCAATTCTAGCAATTTGTGGAAAATGTAATTTGTAATTTACGTTCGGGAAGGAGCGAAACAGTGCCATATGTCATTACTAGCAATGTGTGCTGCTAGTTATGACATATGGTGCTGAAACGTGATCTCTAACTGTGGGCCTGGTAAGAAAGCTCAACGTCGCTCAACGAGCTATGGCTATTATTGGCTATGCTCGAGGTTATTCTATGGAATTATTAGATCCGTAGACAAACGAAAGCTACCGACATAAGCCGGCGAATCAGTAAGTTGAAGTGACAGTGGGCAAGACATAGTGCAGAGAGCCGACGGCCGCTGAGGCCGGAAGGTCCTCGAGGCAAGGGCAGCGTAGGATGTTCACCCACAAGGTGCACAGTCGTGGGTCGACAGTGGATCAAGGGCTGTTTCTGACCGGTATTATGCTACTGATCGGAAAATTATGGCACAGGCCTATGTCCCAGCAGTGAGACGTTCTATGGCTGAGATTATGACGATTTTACGAAATAGAAAACTAATCGCTTGAGTTTCAGCTTTTTTGGCTGTTGAAAAAAATTGAAAATGAACTCATCTAGTCAAACACTTGTGTAGGCATTATTTGCGATTGAGTCCAATTTATCAATTGAGTTTAATTTATCCGTGGATGAAAACATTAATAAAAATCTATACATACAGAAACAATATAGCGGTGCAACAACTGACGATGAAGTTCTCAGAATTCGCGAAGCAAAGCTTCGCGTTGTTGCCGAGCGCGTTGGTTTGAGAAGACTCAACGTTTTGTCTCCGCGTCTTAGGTCTCTAACCTTAGACGGCAGCGCTATTTCGTCGCTAAGAGACCTTGGTATTGGGTTAAAATGTTTGAAGGTAAAAACAAGTTTTAAAGGTTCTTGTCAGAAAATCATTACACAATGCAATACATCTAAGTATAGATTTTTTTTAGATTTTAAGCATAAATCGTTGTGGTCTGACTAGCTTGGATGGAGTATGGGGTTTGAGCGGACTGAGAGAATTGTACGCAATTGGAAATGATATAAAAGATTTATACCCTTTATCGGCCCTCCAGAAACTATATACATTGGATATTTCCGAGTAAGAACTATACATAATTAAATTAAATTTATTCATGTGAAATATTACCTAAATAAGTATGTATGTGTTTTTAAAGGTCACATTATGTTGTTTACCGATGGTGTTTTGATCTTTCACATTCGACCCCACTTTGTTTGTTAGCTCCTGTAAAATACTACTTACGTCTTTATTTCGACATTATTAAATAGCACTTAAACATAAATTTATTTTACATTTTTTACAAACCTTTAATTTTTCTGTTTTTCTAGTGAATGCAATATTTTATGTTGATATTCAAACTGGTCTATGATACTTATGTTATACTTATGTGTAATATAAGAAATGTGTTTAGGTACAGAAATCCAAGTGTTTTTCCTTGTTTTAGTAATCCCATTGCGGATGTGAATCGTGTGTGGACATTAGCTGTTTGTAGTTCTCTTCGTCGCCTTACGATGAAAGGAACTAGTGCGTCAGAAATGGCTCAGTACAGGACCAAAGTAGCGTCAGCTTTACCAATGCTCGTTTATTTGGACGATCAACCATTGCATATGGACGTTGCTTGTAAATATGAATTTAGCTTACATCTACATAGTACATCAATTTATACCTGACGAAAATGGAATCTGACGAACATGTCCTAAATCAACGGAAGGGATGGAATATGACGGCACATTATTACAAAAGTGTGTGTGTTGACATGTTATGAAGGATTAATTGAATCTCCTAGCCCTTGTTCGTTATACAGTTAACTTTTTTTGTCTTCTTGTATTATATTCATGACAGTCACAGATTTTACGATCATGATTGAAAACTAGAACAATTAAGCTTTTATCGAATGAAGTATTTACACTTAGAAGGAACTCGATATTTTGGCAATTAAGGCACCTACCAGTATATTTACGATAATTATAATAATATTAAATGTAAAAGATAAAGGTGAGTATAAGTTAAAAGAGCAACCTGAGGGCTGTCAGGTTTATGACTGCGAAACGCGGTGGCCTCTACCATTGTTATGGACAAATATATAATACTAAAATGGAGATCTATCGTGAAATGGATGTTCAGCCTGTTAGCCGCCTTTTATGACTACTCGTGTCACTGCGGACACAGATGATGGAAGGTCGCTTGTTTTTTAATGCTCGTAGTCTTCTTCGAAAGAAGAACTCATGGTTTTCGGCTTCACCAATAGTTTATTTAATTTAATGCGTTGCAATGCGTTTCTTTGTATATATTTTTTAGTAGTAAGTAAATTTATTTCTGACATTACAAAGTGTTAACAAATTGTAAATATTGGTAACGTAAGCCTGATCGTAAATGTTTTTAATTTTTTTGTATACATAGATGACACCGAAGGAGTTTTTGGTCAAGTCTCATCTAGTTCTGAGGAGAGCGATGTTGAAGATGAAAAACCGATTAACACTCGTGTAATTGACACTAATTGTGCAACGATTGAACCAGGTCCATCAAATATTTTAGAAAGTTCCACGTGTATTTCTATAGTGCCATTCGAGGTTGCAAAGGTATCGTACCGCTGCGATTTTAATTCATGTTTTTCATTTTAATGTTTAAAGTAAGTTATGGAAGTTCCCCTTTGAGTTTCAGAACAAAGAAAAAGGAGACGTAGAACTTAATGACTTTTATGACAGTTTCTTATTTGACAAGTTGAATGAAGATCGCTGTTATGGTGTCACAAATAAATCTAATCCAGCTGGCGACAACAATGTGGATGGAAAATATGATATTTCCAGTTGTGTGATGGTGCGCCGTCGTCCAGCTACTACTGAGTGTTGTGGTATTGGGAGTCGCCCAAGGCTCACGCTGAGACTGCGTCCACACACTGCAATAGAAAGACCAACATTGGAAACACACAGTAGGCTGCAGATTATCAACACACTCATGGGTGCGGAACTGTGTACAGAATTTCTATTATCGTAATAACCCAGCTATAAATAAATAAAGTAGTTATGTAAATATAAAAACGTATTCTTAAGAAAATACTTAATACTGAACGGTGTTGTCGCGACGTGTAATTACCATGTAAAATTTTATTCACTGTAATATATAATATTACTAGTGGCCCGCTCCCGGCTTCGCCCGGGGTGCATTTTTGCAATCCAGCCGATAAATTACCTTACACCGCCATCTGTGAGAATCCTATGGAACTCACAGATAACTTTTAAAATAAGTTCCATAACAACAGCTGTGAGTTCCATAACATTCTTACAGATGGCGGTGTAAGGTAATTTATAACTCGCATATGAAACTGGTTAGAATTTAGAACAATTTAACTCACTCTTGTTTAATTGGTAGATAAAGAATGGCGATGCAGTGGAAGTAAGTTGACATCGGAAGTTACTGTCTGTGGCAACTTAGCGCAAGCTCTGCGGCGACCGTCTACGGCCAATCGCCGGAATTTGGGTGAGTTTATGTTATATATATGATATTTGATGGATTTAGGCCTCTCCCAAGGCTCGCCACCACTTACGGTTCTATGTCCTTCGCATCCAGCCTCTTTCTGCGAAGCCTTTCAGGTCATCTATTCACCTAATAGCAAATTTTCGTTTAGTGTATTTTTTCCGAAATGTACGCAATTTTTGAAGTACCCATTATCTTGACAAACCTACGCAACTAGTAGGCTCAGTTCAAATAAAGTCCGGTTAGATTTTGCTTCGAGAAAATACATAATTCCAGTAGATGTATTAATCACGGGTTTCAACATCGTTAAGTTATGAAATGAGGTAGTTACCTGCCGTTTGTGTTGTATTACTTACAAGCGACTGGTTATGTGATTGTGATAGCTCGCTCGTCGGTGTTACGAAACGTGTTTTCACATTGCTCAGTTTGCAAAGGTCTTTTCGCGAAATTATTATGCAATTAAATCCAATGAATACCTCCCCAAGCAGGCACCTTTTGTATCTCGACATTTTTAGTGTATCTTTATATTTTATATATTTTTAGTCTTGGTTGGTTTTATTTAAATTTAACGACACACGCATTACTTTTTGACCTCCATCTTACTTTTACTCGTCCCCGTCACTCCTTGTTATATTACTTTTTCCATATTATAAGTAGTTCATATAATATTATTTAAAACTATTTAACTTACCTTTAAATTAAACGTAACCACTCGAGCATAGGCACGTCACATGTATACTATACTATGAACTAAATATATACAAATATATACAATGGGTTGTCAAATATCAAATATAATAAAGTTCGGAGAAAGGACTCTGGCATCTCTTCTTGCCACTTTTTATACATTCATGGCAAAATTTAAATAAATTTATAGGTTATAATACATCATCAGACATTAACCAAGAAGTAATGGATCACTTGTTGGGAGATGTCAGAAAATCACTCGCCGATGAAATTCCAAGATTTCCACACTTGGAGGATTGGGCTAAATTTAAGGCTGAAACTGGGTAAGCACTTACTTATATTGTCTTTTTTTCTATTTTTACAGTTCTATTACATTTAATTCTATTACAACCAACTTATTGTTTACCATCTAAAATAATAAGGCTTCTTATAGAATCCCAACATAACATACAGGCATAATTTTACTTCCTAAGTTTTTTCCAGCACATGTAGTAAGTATATAATATTGAGAAATATAAAAATATTTTCCGGGTATTTTTATTACCGGGTAAGGCGCCGCAAATTTACCGGAATTGAAACCTTACTTACCGGTTTTACCGATTTACCGATCATTTTAAAAAGACTGAAAAGTATGAGATACATTTGAATTTTAATGTGTGAATGTTTAATATGCA
Source organism: Synanthedon andrenaeformis (assembly GCA_936446665.2). NCBI lineage: Eukaryota > Metazoa > Arthropoda > Insecta > Lepidoptera > Sesiidae > Synanthedon > Synanthedon andrenaeformis. Next base: position 9,957,151 of record OW387781.2, on the reverse strand, counting down.
ATGCATCAATGAATGATCGAATTAGTTAATTAAATGTATCAAGTACATTTATTGCGTGCTTTAATTGAATAGAATTACTAAATGGTAAATTATCGCTAAGGATTTTTTTATTTACGCTAAGGATACCGTTTATATACCGGGAGGGAAATTGCTCGATTTACCGATATAATGAAAACCGGAACGGAACCGGTATTGCATCCTCTATCAAAGGCTCGTGTGTATTATGATGTTTTTGTATTTTATTTTAACTACTTTTCTAACGTTTTCTTACGATAGGCATTCTACTTGATGGTTTTATCTTTTCTATTGGTGTCACTGTCTTAATGCTTGGGTTTGGTAGAAAATTAAGACATACTCTTATGTGCTTATAGAGATCTTTTAGGTACGCAAACAAAGTTCAATGTAAATATTTTTACCCCGCAAACATGGTTTTGCGGTTCGTTGAGTGAATGAGATGGTCTTTGCTGAGTTTTGTGTAATCGGACATTGTTTGTAGTGACCAGTGTTGCCAGTGCCCTGTACTCAAAAGTTACCTAAGGGCATTCAAAAAGTTACGTTTTCCCAAGAAAAGTAACGCTTTATGTAATTTTTATATTTCAATATAATAAACACAATTTTAATGGTATTCAGAGGTTCCAACCATTATTTAAAAGTTTCTTAAATCCTTAAACCAAATCGACGGGTGTAAAATCTGCAAAAGAAGATCAATGCTGCAATAAAACAGTTAATCATTGTTACTTACGTGATCATAATCCTATACATACTTACGATGCGTATACAAAATGTAGGTAATAATTCTTGGGTTATATTTTTATCTTAATTACCATCTGAAATGTAAAGAAAAGTTTTTTAAGTACAAAAACATTTCAGACTTTAACTTTACATTTATACATTAAATAAAATATTAAGCTATTTTCACCTTCACCTTCTTTACCGTATTTTATTTTTGCCAACAACATGGCTTTTGATGGCTCAAATTTTGTAGCATCTCTGATGCTTCTTTTAGTTGCCATCAAAGCTGAAATGGTTTCCGTGTTAAGTTTGTTTCTATTGTCACATTTTATTAATTTTAATTGACTGAAAACGCGCTCTACGCTGGCGTTTGAATAAGGCAACACGAGCAAAAGCATTATAACTTTTTTTAAATTAGGAAACACTGGTTCCTCTGCTATATTTTTCATCTTTAAAACATTCCTCCAGTATTCCTCCACGGGCAAGTTTATATTCGGGAATAATTCGCTGTGTTCTAAGAAGGCATGCTTCCTCCACTCTTTATGTAGCTCTTCGACGTTAATATAACTTTTAATATTTGGAAATCTTGTAATTACATTTGATAGATCTTTTACTTCGAATTTTTGAGCTCTGTTGTAATCGACGACTTCTCCTATTATATTAAAGATTGGGTCAGAGAAATCGAAGCGTTGTCTTATTTGTTTCAGAGTTTCTATGTAAAATGACAAGCATGTTTTTTTAAAATCAATAAGTTGAGTTTTAGGTTCTGGAATTTCTTTAGCTAATTCATCCATTGATTCCTTTGCTAGTATACCCAAATATAATTTCTCTAATGGCACAAAGAATCGTGGATTGGCAAACTCAATTTTGTAGGCATCCGTAGTTTTGACATAATTGAATTCCATGTAACTGCTGGCTAGCGTTTTTATTAATTTGTGAACCTCAGGTTTTAACTGATACAACAATGGTTTTTCAGACTGAAATAATTTGTTAAAATTATTAAACTCTTCCAGAACATATGACATGAATTCTAAATAAATTTTTGTGAATTTATTATTAAGTGTTATTAGTATGTCTTCTGTAACTTTACTAGGGTCTTCAAAAACCTCGACTTTGAAGTATTCTTGAAGAACATCATATTGCTCTAAAGTTCTTTTTACACATGCCTCTAAAGATAGCCATCTTGTTGTAGCTGGACTTAAAATTTTATGTATTTCAACTTTAAAAAATGCTTGAAAGTCCCTCAGCTTTTCCTGTCTTAAAGAGCTGCGACTGAAATGGGAACCCACACTTCTCAATAAATCTTCAATAGATCTTGGCAACTTGAGACACGATTTGGAAGCAACAAGGTGTATCATATGACAGCTACATTTTATGCACAATATGTGTGGTACTTTCTCTGTTAAATGGGTAAATACAGAATTGTGTGGGCCGACCATGCTGTTTGTTGTATCTGAAGCAAATCCTACAAAGTTTTTTAAAGGAATTTGCCTGTTTTCAAGCCAAGTTAGTAAACCATTTGTAAGATCTTCGGCTTTCCCGGATTTTACTTCATACATATCAAGAAACTGGGTGCGAACTATTAAGTCATCCTCCTCACAAAAAATTACTGCCAAGGCACACTGCTTCTTTACACTAATATCCGTTGTTTCGTCCATTATTATACTAAATGGTGTTGCTTTTAGTTTTGATACAAGTTCCTGTGTTGTCATCGGTCCAAGTACACTTTTTATTGTATTAGTTGTTTTTGTCCTCCCCAAACAAACCGATTTTAAAATTCCAGAATCAGGAAAAGTATTCTTCAAAAAAGGTATCAAATCATCTGACAAGGAAAGTGTCAAATTATGTTGGGCAATGAAAGCGCATAATTTTAACTCCGCTCTTTTCTGCAGTTCTTCTTCTTTTTTTGGTTTAAACGATTGCTCTATATGTGGTGTATTACTTATGGAATTAGCAATTTGCTTGTGTTTCGAAGTCATCATATGTTTAACAAGAGCCGGTCTATGGTTTAATACAATACAATTGCACAAATTACAAAAGGCAGTAACTGAACCATTTTCTTGATCTTTCCTTGAAATCCAAGTTTTGAACTCTTTGTCGACGAGCCATTTATCGCTAAACTTGTATGTTCTTTTTTGTTTTTTTCGAGGAGGTATCTCCTTACTACTACAACTATCGACATTGTCGATAGTCGATGTCGCTTCGAGATCGTCATTCTTATCGCTATCTTCTTTTTCTTCCCTTGAAGTAGATGCCTTGGATTTAGCTTTAGGCGCCACATTCAAATACTTGTACATTTTAGTCTACTACTAGTACCTACATCATGCATTTGCATATAACACATCAGCACCACAACCATGTAATATCAGCACCAAAAACATGCAAGAAAGAAATTAAATAATGTTAGGGTCGAATGTAAATAAATGTTAGGGTCGAATGTCTTTAATTAAAATTAAAGTCGATGCGCATCGAAGCAGCAGAATTTTACATGGCTTATGAACCCCTATCTCCACAATTTGGGGCAAAAAAGGGGCTGACACGGAAAAAAATAATATTAATAGTAATATTAATAATTATTATTGATTAATAATAAATAAATAATCAATAATTAACGAGATAATAGAATATTTAGGTGCACCCCCCACCTCCTTTCGGGTCTAAATCGAAAAACATTGATCCTCGGGAAAAATTGATAATTCCTAAAATTGTAGGAAATTTAATTCCAAGCAACTCCGGTATTAACAATTTTTCGTGTAAAATTGAAAATAAACGCGTTATTCAATAAATGAAAAATTCACCCCCTCTTTTCGAGTCTAAATCGAAAAATATTGAAATTCTAATTCGACTGAGCTAATATTTCTATGGCGATAAACTGATGAAATGAGGGGTGACTGAGAGTCCGCGCTTTTGCGCGTCTGCGCGGGCCTTTTTTTGTCATGATAGAAATTTGACGAGCCCGTTGGATGAGTGGTTAGGGTGTTAGCCTAACGCTCCAGGGTTTCCGGGTTCGAGTCAACTTTGGAAATGAACTTTTGAAAGTTGGCTCTGGTCTGGTATTGGAAAGCAGTGGCAGAACACACTGCGTTTCGCAGTCATTTGGGCAGCCCATCTGGCGGCAGCAACCACCCCCTCACAGAAGACCACCGTGAAATAACAGCACGTGTGCAGTGTGCTGTTGTGTTTCGGTGAGTGAGTAAGGGATGCCAGAGCCCATTTCCCTATCCCTTGTCCTTAATCTTACTGTAATCGGCAGCGCACTTGCAGCACCTGTGGCGTTGCTTGTGTTATAGGCGACGGTAGCCACCTACCATCAAGTGGACCGTCAGCCTGTCTGCCGACCTTGACATAAAAAAATGTACCGTAAAATGTGGAGATAGGGGTTCATATGCCATGTAAATTTTTAGATTGACGCTTCGATGCGCTTCGACTCTGCGCTAGTAGAGTGAATTCAAGCGCTATGAATGTGGTTTCTATGTCGGTCGGTACCAATAAACGCAATACCTGACCTACTGGAAACTAAAAAATAAACTAGGTATATGTGCGGTTTAGTAAGAGACTGAGTGTCGCCTGAATATTGTTACTTATAGCTTACCTTATCGATAAGAAAGGGCTTTTTTGCTTTGATCCTTTAAATTTTTAACATCTACTTGCACTCCAATAAAACACAATAGAACTAGCAAAAGAAAACTTGAATGAATAATAAATAAACAACAAAACACCTAAATAATCACTGTTGCTGCTCCGGCTCAATTTAATTCAAATTCAAATTTCAAATCTCGTTACGTTACGAGCGGTATTGTATAATCAACCACACTTACAACTTGCTCTTTCTATTTGCCCATTCCAGATAACTGTGCGATAGAGACATGAATATAGGATATAAAAAAATTACTTTAGTAAGTTGGCAATACAATGCCAACATTACGCAGATTACGTTCGATACGAACACAGATATCTCTCTTGGAGTAATTAATAGTGTTCTGTGACTGTGACAGATATACACAAGCGCCTGAGCCTGAGTTGTTTCACTTATTTTATTGAAATTTCAAGTCTAAAATTTTTTGTTGTATAAGTCCATTATTCCGAAATGTAACGCAAAAGTAACGTTTTGACTCGTGTAACTTAAATGTAACGTGAAGGGGTCAATAAGTAACGTAAAACGTTACAAAAGTAACGTTCTGGCAACGCTGGTAGTGACATACCAATTGAGTCACAGAACAGACCAATCAATATATTTGTACTCAGGATGGTGGAGTACACCGAATTAAGGTTAGGTTAAGAAGAGAGGGGACGATGGTCCTTTACATGCATAAAGTATATAACTCAGATCTACTCAGTACAATTAGGCCTTTGCATACCTACCTTACCCAATGATCACGAGAAAATAATGGGGTGTGTGGCTGTGTCGTAGACACGGTCGTGTGTTTTATTATTTTCATTGAGCGTATTATATGTATATATTCAAAGAATTCAACTGTATCTCGCGATTATCTTATCATTTTTCTGAATTTCCTCTCACTATGGAAATATAGTTGTCAAAAAAGCTGAGATTGAATACTGATCGCACACCGGGCAGGCGCATGAGGAATGAATGCACTTAATGACACAATGGCTAACCGTTCTCAATATCTGTTCCACTGTACCCTGAGTGTACTCACAAGGGTTACACTGTATGTTTGCTCTTATTTAATTAAGTAGATACAAATAAATAAATAAACATAATTTATAATTAAAAACTATGCAATTTTTCAACAGGCTACATATGTAAGTTTAAGTATGTCACAAAAAAAAAAACAGATTCACATATTGTTGAAGAAAGGGAGATTCAGTTAAATCTTAATTACGACCATCTTCTCTACAATTTCATAATACTTACGAGCCTTAATTAGTGAAGTTGAACAACAGCTCCGGGGGCTGTACGGTCACTAAACTTGTATCTTGACCCGCTTTGAAATTTTAAACAACCTTGACACTGTGAATAAAGAATAACATCTCATGCTTATACTGTGACAGGATAATTTAAAACTCTGTCTGTGTCTTTTATAAGTTGTACTTCGGAGAGTGTGCTCAGGAGCTGGATGAGCTCATACCGCCTTCCCCTTTTTTCCATCGGACATTCAGACGTACGACTCTTTTCTAAATTTTGTAAAGATGGGTACTTTGTAAAAAAGATTAACTCTTTATTATTTTTCATTTTAGCATAGACATAAACATAAATTTTGATGAACGACCAAGAGACATCGACCCAATTGAAGCTATAAAGCGTCTTGAAGGAATAGAGAAAGAGACTGTGGAGAGGTTGAAAGCAGAGGCAATGATGAACAGTAATATCGGGGCCCAAGAGAGTTGTAGTGGTACCACTGAAAACGATAAAGTGTCAAACGCAACTTCTGAATCAGAAGAGCAAATGCAAAGACGATTGTTTGAATTCTTCAATAAACAGGACGCCGACGATGCAATAGATGACATATAGGAGTTTATATTCTTTCTATTCCTTGTAGTTAGATTTTCTTTGATAGCAGAGACAATTTCTTTAATAGTTGCTTAGTTAATGATTGTGTACGCATTTTACATAACAATTTATTATTGTACAAGATAAAATACTTATTTTTTTGTAAAGTGACAATTATTCGCTTTTGTAATGTTTATCATAAACTCTTGATAGAAAATTTTACTACTTTAGCGTCTCCAGACAAAACAATATAATTTACTGATAAACAAATGTAATCAGTAAGAGATTGTGTACTTATCTGATACGATAAGTACACACTGAAGAGGCTTCGTGTTGTTGCGATTAGACACTTAGATATTTATTAAATGTTTTTTTTGTACACAGAGAAAATGGTATTTTTGTCAGAAATATATTACGATACACAATAAAATCTGCTACATTCGACCTAAACGAATGTTTCAGATATTTTGAAGCGAATTTTGTCGTAGATACCACAAAGGGGTAGGTATATAGGTAGAGTAGCATCTTTTAAAATTTTATTTTAAACATGATTGTGAATGAACTTATTTTGTATGAAATTATGTTATGAGAAATTTATATCGTTAAATAAAGGTTAGTTATCTTATTGAGTTGTTTAATTTAAAACATAGAATAAAATATATTTAAAAAAAATATATTTTATTCCAAGTAGGACTTAAATGCTAAAATAATTTTTACCTAAGAGCAGGTTTTTTTTTTTATAAGAGCACCTTTTATTTTTATTATATTTATTTAAACTTTTCAGTTACAGTTCAAAGGCGAAAATCTAAAATAGAATAAAAGAAAACAAGGAAAATAAAGCATTTATTAAATTTTTATTGATTTTAAAATTCAGGTGTTGAACTTTTTTGTTAGACAATCCCTCTTGAAAACATTCCTGACAACTCATATGCATAATTTCATGATGATCGGCTGAGTATAGTTAAGGCATGAATGCTTAAAAAAACAAACTCTCTTTCGCATTTAGGATGTTTTAGATTTTAAATTGTCTTAATTTTTTATACAATGATAAGACAAACTACATGTATCCTCATGTCCCCATAATGTCATAACTATAGATGGTGCCCGCGACTTTGTCCGCTTTGAAAAGCAATACCTATATCGCCTGACATCGTTAGTGCTAATTCACTTAGCCAGGAATTACAATAAATTAATTGTAAATGCGATATATATATTGTACGGATAATATCAAGGTCTACCAGTCATCTTCATGATGTAACACGGACCGTGTTCAAGAGTTCAAAGTTCTCATTGACTAGTCAAATTGTTAAACTATAAATTGAAGTTAACATTTATGCCCTACACGTTCCGTTCCCAAAAGAAGTAGGTATATGGCAATGAAAATTTCAAGGCCTCGTATTCGCCAAAATTGGTTCAGTAGTTGTGTGGTAGGTATAAGCATGATACGTGACTGACTTGTCAGCCAGTATCAAATGTAGTCACTTGAATTCATTCAGTCAATCAGTCAGTACCACGCTAAAAGCCGGCTTGATCGTACGCGCTTAAACCGCAATTATGGAATTATTAACGTTGCTAAGAAATTTTTTAGTAGCCAAATTGTTAACTCTATATTATAGTTTAAAAATATTAATGTTGTTTGCGTTTAATTATGTGAAAAATCCATTCGCCGATCCGTTTGCACAGAAGCTTAGGTTGGAACCACCGCCTCCTCTTACTGATCCTAAATATGGAGTTCACAAATATATTAAAGTTAATGTAAGTACAATAATTTAATTATTTTTATAGTCCAAAAACATAAAAGATAAAAATATGTTCAAACTTCCTCGTTTAAATTACCAAATAACTTTTAAATGTTAAATTATCGTAACTATCACTAATACTCTCAACTAAAAATAGTTAACATAAATATTATTCAACAGTGGTCTACTAAACTTCGTATTCAAACTATGTAGTTGTAGGTTACTAACCAAGGTTAACCAAGGTTATAAAAATTGTTAAAAAAAATATGTATATCTAAATATTATATCTAATAAGAAATATGATAAATATTATATCTAATAAGAAATATAATAAATATCATATAAATATAATATCTAATAAGAAATAAAATTGAATTGCCTAAAATTAGAACACAATATGGTAAAAAAATATATTGTATGAGGGAGCACAGATATACAATGGATTACCTGAGAGTGTAAAAAATTGTAGTAGCATGCATAGCTTTAAACACAAATTGAAAGAATATATCGACGGTCCCTACGTACATAAGGACATGTCAAAAATGGCAATTTTTTTATTATTGCATAATTGTCTTTAGATTACCATTAGAAAGTTCCTAAAGCTAATAAAATATTCTAGAAAAAACAAAATTTATAATTACTTATACATATAATTATTTCTAGAGCGGTTTGAACATAAATTACGCTCTCCTGTAAACCCCGGTTTTAGACATGTCTTTATGTACGTAGGGACCGTCGATATATGGACCAACGTTGGAAATAACTAATTTATCTCCGATGGATAAAATACACTGGTATTTATGTAGTTATTAAATTTTCATAGCTTAAGTGGATAAAATTCTATAAACCGATCTAACATAAAATAATAGTATATATCTAACATAAAATAATTACAAAATTAAATGCAGGTTTTTATTCTATGGGTAAAAGTAGTTAAGTACTTGTCTGTAATATTTCTTTGTAAGGTTTTCCTTGTTTCATTACACCGAATAATTATTTCTATATTATATTTTGACGTTGGTATGATTTAATAAAATTTCTTTTGTATTAAGGTATAAAAAGGAGATAATTATAATAGATATATCAATATAAAAAATTGGATTATTAAAAGAATTTTTGAAACTTGTAATTTCTAACATTTTCCTTGTAATTTCTAACTTAACATCCCCGCGGATTAAGTTAGTTGGTCGATGAGTTGGTCCGTGGTTCATGAACGTAATTAAAATGGTTATCCTCATTCCCAAGTGTAGCTGTAACCATCCTCTTACAGAAGACCACCGGGAAATAAATAAATATGTGCTGTTGTATTTTGATGAGAGAGTAAGAGATGCCAGAACCTAAATTTATATCCTTTATATTTTTGCTACTGAGGTCGGCATCGTATTTGTAGCTCCTATTGTATTATTTTGTTGTAGCTACTTGCTGTCAGGTGGAATGTCAGCCTGTCTGTCGACTTTTGCATAAAAAATGTGAAAGTGAAAGAAACGTTTTTAACGCATATCTTATATTTTGACTAGCTGTGTCTCGCAGTTTCGCTCGCCCTTTAAATTAAAAAAGGCTTGTACATTTAATTATGTCCGCTATTACTTTGTTTTCGAAAAGGACAGTCAAAAGGTAACAATCAATTTTAGTTTTAGTGGCAAGGTAAGTACACTGCGTTTACCAGTTATAAATTAAGCAGCCCATTTGGCGACAGTAATCACCCCCTTACAAAAGGCCACCATAAAATAACAGCAAGTCTGTTGTTGTTTCGGTGAGTAATGAGCGTCCGAGTTATGAGAAAGGCGGCGCGGCGGGCGATGCAAAAGCTCACTTTCCTATCCCTTTCTTATCCCTTATTCTTCATCCTACTAAGGTCTGCGGCGCACTTGCAGAACCGTTAATATAGGCGACGGTAGCCTACCATCAAGTGGACCGACAGCCTATCTAACGACATCTAATTATACAGTACTTTCCCTTGCCAAAGGTGTTAATTTGTGAGTCATCTTGTAAGCATTTCTTTAAAAACCAACTACTCTGAGGATAACGCCTACTGCCCTATCAGGGCCCTGATTCTGTGTGGCAATTATGATTGCACGCTTTTGTCTTACCTTGCCAAAACACATAATTTTTTAATTTTTTAGCAGAATCTAGTAGACATCGTAACATTTTAAGGAATTGACGAAGTAAGGAATCGCCAAGTGGTGTTAGAGAATTAGGCTCTGTAATATCTTTTCGCACACGTGTATTTTAGTCTGGTTGATAACTTTTTCATAAAAAAGTATTAAGTAAGTTAATAATTATTTGTACACAGATAATAATAAACAAAATTTCATTCATGTAATACGCTGTATGTGATGTGTAAGTAGCGGCAGGGCACGCTGCATTTCGCAGTTATTTGGGCAGCCCCTCTGGTGGCAGTAACCATCCCCTCACAGAAAACCACCGTGAAATAATAGCATGTGTGCTGTTTTGTTTCGGTGAGTTAATAAAGGATGCCAGAGGAGAAGCAGGTCAGATTCGTAAGAGGTTGGATTCTAATTCAGTTTTCGAGATCAGGCTAGTTTAACAACTAACAACAGTGTAATAACAGTCAAAAATAATATTTTAATAATGTATTTATTGGTTATGCTTTCATATAATGTTAACATAAGATACTTAAACTATCGTAGTAATTAAATTCCTTGAAAATAGTCTCGTTACTTGTACCATTTTTTTTTATAATATTCTCATTTTATTCATGCCTACATTATATAATGTAATTGGTGTGTGGTTTTAAGTGAGTTTAAACATTGGTAAAACGGGTCATTTGGTTGTTATTAATTCTTTTTCCGGAAGTCGTGACGCAGTGGTGCAACAAAGTGGAACCGCTTTCGCGAATGCACTTGTGTGCAGCGCTGTTGCAAGTTGCAACCAACGAGCGAATATGCACGAACTGGCGAGATCACCACGATAATGCACTTAAACAATTCACTTGGTTTAGTATCTCATTTAATTGGGTAGTTAAAATTGTATCTATAGTTTCGTACCACATTTTTCTCTTGCACTTATAAAATGCGTTGCAATAAAAGTTATGATGATTTTTTAAATTAAAAATTAAGAGAAAATATATAATATCTTATTTTATACTAGCTGTTGCACGCGACTTCGTCCGAGTAGGTAACTTTATGAAATATAGCCTATGTTACACGCTGATAATGTAGCTTTCTATAGGTGAAAGAATTTTTAAAATCGTTCCAGTAGTTTTAGAGTTTATTCATTACAAACAAAAATACAAAAAATACAAATCGTTTGTTTCATTCTTTTGTTTCGGTCAGGTACTAGAATAGAAGAAAAAAATTAGCAGGACGAAATAAATAAAGTATAATATATAAATAGGCATGTTATTTGTACTTTACTAAATGTCTATATATGTTATAGTATTATATTTAGTTGATTCGCCTTTTCTATATGGCTGAAATATGGAAATAAAGTAGGTACTTATATTTCATTAAGTTTACTTATAGGGTGGAAAGTAGATGAAGTGAAACAAAAATGCCTTCTATTTGGAAGTTAAGGAAAACTGCTTTACACGATTTAAAAATAAATATCATTTGCCTTGAAAAGTATTGCTGTATTGATCCGAATATAGGTAGGTACTTAACTGTAAATTTTGCGACACGTATGATGTTGATAAAATTAAGTATTTTTTATCTACAATGGTTGTCTGATAAACAAAATACATAAAACGATATAGTTACCGCAGATAGCATTATAATAACTAAATTATAAATTGTTTTTGAAAGTTTCTGTACACCACATATCCTTTTAAAGCAAATTAGATTGCCCTGTTTGATTTAAAAAATCTGGCATCCCTTACCCACTCACCGAAACACAACAGCACACATGCTGTTATTTCAAGGTGGTGGTCTTCTGTAAGGGGGTGGTTATTGCCGCCTTGAAAAGTTGAAAACTTCATTTCCAAAATTTTGTCCCCGCCGGGAATCGAACCCAGAGGTACACCTGAGACAGTAGGGAAGTACGCTTACCGCTCAACCAATGGGCTTGAATAATATTGAATAGTAATGTATCGTATTAATTGAATAATAATAATAATAAGGTTATTGAAAACTGGCTGTTGCACGCGGCTTCGCCCGCGTAATTTTATAAAATATAGGCTATGTTACTCGGTGATAATATAGCTTCCCAACAGTGAAAGAATTTTTCAAATCGGTGCAGTAGTTTCGGAGCCTATTCAATGCAAACAAACAAACAAACAAACAATCAAATCTTTCCTCTTTATAATATTAGTTTATATGGTTTATCTTTATAGATAAACCATTTTTTCTACTAGATATAAGTAAATGTAAGATATACTCGCCTTACTATTGACAAAATTCAATAGACTCCTACCTAAACAATTCTTTTATTATATACATTTCTGTAATACTTAAGTTGAGTTATACCACGACATCGTTCGGTATAAAATCCCCAAGCCCACCAAGAGAGAGCTGTTTTTCAGCCTAATTATTTATACTATAAACATATTATAAAACAATGTCGCTGTCCGCTCCTGACTGTTTCTCCGCTAACTTTTAAACCACCCAACGAATTGTGATACGATTTTCACTAATGAAAAGAGCGATAAACGTGGAAGGTTTGTGTGTACTTATAATTTGCAGAAAAATATTGCATCCATGCGAAAGCGGGGGCGGATCACTAGTTATAAAAAATATATATAATATCATGACCATAAAAAAATGACCACTATAAATTTCAGAACACAAAACTACATTACGTAGAGAGCGGTGACCCATCGAAGCCTTTGATGATATTTGTACATGGATTCCCGGAGTTCTGGTACAGTTGGCGACATCAGATCGTTGAATTTAACAAGAATTATTGGTAATTTACGTTTTACGATTTCTAATTACAATAAGTTTATATAATAATTACATAATACTGCATCTGACAATGACTTTTATATACACATTACAATTACAATAATTTACGTATTCAGATGCTAGGTGTGCTATTAATAGTACGTTATGTTAGAAAACAACACCTTACCTATATTTTACAACTCATTTGTCGTATAAACGACTACCTATTATACTAAAGTGCGAATTATTAAAAAATAGCCTTAATTTCCTCCGTCACTTGGATAAACAAGGATAATTATAAACTTTATGTTACCTACTTTGTTCGATTGTTCTGTCAGATTGACTAATTCATATGGCGGTCCTGAGTTGACTTCTGCATTTGTTTAGAAAATTATCATCCGATTTTTTCACCTGTCTCTTTGTTTATCTCTCGTCTTTGCTAACATGCCAAAGTACAGTACTTACAATATATCTATGTATTTGATTCTTCTTTCTTAGTCAATAAAAATATAAAAACGTCTTTTCTGAAGTACTTACATTTACTTATTAATAGACTACAATAAAGAGAATAACAAGGAGAAATATTGTGTAGCCAATTTAACGTTTTATTCTAGGTGCATTGCTGTGGATATGAGAGGCAATGGGGATTCAGAAAGGCCCGATGGTGTTAGTTCATATAAATTAGAATTGTTGGTTGAGGACTTAAGGGACCTTGTGCGTAAATTAGGTATGTATAATGTTAATTGAAACATAATAGATCTTTCATAATAGATTCAAATTACTACTACTACTTAGGGAATAATATTATTCACTTAAAATAATTTGAGATAATACCTCTAAAATATTAGTGCCGTAATTTCGTACGCTTTGTGAACCGATTGGAAGGAAACACACACTAAATATTACGGTAAACTAGCAACAATACATCAATGAAAACCACATTCAATTCGGTCAAGCTGTTTCTGAGATTAGCGTGCACAAACGCACAAATAGAAAAAAATTCTAAAAAAATTAATTTTTTGACGTCGGTAACATGAGTAGGTACAAGGTGTAAATTAATTTTTGTAAATTACTAGATGGTGCTCGCGACTTCATCCGCGTTCAAAATGTTATACAGCCTAGCCTTTCTCGATAAATGGACTATCTAACAAAAAAAAAAAATTCAATTCGAACCAGTAGTTCCTGAGTTTGAACAAACAAACTCTTCAGCTTTATAATATTAGTATAGCTATAATGTACAGACACGGCTCGTTAACGATTTTATTATATGTAGGTACAGATGTATATGAACTCCTGAAAGATCGTTTAAATTCTTTGCGTTGTCTCACTGTCTGTGCTTTAGACTTACAAAATAAAGTAAGAAAATACTTAATCTTATGTAAGCTCGGAAATCAATTTCTTCCGTATAGATAAGTAAGGTAATCTTAAGAAAGTTGTTCAGCGGAATATTGTGAAATGTAGCCGCACGACTCGCAAGTTATGCACTTATATGTATTTTAATGTTTTCAGGTCGAGAGAAATGCATACTGGTTGCACACGACTGGGGCGGTTTAATCGCCTGCAAGTTTCGCGACATCCACTACGATGCATTGGACGCAATTATTGTGTTGGCCAGTGCGTCCTTAGAATCATTTCATCATCAGATCTGTAATAATTCAGCACAAAGAAAGATGTCTTGGTAAGAATTTAAAACTAATGACCTCGATTGAGGCTAGTATTGAGAATTTTAATAATTTATTTATGAAAAATAAAATAGATGATATTTGTATATTACCTACATATTAACTACCAAATTTAATTATTAATTAAGTGTCTAAAATGTTTTCAAAGCATAAAAAAGTTTTATCCGTTACAGAAAAAAGCTCGGATTCAAACAAAAGAAAAACAGATTTTTTTAAAATATCTCATTTTTTTTAATGATATGTTTTTTGAAATTTTATTACCGTTTATTGTTTACCAAGAAATACAGTAAGAGCCTCGCCCAAGAAAACACTTAATTTCGCACATGGAAATTTGAATTAATTATTTATTTACCTACTTATTTATTAATTCTAAATTAAAATCTTAAAATTGGTCTTAAATTAAATCTTATTTACAATATATTTTATGTAGATAGGTATATAAATGGTTAACATACATTTAATTACAGGTACGTTTTCTTCTATCAAATGCCGTGTTTACCGGAACGATTTTTACAAATGAATAATCTGAAAATATTCGAGAAATTGATGTTAGATCCAACAAAAGACACTGTAACTGAAAAAGACTTAGAGTGTTACAAATATTGGTTTGGAAAATCACGTGAGTACTTACCCATTGATCATATTTTCTTTTATATAAATAACTAGCGACCCGCCCCGACTTCGCAGGGAGTTATTAATAGGAGGTAGACAGGGAGTAACTCGAGGTATTAATCGGAACAACTTGATTAATTTGATTAATTAATTGAAACTAATATTGAATCAGCATATCTGTAACAGGGCTTTTCAGTTCCATGGTCTTGTTATAAGCACTTGTTCGAGTTTTAAATGTCCAGAAACTTACCTACTTGTATCTGTATAAGACTGGTTCGATCACAACTTGAATACGCCTCGATAGTTTGGAATCCCTTCTACGCAGTGTTGCCAACCCCAGGAAAGCAAAAAGCAGCAAATAGAACTAAAAAAAACAGCAGAAAACAGTAAAGTAGTAATTTCAAAACATCATATCTACTGTCTGACATAAAATTCATAGAATTGATAAATAGTTATACAATTACTGTTCGATTTACCGCAAATTGCCTTTATTTAAGGAATTTCTGGAAATTGTAAAGTAAATAAAGTCAAAATGCAAAGATTTAATCAAAATTAATCATTTTATTACAGTGGAAAAATTACTCATTAACATTTTCAATTTCGCGGTCTTCAACGTTTTCGGAATCATTTTTTTTTATTAAAATCGTACATGCTTTTATTAAATTTTTTCATATGCATCTCAGTTGCATTAAATGTAAAACATTCTTTTACTTCTGCCTTCGTGTGTAAAGTGCCTTTAATTGTCGTCGTCGACATTTTATTTCTTAGCTTTGTTTTCATTATATTTATGGCTGAAAAAAGCCTTTCTACGGCAGCGCTGCTATGGGGCAGACATAGCAGTTTTTTTACCATGATGCATAATAGTGGAAATGTTTGTGTACCATCTCCATTCTTCATTTCAAAAACATGTTTCCAAAATTGGTGAATCTCTGGGATTTCATTGTTAAAGGGCAAGTCCGTATGCCTTAACTTTCGCCATTCTCTATCAAGTTCAGTTACATTATCTGGACAAATGTTCGGAAAAAAGTAAAGCATGTCAGCAATGGAAGGAATATTCTTTTTCATTTACGCAGATCGAAATTCGGATAAATCACCTGAAACAGTAGAAATACGAACGAAAACAGAAAACAGGGTTGAAAAGGCAAAAACAGTAAATCTACTGTTAAAACAGTAGGGTTGGCATCAGTGCTTCTACGATAAGTATTGCCAACAGATTGAATTAGTGCAGCGTAAATTTTTTAAAACACTTAATTATAAATGCTTCCACTCAAGGTTGCCATATGTTGATGCATTAAAAATATACTCCATGCCAAGTTTAGAACAGCGATGATTGCTCCTGGATGTTATGCTCTTGTATAATATTTGTCATAACCGTAACCACTTAGTAAATAATATTGTATATCGATTGCCAAGTAGTTCGCAGCATATACGAGATGCCTATACACATAAAATATTTATGCCGAAGCACTGCAAAACTAGCGCTGGTAAACGTGCACCCTTATATCGTATTATACATATGCACAAGTACCTACAATTGTTTATTGACACGTGTTGATCTATTTTTAACTAGCTTATAAAAATATAAAAATAATATTGTTGTTGTTTTATTTTTTGTTTTCCCAAATAAAATAAAATAAAAATCATCGGAGCACACCAATATACAGGCGATAGACCACAGAAAGAGAGGCTAAATCTCTTCTAAAGGAAAATAAACTAGGTTGTTAAGAGTTATAATTCGAGAGTAATTGTCCTCTTATTAAGGTCCCTATTAAAGTCAATTAAGCTGAACACTGAAATGCCAAAAATCGTAGTAAGTATTTGTTCCAAGTGAAATTTTAACGAGCTCTTAATTTTCTTTTCAGATGCTCTCACACCAGCAATTAATTACTACCGCGCAAATTTCGTATACACAATGCCAGAGAAGAAACGCTGCGAAAGAAATATACCGTTTTTGGCAGCACATGCCTCCCGAGACGCATACCTCAGTCACTCTCTTCTGGACGTTATGAAGGAAGAGTACGCGCACATTGAAACAGCTATCGTAGAAGACTGCCGACATTTCTTAATTCAAGAAGAACCAGCTAAAGTTAACAAGCTTATAAAAGACTTTCTTTCTAAACACAACATTTAGCATTTTATACCTTTAAATATGTATTAAACTAGAGGCTAACTTGTTGAGGAATAAGTATGTACCTATCTACAATAGTTGTGTAAACTACTAGGTCCTATACTCAGTCATTTAAGTACCTACCTAAGGTACTTAAATGATTAAGTATAGGGCCTTCAATAAAGTATTATTTGATGTTGTTTTATACGCATCTATTGCTTATACAAAATCAAAAAATGGATTTAATTTCTATAACTTTTTAATAAAATCAAGTTTATTTATATTGTGATTACACTAGATAATTATTTATTTTTTGTACCTAGTGAACCTTTCCACATACCTATTCGTCCTAAATTTTGCCAATACCTAGGTAGTCTAGGTAAGTACTTAGGTATAATAAAGAAGGTTTTCAACTGATAATAGAATTTAGAACAGATTAGTGGATACTAAGTAGGTACTGCATTTATTCCAATACATATTCACCCATCTAATTTTACAAGAAATGCGGTTAAGAGGTCTTGATTCTAGGCTAGTCTAGCCGCTCCAAACAGTCAGATATGGCTTTTAAAAAAATCTAATTTAGCTATCAAAAAAGTGTAGATCTACGCAAGGACCTGAAACGCATATAGGTATTTAGAGGCAATCTACGGAAAAATATATGAATCCTGCGGATTTTTAAAAATCTGATCTGGCAGCACTGCCTTACATAACTAGTGGCCCGCTCCCGGCTTCGCACGGGTGCAATTTTTTACTCAATCCAGTGATAAAATTACCTTACAACGCCATCTGTTAGAATCTTTTGGAACTCACAGACAAATAATTGCTGGATTGAATAGGTATCAACAGATGGCGCTATGTTAATAATATTATATAATTTGCAAAAAAATAATAAACAAAATGAAATATAAACTATCCTGTCTTTTAAGTTGGACCAAATTACATATAGTTACGAAATTTTATCAAACTCGGTTCAGTAGTTTGGGAGTTCATCACGGACAAACATGTGACACGTAATTTTTATATATATAAAGATTAACATAATTTTATTTTTCCCTGGAAATTGTTTTTGGCATTTGGATTATTGGCACCCCTTGCCACTTGGCGCCTAGCTAGAGCAATAACTCCTCTCGCTCTACCCCAGGGCCAGCGCTGGATAATCGTAAGAGGTATTACGATGGTAAGTAAAACCAGTTAGGATGAATGCAAAAACCACATAATTTCAAATCCAAATTCTATAGTTCAAGAGGTTATAACATTCGAACTAAAAAAAAGTGAACGCTTTTATATGACAACACTGAATTGATTTTATGGATACCTCACCAAAACCACTCTTGTGATGTCACTGACATAGAGTAACTTTTTTATATCCACAGATAAGTATATCGAAATTTTATCTTTGGCAGACTACTACCTATAACAGACTAAGTACCTAATATATTAGGCGAACACCAAATACTGTCTGAACACTCAGGGCGAACATTTATTAGTGAAATACATATGTATCGTACTTTAAGTAGAATTTACACCACTTATTATAACTCCTTACCATTAACACTATTTAATATTTTGATTTTGCATGTTTAATTATTAATTTTATTTGATTATACACTGTTGTAATAGGTAACGTGGAAAGAAACAAAATAAACAGCGTCAAGGTCAAGTCGAAAAATAATGTGTCCATATTAAGCATCTCTGTCTTCATGAAAAGATTTACGTAGATACTAGCGCCATTGTCAAAGATTAGATTGCGGTTCGAAACGTCAAATATGCTTATAACAATTATTTTATTTATACAATACTTCCACAATCCACATAGTAAAGTAAATGAAAGCTTAATGGCCGCTGGACACTAATTGTGAAACAGCTGATGTGCGTCGTTTGCTATTACTAATTGATATAGCCTCAATTGATTCAAATAAAGGACAAAAGTGTTTAAATGATACGCAACTCGCGTTACATTTTTGTCTGGAAAACAGGGTGTGTGTTTTGTGTTAACTATTAGATTGGTTTGTCGTAGATTTGTGTGCTTTGTACATTGTTGGCTTTTTCAGATGTCACTGACAATACAGCAAATTATTTTGGATGCAAAAAGACTCGCCGGACGTCTGAAAGAAAGGGAGACAGAAACCGATGCTTTATTGACTGAAACTCAAACAGCTTACAGACAAATACACACTATGAAACAGGTATTGTCAGGATACAAATCCAGATGCTCTAACTTTTTAGCTTGTTATTGTTTTTCTATATGTCCGTTTAAATAATTAAATGTAAATGACTACGGCTCATAACTCGTTCGTTTATGGATTTCCTCATTCCTGATATGATCTTTTATTGTAACACCTAGCATAGTCCTCTCCATGGTCCTATGATAGCTAGATATTATTACCAAGGTTATTTTTAGTGATGTACCATATTTTGTGGTAATATAAGTAATTGTATTGAACCCTTCTTTCAGTACAAGGAGGAGGTAGATACACTGAATGAAGCCTCACGCGAACGTCCCAGGGGAGCTTTAATTGCTAGCATAGAAAGGGAATCACGATTGATGCGCGATGTACAAAGAGAGAATGGCGAGTTACGAGCGGCTCTTGAAGATCACAGACGAGCGCTTGAACTCATTATGTCTAAATATCGCCAACACACTGAAAAGAGAATATGGGAATCCAAAATAGACTTCACTGCTGCAGTCAATGAAAAACAACAGGAGGTAAAGTGATATACCATATATTTTTATATGAAATATTTTATTGAGTTCTCTATTACATTTATAGCCAATAATATCTCTAGATAGTAGGTTTTGATTAGTATAGTATAGTTATTCATATTTAGTATAGTTTTAGACCTTTGTGAAATTTAATGAGTAAATATTACTCACACACATAAACACAACAGCTCTTATTTCCATTCCCCTATCCTCTCACATTGTCCCTTACAGGATAAGGAAAGCACCTGCAACCTACTGAGTTGGTTTGTTTATAGGTGACTAGCTTTTGCCTGCGACTTCGTCCGTGCACCTTTTTTTAGGTGTTAAAATATTTATTATTGCTCATATAATTTTGTCTGATATTGAATTTTATATTTCATTTTTAGAATATCCCTTGGGGACAGTACTTTTTTATGGATGGAAGGTGCCCTATGGCCTTTTCTTTATCTCTGACATGTATGCAAAATTTAAATTTAAGCGGTTGAGTAGTTAAGATGTGAAAATTTAACAAACAAAAAAAACCCACTCTCACATCTATATAAATAAAATCAGAGTGTCTGTCTGTGATTTGCGAAAAACTGCCTCAAACTAAGCTTAGAGAGTCATTCGCAGGCTGTTAAAACGTAAATAACTTTTTTTAGAATTTTTGTCTGTCTGTCTGTCTGTCTGTTCGGGGTAATCTCAGAAACGGCTGAAGCGATTTCGATGAAACTTTGCAGACATGAAGAGGGGGTCGTCAGGAGTAACATAGGCTACTTTTTGTTTATGTAAATTGCGGTACATACAACAAAATAACATTTTTTACAATTTTTGTCTGTCTGTCTGTCTGTCTGTCTGTCTGTCTGTCTGTTTGTTCCGGCTAATCTCTGAAATAGCTGGACCGATTTTGACGGGACTTTTATTGGCAGGTAGCTGATGTAATAAGGAGTAACTTAGGCTACGTTTATTTTAGAAAAAATACACCCCGGACGAAGCCGGGAGCGGACCGCTAAATGTATTGCTAAGTGCAAAACTCGAGAACGGGTGGACCGATTTTAATTCTGTCTTCACTCATGGACAGAGGGATAATCAGGGAAGGTTTTTACGTTAAAAAAATGCACCTCGGGCGAAGCCGGGAGCGGACCGCTAGTTTATAATATTAGTTAAGATACTGACTGTCCCATATGTAGGTACAAATGAGAGTAAAAGATCCTTTTGAAACAGTGTCAATAATAATTTATATATAAAGCACCTATTCTATTGTGAAAAAAAAATGTTAAGACTTCTATATGTACCAACAAAACATATGTCCCTTCAAACCTAATTTAAACAATATAGGTACAGTAAAACTTAACAAGACTTAACAAGAAAAGCAAACTTAACAAATTATATTGTTTAAATTACATATAATTGTTTAAATTAGAGCTAGTTTTATAGAAACCAGCCTAGTTTAGTAGTGGAACCTAGTTTTATAGACCCAAGATCTATTTTCAAAATCCCATCTGCACACTTGACTGTCACATCAGAGACCTAACAACATAAGTCGTAACACTGATGTATGTCCTACGAATAAATAATACTCAGGAACTCTAATTCGGAACAAATTCTACACAAAAAGTGGCCCTACGTGGAAACAAAACGACGTATATTCAAAATACCAATCAATTAAAAGGTTATTAATACACATGCCTAGTGATTGGTTTAAATTCAGAACGAGAGCAGGGATTGGTTAGCGCGCGTGCTGCAATGTCAGATGGTAGGCAGTTGTCATAGCGGCGTGGACGATGTTATGCTATAAGTGAAAAAGACTAAGTCAATAATAAAACAATATTTTTTGTATTTAATTATAATTATTTGTTGTTTATTAAATACGAATGGATCAATGGATTCTAAAGTATTTAAATAGAAGTATGTATGTAATCATTTTAGTGCACAAAATTATAAAAAGTGTAAACTTTACCATTTATAATATTTTTTGTTTTATAAGCTATTAATTTGATTTCTTTATTTAATTAATATTTTCTTAATGAGACGTGAGAGAATTATTTCATTATTTTTTCCGTACTAAAGCTTCATTCCTAAAGCTATAAGAAATGACACACACACACATATATATGTCATTTCTTATATGCAGTGTGGAAAAATAAGTCGGGCCCTGGAGGGAAACTACCTTAAATCCTTAAGTTGGCTCATTTTACATAGAGGAGACATTCCTTTATTTTTAAAAAGAAACAAATCTGCGTTCAAAGATTTTCTGAAACTAGCTTGCCTCGCCCGGGACTCGAGCCAACTAAAATTAAAAAAACAAACACTCGCTATTTTATTATACTAATCGATAGGATTATTATTCAGGATAAAATTTCTCTAACAAACATTTGGTCTTAAAAATAAAAATGATCGTAAAATCCAACATTAACTTTATTTTATTATCAATTTGTTACACTTAAACTATTTAACTGATAAATTGTACAAAATGAGCCCCCTCGTTCCGGATACATAAATTTAGTCTCCGTTGAAATCCATTTCTTGTAGCCTTCAGCAAAGTGTTGTGGTGTATGCCCCTAATAACATTTTCTACCGCAACCCTTAGCTCTTGCACGGTTTCATAAATAACATTTTTTACATGACCTCATAAAAAGAAGTCCCGGTTCGAGTCCCGGGCGAGGCAAGCGAGTTTTAGATAATCTTTAAATGCAGTTTTGTTTCTTTTTAATAATAAAGGAATGTCTCCTTTATGTAAAATGAGCCAACTTAAGGATTTAAGGTAGTTTTCCTCCAGAGCCCGACTTAATTTTCCACACTGTATATATATATATATATATATATATATATATATATATATATACAATGTATATTCTTGATAAATATACATTTTATCAAGAAAAAAAAAGAAACTACTGAATAAAGTCAAAAATTGACTGACTTCATTTTGCATAATATTGACCATCCCGATTTAATAGCGTATTTGAAAATTTTTGATTATAATTATAATTTAGCGACTATTTACGAGTGAAAAGTGATCCCTGAACAGTTAAATCTCGTATGTCTCTTGCACCACTTCACAACTCAACCTGGCATGATGATTATAACTGATTTACATTGATAAAAACGAAAACGTACACGAAGATTTGACGTGTGCTCTCTTGCAAGAAAAATGTCCGACTAGTGGAGCGCTGTACACAATTTTTAAGCCCCGCCTACTTGTACACAACTTTCGTTGGGTCATTTTTTGAGCGCAGTTACATTTCCTGAGTATTATTTATTCGTAGTGTATGTCATTTTAATTGTAAAATTCAATTTGATTGTCATATTAAGATACTCTCAAATTGGATACAGTTTTTTGACCTTAACCTTTAACTGTATTAGAATTAGGGAATCCCAATAAGTCTTAACAATATTTTTGACATTTTTTTTTTTATGGTGCCAAAAAAACAGAATTTGGTTTTGCTTCTCAAATGTGTTAATTTACTTTAGCAATCTTATTTATTGTTGTTATCAATCAATAGACTTGAAACTGAACCATATATGTGGCATCATTTATTTATCAAAATTATAGTTATTTTTCAATGAAGAATTCTCCGATCACATTTAAAATTAATATTAAATATCACACCTAACTGTAATAGTAAATCGCAAGGGTTTATGTACATGATAAAACTTTACTTACCGTTGTTGTTTTAATGTCTTTCCAGTTGATTCGTCAGCAAGCGGAGAGGATCAATGAAATGACCAGCATCATGTACAAAGCAGTTAACATGGATGAAAATGCAGACGCGCGGAAAGAAGAAGAACTTTACCATAGACTTATTACTGAGAACAAGGTAGCCACTTTCCTGTTACAAACTTTATTAGTGAAAAATAAAAAAAACATACAAAGTTATAAATAATGGTGTATGGTTATAAAACACCATACCAAAGGTCTTTGTATAAAGGTTTGTAATCATTTTAATTTTGTATGATTTACGCAATAAGACTCGACTCGACAGCAAAATTTTAAGTTTAAGTGAAACTTTCAAGTTTTTACTTCCTCTTAAATGTGAAAATGTTTAGAGCACACGTTTCAATTTACTAGTTGCCTGACGGTTGTTGCCCTGTCAATTTCATAAAAAAATAACATCCAAATTTTCTAACTCTTTTCAGTGGATTTTAAAAAATAATCTTTTATTTACTCAAACCTTGCCTGACAATACGAACATAACAAACAAAAAAAACAAATCAGCAAAATCGGTCATGCAGTTCTCAAGTGACGCTCCGTCACACTTATGGCAATTGATTTTTATTTATCTAAAATTAATAGCTCATTTAAATTTATGAAATCGGCGATTGAACTGCACGTATTAAATAGATGAATGCGATTCGTTTGCAGGGTTTAAGAGAAATGTTGGATCTGTCGAGACGGTACGGGTCTGAGAAGGTTTGCGGACCGTCCACAGAGGACAAGAACATCCAGACGGACGGTCCGCCGACCACGAGCGCGTGACGGTCCGCAGCCGAGCCATGCCGACTCTGAGCGAGTGCGGCCGGCACCACTGTCGGCTCCAGGACCTAGGCACGTCTGGGTGCAACCTAGGTACGCCCCCACCACCATCCCTCCCTAAACGATCTAACCGCTAACATTACTTCTAGTCTTGCCCTCGCGGTGACATGTGTTTCTTTCGGCTATTTCATTTCGACATAACTTTAAGATTGTTTACATTGAATAAAAAACATGTATGTTTGTGTAGTTAAATTTTATTTGTGCATTGGTTAAAATTTTAACAAATAATTTTGAATTTACAATCGCATTAACATTTTAATTTAGATGTATGTTGATATGTTTGTAAAATGAAATTGGGAAATTTTATTTGTGTTTTAATAAGTATTTAACAAACAATTGTTAAGTTACAAGTTTTAAATTCACAAGGGTACTTAATTTATCACCATTCCATTTGGGCTTTGTTCATATGGTTCAACCAACAACGAACAGTTAAATTTTGTTTCAATAAGAATCAGTTTCAAACTTGTATTAACACTACAAAAGTTACAATTTATAAACCTGTTCAATATATTTATCATCCTTCATATTTTCTGGACTTGACCAACTATAATTTCCTTCAAAAGTTTGAATGATCATTCTACAAAAGAAATTTATACTATCCTTTCTATTACCCAGAATATTTTCAGATTATTTAATTGTGGCCTATTTTTTGCAATGAAGGCACACTTTTTCCTTTAATACCCAATTCGAGATCTCAGGTATTATTTGTTTGAAGACACAAGTCTGTCGCGGTCCTCTTTCAACTCAGAGAGATATCTCAAGGCAGACATCATAATAAGTTTCCTATGTTCATTTATGTGTTATTTCATAGCAATAAATGCTATGAAATAACAGATAAATGGCTAAATAAAACGCAATAAATGGCTTGCAACAAATAGCACAGATTAATAGCCCTTTTTTATTATCTTAGAAACTTTATTTCTAAGATACTTTAAGACAGTCGTCTTGCGTTTGGAAGGAGCCTATTATTTTTCTATCTTTGACTCCAAAGATATACCCAGAGGTTCCAAGAATAACCTCAAATATATGTGGACTGTTGGGAGTCCAAATAAAAAAGTATCTGTGAGCAAAAGATGCTCAAAATGCTCAAATGAGGGGGTTCTACTCGAATGAAGAAGATTTATTCCTTCTAAAGAGTTTTAAAGTTAACAATTGTTTGTTAAATTGTGGCTTTGTGAAAACGTTTAATTTTATTGTCTAGATGTAAATGCAATATTTAGATAAATGCGTAAATTTCTCGAATAGGTTTGATCGTTTATGGGCATTTCGACCGACCATTTATACTTTATGTACAGGCGGTACCTTAGTCTATACAACTTGCAGAATTTTGGATGTTAAGGTCTTTTGACGACAGTTATGGTAACTTTCTTAAACGAAACACATTTATAAAATGTGACCAAAACAATGAATATTCCACTTTATTGTATTTGATATATTGAATAGCAAAAAAAAAAACAAAAAGAAAAAAATCTATTCTGATTAGAGATCTTTTTGTAGGGCGAAAGAAATCATCGTTTCATACTCTGCGATTCATAATAAAGATGTATATCTATCGACTTAAGTGACTCTTAAAAGCCAGTTGTGAAATATAAATCACGATATTTGTGGCAGAAACTGTGATCTTTAGTATTTGCTGTTAAGTTTAATGGCTTCTGTTTGCGTTCATTTGGTAATTTCTCGTGACAAATTGTTACAGTGTTAAATTATTAATTAGAAAAATAAAATAAAGATCTTGTATTGCACTTTAACATGAGTGGAACAATTACTCTAGTGTAACATGGGCATATTTTTGTTAAATTTTAATAATCGTTTTTAAAGTAATCCTTTTTCTCATACGCTCCTGAAGTAAAGCAATGGAGACAACGCAAACAATGTAAACTGACCCGACCTTTACTGAGTTTAACAACATAGAGTGATTCTGTATCTCTATGCTTTCACTCGTAGGTAAAAATGTTCGAAGCGACCGGCGTTATCTGTGTATTGGTACAGGAAAGCGATCTTGTAAACACTCGGTCACGTTTTTAGGATCCAAATTTAGGAATTGGATTAAATACGTGTTAACTATTTGTTTTATTAAAAAAAATGTTATTAACCCCTGAAAGTTTGTTTACATTCTTTCCTTTGTCTCCGTGGCCTTGCTTTGGATTTTTATACAGATGATTGAGTTAGTTAACATGGTGAGCTTTAACTTTGGGAGATGTATGTTTAATCAAAGATTTGGAAAATGTAGTAGGTCACTTGTCTGAGTCGGGAATTGAACTTATATTAATGTTTCTTAGTTTTTGCATACTTTCTGATTGAATTAAGTTGAAGACCTTGCTATCTTCAACGGGTATTATTAATTTTTTAATTGCCTTTAATTTCCAACAGAAATCGGACAGTCTGCATACTGAAAACACCTAAAAAATAGTTTTCTACCAAACTTTTCTATTAAACATTGTAAATTCTCACCAATTTTGATAAATTATGTTTACAAAAGAATGCTTGCGTAGATTCAATGCCACAATCAATCAATGCCAATGGGATATCCAAGAATTGAGGTCAAGATAGAGAACAATTGTGGAAATAAGATTTTACAGACCTCAACATGTCAACACCGTCAATACAAAAGGTGACGATTGACGGTGCATATTTCACTCAATCCTGCATCAACCATAAAGCATTGAAATATTTCTATTTTATTTAGTTTATTTGCACTTGTCACTAGTTATAAATTATTTAATACACAAGTGACGTAATATCGAGTTAGAAAACAGAATTCTCATTGGAGAGTTTTCTGTTTTTTGTAAGGGAGTAACTACATATAGGTCTTTAGCACACTGCAGCGAAATCGAAACACCAACGAAGCAGCAAAACTCTGTCTAGACAATTTCTATGGTCAAAAGTTGAATTGAGTTGAATAAATGTAGTTACTCCTTTAGTCTTATCTTATGCGTTACCATGTGTCTAGCTTTGAATGAAACTCTTTTCTCATTAACATTCGCCTTACGGTAAATGAATTGTTATAAATCATATTTTTTCCATTACGACAACACAATTTTTCCTCAATTGAAATCTGAAATTTCGTTTGGTGTTTGGCGAATTCTATTGTCAAAAAGGATATAATTTAGAGCTGGACGAAGGTGTAGCAATCACATAAATCGACGATTTAGCAATTTACAATTGAGCTCTATTCCAAACAGTACTAATTTAATAAAAATAAAAATGAAAGTTTTTTGTAAGGTAGAATGAACCGCTTTATGTATACCATATACAAACAAAATAACATTTAATTTTGGAAAAAATCAAGATAGTACATTTTGCAATAGAGCTCTTCTGTTGTTCTACGATGAAATAATTACACTGGTCTACACTGTAGTCGAATATCTATTACATATTATGATTTCAATTCAACAGCCAACATCACAACATGTACTAGTCAGGGATAAACAACACGTTATGCTCGTATTTAATTTCGATTTAAAGTTATGTTATATTTTATAAATAAAATCGACACCCTTCTACGTACATACTTTTACCATGAATATGTAGGAATTATATAATTGAATGCGTGGGAAAGTGTGGTATGTGAATCATTATTAAACTTGTTATAAAAATAATGAGAATATTTGCTGAATATTCAATAAATTATAGTCGTTGCTAAACAAAAATCTGCTATGTGCAAAAAGTATACTTTGATATATTGACAAAAAAAGTTTTGCTCAAATTTTTCACATTTATTTATTTAAAAAAAAGTATTTTTATTTTAAACTTGGGGTTTATATGTAAACTTATTCAACATGAAAATTGAATAGTTCATTTATGATTTTGATAATAGAGTAAAATTCGCACATATATAACAGATGCTGCATATAACATATTTTATTAAGAAGTTCTTAACAGTTTTTTTATAAGATAGAAATATCACTAAGGTCAACATGTTGGAATTTCAAAAGAGTGCACATAGCAGATTTTGGTTTCACAACGAGGATATTTTCAAGCTTTGGGTGTCTAGATGCAAATAGAATTTTTTAATGATAGATCGGAGCTAGTAGTTAGTCTTTGTAGAAGATTTTTGAAATCTTGAGGTGTGAAAAGGCAATAATTTCATACATTTATTTTTTCGAGTAGATTTAATAGTCACTTAGAGTTCTTAAAACAGTAATAATAGCCGTCCTCACCTCAGTTTATGGCATTATTTATCACATTGTTGTATTTGTATAGAGTTAAATAAATGAGAAAGCACAACGTATTATGTAATAGTGACAACTGATTCTCATTCTTTATGTGTACCTTATAGGTTAAATTAGTTTTAATTTTATTTAGCAACTTGATCGAATATTTAGATGGTTTATTTGTAGTTTTATTTCAACATTTATTGTTATCAGTCACTCGACAATATTATTTTCAAATGAGCAACAAGCTATTAGACTACTTGGAAAAGTGTGTCGGATTGTTGCCATTTAAAATAAAAACTTTTAATTTCAACATTAATATAGAAAAATTAAGAGTAATAATAATTTTTTTTATAAATAATTACTTATTGGTGTCACATTTTTTAACAAATAACTGGATTTTAGTTCATTGTTTTGTTTGTTTAACTTTAATAATTAAAAAATGTCAAGTGTAACATGACCCGGATATGGCACAGTGCCTTTTTTAAATTGTTCAAAGTAATTTTTGAAATAGTAGTCAAATGGTTTGCTATATTGACTTGTTATATAAAAATCATTATTAAGAGGAAGTATTAAGAATGTTTGGATAACTCTTCGATGGAACCTTCTTTGGATAACTCTTCGCGAAATATGCTTTGCTTGTTATTTGAACATGTCAACCACACCATGCTTGATTGTTAACTTTATGAAGTGATATACACTTGAGGGCCCATGAGTGTCGCATGGTGGAACAACAAGTACATCTGTTAACCTGTACATCATTATGTGCCACAAATGTTTTAACTAGTCGACATAGATGGCGCTAAACACACTAGCGGAAATTTATACGTCAATTCAAGCTGAAATTTGCTTGAAATAGATCCTATTTTTGACGTGTCCAAATAATTGCATCAAAACACTGCATAGGTACTTCTTTACGAGACTAGACAAAGATTATAATTGCAATATTCCTAACATTTAGACTTGTAATAATTATGTTGACGTTAATCCTCCCTATTACAAAAACAAGTCACGGCTCTTTGTTATGTGAGAACAAATAGTGTATACGTATTATTTAGTTACACTATCTGAACATTTACATCCTAAAGTTAGTAAGTACTTTCTGTTGTCGTAATATAACAAAAAAAAATGTTGGGATTTTCTATGAACGATTAAAATGTATGAAGCCATGATTAGCTGTGGTTGTACTTTTGGCTAAATTGAGACTTATGCTTGGTTTACACTGTGCGAGCTAGCGTGCTAGTCGCCCTACCCAGTAGCTGCAATGCAGCAACTCGCACTGTGTGGACTTATCATAGTAGTTACCTGCACTTGCGAGTTGGACAGTAAGCTCGCATCCGAGTAACTTTTTTGAAAAAAAAAAAAAAAGTGTTTTCACACGTCCGCTCACCTTCTCCCACCACTCGCATGTCTTATCTTGTTAAAAGTAATTAACTAGTAATTGCCAGTCTTATCTTTTTTAAAAGTTTTTTTATAAGCATTTTTTAATTCAAAGCTTAGTACTGTGGTCATATCACAGTTTTTTAAACTATTTGCAAGATCTGAGTACTGCTCCAGCACAAAACTCGCAAGGGACTAAGCAGATACTCTCATCATGAAAACATATTAGGCAAGCTGAGTGAGTTACTTAGATAAGAGTACACAATGCGAGCAGCTGTCAACTGTCATGTGACACTAAGACAGCACTGTGTAAACCAGGCATTAGTATCTGTGTGAACTTGGCGTTATGAAAAAAGTTACTCAAATAAAGTTTAAAACCAAGTTTGCGCTACCGGTTTCGCACCTTAGATTATTAAAATTATATATTTTTATTAAATTTTACGATAGCAATTTAGTACCTACCTACTAAGTATGTATGTATATTTTTTAATTTCCATTAAAAAATTATAGAAATAAATATGTTATTACGATCATTAGTTAGGCGATTATAGAGTCGTTTATAGATATTGCTAAGCAAATTTGTATTCTAGGGTGGATTATGTATTTGTGGTCGAAAATATATTGCCCAAAAAAAATATTATTGTTACACCATTCGTCTCATCGTGAATGTGAGGAAAAAAAATAGTATAAAAATGTAAATTTATGATAGCGAATAAAACTTATCCTAGATTTAAAATTGCTATATTATGTAGCTTAAAAATGCGTAAAATATAACATTTAAAATTTATAAAATGCTCCTTAGAAATGTTAGTAGTTGTTTGATTGGCTATTTGAATATATTGTAATATCTGCACGAAGAGAAAGAAATGTACAAAAAATCCATGCGATATTTTATTCCCTGAAAG
Source organism: Synanthedon andrenaeformis (assembly GCA_936446665.2). Taxonomy (NCBI): domain Eukaryota; kingdom Metazoa; phylum Arthropoda; class Insecta; order Lepidoptera; family Sesiidae; genus Synanthedon; species Synanthedon andrenaeformis. The sequence goes on along the minus strand of OW387781.2, from coordinate 9,926,327 downwards.
TTGAAAAAGAAAAAAAAGTGTATTGTTTTAAATGTGATGAAATAATTATAAGCAATAATCGTTCAAGTGGATAATCATACAAGTACACAAGTAACATGAATAAAAATACCTTACTGTCCAATGAATAAAATTTTAAGAAATATTTTCATATACGACTAAAAATTTGTAATGAATATTATTAAATGCGTGTTTGTAAGATGTTGAGTACTTTCATTATTGTACTGATTCAGTGATTGTTTATTATTATATAGTTTTTTGTTTTGCTGTAGGACAAAACGGTCATGTAGAACAAACAGTGTATCTGTAAAACATAAATTGATAAATACATAATTAAAATACTTTGGTGATTTTATTGAAAAAAATCTGTTACTCTCCTCACTACTGATTTGTAGGAACATTTTTTTAACCCTTTAACCGCTTGGATTTGTTGGGAGTTCGTGCCCCTAGCGCCTGACTCGTAAAAAATTTTTTAAGTGAAAGCAACTCAATGATTTAAAAATAAACATTATATACAAGTAGAGGAATTTGTCGTATATATCGACTAAAGGGTTAAACTCCTTTCAGATCGTAATCTGTCATAGTTATGGACATTCACTGATGTATGAGGATCATTCAGTTGGCACGCCAGAATGCACTCCATCATACTTCCATCTGATATAACTAGCAACTAAGCATCTTCTCCCTTACCTCTTCTCTTATTACAGTAAAGGCAGTGCACATTTGGCTCTCGTCTTGTTACTGGTGCTACTTCCTCATAAAATAATGAAAACAATATATCGGAACAGTCCATGTGTAGTTCCTTAACCATCAATGAACAAGAATGAGGTAATCTACTTTATGATAAGCGACATAATGTTGCACATTTATTTGGACTTGCCCAGATGAATAGATTTTAAGAAAACCCTTTATTATTACATTGCATTGTGAAATGAAAATGTAAATGAATACACATTTTTTAAATAAAGAAATTTTATTTGATAATCTTATGTCTTAATCACTCTGGAACTCAATCTACACAACAAATGTGGAATAGCTATGGTGAGCTATTTTGAATATCATACACGAGTTTGTGTATAATCTGTTGGGAATTTAAATGAATGCTGTCCCAAAGCCTGTATATTGGGTAGCATACCTGCATTCGGTATGATGTTCCACGATAAAGTTAAGGTAACATTGTTGTGAGCCCTGAAATAAAAAAGAAGTAATTTTATTATAATAATTCAAGTGCTTACTCTGTTAGATATTGTCAAAATAAATAGTTGTAAATATAATCTCTGAATTATTTTAACTATAGATTCATTTTTTATACATTGCTATAGAAAGCAACAACTTTTTTTGTCATTTGTCAAAAGTTCATTGTTTTAGAACAGTTGCTATTGAATAGTATATTGTTTTTGTTTATATCGCATATTTTTTTTTCCACCTAAAATGAATATGGTGAAATTTTTTACTAGTGGCCAAAAACTGATTAAGCATAAATTGGATAATATTATATTTGCTACACAATAAGCCGAGCAACAAGATTTATAACTTGTCTAGACTTAAGTAAGTAACTCAATTTATATTGGTATAAAAGAATGAACATAAAAAGAATTGAAAGTTTTTTAAAGAACACCTGAAGTCATGCCTTGCTAGCCTTGTAAAGAATTGCCAGTAGTAGAAGATTAAGGCTATTGTTAAATCGTCATATGATTGGCTTGATCAAACATAACTTGATTGTGTATGGCTAGCATAAGTCTTGGCTTCATGTGAGTGCAGTTATTGATCTTGTGAAGAAAAATGGTATTTTGATTTTGCGGTGGGTGAGACCAGCTGTTAGCATGGCAACACCAACATTTGGTCAAACTTTGGCGGAATTTTAACTCTACAACTCTCTAGTCGACTTGGCTATATATAATATAGCATACATATGTATTATGGAAAGTATACTGTGTATTTGATTTTAGCTAGAGATTTCAATGTCAATTTTGATTGCAATTTTAATTAAATTGCCTTTAACAAAACAACCTTTCATAAATATTTTTTAGACAAAATAGTTTTGATGTTTCACATCTGCCAGGCATCCTGCTATGGGCCAATTATTATTTTATGTAGGTAATATGCAAGATTTATTAGAAGACACTATGTCCAACCTTTTTCATACACTTCTACAACGTCATCACAACTTAATTACTTACTTTAATCCATTACCATCATCCCAGAAATAGTATTTTGTATTCATATTCTTGAAATCGAGTACGGAATTTTCACCTCGAAGTATAATTTTGTCCCACAGTACAACCTGGTTTAATTCATTGTTTGGTGTTATGTACTCTGCTGTCAAGTAGAGGAACAGTTGTTTCACATTCCAGTTAAATAGATTGGAGAGATCTGTCTTGAGATCAAACGTAAGGAATCCCAGATCATTTCTTTCCCTAGAGGCACCGTAGTCTGGTACGTTCTTACTGAAAAGAGAAATTTATGGTTAACTTGAGATTCCATTTCGATATTACACAAATCAGAAATTAGTATATTTACTTACACTACTACTTTCACTGTGTTCATATGTGCAGCAGTTCTATAATCCACGGTTAACGTGGAAAGAAAACATAGAAATGTTAGACCTGCTAAAACACTCAAAGTGTACGTGAGTATCGCATTGCCTCTCGTCAACACTGAATACATTTTGTCCGATTACAAAAATATATTAACTTCTCAATTCATTCGCAAGACACTTTGATTTACTGAGATATTTTGTTGACTGAATTATATTTATTTTAATTATTCAAATATCTCTTACTTTGGGTTTTATATACAACATTGCAAATTATGAAACGTCAAATTGAAGTAAACGAATAGACACGTCATATACACGTCAAATGAAATCGTGTCATTAGTATTCTATACTCTAATACAGTGGTGTAAAGTTTATTTCAGAAAATATTATTGATAATTATTCCGTTTCATTTTACGCAGAATAGTAATTTATTAGTCTGTTCCATGTTTTTTTTTAAATTATGGTTCTGATGACACTGTTGTTCTTTCTGTTATTGAAACCGTGATTTTTAATATTATATTAAATTGTCTAAATAATAAACTATTATAATTATAATAATCAACTATTTAGACATACTTATGTACAACAGAGATGTAAAAAGTATCTACTGATTAATTGTAGTTTGTCAGATCATTACAAAATATTAAAATATATATTTATAAAAATACCAAGTATATATATTCATATTTCATTTATTTGAATATAGCCAATAAAGAAGTCATATTTGTTGTAAAGGCTACAAGTACAATAAATATTGATAGAGAAAGTGCGGTCGATATCGTGGCATGGTTACAAGGCACTCCATCTGGTAAGGAACGGCAAAAACATGCTCTAGTTACGTAGCTTCCGTTACTTTGTGTATAACATCCGCTTGTGATGGCCATTCCTCTAGTGTCCACTGCTCGTGTGCACATGTATGTTGAATTTTCAGCTAAAACCAATATTAGAATAATTAGCAATATTAACAAAGTTAGTAAGTCCTATATTCGATATTCCAGGGATTTAGAAATACGTAGGTTTGGTGTAGGGCCGGGTTAAGCATGTTAGGGCTCCTAGGCAATGAATATATAACATCCCAGTCGTTTTATCCGTCAAGGGGTTGATCCCAACCAGCCTCAGAGGCGGTTGGGATTCCGCGGCGGTTCCCTCCCGGCAGTCCCGGCCCAGATGCAGAAGGCGGTGATGCTCGATACGGCCCGGATAGTGCGTCGGGGTCTGTCCTTGTCGCCCTGAACACCGACCGACTGTGTTTAAATATACGTATTATTTATTTTCTTGGGGCTCGCGGCCCCAAGACGAGCACTTATCATGTACAATCTTCTCGGACAAGCATTTACCATGTAGGAAATAGGTTCGTATCATCAATGCATTTTTAATATGACTTCTGATAATACATCTGATATATCTTACACCAAAATTCACTATGGAGCTACGAAAATCAATAGGTGTGTTTGCCTTTTTTAAATTAAGATGTATCTAGCACAATAATAAATAAAATATTTTACCCAGTCCGTTGAAGTAGTATGTATATGTAGCACAAACGTCATTATCAGCTAAAATGCAAGAAGCCTCTTGTAGGTGGTGTGTCCAAATATATGAAACATCAGGCCATGATCCGTCATCTGAAAAAATATTACGTTATTGTAATATTAATGGGTGGAGGTACCTACCTCCTAGTTAAAAATGGCATTAAAACCGTAAGTCAGCACTGTGTACTTAAGTACAAATATGTGAGCCAGCACGCACAATGATAATCCTTAAAGCAATTGATTGCTTAGGTAAGTTCCCAAGCATTGCTACTATTGGATTATGCTACTACTAATGGAGGTTTCCAGATGTTGCTTGACGAAACGATGAAAATGTTTAACATTGGTTTAACAGTTCTTTTTAAGTTCTTAACCCTTGTATTTACTGCATCTTTCTCACTTTTTAATATTATATAATGGAATTATATTACGTTTCACAGACGACCTATCAATTTTGAAATTTAGTAGATGAGTAGGTATATAACTTACAAGATGCGACTAGTGGTTGTCGACATGGCACTCCCTCAGCAAGCCTGGTCGCGTCCTGGCAAGTTGCGTTCAAAAATTCGCTTTCATTACTATATCTTGGTCCAAGCCACGTGAATTGAAAGCAACGCCTTGTTCCTTGTTGCGCCGCTATTAGAATAGTACCTACAAAAGAAATCAAAGCGGTGTCTTAAGGAGTCACAAAGGACCAAGGGCAAATTTGTATGAACCCAGTGATGACACTTCTAGTTCTATTATTTGATAGCTGTTAAGGCATTCCTAAGAATATGCATATCTAATTCACAGGCCTTTATTAAATTAGTATTTAATAATGGCCCTTATTGCTAGGCTTCTCGGACACACGACGTTTTTCTTCACCGCTATACCGTTATTATTTTAATGAACACATGAAATACAAAAATCTTAAGACACTACGTACTGTAGTGAAAAAGGACAGCGTCCTCTGCGAATATCATGACGCGGTGCCAATGGTCATGTTGTCATATGACTTACTTGTTTTAACTTACTTACTTACTTGTCTTACTTGTTTTGACTCTTGGCGTATTTAGATAGTTTTTCTTCTAACAAGACGTTCTATAGAAATGTTATCTATCAAAATGTGGTGCAACAAGTTTCTTGTTACATTACCTACGTAATGACATGAATAAAAACTAAATCAGGTAATTATTTATATAAATTACAGGTACTTATATCGATTTAAACATTATAAAATCTGATTAAAAACATAATCTACGATAATCGAAATGGTTGACTACAATAACTTTGTAGTGAAAAGACTTCGTTATAGTTAACCTTAACAGTATGAAAGATTTGGTTTGACACCGTCAACCAAATCTTCTCAAATGTTCGGTGACGGTTCCAAAGTCCCCTAAGGACTGAACCATACCCATCTCGAGTTGGAGTTTTAGTGCGGTAAGAATCCCACATAACCTTATGCCATTTACATTGCATGTGGCATTTGTCATAACGTACTTTTTGAAAGTTTGTTTGCTCGTAAAAAAATAAATAAACAAAAAACTAATGTTTCATAATTTTTGCATTTCATGGATATACCTAATATTAACACTATCTTAACTTGATAAAACCATAGCGTTTTAATTACCTAAGTAATTAAATAAATTAAAACTCAGTATTTATTAAAACTATGACAATGCTTAGGTACATACCAGACATTAATATAAGTATAAAAAACAATTTGAAGGCGCACATTCTAACAGCACAATTTATAAATATATAGTCACAATCATAACAAAAGACAAACGCGTTTGATTTATTTTAAACTAATTGATAATGAACACGATTTGACGTTTTCACGTCAGAATCTTATCGCTCTTTTATTATGCATATCTATTTGTTATTTATTTATCAGCTTCATTACCGGTATTCACCTTACAAATTGATTGCACTGATTTCTTATCATTCTATTCCTTACATTCCAAAGAAGACCCAAGTTAATTAAAAAGAAAGAAGAGACAATATGCACAAGAGAATAGATACTTAGTATGGAGATATAGGATGTATGTGAGGTGAGTTCGGGTGGTTCGGCGTACTCTGCCTACTACCTACAGTAGCGGAGCCGTTACATACTCAAATGAAATTATTCCCCATTCGCCATCGGCGGACGATAAGCCGATTTCGTCTAACCTCGTTCAATCAGTGAGCACCGAGCCAACTGCACTCACGTAGATTTATGCCAGAAAAGATATGTCATTTTAAAATTGAATTTCAGCCCGCATTCACATCTCTATTTCATTTTAATTATTCATATCCGCCTCGTTTGGCGTGTCTGTTCGCTTTTAAATAACTCAAAAGGTGATTTAAACGTATATTTTTATAGATAAATTTTAAGTCCAATGAATTTGTGGGTGAATAAATGAATAAACTCCACATTAGTAGTACACGATTTAATATACATAGAATTACTAAAAATATATAATACGTATGAGGTGCGCACTAGCTCCGTATTCGCGTTTCTTTTTTTAAGAATTCCAAGTACAAATAAACCAAATAGCTTGTTAAAAGGAGGTCGCCACAAATTTATTAATATCATGTTTAATCTTCAGTGGAGTCGAATTCTAGTATGATAACCAAATGTATGTTTGGGGAATGATGAAACATGACACCCAGAGAGTTGGCTGCTTAAATTCGGTAAAAGATTTTTAGCAACCACCCATATACCCGTGAGCTAAAATTAGAAACTCTAAATTTAATTTTTGTTGCTTATTAAAACTATAGGCGGCTGTTGTGTTGTTTGCTCTGTGTTCTCCTGTCTGTCCAGGCGCTTGAAGATTGTCATCTCATTTCCTAGTTATGAATCCTAGTTAATCAGCTCATTCATGAAGTTGTCTCACTAACTCCCACAGGTTCATTGATTTGAAATTTTGTGTCAGTACTGTTACTTCTGTGGCATTTCCATGTTATGGTAATCTAGACCTGATGTAAGTAGTCTGTGGGATACACAACTCATTAGCAACATTCAGCAGGTATAGCGTGTTTGGGCTCATTAGAAGAGTCAATAGAATGTCGTAACTCCCGCCATTCAATTCAGACCCTTTTTGAATATATCTCGTCTATCAGCTTTTAACAATAAGAAAACAAAATTGGTTTATAAACTAATGTGAAAGGGTTAATAAACTCTATTTACATAATAATACTGTTTGCGACGTAAGATGCGGTCGGTGCTCGGCGCCCTCTGTCAGATCCCGTGCCGTCCAAGCTTCGTTCAGTCATTCAGTTTATGAATTCATCCAGTCACTCAGAGCTCTTACGCTCTGGTTATCGTCAAAGACCGTATATAACAACTTCTATACACATCGCGCTGTATCATCACCTTAGCCGTAAGACGTCCACTGCTGGACATAGGCCTCTCCCATAATTTTCCATTTGTCAGAAGCAGTCTGGATTCACCGTCGACCCGCAGCTCTTATTAGATCGTCGTCCACCTTATGGGTCGACAACCTACGCTGCGCTTGCCGGTCCGTGGCCTCCACTCGAGAACCTTCAGGCCCTTAATTTTAATTTGACTTTTCATAATAGCTTAATTAATGACAGAACTACTAAAACAGAATGGACTTGTAACGCTAAACTGTCACCAACCTTGTGAGTTTATAGTATTCTGTCGTTACCAAATGTTAAATATTCATAAGAACTCGTTCCAACTTTGAGTCAAAATAATAATTTAGAATAAAATTTCACAATTGGCAAAGTACCTTCTGTTTTATAAACTAATTTTAAAATCTAATATTGACTACGTATCAGAAATATTAGAATTAAATTGATGAATATACAATAAGTTTTGGGAAAATTCATTGATATTCAAATTGTGGTTAATGGGGATTTGGTTTTATCCTCAGAGCGAAAATGTCAAGTTCGAGGCCTCGATTTTCGATCCAACAATTCTATAGGGATTTTGTGTAGGAATAATATACTTAATTCATGCATACAATGATGGTTGACCCTTTTGTCAGCCTTAGCTTGGCTTTCAAATCTAGTTTGAATTTGCTATATATGTTTTGCAGTTTGGAAGCATACAATAATTTTTGGGTTTATTTGAATATCTTAAGTAACTGGGCGACCGAGCTGCGTTCCATATTACATACTTACCGAGTACTTCATACTTTAAAAAAAAAACAAACGAAAAATTTAATGTGTGCAAGAATGTGAGCAGCTGTTCTACAGTTCCTTCGATGTTACGATATCGACCTATTTCTCATAACGCTAATCACTTAATTTAGGCACGTACATATATTCTCTATTTCATTAAAATTAGTTTATAAATTTTAGCGAGTAATATGAAGAGAATTTTAAAAAAGTAGAGCCTATTTATTAAGTTTAAAAAGCAGCTTACATTAATCTTAGTTTCATAACTTGAGGCTTATTTGTTTCTTTCGGCGCCCTTGTTCAGCATGAAACGGCCTTAATTAAGATATCATGGGAAATAAACCTCTCGACTTTGTGAAATATTACATGTTAAAATAAATTGGATATTCTAATAGAACGAAGTCATAATATAATAATATCCAACACTGTATATCAGTGTCTGTTATCTGTATATCAACAACTGTTGATATACAGTTGAAATAATAATAATAATAATAATAAAAAAAAAACCAACTGCCGCTGACACTGACAGTCGTGGTTTATTATTTTCACTGTAATATTTTGTGTTTTTATTTTATTTTGCTTATTTTTTCCTATTATTTATAATATTTAATGTTTTATTGGTGTATAATAAAGGTGATAAATTAAATATTTCAAGTGAAGGAATCCGGAATCACTGTTATATTGCGAATCTAGAACATGAATAACATGTCAAACATTTACGTCAGAGTTTAATAAAATTATATGTATGGAAAATAGAAAAATTTGAAACAATATTTTATGAAAATGGATAAAAAACGATTAGTAATGAATATGAGACCCTATTATATAATGTATATATATAATACAATTTAAAGAAGTGAATAATAATGGAACTACGAAAAAGAATAGCGGGACGATGCGCACACCTTCCACCACCGCCCGTATCGTCGTCTCCGTGCTCTTCGGCGGAGGAATTTTTAACAGCCGATGGTGAGAGCACGTCGAGTGATGATGACGGGCCAAAGCCGCCTTCGCCGCCAAGAAGACCTGCGCGACGAGGACGACCACCACTACCGGCACGCTTGGGGCCTGCGAGGCAATCCGCCTCGCGCCCGGCCCTCGCTACCGGTGGTGTAGTGCGCCGCATGCGATGGACTCAAGCAATGAATGAGAACTGCATGCGGGCCTATTACGGGGCCACAGAGGGGGGTACTAAAGTGACGGCGTACCGTGTCAGGATGCTCTCTCTGTTTCAGGCCCTTGAACCAGCGGTCACCGTCACCGCTCAACGATTATCGGATCAGGTGCGGGCTATCCAACGATGCCAACTGTTGGACCAGTCTGCACTTGATCGGCTACGCTCGGACTCACTACATGCTCGCGCAATATCTACACCGACACAGGATCTACCCGCCGCCCTGCCGATACCAGAATCAACTGGTATCCCAATATCGGCAGCGTCACCTAATGATCCTGTTGATCAGGAAACAGATTGTGCGACCACGAATGTAAGTACCGAGACGAAAGAGAAATTGAGGAGGGCTTTGGAGGAGACGATTGTACAGTATCGTACCAAACCTAAAGACAGACCACGTCTACCGCGTTTGCCAATGCATAGACAAAACATTGCATTGATGGGAGCCCTAAACACTCTGCTGACCCCTTACATAAAGACCAGCAGAGACTTAACTGATACTCACTCGATTCTGTATTGTGGGGCCATCGCGGCGTGTCGCGTTACCCGTGTCAGATTTTTAAACAATGACAGGGCAACGCATGACGCCGAGGATGCCCCTGCATGGCAAGTACGAATCGAGCGACGTATCGGTAAGTTTAGGACTCTCATCGCTAAATTAATTTCATTTAAAAGGGGAAATCATAGACCCAAAGTTATGCGTTTCGTTGCCCAGGCGTTTGTAGGAACAAGTATAAAATCAAAGGACTACTTAGCCTCGGCAACGGAACGCATTGACTATTTTAAACAGAAAGTCTATGCGTTGGCAAACCGTGTGAGACGATACAAAGAACGGGTGCACAGGTACAGACAGAATCGTCTCTTTCACTCTTCGCGTTGGCATCACTCTTCAAGTGATCAAAGGAAGGTGTACAGACAATGGGAGGGAACTGATAATGGTGTGAACGCCGGACAGCGCCCAGATGCAGACGCTATGATAAACTTTTGGCGCGACATCTGGTCGGTCCCCGACGAGCACACGGAGGGCGATTGGATAAACATTGTCAAACAGACATGTGAACCCATCGAACCCATGGAGGATATTAACATCAGTCCCGATAATGTTAGTTGTGCTATTCATGCAGCCCAGAACTGGAAAAGCCCTGGACCGGATGGATTGCACAACTTCTGGATTAAATGGTTTCGATGCTCACACGAATGTTTGGCAATGCAATTTCAAAGAGCCCTCGATATCGGTGCTCTTCCTAGTTTGTTTACAACTGGCACCACCTTCCTGCTCCACAAATCAGGTAGTACCACGGAAGCTAAGAACTATAGACCCATTACATGTTTACCAACAATTTACAAACTACTCACATCCATTCTGAGGTTAAAAATTAATTCTCATATTGTTACTAACAACGTTTTGGCCCCAGCTCAGAATGGTTGTAGAGTTGGGTCCCGTGGTACTAAGGAGCTCCTCCTCATAGACATGACCATTTGTCAAAATGTCAAGCGGAACAGAGGGACTCTGTCGATAGCTTGGATTGATTATAAGAAGGCCTATGACTCGGTGCCCCATTCATGGTTGAGAAGGATTTTGGAGTTGTATAAAATTAATCCAACTCTGAGATCTTTCTTAAGTACCTGCATGGAGCAATGGACCACAGTTCTTCGTCAACCAGGCAGCCTACAGAGCGTCTCTGGTCCGCAAGATGAGATAAGTATCAAGCGAGGTATCTTCCAAGGCGACAGCCTGAGTCCACTGTGGTTTTGCCTAGCTTTGAATCCTCTCAGCACATTACTGAAGGATTCAAAACTAGGCTATCGGTTACGGAAAGAGGGAGAGGTCATTTCTCACCTACTGTACATGGATGATCTCAAACTATTTGCATCCAAACGCCAGGATCTGTTAGAGTTGTTAAAAATAACTGAAACTTTTAGCAACTCTATAAAGATGGAGTTTGGTGTAGATAAGTGTGCGGTTATGGATGTACAGCGGGGCAAGGTTGTAAATTCTTCTAATTTACAACTCACTGAAGTGACCTTTAAATCTCTATCTGAAACCGAAACCTACAAGTATCTTGGTATGTCACAGTCGTTGGGTATCGTTGATAGGGACATAAAACAGATGGTGAAGGAGCGCTTCTTTTCCCGCCTGACAAAAGTACTTAAGAGTCTTTTATCGGGTGGCAATAAAGTGCGCGCCTTCAACAGCTGGGTTATGCCTTTGTTAACCTACTCCTTTGGCATACTAAGATGGACACAGACTGAACTAGATGCCTTGGACAGAAGGATTCGTCAACTGCTCACCATACACCGGATGTTACACCCGCGCTCGTCTGTTATGAGACTGTATATCCCTCGGAAACTGGGGGGCCGCGGCTTTCTGAATGCCAAGGACCTTCATAACCGAGAAATATGCAGTCTCAGGGAATATTTCCTTAACATCGAATGCGGGATACATCATGATGTAGTGGCAGTTGACAAACACTTCACTCCCCTATGCTTATCTAAGAGCAAGGAATTGCACGGGCGGTTCTATCGAGCCCTCAGCGGACCCGATGTAGACCCGCTCGCTTCAATAAACTGGCTACGTTTCGGTGACCTCTTTGGGGAAACCGAAGGTTTTGTCTGTGCAATAGCTGACGAAGTTATCAAGACGAGAAACTACCGGAAATATATTCTCAAAGACGGTACGGTAGACATTTGTCGAGCATGCCACCGTCCAGGAGAATCATTGAGACATATTATTTCCGGTTGTTCTCATCTTGCTAATGGCGAGTATTTGCACAGACATAACCAAGTAGCCAGAATTATTCACCAACAACTTGCTCTTCAATATCACCTTGTTGAATTTGAAGTACCATATTACAAATATATGCCTGCGCCCGTTCTCGAAAATGGTCATGCCACGCTCTATTGGGATCGTTCAATAATCACGGACAGAACTATTGTCGCCAATAAACCTGACATCGTGGTTATTGACCGATCCCAACGCCGGACGATGCTTGTTGACATTACTGTTCCACATGACGAAAACCTCGTGAAAGCCGAGAAAGACAAACTTACCAAGTACATAGACTTGGCTCACGAGGTGACCGCCATGTGGAATGTCGATTCGACAATCATCGTCCCGATAGTCATATCGGCGAATGGTCTTATAGCGAAGAGCCTCGACCAACATCTTAAGAGTCTCTCGCTAGATGGATGGATCAAGGGTCAGATACAGAAGGCGGTACTTCTGGACACGGCACGAATTGTCAGGAGGTTCCTCACTCTGCAGCCCTAACCACCGGTAGCTTGGACCTTGCCCCGCTACTTGCGGCATACTAATTTTAAATTTTTTATAATATATATTGTTTTTTTTTTTTTAAATATTTATATTGTAAAAAATTTAATGTTAAGAAAAAGAATGAATAAAGAGAATAATAATAATATCCTTGTTCGAGGTAATTTAAGTTACTCTATCTATAGCATGGCCGAGACCAGTGGCTACGGAGACCATGCACGAAGTCAGGAGGTATTATATGTTGAATTTCCTGTAAACCACCGTAATAATAATAGTAATAATACTCCACGTAGTAGGAACACTTATGTATTTGTTTTTGCTTATGATTATCTATTTGTTACAAAAATACCGACTAAGTAAATCGAACGTCTTCATGGTATGACGACCCAGCGCAGAATGGCGGTGCTACCAATTCTTTTTTCGAATAAGTATTTTTTTGAATGCTTTGCTTATTTAATTTTCTAACATATAGTAACCTCTAAAGAAGAATTTTTTTAAGATAAAAAATGTCAAAGTTTGTATGTTTGTTACTTAATCACGAAGAAACGGCTGAACGGATTTTGATGAAACTTGGCACACAGATTGTTTATTACTTGGATATTATTATAACATATAGAATTAGCATTTATTTTAATTTTTTTTAAAAGGTTCTTTAAAATAAAATAATAAATAATACCTACAGTCATCATTATCATCATCATCATCATCATTATTTCAGTCGGTCAGCATTAGTCAAAAGCAACTTGCATCGGACGTCCTGCGGCTTTATTAGTTAATTAGCCCTTTTATTATTTTGTGGGTGGTGGTGACTATGTTATTAAGATGGTGAATTAAAGCACCTATAGTACACAATCACAATACTTCAGATTGGGTGCTATTACTGACATGTCCCATACACGGCAGTTGCCATATAGAGAAATCTTGAAAACACCAGAGAACACTTATTAACTGTAAAATCAAACAACATTATATAATTTACATTTTATAATATAAAACTAATTATTTATTTATTTAAAAAAATGTACAAACGGTATAAAATGTATATTATAATATGTATCATTAATAATGATTCATTATATTACTTTTAATTAGATTTGTATAATACAAATTGTAGCTAGTTATATAACTAAAATCGCACGATGTCTCATATTTACACAATTTCGATTAACATAAATAATAATATTTACAAAGCAAATATAGAACATACTTAACAATTACTATTTTCGTTTAATTAACACTATGAGTAAACGTTCACTTGCGGTTCTAGATCAAAGTCTAAAAGTTGGAAAAGTTTATAAGAAATAACTACTTATATACTTTAGAGTTTCGCGTTCTGCCACAAACGCTATAAATTTTAACATTTCGCTGCTTTTGCTCAGTTTATGGCTTTTGCACTCGCGATATAGTTTATCACGTTCACTATAACAACGCACACACTTTTAAAGTTTAGAATACCCGAAATAATTTACGAGTATATGTACTCGTAAACATATAAATCTTTAAACAACTCGTAATAACACATTCGTATCACTTTTTCGCACAATACACTATCCGACATAGGGGAAGGGAGCGAAAGGTGCCGGGAAATATCCTGGGAAACCAGCGCTCGGTTGTACGGGTATTGAAGAGGTTACGTAACTAGTCAGTACTGTTGGAACAACTTTAGTCGTGAACAAAGTGGTGTAAATGGTCTTCGCACCGAAAGTCAATTTCAGAATTTGACTATCAGTGGCTGTAACTTCTGTGTTCATGACAACTGGAGTGGAAGTAACTGAGAATTGTTGTGGGAAAAGCGGGTTAATGGGTTGAAGAGGTAAAGCAGGGAGACTACTTGTTCCGATTTCGTATTCAGTTTTCGTCAATGTAGCCACTGGCCTGGAGATTGTACTGTGAATTGTGTTCTTGCCATCGAAAACTGGAATCACATGCGATTCAAATATGGTTTCATATTTTAGGATCGGTTTCGATGTAGTTACAACGTTGGGAATTTGAGCTGCGGCAGCTGGATTTAATAGTCTAAGTAAAGCAAGTTGTTGAGCTTGTTCCGGCGATAGCGCAGGAGTCGGTGGATTAGGTGCTTCGGTTACCTGGTTGCCTTTGCTTTGCCCGTGTGCTTTCTTCAATCTCAAATGGTTCTCTGGTGTTCTGTATTTATCTACTTCGGTAAGATCAAAATCGGAACCAATATTAGCAAGGTCCAAATCTGGCGGGAAAACTCGGCGTGGTACTCCGTCTTCGTCTTCATTGCTATCACCAAAGTCCAATTCCAGATGTAGCTCTGAACCTGCTTCATCTAATTTGCTATTAAATTCCTTAAGAGTTTTACTTGGAATAAACTGATATATTTCCATTGGAGGCAAGGTCTTAGTGGCAGTGACAAACCTTGTGATTTGATAAGTTTGTATAAAAGTCAAGCTACTAGTCACATTAGCATCTCTTATAACCGGTAAAATGTGTGTTTTTAACATATGTTGCGTTGTACTGAACGTTTCAGTCACTGTTTCGAGTGGTGGTGTTTCCATATCTGAGGATAACGTGATCGGCGGCAGTGTAGCTATGCTTGAATCTAAAAGGTTGTGATCTTTTTCATAAGGAGATGTTGTCGCTAATATATTTTCTGTCAACGGCTCATTGAGAGAATTTTGCGAATTAGGTGCTATAGTTGGTTCGATGCGTTTCTCAATTGTAGATGTCACCGTAATAATGCGAGTATTTTTGACGCGCCCAACCTGCAAATGTAAATATAGTATTACAAGAATGTTTTCGAAATTTTATGTATACAATATAAACTACGCTATATTCTTATGTATTACCTGGAAGGTGTATGGCGACTTGATAGTAGCAATTTCATAGTAAACATCTCGAAAATCAGCGGGTGTTGAGATTTCAACTTTAAGCGTTTCCAGAGGTGGTAGTTTTTCAATAGAGTTATCATCGGGATCATTTTCCAGAAGTGAACTGGGTCCGTTTTGTGAACCTGATAACTCAAGATCATTATCAGATCTTGCTTGTGGAGAAACATCATTTGATTGAGGGTCATCATTGAGTAGAGGATTAGGATTAGGAGTCGTTTGTTGTTCATCGTCACCATTGATTTTTCGAATTGTTACTTTCGGTTTTGGACTCGTTTTATATTGCCATCGACCTGAACCGGGTGTTCGATTCAACTTAAATTTGTAAACACTGGTAGACGATGCGGATGCTTGCTCTACGGGAGTTGCCTGTACTCGAGGTTTAAATCCACGTCTTGATGGGCTATCGTTGTTACTCTGAGGAGTTACAATAGATTTAGAGGAAGAGTTTCTATTATTCTTTCTTCTGTTGGAAAATGAAGGCGGTGTTGAACTTTCACTGAAACAGACAAATAAAATAGCTGGTGTCAAGTATCAAGACAGTATTATATCTATATTTTACTTACATAACATCGATATAATCTCGACGTAAGGTATATGTAAAAACTGTTTTATGATAGTTTAAAAAAATATAATGCAATTTTAAGGGGGCTCAGTTGAATATTAATATGATACCTCTGTGACCGCGTAGAGTGCGAAGAGTTTCGGCTTTTATATTTTTTATTGTTTTGATTTTGATTAGCAACGGGCTCGTGGCTATCATTGTCTGCGTTATTTTGAGATCGGTGGCGATTTTTAAAGGAACTGCCAGTGCTAGTATGTCGTCGAATAGTTTTCCCATGACTGTTATCTTCGTCACTTATTGAAGGCGTTGGTTCTAAGCTATGTCGATGATTCTTCGGAATTGATGGTGCTGTAGTTTTTAATATTCTATTGGATGGTGTTGGAGCTATTTTCGCTCTGTGGCCTGGCTGTTGCAATATTTTGGAATTGCTATTTAAAACTTGTGCATATTTTCCAGATATGTATGTACCGATAACACTGGTTTCATGGACAGTTGTAACGCCATCTTTAATAATTGTACCGCCAAGTGTAGTTACTAGACCAAGAGGGTGATCGTCATCATCTGGCGGTGGTGTCGGCTGTTGTCTATTTTTCAGACCTAGTTTTGGTTTTTGTGGATGAGATTTTGATGGTCTGAGGTTTATTACTTTATAAGTTTCTTCAACGAATTCTGATGGTTGTCGTGAAAGAAAATCATATTCGGGTTCACCAATATTATTATTGGTGACTAATATTGCAGGCTCTTCTTCAGCAGGTTTTGATTTTACTTGAACAACGCTGCTCACTTTAGAATTGAGTATTGATGGGCCTTGCTTAACTTCAACTTTACTGCTCACAATGTTCGTAATACTTTTAATAGGTTCGTTTTTCTGCTTTTTATTATTGGTTGGTAAATTTTGCTTATTTGGTTTTGGCGAAGATTGTTTTGGAGTATTACCCTCTATTGTTTTTGAAGGACCTGCGACTACCTCAACTTTGGTGATGATTTGTTTCTGATCCTTAACAATCGATTTTGGCACATTAGAAATTTTCTCTTCTTTTTTCTGTGGAGAGGATACTACTGTTACAGCACTCGATAATACAGCAGGATTTGCTGGTTTATTTGTTTTGCTTTTGTCAGCTACTTTACTAGGCTTGATTGCTTCTGGTTTAACAGTATTTACAGACGGTGGAGGTGGTTTCGTTTCTATTATATTTTCTTGTACTGGCTTCTCAGTTTTCGGTGGCTCTGAAAATAGATATTTCAAAAGTGTAAATTTTGTTCAAATATATTTTAATTATTATCAAGTGAAAACTTTCAGAAAGGAACTACGAATTAAACACAAAGAACTGTAAAAATAGCTTATAGTAAAACTTTGAGACTATATTGAGAATATGGGTTGAGAATTTTTGACTTAAAATCTATATCGAATGACAAATTTAAGTTTTCTGATGGCCTTGACTAGTCGAAGTTTGTAATAGTTTACTGCCTATACATGTACGATTTTGATATCAGATCTAAATTAAATAAGACCACTTTAACAGCTTAAATTGATGACTTTAATATTCAGCTGCAGCTAACATTGTTTTAATTATAAAAGTTTATCGACCTGGTGGAGGCGCCGATTGCGGAGAAAACACCATAATCGTATTGCCTATTGTTGTCGTGAAGTCCAAGAAACCATACACTGTCTGCGTAATCAAATTTCCAGGCGGACCTTCAGACGGTTTCGGTCCTCCGTCGTATATAGGTCCATCAGCAGATACGCCTGGAATTTAAAAAAAAAAAAACAAATCAGTTTAGGCGTATCATAAAATCACATTTATTCAGATGATTTGAGTGATAATTATAGAAGCGGTAGCCCAAATTAGCAAAAGTAAAATACTTAATATTTGGTTCTTATTGGAAAATTATGGGGGAGGCCTATGTCCAGCAGTGGACTTCCTGCGGCTAAGATGATCTTTTTTAATCAAATCAAATATACCATAGTCCTATATTTACTGAATGTCTGCTGTTTTATAGTCTGCTCTTCTTTATTAAAAGAAAAAAATAAAATGTCACGATATTCTGCCCTTAGCTACTTTTTATATTTAATGTTTAGAGTGTAAACAAACCCAATATTCCATAAAATTGTAATTGAAACTCTTTGTTTCTGACATCTATTATCATAGCATAGCAAAAAATCATAAAATAAAATAATTAAAAAAATATGCAGCCTCAGTCGTAAATAACAAAATATTGGTTTGTTATACTGAAGTAAAATTGGATATTGCCGCCTTTGTTTCTACATGATTCATTTTCGTTTTAAATTTTTACTGATTGCAGTTGATAATATTCATAATATGTAACATTTTAGAAATATAAATTTTTATACTAAAGAGGCACGTTATAGTAGGATTATTTCAATTCCATTGAATGGTAAATGATCCGTAGTCGCAGTAGGTAGATGGTATATTCTTTCTTTACGATCAATATTCTTATAAGACGAGTGACGCGGAACTAATGACGTGTGTTGTCGCGAAAGACAAAGTAGCTAAGTACAAGTACAAGACACAGAAGTGAGCACACATGGTATATTTTTTTTTTCGAGTTTCATTGAGTTAGTATTGAGATTGAGTCTAGTTTAACACAATATTATCTGTCCGTATGTATGCGACTAGACCCGTAAAGACTGGTCCGATTTTGACGAAATTTTTGAGTGTTTGAGTGGCCTCTGAACGAACGTTTTTTAAGAAACATGTTTTTATTAGTGGTCCGTTGCTTTGAGCGTGTCGCAGATCGATTCCCCAAATCGACCTTTAGAAAATAAGTTATGTCTGGCGGGGCCTGTGACCTTGAGCTATAAGAGGACGGTTACTTGTCAGACGGGCTACCCAAATTATAACGCAGAACCCAGTGTGCCATGCCACTACTTATGAAAATTATATCTATTGGAGAAGGCAGTCTACGTATGCATTAAATAGCAAGCTGAGAGAAAATACAAGTTGAATTTTCGCATTTAAAAGTAGTAGCAAATTGATGTCGGGTCGCGACGTTATATCCTTGTTACTTCCGGACCATTTGCGAACAAGTGGGCTGAGATAGTCCACCTTAGATACGGATCGTAGACCTCACGGCTAGGGAGAAGTGCGCGACTTCAGAGTGTCTCCTTTACCATTTCATTTCTAACAACATGCTTTCAAATTACCAATCCTCATGAGTCCCTATTAATCACAATTTCATGATTAGGTCCAGCAAATAACATAAAAAAAATACCATCATTTTACTCCCCTTCAATGTTGCCATGCTTGACATACCATGTAGGTAATAAACATAGCATATATTTAAAAATCTACATATTGATTATTTTCATAACAATAAATAAGTTTTCTTGAATATTGATGCAGTAGACAATTAAGTACTAGCTCTTGAATGCGACTTCGCCCGCATAACTTTATAAAATATAGCCTATGTTACTTGCTGATGATGTAGCTTTCTATAGGTGTAATAATTTTCAAAATCGGTCCAGTAGTATTTGAGTTTATTCATTACAAACATACAATTCTTTTCTCTTTATAATGTTAGTATAGATAATTAATTGATTTTTGTTAAGAATGAAGTTATAAAAAAAGTAGGTACCTACATAAATATTTTATACACCTATATAAAAAACAATTTTCGAAACCTCTTTAGATGCCGTATGTAAATTGTACGTCATACTTCATCATTGATGTCCCAGCATACATACAGTGTTATTATAAAATTGATTAGGGAATGTCCTTTCAGAATCGTAATTACAGTCCAACTATATAGTTCTAAAATATAATAAATTTCTAAGTTTATTTACTAGGTAAGTATATACTTACATAAAAAGGCGGAGACCGCCAAAAGCACCAATCGAAGAGCCATGTTTCGATTTATTCAATATTTCGTGCGACTGTCAGACCGATGTACAGTGGGTTTTACACATTTGCATTTTGCGTAAATGCATTCTAAATCTGTAACAAAAAGAAATTACTATTATTTTTTTATTCAACAATAATGTAGTAATAATAATGAAGAACAATAAAGAGTTCTTGTTTGTCACGTAAAATTAAACGGTGTGAATGTACTACTGTGGTAAACAGTAGTAGGTCTGCAGTAAGTAATAACTTATAGTGATAGCACTACTATTTATACAACTTGTGCTGTTCTGAGATACTATACACGAAGGCATTGAGTTTTATTTGTTATACATGTACTAAATCGTGATTAATTTATACCTAAAGGGATGTTAACACAGGTTCCCGATGTCATCAATATTTATTTACGCGCCTAGTACCATTTACGATGCAAATTTCAACGCAAATGAATATAAAATTGTTCTGTGTGCGCCGCAGTGACGCACCAATGGATAAAATAATCACTCGATATGCAAAACGGGAGGAGTGCGGTCCACTCCCAATTCGGTGGCCGACCGATTCATTCTGCATAACTATTATTGCCTAAATACCATCAAAATAATGTTTATTTTGTTGGCCAATATTAATTTATTTATACAACTAATTAGTATGTAAATGTCCTTTGTGTTAATTACACAACAGCTTTAATGTCGACCATAGCAGGATTAAGAATAAGGGATTAAGGAGGGGATATGGAAATGTGCTCTGGCATCTTACTCACTCACCGAAACACACAGGTGGTCTTCTGTAAGGGAGTTTAAGTCTTTTGTAAGCTTGTTTGTCAAACATTACATAAAAAAATCCAAGTGTATTTTAGTAAGTCCCGTTTTTTGTTAGGAATTATTATTTTCATATATGTTAAATAAGAGTTCGGAGTGGTTCTATGGTGGTATCGACAAGCCTTATTTTTTACTTAGATTCACTGGTGATTTTATCGTTTATTTATTCTAATTTTAATCCTAATAATAAATGCGAAATTTTATATGTTTGTTGCTCAATCACGTGAAACGGCTTAAAGCATTTGGATGAAATTTGGCACACAGATAGTATTATTTGGATTGACATATGTATTTTTATCCTGGAAAAATGTTTGGTTCCTGTTGGATTTTCAAAAAACAAACTACAGCTGGTACGAAGTTTCACTGTAAAACTTTTAAACATTACTTACATGCTAACTTATACAAATGTAATACAAATTAGTGGCTGTATGTATATATGTCCAATTTATGTAATGCAAAATTTCCTTAGACAATATCCTGAATGACTGTGGTTGGTAAATCGCGATTAGCATCCTGTATGGGGCTTTGACATTTAAAGGTAGATGCGGTTATGTGGCTGGAGGAATAGTCTTAAGATCACCGAGTTCACTCAGAGAATTTCCATCAAAACGGGTTTGATATGGATACATTAGATTGATTAGGGTAGCATTTTATTTCCTTTTTGTATATTTTACATATTTCCTTTTTGTGTATTGTATACTTTCATACTTTCATAAAATAAAGTGTTTGGATTAATTACAGAATTACTATGACTTTTATTAATTATAAAAGCAAAAATGGGAATTTTATGTGCGGAACTGTGCCGATTAGGAGGTGCTAGTCATGATCTCATAAGATTTTCTTAGTTCCTTTTTTAGTTATAATAATAAATAGAAGATATTGTTGTTATGTTGATTTATCAGTTGAAAATTTGTTAGATTTTTATACGAAAGGAAGCTACCTAAACTTGTATTTCTTCAAAGAAAATTTATACACTGTTAATTCAAGTACTTTGTACTAAATGCTGGTAAGGCCTCAGCTTATAGTTAAGCTGTGGTAAGGCTACGGTAAACTCTTAAAAAGTGTTCTAATAATACATTTCGTCATACTGTGGTTCAATACAGACATATGCATTATACAATGGTTAACGTTGAAGCATCCAAGCCAAATTCCCGTATAGATTGACATCTATTGTGCCGGGTCTAGTCAGCCTGGCATAACAGAGCGTATTGAAAGCATTTGAATGCTTAGTAAATTCCGATTGTAGGCAGTCGCCAGACGCAGCAATGTGGACGATTTCACTTGTCACAGTGTGCTTTCTTTCTTTAAATCTTTCTGTAAAAGTTATATGTAAAAAACTATAATTTTGAATTTAGATAACTATGTCAAATAAGAATTAACGACAGTTGGAACTCTGTGAATATGGCAATATAATAATAGATTTTCTACTTCAACCTATAAATATTATAAAATAAAATCGCTGTCCGCATTTGTCTTTTTTTCTGTTAGTGTTTTACTCATCTTTCTTATAAACCACCGAACGGATTTTGACACGGTTTTCAAAGAGGAAAGAGGATTAACGAGAAAGGCTGTGTATAATATTTTGCAAAAAAAAGATGCATCCGCGCGAAGTCTGAATGTATTGGTTCGCTTGTTAAATAATAAAATAAAAATAATTATAGAAACAAAAAATACTTAATATCTTAGATATATAAAAAGTCGTAGTTTGTAGGCAGTAAATAAAAAAAAACATCGATTTCCTTTGTATATTTAGGGGAGTTAGAAAATTAATATTTATTACAATATAGATTAGTTAAATCATCATCAATACTAATAATAAATCTGTAAGTGTAGGTATTGTATGTATGTATGTATGTATGTTCCTCCATAACTCTGAAACGAATTAACTCATTTTTATGAAACTTGGTAGATAAACATTTGGACGTACGGGACACAGGATAGGCTACTTAATATTTTTCAACGCGGACGAAGTCGTGGGCACCAGCTAGTTATAAAATAAAACTGTGTTTAGAGAGCAACGCAAAAGTTGTTTAAAGTTTCAACCCTTTTTTTTAGCGTTGGGAAATCCTCTTGGATACCCGGCAGTGTAGGGGACACTGCGGGGTTATGCCGGATTCCTACCAGCTCAAACCCAACGACTTTCTTTCGATCGCGACCGTTGATGGGCGAGGTCGTGGGGACGTTATTACACGACTTCAGTGGCCCGTCACGGCTATCCAGCGCGGGGAGGCCTGTGCTCCCTGTCAGAACCTGGGCGTACCCGAAAGTGGAGGTACGCCGGCCATCTCGGGGGACCTTACGACGGGCAGGAGTCTCCCCCAAGACCACCGCCAATTAACGGTAAAGTGTCAACCCTAATTAACATTCTTATGAATAATTTTTTTTTATAGATTATAACTTTTAATCCCAAAATCTAATTTAAAGTTTAGCGTATTTTTGTTTTTAATTTCATACAAGCAAGTGACTAGACTGAGTGTTCCGTGGATGACATGAAAGAAAAGTTCGCAGATCCTTTGTGACTTATTACGAGGGCGCCAACACGTGAGTGTGTGTGTTCATCTAAGCTGGCCTGTTTGTGCGTTTGTGTGTGTTTGTTCGCGGGATGGGCGATGTGATGGACCACTGGTGTTTGTGGCGGCTCTCTGCTGTCTGGAACTATTCATTCAGCCGATGCTCGTGTTACAGTACGTACAGACAAGAAAAAAAATATGAAAAATGAAATGAATGAATGAAATGAAATTTCGTTTAAATTATTCATACTAATAATCTAGAACTGAAGAGTGGTTTCTATGTTTGGTTGAACGTGTTTAACTCCAGAACTAAGTACCAGCCCAATATTTAAATTTCTTTGGAAGTCTTATTTTGCCTTTACCTAAATAAATTGAAAATTTTATTATGCCTTTAAATAACTTGCGTATTGCAAAAAATAAAGAATAAAATGACGTACTTACTCATGTTTGTAGAACTGACAAGAATAAAATCTCTTGTGTCTACCCTTATCTAGAAATAGATTGAATTAGAGTAAAAGTTAGCATAATGGCGTACGATGTTATCTTTTTTATATCTTTAGTTATATGTATATAATCAATTGCAGTGCGTTAGTCTTATAAGAACTCAAGAATAGCATAAAAAAATTAAATTTAAAATTTACTAAAACACGACAAAGTAAATGTGATGTAATATAAATGTAATATAAAAATAAAATAATCAATTTGATGTTTTTTTTTGCGTACTGTACCGCATGTATCTGACCAAGTACTAGTAGGTTCATCCCCCTATTCAAACAAAATTTAATGAGGCGTACGCCCATATATGAGTGTGTGCTCTCTCCCGCGGCTCTTATGGGATCTGCGCTTCATTGTGCTTGCTAATACGTCACTCTTGACATAAAAATAATGTATAAACCACCGTTATTTATGTATATGTTACGGGTAATGCTTAAAGTTTCGGTAAAACTAAATTTTCCACAAAATGATTACAAGAAATTCACCAATGCTGGACTAGAAATATTAAATGTTGCGTCATCTTGAATTTAGAAAGTTTATAAATGTTAATAAACATAGATACTATGAATTATTTAATAATTCTTGCTTAATCAAAAACAAAAAAATGACAAGTTTTTTGATAATAAATTGGAGATATTAAGTATATTAATAAAATTATTTGTTTTTGTAGAAAAAGCTATGTCAGGATGAAATACTCTGCGAGATCGTATAAGGAATGAGGAGATCCGTAGACAAGAAAAAGTCACTGATTTAACCCAGAATACTTTTTAAATTCGAATCATTAGTAATAAATTATCCTATTCAACCTTTATTATAATGATATTTTTTTAAATTCATTTTATACCAATAATAAATAAACCCATAACGAAATAATATTAGACTGTCGATTTTTATGAAACAATCAATACATTGAATTTAATTAAGCTTTTACTGATATATTCAGTCAGTCAATTGAAGTGATCTATGAGCTATGTCAAGCCTCCCTAAAAGATAGACCACATCCTTCAGAGAAATATTCATTTTGTGGACGAGACATTTCATCAGTGTCCACGTTACGTTACACAATATATCCATAAATAAATAATATATATAAATAATATATATTTGCCAAAACGTGTGATTGTCATAATTAATTTCAACACAAAAAACAATAAATTAGCTATAAACCGAAACAGGCTTAGTACAATCTGTAAGACTTTTTAATGTTAATGGGAACGCATATAATACAACAGAACCTCATACCGTAAGTATAAATATATATTTAAAATAGACATGAAACAAAAATAATGTATTTTTGAAATATTTATCAACCAGTTGCTAACAGCAACATTTATTGTTTACTTAGTAGGTAGTAGTTTGTTACATATTGCAATATAAATATATTTTATAATTATGTAATTTATATACTAATGTAAGTAATAAAGCATATTTTCACTTGAATTTACCTGTCTTGATAATTTCTCATTCTGTCTGTCTCTCTCTCAAGTCTGTCTCTACCAGAGATAGGGTCTAAGTTTGAGACATTCGAAAGTTCGGGTATATTTTGGTTTACCCTCTTCTTACAATACTTGTAACATACATATTTTATATTTAACATATTATAAAGTAATTGCATTTCACTTTAATGAGGAAGTTTAAAAATATTTCTATAGTTCTTTGTAAGCTAACTTAGTCAGATAGACAGACGGTTTACTTGATGGTAGGTGGTTACCATCGCCTATAAAGCAACCAACACCACAAGTGCTGCAAGTGCACTGCCGATTTCAGTAGAAATAAGGATAAGGAATTAGGAAGGGAACATCACGTAATACTGTAATTCCACATTTGTAAGGGAGTGGTTACAGCAGTCAGACGGGTTACCCAAATAACTGCGAATCGCCACATACTACTATTGTATAAACAAATGACACCTTTTATTCAAGTAACGGTCGAAATTCATTAAGAATTTGTCTTCGAAATTTTGCGATTATTACTATAAGTTAAAGTGCAGTTTTAAAAGGAATCTTTAGGTAGGAAAACATAATTTCCTTTAAAACGTTATGCTACTGAAATACGTAGCAAATATTCAAAATAATCCTTCAAAGTACTTTTGTGTGATATTGTAAGAACGTAAGGTGGGATTTGAGAGAATGTTTACGAGTTTCTATTCAATACTGAAAGCATAAGCCCTTTTAAAGATTTCCAAGCAGTTTTATAAAAGGCTTTAATCCACGCCTCTCAAATATAAAATACATAGGAAGCAGAATATAACTTCCTTTATCGTTTGTGTATCACATTTCAAAGGAACATGTCTGTTACAAATTGTAAGATATACATCTCCTTAAAAATTTAGTTTATTTATTAGTTATTGACGTAAATAGCACAGGGGGCCTAGCCAAGATGCAAACGCAGTGCTTTCTACAGTCGTAAACGCTACGCTACGCTACGGACAAAGCTTTGTGATTGGTCAAAATTTTATGTGGGCGTTACAACAACCAATCACCGGGCTTTATTTTGTTCGCTTCGTAAAGTTCGCTAGGGAGCGTTTTCTACAATGTACATCTTCGCTAGGCCCCCAGGATTTGGAACGAGGACCTCGGAGGGACAGACTGCGGGAAGGAATCTTGTCTTATACTTTGTAAAGATAAATAAATAATTAATATTTAGCTATATTTTGGTTGCGCAGTATACAGTATAAAGGTTTTAAATATTATCAAAAAATAAGGGTTCCTCTCCTGTCTTAATACTCGTAAGTCCATGGAATGATATACTTGTTAGTGAGTGACGATTCAATTTTTATACAGTAAATAAAAATTTACTTTCAACTAAATGCGAGTAATGCAAAGGATATTATTTTGAATAATGGCATACTGTTTGTTCGAAATCGTACCGATATTGTATCGACAAATAATATCTATACGCTTGTTTGGAAGGCAAGCTGTAGTGTAGACGAATGTCCGATAATTTATGTTGGCAACCGTGCCTATTGTTGGACAAACAACAAGAGGGTCGGCGGGCGCTAAATTTATATTCTAAGTTTGGTCGAACAGGGGCTGCCCACGGAAATGCTCTTTCTGACCGAAACCTATAAAGAACTTACTAAGCAAAACTGATACAAATGAGCGCAAATAACAGAAAAGCCCGATGTTCATTCTTTGTTTGCCAAGAGTTCACTACAGTTTACGTAGCAGAAAAGTTGAGAAAATACTTTTTATATTATAGCAACATTACGAAAAAAAAACGCTGTTTAGAACTTTACACAGCATTACATAAGCTTACAGTTAAGCGACAAATGTCAACGATTTTTGTCGACTGTCGACTTTGGTGTGTAGAGTCCTTTATCAATTTAAATGTTTGTTTAAAAAGAGTGCATGTAAATGTTTGTAAAAAATACATCAGGTTAACTTAAGTAAACAAGGTTACATAGTGTAGGTACAAATTACTTATGTTGGGTATATAAAAGTGGCGTATGGTCGGGGTTGCGGCCGAGCTGTGGCGAGTCGTTTTGGCTGCATCCCAGACACGATTTGAATTTTATTCAAAACGTTGACGTGAAGGATGAAGTTATATTATTTTACTACTTTGACGTGATCCGACTGCACCTGAGTCACATACCTGCCTCGGTACGTACTCGCTACGAGATGTCTTATTCAAATTCCGGCACAATCGAGAATAAATTTAACCTTTTATAGGGGAAGGAAATTGAATCGTTAAACGTTATTATAGCTCACGTTCGTCTTTGAATGAAATGAAAATACTCTTAATTTTCAAACGACAAATGGTGACAGCGACGTGAAAATTACTTGTATGATATACATATACATATACATATGTATACCTACTCATTACTTATCACATTGCATCGTTAATGTAATGTCATATATGTATTACGGTAGTACAATAATGCTTTTTCCAATATTAGATTGATCATGTACGAGTATATACTGTGTGTATCTTTTCCAGAGTAGTTTGAAATAATAACTGATTGGTTATTAACATGTAATTGTACTGATAGTTTTATTTTAAGTTGGCGAGACAATAAAAAGGAAAATGTTAAATATGTACAATTTAAACTTAGTAGATTGACGAGCCCATTGGATGAGTTTTTGAGGTGCTTGCCTTAACGATCTGTCTCAGGGGTACCGGGTTCGTTTACCGGTTGGGTCAACTTGGAATTTTTTAAACTTTTTAAAGTCTGGAAAGTAGTGGCAGGGTACACTGCGTTTCGTCATTTGGGCAGCCCGTCTGGTGGAAGTCATTGGGGCACCCCCTTACAGAAGACCAGAGTCATTGCCCTAACCCATATTAATCCCTTATCCCTAATCATACTAAGGTGGACAGCGCACTTGCACAAGGTTATAGATAACGGTAGCCATTTACCACCAAGTAGACCGTCAGCCTGTCTGTAAGTTACTTTAGTGATATGAATGTTTTATTAAAAGATTATCCATAGTAGGTAGGTATATGTTTTTGGCATATGCAAACCTACTTTTCTCAAATATTTTTTGGAGTTTTGTATTCAATGAAGAATACCTAAATAGGTACTATTTGTGCGCGTGCTGTCAAATAGTCGACATTACTGCACGATCGTAAATTGTTCACATCTAACATGACTCAGATTGCGGTGCTAATAATACAAATGTCAAAGTTCGTCAAGATGGTTTGAATGATTTTTAATCAGTCACGATTGATGTTTATTTTGGATCTAAAACACTGTACTGAATTCGATAAATTTGGTGCCCAGATAGATTTATAGAATAAATCTTACGATACTTTTTATTCAGACAATCCTGATCTGAAAGGACATAATTGAAAATCAAGCTATCGTTTTTTTTACTTGCACTTTGTAGAATTTAGTATAATAATAAGTCTTTCTTAATTTCAGTAACTTCCTGTGAATAATATACAGATTATAAATTTTAAAGATTTCATAAATAAATATGAAACTGATGACTTGTATTTGGGAAATGCACGGTATTTTAATACTTTCAAACTTAAATATCTATTCCCAATATTTTCTTCTCCAGATATTTTCCCAATAAAATCTATAATTTCTTTTTACCTAATACAAGTTTCAACTGTTAAAACGAAAATAAACTGTTGGCCTGATCTCCATACAACACTGATTGATCTCCTTAAGTTCTGGCATTCAACGAAACAACATGTAGATAATACCAATAGTGATGTTATGAAGCCCAAAGCAACAGATTTAATACTTCTACCAATGTATAGTTATGTCAAAGTAGAATAATTCATGTCAGCTGTGGACTCTGCTGTAGCATAGCTCTTGTGTAGCGGAACTGACACGTTAAATTCTCTGCAACACATTGCGTGTCGCATCATTTGAATTCACCGACCACCAGTCTGCCACTTGGGGGATGGCTCCAAGAATTTTAAACAGTAACATGCCAGTCGCCATTGTCATGCTGATTTCAAATGAATTTATCAAGACCGCATTCTGGTTGATTGTAAATGGATATTGTAACTGGCTGATTGTAAATGGTAGGTACTTACGAAAACACAGCTATAAAATAAAGATCTAACTAAAGCCTTTTTCACTCATACTATTTTTCATGTAGCATGGGCACGGTGACGTTTGGTATTTGAAGTTATTAGAGACGTAGCACCGATGAAAACGTATAACATAAATATCGAAAAATATATTAAAATATTAAAAATATCTATTTCCTATAATTTTTGGAGGAATCGATTTTCATATATAAGCACCGGTATGAAAATTTATGGAAGTAAAATCAAAATTGTCACACGGTATGCGTTACGTTCTATTTTCGAATATTTTAGAATATCTGAAGTTTCAGAGATACCATCTACACAATATCTCTGAAACTAGAGTATGTTACGTAATAATACATCTTTGCGAAAACTAGATGGCACCTGAGCACCAGAGATTGCAGTGATATTAATTCGTTATTATGATAAATGTTTTTATAATTTTTATTATGTATTTTATAATCGTTCGTAAGGAGTAAACTCCAGTCGTGCGTCGAAGCTGACACACACAATTGTTTTCTTTTTTTTTTGAAAAATCTCATGCGTCCTGAATTGGATGAAATCATAATAATATGTCACCGTACCCATGCTACGTGAAAAATTTGAAAATACTATAATTGGTTAATGAATAACATATTCAGTTTGTATAACTTTTTTTTTACGCAATCTTTTATTAGTTGTCATATTGTTATAAAACGATTTTAAGGCTGATGTAATTATTTAAAGATTCTCAAAGAAAAACAAACCATTATTTTTAAATTTCCATAATATGGATTTCAATATTTGCAAAGATATATTATAAAATCTTTATAAGGCTTGGACTATCAGAGGCTTATTTCATCGTCGAAAGTAAAGTAAGTATGTAAAATATTATTAAATTTTTATTTTAATTTCATTTTATGAAATGAATTGTTGTGTATATTCGAAGGATTCCGTTAGTCGGACTTTAACAGCAAGAAATTATTACGAATAGACATTTGCCAGGTTGCAATGAACTGCTTTGGGCAATTCATAATCTAAATGTGATCCATGTTTGTGCTAAATGTGAGATTGCACAATAAAGCCGCAATTATAACTTCCTTAATACGATTTAAGCTAAAAAGCTATTCCCCAGTAATTTCGTAATCAGTATCTGACCCGGCAAGACATTTTGATTAGCATCGTTTCACTGCAATGAGTCATATCGCGAAGCACAAGGTGCGAAGGCGCGCCCAAAACCTCCCGCCGACACACTGCACCTTGCTAACAATAGCTGTTAACAATGAAGGCTATTGATGAATCGCCTACATTTGCGGTAATTATATGATTACGACATAGTATATTACAAAAAAGCTAAAATATTCAATATGAAAACTTAACCAAGGCCACACATAAAAAAACAAATGAGAAAAATTGTTACCGCCGCGATACCTACAGATAAATTGATTATGTGACAGCAGTGAATTTTTTATTCAGAGCAGAGCATGAAATTTATTCAAATTATATTTTACGGTAGATTATAATAAAGGTAAGAAATGTTGAGTAGTCCAATAAAAATGAATGGGAGGGTTGAGATGGTAATATTATTTTTATTGGTTTTGCATTTTATATAGGTATACATATATACATATAGGTATACATACTCCAGAGAAATAATGATAGGAAAGTAAAGGGTCGAATGTGTTTTAATGTGTTGAAAAATATAACGGATAAAAAGTTATTGGACTATTAAGGAAAAGTTAAAATTTAATATTGGACTATTTTTAAAGGAAAATATTATGGGGGAAGTAATTGTGCTAGAAAACCTAGTTATGTGTTTTCAGCACATAACTAGGTTATGTGTTATGTTATGTGTTAGGTTATGTGTTAGTTATGTGTTGGCAAATCGGCAAAGGACTACCATGCTTGACCTGGAGTTCCTTATACAGAGAAGAGGCCTTCAGAGTATTAAGATGCAATAAATACAGGCTTATACATATACAAAAACAAGTAAATAGGTAGTTTATATATGCGTATTCCAGTCAGGGGATTGTTATGTTATATCGCTATAAAGGTCGGAAGATGTGAAACAAATGTTTGCGAGGTCTTTCATGAATGGTTACTTTATCGTTTGTGTATCACATTTCAAAGGAACATGCCTGTTACAATTTGTAAGATATAAGTACATCATGTGTTGCACAGAAGTAACCATGGGAAACTGCTTGTGTTAGAAGACTTGATATGTGATCTCTGAATAAACTACCTTGGTTTGATACCTCAGCAAATATAATATATGATAAAATCGTAAACGAGTCGTGTCTGTACATGAAATATTTTTTCAAAAAATCAATTTTTACATGTTATGTTACCGAAATAAAAAAAAAATGTTTTTAGAATTTTAGTCTGTTTGTGCACGCTAATCTCAGAAACGGCGTAACGAATATTGATAAAACTTGTTCATTACACAGATAGTTTATTATTACCTGGATTAACATATAGGATACTTTTTATCCTTGAAAAATGTTAAGTTCCTGTGTGATTTTCAAGAAAACGAATTAGAGCGTGTACGAAGTCGCAGACACCAGTTATAGTAACGAATAAATTTGGTGGAGTTTAACCTTTAGTTCCTCACATAGAAGAGAGGCATGTCTGTAGTATAAATAGGTAAATAATAGCAATACATGGGAAGATTCTAGTCAAAGGATGGTTATGTTGTGTGGCTATAAAGGCCGGAAGATGTGGAGCAAATGTTTGCGAGGTCTTTCATGCATTGTTACAACGGTGGATCGATGACCGTCCGCGACCAGACAAAAGACAGGAGAATATTGTTTGTCACAAAATTTATTATGGTGGCAGACGGAGCGGGACGCGCCAGGAGCAAGTAACATGCCCAATATATCAGTCTAGGTATGATAGCGTTATTCGCCGAAAGCAAATACATTTATGTGCCGGCTATCTCTCAGCTTGTTATGGCTAGAGCTTTGACATTATGATTACGCCGTTTTGTAAACATTTTACAAAATACCTACTTGGTTTAAACAGCGAACTCTGACAATATAAGACTCTGATTCTGCCTGATTCTGCCTGCCCTCCGCTTCACACGGATGCATTTTACTCATTTTTCCCTCCATAAGAACCTTCCTCAGACTTCAACGAATATTAGAAAAAAAAATACAGCTGGTATAATAATAATAATTATTATTATTACTAACTATAGATTTTGTAAGATGTATACTAACACTTTGGGTCCAAGTAACCCGAATAAAGAACTTTATTATTATTATAATACATTTGGCGATTTTTTTTTAATAAGTAGAAAGATTTTATTTATTGAATAGGTTATATTATTGTATCTAGATACATGAAATGTGTACAAAGAAATGCGACAAGAGAAATTTATGTTTATTAGTTCAACTTTTAAAATTAAAATGGAATTTAAAAGCTTCCAAATAATAAAGTGGAGTGGATAGATACATTTTGGTTTTCAGTGAGATGCTTAGGTTCAGTGCACTTCAGATGTTTCTTATAGGAAACCAGCAAGGTCAGTCAAAAGAATACAGCGAGAACTTACGAGATTTTCAGACTTGGGGATTGTATATTGTTAGGTTGTAAGTAAAGCGTTCTTTCACCCGCTCTTCACAAGAACTATAATGTATTGCTGAGTAAATAAAAGTGGAGTTTTTATTTAATTGCGATATTATATAATGAAGGCTTAGATATAAATGAAGTAAATTCTATATCATTTCAACATTAAATTATTGAAGAGTTGAAGACAGAACATATTTGAAGATTTATAATCATTTTATTCTCTTAAAAAATTGTAATATTAAATATACAAATGAGTAAGTTGTAATAATTAATGGCAAAGATTATTCATTTGACTGGTGTATGCATGTCTGAATACAAAATTTTGTTTCATCTTTATCTATCTATACATACATATACATACACACACACATATATCAAAATAAAGTCGCTGTTTCTGTTTCTCCGCTACCTTTTTCTAAACCTCTTAACGGATTTTGATATTCTTTTCCCTAATGAAAAGAGTGATAAACAAGGAAGATGTACCGGGAGCTTGTTGCTTGTTTTTATAATTAAAATGTAAGTATTTATTCGAGAAGTAATAACGATTTTAATGTCAATCACATCACAATACATATTGTTAATTCGAAAGGATGTAAAAAGATGATTCGAAACAGTAACTTCTAGGTTGAAATAAAAAAGAGTTGTAAAATTAATTATTTTGTATTATATGCAAATTGCTTTGTCGTATTATAAACGAGGATATAATTCTTGGTATATACTATATATTACTATATTTTGTTTAAATGAATTTTTCTATAAAATAGCTCATTTCCATAATAAAATTAAATAAAAAAATTTTTTTCCGGACATAAAGTTTCGAAAATATTTGAATAGAATAATATAATTACAAATGAAATCTACACTAGTCTACCGATAGTAATGTGCCAAAATGAATGAAGATTTGTTATTGTAGATAGCGATGTCTTCGGAACCACTACGAAGGTTAGAATGTATTTTTTCTTCATTAACATTCTTTTGTTGAATTATTCATGTGCGTTTAATTGAATATTATTTAAATTCATTAGTCTCTCGGTTGTTATCTAGAGGATGTTCGTGATTTACGTGTCAGTGTACATTTGTTTTCAATGGAAGAGTAATATGTTGTTGGAATTATTTCCGTTTAAAAAAATTAATTAAGGTAATTAGTAAAACAAATAAATAATCGATCCAACTCTATTACTAGTCACTAGGAATTATATCTTTTTTGGTGGATGATATTATTTTTTGTATATAAGAACGAATATAAATTAACTTTAGTTAGCGTTTCATAAATTACTGTATTTATATTTAACTAGTGACCCACCCCCGTCTTCGCACGAAATTTAAATTTTCGCACCCACCGAAATTTTCGGTTAGTTAGGCTGATGATCTTCAAACACTTGATATCTACATAAATCTAAGAACCATGTCGGTTGTGTTAGGTTTCGAAAAAAAAAAAATCAAAATTGGTCCATTCGTTTGGGAGCTACGCTTCCATGGACAGGCATACAGATACATACATAATTAATACATAGACACATATGTCAAACTTATAACACCCTGTTTTTGAATCAGGAGTTAAAAATGGCTGAACAATACATATTACAAATGCGTCTGTTTGAATAACAATTAAAAGATTACATGAAGTTTAAATGAGGACAATTTTTGCATTTTCCTATTTAAGTGAAATTTAGAATTTCAAATTGGAGAGAGAGGCGATCGCGCTACTCCCACTGCGTCTGCCATTAATGGATGAATAATACCCGCCCCTCTTTCGGGGAGTTGAAATGGAATCTCAAATAAGTATCTCATCTCTATGTTCATACTGATGTAATCACGTCACGATTGCATTAGAATTTCTTGTTCTTTTTTTAATTAGAAACCTATAGAAAGCTACGTTATCAGCGAGTAACCTAGGCTACGTTTTATAAATTTACGTGGGCGAAGTCGCCGGCAACAACTAGTCTTTTATAAATATTATAATAGCAAGCGACTTCATCGCGTACCTATAAATACATAAGTCCTATATCTATAGTACCTATAAATACATTTTGATGATTTCCTTCACTCAGATTTTTCAGCTTCACTTGATGGTAGGCGACTGTGTCCACCTACCATCAAGTGGACTGTCAGCCTGTCTGCCGACCTTAACATAAAATAAACATTTATAAATATATGAATATATAAATTAAAAAAAAAATCAATTCGCACAAGGAAAGATATAATTGTGAATTTGTGAATATATATTTGTGAATACATGAAATCTAATCCTGTAATATTTCTTAGGAAAGTAAGTAAATGTGGGCTAGTGCTTTAGTATGGGCTAGTAACAGTTCTCAAAAACAAACAATTGAAAGACACTACAAACGACTATCTTGTGTCATATTTATTCCCCCTAACCTCCTATTCACTCTACTTCGTCAGTCCGACGCGAGCTGCGGTCAAGATAGAACAATGTTGTTTCACCATAGAATATTTCATAAGGTTCCAAAAAGTACCTATGTGATTTTATGTATGAAAATTATAGCTAGACACTGTAATTATATATGTATATTTTTATAAATTTTCGTCGTTTAACTACTTCTCATGTATTACTTGTAAAATACGAAGACAAATTCATTTTGGTCAAGAATTTCTAATATGGGCTAACCCATAATACCCTATAAAAAAGACCTTATTAAAAAAAAAGAAAATTAAAAAAGACAAGAAACCCAAAGAAAAGAAAGGATAACAAAGAAAAAGGACACTAGGAGAACTGTAGATTAAATGTTTGTGTGTGGGCTCTTAGCACATAAAGTCGGAGCTGTCAGAATTTGACGTCTAGAATTAAGTAATTTCTTACACTTGCCAAGTTGATTTGATCTCTTACAAGATAAATGCTTATTGTTGTTATTTTCTTAAAAGATAAATAAGTTAATATCTTTAGATGGGCTATAGCCCATATTTGGAGGTCTGTTCCATATTTAGCGCCCATTTTGCAATTTTGTTTAGTGCTCAATTTTGATAATGCAATTTCTTAATTGAAATATAAGACTGTTACATTCCTCTTTAAAAATATATGTCTGATTAATATTTCATTAAAAATAAGTAAATTACTAAATATTTTATTATTTATCACCCAAAAATAAAATGGTAGCCCATATTTGGTTACTTTCCTCTAGAGTATTTTTCACATGTCGGCGAGACACAAGAAGACATAGTTTAAATACATACTTCGTGTAACGCGCGCCTTGTCCACAGAGTAAATATTTGCTAGCAAGTAAACATTCTAAATAAGAACTCTGTTTTCTGTTATGTCGCTTTTCCCTTTCGATTTGTTCAGTGTAGGTATTTGTGACGGAGAATAGAGGTAACGAGGACAAACTTATATTGGTGTTAAACTGAAATACTGTCCAGCTACAGACATTAAATAGTGGTTCATGAATTGGTGTTCATGAAATCACCGTAAATATAAATGCTACTACAGCGCCTCCACTTATTATATTACTTTTATAATATAGACTTGCTGAGCGGGCGAACGCGTAAGCGCCGTATTTTCCATGGTGCTTTAGACTTTTGGGCGCGAATTTTAGCGTGAAGTCTTACCGTATTTGACAAACAAATTTTGTTCCGGTCCCCAAGTGCATTAGGATACATATACGTCGAAGTAGCCGACCGAAACATTCTCTTGTATAGAGTTGGTCATCCTTACCTCAATTCTACATGATATGTGTATTGTATAGACAGTCCGTGAGAACTATAATAATAGTAATTTGTAAAACACGAAGCATTCGGTGCGCTTGATTTGTGCTCAGTGCGTATTTGCATGCAGCCACGCATTAGCCGGTCAACCTCAATTACCGCAACTGCCTGCCGTACAAACTACATATTAACAACTTTATAAAATAATAATATTGACATTTACCATGAAATGAGATTTCACAGTGATGGACGCCGCAATGTTTACCGCATCGCAGGTATAACAATATTATGTTATTTATACAAGCAAATAATTTATGTGACCGTTACATTAATACTTATCTATATAAATAAAATCAGAGTGTCTGTCTGTGATTTGCGAAAAACTGCCTCAAACTAAGCTTAGAGAGTCATTCGCATGCTGTTAAAACGTAAATAACTTTTTTTAGAATTTTTGTCTGTCTGTCTGTCTGTCTGTCTGTCTGTCCGGGGTAATCTCAGAAACGGCTGAAGCGATTTCGATGAAACTTTGCAGACATGAAAAAGGGGTCGTCAGGAGTAACATAGGCTACTTTTTATTTATGTAAATTGCGGTACATACACCAAAATAACATTTTTTACAATTTTTGTCTGTCTGTCTGTTTGTTCCGGCTAATCTCTGAAATAGCTGGACCGATTTTGACGGGACTTTTATTGGCAGGTAGCTGATGTAATAAGGAGTAACTTAGGCTACGTTTATTTTAGAAAAAATACACCCCGGACGAAGCCGGGAGCGGGCCGCTATAAACAATAAAAAACGGGATCTATGCAATATATTCGAGTTTTTCAAACGCGATATTTTTTCTTTTACTGAAAAAAAGTTACTAACCCTGTGACAATAAAAAAAAAGAATTTTTTCGTTCATAACAATTGCATTTGTTGTTAACAACTGAAACGAAGGTTCATGCAATACGATGAGTTCTCCTTGCGGCATATCTTTTCTTTGGCTGAGTCGCTCATTATGTATTATTAATAGGAACGGATTTTTTTTGCTAACATTCTAGAAAATTCTAGATGTTTATAGAAAATTCTAGAAGTTTTTAGAAAATTCTAGAAGTTTCTCGAAAATTCTAGAAGTTTCTCGAAAATTTCAGAAGTTCTCTTCACTTTTTCAGATAATTTAATAAGATTTTTTGAAATTTCAGAACATCGTCAAAATTTTTAGAAATTTAAAAATTTGTTAAACCTGATGGGTGATTTGTTATATTTATTTCGCTACGTTTAATTTGCAGAAAAAAATTGCACCCGTGCGAAGCCGGGAACGGATCGCTAGTACATTATAAATTTATCCGATAACGTCAACTCCTGCCAGAGAAATTATTCATTAGATACTGAAATCTATAAGTGACATATAAGTGATAAAAATGCTAAAGAAATTCAAATCAAATCAAATCACAAAAATAAGAAAAACCGTTTCGAAAACAAAAAGGCGTTCTAGAAGAGAAAAAACGGCGAAAGAAACTCTTTTTAATTCCATGAGTTTTTGCTTGCTAAATAATCTTTAATTATAATAATAAGCTTTTTTAACTAGTTTTGGTTTTACAAATGTTATACTGTTTTAATTGTATTCATATATCGTCGTTTAAATAGTAAATCTCATTTTTTTTACCACAAAGACTAGGTATTAAAACAACATTACCTAAAGTCGAAAAATAGACATTAAATATTTTAGAAAAGTGTGAAGCTTATTTTCCTTCAAAATAACTTTCCGAAAATGAAGCATAACGCCACTTAGTTAATTTCTTACTTTTAATTAACTTAAATTTTGGAAACATTAAAAAACTCTGAAACGTTACTTTCGCTGTTATACACTTTTAAATCGCTCAGATTGTCTAAAATAATCTTATTAATAATTCCTTATAGTGTTTTATTGTCCTATTTACTTCTGTTCCCAGAGTTACAATCACTTTCAATTCAGTGCAAAATTAGGGCGAAGATCAATTTGGAATTTACCTGAAATGAAGCAATTTCGTGTCGTATTGTTTGTGTATTAATTCGGTTGAGATGAATTATAAGCGAGTTATAAGATATTTATAAGAAATATTTAAAAGCGACAGTAAGTAAGATAGTCACTTACCATCAACTGGATCTCAGAATATATTAATAATATAATACATAACTGAACCATCAACATGCATGCTAAACATCAAAATGAAAAACTTACGAAGTTATAAACAAACAAGTTTATAAACAAGTTTATTATAGTTATATCATAGAAAAGGAATAATGTTTTGTATGTTCTCTTTTAGAAAACGTTTTCCAATAATGCTTCCTATAAACGTTACTCAATACACATAACATGACAGTCACGTCCGGCTTTCATTTGCGGAGTACACGTATATGTTAGTGTATTGGTTCGATTCCCGAGCCGCACTAGTGCTCTCGTTATCTGCACAGGGATTTGTGGTTTAGGTATATAAGTGGATGCTCTCATTCAAATAGGCTAGCTTCAGTGTTGCAGTTCATGCTGATTGCTTGTTTCTTTCGAACTCGATTTTATGATTGGATTCCATGAAAGGCGGATACGTATCGGACAGTTAAAGTAAATACACTCGAGCGATGTTTTTCTACCACTTTAAAAAATGCTCACTATTTGAACTTTTTTTGCAAAACAAATTTGACTACCTACTCTGTGAATAACAATTTTATTGTCGAGAAACAATTTATGTTCATTTAATTTTACATTTGAGTTATACTTTCAATAAATATCTACAATCAAATACATTACTTAACTTTTCAATAAAAAAAAGAAAAAAATATTTATGATGAATGTTATACGAATGAATGTAATATAACAATGTCTGCAAATTTTCAACGAGTTCTATGATTGGAAAAACATCAAAGTAACATTGCACCTATAATTAAATGTTTCTAATTTAATTAAGGTAAATTAACTTAAATGCAAAAAAAATATATTTCTTAACAAGAATAGAAAAATAGCTAGCTTTTGATATTTTGAAATAATTTATTTCATGATTCTGAGAAACAATTAGAGCCAGTTGAGAAGACTAATGTCCACTATTGGTGCCTGATGATCATAGTAAAGCAAGGCAAAGTCAACAAACAGGCGTATAAATTAAGCTAGCTATGCTTGCGTGGTTCCTAAGTATCATAATTCGTAGTTTTATGGCCATACAGTTGGAGTAATCAAGTAGGTCTATTTTAAATAATAGAGAACTTGTCAATATAGACTCCTTTAGAAGAGTTATCAACTTTTGGCTTTGTGTCAATGTGTAAGAACTTTGTCCCAGATATGAACATTTTTCTAAAATGTTTTTCAGTTAGTTATGACAGTCTTAAATATTTATTTCTAAGGGCTGTAGACGTCGAAATAATATAACTCTGCGAGTGTAGACGGCTATGACAACTTCCATTCGATTACCAGTAGAGGAGGGTCAGTAAAAATTTCATCTTTTATTTGTTAAGAGAATTCAGTTTAGATTATAATCTAATCAAATAAAAACGTAAATAAAATTTTGTTGCTACGTGGTGAGCATACATAACTAGGTTACAATGCTAATTTCACGGCGTGACGAAGAGGCCTTCTCATTTTCCTGATGGTTGGGGGGTATTTTCAATTTTCCCAACGGTGGTTCCTATTTATTAGTTGTTGTTTTGTCTTGAATACTAATCCGAAGAGATTATCATTTGCGTGATATATTATTTTACCATGAACCACATCAAATACCCATTAAAATTGCGATGAGGGTCGCATCTGATATTCGACAGCTCATACAAATGTGTATAGCAGATAATTTTTTTGATTTTTTTCAATTATTGACTTCCTAGATTCTGATTACACCAACCGTTCACACCGAAAAATTAAATACAAATTAGGAATCCAGAATCCGAAAGTTATTTCTTATTTTCTGAACAAAATTTTTATGTCTGTACACATAAACACATTTGTTTTTCAAAATATATAGTAAAG
This sequence comes from Synanthedon andrenaeformis, assembly GCA_936446665.2. Lineage (NCBI taxonomy): Eukaryota > Metazoa > Arthropoda > Insecta > Lepidoptera > Sesiidae > Synanthedon > Synanthedon andrenaeformis. The sequence continues at coordinate 9,885,947 of OW387781.2, read as the reverse complement.
TTTTCATTTTTGATATTTCTGGTTCCGAGCGTTTAATATGTGTTTTTGTTAAGTACAGGAGACAAAAGTTGCACTTTGAAAGATTAGAAAATACTGAAAATCATTTCAATAGCTTTAAATGGATACAGAAAATTCTTCTTAATTATAAAAAAGTACTAATAAATAACAACAGCACTAGTGCTGACAATGCTGTTTAATACCATTCTATTAATTAAACTACAAAAGATAGAGTACACGAGTTTATAAAATATACACACGTAACAAATACAAACGTAACATATAGTTAGGTAATTTTTTGTGGGTAAAGTTTAAATTAAAGTTGTAAGCTCGAAAGCCCGCTAAGCTGCAATCAAACGCGTTATCTAAATTAACTGGCTTCGACTTAGCATCCACCGGCTCGACCGAAGTTACTTAGTTACTTTATTAAGTTAGTGAAAAACACGCAAACAGTATCGGCATAATGGCGCATTAATCCGTCGACGAGCGGTTTAATTAAGTGAGGGTTATTACGAACGATGTCATCCGCCTGCTTTAAATACACTTCAGGACGCTCTCTAAAGCCGTATAAAACAAATTCATTAAAGGTCTCATTATTTAGAGTTTAGAACTTTTATTTTAATGAAAAAGTAATAAGACTTTTGACTTAAAATGTTTTTGCTTATTAATTCGTTCTTAAAGTGTTGGCATATTAAAAATACATATTTTAAAGTAAAGTCGCTGACCGCCTCTGTCTGTAATAAAATTTTCTAATATGTTTACCGGATTTGGTACAATATAATGTATTAAATTTTAATCCTGAAAAAAATATTTTCTCTTATTTGATTAGTTCTTACAATGAAGGAATTTTGGTTGGCTCAATTCATAGCTCCTTAGTTTTTTAATATTTCAGATGTATTGTAAATCTGGAATGAAGAACTAATTGGCTTGTATTAGGGCACTGAAATTCAGCGAGGTCAGAAAATATCCTTTTGGAGAAAAATGCTTAAATGTGAGCAAAATTGTCACTTTCCTGTGGGGCGATTTTCCAAAACTCAACCTTTCTACCGAAATAATACTACGAAATAATATCTAATCACAGTAACAATCAATTCAGCTTTGCTAAAACCTAAAAATAAATTACGTATCTCCCTATTTTTATTCAAATTTCCATCACATATCAAATTTCTCTTATAATTCCTTCATAATAAGAACTACCCATATTTTTAATTTTTTAACGCGGCTTAAGTCGCGGGCACCAGCTAGTTAAAATAAATAGAAATACCATTAAATAAAAAAAATCCTCCTCGTATTTATTTTCAAAATAAGCAGCAAGTGACGAATATACCGACGTAATTAAAAGAAGGGTTTAATCTCTCGTCAACGGCTCACGAGCCAAAGTGTCGCATGGTTGGAGTTAATTAAATTTGTAATGAACATTTGTGTCTTCTTCGTTTCGTTTAATATGAACTTGCTAAAAAGTTCTATTCATACTATTACTGCCTACATATTTAGTTTCTGAAAAGCCTTAGAATATACCATCACAGTGTAGGTAATGGAGAAAAACTTGCAACAACGCGGCAAAAGTAGCTTAATATCTTCATATTGATACTTTTATGACATTGTTATATAAGGCAAACAAAAAACAAACTGACGCACGGACCAAACAAAATTATTAAGTAATGCCACGCATCTATAGTGAGATCAAATCGAATTTTCATGACTTGATTTAACAAGCATCCGACATCTGAATCCTGATTCAATATTCGATCGACCGTGACTCCAATGGCATTCGAAGCTCGGGTAAGTAGTTTGAGAACTTTTGACGCTGGCAAGTAGGCACTGGTACTTATTTACTACAATACCACAGAGCTCTTTGGAGAGGCTGGGACGCGTTCCGTAGATAACCTTTGCTCCAATATTTTTGATTGAACAGACACAGTACAAGGTCGACTTTTATTGTAAGGCAGCGAGTAAATCAAGTCAAAAGTTTCCATTCTTATTCACAACAGCCAATTATATAACAGAAATTTTGCAAGCGCATCGCCGACTTACGTTAAATTGTAATAAACAAAGGGTTCGCATTAGAAACCTGTCGTAACTAGATGTAACGTTACGACATGTTTCCTCAAAAGGAAAGCCTTGGTATTGAGATCTCGGAGCTTTGTCGAAGACGCTTCGCAGTCTACAGACAGATTACACGAAATTACAACCAGCGAGCTGTTAATTTTAATGTTATTCGTGTTCCACCGACGCCACTGATAAGGGATGTTTCTTTCACGGAATTGAATATATTCTCCGCTGGGGAGTCGACACGGAAGTCTTATCAGCGCCCGAATTACAATGTAAGAGAAGGCAAAATAAATTATTTATGATACAGCAAAATTATTTATGAAACAGTATAAATTACAATGTCTCGTACTTTTTTTGTCGCTTACGTTTTTATCTGGTACTTTTTTAAAAAGAAATTGTATGAGATTTAGATTTTTGTAATGGCAGGGCACACTGCGTTTGATAGTCATTTGGGCAGCCCACGCTATAAAAAGAGGCAGTAACCACCCCCTGTAGAGGACCACCGTGAAATTACACCATGTGTGCTGTTGCATGAAAAGATGAGTGAGTGAGATTCCAGAGCCCATTTCTATCCCTTTCTAATCCTTTTCGGCAACGCACTTGCAGCACAAGCGTTGTTTTTGTTAATGTATCTGAATCGAATCTGTAGCAAAATCGGTTTAGTAGTTTAAAAGAAGTTAGCGGAGAAACAGACCGAAGTGGACAGCGACTTAATTTTTTTATATGTATAGACTAGCTGGTGCCCGCGACTTCGTCCGCGTTCAAAATGTTATATAGCCTAAAGACTTCCTCAATAAATGGACTATCCAACACAAAGAGAATTTTTCAATTCGAACCAGTTATTCCTGAGATTAACGCGTTCAATGGGTTTTCTCTTGGCCAGCATCCAACCGTGTAGCTAAAATGAGGCCTACGATGGAGCGAGCTCACCCAGATGATGCCTATTCACTCGAACTTTGAAAAGATTTGGGTTTTCGTATGCGCAGTTTTCGTACGCTTGGTATTTCGGTATTCGGTATAACTTTTAGTTTGTAAACCGATTGGAATAAACATTTAATGTATCTGGAAGCCTGCTACAATACATCAGTGAAAACCGCATTCAAATCGGTTAAGCCGTTTTTGAGATTAGCATTCACAAATGCACAGACAGACAGAAATTCTAAAAAATATTTTGTTTTGTACTATTCACAATGTGTACCAATTTTTTTTTTTAATTTTTAATGTACAGCTCTTTTACTATTTAAGATTGTGTAATCTTTGTAGTATCGGACCTTCCAAAACTGAAGCTGTCAATCAATACTTAAGTATCTTCGTTCTCTACTAATGCTGACAACAATCAGTGTTTGAGCAATTTATCATTAATTACTAAAGAATTAATAGCAGCGTTTAATTATCTCACATATTATAATTGGACCTGTCATTGCTGTTTATGTGAGTGCCAAATCAGACGTCAGATCCATGTTTGACCCCCGCCCCAGGCCTTCACTCCTATAACAACCTTTTGTTTTGTGACATTGGTGATGATAGGTTACAATTGACAATGTATATTAACTGTGTGAAAAAATACCAGAGTATTATAAAAAGAAATAAAAAATATTTGTATTTATTTGTTCATTAGTATTTATCAAATTATTACATAAATATTGTTAGAGAAATATGTCATTAACCTGTTAAGATATTACATAATTTGTCATGGAAACTTTCAATTACTTATAAAAAAACTATTATGGACTTAAATTGGTTTAGAACTATTATTGATTGAAACTTAAAAAAAAAAATAAGTTTGATACGTAAAAAAAATAAGTTATGTAGGAATTATTCATATGCTTAAAAAATCTATATAAAAATCAATTGCTGTTCGTTTGTCTCGCTAAAACTCGAGAACGGCTGGACCGATTTTAATTCTGTCTTCACTTACGGATAGAGGGATAATCAGGGAATGTTTGTAATTTAAAAAAAAATTGGTCGCCGGGCGAAACCGGGAGCGGTCACTAGTAATTTCAATAAAAATAGATTGCTTTGAAAATAGAAAACAAAAAAAATATAGTAAATCACCTCCCAATATTTACTATAATATTACTTATTTGATACAAAAGTAAATAAAACATTCCTCAATTTTTTTTCTTGTGTCCACATTTTATATTCAGATACTCGTTTATAAATAACTTATCAATTTTATTGCATTGAATGACCCTAATGTGACAGGATATTTTCGGGTCACCTAAACCGTCCTACGAACTGACCCGACAACAATATCTGCTTCTGTAAGTACTTATATGAAACAAAATAATCAGATGTATTGTACAATAAAAAACATAATCTCTTCCTTGATTTACATTAAAAATAATGTATAATAAACCAATCATTATGGTAACCTTGGTCGTTTTTTGAACTAAAAAGTCAAGGGCGGTACCTCTTTTTATTGTTTACAGAATGCTGCTTTATTATTTATTTCAATCGCCTTAAATATTCATTGTCTATTGTGAATTGTGTTCATCGATCATTTTAAAAAGCGTTAATTGTTATCATCATTGAGCTCTCCACCGTTTTGGGTGTGGGTTTTCATTTGTTTATAACATTATTATGCGAGGTCATAAGTGAGAAAATATCGTGATATTTATTATAAGTTTCTCAAGAAGTTCAGTTTTATTTATACGGCACAGATTCGTTCATGACTCTACTAACCTCGTGTTATTGATATGACGCGTGTAATTATGTTCACGATCCACTTCATAGATCCATTCATGTATATGATGATTTTAGTATTACCTCTTAAAAATGATCCAATGTCGAATTAACACGGTCACCTCTGGATAAACTGTGGAATATACCTATTTTGATGAAATTTGGTACGAATGTAGCGGGAACCTTGGAATAGGTTATAGGTTAAAAATTTGGTCTTTGGAGTATAAATAAGAAAAAGTGATTTCAAGACGTTTTCACGTAAGTCTCCAATGGCAATAAAATAGAAGAAGAAACTTAAAATAGGTTACAATATTTTTTAAAAATGAAATTGTATATAGTTATTTATATACCAGGTGTGTCGGTAATTCCTTTCCCGTTTTTTCGCTAAGGAAAACACGTTACTTACAATGGATAGTTAAAATTTATTTATTCAAAATTCCTTAGGTAAAAAAAATATCACATCTTAAAAATCTTAAAAATCCATTTTAACATTTCATCAATAAATTCATTTAAAGTTTTGTAGCGAGAACCAAAAAGTATAAAGTTTAATTAAAGGTAATGGAAAAGCGCAGACAATAATTGTCTCGTTTATTTTCAGTTGACGATATTATGCGGTTGTAAGGCAACTCGGTGCCTGCTTTGCATACTCCAAGGAGCAAGTACAATAGGAAAGCGTTCTTCTCTTAGTATTTTTTAAACGTTCCCAGCTAATAGATTTTTTCACCTTACTCACTGTTACGGGAATGAATGCAGTGAAATTAACATTTAAATAAAGAAATTTCTATAAAGGAATATCTGTATAATTTTTTTATAGTGACCTATTGTTTCGTATCGACTAGTGAAATAAGTTTCCATCAATTGAGTTTAGGAAATTAAATTAGTCTATTTATTTTCTACAGTTTGTGACAAATCAATACTTATAAAATTGTTTGTCTTGAGTAGTTATTTGAGTATAAACGCACAGCCAAAACTGCTAAGTCTAGAAAAGTGAAATTTGGAACACAGGTTTAATTTATAAGTTAAGCATTCGCTAAGAAATCATTTTTGAAAATATTAACTCTAGCAACGCAGTCGCTAGACCCTGGCTTCACTGTTGATGGATGGGCATATATACATACTAACTAGCTGGTGCCCGCGACTTCGACCGCGTTGAAAAAAGAAAAATTTGCGAATTATAACCTGAGAAAATATTATATTCTATGAATTATAACGCCTGACATCTTTATCGCTGTGACGATGCCACAATTTTTTATATTGTTAGACGATCCCATGGGAACCTAAATTTTTTCCAGGATAAAAAGTATCCTATATATTAAGTCCAGGTAAAAATACATTAATCCAGGTGATAAACAATCAGTGTTCCAAATTTAATCCAAATACGTTCAGCCGTTTATCCGTTATTGAGTAACAAACATCCAAACATCCAAAGTTTGCATTTATAATATTAGGTATTAGGATTCTCTAAGTGGTGCTTGGTCGGTTTGGTAAAATATAAAAATACAATACTAAGGAGCAGGTAAATTTGGTAGGTACAGCTTTTGTCAGCGAGCACTAACGAGGTTGATCCAAGTAACCTCTTATGTAGACAATACGACTGCAAACATTCGAGAAAATGTCTATACAATATATTATATGTGAACTGCGTATTATAAAACTACAAAATAATCATGAAGAAAATTCTTTGTTCGAGTAACATTTAAGTTTATTACTAGAAAACCGTCAAAAGAAATGACTATTCTATCGTTAAAGTTTATGTGCTCTATGAAGAATTATCTCAATATTGTTAGCCGTTATTAAATTGAAGAGCTATTTTTTTAAATAACGGTAGGTACTGATTTAAAATACAAGTTTTCTTACGTGGCAAATATTAAAAAAACTGTTCTTTATATTTGACCAACTCGACATGGTTTGTATTGGAGTGCCATAATTCATAAATGTAATAATTTATATAAACATTTGTATTCGGATTTGTCATCGGTTCCACCCAATAAAAATATATAATAATTAATAAGTAAATGTGTTCTTTTCTTCAGAGCCCAGATTTTATAATTCATACTTCAGACTTCAACGAGGAGTATTAGACAATTTTCATGTACACACACCGGCATATTTAGCGGAACACAAAACAAAAGTTTGATATCAGTATCATATAAGGTTGCTGGCTGGTTTATACGTCATTTAATTTAAAAAGAAATATTTTCAAATTAAGAAAACAACTGAACATCACATTTTATGCAATTGTTTTAATTTTATTCAAATACACCTTATCTGGAGCGAACTTCGAGTATTTCTTCCTTCTGAGTCTGATTTAAAATTTCATTGAAATACTGTTTTGTTAGTTTTTTTTAATCGCGTATCTTTCTGGAGTTGAGGACTGAATTATGCCTGACTTAGCCCCAACGGAGATTGCCAGGGCACTCGAAATGCGAAGAAATGGTCAAACCTACAGAGTGATATCCAGAGATCTTCGTCGACCAGTTTCAACGATCCATCGCAGTATCCAACGGTTCAGGGAGACCGGTACTTATGTGAGAAGAGTAGGACAAGGCAGAAAAAGACGCACTTCGAGTAGGGATGATCGTTTCATTCGGCTTCGTGTACGTAGGAACCCCCGTTTGACGGCCGTCCAAGCCCGACATGAGTTAGAAGCAGTGCGGGGTGTAACCGTAAGTGAGCGTACGGTACGAAGAAGGTTCGAAGAAGCTGGTTTGGGTTCATTTGTGCCCGCCAAGGCTCCAAGGCTCGAGGTAAATCATCGTAGAAACAGGTTAACTTTTGCTCAGGAACATCGACTTTGGAACACGGACCAATGGAGTAAGGTATTGTTTAGTGATGAGTGCAGAATTCTCTTAAATCAAATTGACGGCAGGCAAAGAATATACAGACGCAAAGGAGAACGATACATTCAGACAAATTTTGAAACTACAGTTGCATACGGTGGTGGATCAATAATGGTTTGGGCGGGCATTTGTTTGGGAGCTCGCACAGACTTGGTAGTGATTGACAGAGGGAGTCTGACTGCAGACCGCTATATCAGAGAAGTTTTAGAAGAAAATGTCGTACCGTTTGCCCCATATATCGGTGACGATTTTGTTTTTATGCAGGATAATGCTCGGCCGCATACCGCTCGGGTAACTCAGGCTTATCTTAATGATATGAATATCACTGTTATGGAGTGGCCGGCGAGATCACCGGATATGAACCCAATAGAGCACGTTTGGGACTTGCTGAAAAGAAAAGTTAAGTCCAGAGTTCCAGCTCCTGCCAACGTGGGTGAACTGCGAATCGCCGTAGTTGAGGAATGGCGGAGACTATCCCAGGAGACCATCGATAACATCATTCTCAGTATGCCTAGACGGGTAGAAACTTTAATAAGAGCACGTGAAGGAAATACGCGATATTAATCACCATTTTTCTAATTTAATTAATTGTTATTTTAATATTAATTTTCACTTTTCCCGGTTACATGAAAAGTTCAAAAATGTACCATTTTTCACAAATAGCCTTTACTCGCAAAATCTGTTCTTAATATGATCTCATTTTAAGTAAAACAAATGAAACTTTAAATAACAAAAGAAGTGTAGTAAGTAGATTTTAAAATAAAACCATATTTTTTTAATTATGGACCTTTTTTTGTGTTCCGCTAAATATGCCGGTGTGTTTAGTTACAAAAATAATTTAAATAAAAAGAAATATATTTTTAATGTAGTTTTAATTTAACTAAACCGTAAAACTTTTACAAACACTTACTTACTTTTAAAACTTACTTTTAAAACCGAGGAGCAAATGTTCTGTTGTTCTTCCACAGTGGTGACTTACCTAAATTTAAAAATTCGGAATTATTTGCTGTACGCGTTTTAGGTATACATCGACTCGCATATTCTTTTAATTTTAACTCACTTAATTACTTAACAATGTAAATGAGTTACGAGAGAACATCTTTACATGGAAGTTCAATTAGTACTCAGTTACATTAGAACTAGGAAGTACTATCGCTATTTGCGGTCACACGGGAACTCCGAATCTCTCGACTGTGACCGTTCCGTCTAACAAATACAACTTAAGTTTTTTTATTTATGTACAATTATAATATATTTGTATCATTTTTGTCTCGCTAACACCAAATTCCGTGGTTAAATTTAATTAGTTTTTTCGACCAATAAAAACTACAAAAAGTACACATTAAATATAAGAAGGTACGAAATCCCAAAATATGAATGGATAGGAAGATTTACTTTAATCCTGATTATCCTTTCATGAATAATTTATTCTGTTTTCCCGCCGACAGTTAGCCATACAAACGAACACAGTTGTAATTATGTACGGAGCTGTCGAAGTGTAATTACAGAGGCGTAGATAAAATGTGCGATATTTGATATTGGCATAGGAAAACATGCAAATGAAAGGATCCCCGGTTTATGGCGTTGAGCCGTTAGTATCGCCGGTACTATCAACTCTGAACATTTCTGCAAATTATACTGTTGTAATTTGAATAGCTTATTCATTATATTGTTAATAACTTTTTTTATTATACTCTTATTACCAGCAGGGGTATGTAAGTCAACGTTTATTAATAAAGGCTAAAAAGATAAAGGCTAAAGGTCATAGAGGTTAGGGGAAGGGGAAATGACCGTTGGCATTTATTTTATTTACGCAACTGAAACGCCATAGCATTTGTGCTTGATTCCGGGTTGATAGTAGATAATACAATAATTGCAACACTAAGAGAGGAAAAGGATTTTCATGCAGTTTTTACTAATGGAAAGAACGTTAAACGAGGATGGTTTTTCATAACTTACAAAAAAAAAATTACACCCATGCGAATCCGGGAGAGGGTCGCTCATAAAAAACAATCACCGTGAGTTGTTCTTGAAAAAACTCAAGAATAGCTAGACCGCTTTTAATTCGGTTTTCACTTATGGCAAGAGGGATAAAGGAGGGATAAATATATTTCAAAATTGCCCCCCAGACGAAGCTGGGAGCGGGTCTCTAGTTAAATTATAATAGACAAGCTAACGATTTGCATGCATGGATTACCTACCTTCGAAGGGAGATTCCCTCAAAATAAACTCATTAATGCTTGAGTGGGTCCCATTCAATTGCCATTGAAAGGTACTTGAGGATGTTCAAACTTAGATATCCTATTCATGGCAACGGATGTATGCGTTGAAGTGTTCTTAAAACATAGTTATACATTTCTAACATTAAAATTTCATCGCATTTAATTTCAATGTAGTGTTTTTCTTTGGGCAAATTTTTTTTATCTATCAGTAGTGTTAGAAGAATAATACCGAAATATCATCCAAATGATCGAGTGGGTTGCCTATGTTCATATAAGATTTTTCCTATAGAAGATTATATAGCTTACTGTGAAGAACTAAGGAAATACTGCCGAAGTAAGAGTATACTAAATTTCACATCAAACGAACCTGTGGAAGTTAGTGAAATCATTTCGTCAAATATTATAGAAAACGGGCTGATGGTCTTCAAAAATTTTAACAGATAGCTAAGAACAATTCCGATCACGTCAGCTTTCAAACAAAAAAAAAACAGATCAAAATTGTTCCATCAGTTTAAAAGCTACGATTCAACAAACAGATATACACAGACACCCACGACAATATTATAACACCCTGTTTTTATGTTAGGCGTCGGAGGTTAAAACAACCAATTTCAATAGTTTGACAAGGTTCATTTTACGAGTGATACAATGTACGACGTCTACTGTTTGTAAACGAGGTTTTTAAAATTCTTCAAGCGCACCGATTGCTCTCAAGCGTGGACAACATACAAGAGGAATGAAGTCTTAATCTAATTTTATTGCAAATGCTTCTACCGTTTTATTTCTATTTGGATGCAAAACTGTCTGAGTGTTTTTCAAGTTCCATTTCTTATTTTATTGCCGGGATTGAATAATCTTATATTGTCACTATAGAAAAGCTTCTTCATAAAGTTTTCCTTTTCATTCAGATAAACGGACTTTCTTTGACGATTTAGTAGTTATTAGCTGGTTTTCGCTTTGAAATATAAAAAATAAAGCCTGACAAACTATTGTATATAACCCTCGGGAGCGGTACTTTTTGTGATCAAAGCTACCCTATGTCTTTTCCTGTATCCTTGACAGCATGTATGCAAAATTTAATGATAATCGTTTGAGTAGTTAAGCCATAAAAAGTTAAAAGACAGATAGTTATTTTTAAAAATTATAATGTTAGGATGGACATGAACTTAAATTTAAAGATCTATTTGAATATTTATTTGAATTAATTCTTCTAATTTACATTTTTCATTGTAAATATTTACTGTACTATATAAAGCAATATCTTATTTAGTTAATAAATTCAGCTCTTACTCTAATATATGTTATGTACTTGTAGACGAAATAAAAACATTGTTTCTATATAAAGGTCACAACATGTGACCTTTTACTCTATGAGTCATAGTAATGAGAAAAATAAATAAAATGTTAGGGCTATGCTTAAAATGAATGAAAATAATACCTGTTTTCTATGTAACAAAATTATATAAAAGAATTTATTTACATTTAAGAATTTATGGCAAGTTTATGTTTCCCTTTGTGAATAATAATGAGAATCAAACAAAGGAATTGAAAATACAATCTGTTTTGTACTTTCACAATATTAAGTGAACATGCGTATTTATTTGGGTAATTTTTTTTCTTTGTAGTAAAAATAGACTAAGTCGCAGTTTTCAATTCTTTTTTGAAACCTAGTTACAGTGTAAGTAACACCTTACGGAAATCTACAGTGGAGTAAAAGCATATGCTGTTGTGTTTCGATGAAGGAGTAAGTGGTCTTTATTCCACTAAGGTCGGCAACTCTAAGGCAGCATCTATGGCTTTGATTGTGTTAACAGGCGATGGTAGCCACCTACCACCAAGTGTTTTTTTTCTTTAATCTATGGATACTGTGGAGCAATTTTTTTTACAAAAGTTATGTACATATTGTCATAACATCAATATCTATACATACATATTATTAAATAATGTCCCTCTCCGTTTCTGTCTCTTTCTCTGCTAACATCTTCCAAACCACAATCGAAGTAGCGATAAGCTAGGAAGGTTTGTGTATATAATTTTACAACAAAATACAGAGAATAAGGCTGGTAGTTAGGTTAGGTAAAATAAATATAAAATTTTAGTATCCCTTTTACCAGAATAAGTGACCAGAATATTTTCTTTACTTTAAAGTTCCTTTAAAACTGAAACCAGCACAGATGACCGCATTTTATAGTACCGTTAAAGGTTTTACGTAGTTCTGCGGCTTCGGGCTATAATAATGTTGTGCTCGTAGCTATCAGATTCCCGGTTCATTTGGCACAATTTATTCAGAGACACGCTGTTCTGTATCACTTCAGACTACACCAGTTCGTGACCATGCATCATGCATTACTGCGTGGTGTGTTAATAAAATTGCGATGTGACACAGAGTTAGCTAGGTGGAAAGCGGAAACGAGTGCCAAAAGATCGTCGTTATCACTACAATATCTTCACTATTGTAGGTAGCTTAGGTTACAAGCAAATTGAGGGGGTCGTTTGTGCGCTGTTAATTTCGTTGAGGTTAGGTTAGGTTATGTACAATGTGTATGCAAAATTTCATGATGTTGAGTAGTTAAGGCGTGAAAGCGTAACAAACAAACTCACTTTTGCACTTATAATATTAGGATTAGGATAACATACGGAATCCTTTTCGATAAAAGACGGCAGTTATAAAAGATCCACAAATAAAAATATGTCTAAAATTTAAAAATCGAATTCACTTTATTTCTGAAGAGTATTAGTTTCCACAGGGTACGGTAATAAACTATAATATACTAGCGACCCGCTCCCGGCTTCGCCCGTCGTTTGGGTCTACCCATTCTCGAGTTTTTGAAGCATAATAAACCAAATTTTTATTTTTTTTATTTTTTTTATACAAACTACTGTTTCTATACAAAAAAATACCTTTGTTACTACAGTCAACGGTGATATAATAGATATACTATACATACAGCGAAGAGTCACCGGGACTAGATGGGCGAAGTTTCCGCGGCCAAGTTGCGTGAGGCGACGATGAGTTTGAAGTGTTTTCAGATTGAGTTTTGATTGTGTTCCTATCGAAATTTAAGTAGTTATTCATTCGACACACGCCACTACACCAGTCGACACGTCATGGAACGTAATATCATAACACAAAGTTTCCTACTTTATTTTCCACTGCATTTTCACGTTCAGAACACTATCGCAAATTGTACTTTCCAGCAGTGTGATTTGATATGTGGAACAAATATTTTGTTTGACTAGTTTTATCTAGGTATAGTCTGCGGTTCCATTTGTATCTAAATTGAATATATTTTTAACGTAGCGTTGTTAGAATTATATTAAACTTGAACTTTTACTCCAACGGACGGTATTATAGGGATAAATAATATGCTGCCACCTACATGTTAATCATAGACTATCATAGAATCCAGGTCGGGCCTGCACCTCTAAAGTATTTTAGTTTTGTACTCGTGACACGTATAAAAGTAAGTGGGATTGGAATGAAATAAACACTAGATGTCACGGGAAGCTCGCTACAATATATCAGCAAAACCGCATTCAAGTCAGTTAAGCCGTTTCTGAGGCACAGACGCTCAGAAAAACAACGATCTTATTATAATATAATGTATGATGATTTTTTATATTTTAAATAATTACATCAGTTTGGGTTTAAATTAAGTAGGTAAACAGTCGATGAATTAATAAGTTAAATTATCCTTTCAAGTAAAAAATACTAATGACTCAGTTTTTTTTATAACGTCACCGCGAATCTCAAGTCTTAAGGTGTATAACGCCGATTTGGCCTTGAATTATTAGGCTAATTTCCCCGCGCCACCCTCTACAAGAGATCGACCGTCTGCGCCACAACGAAGGTTATGTTTTTAGAGTGTATAGCTGCGCGCTCCCGGCTTGGCCCGGGGTGTATTTTTTCTAAAATAAACGTAGCCTAAGTTACTCCTTATTACATCAGCTACCTGCCAATAAAAGTCCCGTCAAAATCGGTCCAGCCATTTCAGAGATTAGCCGGAACAAACAAACAGACAGACAGACAAAAATTGTAAAAAATGTTATTTTGGATGTTATTTTGGATTTTTTCTAAAATAAATCTAGCCTAAGTTACTCCTTATTAAATCAGCTACCTGCCAATAAAAGTCACGTCAAAATGGGTCCAGCCATTTCAGAGATTAGCCGGAACAAACAAACAGACAGATAGACAAAAATTGTAAAAAATGTTATTTTGGATTTTTTTGCTAAAATAAACGTAGCCTAAGTTACTCCTTATTACATCAGCTACCTGCCAATAATAGTCCCGTCAAAATCGGTCCAGCCATTTCAAAGATTAGCCGGAACAAACAAACAAACAGACAGAGAGACAAAAATTGTAAAAAATGTTATTTTGGATGTTATTTTAGATTTTTTTCTAAAATAAAAGTAGCCTAAGTTACTCCTTATTACATCAGCTACCTGCCAATAAAAGTCCGGTCAAAATCGGTTCAGCCATTTCAGAGATTAGCCGGAACAAACAGACAGACAGACAAAAATGTTATTTTGGTGTATGTATCGTATATATATTCATATGCATGTAGTAAAAAACGGTTATTTCAATATTACAAACAGACACTCCAATTTTATTTATATGTATAGATATATGTATATTTCTTTATACGAATATAAAATATATGGTAAAAGAGCCAAACAACAGTTTTTATCAAAAGTAACAAATTTTTTAATTTTCAGTAAAAACAATTGAGTTTTTGCACCTTCGCGTGGTACGTTTTGTTTGAGTAACGCTAATGCCGGCGGTAATTTTTTTTTAATTTTGATATTTTTTTTCAAATTCACCAAGTTAGTGAAGTGACAAGAAAGACAATTCACCAAGTTAGTGAAGTGACAAGAAAGACAAGACAAGAAGAAATCATTTTGAAAGATTACGAACTTTTTAGAGCGAGAATCTTGCTTCTTCAATTTTTTCAAAAAATCTATCGAGTGGGACAAAAAAGCGGCTGAGTGGATTAAATGGAAACTCTGTGGGGCTTTTTTGGGTATATTGAACTGTAAAAGGCACACTTAACATTTATTATTTTCTGCATATTTTTGATTCAGCGCTTGATTTTTCTAAAAGCTATCAAAAGCCCTTTTTTATATTTTTAAAATTCATTTAAATAGAATTAAAAAAAAAATTCTTGTAGAAAATTTATTCACGTTTTCATTTTGTTTTCGTTTTGTCTTGTCTTTTGCCATGTCTAATTGTTTTGGTTTGGTTTTGGGTCTTATTATTATTAATTGTATAATTTTAAAGGCTGGGAGGATGGTGTTGATAGATTACCCTCATTAAGGCCTTTCAAATGATACCTAACATGAGGGGTCTATTTGTAACCGTTGACCATGGTTACAATAGACAGCAATTGACCAAATTTCAAAATTTGGTCTACTCTGAAAAATTCGTCTTCTTGAAACATCTCAGACGACTCCAAACACAACCCAGCTGCGACGCGCCGTTTCCGAGTTTTGGCCGGGGGGGTCCGAGGGGGGCGTCAAATTTTTTATCTCGTCCAGACGTCCCCGATGAGCCCAAACACGACCCGGCTGTGACGCGCCGTTTCCGAGTTACGGTCGGGGGGTCCGAGGGGGGCGTCAAATTTTTTATCTCGTCCAGACGTCCCCAATGAGCCCAAACACGACCCGGCTGTGACGCGCCGTTTCCGAGTTACGGTCGGGGGGGGGGGGGGGGGGGTCCGAGGGGGGCGTCAAATTTTTTATCTCGTCCAGACGTCCCCGATGAGCCCAAACACGACCCGGCTGTGACGCGCCGTTTCCGAGTTACGGTCGGGGGGGGTCCGAGGGGGTGTCAAATTTTTTATCTCGTCCAGACGTCCCCGATGAGCCCAAACACGACCTGGCTGTGACGCGCCGTTTCCGAGTTACGGTCGGGGGGTCCGCGGGGGGGGGTCAATTTTTTTATCTCGTCCAGACGTCCTCGATGCGCTCAAACACGACCCGGCTGTGACGCGCCGTTTCCGAGTTACGGTCGGGGGGGTCCGAGGGGGGCGTCAAATTTTTTATCTCGTCGAGACGTTCCCGATGAGCCCAAACACGACACGGCTGTGACGCGCCGTTTCCGAGTTACGGTCGGGGGGGGGGGGGTGTCCAAGGAGGGGGCTGTCAAAAATCTCGCTTTTTTTTTTGGTGCCCCGGTAGACCGGATGACACTTTCCTTGGTGACTACCGATCACCCTCTATGACCTTCCGCAAACGCCACCCTTCTATCCCTCATAGTTTCCGAGAACCGCTCACCAACTTTTTACCAGAACGGTGTACCGAGGATATCGGATTTTTCTGGAGGTCACGGGGGCGTCCCCTACGCGACCACCTACAATAGGGAAACCCCCCACCGCTCCTTCTAGGAGAACAATTCGATGAGTCACTAGATACGTGAGTGGGAATCTGGCTTTATAGTGGCTTTATTATTTATTTATTAGGCTTATTAATTTATATGTATTAATTAATAATTAATCATTATTAATATTAATTAATTTAATTAATTAATTAATTAAAATTCATGCAAACTTTCCTTCCTCGTTTGGTTTATTTTTGATAAATTACGCTTTTGCCTCCTTTGCTTACTTCCTATCTTTATTAAATTTAGATAACAAGTATATATACAGATGAATTATTAATTGAATATTCAAATTGAATATTTCAGATTATTAATAAATTGAATATTATATTACAACATAATTTATATTTAGTTTTTTAAAGATTTAATTAAAAAGACAAAAAAGAAAACCTATTAAAGTATTATATACACTATCATGCACTGTCTGTTCTGCCACTAAAATGTTTATTCTTTGTTTATTACGTAAAAATTAATAATTTGATGAAGCGCAACGCGGCACAGGTCCGTCTAGCATCACGACTCGCCCCGCACTGATTTTATGGACGAGAACGGGCTAGCGCTGAGTAAGTGGGGAAATATTTTTGATAAAAACATTATATAAAATTCAATTTTACGAATTTTCAAAAAGCGCTTTCAACAAATCATGCTACATTGTTATCTTCATAAGTGTACAAAATTTCATAATCTTTTGATAAATATTGTAGAAATGAGATTGTTATAACTGAAAATAAAAGGGGTGAGTTTAGAATTTTTTTCCTGAATCAATTTCAATAAAATAAAAATTTTAATCCCAACAAATCATTCCTCATATCTTGTAGATAAACATATATTTTTTTCGCTGAAGAAAAGGCGTATATATAATGAATAATACTGTTACAAAATGTAGCAAAAATTTAATTTTTTGGAAGGATAAGCCTTAATATAATATTTCAAAGACGTGAGAACATCTTTAAATAAATGTACGGACTTCCTGGAATCTTTTTTACTTGTTTATCAATTTATTATTTTACATTTAACCAAAGATATTACACATAAAAATATACTTGTCATCGGTTTGTTCATTGCGAAGACTTTATTAACTAATTGTAGGGTGTTTAAGGTATCTTGCTTTAAATCCGCGATAGGAAATGCGACATGTAAATTAACAAAAAATAATAATAATATTATCTAATAGCGTTAGTGATTGGTGGGTAATTTTTAAATAAAATAAATTTATTTAAATTTATATTTTATAATATTATGTATAGATATTGCCCATCGAAATAATATATCTAAGTCGCTGATATTGCCCCAGTGACGTTATTATTGACGTTATTAACGACGATAGATCGATGAGGCTACTTCGGCAACTTTTCGAATTGAAAATTTTGTCTATGCATACGAAAAAGGTATAGATGACATACTTCTACACCAGTCTTAAAATAAACAGAAACTAGTCTTAAAAATAATTCATTAAAAAAGAATTCTATTTTCAAAAAAAAAAATAGTGACTATTAAGTTCCAAAAAAAAAAATCTAGTATAAAAAAATAATAATACTAAAAAAATCTTACGTAGGTCAGGAAGAGAAATTGTCACGAATGATTGGCATTATTTAAAACGCCAATACTATGCAAGACAGTTATAGTAATAAAATAATGGATTTTATTACTACAATAATTGTCATTCTGTGTGCATTGATTACAGATCTAATCACAGTAAAGTGAATTAGGACACAAACGATGAAACAGCGCACATGGGACTTTTAGATAATACAAATGCAGGTTGTGGATTTTGCTTTAAATCCAATATAGGAGCAATGTTGAAACACATGGAGCATGTGTCCCATTTCCCGTGCAAATCCACTATGTGAATGAATTTCGAAGAGATTAACTGTTAATTTCATTAGCTATTCTAATTAAGTGTTTCTAATAAATTGTTTTAGAATAATTTGTACAAATGCTTTTTGGAGCCAACGTATATTATATATCTAAGCTTATAATAATATCTCTTTGATGTAAAATTAATATTAAAAGAATACAAGTTAAAATGAAATAAATCTATATTAACATAAATAAATAAATAAATAAATTTTATTATATTTAAAGAAATGTAAGGTAAAAACAAAAAAAAAAAAAAACAATAGGCGCCTTAGACAAGGAAGGGTTCTAATAGTTCTAATAGTAAAAAATAAAAAATATTTTTTGCATTTATATTTTAATATCTATAAATATGCTTTATATATGTGTTAAGTACTTTGGTAATATTACAGAAATGTTAAGGTTGTAACATAGAAAATTCACCACATTCTTTTCAATGATATATTTTCGATACTAGTAACTGGTACTAAGTGGTGGTTGATTGATTGAGAAGCAGAGTACATACTTTCTGCAGAACGCGGGTGAAGTAAAAATTAATTAAAAATAAAATAGTAAAAAAGGGTCGGTGGACGAAAGAGAAGATCTCTCTTGGTCTGCAGATGGGATAACGAGCGGTTGTGCTTTTTGAAATAGATACTGATAAGACAGATTGTCGGAGATAATGATATTTTAGTTTCCAAGTTGAAAAGTTAAGATCACGATTGAGCGAGCGGCGCGCGTCTGTACGCAAGAAGTGTTACAGGCAAATTCTGTCTGCAACAAATTGCATTTTTTTTACGACGTTTTGACCTGACCACATGCGTGGCCAGTGAACTGCTAGCCTACGACTACGTGTTTTCGTGCTGTCGCGTCGGTGGATGGTGAGGTGGATGGCATTGGGTGGTGAGGCATCCTGCAAAGACCATTCACAGCTTCACATAACCTCGACGGCAGCGGTGACGGCAACCTACATCAGATGTACCCTCTTCACAATTTATTCTCCCAATCATACACTTCGGTGTACTTATTCAGTGTTAGTGCAGTGCAATATAGAAGGAAACCATAGTTGGTAACCTTTTTGCGTGTGTTTTCCAGTACCGTTAGAAAAGACTGTAAATAAATTTTGTAATATAGTATAAGCATTTTTGTTGTTAGTTATAGTTAGGAAATTAAATAATAAACGTGTTGTAGCTTCCGAAGGTTTTTTTATTGAGTTCATCCCGCTGATCATTAGTTTTCTTCAGTAGCTGGCGCCCTGAGGTTCATGTTCTATCGATTGTTTCTGGTCGGTGAGTAAAGGAAGCAGTCAAACCCGACTGTAGCCGTTACAAAATAAAAATGTTTCATTTTTTTAACAAAAAATAAAAGTTAACAGATACCATTATACAATCAAATACAGATTAAACAGTCTTTTTATGACATAACCTAATAACTGCTGTTTGCATTATCGACACCCTGCAGTACTTTATAATTACATACTAATTATTATAACAACGCTATGTTATGATGTGCTGGATAATTAGTTAATTATCAGGTATATGTAAGCACACATCATGTTTGAAATTATGTAAATAAATAAACGCCATACAAATAGTGGCATACGTAACGAACACTAATATGATTACAAAATTTTGCCATTTTCGTTGTATAATTTTAAAAATAGTTAATTTTCATTTTAAAATATAGTATTTTTTTTTGCCTGCCACATACAATAATTATACCTTACCTCTACACTTTTTACAATCAATAACTATTGTAATTAGATTGTTAGAAAAGCCGGATAATATAATAAAAATAGTACTCGTAGTATGCGATAAGTGAGACCTTGTTAGATTTTCTGTTCAAATATTATACCTTGTTAATTTTTGCTAACACAAACGATCAATTATTGCAATTATTGTTTGCGTTTAGTTTCATTCAACACTCTAGAATAATTAGATTCTGTCATACAAATAAGTAAGCACAACACGTTTCAATATCCAATTTCTTCTTCAGATTTCAACATAACTAAAAATATTTAAGCAATACAGAAAACAAGTTTCCAGTTCAATAAATACAAATCAATATTATAAAGTGTTTGAGGCTTGATCAAGTAAATTTACAAAAGTACAAAAGAGGATTGCGTTTAAACACTTTGCTTGTAAAACAGTTAAGCAAGTAAGTTAGTGACTTAAAAAACCTGATAGATGATATCATTGCAGGCAGCACCGCGCAACTGCCTTCCAAATTTATTGTAGTAAAAAATTCCGCTGTATTTACACTTGAGTAATACGATGTTTAAATGCATTAAGATTTTTAACTTTGTTTTAAAGTCATTTAAAAAAAATCATGTCAAAACATGTTCTTAACAACATTGATCAAACGTTGCTTTTAATACACTTTATAATAGACAAATAAATGTCGGTGTTATGGCCTATTAAGTTGAAATACAGTTGCACATTAAATATGAGAGTTTAATAGTTACCTTATATGTAGTGAGGCCAATAAAAATATTGTACACACAAATGAATAATATAATTTACATTCTTTATATATTATAGTTATTTAGTAAACGTTTAAAGTGACGACTGCTCTATTTCCTTGTATTAAATTTCATATTAGTTATTGTCTGCAATTATTGTCTTTTAAACTTAATATTATAAATTCGAATGTTTGTGAGGAGGATTCACGTAAAAACTATTTTTGTATGAACCGATTTGTATGAAATTTGGTACTTACACTATTTATCCTGGAAACATGTTAGATTTTCTAGGGAACAAATCTAACAAACAAATCCTTCAAATTTATTTCTGCAATATATATAAGCAAACCTTCCTCATTTATTTACAATGTGACGGACAGTGACTTTATTTTACAATATATACACACACACACACATATATACATTAACTTATAATGTATATATATGTGTGTGTGTGTAACGAACTTACAGAAATATGAAATGAAATACGTGCTGTTTTTTTGTCAATTTCGTGGAATAATTTAAGATATAAAAATCTTAATGCAACTTGGAGGTTGGTGATAGGGTCAGAGTTCACTGGTCACTTATGTGGCTGGCTCTCTCATTAGAGACTCTCATTAGACACCATAATTATCAATATCTCTGACTTCATATCATTAGTAGTCAGTGAATGTAAGTTGACTTGCAATGTCATTCACATCCAACAATGTTGGTTTAACAAGCTGTTATAATTTATGCAAATTTAACAAAATTCTCCAATAATTTTGTGTTAATTTGACACACGATAACCATGTCAGAATGAGTTTACTATACTTATTTCAACTTGCAAACAGCTCAATTTGTCAATGTGTAATTCATATTAATTATTCATATCAATTTCAAGTGGGGTTCGAAACCGTTTATTGTTTTAACATACTCATAATTATTCATTCTATACCTACCTGAAGATTTAGCAATTGCATTTAGAACTAGTCTTATGTGAGTGGCTTTAGAAATGAGGCTGAATAAAATATGACAGCGTTGTCTCTGTTAATATCATAGTAAAATTATTGTTAAGGCCCCTCCGTCTCCTTGGATCCACACCTTGGCTCCTCATAAGGAGATTGACAGCTGTGATAAAAACAATAAATTAAAAAATGTTGATTTGAGATCTCTTTATTAGGAAAAATTATATTCACATATATTTTACAGCAACCAATCTATTTTAAGAAATTCTCGCCTGTTAAATTGTTTGCTTGTTTTCAGGTCAATATTTTTGAGTTATAAGTACTATTTATTCTTTATTTAAAAAGCCGTAATATCATGTATAAATTTATTTCGTCTTTTTAATTTATTTATAAGGGATGACAGGCATGGCAACGGTCCACTCAATGATAGGTGGTTTAGCGTTGCTTATAACAAGTAACGCCGCAGGTTCTGCAAGTGCCTTATCGGACTGCGAAACGTACTACGATACGCAGACTGCAGAAATTTCTGTTTTTGGAGTTAAATAAGTAAGAAATTTATACCTAACGAAAATCAACTAAATTGCCTTTGCTTAAGGCTCATCAACATCTAACTCTGTTTTATCTACTCAGTGATAGAGAGCATGTTGAGTATTATGCCAAATGAGCATTGTAAACAGTTTGATTTGTCCTTACATAACAATATGTCTCTAGTCTATGGAAATCACGACGTATGATTAGTTAGTGCGCAATCCAATTTCGTTCTACGAGAGATACGCCTGCGTCACATCACGGCACAATGCAATTTAGCATTTGATGTTTCAACACGCGCCTCGCATTTCCCTACCGCCCCTTTTCATCTTTGCGAAGCATCTGAATGGATGACGCTATTTGTCGGTCGAATGGAACTATTGCCGTTTGAATATACGCATTCGTCTTCAGGTGTTGACAAGTTTGCACAGAATACATAAGTTTTGCGAACCAACCCTGAATTGCATATTCCTCACGGTCTGCGGTTTCCAAGTATCAAATTTATTTTTATGTATATTTTTATTGTTTGCGGTGGGGATTGTCGCCTTCTTAGAGACTGTTTGTATGCGGGCCATGAAGAATTACGTACGCTACGGCGAAGTGGCGATAAAACAATTTGTTTAAAAAATGAGTTGGTATTCTTTAGAAATCTGTGAACTACTAGCTTTAATATTATGTTTTATATTACTCGTCCTCCGGGTGTAGTGTGTATAAACTGTTTTTATCCCATTTAAAGTAATAATACTACAGGGAGAACGCGGGACAGATATTTTTTTAAATATTTTAAAACGAAAAGAATTCAAGCGCTGCGTGGAATTGTGCTTTTAAAAAAATGAAACCAAATAATATATGTAATATATAAACTTATTTAATATTCTGTTGACTTAAAAAATATTAGAAATGTTTACCTATATTTTTTCTAAATATAGCTTAAAATTATTTTAAAAACTGAAAAAGAAAATTGCGAAATTTCAAATTTAAAGTGTCAAGGCAAAATAATGGAGATATTTTGTGCTATCCCAGTTTTATACTAAGTAAATATAATATATACTTAGTCACCTTGATAGGTTCTAACATCGAAATAACATATTTTTGGGTTTTAATAATTTTGTAAAACAACTCAAAAACTATAAACTATACTATTAAAAAGTACTATTATTGGAATAAAAGGAAAATTATTTTAAAATGCATTTAGTACTTTCACGTGAATTTTTGTCAACGCTAATTACAAAGAGAGAGCTGCTTTTAGAATGAAATTTAATCACAATTTGTGACATTAAAGAATGGCGGAGCTAAAAATGTTATTGTGACGTTTGTCAACAGATTTGCTTTAAAAAAACCTTTTAAATTTTACCAGACATGCTGAGTTTTGAATTCCAACAGTGCAAGTTTGTTTTTGTTTTGATAAGTTGTTTGTGTTTTACTTTGCTAACTTATTTAATACTAGCGATCCGTTCCCGGCTTCGCACGGGTGCAATTTTTTTCTGCAAATTAAACGTAGAAACCTTCCTCGTTTAACGCTCTTCCCATTAATGAAAACAGTATAAAAATCCGTTCGGTAGTTTTTGAGAATCGCAAACATACAGACAGACAGACGCGGCGGGGGGACTTTGTTTTATAATATTAAAAAACGTAAATTTAATAATGTTGTCTGCGTGAGCGAATTGATTTTTGTTTAATTGTGCGTAACTTTGTCTTTTTCCTGTGTATATTAGTTCCACTGAGATAAGAGAACGCAGTTCGGCGAAATATGGGTATATTCTATCTCAAAACTTCGATGATGAATACTAAAGCTGTCTATCAAGCTGAGTGATGATCGTTAGGCAGAAAAGATAAATGTTTCAACTTATTCATTAAACTTTTCGAGTTTAATGAGAATGATGCTTATGCATTAAGATAGCCTCACTCTACTTCCTTCGAAATAAATATAACAAATCACCCATCAGGTTTAACAAATTTTTAAATTTCTAAAAATTTTGACGATGTTCTGAAATTTCAAAAAATCTTATTAAATTATCTGAAAAAGTGAAGAGTTTTTATAGAATTTTCTAGAAACTTCTGAAATTTTCGAGAAACTTCTAGAATTTTCTGAAAACTTCTAGAATTTTCTATAAACATCTAGAATTTTTTAGAATGTTAGCGAAAAAAAAATCCGTTCCTATTAATAATGTTAATAATACATAATGAGCGACTCAGCCAAAGGTTCATCGTATTGCATGAACCTTCGTTTCAGTTGTTAACAACAAATGCAATTGTTATGAACGAAAAAAATCTTTTTTTTTTATTGTCACAGGGTTAGTAACTTTTTTTCAGTAAAAGAAAAAATGTCGCGTTTGAAAAACTCGAATATATTGCATAGATCCCGTTTTTTATTGTTTATAGCGGCCCGCTCCCGGCTTCGTCCGGGGTGTATTTTTTCTAAAATAAACGTAGCCTAAGTTACTCCTTATTACATCAGCTACCTGCCAATAAAAGTCCCGTCAAAATCGGTTTAGCTATTTCAGAGATTAGCCGGAACAAACAGACAGACAGACAAAAATTGTAAAAAATGTTATTTTGGTGTATGTACCGCAATTTACATAAACAAAAAGTAGCCTATGTTACTCCTGACGACCCCCTCTTCATGTCTGCAAAGTTTCATCGAAATCGCTTCAGCCGTTTCTGAGATTACCCCGAACAGACAGACAGACAGACAGACAGACAGACAGACAACAATTCTAAAAAAAGTTATTTACGTTTTAACAGCATGCGAATGACTCTCTAAGCTTAGTTTGAGGCAGTTTTTCGCAAATCACAGACAGACACTCTGATTTAATTTATATAGATGGATCGGAAAGGCAGACAATCCAAAGATTAGAAGAACGCCAACAGGTCTACGCAAGACCATGGGGTCGCAATGTCACTATCAATCTATTAGGAATCAAAGTTTTAGAGTATAAGATCATATCGCATATTTAATAACTAGCGATCCGTTCCCGGCTTCGCACGGGTGCAATTTTTTTCTGCAAATTAAACGTAGAAACCTTCCTCGTTTAACGCTCTTCCCATTAATGAAAACAGTATAAAAATCCGTTCGGTAGTTTTTGAGAATCGCAAACATATAGACAGACAGACGCAGCGGGGGGACTTTGTTTTATAATATTAAAAAACGTAAATTTAATAATGTCTTCGTGAGCGAATTGATTTTTGTTTAATTGTGCGTAACTTTGTCTTTTTCCTGTGTATATTAGTTCCACTGAGATAAGAGAACGCAGTTCGGCGAAATATGGGTATATTCTATCTCAAAACTTCGATGATGAATACTAAAGCTGTCTATCAAGCTGATAGTGATGATCGTTAGGCAGAAAAGATAAATGTTTCAACTTATTCGTGTACATAGACTTTTCGAGTTTAATGAGAATGATGCTTATGCATTAAGATAGCCTCACTCTACTTCCTTCGAAATAAATATAACAAATCACCCATCAGGTTTAACAAATTTTTAAATTTCTAAAAATTTTGACGATGTTCTGAAATTTCAAAAAATCTTATTAAATTATCTGAAAAAGTGAAGAAAGTTTTCATAGAATTTTCTAGAAACTTCTGGAATTTTCTAGAAACTTCTGAAAATTTTCGAGAAACGTCTAGAATTTTCTAAAAACTTCTAGAATTTTCTATAAACATCTAGAATTTTCTAGAATGTTAGGGAAAAAAAATCCGTTCCTATTAATAATACATAATGAGCGACTCAGCCAAAGAAAAGATATGCCGCAAGGAGAACTCATCGTATTGCATGAACCTTCGTTTCAGTTGTTAACAACAAATGCAATTGTTATGAACGAAAAAATTCTTTTTTTTATTGTCACAGGGTTAGTAACTTTTTTCAGTAAAAGAAAAAATATCGCGTTTGAAAAAATCGAATATATTGCATAGATCCCGTTTTTTATTGTTTATGACGCTTGGAGAACCCTCTGGAAACTAAAGGAAGGGCGAAGAATGGAAGCAAACAAACAATCTGTGCGAGCAAATTCTAGAACACCTTTTTTAACACGTGTACATAGACTTTTCGAGTTTAATGAGAATGATGCTTATGCATTAAGATAGCCTTACTCTACTTCCTTCGAAATAAATATAATAAATCACCCATCAGGTTTAACAAATTTTTAAATTTCTAAAAATTTTGACGATGTTCTGAAATTTCAAAAAATCTTATTAAATTATCTGAAAAAGTGAAGAAGGTTTTCATATATGCGAGAATTTTCTAGAAACTTCTGAAATTTTCGAGAAACTTATAGAATTTTCGAGAAACTTCTAGAATTTTCTAAAAACTTCTAGAATTTTCTATAAAATTTACATAAACAAAAAGTAGTCTATGTTACTCCTGACGACCCCCTCTTCATGTCTGCAAAGTTTCATCGAAATCGCTTCAGCCGTTTCTGAGATTACCCCGAACAGACAGACAGACAGACAGACAACAATTCTAAAAAAAGTTATTTACGTTTTAACAGCATGCGAATGACTCTCAAAGCTTAGTTTGAGGCAGTTTTTCGCAAATCACAGACAGACACTGTGATTTTATTTATATAGATTAATAGAAACGGATTTTTTTTCGCTAACATTCTAGAAAATTCTAGATGTTTATAGAAAATTCTAGAAGTTTTTAGAAAATTCTAGAAGTTTCTCGAAAATTTCAGAAATTTCTAGAAAATTCCAGAAGTTTCTAGGAAATTCTCGCATATATGAAAACTTTCTTCACTTTTTCAGATAATTTAATAAGATTTTTTGAAATTTCAGAACCTGATGGGTGATTTGTTATATTTATTTCGAAGGAAGTAGAGTGAGGCTATTTTAATGCATAAGCATCATTCTCATTAAACTCGAAAAGTCTATGTACACGAATGCACCCGGGCGAAGCCGGGAACGAGTCGCCAGTCTAAAATAAACGTAGCCTAAGTTACTCCTTATTACATCAGCTACCTGCCAATAAAAGTCCCGTCAAAATCGGTCCAGCTATTTCAGAGATTAGCCGGAACAAACAGACAGACAGACAAAAATTGTAAAAAATATTATTTTGGTGTATGTACCGCAATTTACATAAACAAAAAGTAGCCTATGTTACTCCTGACGACCCCCTCTTCATGTCTGCAAAGTTTCATCGAAATCGCTTCAGCCGTTTCTGAGATTACCCCGAACAGACAGACAGACAGACAGACAGACAGACAGACAGACAGACAGACAGACAGACAGACAGACAGACAGACAGACAGACAGACAGACAGACAGACAGACAGACAGACAGACAGACAGACAGACAGACAGACAGACAGACAGACAGACAGACAGACAGACAGACAGACAGACAGACAGACAGACAGACAGACAGACAGACAGACAGACAGACAGACAGACAGACAGACAGACAGACAGACAGACAGACAGACAGACAGACAGACAGACAGACAGACAGACAGACAGACAGACAGACAGACAGACAGACAGACAGACAGACAGACAGACAGACAGACAGACAGACAGACAGACAGACAGACAGACAGACAGACAGACAGACAGACAGACAGACAGACAGACAGACAGACAGACAGACAACAATTCTAAAAAAAGTTATTTACGTTTTAACAGCATGCGAATGACTCTCTAAGCTCAGTTTGAGGCAGTTTTTCGCAAATCACAGACAGACACTCTGATTTTATTTATATAGATAACTAGCTGTTGCACGCAACTTCGCCCGCGTAACTCTTTTAAAAATATAACCTATGTTACTCTCTGATAATGTACCTTTGTATAGGTGAAAGATATTTCAAAATTGGTCCAGTAGTTTTTGAGTTTATTCATTAAAAACATACAAATCCCCTCTTTATAATGTTAGTAAGTAAGTAGGTATAGATGTACGCAAACAAAAAACTCAAGTGGTATTATATCGCAATGATCAACTGTACGAGGGTGTTGGTTAATTTTATCAGAAGACCACTTTGTCTATGATTAAAATTTACAAAAAATGATATTTTTGTTTATGTAAATATACCGTAGGGTACCGGATCAGAATAGTATTCCCTATCTCAACCCGTAGAAATCGGCTAAGGTAAAAATCACCAAAGGGTTGGCAGGCGCACCGGCCAAGCGTGGCAAGTATTGGCAACAACAAATGTTCAGCAATGGACGTATAATGATGAATATGTGTAAATAAAGTTTAAAATCCTAGTGTTGAAAAATGAAAGAACATCGGCCGTGTAATTCGGTGTAAAAAGGAAGTCAGACGCGAGGCAAATCAAGTGGAAGTGTGAAAAGAACATTTTTGCACAGAATTTGCAGAGTTAAAAAGCGTTGCATAAATAAGATGGATAACTGGCGCGGTAAGCTACAATTTAGTGCACGGAAACCGAATAACTCAACTGGGTATACGTGGAGTCACGTTTAGTCGCTTGAATCCAGGGAAACCGTTTCGACAGGCACCACTACGGCACCTTTTGATGAAGCGAATCCCGGAAACTGCGCTCTGAAAGCAATCAACTTGGTGTTAACGTTCCAAGTAATTTCTTTGACTCCCGCTCGGATCGGATCTAATTACGTATTCTGAAAGGCGCTGATTCCTTTCGCCCAACTGGTCTGTTTTAAATAATATTTCAATTATTCAATCTGAAACCATGTATTTTGTTACAAAGTTACAAAGTTACCTAGTACCTACATATACTCGTATGTTCGCATATTAAATACAATGAAATTACTCGTACTTTTTTTAGGTACAATTAAGAATTTTAACATTTTTAAAAATTCTTCAAGAATTATTTTTTATTCATAGAAATGTAGTTTTTAAAATTATATTTAGTTTTTGCATAATACACAAATTCTTTGAATGATGAATAATCAGCCAGTGTTTTAATATAATTAACAAGATCTCTTTTCTTCCTAAGTTTCATAACATTATTTTGCATTTTGGTTTTTGTAACTTCAAAAGAGGTTTATAGAACAATGATCACCAATCACCAATTTAATAGTAATATTGTCTTCTATAAACACGTGAGTACGTAATAAGGGGTCATACTGTGTCCTTTGCTGATTCTACACTAATTACTACATTCGTTTTGCAGTAGATTATTGGGTAAGCTTGTAATACGATCGCTATCTAGAAAAGGATCTAGTTTTAATTAATGATTGTACGTACCCGATTACAAACAAGATAACGACAGTTTTTCTAATGGTTTATTAATTTTGTAGTTATTAAAGCGTATTTATATATGTATTCGTTATTATTCTTTTAATATTCAATATAGGACGCAGTGTTATTATATATTTATAGACTACAAGCTGTGCTCGCGTATTCGCACTTGCTGTAGTTCGTTTCTTGAAAATCCGACAAAAACTTAAAATTTATCCAAGATAAAAAGCAACCTGTATGTTAATCCAGATACTAAATTATCTGTGTACCAAATATCATCCAAATCAGTTTACCAGTGATTGAGTAACAAATATCCAATCATACAATCTTTCGCATTTATACTAACTGTAACACACGACTTCGTCTGTGTAACCTTATAAAATATAGCCTGTTACTCGCTAACAATGTAGCTTTCCATAGGTGAAAGAATCTTTAAAATCGCACCAGTAGTTTTTGAGTTTATTCATTACAAACAAAAATACAAATCTTTTTTTTATAATATTCGTATACTAGGATTCGCCTGAATTGACGCCTAACTTGACTTGTTAATTTTATTATTAGTTTTTCAACTTAATATTAATAACCTGTGGTTGAAAATAAAATATAAACTCACAATTCATATTTGGATTAAGTTTTTAATCTTTTTATATGTTAATCTGATTAACAGGTATTTTTTGTATAGCTGAAAATGTTTTTCACTTTTTCCCAAAAGCGTTCGCATATTATTTGATTTGTAGGGAAACTGGAAAACGGATTAAAATGGAATAAAGCAGCAAAATGTTATAATCGCTAATTGAGTTTTGTTCCCGGAGTGTTACGGGCGTGTGCACCGCATACTATGCTCCTCAATTTATTTGCAGGTTTTATGGTAACTCGCGAAACGCGTACATTTGTATTAAAAACAAAATTCACAATGCTCAACTAAATGTCTCCCTACAAGTCTTAGGATCAGTAAGACAATAAGTATGCCTTACAGATCTGTAATGCAACAACTGTGTATATGTGTATATAAATAATATTTCATTGTTTCTTTGTTAGTATGTTTATGATGGATTACAAAACTGCTAACATGAATTATCGAATTAGTTAGTTTAGTTTAAAAATATTATGCGTATGTAATATATGTAAGTTCAGCTAATGATGTCACTTCCATAATGTTTATTTTAATGTAGATTTTATTGCATAAATGTGTATGTTTAATCCTAATTAGCAATCCAACCCAATAAGTGGGCGGTTACTGTAACCCTGTGACCCCAAATAACCTTTCACGTTTATAAAGCCATAAAAGTAGGTACACATACATTCCTCTATATTTATAATTTAATACACTTTAACATTAATTAGCTTCGCTTTATGTTGACATTTACAAGTAAAAGTGAAAATGGTTTGTTTATCGTTCATTTAAATCAAAAACTAGGAATAACTCGATCAAATAAAGATAATTGAAAAATGCCATTTTTCATATATAATAATATATGTATAAGAGTAGTTACGTATGCGAAAGTTTGTACGTGGATTTTTGTACTCAATCATGTAAAAACGGCTGAACGGATTTGGATGAAGTTTGGCACATATATAGTTTATTACCTGGTTAATATATAGGATATTTTTATTCTGAAAAAAGCAAGGTTCCTGTAAGATTTCTAAAAACGAACTACAACGCGTACGTATGTAAATCAACAAAGGATTGTAGCTATATCTATACTAATATTATAAAGAGGAGATTTGTATGTTTGTTTGCATTGAATAGGCTCCGAAATTACTGGACCGATTTGAAAAATTCTTTCACTGTTGGGAAGCTACTCGTATATTATCAGCGAGTAACATAGGCTATATTTTATAAAGTTACGCGCGGAAGCCGGGTGCAACAGCTAGTTTTTTTATATAAAAGACAATATTGACTAATAAGTCATCACATACATAGTGCAAGCTGCTGTTAGCAATTATTTTGTATCCCACGTTACGTGGGAATCTCTCACGGATAGTAAAGCGCCTGCTTAGCTAAAGCGCGCTTCTAACATATTCATTTGGTTGTACAATTCACTGTACATTGTACTTTATGCTTGGTCTATATACTTGGATTATATGTTGCACCGCCCGTAATGCATTGTGTTTAATGTATATTATTTAGCACACAAGTATAGTCGGAGTAAGAAAAGGTTTTCCATCTTAAAGTCGACATTTATCTGCACCATGGCAACTATCGATCACGCCAAAATTTTATTTCAAACGTCTGTCACTTGTCTGGTTAGTGCTTTAGTTTCAAAAGCTTGATAAAGACATGAGTTTGAAAACTGACGAAGGTTTTCGTACCCCGACTGTACACTAGTTAGGTAAATGGATTGCTGTGTGAAAAAATAGAAATCTCTATTCTCAAGGCAAATTCGCTTTCGCGTTACACCTCCCTGAGCACAGATTATGTCTGATAAGTGTTACAATTAAACACGATTATCTATTTTATTTTTGTGTAATGTGGAATTAGATGTGAATCTCAGTGGATTAATGAAGTAAGAAATATATGGCTTTGTTTAAAATGTGAGTATAAAAAAAGTTCTTACAAATGAAAATTGTCCTATGCACGTTTCTGCCATTAATTTTAATATTGGCGTATAAATTTAATTTGTTTATTTTTCATAGGATCTCATAATTTTCAAAGGATCTCATAGAATCTCATAGTTTTTGCAAAATAAGAAAAGTACCTTACTATATTTCCGAGAAAAGCTCTGTTTCCCAGTAATTGGCGCTATTTTAATTTAATATGATTAAACTCCCTATGGATCTGTTTAATAAACTAACTGGAAAAATAAGATTACATAGCCCGACGGCAAAATACTTCTCAGACTCAGATTGTACAAATTTTTTACTAAATATTAAGAAGTAACTTAATTATTAAGCCGTCAAACATTGAGATTTTAATAACCATGTTTATTATTACTCAGTTTATTTTGCCTTTAAATAAAGATTTAAGATCTCATCAGGCGTTGTTGGTCTTTGTTACCTGTTGTTCGTGGGTTGTGTTTCGTGATATTTAACAGGGTGAATTTATGTATAAAGGACTAAATAAGATGCGAGAAATATTATTTACAATTGTTTGACTGAAATATCATTTAATATATAGATATTTACACTGAAAAAACATAAAAAATCAGAGGCATGAAACAGTGCTGCAGATCTTGTTAGGGTTAGGTAAGTGTCAACATGACGATAAGTCACATATTCAGCAAATTACATCAACACGCGGGTTCTCTATAAAGTTACTGATATACCCTTGCCACTACTGTCTAATCAGTAAACGGTATTTTGATAAGAAATTATAATTATGTAATCAAATATCTACTATTTTTTTAAAATTCGAACAATTAATTTTCGTGAACATTAGTTGCAGTCCCTACAACAATATTTGAACGCAAAGGTCTATTTAATTTTTAGTAATTAAGCTTCTGAGTACATTTTGCGTAATTCCACATTAAGTTCAGTGTTTCGGTAAATGCCGCATGCCGTGTTGTGTATCCCATACCATACGTCAAGTATGCACAATAAACAATGGAAGGATTGCAAAACGGCGCCGTTAGAACACGAAGCATGCACGAACTGTTATTTATGCCTGTAGGGACGCAGGATTCGAACTTTAAGAGGTAAATCTTAATCTTTGTATCTTGAGAAATCACACCTAAATTACAGAAATACTCTTTGTAACGAGTATTTAAGTTAATGTGAATACATTCATTTACTAGCAAATTTTTAGATGTATTTGTAACTTTTTATTTAAAAATCGGCAGGCAGGTAGGTAGTCCGTTGACTGTCCCCGTTGACGAGGGTTAGTACGTAAACGTCATTTCCCTTCTTAAAAAAAGGTAAGTTTAAAGCACTTGGTGATAGGTGGCTACGGACGCATCTTACCACAAGCTACGCCGATGGAGTAGCAAGTGCACTGCCGACCTTAATGGTATATGGAAAAGGGATAATGGGGAGATAAGGGAATTTGCTCTGGCTTTCAATTTTTTTTTCTCTGATTCATATATCCATAAACGAAATAGCCTGATGCCTATATTAGCTTTTTCTGACTCGATTCCTAAACATTAGAAATTACTTGCAAAACTCCCGGAAGCAATATTCTGAATGATGGACACAGAGACAGAAGTACCTATTTGTTCCTCTTCATATAATTATTTAGCCAGAAATATCTCTTCCAACTTATTTCGTTTGTGACTAATTTGTTCACTATGATAGGTATATCAAAATATAAGCGAGGTATGGAAACGAGTTATCTAAACGAGTTCTTTAAGAATTTACTATGAATTGAGGCCACATGGTAAAATTTCAACTAGCGAAATCTTATCAAGGAAAGATTTTTTTTGACTAATGTTAATTATTCATCGCCTTTCAGACCGTCTTAGCGTACCTACTCAAATTTTTGCTGAAACTTCTACAGCCCTGGAAGCCTGAAAGCCTCAAGCGTTCACATTTAGTATTGGCCATTTCGTACCGATATAAGAAAGACTGACCTCACAGTATCACATAAAGAAATTTAAAAAAAGTTAAACCTTTGTGTTGAATAACTAAAATTAAAGTACAATGCGAAGTAAGTAAAAACTTTCAATTTCAAATATGAAATTGTGCTTTTTGAATTAATGACTATAGGCAAGTGATAAATAACACAACCAAATGAAGGCTGCAATAAATGTACTGCCGATATTTTTTTATCTAATTTTAATTTATGTGGGATGGGTGCGCGCAGTCATTTGTTAATTTAAACAAAAGAAGCGTTCGAGCATTAAACGCGTAAAGAGGTTATTACATAACCATTCCGGTGGATTAAATTTTATACAAGGTTATTACGTGTACGTTTTAGCTTATTACAAAATTATAATTAACGTGTTTTAATTACGGAACGTGAGGTATAATAAAATGAGCGTGGTTTGTAGAGTACCTAAAAGTTAGTTATTAGTCGAGTCAAAGGAATAGTGTGTAGTGCAGGTGTGTCAAACTCAATGTTACGAGTGGGCCGCAAAACTTTAACTAGATGCAGGCTAATGGGTGGATGTGTTTTTTGTATAATTTGTATACGGAAAAGCGGTTGACCTCAATCTCACCTGATGGTAAGTGAATGAGATCGAACAAGAAGTTCGCTTGCCCTTTAATAGTCTATTTACTCTGTTCTTAAAGAGTCCCAAATTGTGTATTTCAGGGAAAACTGAAGAAAGGTGTGTGCACACTAAAAGAAGACGTAAAGCGCTTTGTGCGAATTGATGGTATGTCAACAACGTAAGGGTGAATACCCTCTCCTCGTCCAGTAGTCCGATAACGACAAGGAGATGGGGGAACTAAAGTCATGAAGTTCCTGTGCACATTCCCAAAATGTACCGATGTATACTGTCTCTGTTTCAGGACCTTGAACCAGCTGTCACCGTCACCGCTCAACGACTGTCGGATCAGGTGCGGGCTATCCAACGGTGCCAACTGTTGGACCAGTCTGCACTTGATAGGCTGCGCCTGGACTCACGACCTGTTCGTACGACTTCTGTGACGTCACAGATCTTACCAACTGCGGTGGCGAATGCGGAACCAACCGACCATCCGCTGCTTATAGACCCTGTTGACGGCGAGGAAGATTGTGCGAGCGAGTTAGTAAGTACCCAGGTTAATGAGCAATTGAGGAGGGCTTTGACGGAGACGATTCTGAGATATCGTTCCACAAACGAGTACAGACCGCGTTTACCACGTTTGCCTGCGAATAGACGTAACTTTGCTTTAATGGGAGCCGTAAACGCTTTGCTGTCCTCGTATATACAGGACAGCAAAGACCTAACTGATACGATCTCGATACTATACTGTGGGGCCATCACTGTATGTCGCATTGCCCAGGTGAGATTTTTAGATACTACTCACAAAAAGAGAGATATTTCAAGCATCCCTACATGGCAGATTCGTATCGAGAAACGTATCACTACGTTTAGGACTCTCATTGCAAAGTTGCTCTGCTTCAAGAATGGTAATAAACGACCACGAGTCATGCGTTTCGTGGCTCAGGCTTTTGTAGGAACTAACATTAAACCTAAAGAGTACATGGCCTGTGTCACGGAACGTATTGATTTCTTGAAGCAAAAAGTCTATGCGTGGTCAAACAGAATACGCCGCTACAAAGAACGTGTGAACAGATTTTTTCAGAACCGCTTCTTCCAAAGTGACCAAAGGAAGGTGTACAGACAATGGGAGGGAACCGATAACCGTGAGGAAATCGGGAAGCTTCCAGATGAAAACGCTATGGTAAACTTTTGGCGTGACATCTGGTCGGTTTCCGACGAGCACAAGGAGGGCGATTGGATAAACATTGTCAAGCAGACGTGTGAACACATCGAACCCATGGGGGCTATTACCATAAGCCCCGATGATGTTAGTTGTGCTATTCGCACGGCCCAGAATTGGAAAAGTCCTGGACCGGACGGATTGCACAACTTTTGGATCAAATGGTTTCGGTGCTCATACGAATGTTTGGCAATGCAATTTCAAAAAGCCCTTGATATCGGTGCCCTCCCTCGTCTGTTAACAACTGGCAACACCTTCCTGCTCCACAAATCAGGTAGTACCACGGAAGCCAAAAACTATAGACCCATCACATGTTTACCAACATTGTACAAATTATTCACATCCATTCTGAGGACAAAAATTAACTCGCACATAGCTGCTAATAATATTTTGGCCCCAGCTCAGAATGGATGTAGAGTTGGGTCCCGTGGTACTAAGGAGCTCCTCCTCATAGACATGACCATTTGTCAAAATGTCAGAAGGAACAGAGGGACTCTGTCGACAGCTTGGATTGACTATAAGAAGGCCTATGATTCGATGCCCCATTCATGGCTGAGAAGGATTTTGGAGTTGTATAAAATTGATTCAACTCTAAGATCCTTCTTGGGCATGTGCATGGGGCAGTGGACCACTGTTCTTCATCAACCAGGCAGTCTACAGAGCGTCTCTGGTCCGCAAGACGAAATAAGCATAAAGCGAGGCATCTTTCAAGGCGACAGCCTGAGTCCACTATGGTTTTGCCTAGCCTTGAATCCTCTCAGCACATTGCTGAAGGATTCAACTCTAGGCTATCGATTACGGAGGGGGGGAGAGGTCATTTCTCACCTACTGTACATGGATGATCTCAAACTATTCGCATCCAAACGCCAGGATCTGTTAGAGTTGCTGAAAATAACAGAAACTTTTAGCAACTCTATAAAGATGGAGTTTGGTGTAGATAAGTGTGCGGTCATGCATGTACAGCGGGGCAAGGTTGTAAATTCTTCTAATTTACAACTCACTGAAGTGACCTTTAAATCTCTCTCTGAAATCGAAACCTATAAGTATCTTGGTATGTCACAGTCTTTGGGTATCGTTGATAAGGACATGAAACAGAAGGTGAGGGAGCGCTTCTTTTGTCGCCTAACAAAAGTACTTAAGAGTCTTTTGTCGGGTGGTAATAAGGTACGCGCCTTCAACAGCTGGGTTATGCCTTTGTTAACCTACTCCTTTGGCATACTAAGATGGACGCAGACTGAACTAGATGCCTTGGACAGAAGGGTTCGTCAACTGCTCACCATATACCGGATGTTACACCCGCGCTCGTCTGTTATGAGACTGTATATCCCTCGGAAACTGGGGGGCCGCGGCTTTCTGAATGCCAAGGACCTTCATAACCGAGAAATATGCAGTCTCAGGGAATATTTCCTTAACATCGAATGCGGGATACATCATGATGTAGTGGCAGTTGACAAACACTTCACTCCCCTATGCTTATCTAAGAGCAAGGAATTGCACGGGCGTTTCTATCGAGCCCTCACCGGACCCGATGTAGACCCGCTCGCTTCAATAAACTGGCTACGTTTCGGTGACCTCTTTGGGGAAACCGAAGGTTTTGTCTGTGCAATAGCAGATGAAGTTATCAAGACGAGAAACTACCGGAAATATATTCTCAAAGACGGTACGGCAGACATTTGTCGAGCATGCCACCGTCCAGGAGAATCATTGAGACATATTATTTCCGGTTGTTCTCATCTTGCTAATGGCGAGTATTTGCACAGACATAACCAAGTAGCCAGAATTATTCACCAACAACTTGCTCTTCAATATCACCTTGTTGAATTTGAAGTACCATATTACAAATATATGCCTGCGCCCGTTCTCGAAAATGGTCATGCCACGCTCTATTGGGATCGTTCAATAATCACGGACAGAACTATTGTCGCCAATAAACCTGACATCGTGGTTATTGACCGATCCCAACGCCGGACGATGCTTGTTGACATTACTGTTCCACATGACGAAAATCTCGTGAAAGCCGAGAAAGACAAACTTACCAAGTACATAGACTTGGCTCACGAGGTGACCGCCATGTGGAATGTCGATTCGACAATCATCGTCCCGATAGTCATATCGGCGAATGGTCTTATAGCGAAGAGCCTCGAGCAACATCTTAAGAGTCTCTCGCTAGATGGATGGATCAAGGGTCAGATACAGAAGGCGGTACTTCTGGACACGGCACGAATTGTCAGGAGGTTCCTCACTCTGCAGCCCTAACCACCGGTAGCTTGGACCTTGGCCCGCTACTTGCGGCATACTAATTTTAAATTTTTTATAATATATATTGTTTTTTTTTAATATTTATATTGTAAAAAATTTAATGTTAAGAAAAAAGATGAATAAAGAGAATAATATTAATAATAGAATATAATTTATTTATATTTAATTAGCAGTAATAGCTGGAGCTTAAATTGTGTTCAGTAAATTCCCGATCATTAAAGCATTAAATACATCTTAAAAATTTTTGTGCATAGCATAAAATTTTTGAATGACGAGCTTTTTTCATTCTGTTAGTGTCAAAAGAAATTAAATGTAAATCTTTTAATATATTTTGCTTTTCTTATAAACTTACTATAGTTTATAGATATTATAGTTTTAAACTATTATATAATATTTAAATTATTTTTAAATTTTAATACAACTTATTTAAAACACAAACTAAATCCTAAAAAACTAAGAAACATTTTTTTTCCTAGAACTCTGTAATTTAGAACTTGGTGCTATTAAAAATAAGCCTTTTTTAAGACAATGTCTCGCACAATGTCTTGACAACTGCCAGCGACCTCTTGTAGTCCGCGAATTCTCAGCGGTAGCGGGCCAAAAGTTTGACATAGCTGGCGCAGTGCGTTATGTTAACAACTTTGTTAGGTAGCATGTGAGGATAGTCTAATTCGAGAGGCGTATTGTATCGTGCACATGTAGAGGACAGTTGGTACTGTCATGGAATCAAGGCGAGCTGAACCCGCATAGTTCGTCAAGTCCTTTACAAAACTGCAAGCGCACGGTCATGGAGCCACAACCGTTGGTCCATTATTAGGCAACATCTGCCTTTTGATAACGCTCAACTGTAACGACTGCACAACAAGGATTCCTGAACTTACTCGCTACATGCACACTCGCTTTTTGACAGTTTTAGAACAATTCCAAATTGTACTATTGCGAACAGGAAACTCGAACAAGCTTTAAACAATTTGAGCCGGCTTTCATTGTAGTTCATGTAATTATTAGCTTATGTCTGCGACTTCATCCTCGTTGAAAAATGAAAAACATAAAACGTGACATTTGATATCTTTATAGCTGCCCCGGCGACAGTGGCACCAAATTTATTTATATTTTTATACGATCCCTCGAGAACGCAATATTTTCACAGGATAAAAAGTATTCTATATATTTACTCAGGTAATAAACTAAATGTGTGCCAAATTTCATTTAAATCCGTTAAGCCGTTTTTATATGAAAGAGTAACCAATTTCCATATATCGTCACAAACTTTCGCCATTATTGACTGTCGTCAACAACGGTGACGACGCTAGCGTCGTCACAGCGATAAAGATGTCAGGCGTTATATCAGGTGTTGTATTTTACATTTATCAACGCGGGTGAAGTCGCTGGCACCAGCTAGTACCTATTTGTATAATTTCATAAGAAGGGAGTGAGGAGTTCGGCGGCATCTTCGACATTCGTTACAAATATAATTAATGGTTGAAACCCCGTTATACTTCACGGCTTTGTTTCATCGTAATTTGATTTCTACATAAATTCATGAACCAATAATTCACTTTCGATTCGGAAATTACATAATGGTTAGTATATTACATTTGATTTACTTTACATTAATTACGTCGATTTTCGCCTACGTATTTCGAATTCACAAAATTAATTATATTTATTGTAATTTACTTTATTAATTGGAATATTTATTATGTTAAGAACAAATTATGTTCATACATTATCTTTTTCTTTAGATGTATTAATTACACCGAGTAACTGATGCCCGCAACGTTGTACGCGCTTAATTCGTTTTTTGAAAATCCCACAGGATAAAAAGTATCCTATAGCTTAATCCATGTAATTATCGTTGAAAACCGCATTCAGATCTGTTAAGCCGTTTCTGAGATTAGCGTACACAAACTCACAGACAAACAAACAAAAATTCTAAAAAGTATTTTTTTTTATTTTGGTAACATAGACACCGCGTACAAATACGTACTTTATTTTTTAAATATTAAATGTACAGACAAGGGTCGTTTACGATTTTATTATATGTAATAGATAGATAATTGTAATCGGCCCCGTGTGATCTCTGCCCGGCAAAGATCGTGTGCGTGTCAACGGGGCTTTGAATAATGACGTTGGCTGACATTTAATTTCGGATACAAAAGGCTCTTTATGCTGTTTACCCTAATCCATTTAGCGTGGACCCCCGCACCCTCTTCCGGTTGATATTGACAGAGCCTTTCAACAAATTCCAACTTAATTACATTAAACTGGTATCTTCATCCAGTCAACGTGTAAGTAATCTTGTCTCTTTGATGGCATTGCTTTGGACTCGCTCGCTACCATTAAACCCAATTAATTAAACACATTTCAAGTGCTCACTACGTCTGTATGAATTCCTAATCTAAAGTTTAATAAATGAGTATTTTGAGTTTTTACATTAACAAATGTTTAATGAAATTAACAATATATGAAAAAGTTATAAAAGTGTCATTAGAAAATTATAAAACCGACTTGGATAAATTCTAACGGTCTTATTCAAGATAACCAAGATAGATAGATATTTTTTTTAATGGCAAAGGCTTTTAACATGTCCAGTAACTTTATTATAATTATAACTTATATTATAAATGTGAAAGTTAAATTGTCTGTGTTTTACAATTATTTTATGCCTTAAAAACCGAATCGATCACGACGTATTTTGGCATGCACTTTGTCAGGAGTGAAAAAAAAAGATAATCTCTGAGGACCGCGGATAAAGTCACGGGAAAAAGCTAGTTACATCCTACAAAAAATACTTGATGAATATAGGGACGTCACATTATACAATTTCATATCCGAATAATATGGGTAATATGGGTAATTGTAATATTTAAATACTTTTTTAATACTTTACCAATTTTTTCAAGTAATTAAATGTGCTATTTCTTCTATTTTAGTCAAAAATGCAGTTGTAATCAAAATAGAATAAAATAGATAGAAACATTACTCGATTTTCTGACTAACAATATTTATATTCAATTATGAGGAATTTGAATATTGCGTGACTTCCAAGTAATAAATATTTTGGACCGGTAAACTATCCATTTTCGCTTTTATACAAATTCAAACGATATTTTAACGATATTCAAATCTATTAATTGAACAGAGAGGTGTTTGTTTACAAATTGCCTTCATATTGATATTGTATTACCAAGTATTCGAACAATTGATTTTTTGATTTGATCGAAACTACTTACCTAAATATTTCTTAAAACAAAATATCATAAATCTCGAGTAGGTTTTTTTCAATTTCAGGTTTTTTTTGTATATTAGCTAATGCAAGTTTCCTTTTTAGTTTTAACATCTAAAGCCCCTTAAAACTTAGTGATTTAAGTCGAATGATTTAAGTGACTTACATATACATTTTTTCATTTTAGAAAAAAATGTATTGCACTATATTTAAGGTTTTAAGATAAAGTTTTATTAAATATTTTTTAAAAAATTTCAAAAACACTAAATACTAAACAATATTCTTAGCGTCCGTTATTTACGTCGACTGAAGTTGATTGAAAAGTGTTCTGTGAGGTTCACAAAAGAGATGTTCATTCGTTTAGATTCATTCGGCGGTATGATATTAAAAGGGTATCAGTCAGTTAAACGAACGCGTTCGCGAAGAGAGGTCGTCGTTGTGTGTCCACACATCTTTTTTTTATTTTTTTTTTATTATCTTTTTGTATTTTGGGGCTTTTACCTTCGAAAGGCATGTCAGCCCCATCATCCCCTAAACTAATTAACATAATTAACATAACGTAACCTATTAAAAGCTTCATTGATGCATAAACATATCACATAAGTCATTTGCCGCATCACTGTACGGCTCTGCTAGCGTCCACACATCTTATTGTTGAAATTGTAGTTGATATATCGGTCGGATGATAAAAGTGTTTAGACTAAACATAAATTGCTAACAATATAAATGCGTAAATATCTCTGTCCCAAAAAGAAAATAAACTACCGAGCCATTTATTACAGATGAAAGAATTTGCTAGTCGTAAATACAATCTTCATTATCTCCCAAATGTCTTTACTGTGAAGGATGGTTAAACATATTAAAACAATTGTGGGTGTATGAAGGTCATCGAATACGTGTTCATCGTGGGGAATATTCAGTCATTTAGCAACAGAATAATTTTGTGAGCTGTGATCTCGTGTCAAGTCATGTCATATCAATGTGTCCTCAATTGTGTACAGTCAGCTATCAAATGTTGCAAAATAACTTGAGAAAAGGCAACTGTTGATTCATTTCTGCTATTTTTGTTGATATACTCACACTACAAAAATAGTGTTTAGAACAAACGTAATGTAACATTTTGCAAATGCGAATTATGTCTGCCGATGACTGGGCTTGGTCGTGTAGACTGACGGCTAATATATAATACTAGCTAGTGCCCGCGATTTCGTCCGCGTTAAAGAATAAAAGATGTAACGCCATACAAAAATTATAAAATAATATAACGCCTGACATATTTTTGCCAAGCGTTGGATCTTTATTTTTAGATAGACGGTGCCCGCGGTTTCGCCCACGTGGAATATTTAGTTTATTTTATGTCTATCCTGAAATTCTATTCTAACTATTGGTAGTTCGAAGATTACCTTATACATACAATCAAACATATAGTATTAGAGATATTACAAAATATTTAATTTTATGATTTAACAAGATGCCCTTACTTAGTTCGCATACACGGCCTGAGCATATACACAAGAACCTAAAATAACGAGTAATATCAAATTTGTTGATTCCTATCATGTTATAAATCGTCTCTTATCAAAAATTCTTATATGCCAGAAGAATAAAAATAATAATAAAAATTTTAATAAAGAGATTTTCAGAATGCTGAACGCAAATCAGAAACATTCAATAAATATGTGATGTTAATTTATTAATTCTCGCCGACTGTACATCTTCAACAACAACGATTGTTCCTACGTTAATTTATATTTGCTCATCTAAAATGACAATAACAAGTTTTCATAAATATTTATAAGCTTAATATGATTTTATTATTCTATTACACGAAACAAGAATGCAGAGCTCGAACAATTTTTTCCTTTGTTTGAAACCACGAAGTAATTACAGCCTCTTTTTCCCTTTGTAGAAACTTATTACATGTGGGTGTAATGTGCCGGGTGTAATCTTTAGATACTTTATGTGTCCATTATTGTGAGATAATATCTTTTAAAAATAAACAGTTTCTTTGAAAATGTCTAAGGGTATATATACACTACATAAGGGTATATATACTCTGTGACACTACATCTGCTGTCGTAGACAGGCGTAGACAGCTAATACACTTGAACCGGGAAACTAGATGTATACACCAATGTCGACACAAAAAATTGCTTACCGTGTCAACATTTGTGTTGAGTGTCAGTGTCGTCGTGTATCTGGCGCTTAATACGATGAGATCGCAAAAATAAATTTAAAAAATCAGTTGCTATTTGCGCCATCTCATGGGATGAAAATAATTTTTTTTTCCCGGCAGTCTGTCAGTATTATATTTAATGTCATTCACTGATATATATATAAGCGTGATGTTATATTGCCTGCCTTCCTCGATAAATGGACTATCCAACAAAAAAAAATATTTGTTCAATTCGAACCAGTAGTTCCTGAGATTAACGCGTCCAACCAAACAAACACATCATTCAGCTTTATATATTAGTAATAAACTAATATATTATGTAGATATAAATTAAAAAAAAATTGTTTGTGTTATTTATTAATGTATGTTACTAATTATTTTATAAGAGATTATTCTTCTTCATTCTCATTTAGATTTTCTTCTTTAGACTATTTTTACTTTATCTCCATTTGATAATGCATGGCTACAGCATCATCTATAAGCAGTAATAAAGACGGGATGTAAGTGCTATCAATCTTTATATAGAATAAAGTATAAGGAATATTGAGGGTCAAGAAAAAAAGGCATGGTCTTTTACATATACAAATATATTTAAAATATCAACTTAATTTTTTTAATCTTAAAAATATTAATATGGTTTAAGAGTAAAGGTATTAAAAAATGGAAAGTATTCTTTGCTTTACAGAAAGTATATTATATTTATTATTTATTAGTATATTATATTAATATATTTTAATTAAATAAATTGTTAAAATAATTTATTTCTCTACAATACTCACATTTTTTAGAGATAGCAACACATCTCCATGTTTTCGTTATATCTGAAATAAAATAAAAGATGAATGTAAATTAGCTTTCGTGGCAATCACAATTTTCTCAATTTTGTGTTTTCTGCACCTGTTAATTAAGGGTTACATCTAGGAAAAGCAAATTAATTTTCTTCGCCTTTGTGATAAAGGCTTAGGAAAGAGTTGTACGTTTCACAACGGAAGTATTCTTTTATCCTCTGAATTAACTTATAATATGTTTTTTATTAAATTAAACTACAAAATGTACCACCATGTAAAGGTTCTATAGTCAATTTGTATTTATCGCTATTTAATTACTCTGATAAGCCAAAGTGTCAATTTAAAAATGAATCTCATCTACAGATTTTAAGATTTAACAACTTGTAAATTTTAGATATATATCGCTTAAATAATAATAGAGTTTAATATCTTATAATTAAATCGTTTCAATAACGATTGTCATTTCTTTTGATACTTAAAAAATTGTATCATTAATTAGAATTTTGTATTTTTTTTGTTACAAGAAATTTAGAAATTTATTATTTAGAAGTGGTCAGGAGGAGCGTTTATATCGCGAATTCAGACGTGCTTTTCGGTAACATGTCATATAAGCGATACATATACAATAGTAGTGGCAGGGCACACTGAATTTCTCATTCATTTAAGCAACTCTTCTGGCGGCAGTAACCACCTCCTTACAGAAGGCCACCGCGAAATAACTGCGTGTGTACTGTTGTGTTTGTTGCTGCTAACCATAGGATTACCTTAATCCTATGGTTAGCAGCGCACTTGCACACATGTGTTG
This sequence comes from Synanthedon andrenaeformis, assembly GCA_936446665.2. Classification (NCBI taxonomy): domain Eukaryota; kingdom Metazoa; phylum Arthropoda; class Insecta; order Lepidoptera; family Sesiidae; genus Synanthedon; species Synanthedon andrenaeformis. Next base: position 9,841,287 of record OW387781.2, on the reverse strand, counting down.
TTTCTCGTGTTATAGGCCTCGGTGGCCACCTACCACCAAGTAGACCGTCAGCCTGTATGTCCACTTTAACATAAAAAAATGGATCTTTCATAATCGCGTCTTAGGCTGTGGTATTGTGATAAGGTTACAGCACCGAAGACGGTAAGACAGGTCGGGCTTGCGGCGAACTCGGGACGGCTGAGCAATGAGCAACTCGTATACTTACGAATAATTCATGAGTTGGGAGGGCGGGCACTTTTCGAGGAGGTGTTACTCTTTCTAGATGTTTTGCAACAATGACATGCTCGTACAATTTCGATCCATTGTACCATTATTATGCAAAACTGCAACGACTGCCGATCGCGAATGAAATGTTTCTCGCGAACACCGAACCGCTTTGGACTTTGTTAAAAGGTTATTAGAATGTAGGTCTCCATGTAAACACTCTCAAGGTTAATAGGTGTTAGTGTATCTAAAAATTTATTTATCCCGCAATAGATAATGTTTTCGAGATAAGCCTAAAACGAAACAAGACCGATCGACTATGGATCAATCGGGGCGTACTTGTCAAGAAATTGTTACAGCTGTTCAACAGCAAGCGCAATCATGATGAATAAGTTGAAATTTTGACGAAATCAATCTTCAAGCCATTCATTTTTCCTGCCTCGACGACTCGTCGCCCGAATACTTACAAATGGTGAAAATTGATGATCACTTTTAATAAATTGGAAATCATAATAGAATTGACACTTAACCAATTGCTTTTATGTTGAAATTGTAGTGGGGTCTCGATACATTAACCATCGTTTAGGAAATTATGCGAACGCTGAAGCAGCTTTTTGACATACAACTAATGATCACAGTAAACACATTTAATTGACAGACTTCAATGCATTATAATTTTCATAAATTTATGAGGAGCCTGTCAAAAACATGGTTAAGCAGTAAACCTCTCAACTATCTGGTATTTTAATCCACGTTCGTAGACAAATATTGGTCGAGTACGATGTTATTTCCTTACAGATTACAATATAATTAAGTATATGAGATTGGTACAAGATATAATAGGAGTAATAAGGTTTCTGTAATTTCTGTAACAGACAGTCTGGCTAATAGTAGTTTGTCCTGCCACTCCAAGACTGTTCATAAAATGTTCAGCCTAGCTATATGATGCTTACAATTAAAGTTTAGTGCATAGATTTAGGCTAGACTATTAGTGTGTCTGATTAGAATTTAAAAAATATTTTATTTAGTCAACTTATTATAAGCGCTTTTCCCAATATCAAAGTATCTAAACAATCAGTATAATAAATTGGTACAGAAGCTACCGATGGTTAGGGCTTCAAAATGAGAAACCTCCTGGCATTAAATGCCGTGATAAGAAGTAACATGGGAGATAAGTCTTCTGTAGTATCTGGGTTCTTTTATTCAGCTAACTCGCGAGAGGCTTGTCGACGAGACTGTCACTTCTTGAACAAAATCTACGTCTCGCCAAGTAGAGCAAGATCCCAGGGCCCCCAGACGTTACTTATTTTCTCATAAATAATAGACACGGGATAAAGTAGTGTTCGTACACACTGTGAGTGTGTGCACACCTGCTAGCTTGGGTCGACGGCCAATTCATGCGTACCAGGCGCTAAACATTCATGAATATAGTCCTCACTTTTCTTAAAGTCTCAGGGCTGATTTTTACATATATTTTAGATAATATTGCTAGTAACTAATAATAATTATTGCCAGACACTTTCTGTCGGCGCTTACCCTTTACAGACCCTTTGATGCTCCAAAAAAATAATGAATTTTTACTTATAGTCTCAATTTTGATTTTTTTATAGGACATTTAGGAAACTGTTTATAAACTTTTGGTCAGCAGCCAGACCAACTGGAAGGGCCAAACATCCCCCCAGACACACATAAGTGTCGTTATATGTAAGCGCGAGGTTAGTGTGAGAGAGATATCTATGTTTATCGATCTCTTTCTATTCCTATACTTACTGTCTACTCTAGTTTACTCTATTGCACAGATTATTATGTTATTATACAGAGATAGATACGCAACTCAAATTGAAGTTTTGTTTTTTTGTAATTGGTCTAGCCTATCCTAGAGATGGCGCTATTTTATAATCTCCATTTCTGACTACTAGATGGCGCCTAACTTTACATTTTAAATTGTTAGTTACTATCACTTATTGGTCATTAAACAATATTTTTACCAATAAATACATACAATTTTTAAATTAGCTACAAGCTTTAATTTAAAAATTGTATTTATTGGCAAAATAATTACAAAATGACCAAAAAATGATAGTAACATGAAAATAAACTACAATAATTTCACTCATATAAATACCAAAAGGTGAAAAGGGTTGAAAGAAAAATAAAACAATACGTAGAAAATTAATTTATATTTATTTTTTCCTGTGTGTTCTATTAACATTAACATTATTGCACCAACTGAAAATAACAATATTCGTAGTCAAATCTATGATCATTTTTATAAGACTTTCTTTATGCTTACATACTGCATGTCAGAAAAGTAAAATCACAATAAAGCCGTACACAATAAACACACCAAGCCGTAGTTGTTAATTTCATACACAATCACAAGTCACTATCCCAAACAAAGCACTGAACGGAGGAGGAGGGAACTCAACTCGACTCAACGTAAATGGAATGCGCAAGACCAGAAAATCACTTGATTAAAATTAAATTAACTAGTGGTGGTGTAAGAGGTGTACTCGAAGAATCTCTCCATATTTTAAATTTTGAAAAACCTACTCCAAAAAATGGCAAGAGAAAAATATATAGCTTTGTGTAATTTTATAATTTAATAAACATGAATTTTTTAAATCTTAGTATTCAATTCTATTCAATGATAAAAAATTAAACATAGGTTAAAGAAACTTAGATTTATTGTATTATTTAGTTTGACTAACTCAGGTATAATAACGACACTTTATGTGTGTCTGGGGGGATGTTTGGCCCTTCCAGTTGGTCTGGCTGCTGACCAAAAGTTTATAAACAGTTTCCTAAATGTCCTATAAAAAAATCAAAATTGAGACTATAAGTAAAAATTCATTATTTTTTTGGAGCATCAAAGGGTCTGTAAAGGGTAAGCGCCGACAGAAAGTGTCTGGCAATAATTATTATTAGTTACTAGCAATATTATCTAAAATATATGTAAAAATCAGCCCTGAGACTTTAAGAAAAGTGAGGACTATATTCATGAATGTTTAGCGCCTGGTACGCATGAATTGGCCGTCGACCCAAGCTAGCAGGTGTGCACACACTCACAGTGTGTACGAACACTACTTTATCCCGTGTCTATTATTTATGAGAAAATAAGTAACGTCTGGGGGCCCTGGGATCTTGGACTAAAGGGAATAAAAATTCTCTTTTTAATGTGAAAAAATATAGCTATTTGACAAATTAACAAACAACTTTGATCATGGATTTCGTTTAAGTATTTTTTGTAGAACAAAACACACCGAAATACATAAAAAAGTACTGCTTGCCTATTACATATTAATATATTCACATTACAAATGATGCCGAATTATATTCACATGACAGTTATATTTACTGAGATGGATTACGTTATGAAATTAACAAGTTCATTAACAAATTTTTTTTATTGCATTACTTGACGTTCCATATTTAATTATTACAATTTCTCAACTAGTGTAAATCTCGCGGCGAGTCATGTAATTTTATAAGCATTGTTTTGTGTTGCGGTCGTGATATTGTTTTGTAGTTTAATTATGTTTCTCATTTCACACGTTAATTGTTCACTCGTATATTCATAACTCATTAATGTTTCATCTAAATCGTGGTTGAGATTGATTAGGTTATGCTTCTAGGGAAATAATAGTGGTTATTAGTTTAACATTGTTCTTGTTGGTAAATTAGGATATAAACGGAAATTATGGATGTGGATTAATTTAGTGTGTACTTTGAACTATTGTACTATTATCATTACATATTATAAAACTGTTGTAAATAGTACTAATTGAATAGTTAACCTTTTCTTTATATACATACTCTTTTCTATTTCTTTGTTCTTTAAAATATTAAGAAATAATAAATAGAATCTCATGTGCTGTAATTATGTAACTTGGATAAAAATCATGTTCGTATCAACACACATTATTTATCTTTTTATATCATCTTCCATCATCTTCCAACAAAAACAAATGTATGTATATATGTATGTCGTATGTTCGCAATGATATCAAAAACTACTGAACGGAATCCTGATGTAGGTATAGGTGTATGATTCGTTAAGATTTTGTGTATATTGGTTGAAATTTGACGATGATTATTGAAGATGTCGGAAAAATTATCGAAAACGCTGCCTCATCCATTTGAGATATAACAAAACAATGTATGGTGGGATTGTTTCTGTTTTATAGGTATACAAAAAATATTTTAAGGATAGCTTACTATTAAGTATTTCTTCGAACTTCTAGAAAACTGATCACATATACGTATTAATCGTATTAATCATAGTATTCACAATATATTATTACACAGTTATATATAAGTTAGCTTACACGTGTTCCGTACGAAATTCTGCTTACCGGGTATTAGTGTCAGTTATGTTCAGACGAATTATCATCTGCGAAAACTAATTAGCAAGCCTTAATTACATATCTGGAAACATGTCAATATATTTTGATTGGATGTTGTCTCAATGAGAAACCACTACTAATTATCAATTTCGCCTGATATAGTAACGTTAAACTAAATGCTTAAAAGTCTATTAATTAACTTATCAAATTTCAATGATGGAAATAGCGCATATTCTAACTTTATTAACTACTAGCGACCCGCTTCCGGCTTCGTCCGGGATGCAATTATTGCAACATGGCAGCCACAAATAAAATTTATATTGTATCAACTATGAATTTCTCAATTACTTTTCGTTAGTTTTTTTTTTTAATTCAAAACGTGTATAATTTTGTAATAAATTACACAAAAGTGACAGCATTGATATTAAATGAAAAATTAAAAGGCAAAACGAGTTAATCCCATCCGTGACTCCGAAAGGGAGATGCAGAGGCGAGGGTCGCTCCGCGTCAATCAACCGATAACTTGATACAGATTGATGCTTTGTCCCACGGTGGTTGTGAAATTTAAAAACAAAATGATAAAAAGAAGCTACAAACTTTTTTGAAAGCGTCCCTGTTAAAATTTGTACTTGGATTTTTCTACCTATATACAAAATTCAATCACGATATGCCAGTATGGAGAAGTCAGTGTTTTTTTTAATAATTCTTTGGACTAAAAGCGATGATTAAACACTAAAAGCCATGACACTCTACTTAATATCATAAAATTGCAAATAGGGAGGATTTACGAATCGTATACATTAATACTCATAATTCACAGTTATAATGGAACTAGCGACCCGCCCTGGCTTCTTACTGGGTAGTAGAGCATAACATATGCCTATATTTTTGCATTATCAGAACTAGACCGACAGTGCACTTGTAAGCCCTATAACTAGGCGAGCTACCTTCATCACCTAGGCTTCTGAATTTACATGAAAAAAATGACCACATAGACATAGAATTCCATAGTAGTATTTACACACAGAGAATGTTTTTTATAAGATTATTGGCGGCAGCCACGCATACAATCAAACTATTACTTAGTCGTTGGCTACCGTCACCAAGGAGCACAAGCTATATAAGTGACGTGCTAATATTGTTGATCCTAATAATTGAGAGGTAAACAAAATAGCACCTCTGAAGTTATTTCACAGTAACACCTCTCTAAAAACGAAGTTAGACTATGTAGCCAATTGATATTTTTAGTGGAATATTTAGTAGTAATATCTCCATTTCTTAATTAAAGATTGTGTATAAACTCGCATACATATTTAAATATAAAAAAATACCCAAGCATTTGAAACATTAGTAAAGTTTCAGCAGAGCAAAGGTTTCGAAAACCATTGAAAACTTCCATCTCTTCGCATCGCAAATATTTATTTAAAACAAAATTCATGAGAAACATCCTCGGAATTTGCGACAGTTGAAGTACTTACTTATTTTATTTCCGAAACGTTTTTTGCATGTTGAATTTACATACGAGTATTTCTTTTAGAAGAATTTCTCTCTGAAACAGGTTTACTTATTCACCTCGCACCAACTTGTACGAGTACATGCAATTTTAATTGTAGCATATTATGTGACGTATTATTCTAGAGTGTAGCGAATATACAGAAAATAACAAACTATGATTAAAATTATAAACTAACCTCCGACTTTCTATTGAGCCCTAACATGCTATATCTGCTGTAAGTTGCTGAGGAGTTGGTTGTCCTGCAGAATATTTGGTGCTGCAGCATCAGATCAAGGTCATAACAATACCACCGAAGTAACAGTAAACAAAATTTCACATCAATCGAACATTTAATTTTGGTAGTTAATAAAATTCCTTTGTCAACTAGGAATGGACTGATGGTCTTGGAACAACTGAATTTCATAAATTATGGCTAAGAACGATCCCGATCACGTCGACTTTCAAACAAAAACAAACTGGATCAAAATCGGTCTACCCGTTTGGTAGCTAGGATTCCACAGGCAGATACATAGATACCTACACACGTACACAACACACATGTAAAACTTATAACACCCCGTGTTTGCCTCTGGGGTTAAAAACATCTATTGCTGGAAGCCAAGTAGTAGAATCTTATAGGAAATACATGCAAGTTTGTAAAATATAGATTAGTTGCCACTCTCTGCTAAAAGCTTTTATTTGTTGGCTCGTTCAAGAAAGATGTATTCGCACATTTCACTGCATAAGAGAATATCCAAACATTACAAAATAAACAGTGTCCGCCAGTTTAACTTGCTTAGTTCTTATAATACCTACCAGGTACCACCCAGGTTTTGACAGAATCGAAGACCTTTTTGTAGTCCTACTTAAACGCCAGGCATAATGACGCATTGTATTCCTCGAACTTCTTTTCAGTGTTAAATTAAATTATGTTGTTATTTTGCATAATACAAATATAATAACCCTATTATATAATAACAAATTATTTCCTTTCATTTAAAAACTCGCCTTTTCATTAAATATCGAAGGTCTAAATTGAAAAGTAGCATAATTAATGTTATTAGTTCAACAATAAGCAGAGAATGTCGTGCAGTGGAGTGACTAGTAACAAAGCTTGCAAGAACAAACCTTCACTGAGTGCAACGACTTCAAGGTCATGTCAAATGTCATAACATGATCCACTATAGCTAGCTATGGAGCCGAATGGTCTAACTAACAGAATATATACAAACATTCCAATGCAATGGTCACAGATAAATATCTAGCGATATCTAGATTTAGTTCCGAGTGATAATGGACGTCCAATTGTAACAAATTGTCGAGTAAGATAAACGTCGGTATTTGAGATAGCAATCGTGCGTGGCTTCGTCTACATTAAAGAAACTTATTCTAACCATATTAATATTTGTTGCCCATTCAAAAAGTTTTAAATTAAAGCTTTTTATGGAGAGATTTCTTTACTCTTGCCAATGTTGAGCTAATAATCCTCAATTTTCTCACCAAAAAGAAAGCGAGTCAATCGCTTTCTTTCTTAGTTCATATTTTATAGATCTGGATATCACCTTTTCAAAAATGGCGATAAAATAATAGGAATGGGTTAGGTCAACTCCTAATACATTATTATTGTATAGAATATGTGCAGGAGAAAAAACTTCTACATCTTCATTAACTTTTAATGCCAGTCAGGGCAAGGTAGCTGCAGGGAAATCCTTTACTCAGTGTTTTTATTGACAATGAAATATTTATTTAGAGTCCTTTTACTTTGAAAAATAACAATCTGAGCAACACAAAATCGGAATTTTCTAAATTTGAGGCTTCGTCGCTCAAAAAATTAACAATATTTTATCAATCTCAACTTAGAGACCATTATTTAGTGGAGCACCATATGATATTACTTCCGAATATAGCAACGTATTTTCTGCTAGTGTATTCTAGTGTCTGGTATCATTTTCTATAGAATTCACTTGCTATGAATCTTTCCTACACTTGAAGAATAAAAAGTTGGCAATTGAAATAAAAAACAATAAAAAATAATAATCAACAATATAATTAATCACTAAAATATAAATTAATTAATTCTGCAGTAAAATTAATTGTGAACTAATTGGGTTATTCTAATACTAATATTATAAATCACTTTTTTTCAAGTAATTAAACATAATCGTTACGGTATTTTTTTCAACAGAAATACAGTTAAATTAATTCAAGATAAAATTTATAGAATCAAAATTTAGATTTACACATAATAGTTCATTTCTTAAATAATGACCTTATGTTAAAGGATACCAACATTATACTTGTACCTATACCTTGTACCTAAGATCAAGACGTAAATTAAAATGATAAAAAGATGATGCATCTCAACTTCAGTTTTATTTCTCGTCCACAAAGTTGGTTGTAGTATATACTCGTACATTAATTTCAGTATTCGCGTATAGTAGCTTTGCTTAAAAACTTATCACTACGTAATATTTTTACAAAAATGTAGTTTAACGAGTAAGTCTTACATTATTCTACGAACTCTCTAAGCGGTGCCGGTGTTACAACTACCAAGAGATACGATAGCATGAAAGTGCATTAGAAGTTTCCTCCTATTCTGATACCATAAAGTAAGTATCACCCCGGGAATCTTACCGTTAGCAGCAAAGGAGCGTATACAGTTAAGAATAAATATTTATCAAACATTTTTCTAGTTGTGTTTATTTATATGCTCCTTTACAGAAACAGCAATTCAGAGTGATATTAATCAAGCTCGAGCATCGAAATAAAAGGGCATGAACTGACTGGCTTCTGTTACGCAATATGGTTTAATATCTATTGTTTCTCTGACAGCTCATTTGTTCAAAGTAAGCGTGCGGTCATTTTGAACTAGTAGTTATTGTGATAAGGTTAATGAGTAATGGCCTAAATAACTCGGAGTTAATTCAGAGGGTCATTTATTGACACTGAACTAAAACTGTCCACTAATCGGATCGTGTGCACTAATGATTGAAAGGAGCCATTGAATAGGAATTAATAGCAGGTTGCCTATTGTTTTGTCGTGATCGAATTGTGAAGATTGATAGAGTACAAGTTAGATAAGGGAAAGGTTAGGTGCGAAAACAAACGGTAGAAAAATACCAAGGCGAAGCGTTTGATATTTTAAATGCAGTTCAGCAAAGAATCTATACGCATATAAAGTATAATTGGATTGTTTGTGATTTGTTTTGGAATTCAAAATATGTCTATAATACGCTTCTATCCTTATAAGAACCTAATTATGAGTTCTTATTTTACTATTTTAGTTGAATAAATTTTGACTAGACTTTAATTTGTTGACAGAGAATTATTAAACGTGGAATCCATATTATTTTTATGTCATACACTACTTGGTACCTGCGACTTCGTCCGCGTTGAAAAAAAAAGATGTAACACGTGACATAAAATGTAAGCAATACTTTTGCCAAGCGTTGGATTTTTATTTTCAAATAGCTGGTGCCCGCGGCTTCACCCGCGTGAAATATATTAGCCCTTGTCTATTCTAAAATTCTATTCTTACTTTTAATGAAAGAATTTATTAAATCGGATGAATTTTTAAACCGAAGATTACCTCCTATATACAAACAAACATACATACAAAATTTACGTCTTTATATAAAAAAAAAACAAGTACCGCAAATAGCGGGACGAGGCCCAAGCTACCGGTGGTTAGGGCTGCAGAGTGAGGAATCTTCTAACAATTCGTGCCGTGTCAAGAAGTACCGCCTTTTGTATCTGTCCCTTGACCCAGCCATCTAGTGCGATTATTATTACTATTATTTATATATAATATTCATTTCATAAATATGAATGGTTTCTGAATAAAATAAAATATGATACGCAGAAAAAAACTATAGGTACGCCAATGAACCTGTGGGGTAAACGTCTCGATGATGCCTCGACGCCAACTCGAGATTATTATCGGACAATAGAACAAATCAATAAGATATCGGAATGAATGAGAATCGCCTCGGGTGCGTACCGAGTCACGAACGCGTGACGGGCCTCGTTGTGAAAATTTGATGCAAGTTGGTGACTTGTAGTAATCATTTTTCAAACTATTTTTGGTAGTCAATGAGACATTTGAAGGTTGATATATAAAAGGTGCGAAGAATTGGTCATCAGTAAAGTCGTGTCTTCTTCAAATGCAAAGCAAAAAGCGGAATTGTAGTTCTTAAAACAGATTCAGACTTGAAGGTCATAATATCAAACTTAAGTAACGGATGGAATTTAAAAAAAAACTGTAACCAAGTAACCAATTTTTATTGTGTAAATTTTGAACGCAAAATGTTTAAATTAGTATTTTTTTCTCTCTAAACTGAACAAAACAAAGATATGTGAAAAAAAGATTACGTAGTTAAGGAATATAGTTATTTTCGTAGTTTTTTAATATTTCTTAATTAATAAAAGGAATTTATGAAAATCTATATATATCGATTTTAAAGCAATTTTATTAATATAAGAAATTATTGTTATCAAAATAAGAAGAAATAATAATTTGTTGTTATCAGATAACAAAATACTTTTGTCAGATGAAAAGATAAAGAGGTGTCCGTTAACAATGTGAGATTGTCGAGCATCAATTAGTAGCGAAATTCTCAAGTCATTATGTAATATAAGGCCTTGGAGCTTGACCGTAATCGTGAGCTGCCGTTATCTGACCGTACCACAAGTGACGAAAATAAGCGATTGTGAGTACAGTTGTGAATCATACCAAATACAGGTAAAACACAAGAACGTTAATTAATTATTATATTTTTTTTTACGAAATTTAACATAGCATTAAGAGTACAGAGTATTAGAGTTTCTATTGTTTCTAATACATTAACCTAAAAAATTTAAACTTTTTAGGTTTTCTGACAGATATTAGATTATTGTTGGTTATCCCATACATATAGGTGCTTACAATTTATTCTTAGTCTTTTATTGATCTTGGTCTTTTTATTATTATTTTGTTATTCTTATCACTTATGTATTATTTCCACCTTGTAAGTTATTACTTTTTACCAATGTCGGTAGAACACTTACATCCTCCTGATATTGCCATGTTTATAGGCGACAATAGTAACCACCTTTCACAAGCAGATGCTTCCCTGATTGCTAACCTTTGTAAACATATTATATAAAAAATATATTGATGGATTTAATATTACTTTGTCTATTCGTGGAAACTAAGTTTGAAATATAAAGATAAAATGGATATTAAATAATGTTTAAAAAATTGTGGAAACAAATGCATTTCTATTGTACCAAACAGCTTCGCACCAACAGCTATACATCTGCGCATCTCAATACTTATTCCAATTATTAGTATCACTTTCAGTTAATTCATGTTTTATTGTTATTTTACTAGCATTAAAACCTCCCTGGTGTTGCTTATATTATTATTCGTATATAATGCCTAACGTATTAAATCGCTGCCTCTTATGAATTGAGTCGGTTTGTAATTGAAAGCTCGAAACATTTGTGAGTAGCGTTTGTTTTTGAGTCATACCATAACTTGTAGTTACAAAGTGGCGTGACAACAAACTGAAAATGTCTCGAAGGGCAATAAGACATAACAAACGATTGCTTTGTAAGGTCCAACCCAGGTGACGCATATAATATATTGTCACGGAACTAGGAACAGTTCACCTTGAACAATTGTACGTGTAACAGAGACAAATGACCCGAAATTTGTAAAATAATGACAAAACTTCTATTTCTATAACTTGTCAAACATTTTGGAATTAGACGCTGGCGTACTTGTCACAACACTTCCTCATTATTAACAATGTGTAATGTCTTGGAAATTTGCTAATTGAAAAGGTTGTTTTATAATTGATCAATAATTCAGCGTGAATCCATGTCGTGTTTCTGTACAATTAATTGAAAAAATAATTTAAAATAAAACAGTGGCAGGGCACCATTGGCAGCCCAGCTGGAGGCAGTAACTACCCTTTTACAGATGACCACCGTGAAATAACAGCATATAGGCTGTTGTTTCGGTGAGTGAGTAAGGGATGACAGAGCCCATTACCCCATCCTTTCCTTATCCCTTATCCTTAATCCTTCTATGGTCGGAAACTATTAAATATGTAATTTATATATTATTATATTGAATGAATGAAAAAAACTGAAATCTGCCCCTGGTATCCATATTTTGTAGTTAGATAATGTTAGCAAAAACTGACCGTGAAATTTGGGAGATACAATGTTTCCTATTCTTTGATAATAGAGTGTGAAATAAATTACAATGACACAGTTGATTCGACATTTTCTCACGTTCATTACATGAATTGGAAAAAAAGTTTCGTGAAAAAATATCTCAATGGAATAACAAAAAAAAAAACAAATTCATAATGATTTGCGTTTTGTTGCCAGACAAGTGAGAAATTCTTCCGCTAATCAGATTAGATTTTCCGCCTTTTGTTATTTTCGTTTTAACTGTGACTGGCTTTAATGTACGTGTAAGATGAAGTTACTAACATTTTAATAGTAATAGATTTTATTGAACAATAGTCAACTAACAGTTCTTAGTAATCAAAATTACAATTATAATATTGTAAGCTGAAAGTCACATTAAGAACATTGTGATATTATAATTGTACCTTGGGTGCCCTTTATCATTAATAATATGAACTAAATAAGTACTTATTGTATTTTCAGTTTTTCGCTTATAACTTCTGAAATGTGCATTTTTCGGATCTTACACACTCTTAAAGAAGATAAAATTTGCTACAATTTGAGTGCAACCGCAGGTCTGTATGTGAAACAAATCCCGAGAGACACTACTTCAAAAATGAGTCATTTTTCCCAAAAATTTGTAGTTAGCCCATTTTCGAAACAAAATATCGTCTAAAATAATCATTCTACGAGGAAAGTTATGAGAAATGAAGTTGTAGAGCAGTTACTTAGCTTCAATTTGAGCACAAGCAAAACTCTATAGGGCCAATAGTTTTTTTGTTATCAAGTAAATAAGTAACGGTAAGGAAATCGGATTTTTCAAAAAATGTAGCCTGACGAATTTGTAGTACTTTTGTAAAGGTTAAGAAAGACATCAATCAGTCAAAAATAGGAATACAATCAATAATAATAATAATGAAAATTATTGTGCCCAAATTATAGCAAATTTATCTTCTTTAAGTGTGTAAAGATGACTTTTCCGTAGAATGCACATTTCAGAAGTTATAAGCGAAAAACTGGAAAATGTCTGAAAATTTCGAGCTTTTTCGAGCACCGTGCAGTTAGCGCAGGTCTTTCGAAACTGCAAACTTGGTTTTATACTACTAGTATATATCCTAACAACATCCCAAAAAAATCAAGACAGTGCAATTTATTGCGACCTAAGATGTCTTCAGTGACTGGCCTATAGTTGCTCGCGTTGAATTTACGATAGATTGTATTTTATAACATTACAATTTCATTTTGTTATAAAACGTAAGATCTATTTGTAATTTTTTCACCATGGCAATTAAAGTATTGTCCACAGATGTCAAAATGAAAATATAATTTGTGGTAAAAAATGTGATTTATTACACTGAGCGGTCGTGATGAATTTTTTGTGGTGTTTTCGTATGGTCACGATACGATTTTGGGTAAAATCGATGCGGGTAATCGATTCGCAGCGTAATTGGTCCCTTTGCGAAAATTGCATTGTACTAAGCTAAATAATAATTGGTGTGTAATCTATTTGGTTGTGTAAGAAGTGAGGTTTATATTGTTTTATATAAAGAGAGGAGGCTGGCTCAGGCAATACTTTTATTTTAGTTTCTTTCGCTTTTAAGCTTATTTCTTTTATTTTGACATAATTTTGATCAACATGTTTATGTCACGGTGTATTTTAAACCCAATCTTATACAAACTGCTCTACACTATTTTTTTCTCAAGAATATACTAAACTAGCTGGTGCCCGCGACTTCGCCCGCGTAACTTTGTAAATTATATACTAAAACCTTCCTCGAGAACCATTCTATCCATTGGTGGAAATAGCATCAAAATCGATGCAGTAGTTTTTGAGTTTATCGCGAACAGACAGACAGACAGACAGACGCAGAGGAGGACTGTTTTATAATATGTAGTGATTCGTGTTCATCAACTGCGATGCTATTTCTGGCACTGAGTTGCTAAATTACAGTTTGAATTATTAACTTCCTCATATTATGACTAAATATACAGTCCGACTTGTAGACCTGATGTCGGTTTAGGTGCATAAAGACAAGGTTGATAGTTATGAATATCATCTAATCATGTCATGTTATGAAAAAGTATTTTTAAGTCAACGTGTAACAGACAGATTCTCGTTTTAGAACATTATATTGGTCTACTGGGCGTGGTGTTATCAATCATTAAACAATCATTTAACAAATTAGGGAAAAATAAAATAAAGGGAAATATGTGAGTTTACACTTATCTTGTTGAAAATATCGATTAAATGAACTTGTCCTTATTCCGTATCCTGTAAACATATTACACTAAAAAAAAAAAATAGGTACTGACATTTCTTACTTCTACAATTTCACTCCGATCTATTTAAAGGGGATACTGTCGCCTTACCTGTTAAAATTAAATTAAAATGCTATTAAAGGCTATTAAAATTTTAAGACTGCCGTCATATTAGTCACATAATATAAACTAGATACATAATACAAATAAACTTTATTTACAACTAAATAGAAAAACTAATATGACTTGGATGTATTGAATAATTTATTACAGTAGATTACTGAACCACAGATTTACTGCGACCATTAAAACACATGACTTCCAGCCGCTGATTAAAAAAAAAGAAATTAAATTTACTAACTACAACTTCTCTGTTTTTTTCCGCGCTTTATTCTCTAATAATGAATGTCTTCGGTGAAAGTTATGTGCAAGTAATAAAATTAAGCCAATAAAAACATACGAATCTTATCGTGTTTCATCTTAGACACGTAGAAATTACAATGCCAAACATTTGTCCTCTGTTAATAATGCGGTTCAGCTTATTACGTTTGTTGATCGGAGTCTTGGCCGTGACTCCGAATGCATCGGAAAGTTATTGACTTTTGATAATGAAACCAGTTTGCGGCGAGCTGACCGAGAGCCGACGTCCCCGTTCAATACTGGCAAAACATATCACGAAATTGTCCTTTAATTGGATATTTTAAAGTTATTAATTAACCATTGCCGATTTTGTTAAAGATCAAAAACGTGAAGTCACTAATAAGCCGGTAATGGACCGTGCAGTACCAACATTATCGCATTGTATACAACTAAAAGACGATAATCTAATAGAGGCTCAGCTTATGGTCAGTGACAGCTCTAAGTTGTTGTTATCGCGCTGTGCTTTTTGCGATTTCTATCTACGGTAAAAATGGAAGAAAATTATAGTCAATGTAGATTGTTTGAAAGTTAATGGTCTCGATAAATTGCTGCTAGCTTAGAGCTGTTTATAATCAGTTGAAATTGCATGAAGTGAGGGCAAAGTAAGGGTCATTAGTTTTCTAGTGTCCCTATAATTAATTCATGAAGACATGATTGATCGATCACATTGTTTGCGATTTGTCTTCGTGCGTCAAACTCAAACGTCAAATTTCTGTCATTAAATACCGGTTTAGAAAGTTATCATAATGTATGAGGAATGTTTTTTAAAGTGGCAATACATGGCGTATCAGAACTTCCATCGTCACGTAGAAGTTGTAATATTCAGATAATAATAGAGGTAGGTACATTCGTGGATAAGTGAACTTAGTAATAAAATTGTTCGGCTGCTGGGAAATTTTGCGGTTTTGTGATCACGACAAGTTTCGTAAAACACTCGCTTGTTTCTGACAACGGATCAGAACGCGTTGTGCAAGTTGTTTAGAAACTTTGTCTTTATTCGTTTAATTTTGATAAAATAATTTTGCACTTTTTGTAAGCACGCAACAGGTCAAGTGTGTCTAGGTTTTGCGGCGAAATTACTCGCCGATGTTAAATACTTATTGCATGGACTATAACCGATTTTATTGGTCTCAATTATTTTAGGTTACTCAAATTATTGCGTGTTGGGTTTTCATTGAAGTGTGTTACCTACTTTTAGATTCATGATTACTTGATATGAAATTTAGAAATCCTAATAGTATTATAAATGCGATTGTTTGTATGTTTGGTACTCAATAACGCAAAAACTTGGCACACAGATAAAACTATCTGTTATCTGTGTTGCTTGCTTGCCGCCAATTTATAAGCTAATTTAATAATAAAATACCATTTCTTGTGCACATAAAAAAATCTCAAAGTATAAATCGCTTGCATAATGATTATATGGAACGCATGTAAAGTACTAACGTTTTTTCAATAGAAATATTTTTATCCCTTATTACCGCACACAAACACAAATTGCGGTTACTTTCTAAACATCACGTCGTTACAGACAAACTCTCGTTAATGTCGTGTTATTAGTGAATGTGCATATAAAGCAAGCGATGATACTGCAAAGAGATTGTGTTATTTATCCGATGAGGGAAGTACACCTCACTTTCTCGTAACTGCAGGAAGGGGACCATTGTTCTGTCTTTCCCGAGAGGTGTCCTCGCCGGACTTCAATGATATATTGTCCGCAGATCCACATAACACCATGTATTTACATACGTTTTCATTAACAAACGACGTGAATAATTGTTTTCGTTTAATACACTATTAATAATGAGATCAAGACTAACATATTACTTGCTGTAGATGGCCGTTGTAGTTAGGGTTGCCACTTTAGATTATGTGCATATAGGTACATTATGTCGTGAAGCCTGTGTTCTTCACGTGATTTTAATAGTATTCTATAAAACATACAAAACATTCGATATGTTATCGATATACTTTCTAAATTATAATACTTTCTATATTTAAAGAAACATGACTCTTAACATGACTCTTTTTACTACAATTTCAGTTGATTTATTTTATTAATTCTATTTTAAAGATGACATAGTATTCTAAAACGAATACAAATTCTGAAAACAATACTTTATTGTTAATCACAAAAGTGGTAACCCTAGTCACAGCGCCGTTATACCTTTATGAATAGTTTCACTGAAAGATAAACGCTTTTTGCTAATGACAGTATTTATGTCTCACCGGTCGGGCTTTCGTCGCCCACCGTTTAATTTCACTGCAACAAGCAGGCATTTGAACCTAGCGTTTACTCAGTTGAAAGAGGAAATTCCCGTCCAGCAATAAACCGTTACTTGTTTAACGTGAGGGAAATGAGAGCGGGCGGGATAAGCGTCTGAAGACTAAAGGTAGTTTTCTTAAAGTTGGTTAGGTCGCCAACAAAGTCGGGAACGGGCGTGCATTAATAAAGAGCGGTGTTCCTCCGGGCGAGCAATCTCGAGCGTCGCTCCCGGCTTCACCTCGCCTCGCACAGTTGACGACGACTTGCACATTCCTAAATGTTTCATGTGGTGTTTCCACACCGGTGATATACGACCACCGACCGTTGCATCTGTACCTACCCTATAGACTGATTATAATTTAACACTTTAAAATAATTAAAGTTTATACATTTATCTCGGGATAAAATATATATATATTTTATTTTTAAACACTGGTGCTTAATAGTGTTTAAGTAAAAAAAATCACAAATAATTCCAACAAAAAGTCATATTTGTACAACGTACAAATAATGTAATCAGAGAATATAAATATTAAAAATAAATTACATAGTTAAACTGTTTGTCGCGCTAAAAATATGTGTAGTTGGTAGAGAATGTGGAGTAGATCTATAAAAAATAGTTTTTCAAGTTCTTAGTGTTCTTAAAGTCCTTAAAGTTTCATAGAGTAAATGTTGTCAATTTTAATTTTTGTTGTGTTTAGAAATTGTTACCCAGAATCAATAAATTAAAAAGTACACAAAAGATTGCTAATATTTTGTGTTCTTTATGAATACTTCTTAATTTTTTGAAGTTGCATACATACAATAATTCTGAAAAATAAGTACTTAACGATTGAGACAATAAATAACTTTCTACATAACTTTTGTACTTTTGACTTTTGACTTCAGCCAAACATTTCTAGAAAACACACTTCTCGGAAATTCAAAGAGTTCTATATTTTTCCACGCGTCAAAGCAAGAAATAGAGAAAGAATAAACAAATTAAAAGTACATTTATTATACTTTTAACATCCACAGTGTTTACGGAAATATATAAAACAATGTTGCTGCAAAAGAAAAAGGCTACAAAAGAATTCTTAGTCCCTCTCCACGGAAGTGTGTGGTATAAAGCTCGACTTAACTAGCACTGTTCCCGACACGAACCCGCTAAACTCTCCTAACCAGTTTCAACCAACACAAATAGGTATTAAGCTGGAAATGTCGCGGTTTTCTTTTACTCCCATTTGTGTGAAAGGCATTAATTAAGCTGTGTTCGTTATTTAAACTTTGCACAGGAAATTTTTCTTATTCCTTCGCGATGAATTTCAAAATTGTTGAACCCTTAAATGGGCGACCCTTTTCTTCATAAAGTAGTTAACTTTTCATAAAAAATCAAGTGTCCGTTCAACGATGAAAAAAGCACTTTAATATTCACCTCGTTCGTGATTATAAGTACTTCATGATAATATATTTTATTTTGAAAGTCCCTGATTGGAATTTTGGGGACGAGAGGAAATGCTTTCGTTGGCTGAATAGATTCAAGCTGAAAAGGAAATTGAAGGGTCGTTACGTACGCGCGCCGTCTTTGAAGGTTTCATAAATTTAGGAATACATTATTGGTATTTATTCGAAATGCCAACAACGATATTTGGCGAGGTTTCGTTCATTGTGACAGAACTGAACAATATTATTAAACAAATAACAAGGTAACATTTTCTGATATTTATGAAAAATTAAAATAAATTCCGCGTGCCATAAACAAATACCTGGAAGGTCGACAGCGCACCCTGTTGTTGCTAGTGTCTGGCCACGGTAACCACTTATAACCAAGTGGGCCGTCAGCCTGTCTGCTATCCTTTATAATAAAAAAATAACATAAAGTTTAAAATGCTGTGACATTAAATGTGAATACAGTGAACAATTTTCGCAAAACTTTTAGTCAATAGAAAGCGACATTGCTACACATTCCGTAATTATCAAAGTGTTGTTCGCCAGTTAGATTTCTCCCTTTCCTTTGACATTGAATGTTGTTTTTATTTTGTAACAATTAGAGTTTAAAGCTCAATTTAATGTCGGTAATTTAAGTAACAAATTAGGCAGGCACGGGAGCATGAAATATGCGAGTACGCGCGCGGCACGTGCCTCGCTTTGGAAACCTTGTGTTGAAACATCCGATAGACAAACGATAAAAACAAACGGCTGCGAACCTAGAAAGTATTTCGTGCGAAACGTCTATACTAGTTTGGTCACCTTCCATTTTAATAATAAAAATTAACGGTGACACGGAGAGAGTCGAGAGAAATTAGCGATCATTTTTATATTGATCATTTTACTCTAGCGCCCACTCAGCTCTGTAAGAGCAGGAAACGTGTATGTTCAATGTAATTGCTTTATAAGAAAATTATTTCCTTATTATGTATCGGGTTGGCACAAAAGTAATGAGACACTTGGTTTACGTTTTATATTTTTTATTATTATTACAATACAAAAAGCTTAGTCAATGATGTAATCAGTATTAGCATCTAAGACTTCTTACCAACGATCCGGCAAAGTTTGGATGCCTTTCGCCCGGAACTCTAAAGGCTGTGCCTCGAAAAAGTTGTTCAACTCCGCCTCTACATCAGAGAAATCATTAAATTGTTTACCCCGCAAGTGTTGTTTCAGGGCTCTAAACAAATGATAGTCTGATGGGGCGAGGTCTGGGGAATAAGGTGGGTGGGGTATCGTCTCCCAGTCCAAGTTCTCCAGCTGTTGGCGAACTGCCGATGCGACGTGAGGTCGAGCGTTATCGTGTAGTAAAACTACATTGACTCGTCTTCGTCGTTTTTTTCTTGATAGCAGCAGATAGTTTGGTGAGCTGGGTTGAATATTTGTCAGCGTTTATAGTTTCATTGTGTAATAGTTCATAAAACAGCATGCCTTGCGCGTCCCAGAAACAGCAAAGCAGAACTTTTAAGCGGCTCTTTTGATTCAGCTTCGGTTGAGTTGGTGGCGTTTCTTCTCGAGGCAGCCAAAAAGCACGACGTGTGTCGTTCTTGTAATGAATCCATGATTCATCTCCAGTAACCAGATCAGACAAAAACTCTTTACGTCAGGGTCGCAGCAAAAGTGATTGACAGATAGCGACACGGACTGCATGACTGGTGTCTGTAAGGATGTGCGGTACCCACCGAGCCAAAACTTTTCGATACCCAAGATCATGCAGATTATATTCCACGGCGTGGTGACTGCAGTTAAGTGCTTCCGCTAATTCACGTGTGGTAGCATCTGGATTCGACTGCAGTTCGCGGCGTAAATCGTCATCATTCAATGCGGGTGGTCGTCGCATTGAATATTTGTCAGCGATCGAACCGATCGCGAGGGCGGCTTTATCAGAAGTACCATTCTACAACGTACTAGTATATTATCGAAAATAATTAACTTGAAAAAGGAAATGTATAGAGTTTTGTAGAGTGTCTCAATACTTTTGTGCCAACCATTTAGATATGTAATGTATATGTCGGTATGATTGTGTCTGGTTGAGGCGCAACACGCGAGAGGGCGCTATCGTCGCGTGTAACGGAACGTCGAGCCGATGGGGCTTGGTGCTGGCAGGACTCGGGCTGCGCGGGCGGTCCGGGAGTTTAGCGCACGCACCCGCCGTAGCCGTGTCGTTTGCTCCGACGGATCGTCGTGCCTCAGATTTTAGTCTACTATTATTTCCATTGTATAGTGATCAAGACTGTCGAATTGCCTCCGCTCAGCTGTTCTACGCTTTATTCGATACTCACGATGTCGTAACCGATAGATATAGACTCCCACGCAGGCCATCGGACGACATATGTATATACACTGTAAAATATGAGATTATACCATATACCTACATAACGTAAAAGACATACTTAAAAGTATTACTTGTTACTTTGTCTCTGAAGAGATACCTACCAAATTATAAACAAAAGAGATTCTCTCTAATTTTGACAATATCTCCTTAAATTAAGGCCTAACTAAGCTAGCAAAGTGGACTATAAAACTTTAAATGATATTTGTTGACAGAACATACAGAGTTTATCCAGGAGATGTGAAAATAGTAAAACATTCAAAAATGTAAAGAGTAACCTTTATTAATTATGATTTCCTCAAATTATATACGTATTTAAATTGTTCGAATTTGTAAGGCCTAATATAAGAAATATAAATAACAATAACAACGCCTTCGTTAAGTATTGTTAATAAGCGTAATTACAAAAACACCTGTAACCATAAATCGTATGAGATAATTATTCTTGTGTTAAAGAGTGTTACAATAAGACTCAATTACGCTTCTTAAATATAACGAGAGCATGATAATCCGACACCTTGAGAACAAGATATTTCTACCGTCACTTCCTTTTCCTGCGGCTGTAATCACTACGTTAAATAGATCAACAAATAGGTACGAGTATTTTACCGTCGCTTGCGAAGCGTGAAGGTCATGTTTTCCATTTTTAAGCTTTGCAATTATTTTAGTTTCTAATTCGCAGTCATGACCTATAATTAATCAACATTAGTTAATAACTCCTAAACCTTAACAAAGACTTTTTGAACTTGAAATATAATCATTCTAAAAATAACATCAAATTCGTTTGTAACACAAGCAATGCCACAGTTGCTGTAAGTTCGCTGCCGATAATAGTAGGATTAAGGATAAGGGATTAGGAAAGGATAGGGAATAAGGCTTTGAAATAACTTACACACTCACCGAAACACAATGCTATTATTTCACGGTAGTCTTCTGCAAGCGAGTGGTTAAGGTTGTATGTCATTCTCCGGATAGATAATTAAGTACTTTCATCATGGTGTATAATTATAAGCTGAAGTGATTCTATATCGCATGACATTATGAGGCTAAAGGCATTGCACATGTGCTTAGTCTTAGCTGATGGTAGGATAAAATGAAAATACCTACACTAATAATTATGGTCACTTAGACTGATGCCCTCTTAATGGATTTTTTATATATTAAGGTCGACATACAGGCTGACGGTCCACTTGATGGTATGGCTACCGTCGCCTATAGACACAAGCAACGCCACAGGTGCTACAAGTGCCGGCTACAGATGCCTACTATAGCAACTAAGAGTACTTTCATTCCCCATTTCCTTATCTCTTTCCAATCTCTTATCAGTAAGTTTAGTTACTTACTTTTAGTTGCTATGGTAGGCATAGTCAGCACTGCTGAAATATAAGTACAACTAAAAGCGTTATTTACTAACATAAATATCTATTAGATATAAATTTTTTCTTTTTTACCTTATTCTTATTTTAGATATATTATTAGTCGAACTTCCGTGTTGCTTTCATTGAACACAATCGTACAGAGCAATCGAAGCGGATTCTCTCTTCCACATCGCTGATAGCTTGCAATTTGTTCACTCCGCATGAAAATTTGCAACAAACGATATTTTTTCCGATTATCAATTTCCGTTTCACTGTGTACCGGAACGGTGTTTCTATTTTCACAGACAAAAGTTTCATAATATATTACTGATCTGAAGTTAATTTACTGTTTTTTGAATAATTCTGAATGGCATTTGGACTGTTTTTTTATTATTATTTTGCATCCATTTATATTCCCAATAAATAATAATAATAAGTCCCTAATAAGTGTTCATAATAATTATATTTGTGTCGACGTAATAATCTTTGTATTTATACCTATAAATAAGTTTAAATTATACGTAATTTAAATATCTATAATTTAATTTAAAAAAAAGTTATTTTTTACTTATTATGAAAAATATATAGTTTAAAAGATTTTTAGATATTGTTTAGTTCTTAATCCTAAAATAAATTGATTTTTTTCTAAAATATTTACTATATTTTACAGCTGTTTTTATTTTCCGACATGATTTTACACTCTAGACTCTAGACACACCGAGAATCAGGACACTGAGATTTATGGAGCGACTTATATACGCTTGTTTACTGAACGGTCTAATGTCTAATGGTAACCTACATATAACCACAACAATGCAATATATAACATGTCGTCATGCATAAACAAATTTCTAATGAACGCACTGATCTCGACCGCATCAAAATTGTCAGTGAGTTACGAAAGTTCTGTTTAACGATACTGTTATCGATACAGTGTCAGTGAAGAAAAAGCTTCAAGATAGATCGTGTATTTGACGATTTGCCGTTCTCTGTTCATGTCAATGAAAATTAGCATTTACAATTTAAAATGAATTGAAGATATTTAGACGTGTGTTTATTTTGTCATGGTTAAATCGCAGGATATTAGGATAAAGATAAGGCAGAAAATAGGGAAATTGGTTTTGGCACTTTGTAGGAATGCGAACCCCTCTCCTACAACCCCGCTCACCTCGTCCTGTGAGGCGTATGACGTCATTGAGAAAGATTCCAAATTTACAATATTATATACATATATTTCATAACTATATACTTTATTTCAATATGGGTGTACTATAAACCTTTTTTAGTATAGAAACACTTGTATGAGTAGAGGTTTATTTAAATTTTAAAGCCTTTAATAGTCAATCTCTTAATCAACTACATACCATGACATAGTTTCAAAGAATTCGAACACTCAGGTGTTTTTCTAAACCTACCAACGAAGCCATTGTAAGCAAATGTATTTAATAAAAAGTCCTACAATAATTAACATTTATATTTAACCGTATTACTCGAAATGGAGAGTGTTCAAGACAGATGCACAAAATCGGTCTAGGTTATCTCGCTTTTCCTTAAGAGAAATAACAACGAGTCATAAATGGTAAAACCAAGACATTTTATGAAGATAGAAAAATGTAACCTAAATACTTAAGTAAACACATCTGCAGTACATAATAACGCAATGTAACGAGTTGGCGATGCGCGCGGCTTGTCGCTTGGACATTGACCTAGTATTCGTTTTGAATCTTAATTAGTCTCTTTTGCAAGCAAAGGAAACACCAAGGGCCACATACATGTTCTTCGCAATAGACAGATTGCTTTTTATGATAATGAATGAAAGCGAAAACCGTAAACATTTACCAGAATTCTAACTTAAAGTTTCCTTAGACGCACATTAAATGTACGGATATTGCTCAATCTTAAAGAGACTACGCAATTCAAAATAATTTAAGTATAGGTTAAGTTGGTGCCGATAACAGAGTTACATGAATATGACAAATATCTGGTGACTGTAACCACCCTCTTACATAACGATGTTGGCTTGTCATTGTCAACAGAGCAAACAATTTATTTACCACTAGTTGTTGCACGCGACTTCGCTCGTGTAACTTTATAAAATATAGCCTATTACTCAATGATAATCTAGCTTGCTATAGGTAAAATAATTTTTAAAATTGTTTTAGTAGTTTTTGATTTTATTCATTACAAACAAAAATGCAAATCTCCCTTTATAATATAGGCATTGGTAATTCAATCTGCCATTATCAAATATTTATTCCATGTTTTTATTTTAATTGTTATAGGAACACCTAATACTCACTAGTGTTTAACAAATGAATGACCAAAAATAACAGAACTATTAAAATACTTAGAACACAGTAATTACTTACATATAGTTAAGGCCGTTACAGAGTTAGAATCAGAAATTTATGATTCCCGGCGGATCATAATGCCATGATGTGTTTAGTTTGCAAATAAGATATTAACGTCATATTATTTGTAGTTTTATAATCTAGATAATAGTCGAAAAATATTTTAAAATATTGGGATACTTTTCTCATTAGAACAGATTTTAAGCAACCCTTTTTTAAAATTAGCGGTCGACGGTCGACGCAGAACAAATTATAAAAATATTGATTTTCCAAAAATTCATATCATTTATTAGATAATAGTCGAAAAAAACATACGATTTCTGTAAATTTTCATTAAAGAAAAGTATAATCAAATGTCACTTTTAGTAATTTTTCGTGATATTAAACGTGTTATTTTAGGATCAAATTTGAGATATTTCTGTTTTTTCTTGGGCCTAGTATGTGAAGTCATCAATGTTCTAAAAGATTGTGTTATAATTTTTTTAATAACTTGTATATTTATCTGCATAGGCCGTCGACCGCTAGTTTAAAAAAGGGCTGTTTAAAAATGTTCTAATGAAAATTCACTTTAAAATATTTTTCAGCTATTTACTAGATTATAAAACTACAAATAATATGACGTTAACATCTTATCTGCAAACTAAAACATCTGAAACTACTGAAATCATAAATTTTGACTCCAGCGTGATTTTAATTGATGAACGCTCTTAAGCATAAAAATATTATACTCATTTTATACGTCTACTCTTAGTTCCATCATTGGCTGTAGATTGCAGGTATTTCCCATAGAGTACGACGCCTTTCCCCTAAACTCCCTACAAAGACCATACTTCCCTCACATACCTATACATTCGTCTTTCTATCGAAAATATCGTGACTTGATTGATCGATTAATGTGAGTTTATATAAAGTTCCAAAAGATAAAAGAGTTTTTGTCTAAAATCAACTGTTAAATAAAATAAATTAAGTTGTAATAAAATTTTAGGCCAAACAAAACGGCAACACTGTGTTTTTGAGTTAATGTTGTTATTATATCAATTTTTTTGTTTTATTATAAAAATATTTATAAACATATAAATGTCTGTGTTTTCAAGCTAATATAACCTAAATCTTTTCAAGGTTCGAGTGTATAGGCATCTTCTAGGTGAGTTCGCTCCATCAGAGGCCTGCCTCATCTTCGCTACACGGCTAAATTCTGAGCAAGAGCAAACCCATCTCTAATAAAATTAAAAAAAATGTGGAAGATTGCGAATATATTTACATGTTGAATTCGGATGTAATTTTCGCCATAAATATATTATTATTGTTTTAGGTATTAAAAATATGATATTTTATTATGCTAATGCGTTTTGTGGGGCAAGGAGATTAAAGGGTACAAGAGAGAATGGCATAAATGTATAAAGATGTAAAAGCATACATAAAATTTCTATTTGGCATGTCGTTAACAAGGTAAGTGTAAACAGTTTCAAGCACAATGTGTTCGATTAGAATGCAGAGTCGAATAAATACAAAACGTACTTAATCTTTACCTATAATAAAATTGTAAACGAGTCGTATCTGTACATTGAATATTAAAAAAAAATGTATACTTTGTACTTATGTTACCGAGGTCAGAAAATTAGTTTTTAGAACTTTTGTCTGTCTATGCGTTTGTGTACACGAATTTCAAAAATTCGTGGTCTCGTCTATGGTTTAACGGATTTAAATGAAATTTAACACAGAGATAGTTTACTACTTAGATTACTATATAGGATACATTTTATTCGGGAATTTTTTTATGTTCCTGTGGGACTTTTACGAAACAAACTACAGCGCGTACGAAGTCTATAAAACTTGTATAAAGATGCTCATTCGTCTCAATTTTTGTTATTAGGTAAGTCTTAATTCAAAAGCCATTGAATGTTCATATTGGATTTTCACTTACTTAGGCATGCCCTCTCATCTCATAATGATGAAATCGAACGATTGTAAATAACTTTTATAAAAAAAAACAGACACAATATGATCAATACTTGACGTCATTCAATTCCGTCTTAAGTAGTATGCAGTGAAAAACTTTTATATGTCTCGTAAAACCGGTCCATTTACTTTATTTTGTTTTTCTTATGAATGACGGCTTTAATTGTGTTTGTCTCAGACCGACAATTAAAAAATACGTTTTTGTTTGATATTGACACAAAAATTGCTCTCTATCTAATGAACGTAACGTTTCGTAAGTAACACTTTTACTTTTAAACATTAACGCATAATGTATGAGTGTGCAACTCAAGTATACTTTAAGTGAAAGTGTCGCAAATGTTTTGTTTGATGATTTGTCACATTCACACGTGTCTTAAAAGTAACATTTGCTTATGAATGAATTACAATGTGTTACGTTTCTATTTAAAGTTGGTATTTTCTAATTTGGTTTAAATGCGAACTTTGGTTTCTAAAAACAAAATATGAAGGCTGAATCTTGTACTCTACTGCATTTTTTTAAAAAAATTTATTTCTCTGTATAGAATCGGTAAGTTTCGGTGAAAGAATGTCATTATGTCATAGAAATACATTTTCTATGACATAATGATATTCTTTAAAAGTTGCATAATAAAGACACATTAGGTATAAACAAATAATTTAATCTTTAGAAATATAATATAGTGTAGCTATTATGTAAGATTTTTTTAATAAAAAAGATTACGTTGAAAGATTATGCGGAAAAAATGCATTATACTTTCTATAGAAACGCTTCCATTATAGATAGAGTGATAATCTATAAGTAAATAATATAAAATTAACTTCGCCTCTATCTAACTTTTTAAACCACCTCACGGATTTTGATAAGTTTTTCACAATAGGAAAGAGCGATAAACGTGAAAGGTTTGTGTATATAATTTGCATGTAAAAATTGTACTGCAAATAATAAAAATAATAAAAAATAATAATATTTCAAAATTTATTTCCGTGGATCGTTTTCGTCTGTAAGTATAAAAACTTTTTTAAATAAGAAACTTTTAATAAAAGAAATAAAATCATTACGATATTTTTCTATTAAGTCTAACAAGAAAACTATAAAAATTTGAAATCAACGCAAATCTCCTGGGATGTCCGAGAAATTGTTAGTGAAGCAAAAGTCGGCAAGTTGGATTGCTACATGGAGTTTGAAATCTGTATCTAAGTGAACTCAAGTGTATAGGTATCTATCTAGATATAAATATACTAAAATTTTAAAGAAACTATTTATAAACAAACATCCTTTGAATTTTATACTGTGTTTGAATCTTTTTTAAATTATATCCTATGGCCAAGCTATTAAGTCTCGCTAACGGCTGGTCACTTATTTGTACGTAAAGTAGTGATGTGTTAGCTGAGCCACAAGAATTTGCATCATAACCATCCACTCAATTAGTGAATGATGTCGAATCCATTTCAAGGCGGACACTTGGTCACAGTCTACTTGCAAGTAAAACTATATGGCACGGATTGCACATTATACGGGTAATTGGCTGTTGAATAACTTTGTTGTTACACTTTTTATGCAATTCTGTTACAAGTTCTTCTTCATAGTTGATAATTAATTTTAATTTATATTTTTATTGCAATGTATTTGCTTTGTTTCTGGTTTTCTGTTCTGAATAGTATACTGTTTTGTATCAGCCTTTATTTATTTTTTGAAAATCTCACAGGAACCGTATCATTTTTTAATGATAAAAAATATACTCTATATTAATCTGTATGACAAATTTTTGCGCGATTGAGTAGCAAATATCCAAACTTAATTTTATCTGTAGTCTGTATAGTTAAACCTAAGTTAGGATAAAAGCTGTCAAGCAAAAAATAGAAGAGAACTAATAAGTACGTATTAAAGTACAGACAACAGTAGACAGACAAACTTGCCAAATGTCGTACAATAAAACACAAATCCTTCCAATTCATTTCGAATATTTCCTCTATCATTGATTAACTATCATTTATAGGTAAGCGGATGACTCTGACACGCTTCATCCGAATGAAGCCGGTAATATTGTTCGTGCAGGATATCCGATTGAAGTTTCAGCATATTCATTTGTTTTTTTACGTTATCCGGTAGAAAAACAAGAAACGAAGCAGCGATAGGATATTGGGTCGTGACACATATCAGATATACCTGTCTCGCCGAGTTTACTTTTAGTGGTGGTGAAAACTTTTAGTTTTATTGTAGGATTAAGTTACAATTTTAAATTGCATTTTTTAAGTAAAAGATGTTGGCGTACCATTTTATAACGACTTCCACATTAGATTATTTAAATAGAGTTAAATCTATATAAACATTTTTAGATCTTATCTATTGAATTATACGTTTGTTGTTTAAACATCTCAAAATGTGATCTGTTTACCCCAGTGTGGATTTTAAAAACTTCCTAAACGCTATAATTTATCTATTAAACATTTATATAAGTTGAAGTACATATTATCTTCGCCAAGTGACTGGCGGTGGCTGGAATGGAAGTGATGGAATATTGACATATCATAACTCTGGGTGCATATTTCTCAATTTCAGGTAAAGTGAAGTTAGATGATTGTTTGAGAACAATAACCACTGTTACCATTGAAAGTGCAGAATAATCGTGCTCATATTATAAATGCGAACGTTTGTGAGGGTGAATGTATGGATGCAATGGATGTGGATAAGAGTGTGTGGCAATTTGGCACGCAGATAGTTTATTACCTGCATTAACATACGGGGTACTTATTGTCCTGTAAAAATATTAGGTTCCCGAAGGATCGTCTAAAAATATAAAAAAGAGGGTGCCACTGTCGCCCTGGCGACGCGGCGTCACAGCGATTAATATGTCATATATCTTTTTCAGGTGTTACCGTCAAACGGGGTTACTTTGACTTCTAGGGGAACATTGAAGATTTTGGGGCTAAATTGACAATGGGTTAGAACAGGTCTGTTGGTGTCTTTATAAGTTCTATTGATTGTGCTGGCAAAGAAGGATAATTCGAACTTATGTTCTATATGCAAATGCGACTATATTTCTATCGGCTTCACAAGGAACGGATCCAGTGTGTCACTTGCAAGAAATGGGTGTGCGGAATCTGTAACAGATCCAAAAGTCCGATGTTTGAGTGTGAAGTTTGTGAGAAATCCGAATGATTTAGATAACTAAGTTCTTATTTTATCGCTGTGATTGTAATACTGTTACCTTTAATTGTTCGTTATTACTGTAAGAATCTCTATTCCTAAATTAATTTCTTAAAGTTCCTATTGTAACGTAAAAAATATGGTTCCTAATAAAGAAATGTTGATTATTTTGGCCTTTATTATTCAATTTTCATAAAATGTTCACTCAAAATGATGCAATGTAAGCTGTAGAAAACTTATCAATGTAAGCTTTTAAGCGATTACTTTGACTTGCAGTGCTTTTCAATGCTATGTCAAAATAGCCCCTCACTCTGGGTAACTTTGATACCTACAAAAAATAATAATAATAGAAGAATTCATTTTTCCCCACTTGAGCATTGGACTGTATAGCTAAAGGACTAATTGTACTATAGAGAAAATAATATCAAATATCGCAGAAACGCGTCGTAGGAATAATAAAAACCAAATTAACTCCGTTTGACGGTATATTTTACATTTTTCAACGCGAACTGCACCAGCTAGTGAGAAATAAAAGAAAAATTTATTACCATTATTGAATGTAGCCTTAATCTTTCTCTTATTAAGTATATTAAGATCTTAAAATATATGTGTTAATGTGAATATACAATATACATATATTGTTGCTATTTTAATTGTCGAAACTACAAATTTGAAATGATATGGTATTGTATGCAAACTACGCAACTCAGGTAGTTAGTGACACCTACTATAGGTATAAAAACTTTCTACTACACAGTAAGTACAAAAAGCAGTGTGTTCCAACAGCCAACTACACGCTGCGCGTTGAAAATGTTCCAACATACGAGTAAAACTGCGGGGAGACTATAAGACAGTATATATGAGGCTATGACGTCATTCAGTTTCGTGAAATTGTAACAAAGAAAAATGTCAAATGTACAGCATATTACATTTTATATTTTACTTTTTGTATGTGCAGCAAATGTAGGTAATTAATTTTTTAATATACCTAATTTAATTCGTCCGAAATATATGTTAGAGCGCGACTGAGACTCCCATGGAAGCAGCCTGCATTCATTTTTCTTAATATGGCATTAAACAGCGCAGTATGTTTTTTAGTAGTTCACTTGTGCTTTAGTTGATTTTTTAATATTTATTTTCATATTCATTTCTTTTATATAACCTGAAATAAAAAATAGTTCTATTTTGTCTAAAACATTATTCTGACTACATATTTCAGCTACAACAGTATCATATTATAATCTGAGATTATACTGTGCAATATTTATAATACAAGTTGCGTATTGTTTTGTAGCGCTTTTAAACATTTTCAGGCGCCTAGTGCTACGCTTAGCTATACGTAGCAGCTATTGTCACACCACGTCATACCTAATGAAATTTCTATTTGAAAATTTTAAGAACCATCGAAAGCATATGAATTTACATTTGAAGTATATTTAAAACAAATAAAATTATATTTATAAAATCAAACAATTTTTTTTTTTTCAAAGAAAATATGAGGTTAAAATTATGTTTTTATGCGAATATTCACAACTTTGAACACAAATAATCTCAAAATGGTTTAATAAACAACAACAAAAGTGGTAGGTATAAGATAATCGTAAATAACCTAGCATCCGTTCGGAGGAGGGTTATATAAATAAAGTCATGGGTAGTTTCGTATATCATCTGTAACAGGCATTATCAACAATAGATATCAAGGAATGTTGTTATGATGTTCACGAGACGTGTGTTCTTCTCAATTACAGTGGAAAAAGCTGTTATCAGTGGCTGCTGTTGGCAAAACACCTAGATACATTTGTGATTCAAAAGGTCTTTGGAGCAGTTCTACTTTTGAGGAATTTTTTCCAAAGTGTTTTTTTTTTCATTCCATAATTTAAACACTGTATTGTTGTTATTAAATTAACAATAGTAATTTGACAGCCCGAGACAGGTGATATTGCCGAACAATAAGATAGAATATTTTGCTAAAATGGAAAGTTAGAATAAAAACTGTTAGGAATTGTATTTCCTGAAACAAATTGTTCAAAATTTCTTCTACTTATAGTAAAATTACAAACAAATATATGTAAGTAACAATTATAAGTTCACGTTAAGTAGTATAAGTCAACAATAAAAGATTTTTATGAATCAAGTTTTGCTTTTTGCTCAAACCCTATTTTGCTAATCATTAATTCACATTTAGTAATCTAATCAACGCCAAGTTGCTGATTACTAGTTGATGAAATAGAAAGAAAAAAAAAGTCATCTTATTCATGGTAACTGTGAATTTACGATTACATTACTACGTTACTATACAGTAATAAAAACAAGCTGATCGTCCACCGAAACCGTCTTAGTCAAACCCGGCCGTTCCTTGCTTGTTTCCTCTGGAGTGTGCAATAAAAATGATAAACGCGTAAAGTTCAACGCGCTCTTCTCGCCGCAACCGTCACATTACATTTGTTATTATAATGGCTGTAGAAACGACAACGTATAAATGATATGCAGATGCATATTTGCATAGATGAATGAGTGATATGAACCTTTGAGCTATCCGTAGAATAGTCATTCAAGACAAGCGGTTTTATAAGAATAGATAATTGTTTTTCTTTGTTAATTACAACGTACTTTGAAACAAGTATAACATTTTTAAATTCTTATTTTGAGAAAATACATTTTTCCTCTTGTAAATTATTATTAAAATATAACGATTCCGTGCCGCCGCTGGCTACTTGTTGGTTATTAAAATTACGGAGAGCTAAATGGCGAATAAACAAGGATAATATTTTTTAAAGATTGTACGTTGAGGTTTTATTTTAAACTTGCTACGATTTTTTTATTATTATTACTTTATCGCATTGCCGTATACAACTCGCCTGAGAAATTTAACATATTTTCATATACATACATTTTCCATTCAATGTATTGTTAATATTAAGAGTATCACACAAGAACTAAATCAAGAATCTACTACATGAATATGTAAGGGATACCAAGCCCATTTTCCTTATCCTTAATCCGGCTGTAGTCAGCATCGCACTGCAACACCTGTGGCGTTGCTTGTGTTATAGGCGACGGTAGCCACCTAATATTAAATGGACGGTCAGCCAGTCTTGAGACCTTAACATATAAATAAATAAATTATAATTTTCCACTGTAAAGTGGTAAAGCAAAAATTGTAAAGATGATATTTTAATTGGTACCATGTCAATCATTCATGTCAACATTATGCTATATGTAAATTATGTTAATTTACATATAGCATAATATATATATTTAAACATATATACATATTTCATATACAAATTATACATATTAATTTGGTAAGAATTACGTAATTTTTTTAATAATGGTGTTTTAATAAGTAGAAACGTGACTTGTAAAAATTAATTAATGATACTAGCTTTATAACATCATATAGAAACAATTATTATTGTATAATATAAATAAACCGATAAAAAGTCTTTTAAAATCAGCAGGTGTTTTAACTTCACAAAATATTGTTGGGAGGAATGTTTTATAATTCCCATAAATTAAGATGCTCGTATTATTTAATGTAAATTTTTTTAATTAACATTTTGTTACTTAGCATAAAGAGTGTACAAAACGAAGTCTTTATTCGAGTCCTATATAACTTATTTCTTCTAAATAGGATTTGATTCATTTTTTATTACAATTTCAATAATTATTATAAGTATTTGTAGTGATAATTATGAATAATATATTCCACTAAAACTTTTAAACATTATAGAAAATTCGATATATTTTAATCTACTTGTTAAAAATTGATTCTTTAATAATTTCTCATATAGACAAAATTCAAACTTTCTCTATGTTTTGGAACTCAGATTTAATAACTATTCAATGTTCATTTAGCCGTTTAAAATAAATATTGAATAAATACTAGAATTATACTTTCAATGTTGTTATTTATTTTCTATAAAATAGGTTTTCCAGGAATAGCTTTTAATGGGAACATGCACTGACTGGGTGTACGTGAAGACGCGGTCAGCGGCTGTATCTTGGTCCGTTAATTTCCCGCGGGATCGCCGCCCGCTGTGCTGCGTTCGCGGACAAATCGAACGGTTCGCGTATTCGTGTCGCCCTAGTGGCCACCACACTACCGGAAAACAGTACCTACTACTACTTAAAGAAAAAAAAAACAATTAAAGTTAAAAAAAAATTAAAAAAAATAAGTTCGAAAAAATTCCTCAGGTGATCTAATAAGTATGAGATTTATATAAGCCCGCGAAGTATTTGGTCATTTAATTAAGAAGTAGCTTCTGCCCGCGACTGTTCCCTCGCGAACAGTACTTCTTTTTTGAATGAAAGGTAGTTATGACGATCGGTAGAGTAGTTGAGGTGTGAAAGCGTACACAAACGAACAAACTCCCTTTCTCATTGTTATATTAGTTAGGATATTAAATTATTGGATTATAGTTTTAGCCTTCATATAAATAAAAATGAATCTCGGGATAATTTTGTTATTTTTTTTTCTTTCAAATAGTATTTAAAGTCCGAGGAAAATACTACTGAAGAGAAAAATTGTAAATATTCCCCAGGAAATTGCATCATAAAAATATATCTAAATATAACTTTAATTTCATTTTTTTTTAACAATACAGTCTCTACCAACATCCTCGATAGGTGAATTCGGAATGAACAGAATAAATATGAAATTCAATTTCACATAAAGCTTCCGGTTGGCCGCTAGAAATTTAATAAAGCACAACGGCATCGGCGGAGGTAATAATATCGGTAAAAAAATACTTCATCGAGTTGAAGTTTAAATGTTGGAACACGTGTCGTGCTTAGCTGAAATCCGTTATCGGGAACAACTCTCAAAGGATTTAATTTCCTGCCGACGAAATGAAAATCGATTAGTTTGATTTCCGCCGGGCACGGGCGCCCGAGGGGAAGGGGGCAGTGAGGCAACCGCGGGGAGAGGGCAGTCAGCCGATGGTTTCCGACGTGTCCATCCGAGCCCAAATTATAACACGTACCCCTTATCTAATTGGGACAAGAAATCATGACGTCTGAGTTTGTTATAGACAGCGAGATAATTAAATGCCAATAATTATTGATTATTGACCATTAAATAGAGATTATATTTAAATTAGGAAGATATAAGGAAATGGGTTTTGACATATCTTATAATCACTTACAGAAACAAGAACACGCTGTTATTTAAAAGCTTTATTTCAGATAGACATCCTTACATATTATAAAACAAAGTCCAGTAAGTTGTAAGTATTAAGTATAAGTATACTAACTCTCTTATTTGCAGCCAGATTATCTGGGAAGCATCGGACTGATCTTTATAGGATTATCAAAATACTATATTATTAAAATTATTACAATACAGTTAAAATAGTCCATATAACTATTTTCACCAAACTTAGTCTTCAAGAATTGAATTCGAATTTTATTTAACTAACTAGTTAAATAGCTAGTTAAAATTTATCTTGATGGACATAATAGTTATAAGGTGTGTTTACAATATGTTTAATGATTGAAAGCGCCCTCTTATCTTTTTAGCTGTCAATTTTAATTTATCAAAGATCGACAGGTGAGCGTTGAATAACCTGTTATTTTGTGGTTTACGTTTTTGGGCAACGCAATTAACTATTGTGTGTTTTTTCATCAATTATACTGCGATAGTAGTATATCATAACTCTAGACTTCCGTATGAGACCTTGTGTGTATTTATAACAAAAAATATTACGAATTTTTTAGTTTCATATTTCACATAATAAACTACCAGTTCAATATGAGTTGGTATAATAAATTACCAAAATTGTTCAACCGTGGTCAGTGTACAAGACTTTGACTCAACTCAAAGAAAACACTTTGAATTTCGTATACCTATGGAATATTTAACTTCGACGTAATTATTGTAAATGGACTCACCGAACAAAACGGCTCGCTGTCTGAAACAAACGCAAATAGAAAACTTTTAATTAAAATAGCTCTTTTCAAAGTTTATCGACATTATTAATTTGTTAAAATACGGGCTCCGGGTGAGGATGTTAGAAAATCAGGTAATAATTTAGCGATTCGAGTAAGAAAAACACGTGTATAATATGTTTTTATAATTCATACTAATATTATAAACGAGAAATTCAAATTTTACGAGCCGATTGGTCAGATGGTTGTTAAGTAAGCGTCTTAGCCATAACGCTCTGACCCCAGAGGTCACGGGTTCTATTCCCGGCAGGCCCAATTTCGGAAATGAGCTTTCCAATGGCTGTTCTGGTCTGTGTCTGACAAGTAGTTGGAGGTCACACTGCGTTTCTCAATTATTTGGGGAGTCTGTCTGACGACATCAAACAGCCCCTTACAGACCACCGTACAATAACAGTAAATAACTATCTCACATGAGAATAAGCATACCATAGCCTATTTCCCTATACCTTCCTAATTCCATATCTTTAATCGTACTAAATTCGGCAGCGTACCTGCCTGTTGAAACGCTTGTGGCATTGCTTGCGTAAATAGGCTATGGTAACCACCTGCCATCAAGTGCACTGTCAGCCTGTAACCGAAAGCCTGTCCTAGTAACATAATTATTTTTAAATTAATATTAATGCCAATATTATATATCCATTGTCACCGGATACTATATGTACATATATGTTTTGTTAAAGCTATTAGTGTTAAGTATTACATAAAAAAGTGTCTACACGAGAAGTCCATAACAAGTGCCAGATTTATGAGACAAGAATTTCTCGTTTGTCTTGGCGTGTGGATTGTAAATTAAGTTGTGTTGATTATTAAGTTGTGTTGATTTTCTGTGTTAATAACAATTTGTGTTGTCTAATAAGTAGTGTTAATTTTTCTCTGTACGTATATTATTTTAATTTGCGGATATTGCTGCTGATTGTACATTTAATACTTTTTATTATGTACTTTTTACTTGTACCTACTGTAATGTACAGTGGGTGGCCATATTATTAGGGACAGTACTGACATTTTTGAATTTTCTAGTCTAATTAGATTTCTCTAACAAATGATTAGTTGTAGTTCTCTTATGTACTTTTTATTTGTATCTGTATTTTATTTTGGGATCATAAAAACCTTTTGTGGGATTATCCTCTCTTAAACCCTTATCGATTGTACAATTAAGTCGGCAGCACGTTTGCTATCCTTATGACGGGGTTGTGTTACTAGGCAACGGTAACCATCAAGTGGACCAACGGTTAATTTTGTAACCGCATGCTGTAAATTTGACAATTTATTCAAGTTAATTTGTTAGTGTAAAAGTGTTCTTATTATCATAAACTGTGGTGTATTATTTGAAGTTTAAAATTTACATATTTTAATGAACAAGCTGTTGTAGCAGTAAAATTATTTACAATGATACCTCAATGACGTTTAAAATTGCATTTAACTTTCACAGAACACCACTGACAACTTAATGCGTCGGCATTTCAATAGAGTCATTTTGTTTGTTATTATTAACATAGGAAAAATGTCGCCTCGGAGCGTTATTAGGGATAATTTCACTATGTTTTGCA
Organism: Synanthedon andrenaeformis; assembly: GCA_936446665.2. Lineage (NCBI taxonomy): Eukaryota > Metazoa > Arthropoda > Insecta > Lepidoptera > Sesiidae > Synanthedon > Synanthedon andrenaeformis. The sequence continues at coordinate 9,804,000 of OW387781.2, read as the reverse complement.
ATAACCGTAATCTGTTTCTATAACAGTATAGGAAATAATTTTCTGATTTTGTATAGATATGTCATTAAAATTGTTAGCTACACTACGGATTTAGAATTGTTAGAAGCCAAGCCAATGACACCATGGCGACAGTGGCGCCATGGTTTTATATTTTTAGAAACATTTTTCTAGGATAAAAGGTATTCTATATATTAATACAGGTAATAAACTATCTGTGTGTCAAATTTAATCCAAATCCATTGAGCCGTTTTTGCGTAAAAGAGTAACAAACATTCATCCATACATCCGTCCATTTATCTTCATTCGCATTTATAATATTAGTAGGATTAATTATGTTTACACTGAATTAATACAATATATTCTTTCGTATCGATATAATTGCTATAATGTTATGTCGTTGTATAAGAGTTACGTGACCTGGAGGCAGGTGTCAGAGGTCGGGAGAGAGCTGCTGCACGAGTCGCGGAAATTGTCCGTGTCACTTTGGTGTTGCATATTAATAGATATATGTATATCCTAACTGTGCGGTTCATTGTCAATACTTGTCAACTCAGGGGCTTTAATGTAGATTTTTTTCCTAGTTTATTATAGAACTAGTGACTCGCCTCCGGCTTCACAAGGAGTTGAGAATCTTAAAAGGAATTTCTTAGTGGATAATTAAGATTATGTTATAATACGAGTATTAAACTATGTTCAGAATTTAAGCTTTTAGGATAGTTTTTGGCTGTTAGTTAATAGTCAGGAAAAACGATTTTACAAGTATAGATTATACCAGCTGAACCTACAATCGTCGTTTTGATTTTGATTATGTATCTGAATTGTCAGCTTAGGAAGATATTATTTGTAAACAGTTTGGAATTAAATAAACACTAAATGTTACTAGAAGCTTGATACAATAGATAAATAAAAACCGCATTCATATCTATCAAGCCGTTTCTGAGATTATCGTACAGACAAACAATGATTTCCATATATGTATGATGATGATAAAGGTTCAGTTTACTAAATATAGTATATTTTTTATTATTCGGAAAGGTTTCCGAATAAACAGCTTCAGTATTAAGCAATAATACAGCAAAGTAAGGCAATGAAGTACCTTTTAAAGTTAAGACTTCCAGTGAAACTTTGCAAAAACCTTATCCAAATCCGATAGGTAAACTTTAAAGACGGCAACTTGTAGATTACCTTAGTTGTATATTGATTTCGTTGTTAGTTAACGAGGTAAGTTTTTAATCTCAGTTGATTTTAACTAACGCTGCATTTTATACCTACTTTAATTTCTCATTGAGAGTTGAAAAACTCACAACAATGTTGAAAAAATAATAAAAACTGCTAATGAAATAAATGTTCGACTCAAATGAATATTAAAGCGTATTTTATGAAAAATCGACGCGTTCATTTTACCGTTTATAAACTAAGCCCATTTTAAATTGTTAAAGTCGCAGCAGCGAAGGCTGGAGTGTTAATTAAAGTTGTTTCATTCAATGGGACTGAGAATGAGTTTCCGAAATTAATCAGTATTTAAACTAAGAAAAAGAAACTTCTAAACGGACAGACAGACTTTGAGAAGAAATTAAATTCATCTCATTCGTAAAGTTGTCAAGTTTATTAGCATATTACAAGACGAGATGAGAACGAATGGCTCACCTGAACTCCAACAGTCGGTCACTCATATAGATCTGGGAATATTAATGAAGATCCCACTGGGACCTTTTGGAGAAAATGTTTCTTATTAATTTATAACATGTTATCGCCGCGACAGGGCACACTGCGTAGGTATCGTAGCCACAAACTGTAAACTGTTAGCCTATAAGGGACCGCTTATCACCGCTTTAGCTCATGGAATTATTAGTGACAATGTAATTACATTTCATTAAGGTGTATAACGCCGATTTGGCCTTGAATTATTAGGCTAATTTCCCCGCGCCACCCTCTACAAGAGATCGACCGCACAGAGATGGCAAAGAGTAGTATGGAGACTAGACGACAAAGGCACGACATAGTCGACTGAGCCTACTTTACTGCAAATACATACTACAAATTTATAATTATTTACGATGTAGAGGGATAATTCAGTAACAATGAAGCGTGTTTTGTTATTTAGGTAGTAAATTATGTTACCTAGTAAAAATTTTTACCCGTCTGCGCCACAACGAGGGTTATGTTTTTAGAGTGTATAGCGGCGCGCTCCCGGCTTGGCCCGGGGTGTATTTTTTCTAAAATAAACGTAGCCTAAGTTACTCCTTATTACATCAGCTACCTGCCAATAAAAGTCCCGTCAAAATCGGTCCAGCCATTTCAGAGATTAGCCGGAACAAACAAACAGACAGACACACAAAAATTGTAAAAAATGTTATTTTGGATGTTATTTTGGATTTTTTCTAAAATAAACGTAGCCTAAGTTACTCCTCATTAAATCAGCTACCTGCCAATAAAAGTTCCGTCAAAATCGGTTCAGCCATTTCAGAGATTAGCCGGAACAAACAGACACCCAGACAGATAAAAATTTGGTTTGGTGATGTGGTTGGTTTATTTTGGTGTATGTACTCATATATGGTGTATGTACGTATATATATTCATATGCATGTAGTAAAAAACGGTTATTTCAATATTACAAACAGTCACTCCAATTTTATTTATATGTATAGATGTATGTATATTTCTTTATACGAATATAAAATATATGGTAAAAGAGCCAAACAAAAGTTTTTATCAAAACTAACAAATTTTTTAATTTTCAGTAAAAACAATTGAGTTTTTGCACCAACCGTGCAAACTTCGCATGGTACGTTTTGTTTGGGTAACGCTAATGCCGGCGGTAATAATTTTTTTTTTAATTTTGATATTTTTTTTCAAATTCACCAAGTGAGTGAAGTGACAATAAATTGAGACAAAAAATGTTTTTTTTTTCATTTTGATAAAGATTACGAACTTTTTAGAGCGAGAATCTTGTTTCTTCAATTTTTTCAAAAAATCTATCGAGTGGGACAAAAAAGCGGCTGAGTGGAATAAATGGAAACTCTGTGGGGCTTTTTAGGGTATATTGAACTGTAAAAGGCACACTTAACATTTATTATTTTCTCCATATTTTTGATTCAGCGCTTGATTTTTCTAAAAGCTATCAAAAGCCCTTTTTTATAATTTTTAAAATTCATGTCAATAGAATTAAAAAAAAAAAATAATAAAAAAAATAAATAAAAAAAACAAAAAAAAAACAAACGCTTGTAGAAAATTTATTCACGTTTTCGTTTTGTTTTCGTTTTGTCTTGTCTTTTGCCATGTCTAATTGTTTTGGTTTGGTTTTGGGTCTTATTATTATTAATTGTGTAATTTTAAAGGAGGGGGGGGGGAGTAAGAGGGGGGCGTCAAATTTTTTATCTCGTCGAGACGTCCCCGATGAACCCAAACACGACCCGGCTGTGACGCGCCGTTTCCGAGTTACGGTCGGGGGGGTCCGAGGGGGTGTCAAATTTTTTATCTCGTCGAGACGTCCCCGATGAGCCCAAACACGACACGGCTGTGACGCGCCGTTTCCGAGTTACGGTCGGGGGGTCCGCGGGGGTGTCAAACTTTTTATCTCGTCGAGACGTCCCCGATGAGCCCAAACACGACACGGCTGTGACGCGCCGTTTCCGAGTTACGGTCGGGGGGTCCGCGGGGGTGTCAAACTTTTTATCTCGTCGAGACGTCCCCGATGAGCCCAAACACGACACGGCTGTGACGCGCCGTTTCCGAGTTACGGTCGGGGGGTCCGCGGGGGTGTCAAACTTTTTATCTCGTCGAGACGTCCCCGATGAGCCCAAACACGACACGGCTGTGACGCGCCGTTTCCGAGTTACGGTCGGGGAGGTCCGAGGGGGGCGCCAAATTTTTTATCTCGTCCAGACTTCCCCGATGAGCCCAAACACGACCCGGCTGTGACGCGCCGTTTCCGAGTTACGGTCGGGGGGTCCGCGGGGGTGTCAAACTTTTTATCTCGTCCAGACGTCCCCGATGACCCCAAACACGACCCGGCTGTGACGCGCCGTTTTCGAGTTACGGTCGGGGGGGTCCGAGGGGGGCCTCAAATTTTTTATCTCGTCGAGACGTTCCCGATGAGCCCAAACACGACACGGCTGTGACGCGCCGTTTCCGAGTTATGGTCGGGGGGGTCCAAGGAGGGGGCTTTTTTTTTTGTGCCCCGATAGACCGGATGACACTTTCCTTGGTGACTACCGATCACCCTCTATGACCTTCTGCAAACGCCACCCTTCTATCCCTCATAGTTTCCGAGAACCGCTCACCAACTTTTTACCAGAACGGTGTACCGAGGATATCGGATTTTTCTGGAGGTCACGGGGGCGTCCCCTACGCGACCACCTACAATAGGGAAACCCCTCACCGCTCCTTCTAGGAGAACAATTCGATGAGTCACTAGATACGTGAGTGGGAATCCGGCTTTATAGTGGCTTTATTTATTATTTATTTATATTAGGCTTATTAATTTATATGTATTAATTAATAATTAATAATTATTAATATTAATTAATTAAAATTCATGAAACTTTCCTTTCTCGTTTGGTTTATTTTTGATATATTACGCTTTTGCCTCCTTTGCTTACTTCCTATCTTTATTAAATTTAGATAACAAGTATATATACAGATGAATTATTAATTGAATATTCAAATTGAATATTTCAGATTATTAATAAATTGAATATTATATTACAACATAATTTATATTTAGTTTTTTAAAGATTTAATTAAAAAGACAAAAAGAAAACCTATTAAAGTATTATATACACTATCATGCACTGTCTGTTCTGCCACTAAAATGTTTATTCTTTGTTTATTACGTAAAAATTAATAATTTGATGAGGCGCAACGCGACACAGGTCCGTCTAGCATCACGACTCGCCCCGCACTGATTTTATGGACGAGAACGGGTTAGCGCTGAGTAAGTGGGGAAATATTTTTGATAAAAACATTATATAAAATTCAATTTTACGAATTTTCAAAAAGCGCTTTCAACAAATCATGCTACATTGTTATCTTCATAAGTGTACAAAATTTCATAATCTTTTGATAAATATTGTAGAAGTGAGATGGTTATAACTGAAAATAAAAGGGGTGAGTTTAGAATTTTTTTCCTGAATCAATTTCAATAAAATAAAATTTTTAATCCCAACAAATCATTCCTCATATCTTGTAGATAAACATATATTTTTTTCGCTGAAGAAAAGGCGTATATATAATGAATAATACTGTTACAAAATGTTGCAAAAATTTAATTTTTTGGAAGGATAAGCCTTAAGGAAGTCGCATCTCCTTTCTCTTATTTATTATGTGCAACAAGATGTTGGCATAAAATATTTATGACTGGTATAAAACACCAATTCAAAAAGATTGTAAAACAAGAAATCAAACGTATTGTGGCATCAATATGCATATAAAAATTAATATGAAAATTATAAATATACGTAATAACATTATAAGTGGATGATTTTAATATAATATTTTTATGAATCTTTCAATTATCTCGATGGTGATTATGAGATTGTAATTCGTCGCCAAAATTGCGCTTTTTCGGGTTTATAATAAGTTGGGTGAATTTATATGTATATCAATAATAAATCGATTATTAACTCATTATCATCATCTCAGCCGTAGAATCGGCCAGAAGCAGCCAGGATCCAGCGTTGACCTTCTTTATGTCGTCTGCCCATCTTGTGGGTGGACGTCTTACGCTGTCAACTCTATCGGCCTTCGTATGACCTTCTCATTTCCTCTTACTTATTTACCCCGTCAGTTTATGTCAGTGACTTTCGTTTGTTATTGATCTCCTTATTCTAGATTGAATCTCGCAGAATAACCCCAAGCATAGCCCTCTCCATAAAGTGTTGAGCGACGTTGAGCTTTCTTATGAGGCTGATAGGTAAAGATCACGTTTCAGCTCCATATGTCATTACTGGTAATACATGTTGGATGAAAACCTTTGTTTTAAAATAGTTAATAATGTTATATTATCTACTTTCATTGTCACATATTTTAGCTTTCTAATTCAATTTATAGTAGTTCAATTTTTTGTTCAATAATTAAAACCTGACAATACACAATCACGTACTGTTGATTCTATCATAAAAATTGTTTGGGATAGTGCGAGCTTCTACGGCGTCTTGTTAGCGTTATGCTTTCTACATACTTTTGAACTACTTTACTCAAGCTCAACGTAGAAGTTGTGGTTTTCTCCATCAGATGTTAAATCTATCAGACTAATGTTGCTGTCTTGTTGGCTCTTCGAAATTTGTGTGAACGGACACTAAACTAAACAAACTTCGTAGAAGAATTAACGCTAAAGATTCTTTTTTTTGAAATTTAATAAATGTTGATATCTATAATATTTTTTATAATTAATATGTAAAAATATTTAATCATAAGTCTGGAAGTAACGTTTGTTCAACACTATCTAATGTCATTAGTTGATAAATACAATTAAAAATAACATCTTCGACAATTTGGTTGGATTATTTGACGGTTTTTTTTTCATGCAAAAGTCGGCAGACAGGCTGACAGTCCACTTGACGGCAGGTGGACCTTAGTTGGTTTAAAAAGGAAATGGCATCCCTTACTCACTCGCCGAAACAAAGCAGCATACATCCTGTTATTTCAGGATGGCCTTTTTTATTTACGGGAAAGCCATCAATCTCAATCTCACCTCATGGTAAGTGAAGATGAAGTCGAAGATAGAGTTCGCTTGCCCGTTAATAGCCTGTTCATTCTTTTCTTAAAGAGTCCCAAATTGAATATTGCAGGGAACACTGAAGCAGGGAGAGAATTCCACTCCCTCGCTGTGGGCATAGTAAAAGAAGACCCATGGTCTTCTGTAAGCGGGTGGTTACTGCTGCCAGATGGGCTGCCCAATTTGACTAAACTAAATTTTCCATTACATTAAATGTAGTTTAACTGCATACAAAGGTTACTTTTATTGAGTTCAACATTAAACTGTGACTTTTAATGTTCAATCGCATCTAATTGAATTCGAAGACTTATATTCAATGCCTTTTGTCAAAGTATTTCGCTGAAACTTGTGATTTAGTTTGAAAAGGCGGAATTCAATGGAACACCGGGATTCCGACTTCCTCCTGGAAAATTTTAATGAGAAATTCGTATCTCATTGCTTTAGAAACAGTAAAGAGGGGGGCGGCGATCTTCCTCCATCAATTTATTTTGTCTCACCCAAAATTTCTGCGATTTCAATGAGATTTCTGTCTGGAACATCTTATTTGTTTGCACGAGTTAAAATTAAAAGATAATGTCCCAAAGTTTGCTCGTTTTGAAGTTAAGCTGGTGGTGCAGATTGAAGTTATTACCTGGGCTGGCCGTTACAGCCCTCTCTAAGGTACACGGCCGGACGGACGGGCGACCGCCACGAAAACTCTCGCGATTTATTTCGGTGGCCAGATGCTGACAACATTCCTCGAGATATATTAGCCCACTTTTGTGCGTAAAATTCACCGTCTTTTTATTGCCCCGCAAAGTTTGTTTGAAAAGTGACTTTTAAGAGCTCACTTTCCAGCGTGAGCAGCTTACCGATTATATACTACGTAATTCCATGATTACTCATTAGTTATTGGTCTTAGCAATACATTAAAAAAACAAAACATGACAACTTGAATGTTTGAATGGAAACAAAAAACTGAAATTAATTTCATATCTAGTATAACTAATTTCTAAAATGTGCAATTTAGCGGGTTGAATTTTTGTAATTACTGACTAAAAGCCAAAAATGTTTTTCCATGATTTAGTTGTCAAAAGCTACCATCTATAAAGGTTTTTCTAAAATATTGGAACTTCTGACGTGTGTTTTATTATTTTCGCGACTTTAATCAGTGGCGTTAATGTCTTGCATCGAATTCTGTCGTCGGTTATTCGCGTTATAGTAAGTTGAGACAACATATTATCACAAATAGTTATTGCCGACTTCACTCGCTCGTACAGCGTGTCCTTAATTACCACGTTCGGGACAGGTAACAAAAAACTCGATTGTTATGATGTCAGCCGAGAGGAGGAAGCTTGTATAACGTCAAGTAAAATAATACATTAGATAATATTGCGCGTGCGGTTACCGCGTGACGTGACCTCACGCCTCATGTGCTCTCGGACCAGCTTTTTGTTGGTGGTTTCATAAATATTTTCAACGGCAACTGGTTCTTTGGTGTGCCTAGAGTAGACACAATGTACAGCCTGTCAGAGTGCATGTTCCGCGTTCGTGTCAGACATGCTACACATTGCCGATAGTTTCATTCTGATAAACCTTCACTTGACTTATGACTGCTGAACACATTGAGTTCAATCTTGAGTACACAACTCAATATTCTCAAATATAATTGTTACTTTTAATTTATTTATTTTAGTCAAACATTTCGAGAAGGGTTTTTAACAATTAAACTATGATTTATATTTTTAATGATAGTGTTTTTATTTTAAAATTATTAAAGTCTTTATGAATTTGTAGATTTCTGTAGTAAATATGATAAAATGAAGTCGTTGTCCGCCTCTGTTTTAAAACCACGCAATTGATTTGATAGGGTTTTTACTAATGCAAAGAGGACGAAGGTTTGTGTACATAAAATTGCATCCGTGCGAAGCCGGGGCTGATCGCTAGTGATAATAATTATTTTAAGACTATAATAAATTTTTGTAGTGGTATTTTTTGTAGTGGCAAGGCACAGTGTGATTCTCAATCATTAACTGAGCCGCAAGTTGGCGGGAGTAACCATTCCCCTTTCTGTAAGTGAGTAAGAGATTCTAAATCCCATTTCCCCATTCCTTCCTAATTCTATATACTACTAAGTATAGTCAGTACACTTACAGCATCTATGGCGTTGCATGTGCATCTATCTATATTTATATTAAAAAAAAATTGAAGTGTATGTTTGTAATGTCAAAATTTTTGTCTATCTGTTTGTTCCTGCTAATCTCTGAAACGACTAGATCTTTGACAGAACTTTTACGCTGAAGCGTGGTTCAGCAAGTTTGTTGTAAAAAAATATATAGCAAATAAACATATACTAACGAAATTTCTCCGAATTCTTCCAGGAGGCATTTTCTTTTAAGCTAAAAATATTTTCAAACCCTCTATGGTTCGTTTTTTGTTTTTTCAGCATATGAGTGAATAAAGTACAGGAAAGTTATTTTAAAATTTAGTTAAACAAGTTCAATAGCTTATTACCGATAATTAACTATACGATTATACTCATTATAGTAAAGCTCATTAAAATTCTATTTATTTTTAATTAAACACGTGTCACTAATATTTTTAATTATCTCACATGCAGGAAGTCAGCGAAGCTTTTTGTTGTCATAACATAGTGATTAATTAACTGTTACATTAACGGTGACAAATTATTAACACGATTGCTCAGGTTCATAATGCCTAGTTAATAAATTAAAGACAAGATAACGTACGAATTCGCTAGTTAGAAAAAATACTGTACAAGACCCGGCCGAAGTAGCAATTTTAACGCCTCGTTTACATTTGCTTTTATTTCTGGTCTTAGCAGTAATGTTCTAGACTTTATATATAACCGTTTAAGTAAGTAGAGGAATGAAATTTATTTTGTGTTACACCAGGTGTTATATGACACACAAGAATGATGGTTTGGTGTCTTTGAAATAAGGAAGTTACCGTCTGTCAAAGTTGTAGCCGCAATCTAGTAAAGCGATGATCTCTCGTATGTCGTAAGTTGTACAAGTGCCAATTGCGTATTTTACTTCATTATAAGTGGGTATAGGAAAATTTTCTTAAGAGTTATTACACAATTTGTTGATATATTCATGTAAAATCATGAATGTATTTCGAATATTGGTACCAATACTTTTTAATATCTTGTATCGCCCTAAGAGGTGAAAAACTAAGAATTATTTTAGTAGTAGTTGCGCATTAATTTCAGGTTTATCACAACTGCTACAATTAGCGACACGCCCTCGGCTTCACACGGACATATTTTGTTCTGCAAATTATGTACACAAACCTTCCATTTTTATTGCTATACCCATTAGTGAAAACCATATCAAAATCCGTCAGGTGGTTTAGAAGATGTTAGCCGAGAAATAAATAAAAGTGGAATTTTATTTTGTAACTAGCAGCTAGCCGTCGGCTTTGCACGGATGCAATTATTATCTGCAAATCATATATAAAAACTTTCCTCGTTGATCGCTATTACCATTAGTGAAAATCGCATCGAAATCCGTTGTGTGGTTTAGAAAGAGATAGTGAATATACAGATAGACAGACAGACGAGGAAAGCCACCTTAATTCATATTATGTAATAGGGATATATATAGTTACTGGAATGTTGGAAAACTCTTACATGGGTGTATATTCTTCAAGTAATTTTCACTGTTTCATTTCATCAGTTAAAAACCTGAATAATATAAAAGTTCAAGAGTTTTTGAAACATTAAAAGCTACAGTGTTACGAACTTTTTTACTCTAAATTCATAGAAATATCAGAAATAGGAGTTCACTAATATCTCGACTCAAAAATCATAATACCTCAGTCTTGGCTTTAAAAACACAATATTTAACAGTCGTGCATGAAAATGATAGGCAAGTGACCTTTTAGTAGTAATACACAGATCGTGCATGCCAGTATTTTTGACAAGCGATCCTGACAGTCATGGGAACCCATAAAAGAACACCATCAACTATAAATTGATACATAATAAATAATATAAATTTTAATTGGAAATGACAATGACGTGGTAATTGCTCATGAAAAAAATTGACGAATGAAAATAGCTGAGTTTTCAAAAAGCCTCATCAGTCCGGTCACCGAAGTATAACCGAACTAACTACTGAGACTAGGCCATACATCGTTGTTTGGGGATCCGAAGATAAGGCCTCGCTGTGATCTCGGACCCGCACATAACTGCTGATGGTGGAATCCAGGGGGGTTTTAGTGGGTATTCCCGGTGATAAGTCACTTCACCGGGCGAGTCCCACACTACACCGGGGACAGTCGACGAGAGATAGTGCGTAAACGTCATTTCCCCTCCTCAAAAAAAGGCCATACATCGTTTCATTATGAAACGATTTTTAGTCTTAGATTTAGAATAAGGACTTGGGTATAGACAGACATTTATTTACAGCAAATAAATACAATAAATTGAAGACAATCCAATAATTTGGATTCTATTGCAATAAAATTGATAAAAAGAGATAAAAAATGATGTTGTGTTAACTATGATCGAATTCGTGAAAGTACGTACATAATATTATATGCCAATCTGGATCTGGAGTATGTCAAAATGGTTATTCTTTTCAAACACTTAAACAATGTATCAAATCGGTAAGTGGTTCCAGAGGTAACCCTCCACATATAAACAAACTTACAAATTCGCTGTGTATAATATTAGTATGATTTAATAAACAATAAACACTTTATGATGACCCAGATTTGCCGAAAAGGCGTTCCTTCAATAACTAACACCAAATTCATAATATTTGGACCTAGAACGTTCTGAAAGTTCAATTGATGGTATCTGATTACCATCGCCTAGGAACATAAATAACAACAGAGGAACGCTAATGCTCAGCCGACCTTGTTGACGATTTATTCAAGTAAATGTGATTCTTACTGACCTAGTACTGAAGTTTCCGGGAAAATAATGCAATAAAAAACAGATTGAGAAAAGTGTGGGCAGTAGTCCAAGCCTCTCTAAATTCGATCACATATCGCTTGACATCTACAACATAACTTATATTTACAACCTTCAAATTTGTCCACTGTCAAATTTTGATGCATGTATTTTATTCACTGCAATGACAGGAACGATTACGCCTTAAATTTTAATATAAGTACTTTCAGCACTTTATGACTACATTATATTAGTTGTGTTTCTTTGTTTCATCCTCCGTTCAATATAAATTGACAATTGCACATGACGGCCCTTCTCATTCAAGGTCGTCCGTCAGACAGGCTGACGGTCCACTTAAAGGTAAATGGGTACCGTGTCCTATTAATAAAAGCAACGGCACACGCGTTGTCGACATTAGTAGGATTAAGGATAAGGGATTAGGAAGGGATAGGGAAATGATCTTTGTAATCCCTTACTCACTCACTGAAATACTGAAATATACATTGTCAAATAAGAACCGGGAAATTCGCCGAAAAAGACCAGATTTGTGGAACAGGGATTTTGCACCACGATAACGCGCCTCAAAACTCAACAAATCTTTTGGTAAAAGCGACTTCAAAAGTTCAAATTACCGCTTCGAGGCACCCGTTTTCAGTCGATAGAAGACATAAAAAAGAATTCGCAGCGAGCAGTAAAGTCGATTTCAAAAAAATCGGTTAAAAAAAATGTTTTTATGATTAAGTTCTTCGTTAGCGAAGTGTATAGTTTCGGAAGGATCATACTTTAAAGGCGATACAATAAATTTGGTTAAATAATACATATTTTGTGTTTTATTGACTGATTTCCGGTACTTTCTTGACATATTAGTATGCAATTAATTCACTTTGTTCTTCTGTAAGAGAGTAGTTTCTGCCGCTATACGGGCTACACAATTATTTATGTCTGCAAAATGCAGTGTGCCATGCCACTACTAAAATTTTACTTGGTAAAAAATGTATTATAAATTAGAATGTTAGAAAAGAAAATAGAAGCAATTATTATTTCACACAAGCCAACTCAATAAGTTCCAGACATTACGGTCGGAAGAATGCAAAGAAAGTTGTGCAAGATGCGTCATTATATCTCTACTGTGAGAGTTGCCTCTGTTGCCTACTAACCTTATTATATGAAAAACCTGATTACAAACTTTATCCCTTTCTTAAGACTGATCGCTGCTTCTCCGTGTATTCGGAGAGATCAGAAAATGTTTAATATTAATTATGTAGTTAATATACCTAATAGAAATAATATTTCAAGGCACAAGACAAGTCTACGCCGTAGTAGTTTAATTTTTAATTTTTAATAGATAACCAGCCATCCAAAATCAAATGAGTTTAAAAATACATCAAAGCTAACTTTAAACCTAATTATGAAGTAAAAATTCAATTTAAATACTCTAAAGTGTGGCCAGTTGTGTATGTAAAGTCATAAAGTAAATTGTTATCTAAAACATGATATTCAATGTCCACAAAATCAAAAACATTGTCGGTACGTATTACTTCACCGTTTATTTATCGGTCTCATTAAGTGATGCGCGCTTGCGCGAGCGTTGAACTCTTTTCTACTGGCGCACGCGATTGTAATCTAAACACTTTTAGTACATTACAGTACAGTACAATCTTAGATACATAATAAGAGTTACACACCTTTTAATTTTGGGTTTTGAATTTTGTAGTGGCAGAGCACATTGCGTTTCGTCGTTTTCATCATCAGTTTGCAAAAGACCACCAGTACCACAGCATGTGTGCTGTTTTGTTTCGGTGAATGAGTAGGGTTGCCATAATCCCTTATCAATTGTTCTACTGACGTTGTATGTATGGCGTGATGTGTTAATGGGGGTGATGATGACTACCTATTATCGAGTAGAGTAGTTCGTCATCTTATCAGTCGAATTTTACATCAAATATTAAGATAAGGTTTATATTGTTGTAACAAAAGATTTTTATAGAAATTTGTAGTTTATGTTTATGAGCACATTCAATTTAAGACTTGGATTTTATGTCTGCGGTAGCTAATTCTCTTCAAGATTCATTTTTATTTTGTTTGATGGACAAGCGGACGGCTGTTTAGTTGGAACGTAAAAAACTTTACTTTTTACAAATCAGTAAAACAATAAATATTAAACAAAGAAATCTAAGGCAGCGATGCAAAAATATTACGTAAGTGTCAATGGCTTCATTTGCATCAGTTACTGTGTAATCGACCCCGCAATAATTATTGTATAACTTCTCAGAAAACTCCTTGGTCATTCGCCTGCAATAAAAAGTTTATTACATGTTTTTTTTTCACCTTTACTTCTTATTAATTTATGTTTAATTTAATTAAATGTTGAGTACTTAGCACCCATTTGACGAATGGTTATGATCATTTTAAACAATATTTTGGGTATATGCCCAAACTATTGTTAAACCGTCAATAATAAACGGGTATATACCGTTAATAAAATATATTGTCAATATTGCGTTTGTTTAATAAAATTTTATGGTTATAACAATATAATAATTAATTTTTATTACCTATTAAATATTACCTATTATTAATTTTAATTAATTGTTATAATTGATTTTTATTAATTTTAAACATGATTATAAAAAAATGTATATTTAGTATTGAGTCTTATTAATTTTCGAATAACGTACAAATGAACATGTTGACCCTTTAATTATGATGCAAATTCGTTTTCCTTTGATTTTTTTATACTTACAGGCAACAGAGAATTTCCAAAATTATGTACAAACACAATAATCTGATATGCTCTCAAACATAAATATACTTTTATATAGAAGATGGTAGTTAACACTATCAATTGACGTACATTAGTCACTTTTATTTTATATTTACAGATTTTATATTTAAACACAATGTTAAAAGTGAAGAAAGTTATTAAAAACTTGACATGATTTTCTTTAGTTATGTTTTATTTACTCCTAAATAGCACGAATACACGAAGATATTCTATATATACCCACAGGCACTTTAAAGAACGGTATACAATCGTGCTCCATTATTTGTTCATTACGACTAACTTTTGGAGGGACAAAGCATAATTTCGGTCATAGTCCATTCTCTTATTCTCATCGTCGTCCTTATTCCTTAGTTTAGCTAAGTATAATATTATATATTAAAATTGTCCTGATAATGCCTGTTATGACCATTAATTAGACTGTTTATTTTAACTACTGTATACTTTTTTTCTCTGTGTCCTTTTTTTGATGACACAAAACATTATTACTTAATCCTTGTGGCATTTATTTGTGTTTTTATTCTGTGGTTCATTCTTTTATGCTCTATAATCTATACTTTAAAGAGTTACTAACTAAATTATTTTTGATATGCTTTCATGTCAAAAATAATTTCGACAAGTCTTTAATTTTAAAGAACATATAAATTTATTCATCAACTGCTGGATATATACCTCTCCCATAATTTTCCAGTAGGACTGGTCGGAAGATCCTAGAGCCATCTTGTGGGTGGTCCTTCCACGTTGAGTTTGCCGGTAATATTAATAAAATTATTAATGTATATTAACTATAATTGAAAAACGACAAAAATCAAATAAAGTTGCAAATAATTCATAATAACTAAACGTGTTTGTTTATTCTCTTTTGTATAATTAATTTAGCGTTGTAATAAAATTTAATAATAAATTTCGTATTGTGTCAAGGTTGTAATAAGAAATAACTAAGTATAAAATTAACAAAAGGATGAGCAAACAAAAATGACTTAATGTTCAATGTAATTTGCGAATTAGTTTCAAAATGTCTTGCGACCCTTGAGTTTGTTCACGTAAGTGATCAGTTTACTGTCTTGTCGTCGTCTGGTTTTAATCAACTTCTGCAAGGACGCTGAAACATCTCACAAAGAGATTGCGCTGACGTCTAGTGCCTTTAAGCCCGTCTGATTAACTCTCTTGATGCAACGCTGGGGTCGACTTTCTGATATTTCCATTAGCGTTTTCTTTTTATTAAAATTTTTTGCTTCACTTTAAATTAATTTTACTTTTAATAAGCTTATAAAAAAAATTAAACGCGCTGGCTATAACTCAGAACTTTTTTGCAAATTGATAAGGCTTTTAAGGTCAACGATCATTTTACGTGAAATGATTTCTGTTAATCTAATTTTAAAATCTTTTTAAAGATATTTGGATGTTTTAATGTTTGTTACTTAAACATTTATACCTAAAACGTGACACATAAATGTTTAAAATGAGCAAAAATTTTTTATAATTTTTTAAAAATAAAAGAAAATTATTTTGATGTGAAATCATAATGGATGGACAGAGAGTATTAAAAGTCACGTCGCCTACAGATCTATAATACCAGATTACTTTCTATCCCGGTAATATGTCCTATTAGGTAATATATGTTTTATATCGTAGAGGACACTCAAACATAGAGAAACAAAGAATGAGTACAATAAATTTTGTTTAACATTTGAGAGGTTGAATCATTTTAAAGAAGCATTCGACGAGAATCAAAGTATGAGTAGAAATACATACATAAAAACACGTATTTTTGATATAAAATTTTTGGTTGAATGGGCAATTTGGTACTACAAGCTAACGAGAAAAATACAGCTATAGTTTGAAGACATCAAACATTTAAATATAAAGAGAATTTTTGCATTAAATGGTTTTAAGAGCGTTAAAATTAAAATTAAAACTCTTGAAGTTCACCTTCAAGAGTGGTAAAAATAAAATATTCTAAGAATACAAATCTTTTTAAAGTTACTCCGCACAGATTAAATTTTAATAAAATTAGAGCCCATCTAAGAATAACTACGCGATATATTTTTAGTATGGAACTTAATATTTTCTTATAATGTTCAGAATTGTTAAGAACAACATAATAATAACCCCGCAGTGTCCCCTACACTGCCGGGTATCCAAGAGGATTTCCCAACGTTTAAAAAAGGGTATGAATGAGTAGCGAATGATAGGGAAAATTCCGTTAAAAAAATTTATTTATAGATAATTCGAGATGAGACTAAATTCTTGCACCGATGACGTAAAGCGTATCGAATTCCTCGGAGCACGTGGTCGGTAAAGCAAGGCCGCTGGAACGAATATCACTTTCATTGGAAAGTGTCCGCTGGAACCGGCTGAGAGGCCGGTCATCTCACTTGTCGCATTCTACCCTCGATAACTCACTTGAGGGTCGATTAACTTATACAATGACGAAAACGTATATATATATATAGTGACCGGCTTAGATTAGGTTAGTTTTTTTTGCTGATAAATTAAATAACAGCTATTTTTTTCTACAACTTGTTAAAAAACGTTAACGTTCTCTCCATTAGTTTTAGAAGCGAATTTATTTTATAATATGCATAGATCTCGTAGATATAATATATAGATGTAGTTATAGATTTATATAGAAGATAGAAACAATACACTGTTTACTAGTATGAAAAATTATTATATACGTGATTAATAAAACTTCATCAATTAAGGAATGTGGTTACATAAAATCATTCTTGAAACGTTCGTGTTACAGGAATAGGAAACGAAAGAAATGTTATTTATGATGATTGCCGGTAAATGTGAACGTATTTAAAACAACATTTATTCCACTCACGACTGTCGAACAATAATTATCCGGTAATTGATTTTAACCTTCTATTTACCGCTTATGAACAAATTAAAACTTGACAGGTTTTATTATAAACAAAGAACGGCAAAGTGAATGAGTGAAATATTTCTGCGCACAAGTTAGGAATACCGCATTCGTAGTGAGGTATTTTTAATTAAACTTTATAATATAAGAAAAGTGACTTAAAATCAACTTGAATTCTCTACTTGAGATGTCTATTTAAATTAAGGAAATGCCTTTGCAAATGTTTGTATCTACTCTGTTACTACTGGCTTTAAAAATGATTAATTCTTAATATTATACAATTTATATAATTTTAATATAGCAATAGGAGATAGTTGATAAGTGCAGTATCAAAATAAAATTATTAGGGAATTTATTAGGGAATGAGTTTACAAACTTAAATAATGCAAGTGATATGAGTTGAGGAAAAAAAAATCATTATTAATTCGATACTTAAACTTGAAAGTTAATTATATAAAAATAAATTAAGTATAGGAAAATTTGAGATACTTCAATCAATTAATAATCCATTTCTTTATAAAAAAATATATAAACAATTACTTAAACCATGTATTCTACATTATGTATTCTTGGATGTGCCTACTTAATTGAAGTATTGTATTTCTTTTAAAAATATTTTGAATATTCAAAATTAATATTTTGAAATTCCAGAAAATGGCTCTACAAATTTTCATCTATGTTGTTTCTCAAACGCGTTTCACCCTTTCCAATAAAATGTTTAAAACAGACGAAGCGAGAGTACTAGTTCTGGAATAATAACGGTTACCTTTTAAGTTTGCAATTTACAGCATCTAATAGTACTCTCTAGCTTACAAACACAGTAACAAGATATTTTAAAACTTTTTGGTTCAGCGAATTTTCTCATTTGCTAACTCGAGCAAATGTTCCATCGGATGCATTCTGTTTGTTTGTCGTTGTTTCTGTATCTCTTTTCCGAGTTCTAAGGGATCTATTGAAAAGTTTGCAGACGCTGCTGTCGATCAAGATTAGTATGCAATCCTATACGGAAACTTTTAATTGAAAATGTTTTCCTTTTATATTTTCTAATGTTTTTTACTTTTACCTTTTCACTTATCTCACTGATAATATTTACTATGTAACCTACACAACACTTATATTCAACTTTTGATACTAATATTATAAATTTTAATGTGAAAATAACTGTCTCTCTGCTGTAACCTTTTTACGCCTTAACTACTAAACCGATCATCTTCAAATTTTTCATACACATTGTCAGGGACACAGAAAAGGACATAGGGTACCTTTCATCTAGAAAAAAAATTCTTCACGAGGGGTCATCCAAAAATAAAAATCCAACACCGGGCAAAAGTATAACAGCAATAAATATGTCAGGCTTTATATGTTTTATCTTACATCGCGTGCACCACTTAGTTTTAAATTAAAGGGACTAAAAAATTGAAACTTTTTTTTAATCCACCTATTGGCAATGACTACTCAGTTAAAAAAGCCCAATATAAAATAGAAACAAATTGCTGTTTTGTTTTTATCAGCCTAAACAATTAAGTACATAAGTACTTAATAATAATACATTTCCTTTATATATACTACAGTAAAATTAATATACATAAATTTCGATGCAATCTAAATATTCTAATATTTAAATTGAACCAACGCCAACTGAGGTAAGTTTTAATTTATTTATAACTAGTAGTTTCATTAACTTTTTTTCTGGTTGATGCATTTTTTATGGGTCAGTAACGTTGTCTAGTAAATAAACATGGCTCAGTGACTAACAAACGTGTTTAGATTCCTTGATCTTGACACAGATTTTGTGCAAAATAAATCCCTCTGCGACAAAAACCTGTTCGCCTGCGGCTCGTACGTTTGCAAATAACTATAGATGTTCGATGCTTTAGTACCAATATTCATTTAGAAATCTCAGTTTAATCGATGTTTAGCTTTGACATAAAATTATTTTATGATAATATTGTAATATAATTATATAAAGCCATCCAAACCGGATTCGTTCGTGCGTTATATGTGTAATTTGAGCTGTGGCTTATGTAATTAAAGCTTATCTGACTATTATGTATATTATGTATTTATTGTAATCGTCTGAAAAAGGCTTTCTTTATGAATTGATTACACAATAAATGCACAGATAATTTGGAAATAATTATCTAAATACTATTAAGAAGTACAACAAAAAAAAAATAATGAAATTTATAGGCAAATTAATCATTATAATTAATTACCTAAGTGTTGGAATTTTTACTTTTTAATCAAAATCACCATAAAATTATATTTGTTATAAATAAAATCCATTCTGATATTAGGTAATCCCACTGGTAGGTAATGGTCTTAAATATCTTATAAGAATTGTATAATTTTATTTTTGTTTTATTTGTAAGTTTATCATCCCAGGTTATTTAAGTGGTGGATGAATCAAAATTTAATAAGGTTATTAAATATGCTAGATTTATTAGTTATAGTAACCTGCCTTCGGGTTCGCACGGGTTTGGAATTTTTTTCTGCATTGTGTACATAAAGCTTATAGTTTAACGTAACATCAATATCAAAATAGGTGGTCTAGAACAAGTTAGCGGAGAAAAAGACAGAAGGGGACAGTTTTCATAATGATCATAAGTATGATCATTATGAAAAGTATGACATACGTATCATAAGTAGGTATACGAATTCACTGTAAATATCACTATTATGAGTCGTAATTATAGTGAAAAAAAATTTAAAAAGAATATGAAAATCTTAAAAATTTAAACAATTATACTTTTAGTGACTATTCTTAAAAATTGCTGATATTAAAAGGCTTGACCTGGTACAACCTCAATTTAACCTCAAGAATGTGACAGCACAATATCACGAAAGGAAAACCTTGTACTTGCCTCGAACTCGCGTGAAGTAAATAACTGACCGCAATCTTTATATACATCTTAATAGCGACTTGGGCAGAGTGTCGTTACTCGCAATTCATGTATTTTACATAATACCGTTTGTTAAACGTAATGTGGACTGCACAAATACCGGTTCCAAATACTTTGTTACGTACAAGTACTCGTGTAATTTACGGAGATAAATATAAAAATGTGCATCTACCACCATTTAACTTGCGGATGCGCGGCAGAATGGAATAAATGTATATTTATGTAAATGTGACAGATAAAAAACCAGTATGGAGTAAGGTCGCGGTGCAAGCAGTTTTCTCTTGCGTGATGTTAGCTTACATATATGTCTTGTTACTATATATGTGTGTACATTGTAAAGCTTGTACGGTATTGGAAACGAATATTTTTATTGTGTTAAATAAGCGATTTCCATTGTACATAATAATTTAAAATTACTGATAATTTTCATTTTATTGAAAACAGGAAATTGTAATAAATGTAAGTAAGTGTGCGTTAAAAGTTAATAATAGCTTAATTCTTACCTTTAAACACTTTCGGTCTTATTCATAAAAATCCCTTATTAGATGTTTATAACGTTCATTAGTTAAAACGCTCATAAGACCTTAATAAGCTTATTATAAAATTCCTATTTATAAACGTTCAATAAGCCTGTCATAACTATATATTCGCTATGGGTTAGTTTATAATTGTTATGTTGCCGTTTTGATGAATTCATAGACAAAAAAGCTAAACCCTCTCTATCCACGCCCTAAATGAAAGTAAAGTGATTATTATAATGTAACATTTTGACATTTCTTATGAAAACAAAACAATTCGCAGACGTTATCAAATTACTTACGTTTGATCCCGGTCGTTTTCAGTAACCAAAATTATATTTCTCTTCCAATTAAAGTGAATAATGGAGACAAAAACTATCAAAAAACGGGAAAGACAAGATCAATAATAAAGGCAGCCGTATATTAAAACGGTATCTCCTTTTGAACTCCGCCTCGGGCAAAGAAAATGGATCATATCTCTCTTGGTATACCTTTCGACGATGTGGAATGTTTTCTACCAGTTCAATGGCGGCTATAGCTAGTAAAGCTTGCATAACGAAACTTTTATTATATCGCTTATTATGTTATATATTACTTAAGTAATTTAAACTATTATTTGTATAAATAAATATCTTAGATATGACTAACTCCTTTACAAACATCAAACTCTACATCAACGTCATTCAGAAATCAGCTGTTGTAAGTCGGCCATTTTGAATTTTTCTCTTATTAGAGCTTTATAGTAGGGTTCATGCTTCAATAACTTAAAAAGGCGTTATTAAACACTTAATAGAGGGTTTTACTGTTATTGAACGTTTATGAATAATGTTTTTTGGTAAATTTCTTATAACATTTTATGAATAAGAGCGTTTATATTTTAAATGAAAACTAACAATTTATTTAAATGTCAACTGGTACAATTTATTTGATGTTTAAGATAAGTAGGTTAGAGTATTTAGGAGCATCCCCCTGATGGATGTCCTAGAGTACCTACACTATTTTTTACACTCACGAATGTAAAAAATACAAATTTACAACATATTTTTTTCAAAAATATATTATCATAAACAATTATTGGATATATCTGTCATCTCTCAGTAAAGAATAATTTATTGCAATATATAATTAGTCTAGTTAAGTTCAATATATGTAAATTACTCTTCTCTTTAACCACGATAATGTCACAGATACACAAAGGGTATGGATGTCTTCTATCTGAAATATGTGAAGTTCTTCTTATTTTTTATCTATAATTTTCATTTGCACTTCGACTTGTAGTACTCATGCGGCTATATGTCTAATAGTTATGACGACATATCGCTATCGTGTCGTAGTGTATATCGAATCAATTGAATCATAATTTGTCATGAATTTTGTGCGGACTGTCGTAAGAGATAGGCGCAACGCAGTCTGCCGACATACGGTGTAGTGACATATAACGTGACGTAGATAATCAAAAATTGATGAATAACTGTTACATTATTAGTTATTATTTGTATGAAGGAGAGGGTTTGGTTTTCCATTCATATAAATAATTATAAACTTCGTGTGAAACTAAAATTGAATATTAACGATTCACTATATGCTATAGCTTAAGGTTCCATTAAGTATGTGTATTATCCTAATATAATATAAATTTAAGTCGCTGTCCGCGTCGTATTATGTATATATATTTGAGGGGAAATCACAATTTATGGATTATCCCTCGTCGACGGGGACAATCGACGAGGTGAAGTGACTTATCCTCTGATAAGTCTACCGCTACGCCCGCTCCGGAGCTATATGTAATTATATGTAATTTCCTAACATAGTATAAATTGAAGTCGCTGTCCGGGTTTATTTAAGAGCTAACTCCTCCTAAACAACACAAGGGATTTTGATGTGGTTTTCACTAATGTATCATAGAGAAAGGTTATTGAAGAACAAAATTGCCCCCGTACGAAGGCGAGGGAGGGCCGTTAGTTGATTATGAAATATAATTAATTAGTTTTAGTAGATTTGAGTGCATTGTTTTGTTATGTTTTGTATTTACAAAACTCTGTAATATTAATGTTATTATTAGGTAGCTATTTAAGATATTTTTGTATCCTTGTAATTTATAGAAAGATAATTTTATTAATAATTAAACGTATCTCAGTGTGGTGTGGTTATACGAGTATTACAAAAATATGGCTAGGATGACGCTTGAAAGTTATGTATGTTCATTCTAAAATTTATTGCATCATAATAATTTGTATAAGTACTAAAAGCTACTAAATATTTATAAATTAAATTGTATAATAAGCATTATACAACTATTTGTAATATAACAATTATAAATTTGATTGCTGTGCCATTAAAGGTTGGACCTTTAATGGCACTGACCGCATATTTTTAAAGTGTCACAAGATCCGTCTTCATTGGCACTATACTTAGGTATTTATTTTATGAAGGTTTAGCGACAATAAGGAAAGAATAAGACAATAAGGTAAGGTAAGAAGGTAACTCGATTAGGGTAAGGTGGAAGGGATGAGACGAGCTGGGCGAAGGAGTTGCATGGTTACCAGGGAGTGGACTGGAATGACCTCAGTCGATCAATAATAATTGTTCCAATTGCCAAGTTAATGATAACCAAATGCATTACCAAGGTACACAACTAAATTAATTATTAATTGATATTCTTAATTATACTTACGAATTACCTACATAAATAAACATAACGAATTTAACTTTTCTTTTAAAGAAATTCTTTTATCGTCTAAATGTAAAAAAAAATGAATACAAAACGAATGAACAAAATCAGCATCGTAAATTAAGAAAGTGAAAGTTTTGTAGGTATTTAAGTAAATTCACTTTTAACTTCAATGAAGGCTACGTTAAAAATGTTACTTTTTAATAACTTAATCTGTTTTCATATTAATGGATAAATGATAAAAATAATGTAAGTCTTATTCAAGTGTCAAGCTTACAATTATCAAGAAAAAGTGTGGTAAGTTTCTCAAATTCGAAAATGAATTCGCCCATCTATATTGATTATTCTCGGAACTAACTATTGCGTAAGCCTTCTACCAAACCGGCTATTAAGATTCTCCATGAGTGACGCCATCATGGAATAATCCATATAAATAAGTAACAAAAACAATACCTTTTTTATTTTATTTATAGTGAAACCTTCGAATTCAAGTTATATGCGCTCGCATTTTATTCATTTACTCTTGACACTCTGATATAATAATATATGGTAAGTACATTATTACTAAAGTAATGTTACAAAGTTAGGTATAATTTACAGAAGAAAATCAAAACAATATTTAAAAAATACTTATAGAAGATTCATTATCGCTCTGAAGTCTTTGACCTCTTGAGCGGCCGCGCATCTTTATCCGGGACGTGTTTAATGAAAAAGCCGATATTTTTAACATTTTTATCACGAAAATTATTTTAAGTTAGTAAGAAAGTGATCTTCAAAAACAAAACATATTTGTTGGACATCAAAGAGAAAATACAATAGGAATTTTTTGCTAGTGTTTAAAAATTAACCTTAATTAACCTGCAAATAGTCTGTAATAACATATTTATCATTTGACTAGCTGGTACCTGGCGCGTTGTTGCGATGTCATCTATAACATAACTTGACAATAATTCATTATAGAAAATAATAAGAAAGTTTTATCAAAATTGTATGATTTTTTATTATTCCAATTTTTCTCTTGATACTCTACCTTCCTCGGACTTCTTCGAATATAGAAAATAAATATGTGAATAATAATTAGAAAAATACCCAAGTAGTCCAGCCATTACCTATCTAGTTTTGCGCTTAGCAACATACATTTAGCGAATCATTTTTATTTATATAGAAGATTAATTAATATTAATTGGTACTAGATTTAATGTCTATAATGTCTATTTATACTAGAGTTACATATTCATGGGTATCTTTTAATCATAAAATACACGAACAAGTTACCTAGTAAATATGTAACAATTTAAATAACTTTTTATCCTAAGTATAAATCAACCGGTCTGAACATTTTTCCACAGACTTTATATAGACAATTTTATAGCAGCAACACAAATCAATCCAATTAAAGTGCCCTCAGAATTCACATAGCTTTTCTTTGCAAGCATTTATGCCGACATATTCATCTTTATGTTGGCCACTACGCACTAGTGCCTAGTTATCTCCAAGTGCGGTATGTCAAGAGCAGTGCTGGAATGCATCCGTTGACTTGACATACTTAGGGTCCAGTTTCATCTTTGAATACCTACGAGACTCTATTGAAATTACTATAGAATTTTTATAGCAGTGAACGCTTTTTTGGTATGAAAGATATACATTTTTTTTGTGGGTTTGAGATCATAAACCAAATAAAGACATGTAATGTAAAAAGGGGCTAAGTTGTCATGTAAATACATATTCAAAAGAAGTTTTAACTAATAAAAAGCCAAGTTAGGGAATATAAGATCATCATTATAAAAAAATTACATGCGGATAAATTTTGTCTGTAGACAGACATGTACCTATTAAAATATAAAGAATATTATATGTCCGATAATGTTTGCCTAGAATAACAGAAAATGCATGTAAGTATTGTAAACAAAACTAATATATTTTGTTTTTCATTTTCTAACATAATAAAATGTATTGATGGCTATATCTAATTCATTAAATATTGCTTCTGTTAGTAGACAAATATCATCAACAGATTTTCAACTTGAATTAAATCTAATACTTCAGCTTAAAAAATTGAAAGGAATAGATAATTTCTTTAGAGAATTCTAAAAGTATTTTAAATAAGAACCACATTAGATTTTAAACAGCATCCATTTATGTATTTACAAGTTTTTGTACCAGTCGTGATTTTATACAAATAATACTTGGTCATATTTACTTGATCCCCTCCCCGCGAATGATGTTTGCATTGAATTATTGATGTGTGATTCACTAAATATTTCTGTACGATTTCAATATTTCAAGAAATTGAGTTTCCAACCGACCGCGTGCATTTCTCGTTTATGGATTGTAACGAACGTACATTACATAGTATAAGTTTGGTATTCAATTCGTGTTCAGTATATCGGGAGGAGCAGTGAACCTCTTTGTGGGTGCGTTGACTCCCTTCCCTCGGACAACCACTCTCTCGACATCTCGTACCTTTGTCCTTACAAATAAACATGTTCATGTTCTTCGCATTTCTTTGGTTTCAGTAGTGTTTTAATCAAAATGTTTTTAGCACTTGTAAAGTGTGGTGAAAACGGTTATGGTCCACAATTATAAGTCTCTATTAATATTAAAAACTTTTTTGTTAAGGTATCTTTTTAAATCCGCATACTCTTCAAGACGATTAATTAGTGCCAGACAAAAATACAATTTTGATACACGTGAAAAGAGAAAAAGAGGCGTACAAACGTATTTCATTGTTAATCAATTTTAAATTTAAAAAACTTATTAAAGATTATTAAGACATGTATTAATTTCAGAACATTACATATTTTGTATAAAATATATTTTAAAATTGGTAAAATTTAAATAATATAAAAGAAAATTTTAATGATATTCGCAAGTAAGTTAAATTATCTGTCTGTTAAATTACACTAATTACAAAATCATCATTTTACTGGTTAATCAGCCGTCATTAAAAGTACAGTAATTTAATGCAATGTTTAATTACAAGCTAACAGTACAAAGGGAAATATTTGTTAAATTAATAATGCTGCAAATGGTTAATATTTCGTTCTGACTTTAATGGTCTTATTATTTACATAACAAGAAGTGAAGAAACGGTGCATACGAAACGGAATCAACGAATAATTTTATTGACAGTTCGGTTGATTTATTTGTTTCATACAATAAACACCAATAATTAATTAATGAATGACTTTACAAGCTATAATTAAAATTATAAAATAATCGCCGACTTTCTATTGATATCTGCTGTAAGTTACTGAGGAGTTAGTTATCCCGCAGACTACTAGATGCTGAAGCATCAGCTCAAAGTTAACATGTCATGGAATTACCACCGAAGTAATAGTATACCAAATTTCTACCATTAATTTAACATGTAAATTTTAGTGAAATCCCTTAGTCAACTGGGGTCAACTGATTGTCTTCAAACGCCTAAACAAATTTTAATAAATTAGAGCTAAGAACAATCTCGATCACGTCAGATTTCAAACAAAAACAAACCGGATCAAAATCTGTCATCAGATTCACAATAACACAGACACACACGTCGAACTTATAACACCCCGTTTTTGCCGTCGGGCGTCAGGGGTAAACCATCAAGAGAACCGTCAGCCTGTCTGAGGACTTTTATATAAAAAGAAAAAACATGTTTTAATTAAAGTGAAACAAGTACAGGAAAAGATAATATTAAAGAAATAAAGTATATGTAATACAAAATTAATTATATGACCTATGCACTAATAAATAGTTTAAAGTAAAAAAAAAATTGCTCCTAGACAAATAAAAAGTTTCAATTAAAATATTAAATTTATCATTTTATTTTATTTTATTTTATTTTATTTAATAGAAACACCAACAGTACATCAAAATTAGCTGTCACATACACTTATAAAGATATAAAAACACGTTTACATTTGTGTACCAATTACAGGTATTTACAGCTAGCTACATGTTACATGTTGTCATGAAAATTTAGAAAAAATAATAACAATGATAATAATCAATAATAAATACATATATCTACTTGAAACAAAACATCGTAAAAATGAAAGCAATTAATCAATATTTTTAGACCTTGAGAGTTTCCTTTTAAAACAATTCAAGCTGTCATGAAAAATATCAACCTCTAAGTCATTCTGAAGAGAATGGAAATTGGAAATCATACGATTGACCAGGGAGAACTTGCCCAAGCTTGTGCGTATTATGTCACAGGAAAATACCCTCGTAATAGGATATCTGGGTATAGCACGGGGCACCACCACAGATAGGAGATTCAAGACATCAGGTGCCGAGATAATTCCATTAGCTATTTTATGTAAGGTAACCGCATCCGCAATCACGCGTCGTTTCTCTAAAGACTGAAGTTTAAAATGCAGTAATCTAGAATTGTAATCCAGAGAAGGGGAACATTGTTTATCCTTATGAGCCAAGTATCTTGTAAAATTACGTTGAATACGCTCCAGCCTCACTATATGAGATCGATAGGAAGGGTTCCAAATTGGAGAGGCGTATTCTAAAACACTCCTTACCAAAGTTTTATATAGATATATCACCGTATTCACATTCGTAAAGTCTCGGCTGTTTCGTTTTATGAAGCCCGATAGTTGCGAAGCTTTTTTAGCTACAGTGTCTATATGTGAGATGAATGTAAGTCTGGCATCCAAAACCACCCCTAGGTCACGCACCGTATGGACCTCTGCAAGGGGGGTGCCACCGATGAAATACATTGATGGAACTTTATTTATTTTCCTAGTAAACTTGATCATTCGAAATTAATTGTCATATCTCACTTTCTATGTCTTATAATATGTCAATTGTATCTAATATCGATATGTCTATCTGTCTATTGAAGCGTAACATATAATTAGTTGCGTCAGAGTACCGCTACGTATGAAGCGTGCCATACCGGACCCCATAGGTCTGGTTGCGTGTTTTGAATAAAATATACGTTTAAATGATGACCGGTTACTTTCACGAGTCACTTTTGTTGTAATCTATTAGTTTGCCGAATATATATTATTTTATGTATATGTCGCAGTATAATCGGAAATAACGGATTTTTGTTAAAATCCTAGTACGATTGCAAAGAACTAAGAACGAATTTTTAAATCATTCGAGGTACTTTCAGGATCTTTGCAAAAATCCGACCAGTTTTAGGTAAGTCGCGGATAAATGCTTAGCTGTCATAAGTCTTGAGCGCTGATTGGCCGAAATGAACGATACTTACTGACGGACGCTGATTGACCAACCAGAACAGAGAAGATATACATCATTGCCCAATCAGCGTTTCATTTTCTAATTTTCCTAAACAAATTGGAATTTTTGCAAAGATCCTGAAAGTATCTCGGATGATTACAAAATTCGTTGTTAGTTTCCTATTATACGCTTCTTTGCAAATGTACTAGGATTTTTGCAAAAATCCGATATTTCCGATCATACTGCAACAAATACACTTTTAAAAAATTTAATTTAGTTTAAATTAATTAAATATTAATGCTAATTATTCATTTAAAATTTATGAATATGGACCACTAGGCGACTTTCATATAAATATTAAATCTAATGTTTCTGCAACATTATTTATATGCATAGTTAGAATTAGTTTAGTTAGTGAAGTTTAAATTTTACTCAGTTATTTATAGGATAGGTTAAATACTTAAATTCTTAACTATAAAACCGTATTAACAAAAGTAATATATTTTATTATTTGTAAACATTTTAAATGTGCGATTCTCAACTCAAATTAAGTGCAGTTAGTTAACACGTTAAAATAGCGAATGTTTTCCCATAAAACCACACTTTAGTAAATCCGTGCATAAGTTATATTGCAATAAGTTAATAAAAAGTCTATTAAAATATAGGAATAATTATTATTTTTACCTTCATCGTTGACCTTTGAAGTAATTCGCGTATGAAATATTCATAACAGTAATTAAACGATACGCAATGCCGTTCCAGTTGTAGAAACATTATTTTATTTATGTATATAAATAGAAATAGATAACTGAATGAGACATGTATTTACTTGTTACCAACCAGGTAATTTGAGAAATTAATATTTGTCATTTTTTCAGAACGTGTATTTTATTTTTCTGATTTACAATTTACTATAATACTTCTAAAAGAATAATAATAAAAAAATAACACTACTTCATTCCTGTAAAATTAAATAAATTATTTGGAAGAAATATATTTAATTTTTTTCCATTAAGTATCATCTAAATTCTGAGTTTTAAAATAGATAAAATGACTTTTCATTAACCCCTTTACACCCTAAGCCCTCTTCATGTAAATCTAAACCTATTTTTCAATTAAATTATGTGACAATCATTAATAGTTTCAAAATATTATATTCAGCAAAATTCTAGTGAATAAGCTCTAAATATAATAAATATATTTGATCTTATCTTTATGATTACAGTATGTTTTAACGAACACTTAAATATGCGTTGTTTACGTTAATTATATAAAATTTATTGGTAGTAAATTGTATGCTCTTTAGCTTCTAAATTTACACCTTCTTGTCCAATGATAATTTTATGCAATTTGTCCTTATTTATATGATGAGCATCAAATTTAAAAAATAATTCAGTTTACAAGTCTTACGCAAATACAACATCTCTTATTGATTTTAAATAAAATTCTAGAACAATATTTTTTGAATAATACTTTAAAGGAAATTAATATAACTGCTGAATAACCAATTATAAATCTAGTTAACATTTTTCACACTTTGACTAAATTATCTAAAACAATATAAAACGTTTTAAAAATAGTAATAAAAGGACGTGAATATTAAACCTCAAATTATTAATTTTGAAAAAAAAACAGAAATAATTTGTTTAGAGACCACCAAGCGTTTATTGTAAAAAAAAAGAACCTAAGGTATACTTAACGTATAATAAAAATCTTAAACATTTGAAGTAAGTATAAAAAAAATAATATTTTAAATAAAAATACTAAAAAACTTTACTTGTCTTTAAATCATGTTATTCTTTCCAAAATTTGTATATAAATAAAAAATTGCTTTCTGTTAAAAGAAATAAATAGGAAAGATATACTTAATTGGTAGTAGTTGCATAATACGAGCTATCGCCGCGTTTCATCTGAGATCACTTCGTGCCAGTGAGAGTATTTCTCTGTTTTGTAGGTCACGACGATCACACCTTCGAATCCTATAAAGATCCACGAGCTCTTAATATCTAGTGCAAGAGAAAACTATAAATTTTCAACCTTTTTTGATGTTCGTTTTTAAATGATGAGCCTTTGTCACGCACTATTCAGCTTAGAGAGTTTAATGGTTTGTTTAAAATACCGTTTATATTTGCAGAAGATTAATAGAAGCGCTTATATAATATTTAATTACTGGGTTGCTAAAGCTCTCTCAAAGCGTTGATTGAATTTCGCTACCATTTTAATTGTGTATTATATTTAAGATGATTTAAATTTAAAATAGATTTACCATTTAGGTAAATTTTAATTAGTCATTGATATGAATTTCATAAGCCAATACTTGTTATATTATTATAAGATCAATTAACATTAAAGTGAGTTTCTATTGAATATATTACACTAAAACAAAATCATAGAAATTTGAGATCCTCACACAAGAATTCATTATACTTTTCATTGTTTACACATATCATATTTAATAGTTTTTCATAAAAAATAAAAATTATTAAAATATAAATTTTTAAAACTAATGTAAAAAGCAAGCCACTACTAGTTTTTTTGTATTGATTCAGCTTCCAAGTTTTGTCATACATAAAAAAAAAATTCAAAAGAATTTCTCTTAGTTTCGATACATAGATTGCTACATGTACCAAATTAATTGTACAAGCCTTAAAAAAAAAGAAAAGTTATGCAAAATCCTGTTTAATTAAATGAGTTAACTGAGAATTTAAAATGGTCAAAAATTAGCGGCAATCACTTAATTTGCGCGTTATGGACCAATGATGTTACACATTTCGCGCGAACCGTATCGCTGTTACGAAATGCAAGCTTGAAAAAAATTCATCGACCACCGATTGTTACGGGCGCATGCTAATTTGGACGCAATGCATTTCCACACTTCGTTACCATTTCCCCAGAATTAGATGTTGTAACATCATTATTCGATAATTTTCTAAAATATAGCATTTTTGGTGTCCTATATTTTTTGGTGCAATCGCATAAAATATCAATGCACACTTTATTCAGTATTACTCAATAACATATTTTTTTATTAATTTAGTTATTATAAATTTATTAATTATAAATGAATTACTTGAAAATTATCTATCGGTACAAAATTAATTTAAACAAGTATTGTATTTTCATACATTAGTAATAAATTAGTTTTAAATAAGATTATTTATCACTTAAAAATTTTATAATTGTAATTTAGATTAGATTAATTAAAATTAGGCCAATATAAAAAGCCAATAAAAAATCAAATAAAAAAATAAATTAAAATTAAAATTCTATTATACTCATTATAATATTTTCTACTCACAATAATTAAAAAAATACAATAAAATCAACATTAAAAAAATATTGACATAATATTTTCTGATTATCTAAAAAAGCTTTTTTTCTAATTTCTTTCGTATAATATTTGGTTTCACTCTTTTTGGTTCATGAAAGTAAAAAAAAAGTATATATACCAATATAAATATTAGATATGTATTAAATTTCTATCACACTAAATATTATAGATATCAATTAATTAGCGGTTATAAGAATAACATATCATTAATTATTCTAAACGTTAACAATTCATCAAGCAAACCAGCCGTCCAATCACATCTCCGCTTTCTTTGACAGTCGCGGAGAGAGTTCGCGTGAACCGTACTTACTTACTTACTTACTATTTTACGAAAGTTTTCGCGCGCATTCATCGTTTTACTACGTCTACACCTGTACTTAAGAATTTTTTAACCGTACTCACCTCGTCTGAACAGAGCGCACACACACACAATTTTATTACCACCAAGGAAATTTTATTCAATTCGTTACAAAGTTCGTTGTCACAGTACCACAATCGGATGCGTGCGGTTAGTCCGTTTTTGCTGGGTTCTAAGTTCGTTCTCGGCCAGAGTCGTTCTTGCACTGAGCGGTTGAACGGAAGAGTTGTGCGTGGTATGCTCAGGCGCACACTCACCAAAGTGATACCGAAAACGCGCGCGTTCGCCGTTCTGCGTAAATCGGAAAGATATCTTTAACAAACACCCTACACACATTGTGCGCAGGCGACTCCTATTAAGGTTAAGGATAGTAACAGTACGTTATAATGGGTTACTTTTTACCAATCGATCGACAGCAATGTATGTATAGATTGCGTGATTATAGATTTGCTAATTGAGTTTCTGTGTGCAGTAATTGGAGCGTGAGACTATCTCTATAACATGTGCGTTAACATTTCTAATTGGCGGAGATTCGATTTGCGTTCGTATGTGAAACTTGCATTTGATTCAAAACTAATATTTATATTTCGTGTTTATTAGAAATGATTTACAATTCCAATGGGTATTCAGTTGTCAGGTTAATTATGTAAGTGCACCAATTAGGAAATTGATATAAATATATTGTTGTAGTAAAAGCTATTTTTAGCATAAAAGAGAAAAAATGCAGAATTAAAAATATTTTTCAACAAAACTGCCTTTAAGCACCGATTTTATTTTATTTATTTCACAGTTTAAATAAATATAGCACTAAGTGAAGTATACAAAAATAAAAGGTAATTAAAGGTTGCAGATATAAATTGAGCTTTTCAGTTTTATATCCGCTGAAATAATAGTGAATGTTTAATTTTATTTCAAACGTTATAGCCGCTGAAACAAAACTAATTGGACTTCAGATATTCAGATATACTTTCATTTTAAGTCCATATTTACGTATAACCAGAATTTTAGTACATAAAAAAATTTTTTTTGGTAAATATTGTTTGTTTCTATTAAACTATTTTTTTTTGTTTTAATTTTATAATTATATAACTTTCTATTACAACTTTATTTATAATTTGATATAAATACAAAATTACACTTTCGTAAAACATTGCTGAAATTTTAAACACAGCGAGTATTGGCACAGGCGGCTGCAAAGCCTATGCATTGGATACTAAACTTTGAACATGAACAACAACGCGGACTCATAAAATGTTTAATATTCAAACAAAGGATCAAATGGCATCTAAAGTTCGTATCTGATTCGAACATTAGTGTTAATGTTAGACAGTTCGTCAATATATCACATTTGCCCTGAAATTTTCAAATTTCGAATGAAAATGGGTAATTTATTTAGAAATTTATAATAAAAAATATTTTACCAGGAGTTTATGGAGCTGTTAAATTATATGGGTGGTTCCATGAACTGTTATATTTTACTAATCAAAATAAAAATATATATACAGAAAATTTAAATCTGAATTGCTCAAGTGGTTTTAAATAATCATTAGATGGGTGTTTTTGGTTGATAAAGGAAAAACGTATAACGACGTAAAACGGGACTATAATCTATTTTGGATAATAAAGTTACTACTGTCGCCTATAACACGAGCAACGGAATAGGTGCTGCAAGTGAGCTGCCTACAATCCATAGTAGTATCCATTACCCAAATTAATGTCCATGGTCCAAACCACGACCTGGGGAAAAGCAGGTTGGTATCGGAACCTTCCAGAAAATCTACTAGGTGAATAGCCTAGCTGACACTGTTTATTTTCAATATTGCGTTCATGTCACCTTTATTAATTTTATTAAAATAACTAGCTGGTGCCCACGACTTCGTCCGCGTTGAAAAATATTAAGTAGCCTATCCTGTGTCCCGTACGTCCAAATGTTTATCTACCAAGTTTCATGAAAATCAGTTAATTCGTTTCAGAGTTATGGAGGAACATACATACATACAATACCTACACTTACAGGTTTATTATTAGTATTGATCTCTGCTAACATTGCGAATGTGAATTTTAATTTTGAAGATGGAGATACTAATTTCGTAAAGATCAGTTTAAAATTTTGTTACAACTTTAAGAAGACACGAGGGATCGAAGAAGTAATCGAAGAAAATCACGTGGGATTAGAATTATTATAAATTTTTAAATGTATCAGTAGATAGCGTGGCATTAAAGAAGCAGATATCAAAAAACAAAGTAAAAATTTTCAAAAAGAGACGAATAGATATTGATGATTACATCTCCTCAATTAAAACATAGGTATACAAAAAGGTGTCCTTTATATTCTCGTGGAATAATAGTATCTACCTCTATTATTATTATGATTTAACTAATTTTATTAGACTGGAATTTAGATAGCTCAAGCGGACCTGAAAGCAAAATTTAGTTGGTGTCTATTTTATGAGAAATGTCTTCATATTTTTTCTATTTTAATATTTTCTCGGATTACGTCTTTTTTAGATAACACATTTAAACTTTAAAATGACCATAATTATAATATTACGGGCAAGTCTCCACTGATAGATGGAAACCCTCAATTAAACTTGTAAGGCATTGTTGCCGCATTTTATTACACTGTGGTAATAGCGGTTTTGCGTTAATAAGAGCACTTTAATAAGAGTGTATGTATGTTAGGAAACTCTGTCGACACATTTATTTAATGGGTAGTAAAATCAATTTTCCACCCGATAGTACTATTGTTATGTGACCTGCAGTTACTAAACATAATCAATTGTTGCAGAACAGGTGGACAATTGAATTCAGAGGTTGCTTATAAGCACGAACATTAATAAATAATTTCTAGTTGATTATGTATTTCAATTTTTATAAGTTTCTGCAATAGAACATTCCAACACGACCATTTACGTTATAGAATGAGAAAGTAATTTGCATTAAAAAGAGTAATTGCGTTAGAAAAGAATATGAGTATTTTAACTATAGTATTTATGATGTTATATGTGATTTTAAGAATTCACACTTTACGGACTGTTTCCTTATCGTTTAGTATGCTATTAATTTGTCAATTGTGGAAATTATGTGAGCAACTTTATACAAAACATGATTTTTCAGAAAATATATCTAATGTTAAAGTTATACTTATTAGACCGAAAAAAATTTTTTTTTAGTAAATAAGTAAAAAAAGTCAGTAAGAATTTAGTAAGGAAGTAAAGAAAGTCTTAATTTTGTAAAAATGTTGAATTTAGAGAGCAATTAAAAGCCTAAGGACTTATAGCACAGTAATAATTTTATAATGAGTTGAAATGGACATGTACAAATTTTGGTACCTATATATTAACATAATTTTTTGCGAAGCTGTTAAAGAAGAAAAAAGTTTCTAATATGTTATTAACGATAATGGTAAGTATACTTACACACAATCTCAAAATACAATCCAGCAAATAGCAAAGAAAGCCAAATGCGAATTAACAATATTAAGTAATTAAAAGTCGACAAAATATGAGGTTATCCTTTAATCTATGAAGATTAACAGCGCGTTTGCACCCTCCCTGGCGTTACTTGTTTTTTTTTATAGGTACGCAAAGGTAGCCAGCCACCTCCAAGTAGTCGACCATCGGCTTAACCATAATCAATATGATCCCCTCATATCTGAATAAGCAAGGAATAATTCCTCGCCAAGGAAATATGTAAAATATTTTACTTGTTCTCTACCTTTTTTTTAAAATATAAATATTAATGAAGTTTATGTAACAGGGATAGATCATTTTTTTTATATTAATTAAATATTAAACATTTATTATAACAATTTTTTTTTAACTAGTGGCAGGGCACACGTTTCACAGTCGGCTGGCAGCAGTAAACCAACCCCTTATAGAAGAACACAGTGAAATAACAGCACGTGTGCTGTTGTGTTTCTGTGAATAAGTAAGGGATGCCAGAGTCCATTTCCCTATGTCCCTCTCCCAATCATTTATTCTGAATTTCTGTGAATGAAAAATGGATCCCAGAGTTCTAATCCCTATGCCTTCCCAATGCCGCACTTGCGGCACTTGTGGTGTTGCTTGTATTATCAGGCGACGGTAGCCACAGACTGTCTGCCGTAGTTAACATACCATAAAAAAAACACGCATGATATGATACTTCAATAGTATTATACACAAATAAATTTAACTTTAAATTAATATGTATCTAGCACATTCATTCTGAGATTTAGGTATAATCCCCCGGACTCATCCAAACGAACTTTTCATTGTTGGCCTTGGTGTGGTAGGGTTTCGTTCCTGGAGCGTTGTATTCTCATACGAATAATAAAAAAAATGGAGAATTATATGGTGAGTTATTATTATTATTATCTCTTATAAACAAGCCTAGAAACATATTTATGAATAACTTATGCTACGCACTGACTCAACTTAGACCTACGGAAGTGAATTCTGTTGTCAAAGGTCGTTAACTAATGACGTGGGCGCACAATTTAAAATTAGTATAATAGAATTTCCTTAGTAAAAATCGCGTCACGGCACGATTTCGCGCAAGGAGCGGGCGGCGGCAGTGATTTATCACTTTAAATTGATTTAATAACCAATAGACGACATGCCTAAAGTACGGTCTGTTGCCAGAAGTTTCTAAACTTTTACCTTGCGATTATAAATGAAGGAAGTTGCGGGAATTCGTGACTGTTTTGCGTGTTGTCGTCACACCACTGTAGCGCCTATTGCCACAATA
This sequence comes from Synanthedon andrenaeformis, assembly GCA_936446665.2. Taxonomy (NCBI): domain Eukaryota; kingdom Metazoa; phylum Arthropoda; class Insecta; order Lepidoptera; family Sesiidae; genus Synanthedon; species Synanthedon andrenaeformis. Next base: position 9,767,023 of record OW387781.2, on the reverse strand, counting down.
TTAATGGAGCAATTAATATTTCGCAAATAAATATACCTACTATGCGTCCTAATTTTGAAATAATAAACAATTACATGTGCTTCCAAACCATGGCCATGAAAGATTCTAATTGCGCCGGACTCATATGATCTCGCCTCATTTAGTCCAGGATTTGAGATATTTCAGCGCTCCAAATGAATTTTGTAAAACTGCAAAACAATCCTATTCTTTGATTTTTACTTATATGGCTAATATTACGTTACTTTTTTCATCGTACTTGTACTATAACTAATTAAGATTCTGTTTAAGTATTTTTTATTTCCAAATAAATAATAAAATTGTATATTTAAACTGCCCTATAGAACCAAATATAGACTTAATTAGTACAAATAATTAAGGCTATAATTATTAATTAATTATAATTAGCAGCCGAATTTGACGACAGTATCCCATAACAGAAAAGCACCATAAATATATCTCATATTTTATTGTGGTTTTCCCTATCCTATCAAGGTTGGCAGCACACTTGCAACTTGCACCTTGCATATGACGTTGTATGCGGCTATAATAGGCGACAGTAGCCATATACTGTCAAATGGACATAACAAAACATAATAAAAGCCTAACATAACTATTAAATTTGTGCGTCGTCTCTGTCAAGCGTCATAGTGCCAATACTGCCAATGTTCACGCAATAAAACTGTAGAATGAAAATTGCGTTTCGGAACTATTCGAACCATAAAATATTGACTTACCGCTAAAACACTACACAACAAAATCAGTTAACGCAAACCGAGTTTGAAGGACTTCGGTGGTGCATTAAAAGCACGCAAACTTTGTTCAAAATTGTTTTAATTTGTAATAGGTACACACTTCAACTTTAAATGGGCACTGGGTCTGATGTAGATGGATGGAGTTCATATTGATTGTAGAAACTTTACACATTTCGTTGTTAGTGCAGTTTTAACAAAGTTCGACTGAATTATTGAACGTACGAATGCCTATTTAATACCATATACATATTTAGTCTTATTATTTTTTATGCTTGAAAGAGCATATTATTTTTGAAGAATTTTGACTATATTGTACTGGTAGCTAAACAGAAACATCTCAGAGTAGGGCGGATAAACTCTTCATCTATATCGCGAAGCACGATTATGAAACTAAAGAGAGGCATTAGTTGCAACAATATTGATCGGAGTACTAACCATTGTCAGCCAGTAGAACATACAAAGAGAGGCTAAAGCACACAAAGCTTTTCTTATAATGAGGTGTTCTAATAGCTGTTGTGTAAGCAACGGATCGTCAACAATTCGACAATAAAATCTTACATACATATATATATATATATATATATATATATATATATATATATATATTGTCACATATATGACAGAGCATCACTTGAGAACGGCGCGACCGATTTTGATGATTTTTTCGTTGATGTTGATGTTTTCATCACGATATTGACAGAGCATCGACTGTCGGTCAGATAGTTTTGACATTTTTACGAGCACAGTAATTTTGATTCTTAAATAAATTTATTGAAACGATGTTTTCATTACATCCGCAGCCCAGTACGGACACTTTACAGCACATTGAAAAAAAAAAAACTAAATATTAGTTCATTTGAAACTATTATTTAGAATTCTCTGCTTATTATAACAACATTTACGTGCGCACACTAACCAGTCTTATCACAAAGAATATCATCGAAGCTGTCTTTATGGTTTAAAGATAACAAGCCACTTTTAAGACAACAAAGGATTATCTCTATAATGGCACTGCATGTTCTTGTTCAGCAAAATCAGATAATTTTTTTCCTGCATGCCAGTTATTTTTTTTTTTAATATCGAATATTTTAGAAATTTTCTTAATTTTTTATTTTGACAAATTAAGTTACTGTGGCTCTATTTGATAAAGGCATAAAGGGTAGGAATCATACTTAGACAAGGGGTACCAAGTGGCAAAAGGTTACTGATGTAATCTGGTTATATTAAAAAACTAGCTGTTGCACGCGATTTCGCCCTCGTAACTTTATAAAATATAGCCTATGTTAATTGCTGATAATGTAATTTTCTACATAGGTGAAAGAATTTTTAAAAATAGATCAAGTAGTTTTTGAGTTTTCATCATTATAAACATACAAATCTCTCTTTACAATATTTGTATAGAAGTATAGATATAGAAAATTAGGGCTTTCTGCCGTTTTCTACTCACAGATATTATATTAGGATCATCATGCTCTTTCTTCTCAGCATTAGAAGTCTTTTTGTTCATTATCATTGAATTTTTTACAACACAGGAAGATACCTGTCTTGTGTATACCCTGTCATGTTTTCAGGTATAAAAATAAAGATGAACGATAAAGAAAAGTTCAGAATCTATTTGAATCCTGTGGTACTTAGAATTTGTAGCAAAAATTATGCCATAGTGCCAATGACGTAATTATTGACATAGATTGTTGGATCTCATTACAGTCAAATTGAAATGTTTGTTAGTCTTCTATACTTTAGCATAGCATTATTAAAAAATAATGAAAAAATAATAATATTACTAAGCATAAATTGTTTGCATAATAATAGTTTTAGAGTGGCGTCGTTGACACGAGAAAGCACGGATTTTTTTTTACATTTTATGTATCGACAACGAGTTGGTCAGTTAAAAACCGACAAAACACTTTGAAAGCGAACAATAACGAAAAAATATTTTGTCTTTCCACAAAATTTTAGGTTGCACGGCCTATCTGACGTTGGTGTATATTTGACCTAAAAAAAAACATTAAAGCTTTTAGAAATATATAGGATACAATGTAATTTCTTCAATGTGTTCAGATTAAAGTAACAAAACTTAATTAGTTAAGTACTAAGAGTAAGAACAACTGCTTGTATATCCCCATAGAGGAATAATTTTCTTCTAGTGACAATCTTTGAGGAACTGTGTACAAATTATATTGTAAGTGGCACCCAACTAAACACAAAGCGAAGATCTTAATGAACACAATGGTATAGTGAAAAAACAAAAGAATAATTCAAGAAATTAAAAGCTGAAGAATAATAATTCCTCTATAAAGTATAATCTCTACCAAGCCAATTTGTTCTACCAAGTTTACAATATAGTTGTAGGCGGCAAAAAACTGAATGTTCACATGACTTAGTAGTATTTAAACAACCGTACTTACGTCATAAATACTAAATTTTAACCAACTTATTGCGATCTGTGTAACAAACCAAAAAGAAGCCGTGAATAAGTTTTTGCTTAATCAGCAGATGCGTTTTTTGTATCCTCAGGCGACAGCTATCAAGCTTACCTACCATCAAGTATATCGTCAGCCTGTCTGTCGAGTTTGAAATTAAAAAAAAGTGACATATAACTTTTTAAGGATTATTGTGTTTATGTACTCATAATTGACTTGTACATCAATTTTAAAAATAACTAAAATAAACAAATAAGTTTTATTTATTTACTAGCTGGTGCCCACGACTTCGACCGCGTTGAAAAATATTAAGTAGCCTATCCTGTGTCCCGTACGTCCAAATGTTTATCTACCAAGTTTCATGAAAATCAGTTAATTCGTTTCAGAGTTATGGAGGAACATACATACATACATACAGAAAAAAATTCTAAAAATCGTCAATTTAGTTTCAGTATCATGTATAGAGCCTATAAACACGATATCTCTGAAAACAAAGTAACTTACACCATGACCGACCCTTACAGATTTATTATTAGTATTGATTAAGACCCCAAAACATTGAAAATTTCTTTTATAGTATTATATACTTCACTTATAGGCTAATTTAGCATGTATTGAAACGAACATAAAAGAAGACATTCTCTGTTTACGAGCTAAAGCTAAGAAAAAAAAAACAACCAAATCAAACAAAAATGAAACATAAGAAAAATCTAAAGCTCATTAAGTGTACAAAAAGGAATTCGTTTTTGTAATAATAGAGGGTAATATCTTTATCAGATTCGTACAAATAACTTTGTGAAATTATAGAAAATAAACATTTACAAGGAAGTGACTATCTGCTCCAATTACAATTAAAGGTGACAGTTAATAACTTAATGATACCTACAATCTACATGCATGTAAAAATAAAATAAAACTATCACTGAAGAGTAATCATAGCATAACTAAAGTGCACTGATTTTGTGAATAACAAATTATGAGGAATGGTATTTAAGTGTATTTCACTGAAAGAATTTCAGTATTCAGCGACAAGTAACAACAAGATATGGGTGGAATATTTTATCGTTTTGTTATTTTACTGCTCTGTTTAGCTTTCAGTAAAGGTCAGGATAGTAGAGCGTTTTCTTAATATTTCATTTTTGATTTGAATGTTACTGTGAACATGAATTTATTACGATATTCATTGTACATGTCTTTAGTTGTCTACTACGAAAGTATTGGTCATTGTTTACTAATACCAGGGATAAATAAATGTGTTATTTATAATATTGATCTGATCGTGTCTTTAATATTTTATTATTGTGTGTGCGTATCATAAAGTAAAAAAAAAATCATTTTTCTCAGTGACACCTACATAAAATGAAACTATAAAAAAATAACAAAAAAGTGGCATTTTGCAAATATTGTAAAAGCGAAAGCTTGACGGAATTAATTTACGCATTTTTCACGCCAAAACTACTTGTTAGAATAATATTTTAGGCTATAATTTATGAAGAAATACGGGCAAAAGCTAGTCTAGAATTTTTTGGACCTAACTATTGGAATATTGGGAATCATAAGTGCAGCCTTATGATTCCCAATATACATATAAATGAGCTTAACTAACAAATATTATCATACACACATAAAAGTTAACATTACTTTTTAATAACGAGATTTAAAAAGAACTTCTAAGATAAAAACTTGGGAAATATAAACCCTGCAAGTTTTTCTATCTTTCTGAATAAACTTTAAATAAGCAACGAATACCTTTCTTTTCAGAAGTGTTGTCCAAAAAACGAGGCCATACTGAAAATGATGGAGGAAGAATCGTAGGTGGATACAACACTACGATACAAAATATTCCATACCAGGTGTATCTGTTATTACAGAAAGGTTTTGACTATTATCAATGCGGGGGTTCTATCATTAGCAACCGTTATATACTTACTGCAGCGCATTGCCTTTCTGGGTACGTAATTTTTTAAAGTCTAATATAAGCGGCCATTGCCATATACTCTTCATGTAGGCGAGCTTCTTTAATAATTCCCGCCTAGTAATGGACCGCGAGCCAGCAACAGATTTTCATGACCATTCAATTTTCGGTCGAAAATTCGTCAGATGCTTGAGAGAGTTTTATTATGAAGCCCTGTGAAAGTCAGCTGCCGCTCCGTGGGTGGGTTCAGCAGCGTCAGCTGACCTTTCTTTCTTCAAGATATTAGGTTAACTATAATATGACAAATTTTCAATCGGGAGGAAATGATTGAAAATATTATTTTTTTCTACGTGTTTGGGAGGGTACCGCTGACTATAAAGTGATAGATTACACGTCAGCCGATCACATTTCTTCTCATTTGAAAATTTGTGAGATGATAGTTTATCTGCTATTATGAATAAATTAATAAATTTTGCTGATTTTCTTGAATAAAGGATGTCATCGAGTTGATTTTCTCGATGACATCCTTTTTCAAGTTCATGTGTACCTAATATCTTGAAGAAAAATAAAGTCAGCTGACTATTAAGTTGTGGATTACACGTCAGCCAATCGCATTTCTTCTTAGTTAAAAATTTGTCACATGATAGTTTATCTGCTATTATGAATAAATAAAAATGTCAGCTGGTTTATCTCGATGACATTCTTTTTCATGTTTGGGAGGGTACCGCTGCTGAACCCACCCACGGAGCGGCAGCTGACGTTCACAAGGCTTCATGAAACTCTCTCAAGCATCTTACGAGTTATCGCTGGAGAGGAAATGAAATTTGTGCCTGGCTCGTGGACCATAAATTATTTAGCTAATACAAATTTAGGCGTTGTTCAAATAATGTTATTGTATTAAATTCCTTTTAAAAATTTACGCATGATTGGAGCAATTTACATTGAAAACTATGTGATCAACCATAGAAGAAAATTATTTTAAAGATCACTGCGTTCAGGTAATTTATTAACCGCAGCCGGTCTCTACGGAAACATGATACGATTTGGTAATAGAAATAACTTAAAAGCGGTCTATTAGAGACAATTGCATTACAGCAGCGACGCCAGCCATTTTTCAGGATTTCGCCTATAAAAAATTGGGCTCCACTGACGCCGTGGCGTCTTCACAGCGATAAAGATGTCAAGTCGTGGGCACCAGCTAATGTAAAATATATAAGAATTTAAATAATAGGGGTTAAAGTATGAAATTGCCGTTTTATTGTAATAGGTACTTCGAATTGACATAGAACCTTCATGGTTTGAGATTTTTGAGTGAAACTTTTTTCATACGGTACCTATGTAGTTCTTCTTTTAAAAAATGTGCAACATTCGATTATCAACTTTCAGTTGTTTTTTTTATTCAGCTTAGACAATAAAGATGGATACTTCGAAAATTCGTGTGATTTTTGAATACGAGTTCCGACGCGGAACTAACGCGGCAGAAACAGCTCGCAATATTAATGTTGCGTTTGGAGAGGGGACTGCTAATGAACGCACTGTGCGATTTTGGTTTAAACGCTTTCGTGATGGAAACTTCGATTTGAAGAACGAACCACGTGGAAGACCGCCCACACAGGTGAATAACAATGATTTGAAAGAGATGGTGGAAGCCGATCCGAGCCAAACTACCCAGGAATTAGCGGCATGGTTTAACGTTACCTTACCAACAATATTGACTCATTTGCGTCAAATCAATAAAATAAAAAAATATGAAAAATGGGTGCCTCATGATTTGACTGAGCTGCAGAAAGAAACGCGTGTTGAAACTTGCGTTGCCTTGTTGAATCGATACAGAAATGAAGGAATATTGGATCGAATTGTGACATGTGATGAAAAATGGATTCTTTACGATAATCGTAAGCGGAAAATTCAATGGCTGACCCCAAGTCAAACGCCGCAACAGTATCCTAAAGCAAAGCTTACCAATAAAAAGGTAATGGTAACTGTTTGGTGGTCTCAGCGTGGTGTTATTCACTATAGCTTTCTTCGATCTGGTCAAGCAATAACGGCAGATGTCTACTGCGCCGAACTCCGAACAATGATAGCGAAACTAGCAGTGAAACAGCCCCGACTTATGAATCGATCTTCACCATTATTGCTCCATGATAACGCGAGACCTCATACAGCACGACAAACCGTTTTAACTCTACAGGAACTGCAATTAGAAACCATTCGTCACCCTCCGTATTCGCCAGACCTTGCTCCAACGGACTACCATTTTTTTCGTGATTTGGACAATTTTCTGCGTGATAAAAAGTTTTCTTCTCAGGAGGCAGTGCAAAATGCTTTCACACAGTTTGTCGAATCTAGATCACCAGAGTTCTATCGCAAAGGCATAAATGAGCTTCCTATTAGATGGCAGCAATGTATAGATAATAATGGTAATTATTTTGATTAAATAAATATGTTAAATTAAAAAAAAAACGAATTTTTATTTTTCAGTATAAATCGGCAATTTCATACTTTAACCCCTAATACATTCGAGAGCATACATATCAAATTATGTATGCTCTCGTAACAATATGCTACTAACTCATTAAGCTCTCCTTGCGGATATTGTGCGTTCTCATGATATGGATAAGAGGTTCATTATTATTCTTCCAACATACGTATATATGTATATTACGGACTATTTTGACTATTTTTATTTAGAACTCAAGAATTATAATTAAATAAATAAATAATTGTGATTTGTAAATTTTTATTTTCTACAGTTATAAAGAAGTCACAAAAAAGCCATTTTTATTTTCATAAATTTTTTAAAGTTTTTTAAAAATGCTTTCTTTATTTTTATTTTTTTAGAATACAAGCGGTCTATATAAGAGCCGGAAGTACGAATTCCAACTCTGGTGGCAGAATGTATGCCGCTTCAAGCTTCAGACTACACCCTAGTTACAACTCACGGACCTATGACTATGATTTCGGATATGTGAGAACAATGACTCCAATCACAATAGACGGTACAAGAACTAGAGTTGTAAAATTAGCACAATCTAACGAAAGAGTTGAACCAGCAACCGAGCTTTTTATATCTGGATGGGGAGCAACTAGTGTAAGTTTTCTTTAAAATTCTCTTTGACTGAGAGATTTGTAATCCTAGGAAGGGATGAATAATAGAATTAACGTTTTCATTAGGAGCGGTGCTTGATTAAAAACATACTGGCGCGATTTAAAATAAAACAACTCATAATTTATCTCTTCTTAATTACATATTACTAGCTGTTGCAAGTTACTTCGTCCGAGTAACTTTATTATTAAATATATTCCTCGCTGATAATAAAGCTTTCTATAGGTGAACAAACTTTTAAAATCGTTACTGTAGTTTTTGAGTTTATTTATTACAAAGAAAAATACAAAAATATTGGTACAGGTAAAACAATGTCCCCCGCCGTGTCTGCTTGTATGTTTATATATATTTATTTGCAATAATCTTAAAAACTACGGGACGGTTTTTCATCCGGTTTTCACTAATGCAAATACCGTTAAGCGAAGAAGGTGTTCATATATTTTTTGCAGAAAAAAAGAGCGGGTCGCTCGTCAACTCATTAAAAATTAATAGAGTAAACTTTAGGTTTTATAGACTAGATAACATATAAACATGAAATAAATGTGTTGTTCTTTTAGGAAAATGGTCCTACGGCCTCCACTTTAATGGCTGTCAGGATACCGTCAGTGTCAACTGAGGACTGTCAAGAATCATATTCTACCATCACGCCAAGAATGTTTTGCGCAGGTGTACCCGAAGGTGGAAAAGATTCATGCCAGGTATTACCTAATGCTTTTGTGTAACTTTATTCAACACGAAACATACGAGTAATTATTTACCCTGATATAGATGTATATTTGGTATACAAAAGAACGTATAGTAAACATTTAGTTGAAAATTAAAATTTAATTTGAGCATTTTGAGCCGAAAGATACATAAATTTCAAAAAAAAAACATAACATTTTCTAATATGATTGGCTTATAAATAAGCTATTGAATTTTATTTAATTCAAATGCAAAAGTATTGAATTGTTAAAAAAAAAACAAGAAACGTCTCTAAGCCTGTATTTATAGCAATAATGTTGGGAGAATTTTTATTACTAGTAGTAAAAGCATTCATTTATAATAATTTGAGAAATAAATGAATTTCACATTTTAATTTCAGGGTGATTCTGGCGGTCCCGCTGTTAATGATGATACCGGTATCCAACTGGGAGTAGTGTCATTTGGCATCGGATGCGCTCGTCCCGGATATCCAGGAGTTTATGGCAACATATCTTCTGTACGCGACTGGATCCGAAGAAATACTGGTGTTTAAAACTCCATGTCATATATATGCGTGTTATTAGCGATGGTTATTGGTTTTTTTTGTGCGATTTGTTAAAGAAATTTAAACATAAAAGTTAGATAGAGAAAAGTAAGTTCCAAAGCCTTCTTATTAAGATACTAACGTAGGTAGAAGAAGAAACTTTTAAACATTTTATTATTGGCAAAGTAAATGTATTTCTAAGAAGCTTTAAAGTTATTTATGTTGAGAAAACAAAATTTTCGCTAAGTACATGCATATATTTTATAAAGGTTGTTGTTATTTGATTAGCTTTAATATTATTAAAGGCACTGTTTACAATAAGAAATTTGCTTTTGTTGCTCGAAGAAGTTCCAATGTTAACACAAATTCAGTTCAATGCTGAATAATAATTAACATGTAAATTTATTTTGTTGTTAAAATTTGTAATACCTAAATTGTATCTTAGTAAAGAAATTTACAGTCACTCAAGTGATCCGGTAATTAAACTTCCGGGAACGTTTTTCATATTAATACATTGCAAAGCACAATTTAAACTCACTTGAGAAGAAACGGGAGATTGTAATTGATGAAATTGGTCATCACAGGAGGCATCACTGAAAGGCTAACTAACCTTTCAGGTCTCACGCTAAGACAGGCAGCTCCATTCGAGAGAGATGTTATCGGCCCATTACCATTACAGCCTCGTCTATGTCTATGTCTCTCGTCTATGTCGACAAGTTTAGTTCTCGGCACGAAATTTCTGATAATATGGACTAAAGAAACTCGCTAAACAAACGAGCATAGCCCGTTGAGCGACTTCGAACTTGTGGTAGACCTGCCGTGAGACGTTTAGGCTCTATTCATTACTGGCAGAACGCACTGGACCAAAATCTTTAGACATTGCGTCAGATTTGCTATCATCAGGCTTTAACATTTTTTAAATGAATATATAATTTAGCATTCTCAATACTTCTACCAATATTGCCAATAGAGTACGCTGCGCTTGTATATAATATTTTTGATATCCCTATAAGCTGAACTTTTTTTGGTACACAACTTATTGTTGCATTTTCTCAAAGAATAAAGAATCTTTGCTGAAAGGACGACAAAATAAGCGCTTACTGCATGCTTCGACGACAAAATTGTGTGTTCTATCAATTTGTTGATTAGCGATTAGTCAAAAGTTTCGCACAATAACACTGGTAACAGTTAAGAAACTAGTAATTACTTTAAAACTACTAACTACTTACAAATCATGCTACTTACAAAGCATTTTAATCTTACTGAAATATTTATACCTTTCATTATAAAGAAGTTCTTGTTTCTAACGAGTATTATTGAATTTAAATTGAATTTAAATGAACTATTGCCAAAACTGCGCTTTAATTCTGTAGGAACGAAATAAATTGAAAATTAAAAATACTTTTCATAAACGTCAAGTTGTTTAAAAGGTAATGATTTTTATAAAAATCTGATATTTATAATAATATATACCTAATGAAATACGACTGTATTCTTCAAAATAAAACAGTAAAAATTGCTTTTTTTTAAATGACACAGTTAACAATGAAAGCTGAGATCGAGATCCCTCAGCATTTAAATGAATAAAATCTGCTCACGTAAAGTTCTTATGTAACTGAAACTTTTTTAATTTCGTCGAAAAGAGCCAGGTGTTCAACTCACATCAGTTTCAATTCTGCAGACAATCCCAGAATCCACCCTCTTTTGAGTCGTTGCGATAAGGCACACCCCCACTGGAGACGAAACATAAACGTGTTTCTTTAATTTCATTCATTAATAAAGAGATTTTGCTAGTGTCGAAACTCGCTATTAACTTTCTTGGGAATTTGCTTAGGAATTGATCTGTATTACTTTTAGTTGCTTGCAAAGATATATTATTTCGATGTTTTTAGTACGCTGTCGCTTAAGAGGCAAAGAAATTAAAGAATTCAGAGTACAAAAAACATAAGTTTGCTTTAGCTTGAGTTTCTCTTGAGACGAATGACGCACTGGACCGCGGGATACCAGTAAGTCATCTTAACAAAAGTCTTCTTAAAACAACTTGCGTTCCCAGAGCTAGGCCACTATCTTCTTTAGAGGTTAAAAGTCTCTATCAAACGCGGTAATGCTGCCACCAAGCAAGGTATTTGACATCTGGACTATTAGTATTGTATGTTCTTAAATAGAACATATAGGTTTGAGATAAATTCAGTTAAGTAGCGATGGAATAACAATAATTTATTTTTTAGCTTTTTATACTTAATGTGGTAAAAATATATGAGCAATAAAGACTAAATAAATGTAGTCCTAAAACACCTAAAAAATGGGCAACAGCTAGTAAGTAAATAAAATTTTATTTTTATATGTGACCAAGTGACGTACCTACTAAGACGAAATAAATTGGGCTAAATTAAAGCTGACCAGAGGTTGGAAGTTATGTCATGTGAACAGCCATGTCCCGGAATGTAATTATGTGATTGTGTGAGTCACTGTAATTTGTATGTAAAATATTCTCATTCCTCATTCAAAAAGTTGTAACTAGTTAAATTTGTACACTGCTCACTGGAGACCTGATTACAGCATTGTGAGGAACAACACGGAAGCTTGTTTGTTAGTAGGCCGTGTTTCGCAGATCGCTTCAGTTTTAACAGACTGGACGGATGAAAGGGAAGATAAATGAAAATGTAATTAAGCACAAGGAAAAAGTTTTCAGAGAACGATAAAAAGTTTCTCAGCTCCGCTGGCTACATTATTTATTTCTCTCGTCGAGTAATCTTGTTATTTGTTTGTTTGTTATTTTTATTTATTTTTTAATTTAAAGAATACTTAATGCAGAGGAAAAGTATGGTGGGTGTTAAAATCTCGTGGATCTTGATTGATGCTGGTCGACGTTTTGTTTTAAATCAGAAATAAAACTTTAAAATGTACCTATAATATTCGTTCAAGAGAAAAACGTACATGCATTAGATTCATGCAAACGTAGATTCAAAGTGAAGACTATAAAATATATACAAATATTTTTGTATATACATGTATTAAAAGTTAACGAGTTAAAGTAAAAACTGTTTTTAAAACTCGTTAACTATGTACCGATTCCGAATAACTATTCCTAGTCTTTTTTTTTTTATCGAGGAGAAATCCTTTTACCGATCCCCTGCCGCTTCCTAGGCGGCAGGGGTATGTGGGGGTCGACCAGCATACTCCGCTTGCGCACATAGCAGGCGGAACTGGCCCCTACCCACTAAAACTCCCCGGTGTCTCCTTGCCCATGAGTGGGGAGTGGACGGGCTCTGCCGAGGCAACTGCTCCGACCCACCCCCCTCGGGCGGCCTAGCCATTGCTGGCTAGGCTGACGCCAACAGGGGGATTGCCTGGAGACACCCGAGCAATCCCCAGACGGAGGGGACCCGTGCAGGCACACACAACTAGCCAGCTGTGTGCGCAGGTCCCCGAGGATATTTGAAGACGGGCTGGTGCCCACCTTCTCCTGTCCAGCCATCTGCCAGGTGTTAATGAGGGACTCAATGGACACCATGATGTCCATTGGCTCCCCCACCTCCAATGTGGGTGGAACAAGTCCCGCCCAACCACCAAAATGAGCAGAGGACCAGGGGCCAACCTAAGGGCCTCCCTGTTCCCCTGAACTCCACAACCGGCCGCCAGGGGAACCTCAGCTGTGCGCTCCGCCACGAGCTTGGTGTCTCAAGCCCGCTCGGAGCGAACGGTGTGGGCCTTCTTGGTCCCCTCGCCAAGAACTGGCGAGGGTAAGCCCCCCACCACGACAAGGTCATGGCCCACCTAGGGGGGGGGGAACTATTTCTAGCCTATGGAATTGGTATTATTTACCTTACATCAAATAAGGTAGTTCTGATTTTTTTATATGTTGGTACTGATGAAATGGTAATGACAAATCCAAATTTTCCACCTCGAAAGCATTACGGATCATTGTTAAATTCATTAAAATTTAGGTATTTTTTCAGGTTTTCTCCATTTTTACTGCCAAGGACCTGTGCTACGGCAAAAGTCACTATGTAAACTTTTTAATTAGATTACATTTACAATTGAATGAGGATAATTTAGTATTGGTAGGCCAAATGGTTTTAAAGATACGGCTATTCAAAGTTTTGCAAAATTTCTAAAAAAATGGATGTTTTACAGTTGTTTTTAGTTTTCGACAATTTTGACCAATAAGAAATGGGTTTATGCTAAAAGTTATCTTACAAGTTATTAAAGTGCACTAAATTTCCAATAAAATGAAATAAAAATGATCTACATAAACCTGATAGTTCCTGAGATACAACTGTTCGAGGTAGAAAATTTGGATTTGTAATTACCTTTTCATCAGTACCAACATATAAAAAAAATCAGAACTACCTTATTTGATGTAAGGCAACGCCGCTTGTTTGATACGATTTACATGGACCATCTGAGGCGGTTCGTAGTTTGCCAGATCAGCTAGTATATGTAATATGAATTGAACATGTAAAAGCATCAAGACTTTTAATGAAATGTTAAACAGATTTAAGATTCGAGTACTGATAAAAGTTTTAATGTAAAGAAATACAAGTGACCAAATACGAAAAGGAAATATTGTAATTTATTGTCAACTTTGATTGACTGTTAACTAAAAAGGATATTGGGGTTCCAATTTCAGCTAATAGAATAAATAAAGTAAGTACTATTCGAATAGATTATATTATTCATTCACTTCCTTATAATATTTTATTAGTTACACGTAAAAAGATTATCTACCATAAAGTTTTTAAAAGCCTAATTTTCCTCTATGCTGCAGAACAGTGCAGAAATATTCATATTTTCTATTTTTGTTGTCTTTAAGTATATTAATTAGAATCTTCATTAGGGTGAAAACTAATTATTATCACTTTTTTAGCAAACCACAACAACTTCTTACTATTATGCTCTCCAGACTATTACGCAAAAAGAAAATATAAAACTGTTCGTCACATTTTTAAATTGCCTTACATACGACGTTGTCCTATTATATTGTATGTAACCAAGAGATCTGCGCCGGTGCAACCCCGGTTACGGTGGCGCCGTCGATCACCCGAAAGAGGAAGGATAGATATGAAACTTTAGGGTTGTAAATATGACGATTAAAAAATTAGCATGACAGTTTTTGCACTAAGAAAAACAATAGGATGTGTTTTACTATTTCATAGAGTTTTTCTTTTTTTATGTTAAGGTCGGCAGACAGGCTGACGGTCCACTTGATGGAAGGTGGGTACCGGAGCTTATAACACAAACAACGCTACAGATAGGGATAGGGAAATAGGCAGTGGTACCCCTAATTCACTCACCGAATCGCAACAGCATATGTGCTGTAATTTAACTGTGGTCTTCTGTAAGGGAGTGGTTTCCTCTAAATTGATGGTTACCTATGCTTTCCTGTTTGACTGCGTAAGGCTGTGTGCTATTCCCTGAAATTATGCTTAGATTAAGTTGTATTAAAGACAGTACGTTTATTGTGTTTCAACAGTAAGGGAAGTGAATAACGACATCGGTTTTGCAATATGCGTGGGCGAAAGTAATCCGTGGGTAACAAGAAAAAGGTGGACCTAAACTTGCAAAATTACTAAGTAACTGGAAAACTGAGGAGCGACCCGAGTAAATAAAGCCACCCGCTGTCACCGCTGCCAACCCTTTTTTATTTAATGTTTACTGCCTTACGCAAACCATTACTTGACTGCTTTTTTTAACGTAGAAATATCTGCTACTTAATTGAACTTAGTGATTGATAGTTAGACTTCATTAGGCGCAGTTTTTCTTTACAGTTATCTAATGAGTGACTGTTGACCGCCTCTATTAGAAAATTTTTTCTATCTACAGCGCTAAAAGGTCTTGATCTTTCGTTCTAGTGCAGCGAACTTGTTGGCTTCTAATCCTAATAAATTATTCATAACTTCAATAATTTCTAGTTTTTCTTTAGCTACGTTACTAAAAGATCTATTTTTATTATCTACGACGTTTTTAAAATCAAATTTTCGAATAATTAAAGGCAATATCATGGCAATATCAAAGGCAATAACTAACTAAAATAGAGTTCATTATGCCTTCATATTGCATAGATAAACAAAGTATTACGTTCTGCAATATGCACTAATTACTAGTACATAGTATGCATATTGCATATCCTAATCCTACAAGGACAATGAACTGTTGCCTCCTTTGCTTATTTTTTATTACCTAGTATGGATGAACGAAAAGAAACAAAAGCTTAGAAGTTTGCAAACTTTGTACAGTACAAGGGCTGCAAAAGCTACTAAGAAAAATTTTTTATAGATTTTTTTTCTTTAGTAAGGAATACGGTTGTGAAGTTGACGGACAATGGGAAGCTATTTCAGATTAATCTATATCTACTTTGATCTATATCCATTTGGTTTACTTATTGTAAACCAAATGGCAAACCAGTTATGGCAAAACTTTTAGAAAGTGTAGGCGGATATTCACAACAATTACTTTAATATAATCGGAGGTTATTGTGCTCGACTATCATAATATTTTTAATTAGGCATTGAGGTACTTTTGATACTTAAGAAATGACTTCTTACGAATATACCACCCACACGAGCTTCGCAAACGTACTTAAATAAATGACAAATTTCAGAAATGCCCAAGGGTAATTAAGGTATAATAGGTAATACGCATGAACATAATTTCTTTTGACGATTTAATTACAAAATATCATTCTCTACTAAGAATTTACTTTAACGAGGCCGTTGGTTCAGTGATGACAGTACACGACCAGTGATGAGCCCTGAATAAATATGTTCAATTATTGGCAAGGTAAACTATAATAATCTTTCTTGATGCGACAAATGACTGTGGGCATGATGGGGCAGACATAACTTCTTAAGGTAAAAGTCTAAAAAATTAAAAAGATGCTGCTTCTTCTTTTTAAAGTTGGCTTTATAAGCAACTTTAAAAGGGAGAAAGTTAAAAAAGGACGTAGCAACTTCGTACGCGCTGTAATTCGTTTTTTGAAAATCCCACAGGGACCTAACATTTTTCCAGGATAAAAAGTATGCTATAGTTTAATCTAGATAATTATCAATACATCAGTGAAAACCGCATTCAAATCGGATAAGCCGTTTCTGAGAATACGCATAGACAAACAGACAAAAATTTTAGTCTTCGGTAACATAAGTAGATGTTACAGAGTGTACAAGTGTAACAAAGTGTGCAAATTGTTTTTTTGAAAAAATATTTAACGTAAGCAGACCCGGCTCGTCTACGATTTTATTATATGTATGTATAGATTAAAAAAAGTGATTTATTAATTCATTCCACTTTATATTTTATTCTGTTCCTCTGCAAGAAATTCTCTGAACGTTTAATTACGTCGAAATATTTCTTTCTTTCCACTTTTCAAATTTACCGCTTTCGTAATTAGCTCCTTCATAAGGTCAGAAAATATGTACCCGAGCTACATCTTCGGAGGGAAATTCTTTCCTTCATTTTTTTCAAATACCAAGCTGCGAGATTACCCGCTAAATTGAACGCGACTTAATGGCTGCTGGACTAGAATTTAAATTTTTATTTTCAGTGCTTATTTATTACAAAAACACAAGGTAACCTCATTTAGAATTGTTAATATATCACAAAATTTATTTAACTTGTTACTTTAGGATTCTATAAAAACGTAACTAATATGTAACCACAATAATGAGTTTTCTCGTTTCATCTTCGCCTTTCCGAACATTTTTAATTTGTTTTCTACTAAAATTAGTATGTTAATTTTTTCTCATCGTCATTAGAGAGATAGTATTCCTCTTAAATAAAGATATATTTTAAAAAAATCACATATTTATATATCTAATATGTAATAGAAAGTAGTGTTAGTTTGTAATAGTTTGTTGAATTTGTCTCTGCTCCGAATGACAGAATAACTATTAAAACATCTTAAATATTTACGAAAAAGTCTATTCTAGTGTGTTAAATATTCTCAAAGAATAAAGAATCTTTGCTGAAAGGACGACAAAATTGTGTGTTCTATCAATTTGTTGATTAGCGATTAGTCAAAAGTTTCGCATAATAATTATCGACTTGCTGAACTTTCCGCTCTGATTGACGTCTGGTAAGAGTTAAGAAACTAGTAATTACTTTAAAACTACTAACTACTTACAAAGAATTTTGGTCTTACTGAAATATTTATATCATTCATTATAAAGAAGTTCTTTTTTCTAACGAGTATTAGATGCATCTGGATTCTTCTTTAACTGGTCAGTTTTTCTAGATTGAATTTAAATGAACTGTTGCCAAAACTGTATAAAATACTCAAAAATTACATAACCGATTTTAAAAATTATTTTTTCTATAAAGAGCTACATTTACAGCGAGTACCATTTTATAAAGTTACATTTTATAAAGTTACGCAGACGAAGTCGCGTGCATCAGCTAGTCGTAAATAAAGTTAGTAATTTCATAAACTTTCTATGGAATCGGTTCTTATTCTAAAGTGCTACAAAGTTCGCCAGGTCAGTTAGTTATTTAATAATTTAACCCGTTATAACAATGATTAACACAAGTCAATCTTATGTTCAATTAAGGCGTCAAAACTTCCATTTCTATTCTTAAGAGAAATGTCAAATACCTAATTAATGTACAGTGGCGATTCGTTATATTATTAATAAATTCGACTTCACATTTACCTTGATTTAAATAATTATTATATCACGCAATAATATTGTCAATTCAAAAGTAGACAGACATCTTCGTGTTCGCGACCGACAGGAAAAAGGAGATTTTATCTCAACGATAACAACTGTTAATTTCCTTCTTTGTCAACTAGACAGGAAACTTGAGAAATGAAATCTACCTTTTGTAAATTAATTTTTCGTCAATGTCAAGTTTTTATTTTTTATTTTATTAAAGCTCGGCAAACAAACTGACGATCCACTTGATGGTAGGTGGCTACCATCATAAATAATCCAAGTAAAACTAAAAGGATACTAATGCGCTGATGACTTAATAGGAAAAAAGGATGAGGTGAATGGGCTCTGGCATCTCTTACTTATTCACCGAAATACAAAAGGACATATGCCATTATTTCATGGTGGTCTTCTGTATGGGAGTGGCTACTGTCGCCAGATGGTTTGCCCAAATGACTGCGAAATGCAGCGTGCCCTGCCACTACTTTCCAAATCCAGACCAGAGGCAACTTTGAAAGTTTATTTCCAAATTTTACTGAGACAGAGTGTTAAGGTAAGCATCCAACAGGGTCGTTATTCCTTACCACTATTTATTAATATTTTAGATGAAAACATAAATGTCCTAGACATTCTCGACTTATAATAAAATTCCATTCTCAATGGTTCAATATTTTAATATTTTAATAATTACCTCTGTGAATGAAAATGCCTAAGTAGGTATTTTTATAAGGAATCGATTGAGAAGATTTCAGAAGCCGAGCCGAGCATTCACTTACAAAGAGATGCAATTTGCATTACAATAATTTTTTATAGGAATCTATCAGAACAGATTTCTGAACCGTAGTTTTAACAAGGAAATATATTATTATTTACTAGCTCGTGGCCGCAACTTCCTACGCGCTGTACTTCGTTTTTTGACAAATCTCACAGGGTCCTAAAATTTTTCTAGGATAAAAAGTATCCTATAATTTAATCCTAATAATCATGAGTAAAAACCGCATTTAAATCGGTTAAGCTGTTTCTTAGATAAACGTTGCAAAATCGTAGACATACGGCCAAAAATTTTGACCTAGGTAAAATAAGTACAACGTGTACAAATTGTTTTTTTTTTTTTTGAAAAAATATTTCATGTAGATACATACATGGCTCGTTTACGTTTTTATTGAATTTATATATATATGGGTAATGTGATTAATAGATACTAATATAACTTTGGTTAAAAATTTGTAATACCAAGGCGCATATTGCGCTCTGCACTTATTAATTGGCAAGCCTATTTGACGATTCTGTTTTCTTATGTGGGCCCCATACTTTGAAGCAGTTCATATTGATTTGACAATAAGCTCAGTCTGACCAAAGTCGAGGGTAATCAATCACCTAGACAGACAATTTCTTCTTGAATTCGGACAAACACAGCATTCTTGAAATTCACACAATTGTAGACTGTCTGATGTTGTGGTCAGATCATAGAATTGATCACTTTATGAAATGGCCAGCTATAAAGCACTCTCTGTAAAGTCTTGAGGTAGGGTATTTAACAGGCTTACCTAGTATAACTAAAGTAAAGCTCTGAGCTTTCTCCAGCACAATCATGAATGAAGGAACACCCTAGACAGCTTACAGCAGACTTACACAACGAGAGATATACACCATTTTAATTGTGTTCTAGCCAGCGACCTCTCGGAGCAGTTTCATAATATACGTTAAGTTTCTAAATAGTCTTAAAAGAGCTTGTATATACTCTTTTGGTAGGTAATGTTTTTTTTTTCAAATTTCATACATCTTTAAAGATGAGCATAAGATAAAGAAGTGATTGATTTATCGTTAATAATACTATTATAACACACTTTTATTTTACCCATTTCTTTTAGTTAAGGATATAAATAATTAGGTAGCTAAAATACGTTTAATCATTCGGAAACGTTGCCAAAAAGTAACATTATGAATGAAAAACCGCGGGATTGCTGTAATTGAAAAATTCCCTGTATAATATACGACTTGCAATTTCAGAGAAGCGAAGTCAGGTCCAAGAGGGGGCGGGCCCATTATTCTTTACGGTTTACGATATTATTTAAGACCACACATTTTAAAATTGTTCTTAAGATTCTGTATATTGTTCTATTTGTTCCAGAAACTCGTTTATCCCTAGTTAAACATTCCTAAGACGTTGTTTGTTTCCAATATAAATGACTTAAAAAATCTCTCAAAAGCTTTACATTTTTCACTTAATTTGAATTTTCTCTAGGCGGAGAGACGAGATATTCTAGACAAAAAGTAGCCATTTTACATTCCATTATTTTAGCGGATCTTATCTTACGCCACTGTGTAGCAAAAATTAGCAAAAATTTAAATTCTATTTACTATACATCTATTGAAATTGCAGTAGGGTATCGCGCGTAATCCGTTTAACAGATTTCAGTGAAACTTGGTACACTCTAGAGTCTAGACCGAGTCTTAGATTAAAATATACGATACTTTTCACCCGGGATAAAAAAAAATAAAGAAAGAAAATATTTTACATAAAAAAGTCACAGTTCAAGAGATTTCTAAGTATCTGTTAAAATTGTTAGCCATTAAAGGGTATTTCAATGAAAATCGGCACATTTATTAGACGTTTTCCTTAATTAAAATGTATGGCATTTTCTTATCCGTAATAGGTTCACGTGGATGAAATTTTTACATTCTTATATCCAGATATTTAAAACGGATGCTAAAATAAGACCATGACCTAAGTTAAAATATGTGGTACATTTTATCTGATCATATTATATATTTCATTTTGCACACAATTTCACATTTTTACTTATTGAAGAAATTTGGAATGGAAAGATCACATTTCAAAATTTTTCAAAACTTTTCTTAGTTTGTATTTTTATATATTTAATTCCTATATTCTTGGTTTTGTATTCTTTATTCACTAGTTCTACTGGCCACTTAATCTCTAATAAAATAATTTTTAATATAATTGGCACACACACTTCAAGAACCGTTGACGGATTATTACTCACTTGTTATTGTTTGTATATTGTGGAACGGGTGACAATCCCTCAATATAACTCTCAATTAATATTAACAATCGATTATAATACTTACTATATTACTGACGTGCAAGGGCTACATTTGAATGGCGGAATAATTCATTTACTTATTAGTTATTGGACGAAGTACCCTATTGTGGTTGTAATGATAAATGGCAGATGTCCTTATGTCATGCTCACTGTGAATGTTTTGTTGCGGTATTTGTGTTGTAACCCTCTTAATGCGTTCACGGGGCACGGTGGATTCTCCGAGTACTTGAATCGCTTCAAGTGCAAGGAGAGTCCATCGTGTATCTGTGACCCTAGTGTTGCGGAGACAGTCCCTCACCTACTAACCGAATGCCCAGTACATGATAAAGAAAGACTAGAGTTGCAATTTGAAACGGAAATGGAGATTACGGTAGGAAATATTAGAAAATTGGTAAGCAGTGGAAAGAGGGAGAAATTCCTCAATTATTGTATTAAAATTGCGGAAAAAGTAAGGAAAAGGAATAGGACTGATAATTTATACTCCAACCGCAATATCAGGATGAGTGGCTGTGAGGAGCCTCTGCTTCCAGAGGACGGTTACCATAAGTCTCTTACTGATTTAGGACAAATGTGCAGGTTACGGGACCTACCACGTAAAAAATATTTATATGATCGAGGCGACTACGCTATTATCAAATCTGAGTTATCTGAAATATCATGGGGTACACTATTATAATTAGGATCGTTAGATCATGCGGTAGATACTCGTACATTCTATAATAAATTGAGCGCAATTATAACTAAATATACACCACAAAAAATAGCCTCAACTAAGTCATATCCTCCTTGGTATAGTCCATCATTGATAAAAAATATTAAACAAAAGTTCAAATATCACCGCAGACACAAGAAATATAATAACATCAGTGACTATGAATCCTTCACCTTATTACGTCAAAGGGCTACCCAGATTGAAAAGCATTGTTTTAATTTGTATTTGTCGAAAATTGAGTCGTCTATCGGGAATAACCCTAGGGCATTCTGGTCGTATGTTAAAAGCAAAAACAACTCAACAGCAATGCCTAATATTATGACGTATAAAGACTCTGTCGCGGCGATCCCAATCCGACCACAATCCCGCACCCGGTACTTTTTTCAAACTTCTTTCAGTCCACATTTGCTGATCCACTTTGTAGTATTAACAATGACGCAAGCTGCTTACATCCACCAACTATTCATGACATCGCTACTATCAGAGTATGTAAGAGCGATGTAATTAAATTACTTAAAACCCTTGATGTATCCAAATCCGCAGGTCCGGATGCGATTCCTGCTGTTTTCATTGTTGGGTGTGCTGAGTCCTTGCAGTGCCACTCTGCATTTTGTTTGAACGTTTTCTGGCCGAGGGTGTCGTGCCCTCAATATGGAAATCTGCATTCGTAACGCCAAGGGGATAAAGGAAATGTAGAAAATTACAGACCGATATCCAAATTGTGTCTATTCGCTAAAGTACTTGAGCGATTAGTACACAGTTAGGTCTATAATGCTCTAATCTAACATGCTCATTTAGTGATGACCAACATGGATTTCTTAAAAATCGGTCTACGACATCCAATTTAATTCTGGCCACTGAGTACATTACTGAGGGAATGGACGGCCGCGGTCAGGTGGATGTTGTGTATACAGACTATTCTAAATGTTTTGATCGTATAAACCACAGTTTGCTGTTAATGAAGCTGTCCAAAGATGGTATTCATGGAGACTTGTATCGTTGGTTTACATCATATATTCAAAATCGTACTCGGGCTGTGGTATTGCAAGGTTACGCGTCTAGATGGAGAACTATTCCATCAGAAGTGCCTCAGGGATCTTTACTGGGTCCACTGTTATTTGTGATATTTATAAATGACATAGGCTCGTGTTTTTTGAATTCTAAAATATTGCTTTTTGAAGACGATATGAAAGTACTAAAAATAATCTATAATATAAAAATGAATCCCTAAATGTGTTGCTAAGCGCAAAACTCGAGAACGGGTGGACCGATTTTAATTCTGTCTTCACTCATGGATAGAGGGATAATCAGGGAAGGTTTTTACGTAAAAAAAATGCACCCCGGGCGTAGCCGGGAGCAGACCGCTAGTTAATAATATAAATGATCAACAGGACCTCCAGTCGGATTTGAATAGATTCTCCTCTTACTGCTTGTTAAATAAGTTGGAACTAAATATTAACAAGTGTTCATATGCTGTGTACGCAAGAATGAAAAATATGTCTATATATGGATACAAATTGTGTGATCAGGTCTTGCACAGGGTACACACTGTTCGTGATTTAGGTGTTATATATGACGACCGTATCATTTTTGATAGCCACATAGACTCGGTTATATCTAAAGCCAATAAAGCCTTAGGCTTTATAATGCGAACATGTACTAATTTTAGAAATATTAAAACGTTAAAAATCTTATACTGTACCTTTGTGCACAGCCGCCTAGAATATGCATCACAAATATGGAATCCGCAATACGAAACATATGTTTCACGTATTGAGAGGATACAGAAGAAATTTCTTCGGTACCTTGACTACAAAAGTCATCAAAAGTTGCAGGATTATATTCACAGATGTAGGTGCTATCATTTCCTACCTCTTCAGTATAGGCGTAATATTAGTGACATTTCCTATTTGATGAAAATTGCAAAGGGTTTAATTGATTCATCTGAACTATTATCCAAATTATATTTAAATGTCCCTCATAATAATTTGAGAAATCGCTCTTTGCTGCATGTAGCTCTTAGTAAGAAAAATTATAGGAAAAATACATTCATGTCTCGTTCATGTAGACTTTTTAATGAAATTTTATTAGAGGATACAGATGTTCGACCTGTTCCACAGTTCCATAGTTAAAACTAAAAATATTTTAGCCGATAAATTCTTCAATGGCCTACTATAACACTCTTATTATCGTTGTTATTAGAATTTTTTTATTAGGTTTAAGCTATTTACTCACTGTTATTATGTAATTATATCTGTAAATTTCCCTAAAAGTGAAGAAAATGTGTTATTTATATACACAAAAAAGTAAAAACACCGTAATAGGTGAATTAGTAACACTGCGACCAAGCGATATATGTCGAAAGCAGAAAATTTCATCTAATGCCACTGCAGCATACTAACAAAGTTAGGAAAATTGTGAAAGAGCAATAAATGCATAACGTAGACACTGCACCGTTAAACGTAACGTTGCTTGCTAGTATTAACTTAATGGAACTAAGAATAGCTCGTTTAATGCTTACGGATATTGTCGTACTGCTAGATATTCATGCTAATTAAACCAAATTAATACTGCAAAGGATATTGTTATGATTAAGTTTGCAGTTTATTAACATTTTCAACACTAGCACCCTTTGTTGCCAAGTGAAGCAGGTTATTGTTCCCTTGTCAGTTCCGCGTAGCGGAATTACAGCAATAAAAAAGAAATGCTTCATGTCTTAAACCCATCATTAGAGAGCTAATTACGAAAGCGAGCTGTTACTATGCCTTGAGATAAAATAGATGACGGGGGGAGGCAAAATTAACCGTAATTAAGCTGAAGAAAACTCTTTCAGGAGAAAGGAAAAAAGTATTCTTAATTAAAGCGAGACAGACACCCCTGAAAAATGCCCTATGTTTTTAATTATAAATTTCACTAAAGCGCTTCTTCATGCTAATAACCTTGTTGTATAAATATAGCAATACGTTTTACTTTATTTTCGTTTAAATTATTTGTGTGTATCGTTACTGATACGATACAATTAAAGTAATAACTGTATGATTATAATTTGAAAATTCTGTGCCAAGCCGAGTTGCAACAAAAAAACAGAATTGAATTAATGTTTTATATGTAAGTATACACTTCGCATACGTTACCGAAAACATACCTCCGAATTTTTCTCTTTGGGAGGTATTCTATTTTCAATTTCTTTCCATTATTAGCCCTTACCCACCTCTTCCTTGTTTTCGACAAAATCAGTATACTTCGAACCCCTTGAAAGTTGTTCATAAGATGCGCGGCGTCGCCAAAACTAAGTAAGCCCTTTATTGAGATTCACCTTTGAGGGAAACCCCGCCGGTTTCTTTATTACTTTTCACTAGAAAATTGTTCGTCGACGCTGGAAGAGTGAAAAATGAAGGAATAATGTTATTCTTTATTTTATCATCCATTTGATTTCATTTTGTGACTACAAGTGTTTATTTTTTGTTAATAATATTTTGTTTTCTTTAAAGATAAGTATACCTCAATAATATTGATGCACTATATAAAATTGATGCGTTAAGAACAATGGTACTACCAGACAGGTCAGTACAAAACATGTTCTGTCTTACTTATAAAAATAAACTACTCATCTTCTTAGCATCGTATTAACTAATCACTACTTATCTTCTTAAGTAGTGTTTGACAGTTCATTAAGACATTGCTAAGCAACAAATTAAAGTTAACGTTTATAAGTAAAAAATTTTCTTAAGTGGTTTCTAAGTATTACTTAAAATTTAAGTAACGTTTATAGGTAAAGCTGGTTAGGTTTTGTACTGACCTACCCGTGGCACTACTAGTAGTGACACCGATAGTTCCACGACACATCAATTTTGAATAAATGATATAAATGAAATTAATGAAATAAATTAAATGAAATAAATCAGCCAGAATAGGTACGCCTAAATCTATTGTAGTAACCTGCGTCTCCCAGGAACGACTTTATGAGGGCTAGTTGCAAAACTATTCCACTAAATAATGAACCCCAACCTAACAATGTACGATTTTGTCGCAGCTAGCAAAAACTGACTTAATTTATGAACGAAATTTGTAGAGGACGGCACGATGCGCAACGTTATAATACGATTCAACTTTTAAACGAAGTATTTAGCTGTTATAAATTGTTGTGATTATTTTGGACTTAAATACTGAGTTTTCTTTAAAAATGTTTTTGTTGAACAGGCTAGTGCCTGTGGCTCCTCGTGGGAGAAAAATAAAAAAAATATTGAGTAAATATATTAAGAATATAAAATGACGCAATTTAGATAAATAACGATTGGGATTAGCATTAGGATATAACAATATACGAGTATTGTATGAAATATTGACTGCAGTACTGAATCAACTTAAGTACTTGGAGTGATAAATAATTGTCTATTAAAAAAATTATGAATCATTCTATTAATTTAAGTTTTCTTAAGGTTTGACAACACTTTCGTTTAAGATCACAAAATCACCAGTTACGTATTCTTTGAAAAGTCCCATGTTGACAAGGTTGTACTCAGCCGCTACTCGTCCAAGTAAATGGGGATGAATTTCTTAACTATCGCACGCACTATATTGAAAAAGGATCGCAGTAGGCGTTAAGCTAAACAACTCATTTTCAGTTGGTAAAAAAACTTTTCAATAGATTAACCGATTGATTAATCGCCATCGATTTAATTGGAATAAATGCTGTGCGAGAATTGAATCGACAACTAGACAACTCAGCGCTGTAAGGGTCAAGGTTATTACTTTGTCTTCTTACAGTGTATATATATATTCGTAATATGGAGTTAGCGGATTAGTATTAGCGTATTTGCATGGGCTTGCTTAGAGATGTGAAAAGTGATATATTTTACGTACGTTATTATGTCAGTGATGGACAATAAAATATCTATTTGAAATTTCGTATCTACTCACCTATACTTAATGTACCTGCAGAATCAAAAATTTAAAACCAGAAACCTGACACATCCATTAGGGTTCTGAATTTTTATTACTTTCATCTTATTCTTATCTAAGTATTTTCAATGTAAATAACCTTGCACAAAACAGTATCTGAAGTAATAAATTTCTTGAACACCTCGTAAATTTTAATCATGGAGAAAAGACCAGCTGGCCGATAATATATGACCGAGTCTCATAATCAATAAGTATTACGACGTTAATAGAGTATAATGAACGTTTTATGAACCGAGACCTTCGTTGTTAGAGGTTAATAACATATTTTGATGTAGTATTCAACATTGTTGTGCTTTAATCAATTGTAGCTTGCCTTTGAGTGGTATTGATTGATACAACACTAATGCACCTAATGCGTGTTTCGTGTAGTCGGCGACAATAAGATTTAATTCAATGCTATTGTAAAAGACATGTGCTGTCCGTATACGATCTTTAAAACTTTAATAGATAAGTTTATTATTCATTTAAAAAACCAATCTGTCACATAAATGACAGTTATCCTTTATAATAAGTTATAATGAAGTCCTTTATAATGAAGTTATCCTTTATAATTATTATTATAATTATTATTACCATTACTACCGTCCTCATCTTTTCGAAATCCCTCTTTTTCGGACCAAGCGCTTTAAAACATCCTTTATAATGCGCACTGCCAATGTTTGGAACTCCCTGTCAGCGTCTGTATTTCCGAGCTCATATAACCCAAATTTTTTGAAAGTTCGAGTGAATAGGCATCCTGGGTGAGTTCGTTCCATCATAGGCCTCATCCTTGTTACACAGCTGATTGTTGGTCAAGAGCAAACCCATCTCTAATAAAAAAAATAATATTATTGTGCAACTTTTGAGTCGAAATATTTCATTATATGATTTTCTTATGATTTGTGATTCCATTTTAGAAGAGCACGGTGAATTATAAACGTGTATGCTGTTCTGTTTCGGTGAGTAAGGGATGCCAGAGCCGATTTCTCATCCTTTTCTAGTCTATTATCCTTTTTTTTAACGTTGGGAAATCCTCTTGGAATATATCTTACTGAGGATTACTGAGGTTGGAAGTTCATTTGAAGCACCTATGGCGTTGCTTGTGTAAAAGGTGGCCTTCCCTACCTTTAAATAAACCGTCAGCCAGTGTGACGACATTGATTTAAAAAAAAAAAAAAAAAAATTGAGTCCTTCTATTTGTTACGAAAGTAAGTAAGTAAAGTAGTTACGAACGAATGTAATAAATCTTGACGTTAGTATTTTAATGGACGTGAAGATAAACATATTCATAACTATTTGTATGTACGCTCCATAGTGAATCTTACTGTAGTATATTAAATTTCGTTTCTGCTTAATTATTATCACAGTGATTTTGGGGGTTGATTTTGCTCTAAAGAGGTAAATACAGCTCAGAATTGACAAAATACTGTCCCTTTTTTGTGTCTTTAAAGAAGCGCTTATAGGGCCATACAAATCCTGTGTTTAATTTTTTGTGATTTATTTATATTTATTTTCTAAGCAATTTTCTGTATTTATATGCTAAATCTTAGGATGTAGACAGACAGACAGACAATTGCCCTTTGAAACCAAATGAAAAGACAAGTCAGCATTGTATTAAATATTGTTTCATGAAATATTAACAAGAAAAAAATAAAAAATACATTGTCACCAGCTCTCTCTGCGGCTTTAGATTTTACAATAAAGTGTTAACTTTGTATGACGATGTTGTTAACAATATTCTCGTACAAGTTACATGATGTTCTTGTTGCCAGGTATGATCCCCGAGGCTCTGGCTTGTGACGTCCTCCAACACTAAAACTTATTTCCTCCTTCAAGTTGAGTAGTTTATTCAAAGTTTTGAGTGCAAAGATAACAAGAGCCCGGGCTGTTTTGAATAATGCAAACAGTTTATCTGTGTGCGGTTGAGTGAAGTGTTAAAAGGTAAAGTTTTACCTGGTAAGAGACATTACTCATAATTAAATTCATGTGTTATGAATAACACCTTACTAGCTACAATTTCAAATATGTACTGATTTTTTGTATACTGTCTGGTGACA
The DNA here is from genome assembly GCA_936446665.2 of Synanthedon andrenaeformis. NCBI lineage: Eukaryota > Metazoa > Arthropoda > Insecta > Lepidoptera > Sesiidae > Synanthedon > Synanthedon andrenaeformis. The sequence continues at coordinate 9,738,173 of OW387781.2, read as the reverse complement.
AGAACCACTCTCTTATGAGCATATACATTTTCTTACATTATAAATTTAGTAGCATCAATTTACGACGCAGTTATTTAAAAAGTTAATTTAAAAAGTTTATGAATTGTTAAAGTAATTTGTTAAGGCTTTCTTTAAAATATTTATTCCCTTAGTGAATATATTGTCTATTAATGGGTATGGAAATAATGTAGTCTCCATACACTTAGTGGAGCAAGCCCTTGAGTAAATGTGTTGTAACCGTCCTATCTATTATTATCTAATAAATAGATTGTAAGACTTATATTACTGGACAAGGACTCCCGCAATTAGGAATGAGATAAAAAAATGTGCGCCAGTTACTTCCCTGTGACTTTTTGTTAACACTTAATAAATCAAGATAAAATCGATTAAGTTAAGTGATCGTGGGGACGTTGATGGAAACCTGTTTGAATTGATAAACTCCTTTATTAGTAACGGATATTTGACGCCAGTAATGCCATGTTGATGTTTAGATATGTTATATTAAAGTCGCATACCCTTGTCAGAGTGGTCGTGGTCGTGCTGATGATGTACACTCCACGCCAGGGATGCTTCTCCAAATTTTTTTTTTTCACTTTCTGATCTTTAGATATTGAGAGGTTAAATTGTACCTTTATATGTTAATGAATAAGGAAGATATAAATTTATTCAATATTATGTTTTTTTTTAAATGTATGTATATTAGTTACTATTTTTCTAATATACATTTCATAATTTTCTAATGAGCCAAAAAAAAAACTGTACTATGATAAAGGAAAAACTTTCCAAATTTGTGTAATTAATGCGTCGATCGAATAAATGAAATGATTTGTCTAACTTTATTCGACAAATCATTCATTAACTTTATTCATTTATTCGATCGACGCATTAATTACACAAATTTGTTAAGTTTTGCCTTTATCATAGCACAGTTTACAAATAAATGTACTTAGCAAGATAAAGAAAAAGAAAACTAATAAAGAAAAAGTGTTACAACAAAAATAACAAAACCAATTTACTGCGACCCTAATGGTAGATACTTATTGCATTCTATTTCATTCGCCTAATCAGCTTCATCAAGTTACTAAATAATAAATTAACTATACAATTAATTATTAACTGCGTAACTGTATGCCTTACTTTTAATCAAACGCCTTTTGTGAAGTGATATCAATGTAAACGATACGTGTAATTGAATTTTCTACTTGTGACCTTTTTTTGTTTTATTTATGTCTAAGTTATGATTATAAATATATTAATTAAGATTATAGTCAAACGATCATTGATAATTGAATTCAATAGAACTTTTGGTGTCCTATTAATTTTACAATTTTTTTTAATCTTAATATTTACCTATTTTATTTTTATTTTGAAAAAAGTCACCTATAAATGTTACATTTTCATAAAATAATATATAATAATAAATATCATTTGTGGCCGCTATCTATACTATTATTATAAAGAGAGAAGAATTTGTATGTTTGTAATGAATAAACTCAAAAGCTACTGGACCGATTTTTAAAAATCTTTCACCTATAGAAAGCTACATTATTAGCGAGTAACATGGGCTACATTTTATAAAGTTACGCGGGCGAAGTCGCGTGCAACAGCTAGTATGTAATAAAATTTAAACAAAATTTTTCGCTTGTATAAAAAGTGTATATAAACCTTTTTGATCCAGCTTCTTCCGTCCTGATTGGAAAGGCAATTATTATACAAATCATACGCTGCCACTACAAATCATTCGAATTATTAAGAGTTTCATGAAATTTTCACATACATTTTTATTTATAGAGTTTATACATTTATAGTTATCAGTTCAAATTACATTTCAAAGAAATATTAAAGAAAGTTAGTTATGCTTAAAATAGAGATGTTATTTCCTCAATTTCCAATATGTAAATTTCAGTTAGGCCATAAAAAAATGCGAATAACACACCTATTTCTCGTTATGGAAATTTAAGTTTATGGTACGACTGTCCTGCGGTGCTGGCGTAATAAACATTTATATGCATTGTTGCCGCCGGGACATATGTACATACGTGTGATCATAATGAATTAATAGATAACCTGATTGGGTAATATTTTTTAACATTATTTACGGAGGTGGACAGGCTGACGGCCCACTCGATGGTAGGTGGTTATCGTCGCCTAAGACACAAACAACACCAAGGGGTGGTGGTGCACTGCCTTAAATATTTTATAAACATTTTTAGAGAGAAATGAACACATTTTATTTGAAAACGGACACCAAGTATTCAATGAAGACAAATGTTTACCTATATGCGATTTATATGGTGTTTGTCATTCAACTTATCTTTCGTTGGAAACCTCTTTTTAATTTTGCGGATGTCTGCTCAAATCCATAATAAATAAATAAAATAAACAACTATAGTAACAAAATTAATTATTAAAATAAAATAAAAATTAATCATTAGCTATACCTAATGATATATATAATAAAATGAGACACTGTTAGAGTGCAATCAGTGTATTAAATAGTTACAAAGCCTGTCTACTCATTTATTTTTATTTTGTGCAACAATCGAAGTAATGTATACAGCTAAGGCTATTCACACATTAAAACTTTAATCCCACAGAACAATTTGTAATTTTCATCAGCACGGATTGTCCGTTTAATTCATTTTATTAAAAATTATGCTATTGTCATTGTAATGTTACGAATAAGTAGGTATATTAAATTGTATCTTGATACTCAGGACACTAGAAATTAACAGATCACCACAAAAAATAAACCGTATTCAAAATTTTGTATATTGGGATAATTTTATTTAATGCCATTGGGAGATTATTATCTCTCAATAGTATATTTATATTATTAAAATTGTAATATATTTATGTCATAATGTATATAATATATTTATTTTATCACTAAATATTCGCCAGAAATAAATGTTATGTTATTACTTAAAATACAACGAAAGGGAAGATGAAAAAATGGCAGTCCCAACCTTGATTTGGTTAGAGGATAAACAATGAGGTAGACGAAGTAGCAAGATTGTGGTTACTACTCTCTTGCAGTAACACTGCGTTTCTTAGTACCTAATAAATAAGGCAAAAACAGAATGTCTGCTGTTGTGTTTCGGTGAGCGACTCATGCCATTCCCCTAACTTATTATAATAAACCCTTATAATCGGCAGTGCACATGCAGGCAGCACTGTTAATAGGCGACGGTAGCCACCTACCATTGATTGGAACGTCAGCCTACCTGGAAACTCTTACAGCTATCATCTATTTTATATAGCTGATTTGAATGAAACAAAATATAGTAATATAATTACGTATCTAAAAGTGCACGCTTTAGGCAAATGCAAAAGGAATTTAATGTTTGTATACTCTAAAATGGAAGTCTTTATAGATATTTCACTTTTGATCTTCAGTTAAGTTTATTTGGACATTCAAGTTTGATCTTCGAGGACACTTCAAGCGTAAAATGTCTACAACACGAATACGATGGGACGTCATCGTGGGTGAATTAAAATAGATTTTCATTTAATAATTTCACCATGAAATAGTTTTCATAATGTTTATAATTGCTCAGATAGGATTTAGAAAATTATGACTTAAAAAATAAGAAACTTGAGTTTTAGGGTTTATATGTTTGTTACTCAATTACGAGAAAACAGGAGAATGATTTTGAATGAACTTGCCACAAAAGTGGTTTATTAGAACGCAAGATATTTTCGGCCAAAGGGAATATCAGCCAATTTTTAGTTGACAAAGGGATTTCACTAATATCCACAGGTTCCGTTGATGTGAAATTTAGTATACCATTCCTTGACATGGTAATCTTGACCTGATGCTACAGCATCAAGTAGTTTGTAGGGTACTTGCTCCTTAGCAGCTTACAGCAGATATAGCGTGTTTGGGCTCAATATAAAGTCGGGGGTTAATATGTTTACAGGAATACACTTCTAGGGATCCTTGTGTAAATTCACTCGGGACAATAGGTACAGAAAAGATTTAAAAAACTTAAAAAATAAGACTTGCTTGACGCTTTATTTCGTAGCATGCATCACCGTTAGTGTCTGTCAAGACATCGTGTCATGAAGCTGGTTGAAGCTAGATCCGGACATATATTAGAATTGATTGCGTCTCGTAACAATTGAAGTAGAAGTCTGCGCAAATTGAGTTCAGAATTGCGCTACGCCGGTTGCACCTGAGCCCTCAACGCAATACTATTGTAAGATTGTTCTATGAATCGAAATTCTCCACAAAACACCAATGGTAAAGAATACAACATTTCACTATTATTCAGACAGAACCTATTCTTATAAAAGAAATCTAAAGAAATTGGGTATATAAAAAACTAGCTGGAGCCCGCGACTTTGTCCGCGTTGAAAAAGGAACACCTGATACAACGACTGACATCTTTTATATTTTAGACAATTTTTATATTTTAGAGGATCTCTCGGGAACCTAACATTCCTCCAAATCAAAGAGTATCCTATATGTTAACCTAGGTAATAAACTATCTGTGTGCCAAATTTCATCTAAATCAGTTAAGCCGATTTTGCGTGATGGAGTAACAAACATCCATCTATCGTCACAAACTTTCGCATTTAACTTAAAAAGTAGGCTGAAAATGGTGTTATATTTTTACAAATCAACACTAAGGTAATATTATAATTTTTTTATTCGTTACAAGAAAAACGAGTTAGTTTTTCGTTAGTTTTACAAAATAATTGTAAATAAAAGTAGATATAAATAGGTTTCGTTTTTCTCCGTTTCAAGTATCTGCAATGTAACGCAATTATACCTATAATAAATTTTATGTGAATTCATACCGTAAAATATGAACGTAAGAAAGTTCCAAGAATAATCGTCTATTGCATTTTTACAAATATTCCATACTCTTGAATACTTGTGGTTCAAGGACTGTGGTAGTGAAGTAATGAACCGTTCCAAGAATTCAATTAAGTTTACTGCAGGTATGTATTGTATGCCTATTGTGAGACTTACTGGCGAATTATAGTTTTTCTTGGAGCTAACAATTGAAAATATCAATAGTTATTTAAGGGAAAATGTTTGTGTGGATCATAATGCTAAAAATAAAGACAATAACCGTTTTCAATAGAGAGATAAAAAAAATATTAATAACTAACACTACTCAGCGGTCTTTTTATAGTTGTAAAAAAAGTGTTTGTACTTATGTGTGCACGTGAGAACTAAGGGTTGCTATGCTATACATATAATCGGGCCGGCACATTTCATTCGGCAATTTTTGTTGAACAACAAACCAAGTAAAGTACCTTCTACTCAGTTCGACTTTCATTCGGCTTACCCATCGGTAAAATCACCCGTTTTGTTTAGTATATACACTGCGCGGGTAGGCCAAGAGGCCTTTCTGCCGAACGTTCATCTACACTTATTACCGCCCGGCTTTGCCGACACGGCTATAAGTATAGCAATTTGTCGAACGTTCTTCTACATATATTCGATCCTACTACCCGGCTATGCCGGGTGGCAACCCTTATGTATAGCAACCCTTATGTAACCGACTATATGTATAGCAACCCATATACTTATTTTGTGTCAAAAACTGTAAACAAAAAATATTACTTATATAAATATCTTCTTCTTCTTAATAGTTTGGTAAAACCCAAGTTTTACCAAACTATTAAAATATTGAGAAAAATATTTTATTTCAAGTTGAACGATCTCGTATAGCTCAACCTTAGTTCAGGCACGGACTGGAGACCGTCTCAAACTTGGGGAGAAAAGCCGATTTATAATTGAAAAATAAAACAGTGCCATAACAAACCAAGGGAGCAGATCCGTTTATGGTCAATATGGTTATTCATCTTCTTCTTTACAAATGTTTTACAATGATTTTGCCAGTGTCAAATGCGAAAATGCAAAATTCAAATCAAATTCAAAAGTAGCAGATCCCGACATTTTTTTTTCTTCAAAAACTAGTCAGTTAAGTCGAGTCCTATTTATGGTCTATTTTTGCAAAATCGTGAAGTTTACATAAAGGAAAGACACTTGCATCATACGTCACTCAAAGCGACCTTATCGCCTGATTGACCGTGACAAATTGACTCTATGCACTGCATACTCTACTACACAAATTTGCAACTTAACTGGTACCATTCTGATCCAAAGACAACCTTAATGTTGTATGAGTAAAGACTAAAATTTGTTACAAGAAACTTGTGAACGGTTTAGCGAAACTATGGTTTCTAACGTATGGTTTCTGTAATCACCAGATTTGCGTTAAGATTAACAAAACGAATTAGGTTGACAACACCATCGTACTAGTTTCACGGTTTATTCTTGTTCGGTAACATATTATTATGGTACTTTATTTTAAATATTAATAAGTAAATTTTTGCTTACTTTTTACCATGTTTGCATTTTATTCCGATGAGTGTTCCGGTAAACATATACAAATAGTGATGCCAATTTTTATTTTCCGCCATTAAAACAAATTAAAATTAAAATTTTAACTCATTGTTTTATTTTTAAATAACTTATGAATAACACTAAGTTAAAACAAATGTCGAAAAATCTACTATTTATACTTATTCTACTAATTACATTAATTACATTATAATTATTGCAAAAAAGCATTTATGCAAATTAAGTCGTATGTAAATTATGAAATATAAAAATTTTCTAGGAAATTCTAGGTGTTTTATATTATTTGTATTGATATTTTGAATGTTATTTTATCATAATTAAATAAATTAAAAAAAAAAATCTGTATTCAAAATTTTGAAGCACATAAGATTAAGATTGCTTCCACGAATACATTTATAAACAAATTTGACTACAGGATTTCATTTCCAGGGCAAGTTATCTAGAGCGTAATATATTCTCAGTGAGTTTGAATGAATATTTTCGACAACGTGTAGGTCTCATGCAGAACTTCGCTGCAGACTTATTTCAAGTTTGAGCTCAAAGGTATCATGACTGCATAACATATCCTTTGTACAGTCAGCTCGAGAATTAATACTAATTTTAATTTTAATTTCGTTCATTAATTGAAAATCAAGTTAATTTGGCAAATCCGTACATCTTCACAATGCAAAACGACAGGTAGGCTGACGGTCCACTTGATGGTATATGGCTACCGTCGCCTATAATCCTACTATCCGTCATAGGAGATTAAGGATAAGGGCTTACCCTCTCATCGAAACGCATGCTCCGTCACGTCCATCCTCCGTGTAGACCGTCATCCGCCGCGTGATCACGAATACTCTGACAAGGAGTGTGCGATTGAAATAAGAACCTAACCAAAGTTTCGATTTTGAAAACATCGGAGAATTTCGTTAAAGGCCCAGGTAAAATAGACTCGGCAAAGGTAAGTAGAAAATCTGTTTTTGTTGAAGGTGATATTTGAAGATAGGTAGAGTTGAATTATGGCAATAGGTATTCCGTGTTAGGTTATCGGAGAACTTTGGAAAATATCGCCCGCTAAGGAAGTTCACCGTCTCCTTTGTTGAGGCACCGAGTTTAGAGCTCTTCAATAATGACGCCGTACAAGGCAAGAGAGAATAGACGTTTTTCGCTATACTTTTAAATTGAACAATATTATGTCCTGACAAAGAAGGAACTGTTTGAATGGCTACCAAATAAGGGAACATTTGTCAATTATCTGGGGAGGTAAATAGCTTACAGCCTTGGGAGACGTTATAGTTTCAAGGTAAAGCTATAACCAAGGTAAAGGTAAGCTATATTTGAATAAAGACATAGAAATCCTTTTTATGTCTTTATTCAAATATTCGTTAGTTAATATTTCTTTGTTCGATAAAATTATAATTTATATTTTTTAACATTAAGAAATTCTAATTATCGTAACACAATGGTTGTTATAGGTAGTTATATTTCTTATTCTGATGTAATATTGCTTTTTAGTCATCACATCATTATCTATATCTTAGCATTTAATGATACGATTGTGATGATGTTCATTAAAAAAAATAGAAAATAACTTATTTCATTATTACCTATTTCAACTTACACCATGCCCTTAGATACAAAGGACCCGATAGCAGGTCCGCCCTTTGAACTTTATCCCACGGCTCTGAGGGAATGTGCATCGTGACGTGCGGACAATTACAGTTTTCGAGTCTTCTTGCACGTACAGAGTAAATAACTGTCTATTAGTGTTACAGCATTGGAAGCAAAACTTTATTTGTTGGTATTGTAAAGCACAAACTTATTTCGGTCCCGTTATAATCGATTTAATTTATTTGCGATTCTTTTTTATTCTTTTGTTCCATTTATTTTATAGTATACTGGTACGAAGGGGTTGGGATCATAACGACTACAGGATGTTGAAAAAGGGCCAACATAAAACAACGAAATCTAAAAAACGTCATCTTGGCTTTTTTTCCGAAACCCTAGTAAATTTAAATTTATAATAACGATCATAAGAGTTTCGTGAGAAACCTAATTGATAAATAAATTTTTTGATTTTGATTTTTTGATTTTTTTATGAAACATTGCAATGGAGGCGGTACAGTCGTGCACAGATGCGTAAGTATGACTACATCCAGTTTGTGAAGAAAAATGGAGATCGGTAGGAATAACGAGGTGACCTACATTAAGTGTTACTTCTACTGCTTCTTACTATGAAATACAGTCATCTCCACTCTTTCTTCCAAGTCTTTAAACTAAACTGGCATTTTTATACCAGTGGTCCCTTCGAGGGACTACGAGAGGGACCACAATGAACAAACATATTAAGGGTTTCTATTCGAATCTATATTAACGAAATCTATTGAGATAACACAAATTTGCCTTAGCTTTGATCTTCAATCACAAATATGGGCAATTCATTAACTTTGGGATTCTAGTAGGTACCAGAGCGTACCTAGATGTGTATAGGTAATTTATCAGTAATCAGAAGCCATTTTAAAAGCCATAACAGTCACGATTGTAAGCAAGCATAATGGCTGGGTGTATTAGAAAGGAAGGTTGCAATTTCGTGAGGTATCTATAAAGGGTGGTCAGGAGTTAGCAATATCCGTAAAGTGATGTCTGTGACGTTTTCATATTAGTCCTTCCTATGTTAGATCAAAATTTAATATGTTTTCTTTCTAATTATATTGTGTTCAAATTCTCGATTCAAACACCGTGATATTCTGTCGGTATTTCGAGCTGCTGTATCTTTTCTTTTCCTTAACCGTATAACTTCAAGCTAATCTAACTAACTAACGGTCATTAATATTAATCTTAACCTCGGTAGGTTTAACAAAAAAAATTGGTGGTCTAAAAAAATATTACTACAGTCAAGCAGGATTACTTTGACTTCCAGGGGAACATTGACAGATTTTGGGGCTAAATTGACAGTGCGTTAAAACAGGTCTGTTGGTGTCTTTATAAGTTCCATTGATTGAGCTGTCAAAGAAGGATAATTCGAACTTATGTTCTATATGCAAAGGAATGGATCCAATGTATCACTTGCAAGAAATGGGTGTGCGGAATCTGTAACAGATCCAAAAATCCGATGTTTGAGTGTGAAGTTTGTGAGAAATCCGACTGATTTAGATGACTAAGTTATTATTTTATCGCTATGATTGTAATACTCGTGATATAATAATTGTTGCATAGAAGAAAAATCATATTTTTGAAGTAAGGTTTAGCTGATTATTTTTTTGGATCGTCTCTGTGATTCGTTTACTTTGTGATTCTTTACTTTTAATAATTAAAAAAATGTTTAAGCAAGTACTCAGTACTTTAATGTTAGTAGCCGTACCTTTAATTGTTCGTTATTATTGTAAGAATCTCTATTCCTAAGTTAATTTCATAAAGTTCCTATTGTTACGAAAAATATATGGTTAAAGTAATGTTGATATTTTGGCCTTTTTTCAATTCAATTTGCATAAAATTTTCACTCGAAATGATGAATATTGCGTGGGAACAAAAAAAAACCCTCAGAAGCCTGTCAAATTAACCCCGTTTGACGGTACTTACTACAAATGTATATATTTTTTTTATTGTAAAATCCTCACATATTGCAACTTTATAATAATATTACTAATTGGCCGGGTTTTCTTTGTGTAAAGTTAATCGGGCAGGTCATTTTAGTCGATGGAAAAATAAAAAATAAAACAAATTAGCTAGCTACTAGCTAGCTACTACTAGCTACTAGCTACTATTACTTCCTCAAAAGATTCAAGGTAATTTATTTGGAATAGCTGCTAGTGCGACTGCAATAATTCATCTAACAAAATTTCATATAACTATATTCTCCTCAAAGCTATCAAACTTTACCTCGTAGACAATCAAATTTCTGGGTGAGTACTTTCGCATACAAACTTTGCCTACAGATTGTTCGTGCGATGTCAAACCGATCTAGACAATTGAACCAATTAATCTGTTTTCGTTGAGTCGATATTGAATTTATGCTCTGCTGGTTGAGTCAACCCCAGATAAGATCTGCAGTGTTTGATATAAGATGTGAATTGAGTTACAACATTTGTAAAATATTACAGATATATTTGTTTTCCAATACAAAAGCTAAGTCTTAGTGTATTCAACCATAATTATTTGGCAATGTAATAAAATAAAATGAATAGTTTTGTTGAGAATAATATCTTGATACTGTCGTCTATATCAATATGGATAAAACTACGAAAGTAACGCTCACTGTGTAAATTATTATATTAAACTTGATAAAATTTTATATTAATGTGGCAACCTGCTTCCGGCTTCACCCGGGGTGCAATTTTTATATATATCATACAAATTATCCCCGTTTATCGTTATTTCTATATGTAAAGACCGAATAAAAATCGGTCTATCCATTCTCGAGTTTTTGAAGCTTACGCAAACCAGCTTAACATTTTTATATATAATACATTTAGTCTTACTATTTAGCTTTTCGTTTCTTATCTTATCTTATCTTATGTAGACTATCAAATACTTTATATCAAAACAGGCGATCCAATAAAATCAAAATTAATATTTAATAAAGAATAACTATTCAGCTCGCGAAGTGTCTAAATGAGAACGTAGTCACGAAACTAATAATTCAACTTCAATTACTATGATTTCATTTTGTCATTTTTACCAGCAAATGCTTATGATAAATATTTATAATCATTGTCTTAAACAGGACACACCTAACTTAATTGCAGTTTATGTAACATTACTTTGTATTTATTAAAACGACGAATCAAAAGTGTTTCATTGCATTGCAAAATCCTAAATAAGTGACTTAGGTTTTATTTAAGTCTTTATTATGATTTAATTGCATCTACATTAAAAGCAGTAGAGATTGTTTCGTTTGAAATGGTTGCGGTAATAAGTTTTCGTGTCGCTTTTAATAGACGAATTTATTTTATGAACTCCGTAAAATAACACTAAAAACACTAATCGGTTGTAAAGCTTTATCGAGAAAATGAAAATTCGCTAAACGGAAGTGAAAGATTTAAAAAATTACTTCATACTTAAGTCATTAAGTGTGGTTTTTTATGGAATGGAGTATTGAAAGCTGACAGCATTGTGCTAAATACTGAAAAAATATCTGGCGCATGCTTCACATATCATAGATGTGATAAGGTGGGAGTTTTGTGAATTCTTAAAGAAAAAGATTCTTCAGCTTATAATGAAAGAAAAAATCAAAGAGCAAATGTAGAGAATGCAGAACTCATCCTAGTTGAAGAATTTACGAAAGTGGTTAAGTAAGGATCACAATCTCTTGAAGTAGTTAGGTATAACATCAGCAATCTTTCTTAAGAAAAGGCACTAAGAAGAACGAAATACCTGGCCGCGTTCTTCTTTTTTTAACTTAACTTAAAGATTTTCTTTAAGATTTTCTTCTAATTTATACTTAGTCTTATTTGACAACTTTAGGTCTAGTGAATTTCTTCGGTGTGCGTTGTAGGTCTTCTTCAAGTTCTTTCGATTGTAGTGAAGTTCACTCTGCTAGTTAATTATTTGCTAGTGTATAGTTATAGTGTATATCAGGGATTCCCAAAGTGGTCGATATCGACCCCTTGGGGTCGATATCGGTTTCCTAGGGGTCGACATAAACGAAAAGTGATTTTGGGGGTCGACGAGGTCTAAAAATCGACCCCTATTATATTAACACAAGTTCTTATTTAAAACTTTCAAGATAGGTAAGTAGGTAGTTACTGTATTGTTTATGTTGTGTTACGTGTACTAAGAATAATTAATATTTTTGTAGGAAATAATGTTCCAGGAATGTAAAGTTTCAAGTTCGTACAAGATGAAAAACTCGGCAAGTCTATGTGGACAAGTTTGTGCAAGATTGAGTTGGAGCGTACGTCTTTCAGCGGCGTTTTGACTTGCTCTCTATTTGACGATAAAGTGCTTATCACACTATTCAATTTGAACGATTCCTATTTAGGAATCTAAGTAGTGAGCTCGTGATCACACTACGCTAAATTGATTTCTAAATCGAAGATATAGAGTTGAAAATGGATAAACTCTTAATTGAATCCAATCTGTTCTAACTGCGATCACACCTTCCGATTTCCTAAATTGGAATCGTTCAAATTGAATAGTGTGATAGCGGCTTTACGCGAATTAAGACGAACGAATTCATGATCAAGTCCAAACATGTTCCTGATATTTTACTATTTAACGAGCTTGCATTTAGGTTGAAAGTTCATTTGCGTTTTGAAATTCGTTGGAGCTTGAACGATAAAAACTCATATAGCTAAGTACTCATTTATTTCAAGAGATTACAAACTTATTACAAAGCTAAATTAAGTGAAGTAAAGTGACTGAAAAAGTGTTAAACACAACATACAACATATTTTAAATAGGTATGTATAATTGTATTTGTAAAAATTACTAACACTTAAGTCTTTGGTTTTCGTTCTTATTCTACCTAATTACCTAATACGAAGTTTCTATACCTAATTACCTACTGTAGTTACTTCCCAATATAGGTATCAAAGTTTATCAAAGAGTAAGTCAGTAATACTTAACAAGAATCCATTAACTGAGTGTGATAAAAATAAGATAGTGTGCAAATTTAACAGTTTATTATTGTTTTTTATTTAGGTTCCTTATTTTTTTGTTTGCAGAATTACTGAAAGTTTTATGATGGCGGACACGAAAAAAAAATGCAGACAATACAGTTTGGACTACTTGAAGTTCGGATTTATTGCATCTCCATCAAATCAACACTTCCCGATGTGTCTCATATGTGAAAAAGTATTTAGTAACGATGCCATGAAGCCTTCAAAAATGGATGACCACTTATCAAGAGTACATGCTAACAAAAAAAGTAAGCCCTTGTCATATTTTCAAGCACTGAAAGAAAAACTAGACAAAAGGCCATCCATAGGATCGATGTTTGCGTCATCATCTATTCGAGACAATGATGGTTTACGAGCGTCCTATAATATATCTTTACTAATAGCGAAGTCGGGGAAACCCCATACAATTGGAGAGCAGCTTATCTTACCAGCCATTGCGGAGGTCCTTAACAATGTATTGCACAAACCCGCACATGATATTTTAAAGAGAATACCTTTGAGCAACAACACCGTTCAGAGACGCATAGATGAGATGGGACGCGATGTGGAAAACATTTTATGCAAGTTCTTACAGACCCGCAGATTCTCTCTCCAGTTGGACGAGTCTACATTACCCGGCAATGAAGCTCTATTGTTAGGATATGTTCGATTTATCAAAGATGAAAATATGTGCCAAGAACTGATTTTTGCTGCATATTTAGAGACTGATACTAGAGGAGAATCGATTTTTCAGGCCGTGGAACATTTTTTTACTGATAAAGCTATTCCATGGAAGAATATTGTTTCTGTTGCGACTGATGGTGCACCGTCTATGGTTGGTCGTCATCGTGGCTTTATAGCTCACTTAAAGCGACAACTGCCTGATGTACTGGTTATTCACTGTGTGATTCACAGGCAGCATTTAGCAGCAAAAAAGCTGAGTCCTAGATTGCATAAGTCTTTACAATATGTAATAAATGCTATCAACAAGATTCGAAGCAATTCTTTGAACTCTCGGTTATTTGCTCAACTATGTGACGAAAACGACGAAGTCTTTACTCGGTTACTTCTGCACACTGAAGTTCGCTGGCTATCAAGAGGCTCTTGCTTAGAAAGATTTTCAGCCCTTTTTGAATCTGTGTTGGAGTTTTTACAAGAAAAAGATCCGAATTTGAAAGAAAATCTGAACAATTGTAAAACAGATATTTATTACTTGACTGATATCTTTGGAATGTTCAACAAAGTTAATTTGCAACTACAGGGTGATGATCTTAACTTGATTAAAACAAAATCAATAATATCGGCCTTCGTGGGTAAACTAGTTCTTTATAAACAAAATTTAGGCAGAAAAGAATATTCGCAGTTTCCGCATTTGTCAAAATTACCAAAAATGCTTCAAGATGATGACATTTTATTATATGTTACTCACTTGGACGCATTACACAAGGATTTTACGGAGAGGTTTGATGATCTTTTAAATTTACAAATTCCTCAATGGATAATAAATCCGTATAACACCACAGCCATAGAAGAAGCCAATGTGATAATGCAAGAAGAGTTGATTACCATCAGCACAGACGAAGAGCTTAAGCAAAAGTTCAACCAAGGCTATCAGAAGTTCTGGTTGCAACGCAAAATTGAAACACAGTATCCTACATTGTGGAACATTGCTGAAAAATACCTTATCGCTTTTCCATCATCATATCTAGTTGAAAAAAGCTTCAGTGTGGTAACAAACATTTTGACAAAACAAAGAAACCGTTTGAAAATCAACGAACGTGGAGATTTAAGGCTGCAACTCACTAATATTGAACCGGATGTAGCTAGATTGGTAGATAGTCACCAGGTTCATCCATCGCACTGAATGTTTTATTTTCTCTTTGCGAATTAATAGTTTTTAAAATATAATTTCCTACCAACTTAAGATGCTTTATGTATTAATTTGTAATAATTATAAATTAAACTTGATATTTACTGAATTGGATTGTCTTTTTATTTTGTTAAATTTTGACGAGAAAATGAAATCAACTTCACTCACTTAACCAAGTGCAAAGTTTTCTAATTGGCACCTTAGTACCTAGGTATTTTGTACCAATAGGAAAAAACTAAAGATAGACTAAGATAGATAGCTGCTTTAAGTTAGCGGACCATTATGAATAAGGGGGTTGGTCTTAAAAGTAGGTAATTTGACCATGGGGGTCTGAGGTAACAGTTCATTGTTGAAAAGGGGTCACTTGTCCAAAATAGTTTGGGGAACCCTGGTGTATATAGTGCATAGTTTCTTCTAACGACTGGATACTATTTTGTCCAATTTTTTACTTTGTGTACATAGCTCGTATAAGGTTAGTGTTTTAATAAAATCAAAATGTCGTTTCTACTAGAGCAGTTAAGTAAAAATATCTACATCCGTATCTACAATGTAACGATCTTTCAAAGTTACTTGTGGTCATAAAGCTTAGTAGGTACGGCGATATGGCCGTGATATAACGTACATAGTATAGATGTGGCGATTTTACTTCCAGGATTTTATATTAGTATTGTTTCTTTTCATAATAAAACCATGCAACATTGACGGGGTGAGTCAAGAACTTCGTAATAGCAATATTGTTCTTCAGGCATAGTTTATTGTTCATCTGATATAAATGTGTTGATTGAAATAATCTATCTAGCTTTAAGTGCTTGCAAAGAACCAAGTTCTGGATAATTACGCTGCTAGGAAATTTTAATCTATTTTTGTGAATTTCCACAAAACATTATCACTTGAAAATGAACGAAATATCACAAAGGTAAAAAAGGGGTTGTAATTTTAATGATTTTTTGTAATGTTCAAGACTACGTGGGTAAGCTAGAGTTGAAATTCATTCTCGTGTCATACGAGTGTATATTTAGAAAATATATAATACTAACAATAATAAGGAAATTATTCATTAAAAAGCCGTTGAATTGTCTTTGGGAAGCAGCTTTTCTTAGACATTGCTTGTATCCCTGGTTTTAGTCACAAAGTAAGTGTTTTAATAGCTTAAAAATATTGTCAAACTCAGTACTGATGCTATATCTCTGAATGTTATTTACATAAGTAAGTACTTAAACGATTGTTTTTTTTATCATTGCTCGGAGCGTAAAACTCCTATTGCGTTACCTGAGTTTTCGAAGATTTTTAAACATTGAATGCAACTTGAAAATAATTTCTAGATTTAAGTCTGGAAAAGTAAGTGACGACTTAAAATTGCCACCTTCACGTTTGACAAGTTCTTTTTGTCATCTGGTATAAAGTAGACGGTAAAACGATTCCATACTTACGACACTAACTTAGCACCACTTACATTGTTCTGACTTGGTTAATTCTCTCACTGGTGATACGTACGTAGTACATACAGTAAATTCCAACGTTTAAGAGTTGAGAATTTGCCTTAATACGGGCTTGCCACGTGTAATTTTTTATAGGTTCTTTTAAAATCATCAATTTTTTAATTGTTTTTTAAAGAAAACTGGATTTATACTCAGAATGCATGGAAACATTCTTTAAGGATAAAATTGGATTTTTTCTTTCTTTTCACACTTCCTTTCTGTGATAAAACGCAACAGACAGGCGGACAGTCTACTTGATAAAGTGCTTCATATGTGTACTTTATGCTATACCGTCTTATGAACACAACGCTTGCCAAGTGAAGGGTAAGACACAAACTCTGGCAAATCACAAGTGGTGTTATTTCACTTCGGTATTTTTTGTACAGATAAAAATATCTGACACCAAAAAGGGTTTTTATTCTGTTTAACATTACGAAATCTGTAGGATCTGCTATATTTTTATAGGAAATATTCGTTACATAGAGTTACAACCAACAACCCACTAAAACAATCAATAAGTTGATGGTAAAATAAAAAATAAAGGACAAAACCCGCTCTTTCGAAATACTCGCGTAGTTAGAATATTCAGTAAGTATTTTTAAAACCATTGGCGTTACAATATGTAGGTACGTAACGCCGAAACGGCGTTATTCCGTATAGATAATTAAAATAATATGTGGAAAATCATGAAAGTTTAAACAAATGTAATAAATAAATGATTGGATTTGCAACTTATAATTATACTCGTACATTACTAAATGTAATTACGTTTGAGCTAATGTTGACTCGTATATCACAAAAGCAAGTTGTATATCCTGATAAGAGGCGTAGCATTGCATTGTAATCGGCGTCCATTGTTCTGTGCTCTGACATGTCACTCCCATACCTACAATCAAATCAGTTTATGTCATATGGTTTGGCAGATAGATGTGAAGAGCTGCCGCATTCCGAATTAGTTATAACAAAGTTAATGTTTCAAAGCTGTTTCCAATTGATTATTAACGAAATTATTCCTATATTTGTAACCAATTGGTACATACACCTATGTTCCCTATAATTGTAAAATATAGACATAAAATAACATAACAACCTGTCATGTTATTTTATAATCTATATATATATATATATATATAATCTCGTGTCACGATGTATGTTCGCGATAAACTCTGAAACTACTGAACCGACTTTGATCAAACTTCATAAGTATCTGTTATTTGGTCCAACTTAAAAGATAGGATAGTTTATCTCTCATTTTGTTTATTATTTTGTTTATTTTTTTTTTAAATTATATAATATTATTAACATCTGTTGATACTTATTCAATACAGCAATTATTTATCTGTGAGTTCCATAAGGTTCTCACAGATGGCGGTTAAAGTAATTTATCGGCTGGATTGTAAAAAAGCATCCCGGGCGAAGCCGGGAGCGGGCCACTAGTAACATATAAAATATAATTACCCAAATTGCTTTTTCCTTTAGTTACAAAACACAACATAGCAAAGAACTCAGAAAGTTTAAGTATCTCTTGATATTGTTAAAAAAACATTTCCCTATTTATATTTTTTGTAAACAATTACAATGTAAACAATTAATATTTTGCGTTACGCATACAAATAACAATCAACCAGACTCATAGCTTCCTCCGACATATTTATTTGTATGCGTAACGCAAAATATTATTTGTTTACATTGTAATTTATCTTTAAACTAGTAGGTTGCTCGATGCCGCGGGCTTGCAGCCCGCGGGGGGGTTTTTGTGTTTCGTTTTTTGTTGTCTTTTTGCCATGTCTAATTGTTTTGGTTTGGTTTTGGGTCTTTGTTTTGTAATTCCTCCCATCCGTTTCGCCGAAAATGCCACTTTTGTATGGAGGGGGGGCGAAGGGGGGGGAGGTGAGGGGAAGTAGACCGCCCCGGCCAATGGGCCTCGGGGAGAAACCGTTATCCCCCAAAGACGCCACCCACCTATCTCCGGCGGTTGAGGAGGTAGTCCACTTTGATGAGTCCAAAAAAGTTGTATGGAGTTTAAAAAAAATGTATGAACGGGATGGGGATAGGTCTCGATTTGGTAACCGCCTATGACCCTCTATGACATTCCGCAAACGCCACCCTTCCATCCCTCATAGTTTCCGAGGACCACTAACCAACTTTTTACCAGGTCGGTGGACCGAGGATATGGAACTTTTCTGGGGGTCACCGGGAAATCCCCTACACGACCACCTATAGCGGGGAATTCCCCCACCGCTCCTTCCGGGAGAACAATTATGTCAGTCACTAGTTGAGTCAGTGGGTTTTCGGCTTTATAGTTTATTATTAAAATCTTGTTAATTAAAATCTTGTTAATTTATCTTTAAAAAGATGTTAAAAATTTGTTACATCTTTCTTATGTATAAAAACCTTACTAATCTAATAAAAGTAATGAATATTATTTACTTAACGCGGCCAATCAGAGCAAAGCACATGCTTCGAGCGGGGTCGTGGCGCTGCATTCGAGGCGATGCGGTAGTTGAGTTTATATATACAGGGCGTCCCACGACTATGCCACATGGAGGGAAAGTACCTTGAATATTGTAGCTGGAACATTTTACTGAAAGAAGACATTATTTTAATTTAAAAAACAATTTAAACTGCATTCACAGAATTTTAAATAATTACATGGTTGAACCGGGAATCGAACCCGCTACACGAGATAAAAAATTACCCTGTAGCTTTATCATACCGATCGAAAGGCTTCATCATAGGGATTATTTTTTGCTAAATAACATAGTGTCAGAAATAAAAGGAAGACCATGAATTTTAACATTTTTAATAGAAAATTAATCAATTTATCAAATGCTCGAGTCCCATAATGTTGAATACAAAGTGGCACTCTTTTGATTATTTCACTCCCTGTCGATTTTTTGATCTTGTTGTGGTGGATATTTAGAATAATACGTCTAAGTTCTATTTGTAGCTCGTGGACACTTTCATACTAGTTCTTGTAAACTAAATTTTTTACATAACCCCATAAAAATTTATTAGTAATAGGTACTTATGATAATTGTTCTTACGGCAATGTCAGCTTTTCATTTTTCTGAACAAAATTTCATATCAAATGTTAAAATTCATGGTTTTCCTTTTATTTCTGACACTATGTTATTTAGCAAAAAATAATCCTTATGATGAAGCCTTTCGATCGGTATGATAAAGCTACAGGTTAATTTTTTTTCTCGTGTAGCGGGTTCGATTCCCGGTTCAACCATGTAATTATTTAAAAATATATGAATGCAGTTTAAATTGTTTTTTAAATTAAAATAATGTCTTCTTTCAGTAAAACATTCCATCTACAATATTCAAGGTACTTTCCCTCCATGTGGCATAGTCGTGGGACGCCCTGTATATGATAATATACTTAAAAAATCTTAATATGGCTGCAATAATTAGAGTTTCAAAAAAAAAACGCAATCATAATTCAAACATTTTGTTTTGTAACAATATCCGCAATGCTTGCCAAAGTAAAGGCAGTAAATAAAAAATATATAACTGGAGAAAATGTACAGAGCAAAAATATTTCTTTAACAAAATATTCGTAAGGTATTGCTTTAGTGAGAAAATGCAAGCATATTTTCTTCTCTGCTTGTCACGTGAATTTTTAGTAGATGCTTTCATAGCCGGTTTCCCAAGACAGTATAAGGAACAGCGTTTAAAATATTTTTTAAAGAATGTAAAAAGAATAAAACTGCTGCATCTATTCATGCAACGCGAAGAAGGCGAAGAAAATACAAATTCTTATATGTAACTATATTGCAATTTGATTACAGATGATTTTATCACGATTTTGTTAATAAATATTTACTATTTTATCCCCTTTATCCTAAAGTTGGTAGTGCTCTTGCAGCACCTATGGCGTTGCTTGGATGGTAACCACCTACCATCAAGTGTAGGTGGTTACCATCCAAGTAACAGAAATCCTAGTTCTAGTAACAGAGGTGTACATTTTTACTACCCTTGATCAGTAAATCTATAAATTACCCATAACTACAAATTATAATGCTCGACACGCTATAAATTATCAATTAATGTAAGTTATCCAATACATTTCTCAGGTAATTACAGGATTTGCTTAAGATTAATTTTTTTTCGTTTTGCAAATCCTTAGACTCATTTATCTGCAATGAAAAGTAGAACGACCCATGCGTCCTTTTTGTTAATTTGGGTTTTGTCTATTTTTCCTATTAAAAAAAAAATAGACATGACTTTTCTATGAAATAAAATATATGAAAATTTGCAGTTACTATTATAACAACGTTTTATTTTCTGTTTAATTATTAGGGTGAAGACATTATAGTCTTAACACATTTCTGAGTGAATCATTAAAAATAAAAGATCGTCGTCCATCTTTTCAACCTTGTTCAACCTTGCAAAACTCGTCAGCTTGTTTGACGACTTTTGCATAAATAAATAAAAATGTCACAAATTACAACATAAACAAGATTATTATTAATTGAGAATAACATAGAGGAACTTGAAATTTTTCATTTCAATCAATTCAAATTTTAATTGAGTACTCATCTCTATTATGTTAGTATAGATAAATGTAGGGCAAACCTATTTTTATTTTCAACTAGCGGTCCGCTCCCGGCTTCGCCCGGGGTGCATTTTTTTTACGTAAAAACCTTCCCTGATTATCCCTCTATCCATGAGTGAAGACAGAATTAAAATCGGTCCACCCGTTCTCGAGTTTTGCGCTTAGCAACACATTTGGGGATTCATTTTTATATTATAGATAGGCTCTGCTAATAATGATGAAACATCGGTGGTATTTCCATGACATGGTCACCTTGGTCTAATCCTGCAGCATGAAGTAGTCTGCGGGACACCCAACTTCTCAGCCACTTACAGCAGATATAGCGTGTAGGGCTCAATGGAAAGTCGGGGCTTAGTTTAAATCTTATTTATAAATTAACCTCCAACTTATATACTTAGCTGTTTTACAGCTTGTTAACGCTTGTTATTCAGTAAGCGGTTTGTATCTATTGACTGTTTAAGATTACGGAAGCAGTGTGCCCTGCCAATATTATAGCGTAATAACGCAAGAGATGTAAGCGTTGAGATGGTTCAATGAACTACAATATAATTATGCAAGTACACACAGCCGACCAATCTGCGTAGAACACCGCAATCAGCTGATTATGCTATTATACCATTGGTAATATGGCGATGTCAAATGAATTGATATACTACCGTGGCCGATTAATTACTAAGAACTAATAAATAAATATAGGTATTTTACAGTTAATAGTCTAATTTTAAAAGATCCTAAATTATTAACAATAATTACAATCAATATAAGGACTAAAAATAGAATATCTTCGGCTTGGACGAATCTATTATTACTATTATAAACAATAAATACAATTTTTAAATTGTGTTGCTTCAAACTATGGAAGATACCGAAAGTATTTAAAAAAATTTCTAAAATCCAAAACTTCATTGAATGTGATGTTGAGAAATGTGCTTTGCACACTTAACATAAAATAACTTATAACATAATCCTTTCAAGTTTAACGCTTTTCAAACTTAATTAAAGATTGTATTTAATAAACTTATTCATTGGCACTAAGTTCTATTAAAGAAATAACAAGAAGCGTTCCAAAGTACACAAAAATAACTTATGAAACTAACTTGAATATTTAACATGAAACTCGCAGTAATTTATTCTAATATAAATAAAAGATATTAAAGAATTTCTTAAAGACATTACTAATACATATTAATGCTGGTGTGCGCGTTACAGAGCTTATAACGTTCAAATACAAAAAAATTCTAGACAAATTTCTAAACGTACTTATTTTAAGATAATTTGTAGCACTTATACAATGCTAGAACAATGCATGCAATGCAATGCATGCTACAATGCAGAAACCTGTAACCTGTGTATTTTTAAAATTTTTAATATATAAACGGCGGTGATGTATGTCCTATAGACTCCAAAACCGCTGAACCGATTTTGATGAAACTTTCAGATAATCTTCAGATTAGTCCAGCGGGTGTTCCTGTAAAGTTTGGTAGCGTTCGGACGCGGACAAAGTCGCGGGAAAAATACTAGTATTATATACAAGTGAACAATAATGTAAACTAACCACATTAACCATAAATTAGCGGTTAAGGAGACTTATTTGGTGTCACTGTTCTATCATAATAATGCCAACAACTTGTGAAGAATAAATGCAACACTAGTGCAATTCTATACAGCAAACTTACATTGAAATATCTAGATGCAACCAAGATTACAGATTAGTTTGGTGGCAAAGTGCTTCTGAAGTCAAAGAGTTAATACGGTTAATCTTCGTTCACCAGCAACCGCACTTGCAGGCAAATAGCTTGGCTTCAAACTTGTACCAAATGCCATCTAATCGCTTCCATGTTGGATTCAAAATATTATTTGTAGCTTATTTGTAGATTGTAAATTTTACATATAGGTATTGTAAGATTGTTGATTTCACTCGCAATTTGAGAGTAGGTATATTATACCTACTGGTTTATAATTTTTAAATTTTTACACGATACTACAATCTACATGGCAATATTGGTTCGTTATACTGGTAGAGCCCGTTGGAAGAGTTGTTAGGGTGCTTGCCTTAAAACTCTATTCAAGGGTACCCGGGTTCGATCCCGGCAGTCGACTTTGGAAATGGAACTCTTCAAAATGGGCTCTAGATCTGGAAAGTGGTGGCAGGCTTTTGCATTTTGCAGTTTTGCATTTTGCAGTTATTTAGGCAGCCCGTCTGGTCAAATATTGTTCGTGTTATAAACATCAAGTGGCCTGTAAACCGACCGAAATGAAAAAATTGATTCAAAATGGCCAAGAAGTCTAATATTGTAGTAGACACACGACAATATTCTATATCTCGCAGACGTAAATTATTTAAAGGAAGCTTGCAAAGATTTTAAACACGATTTTGTAGCTATATCAAGTTTGTATTGTAGCGAAACGCAATCATTTATTATTTTAATAGACAACAACACAGACAGGGTTGCACGTGATCGGGTCACAGAAGCGAATTCAAAGAGGAAATATGATGTAGCACTGAGCATTGTTAGATGCAAGTAATAAAGATAGTAGGTATTTGCGCCATTGTGTCGATAAATAATGTCACATACCTAATTGTAAATTGTTAACAATAACACATATCATAAATGGTATTTTTTTTTTATGTTAAAGTCGATAGGTCGGCTGATGGTCCACTTGTTGCTAGGTGGCTACCGTCGCCTATAACACAAGCAATGGATTAAGGATAAGGGAAAGGATAGGGAAATGTTCTCTGGCATCTCTCACTGAAACACACGTGTGCTAGTTGATGTTATTTCAAAACTTATTAGTGTGCCCTGTCACTACTATTACTATATTATATTTATTTAATAGTATGATTAAAAAATAACATAATAAGGTGTACTAACACAGACAATACACAATATGTTAATTACGATTGAAACCGATCAAGTCAATAACATTGTGCATATGAGTGAGTATATACTTAAGTGTCCCATGTTATAAATTAATTCTTCTACGATCGGCAATTGAATTTTCCTAGTCTTTAAAAGCTTGTGTCCTCAGTAGACCTTACCTACCTGCACTACTAACTCAAATTATTAACTAATCTTGCCATCAGCTTTTACTAAACTAACTAAATCAGATTTTTGTCAGCATAAACTTCATAATTTGAAAGAACCAATTGCTTTAAAAAGTTGCGCTTGCAAGACTACAAAAGCATTTCTGCTGTATGTTGTTACGTGGTTTTCAGAATCCGGAGATTTGTTATATGGTTTAGTATTCTAAATAAGTAAACCGCAAATCACGCATGTACTAGGACACTTACTGACAATAAAGTTATCAGTCAGGTGCCATGAATGTCAACTCGTGCAGTAAAAGCAGTTCTTTGGAATGTGATTCGGCTTTATGTTTGTTCATTATTCTTTTGCGAAACGGTTGACTAACTTGTAAGGGATTATGGCGGTGACAGTTTAATGACAGCATAGAACGGTAAGAACTTTGGAGCGTTCATATACTCGTACATAGTTGAAATCTGTATATGGAGTTTGTTTGTAAATGTACAAAGTGAAACTGGGAGGGAGTTTATGGAATAGAAATAAATAATCTTTTATCTGGAAGTGAACTTTTCTTAGTTGGATCTGGACTGGATCTGACAAGTAGTGGCAAGGCAAACTGTGTTTCGCAGTCATTTCAGCAGCCGTCTGGCGGCAAAAACCACTCCCTTACAGAAGGCCACCGTGAAAAAAACGGCATGTGTGCTGTTGTGTTTCAGCGAGTAACCTTTTCCACGTGGAACCTATGGATTTATGAGATCACACATTCTGAGATATCGTCAAATAGTCTTATACAAAAAATTGTATAAATTGATTACATTGTAAGTTAGAGCGATCATTTATTAATATAAGCTTTTGTTCAACTCATTTTTCACGGTGTAAAATTTTCTCAGATAGACTCAATAGGTCGGATATGTATGTCTAAAATATCTTACGTTCTAATTACATATTACATATTAAACACAACACATGCGACTACAAAAACCAGTACGATTAAATCAAATTGCGAAACATTTTAGGGCATAACACAATAGTAGCGAGTAATCGAGTTGCGACCGATATCACATATTCGATAACCCCTTGGCTTACGAATAACACCAATATAAATTATTCATTAGATTAAATTGCTGGTAATAAGCTTAAAACGTGTTTTATCATACCACAAAACTGATACCAGATAAGATACTCGTACATATATTAATGCTAAACAAAGTTGTGTTCTTGATATTAACAGACATTTTTCGAACGAAAAATTTGTACTTATTTCATAAAAATTTTAACGAAGTAGATTTGACGGGCGGTATGCATTTACAATATTACTTACGCTTATGTTTATATCATAAATGAAATAAATTATGCCTATTGCCGAATGCTCAAATGCCATGTAGTACCTACATAGTTCGTTATTTCCAATTTAAAAACATCTATAACAAACATTAAGACGTCCGGAAAAACATTTATTATAGTCAAATAAAATGATATCTATTATAAACCTTTTATAGTCTCTAAAAATGATAACGAGATAATGAAATGATGCGGTGTTTCAGATAGACACAGATAGCAACTTTCTTCAAATATTAACATAAGGAAATATATAAAGACGCGTCTACACTACACAAAAACCTCTACACAAAACACATTTCGTCTCCTGAAGTTTGTGGAAAACTTCAATCAAAATATGTTTCGAAAACATTTGCTGTAAAAATGCCTTCAAAATATGTAGAATGTGCTTTTGTATAGAAATTTTAGATTTGGTATAGGAAAGAAAACAAAGATTTGGAATAAGACCTTATTTACTGCCTCGAAATTTTAATATTATACATATCAAAAATTGGAAATAGAAGATCGATTTGACATAGGATTTTTTTTCGATGTTCCAAATCCGATTTCGAAGAACTAGTTTCAATGATATGAAGTGCAAAAGAAAACACGAATGCGAGCGACCATAGATAAAAAATCCTGTATTTCGAACGACCGACGCTAGCGAGAGTTGCTGACAAATGACAGTAGTCCGCCCCCGCATGGAAAAGCATAAACATTGTTGATATCAACATTTCATCAACAAAAAATGTTTTGTGTAAAAGTTTTTGTGTAGTGTGTAGACCACGCGCAACTAAACCACAGAGACGCGCCTTAATAACAACATCGAAACATTATCTCTAAACGCAACGCGACTTGTCGCTAACATATGTAACCTGACTGTAAGATATAGATTAGAAATATGTATAGCTGAAATTGTTGAACAGATTAGTGCCCCGAGGAAATGAATACTTCCCACGTGACTGCGTATAATAAACAACTTAGCAGTTTGTCTTTGCTAATTGATTTATGCTGCTATGTTATGACTGTTAGATAGTGCATTTGCAGCGGTCGTAAACGCGCCGCGCCCGGCGCATGCCGATAGTGCAGTATTTGTATTGCTCATTCGATTTATGTTATTACTGTCACTTCGACTAACAGGGATCTATTTAAATTCCCACCTCTCTCTCTCTCTCTCTCTCGCTCTCTCTCTCTCTGCAAATTATAAACCCTCTCTTAATACGACTTGACATCTAAAATTTAAGATAGCGTGCACCAAACGTTTAAAGAGTTTACATTATGGATGAGTGGTAAGGGTACTTGCCTAACGTCTCAGGGGCTCCGGGTTCGATTCCCGGCAGGCTCAACTTCGGAAATGAACTTTTCAAAGTTGGCTCTGGTCTGGATTTAGATAATAGTGGCAGGGCACACTGCGTTTTCGCAATCATTTCGGGCAGCCCGCCTGGCGGCAGTAACCCCCCAGAAGACCACCGTGAAATAACAGCATCTGAACTATTGTGTTTCGGTGAGTGAGTAAGGGAGCCATTACCTTCCTTATCTTTCTATGGACGGCAGCGCACTTATAGCACCTATGATTTTCTAGGCGATGGTAGCTACCATCAAGTGGACAATCAGCCTGTCTTTGTTCAGCACTTAGTAGAATAAGTTAAGTGGGTTGAGTAGTTGAGGGTTAATATAATCTATTAATTAGCTTTTCCATGTAAAGAGTTATTTTTTTTAATCACAAAACCGTTTGTGGTTTATACTTAAAATGTCCAATTCTGGATATGATGTATCTTGAGAAACAATAAGCTAACCACCAAGTTTACCTTAGTTTAGATTTACTATATAAGGCCAGGTGTTGATTGTTGTAA
The DNA here is from genome assembly GCA_936446665.2 of Synanthedon andrenaeformis. Lineage (NCBI taxonomy): Eukaryota > Metazoa > Arthropoda > Insecta > Lepidoptera > Sesiidae > Synanthedon > Synanthedon andrenaeformis. Next base: position 9,711,102 of record OW387781.2, on the reverse strand, counting down.
GTAAAAACTATAGCTTCTATATGAATCTCTAATCTGGCTGATATGTAAATCCCTAATGATGGGACTTTAAAAAAATATTATTATGCCTCAATTTAAATGAAGAAAGAGTTGCAAAGTAATATCTCTTACAGTAATTATTTGTTGATAGAAAAATACCTGCATTGTCTTCGTTCTCCTAACGTTATCCAGTTGTCGAAGCGGGCGGGCAACGGCAGCGGCGCGGTGTCTAGGGGATCTTTTTTCAATGTGCTTTATAAAATTATTCCCGATCCATACCAGAAATTATTACTGTCTATCCGCTTTTTTTTCTGCACGTCGATTTTTGGTGGTACTAGTCTTTAGAAAATAAAAGGAATAAAATTGAGTGTTAACTTAATTAATAAATGATACTGAGATATTTAACATAGTTTTAATGAGCATAATAAAATAATTGATATTTATTGTTTATTCATACCATGTATTTTTTATTATTATCGGTCCATATAAATATACTACTTACATTTATTATTTTATGCCCCGCATTCATAAATAGGTGCTAGATATAGTCCCGTTGCGAAATGAAATATCTTCGAAAATTAATAGGCGCATTTTAATTGGTAACGGAAGAAGATGCTCTTTTTCTCGGAGCAAGAAGTGCGGAGAAGGCTGTAAATGCTATAATTGTTTTAGTTGTAAGTACTACAGTATGCTACGCACATTTAATAAAAAATATATAGTTACTTTTTAAAAATGTGTATTAAAAATATAGAGCAGGCACGAGGATAGAATTTTAATAGATATTTAGATATATTTTAAAATATACCTATACGTAAAATTTTACTTAAATCATTCAAACACTACAAGAATATTGGTTCGCGAAGAAAACCCGGAGAAATATGGCCTCAGTAAAATTGCTCAGAGGGTAATTATATAAGACTTCACTTTAGGCGATAAACGTTGTTTAAATTGTACAATTTAATTTTATCTATAAATTTGTTGAATTGGTGTTTATGTCTCACTTTAGTTTATGAATTATAACAGTATTTATTAAATTAATAAATTTAACCCTGTAATTTAATTATGAAATTAATTTACATGAAGTCCGTGAAAGGACTTCAGTACAAAGTTCCCTTGGGCATACTGTATAGGCTCTCTCTTTTAGTAAATGATTTTCGTAGCTTTTTCAGGATCCTACGAGATTCGAAATCATCCCTTGGGTGAGGATTATTTACAATTTTATATACTAGCTAGTGCCCGCGACTTCGTCAGCATTGAAAAATGAAAAATATAATATCTAAGTAACGTCTGTTACTTTTTATAGCTGTGACGGGCGCCCCATGGCGCAGGAAAATCAAAATATGTTTTTAAACGTGTATAAAAAAGCATAATTATCTTGGCAATAGATATTTTTATACATCGACTGAATATCGTTAGAAAATATTATGATGTTAACGCATTTTTAACGTCATTTTATTGTCAGGATAATGAGAAATAACCAGGAAAGTAAGACTATTAAACACAATTTGATATGCTATATAATACACAATTTTCATCCCTTAGGTACGCTAATACATCAATTCATACAAGAAATAAAAATTTTATGAATGTATGTCACTTTCTTGTAGTTTTATTACTTTCCTGTTTAAGTGGATCCAGACAAGTGATACACAGGAAAGTGGTAATTTGGAGATTTTTTTTACTAATAATATAAAAACGCTGTATTTGAATGAAATCTTAATATTTTATATTATTATTGCACTAGGTATATTAATCAAAACATTTAAAAATCTTTAAAAAACCCAAATATTGTTTACGTAATTACATGCCAGACAAGTGAGAAGTTGTCTGACCCAAGCGCGTTTGCGGTCGTCTTCGTCTTTGTCACGACTGTCTTATTGGCTGATTGGCGGCAGTTCAAGCGGCAATGAGGTCACTTCACTACATTCTTTGTAAAGGTAATGAGGCAGCAGCGCTCATTATTTAATTTGTTTGTTTTATTCACATGTTTTTAGCTGACAGGAAAGTGATACACAATTCGTGTCGCCTCTATACTTCGATGGAAATTTGAATAAAAATAGGGAGATACATAATTTATTTTTAGGTTTTAGCAAAGCTGTGTATTACTGTGTTGTTACTGTGATTGCATATAATCTCTTTGATTTGTGTTCTTACTTTAGGTATTATTTCGATAGAAAGGTTGAGTTTTAAAAAATCGTGCCACAGGAAAGTGTCAATTTTGCTCACATTTAGGCATTTTTCTCCAAAATTTCTGGCCTCGCTGAATTTCAGTGCCCTAATAGAAGCCAATTAGTTCTTCATTCCAGATTTACAATACATCTGAAATATTAAAAAACTAAGGAGCTAGGAGTTGAGACAACCAAAATTCCTTTACTGTGAGAACTGACCAGCTGTTATACTTAAGACACTTTAAAGCCTATATACGGCGTTTCACAACTTTATCTTCTAACTAATATTAGAGGATTACGATACTTGTATAAAAGTTGTCTAAAACGTTCTATAAGATACTTACAGACTCTTTTGAAAATAACTTGTCTTGTGGAGAGTTTATAACTCTACATAAAATCTTCGCCATTAGATATAGCGAAGCAATTTGAATGAATTATTTATTATTTTAACTTTTATAACAAGTTGTTAAACTTTATTGTTAATCCCCTGTGAAATGAAAAAGGCTACGGGGTAAGTTTGTTTAAGAAATCAATCGAAAAGTTAAACGAAAATCAAAGAACGTAATAGATAACTGAACGTATTTCTGATTAGGTTCGTTCAGCGGTTGAAATAAAACCGTTCGTTTTTGTCTTACTTTTTAAAAGTTTCATTTACTTAGCATAAAAAAAGCATTACTCGGTTGATTCTAATGGTTCTTTGGCGTAAGGGACTTGAATTTAAGTATATTGAAGAATATATTAGGCATGCTTAAGGTTTCTTTTTACCCAAACTCAGTTTTTTTAGGTAAATATGTTATGTAACCGAAGCTTAGTTTTGTAATAATTTACCAATATACATATTAAAAACTAGCCGGTGCCCGCGACTTCATACGCGCTGTAGTTCGTTTTTTGAAAATCCTACAGGAACCCAAAATTTTTTAGGACAAAAAGCATCCTATTAATTAACTATCTGTGTGCCAAATTTTATTAGATATATGTAAAGATTTGCTATTTTTATACTATATTAAACAGAACAATATATATTTGTATTTGTTTTTCAATATCTAAGTAGATACATTGTGTAAAATAAATGTCCATGTAATTTTCTTTTTGTTTATCTCCTAACTACTTCCAAATCACCCAAAGGATTTTAATGCGGTTTTTACTATTGCGATTAACAGCGATGAACGGTGATATTGCTAAACGAAGAAGGTTTGTGGCGAAGCCAGAGGCGGATCACTAGTTGCTTATAATTTAAGAATTGCTAATTTTATTGGTCATAATAAGTATGAAGTATGAAATTTGCTTATGCAAATATATCAACTTCCATTTAACTAAACCGGTGGATTATCCCTGCAGCTATTACAAATGTTTAATTTATTCTAAATTCTAATGTCTATGTATAGCGGAGGTATAATCGAGTCAATACTTCCGTTCGGAAGTGCAGCTGTGGTGCGCAGATTATGCGCCATATCGTGCAGACCGAGCGCCTGAGCGCGGGCCGCGTTCCCCTGTCGACATTAACCTCCAACATGATTACACAGTACAATAGCCCGGTAAAGAAACTTTTTCAAAAATAGAATACTGAAAAAAAAAATTCGAAACAAATCAACTCAAATTCAAATTTTCATGGAATAAGAAATAAACTGTTTTTTTTTTTGTAGTAATATAATAATATAATAGAAATTGCTATATGGTGTTTGATTAAATTTTTTAAATATATACTCTTTTTCTCTAAAAAGTTCATATAATTATAATAAAATTGGTATATTTACAAATTATAGAAAATTTACTGTTTGAAATAAAAGTAAACCTATCGAATTAGTCCTATCGGCATTTAATATAAGAATATAAGACAAGCCAATACAGATAAAAAAATCTCTAAAAATGACATTAATTATTCTAAACCACTCGTATACTCTAGTTATAAGTGCAGATATTACATCAATAGTTACTGCACTGTTCATTCTTTATACGAATGCAACGACTCCCACAGCTTCAAACGTTTCGTAACATAATTATCATTGTGCTTTGGAAAGGTACCTAATGCGGTCGCAGGATTTCCTACAATTCCACATTATTCGTCTATGTATATAAATCGGAAACGATCGGAAACAGCACGCCCTGATATTGACAATTATTGTAGTAACGAATGGCCTGTGTCGAAATTCAACAGTGGACTATTGGCGTGCACCTAGGATTTAAATCTTAAGCAAGATTGCGCTAAACAGATAGGTACAGTATGGTTTAAGATATCGTGCTTTACGGGTTGTGTTTGAGTTTTGCATGCTGTAAGTTATTAAATTTCATTTCATCGCAGTATATTATTCGGTATCAATTTATGACAGTAATAGATTGATTTTGATTGGAGTCTTAGGTTATTTGATGGAATTGTTTCGTAAAAATAATTGCTCTAAAGTACAGTTTTAGTAAAGCTACGATTGGAAAAGTGTGGTTGGTATATTTAAAGGGTCCTCAATTAATTCCCCTAGGCAACAACTGCAGTGTATTGCGGAATGGCTAGTATGCGCGTGCGCCTTTAGGCATTTAGGCATTAAAGCACGTATACTTACTGTTTTAACTATTATTTTTCTAATTCTGTATTGTAATCTGTCTACGATTGCTTAACAGACAGTGATATATAATTGCAAACATAGGTTTTGAATTGAAATCAATCCGACTCGCGTCGGTCACGAAATTTCCATATATACTCTGTTTTGAATATTGTATAAATGAATACCAGTGAATATTCAATAGAATGCCTGATAGCTTTATAAGAGGTAGATTTATAAATTATACTTACTCATATCTCATCTTTTAACGGATAAATTAAGCAATATAACAATCTAATAAAGTATTGTAATTCAACAATTTTACCATTTCTTTGACGATATGATATTTTTGACTACATACATCGTGTTGACTGTTAAGTAAGCTTTGAATTTTGTGCGAGTTATCTATCACTTGGGCAAGAAAACCCAACTAGATACCTACGGCCACTCCAGGTGGAATACAGCGCATCATTTGTACCTACTTTTGTTAATTTTGGCGATTCACATTGTTAATGACGACTTCATGATGAGTGTAGCTCCAAATGTTGCTTACGAGACGGTTACACCACAGACGTCTTTAGACCAAGATCTCATCCTCTAAGAGTAGTTCAATCGAAACAGTCTTGCGATAATACTTCAGCTTACGATTCCGAGAAGGTGTCTTAGATCATAAAATTTACAATTTGCACGTGTCTCAAGAATAACAAACATACAACGTGCCAACACCTCAGCTGCTTTTTGTCTATCTGCGAACCAGTTTATCAGTTAAAATACCTCAACACCAGTGTATTATTACATCGAATATTATGAAGGTATGACATACAAGCCCTTAATAATTTGTACCTACTTGCACTTTAAGCCTTAGAAACTGGAACAACTGTGTTGCGAAACCGCAAGCAGCTATTAGGGTACTCTAGAACCCGTACAGCCTTGATAGACGCCTGTTACTTAATTATTATGCTAGCCGAATTTAATAGTAACATATTTTTGTTGTGTCAAGTAGGTTCTAAGCAATAATTTAGTTTTAGATTAACCGTTGAGCCGGTTTACGTAGAAGAATGTATAATGGTCAATTAACTAATTGACCGTTATACATTTTTAATCAAGTTCGGTACCATCAGTGCTATTTTATAATGCAGAATCAAATCTGATAAATTAATAAAAATAATAAATTTAGGTATCTAGTGTACCTAAGTACACAGAGATAAAATTAAGTCTTAAATATTTTTTATGTAAAATAAAATAATTATGAATCTTTTAAGTAAATTTTTAAATTTTCAATCTTTTAATATTTTTGTATGGAAATGGACGCATTTAAATGGAATTTGGATGTGTTGGATAAAATATACAATACATTTTATCCAGTAATATCATTTCATGCGATAGTAGTAATAACTTAGTTATGATTCATAGATAAGACCGGTTAATAAGAATAGTGTAAGATAAGTTACTAAATATTTCGTATTTTATTGTTACAAATTTAGAATGATCTTTTAATAAATGAAACAAGTAGTAGAACCATAGAACAAGTAGTAGTTTTGTAATTATCAATTTTAGTTTTGAAAATATGTTTTATGACAGGAAAGAAATTGACATAGTCGATGACTGAAAGAGTGAGTTTAAATTTAAAATAAAATCTTGTGTCAAATTTTATTGCAAGTGAGCATATTTTTGATTATCCCTTTTATGGCTAAATATGGTGTTACCATCCTATTAGACTTTTATAAGTTACGAATTTATTCTGTGTGAAATAGTGCTCAGCGTTTTTTTTAGTTTATGAATACCTACCTAAATTTATCGTAATTGGTATTAAGATCTTACAAAAGTAACGATCTTATTACCTTAAAAGATGAAATACAATTTCACAAGAGCGAGCATTTCATTTATAATGGCACAGTGATATTACAAAACAATAGTGTGAACATTCGCATGACAGTGGCAAAATATCAAGTTCACATGTTAAATGGGTTTAGCAAGTCATTAACTATTATTAAGAGCTCACTGTCACTATACTCATCATCCGTTTTGAATAGCTTTGTAGGTGATCATGATATTACTTTATTTATAATTACATTCTAAATCTTGATAATAATTCACAGTTAGAAGTTAGAATTATTAGAAGTTATAGAGTAAGCCTATGCCCAGTCAGCACACTACTGGAGAATACCCTTCCCTTTAAAATATCACACACACATCAGGAGACCGTCTAGCACATCTTTCGATTCCTGATTCTTATTCGAGTTTCATCTAGATTTATCGTGGAGAAACCATTCTCATCAGTGAATTTTGGGCTGCCCGTCTGGCGGCAGTAACCACACCACTCCTTTACAAAAGACCACCGTGAAATAACAGTGTGTGCGCTTTTGTGCTTCAGCGAGTAAGTAAGGGATGCCACATTTTCCTATCTCCAAATCTTCCGAATTTCTTATCCTTAAATCTACTAAGATCGGCAGCGCACTATATGGCGTTGCTTGTCTGGCTTGTACGGTAGCCTCTTACCGTCAAATCGACCGTCAATCTCTCTGACGAATATAAAAAAACTTAACTCTTCTATTCATTTACAAATTACTTATTTTATCATCTATCATTCATTCATTTTACATTTTTCTTCTACAGAAATAGTGGACACATTATTTATTTATATATAGATTCGAATATAGGATATATAACAATATTCAGTAGCATTTCCTAACATTTCAGAGAGCCATGCACGAGTTTAAATGCAGCTAATAATACCAGCAGCGCCAATATCGCCTTCAGTTCGTCTTCAACCTATCGAGTTTGATCGGTGACAGCCGTCATTTGTAGTGTGCTAAAGCCAGCCGTAGCCACAGTACAGTTTACTAAACAGTAATGTATCTACAAATAATACATATGATAGATTGTTTTGTATGACGGACAACCTAGTTGATAAGAAACTTTTTAATTAATAAAATAATTAAACATATTCTAAACATAGCTATAGTATCATCGAGAAAGGAAAACCAACTTTCTTACATAATAAATTTTATGTTTAAACTTAAGTTTAATCATATTGAAGTTGAGTAAACTCGTCGACACACACGGCAATTAAGTGCTGATAAGTAATTAAGTTTAAGACCTTGAGTTTACTTACTAGAAACATTTGATTTGTTGTGCTAGCAGCGCGCCGTTGCTCATGCATATTTAAGCACCCATCACCGTTCGTAAGATATCGGATTTTCCGCTCGAACATTTCATATTAGGCTACGATCACAACTGCATTCAATAGCTATTATCAGTTACATTTCTAAGTGAAAGGCTTAAAATTATTCATTACTAGCAGTGCCCACGACTTCGCCCACGCTGTAGTTTGTTCTTTGTAGTTCGTTCTTTGAAGTTCCCAAAGGAATCTAATATTCAGGATTCCAGGATAAAATTTATCCTATATGTTAATCCAGGTAATAAACTATCTTTGTGTTAAATTTCATCCAAATCTGTTAAGCCGTTTCTGAGATTAGTGTGTATAAATGCACAAACAGACTAAAATTCTAAAAACTATTTTTGACCTTGGTAACATAAGTAGGTACAACGTAGGCAATTTTTTTTAAAACGTTTAATGTACAAACGTCTAAGATTTTATTATAATACTAGCGACCTATTTTATTATAATTTTATGTAGCAGGTGTACAAATCTTGACAAAATTCCTCGAAATATTAATTGAGTATCACTGACTGAACCGTTTATATACGTACTTCTACAAGCTAATCCACAAATATTACTGAGAATATCTAAATCCGTAACGGTCTCTAAGTAGACTATTAATAATGCACCATTTTATATCTATTTTACGCTTTCACAATTGAATCTGTGAGACAGAAACAAATTCTCAATGCAACATTAGAATGTCAATACTAATTTTGTTAGGAACAGTGTCTAAATTAGTGTGTAATGTTATTTTATCGCCTTTCAAACATTTAACAAGCTTTAGCTCGCGATTTCGTCTATGTATCATTATAAATTAAAGTCCATATAATATATATGTTATTGTGGTGTATACCTACTTAAACCATATTATTAATCCATAGTAGTGTCATCAAGATTTTGTTCATTGACTTTTGCGTGAAAGAGTATGCTAGGGATACACGACGACACTTGACACTAGACACTCAGTGCATACATCGACTGTCTATGTGTGTACACTGCCGCGACACTTAGTTGCAGATGTAGTGTCGGTACGCTATGTACTCTTTATTATACTGTGGTGTCGGTGTCGCTCAGTGTCCGTGTTGCAGCCGTTGAGACAGGGCGTGCGCGTAGACAGACAATACACTTGAACGGGACACTAGATGTATACACCAATGTCGAAACAAATAATTGCTTACCGTGTGGACGTAATCGACATTTTTGTCGAGTGTCAGTGTAATATTTTAATATTTTAAAAAAAGCTTAATATCTTGATATCCATACCTACATAAGGGGGATGTTAGTTAACCAATTCTATGTGTAATTTAAAAGATACATTTAAAAAACGTAAAACAATGCTTAATATTTGTAATTTATACAAATATAAAAGAAAGTAATACAATTGAGAAGATACGTCCGAGATTCGAACTTATTTAATTGTCCACTGTCGAGAGTTCTACTCATTAAACCAACACTTTTTTTTAACTTACTGAAAATATACATAAAATACAGAAATATTCATTCACTTATATGCACAGAGATGCAACACTCGTAATCAAGTCGGGATGGCCAGAAAATGGAGCTTGTTATGCTGCTCACAAAGTTTTATGAAAATAATATATTACAGTCGAGCGGTCAGCTTGAAGGATAATACTCTGTTATATTATGTCTTTTGTTAATAATATTAAATATACCATTTGTGATATAATAGCTGTACTATGCGGTGTAAATTATACCGAGAAAAGTACCTAGGAAGCAATGGAACGGATTAAATCATGTCGACGAGCCCTTTGGATGAGTGGTTAGGTGCTGTCTTAGAGGGCCCGGGTTCAATTATGGCTTATAGTGTTACATGGCTACCGTCGCCTATTAACATGAGTTAATAGGTACCTACCATCAAGACGACCGTCAGCCTGCCTACCAGACTTTACCTAAAACAATAAATTAAATTAATAATATCCATATAAACGTTTGTTTCAGACTATTGTCCATATTTATCTTCATCATCACATCATCATGACACAGCCTGTGTCTCTTCACTGCTGTCCCTCGCATCCAGCCGTTTCCTGCGAAGCCTTTCAGGTGTGTTTGTCAACCTGGCTGCAGGGCGTCCCACGTTGCGCTTTACAATTCGTGGCCTCCTTGGAAAACTTTTCTACCCCCATCGGTTATCCGCTCTACGACAGTTCTGGATGGCCTATTGCCACTTCAACTTACTAATTCTCCCGGCTATGTCGACAATCTTGGTTCTTCGGTGAATTTAAGAATTTCTGATCCTATCCACCAAAAGAAACTCCGAGCATAGCTCGCTCCATAGCTCGCTGAGCCACCTTAAACTTGTGAATGAAATCATTTTTTTAAGTAATTATTAAGAATCGTATTTTACATTATTTAATTCTATGGCTATGATAGCTATGATTTGGATAGGAAGACTATCTTATTATTGATATAAACCTTATAGATATAAATAAGTAAGTAATTTTATTCTTTGATTGTTTTCAAGATTAATAGGTATGATAAACACAATAATAAGATATATTTTTAACTCTTTCCTCATTATTATAGACTAATCTCATATTATATTCCTTATTGGTTTAAACAAACTAAGTTTAAGCCGAATAAGGAAGCAAGATTGCGCCATGCTTCAATTAAATCGATGAACCGGTATTTTCGAATGGAAGTCAATTGTGGTTAGACGGCCAGCAAGTGTGCATTTCCGCTCACTATTAGCCCAAATTCTAACTGAACTTATTAATTATTTTGAGTTATAATTGTAAGGCAAAATAATTTGACGAGATCGAAGATAAATATTATCGCTTGCGCGTTGAGAATTAGGTCAAATATGTCTGTACCCTATCGATCATTTCAAAAATCAACATTATACCATATTAGAGGTAGATTTATTGATAGTTTATTTTTTAAGGAATTTCAATTAAATAAAGTTTTCATATGACGATGTGACAAATGAAACTTTATTTTTTAGATATTACAAAAATAATAATCATCCTTTTCTCGTGTCGGCCCTATCCTAACCATAGATCTCCATAGATAGACATTAGTAACATACAACAGCCTTCGGGTCTTCAAAAACCTAAGTGGCACCGAGACAAGTTTATAATTACGAATTATTGTTCTTTGTTTGTATTTTCTTTTTGACAATAACTAACAACATTATAATTTGTCCACCAAAAGGTTCAAATGCAAATAAAACCATAATTTTGAGACTTTTCCTTTATAAATTTTAAAAATACGTAAAATGTATAAGTAAAAAAATAAAATAAATATGTGCCAATTTATTATAAAAGTTTATAAGTTACTCAATGGTTTCCGTAGCCAAGAGTCTATCTATTTTTAAAAATATGTAAAAATACATGTAATATTATGTAAAAATTAAGATCATAATGTAAACTTTTGTATACTTTTGTAATCGTTTATAAAATAACTCTACGAATTAACTTCAGTTAAACTTTCTTGGTAATTTTCTTTCGTTAAAACTTTGCTTTACCTTTAAAACTTTGGTCTGCAGCCATTATATTAGATGTGAAGTGAGCTTCATTAAAACTGCTTTGGAGGCGCTGACAATAGCGTTCAGTATTCTTTTCGTGTGCAATTATTTGAAGAAAATGCTGAGAAAAAGTCTATGTGCGAAAACTGAAAAAATAAAATATCAATTAATATTAATTACGATAGGTTTTAAGTGTAACGTTGCCATTTATTAAAGTTAACGTACCTAAATTCAGAAATGCCTACAGAGCCCATTTAATCCTACTATGGTCGACAGAACATTTGCAACATTTGTGACATTGGTTATAAGTGACGGTAGCCATCTACCATCAAGTGGATGTCTCTGTTGTATGTTATATACGTAAAAAATGTTGTGAATTTGTTTATTTAATATGAGTTTTTCTTTTTAATATGAGTAATCGTGACTCACAGTACCTAATAGATGAGATTTTGCTAAGATACCAATACAACGCGCCAACTGAGTCGATAAAAAAATGTAAAATAGAATTTTTTGCATACCAATACGGCGAGGAATAAGTTGAGGATACGGAAGCTTTGGCATAGCCTTGATAACGTATCTTAGTGTACAATAATAGCAATCTATTATGATTTCATTACTTCAAAAATGTTGATTAAAATACACAATTCGTCCCAAAAACAAATACAAAATCGATACTGAGTTGTAGTACTGACCAGTACGAATCCAAAGGTTTATTTACTATACAGTTTTATCAACGCAATTTTCTTTGACTGTGAGCTTGACCGGCGCACGAGATAAAGGCATAATTAAATGTAAATTGATAGGGCTCCCATTTAATTTATTTATTTACGCACTGGTATTCAGCGTTCAGTGTTCAGCGTGCTGAGCGAGATTTACAACAGATAACGAGCATATGATTAATATTGAAAGGCGCTGTGACTGTGATTAACGACAAGCAATCAGCGAATCGTAATACAGATTTATTCAACACATAAACTTTTTATTAATTGCATCGAAAAGGGTTAAACGGCTGGAAGAATTTAATAATTTAACACACATATCACACATGCTTTTAATCTAATAAATTGTTTTTTTTTTATCAATTATTGTTAATTATGTTCAATCCATAGAATAAGAAATCTGAAGACTACTTAATGTTTTCTTCATGTTTCTTTTCCCAAAAAAAATAGTAGAGGAACATAATCACAGTCAGAGCCGTCAAAAAATTCAACAGTTCCCAAAACTGTTATTTACTTACCAAATGAACATCATTAGGGAACCTTGTTTGTGCATCCTAAGTTGCAGTTGGACGCGAAAGCAAAAAATTTCTTGCGGTCGCCGCACGGAGACCGGAAACTAGTGTCACTTAGTTACCTTTTAGGGCCAGTTTTATAAACGACATACCTTTTTCCCGTTCGTTACAGTGCTAGTAACCGAACGGTTAACGGTCTGTCAATAACGTTTACTGACGGTGGTTCTATAAAAGAAATTAAACATTCGGTAGCTGCCCGTAAAAATACGCCGAAGTTTATGAATATTGTCGATGGTTTCGTTGTAGTCTGTCAAGAACTGTCAAGTGTCGCGTCACAAACACATTTATTTACATAAATAACAAAATAAACGATACATAAGATAAACCGACCTTATCATAGTCAGTAAAGAGGCAGTAAACGCTAGCTGTCAAATTATACTGTTGACTAACGAACAGTTGTTTATAATACACTATATTATACTATTAGATCTTTTTTTCGTCTATTTGATATAAAATTTAACTAACGGATCGTTATAAAACTGGCCCTTAATATACTTATTGTAATAATATTATGCATATTTTAAAATAAAGTCGCTGTATACCTTTGCCTGTTTCCCCGCTAACTTTTAAACTAATGGAAAAAGCGATAAATGAGAAAAGTTTGTGTACCTACCTAAGTATATAAATTGAAAAAAAAAAAAATTGCCAGTGAAACGCGCGAAGCCAGGATCGTGTCAGTAATTAGTTTATTAAGTAAACGAAAAGATATTCGCTCAGATCGTATAAAATTCAATTATCTGGAAAGAAAGCACTTTAAAACGAGGACTAACTTCAGACCGAACACAACCAAAATGATTTTTATCGTTTTAATTTTTATTAAAATGAGCACAACCTGATAACCTATCAATAAAGTTGCAAAATTGCACAACAAATTTTGTAGCTTCTCAGATAACTAAACATATTTAAAATTCGAAGCATTTTTTAAAATATTTTGTAAATTAAAAAAATAATAAAATTCTTCTATAGAATTATAAAATTTAAAAACAAATGTAGTTGTCGGTGTTTTTTTTAGACGAAAGGTTTTTTTTTGGGCAGTAATTTACTATTTTTTTTTCTTAGAAAACATTTTTTTTTGTATTAATCTGCCCGATTTAAACTTTTTCAAATGAGATACATAGTCTATTATGCACTGTACTTTTATCTAAGATTAAATTTTATACTAAGAAGTCAAATTAAGCAACGAAAATAACATGTTTCTGATAAGTCCTCGCCTTAAGTAACCTGAGGATTTCCAAAATTAATGAAATAGAGATGGCGTAATGCAAGAAATCTCTGATCAGTGCCATCATATTATGTTATTAGTTGATCGAATGTGCAATTTATCAGTGCAATTTTACCGTTTATTGTTTCTAGTAAATTAAGCTAAATACTTATATAGTACTTTGCGTGGTAAATCGACGTTCGTGAATGGGGTATTGTGGGTGTTCGTGTACGAGGTGCCACGCCTAGAACTGTCTATCAAATTTGTGCACAGCAGTCTGCACTTTATAAATTGCATTAATCGATAAATTGGCTGCGATAAGTTAAGTGAGGTGAACTCTGTTGCCAGACTGAAGGTATACGTTATATTCTTGCACTCTTGGTCTCATATTATTTTTCGTCATTTATGGCTAAAGATTAAAACTGTTAAGGCAAAATATGGGTAAATTATTTTTAAATTAAAAATCGTTATTTCATATTAAAACCAAACAAGTATTGAAGCTTGATATAAGCCGACATAAATTAATTATTGTGAAGTAAACTATGTTGATATTAAATAATCAGTTCTTACAATATTTATTTACAGCAATGATGAACTTTACAATTCATCAAAATTTTTCAGTAGTTTTTTAGCGAAACAGTACCAAACATGCTCATAAACTTTCGTACTTATAATATTGGTATAACAAGTTTCTTTGACGATTACATACTAGTAATTGATGTGAATAAAAAGTTGTCGCAAGTATTTCGCAAATAGAAATTACTTTCATATACACAGTAGGTACAGTGTAGTTTGTGCAATAAGGTAATGAAAGCAATTAACCTTATTTAACTTTAAACATCGCGGCCTGAATAACGAAAATTGTTTACTGGGATAATTGCTCAAGTAATTTGTTTAATTATTTGTACGTCTATCGTTTATCTTGAGTTTATATGTCACGTAAAGGTATGTTAGAAATGCAATAAGAAAGAAAGATACATGGCTGAAGTTTTATTAGTGAGTTTTATTCCTATGTGAGTTTTATTACTGAGTTCAAATGAACCACAAAATGGAACCTACCTACCTTCTACTTCTACCTCCTACCTCTAGCTAGGATAAATAAATACGACTGCTTGGTAGTAGACCAGGGGGCCTAGCCAAGATGTACATTAAAGAAACGCTCCCTAGCGAACTTTACGAAGCGAACAAAATAAAGCCCGGTGATTGGTTGTTGTAACGCCCACATAAAATTTTGACCAATCACAAAGCTTTGTCCCAGTGTAGCGTAGCGTTTACGACTGTAGAAAGCACTGCGTTTGCATCTTGGCTAGGGCCCCTGGGGGCCTAGCCAAGATGTACATTAAAGAAACGCTCCCTAGCGAACTTTACGAAGCGAACAAAATAAAGCCCGGTGATTGGTTGTTGTAACGCCCACATAAAATTTTGACCAATCACAAAGCTTTGTCCCAGTGTAGCGTAGCGTTTACGACTGTAGAAAGCACTGCGTTTGCATCTTGGCTAGGGCCCCTGTGCATGTTTCAATTTACAAACCCTCGGAAAAAAACATTTTCCCGGGATAAAACTTTAACGAAAACCTTCCTTAGCATTATGTTGATATATGAAAACCAGATGAAAATCCGTTCAGTAGTTTTTGAGATCATCGCGAACATACATAATACACCCAGACAGACAGACAGACGCGAAGGGGGGGACTTTATTTTATAATTACACTAGTGCCCCGCTCCCGGCTTCGCACGGGTGCAATCTGTTAGATTGTCTTACACCGCCATCTGTTAGATTGTCATGGAACTCACAGATAATTTTAACAAATAATTGCTGGATTGAATAGGTATCAACAGATGGCGCTATGTTAATAATATTATATAATTTGCAAAAAAATAATAAACAAAATGAGATATAAACTATCCTATCTTTTAAGTTGGACCAAATAACAGATACTTATGAAGTTTGATCAAAGTCGGTTCAGTAGTTTCAGAGTTTATCGCGAACATACATCGTGACACGAGATATAGATATAGATAAGGATATGGATTGTGATTTCACACAACTATTAATAATTAATTAAAGTTTTACTCACAACCTAAATATTTTCAACTTTAAACGTAGTGATAATAAATCTTTAGGTTAAATATGTTCACTACGTTTTATTAATAAGTTCCGCCTACATGTCGAGTAACTTTATTCGACAGCGTTCTTCTGTATATGGAAAAAATAGTAGGTAAGCATAGTTTGTAAATTAAAATACACATAATTTATAATCAAAAATTACATAATATCTCTTATCATTATGTGGAACGAAACCCTAAAACTTTCCAGACATTAAATGGGGGTTACGAAGTTCTTGAAAACGTTATATTTTCGTCGATTAAGTTTTGACTCGGGAGTTTATATGTAATTACATATAATTCATTCTTGTTAACTTAATAGCTGAAAGGCAGCAAGTTATATTTTTTCCAAATTATATGTTTTTTACATTACCAAGTAAATTGTTATTTTTTATTATTTGCCGATTTATATTTATTATTGACATTTATCGTGTATCAAAATTTACATGCGATGGCTTAAACTTCTGTAAGTAGTACTTATCCATTATATGTAACGGCGAAAGAAAACACATTGAGAAAACCTGTATGTCTAAATAAATCGACGATGGATACAGGCTGCTTCTGACCGGTCCTATTGGAAAATTATGGGGGAGGCCTCTGTCAAGCAATAGACGTCCTGCGACTGAGATGATAATTATTTAAAAGAGCTTTAATTTCTTCATAAATCTTACTATCGAGGAACGCTGACACGTAGGAATATCTTGTAGGCCTTGCAGTTTTTAAGACAAATATTCATAATTGGGAAAAGCTATGAGGTTTGTTCGTGTTTAAGATTCCATAGTCATTAAAAAGAAAAGCAGCTGTGAACGGCCTTCAGAAGTATTGTTCTTTGTACGCCTTAAGCTTTGAGCTTCTCTTTCTTAAGTTCTGGAACACGTGAAACATGGTTGGATCGTCTTATAATTAATTGTATTATCCTGATTAGTATCTGTAAATCAGCTTGAAAACCACTAATAGTTTTGCTTTGATGAGGTGCTTTTGTCAAAATGAAAGATTAAAAAAAAAACAATCATTTTATTTAGGTAAGGTATTAAAACGAGAAAAAAACTGCAGTACAATAGAGTACGTTAATTTAAGCATAAAGTATGAGTAACAGTCACATTTGTAACCTGTGGCATCGAAGTTTACAGCTAAGACCCTTAAGTCGAGAGCTCTAGAGTTGGCTGCGGGCAGCGTACGTAAAAAAAAACTCCAGCTTTAATTGGATTGCCTTTTATTAGCGTAATAAAATTGGATTTACTCCGTGGAAGCCGGACGCGTTTCAGTACCTATTGTTTCGAATCCCAAATGTATGCTGTATCGATATGCACCGCACCAGCTTTTATCGGAGTTCCACAAGACTGAAAAAAATAGATATTAAATGTAAGTATTTCTTTTATGTTAAGGTTGATTTAAACGCCTTTCAAAAATGAAAGCTCAAATGTTACACAATAACGATTTATTTTCTAATGTTAAGGTCGACAGACAGGCTGACGGTCCACTAGATTGTAGGTGGCAACAGTTGCTTGTTACACAAGCAGCGCTACAGGTGCTGCAAAAGCGATGCCGACCATAGTGAGATTGAGGATAAGGGAAATGGGCTCTGTAATCCCTTAGTTACTCACCGTTACACAACAGCATACATACTGTTAGTTCACGGTGGTTTACTGTATGGAGGTGGTTCATCATGGACATCATAGGCACATCACGGTATTGTGACACCCTTGTTCTACTTAACCAAGACCATATATATGAATGTTCGTTAACATTAAAAAAAATACTTTTTTACACTCATTTCACCGTATCCGATTCACTGCTGCGAGGAAACACACATATTTTACCCGTTTATTAATTTCTATTTTGTGGTTTTTGTATTATGTTTGCCTTTGTGTTGCGTGAATTTTTTTTTTCTTTCTTTCTTCTTTCTATTTACTGAACAAGGACATCTGAACCATGAGGCTTTTATTTCCATTTTAATAATTGACATCGTATTTTCTATTTTGCTCTCAGCGGTTGTATTTGCAAAATAAAACTGGCAGTGTATAGACAAGCACTGGCCCTAAACATCGTTCGAACTATCGTCATATTGTACAAAAAAAGAGCAGATAAAAATCAACGGAGCGGCACTCGCATCCGTATCGAATTTATCACGAGGCTTGTATGAGGGAGATGTGTGTATTTGGTAGCGGAAAAAATAATTGGATTGTTTTTGACGAGATAAATTGGATGCTGGCAACACAGTGTAAAGATGAAAAAGCGCCAAAACTTTACAACAATGGTATTCGTTGTACAATTTTAAAATATACATTTTCTTGTTTATTTTTGCAATTTCAAAGCAATTTAAAAAGTGGTATTATTTACTTTTTTATGCTAAGATCGGCAGACAGGGTGACGGTCTACTTGATGGTAGGTGGCTACCGTTGCCTATAACACAAACAACGCCCAGGTGCGGTTAAGGTAAGGTTAAGAGTAAAGTTGTTGAGTGTGGACAAACAAATTTCCCACTTTATCAAGGTAGGACGCAGTATGCCGTGCCAATAAAGATGTGAATTATTATAATGCATGAAATTATTCTATATTTAATTTTAACACAATATTTTATTCCTTGGACCATTTAAAAACGTAGAGAGTAAGTAGGTACTGCTCTGTAATCATATAACCTGTGACATTGTTATTGTGAATACGTCTGAAAATTGGATGCTGAAAAGGTTCTTTAGTTATATTTGATCGCAATTGTATAGTAATTTTAATTCTATAACTGTAATTTTATTTACTTCTAGCGAATTCTATTAATTTGTGCTCTAACTAAACCACTTTTAGTAGACGTATAGACAATATTGTTATTTAGGTTCATATTCATAATGTATGTAACTAATTATTAAAAAATGTCTTGTATGGTAAAATTATAATATAATATAATTAGATATTTTTTATTTTATTTTTTAATTTTATAATTAGATATTTACTTTGACCCACATATTAAAAGTATTGCTCGAAGTAATTACAATCCTTTCTAAAACAAAAGTACAATAAGGTCAAATTCCAATTGAAGGTAGTCATTTGTAATAGAAAGGCTAGTCTTTAGTCATTTGTAATAAACTTGCAAGAATTGTTTATTGAATAACGTCAAAATGCAAAAATTAAAAATATAGCTTAGTAGTCGTCTCGCACAATTTTATTTCGTACGAAATAGGTTAAACTGCATTAATAAGTAAAAGAATAAAAATCAGCCATCACTCATTTAATAACTCCCCAATGTTTATGATTATAATTTTTTTTTAAATATAGTAACGCTTTCATACCTAACTTTAAAAATGTATATTATTATGTTTTGGACCAAGTGATCAAAACGGCATTATTTATCACACTGTCTGTTCATTATGAATATTACTACGGATAATATAGCTATGATTAGCAAAAATAATAGTTATATAAAAATGCCCATAACATATACATAACATAGCTTCTCACATAACTGAACTTTATACTTCGTCGTTATTCAGGATTCGAGCAATGGAAAATTTACTAGGTAACAATTAGTAGTCGTTTTGTCGTAACATGCCGTACTTTGTCATCGTTCTAGCGTCGCGTCGTCTTAATCTAAAAGACTAACTACAAAAATAACATAGTATCTCCAAGATCATGTTATTCTGCGACGTGTTCGTGTATTGGACAGTGTTTTTCTATCGGAAGTCCCGAGAGCATCTGCTATCTTTGCCGGTGTTTCTACAAGATTAATGATAATGGGTTCACTTGCCGCGTGACGTTCACCCGCGGCGACTGGAAGAAAATATGTATTATGTTAAGCGTTCTTCTTAGCAGGAGATAAACAGTCTGGAGTTAAGTAAAAAATATCATTTATTTTCGAGTTATTCTATTAAACTTGCGCGCTCACCTCCATACTAAGAAATTTTTCAGTAAACACACAAATGTCCAGAGTTCTGTATAGTATGTACATTTTAATAACATACTTTAGTTTATACTGTTTGGTTATAAAAAAATGGCTATATACACAAACGAGTTATATCTACATCATAAGGTGTTTTTACACTTCAAAGAAGGTTAAAATTTAGATACCACTGTTTATCTATTCTGTCTGACTTTTGACAATTAAATTTACGAATTTCTTCATTTTTTTGTATCATAAAACCTTTGTTTGATAATTTAAGTAATTTAAAAATAAAACTATTTTTCTTAACAGATTTAGATAAAAACAAATAAGCTTACATACAATTTTTTTTATCTGTTACAACGGAACAAGTGACATACAATGCTTTTATTGAATGACCTCTTCAACAAGCAAAAACAAAACAGGGGTGTGCACTGTAAAAGTACGAACCAGAATTCTTTTTAAATTTTTCAACTAAATACTTTCTAAAATTCACATAAAATTGTAGATATAAATATAAAAAATATATATTAAAGAATTGGATTATAAGACTTTTATATGCCAAGAATAAATAAGCATATAATTGTTTTTCCATTTAGCTGGACGATGACCTTTTGCATTTTTTTAGTTGCAAAGGATGTAAATAACTCTTGTTAAAATTTACTGACAATACTAAATCAAATTAACAACCCGAATTCTCAGTTACACACATCCTACTTTCAAAATATCAGTTATATCGTTAAAATTGTTTTAATAATTTATATTGAAATAACATTTGGGATCCATAGCTAATTTCTATTGCAATTTAAAAACATATACCTACGTAAGAAATGAATACTGGCTTTTGAATGTGTTGTCTGTTAAATAATAATTACTAAGTAAGTAAGTAAGTTAATGACTGTACTAAAATAAAATTTATATATGATCGACCGCATAAAAATTTACGCATGTGCAATCACGCCCATATAATTAATAGGCATTGTAAATGATTATAAAGTACCTACATTGAAACTGTTAATAATTTGGTGTAAATATACATGTGATCAGTTTCAAAAGGATCATTGTCATAATTATGTTTGCTTTGAAAATTGTCTTCTTATAATTAATAGTAATTAGTGGATTAACAAAGTAAATAGAAGAAGTATATTACAATTTACTTGAAACATGTGACAACAAATGTATATTGCATAGAAATATTGCATAGAGATAGTAATATTAGCGTATAGTAACGTAATATTTTTTTTGAATAAAAATAATTTTAATATTAAATAAATATATTAGTTTTGATATAACAATTTAATGTTTACTTTGTATTGCCAGTAAGAGATTAAATTGATTGCATGTTCTTTTCATTATATTATGGTCTCTAAGATAAATAAAATTTCCTTTTTTTTTTAAACCATTTCAAACTTTGAGCGTTATCTATCTTTATTATAGACACATAACCATAAATATTTAATGCGAATCAATAAAACATCCTGTTGATGATAGAGAACTAGTCTTATGCGGAAAAACTAGATATACCTACAGAGAAAGAAAAAAGGCGAAGGTGTGGCGAGGCTAACAGGATGCGATAGTGACAACCGACACCCGGCGCCGGCACTAGGCTTACGTAAATGCTACTGGTATTGTAGATAATTGCATACATAATGGCTGCGTCACCAAGCCTCTTTTTGTATACAATACTCTGTATACAGGTTGCGGGAACTGAAATAGTGTACAGCAAAAACGGTGAATAATTAAATATACGGCTTTGTTCGGGCTTTTGATTCTTTTAGAATCGTTTATTTTATAATAAACTGAAATTCTTAGAGAAAAAATCGTTTAATTTTTTATTGGTTACACTATTCTAATCAAGGATCTAAGGCAGTAATCACCCCTTTACAGAATAATAGCATGTGTGCTTATGTTTCGGTGAGTGAACAAGGGATGACAGAGCCTATTTCCCCCTATCCTTTTATCCTAATCCCTATCTTTAATCTTAATATAATCGGCAGCTGTGGCGTTGCTTGTGTAATAAGCGACGGTAGTCACCTATTGGCCGTCGTCGGCCTGTGTCGTGCTTAATATATAAAAAAAACATTAAAATTTAATATTTAGTTCTGACAGATTTTAAATTTATAAGCGTATGCTTTTAATTGCAGCTATTGAGCAATTGCATACAAATTGCTCTATATTGCTTTATATACGTGGGCGGTTCAATTAACGCCTTGTTAGACAACATCATTGCCTTAGCACTATGTCATTTACATTTATTGTAGTACACACAAAACAAATTAGCTTATCCATATTCATTTTACACGTTTGTATAAAAATTCTGTTTGAAAGCACCAGTTAAAAAAGTCTATAAAGAATATTGAGTCAATATAAATTTTTCAGTAAGTATGATTACAAGATCACAGGATTTAAAGACTATTTAACATTTAAAACTTGACCTATCATCAGATTAAAAAAACATGTCGCTGTAATAGCGATCTATTTTTCTATTCATTTACAATTGAAACACAGATACACAGGTTAGACTTATAACAACCCACTTTTGCGTCGTGCGACACAAGTAAAAAAAAAAATTAAAAATACTTAGAAAGGAAATCCACTCGTTGTTTTAATTATAGGAACTGACATTAGAATTTTATGCTTCCACATTGACACAAGAGATAACAAAAAGTAAACTACAAAAAAAGGTTATTGTAGCAGGTAACGATTACTTGGAAATAACGCAACATGTAATATCGAACATTGTCAATAACGAAGCACTACGAAAATTAAACAATAATTGTTGTATGGACAATCACAAATTGTGGTAAAATTACAGTGCACGGATCGCGGCACCTACACTTATACTTCTACAATTTTCTACATTTATATTTCAGTTTAATTGGCTGGAACACAGTATTCTTAAAAAAAACATTTTCATACTAAAAATTTAGCTTCTAATACCCTTGTGAAACACTTTTTTTTCCACGTCTAAAGTTAAAAATTAGACTTATTTTTCTAGGATTCAAGTTACCTAAGGTTTTATTGAATATACCAAGATTTTCACTACAGTTTTACAGTCTTCTTTTATAATTTAGTGTTAATTGTATTTATTTATTTTTTTATTTTATTGAAACACAGTCACACAGCACTCATTACGACAATAATATAAGAATAAACACATATGTATACTTAGAACCTACTGCCAATAACGGACTTCTTTTTTTACCATAAAAATAGCAATGAACACAATATTAAATAATATATGAGACAGCATTAGTGAGTTCCTAATTAGATGGCATATGAAATTATTATTTTTTCCTATTTTCTGCTGAACACCGTCTCATTTAATTTTTACCTGTGAAATCCAACATGTAAATACGAAATGCTCAGAACGCGCAAAGTGAATTGCAATCGCGAAGCGGGATGCACTCGGTCAAAAGGTTCCCGCTCACTAATGAGGAAGGGAGAGTGAAATTTTTATCTTGAAAAGAAAATTCCACTGCAACTGTATCACTTTAGTAAATATATGCCACATTTTTTCAAAGCCACTACCCTATATACGAAATTTAAAAAGCATAGATAGAAGCAGCCGTGAAATATGTAAATGACAATCGAACAAAAATTACTTAAAATATATGAAGTGATGAAATGTGCCACTTTTTTATATTAAGGTCGGCAGATACGCTGACGGTCCACTTGACCATCAAGTGAAAATCATACAGCACACACACAGTTATTTCTCGGTGGTCTTTTATAAGGGTTACTGCCGCCAAACGGGCTGCACCAAATAACTGCGAAACGCAGTGTGCCCTATCATAACAATTACGTGTTGCAACGCGGTATTTGTGTGTTATCCTCTAACCCTCAGTATTTTCCGCCTTTTTCTCTTCGTCCGTCGCATACTTCGTCCCCCGGTGGCTACACAAGCAATGCTACAAGGTGCTGCAAGTGCTTAGTAAGATTAAGAACGCGATATTAAAAAGGATAGGTCAATAGGCTCTATAAAGTATGAGTAGAAGTAGCCTCATTTGTTAGGTATATTTGTATTTTATCTCTAAATATTATCGAATTAAGGCTTATCCTTCCAAAAAATTGAATTTTTGCAACATTTTGTAACAGTATTATTCATTATATATACGCCTTTTCTTCAGCGAAAAAAATATATGTTTATCTACAAGATATGAGGAATGATTTGTTGGGATTAAAAATTTGATTTTATTGAAATTGATTCAGGAAAAAAATTCTAAACTCACCCCTTTTATTTTCAGTTATAACAATCTCACTTCTACAATATTTATCAAAAGATTATGAAATTTTGTACACTTATGAAGATAACAATGTAGCATGATTTGTTGAAAGCGCTTTTTGAAAATTCGTAAAATTGAATTTTATATAATGTTTTTATCAAAAATATTTCCCCACTTACTCAGCGCTAGCCCGTTCTCGTCCATAAAATCAGTGCGGGGCGAGTCGTGATGCTAGACGGACCTGTGCCGCGTTGCGCTTCATCAAATTATTAATTTTTACGTAATAAACAAAGAATAAACATTTTAGTGGCAGAACAGACAGTGCATGATGGTGTATATAATACTTTAATAGGTTTTCTTTTTTGTCTTTTTAATTAAATCTTTAAAAAACTAAATATAAATTATGTTGTAATATAATATTCAATTTATTAATTAATTAATATTAATAATAATTAATTATTAATTAATACATATAAATTAATAAGCCTAATAAATAAATAATAAAGCCACTATAAAGCCGGATTCCCACTCACGTATCTAGTGACTCATCGAATTGTTGTCCTAGAAGGAGAGGTGGGGGGTTTCCCTATTGTAGGTGGTCGCGTAGGGGACGCCCCCGTGACCTCCAGAAAAATCCGATATCCTCGGTACACCGTTCTGGTAAAAAGTTGGTGAGCGATTCTCGGAAACTATGAGGGATAGAAGGGTGGCGTTTGCAAAAAAGCGAGATTTTTGACAGCCCTCCTTGGACCCCCCCCCCCCCCCCGACCGTAACTCGGAAACGGCGCGTCACAACCGTGTCGTGTTTGGGCTCATCGGGAACGTCTCGACGAGATAAAAAATTTGGCGCCCCCCTCGGACCCCCCCGACCGTAACTCGGAAACGGCGCGTCACAGCCGGGTCGTTTTTGGGCTCATCGGGGACGTCTGGACGAGATAAAAAATTTGGCGCCCCCCTCGGACCCCCCGACCGTAACTCGGAAACGGCGCGTCACAGCCGGGTCGTTTTTGGGCTCATCGGGGACGTCTGGACGAGATAAAAAATTTGGCGCCCCCCTCGGACCCCCCCGACCGTAACTCGGAAACGGCGTGTCACAGCCGGGTCGTGTTTGGGCTCATCGGGGACGTCTGGACGAGATAAAAAATTTGGCGCCCCCTTCGGACCCCCCCGACCGTAACTCGGAAACGGCGCGTCACAGCCGGGCCGTGTTTGGGCTCATCGGGGACGTCTCGACGAGATAAAAAATTTGACGCCCCCCTCAGACCCCCCCGGCCGAAACTCGGAAACGGCTATTTGTAACCGTTAACCATGGTCAACGGTTACAAATAGACCCCCCATGTTAGGTATCATTTGAAAGGATGAGTTTAATCTATCAACACCATCCTCCCAGCCCCCCTCCGCTCCCCCCTTACTCCCCCCCTCCTTTAAAATTACACAATTAATAATAATAAGACCCAAAACCAAACCAAAACAATTAAACATGGTAAAAGACAAGACAAAACGAAAACAAAATGAAAACGTGAATAAATTTTCTACAAGCATTTGTTTTTTTTTTTTAATTCTATTGACATGAATTTTAAAAATTATAAAAAAGGGCTTTTGATAGCTTTTAGAAAAATCAAGCGCTGAATCAAAAATATGGAGAAAATAATAAATGTTAAGTGTGCCTTTTACAGTTCAATATACCCTAAAAATCCCCACAGAGTTTCCATTTAATCCACTCAGCCGCTTTTTTGTCCCACTCGATAGATTTTTTGAAAAAATTGAAGAAGCAAGATTCTCGCTCTAAAAAGTTCGTAATCTTTATCAAAATGAAAAAAAAAAACACTTTTTGTCTCAATTTATTGTCACTTCACTCACTTGGTGAATTTGAAAAAAAATATCAAAATTAAAAAAAAAATTATTACCGCCGGCATTAGCGTTACCCAAACAAAACGTACCACGCGAAGTTTGCACGGTTGGTGGAAAAACTCAATTGTTTTTACTGAAAATTAAAAAATTTGTTAGTTTTGACAAAACTTTTGTTTGGCTCTTTTACCATATATTTTATATTCGTATAAAGAAATATACATACATCTATACATATAAATAAAATTGGAGTGTCTGTTTGTAATATTGAAATAACCGTTTTTTACAACATGCATATGAATATATATACGTACATACACCATATATGAGTACATACACCAAAATAAACCAACCACATAACCAAACCAAATTTTTGTCTGTCTGTCTGTCTGTCTGTCTGTCTGTCTGTCTGTCTGTCTGTCTGTCTGTCTGTCTGTCTGTCTGTTTGTTTGTTTGTTCCGGCTAATCTCTGAAATGGCTGGACCGATTTTGACGGGACTTTTATTGGCAGGTAGCTGATTTAATAAGGAGTAACTTAGGCTACGTTTATTTTAGAATAAATCCAAAATAACATCCAAAATAACATTTTTTACAATTTTTGTTTGTCTGTCTATTTGTTTGTTCCGGCTAATCTCTGAAATGGCTGCACCGATTTTGACGGGACTTTTATTAGCAGGTAGCTGATGTAATAAGGAGTAACTTAGGCTACGTTTATTTTAGAAAAATCCAATATAACATCCAAAATACAATTTTTGTCTGTCTGTCTGTTTGTTTGTTCCGGCTAATCTCTGAAATGGCTAGACCGATTTTGACGGGACTTTTATTGGCAGATAGCTGATGTAATAAGGAGTAACTTAGGCTACGTTTATTTTAGAAAAAATCCAAAATAACGTCCAAAATAACATTTTTTACAATTTTTGTGTGTCTGTCTGTTTGTTTGTTCCGGCTAATCTCTGAAATGGCTGGACCGATTTTGACGGGACTTTTATTGGCAGGTAGCTGATGTAATAAGGAGTAACTTAGGCTACGTTTATTTTAGAAAAAATATACCCCGGGCCAAGCCGGTAGCGCGCCGCTATACACTCTAAAAACATAACCCTCGTTGTGGCGCAGACGGGTAAAAATTTTTACTAGGTAACATAATTTACTACCTAAATAACAAAACACGCTTCATTGTTACTGAATTATTCCTCTACATTGTAAATAATTATAAATTTGTAGTATGTATTTGCAGTAAAGTAGGCACAGTCGACTATGTCGTGCCTTTGTCGTCTAGTCTCCATACTACTCTTTGCCATCTCTGTGCGGTCGATCTCTTGTAGAGGGTGGCGCGGGGAAATCAGCCTAATAATTCAAGGCCAAATCGGCGTTATACACCTTAATGAGTGTCATTAGTCTATTTAAAAAGCAAAAAGTTGTAATAAGAAGAGATATTAGAGCCTTCATTAGAATTCCTTCACAAAATTACTTCTATAATTTATTCTCCTAATTCTTCAAACAATTTCTATTTTGTTGCCATTTTTATATTCGCGGTTCTTTATTATTATGTTTCATAATCAAAATTTTCATCAGACTGTCAAAAATTCATAATTGTTTTGTGGATTTTTATCTCTATTTTTAATTCTATTTCTCCTGGGTAGACGTAAGTCTACCGCGAGAACTATCACTGAATTGTTTTAATAGCTTTTTTTGTTAAGTACATACACATATTCCATTCCACAATATGAAGCGAAAACCTATGCGAATAATGAATCAGAAATAATGTACAAAGATTGGTCGGAAGGTGCACAGACAGAAGGTGGATCGTGAGCGCATCC
Organism: Synanthedon andrenaeformis; assembly: GCA_936446665.2. Lineage (NCBI taxonomy): Eukaryota > Metazoa > Arthropoda > Insecta > Lepidoptera > Sesiidae > Synanthedon > Synanthedon andrenaeformis. The sequence goes on along the minus strand of OW387781.2, from coordinate 9,683,400 downwards.
GCCGGCGTCAGACAAATTCAATGAACCTCATTTACTTTATGCACGAAACAGCCAAACGATACAACAACCCAAGTAATGTCATTGTTACCTATAAATTAATGTGTCTGCGTCTAAAATATTGTTTTCAGTTTCACTTATTGCTAATTTTCACGACAATAAAAATGCGCCGTAATGCAATAAAGTTGGCGCACGGCGGCGGTAGCTGCTTTTCATAAAATTTTGTAGAACAGTGCTATTATCCGCACAAAGGTCTCTCGTTGCTTACAGAGAATGTCGGCCTTTTCTATTTTTAAATTCATTTTTTGTCTCGCGCATTTAAATAATAAGTAAATATTCGAAAGAATTGCAACTTACCTATAGTCACAACTTCATAGAATAATTCTCTTCACTCCATTTCATAACTTTTGCTAGCTGCATGCCGTCCATCCATTACATTCCGAATGGGAGAACGAATTACGATGACTATGTCATTCCTAAAAGTGAGGTATTGATGGGCGACCGAATCTCGCTCGCCGGTAGTGCTATATATTACTTAGTAACTAATATGACAATGTCAGCGCAGTAAAATCAAGATATTCTGTGAGATAAGGAATGTTTTTGTGTTTAATAGCTATATAGATTTTAATAATAAAACCAGTAACAGTAAATATCTAAAATTTATTTACTGTCTCTATATTTTATATTATATATTTTATGATATGTACAAAATTTCATTCGAATCGTCAGAGCTGTTTCTAATATATGGCAGGCTAGTTATGTATACAACAGTTTAAAAACATTCGGTACCTAATCATCCTAAAAATGTTTTACTGTGTTTTCTAAAATAAGAAAAAGTATAACTGAAAAGTTATAATTTGTGAACCTTGTAGTTTTATTAGATACTAGCTGTTGCACGCGACTTCGTCCTCGTAACTTTATAAAATATAGCCCATGTTACTCGCTGATAATATACACTCGAGAGCAATGAATCCGGGTCACTTAAAAAAACCTATAAATCTTGGAAACTAAGAATGCTAGCTTAATAAAATAAACGGTGTTTAATAGACAATATAATACCCCTTAGAGCTCGAGTGTAGCTTCCCAACAGTGGAACATTTTTCAATACCTATATCAGCAGCACGTTGTTGTTTTAGAACCCTTAAACATCAAGGCGTTTCGTTAAGTTCGTTTACGTAAAAGTACTTAAAAAGTCATATACAAGGAACAATAGGTACAATAACTCAATTTGTAAGAGAAAAGAATATAAAAAGCTAGTCTCAAACAAAATAGCTTCTGGTTAAATTTATTATCCCGCAACATACATATCTCATTTGGATAAACAATTCAATTTGAAGAGATTATGTAAAGTGAGTCGAATTTTTTCAGATATTCCTTAACGTGATGGAATATGTTTCTATACAAAAATTTATGGTATTTTTTAAAATACTGCTAACGCTTTTTAACCAAACGATATCTTACAGTGTAAATCAAGGTAAGGGGAAAGTAAAATAACAACTATGTACATATATTTTATAATTAGCACTTAATTAATTACTAGAACAGGATTTTTACCTCGCAGAAGATCTATCGGAACTAGAAGTGGGAATACTGCATATTAAGTGTCGACTATCGTTATCATACCTTTAAGGTAATTTGAAAATTCGAGAGTATTTTATCGTGCCCCGACATTAGTGTTCCTTTACATAAATTCACCGCGAAGTAACATTATCCATTACCGACACCCACGTACCGTGAAAAGCCGGCTTTTGTAGCCATTGCGACAACCAAAAAAGACTAATGGCATATGACATTGACTTTATATCTGTTGAATATCGACACAGAGGTACTAATTCATTTTTATAATCAAATTTTTTTTTTAAACTTACAAGACTTTTAGAACCGCATAGGTAATTATCCTCAGAAGTAGCTTTTTTTTATTTAAGTTGATGGCTTATACCTACTATTATTATTAAAACTGCAGAGTTTGTTAACACCAACTGGTTTTTTTATACTTTGTCGTAATACTTCCGGTAGTCTTCTGCGAGAGTCTGTGGCTACTTACTGCCGCCATACTAAACCAGTGTGACCTGCCAGAACTATACTTATAAGTTGATTGATAAATGGTTGGACATTCCAGTAACTTTTGGGACACACAGTTCCCTGAGCGGCAACTGAATATTCGGTCTACTCTTATATAAACTCAAAACTTCTCAACGAACTGGGTGAAGCATCGCTTCACTGGAATTATAATAAAAGGGAGAAATGTGAACGCCTGGTTGGAGTCGTAGTATGGCATATGTACGAAGCAATGGCTGCTTGAGCATGTGTGTCACGTAGCGGATTATAAAAGCTTTTTCCAATTCTCCATTGTAGGAGCTCTCGGGGTCTCACGGCGACCACGTAGGCGCTATATCTTACGTTCTCTGTACGCTTTTATTTTAACGAAATTTAGCCCCTCCACTGTCACCGTCGATTACTTTCCATTGTCTCGCCGCAAGAGGCGTAATACCGTATCAAATTGGGAAATATTGAAAGAAAGCGTGCGAAGCGATCCACTTGTATTGTGGTCTTGGATCGTTTACCACTTTATTTCGGGATGATACGTACGAACTTTTGTTTGTCATTTCTTTAGCGTGTTTACTTTTTATACAAATATAAAAGAATACTTGTGTTTTATGATTTTCTGAAACTCTATTTGAGAGTTCGTTTTCTTACGGCAGACCTTCTTCAATGGCAAAAAGCTTAACTGACAACAAAATGTTACATGATCACCCCTTACAGACAGCTACCGTCAAACTTTGACTTCCAGGGGAACATTGACATATTTTGGAGCTAAATTGACAATGGGTTAAAACAGGTCTGTTGGTGTCTTTATAACGACTCAAAAGTGCGGGAGTCCCGGCAAATCACAGCGATGCATCCACTGCGTTGCCATAAAGATGTGGCGGGGAGAAGGGTACGAAAAAAGAAAAAAATCCTAATAAAGAAATGTTGATTATTTTGGTCTTTTTTATTCAATTTTCATAAAATTTACACTAAAAATTATGAATATTGCTTCTTATTTTTGTAGATAACTTTGACTTTCAGTGCATTTCAATGCTATGTCAAAATAGCCCCTCACTCTGGGTAACTTTGACACCTACAAAAAACAATAAAAAACAATAGATGTATTTATTTTTTCCCCATTTGAGCATTGGATTGAATAGCCAAAGAACTAATTGTACTATAGAGATAAAAAAATATCAAATATTGCAGAATCGCGTCGTAGGAACAAAAAAAAAACAACCGTCAAAACCTTGTCAAATTAACCCCGTTTGACGGTACAGTAAAATGCCATGGTGCTGTTACGTCTTGTGCATAAGTAATGAATGCCAAGGATCCATTCGTCGTTTTCTCTTTACCCTTACTGTTTATCTTATTCTCTCTATAACTTTTTTATAAAACCAAAATAGCCGGCTGATGATGAAAATAGCCGGTTGCCTCTCCATCAATTATCAATCAGAATATAATCCTGTACTTATAAAATCGTTTGTCCTGACTGACTATCAGCGCATAGCCAAAACTACTAATTCTAGAAAGCTGAAATTTGGATCACATGTTTATTTTATAAAGTGAGCATCTGTTAAGAAAGAATTTTTGAAAATTTCAATTCCGTGCGAACCCGGGAGCGGTTCGCTAGTTTGTTATATATACAGGGAACATAAGTACTAACAGTCTGAATTTGTTTAAAAACATCAACGGAATACTTCCAGAATTTTACAGAAATTCCGTTACAGAGGGACAATCTGTGTAATGGAATTGTATGGAAATTTGAAGAATGGTGTAATTTACCGCTCATGGCTGTCTACACCGTTGATAAGGGTTTTTGTAAAATTTTACTTTAGATACATTGAAATGTTAACATGCTACCACTTCCGGCCGTCGTCTAATTTTACATCAAAACAACGGCAACAAATAAAGTCATAAAATTATCAACACAAATAATATCGGGCGTGAATTATTTTTTTGTGGCGCGTCCCACAATGAAGAGCTGTTTGTTGTCTTCATTCATACAAATCCGGAAAAAATAAAACAGATATAAAGGGCACCCTCACCGACCGGGCTTCCCGCCTCGCACATTAGTGTCCCCGAAAATGTCCCATTCTTATTCAAATATTTCCGGCAATTTGTTTGTCCTATCGTTCAGAAATTTAGGTATAAACAAGTTTTGGGAAAAAGATGGAACCATGATGGAACCTTCCGTAATATAATCAATATTACAACTCATATGTTCTTTTTATTAAAATTGACAAGTTTTCCCCCGGAACACTATTTGTAAGTGTGTTTAGTTATTCACAATTTTGAGATGTGGTTTTTCAATAAGTGGTAGCGGAGAGTTGGAACCAAGTAAGGAAGTTTCTTGCCAAAAAACTTGGCTAAGTTTTTAATGCAGTCAGTAGGAATTAATCACGCTCAACTGAATCCTTTGTTCGCGGAGACTTGCGTTTTAGAATCCACCAATATTTTAATGGGAGGTCCATTAAATTTTATGGATGACCCTAGTATTTCCCGACGGTGATCTATTAGTATGGAAATCTTGTTTCGTGAATACTAGAAAAAAAGGAAAAAATACTAGAGGAAAAGGAAAAAATAGAAAAAAAGGAACAATCTGTAAAAAATTGGCATAATTCATGAGACTATTTGAACTTAAACATGCAGTTCTGTGAAATTTCCTGACGTGAAAATTTCATAGCTACTTACTGACCCACATCTTCTTCCTAGTGCCAGACTTCCTTTTGCCATTTATTTTCTTTTATTAAATGGAATTATTTAAGTTAATAAGCATAAGTTGAATCATATGCGAAAAATGCACTCTCTACCGATAGAATACATTTAATTATGAACAAAAAGTTTATGGAAATTAACAATAATATTTTCATTGAACGAAATGGGCATTGTTGTATAGGTTCTAGGTGACTAGACACATCCTTTTTGACAGTTATGGACAAGCTCAACAAAAAAATTTTCTAATTAAAGCTAACAATGTATATAATTTTTTACATAATACTTAATGACAAGACGAAGACACGTAAAAAGTCTCAATTAAACCAATTTTTATTTATAGCTGTAAAAGAAATATAAAAACTGTGTCACAATTCACTAGACTAGGTAGGTACGAGTCAATCGTCTTCCTCAAATAAATCTGTGACAAATTCAACAAGCAATCTTTCCACCACAACACACGTGAGCTATAAAATTGTTCGGGTGGTGCTCTTTACGTCGACAACTGGCGAATGTTCAAAATATTTCGTGAAATAACAATTTGCACATGGACTGCATTCTCTTGGCACCCGAGCCTGTACCCTGTACGGGCGTTCGGCGGTGCGCGGCAAGCGTGCTTTGTTCAACTGCTCAAAATATACACCCCGTTAGTATTGTTTATCAATTCAGCAATTTGCTAAAATATGGGATGCTTAGTTAACTCGTATTTTAAGATGATACTACAGCCATCTCACTGAGGTATTATTATGTAGTATCATACTTATTATTAGTGTTATTGTGTAACTTGGTGCTCAATTAAAATTATCGCGTATTCTTCTGGGTTTTGGTAAAATAAAGAAGTCCAGTTGAAGTATGAGAGTCATAATTATAATTAGTTCTCATAGCATTTTAAGCTTTGGTTATATATAATGACGAGTTTTTATCTATAACCACGTGTTAATAAAATGTGTATAAAATTTGATGAATGTTTAAAAAATTTTTTTTAGTAAAATAAAGTTTTTTAGTAAAATAAAATCTATTAGATTATAATTAGAAACTAATATTTAAAGAGTACCGAGCTTTTACTGTCAGAGTAAAGAGAGATTACGAAGTGATTTTTGAACATGCGAAACATACACTCGTAATCTTTATATTTTAGATGAAAGGTAGTTTTTTTATTATACCTACGAAAATTTTTCCTTTTTTCGTAGACCATTATTAAGACAAATAAGATGAATATGTTAATCATTAATCCCACACATTTGCTAAACGTGTGATGAATGCTAAATGCAATGCAAAACAATTCAAATTTAACTCAATGTGCTGATAATACTGACCCGATTTATATCAACCCCAAATAGCCATACCACGTATTCTACTTACAGCAGATTTATAACCATAGTTTAATAGATAAGTTCGTTTAGCAATCAAGCAAAAATATTTAGCTTATATTCAACTAAAATATGTTGTCTACAGATAACTGTTTTAACGTTTAACTGGCAAATTGTTGTCTAATGAAAGCGATTTGAATTTGATTAGCATATGCTTAAATTTACTTTGTTCCCTACATACTATTTTTTTTTAAATGTTAAGGTCGGCAGACAGGCTGACGTTCCACTTGATGGAAGGTGGCCTAAAACACAAGCAACGCCACAGGTGCTGCGCGTGCGCTGGCGACTACATTAGGATTAAGGAAAAGTAATTGGGAAGGAATAGAGAAATGGGCTCTGACATCCCTTACTCACTCACCGAGTCACAACAGCACACGTGCTGTTATTTCACGGTAGTCTTCTGTAATGAGGGGGCTACTTCCGCCAGACGGGCTGCCTAAATGCCACTACAAATTTACAAGTTAAAAAAAAACAACTAAAACAAATTATTTATCAACAATCACTTAGGTACTATTGGTTTTTCATAAAAAAATTACCATATAATACAAAGTTTATTACAAAAACATAAAAAAATTAGGATTTTTTTCCGATTTAAATATGTATACTTATTATGGTCTTATTTGTGGTTTCAAATATTTATATGTAATAACGCTCTTGACGCTATTGTAAAACTGTTTCGTACTATGCGACACGTGGTTGTAAATACGAGTAGGTGCATCGATTTTGCTCTAGGAATAATTTAATACTTTTAAAGTTCGGGTTAAAATTTGTTGATATTTTCTGTACAAAATTAGAGACATTATAAAAAAAGTCTATAAAAACTAATTATAACTATATTAATTATGCGTGTACTTTCTGTTTTGTTCCATAACTGGTTGCTATTTTGTTTGTAGTAACATGTTACCGGCTACTGAGGTTATTTTGAGATTTTTGACCAAAAACTTACAAGTAGTTATGGCAGTCCTTTCTTGATGCCAACCTCAGACTCTGACTAGACCGAAACAAGCAATAAATATCATTGACTACCTTGAATTTAGTTTTTGAATAATCCTGATCATGTCGGTCAGAGCTATGAATACTTAAAATTAAAAGTCAAAAAGTCCTAAGGTCACTTTACAGACAAAACTCACGAATCACTTTAGTTGTACAGTAAATAAAATTAAAAATGTTTTTTTTTTTGTTATAACTTGTGATAAGATATTTCAATTGAAATAATATATTACCTAAATATACTTTTATGATAAGAATGGACGCCTGTAATGATCACATAATGCACTTTTCTAAAGTCCACTTGACACGAACGCCGGTTATCGTAAATTGTAGTTTCCGTCGTGACTTGGACGGTATCGCTTAGCAAACATTTCGTGTCGCTCCGCACACTCAATTTGTGCTTATTGACGCTCTATTTGCGATATAAAGGTCTATTCGAACGAAACCTAACTCCGGAAATGTTCATATTGTCCGAAATTAGGTGATTCAAAAGCATTTTTCAATATTGGACTTTATTAAGTTTTGTATCCGTTTCCCCATATTAGTAGGTAATAACAGTTATCGAATAAACTTTATAGCGGTTATATAATAACTAAATTCCTAATTTTTTAAATATATAATTTACGTAAAAACCTAATTGAGTTTATAGTACACCTAAGAAACTGTGTACCACCATTGTATTTTTGTTTTGTGTGTAAATAAAAAAAAAGTCAGAAGTACAAGATACGAGCAAGCTTTCACCATATAACTTGATCAAAGCTAAAACACATACGATTTATATATATATATATATATATATATATATATATATATATATATATATATATATAATATCCAAGGATGATTACCAAAGGAATATTTAAAAAGAACTGTAAATAAATTCGTGTAAATAAATGACCCGTGGTACAGGCATAGACTACCTAGGTCTGTGGGTACTAGGCCCAATCGGGGTTCGAACCCATTTCGCTGCGTTTTATAGGAAATATTTCTCCTAAATAGATCATCTCTGCTTGTTCATGTTTTCGTCTTTTCGTACCCATCGATACTAACTTTAATGAAGTCATAATAATGATAATGTCAATTAAAACTTCAGTTAGATACAATTTTTACTTATAAATTATAGTTCAGAAATTTCCACATTCAAAACTCTTCATGTTAAATTGTTTAAATTACCGGGATACACATTCCTTGTGAATCTTCCTTAAACTATTGAAAGTGTAATATTTCATGTAAGACAAGAATCTCGAATTTCTCTACTATCGATTTTGGACTTTAGAATTCTAGACAACGTTCTAGAATAGTTCTAGACAAGTTCGGGTTTATTGAAATTACGTGTAGTCAAATCTTTGAAATGAGAGAAAACTTATTTCAGTTCACGCAGATCACTTTAGCCTATACTGACCGGCCTTGTTAGGTTATTTAAAAAAAAAAAGTCATTCTCAGATGAAAAGCCTAAGAAATTGTAAAATAAATTTATTTAAAATTTAACTAAAGAATTCTCTGTCTGCCGCACTCAATCTGGCAGAAAATTTGCATATAGTCCGGGCAAGGAAAAAAAGTTTGTATGGAAAAATTACATTAAATCTTACAGAAGGTTTTATTTTGTAGTTTGATTAAATATTAGCTTGTAAATGGTATTTTCGAATTTTTCACAGGGTGACGTTCCGGATGTTTTTTTAAATGCCGTTTGAATGTTAAATTTTCAATATTTGAATGAGAGTAAATACTACAGGGGTGACTTTTTTATTGAGGGACTTATAATAAATATTAGTAATAAAATCCAAAAAATCCACCGATTTTTCTTAAAAATAGGTGGTTTTTTGCTCTCAAAGGTTTTAAATAGAATAGAAAAAATATAACTCTAAAATAAAAACCCGACAATCGGTGATTTTTCACTATAACATATATTTATTTATGGAAAACTATACCATAAATTTTCACTCGGGTGACTACTACGGTTTTTTTTTAAACCGTTATTTTTGTTTTTTATACATATGAGTAAATCTACAGAATTTATTTTATGCAAATAAAATTATAATTTATAATTTGTCTCAAAATGAAATTATCACCTGAAAATACAAACACTGTTTCTAGTATTTGCAAAAAATAGTAATGAAATATTTATCGAGGGGAAAGGGTAAAGCGGGCGGTGAGGTAGGACGCTGCCCTTGTCAATGCGGTCCGATTCAAGTTTCAACATGTACGTCGACTTCTAACACGGTTATCACAGTTCGCGTCATTACTGTCACTTTTAAGTACATTACTTCTTGTGTTCGATTACAGCTGCAACGTACCTCACTATACAAAGAAATGAAGTAGCGTACTCGAATTTTTGTGGCAAGATCGCAAATATCGAATTGCATAGTGAAAGTTAGCAAATCAATGCCAGATTAATGGGTAGCGAGCCTATCTCGGGGTTCTCGCCAATGTGTAGCTCAGCTAGCGATGCAAGCTCACCGATCAGCCGCATTCCGAGGCAGTTTCAGATATGCAGCAACTAAGTGCTGGAATAATATTCCACCGCCAATACGGAATCAATGCACTGCTCAGGGATTTAGAGCTAATCTAAAGAAATTTTTATTAAATAGTCAGATAAGAGAGGAGAATTTAAGAGTAGAGAGTAGTTTTTTATAAATTTTAAGACCGACCTCCATGTTTTCTAGACAGTGTTTTAAATTATAACTAAATTATTATTATTATTATTATTTTTATAACATATGCTCGGTAGGGAACTGGTTCTCTTAAAGTAATGTTGTCATGTTTATTATTCATGCAAGCAGTTGTGTTTTTGACATATTTTTATTGTATTATTATTATTTTTTATTTTATTTTTATCTCTATTCATTAGATTTTAAGGTAATGGTGTATGGCCGTGTGTGTGTAACTAAGGGTTCCTGCGGAAGATCAGTGCTGGCCTATGCCAGCAAAACACTGAGTAGGGACCTTTTTGTAACTTGTAACTTTTTATTTTTTATTTCTTACCGTTATTGTTTTTTTTTTCTTTTCTTTGTATGTTACTAAGTTGCAAATAAATAAATGATTGATTGATTGATTGATTAATTTATTTTACTTTTCATTCTCAAAGCATATCAAAGTATGAATGCGTATAGTCATTGCATTGGATTGTTTTGTAGTAGAGAGGCTAATCGGCAACTCCGTTCTTTTCCGATGGTTTGAGATGGCATACAAAAAAAATTATATTGTTTTATTATTTCGAATCATAAAAAATACCTATAGAAGTTGAATTCGACAAACTTACTATGAAACCCGCGCGAACCGCTTACGAGGGGGGGGGGGGGGGGGGGGGAACAGCTAACTACAAATTTCTAACTTTTCTGGAAAAATGACCGATTTTTGAAGTAGTGTATCTCGGGATCTATTTGACATACAGAGCTGCAGTTGCACTTAAATTGTAGAAATTTTTATCTTCTTGAAGATTGTGTAAGATGACTTTTCCGTAGAATGCACTTTTCAGAAGTTATAAGCGAAAAAAAGTGTGAAAATTCCTAACTTTTTGGACAAAATGGCCCATTTTTGAAGTAGTGTATCTGGGGATCTGTTAGACATACATAGCTGTTGTTGCACTCAAATTGTAGCAAATTTTATGTCTTGTCTAAGTGCAGGCAAACCTCACATAACATACCCGTCGTTGTAATTTATTATAATAAACAGTTGGTAATTGTAATTGTATAACGTGTTTCTGTCATAGGTATTAGCTGAGGTTCCTCCACCACTCGCCACTATGACTTCAATATTGATTATAATAGCTAATAAGATAATAATGAAAATTATTAATATGAATAAAATTGGAGTGTCTGTTTGTAATATTGAAGAACCTAAAAGAATCGACTGTTAGGCGGAACGAAGTTCGCCGGGTCATCTAGTAATTAATAAACTTTATATAGCGTGTTTTTGACCGGGACTACCGGTTGACCTTAGATCATGCTCTAACCGCGCGCTCTCCACCCTCTTACTCGAAAACGATTCAACGTTTAAAAATTTTTTTGAAACAAAAGTTGAAGGGAATTTAATCCTCTACAATATTGATAATAAATACAAATAGCGAAAACCCCATAGAAAACGAGATATTTGCAAAAAAATCGGGAGGGGGGTAGCCAAATAAGGGGGGAGAAAGGTTCTCAAAGGTCGGCTTGGGAGAGAATTTAGAAAAGATTTTTAAGTATTAGATAAATATGGCCAAAAATAATTTAATTTAAAATTTCAGACGAAGCCGGGTGTAGCACTAGTCCAGCGTTATAGGTCCCCAGACAGGTCCCGTCGAGGCCTATCCAACAACGTATCGCACGTCTATGTACTACTTAGGACAGGGAAGTTATAGGTTTTTCAATTTTTTACAGGTGAAGTCGGGTGAGGATAATAGTGGTCCCTCCAAGTTGGGAAAACAGATGTTAATTTTCCAAACCTGACGGCGTATCTCACAAAATTTTAGCGCTATTGGTTGTGGAGATATTAGCTTTTTAAGATCTATTTTAAATTCTGTGGACACATCCGGGATGCAGGCAGTAGTATGGTAGCAGTGTAGCGGCCGGCGCACAGTGGGACGGAAAGGTCATTCGCGTCTCATAATTCTATAACTTTTGAGTTTAGTAAGATAATGTTATGATTTTTTTTTTACACATATTCTTGAATATATTTACTATCATTTAAACAAAAGTTTTTCGTTGCATATATTTATTTTTAATATATGTAAAAACATCTTAAATTTAAAAATATTAGAAATTATAAAATAAATCATAGATTATTTTAATATTAACCAAAAATTAAATATTAATATACATATTTTTAAATTAAATTACGTACAAGTATACTAAAAAATTTTTTAAAAAATTTTAAAGTAAAGAATACAAAAAAAAATTATGCACAAAACCAAGTTATTATTATTTACTAAGCACTTAAATCACCAAAAAACTTAATTTTCCAAAAGTGCTAAAACTTCTTCCCAAAGATCTTTGCTTACTGATGCTTTAGTTTTTCTAAAGCTTGAAATAAATGGATCTGATGTTAATAACAATCTGGAAAACATCTTCATTTATTGCTTCCCTAGAACATTTTCTTGAATGTGTCAAACGAATTTTTTTGTAATCTTTATTGCGTGACTCCTGTGCATCTTCCGATAACTGTCCTATGGGCAATACTGCGAAATGTTTTATTATAGCTTCACCATGTATTAATATCTTATGTACTGAAGAACGCATATAATACCAATTATATTTCTCCACATAAAGTTGTGCAGTAGTTCTTGCACGTATGCATTTTGTACGTAATCGAATCCAAATTCTTGGATCAATTCCATATTCTTTCGTTTCTTTGTTTTTTCAGATGACTCATCATAAGGTAAAATAGGTCTTCCACGCTCTCCAGATGAAGATGGAGTTGGTTCATTTTCATAAAACCTTACAACAAATTCACTGTCCAGCCACTCTTTATTGTTTTTTTCGAATCGATCTTTAGATCGTCCTGCTTTAGCCCAGCGATCATTAAATTTTGAAATAAATTTTTTATCGATAGATAATACCACGATTTCGAGTCTTGTATCAGTCAAGTTAAAGTTGTCGTGTAGAAACTCGAAGATCTTCCATTTCTTTTCCATTATTAATTAAATATGTAGTTGCACAAATCACGTTTAGAAATTGTAAACTCACTCATTTTATTGAATTTCTGTGTCACCGTTAGGATGATGAACAAAATTACCAGCAAACCCCTTAACGAAAGTAATGATATATTATTAAAAGCTTGGTGAGCTTCTGATGACATTAATGAAAATACCACGCATTTTATAGTACCTATTTTACCCTAAGGTCTGAGTGCAATACAAATGTGAGAAATTAAAACCATTAAAAGTTTGGTGTGCAAAAACCACTTTTTATGATTAGTTATCAACCACAAAACCAATGCAACTTGAAAAAATAAAAAAATTACCGTGAGAAAAGTTTGATAATTTATTTTTTATCTTTGCCTTATCTTCGACCATACTGTGACAATATATATTTTTTTGCCCTTTATAGAGATTTTTCTTTTGAGTATACACGTCTGGTAAATATCGAGTAATGCAAAAATTATTTGTTTTTAATAGAACTTGAGAAAAAGTGCGCTAAATAGTGTTTTCAGTTTGTTTGACGTTTTGACTTAAGTCACTTTTGCCGCTAAAAAGCATAAAAATGCAGAGAAGCAGCAGCCAATTTTACTTTTTTCTACTTCAGTGTAATGTGATCAATTAATTAAGGCCGATAAATCAGCAGCGGAGGACAGCGGAAAGGTATAAAACTCTATTAGAAGTTAAATTTTACAAAAAACGGAAGGCTTTTCTTTAAAAATATGTGACGGTCTGTGCATATACATTTATTCGTATTCTGATAATCAATTTGCATTCCCGAAAAGACAACCTTTTCAAAAATATATAACACTCTGTAATCACTCTTAACAGTAAAATACATAAAATCATCAAAAAGAGAAATATATAATGCTGCTAGTTTGAGGTAATCTGTAGTAACTACTTTAGAGTCATATAAAAATAGAAATAATTAAGAAAAAAAAAAGATAGTCATTATGTAATTCAAGTCTTCCTAAACCTATTCCAATCGCTAAATGGTCAATACCATCGATTTGATAAAAACATTTATGAGACGCGAATGACCTTTTCGTCCCACAGTGCGGCGGGTCAACTTAGAGAGGAACTACAATTTTCTCCCGAAGTGTCCCGGCTCCCGCCCGAGTCCGATTCCGGAGCTGCTTGTGTCGTCGGATAGAGTGGCAAAAGTGGAATAAGTGGTGGTGGTGTTTTCCTCCTTCGATGATCCTGGACTTCAGGGTAAGCAGAAGACTCGTCGACACAGCCCAGTTAACAGGACTCCTCTGTATGAAAAAGTTTGGTGCCCTATAACACTGGTCCTCAATGTCCAAAAATTACAATTTTTTCAATATCCCCACTTTTTGAGATGGGCTATCAGATGGTATATGCCTTTTTGATAAAAATGAGGATTTGAGGATTCTGACTTTTAAAACAATTTTACGTAAATAAAATTTCACAATTTTGTCCCGATTATTGTATAAAATGTTTTTGGCTGTATCTTTGCGGTTTCTTGGCTGATCTTCTTGGTTTTTTTCGCCAAAAAATAGAGGAGGAAACACTCTGTAACACACTGTTGATCACTACCGCGCGACTTTTTCCTTGAGGAGACACAGATTTCCGAAATCAGGGCAGTTTTCGGGATATTTTAATCTTGCGATATCTCCGAAACTACTAGTCCGATTTGAACGATTTTTCTCCGGTGCACTCGCCTGGTCGTTCTTCTTTTTATGGTTACCTTTCGTGCTTCCGCGGAGGCCCACTAAGGGTTCCCACCAGTGGGGACCAGCAGAATTTCGGCTATGCCATGGAAGCCGAAATCGGGAAAAATCCGACAAAAGCGAAGAGTCCAGCTGTCGAATGGCATCAAGAAAAACAGTTGTTGCAACTGAAGAATCGAAGGCGTTTGTGATTTGTGTCCTTTGACCTCAGATTGTAATAGTCGCGTACACCCTACATTTGTGTTTAATCAAAATTTTTTTTTGTCCCAAACCTATGTACTATATGGACTTAATAAAGTTATGTTACTCATAATATAATCAGTGCCGGTTTTAGCACCTGGGCGAGATTTCTGTGGCGCCCCCTAACTGCAATTCAAACCCATACGAAAAAAAGGCAAAGAACATAATGATATAACGATTTATTAAAGAAATAACCATTTCTTAAAAACTAATAAAATTTTACCTTTCTAGCCTTTCTATCGGCGAACTCTTTTATTGGGTTATCAAAGTCGATTTTTTCAGCAATTTTATTTTCGATCGACACAGTTGCCAAAGGGGGTAGCGGGGTTAAGAAGGGTCTGGCGGCCCCCACCGGTTTTGATACAATCGTCCCAGAAATCTTGGGGGGCCAAAAAATTTTTTTTTGAGATTTTTCCCAACCTCATAGACCCCTACGAAAACCCCATAAACGAGAAAAGTGTGTTTTTTTGATAATATATCGGAAAAAAATGGGGTCGGGAAAAATCACAAAAAATTTTTTTGGCCCTCCAAGATTTCTGGGACGATTGTATCAAAACCGGTGGGGGCCGCCAGACCCTTCTTAACACGCTACCCCTTTTGTTAATCTAGATTGAGATATTGTCGATCGCAGATAGGTTTTTATCAGCTTAAGGTTAGAAAAACTCCTCTCTCCACTAGCAACCATTACAGGTATAGTAAATAATATTCGCAATGCTATCCATACATTTGGATACAGTTCTTGCAAGTTGCGATCTTTGATAAAATTTAAAACAAAAACAGGAGTAACGACATTCTGGTCAGGCAAAAAAGATTTCAGACTTAAAAGTTCATCACACAACATACTACCATCTATATCAGATTTAGAGTCTACAGTTAATTTCAATTGGATATCAAGTGTTTTAAGTGCGTGCATCTGCATCGATGTGATGAACGATGAACGAGAATAAGCCGCTTCGTCAAAAATAACGCCAACTCTTTTTAACTACAATTTTAAAAAGGGATAGATAATGTGTTTCTCTATGGTCGGGGATTCCCGGTAAAATAAACTGCATGCAGTGCTCCGATTGAACGGCTTGAACACTGCGTTCCATTCTAATTTTGCCAACATAACGGCTTTTTCGCTTAACTTGTCGAAAAAATAGGTAACTGCGTTTGAAGAAACTATCTAGTCAGCAGTCGAAAAAAAATCTGTAAAAAATAGTCTAGTTGTAACCGCGGCGCCCCTGTATATCTGGCGCCCTGGGGCGGTCGCCCAACCGCGCCCTACCCTAACGCCGCTCGTGAATATAATACATATATTTTCTGCACAAAGAAATTATTTAATCTTCATTACTTATTAAATAAAGACTAAATCATTTATTATTATTTGCTTGCACTTAATCTTAATAAGTATTTTAACAAATAATATTCACATCTGAAATCCGGCCCTGTATTTTAGCAAATAATATTCATGTCTCAAATCCGGCCCTGTCCGTTTTTACACGTGTTAAAATTTTGACTCGCAAAAGAATAATGTCGCTGCCTCTATCTAACATCGTGATTTATCTCAATGAAGAAAGAGATGGCATGCGCTACACGACGTTTGTTTTTAGTTTTTTACTGCCGTTAAGACAAAGAGGTTTGTTTTTGCTTACAACATTCAATTAGTTTGACACAGATGTGACACAGTCAATTACCAACCAATGAGAACACTTTACAATAACAGAATACGCCAATAAGAAATAAAAATACGTATTAAGATGGCAATGAAAACAAACTATTTTTAGTAAATGTGCAAATTGGAGGACCATTTTTTTTGTAAGGGCGCATCCTGTCTTGTTTAACATATCACTGTTCGTACCTCTAGTATTGATCTATACATTAATATCAAGTCTGATGAAAAAATTAGACATTAAATTAAAAAATAATCTATACTAATTTGTATTTTTTATGTTTGTAATGAAAAATCCTTTCACTATAGAAAGCTACATTATCAGCGAATAACATGGGCTATATTTTTTAAAGTTAAACGGGCGAAGTAACGTGTAACAGCTAGAACAAAGATTTAAATCGAGAGATGTGCCCTTACTAGCGAAACTGTGTTACAAACATTGTTACAAAATACATATACATTCACAGTTATACATTTTTATAGCAATGCGAGTCTTTTGTCTAAACACACTTTTAAACACAGACAACACAGTGCTCATAAATTCCTTACTTCAAACGTGACTGTGACGATAGCTGGAATACGTACTCCCCCTCGGTCGGTATTGTACTGTCAGCAAGTAAAAGAACTTTTTTTTTTATTTTCTTTTTTTTTGTTTATCAGTTTTATTGTGACATTATGACATTATAGACTTATAAAGTCTACATTTATAAGAAATGCTATTAGGTATATTATGATTATTACAATAGTATTGTTACGCGCAGGGTAAGTTAAAATGCCGTTTAGGGGTATAGGAACACGATTTATTTTCGCAGACCAGGAATACTTCCAATATTACAGAGCTTCTCCAATTTAACCGTAAAACTTGCCAAAAGTCGTCACCAATTCACTCTACGTGTCAATTATGCACTGTCGCAAATATCTTCGTAAAAGCTCATCTGTATCGATCTGGATTTTATTTTTCGCCGACCGTAAAATAAAAATCTTCTGACTTAAAATGACTGGAACATTACTGAATTTCGTTGGTAACCAGCATTCATCACGTCATTCATCTTGAATAATTTTTATCCATTTCTCCTTAAATTAGCCTAAATACCGAAATTGAGTATGTTGTTTTACCGAAAGAAGCAATATATTTGATTGCAGTCTAAGTATAATAAAATATTAAAGGTTGAATAGTAAAATAAAAAAAAAAAAAAAACAAAAAAATGGTAAAGTTAAATTAATGCTAAATAGCTTTGTTGAAACTATTATAATTAATAATTCTCATTTTATTTTTCCACGCTTTACATCGTATAATAAGTATAATATATAAAATAAAAATGAAAAAATATTAAATAATTAATAATGTTTGTGCGAACGCTACAAAAATACTGGATTCGCAAAGACCAATTTTATTTGAACTCCGATAGCGCGCAAATGCTGTTTATGCAGACGGCCTAGTTATACTAGTCCTTAAATAAAAAAAATAATGAGCTCCAACTACGTACTAATCGCGCTTGTAAAGCGTTCTAGTTATAATAGTCACATCACACAACAGCCATTTTGAAATATGTTAGATCTCAGACAGCATGGAATTCATTTGCGTAAGGAGCTCTAGTTATACTGGTTTCTAACTTTACGGATTATTTTGAAGTTCCTATTGAATAAAAATACAAAAAATAGGTAATTACGAATGAAATGTAACACCACTAGCTTTATTTATGTTTTTGGTATTATTATGACACTTTCTAAACGAGCAATTTGGCATTTAAATTTTAAATTAATTCTGTTTGCTTCAATATGTCATAAAATTTTGGTGACTTTTTGTTGAGTGTGTATAATATGCATACAAATGTGTATGTCATAGAATATCTTCTGTACAATTAATATATCAGTAAAATAAAGACAAAAAACTTCATTATAGCTGTTTTTTTATAGATGTTTTATAGTCACCCGGGTGAAAACTTATAGTGGCTACTGGATATATCTAGAGATCATAATATCAAAAATTCACCGTGTGTATGATTTTTTAAGATAGTTTATTAGAAATTCTTTAAAAACAACATTTTAACGTATTGTGTAGCTAAAATTTTCAATAAAAAAAATTGTGGAATTTTTAAATACAATTAACGAAATACAGAACTAAATGAAAACACTAAAAATCTCTACTGTAGGTTTTTTACAATAAAATATATAGCAATTAAATATTTTACCCCCTCTTTCTCGTAATAGATATTGGGAGGGAGGGGAAAAAGTGTAACACGGATTTCTAATGAAACTAAACTATATTCAAAACAAGAAAAACGAACTATACGAAATAATGTCTTCAAAATTTTATTTTTCCCCGACTAATAAACAAACGCACGCATACGCATAGACCCGAATTTATATGAAATCTTTGTCGTTCTGATAATCAGGTGAAAAATCGGAATAGGCTATTCGGTGTTCGGAACTGGAGTTTTAGACATTGCAGATTAGATCGCATTATCTTTTTACGTTAGAAAAGGCTAAGAATAATAAGTTCAAATGTCAGCGAATCGTAACTACAAGTGTCTCTTATTCGGATTCGTGTTCACATCGCTGACAAATTAGTTGTTTCGCTCGTGACTGAGTAGCGAATCGGTCGCAGCCAGACACACTGTACACTTTAAGTATATAAACATACTTCCAGTAGTTAAGGTGGTCTTAATTCGAAAAAAAAATACATCTTTTTTTAAAGTTAGAAAAATTAGATTAAAATTAGAAAATTTTGAAAGACAGATATACAATTTACTGGTTAATTTTGCTACTTAGTTTGTAACAGTAATACCCTATTGTAGTCCCATATCTCCCTCATACTGTGTTTGTCTGTGCGTTACACGAAGAATTAGACCAGGGTTCCCCAAACTATTTTGGACAAGTGACCCCTTTTCAACAATGAACTGTTACCTCAGACCCCCATGGTCAAATTACCTACTTTTAAGACCAACCCCCTTATTCATAATGGTCCGCTAACTTAAAGCAGCTATCTATCTTAGTCTATCTTTAGTTTTTTCCTATTGGTACAAAATACCTAGGTACTAAGGTGCCAATTAGAAAACTTTGCACTTGGTTAAGTGAGTGAAGTTGATTTCATTTTCTCGTCAAAATTTAACAAAATAAAAAGACAATCCAATTCAGTAAATATCAAGTTTAATTTATAATTATTACAAATTAATACATAAAGCATCTTAAGTTGGTAGGAAATTATATTTTAAAAACTATTAATTCGCAAAGAGAAAATAAAACATTCAGTGCGATGGATGAACCTGGTGACTATCTACCAATCTAGCTACATCCGGTTCAATATTAGTGAGTTGCAGCCTTAAATCTCCACGTTCGTTGATTTTCAAACGGTTTCTTTGTTTTGTCAAAATGTTTGTTACCACACTGAAGCTTTTTTCAACTAGATATGATGATGGAAAAGCGATAAGGTATTTTTCAGCAATGTTCCACAATGTAGGATACTGTGTTTCAATTTTGCGTTGCAACCAGAACTTCTGATAGCCTTGGTTGAACTTTTGCTTAAGCTCTTCGTCTGTGCTGATGGTAATCAACTCTTCTTGCATTATCACATTGGCTTCTTCTATGGCTGTGGTGTTATACGGATTTATTATCCATTGAGGAATTTGTAAATTTAAAAGATCATCAAACCTCTCCGTAAAATCCTTGTGTAATGCGTCCAAGTGAGTAACATATAATAAAATGTCATCATCTTGAAGCATTTTTGGTAATTTTGACAAATGCGGAAACTGCGAATATTCTTTTCTGCCTAAATTTTGTTTATAAAGAACTAGTTTACCCACGAAGGCCGATATTATTGATTTTGTTTTAATCAAGTTAAGATCATCACCCTGTAGTTGCAAATTAACTTTGTTGAACATTCCAAAGATATCAGTCAAGTAATAAATATCTGTTTTACAATTGTTCAGATTTTCTTTCAAATTCGGATCTTTTTCTTGTAAAAACTCCAACACAGATTCAAAAAGGGCTGAAAATCTTTCTAAGCAAGAGCCTCTTGATAGCCAGCGAACTTCAGTGTGCAGAAGTAACCGAGTAAAGACTTCGTCGTTTTCGTCACATAGTTGAGCAAATAACCGAGAGTTCAAAGAATTGCTTCGAATCTTGTTGATAGCATTTATTACATATTGTAAAGACTTATGCAATCTAGGACTCAGCTTTTTTGCTACTAAATGCTGCCTGTGAATCACACAGTGAATAACCAGTACATCAGGCAGTTGTCGCTTTAAGTGAGCTATAAAGCCACGATGACGACCAACCATAGACGGTGCACCATCAGTCGCAACAGAAACAATATTCTTCCATGGAATAGCTTTATCAGTAAAAAAATGTTCCACGGCCTGAAAAATCGATTCTCCTCTAGTATCAGTCTCTAAATATGCAGCAAAAATCAGTTCTTGGCACATATTTTCATCTTTGATAAATCGAACATATCCTAACAATAGAGCTTCATTGCCGGGTAATGTAGACTCGTCCAACTGGAGAGAGAATCTGCGGGTCTGTAAGAACTTGCATAAAATGTTTTCCACATCGCGTCCCATCTCATCTATGCGTCTCTGAACGGTGTTGTTGCTCAAAGGTATTCTCTTTAAAATATCATGTGCGGGTTTGTGCAATACATTGTTAAGGACCTCCGCAATGGCTGGTAAGATAAGCTGCTCTCCAATTGTATGGGGTTTCCCCGACTTCGCTATTAGTAAAGATATATTATAGGACGCTCGTAAACCATCATTGTCTCGAATAGATGATGACGCAAACATCGATCCTATGGATGGCCTTTTGTCTAGTTTTTCTTTCAGTGCTTGAAAATATGACAAGGGCTTACTTTTTTTGTTAGCATGTACTCTTGATAAGTGGTCATCCATTTTTGAAGGCTTCATGGCATCGTTACTAAATACTTTTTCACATATGAGACACATCGGGAAGTGTTGATTTGATGGAGATGCAATAAATCCGAACTTCAAGTAGTCCAAACTGTATTGTCTGCATTTTTTTTTCGTGTCCGCCATCATAAAACTTTCAGTAATTCTGCAAACAAAAAAATAAGGAACCTAAATAAAAAACAATAATAAACTGTTAAATTTGCACACTATCTTATTTTTATCACACTCAGTTAATGGATTCTTGTTAAGTATTACTGACTTACTCTTTGATAAACTTTGATACCTATATTGGGAAGTAACTACAGTAGGTAATTAGGTATAGAAACTTCGTATTAGGTAATTAGGTAGAATAAGAACGAAAACCAAAGACTTAAGTGTTAGTAATTTTTACAAATACAATTATACATACCTATTTAAAATATGTTGTATGTTGTGTTTAACACTTTTTCAGTCACTTTACTTCACTTAATTTAGCTTTGTAATAAGTTTGTAATCTCTTGAAATAAATGAGTACTTAGCTATATGAGTTTTTATCGTTCAAGCTCCAACGAATTTCAAAACGCAAATGAACTTTCAACCTAAATGCAAGCTCGTTAAATAGTAAAATATCAGGAACATGTTTGGACTTGATCATGAATTCGTTCGTCTTAATTCGCGTAAAGCCGCTATCACACTATTCAATTTGAACGATTCCAATTTAGGAAATCGGAAGGTGTGATCGCAGTTAGAACAGATTGGATTCAATTAAGAGTTTATCCATTTTCAACTCTATATCTTCGATTTAGAAATCAATTTAGCGTAGTGTGATCACGAGCTCACTACTTAGATTCCTAAATAGGAATCGTTCAAATTGAATAGTGTGATAAGCACTTTATCGTCAAATAGAGAGCAAGTCAAAACGCCGCTGAAAGACGTACGCTCCAACTCAATCTTGCACAAACTTGTCCACATAGACTTGCCGAGTTTTTCATCTTGTACGAACTTGAAACTTTACATTCCTGGAACATTATTTCCTACAAAAATATTAATTATTCTTAGTACACGTAACACAACATAAACAATACAGTAACTACCTACTTACCTATCTTGAAAGTTTTAAATAAGAACTTGTGTTAATATAATAGGGGTCGATTTTTAGACCTCGTCGACCCCCAAAATCACTTTTCGTTTATGTCGACCCCTAGGAAACCGATATCGACCCCAAGGGGTCGATATCGACCACTTTGGGAATCCCTGAATTAGACTATCCCCGCATATTACAAAATTCGCAATAGAGATTGATAGTGTGCACAATCTGTAACGCCTATATGCTCAATTATATGCGTCCGCGCCGCATACAAGGATCGTTTCACCAGGTCAGTGATAAGGAGTTTACCATACAATAGTCGTATGATATTAACATGGTGTCATATCCCTTTCAAATAAGGTAGATAGATGCCATACTGATTTTTAAATGAGTGGTGTATGCCGGTTACATGTGATTGCTGCTCATGTCACGAACGAGAGGACATAAGATTTAGCACCAACTCGCAATGGCGACGGTTGGTTGCTCTAAATGTTATTGGACAACGAAATATAACTAAGTTCTATTTGTGTTAAAAGTTATTTTATTTAAATTTTTATTATTAAATTAATAAGAAGTTTATGGACATAAATCTTATATCTGGTTATTTTAATATAAATATATTTTACTAGCGACTCGCTCCCAGCTTCGCCCGCAATACATTTTTTATATAATATACACGACCCTTCCTTGTTTATCCCTATTTCCATTAGTGAAAACCGTATTAAAATACCTTGGGTGGTTTAGAAGTTGTTAGCGATTGCGTAATAAACATAACATAACAAAGAAGCAGAAACTAGAATTTAATGTAGCCAACCGGCCGCGGGCATAGCAGTTAACGTTTGTCGCGATTTCCCAGCCATCCGGTACAAAACACAGACCACATATTGTTTGGTCACTTCTTGCTCGGGATGCGCTAGTTGCTGCAATCTGTGGCCAGTTATGGTGGTTACACAAAAACACGCGGCACTCGCAAATTATACCAACACATTTGTGTATGGCTATTAGGGTCTTTGTCCTATATTTATTGTAAATTTGAGACCAAACGTACATTTGATATTTTTAAAAATCCAACGCGGTTTAACAGTAGTCATAATATATGAAAAGTTTAATAGATTACGTTCAATGACATAGGTATAATAATATAAAAATTTCGCATTACTGCCATATTATCAGCCGTAGGAAGTCCTACCATACCTACATACAGTTGAACATAGTTCTCCCTCATAATTTTCTAGTAGAACTAGTCCGAAGCAGCTTGGATCCAGCATCTACTCGCGGCTCTTATTAAAGCGATAGTCCATCTTGTGGGTCCGTGGCCTCCATTCGATAAATTCCCGGCCTCAGCGACCCTCGATTCTCCGTAATACGTGTCCTTTCCATTGTCACTTCTACTCACTAATCTGACTTGTTGTTTCGAAGTCTTTCCTTTGTCTACTATTCCTACTGTCTTCTCATTTCTGATTTGATATCGCAGGGTTAAACCCCTAGCATAGAACTGTCATGGACATGGAACTTTCTTATGACGTTCATTTAGAGCGTCAAGGTATGTCAATGTAAACCTTGGTCGAATACATTTCTTTTAAGGAATTGAGGATACTGACCAATTAATCACCTTACAAATTTTTATTTATTATTATCATTTATTATTTCTTCGGTCAAAAGATATTGGGTTTCGAGGGCCTTATTTAATGCTCTCGTATGTCATGAACGTTGGTGTCATCTTAGTAGAAAGTAGTCGTGTCTAGCAGGAGAAGGTCGTGACAGAATCAATCTATTGAAAATGTCCATTCTTAAGTAAACGATATAATCTGTGTAACCAATGTTGGTAAATATATAAATTATGTTCAAAACGATTGGTTGGAATTCGAAACAAAGTTAGAAATAAATTCATTGCTGGCAAAATACCTATTGAAAGGTTTGTTATTGCACAATTGTACGAGTATCTCTTTTGCATTTCCAGGTGAATGCAATTTTATTTTGAATTGGTTTTCGTTTGTATTTGTATTCGTTCTATGATTTTATATAAAAAATATTGAATCCTTATTTTATTCCTAATTTTTTATGTCAAGATCGGTAGACAGGCTGACAATCCACTTGATGGCTACCGCCGCTCTTAAAACAAGTAAAGCCACAGGTGCTGAATGTGCGCTGTTGACTATATTAGGATAAGGGATTGAAAAAGTGTAGGGAACTGGGCTCTGTCATCCCTTACTCTCTCACCGAAATACAACACAAATGCTGTTATTTCATTGTGGCCTTCTGTAAGGGGATGCCGCCAGACGGGCTGCCCAAATGACTGCGAAATGCAGTGTGCCCGCCACTACAAAATAAAATAATAAATAAGAATTAATAAAGTTTTGAGACATTGAGGAATTGACTGTGGGATTACCATTCGATTTAACTAATTATTTCCCACCCTAGATATAGTATATTGTCTATTATGTTGTCCCTATATATTACTAACCCCCTATATTGTTCCCTATATATTAATATTATATTGTACCTATATATTAAATGGCGTAAAATAGCTAAACACAATTCGACTTTCATTATTAGAATAGAATACAATCAAATATTAATGCTAATTGAATAGCTAATTGAAAACAAATTCGACATATACCAACCAGCTGATAGTGAGTAGCGTAATGCAATATTCTATTTTGTTCGCGGTCTCTGCACTCGATTGCGATTTGAATATTAATAGACGTCAATTGTACAACGGAATGCTATCGGTATTGCAATCACAATTACTTAAATTTTCATTTAAAAATAAAAAGTCAATTTATATTAAATGAAAACAGTGCGAAAGTAAGACAAGAAAATTAGAGAACTAATTAAATTACCAACTTTATTTGTAATGAATTGTAAATTATTTTTAAGTAAAATTATTCAGATATTATATCTGATTAATTTTATTTGTTGTTATAAATTAATGGTATGTATATTTCGGTAGCTGACATATTTTACTATAATTTATAGTGATTGAAAATACTTTGTACGTAAAATGTCAAGTATCGGTTGAAAGTTCACTAAATAAATTCTAAATTCTAACATTCTAAAACCTATTAACTTCAAGACATATTTTAATAACAATCCAATAAAAACTTTACTTAATATGCAATTGATATTCATATTACAATATATAATACATAATTGAATGACAGTTTGAAATTCGATATTATAATGTTCAACAGTAAAGCTACCTTATAGATGTGATAAACAAAACTAATACAATTAGGTAGTATTAGTTTAAATAGGAATAATGAAATTGAAATAAAATTTGTTTAGCAGTTAATTTATGTAATAGGAAGCTAAGAATGAAAGCAAGGATAATGGTACTCCAAGCAATATACAATTCACAACTTTTGAGCCAACAGAAGCAGAACTGTTTTGGCGTTAAATCGCATTGTTTTTTTTATCGTATTTGCTCTTGTGTTCGTGAAGCTAGTTTCTGAAAGTTAGAGGGATGTAAGCCTGAACTAAAATTCAACACCACTAGTAATAACAGAAAATGCGTTCTGGTAAAATTTTGATTGCATTGTAACTGTATGATGAAATTTTAGAAAACTTTTTATGTGGTTATATACATATAAGATGCTAAATGTTAATATACATTAACATGTATCTCAGATGGGCAGCGTTTGGGAAGCTCAGATATCTTTTTCTTCAATATTCCTGATGACATAAACATGATATTAAACTATAGATCATATAAGAAAGCTCAAAGTGGCTTAACCAATAATGGAGAGGACTATGCTAGGGGTTATCCTGCGAGATCGAATCAGAAATGAATAAATCCGCAGACAAACGAGTCACCGACATAACCTAGCGGTTTATTAATTCGAAGTGGCAATGGTCAGCAGGGAATATAATACGAAGAATCGTCGACTGGTGAAACCTAAAAATACAAGGGATCGGCAGGCGCAAAGGAGACCCACAAGATGTAATAGGATCCGCCTATTACATGGCAAAGGAAACCCTAATAAAGGCTGCGGGTCGACATTGTATCCAGGCTGCTTCTGACCGGTTCTGTTGAAAAATCATTGGGGATCCCTATGTCCTACAGCTAAGATAATGATATGATGATAATCATGTTTAGTTTTATATATACTACTTTTCCTAAAATTTCATTTGAAAATTAAACAAAGTATATGTCTAGAAAATAAATACTTTAAAGTTTATTAATTTTACATGGAAGTGAAAATAGTCTTTATTTTCAATATGGCACCGTAATCCTTTTTGTGATAATGATGGACAGGCAGACGCAGCGTTAAGCAGGGATGTCAGGGGGCCTAGCCAAGATGTACATTAAAGAAAACGCTCCCTAGCGAACTTTACGGAGCGAACAAAATAAAGCCCGGTGATTGGTTGTTGTAACGCCCACATAAAATTTTGACCAATCACAAAGCTTTGTCCGTAGCGTAGCGTAGCGTTTACGACTGTAGAAAGCACTGCGTTTGCATCTTGGCTAGGGCCCCAGGGATACAATTGTGGCTATACTAAGGTACCACAGCGAGCGGTGCGATCAATCACGCAGTAAGCGATAAAAGCATAAGGCGGATATAAGACAAACAGAAATGATGGAAGTGAAAAAAGTTGTGAAATTGACCCTGGTAACCTTTTAAACATAAAAACCGAAGTTATAATTATTTCATGGTTAGCAATGAGGCGTTCATGCCTCGTCCGTAAAATAGGAAATTTTATTGAGAGAGTAAATAATTGGAAACCATGTAATTAATTAGATAAGGTTATCTAATGTTAAGTAAACAGAACTTTGGTACCTATCATTGACTGGTTTTCAAATGGTGGCAATAACCTTGGTTGCATGCATCGAGAAGAGACAATCACTGCATAGCACACGGACGCACCCAGGTCGGACAATGTGAATTATTGCAGGAGTCGACGGTGGAAGGTCGACTCGTCACGCCTCGGGTTAAGGACAGAAGGGCTTGTCATATGATCGACATACCATTGCGAGATAAAATATGAAAAGCTAATGAATTTCTATAAAAAAAAACCGAGGTATGCAGAGTGGCAGTGGCGACGTAAATAGCGCTAATATGCGATATGGTAAAAAAAATGATGCCAGTAAGCATAGGTGGAATTGGCATTGTCATCCTTTAACTAAACACACAATAGAAACACTGCAACTTGCATTTCTGTATCGAATGATTTTTAAAAGGATAAAGTGTCATTTTAGATTAATGCTTTTTTAGCATTTGTAATTTATATAACACATTAAAAGAGAGAAACAATTCGTAAAATAACTTCGCCCTCTTTCGTAAGTAATATTTCATTATTAGTATGTGCACACAAATCTTCATGTGTCAGTTATCCAAATTACTATTAACAAACAAATATATCAAAAATATATCGTAGCGATAAAGCTTTTACATTACACAACCTTTAATAGAATAATCATAGAAATATGTTATGCGTTGGATGAGGCCATTCCGAAGGAAAGTGAGTGGTACTCGTATATTGAGTCCTAAATGACATTGTTTTACGAATTTTACAGGAGACCCGAAAATAAATGTGTAATATGCAAAAATAATCATTGAAGCTCTGCAGCAAATATGCCTAATCATAGATTTATACTTTTTTGCATTACCCATTACGTTAATTTAAGTATCCAAAAAATATGAGACGTTATGGCATTTAAAGTTATCAATACACGCGATCTGTAGGTGCATAAACGATAATAAATCACACCAAATATAACAACATAACCCTCGCATCAGATTGAAAACCATAGCACGAGTAAACAGGATATGAACCATTTCACAGGCAAGTTGTCGCGAATGGGGCGATGCAATGAACGTGTCGGCCAACAGCCTATATACTGTTATATACAGAACATTATGGAGAAATTTGTCAAGAAGCAATTTTACACCAAAACATTGATAGGCAAGTTTTACAAAAATACAATGAATTTTTAAATAGTCGAAGGCTTGTTGAAGCCCAGCAGGACATAAGAAGAGTTATTTTACGTGAATAGGTAAATATCAGAGACACATATAAGGTTATAAAATAAAAATAAGAAACCATTATACATAGACGTGGTTCTCGATCATTGTAGCATAGAATCAAGGATCAATGACAACTTATAACAATGCCAATAACGTAGCCTCTCGTATGCTGTACTAAATAACTTGTTGAACTTACCAAATTGTTTATGGCTTAGGTATTTATAATGCATTATATACTCTTAAGCAAGTACGATACAATTAGGGTGTGTGTATATTATGCAAATGTATCTATGAGCGTGAAAACGTGAAAATTATAAGATATGTCACTGTGTAACAGGCGAGCGAGCACCAACACCAGCAAATGCGTGAAAGTGATAAATTTGTCAGGTAACAGTGCGTGTTCAGAATTTGCGATGGTGCAAATCACTCGAGATATTGTATGAGATTGAATTGTGACGCTCCACAGGAAATTACACTGTACTTCATACGTCCATAAGAACTATTACTTATATTAAATAAAATAATATTGTAACATATTCTATTGCGTTTGGAAATTATTATTTGTCTTCTAATAAGTTTGGAGTGAATGTCGGCAATGGAAATTTTTATTTATTTATTTTGATTTTAAACTAAAAGATACAATTTTCTAAGGAATATACATGAAATATTTTTAAGGACACAGTTAGTATTCATCAAATCGTAGCGTATCTCTATGATTTCTTATGTGCGTATACGTAACAGCTATGATTTCCTGATGAAAGTTTAAGATCTGAGATCTCGCTAGAGTGCTCCTCATTATTCAGCTAGTAGAAAACACACAGAAAGGCCATGCTAGTTCCTAAAGCTCATCGACGATTTTGCGCCTACTCAAAGTACACCACTATTTTATTTTAAACTAGTGGGTGCCCGCGACTTCGTCCGCGTCTGATCGCTACCAAACTCCAAAGGATCACCCGCTGTACTAATAGGAATATTGTCTGAAAATTTCATCAAAATCGGTTCACATGCCTTTTATATATTGACATTCATATATATAGTCATATTCCCATACCCATACACGGAGTTCTTTGAAAGAAGTCTAGCTACTCATTAAAGTACGTGTGAGCAAATCATGTTATATCAGTTATGTGTATATAAAAACCAATATCATTTGGCGATCAAGAAAATGTTTAATTGGGTTCAAAATTTCGAGTACATAATTGTTGCCATATTAAAAAATTAGAGAGCAAACAGTGGACATTTTAATTCACTCAGCGTTCCGATACACCACCGGGGCCGAATATTTGTTCTGTCTCGGTGAGCATGTTTGTCGCGACGACTGTCCTGCTTAGTTATGCATGCCGCGGCTCGGTCAGCGAATGCTCTGCCAAGTGCATTGGACAAACGCAATCTACATCTAAACTTACATTGTGGAAAATATATCTGCCGTGAGACGGAGCGCCAAACGTTTCCATTCTTCACTCCGCTGTTTTCAAATGTAAATTTGTTTTCCAATTTCAGACTCAGATGGTATCTTTTGTTAGCATTTTGTTGATACTTTAGGAACATAATTGGGATATATATTTTTTGTAAAGTTTGCATTATAAGGAGTTATAAGTATAATTTACAATTTATAATTGACGTAAGTTAAGTAATTGAAGTGATTCCATCTAGCGCTAACATGGGGCCCTTCAATTGAGCTGTTAACAAATCGCTTTAACTTACGGTAGTAACTACTTATTAATCTGTGCTTTAACTTTGTCATCTCACTTTCCATTAACATTAAGTTAAACGTCAGTTTGGCTGCCTCTTTTTGATATAAAATAATAATTCTAATTCATTATTAATCTTAAAAATGTTTAAGTGGACACGTTAATTTAATTAACGTATCTAATTGAGAGAGATCCATTGTATTTATATAGCATTGCATTTATGTAATATGTAGACGACCGTCCATATGCACTAACGACCTAAAACGGTCCCAAGACAACGCTGGATCCAGGCTGCTTCTGACCGGTACAATTGGAAAATTTTATTGGAGAGGCCTTTGTACAGCAGTGGACGTCCTACTGCTGCGACGATAGTGATGAAATAGCAGAAAATCAGCTTATATGGAATTACATTACTACATTGCAAATCCGTAGAAAGTCGGAAAGGCACCTATATCATCTATATTCGTAGCTCTGTGTTCAAAAGAATCTTAACAAATATGAAATAGATATGGTTCAACAGCGATAGTAAAGTGGAATTGATGTATTTGCAACATTGTAATACCGATTTTCCTATTAGGAAGTGTATACGCTAATAACTGCGTTTGGAATTGTTTTAAGGAGTGGCTAAAATTTCCAATGTCGACATTTTATACAGTCATATTAAGATTAAAAACATTTGAATTAACTATAGTTTACTGTCATTGAATAAGGTTTAGTTAAAATAAATTCGTAAAAACAGATAATCAATCAACAGGCCAGAAATAATTTATCTGTGTTATCGTTAAATTACGAGGTACGGTATCTTTTAATTGAATCAAGTTAATTTGCGACCATTTTGAACCAAGAGCTGCAATTATTTGCGTATATAAAACGATTTCAGCTTTGTGAATATTAAAAAAAAACTATAGGTATATTTCGACGGTCCTAGGTACATAAAGACATGTCTAAAACCGGGGTTTACAGGAGAGCGTAATTTATGTTCAAACCGCTCTAGAAATAATTATATGTATAAGTAATTATAAATTTTGTTTTTTCTAGAATATTTTATTAGCTTTAGGAACTTTCTAATGGTAATCTAAAGACAATTATGCAATAAAAAAAAATTGCCATTTTTGACATGTCTTTATGTACGTAGGAACCGTCGATTTAAAGTTATAAGTGGTACTTTAATATAACAATTATTATTTAATAAAATAATTATTATTTTCATGAATTTAATGGCATATTATCATAAAGTAATGTGTAAACGTAAAATATAACTTACTTATTTTATTTTCGCATACTCGTATTTACGAAATACGAGTAAATAAATGACATAAGTATACAAACCTATGAAAATATTTTTATAGATTTCTAGTGACTTGCTCCCGGCTTCGAAAAAGTTGCAATTTTTATATATAAAAATCTTACCCGTTTATTCCTCTTTCCATATGTGAAAACCGAATCAAAATCGGTCTACCCATACTCGAGTTTTTGAAGCATACACAAACCAACAACATTTTTATATATAAAAAAAGATTGCAGATGATTGACGAAACTTTTTAAAACCAATCAAGTGTTCTCTTTGATTTCATCTGTCTAATAAATGACAACTGTCATCACGAATGTCATAATAACCTATTATTTTAATAACGAGAAATGTAATTATCTAAATTAATATGTGCAGTAACAACAAATTCTTGTATTCAATTTGAATTGTGACTAATATTATTGAAAATTATGCTCGTACATAAGCAACCGGAACCAGAGTACACCAACAACAATAACATTATATACATCTGCATGATTTCCCTGATACTTATATGTGTTGTGGGAGTGGGTCTTATGAAGAGTGGGATTTATGAAAATTCTACAAAGAGGTGTTCAGTTAAACCGTTAAAAGTGAAAGTACCGTCACGTCAACATATTGAACAGAGAGAGGATTTGAATGAAGAGAAAAGAAACAAAAGGCAAAGAAAAAGGCGTACCCGTACTCATGCTACTTCTCAAGAGTGGACACCTAGACATGGACATGGCTATGATGATTAGTTGTTCAGAGCAACCTCACTGTACTGTGTTGGGATGTCATGTGTAATTTTTTTTAAGTTCCGTTCAAGTTTTCACACTAAAATTTTGTCAAGTAAGTAATTAAAACTTTTAAAGAACAGTCAATTGTGCAAATTTTATCCCACACCAAAAATTATGAGTCGCTGCTCGAAGTAAGATAGCGAATTTCTTGGACAAGTACTCTAAGAATGTTCCGATTTTGCAAGTTTCTTTCGCGAAGAATGTTTTCGAATTTTTTTTTTCTCTTAAAGCTTATTCATTTTTTTTGTTAACTTTCCTAAACTCGTCGAAGTATTAAACGTTGTTTAACCGACGTTTCCATAGCTTTTGAACTGTGTCATCGTCCAAAACAATTTGTTATCAAGTTTCAAAATACATACATACCAAATATTGGAAATTCAACTTTCGTGAAAAGCAAACTACGACATACGAATAGTAAGTAGTATTGAGGTGGTTATTGTATGTTATCGCTAACTAAAAACTAAAATACTAAAATCATTATTTTAGTAAGTTGCTGCTTAGTGCTGACAATTAAAATATTTACAAAAATATACATATGCATAATATGCATAAAGAATAGGTATTGCCGGGTTTTTCATTGCCAATTTAATTATAAAATTTTCTCTCTGTCCATTCAAAAGACCTATCTATCTATCATAATATTACAATATTATAAATTCGGATCAGGAACCTGGCTGCTTCTGAGTGGTCCTTCTGGATAATTATGCGGGAGGGCTATGTCCAGTAGTAGACGTCAACGACCGAGAAAATAATTATTACAATATTAAAAAGTAATATCATCTGCGTATTATTACTGGATACGTAATGGATTCAGGATTACCATCACCCTTATAACCGACAATAGTGGCTATTTAGAATTGTCTTTAGTTGTCTGACTTATGTATATTATACCATTTTTTTTACATTAGTAATGAGTGTTTCCTATCACATAGGGTCATGTGTGCTAAAGATGGAACACCCGTGACTGGGCGGCTCATCACCTTCACGTGTTATTTCGTTGTAGTTTACGTCATTCTCTTTCTAGTCTAAGAGCTGTTGTCAAATAATTGACACTTTTTTTTTCTAAATCTAATTTAATTCTTACTTCCAACCGTTAGCCACAGGTCTCTTCTCCGTAGTCTTCAGAAATCTTCCGTGAATTTCACGTTTATGTGAACAGAATGTACAATAATTCGAATACCTATTGTTCTCACGTAAGCTGCTTTCGTCTCGATGTTTATCCGTACCATATGAGTAAGGGATCATCATTCCTAATTAATATACAAAACATATAATCACTCTGCACCGGGATTCCAATCTACGTTCTTAGTATTTGCAGTTGAGTATCCCATCAATGCTAAAGTCCAGAGAAGTTAAATTTCTTTATTTTTTTATGATGAACTGCATCACGTTCATCATAAAAATTCGTCAGGGATAACTACGCTGCCGACTCGGGTAAAAGATTAGGGTAAAAGATATCGAGAAGGGTATAATGACATTTCGTACTGGCACACCTTAACACAATAGAAAAGTTCAGTTAAATACAGTGGTCTTATTTTGTCCACTCTAAGTCTGCGAAACGTTATATGGTTGCTATTTTTAAGTGTGGCAATATATTCTAAACTTTTTATTTTATGTACATAATAAAATCAGATGCTCCTGGACTGTAATGAATTATTCCCTCGACCTGGGAGTGGTCGGGTAGCACACTAATAGCTTGTTAGATTGTCTCTAGCACACGTTTTCCTCTCACGTCCAAAGATTCTTCGCTTGTTGTGACATGTTCTAATGTGATGTTTCTTAATACCAAATGCGGCTTTTTAAATATTGAAAGCAATGAATTTCATTACTATTAGGAATGAATTACATTACTAGGTAATTGAAATGGCTAAAAAAATTCAACTTTCCTTCGGAAATTTATATGAAAAAATTGAGGAAATCATCTATTTACCATTTGTATGTTTTTCTACATTTTATATTAAATTTTGTCTTCCTACTTTCTTAAAATCGTTCCATAAAATCCCTCTCTTATTGGGATTATGTTTCCTAATCTCGTCCTCATTTTGTACTATGTAGTTTGCACTCTTTGCACCTACTCACTGTCACAATTGTTAAAAGATGAACGCAGTTCTCGTCAAGATTTTTACTCTATGGCCCGTCGTCGCCCTCGCGCTATAGGAGCTGTCAACTTCATTGTACTTTTTGTACTTTTTTGTGCCGCGTGCTGTTCACATTGCTGTTTACAATTATTTACATTTTTCATTGAAATAATGGGAAAATATAAAAGGAAAAGACACAACGAAGTGTTAGGCGAGCTAAGTGAGCGTTTGCGAGAAGTGGAAAAACACCTACACAAACGGAATCGCCATCGTAATACGGGTAAGTTTTTACTATGAACTATGAACCTATTACAGCTAAGGAACTTGTTTTTCGACAAGATCAGATGTACCTGAACCTTACATGCACATATATCTAGAGTTTTCACGAGAGGTTAACCAAAAGGATATTGTTCTGTGCTGTATTTTTAACAATAACCCCAAAAATGAGCTTTCACGAGAGGTTAGCCGGTGTGGTATTGTTATCTAGCCCTGATTGAAATCATCACACGCCGGCTTGAACACCGCGCTCCCGAAAGGGGAAGTGCTTGACGACTACAACTGTTTCATTGCGATACGTGTCTCGATTACTTCCTAGAGCTTTCACGAGAGGTTGGCCATGGATCTAGATTCGATAGTGAAAACTATCTTTTTTCTTATTCTTTGTAGACGACGAGTACGAGACACGCTCCAGGCGAACACGATCGAGAAGCCAGTCTACATACGTGCGAAGTCGCTCGCCTCGTGTACGAAGCTCGCGCAGTAGTACCCGGCAAGGCAGGACACCACGCCGTCGCGACTCATCCTCATCAATATCTACATACAGACGCCCTATTTCACCCGAGCTTAATATCCAGACTGAGAACAAGGGGGGGGCTGAGGTGGAGGTGACAACAGGGCCCTCCGCTGGAAAGACAGTACCGACTGAGAGCTCTGAGGTTGAGCAGCAGGAGTTGCCTCTCCCGGCTTCTATTGAAGTACTCTTGGGTGAAGACGGTATACCCGCTGCTAGTAATCCCACTAATTTACATGAAGGTTTAGCCAGACGATGGGCTGCCATACTCCAAAGTGGCCTCAGTCCAGAAATAAAATCAACCTTGATAAAAAAACAGACTCCCCCATCAAATTGTAGTCCTTTGATTCCACCAAAACTGAATGAAGAAGTGGCAGCTGCCATGAACGATAGTGGCATCAAGCGTGACAAGAGAATAGGAGAACAACAGGTTGTGTTAGCGGCAGCCATTGCCACTATTGGGAAGGTGTTAAATCAGATGATACTTACAGGGGATGAGCAATATGTCGAAGCATTAAGTGATTCATCAAGGTTATTATGTGACTTATATCACGAGAATTCTGTCACACGCAGATCTCTAATACTGCCAGGTCTTAACAAGGATATGAAAGAATTGATGGAACAGACCCCCATATCGGAATATTTATTCGGTGATAAGCTTCAAGATAAAGTAAATGCGGTCAAGGCAGTAAAGAAATCCGGCCTTGAGCTAAAAAATACTCCAGCTCAGAGCAAACTACCAGCTAAACTAGCTAAGAATTTAAACTACCGGGGCCCACAACGACCGCAGATGCTCCGTCCGAGTGGGCCGAAAGTGAAACCGAAGCGACCAACATATCCTGTAATGAAGACATCGACACGGCCGAGGCGATCCCCACCGAAGCAACATTATCATCAACGCAGACAGGATCATCGACGCCACTGAACCAGGTACAAACAGGTAGATTGAAATACTTTTCTAAACAGTGGGCGGCTTTTACCTCTAACCCTACCATACAAAGGTGGGTTAAAGGGTATACAATACCCTTCATGACTGTTCCTGTACAAACATCCGTTCCACAAAATAATCAATTTTCTCAAAAGGAGGCCTACCTTATATCTGTAGAAATAGATGACCTATTGCAAATAGGTGCAGTCGAAATGTGTTCTCCTGTTGCTGGCCAGTTCTTATCACCCATATTTCTACACCCTAAATCAGACGACTCGTGGAGATTTATTCTAAATCTCAAAAACCTCAATAAGTTCGTTTCCACAACCCATTTTAAATTGGAAGATCTGAGGACAGCAACAAAACTTCTGACCACAGAATGTTTCATGGCCACAGTTGACCTGAAAAATGCATATTACTTACTGTCAGTGCACAAGAATGATAGAAAATATCTTCGTTTCTTGTTTGAAGGTATCCTTTATGAGTTTACATGCCTCCCATTCGGACTTAGTACGGCACCATATGTTTTTACCAAAATCATGAAACCTGTTGTCTTTTATCTGAGATCACAAGGGTTGTTGTCTGTCATTTATCTAGATGATATTCTTTGTCTGGGGCATTCCTACGACATGTGTTTAAAAAATATAGTCACTACTCAGAATATTTTAGAAAGTCTAGGTTTTATTATCAACAAAGAGAAGAGCTGCTTAATACCTAGACAGGTGTGCCAGTATCTAGGCTTTGTATTGAACTCTGTCCAATACACCATTTCTCTCCCCCAGAAAAAGATAGAGTCTATCTATGAGATTTTAAAAAATGTCAAGGCTAAACACAGATGCAAAATACTAGAATTCACACAACTGTTGGGCATGCTTATTGCGGCATGTCCAGCCATAGAGTATGGGTGGCTCTACACCAAAGTTATGGATAACCACAAAACTACAGCTTTAAAAAACAGTAATGAAAACTACAAGGCTTTTCTTACTATTTCAAAAGAAATTCAATCAGACCTGGACTGGTGGTTATCTCATATCAAAAATAATTATTGTAAAATTAAGCAATTTGACTTTAACTTAGAGATATTCTCAGATGCTTCTCGTTCTGGGTGGGGTTTGGTATGTAATGATATCAGAAGTCATGGTCACTGGACAGACGACCACAAAAAACATCATATCAATTATCTTGAGTTGCTGGCAGCACTTATAGGTTTGAAGACCTTTGCGTCAGACCTAAGACACTGTGAGATTTTACTTAGGATAGACAACACGACTGCCATAGCCTATATTAATAAGATGGGTGGTACTCGCTTCCGACATCTAAATGATTTAGCGCGAGAACTATGGCAG
Source organism: Synanthedon andrenaeformis (assembly GCA_936446665.2). Classification (NCBI taxonomy): domain Eukaryota; kingdom Metazoa; phylum Arthropoda; class Insecta; order Lepidoptera; family Sesiidae; genus Synanthedon; species Synanthedon andrenaeformis. Next base: position 9,646,265 of record OW387781.2, on the reverse strand, counting down.
TGGTGTGAGAGAAGGCAAATATGGGTATATGCATCTTACATTAGCTCCAAAGATAACATTATAGCTGATAAGGAATCTAGACGATCTACCTCGGAAATTGAATGGGAGCTATGCCACATAGCTTATGAAACGATTGTTATTAATCTTGGCAAACCACAGATTGATTTTTTTGCAAACAAATGTAATGCCAAATGCGAAAGGTATGTCTCATGGCTTCCTGATCCAGATGCACATTCTATTGATGCCTTTACTCTTAAATGGCATGGGATATTCTTTTACGCTTTTCCACCTTTTGCACTAGTAAGCAGAGTATTACAAAAAATCAAAAGCGAAAAAGCTACAGGCATTGTTGTAGTTCCACAATGGCCCTCACAGCCATGGTACCCGCTTTTCACTTCCATGGCCATATCCGACAAAATATTATTAGAACCCCGATATGACTTATTGTTATCTCCTTCCAGGGATCCACATCCTTTGTGCAGAAGTCTCACACTGATTGTCGCCATATTATCAGGAGCGCCTTCCTAAGAAGAGGAATTCCTCCCTGCTCGGTAGACATAATGTTAGCCTCCTTGTCGACTAAAACAAGAAAACAATACGAGTCAGCTTTAAATCAGTGGATCCTCTTCTGCGTGGATCATGATGTGGACCCTCTTCAAAGCTCCGTACCCATGGTCATATCATTTCTAACATTTAAGTATAACGAAGGACTATCATATAGCTCACTTAATTCTATACGATCTGCAATCTCTCTTATTTTGGGTCCCCACCTAGGGACAGACGACAGAGTGGTGAGGTTTTTTAAGGGAATATTCAAATTACGACCAAAAAAACCCAAATACGAAGAAGTATGGGATCCTAATATCGTTTTGAGTCATCTCTCCCACCAATTTCCCAATGAAACTCTTAGTCTAGAACTATTAACTAAAAAACTAGTCACTTTACTTGCTCTTGTCACTGCACATAGGATTCAAACCCTATCCCTTATTTGTGTAGATAATATCACCATCAATCACCATAATATTAATATTAAAATTCCACAAGCAATTAAGACATCCGCCCCTGGCAGAACACAACCTAATTTGATATTACCGTTTTTTCAAGAAAATCCTACTGTCTGTCCTGCAAAAACTATTCTATGTTATATGGACGTTACAAAAAGTTTAAGAGAAGATTGTAAAACTTTAATTATGACAATAAGGAAGCCTTACCGTGCTGCCTCCACTGCTACTATTAGCAGGTGGATTAGGCAAGTCCTAACAAACAGTGGTATAGATACTGCTAAATTCACTGCATACAGCACGAGACACGCTTCCACCTCGAAGGCTTCCGAAGGAGGTATTAGTATCGAGGTCGTAAGAAAAATGGCAGGGTGGACTGCAAACTCTTCCACCTTCGCCAGGTTTTATCAAAGACCTATCAGTTGTAATCCCAACGCCTTTGCTCAGGCAGTGTGCTCCACACAATTATCTTAATTAAAAAAATATCATAGAGAGTTAAGGCTATCTATATATATATATATCTCATTTCTGATTCAAATGTTATAGTTAATAATTAAGATTAATATGAGACTGATTCATGAATGATTGTCAAATTATCCACTGTAGTAATAATTGTACTTGATTAAATAATACAATTACCAATACAACTTCTTCTTTGAACGTCTACATAGTACAAAATGAGGACGAGATTAGGAAACATAATTATACAGATCGGACTAACTTACCTAGTGACGTCCGATCCTCAATTATGTGAAGTAATCTCGTCCTCATTCCAGTCCCAGCCCATCCCCGGAGTAACAATCTTACAGCTTTTTTCTCAGGACCCTTTCCGAAGTTGTATTAATACTTTGAAGAAAATGAAGTTGACAGCTCCTATAGCGCGAGGGCGACGACGGGCCATAGAGTAAAAATCTTGACGAGAACTGCGTTCATCTTTTAACAATTGTGACAGTGAGTAGGTGCAAAGAGTGCAAACTACATAGTACAAAATGAGGACGAGATTACTTCACATAATTGAGGATCGGACGTCACTAGGTAAGTTAGTCCGATCTGTATAATTATACGACGGATACAGATTTCACAGTATAAAATTTATACCATAAATTTTTGATGCTTTTATTGCCGGTTTCGGCCAATATTGATAGAGTGGCATGACATGTTTAAAAATTATTCAAAAATACTCAGTCAAGCAGAGTTTAAAATTTCAGGTGTATTTAAAATTTAAGTAGATATCAGTTAGTACGATCGAGAAAAGCATTTTTATACTCTGATAAGTTAATTCTCCACCATTCTAAATTTATGTATTTACTATATTATGCCATATTCATCCTGTTAATAATTACAGCCAGTTCGATAAGCTATTCTATTGACAAATGATTTGTAATATGCACTTCACATAAATCACATGTAAATATAAATTCAATTTTCATCAAATTACATTCATAATTAAAATCGCAGCTTTGTTATTTTGTTAAACACTAGCTACTAATTATATGGCTGGCATTTTGTTCTTGCTTATATCATATCCGAATTGAATTCTAATTTAAGTTGTTTAAAGTGATAACTTTAAAACTGTTGAACTAAGTTTGTTTAAAACTTTGTTTTAGTGTTATAAGAAAATAATAATCATTAGGTACGTTAATCATTATTATTATATTACATTATTTCTACACAGTGTTATGATAATTTGTAAACCACTTTGATGTAATGCACGCCAAGGAAAAAGTAAACTGATATTCCAAAATAATAATAATATGGGTATGGAAAATACCAGATATCATTCTTTTATTCCTTCAGAATTTGACGACGCCAGACCGGCAGATTTGCCGGAGACCATTGCCCGGACGTAGGTGTTCACATTATACCGGATCCGGGATCACGCATAATCGAAGTTTCGTTTCAGTATAAAATACATTTCACGCCATGCAGCTAATTTCAAGCCGGCGGGAGAGCGGTGGACAGGGATACCGGTGCGAGCTCGTTCACATTACTCCGGTTCAGGAGAATGTGAATGTGAGGCCCCGCTGGAACAAAACGCCCGGCAAAAATGCCGAGCTCCGGCATAGTGCGAACAACTTGATATAAATTTTACAGCCACTGAACTTTTTGGCAGTTTTACCGGCCCGGTAAATTCGCCGGTTCGGCGTATTGAGAACCTACCAAATATTCGGCATGCAAAAATTGTTATTAAGTAAGTTTACTAATTATCTGAGAACTTCTTTTAAACGGTCTTTAAAGTGAAGGGAAAATATTGTAGCATATTTTTAATAAACATTCACAAAGAAGTCGTATTTTAATTTACTAAACAGAAACACCAGCTAACTGGATGTTGAAACCGTCACGCGCAAGAAGTTGTGGCATCGAGTCGAAAGCCCGCAACCGCAATATGCCACTGACACTGGCTGATCGTAACTTTACCGCGCTCTCTTGTTCTATAAGCTCACAATGTTACTCATTTATATTTCATTTATATAATGCAATTAGTACCTTGTTCTCTGCCAGATAATCCTCTCCGTCGATCTTCATACAGGAAGCTATGTGGGTCAACAAAATTAGAAAGGACCGTCTATTTGACGTCTGAAATTTTCATAGTGATTATAGTTTCATATTTTCAACTTCTTTGTCTTTGAATTACACCCTATCATTAGGTATATTAACAACTTTCCACAAAAATCTAATGTTCTTTCCCAACTAATTATTTACCAAGTAATTAGACGACAAAGTAATTATTGAATCCGAAGTTTAAGTGGATTATATAAGAAAAAAATGTATTTTTAAGCTAACTAATTTTTAACTATATTTAATAACTTATAAGGAAAATATTAATGACAAAATACTTTAGTCAACAAATTAGTAAAGGTGTTTATCTAATTGTAAGATGGAAACTATAGTAAGTAAATATGTCATTTTTCGAGATATCTAATAGGAGAAACAATTATAATTTTATACATCAGGCATTTGAAAATTGTTTTAAAATCATAGTAGATATTTATTTTGTTTATTCCTCAATAGAAAAAACAGTAAGCATTTCAAAAAACTTTTAAACAAAATTAAAGCAAAAAAAAAAAGAAAAGCAAACATAGAATGCTCACGAAACAAATCAAAAATAGAAAAGTAAAAAGTTCGCTTTTAAAAATGGTAATTTAGTTTGGAAAAGTTTTGTTAGTTTTATTCCGCTGTCTGCACAAAGAGAAAAAAAAAGGGGGATGGTATTATTGTGTCGAAGTCTGAATCGAAACATATTGTACCCATTCCAACATGATCCCATTGGAGATGTTCGGTTTAGGAGTATTTAATATAGTTTAGTATTTGAAATGCGATTAAAACGGAGTTGAACACGATTAAAGTTCACTTTGACCGGAACAGATAAGAAACAAGGATCGCAGAGGGACAAATCGGATTGTAAGCGAACTAGAAGTAAGGGTTGCAACAAATCTCCTTGTGTCCAACGTAAATGTATCTTAGTATTTAGTCGGTTTTGTACCATTTAGTTAGATCTATTTCAAAAATTAGATTCTATTTACGAACAAAAATATTGTTTTAGCTTGTTATCCTAATAATATAATAATAGGACTGACTATGAGGCTTTCGCTCAGTGTAGAACTAGGGTCAAAAGTATGATAGAATCTGCAGAAAAATTACATCGCCATAATACCCAAGATCAACTCCTAAAAGATCCAAGGTCATTCTGGAATTACACTAAGTCCAAAACAGGTAGTAGATATCCAAAAAAGATCTTAAAGGACGGGGAGGTGTTGAATGATGAACAATGTGTCAAAGAGTTCGCGAGTTATTTTCACTCCGTCTATCGCCAGGAACGAGCAGAGCTAAATGTTGACAAGGCTGTCAAGGAAGCAGGAGGCGAAAATGGAGCGGCACGAGTCCATTTAAAAAAATTGCAACTAGAGGAAGTACTGCTTGCGCTCCGACAACTTAAGCCAAAGCGATCGGCTGGACCGGATGGCATACCGCCTTTTATCTTTAGAGACTGCCGGTTGATACTAGCTAAACCATTAACCTACATCTATAACCGATGTCTGGAGATGGCTACATTTCCTGAAAGATGGAAACTAACCAGGGTAGTTCCGGTGCCAAAAGGTCGTGGAGGGGCAAAGGTGGATGACTACAGACCGATTGCAGTACTATTGACCCCGGCCAAGGTACTAGAATCTGCGATCCAAAAAATCATACTTGTTCAGGTGGAAGCACAGCTTTCGGATGCGCAGCACGGATTTCGACCAGCGAGAAGTACCACTAGTAATCTTCTTAGTTACATGGCTGAAATCCTCCCTGTGGTAGACAATAGAGGGCAGATAGATGCCGCATACTTTGATTTTAAAAAAGCTTTTGATCTGGTCGACAACGACGTGTTGCTTAAAAAGTTGGCGTATGTCGGTTTCACCCCACATCTACTGCGTTTCTTTGCCAGCTATATGACAGACAGACAGCAGTATGTGGAATATGCTGGCCATGTGTCCGAACCATATTATACAAGGTCTGGCGTAAGCCAGGGTAGTAATCTTGGACCTCTCGAGTTCATAATAATGATAAACGATTTGCCGAGCGTAGTAAAAGATGCAAAGTGTTTGTTATTTGCTGATGATCTTAAATTGTGTCTTAGTATTAGAACCGTTGAAGATTGTGTGAGGCTACAGAGGGACATAAATAGAGTTGTCACCTGGAGCAAAGACAACTTCTTACAATTTAACAACTCGAAGTGTATGGCCATCACGTTCTCTCGTACACATACACCCGTTGAGCAAAATTATAAGATACAGGATATGCCAATGGCCAGAGTCGGAGAGGTTACAGATTTAGGGATACGTTTAAATACAAGACTGAATTTTCGTGATCATATTGTAGATGTTTGTAAAAAAGCGTACAGAAATTTAGGGTTTATTCTCAGGAGGATTCGTGGCTTCACAAATGTTAAAGCTATTGTTACACTATATAACGCTTTAGTTAAGAGTAAATTGGAGTGCAACGCAGATATTTGGGCGCCGCATGAGACGAAATATAACCTTATGTTGGAGCGGGTACAAAATAAATTTATTCGGTATCTTTATATGAAGCTGTATGGAGTGTATCCATACTACCCGCTGATGTATCCTACCTTATTCATTTTGGGTATGGTTGGATATAATGAGCTCCGCGTTAGAAGGGATCTTAGTCTAACATCATATATTTTCAAGGTACTAATAGGGAAATACATAATGCGGACATATTAGCACAAATTAGTATTAGCGTTCCTGACAAGTATGTGTGGCGTAGGCGCGGACCTAAGCTGCTGGCGGTGCCGCGCGGGCGCACAAATTTATTAAAGGAGGCTCCTCTGACGCGCGCATTTCATATCCTCAACCGTATATATAGTAAATTGGATGTTTTTGGGTGTACTCTGAATGAATTCACAAAAATAGAACTACACGTAATTAGTTATGAATATTAGAATTGGTTTGTATTAGTATTAGTTATGTATTGTATTAGTTATGAATTGTTGCATTTGTATATAATAGTATTGTACATATTGTTTGCTATACTACCGCATTGGGTGAAAAACCTGTAATGGTAGAATGTAAGTTTGTGTAAATAAATAAATAAATAAATAAATAAATAAATAAATAAATAAATAACGAATGCGAAGGTTTAAGTATATACATACATATTTGGAGATTGGGATGTTTAAACTTCAATAACGCAAAAACAGCTGAACGGATTCGTAAGAAATTTGGCACACAACTTATCACCTGAATTAATATATGGGATACTTTTTTCCTGGAAAAATGTTAGGTTCTTATTTATTTTTTGTGCAAATCATATACCTAAACCTCCCTTGTTTAATGCTATTTCCATTAGTGAAAACTGCACTAAAATCCGTTGCGTTGTTTACGTTTGTTAGATCTAAGTGTACAGAGAGACTGACGGCGAGAACCGACTTTGATTTTGTACTATGTGAAGAGGACACATTGCCTTATATTAGGTATACATTACTATTCTTTAAATATTAAGATAAACGACCTAACAGAGGATTATAAATAAATTTGTAATGTAAGTTGTACATGAATGAATAAAAGAATTTTAAAATCAAAATTTTATTAACATGGTAGAGTATACGGGCCTGTGACGACCCTAGCAGATCCATTACTTGAGTATCATTGAGTGACAGGCGAATGTTTGGGATGGGATTATTCCAAATCTGAGCTGTCATAATCTGCATAACAAATATATTGCCGGCATTGGGAACTTACGCGAGCAATATCTTACTCTCAAACTGAAATTACTAACAATAATTTAAACCATAAACTGTTGGAAGCAAGATATGCAAATAAGTACGAATTGCATGTGACGGTCGCACGAGTAAGGGACACTTTATGGACTCTCATTGTGGGATTTGCAATTTAACACCTCTTGGGGTTAATAAGGGCTTTCGAACAAGTGACAGATAAATGTCTTCTGAGAAATTAACTAATTTAGCTATCTTAATAAGTAGATCAAATTAATCGCTCATTTTTTCAATTTATTTTGCATTGGGTGGTAACATCGATAAGCAAAAATATATATTGGAACCTGATTTAGTGTTCACTGTCTTCACTAGCGAAGTAATAATTGTAATTATAAGAATAGTAAGTCAATTTTTACTAGAGAAAAAATTCTATTGAACATAAGGAAATATATACTGCAGTAAATTAAACATAAAATATAAGCTTCAAACATATTAATTCAAAAGAAAAAATTGTATGAAATGTATTTTATGAGTACATTTAAATATTAATTAACCTTAGTAGAATCTGTATCGATGCGTTACGGTTTACGGTATACTATTCAAAAAATAATCTGGCAACTAACTAATAAGTTTTTAACTATATACTATAAGGTCAGATTCTTCAAAAGAATCGATTTCTAAGAGGACAAATCCCTAAAATATTCTTTCTATAAAACACCATAAATTGTAAAGTTTATCTCTAAACAAATCAGTGAAGGGCCTTTGAAAGTCTTGCCAGTAGTTCCAGCGATTTTATCGATGCACTTAAATATATAATTCAAATCTTGCACAACATGAGTGTAAACAAAATTATATAAGGGGGATGTAAGGGATTTCCACGAAGGAGAAATAGCCTAAAGCCTTATGCATTGAGCTGGTGCATAGTAAAATTGAAATTCAAGCTAGTCATGGGTAAACAAAAATGTGTTGGTCGGAGTATAGATCAATCTGTTTCCATTAGGTGTTGCAATAACGCGACGGGGAACGAAAATCTATCACTATCCTAACAAAATCTGAGCTATCATGTAACGTAGCTTTTTTAAACATTCGTCTGTACAAACAGATATTCTAAAATTTGTAAATTGTGTACATCATTTTTAAGGCTGCCTTATATGAAATATTATTTTTACAGATTTGAATAGACAAATGTACTTTGTCACAAATTTGAATAAATAAATGTAGGTACTATGTACTACTTTTACTATTTGAATAAATCTTTTTACATGCCAATTGTTTCGTAATAAACTAAGCAAAAGACTTATATTACAAGAACTACACAACAGATTGGTAGCAAAACCCTATAAAGGTAACTTTGATAATCAATTCTTTGCTTGACCTTACCAGGAACCGAACCAGGAACCACTAAGTCAGTTAGTTTACGTCAAATCATCTGACCAACTTGTTTGTACATATTAATAAATATGTTCCTACTTAACATTTGGCATTTACATTTAGTCCTTTCTACTGAAATAATTATTTTGGAGTAGCAATAGGTACAGAATATGTTCTGTACTTACTCACAAATTAGCTCGCTTAATGAATATTTATCATCTACTTTCAAAAGGCTACCACGAATACCTACCCTTTATCCTACCTAACTTGGCAGTGCACTTGCATTGTTTAGAATAAGTGACGGTAACTACATCTACCATCAAGAGGATCATCACAGCTTAAATTTTTTTTATTATTGTTCGTATACTTTATATAAAAACTCTGATCTTACGGTAGGTAAACGTAATATTTCCATAACAATGACTTATTCAGACAATGTGGCGAGGAAGCGGGCTGCTAAAGTATAAGTCCGGCTGTGAGGTATTGTCAGGGAAAACATAATATCTAATAGTAACTATTGGAAACCGATAGAAAACCGTTTTATTATGCCTTTCATAACATACTCTAGAAGTTTCATTTATGAAAGAGGAAAACGGGCTCTTTTTATTGAGAACTAATATTCTGAGATAACATTTGCTTTGAATTTTTCGGAAATATTTGAGATGAAAGTAGCTTACTATAACAATTGTAATATAATAACTGACTGAGAAACTGCGTCGATAGTTGAGTGTGTTTGTGTGCATGAGTGCATATTTGTGTGTCAGTGAATGTTTAGTATTGTTTAAATAAATATTGTCTGTTCCTTTCGGGTTATGGTTACATACTTAAAAATATTGCTATACCTGTGACTTATAATAAAGGTGGTATTTTCAAACTAGCTACGCTTTTAGAGACTAAACTTGATTTGAAATTTGTGGTCAAAGTGACATGCGATTGTACAGCAAACCAGTCGTGAGCTACATTAGTGCCGTCCCATTGGTCCTTTACGCGTCACTCACTATAATTAGACAAGTTAATTATGTCACTGCGAGCCGTATAACAGGAAACCGTACTGTCCCATTGTCGGAACATTGAATTATAATTATGTTCGTATAATGGAGTTGTCGCGGGATTAAGGTACCTCTATGTTATGTTCTCCTCTATGTCACAATAATCACTTAGCAATCACAATTACAATTTCAATTAATATTATACTAATTGGAAATCGTCGTCAGCTTAGTCAAGCTATATATATATATATAACAAGGAATATTAAATAGGTCAACAGTAGAATCCAGCTCAGATGGGCAGCGTACGGGAAGCTCCGAGACATCTTCACGTCCAAAATTCTTCAGTGATAACATATGGTGCTGAAAAGTGGTCTATGGGCCTCAACGAGATATGAAGAGGGCTATGCTCGGGGTTACACTGCGAGATCGAATCACAAATGAGGATATCTATAGACGTACTACAGTTACCGAACATAAGCCAGCGGATCAGTAATTTAATGTGGTAATGGGTTCTCGAGTGGAGGCCACGGACTGGCAAACGCAACGCAAACGTATTATGGTTGAGATGATGATGATGACCCGTAAAAACTACAAAAAATCATGCAAATAACTTCAAAACTCTGTGTTCCCTGCCACTACTTTCAGATCTAGAGCCAAGTATGAAAACTTCATTTGCAAAGTTGGCCCTACTGATAATGATAATCGTTAAAGCAAGTACCTTAACCACTCGACCAAGGAGCGCGTCAAAAAAGTTTCTTTTTAAGTTATCCAAATATGATATAAAATATTTGTTAGATATGGATTTATTTAGGTTTGTTTTGATTTTCCAAGACCAAACAATGGCTCTTAATCAACGACCCGGCTTAAAGTTTACTCTGCGTAAATAATACACAGTCAAACATCACCCACTCCAGTTAATTCTGTCGCCGTCGGAACTGTACGCGGAGACTTACCAACGTAACTTGAACTCATTTGCCTCCCCGATGATACAGAAAACACTTGTTTTCTTCGAAACATGTATGAAACACGAGGTGTCACGTAAGATGGATCGACTAGTTGCGATGTTTAGGTTACTAATGCGCTCAGTAAACATGTTCCGTGATCCGCTTACACATCGCACGGGCTTGTCTATGCGCGCGTATAATTACTGGATATAATAAACATTGATTTTATAGATTTACTTACCTATGTATTTATTTTAGTGCCTTGCTCGAGGGAGCGCAGGAATAAACTTGTTAAAGTTAACAAGCTAATACTTCAGCTAAGCTTCAGCTTTATATGTCGTTACTTTCATTCTGAATTACATGTGTTGGAAATTTCCACTTTTTATTTTATACTTTATTTTACTGACAACTTATCTTTCATGTGGAAACAAATGTTAACTATGACAATCAGTATAAATTATATCAATACTAATAATAAATCTGTAAGGGTCGGTCATAGAGTAAGTTACTTTGTTTTCAGAGATGTCGTGTTTATAGGCTATCATGTATAGCCTATAACTGAAACTAAATTGACGATTTTTAGAATTTTTTTCTGTATGTATGTTCCTCCATAATTCTGAAACGAATTAACTGACTCATGAAACTTGGTAGATAAACATTTGGACGTACGGGACACAGGATAGGCTACTTAATAACTTAATACTTAAGTCGTGGGCACCAACTAGTACATAAATATATCCATTTATTACAAAAAAAAATTGTAACTTGTAACTACATCTCCCTTCCTTGCAACACCTATTGTAACCACAAATAAGATTATTATAATAATGATAGCGTTAATATCTTTTGGTAGCCACCTATCAAATGGACTGTCTGCCTGTCTACGGTCATATACATAAAAAATGATATAATCTCTATAATAATACATTAGACAATGTATAAAGGAAGTGTGATTCATGGTCCCACTGTTAAGCGCCACTGATTCTATGGACCGATTGAAGAAATAAGTTTCTTATATTATGAATAGGAAGCACACTAAGGGCTTACAAGTAGATTGATTAGCAGATTCGTAAATGTTCGGATTTTAAAAATAGAAAGCTACATTACCAGCGAGTAACATAGGCTATATTTTATAAATCACGCGGACAAAAGTCACCTGCAACAGCTAGTAACAAATAAAACACAACAATGTACACACTCACATTAATAGAGCTTGTAAGGATCGCTAAAGACATTAAATCTAGCGTTCTCAACAAAGGATATTGCGACAATAAATCCAAAAGCAGAGATGAAGTGTGGAGGAAATATAAATAAAATGAGCTTGTTTTGACATCTTGCAAAAGAAGGTAGCTTTATTTCAGAGGCGCAGCTGTCCCGTAATATTAAAATGTATGCTAACTTGAGCCACTAATGACCGCAAGATTTAAATCTAAAGGGAGATTTTTGTTCTTTTTGTTTAAAAGAGTGACCTGAATAGGAAAAGTTTATGTTAAACTTTTTTTATATGTACTATAATGTTTCCTAGATCATTCGATTTTAAAGTGTTATCTAGCACCTAGTTAAGGTGAGAAAGTTTGTATGTTTGGATGACAGTTTATTACCTGGATTAACAAATAGGATACACTTAATTATGGAAAAATGTTGGGTTCCCGGGTCATCGTCTAAAAATATAAAAAATTGGGTGCCACTATCGCTGTGGCGGCGCCACCATCGTAAAGATGTCAAATAATATGTTCTCGGGTGTTAAATTTTTCATTTTTCAACGCGGACTAAGTTGCGGTTACCAGGTACCTAGTACTTAAATAAATGTATTCTGTTTGGAGTTAAGGAAAAATAAATAATGTGTTCTCCGTTCAGCTTTCTCTACGGTTTCTATACATAATATTAACATTTGAAACTTCATGTTGTTTACATGAACATGATGAAGTTGAGAAATTTAAAACAAACTACCATGTTCTAATAAATGGATATTTACGTTTAAGTATCAGTTTCACTGAGTCCTTAAAACTTTGTGTAAGCTTCAACGCACTTAATCAGATTATTGGATAAAGTTATAAGTAATTGTGACACTCATCTGGACTTAATTTGTCTTTACAGTTAAAATAAACCTTGGTATTAAATCAGTATAATCCTTCGAAGTAATTGCAAGTTTATTTTAAAACATAAATATTAAAATAACATCAAATATAGTTGCTCGTAATATAATATATTTGTCATTAAAATACAAAAAAAATGAAGTTGATCACTTTCTAAAATATTTTTTGTCATCAATTAGAAAATGGAATAATAGCTGTAACAATGCTCAGTGAAATATTTTTCTTTGCACTGAATAAATATATATTTATTGAATACATATTCATAGAAAATAAAAACTGAAATAAATAAGTTTGTTGTCATAATTGAATGACATAGTCATCCAGTGTTTAGTTATATGATAACGTTTTATCTATTTTCTGAGAAATGTTCCTTCATGTTCTTATGTTTAAATAAAAATTATATTTTTCAATATAATAGGTGTAGTAAAAAGAAATCCATTATTTTTCCAATAGATGGCTTTAGTTATCTGTATCTCGCGTTGTATAAAAAAACGCAAGCCAGGCGGCTGGAAATGTGAATAGTGTTTATAGTCCTTCCTTATTCTGTAACAGCCAATAACGTTCAATTTTGGTTTCGTCGATTCCGTTCCGGTAATTTCGATGTCAAAAATGTACCACGCACTGGAAGGCCAATTGTCGAAAATGTCGATAAAATAATGGAAATTGTCGAGTCTGACCGTCATGTAAGCACTGTTTCGATTGCCCCATTTGAATAAGGCTGGATACAAAAAAAGCTCTATGTATGGGTGCCACACCAGTTATCGCAAAAATCCTAATGGACTGAATTTCCATCTGCGAATTGCTGCTGAATCGCAACAAAATCGCCCCATTTCTGAAGCGGTTGGTGACTGGTGATGAAAAGTGGATCCCTTACGACAACGTGAAGCGAAAACGGTCGTGGTCGTATCGCAGTGAGCAGGCTAAAACGGTGGTCAAGCCAGAAAGGTTTGTTGTGTGTTTTGTGAGATTGGCCGAGAATTATGTTCTATGAGCTGCTCCCCTACGGCAAAACTCTTAACTCGAAACTGTACTGTCAATAATTAGACTGTCTGAAGGAAGAATCGCCCAGAAAAGGCCAGCTTTGGCCAATAGGAGAGGAATTGTGTTCAATCAGGACAACGCCAGGCAACACAGATCGATAGTGACTCGCCAGAAACTCCTGGAGCTTGGTTGGGAGGTTCTTATGTATCCACCTTATAGTCCGGACCTGGCACAAAGTGATTACCATCTGTTCCTGTCCATGGCGAACTATTTTTCTGGTGAAAAATTCGCTTCAAAAGAGACTTGTGAAAATCGACTGTCTCAATTTTTTTGCCAATAGGGACGAGGACTTCAACGAGAGAGGCATAATGAAATTACTTTCAAAATGGCAACAAGTTATCGAACAAAATGGCGTATATTTAACCTAAATCGGATCATTCTAACTATGGTAAATAAGCTTTCAATTTCATGCAAAAATTAATGGATTTCTTTTTACTACCTTTTAATTACAATTTACTCTGAGCATAATTATAAGATACTTATAAATATTGAATACTATGTACCTAGTTGGTGCCAGCAACTTCGTCCGCATAGAAAAATAAAAATATATATAAGCAAATCTAACGCTTGTCTTGTTGCTACAGGCCAGGCGTTAGTTTTTTTATTTTATTTTAGATGATCCCTCGGGAACAGTCCCTATATCCTGGATGAGAGGTACCGTATGACCTTTCCGGTATCAAAAATTCATGATGATCGGTTGAGTTGTTAAGGCGCGGAAAAGTAAAAGACAGACAGACAGAAAGAGTTACTTTCACATTTATAATACGAATATTATAGTATGGAAGTATGGATTAGTATTGGCTAGTATGGATAGTATGGATTGCGCTCAGAGAAAACGTGACTTTAGGGTATCCCGTGTCTCGGAATTTTTACAATATCGTGAATATTCGCGCTCGAGACTGCAAAGATACCAAACTATTGAATACTTTGTACCTGTCAAGTCTTTTATAGCCCAATATACAATTTTCCAATTCGAATGTTGGCAAGTTCATAGATCTCTATAACGGTATGTATGTAACTCGTTCAACGGGGCAACGAGCTAGTCACAAATCACGTCGATTTGTGCTCTTTCATGTGTGTTTGTACTTTAAAATGCTGTGGAGCAATTTTATAACGGTCGCTTCTGAAATAAACTGAAAATGGAATTATTTTTTATCCGCTTGAAATAGTATCGCGTTGAATTGCACTAACTACAACGTGAAAACTAGTATTAAATTTCTAGCCGGCTTACGGTAACAACCTCTAACTTTAATAGCTTTATTATTATTCTAAGTGATGTATGAGGGACATCTATAGAACTACTTCTTCTGTCATACTTCACAACTACTTGCAGTTCAATGTTCTCTGAAATATACAACTTTAAACTCTTTAAGGAAAGAATGAATAGGATACTAACATGCAAGCGAACTTCATGTTCGACCTCATCTTCACTTACCACCAGGTTGGATTGAGGTCAATCACTTTCCCGTATACACATTAAAAAAAATTGTCAAACTTTTCTGTCGTAGAACTATGCATAGTTGGTGTATGCTAACGAGGGCTCTAACGGGGCACTGCCGCCTCAATAGGCACCTCAAAATAATGGGTCTCACCAGTACGGGAGAGTGTCGCTTCTGCCACGAGGCAGAAGAAACACCAATGCATATCCTGTGCGAGTGTGGCCCCTTGATGCACAAGCGCAGTCACGTCCTAGGAAGCCACACAATGGCTTCTGAAGATGTGAGGAATGCCTCTATCAAAAAAGTACTACAGTTTCTAAACGCGGTAGGTATAGGTAGAGAGCTTTAGTTTACGTGGCGATCACAATATTTCAGCAATGGACGAAGTGATACTGGTTCTCTAGCAGACCAGAAATAGCCGCTAAGAAGATAATAATAATAATGCATAGTTGAACTAACCACACAGACAATCTAGTATGTATAGTTTTGTGCAAGAGCGTGCTTACTCTCGCCAGACACCGCTAGTAATTGAACAAAATACCTCGTATGGTTATTATGTAAACTATTTAAATTCTGAAATATGGAAATTTAAAAGTTTTCATTAACATTTCATTAAGAAACTTCGTTACTAAATCTATTCTTTACAAATTGACTTAATATTTTTTTTTTATTTTAAAAATAAAAGCAAATATTCACACTTCTTAATAAAAGTGTGAAAAATATTTAATTTTCTAGGATTGGCACACACACATACCAAATTGTATTAACTATAGACGACAAAACGCGACATTATGTTGTAGGTACAAAAAATTCTAGCAATCTAGCGAGGCTGGGCTCGAAGGGCTCTTGACGATGTACCGTGGAGTACACAAGTGTGCTTTACATAGCGAAACTGGAAACCGGTAATTTCCTCGAGTGTACCCTCCTTTGTGTGCTAAAACGTTTTATTTACGTGAAACGCCCAGGTGAATTTTGTTTTCTGTTTTTCATTATGTTAAAAAATGCTATTTTTTTAAGCTTTAAGTAGTGGCAGGGCACACTGCGCTTAGCAATCTTTTGGGCGGCTCGTCTGGCGTCAATAACCACCTCCTTAGAAAAACGGTTCGGTGAATGAGTGGGATGCCAGAGCCCATTTCCCAATTCCCTCCCGATTCCCAAAAAAAAGACAGTTTTCAAATTAAGTAAATTTTGACAATGATGTCTTAAATAAGATTAGTCATTGAAATACTAATCTTATTTAAGACTCTGGAGTTTATCTTATTTGAAGTTTAAAATTCTGAACAATCTTAATGAATAGTACCTACCATTGTAGTAAATATTATACCTTTTTTTTCTAAGAAACAAATAACGAACCTACATAAAATGCTTCTCCATATTATCCCGTGGGAAAGTGCTTGAAAAAATATTTCAATCCCGTCCTATTTTCAATTGGTCTCAATTGAAATCACTGCCTTACAATTTATGTTTTTTCGATACGTCAATAACATAGCATGGGCGCCGCGCCGTTACTTATAAATTTTCAATCGATTGCAATTTTGATTGCTGGTTAACTTTTATCAATTATAATTTATAGTAATTTTCTATGTTTTGTTCTTAAAACTGATAAAAATATTAAAGTTTGTATCTCTAATAGCCTAATTCTAACAGATAATACTGCGTTGTTTACCGATAGATTGTCTTTTAGAAATTTTTGGTGATGTTTCGCTTCATAATTCATATTCGCATATTCGTCTACTTATACTTGAGATATAATATCAGTACAGCAGCAACACTTATTTAAGTATATTAAAGAACAGTTGGTTCCTATACTTAGTTGAAAATGTTTCAGAAAACTAACTCCTAGAAAAGTTTGAACGAAAATACACAGGGAATAACATTTTCAAAGTTATCTGTTCCCAGCAAATGAAAAGATTGATCTTGTATTTCTTGGAAAGCATCTTGAGAACATTCAGCTGCCGACACAGTAGACGCAAGTTCGAAACTTGATCGAGCCCGTGCCCATCATTTCCATTTCATTGAACTCTGAGGTTGAGGTTGATGAACACGATGAAACATTATTCATAGCAAATATAGAAATTATGTCCGAGAGAAGTAGCAAATTTGTAAAATATAGCCTTTGTTACTCGCTGATAATGTAGCTTTCTATAGGTGAAAGAATTTTTAAAATCAGTCCAGTAGTTTTTGAGTTTATTCATTACTAACAAAAATATAATAATACAAATGTTCTCTCATTATAATAATATTAGCATAGATAGGAAAGCTTAGGGAATATATATATATATATATATATATATATATATATATATATATATATTTATTTAGAAAGTGTTGATGCTGCACATAAATATAAATAAAAAAATACAAACAGAATGTAGGAATACCTACATTAGTAGCTTCTGAAGTCATTGAAACTGCACTCTGCGAACAAAAAACGAAGCGGGAGAGCTTCCATTCCACTTCAATCAGAACAACAAACATTCGTTCAAACATAAAAGCGAACAAAACTTCGTACTTTAACTCAACTGTTATGCAGAACGGTTTCCGAGTAAGTATGCACTTTGTTTTCGTCAAGACTTTTATGGGCCGATATAAAATTTTCCAATTCGAGTGTTGGCACTACTCACTCCGTATTACTTCGTGAAGTAAGCCACAAATCAACTTTCCCGACATTCACCGAGGGCGACTATCGTGGCTCTTCGCGATCGTTCATCCGTGAGAGATTGAATGGTTACTAGCGCTGCATCATAATACTGTTGACCTGTTCGAACTCCATTTCGTACTGATTTCACTTTCGAATTGCATTGAGGTAAATGTGTCTGAGAACTAGAGATGACAGCACGTGTGACAGCAATATAACTACGATAATTTTCGCTCCAGACTGACTAGGATATATAATGCTAGCAACCCGCCCTCGGCTCGGCATGGATTTGAAATTTTCCAAAAATCCTCTCTTAGCATCTGCTAAGAGAGGAATAAATAAATAATAAATAAGCATCTGCTTACGTCATAAAATAAACCTAGAGAATCGGCCAAAAATTTAGGTATAATATAAGAATTTACTTATAAGTTAGTTAGTGCTAGTTCATAGCACTAACTAACTAGCGCTTAGTTCGTTAGTGAAATTTCGAGCGACTTGAGCGTGACATTGAAATGTGGTCACTTTGTAACATTTCTACTTATAAAGCAGACTTATTCCGGTTACAATTTAAGGTAAAATTAATCCGAAGTTCTGGTAAACAATTAAATACAGTGTAAGAAACAAACTACATAAGCTGTATAAGCATATAGAGAGAATATTTGATAACACTGAAGATGTAACTGAAGCAAATTTGTATTCATAGTTCAGTAAAATCTCTACATTAGGGTATGGTTACACTCATAAATATTTCATTAATGCAGCACAACAGCCTTGTCGTAGAGCACAATGTATAGCTACGACAGTAGCGGTTTTAACATTTACTAATTATTTATTACCAGTTATTACAGTACTCAGTACTGGCTCTGCTACATTTTTAGGCACAGCACAGTTCGTTCCATGTTTTCATTTTTTTTTGTTATCGGAAAGACGATACACTACTGTCAGTTTTATTTAGTTGATTCGGAGCGAGAGAATGCACTCTACACTAACCGTAAGTAACGACCCTACCTCATCCTCGTCACCTTACGAGGTAACAGGCAGCTCTCAGGGGATTAATGACCTTGTATGGTCCCACAGTTAAAAGGGAATATTGAGTTGGTGAATCAATTTAAATTAAATTATAATTAATTAATGTTATATATGAAATGTATTGAAATATTTGAAGAAATACACAAGCAGGTACCTATTATATATTTCATATTTATAAATATCAATCTTTCATTTGAATTTTTAAAGATTTAATTTAAAAAAACATTGTAGACATGGCTAATTTGTTTTTTAAGTTATATCTTTAAATCTGGATCTAATCCTTTCATCTAGAGTAAAATAATTAATGATTTTTTTAAATGGGTACTGTGGCTCCGGAGATGTCCCTCCACAAATGAACTTACGAAAGCCACTCTGACACTTTATAATATTAAATAAAGAATATTTATTTTACATATTTAATTAACTACAATAAAAATTAAAAAAAAAACAATATTAGGAGTGATAACCTAGTGATGAAATTATAGATTCAGGTTCGAATCCCGATCCGGTTTGCACATTAGTAGAATATATTTCATTGTTATATGTAGATTAGAATGTATTTTATGTGGAATAGCATCGGAATATATTAATATTATTTTATAAATTAAATTTAGTGTTTTACAAAAATTTGTCTCTTATTTCGAGGATTCTTTTTTCTAAGCATTTTTTAACCATCCATCATGAGGGAACCATGTCTTTTGCCAAATGTTAATATAAAAAGAAAATTATAGGAGCGATAAGCATAAGGTAGGTATTGTATTTGTTTGCCAAGTATGTCATACAAAGGAAAAAAAGTTTTGGCAACAGTTTCTATACTAAAGATAATCTTCAAAACTACAACTGTCACGTTTACATTAGTATTATCTTCCTTGATGTCACTAACTATCAACGCAAAGCCAAAACTATTAAGTCTAGAAAGCTGAAATTTGGAACATAGGTTTATTTTATAACGTATATAAGTATTCGCTAAGATAGGATTTTATAAATAAATAAGAATATGATACAATAGCAATTTACAATAGGGTGAATTAACCTTTAGGAAAAAACAAAACAAAAAAAATAATACTTTACGGTATGCGCACTTGCATTGCCTTCGTTTTTCTTATGTCTGTAAAGAAGGAGTGATCCCCCATTAAGTGGATGATCCACCATCTGCCTCTCTTTATTATTAGAAATTAATATCAGTAAATACATAATTTAAGTATTTAGTAAGGTACTACACCCAGTTGAAGCTGGGGAGCATTCGTTTACTTCCCTCATGATAATGTAATGCATTTTTTATGCATAACCATGTGATATATACATATACATATATATATTTAATAAATAAAAAAACAATATTCAGTGGACCAGTTCACGTGACAGTGATTAACGAAACTTAACTACAAAATCTACAGTTTTATTTTCAGGCTGAATTCGAGTGTTCATCGCACAAGCACGAACTGGGCCTATACATGAACGTGAAACGTTTCAAATTTCCGAACCACGTTACCTAACAAATTGGACAGCTCAGTGTTCTTTAAAAATGTGTTTTTTGTTACTGACAAAAGTTTTGGAAACTAAATTATTCATATTTGAAACACACAAACATTTTTTTTTGTTAATTGTAATTGAATTGGACATAGATATTATTAAACCAATATCAAACTAACAAGTAAGGCCAATGAGTTATTGTGGTGGCATGCAACTTTGTGAGACAATTTATTCTCATGTGTTAAAGAATTTATAAGATTTAAAATTTACTTATACATTGGGACAAATGTCAGCCCTGTTTAAATTAATTAGTTTTATTACATACATACTTAAAATGAAATATAAGTATATATTTTTCATTAAGTCTTTAAAATTTATCAAAGATCCAACAGCCTTGAGGGTTTCTATTATAACATCTTTACATAATTTGAAGTCACTTTCTGCGTCTATCTGTGTGGGCGCTAACTTATCTTAAACCACGCAACCGATTTTGATGCGGTTGTCACCATCACTTAGATAATTTTTCACGGAATTTATATAATATAATAAAGCCTAATGAAGTTCTTTCCAGTTGAGATATAAAGGCGTTTTAATAAGGTGTGCGCGAATATCGCAATACAGGTGTATTAAAATGCACAGACAGTCTGACACTTGATTAATGTTGCATGCTCCCTAACGAGACATGGAGATTTTGAAAGTGAACTATTTTCATTTAATTAGAGCCCTGGGGCGACAGTTTGCTGAAATATATATTGCGAATGGCACTTTGACAGCATATATGTGACTATATTTATTTACCAAATAATCTTAATTATATTTTACTAGCTACACGCTCCCGGCTTCGCCCGGGTTCAAAATAAAAACTATCCTATCTTTTAAATTGGAGCAAATTACACATAGTTACGAAGTTTTGTTAAAATCAGTTCAGTAGTATAGGAGCATATATATATAATTTATCTGTGTCAGTAACAACATTTGCAGCAAAATTATAGAATTATCTGAGCCTAAAATTGTGGATAAAGCCTAAAATTCAGTTTAACCAAAAAAGAACAGTCATTCATTATTCTCATATATTCTGGTACATTTAATAAAACATTTAATATGATTATATAATAAATGATTCCATAATCGGAATCATTTAATTAAATAAATAGAAACTTGCTACCTCTTGGCTAGCCAAAAATATTTGTTTGTCATTAAGCCTTTAATTAACATTTACGTAAACGAAATAGAAATATTTTGCCATTCCCGATTCGTGACGAGTAAAAGTAAGGGAGCACGTAATGGGACGACGCGACGCCTCAGATTGTTATTACGCCTCCGATGTTTTTGATTGTCACAAGTATTACATAAATGAGGGCTAATTCTGACGAGGATACGCGTCGAGAGTACGCTTTAACATTTTAATGAACGAAAGTCAAAGAACAATGCCTCGGTGATTCGAGAGCTTCAAGTTACCTACATGCAAAACAGTCGTGGATGTGAATTTCATTGCAAATGTTTGCGTTTTTCCTAGCAGCTTAGTTCGCCGTCACGTTTTGTATTAGAACAAAATATATTGAGTAAATGTTAACTAATGTGGTGATTATTCACAATGATTAATAAAATGTGTTACGCTGAAACATGACATTTTTAATAGTGGCTATAAAATAATCTCTAAAATTTGAAAATTTCCATTTATATAAATGGAATAAAAATTGATAAAATAATGATAATTTTATAAAATTTATCAAAAGGTTAAGCTTGGCCCTTACTAATTTCGTTTTATAATTTGTAGAGACCATCTTTCGGGCACAAAACCTCGAACTCTCGAAAATTCTCGAGAAAAGGGGCTGCCTTTTTTCTCAAAGCTTAAGAAGTTGCTATTTGGCGCCCACTTTGTATGGACTATGCCATGCTTCTAAACAAAGGCCTGTGTAAAACGTAGAAACGAAAGGCTTACATGTAGGCATAAGAAGCCGCTAAAAGCTGCCACCATCAAACCCTCGACATATTGCTGAGTGTCTTCATTCGGTGGGAGTAAAAAGTAGATTCCCATTTTATCGATTTATACTTCAAACAGAAAACCTGTAGATAGAAAATTAAAGAATTTCATCGTTATAATTATTATATTATATTAGATTTGAATTTCATCACGAAAATTGTTAAATGAAATTTCACTATGCTTTAAACGACAAATAATATCCCTAGTTTATCTACTACACCAAGTAAATCTATAATTTCTAATTTATATAGTATGTGGAGTAAACATTGTAATATAATATACCTACTTGGTAACTAATTTTGATAGTAAGTTTACATTTTTTAACATGTGCTACAAATGAAAAGAAACCTTATTTATTATATTAACAATTAAATTGATAAACTATTAGCTGTAATGTAGAAAATGCTTATGTAACGCATCCCATGTAACGTATACGTATGTAAAATAACCCATCATGATTAACGCTAATTATATTATTTTTAGTTATTTCTAATAAACAAAAAAAAAAAAATTGTGAGAGACATCAAATTTCAACATCATAGTCCTCGCTTTTAGCTGTCCATATAATTTATGTTATTGGAATTAAAGTATTCTTCATAAAAGCGTTATTGGATAAATGTTTACCAGTCATTTTTTAAGATAAATAGTTGGTAACTTTGAATTCACATTAACCATATTTTTAAACCTTATAATACATTTACAATTACATAATGTATTACATTATATTTCCTCTTCTTATCCTTCTTATATTTCATCGATTACATACTTTCAGATTTCATCTCACATATACAGTTCCACGTCTGCCATGTTCCGTGCATTTGTCGAGAGGTTAAGTGAATCTATCGTGTAGAATTGGAGCACGCTGGCCACTCCATTTCCTGCCACGCCGGAACTGTGGTCTCCACACCGCCCACCATTGTAGCTGACCGGCAACTGCATGTTGCTGGAATGCGAAAGGAAGATTAGCGAAATTTCTAGCGACTCTGAAACGAATTCGCAAATGGCACGTATTCTGTTCGTCCTCGGCGTATTTCGAGCAATGAATAGTCAATTTAACTGTGTACGTATATTTATTACGAAATATAAAGCATAAATATGTTTATTCAAAAAGAATCCACATCGGTGACATCATTTGAATATTATTTGAAATCTAAATATTGAAAATGGACAGAAAAAAATATTTTCTCGTAAAGCGATCAGATGTTTTTGTACATTGACGAATTGAGTGGTTAAGGTGTTATAATTCTTAAAAATATTATAAACTTTGGTTTCGTATTTTTTCAGGCCTGCAATTAACAAAAGCAACATATATTTTATTATGACGAGATTTTATTTGATAAATATCTTGTACAAATTTTCTTGAATTCGCATAAATTGGAACTAATGAAAAACCCGTTCACTCGGGCTAACAGAAAACACCGTTCATAACTTTTTAATTACATTTGAATCCTCCCTTAATTCACCGGCTTCACACAATAAAAGTAATTTTATGAGACTTTGGATAATAATCAGCTTATTCGCTTCCCCTTTATGAAGGCGTTTTAAAGCCACGGATTATTTAGGGTAAAAATAAGGTATAGTTAAAAAACAGTATAGAAACTACGATTAAAAAAATGCTTTCATCCTCTTGTAGGAAATCATAGGTATAAGTTATTATACGAGACAAAGTTATTTAGGGTTCTTGCCTTAACGCTCTGTTCAAGGGTTCCCGGGTTCGATTCCAGGCAGGGTCATCTTTGGAAATGAACTTATCAATATTGGTTCTGGTCTGGATCTGGAAACTAATGGCAAGCAATGTACGCATCGTTTCGCAGTCAATTGGGCAGGCCGTATGGCTGCAGGTAACCACCCTCTTACAGAAGATCGATCACCTTTATTGTTAAACACTTGCAGCACCTCTGGCGTTGCTTTATAGGCGACAGTAGCCAACCACTATTGCCACGAAAGCACGTAATTTGAAAATTTACACACAAAAACCAGCCCACCAAAAAAAAATAAAAAATAAAATAAACAGCATCATTGTCGTGACTTAATGCTGCTGATGATAATTTAATATATTTTGTGAAACTATTCGTAGTCTTTTTTTTAAATTCTCGTGGATATGTAGGGAACGTTAAGGAGGTATGTTGGACTCCTACCGGCTAATATCTATTGGTAGTCCCACTAAGACAAAAAATGCCAGTTTTTTTTACTTTTTACATTTTAATAAAACTTAACATTAAATGTAGTTTATTTGATGTTGAACGCAAAGCGACATTATTTGAAAATATACGGACGAAGTTTCATGCAAAAGTTAATTTTCAATATACCTACTTATTCTCACACACTGTTGTAATACTTTAATGTATAATACTTTAAATAGATGTAACGGTAGTGTGTGATTGACTAATAAGGTTGTGTTGTTTCCCACAAATTTTTCATTTACTTTCAATTTTTTTTATTTTTAGATAATGATTTGGCAAGAAGCCGTATTTTTAATCTTTAACATTTCAAATTTAATTATACCATTTATATGTGTATATACCCTGTCTATATACATGAATTAAAATCGTAACCTTTATTTGTATTTTTTATTTGTATGTATTTGTATTTGTATGGCAATATTGCTTTAACTGCAGTACAGCCATACCTACAAAATTACACCGCCTTTATTTATCGCCTGTCCTGAAAACCGTGAAAAACCTAAATTATTCTTAGCATACTCGTATATACTAGCAATTTACAGAAAAATATATAATTCCATTTATCGATACTGTTCTTCGTCTATTGTGCTTTAAGCTATGAACATATATGATATGATTATATGAAACAGTTTCAAAGGTGGCACGCCCGCATTAATGTGTGGGGAAACGTGCCTAGTGGGGGCTAGTACGCCATTAGAGCTCTGAATCTGTTGCATTTATTAAAAAAGTGATTACGTATGCACCTAGCGCGGTATAAATCACCAGCAACGGCCGGGTATTTCAGCTTGATGGATTACAGGGCACTCTGAGTTTACTACGAATAAATTAGGGCACTTAGATAAGAATGAAAATGAAGCCAATGCCTAAGGCTCGAGTGACATTGTCAGATAACCTCTACGATATCCTTTGACGGGTAAGGTCGCGGAAGGTGAAGCTGTAAATGGAAATGAGATATTTGTTGCGGCCTTCAATACTGGATCTAGTCTAGTACAAGTCGTTTGAAAACAGTTTTCCTCTGAGATGTATAAGTAATAACTAATTTGTAACTTGATATATCATGGCTTGTGGTTTATCATAATCAATTTCATAAAAGTCATTTATGAAAGTTTGATTTAGTTCATAAAAGCTTGGGTTTTCGTCTATTTGAACTGTTAAAGTAGATATCTATAACCCACACTTGGTCCAAACCGTTTTTCATGTCATTTCTCTTAAGCAGATTAAAAACTATTGATTGATAATAATGTTATTCTTAATCAACAAAATATACAGAGAATGATTAATTTGGTTTAATATGCATTAGTTTGTAGTAAATTCTAGGTAAATTGTCTAAGGAGCTATGTACTTAGTACCTAATCCCTAGACACTGTACCCTTACATAAATTATCTCATTATAAGGCTCTAACTACGCAGTCGGTTGTTTGTTTATTTCTGGTTGGTAGACTGTTCACATAAATAACTTCTGTTAATTGTAAAAACAAGATAACCTTTTTTTTAACGTTAAAAGTTGCCAACTAGGCTGACTGCATAAATTGAAGGTGGGTATCGTCATCTATAAACACAAGCACTGTCAGAGGGATTGAAGTCAGTTATCGACCTTGATACGAGTATTATAAAGAAATGAACTTTCGATTTGATATCGATAGTCTTATTTGTAAGAAACAGAATATTTGCAATAGTAATCTGTAAGTCACTGCTGCCAAATAGGATGCCGTCGTGTATGGTCTTTATCAGTAGTAACAACTAAACAATGAAATCAAACAAAAAATATATAGTTTTTCGAATTTTATTAAAGCGGAAATTTCTTTAAGCAGTTGTTTGTAAAATGGAGAATATTGAAGATTTTTTTTTGTTAACTTGTAAAATAAACATTCAAGTAAGTTGATGTATATGAAATTGAAAGAAAAATGGCACTTTTTACAAGAACAAATGCCATATTATCTCCCTAATGCTATATGTGTCTATGGAAATTACCCGTTTATATATTTTTTTAGTAACGTGCAGACAGCGTTAACAGTTAAGTCGATCTACAAGCTAAAACTAAAGTAGCGTGTTTTCAACTAGAGTGTCGCGTGTTTAACGAATATGCTATACTTTAGTGACCAGAACAACTATAGTTCAATGAACTTGATAAGTGGATATTAAAAATGAAATACGTTTAATGAGTCACACCAACACATCAAAATATTACTATAAAAATTACTGTATTTAATGCGCGTACTCGTGAAAATAATAATAGTTTTCATTTCATCGAAAATGGGCTAGGATTTCCAAAGTTACAGTCTTTTTAAAATTTTCCTTCATTCGCGCGCTACTGCAATGACATCACACGCGTTTATTGTTTACATTCATAAAATTTCGTTTAAAAAGTGGTTTGTACTTATTATTTTAAGTGTTTGTGTAAGCAGTTACTTTAAATATTATTGTTATTAAATTAATATAGCGATGGAAGAGAGTTTTGTAAAAGGAAAGTCTGATAACCTACCAAAAGTTGACATTTTTATGGTTGCGCGATGTTTGTCTGAGAATGGTGATTATGTAGCCGCTGAATAGCAAAAAATAAAACTGAATAACTAAGTAAATAAAGTAAATCAAGTGTCTCAATCAAGTTTTCTTAAAAGGCTTTTGAACACCTTTTTTTAGCCTTTTTTCAATATAAAAATAGCAAAAAGGTTTGTTAAAAGTTTTTTTTAATTTTTTATTAAAAGGTTTGTTTCTGTCGAGTTTCAAATGCATGCCATTTGAAACTCGACAGAAACAAACTCGAAAGAACAGATGACAAACATTTTCATTCTTAATTCTTAATTCGACTTAATTTCATTTTTAAACATTGCCTTTTTTTGGTACAAAACAAAAAGTTAATTTCATCCTTCTTATTATATACTAGCTGGTGCCCACGACTTCGTCCGCGTTGAAAAATATTAAGTAGCTTATCCTGTGTCCCGTACGTCCAAATGTTTATCTACCAAGTTTCATGAAAATCAGTCAATTCGTTTTAGAGTTATGGAGGAACATACATACATACATACAGAAAAAAATTCTAAAAATCGTCAATTTAGTTTTAGTCAATATAGAGCCTATAAACACGATATCTCTGAAAACAAAGTAACTTACTCCATGACCGACCCTTACAGGTTTATTATTAGTATTGATTATTATAGATCAGGAAGAGAAAGTTATGGAGATCAAGTCATAGGATATGTGCAGATAAAAAGGGATGTATTCTCTGTGAAATGTCATATTACTCCGGTGCATCGCGAGCGCGTTATGCCATATAACATTGCACTTAAAAATGCAATGAAGACGGCAGCCAAATATTAAGCGTAGCATGTAAAGATTGCACTGCGTATAGAAACGGTTGTAAGCATTCGATTGCATTTCTTATGTGGCTGTATCGACTAACCGACGAGCTTGTACCGACATCAGTGAAATGTTACGAGAAAAAAAATCGACATTTTCCTATAAAATATAGCTCATATTTTTTATTATTTTTATTACTATATTTGCCAAAGTAACGCCGCCTGTTTATTTTATTTCATCACTACTAAAGCGCTCATTTTATCGCAGGTGTTGGGACATCTTTAAAGTTTGTAAAAGCAAGACTCAAAATCCCCAAGAATCACTTTTTACTTTGATGATGAAAATATTTGGAAAAAATATTATGCAAAAATTCAGTCAGAGATGTATGAAACAAAGAAAAAAAAAAAGAGTTTATTTTTATAGCACAGTCTGATTTCGAAGTATCCAACAAATTTCAGATTTATGAAGTTCTTTACTAAGATGAACTATTTTCAAAGATTACCTTTTGGGACAAGTGCATATATACAAAAAAGTTATCAATCCTGAGACACAATAAAACTCGATCTGTTCTTTATTATTTTATTATTATCATGTACCTACTAATAGGCATCAACGTTAACGGCGAGTATATCACTCACCTTCGGTTTGCCGATGATATTGTGATCTTAGCGGGGTCGATGAGAGACCTCGGCACGATGCTCGAAGACCTCAACCGAGTTTCTCAAAGGGTGGGCCTTAAGATGAATATGGACAAGACGAAAGTTATGTCTAATGTCCATTTTGTGCCTACCCCAGTAACAGTTGGAAACTCAACTCTCAAAGTTGTTGACGAGTACATATACTTGGGACAAACAGTCCAGTTAGGTAGAGCCAACTTCGAGAGGGAGGTCAATCGTCGAATCCAGCTCGGATGGGCAACGTTCGGGAAGCTCCGAGACATCTTCTCGTCCAAAATTCCTCAGTGTCTCAAGACAAAGGTTTTCGACCAATGTGTGTTGCCGGTGATGACATATGGAGCTGAAACGTGGTCTCTAACTATGTGCCTCGTAAGGAAGCTCAATGTCGCTCAACGAGCTATGGAAAGGGCTATGCTCTGGGTTACACTGCGAGATCGAATCAGAAATGAGGAGATCCGTAGACGTACGAAAGTTACCGACATAAGCCGGCGGATCAGTAAGTTGAAGTGGCAATGGGCAGGGCATATAGTACGGAGAGCCGACGGCCGCTGGGCCGGAAGGTTCTCGAGTGGAGACCACGGACCAGCAAGCGCAGCGTAGGACGTCCACCCACAAGGTGGACAGACGACCTAATTAAGGCCGCGGGTCAACGGTGGATCCAGGCTGCTTCTGACCGGTCCTATTGGAGAGTTATGGGGGAGGCCTATGTCCAGCAGTGGACGTCCTGCGGCTGAAATTATGATGATGATGATCTACTAATAGATTTACTTTTAACATGTTATGTTTATAAATAAAAATAAATACATATTACGTTATGCTAACTTAAACTTAAGTGGTTAAAACTTCAGAAAATTTTAACCACTTTTTCCAAATTTTATTACCAAGTGGTACAGAAAAAAAAAACTATTTTTGGGTTGTTTTTTCACTAGGGTTGGTACACATAGGCACAATACAATATATGCTAACCATTTTAAATAGCGAGACCGCAAGCGCAACGAGCCATTGTGTACATGTTAAATATATTTTTAATTAAGCTAAAAATATTTATTAAAATAATTTTATTTGTGCAAATGTGCATTAATGTAGAGTACGGTAGATTTTAATTAAGCTAATACGTGATATGGCGATATCACGACTGTGATATTTGCAACTTCGTCGCTCGATGGAACATGAATTGATCTGAACGAGTTCGAGCAAGAATTCGAATAATTCCTAACGACCGCAGCGCTCACATCACTCTGATTAAATACACAGCAAATTGTTCGTAATAATTTTATACGTAGCCTTTTCCCGCAGGACAACCACGTGATTGCACATTTAAGCTTTCAAATAATACTCACTTAAGGAGAAGTTTCAATTGATTAAATGTTTTACTTTCTCTCTATTAAACCTTTTCCTTTCAAACATTATCTTACTTAATTTTTATAACAAAAAAAAATCATATCGAGTATTTTTAAAATAGAACTTTCTGGAAAATCATCTCACAATATTGAAAGCTTTTATAAAATCTGTTCATAAGGCTTTTTTGACTTGACATTGAGCATTGAGCATCCGATTGGTGAAAGTTATTGACAGAAAATAAATACTTTTAAGTTTAAAAAATATATATATATCAAAAATGAAATATTGAAACGTAACTGTCTTATCTAAATAGTATTTTTACATCTGCATGGACTTATACATATTAGAGATTTTATTTTTCTTTCATGTTGACTGGAGATCACTTGTGTTTTGAACACATGTGATTTGCTACCTTTCTCAGACATGTTTCTCAGAATGGATAATAATGTAAAAATTATCTAAGTAAAATATCGTGTACAAGAGGTAGAAAATGAATTAACTAGAAAAAAAACTTATAACGAATTGATTTTAACCTGCTCGCTGACAGCATTGACCTATTTCACATTAACCTATAATGTCGCATAAATAATTCATTAATGTAATAAAAATTACACAAAGCTTTTTTTCAGCTAAAAGAATTCACTGCCGTAGTACCTCTAATTTTGTACCTAATACACGCGGTAATATATTTTATAACCTGGCTTAATGGCGTTCTACTGGTCTTTGAAATTTTTATTACTACGAGATAGGAAGGAGTATTTTATAGTTGGCAGCAAAAAGCGTCACAGAAACGATAATATTTGCGATATCCATATGTCGCTGGAGAATCATAAACGAGAAAGCTTTTTGAAAAGAAGGAAAATAAAATTGGTCGTCCTTTTTATTTAGTAGCATTTGCAAGGACCAGATGAATGTAGTATTGTGATGTCTTGGAATAAAAATTACAAATTTCAATTTCAATTTTAGTTTTATCAATACCTACCAACTATCCTTAATCTTTATCTATAATATTAAATTAAAAAGATGTAGTTTTCATGTTTGTTTGTTTTTATGTAAGAGGTTATATTCGAATTAATTTCCAAAAGTAAAGAGTGATTTTTTTTGCTGTTTGGTTTTTCATTGCACTGTTTTTGACAGATCACGCATGATTTGTGCCATGTGTTAAAATTAGTTATATAGTTTTCTTCATCATTTCATTATGGAAAGACTTACAAACGAACAACGCTTACAAATTATTGAATTTTACTAAAAAATCAGTGCCCTGTTAAAAATGTATTTCGCGCACCACTTTACTGTCAATGGTCATCGCTACCGTAAACTGATTTTCAACTTTTTATTGCCAAAAATACGCGAGCTAAATCTCGTTAACATGTGGTTTCAACAAGACGGTGCCACCTGCCATAAAGCACATGAAATGATGGACTTATTGCACAACGAATTCAATGAGCAATTCATCTCTGTTTTGGACCAGTCAGTTGGCCGCCTAGATCGTGCGATCGTAAAAATCTCTTGTTTATGCAGATAAACCAGCATCAATTCAAGCACTAGAAAACAACATCACACGTGTTATAGGTGATATACTAGCCGATATGCTTGAAAAGGTAACTCAAAATTGGACTTCACGTATAGATGTCACGTAGTCGTGGCCAATATTTACATGAAATAATCTTTAAAAAATAAATGGCAAGTAATTAATTTTAACTTGACAATATAAATTGTATATTTTTTTCAATTTTTCAAATTAAAAACAAAACGCTTAAAAAATCAGCCTTTATAATGTCAGGCGTCGATGTATGTCAGGCTATATCTTTTAATTTTCAACGCGGACAACCTTTTTTCACTACATGAGAAACAATAAAATTGAAATGTAATAAATAATTCCTTCATGTCAGTATGTGTTCAGTTCATATTAAATTACACGATTTAGAATTAACAAGGTGTAAAATAGTTGAAAGTTGTACTTAAGTAGTGTTAGCATAAAAATAATCGAACTTGTATTATACTGGTAACAAAAATGCCTCTTTTGGTATTTATACTAAAAAATATTTAAAACATTTATGAATGCAAAGGTGAGTTTGTTTGTTTGGCTTCAGGTAAGTCAGATCTTTATCTTTCCAGTGTTCTTCTATTTTTTAATTTTTTTTTTAAATAAGAATTTCTTCTAGGTGACTTAAGGTCTTAGATAATTTATTATCTGAATAAGCTTGTCAGAACAAGGCCAATGATGGAAACAAACATTGAAAGTTGGCTTTTGTCTCCGATTCGTCGTGTAATCTATTATATACTAATACTAATAAATAAAATTGAAGTGTATGTTTATAATCTCACAGTAATTGCCTTTTACGAAATGAATATCAAAGTATATACGGTATTATAAACAAAAAAACAACACAATAATTTTATGTCTCCTCTGTTTGTTCTGGCTAATCTCAGAAACGGCTTGACCGACCTTAACGGGATTTTCATTATATTAGAAAAAAACTAGCCATGTGCGTGGTGCGTGCGCGCGAAGCGAAGCAGTGTTTAGCTAGTTATAATATATAGTACAAGACCAGTGTTTTCATATAAAGGCGAACAAGTAGTTTTATTTATATAGTGATTTATTCGAAATATACGATTGGTATTGTGCCTGTATAGCGTACATGATAAAAGAGTATCTATAAGTATATTGTATACTAGCGACTCGTTCCCGGCTTCGCTCGGGTGCATTTATTTTTGGCTTATGTTTAACTTATCACCAGATATAGTATAATATAACGGTCAAAAATTGTAAATGACCACCAAAATTATAACCGCATTTTAATGTGAAATTATAACCAAAGTTTTTACATCTTGATATCCTATTAAAGCAAATGACTTCAAACAAATCATTGTTAACCCAATAATAGTTAATGAACACCAAACTATGAACCACATTTTAATTTAAAATGACATGCAAATATTTAACATCTTGTTATCCTATTAAAGTAAATTATGCTAGGTAAATAATTATTTACCCAAACATCTATATAAATAAAATCAGAGTGTCTGTCTGTGATTTGCAAAAAACTGCCTCAAACTAAGCTTAGAGAGTCATTCGCATGCTGTTAAAACGTAAATAACTTTTTTTAGAATTTTTGTCTGTCTGTCTGTCTGTCCGGGGTAATCTCAGAAACGGCTGAAGCGATTTCGATGAAACTTTGCAGACATGAAGAGGGGGTCGTCAGGAGTAACATAGGCTACTTTTTGTTTATGTAAATTGCGGTACATATACCAAAATAACATTTTTTACAATTTTTGTCTGTCTGTCTGTTTGTTCCGGCTAATCTCTGAAATAGCTGAACCGATTTTGACGGGACTTTTATTGGCAGGTAGCTGATGTAATAAGGAGTAACTTAGGCTACGTTTATTTTAGAAAAAATACACCCCGGACGAAGCCGGGAGCGGGCCGCTATAAACAATAAAAAACGGGATCTATGCAATATATTCGAGTTTTTCAAACGCGATATTTTTTCTTTTACTGAAAAAAAGTTACTAACCCTGTGACAATAAAAAAAAGATTTTTTTAGTTCATAACAATTGCATTTGTTGTTAACAACTGAAACGAAGGTTCATGCAATACGATGAGTTCTCCTTGCGGCATATCTTTTCTTTGGCTGAGTCGCTCATTATGTATTATTAATAGGAACGGATTTTTTTTCGCTAACATTCTAGAAAATTCTAGATGTTTATAGAAAATTCTAGAAGTTTCTCGAAAATTCTAGAAGTTTCTCGAAAATTTCAGAAGTTTCTAGAAAATTCCAGAAGTTTCTAGAAAATTCTATGAAAACTCTTCACTTTTTCAGATAATTGAATAAGATTTTTTGAAATTTCAGAACATCGTCAAAATTTTTAGAAATTTAAAAATTTGTTAAACCTGATGGGTGATTTGTTATATTTATTTCGAAGGAAGTAGAGTGAGGCTATCTTAATGCATAAGCATCATTCTCATTAAACTCGAAAAGTCTATGTACACGAATAAGTTGAAACATTTATCTTTTCTGCCTAACGATCATCACTCAGCTTGATAGACAGCTTTAGTATTCGTCATCGAAGTTTTGAGATAGAATATAATATTTCGCCGAACTGCGTTCTCTTATCTCAGGTGAACTAATATACACAGGAAAAAGACAAAGTTACGCACAATTAAACAAAAATCAATTCACTCACGCAGACATTATTAAATTTACGTTTTTTAATATTATAAAACAAAGTCCCCCCGCCGCGTCTGTCTGTCTGTATGTTTGCGATTCTCAAAAACTACCGAACGGATTTTTATACTGTTTTCATTAATGGGAAGAGCGTTAAACGAGGAAGGTTTCTACGTTTAATTTGCAGAAAAAAAATTGCACCCGTGCGAAGCCGGGAACGGATCGCTAGTAGTAAATAAACTCCTAAAGTTTTTTAACGTAAAAACCTTCCCTGATTATCCCTCTATCCATGAGTGAAGACAGAATTAAAATCGGCCCAGTAGCCTATGTTACTCCTGACGACCCCCTCTACATGTCTGCAAAGTTTCATCGAAATCGCTTCAGCCGTTTCTGAGATTATCCCGGACAGACAGACAGACAGACAAAAATTCTAAAAAAAGTTATTTACGTTTTAACAGACACTCTGATTTTATTTATATACATTAATTTGTTCCACTTTATTCTCTGACTGTACATTGGTGTTAGAAAACACTCCTAGACATTATTTTTTTATTCGTTTGCAATATGATTAAAAGTGTGATAAAACATGAACTGAACACGCCTAAGCTTTGATTAATATTTCCTTTATAATATTTTTTTTATTGAAATATTACAACTCAAGTACTAACATAAAAAAAAAACCTTTGCGGATACATTAGTTGGTAATAGATTGCTTGGCAAACGTTTTTAAAATTTTAAAAACTAGATACATATCAAATGTTTTACTTACTATCTTCTTAGTTGCGTTAGCGTTTTATCTTATTCTTACACAGAATTCTAAATAGGCTATAAAAATTGTTCTACTATAATCAAAGCCTCGTCTTTCATTAGCCCCTTACAAACAAATAGTAAAAAGGAAAAAAGAACCTAATATGTAGTATTTAATTTAAAAGGGTTAACAATTCAAAAAGCTCGGCGCTCATGAAATATAAACCTTTTACTAGCTAACGATACTAATAGAGATGTTTATATAGTCTATGTTTTCATAGATACAATTAATAATGTAACGAGTTTTTTCCCCAAATACCTTTTATTGCAATTTGGAACCGCAGTTGCGCCGCACTAGAGACTTTAAAATCTTTTAAATTTTTATACTTTTTTTTACTTTGTGCTTGTATAGGAACCTCACTCATTAATGAATTATACATGAAAAACGAATCCCTTGGTTTAGTGTATGCAGTTGTAAATGGGACGAAATTACAGCGAGTATTATTAAGCTCTTAGCTGCTTTTTAAAGTAGTCCCGAAGGGAATATGAGAGATGAAAGCTCGGGGGAATCCCACTTTTAGCATTATATCCTACTAATGTTCCATTTAGTCTTCCAATTTTTTTTACCACTGCCATAAAATCGTGAACGTGAAACAACTGTGCGTGCGCTGTTTATTTTTGTTGAGCAAGAAATGCGAGAGTATTTCCCTTCATAATCCCTTCATTCATTCCCTACTATAAGGGGTAAGAGACACCAAAAATCCTTATAACCAAGTCGTTTTAAGCGTCTTCCAAAGACGTTAGGTGAGCTAATGAAAGCAATTTCGCATTTTATACAGATGCAGAATATTTTCTTATAGTAGAGTTGCTGAAAAAATCTTTAAAATCGGTATTTATTTAGACAAGAAAACTGGAATACAATTTCTTGAATTTGACTATTTTTTTTTATATAATCGGACTAAGGTGCAGTTGTCTCTTTCGCTCATTATTAAAGGTTTTCCTGTTAGAAATTAGATAGGGAATCTGTATTTACAAAGAAAAGATGCACCAAATTGACCATATTTCTTTCGCAACAACAACTATTCATGCTGTAATGCCCAATAAATATTGTTGCAAATTAGTTTACTTGCCATTCGCTAGCCATGTTGCTTGGTCAGTTTTACTTGTTGATTAACCAAAACGTCAATTAGGTGCATGTTTAACTATTACTTGTAGTACACAATGATAGAGTAACGTGGGATACGCTTACTTTTAACGTGAATACAAATCGTTCAATATCTTTCAAGGCAGAAATAAATCTTCTATTTTCGAATCGCGAAACCTTAGTTGTATACATAAACTGAATGCGTTAATCACAATAGCGTGTGCATTTTGCATTTATAGGTACTATATATGTGATTCACTCTGTTCAAATTTTTAGACGTGTCTATAGCTTTGTCTGTATATATATATAGTCTTTCTGACTTTTATGGTTTTAAAATCCAGAAGTATAATCTGCTGTAGGGATAATACAAGGTAGACCCAAGCCGGCAGACGACGTACTCCTTGCTTAAGAATCTCCGCGAATGGTATGGCAGAAGTACCAGATCGCTGTTTCGAGCCGCCGCTGCGAGGGTTAGAATAGCCATGGTGATAACCGACCTCCGATAAGAGATGGCACTTAGAGAAGAAGATAGCTTTGCACTTCGATCATACAGAAATTGACAAAACGGTTTAATGACAGAATAGGATAATGGGTAAGACCTTATCATGGTTAGCAGAGAAGGTTCCGGGATCATTTACTCACACCACGAAACCCAACAGCAGACTTTTTTTTTTATTTCTGACATATCATTTTAAAACGCACTGTGCCAGAGTCGCAGTCACTAACCTGCGCAGACCTGGGCAGTAGTACTCTTTTGGAAAACTACTGCTAGTCGTGAGGTCTCTAATATAGCCGGCGTACGCCTTGACTACGACGGGAAGCGTATATTCGCCAACATTAAGAAAAGGTGTCAGTCACTAAAGCCGTACTGGAGAACAGGTGATGGAAATATTATGCGAAGGTAAATTCTATTAACATTAATAAACTGACTTGTTAATAAATGACTAATTAGTCAGAGTAATAAATAGTAGGTACCTTAAATTTCACCTTATTAAGTTTTGCATGAAGATAGCAAGATATTCATTCATTTATCTTTTTAGCTACATCTTAACATAATGCCTATAGATAGTTAAGAACTCTGACTTAATTCACAATGAATCTTGCAAAATTAAATATAAAACATTCATATTTTTTCAGTGCATTTTTATAAAAATTTTAGATAAAAATGTGGTGCCTTTTAGTGAATGAAGTGTCCGACGTTCGAGTGACAATGCATAATAGTGAAGTGGTAACCGACTCGACGCGTCGCCTGATGGTACTCATATAACACCTCGTGAATGTCACATCAATGTCGTGTTCAACGGACGTTTTGTTGGTAAATACAGGACCATTCATACTTCCCTCGCAAACATTGTATTGAATAAATAATTTTGATATTAATATTTAATCTTATTTCTAGATTATAGGCAATCTACCTTTAATCTACCATGGTGAGGGGAAGGTTGTAATAATTATAGGTTTATATATACTGAAACTGAATTCTAATCTTTTTTTTATTTATTTATTTCAATGTTCTAATGTATTATTATTTTGTGTTAACTCAAATCAATCAAAACAGCTGGTAAGTCAAGCTCAAGGTATCAATTCTTAACCCCGTTGCCCACTGTTCTCATTAAATACAATAGATATAAATCAACTGGACATGACTTTCAATATTAGTATTTGCTATTAGTATTTTTAAAATGAATAATTTTAGATAAATAATTGACATAGGTATATTTTGTTTGAAGCAGCTACGAGGAAAAGGAAAATCTAAGTTAAGAATTGTTTGAGTAAAATTTTAAAATACATTGAAAACGTTATTTGCTCATTAAAAAGGTTTCAAAGAAACACTTTTAAACGTCAGTTTATTTTTACACCCAGTGTTTAGGAAAAAAAATTAGCCAAGATTATGACGATACTCAAAGAAACCCCAAAAGAAACGGAGCATACCATTGTTTTTGGTTATCTTCATTTCTTATAAATTTACAATTATTATACACAAATACAGATATTAATACCGCTAAATAATCACCGATTTTATAATGACCTTTCATACAGAGTTTGATTTTGATTAAACATTAAAATTTAATTATAGCTAGGTAGCTAAGGTTATCAATTCGTATACATTGACCCATAAAAGAATTACTTATCTTGTGGAGACGCGTTTTATGTAAACCAATTTCATATAACATTTTCATGCGTACGCGTACCATGGAGTATACTTCTCAATCTCGAATTTATCGTCGCATGTAAAATGCCATTTCTAGTAGAGAATAATCCTCTGGTTGCCATTGACAATGGACCGATTACAATTGGATTATTCAAATTTGATTCAGTGGGTTGAGATTTGCTTTAACTTAATAAACTTGCCATAACATTCTTGTTAGTTTAACATTGATCTGAAATTGCTTATCTGTTATTAAAATAATTCGTGAACTGTCAATGTCGCAGCCACGCACATTGACAGTTCACGAATCATTTTGAATTTATTTGCCGCCCACATGCGAAATATTTATTTTAAACTAGGGGGAAAATAAAAAAAGCGATATTTTAGTTTTGTAAAAAAAATGAAACTTACACATACGACCCCGCCCCCGACAGAAAAGTAAGTTCGCTAGTTTTTTTAAGAATTAATAAAAATTGGAAAAATTACCAGGAAAACTGAATCCATGCGAAGCCTGGGACGGGCGGATCACTTGTTATATAATAAACATATAAACAAATAAGATTTTCGAAATAAGCACTCAGAGGTTTTTTTCTAACATTCATAACCTTTTTTTAAAAACCTTTTTTTCTAACCTTTGCGTTACTATTGTCGTGAGCAATATTTGAATATTTTTATATCAACCTTTATTTGATAAAAAAAATGTTTTTAATGCACACCAATCTTAAATTTATTATAATCGAGAATAAGCGACTATAACCACGGATTGCATATTTCTCGCCATTATTACCACGATACCTACAGTAAAAACTAAAATTTAAATTCTCAAACCAGACTAAACATCACTATCATCCCAAACAAGGGATTATTATTAAATACTTCATGAAGTATTGGAAAACCACATGTGGTAATTCATTGTTTCCAAAACTAAATTTAATAATGTGCTATATTTTCAGAAACTGTCTCCACGCATTTAATTTAGACATTTAAATGAAAAAATCAGCTACATAATTGAAAATTTTAATCCCATTTTCTTTAGTCTTGTGTAGTGAAAAATATAAAGTTCATTTTTATATTATTTTTACCCCATCGAATAGTAAATTATTTCCTCAACGCCTACAATGTGTGTTGTTTTATTCAAATACTTTTCTCATTTGAATGATTGCCTATTGTTTTCGGTCGAGACAGCTGATAGAATCCACGTTAACGCCTACCGTATGTACTATTGTTTGTCATGTTTATTTTGCAATTTATTTGTCTCGCGGAACAGTGAAACAAAGAAAACACGGTGCACTGATATTGTCCTATCCTTCACATTGAATGGTTGAAAAAAGAAATAAATTTTCAATTGAAAATTGAGTCATCTAATTCACTCTCTAAATGAACTATGAAATGATACAACAAATTGTATGCCATTTGCTACTAGGGAATAGCTTAGTCTTCAAATAACCAAAAAAAAATTAAAATTTTGAATAGAAATTACTAAAATGGGCATAATTTTAATTCGAGTACCTACTGTTATAACTCTGACTGACATTATGAACTAATTAGAAATTAAATTTAAAATCATAAATAATTGTATATAAACAAACTTATATATTTATATTTTATTACTTTGGAATAGCAAATATTGGTTAGTAAATAAAAAATAGAGGTCAGCCATAAAAATATCATTTTTTGAAAATAGATTAAACATCAATGATACTAATGGCATACCTCAAAGATGAATCATTATCACAAATATATGTTTACTGGGTTAAAGCATCATTCTGATGTTAATTCGCAAATGACGTGCCTAATATATTTGCTTAAGGCTTTTATGTATTATAAGCCTTTTATATCGTAACATAAATGCATATTGACACGTTCATGAATTCAACATAACGCATTAAGAAATAATTTAATTTAATTAGTTTTGTAAATGCTACTCATATATATGATAATGCAATGCTTTGTCTTTTTTTATTTTCTTTTACTATGTTCTATTTTTTTAATAGCAAAGAATAGCATGGACGGCTTAGTGCTACTTTATCAGGAAGAATCGCAGGGATTCCTCGGAAGACTATGACCGTCAGCTTTATATCTCCAAAACCATATTGTATACAAATACACGAGATGATAACAATTACAATACAAATAAATATAGTTATAATATCAAAAATCAATACATTTATTTATTTAATAATTATTATAGTTTTTTTTTGTGTTAGCGGACTGTTATTTTTCAAACGCCAAAAAATACACTAGTCAAGATTTGTGGCGTCGTAAATCAAACTAAGGAGCTAACGTTGCCTCGTACAATGGGAAGGAAAGTCTGCTTTAAGAAATAATTCGGAGATTTCTGGAAAATACAAAGATGTTTCGAAAATTGTATCACATAAAAATGAAATACTTGGACATGGAATGACTTGAACCTTTTTTTTATTGAATCCTTGCAGAGTAGGACGCTTTGCGGCAAGGTGTACAGACAGATGACCTGAAAGGCTTCGCGGGAAGCGGCTCGATGTGAACTGCAAAAGACTATAAATGCTGTCAAGCCTTGGGAGATGGTGACGATCGAAATGAAATTGGTATGTTCACTGTGACATAGCACCACGTGGGCTTACGAAGGAATGCCATAACCCATCAGAGTGCATAAGTAAGGAATTTTAAAACTCATCCCACTATCCTTACCTTACCTTGCACCCGTCTTTGTATCGTTAATGAAAACAATAAGAAATATATATTGCATTTAAATCTTATACCATTGAAGCAGTAAAGCGATCAATCAATCAGGTTTGTATGGAGATCAGGCCAGGCCATCAGTTTTTTTTATTAGTTGAAACTTGTACCATTAGTTAAGATAAAATTGAAGATTTTACTGGGAAAATATCGTGTAATTTGGTAATGGGGTTTCATACATGATAAAGTTTAAAAGTATTAAAAAGTTTTAAAGTATAAATAGTGTGAAAGTGTAAAACAATCTTTTTAATTTCCGAATGTTATCCCCGTTTACAAAATGTGGAATATTCACAGGAAAAGTGTAAGTTAAAAAAAATCCATGGCCTGGTTTTGAACTTCCTTTAGTGTCCTTTAAAATTGGAAAGCTCACATGTTTTTCAAAGCACATAAATTCTTTATAAACATAATAATGAGACGTGATCTTTGTTATATACTAACTGGCTTGCAATAAGGCGTGATTTTTTTTAACCCGGCTGCACCAACTGCCAGACCAGTTTGGCCAACAATAGTAAGCATTTGATTTAAAACAATACACTTCCTGCAATTACTTTGTTTGGTTCAAAGAGGTGTGATACGTGATGTAATATTGAAGGAATGGTGGTGACAGACGGCTCAATTTGCCGTGTCATTGTGCGGGGGAAGGTGTAAGCAATGTGGTGTAGACAGGCGTTGTATCTATCTATTACAATATACAGAGGAATTCAATCCAGAATAGTTATCTTAGAATCTTTCCACTTAGATATGGGGTCTTTACAACTGTGTTAATTTGTAAATCTTCAAATAATTCGTGCATTCATAGCCGGTGATGAATAGACCGTCCTGATAGAGCCGATTGCCTTATCTGTCAGGATATGTTTTTTAAAAAAAAATATTATAATCATATTAAAGTGTGAAAAAACACTTTATATATAAATATAAATAATTTCAGACACATATGTTTATATCGTGTTTCATATTATTCTACAATATTCTTATACCAGTTTATAACACTAACACTCACACAAAAAATACTGAACGGATTTCGATAAAATTTCGTGTATCCCTCTTTCCTATCTGCAGTTACTACAGGAACTTAAAATTACCTCAACTGTAAAGGTAATAGGAGTTTTGCAATAAATAATACGATATATATTTTCTTTTAATATACATCTTCCTAAAAATAAATGTAAGAAATGTGAGAAAAAATAGGTATTATCTGTTGCAAAAGTTTCAAATCCCGTGGAAAATTAATCAACACCACATGTTTTGAAACAATTACAAAACCTCGATCCATTATGGAAGGGCAATAAATAATCATTTTCATGAACTTTATCCCGAAACTTTGTACAGATACGCCTACATTTCCACGTGCCTAAAACTCGGTTCACATTTCATTTAGAATTTTCTTAGTTATTTATTGCCAATAAATACTCAAATATTTCTTTCCTTTTATAAAAGCTACTTTTATTAAAGATGGTTGTTATTTAAATTTAAAAAAAGACTGTTCTTTTCTCTAGACAGTTTATTCATATTTTTTTAATTAAGTAATCCACTTAGTAAAATCACTTGATCCATTGAACGCATAGCATAGAAACGCCGAGAAATAGTCATTTACATATACAAACATATAATTAAGAGTCATATTGCATCAATAACTTGGCTTCTCCAGATCTATAGTTAAGGATTCTTCGTGTTAAGTTTCTTTTATCGTAACTTGGGAGATGTTTGGTCCCTTGTTTGGTCTGGTTTCGTACGAAATGTCATAAACTAAATAATGTCGTGGCACACTGGCACCTGTTATGGCTTGTACTTGTAGGCAACGGGACCCACTATATCTTGAATTTGTATATAATTTTTAAAACCTGTGTGTCACGTATCATAAACAGACCATTCATTTCTTAAAGCAATAATGCTTAATGCTTAATTCTTAAATCCGAATAATTTCCATCATTTAGATTACATTCACTTCTACAACTAAAGGATGATTTAATATTTATATCAAATTGACGGGTATGCGCAATACATTATTGTTTCAATTTTAATGAGAACCATCAATTGTTAACGCTCTGACGACAGTTGGGTTTAAATAGTCCATAATTCACATCAAGTTTTGTTAACTCGACGCCCACTAAATGTTGGATCTCGTTGTAATGAGGCAGCGAAACCATGAACTGTTAGCCCTGACACCTGCCTAGGGCTACACAATCACCTAACAAATTATGCAGTTAACCCGTAATAACATTAGAATTTATACATACATTTTACATAGGAAATTTAATGCACGATATAACCCATTGTTTATTACCATCGTCATTGTACAGATATGAAAAATACGTGATCACAAAAAAATGTACCTACCTACAAATCTTACCAAGTAATAATTTCTTTTTCAGTGGTGATTCACTAACCGGGCAGCGTAAATGGAACAAAATCTCCTATATAATTTCTTTATTTCCGTAGATATTATATTACGTCATCCAAATATATTTTACATGTAGTATAAATCTAGAAATTCTTTTGATCCTACATTAAATGGATATATTAATGATACCATTAAATGATACCATTAATAAAGCGACGGTAGGTACCTAACATTAAATAGACCGTCTGACGACCTTCACTTAAGATAATGTCTATGAAGTCAATATTAAATAATTTAATATTCAAGTATTACATATAAAATAACAATAATTTCAAATATTATTATTTAAATTTAAACAAAACTTAAAAGCAAGTAATACAAATTTTATACAAAATGATACGTAACAATTAATTAATTATTATATAATATACAATGCGTATATAATATAATTAATGCAGTATAAAGCAACCTGTCATTAAATTGAAGTAAACATATTAATTGTTATTAAACGAAAAAGGATTTAATTAAAATTCATTCAGTCACAGCTCCTTCCGTTATATCGTTTTTCCGTTAGAGTCGTCTTAATTAAAAATCCATTCAATGTTTTGTTTATGGAGAACAATTGTGAGGCGAACTTCTATTTGTGTTTCATATAATAGAGCGAAATAGAGAAATGTAA
Organism: Synanthedon andrenaeformis; assembly: GCA_936446665.2. Classification (NCBI taxonomy): domain Eukaryota; kingdom Metazoa; phylum Arthropoda; class Insecta; order Lepidoptera; family Sesiidae; genus Synanthedon; species Synanthedon andrenaeformis. The sequence continues at coordinate 9,602,595 of OW387781.2, read as the reverse complement.
GTAAGCAAACAAGTCTTCAGCATAACCAACTTATTGTACAATGCATTATTAAGGAGTTGCCTCTTTTATAACTAATGTTTTGAAGGAAATCGTGCGCTTTAATATGAGACATATAACAAATAATAATACCTTTGCGTGGACGGACGTAGGCTGAGAACACGTTAAGTTCATTGAATGCTGGATTAAAATCGTGTATATCGTGAAAATACCCCTTAAACAACATTTAAATGAATTATTTCAATATTTAATCTGAGCAATAAACTAACCATGTAAAATTTAACTACAAGAAAAAATTGCGAAAAAAAAATTTTTTTTTAAGAAAAATGTTTATTTGTTTTATGTTTTGTTGAATATTGAATTTTTAGCGATCAATAGTTTATTATCAAATTTTCAGGGACGATAAAATAATATTTCATTCTGTATAGTGAGATTCCGGCTCTGCAAAATATTAAATGTTAAAAAATCTTAATTAGTAAATAAATATAGATATTAAATTAATTAATTAATGACATCAATATCTGAACACAAAATGTCTGTTGAAACTATATGCAATGTTTCGACCTTCTTTTCTGATGTACCTATTGTTTTTCATAAGCACCTTTTACTCGACACAGACAACGAAGTCATTGCCCATCGGTCCACTTGGCGATGAGCAATTATGTAAGTACGGAACATAGAAATCATTGGTACAAAGTAATATAGATGTAACTACGATGGCTTTGAGCTTTGAACATATTGACTCCGTACGCGACTGTTGCTTCGATTCTCTTAAAATTTATTTTGAAAATATTTGGAATGTTCTGATGTGGGCCACAATCACTCGCATGACCCCTTATAAAATAATGAGTTATAAATTTTCTCGTGGTAGGTATATAAATAGTACACACAATTCACACATCTTTCATTATCTGCCTTGAGAATCCCTGCTTGGTATTTATTATTAATCCTTACCAACAAGTAAAGGCTTGGCCCTAGATACTGCTGAATAGAATCACAATAACATTTTAAATTCTCAATAACACATTGATTCTGATTTATTATGCATCGTACGTAACCAAATTATTATCTATAGTTACATCGCTTTATGTATTATTTTGCTCGTTTCAATAATAGGTCCAGAAAACCAATTCGCGTTATCCGAATCTGGTATAAATGTCGAGAGAGGTCTCTTTACACCGCAGTTGTATACATTCGATTAATTAACACAGATGTGAACTGCTAATTAGCCTTTAGTTAATTCTGGCATTTGAAGCATGTCACGTTTGAAATAGAGACATTCATTTCAAAGCATCGTGATTCGATTCTTAACTCGATACGATCTAGTTAATAAATTCGATCACTGTATTTGATTATTTTTTTATTGACAATGTGAATGTGAATTAATGTCGAATTCAATAACAAAATTTTTATATAAGAACTAATTGCATGTAGGTAGTAAGTTGACACATAAGTCAATGTAGCGGACACAATACCTACACCTATTTTATGTTTATTAATTTACTAACTGGTGCCCGCGGCTTCGTCCGCGTTAAAAAATTAAAAAGATAGCACATGAGAAAATATTATGAGTAATATAACGGCTAACATCTTTATCGCTATGACGAGACGGTGTGGAGCCGCCTTTTTTTATATTTTTGGACGATACCTCAGAACCTAACATTTTTACAAGATAAAAAATATCCTATATGTTAATCCAAGTATTAAACTATATGTGTGCAAAATTTCAGCTAAATTCATTCAGCCGTTTTTGCGTGATTGAGCAACAAACATACAAACTTTCACATTTATAATATTATTAGTTAGGACAACTTGTTATTCGAAGATATATTTTACACATATTTTATGTGAAGATGTGGCGGACATTTGCCAGGTCATCAGTTAGAAATAGAAAATTTAATTAAAAATGAATTCAATTTAAAATGTTAAACTGCAAGTAGTGGACTATTTTTTATCTTTGATTGATAGATTGGTGTAAACCAAATTTGGTTCACCAAAATAAAATAAAAATAGTTTACGTAATTACTCACTACAGGATCAGTTTAAATGTATTAATGTTCACTATACGATAGCTACAATATATGGAAGCAATATTGCTACCAAGTCTTAGTAAAACGTTCGCTCGATTATTTAATAACACATAATTATAAATAATAAATAAATAAATAAATAAATATCTTCACACATTCCACACAGCACCATCTAGTTCCACACTAAGCAACTTAATGCTTGTATTATGGATACCAGACAGTTGATATAATACATAGATTACTTCTTTTTTTTTGTAAATACATACATATTATAAATACAAACATCCATGACTCAGGTACAAAGGTAAATGTTAACACATAAACATTTGCCCCTAGCGGGATTCGAACCCGCGACCGTTTGGTTAACAGCTAGGGTTACTAGCCACTAAACCAAACGTGTCGTAATTGAAGTAATTGTGGCAGTCAATGACCGTGAACTTATGAAGTAAGGTGGTTAATGTCGATACATATCTATGCCATTTGCAAATAATCATTTAGGTATATCTATATGTACCAAATTTACAAAGACAGAAAGACACACACAAATTTATATTCAGAAATTATTATTATTCTGACATTAGATTTCTTAAAATAGCTAATTTCTAGTTTAAATTGCTTGCAGGTTTTAAGTTTTAAAAACCCTTTAGCAATTAATTGATTTTATAATACAGCGTTACACTATTTTTACTAGCAAGATTCTCTTTAAAAATTTTTATCACCTATTTCATGTGCACAATCATTCAACTACTTTCATTTTCAATACTAGATCACTTTCAATTTTCAATTTAAATTTTCGTGTACCAAGTGTTATGAAAAAAATCGCTTAAAATTAAATTTATAGTGTTATGAGGAGTCAATTTGACACGTTAGTTAGAAACATATGAATATGGTTACAAACTTATCTGTTAAGGACAAAATGAGACAATTAACAGCCCATATGTCTTAGATATCACTGCCAATTTGAATTCATACAATTTAATTGGTATTAAGATGGAATAAATGAATAGTATCGATGCCCATATAAATGTCAACACTATAATAGGTTGTAAATTAATAATTTGATCACGTAAGTTCATTTAAAAGCTAAGCTTAAGTTATTATTATTTAAGTACGCATGTTCTAACAATTTTAATGAATATTAAACATAATTGTAACTATGTTTTGTTTGTGTTACTTTATAAAATATTTTATCATAATTATGTTCCATCTAATTATTATGTTCTCTTATATATCGACATCTCTTATAGATCGACACATGCCTAAGATCTTTTTTTTGTGGTAGGTGGATACCAGTTTCAAAAACAATCTATAATATAAAAATGAATCCCTAAATGTGTTGCTAAGCGCAAAACTCGAGAAAGGGTGGACCGATTTTAATTCTGTCTTCACTCATGGATAGAGGGATAATCAGGGAAGGTTTTTACGTAAAAAAAAATGCACCCCGGGCGAAGCCGGGAGCCGACCGCTAGTTTATAATAAAATCGTATACGAGGCGTCTTACAATTTGTACACATTGTTTTATGTTATGGAGGTAAAAAAATTGTATAGTCAATCAATTCTGGTTTTGGTCAAACAAAAGAGACTAAAAACTACACATTATAAATCTGGAATTATGTGTGAAAATATAAAATTATAATCTATAATAGTAGAGAAGTCATAAAAAAGGATCATTATTGGACGCTTGCGCAGTGGAAGTGAAACCTTAATTGCCTTGGATATTTAGTGTAAATTAAAATTGCCCTTTATCTGTTGTAGGGCTAATAAGGTTAAGTCACACTAGATCGCTAGTATTTGATACATTTCAATTTAAAACCATTCACTAGTTAAGCGTATACAAAGTTATATATCTTTCCAGTAGCCATCCTTGAGTGTTTAATCAATTTTACACAAATAAACCTCTCAAGGCAGGAAATTGGTAGCGATTCTTAATTATCTACACCAAGAACATAGGTAACAATATTGAATGCTACAAACCATTTATTATAATTGTATTGAAATGTAACGTTTAATTACAATGCTGTTAATTACTTTTTGTCGCTTTATTTTGTGGTTTGGCTTTGGTGATAAATCAAAATTGCATTTTAAATAAAGATTGTGTTAGAAGTTATTGTTTATTGGTTAGTAATTAAAAATATAAAGAAGTTTGTTACGTTATTAGAATAGTAATATGTATACCTATTCGAATTTATGATTTTAGAATCTTTTTATATTTGGGCAGCCCGGCTGGCTGTTGCAACTACTTCCTTACAGAAGACGTAAAATAACAGCATGTCTGCTTTTGTGTTTCGGTGGAAGTAAGGGATGACCGAGCCCATTTCCTTTTTATTCCTACCTAATTATTTATTCTTAATCCCATGGTCTACTATGGTCAAAAGCGCACTCGCAGCGCCTGTAGCGTTTCTTGTGTTATAGGCGACGGTAGCCATCTACCTAAGTTGGCCGTCAGCATGTCTGTCGACTTTATATTAGAAAGTGGCTATGTTATTTATTTTAAATTGATATACACTTTTCGGAAAATCTCTGTAATGTTCGGTTCTCGTCGATCCACCGAATCGCATCACCTATATGAACTATTATTTCGTTTTCGCTTAGCTTTTTTCTGACTATTTTCGTACCGCTCAGCTCCTCGAGATATTATAATCTTCCTCAAGAATTGCGTCATTAAAAAGATTTTTTCCAATCTGACTGGTAGTTATAGAGATTAGCGGGTAAAAAACCAATTTTTCATCATTGTTATATTAGTAGGTATAGATATGGATTAAGTAAGTATACCGTATGTACTATGGGATTATTAGCCGTCTTTACCTACTGTATTCTCAAATGTATTTTTAAACATTTTTTTTATTATATTTTATCATTGTGTGATCACTGGTATAATTGAAATTGAATAAATGAATAAAATAAATCACATTATTAAGCTCGTTATTTTATGATAAGTACCTTTAGCGAATGTTCAAGATTATTATTACACATTATAATTAGTTAAAATATATAGTTAAATATATGTGATTAGGTATACCCATCAGGGTGGGTATACCTAATCACATCCTGGGGCATCTTACGCTTGACTCTCCAAAATATATGGCAACAAAAATAACACATATATTTGTGTTAATTTACATTAAAATCACAATAAAGAAAACAAATTCTTCCTCGAAACTTTGTTTACTACAAAGCAGGAACATTTTCAATATTTATGTAGAACATTAAATAAACGAAAATGATGTCATTGTAACCGTTGCCAAGTGAGGCAGCACTAGAAATACTCCTAGAATCCACGACATTGCAACTTGATTAATTTGGTCATGGTAACGGCGACACAGACTCGTTTTCTATCTACAAATTGCAGTGCAAATTTATATACACAACGATGTATCTGCTGTAAGAGCAATCCTCTTTGAAATAACACTGTGTCTACTCGAGTCACAATTTGAATAACATTGTAAAGTGGATATTCAGGTAAATCGATACGAATTATCCTATCATCTCATGGTCGCAATTCACTCAAAAGGGCAAGAGCGGCGATGTCAGATGTTATTGAACTTTGTAAATTGCATTCGTGTCGTACTTCTTGCTAAAGTCGATAATCGTGATAGGTGCTCATCAAATCATTTAAAATATCTATTGATTCAGACGTTCATTATATACTCGTACACTTAATAGAATATTGAAGTGGATACCTGCTTCAATTTTAAACAGCTTTAATTGATATTGTATTTTGATGTGAAGAGATGCTAGAGTAAATTTCTCTTATTGATTGGGGAATGTGCTATACAATTAGCTTCCCATCTATATGTGCTATGTATACATAATATATATTACAGTAATTTACTACACACAACGTAAGATGTTAAAATATAATTATATTGATAGCTGCTTGTGTGTTCACTCAAATAATACTATAAAAATATATGTCAATATAAATATTATAATTATGTCTGTGGTGGTCTTTAGACATAGAATATTGTAGTCTCACCCAATGAGGTTACAAGTCATTTTATGCGTAAAAGCCTTTAATAAAGATAATTTAAATAGGCCTATCAATTCATTAATCAATAATTTATACTTTCAAAAAATTGTTTTTTTACTATAGTTACTGAAAAAGAATAATTGGTCACAAACGGATACCTGTCAGAAATGATTTGTTAAAAAGTGAGCGATCACTAACAGACCGTGGAGTTAAAATTTTGTGACATTTTTCATTTAACTTCTATAAATTCTCGTGGATCTGACAGATTACTGAACGAGAACTAACTACCAGATGAAATCGTATGACAAGTGAATCATAAACGACATCGTGACAAATAATTCAATAAATGCTTAGTTAAAGAATACTTATAATTATATTAATATAAATATTTATTATGACATAATATATTATGTCTTAAAAAGTAAGCCTCCTTAAATTAAAATGTTATCACCTTTTAAATATATTATCGTGTACACTCTAATTATAGAAAAACGGATCATTGAACTTGATAAGGAAGACATCGCGTTTCATTCTACATAAAGGTTATTATCTGGTGTGTCAATATGACAACAATATTCTATGTTACGTTAGTGAGCCATCAATAGAATGAAATTGTCGTTTCCTACTTGATCAGATATGCATTAGCGACAAGCAAACAATGTGGCTAACGCCTCAAATACCAAGAGAGCGTAGGTAGAGAGCATATTTGAGCCCGAAACATTTCATTAAGAAAGCACACTTAGTAGATAAACTTTAGTAGGTAAATATATATATATAAAAGCTTTAGTTTTATGTCCGTGACCTTATAAAATATTGTAATTCGATATCTTAATATAATTCTTAAGTTTTGACCCCAGTTACACCCTAAACGCAACAATTAAAGGATATTAAAAAAAAAACTAAATTTTTAAGTGATTTTCAACAGGCTGTAACTTGAAGACAAATTATCGTAGAGTTTTTTTTTTAAGTAAATTGTTGCTCCAAGTGTCTAGTTTTTGGATCTGACCTTCAAAAAAAATTTTTCTAAAGTTTTCTTCGAGTAATCTTGAGAAAACAACCAACAAAAGACAGGGTGTGGTTGATTTACAACAATCTCAAATTATTTCTTAAACTATAAAAATATGCTTATAAAAATACAGACTTTGTTATCTATGAATAATGGCATTAAACACTGTCATAATATGGGCTTATACATACAAGACCCCGTGAAATAAACAGCATAATATATGCCTTTCTGTTCAGATGAGTGACCAATCCCCTTCTAATCGTATATATATAGACTTTGTTTATGTATTATTTATATACTTGAGACGAATACAGACATACACACATACGGATATACACTCAAGCGCGCACTCGCAAAAAGGAGCGTAATTTGTATATTTTTCTGCTCCTTTAATTTTTGTGCGAAGTATATATTATTTTTCTGACTGCATTATCAACATTCACTGATAAAATCGTGGTATAGATAAATCTGTAAAAGTGAGCGATTTAATGCAAATGTATAGATTGCTTTTGTATTTGAACTACAACTACGCATTTTAAGTTAAAAAAAATGAATCCGTTTAATATCAATGAATTAGAATATGTTTTAATAACTAAATAGAATATAATCTAATGTAAAGTATAGAATGTGTTTATTAGAGTAAACAAAGAACGCAAATTAATTCGCGAACAAAGACTGATCAATGAAATACACAATCAAAATCCTATTTCTGATTTTAATACCAAATTTCCAATAACATCTGTTGTTTATTTTCGTGTACAATATTTATCCAATATGAATGAAATTAGACTTTTAATAAATTATATTAAAATACTCTATAATTACTTTTTATGTCAAACATCTACGAGTTATGATGAATTTATATTCATTTATTATGTTCATAGTGAGTGGGTGGTATGAAGTGAATTTTTGGTAATATGATATACTTTTAAACTTTCTATAGCAATGATAGATTTTTAATTTGTTTTTTACAAGATACGGGTTATGTCGGACTCTTATCCAGAGAATGTAGTGGGATAGCTATAGGCGAAGTTGCGAGGTCGGACGAACACTCAGGGCAAGCCATATAATCATCCAACGAGCTTGTCAAAAGCGAAAGTTTATATGTTTGGATATTCAGATGTTTGTTCCTCAGTAACGCAAAAACGGCTGAACGGATTTGGATAAAATTTGGCACACAGATAGTCATTAACATTATATGACACTTTTTATTCTGGAAAAATGTTAGTTTCCACAGGGAACGTCTAGAACTATATAAAATTCGGTGGCAACAGTGGCGGTACCACCGTCGCGACAATTTTAGGTAATATATTTTTCATTTTTCAACACAGATGAAGTCGCGGGCACCAGCTAGTAACTTTTAAGTGACCGTTATCCAACCAATAATAATTCTAAATAAAATATAATTTTGATTGAGATTTGAAACTGTACATTGTGCAAGTTTAAAGTTAATTTTATTGTTTTTGTTTTAACCGGGCCAAGGAAGGCGTTAATAAAAAAAGATACAAATTGGCTATGAATGTTACCACGCGTGTATCCGTCTTAATTTATAAGAGTTTAATTACCGTTTGGTTCTATTTAAAAACACTCAATCACGTTCGATAATATCAATATGTCAGCAGTTAGCGTTTTGACACTACCGGCTACCAGATGGTAATCTAGTAGATGGACCAGATAAAATGGATCAATGTCGTATCAGATATAAACCCAACATAGAATTGTTTTCGTATAATCTTTCCATTGTATTTTTTGTAGTGTTTTTATGTGTTTCTTGTGCTAATAAACTATTTTTTTATGTAAATGTTTGCAGAAAAACTGAAAGTACATTTGATGGTAGCTGGTTACTATCACTAACATTCTCTGCTACTCGGACACCTAATATTTTTCCAGGATAAAAAATATCCTATATGTTAATCCAGGTTATAAAATATATGTGTGCTAAATTTCATCCAAATTCGTTTAGCCGTTTTTGCGTGAAAGAGTTAACAAACATCCATCCACCCTCACAAACTATCGTATTTATAATATTAGCAGGAATAGTGGTATAATTTTATCAAATTTACCATGTCACGTGATGTTTTGTCATATACGTCATATTTAAATACGTCAAACGTGTAATGTGACTTGGCAATCAAAGCTTTATTAACAAATGAATAGTAAATTACTAATTACTATAACAAAGTTCTGCACAAACCACACTAGTGCAAAATAGAAACCTAACTTTACATAAGTACTCGTAGTAACAAAGTTTCGAGTTTTACACACTTAAACAATGCTAATTTTAGAGAAGACCTACTTTTGAACTTAGCAAATCAGAAAGATGAAAACTTAAGAACTTAGTTAATTTGGAAGTAGGTAGATACAGTTTCTTATTGTTAGGATTTGAGCTGAAAAGTTTCGTTTTATATTTAACCATTTCTCCTCGTCCTTATATTGGACTAACTTCTGACGACTTTGTAATGTCTGTTCATTGCAGTGATGTTTGCAACATCTAAAACTTCGAAGAAGTATGGTACGAGAAAGTGCATAGAGAGAGGCGAGAGAATGTACGACCTGTAGAAATCTGATTACGAGGAAGAAAAATGTTTGACTGTAGAATGAAATAGATGATTAAAAAACAGACTTGCAGAGGGAATGTTATGGTTTATAATTAAAAAAGGGTTCAGAAATACGCGTACAAATAATCAAAATTGTTTTATTCATTAATATTATTTACACCTCATTAATTTTAATAAGGGTTTGATTTTTTACGGTAAATTAGGCTAAGGTCTATAAATAAAGCACCAGACATTTATTACAGACTTTAGAACATAAGTTCCCGTGTAATTGTTTAGGTTTTGCAGAGAATGGGATTCACGACAATGGTGGAGATTGTGAAACACCAAGTGCAGGATTCGTGCACTTTGAATATGAATGGGGCCATGAAATAAACATTTATTCTCAAACACAAGGATTTTCACAAGAAAAAATTACATACGAGATACAGCCACAAGTAGAAATATTTGTGGAGTCAACACAACTATTTCTACTTAAATTAATATAATTCTTGATTGAGTAAACTTGGATTGATTGAGTAACTACTGATAATACTTGTATAAATTCAATAAAAAGAACTGAGATCGATGAATTTATATTTGAAAAAACTTTTTTCGTGGTTCAGTCCTCATTTTTACTACCTTAATCGACCATGTGAAACATATTACTATATACTACGTTTGCAAAGAAAACCTGATGTTGTGTTAGTAAATATATGTATAATACTAATATAAGTTATTATAGTAAAAAACATACAAATATTCAAATTGGGGAAGTTGTATTTAATTAATCGAAGTAGGTATATATAAAACGAAATTATCATATCAAAATTTATCGATACAATTTGTGTACTTTCCTGACATAGTAGTACATAAAGTTAGGTAATATACCCATAACACTCAAATAGTTTTTAAATCAGTGATAAAAAAACACTGATAATATGAAACCTCCTTCACGTTTATTTAACAACAATAAGGAACAGAAACTATAAAAATTTGAGATTTTTTTATGATATAATCTAACTTAATATAAGTTAGACTAATTAGTTTTACCGGTAAGTAAGTAGGTACCTATGTATGCTTTTTTTTAAGAAACATGAAACTTACTCATATTCGCCAGTATCATTTCTTTCTCGTAACATTTCTAAGGGCCCTTGCGATCAAGAACCGTATTTTTTCTTCATGCTCCTTTATAAAAAATAAGCACTTATCGCTTTTCTCGTGGCCATGATTTAAATTGTGAAACGTAAGACCTTCGCTGCTTATCATCTAACAACGTGAGTGTTCAAGTGTTCTCGAAGAATGTTAAAATTAACAACTAACGTAACTACACTCTGTTAAATTATCGTTACAGGAACAATATAATGGCTACAAATGCTAGAATTCATAGGTCAGTATATTATTTTTTGTAATCAAATAATGATGAATAAATATAAGGATACTCTTAGTTTGTGTGAAAAAAACTGTTGCTACCTAAGTTAACTATTTTATAAGAAAACTTTTTACAAACACAAACTTAACAATGTCGCCCAAACACCTTACCTTAATTTATGAGCCCTTTTGTATATGTTTCACTAAGTTTGTCATGGTCAAAAGCGCCATGCATAATATATGGTGGTTTTTGAAAGCGAACGGTGGTGGCGTCAGGAATCTAATATTACTAAATAAAATTGATTTCTTTTTTATTTATTTTTAAGCATGAGGGTGTTATGCTCAAGTAGTTTTTTTTATTTAATTTTTGACGCGTACACTAACTAACTTGAAAATTTTATAATATAATTTGGCGTCACTGTCGTCAACAGTGGCGGCGTAGCGTCACAGCAATAAAGATGTCGGGCGTTTCTCATGTTTTATATTTCTTATTTTTCAACACGTACGAAGTCGCGAGCACCAGCTAGTTGTAAATAATATTTTGTATTACACAGTATTGTATAAAACTTCATTCTTCTAGAGATAAAATAATGAAGTTTATTAGGAATTCACTCAAGAGGAAAAATATTGCTACAAATTGAACAAACGCCGTGCTTTGTGGTAAAGACACAAACGCCTATTGGTATGCAATTTATTCAGAAGCTGAACAAGTAAGTTGTATATTACAGCTGTTGTGGTACAGTTAAACTCCGTTGGCTAATAAAGTTGTAAATTTAGTTTGGACTTCGCAGCAACAAAGTTCAACGACTTGCGGTCACAATGGAGTTAGGTCAAGTGGCAGGACAAAATCGAGACTTGAGTTTCAATGGTGCATAGAATTCCCAATAAATTAGAAGTATATGACTTCACACTTGCATATTACTTATATGATTATATGCTGAAACTGTAATACAGTTACTATATATAACAGCGCCTGTATAACGGTTGAAACTTGTATTATTATCTGGCTATAGAGACCACCCCCTTGCAGTATCATGAAACCCCTGTTGGATTTCCAGGGTAGGGTTCCAGTAAGGGTTGCCAGAGACCTTAACTCTACTGTAGTCGGCAGTGCACTTGCAGCACCTGTGGCGTTGCTTGTGTTATAGGCGACGGTAGCCAACTTACCATCAAGTGGACCGTTCTGCTTGTTTGCCGACCTTAACATAAAAAGAAAAGCTCCAATACAACAAAAAAAAAACAAGCTACAGCGAAGCGTGGCCGGGTTCGGCTAGTATTTAAATAATTTTCACAATTGCCACGCATTACATTTTTTTAATGAAACACATAGTTTACCACCCATCATACAGTGACTAAAATATGAAAAAAAAAAAATTTCATTACCTTTCGCAATGTTTTTTGTGATAACATCCGAAAAAATAAAAACAGAAAAGGCAAAGAAAGATCAACATTTTTAGCAATATGCAAATTTAACTATTTCGCCTTAAATCTTAAATGGTTACTTGAGAGACATTGATTTGAATAAAAATGCATTGTCGTAATCATTTTTAGTTCCGCGTTTTGGGTATGTATAATTAACCAAATAGACTTGCTCAATTATTTCGCCTCAATCAATAAATAAAGCGCGCACGCCATTTATGCGCCATTAAAAACATTAAACTATTTTCATTGTGTTCCCTAACACACGATCTGTCACGGTCACAATATCATTTAATTGCCTACACATTATTTGATTGCTACATTTTATAATGCGATCAATATCGCCGCATGTATTGTGAAATATTACTGAATATGTACTTGGCACTCGTTAATTTGCTAATAGATTTCTTATGAAACAAAAATTTTCTATCCATATTATCTACACTTACTCCATACTAATATTATAAATGTGAAATTAACTCTGTCTGTCTGTATGTCTGTTACCTTTTCACGGCCTACTCAACCGATCATCATGAAATTTTGCATACCTACACTTTGTCAGTGATACCGATAAAGTATATAGAGTACTTTTCATCTAGAAAAAAAGTAATGCTGCCTAAAATTAATAAAACTAACGCCTGAAAAAAGAGTTTAGTTTTTATTTTTCAACGCGGACGTAGTCGCGAGCATCAGCTAGTGTGACTATAAAATACGACGTTAGTTTAATAAGTTTAAATAATATGTTAAATATCTAAGTATTATGTAAAATATTATTTATCAGTGTAAAGCTATTAGGTATTTTCTAGAGATGAGGTGATTACAGAGAGCCATGTCTTGGCGTGAAAATTTAATGGATCAATTTACCCAATTATCAGCATATATTCTCTTGTTACGTATATAAATTCACAAAAAATGAATTTCATCTAATTTTCAACTTGAACTATTCACTAAGCAAACTTTAGATTTTACATTTTTATATAATAAAGAAAATCAAACTCAGCTTTAAGTCAAACGCAAATTGTCTGCAATGTTAGTAGTGCCTCCTTATGGTGTAAATTTCGTCTAGGAAAGTTCACACGAAATTATTATGGAAAGGCAGAACGTATCTATTAGGAACATTATGAAGCTTCGTTCGTGAGGTTTTTGAAGCATAACTTAAAGTTATCGAATTTCACGCTCAATGCGTTACAAGCAAAACCTGTCTTCCTGAATGTTTATTTGATGTATGCCTGGTTGTGTGGGAAGCGAGTTAATTGAATGAGGTCACAGTAAGGGTATGGCTCTATTGCCTCGGGTATGAGTGATTGTTCGGTGGGTGTGCATTAATCACGATTACCGTATTATTAAATGGCAACATTGTACGTGCGTTACGCTGCGGATATAGAAGGTAATGTTTGAATAACTTGATTTCATTACGAATGTAGTTTACCTACATTTGGAAAACTATGAAAATATGTAAGACTATTCGCAAATTTTTTAATGCCCACGACTTAGTTCGAAAAAAAAGCAATATAACGCTTGACCTCTTGTTGCTAAAACACTTTGGCCAGGCGTTAGTATATGATTCTTTGGGAATAGCACTTTTTTCTGGATAAAAGGTATTTCTGACAAAGTGTATGCAAAATTTCATGATTATCGGTTGAATAGAAGGCGTGAAAAGGTAACAGAGAGACAGACAGTTACATTCACATTTATAATATTACTATTGATATTTAAAGTATATGCTATACATATCTTCTTTTACACTTAATATAATAATGTACATACAATATTCAATGAAAGAGAACTTTCTCAATCATACGTTGAGAATTCAAATCAGGGATAATTTCTTGGCTCGTAGTGCGCGTGGCAAATGTCTCGCAGCCCGGTATCGATATTAAAGGCGCCGCCTCCTGATCCCCAGACGAAGGAATAAATCTAGATTTATAACGTCAGGTCTTCCACTTTTATCGCTGGTCTGCCCATTCAAATGTTCCAATAAAACGCATTTGAGTTGCCGAACGAATTTGTAACACGGGAAGCTCTATTCATTTCATGTCATCCTTCGAATAGCTAAATATAAGTACTTTGAAAAGACCCTAATAAATGCGGGTTTTTAAATGAAAATACTGAATGAAAAGGTTAATTTTATTGTCCTTTACACACGCTACGCTACGCTAGCATACAACGCACTCTTTTTTTTTTGTAGGGTTCCCTGAACCACTGATAGTGTTTCCCGACTAGGGTTTCCCTGAAACCAATGTCAGAACCTATGTCAAGGAAACTTAAGTCACTATAGGCTGGTGCAACTATATATTTTGACTGATGGTTTGCGGATTCAAGAAGCTTTTCAACCTTAGTTCATATAACATGGACACGGGTTAAAGTTGCGTCTAGGTCAATCAGAGACGGTACTAGACTGTTGCATCCGACGACCAACGAATAGTGTAAAATATTAAATATCTACCCTTTGAGTCAAACAAAATCCAACATCTAGCAATATTTGTTGATTATAACTTCCTTAATCAACTTTGGCAATGGAGATTTTTAATGCTATAAATCAAAGTCGTTTGCCTGTAATAAAATCTGTAAGTAAATCTTTCATAGTTCCGGATAGCCTCATACTGACCTAGAAGTACATACATTGATGTATCGCTCAAAACATCTTGGTTGGTTGGTTGACATGTACAAACCAAGTTAGATTACAGGTAGAATGAAAAAAAAATGTTATTTAACTTGTAACAAGGCATATAATTTTGAAGTTACAACTATCCAATAGTTTCTAATCAGGGCTTAGTGTTGTGGCGCACCAATTTGCTTTAACTATGCATCGTTTTATCACATTATGTATTCACGGCCCTCTTGAGAGTACGTTCCGTAAATGGTCGACACCATTGGCAAAGATCAATAACGGAAGAGCTCTCAGTCGATTGACCTGAGCCATTGTCGTCATCGTTTTGTTCTAATTTCCGTTTTCTTCGTATAAGTTTCCACGATCGATGTAAGAGCTTCCTAAGACTTCTTATACACATTGTACTATTTATTGCTCGGTTCATTTTGCTTCAATAATAAATAAGCAATTTATCGAATAGGCCAGATTTTTGTCCGAAATAGCCCATCCTGAAATTAGATATAATTGGATTATATTTTAGATTTAGATCTATTTCTTTAATGTTTAGGTATGACCTGTCTATGAAAAGAGCTGTGCAAAGATAGAACAGAATATTTTGTAGCTTATAAAAGTTTCCTTTTAATGACATCTAAATCGTTGTGCATGTCAAACATTTAATTAAAGCGGTAAAAATGACTTGAGTGACAAAAGTATATCCAGGTAAATGTTCAAATTTCACAGTTAGTATATAAACAGTGTATGACTATGTGGTATCATATTCAAATTATATATTCTTAATCATAAAGTGTACATTCTGGTCTATCATGGATGAGTTTGATTCTCTTCGTCTACTTCGCTTTTTACTATATTACATTCACTATTCGTCAATTTAGCTATTAGTCATCTGTAATGTACTGTTTATCAGAAAAAGTTACTACACCAAAGTAATTAAACATATATACATACAAAAAATACTTCAATGGAAGTGTTTGCGCCGTTTTATTGCATTTATTATAGTGTTCAATTTTTTAATATCAAAACTTATGGTCATATAATGGAGAACGGTCATACAAATTGTCGTTTCTAAATATGCATATTTTATTCTTTGTTTTGTTAAGCTGCATCGTTCTGCACTGTTCCATTTTGTCTCTTTCATTGTTGACTCCGTTCATTATACCGCTGGGTAAGCAAAATGCTTTTCTATACGCTATGTGTAGAGTTGGTAAAGCAATATCTAACAATATCGCATTTTAAATATAAGTACACACTGTTTCTTTAAAGCCTTATTTAAAATAAAAAAAGTAATTTTAAATGCCATCCTTAGAATAGCTATGAATAATCAACGATAAAAGAAAATTGTCGTGAAGAAAATTTCGTCTTAAGATCTAAGAAACAAATAAATGAATAAATCTAAATGACTAAACATACCAATTGCACCTAATTGTATAGACCTGGACATAGATCTATATTATGGGATGATCATGAAACAGACAGAGAATAGAGTCGACTTTGAAAATATAATTTCCATAGTTGGACCTGCTGGAAATTCCAAGAGATTTCAGCATTGAAACTTATTACACACAATTCTACAGATGATAATAAAAAATAACTTCAAATTAATTGTTAAATTCTAAGCACATCTCGAGCAATCGGAAGTGGCTGCTATGAGCAACACCATTAAAAACTTTACGTAGCTTTTTTCGCTGCCAATCCTAGATTATAACGTGATTTACCATTCGCCGCACCTAACGAAAGGACTAACATTCTAATCTTAAGATTATTAATAACAAATGCTTTTAATATTTAGCTAGCGACCCGCACCCGGCTTCGCCAAGAAATGTTATATTCACCACGTCTAAATACTCAACATAGGGATTTTACCCCTTCATGTAGAACTTAAATTGCTGTAGCATATACCTTATATTGATGTTTGATACCTTAATTTGAACGTTGATTACTCTACCTTCCTGTCATGTACTGAATACCTATTTCTAGATAGAATCGTAAACGAGCGGAGTTGCGTGGGGACTGAATTCTCAATAGGTGTGCTATTTACGAAAGGTTTATCGGTGATGAGCTTAGATAATACCATCACACACAATGCTTTGTGGGGTGATTCAGAAAAGCGACGAACTAGGAAGTCAAGGTAGCTAACCCCATTGACATTATGCTTTGTAAAGATAACATTTTCACCTAATAAATTATCCAAATAGAGTATAACCAAGTGCAACTAGGTTTATCGTATTGATTTTAATCAGTATTTAGTTGAATGGACTAAGATCGACTATTGCCAAAACCTATTTTATTTTTGAAGTGTTTTTATGTTTTCAGTATATTTATTAATGATATTGAAGTGTATACTACAAATTCTTTTGGAAAGGGGCAAAAAAAATACAAGCTATACCAAAAATATCCTGGCAAAGACATAAGAAACAAGATGAAGATAGATGATTACTATCTTCATCTCTTCTTTTCTTTTCATTTTTTTTCTTTTTGTTATTGTTTTATTTTTATTATAATTTAAGTTTCAGTTATAATAATTATTGTTTAGTTGCTATGCGTATGTTATCGTTCGTCTCAATTTCTAGTTTGTAGTTTATCTGTGTATGCATTAAAATTGCCTTGTGTTACCTATACCTATTGCAAGTTTTTTGTTTGTGCTGTAACATTTATTTTTTGCTAATGGCAGCCTCGTCTTCATACCTTTGGTGTACCTTTTGAAAAATAAATAAATAAATAAATCTCGTTACTAACAGCTACTATCCCGTATAGTAGCTAGCTATTAACAGCACATGTGCTTTTATTTCAAGGCGGCTTTCTGTAAAATGCTATTCATAGGTCACAGTAAAGCTGCAAAATTCAGCAAGCACCGCCGTTACTTACGTAGACAAAGCAATTAGGAGTGAAATGTGTGGGATTATGAAGATATTGATTATGAGCTTCTAAATGTCAACACTATTACACAATTACCCGTGACCTAAAAGACAATAAGTCATTACTTTTTTTTTCACAATACAGCCTCGTTGTAACAATAAATAATAGGGGTTAAAGTATGAAATTGCCGTTTTATTGTAATAGGTACTTCGAATTGACATAGAACCTTCATTGTTTGAGATTTTTGAGTGAAACTTTTTTCATACGGTACCTATGTAGTTCTTCTTTTAAAAAATGTGCAACATTCGATTATCAACTTTCAGTTGTTTTTTTTATTCAGCTTAGACAATAAAGATGGATACTTCGAAAATTCGTGTGATTTTTGAATACGAGTTCCGACACGGAACTAACGCGGCAGAAACAGCTCGCAATATTAATGTTGCGTTTGGAGAGGGGACTGCTAATGAATGCACTGTGCGATTTTGGTTTAAACGCTTTCGTGATGGAAACTTCGATTTGAAGAACGAACCACGTGGAAGACCGCCCACACAGGTGAATAACAATGATTTGAAAGAGATGGTGGAAGCCGATCCGAGCCAAACTACCCAGGAATTAGCGGCATGGTTTAACGTTACCTTACCAACAATATTGACTCATTTGCGTCAAATCAATAAAATAAAAAAATATGAAAAATGGGTGCCTCATGATTTGACTGATCTGCAGACTCTACAGGAACTGCAATTAGAAACCATTCGTCACCCTCCGTATTCGCCAGACCTTGCTCCAACGGACTACCATTTTTTTCGTGATTTGGACAATTTTCTGCGTGATAAAAAGTTTTCTTCTCAGGAGGCAGTGCAAAATGCTTTCACACAGTTTGTCGAATCTAGATCACCAGAGTTCTATCGCAAAGGCATAAATGAGCTTCCTATTAGATGGCAGCAATGTATAGATAATAATGGTAATTATTTTGATTAAATAAATATGTTAAATTAAAAAAAAAAACGAATTTTTATTTTTCAGTACAAATCGGCAATTTCATACTTTAACCCCTAATATTAATTTAACACCAGATTGAAATCACTTAACGTCTAATTTTAGAGAACTCTAAATTTAATATCATTTTATTTCAAGCGCACTTGACTTTTATTTGTGAAGTCAAGTTAAATTAGCCTTTTGTCCTTTATAAATGATCCTTTTTTGACAACGTTTAACTTTTTTGGAATTTTAACTACAACATGTCCGATTTCTGATTAATTTAGATACAAATAAAGTATATAAGAACATTTATTTTATAAAAAGTATTCTTGGAAATAGATGACCATCGAAAATATCGAACAGGACATCTAATTTGGATGCATCCACGAAAGGCACTTAAAAAGAAGACCTCACTGACAATCTCTCAAAAGACCGCAAACCCCCCCACCCGTTGTTTCAATAAAATATATATGCTGAAACTGATAATATCTAGATAGGTACCAAGTATGTATGTACAGATATACTAGACCATCGGAGGAATATTTGTCAGGGCCTTAATTGCTGAGCATTACATAAGCAATCAGCGGCTACGTCATGATGGATGCAGAGATTATGTATAATCCAATAATAGGTAATCCGTTTAGTCTACTGGCATAATCAATTATGTAGAACAGTGCAAATCGCACCTTAATTTTGTTTCACGCTAATAGTCTTTGCACATTCATCAATTTAGCGATAAAAACGAAAAAAATCCTCACAATGCTTTTGTTCAAAAACATTTGATTTTTTATTTCCTTGACATTTATAGCAAAACTAGCTGGCGACTTTCATTTAAAATGTTTCATGACGGTAATGAAATTATATTATCTACACATTTTAAGCGCCAAAGAAACTTATGTTACATTAAGTAAGTATAAGGGTATCCTTATTACTTACTAAAAAACGTAAAATTGAAAAGCTACTGAGCAAATTTTCAATTATAAAAAACACGGAATTATCTAAGGACGAGCGTAAACTTGGCATTTTTACGATCCGTTTTTATTAGTATTAAGATCACAAGTGAATTGTAGCTGGGGGTACATTTAAGTTTGGTGCGTTCAGAGAGGAGAATTTACCCCCGTTATTCCGTACGCTTATTATGTAATTGGACGCATACGTACGTACGACCCGCGCTCGGCTCGGCTGTTGGGAGGTATGTATATGCAACTTTTTGCTGTGAAAGGGTTTGTGCGGGTTTCGCTCAGGCCTTTGACAAAAACGACACACAGAGAACTTTATTCCGTGGCGTAACCTTAATAGCTTTCGTACAGTTCTCTGGAAAATTGAACTAATTTCTACTAAAAACTTTTTTATAAATCTTTCAAATACTCTGACTGTTAACTTATTAACGAGAATTTATAATATATGGATCTTATAACAATATTAGTAACGATATCAATAATAATAACATTACAATACATTTTTTACACTTGTAAATTCGTTTGTCCTCACTGACTATTAATGCACAGCCAAACTACTAAGTCTAGAAAGCTGAAATTTTAAAAATAGGTTTATTTTAAGTATAACGTAAGCGTCCACTAAGAAAGGATTATTGAAAAAAAAAAGAGGGCGGGGGTCATTAGTTTCTTATAAATTAAATCTACGATATATTTATCTGTTATTATGACTGTTTCTACAACTACTTAAAAATATATTATTTTACTACAAT
This sequence comes from Synanthedon andrenaeformis, assembly GCA_936446665.2. Taxonomy (NCBI): domain Eukaryota; kingdom Metazoa; phylum Arthropoda; class Insecta; order Lepidoptera; family Sesiidae; genus Synanthedon; species Synanthedon andrenaeformis. The sequence continues at coordinate 9,582,118 of OW387781.2, read as the reverse complement.
ATGGTGCTACGAACACTTGTACATAAACTTTTAGAAGTTTTTGTGTTAATATGTAATTGAATTGTCAGGTAAACTATAATTCAACGAAATATGGTTAGGTGAAATATAACACAAGTTAAGGGTCGCTATTAAAATAGATAACTATTAAAACTACTTCTTCGATTGATAGACTAGTTAGCTACATAGCTAGTTTTTCGTGTAATCTTTCATAGCTTATATTATATATCGAAATATCTACTAGTGTGTGTATTGTAATTTAGCATGTAACAAATCATATAATCTTCGTGTGGTGACTAGTTATTTTTGAACTGCATTCCTTGGAGCAAAAACTTACCACTTTTGTTTCCTATATGCGCTGTCAGTAAAACTAAAGTGCTCTATTGACACGCCCCTGTCACTCAATTGTTTTGTATGCGCTGTCCGTAGGTGTAGACACAAATAGAATATATTGATTATTAAGGATTTATTAGTTAGGGAACAGAAACTTATTTAAAAACAATGTCTCATTGATATATCAGCACGAAGTATGCCACGCCATAAATATTGGGTTTTGGAATAACTAAACAGTTATTATAATAAAATTGATACCTGTATCGAGTTAGTATATAACATGTTGTAGTCATATATAGGTACTACTGCTTTATTGATTACTTATGTGGACACATATATAAATATGCTTATTTCAGTCGCCTCGGCTCATTGACGATTTGTACTTAATTTTTATCTAACCTATTCTCGTAACACTTAGTCTGTACTTGAAGTAGTCATGAAACGAACTATACTAAATGTCAGGTACATTTAGTACAGAATAAGTGAATAAGTAATTTTTGGTTGATTTCTCAAATAGTAAATTCGGTTCTCTCAAACGCCTAATGAAATATTGCAAGCAATAACAGTCACATTACAATGTTTGCTATAACATAACGTCTGCAGTTAGGGCCTATGATACGAGTTTTTATACAATACTAGTGGCCTGCTCCCGGCTTCGCCCGGGGTGCTTTTTTGCAATCCAGCCGATAAATTACTTTAAACCGCCATCTGTGAGAACCTTATGGAACTCATATTGAATAGGTATTATATAATGTGCAAAAAAAAATAAACAAAATGAGATATAAATATAATGAGATATAAGTTTGATCAAAGTCGGTTCAGTAGTTTCAGAGTTTATCGCGAACATACATCGTGACACGAGATTTATATATATATATAATATCAGAAACAGTGATTTTAATAAATTTGTAAATGCAATAAATAAAATCATGAAAACTAAATAAATCTAAATTTGAAAGCAATCACAATTAAGTTATAAATGTATCTAATAAAAACACTTCATAACAGAATGGATAAAACAATTCGTGAGAGAATGTTTTACAAATAGACCTTTATAAATAAAGATGAATTTAATCAAAATTAAATGGCACTCGGCTCCCTTCAATTTCGGTGTATCTGTATAATAAATGTTTCAAATCAGATGCCAAAAACAATTGGGGGGATATTTTAATAGCATTTCTAAAGGAAACAATGTTCAAAATAACTGTGGCGAATCTATTTACAATACAAAATAAGATGAGAGTAACAAGGGGTAGCAAAATATTTTACAAAATACTATACTGAAATCACTGAAATCAAAGGTATTGTTTCAATGCGTTTAATCAACCCTTACTCACACATCGAAACACAACAGCACATACCTACACGCTTTTTTTTCAATTTCAAATCGACCCATTTGACAACTTGGTTAGACAATAACTTAGTTCAATTTCAGCAACCTAATTTCAACTTAATTTAATTTCAACAATTTGCTTTCGTGCTTCAATCGCAAAGAAAATAAATTTCAATTATACTTTTCTTAAGGAAATACATGCGATCGCTTAATGGGTTTAGATCAAAGACTTGATACTTCAAAGAGTCAAATAGAAATTGATTGTTTTGAATAACTTCTAACACGCTTTTGGCAAAAATTCCATAGTAATTCTTTTCCTTTTCATGTTTTCTATAAAAAAAATTTCATCACTACAGCGACTGCGTTAATAGCTATAACGTTAACGTTATACGCACTTTTAAAGTACGAATAAAGTGGGCCAAAATCAATGAGTAGCACACGTCAATGTTTTCTTTCAACAATCGACAATTGGAAGTCAAGAAAATTGATTACAATTGATTATAGCTTGTAAAGAGACAAATAAATCAATTTTAGGCGGTACGAAGTCCACCGGTCCTTTAGTATGCAATAAAATGTATTAGTGTTCCACCGAGGAATGTCGGCGACAGAATGGGTATCCATTCAATGTGGCCCTTAAGAATAAGAAGAGCCTTAAGTGTAATTTTATAGCTACGTCTTTTTTCTTTTAAAATGAGAGGTTATTTTATCTAACACCCACGTTACGTTCGTACATTTACGTAGTAATATAATTCTATGACTTGATACAAACTATTTCTGTCGAATTATCTACCTCTATAAACTAAAAGGTAGTTCAATCTTCGCCGTACCTCCCTGTTTATTTAATATCTTATGTCAATAGAAGTTTCACGGTTAGTAAAGATTTGGTAATTAAATAAAAAGAGATATTTTAAACAAAAGTAAAATAACAATTTGCTTATTGTACCTTAACGAGTGAGTGAAATTAAAATGTAACTGAAATCCTATAAAATCGTCCGTAATTTCCCTAGCAAAAAGCAGAGCTTTTATTAAATTGTCGTTTACTTTGATTTTGGTGTCACACAGATACAGCGATTGTAGAGACTTACAATATTATTATTACTTAATATTATTAGTTTATTATTCAAATATTTATTTTCTTCCTTAGATTTAATTTTTTTACAATATAAATTTAAAAAAAAAAAAACAATAAATATTATAAAAATACTTAAACCTTTTTTTTTACGCAAGTAGGCGGGGCAAGGCCCTAGCTATCGGTCTCGGCTGCAAAGTGAGGAACCTCCTGACAATTCGTGCCGTGTCAAGAAGTACCGCCTTCTGTATCTCTGTCCCTTGACCCAACCATCTAGTGAGAGCCTCTGAATATTATTCATATTATTAGGTATTGAAAATATAATATTACTTTGAAAAATTGTAATAAATTTTACAATTTGTAATAACTCTTATCAAATAGATGCAGGTCAGTACCTAGTTACTATTATTATCAATAGTAATATAGTAAAACAGGTTAGTAAACATTAAGATTGCTTAGTACTTTAGATATATCCATTGGGCGCTGGAGTATATAGAGAGTTAGCCTTTTATAATGATTTTTTTTTATATTTTTTTATTCAAGGTGTATCATTGCATAAACTGGTAAAACTTGTCTTGCAAATGTGTAAAGATAATTTCAATTCTAAATACTTTCGTGATCATCAACAATAATAATAAATCTGTAAGCGTATGTTCCTCCATAACTGAAACGAATTAACTGATTTTCATGAAACTTGGTAGATAAACATTTGGACGTACGGGACACAGGATAGGCTACTTAATATTTTTCAACGCGGACGAAGTCGTGGGCACAAGCTAGTATAATATAAATTTATTAATGTTAAGGTTAAAATATAATGTTTTCTTAGTTTTCATTGCATTATGCCATACGAAAATAAACATTAGTATCATTTCTATTTAATTTATGTCTCGGTTGAGCCTTTTTGTAGCGTTGCAGTGGTCTGCAAACACTAATGACTTGAATATTGCTACATCTTCATAGGATTGCGGTGTTTGCATAATAACGAGCAGTTCTCTGGTCCCCTTTATTAATTGCTTTTACTGTACCAATCTGAAGTTGTTTCAACTTTCCAATACGATTATACAATATGTATATTGCGCGTTCCAATATCTAAAGAACAGATTATGCTGTTATAAGTCATTTAATGAATGAATGGTGGATATAATTTGTTGCAAATTTTAGGACGCAAAAATCAAACAAAAAAATATGTCGTGACTTCTATTGTTTTTTAAATAACATTTCAAACAAAACTTGGTTGTGTTGTGATTTTATTTATAGAAAGATATTAATATTTTATAATATTATGACAAATATACATGAAAAACCAATTTGATGTCATCTAATCGTCAAAAGTCTCCTGTATCCTGTCAATTAGGCAAATTGGGAAACTATGCATTGACTAAAATATTCGATTCGTTGAAAATATATCGTATATCGGTTGCAAATTGAAATAACGCGAGTGGATGTTGCATCAACCGCTTTTGTTATCGTCATTTAGCTGGTTGTGTTCAAACGGATCACTGAACGAAAGAGATTATTTTATTGGATAGTGCAATGGACCGAAAATGTATCGAATTGGCACTTCATTCGAACAATGGTTTGTTATGTTTAATAAAAACATTTATATTTTAATACGTTTATGATAATAAGATTTTAATAATAAAAAACTGCTTGTTACTACTGATTGTTTATACTTATTATTGAACATAGTAAGTCAAATATTACAAGACCTGTAAGATAAATGCAAGCTATTTAGGAAATAAATTAAAAAATAAACAGTATTCCATTTAACTCTTAACCGATCATCATGAAATTTTGCATACAGGTTGTCAGGGATACAGGAAAAAACATAGGATACCTTTCATCCATAGAAATAATATAAAATACTAACGCGTGGCCAAAGTGTTATAGTAACATGAGGTCAAGCATTATATTTCTTATATATATATATACAGGGTGGAAAAATAAGTCGAGCCCTGGAGGGAAACTACCTAATCTTTAAGTTGGCTCATTTTACATAAAGGAAACATTCCTTTATTTTTAAAAAGAAACAAAACTGCATTCAAAGATTTTCTAAAACTCGCTTGGCTCGCCCGGAACTCTAACCAATTAAAATTAAAAAAACAAACACTCGCTATTTTATTATACTAATCGATAGGATTATTATTCAGGATAAAATTTCTCTAACAAACTCTATATATATATTAATTTTTCAACGCGGACGACGTCGCGAGCACCAGCTAGTGTAAATATAATAATATTACTTATTATTCTTTATCATTTGCGTATTTTTTTAAATTTTTTTGCTTCATGTCTTCAACATGTCCTGAACTATGCATATTTCATAATTGCTCTGCAAACTTATTTCCGCACTACGAGTAGGTATAACAAAGGAAAAAGAACTAGTGAAATGTAAAAACAGATATGGAATGAAAAATTCCGTTCATAAAATATATCCACTGTTGGTTCCGTGTATCCCTCATATCTAATTTTAACGAACGAACAAGCTATGTGCTTTGTTACTATATTTCAGGGAAGGATCTCTTATGAAACTTGGAACTAAGATAGAAATAAAACGGAGCCTTATTGCAGCTTTGATTAAAACGGGAGAAGCGTTCCCGGGGCGAAATATTTGTTACTTGCATAAAAATATTACCGAGCAACATGTTTTTGAAATTGAAACATTCATTTTAACACTTTTTAATAGTGGCCTTTTTAATGAAATTTTTATCCAACTTGTGAGAATATTTTAGTTTAATAATATATTTTTGGCAAACACTTGACTCAGCGAATCTACCGCGGTAAATGCAATTTGCTTAGTAGTTACCTCTTTACCGGTCCTTCTAAACTGTCGGGAGGGGTGTCGGAAAAATTTCTCGTGGGATTTTCTCATTTCAAGCTCAATTTAAAAATTTGTCTCCCATCAGTTTAATATGCATGCCTGTGAAATTTGAATGTTTTAAAGTTTACGCCGACAAAGGTTTTACGCAAAACACTAACACAACAGAACAGTGATTATAAACTGTAATACAAATACTGAAAGCTTTGTGTTGGTCTATCTTTTTTAATCCAGACAATTCATTAACTTAGATGCTGGAATTTCCCATATTCCTACCCTTTTTTAATCCCTTATCCTAGTAATACTGTTCACATCGCGGTTGAGGCTCCTAATCCAAATATTGCTTTCGGAAGCCTAAACACTTTTTAAATTCATAAATATTAGAGTACACAAAAAATGAGTACATGACATACATAAAAAACGAAAATTTCATATTGCAAATGAATATTACAAAGCTGTATAAATATTCTTGGAGGTATTAATAAAACTTTTTATGAAGCTGACCGGGCACCGAAAAAGTGTGATATCACAGCCCGCCTGGGTGTCATAATGAAGAGCAATAACTCTCTAAATGTCATAGAGCACATGTGTTCAGTTCTATTCAGAAGGCTTAAAGGGTTACGGAGGGAATAACCCTCGTTTAAATGGCGCATTTGATATGAACGTCGTGAATTAGTCTTGCGTTCATCCTATTGTATTAAAAGGTTTATTTGTCTCATTTTCTTGATGGTAAAAGAATTATCATATTAGTATTTAGTTTACTTAGCAGGTTTCTATATGCAAAACACACGCAAAACAAACTGAAAAAAAAACCTTTATATGAGCTGCGTTGCGTGAACACGGTATAAGTAAGTCCCACACATTCTTCCCTAGACTTTATTTATTTGCAATATTCCACAAAATATGAATTCCGCGGGTCCCTATAAAACTGTTGTGTATTACAAAATATGATAAAATATTGTTAGCCTCTTCTGAGACAAAGGCAAAGAATGTAATGTAACGTCTATATCAATCTATACTAATAATAAATCTGTAAGTGTAGGTATTGTATGTATGTATGTTCCTCCATAACTCTTAAACGAATTAACTGATTTTCATGAAACTTGGTAGATAAACATTTAGACGTACAGGACACAGGATAGGCTACTTTTTTTACAGCGGACGAAGTCGCGGGCGCCAGCTAGTTTATCCATAAGCGAAGACGGATTCCTTTATCCATCTCTAATGGTCGTTAAAAGTATGAAAAGTGATGACATTAATCCATTATCGCTGGACGGCAAATGTACAGTAATTGTAGTAAGTGGCTGCTCGGCTTGTTAGAATGGAATCATCCTCTCATACCAGTTAGCTGCCTGACAAAGTTCGGATAATATTCAGTAGCGTAACTTATTTGTATCCTGAAAATAAGAACACTGCTATTATTTTTTTGCTTTAATTAATAAAAAGTTTGTTTTTTCATTGTACTTCAATTTTTTTAAACAAATGACATATATTTCGCATGTTTACATAAATAAATAATATAAATGAAAACGAGACTATGTGGAAATTTTAGATCCGCGCTTTGTTTAGTTCAAAGCTTTCTTGGAAATCTAAAGAAATGACAATAGTCACTTCCGCTATTTTTTAAAATTGGGAGTGACACCCCCAAGTACCTGAATTTTCTTCCATGAGTTGAGTCACCTCACGAAGACCGAGAAGACTATCAATTTTGGAAGACATGGCATGAGAAATTATAAATGAAAGGAAAATCACGAAATCATTTTAACAATTAAATTACGTCAAATTAATTGTAAATTACTAACATAAAGTAATCTAATGGACCCTTTGAGTAAAAAGTGATTTATCTTATCCAATGGAATTTATAAGTTTAGGTTTCTTTGTCTTCCCCATTTAATAACCCTATCTATTGATGCCATGAAAGTACAAGGGCTATCTCCAGTATTAAGAGTAGTAAGAGTAGGTGCCGTAAAAAAATTAACCTGTATATTTTCAGTCGTTAACATTACAACCTTAGAGATGACTGTCATCAACCTTTTAATGAAAGTGTTAAGGAATATGACAACCGCATTTGCTATGACATGGATATTTATTTTTTGTAAAAATGAGTACGAAACGAACTACTGTCCTCATTCATTGCTACTATGATAGAAGTGAGCCGTGAAAACGAACAGCGATAACCTTTCATTGTCGCACAAAAGACGCATTCAGCCGCGAACGGGCTAAATTGATTTTTGCTCATATTGGAACGGATACAGGGGACAGAAAAGCGTGTGGATAGAACACCATGCCAGCAATAATAAACACAAAGCACCCAAGCGAATTATTAACAAAAAATATAGTTTGTTCATTTACACACTAAATGTTAACTATATTAAGTTAAAAAATTCCTTTTTAAAATTTGTTATAACTCCTGTTCTCTGACTCGAAGCTTGCAAAGCCACGTTCAAGTCGAACAAACTTCTTAAAGATGGAACAAACGACCTCGTCTAGGTCTACTATCTATTAAATACTTAACCAAGTTATTTAACAAAAGATGTTGAAGTATTGTAACAATAAAGTAACTTACACCGCCACCTGTTAGTGACTTATGGAACTCAAAACCCTTTATTCTTTAAAATAAATAAATGTTAAATGTATTTTTGGAATAAAACAGCTCATTTAAACATTAAGTGGGTTAATAATAAGGACACTTAATATTTTAGTGATAATTCACATTTATCTACATAAACATAACTATACTACGGGAAGTGACCTACCTCGCGGTTACAGCTACTTTAGATAAATACAGGAGAATAGTTGTATTATTGAAGAGTGTTTGTCGGCTGTGAGACAAAATAGTTTGGCTTTCCTTTTACCGTCGGCTGTTCACTGTATTTCCTAGATAAAAATAGGACTAAGATTAAAATCACATCAAATTCAAATGAGAGGTTTTTAATTGAATTTCATGTAAATTGTTAAACGGGAGACTCGCAAAATCAATAGAGAACCGGGAGACACTTTCTGTCTATTTGTATAGATTACTTTATTTTATTTTATTCCTTCATTAATTTTCATTTAGATTTATTTATTCTACCCTTTAATCAATACTAATAATAAGTATGTATGTATGTATGTATGTATGTTCCTCCATAACTCTGAAACGAATTAACTGATTTTCATGAAACTTGGTAGATAAACATTTGGCCGTACGGGACACAGGATAGGCTACTTAATATTTTTCAACGCGGATGAAGTCGTGGGCACCAGCTAGTAAAGATTATGATTGTATTTTTTTTTATAAAAAACAAGATTTTTTGCAAGTCATAAGGGAAAATAGTATGACATAATATGAAACAGTTTTGTAAGATATGTCTTTTCGATACCACAATACAGAAAGAAGTTTATGGAGAAATGTGCTCATATATGCAAATCAAGTGTTTAACGAACGAGTAATGATTTACGTGTGAATGCCCAATCAAGCACGAGGCGCAATTTTGTCGAGACATAGTCAATTGAATCCGATTTCAGTGTACAGTACTCTGCGTTGTGGGACTGACTGGAGCTAATTTTTGTATACATTCCACAGATGGAATATTTGTTTTGTCTTAGTAAAAAAGAAATGTGTTTAAAGTAGCCAGTAGTGCAATAAGCACATCTCCCCTTTAAAACCCATAATAACACATATAAATATCATTAAAATATACAGCATATATAATCTTTTTAATGTTTGTGTCCAAAAAACTCGAAAAGTGGCCGATGGATTGTGTTGAAATTTTTACACAAAACTTTTTTATTCCAAAATTCTAACGTTTTTATAGTAGTGATTTATAATATTTCGAACATTGCTTTAAATATTTTTTTAAATAATAAAATCATTACGCTAATACAGTGATCATACAGACAGAAAAATATGAAACGAGTAATATTTTGTGAGATATTATAGGTGAAAACTATATAACTAATTATTTATTTTTATCTATTTCATTTAACTATTGCTTCAAAGAAGGCACACTGTCTGGCAGCTATAAACTAGCCGCTAGGGCACCGGAAGATATCTCAGAGACCGGCGACACTTAGTTCTTGGAAATTAGCATTGTTATTTGCTTCCTTATTCTTGGGTACATTAATTTAGCTATAATATTAATTTCTCCATATATAAAATGCTATTCAAACAGTGGCGGCTCAGTGGTAAGAATTCTGTGATAAATAATCTCAGTCTAATAATTGATTTTATAAACGGAAGTGCAACGGGATATTAAATTTCTAACAACTTTTATAGTATAATGCCAGATTTTTTTATTACATACGAGGGAGCGTTTTTTCCGAAGCTCTTTTTTCATTTTTGGGAAGAGGTAATAATCACTCGGGGCTAGGTCTGGGCTGTAGGGTGGGTGGTTTAAAATATCGAAGCCCACCTTATGCAGGGCAGCCAACGCAACGCGACTCTTGTGGACGGGCGCATTGTCGTGCAAAAGCAGCACACCCTTCGTCAATTTTCCCCGTCTTTTCTCTTTAATGGCTTCTTTTAGTCGCTCTAATATTGAAGCGTAGTATTCTCCGGTTATAGAAACACCTTTATCTTTATAATCTATCAACAATATTCCTTCTGAGTCCCAAAAGACCGTTGCCATGAGTTTCCCAGCTGACTGTGACACCTTAAACTTCTTGGGGGGTGCTGTGCCCTTTTTATGCCACTGCATGGAGTCTTGTTTCGACTCAGGTTCATAATGATGAACCCAAGTTTCGTCTCCAGTAACAATTCGACTCAATACACCATCCTTGTCGTCACTGCAGAGGTCCAAAAATGCACGTGAACACTCTACGCGTTGTTGTTTTTGCGGCGGCGTGAGCATTCTCGGTACCCATCTTGCGCTGACCTTAGTCATGCCAAGATGATCGTGCAGGATTTTAAAAATGGTTGTATCGGATACTCCAACCATTTCTGCGAGTTGTTTCTTCTTTAGTCGAGCATCTTTGAGTACAATTTTTTCGACTTTTTGAATAAGTTCTGGCGTGGTCACCTCGATGCTCCTGCCCGGCCTCGGGTCGTCTTCAAGGGATTCCCTTCCTTGTTTAAACAAACTGTGCCACTTGTATACCATGGTTTTTCCTGGACAAGAGTCACCGTAAACCGATGACATCTCATCCATTATGGTCGCAACTGATTTTCCTTGCTTGGTAAGGAACTTTATAACGGCACGATATTCGATTTTTTTCCATATTTCACTTTTCACTCCCGATTATGTTGCTTGGTTGACGATAGCTCAAAGACTAATTGTCTGATAACAATGAAACCTCGTATTTATACTAATTATGAGTCACTGAACGCGTTACGGTCCTAATGAGCCTAATCACCCCCCTCCAACCCTCTCATTCCGCGAACTTAAAAACGCACGTAGTATACGCTACTGATAATATTGGTACGGTCCACTTGATGGTTGGTGGCTACCGTCGCCTATAACACAAGCAACGCTACAGATGCTGCAAGTTCGCTAACGACTACAGTAGGATTAAGGACCGACTTACCGAAACACAACAGCACACATGCTGTTATTTCAATGTGGTCTTCTATTAAGAGTTATTAAGAGTGACCTGCCACTATTTTCTAGATCCAGACCACAGCCAACTTTGAAAAGTTCATTTCCAAAGTTGCCCCTGCCGGAATCGAACCCGGGAACCCTGAAACAGAGCGTTAAGGTTATCAGCCTAACCAGCCTAACCACTCCACGGCTTAATCATGCAACGGGATCGTCAAAAGTGTTACGAGTAAATGGTAATAAGCGAGATTGTGTTACTGGTTTTCTTACGCATTCTTACTATAAATCGTGTCCTACCTTACATGTGACATCCTAACTTTCCACCACTCACCTACGATTCGCAAACTTATAGTTATTGCCGTTACGAGTTTCGACCCTTCTCCATTTCAATTTACAGATGTGTTTTCGATACTCCAGGGGACCATGGGACTGTCCCTAGAAAAACGCAATAACGGAAAAGGTTTTAAGTTCTGGAAGCTACAACATAAACTTTCCCCTCTTTTTGTAGATAGGGACGATTTTTTATGTATATTTCAATAAAAAATATATTACGATTCTCTAAATAATCGTAAGTGATTTTGTCACGTGAAATGCTACAGAATATTTTTATTCGTCTTCATTTATGGAGATTAAATCACATAATTAATGCCAATAATAATAATTACAATAGGACATAAAATTACATTACCTAGGTGTTTTTTTTCTATTGACAGACAATCAGCCAATTAAATATGATGTCGATTATAAGCCATTGAACTATTTGTCATTTATAATTGTGTGCGGAATTCACAGGAAGTGAAAAAAAAAAAACAGTCGAATCCAACACATTCTGTTGTTTTTATATTTTACTAGTGAAACTTTTATATTTTACTAGCTTTGCATCCCTTATAAATTTTAACCTATGTTTTAAATTCCAGCTTCTAGACTTAGCAGTTTTGGATGTGTGTTGATAGTCAGTCAGGACAAACAATTTTATAAGTTTACCCTTACATAATACAAACCAATCAATTATTGTAAAGTATACTTCAAGTTCCTTCATGGCGCCAACACACCTTTTACAAGTTCAATAACGACATTTCCAATTACGTAATAAATTTAGTTGAATGTTATCGAGGCATTTGGCTTATTTTTCAATAGCCAAAGAATAAATTTCGTCGCTGAATATTAGAGAAGTTTCACAATAGTCGTTCCCTGTTACAAACTCAAGTTCCAGATGCCGTAATTCAAATTTGCTTTTGATAAGAAATTGAATAGATCTGAATAACGATTTATACCCAACTCTAATGGTAATAATTCACGAATTAATGGCGCTTTTAAAAGTATTTTTATTTAAATTACTTACTTTCATTTTTATGTGTATCAGTATGCAGACTGACTTCGTGTTAGCTGGCTAGCGTCACCTATTAGCACAAGCAACATCATAGGTCCATAGGTCTATGTTCATTCAGATGCAATGAAGTTAAACTTTTATATGAAATGAAAAAATAAATAAATAAATACCATATATAAATAATTAAAAAATACCACGTGGTCTAAGTGTAAGAAATTTTATCGAAATTCGTTTAATCGAGTTAACAAACTGTTACATTTATGTACATAAAATAATTGGCCATACATGAGTCCTAGTGACGACTTCAGAAACGGTATAAGAGCAAAATATTAACGTCTGACAAAGACTGTTGAATATGTAAAGAACGTTAAACAGTTTGTATAAGCTTGGATGGTTGAGTAAAGACAACACCATTGTATAATATATGCCTTATTACAAAACGGGATATCTAAGATCTGGTTATACAAATTAAGCTTAACAGGTGGGAAATTTGAGAACAGCTGAAATTAAAACCAGTTTAGTAGGAAGCTGAAACAATTTTTTTTTTACATAGGTATATATTTAATGATGAAGAACTTTTGATATGTAGAGAGGTTGGTGAAGGTTGGCGATCAGCCTGAAACAATCCTCTCCATGTCTTGTTCCTCGGAACAGCTCAATTATATTAGCTATCCGGGTACACTCTCTTATGTTCTTCAGCTACGATTTCTTTCTTCTTCCAACTTTTTTCTTTCCAGCGACTTTGCCTATCATCACCAGTTCAAGCTTTACTAATACTGAAGTAACTTAAATCAGTTGCAGGACATTACATAATCTTTGCAATCATAATCAAGGCAGTCAGTCTGGCGAAAGTAACGACAGATCTCTGTGAAATTATATCAGCAATGGATGTCAAAGCTAGTTCTCCGTAAGCTTTACATTGTCCTTTACCTTTTATTACCAAGGTCGGCAGAGTACTTTGCGACCCTATAACGTGGCTCGTGTTAACAGGCGACGGTAACCACTAACCATTCTTTTACGTTACATCTGCCTGCTAAAATGTATATTAAATTAAAACGTTTATTGATAAGTTATGCCAGTAAATGGCACAAAAATAACTGTCAACCTATAAAAATTATGACAATTTTTTTAAACATTCTACTTTTAAAAACTAGTAATTTCATATTTGGGACAAAATACTACTTCCCTTTAAATCAGTAACTAAGTTACTGAGATATTTCTCTGACATCACGAACGTGAAACCTTCTATAATTCTGACAGCTAGGTTAGAAAGACAAAAACGTCAGCGTCGCTTGCGGCTACTGCGGCTAACGCATGAATATGTCATCCTTAGAGCTCTCAGTCACTGTCAGCTCAACATATCATAGTCGTTCCGTTAAATGGTGTAAGGGCCGGCTATCAATTACACGCGGCGTGTAAACGAGCAATGTCAACATTGTGGAAGAATGTTTGCAACTTACGGCACCCCCATCAATCAACCTGCTGAGTTTTGAATTTGTACACTACTCACTACAAGCGTACATACTCTCTACTTCCAACTAGTTTTCACTAGCGAATGTCCCAAGCTTTTCGTGGATGTGTTTGGCTAAAGCTGAATTTAAATCTTCATTTATATTTCCAAATTACTTAATTAAGGATTAGACAGCTCAACACCAGAAAAAAAATTATGAGTTTATGCGTTTCATTGTGAAGAATACATACTTATACATATCGCACCTTCAGTAAGACAAGGGTATAACTTACAAATAATTTTAAAATGAGTTAAATATGCAGGTGTCTTATAAACATTATTATATTTTAAAAAAAATCTCAAGAGTGTGGGGCACAACAATAACAAAATCCGTTGCGTGCTTTAGAAGAAGTCAGACAGAAGGGATATACTTTATTTTACAATGTGATAAGTTTTTAAGTTCGCAATTACAAATATTTAATTTATTCCCGTTGTTTTACATAATTAAATGAATTTTTGTACTACAACATTGTATTATGAAATTTGTACTTGTTTTTGACATATTTAAATAAGTTGCAATTAAAATATCGTCTATCGTGTAATGTATTATGTACTTATTTTCTGATGGATGTGAACAAAATAATGAAATATGCTGATATTTATTACAAATGTCAAATATTTACGAACTTTGACGGTACCCGTGCATTGTGTTTTTGACTGTAGAGTTTAATATCGAAATCGATTATTATTCAACCCTGTAGGGTGGCATGAATAAAAGTCACATTTTCGCTCGTCTCTAAAGCGCCCCATAGCTCCCTTTACTGGTTTTTCATATTGAAATTTTAAGCAAACGGTGTATTCGGCGAAATAACGAGTATGCAAGTGGCCTGAATTGCTCATTCCGATGTAAATGTGTCATCGCGTCTATCTATATTTATCTATAACATGACAACAAAGAAACGTTGCAATTTTAAAATTTCTAAAAACCGGTGCATGGAAAATATTTTAACTGAATTAAAAATAAAAGAAAAAATAAAAAGAGCCGTTATTTCTTCTCTTTTATTATATTTATAATTAATACAAAAGTGGCTTTTGATCCATTTTTTTCCTCCTTACAAGTCAAATAAAAATGAAATAAATTCTGTCCGTGTCCACGATACAGCTACACCTAATTTTTATTTTTTATTTATTTTTAAAGACCAATTTTAGGCACAATTGTTTGGCAATTTATGGAAAAAATAAGCCCTCATATTGCATTTCTCTTCAGTCCTACAATTAACTTAATTAACAAACGATGCACGTTGCCAGGCAGCGACTGCCTTTTAAAGATAGATAGCGTAGGGTGTTTGTGTAGCGCCTGTTTTGCTTGGAATGTATATTTTTGGTGTTAAAGTGGGAATTGTACGATAGTTGTAAATGGCATGCTTTAAAACCGCCCCAACCAACGTTAAGAGCGTATAAAAACGCGCTTGATTTATAACACAATTTCATTCGTTTTGATTTACGGCACCGGCGAGCGAATATTAAAGATTCGTATTGATATATTATTCCTTTATCCCCATTCTCCTTTTCTCCTATTTACGAGAGTTTCCCCTACCCTCATAACTTTCATCGTCCCTTTTTACTGGAAGACTTGTAAAAACAGCCTGGGGTTTTTACATGACATAAATAATCCCTTCTTAACTTTTGCTTAATATTTGCGCATAGACTTCATTTTGCCATAAATCTTTGGCAATATATTTATTTTTCTCAGTTTATAGTAAAAATGACTGACTAAGACCGAAAATAGGAATGACATAAATAGCATCAATTACCTAGATAATGTTCAGTTATTTCATTTTTCAACGTACTTATTATATTACCTAATAACAGAGGATCTTGAAAAATAAGTCAAAGAGTTCATCTTGATGTCATAAATATAATATTTAAATATTATAATATTGAGATTATAATACTTTATGTGAAACAATAGGTGCATTATCAACTCTAGATTTTCCAAAAATATTTTCTATTAGTATCGATGTTAAATTTGAAATTTAAAAAAAGATTATGTAATTTATTAATTTCCAACACTACTTTAACTTTCTTGTAAAACTTATAATAAAGCTAAGCGTCCACCAGAAACGGGCCGGGTCGCAACGGTGCGGCGAGCATTTTTGCGTACTGCGTCCACTGGACGGAGCGGGGCGGGTCGCATAGACTGAATTTTGCCGACAGCTCAGACGAAGAATTATTTTTATTTAATATTTTGTATTTTCATTTAATATTTAGCCTCCTATTTCACTCCAAATATTATTCCTTCGCAATTCATCATGATACTTAGGATCACCAGTATTATTGAATTCGCAATATCGTTGAACTAGCGATATTAACAATTCCTCGTTCATTTTTTGTATGTATTTGAATTTAAAACAATAAACAAATGTAGTAAAATACGTCCGTGCGTTGACGTGACGTTGCGTCCACTAGGCGGGGCGGGGCGGCTCGCATCGCAGTTAACGAAAAAATACGCTTGGGGTAGCAACGCATCGACGGATTCCGTCGCGCTCCGTCCCGCCGCGCCTCTGGTGGACGCAGTTTCATATAAAATGTATAGCAGGCGGATTTTTGCGGTCCGGCCCGGCCCGCCTGGTGGACGCTTAGCTTTAATGTTTAAATAAAAGGACTAAATATAAAATAGGTGATTTGACTGATTTGACTAAGGTACCTAACTACTGCTTTTTTTTTGGTCATATTAATCAAATGTGGCATTAGTCCCGTATACTTGACAATTAAACAAATAAATTGGAAAGTAAGTAATAAATTTTCATGATTAAACTGATTCAGTGTTTCGACTGTTGGTATTAGAATATGTTTCCATACCATGCCATCCATAATTTGGTCTATATCACGCCATCCATAATTTAGTCCATATCATGCCATCCATAATTTAGTCCATATCATGCCATCCATAATTTAGTCCATATCATGCCATCCATAATTTGGTGCATATCATGCCAAAATATTATATGGTGACAACTTGATACCTGGATAAGGACATATACTACTTTTCAATTTTTCACGCAATAGAGGACAATAGAAAGTACCTCATATAACCCATATTCTCGTTAATTCTAAATTCATCAAGCTTACCTCGCTGTATTATAAATATGCTTCCAGCCTCAGTGGTTCGCCTATCTCAATTAAGAGCTTAAAAGATTTGCTAGTATCAACAGTAAGGGGAAAGAATGAGAAAGAAAATTTTCGTGAAGCTAAGCCAATGCTTAGTCACCAGTCTACGTAATAAAGTCCGATTGTGATCTTTTCATTTGCAGTCAGCCATGAGCAATTTCCCCCCCGATGGAGTTATAATGAAGACGAAAATTATATTTCTGATTACTCTATTGTTCATAAGATTTTGATTAAACATGCTTCTTGCTGTAGGTGAATTTCGAGCGCAAAGTCGAGACAAATTATTTCGGATTAAATGAAATTTTCTTTTATGATTCTAAAGTGAAGTCTCATTTGCTTTGATTTATAGCTTTTATCATTTAATACAAAGTGTTAATATAAATTGACTAACAAAAAGTGTAAACGCTGGATTATAAGAATAAATTAATATTATTCTAAAGATACTAATTTTAATATGCTTTTATATTAACAGTCTTTTTTATATAATTATTCAAAAAGTTATAAAATATATATTTTCAGAATTTTAATTCAATAAAAAAAAAATTATTTAGCCTTTTGCTGTTGTTGAATATTATATTCAATTCTTATTATATTTTAGGAGAAATGAAGTTGGCTTCCGTCCTACCACACGCCAATTGACATTGTAGTTTGTTTTTTAGAATAAAAATTTTAAAAATAATCATTTTTTTTAAGTCTTAAATACTTTTGGGCATCCCGAAACCTTGTGCTTTTACCAAACAACACTGGACCAAAAAGAGCAAAATAAAAAAAATACAAAAAAAAAATGGATTTCACAGATATAGAATGAAGCTTACATCGGAAATAGCTTACGCAGTATGGTTTTTGGAGCGGAGTCTGTAATAATGGAATATGAAGTTTTGCTTTTTTTTTTAAATACATTTCTATTTTATGATTTTCATACTGCCACTACTAACTTTTTAAAAACTAAAATTTACAAGCTTTACCACCCAATGACCTTTCTCAATTTGGAACCATTATATTTGACAAAGAGAACCACGGGTATTTTTATACATATAGGGAAAAACGTTTAATGCTCTTTTCATTAATGTAAACAACATTAAAATCCATCGTGCAGTTTAAAAGATCTAAGCATACCTACCTACAGAGGGACAGACGGCGGGAAGCGACTTTATTTTATACTATGTAAAGATTTCGATACTTTATCTACTATTATGGTAGAGGTTTTGTGCATCGTATTTTTTATTGCAATTCTCGTAGTGCAAAGTTTTTTTTTTCTCGTACTTAATTAGACTTAAAATATTTCGTATACCTCGGTATTTTCATTAAATCAAGACATGTTTTTTCTTTTTTTAATTAAAATTTATACGAACATTTTAAAATCCACAAACTAAGTTATTATTTAGAGTTCGACCTAATCGGACCCAGTTGTGTGTAGCACGCTCGGGATACACATCTCTTAATATAGCAACACAAATAAAGCACTGGTCGATACTATAATATAAGTTAGTCGTGTGTATTTTCTGTGCGATCACCTCTGCTCTCTGAGATGTCTAGTAAGTTCCATGAAGTTGTCCCATTAAATTGTAACATAAGACCTCGGGTCACGTTCAAGTTTTGCTGTCAATTACACCTCCTAGCAACGGCGACATTACGTTGCGAACTTTCGTAGCAGCTGCAGTATCAGCACTGCAGTGTTTGAGAATTATTAATGACGAAAATCTTTACGTTTTTCCTCTGCCACAACGGCACTAAATCTACTTCAAAGTTTCTCGGTTTCTTTGAAAAAGTAACGATGCTTTGTCAGAACGGTCACCGAGAAGAAAAATGTTTTCTCAAATGAAAAAACACGACCATCCCAATTTCCATTCGCAAAGCCGAGGCAATCCTTGTTTTCCTCATTTCCTACACCGACGCCAGGAAATAAAATCGCCATCAAGCCGGTGTTGGTAATTTAAAAATAATGCCGCAAAAATTCTCAGGAATGCGAATTTGGAGGCAAATTGCGGTTTGCGTGGATCAGGCGCCGGATGGCCGGATTCAGTTGAGAGGCTACCGGTTAAATATTTTTATATCACCTAATAAACATTCACAGCTGCTCCAAGGTACATTTCTAAGTATTCTAACATACTTAGTACTAAATACGTGTGCTTAACTAAATAAATACTTAAACACTGTGAAGTCCTCACTTTAAAAATAAATGTTATGTACATGCAAATGCCAATAGACTAAGTTAAATTATAAGCTGTCCCTGTCAGCTGTCGTCGGGGTCGTTAGTCCTGAGTTCAGGGAGGATGGGGAGGTCCTGGGAGGAGGACCCCCGGCATCCTGCTCAGGCCGGTAGGACCGGCCCTCTCTGGGTTCTTTGGGCGACGGTGCCGGTCGAACCCACAGGCGGGACAGTGTCTGGCTCAGACGGCACGTACTGGGCGTGTTCCTGGGTAACATCCGGCCCAATCCCCACAGGGTCGAGGAGCTGGTTAGCGTCGCCTCCGCGGCATTGTCTGGTTATTTCGGGCGTTAGAGGAAGGCATCGGGCGTCCGGGATTTGAGAGGTGTGGTGGCCCACAGATGTTCCAGTGGGTCGCCACAATAGGAGTAGAACGCGACTAAGTCGCACAAAGGTGGGTCCGCAAGAACATGGCGGTGTTCGTGGGGCCCGGGTAAAAGGCCATGCTGTGATATTTGCCGCCGATGGCGGAACATGGGGGGGTTTTAGTGCGGTGGAAACGTATGAAGCGGAATGCGGAGAACCGAGTGTGAGCGCTCTAATAAAATTAAGTCCTAACAGTGGAAACTAGTGGGCTGATGACAGATAACTGATTGTTGATAATGTTTAATAAAATTTACGAGAGTAGCTCTTATCAAAGTTATTATAATTGCAATGTTTTATTAATCAATTCTCAAAACATAATTGAAAATACTGAACTAAGTCTAAATGAGACATTTTCTCAGACCAAACTTGTCAGACTAGTTAGAAACCGTCTTGAGATTTCTAATACAACATTCAAAGCTTATTCAATGGACCTGGATTAAAATAGAAAATATAAAATACAGTGAGTAAATGTGCTTAATAATTTTGTTGTTGTATATTTGCAATGTTGTTAAAATTGTCAAATAGTAACTGGTACCGGAGACTATCTTCCACATACACGAAAATTACACGATAAAAAAAAACTAATTTTTACATGCATCTTTTAATTAAGAATCTCAAAAATATCCTTAAACCTTTAAATTGGCAGCAATTCAGATTAACATTTTTTCCTCTGAGTATGTAGATTTGTGTTCAAGAATTCTGTTGATTCTTTCTTCTTTGTTCAAATATTTTTTTTCTTTGGTTCTGGTGGGGCACCGGTTAATATATTTTCTATTTCCCTCTCGTTGGCAATGGTTTCCTTTATTAATTGTTTTATCAATTCATAAACACCTGGGTGACTTTTATCAATTATATTATTCATTTTGTTGCGCCAGGCTTCGGCCGAGTTCTGTGTTCGTGGTATATTCATTTTGTTTGTTTCATGGCAGCTCCAAAAACTAGGTGATATTTAGGTTGTGTGGTTGATGTTCCGTGTACATAATTCTTATCGAACCAATTAGTTATATGTTGCCAATCTGATACTGTTGAAATATACGTTTATTTCAGATTCCTCAAGAAAACTGAGTGCTAACAAAGACTTTACCTCTTTATTAAACTGTATGTCGCTTGCGTATCTTTTGGCGAAACCCCGGTCTTGAACTTGCCTGAAACAAATAAAAATTTTGTAATAAGTATAGCAACAGAAATCTAAGTAGGTTAGGTTAGGTTCATGAAAATAAATGCGAGCGAAGCGCAGCGGAGCGAGCGCACCCGGAATACTGGTTATAGCAAAACGACTGTGCGCTTATTACAAAATGTGTTACAGGACTTATTTAAAAAAAAAATGATTTTAATAATAATAACTACCTGTAGATAATTTGTCCCAAATGAAAATGGCATCCTTGTAAATAAATTTCTTCAAAATTTGATCGAAGACTCAGTATTGCAGCTTTTTCGAAATCTAACACACATGCTTTTGGTGCAAGATTAATACCGTGTTCTTTTCCGTAGTTCAAACATTGTCATATGTGAATCCGTCATTATTATTGTACAAACAAAAGTACGACGGAAATGTTTTTTATTGTCCGTAAAAATATTTCCATGTGTAGTATATAGCTGCTTGAACATGTTGGGCGCAACTTTAAATGTGCCATCCAGTATGTCGCACGGCTTAAAGTTGACATCACATTAAGTGTGGACATCATCAAAATTCTTTTATTCGTATCGAACGTATGATCTTTTATAATAAAATTTTCATTTTTAATATTAGTGTATGCGTTGTTTATCTCAAAAGTAATATCAGTGGGATCTTTTATAGCATTCTGTTTTCTTTTACGGCGATAAATAACTTGTTTTAACGCAAACGTGGACGGCAAACATTCTAAGACATCCGTAGATACAGTGCTTTTGGCATTTTGTAATACATTACATGTCTTCACACCAGATAACGAATCACTTTTTAATTTTTCTTTAAATTCGCTTACGCAGTTCCTGGTAGGATCTGGCTCATGATTGTGATTATCCTGACACTTCAACACTTTATGAATGCCGTCACATAATTTCGTGCTTACAGTTGAAGTACAATTACATATCTTGTTTCGTCGCAGTTCACAACTCCAGTAATACTTATTATTCGATTCTTTGCTCTTTTGTACGTAAATCCATTTTTAATTAACTTAACTCGGCCTCTTGAAGTAATAAAAACTGATCATCTTTGTTATACTCACTCATTTTAATTATTACACCAATAAAACATACAACAGTAACAGTCCACAAGTAATGATGTAAACACTTATCGCCTATGAGTCAATTTATTCGTACATACCTACCTACATTGTCATAAAAATAAGTTAGGCTTACCCACATAATATTACATAGTTACTAAACGAACCCTACTTAATACAACATTTGGTAAACAATAAACAACTAAATGAATATTAAGCTAACTAAAACATTCGCTACTTGGCATTTGGAAAAGTGTCATTATAAAAAGCAGACCAAACATACAGTTGGCAACTGTGTGGTTGGAAAATAAAACAAAATTATAAAAAAGTTGGCAAATGATATTCCGCGAAATAAAGTTCTTCAAAACGTTAGTTGGCAAGTGATAATCGACAGAACAATTTTCAGCGAAAAGGCAGAGAACCGTTTATACCGTGAATACCGTGTACCTTACTAATAACCAGTTAAAATTATATATTTCATTCCCTACTATCTAGTAGTTCATAAGATTTTTTAAAGGTAATTTTGACAAGCCACCAATCAGTTAGATCGTCCAGTATGTTCACGTTTCTCGTATGAGCTGGACCAGAGAAAGCAGCCATTTATTATATTAAAAACCCTACGTTATCCTAGTAGATGAGACGCAGCGCTGACGTAGCTGCTCGTAAACTGTTCCCGGGATTTAATAAAATTTATTCAACTCCGTTCTTTGGGGGCCGACAAATCATAAATTTCCTAGAGCACTTATTTAGTTGGTACGAAAAGTTTTAGAGATAGTAAAGTTTGTGCCCACGTCCACGCTCATGAGAATATTGACTAACGTTAGGGCAGAAACTTAAGTCTGTGTAGTTGGCCCCCAAATATCGCGATAAAAAAAACGACGTGAGTTCAGTTGTCTGCTTATTGTTCTTTTTTTAAATTACTTTAAATTAATATCAGCTACATCAACGCTTACATTACATAACATGACACTGTCATGATGAGTTCGATGATTTTATCCTATCTCAAAAATGCCCAACGCGCCCAAAGAAGTTTTCACTTCAAAAAGAAAAAAAAATGTTTTTGTTTTTTATTGCTACTGTTACTCACAATGACTGGAAAATTAGTACTTAATATTAAAATGGATAGTAGTTTATCACTGAAAGTAATCAAAACGTAGTTTAATAAATAATGACAATTAAAATATGTACTATATTTTTACATTGTCGACTTTCTATCGGGGTCACTCATGAATAAAGTGTTCATTGTATTAAATAAAACCTTATAATTGTTGAGTTTATTAAGTCTGTTATAAGTGACCCACTTCACAGTTTACTGATTTTTATTGGCACGAACAGTATTTTAAATTTAAACTTATGTTAAACTAGCTGACCCGGCGAACTTCGTGCCGCCTCAATATAAAATATTGTTGTATTTACATACTAGCTGTTGCACGCGACTTCGTCTGCGTTACTTTTTTAAAATAAAATCTATGTTACTCCCTGATAATGTAGCTAATATTAGTATAGATATACAGAGAAACTTAAATTAATCACAGTTAATATTAAAGTGAGTAATTTTTTCTATTTTTAATTCTATTACTATATTTAATTCTATTCTATACTACACCGTAAAAGCTTAGTTTAGCTGAAATTTCTTACAAATTAAACAAATATCTGGTGCATTACACCTACTACTTCCTGTCTCGTACATTTTAAGACCAAGTCATTCAATACAACAAATTCTTAGTTACTATTTGCTGCAGACTTCGAACCGTATTTTATTTATTTATTTATTTGCAGGTTCACTTATTACGCTAGGTTAATACACTTAGTGGTTGCGCCGTGATCGAATAGTTGGCTGTCAAGTCCTTTCTTTCTTTCACCTATTACCCACCTTCCCAATAATTGTGGCCCTCACATTTTTCCCTTTTACCCGCTTACCAAAAAATAATGCATTGCTACCGATGACCGCGCCGCGAGAAGAAGAAGTAAGAAAAGACACGCGCCCGCGCTTGAGCTGTGTTTCCGCGCCTACAAGGAGTTTATCCGCGCCTTAACTCGTTTTCGGAAGTGAAGTGAATTCATCCGCGCCTTATCGCTGAACATTTGAAATACTATATGTGAACAGTGTCTGCCAGTTGGACATTTAGAAGATCCTGCAGGAGAGCGCACCAGAGCACCGGTATAAGGTACGTGCATTTCCTTCTGCTACCTATCCTGTCCTTCAGACGGTCATACTGTTCGCTTATAGCCGCAACCAGATACAGTCCACTAAATCGCTAATAGGGATTCATGGCGTGATTCTGTCGCAATCCCGCCGCAACGAAATTTAGATTTCGTCAACCCCTTTAGGGGTTTTCACCGCGCCTTCACTTAGGTTTGTAAAGTATATAAGTAAGCGACATAATTTATAACAAATGACAAACATTTACAAACGAACATCGCGAGCGATTTTTAAATATTTAATAAAAAATAAATAGAAAAAAAGGACTTACTTAAAAGGACATTCTTACGCAATATACATATATGCACATATAAGTGGGTAATGTATCTGCATTTCATATAAATGTAAGTTGGAAAGAGCATAAATTAGGGTTAAAATAGGTAGTTAGTAAAGTACACAAGAAAAGAAACGTATAGTTAGGTTGAATTTACAAATATTAACTTCAGTGAACTGCTTGCATTGGCACTGATCGAAATTCAAATATTCTATCTATCTAACCTCATCTTGTAAAGTCTAACGGTCAGAATATAAATTATAAATTCATCTCGACTTAATGAACTCCATCGATCCATTAAGATCGACCTAATTCCCTGAAAATATATATTTCATCAAACTTAAAAATTCTCTTTAAATGACAGTTTATATAATTTGTCTAGAAAATTTATTAAGAAATTTAGAAAAGTAAAGGATTATATATAAACGATGTAATATCCATTAATTACTTTAATATACTCCTATGACTATCTTATACCTATTCTCCAAAAAATATTGAATAATACTATAGTGATAAGTATGTGGGCTGTAACTTTTAAACTTGAAAATTTAAGACACTTGGAGTGATTTATTTATTTATTTATTTATTTATAATTTTAACAATTTTAAGGGCTACTTTATAAAATAACATGTAAAACGATAAAACTAAAAACCACTGAGGTTTAATCTCGTTTTATCATTTGAAATTATTAATAATTCTAACTATATACTATTAATTATTATTAATATTATTATTAATTACATACAATTTAAAAAATATTTCTTTAACTTAAATTTAATATTTTTAATCGATATATTGTTACATAGATCTGAAGGTAGGCCGTTGATAAGGTGTGGGACAATGTAAGCGGTAGTCCTTTCGCCATAAGTATTATTTACGCGCTGTGTACGTAATCGCTTTTTTGAAATAGCTCTAGTGCATACTGGGTGTTCCATCAATTTTTTTAAGGACTCGTTAAAAAATTTTTCTTTCAGTATTGAAAAAGAAAACTGATTCTTTATTGGTAAAATCTTACAGTGCTTAAAAAGGCCGTTCTCATCGTCGTAGTATTTATTTTTAATTTTAGTTGAGACTAATGTTTTTAGAATTTTTACTTGTAGTTTGTAGATTTTGTTTAAATAACTTTTGTAGGTTCGACCATAACTACTAAGTCCATACTGTATATAGGGTTCTGCTAGTGCATAATAAAGCATAAGTTTCACTTTAAATGGTATGCGATTTTTTAATATTGTAATATTTGCAAGGAAAATCCTTAATTTATCGCAAATTAGTTCGATATGAGGGTTCCAATTAAATTTGTCGTCTATAGTTAATCCGAGGTATGTTTGGGTTTTGACAATATCTATAGATTGACAGTTGCAGTATTTTATACTGATAGTGTGTAAACAATCATGTTCATGAGCTACTATGTTCTGTATATGGGATTCTCTAATGTACGGTGATTTTATAATTAACAATTTTGTTTTGTTTGCGTTAAGTACAAGACCGGAATCATGACACCATCTTGTTAAGGCATTCAGATCGGATTGTAAGCGTTCACATGCCGTGTTAGGATTTCTATCAGAAATTACAAGGCACGTGTCATCTGCGAATTGAAAACATGTGCTATATCTGATGTAATTGCTCATGTCATTAACATAGGATAGGAAGTGAAGTGGGCCCATCACGGATCCTTGAGCTGTTCCTTCGGTTACAGACATGAGCTCACTATATGTGTTATCAATTTTTACCGCAAATGTTCGATTTTTTAGATAGTTCGTACACCAAGTTAGTAATGGGCCACGTATTCCGCAATCATCCAATTTTTCAACGAGCTGGTTATGTACTAATGTGTCAAATGCTCGTGAGAAGTCAATAAAGAGAGTAAAAACATACTTTTTTTCATTTAATTGTTTATTAACTTCATTAGTGAACTCTGATAAGAGTATCGAAGTTCCTTTACCAGACTGAAAACCAAATTGATTTCGGTTTATTACATCGTGCTTCTTAAAAAATGCGGATATTTGATGGCATATATATTTTTCTACTATTTTGTTTATAGATGAAAGTAATGTTATTGGACGATAATTTGAATAATCGTTTTTCTTACCTTTTTTATAGACTGGTCTTACGCATCCTTTTTTTAGTTCATCCGGGTAGTGACCACTTTCAACAGTTTGATTAATTAAATCGGCCATTGGGTTAGATATAATGTCACCTATCATTTTAATTTCAGAAATTGTAATATTATCGGAACCTGGAGCTTTTTTAGAGTTGAGTTCTTTAATGATTTTATAAACACTCCTAGCAGTGGCTTTTTTAAACAAAATGCTTGAGTCCAATGGTTTACGTTTATCATTTGAATCTATTAATTTTATATTGCAGTTAGGTATTATATTTTTTACTGTTTTATCAAAACATTTTGCAAAGTTATCAGCAATGTATTTTGTAGAGATTCCTTGTGCATCAAATGCTCTATGTATGGCCATATCGATTGACAATGTAACTCTTCCTAGCATTTGATTTACAATTTGATATATTTTTTTAATATTTTTAGAGTTATTATTAATATATTTAATATAGTATTTATTTCTCTTATCTTTTAAAATTTTGTGAATCTTATTTCGTATTTTATTGTATTCTAATTTTAATTTTGTGTCATTTAAACTATTTTTCCAATTATGAAATATTTTATCTCTCTTATCACAAAGTTGGATAATATTATTATCGATCCAGGGCAGATTGAATGGTTTTGAACATTTATTATACATTTTGTATGTTCTATTGTTTCTCGCAAAATTTTTGGCATTTTCAAAAGAATTATAAATGAAACTTAAGATCTCAGAGGAAGAATTCATATTTTTAGTTTTTGTCCATTTAACCTTTTTTATTTCATTATAGAAAGTTTCGTAGTTTATAATGCTTTTTATAACATTTTTTTAGACTGCAGAATGTCAGATGCTTCGTTACAGCAAGCATAAATAATTCCTCGGTGGTCTGCTAATACGACATCGAGTACCGCTGTGAATTGGTGTAATTCAGGAAAACGTGCAAATATATGGTCAATGCACGATTTAGTAAGGCGATCTTTTGTAGTTTCGATTCGTGTGTAATCTGTTATTCCACACATTAGTCCTAATTCACTAAGTGCTGTTAGGTATGAATTTTTATGCGTTGAGCCAACCTTCAGATCAATGTTAGTATCACCAATAAGAAGGAGATTTTGTTTATGATCAAACTTAGTAATGAGATTACATAATTCTTTAATATACAGATTGATATTTGTTGATGGCGGTCTATAGACAGCACACACAACTATATCACAATCTGAATGTAATTTTAGGGTTCCTGTAATGTTTTCAAAGGTTTTAGTTTTTTGTTCAAATTTAAAAAGGGTTGATGCGGGGTTTCTCTACGTGACTAGATTAATAAAAAGAAATAAGCATTTTAACTAAAGTCAGACAATGTACTCAGAACCGAATACTGTTGGGAAAGAAGGGTGTAAATGTTACCCTGCATTGCTGGATATTATTTTGATGATTATGATTGAAAAGTATAAGGTTAACATCGCAAAGCAACTTTGGAGCCAAATAGGAGTTTGCCAATTTTTGACAATATGTGATAACTAGCAGTTAGTTAACATTTAAAAATACTTGAACAGATAATATAAAAAAATTACAGTCTAACATCAGTTTCCAGATATAGTCAGATGAACTTCGAAGAAAGAGGTTCCAAGGTTCCAAGTTCAAAGAAGATGGTTCAAAGTGTAGAATTCCTAAATGCTCTCTAAAACTGGTCTGAACTAACATTTATTTTAAATAATCAAAATAATCATCTCCCTTTGATGATACATCAATTTAGGGGCGCTTAGTGGCACAGCCTCCAAGTTCTTGACTCCAGTTACAGTAAGCCTACAATTAACCTCTAGCGAACGCTTATAATGAATGTTTCAATAAATCAGCCAAATTGCCCTTTATTACGCATCTTACATCACTTTAATTGAGACATCTTACGCAATCAACGTTGAATTTTCGGCAATTCCACTCGAAGGTGCAAGTAAGTATTTCAAGGAAAATTATTACAATGAACATTTATTTAATGTTCTCGGTACTTGATAGTCAAAGAACCGAATTATTTTTATGTTTCATATAAGTGAGCTTCAAAATTGAAACTTAAGTATAGGTTATTTTTTATACAAAAGTTATTAGACAGATTGACGGTCCAATTGATGGTATGTGGATACCGTCGCCTATTAATGTAAGCAACGCCACATGTGCTGAAATTGCGCTGTTAACCTTAGTAAAGGATAAGGGACCAGGAAAAGATAGAGAAATGGGCTCTGGCATCTCTGTTACCTACTTACTCACCAAAACACAACAGCGCTTATACTGATATTTCACAGTGATTTTCTGTAATGGGATGGTTACTGCCGCCATGAAAACAGTATTCACTGCCACTGCTACGACGTTCTATAATGTTTCATTTAAATTTTATTTAACGTCATGTTAGAACAACATTTCTACATCCGCTTGCAATGTCGTATACTTTTCGCAATTCAGTTTTTATATCATGTCAAAATTAAATAAATTATTGATTTCTTCATTAGAAATTTTAAGCTTTATTCTATTCGAGGATTTTTAGTGTCAGAACAAATAGTTTTCCATTCATAAATTTAACTCTTTATACCAGTTATTTTCTGTGACACCTTTATTTTAGTCTGTTGCTTGAAAAGTCATATGCTTTCCGCAATTCAGTTCTTATATTATTTCAAAATTGAATAAACTATTTATATCCATCCACATCAGTAATTCTAAACTATTTTATTCGAGGAGCCTTCCTGTCAGATTAAATGGTTTTCCATTTAACAATTTAACTCTTTATACTAGTTATTTTCTACGACATGTTTATTTTAAAACTGACTCGATTCTAACGTAAACGAGTTATAATTGTGTAATAATTTTCATTTAGGTACTAGCTGAATACTAGCTGTGTCCGCAACTTCGTACGCCTGGTATTTCGGTTTTCGATATAACTTTTTTGTTTGTAAACCGATTGGTATGAAACAAACACTAAATGTTACGGAAAGAATGCTGCAATACATCAGTGAAAACGGCATTCAAATCCGTTAAGTTGTTTCTGAGATTAACGCACACAGACAAACAGAATTCTAAAACAATTTTTTTTTTACCAATGACTAGACATTTTAATTTTTTTTTAAATGTACAGACACGGCTCGTTTACAATTTTATTATATGTATAGAATAGAAAGTGTACTACGGTTAATTCTAATTTAATGACTAACTATAGTAAACAAACTTCATCGGTGTTTAATTACTGCTTCCAAATAAAACCATAATGAATATCCAATGTGTAATTAAAATCGACTTTTCCTGTTGACATTAACGAAATACGGAAGCAATAATATAAAAATATGTAGGTGGATATAGTGAATATACTCTGTGAAAGTATATAAGGGAATTAAATCAAAATTTAATTTAGCCCACAGAAGAAATAATTATATTTGATTATGCTACAATTTCAGTTTCCTGGTTATAATATAACTTATTTTTATATAAATACCAAAAATCCTATTTTATTTTATCCCAGTATATTACTACCATTTCATTACCTACATAATCTTATTATAGAATTAATAATAAGATTAATATCCTACATAATCTTTTTATTAATTCTATACTCAATAAATATGGTTCCTCTTTCGTGTTAAAAATAATTGAGTATTTATTAGATAAATATAGAACGTGCGTTCGAGTCGATATAATAAAGAAAAAAAAACTGACTTTATCATTAGCGCTGAAACTTTATCTCATCTGCGTTCCAGAAACTCGACCACACAAATAATGCGACACAGATCTCAACTTTATCACAGTAAAGAAGCGGTAGAGAGTATTTAGCATTTTTGAACGGAAATGTTTGCAAATGGATTTTATAAATGCTTACCGATACAATAGCGATGATACGCACTGTAAAATCGAGCTTTTTTTTACATAATTTTTAATATAAAATAAAATAAAATACACCAAAATCTCCGTATATACGGTTTTCATGTTGCTTGACTGTTCAATTGATGGTAGGTGTCTCTTGGGGGGATTGCAAACGGGTACCGCAACATTTCTGAACAAGAGGATCCTCTCCCAGCCGAACCATCGGAATCTAGAGCTCGGACGGCTGATCTATGTCCGCCACCTTCCTCTTGACCGGGACCTGGGCGGTCGTAAGATCGTGGCGTATTAAAACATTTAGTTAATCTTATTGCTCATATATTTTATTCAGAAAAAAGTACTGATCCCACGGAGACACTACTTTTTTTTCTAGATGAATGTTACCCTAGGTATTTCTCTGTATAGGTCCCCCGACATTGCCGGCGCACTTCCACTTTCGGGTACGCCGAAAATTCTGACAGAGAGCGTAGCCCTCCCCACGCTGGATAGCCGTGGCGGGGCACCGAAGTCGTGTCATAACGTTCCCGCGACCCCGCCCATCAACGGCCGCGCTAGAAAGTCGTTGGGTTTTAGCCGATATGAATCCGGCATAACCCCGCAGTGTCCCTACAAAGAATTTCCCAACGTTAAAGATATTTTTCTGTATCCCTGACAACGTGTGTGCAAAATTTCATGATAATCGATTGTATAGTTACCACGTGAAAACGTAACAAATAAACACTTTCACATTTATAATATTAGTTAAGATTTCATAAAAGTGTTATTTCACCTACAATTTAGGTATTTAACTTGTTTATAATGTGGGTTATATCCCATTAAATAAAACATTAATTTGAAATGCTTATTAAGACCCCGCTTTCCTAAATGATTTAAAAATTCAAAGGTTCCATTCTACGTCTATTTCACGTTGTGGCTTAGTGAGTTGAAACCGCGTTCACCGCTTACAGGAATCAGCACTCAGAACTTTGTTCCGTGGGACAAAACTGGCGAACAAACTTAATTTGTTTGGCATATCCATTTTGAAACCACATGTAAACAAGGCTATTTTTACATTGTTTTGCATATAACTTCTTACTTACTTACATTATGTAAACTGAAATTCATATTCCAAACAAAAACAAAAAGTAAAAAATAAATTTAAATAAGGCTACTTTACAATAAATATTTAATTGTAGATAAAAATATATTATTTAAAACAAACTGCATCTTTATTAATTTTAGTCATCTATAACTCTTTCGTAATTACTTCATAACAAGTTTCAATTTTTTGTATTGCTTACTTTTATTATTGTTTAATTTTTTTTTAAATTAACATAAATTCACAAACGTATGTCTATCTTTATGTCTATGTCTATAATTTAGATTTTATACTGTGTGTGGTAAAAAATATGTTACTCAGTGAGTAACATAACGTGCTACCTCTCCTATATGCAAGCACTCAAAATATAGGTATGTAAATACTGCGTGCAATAAAAGAGATTGGAATCCTTGAAAGGTATGGTTTTATGGTGCGGGATTATTGCTGTTAGAATGATCCAGAATTAATTTAAAGTAAGTGAACGTTCTTGCTTCAGTCTCATTTAGCATGTTCAAAGGGAACGCGAGACTCCAATAAAATTCAATGCCAGGGCCGCATTAACAGAGCACCGGAGTTGTTCACCGACATATTAGTAGCAATAATTTAGGGATAATGTTCTTGTAATTTCGCCCGAGCGACCCGCGAAATCTATGGGCTTTAATAAACGTGAACGAGTTCTATGGTAATAATTATTTCAAAGCATTACCCGCTTTACATGATACTCTTAATTAAATCACTAACAATGTAACACGCGGGATTTAATTTAATCTTTAATTAAGACATATTCGTTCTAAACATTTTAAAGTTAATTAGGTATAAGATATCTTATTTGTGGGTATAATCAGTAAAATTTAATGTGTGATTTCATTTACGATATAAAATTTCATGAAATGGAATCGGTAATTTTATTGCTACTAATAAAACCTCATTACTGGCAATAAAACTTGTGACTTTGTAGGTATGAGCCACATGTATAGAAAGTTAGTATAAAAATGCATTACTTAAAACTACAGTACCTAAAGTAAAAGTGCAAAATAATTATATCTTTTATTTTATGAAAAATATATTAATTTCACAAGATATTAATAAAAATTAATAACATTAGAGATTAAGATTTTTATATATTTCTTCTAAATTCTTTTGGCAACTTTCTTCGAAAAATTGAGCTTATCCTTTTCACATTATTTATTATTTGGGAATAATAAACCTTATTATAACTGCGTTTTACCAAAGATCACATTCATGTATAATTCAAGTTATTTTATAAATATAATACTACGTTTTAACTAACGAATTTTATAAATTTTGTATCCTATGACGAGCTAATATTTTATAATTTAAGATAGATATTCATGACCAGTGAGGTTAGTTACTGTTGATATTAATTCGGTGAAGACATGATCCGTGTTCAAATTGCGCCCCCGGTAAACCCGCCTTAATATTCGCGTTAATTGGCGGCCTCCCTACCACGGCTCCTCGAGAAATATATGCAAGCTAAGTCAGGGAACAAACCGGTGCAAATAGATATCTTTATTGGAGAGGAGGGGAGCCTCTTATACAGGGGACATAAATTTCAGGATAAGTAACACGTTTTTGTAATAACAATATTGTTAGTACGTAACAAAGGAAAATGAAAACAAGTCACTACTCGTCCAAAATCTATAGTAATCCATACTATTTTTTTATTTTTATTTAATAAGGTACGCAAAACAGGACACTGACATTAAATACATTGAATAGATATAATTACATTGAAGTGAACTAGACAGAGACCCAAAACACGAGTACACAGCTTGTCCAAACAATACAGTGTTGCATGCACATTACAGAACAAAACAATAGAAGAAAACAGAAATTATAAATGTGCATGAAACTCTGTCCGACTGTTTGTTACCTTTTCACGCCTTAACTACCTAACTGATCATCATGAAGGGGATACAAGAAAGGGCGTAGGGTACCTTTCATCCAGAAAAAAAGTACTGTTCCCGAAGGATCATCTATAATAAAATAACGCATGGACAAAGTTTTATAGCAACAAGGGGTCAAGCGTTATATTGCTTTTATATTTTTTATTATTCAACGCGGACGAAGTCGCGTCACCAGCTAGTATCTAATATACCTAATTGATTTTAATTCACAATAAATATATATTTTAATTTTTATGACATTTTTACTATAATACCTTTTCAATTAAGAGCAGAAGAGTAAGTTCTTGCGCCCACTCGAGTGTCTATAGTTTTTTTTTTGAACGAAAAAGTAATAACCTGGAATGAATTCAAAAGATAAAGCGTACCAGACATAGCTTATCATAAATGTAAACATAATCCACTATTATTATTAAATGCGAATCTACAAAATTAGCAACTCTTTTATGATCTTAATGTGCACGCTTTTACAGCAAATTTCCCACTAATATCCAACAGCTATTTATATGTAAATTTTAGGGGTAATTTTAAAACAACTTTGCTAAAACTATAAAATAACAAATAATGTAGATGATTATGAGCTTTGTGGTACAAACAATAGTGGGGAATTCCACTTTAATATCTCAGATAAAATAAGAACTAATGATAGAGCCTTGTGGACGGCAGAGTGAAGCTGGCAAAACTACGTCTCATCTTATTAAAATATTTAGGTACCTACTAGTGAAAATGACGAATTGGATAGTGTAAGGGTGTGAAAAGCAGTTATCAAAAAATAAAAAGCAGGAAGGAATCACATTTCATACGTAAGTAAGTTAGTAACCAATATCTTCAATAAAAATAAACAAAAATTGAGGTTATATAGCTTGGAAAACAAAATCTCAATACAGAAAACTGCCTACGTACACATGTTTATAAAACCAGCTTCACTTTTTGTCAGTAAAATTCTGTCTATAGGTCTTATTTGGTCTGAATTTAAGTTCCATTATATATTTTAAAAAATACATGCCTATTTCATTACAATTTTTAAAGTAGTTTTGCGGCTTACATCGACTAAATGAATTTTATTCAAGGTTGAAAGAAAACATCACAAAAAAATTTAGTTGGAGGAAAATAATATTTTTTAAGACGTAATATTATTAGCTAGCTTAATTATTTTTCTACTTTCATAAGAAATGTATGTCCATGAATGAGATAAATGTGATTTATTGTATGTTCACCTAAAGCCCGTGACGTTATTTTTAGAGGTTACATGATATTTTTCTCTTATTCGCCAACCCCAAACGAAGTTCGTTCTCCCCCAAATTTACACCAATATCAAATTACTAACGGCTAAAAAGGCTGTCGAAATAATGGGAATATATTTTGCAACTTTCCGAGAAGACCAACTTATATTCATCAGGGAAAACAAAAGAAACTTCGTCATTTGGGACTTAATACGAGTATTTTAACAGATTCATTACTCGGTCCGAGAATCTTGAGTTTAACTTTAGAAGTGGTTTTTATGTTAATAACATTCCAGATTTAAGGCTTATCCTTCCAAAAAATTAAATTTTTGCAACATTTTGTAACAGTATTATTCATTATATATACGCCTTTTCTTCAGCGAAAAAAATATATGTTTATCTACAAGATATGAGGAATGATTTGTTGGGATTAAAAATTTTATTTTATTGAAATTGATTCAGGAAAAAAATTCTAAACTCACCCCTTTTATTTTCAGTTGTAACAATCTCACTTCTACAATATTTATCAAAAGATTATGAAATTTTGTACACTTATGAAGATAACAATGTAGCATGATTTGTTGAAAGCGCTTTTTGAAAATTCGTAAAATTGAATTTTATATAATGTTTTTATCAAAAATATTTCCCCACTTACTCAGCGCTAGCCCGTTCTCGTCCATAAAATCAGTGCGGGGCGAGTCGTGATGCTAGACGGACCTGTGCCGCGTTGCGCTTCATCAAATTATTAATTTTTACGTAATAAACAAAGAATAAACATTTTAGTGGCAGAACAGACAGTGCATGATAGTGTATATAATACTTTAATAGGTTTTCTTTTTTGTCTTTTTAATTAAATCTTTAAAAAACTAAATATAAATTATGTTGTAATATAATATTCAATTTATTAATATTAATAATAATTAATTAATACATATAAATTAATAAGCCTAATAAATAAATAATAAATAAAGCCACTATAAAGCCGGATTCCCACTCACGTATCTAGTGACTCATCGAATTGTTCTCCTAGAAGGAGCGGTGGGGGGTTTCCCTATTGTAGGTGGTCGCGTAGGGGATGCCCCCGTGACCTCCAGAAAAATCCGATATCCTCGGTACACCGTTCTGGTAAAAAGTTGGTGAGCGGTTCTCGGAAACTATGAGGGATAGAAGGGTGGCGTTTGCAGAAGGTCATAGAGGGTGATCGGTAGTCACCAAGGAAAGTGTCATCCGGTCTACCGGGGCACCAAAAAAAAAGCCCCCTCCTTGGACCCTCCCGACCATAACTCGGAAACGGCGCGTCACAGCCGTGTCGTGTTTGGGCTCATCGGGAACGTCTGGACGAGATAAAAAATTTGGCGCCCCCCTCGGACCACCCAGACCGTAACTCGGAAACGGCGCGTCACAGCCGGGTCGTGTTTGGGCTCATCGGGGACGTCTGGACGAGATAAAAAATTTGGCGCCCCCCTCGGACCCCCCCCCCCCCCCCCGACCGTAACTCGGAAACGGCGCGTCACGGCCGTGTCGTGTTTGGGCTCATCGGGGACGTCTCGACGAAATAAAAAATTTGACACTTCCTCGGACCCTCCCGACCGTAACTCGGAAACGGCGCGTCACAGCCGGGTCGTGTTTGGGTTCACCGGGGACGTCTCGACGAGATAAAAAATTTGACGTAACTATGGTCAACGGTTACAAATAGACCCCCCATGTTAGGTATCATTTGAAAGGATGAGGGTAATCTATCAACACCATCCTCCCAGCCCCCCTCCGCTCCCCCCTTACTCCCCCCCCTCCTTTAAAATTACACAATTAATAATAATAAGACCCAAAACCAAACCAAAACAATTAGACATGGCAAAAGACAAGACAAAATGAAAACGTGAATAAATTTTCTACAAGCATTTGTTTTTTTTTTTTTAATTCTATTGACATGAATTTTAAAAATTATAAAAAAGGGCTTTTGATAGCTTTTAGAAAAATCAAGCGCTGAATCAAAAATATGGAGAAAATAATAAATGTTAAGTGTGCCTTTTACAGTTCAATATACCCTAAAAAGCCCCACAGAGTTTCCATTTAATCCACTCAGCCGCTTTTTTGTCCCGCTCGATAGATTTTTTGAAAAAATTGAAGAAGCAAGATTCTCGCTCTAAAAAGTTCGTAATCTTTATCAAAATGAAAAAAAAAAACACTTTTTGTCTCAATTTATTGTCTCTTCACTCACTTGGTGAATTTGAAAAAAAATGTCAAAATTAAAAAAAATATTATTACCGCCGGCATTAGCGTTACCCAAAAAAAAAGTACCACGCGAAGTTTGCACAGTTGGTGCAAAAACTCAATTGTTTTTACTGAAAATTAAAAAATTTGTTAGTTTTGATAAAAACTTTTGTTTGGCTCTTTTACCATATATTTTATATTCGTATAAAGAAATATACATACATCTATACATATAAATAAAATTGGAGTGTCTGTTTGTAATATTGAAATAACCGTTTTTTACTACATGCATATGAATATATATACGTACATACACCATATATGAGTACATACACCAAAATAAACCAACCACATAACCAAACCAAATTTTTGTCTGTCTGGGTGTATGTTTGTTCCGGCTAATCTCTGAAATGGCTGGACCGATTTTGACGGGACTTTTATTGGCAGGTAGCTGATTTAATAAGGAGTAACTTAGGCTACGTTTATTTTAGAAAAAATCCAAAATAACATCCAAAATAACATTTTTTACAATTTTTGTCTGTTTGTTTGTTCCGGCTAATCTCTGAAATGGCTGGACCGATTTTGACGGGACTTTTATTGGCAGGTAGTTGATGTAATAAGGAGTAACTTAGGCTACGTTTATTTTAGAAAAAATACACCCCGGGCCAAGCCGGGAGCGCGTCGCTATACACTCTAAAAACATAACCCTCGTTGTGGCGCAGACGGGTAAAAATTTTTACTAGGTAACATAATTTACTACCTAAATAACAAAACACGCTTCATTGTTACTGAATTATCCCTCTACATTGTAAATAATTATAAATTTGTAGTATGTATTTGCAGTAAAGTAGGCTCAGTCGACTATGTCGTGCCTTTGTCGTCTAGTCTCCATACTACTCTTTGCCATCTCTGTGCGGTCGATCTCTTGTAGAGGGTGGCGCGGGGAAATTAGCCTAATAATTCAAGGCCAAATCGGCGTTATACACCTTAACGCATTTGTTTTCTTTTCGAAAAGCGTGTGCCAAATTAGCCAAGTAGTAAGGGTTACTTTCCCATTATTAATATTAGTATGACTATAACAATTTCACGCCTTAACTATACAACCGATCATCACAAAATTTTGCACACTTAATTACACGTAAGGACATACGATACCTTTCATCCAGAAAGGTGAAATAACTCTGTCAGTTCAAGCCTTAACTAATATATTCAAACGATCTTCATGAAAATTCGCATACAGGACCTAGGGTACATTTCATCCATAAAAGGACATCTGGGTAGCCCGTCTGGCGGCAGTAACCACCGCCTTACATAAAACCATCTTGAAATAACAGTACGCATGCTGTTGTGTCCCTATGGCGTTGCTTGTATTATAGGCGACGGTAGCCACAAGTAACCATCAAGTGAGCCGTCAGCCTGTCTGTCGACCTCAACATTAATAAAAATTGTTCTATAGGCATCATATAAAAATAAACATTCAATGCCTGGAAAAACTATAACAACAATAAAGATTGAATATATTATTGCTCGTTTATTTTATCAGGCCTTATATATTTTTATTTTTCAACGCGGACGAAGTTGCGGACACTTGTGTTGTATAAAGGGATTTTTGAGCGAAATTCAATCGAATAACTCGTAAATCCGCGTGAAAGGAAGAGTTTTAAGGATACCGAACGGTGATCCCTCAAAGCCGGAAAAAACGGCAACGTAAGCGTTGGGTGTACAATCAGTCTTGATCCATTCACTTGGTATGTATGTTCCCTTGCGGGCTGACAGATTGCGCATTGTCAGCGGCGTCGGCGGACATCGTTCGCGTCACCGTGACAAATGAAATAAGAGGATTGTAGTGACGTCACACCGGGAGTGCTCCAACAATCATATGCTGTGTCGTATGAGATATTTCAGGTTTATTGTGTTACGTAATTTTCACTCCAGTAAAAAGTTATTATAGCTTGTGTGCCATTTTGTTTCTCTTGTTGGAATCACTGTTTTAGTAGCAAAAAAATATATTCAGCTAATACATCTTTTAATAAAATCCGCTATTTAATGCTAAGACTATAAGAATAAAACTTATAGAATCTTTCATGTGACAAAATAATAGTACCAAAAAATATCATAAGATAATTTCTTATGAATATCATTCTTATGGTAATGTCACTGATATTTCTATATAAAAAATAATTAAATATTTTCCTAAACATTTAGGGAAATAATTAAATAGTGAAAATAATAAATAAAACGTAAATAATAAAAATAACGATCTCACAACATAGATAGAGTATGAAAATAAAATACATAATAAAATCATACTATTAAATGTTTACAATTTACCACAGTTACAATATACCAGTAACATAACATAAATGCGAACAGTCCATTTACATGGCCTCTATATTTGTCATGTCATCACATACACGTCAACGCCTTGTAACGGACAGATGTGTACAATGGGCTTCATCTCGATAGCATTGCGTAGAATTATAACGTTATTGTACTTGATAATTTATAGACCAATAAGGAACATACACGAGAACATATTAATGTCGAGTATTTAGCAAGAATAGAGAAATTTTGGTACATCCAGAAACATAGCGTTTTATAATTCGTAATATTATATATTGCAGAAATTACAAATCTTAAATTTAAAAATAATTTCTTCCATAAATAAATTTTTCTTCAGTGCAAAAAAATTATCAAAAATATATTTTCTCTATTCAATATATCAAAAATTGGACGTATATTGTACGTATTTTTGATCAAGGATATTTAATTTCAAGTGTAAACTCGTTTTCTTGATTGAAATGGCTTGGTAAATTTTCAGTTCGTTTATTTAAAGTGTTCACTTCTTACACCATATTTTTATTATATATATATATATATCTTTTTATTATTAAATTAGAATTGCAATAGGTACATAATTTATTATGACAAAACAAATACTATTCTTCTCAATTTGCTGTCTTTTCTGCGAGGTAAGCTTATAAGCTATAATCTATCCAAAAGTACCAACTCAATGGAAACTGAAAATTTTCATTCAAAATGAATCTAGTACCATTATCTTTTATATCCTTTAGTAAAATTTGTTAGCCTAGCCTAATTGAAAAATGGAATGTAGTCCTAATAATATTTCAATGTAATCACAGTTAGGTAAGGGGCGATAGCGGGATTAGGTCTTGATCAAATTATCTGCGGCTCAAACCTGCAGCTTTCTGTGCTGTACCTACCCGAGGCAAATTGAATTTTTGCGCTAAAATGTTTGATGCAATTTTCACAGATGTTGAATTTAATCTTTATATTTAATTACACTGAGCTTGCGACTCCAGTCATTCTTTATGTAAATATTACAAATAAACCGAATATTATTTTCTTGTTCTTCTTATTGTTTTATTTTGTTCAAAGTTGAGACATACAACACCTCATAATAATTCGTATATTGAAACTATTGATTCAGCCCGTTGAAATTCAGTACGTTAAAATCAAATACTTTTGTATTTGCCTATGGAGAATTTATAACAATTTTTATGGTATCGTGAGTTTAGTTTCAAGTATGGAATATACAAAAATGAGGCAAATTTACAGTAAGGGAGTGTGTTTCCCTTGGCAAACAAACTAATTTATGAAATAAAAGTTAAAAACCAAAATTTAGAAAGAGTTCTCGAGTTGTAAAATAAGGTTTTTTTATTTAAAAAATATTTTGCTTAACATTTTTGAAGAAACATAATTATAACCACAATTTAGCTTTAATGACTAAAACATCGAAAGTATATTTTTCTGTGGAGAGCTTCTAATGCTCAATCTATTTGTGACAGTTTCAAATATAAAAAAAAAACGTGATTTTGTAACAAAATATTTTTTTTTATTTATTACAATTTCAAGTATACATTTTTTTAGTAAGACAAGAGTTTTATTAAAATTTATTTTATTAAAAGTGTTATTAAAAATGTACCTATATATACAATTTTTTAGGCTAAAAGATTTTTACATCCTAAAAGAAAAGATAGATTACGTTAAAGTCCGTGTTACGGATCGTACGTTGTCTAAACTTGTTTGGGCTACATCAAAGTCGATTCAATCACCCTTAGAATATGACCTCGCCTGGTTTACTTTGAAATCGTATTAGGTCAGTAATTGCGACATTACAATGAACTTTACACAAAGTGACGTCATTCCTAACAAATCATTCCAATTCCACAGAACAAAGGGGGATTTGTTAGGCCAAGATAAATGCCGATGGTTCACGAGACGAATTTTAGATTTTGTGAGGAACGACGAAGTAATAACACGATTAGCATAAAAACATTTCCTAGTGGATTTTTTTTTGCGCAATAACAAGAAATATTACCCATTACTTCACATATTTTTAAATATGTATTTTACCTTTTTCTATCTTAACACAAATTACGTCAACAGATTTAACTTTAACAATTGAGATTAATTATTTTTAAGTTTAATCAAGATCAATTGTTTGATAAAATTTTGGTTACTAGCTTTTATGGAATAGCGTAGGCTCCTGGCACAGGCTCCTGCTTAAAAGGAGTCTTCAATCACAAATTTATATTGTTAACGTGTTTTATCGTTAACAATATTAATAATATAAACTTTTTTTTTTTAATTATATACTTCCTTGTTTATCACTCTTTCTGTTAGTGGAAAACGTTCAATAGTTTAAAATAAGTTAGTGGAGAGACGACAGCAGACGGACACCCGACACTATTTTATAATATGTTAGATACATATAGATTCTGTTACTTACCTGTTAAAGTCTGTTAATTGTCAAACTTGAAACTATTTAGGAAATGTCTAAAATCTTAATAAAGTCTTAATAGTAGTATATAAAAACATTGTTTTAAACCTTTCTTATGAATTCGGCATATAGATAGATATGCATATTCGATCTTATAATAGACAACATTTATTTGAATAAAATAATATAACACTCTTTGCAGAGTTCAGATTGTATTACATACATACATGTTAATATACAAGAGGCGGTGAAACGATCTTTAAATAACTGTATTCAACTGAACTCGCGATACGTCGACGGAGGCGAGCGGCGTTTTTTAAGGGAATGCGTTCTTACATCTCCCTTTTTATGATTGTTCTTCTTTTATTCGAGTACTTTTGTTTCTTAAGTGAAATTTCCTAAGTTAGAAAGGCGGAGCTCTCGCTCTAAATCCGTACTTACTCTTGACGTCGTAAAAGTTGGCCGATTGAAAAAATTGTTTCCTTTTTCCACGTTGCCTTTTAGGGACGTTGTTGTATTAACTTTTGACTTGTTATTCCTTCTTCCCTACTTTGTTCTTTAAAAGTAGGTATTTGTAACTATTCTACAAAATTTAAGTAAGTAGCGGGCGAACGCTACGAAAGGTGAACATAGCGTTGTATTCAAATGAGTTTTAATACCTATGATAATGGGATAGTTAATGGCTGGTGGGCGCGCACGCCATGGACGCAAAGCGACTGAAATTATTAGCGAAGAAACTTACACAAAAAAAAGAAAACGCCAATTCCACCGCTTAACAACATAGTAGTAAAATAGCAGTAGCGAAAAACAATTTTGACTATTTTACCCGCAGGGCATTGCAATACTTTTGCCAAATTCGAAATTTGTAAACAGTATTATTGAGTAGTTAAGGTGCTTGACCAAAATTTTTCATTTATTAATCAACATAACTTTTATATTAAAAAAATAATTTACTCTTCAAGAATAGAAGATGTTATATGTAAAAAGAAAATAACAAAATAGTTTCTCTTTAATTGAATAGGTAACTAGGAAGAATATTCGTATTTGACAGTACTGAAGTCTAGCCAATTACTAATAACATTTTATTGAACAAAGTTTATGATTTTTTATATAGGTACTAGTGGCCCGCTCCCGGCTTCGCCCGGGGTGCTTTTTTGCAATCCAGCCGATAAATTACTTTAAACCGCCATCTGTGAGAACCTTATGGAACTCACAGATAAATAATTGCTGTATTGAATAAGTATCAACAGATGGCGCTATGTTAATAATATTATATAATTAAAAAAAAAATTAAAAAAAATAAACAAAATGAGATATAAACTATCCT
The DNA here is from genome assembly GCA_936446665.2 of Synanthedon andrenaeformis. NCBI lineage: Eukaryota > Metazoa > Arthropoda > Insecta > Lepidoptera > Sesiidae > Synanthedon > Synanthedon andrenaeformis. Next base: position 9,539,392 of record OW387781.2, on the reverse strand, counting down.
ATCTTTTAAGTTGGACCAAATAACAGATACTTATGAAGTTTGATCAAAGTCGGTTCAGTAGTTTCAGAGTTTATCGCGAACATACATCCTGACACGAGATTTTTATATATATAGATATTATTATCCAACTGTCTGGCACGTAGTGTGTAAAAGGCAACACCACTTTTTATACACGATTCACGTGCAAAATAACGTACAATACAGTAATGGTAATTAATAGGTAGTTAATATTAAAATGCACGTCATAAATGAAAGTCAGTTACAATCCTCTACAAAATTTGATACAGGCTCATTGAGGGCAATTTATGCCACCGATTAGCAATATCGAAATCATTGAAAGATTACAAAATAAATCCACAAAAATAATGCTTAATATACCGCAATACATAAGCAATAAATTCATACAAAAGGCTGAGGGAATTCGTATATTAATTTCACTAAACGAATTACCTGAATCTGTTGAAACACTGTTTCGATTCACAATTATACCTAAAAATATAAGCACTTGGATCTCTTTCAGTAACATAAAACTGCATGGAACGAAGTGGATTGACTAATAAGATTAGCATAATCGCGTCGCCATGCCCCACACGCGACCTCATAGCTTTCCATAATAATTAGCACCCATTGTTTTAACTCTGTGCTCACGTAAATCCTTCGCTGCAGGTAACAAACGAAACTAATTAAATCCTTGGTCGCTGTGATTAGTTTAATTGGAGGTAGTAGTTCTGAATTTCACTGTATAGTAAAATAATTATAAACTAGTAAGTGCAAAGACTGTTATAGTCAGAGTTCAGAGACTTTGAACTCTAGCTTCAAGGTTATAATAGCTTGTCGAGCAGCTTTCACTGTAATCAATGCAACTAACACAAGAAGAAAAATCTCTAGATCACCAGTAACCCTTCAGTGAACGAAAGGTCAATGAAGGTCAATGAGGGTACACGGTTTTACACTCACAAATTTCGTGCATGGCGTCTGATGGCAGTATACAACTTCTTACAGGAATAAGTCACAAAAATACAGCATGTGTTTCAGTTTCAGAATGCTTATTGTAGTAAGTATGTATTCGAAAAGCAGGCAGCCAAGAAATACGCATTCTTCACTAGTTGTATATCTCGCCGACTCTTTGACCTAAAGACTTAACTATAGACCGGAAATGTTCAATAATTTCTAAAAGAATTATTCCGTCAATGTCAGTGGAAAGGGATGTAAGCGTGCGGCGCGGGTGACGTAATATGACGCCACGTTAGAGAGGTAATAGAGATGTATACTATATATTCTTAGAACTTGTCGACAATGTAAACAAACACTTTAGTCTTTATTTCTCCATGCACTATCACACTAGACGACCAAATTTGGTTTCCTTCATAAAGTATTAACTTTCTTTACATTCTTAACTCAAAAGAAAATATATTCATTAAAACTAAATAATTTCACTAAAAACTGAAATTCTATTTGCGGTTGACGTTTGCATGTCAAATTTAATGACATCTTTTGTCTCTTCGAAATCTATCTTGTCTATGAAAGTCAGTGATGTTACGAAATTAATTTCAAGAAATTAAATTAAACTTAATATTTTCCAAATCCAATATTTATGGATATCAGATATTTTATTGATAAATTTCTAAAAAACTTAAAAAATGTGTTCTTTAATTGTTAATAAAGAAAACTAATCTTAATTCTAATAAACTTTGGATAACCAAACGTTTCTGATTATAAAATCAGGAACGTTTTCTATTCTCACATCTCGGTTTGGGTTTACCCATGTTGAATCTGAAAAACAAGAAATAAAAACAAAAACAAACTATTTACATTATCTACAAGTTCTAAAAAAATAAACTATAGTGTAGGATTATCGATATTATTATCATATCGATAAGTCATACGTACAGGAATTAATTTTGTGAGTTAAAAAAAAACAATAATCATAAAATTTGTATTTGTTTGTGTATATTATATATTTTATTAATACAAAATTTATTTAATGTATATTACATATTAAATTTTTAAACATAAGTACTGTTACCTGTAGATGTGAAGTAAAATGCCGTGTAAGAAAACTATTTATTCTTATAGACAAAAATAACTTCCAATACTACAAAACTATCGATGATCACTCGCAGGTACGTCACCTGGGGTGACCATCGTATTCCGCAAACGCCGCAACGCCACCTTTCTATCCCTCATAGTTTCCGAGATTTCGCCGCCAAAATTACAACCTCGGTAGACTGAGTTGTCCATAATTTTCCCATTCCTCATTTTCGACCCCCTTACGACCTGGTAAAAATATTCGCAGCGAATTTTCTGGCTTCTAACCTAGCTTTCAATTCGCTCTCAATATCGTCAACGTAATAGGTCCCTATAAGTTGATATTTCCTATTTGCCTATTCATGACATATGAATATGAATGAATAGATATAAATATTACCCATGTACCTAATATCTCCTTGCTACGCAAAAATGACTCCCGGATTCTACATTTCGCTTGGCATACTCCCGTCCACCGGTCTTATCTCCTATGAGAGGAAATTGTGCAAATATACTATTCGTTAAACTTCAGCTATTAAATACACTAATTTGGTAATCTCCAAATCTCCACTGTCATTGCTACAAGAGGCTGGGCCTACAAATAAATATTTTTAGCTTTAGTTGTGTGAGGTTCTCTAAATGTAAATAAATAAATAAACCACTCAATTTATGCAAAAAAATAAATACTTTATATAAATCAGTCGAATGCAATCGGTTGAACATATTGTGTATCCGATCAGCATGTTACTTTCATAGCCGGACTGAAATAACGTACAATAAAAGCTGTCAATATAAAACAGGAGAGTGCCGTTGGCCACAAAGTAAATATTCAATAAGAGAACCCGTGTATTGCAGTCGCGATTCAGTTTGTTCACTCTTCAATATATCGATATTGTTTTGGTCGAGCTGAAAACGAAATCAGACGGTATCGCCTGCGGTCCTCATCTATTGTGTGGCTTTATCACAACTTCCATTCGTATTTATTTTATAAGACTTTTTCGCTTTTTATCTGTTTCGAGAATAATTACTAAAAATAGGGTGTGGCTGTAGCTGTGACACGGTCGTGTGTTGTACGTGTACATTACGAGTAATATTTATTTTGATATATTTTTTTAGTATATATCCAACGAACTCGAATATACAATATATGCCACAAAATTCTTCGATCCTTTATGGAGTTAGCAATTGAATTTCGAATGTAATTCATAAAATTATGTAGCTACAGCATCAAATTGTATCCCACAATTTTGTTATCATCTGTTTTCTGATTGCCTCCCACTATGGAAGCAAATTTAAGGATGCATTCACGTAAAATTAGCCATAAGTAAGATTGAGCGACACGTCAAAAGCGAAACGATTGATGAAAGAACACTTGAAAAACCTACCTTGAACATTTTGAAAATACAGATATTTGGAAGTTTGTTTCAAAAAGAATATAACAGAAACATTCCTATTGGAAGTCGTATCAATTTTTCATTTTATAGCCACCTTAGTACTAGACATTTATATTGGTTTGTGCACATCTAAATCCTACGGGACAAGGTCACACAAATCTTTGCATGCATTCTATTGCATTACCGAAACTATGTAAAGTTTTCAACAAAGTGTTACCTACTCGTTGAAAATACCACATAAAACTGGTTTCTCCGCTACAAACTTCTTTCTTTATAGGGCCACCAAATAAAGGTGCCTAGAAATGAACGGGAGCTACAATTTCAAACATCAAAGCCGAGTGTAGTTATAAAAGATGTCATGTAGCAACAGATTTTATTCACAAGCAAACCGAGTACCTAAGAGAAGTGTTTACAAATCTTTTGTGGCACCATCAAACGTATTTACTTTGTGTGTTAGGAAAATGTTGTTTTGGGACGTGTGCCGGCAGATACACTGTGTGAGTAACATTGTAAGAGTCGTTATAGTTTATCGAAGAAATATTTCTTAGCATTTATGTACTTTGATATCGAAAATACGAGAGTAATAAGACACATATATGATGTGTAAAATTGTCATTGGGATTCGGATTTTTTTAAAATTTATCTATCTATATAACGATGCTGAAAGTTAGGATGTAAATAAATAGACTGAACTTATTTGTTGAGGTTTTGTCTCGTGAGAGAAGCTTAATACTTATAGGGAAAAGCGATTCTGTCTTTGTATCTGCCTTCACGCAATAGATAAATGACATACATTGTGTCTCTCTTCTGTGTAAGTCCACTACGCTAGCTCGCTATGAACTAGCAAGACTTCATATTTCTTCAAAGATCCCTAGTTTTCTTGCTTATAATGGTTTCCTCACGACTACAAGGTTTCCTTCATGCTAAAAGAAAACCGTCAGCGTCAAAATATGATCATTATTCTTATTCCACATTATCCACAAATCCACAAGAGAAGCTCTGTTATAATTTCAACAGGTATCCAACCATTAGCGTGTGAAGGTCCAATTTATCATAGTAAACTATCATTCACAGTTTTCATAACTGATTGTATAATCTAAAATAAAAGAATAATATGAAAAACAATAAACAATGCCTCACCTAATATAAAAGAATATATATTCTAATTGTAAGATATATCAGTGAATTATTAATATTTGTTCAAAAATGTTGTATATAATAATAATAAATACATAGAAATGCTCTCTCTCTCTCTCTCTCTCTCTCTCTTTCTCTCCCTCCCTCCCTCTCTCTCTCTTTTTCTCTCTCCGATCAAGGGGCGTTCAAGTATTACGTAAAGCAATTTTTGAAAATTTTTGACCCACAGTAATGCGCAGTAATGTTTTTCTGTACCCTCCCTAAACGTTACGTTTAGGACCAAATTTACCAAGTGACCATTTTTACCAAAGAAAAGGGTTGCCAACTTGGGAGAACTAAATAAAAATGACGTACATTCGAGGGATTCCCCGCCCATAAGAAAAGCATTGTAACGTTTTACAAGACCCCCCCCCCTCCCCCAAATTGCGTTACTTAATACTTGAACGTCCCCTAATTACGAAAACTAGTTTCGGTACACCATCAGCCTCCATCGGATAACAAATGCTAATAAACAAAAAATAATCAGAAACTTAATTTGTTAAAGTGCGTGTCTATTCAAGGTTTTCTGAAAGAAGAATTCGATGTAGCATAATGAATATTTACGACGTTCCTCAAGCGCTCTAAGTTACGCACCCTTATCATGATATACATACAAGACATGAGTCAGTGATATAAGACGCGAATGTGATCGAGATAATATGAGACTATGAGCCTGCAAATATCCATTTCTGTAGTCATTATTTATTAAATTCACTTTTTAGATAAGTGATTTACTTTTTAGATTACTCGTTATGAGTGAAATAAAGCTGCTATTTTATTCCTCCATCCGATCCCACGTTTGATAGCTTTATTTTATTGTACATTTACTGCTATACACAAATTTATTCCCTTTAATATAAGTGTTTTTACACAAGTTTTGATTTGATGTTTAAAAGACTTGAATTAAAAGACGTCACTTAAAATTCAATTAAACTTATATTCAAGTATTTTGTATTTCATATGTACATAACTTTAATCAAGTGTCATTTAAATGTTTAACGGAAATTTCGCTTGTTTTATTTTACCTGTAATATTTTAAAAACGAGACTAACACAATAGATTTTTTATAATTTTAAAAATCCATACATTGTTACAACCAACTATCTAACTACGTGTTTAACTGTCTATTTTCCTGTCCGGGTAAAATAACTTTTCTATTGTTTTTCATTAGTTTTAAAAAATAAAAACATATCGATTATGAGTGAAGAATCGTGGTGGCGCCGATCAAAAATAAAATTGATCTCATATAATTATTTCAGTTTCTCCCTTTTTAGGGAGTTATCTGGCACTTACCACAGGCAAGTTATTTATTTGTTACTAGAACAATTTGTTTCCATCAAATTCTCAAAATATTATTACACTCGCATAATCTAATACCAAAGTTAATAATTAAGCACTGCCCCAATTAATAAGAGGTTACGGGCGTCTTGGATAGCGTGGGGCCATTACAATCTAGTGCGGACGTAAATTGTGTTAGAGAGAGAGAGAGAGAGAGAGAAAGAGTCAGCGACGGAGCTTGTTTAATTTCACGACTGAATAAATCCAAATGTTATGGCACGGGGATCGCACCGCGCCGCTTCTATCCGGGCCATCCATAAAACTCCGCTGGCCCCGGACAAAATTACCTACCAGTCGGACCACCTAATTGAATTATTGTTTTTATCTCCGATAGTACGTCACACAGGCTTATATGGAGCGCGTAATTGTATGCCCTTTTACGCATATTTCAAACTACAGAGTATTTCAAGATATGTCAATTGTTTTGTTGTGTGAGTGTAAGGAGTGTAGTCTGTCGTAACCGACAGGCACTTTGTTGCATCCTTACATATTATGTATTATCCTTACAGGTCCCCCGCTGCGTCTGCCTGTATGTATGCTCGCGATGATCTCAAAAACTACTGAATGGATTTTCAGGCGATTTTTATCTATCAACATACTGAAGAAGGTATATGTGTATAATTCGTTAAGATTTTGTGTAAATTGGTTAATATATGACGATGATTTTTTATGATGTCGGAAAAAATCAAGCCGAATGGGAGTTTTCATGTAAAACGCTACAACGTTTTCCTTTATTTCAGACGGATTAGCGTTTGAGATAAAGCAAAACAGTGAATGGTGGGATTTTTTTTTTCTTTTAATAGGTCTACAAAAAAGTGCGCGATGGCATATTATGTCTATCTTTTAAGGATATCTTTACTATACCCATTTTAACTTCTAAAAAATGATCACATATAATGTGATATTTAGAAAAGCTATTTAGACGGATACAGTATTTCATACACATTACAATAGCCCTTTACACCATAAAATTTAAATGAATATCTTCGGTATTATCTAAGATGGTAAATTTTATGTCTCTAAATTATGTCTTACAGTATCTGTTAACATGTTAACCGAACTAAAAAAAATGTCAGTTTCCAGTTTTACATCTAGCGGCTGGTTGTGATTTATTGACGTGAAGATGACCCTACAAATCGGTAGCCGCTTAATCATTTCAGTGACATATCGTTGACCTACAAAATGTGCGATAACTAAACAGAAATACTAAAATAAAATACAAAAAGCTTCTACAAAAATGCGTCGTAAAAAAATGTAGACATTTTTCCTAGTAGCGGCAAGGCACACTGTTTTCTGCAGGCATACACTTGGCACTCCGATAGCAGCAGGTTACCGCTGTGAATGTGTGGTAGTTATACAACCCTACAGACAACTCATGTGCTATTGTATTTCGGTATGTGAATAAGGAATGTAAGATACTTTTCCCGAAACTCCCTCCACTTCAATCCATATCAATCATCTTACAATGAGTCAGAGCCCATTTTATGTTACATACTTTACAGTGGACTAAATTATCGAGCATAAAGCAAACCGTTTTTGATTCGAAGGATTTTATAGATTTACTAGCTGATGCCCGCGATTTCGCTAGCGTTGAATAATTAAAAATATAAAGCCACTGAAAACGCTTCACATCTTTATCGCTGTAACGACGATGTGTCGCAATTTTTTTGTATTTTTGAACGATCTCTCGGGAACTAAACATTTTTCAGTATAAAAGTTACCCCATTTGTTAATACAGTTAATAAATTATGTGTGTTCTAAATTTCATACAAATCCGTATTTTTCCATATTGAGGAAAAACATCCAACTAAGTTTCGCATTTATAATATTATATTATACTAGGATTAATTGGGATTGGCTCGTTTTTTTCAAATCAAAACAAATGTTATAACATTTTTATATTACAACATATAGTTAACGAAAAATTCAGCTAGAAATTGCGTATTTTCTATCAAAACTTACAGATACAAAAAGAATTTGTAGCGTGTGTATTAAACCGAACACGAATTCGCTGAAAGTTACAAATTGCCAAATAAATCGGAAGACTAGTCGGGGTTGCGTCACAATAGTCATGTTTTCTTTCGTAACGTCTACTCCTCGGTAATGTGCGAAGCCATTAAAAGAACATAAATACGGGGCAATGTCTATAAATGTCAGCGAGTTAGTTTGTTGCTTTAAATATATTGTACTGCAATCTGCATCTCTATGTAAACATTTTATTAAGTAGTCAATTATGTTTGGAAAAACTGTGACAGGCTACTAATTATGCTCACATCCGTATTAAGAGGTTTATATGTATAATTGTGCTAAAAGCAACCTTTTGTCAGTAAAATTGTAGGACATTTATATATTTATATACTCATATACATTTATATTTTATGTTAAATGTTATTTTGTTATTTTTTAGCTGGTGCCCACGACTTCGTCCGCGTTGAAAAATATTAAGTAGCCTATCCTGTGTTCCGTACGTCCAAATGTTTATATACCAAGTTTCATGAAAATCAGTTAATTCTTTTAAAAGTTATGGAGGAACATACATACATACATACATACAGAAAAAAAATCTAAAAATCATCAATTTAGTTTCAGTATCATGTACCTATAGAGCCTATAAACACGATATTTCTGAAAACAAAGTAACTTACTCCATGACCGACCCTTACAGATTTATTATTAGTATTGATTACCATAACGTGTGACTAAGTTTCAATGTTTAACTTATAGATAAATGATCATTGACTTATATTTCAATAGTCATGGTGTATTAAATATTGTGAAATATTTAGAAAAGGGAGCCACTATTTTGTGTCTTATGCTTGTGTCTTTACGTGACGGTAGCCTCAAGTGGACCTTCAGCCTGCCCCGAAATAATGTAATATAAAAAAATATATATTTTCAAACTGGTTGAAATTTTCAAAATATAAATCAAACACAAATGATGACAACCTAAATACAAAGTAATCTCGTCTTAAAAATGTTGAACTATACCTATGAGTATGTTAAATGCAAAAAAGCTATTAATTTCATAATTTTGTAAAAATGTAATTTGTTAAAATTGTATTGTAAATAACGTTTACTCGTTACATTTCAAATGCATTTAGTTCTAATTAAATCGTAAACGCTATACTCCCTAAGGGTATTTACAAGGTTGGGCTGAAAAGTTTGTAGGCTAACACACATATGGCGCTACTAGTATTAAATCCATATGATTTTTTAGTTAACCCTAACCTTCAAAAGACACGTGTACAAGTTTCACAGCTGTCGAACTATTAGTTTGTGGGATAGAGCATTTTGAGTGAAGCAACTTTTGTTATTATGAAGTACAATCAAAACAATATCACAAATTAATGAAAACGATGGCAAAATTGCATGAATTGGGCTTCAAATTGCTTCCGCATCCACCGTATTTTACAGATCTGGCTCCCAGCGACTTTTTTCTGATCTCAGACCTCAAGAGAATACTCGCTGGAAAAAAATTTAGGGCCGATGGAGAGGTAATCGCCTATTTTGAGGCTAAAGACAAGTCGTACTATAAAAATGGTATCGAAAAATTGTGTGACCGCTATGATCGTTGTATCGCCCTCGAAGGCAACTATATTGAATAATAAAATCAAATTTTATCAAAAAAAAATTTTTTTTTCTATGTTAGCCTACGAACTTTTTAGCCCAACTGTTACACAATGTTACACAAATATTGTTTCAATTCCGTCTAAATACAAATTTAAAGCGATTTCGAAAATAACCATTGCTATTTTGAATTTCAATTGTGTTTAAAACTTTTATCATATCCAACCTAAGTATCAATGCTCAGTATTATTTAAAAAGTAACCCCATATCTATGCTTGCTTAGACTGTGTATATTAATATATTTTATTAGTTTATATATCAAAATGTGGAAACTATTATTGTGTTCGAATTTTATTTCATCGCTTATTGCTTTATTCAGATTTCAAACATCTCCCTATTTGTCTACATTGTCGCAATCTACATTTCGCTGGGTAAGCACTTACACGCTCACATTCAACTGTCTGGTCTCGCAGACCGTTGCTTGTTGAGCATTAAATTGGTATTCTAACTTAACAATGGCAATACATGTGAATTGAAGGGAATTTATGTTCAATAACAAGCATTTATACTTTCATCGAACGATATTGAAAACCTCTTATTTAAACCGTCCTCGTGTGTGAATTTTATATTATTAGAACCCGCATTAAAATCAGTTAAGCAGTTTATAAAAAGTTAGCAGAGAAACAGACATAGACGGATAGCAACTTTAGTTTATAAAATGATATAGAATTGATACATATAGTTTTATAGAAAAAGATGATAAGTTGCCGAAAATCGCAAACTTATAATTTTAAATTAAGTAGTTTTTGTGAGTACTGTGAATACTATAAAACACAGTACATAAAGGAAAACTTATGGTTACTTAAAGGTAACTTTTGTTTCAATATTAGTTTACATTTTTTTTCAAAATTTGAACTGATACTTTCCCACAGAGTATATATATATATCTATAAGGTTCTATATCTCCTGCGATATATGTATATGTCCTGCGTCTGCTACGTTTTTTAGTATTTATCGACTTTTAGTAATGCTTTTAAAATACAATAAAACCTTTTCCAGAGAGTACATTGAATTAGAACACTACAAACATTTTAACTAAATAAAAATTTTAACTCAATATATTTAATATGCCAAGTCTACTTTTACGGTCCAATGAATGCCACAAGTAAAAGCAAGTAATAAATAAATGACACTTAACAAGTAAGTACGAGCATTATCGTAGCACGTAGCAGTGCAACGATTTATTGTAGCATGCCCGTAGCAGCTCTACGACAGCCGTAGCTTTGTGCGCTTGACTCACGGTTCGCTTTGAAATCTGAAGTTGAATACTTTTTTGTTTCATTTAAAAACTGATTTATTTTGTAATTTCGTGCGACGCGAAAGGGGCGATATTAAAAGAGCATTGCGTGTCGTAAGACATTATTCTGCGTACCAGAGCTGTTTAAAACATTGGTTCGCGCTACAACTTTAGTTTTTAACGACACCTATAAAAGTCTGAATAGATTTACTGTTACTGTTTCTTTTTTTTTTAGGAACCAACATTTAAAATAAAGAAAAAATAAAATGCTGACAGATTTTAATCTAGGTTGAGACTGCAACGGTGGGCTTTCGATTTGATAGAAATGATTATCCTTTAATCTAACGGTGAAAAAAAAAAGTCATGTTAAGAGAAGTCTGGGAATATTACAACATTAATTGCGTTCTTCCAATATTAAGTTCATTTTTAAAAGAAAAATGTCCACAGTTAGATACCTTACTAAATACAAAAAGAAGTAACAGAACCACTCCTGTGGCTTACTTTTTGTTACACACTTTCAGAACCTATGGCGTTGCTCGTGTCAATGAGTGACGTTAGTTATCTATTTTATCGATTAGCCATCTGCCTTCCTGCTATCCTTTAACATATCTTTACATAGTATAAAATGAAGTCGCTTCTCGCCGTCTGTCCCTCTGCACGTTAGATCTTTTAAACTATGTAACGGATTTAAATGCGGTTTTCACTATTGGAAAGAGTGTTAAACGAGGCAGGTTTCTATATAATATAATGGTACCAGCTGGTAGACAATATAAATTGCAAGGCTCTGCCTCTACAGTGGGGTAAAATAAAATACGAACAAGTTGTGTCTTGCGACTTTGTCTGCCTTGAAATTTGCAGCTTAAATACTTTTCTAAAAATACATTAATATACTTGTCATATGACACTGTGATCTAAATTTCGTTTAGAAAACAATGTTACAGTTTATATTCATTGTTTATTACAATATCTAAAAAGGTCATAGTTGACAAGTAAGACGTAAGGGGCTCATTTGTAGTTAAATGGCTTTTTAGGCCGTGTGTAATTTTTCAGGTAGACAGTTAGAGGCGTGTTAGCGCGAGGCCTAAACAAGGCCCGCGTATATCGCATCGCGTGAGCTTCCACTTATCGCGATCCAAACCAAAATGTACAAAATACGACTAATTAAAAAGTTTACTACGGCTAAACGTATACCGCCCTTGTTATTTATGACTACACGGACGAATGTCCCTCTACTTTACATTTTGTAAGAAAACTGTAGGCAGAAACAACTAAAACAAATGACAAACGACTCTGTTTAACTTCGTGAACCAATTAGAGTGCTGTTTTGTTATTTTTGAACGTTGAAACATGCCACGGCACAAGCGAATGTTTACACGCTCTCTTAACCGCATAAGATTGCTTGAAATATGTTTATAATTACCCCGGCTTTATCGCGTCGGTTGGCGCAAATGGCGCAGGAGTCGCGTGCAATGGGATTGTTGGAGACGTCTGATAATACACGCTTTACTTGAACAATACAAACTTTAAACCCAGTGTGTGATCTAAAATATTCATAATAATAATTCTAATATTATAAATGCGAAAGTACTGATTATCAGCTTATTAGGATCAAGCTGTCCGACAGTATTTTTTTTATTTTTTATAATGTAAATATTATCTTAATGTATTATGTTATACTCAGAACAATAACTAAATGTATGAGTTTTTACTAATACATATTATTATTTTATTACACATGTTCACGAGTGGTAGTAATAAGCGATTATCACTATTGGATTACGATACGATAAATGTGATGCACATGCATGGACTAGCAAAATCATATAAATAGTTCCTCAAAAAGTTATTATTATATTTTTTATAATAGTTATCATATTATGAAATATTATAACTGTCAATGGTTAGATGTTGGTGTATTCTTGAAAATAGAATTTCAACAAAAAGGTGTTGAGATGAGTTACTGTTTATATAATAATAGTGTCAGTTCGGCAGAAAATACCACAGCTACAGCAAAGCAAACTACTGATACGTTACGTGTTACGTAAACAATGGGAAACTCCCTCGTGCCTTTTGATTACAGTATCATGGATGGAATCAACGGGAATTTGATAAGAAAAAGTTGATGAACATTAGTATATTAAACTTAGTACCGTCTGTAGTTTATTCCAGTTATTTGTAGCTTATTGCATTTTATTACATTCTTTACATCAAAATGTTTCTTCATAAATTTCTTCACTATGCCATCGTATTATTTAATAGGCTGTATTCACCGATACTCTCAATTTACATCTTTGTATCGCTATCGCAGATTCAGTATTAGTTATGTTATGGTTAATAATAACAAGAATAACAAGAATAAACAACGAATTAAATAATAGTTGAATCAAAAGAGAAAACGAGAATAAGACGACCGTTATATAATATTTAAAATTAAAATTTGGAATAACTAAAAAGAAAACAATTCGCAAATGAACGAGATAAATTTACTATCTATGTTTCCTTGAAATGAACTCCTATGTTTTCACAAGGGGTATTTTGCAGTATAAATTGTCATAAGACAGAAATGAAAAATCTATTAACACTATACTACTAGTTAGTGAGAAAAAGTTCTAATGGAGAATAGTTTCTGTTGCTTCAATATGTATAACCGGGGTAGCTCCTTCTATTTTGTTCTGTAATCTGAGTATTTAATATATAAAAGTAATGTTAAAGCAACATCTTAATGAGACTCTTGATATTGAATCAAATTATTAAAAGGTTGGAGGCGTATGCGTTGGCGGCTTGTTATCTAAAATTTAGTTTGTAGTCCAAACAAATTAAAAATGAAACAGAAACTTAATATTATATTTTTTTATACTAATTTGTATAAATACGTAAAAGAATACTTCAAAGGTTAAGAAATTGGGTTTAATTATACATAAAGAAAAATCTAGTTGGAAATAACGAGCTAAAATTTAAGTTGAAACGCGAGAAGTAAAAGAATAAATTGCGCGATCTTATTATTTATAGTAGAGAAGCAATATCGCTCGTGATTGATACTTATGTGGATGGTAATAAGGCTCAAAGCTGATTATAGGACTTTTTATTCGACGGCGGCGTTGTGATTAAAGAGCTCGAGTCATGTAAGCAGGGAAGCCGCACCTCGGAACGCGCCTGCAAAATTAATAAGCAGAATTACTCTTCTTTACCGGCCCATAAATTAAATTGATGGTGACTGGCAGCGGTTAGAGTAGCCGTAAAATGTGAACTTTATTAGAATCGAACAACAGGTACGATTTATGGAACACTAGCTACCTCTTTTTCAATAATCCAAACATAACATGTTCAGTAATGTGGGGAATTGTTTACTTTATGGAGAAAAAGTTGTTGGTTTAAGAATAAAACTGATTTTTCAGCCTCTACACCCAGACTTTGGGTTGTAATGTACGAAAAATAAAAGTATCTTCTGATTATGCATTCTTAGAATGTTATTTTACGATATAGACATATTGAAAAATTCTTTCACTGTTGGGAAGCTATATTGTCAGCGAGTAACGTAGGCTATATTTTATATAGTTACGCGAACGAAGTCGCGTGCAATAGCTTGTCTTAAATAAAATTGTAATTAATAATATATATTAACATTATAATTTTTCGGAAGAATATCAGTTACTATTTATATTAAACAAAAATGTTATGTTATGTATTTATATAGATATCAATTTATGTTTGTATAGATAGAGGACATAAAACGATTTCCCTACAAGAAATAAATATAGATATTTGAAAATATATCTGAATTTACAAAAAAGATTTACGCTACAACATGAAATATAAATATAAAATGTACACAGAATATATCATCTCAAAAGAATTCGCAAACAATTGGGCAACGGACATTGAGGTACAGATAATTCCGGACCGATATTAATATTACTTGGTAAGGAAAAGGAAGGGAAAATGACAGAAGTAATTCATATCTGCATTTCCATTAAAATTTTATTGTCTTGTACGTTTTTATTGTGAGCCATTTCTAAGCTATCGGGACCATTGTCGGGACGTGAGGGGTGTCTCCATTGTGTGTTTAAATCAAGAAAGGAACGTCGGACGTTTGCAAAAACAAAGGCACATTGTAAATCGACCTCGACGTTTTTAAAAGTGAGATTTTGTTTAGTTACCTTTTTTAATTTTAATTTAGTTACATGTTTTAATTTAGACATACCATTTTTAATTTAATTACATTTTTCATTTAATTTAGTTTACAGTGGTATATCTACTATGTCAATACATATCACCCTCTACTTCGGGTACATTAATTAAAACCACTTTATGTTTAGTCCCAATACTTTTAATATCCGACTGATTTATCAGGACTAGGTACAATTCCAACTATAAGATGCGCGGATATACGACAACGACCTCTCTTCGCGGACGCGTTCGTTAAAACTGTCAGATTACTTTTTTAATATCATGCCACAGAGTACTTTATATTGTAAGATCACAGAGTACTTTATACTATACTTTCTGCCTTAGAATGGTATAAAATTAAGTCCTCCTTTTTCTCTGGCTGTTTGTATGGATGCGCTAATCTCAGTTTGTAAACGGACTTTGTTCCTGTTGTGTTGATGAAAAGAGGAATTTCTGAGGATAGTTATGTGTACAATTCATGAATACGTTGGCGTGGCGTGGGCGCCCCACGCGCACGTCGCAGCGAAGTGTGGTCGGGTTCAGCGGTTCATACGAGTATTATAAAATAATGTCGCTATCCGCATGTCTATTTCTTCTGTAACTTCTTCTAAAACTACTCAACAGAATTTGATAAAATTTTTACTAATAGAAAGAGTGACAAACAAAAAACAAAAAAATTGTAGTTTATAATATAAATATAATTATTTAATCGTAAAGAAATACAGTTAAAGGCATCAGAAATTTGAAAATTAGATTAAAACCATCGAGAGTTAATAAAAAAATCATAACCGTTTATTACTTTGGCCGTATAAAAATACAATATACCGTGTAAAGGTAAAGTAAATAATATTTCGTGGCAGTTGGTAATTAAGATAATGATTTCTTAAAACTGAGTACCAGCCGTTCCTATTATACTATATGTGTTGTATCTAATTAATGCAAGCTTATTATGGCACTGAATTATGAAAGTGTCACGTTGCGTGTCAGACGTAGATCCACTGGCTTACAAAATGTACTAAATTAATCCTATTTGTCAACTTCACCTTGTTGTATACCAACGCATGTATATTCCAATTAGATTTAGTGTGGATTTCTATTAACACATTGAAACACATCTATATGCTACGTTTACATTCAGCCGAAGTGCGCAGGGCAATGGGCAGCACGAGTGTATAAACACGATACTTATCATGCCACTGCCATTGCCACTCGCACTGCCCGGCGCTACCCAAAAGAAAAATAAGTGGTAGGGCAGTATGTAAACACACACTTCTCTCGACTGCTGCAGCAGTATTAAGGGAATTATTGCCGGCAGCGCGAGGAGCAGCGGTAGGGGCTGAATTTGTAGTAGTGGAATGACAAGTTCCACAGCTGGAGAGTTTGTTTGTTTGTTAAGCTTTTACGCCTTAACTACTTAACCGATCAATCACCGTGAAATTTTGCATACACATTGTAAAAGGTAAAAAAAAATCATAGGATACCTTTCATATCAAAAAATGTTAGGTTAATGTGGGATTTTTCAAAAAACGAACTACAACGCATACGAAGTCTACATTGTAATAATCTTCATAATTATTGTTTGTATTTTATTTTGTTGGTGTAATACAAGTTGATGGTTATTGCAATAAAATAACTTTAATATTTAATTTAAGTAGTAATTTCCCTACTCAAATAATTTATACAGGTATTCCAATATAAGAGACCGAGACATTGCTATAATAACAGTCCATGAAAAATGTAGTTAAAATTAAAAAATGAATAGTTAAACGTGAATCCATTCTTCATGTCGCAGTAGCGGACATTCTCGTTTAGTTATGAAAATCTTCAACTAAATTAAATTCAAAGAGTCAAAGTCGAAGCTCAAACCATTTAGGGTTTCGTTATCGAAAACTGTTAACGATTCAGATAAAATTTGATTCATTAAGTTATACTATTTAACCTAAAATAAAATAAAAACTAAAGATAGTCCTGTAGACGGCATACACCGTGTACAATTGTACATACACTGTTACACGCACACAAATGCAATCAAACTACGCCACGCCTTGTTAGAATATTTGCAAGTGAAAATTTGCACCGAAATGCATAGTGAAAGAGTGTAAATACCAGTTTCAAAAAAATAAATTAAGGATCGGATTAAGGATAAGGGAACGGATAGGGATAGTGAAATGGACTCTAGCATCCCTTACTCACTCACCGAAACACAACAGCACGCACGTTATTTCACGGTGGTTACTGCCGCCAGACGGGCTGCCCCCAAATGACTGTGAAACGCAGTGTGTCCTGCCACAACTAAAACTTAAACTTGAAAACCAATAATTTCAATTAAAATTAAAAAAAAAAGAGGTTATATAGCTTGGAACACAAAATCTCAATACAGTAAACGGCCTACGCACGCATGTTGATGAAATCGGCTTCACTGACATGTCTGCGAAATTCTGTCTATAGTTCTTATTTGGTCTGAGTATTTAACCATTAGTTAAACGTTTAATGTGTCGCAATAACGACACACATACAATATGAAAGAGCCTTGATAAACACTGAATAAATTTTTAAAACTACGAGTAATTTACACATGGAAAGTAATATGGTTCGTGACAGCGAGACAGGTTAATTGAAATGTTCGGAAGTAAATTGAACAGTTTATAAATGTTTGTTTTAAATTCATACAGATATATCTATTTATGTTCGTAATTAGTTTGATTACTTTATATATAGAATAATACTAAAAAATAGAATTTTACTAATAGAATAATAACAGAAACCACCTTTTTCCCCCGACACCTTTGTCGTTGAAAAATAAAAAATTCTACGCTTGAAAAAATATATGACTAATAATTATTATAATAATTACCACGTTATTTTTATCAGACCTTGATTTTTATTAACTTTTTACATTATCCCTCGGAAACAGTATTTTTTCCTGAATGAAAGTGGAATATGCCATTATATGACCGTATAAAAATCAAACGGTAAATTGTCTAAACTACATTTGAATGACGGAAGAAATGAAGTTCTCCGTATTAATATATTTTATCATTTGTATGAGGTTTTTTAAGTATTTAACGGACAAATTGTACAACAAATGAGTAGCAGATACAGGCTAACAGACAATACAAAAAATAAGGGAATATATATAGAAGTACACCAGACTTCGTCCATAGACAAATATGCCCTATCGGCGTCACTTAATCAAAGTTCAACGCCATTAATTATGTAACTTTTTGTTGTATTGCCTATTTTTAGTAAATACACATT
The DNA here is from genome assembly GCA_936446665.2 of Synanthedon andrenaeformis. Taxonomy (NCBI): domain Eukaryota; kingdom Metazoa; phylum Arthropoda; class Insecta; order Lepidoptera; family Sesiidae; genus Synanthedon; species Synanthedon andrenaeformis. The sequence continues at coordinate 9,521,167 of OW387781.2, read as the reverse complement.
TTAAATTTATATATGTTTTGTCGTTTCTACCAACTCCCCTTGGAAAGAAAGTTGAAGCGACGAAATTTTTTGAATTAATGTTACATATTTCAGTTGGAATGACAGGTAAATCTACATTAGACAATATAATTTTTTACATTTATTTTTTTTGTTATACAAGCTCAACATAGAGATTGACGATCCATTTGGTGGTTGGTGGCTACCGTAGCCCATAACATAAGCAACACTACAGATGCTGTAAGGGCACTGCCGACCAAAGTAGGATTAAGGATAGGGATTAAGAAGGGATAAGGAAATGGACTCTAGCATCTCTTACTCACTTACCGAAACACAACAGCACACATGCTACTATATTACTGTGGTCTTCTGTAAGGGCCACTGACACAAATTTTAAATTTTGAATCCATATTAAGGTCGGCAGTGCACTTGCAGTACCTATGGCATTGCTCGTGCTATAGGCGACGGTAGTCACCTACCATCAACTGGACCGTCAGCCTGCCTGACGACCTTTAAATAGGAAAATTAAAAAAATAACAAATAACAGTCACCTCGTAAGCCAATTATTCCATAGATTGTAAGGAATATCCTTTTCAGCTTTCGCGAAACCTTCAATCTTATTAAAAAATTCATATAAAAAATGTTATGGATACTCGTATACAGAAAACATTTCTCGTCTATTTGTACTTCAACGTTTGTGTATTGTACACAAACGTTCAAACGATTATAAATTTCTTTCTTTATTTCGTCACTTACGCCTCCCCTTATCTCTGTCGCGTAAAAGCTCGCAAATGAAACGTAATGAAAACGTTATCACCAGAAGCGTATTTTCATTTTGCGTTATTAAAGTGGTGTGCGCCGTAAAAGTGGAATGAATATAAAGTCGGCCACTCCTCAGTGATGTAGGCGCTGCATGCAATGCTAGGAAGTTGACAAATGAGACGGGCTTTCACTGTTTTTTTTTATTCCATGTTTAATGAGGACGCGTTGAATGCCTTATCTACAGCGATTCATAATCCGCGATAATAGGGTCACGCGATACTTTTTTTTATAACTCACGTTGAAGTGTTGCTTTCAATGTGTGTATAATTTTTCTCATAAAAGTAAACATAAAAAATGTTCATAACGTTATATTTATGTAATTTATTGTTTAACGTGTAACTACTTGCTAGGCGAACGTGATTAAGAGATCAAAGGATATTACAATTTTCCAAGGAACAAAGGCTCAATAGAAATCCAAAAAATAGAAATAGAAATCAAATAAGTTTGAAGGCGCGGTGAAAACCCCTAAAGGGGTTGACGAAATCTAAATTTCGTTGCGGCGGGATTGCGACAGAATCACGCCATGAATCCCTATTAGCGATTTAGTGGACTGTATCTGGTTGCGGCTATAAGCGAACAGTATGACCGTCTGAAGGACAGGATAGGTAGCAGAAGGAAATGCACGTACCTTATACCGGTGCTCTGGTGCGCTCTCCTGCAGGATCTTCTAAATGTCCAACTGGCAGACACTGTTCACATATAGTATTTCAAATGTTCAGCGATAAGGCGCGGATGAATTCACTTCACTTCCGAAAACGAGTTAAGGCGCGGATAAACTCCTTGTAGGCGCGGAAACACAGCTCAAGCGCGGGCGCGTGTCTTTTCTTACTTCTTCTCGCGGCGCGGTCATCGGTAGCAATGCATTATTTTTTGGTAAGCGGGTAAAGGGAAAAATGTGAGGGCCACAATTATTGGGAAGGTGGGTAATAGGTGAAAGAAAGAAAGGACTTGACAGCCAACTATTCGATCACGGCGCAACCATCTCCCCCGGCCTTAAAGGGTCACCTTTAAATATCTCACAATACGAATGCGAAAGAAATGCGGTTTATAATTCCAAACGAAGTGCGGTTATTTTAACGATAGGTATGCGTTAATTTATACGAAAAAGATGCGGTTAATTCAAAAGAAAGAATGCGGTAATTTACGCGAAAATAAATGCGGTTCCTAATAACTTATCCTAACAACTAGATGATAATAAATGTGGTTACATAAACTAATAACTATCTACTACTAAACTACTATACTAAACGATAACTAATCCTATTTACTAACTATTTTTCATATATGAGCAGAAATGTTACTCTGCCTACTATTAAACGCGGTTATTGACTTGGCAAAGGACAAAGTCTAACTACTGGGCGCACGAAGCTTCCCTTACTTGTCCTAACAGTAACTACTCGCGATGTTCCGTCCTTCGAAGGGTGAACAGCCTCCACCACACCTAGCGGCCATGCAAGCGGTGGCACATTGTCCATAATAATGACCACAACTGACCCTAACGGAATGGGAGTGGAAGGCGTAGTCCACTTGGAGCGAGCTTGCAATTTATGCAAATATTCTATTCTCCAACGTTTCCAGAAGGACTGGACCATTTTATCTAGCAGCGAATGTCTCTCGCGTAAGCTAGTGGAGTCTACTTGAGGCGCGGGTAGTGACAATAGCGGTGCGGTATGCAAGAAATGAGCTGGCGTTAGAGCTGACGGCTCAGCGGGATCGCCACTTAAAGCAGTTAGTGGACGCGAGTTTACAAGTGCCTCGACTTGAGTAAGCACTGTTAATAATTCCTCATACGACAGTATCTGATTTCCCATGACCTTGAATAAATGAGACTTGACTATCTTTACCATGGATTCCCAACATCCTCCCCAATGAGGGCTGGCTGGCGGGATCTGCTTAAATTCGATGCGATTTTCTGATAGCTCATGTTCAAGTTGCGGGCGAAATTTGTCAAGAAACTTATAAAGATCTCGCAAGTATGAACGACATCCCACAAAGTTTGTGCCGTTGTCTGAGTAAAGACACTGGACCGGGCCGCGGCGAGAAAGAAAACGCTTTAGTGCTGCGAGGAAAGCGACTGTGCTCAAATCTGTTGCTATTTCAATATGTAGACAACGCGTTGTAAGACACGTGAAAATACAGATCCATGCCTTACATCTCCTAACGCCTCTGCCACGTACGGGCGTGTATTGCAATGGACCTGCATAATCGCAGCCTGTATGCAAAAATGGTTTGCTCACTTTATTGACGCGATACGCGGGTAAATCTGCCATTAAAGGAAAAGACGGACGCGGTTTAGCTCTAAAGCAAGTGTTACATTTGTGTATGCGGCATCGAATAATATTTCGTGCTGCAATTATCCAGTACTTATGCCTTAATATGGACATAAGAAGCTCTGGACCGGCATGTAAGTGCGTTTTATGATAATAATCGATTATCAGATCTATAACGTGGTCGCGTCGCGGGAGTACAGACGGATATCTTTGCGAATAACTAATGTCAGCGTTTGATAGCCGACCGCCAACACGTATAATACCATTTTCGTCAAAAAATGGGCGTAATTTTTGCAAAGCATTCGAACAGCTTTGTTTACATTTTAACTTAATTATGTCATCTGCAAAATAGATATTCTGAAGTACGAGTATTATTTTATTTTCTGCGAAATTTAAATCTGAACTCGTTATATGCGTTCTGCGCGGTAACAATTTCAAAAAACGATAAATATAAACAATTATGCGTAGTAACTTCGACCACGATGAGGTACGAGCCGCGAGCACATAAATTAAAGAGTCAGTTGAAGTAGCGGTCACTGTGTGTATAAGCGGCTTTAGATCAGGCACTTCACCAACATCTCCGTCATCAAATTCTGCGATAGGCCACTCCTTTGGATCCTTAGATGCCCATGGTGGTCCCGAAAACCATAGAGGATGGTTTATGAGCATTGCCGGGGACAAGCCACGTGATAGGCAATCTGCGGGATTGTCAATTCCTGCTATATGATGGAAACAGGTGGCAGAAATATTTTCCACTATCTTTACTACGCGGTTCGCGACAAACGTCTGCCATCGATGCGGAGAGGAGTTAATCCAACAAAGAGCGACCTTCGAGTCTGTAAAGGCATATACATTCGAGATCTTGTATCGTTGTTCAAAAATATCAAGCACTTTGCGTAGCAGTTTAGACATTAAAAGCGCGGCGCATAACTCCAACCTAGCGATCGAGATTGTTTTAAGCGGCGAAACCTTGGATTTAGAACCAACAAGTCGGATCGTTCTACTATTTCCAACAGTAACATGAAGGTATATGACAGCGCCGTACGCACGCTCGCTGGCATCAGAGAACCCTACTAGGTTAGCGAGGCAGCCCTGTACTACACCTAGATGTCGCGGTATACGCACATTATTAAGCGCAGGCAATTCGCGGCAAAATTTCGACCACAGCGATGTAATGCGTTGAGGCGGGACGTCATCCCAATCACATTTCAACAACCAAAGCTCTTGTATAAGAAGTTTGGCATGCAATACGACCGGAGCCACCAGACCCAAATTATCCCATAAACGAGCGACAACGGATAATATTATTCGTTTAGTGCATCCTAGCTCAGGTGTGGCAATCTTGAAGTAGAAGACATCATCTGACCGGTCCCAATACGTGCCCAATATTTTTTGGGGTGTGGAACCCTTATCTATCTCCAATTCCGAGGAGGCGCGATGTGATGCGGGAATAGCGCGCAGTACGGCGGAAGAGTTACTGGTCCACTTGACGAGGTCAAATTGGCCACACTTGAAGAGTTCGATGAGCTGCGTACACGCGGCTATAGCCTCGGCTTCGTCATTTCTCTTTACGTCCTTGGACATTATGCTGAAGCACACGTCGTCCATATATGTCGAGCTGGATGCTATCGCAGCAGCTGTGGGGAATCTATCTCCCTCATCTTCAATTAGCTGACGCACAACGCGAATAGCGTGAAATACGCTCGATTTCATGCCAAAACAAACCCTATTAAATTCATAAACTGATATTGGGTCTTGCGGATGGAACCTGTATAGGATCCGTTGAAATTTGCGATCAGCTTCGCGCATGCCAATCTGCAGGAACATCTGACGACAGTCTGCAGCAATCGCGATATTAAAAAGTCGAAAATTTAAAATAATATTATTTAAATCAGCCTGTATATTTTGGCCGGAATGCAATAATTCGTTGAGTGACAACCCTGTGGTTGTTTTGCTACTTGCATCTAAAACCATACGAACCTTCGTGGTTATTTTATCATCGCGTAATACACAGTGGTGCGGTACAAAATAGGATACGGCGGGTACTGTTAAATCAATAAATTCTAATTTTGATAAATAACCCTTATCAACATAATCACGAATGATGTCGTTATAGGCGGAGCGTAGCATACTCGAACATTCTAACTTGCGTTCCAAGCATAGAAATCGTCTGCGGGCAGCGGAGTAAGAATCTCCTAATTTATATATGTCGTCTTTAAACGGCAACGCCACGATGTATCTTCCGTCATCCTCGCGCGTAGTGGTAGTACGAAAATGCATCTCACATTCAAGATCGTCTTGACTGTGGGCGGGCGGAGCAGAGACCTCCTCTAACTCCCAAAACCTTTTAAGGAGGTTGTCCAATGAAGACTGTTGCATGACGGTACAACAAGCGGATGCGGGATTTAACAAAGACCTATTTCGAGGCAATAGGACCGGAGCTGCTCCCATAATTATGTATCCTAGAACAGTTTCTACGGCTCGCGGCATCCCACTAATATTACCCTGTACCATGCCCGGTAATAATAGGTGTGGGAAAATATTAGCTCCAATTAGGACTTGTACTTCCGAAGGAGTTGCGAAAGAACTATCTGCAAGCGGTAATCCCCTTATGTGCACGAGCGTGGATTGATCGACCGGAATAGAAGGCAGCTTGTCCGTGATCCGATCGACAATAAGCGCCGATACGTCATAATGAACGTTATCCGAATAACGGGAAAATATTTTAAAGTCCGTTGCGCCTCTAATAGACTTCTCTGTACAACCGAAACCGCGAACAATCGTTTGTATATCTTTATTGCAATTCAAACCCAAGCGCGCACAACATTCGCTAGTTATAAAATTACTTTGTGATCCCGAATCAAGCAAACATTTTACAATATGCGATCGTCCCTTACTATCATAAATAATTACTTGAGCGGTTGATAGTAATACAGTAGTGTGTTGCATACATTGCGCGTTCAGACCGCTACTACCTGCGGCACTCTCAACCGGCGCAGCGATGAATGTGTGCATCGACGAGACATTTATATCACGCGCATCAGTAGGCGATCTAGCTCGAGGCGTCTGTCTCGAGTTAAATGTCGGCGGGGGGCGAGTCGGCTCGTCCACTTGCGATGCGGTTTGAACCTTCAAATTATGATTTTCGAAATGTAACGCGGAGTGATGTTTTTGATGACAACTACGACATGTCACACTTGAACTACACTCGCGACATTTATGTTTTAAACTAAGACAATTTATGCACGCGTTACGTTCCTTAACTAATTTAAAACGTAAGGAAGGTGATAAATCATTAAACTTCGGACATTTGTAAAGGTGATCGTGCATAATGTCTTCACATAGACATTTTTTATGTGCAGGTAACACTGCTACATAAGTGTGCGGATTTGGTACACGATTTCGCGGTTTATATGTACTATTATTGTATGTAGTCGGGCTCTGCATGCTATGAAATATTTTATGCTGACCCCTAATAAAGTCAGTTAGTTGAATGAAAGTAGGTATCTTATATTCGCGACACTGTGATTCAAAGGCGCGGACGGTATCTAAATCAAACTTCTTTAATGCCATGTGTAACATAATAAAATCTGACAGATCTTCGAGTTTCAAATTCTTCAATGCGTTCGCGGCAGTTACAAATTGATCCATAAATAATTGGAACTTAGACTCAGAGGCGGGACCGTTTAACTTGACATTCATCATCTGTTCCAAGTAGGTATTTGCAATCGTACGAATATCCTGATATCTATCAATGAGACATTTTAATATTGTATCATAATTATCTGCGCATGGTGTAATACCCGAAAATACAGCTTGCGCTTTACTGGAAAGCTTGCCCATCAGATAATATAATTTTTCCGATTTATTTAAATGCGGATTGTCATGTACCATGGACTTAAAACCTGCATAGAACAAAGGCCAGGTACGTATGTCACCATCAAAGGACATAATTTCTATAGGCGGCAGGGCAGGCATCCTACATCTCAAATCTACGCGGTCCGTTGAACCCTGGTCGTGGTCAGCGCTGTCCACCCTCGACGGTACGGACTCGATACGCTTCAATACGCGTTTAATTCGACAGTAAAGGTCTTCAAATGCATTCAAACATTTATAACTCGGCGCGCTTTCCGGGTCTACCATAAGTGATGTTTTATTTAAACGATCAACAATTTCCTTAAATTCAGAACGCGTATCTTCTATCGTTTCTACGGAACACAAAAAATTCTCTTTATGTTCATCGTTAATATGAACCCCTTTTGATAAATCATACACTCGTTGTATATTTTCAAAAAGTGCATCGCGTTTCGACTGTAATAGTACAATCTCAGAATTCTGTTTAGCGTCGATTCCCCTTGTCTTAGACATTTTGTACGAAGAAGCGTTATAATAATAACAAGTAGGTAGGTAAGAAACAACGTTCGGTGCAAGCGCACCGAACAGAGCGCGCGCGATTTCAAATTACCAACCGAATGTAGGTATATGAATATGGATGCGTATACTAATAATTCAAACGCGTTTATATACTAAATAAATCTAGCGGGAATGCGGATTAATTATACTAATTAACTAAATTATATCAAGTGTAAATTTTTATTAATATGAATAAACACGATATTTCTGATAACGTTTAATAACGCATTTCGCGGGAAAATAAACCTATGGTTTGAAGAAATAATAAATATCCGGATCGGAGGACCAACAAATGAAGGCGCGGTGAAAACCCCTAAAGGGGTTGACGAAATCTAAATTTCGTTGCGGCGGGATTGCGACAGAATCACGCCATGAATCCCTATTAGCGATTTAGTGGACTGTATCTGGTTGCGGCTATAAGCGAACAGTATGACCGTCTGAAGGACAGGATAGGTAGCAGAAGGAAATGCACGTACCTTATACCGGTGCTCTGGTGCGCTCTCCTGCAGGATCTTCTAAATGTCCAACTGGCAGACACTGTTCACATATAGTATTTCAAATGTTCAGCGATAAGGCGCGGATGAATTCACTTCACTTCCGAAAACGAGTTAAGGCGCGGATAAACTCCTTGTAGGCGCGGAAACACAGCTCAAGCGCGGGCGCGTGTCTTTTCTTACTTCTTCTCGCGGCGCGGTCATCGGTAGCAATGCATTATTTTTTGGTAAGCGGGTAAAGGGAAAAATGTGAGGGCCACAATTATTGGGAAGGTGGGTAATAGGTGAAAGAAAGAAAGGACTTGACAGCCAACTATTCGATCACGGCGCAACCAAAGTTTGTGAATTTAATCAACTGATAATATAAAAGTTATGACTCTCATTTCATTTATTTTAACCTATTACAAAAAATCCTGTAAAACTGAGACTAAAAGGTTTGAATTATTTTTATTATTATTACATTATTATTACATTACAAAACACAATCTGATAACTGTGTTTGTCAAAACACATTTTTCGTAATATTAAGTATTGCCTCAAATTTTGCAATAGGTATTATATTGTAACGTAATTTATTATATTGAAAATTCTCGAAACCTCACAAGTGTTTTTATCTGTTTATTATTGAAATTATGCATATGAAGGAAAAATTAACCACCTATATTTTATTTGTGCTCCATTAAACCTAAATAAATCTCCCGTACCTTGTAATAATGACTCTGGAACATACTACAAGTAGTTTAAACATTAAAAAATTATCCAGAAATGGGAAAATTGAAATGTGTAATAAAATTTCTACTTCTTTTCGTAGTTCTAACTATGTTTCGATTTTGGGTCTTTATAACAATGCTTAAATTAAAGTTCAAATTATAATATTATAGAACACATATTTGATAGTCCGCCAAATGTTAATAGCAGTTTTATAAATACTGCTTTTTTGCTTTCAGCAAAATGATAATATAATTATAAATTTAAAAAAGTTCGTTGATCTCGGTTAAAACGCGATGGGTTTTAAATCGTGCAAAAAGTTTTTGGTCAATATTTATGAACCACTTTTCTCGCTCCGAGCGTTATGTCCATACTACAGTTCTGCCTTTTTATATTCCTTTCACTTTGCATTTTAACGCTGTATACTCTGAATAAGCCAGCTACGAGATTTAATTCGTCTTATTTTTAAAATTATGTTTGTACATTTTATTTTAATAAAAATATAAATCTCTTTATGCTTTTTACATGCAACACACAACATTTTAAGCAATGGTCTAAACAATCTGCCTATTTGTAGTCACATCTTAGAATTATTTTTAAAGTAAATAAAAAAGGCAATTTGTACTAAGCTATTTTTTTTAAAAGCTAAAGTAAAGATTTATTAAGCTATCGTAAGTCGTAAGCATAAGGACACACTGCGCTTTATATATTTTTAAAAGCAATATGACAGCAAAAAAAATTTTTTTTAATTAAAATATTTATCAAGTATAGCGTCAAAATAACTGTGTTTTAAAGAGTCTTTAGCTGAACATATTTTGACGGAGTCACAGAAACAAAATGTTATTTATGGAGAAAGGCGAGTTTCAATCAATAAATCACCACAACGTTAAAATACCAAATTAGAACAACCTCATATTAAAAGTATTTTATTAGAAGTAAACCGTTCAAGTCTCGTATTACACATAAAATTATAATATGTGTGACTATAATTACTTGGCTCTAGAATTTAAATATATCAAATATTTAAGTCTCAAACAAGAATACTCCACTCTCTCTCTTTCTCTTTCTCTCTCTGCGTGTGTACGTGCGCATTGGTTTAAGCGGTTATCACACTTTACAATTTGAAGGATTCCAATTTAAGAAATTGGAAAGTGTAATCGCAGTTAGAACAGATTTCAATTCTATGTCTTCGATTTAGAAATCAAATTAGTGTAGTGTGATCACTAGTTCACTACTTAGGTTCCTAAATTGGAATCCTTCAAATTGTAAAGTGTGATAACCACTTTAGTATGCACCTCAAAGTGTTGTACGTAAGTATATTAATATAAGTACTAGTTTTTAAATTTTACATTAAATCGAAAAACTCAGATTCTATCCCGAATTCAGCCGTTTCGGAAGCGGAGCTTTACTCACAAGTTGGTTAGTTAGAGGATAATAACGACTACCTCGTGACCTCCATGCTTATGAAGATATTCCCAATTAAATTTGAAAACAAGATTTTATTCGTGAAGCCGTAATGTCTATAACAATTTTGTTTCAACATAAAAATCAACGAAGCCATTGCCAAGAACGAGCCAAAACACTCGTGCAATACACGAACTCCTACTTCATTCGGCTCCTCCCGTGCAGTAAGATTTTTATTATTATACGTTCCCTTTTTGTTGTAACACACCGCGCGAGTGTACATACGTTGTAAGGAGCAGTAACGACGCGTGAAGCGTGAAATACTCGCACATTTCGCTACCGGAGAAATGGACTGCACCTGCTTCCTTAGGTTTTATGTGAACTTTCCTCACCTTCTTAGGGTGCTCGGTGAGGGCTCCAAATATCGCCGCCCTCACTTTGTGACCCCTCATAACATGAGTAATGCCTCGTGAGAGGATATTGGCCGGGTCTCCGCTTCGATGGCAAGCGATAATTTTACGCACCTTGTATTGGGCTCACTTTGCGTCCCTTCTATATTGTTCATGTTCTGACTATTGTAGGTATGTATGTTCTATTTTAATGTTGATATTATGGTCAATTGTGTTTTGTTTTATATTTAACTAGCTGTGTCCTGCGGTTTCACTCGGCCATTAATTTGAATTGCTAAAGGCATGCACAATGCACATGTAGGGCGTTGGCTCTTCTCGGTAATTGGAGGAAAACTTCCTTTTGAATTGAGCTATCAAATGCTGTTCCAGACATTAGTTGTTGTACAACCGAACAAACAAACTCAACTTTATTATATTTGTATAAATTTTATAATTCATAATAAAATGTTGTTCCGAAAAAAAGGAGGAATCATATTACAAAAATAAAATAAATCATTATGAGTCGATGATAAAATCTATGATATAAAAATTAGATATTCTTATAAAAAGCTACGTTCAGAATGGCATTGTTGCTCTCTAAAAAATACAAAAATTTGTTTGTGATTCCGCTAATTAATTTAAATAACTTTAACCTCCAAGTTTTTTATTTCATTTTTTATCGTCATCGTCAATGTCATTTTTTATTTTGTATAGGGTGGCAGACAGGCCGACAATACACTTAATGGTAGGTCGCTAATGACACCCCCCCTAGGTGGGCCATGACCTGAGGCTTACCCTCGCCAGTTCTTGGCGAGGGGACCAAGAAGGCCCACACCGTGCGCTCCGAGCGGGCTTGAGACACCAAGCTCGTGGCGGAGCGCACAGCTGGCGTTCTCCTGGCGGCTGGGGCGGGATTGGTATCCCTCTGCCTTTCTCGTCTTCTGTCGCCAGGGTTTTTTTGTTGTTGTTTTTTTTGTTGTTTTGTGTTGTCCTTTTTTGTTGGAGTTCAGGGGAACAGGGAGGCCTGGAGGGTGGCCCCTGATCCCCTGCTCACTTTGGCGGTTGGGCGGAACTTGTTCCGTCCACATTGGAGGTGGGGGAGCCAATGGACACTATTGGTGTCCATTGAGTCCCCCATTAACATCTGGCAGATGGCTGAGCAGGAGAAGGCGGGCACCAGCCCGTCTTCAAATGTCCTCGGGGACCTGCGCACACAGCTGGCCAGCTGTGTGTGCCTGCACGGGTCCCCTCCGTCTGGGGATTGCTCGGGTGTCTCCGGGCAATCCCCCTGTTGGCCGGAGCAGCAGGGGGGTGGGTCGGAGCAGTTGCCTCGGCAGAGCCCGTCCACTCCCCACTTATGGGCAAGGAGACACCGGGGAGTGTTTTAGTGGGTAGAGGCCAGTTCCGCCTGCTACGTGAGCACGCGGAGTATGCTGGTCGACCCCCACATACCCCTGCCGCCTAGCAGGGGATCAATAAAAAAATAAAATAAAAACACCATGAACCATGAAAGCGGGTGACTAATTCCAACCTTCTTCTGCTGTATTGGCGGCTGAGAGTACAATTCTTAGGACTATCACTTTTTTATGCTACTGGTTATTATATATCTACTATTAACTAAAGTTACAGAGCCATCATTCAATACAAGAGAAAGCACTTACGCTTTTAAATGTAGAAACGACGTTATTCCATCATAAATTATGGCGATGCGGCGAATAGTTTTGCCGAGGTTGACTTCAATGAAATGATTGAAATATGGAATTGAGATACTTTTTCGCACAGTCATTTATATTTTAATGGTATTTTTGAATTTATCTTCTATATTAAGGTCGACAGACAGGCTGACAGTCCACTTGGTGGTAGGTGGATACCGTCGCCTATAACAACTATAACAAGTGTGCTGCCGACTACAGTAGGATTAAGGATAAGGGATTGGAAAGGGGCTCTGGCATCCCTTACTAACTCACCGAAACACAACAGCACACGTGCTGATATTTCACGGTGGTCTTCTATAAGTTACTGTCACCAGACGGGCTGCCCAAATGACTACGAAACGCAGTGTGCCCTGCCACTACTTTCCCAATCAAGACTAGAGCAAAGTTCATTACCAACGTTGAACCTGCCGGGAAGTTAAATGGTTGGTAGAAAGTAAATAAAATCGATTTAAAAAACAAGTAATTATTTTATCGAACACTGCGCTGATGAATATTATTTAATCAATTTAATTAAAAGCTAAAGCGTAAACTATTTTGTTGAAACACGATTATAATTTTGTTTATCCAGCAATATCAATTAGCGAACGTTGATATGATGTGAAATAATTTGCAACTATGTCGGAAATGTCTGTGGCACTGTGTTGTATCAATTTGAAAAATATATCTTACTTTAGTATTAATTTATACGTTTGCTGAGATAAATAAATAAATTTTAAATTAATTTTAGAAGTTACATATTGATTTTAGAAAGAACTCTTAATATAATATACTTTATAATTGGATTATACATCCTAACTTATATTATATTTGCGAAAGTTTGTGAGGATGGATGGATGGTTGTTACCTACTCTTTCACGCAAAAACGCCTTAACGGATTTGAATTAATTTTTCAATGCATTTTCATTTTAGAACCGTTTTGATAATTTTGTACAACCAAAATACTCTTGGTTGATATTAGAAAGAGGATTTACCCATTATTCATTTTACCATACATTTCGGTAAATAAATCTCTTAGTACATGAAGTAGCATTTTGTTTTTTGTTCAGAATATCAATGAGCATAATCCAATTTCAAATAACCGTTATTTCAATATTTATGGTAATGTGTTACACCGTACGGCGTCCTGTAAACGTATTTCAATAAAATATCGTTATTTGGTTTACGGGTGTATTTATTTGTTATGTATATAATTTTATAGATCACTGACTTTTACTCGTGACTGCGTATGTTTGGGTTGGAATTTGTAAATGGTAGGTACATACATAGAATTAATGGTCCCACCCGCTTATTTTTAACATAATAAATACATCGGTCAAATACACACCATTTTGTCAATTTTTTATTTTTATAAATAAATTTTTGGAACAAATTCGTCCAGGTTCACTATTAGGCTATAAAGTCTAGAATTCAAGATTGTCTTAGTTTTTACATTTTCTTTTTGTTTAGTTAGTGTTATCAAATGCCAATTAACTAAAGGAAAAATATATAGGTATTCAACGAAGTGTTTGTTCGACATATTTGTTCGTTGAATACCTATATATACCTATCTATTTCAAAGCATGGGTAAAGAAAAATATCTTTTTTTTAATGCTAAACTCGACAGACAGGCTGACGGTCCACTTGATGGTAGGTGGCTACCGTCGCCTATAACACAAGCAACGCCACTGATGCTGTAAGTGAGCTGCCAACCATGGTAGGATTAAGGAATCTTAAATATCTTAAATAATTAATAAATAATTAATTAATCTTAATTATCTTAAATACTTGAATATTTACAGAAATTAGATGAAATTTAAACAAACATAATTAAACTATAAACAAACAAAATGTACGTCTTTATGTTATAATTCTTACAAGCGAATATTATATTGGCGTAGAGCTTATTCAATTAATCATACATTACTTAGTACTACACGATACACATGACAGGTAGCAGATAGTTCCGTAGACAGAGATCAAATTGAAAGTGACAGTCCTATTTACATATTTGGATACGTAACATATAGTATTACATAAAACGCGTTTGCACACATTTTGTGAATAGATCCGTTAAATAATAATGTTGAACCAAATTATTTTTCATCCAATATTAAGTTTATAATGTATGTGTAGTGTACATACTAGTATTAAATGCTATGTGTTGCTGTTAAATATCTGAATATTAGCTACTTCAATTAATATATTTGGTCGACTATTTTGATTGGCATTATAGAATCTTATACAGTATAAGTGGCTTTATTAGTATAATAACTATTTAGTAGATTTATAGCTTTGATTAATATTACTGTGGATGTTATAAATAATAAATGAATGCTTCTAAAACCGGTAAACAGATTTTCTCAATGAAAATTTAATAGATATCCTGTGGCATTTTGAATTTTTCTTTTTTTAAGGTGCTTTTATTGATAATATTATTATGAATTTTATATCATCATTGTCAAACAAAAATCAGTTATGTGCACTTTTTTGAGATTCCAGCATTTTGACCTTATTGAATAGTTCACTGCTTTATCTATCGTATAAAAAATTGCTAAGTGCTTATGAGCAAACTGCTAATGCTATGTGCAGCAGATAAAATCTGTTATGAACAAAATTTATTCTATTATTAAAATAATAGATTTCTTTAAAATAAACCTTCGAGTAAATTTTGTCAACAACCAAAAATCATACTTTTTCATATAGAAAAAGTATGATTTAAGGTAGATTTTGGCATGACAACGACGATATATTTAAATATTGTTTCATTCAATTATATGAAACTGCTACCACAATCCTAAAACAACTAGGTATACCTCCATATTACACAACAATAGTTACTACGCTATAGTTAATAGATACCTATGTACTTTAGGAGGCGTTTCGGATGTCCTCTCACAAAGCATTATGAATGGTTGACCAGCGAATTCAATACTCGTATGAACTTACTCGTGTAATACACAGTCCAACTAGATCAAGTTATATTAACCCACAAAATGGATTGTTGTTTTAGAAATATAATAGATATTAGGTAAATATTATGTAAATAGTTAACTTGTTACTTTAAAATATTTTTAATTTATTCTCCAAACACAAAGATTGTTAAATTTTTTTAAGTTAATGAGTAGGTACTTCATTTGACACTTTATTTTGATAAGTTACTTATCGCAATGTAGCCAACCAGTTTACAGTATTTTGAATACTTATATAGTTTACAACATTTAAGTATAGGTGAGCTACAAACAAAATTACTAACTAAGGTTCAACAGATTTTAATATTATATACCTAATGTTACAAGATTATCATAATTATGACTTTATCAAAATAAAAGCCAATTTTCATTAACTAACAGTCCTAATATAATGTGTTACTATATCGCAGTTCTAAAGGCTCTAAATATTTTCAGAAATGTAACATTTTCATAATCTTGTAACAACACACTGCTACAATCCTAGAGAATATTTCTTTAGCTTTTGATGTAAAATTTCAATAAAATTGACTTTAATCAAAAACTTAACGAGTTAGTTTCTACTGGTCGTCTATGTGAAATTGTGAAGGTAAAGTAATGAATGCTCGCTGATCTGCCAGCTTGGTTACACTGCGACAGGTCCTTTGTGAATGCGAAGTAAGATAATGGGACCAACACTTCGAGTTAGCTCGATAAAGCCGGGTGCAACTTTTGTTTGAACCGTGAACTAAGCGCACGAGTTCATCGTACCTATGTAACAAAGTTGCCAGTGTGATTTCCGCCAAATTATTAATGAACATAGAGAAAGATATTCACTTTGTCATAATTATATTGTACATAATTACGGACTTCACCTTAGAATCTTAATTTAATTTAAATATTAAAATTAAATGAAATATTATATTATTTAGTTTACTATTGCTGTTATCTCAAAAAATAAATGAGAACAATTTAATAAACAAAAACTAATATTATAAACTGAACCAAAAATAAAATGTGTACGTTACTAATAGACTAAGGGCCAGTTTTATAACGATCCGTTAGTTAAATTTTATATCAAATAGACGAAAAAAAGATCTAATAGTATAATATAGTGTATTATAAACAACTGTTCGTTAGTCAACAGTATAATTTGACAGCTAGCGTTTACTGCCTCTTTACTGACTATGATAAGGTCGGTTTATCTTACGTATCGTTTATTTTGTTATTTATGTAAATAAATGTGTTTGTGACGCGACACTTGACAGTTCTTGACAGACTACAACGAAACCGTCGACAATATTCATAAACTTCGGCGTATTTTTACGGGCAGCTACCGAATGTTTAATTTCTTTTATAGAACCACCGTCAGTAAACGTTATTGACAGACCGTTAACCATTCGGTTACTAGCACTGTAACGAACGGGAAAAAGGTATGTCGTTTATAAAACTGGCCCTAAGAGTAGGGCTGTTCTCGCTCACACCGCATCTTTTTTAAGCATTTTTATATCCGTCCTTACTTCTAAAAGGACGTTGCCATTTAAATAATTGTAAGTGGAATTTAAATTCAAATTAATAAATATTATTTAATTTAGTCATTAAATACCATAAATTTATGTCCTAGCGGACAAGAGTCTATGCAGGCCTATATATATATATATATATGGGCGACGACACGGCAGTCACAATTAAGGAGACTGTCAGCGTGGCTGTCAATCTTCAGGTAAAAAAAAATATATTTTATATTGAAAAAATACGTAGTATAATACTCGCTCTTAAAACAAGAAGATGAAGTGAAGGTGATGACCATTTTCAAAGGGGGAATTCACGCTACACCGTAGAACAGTAATTGCTCACATTACTCACTAAGCGAAAGTGTTTCCCAAATTCTGGTAAAATTTTCTCGTAAATTGTGATTATCTTTAAGTATAGCTTTACCACCAACAGTGCCACTCGTAGTATTTTATGAGTAAAGCCATCTGGGTCCTCGCCTACTACAATAAATTCAACGCACACTGTTATGTCTTTTTCATGGACACCGAGGATAAAAAGAAATAATTCTATTGCGACGAAAAATATTATTTTAGGACGATTCAAAATAAGAAAACGCATGAAGCGTATAAACGACTTCATAACATCTTAGTAGTATTATCGTTACCTATAATCATGGTGAATTCACGATACTACTAAGTTTATGTTTTTACATCATAATATAAATAAGCATCTTATCATATCTGTATAAATAAAAATGTAGCTAAACTCAAAACTCAAACCTCTAGAATAATTCGGATTTTTTATATTCGTTCTTATGAAGTAAAATTGGATAAACGTCCCGGTAAACTGCATCCATGCGAAGCCTAGTGAAGAATAAACCTCGTGATCTTTAAATTTTTTAATTGTCACATAACTAGTAGCGGGGCGGGAGAGTCCGCAGTCATTTTCTTAACAGCCCGTCTGACAACAAAAACCATCCACTTATGTGCTGTTCTGTTCTTGTCTTATCTTCACCATATCTACCGCCCTTTATCGCAGAAACATTAGGGAACGTTTAGGGCTTAGTTTACTTATTTACTAATCCTTAGGTAATTATTTTAATTATATATTGTACGATAGCTAAAAGGAAATGTTTTCTAATTTATAGTTCAAGGTCAACGTTAAACAAGCGGTTTGTTTAACAACTACAAGTTTATATGTTAATATAATTTATAATATGTATAATATATTTTTTCTCTAACCGTACATTAAAAGTATTCATTCTGCCAATTATTCTCATGTGAATCAGAGGTTTAAATTCTTACTCAAATTCGAATTGGTTAAGAAAAAAATGTGATATTTCTCTATGATAACTTAAGGGAATTTGGTTGGTAATGTGCGAACTACATAAAGACCATTAAGAAATACGAGATTGTATGTTACTAAAGTTAAGGTGAACTACATATTATTAAAACATTTACCAAATGTGTGTCCTAAAAACGTCTCCACACGTTCGCCTACTCCTCTAATACAAACCGAATTACTTTTCTTGATATCAACCGCAGCATGTCGCCTTATGATAAATCACTTTCTCGCGTTGTAATGTGGAGCAAACACATACGGAATAGAGTCGCAAAAAATAACACATATTTTTTAACACAAACACTGATTTATTGTATTTTATTGGTTTAATTTTCAGTAATTCAATGAAACTCGATTTTATTTCAATGCATAAAATACACAAAAAAAAGTTATGCTTCTAAAGAATATTAAACCAAACTGATAAACGAGCTTTCACATGGTAATTGTTAATTTTGTCTTTACTTATTTCGGTTATTTTAACATTACTTAAAAATCTCATTTAATATATTAAATCTCATAATTATATGTTATACAGCTCCTTCTTTTTGTCACCTATATTTGTCTCCTAAAAGCTAAATTCTGATACAATCTTCTGAAAAACTTAGATTTGGTCCAATACTTTTAGTGCGTGACCTTGCGTGTTGAACATATTTTTAAAAAGCTTTTGACTAATTGGCTTACTTCGGTACATTTGCGAGCTATAATTTTAGGAATTCTCGTACACGAGTGCAATATGGCCGAACACTAATAGAATTACCCCAAAAAAGCCTCAAGAATTTCACGTAACTCTGTTATCTACTGCTCAGAAAAACACATTTGGGACAACATGTCGACGACGTCCCAAGTTCATTGCTCTGACAAGAAAATTTGTTGAGGACCGCACACGAAAACAGCGGAGCGTATTTCAGCGGTCGTTTCGTAACATTCGTGTCAATTATCTGGGAGTTTTCCCCGGCGACGATTGCGGCCAATGGGCATCATTTAGCCGACCGGGCGCCGGTCTTATAATGCCATACATTTCACTCGACATCAGCAACGTATGCGAGTTATTAAAGGAGATCCATTTAAGCAATCCGACTCCTAATGTCTCAATTAGAAAACAGATGTTACGTAACCCCAAACGCACATTAATATTTTTGTATCTGCTACATTTTTCGCACAGTAGCTTTGTAATTAGGAAATAAAAGACGAGCATTGAAATCCTTTAGGAGCTGCGGGTCTATTTAGGAGGAGTCACTTATTGGAGACATATATAAAATAATACGGTTATCCCCCGGTCAACTTTTTCAAGCATCCGATTTGGAGAAAACGTACGTGGTAGCAATTTGTGAGAGCGATAATATCTGGATATAAATTCAAAGGATAACAATAAGACCCTTTATTGCCTCCGTTGTTTTCACAAAAACGATTCACTGAACGATGTGGAGTTTTTTGCGAACATAAAACTGGGTAATGTCACGTTCCTTGATATACAGATCTTTACGCGGGAGGTTTATTGCAATTCAAAATTTATGGGGCATTAAGCGGTTTGCTGTGTTACTATATTATGGCTTAATGTTTATATTTTGGTGCCTCGTGTCAATCACATGGCTGGGCAATGGTTCAGCAAGTGTAACCGCGAAAACGAGATTAAACCTCAGTGGTTTTTAGTTTTATCATTTTACATGTTATTTTTAATATTAGCCCTTAAAATTGTTAAAATTATAAATAAATTTTAAAAAAAATTAGGTAGACCTATATAATTTTCTGATCTTATAACAGGCTTATGACTTTCTATAGTACGTCGCTATACCGGTGTCACAAAGGCGTCATCTAACGACCAAAAATAATGTAGGACCAATAAATAGGAAGTATGAAAATTTGTTGCACTTAGGTTTACCGTGAATAAACATTTTGGGATAATTTTATTTTTCAGAAAATAGAATGGACGGGCATGGTAATCATTTATTCGTCTGCCGTTTGACCTGTTTGCTCTCGTCGCAATTTAGATGATACTCGTACTAACAAACATTAATAAGGGCAGTAAATAGAACAAGTTAAGTATTGGTTCTTTTTCCCTTACCTACGGCCTGAAACAAGTGCTGTTATCTCCATCCGGATTTTACAAGACGAAATGTCAATCTTAGCAACTGGGATTGTAAGTTAATAATTTTAAATTGCTTTAGAGGTAGGCGACCTAATTCCCGCGAAGTGTCAGACGAAGGCTTCATGTCTTATGCAGGGATGGGTCGGTGCGGTCACGGCGGCGGTTTCTCAGCTCATATATATCCACTTGCAAGTTTAGACCCAAGACATAAATTTGACTGTCACGTGGTAATAGTTAAAGGATGAAATTTATGGATTTTACCTTACACATATAGTTTACATATGGCATATATAGCACCAATAAGCTTAGCCACTATGATTATTTAAAAATATTTTCACTAGTTTAGAAAGCGCTTTACCTGAGTCTTATTAATCTATTAGCACAAATTTCTACATTTGAAGTGAGTGTCTTTGACGGGGCGTCGTGGAAATACTTAAAAGATGATTTAAATGGGATCTTGAATCGCCTCTAGCCTCGAAGCATCCCTACAACATCACTTCATATTATGACAAATATATATTTAACTAAAACTTTTGTTAGTATAAATATTAATGACGATTGTGTAATTTTACAAAATGGGTAATACCGTAGATATAATACTTACTACTCATACAGATTTTTTGTTTTGTGGTAACGAAAAGATTTGTGGTGTAGGTCAGACCTGTTACATATCAGATTAAAGACAGGACATGTGTCATAAGATTTAAAATCAATATATTTATCGAATGTTATATAAATAATAGATAATAATTAGAATCCCATCTCAGAAATTTATTCAAAATTATAAACAATTTTGTATAATAATTACTCTGTAGCTAATCAGGTTGGTTAAAATGTAAACGGAATGTAGGTAAGTAAATGTTAAAATCCTAACTGGAATACGATTGGTTAGTGAAATCAAAATTTAATGATCCGCCTTTTAATATTTGGAATTCATGGTCAACCATTCTTTTCATTCTTTCTTTAACCATTTTTTTGAGTATCTATTATGTACTTCTAGTCTATTTTCCTTTTTTTTCCTAATCAAACATACACAACATGATAATGTCCTGTTTACATAAACTGATGAAATTCAACAATAATCACCATAAATTCTACTACTGAAAATTTATTACATTCATTTTTCAATAAAATTTATACCTACGGTAAATGAATACCTGCGTCTCACATAATCCGCGCCGCCTCTTCAATTCGTAATAATATTCCGATCGATTACAAAGTAAATTATTACCGTGTGATCTACGTAAGAGCACACGGATATAATGAATTCGCTTACGAAGCGTTACGGTCCTCGGATCATTGAATAAAGATGAGGGATCAAAGGAAATTACGTGTCCTTGATAAAATTCGTGCTGCGCGAAGAAATTCCACTTACTTTCCTTAGCCCCATACTCGTTTGCATGCCAGCCTAGCAGTTTTGCTTGAGTCACAAAATAACATATACTGCTCGTACCTCAGATTAACGTACACAAAGGGCAAAATTAGATTCCTCTTCCCTTGGAAATGATTAAGAATGAAAAATTGAAAAGAATGAAATAAATACTGGTAAGTCTTCGCAAACAAGGGCTCAGATTAACAAGTAACATCCCGGAATGCGGGCTCGCGGAAAATTCAAATTTATAAATTAACATATAAATCGAAAAGATTTACCCTAAACAAGATCAAAGGAATTTGTCCGATGCTCGGCGAGGGCTGGCTCCTGATGACTGTTTATGGCGGTGGGCGTCAAGAGGCGAACGCTAGCTTGCGAGCGATACACTCACCCATTTACATTTTGTACCTTATTTGATCGGAAAAGTTCATCTCTCCATAATATTATGATACGTTCTCGCGGAGCGCTGACATGAATATGACATAAGCGTGTTTCGTTCGGCGGATATATTTCATCCTTTTAGGATAAACGGGCCTAAATACACCGAATGTTATACTGAATATAGTCAAAGTTTTCTTATTGAAGAATTCGTAAAAGAAACTACTAAATTCGTTTTCTATACTACTGGTGCCCACGACTTCGTCCGCGTTGAAAAATATTAAGTAGCCTATCCTGTGTCCCGTACGTCCACATGTTTATCTACCAAGTTTCATGAAAATCAGTTAATTCGTTTCAGTTATGGAGGAACATACATACATACATAATATACAATACCTAGTATTGATTAATTTAAGCGGAAAGAACTTTGTAATAAAAATGTAATAATACTTTATATTAATATATTTATCATATAGATTTTTCTTTAGGATTTATGTACAGAATTTTTTTTATTAGAAATAGCCATTTTCTAAAATATATTATCCAAATTATTGTTTCAAAATCCCATTGGTTACGTAGCTCAGAAGAACTAATAGAATTTACAGATATTTAATATTATGTTTTACATGTACTATTTAGAGTTTATTTTTCACCAACTCTGTCTGTTTTTCCGCCTATTTCTTCTGAACCATCACACGAATTTTGATACTTTGGTTTTCATACGCGAAAAGCCTAGTTATCAATAAATATTGTTATTAACAATCAATCTAACAACCTAACACTATTCCATATAGTGAAAGTTGATTTTACACGTTTTAAAAGTGAGAATTTTAAAGAAAACATGAAATAACTTTATGGTCAGTTCTTACTCAACTGATAATTAATTACCTTTTCTTGTTCAACTGAAAAAAAAGGCAGAATTTTTATTTAAATTAATATACCAATCCAGTTAAATCATCATGTTTGTAAGGAAACTATTGAATGCATAACATACAATCAATGAAGGCAATCCAATTAAGGGAGCTCACTTGGCTTCATTGGGTGAATGGTTGCCATAATCATTACGGTTAAGTATAAACGCTTCCGAGCACCTATAACATAAGTGGAGAAGGGAATCAAGTGAACCGATATAACAACTTACTCATACTCGTACTACGTAATAAAAACTTTCCCCGGACTATTATTTCTGAAAATTCACGCTTTTTTAGTTTAACTACAGTGTTCAAACAGTATTTTGAACACATATAGGACTTTTTTTATCGATTTCACAGTTAAATATTTAATATCATAAAGAAAATTGAAAGAAATCACTTTTAATAAATTGACAAGGAGCCTCACGGCCCAATGTGGTTACCGTTCCGTTGTGTTCAAGTGCTTAATAGAAATCGACTCTAGTAGAAATAAAGAATTTAGGTGAAAAAAGTTAAATAAGATAGGGGCATATAGGGAAACATGTTACCTCAAGTGGTGATCTTCTGTAAGGGAGTGATTACTGCTGTTAGTCGGGATACTTAACTTACAAACGTTTAATAACTTCGGAACGCGGTTTGCCCTGTCACTTATACGACGTGGTTTTAATACATAGGTAAAAGTAGGTATTAAATAAGTAAAACTCCCAAGTTAAGCCTGTAGTTAAATCTCGGTATAAAATTAGTTAGTTAAGCAAAAAGGGTAGAATAACTTACTGAATTCAAAATTTCCCTTTTTTATCGGCAAAACACACTCTGAAGTTTATGTGTAAGTTGCTTTTTGGACATTTACTAGACGACTAAATCTGTCAGAATGCACTTTTACGCAATGATCGCTGGCTTTGATGGTGAATGAAAACCACGTAACATCAACGTATAGTAAAATGATTAGCAAATCCTAAAAAAGATGTGAATCAGAGAAATATCCAGCAGTAGTCTCCTCTTAGTTGATTGCAGCATGTTTAGTAGCTGATAGAGTGACAAATAATGGTAGAGTGACAGATCCTTTTATAAGTTACAAAAATTTAAATGCAGTATGCATTCAATTTTTGTAACTTATAAAAGGAATTGTTCGACAACAAATATATGTTCAATGGAGACTGAAAACACAAGCAATTTACGCAACAGGCATGTTCGCTAACGACTACCCTAACTGTTGGCCGAATTAGTCGTTAAACTGAGGCTTTAGTATTTAATCCATAAGGTTATTGTATTGCGATTTGGATGCAGCTGAAAAAATTGAGGACTCCGAACAGCTTGTTCACAAAAGGTTTCACTAAAAGCACTATTAAATAAAATGTAAATATTATTATTATAATACTGACATTATTTAACTATTTTTTTAAATATTTAAAGCACAAAAATCATAGTATTATTAATATTTTGTTTTTTGATTTTTTAAATTCATTCAACAAAGATACACACATTTTTAAGAAATTATAAACTCAATTTATTTTTTACTAATTTTTTACACAATATGCAATCCGCTTCAAGGATTGATATTATCTATATTTTGGTGTATTCCCAGTAGTTCGGTTAACAGTTCGGTTGACCGAACTAGTGAGACTTTTTTTTCCCAGTAGTCCGACCGTACAAATCAACCGGAATAGTGAGACTATTTTTTTCTGGTCCATTCCCAGTAGTTCGGTTATAATTTAAGTCCAGTGTTCTTTCGCCGCCAGAGCCAAATTCGTAAATGCACTTTCCAGAGGTGGCCCTGGTTTGGATATACTCCTTAAATATAACCATCGGGCAAAAAAAGAATAAATTATTTATAATTTCGTTTTTTTTTTTAAATATACATGACATGTAAAGGTAATTTTAATTAATAAATTAACAATTAATCTATAAATAAAATTGTATATAATATTAAGCTTCGGTCCCCTAGGCAGAGTGCCAAGCATGCTGGCTGCATAATTGAATTTACAACCGGAATGAAAGAAAAATGGTCTCACTATTCAGGTTGATTTGTATGATCGAATTACTGGAAAAAAAAGTCTCAGTCTATAATTCGGTTCAACCGGAGTGTTAACCGAACTACTGGGAATGGACCAGAAAAAAATGGTCTCACTATTCCGGTTGATTTGTACGGTCGAACTACTGGGAAAAAAAAGTCTCACTAGTTCGGTCAACCGAACTGTTAACCGAACTACTGGGAATAGACCTATATTTTACGTAATAACCGCTGTCACATTTAAAGTGGAAGTTAACCGTTGTTATGGCAGCCAGTATCCGTTGAAGGTCAAAGAAAACCACAGCGATGGGTGGTCGGGCTCAGCTAGTTTATTATAAAAAGAAATACTTTCTCCAAACGTCAAACATCTAGTTTAGGATCTCTGTTTAAAAAACTCAATAATATTTGAAATATAATATTAACGAAAATATAACAAAAATAGAAGATTAATAACTTGCAGAGTTTTAATAACAAAAATAGAAGATATAAAGAACGAATGCTAATCCCGATGTTCACGGCATTTCTTTGTGTTTTAAATTCAATATAAACAATGTTTCAAGCTGAGATTTTCACACGGAAGATGAAAAATGAAAGCCACTCTATGAATACTTGTATAAATAAACCATTTCTTATATTCCAGGAAGTTTCGCATAAAAAAGTGGAAATAAAAGGAATAGCTACCGCTATTTTACTCGTATCTGTGATTTATGATTAAGCCGGATATAGGTATTTGCTGTTATTTTCATGATTTATCGACAAAGGCGAGAATGTTTGTTAACCCGACACTATTGGGAGACATGACCACCTGGTGAATGTATAAGATTTATGAAAAGCTTCCTGTTTAAGATATATTTGACAACAACATAACTATAAACTTATAAATAAATTTATAATGCAATTCGTCAACAAAGATTTCATCATCATTTAAATATTATGTTCCCTATTTATATTATGTTAGATAGTTAGTTAAGCTAGTTAGTAATTTAGGTTCAATTTAATTAGCTCATTAGTCCTGTGACTATTCCTATGACTCTTATACTATAATAATTTATAAAAAATATGGAAATTACTCGAACATTTTTAAATAAAATAATAAAGTAAGCAATTTAGACAAAATAAATAAAATAATATTCATAGTAAATATAAATAAATAAATGTTTGATGTAATTTAAACACTTAAATTACATCAAACATTTTGTGTGTGTTCTACTGAAACAAATTTGTTTCAATATCGCAGGAAATTTCATTGCATCTCTATATGCAAATGTACTCTCTTCCCGTCTGAAATTGGCTCCCATTGACTCCGTGATCCGACCTTTATTGAATCCAATAAACAATTTACAGTAGATGAAAAGATCGCTTCTAAAATATGGTGCGAATCTAATTTAAGGATAGAAATGTTTTACTCGAAAAGTCCATTCTATTTTCAAAAGCACAAAAATAGCGTAATGAGAGTAGCAGGGCACACAATGTAATGCAATCAGATTTGACTAGCAGTCTAAAAATACATAATTATGAAGTCTTACAATTCATTGATCTGAGTGTGGTGGACCACGTAAATTCTAATCAAAAGAGAAACATGTGCAAAGCATTGAGACATAAAAAGTATCTTGATAAAAGCTGATACAGTTCAATATATCTCCAAAAGGTGAACGTTACACCATCACATTTACTAAAAGATTTACTTTACATAATATTATTATAACGTAGTAAGGATCTGGTCGGACGAAACTTAATTTCAGTTCAGCGACGAACTCATTTATCAAACTTTACCATAGTAGGATAATGGCTGTATAAGTAATTCGTAAAATGAAAGTGCCATCGTATCATAGAATAAAGATGAGAGATCAGGATATTGCGCTTGGCGACGATGGGGTCTTTGCCTCTATCGCCGTTAAATAAGGAGGCTCAGCAACTGATTCATGACTTTGTATCTTCTATTCGTTGGCTTAGCTACGTCCCAATTATTTCTGGGATCGATTTATAGGTCAGTGCCTTGACGTGACTTGGAACGGTCCTTGAAACGAATCATGATTGATTACCTGATATCGCAACGACGAAAATTCTTATACAATAGACAATATATCCATATTTCCTTGCCTCTTTTGTTAGAAATTAAAAAAAAAATGATAAATATGACTTCATAGAAGTAATTGCACCAAAAACTTTTATTAAAAATCGTTCGTACCTGTGATAAAATTTATTGCGCATAAACGTTCTTCGCGGGCGACTGGAGTTGTTTAAAAATATTCCTCTTCATCGGGAAAAATATGTTTTGAACCAAAAATGCTTATGTTAGCGTTTGAAAAATTCTCATGTGAATGATATATCGCTATGTTGTGAAACGCTTTCATAATTTTTTTTTTATCTTCCCTTATTTATTTGTTTTGATGAGTAAATATATCCCATTTTCTTATCGTCTGTTAGTTTTGCTAAATCTATTTTTACAGTAAAAACTCTTTATAATCAATATAAACTTATTTATTAATACATAAAATTGAAAAGTATTTGTTTTAATTAGAAACCGTGAAGCAGCATGCGTGCTGTGTTTCAGTGAGTAAGTAAGAGCCCATTTTCCCTTTTCTTACGAATTCTTAATCATGTTGACATGTTTGACGACAAGTTTGGTCTAATGGCTAGTAACCCTAGCTGTTGACCAAACAGTCGCGGGTTCGAATCCCGCTAGGGGCAAATGTTTATGGGTAAAAATTTTACCTTTGTACCTGAGTCATGGATATTTTTTATTTATAATATGCATGTATTTACAAAAAAAAAGTAATCTATAAGTAACTGTCTGATATCCATAATACAAGTATTGGTTGCTTAATGTGGAACTAGATGGTGCTGTGTGGAATGTGTGAAGATATTTATTATTATTATTATTATTTATTTATTTATCATTCTATGGTCGGTAGCGCACTTGCAGCACCTGTGGTGTTGCTTGTGTAACAGACACTGGTACACCTTTATGTAAAAAAAGAAAAATTACAGTAATTTCATTACATTCCAAATCGTGCATAAACTAATCTGTCTAGAGCCAATGATATTCTTTTAAAAAAATAACCTCTCAAATGTACTGGCGGTTCATCTTTCATTGGCATAATATTTAACTTGACCTCTCTTAGATGGGTCGCTACTTCACACTGTCTTTTAGCAACTCGGGGTGTGGCTTTGAATATTCAGAGCGGTTAATAGGTTTGCTAAAAATAGACAATGTTTACTTGGCCTCAAAAATGGCGGTGAGCAAATAATAGTAACACGTAAAGTGGAAGCGTTGCGTGACTATATTTTCAATTAAACTTACTGCCGAGCCGCTCCCCATCAGTCACCCGGTGTGTATTAAACAGCGTGTGTAAGCCTTTTGTTCTAAAAATAAGTGATTAACTATTAAAACTTAATGAATTAGGTGGATAGAAAACAGAACACGACGTTACCGATGAGAGCAAAAAAATGCTGTATTTTGAAAAATAACAAATTTTCGAAATATTTTCGAAATTGACGATATAGGTTCAGCAATTGTGTTTAACTATTATATGCATTTATACAACTTTTTGCATAAAATAACTTATGAGATTGTAACTTGGAACACACGGTTCTGTTTTATATTATTCGAATAAACTTCAATACTTTCTTATCGTACACCCTATCGCTTAGTGTGTTAACAACGAGCTAAAAGCCTTAGATGTGTCGAAAAAAATCGACACATAAGCCATAATATGTTTATTATTATTATTATTTTATTTACATACGTGATAGCGATTGACCTCAATCTCACTTGATGGTAAGTGAAGATGAGGCCGAAGATGGAGTTCGCTTGATCGTAGTAGCCTATTCACACTATTACCTATAACGCGTTAATTTACGCGGCAAGGTAGAGCATAGCAATAGAAAATTATCAATCACGTTATGTATTATAACGAAATTTCTTAATTTCTTTAATCTCTTTGGACTTCGTTATAGCAGAATGTAAAAAAAAACGCCCGGTATTGTCTTTCGATGTGGCTTTGTTTCCCAGTCTCTCTCAGGTCACCAAGCTTAAAAAACGTTATTGATTAACAAAGTGCAACAAGCTATTCAGTCTGCCACAATGTAACAACAATGTAATTTTACTTTGTTTATTTCCGTCAATTATTGATATTTCGTAAATAAATATTATTATGGGTAATTATTATTATGTGTAGGTGGCGTTTTTAGTAATTAAAAAATGGTTTCCTTTTTTTTAAAATCAATTATTATTTTCACAACGAACCAAGAGCGTGGTGGCGTATTTTGCTTAAGGCTTGTGGAGACGGACAAGGTCAAACTATTACATATTTTAAACGATTAATCAAAGATAGTTGTATAATCCAGACTAACAGACATTGGGAACTCGCAAGTGAGACATGGATTACATTCGTTTAGATGACATAAACAGGTTTGTAGCTATCAAACATTAATAGGAGGTTTGAGGCACCTACATCTCCGATACAAAGTGAAAAATTTATTGGTGGCGAAATTGATGTGCAAAATGTTTCTGCAATGATAATAGTCTTTTATGGTTATTATACCTGCTTCCATTATCGTCTCGGTGAGAAAGCTACAAACAGTCCACAAAACAATTAGCATTGTGTACACGAAAAAGCGGAAAGAATTGTCCAGTTGCTGAAACCAAAATTATTGGATTTTTATTTTAAGACCTTCATTCATTCACAGTAGAACGCGGAGGGAAATCGCAATTTGCAAAGGACGTTTTTTTCTGTTCAACGGAGCAAACTCTTTATAATGATAGCTATCGGTAGTTTTTTTCCTTCTCGTTAAAAAAACACATTGTTTCAACGCATTTTTAAGATTATTGCGAACGAAGGGAAAATTCTGAAGCCACCAATATCTTATCTAAAATGAAATATTTTTATGGAAATCAGAGGAAAGTTATTTTATTACGTAAGAGCAGAATGTAAATGTAGGACAAGTTTCATTATTCAATAACTACCTACCTACTTACATAACAATAGTGAACGCACTTCTCATCATATATAAGTTTGAGACCACTAATAAAAACTTTTGTTATTAGTAAATATTTTGCAAAATATTGGTGATAAAAAGTAATCTGCACACCTGCATATTCTATTGTTTATAAAGATTGCCTAAAAGCTTATTCTTTTGTATATAAGCCAAGGAAGGGGCAATAAACAAGCATTGTTTCCAAGCTTCAATGTGAGCCGAGAAAGAGCTAGTCCGATAATCGATTTTAAAAATTTTATTGCCTCATTACCGCAGCTGACACTTCTTTTATTTTACATCAACTTACAATGTTCTAAATTCTTAAAATATTTTAATGTTTATTTTAACCGAATAAACGAATATCCGCAATTAGTCTGATTTTGTGATTCTTACAGTCAAGACGTCCCTAAAATGGGAAAAGTTTTCAAAATTAGTATTGAAACGTGATCGGCCATCATTGTTCTACATAATGAAGGCAAATCTGAACGTGAGATTGCATCTCAACTCGTTATCGAAGACTTGTGTTCATCGCACTATTGTGCGGTACAAACAAACTGGCAGTATCAAGATCGTCCGCGCTCTGGGAGAACAAGAGCTACGACTTCTAGTGAAGACAAATTTATTGTAGTAACTAGTAAGCGAAATAGATGCCTAACAGCACCAGAAGTTCGTGTTAAAGTCAACAAATCTCGGGAAAAACCTGTATCAGTGTCTACAGTGAAAAGACTATTGCGAGACGTCAAGTTGTTTGGTCGCGTTGCTGTTCAAAAACCTTTTCTAAAACCGCAGAATAAGAAAAAGCGGATGCAATAGACCCTAGCCCATCGAGACTGGACCTAAAAAGATTTCAAAAAAGTACTTTGGAATGACGAATCTAAATTTAAAATATTCTGTTCAAAAAGAAGTTTTCGTCCGACGTTCCGTCCAAGAAAAAATGACGCCACCGTATGTAGTGCCGACTGTCAAGCATGGTGGCGGATCTGTTATGGTCTGGAGTTGTTTCTCAGGCCCCTTTTCATAAAGGAATTATGAAAAAGGAGCAGTATAAAGTAATATTGGAGAAAATGCTATTCCCTCCGGACTTAAGTTAATCGGCCAAGGATTTATTTTCCAACAAGATAATGATCCAAAGCACAGTTCAAAATTATGTAGGGGCTATTTAGACGAGAAACAGTCGGAAAAAGTGTTGGAAAACATGATATGGCCACCCCAAAGCCCCGATCTTATCCCTATAGAGCTTTTGTGGGAAGAGCTTGACCGAAACGTTCGGGAACAATGTCCTTCTTCACAGCAGGCCATGTGGAATGCATTAGAAGGAAGATGGCGGAATATCTCGCAAGAAACTAAAAATAGATAAATTGACCGCATGTCAATATTGGTAAAACAGGTCATAAAATGCAAAGGAGGATATTTTGATCAAAAATCTGTATAAACTCTCTTGTGTTTGTGTGTTTATAACATTGTATTCAAGACTTCATGTATTTTTTTATTTTAAATCTTGTGTGTAATATGAAAATTTTATTTTATTTTTTTATTTTTTTATAGTGGTATCAAACTTTTGACCGTTTGTATATGTGAAGTTACATAGGAAACTTTATTTATTAACTAGTTATCAAAATTCACTACTTTATCAATAAGCTTATCAATCACTACTAATAATAAATCTGTAAGTGTAGGTATTGTATGTATGTATGTTCCTCCATAACTCTTAAACGAATTAACTGATTTTCATGAAACTTGGTAGATAACCATTTAGACGTACAGGACACAGGATAGACTACTTTTTTCTTTTTCAACGGGGACGAAGTAGCGGGCGCCAGCTAGTAAAGATTATGATTGTATTTTTTTTTTATAAAAAATAAGAGTGTCCCGATTGACCGAATTAAATGCATTTTTGAAGTCAACTTTAAGTAACATTTCACTTTCTTCACAGTCTATAAAAGTACGAAGAGTATTTGTTGCAGCTTCGCATCCACCATTAGTGCCAAATCCTAATTGAATTGGTTCAAATTTAGATTCTAATTTTTCCAAAATATGTTTTGAACAGATTTTTGATGCCAAACGTCGAAGTGTAGATCCAACAGCAATCGGTCTGACCCCTCCATCTTTTTTGGTCAATGAGATGAAGTTTGCGCCGTATAAGATTTAATATTTCAAGGTGAACTTTGCCTGAAAGCATTAAGTTGATGAGTGCAGTGATTGATAATCTTAGTTTTTTACCAGATTTGGAGGCAGACCTCTTGCGTCGTTGGTGGGTCTACATTGTAAAGTGTTGCTGGAGCTGGAGGATGTTTTGAGAGGAGAGCTGTCAAGGTATCAGTGGTATCAGGAGATATCACATCACTTGTGAAAAGAAGACGCGCGGCACCTTTGAGATCACCATCGTTAACTTTATTTTCCACGTGCTTGAAAATATTGTTGTGTTTGTCATTTCTAGTACTTATAAATGTTGGCTTAATATTGTCTGCATTATGTGAACAGTTTGTTTTGATTTTTTTTGTTAAACTTTCTTTATTGTTATCTAATTTTGCATGTAGGATATTATAAGAAAAATAGAATAGATCTTTCCAATCTGATTCTAAATTGTTATTAATGGTTTTATTTATAATTTTTGTAAGTGTTTTTATTTATTTATTCAATATTATACCTTATAAATTTCAATCAAACACTTAAAAAAAAAAACTAAAAAAAGTTAACACTAAAATCAGCAATACAAGGACTTTTTCTCTCATTCGCCCGATAAGAAAATTCTTATAATATTCACGATCCCGAAATTACAAAAGATTTGTTTTAAAACTAATACCAAACAAAGTTGTAATTCACTTTAGGTTTTTTTACTAAGACACTAAAGAGACTTATTCATCCATAAATTAATACAAGCTTTGACCCAGGGAAGATATTTTTGTTTAATTTTGCATGAAAATATGCATCGACCTTATCTTCTTTATATTATTGCCACTTTGCCATATAGGTTAAATTTTGCATGGCTTTAAATGAGTGAGTACAAAATCCTATTTATAACTTACTCTTGCCTGCCACTTCGTCCCTGTATATTAAAAAAATACAGCCTGTAACTTATCCTTACGTATTAACTATATTACTGTAGAGTTTCATCAAAATCGATTCAATAGACTTTGCGTGAAAGAGTAGAGTACATCCATCGATACAAACTATGCGGTTATAATAATAATATTTAGCTATGTGTTATTTTAATGGACAACATTTTATGTAAGAAACCTCTTTATATCCACACAATATAAAAATAAATAATAAATAATTGTAAATATGCCTACTTTCGTAAACTTTGGAGATGACGCAGGAAGAAAACAAGTTTATTACAAAAAAAAGGGCTAAATATCTTTTTAATATGCAAAAAAAGTCCTAATCGAATGTTACAAGTGATTCTCCCCTTATCTTAACGGCTTTGCGGCATCGAACACACGATGTATATGTTCAGTAATAAAACCTTCCATAAAATATTTATCCAACACTGCTACTATTATAGACGGCACGTTATAAACTTTATGAAGTTGTTAACTTTATACGAGTTGGAACGATATCGGCCAGTCCATTCGAGTTCGAACACTTACTATTAAGCCGATTGTAAACTAAAGAAACATGATGTATTAGTAGCAGCAAGAAGTTATGTAATGAAATAAAATTCTTTATAACTTCTTTTATTGTTCGTAAAAACTCCAAATAACCAATTACGGAAAAGTTAAACATTATACATGTACATGCTAGGTTCTGACCACTTGTTCACTCAACACATTTACTCGTTCACAAATTTAATAATACGTATGTTGTACCTACATATTATTGAGTATATAAATAAACTTCTAATTTATGTCTTGAATATAAGCAATGAATGTTTCGATGTGACATTTTTTTATAATAATTATTATTATTAAAACATATCCTATATAACTTTTAATTTTAAGCACAAACATATGAAGCAGAAATAACTTAAAAAAATCACAACATCAAAAATGCCCAATCTCGAGTTTTTCATGTTAAAAAATTGGTACAAACCTTTCTTTTGACTTACAAAATATTATAGTTACAAATACATACAATCAATAGACACCTTACAAACATAATCTGAAATAACTATTATTTATACATTGTACTAAGTTTAGTAGTAAATTTAGTTGTATAATATGTTTGTGTACGTATCGTTTGGAAATCGGCAACATAAATCCCGGTGGGTGCTCTTATCGCAGCCCGGCACGTGATATATTATTAGTTGGCGACTTCTCGGCCCAAGCTTTTGTTATATTGCTATAACGAGCCTAATTTATCGTGCCTACACACCGACTCCACCACTTTTTGCGCGGACCCTATCGAAAATGAAACTCCGCCGCCAAATCTAAATCGCCACCTGCAACGATAAAAATGTATAAACCTCCACTCACTGCCACGCCATAGAAGCGCAGTATCAGTAACTACAGTAGGTAGTCTCTAAGATCATTCTGAACTTTGAAGTATATCGTTCAAAACCCAGCCCTTATTTTTTATTAACTTACACTTTGGAGAACTTGGTAATAAAAGTCTTGCTTAATTTCAGTAATTTCCTATGAATATTTCAGATTTGGTAAATGGCGATAACATTCGAAAATTAATAAGACTTTTTTATACTTTCAAACTTAAATATCTATAAAACTCCATTACCAAATTACACGATATTTTCCCTAAAATAATATAATAAAAAAACTGATCATCTCCTTTGAGCTTCAACGTAAAATTTGACGAAATGTAATGGCTGCGTTACATCAGCATATTCCACATTCCTTAGTACCTACTCCTTATTAACCCGCGACACCTGACGCATAAACAGGGTGTTATAAGTTTGACTTGTGTCTGTGTATCTGTCTGTGGAATCGTAGCTCCCAAACAGCTAGACCGATTTTGATCCGTTTTTTTCTTTGAAAGCTGACGTCATCAGGCGTTTGAAGACCATCAGCCCATTTCCTAGTTGACGAAGGGATTTCACAAACTTCCACAGATTCGATTGATGTGAAATTGGGTATACTGTTACATTGATAGTATTTCCAAGACATGGCAACCTTGATCTGATGCTGCAGCATCAAGTAGTGTGCGGGATACCCAACTCCTCGGCTACTTACAGCAGATATAGCGTGTTTGGGCTCAATAGGCAATCCGGGGTTAGTTTATAATTTTTCATTATAGCTTGTTTTAGAATGAGAATAATCTCCTTTTAGACGGAAATAAAACGCGCTAAAGCACAATTCGAAAATTTACCTTGTCGTTATTCAGTCGAATAAATCGTCCCTCATGCATTAAACATGCAGGATCTCTTAAATAATAAGAAAAGTTTCGTTTCTCCAAGGTACTATTGTTTATTCTATTCATTCTCTTTAGAGGTTCAGATTGGAAAGGCTTTTTACACCCACCCATTTACTGGGACTAGAGAATACATTCTCTGTATTGAGGAAGGAAAAAATAGGGAAAGCTCTTTGTCTTCAAACGTCTGTTATTTCCTTGAAAGGCACCATAAAAAATGTGAGAATTACTTTTACGAGATGTAGACTTTACACTAGCCTTTATTGAAAACACAGAACCGAATTTAAATAACGCACCCTCATTAATATAAAAGCACAACTCAAAAAATACAACTTTTGGGAAATCGCATTACATGATGTTATGAATTGTATAGATT
This sequence comes from Synanthedon andrenaeformis, assembly GCA_936446665.2. Taxonomy (NCBI): domain Eukaryota; kingdom Metazoa; phylum Arthropoda; class Insecta; order Lepidoptera; family Sesiidae; genus Synanthedon; species Synanthedon andrenaeformis. Next base: position 9,485,778 of record OW387781.2, on the reverse strand, counting down.
TACGTAATGGCATCTAAAATATTTGATTGACATTACATTTACAAAAATTTTATTACAAGTTCTAAAGAAATGTATCAAGCGTTTCAATAGAAAAAAATATAAAAATATTAAAGAATAATGTTACAAAAAAGAATATTTTAAGGAGGTAATTTAGGACATAACTTTAAATAAGCCATTCTATGATAAATTTATTAATGGTACTTGTAGTTATATCTTGAAATAGTGCAATATAATTTATAAAATTTATTCCGATATTACTACGTTTAATTTGTTCTTAAAATAAGTATTTATATAGTCATGGAAATAGGGAAATATAAATTACTACTCTGGAGGTTTATTACAGTCATAAACATTAATGAGACAGGAGGTGGCTTGGCCTTCATCAGTCACAAGATCAGGCAAACATAAATTGTGATAGCAGTCAGTGAAGTTGGTTCTAATTTCATGGCCGAATAAATCCAAATGACATCGATATGTCTGCTCGTGGTGCTTGCGGGTCAAACCTGCTACCGAAAACTTAAATTAAATGATATTTCTGCGTTACAAATATATTACAGAATATTTTATTATACATTCAAATTGTACTTGAATATTGGCAACGTTAAAAGAGTTTCTGCCTAGAAATGGTAACTTGTTTGATTTTCTTGCATCGGAAGTATTTATTTAAGAGTATAATTTACACGAAATTATATGGCATGGCACAAAGTAAGAACTTACAGGTTTATGTTATGGGATAACCTATCATACCTTGGATAGGGAGAGAAAATTCTAGTGTCCTAGTCATTAACCTTAGTGGTCCTGTTTGTTATTTTTTTATTATTGCTATTCACACTATTAACAAATTACACGATATTTTTACAGTAAAATCCATATTATCTTTTTACTTAAAGGTAACTTAAAAGTTTTAACTGTTAAAACGAAAATAATAAAAAACTGATTGATCTCCTGTAAAAAAGATTATCTGTAAACAGACTCAAAAACCCAGTTTCAAATTGTTTATTAGCTCTTCATTAACACAATATTTGTTTTAATTATTATAACAAATTAAATTCTAAAACAAACCTTCATTGCAAAACGAAGCATCATTTTGTTTACCTAAGTTTATGTGTATAAAATATAACTAGCTGTTGCACGCGACTTCGTCCATGTAACTATAAAATGTAGCCTATGTTACTCGCTGATGAAGCTTTCTATAGGTGAAAGAATTGTTAAAATTGGCCCAAAATACTAATCTTCTCTCTTTATAATATTAGTATAGATAGAGATACATGAATATAAATGTTATCAAACGTAAATCATAAATGAAGTCACATATTGTATCCCATTTAACCTACAAAGTCAGATGAGAACCTAATAAACTAAACGTTTCTAACTAAATAGGACGACCTTAGTCGTTTCAAAACTTGTCCTCCCTTTAGGATTCCGTTAAAGTTACCGATAATAACTTGAAGTTAGGAGCACAAGTCCAATGCAATTATACAAAACAAATGATTTATCAGTGAAGTTTAAATTTCGGGCTCGGGTTGCACAGTTTATCCGGATTGGAAACTTTAACCGGGATTCGGTAAGCCATTTACTTTAATTAAATCCCGGAAGGCGGTTGTCACAAGCGGTCAATTGTACTTTTATTGCTGATGGCTGATTGTAAAGGAAATTTGCTTTCACTGGAAATTGCATTTCTTTGTATGCTTTAACGATGATTGAGTTTCGAAAATTGAACTCGAGAAAATTACTTTTAAATCGAAGAGCTGCTCAATATATGCAACAAAGTTCAAATTTAAGTCAACTCTCACTGTACCTTCACTAGTATTAGTTAGTTACTTTTTTTAATATGTCTAATGATCCCAGACAGGTAAATGGTTGATGGTATCATTGATCCTTGATGCAACCAACACCTAGAAATAATCACACACCAGAAGGATTCAAAAGAGATCAATCAGTTTTATATGGAGATCAGACCATAAGTTTATTTTCTTTTTAAAGGTTGATACTTGTACCATTAGGTAAGAAGAAATTATAGATTTTACTGGAAAAATATCGTGTAATTTGGTAAGTTACACGTAGGGTTTTATAGATAATTAAGTTTGAAAGTATTTAAAAAGTTTGAAAGTATTAAAAAGTCTTTTTAATTTTCAAATATTATCCCTATTAACAAAATCTGAAATATTCACGGGAAATTACTAAAATTAAGACAGACTTTTATTACCAAATTCTTCAGTGTAACAATGGTAAACTTTAAAAAAAATGGCCTGGTTATGAACGATATCCTTTGTTGTTCGTTATCTATCTACTGCAGCTCGGACAGGGTCTTGTGGAGAGAGCGCTCAGCCCTTGCAACAAATGGACAGTGTGTTTGTCAATGATTACTTGCAAAAAATCTTTCGATTTTCGTATCATATCAGAGATATTAAAAATAATGAAAGATACTATATATTATAATGAGAGATATTCCACTATATTTAGATTAAGTAGCATATATGTATGTGGTAATTCTTTTGGGTTTAACCTCTGTTAAACTTAAACGTTCAGAACTCATAAAAAAGGAACTCTTCGTAAATCAATTCTTAAAGTCAATACTTGGTTCCTGTCTGAGAAATTATTTCCCCGTTCCTCGTTATTTTTTTTCTGTTTCAAGTTGTTAAAAATCACATAACAGATTACCCAACTCCGCTTTCTGAATGCGGTAGATTTTATCGCCACCAGTTATAAATCGCTCATTCTTATCGCAAAAACGGAACTGTAAAAATACATTCCCCGTTCGCTTTTCCGCTTTAAAGTTTTCACATAAAAAAATATTGTTTTGTAAACAAAAGAAACATTAGAGATGGAGACATTATGCCGAACGAGGTACAGTTTACGGGGGTTATGATGTTGTTTACCTAAATTATAGGTGTCTAAGCTATTCCCCTTTTTAACTCTCGCCAGTTTGAATTTTTTTAATTCTTCCATTAAAAAAATGTGTTAGATTCTGTCAACATGAATAACATTAATGCTTACGATTGTTACATATTTTATCAGTGGTTTCATTTTCATGTATGTTTTTTAAATAGTTAGATAATATAATAAATTTTTATTAATTTAATTTTTTTTAAATATTTCTTTATATTTCCCTGAAGCAATTTTTGTATCCACATTAAAGACATTAAATCGTTTTAGATTTAGTCATTAAGATATAATGAATAATAAAAATGCTTACGATTCTTACATATTCTATCAGTGGTCTCATTTTCATGTATTTCTATATAGGTTTTATAATAGATACTGAATCAAAACAATATATAAAATATTTCGTTAACTTTTCCCTGAAGCAATTTTTTACCCACATTAAAGAGGCTTCTTGAACGGCCTCTATTTTTTGCTGGTCTAATAAAGCACATCAAATTTTCCCGAGGCCTTCTCTGAACAAAGTAAAGGATTAGATAACGAAAACACAAAAACAAATAAAATCGCCCTCCTTGTTGTGCTGTCATGTTCCACAGTAGACTTCCCATTGAGATATTACAAGTGATTTTTTATACAACCAAGGTACGGTTAACAATACATCAACGTTTTTCAGAAGTTACCGTTTAGCTTTTATAATAAAATATGCATATCGGAGCTACAAAATGAAATCATATTTCTGAATTACAGGTGTAGCATGAAAACCAAATAACAACAAACTTCTCTGGACAAAATTATATTAGCTATAAGATTTTGCGTTTGACTGTCTTAAACTTATAACATATACCTACTATATAAAAGACTAATATATAAATAGGAATGTAGCAGACTAGTGTTTCTAGTATGGCAGTGGACTAGAAAAATTAAAGTGACTTGTTGAAAGGAAAATGTTCAACTTACAAAATCTAAAGATCCTACGGCAGGATGTTTTAATTCGCACAAAATTAATAAATTTTTAACCCTATTGACAGTGTTTCTATTTCGTTACAAACTGACCAGTATTATCTTACGATTAACCATTGTAAGATTACTCTTTTTATTTAGTGCATGCAAGAGCCGAATTCCTTCTCCTCATTCTGATCTTGTTTCCTTCTAATATCATCTTGATTCTTGCAAGATCTAAAACTTTTAGTGTTGCACAAAAATATTGGCAAACATTCCATCAAACTGGCTAATTGCCCTTTTTGCATCAATTTCATTCAAAAAATTCAAACGCAAACAATACATTGACTTCATTATAAATTTTATTACTGTAAGACAATATATTATCGACTTCCAGTATGTACTGGAAGTTAATTAATGACTAAACATAAATAACCACTTTAAAACAAATTCAAATGAATCTAAAACAGGTTCACATAAAACAGACTATTAAAAAGGGTTGGAATAAAAACAAGCCGCAGCCATTAAATGCGTGCTCCTGAGGGCAACCATAGGCCTTTCTGTGAACACCAAAGTAAATAATGGCCGACACACTGAATTACGTATGGACGAATATCGGTCTAGACGTTTAAGAATTAACTTAATTAAACATTGAAACGTTCGTTAAATTTGGACTAGGGTAAACACTTTTATTTGTTGAGTACCAAATCAATTTTTTTTGATTATGTTTGGATGTTTGTTCCTCAATAACTCAAAAACTGCTCAACGGATTTGGATGAAATTAGTCACACATATAGTCATATAGAATTTTTTTTATTGTGAAAATATGTTAGATTCCCAAGGGATCGTATAAAAATTTGGCCGTCGTAATCAATAGTGGCCGCGCCACCGTCGTCGTCACAATAAAGATGTCAGGCGTTATTCAGGTGTCAAATTTTTCATTTTTCAACGTGTTTTTATATTTAATTCATAGTAAAATCTTCGTATTACAACACAAGCCATAAAAATGTTTGAAAAAGGGAACTAAAAGTTGTTAATGATATTCACCTCTAATGTATAGTAGACGTAATTGGGTACTTGAATTGATATGTTCGTGTTTAGATGTTATTAAATAATAAAATTTTAAATTTTGCCATGACTTTAATATAGAATACTTTTACAATTTACAAATTATACGTTAAAAAATATGGTTTCGTTTTAAAACTAACATAGTTTTATCTACTTTCCTTAAGTTTTTTAGAAGAACGAATACTTATTTTATCCAACTTCATTACAAAAAGGATATTTATGTTAAACATAACCAAATACGAATCTATTAATTACCTACTAATTTGCTTTATTGTTTGTTTAGATTAAAATTGAGTAATGGAATTATAGAAATTTCTTAAGATATAATAATTTACGATATTCTCCTTATAATCGTATACATAACTAGGCTTACGATTATCTCACGAAAAAAATGGGCCATATGAACTGCAGGCAATAAACAGCAGCTGACGTGAATAAATCCAAAAAATATTAGAAAAACCGTTGTTTGTGGGCCAGCATAATTTAAGTGCTTATATTTAGTTTTATATATATATTGTAATTCATGTTTGAAATAGACAGCCGCAACCTTATCATGTTGTCCGAAGACATAGGCCTCCTCCAGATCATGCCACCTGCTGCGTTCAAGTGCCAGCTGTCTCCATCTTTTGGGAAGTTCATCATCCCATATTCTCAGCTGCCTTTCCTTTTTCCTTCTCTTGGATACCATTCCACCACTATCTTGGTCCACTTATCCACTCTTTCTCTTATTATGTGAACCGTCCAGCGCCAATCCAAGGTGATAAAATCCATGGTCCCATATGTGACAAATCCAAGGTATATGCTTAAATGCAAATGAACACAAAAAACCACAGACACTCGTACGTTAGAACCCTTTCCCTAATACGGATTGGCACGAACTCAGTTCATGCATAAACAAATGCCTACAAAGTTGACATATTACAGTAGCAAAACTTGTTCTTTTGTGGAATAATTTAATAGAAATGACACTTTTGTCTTTTGGATAACGTTGGCGTTCTTCTAATTCAATATGTTTTTGTACGAAACATTCATTTGTGGAAATCCGTTTCTTTTTGTCAAAAGCATCATGGTATGGTAGCCATATGGTAGCCAACTGACACCTGTAGTATTCAAAAGAAACATTAGCTGTCGAATAGGCTGGTATAGTCCATATCTTCATCTACTTATCAAACTTTTCATTCTTTCTTTGTCTTTAGAGAAAGGCAATCCAGTTAACTAACTCACAGTTCCGTATTACAAAAATGAAATAAAATATCGAAACAACATTATTTTTATGACATAATTAACTCTTAAGCCCCTTTAATGCAATTAAATATTTCCTTGAATGCAACGGTTTATATTGAAAAATATTAATCTGTTGCATCTTCTAATGTCGACATTATTATGTGGCCTTATATTCCAAATTCAATTTTCTTTTTCCCATATTTCGTGCGCCCCACGGTACCTATCGACTAGACTTGATCATAAAGAAACTACAATAAGATTCTGTAATAGAAAATGTCAAAACCATTCTGATATAAACGGATTAAAACTTGAATCAACTTTAAAATTGTATTTTATCAGCGATGGGCAACTATAAAATAATGTTTTTCATTAAAACAAACGTAGCGGTATTTCTTTTAATGTAGAGTGAATTAATAATATTTGTTTTTTACTCTCCTTGTCACTAAAAGGCCGACAATTTAGTACAATAGAATTGCCCATGAACCACCGCCACCTAGGTGGCTGTTTCAATATATGCCAGCGTAAATCTTATTCCCTTCATGAATTTATCCCTATTTTATCTGTTTCTTACATATGTCGTAGAGATATAAGGTCTCATAATCCGATTACGAGAAGACCTTATTACTTTACGATTTAATAGTAAAATATAAATTGTAATAGAAGGCTACGACGTAGTAAAATAGGCTCGTAAAGTAGAACTTTAAAATCATGAGTATGGTCAATTTATGAAAGCATCATAATTCTACAATACTTCACCCATGAGTAAATGTAATGATATGTAAAATAATCATAATAAATAAAAAATTGACTCCACATAATACCAACGAGTACTCCCAACTAGTTTATCAATAACTAACACAAAATTAGCTAAGCAAAACACTCAACTCAATATATTATGTAGTCTATCTTTCTGCGCTAATTCTAAACTTTAACGAGAAGATGACATCTAAATCCAGTCGAGTATTAACAGCAAGATCAAAGTAATATCACTATTTTAAGAACAATTCGCTTATTTTAGGTACTCAAATGAAGATTCATGTCAAAACAGTTTTACATTTGCCTTTTTACTTTTGCTTCTAAACAATATCTAATATGAAATAGTAGTTTTCTTCGAATTTATTTTCAGGAAAATTGCAACCTACATTTATTTTTGTGTGACTTTATCGAATTTCTGAAATATAGTTAGAGAAGTAAAGCAAGGTAATATTTACGAGTATTATTTGTTGGAAAATGTACTGCGACCGTTACGTTTCTACAATTTCCTGTTTATCTAGTGGCCGTGGTGCGGAACGAAATATGATCAGCGAGCTCGGCCTGCGCCAACAGTATTTGTCTTGTTAGTACAAATCTATTGGAAAAATGACAATCGCAATGTGTCTTATATAAACAACTGAAGGCTTTTGATTGTATTGCTTTTATATGCGAACTAGTTTTAAACGTGCTCACATTAGTTTTGTTTACAGTTGCCAATATAGTTACATTGACCCTTAGCACTTCTTTTTATTGTAATACTAGCTGAACCCGAGCCACACTTCACTGGGGCGTGCGCGTGGGGCACCCGCCTTCTTTGACAAAAACCGTGATAGCTCGGCAAATATACATAAGATGGTCATAAATTATACACGTAAACTATCCTCAGAAATTTATCTTTCCATCGATACAATCGGGAACAAAATCCTTTCACAATTTTCAGAGATTAGCGCAAACATACAGACAAACAGAGAAAAAGAGAACTTTACACTATGTACTGATAAAATCAACACAATTCAATATAATGCATGGCATAGCATCACAAGACAAACAAACTGGACTCAGTGTGTTGAGTTACCTTATGAATCAAAAATAATAATTGTACATCTTGTTTAAATTGTACATAGCCTCTGGTTGGGATTCGAGTGTGTTAGCCGTAGATGGAAGCAAACAGCAATATACATTCTAGCATTACGAAATTGATAAACTTCATAAAACTAATGCCAAACATTAACATAAAACTTAATTTTACTCATACCAACAACCTACAATTCCAACATCCCTGACGAGGACAGACGAGGATCGACTTATTCACATGATGTATTCACCTGTACCATTTCCGTTCTTTTGAGAATCTGGCCCTTTGAGAATCTGGTCTTTCAGCGTCTTTTTGCGAATCTGTCCTTATGCGAACAATCTTACATTGTCTTTAGGGCTTGGGCGACTGAATGATACTGTGTTCATTGGACTCAGTATATAAGGTCCATGCGCGGATATTGAGTCACTAATATTTCTTTTTGCTTCCATCTACGGTATCAGCATAACAACTTTGCGTGGCCCTAATTTTGACACAATGACGACGACAAAAAAACTAACAAATTGTTAAGTCACAACAACGGATTCAAAATGGCGCACTACAACAAAACGAGTAAATAAATAGTGAAGTGTAATTGCACGTCTGTCACCGCAAGCCAACGTTCATTATTCATTGGAAACATTCACAAGGAAGGACCGAAACACAATCCGATTATATTAGTCTACCGGTCTGCGTACACTGTTCATAACGAACGAGTTATACAATTTTATTTTTATATTATTTCATGTACATTTATGACGTATAAAGTATTAAATTTATAACATTAATTAAGTAAGTAAGTAGTAAGTAAGTAAGTATAGTAATAGGTAAGTAGCTCTTGGCCGATACTTCCCTTTTTCTTGGGTGTTTTTTTTACTTATTATATAATTTTGTCATGCATTGAAAATTTCATATTTTTATTTCTAAATATTTCTATTTTTTCTTTCAAGTTGTGAGGAAAACTTAGAAAATATACACCACACAAAATAACAGGGCCTTGCTTGCTATTATATATATGTAACTCACAGGTGTACACAATTCACTTATGTAACACATAGCATAAATTACCTACTTATGTAAGTAAATTGTGTCATCGTCCAAAAATAGGAATTATTGTCAAACGTTAATCTGGTGCTCGTTTTCACCTACAAAGACTTAAAGTTAGGGAATACTTAACTACTATTTAAGCCGGCCATTCACGGCAGTCCCCTTGCAGTCCGGCGCTTCATGCCAGGATTGTGAATGTGACTGCCGTGAATGGCCGGCGTTATGTGTTCCCTAACTCAGTGATTGATGGTGAAAACGGGCATGAAACTTAGATAGTTTCATGCCTGTTTTCACCAAAATAGGAATTGAATTTATTAACCACTCGCTGGTCCGCGGTAAAAACAAAATTAACATTATACTTTTAAAACGCTGTGGATTTTTATTTTTAGGTAGCTGGTGCCCGCTGCTTCGCCCGCTTGGAATATTTAGCCTATGTCCATCCTGATGTTGGTGAACTACTGGGTCAAAGTTTTTTCATAAATCGGCTGAGTAGTTTCAAAGATTAATTTCTAGATACAAACAAATAGACAAACAAACTTTACCGCTTTATAATATTATATACATATATGTATATATTTTATATATAAAATTCTCGTGTCACAATGTTTGTAACAAAACTCCTCCGAAACGGCTTGACCGATTTTTATGAAAAAATTTTTTGTGTATATTCGGTAGGTTAGAATAGGTTGTAAACTATTTTTTATACCCCATTTTTTTTTTTTCAAAACAACATTTGCGCGGTCAGCTAGTATATATATAGACAAGATCTTAGTCATGTTTAATTTAGGAGAAAATATTTAAAGTATTAAAGTTGAACAAGGAAAAATTTCTAATTTCTACTACTGTCAAGTTCAGAGGACAACCCTCGGTGAATAATAGAACTCATGGTCGATCGGACGTCAACCCAGTACCTAATGTACCTGTAGGATTTTACACAACCTCTTCAACTGTTGGTATGACAATAGTAAAAACGACTTTAATGCAATGTTTTTTAAGCACGCATTCGAACAAATTGTTGAAACAGTGTACGCCCACCGTTACCCTGGCATTCGTCGCGATAAATCAATTTCAACGCCGCCTTTCAACCTCAATACTACTGCTTTTGATAATTAATAGACGCTGTTATTTAACGAAACTCTCTGAATAAGAAAACGCTTCATTGAAGTCAAACGGAAATTGATGGGCTCCGAGCCCTACGTTTCTGCAGACGCAACGCCTGCTTCGAACATTTTCTTTGGCGATTGTTCATAATTTCGGATTATCCAAAATTGAGTCCAAGTAAAAATTATGAAACGTTATAATGAAAAAAAAAAACATAAATAAAAAAATTTGAATGTATAAATATACACTTGTAGAATTTATTTTATCGTAAAACAAAATTACTTGAATTGCAATACATAAGTTAAATTTTTAAAACAATACATTGAACCGAGAACAAAGTTTTTAATATCGAAATCGACATCTTTATGAAAATATTCATAGATAAAACCAGCAAAGTACCTTCTAAGTAATGTGTTGTTGACTCTCTACCGATGTTATCTCTAATATGCAAGCCCGACTTCGTGGAAACCAATTTCATTAGGGCTTTATCTTTTAGGAGATATTGCTCTTGTAGCAAATTTTTAATTCTTTTTCCATAATGCATATTAAAATATAGTTTTGACGTGCACGTAATACTTTTCTTTATACTGGATTGGATTCCGATTAAGTATAATTTAAATGTATTAGTTTGAATTCCTAGGAAAAATACAATGCAAACTAAATTTATTCGCTGTAGACGTTTAGACGGTTGAAGTAGGAAGAGAAAACTGCAAATCCTCTGGTTGATTGGTTGTTTATTCCGCTGGCTAAGTCGGGGGAAGGTATTTGGTACAAATACCATTGGATCCGTAGACACCGATATTGGGTTTTAGTTTCTAGTCAACGGGGCTTCAGCAACAATGGCCGACTTCAATCCATTTCCAAACACAAATCTCGTTCGTAGCCAACATTGGTTTGAATCTGAAATGGAATATCTGAATCGTATTTTCGGGATTATTCTTGGTGACTACTTCGCCTTGCCGAATATTTCTTAGTAAATACAGTTTTTCTATACATTTTACTACCCCCGATTAGCACGAATGCCTTTTTTTTGCAAATTTATATATTGCCTATTGTTTTTTAGAATGTATATTCTTGTAGTACGCTAGTACCAAATACCTAATAAGTATTTATTTCATTTACAATTCAGCGCTAAGTGGTCAATGATTGTCTACAAAGTTATTCTTAAGAAGACGTTAACAATAACGCGAGGGTAGTTAGCTCTCATTCGGACTTTCTTTTCCATTGTTAGTATTTCTAATAATAAATTAACAGAAGGCAATGATACATTACGCAATGATAATTCCGTAAGGAGCCATTTATTACGTAACATGCGTCTTTGTTCTAGATAAAAATGTCGCAGCAATAAAATTGGACACGACGGAGAAGTAACTGACCCGAACGCAGATAAAATCTACACAGACTTAGGTGCCTTAGACGAAGCTAATTAGCTTAATTAATCGACGAGTAAGAAAAAATAGGGAAAAAATCTGCTGTAATTTTACATCTACCAAAACAAAGAAATGAGTTATCTGAAAGCCTTTGTTTATTATTGATTTCTTTGAACTTAAGAGCCATTGTAAGTATATTTATGTGGTTGTATGATACATTTCCTGTCTGTACATAAGAAACGGTAGTTAAATCAAAGGAATTTAAATCAGAAGTCAGAAAAAAATCGAAGGCTTTAGTAAGATTATAATCTATTTCTTTTCAGGTACCTAATCTTGGAATTTTCACTTTCTAAAAGGAGTTACCAGTTATAATCGCACGCTTATGAAATTGAAAACATATTCCAAACACATTTTCTTTGAAACTGGTAATTGTATTCATAGATTTATTAACGGCATGCAAATCCAATTTAGTCTCGAAAGTTTATAAAGTCACATGAATGTTATCAGATTGTAAAAGTTCTTTTTGTATATACATTCTAATATACGGGATACACAACAAGTTTTTAAGTTATTTTAAAATCGCTTCATATCACCTATTATAGTTATGTTACAAAGCATTGGTGCTGTGTTCGTATTGTAAAAAATACAGAATAAATGCTGAGTTTTAAGAACCAGAGAACTTAGATCATTTTGAATATTTTATTCCCTATACATCTTATGTTAGATGAAGTCTGGTAACTCTTATTATTAGAATTTTTATTTTTGTTTAAAAAAATATTGTATAAAAATAAGTTGCTTATAAATTATTATTGGGAAGTTTTTATTTTTTTTGAGTACCTACCTAACATAAAGAGAATACTTATAATTAACATAAGATATACTTATACATGAGAGAGCAAAAAAAATACTAACATACCTATGTGTAATCAAAAGAAAATAGTATCGATATTTATACTTCATTAAAAATCAAGTGGCAAGGATGCAAATATTTTTTTAAAATTATACTCGCATGCATAAACCTTCCTCGTTTATCGCTCTTTACATTAGTGAAAACCCTATCAAAATCCGTTGAGTGATTTAGAATACCTATAGATATAGATTATGTAAATGCTTAGTAAGCAATAAATTTTCTTAGAAAACATAGTTTGCATTGTAAAACTTTTTATTGTTTAGTACAATCTGACATTAATATATACAAATAAAGATAATTGCACACGTTGCGCCCCCACAAATTCATAATCCGAATCTCAAATACACCAAACTGCACCCTATGTTATCGGATTATGCTCCTATTAATTTTAGGTAGCAGCTGCGAAGGTCCCGATAAAATTAGTAAAGCTTTTAGCACTCGTATTAAGCAAAATAGACTTAGGAGGTAACCTGTCTGGATATTATCCTACAACAAAAAATGATGTTTATTTTCGGTACAGATATTTTTAAAAAATCACTCGTTACGAGGTAACCTGTCTGGATATTATGCTACGACAAGAAGTAGCGTTTGTGAGTTTGATATTAAAAAAAATACATTCTTTAAATATCTATCCAAAAATATCCTTTGAGAATTTATAGTGTTATAAGATCATTAGGATTTTAATTTAAAAATAAATTTCGTATTCAGTTTAATATCTAACTTAATATGATAATAAATAAATATTTATATTTTCATTGAGTTGCGTTTAAAGAAGTAACAAATTGTGACTAATTGTGAAAATTAGTCACAAATCACAATTGAAATTAAATTTATGTCATCTTGGCTCTATGGCGTTGCTTGTAATATAGGCGACGGTAGCCACCTACCATCAAGTCGACCGTCAGCCTGTCTGTCGACTTGCGTTGCATTTATTAAGTGTCTTATTACATTTTATGTCAAAATTTAAAAATTTTCCCAATTAAACATTTCTTATCTACTAATTTTATAATGCTATAAAAAAAGTGTCTATAATAACCGAAAATTTACCTCTTAATAATTAGATAAGTATATGTTTTAAAATTAAGTAAAAAAAATCGTAATTCCAATAGGTATAAACAGGTTTTTTAACAGCACTGGTATATTGGGAAAGAAATTTTAATTAAAAACTAATAGAAATCACAACCTAGCTTTGATTTCTCTTCATGAAATGAAACTAAAAAACGCAGAAGTGGAAATCCGCCAGCTAATCCATTATAGATATTTCAAAAGGAGGAAGCAAAGGCAAAATCAATGAATAGTTATCAAAAGCTTCGAGCTAAAAGTCATTACATTCGAAGGTACGGAGTTGTAGGCACTAATTACTACATAATTACTACTTAGTCAGCATTCATTAAACAGTCTTCACGGAAACAACAGTTGGTAGTGAAGTTACAAATTCAATTTTGCTCGTGACCACATAATCGCTGTTAGATGTCGGCCTGAAAATAAAACTAACCTGTAAAGGGCTTCCATTCATACAACTGTGTTACTATGAATGTTTCGGTTTCAACAAATGAAATAATTTATGGAAAAAAATCATCTACAAAAAATTTATATCTACTAGCTGGTGCCCGCGACTTCGTCTGCGTTGAAAAATAAAAAATATAATGGGGGACAAAATATGTAAAGCTATATATAACACCTACATGCATTGCCTTATACTATTGTCAAGCGTTGGATCTTTATTTTTAGATAGTTGGTGCCCACGGCTATTTGCAAAAATAGCAAAGACTTATTGATTTAAAGTCAACGTCAAATATTTATTTAAAAAGACATAAAAAGATCAATTTTTGTAAAATTTCGAAGTGAAAAGCGGTCGTACTTCATCAGTAAAGTTGGTGAGAGTGATTCTCGGGAAATATAATTGTACAACGTCTCTTCCATTAGACCGAACGTCTGTTAGAGGGGACAAGGGTGACCCAACAAAGGGTGAGAGGATAATGCGTATCTCAATCATTGTGAGAAATTTAATACGACAAAACAATAAAACTAAAGAGTTTACGGACTATTTGAAATGATAATATGAAATTAACATTTTCTCAATACTTTTTTTTTATATTAAAATTAAATAATGACTTCCTTATTTTGCTATTCTCGGTCGGATTACGAAAAAAGTCTAAGCTCCCCGAACACAGTATTGGTGAAATATATTAAAACTAAACATTCCACGTCATTCTGTAAAAAAAAAATGGAAATTCCTAAAGGTGCTTAAAATAAAAATGTCCTTACTAAATGCCCTAATATTTAAAAAAATCTTCTATTTGAAATATATGAAAAATTTCAATAATTCTAATTTAAAAGCCACGATATTTATCTGATATTATAGCAAGATATAGAGCAATTTAATTTATAATTGTGCATTCATTCAAAAGGACTTAACTCGATTGAGCCGTCAACTTCAAAAGGTAACCGAATTCACTTAGTAGAATCAGATCAAATCAAATCAAAATACTTATTATAAAATAGACAAAGTAAGTCAATTTCAAACGCCAATTCAATTACTTCGGATTGGGAATGCTAAGTCTATGTGAACTATTGTATGAAACTATAATCTATTCTTTTTCTATTGATCAAAAACGTAAACAAATATAGCGTCGCCAGGGTCACTGACCTGTTTTAGAGATGGGATTTGTACATTAGGCATATCAGAGAGTTGACTCAGTGAGTAACTCATTTAGAACTTGTTCGTATTGTTTAATGTAATGAATTTCTTCTCTTTTTACTTGTGTGATGATTTTATCGAGTTTTTTTTGTTTTTTGCATTCTCCTCTGAAAATATTCAATAGTTTTGGATACAAATCGTAAAGAATATTATGTTTAGTGAGTGTTAATGAATTCGTGTAGATATGAATGTGTAATTAAGGTTAAAACTGGAAAAGTCGTAAATTGTTTGTTTACCTTTTTGATCAATAGAAAAAGAACAGAGAGTATGTAAATCTAACAAACTTGTACCGAAAATTTTCACTGCATTGCACAGCGTAATCTACATAAAATAAGTTATCATAATATCACATTTACTTGTAATTTAAATATACAGAACCGAAAATTTACTAACATGTTTACAAATTAAAAGCAAGAAATTAAATAAATAAATATTTACTACTTTCTGTAAATTTATAGACAAATCTTATGTCAGACTATTTAAAGGATATTTTTTAAATATAACCTATTCAGTGACATCTAAACGGTACGTTAACCTTTATTCGCCTCCTCTTTCCCAAATGCACTTTGCATTTCACTTCAGTGGTAAAAGTTTTGAAAAGATTGGTCGACCACAGAACGGTTTGCAAAGTGCACAGTCAAAGAGAACCTTATAAAGATATTTTTCCGTATACATTTCAATCGATGCCTTTAGCTTTAAAATGAAATCAAACTTGGTTTCTATTTACTACAAAAAGTTAGGTAAATGTTGCATTTCACAAAATTCAGTTTTTTTATTTAAAGGTCGGCAGATAGACTGACGGTCCACATGATGATAAGTGGCTACCGTCACCTATAACACAAGCAACGCCACAGGTGCTGCAAGCGCGCTGCCGACTACTCTAGGAATTATGGTCATGGGATTGGGAAAGGGATAGGAAATGGGCTTCCACTAAGTTTAAACTAATGTTAAAAACTGGGTAAAAACTGGCAAAGACAAACAAAGACAAGATTTGGCGTTAGATATTTGAGGCTCAATAAACATGAGTTATAAGTGTGGAGCCAGCTTTAATTCATGCAGGAACACTATTTAACATTAGCAAGCATTTATAGTATATAGTACAGAATATAGTATCAAACAAGCACAAATGACAGAAAAACTTGAATATTATTTCGTTTTCGCAAACTTGCTTTTGTTATTTCTCGGATGTTTTCGAATGCCGTTAGTCGAGATCCGCCGAAGGGCATATTGATAAACGAGCGCTTAGGCCACACGACATGCATACAAATATATTGCCGGGAATATTTCATGTTTAACGTCTGTGCCTTTCTCGCCACAATATACACATATACATTTCAAGAGCAGAGCAGATTTGCGTTTTTTTCTTTGGCGTTTTAAAAGCTAAAATAATTTTGTATGAAAAAAGGTGCTAGAACATGAAATGTTTGTATTATATAATTCATATTATATGCTCATGCGCTGTTTTGTAATACGTATTTTTTTTTTCAATTGTCAAACCTTATGAAAAAATATTCATGGCCTGCTACAAACGTAGTAGAAAAAAAAACGATCTAATTGGAGTCGCGCCTTGAGGGTTCCAAACAAACTTAATTATGTTTACAGATACTTACTGGTAGCTCCGCCTTTCCGGAAGTCTCGCAAAATTTCGCTATATTCCGATAGTCGGATCGAAGGATCATTTTGCTGTTAAAAAAGTGTGACCTAGGCTTTTATGGCGATATTAAATCGCCTTAAGAGTCGAATAGACAGACGTACGAAAGCTACTTTTTCCTATAAGGGTATACTTTTTATGCTTCTGAGATCCGAGTTCCTAGATTTACCCTGGGTTTACGATTATAAGCGGTTATATAAAATCTAGAGCTGCAAATGCACTACTGATCCTAAGCGGATAAAAGCTGGTTAAAATGGAGTTAAGAGGAAGGGACCTCCCTATCCTCAACTGATAGTTCTGCCCTAGCTTATTAACCATAACAATTTTCTTAGAAATATGTTTTTCTCTATAAACTATTAAAATTGTGTTGTACCTAAACAATATTTTATCAAGCAATTGTTTTATAATGGCTTCAAAATTTGCTTTATATTCGAAAATCCTATATTTCACTGAACACAGGTTGGCGTCTCACTATAAGCCTCGCATGAGTTCCGGTTCTGTGTTAATGTGCAATTTTAGCACCCTGTTAATACCATTTTATGACCTTCGAGAGCTGTCTTTATGGGAAGTGAGCATAACAATGACTTAGATTATTATATTTTATAAATATTATTTTTTTAAACGTTTGCAAAATCCTCCTACTAATATTATAACAATCTGTAATTCTATGTGCTGTTTTTCTATTTTCCTTTGGTTAAAACTGTCAAATTGAAATAGAACACGCATATATATTTAACAATAAGTGATAGATGATAGATATCCTAGGCAGTTGGTAAGCTTGTTACTTCTTTTAAATTCAATGACTAATCTAAAAAATGTGAAGAATTTTGTTAAAATTAATTAAAAGTACACACAACTAAAAAGTTTGATTCAAATATAAGATAGCGATACATAGAGATAAATGCTATATTTTGCATTAACTTAGTTATATAATACTGCGTTTGGTAGGATAAATCAGCAAAGAGTGGCGAAGGTTTATGGCTGTAAAGCGCCATCGCGCGCGTCGCTTGAATAAACATGAATCATAAATATTTTACAGCATTCGAACTTCACAAAAATATCTACCACGGGATTTTTTGTGACTTGGACATTTAATGTAGTGGGACTTGTGAGGAAATCTTAAAAATAGGTTCTTAATCTTAAATAATATTTTTTTTAATATTCTGTAGGATTAGAAATTCTTAAATTCGACGAAGAACCATAGCCAAAAGAAGGTTGCCATAGCCAAAATAATATGCAATTTGTAGCAGCAATGGGCAGGTTACATCTGTTGCAGAGGGGATAATCGATAGGGGAAGAATTCTCAAATGGAAGCCTCAATCGGAAAGCACAGCGTGGGACGACCTGCGACCATGTGGACAGATGACCTGAAAGGCATCGTGGTAAACGACTGGATGCGAAGAACAGTAGACCGTGCGTGATGACGAGCCTTTCGAGAGGCCTACATCCAGCAGAGGTGAGACACAGGCTGATGATAATCCATTTATTTTTATATATATCTATATTTATAGAAATATTAAATTTTTGACAGTTTTGTTTTTACCATTACCCAACTTCATTACAACTTACCTTACTGGCCAACATTCCAGCTCATACGTAACTTTAATACTACCGTAAATTTTCACTCCTTGCAACCGTTCAGAATTTATACAACTATGAAATTGCGTGTGCGGCAGGAGAATTCCTTTCCTATTTTAGGTACACGACTCGTAGTGGAACTGGAATAATATTGTACTTTAAACATCTAGGTTAACTTCAGTTTTAAATGAAAACAATACAATTCAACATCTACGTATTACTCAACTACTTAGGGTTTAGTTTTTTTATGTTCAGATCGACACACAGGCTGACGGTTCACTTGATAGTAAGTAGGTATCGTCGCCTATACCACAAGGGAGGATGAGGTAAGGAAATGGGCTCTAGCATCCCTTACTCACTCACTGAAACACAACAGCACACATACTGTTATTTCACGGTGGTCTCTGTCATTGTCTTGTTTCTGCCACCAGACGGGATGCCTAAATGAGTACGAAACGCTTAATTAATCATCATCATTTCAGACGCAGGTTGTCCACTGCTGGAAATAGCATTCCCCCATAATTTTCCAATAGGACCGTCAAGTTTATATATATAAAGTAAAGTATGTATACTTTGTTGGTGGAAGTCTTACGCTGCGCTACAGAAAGCATAATAGTACAGTCGCACTTGCAGGTCCGTGGCTTCCACTCGATAACTTTCCAGCCCCAGGGGCCACCAGCTCTCCATACTATGTGTCCTGCCCACTGCCACTTCAACTTAATCAATGATGCAATACAATTAGTTGTAAATAATAATGATTTAGTAAACAAATATATGTAAACTAATCGCAATGAACGTTTTGTCAACCGGTGCAGCAACAAGTCGCAATTTGAAGTTAATCAAGTACAAACAAAGCTCGGTTGAATCATATCAACGTGTTTAATGTAGATAATATAGGCAATCACGAGTTTCGGTGTCTAGAGATCGTGCTGTGGTTTTGCAAAGAGAGAGAAGCCGCGACGCGCGTGATCCGAATTCCTGAACGCTCCGCGATAACGCCTGTCGAATCAGATTTGAATATGAATAGAATATTAATGAAAAACTTGCTCCTGACTATCAAGAATACTCGTTGCTGATTTGTTTCGCTCTAGCGACTCCCGTCCCAGTAATAGATAAGGCGAGGGAACTCGCCAGAATAGATTTTAGTTCGCGATGAGAATGAGACAACGCTAATGTTTCTTTCTTGCTTATCATTCGCTGCTTGTTTGCACTAAGGAACGCTACGCTTCTATTTGAACAATAAAATTCAAATAGAAATGTTTGTAGTTTGCTTAACAAACTGACTTGATATAGGTACTCACAGTAGAAACTTTTTACTAGATGTAAAAGAAAATATAAATGTACAGACTTCACTGACGGCATTGAGAAATTACCATACTTTGGACTAAGTTCTGTTTTTAATTACTATTAAGCACTATAAGTTCTCTGCTCCAACTTTACAGAGTACATTTTCAAAGCTTTTTCAGTTTACTTTTAGTGGGTACTACTTTTTAAATTTATCTAATGAAATGTCATGAATGTCTTTGAAATATCTGAGTTAATGAACAAAGATTTTTATATGGGACAGATTTTGCTAAACATTATTCCGTTTCTTTCTTGGCTTTGTAACTAGTGAAAAATTTTTTTTTCCTTGTTTAAAAAAATAATTAAATACGCTTCGGTACTAATCTGTTGTTATATTTGTAAATAATCATAATATTATTGATTTACTTCAGAGTAAATTCTCACTATCATAGTTACAATGACTCCATAATATATTTGCCAACATTCCCTTTATAATCATAGAATTAATTATGTAGGTACTAATAAGTAAATTATAATTCAGTAGAAATAAAATAAAATATGTTAGAATAAAATAATAAATGTTAGAATCGAATTTTCTAAAAAAAAGTACCATATAAATTGTGACAAGAACAAAAAAGGAGGCATGTTGCGAACTAATGTATGATGATTTTAAAACGTTAGCATTGTGCTACCAATTAGGTACATAAAAATAATTGAAAAATCAACAAATTTAGATAGTAGGGGTCGTGCTATGATAAAGTACACGTATCACTAGTACAGTGGCGGTGTGAAGGATTTATATCGTTTGCTAATGTAAAATGTATGTGGTTCAATCCTAATGCCTCGTGTCAGATGTAACCAACACTTCGAGCTCTAGTTCCCGTTAACGCCACTCGGGTTCCATTAAAATTTCGGACGCGCGAACAACTTGATATGTCACGGCATAACCTAAAACATTACTACTTACACCTGTGCAAAAGTATTCGTGTTTTCAATGGTGTTATAAATTTTATTATATAACTTGAAAGACGTTAAACTTGCGGAAAACTCATCTTCGAAAATCGCTTTCTTAGAGCATTTTTATATAGTTCTATACATGTAGTGTGTGGACCGGTTTTATCCCGAGACAGTATAACACCCCGCGATTCCAATATTTTTATATACTAAGTTAATATTACTAATGCGTTTAAGGTGCTATTGGGAATGCCAAGATATTGTAGTTGCTCGCAAAATTACGGCCACCAAACGGATTTTATTACGTGGAACACAATATAAAGTGATGCAATATTTGTTGAAATGCTAATTTATTTCTGTCATGATATAACAATTAAACTCTTAAATACCTATAGCTACGAGTATATACATATTATGACTTTTAACATTATGTTCTCAATCAAACAAGAGTGAAAATTCGAAAAATTTTTGGTAAATTTTAAAATTCACTGAAAGAGAAATAATATTTATCGTAGTTCATTCGGAATATTCACATGTCATATTGTTTGTTCATCAAAGATTCATTGATGTTCTGTGATGCGGAACGTTCTCCGCAGGGCATTTGGGTAAACACCTTGGGTAAGCTTTCACGCAGTGCCGCATATTGTCAACAACCCAGCACAGTGTACAGAGACACCTACTGGTTGTATGTGTATTAATCATTTCTCCCAGTAAACAAATACACAAAACACTACTTTTTATTTTATTGTTATAAAAATGTGTTATTATTTTTAGCACTCTCTCAATAAATTCTATAACTTATAAAGTCAGTGGAATGAACTATTGTATGCCAAAAATTCTCACCTGCTTCCACCTACGATCATAACATACTTTTACAATCCTCAATTTATTCGATTTCATCTGTGATTAAAAAACAATTACTATAATTCAAAGGAGAAATCTACATGCCTAAGAGGACTTTGAACCTTGAAAGACGTCAAGTCAAGTCTACACAGAAAGATCTGTGTAGTTAGGGGCAGCTATGGGAATTGATATATAATTATTCTACTTAGATGGTGCCTGCGACTTGGTCCGCGTTGAAAAATAAAAAATACAAAATCTGAGAAAATATCTGACATCTTTATCGTTGTGACAACGGTGGCGCCGCCACGGCGACAGTGGCGCCCAATATTTTATATTTTTATATTAGGCACCTTATGTACTTTTCTGTATCCCTGACAATGTGTATGCAAATTCATGATCGGTTGAATAGGTATAAGTAACTAAGAAGCAACCAAGATAACTGTCGCATTTATATTATTAGTTATTATGTCCAATCGATTTTCGGCTCGACTAATAAAATAAGTATTGGCACGTCGGTTTAGTCACCATTTTACTGCACATAATATATCTTTCTTTATAATGTATATATTTTTTATAACAATCTCGCTCTCCAATTTGTATTCCAACATTATTATTTTACTTCTCTAAACGGAACAAAGTGTGTTTGTTCTATCCGAGTTTATCCGGTTAACTGGCGTAAAACGGTTGACCGGAGAAAATCGGCTGAACTTTTTAACAGGGTAACATTAAGTAAGTTGTGTTTGCACGGCCGAATGGAATAGGTGAAATAAAGACTTAGCATGGAATCTAAACGTAAAAGTTGAAAGTGAACTAGAGCACCATTCATTAAACTCCTTTCTAAACTTTATATTGGTTATTATATAAAGTTTAGATTCTTTTAGCTGATCACCTTGTTTCGTCGTTTTAAAAGTAACTAATTTTATAGTTTTCACACTAAACTTGCATCTCGCAAGGACGATTTACAGTAATAATTTAAAATGACTGATAACATAAGATGCGTCTGGCGTATGATCGCTCGCGTCTATTCGGTTTTTAAATCTCGAGTCAGGAAGGCAATTCTCAGTATATGCGAGATATCTCTATTTCGACAAAATGTCTATTTTCAAATGTCTACTGAAAATGTCACAAAAATGTCTATTAGTACGAAAAAGCGTATTCTCGATGTCAATAGAGATAAATGTCTCACGTCTTTTGCATGTCTATTACTGACTACGTTCCGTTTTCTCGTTTATTTTGAATCATAATCGAGGTATGACAATTCTGAAGTACAATAATTACTAAAATATAAAACTATTTTTTAATCAACGAGTTGTTTACTTCTAAGTAATATTATAATGAATAAATCTCATAGAACAGGTTCTTAGGGAAGTGAACGAAACATTTTAATGAAGAAGTGAACAAAGTACCATTCAGTCTGCGTGGAACTTAACCTAACATTATATACTCTGTCTGTATAGCGTAACGTAAGTGTCAAATTTTTCCGTTAGATCAACCAACTAAATTGTGAACTAATTCCTTAGATAATCTAAAATTCTTTTTAAAAGCACTATCCCGCATTTCGAAGGGATTTCCGCGCCACAGGGTTCGCCTTCGAGGATATTCTGCCAAAATCCGAGCTTCTTCCACAACATCATTAACAAATGCAAACACAAAATTGTCAATCATTCTTCTTGTCTTCACAAAATAAAATAAACAGAGAGAAAATATTGCACTATGAACTTGGCCGCTCAAAATTATTAACATAAATTATGACAAATGTCGAATGTCGATTGACATTTACCACTCTTTGCAAGTCGAACGCTGGGCATAGACATTTCTCTACTGTGACATTTCGAGAATACCAAAATTCTGTTTTAATCGACATCCGCCATTTTATTTCGACATATCTCGAATTCGAGATTATGTCTATTGCACGAGAATTGCCTCCCTGGTCTGTTTCTGCGTTCAGCAGTACAAAGTGATTTTGTAGTCGTAGTTTGTGGTGTAATAATTATTTTGAATATCAAGCCCGTTGAAATAAGTTATTATAAGAAGGCTTTGCAAGAAGACGCCGTGTATTAACGTAGTCAGTTAGTACTCCCGACGCATTTTAAGATGTGCATCCTAACAGTTAGGCTTATATCAAACAAAAATGCATTGTTTAATATAGGCCTAAGGTGAAAATTTTTCACGTTATTTGCTAATAATAAACATTATTCGAAAGATAAAATTTAAGATTTCCTTAGAAAAATAATTTATGCGTGTTCATTGTTCATACATAAAACGTCCACATATGTGGGTGGACACGCGACACGTCCATATAATATAATAAATACAAACAGAACACAGTCCAGAGGAGACAATTGTACGAGATTGGAGGCATTGCTGTGTTAATAGAATCAGGACAGTGCGACGGGCTGGCGTGCGAATACGTTTACTATCCCGCGGTCAGCCACGCGTGAATTCTATGTCCTAAGTTACGAGCGATAGCGGGACGAGTCGCTCATTTATTATCATTTATGTAATATATGTATTTTTACATGATGTCCATTTACTAGCGACAAGTGAAATCTTGCTTTAGTTCGTAAATTAGTCGCATGCACTTAACGACCATCAGCCAGCGCACAATCTTGACTACCGCGGTCGCAACTTGGTGACTAGTGCGCATGTATGCAAGCACACATGTCAAGGGATATATGTGGATTTATATCCCTTGGGATATATGAATATATTAGATATATGTAGATACAATACAAATTAAAACAAATCGTTCATTTCCATTTCTCAAAAACAGGACAACATGATCTCATTTTTGAAGTCTAAAACTACTATAAAAACCTAACACTAACAATATCGTGACTATATCAAGCAGTAGCTCGATATTAAGCCGCTAGTGACATGGCCATAGAACAAGGTATCTAAATATTTGGACTGAAGCAACACCTTTATTACATTTCCTCGGACGCCAGCCTCTACCTGCACAATTTAATTGTGCTATCCACCTATGTTCCCCTTATATATTAAGGCTATTGCTTTAAACCAAGCCTTGTTTTATTCAACCCTGAGCAAATAACCCTGAACGTTGTTGTTTCCCTTTTCCAGTGACTGACGAGATGTGTTGTATTTTTTTGGGATGATTTTCTAGCCCTAGTTAAAAGTACCTACATAAGCAATGTTATCATTCTGCAAAATTAGATGTATATGAAACTTACGACCGGCCCAGTGTGCGGATGGTTAACGTCATTATCCTGGAAGACATTATCCCATTCTATATGCAATACGTCCAATAATTGGTCCCCAACCGAACTTTTATTGATGACTTGAACAGACAACATCACTGTTAAGCTAAAAAGGGGCGGATGAAAGAAAAAGGTAATTTCAAGTAAACCCGAATGTATTTTACTATCAAAACTTACAAGCTAACTGAACAATATGTGTGAAAAATATAAAAATTGACAAATATAAAAGAACACAGTGAAATAAAAAAGAAAACGGCCAGGTTATACTAAAAAGGTCGTCAACATCCCCCTCTCCTGTGGCAGAACCACATA
Source organism: Synanthedon andrenaeformis (assembly GCA_936446665.2). Taxonomy (NCBI): domain Eukaryota; kingdom Metazoa; phylum Arthropoda; class Insecta; order Lepidoptera; family Sesiidae; genus Synanthedon; species Synanthedon andrenaeformis. The sequence continues at coordinate 9,460,870 of OW387781.2, read as the reverse complement.
TGCCAGGTGCCATCAACTAGCCACATATGCCAGGCGTCATCAATTAGCCACATCTGTCAGGTGTCATCAACTTTGCCACTTTTACAGCCGGCCTCTTCAATACTCCTCCACCAGTATTCACCTCCACCGTCCGTACAACACCATCCTTTCCAGGAAATACGTTGGTAATGCGTCCACGCGGCCACAATCCTCTCGGGAGTGTTCCGTCGGCAATCAGCACCAGGTCTCCGATGTTTAAGTTTTGATGTTTCATTCCTGCCTTTGAGCGTGGAGCAAGGACTGGCAAGTATTCCCGAACCCATCTTGTCCAAAACATGTCAGCCAAACGCTGAGACTTGCGCCAATCACTCTTTGTTAGAAAGTCACCATTGTCCACTTCTTTTGGCACTGGATCATATGGAGATGATGACCCAAGAATAAAATGAAATGGTGTCAGGGCCTCGGGCGCTTCCGTGTCAATACAGACTTCTGTTAAGGGTCTACTATTGATTAATGCTTCTACCTCCAGTAACACTGTGTGCAGAACCTCTTCACGCGGGGCGCGATCGTGAAGAATTGTTTTCAGTGATATTTTGACGCTACGCACTAATCGCTCCCACGCGCCTCCCATGTGAGGTGAAGCAGGTGGTATGAAGTTCCAAACAATTCCACGATTAGCACAGGCTTCGCCCATGTGTTCTTGGTAAGTTTTCATCAACAAATTGTTTGCTCCAACGAAAGCAGTGCCATTGTCTGATAGAAGTTTGAGTGGAGTCCCTCGTCGAGAAATAAATCGTCGTAGACACATAATTGCTGCATCAGCTGATAAACTGCCAACAATCTCTAAATGGATGGCTCTGGACGTCAAGCATGTGAAGAGAGCTATGTACCTTTTTTCATGTCTTCGCCCAATAGTAACTAACACAGGCCCCATGTAGTCCAATCCGACGTATGTAAACGGGCGACGATGGTGACTCAAACGCTCCTCTGGTAAGTCTCCCATTGGTGGAAGTGATGGTTTAGCACGACGAATTATACAAACTGGACATCTGAGTGCTGTGGTTCGAACAACTCCTCTTAACCGTAAAATCCAATACTTTTGACGTATTTCGTTAATGACTAGAGCGGGATAACTGTGCATCGCTCTTACATGGTAATAAGCCACTAATAGGCGAACCGTTGGGTGTTGTCCATCAAGTATGATCGGTTGTCTGGTGGAAACAGGCACGTCTTTTACAACAGAGGTTCTTCCAGCCATTCGAATTATTCCATTAGCATCGAGGAAAGGAGAAAACCGCAGCAAACGACTCTTGTGAACTATCGGCTTGGAGTCACGGAGACTATTACATTCTTCATTAAATGATTCTCTCTGACAACAACGGATTACATGATTTTCTGCCTCTTGAAGTTCTTCTGACGTTAATGGAAAGTAAGATGAAGATGGTAAATGGGATGTTAAGTGATGGTGTGATTTATTTGCGAAGCCAGCCAAACGTTTAGACGATCCCAATTTTGAATTTATTTGGCTACGGAGTATTTTGATAAACTGATATACACGGGCGGTCACACGAACCATCCGTAACCAATTACTAAAACGCGAGGGATCTGGTACTGAAGGCAGAAACTCTAGAGATTGAGAATTGACTTCAGTAGCATGAGTGTTTACAAGTGTTGCTTTTTTAAATTCCTTCTTAAATTGGCCATTTTGTAAACACCCATTTTTAGAGGTTTCCGAAGGCCACTCGTCCACATTTTTATAAAGGAAACTGGGTCCTGAAAACCAACGAGATGAACACCCATCGGACAAACGGGTAGCTTCATCAGCCACATTTAAAGCCGTGGGTAACCATCTCCAATCGGACACGTTCGTGGTCTCCGAAATCTCCCCTACTCGGTTAGCAACGAAAGGCTTTAAAGTCCGTGCCTCACTTCGCAACCAACCGAGCACATTCATCGAATCAGTCCAAAAGTAGCGTTGCGATACAGTCACTTCATGTTCCGATTCGATAGTAAATGCCAGCCGAGCCGCTATGAGAGCTGCCTGCAGTTCAAGTCTAGGTATGGAAACTGGTGCAAGAGGAGCTACGCGTGCTTTTCCGGAAATAAATGTAACATTAATACTTCCGTCAGTACTTACAGTACGCCAATACGCGACACAGGCATATGCATTTTCACTAGCGTCGGAAAAAACGTGCAACTCCTTTGCCACATAACCAAACCCATAGTAACGTGGTATTTTTATATGTTTTATACTCGCCACAATTTCAAACCAACGCGACCACAACTTTTGTTGATCATTTGATAAGGTGTCATCCCACCCACTATCTGTACGCCACAAATTTTGAAGCAATATTCTCCCGTGTATTGTTACCGGGGTTAGAAAACCTATCGGATCGAAAAGTCGCATAACGTGGGATAAAACGCTACGTTTTGTCAGATCAACAACAGAAGGTTGCGCTATATCTTTTAACTGATAACACAAAATGTCACTGGATGGATTCCACATTAAACCCAAAACCCTAATATTCGTGTTAGAGATTACCTTAAGGGGAATTTCAGAAATTGATGAAGCACTTAATTCTGTGGGAATAGAAAGTAACGCTTCAGGATTATTAGAAACCCAACCCCGCATCTCAAAATGCGCTAAACTATGCAGTGCAACTATATCTGCGACTAACCTAGATGCTTGCTCTACATTATCTACACTAAAAACGCAGTCATCCATATAAGTATTTTTAATTGATTCTGCTGCCTCAGGATATAAATGCGAATTCTCTGTTGCATTTTTTCTAAGAATGTACATGGCTGTACAAGGACTCGATGAAGCCCCAAAAATCATTGAGGTCATTTGAAACTCCTTTAATGGAGCTGAAGAGTTATCTCGCCATAAAAATCTTTGCATGTTTTGATCCTCTTTAATAATTTTAATTTGAGGAAACATTTCTCTAATATCCCCAATTAAAGCTATACGTCCTTGACGCCAACGAAATAAAATACCTAATAGAGAATTTAGTAAATCTGGACCTTGCAATAACAATGAGTTCAAACTAACGCCATCTATCTTTGCGGCAGCGTCATGAACAACGCGCATTTTTTTCTTTTGCGGATGAAAAACCGCAAAATGCGGAAGGTACCAATATCTACGAGAAGTTACTTCTGACCGTAGAGAGCAATATTGGTCTGAACATTCCTTCGCGTAACCTTTTTTAATAATGTCACTCATGAAAGCCTTATAAGCAGACGAAAAATCTTTGTTTTTACCCATTTTACGCTCTAAATGACAGAAACGAGATAACGCGTGACTGTAACTATCAGGAACAACAAGGTCATCCGACCTCCACAATAGACCAGTTTCAAAACCCCCACTAGATAGCCTTCGAGTTGTCTTCTCGAGAATCATTAGAGCACGATCATATTGTGAACCGTATGAGGCTGAATATTTCGCTATACCGATTGAGTCTATTTTATATTGTTCCTTTACCAAAGACTCTAGATTATCTACTTGATCACGGTGTTGTATGTCAATGTTATTAACAAAATCAATTGCCTTAGTTTTACTATGAGAAAGACCGTGTAAAACCCACCCTAAAGCAGTAAGAGTTGCTACAGGCTGAGACTTTGTGCCAACTCTGGTTTCATGTGAAATGGTGAGAAACCAGTCCTCAACACCGATTAAAACAGTTGGCTTCCCCTTTTTATATATTAAATCATAAGTAACATCCTGTAAATGAGGATACATTGAAACTTCTTCTTGAGTTATGCACTGTTCACGTAGTCTTAACTGTGATATAGATCTAGCATTACTGATAGTGAACGACTTTGTCATATTCTTGCCACGAATTTGAAAAGAAACGTAATTAATTTTATGCTCACGAGCCATACCACCTACACCTTGAACTCTGATGTGGCCTTCGGGACCATGAACACCAATCTGACGCGCTATGTCAGAGTCAATTAACGTGGCGGTGGAACCATCATCCAACAAAGCAAAAGTCTCTACCTCTCCTAAAGGTCCACTAATTATTACCGGTAAGACCTTTAAAAATACGTGGTTCTGTTGTTTAAATAAGGTAAAAGCATATGCTGCGTTGTCCTCAACTGGAGTGTCAACTACACAATCCGAAACTGGCTGTTTATAACTAGACGACGCACTGAGATCTACCTTAAGTGGGTCAGAATTTACTATGGATACACCCTTGCGTGATATTTTAGCACCATGAAGCAATGGATGATGCGAAAACTTACAATTATTTACACCGCATTTCCGTTTAATATGACAAAGACGCCAACTATGCGCACGGTTACTAAAACATTTAAAACATCTACGACTTTTGCGTAAATACTCAACTCTTTGGTCAACTGAAATATTTTTAAAAAGTATGCAATCTTTTATACTATGTCTACCTTCTTGACAGTAATCACATATATCAGACATATTAGTGACATGTACAAAATGTTTTCTGTCATATTTATTGTGAATTTCCGATTCATGAATTTGATTGGAAATTAAACCAAATTGTATATTATTTTTACTCTCCTCTCGTAGAAAATCCGATAAAATTTCTAATTTAGATTCCTCACTACAACGCTCGGCCGCATAGCGCGTCCATAATGCACGCTGTAAGGGTGTTAATTTGCCTAGTAATGTATTATAAATTTCGGGAGAGTATAAATACGCAATTTGATTTAAATGTTTAATAACAACTACGAGATTATGAACACGAGATGAAAACAAATTTAAATCTTTTAAATCACTTTGTAACTTTGGTAAAGCTCGTACTGACGCCAGTTCTTCTAAAATTATAAGCTCAGGTCGGGCAAAACGTTCCTCTAAGGCCTCTATGACAACATCAGGTTCACTAGCAGTTAATAACAATGCAGACACCGCTTGTGCGGCCTCACCGCGAAGTGCAGTATGAAGTCTAATTAAATTTTCATTGGCGGAGTAGTTACCTCTGGTGTTGTCAAATGTCCTTTTAAAAGCTAGCCATTCGGATGCCCTACCACTAAATGGAATGAGCTCTACATGTCTAGTTTTACTACTACCTATGGACAAAATTGCTTTTGCTAAATCCTTAATGTCATTTCTACTCTCATGTGACGTCATATCTACATTACCTTTCAAATGTTTATTTGAAATGTAACCATTGGAGCCGTGAAACCTCTTATCAGCGCCGTCAACCTCCTCAGCTCTAGCCAAAAACCGGGGCCCAGATGAGCGAGGCACTCCAGGTTGACCGTCGTAGTCTTGAACCATCTCAACAGCACTGTCAACCTCCTCAACTCTGGCCGAAGACCGGGGGCCGGGTGAGCGAGGCACTCTAGGTTGACATAAAGACGGTTCGTTCTCCTTCGAGGTAGCTCCTTGAACAGGGTCACAATTGTCGGGTAAACTGTTAACCCATGAAAGAACAGAACGTGAATTATTACTATTACAAGAACTTTCGATGGCAGCGAGCTCTGCCGCTAATTTGCGGCGCTGCACATCTATCTTCAAACGTCTTATTTCCTCTCTCTCCTTTTCCTTCTTCTTTTCCTCTTCTTCTGCTAGTTGTAGAAGAGCAGCAGCGTAGCGTGCTTCCGCAGCTAAACGCTGTACGACAACAGTGCTTTTTCTGCTACTAACAGCTGTATTTAAACTACCAGCGGCATCCTCAAAGGAAGCTCCCCCCGCCTGGTGGGAAGTAATACTGTCAAGGGAACATACCTGTGGTGAAATATGAAACTTATCTGCTCCAGTAGCGGAATATGTCGACGCTACGGAGCCGGAGATATCCACATCACCCTGTGGCAAGGCGACCCCGGGATTTTCACCCGCACTAACTGGGTCGATACGCCTTGCCTCTTCCTCTTGGCGCATATTGCTCTTACTTCTGGTTATCATTATAATTTTTAAATTTTATAATTTTACTCGTATCCGACTCGTATGGACCAAATGTTAAGCTAAAAAGGGGCGGAAGAAAGAAAAAGATATAATTTCAAGTAAACCCGAATGTATTTTACTATCAAAACTTACAAGCTAACTGAACAATATGTGTGAAAAATATAAAAATTGACAAATATAAAAGAACACAGTGAAATAAAAAAGAAAACGGCCAGGTTATACTAAAAAGGTCGTCAACAATCACCTTTATGTCAAGATCGTCATACAGAATGATGGTCCACTTGATTAAAGGTGATTACCGTCGCCTATAACCGCCGTCAACTCTCTGAACTTGCATCGTTTTGTTAGTTACTATATATTAATTTATTGACCTGATCACTAAACAAAATAAAATTTGTTTTTTAATAATGGAATCTAGAGATATTATTTTTAAATTATTATGTGTGTATTATTATTATTATCATGTTTATTAGTGTAGGAACTGAATTGTTAATTATTATATTTAAAAAAATTAAGCATCAATTAGAAGTTAGTTTTAGCATTTAAACTGACTTCTAAGTGATGCTTAATTTTTAATTTACTTAATTTAGCAAAAAGTCAATAAATGGCGAAACTATTGTGTAACTATATATTAGTGCAATGTAGTATTACCTACAATAACATAATATCAAAGAACATGTATACAATAATATGATTAGAGAGAAATGTTTTATTCTAAACTGTCCAATAAATCAATCTGGGACGCAGCGTACGACTTGCCAGAAGGTTATGAAAACTCACCTGAATTTAACACATTAAATTGCAACTCTCCAAATACGAAACGGGAAATCAATTTACTTGCGAAGTAGATACTTCTATCTGGCTTCAATAGGGGAGAAGTTGTAGGTATAAGTTTACTGCACCAAATTGTGAGTCTGGGACGTTTTAATATTTTTGCCGAGAACTCGGTACGACCTCTCCCGCTCCTCGCTTTGCACAAGGAAGACGTCGCACGGTAATCAGGGAAATTATTTACCTATGACTCTGAGCCTTGTTGAAAACACATAGGGTTGTGTGTTCAAAAAGGAATATACGTTTTCTTAATCTTATTTTTAAAATTTTTCACCAAAAATTAAATGTACCTCTTTTTGAGAAAACAACTTTAATATTAAAATCAAAATATACTACACGGAGCGGTCGGATTTTTTTTTTTATGTGAAGACAGGCTGACGGTTCACGTGATGGTAGGTGGCTATCGTCGCCTATTACACAAACATAGGTGTTGGCCATAATAGAATTAAGGATAAGGGAAAGGGATTAGGAAGAAAAAGGAAAATGGGCTCTGGAATCGCTTTTTCCCTCACCAAAACACAAAAGTTGTAACCTTTCTGGTGTGCTGTACTTGTTTGTTACCACCGACTAGGATTCAGCAGGTAAGAACACATGACTTTGACCTGGTCGGACGAATACGAGGTGACGGAGGATGAGTTAGACCGAGCAGTGAAGCGACTCGCCTCCCGCAACACCGCGCCGGGCCCCGACGGAGTTCCAGGCCGAGCGTGGGTGTTAGCTCTGACTGTCTTAGGGAGCAGACTCAGGTGCCTATTTACCAGCTGTCTCCGCCTGGGTGTTTTCCCCCTTGGTTGGAAGGAAGCGAGATTGGTGCTCCTTAAAAAGGAAGGAAGGCCTGCAGATTCTCCCTCTGCGTACCGACCAATTTGCCTGCTAGACGAAGGAGCGAAGCTCTTTGAGCGAATTATCGCTGCTCGCCTTAGCGGGCATCTGTCGCGCGTAGGCCTCGACTTATCGGACTGCCAATATGGCTTCCGAGAGGGGCGTTCGACGGTGGACGCAATCAGGCGCGTCCGCTCTCTGACGGAGTCGGCTGTTCAAGCGGGCGGGGTGGCGTTGGCTATAAGCTTAGACATAGTCAATGCCTTTGGGACCCTCCCCTGGCAGGCGATACGAGAGGCACTTGATTACCACAACGTGCCTCCCTACCTGAGGACAATCGTTGGGGCATATTTGCGCGACAGGTCCATCCATTACATTGGTCGGGATGGTAACAGATACGAGAGGGAGGTAAGCTGCGGGGTTCCCCAAGGGTCCGTTCTGGGACCCCTATTGTGGAACCTAGCTTATGACGCGGTTCTACGCACCAGTCTTCCCCATGGATTAAGCGTCGTCTGCTACGCAGACGACACACTGATTCTGACCAGGGGATTAGGCTTTCGACAGGTAATTAGGCTCGCTGAACTAGGCGTGACATTGATCGTCCGGAAAATCTCCGAGCTGGGCCTTAGGATAGCGCCTCAGAAAACTGAGGCGTTGTGGTTTCATTCTCTACGCAGGAGAATGGAGCCACCGATCTCGGTGATAAGGGTAGGGGACACAGAAGTCCAGATAAGGCAGTGCATGAGGTACCTTGGCCTCACCCTGGATCCGAAGTGGGGCTTCGAAGAACATTTCGAGCGCCTTGTCCCCCGAATTCGAGGGGTAGCTGGTGCATTGCACAGAGTGCTGCCCAATCTCGGCGGACCACGGGAGGAAGTCCGCCGCCTCTACATGGGCGTCGTGCGATCTATGGCCCTCTATGGGGCGCCCGTCTGGTCAAAAGACCTGGCAGGCTCTTCCCGCTGCAAAGCTCTCTTGAACAGTCTGCAGCGGTTGATGGCTATCCGGATCGCACGAGGATACCGCACAATATCCTTTGAGGCAGCGACAGTCCTGGCACGTTCCCCTCCGTTTGACATCCTGGCTGAAATGGACGCAACGGTCTATGACAAGTTGCGGGGCCATGGCCGGGAGGAGGAGGGGGAGTGCAATACATCAGGATCGGGGCTCGGAATGTTACGGCGGAACGCCCGACGAGGGGCCTTGGAGGTTTGGCGCGCGAGACTGGCGGAGCCTCGTGGTACGCGCCAACGTATAGTCGGAGCAATTCTGCCGAATTTCGAAGCATGGATGGATAGAAAATTCGGATGTGTCACCTACAGATTGACTCAGATACTCACCGGGCACGGCTGCTTCGGTGAGTATCTAAATCGAATCGGGCGGGAAAGGACGTCACAATGCCACCATTGCGCTTCTGACCGGGACTCCGCCCAGCATACGCTGGAGGACTGCCCTGCTTGGGCGTCCGAGCGTCGAGTCCTGGTCGATCAGATCGGGCGTGATCTATCCCCGCCAGCAGTAGTCGCGGCTATGCTGGTGAGTGAGGATGGCTGGAGGGCTGCGGTTTCCTTCTGCGAGGCAGTAATGCTCCAGAAGGAGGCCGCCGAGCGGGATCGGGAGAGGACCGATCCCGCTCGGAGGAGGCGGCGCCGGGGTGCCGGCAATCGAAGCCGATAACTCGAGCGCTGCCAACGGGTCGCGGGCGGCGTATCTTGGGGAAATGCGCCATCAAATCATGCGGCCCGGGATCGGACAACACCCCGAGCGGTCGGGGTGCTGCCGCTTGTCAAGGGATACGACTAGCATCCCTGGGAGGTGCCCTCCCGTAAAATGGGGGGCATAGCGGGGGAGGGCCCTGGTGCGCTAATGCGAGCCCAGGATCCTTCTGCTGCTGTGGAAGACCGCCGCTAGGTTTTAGTGGGTATAACTCCCTCATTAGGGGGAGGGGAGTCCCACATAACCACACCGTCCCCCCAGATGGTATGTGTATGCGTAACGCATTTCCTAGCGTCAAAAAAAAAAAAAAAGGTAAGAACACATGACTGGGCGCCTTTGCTAGAGAAGTGAGGAGTTCAGTTCAACAAATAAAAGAATATAACGTTCCACAACACAAGTTTATTATAATAAATAGGAGATGTAGTTAATTACTACAATTTAGCAAGTATATTAAATGAGTTGACAATGTTTGACAAATATTATTAATATACTACACTCTCTCAATACAAAATAAGAAGTAGTTATGCTAAGTTTTTATCATTAACAAGATTAAGTGGAGGGTAAGATGCGCTTGATCTTCCTACTTATATTACTACTCAACGGAGAAACCAACAGAGGCAGACATGGACTTTGTTTTATAATATGTATTGATGATATGATTTCACAAATAACATATCTTACCTTTTGAAATAAATTTGTTTCCACTCATTTATTCATCAATCACCGAATAACGAATGTCCGATTTGAATTGATAAATCATTTTCATTGAGATTTAAAATAGTGATCGATGATGTCTGATGTCTATAATTATTTAAAATAATAAAAATCACCGTTTACCAAAAAATTACTATCGGCATTAATGTACGATCATCAAGTTTTCATTTTGTTATGTATCTTAATTTTATTGGCCAATTTTGGATCTTGCAGTCATTTGGGCAGCCCGACTAGCGTCAGTAACTATACCCTTACAGAAGACTACCGTGAATAAAGGATGCCAGAGCCTATTACCCCATCCCTTCCTTATCCCTTATTTTACTATAGTCGACAGCGCGCTTGCAGCACCTGTTGCGTTGCTTGTGTTATAAGCGATAGTCACCTACCACCAAGTTGACTGTGAGTCTGCCTCTCGACCTTAACATTTAAAAAAGTTACATTAATTCACATTTCTCAATCGACAACCCTGGTTCATCCGCTAGCAAAATGAAGAGGCAAGAGGGAATACACTCCAAGGGCTGTACTTTGTAAATAGTCACCGCAATGGCTTCTCGCAGATTAATTTTAAGTGAGAGTGCATCACGAGTTCTGTATTGAAAGTGAGGGGAGCGGACGATCTTTTGTTTCCGATGTTCTTTTGTGTCCGCCACTGTTCCATTCCCGGCAATATTGATCTGAAGTACACGCAGGAAAAATGTAGATAAACTTTCACCTCCAAGTGAAACTTCCTAATAAAGTCATTTTCAAGAAATATTCGAAGTAACATTGAGGTAAACAATGTTTTCAACTTGTAGGTAGGATTTAATAGCGCCGTGGCGTGGTGAGTCGTGAATGTCGTATCATAACGTTCCCGAGACCGCGTTAGAAAGACGTTGTGTTTAAAAATATATATAATAAATAAAACAATTTTATTTAGTAATTGTATTCCCTTTGTTTAATATATCTTATATCTATACTCACTCACCGAAATACAACAGCACACATGCTGTTATTTCACGATCATAGCACGAGACGGGCTGCCGAAATGACTACTAAACACAGCGTGCCCTGCAACTACTTTCCAGATTCAGATTCTAACCAACTTTAAATAGTTCATTTCCAAAGTTGACTATAACGAGAAGCGAACCCGGGAGGTCCTGAGACACAGCATTACGTCAAGCACTCTTTTTTTTAACGTTGGGAAATCCTCTTGGATACCCGGCAGTGTAGGGGACGTTATGACACGAGTTTTCGGTGCCCGCCATGGTTATCCAGCGCGGGGAGGGCTACGCTCCCTGTCAGAACCTCGACGTACCCAAAAGTGGAGGTACGCAGGCCATCTCGGGTGACCTTACGAGGGGCGGCAGTCTCTCCCAAGACCACCGCCCGAGTCCCAACGTCAAGCACCCTAAATATCCATCCAACGAGCTCTTCTGTGTTTATAATCTCAATAGGTAGACAATTTGATCCTTAACGATTTGACCTTAGTTGTATATGAATTTAAAATAATAAGATAGATACCCATCTATTAGAATTTGAATCCCCTGAGAATCCACATAAGCTGGTGCTTTTGGAAGTTACAAAAGTCGAGTGGTCTGCACGGTTGCTAAAATTTATGCTGTTGCAAGTGTTAGATTTACGGCGAACGCTTCGTGCGTGGGTATTTTCTAAAACATCGTACATCTTCCTTATTTATGTTTACAGCTTATATCGGCCGCATCCATTTCCTATATAGTTTGAATCCGTTTATCGGATTTCGAACACGTTTCGGTCGAACCCCGTATAAGATATACTTGATTTATAATCGTCCATCCTTATAAAATAACTGAAAATGTAGCGACGATATATCTCAACACAAAAATATACAATAAGAGTATTCAAATCGATCAGGGAATCCTTTGAAAGTTTGCTATAAATCAATTCTACTGTGAAATAACGTGGAGTGGTCCCCAAGTGTATTTAAGATATCCAAACCTATCTCTAATATTATTACGGGCTACCCTTAGTCAAGTCAAGTCAAACTGAATGGTTTTTGGTTAAATTGTAATATACCTAAGTAGGTATATCTCATATATATAAGTATATATCTTTAGAAGAATTTATTACATGTGAAACTGATGTATGAATTTATAGATCCCAAAGTAAGTAAATATATCCTACAAGAGGATCTTATGATGGGGGTGGTTACTGCCGCCGTACGAGCTGCCTAAATTGTTTTCCGTGATGTTGACCCCTAAGACGCTTACGAATTGAACTAGATCTAGTACTAAAGCCCTTATCTAATCTAGGTACTATCTATCTAATCTAGTTCTAGTTGAATCTAATGACGACGGAAATATCTTATTCCCAATTACCACTTTACCTTCCACGAGCTTATCTGTCAAAGGGTACACAATTAACTCTAGCGTTCATTAAACACGAAATAAATCGTAAATAAGGAAAATTAAAGAAACGATACTCCAAAAAATACTTCACTTCTGATAGTGAAAATCTAATTCACGCAACCAGTGCTTGCACCTCTGCAACTATCCCCACTACCGCTACTGAAGTACTTTATCGACTGAGTCAGTGAAGATTCTTCAGTAGCACCTTGCTCAAAGTTTAGTGTAATATAGTACTCAGCTAAACAATAAACAGGTGTGGCAATACTGACCGCAATATCTTTCGTACATTTTTATCATAGCAAACACAGATAAAATGGCTTACCGCTTTGTTATCTGTAGATAACGAAACAGTCACACTTCTATCGACATTGCGAACGGTCACAGTCAACGAAAAAAATAGAAAATTTCATTAAACAGTGGTGTGAAGTGAAAAATTGTTGAGCACAATGAGGAACGGTACTGCAGATAGTCCGCTGACTACGGTTGGCAAACTGGAATCACAGATCTATTGCATAAAGTACACATTATTCTGCTTCAATGTCGTAATGTGGGTGAGTCAACTTAATTTTAAAAGATTATTCAATGAGGATTTAACAACAATTTTATTCTTGTCTCAATCCTTTCGACTGTTGAAACTGAACTATTATTATTCTCATGTATTTATTTTCTTTCTTAATTTTTTTTTTTTTCAATATATATTATATATAAAAAAAATATAAAATTACCTGCCCTCTGGTAGCGGGGCAAGGCCCAAGCTACCGGTGGTTAGGGCTGCAATCCTGACAATTCATGCCGTGTCAAGAAGTACCGCCTTCTGACCCAGGCATCTATTATTATTTATTAGCTTTTATTTGCCCTCGAAGGGACCATGGGCGCAAAAATACCCGTCAAATATAACGCTGCCAAATTAAGAAATTTCAGCTAATAGGTTATGTAGAATAGCGTTGCCACCAATGTCAAAAAAAGAAGTAGCGGAGAAACAAACAAAGGCAGACAGCGACTTTATTTTATAACTAGCTGGTGCCCACGACTTCGTCCGCGTTGAAAAATATTGAGTAGCCTATCCTGTGTCCCGTACGTCCAAATGTTTATCTACCAAGTTTCATGAAAATCAGTTAATTCGTTTCAGAGTTATGGAGGAACATACATACATACATACAGAAAAAAATTCTAAAAATCGTCAATTTAGTTTCAGTATCATGTATAGAGCCTATAAACACGATATCTCTGAAAACAAAGTAACTTACTCCATGACCGACCCTTACAGATTTATTATTAGTATTGATGATTAAAATATTATATCCAGAGGTGGCATGACTGCTTTTTTATATTAATTTTTGTGTAGGTACCTATATTAAATATTTTCTCTAAATTTTCACGAGGCCAACCTAAATAACCTGACACAACACTAAACACAAAGAATTATCTTATCTTTTAACGATAATGTGCGTCGCACTGTTTTCCGAGTATATTAGATCGAGTCATCAAATGACTCAACTTTGTAAATTCATTCAATAAACACGCGTTTACTTAAAATTATTATTTTTGAAGTGAAAACTTCATTTGCGCGTTGGGCATTTTTAAGGTGGGATAATATACACCTCTTACCAATAATCTAGTTTCATATCAACTTAAAATCTTTTTAATAGTCTGTCATTGTGAAGTTCATGTTAAATAATTATGTTCTATAATTATTATGTGTCAGTGTCTTGTATTTCTTGCGAACAATAATAATCGTATGTACTTAATTCGATAATGCCAAGGAATTTAAATATCATACAATTATTTTTCTGAAGCTACGTTTTCACTTCTGACGTGCACTCCTACGACTGACATGTTTTTTTTTATTCACCCTAGTTTCGTGTATATATGTAATTGAAGCAAAAGATGCTATCAAAAATAATACATATACACGCACATTATGAAATAAATAATACGGTTTTCACTAATGGAAAGAGCGGTATTTTTTTTAATGTTAAGGTCGACAGAAAGGTTAACAGTCCACTTGATGGTAATTGGCTATAACACAAGCAATGCCACAGGTGCTGCAAGTGTGCAGCCGACCATAATAGATTTAAGGATAAGTGATTGGGAAGGGATAGGAAAATGGGCTTTAACATCCCTTACTCACTCACTTATTGTTATTTCAAGGTTATCTTCTGAAAGGGGTGGTTACTGCTACCAGACAGAAATGCAGTGTGGTCTGTCACTACTTTTCAAATCCAGTTCAGAGCCAACTTTGAAAAGTTCATTTTCAAAGTTGACCTGCCGGGAACAGAACCCGGGACCCCTAAGACATAACGTTAAGGCTAACCACTCAACCAACGGGACCATTACTATATGTAATATAAATAGGTTTGTGTACTTATATAATGTGCAGAAAAAATTGCATCCATGCGAAACATGGGGAGCGTTGTTAGTTAAAAATAAACATGAGACTGAGATAAAGTTACTCTTTATTATTTCTTTAACCCTGTTCTCTAAAGGAAACATAATTTAGACAGGACTGACCCCCATTACTTGAGATTTATTCCACGACAATAAAGAAACAGCATAGGCCGCACAGTCGGATTTCAAACGAAGTTAATCAGAAACGACCAAGCAAGTGTCGAAATCGCAAAGAATACAAAACAAACTTAGCTCAAACCGTAGTAGAAACGGTTTATTCATTTCTCTCTCATAACATCACGAAACGTTTTTAACGAAACGGGAACATTCCTCAATAGCATTTCACTCGTTGAAAAACTTTATTGATATGACACGTAATTTTGCAAATAACAAAAACTTCACGTAGTTTGATAGCGTTTGCATTGCAATATAAGTGCATATGTTGTATAAATTGTTTTCATCGTGATACATCACTGTATTTTTCTTCCTTGGTGGGAGGTCCTTCCAAGAAAGCGAATACGTCAACGCTCTTCCTTGTACAATTCCTCGTAGCGAAGATAATAACGATAGTAATCCATTTTTATATATCCAACAAGGGAAAAGGACTGGTATTGAATATATATATAGTACTAAGAACTAATAACTAGAAATGGTTTTAAAGTTGGAATAAATCAAATTTATTCCAATCAAAGTATGGATAACACTACACTACAGCTGATCAGTTTTTCGGCTCCTTCCACTTGGATCCACAGCTTGGCTCCACATGTGGATCCGCGGATACTTTTATCTCCTCTTAAATCTACCATTGAGGGGATTCAAGAATACACATTATTTTATATGCCACTTCGATCCACAAACGAGGGGATCCAAAAATACTAATATTTTTCTATGCCACTTGAATCCACAATCCGCTAAGTGTGGATCCAAGTGGAAGGAAGCACTATGATTGCAGGACCTTTGTTCTTTTTCTCATAAATATTATTCTGAAAACCCCTTGATAAAATTTCCTTTTTTTTCTATTAACTAGTGTATAAGCATGACAATGACCGGATCCGAAAATGTTAATTATTTCTCATCACAAAGAAGAAAAATATTGCGTCTGATGAAGATTGATAATGTTGTGATAGTTTTCTTAATTTTAGATGATCCCTCTGAAGCCGTACTTTTTTTCTGGATGAAAGGTACCCTATATCCTTTCTTGTATCTCTGAGAATATGTATGCAAAATTTCACGATGATCGGTTGAGTAGCTAAGACGTAAAAAGGTAACAGACAGACAAAGTACTTTCACAAATTTGTTTGTTTCTAGTTTTAAAAATATCTAGGTACATGTTAAGTTAATAGACGTGGTAAAAGATATATGCCTATCTTTTTATTTCATTTCTCCTTGACTGTCCCTAAGCGTATTTGACTAATAGCTCATTTGACGAATCAAGTAATTGACCAATTTAGGTATTGACCAATCTCTTATTTGACAAATCAAGGATTTGACAAGTGTCTGCGTAGGATCTTCTTTTGAGATAGGTACACAGTGGTGTATTAAAGTAGGTTCATATTATTTAAACAACAGATTTAATTAATTATTTATTGTGTCAAAAAAGGTAATTAAACAAAATGAAAAGCATTTTAGGCAAAGCGGGCATCCATCCACTTTGATCCACAGCTTGGCTAATGCTTAAACTAAAACTAAACTCAAACAAATTGCTGGATCCACACGTGGATTTAAGCGGAGATAAATGTATCCATGGATCCACACGTGGATTTAAGAGGAGATAAAGGTATCCATGAATCCACAGGTGGATTTAAGAGGAGATAAAGGTATCCGCGGATCCACATGTGGAGCGAAGCTGTGGATCCAAGTGGAAGGAGCGAGTTTTTCACGCATACTGGGCCCTGATTCTGTATGACAATTATGATTTCACGCTTTTGTCTTACCTAGCCAAAACACATCAATGTCTTATCATCTTATCATGGCATTTATATGTATGTAAGAGAATAACTTTTTAGCAGATGTCGTAACAATTTAAGGGATTATCGTGGTTTTGAAGTAATGGCGTTAGAGAATTAGGGCCCTGGTTGTTTCTTTTGACATTTAACCAATGGTTGACGGCTGGAAAATTATGGGGGAGGCCTATATCCAGCCGTGGACGTCCTGCAGCTGAGATGATGATGACGCCTGTGTAACTATTTGTGTACTAGAGTTAATTTTTTTATAAAAAAAAGTTTACAACTCCCTTACCTTGAGTGTTATTGTACCTACATACTGTGTGTGTTATTGTTTTACAAAATTGTTGCATATACATCCTGTCAAATAAGTACCGGGAATTAATGATTTAAAAAGCCCACAAAGGGATTGTCGAAATTATTTTGCTCACTATGTCGGCACAACAGTCCTCTATACTCACGAGGAGTTTGAGCGCCATAGGTCATTTAATTTATTTACAGAACGCTATTTTGTCAGTTCATGTCAAGTGTGTTTTGCGATTTTTACAATGGATCGAACAAAGAATTTGTGTTAAATTTTGCATTGCGAATGGAATTTCGTGTGCCGAAGCGTTGAAAAGGTTACATAAGCCTTACGGTGAATCCACTTTATCAAACACGTGTGTGTATGAGTGGTACAGTGAACTCAAGAGACTCTGGTCGGCCATCAACGTATTCAACGTTCGTGAGACAGTAAATAAGGAATAATATTATCTGGGTATTCGATGTTTGAGAAAGCAAACTTGTCGAAAAAGACCAGATTTGTGGAAAGAAAACTCATTAGTTTTGCACAACGATATCGCGCCATCACACGGCTATCATTGTGAACGCATTTCTGGCCACAAACTCAACAAATCTTTTTGAACAACCACTGTATTCTCTGATATGGCTCCAAGCGACTTTTTCTTTTTCGAAAGCTCAAATTACCACTTCGAGCCACCCGTTTTCAGTCGATAGAAGACATAAAAGAGAATTCGCAGCGAGCAGTAAAGTCGATTTCAAAAAATCGTCGTTTAAAAAATGTTTGGCGAAGTGTATAGTTTCGGAAGGAGCATATTTTGAAGGCGATACAATAAATTTAGATAAATAAAACATATTTTGTGTTTTATTGAGCGATTCCCGGTATTTTCATGACATAGTAGTATCTTGTTTAGTTTTGTTTTATGACCTGAATAATGAATGGTGGTAATAAATGAATAAATTTTACACATTTTAATTAAGTTTTGATGCACTGCTTATGTTACATTTCATAGTTAAGTATTTTAACTCAGTCAATTTCGTTAGTGACCCCGTAGTGACTGTACATAATTGAACAATTGTAAAATATAATAATCTAAGCAATGAAGAACATTTCTAGTTAAGTTCGCATCGCACAGAAGTAGCAAGCAGACATTAGCGGCACGTGGCGTCAGCAGTAAATCCCAACTTACCGCCACAACTTGCTGGACAACGGTTATTGAGCTTACTTAATTACTTTAATTACACCATATTGTTGTAAATGTTAACAATTAACTTGCGATTAAGAAATTAGAGAGTAGCAATAGAAAAAAGGACGCGTTTATCGTACAAGGCGATAACTTTGTATTTTACACAGTAAGTAATTTATTAATTTTAATTCTATATTAAATAAAATTTATAAATTAAAGCGTTTTAGTAATTAAATCCTAACCCAATTTTTCGAAATTCAATTTAAAAATTTGAAATTTCGATAAAACTTCAGAATCACATTATTTCGAGAATTGCGAATTATATTGAAAGAAAAATTATTATTTTTATTAAAATATAATTATTTTTTAAAACTTATATTTATTTTTTAAAACGATAAACTTTTAAGAGATTTTAAAATGTGTGGAATTGCGTTCAAAATGTGAAAATACTTTATTAGATTTTCACTATATTTAGAGAAAAGACTTACGAGTATCTCTTTAAAATCACTATCATTTAGTCCTTTTTGCTATTACTCTACAAATTTAATTGATCTGTTTCTCAAAATTGTGTTTGCTATTTCGTTTATTTTAATATTGACTTAATCTCAATGTTATTTCGTAATTTTAATTAACACGATTTTTTGAAAATACTTATAAACCGATTTAAAGGAAAAAGCAGTAAATTAAGATACGCAATTTAGTTTCAATAGATCACTACAAACCATATTCAAATTGGTTCAATCTAATATTTACCAACCATTGGACACAATCAGTTTTTTAACATGCACTTGCCTTATGTTATATGTAACTAATCTCTTCAGCGAACAAAAAAAGTTTCATTGGAGCAATAATACCTACGATAGGTAGGTGTCTAAACAAAAGATCGCCGCTGCCAAAACCGACGTCGTAGCCGTTGTCGAGTGTCGTTCACTCCGTACACTCGTTAAAATGTTCCAGCACAAATGAGAAATAATTGCCGAAGTTATCGCTGAAGTTGGTTTCGATAATTGACTTTTGGATTTACGCCAAGGCGGAGGCGGAGGCGCGGTTCTCATTAGGCAGGTGCGGCGAGTATGCTTCAAGTCTTTCCCCTGCACATTCTGATTGTATCAATTATAAAACGCTCTATATACAATTCCATTCAACATCTGCACTTTCTGTTCTGTTCGTAATTTTAAAGCTGATTCTTCTATTTGTTGAAGCCAGCAATGAACAGCTAGTTAGTTGCTCAATGAAAAGGAAATAAATGGTATTTATATATTTTATAACCAATGTTCTACTAGCTTTTTAAATAATGTAGATAAGTCAATTTCTTATTTCCGTATCAAAATGAGATTTTATACAATTAACACCAAGCGATTATACTATATGCTTATTACCAATATACTATACTATATTATTATTGTGACCATACCTAAATACTTTTGAGAAAATATTATTGAATATTAAATTTTATACTTTTACCGCAACATCGTTCGCCTACCGTTATAATATTAATCTATAGTAAATATACCAGTTCTAGAAAGGCTTCTAACCTTATACTATTAGGAGGAAAGGGTATTGGCAGGAAAGGGTGAACTTCCTATATAGGCGAATACTTAGTTACGGGACTCAATCAAACGAAACCGCCACAATTTAAGTTGGCGTCGACTAGGTGCTTATTTCTCACCGTGTTCAAATATTTTGCCCAATTAATTTTGCATTTTTTCATTAATTAAACTGGCGTCGGTCATTGGATTTTTTTTTATATTTTCTCTGTACATAAACCACTTTACAACTCAGTCATTGAGTTGAGAATTATTATAAAATGGTTGTTTTTTATTTCTCGTTATCGGTCTTTCCATTAGTGGAAACTGTATCAAAATCTGTTTGGTCGCTTAGGAGAAATTAGAGGAGAAACAAGGCGGAAAGCGATGTAGATTATCCATAGAATTATAATACAAGACATGGTAAGCAAAGAGACTACGAGTTCAAAGGAAACCGGTTGAAAGCTATGATATAAGGAGCTGAACTCTCGAATTTCACTTTATTCCTCGTGTCTGAAGCTCGCTGTGGCGTCTCATTCCATTTATGGAATTTATTTTTCCGCAATCTTCCCAGTAAACGCTGTAACGCTAAGTTGGGGGGCGTGTCAGCAAAGCAGTCAGGTCTACCCATACGATTTCGATTTAGACGAAATTGAAATAACTCCATTTCGGAACAAAAATTCAACACAAACGTCGAATGGTATAAATTTAAAATCGTAAAGTCAGACCAAATAAAAACTATAGACAGAATTTTGCCAACAACATAGTGAAGGCGGTTTTTATAAACATGTGTTCGTAAGCCGTTTACTGTATTGAGATTTTGTGTTTCAATTCCTCGATTTTTATTTATTTTATTGAAAATATTGGTTTCCAAGTTTACTTATGTGTGAAATGTGATTCCATCCTGCTTTATGATATTCGGCATTTTCACTAGTAAATATTTTAATAAGGCGAGACAGGCGTAGTTTTACACTGCCGTCCACAAGGTTCTATCTTTAGTTCTTATTTTATCTGAGATCGTAAATCGAAGAGCGATCGGCACACCGTCGCGTTAAAATGCCATTCATGTTAGGGGAATTATTTTAGGACTCAAAATGTGAACGAATCTTTTCTTGCGGGGAGTTACGTGGAATAGATAAAACCTACCATATAAGATATTCAAATCCCTTAAGTGCACGCTGTGGTTGAATTGCGAGAAAAACTCCCATTTTGAAATGTTGTAAAAGTCTTTATTATTCCAGCTTCGCAGGTGTCTCTGAGGAGATACAGCCGGGGAAACGGGAGTGACGTTGTTACCCGCGAACTAGAACACCATTTCTCAAATACTTGATTTTTGTATAAGAATTTAACACATTTTTTACATCAATTAATCTATCTATATATTATTATATAAAAATGTTAAGTTGGTTTGTGTAAGCTTCAAAAACTCGAGAATCGGGTATACCGATTTTAATTCGGTTTTCACATATGGAAATAGGGATAAACGAGAAAGATTTTTATATATAAAAATTGCAACCCAGACGAAGTCGGGTGCGGGTCGCTAGTACTTTATAAAATCGTTTGTCCCGACTGACTATTAAAGCGCAACCAAAACTACTAAGTCTACAAAGCTGAAATTTGGAACATATGATGTTTATTTTATAACGTAAGCATCCGCTAGGAAATTATATTTGAAAATTTCAACTCCTTGTGAAGCCGGAAGCGGGTCGCTAGTATTGTAAAAACTTATTGTAAAATTTTGGGCAATAATGTCTCGACATGTATAATACATGAGCTTATTAAACACAATGTAATGATATTAGAGCTCATTTTTACACAAAATATGACTTTCAAGGGGTCGGTGTGAGGTTTTACGATGCTATAAATTTTTAACATGAAAAAGAAACTGAAAAGTCTTTCGTAAAGGGTTGAGGCGTACTTGTTAGCGTCAATACACATTCGCGCAACTTTCACAATATGTGCATTAACTTTTTTTAGGTGGCGAACAGACAGACAGTTCAATAAGTGCATGTCGCCTATATACCTGGTAAACACAGGGTCCTTGTGTAGCGTATTAGCAGTAGCTGTGAGTAAAGAAATACCGTAAAGGCAAATAGGCACTATTGCGTTTCATTGTGGTCTTTTATATGTAAGAAAGTTGTTATTGTATGTTTTTAATTATCATTGGTGAAATGATTCGTAGATATAATGGGAATGCTTGAAATATTGTTATCCAATTTGTGATAGTACTTTAACCTTTATTTTTATTCTTTACTTTTAACCAGCTATGAATTTACTCGTACTACTTAATAAGAAAGAAGAAGAGTAAACAATGATGCCATTATACCACTTTAAAAATGATAATATACTTATCGACTTCTATAAATAAATAGCCAACCCGTATTATTTAATGCAGCCAATCAAGTTAAAAATATAAGCTACAAAATACTGGTTGGTTAAATAGACACTAAGAATGTAAATAAAATTCTAAGTGTTCAAACTGTCTGATAGTTTTCCCGTATCCGCCTTTTTACTTATGCGGGTGGGTTACAGCCACTGGTTAATTCAAGCAGCGTAATATTGCTTTTGGAAACAAGAGTAATACTCAATGACACAACTCATTATTACACATAGCACGATAGTTATTTCTCCACAAGCTTGTTTATCGAACACGTGAACTAAAATCCGAATCGGATCTGTGAGCGTAGCACGGGCGACGAAATGTGACAGGACATCACATAATTATTTCCAGGCTTTGATTTTATTATATTCGATATAATGCGTTATGACGTGAAATAAACAGAAATAACAAAAGATTAAAAATAACAATAGATTTTGTCACATTATAAGTATATTATGCCAATTTGGCGTCAAGTTTCGCATAAGTAACAATGTGAATGACAGTAAGTTTATTCTTTTCTTATGATGATTATGACAATGATGATGATGAATCCAAGTTATACAGCCTACCATATTTTTTAGCTACGCCTACACCTACATTTCTTTAGTTACCCACGCTCTAAATCTAGATTCTAGATTAAAATATCATACAATGAAATTTGTATATTGGCAGTGCAGACTGCGTTTTGCAGTCATTTAGGCATACCGTCTGGCGGCAGTAACCAACCCCACCCCATACAGAAAACCAGCATGACATAACAGCATGTGTGCTGTTATGTTACGGTGTCCATGTCGTGTCGGTCTCTTGTATGAGTTAATGCACCCTACTTAATTCTACTGTAATCGGCAGCACACTTACAGCACGGCTAGGCTAGGTTTTAGGCGACGGTAGACACCATTAATTGACCCGTCTGCCTCTTTAAACAAAAAGTCAACTAGTTAATTTGGAAATAGAATTTGGCGCACAAAATCTCCGAGTGTATTTAAAAACAAGCATCCTTACCTAAATTCATTAGACATCGTCCGCAGATGGCTCCATTTATCATTGCGAGAGCGCGTATAAGCGGGTGTATTCGAGCATTAATGGGTCTGCTACAACAAACTCAGTATTATATGATTTTTCCTGCAACAAACGAACAAGTCAACTTTCCGCTTCATTTCGCCAGGCCC
The DNA here is from genome assembly GCA_936446665.2 of Synanthedon andrenaeformis. Lineage (NCBI taxonomy): Eukaryota > Metazoa > Arthropoda > Insecta > Lepidoptera > Sesiidae > Synanthedon > Synanthedon andrenaeformis. The sequence goes on along the minus strand of OW387781.2, from coordinate 9,437,689 downwards.
TAATGGATTGCGAACGGCGTTCTTGTCTCTGCAACAGTTTTTGTAGACAAGGTATAATGATGCGTAGACAGAAAGAACTTCTTTCTTCGTTTTGTTTGTAACACGTCCTTTGAACTTTCTGTGTGTGCGCCTTTTATTAAAAACAACACATATACGACCTTCGCGCTTATTGAATAAGTCCTCCTTATTTTGTTGAACACTCGTTCAATTTGTTTTATCTCGAGCAGAGAACAACAAAAGTATATTACAAAGAGCGAGCCAACATGAAACCTTAATATTGTAAAACTTTCAATGAGAAGCTGAAAGTTCGCAGCTGAATAGATTCGTTGTAATTTGTCAGCTTCAAAACTTACAGGATGTATACTGGGAGCATCTAAATTGGATACCGAGCACATTTTTGTTATAATAAAATTGTCTAACCTCATTTTTTTATTATTTCAAGATTATTTTATTATTCTCAAATTTATAAAAATAAAATCCCCCACTGTGTTGTCTGTCTCCGTGTCTGAAGGTATTTTTATGCGGTTTTCACTACTAGAGCTCGCGCGAAGATGGTAATAGGTAAGGTCGATAGTATAGTCACTTTCTGCATCTAATCTAGTCTGTATATACCCTAACTCCTCGTAAACCACTCAACGGATTCTGATAGGGTTTTTACTACTGCAAAGAGGGATAAACGATGAAGGTCTATATAAAAAAAAATCATCCCGGGCAAAGCCGCGAGCGGTCGCTAGCTTAACATATTTTATTTTAATTAAATCAAGATCCTCCAAATTTCTTACAAATTCCCAAACCTCATTTAGCTGTTAGTCAAGTACTGCCTGCCCTTAGGAAGGTTAAAAAACGTATTAAGAATAACCTAAAAGCGGTAAATGTTTATTTAACAATTTTCTGGTTACTAATCTTAAAGTTGTAACAAATTACATTATATTTTCTCCCCACAATCCATAGGTACCATCACAAATCTCTATGATTCATGACTTTTTGTAACCATGTCCCAAGACTTTTTGACGATTCTAGCAATTATTATTATAAATAAATAAATGATGATACCCTTTTAAAGCCAAGACAAGAAATGATTTTATGTTGCGTAAAAAGCTTACAATACACTTGGTAGGTGCCGATCTTGATTGGATAAAGGAAAAGGGATAAGGTGGGACGAATGGGTTCTGGTATCTATTACTTACTTACCAAAACGCGACAGCTCACATGCAATTAATTTACAATGGTCTTTTTTTAAGGGGGTGGTAACTCCGCCAACTAGGCTGACTGATTTACAGAATGCATTATGCCGTGTCATATAATACATTAACAATTTTTAATAAATCTTTCTTTTGATGGTTGGTGGTAGGTGGCTACCGTCGCCTATACACAAGCAACGCCACAGATGCTGCAAGTGCCCTTCCGACCATAGCAGGACCATAGGGATTAGGAAGTGAAGGGAAATGGGCTCTGGCATCCCTTAATCACTCACCGATACACAACAGCCAATTTGAGCCAGCCCTTAAAAGTTGTAATAAAATGTTAACACTTAGTATATTTTTAATTTAAGTGAAATAAAAAAATGTTAGGAAATATTTGATAATTCAAAATTATTATGAAAATATACATTCCATATAACAACGAAGTTATTACGTAAGCAATTTCCCTTTCTTCGTATTGCAAAAACAAGCCTATTACTTTGAGCAATCCCGTTATCTCTGGATATCCTCCCCTACTAAATAAAGTTGATGGCACACTCCAACATTAATGAGATTATAAAACTAACCACCGTAAACTTACTCGCTTACCAAACTACTCTTATTTTATTGATTTCTAGGCAGTTAGTAGTCAGATAGAAATGTCAGTCATTCTTTCCAAGGTTATTTATATGGTCGGACGTAGTATTTAGTTCTCTCTGTGAAACAATAAACAATTCAACCGATTGCCAAGTGATTGAAGCTAACAGTTTAAATGGTGATTGCGAATACAAAAACTGTTGATATACAAATTTATGTGGAACAATAAATTGCGGTTGTTTCCTGTTCCATTTATTTCTCAGTGGCCAATTTTTTTCGACCTAACATAACCGTCTGCTCCGTTTATAAATTTTGGGACCACTATTGCAGCATTGAATTCCGCATAAATTACCAAAAATTTTGGGATTTTTTTCTTATTACAAAAATTAGAAACTAACAATACTGACTTTTTCTTAGGAAAATTGTATAATTATTTTACCTTCACAGAAAAAATGAGCAATTTTTAGAAATAAATATTTTAAATACGCAAAATATCTATTGGTTAAGCATTTATATGTAAATTCGGCAGGCAGACTGACGGTCCACTTGATAGTTGGCGGAAATATATTGTCTATTAACACAAACAACACCATTGGTTCTGCAAGTGCGCTGCTAAACTTAGTAAGTAAGATAAAGGATATGGGATTAGGAAGGGATAGTGATCGATATGAACTCTGGCATCACTCACTCTATTATTCACGATGATCTTTTGTAAGAGATTGGTTACTGCCACCAGACGAACTGCTCAATTTGTGAATGCGAAATGCAGTGTGCTCTGCTACTACTACCACAAACTAACGAAACGCATTTTGCAGCGTTCGCACAAATCCATTTTTTTTTGTACTTTAAATGTAAAAAAAAATATAACCACTGATTAACGTCCGTGTTTTTTACAGTTATTCGGTGTCTCCATATTTGCTCTATGCCTGTGGATATGCATCGAACCCGGCTTCAACGAGTGGATGAAAATCCTAGAACTTCAGAAGTATTTTATTGGAATCTACATAGTCCTCATTGGTTCCTTAGGCATCATGGGCGTCACATTTTTGGGTTGTGGGGCAGCCCTTATGGAAAATGTTACACTACTTTATGCTGTAAGTATATTATAAATGCTGTTTTCAGCTAGCCAGCAGTCTCCTTAGTTAAGGATCTGTCGATTTCATTACAATTTAGTACAATATCCCATCTCGTTTTTAAATATATTTTAAGTCAGCATTATTATATTGATTCTTCTCTTAATCCTAATATTATTACATATATAAGACATTAAGTACTCCCATCACACCAGACCATTGTGGAATGTCAGGGTATCTCATGTTTGTTTTTACGATTGTCACTCTTCTTCTAATTCGATACAGACAAGACATGTAAGTTTCGTCCAGGTATTTCCCTTCACGGTTAGAATATTTGATCAATATTTCTAATCCACAAATGAAATTATCACTGAATGCGGTTTTTTTTCAGTACATTGCTTCCCAGATTGCTGTGTTTGTGATTGGCCTGATTGGTGCTAGTGTGGTTTTGGATTTCTCAACTTACGACTCCAGCATTCAACCACTAATCAAGGATGTCATAGTGCGTCTCATGAATAATCCCCAACACGAGGGCAGCAGGGAAATTTTAAGAATGGTTCAAGAAGGTGTAAGTCTGGTCCCTTTAAAATTATAAGGTGTTTGTTTTTGTAGTTTTATAGGAAAATATCATTTGGAAAAACTTATCTACAGAGTCTAGTAAAAAAGGTGACGCACATGTTATTCGTTTTGACAATGGGCTGAGTACCTACCACGATTTTAGTCGCTTCACAAAAAAAAGTTTCCCAAAACCGGAACAGCTAACGAAGCAAACACCAAAACGTGTTTGTCAAATCGACAATTGACGTAGAAAGCGCAGCATAGAGAACACGACGCTAGTTTCTCTGTGACAGTAAACTCTCAACACAGTAGGTGTTACACTTTTATAATTATAATACCAAGTGTTCAGGAAAGAAATTTTTTTTGTAATTCAATTATTCAATTCAGTGACAATAGAGCACCCTCTTAAAACGAATTGTTTTGAAGTATAATAAATCAAACGAAACAATATCACTGACATAGTTTTATCAAATCTATGGCTCACTGTTGGCAACTCTTGATAATTATAGATCTAAAGTGTTGATGGAATAATAAGAAAAGTTAAATTGTTTAAACGATAACACACGCAGTGATTTTTATAACTAGAAAGGGATCTGGATGTCAACTGTGAATAATAGAGCATACCGGGGTCACATGACGACGTGACGCTTTATAGTGTGAAGTGGGTGTGAACTGAACAGTCCTGTCGACTGTTTAAAAATTTAAAATTCTACCAACTGTTCAAACAACTGAATAATATTGGTAGCTATTTACTACTTTAAGAGAAATTGTTACGTTTGGGTGCCTCCGAATAAGTCAAAATTTTAAAAATTATATATGCATATCTCTTAAAAATACAATCAAAGATATTGACAATACTTTTTTTCATTAATCTTATTGAGGGATCCCTTTTGCAAAAAATCTTTCCATACTGAATTTTTCAGTGGTCTATTCAGTCGGTTCCCAACCACCCAGCAGAACAGAAGCTCTACAAATCTAATGGTCTGGGTATATCATTTGTCGTGTTATGCGAACACAATGCGAAACCCATTGTATTAACATTACTCTAAAATCATTGACTTCGTATGACATTGACTTATAGTTGATGTTGATATTTATAGACAAAGTATGACTATAAAATGTAAATGACCATTACTCATATTGCTTTTAAATTCAAGAATATTTAATTAACAGATTATTTCATAAACTGTCGTGAAAGGTATATTCATAAAACACATAAGTAGCTACCGGTGTAATTTGACCAATTAACAAAACAAAACAAACAAAACAAAGTGCGAGACGACTACTAAACCAATTTAGTTTACAATAATTTAATGGTATTTCTATTTAATATTACTTAATCTGTATTATGTATTATGTATGTGTATCTGTATTATGTATTAATATGTACAACCTTCTATGGCGCTTGAGGAGCTTTTGCCTAAAAACATATAGCCTATTCCTCCTTAACGTGTTGGAATAATAACCCACAACTGTACTCGGGTCCTGTGACTTCCATTCAAATATTTTCAAGCTAAAGTAAACTTAAATATTTCTGCATGTATTACATTTGGAGATAAAGCCAAGATGGATTAAAAAAAATCACTGATTTTTACAGATCGGATGCTGTGGTGCAGATGGACCTATGGATTATATCAATATGCGAAAACCATTGCCGTCTGAATGCAGGGATTCTGTTACAGGCAATGCCTATTTCCATGGATGCATTGACGAACTCACTTGGTATTTAGAAGGAAAGACTGCGTGGTTAGCAGGCATTGTTCTTGCATCATGCATGGTTGCTGTAAGTTCTTAATGAAATCACTTTTGACACTTAATTGACTTCATAATCTCAGCCGTAGGACGTCTACTGCTGGACATAGGCCTCCCCCATAATTTGCCAATAAGACCGGTCAGAAGCAGCCTGGGATTCCCCGTCGACCTGCGGTCCTTATTATAGTCTATCCACCTTATTGGTGGACGTCCTACGCTGCGCTTGCCGGTTCTCTATCCCTTCCTAATCCCTTATCCTTTATCCTACTATGGTAGGCAGCACACATGTAATTCCTGTGGCTTTGCTTGTGTTATAGGAGACGGTAGCCACCTACCATCAAGTGGACCGTCAGCCTGTCTAACTTGAGATTAAAAAATACATGTTTATAATACTCATCATTTTATCTAATATACAAATAAGTACGCGAGGTTATCTATATGTCTAACAATTATAATTTAGTCATAGTTACCATTTTTGTTCAAATTAGTCAATCAACATAAATTCAAATCGAAAGGTGATGATTTCGTATCATATTTAATCATTATCCAACTATCCGACATTATCGAAGTTGATTATGTACTTTCGTTTAGAAGTTATGCCTTATGCTATTCTATTTATTTATCTATTTTTTATATTATATAAAGTTATTTATTAACACCTTAAGTTGTATAGTCCAAGCGAACTAAATCACGGACATCGGCTAGTGGTCAATAAACTACCAATTGCCAATGGTAATAAAAACGTTGATAATAATAAAAATGTTTTTGTCTTGCTTTAACAGGTTGTGAATGGAGTAATGTCCATGGTTCTCATACATGCGGTGAAGAAAGAAGAAGATGAAGTGACGCCATATAAATAATTTCAAATACAATATATTGTTCACACAATATGTTAATATTTTAATATAATGAATAGTTATAATAAAAAATTATATAAGTAATATAATTGGAATATTTGATAACTTTTTTAATAAAATACCATTTCATCGTACAACCACCGTGTTATAGTTAAGTTTACTTTTTAAACCATATGATTTTATCTTTCATGTTTTTATTTTATGTCAATAAATAAATATTGAATAAACAAATTGGGCTTTTTATTTAGCTAGAAAGTGTTTAATAAAATTTAGGAGCGATAAACTAACAATAAGTAGCTCGGTTGGCCACAGTAACCACCTCGTTAAAGAAAACCACCCTGAAATAACAGCGTGTGCATATTGTGTTTCGGTGAGTCCATTCCTCTATCCTGTTCTAATCTTTTGCTATTTATCCTGTCAATGTCGGCAGCTTGTTTGTAATCGGTATTGTATTGCTTCTGTTAATAAGCGCTGGTTGCAACCCACCTGGAAAATGCTTTTATTATTAGGGCCTGCACAGACGAGGGAGTATTGTTCGCGGAAGACCGAAATCCCCGAAGTGTGGAAAATATAGATCGCTTACAACTGCATCCTATAACACACACGAGGGACTAAAAGTACCGCTTACTAAAAGCCCCGCGAATAACCGAGTTACCGAAGGCATCGAGAGAGGCTCACACGTGGGGCCGCTCTCGGTGCCCTCGGTGTGGGGAGTCCCCGGAAAAAAAGAACTAACGTGACAAGGCACATCAATGCACATATTGGATTGAACACTCAAGTATCATAGAGTTCGCGCCAAACAACTATCGACCTCAGAAGTTGGTCCCGGCGTTAATTCGTGCAAGTACAGATGAAGTACACTCAAACGCGCGTTCCCGCTGATTGGTTGATACCTAATTTTAGCTATTGCGACGCAACTTGCGATAACTTCAGGGGTCCTAGTCAAAGTAACAATTTAAAACGATAACGAAACGATAACGAAGTTAGAAATTTTGTCTTTCGCGGACTAAAGCGGTTATCACACTTTACAATTTGAAGGATTCCAATTTAGGAACCTAAGTAATGAACTAAGTGATCACACTACACTAAATTGATTTCTAAATCGAAGACATAGAATTGAAAATTGATAAAATCTAATTGGATCCAATCTGTTCTAACTGCGATTACACTTTCTAATTTCCTAAATTGGAATCCTTCAAATTGTAAAGTGTGATAACCACTTAAAGTGGTTATCACACTTTACAATTAAGTCCCTCGCCTGCGCCTCGCCTTATAGTAAAGTAGTAAGTAGTAAAATAACAATAAAGCGGTTAAATTTGTTACAAATTAAAAACAATAAAGACTTCGATACGATACCCGACTTCAGTCTTTTCGAGGCCGTATTCGCTGTGACACATCCGAAACGTCTAGGTAAATTTAACATTAGGTACATAAATATATTCACGCCATTAATTCAAGTTTAATTAAAAGAAATTGTTTGTGTATTCATTTATTTAATGGGTCAAATACATTCGAGGCAATGTTTGTACATTCGCCTTCTATAAACTAACAAAACTTCCCAATAAGAACCTCCACTCGCCTCAAACTTATATTCATCCAATTACGACAACTCTGTGAACCACTCAGCTTAATTAATACAACATATTATTAGACAAGAGTATTCGGTTCGGTCACCCTATTGAATTTCATATGGCCCCGCCGCGGTTAGTATGAAATAATTAAGCACTCTACGAGTATATTCTACGAAATGTTCACAAACTGCAGACGTGCCTGCTAACAAATTAGGTGAAAATTTCACTCGACGAAAACACGGTTATTATAGGGGAACACTACTAAATTTTCTTCTTTACACTAATATTATTTACATTTATATGTCACACATAAACTTGGAAAATTGTGAAATAATAATAATAATATGTTTTCATACATATACTTATTTTACAAGGAGGTAAAAGTATGTTAAATTGGATGTAGTAATCTCAGAAAGGACTTAACCTATTTTAAAAACTGTGGTATTCCATTTATCAATACTAATAATAAATCTGTAAGGGTCGGTCATGGAGTAAGTTACTTTGTTTTCAGAGATATCGTGTTTATAGGCTCTATACATGATACTGAAACTAAATTGACGATTTTGAGAATTTTTTTCTGTATGTCTGTTCCTTCATAACTCTGAAACTAAACTAAACTCTGGCAGCTAAAGTTCGATATCATGTTAGTTTGCGTCGTGAATTTCCATCTTTAGCCGGTTAATGTGCACATTAACCGAAACGAAACAGCTAAAAATGTAATTAGAAATGCCATTCTAGTTTATTATGTTCCAACAAATAGCTCCTTTTTTATGATCAGGTCGACAGACAGGCTGACGATCCACTTGATGGTAGGTGGCTACCGTCGCCTATAACACAAGCAATGCCATAAGTGCTACAAGTGCGCTGCCGACCATAGAAGTATTAAGAATAAGGAGGGATGGGGCCTCCTTATTATTTTATTTTAATGACTAGATATTGTTTTAAGTTATTAACACTGCAGAAGTTTTATTTTGTAATTTTGTATACCTACATAAGAGTGATTATTTTTTAATAAAAGTTTTCGTGTCGAAATATTAAACATTATTATACCGTTTCCTTTTTCATTTGTTTCTACATTTTTAGCCAAGGGCCTGCAGTTACACTTAAGTTTAGCCGGCTAATGATAGAAGAAACTAACATTAACAGCTCCTCGAAGATAAACCTAAGTTTAGCCGGCTAATCTTAAGTTTATGTTCACACCTATCTTTAGCCGTAACATATGACATAATATAGATTATTTATTTTATTTCAAAATTGGAGTTACACCAATGTTTAATTACCTAAATAAAAATAATGTTACATTTGTTTACCCATTGTTCATTACATTTCTTGTTCTATACAATTAAAAATTATCTTTAAAACTTTATAGGCGATGGCAGCCATCCACTATCAAGTGGACCGTCAGCCCGTCTACCAATCTTAACATAATAATAATAAAAAAAATCTTTTTTATATTTAATTATTTTATATATTTTATAAACTTACACGGACCTTAGTCGCGTACAACAGCTGGTAATAAATATAATGATTTCATACTAATTTTTAATACTCAAGTAAGTTTATGCATCATGATATTCATTATGAAAACAGAACAGAAATTTGCCTCACAGCACCTGATGCATAGCTTACACATTATGACCAAACTTTGTCGTACTCGTAACAAAGATCCCCCTTCCAAATAGGTCGCAAGCAACGTTACTACTTTAAATTAACAAAAAAAAATGCTGTATAATTATTCTTTTGATATCATTCTCTTTATGATAAAATAACTCAAAGAAATACACAAAAATGCGCAGAGGGAAATGTTAAAAATCTAATTAAAAATAATTATGAAATAAATTCGAGCAGGATCAGTTACAGGAAATGGACATATATATGATTAAATTAAGCAACAGATGTAATAAATTCATTAACGAAAATATAAATCGACATTTTAAATCAAATTTCAACAAATATAAATATGAAATAAGATTATGAAATATGACATAAATAGACAGCGGTGCCGATTTTTTAATATTTTTAAGCCCATCCCTCAAGATACACGTTTGTGCGTGAAAGAGTAACATCCATACATTCTCACAAACTTTCGCATTTATAATATTAGTAAGACAAGCAAGTATAGGTATGAAAATAGAACCACGATACACACGTTACATATTTAGAGTAAGGTAGGCAGGCATGAATCCCTTAACCAAACATCATTCAATATTGTTTGTACCCCTTGATAACAGAAAAACGAAACAAAAATGCTGTAAATAATAAATATATTCAGGTTCCAAATTAAAAACGTACGTGTACAAATAACAAACACATTTCTCGTTGATTGCTGACTTTCCGTACACATCATGACATTGTACAAACAGCAAAAGTACAATTACTTTACCGTCTAAAATACACGCACCGAAAAAATACACGATATAACTGTATTAGTTATTTATGTAATTGCTAATGTATACGTAACATACTTGTCACACTTTTTTTGTTAAGAAAGGACAAATATCATACGTTTATGTTACAATGTTACAACTTGTCTCGAATGGTAGTCTGTCACTTAAGGCGACACCCGCAAAAAGCACCCTTCACTTTTTTTTAAGAAAATTTCATCCATACCTACTATCCGTACTTAATATTATAAATGCGAGTGTTTGGATGTATAGATGTTTGTTACTTTTTCACGCAAAAACTACTGAACCGTTTACCATGAAATTTTGCATACACGTTGTCTGGGACACCAGAAAGGACATAGGGTACCTTTCATCCAGAAAAAAAGGACTATTCCCGAGGGATCATCTAAAATTAAGGAAACTAACTCCTGACTAAGTGCAATAACGATGTCAGGCGGTATATTGCTATATACCCGGACGAAGTCGCAGGCACCATCTAGTTTATTATAAATGTGCCAGTAGCTGTATGTTTATTACCTTTAACATGCCTTAACTACTCAACCGATCATAATGAAATGTTGCATACACATTGTCAGGGATACAGAAAAGGACATAGGATACTTTTCACCCAGAAAAGAAGTACTGCTCCGGAGGGAAAAATAAAAATCCTACGCCTGGTAAAACTGTAACAGCAATATGAATTGAATAAAAAGGGGCGCGGGCAAGAGCAAGTAGGAATAAAGAAATAACTTTCATTGTCGAAGTGCAAATTAAAAAATATTAATTGCCTGGTTTTGAATTATGTCGTTTAAGTGTCATTAAAACAGTGAACTGGACATAATTAATAACAAATTGTAATATAATCTTTTAAAAAAAAAAAAAACTTGAATGTTGTATACTTGCATTGAATATTCTAATAAGATACAAGTTGATTAATAGTACGCCTTATATTAATATGTACGCCAACGAGCACAATGCTGACGGCAAAACAGTCTTCACTTGACTTTTCCGTTCGGGAATCCATTTCCTTGACATAACAATGAACGAAGAGGCGGAAGACACAGGATACGACGACCAGAATAATTAGACATCTCGCTCTCCTCGTTTCACAAGAAATACGAACACTGAAAGGGGATATCACTGTCACTACTGAAGGCCTGGAAAATTTTGACGCGTTACTATGATACATACATACCCTTACCGGTTCATTTGCTACTGTAATAAGTTGTATTCTTTCATTACAAGTTATATTTTCTTATTCTAAGAAATATTCGAGATTGTTATCAATCACCGGAATGTATTTATTCGAAGTAAAATAAAGTAAACGTAGTTAGTTTAACTTAAGACTCCGTTATATCAGGGTAGAGAGAGATGGTCTTTCAGCGCCCTTTTTAAATAATGTTGAAGTTAAAAAATAATTTGTTAGATATAGGTAACAATTAAAATATGATATGAGACAGAAAGGTCTGTGTCATGCCTAAATCCAGTACTTTGAGTTTTATAGCAATATTGTTTAAAAGCAATTACATCAGCTTCCGTAACTAAAAAGTAAATACAAATTCACTTTGGCTAAATTGACTAACCTAATAAATTGATATTATTCTAAAAGGAAAAATTTACTGAACGTTTAATAAAAGAACTAATGGAAACAGATTCAGGCACATTCCTACATACATCCGGACAAGGGCTAATATCCGGTGAGGAATGTTGATAGTCGACAAACATCGACGTAAGGCAAACAGACGGCTCATGCCGCGAACCTAACTTCAGTTAATTGTTTACCACCAGGCAACTTCGCCTCTGCTGAATACTGATACTTGCTATCTCACCAATATCTATACATGCATCAATCTATACCCTACCGTGTTGAAACAATAAACAAGTCTTCAACCGAGGCAAAAAATATTCTATTGAATAAGTTTTACAATACATTATAATAGTACACTTCCTTCCTTACTTATCCTTACATAGTATAATTTGAAGTCGCTTTCTTCGATCGTCTGAATTGTGTATCCGCTACTACACCAAGTAAAGGATTTGTATGCAGTTTTCTCCATCAGATAGGTAATTCAGATGGAGGTTTATACTTATATATGTATTTAATAAGACCTAATGAAATTCTTATGCGAAAAAAGTAAAAAAAACAATAATATTTCGCCACCAAGTTGCCGAAACTGTAAACGTCTGTCTGTTTTTCCACCAACTACTTCTAAACCACCCATCAGATTTTAATACGGTTTTCACTAATCAAAAAAACGATAAACTGAGAAAGTTTGTGTATTTAAAAAAAACCATCCAGGCCGAAACCAAGAGCGAGTAGTTTGTTTTATTGTAACTTTAAATTATTATAAAACTAGTTATACCAAATATCACATCAATCGTATATGTGGAAGTTAATTAAATCCCTTCGTCAACTAGGAAATGGGGCTGATGGTCTTCAAACTTCTGAACAGATTGTCATAAATACCAAGAACAATCCGATCACGTCACCTTTCAAACAAAAAAAAACGGATCAAAATCGGTCCATTCGTTTGAGATATGTACCTACAAAGACATACACCGTCAAACTTATAACACCAAGTTTTTGCGTCGGGCGTCGGGGTTTAGAAAATAGCCGAACTAGTCCAGCCGTTCTCGAGTTTTGCGCTAATCAACACATTTAGCTATTAATTTATATTTATATAAATTTAATTATCTTTTAATCAATCTACTTACTATTATAGTCACATTATAAACGTGTGTGCCGCGATATTACTTGCGACTCCTGCAGACAACAACTTTATGATAAAATAGCACTTTCTTCCAGCTCGGCGCAATTGACCACGTCCCGTGGGAAGCGGCTATAATATTTTACAACTTTAACTTTATTATAGTCTTTAATTTTATCCACTTTTTATGCCTTTTTTCTGAAACTAGAATAGCTCTAATGTAAGTCGCTCCTCATCGCAATTTGCAGGGATATAAAATGTAATTATTTGATACCGTAAAAGAGTCACGAGGCAGCCACTCTCCGAAGAGCCATTAAAAAAAATCACATGTTTCACATCCACCACTATAACATTTAAACCGATCGATTTATTTTGTAATTATATCAAATTGTTCACACAATAATCATAGATACAACTTTTAAATATATATTTATTTATATAAATTGCATGCTTGTTTTATTTTCTATCTGCTTATGTGTATACATTTAATCTATGTCTATTTCAAAATAAGGTCCCTGTCTGCTTCTGTCTGTTTCTCAGCTAACTTTTTTTAAAAGTTTTCATGGAAAGAGTAAATAACGAGGAAGGTTTGCGTATATAATTTAAAAAAAATGCATACGTGCGAAGCCGGTGGCGGTCGTTACCTCAAATAAAAGTGAACTTAGTACCTACTACATTTACGGAGTAAATGAAATCCGAGTATTACTCGGTTTTACTCGGTTCATCTATATGTATATGACACCCAAAAAATTCACTTTTTATAGTACATTTCATTTCATTTATTTTCATATTACTGATATTTTTTTTTTAAATAAATAAATGGGACTACTTTAAATGTTGCTTTTCCTATGTCCTTAAACCAACTATAAACACTTCTTTTTTTCGTCAGAATACGAGTGTCAAAAAAGAGTTAAAACACGTATACGGACCATCTTAGTAATCAAATATTTTATAATCTCATTTTACTAATGAAACCTAAATAATTCGCAAAGTGTTAAAAATACTTACCTAATAAATATACAAATGAAAGAAAAAGAAACTGTATTTTGAATAAATCTCAGCTGACCGCGAACTCTTGAACCGTGAATTGATCCAAAGATTTTATTCAAGTTAATCGGATTCGTATTACGAACGAATTTACAAATTCTAAAGAAACGAATTTAACGCAGCGTCGACCGGGGCCCTATTGAAATTAATACTCCAGTTAAACTGATTAACACTTTCTTAATGATATTTTACAGAAAATGTAGATACAATACAGAAAAGTTATTGCGATACAAGAAGATACGATATTTGTACCGAATAAGATTTTAATTATTACAATTCAGTACATTCTAGATTTTGATGCCTTCGAACCTTGATTTTGAACTATGACTTATTTACTATGCCGGCTTTATGACTATAGTTAAGTCAATAAATTGATTTTGATAAAACTGCTATACCTCCCATAGGTATAGAATTGATTACGTAGCCTATGAAGTTACAATAGAAAACCTGAGGCAAAATATGTTACGTTTTTAATCTTATTGTGTGATTCTTTGCAGTTCTTTGTTGGCACTTCAATGATCACTAAATTTCAATCGGCAAAATCAAAATTAATGTTTATTACGAACTAATATTCATCTGTTCAAGATGAATTTTTTTGAGAAATTATTGCTTATTTTTCTTTGTCTAAATGCTACATCTAAACATATGTTTAATATTCCCGTAGGTAGGTACATGCATAACGTCTCAGGTAATTACTGATTTGACTCATTACTTGAGAGAAGCATGTCGTTCAGTGTAATGTGTATCTTCCTTGTGTGTTAACAATTTCCATCAGTTGATACACGTACGAGTATAAGTGGATCTGTATAACTGTCAATACATCTAGGTTAATAAGTTTGCGCTTCAAATTATTTGGAACTAAGCCAAGCCAACCTGCGCGTTACTGATTAACCAGCTTTAGACGAGGCAATATCCACAATAATCAAATATGTTTATGCACCTCATTCTGGAGGTTGATTCCAACGCATTATAATTTAGACGAATTATAACTCAAGTTTAGACGATGATCACTAGAGTTTAACATATAGCTCAATATCTAAAGTAGTGCTAAAATTCTTTCTTTTTAATATACTATTTAAAGTTATTTCGTATAATAACTTATTTGGAAAACGTGTAATTGGCAATATTCTATATAATACATGCTAAATTCTGCATTTATATAATAAAGTCTTATAAGATCATATATTATACTGATATTATACCTACTTACCAGATTTTGATCCTTCAATATCTGGGTATATATAGAATAAAAGGCCACCATCGACTGCATTTATATTTTACATTTTATAAACTTTTTTTTTTAATTAGAGTAGTTGTAAAACTATTTTTGACTAGCTGTTAGTTTATAGTTTGGTAGACATGCATAGATTTGGGCTTATTTAAAGCCTACCTAGGATCAAAAACTGCCGACCGTCTCATGTAAGTAATAAATGACAACGTTTGCAACAATATTTTATGTCATTTTAATCAGTATTATTTGAAATATCTTTTGGTTTCTCCTGTCCTTGTTACAAGTTATTCTATTAGAATTCTGAGCAACTACGAATGCGAATCAAAGCTATTTGGTCCCAACAATAACCTAGTCTAGACGTCAAATTGACAAGCATGATAATGGTGTTTCCGTATCTGTAACATACGCATATACACAATAACATTTTAAAAAGTATATCTTATTAATGGACACACTTTTACGCATAAAGTACTTAATCAATTTTGGATTTTGCTGATATTTCGTACGGAATATAAGAGGTAAGAAAATTTCATTTTTGAGTCCATATAATGTATAATTTCTTATTTCATTACAGTATGGATTTGAAAATCCAAGTTCATACCAACCAAATTCAAAAATACCCCACGTGATAACTCGCCGTTAGGTGACGAATGCGTTGCTTTTTGTCTATACCCTTAAAAGTAATGTATGTAATTTATTGTCGGATCATTACGGTTTCTGTATTTTTTGAAAGATTTTTATACATAATGTATGAACATAATGTAACAATGATTCATTTCATTTTATAATATTACAAAATTAATTTTTTTAACAAATCAAAATCCACACTAGAGGGAATTAGTCCTATACTTATTGGAATTAGTGTTAATCTTACATTAAGTAAAATACTCTAAAGTATTTAAAAAAACAACACTGAATAGGAACATCACATTCAATTAATTTATGGGTAAATTACTGTGTGCAAAGTATAATGGAAATTTGTAATTAGAATCTCTACTGTTATTAAACCCATATAAGTGGTGCGTCCAAAGTGCATATCGTCCGTAATTACGGACTCATTGTTAGAGCTATGCGCCAAGCGGGATTCTCTGTGTATCTATCAAGCAAATTTACCGTCGCTTGCGGTCTCTCCTACTGTACAGGATATTGAACAATTTCCTCGGTGGTACCTAAATGTTCTAAATCTATGATTTTGCATGTACTTTTGGGGAGGTTGAAGATATCAAAACTGTTTGCAGGAGGTTAGAATATATATAATAAAGGAAAATAATTTTGTTTTATCAAGTAGTACAATGTTAAACCTATCATTAAATTAAAAAAATAAGCATTTCTCTTACACATCCTAAATAACAATGTAGGTTGAAATTTATTCTTTAAAATATTTAATAAAATTTAATATTAATAATATAATATTTTAATATATTATTATATATGTCAGGAATATAGAAAAGGACAGGGACTGGAGGAAAGATACTCTTTTGTCCAGAAAAAAAGTACTATTCTCGAGGGATCATCTAAAAATAAAAATAAAAAACAACGACTGACAAAAACATAAATAAACAATAAAGATGGAATAAATGTTTCAAAATCTAAGAAAAAGGGACGCGGACGAAGTCGTGGGCAAAAGCTAGTAGTTAATAAATGCACATTAGTTGCAGCCTACCGAGAGTTTACAACTGAATACATGCAGAAGACATTTTAATTGCAAATTCCTTTCAAGAACAAGTTCAGAAATGCACTCGACCGTTTCCAGCAGCAGAGAATACCCTGCAAATGAAGAATCCCTAAGGTACACGATACTACGAAGTCTGCCATCAAATGTGGATCAAAGAAGTTGTACTTGTGGTGCACTAAATCAAATTGATTATTGAAATTTACAGATTTATACTGAATTAATATTCGTAAATAATTTTTATTTATTTATTTTTGCAAGGGTGTACGTGAAAAAGTGCATCCTTTTAAGATACAAGAGAAAGGTTTTTCATATATAATTTACAACAAAAAAAGTATTTTATAAGAGGATGTTCCTCATAAAAGCGCTATTAAATCCCTTGGATAAAAACAAAAATATCTAAGATATTATATCGATAGATCGACCATCGCCCTTATATTATCTTTTGCATTTAAGGCATTTATATATTGATCAAAAGCTTTATTCTTAAATGTGTTTAATAAAGTATTATCAATACAATCTCTAGCTTTATAAGTTAAATTGTCTATGAATGTTGTAAATCTGTCTTAACTTGTTTAGAGAATATCGATACCAAGATAGTATTTGAACACAAATATGTGTAGTGTTCGGAATCCCTGACTGTGTACACACTTAGTCAAATACATTGTCTTCACACATGTTCCTTGGCCCGAACACGTATTTGTAGCTCTCTATGTAGGAACACATTCCAACTGTTACTATCCAAGTGCGATATCACCACATAAATGTCCCACTGCCTACTAAGCTTTATTGAACATTTGGCGACAATCCTGTCAAGGGAATTTATTGTTTGAACGTTTCCTTGGATGGTTGCATCACTATAGTGTTGGATTGTTCGAGGCTGAAAGAGTTACTAGTACACAATATGGAACATATTATTGCTTATTACTTAGTACCTACGACTTCATCTGTGTTGAAAAACAAAATGTATTGAGTAACGCCTGACATTTTTATCGCTGTGATGCGATGGCGCTACCACGGCGACAGTGGCGCCATTCGCTATATTTTTAGACGATCATTCGATAACCATTTCCAATATTGATTTTTTGGGTATCGATCCCGGGACCCCTGAGACAGAGCAAGGCAAGACAAGACATTTAGAAGTTTCGTATACAAAATACATTTAGAATTTCGATAATTTAGAAGTTTTATTACAAATAAGAGAAAAATGCAAAACAAACCTCAATTTTTTTTTGTGACGTTTATGGACGTAATTTAGTTATTTGTTCTTGTGAGTTACAAGATCAGTTTATTATACGTTTTGATAATAGGTAAGTTGTAATGAAATTTTGTTGGATCTTGTAATAAAATTATTAACCCCTCATATCACGAATGCCACAAACGCATTTCTCTATCATATGTCAATAATTGCTACATTTCTTATATATAAAGGGTACAAGTAGCCTTCTTCGATAAAAAGACGCACGCGAGGGAGTCGTGAGCAACCCCACTCTAGACTAAATGTCGACCTAATTCGTACGGAGCTGTGAGTAATTACAACTTTATTGTATGCTCAGCGGTGCTTAGCTACCAACCTCGTTCCGTTATGCATTAACCTGCGCCGCACCAACACTAAGACAATAGAACATGTTGGCGGATAGACGCTAAGCTGAAATTAGTTTCCTCGCGTCTAAATCTAGATAGCGTTTGTTCCTTGTCACGTTTTTAAATCTAAACAGAAAACGTATTATCAATTTTTTTTTTGGTTACCACAAATTCACTTTTATTCTATCATCCTCGTGATGATCTCATCCGTAAGACGTTCACTGCTGAACATAATTTTCCAAAAGGACCAATCAGAATCAGGCTATCTAGTAGTAGTAGCGTGTCGACGGTGGAGATCCACCGCGGCCCTTATCAAATCATCTGTCTACCTGGACAAGACACAGAGCAAAGATCCCCGCGCCGCCCGGCTACTAGATGGTTATGGAAAACGTTTTAGATACGCTTGCATACAAAGTCAATTGCTTACTTGTGATATTGCTTATTGTGACACCTGAATATTGCTTATTAGCGTTTTTCACTTTGATGATTACACCAAATCGCAGCACATCGAAGCATTTTTATCGTTTTTTTTGGATAATGTTTATAAAGCGCAACGTGCAAAGTGCTTGTTACACTTTCACGCAAAAAAGACTTAACCGATTTGGATGAAATTTGGCACACAGATAATTTATTACCTGGATTAACATATAGGATACTTATCATCCTATCGAAATGTTAGGTTACCGAGGGATCATCTAAAAATATAAAAAATGGGCTTCACTAACCGTGCCGGTGCCACCGTCATCATAGCGATAAAGATAAGTTGCTATATAAAGATGTTAGAAATTTTCTCAAGTGGTTTGTCGGTTGTTAATAGACCTTTATTTTTTATTTTTTAAAGGGGATGAAGTCGCAGGCACCAGCTAGTGTTATTATTAAAACTTGTCTTTGTCTACTATTATTACTATATAATTATTGTCAATTGTATACAAAAGTTACCAAACCTGCTAAAAAACTTTCATAAGAGATAATGTCTGACTTGATTAGGTCCTAGATTGAACAACCAAAAGGTTGAACGGTAAAATGATGTATGTACTCTTTCGTTTGTCGAAATAAACGCCCATAATAAAAGGCAATGAAATAAAATGTAAAATCCTCTTAAAACATACATTGATCTCCAATGCTTTCTCGAAACCATCCGGATTGAGATTTATAACGTTTGCCTTTCAAGCTAATGAAGTTGTATAGCACTTCTACCACTTTAACGTACGCAATAAATAACAATTCACGTGAATGTTCATTCGATATATGTCGATAAATCAGTCCCAACGGTTAATTTAGTCTAAATTAATTAAAGAAGCCATTAGTCTTTGAGTGAAAGTTCATTTCCGAAAGAAATCTGAATGGATTTGTGGAGTTTTTCGTTAAAAATTCTCTAGAAATTTAAGTAACTATTTAGGCTGTGGTCTCCTATAAATGCCATCGGCCGCTTACAGCATCACAATGCTTAGTATAGTAACTTAGCAATGTACTATTGCCTTCTCTTTTACGCGCTGACGTCGGGGTTTGGCTGTCGTAGGCGGCGTCCAAACACTGTGCGTGTGCGCTGCGTCTTTTAGATTTTATTTCGAGCCATTGCAACGTGAACGCCGTGTTTAGCTTCAGTACAAAATTGGTACAAAATGACATTAACCACAGGCAAACGTTGTTTATCGACTACTCTAATGACCGAGACGTCGTCCGCTGACGCTGTGCCTGGCGCTCAAACGTCGAGCGAAACGTTTTACGCTGTTGCACGTTGCATACAGCTTAATAGAAGACTGTAGCTTTATAGCCTACGAATAAATTCGTAGTTTATAGCAGACGCAGTTGACTAGGACAACTGACTGATAAAGCGCGAAAAGGTTATATTAGGATAGCGTAAACTCTTATTTCATTGCCGTCTATTAAAAAAAGGTATTTTTATCCAAATGTAATCAGAAGAACCTTAAGGAAAACATTACGTAATTTGATTTTAAAATATCACCACTTATTCATCTAATATAATACTATCAGTCTTAATTTTACTTATTACAATGTTAGTAAATTACAAACACGATAATCGAACACAAGTTGGATTGATTTTCCTACTAAGCTGCTGGCTTCACGCTTTATTCGATTACGCTAATCGATCCTCACTGCGAAACTACTAAGTGGTTCCCAAGTGATTTACCATTCAAAGCTTCAATGTAAGTCAAGCGTGTATAGGTAAACCGAAAAGGATGTATGGCAACAATTTTGTAGGCCTCTAGAACTAACTAAGAAGTCTGGCCACAATAGAACATAAAATTAGGATAAAAGAATAACACCATATCACTATAAATTTTTACAGGGTTTTTTTAGTTTTTCCAAAAACTCTGCTGGTAGAACTAATACAATCACTTAAGCAAATACTTTATCAGTGACATGCTGTATGGTTTATATAAAATAGATTATCTTGATATTAATAGATCATAGATTCATGATATTAGCAGATTCATAGGTTGTATTCTTTTGACTCACTACTTTTTATTAATAAGTAAAATATTTTAACGAGATCTTTGTTAATAACACAGTAAAAAGTAAACGAACAATCATCGGAAACCGTCTCGTCGCCTCAAAGGATTTCACTCTGATTATTCAAAACGCGAACCCTCAAAGACAAATAATTCAAACAATTCCAGCGAAAGATAAACAATTAGAGACAGGCGCAATTGAAAAATAAAGTGATGGTAGAGACCTTTTATTTTTAAAGTTGCGAACAAAAGTGAAAGTGAGACGGTCTTGTTGTAAATAAAGGTTGACTTTTTGTCGGGACTTCGCGAATACACAGGTATACAATTAAATTTTTCCGAAAGAGTTAACAAACGCACACGTGAAACTTCTCTGTGCAACGCGCGCCACACCAAAGCGAACATGTTATAATGGTTCAGTACTCCTATGGAGAAGCAGTACCTAATGGTTTCTTTGATAAATATTTTGTCCTTTTCCTTTCATGCTACTGCTAATATCATATAAGAGAGATAATACATTTTTGTTCTCCAATTGTTAGTTTTTGGATTAATTCAGAATATTTTTTCTGTTTGTGCCTTAAAGCATTATGCCTTAATTTAGTTATATCGTTTTCCGGCCTTTTTAAAATTTCTTGACAACTTCTATTTTGTATGCTGATAATGCAACCGAACTGAGCTCTATTTTTGTTAAGGTGACTACCGTCGCATATAACACAGGCAACGCTACATATGCTGCAAGTATCGCACTTATCGCCGACTACAGTAGGAATAAGGATAACGGATTGGAAATGGATAGGGGAAATGGGCTCTGACATCCCTCACTCTCACCGAAACACAACAGCACACATACTGTTGTTTCACGGTGGCCGTCTGGCGGCAATAATCACCCTCTTACAGACAGACTGACCTACAGACTATAGATATGTGAACCGATTCTATAATATACATAGCTAATATATTGTACATTAGATATACATTAGTAGTGGTAATATTTAGTGATTAAATATTATTTCCAAAAAAGTTAACAATTTTATTTGTGTGAATCTTAATAATGCACTAAATTACAATTTTTAACATTTGTTTGGATCTAATACCTTTTGATAACGTTGTAAATAACATTCCCTTCCAATTTACGATCCCTACCAAGTATTAAGTGGACCTATTTGGGGATTTCTACTCACATTAAAAGCTTTCCTTTGAATGTAACTTTGACGGGGCCGTTGGATGAGTGGTTAGGGGGCTTGCCTTAACTCTCTGGTATCCCGGGTTCGATTCCCGACAGGGTCATTTTTGGCAATAAACTTTTCAAAGTTGGCTCCGGTCTGGATCTTGAAAGTATTTATTTATTTATTACTATCTAACACGTATTTACACACAATATGATGACAATGTCTGTAAACCATTATTGGTTTGTCTAGACATATTATTTCACGCCAACACAACAAATTATAACTATAACAATATTACAATTCATAATAATATAAATATGCCTAACTAACGGAATAAGATGCAACTCAGTTGTAATCAAAAAAAAAACACAAAAGAAAGTAGTGGCAGGGCAAACTGTGTTTCGCAGTCATTTGGGCAGCCCGTCTGGCGGCGGTAACCACCGTGAAATAACAGCATGTGTGCTGTTGTGTTGCTGTGAGTGAGTAAGGGATGCCAGAGCGCATTGCCCTATCCTTGTGTTGCTTGTGTTTTAGACGACGGTACCCACTTACCATCAAGTGGACTGTCAGCCTGTCTGTATGATCCGCAACAACCTTGTTTAGTAGGCTACAATTTACATCCAAAGAGCACATTTTATTCTACATTGTTGCTCTGTGTATTCGCCCTTTTCAAGTTAAAAGAGGGCCTTTGTCTTTTAATAGTTGCAAAATTTAATTATTCGTCCAGAGTCATCTAGGAATGAACATTATACGTCTCTACATGGAAATAATAACATGTAATAAAACTCTTGAGGGTTCGTATGTATAAAGAGGGACCAACAAAAGGGCCCACGGGTTAATTAAATATTGTACAACGCCCGACATTTTCAACGACCATTACAATGTTATTAAATTGTTCGACTGATACTTAACCTGGTATTTTATGATGTACTTATTAAAACACCGTCAAGATTTAATTGAGGCACCCACGTTACCAAAATATAGTATTTAATTAAGGGCAGAGAGAATGTAATTCGTTTTGTTTAAGTGAAAAATCACAACCTCTTCAATATTTGTAATGTACCTACAGTGAGTGCCGGCCGTAATTGACTGGTTATTGACTGAAATAATAATAAAAAAATCTCATAACGTTTACACATTATAACTCTCACACTTAAAGTAGGTTACGAGTATACAAAGTGTACGGAATACGTTTGAACAGTCAAACAAACACATAATAGGCAAATGTGGTGCCGATGTTAATAGGATAAAGCCCGTCACACACGTACCTATAATAAATATTATATATATTATAATATACGTATAGCAAGGCATATTACGATATATTTTCTGTACAAATATTGGAGTGACCACACACGCAGCTATAATATAAGGTAAGGGTGCTCAAGTCGTACCCCCTAAGGAAATTACACTGTAATATTCACTGCAATTAAAATAAAACAAAATCTTTAACACTTACTAAATCTTTATTTAATTGGTTGTCAATTAACAATTATAAAAACTTGAAATTCTTTAATGAAAATAGGTATTTTATTGTTTATATTGATTAAGGCACCTAGTCGCCTAATTCGTACCACCTATAGCCTTAGTCGTACTTAGAAAACAAATGTTAGTAAACATATTAAAAACTATAAAGAAAATCACTTAATAATCAGAGATCACATGAACAACTAAAAACTACAAACAATTTAGTCTGAGATCAATTTTTATAAGTATCAGACGAGATATTGCTGGGGTACTACTTAGGCTGTGGTACGACTTACGCAACCTTACCTTATATTTCTATGACGTCACCAACGTATACTGTAATATATACTATAGCACGATATATTAATATATATTATAGCTACGTTTGTGACGGGCTTAAAGCGTAAGTACTTAAGCATAGGAACAAAGAGGGATGTGAAGATAATTACGAATCTTTTATAAGTACTTAGCTGAAAGTATTTTCTCACATTAAACAATATTTCTTACTATTTTAAATATAATTGTCTCATATACATGAGCCTGACTTGATCATTGAACAAGCTAAATTTTGACTTAAAAAGTCGATCACAATTGCCAAATAAGTGTAAAGTACATTTATGACTTGTTTACTGGCTTTAATTTCATTAATTTTACCAATCACATCTAATACTGCTTGTTAATGTGTGAGCGGCATAAAAATGAGTCAAAAATATATATTAACAATACACAGACCTAAAGGACAAGAAACTTTATCTGCTTCGTACATACTTCAATGTGCGGCCACCAATCAACTAGTTGTTTAACTTCAATCGGGAAAATCTGTAACGAAATCTGTAACGAATGACGTCTGATTATGTTTTAAATATAACAAGCGTCACTTTCCTTACAACTCATAATTCACTTTGGACATGTCTCGCGGAGTTCGCATTGAAAGACGCCACCAGTTCATTTTACTAGCACTACACGAGAAATTCTATTTACGACAATATTTTCCTGAGGCACATAATGCAATTTTTATTGTACTTTTGACGTAAAAGTTGATTCAGCTGCTGGGTGGATTGAAAAGGCTAGAAGGATTAATTAATACTCGGAGAACTAAAATTTGATGTGTTATGGTTATTGTGTTTTGTGAAGTTGGATTATTTTTTGTTCTGTCCAACAAACGTCTTATTTCAAATGATGTCAATTTCAAATGAGTCCAAACAATCCCTCGGAGTGCCAATACAATAAAAATCGGAGTGCGAATACACAATTGAAAACACACGAAGTATTAATAGATTTTATATTTATAAAATCATATTAGATATTAGTAAAATACAGTGCACCAGACTAAGGACAAATTAGAAAGAAGATCAATCAGTTTTGTATGGAGATCAGATCATCAGTTTATTTTCGTTTTAACGGTTGAAAGTTGTATAATTGTATTTTACTGGAGAAATATTGTGTAATATCGGGTTTCATAGATATTTAAGTTTGAAGTATAAATCTATAAAATTTATAATCTGAATTTTATTAATTTCAAATATTCACAGGAAATTACTGAAATTAAGAAAGACTTTTATTACCAATTTCTCCAAAGTCTGAATGATGTTCTTTCGTATCTTTCGTTAAACTTATCAGAAATCGAATCCTGGCACCCAAGCTCGGCTAGTTGTCATGTCGAAAGACCCTGCTCATCTACGGCTGCGCTAAAAATCGTTGGGTTATAGCCGACAGGAGTCCGGCATAACCTTACAGTGTCCGGCATAATACTTGGCTGCCGAGCATTCATGAAGATTTTCCAAAAAAAAAAAGGTTAAAAGGCTAACAAATTAAACACGAACAACAGGTTTGTCATCATTAATAAGTTTTTTATTAAGTGACTGATTATTTTAAACAAATTAATGTCACATTTTTTGCGTTAAAAATATTTCTCAGTCAATACACTAACGGTATAATATTCGAGTAATAGGGGATTGTTTACATGTTAAAATTATGTTGGCTTGTTATTTAAATGTACATATAAGTCTGGGAAATGACAGGTGAATAAACCGTCAAAGCCTCGTACACTGAAAATATAATATTACAGTACCAAAGAGAGTACCTGAAAAATTGGAGTCTATTTTTTCTAACCGTGTTTCTATTTGCTTGCTTTAACAGCTTTCTAACAAAATTATATCCTACAATAACAATATTATTACTTAAGGTCAAAGTACTTAGTTCACGGTTAAGATGGTTGTTAATATTGTTAAACTTAGAAAGTATAACAACATTTCTAATGCATTTCTAGATGAATGAAATAAATGTAAAATAAAACATATCCAGGCACAATCCTATAAATACCAGTATGTATTATAAATGCGAAAGTTTGTATATTTGTTCCTCAATAACGCAAAAACGCCTAAACGGATTTTAACATTAGGATACTTTTTATCCTGGAAAAATTTTAGGTTCCCGAGGGATCGCCACTGTCGTCAACAGAAGCGGCGGCGCGGCGCCACCGTCGTCACAGCGATAAAGATTTTAGGTTATTCAGTTAATAAGATGCCAGATTCAGTAAGGCGTTATTCGGGTGTTATATTTTTCATTTATCAACACGAACGAAGTCGCGGGCATCAGCTAGTCTAAGATAAATAATCTAAATTAACAAATTCTAAACCCACGAATTTCTAATGAGAAAAATTTACACAAACGAATCGCTTAAAAGTCAAAATAGCAATTCAAAATAAAAGTTTAATAACGTTAATCACAGTGTAACAAACCTATCAATTAAGTAAAAAGTATTTAAGGGTTATATTTTCGAAGGCTCCATTACTGCGAATAATAAATAAATAGCC
Source organism: Synanthedon andrenaeformis (assembly GCA_936446665.2). NCBI lineage: Eukaryota > Metazoa > Arthropoda > Insecta > Lepidoptera > Sesiidae > Synanthedon > Synanthedon andrenaeformis. The sequence goes on along the minus strand of OW387781.2, from coordinate 9,411,551 downwards.
TCATTTATCCCGACCTAGGGTATAAACAAGTCTGTAGACGAGAAGACCAATTAATTTTAACCTTAAAATAAGCATAATTTACAATTAATACAGGCTGTATTATCATCTCATTATTAACCACCGACACCCGGTGCAAAAGAGGGGTTTTATAAGTTTGACCTGTATGTATCTGTGTATCTATCTGTGTATCCGTCTGTGGCATCATAGCTCCCAAACAAATAGACAGATTTTCATCTAGTTTTTTTTTTGTTTGAAAGCTGACGTGATCTAAATTGTTTTTAACTATAAATTATAAAGATCTATTCATGTGTTTGAAGATCATCGGCTCATTTACTAGTTGACGAAAGGATATCGCTAAATTCCACAGGTAATTTGGTATACTGTTACTTCGGTGGTATTTCCATGACATGATAACCTTGACCTGATGCTGCAGCATCAAGTAACCTGCGGGACTTAATATTAATTAGTCCTATTTCATTTATTTTAAAGGTCATTTTGAAATCTAATGATGTCAATTGTGATTTTTTCTATTTTTGTTAAGATATTTCGTTTGATTGTAATTAAATTTAGCTAAATTACTATTTTGTTATCTTAAGTTGGACAGCCGTCTATGCTAAAAACTAAACAGCGGATTGTCGGTCTTATGAGGGAGACCAAGATATGTTATTTCGATGGGGAGACCTATGTCTACAGTGGTCTTTTGTCAGCTAAAGATGTTGATAAACTAAGCAGACCACCCAGAAGATTCTCTAGAGGCCTGTATGCATGTTGGTTTATTTTTTTTTCGCTAAGTAAGTTTTATTTTTTTATTGAAAGTGAAATAACATTTCGACATTCGATTTTCAACAACGTTTTTAAAAGGCTCACTCAGCCATTTATTTCTGTTTCACAGTAACTACTCTGTGACGTCTATGCAACTGCATATACGTGCACTTCAAAGTTAAACCTCAGACTAGCTAGGGATAGCAGCAAATACACAAATACACCCTGTGGTTTTCTCCACTCAAAGCAACAAGATACATACATATATATAGATTTAGATTGTATAGTACAGACATGTCTTTTCATCTGTAGATCCTGTTTATTTTATTTATTTTATTATACTCATACCGTTACTTACTGAGGGATCGGTACTTTTTCCTCAAAAAGCTTCACGGTCACAATGTTTTTTTTTCTGGGTGAAATTCGCTTTCTTAATAAAAACTCTTCCTAATATAAAATTCTTAATAAATATCTAACTGTACCTAAATTAAAATATCGTCAAGAAACATGTGTTCTAGAAGATTACAATCTTCAAAGGCATGCGAAATTCTGCGAATTTAGTAATTAATGAGTTAGTGCACATTGACAATTTATTTACATCCAATAAATTTACAGTACCATCTACAATACGACAATAAGTGAGTACGAATATACCTACATATAATACGTATATGAAACGAAATCGCAGAAGATCTAAATTGTGTACATAAACGCTGCACTTTCACAATATTTGCGAAAGTTTTGTTGTTTAAATAAGGATTAAGTCCGCAGCTTTGTGACAAGCGCCAACTCTGGCGCCTCGTTAAAACTTGTCCGCTACAGCTCTGAAAACTTGACGCCCTTAGACAAAATTCCACCGAAGATCAACAGATATCGCTTTTACTCTGAAATAATTCAATAATTTATATATACTCAACAAATTAATCTTCGTTCATGATTCATTTAACGCTCAATCAAGATTTTATGTTGGCAAAATTTGAAGAGCTTTTTTTTTCGAAGACCCAAAGGGTACAATGCTATGAAATACATTGGTACGTCATAATAATGCTTATTATAATTTACGAATTACAAATAAAGGACAAGTTTAGATAAATGTTAGGATTACAACATGCAAGAACCACCAAAGGAACGTGATCGATATGGATGGTATTGCAACATTTGCGATTCCCTGAAAGATCGCGCCCGTAAGGATTGCAATACGCAAGACTCACCGAACGAGCGTCATGGGTGGTATTACGACACATCTACAGGCATTGCAACCTTATGAAATACATTTCACAAAATTTTCGGGCGTATGAATCAATATCAATCACTGCACACTTGCACCGAGGGCCACCTTAAATACTCCGGTCGGAGTACAATCAGGGCATTTGGATCTAACATCGACCAGTGTCCACTTCAAAGTAGTTATAAGCAAATTCTTTGTGTATTTGGATCTAACATCGACCGGTGTCACGTTAACGTAGTTATAAGGAAATTCAATGTAAAAGTATTTCCTTCAATTAAACTATAAGTAAAATCGGTTTTTTTTGTATCCTCTGCTGCCACCGAACTTAACTTACAGAAAAAACTCTTAAGGTAAATGTTTAGACAAGCAACCAAACATTATGATTGAACCAACTCGTATGTATATAAGGAAAGGGGCATTCATTAAACAAATAAGAATAATATAATATAACCCAAGAAACGACCAAATATGACGAATCAGGTCCGCGCAGCTCACCAGGACCTTCCATACCATCCCCGTATATTTCCTATACGCGTCTCATATCTCTCATCGGTCGGAATCAATCCACAAATCGACGCCGGCGCAATGTGACAAATGCGACAGAATGAATACTATTAGTATATCAAATTAGTTTATTTTATTAATTATTAAGAGAAATATCATAATTATGTATCTGTACCACTGTACCTATAAACACAAAAGTACTCACTCGTCCCTATGGAGCATTAGGGTCAGCGCAGACCGACGGAGTGGCGGCGAAGAGACTAATGCGCTATCAAATACTATCAATTGAAAATCGACTTTAGTTACTTTAGCTGAAGCTTCGCCGCGTGCCGCTCGACCGCGCTTGGCAACGCGAGAGTTTTTTTTATTTTATTATACCACTTTCAATCACATACTGAAGTAACTAAAGTCGATTTTCAATTGATAGCGCATTAGTCTCTTCGCCGCCACTGCGTCGGTCTGCGCTGACCCTTAGAGTGCGCTTCATTCAAATCTCTAGCATCAGCGCCACTAGCCAGTTTGGAATATTCATTCTATCGGGCAACATTAGATTTTACGTCTCGAGCGTTGCCAGCAATAACTTGGTGCATTTCCATAATGCTTTGCCGAACCACAGTATGAATGCTTGAGCACGAGCATTGTTCGAACAGTTTTATTCTATTACCCGACTAAAAGTTTAAAGAGGTCTCTCTCCAGTGGGACGGCTATAAGCACTAAATCAAAACTTTCCCGTTAGGGACTCTCTCCTCTATTCGGAAACGTTTGCGAATCGGTGGGTTTGCCTAATCGCCTGCTTTCCATACGGACCTTAAGAAGAAATGTTCATAATTATTCAAGTTTGGAACACCTTTAAATAAGCTATGATATATACTGATCTCTTTTTGGTACAAACATTCACGATCTAGGTAATATTCCTTCTAGGTATTTAGGTAATTTGCTTAAGGGTCATTAAAAATCATGAACTACTAGCGACTCGTTCCCGGCTTCGCTCGGGTGCATTTTTTTACGTAAAAACCTTCCCTGATTATCCCTCTATCCATGAGTGAAGACAGAATTAAAATCGGCCCAGCCGTTCTCGAGTTTTGCGCTTAGCAACACATTTAGGGATTCATTTTTATATTATAGATATAAAAAGATTAAACCAGTGTCAATGTATTTTTCGATGTAGGTAATTGTTAATAATTCTTTAATTAAAAAATTAAATATTTAATAAAAAAAATACAAATAATATAAGCCTAAACATATATTGTATTTGATATATAATATTTATTATTATTATTATTTCGAATTGTTCGTGTGATTAATTTCTCCGCATACAATTCATCAAATAAATAAACATTGTTAGAAAGAAAACTTGTCCGAATAAATATAACTGAATCAGTTTAAAAAATCGGTAATATGTGACAAATACATTAAATTATAAACTTATTCATACTTTCTTTTGCGTAGTGATTCTGTTATATGTTTCTACTATACGTTGAGTTGGTAATAGCTCCTTGTTTCTTGAATGAAAAATCTTTGTCTAATTTATTGGCTGGTGTCACTCCGAGCTCCGTTTCAGTAAATAACGTTCTGCAATCGACAGGGAGACTACCTATTAATAAATGTCACGCACATTGGACCCTCTGTCAATTAATAGTTGTGTCTGGAGCAATGTCACACCCCACTGGCTTTCGTGGTTCATTAGTCGACATTTACATTATGCTATTGTTCAATGTGAATTATTTTAACAGTCTCATAATATACTTTTATATTATAAAGGGTGGCAGACAGGCTGACGGTCGACTTGACGGTACATAATTGTACTTTTTACACTTTTGGTACACTTTTGCGTCAGGCATCGGGGGTTAAAAATAATAGGTTATTGCGAAATAATATCGTTTAAATGTCGTTACAAGGGCACAGAATTTTGTTCACAATAAATTAAATTATAAAACCAGGAATTGCAGGCTTATTAGTCCAAGAAAAACTCTTCCCGATACTATGCCTATACACTCAACGTGGGTGTGTCCAGACATTGCACGAATTAAATAATTGAATTTGTGGAGGAGGTTGCTTAATGTACTAAACAAAAGTAAGTAAAACAATCGTATGCTAATGTAATAGAGAAACTATGTGCCACAATATTAAGAAGCCAGTCAGTGTATTATTAAATAAAAAATTCCTAAAGAAGACCGAAATATTCAAGGTCATATTGTACATACATGTTTTTCAGCGATCTGTCACCAATGTACAGGATATATACTGTCTGCTCATGATTGATGGACCGTATATTAAATAAACCGCCTCAATATTATGTTTCAAACATATCGTTTTCTATTACAGAGCGAAGATTGATCGATCTGGATTTATATAATATAAAGATCTGAATTTATGTACAGGGCCTTCACAAAGTTTGTCCCGTTTTATATCTATCATATGTGTACACAATAAATTTACAAGATCTCCTTATTTGCTTGAAGTACATATATAAGGTTCGCCGCTCCATCAATCAGTGTTTTAAAAATCCATTACGCATTTTGAATGATGAGTTTATTAAGGAGATATATTGTTCCGGAATGTAGGAAAGTTCGGGATCCACATAACGATGCCAACAAACGCCCGACTAATGGTAAACTTCTGATTTGTAAGGTCGCGTCCTCTTACAGTGAAGCCAGAAAACAAAGAAATATTTCACTCGTGTAATGGATTGAAGTGAGCTACAAACTTTTCACATTCAGCAAGTTTTCGAACAAATTTATCCCTTGAGGAGCGAATGCTATACATCAAACCCGAAGCTATTTCAGACACTTGCTTCATGAAACGTTTACAAGTAGTTGAAATTAATCCTATTGTCGCTGCTTACCCTTTAATTTTCAAACACGACTTTACAAGTATTATAGTATGGTATATATCTATATCTATATCTACATCTATATCTAATCTATATCTATACATATCATATACAGGGCGTTCCAGACCACCTGTCCAGCCTTGTTATTCGGAAGAGTTTCAAAAAAAAAACAAAACAAAAAACACGTATAAAATATTTTTTGAAACTCTATCCAACCATACTAAATACGCCCCCCAACCCCTACCGGGGTAGGGGGTGCAACTTCAAAAAATCAAATGGGAACGAACCCCTATTTTTGTTACGGATTCGGATTCATCAGAAAAAAAGACAAACTTTTTGTCTGAAACACTTGATTTAGTTAAATAAACGCTTTTTATTTCAATACTCATTTCAACTGCCAATTTGAGTTTTGGTTTTATTTTATTTTTAGTCATTGAATTCTGAGAATTGCATGTGAACGTGTTTACATTTGTTTGTTATGAAATTTTAAAAAAAACTGTTTTTGGTCGATTGCAGCGCCATCTATTGCAGATAAAAAAAATGTTTCAGACAAAAAGTTTCTTTTTTTCTGACGAATCCGAATCCGTAACAAAAAATAGAGGTTCCCATTTGATTTTTTGAAGTTGCACCCCCTACCCTTAACAGGGGGTAGGGGTTGGGGGGGCGTTTTTAGTATGGTTGGATAGAGTTTCAAAAAATATTTTATACGTGTTTTTTTGTTTTGATTTTTTTTTTTGAAACTCTTCCGAATAACAAGGCTGGACGGGTGGTCTGGAATGCCCGATATACATATAATATATAGGAGTTTTCTTTGATACTTGTAAAAAAAAATCCGTTTGTTTTTCGCCACAGTCAAGTAGGACTCGACTCGACTCGACTCAATGTGATACAGGGCACATTTAGGGCAAACTACCCTCTTAATTCCACATTATTTATCCCATAAAACATGATCCCGACTAATGCATGATTCGAAATAAAACAACAGTTTGTTTAATAATACTTCAACCCAGTGATGTCAGGAAAGCAAGTTAGAATACTTGATCCCAAGGTGTCGCGGTCTCGTGTTGTATAATGTTTTAATAGCAAAGTTTTGATTTATCACCTTCCCCACTTCGATCGAGGTTTTCGCAATTTCTCTGAAGCTTTTAAACGAATTAAATATCTCCCTAAAACAGTTTTATAACAATTTCGTAAAATCAAATACGTATATAAGGGCAAAGTCGTCATGATTTTTATAGAAATTGAACACGATTTCAGACAGTAAGAGTAGAAAACATTTCAAGCTTAGAAAATGGCTCGTGTCCTAAAAAAATGTGACTACAGCGAATTGTCAACGATCCATTGCGAACACAACAGCTCGTTTTATAGAAACCTTACTATACGAAGAACTTTGTGTGTATTTTCGGCGGTTTTTTTTTTGTGGTCGACTATACAATGGTAAGGGCTCTGATGAGTTGTTCCGATTAATGCCTATCTCGAATTTACACCACTTTACAGCCACTGTTATAATTTAGATAAAATGCCGCTGCCGTCGCGACTAGCAACACCAAGAGATTTTGCAGGCAGCGCACCTGTAAAACCTCCTGGTGTTGCTAGTGTCCTTAGATGACGGTAGCCACTTGCCTGCCAAATAAATGCCAAAAACAAACTATTTTCAAAATAATCACTTACCCAACAATATGTTTGAGGTTATATGGTTTTAGTACGTAAATTTCTCATTTCTACATACAATTGTGAACTGATTTATTTATTGAAAATCATTTTTGTTTTGCAATTACAAATATTGTATTATAAACCGCTATCAAATGCTTTATTTACGTAGCCTAATAATTAAATATTTTCAGTAGAATATTCAATTTATTTTAGAATGTATTAATCAAAGGATACTTGAATAGAATTGACCAATAGCGCCATGATATCATAAAATGATAAATTACGACGAGTATTTTAAAACATATAAATAAGCAATGAAGTTGGTACCTATAAGCAATCTTCAGTATAAAATTAATAACACGATTATACTAAGTGGTGGTAATAAAATAATTAATTAATAAAACCGTAACTGAAAGGGTAAATTGACAAATTAAAAATTGTTGTTTCTATAATTACTTTAAAATTATTGTATATGTATAATCTATCTTTGTTGTCTATTGATAATTATTGTTTTTATTTGTGCTTGAATAAATTGTTAAGACAAATAAATCAAAATGAAATAGCTTCACATGGACATATAGATCCGAGTTAGTAGTCTATTATTCGGTACAGATTTAAACAAAAAACAAGTCCACCTGAGGGCCACTACAGAGGGACCTGACGGGATGTTTATTCGACGCCTACCCGAGGCGCCCCATCAATCACTGAAGCCCCAGTTTTTTTGGGACTATCGTTCCCGTAGGACACGACTTCTCTTGACGAACTGCGTCCAGTAAAAAATCGCGCGTAGAGGTCGTCCTTTAGAGAAACAGCTGAGGTTGACTTTTTAGAGATAAATAATACAATAATTTCAGTCCCTATTCGATTTTATTACCACAACGCCTGGTTAATATATCTGAGTTTATTTTAGACTAATTTCCATATTTTTAGTAATAGTTACAATATAGGCTCATAAATAAAATAGCAATCGAATGCTAACGTCTAGATCTTTAAGTGCATTACAAGTCCTATGGATACTGGATTGAATAAGCACATCTTACATATATACATATATATATACATATATATATACATATATATTGATTTTTATGAGTTAGTTGCAAATTACATTAATAAAACGTATGCTTTGATTACATAATATCTAAAATTAATATCGCTATAGTACCTTTTGCCTTTGTTGTTAGCAGTAAGGCAGTGTTGTTGTTAGTCTACAAGGCACAACTTACTGACCCAAGAGTTAAAAAATTTCTATCAAACCGTTTCACTTAAAGAAAAGTTATAAGAAATTTAGATTTAATTCCAACTTATTGAAATTCCAACACTTAACTTGTTAAAACAGTTAAGAACGGGAAGGGAAGTACATGTTTAGTTCTACTGTAGGATTTGTGTTCTCATTTCGACAACTTACGAGTTAAGAACAGAGCAAAGCTTCCTCTGCAATTTAGTGTCTATTGCTTGTAATGAATAACATAAAGTAGTCATTTTATAGTAAACCATGCATGTATATATAGCAAACCTTATATTTCTAATTTCACCTGTATTTCAATGACACTTTTAAAAAATAAAATCCGTTTTAGGGTTCTACAACACGAATGCATGGGGTATCACTGTTTTTAGCCCTCGTAAGTCTGTCCGAATTCTGAAAAAAGTATAATTTGTCCCAAACAGACGTAATCCTGTACAAATTCAAGATTCACATCCCCTACGGTATGTACTGTATGGGTATTACCGTTTCCTTGTTCAATAGGAGGAAGCGCAAGCTTGAAATCAGCAAGGGTTTGTATGCACTTTTCTATCAACAAACCCTTGTTGATTTCAAGCCACTGAGACCCGAATTGAACAAGGATATGTATTTAGTGATTTCTTTATTCGCTTCCTTTTATTAGACAACTAGCTGCTGCACGCGACTTCGCCCGCGTAACTTTAGAAAATACTAGCTGGTGCCCACGACTTCGTCCGCGTTGAAAAATATTAAGTAGCCTATCCTGTGTCCCGTACGTCCAAATGTTTATCTACCAAGTTTCATGAAAATCAGTTAACTCGTTTCAGAGTTATGGAGGAACATACATACATACATACAGAAAAAAATTCTAAAAATCGTCAATTTTGTTTCAGTATGATGTATAGAGCCTATAAACACGATATCTCTGAAAACAAAGTAACTTACTCCATGACCAACCCTTACAGATTTATTATTAGTATTGATTGATAGCCTATTTTATATGTGAAAGAATTTTTTAAATCGGTCCAGTAGTTTCGGAGACTATTCAATGCAAGCAAACAAACAAACAATCAAATCTTTCCTCTTTATACCTATGTATTATATGTGTATGAATTTCAGTGGCTGATTTTGTAATGTCCAAAGCCCATTTTATTAATTCAGGGACTCAAAAACGTACGTTTACCCTCTCTTGAGTATTATAGTGTATATAGGCGACGATTACTCTTTTAACCATCAAGTGATTTAATTGATAAAATTGAAAGAGGAAACTGAATTAAAAAAATAAGGAAAATTGTCATTTGTATACCACGCAGCCAACCAGTAACTATATTGTTAAATTTGTTCGATAAACAGTGGGAGCAGCGCTGAGCGCCACCCGCCCGTCCTAGTTTCGCTACAAAGTCCTTTCCAGCAAAACATTGTACACAATATAAGTTTGTCGATAAAGGGTTCATTTTTATTTTGAACTAGCTGGAGCCCGCAACTCCGTCCGCGTTGAAAAATAAACAATATAACGCATAATGTATTATATGAGTAAAATAACGCCTGACACCTTCATTGCTGTTATATCTTAGTCAGGCGTTAGATTTCTATATGAGTACTTTTTTCTAGATGAAGGGTACCCAAGTTCCTTTTCTTGTATACCTAACAATATGGTATGCAAAATTTCATTGTGATCGGTTTAGTGGTTAAGGCATGAAAATGTAACAGACAGACAGTTACTTTATGAAAAATATTATTATTATTATCATCGGAAAATAGTATAGATTAGAACTAATTTAGTTAGAAGTTAGTAGATATACCAGAATTGATGCTGCAGCATCAACTAGTCTGCGGGACACCAAACTCTTACAGAAGTTGTGACTGCTTACAGAAGTTGTGACTGCAACTTACAGAAGATATATGTACAACAGACACAAAGATACACAGGTCAAACATGAACTTATCTCTCTTTTGCGTCGGGCGTCGGGGGTTTTAAAGTTAACTATCTTGCTTTCTCAATTTGTACAGAATAAATGTACAATAAAATTGTTCATTTTTCGTCATATTCATCTACGTTAATATTACAATTATTATTTTTTATTTGGATTGACTGCAATAACTTATGCCAATGATAAAAGTCTAGCTTTACAACAAGATAACAACCCCAGCTGATAGAACAGCAGCAGGCTCAACAGAAAATAAATTTTTGAGCCCAATTGTTTATAATTTTAGTTATAAACTGTTTTCAATTCAAAATCCATTAGGTGGTTTAGAAGAGATTAGCGGAGAAATTATTTAATAGCGACTTTATTTTATAATATCTATAGAATAGACAAGACATAGCTACTAAATGATTGTTGATTATTGACATACATTCAATAACTAGGTAATATGTACTAATTTCTCTGACAATAAATTAATTTGATATTGAGTTATTAGTTGACTAGCAATTTGTGGAATATCGGTGTTTCAAGTTGCAAGACTACTTTAAAAAGGATATTTAAATAAAAAAATCTTGGTAAAAAAATAAACTCTTGTTAATTTAATTAGAGTAGCAAAAATAGCCTTGTATAATATTAATTATTGTTAATGTTGATATAACTTTCGCGTGAAATTAAGTGGAAATAAAATACACATCGAATTTAAATGACTATTTGTTTAAAGCCTTTACACGGACCGTTAATCGTCATGGCTGTTATGCTCGTTATGCAATTATTGCAGCTTGTTTACAATACTGACAGTAATGTAATATTGAACATTAATAAAAGTATAACTTTCCAAATAAAAAAAAAGTACATGAAAAAAATCCCTACTACTACTTAAACCACGATCAAGTAAAAGTCAGCTTGTTTAAAAATGTATAGTTAATCTTCTTATATAAAAGGTCGTCAGACAGGCTAACGGTACAGAGAAGCAGCTAACGGTCGACTTAGACTGCCCATACACGGGCAGCTCGAACAGTTAGCCAGTGATCAACATACACGAACCGCTCGAGAAGTCATAGTCAACTGCTTGAAGCTTCCATTGATAACTGCGGAAGCAGTTGGTATCAACTGCTCGACAAGTCACGAATGAACGAGAGGCGCGCGCGACGTGGAATGAAGAGCGCGGGCGGAGGTCACTGCGTGAGAGCAGTCGAAAGCTCGAGCAGTCAGTGTATGCCTGCCATGCCTGCGGTCGAGCAGTCGCTGCACGACCGCACGGTGAAATTTCAGTCTCCTGCCGACCGCCCAAAGCAGTCACAACTGCTCGGCGGTTCCATGTATGTGTACGTATAAGACTGTAGTTCACTATGCAGTCGCGCCGGCCGGCCTTAATAGTAGACGACTAACGTCCCTATTCGCACAAAAGCAACGCCATAAGGTATTGCTTATGCGCTGCCGACCGAACTAGTATGATCAAGGATATGGGAGTAGGAAGTAGGGATAGAGAAATGGGCTCTAGCATCACTTACTCACTGACCAAAACATAATAGCATACACGCTGTTATTCACAGTGGTGTTCTGTAAGGGGGTGGTTCCTGCCACCAACAGGCTGCCCAAATTATAACTGCGAAACGCAGTGTGCCCTGCCACTACCTACTTTGAAAGGTTTATTCTAAAGTTGGTACTACCGCGAATCGAACCCGGGACTTCAGTCTAAGAACACTAATATAAGAGAAAAACTTCAAATCCATTTAAGACTGCGTGTCCACTTATTTTTTATTTTAATCTAGACAATAAAATGAAAACACATGAACTTAGCATCAGGTCAATTCAGGTCAAGGTTACCATGTCATAGAAATACCACATTTTAAATCAATCGAACCTGTGGAAGTTAGAGAGATCCCTTCGTCAATTAGGAAATGAGCTTATGATCTTCAAACGCCTTAATTTTTTTTTATAAATTATAGCCATGAATCATCTAGATCACGTCGGATTTCAAACAAAATAAACCAAATCAAAATCTGTCCATCCGTTTGGGAGCTATGATGACACAAAGATACAAGTCAAACATGAACTTATCTCTCTTTTGCGTCGGGCGTCGGGGGTTAAAAAGTTAACTCGATCTTGCTTTCTCAATTAGTATAGAAAACATGTACAATAAAATTGTTTATTTTTCGTCATATTCATCTACATTAATATTACAAATATATATTTTTTATTTGGATTGGCTGCAATAACTTACACCAAGGATAAAAGTAGCTTTGCGACAAGGAAACCCTCTTATTGTTTAATGTATGTGCCAAAGTGAGTAAAAGTTACGTTATTATAAAAAATAAATTGTCACAATTCTCCACCTTCATATAGTCTAACTAGACAAAATGTAGTCGTATTATTATTTGGACTTTTTACTGGAAAATTTTATATCGAAACTAGTGACAAGTAACGGGAATTGGCGAATCCCAATACATGACTATATACTCGTACTCAACTCATCCGCTTCGACTCTCCGGGCCGTCTCCCCCGAACCCAAACTCGACCAAATGTCGTCATCAACATTCACTCCGTCTCCCGCGTCCCTCCTTTACTTCTACCACCCCTCCCCTCCCCTCCCATCTCCCGCGGGCATGCGCCCATCATAGCACGTGGGGGTCGACCTAATCAAATTGCTAGCACCCTGCACTCAAACTATCAGGGATGCAATTTATTTACTGCTTATTTATTCAATTACTTCACTTGTATTTCTTTTCATGTCTATTTAATTATGTGCCATAAAAAAAAATTAAAAAAATATATTATATTAATGTGTAAATATATATAGGTAATTGAGGATTAGATTTAATTTAAAAAAAATAGGTACTTATACCTACTATTATTTTACTAATAATATATTGTCATAACTTTGTCCACTGGCGCCTACACTAGATAAGTCTATCATATCAATTTATTTAGAAATCCCAATTCATGAATGGAACAGTAGCAACGTATTCATAGTTTATATAAACGTATTCTATTTGTAAATAAAAAAAAATAGCCGCCGGGCCCTCACAATTTCGAATCCCAGTTCAAAAGGCGCATGCGTCGTCTCAGAACGACCCGCAGTAAAACGACTGGTCACGTGACTCGACGCGGCATTCGCTCGGTGTCCTTCGGCAGTCATCGGCGAATCTGCCTCGTCGCCGGTCTTGTGTACGTGTCTTTACGCGCGCGTCATTATCATCACACATGTCAAATTCTTATTTTTTCGATGAAAAAATGTGATATATGTGCTTTCTTATCACCTAAACCTTTCCTTTTACACTGAGTCTTAAACGCCTATTACTGCGTATCATTAATATTTTGCCGTTATAACAGCGATATTTGTATAGCGAAATTCATAGTCCGTAGGTATTCGTGACCCGTGTTTCTGTTTTCGCTCTTAGTGCCAAGATATTTCAATTCGCAGCACAAAGTGACTAAAACATTTATTCAGACATGAGTCGAGGGTTGAAAGCGGACTCGCAGAGGTCATTGGTGTTGTGTTTGCAATAAATATCAAACCGGTGGGATGCGGGAAATCAAGTGAGTTGCGATGGATCGCGTGTGCAGGTTTGGAGGAGTTGTGTCGGCGGTCAGAACAAGGACTGGTCGTGCGAGACGTCGTCTGACTGGTCCGAGTCAAGCGCACGAAGACATGCCAGAAGCACCTCGCCGTGGCCTAGGCGCCATACTAGTCTTAGCCTGCATCCTAGTCTACCACAATTGCCTATACTGCGGATTTGTTTTCGACGATATAAGTGCCATAAAGGAAAACAGGGACTTGAGGCCGCAGACACCTATTTCGAATATATTTCTCAACGATTTTTGGGGTACGCCTATACATAAGGTAAGCCTATTTCCCGAAATTATTAGAAAAACATGAAAATTTAAAAGATATTAAAAGGCATTAAATTATTTTTAATTTTTTTGACGAAAGTAAAATTATCATTTAAATTCCTTTATTATTATTTTAAATTTGTCTCAATAAACCAAACACATTTCACATAAGTACACATTGCCTACGTCTAATTTGGCCTTCACGTGATCTAATCTGAAGGCGAATTATCCACATTGGTGTTGGTGCTTGATGAATCTTGAGTTTCAGCAAGTGGAAAAGTTATGAGATGTGATATTGATAGGTTTAAATTGGGTGCATTTGTGTAAAAGCCTGCACATCAAAGCATTAAAAAAATTTAATGCAAAAAGGCAAACAATAAATCATAAAAAGCAAGAAATATTTGTTATTTGTATAAAATCTAAATAAATTTTCTTCCTATACAATACACATTCGGCCAAAAAAGGAGTATAAAATATTACTTATTAAAAATAACAAAATATGTACCTTATAAAATAACAAAAATTTGACCTAGGTAGAGAAGATTAACTATTGTTAACAATAATTGATTTATTATTTTTTACTTAATTATTTTAGTAAAAAATAAAATTTGTGTGTCAGCTCCGACACACGAATGGAGTTTACTCCTTACGAACGATAATAAAATTTAAATTTTCACATTTCGAACACGCCGAAAGAACCACACTGTTCTTTTTTAAAATAATATTGTGTAACTAGATGGCGCAATATCTATGAAACTTCAGATATTCTAAAATATTCAAAAAAATAGAACGCAAATAGTTATAACGCATAAAACATAACGCATTCGTATAACAATTTTGATTTTGCTCCCATAAATTTTCATGCCACGGGCTTATATAAATCTAAACAGTAATAAATCTAAATAGGTATAGTTACTTAGGTATAATTAAATAAAAATGAATCGCTAAATGTGTCTAAGCGCAAAACTCGAGAACTACCGGACCAAATGGGGTATTTTTTTTTATTTCTACTAACCTACCACTATGGTTAGCAACAAAAGAAAATGCCAAACAGCCATACCAAAAAAAATGCCCGAGTTAAACAAAAATTAAAAATTTGCTCCATTTTCAATTCAATTCATTTATTGCGAAATCATAATGTATAGAGATGTTATAAAGTACATATATATAGACCAGTGTTATGGACCCTGTCGGGCATGCAACTTTAGGGACTAGGAGAGAGGAAGCGTAAACTACATACGTATATAAAAAGAATTTTATTTTATTTAAATTAAATTTTAATTTTTTTTTTTTTTCAGTAATAAATGAATTCTCTATTAAAAGATTTATAAGACTCGTGGGATAGTTACATTGACATATTACTTTTTTGCATTACATCTGAGTCTTCAAATTTCAATTTTACTGAATTTTAATGAGAATGTGATTGTAGGTATATCTGGCGTTAATTAAGTGACCTATAGAATTGTTGATTTACATAGAAATGACAGACTTTGGAAACCATACAAATCTAGAATGCCTTGTAAGCCGATCGGTCTACATTTATTTACCTGGCGTGTGAGTAAGTCTGGCACAGAAGGCTTACATGTTAGATCCATAGATAGATCGAAATGCCAGGAAATGTCGATAGCTTCCTTAAGTAACTAATTGTCTGAAAATTTTAGTTTATTTCCAAGGTCCGTGAATCGGTATTCAAAACATAATTATAAACTTCAAAATAAATTTACAAATAGATTCTTACTAGAACTTGATGAGTTAAACTTTAAAGATATTTGCATTAAATTTACATATATCCCGATATTAAGCGACTAGCAGCTGTTACAAACAGTACCACGTTGTCACTGACAAAATTGCGAGTAGGTATCGTTTCTGTGCTGGAATGACCCCGAAAGCCCAGTAATCCCAAAAATTACACACACAGAGGTTGCGCCCTTGTATCCAGCAGATTAATGAAGTAGTTATTCATTCAGTGCATATTTAAAAATAGTTCCAGTGCTCTTTTTCTCTCAAAAACATTCCTGGTTTCATTAGCGTGTGAATGGCACAGGTTCGTGATGTCATCGTCGGGGTCGGGATTAAAGCGTCATTATGCCTCTATGTGAGTTGAGTTGTAGCAAATTGACGATATAGAAATTTGTATAATATAATATCTCTGTAATCATGTTAATACGTGTAGCAGTTTTGCTGTGTATAATTTTGAGCCGTTTACTGACTCAAATTGGTGTAGATTGGCATCTAGTCAATTTACAATAAAGCCAGGACGGGTAATCTTTTGATGTATTAAATTACATTTGTAAGTAAAAAATATTATAATAATTAACTTTCGACCCACCCCGGCTTTACCCAAAAGTACCTTCCTCGTTTATCGATCTTTTCACTAAAGTGGTGACTTACATTGTGTCAATGTAAGACTTACGGACGGAAGTCACTCCGCGAACCGAGCAATTTGTTACCGAAAAGATGCCGCTTTAAACAATCTTAATGTAGCGTTTTGGTAACGCTCATTTCTTACGTATTATATTTTAAAAACTTTTACTATCTGACTGTACAAAACAGCTTATTTATAGTGTTCGAATCCACAATAAAAAAAAAAATACAAAAATGAAAAAGTGTCAACTTGGACAAGCGTCCGAGTCTGTATCGTCATCAAGCGGTGAAAACTGAATCAAAATCCGTTGGCTTGAAGAAGTTAGCGGAAAACGGATAGAAGCCGATAGTGACCTTATTTTATAATGTTTATGAATTTTTTTTTTATTAATATAAAGGTGGCAGACAGGCTGGCGGCTCACTTGATGGTAGGATTGGTAAGTGGTTACCGTCGCCTAAGGACACAAGCAACACCAAGGGAAGTGCTAGTGCGCTGCCTACCCTGTAGTTTGTTTACAGCTCGCTTGAAGTAGCCCATATTGTAGCTAGGTGGGAACACCTCAGGATCCCTCCTGAAGTGTTTCCACCTAGCTACAATACAAGCTCCTGATTGTTCCAAAGTTCGTATTTATTCGTATTCCAAAGATGAATGTAAAAATTTGGATATAGTTTAGACAGGTTGGTTATCCATGGAGAATTCTGAGTTGAGAGACAGAATCAAGAATATTAAATTCAAGATTCGAACAAAGCAACAGTGTTAAAAAGAATAATTGTTTCCTCAAGCTCCGGTTGCTGTGTGATTATTCAGATAACATGCCTAAGTCAGATCTTAATCCCTGCGTAGATTAAGAAAAGAACAAAGGGATGGTTGTTTTTGAAGCTCCAGTTTTTGAGTGTTTGCTTTATCATTTTTTTTTTCGTGAATAATCGCACGCTAAACAGGACTTCAGAGAGTTTATTTTATGAATAAACCAATTTCAGAAATCTGATTGTAGTAGTTTACGCCTAAAGCAATTATTCCAATATTATGTTTCCTAAGGAAATCCTATTACGATTCTAACTGGAGAATACGAGCTTTTTCGAACAGACAAATTTTGTTTGATCCATTGTCCATTGTTTTGTTTAGTAGTTATTATGTTATCGCGACTTGTCGCAGATATAAATATAAATTTTATCTAGAACTCAAATTAGCGAAAACATTTTTATACTTAGTCTGAGCATTTCAGTTGGAAATCTGTTAGTCTAATAAATAAATATTCATTGTGTTTCATCGCTTTCGTGCCAAGAAAGAATAGGATGATAAAGATATCCTTGAAAGAGAATCCTTGAATTACCGAACTGTTGATAGATACAATGAAACGTCCTCTGTTGCAGATCAGGCCCTTCATGTAATAGCCTAATATAACACAAACAACGTTACAGTCACAGACGGGCTGTCCAATTTGTGATGCGAAACCCAGTGGCCCTGCCCAAGGTTTTCAACCTTTTCTTGTAGCTCTTAGCAAGCTGTCTCGCCACTAGAATTAGCTAAATGAAGTAACATATTATACAGTTGTATTGAGCCATAAGACCACGCCTTTTAAAATTAGAATCAATCTTAACTACCCGAATCTCAATTACTCATTATACTTTTAAAAATACAATGTACACCAGTTAGCATATTCTACACAGATGCATTTTGTATTGTTAGTGTTTAAAATATCCATATAATTTATTCTCACCGATTGTTGTTAATAAATAAAGTGAATCCCCACTGGCTATTTGCCGACAACATACAATGGATGGGGTCGTCGCAATGCTAAGTATTTAGAGAAGAGATTAACGCCATTTCACATGTCAGCTTAGCCGAACGGTGACTTATGTTTTATTTAGAATGCAAATAAGTTGTCACAAAGTAAGCATTTTGCGAACAGAATTAATTGTATGAATCGAGTCACCTAAAATTCCCATTAATTCCTTTTGTATTACTTATATATTCCCTTAAATTATTATATTTTACAATTTGACATCTATAATCTGATATTTTATAATGACCACCCACCTTAGTATAGATTTTTATTGGAAATTTCTAGAAAGCGTTGTTCTGAAAGCGTAGGTTGATCCATAAAAGATTTGCCAACTTTGTGGAGAAACGTGCATTTTGTATAATTACCGCTTATATTTATTTCTTGTATATTTTTAAAGTGAAAACTTCTAGTATGTGTGGAGAATTTGGTTAGTCGTAAAACACTACAACAGTAAATTTGGACCGACATGCTCGCCCAGTGTCTCGCTCAGAAAGAAATCTTGTATGAAAGGTGTAAGGATTTGAGAAACGATACGATAGCGCGTTATAATATGCCGGCGCAGCGACATCTGTAGTCGAAAACTATTTAAACTTTTTTTGTGAAGTTAGTTTTCACTCTGACGTGCAATCCAATGACTGACATGTTCTTTTTTTATACTGAAAATATTTGTGGGCCTAAAAGAATTTTATAAATCTTTGAAAGCTTCATGAAGCATGCAATGTGAATTTAAGGATTTTTGTCCATTTTTTTTTTTTTAATTTGTATTCTCTTCTCGTACTCGTCAAAAGTCAACGTTTTCTTTAATCGATTGTTCCACCTGATTTTCCTCAATGGGGAATAGTAAAATTTTTGTATTACTACAAAAGTTTACCTTTAGCTTACAAAATGGCTGTTGGTGTTGGCACGTCTGCCGTTCGCATCCATCAATGTCAACGGAACAAGTTTTTCGTTGCGTTCCGCTGAAACGTCGGCTCCACTGTTTTTGTTTACTAACTTTTAGCACGGACATACGGTGGTCGATGTCACTTACTTCCACAACCCACTGCTAAAAAGGACACATAATATACTCTATTAGGGGAACTAGTTATTAAGGTACACACGCCTAATCTGTACATTTCTTTTTACGACGCACGCTGCGTTCCGCAGTACTGGGTAGCAACCAACCACTTACAAAAGACCACCGTGCGTGTAACTAATAACAGCAGGTCAGAGATGCCAGGACCCAGTCCCCTGTCCCTCTTCTTATCCTTTATCTTATTAAGGTAGGCAGCGCACTTGCAATCATTATAGGATTGCGTGCTAATTTAATCGACGGTAACCACCTACCTTTAAGTAAAAATTGAGATATTGGTTTCTTATAGATTTGAGTTGTTTAAAGTTTGCATTAAGTTTCGACTTGCCTTGCGATTGTTGTGTTAATTTTATACATAAAGATTTTCTTAATTAACTTAAAATTAATTCTGGTGATTTAAGTTTTCTAAGCGTACAATTTACCTGTCATCATCATATTACTGGTCAATGGACATAGGTTTCCCCCAGCAGACTGGATCCATCAGCTGTTTAAATTTACCTATAGGTAAAAGTACTGAAATCAGAGAATCGTTGTCGGAAGTAAATCTAAACAAACTACCTGATTTTATAATCAGGTTGTTGGTTTTTTAAAGCTTAAGAGGTCTTTTGTTTGGATTGCACTAATCTTTGGAAATGAGCTCAAAAAAAAAGAGAGGGTTTTCGGCCCCAACCGAAAACGAAGAGCAATATCAATGCGATTCGGTGGTTAGATGCGGACGAAAACCAAGCATAAATAACGAGAATAACGAAAACGTGCATGAAAATGTCAATTAAAATTAAACAACAGGTGAAACCGCGGGGACACAGCTAGTGCATTTGTATAATTGCCTCCATACATACAACATCAGGAGACTACATAATATTTGACTTTGTTCACGCGTCACTGCGAACACGGATGACAATCGCGAATAAATTATTCACCGACATGACGTAATACACATACACGTACATTGCTTATACATGAAAAATCAGAAACGGGGCGAGTCGTTTCGTGTGTGTATTTTTCTCACTCGATTATTCAGCTCTCGAACGGGTTAAATATTTCTTGTATTTTTTTTTATTTTTTTTAAAGGCTTGAACATTCCACATTTTGTTAGTAGAATAAAAACTTATTTCTAACGTAGGTCCTAATATTATATAAAAATAGCAATATAAGCCTTATGAAAACAACTTACTCAGATGGATACTCACTTACACCCACTCGGGCTTCCGCGAACGCGAAGATGCATTATAAAAATATTTATGACATGTGGACAGTTTATTAGACCTGTTGTTGCGCTAAGACCACACTAACAGTGGCGTTTTTTAATTTTTTTTTATTCTGCATGTGCGTTTTAATCAGATATTAATTTGTTAATTACTAGTGTGTTGAAAGCAGGTAACCTCTACCCGCCCCTTGTACGCAAAGAAAATGTCAGTTTTGTTATCAAAACTGTTAATAATAAAATAAGTATTAAAGAGTTTTGGCGGTTGCGTGACCGGACCCTCACGTGAACTTCTAATTTTCACGACCTTTTCAAGAAATTCATTCGTACATAACACGAGTCATTTTAGGGTCAGCATACACCGGAAAGCGGCGCGGCGCGCACTTTTTATAGATAGCAATAGAATATGGGTGATTCTACGATAAGAGGTAACTTGTGCGGCAATCAGTTTAAAACAGTTTTTTTATTCTATTTGTTGCTATTTTTTACAATGAATCACATCATCTTAATGTACTTTATTAAATAACATCACGATTGAATGCCTAATGATAACACATTTTTCTGAAATTCCTTACAAAGTCTAAAATAGTCTCTACCCTGGTCTGTCCCCTTGCCTGTTTCAATTTAACTTCCAGACAATACATATCTTTTTTGTATCAGATGCTAAACTAAAGTATGTTTAATTGGAACTTAAATAAATATACTTAAGTATTATTAAATAAAAAATTAAATAATTTTGTTTCTTTCAAATAATTTTTAAAATTAACTTTTGTCCCGCATTTTTTGTGTATCTACCCTGCCAAAATTCGTTCCGCTAATACAAACATAAATTAAAGGACGGCCATATTGGAAATAGCGCTCAAAGACATTTATCGGTGTGAAGTTAACAATACTAATCGCCCAAACCGCTTGAGCGCCGCCATTTTTTAATTGTTGCGACGCGACCGTGCGGTGTAGTGGTTTCGCAAGGTGATTGTGTCTCTCCACTGGTAAGTCATAAAACTTATAATATTCATTTAATTTATTTGCATTTACTGCTCTAATTTAACAATACTGTGATAATTAAAGTGAGATATACAATTAACCCAAAAAATAATTCAATTAGTTACAACAACTGAATTTGTCATGAAAACGTCTCTCCCCTGCCGTATTTCCCCTGTCAACATAACTGCCAGGGGAGAGAGTCACTGACCAGGGGAGATAATATCCATCAAAGGAGGTTTGTACAAACACAGATATAGCTAACTTCTATCAACGTCAGTTTGAAATTACAAATAATTTTTGCAAACGGAAATTAAAGGAGGTTAAAAAAAATTAAAGGAGGTTCTTAGTTCATATTGTTATTATATTATTGTCATTATTACAGATTATGGCACCACGGAAAAGGTTAACACGTGAAGAAAGATTACAGAAGAAACGTAAAGCAGAGGCTAAGATATCAAAAGATTATAAATAATCTAGAAAAGTATGATTTACAAAAGCAAAATCGAAAGGAAAAATATTTAAAAAAGAAGGAGAAAGGAATCATCAAAACTGTCGAACAAATCACTCCTAGAGAGCATCGTAAGGCAAAAATGATATGAAAAAAAAACAAGAGAGCGTAGGCAACGACTTGCTCTTCAAAATATAACTAATGTTCCGGCAACACCATCAATTTCAGATGTTAAGCATCAGATGCCGCAAAGTAATTTCCGTAGAAGAGTTATAGCCAAAGTTAAATCAGACCAAACTAGAAGACAAAGATATTTAATTAATAATAAAAAGATGAGACTATAAATAAATTAAAGACTAAATTAGCACGTTACAAAGATTACGAAAGCCTCAAAAACTAACAGAAAAGTAGAACACGTGATGAATTCCTCAATTGCCGGAGACACAGTGAAGAAAAATTTAGCTGAGCGGTTTTTTTTGTTTTGTTTTTTTATTGTTTTATTTTATTATATTATTTTCTTGTCATTTAGATATAGTTATAATAGTTTTTTTGTCTTTGATTTTGGTCTTTGTGCTTTGTTTGCTTTCAGTTATTTATGCGTGTGTTATCGATTGTCTCAATTTCTAGTTTGTAGTTTATCTGTGTATGCCTTAAAGTTGCCTTATGTTACCTATACCTATTGTAAGTTTTTTGTTTGTTCTGTTGGTGTACCTTATAGAAAATAAATAAATAAAAAAAAAATGATAAGCGGGAAACTGGTGCAAAAATATGGTATACTACAGAATGAAAAAAATTTGAAACCTTTGAGAAAATTTTGAAAAGTACGATTAACGGAAAATAAAAGGAAAGCCAAAGCCAGTTATGAAATAATGAAGAATAAAATTATACATTTGATAATAGTATTCAAATTGTCTACAGAGAGTGGGAATCCGTCTCTACTAACATAACTGATCCGAAAACGTTTAAGGCAAGAAAGGTAACTAAATATTTGAAAAAGTCGATTCAGATTTATGTTATTTTTCATTTTATAATATGATTAAAATATGTTCATTTTATGAACCGTATTCAGAATGTGGCCGAAGCGCGTGGTTATGGGCAATATGAAAATTATCTTAATTATCACTTAAGAAGCGCTAGTCTACTTAGTTAGTATTAGATTAATGATTAATATGATAGTCTGATTATATGTTAAGAACAATGTTTAATAAAAGTTGATTTTATTGAATTTGTTAATTATGTTATTGTGTCAAATTCTCTCCCCTGGTGAAATAAGTATCTACCCTGATCTTGATGTCTCTCCCCTGCCAGATGTATTTACCCTGGTCTTCGAAAAAGTAATAAAATACTTATAAAGTGACTTGCCCTTAAGTGAAAAGGTAAACAAACGGGACAAAAATCATAATATAAAGGTTTCATGAAAAAACTCCAACTTTTCTCCTTGGCCGTTTCTTCTATGAACTTGAAACCTCTTATCGTAGAATCACCCATATAGGACTTATTTACTACCCTAAAAGGTACACAGTTCAATGATTCAATGATGCAGCGCGAAGTCGCCGACACTACTTACGTACTTACTGTATTGTGAGTACTCGGGTACTTGTTAACCCCTGACGCCCGGCGCAAAAACGGTGTGTTTTGCGCCGGGTATAAATTTGATGTGTAGATTATGATCCGAATAGAATAGAATAGAACAGATTTTTTTGTAGCAAAGGACATTTAAAACATACATAAGTAACAGTGAGAAAGACAAACGTCCCCCGCCACAAACCGGCTCCAACTCAGCATAATGCAGGTTTTAAAAACCTGCGCTAAATATTCTATTATGAACCTTATTTTTTTTTTGTTTGTTTTAAAGCTGACGTGATCGGGATGATTCTTAGGTATAATTTATGAAGATCTGTTCAGGCGTTTGAAGACTATAAGCCTATTTCCTAGTTGAGGAAGAGATTTCACTTAATACTTCCACAGGATCGATTGATTTGAAATTTGGTATATCGTTACTTCGGCGGTGTTTCCATGACATGGTATTCATGACCTGATGCTGCAACATCTAGTAACTAGTATGGTGGATAACCAACAACCTACAACAAATATAGCTTGTTTGGACTTAATAGAAAGTCGGGGGTTAGTTAATAAGTGAATAAGTTCTATATTGTATTTCTATCTAACTAAAGTGCGCGCCGGCGCGCTGCTTACGGTGTGAACTGCCCCTTAGTGGCGCGGTCGGCAATGAGCGCTTATAGTGGGTTAGTTAAAAACATTCATTGTTTATTTATTAATTACAATACAGGGTTTTTCATTATTAAAGTGGTTGGTTTAAAAAAATATTTTTAAATGAATTAAAATTCAGCGCTTTAATTATTTTGTTTTCTTTTTTTGCACTAGTTAGCCAAAATTTAAAGTAGTTTTTTTCTTCAAAACTAGAAGAAAACTAGAACTCTGCCTGCCTAGTCTAAGAAGTTTTTGAATAAACGCAGTGACTGGAGAATGCTTACTCTAACTAATGTAGGTATATTAGTAAAAAGTTTCATAATTAGGTATTAGAAAGAAAATCAATATAATATACATAGTATAGATTTGTTGCAATGTATTTATTATTAATGTGCATTTTTTTAAAACTAACATATGGAAATATTGTGAGCATGAAAACAACAATAACAGCAATGAGGCATAGGTGATAATATTGAAGTATTATTGTCAATA
This sequence comes from Synanthedon andrenaeformis, assembly GCA_936446665.2. NCBI lineage: Eukaryota > Metazoa > Arthropoda > Insecta > Lepidoptera > Sesiidae > Synanthedon > Synanthedon andrenaeformis. The sequence goes on along the minus strand of OW387781.2, from coordinate 9,387,028 downwards.
GGAAACCCTCCACGCGTGCAACATGGCAATTACGTCCTGTAAATATTTGGTTGAAACATTTAAAATTCCACGCTGTGTACCTAGACCAACGAGTTGTTTTACAAAAACAAGTGTACACCGACAATTCGTGCAAATACTTTCTACTTGTTTTGACTTATGATTACTAGATAGTTTTTTTTTTTTACATTTTTAAGTGTGATCTGTATTAAATTGTAATGTTTTCAATTGAACGCTCCTAAATTATTAATATAAAAGATAGTAAGTAACATAAAATAAAATTGTGCGAGATTACTACTAAACCTAATCAATTTGCCTTTCGCTGCGTAAATACTGTTTCCAGGCTCTGTTACTCCTTACTAATGTACAACTATTAATGTCATTAACAGGCAAGCTTTATCCTTAATCACTTATATATGGGACTAAACATTCCCTTATCGCAGTAAGATTGTCCTTAACCATACGTGTGAGTAACAGCAATTTCGTTGGTAATTTGTAGTCGGCATTAAAGATTTCTTATCTCAGCCGGTATACCGGGATGAACCGGGACTCGAGCCGGGTGTCTCTGCGACAAACAAACGGAGACATAAATCAACGTCAGCACACTAAGTTTATCGCGTTTTCGAGCTTTGCTACCGGACGTGGACGTCGGTTCCTTTAATGTGTTTGTTCGGGGAAAACTTTCTCCTCTATAACGATAGAGGTTGCGATGCGCGGGAGACGGTAAACTTCGTTCATTACTTGCTAAGCTTTCGTTCGAATAACGAACCAATTTGTATAACTATCTTCTGTCATTACTATTATCTCGTGTCACACGAGTCGTGTGTGACGAGCCCGTAATTCGAGCAGTTAAGTTGTTTTCCATATTTCTAGCTAGTCTTTCAAAGACAAAAATTATGATGTTTAAAGCAAACTTATTGTTACTTATACGATTTATTTGTTGTTTATTCTATTGATAAATTACTTACCTTATTAATAAAGTAAATATGAAATTCTCTTAAAGAAAAGTTAAAAAAGTTAACGTCTGTGACGTAGTTTCACACATTGACAAGTAATTCCGTTAATTGAATTATTTAATATACCTAGCGCTGAAACGTGGTCTATAATTATGAGCCTCGTAAGAAAGCCGGCGGATCAATAAATTGAAGTGGCAGTGGGCAGTATACTTAGTAAGAAAAACTGACGGCTACTGGGGTCGGAAGGTTCTCGAGTGGTGGCCACGGACCAGCAAGCGCAGCGTGGGACCAGATATAGATAATATAAAAGCGCCGTCTCTAGTACCAGGCGGCGCGGTGATTTTTTACTCTATGTCCACCCACAAGGCAGATCTGATCAGGGTCGTGGGTCGACGTTGGATCCAAGCTGCTCCTAACCGGTCCTTTTGGAAAATTATAGAGGAGACCTGTGTCCAGCAGTAGGACGTCTTACGGCTGAGATGATGATTTAATTTTTTTGCTGCGATTCTTTATAAAATAAAATTTCAACACAGATACAAGAATTCCTTTACTTACTTAAATGATCTGAGATAATAGTTCCTTTAAAGTTATTTCAACTTCCAACTTAACCTAGGTAATTGAATTATTCCGGAAAACTTTTCTTATTGAAAATAGTATGAACTGAATTCATTCCACTCCTTTCCAGTCTTTTCCATGTATTACTTTCGACTAAGTTTTAAGGTAAGTAAACAAAGTTGTGAGGTACTCGAGCACCTTTTGCACAATGGGAAAGTTCTGTTCGTGATTTTATAAATGTTCTCTTTTCATCTGTTTAAGTTACATGTACCCAACTGATTCTTATACGAACGATGAACTAAGAAGATACTTAGTAGAATACGTTTTTCAATAAATACTTTTTTTAACGTTGGGAAATCCTCATGGATACCCGACAGTGTAGGGGACGCTGCGGGGTATTGCAGGGCGTATTATGTAGTATAGCACTTATTGTTTGGTGAAAAAAAATTAATACCTAAGTTAATTTTCCTTATCCTAGTCACGTGAAAATGTAGTTTAAGCAATTTATAAGTTAAGGAACGTTGTCTAAGCAAGCACAGCATTGCATTCGCATAATTAATATATTCCGAAACATCCTGCCGTCACAAGCAGGGGTAAATCTAACGATTGTTGGCGCGAACTCACAAAACAGGCGCAACTGAGCCAAGGCGTCTTGCCAACCAACTTTATCCACGTCACCCCCACCACCACCACCACACACCGTCTCTATTTACTACGTCTAAGTATTAATATATGAGGGCTGTATGATAAATACCTGGCCTAGGCCAGAGATGGCGCTGCTAGTATTTAAAATGTGTCATTTTTCGTAAATAGAACCTTTAACAATAATACTGTCAAACTGTGAAGTCGCTGCGTGGTTTAGTTTGTGAATGCCAGCCATTTAAATAGAACAACTTTTGTAATTTTGTAATAATGGAAAAAATTTAATATCGAGCATTGATAAAATACTTGTTTTTGAAAAAGAAAACAAATGATGAGATTAAAACGGAGCTCAGCGAAGTTTATGGATACTCTGCACCTTCGTTATCAAGCATAAAATATTAGACAGCTGAATTCAAACGTGGCCGTACAAGCATTTTTGATGAAGATCGTTCAAGGCGTCAAAATGAGGTTACCACTTCAGAAATGATTGAAAAAATCCATGATGTAGTAATAAACAATCGGAGAGTGAAAGTGCGTGAGATTGCTGAGACTAATCCAGATTGTTGTTGAAACATCCATACATCATCACAAACTCGCATTTAATTTTGTAATGTTAGTAGGTTTTTATTTTATTGTACACATATTTATAAAATATTTTTTTAACAAACCTTGTATAGGCAATGTGAAAATGCCAATAGTGTTGTAATGTTGTTGTTATGAAATATATGCTGTTAGGTCTGCTATTAAATAAATATAAAAAAATTTCATAATAATTCAGTATTAGTGTAGAAAAATATTATATGAATTTCATTAATTAATGTCACAATAAATAAATTTACCAAGAAGTTTAAATAATATTTATTGGTATAATTGGATTAATTTGCCAAAAATCTACAAATTAATAGAATTATTGATATAGGTACCTAATTATAAAAATCCATGTATTAAATCGCTTTCATGTGTAAGTATTGTTTAAAATAAAACAAAACAAGTTTCAAATATAGGGAAAATTGTTCATGTTTGTTTGGTCTAAATGAAAAAAGTTGTCACTAAAAATCGTACAAAAACTAGCTCAGCTCATATATTATATGAATGACACTTGTTTTTCCTCTGTTTGCTTTGTAAGCTGAAAATATTCCATAAAATATTCAAGCTCCGTTTACGAAGTTTCTCTTTCAATTTTTCTACTACTTTTTTGTTTGTGCAAATCTCGTATCGGATCCGTACGCGAGCATTCTACTGTTGTCTAGAAATTGAGTTGAAATATCTTCAGCGAAAGGAACTTCGCCCTTTCAACATCACGTTCGAAAATTGCACATTTGGAGAGAATACGGCGCCTGGTCCGAACACTCGCCGCATCAGTCATTGTCAACAAACTTTATCGCCTCGACTCGCGACCGAACAGAATCACCTAAATGTGTTTGTTGTGGTTTCCAAACGAACTTGTGGCCGCCGCTGCCTCGCCTCTGAGAGATATAAATCACATTTGCAACTCGAGACATAAATGCATTACTGTTACTGGAGAATTCAAAATCGCATTTCCGAATCCACTCTTCTTCGATACATCGGGGAAATTCTGTGAAGTGGAAGGAAAAATTTATACAATGTACACCTACAACACGAAACAAAGAGTAACTCACGTGTGCAACTTTAGAATCTTGACGTATTGTATTGCTAAATTTACCGTAATGGATTGTAATTTTCACTTGCTTTGTGATATTCTACCAATTTTCAATAGCCTATTGTGATGACTTAACATAGCCTAGACAGTAGTCTGGTTGAAGTATGCTCAATCGTCGCAAGAGTAACTGCTTCGAATGCATTCGGAAAAGAAACAAATAAATGATTCGTTAAAGAAAAAAAATGATTCGCTAGACAAAATGGTAGGTAAAATGCAAGACAGGGGTGTGTACCGTATCATCGCTTATTCTTGATTCCTCTTCTCTTTAATAATAAAAATGATCTTATTATCTCTAAAAGTAGCTTATTGTGTCTGTCGATAATTCTTTCAAACGGATGTAATCAATTACACAAAATATTGACGATTTGTAATCAAAATCTATACATAGATCAAACCATCAGCTTTTTGATATATTTTTATGGTTATGGTCGCTAATTATAAAACACCTACACACATTTATTACAATGTATAAAACTATACAGTCACCAAACAAGATTAACTAAAATTTTGCCAATATTTACTCAATTAATCACTTGAGTATGAATATATTACAAGATAATTTGGTGACTATAGTTAATTGAAATTACTTTAATTCAAGTTTATTCGTATACTTTCCGTAATTCAATTAACTTCAATTAAAGCAAGATCAACTAAAGTAATATAAATAAACAACCTTTCGTCAATATTAATTTACTCAAGTATTCACTTGATTACGATTCTATCTCGTCAAAGCATTTATTCCGTAAATGGTACGCCATACAAGATCCTATTATCATAATTAATAAAATAATCATAAGAAGACGTCAAGGCTGAGGCCTGGGGCACATGATTCTCCTTATTCACTTGGCATCGTAACACCCAGATTAATACACTGACTATGGAGAGATTACGCTAAAAGATCAGTAGTCTAAATCTCCCCCTCGAGTTCGTCGTGTTGTAATCCTAAAGATAGAGTGCTTGGTGTCGAGCTGGGTTACCTTACAGCAACATCAACGACTTTATTGATGACGCTATACGCTTCTGATGCATGAGGGCGCAATGAGATAGGAACTAGACGAATAGACCATTATACTACAACATCTTATGTATTTCGTTAAGACACTACTAATCCCACAAGGAATTTGTAAATGCGAAAGTTTCTGAGAGTGGAGATCGTATGGATGTTTCATACTCTTTCATACTGAACGGATTTTGAGGAAGTTTTACTAATATAAGTTAGGCCTTATTTTATAGAGACAAAGTCTACGCAAACAAAGTCGCTGATAAAAGCTGTCTTGTGTAAAGACTTCATCTACTTCTATGTTTAAGTTTACTTCTTCTAAATGATAATAGCTTAACCACCTTCTTACCTCTTACAAAAGACCACCGTGAAGCAACAGCACACAGTAAGGGGCGCAAGAGTCCATTTTCCTATACTATGGCACATGTGGCGTTGTTTGTGTTATAGGCGACGGAAGCCATCAACCATCAAGTGGACCATCAGCCTGTCTGTCGTCCTTAACATAAATGATAATAACAATCTAAAGGATTTTAATGTACATGTGTGTCTTTGTGCTAAGAGAATTTAGTTGGAGCACGAGAACGAAGCGTATGTAATTTTCACTTAAAATTTACTCTTAAGCGTTAATCCATCATTACCTACATGTTATAAAATAAAGTCGCTCTCCGCTTGTCTGCTTGATACGTAAAGCGTCACGTCGGCGTCGTCACGTAACTAGGTTTGATTTTCAATAATGGAAAAAGTGATAAATGAGGCTTGTGTATACGATTGAAAAATCAAATTGAACCCGTACGAAGCCCGGGCGGGTCGCTTGTTTCTACTATTGTGCTATATATCAGTATGAAAATATTTGGGATATTTATTGCTCAATCACGCGTAAATCGCTGAAATAATTTTAATGAAATCCGGCATACAAATGAAGTTTATATCCTGTTTCATGGCTGTAATGCATTCCTGTAAGATAATAGTGCGAATTCAGTTGTGTAACAGCATCCAATATTATATTTTACAATATTTAAATTTTTCATATTTTAAATACAAATTTTCGAAGTCTTGTGATAAAAAGTATTGTTTACATAAAAAAATGTGCATTTCAGTGGCATTACCATGAGTTGCTAAACGAATTATTACATTACGTTACGTATGTCGATAACGAATAAACGAGCATCTAATGGTTTTTAATATAAGTCGCACCATGAGTTTTGCTAATGTTTACTTTACTCGCTAACGTTAACTCGACTATGTCTAGCTTCACACTCAATAAAGCTATCTCTCGAAAAAACGAAAAATAAAATATATAACGCCTGACATACATCGACGGCTTCGCCGGCGTGGAATATACAGCCTAGGTCCACCCTGAAATTCTATTCTAACTATTGGTGAAACAATGTTTGATATTTCCCTTTAAATCGGATGAGTCGTTTCGAAGATTACCTCCTACATATTATACAAACAAACATAGAAACTTCACCTCTTTACAATATTAGTATAGATAGAGAAAAGTTAGATGTTGTATTACAATGAATAACGTTAATCTCGCAGAAATTATGTCATAAAATTATTATTAGACGTAAGAAAAATGAATGGAATCACGAATCCCTTCAATGTGTGGTTTTAGCTTCATGCCTATTTTTATGAAAGCAATATCGGGTTTGTGCCCGGCCTTAGAAGCCCGTGAAATTTCTGCGCGCACATCCTACTACACATTAATCAATTTCGTCCACGTAATCCGAACCAGTATTCCAGTTTTTGTCTCTTTTTTGCCCCTTATTCATAAATATATAGCGGCGCCAAACTCGCAAAAAATGGAATTTGTTATTGTCATGATAAATAAAAAAAGTAATTTCGTTTCGAGTATATATTATTACAATACGTTGTAGGTGTATTTTTGTATCTGTAAAAAATAGATGAGTCTGAAATTTTGAACTTGGCCAGTCTACGGTTTGTTCTCACCCTTACTTGCTCGTAATAGAGGGAGGCGTAGCGGCACTTTCAAAAAGCGTTATTAGACCCGCTCAGCCATTTGCTGCGACAAAATATAAAGGCATGTAGCTTGTAGCGTACCCTAAACTTGTTATTTACGGCATACTCAGGCAAACACCTGAAACCCTGTTCGTTTCAGTTTATCCTCTCAACTGCGTTTCACGTTAAATTACTTATTTTTGACACCAGACACGTTTGAAAAGAGGAATTCTTTGATTTCAGTTATTGCGATTTTCTGACAGTCTATTGCTGAAAAAAATCTATATTCTTATATTATTTTTTTATTTTGCTCATTTTCAATTACAAAATGTATAAAAACCAAAAATATATAATAAATTTGTTTGCTACTGCCGAGACATCGGTCAGCTGCAGAAAGAAAATCTGATAATTCCTTGTTGAAACTTACCGCTTTCCGTATTTGTTCTTTGATCCATTCATCTAGCAAGTGTCTATAATTTAATAAGTATGTTCATTATATATTATTTCTTCGTAAATAATAAATAGTTATGTTCATTACTAACTTTTAGTACGAAACTTGCTAAATTATTATAACAACTCCTAAGGTTAAACTCACCTATATACCTGAGACTATACTCGTATTTACATCGAATTTCGATATAAATTTCAGGACTAGCTTAAGTTTACAATCGAAACAATATAAAGGGTGATTCATTTGGAGGTACTTTTTCAAAACAAAAAAATATATTAATAAAAACAAATTTATCGGGTAATTTTTATTATTATACAAAAGAACTATTCTTTACATTTATTATTTAAAGATTATTTCTTTCAAATGTTGGCCGTTACTCCGGTTAACATAGTCCATTCTGCAGTTCCAATTTTCGATGACGCGTCTAAGCATTTCGATTGGTATTTGGCGAATAACGCGAGTAATGTTGGCTTCCAGTTGCTCAATCGTACCTGGCTTATCAATATAGACTTTGGACTTTACATAGCCCCAAAGGAAAAAGTCTAGGGGTGTGATATCACAGGATCTAGGCGGCCAACTCACCGGTCCGAAGCGCGAAATTAACTGTTCACCAAATTGTTCACGCAATAAAGCCATGGTTTCACGTGCTGTGTGGCAAGTGGCGCCGTCTTGTTGGTACCAAATGTCCTGAAGATCACGGGCTTCAATTTCAGGAAACAAATAGTTTGTTATCATGGCACGATAACGGTCACCATTGACAGTTACGTTCTGGCCGGCCTCGTTTTTGAAGAAATATGGACCGATGATTCCACCGGCCCATAAACCACACCAAACCGTTGTTTTGTCTGGATGTAATGGCAGCGCTTGAATCTCTTCAGGTTGCTCTTCGGACCAAATACGGCAATTTTGTTTGTTGACATATCCGTTAAGCCAGAAATGTGCCTCATCACTAAACAAAATTTTTGACGAAAACAGTGGATTTTCTTTAAGCTTTTCAAGAGCCCAAAGACTGAATTGGTGACGATTTGGTAGGTCAGTCGGCTTCAATTCTTGCACTAGTTGAATTTTGTAAGCTTTGAAACCAAGATCCTTACGTAAAATACGCCAAGTCGTTGCATATGACAAGCCAAGTTGTTGCGAACGGCGCCGGATCGATTCTTTGCGGTCATCGCGTACACTCTCAGCTACCGCCGCAATATTTTCTTCGCTACGTGCTGGATGTGGTCTTTTTGGTCGTGTATTATCTATTAAAGTAAATTGGCTCTCAAATTTTTGGATGGTATGGCGAATCGTGCGTTCGGTAGGCCGATTATGTGGACCATAAGTTTCTCTAAGTGCACGAAACACATTCCTCGCTGAACGCTGATTTTCGTAATACAGCTGTATTATTTGTAGACGCTGTGCGGGGCTAAGTCTTTCCATGATGAAATGTCAAACTATACAGAACAAAAATACCATAAAAGGTTATCACGACTCACGCTTCATCTGTCAAAAAATCCATAGACAAAAAAGTACCTCTAAATGAATCACCCGTTACATACATTTGTCTACATTTCGTGGTTAACGTTCCATAGTTATTATTTCATAAGTAGTTACTGTAATATATTTGTGTAACTTTCCCAATATAAAGGTTTTATTCTATTTCTTATGAAGTACAAATCTTTATATTACCAATCAAAAATTGATTAAAATAGACCAAATTAAAGGCATATGACGTTGATATGTGCATAATAAAAACTTACATACTAAGTATATAGCGTGATAACTAACAGCAAAATTTATCTGATTCTCGATATTTGCATATAAAATAAATAAATTGAGAACAATAAGGTCATAACAGACCTACTGACTCGTTTAACAATCTATTCTTAAATTATAACAATAAAAATGAACAACAGTGTTCTTTGCTTCGAAAGCGTACAAAACTTAATTATGCTCGTGTAAAAGCCGAGCAAGTTAATACTCCCGCAACATGCAAATAGCATTAAATATCGGTGGAAAGCCAATTAAAGTCGTAAACTTTAATTGATATTCATGGAGTCGAAACTGTTAATGTAGATGGTTGCTTTGGGAACTTTCTGCTCGGTGGAATGCCTAATTATTATGATTCCACTCCTGAAAGATACATTCTGAGAAGAACTTATTTAATTCTAAGAAAAGAACGTTGGTGGAAATCATTCACATGTGATCAATACATTTTAGCTCATCACTTCCTGAAGAAATTTCCGCAGCATATTAGTAGTAGTAGTAACTGCAGAAATAAGTAAAAAATATATATTATTTTTCATTATTTCAATTATAAAACAGTTTTCTGTGTTAGTAATTCATTTATTACTGATGATCCGCCCCCGACTTCTCAAGGTTGAATTATTTTTTTATTTTTTTTCCATTTACATACACAAATCTTTCTAGTTCACCACTCTTTCCATTAGTGAAAATCGTATTATATAATCCGTTAATTGGTTTAAAAGAAGTTAGTTGAAAATAGACAGAGGCGGAAATTGAATATAGCAAATTTCACATCAACCGAACATGTGGAAGTTAGTGAAATCCCTTCGTTAAGGCTGTGGTCTTCAAACGCCTGAACATTGGCACGCTATATATAGAAACGCTTTCACACAAAAAAAAAAGGGATCAAAATCGATCCATCCCTTTGGACGCTACGATGCCACACAGTCACAAACGCCAAACTTATAACAACCGGGGGTTAAAAAGTGGATAGGTACCACGACATTTCATGGAAAATTAATAATTTCTCGACCATATAAGGCTATGTTATGTTAGGCTAACGTCACAAAAGCTTTTCAGTAGACTTTTCGTAGTGCATGAAACAAATTTTCTTGTCGATTTTTATCTACTTACCTCTGATATTTGAGGGATAAATTGTACGTACATCAGTATTCCAATTACCGCTGCCTGGATCAGGTTGTTGACCTACTTTACCAGAGACTGCTCTCTCAGGCAAACTCCAAACTCTTAGATAACGGCTCTTACTTGTCGTGTTCCAATTTGAACCTAATTCGTATCAAAATAAGTTGGATATTTTCTTGAACCACTAAATAAAAACTCTTGAATTTGAAATTCTACTAAACCTGTCTTTTAGCACTTGTTAGAATTCCTCAGTTTAATTCAATTATTTTGCTCAATCCTCACACAATTATTCTATATTGGCTATTTTATACATTAAGAGAAAAGGACAGGTGAACGAAATGGAATCACCATTAAAGGTCGGCGTAAGCACTTCGGCGTTTTATCGGAAATAGACTTACTTAAGGGTGACTTTTCGAGCCTCAAACTGACATGAATATTTATGAGTCATTCTTCTTTTCTACTTAACAGAAAAAGTTGACTAAGGCGACCGACGGGCGTTCGTATTTATTGTCCATATTTGGCTGATTAGAAAGTTTTTATTAGCAAATCATATTTTTCTTGATCCCATTAAGTATATAAATTTTATAAGCCTTAACCTCCTTAAGTTGTAAATAAATCCTATGTCCAGCAGTGGGCTCAGTATTCTCAAGTATTAATTTATGTGTTTGAAAAGTTTGTTGAGATTGGTAACTACCGTACGATTTATAGCAGACTAGATGGTGCTGGCGACATCGTCTGCGTTGAAAATTTAAAAAAAAGGCAATATAACGCTTTTTATATTGCTATTAAACTTTTACCAGGCGTTATAGTACGAGAGCTCGCAACGTCACGAAAAAGTTCATTTTAGGTCGATTAGTTTTTCTATATTTCTCATTCATACTGACGGTCGGTAGGAATGCAGTACGTCTGGCACCTGGAAGCGGTCGCGTTTACCAGTGCGCATCCCATCTGTACAGGGAAAATTGTGCATTTTGAAATTATTTTAAGACAATTTTTTTTTTTTTAATAATTTTATATGCCTCTAGCAATATAAATTTATAGTTGCACGACATTTTTGTCGTTGCTAACATTGCTCTTATCTAAAATTTAAAACTAATAGAGTTTTAAATTTTAGATAATCTCTCGGGACACTACCTACTTTTTTTCTGGATGAAAGGTACCCTTTGTCCTTTACGGTATCCCTGAATTCACATGTATGCGAAATTTTATGATAATCGGTTGAGTAGCGTGAAAAGATAACAGACAGAGTTACTTTCACATTTATAATATTAATTTAGTTTGGATATAAATATATATACCACAAAATAGTAATTGAAAAAAAGAGGTTTCTTACCGTGACCTTCTTCATACAGTCAACATTCTGAACTGGTGGTATATAGCGGCGATGAGATAATTGGAATATGACGATTGTTGTCACTAAAATTTGGTCCTACGCTTGGTCCTAATTACCGAAATATATTATTTCGGTGGTCCTATGTAAATAAAGAGAATTAGGAATCGTCTTGCCAAATTACTCATTGGCAAAATTTTAATGCTCAATTTTACTCGTTACCAAATTAGATTTGAATTATGTACATTCGTTCGAAGACATAATTTTATCAGTCTTGTGAAATTCGCGTAGCATCCGCCAAGACGCGTGATCCGTCGAGACACAGCTAGTTTAAATTACTGTTTGATCACGAACACGATGCCTTTACCAATGACATATTTGAAGAAAACGAAAGTTTAGGGTTGTTATGTTGATATGCTAACTAAGGAAGGCTGACTAGATAATACTCAAAGGAAGAATCCATTTAAAACATATACATATTTCAACATTACATTCATCTTTATCTTGGTTTCCATTTAAAGTGGGAAAGCTGACCACATAATATGGATAGCGGTATCGTCAAGTTTTTGATCAAGTCTAATATTTGATTTATCTTGAAATTAGACTAATCATTTTCTTGTCTGATCTGAAACAGCTTTTTTTTATTGGAAGAAATATCCATATATACACAGATTATATACATAGATTGTATATATATTTTTTTGTTAAAAATAATGATAAAACCTTATCAATACAAAGTAACTCAAAGTTAAATATATATTAAATGTATAGTATTCAGATATATATAGATTTCCAATAAGACAGATATATGGGCAGAAAAACAGTGTAAAATATCCAATATGACAAAGAGAAACCATTTTTTGCTGCTTTTTGCCCCAGTTTTTCTAAAGACGTAAGTTGAAAATTGTAAAAAAGTTATAATTTTTAAGTGAAAGTTTGTTATAAGACTTCATTTATTGTGTCTCCCGAAAGAAAATAATATATTTTTTTTAATAAATTCATACCCTTTAACGATTATTATTCTTGCAAAACAGTTTCGGTGTCCTCATGGAGCCCACGTTACTTTTAGGCTTATAATTGATTGACAACTGACTCGAATTCATAAATATTTCATAAGGGTCAAAGAGTGAACTTTAACGAATATTGATAATGAACTTTTCGTAATGGTCTTTTCGTAACTCCTATAATTCAACTGAAGCCGGAAGCTGAATAATCAGTAAACTTGTTTTGAATAAATCAGAATTAAAATTGACAAGATACCGACAAAATTCCAAAATGATTTTCTTTTTATACTAATTTTTTTGTGACTACTCATTTAAGAACATAACTGATTTAAAAAAAATGAACTAAATAAAAAAAAAGGCATATCTCGCACTTAGAAAATTCAGCAAGCCTAAAAATTTATTATTATATTAAGCGTTTGACTAAGAGCGAGTAGTTAGTTTGGTTTTAAAATTTCCGCAAACAGCAAGTTGACTATTGATATGCTACACAAAAAGGTGTTGGTAAACATTATTATTATACCATCGAAAATAATTAGATATAACATTTACTTGTAAGAAAAAGAAGGTTACTCAAGGTTTCTTTCGACTGTGGTGGAAATGTTGAAAATGACGATACTCTATCAATTATTTATCCACCCTCGCACTACCCTGCTTCTATAAAATACAAAACTTAAATAATAATCTAACCTCAGGACTTTGGAAATTAAATATTCTATAGAATTTCGATATCCCTTTTGATTTTATACCTAATCCAAGTTCAATAAATCATTTCAAGCGACAAAAACACGATGGATTAATACATAGCTCGAGAAGGTACGTCACAATACAATTTAACGTACCCATTGAATAATTTCGTATGGAGATAGCCCCAGAATGAATATCCGATGACCTTCTATTGCTGTATATTATATTTCTTTATATTTATATTTATATTTATATTTACGTGAATCCAAAAACAATAATGACCCAGCCGACACACACAGACATACACTGACATTTATTGAAACGCTATAATTTTCGTTTTGTTAAGACTTAATTGGTATTATATTATGAGGTCTTACTGTTACAATTATATATTAATTATTTAAATAAATACGATGACATTACGATAATTTTTTATGAATCAATCAAATGTTTACGAGTAATTATTAGAATTGCTGGTGGGCTAATGAAATATTATAAATTTTATTATTATTATTTGTATATAGTAAATCAATAAATATTATATAAAGTTTTATAATATTATATTTAAAATGTATATATAGACAGAATTTTGCATACTTTATCTACTACCTACTAAATATCTCTTTAGACGTGCATTAAGGTACTATATCGTACTTGTTTGCTGTGTCAATATTTCGCCTTTGTCTTGATGTCGCCCTTCTCACCTTACGCACACAGAATCAGTATAAGGATTGTTTGTTGAGGCTAATTGTAACCGTTCAAATTTAGTTGATGTCTTCATGTTTATTATTTGATATTACTGCGAGTTGTCACTGGTAATCTACATTTGCTTTTAGATTAGACAGTTATTGTGAACTAATAACCCTGGCCGGACTTGCGCGCGTTCGTATCGAAAGGACATTTAAATAAAACACCGTGGGGCGCACGTTAGGACCACGGTTTTTTTTTCTAATATCTAAAATCTGGTCTTTTAAGAAGTGCCTGACCTCACCGTCGGCTCTAACGGAAGGTCAGAGCAGGCTTTGCAATCTGTATTATGCAGGTTTGGAGCCAATTTTTCATGTGTCCATGTGTTGTATTTTTTTCTGTTCTCAATTTGTCCTCTGTTACAAATAAAAATTATTTTAATTTTTTTTATTACTCTTATTATTTAATAAAAATAAAAAATAAAAATCAGAATTCAGAATGTATACGTTTATTTCAGAAAAAAATTGCATCCATGCGAAGCCGGGGTTGGATCGTTAGTTTGTCTAAATATGCTTACTGCGATTATTTTTATGAATATTTTGATCAGTTGTCGATGTGCTACCTATTGAAGAAAATATACTACCTGGTATAGACAGTTGTCAAAGACCATAGTGTGTAATATTCTAAGGTAATATCATTTTCAATATCAGTTTTAATCCCAGCATAACTCCGACCATTCAGTATCCAGTAAAAATTTCAGGTTGGTTTATTAGTAAAAATATGATTCTCTTAATAATATCGATACCGTTAAATTTTCGTTTACAAATTACCTGTCAAAATTATTTTGAGTTTAAAATACCCCTATCTTAATTATCTTAATTAATCTAGGAGTTTTAATAAGTATGTAGGTACATTGACATAATGGACTTGTCTTTTTTTATGTAAAGCTCTTTAGGCAGACTGAAGGTCCCTTGATGGTAAATGGCAACCCTCGCCTATTAACACAAACTGCAATCTGACTTTAGTAGGATGAAAGAGGGATTAGAAGGGGATAAAATTGGAGTGCAAAATTTTTTATCTGTCGGCCTGTCTGCCACTTATATTTAGTTATAAGGTTACCATCAATTAGTATATTTTTGAGGGTTACTACCCCATGCTCATGGCGGTGCCTCCGATAATTTACTATGCCCGACTGACTTGATTGCTATGCTATGCTAGTATTATATAAAAATGAATAATAAAGAAATAATTATATAGGATACATTTGCTAGATACTAGATACTTGAAATTTCAATTATATAGTCACATTACTTAAAAATTGTGATCGATAAATTATATAAAACTTCAGACGTGTAAATTTGTACTGTTTGGCATTGATAATACTGGCAATACTATACGAATCTTTTAAAAAAGCTTATTGTTTCCAAAAAATTTATTAAGCAAAAGCAATTTACTTTTTTTTTAAATTGCTCTACAATATAATATTTGAATATTAAACACTTAAAGGGATTTTATATATTAATCGCTTTAACTTTTAATTTATATTTTATATACGTTAATGCTTTGTTGACAGTATTGAGCTAATATTATTTATTATTTCAACCCATTTGCTACCTTTTCATTGAAACTTAATACTTTAATTCTCCATAATTTGCCAGCTGTTTCACCAAATTCTCTTTTGTATAATTTTATTAACTCGTCGCTTGTATTCAATTTTTTAATGTGATTATTTCAAAACTCATTTCGTGTTGGAAACTTGTTAGGGTTTGTGCTAACCAAAAAGGGCTTGCATAGCGTCGGACACTGTTTCCAGATGTAAATTTATTCCGGGATACAAAGTGGAGTCTTTGAGACAAAGGCAATACAAAAACTATATCAAGTAAATGACAGAGAAACGTGGTCTCGCTGAAATATAGACAGATGCAATGCCTGGCTTATTTATCTTCTTGTTATATCAAAATTTATGACTGTGTGTTTATATAATATAATATATTATTACATTGAAAGTAAGAAAATATATTTTTTCGTTGTATTGTTAAATGAATTAAATGTAAATGATGTTCTCATTAAATGTGCCAAGCGCAAAACTGCTGGTAGTATTGAGTGTTCTAAAACGTGAAACTGTGGCACCCGCTTTTGCTTTTCCATCTTCGTGTTTCCATTTGGTGTATTTTGTCTTTTGTTTCTTGCGAGAACAACATCCGCTTTGTCTGAACCCTCGCCATTTGTGGCACATGCAAATATTTACCTTGCCGAGGTTTCTGCTTTGACGTCCCTACATAATTTCCTGACTTCACAACCGCGGATTAGAATCCGTACACTGGTTCCTTACATTGTATTTTAATACCGCATAAGTCTGTGTATGAATGTGTGACTGTTTTACTATTAATTGCTGTTTTTTTTTTCAGGTACATATTAAATTTACTATTAAAATAAGTTCATCAAATGTAAGTACTTATAAAAAGTTTTATTGACATTATCAGTTATACTTTTTTTTAATAATAAGCAAAATCTGAGGGAGTAGGTAGTAATTATTATTTGAGGCCTAAAGAAGTTTGTTATTAAAATTAGCTCAAAAAATCTCATATAATCAAATCAAATCAAAAATAATCACTAATACACCTTCCGAGAAAAAGCCACTTAAAGAGAAGCTGATTAAACGAATTATAAAAAAAATTAATAACAATTCTAAAGACAAATTTAACAACAATACAACACAGTTTACGTATTACGTCGTAAATATAAGTATAATTCTCACTATAAGCGTACCTCACGTGGGGTTTCAAGAGAGATATCGTAATTTGGATTTTGGCTTAAGCTGAGCCCTGTAATTGCATTAGAAATAGATCTTCTAGATTCAAATTTAAATCTTTGTGGATTCCATCAATAATAAAATTGAATCCACAAGAATTCGAATTGAAATAATGAAAATATTATCGTACCGACAGTTCCTATATCTAGCCTCCAATAGGCGCTGTATCTGGGGAAACTAAAATAAATGGCGCATACATCGAACCTCTCACAGCGATGAAATTCCGGGTCATCCCCTTCCGCTGATATGATCAAATAACCTTTCCAATAACGTGTAGAGGGAAAATATAGAATGAAACAGTGTGACTACAGAACTGGGACGCCAAACTGTACTACATTAACAAAGGAACAAAAAGTAATAAGTAGGGCTTTCATTTAAGGAACGTAGAACATCTTTGAAGTTCAAACGAGGCATATTATTTACGCTCCGATTACTTGGTACTAATTATACTTTAAGTAATACACTGGCTTCTTATTTCATGGTAGCTTAAAGCTAAAAAATATTACGTCTTTAGTGCTATTTTTTTATTTCTAAAGATTCTGTATATTCTCTTACAATTAATTTTTTTAAGGTACAAATTAAGTTCTATCCCACTCCATAATTAAATGTTTTAGAAATTTATATACGACTTGGCATAATCTTGGCTATTATTTTTTGCCGGACTTTCGGTGAAATGAATTGACGCTTCTAACGTTTCTTTGAAACCTATTTAATGAAAAAATAACTGAGTTTCATTGATTTTGAATTTATTGAAGAAATTATACTACACGTTGTACACTTATGTTACCGAGGTCAAAAAAAATTGTTTTTATAATTTCTGTCTATCTGTCTATGCGTATGTGCACGCTAATCTTAGAAACGGCTTAACCGATTTGAATGCGGTTATCCATCATGTATTGTAGCAAACTTCCCGTAACCGAATAACGAAATACCAAGCGTACGAAGTTACGAAAAACAGCTAGTATTAAATATCATACAAGATAAAGATCCAAATAGAGAAGGGTAAGCATAGAGGCGCAGAGGTATTATATATTGTATAAGTACATAGTGTCATAGTATCGCTGTGTCAGTGCACTATGACAAAGTGAGACGCGGCGAGTGTCGTGCCCTATCAACACCCGACTTTCCTTTTTGTCTCCAAATGATTGATGGATATTGTGCCTGCTCCCGTTGTCGCTTCTCAACTGACGGTATTGACACAGCACACATTAGGAACCGTACGTAATCTTATTTATTATCGTTAAGCTTCACAGACTACTCCTTTCTTCTGCCATCGCAAGTTATATAATCTATGGTTTCGCTTTGAACCACCATGAATAGGCGAAAAGCCTTCATTGCTATACTAATTGCGTACTGATAAACTCGTATGCAGGTTTTTTAAATTTAATTTAGTTAATTTAGTAAATTCTGGATTGTGGCTGTCTGTGGATCGTGTGGTTAAACTGTTTCAGTAACAAAAATAACTTGAAACAAAGTCTTGTTGGATATTTCTATGAAAACATTAGTAAAACTAGAAGAATTACAATATTCAAGAAGATAAAATAAGTTGTCACTAATGTTAACTCGTCTAACCCTTAAATTTAAATAAATACACATCCAATTAATCGTTCTACTGTTTAGTGTTTTCATTGTGATATTGACGTGACGCGTGATTCTTTATCCGCACCGCCTCCGGAGTTATTTCGTAAAACGCGTCAGGTTCCCATCAAAAATGATTGGCGAAACCCGTCACTGCTTATTATTTCTTCGTCATCCGTAATACTGATGATGTTTATATTCCATGGAATTCATTTTTCATTCTTTGGAATTTATATTACAATTTCTATTCTCTATATCTCTATGTAAGTAGAGGTATTATCATATTTTGTTAACATATAAACAACTATAAGGAATTTGCTTTAAGATTTTATTTCGAAACATTTAAAATTGATTCATAAACCCACCGTCTGGTATGCAGTTTATTCAATTACTGGTCCGACTCGAAGGTTTGAAATATCATCCCTTGGGTACCTACTTATTATTAAACCACACCAAGAATGCTTTTAATGTAGATATAGATACATTAAAAGAGCCACTGGTGCTAGCGACCTCGTCCGCTTTGAATAATGAAAGATATAACACCTGAGAAAATAGCTGACATTTTTTGCTGCAGCTGATTATTATAATAAAAAGTTTTTCAAAAACAAGTGTGAGAATATTAATTTGATTAAGTTATGCTGCAAATACGGACGAAAATACATTTTAATTATATTTTATGTCATAAAGGAATTTATTTTCAGAAGCGCCTCTCTCTTTTTGTTTCACAGTGGGCTCACAATGGGATAATACTGGTAGGGTTGAAAAGCTACACAAAGCACAGTGCCAAAGTGCCAATGTGCTTTGTGTAGCGCGAAATAGTTCAAACGGACTCTGTTTATGTTGTACGTTATGTTATTATATCTGTGACGCTTATGTTGGTGTGTACGGTTGACGCGATCATTTGTGTGCCTTTACTTCATTAAAAATATTAATACTCCCCCATAGATATCACTTTTGTTCGGTACTGTACTTTTATTTCAAGTTTCTTAAGTAAAATATAATTTGTGCCAATCGCCTACTAAGATTATCCTAAGGTGTCGTGTCGCACGCAAGCAAATAATGTGTGTGAGATGACTACAAATATATGTATTTTAAAGTTCGCACATTTCGTACTAAATAAAAGCGTGCGAAAGGACAACTAAACCGAAAATAAGGTTACAGACCCACAATAAAAAGGTTTCTATAACCGAAATACACTTACCATGCTTAACATTACGACAAATATTTGATCATCTAATTAACTATTGTTCTAACTATTGGTAGATACATTTCAAATCTAAACTCAAGTTAAAATAACATTTAAAAAAAATTACCTTTATCCTTCGTGTACGCATTACCTCTGTAATCCTATGTCTCCTACGTTTCAAGACTATACTAGTATTCTATGTATTAAACCAGAACTAAACAGGTCTACTGAGCCGTTCCATCCGAATCCGTTAAAAGGTTTACGCATGTTTAAGTAATTAAAACAAAATATCTTCATAAACTCTCCCAGAATACATAATGAAATAATAACACTAATTATTGTACCTATTACTTAAAATAAAAACTATTATGTTATATAAAATGTAATAATAAGTTTTTTAAGGTAGTTTTATACGCCATAGTACATTAATAATAAAATAAAATAAGGAATTACCCAACTAATAACTTAATTAACAAAATCACAGGCTTTATGGCCAAACAGAATATTCTGCTTACAACAAAATGTATATCGTTTATATATTTTAAACAAAGGTATTAAAATATATATAAAGTAAAATAAATATATATGTACGGAAGGGACATACGAGCAGATTCGGGCTGTTATCAGTATCGGAATGACTGCAATTCAGTCGATATTACATAATGAGCTGTGTGTAAGAAAGCTAGTTTCCCGCTGGGTTCCCCACAATTTGTCCGAAGAGCAAAAGGCGGCTCGTGTAGATTGGTGCCGGAATACTCTGCTACGCTTCAACGGAGGGAAGTCAAATGCCCTTTATAATATCGTCTCAGGTGACGAATCATGGATTTATTCATACGAACCTGAAAGAAAACATCAGTCAGCAGTTTGGGTCTTCGAAGACGAGGTCAAACCAACGAAAGTGGTTCGCTCCCGCAGCGTGTCAAAGAAAATGGTCGCTACGTTTGTCTCGAAAAAGGGGCATGTTGCTACAATTCCTTTACAGGAACGCAGAACGGTTACCGCCGAGTGGTATATCACGGTTTGTTTGCCAGAAATGATAGCCGAACTCCGAAAAAATAACCCGAAACGTCGCATCATCTTACATCACGATAATGCGAGCTCCCATACGGCTCGGAAGACAAATGATTTTTTAAAGCAGGAAAACGTTGAGCTGATGAGCCATCCTCCGTACAGTCCTGACCTGAGCCCAAACGATTTCTTTACATTCCCTAGAATGACAGATTTATTACGCGGTCAACGGTTTGAAGACCCCGAAGCAGCTGTGGAAGCGTACAAATCAGCCATTTTGTCAACATCAACTTCAGACTGGAATTACTGTTTTAATGATTAGTTTGCACGAATGGAAAAGTGCATTAAGTTGAACGGAGAATACTTCAAAAAACAATAAAATACAATTTAGCTATACCGTGCATGTGGTTTTTCTTATTCCCGATCATTTCAGTGTGCCCCTCGTATGTAGTACCTATACGCGCGGTTTCCTATATATTACTTATCGCAGATGTATGCCGAAATAAAATGTAAAATTATTTTATCCATAGTCATAGCTTTTGTATGATATAAAAACGGATATCAAAGGGTTTTATTCAGGCAAGAGAAACATAAAAATCAACCAACTCAATGGAGAACTCATAATACATTCATACTGCGGTGCAATAAAACCCTAGTGATATTTATTATTATGCCCTATGCAATTATTCGCTCTGATATTTGGTAAACATTACTGCTTAAAGTTCACCGAGGCGTTTCATGAATAATAACCAAAAAACAACAATCTATATCCTTACATAGTATAATTTGAATTAGTTTTCCGTTTCTGTATGTCTGTATATCCGGTAACTTCTCCTAAACCACGCAATGGATTTTGATGCAGTTTTCACCGTCAGAAAACTGCATCTAAATCAAGTCAAGTCGCCGAAACTGTCCGTGTCTGTCTGTTTCTCCGCTAACAACTTCTAACAGATTTTGATACAGTTTTCAGTCATGGAAAGAGGGGTAAGCGAGGAAGGTTTGTGTATATAAAAAAATGCATCCCAGGCGAATCCGGGAGCGGGTCGCTAGTCATACGATATTATTTATTTATTTATTTTTCAAAAGGTACACGAACAGCACAAAAATAAACTTACAATATGTATAGGCAAAGGCAACACAAGGCAATTTTAAGGCATACACAGATAGACTACAAACTAAAAATTGAGACGAACGATAACATACGCATGCAACTAAACAATAAATATTATAACCGAAACTTAACTTAAATTATATTAAAATAAAATGATAACAAAAAGATAGAAAAATGAAAAGAAAACAAAACAAAAGAAAAGAAAACCGCTCAGCTAAACAGTATAGCCGTCAATTTACTCTTTTACTCCGCCGATTTTACTCCGCCGATTTACAATTAAATATATCAATATCAGCACCCAGCCCGCCGAACAACATGTTGAGGTTCCTACTAGCCCGCCAAAGAAAACTATTCTGCCGATAATTTGAACTAGCAATTGATATTGAAATCGGGTTGTATGACCTAACCGATCTAGAGGGCACATTAAAATTAATCAGGGAGAGAATATCGGGGCAGTCCACACGACTATTAATAACATTGATTAGATAAGAAATGTCAGAAATTTCACGGCGTATATTAAGGGGTATCAAATGATGTCGCTTACACATGTCACGGTAGTCATTAGAGTTATAAGGTTGATACAATCTATCTATAGCATTATAAATTAAAGTCACTGTCTATTTCTCCGCTAACTTCTAAACCACCCAAAGGATTTTGATACGGTTTTCACTAATGGAAAGAGCATTAAATAATCTATAACATAAAAATGAATCCCTAAATGTGTTGCTAAGCGCAAAACTCGAGAACGGCTGGACCGATTTTAATTCTGTCTTCA
Source organism: Synanthedon andrenaeformis (assembly GCA_936446665.2). Lineage (NCBI taxonomy): Eukaryota > Metazoa > Arthropoda > Insecta > Lepidoptera > Sesiidae > Synanthedon > Synanthedon andrenaeformis. The sequence goes on along the minus strand of OW387781.2, from coordinate 9,364,738 downwards.
CTCATGGATAGAGGGATAATCAGGGAAGGTTTTTACGTTAAAAAAATGCACCCCGGGCGAAGCCGGGAACAGGCCGCTAGTTTACAATAAAAATGACATCCGTTCGAATCCGGGAGCGGGCCCGCTTGTAAAATATAAATCGTGAATACATTCGGCAATGCGCAAAAAGTTTCTCTATTAACAAGTCATATAGCGCCAATTCTGTGGTACCTAATGACTACATTATTGCTCAAGTTAAACATAATCACGCGAACTATTTAAAAGTTTGTTCGTTTTGTGTTTGGCAGCGATTTAAGTTTCGCCGGGCCCTTAATTTCTTTCGTATTTCCACCCATCATTCTTTTTGCGTCGCCGGCGATACGGAGGCTCGAATATCATGTTTCGCTCGTTTCATCTCGACGATGGTAATATCGATGCCAACTGCACATAAATAATATCGGGTAGGTATGTATATAAAGGCCTAGTGTGTTAAAACAAGGCGCAAAGAAGACTTGGCAAGAGAACGCCCATCCATGCTAAAGAAACTTTTTCTATCAGCGGAAGGGAAATTTATTGCGACATTTTTCCAGAGCGTATAATAACGCGGCCGCTTATTCGTCTACTTTTTATTGTACAGATTATTTTTCTTAATTGAATGTTTGTTTCGTGTGGGCACCGAACAAACATTCAATTAAAATTAATTAATTTGATTTACTTTCGAAACTAAATCAAAATATTTTGATTGGTTGTTGTATGTTCAATTACTACTTTTACAAATTCAACTACCTACCTAATCTCTGTGCGCCAATAAAACTAGTAAAAATAGTAATTTATATTTTTAATGTTTTACCTACTCTCACAGAATATACAAGAGAAATAGTATTAATACCTAATATAACTAGCGACCCGTTCCCCGCTTCGCCCAGGGTGCAAAATTCATCTATAAAATCTTCCCCGTAAATCCCTCTTTCAATGTGTGAAAACCGAATTAAAATCAGTCTACCCATTTTCGAGTTTTCGAAGCATTTTCGAAGGATTTTATGTGCATAAGTATAGAAATAAATATAATAATATCAAAATCACGTGTTACATACATAATTATATGTTCATTCGTTTCGTTAGATGAAAATGCGCAATAGTATTCAGCTACAAAGAACAAGAAAGTAAGCAAAGCCAGCTGCGAACGTAATTAGATAAGGGAACTGCACCAGACAATAACGTGCCGTTGTCTCATTAAACTTTGTTGACGGCAGCAACCAACAAGAAAACTCCCAAGCATTTTTTTTATTCAATTTCCTTCTGTCTTTTGAGTGTTTTAACATTTTTGGAATTTGCCATCTCTCCTTTCACTTCAACTGATGGGAACGACGTCGTCAAATAAAATCCTATCACTTTATTTGTTAATAAATCACTGTAGTCCATGGCGTCAATTTCAATTGGCATATCCATAATGGATCGCCGCAACTTTGTCTGTTTAATTTTGTTATACACGGTATATTAATTGCTAAGTTGTTTCCAAATCCGTATATAGAGTGTCAGAAATAATATACGAGTATGTTATTAGGGATAGCGTAGCTATTCATTTTTAGTAAAATAGTTTTATAAATTCGGTACAGTAATTCTGTTTTACTAATAATTATGTAATTGTAACTACATTATGGGTTTGATTATGAAGATATTTATTTCTCCTACTGACTTTTGTATGATGAAATTGTCTGTCAGTCAAAAACATTGACAAGCTGCTGCGGCTGAGCTCAGAAAAGCTATTAGCTTTAAATTATTGAGCCATTAAAGTTTAATGTCGCCCGAGTTGGATAGCATGTTATGACTCGACCCTCGTGATACAGGGTCATACGTGAAATACGCCACTCTGCCTGCCTATAGGTCGCTAATTCTCCCGCTTGCGGCCCGGCTCGAAATGTACGACTGTTACGGCCCCTATTAGATTTTATATCGCCATCATCGTCGCCATTACGAAACTCCTTCGAGAGAACCCTCTTACCTTCATTAAGGTTAGTGTTGCGCTTGTGCCCTTTATTCATTATTCTTAAGGACGTGGCATTAGTTAGAAAAATGCTTACAAAAGGTAGTTTTGTTGTTTTTGTTTGGCAGCAAAACAGTGCTGGTTTATGTAATTTAGGGAAGCAATCTTAGTTATTATCAGATTAATTTGTGCTAAGGGTCCGCACAAATTGTAGACTTTTTGTCCGTGGACAAATAAAAAGTGGATATTTCCTTGTAAGGCTGCATTTAGATAGACATACGCAGAAAAATCTTTATAGCCGCCGCCGCACGGTTGGCATATACTAGCCGCGTACTTTTAATTATTCGCAGCGAATTTAAACTACTATTGACTAAGCAACAACATTCAAATTCTTCGCCATCATTCGGTCGCTGCACGGTGCTACTATCAACTCGATCGGTCGGCGCGCTGTCCCGTTCAAATTTTCTGATGAAGATTCTTTGATAAATTAACTTTACGTAGTTACAAAAAGCTTATTTTTTTATAACTTTGTCATACATTCTTGCTTATTTCGACCGCGAATTCGAAAATAAGGGCTGACCAAATAATTATTGTCATATAAACGCGCCTAACGCAGCACACGGAAAACAAAAAGTACGCGGACGCAGGCAGGCGGAATGAAAATAAAGAGATGAATCTTTAAGAGATCTCTTTATGAAAATAAAGAATGTGCTTGGTAGCAACAGCAACCAGGATTCTGTCGTATTTGATCACTGTCGTTTCACGAACAGAATGCACCCCTCACGCGATAACTAAAACCTGTAGCACTACCATGAGTTGCTATCGAAATGTGACATTAGTTTACTTCTGTCTATAACGAATAAACTAGCTTCGAATGGTTTACAATATAAGTCGTACCATGAGTTTCGCTAATATTTACTTTACTCGCTAACGTTAACTCGATTGTGTCTAACTTCACGCTTAATAAAGCTATCTCTTTTTAAATGTACTTGAAAGAAAAAGAAGGATATTGGATTCATACCATGGAGAATAGACGTAAGGAGGTCCAACTCTATACTTGAGAAAGTGTCCGTCGAATACGCTCAATTAGGCGGCGCTGTAATAGCATTGGGATGTGACGCACTAGTAGCATTTTCTTTACGGTTATTTCATGAACTACGCCAACAACCAATCATAAAACACCAAAAAATAATTAAGTAGGCATTTCAATGATAATAACAACAATATAGAGTATGTAAAAATATATTCACGACTTTTCACCCTCCAATTTGCTGGTGAAAGATTTTACTACTAACGTTACGGTATTTCTCGAGAGCATCAGTCAAATTTGTAACTCATGGTAGCGAATTTGTATAGAAATGTCAATTTGACGTAAGTCGCTAGCGACTACATTCGATAGGTATTTTACTTATACAACTCACGGTGCCGATTTTAGTTCTTTGAGTGACCGCTAGAGGCGCTGTACAATTTTCCATACAAATATTTTACGTTCTCGCTCATCTCTCGCTAGCGAGTTCGTTCGTTCATGGTAGTACTACTGTATTCACAAACGATACTTGTTTTAGTAAAGTAGCAACACTGTGCAAAGAACGCTATTTTTCTGAAATCGTCCTGTACGTGTCAAGAGACCGTAACGTGTATTCGAAAAGAAACTTCGAGCCGGCCGAAGCTAGCCGGTTCTTTCTATTGACTCGATTTTTCTTATGTAACAATATTAGTTACAATTCTTATGTATTCTATTGATATAATTTACTTGTATTTTACTAGAATACAATATATTACAAAAATATGAAATTAAGATATTACTTTAAGGATATCATTGAGGAGCATACTCTTCAATGTGAGGAGGTATGGGATACTGTCTATCTTATCAAGTCTTAAGACAAGTGCTATTAGTCTCTTCACAATACTTACTTTCACAGTTAAAGCAATAAATTCTAACAACTCATACATCGAAAATTATTCAGAAATTACAGCCATTACAGGCTCTCAACCGGGATTCGATAATACGTCTGCCGTTTCTTCAATCGAATTTTCTATTGACCGGGTTTCGCTTGTAAAATGACATTTTAAAAACTTTGTGTATTTATCTAGGCCAGTCTTGGAAATAGTTGAATCTATTTGGAGGGGTTTGTCTGGCAAATACAGGTCGATTTAGAGGGTAAACTGTACATTTTCCTAGGCCAAGTCGCAGGCTAAATAAAGTAAAATTGTGGAATTCCATTTCTACTGGGAAGAAAATCGAATATCAAACCTTACCAAATATTAATGCGAGACACTGAAATAACCGCACCCGACCCGACACTGTAAATATAGTGAAGTGACACTTGAATTGTGGAAGGAAATTACTCAAGGCTAAGTGCCGACTCGACAAAGAACACTTTTTTTGAGCCGCCCTAGAAGACGCTCGCGCCGGAATCTCGACAAAATGTCAATATCCTTTTGTAAACCAGCACTTGGCAACGGAAATTGCAGACATTCTCAAACTATCTTGCAGCTCCCCGCCTCATAAAGAGTACGGAAGCAAACTAAACAGACTCTAGATTTAATTCCATTAGACACCGACGATACCAGAGCGGTACTTAGTTTTAAACTACTTTGCTTTCATTTAACTTTGCAATATAAAAACGGCTACGAAGAAATGCCACTTCACAAATTGTCCATAACTTTTCTTGCCAGTAGCAATAATATTAAAATCGTTGGAAGTCCGTTCCCTCGGGGTGTGCTTCTTCAAACTTTTACAACTCTTATACTTATTTGGAATCTCATTTTTGATGCACTATACTCGTACTGTATTAGATCGAAAAGAAAATGATGACTTTTATGTATATAAACCTGCTTAAATACAGAGGCATAATAAAGAAAGTAGGATGAGGCATATATATAAATAATGTAGTACTCAATGTTATAACTATATAATGTAGTCTCACGAGTTTAAATATGGTTTGAGACAATTTAATTTTATAAAAACGAAATCAAATTACGCCATCATCTTTAGCCTTAAAACACTTGAGTATATGTAACATGAATTATTCATAAAGCTGAAGAAAATGTCAGAGCTATTGTACAATTTGTGAGGAATATGTTGCCATTATTCTCATTAGAGAGTTTCCCTCTACAAAATAATATCTAATCTACGTTACAACTTCGACAGGTTAAGGCAGAATTCCCGCAAACACATTAAAGCGACGAGCATTACTCTCAAACAGTGTTAATGTAGATAAAACATTAATATGTATGAGCCTCAAAGCTTGTTTGTGGTATAAGGCTTAAAATTTTAGACACCCTCTCGATGAATAAAGAACATTGGGTCAGGCGCCCTAGTTAGGTAGGCGCGGGTATAGCGTGACTTTAACTTAGATATTATCAGCTCGATATGCAGCCCCTTCAGCTTTGTTATCAGTGAATTGCTTTAAGACAGGAAATAAAACATTCCAAGCCATAGTAATTATTCCAGTCGCGAGCTGCCTCTGTCCACTATGTATAACACCTTGTAATTTTTGTATAAAGAATTTTACAAGAATGTTTTAGTTTTATATAGATATAACATACTAGTTGGCGCTCGCGAATTCGTCCGTATTAAAATATGAAAAACATACCTGAGAAAATATATGACAACTTACCTAACATTTTTTTTTTAGGATAAAAAGTATCCTATATATTAATCCAGCTAATAAACTATTTGTGTGCCAAATTTCATCTAAATCCGTTGAGCCGTTTTGGCATGAAAGAGTAACAAACTTTGCCATTTATAATATTAATAGGATGTTCTTAACAAATTAATAATATTTGTAAGCCATGGCAGAATGTGTATAGGTGTGTATTAAAAAATTATTTAATTAATAATTTATTTTGTACTCGCATTTTAAGCAGTATTTCTTTCTTTCTTTCTTTAAATCTTTTATCAGAGCGTCAATTCTGATAAGTACAATTACTATCTCACATGCTAAGCATTATCAAGCTCTCCACACGGGGACGGTACCAAATGGACCCTGTCGTCCATTTTGACGCTAAATTGAATCTGAATAGCAGTGAATCGTTTAAAGCCCCAGTAAATAGAGAGTTGTAAATAAGTAGGGACGTGGATAGCATTCAGTGTCCCAATTCATCCTTTTGCCTTTTCTGCAAATTAAATGAATGTCTTAATCTCGGTAATACGTATAGGATATGCATTAATTTGTAATGACATATGCAGAGTTGCTAGGTATTATTTCCTACGTTAGGTAATTTAGGTTTAGTAGATGAGTAAATGGATATAAGAAGCTTTATATGCAGATATAGCATGGTTATATGAACAATAGAGTGAGTTTTCAATTAATGTAGAAAAACATCATACTCGTAGAATGATGAAATCGAATTAAAAAAAATATCGATTAAAATATCTGAAGGTTATAATTTATATGGAGTAAGAATCAATTTTAGAATCGTATTTAGGAACAAGGAAAATAACATGCGTGAAATGGATTAAATCAAAGGTCACATAGTACCTGTGATATGTAAATATTAGTATAGTTTGGGTTTGGGGCTAAATATTGTTCATGTCTGAACTAAAAATACAAATAACCTGCGATTAAAATGGTTTATTTCCCCAAGTAATTCAAATAACAATGCGGCGGGCGGTACTTACTTAGCCTACGTCCCAAAACTTTAAATAGACTTCTCGTGTAGTCTGTTATCTCGAGCTATAATGTGAGCTAACATTATACCCTGGAGTCCTCGGGCGAAGAGTTTGAAACGTGACGATAATTACACATTTCGAGATTAATACATGAACACTTATTACAATTACAAAATATTTCACAGCGCCGTGTGGCTTTGTTTGAAACTTAAAGTCTGGTAAAATACATTACTGTGTGCTTGTGACACATTAAACCTGTAAATAATTAAATGTGTGCGCGCGTATATTGTAAACTAATTACGCGTGTTTCTCACTCAATCGACCGTAGGCGTTGTCAATTTATTTTCGCACTGGTTGGTGCCTGCGAATTCGTCCGCTTTGTAAAATGAAAAATATAACACCTGAAAAAATATGTGACAACTTTATCGCCCAATCTATACTAACATTATAGAGAGATGATTTGTATTTTTGTTTATAATAAATTAACTTAAAACTACTGGATCGATTTTAAAATTCTTTTTTTCACCTATAGAAAGCTATATTATCAGCAAGCAACATGGGGTATACTTTATAAAATTGCGCGGACGAAGTTGCGTGCTGTGGCTAGGTTTTTATATTTCTAGACGATCCCTTGGGAACACATTTTCAGGATAAAAAGTGTTATATATGTTAATCCAGGTAATAAACTATATGTGTGCCAAATTTCGTCAAAATCCGTTAAGCCGTTTTTGCGTGAAAGAGTAACAAACATCCATCCATCCTCACAAACTCGCATTTATAATATTACTAGGATTAGAGGATATCTTTCAAAATTTTTAAAATAGCTTAAATAGCACAAAATTTTAGTATCAGCATTGAGTAGTAAATCATAAAACATGACTTGTCTAGCTTTTGTTTTAGCTGTAGTACAGTATCTGACGACTATCTTTTATAAAAACAACACCAAGTGGGGATACAAAAAGAATAGATCAGTATAATGTTATGTAAAATTATATTCATTTAAGTAAATTAAGTTAAACTAACAAACAAATGGCAAGTTATATTATTTCACTGTATGTAGGTACCATTGATACCTGGAATTTATACTGAAATTTACGAATAAAAGCTTGTACTTAGCATTAAGTGAAAATGTTAATGGACTTTAACTTTATGTGGCAGGCAAATGACATTGACTAACCTCAATAACATGTACCTACATTTGTTGTCGTAACAGCTAACAGAAACTATAAGAATGTTGCCAATTCAGATTGCTATTGAAGCCTACATTTTGTTCGTGACATGAACAGAAAAATGGAACTTACAAGATATAGTTCAATTCACCTCGACAATTTCGCTTTGTACGTTATTTTATACGAAACTGGGCCGTTCAGAAGCACTGCAGATGTGCTAGTCATTTCGTGCAAATGCTGCACAATACCATATCTCCTCCATTGACTTGAGGAGCATAAAAGATTTTGACAACAAAGCCTTTTTGGGAAGAGGTTTCCAAAATTGCACAAATTAAATTTAGTAAGTCTCGAAGGAGTTTGGATGACGCCACTCCTTTTGTCCTGGCAGACAATACCCTCTGAATAGTGACTTTACTCATATTTCATTCGAATACAATGACCTTTCTTTTGCTTTATCCAGTACTCAATACTAGAATATTTTTATAAAGCTTCGTCATTCACGTTACGGAAAGGATTATTATCTTCTATCGTACTTAAAGTCGTAACTCAGATAAGGAGTACGGCGCTTCTGCAATAGAAATTGTAACAATAATATTGTGCAAACTAAAGCAACCCGAAACGTAATTGTTGCCCAAATTATACAACGTTGGAAACCTTTCCTTGCTCTCATTAATATCCCCTAATCTACGACGTTTAAACAAAGAAATGCTTACGTCGCAAACCCACAAGCTCGGGCCGAACATCGTTATCCGTTCGTCGCTTGACAACAATACGACAAGGGTCTGCTCGTCAGATTGCAAATTAAATTAGAACATCCCGCCGATCCTGTTTACCCTCTCAAATGTGCAAGTTTTAAAGGGATGCTTAATTCATGAATCTTTTCCAAGTTTGACCATTCAATTTACATTTTCGAACTGACGCCGCTTCGGCGCTCCGACAATTTGCATTCTTGACCGCGACTCTTGCATTTATTCACAACTATGTGAGAATTATGTTTCCACTTCACCAAATAATGTAACTTAAGCGGCTTTAAAATATTGAGTTATTTATCGATGCGAACTCGATCATCGTGTTTACCGCTGCCGTTCATTGCCCCTCATAAATCGTTTACAGGTTGGGCGTGCTACATCCTCAAGATGAATGCCCTTATGTCAGCCTGATATATTTACTGTCCACCATATGGTCTTCCAATCCTTACATACCTTTATATAGCCTTCATTGTGTATAATAACGTTTTGAAAATCTTTCTTATTATTATAAATGCGAGTCTGACTATGTATTAACTTTGCACACCTTAACCTGATTGATTCCTAAAAAACGCAAATATAAAAATAAATTTACACAAAAGTAAAAGAGATAAGTCAAATTGGAGTTAAACTAGTTTAGGATACCAAATGGGTTCCATATTCTAATTTTAAATGAGTACCCAAGTGTGTGAATCAAAAAAGCATATCATGATTCATGACTAAGCATTTCCACCATTTTAATTAATTAAAGATATATTAACACGAAAAACAAATTTTTTAAGCGTCTTGGTTTGGATTAAGACTGAGACTAAAATTATACTACTAGAGTAAAATTGCGGACAACACAGCTAGTAAAAGAGAAAACTAATCTGACTGAGGATACAATATCTAAACTCGACAGTATTATGTTAAAAGGATTATTCTGCACTAATAGATAACTAAAACCCTTTTAGAGTAAATGTGTTCTGAGTGTGAACATCAAAATAAACAAGTAAATGATAATAGTGCTTGGTATTGTTGGGGCAAAGCCTCCACAAGCTAGCGTAACATACGTAAAGTGCGGTATCGCATATTACACATTTTTCATCTAAATCGTGTGACTTTTGCCCGTTCACACGCGTAATGTAGCGCACTTTATCGTCAGTAATCCTAACGAAACGGCTCTTCCTTTTGGCTCTTTAGAAACCCTTTAGAGAAATCATTCTATATTTGTTTTTTTTTTACCGTTTTAGAAGCACATGTTTTCAAACGCTTTTAGTTTTTATTTTTACGGTTATCTAAATACATGGTATAGAGCAGTGATGGTTTAATCAGTGCTGATCTGCTGATAAGGCAGACTAATTCCGATTCGAATAAACTTGCACCACAAGTAAGTATTTATTGATTTCATATCAATTTTAGAAATAATCATCTAGAAATAACATCGAGAGGAAACTTGCGTGTCTTAGAATATAAACAATCTTCGAGGAAACTTTTAGTCTTGCCAATCCACAGAGCGCTAATGTAATGAACCTCACATTAAAGGCATACCTCGTCACTATAAGGAGAAGTCATGTAATGTATAATTTTAATATAATGTTTTATATGGGCTGGGATAGAAACTATTACGTTTTAGGAATGGTAAGACATACAGAATTCTGGAGACAAATTGTGCAGCCACCGTTCCGTTTCCGTTATATCTTTCTGGCGCTTTTCATCTGTGCCTTTATTAATTTTGATCACTCTTCTTTTTGAGACACATACTTCTCTTATTTCTCATTTGTCGCATTCCACATAACTCTATTTTATTATATGTTTGTCCTATTCGTACATAATATTTTTTACAGGAATGTGCCTCTCCAATTTTACTGAATTTCAATTACGAGTATCTTATAAATCAATCAAAGTTCCATTATAATCCGACTGCATGTTCACACATTAACATTCGGTAACAAAAAATAATCATACATACTGTGTTTAAATATTTTTTATATATCAGGCTATACTAATACATATTTTATATTATACACAGGTCACGTGAGCTGTTGCTAAGCTAAAGTCTAACCAATTCCTTTAAACAATTTTATTGTTCGCTAAACACGACAGGTTTACGGTTCATTTGAAGAATTTCTTTGATGTTTCAGTTCGTCACAGATAGATTTGCCGCGATGGTTTTGTTGCTGAAGAGAAAGTACAAGGGGATGAACATAAAATGTCGTGGATTTAACCGAGCTACTTTCGAAAAATAAACGTCTTTTTTTATTTATACATACGTTTTTATACACGTGCCAAACGGATTACTTTCTTTTTATATCTAATGGAAGCCAGTTTATGATTGTGGAAGCAGTGGTTCCTGATTCATTTAAATATCAGTAATATTAGCAGCTTTTTTTATATATGTAATAATTTCAAGTCATTCGCCGATTTCATATGAAAAAGTTAGAATCAAAATTTTTACGTACTTATACTACGTACTATATTTTTATATACTTACACTACGTTACAAATTTACAATGCTCAGGCCTCTACCCTGTTTGAGGATTGAGGAGGCATGGGTTATTATATTTCAACCACGGTAACCCATTGCGATTGACAGGACTTTGTCTTCTAGTCTTCATCTTTGTATCTACTGAAAAAGACGGTTAAGCAGCACACAGACGTATGAGTAGTGGAAGAATAATACAATGTAACCAAGTTCTCCCAAATGATCTAATTTTGTCTTAAACATTTATTGTAAGAAAACATTCAAGAAATATATATTTTGCCTTAATAAAATGATTTCGGTTATAAATGTTATCCAGAACAATGTGAGGGGTTTCCTGCTTACCTAAGGCAGGAAGCCCATCATAATTTATCGTACAACCTTATTCGTGACCTCATTACTGATACTTGGACAAAAGCCAAATGAAATTTGCCAATGTTTCATACATTAACTGTGCCTCCATGACTTACTTATTTTTGTACATTGTCGTAACCTAATGAATAATGAGATTTGTGAGAGAGACGAATTGGCTTATCTACTAAATTGTGATTTGTTTATTAAAAAAATATTACATGAAGTCTTTGATTAGCTCCCTATTTTTAAACAGCGTTTCAGTATTCGATCATTACTAACTCACTTATACTGCTATAACTTTAAACTCGCTGAAGATTCTTATTTCTGCATATGATTTTACCAGAAACGAACATGCAAGAGCATCAAAATTAGGAAACAATGAAGTTGTGTCTCCTGAAATATGTTGACATAAAGGTGAACAATATTTCTAAAGCATAAGCGCAGGCGGCATAGACCCAACAATGCCTTCCGCACCCTAACTCGACCCTTGTCATGGCGTCACATATCTGTCCGACTTAATTTTAGCCCGCACCCTTCCAAGCCCTGGAGAAGACGTCGGCACCAACTTACTTCTAAATCTATAATCTTATACGACAAAATTCAGCAAGACTTGCAGTGTTTTATAAAAGATTTCTAATATTGCCTGATAATCTAGGACGAAAAATTTTGTAAGTAATGTGTTTTTTATATTCCTTCTATGAATCCCTTGGTAGTCTTTTTTATGTTTAAGTAGGTGTTTTGCTATCCTTTAATATAAATCTTCTAACGGTCCATTTGGTCGTAGGTAGCTACCGACGTTTTTAAAACAAGCAAAACAAAGAGGTTTGCCGCCAATTGCGCTGCCAAGCTCGCTGCCAATCCTGTAGCACTACCATGAGTTTATGACGACCGAACTCGCTAGCGAGAGATGAGCGAGAACGCAAAAAATATTTGTATGGAAAATTGTACAGCGTCTCTAGCGGTCACTCAAAGAACTAAAATCGGTACCATGAGTTGCATAAGTAAAAAAACCTATCGAATGTAGTCACTAGCGACTAATGTCAACTTGATATTTCTATACAAAATCGCTACCATGAGTTACAAATTTGACTGATGGTCTCGAGAAATACCGTAACGTTAGTAGTTAAATCTTTCACTAGCAAATTGAAAGGTGAAAAGTCGTGAATATATTTTTATATACTCTATATTGTTGTTATTATCATTGAAATGCCTACTTAATTATTTTTTGGTGTTTTATGATTGGTTGGTTGCGTAGTTCATGAAATAACCGTAAATAAAATGCTACTAGTGAGTCACATCCCAATGCTATTACAGCGCCGACTAATTGAGCGTATTCGACGGACACTTTGTCAAGTATAGAGTTGGGCCTCCTTACCTTTATTCTCCATGGTATGAACGTAGGGAATCCTATATCCTTCTCTTTCTTTCAAGTATATTTAAAAAGAGATAGCTTTATTAAGCGTGAAGTTAGACACAATCGAGTTAGCGTTAGCGAGTAAAGTAAACATTAGCGAAACTCATGGTGCGACTTATATTGTAAATCATTCGAAGCTAGTTTATTCGTTATCGACAGAAGTAAACTAACGTCATATTTCGATAGCAACTCATGGTAGTGCTACTGATATGGAAACGGACTCTGGCACTCTTACTCAGGCACCAAAACAGCACACGTGTTGTTATTTTACTTAGTTACAAACTAACTCTCGGTCTTTTAAGGCGACGCCAGCCCCTAATGATAAAAAAATCCACTTATTTGTAACCGTTATCCTTTTAAATTATCATAATAATTACAATTTAAAAAATACTCAAATCATCTGCAGGATATATGAAAGCGGATCATCTTTATTATTTTTTAAATTATATTTAATTATATATATTAAAAAAATTACAAAGTTGGGGTCTAATATCGATGTTGTAACCGTGCGATTTGCTTAATAATCAATATTTTAAAGAGCTATTTTTTTTAATAAATACTGCGATCTTCTATCTAACGGCTCATCAAAAGAAAAATTTGAATTATACTTTATTTAATTTTTAAATAGATATTTTCGAGATTTGCAAGTACGGCGGGTAGCGACTCCCCCTGAGCAGTCCTGTCAATTCAGTGCGGGACGAGTCGTGGTGCAAGGTGGACGTGTGTCGCTTTTCTCCGCTACGTACTTACCGTTTAACAAAGATCAATTGAGTCGTCGCAGAGGGTATAACTCATTTAATTTAAACTAATATAAGTAACGTAAGTGGTAAGGTTTTATTTGTGTGAAAATTGGATATAAAAAAGGCACCCAAAAGAAAGCGATGATTTGGTTAAAAAAAGAAAAACTGCAAAGGATGAGACATCTGTAGATATAAATAAAGCCACAGAGGAAGACATAGTAGTAATGCAGAGTCCATTAAGGGAATCTCGAAATAATAAACAGTTAGATAATCGCGGATGTCGTAATATAACAAAACGATTTTTAGATTTTAACGAGTTTTAATTATTTGTATTGTAAAAATATAGAATTTTATATATATTTCTTCCGTTTTTTGTATTATATATATAATAAGTATTATTGGTAATTTTATATATAACAAGGAAAGTAATAAGTTGTAAATGGCTCTGTTACTGCAATTATTATTATGCTAGGTACCCCAGGTACTGTTTTTAAATAATGGCAATTAGGCACGGGGTGCGAGGCAAGGTATTCAACTGTTTTTTTTTATTTTCATATTTTCGTATCACTTGAAGCAGGTGCGAGTGTAAGCCCCCGAAATCTTCAGTTAGTCATATTGTGAACAAAAGAGTAGCGTTTTTTCCAGACATCGAACAAAAACAAAATCGAAGGGGCGGGCGTAGCGAAAGAGGTCAATTGTAGATATTGTATCTTATAATTATTTTATACTTTTAGGTTGATTTCTACATGTACATAATGTGACCTTGCTTTTTTTGCTATTATTTCATATTTTTAAATATCTAGATTAATTACAGTTGATTTAAATAAAATATGGATTTATTTACTTTCAAAGTTTTCAAAGTTAGCTGCAATCATTTTATTTATATTTTCTATAAATATTACTATACTTGCCCCATTTTTACTTAGCGTTTGTATATGAACATATGTATGAATAATTCCCTACGTATAAATCTACGTATTATATCAATAATATAGGCAACCCTGTAATTAAAAACCTAAAATCACCATTAAAAAGAACTCATCTTTTTCCATCGTGTACCATAATTCAATGTTTTTTAAAGCTAGTAACTTAGACACAGTCGCTTAAAACACTAAAAAAACTTTAGGCGTCATTTTCTCGAAATTGAGTTTAGTGTACTTACTGCAATTATCGTTAGCACGGCAGTGTACCTGTTAGAAGGCCTAAATAAATAAATATGATAATACTATTTTGTATTCTTAAAGATTTTATGGTGTTTTAAATTACATAGGTACCTGCTATTACCTACAATAATTTTTGTTTGTCGTGTCTGTTGCTGTTGTTGTATACTCTATGACAAAAAACGCGTTATGCGATAATAGTATGCGGGGGAAATCTCGCTGCGGGTTGCCATGCCGGGGGTAATTACGGAATTTTTGTTCGCGGCTGGAGTCGCCTTAAGTTCTGCTCAAGGTTATAAATAAAGTTATAAATGCAAAGTTTTTATGTTTGGGTATTTTTTACTCAATCAAGCAGAAACTGGCACACAAATTACCTGAAGGGGATACTTTTTATCCTGAAAAAGTTTCTGCAACGAAACGTTGCAAAAATACACTCATTAATTCAAACACGGCTTTGCTTTTAGTTCAATTTATACCTATTAAGTTGAAAAAGAGAGCGAAGCTTTCAAACTAGCTTAAAATTGGAACTGATACGCGAATAACTTAGTCATGTTCCTGATTATCAAAACTACTATAGGCTGTTTCTCCTTATAATTTATACGACCGTTTATAACACAGGTGAAATGCGATCATCCAAAAGAAAAATTCTTTCAAAAGATCTTTTAAAGCATAGTAGTATCGAAGATGGAAACTCGAGAGAAATAGTATTTCAATACTCCCGAGTTCGCAGTATAAAGCGTCTGGATTCTCGAACGCTGGTCGAGAATGTTATAGAATTATTTTAAACTGGATAACGAACAGAAACGGAAGTATCTACACAAAGGGTATCTGTTACAAAAACCTTTTGACATCTCTGGTGGAAAAGAAGCGGATCTAGTAACATACACAAATCAGGAACATATCTATCTCTATGGATATATGGGAACGGATTCTCTTTACCATACCTGATCCCTATACCTATTCTATGTGCTATCAGAATCAGTAAGGACCTATTATCATAAAAAAAAGACAAAGATTGCTTAGTTTAAGATAGCTAACTAAGCTCAGTTTAAAGAGCCTTTCTGACTCAGGGGATCCAACTTCAATTCTTGGCAACGTCAATTATGGAACGATGGATTTTAAAAATACTTTCACCTAACTATAGAAAGCGACATTATCAGCATGTAAGATGGGCTAGATTTTATAAAGTTACGCTGACGAAGTCGCATGCAATAGCTAGTATGTATTATATTTTATGAAAAAATTATAGATACTCGTTTTCAATAAAATATATCTAAGACACGAGGAAAAGGTTAGTGCCATTGGCTACTGGTTCTTTTTTTTTTCATCCATATCCTCTTATTATAGAGCAGTAGGATATTTAATAACTGTCGTCTTTACGACCTAATATTCGACATTTTTTTATTATACATTATATGGAGCAGAGCAACATCTGGCAACCCTCATTTCCTTTGGCTTGCACATTGTGGGTGAAATTTAGTTGAATGACGCTGTAATAAATTTCGTCCTTCATAATATGATCTATGAAACTTAGTAGGTATATGAGGCCCGCAACCGACAAGAGAGGACGTAATAAAATGACCGGGAAAACTTACTCAAGGGCCTACTTTTACTTATTATCATAACAGACAAGGGAAATTTTATTAAAGATCGATGGAACAAAATTTTGAAGCTGTCTTGAATATCTTAAATATACGGAATTAAGTTTTTTATCAGATACTTAGTCAACTAACTTATATTTGCATGTACAAGCTAGTACATATTAAAAATGGTATGATAGGCACTGCAGTTATTTATTTTGTCGACTTAGTGCGATATTAAAGAGGATTCTTTTATACGTGTAGTATTAATTATTTGTAAGGTTTGCAGTATTCTGAAATTTTTTATTTCATAACAATGTTTGTATGCGCGGTGGTTGTTCCTCCTTTTTTGCATGGGAAAAATCTGCGAGATTTCAACTGTGAGAAACTGTGAGATCTGCGAGATTGGTGAAGTATGTAGGACTTCTACTCAGTTAAAACCAGCTTAAAACCCACAGTGTTTCCTGGCGCCGTCTATGGGCGGAAGGTCAAGGATCGTTATTAAGACGCGCAACCTTCTCCCGCCGCACGGCGCGTTTATACCCCTTCCATTCTTGATTTTAGACATTATGTCCAACTAAGTTTATATGAAGACTAGAGCCCTTAACAAAGTATTTTTAACATTTTCGCAAATATCCATAGTCATCTTTGCGAATACTTGCAGGATTAGAAAACTTATTCTAATCTTCCGAAATGCTTAATCATCACTTTAGCCTGGAAATGTCTTGCACCTGCAAGTGCAAAATGCCTGGGAATGCCAATATTAAACTTTTAAACCCCAAGAGAAAATTTTAATCTTGCTCAAAGATGATGAGTGAGTTTTCGGAAAATTTATAACACTTTGTTAAAGACAAATTTTAATGTAGAAAACTCATCTAAGCGAAGTAATATAACAGCCCCATAAAAAGTTTATTGGATTCTAGGAAGATGACCGGTAATTCTTCCTTCACTTTTTCATTTAAGAAAATTAAATTTAGCACTTATTTATTTAGGAAAATTAACCTTGAATACAAAATAATTTGTAAAACGTTTGGCACGACTTTTATTGACTTTTATTTCCATGTAGTATAGCCACTAGCGACCCGCACCCGACTTCGCACGGATGCAATATTCTTCTGAAAATTATATTCACAAACTTTTCTTTAGAAGTTAGCGGAGAAATAGACAGAGGGAGACAGTGACTTTATTTAATACTAGCTGTTGCACGCAACTTAAAATATAGCCTGATACTTACTCGCTGATAATGTAACTTTCTATAAGTGAAAGAATTTAAAATCGGTCTAGTAGTTGAGTTTAGTTATACAAACTCCGAAATCCTTTTTCTCTTTTTATAATATTAGTATAGATGTATATATAGATAAGTATACATGTTGGGGCTTTTGCATCGCAGATTGAATTAGACAATAGTTTGTTACTATGCAAATAAATATTGAGCCGAAATAATATTACTGCGAACGTTGATGCAGAGCGTATGTGTTTCCTTTTAACTAAATTGAATTGTATGATGCACGTCACATGCATCTAGCTTCAAATAGAATGTTTACGAGTAGGTACCAAACCTGTAACAACTAGTTTTGTTTGTTCAAGTTATAGCTCTATTTATTTATTTATTTTCATAATTATTTCAGTATAGACACCAAATAGCCCATTTTTATCCTTTGTCCTATAGGGTTGGGTAACGCTCTAGACATGCGATAGATAAGGCCCTTGCTTTCTGCCATGCATTTGCAAAAATGCTCCTATAAGGTAAAACACAAACGCGCGGTCGTTTAGTAGTAACCAGGGTAACAGATCCATAAGCAAAGTATTCCCGGCATCGAGAAAAAATAATTATAATTACGATAACAACGCCCAAATTGCGCTGTGAAGTTGTATGGAAGTGATAGTCGTTTTAATAATTTCAAAAAACAATATTAAGTTTCACTGGTAAGTACAAAATTAAAAGCTTAGACAATTATATATTTAAAACAAGTAACCGGAGTTCCAGTTATACTGGACACGTATACGAGGGCTGCTATTTAATTTTTGAGATAGATAAATAAAAACAAATATTTATAATCGGAAATTCCATTTTATAACCAAGGTGAATGTTTCTAGTATCTGTAAACAACACAAGTAGCACTCGTATGACAACACGTTCAGAGTACGTTCACCATTACAATTGTCAAACTTTACGATGACAATGTCAGATTTGACTTATTCACATCAGTTTTGCCATATCTCAAAACTTAAGTAGCAACCTAGGTAGTACGAACTCGGTGACTGTCCTTGTCTAGCACGCTATGATAACAATTTGCCTCTCTCTTATAATTGCTAACATCGATAATATCGATATGTCGTTTTTTATTACTAATTTTTAAATAATGACTGTCTTTGATGTAGCTCCACTTCCTTTCCAGGGACGGACTTACCGATGACTTTATTTTCTGTACAAGGTTATTATATTCATTTTATGTCCTTATTATTATAACATTATATTAACATATGTAGGTACCTCTTTTCTTATCTACCCTCGGTATGTGGGTAGATCAAAAAAGGTAAATAAAAATTGCTCACAATGTTTAAAAATCTCCCACCCCACCGACTCAATGACTGTGTAATACCATAGCAAGGACGTATATAAGGGGGGGGTCCTGGGGGTCCGGACCCCCCCCTTAGGATTAGGACCAAGAGGCTTAATAAATAAATGTTAAAAAAATTACGAAGCCTTGATGTTATTGCGTTAGTCTGTCCAAAATTCAACTCTGGCAACACTTTCGTCGTTGGAGGATTCCCCGTGCGAGTCGTTTTTTGCTCGATACGGCGCACGGGGCGCCCGGCATTCACTTTTCTAAGTATTCCCGCAATAATTTTGCTCTCGCTCTGTAGATTATCGATTTTCGTTGCTTCAAGTGTTTGTTAATGTTTTGTATCTATGTGCTGTATATTTGTTGTTCGCGGAAAAAATGAAGCGGTCTTCTAATCAACAGACATTGCTAGGATTTTTTCCTAAAAAGGAGAAAATTCAACTCCAAAACGAAGAAATCAAAAAGGCCTCTTCACCTGACCCAGAACCAGGTCCCTCGACATCAACATGTGCATCTGAGGTTGAGCAAAATGGTAGGTAATCATCTCTACTTAGTTTAGGTACTTTTGATTGGAAAGTAAGCTTTTGCGTCCAGTAGTAACGTCTTTGATTCTTACATAAACAGGGTTACTTTTTATTCAGTGCACAAACTATCACAACATATTCCATTCATGAAACTGAAACACTTTCCCCAAAGAACCCACATCGAATTCTTAAAAAAAATTGTGGACTTTGTATGGAGATCGGTCAGCTGATTGGCTAAAACTCCATACAAACAAAGTCCAATTTTTGTGCGAATTCGAAATGGTTTCCTTGGGGAAAGTTGTTCAGTGTCATGAGTAGAATATTATGTTGTGAAAGTTTGTGCACTGAATAAAAAGTAATTCTCTGTATTATTAATTATTATGCTGCGCTATTCTCGCCCGCCACCCATCGCCGTCCCGCGTCCGCTCTGCCCGAGCCCGCGCCCGCACCCGGGGGTGCCGCGCCTCGCTCTATTGCGCGCCACGCTGATCGGTGATTGCGGGTTTCAGCTAATCTCCCGCTACGTTTTTTTTAAACTACTTTATAATAGAAGTTTAAGTATGAAGTTGCCGTTTCATTTTTCATATTTCTATTCAATATTTTACTTGAACGATAAAGTATTGTACATATTATATCAATTATTAATCATGGTATCTATTTTATTAAAAGACATACTTATAGTGCCACCAAGTTTATTATGCATTCAATGGCAGCGCTAGTGTCATTCCAATGTCATACAAATGTCATACAAATGTGTAAAATTTTCTTGTAAAATTGAATTGAATTGATTAAGTTCCAATTTTGTTAAACTGCAAAAAAAACGTGGCCAAGCTATAGAGCAGGGGTCGCCCCTACCTAAGATGGGACCCCCCCCATCTGAAAGCTATAGCTACGTCCCTGTACCATAGTCACCCCAGCTCACGTCCCTTTTTTTACAAGAGGAATCCATCATGGATACCCATGATCGCCTAAGAACACAAGCTACAACAAGGGGATGCAGACCGTACGCTGTCAAATTTGTAAGAAACACTTCAGAAGAAAGATTTTTACAAAGTTCTCGAGTTGAACTCTGCTGGGTTTTCTTTTTTCTAAAATTCTATCGGTTCTCAAATCTATGTACGAATGCTAAGACTTTTTTGTTGTTAAAGGTATCTAACTTTATGGTAGGTGATAGAGTTGCTTAAACTTGTAGTCAATGACAACTTAAAATTTTGTAAGTTTGATTACAAACGTTACTAAATCTACACTCGCGCTGGCTAAATCGCAGGCTATTATGAATATATTTTTTGAAGATTATTTCTATATGTTTGTACAACAAAACACATGAATCTTAATTAATTAAGAAGCAATATTGTACATAATATAAAGGAAACATAAAAGTTCTGAGTATGTGTTGAGAACGAGTTGTGTACTTGTTACTTGGGCTTTTATTGCTACTAATCTTGTTATCGCAACAAAACTGCTTAATTAAACTAACTTAATTACGAAGCGAAAATTTGCTTACACTGTCAGAGTTGTTCTTCACTCGTATACTTATTAATATATTCATAGTACCTATAATATTAAAGAAAATTAACAACGACTTTGTTATTGAATAAGTTCAAATTAGTAAAGTTTTGAGGCTATATAAAGATTAGTTTCAAAATTAAAATGCTATTAAAATAACCTTTGTAACACAATTTGTTTTACAAATAAAGCATTAACGAAATTTAAAGATCACCTTACAAATCAGTTATTTATTATTTCACTTATTTATTATTTGCAATGCGTGTTATCGGTCGTCTCAATTTCTAGTTTATAGTTTATCTGTGTATGCCTTAAAATTGCCTTACATTATCTATACCTATACCTATAGTAAGTTTTTTGTTTATGCTGTTGGTGTAACTTTTAAAATAATAATAATAATAATTTAGTCAGGTAACTAACAAAATAAAATAAAAATTAAACACTTAAATTACATATACGTATACAATTAACATTAGTCCGGGCTGGATTCGCATTTGTATTTATAAATACTTATGTAATGGTTATTCAATGTTCGAATTCGAAATCCGTGTTGCGTTTGGTGCACAACAATATCCCGGATTGTCTAAACAGATGTCTAGGCTTATTGCGTTACGCAATCCGACCTCATTTACATTGCAATGGGAAAGCAGCTGGACTCCTCTTAATAAATCACTTTGTGTCACGCACATGGACCTCAATCTAACACAATTCTACAACGTAATTGTTTCTACATAACACTACTATTTAATGAATGTACTGTATTTAATGAATATGCCTTTAGATTCCACATTCGTCGACAATTCATTTGCTAGACTGCACCTTGCAAACCACGCAAACTAACTTGTAGGTATAGTCTGTAATATTTTAAAAATAACTTTAATTATATTTTTTATAAAACATTTTTAAGTAATCTATGCAATCAATATATACTTTAATATTATAAAGAGAAAATACTTTGTAATTTTGTATTTTTGTTTGTAATGATTTATTCGTCATTATAAATCATCAAAAAGTACTGAAACGATTTTAAAAGTCGAACGATTTTCACATATAAAAAGCTACATTATTAATAGCAACATAGGCTATATATTTTATAAAGTTACGCGTTATTAGTAAGGTTTATAATAGACCTTTCCAAGAATATTCTACTCAGAAACATTTTCAGCCCTTAGGTAAATTAATTAAAGCAGTAACAATGTAATTTCTGAAATAATATTTTGTAAATTTAATATTTAACTTATTATCTAAAGGCCCCGATTACTTAAAATGTATAATCAACATGTGTACTTATGTAAGTATGATCTTAATTTAGCGTCCTGCGCAACCTCAACTCGCTACGATCGGCGGCCTGTCACATCTATCACTATAGAAAAAAATGGAGACATACCCTAACTATAGACTAAATTTCAAAAACTTTTGCATTGTATGACAATACTTAGTTAACCTTTTCTTTAGATAAGCCATCGATCAAAACCTTATATATACCTTATATTTTTTCCTATTACTACATATATGTATATTCTCTTAATTGAAAACCGAAATTGAGAAATGAATTTCATTAACAAAAAAAAACACGATTTACTTAACAGTTTTTTTTTATTTCGTGTAACTAATTGTTTATCATTGCTATTATTTGCTTTATAAACTTTTATAGCTTAAGCTTTATTTTGTTCTGTTTCATCGCGTTCATTTACAAGAATGTTACCGATACGTTGGGTCCAATTAGCAGAACAGAGGGAGGACAATACACGGAGCATTTATGTAACTGACATGCTTCAGAAACGTTTTGCTAAGCCTAATGGTACAAGTCATAACATAATGTCGAGCAAGTAAGAAATATGCTCCGATTAAATAACGGGAAGCTCACACTTTCGCCTTGTAATTTTGGGGATCTCAATAACAAATTGTTAGGGTTATTTCCCGCGGTCGGGTCGGAGGGTCGCGGGGAGGGGAGGGCTTGGTCGGCAATTTATTTTTCGGTCTCGGTCCAATTATTTTTGGGCACGTTACTGAGGCATAAATCTGTGAGCTAGCCAGAGAGCCGCACGCACTGACCACCTCCTTGTAATAGTTCGAGCGAGGGTGACTAATGTTTTCACTCTATGAGATTTATGTTGTTTCGCTGCATAATTGACAATGAGCATTGTATGAAAATGCAATTGTATAGGTAAGTTTTCTCGATTTATGCTGAAATGTGATTTATATTTTTTTTTTTTAGTTCCTTGTTTCTGCAGACATTCAGCCCTATTCCGTATGACATATCGGATTGATTTTAAAGGTTAATATGTCTATAACGGTTGCGTTATCCATAAAGTGAATGATACAAAATAAGGGTGAATATTATGTTAAAATATTGTAATGTATATGTGGATATAAATATCGAATCACCGAAAAAAATATATGTCGGACGGGTGCATTTTTTTTTTTATTGAAGAAAAAGAAATGTATCCGTGCCATGCCGGGGGCGCTAGTATAAATATTAAACAAGTCAAGTATATTTTGCTATCTTGCTGACAAAAAGTCAATTATTGTCATTGAGTGTATTTTATACGATTTTTTATTGAATTATTTCGTTATTGCCGTTTTCTTCCTCGTAGGAACAGTTTTCCGAACCGGTGATATATTTAACAAAAAAATTTTCCTGAAAAAGTGTTAGGTTATCGTGGAATCGTCTAAGTTATAAGACGCGACGCCACCTTCGTCACAGCAACAAAGATGTCAGATATTTTCTCAGGTGTTATATTTTCCTTTTTTTAAAGCGGACGAAGTCGCGGGCCCCAGCTAGTAGATGAATAAATAAATATCAAATATCATACGAATATTTCTTGAGATTAGGCTCATTTCTAAGAGAACAATTTGTTGCTTGGCAATAGTTGAACTATTGACACCTGAACACATTATCGGGATAAAAAGTCATTAAACATGGTCTAACATGCAAAAAGTTTCATCCAAATCTTTAAAAGATTTACTATTTGATTGATTGAGTAACAAACACTTAAGTATATTTATAAACTTTCTACTTTTATGAACTTAGTGAAAATATTTTATTTACATGCAAAGAGACTCAAATATTTCGAAATAACAATTTACATTTCTTTGTTACAGGTAATTCGAGCTAACGAGTTGATAAACCCACTCGGCTACGTAATCACAAAGGTCTGAAGTCAAACGCTTTACTGATAAAATGTTTCAACGGAAAAATTTATTATTTACCCAAACGTTTAGGTAAATTTTATTCATTTAACTTAATTACGGAGTAATGGACTTTATGGCTGTATTATTAATCTCGCGACGTGGCTCCTACTCGCAGCCACTCTCTATATAATAACGTTCGACTTACACGGCCTTCTGAAGGACGAATGATAAGAATGCGGTAAAAAAAACTTCGTAGTTGTTTTTTTCATGATATATATGTATATCTATAATTAATATACAAAATTCAAGCGTCTGTTTGTAATGTCAAAATAACTGGTTTTTAATAAATGTAATATCAAAGTATATTATACGGTTAACTATAATAAAAAACTTTTTTTTTTAATTTTATGTCTGTACGTCTGTTTTTTCCGCGCGCCCCACGCTCACGTTGCAGCGAAGCGTGGTCGGGTTCAGCTACTAGTAATATAACATTAAACAACCGTTTACCTACGAAATTTTAATACTTTTACAGAATTTTTTTACTAGGCAACCGTGGTCCACCTTCGGCCGCATCTGCACCTCACATCAGGTGAGATTGTGGTCAAGCGCTGCCTTGTTTTAAAAAAAAAGAGAGAAGTTATATCAAAATCAAATATATTTCTTATAATTTTGAAATAGAAAGAGGTTTAATACAAGTTTGTGTTCAATAAATCGCAATTTTGTACATCAAATGGCCTTTAGCGGTCAAGGAAAACCCTAAATTCGACTCTCCATCTTATTACGCAAATGATTACGTATTTACCCGCGTTTCCGCTCCAGTATTTACTTTGGCAGTACACAAATTAAAGAAAATCGTTCCACTTATATACCCGGAAGCCATACTTTGTAATTCTTAAGGTCGCTACAAAGAAAATATTATGTCTTCTGATTCTCAAGATAATATTTGTTCTGTAGCAAAAACTATATTTTTATTATGTCTTCAAGGCAGTGGCGTAGCGTGCCTTGAAGGGGCCCTATATCAAAATTATTTGGGGGACCCAAATGATAGTATTTTTTATGTTTTTTTTTTTTTCGGGAATCACAAGATTAAGTGATATTGTGGATAACATTTTACTAATTTTTGCTTACACACGTTAGGGGGCTCTGTAGCCCCGGGGGCCCCGTATCACTGATACGGCTGATACGGCGGTAGCTACGCCCCTGCTTCAAGGCCTTTTGTTATGGCTGCTAGGCTAAGGGATAAGAGTTAAAGGATAACAGGAAGGTGTCCTAGCGTCTCTTGCCCACAAGAGACAAACTTAGATTTCGCTAAATACTTAACAGTTCTTTCCCTAAGATTCCTATGGTCAATAGTCATTGTTCATATAAATTAAAGGGATGGACTATGGATGTTAAGGCTTCTTTGGGTGCAACACTTACATATATTAAATCTACATATTCTGAACTTCATTGAGCATATTGAAGAAAATTAATGTTGCCTTCTTTATAATCGGTATGAAGTAAACGGTTATAAACACAAGTACAAATGTAAATTATAATTTTGCAAAATAAATTGCTCTTTGTAGACGTAAGTATTAGACATAGACGAAATATCTTTGAAGTTTCATAGTATCGGTAGACAAATAGAAATATAGAGCAGGTGTCTGGCAAATATTTTTCGACATTTCCATAGTGGCAGCCCACAAACCTCCACCGGCCGGTTGCTAAAACTTTTATGAGCCAGCCGCGCGCAGTTCTGTTGTCTCTAATTTCTTTTTTCAACACGACCAAATCGTATTTTTACCCTGTTGGAATTTCGTGCCTTTCGATTTTGCTCTCCGTTTGAAAAGCGTTCCAACGTATTTTTACAATGTTCGGATTAACCTTTAATCTGATCAACCAATTAAAATCTATTTATCCACAAGTAATGTATACTGTACATTACACAGGTATAATGTAAGCGGCTGGATGCAAAGGGCAGAAGGCCTTTTGTTGTTGTGTGTGGTTAATGATGATAATGGTGATGATTGTGTCCGTTGTCCCAACGATTTCATTATCCTCTTGATGTGAACATGAGATACTACTATGTTCCCTTAGCACATAATAAATAATAATTTTTGTCCAATCGATAAATTTCATTATTCTTCTTAGTTACAATACCCATTGTCCTGCTAATTTAGTCATTAGTATCACAGTGATATTATTACAATGTGCCGTTAGTATTCTATACTGAATATTAATCAAATGTTAATTATTATTAATTATTCTGAAACTATTGCTTCCATATCAGATACACTATCTAATAATAAAGAAGAAACAAAAATTAGAATACTCTTGCAGATAAAGTTCTTATGCAAAGTAACTGAAAATGAAAATGATAAAATCCTCAAGCAAAATAACTGGTGCATGCCAGCAATATATTAAATTTGTTTGCGTGAACAGCCGTCATGTTATATTATGTAGTCGCGTATCACTACGTACACAACTCATTATGCATTCCGCGATGTTCGAGCACAGTCGGTGTTTGCTGTTTACCCACTCTGCTTTTGTCAGTCCTCCGTTGAATACGGATCAAAATGTTTACGCAAGGAGGATATGCATATTACGATAAGATTCAAAAGTGATTCAGCATATCACGCTCTCTTCCGAGGAACTAAATCATTATCCTTTTATACATGAAATGACTTCAAACTGGGACGTATGCATACGTCTACATCATTCCGAAAGAAGTTGCATTTGCATTAAATGAATCTACTAATATTACAAACTTTCTAATATTAGTAAATTGATCACAAAGGAAACATAAATTTGCAATTTTCGTAAAAATAGGAAGTGCCACAGAAGTATGCCATAGGAACATGTCAATTTACTGTACCCAATAGGTCTTGATAATATTTACATGTATCAAGTCATATGAGCAGATACAGAACCATAAAATAATTACCTTTGAAATTATGAAAAGTCCGTGTAGTTTTAATTCAACTAGTAATATTGTAATGCCGCTGCTTGACAATTTCCTTGCGACATTCATGTTTATGCGTAGGTATTCCACAGTTAAACAAACCATTGTCAACTTGATTATGAATGCTCCTGTTCCAATTTAACGTACAATAAAAGTGTTGGAATGCGTTGTTTTCAGAGATGAGAGATGTGGTATGGCATTGTGCATCGAAACCATACCTTCTATTGTGACCACAGGATGGTGCGCGACGCTTTCATCTAAAACACAATGGGGAATCTTATCTGCGCTTGCTTTATTCTGCCTCGTTGATTTTAATCGGACTGCGAATAAAAACAATGAGAAACTTTCTGAAATACCGTGCACCGGGGACGAATTTTGAATCTGATTTTCAAATTGCATTGACATACAACTTTTTATGTGAAAGAGTAAGGATGTCCACACTTTTTTTGACATAGGATAGTGACTGCAATAGAGAGCTGTGCTAAACTGGGTGATCTCAGGCGAAGCGAAAATTAATTATTATATATATATATATTTATTATATATTTTTTTTTTGTGTTCGGATACTATGTTGTAATACAAATAATTAATACTTAAAATCTTAAGTTTTTGAATCTTCAGTGTGGTGATTCTTCGAGCGAGCTATAAACAAATTTCTGCAAGGTCGCACCTACAACCCTCTGATATTGCTTCTGTACTTAGGCGACGGTAGCTATCTACTGTCATGTGTAACATCGGCCTGCTAATATAAGGGGGAAAAAAAACAATTTTGGACATTATTGTTTCTAAGCTTTCTAAGTACAGTACCACCTTCATGTGAATGTGAATATTTCTACTGTGCCAGTAACTTTTACCATGGCAACTAAAACAAAATATTTTCCGCTAGAGTCTGCGGAGCATTTAACCGGTAATTGCAAGTACGAGTAGGTACGCAATTTCAGTATAATCATGTTCTAGTGAAATGCAATTTTGTTCAAGAGGGGAACAAAATTAGTGACAACGAATTTCATTTTCCAGGCAAGCTTATATTAACACCTGTCTAACTACTCTGTTTATCTCTTCCTGGAATTCTTCATTAGTTTTACACTTAGACAAGATTATCTCTAAACTTAAATCCTATAAATGCGAAAGTTTGTGAGGATGGACGGTAGGATGTATATGGGTATAATATGTTTGTTACTTTCAATTAAAAACTACATAACGGATTTGAACGTATTAATTGTTCCACATTGAATATTATTATTTTTGAAATGAAAACTTCTTTAGGCGTGTTGGGCATTTTTGAGATGGGATAAAATCATTGAACTCGCGACAGTGTCATGTTACGTAATGTAAGCGTTGATGTAGCTGATATTAATTTAAAAAAGAACAAGAAGTAGACAACTGCATATGAAAGTAAACTTAATATATATGATAACAAGGATCAATATGGTATACACCTCTGACCAATAATCTAGTTTCATATCAACATCAAACCTTTTTAATGGTTTGTCATTATGAAGTTCATGTTAAATAATTATCTTCTATTAATATTATGTTTAATTGTCATTGTGTGTCAGTGTCATATATTTTCTCTTGTATTTCTTGCGAACAATAATAATCGTATTTACCTAATTCGATAATGCCAAGGAATTTAAATATCATAAAATTATTTTTGTGAAGCTACGTTTTCACTTCTGACGTGCAGTCCTACGACTGACATGTTTTTTTTATTCCGATGTTCATAAATGGATGCTACCTCAATATTTTCATATACTAGTAAATTCATATTACTTTTCTATCATAATTATCTAGCGTCAAGGCTTTTCTTTAATCATATTGTTCTTGTGTCTCATTTATTTAATTATGTAAGAATTAATGTAATGGAAACAGTTATAGTCGAAGTTCAAAAAAGTTTACTTTGTTAGAGATTTTCAAGTCACGAACGTCTATAGCCAAAACCATCGAAGTTCCAATGAGTCAATTTTTAATAATGAAAAATTTGAAAACTTTATATTAAAACAATGTCGCATTAGCTATAAATTTTATGGTTTAAAATCCCGCGGGAGGATTAAGGAATTTCACGTAAACGAGAAACGAAGCAATTACCGATTCTTGCCCTGGAGTAAACTTTGTTTTACTGGCATGGAATTAATATTCATTAAAAAATCTTTCTCGGCATCATTCTGTTGAAACTTTGTAATCAGCCCATGTCAGAACCCAGCAGGGCCCGAGGCGCTACTTGCGGTGGGCGAGGGCAGCCTCACTGAACAGTTTAATGACTTACCAAATGGATTTTTTCTACCACTTAAATTGGGACAATCCTCTTGCCTTTGCACATTTTCTACTTTAAAATATTGACTTCATTAATTTGCATTTTTCACTTTAGACTTTTTAAATTTCTTTACTGTTCACGTTAAGATAGGGAGAATGTTTTTAAATTGCTTAGTAAACATAACTTCTAAAACATAGGTCCATTACATACGTAAGTATGTATGAATACAGTCCTAACATTCGGTATAAATGTGAAATTTTTATGTTTGTCACGCAAAAACGGTTGGACGAATTTGAATGAAATTTGGCACACAGATAGTTTATTACCTGGATTAACATATAGGATTTTCCAGGAAAAATGTTAGGTTCTGTGAGATTTTCAAAGAACGAACTACAATACAATCCTAATATCCAAAATTAATCCGAAAGTAAGTTTGTTCATTATTAACGCTATCACGCCTTAAATACTCAACAGATCATTATGAATTTTCGCATACCCGTTGTCAGGGATACAGAAAAGAACATAGGATACTTTTCATCCAGAAAAAATTACTTACTGTTCTGTAAAAATTACTATATCTAAAAATAACAACGCCTGAAAAATATAAGTAATAAAGATTGAATAAATGTTTTAACATTTAAGAAAAAGGAGCGAGGACAAAGTGGCGGGCAAAAGCTAGTATAAATATAAGTTTGATGTGTATAATATAGATTATCTTTAGAAATTTTGTTAAAAATTCCTTCATGAATGAATTTCATTTTAAAATAGACAAATGGGTAAGTTTTCATTGAGGAATATTGAACGCTTGATTTGGTTTAAGAAATCTTCTAAAATTGCTTTCGAATAATAATCGAACATTTTCTTCAATAATGAACTACTACGAACAGCTGTTATTTGTGTAGACGTGTGAATTCTGTAAATTATTTCAACTTATATCCCTAGGTCTCGAAGGTTTGCCAGCTGTCACCGAACCTTCGCTAAAACTGAATTTCATTATGTTAGCGAGTCTACGGTTTATCGAAACTACAACTCTTTTTTTTTTCACTAATCTGCAAGGAATATAAGAGTATGCGGAATCGTAGAATGTAAAATATTTGTTGCATTTTAATTTTAAATACACTATTTTTAGAAGGCTTACATATATATACAATGTACCAACATACTCGTAATATATTGGCTGCCAATTTCAGCCCATATTTCTGTGGTATTAAGATATATTTTTTATATGTGGATTTATGTCTATGTATTTTGTCTTCTAAACCGGTACACTTGTACTAGTGTCGTGGACACTTCTACACTTCGGGTCAGCTAGTATAATCTATATCTATACTAACTTCGAAACCACTCAATCTATTTAAAATATTCTTTCACCAATAGTTTTCAGGATGAATAGGCTAAATATTCTACGCGAGCGAAGCCCGATGTCAGACGTTATATTGCTGTACATATTTTTATAAACGCCTGTTATTTTTCAACACCGACGAAGTTGCGGGCACCAGCTAGTTGTATAAGTTTGAAATTCGGTATAGGCCGAAATAGTAAACAGCTTAGTTATATTCACAAATTATTTTGTTACTAAATAAATCCACAAATATTAATTATAATCCAAGAAATGAATCTGTAACATTCAAACTAACAACCGTTGTTAGTTCTTGAAAATAAATGTGTGTAGCTTCAACTACTTACTTTTAAGTAAGTAGTTGAAAGCCTCGAAGGGTTGAAACATCGACGGTCGGATTCACAAACAGTACATAAAGATCCGGCAATCTTACGGTTTTTCTGAATTAAGCCGTGAAGGGACATCCCGACCCTTCCTTCACAAATTTACGTACCTACTTCCCCAATGGACTGTCTCAGCACGTAGACGCCTGATACAAAAGGCAAGTTAACAATTTACTCGTACATTATAGCAGCTATTAATATTTTAATATTAAAGTTATCACGCGATAACATCGTTAGCTTATAAGCGGAATAGCTTCTTAGTTAGTTTTAAACTGACTAAGAAGCTATTCCGTATTGTACATTTATTGTACATATACTAGTTTAGATTAAACATTACCCACAGTGTTTCATATATATTTTTCTTGGAATAGAAAACTTGTGAAGATTTAGGACTTGTATGATGGAAACCGTAGGAGAGCTAGTTTTGGTTTCTATGAATATTTTATGCCGCAAACAAAGTCTTTTATTTAATACAAAAAGAAATCAACTAAATTAAAATATCCTTAACCAATCAAGTAAATATCTCAATAACTTTCCTGCCGACCGTTGCATAAAAATATGGTTTGTGTCAATTTCCTTTTATACTACACAAAAACTACACGATTGTTTATGATAATAGTTAATTGTAAGACCGCATAAGAATTAAATTTGTTTTTTTCTTTTCTAACTAAGTCCTGAATATTCATTGCAGAAATACATCGAATCTAAAATTCCATGTTCTTTTAACTAAAGGAAGCGAGAACAGAGTTAAGATCAGAGCTTTATATATTGTCCATTTGGAAACGAGCCAGCTATGCTATTGTTGGGTTTAAATTAAAGAAATTTGCGATGAACTCAAATGGGCAATCTAATTATGTTTTCTTTGTAATCATTTTTAATAATCCTAAGCCTGTATTGTAATATGTAGAATATTGATCCTATTTATGGCACATGCCTCTCCTCGGTAACAATGGCTTCAGTCCTACAAACACTCTTACTCGTGCTGATTTCCTGTCTATGTTCTTCATTAAAAAAATAAGCATAATTTCTATTCCTAACTAATAATAATATAAATGTGAAAGGAAATATGTATACCATGCTTTTTTCATTACCAGAACTATACCTATGTAACATATTCGCTTGTGTCCATGCCCAAAATTTGTATGTATTAGTGGTATTAGTGCCAAATAGTAGGACATACAAAGTAATATATAGCATTGTCCTAAAATAATAACTAAGCAAAAGGGGCGCGGACGAAGTTTCGGGCAAAAGGTAGTACAGATATAAAGGTGTAGGGTCCGACAAAGATTCGGATATATTCCGAATTATCAGCTGAACTACTGGGCTTTCATTACAATTTATGAGTATAACCTAAAGAAAAAGATAATATTATTTCTTTTGATATAAAATTTCTAAAGAAAGTATGTATATTGGGATGATATAGTAAGTATTAAAAGAACACAACTTCGAATTGCGGAGAGTCGCCGGAGGGCTTGTGTTACAAAGAACTTACTATAAGGGCCTGTATCAGATCCTTCACCCGGAGGCGGTACAAAGCCCCATTCAGTCAGTCACTAACTCTAGTTAGTTCATTTGGCAGATATTACGTTATATTTAGTCAATATTAAAATAATGGTTTTTTATTTTAAACAGATTATTATTATTTTCAATTCATTTGTAGTCACTGCAAAAAATTGACAATTGTTTTTAACGTCAGTTGTTGTCAAAAAAATTGTCAGTTGTTTTCGCAATAATATTTGTTAACGTTAGAAATAGGAGACTTGACCTGACTGCTTTGGACTTGACGGACCTGTTTTGGAAATCTCTAGAAAAATTAGACTTGACTTGACTTGACTGACTAGTCTCGGGATTTGCTATTTTTGATTTTAATTTCAATTTAGTCTTTTTTTTTAAAAAAGACTTACAAATTGCTATTTTTACTAATGACACTGGCAAAATCATCGGAGAAAATCTGATGGAGCCAAGACATTAAAAGAAGAAGAAGAACGTTAGAAATAATAAACTAAAAAGAAATCAGATGGTTGCAGATGTTGTCCATCTAGGTAGGTTAATGATTTACATAATCTTACCTGCCCCCTGTATAGTACATAAGGCATAATAACATATTCTTGTACCCAACGCCTCAAGATACATACATGTATTCTTGATTATCCTAAAAATAATTTAAATTTGTATATTTCGCCGCTTATTTACAAATATTTTGTTTAGGTCCTTATTTTATTTTATTTATATGGATGTAATATTTTTATTTTATTTTTTGTAGCTAGCTTATATGGATGTAATATCTGAAATAAATGATGATGATTATTATTTATTGTGAAATCGTATGTATTGCAACTTAAAATGTTTACTGACTGCAGGGGTGCGAAAAGGGGTAAAATTATGTATACTATATTATAACTAGTATAGAATAATGTTACCTTTTACGTGGAGAAAGAATTTTCATCACATCGTCATGTTATTAGAACAACGACGGTTCTGCAATTTACTAACTTTTCAGTATGGCACTTTAAAGTTTTCGGATGGAGTTTTATGACACATTTTGAAAACGGCTGATCCGATCAGCTTTAAATTTGGATATGTTGTTGTGTTTATGAACTTTTATAATATGACATTCAAAATAAATTCCTAAAATGTTTAGATTTTATAAAAAGTCACATGCGCCACTGTTCTATGAACACTAATGTGTCGTATGTCATCATACGTCGTTATTGTGCGAATTGTCCTCTAATTTTATATGACGTAAGGTAGTTTCCGTCGATGTTTTAGGAACTCTCTTACAAAATTTACTGACGGATCTCAATACATGGTTAATAAAATAAAAAATATATATAATCATTACACATTTATTATTTATTTTCAAATGAAATTGTTATATTTTCTTATAATGTTAAGTACAAAAATAATTTTCTATACTCTAAGCAATACAGTAAGACTAATGTAATATGTATTAACAATCTCAAACGTTTGCTATGTATTTATACTTAAGAAACATTAATATTAACTGAATTATAACGAAAATGTATGGCATTAAAATAGAGATCAACCAGTTTGCTTTTAATCACAAGTTTTGTACGTGTGAAAAGTAAACATCTTAAGTTTACCTAATTATTTAAAATTAAGTTTTAGTAAAAAATTGGGAATTTATTGTGAAAGGACGGTACATAATCTTTTATTCGAGGTCCATCATTGGCCACTACTTTTTCCCATATTTCTGGTAGCA
The DNA here is from genome assembly GCA_936446665.2 of Synanthedon andrenaeformis. Taxonomy (NCBI): domain Eukaryota; kingdom Metazoa; phylum Arthropoda; class Insecta; order Lepidoptera; family Sesiidae; genus Synanthedon; species Synanthedon andrenaeformis. The sequence goes on along the minus strand of OW387781.2, from coordinate 9,330,661 downwards.
TACTGAATGCATGAATGCTTCATCTTCATATGATGTGAAATGTTGCTCACACAGATCATGCGCTCACCCCAATTGAGTGTTTCCAAATAGGTTTTGACCGGCGCCGCAACATGTGGACAAGCATTACCATGAAGGAGAATAACTTTGTCGTGTCTGGAGTAGTAGTGGGCACGCTTTTCCTTGAGTGCTCCACTCAATCTCATCAATTGTCTTCGATAGATAGCTCCAGTAATGGTTTCTTTCGGTTTGAGCAACTCATAATACAGGACACCAAGCTGATCCCACCAAATACACAACAAGAGTTTTTTTCCATGAATATTTAGCTTAGCTGTAGATTTTGAAGCATGGCCAGGTGATCGCCATGATTCTTCCTTTTTTGGTATATCATAGTAAATCCGTTTTTCATCACCATTGATTATATGGTGCAGAAAACCGTTTCATTTATGCCTGGCAAATACCATTTCACATGTGAAAAATCGGCGTTCAATATTTCTCGGCGTCAGTTCATATGGAACTCAATTTCCTTATTTTTGTATCATTCCCAATGATTTTAACCGATGTGAAATTATTACATCATGTTGATCCAATAATGCTTCCAATTCCGTGTCTTCGTACAAATCAAAAAATCAAAATCAAAATATTTATTTATCAATTAGGTTTCACCAAGAAACTCTTATGATCGCCATTATAAATTTAAATTTACCAGGGTTTCGGAAAAAAGCCAAGATGACGATCCTGAGAAGAAACCCCGAAAGAAACTCAGGATACTATTCTTTTTGTCATATTTAAAATATAAAATTTCAACAATTAGGTACACTTAATACAAAAAAAATCAAAGTCCATATACAATACTAAACAAAGTATGAGCTCCGAATCAAAGCTTTAAATCCAGGCTTCATTGTTGCTTAAATAATCAGTGACCTTATAGTAGCCTTTCGAGAGGAGCTTGGTTTTAATGACACCTTTAAATTTATTTTTAGACTAGCTGGTGTCCACGACTTCGTCCGCGTTGAAAAATATTAAGTAGCCTATCCTGTGTCCCGTACGTCCAAATGTTTATCTACCAAGTTTCATGAAAATCAGTTAATTCGTTTCAGTTATGGAGGAACATACATACAGAAAAAATTCTAAAAATCGTCAATTTAGTTTCAGTATCATGTATAGAGCCTACAAACACGATATCTCTGAAAACAAAGTAACTTACTCCATGATCGACCCTTACAGATTTATTATTAGTATTGATAAGTCTCTTATCATCTCAGGCAGTTTATTATAAAACCGTATACATTGACCCATAAAAGAATTACTTATCTAGTGGAGTCGCGTCTTATGTAAATCTAAATCATTTTAAAGCTAGTATTTATATTGTGTACATCATATTTTTTATTAAATTGACTAATATTTTTATGCGCGTAAATTAAATTTTCATAAATATACTGACATGTTACAGTTAAAATCTTTATTTCTTTGAATTTTTCTGGGGGAAAATGTCTGGGGGGCTCTTTTTTGTAAAATGAAAATAGTATTTATGTCTGCAGGCCGCGCCTGGTGGTAGTGGCGAGGAACGCTGTTCTTTCGCTGTAAAATAAAAGAAAGAACCACGAATTAATTATTTTTCAAAAACATAATTAACTTAGATAAAATAAACAATAAACATCTGGTTGAAATTTTAAAACATAATCAAACAACGGCGTATGCGAAAATATGTCCAAAGAATAACATCGGTTGTGCAAAACCGACTGGCACCTATTCGTAAAAAGACGACGGTTTGTACCATACGCCCAACATGAGTTCGTAGAACAGTGACGGTATTTAATTTTCGTCACCGAAAAAAAAAACTGAATTTTGTTATGTTACAGACATGGCATAAACAAAGTAGTTCAAAATTAGTAATGGCGTTAAAATCAAGACACACAAAACTAAATATTCCGGACTACCACGTACAACGACGGATTTGACAGACCGTCGTTGTACAGCGAAAGTGTAATCAAAAACGAATTCCACCTAAAACAACATGTAAAATTCGAAATAAAATATTAATAGAAGCAACAATAACTTACCTGCCGTACTGCCAAATTGTTCTTCCGTTTCGTTTGTAGACAACTTATCAATTTGTGGTTCATTTGCATTTGTTGTATTTTCATTCGCGGTTTTATCAAGGCTAATAATATCTGCATGGACCTTTTTGATACCATAATTAATTAAAATTTAATGTAGAAACACCATTACCATTCATAATTTTTTAATATAATAGTTAAACAAAAATAATCGGGGGTAATTAGGTGCGACGCTTGACATAGCCTAGAACATGGACGGTACTAATCATCCGCCGCGCGAGAGCGGGGCGCGGGGGACAGGGGTCAGCGCTGTACACTGGCGAAATGATTAATACGCCATTGTACTGCGTTTAGAAATCAAATCCGTCAGTATTCCAACTCTGTATCTGGAAAGTTTTAAATAATATTTGTCAAAAAATGTTTTGGGTCGATAAAGCACGACATATAAAGTCAGTTTACGCAAAAAAATAAAAATTGAAAATTATCAGAACCGTCGTTGTTCTAATACCATGACGACATGTAAACAAACTTACTACTATACTCTCTCTTCATATTTCATTATTTTGCTAAGTACGTGCTTTTGTTACATTAGGGTAATAAAAAACATGGAGTCAATAAAATTCTGGTCTTGTTTACTTTATGACGATTTGAAAAAAAAAATGGTGATAGCAATTTTACAAAAACTAAGTAATATAATGTGCAGACTCACGTATAGAAGAGAGAAAAACGTTTAGGTCACATCAATTAGCTAAGTGACGACACCAATTTGGAAGCTCTCTTTTCACGGAGATTACTCCATTAAAGAGAGCTTGTTCATGGTGTTTTAAAGACAAATTAGGCCGGCCACCTGTATTTCTGTTTCGAATAGAAGTTAAAAATGAAAATAACTAACTTGAAAGCTTCACTGCGAAACAACAGGTTAAACTAATTATGACATACATGTGTTGACAATTGCTTCATCTTTAAAGATGCTTTGTGATGTTATGTATCAAAACCACAAGTTTATTTGATATTTTGTGTTTACATTATGGCGGTTCACTTTTTTATTTTATTTTTATTTAATAATTTAATAGTTCTTATTTTGTAAATCGAAAATTGATGATAGGTAGCTACTGTTGCCTATGCTATTAACACGAGCAACACATTAGGAGTTGCAAGTGCGCTGCCGATTTTGATAGGGTACTGAGTAATTGATAAGGAGATGATAGGAAATGGTCTTTAATATCTTTCACATAATCACTGAAACACAACAACACAACGTTACAAAATTAAAATAGAATTTTATTAGGTGTACAAATAAGTTTCCGCCGTTTGACAAAAGTTGGCGCCACCAGTAAGTTATGGTTAAAATTATTGTCACTTGAAAACTAAGGTTGGACATCAGGCAACAACGTAACCTTAAAATATTAGTGATTTTTTATCAGTATAATATATTCTTTTGTGTGCGAAAATGTCGAGTTTTGAGCCGAATAAGCGTCATTTGCGGGAACTTTTGTTTTACTTCTTCAATTTGAAGAAATCTGCAACTGAGGCGTATCGATTGCTTGTAAAAGCATATGGTGAGCTGCTTTAAGTGAGAGAAGATGTCATGAGTGGTTTCAAAAGTTTAAGAACGGTGAATTTAACATCGAAGACAAAGAACGTTGCAGAAGGCCGAAAGTGTACGAAAACGCGGAATTGGAAGCATTATGCTATCAAGATTCGTGCCAAACGCAAGAAAAACTTGTACTTACATTAGGAATGATTCAACAAGCAATTTCACATCGGTTGAAATCATTGGGAATGATTCAAAAACAAGGAAATTTGGTTCCATATGAACTGACGCCCAGAAACGTTGAACGCTATATATACCAGGCATAAACGAAAGGGTTTTCTGCACCGTATAGACACTGATGATGAAAAATGGATCCACTATGATAATCCAAAAAGGAAGAAATCATGGGGATCACCTGGCCCTGCTTCGACATCTATAGCTAAGCCAAATATTCGTAGAAAAAAACTCTTGTTGTGTATTTGGTAGAATCAGCTTGGTGTCGTGTATTATGAGTTGCTCAAACCGAACGAAACCATTACTGGACGACGAAAGTCTTCTCTTGGAGCTCCTTAAAAAGCTGTACAAAGTTCGTTTTCCCTCGAAATAAGTAGGTAAGTATACTCGCCACAGTTAGCTCGTTTAAACGCGCCCGAAATATGTCATGCTTTCAAATACGTAACCACCGATAAAGTTGTCCACAAATGCTCGTATCGCCTCCAGGGAGACATTACTCCTGTTAAGTACCCAGTACGTCGCTCCATCTCGTCCGCACGCCCGCGTCATGTCGCGCAAATTGCTTCTGTATTGTGTTGCGATACTGTATCTGTCACTTGGTAAATACTGCTTCTAACGACATAAACATACACACACACCCTTTGTACGATCCTCTTTTCATATCCATCGCTAACTTTTTTATATTTTCATTTGATGTATTTGTAAAAAAGTTACCGGATATGGAAATGCCGAGGTACCGCCTACAAAATTCACGATTAATCCCGGCCTTAAGTGAACATGATCCTACAGGTAGAGACGAATCTGGATGTAAGAGTACGGCGACAGCGGCTAGATTTTAGCAGATTACTAAACTACACAAAAGTTGACTTGTAACATGCGGGATTAAGAATGTTTCCCGTATGATAGGTACTCACTCGCGTATCAAAGCGTTTATAAGTCATTAAGGAGAACCAGTCTCATATAAAAGAGAAATCCAACTCACCTAGACCTCAAGATTCATTGCATCTGTTTTACTACATTGTTATAGACATCGGCACAAGACACGATTATCATAAACAAGCACTGACTTCTCATCACTTTGACTAAGACTTGTGACTGTATAAAGAAGAGCCAATCTAACTCGAGTAATGAAAGTTTCACATTAACATTTAACTCATTACTTCTACAGGTATTTTTTTTATGTTAAGGTCGAGAGACAGGCTGACGGTCCACTTGATGGTAGTCGGCTGCTGTCGCCTTTAACTCAAGCAACGCCATACCATAGGTGCTGCAAGTACGTTGCCGACCATAGAATTATTTAGGATAAGGGATGGGATAATGGGCTCGGACATCCTTTACTCAATTTTACTGTGTCTTTCTGGGGATGATGGGTTTATCCAAAATATTTATTTATCAAGTACTACGTATATCAAACCAAAAGGCTAAGCTATAATACTTATTTGTCTTCAATTTCATTGCTAATGTATAAATCTAAATCTATACATTATATCGATAAACGTTGATGTGACAATAAATTGCTACAAAATTGTGATTTAGCAACAACACGTATGATAAATGAGATATTTCCGTCCAAACAACGCGCCCCACGCCTGCCGCAGCCGTTCCGCTTAATCACTGCTTGCTCTATTTAATTTATCTGACCAGAAATTCATTCATACATGCAGTTAAAAGTGGATAACCTGCGATTCCTTTAAAAAGGTGCCTATGTTGGCATTACAAAAGTTAAATTAAATAGTAAAATAAAGATTATATCCACAATTACCTTCATTACCAAATGTCGCACAGTGCTTTTACATTTAAATATCGCACTGAGATTCGCACTTTTACATCTAAGTATGTATTTTAATACTAGTTTTTACTGCTTATATTGATGTAATTTTATGTATTTATTTTTAGATAATCTCTCGGGAGTAGTACTTCTTTTCTTGTATTGTATGCAACATTTAATGATGATCGGATGAGTAGTTGGAGCTTGAAAACGTAACAAAGAGAGAACCAAACTCACTTTATTATAATTACTCACGCATTTATAATATTACATATTAGGAAGTTAGGATAGGCGATATTCTGATTGTAAACTATATCATTAAAAACAGTTTCATCAGAATCCCTGAAGTAGTATTTGCGCGAGATTGCGTGACAAACAGTCATTTATACATCCATCCTCACCTTCGCATTTAAGATATTAATAATATTAGTAGAATGACAATTATTATAGTCCTTGGCACTATCATAATTTACACAAATGAATCCATAACCAAATAGTTCAACGTTGTTGTGATGTTAGTTTTAGTGCATTCTGTAATACGCATAGATTCAGTGGCCCGTATAAGCTCGCAAGGTATTGTCCGCCCGATCTGACTGCAATAAGGCGTTTATTGAAATTGCTTCTCGCTACTAATAGACGTCTTAACGGCTCAAAGGATCACACTTAAAGGCATGTGGCCGGAACAATGCGATCAGGGTCGGACTGAGGAATCCTTCGCGGAACAAGGAAATAAGGCAGACTTGAACACTTGCTTTCAATTACTTCACTTACCACATCGCTTCAGAAACTTTTACCGCAACCACAAGAATTCATCTTATAGTGATCTAAGTTCTAACTATATTTTCATATGCTTGCACATATTAATATATCGTTAATATAATTAGTAATAATGATTGATATTTAATTTATCAAACAAATTCGCTATTCGTGCGAATGGCTGTCGCACGTTAATTTATTTTATTTATTTTTGTAAGAGAAATTTTTATTATAGAAATACAGGTTCACAGAAAGACATATACCAAATAACTAAGAATAACAATATCAGCATGCATGATGAAGCAAATATGAAAATATTATTGTTTATACATTTAGCTATTAAAAGAATTCGTTGGTTAAAACTTTTCTAGCTTTAAATACATACTTTTTTTAAATAAATTGTTTGTCTACATTCAGCACTAAGTTCGACAGACAGGCTAACGGTCCACTTAATGGTAGGTGGCTACCGTCGCCTATAACACAAGCAACGCCAAAAGTATTGCAAGTGCGCTGCCAACTACAGCAGTATTAAGAATAAGGGATAAGGAAGGGATATGGTAAAAGGCCCAGAGCCTTTTACCATATCCCTTCCACTTCCTTACTCACTCAACAAAACACAACATTATATATGCTACTATTTCATGGTGGTCTCCTGTAAGGGGGTGGTTACTGCCGCCAGAGAGAGTGCTCAAATGCGAAACGCAGTGTGCCCTGCGACTACTTTCCGGATCCAGGCCAGAACTTTGCAAAGTCCATTTCCAAAGTTGACTCTGACGGGAATCTAACTGGGACCCATGAGAAATAGCGTTAAGGCACTAATCACTAATCCAACAGGCTAGGTTTTTTACGTTCATACAAATAAAGTATTTGGCATTTCTTTACAAAACACAACAAACGGTCTATCCAGAAGACGTCGCACAGTGCAGAGTGCAGCAGGGTGTTAAGATTTCATTGTGGCATGCAACTAGTTTGCGCCTTTGTTATAACAGGAACGTACACTTGTTGTATCTAGTTTAGTTTAGTTTGTAAATGGTTCAACCTCTTCTTTTGCTGCATAAGACATCATGGGAATGTCACATGGCCAAATTTAATGCACTAATTGAAATTATAAACTAGCCCCCCGACTTTCTATTGAGTGGAAACACGCTATATCTGCTGCAAATTGCTGAGGAGTTGAGTATCCCGCAGACTACTTGGCGTTGCAGCATCAGGTCAAGATTACCATGTCATGAAAATACTACCGAAGTAATATGGTATTACACTTACCGAAGTAAGTGAAATACCATATTTCACATTAATCGAACATGTGAAAGTTAGTGAAATCTCTTTGTTAACTAGGAAATGGGCTAATGGTCTTCAAACTACTGAATAGATCTTCATAAATTCTAGCTAAGAACAATCCCGATCACATCAACTTTCAAACGACGAACATAGACACACACGTCAAACTTATAACATGCCGTTAGACATACAACTAGACAGTCAAACTCAACTATGCAATTCTAAATCAGTTAGCGTACCGAATTAAGCAGTGTAAATCTAAAAAAATACCGGATGTTGAAAGTCTGACAGGAACGTGTACACGAAAATAAATCCTTCAGTTATACGATCACGGTGAATAAAAATCATCGCACTAAATTTGTAAATTACTAGCGAAAACATTGTTGACTATAAAATACATATATTTGTACTAAACTAAAAGAATACTTTCCGGGTGCAATGAGATTTTTTTACGGAATTGAACTTTTTTTTATATGGGTATGACTGCAGAAAAGTGATTTCCAGATGCCACTTTGATCGATGTCGTTCAAACATAGACCAATAACACGTTTTTAAATGAATAAGCCACATACATAAATGGATTTTAATAAATAAATGCATTTTTTTATAATAATCGTCAAAATATATCACTTTTCAATACAGTTAAAAGTTCGCGATACGGTCAGAGCATAACGCAAACTTTAACCTAGTAATCATCTCTTAAGTATGAACAGTGAAGGGTTTAAACTACATAAGTTGCGGCGTTTCTGTATTAGATAAGGCAGCATAAGGGGAGGTTCGGTCTAAAGATCATATCGGATCATTGGTTAGAAATTATTGTTTATTGCCTTCGGGGTTGACTTGGCGTGTATGCCTAGCTTATCTACACAATTTGACAAGAACAATTCACAGGCGTCCGATAATTTTCTTAGTGATTTTATTCAAATCATAAATTCATGGGAAATAATGCGCCATCAGTAGTAATTCAAAGAAGCAATACTCACTAGATACGTCAAAGAAATTTAGTAAATGAGAGGACTTTCCATAAAGCGTCGCCTATTACTACAGGATCTATTGTCAGCAGTTAATTCGTAACCCCAACTAATAATCAGCTTTTTAACCAGTTTTATAATAGAGTTTAAACATCTCATTAAACACATAAATCTCATATAACACGAGTTTTATTGCTCTGATTTCTTTTTATTTTTAGATGCCTTTTTCTGTACCTCTGACGTGTATGCGGAATTTCATGGTGAAAATCGTGAAAACGTAACAAACAAACAAACTCCTTTTCTTAATATGTAAATATAGATTTTTGCTGGAATCACACGGGCATTGCTGCTCTATATATTTCGGTTCCAGTCCAGTAATGTCTGTTTACGATGTTCGATGCAATAAAGATGAAGTGCCCATTCGATGAAATCAACGTTTGGTATTAAACTCGAGTGTGTTCGCCAGTATCTGAATTGTAATCGTTTTATGACTGCTATTCTTACGCTCTCGCACAATTCGGTCATCAAGTTTATCCATAAATTTACGGCCCAACTAAACGCTGAACAATGTAACTGAAGTAGGGGTTACCAATTTTGCGTTCAAATGTTGAAGAGAAGAACTTTGTCTTAATCTACCGTCGAAGAACTTTATTGTTCGAAGTGCGAAGTTAAAAGTCTGGAATCATTTATGAGAAAGGCCTGTAAGCAGATTCTGATTATTCCAATCGAAGCGTTCCATCTTTGTTAAGGGTTAAAATATCTTATAAGCACTTCCTCGCTTTGAGACCTACAAGTTCTACAACTCTATCATTATTGTAAATTTTATGCGTATTATCATGCAATATGGGTCCTCTTAGATCAGGCGGATGTAGGTAATATTAGATGATCGATTTTCTACAGCTTATTTCCCGTGATTTACTTGCGTTCTAATAGCAATACGAAAATATTTATGCACCTATTATAAGTCACAATTGAATGGTACAATAGCCATCTTTTCATGACTTGGAATAATTTTCCACTCTATTATGTTATAAAAGAGTCATTAGCTAATGTGCACTAACGATTTTTTTTTATTGGAAGCATATTATATTATAATCACTCTTAGATAACTTATAAAATAATTGTGAGAACTAGGCTATAATTTTTAATAGATGCAGTGTTGCTATTGATTTTGACACACGTGTTTAATTCCCTTGGTCTCTTCGTTGACAAGTGCGACTTATGCATAATTTTTTTTTTTTTAAATGTTGCTACAATTTTTTTAAAGAAACAAGCAATTTAATGAACTTTCCTCGTAGCCGGGTACAAGAAACTGTTTAGCGAAGAAAATAGTGGTGAATTTCATTTATATGCTAATAGTACAAAAAATAGACTTGCCAGGGAACATGGCAAGATGGGGATTAAGTTTTTAAACCTGGTCAAAGTTCCTTAACATATTGAAATTTTAATGAAAAGCCGCGGTTATGCTATATTTTTTTAGGCAGCTGTTGGCAGAACACTTCATGCGAAAATATTTTGAGGTTTAGCAGCTAATTTTGATTTTGAAAACTATGTAGATATATAACTTTGGTTTTGATATATTAATTCAATAATTAAGTACAGTACACTATATCTATTCAAATCAATATTAATTTATTTATTACTGATTCTAATATTACGTTGGTTAGTTATTTTTATTAACTAACTAATGGATGCCCGCGACTTCGTCCGCGTCCGATCGCTACCAAACTTCACAGGATTACCCGCTGGACTAATCTGAAGGTCGTCTGAAAATTTCATCAAAATCGGTTCAGCGGTTTTTTAGTCCATAAGGAACATACATACACACATTGCCTTTTATATATTAAGACTAACCGACTACGCAGTGATGCAATTTTTTCCTGCTAATTATTCCTCGTTTATGGCTCTTTCCGTCAGTGAAAACCGTATCAAAACCCGTTGGGGCTTAGAAGATATTAGCGAAAAAAAAAGGGAAGGGAGGACAGCTACTTCATTTTACCTATATATAATATGTATAGACATATAAAAAATTCTTAATCATGACTATGAACTAAAATCTCAACATATTTCGCGAACCACAATAAAGCTTACGAAAGAAAAAAACTATTTAACAATAACATAAATATAGAATTAATCGCGAGTCTTTCGAGGATACACAATTTCAAGAATTTATCCGGTCGTACACAGAATCATTCCTTAAAACAATCATGATACGATTTATTTTACAATAATATGATTGTGTTAATTTCCTTTTATACATTTTCCGTTAATTGGTAATACAACAATAACGACGTATACCCTTGTTATTATAGAGTTATTAAACTCACGGCAGAGTAATCGAATGTTTATATTAGAAATTTTCGTCGTAACGGAATTAACTGGCAGACGCCGCCGGCAATGGCTCCCTCATCCAAGTTATTGATTGTGTTTTAAGCGACGCTACGCAGAGGAAGGTCGGTTGTCTCATGTTAATGTATTTTAAAACTTATTCAATTGCTGTTTTGTTCAGTTTAGTAGTTTACGTGGTCTAGTTTATTGTAACCTCGATTATTGATCGACTATCGGAGGATTTTAAGCGGCTTCATCTAGAAAGATTACGATTAGAAAGATACCCTCTCATGCAATAATTTCTTGATTTCTTAAAAGACGTCAAACGCCCACCCTCCGAATAATTGACGCCGGTCGACACTGTTCCTCCTTACCTCACATCAAATAGGCTCCCGTTACTTGCTTTCAAAGAACCTGTTAATTTTCTCTAAATTCACTAGCTTAAAGACTTAAGATAAAGACACCAGAAACAACACGCATGTTCAGTTTATTACTGTTTTTATTTTAATGAATAACCTACATTTCTTAAGCTTTAAGACACATCTTGGATTTTCGTTAAAAGTAGATATTGTATAGGTATCTACTTTTAACGACATAACTTTATATTATGTATCAAACGACTAGCTATAAAACATATAGACATGGTGTCCGTAACTGTTTTAGTGCATTCGTAAAACGTTTATTATATCCATCAAGACTGACAGTAGCAATGAATTCAAAGATGAATTGTAGCAGTATTGAAATGCAATAACTATGAAATATTGGTTTCACCCTAAGTAATCACGACCGGGCTAGGCTGACTCAGTAGGTACAATTATTTATTACAATATGCGTACATACTAAATTGGAATCGGATTTTGTGTCAAAGCCCGCGGATATTTGCACGATCGATTTAAATTCTAAACGTTACAGCAGCCTATATAAACCAAAACGTTAGTTGGTAGCACTTAACCCTTATCTTATGTATGTTGAGTGATTTATTTATCTCTCTGCCACATATTCATATTAATGTTTCTAAATACAGAAGTAAGCCTTGCCTGCTTAAAATAGTATTTATATTTATACCCTTTTTATGTTAATAGTTCGTCAGACAGGCTGACGGTCCATATGATGGTAGGTGGCTACTGCCCCTATAACACAATAGCTCCACAGGCCTAGTAGCATTAAAAAGGAAATTAGTAGTTTTAGGGAGGGATACGGAAATTGGCTCTGGCACATTTTCCAACACATTTTAAACACAACAGCACACAGGCTGTCATTTCATGGTGGTCTTATGTAAGGGGTTATTTGGGGCTCCCCAAATGACTGTATTACTATATAATAATATTGTTATATTATATTATACATGAACAGGCCTCTCCTCCCTCTGAATAGGTTTGGCCACGCTACTACAATTCGATTGGCAGGCTTCATAAGATTAGCAGATTGCTATGTCTTCTTCAGCCCGCAGGTTGCTTTATAATATTCCCTGTCACCATTAAAATCAAGTTATCATTAATTATACTCTACACAGGAAATCAAAAAGACTTAGTTGCAGAACCAACCGGGTTCCGAATCAGCTTCGGCAATTCAGCAGACGAAGTGAACAGACCCGTTGTTCCTTCTCTGCTAATACTGCTTTTATAAAACCAGAACATAATAAAAATCCGGTGCTTCTTCACAATTACCAGTCAGTAAAGAAATTATGCATGAAACGAACTGCAAATATATTGCAAAGTCGTATTCGTCAAGTTAATATGGTTTTTAAAGAAACGTTATTTGTGGCAATGAAAGCCCATTTGGGGTTAAGGGACAGCCATATGCCAGTCGAAAAGTAATCAGGCCTGTACCTCTGTGATCTTTTTCCAACTTTTCATATGTGGATTAAAAATAATGATAAATTTACTCTAACGATGACGGAAGTCATGGTGAGAAATCGGATATGTATGTGAGTGTCTAATAGTAGGATTTAATACTTATAATAATATTGTGTCAGATTTAAAGGGAGATACAGAAAGGTTTTTACAAATACAATTTAGGTTTGCTAAATTCAGTATTATCCCGGCTTTCTGATGAATATTTAATGCGATATTTGTATAGGGTTTTTTATTCAGTGATCTCCGCACTAAGCTACAACCGCTCATCGTTGTCACGCAAAATAAGAAGCAAACATGACAGTATTATCACGCTGTTTGCCATCGAAGTAGAAATATAATCAATGATAATTTGTACTACATTTCATGCTCGTACTTAGAAAAAATATTCCCTATGTTATTTGACGAACATAGGGAATTGGTTATGGGTGAAGTGGTTAGAAGGTTACTGACACAGATATGATACAAGTTCGATACATACATTACTATACATTATGCAGTTCTGGGTGTAATTTCGAACTAAATATCACTTAACTAATAGGCACTTAATGTAATTTTTTACTTGCATATTCACAGACACCTAACACCAGTTTATGGCGAAGTGCTAGCGTTGTTATCTTTTTTTTAAATGTAAAACAAGCAGGCTACTTGATGATAGGTGGCTTGAAACTATTACCTATATTTTTCAATCTTTTAGTTAGAGATGCACTTCTATCACTTTGTTGCAGAAAAATGTTTAATCAAACGTATAAGTAATAAATTATTTTATTACGTACAAGGGACAAGATTGTTCCGTATCGAATGGGACTTCGTATATATCTTGTAATCTCGAAGGCGTCAAAAGAGTCCAGTCACGTAATGATGTGTCAGTTTTCTTCCTCTGTCCACGACGCAAGTGACTCTAAGAAAATTGGTACCTCTCATTGATAATATGAGAAGGTTTGGGTTAACATTAAATTAAGGTGTGTGCTGAAAGAAAGACCAATATGAGTCTCATTCTCCAATAAAAGAAAATGGGAAATTTAATTTTTGGTTAATAGTTTCCCACTTAAAATAGGTCCATATTAATACCTAGCTGTTGCACGCGACTTCATTCGCATTACTTTATAAGATATAGTCTATGTTAATCACTGATAACGTAGCTTTCTATATGTGTAAGATTTTATAAAATAGGTCCAGTAGTTTTTGAGTTTATTCATTACAAACGAAAATACAAAACCTTTCCCTTTATAATATTAGCATAGATAGATACATTTTTATCTTATATTACATTAGGGAATTATCATGCTATTAAGTCAAATTTAATATTTACTCGTATAAAACTTATTTGTATTTTTGATTACATTTTTTTTTCTTAATGTTGCATTAAAATAATATTGAAAATGTTTCCTTTTATAGGTCAACTCTTTCAATTAACGATAGGGCTGCCGTGATTTTAATAAAAGTTGAGTCAATTATTAACCCGTTATTTTTATAAAATCGAGAAATAAGCTTCTTCGTAATGTTGGCAGTAGAGATCCGAATCAGTGATTTTGTCCGGCGGTATAAGTTCTTAGTCCTACCATACTCATTTATTATACATCCAGATTTTTTCAAACGAGTGAATACTGTTTTGTGATCAATGCCTTCCTCCTCATTAATTTTTTTACAATCATTATTGAAGACTGAAAAAGTTTCAACCAATTTCGTGCTACTCTTACCGATACCGCATTAGGTTCACATACTTTGACTTTTTTATTTTCGCGGCTTGTGCTGCGTTTTAAGCCTTTTTTGTAATTTAATATTAATATAGAATTAGACAAGTAATTGAAAAAAATATTTCTACATTAAAATTTTTGTATTCATAAAAAGCTTGAATTTATATTCTGAATTAACACAAAGAATATTTTAAATTGTTATGTTACAGTGGCCCTTTCAGAAGATAATTTAAAAAAAATTAACAATCGAACTGAGCAACAATAAAAGCTGTGATTCCAACCCGCTTTTGTACCAAGAGCATCAGAAAACTAGGACACGAAAAGGTCAAAGCTGAAAAACTGAACATACGCCAATGCAAAAATTCCATTAACAATATTAAATCCACATTTTAATCGCACTTTCAATTGTATTATTGATGTAAATTGATTTATTTGTTATTTTTTATGTTTATTGGCCGGCTTTTGTGCCTTAAGTTGTATACATACATCACATCATCAAATCATCCACAGTTTCACGTTGGAGCAAAGTGCAAAAAAGAATATGCGCTCATTTAAAAACAAAAATATAGAAAAAAGACAAAAAAATTAACACATTCCACAAGCGTGTCCACAGATAGATGTTACATATAAGAGAGTTAGAGCGGAAACAAAAGACAAAAAGAACAAAATTACTTCAAAGTTAAAATTAAAAACATAAAGTCAAAAAAATATGGGTTATTTTCAAGAGCAATACGGAAGCTAAACATGTCTGGGGAATTGTAGAAAATTATAAACGAGATTCATTCGTATTGTTTAAAGAAATAATAAAAAATAATATCACTTGAGTAAAAAATAAGCACAGTGTGACCTTACTAATAGCAAAACAAAAATATGACGCCCGACATGGGAGTGCGCAAGACGAAACTTTTTGCATTTCTCACCAAAAACTATCTGGCAACCTGGCAACATACAAACGAGTTGCAACAACCCACTTTTAAAGTTGGAAAACAACATTTGTAACATTTTGCATTAGTTGAATATGAGTTCGAACTTTGAATTAGCTTAAACATTAGCTCGGGTTTTTTTAAATAATTTATTTATTTATTTATTTATTTAAAAAATGAATATAAATCTCATCGGATTTAGATCTAACCTAAGTAAATAAAACGAATACTAGATTTAAAACGCCAAATACGACGAAAGTATTCGTATTAACAATTTATCATTGTGAAAATAATAATTTGTCATCAGATGTGATGTAAACAAAATTAAAAAAGACATTAAAATATTTTCCCTCTTTAACGATGAGTTTTTTTTTATCTCTTGAAACAAGAATAATAATTCGCGTTCCTGAGGAGACTTTGATGGATGATACGAATGAATTCAATTTGGGTTTGTTCTCAATGGATACTTTGCATCACGTACGCTGAGAGTTGAGAGCTTTTATCTGGATTAAGAAAAAAATGTGTAAAAATTTTTCGGTAAACAAAAACCGAAATAAAAGAGGAACGATGTCAGGACGAATATTAATAGAGGGTAGCGATTGCAAGTGCTTGTAACAATGCTGTTGGACATTGTTGATTGATGGGTACTGTTAAACGAATATTAACGTTTGGCACGTAGTTCGACGCTATTTAAAACACGATCAATAATCAGATTTGTATGGACCATTGGTAGTACGGTAAAGGACTCGATGTACCTCGGGCTCGGTAAGTAATTATGTTTTGGTGTGTAATTAAGGGATGCCAGGGCCCATTTCCCTATGCATTCATAATCCGTAATTGCATCTATGGCGTTACCTACGGTAAATTGTACCATCAAACTGTCTGTTGAGTCAATAAATGTCAATGCAAAAATTTTAAGAAAAAGCACTAAAAAAGATCCCTGAACATATATACTAGAGGAGCCCAGTCTGGCACCTACAACTTTTAGCGAACGTGCTGTTGTTTCACCTCAACAGCCCGCTCCGGAACGCAGAACAAGATCGGGTCGTCGTGTTTAGTTTTCCAAACTTTTATCGACCTAAAGGTCGCCGGGGGGGCTGATATAGGGACTTGTTGGGACTTTTTATGTCATATGTACATATTTTGTCATAATTTGCTTGTCATCAACTTGTCATCGTAGCTGATAAAATTTGCCTTGGTAAAATATTTTCATCCGTCGCAATCCGTTCCTTTAATTTATACAATCACGTCCAAGACCACCCAACCACCCTCCCAAAAAGTCTTTTATATGGCCTGTTTATGAAATGCTTAAACGGCTTACTACATCTAGATATAAATTAAAATATATAGACTTTTATATTTTAATTAAAAATTCTTTTCTCAGATGACTAAATATGGTAAGGTCTAATTAGATTGCCACCTAAATACATATAATGCTATTCCTAATAAAAATATTTACGAAGAAAAAATATCTGTAGGCTGTAGGAAAGCCTGATTATTCTTTCGCTTGTGTTATGTAAGTGTAATTTTGTCGTAAGGAGAAAACCTGCCGAGCAAAAGTAATTGCCCAAAAGCTGACAATTAGGCACCTACAAGAAAACAAATCTCGTACAAAACGCTTATTTACATTTTCTTATCAGACAGTACAATTTGCTATGAAAATAACGAGCAAATGACTAAACGTAGAGCAACGTATAATTAACTAACTATCTATATTAAAATTATATTCAAGGTTAAATTGATATTTTCATGAACTGAAAAAAGTAGGAGAAATTTTCAAATAAGTCCATTAAAATGACAGGGCCTACCTAAAACCACTTATATTCACTAGATAAAGAAATTATACATAGTATAATTCGTATGTTATGATTGAAAACACCTATGTATAGTAAATTAACAAGAAATGACAAGCATTCTAACAAACGCAATATCGATTCTTTCAACTAACTAAACATCATATTCCCCTTTACATGTGTTCATTGTCGAATTATTAAATAATAAAATTCAGTTATTTGGATAAACTCTAGTTTAAGAAGTAGGTATTAATTGCTCCACATGCCCCATCTAGCGGTAGTTTTCGAAACTACACTATTAATTATATTATACCATACCAAGGTCTTAACATTATAAGTAAATATGAAAATATCCTATGACTTATGTTGTCTGCCTAATAAAAATTCGTTCAACGAATTAAACCTGAATTAGTAACAAACTTGCTGACATATTTCCAAAAATCACATTTAATTGTATTTTACTAATTTTGTAGTCGACTGTACATTACATCTTTGCTTTGTCTGTGTCTCTTCCGTATCAAATTCTAAATGTTTTTTTCTTTCATAACATATCATGGTGGCTTCGACCTACGGATTACTCAAAGGCGACCTTTAGCTAAGGGCGTTGTTTCCGCTCCAGCTCTTTCGCGATTCCTCACACTTCCTTTACGCATTATCTTCTTGTATAGCAAATAAACATGAAAATGTTAGTCTTCTTATGTAAGGAACGCTTAATGAACGCAATCTATTTTTAGTTGCTGAAAATAAGATAAATCGCTAAATAAAATATTAGGTTTCTTTCCACGTGCCGGTATTTTTTGTGGCCTTCTTTCCTTGAAAGTAGGATACTTTTTTATTAGACATAAATCGTTATATAATACAAAAGGGTAGGCATTACATAAACTATGCAGTATTTATGTCTCGTTCTTCCCAATATTGAGTCCCACATTCAAAAAAATTCCTCGTTCGTCCTATACCTATATAAGTATAAAATTCCTGATTTGTCCCGAAAACTTAACAAGTTGCATTATGATATGATTTTCAAGAGACATTGTTACGTTAAGCCTTTAAACTTTTAACCAAACCAAACGTTTTTATTAACTCGCATTCTGGCTTTGTTAAAAATTAGTAAGCTTTTTTTATTTTATTTTATTTTTTAAAGATTTATCAAATTCTTCGCCCAGGTTCCTGTGAGATTTTCAAAAAACGAACAACTTAAAACGTGTACGAAGTCACGGGCACAGCTTATAAATAGATAAATCGTCAAGACTAAACACACAATTAATAATGATAGCTCATTTTAATACTAATCTTGTGTTAGTAAAAGTTGATTATCAATTCGGAATGCTGACTGACAATTTTATTGCAAAACGCTAAAATTTCGCAATACAATGATTTGTTATTCCGCAGCGGAAATTAAAAAGACTCCGCTTGGCAAGCAGATATATTACTCGAACCCATCTCGTACCATATACGACGTCTAGTGGCAATTGTAAATTGCAACTTGCCTAATAGAATTTGCTCCGAGTCCTGTAACCTAAACAATTTATTTCCATCCATATCTTCAATTTATTTTCGTCCATATATTATTGTGCAACAATAAAATTGATCCTAGAGAAGACAACAATATGCTGGCATAAGGCTCTATTTTGATCCAAACACAGTTCTAACATATTATAGATCTTTTAGCTTAGCTCTAGCTTTTCTCAGCGCTTCCATCCCAAACCTGATTTCATAATCTATATGAATTATTTTAATCATTTGAGACCACAACTATTCGGACGAGTTGTCCATTAACTTAAAATATTAAGTACTTGTGTTTTGTAATATTTAGTATAGAAAAAAATTATTAATTAACCCTTGCGATGACCATTTAAATATAAACAAAATACTTTATAGTATGTTTTGTAACGTACCTACTATGAAGTACTGATATTTAGGTATATGGACAAATATGAGGTTTGTGACAAAGCTTAAACGATCTCAGTCATACCTAAAACAAATCGACATAACGATCAACGGTAACACATGCCACAGTAAACAGATGACACGATGACATTACAATTTTGAGGATGTGAAACACTGTCACATATCAGCGGACTCCATCTATTATTCATTAAGCGTGTCATTTTGTATCAAAACGAGGGAAAAAATGTCAGGGCCAAAACATAATAATAATGTATTCGGACATGATTTGGACACACGGAAATGTTACTTGTCTCGTGTAAAGAAAAATATCTAATTATGCGTTAAAAATGTTTTCTTTTTTCTTTTTCATTTTATGATTTCAAAATCTCTTTCAGCGTCTTTTTGGAGTTTACTCCTTAAGACACACGGGTGGTATGAAAATTTATGGGAGTAAAATCAAAATTTTCACACGGAATTCGAGCACGAATGCGTTACGTTCTATTTTTTTGAATATTTTAGAATATCTGCAGTTTCATAGATATTGCGACATCTACACAATATTATTTAAAAAAAGGACAATGTTGTTCTTTCGGCGTGTTCGAATTGTGAAAATTTAAATTTTATAATCGTTCGTAAGGAGTAAACTTTTTATTAATCACCAAGAGTCCCAAAAAATGTAACGAAAAATCGCTACTGTTCTTTTCTTAATTTAATTTTTCACTCGCCTTAATAGATATTATTAAGTATTTTAATAATATGACGTGATAGCACAAGATTAAACCTCACTAGTATTTATTGCTAATATATGATTATTCCACATTTTTAGCCTTAAAAAAACCTTTGACTGTATATTGACTGACTGTACCTAATTGATCGAGTTTTTAAATCTGGGTTATATTACATGGGGTTTCACTTATATTGTATTCTAGCTGTGCCCGCATATTTGTAAGCTTGGGATTTTGGTATTCAGTATTTTTTTAAAGCAATTGGAATGAAACAAACACTAAATTTTAGGAAAGCTTGCTACACTTGCTACAGTACATATTGCCGCTGCAGCGTGCCTTGCACGGCTACCCAAATGGACGGGCTACCCACAGTCATTTGGGTAGCCCGTCTGGTGGTAGTAAACATCCCCTTACAGAAGACCACCATAAAATGTGTACTGTTGTGTTTCGGTGAGTCAGTAAGGGATGCCAGAGCCCATTTTCCCTATCCCTTCCTAATTCTACTAATCCTTAATCCTGCTTTCGTCGGCAGCGCACATGCAACCAACACCTGTGGTGTTGCTTGTCTTATAGGCGACGGTAGCCACCTATGATCAAGTAGACCGTCAGCCTGTCCGTTGACCTTGACATAAAAAAATCAGTGAAGCATTTTCTGAGATTAACGTGCACAAACGCATGGACGGACAGAAGAAAATTCTAAAATTATTTTTTCGACTTTAGTATAACGTGTACAAATCTAATGTATTTTTTAAATATTTTTTTATGTACAGGTACGGTTTCTTTACGATTTTATTATTATGTATTGACGACATGTTTGGTCTAGTGTTTGGTCAAACGGTCGCGGGTTTGCATCCCCGCTAGGGGCAAATGTTTATGTGTTATGTTAACATTTACCTTTGTACCTGTGTCATGAATGTTTGTATCTATAATATCTATGTAATTACAAAAATTAAGTTACTCCTTACGAACGACACATTACACAAATTTAATAAATACGAACGAACGAATAAAATATCATAACGAATTAATATCAGCGCCATCTCTCTTCGAATTATGATACATGAATACCAGTGCCATCTAATTTTCGCAAGGATTTATTATGACGTAACATATTCTAGTTTCAGATATTGTGTAGATAGCGCTAAAATTAAAACTAACGCGTAAAATGTGACAATTTTTATTTTACTCCCTAAAAATTTTCATACGGGCTTGATTCTTAAGGAGTAAACTCCAAAAAAAGTAATCTATGTAGATGTAATGTGTGAAGATATTTATTTATTTATTAATATATTTTTATTTTCGGTTCATAGCTCAAGAAACGAAATAATATTCTTGCATTCAAGTTCGCAGAGCTCAAGTCAGTTGACATTTGTTACCGAATATTTTTTGAAAATTTTTGACGAATGATTTTAGTCAACATATCTTTATTGCTAGTCGTGATAAATGCCCCGCACATTATGTCGACAGTTACCTTACCACCTGACATGGAATTTCATTTAAAGAAGCCAGCCGTTATATTGCAAGCCCGCTCGCTAATCCTGTTCGTCTATGAATCATGTTTATGAGACAGGAGCATTTTTGCACATACGTGCTTTTTTGGACATGCTATGTGAAGCAAAAAATTGCTCATTGCATGTTTCTTATTACATTCATTTAATGGGACTTACTTTTTATTTTAAAAAAAATGTTGCAGTTTACTCCTTAAGATGGTAGACATTTCCGGGTTGATTTAGCCCCACTACTTCCCAGCCAGGTCTGTAATTCTGTGTTAGGCTATTATAGAAGAGTTATAGGACAAGTTTTCAGCTTGCCTCAAATACCTACCCGGAAATATTTCGGAATATTTGTTTTTTCTATAATATTTATTTATCCTTTACTCTTACTTCTTTGATATTTCTGGAATACTTGTGCATAGATTGAAAAATTAATGAGAATTTTTCTTTGTTTCAGGAGCAATCCCATAAGTCGTACCGTCCGCTCACCGTACTAACATTCAGGTGGAACCATGCGGTCCACGGATTGCAACCAGCGGGATATCACCTAGTCAACTTACTGTTACACGCCCTTGTCTCATTACTATACTACAGGTAAGTGGAGCATTATTCACTTGCACAATTCTAGTATGAAAACACACATTGTAATTTCGCAGCAATTACATTACCACGTCCTGCAGCCACATTCATTTTCCTGATCGTTATGTAAATTTACTGTCCAAACGATTATTGATGTGGAGTTCATATTTACCATCCCAGCCCCTGATTGAGGTTGAAAAAGATGCGGAAGATTGTGAGAATGTGAGGTTTTTAGTCTTTCGTGTAAAGACTACTGAACGGATTTGCATGAAATTTACCACACAGATGGTTTATTACCTGGATAACGTTAACGTTTAATACGTTTAACGTGTGGGATATTTTTATCCTGGAAAAATGTTTGGTTCCCGAGGAATCGTTTAAAAATATAAAAACTTGGGCGCCACTGACGCCGCCGCGGTGGTGTACCGTCTTGACAACGATAAAGATGTCGGGACTTTATTTAGATATTATAGTTTTCCTTTTCCTACGCAGACGGAGTCTCGGACACCAGCTAGTAAAAAATAAAGCTTTTTTTAATAAAGTATTAATTGTATCTAAACATCAAAAGACGGAAAGTGGGGTAATAGTAAAGCGCTTTCATCTAGCAAGTCCTATCCCAGGTAGTCGAGCGTATAATTAATTTATTTCCCTTGACTTTGAACATGAAATTTGTATCAGTCCTAATTGTGAATTGATTAAAATTTATGGACGAGTTTTGTGATAGTTTCCCCTACATATTTGCGTAAGCTGTAACTAATTAATATGAAAGTCCAATCAGAGACAGCTGCGTCGTTAACCCTTAATTGTTAGGACTCAATAATCCAGTCGTTTTGGCGTAAAGCTGGCGTCTCCCTTTTAATTATTCAGTACAATATCTCACCCAGATCACAGCGTTTGGGTTCTTTGTGTCATCGACAACGGCGTTTAATTTACTTTTTTATGGCTTTTGAATATTCGCATACCTCTCATCTCTCTCACTTAGGTTATTACAAAAGATTTTCATCCGAATTTGCCATAAACTACCGTCTGATGAAACTAACTATTGTATTTTAACCGAATTAACTTTTAACTATAACGTTAAAAGTAACTTTCAACGAATTCTGTTTATTTTTCGCGTTTTTTATGTTATGGTACCTACCATAACATAAAAAACCTATGACACAAATAACATCACAGGTGCTGCCAACCATAGCAGGATTATGGATAAGGAATTAGGAAGGCATAGGGCAATGGGCTCTGGCATCCCTTAATCATCGAAACACAACAGCACACTTGCTGTTATTTCACAATAATCTCCTGTGAAGAGGTGGATACTGCCGCCAGACGGGCTGCCCGAATTAGTGCGAAACGCAGTGTGCCCTATCACTACTTTTTAAATTCAGACCAGAGCCTACTTTGAAAAGTTCATTTCCAAAGTGTGCGGCCGGATTCGTAAGTGCGGCAGCAATTTAGCTTCTGAAACAGTAACTGGAATGCCTACACAGAGTCAACCAACTAAATTAGGCCGTTGAAATGTCCCAGTCTCCAGTGTGACACGCTTTAGGACAATCGTTACATGTGCTGATCAAAGTCAACATCTGTCGTAAGGCAAACAATGCTCGCCCTCAAAATGAAATACGTGAGGACTTTAGCCTAGAAGTCAGCACGTCCCTTGATTGAGAAATCTGCACTAACAAGCGCACGATAATGTGAAGCGGACACAGCAGTCTCCAGGCACCTTTAGTATGTACATAGTTTGTTTTCCAATAACATTGCGCTTTAACTTAAGCTGATAAAGTATAGGATGTCGACTAACAGCTAACACCCTGACTCTCTGCGCAATAGTGACCGAGTAAGCAAACGGTACGAGTTAAGCCAATTTTAATCAGCCACCGCTCCGATCCCCTTAGTTACTGCTAATTACGTACTTGTTGTGTCCAACGCGAACTTAACCCAGCTTATGCTCAATATCCAATTTGCCAGCTTAATCCTATTAACGATTTTGATTCTTAATAAGAGTCGAGTCAGGTAATTGCAAAACTATATTTGCTACCTACACATAACTATTAAATACTAGCGACCCGCTTACAGCTTGGTCCGGTATGCAATTTTTTATAAACATTTCTCGTTTATATCTCTTTCCATATGTGAAAATCGCATTACGGAGTTTTCTTTAGGATATTAGAAAAATTACAATTCTCTATACATTACTGTTATGTATCTCTTAACCCTTAACCACGTAAGCCATATAAATTTATTTTTCGCGACTTGGGTGTACATAAAAACTTATTTAGATTTCATTATATATTATATATAAAACTTGTGTGAAAAATTATCTAGCTGTTGGTGAAACCGAATTAAAATCCGTTGCGTAGTTTAAGAGGAGTAAGCAGCAGAAGTGGAAAGCTACTTCAAATTATAGTATATGTAAAGAAGAAGCTGAATGCTTGCCTTACGCAACTTAACGCAAGTACTTTAGTAATAGGTATATAAAAGTCACAAAAGCCCATTACCGAGCCATCTCTTTGTAACCAAAGCAATTGTTAGCGGAGAGCATTGAAGCAATTAAACACATTTAGACTATTTCAGCCATGCAATAAGACATTTGTGTACATTCTTTACAGGTGCGGATTATGTAA
Organism: Synanthedon andrenaeformis; assembly: GCA_936446665.2. Classification (NCBI taxonomy): domain Eukaryota; kingdom Metazoa; phylum Arthropoda; class Insecta; order Lepidoptera; family Sesiidae; genus Synanthedon; species Synanthedon andrenaeformis. The sequence continues at coordinate 9,306,164 of OW387781.2, read as the reverse complement.
TGACCTTTTTCTACATTCTATCGCATTGATTTGCCCTACCAGTTACACAACCTTACTTTTATTGACATCGACTTCGTTTCAATGATAAAAGAGTATTGTTTACATTGAAAGCTCGGGTATCAAACGTTATCTTCACTTACAAACAAAAGTTTTAATATAATCTTTCTAGAACGCAGACAGAATAACTTATTCGTAAAAAATATCATCATTTTTGTTAAACAAAAGTTTAAATTGAAAGCAAAGGTTTCATAATTTATTTTTAGCAATATTTGTATTGCCTATTGTAATATATACAACACATTTATTAAAGCCGTAACATATATAACAATATGAAAACTGTATTTCATAAAAACAGATTCTATCTGATGTTGAAAAGGGAGAATATGTGAATCTCGATAAAATGAAGTCGTCGAGGTAGTTAACTTTTATTGAGTGTCCACTTTCATTGCGTTTCGAAAAATCATCATCTCAGCCGTAGGCAGGACTTCCATTGCTAGACTAATGTCTAGCCTAAAGCGCCAGATACACAACGACACTGACACTCGACACAAATGTTGACACTGGTGTCGATTGCGGCCACACGGTAAGCAATTTTTTGTGCCGACATTGGTTTATACATATAGAGTCCCGGTTCAAGTGTATTGGCTGTCTACGCGCACGTCATCTGCAACTATTATGTGTCGCGGCAGTGTACACACATAGACAGTGGATGTATACAATGAGTGTCTAGTGTCAAGTGTCGTCGTGTATCCCTAGCATGATGGCTCCTCCCCCCATTTTTCCAATAGGACCGGTCAGAAGCAGCCTGGGGTCTACCGTCACTTATAATAAATAGTTAAGAATATTTCTTTCTAACAACAAAGCCTTTAGAACAGAATATTATGAGACTATGAGACTAATGTTTGTAGTAATTCCATTGAGAAAAATGCCTAATATAATATTTTTCTCTTATAAAGACTAATTCGCAAAAGTAGTAGTTCTTAAAATGGGTAATTTGTAAAGCACCAATTTTGGAAATGTTCAATTTATGTTAGGACGTAACAAATAGCTACGCATTTATCTACTAAATCCATTGGGTTTATATTATAAAGAACCTAGAATAAGAAGTATGTTTTCTGAATTAGAAGTATGTGAAATATGACCTTAATTCACGTAATTTTATCAAATAAGTCTTTCTTAAAAGGCACATTTTTCTTAATGAATTTTCATATATAAATTATACAGGCCTACTTTCCACCTCGACTACAATTCGCAATAAAATACCTAGAGGAAATAGGACTAAAATAGGTCATTTATTATGCCGAGTCGTGACCTGTTTCAAGTCTTTGTATTAACTTGGCGTTAATAAAAAAGGTTTTACGCTATAATATTCTTTTAGAATAGAGTGACCGTAATACCGGAGATAATTAAATTGTTAATGCGATTGTGGCCGAGCTTGTGTTTCTGTTACGGAACTTGATATTTTCAATTAAGTATAGTAGACCCAGTATCGTCATGTTAGTAAATCTTTAATAGATTTTTTTAAACTATTTTATACACATAAACCATTTGAGAATGGAATCAAATGAATTATTCGTCAATGTCAATTTTTATCTTAACTTTTTTCCAATGTAATATTCTGCATAGTAAAAGTCCAAAAAGTATTATAACTGTATGACACAAATAAAATTCCACACCCACACTAAGTACTATAGTGAGTTTATCGACCAAAAAATAACTGACAAATCCAATTTATTTTTCGGTCCGTTTGAATTGGAAAACACCAGCAAAATATGACGGAAACTTTACTTAAACAAAATTGGAAATGAAAATAAAACATGACACAAAAAAGAAAATTATCAGTAATGACCGTAGGTACATTTTCATTCGCATTAGTAAAATAACATCACATAAAACAAATACATAAAAATTATAATGAAGATATATGAAAGATATTTTAATAAACACGGCAACCAGTTTAATTTTTACTTTAAACAGACTGGCTGGTATATCTGTCGAAATAAGAAATTAAGAGATGAAAATGCTTTAAGGATTTCCGCTTTCCGCTTTGGCCTTTTTGTTAACTTACATAAAATTTGGTCTCCCATTAAGTAACCAATTTTAATTGAATGTTCCATTATCCATTTTGAGTAAAACTGAGTTCGGTGTAATCGGTGTGCCAATTTACATGTATAATCAACAATATCGCAGTCACCAAACACAGTTTCAGCGCTCACTCCCACTACAATAAAACTTTTACTGAGCGCCCCAATAAAGCTTCTCACTGCATATAAAAAGCGTGACTAGACTTGTTATAATGAAAAATTTCATAGCTTTCAAAGAAAATGAAGCAACCTAATTAAAACTTTTAAAAAATCTTTTACTTTTTTTTTATTGGAGATGGGTTTGCTCTTGGCCAACAACCAGCTGTGTAGCAAGGATGAGGCCTAAGATGGGGCGAGCTCACCCAGGATATACCTATTCACTCGAACTTTGAAAAGATTTGGGTTATACTCGAACTCGAAAATACAGACGCCGGTAGGGTGTTCTAAACCTTGGCAATGCACATTATAAAGGATGTTTTAAAATGCTTGGTCTGAAAAAGAGGGATTTAGACAAGATGAGGATGGTAACCAGCCGTACGTCTGTATGTCCTAGCTCTGCGTTTTACCAAGGTGAGTGCGGCAAGTTGGTATTTGGCTAAGCCATCCCAAAGGTGGGAGCAATACTCCATGCTAGATCGGACTTGCGCCTTATACAAAGAGCTGTCCAGGCGTAAAGTATTGCTTCACCCTATTTAGGATGCCCAGCTTTTTGGCTGCTGTTTGGGCTTTGGACTTGATAGAGGTGCCGATGTTGAGGTTTGAGCTCAATCTCGTGCCATGAAGTTCAAGATCATTGACGACAGGTACGGATTCACCTCGAAAAGTTGGAGCCATCAAAGGGGCTCCTTTTTGCAGAGAGCAAACACGCTTGCGTTTTGGTGGCGTTAAAACTAACCAGGTTCCTGTGACCCCATTGGAATACAAGACTCAAGATAGAGTCAAACCATTGCCTCTCACTTAGAATTAATTTCATCACGGCTGGCCCCTACGCTGGAAAAATATATCTCCATGACCGTGCTATCATCTGCGTACGGAAGAAGCAGGAAAAGTCGCGGAGAGAACAGATCCCTGAGGAACACCGCCATCAATAGCCATGAGATCCGAGGAGCAGCTATCATTGACTACTCGAATTGACCTTTCACTCAGGAAATCAGAAATCCTAGCTGGATTTACCCCAGACCCCAGACCAGATCTGGGGATCAGACTCCGTATGTTGGAAGCTTGCTTAGCAAACTTGCATGCCAAACCCTGTCAAAGGCCTTCGATATATCAAGTGACACAGTGAGAGCCTCGCCATGTTTTTCGATGGCTTTACCCCAGTAGTGCGTGACATACACAAGAAGATCTCCAGTTGAACGTCCTTGACGATAGCCATATTGACAATCACTGAGTAGGTCATTAGCTTCAAGATATGTCAGCAGCTTACTATTCAGAAGTCTCTTCATAACCTTGCAGAGTATGGAAGTGATGGCGATTGGTCGATAATTGCAGGGGTCGGCACGACCACCCTTTTTGGGCACTGGTTGTACATTAGCAAACTTCCAGGATGCCGGTACGGTATTTGTCTTGAAGAGAGAGACGGTACAAACGTGTGAGTACAGGAGACAATTCAGGACCACAGGGCTTCAAGACCCTTGCAGGTATGCCATAGCTTTATTCACATCAAGACTCTGCAGTGCTCTTCGAACCTCTTTGTTGTGAATTGAGACCTCCGGCATTGAAGATTCACAATGAGGTAATGATGATGGTTGCTGAGAGCTAGTGACGAGGCGCGAGTTACTGGCAAATAGAGAAGCGAAATATTTGCTTTCTCCATTTCAGAGTGAGCCAGAGAGCCATCTGGTTCTCTGGCTCACAAGGGAGGAAGCGTCGGACGACAGAAATTTTCCATTGATGCAATATTTACTATTTGAAAGTTACATTATATTATAATGTGTACGTATATTGGAGGGAGTCGCTCTAGTATACGATAATCCGTATAAACTAATTAAAACGTACATAATTGAAGTGTCTATATGAACACTAAACAAATTCATCAAGTTCCAATAATAATAATAAACTGTAGATGCATGGCCGTTGCGGTTGTACGTCGTGTGCAAGCTGCCTAACATATTATAAACGGCGCTAGCAATAAACAACTCTGTCTACGGTAACAAATACGGCTAATGCAATATACTCTTATTCCAGAGTGTTGTGCACCAACTTGTTTACGCCATTTAAAGTTATAATATGCTTAGTGGCCGAGCACGCTCCAATCACATTAGTGTATCAGACCGAACTTTTAGGCCCCCGCATTATTTGCAGCCCGCGAAATTCCTAACTTGAAACTTATAATGGAATTACTTTTAAATTCATGGTTGAATACTGCACGCGGATAAGCTCTTTATTGCGAAAGCGTGGCATGTCGCACAACGAAATTTCACTGTTTCCCCAATTTAATATTACCTACATATTAAGTTAGAGAACATTTTGACCTAGATAATGTTGATATAGTGATACTACTCGCCCAAGTTACTGCGATACTGGTGTCGTCACATTATGAAAGCGAAATAAATAAATAAAACATTGCTGAAATGACCTTATTTATATTTTAAGTTAAGTTAACTTTATTTATAATATACCTATTATTATTATTAGGGATGGTCTTTTCAGCATATAGCCTACATATATAGCTATAATAACATGACAGCGCACGCGCATTCCTAAAATGTAAATTGCAAATATTGTAAATACTAAACGTGATGTCATATGTAACGTGACTCATGTAGGGTATATTATTATGAGCAAAATAATAAACAAGTTAAAAGCAGTTTATATTAACAATATAAAATCAGTTAAATGAATTGGTAACATAGTGATGCGAATGTTCTCTCAGAGTAAAGGAATGTGAAGGGAATAACTTTTTACCGCAGAGTTAAATTAGTTTTTCATACTACCCCCACCAAGCCCTCGCCTATATCATAACTCCAGCCTTAATTACGCCGACCCCTTGTCTTATTCTCGCATGTGCGTAATTAATTACATTGGGTAATTAATTTACTCATAACGGCGGTGTATAATCGAACCGAAATAATTAAGTCGTTTGTTAATTAAAATTCGTGCTCTGTGACACGAAATGTTTGGCGTTTGCGGCAATGTTGCATGGACAAAGTTCCAATCTCAGACCAAATAAGAGCTAAAGACAGAATTTTGCGAGCAACATAGTGAAGCCGGTTTTATAAACATGTGTGCGTAGGCAGGTGTTGCCATAATATTTCAAGTTCGTCGTGAGCATAATTATAGAAACAAAAAATAGTTTAGTACGTAAGTAGGTAGTATATATATATATATATATATACTATACTCTGATAGTACCTACGGAACACAAATGTCCGAAGTCCCGACTGTAAGTAATACAAGCTGTCATAATCACATAATAAAGTTTAAAAAATGACGAGTTTCGTGTTCCGAACTATAACCTCGATTTTTATTTATTTTTATTAGAAAATATTGGTTTACAGTTTACTTACGTGTTAAATGCGATTTCATCCTGCTCATTATTTTTTGAAGACTTGTTTTTAAACTTTTTCGTCATTCGGCATTTTTCAGTAATAAATATTTTTCATACATGGTGACTTACTCGGCGAGGGGTAGTTTTACCGGTTTACTCTGCCGTCCACAGGGGTCTATCTTTAGTTCTTATTTTATCTGGGTTCCAATCACTTCGCCAACAAACAAATAGAGAAAGGACGCATAAAATAAAAGACATTTACACGGTGAACAACAAGCGTAAAAACGGATCCCGGCATTAATATTAATGAGATCTTTTATTGATGTACGAAAATAGATTTTATTGCTTCCATTTCACGGGTAACTGTTGTTTATTACGCGATATTGAGTTGTTTCCCGTGAAATTGGTCCGCAATGAATACTTCCCGTGTTGATTGATTTTGTGGAGGTTACACAGTCATTCTGGAGAACCACAGGAGCGTCACAGGAGCGCATCCAATTAAACATAGATACAAGTGCGCGTTGAGACACTTACACTTTATCGCTGTGATGCATTTTTTCCTAATAATAGGGCATTAATCCAATTATCAATTCAATATTTTCAAAAACTATTTTGACATAATTACAAATACTCCAATGTGGGATGTATAAAATATTGATGTAAACTGTGGTCACGCAAACGAACACATACAAAGAAGGGGGATTTTTATGTGAAAAATGAAACTCGCTCTGGTCTCTACCTGTTACGGATAGTCTAAATCATTATAGAACAATATCGGCATATTAGTAGTTACGACATATCTGTAATGTAAATAAACTAGGACAAAAATATCTTGAATTTGTGTACATAAGTAAGATACGAAAAATATATTTGTTCGACCTATTTTATGTATATGCATGTGAGGTTCTTGAATTTGGCCTGAAACAAAACCGTGCTGACAACCGATAGGTATTCGAAGTTTGTTTACCGCACACAACATTAAGGAACAGTTAACGGTTCGTTACTCGCTGCTGTCTAAACCGACTTGCAGTGTTGTATGTGAGTGTTGCGTTGTGGAAAGTTTCGCAGGTAACTTGCTTAGCTTTTCATGTTGCAGCGTTGCAATGTACCAGCAATGTACCAGCAATGTTTGGATTAAAACTCTGAATGCACTATACTTTTCATCATTTACACGAGTAGGTCCATTGTCGAAGCCGATTTGAGGCGATGCTCCTCAGAGTACACATTATCTATGTAAATACCTATTTAGTAGTGGCAACGCACGCTGCGTTTTGCAGTCATTTGGGCAGCCCGTTTGGTGGGCTAGGGAAATAATCCAGTCCTAAATATATTCATATCCACCAAACCTCTACAACTGATAAAAAAAACTCTCATCAGATTAAGTCATCGTAAACATATAGAAAGCTGCGCCACGATACTTAACTAAACTTCTTGGATGAGTGGGCAGTGTGATTGCTTTAACGCTCCGTCTCAGGGGCCCCAGGGTCGATTCCCGGTAGGGTCAACTTCCGAAATAAACTTTTCAAAGTTGGCTTTCGTTTAGTTAGATTTGGAAAGTAATAGCATAGCACACTGCACTTTGCAGTTACTTGGGCACCGGTACGGGCAGTAACCGTATAGAATTATGGAATTACCATAGCAGATTTGATACACTGAATAAAATATATGAAACTTTTTAACACGATTCACATAAACTGATGGTAGGTGATCACCTTTGAATTTATATATCTTAAATTCAAACAGTGGATAGTAACTAAAGCGGCAGATACATGAAACTTTAAAACTTCCACTCCTTGATCGGCATAATAAAAAAATAGTGTTTTTAAAGCGTAGTACTATCTTCTTTGAAAGCTTGCTCGGAATCTTGTCGGAACTACAAGTTGGAAACTGTAAAGAGCTAAAACTCCGTTGGAAAGTTGTGCTATTATCGCCGCCAGTAATGTACAGAACGTTTTCAACATTAGTTTCTCTTCACAGCAGATATCTGCAGTTAGGTGAAAAGTAAATAAGTTGAAATATCAAAGAGAAACGTATCGAGTTTCCGAAGAGGCTCATTACGTCAGCCGGGCTCGTCGAGAACAAACTACCTATAAATGTTTTTTCGTTAACTTCGCAAGAGATTTCACTAGTTTCGCAAAAAGTCCCTAACGAGTGCCTTAATTCCGACCGAAGTTGGCCGTTGGAAGCACCTCCGTGGCGTTAGTCTCAATTAGCGAATGTTTCAGGGCGGGTTACGGCCAATCGCAGCGCACTTTCGCCACTCCGCTAACTTTGATCAATTTATTAACACTACTCTACAACGCGTTTCTATAATTCAACGTACGTGATGCTACAAAAGAAAAATTGGTTGTTCGATAAATCCATCGATACAGCGATTGCTTTTACTTCAATGGAGCGGGCATTGAATCTAATGAGTCTAGCGTATTCTGAAGTCCCACAGAAGTAGAACTGGTACCAAATTATGTACCATCTTTATATGAGTTAATTATTATTTTAATTATGTACTAGCTGACCAGTGACCCTAAGGTGACGAAAAAAAAACTAATCGAAAAAAGAAGAAAATCCAAAATCTATCTAAAGTTAGCATAATTTTAAGTTAAAAATTTTTTTTATTAAACTTTTCTTTCTGAAGAGTCCATTGGATAAAGCATTCTGTCTCGGTGTTTCCGGGTTACATTCCTGATAAGATGGAGAATGGAAAAAACTTTAAAAACTTGTTGTCAAGACCTTTTTTAGTCTATCAACCCTGAGACTTCGTTCTGAATTTCCCACAGGTCATTATTAATGTATAAGTAAAAGAAACATTTCTAGGTCTAGTACAAGATATTTTTAGACCTTTCACTCAATTATCAAAATTGAAAAAATGACCAAACTTAATGAATGGTTTACAACAAAATCAATACATACGAATATACAATACATACAAGTTACAAAACTCAGTAGTACTCCCAACACAAACTATGCTACACAACGGAACATAAATGATTCGAGACTGTCCTTAATATATAATGAAATAAACATACAGAGTTGAAACATTAAGGTTGGACATTTCTAGTTTATACATTAACTTCGCTGTACCCTGATTAAAATGAAAAACTAATTGAAAACTGTTTTGGAGATATCTAAATGTGGTAAATGACTGAAGATTTGGGACATTTTATTTGAAAGACAAATAAAATGCGGCATCTGGCAACTGTAACCACCCCTTACAAAAATGGACTTTGAAATAACATCTTGGTGTGTATTAGGATATCCTATGTTGATTTTTATCATTTATTTTCTATCAGGGCAATGCATTACCTACCCATTGGAGTTGCTTGTGTTTAGGAGGCGACGGAGGTGTTTAGTTTACTCCTTAAGAATCGATTTGCTCATATATATATAAGCCCGTGGTATGAAAATTTATGCGAGTAAAATCAAAATTGTCACACGGAATGCGAGCACGAATGCGTTACGTTCTATTTTTTTGAATATTTTAGAATATCTGAAGTTTTATAGATATTGCGCCATCTACACAATATTATTTAAAAAAAGAACAATGTTGTTCTTACGGCGTGTTCGAATTGTGAAAAATTTAAATTTTATAATCGTTCGTAAGGAGTAAACTCCAGTCGTGTGACGGAGCTGACACACACAATTTTTTTTATACTATTCAGAGGCCTGTCAGCCTGTTTGCCATTTTTTTATTTAAAAAAGTATTTTTAAAGCAACTGTATATATATTTATAATCTGCTTTTTTAATCCAGCATGTTCAATCTATACTACATATAATATTATATTATAATATAAAGAAATTATTTATTAAAATCTGTCACGAAAGTAACAAAATATGTGTTATTGCGAATGTAATGTTTTGCGAATATAATATTTTGAGAATATAATAATCTGCGAATATAATATTATGCTCAAGTAACAGGGGCAGACCCGCGTTTTTTTTTTTAAGTAAAAAACGCGTCGTACTCGTTCGTATTGTTAAATTCTGTCGCTCATTCGTTTACTGTGAAACTTACTTTTTAAGTTTTTTTAGATTTTTAGATTTAATGCTAAAATTTTGTAAATAGATTGGTAATTTTTATTGATATAAATAAATTATAATATTTAATGCTAATGATTAAAATAATTAATGCCTAAACATTTAAATATAAAGTAAGTGCAAAGTAAAAGTTGAGTAATTGTGTTCTAAACGACGCGAAGGTGCAGGAGGCCATGTAGATTAGATTACAGATGAAACTTGCCATGATTTGGAATCATCCTCAAATCTTTTATATCCAAGAACAAGACTGTAAAATAAATTGATATATTTTTGTTCCAGGGTGTGTGCAATGTTCCTGCCTGAGTTTGCAAGTTTTGTCGCTGCTATCTTGTTTGCTTTACACCCAATACATACGGAAGCTGTGAGTATTTTCAATCTTCTAACATGACTGACTAGCTTCAGTCGCATCTTATGGAAAGTCCGTCGCGTGACATTCGATACGTTTTATGTTAGATAGAAAATACGTGTCGGATATTCTGTTACATCTGACCCAAATCTACAAATGTGTACTTTGAAACAAAGTACTGCGTCTATTTTTCCGTTTATTTAGGTTAGAAAGGTTAATCTTTATATTTTCTTAAGTACCTATGTTGATTAGTATTGTGCAATAGTCATTTCCGTCCTTAGAAAGCAAGCGGTGTTGTGTGTATAGCTAGACTTAAATATATTATTAATTTATTTAAAAAAAACGAGATGAAATAAATATTATAAAAGTTTAGAAATGTTTTTACGTAACAAATTGTGTGATCAATCTTCAATTTAAATTTAATGCCCGACGCAAAAGTGGAGTGTTATAAGTTTGACGTGTGTGCCCGTGTATTTCTGTGTCTGTATAAGAAAAATTGTATAGAGAAAATATATGTTTTTACATTTTATGATATTTCGTTTATCCGTTGATAGAACAAACAATCTCACTCTTGCATTTATAAGCCGATATGTTTTCATTTGGTCAATGTATATTGAAAAGCTTTAAAACTTGAATCCGGTAAATGTGTACCTTATCTGGCGGCGGACGCTTAATATTCGCGGAATTAAACATTTTGTTTTCGATACAAGCCGCCCAACTGCTCCCACGAGCGCAAATTTTAATCTCGCACTGTATTCTCTCCTCGACTGTATCTGTTACGGTTGAGTGGTTTGTATTTTTCATTTGATCACTCTGACGTTTTGAAGCAGGTTGTAAAGTCACAAATAATTGGGTCGGCGTATTCACTTCGGGACAATCGCAATCAAGTCCCCAAATAACAATCCGCTGATTAGAGTTTTCCAATTTGATTATGTTTTAATAAATTTTAAGTCAATCTTTAACAAATAAGAAAGAGAACCCAATGTATAAGATTTTTAAAACAGTGCGGTACGGCTCTAAATAAGGGTACTTACTCAACGCTACATTTCTTATTCGAAATAAATTGCATTCCCTTCATTGTGATGATTTTTGAATAATAATAATAGCCTTTATTTACTTTCTTCATAATCAATTTCTTCAAAGTCGGTCCAGTGAAGTCTTAGAAAGTAAAACAGTGAATTATTGTTAGGCTGATAAATTAGTACGCATAATATAAATCAATCAAAAAGGTTGGTTATTAAACCGAAACTAAAAGATGTTTTCAGAATTTATTAATAATTATTGAAATTCGAGTATAAACATTTTTAAATAAATGAAGACTCACTCTTATCCTAAATATAAAAAAAACCGTGCCGGCGCCAAAGTCGTTACACCGATTTTGATATATTTTTGACTAGCGGTCCGCTCCCGGCTTCGCCCGGGGTGCATTTTTTTTCCCTGTTTATCCCTCTATCCATGAGTGAAAACAGAATTAAAATCGGCTCAGCCGTTCTCGAGTTTTGCGCTTAGCAACACATTTAGGGATTCATTTTTATATTATAGACTAATGGCCCGCTCCCGGCTTCGCCCGGGGTGCTTTTTTGCAATCCAGCCGATAAATTACTTTAAACCGCCATCTGTGAGAACCTTATGGAACTCACAGATAAATAATTGCTGTATTGAATAAGTATCAACAGATGGCGCTATGTTAATAATATTATATAATTTAAAAAAAAAGAGATATATATATATAAACTATCCTACCTTTTAAGTTGGACCAAATAACAGATACTTATGAAGTTTGATCAAAGTCGGTTCAGTAGTTTCAGAGTTTATCGCGAACATACATCGTGACAAGAGATTTTCATATATATAGATAGATAGATAGATAACTAAGCACCAGCTAGTTGTGTTATATTTTATTGTGTTATATTTTATATTTGAACTAATTTATTTGGGTATATTTTGCAGCCAGGCCTATAATCTAATTATAGAAGTTTTTATTGACATAAGTTTTTATTACAATAAACATAAGAATTTATTCCTACGTGATCATATAAGTTGCTAGCAACTACACAACCTATACTCACCCCAACGAGTAAAAGTCAAAACACGTAAGCTCATATTGTATCTGTGCATTTTATGAAGATAGAATTCGGCACTAGGACACTTTAGACCACGTTTTACGATCTCCTTTCGTTTGGATGACGATTGCTATGGTTTTGACTGAGAATTTCATGAAGAAAGAATCAGATGAGGTTCACAAAATCGTTTTATGTGTTTTAGTTCTAGGTAAATGTAAAATACACAATATTTAAAGGCGAAGTGAAACATAATGTCTGAGTTGTTAATAGCCTTTACACTCTTGCACACTGAATATACTTTTCGTCACCTAGTTTGACCTCTTAGAGTAAAATTATATCTTAGATAAAAATGCAGTGCATAATAGGTAAACGATATTGAAAAAGTTTGAAAAAAGGCAGGTTTATACAAAAGAAATCTCAGAAAAATTCTGACAGAAAAAACTTTCTCGTCACAGTAATAAAATACTTCAGCGACAACTACTTTTGGTTTCAGACATATAAATTAACTTAGGCATTAACCTAAGTTCTGTAATAAAGTTTTAATCGTCTACTTTTATTTCTTTTCTTTCTTTTTTTCATATTTTATTAAACATTTAAGAAAAAACTTCCATTTTAAATCTGTTCGGTTATGTTCGAGAACCTATAAAAATTTGCTTTGCAATATTGTACCGAAATACCTCCGAAATACACAGGTTCCGCCCATTTTATGTGTGCGTGAAAAAATTAATCCTTCTAAAGATAGACCCTTTTTTTATAAGAGGAATCCATCATGAATAACCACTGTTTGTCGGACTCCCGCCCCGAGATGGTAGTGGGGTAGACCTACCGACTAAACCTCTCGGCGTTCCCCGTGTCCGCTATAGGCGAAGTTACGAGGTCGGACGAACAATCTTCCGCAACTTCGCCTCTAAAGATAGACCCTGCCTTAAGGCCAGGTGGGGCGTAAAATGACTACCTATTACGTCATTACATAATATGTACAACTAGCCTAGCCTTCCTCGATAAATGGACTATCCAAAACCAAAAGAATTTTTCAATTCGAACAAGTAGTTCCTGAGATTAACGCGTTTAACCAAATAAACAAACAAACTTTCCAGCTTTATAATATTAGTATAGATTATAAATATAAGTAGGTATGTCGAAATGTAAAGGCTGTTAAATATACTTACAGATAAAGATAAGGTAGGTAATTCTTTTCTTAAAAACAAAACAAAACTTCTTTGAAACGATAATCATTAAAGTTTACAAGCGCTGGCAACCAATCTCGTTTCTCCCTTAGTGCGTCTTCCTAAATGATAATTAAATTTTTAACTGCACAGTTATTAACAGTTAAGCGAAGCTGCAATTGCAGTGTGCAGCCAGTGGCCACTGTGTGCATTTTAGTGCAAGTAACAAGCTAACATTGCAATTTTACGTTCAGTCAGCCGTAAACTTGATGATGTTTAAACTTTATTGTCGGCTTTCCAATTAGAAACACTCGTTGTTACTGTGTCGTAATTTATAAAGATTAAGTGTTGCACTTCCACTTGTCTGTAAACTTCTTAGCTATTAAAGTAATAAGGTGGCTACCGTCGCCTATAACCAAGCAACCGGGAACAGTACTTTTGTATGATAATCTGGATAAAATTTACCCTATGTCCTTTCTGTATCCCGGACAACGTGTATTCAGAATTTCATTATGATCCCTTGAGTAGTTAAGACGTGAAACAGACATGGTACATTTTGAAATGAACAATTGTTTTTGTTTTCACATCTGTTATTTACAAACTCGGCTATTTTTAAGACGGTTTATCTTATTATTTTTTCTCGATACCTAGCGTCCTTAAAAATGTTCACCTCCACCTGTAGTGAAAGTTCTTTTCTTTCCTAAAAATATATTTTCTATGAAATCATTGTAGAACGACATATTTGTTCACCTCTAACAAAACTGTTTGCGATAAGGCCGTAGTACTGTCGAGGAGGTTTCTAAGGCCTTAACTATGTTTGCTATTTTTATAGACGCGCCGAGTCAACATCCAAGACGCGGTCGCTTCTATTTTCTCAGATTTTATGTCTGAAGGGATCTCGAGAGCTCCTTATACAACATACTACCTTCAACTGCTATATTTTTTTGCATTAAACCCCCAAAAATCGTGTTCAATAAAATTGTTGACAATATTAGGTACAAAAAAGTGTATAAACAGAGTTTTGTTAATATCTGGGTAGGTAAATTCATGAAAATATTTCTTACAATTTTTATAATATAATTTTAAATCATTTCATTAAAATATTTTTTATTGTGTTTTCTAATAATATTACATTAAGTTATAATATGTACTATAACTATACTATTGAGTATAATTTTTACTAATTCTCAAGTAATGATAGCCCAATGGACAGAAAACTTGATTACAGCTACGTAGGACACAGTTTCGTATCCCGGTAGGGCAACCTGCTTTTTTTAATTCGTCTGTAGATTTGAATTAATATTCACTTACTCAGCAAGATTACTTGAAGTAAATTCAACTATAGTCAAAAGCAAATGCCGTTTGAATTAGCACGGTTTTAGATGTGTCAAACTAATTAAAGGACTTCTAGTAAATTTTTTTGTTATGAAATAAGAAATGTTCCATGTTGTGCTGTGGAGGGGACGAATAATTATCAAGGAGAAGAGCTAAATATTATTATTATTTTAAAGAAACAAGAAACTGAACCGCACCCTTCTTCTGTGTTATAGAGAAATTTCGTCTAGACATTATCTACAAAATATAGATATAGATACAATTTCAGACATAGCCCATAGTGTTAGCAGTAGAAATACTATTGCCAAAATTAGCGTGTATTGTTATAATTTTAGTAGACTTACTCCCAATGTCACCAACCTTTTATTAGAAAACACTCATCAGGCTGTGGGCGTATTGCATCGCGAAGTCGTATTGCAAGGGAGGCACGCCGTGTTTACAATTGCAAAAGGCCTCAGTACCTATGTGCCAAACATTCTCGACACCTCGACACTACAGCACCTCGTTACGTCTAGACAACTCGCTGTATGCCCGCTCTGTATAACTTCTAATAGGTACACATAGAAATTATAGATAGTACAAAGAAAGTCATCAACCGGTGTCGCGACTAGACCGCGCCCCTTTTAAAAAAACATATGTGTAATACAATCTTTATTACTGTCTTAGTTTTTCCAGACGTTAGATTTTTTTATTTCTCACCCAAACAATCCTTTTTTTTCTGGATGAAAGGTGCCATTTTCTCTATCCCTGACAATTTCCTATGCAAAAATTTCATGATGATCGATTGCATAGTTAAATGATGAAAAGGAAACAGACAAAGTTATATACTTTAACATTTATAATATTAGTTTGAACATAATACAAAAATTCCATTAACGCTTACAGTGTTATATTGAAATAAGGTTTTTTTTTTCTAGGTAACCGGTGTAGTGGGAAGAGCAGAAATGTTATCCTCTGTGTTTTTTCTGGGTGCTCTATTGTGCTATGCGAGGGCAGCAAGCAGGAGGAGATGTACAGGTACATTTTTAACCTATTATAATTTGATGGTACCTATTATACCTATTATAATCTATCTAAATTTCTTTTTTTTTTTTCATTACCTTGTTACCATTTAAAAATATCCAAAAGACTCCTTGACTTCAAACGTATATCAATGCAAAGGTGATCTTGATAGTTTTGATTTCACATATGTAATTCAAAAAATCTATTCACTTTTATCATTGGAATCAATTTATCTAAAAAAGATTTATTTTCCGCTGCATTAATTGCTATGTGATTTTGATGTTAGTTTGACCTAAATATATTTTCTTCTAACTGACAACAATATATTCTGTTATAAACGCTAAGAAATACCAGAGCCGTTTCCAGGATCTCCGCAAAAGTTATGATAGCTATGGTATTCGACAATACAATGGCATTCAGATAGAAAATCTTTGTTGCTTGTTTGATCCTTTCAGTACCCCGTTAAAGTGTTTTCGTACTTTTAAAATGTTACAAACTATAACTACCATATCAGTATCGCCAACATATTTACAATGGCGCGTTGGCATTAATTGATCGTATGATTTCCAATTTCCATTCTCTCCAGACTGACTTGGAGGTGGATATTTTTCATGACAGCTTGAATTGTTTTAAAAGGAAACTCTCAAGGTTTGACGATGTTTTATTCAAATAATAATAATGTCGGTGTGAATGTATGGTCTGACGAATTGATATTGCTGATTGGATTGTCGTTGATAGGATTGAATTTGTATTGTTAGATATTACTTTGACTTGTATAATTAATTAAATTTTAAATGAAAGCTCTGCTTCTTATCTTTAAATGTTATTTTACTCGATTTTTTATTATTTTTTCAATGCTTAAGTTTCAAGAAATATATGTATTATTGATTATTATTATTTTCTAATCTAACAGGACAATATGTAACATGTAGCTGTAAGTACTAGTAACTGGTACACAAATGTAAACGTGTTTTTATATCTTATATATATGACTTAGCTAATTTCAATAAAATAAAATAAAATTGATTGATGAACAATTAATCAATTAATTAATTGATCAATCAATTAATTAATGACCACTTGCTACTATCAAGGGGACATCACACTCTCTGTCAAACTTTGCCGTAAGAAGAATCTCTGGTTCGGAACTTTTATAGATTACTAGCTGTGGCCGCGACGTCGTATGCGTTGAAAAATGAAAAATATAAAACCTAAATAACGCCTGACATCCCTTATATCTGTGACGACGACGCCCATTTTTTTATATTATAGACGATCTCTCGGGAACCGAACATTTTTTCAGAATAAAAAGTATCCTATTATGTTAATCCAGGTAATAAATTAAATATCTGTATGCCAAATTTCATCCAAATCCCTTTAGTAGTTTTTACGTGAAAGAATAACAAACAAACATACATACATACATACATACATACATACATACATACATACATCCATCCAAACTCGTCATAATATTAGTAGGATTAAGTGATGATTAAGGATTAAGTAATCAACGCCTGTTCTAAGTCTGGTCTTTTCACCTGTATTTATTGCTGGCGTGCCATATCGCACTCGCATCAATAGCTTAGTGCGCGCGCAAATGCTTTTCAAGTGTCCGTTTGCACTTTAAAATGCAACTTGAAAAACCGGCATAAACTCTCCACATACCTACGGTAGTGCAGTTTCGCATAGGTACCTACTTATCCACTCATTTCAGTTCTCACTTCC
Source organism: Synanthedon andrenaeformis (assembly GCA_936446665.2). Classification (NCBI taxonomy): domain Eukaryota; kingdom Metazoa; phylum Arthropoda; class Insecta; order Lepidoptera; family Sesiidae; genus Synanthedon; species Synanthedon andrenaeformis. The sequence continues at coordinate 9,288,917 of OW387781.2, read as the reverse complement.
ACAGCTTTTATGTTTTCTTCCTATGCAACGTTTGTATTGTATGAAAGAAAGTGTGCTACATATTTGTGGTCGGTCTATGTTTTAAATCTTTCTACTAAAACGTCGCACGTTTTTGTGAAAAAAACAATATTGTCTCTTTATCTCTTAAAACCCTAAGATAGACAGAATCATTTATTAATATATTCAACCTATTTCATTAATACTGTAGAATTAATGTATTGATATATATCGTTCTATATATTGCTAAATATGGGCATTCTGATGCGGGCATGCTAATGTGAAGATAGGGCATCAGCATCCATATTTATTTTATTACTTAATGTTAATTTTTTTTACAATATATTTAATATAAAAAAACAATAAATATTATTAAAAAAACTTAAAATTAGCTGTCCTCTGGTAGCAGGGCAAGATCCAAGCCTACCGGTGGTTAGAGCTGCAGAGTGAGGAACCTCCTGACAATTCTTGCCGTGTCAAGAAGTGCCGCCTTTTGTATCTGTCTCTTGGTGTTGATTGAGGCTCTTCGCTGTAAGACCGTTCGCCGACATGACTATCGGGACGGTTGAATCGACATTCCACATGGCGGTCACCTCGTGAGCCAAGTTATTATTATCTATAATAATAAGAATATTATGGATTTCCTCCTCCTACAAAAAAGGGGCGGTATTTAATCTATTGCCGTCATAAGCTCTAACCATTCTTCGAATTGTACTACTATTTTTCCAGCTGTTTATTCCATATTAGCATTTATCCTATTTGTGTGACATTTTCTTCTTATATTGCAGACTGGCGTTATGTTGCAGCGTGCACTGCCTGTGTAGGAATTGCGATGCTATGCAAAGAACAAGGCATAACTGTTACAGGCATATGCGTCGTTTATGAACTCTTTGTTGCACAAAAGGTAATCTTAACTTGTACACAAACGTATGTACGTTATATACGCAGCAATTCATACCAGAATGTTTTAACATGTTTTAATAATAATCATAGTTCTCAATGGTCCTAAAGGTGGTATATCATTTGTCGAACGTGCAAGTTAATGGTAACAACATGCATGTTCGACAAATTGGACATGTACCCTTGATTCTAACTAAACGTAATTATAACAGTGGAAATAACAATCAATTTCTACCCGACCAAGATATATATAATCAAGATTTTTCTTTAAAATCTTCAATAGTAATGTCGCAATTTGTTTAGCACCAGCTAACGTATAGCGATGAAAGTTGAACATTCAAAAGAATGAAAAAAAAAACAAGTTTAAACACAATTTTTAACGCTGTGAACTTAATTATTATTATTATTATAGTAATAACGTAAAATGTTTTTTTTTTTAATGTAAAGTTCGTCAGACAGGCTGACGGTCTACTTGATGGTAGGTGGCTACCGTCGCCTATTAACAAGCAAGGGAACAGGTGCTGCAAGCAGGTTGCAAGGTCGGGCTTAGCAGGATAAAGAATTGGGAAGTGTGTTAGCCCAATTAATGCCAATTAAGCCCAATTTATGATAGCAAAATATAGTGTCACTACGATAACACCCAGACCAGAGCCTACTTTGAATATTAGATATGTATTAAATAAATATAGCATATTTATTTTTTAAATAAATCAAATTTAGCAACATGACTGCACTGCGCTTCAACTCTTACGGAAAATAGACCCTTAATTTCTGAATGTTACTTTTAATTACTGCTCGAACTAAAGCTCTAGTATAAAATGCATCATTAAATATTACGCATCTCTCACTGAAGCAATGTTTAATTAATGAATGTGATCATTATGAGACGTAATTAATGCCTCTGAAAACGGTAAGCGTTGAACACAGAATTTTAACATATAAAAAGAAATAAATAATTAATGCATATGAAATTTTGAATATGTTCTATACTCTTTTCATTTTCGAGTAATGTACGTGTGCAACAATAATTTATGTCCAAAATTGTCTATAATGTGTGTCAAAAGGAATCTTTATATGGATATTTATTTTGTTTTGTTACACAGAGAATAATAAATCCGGCTTAAATGACTACAATTAAACAATTACATAATGGCCCATTCAACCAAACACACTACTTCTAACGCACATACCGTCGAAAGCACAGTTACGACAGTTTTGTTCCTACGAGGACTTTATCTACAAATAAAATTTTATTCAAGTCTATTTTAATGATGAAATATTTTAGATCTCACTATCAGTGATCTGACAATCGTTGAAAAATAAGCTGGTATAATTAAGTACATTGTAACTTTTCAGCGACGAGTTAACGGTGGCAACAGCAAATGGTCATGGCTCGAAGCCTGGGGTAAAGGTTCAGGATGGGGCTGCGCATGCGGCGAGGCGGCACGAAGGGTTGCCACAGTTTGTTGTGCTACACTCGCGTTGTTAGCTGCGAGGTTACATGTTATGGGAGCTCAGTTGCCTGTGTTTACAAGATTTGACAACCCTGCAGGGGCCGCGTCTCCGCCTGCGAGGTAAGCTTAACCTTAACTTTTCTATTTTATTTTCGTCTGTATTTTATTTATTTCCATTTATTTACAATGGCAGGGCACACTGCGTTTCGCAGTCATTTGGCGGCAGTAACCGCCCGCTTACAGAAGATCACCGTGAAATAACAGTATGTGTTCTGTTGTGTTTCGGTGAGTGAGTAAAGGATGCCAGTATCCCAGTAACAGAGCCCATTTACCTATCCCCTATCTTCAATCCCATTATGGTCGACATCGCACTTGCAACACCTGTGGCGTTGCTTGTGTTATAGGCGACGGTAACCACCTACCACAAGTAGACCGTCAACGTGTCTGTCCCAATTTCTGTATAAGTATATTTAATATGGTCTAAGAGCCGGTAGGAGATCGACCTTCACCGATCTGATAACCGATCTGATCTTTTTTATCGAATATAGTTTATAAAGAAATATGCCTATAATGGCTGGCCTATCAAAAAGTGTTCATGACTATTTTTAATTTAATTAATTTAATTAATAAATATTTTATGAACGGTTTTTTGCAGGCAAGCCTATATGATTGGTTTTCTAATTAAAATATCTTACCTATGATGTCAATTTCGATTGGTTAACAGATCGATGTAGTTAACTATTTTGATTTGCCTGTTCACATCTGCTTGCCGGGTAGTTATGCACAGAAATGAGAAGGCAAGCCTACCTAGGCATACTCTGTGTGTTAAAAACTAAAAAAAGTTGAGATAAACTCATTCGGTTACCAAAAGAGTGAAGGTGATAAAAGAAAATGGATTAAAATCAATTAAATTAAAAATAGTCATGAACACTTTTTGATAGGCAAGCCATTATAGGCATATTTCTTTATAAACTATATTCGATAAAAAAATATGTCTCATCGAGTTATCAGATCGGTGAAGGTCGATCTCCCCCGTCTCCCCTACTAATAGGTATTCTTTATATTGCATCCGTGCAAAGCCGGAGGTCACTAGTTCATAATGAATAGAGAAAAACAATGTTTCTTTATTATACGCTGGCTGTTTTAATGCAGATTAAAATTGCCTTTATAAAAAAATAAACAAGAACCATATTAAAATTCTCAATGCCTCTTTTATAATGAATATCATAAAATCCCATTTTGTAATAAATGTGCAATTAACTGCCGCTGATAAAAACAGCGGTATTACCGTCGATTGTCCAAGGGATATTACTTTACAAGCGACGAGCAACAAGGATAATGGGTGCCTGTAGACAGCTACGTGCCTACCTATAGTCTTATAATGACAAGCACGTACATTAATGTTACGAGCCCTGTCATTTGTGCTTTCCTGCCACAAATGCTCGTGGATTTTCTTGACAATTTGACTTTATTTTTGTTGACCCAAATTCATTGCAGGCGCTAATGTTTCCCATGGGCCTTGTTTACTTACATTCCGTTATAAATATTTTTTAAGCACTAAATTTCCATCATAGTTAAACCAGTTTGCGTGTTCAGTCATTAGGTATATAGATATTCACTAGAAGCCGTAAGTGAATGTTTAAAAAATAGAAACAGTATTCTTTATTTATTTATTTATCGGTAAATATAAAAAATAATAAAGCAAACCAATAAAATAATTTTAAAAATAAATGGCTAGCTCTTGCCCGCAACTTCATCCGCGCCTCTGTGACCTAGGCGTTTAATGCTAATAGATAATTTATTCAATCTAATTTCGAAAATAGGTGGGTTGAATATAGGGTAGTTAAAATTAGCGGATTAACACCCACGATGTGAACAAAGACAGCAGACACATGACTGAAAAACAATATTCAAAATAAACTTTTTTTCTAATGAAACTGGTTTATATTATAAAAAATTTATAATTGTAACGTTTTATCATTTCAGACACTTAACTTTCGCATATTTGCCAGCGTTGAACGCTTGGCTCCTCACGTTGCCGGAAGCGTTATGCTGCGACTGGACCATGGGAACAGTTAGTCTGGTGAAATCTTGGAGGGATCCACGCAACCTCGCAACACTTGCGCTGGCAGCGGCCATTATAGCTGCGGCCATACATGCTTTAAGAACGCGATCTTCTGCTTTATCAATGGTGAGGAATATAATATCAATATCTCTTTAGATGCATTGTAGAACACTAGCCATCATTACAAATTTAGCAGTTTATGTTTTTTTTTTTGAAGTATAGGTGCTATTCCAATGTTATTTTTTTTGTATTTTTATGTTAAGGTCTACTTAATGGATGGTGACATTGGTGACTACCATAACACAAACAACACAAGGTTATAGGGAAAGTTGACTCGGAGTAATGTTATGCTAATAATTTATGTTGTAAAGTTTTTCTATTCATTTGCAAAGCAATAAAAAAAATTAAATTTTTTTGAGAATTGTTAATAATTAATTTTTTTATTAAAAATAATTTCATTGATTTTTTATATGTATAACGACTTCTATTGAAAAATATTTAATTAATGAACTTTTAATGAATTTAATGAAACTTTTATAGCTTTTTCAACCCTTCGATCGTTTATTACTTCTAGCTTTAACAAGCTTAATTTAATCTTTAAATTCATTAACAATTATTTACCTACTATAGATTGTCAATTTATTTATGTTGCTTAAGAATAAATTATTTAAATTTTAATTGTGATTTAAATAACTTCCAGGGCCTAGCGCTACTGATTCTGCCCTTCCTGCCGGCGTCCAACCTGTTCTTCCCGGTCGGTTTCGTAGTGGCCGAGCGAGTGCTGTACATGCCGTCGATGGGCTGGTGTCTGCTCGTGGCTCACGGGTGGAGGTTGCTTGCTAAGAAGCGAGCCAAACTGGCTGCGGCCTCTCTCGTATTCCTTCTGCTCGCTTTTAGCGCCAAAACCTATGTCAGGAATTGGGACTGGAAGACTGAATACTCAATATTTGCCTCAGGCCTGAAGGTAAAATTGACAAAATTTTTATTTAACTTTAACGAAGCTCTAGCGTATTTGACCCGCTACGTCGCATTTCTTACAATCAAAGAGAACAGAACAAAATTCAATTTCAATATTATATAAAAAATTATATAAAATTGGTTTTAAAAAATGCAATCTCGTGGAAAAAAAATTGGACGATTTAGTAATCGTGAAATTTAGGAATGCATGGGAGGATATACATGGATTTATTGAAAATGAAATTATATTTAGAAAAAAATTGAACAAAAATAGAAAAATAAACTAGCTATAGCATACTTACTTTATACAAAAAGCCAGAAATGAAACATTACACGCTAATTACCTACTTATTTCTAAACTAATTCCTCCGAAACAGGGAACTACCGCATCGATTTAAACAACCGCAACCGTATTCCGCATTTGCGGATGTGATATTTTAAAAACTTTGCATCTGCAACAAGCTCTAAAGTTTAAAAAAAAAACCTCTTATAGTTTCAGTAATTTTACTGTCACTGTACTTATAATTTCAGGTGAACCGTAACAACGCCAAACTTTATAACAACGTTGGCCACGCTTTAGAGGCTGAAGGCCGTTACGCCGAGGCTCTAGAATTCTTCAACACGGCTGTGAACGTGCAACCGGACGATGTCGGGGCGCACATCAACGTTGGCAGAACCTACAACCACTTGGGTCGATATCAGGAAGCGGAAGAAGCTTACGTCAGAGCCAAATCTCTCCTCCCGAAAGCAAAACCGGGAGAGTCGTACCAGGCGAGGATAGCGCCGAACCATTTGAACGTGTTCTTAAATCTCGCCAACTTGATATCAAAGAACGCGACGAGGTTGGAGGAAGCCGATATGCTTTACAGACAAGCGATCAGCATGAGAGCGGATTACACTCAGGCCTACATAAATAGGGGGGATATTTTAATTAAGTTGAATAGGACGAAGGAAGCGCAGGAGGTATACGAAAGAGCGCTGCTGTACGACAGTGGAAACCCTGACATCTACTACAACGTAAGTTTAGAATGATTCCTTAACTGGCTTTTGTCCGCGTCTTCGTACGCTTATATTTATAAATTACTAGCTGTGCCCGCAATTTCGTACGCCCTGTAGGTCATTTTTTGAAAATCTCACAGAAACCTTACATTTTTTTCAGTACAAAAAGTATCCTATGTGAAAACTGTGTGCCAAATTTCATCCAAATCCGTTCAGCCATTTTTGTGTGATTAAGTAACAAACATCCAAACATACATACTTTAATTTTATTTTATTTGAACTTTAGTGTGTACACAATTTTAACTATGATCATCATTTCAGCTGGGAGTTGTTCTGCTAGAACAAGGCAAGGCTTCTCAAGCACTAGCGTATCTAGATAAAGCCTTAGAATTGGAACCTGAACATGAACAAGCATTATTGAATTCAGCGATTTTGCTACAAGAATTAGGTGCCGCCGATTTAAGGCATTTGGCTAGGCAGAGACTGCTAAAGCTTCTAGACAAAGACGGTTAGTATACAATTGTGCTCACTTATATTCACTTATACTCTGTATAGTAGATGCGATACCACGTATCCGGGTGTAGGTAATCCGTCATGCAACGGCAAGTCTAATATTTTGTTTCCTCTTTTTTGACAGCAACCAACGAGCGCGTCCATTTCAATCTGGGTATGGTGTGCATGGACGAGGGGGATGCGGAGTGCGCCGAGCGGTGGTTCCGCGCAGCTGTACACCTCAAGCCCGACTTCCGGTCGGCGCTCTTCAACCTCGCTCTGCTCTTAGCCGACCGGAGGCGGCCCTTGGAAGCCGCGCCCTTTCTCAAGCAACTGGTGCGCCATCATCCCGACCACGTCAAGGCGCTAGTGCTCCTGGGAGACATTTACATTAACTCCGTCAAAGATCTGGATGCTGCTGAGAGTGTAAGTATGCATTGTATAATTATTGTATTACGTTTTTACTGGATCAGGTTCTTTTTATGCGTGACGTCAATGAGCCCACGATTTGCTTGATATTATCTATCGATATGCTGTTTTTGACGATTAATTTAGTTAATTTTGAACTACAAATATTAAATATGAGCATTTATTTTTTATCAAAATGTTTCGACAAAAATACTATGCTGATTGTTGATAGAACATGACACTGGTTGATTTGACGATACAGTTTACTACGGTCGATACAGCTCCTTGGATGAGTGCTTGCCTTAACGCTCCGTCTCAGCGGCTCCGGGTTCGATTCCCGGCATGGTCAACTTTCAAAATTGGCAATGGTCTGGTATTGGAAAATAGTGGCAGAGCACACTGCCTTTAGCAGTAATTTGGGCAGCCCGTCTGGCAGTAATCACCACTTCTTACAGAAAACCACCGTGTGTTGCCTGTCAACCTGTCTGTCGACCTTAAAATAGAAAAAATAACATTTTTTTTCAGTGTTACCGTCGCATCCTAGAACTGGAACCTGAAAACGTTCAAGCGCTACACAACCTGTGCGTGGTGGCGGTTGAGCGAGGGAAGCTCGCTATCGCCGAGGAGTGCCTCACGAGGGCCGCCGCACTCGCGCCTCACGAGCACTACATCCAGCGCCATCTGGCGGTGGTGCGCGCGAGACTCGCCGCCGCCGCTGCGCCCTCCGCCACTCCGCCGCCCCCCGCCACCGCCACCGCCACCACCGAGGTGCGAGCGAGATGGAACTACATCCCCCAACAGCCCCCCGACCCGCACGAGGAGGACGGAGGCGTCTCATAGCGAACCGTCTAGTTTCTAGCGAACCAATTACACCGCGCCGGACTTGCAATGGTTTTTGTACAGTCGGCATCATAAATAGCTGGTCTTTTTCGATTCAATGATTTGAAATAAGATTTTATTAACCAAACATTATTATTAACAAATTTTATTCATTAAAATTTATAATTTTAGGAATAACGCAGTAATTTGGGTAATTCTTCTGGCGAAAGTAACCTCCCTTTAACAGAAGACCCCTGAAATAACCTGCCATCAAGTTTTTATTTTTATTTTTTTATATTTAACATAAAAAAATAATATAAAACATTGTTATAATTAATTACGGTATGTATTATAATTAATACTTAATTATACTAACTAGTTATGTAATCGTCATATAATAATGTATTTTTATCCTTGGATTGAAGATGACCAGACAATTATGCCGCTCACTGTACCTACATATATAGATTACGACAACTTAGATATTACTTAAACAACCATCACTCTCTTCGACTGGTCGGTTTTTAAGTCACTGTAAAACTGTCAAAATTTTGTCAGTTCAGAAATGAGACATTAAATAACATATTTAAATTTGAAAACAATGCTTTCGCCAATATAATTTTTACGTACATAACTCGTTTAGCGAAAGCTGTTTCTGATTGATAAAAAAACTAAACTTCTTGATAAATTCTAACTAATATTATAAATGCGAAAATGAGTATGTGAGAGACCCCTCGGGAATAGTACTTTTTTCTGGGTGAAAGATACCCTATGTCCTTTTCTGTATCCCTGACAACGTGTATGCAAAATTTCACGATGATCGATTGAGTAGTTAAGGCGTGGAAGCGTAACAAACAAACTTACTTTCGCATTTATAGTATCAGGGTTATATATATTTTTAAATAGTGCTGAAAAAAATTATTTAAAAGATTAGACAACATTAAGAAAAAAATATCTGGATGTTTGTTCACGTAATCTCTAACTTTTCGTGACGGGGATAAGAATTTGGTAAATTTTACTTAGTCGTGCCAATGAGTAAAATCGGCCAACAAGTAATACGGTGTCTGTCTGGCTTTGTTATTATACAGTCGGGGTAAGAAAAAGTCGAAATTTGCTTGCACCAAGGCCAATTATCAATCACGCCAAAATTTCATTTCAAACATCTTGTCAGTTGTCTGCTTAGTGCTTTAGTTTCAACGAGGACTAAGAGTCTACGACTTGATAAAGAAATGAATTTGTGAACACGAAGGTTTGCGTACCCTGACTGTACTTACTGAATTAAAACACCAACGCGAGGCGACCGGCCGTCACACCTACTGTTTGATCTGAGCTTCTGTATTTTCACTGCTAATGACAAGCCTTATTTACTTCTCTCTTCTTAATATTGTTTATTCGATGATATTTTCAGTCATTTGTATAAAAATAGTGAGAAACGTAGTGATCGGAATTATTGCGCATTTACCTGATTATTAAAATTAGTAAATTGATCTCGTATCGTATAGACTAAAAGCTTAATTTGCATAATGGCCTTTCGTGATATTAGTTAATGTACATCGTTATTATTACGTATGATTAAGATTATGTAGAACATATTGGATCGAGCTTCGTCATTAGCCTGGTATACGGACATTAAAAAGAGAATCCAAATAGCGTAATAGATGAAACTCGACTTTCATAAATATATTTTGTCTAGTCAACAGCATAAATGCTTATGTGTATAAAGGATTATTTTTCTTAGCAGTTCGTCTGAAGATGGAGATAGGTAAACTAAAACTGCGCGCCCTTCCAATGCCTGCCTACCAAGTCAAAGAATTGCCCACTTAGTCAACGGCAATATTACTGATCGATCGGATTTGTTGGTCAACTTGTCGTATGATTGAGTCGTTCCATAGAAAGCGGATAATCCAATTTATTACTATTAACCCTTTAGCCGCCAGAGTCGGTTTTATCCGACAATTATTTTTGTCTCCATTTCGCCAGAGCCGGCTATATACGACAAATTCCTCTACATATATAATGTTTTATATTTTATTTCATTGCTTTTCTCAAAAATAAAAATGAAGTCAGGCGCTAGGGGCACAACTGCAAAACCAAGCGGTTAAAGGGTCTGAGCGTATGATAAATGAAGCGCAAAAACAAAAGACTTTATAAACAATGGCAGCGCCGACCCAATAATAATTGGCCCAACTCATATATCGGGCGCGTAATTTTAGTTTAGACATTACCTAATACGATTTCTGTAAAGACTAAAAATTTCTTTTCTAATGAGTGTCATTCGTAGTTTTGTCATAGTTCATCTTTTCTGCGCTCAAAGTGTAAAAGAAGCGTTTTAGTATTACCGCAGGACCTCTAAGGGAACCATTAAGGTGTTAATGTTATAGTCAACTGATTTACTCATAGGTAGATGTAAACACATTTCGCAGCGCATTTCCAATGCATTACAGGACCCATGCTTGGGATAGCATTAGTTTAATGTTCCCCTCGTATCGCCATCCCTTACTACGTAAACATACTACAGTATAAATAGATATTTATAAATAAGATATCAACCTCATGTTTGCCTGTGAACACCTAATTATACTTTGTATTTATAACCAGAGTGAATAGCGATCGTAATGGTACACCAGCGACCAAATTGCCCTGTAGACGCCCAACATTTCACCATCTTAACAGCATTTTTGCTCGAAAAAGCGAAACTTTTCCACTGTTTATAAAACAGTTTTGCGAAATTTTGCTTTTAATTGATAAAAAAAATTGTTCGAATCCCAGAAATAGTACAGAGTCGAATCTGTCACAATCTTTACTGATCTTTACTTGTCGCGGAGAAACTCGTCAAATATTTTTAATTTTGATAATACAAATTATTCATTTCTTTTTATTAAAGTATATAATAGAATTCGATTTAATTGAAATTTTCTTAATGTTTAAAAGGTAATTTAAGTAGACTGGTTTTTTAATTGCTAAAGTTTTGTATATACTATTATGATTGAAAGTATTGTGAAAGTCTAATGGACAGTGTGGTCGCTGTGTTTATATACACGGAATTATAACGATGGACTATTTTGTATAGTAAAAATTACCTATTGTGTTTAACAATTATAACAGAGTCGTTGAAAACAACAAATAATAGCCAGAAATTATAATCATATCGTAATAGCTTCTTAGTTCATTAAGAAATAATTGGTTCGAATTATAAATAATTTATATATATATATATTGTTGATAAAATATTTATTTCCCATTGAAATTAAGTAGGTGACACTATAAGTAACTGTAGGTGTGCATTTTTTTAATCTAATAGTAATTAAAATGTAGGGTCTTAAAGTGTGTTAGCAAACATATTTATATTTTATTACTTATATATAAAACTCCGTTTTCCGTTAAACTAGTGCCGGGATATTTTGTGTATTAAATTTCGCATTGCAGATGGTCGTTTTTTGTTTTAACCACTTTTGTTGTAAATACTAGGTTACTAATTCGACGTTTATAAATGCGTCTGTACGTTATAATACTGTGTATAATATGATTCCAGCCAATGAGTTCGGCGTCGTCGTATAAAAATGACTTGAAAAAATATTTTCGTAAACGCTAATGTTACTTATGTAAAGTGAGTGATCGACCGTTATTAGATTTAGATGTGTAATGTTGTTAATGTTTTAAGATAAAAAAGTAACTTTTGTAAAAACTGAATTTTTTACAATGTCTTGAAACATTTCTGGCGGGAATCTGGGCGGGAGTTACAAGAATTCATAAGGACCCCGAACATTATAAACTATTTGTCGTCAAAACGTTTATTTTTATAAAATAAATAACCTTTTAAACGACTCCATTTTTGTTTTCATTTCGATTAAAACCCTTTACAAAACCTGAGACTTGATGAGTTTTTGAAGAAAGACGTAATATTTCAGTACAATAAATAAGTACTTACCAATCGCAATTTCTTGAGCAATACGGCCGAGCGGCTTGGCAGTTGTAAGGAGAATTTGCCAGAGGGGTGAAACCGTCACAGTGGTGGTAACAAAATAAACACAAGCAACACCAGAGGGTGTAAAGGAAAAATAGGAATCTTGTCTGAAAAGTGTAGTTCGTGTTGAGGAACGAAGCGATAGCGCGTTACCTGCCGGCGCAGCGACATTTGTCGCCGAAATTTTTTTTGTGAAGCTAAGATTTCACAGTATATTGTATTCCCTTCATGTCGAGTCAGAGCTTGGACTCGCTTTTATTCCCTTTACGTCGAATGTTAAAAGTACAGTGAGCAATAAAAGTTAAAACACTTCTGACGTACCTACTGTCCTGCGACAGACAATTTTTTTTAACTTCACTTTCGATTATTATTTAACGCCTCCTCGTCTGTACACCAGGACGACAGAGTTGCGATTTATTTCACATAGAACCAGTCAATGAAGCTCTGCCTCTTCAAAACCCGCTATCCTTGTAGACTAGATTACTTTGAAAAATTATAACAGATTGTTTTTAAAACACATTTTATTCATAACGATCTACTGAGACCAAGAACATCACAGAACGCACTGAATAGCAAGACGCCATATTGTCACTTTGGATTAAATGTATTTGGAATTAATATAACACTATCTCTTGCCTGCGACTTCGTCCACGCCCGATTTTTTTAGGTCTTGAAACATTTATTTTATTCAATCTCTATTGCTCATTATATTTTATGTGACATAAAAATCAATGGACTAAACTACAGGAAATTAATACACTTTTAAACAATCAACATCCACAAAACTGACTTGTGAATTGACTGAATCTTACCAACAATAGAGTACATACCATGTAAATGAATAAAATGAAAAGACGGTTTGTGTAAAAGTATAACTATATTGTTTTGAACAGTGAGGCATACATCATAATGCAAAACAATATTGTTCTCGTACACTGCGAAACCTTAAAAATACTTTTCAATTCTTTCGGGAACGTCTTCTCTGTAGTAATTAAAAATTTGTAAAATTGCTTAGACGATTTAATACGATCAAAGGTAAGTTCACAAAACAAATATATAGTTACTACCTGTCGGTAGGCGAAATACTTTAATCTAGCTTGACTCGAGACAGTAACGTTTACGCAATAAACTTACTTTTAAGTACTATCACGGTTTCCAGTCCTCGTTCACAATATATATTTACAATTTTTGTCATTTATACTTGTCCAAGTATAATTCTTGTTTTTTTTCTAACAATAATTAAAAGAGTAAACGGGAAAGTCTTTTTTGTAGACTTTCACTTTTAAAGAAAGTGGATTTGTATCCTTGCAAAGAAGGAATAATTTAACTAACTATTTACAATTATTTTCTTCACAAATAAAATCTAAGTAGGATTTGGACGTGGCCGTTACGCGGTACATACATATTTAGATAATAATTATCTTGTGATCAAGTTGGATCTCTTATAATGTGTTTGTTGGAGACACAAATCTTAACATACATATATTGCATCCGTTATTCTCTCTAAAATACCATAATCACTGAAAGTTACATCTGAATTTCAGTGAAATATATTATCAAAGTTTTTTCATAATATGCAAGGTGGTCCTTCGTGCTGGGGGTAAACGAATGCGTTCCCAATAAAATGTTCAAGAATTGTCTCAAAAACAGTTATATTTTAGAATTAGATAGAAGACGCAAACATGTTGTCGTTTTAGAATAGGTTCTTAGCGATCGCGAAACGGATGAGTCCAAACCATATATATATATTATACTCGCTAAATTCGAACCTAAGCAATTTCTATGATTACTTAAAAATAGTTTCTATGGTGAAACACTATTCACTAATATAAAATTAACTCTATCAACAACCGATCAATACAAGATCAGCCATAAATCATTTCCAACAACTCCACTTGTAAACCTTATAACTCTACATTTGAGAAAATCTAGCAAAATATTCGTTGATTCGTTTCTCTATACACATACAGGATGATCAATCTAGATCTGTCCTCGCTGACCCATTTGAATTGATCAGCCTGTATATTGTATATATTATTTTTGCATATATAATAAACAGATTGTCCGCGAATCTTACGGTTTAATTCTTTGCGTAGAGTGAGTGAGCACTGAAAAGTAACACTTTTTAGATTTACATAATTAAATTAACTCCAATCAATTTATTTAGTTGATATTCGTTGAAATATGAGACTTGCAAGTTTGCGACATGATTTATGAGTTAAATACCGGTTTCAACCTTAAAGCCTTAAGTGATTTAAAATCATTTTAACTTAAGTGATTTCGTGAATTTAAGTAATTTTTGAAGTAATTTTGAAATTTACAGTGTGGTAAAGGTACGAGGTTTACATATAAAATCATCGTTTCAACACTTGCAAATATAAGGCCACAATCCCAACAATATGACCTTAAATTCGAGTTTTCTTAAGTATATATATCGACACACCGATGAACATTTAAAATTCTAAAAATACTTAAACTTTATTCATTTCACATAATAAACATTTAACAGAAACAATGTTAACTTAAAATCGAAGATTTTAAAGTACAACAACAGCTTAGAGCCAATGCATATTTCGTTTTAATGTCATATTTTGATTACCAAGGAAAGTACTAAATATTTTATTCAGCTCAATTCAATTAAGATTTTGTCCATACAAAACAGGTTTTATTCTATGGTCAAAAGCCAAATAAATTAATTGAGCTGAATGAACGTAGTTTACTCCCTAAATGCCCATTAGAAAAAGAAAAACCCTGGTTCAAAATATCATGAGGAATAAACATATTCATCATCAGATCAACTATTGCACATAGACATTAATCATTTATGTATTTTAGTTAATAATTTTCGCAGACGGCAAAGTAACAAATATATCAAAAAAAAATTATATTAAAAATTACTTCACTAAAAAAAAAAGAACCAATAAGCAAATGTTCGACGCTACATTATGGCTCCACAATGGCTGTCTTTTTAAAAACTATACACGGACTAAGAAATTAAACCACTGGTCAGTTTTTATTCGTCTTCAGCCTCAAATTCCTCTTGTATTTCGGTCCGCGTTTGTTGTAACAATGGACCCTTCTTGTAGGCTGTCATTTCCTGCAATAAAATATTTATTTTCCAATTATTATAATTACAAAATGTTTTTCGCGAGAAAGAAAAGGTTTTCAGTTCAGTAAAGTATTTTTAAAAATTTCAACATTCGCGTGAAGCCGGAGGCGGATCGCTAGTACAATGTGGCTTCAAAGACACAATTTATGTACATTGTCGTTAAAAATCAAAACATTTAATTTCAATTAACAATTTAAACAATATCATTATTCATTTTTTCATATCATAATTAGGATGCGTCTTTATTATTAAATTATAACATCATTTCACTACTCGCTATTAAACCTTTGTCATTTAAATAATTTATAAACATTTATATTGTTCATATTATACAATATACGTACTTGTATGTGTGACCATTTAAGAGAAGCAATCCTACTTGATATCATATAATGTGAGTGTGGATGTTTGCCACTGTCGCATATGTCAGGCTGAAAAAGTGACGGGTGGTAGAAGCTTGTACATATGATATACCAACCCGATCATATCTGGCCTTGTCCTGCTCCGAGAGTGCGTCGTACTTAGACTTGGTCTCGGGGTTGGCTGCGGCCCATCGCCTGCCCAGCTCTTTGGCCACGTCGCCCATCGTGTATTCCGGGTTGTTGGCCTTCACCTTGGGACGCTCGTCGTTGCAGAACAAGAAAAACGCCGATCTGTTGGGACCGAACACAGCTTTTATATATTGTAGTAAAGTAAAAAAACCTCTTATTCGAGGAGATTGGTTTTTACTTTAATAAAAATTTGTGGATGCTGTAACAACATGCCTAACAAAACGGTGTTTTTAAATTGTCCTAATTGAAAAATTCTTGTCTTATTTTAATAATAAAACTACCTAACTAATGGATGTAGACAAAACTTTACACTAATATATTTTGTATATCAAAATAACACATAGGATGTACATGATTTATAAACACGCGGACGAAGTCGTATGTCAAAGTAGTCGTACGCAATATACCTCCGAAAATCAGCAAAAATTGTCACTTATTAAATTAATCGCAATTACTCTTGTTTTATTTTAAATAAAATTATCCCGATTTTTTGCTGACAACTTTACAGATTTTGAAAATTTCACTTGTGCAACTGTGACACGTTTCCGTTGCATCTGCACGATTTTAGTCTCACGAAACCGAGTGGTGAGATGTTAGATGTAAGAGATGTCGAGACCATAACTCACAGCGATCGCTTGGGGGCGTTGGGGTCCTTGATCTGGTTCCGCTTGCGGCCGCGGCCCGTCTTCACGTCCTTGGGCGGGACGTAGTTCTGCATCTCCAAGTCGTACCGCTGCTTGTCTTGGTCCGCCATCGTTTGAAACCGCAACTTCTCCTTCTCCAACATTGTCTGAGAACATCATTTAAAAGGTGCCCAAATCATAAGGTAACTATGAATTGCTGACCGGTTATTATTAATACTTATAAATTACATTTACGGTAAAAACAAAAAAAAAATTTTGCATTTGATAGCCCAATTCTTGAGGAAGGTAAAGTATAGGAAGGTTTATTTATCATTTCGCTATGAGCCTTAGAATCTAGTATCCTACTAATATTTTAAATGCGAAAGTTTGTGAGGATGGATTTATTGATGAACGTTCGTTACTCTTTCAAACAAAAACGGTTGAACGGATTTGGATGAAATTTGGCACACAGATAATAATTTATTACCTGGATTAAATAACAAACATATAGGAAACACTTTATCCTGGTAAAATGTTAGATTCCCGTGGTATCGTCTGGAATATAAAAAAAATGGTGCAAATGTCAGGCGTTTTGTTTCATTTTTGAACGTGGACGAAGTCGCGATCACCTGCTAGTAAAATAATAAATTAAATATTATAAAAAAAGATTCCACTCACATTCCACCTTTCCGCACATTTCTTGGAGAATGCTGCAAACACAACGTTCTCGTCGGGATGTTTCTTCTTGTGTTCCTCGCGGCACGTTTGCACGAAGAAGGCGTACGCAGTCATGCGACCGCGCGGTTTGTTGAACGGACGCGCGCGCGGCATCCTGCCTTTATTTATGTGGCTCTGTGGAACAATATTGTGCTGCTGGGATTGCTGTTGGAGCTCCTGAATTTTAATAAATACACAAACAAATTAGTACTAATCAATAATAATCCTTAGTACTAATACGATACTAAGGATAAGTGAATCATGCAATGCTAAAATGTTTACAAACAACAAAGAAAACATAGGTTAACCTTACGACAATAATTCAAAATGGGCAGGACATGTAGCAAAAGACAAAAGGTGGACTCGTCAAACAAATAAATGGCGTGTGGGAAGACAGAACAAAATATGGGCTGATGACATTAAGAGCATAGTAGGAAAAACTGGATGAGTATTAAATAAACAAAAATGGAACCGATTAAAACCAATTGGTAAATAAAATAAAAATTGTTACAAATGCGTGGAAAATAAAGTTTATTATATTTTTATGTTAAGGTCGGCAGATGGTAGGTGGCTACCATCGATAACACAAGCAACGCCACTGGTGCTAAAAGGGCGCTGCCGACTACAATAGGATTCAAGATAAGGGATTAGGAAGGAATAGGGAAATGGATACGGTGGTCTTCTGTAAGAGGGTGGTTATTGTAAGTATAAAAGATTAAAAATTATTAAATAAAATTGTTCTCTTCACCTGTAATGTCGCAGATTGTCTCTGTAGAGCAGCTTGAATTTGCTGTTGTTGTACAGCTTGAATGTGATCTTGTAAAGTTTGTTGCTGCAATGTTTGAGCAACTTGTTGTTGCAATGAAGCTTGAGCCTGGACAAGAGCCTGAGCTTGAGCTTGGCTGACTTGCAGTGTTTGCTGTATAGAATGTTGCAAAGCCTGCTGCTGCTGTTGTTGATGCTGTTGCTGCTGCTGCTGCTGATGTTGTTGTAACATCTGCTGCAAGGTTTGTTGTTGAGATTGCTGCTGCTGTTGCAGCGTTTGTTGAAGACTTTGTTGCTGACTTTGCTGTTGTTGTTGCTGCAGCGTTTGCTGAATTGTTTGTTGTTGATTTTGCTGCTGTTGTTGTAATGTCTGTTGCAACGACTGCTGCTGATTTTGTTGTTGCTGCTGCAAGGACTGTTGCAACGCCTGATTCTGGTGTTGCAGTGCTTGTTGTAGATTTTGTTGTTGTAACTGTTGAAGAGCCTGGTTTTGTTCTTGCTGTTGTTGTTGAAGCGACTGATGATTTTGTTGTATTCCGTTAGCCTGCGGATTACTTTGCTCGGAATTCGGGCTTTGTTGACCTTGTGGCTGTAACAATTGAAATATATATCTTAGTATATATTTTTAAATTTTATTTTTTTGAGACTTATGATCAAGTCATTAAGGGAGGCTCGTAATAATAAATTAGTTTTAATGTCTGAATACACCTATGTACATAGATTCTCATACCTACTAGCAGTGGAAGACCCTCTGACTCCTTGCCCCTTCCGACTTTTTAATAATAACTTTTTATTAGTGTAGGTAGATAATGCAAAATATTTCAAGTTAGGAGGACTAAAGAGAATGTCGAGTTCTTATAAATTAATCTGTCCTCAGAATAATGAAAACAAAAACTGGAGGAGAGTTCAATTTAAAATTGCATGCAGCGCGCGCTATTGTTTGAAAAAATCAAAATGGATATTACATTAGAAAAAGAATTTGTGAGAGGCAAAAACCTAAAAGGTAAACAAATACAGATGTGATGATCTTTTTCTAAAGGAAATTAGCAACCCACAGCAGCTCTGCAGTTGAATTTTTCAATAATTCCTGTTCCAAATTTCAGCTCTCCAGACTTAGGAGTTTTGGCTATGCGTTGATAGTCAGTCGGATAATAACTAAATGATTATAAAATAAAATAAAATATCAGTATTTTATGTAACAAGAGCATTGTTTACACTGAGACTTCCTAGTAAGAATACTATCAAAAATAAGAGTAGATTCTTTTGCTTGAGAATATAATTAATCCCTCCTTACAGTATGATGAGTATTCTAAGAACATGCCATTGGATGAGTGGTTGAAGCATTTGCCTTAACACTCTGTTCTTAAGTTCCCGGGTTCGATTCCCAGGATGATCAACTTGGGAAATTAACTTTTTAAAGTTGGGTCTGGTTTGGACCTGGAAATTAGTGGCAGGGTACACTGCGTTTCACAGCCATTTGGACAGCTTGTCTGGTGTGAGATGCCATAACCCTTTTCCCTATCCCTTCTGAATCCTTTATCCTAATATAGTCGGAAACACACCTGCAGCACCTGTGGCATTGCTTATGTTATAGGCGATGGTAGCTACCTACCATTAATTAGAGACCATCAGCCTGTCAGCTGACCTTAACATAAAAAAAATGTAATTTAAACCTAATAGATTTTGATGGATGAAAACACAAAAGTCAACAGCTTGCTAATGTGCATAAAGAGCAGTAGGAAATCTAACTTTGTAAATAAAAGAAAAAAAAACCACGATAATGCGCAAAAGAACCGTCTCTTTGCTAAAGCACTTACGGGGCACTAGTAACAGTGTCCCGACATCTATATCTATTAGATTTGACTGTCCCATCCAAAATCGCTGGATAAGGACAGGCAGTCAAGCTTAATATGTAACATGTAACTTAAAATAAAACATAATAATATGGACAAATAGTCTGAAATTAGTGTTTATTATTATTAAATGAAAAGTAGAAAAATAATTATGTTGAAACTGTACAAAGAACCAAAATAAGACAAAAGAAATAAATTAAAAAAATAACACCTTACCTCTATTATTTATTAAGACTACACACACAGATATGTTCATATTTTGAATAAATTGTGACATGATGATATTTAAATGTTATTATCATTAATGTATGATTTACTAGAAGAAAATAAATTAATTCACTCATTAAACATATAATTATTAATTATTTCTTTAACAGCTTCACAATAATTATTGATTCACATGTGCATAATTTCATATTGTATTTTAAAAAAAAGCTATAGTATATAAAGTAAACGAGAGAATGTATTGAGAGGAATTGAATGCATCAACAAAATTTACTTTCACTTTGCCATTGTCTTGTATTCTTATATAGTTTTAAGAATTTGCTATAAAATCTATTAATTTTATTCCAATCCTATATATTTTTTATAACAAATTTGCACAATGATTAAGTTAAATAATTGTTATTCAAAGATTTCCCCTATGGAATAGTGAGGTATTATGAATATTGGAAATAATTACTACCTATATAGTAAAGGTTGTTATAAGCTTTTGTCTGTAGTTTCACTTAAAAAAATACGAATTAATCCCTATTATAATACATACCTACCTACGAAAAAATATAATATACATACTATAGTATAGGTACCATAAACCTATTACTTACTATACTTGCTGTGCTATGCTCTAAAAAATTAGGACTTCATAAAATATGACATCATTTACATGTTATATTGTTTACACTTACTACATTCAAAATTAGTGTCCATCATAAGGTAACTTAGGAATTGTATCATAGGATTTGATAAGATAGATATCTGACATCATTTACAATTATACCTATTGTTTACACTTACTTGCTACATTTTAAATACGGGTTTCCTGCGCTGATTTTTATTCAAAATTAGGGTCAATTCAAATTCATAAGGTAGGTAAGTAGGTACTAGGAATTTGTAAAAACAATACAGGCCTAACGTTTCTTTGTTAGTTAATAAAATCATTACTATTGCATACCGTTGGCGACGATGACTGTTGATGCGTTTCTACCGAACCTGACGCATACCACCAAGGCTGTTGAGGAGTCTCCTCCCTAGCGTTAGAATCTGTTATTATACGATAATCGTAACTGGCAGTTGTATTGTCTCCGCCACTGTTTGGGAAGCCGCCAGTCATTTTATAGGTGTATAGTTGATGAGTTGACGATGATGTGCTCCTAGCGATTTCATCGTTAATTTGCTGTTGATGCTGCAATTCCCCTGCGTTAGCGGACCACCACGAGGCATCGTCGCGCGCACCCCAAGCGCCCCCTCGATCACCCATGTTTCAATCAACGCTTTTACGAACCAACCAGTTTCTTTATGCTTTTACACTTGTCGTTTTCGTATTATAATCAAAAGCATGTCTCTTTCTATATATTTCTTTTATCTAGTTATATATTTTTTCATAAAAACACATCCACTCAAACGTACACTTCTTTATTATTACACACACACAACGCCTATATTCATTAAAGATACACAATATAATTGTAACTTTAGATGACGATTTCCAGCGTTCTATACACAAAAAGTACGATTCGAGCTTTTATGAAAAAGCTGCCGGCTGTAATGTAAGTTTAGCCTACACGCGTACGTTTTGTCTTCGCTAGTTCGTACTTCGAGTCGATAAGTTTGACAACGCCGCACAAACGAACGAAACGAAACGAGACGCTAAACAAGTGCACACAAGCGCCCCCGAACCAACCTCAACGCGCAGCGCCAGTCACGAAAACGCTCGACCGTTCACGAATACGAGCCGAATATGCACGAACCGGCAACAAGCTCGTCCACAACCGGTCAATAAGACGATTAGCGTAGAAGCCACGGCCATTTGCGTGTGCCACTCAAATTCTTTTCTCTTTATTATATTTTTCTACAAATATCTCTAGGTACCTACTTATTATAACAAAACATAATAAATTTTGGCCTATAAATAAGCTTGATTAAATATATCTTTTATATACCTATAAAGCCTTTTGTTTGTTAATTATGTAAATTATTTTTTAACATTAAACCTACGATTTAAATTTATTTATTTTTAAATAAATTATTTGCGATATCGATCTCTGACGTCCTATCCATTTGCATTTTTACATAGTAATAAAACAAGGTCGCTTCCCGCCGTCTGTCCCTGTATTGTACGCTCAACTTTTAAACTTCGCAACGGATTTTAATGCGATTTTCACTAATGGAAAGAGCGTTAAAGGAGGAAGGTTTTTATTATATAATTTGCAGAAAAAAATCCGCGTGAAGCCGGGGGCCCTAGTTAGTTATAAAATGTAGAAGTAGGTACGACATGAAAAATCGGAACATTTTCTTTTGTACTTACAAGTATTCTAAGATCGGAAAATATCTCAATTATTTCATTAACTATTAAGTAAAATTTTGTGAAAATTTTAATTCCTGTCATGCAACACCTCTTGAAGTTTAGGTATCTAAATTTGAAACTATACTTAAAGGGATGTAGGAAAATCAAAACGTGTTCGGTTTTTTAGTAAGTATATTGGATACCTAAGCAAATAAGTATAGATTCTACCAAAGAAACAAGTAGATTCAGAATAATTATGTAAATATTTTTGTTGTGGTCAGATATGAAATTTGTACATTTTACTTTCTTTGTTGATGTTATGATTTCTTTTGAGTCTTAAAACGACGACCGGAACGACGATGATTTCAACATGCTCTAGTGTAGGAAATACTTCTGCTAGTCTTCATGTGGAGTCTAGCAGAAGAGTTACTAAGTAGTCTAGAAAAGAGTTACTATAGTTCATGTTTTTACAAAATGATAAAATAAAATCTAATTCAATATGACTGTAACGATTGTAAACAGATGCTAAAATTTACGTGTGTTAATATATCAATTACATTTTAACTTCATCTATTCTTTAAATTTAATAAATTAGTCAATTAAAAAAGTCAATTTGAGTTAATAAACTTGTTATGTTTTAATTCCACAATAATGATAAACTGTTTTAATTGTACAGAAAAATATATTTTTGATTCCATTTCTTAAATAGATAAAATATTTATTTAGAGTAATTGAGTAAAACATATCGTATTTCTGATTGACATTTGTCCTGCAGTATAGGATTGGGTGATTATCACTCAAAAAAAAGTAGCAGTTAATATTAGGTGTTCGGTATGGCTAAAATAAGAATTATTATTATCCTTATCCTTAAGTAGAAAATTTGTATACCCTCTTAAACCACGCAACGTATTTTGATGCGGTTTTCACCATCAGTTTAGTTGATTTTTCATGTAAGGTTTATATCGATAGACGATACTATTATTATAAATGTGAAAGTAACTCTGTTACGTTTTCACGCCTTAACTACTCAACCAATCATCATGAAACCTTGCATACACATTGTCAAGGATACAGGACATAGAGTACCTTTCATCCAGAAAAAAAGGACTGTCCCCGAGGCATCATCTGAAACTATAAAAAAATGTGGCGGCGCCATCGTCGTATCAGCAATAAAGATGTCGGGGCTTCTAATACTCATATATTTTATCAGATATTATATTGTCTATTATTCAACGCAAACGAAGTCGCGGGCACCAGCTATTAAGTTTTTATGTAAGTACAAAAAAAAACAGCCTGGACCAAGCAAGTGGAACGTCAGCCTGTCTGTCAACCTTAACAATTAAAAAATGTACTTATATACATACATACTTTAAATATTTTTTTATGTTTAATGTGAACAATGATAATGAACAATAGTATCATTTATACCCAAATGATTTAGAGACTTTCAAATTACGCTTTATGAAACTTGACCTTTCAGATAATTCAAACTGGACATTATGGGACACTGGACTTTGATAAGAGAGTGAAAGTAACTATACTTTTTGAGACACTGAACATTGTGAACCTAAACTGTTTCAACAACTTGGTATGGAAATTTATTTTCGTTTTAGTATATGGTTGTAGTACACACTTTTTTATACAGTTAAAAAAAAACTAACAAACCAGGATCTTTTGTGTTCTAATTCTGATCAAATTGTGCAAACCCATACTGTACCTATTTCATTTGTCTACACTTTAGCGCCATTATTTAAATTATCACACCACACATTAAAATCCCTTAGTATCAACAAACAATACTCCTGTCCTAGTGTTCTACCGGTTGCACCAATTAATATTTCAAGTAATGCCTATCTATTTCCTACCCGATTTTTTACTGTAATGCAATATCTTGAATGTAGCTGGCCCGTTAGAAATCTTGAGTATCTGTGGATCTAACTCACATCTGAACTAATCGTATATGGGCATAGCTTTAGCAGACCTAGATTTTATGACGAAAGTTTTTTGCTCTAGAAGGATTATCCAGGGAGAAAACAGGGGATTACATTTGTATGGAAAACGCTGGTAGCGTTCCCTGTTAATAATTTGGTCTAAACCACACCATTTTTGGACTTCATTAAAATATTTTAAGTACCTACCTACTTAATTTAAAGTCTGGATTTAAAATCCAGCCTTTAAATTAAAATCCATGCCAAAACCTAATCACATAGTACCTATCATAGTTTATGCAATGTGAAAGTTACCACCCTTTAATGTCTATGTGATAAGAAGATGATGATGATGATGATGATCAGCTTTTTGTGTTATTTAGTAATAGTAGTAGTAATAGCAGAGCATGCAATACCGTTATATCGTTACCGCAATTTCGCGAATTTCGTGCTGTTTTTAGTACCGCAAAAGCGAGATTAGAAATGCGAATTTCGCGGAATTAAAAACGAACCTTCATATGGAAATCCCGTCTCATGTTGGCCGAACGAGCGGGTTACACTCTTGGTAACTCAGAGTGCATCGGGGAATTCCCAAATTCCCTACAGCAAACTAACATTTGTTTGTAGTCTTTCTTACTCAGTCTCCGTCTCCTGGCAAGTTGGACAAGTGAGTGACTAATCTGTCCTATTTTATTTGTTTACTACGTATTATACTTGTTTACTACGAATACACAATTTATGGTATTAAATTCAAAGATTTCAAAAGTTTTAGACTTCAAAAGTGTAGCCTCATCCTTGCTACACAGCTGGTTGATGGCCAAGAGCAAACCCATCTCTAATAAAAAAAGACACTTTAAATGATTAACTAATTTCGAAATATCGCAAATTTTACGGTATTACATGTCCGATACCGCAATGTCGTGGTATTGAATATATACTGCAGTATTGCATGCTCTGAGTAATATAGTAACATAACTATTACTATTAAATTAAGCCAAGCAAATGACATAATATAAATACTATAAAACTCACCAAAGACATTCTTTTGTTGAATTTAGAACAGGTAAGTAGATATATATAATTTTTTTTAAGTTCTTCAGCCACAAATTTTGGATGTCACATAATATAGGTATATTTCCCTACAACAATGTAAAAATAATGTAGGCAGATACCTATCTGGTTATAAAATGTTGACATTTCCTCAATAGCAAATAAAACTTTGAAACACGGTCCTGTAATGTGTGTGATAATTATTAAGTTACATACATACTTATATAATATAAATAAATAGTTTGTAATTAAACTATAATAACATTACCTATACTAATTTGAAACTAGTTTTTTTTTTTAAAACCATGTCATAACTATTATTTTAATAGATTTTACTAGTTAATTATGTTAAAAAGATTCATATTGTAATCTTATCAAAGTAGGTTTTGTCATGTAACTTATTACTTATAATTTAATTTTCATTTTATTTTATAATTTAATAACACATACTTCTGCAATTATTAAAAATGTAACCAAATTGTGTAACCAAAAAATGCAACCTTGTGGAATTGTTTTTCATCCCGGCATAAACACCTAGTTTCGCAAGTATTTTTATTTGAATTATAACCTAAAAATTGTTTCATTTTATTCATTTATGCGTAGATAAATGAACATTTATCACCGGCGTTCAACTATTAAAATAAATAAAATAATACAAGGTTCAATATTAAATCTAATGAAACCCCTAATATAAAATCAGCAAAAAAATAAAGCCTTGCACATTGTACTGCAGGTATAAGTAAACAATCCTCTTTTAATACGTATCTTTATAAATATGATGTACATATCTTTATAAATATGTACATCATATTATACATATTGACAATAACATTTTATACAATACCTATAATATAATAAATAACTATACATACTATAGTTGCTATGCCATCAATGAATAGCTACTTACGTACTATCATGTCATGTCATTTTACTTGGGCAGCCATTTGCTTACAGAATTAGAATGTAAAAACTAAAAATATATTTCATTTAGGTATACCACTTTTATATTAATTCACTGAAACGCCGGTTATCAACGGTCCTATGATTCAGCACAAATATTAATAAAAATGTATGAAAACTCACCGAATTTGTGTATAATATAAAACGAACACACGATTTCAGCGCTTATTACGTAGGGAACTTCGCGTTCGTTGTCATTGAATAAGGGGCAGGCGGTCTCATGGTAGACTTAAAACTGTGGTTGGTCTAATTTGAAAACCGCGGGTTTTTGCAACCAATGGGATTAGAGCATCGGCTTTATTTTTTGTTTATGCATCATCTATATCTCACTATAATAAAAATAGTATAGTATACAATATAGTATAGGATGATACGCACACACTTTCACAAGCGAATGAATGAACTATAAATTTTACGTTCAAGTTGAACGGTTCAACAAATGAGTGCATACTTTCATACCACAGAACAGAATGGAAAAAAATAAGCGCTGTGAATACAAGGGATGACAGCAGCTAAATATATATCTAATATTAATTATTATAATGGTTCCAACATATGAGTTCTAAAGATTCGATTACTTGATATTAGGTACATAATATCAAATAATCGAGAGCATAATTTTGCTAGTCTAGCACTCACTACGAACTTTAATCATTGTGATTTTAAATTACGAATTAAAATCGCATGTATCTATAATCCTATGGGCACTACAATTTACTATCGCGTGCGTAATAGCGGTGCCAAAAAGGAGCCAAAGCTGTGCCACAAAAGAGCCAAAGCTGTGCCACCACGAAAGATTGAAACTGTGACTTACAAAAAAAGTACCTAACCCTTATATATACTATTTAATTTTACGTAAAAGAATTTTGAAGAAGAAGCAGATTAACAAAAAGAGCATTAATGCCGCAATCAAATTGCGGTGGCAGGGGGCGTCGGCGCAGACGATTTGGACTCACGTCTGTCAGAACTCAGACATCATTAAAGATCACAAAGGCGACTGAACACTACGCAATGCTGATGCTATTTTTTCCGCAGTCGTGCGTCTCGGTAGAAATTCATAGGGTACAAACTCAGAATAACAAAACATACGATACAATTTTGCATCTGCTATTTTTTTTTAAGTACGCTGTAGGATATTGGTATTGTTTACAATTTGGCGATTTATTTTCGCAACGAATTATTTTCGCAGTGCGTGCATAACCTTATTCACTGACTGATCTGGAATTGAGCAAGCAAGGAATATAGTACTCTCTAAGTGAGCAAGGATTGAGTCGATAGAATCAACTAACCCATTCATTTACACACACATTCATATTGGAATTTATTTATATACAATAAAGATCTGACATTCGCGTGTGGGTGTGTTGAATCGAATATTGCTATTTCTTTCTGTTTTAATTGCCTGCTGTCAGTGAGCTTGCCTTGGTTTGCTTTTGCTTGTTTGTCCCAGCCAGCAGCCAGTTGTTACTCTTCTTACTTGCCAGTGTTACTTGCTGATGCGGAGTTTTTACTGACGTTTTATGTGAAGAATTTGTATAATTAACCATCAAAACGCTTCATAGTGACATTGATTTGTAGGAAACACCACGGTTTTTGCCACTTCTTAGTGGTTTGTGCATAAAAAAGGAAATCAACTTGTTAATCTAACGAAAATAATGTGTATCTTTGTGCTTATGTGCAATGTTTATAAAATCACTATTCTCTCAGTGCACTGAAGTGTGAACTATATTTACGAAAGGACCCTTTGTCATGTTTTCAGTTAGATTATTTTATAAAAATCATCTATGTTGTCACTAGTTATAACCTCAAACGTGAACATTTTGTGAATTCTTCAAAATATTCGAACAGTCAGTGTGTGGTTTAGTGAAACTGTTAAATATATTTGTCATATATGATTCAACGGGAGTATCAAATGAACAACGGGTTTAGTACAGGAGAAGAAGATTCCAGAGGAAATTCTGATCAAATATGTTGCCTTTTGGATGATGGCGAACGATGTAGGCGATCGGCTGGCAACGCCATTTACAGCAATCGTATTCAGAAAACTGTCACACAGAGGAGGCTAAAACTGAATATTGACCCTCAGGTTAGTGTTTTAGCAGTTTCACGCCTGGTTTCTTTTATAAAAGATAGCCACATAGACTCGGTTATATCTAAAGCCAATAAAGCCTTAGGCTTTATAATGCGAACATGTTCTAATTTTAGAAATATTAAAACGTTAAAAATATTGTACCGTACCTTTGTACCTTGCGCAGCCACCTAGAATATGCATCACAAATATGGAATCCGCAATACGAAACATATGTTTCACGTATTGAGAGGATACAGAAGAAATTTCTTCGATACCTTGATTACAAAAGTCATCAAAAGTTGCAGGATTATATTCACAGATGTAGGTGCTATCATTTCCTACCTCTTCAGTATAGGTGTAATATAAGTGACATTTGCTATTTGATGAAAATTGCAAAGGGTTTAGTTGATTCATCTGAACTATTATCCAAATTATATTTAATCATACTAATTTGAGAAATCGCTCTTTGCTGCATGTAGCTCTTAGTAAGACTAATTATAGAAAAAATACATTCATGTCTCGTTCATGTAGACTTTTTAATGAAATTTTACTAGAGGATACAGATGTTGACCTGTTCCACAGTTCCATAGTTAAAACGAAAAATATTATAGCCGATAAATTTTTCAATGGCCAACTATAATATTATCGTTGTTTTAGACTAGTTTGTATCTATAAGTGGAATTTTTTTATTAGGTTTAAGCTATTTACTCTGTTTATTGTTATGTATTTGTACCTGTAAATTTCCCTAAAATAAAATAAATAAATAAATAAAAAGGGTGATATTTGTTACCTTTCAGGTGAGGCATACTTACATTTGTGACTATCATAAAAACATGATACAGTGTGCACGTTCAAAGCAACGGCGGCCTAAAGACTCTGAGGATGACAGCAACGAAGCGGAGACGGACTCCCCGGAAATAGATTGGGTGCAACTTCAAGTTAACACACTGAGGCGTTATAAAAAACATTTCAAGGTGTCAACGCGACCGGGCTTGAACAAGGTGCAGTTAGCAGATGTAAGTTTTAATTCATTTTAATATCCTATATGTCGATGGACTATAATACTAGATACACAGTCTCAAACAATAGCCAATAAGTGGCATAATGCTTAACCAACTTGTAGATGTATCCTGCATATATTACAAACCATATAAGAAAGAGTCTTAAAATTGACATACAGTTTTTACATAATGAAACTTATACACTGAGGTCAAAAGATTGTAAAACGCATATGCATCTAAAAGGGCACTGTGGCATGTTTGCCGTTGAATGGATCTAATTTTACTAATGCAAAAGCACACCCAAATGTTCAAGTGGGTGCTCATTTGCTGACGTTTTTTTTTAGATGATTGTGTATCTATAAGACATTTTGTTGTATGAAAGAATTTCTAAGGAGACGGATCTAATAAAATAATACAAGGTTTATTTGATTCTTCTGTGTAAAAGTTCAAATTTTTTAAGCAGAGATAAGTGATTAATAAAATGATTTTGTATATTTTCATACATCCATAAACATGAACAGCAGTTTGATTAGTAGATTGTTTACTAGTATATTGATATATATAGATCAACATATGTATTGGATACATTTTCCCTCTTTCCATTAGTGAAAATCATATCGAAATCTGTTGTGTGGTTTGGAGGAAGTTAGAGGAGAAATAAACACAGCTACTATCACTGTGTTCTTATGATTATTTGTAACTAGACCGAAGAATGTACCTTTCAAAGAGGGAAAGAATTTTTCAAATAGAAGTCCAGAGATTACCCTCCACATATAAACAAACACACAAAATCCTCCTTATAATATTAGTATAGATTAACAATGTTATTTTTTCTTTACAGACAATACAAAAGCACTTTAAATCATTACCAGTAAATGAAAAGGAAATAATGACGTACTTTATTTATATGGTGAAAACTAATGGAAACAAATTAGACCAGAAAAATGGAATGAACTCAGACTCAATATAAAATAACTAAATAATTTGAAATTCTACAATTGTATAAAATTCAATTATAATTGAAATATTCAACTTTAGGGTAGGAGTTGTTACTGATGTAAATTCAAACTTTTTATTTTGTTTTAATTAATTATTTATTTACAATAACAACATAATACTTAAGGTTAAATATTAATGCCATACAGTTAAGTAATTTTGTTTCATTAGGTATATGGGAAAGTTTTATCTTTTTTGAACGCATGCATGCAGCTTTAGATCCTCAGTAAGAATAATTCACATTACAATTAAGTTTGACTAGTATATCATCGTTGTCAAACCAAAATCTGCTATTTACAAAAAAGTTGCATGGAGTTTGTCGTTTTAATTAATTTATTTGAAACTTGGGTTAATTTCAGTTAATTTATTATTTTGATAATACAGTAAATTTTACACAAAACAGATTCTAGCTGCTGAACATGGCATATTTTATTAAGAAGTCATAGTTCGACAAATAGTAGGCTGGCTCATAAGCACTTAGCAGTTTTCATTATGTTATGATTCAGATCTACCAGATCGCAAGCGTTTAGCTGTCACACGAATTAAGCAAAAGCCAGTTTTTGTGTAAGGCGTTAAAAAATAATTATGTTTTTACTTAGAAAAAAAAAACGACAGAACTTTCCCTTCCACCTAAAAGTTATGTCACATAAATTATGCGAACTGCATTTTTTCACATCTTATAACATCACAATTTTAGATATACTTATTTTAGTTAAATATACTTATTTGTGAAGTAATAGTTAAGTAGCATTCATTTGTCCAACGCCATCTATTGCTGTATGTCAACTAAATGGTTGTAGTGTTTTTAAATGAAATACCTCCGATAAGTTTGATTGCAAAATTGTGTGGTTGATGTATATTAAATATACAAATGCGTTGAGTTGGAATTCAGTTTCTATGGCAATGCATTTTTAACCCAGATAGATGCAATAAAAAAATCCTATTGTTTTAAGGATTTATTATTGAGGTGACACATTCGTAATTTGTCATAAAATAACCTTATTAATTAGCACTAATATAATATCGGCAATCGAGTGTTTTGTTAAAAAAATTACACTCAGAACTCATCGATAACATTTTACAAAATTATTTTCTGCAAATTATTTATATAAACCTTCCTCCTTTAACGCTCTTTCTATTAGTGAAAACCGCATTAAAATTTGTTAATCCGTTGCCTGGTTTAGAAGGAGTCGGCGGTTATACAGACAGACGCGGAAAAAGAACTTCAATTTATAATTTATACTATGTATGGATTAATATTGACACTGATAAAGATAATGTCTTATATATTATAAAATAATGTGACCAAATTACGAATGTGACTTATAACTCACTGTCGTTTTCAGTCTTATTATACTGGCAATAGAATTTTTTAACATTTTAATATCAATATACATAAGTTGAAACATTTTCATTGTAATTACGTCAATAGAAAGTTTATTCCGATGAATATGTTACTCTTTTTTTCTTCTATTACTTCCTTTAATTCAAGTCATATTATTAACATTTCAGGATCTGTATATCTTTTTGAATGCAAAGAACAATGTTCATAACAAATTATTTTTACATTATTATAACCATAATATAATCTATTTTTTTTATATATTTAGATGTCATTTAGTGTTTGTTCCTTAGTAGTATTCTATTGCCCAGAATATTATGACGTTTTAAATAACTTGATCATCTACTAAATATCTTTTGGCGCTGATTTCACAATTAATGCTTGTCGAGTGAAAAGGTATATTTATTTAAGAAATATATTAAGAAAATGTTTTTGTAAATTTTGCTCTTTCCTCTAGCTTAGACAGTGTATTGACAGTGTATTAAAAACATTGCATTATATTATATTATAATAATTAATAAAAAATGCAAATGTTGTTTAATAATAATTAGACTGAATTCGTTAGAAATACCTACAAAAACTATTTTTTTATTTCTTATTATTATAGAATGTTTCTAAAACCGCTCAGTTCATTTGGATCCATCAATATGATTCTCTAGTGGATCCATAGGTACTTTTTCTCCACCTTAAAGAGGATAACAACGAATAATTGGAGAGAAAGAATAAATAATTCTCAATCCACTAATGAATTGAAATGTCAACTGTACTTTGGTGAACAAAAGCTTTTTCCAACACTTAATACTGATATTAAGACAGGTGACGTGTATAATCGAACTAATGATAAAAAAGGAAGTCTCATTATTGATACCAGGCGAAAAAAAACTTAATGCAAAGAGTAATTCTTTCAAAGGACTGTATGTCTTATAATAATATCATGAATATTTGTAACTGAATGGCTACGTTTTTATTCAATTGCATATTGCAATTGATATCAATGTTTTTTTTTTTTGACATACTTTGTAAAAATAAATTGTTTACTTAAGAATTAAAACAAAGAGCAATTTGTCGAAAATGAATCTATGAGATTTTTCATTTCACTTTTATTTATTATCATTTTGTGTAGATAAACAAGTTATTTTTTGTGTTTTACATTTAACAACGTGTTGATTTGACAGAAGAATGCAACAATACTGTGAAGATTGATCAACAGCGGTTTTGTAAAAAATAATTTTTATTACATTTTACGTAACAAAACACTAATAATTGTATTTTTGACATTAATCTTCCTCCGAATCCGATGATATTTCCACCCATTTCGACGCTCCCTTCGAGGCAAACTCTGCAGTGAGCGGCAATGTTGGTTTCACTGTGGAATAAAGAAAAAATCATATTGATTATTTTTATGTTAAGTTCGACAGACAGGCTGATGGCCCACTTGATGGTAGGTGGCTACCGTCGCCGATTGACGGTATTGCACGGCAAAGCAAGGATTTAGTGATAATTAGCAACAAGTGCTTGGTATTGAAATAAAGGAGTGTAAGTGCTAAAATCATTGGAGTAAGGTTAAAAATCCTTTCATGGCGTGCCCTAAATTCGGTGGCGTTAAGTTTTTCTTGAGACGAATATAGTGTTCACATCGCATGTTCGTCGTTTTTTTGTAAATTCAACAGAAAACGTAACAAACTTTCGCACTAAAATATAGGATACTTTTTATTCTGAAAAATATTAGGTACCCGAGGGATCGACTAAAAATATAAAAAACTGAACGATCGTCTTGGCCGTGGCACTACCGGTGGTATTATTGGTACTACCAATAATACCACCCTTAGTACACCAATTTGGTAGTACTAAGGGTACTATTGGTAGTACCTAGTCGTCAAAGCAATAAAGATGTCAGATATTCTTCATTTTTCAACGCGGACGAAGCCGCGGGGCACCACTAACATAACATAAACTCAAGAAATAAAGTATCATATTAACCTAAACATTGTTAAGTCTGATATTACCGTCATATTTACTGGGCTCGGGATCTTCCTTATCCAATTCCATATGATCTGCTTCTGTTTGATCATATTCAGCTTTTGTCTTAAGTTTTATGCTTAGATCTCGTCTGGTGAGGGCCAGTATGTGATCATTTGATATTGTCTCGGCAAAGTTCACCTTTGTTCTCTTTTGCCTTAAATTGAAAGTTATGGTTCATGCATAAATAATATAAAAAAACACAGCGTCAATTTACAAATGTTTTTTTTACTGAGGTAAAATCTATATCTTGTTCTGAAAGATAACCTATTTCACTCTGTGAAACACGGCGGCGGCTTCCTATGATTTTATACTATGGTAAATTCACCACCATGTGTCAGAAAATCTAATATGCTCATAGTTAGTGCTCTTCCAATAACTTTGTCTGTCTGTCTGCCACCTTTTATAATATATAAAAAAAAACCTCGCAAAGCGTAATTGATCTTATTTTTTTATTTATTAAAAAAAAATTAACTGTTAAAAAAATTATTAGTAACTAATGACCCGGTGGCTTCACCCGGGATTCAATTTTTATATAAACAAACCTCCCTCGTTTATCCCTCTTTCCATAAGTGAAGCCGAATTAAAATCGGTTGAGCGGGTTTGAAGTCCACAGGGGACAAACATACTTTCATTGATTTTTATTTAAGTACTAGCGATCCGTTCCCGGCTTTGCACGGGTGCAATTTTTTTCTGCAAATTAAACGTAGAAACCTTCCTCGTTTAACGCTCTTCCCATTAATGAAAACAGTATAAAAATCCGTTCGGTAGTTTTTGAGAATCGCAAACATACACGCGGCGGGGGACTTTGTTTTTATAATATTAAAAAACGTAAATTTAATAATGTTGTCTGCGTGAGCGAATTGATTTTTGTTTAATTGTGCGTAACTTTGTCTTTTTCCTGTGTATATTATTTCAACTGAGATAAGAGAACGCAGTTCGGCGAAATATGGGTATATTCTATCTCAAAACTTCGATGATGAATACGATAACAGAAAAGATAAATGTTTCAACTTATTCGTGTATATAGACTTTTCGAGTTTAATGAGAATGATGCTTATGCATTAAGATAGCCTCACTCTACTTCCTTCGAAATAAATATAACAAATCACCCATCAGGTTTAACAAATTTTTAAATTTCTAAAAATTTTGACGATGTTCTGAAATTTCAAAAAATCTTATTAAATTATCTGAAAAAGTGAAGAAAGTTTTCATAGAATTTTCTAGAAACTTCTGAAATTTTCGAGAAACTTCTAGAATTTTCGAGAAACTTCTAGAATTTTCTAAAAACTTCTAGAATTTTCTATAAACATCTAGAATTTTCTAGAATGTTAGCGAAAAAAAATCCGTTCCTATTAATAATACATAATGAGCGACTCAGCCAAAGAAAAGATATGCCGCAAGGAGAACTCATCGTATTGCATGAACCTTCGTTTCAGCTGTTAACAACAAATGCAATTGTTATGAACGAAAAAAAACTTTTTTTTTTATTGTCACAGGGTTAGTAACTTTTTTTCAGTAAAAGAAAAAATATCGCGTTTGAAAAACTCGAATATATTGCATAGATCCCGTTTTTTATTGTTTATAGCGGCCCGCTCCCGGCTTCGTCCGGGGTGTATTTTTTCTAAAATAAACGTAGCCTAAGTTACTCCTTATTACATCAGCTACCTGCCAATAAAAGTCCCGTCAAAATCGGTCTAGCTATTTCAGAGATTAGCCGGAACAAACAGACAGACAGACAAAAATTGTAAAAAATGTTATTTTGGTGTATGTACCGCAATTTACATAAACAAAAAGTAGCCTATGTTACTCCTGACGACCCCCTCTTCATGTCTGCAAAGTTTCATCGAAATCGCTTCAGCCGTTTCTGAGATTACCCCGGTCAGACAGACAGACAGACAAAAATTCTAAAAAAAGTTATTTACGTTTTAACAGCATGCGAATGACTCTCTAAGCTTAGTTTGAGGCAGTTTTTCGCAAATCACAGACAGACACTCTGATTTTATTTATATAGATATAGATTAAGTAATGCGAAATTTAGTTATTTAAGGTAGTAATCTTTCGTAAACTTTTTGCGGTTCAATATTTGTTTTACAGTATAGAAAGCAGTAGCAAAATGGAATTAAAAAAGACAGATTCGTAAAGAATATTAATAAGAATATTTAACATAACAAAACAATAGATTCAATTTTATTATGTACCTACCAAGAAATCATACATTTAAAACGATATATATGTCCATTGGTTCCATGTGCATACATCAGAAACGTGACTTAGCATTTGTTATATTATAATTATAAGTCCGATACTCAATTTTTTATGTGCTTGTCCTAAAAGTTCTATATAGTTCTGTAGAACTACATAGACCATTTATATTTGAAAAGTAGTGTCCTGCCACTACTTAAATCCAGACCAGAGCCAACCATAAGTTCATTTTTATAGTTGACCCTGCCGAGAATCGAACCCGAGACCTGAAGCTGAGGTCGCTTGAATGGATTTTCGCCATATTTACAACTACACATGCAATAATTATGTACAAAAGTGTAATCAAAAATTACCTGAGATTGTCATCATTGATTATAGTTTTCTTCACAAAATCAACAATATCCTTACACCTGGTCGCGGCACTTTCTATAGCTTTGTGCACAATATTAGAGTTGTTAATTGCAGCTCCAGACAAATTGAGTAAACAAATCTCTTTGTACTGATTCATGCCAACGACAAGCAGACCGCGAGCTGCGTTCACATTATCATCAGTGTTTGTTGTGCACATGGTTTCCTCCATTAAATTGGGATCGGATATTAATATACTAAAAAGAAGAAGAAGAAAAAACATTTCTAAGCAATTCACGTGCAAATTTTGCTCGAAAGTGCATAGATTTATACAATTTGTTAATTTAGAACGTCAACTTATCGACAGACTAGCTGGTGCCCACGACTTCGTCCGCGTTGAAAAATATTAAGTAGCCTATCCTGTGTCCCGTACGTCCAAATGTTTATCTACCAAGTTTCATGAAAATCAGTTAATATCTTCAGACAAGTAGCAATAATGTGAATTTAATTAATTGAGATTGTTCCTCTGTGACGCCACTATTGACAACATTGGCGCCAATTTTTTTTATATTTAGATGATATTTCAAAGACCTAACATTTGTCCAGGATAAAAAGATTTCCATATGTTAATCCAGGTAATAAACTATCTGTGTGTCATATTTCAATCAAAGCCGCTTTTGCATTATTGAGGAACAAACATACAAAACTTTGGCATTAATAATAATTAATAGGATGACAAAAAATTCAATAAAATATTAATCTATCACATGTTTTATAAACATGTTTGTTTATAGCAAGTGAAGCTATATTTAGATTTATGTGCCATTAAAAATCTTAATCTATGTCAAAATTCAACTTTGCATTTGCATTCCCAAAAATTCTCATAATTGTAATACTTACTCATCACCAAATACAGCAAATGTAACACAAATTGGATAGTGGTACAAAACTGTAGGTATCGGATCCCTCTCAACCAACGAATGGACAGTGACAATTTCACCGCTGCGGGTCACATCTGGTCTTCTGAAGTGAGCCAACGCTGTAACAGTGGCAATACTTGCACACTCAATAAGATTTCCCGCATGATTGAGAACTTTTACATCCACTCTTAAAGACCATACCTGTAATTTGAAAATGGCAGTATTAAATTCAGCTCCAATTTAAATTTCAGTTAACTTTAAATAATTTTTTTTAACTCCTCAGACAGGCTGACGATCCACTTGGTGGTCTATATAACACAAGCCATCAAGTGGACAACGGTAGGGAAATGGGCTCTGGCATCTGGCACACACTGTTATTTCACAGTAGTTTTCCGTAAGAGGGTACTTACAGCCACCAGAGGGTACTTACAGCATAAAGTTAGTACAGAAGCAGTTATGTTAAATCTATCAAAAACTATCAACCCTTTAACCGCTTGGTTTTGTAGTTGTCGTGCCTCCTAGCTTGACTTGCAAATTATTTTTTTAAAAGAAAGCAAGACAATGATTTAAAAATAAAAACATTATACAAGTAGAGGAATATGTCGTATATGTATATGGCTGTGGCAAAATTGGCACAAAAATAATTTTCGACTGGTGGAAGCTTTTTATTAAGAGACAAATCAAAGTACTTAAGTATATTATGATTGTAATCTATATTAATTTTCAAAGTAGAATAAAATTTTGAAAAATACAAATGGGAGAAAAAATGGTTAGAAACTTTAGTAGACAGACATCTTTTTATTATAAAAAAACTAATTGCAGTGATAAGTACCAACCTTTTCTTCAACAACTATACAAAGTGATTCCAAATCAACACATTTAGAATCTTTATAACATTTTTCAAGCAACCTATTCAAATAAACACTGAGCTGTGTTTGCCTGTTCACTTCGAACTGGGGTGATGCCATAGAACTAATTTCCACATTTATGAACAAAATACCTTCGTTTGGCCTTATTTGTTTTGGTTGTACAATTTCACAGGATACTTGTGCAAGAACTCTGAAAGTTACAAAATAACATACTTCAAAAATCAAGTAGGCACGGAAGTTTTAGTTTATATTAGAAATATACTATCGCAATGTATATTTTAATGAGTAACTTTTTATTTTTATGAGTAAATGCAGGGGAGGTGGCAGAAGTGTATTGACTTTGATGGTGATTATATAGAAAAATAAAAATATTATTAATTTTATACGTGTTTATTTTCTTGGTCAGGCCGAATACTTTTCAATCCACGCAGGTATTATTTCATAAATGAAGGATCTTACTTAGTTTCTCCCAAAGATACAACACAACTCCCGTAGTCAGATCCGAATGAAACATCGTATTTTCTGCTTTCGTTATAACTTCTTCCATCTAAGCGCTATAAAAAGAAAAATTGATTAATTGCTACAAAAAGAAACATTCGAATTTGGAAAAAATAAATATCAAAACATTGCGCTGTCAGAACTCACGTGGCCCTCGGAAACAATTTTTAAAAGAAAGTTCTTTTCACAAATTGTTAAGACATCGTCTTTCATCTTGTACAATTTATCTGCTGTCTATTCTTCTAACTCTTTAAAAATAATTCCATTCATATGCATTGACATATATTATAAGGACATGGCTAACGCTCCTAGGATGTGGCACCGACGCGTTGGTGTCAAAATCGGAAAGTGACACCAATGACAGCTTAGTCACCGAGACGACAGCGTTGATGACGAGTGTTAAATCTGTGCCAAATCTGTGCGTAGAAATATACCAAAATGCCTAATTGCATACTGAAAAAATGCAAAAATTATCATAAGAAATGCACAAAAGTTAAGGACGGAATATCTTACTTTCGGTACGTAACTCATTGCTAGTTTAAATACATTATTATTTAGTTTATACAATAAAATATTATAAACAATGAACAATAATCATTTTTCATTATTCAATATTAACCGGCTAACACAAATTGTCACTTGAAAGTGCGTCAGTATAGCATTCTGTCTGCGCGTCTTGTTTTAATGGGTTTATTATGAGATTACGGAAGTGACATTGTAATGGCGTCTTTTTATTGTAAATTTCTAAATGTTATTTGAGGATAGTTTTCAACGTGTTCAATGTGTTAATGTTTTACTTTCTTTCGTATATTGTATAAATTTGACATATAAATTTATATGTAAAAAAATAATGACATTTAATGGAAATCAAATTGAAGGTTTTGTTTGTTAATTTTGAATATTCTCTATTGTATTATATATACATATATTTAAGGGTTTCCAGCTGACCCGAAAAGAAAAGAAATATGGTGTCGTATGATAAAACTTCAAAGGAATGAACCAAATTTTTTAATTAAAATCAGAGATTTGTTTTATTTAATCATCCTTTCCTAGTAATAAATCAAAATAAAATGGGCTGCCTAACTAGTTATCCTTTATTTTTACCTTACCTTACCTTTATCTTTATTTTTGATCTTGTTGAAATATATTAATATCGTTACTAATATTATAAATGCGAAAGTGAGTTTGTTTGTTTGTTACGCTTTAACGCAAATACTACTGAACAAATCACCATGAAATTTTGTATATACGTTGTCTGGGACACCAGAAAGAACATAGGGTACCTTTCATCCAAAGGCGGACGAAGTCGCGGGCACCAGCTAGTAATAATATAAATTTCAATATCATGTGTGAATTAGGAATAATCACATGCTTTAATGGTGAAGGCAAACATTGTAAGGAAACCTGCGTGTCGGAGAAAACTAGCAATCTTGGAAGATAGTGGAGTTCTGTCAATCCGCAGTGGGATAGCTTGGTGTACTATAGACCAACTTCCTCACTCAGGTAATTTATGTTTAATACGTAGGATGATATGAATATATGACTGTAATATAATAAAACAAATGTTGGAAAATTTAAATAAAATATAAATAACATTTACACTTGAATCCCTTGTAAATAAGTTTTGAAGACGCAGCGCAAAAACATCAATTATCTGAAATTGTAAATAATTCGCCAATATAAATACATATATGAACATTGAATTATACTGAATATGAATATTGAAGTAAAAAGTAGCTTATGATGTAAGTAAACAATCCAAGTAAATATATATATATAAAAAATTAAAAGTCGTTGTGGCAAGGTCACACCACGCGGCCCATGTACCAGACCATCTAGATTTTTTCTGTACGAAATGCGCTCGAAGCAAATGTTCGAATGACCGTATCTTTACTTTCTAGGATCAATGTTCATATGGTTTTAATTTAAAATCGTTATATATAAAAGTTTATTTTATGGGGCAAGTTTTATTGACGTTTTCATGATTTCTGTGATTTAATTAATAAGAATACGATTATCCACTGCTGTATGTCAAAATAAAATCTGACACTGACAGACTGACACAAACACAGACATAACACAACACAAACACAGAATCTATAATATATCACAAAGAAATGAAAGCCATAGGGCTCAATCCGCCATTTAACGGCTATACATATATTCAAAATTTGTAGCGGGACTTTCGAATACTGCAATGAAATTAAAATAAAATGGAACAGTAAATTTATATAAAATTAATAAAAATAAATGGTATTTCACAATAATGGTTATGAATAGTATTAAGTTACTATTGCCTCGGTTTGAAATACAATATATATATATACAGGGTGACCCGAAACTATGACTATATTGGAGTAATTTTACTACATTCAGATCAGATCTGTTGTGCGTTTGAAGATCATCAGCTGATTTTCTACTTGAAGGGATTTCACTAACTTTCACATGTGCGATTGATGTGACTTAGTATATTGTTACTTCGGTGGTTTTCCATGACATGATAACCTTGACCATCATGTTGTCTGCAGGATACCCAACTCCTCAGCAAGTTACAGCAGTTATAGCTATTTTGGGCGCAATAGAAAGTCTCGGGGGTTAGTTTATAATTTTTAATTATAGCTTGTATTCCTTACATATTATGTATGGTACCTATTGTATACGGTAATATTTCACTAAATATTCTGCCAATATACCTACTGTAATGTCGTAAACTCATTACCTTTTTATTGACAGCGAATCATAGTTGTCCCTGAAGCATATTATGGATAAGCTAAATTTTCTTTTTTATGATAAAATATTTTTTTCCGTTAGATGAATGAAAACCACGCTAGTTAAGTTCGGTGGCAGCAGAGGATGCAAAAAAAAACGATTTTACTTATAATTAGTTTAATTAAAAGAAATATTTTTACAATGAATTTACTTATGTCTAAATTAACGTGGACACTGGTCGATTTTAGATCCAAATGCCGCCGATTGTTCAGTATTTAAGGCCAGGCCCTATGAAACTAAGGGAACTTTAAATAAATGTGCTGAGTCAACCACATATCTGATCAATGTGGAATTTACATATATATTTTGAGACCTTTATCTGTAGATTATCAAGTCAGAAACATAATTAGGTGATTTTCATTCGATACCTTTTTTGATCGAAATCGGCGCCTTTTCCGGAGAATATTACATTTTTCTACTAAACGGCTTGAGTTATATCGCCAAAAAACTGCTCGTAGCAAGGAAACATTGTTTACCAGTGATTGTCAAAATAAAATAAACTTAGGTTTATTTTTACTCCTATAATTAACGAAAACAATTTTGAGACTTACGTTGTTTAGTTCCGAGCTAGTGCATACCAAATCATGCTTCAAATAATGTACGCAATATTCAACCTTACGTAAGCTGTATCTTGCGATATATTAAAAAAAATCCTAGAGAGCCGCCGAGCAACTTGTAACTCTCGGGTGGCGGGACGTGGGCGGAGCGAGCGTAGGAATTTGTTTCGTGGGGCCTGCTCTTAAGGCGGCCCTCGGGGCAGGTGTGCGGTGATTCATACTAATTCATACGTCTGAAAATGTGAAATTAATTTCGTAAGGTTGCTATGTTTCAAGGAATCGCATGTCGATGTGTCGTAATACCACCCATGTAGGTGACGTTCTTTCGGTTGCTCTTGCATGATGTAATCGTAACACGCTTGTAAATAATTATCAATCCATACTAATATTATAAATGAGAAAGTAACTCTGTCTGTTACATTTTCATGTCTTAATTACTCAACCAATTAACAAGAAATTTTGCATACACATTGTCAGCGACACAGAAAAGGACATTTGATACCTTTCATCCTGAAAAAGTACTGTTACCAAGGGATCATTTAAAAATAAAGATATCAACATAACAGCACATGCTAATACTTCACGGTGGTCTTCTGTAAGGAGGTTGGTTACCTACTGCCGCCAAACGGGCCGTCCAAATGACCGCGAAATGCACATGCCTTATTTCATATACAAGTTATTAGTGGACAAATCCATTCTAAGCTAACGTGTAATGAAAGGTTGAGAATGGTGTGAGTGTGGTGACTGACTGGTGACATCGGTTTTCATTTGCTCGGGAGTTGGCGCAACCCGCACTCGGGTGCACTGCGGCGAGCTCGCTTCCACAAATTCTACTTATATATAAATAATTTCCTAAATGTCCAACACATATAAGGAACGGCTTATGTTAGTTCTAATGCCATGGCTGCTGGAATAGATCTGATCATTTCATCAATCTGCAATGCAACTTTTTGTGAAAGTGTTTACGACAACAATCTCCTGGGTAAATTGATCCTAGTTTTGTGTTATTTTATAAATATACTGATTTATATACATAAATCAGGTCATTTTTATCTCTTTTTTATCAGACAACCAATTATCAAAAAAGAAAATCGAACAACTTGG
The DNA here is from genome assembly GCA_936446665.2 of Synanthedon andrenaeformis. Classification (NCBI taxonomy): domain Eukaryota; kingdom Metazoa; phylum Arthropoda; class Insecta; order Lepidoptera; family Sesiidae; genus Synanthedon; species Synanthedon andrenaeformis. The sequence goes on along the minus strand of OW387781.2, from coordinate 9,246,101 downwards.
CTTACGTCATGAAATCAACGGAAAAGTATTAAAAGTGGCAACGTATAATGTAAGTACTTGAATATTTCCTTATTGCCTTTGCTGCTCTAAGACAGGGATTCTCAACCTCTTTCCCTAATCGCGACCAATCCGTAACGGACCCCCAAAAATAGAACAAGAAAATAGCTTTAATATTTTTTATTGCTATATTTTTTTCTTACCTAGGTTTATTTTGTTCACATTGCGGTGTATTTATGTTTATTAAATTCGCCTTTAATAAACATTAATTGGCCATAGTCGCCACAGCGTAGAGAAGTGCGCTACTATGCGTCTTGGGTTATAATTTTTATATTTAATTTGACTGACCCGCTGACCCCAGGTTGGGAAACATTGCTCTTAAGATTAAGAGATGACAATCTTGACTGTGTGGTTGTAGTATTTTTTGTCTTCCACCGTTAAAAGAAGTCTGCAATCAAAGAAAAAAAATCTGCATCTGATCACCTTTGTATATTATTCTAAATGTTTTCAGAATTATCCCCTGAACTGGGTTGAAAAGGAAGAAAATGGTACTCTTGTCGGTCATGGTGTAGCATTCGTCATTTTGAACATATTGAGTCAAAAATTTAACTTCACGTACGAAATAACTTTTCCAGAAAAAAACTATATTGTAGGACGGGATAAGGATAACCCCCATGATTCCATAGTCGGACTGGTTAAAAGCAAGGTAAGCAAATCTCAACATACATTCAACATTTGATGTAGGTATCAATTTAGGGTTTCAATTATTAATGCTCGTTTTAGGAAGTAGACATGGCAGCGGCTTTTATACCAAAAATGCCAGAGCTTCAAAACTTTATCTCTTACTCGTACGACCTTGATGAGGGTATCTGGATGATGATGTTAAAGCGGCCAAAGGAATCTGCGGCGGGCTCTGGTCTTCTTGCACCATTCGAAAATAAAGTTTGGTATGTATCAACTGTTTAGCTAAATAACGTTTTAATATCTATATATTTTAATAAATATAGTCGCAAGAGAACGATTTTTCTCCCAGCTATAAAAGTTGGAATTTGAGATAATAACAGTAACTAGGTACTTATCTATAGTCTGCCCACTCGATACTTGTAGGTCCGCTTTTCTGTGCGATGCTTGATGTGGGGTGATATGGATATAGACTACCTAATTGTAACAAGTTTGCCCAACTAAATTTTGATTTTAAAACCCAATTTTGATCCTAATAATGTCATTGTACGTAAAAATCCCGCGTGAACACTTTTACTCGTCGCCACTGAAAAGTCACGTCGCCGTTTTTGACTTGGTTTAAAAACAACAATTAAACATCGTCTAGTTTCGGGTGGGCCGGCGCACCTGCATCTCCTAGTGTTGTTTGTGTCTATAGGCGACGGTAACCACCTGTCATCAAAATCAAAATATTTATTTATCAATTAGGTTTCTCCAAGAAACTCTTATGATCATCATTATAAATTTAAATTTACTAGTGGATCGTCAGCCTGCCTGACGACCTTAACACTGAAAAAAGAATTTAAACACTCAGTAAAAGTAAGTACATCTTACATACTCTTGCGTGGCTAAGATGTACTTACTCAATAAAAGTAAATGCATCTTAGAGCCTGCATGTGTAATATAAAAAAATCATTGACAGAGGTCGAAAATGTATGTGCGAAGGCTTTTGAAGTGTTTTTGAAGCTGCCTCGAAATACGTGTATAGGTAAATAAATACGGCATTGCGCGGAGTCACTGGCACTGGCTGAATGTAAGCGAAGTGTCAGCTGTTTTTTTTCTATTTCATTGTTTTATGTGTTTTATTTTTATTTATATTTCTAAAACTGTGATGTGGCCATTATTAAGGTCAATGGTAAACACTTACTAGGTATTTGATCCTCGTGGCGGTGATCTCGTACGGACCTTGCATAACGATTCTGACATGGCTTCGCTCTAAACTAGTCAAGGATCATGAAAAGAAAATACCACTCTCACCAAGCATTTGGTTTGTTTATGGAGCATTTATCAAGCAGGGAACCACACTCTCTCCGGAAGCTAGTAAGTCAGGTTTTTTCTTTTCCTTCTATAAAATTAAACTACATTTCAATGAGCTTTTTGTAAAGCAGGAAGCTTATTGTAACGTAATGCACAAAAGAAGAGAGGAAAAAATATTCATCCACATTCACTACATTTCGATAGAGTATAACTCAGTCAATTTTCTCTTCCAGCATCCTAAAAGAAGTATTTGAAATTTGTCACACAGAAGTGTAACAAACTTACAACTTTTCAAAAAAAGTTTCATTTGACAACGTGATACGATATGATCGACAGACGCTTAACCATTCATTGCTGCTCTCAAAATAGTAACTCAAAAAAGTTACATATTACCCACATGATATCATATCATATCAGACATTTGATATCATATTGGCATTTTCGACATTGAGGCTGTGAATTTAGACGTAACTATTAAGTACAAACCCCTTTTACAATATCGTTCAATATTGTTCAGAAATTAATTATTTATTTCTGTTCAGTTTTTCGATTAAGGGTAGGGTAATAATGAATGTAATGACGTATAGGTCCCTACGCACAAATCGATGTCCACCCCCAATTCAATATATCTAACAGCCAAACACCATCAACCTGACACGTTGTAATCACAGACGTGGTCAATCGTGTCATTATTTGACTGATGCTATCGTCGCTAATGGCTTACATCATTCATCACTTTCTGGTCACACCCTCGTAATGTTTTTTTAGCGACCGATACAAACAAGTGCTAACTACACACACAAATATGTAGGTATATGATTAATCATTACATTAATGCTATAGTTTCATTTTGAACTTGCTTACCTAGGTATGTTAAACTTGACATACTGACCATATATTTAAAAACCTTTTATGAGTTGATAGAGAATTACGGTAGAAGGAAATTCTGTAATGAGTAATGAAATCTTTGTTGTATTTTACCAAGCAAATAAAAAAGTCATTTTCAGTATCTAACTTTTTTTAATAGAGATGGGTTTGCTCTTGGCCAGCATCCAGCCGTGTAGCCAAGATGAGGCCTATGATGGAGCGAGCTCACCCAGAAGATGCCTATTCATTCGAACTTTGCAAATATTTGGGTTATATGAGCTCGGAAACAGACGCCCGCCGGCAGGGAGTTCCAAACCTTCAGTGCGCATTTTAAAAGGATGTTTTAAAGCGCTTGGTCCGAAAACTAATAATGAAAGCCTAGTTATAATTGAGGGATTTAGTAGGTTTAGTATAAAACATAAAATAATACAACCATTTTTTTTTTTTCTGAAAACAAAGAGTTTTATCTAAGAGGCAAGAAGTCATCTTGATTACAGCTATTACAGTTATTCTAACCGACGACGGTAACTGGGAGAAGAAAGAACGTAAATATGATTTCAGATACAACAAGAGTTCTTTTTGCGACTTGGTGGATGTTTATTATTCTCCTGTCAGCGTTCTATACGGCAAACTTGACTGCATTCCTCACCCTGTCTAAATTTACTCTCGACATAGAAAGTCCTCAAGACTTGTACAAGAAACACTACAGGTGGTTCGCGCCTGAAGGAAGTTCAGTGGAATATGTTATTAACAACGTGAGCATTTCTATATCTATTCTATTATAAAATAAAATCGCTGTCCGCCTCTATTTATTTATTTATACCACACCAGCTTCTCCAGGTTATCTAGTTCCCTGCGGACTTTTTTTGTAAATACAATGATAACAAATACAATGTAAATAAAATATTTTACAGCCTAACGAAGAATTGTATTATTTGAGCAAAATGGTGGCGGAAGGTCGGGTTAGTTTTCTCAAAGTGGATCACGCTCAAGATTATTTGCCTCTGGTAGCAGCCGGAGCAGTGCTCGTGAAAGAACAGATATCCATAGAACACCTAATGTATGGCGATTATGTGGTTAAAGCCAAAGAGGGCGTGGAAGAAGCGAATAGGTGCACCTACGTTATAGCTCCGAACCCTTTTATGAAAAGGCTTAGAGGCTTCATTTATCCTCGGGGTAGTCCGCTTGTACACCTTTTTGATCCCGTGTAAGTTTTTGTGGAAATACATATTGTTTAACTTTAAAGAAATAAAAATAACAGCTTTCGGGTCCTCCCATATAATCGTAGAAGTGTCTTTATCCCAAAGAGCCTAAGATTTCAATAGGTTAAAAACAGTGTTGCCTATATAAATTCTAATATTATAAAGAGAAAAGAGTTGTATTTTTGTATGTTTGTAATGAATAAACTCAAAAACTACTGGACCGATTTTAAAAATTCTTTCACCTATAAAAAATACATTATTAGCGAGTAACATTAGGCTATATTCTATAAACTTACGCGGACGAAGTCACGTGCAACATCTAGGTATTATCTTATATAAAGATCGTTTTATATCTATGCACAATTGCATACATAATTATATAAAGTTAAAGTATAAATGAAGTTATAAATAAGTTGAAGTATAATTTAGGTACGTTATAAAAAGTGTATCGAAGAAGGAGCACTATTCATGATTAACGAGGAAACGAACTAGTCAATGTCAATGTAATACCTACTTAATTACCTAATGAATTTACAGAACCATGCCTACTTAATTTAATATCATGTTTTTTTCAGCCTTTCATATATTCTCCAATCAGGCATAATAGATTTTCTCGAATCTCGCGACCTGCCAAGCACTAAGATCTGCCCTTTAGATCTTCAGTCGAAGGATCGACAATTACGCAATAGCGATCTTCTGATGACCTACATGATTATGGGTGTGGGCTTGTGCTCTGCGGTGACAGTTTTTATTATAGAGGTTCGATTTGTTTTTTTTCTAAAGTACCGATAATTATCACGTTAGATAGGTTAGACATTTGCATTCATATCGATATCGATATGTCAATAAACGCATTTGCTGCCATCTGTTGTGCTATAAAAATACCTATAACGGGAATCGTTACTTGCTAGTTAGAGTAACAAGACATCTGTTGTGTTTTGTTCGGTGCTTACCGCAAGAATTGGTCTATCCACCTGTCTTTTTTTACGAGGAGATAAATCTTTAGAAATGGCTCCTAAGAACAATGCCGCATGCATTGTAAATGCGCATAGGGTTATGTGAGATTCTTACCCACTAAAACCCCCCCTCTGGAAGGGTGTGGTTCTAGTCCTGAGGAGACTGCAAGTCCTGAGTGAAATTTAGATTCACCTGCCTGTCGAGGTTTATCATGAAATATCAAATTTTATTTCGTCTTCTTTCAGATATTAATGAGGATTTGTTTCCAGTTGAAAAAGAAGGAACATAAACAAAAGGAAAAGAAAGTTAAAGTGAATAAAAAGATAAAAATTCACAATTACGACGATGGCGTGCCGCCGCCTCCCTACGAATCATTGTTTGGCCGGAACTCAAGATATAAGAACAATCACAACTCACAAAGCAAAATTATAAATGGGAGAGAATATTGGGTTGTTGATACAATCAGTGGCGACAAAAGGTTGATACCAGTTCGTACTCCATCCGCGTTTCTATATCAAAGAAACAAATAAAAAAACATTCGATCTATATTTTGTCGAATACATGGAAAATACCTTCTTATAACTTATACGCGTATCTATTTTTTATTTATTTATAATTTTTTAACAAATTTAAGGCTAACATAAAACACATGTAAAATCTCGTGTTATTATTTGTAATTTTTATGTTAACTATATTAATATCTAAATTCAACTACTCGAATATTATAAATAGCTACATATTTTTTCGGTCGATTGATAATCATTATAAGCGAAGGGCTACTGTTTAGTAAGAGCTGCCTAGCATACTCTATTATTATTCAAGGGCAGATCCAGTTTCAGTCATAAGTCTAGGCGCATCATACCATAAAGTTTATGGCACAAACGATCTAATTCATCAAGTAATTACAATAACAGCATATGGTCATATTGTGCCTGCCATTGTGTTTGCAATCATATAAAGCGGGGAGAAAAACAGTTTTTATATTAGGGGGTCATAGACCCCTAAAATATCACCTGGATCCACCCTGGTCCTTGGTGAAACCAACACCGGGCAACACCCATTGGTAAAAACTTAGTGTTTGCATTAGGTGAGTATTTAAGACTATAGGTATATTTTCGGAAATATTATTGCTAACATATATTTATATGAAACGTAATTTTGAAATATTTTATTATAAGCAAAATAGTTAAATATTAGAATTAGATATTGTTCACTGTTCTAAAAAACTCTCACCTCGCACTAAAACACTTAATTAAGTAGATGGAGCAGAACGTATGTTATAATAAATGTACGAATGTTATTAAATAAAACAATAATATCATTATACATATTTTTTATTTAACTGTGAAAATGTCATTTACAAATTTATCTAACGCTCACATTATCCAACATTCTTTATTATTATAAATAATTAAAAACATAAATACTTAAAATGATAATAACTAATTTAAAAAACAAAAGTACCTTATAGTTAATATATGTATACCGATGTCGCAGTCAACTGTTTGAAACAGCCGATTAAATGCACGTCTAGCCCATTCATTAAATAAAGGCACTCAACCACAAGTCTATAGCGGTGTATACAAAGCTCAATATCACGGCTAACTTAAGACGTCGTAACGAACTTGCTCTTATATGTTTTAATTAATTTTGTAAAAAAATTACTTTTCCTATAGTCAACTTACAGTCCTCCTTTTCTTGATCCAACCATAAACATTAACAATGTATAATGATATTTTTGTTCCTTTCAATACACGATAATTAGTTAATTACCCTTTTTTTTTCTCTTGAATACCCGGCAGTGTTGGGGTCACTGCAGGGTTATGCCGGATTCGTACCGGCTAAAACCCATCGACTTTCTAGTATCAGATTGAAAATTAAAACATTTAACCAGATAGCTGTGCCTCGTCTAAGACATAGTCGTGTGGTTGAGTCGTCGTTCATTGAATTGGCTGGCTGGCCGTACAATTGATCGGTTGTAACTAGTTGGCTGCGACCATCGACATTCCTGCGACATATGTATGTAATATAACATATATAGACTTATAACATATAAGTCTATAAGTCATTTAGACATCTACGGCAGGCATATTTTTGTAAGAAATACTCATTAGCTTTTAAATGTCGTTTTTGCCTGCCTATGTCAGATTTATCATTGGCTATAATTTCCCTATAGCGATACTGTACCTCCTTTATATTTTAACTCCAATTTAGTACCAATTCGATTAAGTGTACTATCGTATAAAATTAAAGATATGATAATATTTGAATTACCTACTAGTAAGTATTATATGTGAACTAGGTGCAGCAAGAGTGTGTTTCATCTATTGGATGTCTAGGGTACTTTAGAATAATGTGGCCCCTATTTTATTAAAACAGGCAAATAGAGTACTTATAAAAGCCAATTACTAAGTTTATTATTAATTACTAAACAAATTCATTGAGGATATTATACTGTTAGATACCGGTTGATATTCGAATTACGTACCAACCGATCGCGGCTATTTGGAGGTTTGTCCAGAGTGCCTCATAGAAAAGAGGGGGTTTGCATTTTAAAAAAATTCAAAGAATTGTTTACTAAGGAATCAGTAAGGCTAAAGTATAGTAACAAATAGAACGTGCCATTAATATTGGGTACAGAATCGCATTATTTCGTGAAATCACATAAAAAAGATATATTCAATCGTCATATAACTAAACAATGATTGTTACGTCAATACATTAAAAACTACAATACATTTTGTACATAAACACTAAAACTTTACAAATTGAGCACTGACTATGTCATTAGTCACAAAATATTTGGCTAGTTCGATACAAAATTACAAACGTTAGTCTAGTGCTCTTAATGAAAGTACTATTATGTTATTTAAAATACAGGTATTTATCAAATAAATTAATAACTATGGAAATCGTAGATTTATTTAACTTAATTCACTAAAACATTGAAATTGGTAAGTTCACTAACTAGTTGTGTCAAATTAACACCTTAGCTTTATATAAATGCAGGTTTTATAGTCTGCGTAAAAATGTTCAGAATTCCCAAACTGCCTTTCAAACTGATTCTTTTTTTATGTCGGCAGATGACTGTCACCCTTTATGTTTTTTTTTATGTCGGTCCACATGATGGTAGTTGGCTATCGTCGCCTATAACACAAACAACGCCACAGTAAGCCACTTGTAAGTGCAATGCCGGCAACAGCAGGATGAAGGATAAGGCATTGGGATGGGATAGGGAAATGGACTGGATTAGTTCCAAATATATTCTGGAGATAAAAACACGCTAAATATACTAACGTTTGAACTTTGCGCCTAACTCAATGAATGCCTTTTTGACAATAATTTACTTTATCCAATGACGATAGTTAATTATAACATTTATTTTAGATTATAACAAGTGAAAATAATTACAATTAATAAAGTAAATAAAATAATAAAATATTAAGTAAAGAAACCATAATAAAAAAATTAAATAAAAAAAACCTGATGTCATGTTGTATACAATCTTTTTTTGATTTTCGGTAATTAGTTATAATATTTCTTTTTTTATAAGACGTCCTTTCTTTCTTTATAAAATGCAGTACTAACTAAGTCTTATTTGATAGTGTTTTCGGTGCTGCATTTATATATATAAAGATGTGTCAGAAATTTTTTTTATTTAATAAAGTTTTAATAATAGGTTGACACACACATCTATTTGCCCATTAAGACTATTTTGAATAAAAAATATTCATTTAAGTACATGCTATTTATAAAATTATTCTTAGAGCTTTTGACCTTATTTCTATACTAATAAGCCACGTTTTTTTTTCGCATAAGATCAGATTCAATCCTGTCCAGGTTCGTGTTGAATATAAAAAGTGCAAAATTGCAAAACACGTGTGATTCATCTATCTAAATTACTTATTATTGCAAATATTTACCTGCTCAAACCTACATTACTTTAAAATGGTACGTTGGGTTTACAATTAATTATTAAATTACTCTATGTTTTAATGTTCACATATTTTTGCTAGTTTTATCAAGATAATATGTAAACAATTAAATAATAACTTTTACACATCGTTGTTATTTTGGACAATAAATAAAACCAAGACCAAAGTTAATAAGTATAATAACTTATTTTGGATGGATCATTTTAGAGAGATAAAAAAATATATGGCGTAGGTAATTAATTTTTTTAGGAGTTACAATACCTGAGTACTTATTGTTTCAATATATTATGCATTCATGCCTTGTATACAAGCCTTGGTTTTAAACTACTTGAAAGAGAACCCGACAATATATGTAGCTATGTGCTGCCAGCAGCTAAGTGTAATAGAGCAAACGAAATAAAATATTCACACTTTCATAAACCTAAAGGGCAAACATTCAGTAAAACAAGAAGTCATTTCAATTGAATGTCCAATGGCAGCTCCATTAGAAAGCAATACTGTTTTAAAAGCTTTTTGCCGTCGTCAATATTTTCCAGAATTATCGTTTGCCTTGCTGAAGCTGCAGGGTGATGTGACCATGCCGGAAGCTCCTGTCATTATAATGTTGATGGTCAAGATAAATGTCTATTGCTAAATCTACTTCTGTTCTCTTACATCTGGATCTACTGTTTATAACTGGTTTTGGAAAATTTCTGAATTTGTACAAAATATGAAAACAATCAATTCGACACCGGTTCTTCATTCCCTACTAGAAGTATATAGTAAGCATCCAGCATTAGTTTATTATAAAATATGCTTGACTAAGTATAATATTAATTTTATAAAAAATAAAATAAAAACTATTTGACTGTTTGACCAAATGAAAAAAAAAACATAAATTTGACATTATTTCCACATTTCACCGTTATTATTCATTACAAATAACACGTTTCTAAGTGCAGTTACTCACAGGATTATACTATGTTAATATGAATAGATAAGATTATATTGAAGTGCGTCATGCTCATGGGAGGCAAATATGATAAAAAAGGTCAATGAACCTTTTCAAAACAACGTTTAATATATTTTAACCCCTGAAGCTTCTAATTGCCATACAAAGTAGTTTTGCAATACTTTGCAAATATACACAGATGTAATATTAACACATCTAGCTCTGAAATTGATTTTTGACCGGAAAATATCGCAGAGAAAACAATTGCGTGTTAAATGGTATTTTCGTTATAAAAATAAATTAAAAACCATGCCATGCTATTTACGAAATTGTAACTAGATACTGAGTAGGTATGTACTGGTTGGTTATACCTACGTTCACACGAAAAGCGAACTTCTGGCGGCCAATTGGGCGACTCTTAAATTATTTCATTATACAATCTTTGCAAAGGAACCTAAAAAGTTAAATTGTTAAAATTTAACCGTTAACTTATGTTCAAAATATATCTTTAATAATTAAGCAAGTATATAGTTGCAAGAGTATAAGAGTAAGAAGAAAGTTGTTAAAGATGTTCAGAAATTTGTTACCCAAACACAAGAAAACTTTTGAAGGAATTCGGATGAAACTTGATATGCAGATAGGCAAAGTCCTGGTTTAACAATATAGATTAGGTACTCTAAATGGCTGTAAAGCGCTCCGGTTGGATAATTTTACCTTACCCTACGACTTTTACTGACTCAAGCGCATAGGCTTAGGAATGCGTTAATCTGGTATATAATTCCAAAAAGGGTTTCGGCGTAAAAGTCGAGCCGGTCTAGTCCTTTCAAGTTTTTGGGCCTTTTTACCTTCGAAACCTGTATGCCTCGAAAACATTAAAGAAGCTCTGCTACTGTGCCCCAGAATGTTCAATCGTTTCAAATATTTTATAACCAGGTAGTCTACACCAATATTATAAAGAGAAAAGATTTGTATGTGTAATGAATAAACTCAAAAACTACTGGACCAATTATCAGCGAGTAACATAGGCTACATTTTATAAAGTCGCGTGCACCAGCTAGAATTTAATAACTTGGTAGTTGTCATGTTTGAGTTCACTAACTTATGAGTCTTCTAACCACGCAACGAACGCTTCGATTTCAATAATGAAAAAAATCAAGATAACGTAATTAAAATGGTTGATTTAATTACGTTACCTTGATTTTCCTTCTTGGCTGAATATAGGGACGTCAGAAGAAGTAATGCATTGATGTACTTGATGAGTAGACGCGACTAATACCTATTTTAACGGTATAATATTAAAACACAATTCAACAAGTATTTCTTTGTCTACCTACTAAACTTATGCATTTATTGGAGACAAATGCTCTACAGGCAACCAAGTCCATTAGAGCCCTATCTCATATATTATACCCTTTTTTTAAATATAATAAACTCTTCTCTCTAAAGTAACATTTATTTTTTTACAAATACATATATACATAATATCGAGCCTTTACGGGAAAAATCAGGTAATGACAGAAAAGTCCGTTTGTTTACAAACCAGAGATTGTATATTAAAATAGTATATAATAGAATTTTTTATACACAAATTATATAAAAGATCAATTTCGAAATAAAACTCCCAAATTAAATAAATAATTTAAAAAATAAAAAGCCTGGTTACTTACTAGTCATTGGCGAATAATTTTAATGAGGTATATTATTTGGTGTCCAGTTTTAAATAATCTAGCCATTTCACAAAAAAATATATTTTTATATATTTCACTTGTATTTTAATACTAATATAATATACTGTAAAGTAACCCATTATGGTATCAAATTGAATTTAATTGAATATCAAATACGATTATATGGCATGATAAGGGGATAAAAAAATTTGCTAAGTACCCATCGCTAATTTTTACTTTTAATTTTTCACTGAGTTTATTTGGATATACAGAGCGTTTTTTTAAATAAAAAACAAACACAAATAAAACGAAAGAAAATATAACTTAATTTATTTATTTGAACACTTTATTGCACAAAGTCTGTTAATTCATTCAATTCATGTGACGTAAGTTCAGCATTCTAAGTACTAGGATCTAGGAATCACGCGTATTCAACCCTTTCATACATTATAAACAACTGTCCAACAGAGTAAAAATAACACACTTACCGTCCATTTCATTCTAACCGTACACTAGTTTTTATGTAAAATTGACAGTAAATGTGTTATAACATAAAAAAAACACCCTGTACGTCCTTTGAATGCTTAATGCTTAATTATAATATTTTCCCTTATAATGCGGTTAAAATAAGAATAGGACTGGGCGCCATGTTGTGACATTTTTACTTATTAAAGTACGGTCAGCAAAAACATAAATTTAGTATTTTTTTTTTAAACCAGACGTCAAAAGAACCTTTTATAATAATAATTATAAACATAAAAACATTATAAAAATTGGTAACTTTTTTGTGCATTAACCTATTCTTTATTAATAGGTCTTATTAGTTCTATTTGTGAATTAAATTTTAATTAATTTTTGTCATATAGTATTTAGATTAAATCTTTTATTATACTTATAACTTATTTTAATTGATTAAAATGTAACTCATTTTGTAACAATACTGTATTTAAATTGAATATTTAAAAAAGAATTATTTTTTTGCACTCCGTACCAAATGTGACATAAACTAAAGTTGGTGACGTCACAACACAGCGTGTGCCCGAACCTATTCTTATTTTGATCGCATTGTACCTACACTATTTGACATTGCCAACGACATATTTTATATTATGTTGTATGCAAACAAGCGTGTGTGTGTGTGTGTGTGTGTGTGTACATATGTTTTATATCTGCGTCACGGTGATTTAACACAATGATTTTTCACAGTGATTTGTCACAGATCGTGGAAGTGTGACGAGCGTAACGGCTACCCGGTCACTGCGCGGAGATTGGCCGACTGTCACACGCCGAGACGACCGTCCTGTGTTGGCGAAGGAAGGAGCGAACTACGAATAAAAATAACAGTCATATTATAATGGCAACGCAAAATATGCCAATCGCACTTGGCGATGAACTCCTCTCTCTCAATGAAACGGTATTCCGAATTTTTATTTAAAGTTATGCTCGACAGACAGACAGGCTGACGGTCCACTTGATAGTAGGTGGATACCGTCGCCTATAACACAAGCAACGCCACAGGGTGCGCTGCCGACTATTAGTAGGAAAGGGATAAGGAACGGATAGGACGCTCGCCATGAATTTGTATTTCATTGTGCGTTTAGCAAACAAAGGGAACACCAACCAAAAGGGGTGACCAAGTGCTGGCTGTAAAAACAGAAACTAAACTTTAATTAACGATTTCGTCTATGGGTATTGAAATTTCAAACATAAAACATACCTACTCCATTATAGTCTGGATGAAATATTTTTTAGATACGGTTTAGTAGTTAGTAGTGCAGAATAAAAATACACAACGTTTAAGATAATAACGTAAAACAAAAAAAAATTTGTACATTTTATTACTGTTACAACACAAGACAATTTAGAAGAATGAATTTACGTATGTACGAATAAGTGACATTCTATTTGAAGCAATAAATATGATGAGACTTGTAGCTGGTCAGCATTGTCTTACATTTCTAAAACAACTTATATTAGCAATATGAATGAAGCAAATATTTCCTTTTTTTCTATTGGGTATAATCCTCAGAGTACCCATAAGCAAGCTATAGAGCGAACGTTAGCGAGTATGAACTGTAAGCACGGGTTTGAACAGTATCGAAATTGCAATGGCGACGCTATTAGTCACAAATGTCACGCGCACTGAATGTTTCTCCCACCGATATTTATTTAAATTTAATGTTATAATGGTGAATGTGCAGTACCAAGCTGTAAGAACGATTCACGGAAGCAAACTAAAAAGAACAATGATATTTCTTTTCATCGGTAAGTAATATTTTGATTAGAAAACACGGATTTTAACAAAATTACTCATGGCGAGAAAGGAGGTTGCGGGAGGCGCGGGGGCGGGTCCACGCAGGACGCGTTTCCGCGCCTCCCACTTCAGACCTCCTCCGCCTTGAAGATAGTGCTGTACCACGTTGTATTCGAATATTGTGTAATAACATGATTTCTTCCGTAATAATAATATGTATTAGACATTAATATTGTTTGTATTATCTACTAACCAATTATGGATCAATATTTAAAATAATTCCCCCTTCACGTCGTTACGTCCCAGGCGTGTTGCCAGGGTTGCTTACTGTTAAATATTGCTTACGTCAAAAGATAATATCGCTAACATACAAATTTTTCTTTACTTTGAAATCATTATTTTATTCTAGTTTTACAAAATATGAGATTTATAAATACTTACCTACATGATTATGTTACGTACCTACATAATAGATACTTATAAATAATAAGTTATTATAAGTACCATACCAAATGAAGGCATTTAAGTATTACTTACCTACAAATACATAATAAAATACATACAAGATCGTACAACAAAATAATATAAAAAAATACATAGATACAAAATACATACCTACCTAATACTTAAACTAATTAAGTACTGACATTTACGCACAGATATCAATCGTGGCACATCACTATTAAACCGCTACATCTATCTATCAGTATCTATAGAACGCTTACACTTGGCATAATGGACAACAAGCGACGTTCGCGCTCTATAGCTTGCTTATGTTTCCTCTGAGGTATAATCGTGATAGTTATCGTTTAAAATCTGCTATGTGAATTATTTAACGAGACTGAACTAAGGTTTCGCATATTCGACCTTTGTATTTTGTATATCATTATTTTTACATACTTGATAGCTCGGACGTTACTGTAATTTTTATAAATATTTGAAAGTAAGAAAAGAAATCCCTACCCGCACTCTAACGCATCCAAATGCGTGGCCGTGGGCGCGCCTGTTGCGCCCGTGTTCGAGTTCATGGACTCTGTCCTCGAGCCCATATTCCTTTGCCTACAGAGGTATGGAGTCACTGCTGGAGACGGTGTGGTGCGTTCCTGTAATGTTATTCAGACAAAATAAAAAGGTTACTTTGGGCACTTTCAAGTCAAATACTAACATTAACCCTTCAACCGCTTGGTTTTTAGTTGTCGTGCTCCTGGAGCGCTTGAGCGCTTAACATTTAGGTATACAAGTAGTTGAATTTGTCGTATATATATATATACGGCTCTGGCGAAATTGACACGAAAATAATTGCGGTTAAAGGGTTAGATTAATATACTTAGAGAAATAATTATTTTAAATTAATTTCAACAATAAAAACTTTATTTAATCAACAATAAAAACTTGGAACTCAAAGACTAGAATGACTAGAACTGATGTTATTGAGATGAAATAAAAAGTTAACCTGGACCCTTTCAAAGCAAATACTGTACATTAACAATTAATATACTGTAAAGAAAAATTATTCCAAATGGATTTCAACAGTCTAAATCCTACATTAAAAACTTGGTAAAATCTGTAAGAGAAATTGCCTATTAGTAGAACACTACTTTTGTATGATTCGCTATTTAATTAAACAGGTCAGTCAAATAACATTCCGACCCTTTCTAGGTAAAAAGTGAACTAAGATAAAAGAAAAACAGTCTCGTTGCGTATAAAATCTCCAAGTTGCTTTAGCACAAGTGCTAAACGTGTAGCTAAAAGATTTTCATATTTAAGGTTAATTAGTTCATAAACAAAACCAATTTTAATTGCATTGGAGTTCACATGTCAAGTTACCCAGACATTAATAATTAATACATTTGAACATTTTTTTTGCCTAAAGTTATTCTGTTTGACATGTCCTAATGTCAAATGTTTATTCTCTTTGTAAGTGGCATAATCATTTCCACTTAATACTATCGCAAACATAAGTGTGGCATATTATTTTCTTGCTACTGTGTACATTAGTAATAATTTTTTACCTTTGAAATCCTTGTTTACAATGTACGTCCCTTCTTCAATAGACAATTTTCATAGTAGAAAAGGTCACACCGCTCATGAATAGCGAATAGTATATCGATCACTAAGCAACTATCGTTTGTTCAAAAATTCTGGTCTAAGTTTTAAACATTTTAAAACTTACTTTATTAGTTTTGTTGTGGCTAGTTTTTTATGAGTTCATTTTGTAGTGAAATATAAAAACCTTCAATATTATCTGATGGCAGGTTCACGTGCCATACACAAATCAATAATAATTTAATATAAATTTCGTACTAAATATTATATTATTAACAAAATAAGAATTAACAAAAACTCAATTATAAAACTTTACATAGTAAATCAAAGACAAACTAGTCGTTTAAAAAAAATTTCTATTTTACACATACAGTAGATAAAATTAATTCATTCTTAAGAATACCTAAATAAATTTAAAAAAGTATTTTTTTGTGTCATGTAAGTATTTATAATAGCTGCTATTAAAGATTAGATAAATAATATGTAGGTAAGTAAATGTTATAAAAAAATAGACGATTCAGAGACTTTTCTTAATAGGCTATTTGACACTATTAAAAATATGCTACGAAATGTGGTCATCCTATTAGGTAATAACATAAAAAAACATATTTATCTCTATTTTATCCGAAAATATTTATAGATTTTGCAAAATAAACAAAATAAATTCAAATTATTTATTCAGCCACAAGAACGCTGTGTGATTGGCTACGCCTCCCGTGACGTCACACGCAAGTCAACATTGTTTATTGTTATACACTTTGGTACACTAGTTTACTTGGCTGTGACGTCACGCAGATCATGGCGTCCGCCATTACAGAAACAGCGTTTTTAGCGCGAATATTGTAATTTAAATTTTAACACAATATTTTACGGAAAATACTGCAAATTTCGCAGAAATATACATGTGGTGTATTAATCATATACCAACGAATAATTTAAAAGAATTTTTCAAAATCAGTCAAATAGCCTATTGCCAACGTTTTTATTGCTGTACCGAATAAATAACATGAATGCGTACTATCATGATGCAGTATATATATATATATATATACACGAGTATGTCACTTCTCTATATACATATACACATGCCAGTAAATCGGGAAAGTAGCTGGCATGAAGGTTACTGGCATGTACGAGTAACTAGCACACTGCGGATACATTTGCAAGTAATACTGGCATACAAGGACATCGCGTATACACAGGACAGTTCGTGAGAGTCACTCGTACCTATTTTTGCGCGTCAAAAATGGATAACAATCGAAGTGAATTAAACAAAATCGTGTTGTTACTAGCAATTGAATGTGTAGCTAAATTTAATGAGACAAAAAACGTGCGCCTACGGCCAGCTACTAGCATGCCCGTAGCTGTCGCGTCTGTTCACGCGTGCCAGTTTGGCAACCCCCGCGTCCCCTCCCTCAACGGGCATGCAAGTAAATCAAATATTGTGCTAGCTATATGTATGCCAGTTAGCGTATACACATGACAGTAGCTGGCACGTGCAAGGAGCTGGTATGCTAGTGTGCAAGGAGCTGGTATGCTTGTGTGCAAGCTACGGGCATGTGTATCCCCAGCTTAAATTGAAGTCGCTGTCCGCGTCCGTCTGTCACAGACGCGGACTGTCAATACAGTCAATTTATGCATTATTCTGACCCCATATAGCCATCGGAAATATGTACATTGATAAAAAGACAAAAACAAAATTTATGAAAATGAAAATAGATTTACTCCTTCTATATAACGCTATACAATACATGTATACTTTAAAACAAGTTTCATGATTACATCAGCATTGCTACTACATAGTTACGTTAAAAGCTACACAAAAATATAAAATGAATACCAACAAAGTAATTTATAATCTTCATTACTCCCCGGAAATGGACAAGGCCCTGCTCGATTTTCGCGATGTATGAAATTGTTCCAAAACTTTTCTTATTTCCTTGAAAAATATTACCGAACCCTTATCGTCTCTAAAGCGAAAAACTGAAATAAAAAATATAGAGCAAAAAAAATCATAAGACGGACTTAAAGTCCGACAATAAAATTCACTGAACCAGTTAGAACCTATTCGATATCTTTACACTGAACACTTTTTAGGACATAGAGAATTTGATAGGATCGAAAAGATGTAATTTCTAAACTAAGCACCCAAATTTTCGAAACAGTGGCCTAAAGAGTTCACTTTCCAACTTGAACATCTTACCAATTACATGATTACTCATAACTTATTGGTCGTGTGACATTTCTGAGATGTAATATGGATGGAAACAAAAAAAACTGAAATTAATTTTTCATATCTAGTACAATTAATTTCTAAAATGTGCAAAATTTGTGACAATCTCGCGGGTTGAATTGTAGAAATTATAGACTAAAAGCCAAAAAGGCATAATGTATACATTTAAAATTCGCTTGGCCAGAAAAATTTACTAACAAATCAAAATTTGAGTCCCTAAGGGGCCTTTTGTGATATATGTAAGCTTCTAGTATACTTTACTATTATTATAAAGCTGAAAAGTTTGTTTGTTTGTTTGGTTGAACGCGTTAATCTCAGGAACTACTGGTTCGAATTGAAAGATTATTTTTGTGTTGTACAGTCCTTAGGATTATCCTATATTTTTCAGGATTTTTTTCAAATATTTAATTTTTTTTTTAAATTTTCAAAATAATTTTTTTAACGCGGACAAAGTCGCGGGCACCGGCTAGTATCACATAAACACATAAAGAGTACCTTAACCATCCTATTAGTTATAGTTATTATTAGTTGCTTGTGAGTGAAAGTTGTGTTTCGTACTGACTGTCAAGTTGCATTCATTTCTACTTCGACAGCAAGGCCCAATTGGTTCGCTTTGATGGTGCCAATATTTCTTAGATTATAATACTAACCTGTTGATTGGGCCCGCAGCATGTTGCGTTGTGACAAAGGTCGTTGGGCGGACAATGTAGAGCGCAGGGGGCTTCGGCCGAAGCACCGCTTACAACCTACAAACAAACAATATATTAAATTACCTTTTCACGCCTTAACCACTCAACCGAGCATCATGAAATGGTCTTTTTTTAAGAGGTGGTACAAGTATTTAACTAGCTAGCATATTCCGGTGGGTTGTTCACAACCATATATGTCTCATATGTATAATATTGTATATATTCATCCTACTGTATTATTAACACTCTTAGAATTTGAGTTTTTCTCCGAGGCTAACATGAAAAAAAAATTCTTTTTGATAAAATTTGATTTTATTATTCCATATAGTTCGAGGGCGATACGACGATTATAGCGGTCACACAATTTTTCGATACCATTTTTAAAGTATTATACGATTTGTCTTTAGCCTCAAAATAGGCGATTACCTCTCCATCGGCCATAAATTTCTTTCCAGCGAGCATTCTCTTGAGGTCTGAGAACAAGAAAAAGTCGCTGGGGGGCAGATCTGGAGAATACGGTTGATGCGGAAGCAATTCCAAGCCCAATTCATGCAATTTTGCCATCGTTTTCATTGATTTGTGAGAAGGACATTGTCTTGTTGTTCAAGCTAACAAAAGTTGCTTTACTCAAAATACTCTATCCCACAAACTAATGGTCCTACAACTGTGAAATTTGTACACGTGTCTTTTGAAGGTTAGGGTTAACTAAAAATCATATGGATATACTAGTAATACTAGTAGCGCCATATGTGTGTCAGCCTACGAACTTTTCAGCCCAACCTTGTAATATTACAAATTATATGAAAGTGGGCTTGTTCGTGTGTTACGCTTTCACGCTTTAAATACTCGACCGAACACCATTTTGAATTTATGAAAATTCCAACCTATCACCATGAAATTTTGACTTTCATGCAGAAAGAAAGAAGTGCCAAAGAAAGTAGCAGGCAAAAATTAGTACCTAAACGATATAGTTACGAGTATAAGTTACAATTAGTTTAAACTTTATCATAGCGACAATAATTAATATTAATAATTTAATTACACAATATGTGGTAACGACATTTAAATCTTGCTATATGATTATTTTATAATTTATAGAATAGAAATATTTTGTTTTTTTATTTCAATGACTAAACGAGTTACTATTTAAAAAAATAAAAGTAAAATATTCAAATATTTATTTGTAATACAAGAGCATCTGTAGTACTGGTAATTAACATTTGGTAATTAGTACAAAATTAGTATTACTTAGAATTGACATATCACCTATCGCTCTTCATTACAAACGGGTTTATTTTATAAAGAATTTTCCTTATGTGTCGGTCAGAACTGCACTCAAAACTCCACTAGTTAATCTAAAATTGGCTTCAACAAAAAATATGACATTATTTATTTGTTACGAATCAACAATAATGACTGTATGCCGTTACGCTTTTTGCAATGACAGACATTAACGTCCCAACTGTCCCATGAACCGAGTTGTTTGCTATCAATAACTCGACCGACTCAAATCGGGTACACGTGCTTAGTGTTGACATAGTTACGCTCTTTTTAAACCAACGCCAATGTTGACATTCGGCATGCAAACATGACATTTTTATTTGTATTTTAAGAATGAATAACCCATATGGTGATTTGACTTGTAAATTGCCAATAAATCGTAAAAGTTTATTTAATAACAACTAAGTAGCTGACCCGGCGAACTTCGTACCGCTTGAGAAAACCGTTCCATACAAAATGTATGAGAAAACGAATTTCCTTCTTATTTATTATTTCGTGAATATCAGATGGTTTTGTTCTTCAAATGATTTTGTTCTGCTTAACAGTTATTCTGCTATGAGGGGGTGGGGACAAATTTAATAAATCATCAAAATTAATAAATAGGTTATACACTAACAATTATTATTAAGTATATAAAATAAATAATCCTAACAAATAATTACCTTGCTTATAAATCAACAGAATTCTAACATTAGGTGACAGCAGTGGGACTGTTGTTAAATATATCAACAATATTACTTATTTTTTTCAATGTTATCATATGTATGTATGTTATCACTAGCAATCTGTGGAGGTAAGATGCAATTTCTATAGCATTGTGGCATGGAAACCATCTACACAATAAATAGTTAAATTTATTGTACAATCTCTACAATATAATATGATATGATCCCATCTATGTACAAAGTCATTTGCGGACACTTTCCCACGTTATCTAAAACTGAAATCTTCTTTGCCCGTCAACACTTGATATAAAATACTTATATCAGATATAAACTTTATTTTAGACCTAATTTTACAAAAAAAATTGTACAGCAACTATTTACACAGCACACACGTTGAAAAATGTATCACAAACCTCATTTCCATCTTGAGGTAGTTCAACGAACTCTGGCTGTATGGTCGTCGAGTGGATTCCCTCGTTGTGAAAGAATTCTTTCACTTTTTCAGCTATTTTCATGTACTCGGATAAATTCCTACATCTGTAAACAAATTACACGAACTTTTGTAAATAAGACAATATTGTAGTATTTAGCAGTAAAAATAACAATCGTGGCTAAATATTGTTCTATATTATGTTCACTTGGTAAAACAAAAGAAAAATATATCAATGGCTCGACGTTGTGAAGACTGTAACATAAGGAATTTGTAATGAAAACGATGACTATTGTTTTTCACTGAAAATGTATTTATTTATAAAAATATATTCAACTACTTTGGGGTAGTATATTATGGCTACATAAAAAAGAATAATATAAAAAGAACTTATATGTGAGAAGTCGCGTTAGTAGACCCGTTGGTGGTCTTCAGGAACTGACCCTTTTAAATATTTTCAAGACGGTCGAAAACTATCTTTCTATCTTTTTCCGCGGCTAAAAGAGTAACTCAGAGGCCAAAAATTTGAAGACGACGAGGCAGTAGTCGCCGCAATACTAAGGGAATTTTAAGTCTAGAAAAAAGATATATCAAGTGCATTAACTTAAAAGGTGACTATGTTGAAAAATAAAATAAGTTGTATTAAAAGATAACTGCGTCTTTGTCATTTTCACTTTTTATTGAACACCCTTCGTATATAAGATACTTTTCATCTTGCAAAAATGTTAGGTGCTTCAGGGATTGTCTAAAATAAAAATATTAAAAAAGTTGTGTCGACACCAGCTAGTACATACATTATATATAATTAATAATATAAACCAAAATCAATTGAACAACGCTACAAGTCAGTGGCTAGATTCCTTTTTTTTTCTAACTCATCAGATTAATGTGTGAACACTTTTCTAGATTATAAAAAGAGTCAAGCCATGCACCCAATACTGGTTCACAGACATTGATTCGGGGACAAACGGTTTGGTATGAAGCCAAGAGCAATTTATTTTTGAACTGTACCATTTCTTTTTGTTTTTATAAAACTTCGGCATTGGGTCAGCTGGGACATTGCGATCATTATAACGTTTACTGGACATTATGGTTAAGTACACCATAAAATCGATGTAAAAACTATTTTAGATATTATATTGTGTTGTTTTGATAGCTTTCTATTTTATATGCCCCCTTTGCAGATGCAATGAAATATTTCAAGCCGCAATAGATTCTTAACAATTAATTTAATTTGTGTAAAAAATTTAGTTACCTATATATCGAATCAATATTTTCTTTATTAAAGTGTAAAACGCCTGTATGTTTGTTCGGTCGTTTATCAGAAATGTCGATAAAGATTTATTATATCTCGATATATGTCTAATATTTTGGATAAACAATTAAATGATATCGATTTGTATAATAAATTAATTGTATGATTGTATGATGTACATTTAATTGTATGATGACGAGAAAATTTGCATTCATGGGCGTTAAGTTCACAGACTAAGAACCATAGAGGCTTTTTGAGCAATTTCAGGCTTTTTCGGTGTGCCGCTAAGTAATCATTTATCCCTTAATTACAACTTATCAATACAAATTTATTCAAATTAAATTTTTCTTTTTTTATCTGCATTTATTAAGCACTGATAGTGTTATTTGACAACTTAAGTTAAATTAAACGATTATTAAGAATGCTTAGCTGAATTTAATATTAAAAGGTTTATTATATAATCACCAGCCAAACATTTACTATGAGGGTATATGTCAATGGCATATTAATAGGGAATATCCTTAATGTTAAGATTGAACTTAACTGCACGTTTGCAAGATGTTTTCGCCAATAATATGCATTACCCCAGAAAAATATATTATTTTTACAAGACCTATTAAATAATCCAAAAAATATTTTTTTTTCCGTATATATTTTTACATTATGAAATTTTAAATACACGTTGTCAGCGATAAAGAAAAGGACATAGGTTACCATTTCTTTATTTCACCCAGAAAAAAGAACTATTCCCAAGGGTTCATCTAAAATTAAGATGTCAGGCGTTATATTGATTATTTATTTTTAATTTTTAACGCGGATGAAGTCGCGGGCTCCAGCTAGTATTTAAAACAGAATTTACACTAAAGTAAGGATTTGTTATAATATTTGTACACACTGTAATTTGTGCCTCTATCTTGTGAAAATAACTAATACTTATACAGATGTGTTTGATAAATATGCGATGTGATCATCTTTATTAATGACTAGTGACCCGCCCCCGGCTTTGCACGGGTGGACATATTTATTTATATTAAATAAAAAGTAATACTATAAAGTAAACCAAAAATGAAATGTGTAAGTAACTAATAGACTAAGTGTAGTTCGCTCACACCGCGTCATTTTTTTAACTTAGTTTTTTATAGCCGTCGTCGTAGCTTCTAAACGAAAGGTCCGATTCGAATAATTCAATAAAAGAGTGATTTACATAATCAACCTTGATTATAAAACTTAATAGCTAGATAAGGATTAATATCATCACATAGAATATCATCATTTTTCGATTCTAACCGTGTTTTGATTAACTAATTTGAACAAATACGGTTAACTACAATAGTTATATATCTAACTATTGAAGTTAACCGTATTTTGTGGGTAATGATGAGTAATAAAAACATGTACTTAGTACATTGTTTTATGCATCATCAATAGGTTTTGATCAATCATCAATCAACTCTGTAATTTATTTATAAAAATTATGATTGTGAAAAAAGCTATTGATTAAAACAATCGAACCAACTTTCTCAAACTAAACTAACAATAAACGTTACTTATAGTTTGACTACTTGAAGAGATTCTCATTTTACAAATTAATTATTATTGTTAATTTAATCGCCATTGTATCGCCATACAAAATAACACTTCTACCCTTCAAACAAAACGCAACTCTCGTGACGATCGATTTATAAGTTCCCAGTGATTTATAGTTTCCTAAATATCAAGTAACTTCCGCTCCTTGCTATGGAGGCGTTTCTGAAACCTCACATGGACAGTACGGTTCGAGTGGACACGTTTTTTCTCTGAGCTAAGAAACTCCATAATAGAGCGACAACTGTTAAAATCCAACATAAACCTTACCTAATATGTGCACTGGCAATGATCCTGTCACCGGCGAGTTGCCACACGTGAAATTCATGTACGGCCAGAACCCCATCGACTTTCTCCAAAAGGCGCGTTTGTATCGCGTCCACCTGCGCAAATAGTCAATGCTGTTATCGTCTTTAAATCATTTGAAATAAAATTGCATCTGAACATCAGTTTCAATAATTCATTTCTTTATGGTCACCAACGAGGTCGGCATCAAACATATTTAAAACGTATATTGAAATGGTTAATATACATTTTAAACAATTAACGCCATTAGCAAGAACATTACAAAAAAATATTCAGAATGAACAGGGAATATTCCGAAAGACGTTAAATTTAATAAAGAGGAGTTTTGTTTCATTTATAACAAAATTTTATACTATAGTAACACAAATAATAATTTATTAACGAATACACGTAAACGAAAAAAAAAACAATTTCCAATCTTTCTTTGGACGACTATTTATTCGTGCCATCGATTTTGTTTAATAATTTGCAATTCAAATACTTCGTACCGAATGTAACTCCAAGAACCACAACAATTTTGTTTATATTATACTGTATTGTCGGGTTTCGTACGCGGCCGAAGGGGTTCTAACTTCTGTTGTTGTTTTCTTGTTGCTTTTCGCCGAACATAACAAACCAGATCTTTAATGTTCAACCGAATATTACGAGCAGACCTTTCCGACCGCAACTTTTAGATTGATAATTTATTAACTACTACTATTATTTGGTGTATGTGTGATAAAATCTATCGATTTTACTGAAAACTATTAGGTCCATTTTATCTTATCAAATAGTACCTTAACCCGATTTGTAGGTCTAATATTCACATTCACTGTTTCTGAACAAAAATGCTAAAATGAAAAACCTATAGATACAGGTTAATATAATCTTTATTATATCTCGAAATTTGTGTTCACCACAATAGCGATTCAATACACATTCAAATTTAGGGCCCCGATTCTGCATGGAAATTATGATCACACGCTTTTGTGTTACCTTGTCAAAACGCGTCAATGTCTTGTCATTGCATTTATATTATATGTGAGAAAATAACTTTTTAGCAGATATACCTAGTAACAACATGAAGAATTGTCGTGGTTTTTCAAAACCAAGTAAGTAAGGAATCACTAACGCCACACTTAGCGATTCCTTACTTCAGTAAGGAATAGCTGAGTGTGGCGTTAGTGAATTAGGGCCCAGGCCTGCAACTCTTTTTAGATTTCAGACATGATTTACGAATGATTTCGCTATAAAGGTGAATAAAAACATCGTAATGGCAGCCATACACGATTAAGCCTATATTACAACTTGATCAGAACAATTTGATGGTATATTGGCGTCATTTTGCATGACAAGTACCGTATCAGGCCGAGCAGACGATAGACTTGACATTTCAAGTTCTGCCAATATATGCACTAGCATTTCTTGGTAGAATACTTCTACCAGAGATGTGTTCTATAATATGTTTCTTTGCATAATGTCGGATTTTCATCAGTTTCTAGATTATCGAGGCGACGCTGAAACGACGACCTGGGATCACAATTAAAATGACAAAAAACATAGTAGGTAGGTTCGCTAATAGCAGTGTCAACGGTGTAATGCGCAAACGCTGCAGATAAGATACCTGAATGTGCGTCGGAACGGTTTGTAGGAGAATGAGCGCCGACTCCCGCAACAGAGGCCACACCGACACGAGTATAAGGATAACCAACACTATACTCAGAGCTGGATCGATGTAGTACTTGTATTGCCATTCGGTCAGCCAAACGACTAATGCGGATGCAACTACTATTATTGAACCTAGAACAAATATACATGGTTACATTTTTGTCACACCTAACACGTCTTAACTACTCGTTCACCATGAAATTTTGCATACAAAGGACATTTGGTACTTTTCATTCAGAAAAAGTACTGTTACCGAGGGATCATCTATACTAATATTATAAAGAGGAAAGATTTGATTGTTTGTTTGCATTGAATAGGCTCCGAAACTACTGGACCGATTTGAAAAATTCTTTCACTGTTGGGAAGCTATATTACCAGCTATAACATATTTTATAAAGTTAAGCGGGCGAA
The DNA here is from genome assembly GCA_936446665.2 of Synanthedon andrenaeformis. NCBI lineage: Eukaryota > Metazoa > Arthropoda > Insecta > Lepidoptera > Sesiidae > Synanthedon > Synanthedon andrenaeformis. Next base: position 9,219,767 of record OW387781.2, on the reverse strand, counting down.
GCCGCGTGCAACAGCTAGTCTAAGAATAAAGATATCAACACTTGAGAAGTCACTGGTATTGTAAATATATACAAATTCATGTCTACCACCTATAATTTCAGTTTTAACAAATATTTACATATCGTTAAAAAATATTATGAAAACAATCTGGCATCGGTAAGTACGCAATGCCGATTCTATGTGAACTCCGATGTTTGCCCTTTTCAATATACATAATAACAATTAAAAATTTATACATTTTCAAGCGTTACTACTCAATATAGGTACGTTTAACAAATAATTTCAACTTGTTTAATAACAATTACTGCGCCTCGTTTGGCAAATACAACTAATTAATTTATATTATGGTATTATACAATCCTTTGACTGGGACTTCATCCGCCCCCTTTTCTCATGTGTTACATTTATTCAATCTTTATTATTCATATATATATATTTATTAAGGCGATGAATTGTTTAGTTGTATTTTTAGATGATAGCACGGGTACAGTACTTTTTTTACTGTTACCCGATGAACTTTTCTGAATACCTGACGTGTATGCAAAATCATGAAAAATTGAGTTTTAAGTTACGTCAAAATTATCCCACACGGTAGCATTATTTTTTTTTAGTAAACATTTGCAGAGCAATAATATGATACCGTAATCCTTTTCCAAGGTTTGTTTAGGTAGGTTGGCCAATTGCTTTTGATAAATTATATGAATTACACAATTCTCCTTATCGTCACCAATTTTTATTAAAAAAATACATTAATCTAAAAACTTGTGTAAGTTTAACCTTGGCGGTTAAAACGATAGTTAATAATAAAGATCATTGCAATTGATCAAAGCCAATGTGTGTGTGATAAGATTTGTTTCTTTCGCGAAAGTGGGGCAAGGTTGTGTTTGCACTTACATACTTATTTTACACGAATTTATTAGACGAATAATGTCAATGCCGAGCGACATAAAAAATATATTAGAAAAACATACTGACATACCTACCGCCGAGTAGGTGCATTATAAAGTCTATACCAAACTTTTACACGAAAACAATTGATTTCATAAAAACGAAAAATATCTGGTGTAAAAATAGGATTTTTATGTCCGCAAGAACAATGATGCGTTTTGTTAGTGGCGTAATGTACTATATTCAATGGAACCTGTGAGTTCGTTCACGTCAGCTTTCAAACGAAAAAAAAACGAATCAAAATCGGTCCATCCACTTGGGTGCTACGTGGAATCGTATAGACACACTGATATATAGACACACGGGTTAAACTTATAAATAACACCCCTTGCATCAGGCGTCGGGGGTTGAAAATGGGGGCATTTTTATGTCTGCAATAACAATATTGCGTTTTGTTATTATTGCAACATAGTATCTTTTAGATAAATATAACAAAAATGAGAGGGTTTTTATATCGTTTGTTTGTTAGTAGCGTAACCTGCTAGCTTTTATATATTATGAATAAATACAACAAAAATGAGAACACATTTTTATACCTCTAAGCAAGTACAAATTATGGTTCAGCAACGTATGAATTATTATATGAAGCTAGACAATGAATTCGATTGTAATAAACGCAACTTTTCAAGGTTGATAAAACATTTGGCAAAACTTCCGCAGGCTTAAAATGCAGAAGAGATAACTTTTGTCAACTTTAATAAAATACAATGTGGCGAATTAACGGATATCCAGTGTAACGGATAACCTTCGACATTTTTCCGGCAAAACAATTTTTACTTTTATAAGTAGGTACATTAACTTCTATTCGATAGCATTTTTAATTTAAAATTTATTAAATTTTAATGCAACATAAAAAGTTTTGTATCTAGCTAAGAGACGACATAATCATCAGACGAAATGGCTCATATAAATAAACTAGTAGGTTGCTCGATGCCGCGGGCTTGCAGCCCGCGGGGGGGTTTTTGTGTTTCGTTTTTTGTTGTCTTTTTGCCATGTCTAATTGTTTTGGTTTGGTTTTGGGTCTTTGTTTTGTAATTCGTGAAGAATTGGGGGTAAGTAAGGGGGGAGGGGGAGGCGGGTGGTGGCAATAGATCACCCTTGTTGAGACCTTTCAAATGATACCCAACATAGGGGTCTACTTGTAACCGTTGACCATTGTCTACTGAGTAGGACGCAACTGTCAAATTTTGAAATTTGGTCTACTCTAAAAAATTCGTCTTCCCGAAACGTCTCAGATGACTACAAACACGACCCGGCTGCGTCGCGCCGTTCCCGAGTTACGACTGAGGGGGTCCGAGGGGGGCGTCAAATTTTTTATCTCGGATAGACGTCCCCTATGACCCCAAACACGACCCGGCTGCGTTGCGCCGTTTCCGAGTTACAGCTGAGGAGGTTGGAGGGGGGGTTCAAATTTATTATCTCGGGGAGACATCTCCGATGAGCCCAAACACGACCCGGCTGCGTTGCGCCGTTTCCGAGTTACAGCTGAGGGGGTTGGAGGGGGGGTTCCAATTTATTATCTCGGGGAGACATCTCCGATGAGCCCAAACACGACCCGGCTGCGTTGCGCCGTTTCCGAGTTACAGCTGAGGGGGTTGGAGGGGTGGTTCAAATTTATTATCTCGGGGAGACATCTCCGATGAGCCCAAACACGACCGGGTTGTGACGCGCCGTTTCCGAGTTACGGCCTGGGGGGTCCGAGGGGGGCGTCAAATTTTTTATCTCGAGGAGACGTCTCCGATGATCCCAAACACGACCCGGTTGTGACGCGCCGTTTCCGTGTTACGACTGAGGGGGTGCGAAGGGAGGGGGTGTCGAAATCTCTCTTTTTTTAGTGCCCCGGTAGACCCTTGCCGTCGCTCCGCTTCGCTCCGCGACGGGTCGACCGCCGTCTCTTGTGTGGGTGGAAAAATCCCTTTTAGTTGTGGTTTTGTATGGAGTGGGGGGGAGGGGTAGGGCGAGTGCGCAATGGCAAAATTCGTTTCGACCCCTTGGACTACCCGCGACGAGCCCGATCGAATGAGCCCAAACACGGGGGGTATAGGTCGAACCGTTTCCGAGTTCGTACCGGGATGGACGGATGGGATGGGGTGGATCGGGGTCATTGGGTCTTGGCTGTGTCTAAATGGCCGATGGGGGTGGACTTTCGCGGCTCTCCGGTCACCGTTGCCGCCGCTGCGGCCCTCGAGTCCGGGGTCGCGAATTCCTCGGAGAGGGGCCGGGGGGGCGAGTCGCGCTGCGCGCTCCCCTTTCCCTCCCTACCCCCCTCCTCGTCATTCGCCCCCCCGGACTCGAGACCCTTCGCGGCGGGTCGACAGCCCTCCTCTAAATGTGCAAAATCGCCATTCCGGTGTGATTTTGTATGAAAGGGGGTAAAGGGGGGGACGTGGGGGGAAGGTGACGTTCCCTGGGGGTGGATCTCGCGGGGTGACAGTTGTCCGCCAAAGTGACCACCCACCCATCCGCGATGGTTTTGGAGATATTCCCATCCTTCCGAAAAGAAATGCCACTTTTGTATGGAGGGGGGGCGAAGGGTAGGGAGGTGGGGGAAGTAGACCGTCCCGGCCGATGGGTCTCGGGGAGAAACCTTTATCCCCCGAAGAGACCGCACGGGCAGCTGCCACCGCTGAGGAGCTACGGGTATCGGAAAGTCCGTACAGGTTGTATGGAGTGTAAAAAAAATGTATGAACGGGATGGAGATGACTCTCTCCCTGATGACTACCGATGACCCTCTATGACATTCCGCAAACGCCACCCTTCCATCCCTCTCAGTTTCCGAGGACCACTCGCCATCTTTGTACCAGGTCGGTGGACCGAGGATCGCAAAATTTACTGCGGTGCGCTACGCCACCCTCCATACGATGGGATAGGATTGACTATCCGACTTTGCTCCCTACCCGGTTAAATAAATAGCTTTTCCGAAAAATTAAAAATTGTATAGAGACGGGATGAAGGGATAGGATACTCGAAAATCGGGATGGCTTTTAAGAAGCATCCCACCGAGGGACGGAAACGCGTCATGGCGACCGACCACCTATCCCGCACGGTTTTAGAGATTTTCCCATCCCTTACGCCGAAAATGCCACTTTTGTATGGAGACGGGATGAAGGGGGCGGGATGGGGGGATAAAGTTTATCCGAGAAGTTGGACCACCACTATAGGTTATCATCCCCCTAAGACGCCGACCACCTATCTCCGGCGGTTTCGGAGATGTTCCACTTTGAAAAATCCAAAAAGTTGTATGGAGTGTAAAAAAAATGTATGAACGGGATGGGGATGACATTTTCCCTGGTAACTACCGATGACCCTCTATGACATTCCGCAAACGCCACCCTTCTATCCCCCGTGGTTTCCGAAGACCACTCACCAACTTTTTACCAGGTAGGTGGACCGAGGATCGAATAATTTCCTGGGGCGCGCTACGCCACCCTCCATACGACGGGATAGGATACACCGCCCCACGGTGTCTCCTTGTGGGTGAAAAAAATCGCTTTTTAGAAAATTCAGAAAAAACCCAATATTGGCATGAAACGGGATGAAGGGATGGAAATCCCATAAATCGGGATAGCTTTTAAGAAGCATCCCACCGAGGGACGGAAACGCGCCATTGAGACCGACTTCCTATCCTCGATAGTTTCGGAGATATTTTTATCCTTCCAAAAAAATGGCCACTTTTTGTATGGAGACGGGATGAAGGGGGCGGAATGGGGGGATAAAGTTTATCCGAGAAGTTAGACCACCACTATAGGTGATCATCCCCCAAAGACGCCGCCCCTCTATCTCCGGTGGTTTGGGAGGTGTTCCACTTGGAAAAGTCCAAAAAAGTTGTATGGAGTGTAAAAAAAATGTATGAACGGGATGGGGATGACACCTTCCCTGGTGACTACCGATGACCCTCTATGACATTCCGCAAACGCCACCCTTCCATCCCTCATAGTTTCCGAGATCCCGTCGCCAACTTTTTACCAGGTCGGTTTACCGAGGATATGAGATTTTTCTGGAGGTCACCGGGGAATCCCCTATCCGACCACCTGCAACAGGGAAACCCCCGACCGCTCCTTCTAGGAGAACAAATCGATGAGTGAGTCATTGGGTATGTGAGTGGGATTTCGGCTTTATAGTTTATTAATATACCTTACAAATTATAAATATGCTGAATTAACTTATAATTACATTTTCATGCTTTGATTTTAATAAAATAGGCTTGCAGACCTTCAAAGGAAGTGTTGACAATTATTTTTAATTTATTTTAGTGTGCAAAAACAATAGTGCATAATCGTCCATTCATACATATTTTTATGAGATCAGGTTAATATTAGGCTTAAAGCTAAAAAATAAAAAATATAGCAGTAGACAGAACTTTTTTGTATACCTCTAACTTTATCAGTAAGATAAGGGCCAGTACTACTCAGGAGTCGTATTCACTTCGGCTTGCTAATTCTGCGAATTATGATCGTGACTCAGTTCTTCTAAACCGGAAACTTCAAGAATTTTTAATAACTCGTTGTGAGTATTTTTAATAATAATTTTATAGGAAACAATTTTCCTTGAAGTTACGGCGTGTTATGCAGAGCTTCCGCATAACTTCATATATAAGTAATCAATATCAAAACATATATTATTAATTTGATTTGGAACTGTTATCAATATAAAAATTGCAACTAATTAATTTATAATAGTTTCATAATTTTAACCGCTAATTAGATTTTAATTCGGATTTTCAGGACCTACTAAATGTCGGTAAATAATACTAGAGGTCAAGATAACACTCAATCTCTACGTGACAAATTTAAAACTTTTTTTTACAATTTGCTATAAAGTGGTAATTTTCTCGCAAATCGGTCACGGGTTTGATCGATTCGATTTCCTCATTGAAAGCGTTTTCAATGTCAAGGGCAAATGCACTCAGTATATATAATAAATGAAGGTGAAAATGTCCACTCACTCAAATGTGTTAAACTTTAGGGTACTTTAAAGACTTTTAATATAAAGTTCATAAATAATTGCATTTTAATATAAGATAAAAAACAGCAAAATTGGTCGTGCCATTCTCAAGGGTCATCAAACCAACGAAAATCAAACCTCCGTCACTTGAGAATGCCATGACTAAGTTGCGATAAATTTTGTTATACATAGATATACGAGGATAAATACATTCTTCTACGAAAAATGTTAAACAACTTTGAATTCTTTGTCATAAGCTATGTTCGAGTAATTATTACACGGTATCAATTAAAAATGGACATACTCTTAAAAAAAAATTTCAGCAACAAAGAACAAAGGAACTCTTTGATCCATTTTACAGCAACCTTAACAATACCCTCTTAACTCTTAGCTAAGATTCTCAAACAATATTGAATATTATTATAAATTAAATATACAATCTGGTAAAAAACTGAAAATATTACACGATTGGTAAGACACTTTACAATCTCATTTTAGTTTACAGATTTCTTACAATTAACTTGTACATAATATTATAATAATCTGTGTTAAAGAATGTAACTGTTCTTGAGTATTAAATAAAAATAAATACATATAAAAAAAAATATAGCTCTCCTTTAAAGATATAACTTTCCCAAATTAAAAATTTTCAAGATGGGATCTAAACTCTTTGTTATACATTGCATCTTACAAGCATGAATTGAATCACATTAGTAAGGTGAAGTAACCTTATGTTTAAGAAACTTCGCTGGTTCGCGCCCTTCGATTTGATTTGGAAAAAATTGTCACTAACATAATTTTATATAAATACTATCCTTTACCCGCAAGTTCGTTGGCATACCTTTTATAAATTATTCTGATGTATAAACAATTACGACTTTACGGTTTAATCAAAAAGTGTTTAATAAGTTTTTTGCGTGAAATCCAATACGTTCCTCACTAGTCACAACATTTTGCATGTATAATTTTTATAGTAAAACTAACAGATTAAATTTGTTGCTAATTATATTGTTATATTTTTAAACGTAATCATGTAAAATGTTGTTTCACTTAAATTCAAATTTTGAGCTATTTAAGATATTTTAATTTTTTTGTCAATCTGATATGATACGTAATGTGAATGAGGAAGGATACATATGCAAGAAATATCAACGCGTTGTCAAGCGGAAAGATGAGCCAATATGAAAATATAATTAATTAATAACGATTAATATTACTTACCTAATGCATCTGAAAGTACGTGCAGGAACACCCCCTTCATATTCATGTGTCCAGCGTCCTGTGTCGTTCGACAGGGTGTCTGCTTGTTATTATTTGGAGCAGACTTTGGTGGGACCATCTCGTCGGTCTCCTCTGAGCCGGTCGTGTTATGACCTAGTGCCATATCTGCATTGCTGCTGACTATTTCAGCAAGATGTCTAACGTTAGCCGGTGGTGGTACACCGCCATGAGAATGACCGTGACTACTACCATGTTCTGTAACAATGGGAATTCTTTTAATTTCAAGACGCTTGTGAGGCTTGAACCGCGTGGTACGCGAACTTTCTTGTGGGTACTACAAACGTGTAGTGAGTCTTTGCAGAGCACGCCAAAATTATTATTATTATTAGACCTGGATCCACCATCGTAATATGGCCTGGACCCACAGCCCATATTATTCGGTACAACCTTATAACCTTCTATAGGTGGTAGAATTTTTAGAGTTTTTATCCAAACATTCAAAAATGGAAATATTTTCTATATATAATATATAATTATTATTTGTGTAGATACATAATGGATGGTTATAAATCTTAGGATACCGTTTCGAATTTTGCCATTTTATTAAGACTGAGAGGACGGAACAGCATAAATAAGTGCAGGTGATATCAGAGAGAAACAGAGAATAATAGGTGATAAACACAGCGAATTATTATGAAAACAGCCATTGTTCTAATACTACTTGATTAGGTTGAATGCGCAACCTATTAAGATATTAGACGAGTGTTGGCCCGTGTAATTCGTACATACATTGTAACAAGTACAACCTTATCAAAATCTATAATTATAGAACATTATAAGAGGCTTTCGTAATAATTGATACCGCATCAAACACAAAATGAGGTTGTTGTATAAATTATACGTAAATTGTAAAAGTACGCAACGGATTTTATGCGGTTTTCACAAATGGAAAAAGCGTTAAACTAGGAAGGTTTTTATATTAAATTTGCAGATAAAATACGTATGTAGCAGTAACTAATAAAATCATCATTGTAAAAATGGGATACTTTGTATACACTTTGATTATTCCGTTTCAGATTTAATAATTAATCAAAAAACTTTTTCGATTTGAGTTGGACATGCCACAAAGATTTTTTTTAAAAAATGTTAGGCGATGTTGATATATACGTATTATATACTAGCTGTGCCCACAACGCGGATTTTCGTACACTTGGTATTTCGGTATATGTATCTCTTTTATATATAAAAAGAAATAGTCATAAAACAATCTGGATATAATTAGTGTTTAAATATTATTCTATGACCGAAGCTCCGATAAACATTAATTAAATGACAGTAATTTAATATAATTTTAATTTTCAAAAATATTATCTCTTCTTTCGTTGTGGTAATAGAAAAAAAAAACAGGATCTGGGAATTTTCACAAGTATCCCACTTATAACTGAAGATTTAGTATTAAAATATAATATAAGAGTTTTAAAAATGCTAATCTTCATAAGCTACTTTACATGTTCGTAAATATACAACAAAATCTCTTCATAGAAAAATTTGTATAGACTATTAATTCTATTTCTGCTAACTGTGGCTATTAATGGTTGACGTCATGAACAACGTGTATAATATTATTCACAACACTCGAATTTGTTTATGTTAACTTCCTTGTAACTTATTGTAGAATAATAGTTACACACTATGAATTTACTTATTTCCTAAGATATAAAACCTTTTGAATATAAGAGCCTTTAAATAATAATTAAAAAATTTTTTACTAAATTGTTGCCATAATAGAAATATTTTAATTATGAATATAAAAGTAACTCAGTATGTTAACAACTAAACCAATTTTATTAAATTTTCCTAAGAAACTAAGTGATGAATATGTGAGGAAACACTAATTCATAATTTTATAATTATTGATTCACGATATTAATATCGAAATTTCTCTACATTTTCCCTCACAGAAACTAGATATGTTTAACTGTAGAAGTGTAAATGTAAATGAACCATGACACATATACAAAGCAAAAAATATGTGAAGTGTGATATGATACTAATAGATATAAAAATGACAGATTTTGCAATTCAAAAGTTTTAGTTTGTACAACTATAATAAAAGAAAACTTATGCCATTTTCAAAATGAACTGTGTAAAGGTAAGTTAAATTTTAAGTTGACAACAAGCAAGAGCTAACTAAATACAATGATACACTAATAAACTTTATTATGAAGTTTCTATGTGATATCATATACTACTACTATACCTACTAAATTTAATTCAATCAAGTAGGAATTTGTTTCAATACTATTGAATGCTGCCATTAAAAACAACCTAGAAGCCATTTCATTAAATAATCAATTAATAAATTATCAATTGATTCATGGAAATTTTAATTACAAATAATTTACTATGAACTATTTTTAAATACCACGACCATAAACTATGCAACTTACCATGAAATAGAAATAATCCCACAATATTGAGAAGCAAGCCAACTGTTCCAACAGCAACCAAGAGTTTCGCATCGTGAATTATCTCAGGTTCTATAAATCTTTTTATAGCCTCCACTGTGATACTAAAACATAGTGCTACTAAAAACACGGCGTTTACTAAGGCACCGAGCACTTCGGCTCGTGCCCAACCAAATGTGTTTTTGGACCACTTCTTTGGTGACATCTGCAAAAAATTTGATATTTTATACTTGAGGAGCAACAAATCAAATTGTAGTAACTCTATCATATTAACTTTTGATGTAAAGGCATAATACTACTAATATTATAAATGCGAAAGTTTTCGAGGATAAATGTATGGATGTTTGTTTTCAAATGAAAACGGCTTAACATATTTAAATGAAATTTGGTGCACAGATAGATTACTACCTGCATTAACATATAGGATACTTTTTATCCTGGAAAAATATTAGGCTTTCGAGTGATCGTCTCAAAATATAAAAAAAAATTGGTGCCACGTCAATAAATACCATGTATGTAAAATGGAATCAGCAAGTTGAGATTTATTAGAAAGCAACTTTTTAAAATTTATGGAGGATATTATGAAACTTAAAAATTGATGACGGTGACAAGGAAGCAAAATAAGGTTACCTTAACTGATAAAAAGGCCACAACAAGTGCTGCAACATCACTCAGCATATGAAATGAATCTGCCACAAGGGCCATAGAGTTGGTGATGTAGCCCACAATCAGCTCCACAAAGAAGAAGCTGCCAGTCAGCCACAGCATTGAGAGCAGCCGACATTTCTTCCCTGAATATCGACCCATTTTTGCTACAAAAGAAATATTTTAATGTAAAAAATGTACATATAAAGTATGTAGTGAGATGCTTAATTGAATTAAACATGGACAATTGAATGAACATGAAACACTTGAAATGTGGTGCTGGAGGCTATTGCTGAGAATAAAATGGACTGCTCATCGCACTAACGTTTATATCCTGTAAGAGCTTGGCATCAAACAATGACATTCGTCAACTGCAAGTGCAAATTTTCAAGATGTTTGGACATATCGTCCACAACGAGAGCTCTGTGGAACGACTAGTGATACAGGAAAGAGTGAAACAGCACTCTCGCGCTGTCTCATTTTATGAAATTCTTATTAGCTTAGCATAAATAAATGTTGAAACACATTTGACATAAAATTACACCATGATCGTTTATAATATATATTTTTTTAACATACAATAACTCTCTACACATTATGCAGATCCTTACATAAATGAAAAACAGAAATCTGCAGTTTCCACTAATTACTAAAACATATAATAAGTTACTACAAAAATATTAATTGGTTATAAACTATTGTTTAAGTTATTATATGCATTTAATTTTAAAGATACAAACCAAAAATAAGTAAGAAAACAATGACAGTATATTACTTAAAACAAATATTTTCGATGGTACACATGTGAATAAAATACACTCCCTATATACTTACAGAAATTGAAGAAAATACAATTATTATTTATTGCAGGGAGGTGTCAGCAGTGAATACCCATTGGGCTGTGGGTGGTGTGTCAGTAAATATACGAAATGTGCACACTCATTTCACGACAATTAGTTAATGCTCTATACGATATCGATTCAACACATTCAGTAGTATTAAAATGAAACATATAACTGGTTTGTAATTTCAAAATAATCTTCTGCTTTAGTTTACAAACATGTATATAAAATAATTAAAAAAGGATTTTTTATAAACGTTAACAATGCGGCCGCCTTGAATAAAATTAATAATTTTGATATTCTATATTGGAAAAGGACAAAGGACCGTCGTCTTTCCTTTATCGAGTCACGAATAGCTTTACTTTTATTGTCTAGCTAGCGTTACAAATGTATGACGAATTTGTAATCTCAATAAATAAATGAAGTGGAAACAGTGGAATCTTTTATTCCTTCGATTCTCTAATCTCTAGTCTACGAGATATGACAGACCATTGACAGACAGATACAGACATGACACATGACATGACATCTCTTGACGTCAGACAGATCATAGAACACTAATGTTGCCAACTCGGATTTTTTAAAAAGACGTAGGCCAAAATTAGTACTATGTATTTAGTTACCATATTTAGTTTGTTGGTTGTAAGATTGATGGGCGAAATAGAAAATAACGAGAATTAGACCTGTAAAAGGGACTGAAGAACGGATTCCACAAAAATTTAAATCGAATGGCCACTACATTAGACAGACGCACTCCCTCTTAAAACCCTATGGCTCGGCTTGTTTTTTTTAACCTAAGTGCACAATCTTGTTTCGGTTTAATGCTCAGAGTAAACATAAGCAAGCTATAGAGCGAACGTTAGCGAGTATGAACTGTAAGCACGGGTTTGAACAGTATCGAAATTGCAATGGCGACGCTATTAGTCACAAATGTCACGCGCGCTGAATGTTTCTCCCACCGATATTTATTTAAATTTAATGTTATAATGGTGAATGCGCAGTACCAAGCTGTAAGAACGATTCACGGAAGCAAACTAATAAGAACAATGATTTTTCTTTTCATCGGTAAGTAATATTTTGATTAGAAAACACGGATTTTAACAAAATTACTCATGACGAGAAAGGAGGTTGCGGGAGGCGAGGGGGCGGGTCCACGCAGGACGCGTTTCCGCGCCTCCCGCTTCACACCTCCTCCGCCTTGAAGATAGTGCTGTACCACGTTGTACTCGAATATTGTGTAATAACATGATTTCTTCCATAATAATAATATGTAAGTATTAGACATTAATATTGTTTGTATTATCTACTAACAAATTATGGATTAATATTTAAAATAATTCCCCCTTCACGTCGTTACGCCCCGCTGTCGTACAGGCGTGTTGCTTACTGTAGACAACATACACATTTTTCTTTACTTTGAAAGCATTATTTTATTCTAGTTTTACAAAATATGAGATTAATTATAAATATTTACCTACATGATTATGTTACGTACCAACATAATAGATACTTATAAATAATAAGTTATTATAAGTACCATACCAAATTAAGGCATTTAAGTAAGTATTACTTACCTACAAATATATAATAAAATACATACAAGATCGTACAACAAAATAATACAAAAAATACATACATACAAAATACATACCTACTTAATACTTAAACTAATGAAGTACTGACATTTACGCACAGACATTAATCGTGGCACATCACTATTCAACCGCTACATCTATCTATCAGTATCTATAGAACATCTGCTTACACTTGGCATAATGGACAACAAGCGACGTTAGCGCTCTATAGCTTGCTTATGTTTACTCTGAGGTTTAATGTCTGATTAAAGATCAAAAGCCTTGGCCGAAGGAGTGCACTTCATTTCATTACTCATTGGTAGTGTACAGGAATCACAGGAATACAGCCCTATGAGCTCGCACTCGCATAATGTCAAATGCTCTCGCTAGAGAGTATATATGTTCCTTGGTCAAATGTCAGTGTCACCAAATAGTGTCACATTAACTTCATTGAGGAAAAGTGGTTATAATATAAATATTTTTTCAATTTGGAATGAACCCACTTTAATGAACATTGAATTTTTAAATTAATTGCTTGTTTTATTATGACTTTTTTAAAGCTTGTTGGCAAGACTTGTGGTTTTATGGGCTATGTTATTCAATATGCTTGCGTTACTCATTGTACATTTGAATATATTGGAGACTTTGTTATGGTAAGTCATAGTTCAAGATACAAAACATAAGATACAAACCTATAAAAGAACAAATAATAAATAAATAAATAGCACTAAAAAAATATTCAATAATGTAAGTTCTAGTAGCTGTGACTTTGGGACAGCTACTAGAGCTTCGATTTTTTGTAGGACGCTGTAGGACTTCGAGTAATAGTTAAGTATTTCTTTCTTCCTAAACAAATAATTTCAATAATTCCGTAAAAGCTTGTGTCCCAGGACGAGCTATGTCATGGCGCCCTGGCCCACAAACGCAAACATAGCCAGCAGTGAGGTTATATTTCGTAAATCTTTTATTTTAACGTTTTGCGATTATGACATTTTGGTCACCAGACAAGCAGCAACCAAATATGACTTAAAAAGTTTATTAAACCTAATTTCGAGAGCTCAGAAACTAAATTATATACTGAACTAGCTGAAATGTTCCAAGAGCCCCTGGGGCCTTTAATAAAAACCGTGATAACTCGGAAAATATAAAAGATATTCATAAGAATTATACACATAAATCATCGTTAGAAATTCCTCTTCCATTCAATACAGTCAGGAATAAAATATGTTCACAACTTTCCGAAATTAATGTAAGCGTACAAACAGATAGAGAAAATGGAGGACTTTATACTATATACTGATGGACATTACCTCCTAGGAGGAAGACAATGGATAATACTTACTAATTAACATAACATTGTAATATTTTTAATTTCATCATTTCAGTGTTCTGGTCCATCAATGGAGCCCACATTGGAGACAAACAATATTCTTCTCACAGAGCACATTACTCCAAGATTACAGAGGCTTAGACGTGGTGACATTGTCATAGCCAAGAGCCCATTAAACCCAAAGCAGAATATTTGTAAACGGCTGATGGGTTTACCCGGCGATAAGGTTAGAGGTAGTTTTCCTAGACGTTCTCAAATTGTTCCAAAAGGTCACGTGTGGTTAGAAGGTGATAACTCTGGAAATTCATCAGACTCCAGGGTATATGGTCCTGTCCCGCATGGTCTAATTAGAAGTAGAGTAATATGTCGTGTATGGCCACCCAATAAAATCACATTGTTAACAGAAAATTAATTATAGCTAAACAAATTTTATATGAAGCTGAGCTGAGTGAATAGATACTTTTGTATTTTTTTTAATTTATTTATAATATGTATTGTTATTTTTTTAATCTTTTAAAACATTAATGAACTTAAGAAAAATTAAAAACATTAAGAACTTGTTTTTTAAAATAAGTTTTCAACAAATTACTAAATATTTTGTAACAGGTTTTGTAAAAAATATTAAATTTAAATTTAAAATATAAAACATTCATTGTGATTAGTCTATTTTTCATTTCAATTGATGTCTAATTTTTCATTGCAATTTGGTTCAAATAAATAATTAATATTGTAATTAATAATTATTCTTATTTATATTACCTACACTACTTATATTCATTTTTACAAAGAATAGTGAAAGGTTGCTATGTATTTCATTGTTTAAAAGTTATATAAAAGTTAAAGTTAAATTTTCAAAATTCCACTTGACTGTTAAATAGTTAATAAATTATTGTGTTTATTGAAAATAGTTCCTAATTTTCAAGTAAGTTGTAAATAAAAGTATAGAAATTATTAAAATGTTTTTATTCATTTATATTTATTTCAATTGTTTTTAATGAGAGAGGACCAACTTCAACTTCAATGTATCTGTTCTCGCTAAGTATGATGGTAGCTATGTATTCACGATCTTGTCTGAAATATAATAAAAAACATAATGTTAAAAGTTTGCATAAGGTATTTTAAGTTGTTTAAATTAATGTCTTCTCTGAGTTTTTACCACCGACCACATGTAGTGGTCTAACTTGTCAAATGATGAGGTTTTTGAAACTCAAACATTTTGGAACTGACATTATGGGACCTAACAGTTTTGTTCAAGTTATTTTTCTTTTATTTATGCTTTATTTTAAGTTAGAAATGATAATATTCTGAGGTCAAATACCAAAACTAACTTCAATTATTTATTTTTACATCAGTTTTGGCATTATCCTACCATTTTCAAAATATTATATTTCTAATAGATGAATTAGAAATATAATTTCTAATTTCTGGAGATGAAGGCATTGATGCATATATGTATGTATATTAACATTATTATAATGGAACCTGTACCTATCATTTTCTATTCTATTCACAAATATTGTCTTAAACCCTCATTGACTCAACTTAAATATCATTTGGTAGCTACCAACCTGTTTTGAAGCACAACCACAATGTTTCCTTGTGGAGTCAAAACAGCTAGACGACGCAACGAATAAAGAGTCCTGCGTGCTGCTCTAATTCGTACCGATCCTCTTGGAATAAACTTCGAAAAGTGGCCCATAGCATAAAACATTGGTTGTTTTATAAACTCATCTTCATCACCATAGACTAGAATAGGGGCATCAACAAAATTTTCAGCCCAGTTAGGTCCACCTTGCGGATCTAAACATAGATTCCAATCGATCCATCCCACGACGAAGTTGTTCAAATCCTGTAAAGCAGGGTTCCCCAAACTATTTTGGACAAGTGACCCCTTTTCAACAATGAACTGTTACCTCAGACCCCCATGGTCAAATTACCTACTTTTAAGACCAACCCCCTTATTCATAATGGTCCGCTAACTTAAAGCAGCTATCTATCTTAGTCTATCTTTAGTTTTTTCCTATTGGTACAAAATACCTAGGTACTAAGGTGCCAATTAGAAAACTTTGCACTTGGTTAAGTGAGTGAAGTTGATTTCATTTTCTCGTCAAAATTTAACAAAATAAAAAGACAATCCAATTCAGTAAATATCAAGTTTAATTTATAATTATTACAAATTAATACATAAAGCATCTTAAGTTGGTAGGAAATTATATTTTAAAAACTATTAATTCGCAAAGAGAAAATAAAACATTCAGTGCGATGGATGAACCTGGTGACTATCTACCAATCTAGCTACATCCGGTTCAATATTAGTGAGTTGCAGCCTTAAATCTCCACGTTCGTTGATTTTCAAACGGTTTCTTTGTTTTGTCAAAATGTTTGTTACCACACTGAAGCTTTTTTCAACTAGATATGATGATGGAAAAGCGATAAGGTATTTTTCAGCAATGTTCCACAATGTAGGATACTGTGTTTCAATTTTGCGTTGCAACCAGAACTTCTGATAGCCTTGGTTGAACTTTTGCTTAAGCTCTTCGTCTGTGCTGATGGTAATCAACTCTTCTTGCATTATCACATTGGCTTCTTCTATGGCTGTGGTGTTATACGGATTTATTATCCATTGAGGAATTTGTAAATTTAAAAGATCATCAAACCTCTCCGTAAAATCCTTGTGTAATGCGTCCAAGTGAGTAACATATAATAAAATGTCATCATCTTGAAGCATTTTTGGTAATTTTGACAAATGCGGAAACTGCGAATATTCTTTTCTGCCTAAATTTTGTTTATAAAGAACTAGTTTACCCACGAAGGCCGATATTATTGATTTTGTTTTAATCAAGTTAAGATCATCACCCTGTAGTTGCAAATTAACTTTGTTGAACATTCCAAAGATATCAGTCAAGTAATAAATATCTGTTTTACAATTGTTCAGATTTTCTTTCAAATTCGGATCTTTTTCTTGTAAAAACTCCAACACAGATTCAAAAAGGGCTGAAAATCTTTCTAAGCAAGAGCCTCTTGATAGCCAGCGAACTTCAGTGTGCAGAAGTAACCGAGTAAAGACTTCGTCGTTTTCGTCACATAGTTGAGCAAATAACCGAGAGTTCAAAGAATTGCTTCGAATCTTGTTGATAGCATTTATTACATATTGTAAAGACTTATGCAATCTAGGACTCAGCTTTTTTGCTGCTAAATGCTGCCTGTGAATCACACAGTGAATAACCAGTACATCAGGCAGTTGTCGCTTTAAGTGAGCTATAAAGCCACGATGACGACCAACCATAGACGGTGCACCATCAGTCGCAACAGAAACAATATTCTTCCATGGAATAGCTTTATCAGTAAAAAAATGTTCCACGGCCTGAAAAATCGATTCTCCTCTAGTATCAGTCTCTAAATATGCAGCAAAAATCAGTTCTTGGCACATATTTTCATCTTTGATAAATCGAACATATCCTAACAATAGAGCTTCATTGCCGGGTAATGTAGACTCGTCCAACTGGAGAGAGAATCTGCGGGTCTGTAAGAACTTGCATAAAATGTTTTCCACATCGCGTCCCATCTCATCTATGCGTCTCTGAACGGTGTTGTTGCTCAAAGGTATTCTCTTTAAAATATCATGTGCGGGTTTGTGCAATACATTGTTAAGGACCTCCGCAATGGCTGGTAAGATAAGCTGCTCTCCAATTGTATGGGGTTTCCCCGACTTCGCTATTAGTAAAGATATATTATAGGACGCTCGTAAACCATCATTGTCTCGAATAGATGATGACGCAAACATCGATCCTATGGATGGCCTTTTGTCTAGTTTTTCTTTCAGTGCTTGAAAATATGACAAGGGCTTACTTTTTTTGTTAGCATGTACTCTTGATAAGTGGTCATCCATTTTTGAAGGCTTCATGGCATCGTTACTAAATACTTTTTCACATATGAGACACATCGGGAAGTGTTGATTTGATGGAGATGCAATAAATCCGAACTTCAAGTAGTCCAAACTGTATTGTCTGCATTTTTTTTTCGTGTCCGCCATCATAAAACTTTCAGTAATTCTGCAAACAAAAAAATAAGGAACCTAAATAAAAAACAATAATAAACTGTTAAATTTGCACACTATCTTATTTTTATCACACTCAGTTAATGGATTCTTGTTAAGTATTACTGACTTACTCTTTGATAAACTTTGATACCTATATTGGGAAGTAACTACAGTAGGTAATTAGGTATAGAAACTTCGTATTAGGTAATTAGGTAGAATAAGAACGAAAACCAAAGACTTAAGTGTTAGTAATTTTTACAAATACAATTATACATACCTATTTAAAATATGTTGTATGTTGTGTTTAACACTTTTTCAGTCACTTTACTTCACTTAATTTAGCTTTGTAATAAGTTTGTAATCTCTTGAAATAAATGAGTACTTAGCTATATGAGTTTTTATCGTTCAAGCTCCAACGAATTTCAAAACGCAAATGAACTTTCAACCTAAATGCAAGCTCGTTAAATAGTAAAATATCAGGAACATGTTTGGACTTGATCATGAATTCGTTCGTCTTAATTCGCGTAAAGCCGCTATCACACTATTCAATTTGAACGATTCCAATTTAGGAAATCGGAAGGTGTGATCGCAGTTAGAACAGATTGGATTCAATTAAGAGTTTATCCATTTTCAACTCTATATCTTCGATTTAGAAATCAATTTAGCGTAGTGTGATCACGAGCTCACTACTTAGATTCCTAAATAGGAATCGTTCAAATTGAATAGTGTGATAAGCACTTTATCGTCAAATAGAGAGCAAGTCAAAACGCCGCTGAAAGACGTACGCTCCAACTCAATCTTGCACAAACTTGTCCACATAGACTTGCCGAGTTTTTCATCTTGTACGAACTTGAAACTTTACATTCCTGGAACATTATTTCCTACAAAAATATTAATTATTCTTAGTACACGTAACACAACATAAACAATACAGTAACTACCTACTTACCTATCTTGAAAGTTTTAAATAAGAACTTGTGTTAATATAATAGGGGTCGATTTTTAGACCTCGTCGACCCCCAAAATCACTTTTCGTTTATGTCGACCCCTAGGAAACCGATATCGACCCCAAGGGGTCGATATCGACCACTTTGGGAATCCCTGCTGTAAAGCAATAACTATGTCAAACCCTAAGAATGTTTATGAAGTTATAAATCGTTGAATCGATGAAATAGTGGTCTACCATGTTTTTGTTTAAAATTGAATCAATTCCATTTTAAAAAGGTTTAATAGGAAAAACACTAATCTCGAACACACGTCAATATAATGACGCGAGCGGAACCGCAAACAACAGTTGCAGAATATTATACAATACTAGTTGTAGCACGCGACTACGTCCGCGTAACTTTTTTTTTATAAAATATAGCTTATGTTACTCGCTGATAATATAGCTTTCTATAGGTGAAATAATTTTTAAAATCCGTTCTGTAGTTTTTAAGATTGTTCATTACAAACAAAAATACAAACATACAATAATATAAAAGACGAAAACAGAGTTAAGAGGAACTAAGTATTTCGAAAAATATACTGTTTACTAACTAAACATGAAATAAATTTGGGTAAAATGTAAATGGAAAAATACGAGTATCTAGGTACTTACTTGCAAAATGCTTTTAGCATATCGTTCGCCACGTTCCCATGAGCCCAGAATTACTTTCTCCAAATGCCATGGCATTGCACCTGTAAACATGTCGATGTTTTAATGAAAACTTCAGTAAGATTTATGGTCAACTAGGTAGGATGTTACTTTCTTTGTGTTAATACGAGTATTTATATTATGTTAATGCAATTTAAATATGTTTTCTACTTTAAGTAAGTATGTATATGTTCGAAAACCGATCGGTCTATCGCCACCAGATCAGTTTCCGAACAGACACAGACGAAATATCCACCCCAAGGAGGCAAGAAAATTTGCAATAGCAATCATTACCTTCACAAGCTTCCGTGGATAGGAGGATTTTATTTGGAATTCTTCGTTGTATCCAAGACA
Source organism: Synanthedon andrenaeformis (assembly GCA_936446665.2). Taxonomy (NCBI): domain Eukaryota; kingdom Metazoa; phylum Arthropoda; class Insecta; order Lepidoptera; family Sesiidae; genus Synanthedon; species Synanthedon andrenaeformis. Next base: position 9,199,765 of record OW387781.2, on the reverse strand, counting down.
AAATAGCCGGAGCCACGAAGTTTCCATAGTAATGAATAGCTAAGCCGTCTATGTAGTCTATAGAGCTTGGGGCTGCATTCGCCATCTATTCAAAATACATTTATGTACACATGAAACATGTAATAACTTCTCTATCTGATAAGGAATTCTGTATAGTAGAAGTCATCGACTATGTGGTTTGCAGAAAAACCAGCTAGCAGGACCGATATCTTAGTGAGAGGTCACTTACAGAACGACTAACAGTGGCACACGTTTGTGATAACGATCCATAAGGACCTAAGTTTAGAAGTTAAGGTATGCTGTTGCCAGCTGAGTGTACATGATGTACTGAATGAAAAAAAAAAAAAAAACTAACATATGTGAAAAAACTTACACCTTGTAACCAAATTGGTAAAAGATAACGTTGGTCATCTACGGCTAAAATTAAAGTGTCATTGTATTTGGAGTTTCTTATTGTAGGTCCAAGATTATGTGCTACCCAACGTCCCTGAAAATTTTAGAAATGTGCATTTACAACCAATTAGGTAAATAGATTGTGCAAGAAAGACAGATCCTGGTTTTCTGCTGGTCTTAAGTAATCTATGTAAAGGTACCAATTCGGATGGTGTCCACCCCAGAGAATTGAAATCGACAATGGGTATGATACCGTTAATGGGTTCATTTGTGGTTGTGATTGCCCATATCTTCACTTCTGCTTTTTCATATTCTTCAATGAAACTGGAAGAAAGACAGTAGGTAATGTGGTAATTAATTGTTTGAAGAGAAATGTGTTTGGAATGCTTTTCCGTAACTGAACCTTTATTACTTGAGTTTTTGCTTACCGTATGTGGTAATCGGCGTAGGCTTGGTAGTATTCGCGTTTTAGTTGACCATATCCTGTTATCCTTTCATTCGTTTTCATCCATATTGGTGGCGACCAAGTACTTGCTGTGAGCTTTATTTCATCTGTTGCTACAAACTGACTCCTTTTAATCATAGGCAGCTGAAAAGAGGAAAAAATTAATGGAGGTGATCAGATTTGAATCTTTCATTAAATTATATTTATTTACCTTATAGGTAATTGTATTAATAAAACTAATACATACTGAACTTAATTATTTGGTGAATCTTAATTGAGAGCCATATTTCGTTACTTTAAGACATATACGTAAGTATTAAAATATTGTATACTAGCTGGTGCCCACGACTTCGTCGGCCCCCAACACCTGAAAAAATTATGAGTATTATAACGCCCGACTTCCTGATCTCTGTGACGACGGTGGTGCCTAATTTTTCATATTTTTAAACGATTCCTCGGGATCCTAACATTTTTCCAGGATAAAAAGTCATCAACATCAGTTAAGCCGTTCTTGTGTGAAAGAGTATAACAAAAACCATTTTGATAAACTTTGTAACATTTGGCAGTAGAATTTAGTCGTGTGACCGAGCTTTACAGGCACGCAGTGATGAACTGGGAATATCATCTGCGTTACAGAAGACCATGAAATAATATCCCTAGTGATGTTGTGTATCGGTGTTGAATAAGGAATCTCGCTAACTCAAATTAGTCGTAGTATCTATCTATTCGGGTTCCAGCTCATTTAAGCCCTTGGGGTTGGTTAGGCGATGGTAAACACCCTGTCTTCAAATGAGCATTCAGCCGGCCCTAACATCTAGTAACAAGCTTCGTGAAAATTCTCACCTTGTAGAAGTAATCTTCTTCGGAAAGAGAAAAGTTTGTGAGAGCCGCGTCGTACCAAGGATATTCATTGTAAGTATAGGCATGTTCAGAGAAGTCACATCCACCAATAGGGACGCGTATCAAGTTGTACTCCAAGCCGGTTTCACTGAAGTATGTACTGGAAACAAAAATGTTTAAAAAAAGGATGAATAAACGTGGGATCCAAGTGAAGGGAGGGCATTTTCTCATCTTTGTTAACATTAATACATAGGTACTTACTTTATCAAATTGGTTTGCGCAGCGTCCGATAATTTTCTCCAGTTGATTGCAGTCGCGTCGGTAACTGAACCTCCAAATCCTTCGATCGTTTGATACTGTGTCTCGGGGAAGATTCGGATAGTTATTGATCTTGCTTTAAAAAAAGAAAAAGTTTTTTTTTTGAAAATTAAAATACGAAAATCGTTTTGCTAAGTTTTTTATGCTTTTTGCCAATCTAAGGATTTCTGAAGAGTCGATTGCGATAAATTACAAGTTGATAACAGCTTAAGCCTGCATATACTTAACGCAACGCAATATTAAGCAAATATTGACCTCTTTCAGTGGGATGTGTAGTGTGCTTGTGTAAAATTATTCTTGTGGTAAACAATATTGGTATAATTAAACAGTCTATGCATATAAAGATTGACCCACAGCAAGCGTGGTCGGCTTCAGCTAGTTACTAATAATTTATCATATTTATGGTACTATATGGTTCTGTTTGTTTTTCTCAATAGGTATATAAAATGAAGATATATAATTAATTATTTTCAAGATATGTAGCACACAAATACTAGGACTTAGGTATTTCTATTTACTTAGGTATTAGGACTTAGGTATTCTAAAACAGCATAATCACGGAATCCATAATAATACAAGTAGCATAGTGCATTATCTTATTGCTAGTTTTAAATCTTTTCAAAGTCAACGAAGGTATGATTACACCATGTTAGATTTGACAGATTGATATGCACGAGTGGCTTCTTTGAATATAAGTACTTTTATCAACAAAATGTTTACTTCTGTAAAGGGACTGAGGTGGACGTCTGGCCGCTTCTAAATTCAAAGAAAAGGCATTATTCTGCATCTCAAGCAGAACCCACCTAGACTTTCGCTTCATTAAATAAGATGATCCGTTATGCCACCCGAAAATTATTCACAAAATTTTCATGACATTGATTCGATTATTTTATATTACTTATGATTTTATTTATATTATTTATGATCATGATGATGATGATGATGTTTTTACGATTGATGATTTTTTAAAAATGTCATCTATTTTTGTTCCATTTCAATGATAATTATATAAATAATTATTATTATAAACCAATCTCACCATCATATGTAAGATCGTCATAGCTTTCATCGTCTACGTCGTCATCAGAATCATCGTATTCATTTTCAATGAATTCTCCTCTCGTCACATCAGAATCAGATATAGTATGAATTACTCCATAGCTTTTTTCAAAACGTTGACCGGCCTAAATGTTTACAAATTTATTATTATGTATTTATAATTAACTACTGACACAGTGAATGATATCTTTCAGATGTTAATGATGATAAATATTATTAATTACCTACATAAATCGTTTTTCACTTTGATAATATATTTTGAACAATTGCTAAATCAAATAATAAGATAGAGACACGATGGTGGTGATAGCCCAGTTACCGTGATAGCAGACGCAGGTTCGATTCCTGGGTTTGATATTAACTACTGATTGTTTTTCATTGTATGTAGCAATGATTTAAGCATAATTATCGCATGCTAATGGAGAAGATAAAGGGAGTATATAGCATAACTACCCTGCTTAGATAATAGATGTTTCTTTTAATTTTTTACTTAACATGAATATAGACAAAGTAATGTCTTATATTTTCCTTAAAATATTCAAATTACCTTGCTCGTTGTATAGACTACATAGCTTCCAGGCGCTGGTTCTTCTCGTGTAATTGTATCGCAATATTCGGCATCACACACGCAAACTATCGATCTGCCTTCGCCCACCTCTCGTGCACGACACGGTTGGTCCTCTAAAACACAATGCAAAATTATCTTTAATCAGTTGTTTCAGACTTTTTTTAAAATATTTATAACTGTACTTTAATCCCCTTTTTTAAAATAGTTTTATATGCAGTCCAAGTTAATCTATCTACTTCTATATACCTACATAATAGACAAAGGTGGACGGTAACTTTATTTTATACCTATTAATATAAAATAATTATATTATAGTTGTAGAGTAAATATTATAGTTACAAAGTTGCTGTCTGTCTCTGTCTATTATTAAAACACCCAACATATAATAATATTTTGATATGGTTTTCACTAATAGAAGAGCGATAAACGAAGAAGGTTTGTGCATATCATTTGCAGAAAAATTCAATATCTACTTACGGCATATTCCTATAGTAATTAAATATAATGTAAGAAAAGCTGCAATAATAGCTCTCCTCCTTACGCCCATCTACACGAAAGAGTTAAAACATAGAATTAAAAACACGACAATGAAAATACCAAAAATACTAAGCCTAATAAATATTAGATACATAATATGTAATGTATGAGCGAAAGCAGAGAAAAGGACAACTGAGAAAATTATATAATCTACTAGCTGATCCGGCAAACGTTGTTTTGCCAAAAAACGAAAAAAAAAATGGGGTAGGCCACCCTTTTACTTAGGGGTATAAACAATAGTTTACGACCTATTCTCGGACCTTCTGAATATACACAAAAAAAATTCATAAAAATCATTCAAGCCGTTTCGGAGGAGTTTAGTTACAAAGACTGTGACTGATTTATATATACAGGATGTGGCCTGTAATAACAGCAATAAATTAAAATATAGACCTTTTAACAAATCAGCAATTAATTCCAAATGGATTAAATTAATTAAAATGAAAAACAAATTTACTGTTATTTTTTAACAAAATTAATCGAGCCAGCAATGTACTAATACAGACATAATGTGTGCAGTCGGAGTACTTGACATTGACATTTACGATCGTTCTCGCCCCAGTACCCAGTACCCTGTACCAAGACATCTAACCACTGATAACCGACAATTTAGCTATCATGAAATTCATTGATTATGTATTGGGGCATTCCAGCGAACATGTCACCTCAGGCAAAAAAAAATAATTCTATAATTTGTTATTGTATTTTTCAGTACAATAAAGCCAATGAACTAATTTATCATAAAACAGCAACAGTTTTTTATTTTTCTACCAGATTTTATTTTTTTCGTGTTCTTGAACACAGCCGTATGGGGGCTGTCTATCGTATGATATTTTTACTTCATGTTGCAACACTTTTTTGCGCGCTTTTCATGTGTGCGGGTAAAACATTTTTAGAACAGAAAAAAATACAATTCCTGGGGGCCTAGCCAAGATGTACATTAAAGAAACGCTCCCTAGCGAACTTTACGAAGCGAACAAAATAAAGCCCGGTGATTGGTTGTTGTAACGCCCACATAAAATTTTGACCAATCACAAAGCTTTGTCCCAGTGTAGCGTAGCGTTTACGACTGTAGAAAGCACTGCGTTTGCATCTTGGCTAGGGCCCCTGGAGTTTACATCAGTGGTAAGTAATTGTAAGATAATATTCGTGGTGAAAAGTTATCAATGCATAAAGAAATGCATTAGGGATGTCCCGGCCGTCACTGTTAAACATGTGTTAACCTATAAATATTGAACTGCTTTTTTACCGGCTTTGTGAAAGTAACAATATACTTGGGTTTATTGTTTTGCATTGATATTACACATTAAAATTAAAAGTGCATGGAAATATTGATACTCAAAGTTATGTCCCGACCGTCACAGTGACGGGTGGGACAAAAGTTCAAGTACATGGATTCTAGGTTTTTTAGGTTGCTTTAGGTATTTATTTATTTACGATTAATGTTTTTTATTATTTTGTTTTATAAAATGTAAATTTTATTATTCATCATGTTTTGCGTACATATTAAAGTGCCTTTTTCATATTTTTTATTGCATACTAGATGGTGCCTGCGACTTCGTCCGCGTTGAAAAAGCAATATATCGCCTGACATCGTTATTGCTATTACACTTAGCCAGAAGTTAGTTTCCTTAATTTTAGATGATCCCTCGGGAATAGTCCTTTTTTTCTGGATTAAAGGTACCCTATGTCCTTTCTGGTATCCCAGACAACCTGTATGTAAAATTTCATGGTGATCGATTCAGTATTTGCGTGAAAGAGTAACAAACATCCATACATCCAAACAAACTTTCGCATTTATAATATTAGTACGGATAATTTGACAGTTTGATTTTAAGGCTTCTGGTTTTGGTTTCTTTGCTTTTTAGTGCATGAACATGAATTCTGCAGAAAGAAAGAGAGTCTAGTGGCGATCGGTTGTTTTACGATTTTTTTAACGTTTAACGTTGATGTTACAAAAAAATAGTCTGTATTTCCATTTCATCGTTTCAAATCCATTAATTTCATTGTTTTAAATATATTTTAATTAAAATTATGTAATAAATATGCATAATATGTATTTTATTCACATACTATCTGGTGCCCACGACTTCGTCCGCGTTGAAAAATATTAAGTAGCCTATCCTGTGTCCCGTACGTCCAAATGTTTAGTTTATCTATCAATTTTCATGAAAATCAATTAATTCGTTTCAGAGTTATAGAGGAACATACATACATACATATATACAATACCTACACTTACATATTTATTATTTTTAAATATATTTTAATTAAAATTATGTAATAAATATGCATAATATGTATTTTATTCACATACAATTGTGACTCGTCCCGCCCGTCACAAAATGCTGTCCCACCAGTCACAACTTAAAAATATATTTTATAAATTCTGATTACAATAATAATACTACTGAAGTTCTAAATTGTATTAAGGTATTGTAGAAGAAACATATACAAAAAATTCTCTTAACAAAATGTTTCTAGTTTGTCTTCATTTCAATGGTAAAACTCTCTACTCGGATGGGTGGGTGACTTTGCTGTCCCGCCCGTCACTTTCGGAAAATGGAAATTTTTGGCATAAAGTAATTGATTATTTTTATTTATTTTGTAAGTTTTATGTTCATAAACTATCTGGTTACATATGTGGTCATTTTGAATAATCATTTTGTTAATAATAAACGATAAATTACTACTTTTAGAAGCAAAAATTAGTCCCAATGTCCCACCCGTCACTTTGGAATGCCCCTATTGTAACTTTGGATTGCTACATATATCTGTATAATCACTTGTAAGGTATATCTCTGAGTTAAGGTAACTGCGTATACTCTATAGAATCGTTTAAATTTATTGCTCTTATTGCAGTCCTGTATATAGACTAGCTGTGTCCGCGACTTCGTACGCACTGTAGTTCGTTTTTTGAAAATTCCATGGGAACCTCATATACACTGGCCGTCAAAACTTAGTACCACGCTTTAAAATTGCTATTTCTCCCAAACTGTAGAAATTAGAGTTTAAAAATAAAAAGGATTCGAAAAATAATTTAATTTTTTTGTATAAAAACTTCAGTCGATAAGGAATTGCTGCCTTCTTTTAAGGAATGGCTGAAAAAAAAATATAATAAACAAAAACACTTCTTTTCAAATTGCCATCTTACTTTCGACTTTTTGTATTTTTCGTTTATTTCTAGATCGATGAATTTTGATACAAAAGCCAAGTTGTCTACAGCACGCAAAATTTACTTATTTATGCCTGTTTCACCTGAACATATAGCATGTTTTTTTCTATTTTCTTTTTTCAAATGAAACTATATGATTTTTGTTGAAAATCAACAAGAAAGCAAAACAAAGTAATATATTTTTCTTTTCTTTCATCTTGTATTATATCTTGTTACTGTTAGTATATAGACAATGATTTTATTAAACATGATTTTAAACAATGATTTTATTTTATATGATTATTAAAAAAAATGTAGATAATAACTTAAAAATGTAAAAATATGGGTCCAGTTGCCTGCAAATAAAAGAATTTGAATTTTTAAATTTGAAAAATAAACTTACCTTGTGAAGGTGTTGTGTAGACTAAAAATTGATCACCAATGATGGAAATTATCTGAGATTTTATCTTGATCGATCGAAGTAATTATACAACAACAAGAGTGATGTTTTATTAAATTAATTTTCTGTTTTATTCTAAACCTACATACCATAATTTAGAAAAATACAATACAAATTTTAATAAAAATGACCACAGCCACAAATAGGTCCAATAACACACTTATTGCGTCAGGCGTTAAAAAATTACAAGCTTACAAATTTTATTTGTTTACAATAATAATGTAGATTGAGGCGTGCTTAATGTATCAATAATTTAGATTAGTTACAAGACAAAGACAGTTACATACATTAACAAGATTAGGTTTACATATAAATTTCAATCAATAATACTTTTATGAAATTAAAATACAATAAGCACCTCAAGGTGGAGGCGGAATCTTCACAATTTTATACACTGTACTACCTTTCACGTGTGATCTTAATTTTATTAATTGTGAATAATTTTTTTCTTTAATAACTGAGTTTGAATATTTGAGTGAAAATTTTCCAAAAGGATACCAACGCATATAATGTGAAAATGGCTTTTTTAAATAAACCAGAGTATCTTTCAAAAGATATTTTAGACGAAAAATTCGTTAAGACATTTTCAGTTTTTCATTTCGTGCAAGCCATTTTTGGGACTTGTCGCGTCCACGTCAAGGACAGATTTGTGACAGTTCTTACTATTTACCAGAAACTGTACACCGCCTTGTTGTATTGCGTAACAATATTATTTTTCATTTACATGTTTTCCGTTTCCTTCGCAAGATTCTCTAGCTATCCACAAATCTACTATTTAACTTGTGTTTCTACCTTTTTGAATATGATAATATTATTCAGTAATATATTTCATGTGCGTTTCGTAAATAATGAATCTAACGTGAAGTTCTTTTTGAAAATGCAAGAAATTGATCGTCGCTTAGGCATAGATCGGATAGAAGAAATTAATACAATGTTTTACAATATAAATATATATACCGTGGCTTGTCTCACTCTCCCGTTCATATTCATGCTTGTCTTGGTCTGGACGCAAGGTACGCATCTTTTACTCACAAGTCTTGGTACCTTCTGGGGTATATATTGCTTTTTATTGGAAACGTTCCACTGCTCTAATCTTGTAGTATATTTTTATATACGTGTTAGCTTTGTGAATGCCATATTAACGAATCATTTGAGGCCGGACAAGTTAATTAAATCTTCACAAAAACACAATGTACTTAGAAAAAATATTTTACTGTTAGCAAATCGAAATCATAGTTTCGAATTGAGCGAAACAGACATATTTTTGAAGGAAATTTCTGATGGTTTTTCTCAATATCGGAAGCTGTATTCTTTTCAGGTAAGTTTTTAGAGGCCTACCTCGGCGCTCTGTACTTATCCTAATAATAATTTCAAAAACTTCACAATAATTAACCATCGTATCGTTATTTAGAATTTAAGAATTTTATAATAATAATACGTAAGTATCGCTGCATTTTGCGCGAGAAATGTATAGTGTTTGCGCTCAGTCTCGCTCTCGCGTGCGACGGCCCGCTGCCGGCCGGTCTAGTCCAAGCGGCGAGCGTAAAAAGGGTGGGTGATCCAAAATAAGTACAAAAATGAACTTTATAACTTTTTGGATATTAAACAAATAAGGAACAAACGGTCTGGCGGCCTGTAACTTGACCAATTTTGATTTCAGATATTCTTATTGTCAATTATAGTTGTGACGTGGATGTTGCTGAGCTGTCAATATTTTATTAGTATGTTGAAACTAAATGTAAGTTGAGAAAATAAATAAAATTATATGAAGCGATCATTAAAAATTTAGATTTAATTACTTTTGTTTCAGGGCCGTTTGGAAATTTCTGAAGTCTTGTTGACAGCAACTGCACTTTCTATTTATCTATTTTCTACTGCTATAATTTGCATACGCATTGAAATCTTTCACAGGGAAATAAAGCGGACGAAATCTTTGTGTATTATGGCCATGTCACAGTATTATTATGGTAATATGATTATTATTTTAATAAAAGAAAGCAGTAGAAAACGACTGTATGACGTCTAGACGCAGTACGTTGGATGAGCGGTTGGAGTGCTTGCCTTAACTCTCTTCGGTTCAATTCCCGGCAGGGTCAATTTTGTAAATGAACTTTTCAAAGTTAACTCTGGTCTGGAGCTGAAAGTAATGGAAGGGAACACTGCGTTTCGCAGTCAATTAAGCAGCCCGTCTGGCGACAGTAAAAACACTTGACTTACGAAAAGTCTTAAATCCTTTTTTCTTCACTTCAATCACTTCCTTGCATATAAAAAAAAGAACACATCGAAATCTATACCTATTTTAATACGTAATATAAATATAACATTTTAATAAGTACCTATATACTGAAATAGTTAAAATCACCAATTTTCTAAACTCCCTTAAAACTTTCCAGTTAACCTCTTTTTCCAGCACTGAATGACTGAACTATTAGTTAAGTTTATATTTGAAAATGCATGAACCGTATTTACATTCCAGGTTCACTAAGAGGAAAAGCTAAAAGAATGTTGTCTATGATCAATGAAAATCCATTAGTATTCAACGTGTACGACATGTGGGATCTGGACGCTCGAATATTACTCAAAATGTTTAATTTGGTCACTCCAATAGTGGTAGCACTTTTGCAGTTTGCCTTTCTTTAAAATACACTGTACAATATCACGCATTGGATGGGTATTATATATATTATTTGTCGTTAACTGAAATTATTAAGTAGGTTTGAACATAGTTTTAAATTTTTGTAGTGAAATTCTTAGTGATTTTTTTGTAATGTTAAACAAGCAGACGGACAGGACAGACAAACGGTCCACTTGATGATAGCTGGCTACCGTCGCCTAGTATCAATATGATGAGCATCTAGCACACAAGCAACGACTAGCTGCTGACCACAGTAGGATTAAGAATAAGGATTTACGCCCTCTCAACATATAATAATTTATATTACATCTTTTTAAGAGTTTATTTAGAATATCAAAAAAATATGTAACTTACGTAATTTAAAAGAAATTACCTCTTGCATCTGCAAAGGTGGCAAAAATATAAAGTGTCTTATTAAAATTATATTGGAAACTGGGCAACGAGGAAAATCTACTTTACATTTTATTAGATGATTCATCGATCGCTTCGATAACATGACCTAATAAACCTAACATGACATAAAATTACTCTTAATAATACACTTCAATACTTAAAATAATAGGTTTGTTAAAAATATTATCTGTTATGCTGTTATCCATTACCAATATTAGAGGTTAATATCAACATGAAACAATAGTAGTTTTACTAAAATTAATTTCCAAGAAGCATTAAAACTTCGCTTATTGATTGCGTTGGGCACAACTGTGTTGTGAAATTGTTTTGTTCAAATATTTGCTTACAACTCCAATATATACAATCGAAAAAAGAGTTACAATTCTAAAATGGTAACAAAAAATAATTCCGCATATCTTTCGAAAGACATTTTAGAGGAAGAGTTTGGTTAAGACGTTCTCTGTTTTTCATACTGTGCAAACAATTCTTGGGACTTGTCGCGTTCACGTGAAGAATAGATTTGTGACAGTACCAACTGTTTATCAGAAGCTATATACAATTTTCTCCAGTTTCATAGCATCCTCTCTTACTTTCTTATTGCTTTACATTTTCATAGAAAAGTATTCAAACTATACAGACGTCTATTGCCTATCTACTGTAGCTGGTTGTTCACATTTGCTAATGTTTAATGTCAATGCTTTTCATGTGCGATTCTTACATAACAAATCTAATGTGAATTTATTATTAAAAATGCAAAAAATTGATCGACGTCTAGGCATTGATCGGATTCAAGAGATTAATAAAATTCTTTGTAAAATTAATCGATATACTGTGGCCTGTCTTACTCTATTATTTTTATTAATTCTTGCTCTTGTCTCTTCACAAGGCATTCAAGTTTTTCTGGCAAGTCTTGATTCTTACTGGGGTCTATTTTCCTATGTAGTGGAGATATGTTATTGCTCTAATCTTATAGTCTATTTTTATGAACGTGTCAGCTTCATAAACGCTATTATAAAAATTCATTTAAATCCAGAGAAAATAGTTAAACCTTCACAAAAAAGCCATGTATCTAGAAAAATACTTTTCGTTATTTAGCTAGTCTCAACCATAGCTTTGAAAGGAATGAAACTGATAAATATTTGATATAATATTGAAATAATTAATGGGTGTTTTCAATATAGGAAGTTGTATTCGTATCAGGTGAGTGAACTGTTTCTGAAATAATAACACAATTATTTCAAACCTAGCAACTTTGTACGCGGTCGCTGTATTGTTCGTTTTTTGAAAATCCCACAGGAACCTAAAAAAAATTTTACGGTAAAAAGTATCCTAAAGTTTAATCCAGGTTAATCCTAAAGTTTAATCAATACATCAGTGAAAACCGAATTCGGATCGGCTAAGCCGATTCTGTGATTAGCGTGCAAAAACTCACTAACAAAAATTGTAAAAACTCTTTTTGACCTCGGTAACATGTGTACAACGTATACAAATTGTTTTTTTTTTGTAAAATAAATTTCGTTATTAAGTAAATTTCGTTATTATGTATGCTTTGCTTTTAATTTATTTCAGGTATTTTTATTATCAATTATATTTGTGGCACGGCTGTTGTTTACCTGTCAATATTTTATTAATGTATTAAGAATAAATGTAAGTAAAAGCTATTATTATTAATTTATCAAAAAAAAATTCAAGCCACCATACAAATAATCATTATTTCTTTAATTATATTTAACCTCTATTATAGGGCCGCATCGAAGTTTGGGAAGCCTTAGTGTTCACCGTATCTCTGTTTGTGTATCTATCTGTAATGGTGATAATTTGTATACGAATTGAATTTTTCTACAGAGAAATTAAGCGGACAATTTTTTTGTGTATTATGGTCTTATCGCAACACCATGGCGGTAATGTTATTTTTAATTTTATTTTAATAATAATGTAGGACTCTAACATTAGTTAGAGCAACAAAAAATAAACCTTTGCAAGGCTGTGTATACTTTGTAGATTGTGTTTTTAATTATCCATTAGATTAATCCTTATTTGAACCAAGTCAAACCCAAGAGAAACTACATATACGTAGTACCTATAGTACATTGGGGCCAAAAAGACCAAGTATGCATTTCATATAGGATGCAATTTTATTTTTTCTTTGATAAAATACATCACTGTAAACTAAAATTTGTATTTTGGGGGTTTTTTTTTAAATTTATCTCGTGTACATACTATGTGGACTATAGAAATTTAGTAAAAAAAAACTCTTTTACGATAGAAATGTTAACTACAACTTTTTCTTGTAACTTTTTGTTCTAACATTTGTTCGCGCCATTTTGTCGCTATATTATTGTTTCGTACAGAAACGTTTCTGATTGGTCATATCAGATGATCGGACCAATCAGAGAACCCGCTAGCCGGCCGCCATCTTATATTGCAGTCGTGATTAGGTCTTAGCATCGAGCTGATCGTATGCATCGTATGAAGTGTTAAGACTAATGTAAACCGCTTGTTCCGCTTGAAAGTGTTCTATAATCCGATCGCTACCCGCTAATTCATCAATTCGCATATATCCGCTTAACCCGCTAATATCCTACCGCAAAAACACCTATTTTCACGAGCTGAACTCAAGTGATTCGCGTCGCGAGTGTTAAAGAAGATCCAAAGCCTTGGCAGAAGATTGAAGAAAGAAGACTCCGCGGATCACTGAGGTAAGTGCGTAGAATAGGTTGTTTATCCCGTCTTCTATACAGTAAACTATCCGCTATGTTTGGGCTCTAAACCGGGTAATTAAACTCGGCAGCCCTCACAACATTTATAATGAAAAAGTTATATACAACATAAAGGAATATATAAATTATAAATATTGAACCAAGACAAACAGATATATCGTATTCATACATACAAATGTTTGTCTTGAGACTTCTGGCACAGCATGCAGAGTTACTACCATTGAGTAAATGAAGTTGTCAAAGAAAGAGATTAATTCTATGCTGTAAAGTGACAAACGAATATATTTATAATCTGCTTTTCATTACAGGTTCATTGAGAGAGAAAGCTAAAAGGATGCTATCTATGCTCGATGTACGACATGTGGCTACTGAACGCTCGAACTTTGATCTTATTATTTAATTTGGTCACTCCTATAGTGATTGCTCTTTTGCAATTTGCTTTCGTATAATAAATCTTTCTCTCTATGTTTATTTGTTTTCCTTATTAGTTTGTAGTATTAGACATTGTATTAATGTTGTAACAGATATTCTGTTAGAAATATGATAGAGTAAATCACATATTAAAGGATGTTACAACCTGGAAAACGAAAATCTTACAAAAAAAGGGATAGGAATCCAGGTTTGACAAATTGGTAGGGAAGGGCAGGAATTTCTCATCCTGGTATCCCTTTGAAAAGCAAACGCACACTGGCTATTTAACGTTGGTCTGCTGAAAAAAAAAATTGCGCCACTGGCTGCAAACTGTCGCTCTGCCTGTACAATACAATTACCTTGATAATAACGCCGAAATTTATAAAAAAATAATTGAAGACACTATTTATTTGTAACCTTACCTTTGTTTAACTAATAGGCTTGTTTCCACTAAGAATAAATCGGATGGCTTAGAGTTTCTAATAATTAACCATGATAATTAGTAAACAAAAAAACAACTTTTCTATTAAAATAATAAAAGATTAATAATATTTTTGGAAAATAAAATCGACAAAATGAGGCGTTTAATCACGTGACATTAAACACCGATCAGAGAAGCACATGGAAGCGTGACGTCACACCTCGCGAAACGCCATGTTGTAGCTGTCATTGACACAATTGAATGTCATAAACAAACACGACTGTTTCGCGAGGTGTGACGTCATTCAAGACGCCATGACAGTCTTGGCCTTTTTCGCGGTCAATTTCAAGTTCATTTCTAAAAACTCAAAATACTAATGTAAAAGACCTATTTTTCTTAAAATAATATATTTTTGGGGTGAAATAGATGCTAAGCTAAAGTTTTAAACTAATTTCCAAATTTTGTCAACTAGCCTATTATCTAAGAGGTACCGTAGCCATAATTCCAAATAACTAACGCTGACGAAGTTTTATTGGACTTCAAATAAGACGCAGGTTTTAAATAATAAAATTGTAATTTTAAGAAGACAATATAATTAAATTTTCATACAAATCTTTAACGTAATATTATTTTTAAAATACTGTACAAATGTCGGTCGGTTTTCAAGTAAACCATTTGTCCCTACACGATCTGATTGATTAAAAACGAATAAAATAATAAAACATATTTGTGCAATCTTAAAATTTTTAACACAAATGATTTCCTTCAACACTACCGACCAAATCTTTCGTGTTCTCTTGATATGGCAGATTGTCGATATGAGAGCAAAATTCGCTCGAAACACTACAGGGAAAAAAGAGTTTCACTATTTACAATAGATACTCGATATAAATTCAATATTGCCATTCGGCTTTTGTTACAAATAAACCTTTAAACACTAACTAGCAAGAGACGAATAATTCAGTATTTAATCTCATTTGAGTATAATATCATTTTAAAGTATTAAAATCACATAACGACAGATCTCTTCTGCTTTTTTTTTACAATCGATTTGTTATTGCAAACAGGATTGAGCCAATCGAATGGCTAACAACTAATGCGGACACAAATTACACACGATAATTACAAATTTAACTTTCGCAAAGAAAAATAATAATTAAGTTTTCCATTTAAGTACTTAAAATAAAACGCGCTTTGAACGACCATCGCCATATTTGAAAAAAAAATAAATCTTAAAACTATTTACAATTTATCTAATATAATAATTCTATAAAATAAATACAAAAAATCTCTTATTGTTATTATTTAAGACAATAATTTCCTAACTGTTGTCTTGTTATATAAACTAAACTATTCAATGCACATTTTAACTTAACCGCGTTAACGAAACGAGCGCACGGGAGGACCCTAAAAATATTTGACTAAAAGAGAGATCAAATCATTGCCACGTAAATACTTATCGTATAATCGACAGGCCGCTTATATCCATTTGTACTTTGAAATTTGAAGCAAGGACTTTCTAGGTCGCAACAAATAACTTAGCGAAAAAATAAATCGCGATTGTTATATGTCTATTAAAATAGCAGTGTTTTTCTCGAAGTGAAAAGTAGGCAAAAGTAAAATTAATACAGTGGGGAGGGCAGTGGTGCTCAGACTTGGAACTGATGACGATCGACCTCAATTTTTTTTTATTATTATATCAATATTTACATTGTCCCATAAAACTGGAAAACAGCTTGTCTACGGGATCAAATTATGTTAACAAGTCTAAATGACTTAATTTTTTTAACTTACTTATTTTCCTCTTTTGCAATGTCTTCGGGCAAACTATTAAGATGCCGCAAGTATACTTAAGAATAGGTGAATAGGGTGTATCATGGCGTAAGTAGATCATAAGTAAGTGTAGGTGACTGCCAAAAGTTTTCAAAAGAATCGGCAGGAATCAAAGCGCATCGGTTTTTCTAGACAAATGCGCGTTTCTTTGATAAAGCCGACTTTCGCAGCTAGTGGGTTATTAAAAATTAATGGCTAAAATATGAATAATATCGTCATCAAACAAAAATTGTGAATCGACTGATATCTGCCTATATTACCCGAGATCGACTGCAAGAGGGGTGAGGTTTGAGCACCACTGCAATAGGGTTATATATGAATTTACTCTCAATCGGTTTGACTGGCTAATGTTATAATTCTAATTACAAAATAATAAACAAAATCACTGTAATCCAAATATTACGCAAAATTAAAGAGTCAAAGTAAAATTTAATTAGTTTTTGTTTGCGACCCGGATTTTAAGCTGCTAAGAAAATAAGTGTGTGTGAAGTTTTATTACATAAATTTCGTTAAAATACAATAAATTTCTCAGCATTTGTTGCAAATAACCGACACGGACGTCAGGTTGAAAATATTCCTCTCATATTCTATGATACAAACACATCGTTACACGACACAGTCCGAGGACCGCGTGAACACATCAACATTGTTTATTATTTTATGTACAATTTACATTGTTTATTAATGTGGCAAAACTCATCTGGCATGCACGCGAACTAGGCACAAACTAAATGCTAACGACTCAATTTGTGGTTGTGGACCAACTCCCATACAAACCCAAGTGGACCATAACTTACTAAATTTCCATTGTTTTGGCACAACGATCGTATATCGACTCGTATTGACTAAAGCGGAAATTATATACATATTTCCTTGAAACAGTTCTTCAAGTGGAATTTCTTTGATGAGAGTTAAATTTCAAGGTCGTATCAGTGTAACGATCACGTGACGATTTTTGTAACGTTATATGCATGGCATCTACCGCTTACTAATATGATCGCCAATGCGCATGTTTTTTTTGTAATGTTTTTTTGTTTTTGTTTTTTTTGTTTAGTATTAAAAAATACTAGATGTAGAACTCTACTGTTTTAAGATAAGTATAATGTAATTTTATACTTTCATGTTACAATCATCATTGTAGTGAACAAAATTTTTAAAATATAATTTAAATTTTCAATTATAATCATCATATTTATTAATGACTAAGTAATTCAGGAGTTGAGCTCTTAATTTGTATGGAAATTGAGCACTGCAATATCATTTTAGGACCACTTCGAGTTGGCTTGAGTTGGTAGACACATAAATAATGTTCATTTTAACATTATAAAAAAGGTAAGTGATGAAGACTTCTTGAAAGTTTTAAAAAAGTTTCACCTTAGCTAGAGAGAACATTTACAATCAAAATTTTAAAAAAATCAAAATCAAAAAGGAATAGCACAAGTTAAGCTTTAAAGAATATATATATAAGTTAATATATCTGAAAAAAAAAATGGCGTATTAATTAGTGTAGAAAAAGATGACAGTTTTTTTGTCATCTTGTGGAAAAATAATTTGAATTCTCGTCAATCAGATTTTTTATTTAAATATTTTCATCATAGATTTTCTAATAAAACGAGGATAGCTGCTGTTCCCTTTCTGTATTTTTAATATCTGGCTTCAGTGAAATCGTAAAAAAAAACTGAACTTTAAGCACATAATATAGTATAGAAAACATATTTCTAAAAGCTGCAAGAAAAATTTCACCACAGACACGACAACGACGCATCTAACCTTACTTTGTCATAGACGCATCTTAATAATACACTATGCTTACTTTAATGTATATGTTTCACGGTGTACCTACACTAAGTAATTAATCTTTCCGATGTCACATAACTTAGAATCACTTAAACTTTATTATTTGCATGTCATCGCGACACCGAAAAGACTAATCACGCTCAAGTAATTTATGTTAATGTAACATAATTAGAGGCACTGTGTGTATCCAACTCTATATGTATATACTTAATTAACTATATTATTTATTTATTTATTTATATTTAACTATATTACACGCAACTACTGAACAATATTTCGTATAAGTATAGATAAGTAAATATTATTGTTATTTTTTTTTTGTTATTTTTACATCGACAGGGATAAGTTAAATCACATCTCGTTTTCTCTTGAAAAAAAAAGTAATCAATATTTCCAAATAACAGTGACAGATAGCCATTAAATCGTGGGAAACTAACGAATTGATAATACACTACAAAGATTAATTTCATAAATTGAGCTATACAATATACATTTCGTTACAAAAATACTTGTAAGTTGTATTTTTCAGATCACATTTTACTATGGTAGCCTCCGCTGTAGTCTATATTAATAAAAATGAATTGATAAGTGTTGCTGAGGGCAAAACTCGAGAACGGCTGGACCAATTCGGCTTTTCGGCTTTTTTTTTTCAAATATTGATTGATCTCTGAAGAGAAAAATAGGAAAATATTTACCGGTTTTTGACAGAACGACGTCTGTCAGGTCAGCTAATTTATTTAAAAAAAAACGAACAATGAGTGAACAATGAACAAAAGTTAATATTGTGGGCATTTTCAAACTGACTATATTTGGGTAAATTTTCAATAGATGGTCAACGCTATAAATTAAGGTGAAAGAAATTAACTTCCTTTTCCGCCTTCGGAAAAGAAATAAAGGTTTTTATTGCTTTTAATGGACACCGAAACGGTAACAAGTTCTTACGTTAAGTCTTTATGAGACGATATACTTTTATTAATGCCGGGTTCACATTAGTCCAGTCCTCTATACGGTTTCAATTTAAATATTTAAGTATTGAAATCAAATATTGTTGTTTTACATTTTATACGTCGTCTGGGATCAGTTCAGACACTGCGATGCGCATCATGAAGTTCTATAAATTTTATTAGCACTGCGTCTCGGGACGCTGGCATTATTCTGGGCCACGAAATCGACGCTCGAAGCGAATTCGCTTATGTCTGGGCCACGAAATCAACGCTCGAAGCTAATTCGCTTATGTCTGGGCCACGAAATCGACGCTCGAAGCGAATTCGCCTATGTCTGGGCCACGAAAGTTCTATATTGTCGTTACTTCGCGTCGCGTTTTGGTGTGAACTGACGCTTACGATCACAGTATAACAATTTACACATTATTCATTAATGTGAATCGGAGTGTTGGGTGGAAAGAGGGGAGAGTGGGGAGAGTGTGCGTCATTAGTCGCGGTTCAGTCTTTGACGAGCCTGTAAATGTGGTGCTGAGCGCCGTGCTCACTGTTCGACACCTCGAACACAAACGCGGCACACAACAACGTCTCTTGAGTATCTCTATTTGACACCACCTGAAATTCAACATTTATACTCTTAGTCACAGTTTTATTTTATATAAGCCGCAGGAAGTCCACTGTTGGACTTTTCTTTTTCACTTTTCTCATGTAAAAGCTCGTTCACATTACTTTAGGCCGGCGAATTTACCGGGCCGGTAAAAATGGCGGACCGGAGTAATGTGATCTTTGATATTAGTAATTCGGTGCTTTGATATTAGCAGCACAGTGTGAAGAATATTTAATAGTGAAACCAAACTAGGATGATGCGGGATCCGGTAGGTATAATGATTGTCACCTGCAGAATGGTGAAGTTCTCGAGCACGCTGTTCATCATGTACTTCTCGGGCAGGTGTTTGAGCTTGTGGATGAAGTTGACCATGTACTCGCACATGGGCGAGCGGTGGATGCGGTAGAGGAAGCGGCCGCCCTCGAAGCGCGCGTACTCCGTCTCCACCTTCTCCACCACCTGCTTCCCGAACGAGCACACCTTCGTGCTGCACGTTATCGTCATGTTCTCGTTGCTCTCGTACCTGCGTATACGCACACACACCCTCTTACCACCAAACTATCACAAGATATTGTTTTGAAAGTAGCTTCTTATATTTATCACAAAACAGTAAGCTATTTAAAAAAGAGGCCAAAATATGGTCAATTTTTTGATAACATTGAAAACATTAGACAGTCCATAAACACTTTCGGAGCGTGGTGCAACGGACGCTTGTAGCGAATTCGCTTCTAGTTTTGGTTTCGTGGCCATTACAAAAGATCATGGTGACATAACAGGGCATCACTTAAATTTCGGCGAGCGAAGGAGGGATGCAAAAGCTCATTCTCTTATTCCTACACCCTTGCCACTGAGTTCCCTTGTCCTATTAAGGGACAGCGCACTTACTAACCCACCCTATAAATGTTCATAGACATTTCTATTTAACGGTAGCCATCCTACCACCGATTCGATTCGTTAGCCTGTCCAAATAAAAATAATACATTGAGTCCCACTATAATAGGGCCTCATAAAAATATCTGTATAAACACGAACCAACACTCTTTATCCTTAAGGACACAAGTTTCATGAAGTTTTCCTTCACCGGCAGACTATTGTCCAAGTAATCAAAGGGCAGACCCTTCGATTCAATTTCATTTCAATTCAATTCATTCCATTTCGTATTTAAGTAAACCGTATTTGAATAAATATTTCATAACTAAACACCCTCTTGAATTGTCTCGACATGATATTTTTTTTTTGTAAAATATAATATTTTATTCAGCTGACTTTAATTAATATTTCCATTATTCAGACAGAAAAAATAATAGTCATGCAGAAAGTCGAAAATATGTATATAAACGCACAAGTGCGTGTATTTTACTGTATTTATAAATTTTGAAAATTGATACTTACACACTAGTAACTCCATAAAACGCGTTGGGGTCGTCCAAATTATTTGAATTTAGGTCCGCCCAAAACTTAACAAGGAAGAAGGCATTTCTAGGCCCCTTTTCATATAACTCTTTCAAACCACCCTTCTTCTCCGGAAACTTATCATTAATCTGTTGAACATCTACCGACTGGAAAGAGAAATGGATCAACTTTGAGATATCGTCGTTTCATGGTGTTTACATGGAAATATGCAAATCCTTAAAAAGTTCTCTTGGACGACCGCCAGAAGTCAACTTTAAGCAATTATATTTTTGGGTTTGAAATTAATTTTTGTGACAAAAACATTAAATAAAAAATTTAGAGCATGAAAATTAAATTGAGCAGTAAAATTTCATCTGTCTTTTGGATAGTTGAAATTGTTATTTTAATGTAATAATTATGGAGATAGAAATCAAGTATCGCATACCTCTAATAAAGGATCTGCATATGTTACACTACCGCCTATGTGGACAAATAAATGTTGCGCTCCCGCCGCGCTTGGTGGATACTGGAAAAAGAAATACAAGGCTTAGCGATCTTACAGATATGGATTTATAAATAATAAAAAGTATTAAAAAAAAAAGTAAAGAAAAGAAAAAAGAGACTCAATAGTAAACATTTTTTAATTTTTTAATGTTTTATTAGTTAGTAAGCTTTAACACGTTAAAACTTTAATAAAATTTTAAACTACTTATTTCAACTTATAACGTAAGTCCAGGTAATAAAACTATCTGTGTGCCAAATTTTATCAAAATCTGTTAAGCAGTTTTTGCGTAAACATCTATCCTCATCTTCACAAACTTTCGCATTAATAATATTAATAGGATAGTTTCTTTATAGCACTGAATATGTATGACTGAAACCGTCGCCTATAAACACAAGCAATGCTACGCTGAAAGTGCAAGGTGCTATAAGGTACCCATAATAAAATAAAATAAATAGTAAAATAAAAATTGTATAGTAAAAAATTTAAGTTCTTATGGTAAAATTAAAAATGAAGTTTTGTCATCTTTCTAGAAAATTAACTGGAAATTAGAAATTGCCATAGTCGCTATTTAGTTGACATTATAAACAGTTGAATTTGTAACCCTTTGGCACGAGTAAGCTGCAGCGCAATCTCTCAAGTGAGACGCGTATCTCGGATCGCACATTAAAAGTTCAAGGTTTGTTACTTTCAATTTGCGGAGCGTTTGTTGCTCTTTAAGCTCTTATTTGTATGCTCCTATTATGTCACCCTATTCCCATTCAAAGTATAGTGTGTACACAACACACACATGTTTGAAATCTACATTGTGTGAAGGTGCATTTATACGCGAATCTCTTGATTGCTCGAGAAACCAGTTAAAAAAATGTCTTAAAACGTGAAGGGTGCAAACGCTTGCAGCACCTATGGCGTTGCTTGTGTTATAGGCGACGGTAGCCACCTACCATCAAGTTGACCGTTAGACTATTTTTCGAAAAAGGTACCTATCTAAATTATAGAGCAAATTATTTTTCGGTAATTTTTAAGAACTTAAGACAGCAGCAAAGAGTGACTTTGTTTTATACTTTTTAGTTAAAAGTAAAATAAGGACTTCAAAGGATTCAGGTTCGAATGCTACGAGCATCGTGAGTTTCTTCCATATCACGAGTCAATTAGAAATGATAAATATTCAAACAGGTCTAGTGTGAAATGGATTCATTAGTGGAAGAATAAAAATATATAGACTAATTCCATTAATTGATCGTATATAAAACTGATACAGATACTTTTTAAGAGGATTTGTGCTCGTTTTTATAGAAATCTTTTTTATCGTATTACGTTCGTAATGCTACACAACGCTTTGCGAATTATATCCATGTTCCCTTTGAAACGTATACCTATTAAGTTTCATTTAAGTTGTGCGAAATTTATCCGATATGCTGTCACTATACTATTTTGCATGTGGTATATTATAAAAGTCTTTATATTTCCAAGCCTCCTGTATCTATTAAATATGTACTTACTACCGTAACAACGAAGATGAAGGGCTAGTAAAGCAATAGATTGCGGTTTAATTTATTGGCTGTATTATGAATGGCGAACAAGTTCAATGTATTATAATAAGCGTTTAGTTTTAATCAGTACATATTTTTTTCTTTGTATGTGTATGTATGCGCTAATGTCGGAAAGTTGTGAACGGATTTTATTCCTGATTGTACGATGGAAAGAGAAATTTCTTAGAATGCTTATATCTTATTTACAGTTGCACGCCGCAGCGAAGTGTGGCCGGGTTCAGAATACACAAAAATATTAAAAAAAAACAGTCTTGCTCACCGTGTCAGGGTCACGAGGGTGTTCCACAAAGGCAGAGAACTCAACTAGTCTCAGTTTGTGGGTGGCGATAGCTCTTCCTTCCCAGGGGGGTGGAGGAGCCACATCAGCCCCACCTGGTACTCCCACACCTCCTACTCCTGGCACTCCTTTGTAACCAGCTCCGGGGAACGGCTTTACGCTAGAATCGCAAAAACACATCTGTTACATGGGCTCACTTTAAGGAGTGCAATACAATCAGCACGTAGCCTATTCTTATCGCAATGTTGCATTTTTTGATGTGAAACTTCGTTGCGCGCGTTGGGAGTCAAATTCCAAGGTCGAATTTTGTGTGACGCTTCATTGTAACGATCACGTGACGTAACGACTCTTGTAACGTTTCACGATATGTACCGCTTACAAATATATTTGATCGCCAAAGAAGTTCACATTTACCTAATATTAAAACCGACAAATTTAGGGTGTAAATTATTAAAACAAGACTGGAAGGAAAACAGTTTAAAAATATTCCAATTTAGTACAAGCGGATTGAAGTTATTAATTTTCCGTATCAGTGATTTTACAAAAAAAAAAACCTCGGAAGATATGCTAAATTATACACTTGAGATACTATTTCAAAGCAACAGTTAACAAAAAGATCTATGCAAGTTAGTCATTCAAGGTCAAGCAAACTTTTTATTTCTTGGAATTTTTAACTTTAAGAATCCTTCGCGGCTTTTATTGAGTGGCTCGTTCGTTATCTATGCAAAAATGGTAATGTTCATGGTTGAAGACATTTTGTTATATTTGTGTTTTGAATATATTATGTAGTAAAATACAAAATTACTTACTCTTGAGAAGTTCCCGCTTGGAGACCCGGTTGCCAAAATTGCTGTAATTTTATATTAATTTTTAATAAAACATTGACTATTTGAAACTATTTATTAAAAAAAAAGTCGAACGCCACTTTTATTTTAATTAGAAAAGCGAAATTTCTACACACTTAATAGAAGCGCACAATACGATTTTATATGACAACGCATATTAATATAGCTTCTCTTCAAAGGCTGCAATGTTCATAACAATCTATCTTTGTCGATTTGTTTCAGCCTAGTTTCTCTTACGCTATTGTGTCATGTTGAACTTTAGCATGTCTTTTGAATAACCTTCAACATTTGAGTTAGACTGAGAGTACAAAACATTATTAAAAATGTGAGTAGAAGCGCAATGAGTGGCGTTATCGTCTATTCATTAGGTGCATGTCTAAGAAGCGGGTTGTATGAAGGCAAGGTTTGTTCGTCAAACATCAAATTCATGCCGTTTTCAAGCCGAGTACCGTATGATGGTACGCTGGATGAGGTAAACCGGCCACGATCTGTGCGCTCGACAGAGTGCTCATTGACTGCATGGCCTTTTCCTTCATCACACCGCCATCCTAAATGTCGTCCAAAACGTATTACCAAATTGTCTGCTTACGACATTTATTATCTTATAAACTTTTATATGTAAAATGATTTTTCAGGTTTTTACCAACCCATAACATGAAAAATTAAAGCTCTCATATCAATTTATTTTATTGAATTTCTATCTTTTTGTATATTTATTGCAACTGTAAGTTACATGTTTAAATTATAATAATAATTGAATAAATAAAGTTGATGTGTGGGATGTATGCGAAAGAAAATGATGGTTACTTTTTCCAATTTTCCCTATAAAAAATCTCAATTTGTTACAATTTTGTTTCAATAAATTTCCTTGTATTACGTGTTTCAATTTATTAGATAAAAGGTACGAGTAATATGAACTCACCACTTTTAATTTAGCTTGAATCTCTCGAAGTTTCCGCCTAGCTAGCACCTGTATATGTGATGAAACTTGCTTCCTTGTGCGAGTCTTCCCCGTTCTTAATTTGATATACCTCGCTATCAGCTCGTTTCGTCCTGAAAAAAGCAAGCGTTAACTTTTAATTAAAATCCCTTTTTATTTTATATTCATCGCATAAATCTATTGTGGTATTCCGTGCTAATATATAGTATTTTTTTAAGTCTGTCTGTCTGTATAACCGCTTACTTTCTTAAACCACCCAACGGAATTGGATGCTGTTTTCACTTATTGAAATAGGAATAAACGAGGAAGGTTTGTTTGTATATAAAAAAACACGAGACTTCGCCCGCGTAACTTTATAAAATATAGCCTATGTTACTCGCTGATAATGAAGCTTTCTATAGGTGAAAGATTTTTCAAAATCGGTCCAGTAGTTTTTGAGTTTATTCATTACAAACATACACATCTTCTCTCTTTATAATATTAGTATAGATTACATCCCGACCGAAGCCGGAAGCGGTCGCTAGTACTATTATAATAAAGAGAGCGGGGTGATTTTGAATGTTTGTTTATATGTGAAGGGTAATCTCTGGAACCACTGCATAAACACTTGAAAAATTATTTCACTATTTGAAGGGTACATTATTACAGATAGACGTATACTAATCCAACCGGGATGCGTTGTCTAGGAATACATATAGGTTAGACATTTCCCTATTTTATAATTGTGCAAATTCAAAATGTAATTCAAAATGTAATTCAAAATGTAAAATAAATTCAAAATGTATCCCAATAATCCGCGAATGTTTTGAATAGCTGAATCTGTACAAATGTAGCGTAAAATGTAATCCCGGCGTACCCGAGCTGACTATTCCGTTATGAAACCATTTTCAAAATATTTTGAATAACTATTTTCAATCATTGAAACTGCAGTCAGATAGGAATGCGGGGCGGATTGGCGAGGGCAATGCCAGCAGCGTTTCCAAATTTTCGAACCGACATTGTACAGAGGTTTATTGTTATAATTTAACAAAAAAAAAACAACTAATTGATTTTAAATTCGCAACAACATACATACACGTACAAATAATTTAAGATTTATATACATACGAGTATATAAATATTATAATTATTTATAATTATATATTTATAATTAATTATTTATAATTATATATTTATACAGTTTCATCTGCCGCCTCTATTCATTTCTCTGCTAACTTCTGAACCACTCAACGGATTTTAATACGATTTTCACTAATCGAAAAAGCTATATTAGATGAAGGTTTGTGTAATATGATTTGCAGAAAAATATTGCATCCGTGAGAAGGCGAAGGTGGGTCGCTAGTGAAAGATAAAAACTACGAGTACTTACACTATTTATAGTTGGCAAGTTGATCTAAATTGAATGATACTTAATTTGAAATGGGTAAGTAGTAAGTGACCCTGTGTCACGGTTTTAATATAAACGATAGTGTATTAATTCGTGGACAAAGTAGGAGCGGGCTCGACTGGAGCAAAGTAAATTGAAATCTCATTGAATTCGGGGAATGTGATGCCAACGAGAGGCGGCTGGCGCGAATTTAATTAACCCCTTGGTTGCTCGTTGAGGCAAATGCGTGCATGTGCCTAGTAGGTATACGAGCGTGGATCCAATATTGGTAAAATTTTATCGATTTATTATCATACAATATCTTGCCGCTTACTACCTAAATGTATTGCGTACATATTTAGTTCAACCATCTTCTTATAATTTTCATACAGTTCTTTCACACTGATTATATCGACCCCCTATGGCCCCTAATCTATTCTGTTTCTGTCTTCTGTCAATATCCTTCATTCTAGCTTTAAAAAAAAATGTTTTTAGGACTGGCAATAGATGTCACAACAATTATTTTGTTGGTATTATCGTTAAAAATAACAACTATTTACTTATTTTGTGGATTACGCACAATATTATTATACAAATACGCAACGTAAGTGTTTGTAAAAAAACTATTGTATTTTTTACTAAAAGTAAAATTACAAAAGAAAACTATTTTTCTTATTAAGTAACTTAATAAAATTATCCCTAGTAAACTTGAGTTTGAAGTAACAAGAGAGTATAGCTAAGCTTAAAAAGCAAACTCTTTAAGGACTGCCAAGGCAGACATTCTTGAAATTATTACAAAATTATAGCACCGTCGTAAACTTTTCACGGCGGCGGGTGTTAAGCTAAAATTAGTAAGCGCGGACACTCTAACAAATTGCTATTAACACGAATTAGTAAAGTGTATAAACACGGCCGTATGTTATTCGTCGTGAGCGTAGGTCCCACTTAGTACACCGTCGCCCCTCGAGCCATTATACCCGCGAATCGAGCATCAAGAGTGCCTTCACCCGAAACGCTGTGTGCATCCTTCTAAATATAGTGGCGGTGCACACAGGGATCAACTGGAAACGTTTCTATTCCACGACGAATAGAAAAACAAGAGATGATTATTTATTAGTTCGTTAGTTGGCTAATTTGGTCCACTGCCAGCGCGACGCGGCCACGCTCTCGTGAGCTGCGCACGGATGAAATCGTGCGTGCACGCTCCAGCTACGTACATATGAATATTAAACAATTTCTTCTGCAAAACATATATTTCCAATTTTATGTTTTCATTTGCTCCGTTGACATCCGTCGTTTACAAGAGAATTTTTAAGTGTAAGCCGCGAGACCGGGCAGCCATTAGAAATGCATTAACGCGGTACCGGTGTCGTGGCTCTACAATTGTTTTCGCTCGAAACGCTAAAAATATTACCATGAATATTCGATAAATTACTACTTAATTTTTCTAAATATGTAAACATTGGTCACTATCTGTGTCTATGTAAACTTGCAGAGGAATAGGTACTCAAAAGCTATTTAAAAATAGATGTTTCTTAAACTTATTATAATTACCACCATTTCAAAATTCGGTTGTCAATTATTATTGGAGATAATTTTTTAGGTTGGTTTCATCATTTAGATAATTTCATCTCGAAGTAAGATTATATCGGTGTCCTGTAAACAGACTATTTTCGACGTTATACACTCATGCTTGTAAAACTTTGTTCATACAACTTTTACATGTATTGAGATTAAAGTTGGTTCTTAAGTCTCTTGCACTCATGCGAAGTCGGGCCGGTTCTGATAGCGATGTTGGTATAGAGTAGTGGTGGTACTAGTTTCGTACTGAAAAACGCGTAGTCTAGTGTCGTAGCAGAATTTCACGCTGACCCAAACGGCAGTTATGCGACGCGAATCCTCGCGTAAAGGGTTGAGTTGCGACGGGTCTAAGGAGATTTTCTCGGGAGACAATCGGGAGTTATGCCCGAAGGCGGGCGGGGCGCTAAACAACGGGCGCCCGCCCCTTCTTTATATTTTCTTACTGCGTTCGCCGCCTAGCGGCGCGGCCGGGCCCCTTACACGCTCGCTCGCTCACTAATTGCGCATTCTTCGCATAGTTTAGCCCTCCCGGCGAACCCCTCGCCCTCCACCCTCCCGGACCACGTGAAACCGTGCGCCGACCAAACTTTCATACTCCCAGGATATTGAGCGGTTTTGAATGTCTTAACTCACGAACGTGCCAGTAGCGGTGCCGCGAGTGCTGCCTTTGTACGCAAACTGTTCCCAACGAGAAGCCACATCGCACTCCACTAACTTGCCGCTCGCATGCAACTACGGCAAGTAGAATCCGCTCAATAACTTCATACTAAAACATACACCGAGGCGGTTCCTGGTTACGACGTACGAAATATTTCACTGCAACTAGGTACCAAACAATTATTCTCCCGTCTACATTATTTTTAATATCGCTATGAAACGAGAACAATTTCCCGTAGATTTGTCCGGCGAGATGGGGCGAGGGTGAGCAGCAGTCGGACAAGGGTGACGCACTTTTAGAGCGCTTAGATTAAGCCTAAGCGGACACGTCCACGAGTAATGTGGTCATATATCGTCCGGACGACGCGTGTCCGCAATTATTATACAGAACGCTTCAGACATTACGGAGTCGTTATAACATGTTCAATTATGTACATTTTATAATATGAATGGCCATTCAAATTTTCAGGTCATAATACTTTAACGTAACTTTTGTTTGCTAGGCAAAGACGGGGCAGTAGACTTCATTCACCTATGTTAATTTACCTATTAGGCGAATTAAGTTACCCCAGGTGATTCCACATGATAATTAAGTAGGTATTTGTACACTTTAATACACTAAGTATTCAGTTCCTTTCGAGTTCCCAGTGATTTGAAATGCATTTTTTTAAACGAGTACCTGGCTGCTTAAGAAAAACAATGCGAAACAAAATCGCTTCAACGAAAAAAACTTTTAGAGCACCGATCTTATTTTGCTCGACGGATAAAAACTATTTTCAAAGCTGATCACAAATCTGCGAGCCGTTAATGCAACTCTTAGGCCATTTGTCGCCGCTCTGCTTCCCAATCTTCCCACCCTCCTATCGCCTTAAGATTTAAAGAGCCGCATTTCTTTCCGTCTATTAAATCACTTAGATGGACACATCGCCTTTGTGGCAAATTTGTTTGGCAATTCCATCTGGCACCGCGACCGTCCCGAGCGGACAGTCCTTTAATTAAAACCGGGACGTAATGTTGGCGTGAACTTAATGTGCGTCCGGCGCTGTAATGACAATGGTTGCCTTTAATTGTGCTCCATAACGTTCGTGACTTCGTATTTCCCACTCTCAGGAAAAGAGTATAACGTTATACCGTAAAAATTACTACCGATTCAATTATACTAATGAAGAATTAAGCTCTGTTATCAGTTCTATATTAGTGTATAGCAAAAACATGCATTGTAACATTGGAATAATAGTTTTGCGGGCATAAAACTATAGGACGTATAGATTTTTCATTAACACGTAACAATAATGGGTTACTGAAGTTTAGGTAATCTGTAACAATCCTATCGTTATCGACCACTTTGTCAAGATAACGTTATTCCGTCAACTTTTAAGGACTTAAAAGATTTTACTTGTTTGCGAAATTAAGATAAAATTCTGTAATCGATATAAATAAAACTATAGGTAAGTAGTTTTATTATCTATAGATATGTATTTGTTTGTTTAGTATTCTTAATCTGTTTTTATTTGCGATAAACGATGAGCCGCCTACTTAGATGGCAGAAAGCTACCGTCGGTCGTCTAGAAACACAATCAATACCAGTGTTGCTGATCCTGATAAAATTAAGAGTAACCATTCAAATCAAGAAGAACGGGGTTATTTCGACTTGGTTCTGTAAGACCTGTTCTCTTAAGTGTATTTTGTTTCCACATTGATCAATAAATGTTCCTTCATTCTATGTGAGTGTCCATATCCAATTTAAAATGGCGATTTGTTTGTATTGTAATGGTATTATTGTAAATATTGTAACTCTTGAAGGCACGTCGAGTAGACGGTCAGACTTCACCCCTGAATTTAACGATGCGAATACAAAGCATAAAAATTAACAATCCCGTTGAGGAAATAAAAGTAGATTATCTTTAGCAGTTAATTTGACGATAAAAAAAGCTTTTTTTCGACCAGTAGTCACGTCGTTGTGTTAACGAGCGTCCTGACTTAACATTATTGTAACGTGAAAAAATTCTCAATAGACTCCCCCGGCTTAACCACGGAACGTTTTCTTTAATTACTTTATGATTTTAGATTTAATGTAAAATTGAGGTTGATTTTAAAATAATAGAAGCAGTTATTCTTAATTTTTGACATCTGCTGAAAGTAATCTAACTTAGTATAAACTTCTAACGTAATGCAAGGCTGATCTGTTTTCGTTTCAGTATTTTATTGATCTAAAAAAAAATACTTAGAGTATCACTAAACATTTAGGTAATATAATCACATTAAGCAGTTCTAATAGTGGTAATTAAACACAGCTTTCTTCGGTCATAGAGAATTAGCAATCGGTCTAGAGTCTAGTGGGAGAACCCAATGTCTTACAGAAGACCACCGTGAAATAATAGCATGTGTGCTGTTGTGTTTCAGTGTCATAGCCCATTTATCTGTCTCTTCCTACATAATTCCTATAATTAATATTACTATGGCCGGCAGCGCACTTGCAGCACATGTGGCGATGCTTTGTGTTATAGGCGACGGTAGCCACCTACCGTCAAGTTGACCGTCAGTCTGTCTTTCGAGCTGAACATAAAAAAAATAGACCTAGATAATAGGGAGCGAATTGCTGATTTTCTTCACCATATAAATATATCGATCCATTGGTCCTCATAGCCCAAGTTACTATATTTGTTAGTATAAACACAAAATTACAACTGCTTGAACAATTCCCTGTACATTGCGTGAACCTACCTCTAAAAAGTTGAACTGACTTGATAAAGAACGTACAATAAACGAGCCCTGATGATGTAGAGTACCTTTTAATTTTAATATAGTCCGCAATTTACACACAGCGAACAAAAGCCAAATGACAAGAGCAAGTTCTTCGAATCGGCGACAGCCCGATCGAGAAGATAATAATTGTCTGTTCACGTATTTCCGCGGAATCCTATTGCGCAAACCGCTTTGTCGGCTCTCGGCCGACATCAATACCATGGCTTTTGTCTCGTGCTCCGCAGCTATTGTTCATTTTAGGCCGCCTGGCCTTGATACTCATATCACTTCGTAATTTAACCTACATATCGACATTACATCTTATTGAGCATTTATGTGTTATAATTTTAATATTCAATTTCTGTTTTAATAATTATCTACCTTTTTCTATAAACTTGGTACGTGATTTAAGTATTTTGTAGGTATTATTTATATTGAACGTGGTGAAATGAAAATGAGAAAATGGCTGCAACATTCCTTATTCATGAAGAAAAACTACTGTTATTTTACGGTGGTCTACTGAAATAATGATTTTTGATTATTTTTTAATGAACATATTATGTCCCTCCACCACCTCTTTGCGCTTATATGAATCGAGGGAGATACTAACCTCCCCTAGGTACTACTAGGCACCACCCAAAGGCATACTAAGGAGACTCGAGGAATATGGGTATTATGTATTGCTAGCAAATTTTGTGTATGAAATCAAATTAGGTAACATTTAATTAAGCACTTATAAAATATTTAGTTTATATATTATCATCGTTATGGACTTTTTATCAGGTTTTTTTATCATTGTGGACTCACCGTACATCTTGCCCTCGTCGGATAAAATAATTTTGCGTCTTCCACATGGAGGGTATATGGCCAGTGCCTCCTGAAAGCTTTGTTCGATATCTGGACTCCATACTCCTTCCGCATCAGCTGCCGACAAATCCTGTAAACAACCAGTGACCCTAAGTAAATATGTATAATATCATAACAACGAAATACAAAGCTCGGGAAAATAACCAAATTAGGAAGTTCAGAATTGCCAATGTGAGATATGACCTATCGATTATCACAGTGGGAAATAATTTTGTCACAAACATATCAGAATGTCTGTATAATTTAATGAGAATAATGCGAAAAAAAAAGGAAGTTGACAAAAAGGAAAGACAAATGACGCTCCATGGGGAAAATCTTCCTATGGTTTGTTGTAACAATGTAACAAACAAATGCCTTGTAACAATGATGAACATATTTTTCATTATGCCGAAAATCTTAAATTTCTTTATATTGTACTAGCGGCTCGCTCGGATTAAATTTTTTTTCTGCATATTATATACAAAACCTTCCTTGTTGATCGCTATTTCCATTAGTGAAAACCGCATCAAAATATGTTGCATGGTTTAGGAGGAGTTAGCGTATAATATAACGAAGCGACTTCAATTTTACTATGCAATACTAAAACATAACATAATATAAAATAGTTATATTATAATATAATTATATAAACATAACTAAGTCATTTCGAATATCGATATTTACATTTTTCATTACTGCGTTATGATTATCCGAAAAATTGGAAGTTAAATATTTTTAAAATTAACTCTGACCCTTTTTATATTAATTATTAAAGAATACTTTAAAAAAAATGATTTTTATATGACTTATTATAAATTCATATGATTTTTGTATATTAGCAGTCTGTACGTTAAAGTATTTATGTATTTATTATGTACTAGCTGGTGCCCACGACTTCGTCCGCGTTGAAAAGTATTAAGTAGCCTATCCTGTGTCCCGTACGTCCAAATGTTTATCTACCAAGTTTCATGAAAATCAGTTAATTCGTTTTAGAGTTATGGAGGAACATACATACACAAATACACACATACATAAAGAAAAAAATTCTAAAAATCGTCAATTTAGTTTCAGTATCATGTATAGAACCTATAAACACGATATCTCTGAAAACAAAGTAACTTACTCCATGACCGACCCTTACAGATTATTATTATTATTAGTATTGATTTATGCTTCCGTCCAGGTTTCATTTTTAGTGGGTGTGTGTAGGTGATCCTCTATAGTAGGATCTGCATTTCCACAAATATAGGAAATTTTCTATTACCATAATGTAATCGCTAAGAATATTACATTTATTACTATTAATTATACAATCAACCTTCGGCTTTATCTTTGTTACATAGAGCACGCAGGTGAGTAACACGTGGGCAACTCTCGCATCTTCGTTTGTACGTGTAATGAGTTTTTAGAAAATAATGTTTAACGGACGGAACATGAAAACAGATATTTGGTTCAACATTTTAGTAGAATAAAACGTTTTACACGAGATTTTACATATATTTTAGGCGGGTTAATAGGCCACTTTGAACGTAAGCGGCTGCTGACGGCTAATGACAAGGAAAATATATATTTTTTGTGTTAATATTAATCGGGTTAATAAATTTAATGAAGTCACACTTTTTTATTAGCAATAAGGAATAAGGAATTATTAGAGACTCAATAAATATAAAAGACTAACCCCCGATTGATAAGTTTAGGCGGCAACTGTTTAACTTCATTAATTGTGTAAATTTTATTGTAAATTATTGTGCAAATTGTATTTATAGTTACTGAAAATGGTTACACTGAAGGCGTATTGTAAGAGTACCTATTTTATTTATATTCCCAACTTATAAACTATATAATTAAACTTCTATATTAAATAAAAACAATAAATAAATAAAAAATACTAAATAATCCTTTAATAAAAAAAAATAGCTTTAAAACAAATAAAAAAAATTGTCAATAACGGAGGATACAATACAAACTCGTATAAAAAAGGTAACATGATTACAAAGTAAATAACAATGTAGGTGCGATTTCATCTATAGTTCTAGAATAAATGGCAAAAGATTGATTGTAACCAAATAAAACAAATACTAATAAATTGTGTTTGTCGATTTTTGCTTATAGTATCCAGACGGAAAGAGAGGAGTGCGTCACTGTAATTAATGGACTGAGTTCTATTCTCAAAAGAAAATAAAAATAACGCACCGCGTCCGCCGCCGCACCAACCGACCGAGCGCCTATCGAAAACATCGTGAATCACCTTCCTTGTATAATAGCTACACTACACCACTAGTGTTGATTTTGTTACACTCGAGCTCAATATTTGCTTAGTAGTTATTCTTAGAATTAACACTTTAAACGTGTTACCTACTAGGTCTATCGATTTACTTACGTAATTATTTTCTTTAAAATCATTAGTAATCATTTTTGATTTAATGAACTTTTAGTAGATATATAAAATAACCTATATAAAATATACTTAGAAGGAGCATTTTTACTGGATACCACTGTGAAACAACAGAATTATATGTGCTATTGTGCTGTTGATATGATTGTAATCAAATATTGGCCAGGGGGCAACAAATTCATTGCTGTAAAAAATAAAATAGGTAAAAGATGTTTTATTAATATATCAAACATAGAATTTATATGCCTACGCTCTCGTAATAATTATAATAATATTTATTTATTTTCATTAGATTCATTATGTTAGTTATTTCATTTACATGCTAAATGACCCGACAGTCGTGTTAATTTCATATAAAATACCATCCATTTGTACGACTTATCCTCAGGTGTATTATTATTTTTCAAAAAATCCGGACAAATACGAACACAACAAAAAAAAATCAGCAAAATCTGTCGTGCCGTTCTCCAACTACATGTGGCAATTGATTTTTATATAGACGTAGAGAGCCGATTTACCTATTTAATTGGCACATAAGTAAATTCTTCAAAAATTGAAGAGTTGTAGGTGTTTTTCAGCAACAATTTTCAATATGCTGTTTCTAGTCCGTATTCATAATTGCATGAAAGAAAGCCGTCAATTCGCCTGCTTCTGCCAACACTAGAGAGGCTCTACAAAAAAGGAGTGAACATTGAAACCGTTATTGTATTGGAAGGCGTTGATGGATTTGTTGATGTAGTTACCTTTTCATCGTCGCTCGCATCTCCAACGTCGAGATGCTTGGCATCGGCGCCACCCGATCCGTTGGTGTCGGGCGCGCCGGCCGCCGTGCTCCAGGGAGACGCAATGGTGCCGGCCGCGAGCGCGCCGCTCGCTGCAACAATTCAAACATCACCTATATAAAAAAAACTATAAAAAACAAAATAGTTATACGAATACTAAAATACCAAAAAGCTAAATGAATAAAAACTCAAAAACTACTGGACCGATTTTAAAGTAACATAGGCTATAATGTATTAGGCCGACGAAGTCACGTGCAACAGCTAGTACATAATAATACAGCATTTGTTCACCTGTCATTACAAATAGTGAAACAATTATTTCAATTGGATGCAGTGGTTCCGGAAGCTGCCCTCCACGTAGATTTAAAATTCGCACTGTTTACACTATTGCCCCACTAATACCTACATATTTTCCACTGTTAGTAGATTCGCTATAAATTTTATCTAGTTATGTAAAGTTCATAAAATTAAAGTATGCTATGATCCGATAAGTGGTTCATTTACGTAATATTTATTGTTTTGTATAATAAATAAATTTTTTTTTATTCATCATAATATACAAATTACATTACTGTTATTAATTAAAACTAAGAAATTAAAACTACTCACTAGAAAATGCTATAAGTAAAAAAAATGCTCCAGGCCATCTCCATCTGGTAGAGTACCTAGCAAACTAAGCGCATTGCCTCGCTGGATAGCTATTATTACATAATTGTATAATTAATTGGTTATAATATTGCTCATTACAATGCACCAATAATCTGTATAAATGGGTAGTAAAGTGTAAAGTGTACGCGTTGTTGTAGGACGACCGATTCGAGTAAAGCGCGTCGTATGACGTCAAGAATTCGTTTGTTTACTGCTCGGATGCTGCCTGTGTAAACTTCCAATCGTATTGTGGCTGAGCGGTCGTACGTCAATGTAAATCTTACATTATAATCAATATTATACACTACTGATACGTGCGTATGACTGGAAATGAAATGAATCATTTTGTTAATAATACACACTGTCTCAGAAAATAGACTAAACGCTTCATATGGAGACAAAGGGCACGACGTAATTGGCAATTGTGGAATTGTCCATACACTATGATGTTTATGATTAATAAGGAAAACAGTAGATAATAATCACGTCCTCAAAGAAGATTAATTGACTAAGAGTTGCCATGCCACACCATAATATGTTCTCGCTCAGTTCTTTATGCCATCCGGGGTAACAGCGAATTTTTATTCCCCAGGGGGGGTTATACATGTGTGCCTGGGCGGTGGTCGTATAGGGTTGTTTGATAAGATAAGGGTCGTTATTGAGAAAATTGTAATCAGGACTTAACTTACGCTATGCATATACAGGAAACACACAATCTACTAAAGATTAAATTTCAAATTCCAAATAATTTCCCAAACAATTTTCAGTATTAATGTCAATAAAAGATAATGTAAACAACAAATTGATTCTGCTTTCTGAAAAGAGCAAACTTTATAGGTAATTTAAATAAATCCTTAACTGTGTAGGTACAAGATGGGTTTGAATGTTGAAAGGAGTCTTTTTCATATTATGTCATATC
The DNA here is from genome assembly GCA_936446665.2 of Synanthedon andrenaeformis. Lineage (NCBI taxonomy): Eukaryota > Metazoa > Arthropoda > Insecta > Lepidoptera > Sesiidae > Synanthedon > Synanthedon andrenaeformis. Next base: position 9,162,785 of record OW387781.2, on the reverse strand, counting down.
AAAGAATAATGTTACAGCCTGATAATAAGTATAAAGATATTCAATCCAGAAATAGTCTTAAGTAAAAATCGATGAAGGCAAAGAAAATAAACACAATAGACGAAATCAAATGTCAGAATAATTTGTGTTCCTATTGTCATAGATATTGTCATGACGTACGAGTTACCTTATTTATTTAAGTAAAATGTCGAGTGAGTCATGAATTTTCCGTATGTAAGCACCTCTGACATTTATAAATTACAAAGATCACGCGCTAATAGCTACCGAGCAAGCAACATTCAGGCCAGTGTAAGACAAAACCTACAGATAAATCGATGTTAGCAAAGGTGAACCAAGTTTATATACGTTACAAGCATCGATGGTTACAAGACAAGAATTAAAATGTTGTACGCGAACGTTGCAAAGTCGAAAATATCTTTATATACTGAAAGCTTTGTTCCGTTAAGATTCAAGAGTCGGGGTCGTAGGCATTCCAGAAATTTTCATATTTACTGCTGGAAATATGCAGGTACACGAAGACGTTTATGATATAAAAATATCAAAATGGAGAATTTTGTTATGAAGATCGAGAGAGTAAAGTATGCAGTCGCTTCGCCCTCGCGCCCTCCTTAGCTTCCTTCCTTACCTTGCCACCTTGCCACTCCTCTTTCTCTACATACGAGTACAATACCAAAACTATTACATTATTACTTATTAATAACATTCAAATTGTCTGAAAAACGTATTTAATTCAATGGATGGTCCCCAAGCAAGAAAAAACTATCCTATCTTTTAAGTTGGACCAAATTACACATAGTTACGAAGATTTATCAAAGTTGGTTCAGTAGTATAGGAGTTCATCGGTGACAAACATGTGACACGAATTTTTCATATACATATATAATTTATATATGTTATTTATTATATTGTATATAGACATATGAACCACTACACGGATTTGGGTAAAATTTATAACAATGTAGGCATGTCTTAAATTATAATTTCATTGCCCTTTCCCATGTATAATTTCATAATAGTATAAACATGGGTAGCATCTAATGTTAAAATATGTTAAAATTAAAAAAATGTCAAATATTGTAAGGACTCCCGGAACTTGTAGTTTCAAATAAGTTCATGTAATAGAATGAAAACTATCGGACACTATCTACTTAAGCGTAAAAGATTATTTAACTCGACTTGTACAGGCACTTTGTGGAAATATAAATGTACAGATTACATTACAAATTAGTTGAGATATAAGTACAAGTTTATAGCGTTAATTTTGCAGCGACAAATTCAAGCTGTAATGAAAGCAAGCAAGAGCATTTGTCAGACAAAGGGCGCATCGTGAGCGTGCAATAATTAAAATAATAAAGCATCGCGCGGTGCCCCCGTCTCATTGTGTTGATATGACAAGTGCCCGCAATAAGCGGAACCCTCGGCGGGCACGTTGGGGACGCCCGTAATCATATTCAACGGTTCACTCTTTATATCCAAAGGAATTTATGGCTCGATCTATTGATGCTTTATTTGCCGTAAATGCTCAACGGTGTTTTAGCGATCTCAATCAAACCACCACTCAACCAACTCGAGGTTTGTACAAGAGGATAAGAGCAATTTCTTTGCTTTATTTATTTAATATAATATCATAATATTATCCTTTATAATGCGTCTATGATTAGGGGGAGACTTTAGCCAAATATAACTAATTTAAAAATAATACCAAACTTTCATCGTCAATTACAAAATTATCAATAACAGTTATTAATCAATGATACTACTTTGGGGTATTATCATTAATATCCCAAGGTAGGATCAGACTGAAAACATTTTAATAAAATAAAATTATAAAAAAATCCTATTATATGTAAAATTTTGTTAACAATGAGACACCATAGGATGAACGAATAGGGTACAACCCAAAAAACCCCGACTAATACTTTAAATAGTATTTTACGACTATCGTATGAAAACTTATGTGAGGCGTTAGGAAAATAATCCTATTGAGGAAATTTTATCAGACAAATTTTCCTTCTATAACCAATTATAAACCTTGTCGAATATGTTATGTCGAATTAAATCTCTGCATGACTAGATATAAAAAGAAATATTACTACTATATGAAATTTTATTTTAGTTATAGTGCGAATATCAATATAATATTATATGATAATTAATATAACTAACTATTTAGTTAATGTTTTATATTCTATAAATAAAAACATAAAACAACACCTGCAAAGAGTATCTTTACACAAATAACCCGTTAAACGACGTATCGGTATTATTATGAACTTGAAACCTGTTTTTATTCACACATACAAATTACACGATCAGTAGTTATTTGTTGACACATGCAGTTTCGCTTAAAATATCAAGCTCACGTTTCAAATGACACGGTAAACATGTAGCTTACGGGTGTGTGGTTTCGCTACCGTGAAATTGGATATGAGTATCTTGCGGAATTCTTTCCGACCAGAGCATTGGTGACACGATCATCTACTTGATGTTTTGATTTTAACTTACTTTTGGAAAATCTGAAAACCTGATTCCATTGCGTTTTTTTGAGCGACTTCGATTAGAATCCCTTGTAAAAAGTGTAACATAGTTAATCTGTAACATGTATAGATATATATGTAAATATTGTCACTCATACATATATTATATATAATTGGAAATATCCCTTCTCTATATCTCTCGTTTGAACTCAAATAACACGCCCTGGAGAGCCAATCTATATATACTTATTGTAACGTAATAAAAATATTTATATTAGGTACTTTACAAAAGTTAACTTTTACAAATTATTTGGTCACCGAACATTAATTTTTATCCTTATCTGGCGTAGGTAATATCGTTTTATGGAATAAATCGATTTAATTATTACGATATAATTATATATTATATTTATTTCATTCTACTCAGAACAAAGAGAACACACACGAGTTAGTCATAATGATGAAAAGACAAAATGTAAATAAAATCGTTCGATCAAACATAATAAAGGTTAAACAGCAATAAATAAAGGCATGTATAAGAAAACCTTTGTGCACCATTCGTTTATACAAAAGTATTTACATGTGTATCGACTACACTTACATGTCAAAGTATCTATACACTTTGAGTGTGCCCGTTTATTTGTTAATATAGGCAATGTTAGCAAATAAATAGGCAATTAGCGTGCACAAACGCACCGACAAAATACAAATAACTATAGTTTTTTATGTTTTTTACATAATCAATGTAGGAAACATTTAAAAAATGTATAAATTGTAAATACTATAGATTAGATGTAGGTCCAAACAAAGTTCTAAACGTCCTGGCAACGGCAACGAACGTTACGTTGCAGTCTGAGCAAGATGGTACCCAGCTCTGGCATCACCAGCTGTGTCAACAAGACGGTTCCAGCTACACAATCATCATTAAAATTAATATTTGATAAGTGCCAGTTGTCAATGTCGCTAGTCAATGTTGCAGACATGCGAAACATTCTGTTCCAAAATGGCTCACTATAAATGCGGTTCGCGATTCCGACAATATAATGTTGTGTGCCCCTTTATCGCGTGTACTATTGTTAAATATAAGCACAGTTTTTTTTTTCTTCACGGCCAAATTAATTTTTGCGGCTACTTTCTTTTCATTTTTTAATTACTTATTTGACAATTTTTAATTAGTTCGCAAAAATCCGATATCTATAATTAAATTAATATAAGAAAATGATACAATTTTTATTCTGTAGATTGAACTGTCAAAATGGTAAGCTTGATTATTTGATGTTTATTTATATTATAATAAACTTTACTTATTGACTTTATAGAAAAAGTGTTATGCGTAATGCAAAACGGAGAATTTTTTGAGAATATCAATACTCACAAATAAACATGGATATTTTTCTTTCGGAAATAAATGAAAAAAAAAAAAAAAACAAAAAAAAAAAACAAAACAAAACATGCAAGTTCTCTATTGTAATTTTTACTAAGTGTTGCCAGTAACATGTATTATCCGCATAAATATAAATTGATATAATGTATATATCCGATTTTATATATTATATATCAGCGAACTCTGCTAGTTACAAAGCTAAGCCTTTGATTTGAATGAAAGATGAAACTGCAGGCGTTGTAGGATAGACAATAAAAAAACAATAATACATTATGAAGTGCAGGGGTGGCAGTGAGGTTGTTCGGGAGAGGGAGTAGAAAGCGGTTCGGACCGGGGCCACCTGTGAGCGCCACCGGGTCGAGGGTTGCGCAACCAAAGTATGTTAATTAATTTTTGGTTCAACATCCATTGCTCGGTCGCGTTGCTCTAATCGACAGACCATGCGGTTTTCATGTTTGTTTTTCTCACAAAAGGTCAGTCTCTGGGTATACCTTTAACACAAATATACGCGTTCTAATCAAATTGTAGATTCTATTGAAAGTTAAATATTAGGGGTTAAAGTATGAAATTGCCGATTTGTACTGAAAAATAAAAATTCGTTTTTTTTTTTAATTTAACATATTTATTTAATCAAAATAATTACCATTATTATCTATACATTGCTGCCATCTAATAGGAAGCTCATTTATGCCTTTGCGATAGAACTCTGGTGATCTAGATTCGACAAACTGTGTGAAAGCATTTTGCACTGCCTCCTGAGAAGAAAACTTTTTATCACGCAGAAAATTGTCCAAATCACGAAAAAAATGGTAGTCCGTTGGAGCAAGGTCTGGCGAATACGGAGGGTGACAAATGGTTTCTAATTGCAGTTCCTGTAGAGTCTGCAGATCAGTCAAATCATGAGGCACCCATTTTTCATATTTTTTTATTTTGTTGATTTGACGCAAATGAGTCAATATTGTTGGTAAGGTAACGTTAAACCATGCCGCTAATTCCTGGGTAGTTTGGCTCGGATCGGCTTCCACCATCTCTTTCAAATCATTGTTATTCACCTGTGTGGGCGGTCTTCCTCGTGGTTCGTTCTTCAAATCGAAGTTTCCATCACGAAAGCGTTTAAACCAAAATCGCACAGTGCGTTCATTAGCAGTCCCCTCTCCAAACGCAACATTAATATTGCGAGCTGTTTCTGCCGCGTTAGTTCCGCGTCGGAACTCGTATTCAAAAATCACACGAATTTTCGAAGTATCCATCTTTATTGTCTAAGCTGAATAAAAAAAACAACTGAAAGTTGATAATCGAATGTTGCACATTTTTTAAAAGAAGAACTACATAGGTACCGTATGAAAAAAGTTTCACTCAAAAATCTCAAACCATGAAGGTTCTATGTCAATTCGAAGTACCTATTACAATAAAACGGCAATTTCATACTTTAACCCCTATTATATTAATTTCTTAACCGAACATATATATGTATGCAATCACAAATGCCAGGGACATTTGGGTATCTATTTCTTATACTATACAAATTGTTAAAATATTGGAACAAACACGTGTTATTGAATGAATATTTAGAAAGAAAAGTAACAGTGACTGTCTGTCTGTTACATTTTCACGGCTTTAGCACTGGTAAAATAAATTTATATCTGGAGAAGATCTACTTTATTAAATATTATAATAAAGTAGATAATAATTATATATTATACCTAAATATTAAAAAAAGAACTTTCAAAAAATTAAAATCTACTTGTTTATCTGTTTTCTAAAAATCTTACTACTTTATTAATTTCAGTATACTGAAAAGTCTACCTTTGGAGATATAAAATTTGTTTTTGATCCACAAGTTTGAAAATATTCTAGGAAAAGTCGTTAACATTTAAAATGATCTATTAAAATGATCCGACGGGTTTTCGTAATACTCTTTTTCAAATAATGTACCTACAAAATTATCTACGAATTTATATTATTAATTCTTCAAACAAGTATACTTTAGAAGCCCCAATAGATATACTATCCCTGACTTCAGTTACAATTATATGATAAATGAATCAAGACGTTGAACGAATATGAAGAGCCAACATGAATTTCGCCGCCTTACTGTATTAATAAATAATTCATTAGACGCAGTCCCGTCTCCCCGCTTATTTGCTAGAAAATGGGGCAAGGGGTTTTATTAATTTCTAAGTGTACGCGGAATATTTAATGAGACCAAAAGTATTTATTATTCACGTAACTTATAACATATTGGATGGAAACAGTTTTTAACCGAAGATAAGTTAGCAAAATTAGAAATGCAGATTGCGGGATTTTAAACTGTTTATAAAAAAAATTCTAAAAACATTATCACTAGAGGACTATAGATAATTAACCGTGACTTGTTATTAATTCATTTTATAATGTGAAAAATTATCTAACTGATGGTGAAAACCACATCAAAATCGCGTTGCGTGGCATAAAAGAAGTTCGAGGATATACAGACAGACATACGCGGAAAACCACTATACTGTTACACATATATATTGTTTTATACTATGTAGATATATGATTAAGAACGCATTTTTATTAAATACTAGCTGTTGCACGCGGCTTCGCCCGCGTAACTTTATAAAATGTAGCCTATGTTACTCGCTGATAACAAACAGCTTCACAACAGTGAAAGAATTTTTCAAATCGCTCCAGTCTATTCAGTCTATTCAATGCAAACAAAGAATAAAATCTTTCCTCTTTATAATATTAGTATAGATATAATATTATCCCTCAATTAACGCGTATAAGTACGAGTAATTTATAATTCATTGTGCAAAACTTAATATCTATAATTATTTTAAAAAAATACTACGAAAAAAAAAACAAAGAGAAACTTGAAGCTTTTATCTATATCGGATATCGATGATCTTTGAAAAACACAATAATTGTCTTATACGTAGGTACGTCGTATTATGTGCGCTTTTGCAACACCTACGTCAACAGTTGCAAATATGCTGACGCCCACATTAACAAACTTTATATATGCATTGTTGATTTACTTACACAAAAGGCATTGTTAATTTGAGCTGCAATATTTTCTTAAGACCATTTATTGATTCTTTCTTTAGCAAATCAAAATTAAATCAGACAAAAAATCCCTTTATTAATACTAATTGACGAAACTAAATTCATCTAGCGGCTGGATACTATAACGAAACTTAAAACATAGGAACATCCGCATTCAGAAGCCAAAACACATAGAATTGAAACCATCGATGATTGAAACATATTTGAATTGAATTTTTGTATTGAATAAATGTAAAAATCTACTGTTTGACAAAATGTTAGAAAGCACAACACGCAAAATTTACATACACGTACATGTATAATTTCTTATTAAAATGTTATAGGTACCTAATGGTTTTTATAAAAATTAGCCCGGCTATTTATGCTTATTTAATGAAGAACTTATCTTTGACCATTTCTGCGTCAGCAAAATAAATAAATGACACTGAAATGTTGTGAGCATTTTTTTTTTTCAGAAATGAGATCATTTTAACGTAACGTTTGTTGGCAGGTTTTTTTAGGTTTACACAGATTATCACAGGAGCACACCGCTGAATCACGTTGGTGGCACTTGCCAACTGATTGATAATTAAATGCAACGTCTTACATCCAGTCGAGAGACTATTGGAATTTTATCTCTACGCGGTGACAATTAAGATACAATATCGTAGGACAAGTTGGCCTATGAATCATCGTACTCGGTTCGCCAGCTGCGAATTAAGAATCAGTTTGCATCGTTCTCCGCAAATGTCGCGGATCGTCTTTCCTACGATTAACTGCAACGAATTTTACTACCGAGCTTTAGAACTTAGGTACGTAACCTTATTCTTAACATTCGTGGAGATATGAGTGACACTCATGGATTCAAGCTGATAATTTTATCAATTAGTTAGTATCCTAACAGAACGCTTCTTTCAAGTACGATTTAATGACCATAGAACACTAAAACAATAGTCAGTAATGAGTACTGATTAGTTTGTAAACCCGTGCAATCAAATTTATTCATTCATCAAATGACTAAATGACCTGTAGTTGAATTTTAATAATTATAAATTGGTAGTTTTTAGGTTGTTGGTGAAAGGTTCTAGCATGAGTGCTAGCTAGTGTTCATGGTAACATATGAATTGAAGTTTACACAAATTTATAATTCATACAATAATATAATAGGAGCGATGACAAAGATAGTTATGAAATGAAGGCAATAAATCAGACAACCTGAACGAGCGCTATGAATGAGCATGGGTACAACGGTGGTGTATGTATAATGTACTATGCCGTCGCGCGCGCGCGCGTCTGTCGGCCGCCTGTTTGAATATAAATTTGGTGACATAGGACATTATAATACATGCTGTTAGCAGCAAGATGGACTGTAATTTGACTTTTATTGTCTATATTCTGATTATTGATCTATTTCTGTATCGGAAGCAAACTATTCTAAGTCACACTTAGAAAATTATTTAGTACGCACGATAAACGTCTGAATGTAATCATGTAACGAGTTGGACTTGTAACATGTAATCAAAACCGTAACTTTTTTGTTTTCTTTGAATAAATATACCAGTAAAATACTTATTCTAAATGGCATCATAAAATGATTGAAAAAAAAAATGGACTTAGAATAGTAGACCTCATCACTTACCCTTTCGCGACTATAAAGACTTTTACATAAAATAATAGAATAGACAGCATAATTTGATTCATGATTGTTGTTGTCAAACATAAATCTTCAAATAGTTACTTTTTAAACTGAAATTGAACAGTTTACTGCTGACATCTCACAAGCTTCTAGAATTTGAAGTGTTCTGGACAAAACATTAGTCTTCTCGTCTATATGTGTCTATATTTTTAAGCCTTTATAAAATGAATCGATCAAGATTAGCTCAAGCTATATATTTTGAATTTCTCCTAAACGAACTAGTCCACATTTTATGTGACTTTTTACAATATGCACATCATTTCAAGAGAACACATGCGCGTATAATAATTATCTGTTTTGCAAAACGGACGCTCAGATTACTTGAGTGTGGCGTAAAGAGGCGTCAGCGCGGAACGACCGCCACAACATGTGGAGATAATCACTAGAGTTGGCGCTTTCAACCACCGTGGATGCATTTGATCTAGACAACTATGACTATTGAAAAATATCACTAATGTGTATAAATGTAGGTTTGCACGTTTATATAGATACAAATAAAAATCGAATAATGTCACCAAACTAAGTATACATAAGTTATAGCGACATCATGATCCAGGAGGAGCGTAAGAGGAAAAATTGAGTGATAAGGGAAAAATTGTGTTTATTTTCTATATTATCAATATACCTACAGTTTATCTTCAAAGAGTGAATCATAATTTACAATGATTAACTCAAAATAATTACAGAATTAAAAAAGATTACATGAAGATTAACTTTAATTCCTACTTGAAATTTAAGGAAGATAAACACGACATAATAATAAAATACTGGATGTATACAGATCTCATAATATACAGTCCTAGGATATTTTGTGAAATAATGTAGGTGTAAATTTAAGACACTTATTAGTTGTAACAGAAATAAGGTAGTAAGCAACAAAAACTAATGAAGTTCCTACACAATTATCAGTAAGGGATATGTATTGTCAGTATTAATAATGCGGAGTACAAATAATACAATTCAGATTGCTCATCGGGTTCACAAGCCAGTGACCACGACGATACACAAGGATCTGATGTAACAGATAGTTGCCTACGATAAACCGGCCACACTACGTCGGTTATGTAGGTCTGATGCGCCCACACTTCTCTCACGATGACAGATCAATATTAAACCAGTATTATGTGTTCATAACTGAAAACAAACACAACAAAACAACTAAAATACGTAATTGAATTATTTGGATTGTATTTTAATTGGACTGGAAATATTTAAAGCATTCATTCAAGGCATCCACAATATTGAAACGGTTAATATTCTTCGTTCGCACAAACTTTAAACGTGACCTGAACGCTTTCCTATCGTCGTTGAGTAGCACTTTGACTACCTCAAAAAACAATCAATTCATGACCAACTGCCAGCGATGTGCGTGAGTTCAAAAATCTGCTTTTGGAATATTGATTACCTGCCTTAGTCTTGGCATACAGAAATTTAACTTCTAATTTTGTTATGATGTTTTGATCATTGAATTAACAGCCCTTACCTATATTGAGGTAGGTAATTGCCATTACTACGAAAGCTTGGGTGTGTAATGAAGGGAATCTTGCGAGGTTTAACTAGATCAAGGTGCGCTGATAATCGAATCAATTTGAACTGCACTAAAGCCGGCAATGTTGCCGACAGAGGGTTTAACTAAGTTTATGACTATGCCAGGTACGCTCTTAGCGTGCAACAAGTTTGTTGGGAACGTCTTGAGTGCTTTGAAATCAGTTAAGCCGTATATATAGGTGTATTCCGCTCAATAGTTCTAAACGTCTCAATGAGGGTGAATAATGTTGGCTAGGTTTAATTGTTTATCTTGCGGATGTGTGTTGTAAAGGGTCATAAAATGTACTTTGTGCAATTAGCGGTGTTGACGGTGTATGCAGCTTCTATGTGGCGGGAGCCAATTGCCGCCGTCAATTTGCAAAAGTGCAATGACCACTTGGTCTCTGTGATACACACTTGAACGCGTAATCATTTTCTAGCCACACTAGCAAGAAATTAAAAGAAGGATAAAGAGGATTAAAAGAGAGGAAGAACTAAAACATAGAATAGAATATTCTAGATGCATGATGTATACAATAATTGTAGCTTATTAAAATATTTCTAAAATATTATAAGCATCTGATTGACTAAACGTAATAAAATTCTACATAAAAGATTTCGTTTTTATTCACTACCTAATGATGAATGAGACAGCAAATTATTGATTCATATGTTATTGGTGAATGAATGAAATGTATTTTCACTTGAAGTATCTTGCCAATCCAAAATCCAGTAGGGAATCATTTCATTCTTCATCATTAATTAATTATTTCCTACATCAATTTTATTTTTTCATTTGCTTAATTAGAAAAATCCAAGTTTTTATTCAGATGTTTGTAACGATAAATCTACACGACGACTGTAAGTGTATGATTCTCACAGATAATTACCTACAGTAAATCAGTGCAATAACATTTCTCGTTGGTATCGGATATAATTGGATTGCATTGCAAGTAGCATCTATGCGGAAGAATGAAAACATCTCTCATTACATCCTGTCTCTCTCGTTGTTCTGAGAACAGCATGGGACTTATAATATTCTATTGGGTTATTAAAACATATGTATGTTTAAAAGCACATGTTTGAAGTACTAGCTTTAGCTCGTCCGTAGCCATAGATTAATGATTATGAAAGTCCACCCCTTTCGCAAATAAAGACTTTTGCAAAGTCCCCTATATCCTGGGGTATTCTTCCCCCAGATTAAACGTTGTATCCATACCTAATTACCGGTGTACAGGCGCATAGAGAGTTCAATGCTTATATTATTAATTCTCGTATATTAATATGTAAGGATGATTCAATCGGTGTGATTCGCGTTTACTGTTAATTTATTGTATCCAAGCAATTAATGTTGAAAAGCCGTTGTGTACAGTACAAGAGGTTAAGTGAAAAACACGAAACAAAGGCTAGCGTGGTCGGTTAAGCTATTTAGTATGCATTTGGAAAGGAGTCGGGGCGAGAGCAATAAGTTTGAGCCCGCGATTTGCATAGATTGTGGCGAGACGGTCGAGGCGCGGGACGCGCTCGTGTTTGGTGATTTACTCGAGCGACCGTGTGGGCGAGCCGACGCGATAACACCTGCGCTGTTACCACACTGTTATACTTCTCTGTACAACAATGACTCCGAAGCATCAAGGAAGTGAGCCCTTCGTGTGCGGAAACCAGTTTTCATTCAAACAAAATATTAGTGTATAAATAATTCTAAATTTAAACGGAGCCGTGAAGCTAGCCAATGTTTAAATTACTCGCATTTACCGCGGCAACAGTCCGCGGCATTCGCGAAATGCTGCCAGCGACGATTAGCAGAATTCCTTTCTTGCAATAGGACATATAAAAAATAAGGTTCTATTGCGACATCGTGTCGACATTTATGCACATGCATGTGTGGGTGTATGGTAGTTAGTTGATTTACCATTTACATTCGTTTTTTTCTTCGCGTCGTGCATCATAATGATATTGGTCGTTTATTAAATAATACTTGTACTGCACATAAGAACGGTATAAAAGAGTAGCAGTATACCTTATATTTGGTAGTGGATTCAGCATAGAAAGAGAGAAATTCTACATTATAAATTTATTATTATACTATTTATTTTACATTTGACACCTTCTTTTACGGACGTACTAATGCGTTACCGAAACGATTTCATTTATGAGTATCTTGTAACAATCCACTTCATTTATGAGTTTTAAACGATTAAACACATTTAATATTTTATTTTGGCCCATAATCTTGTTGTGTTTAATAACCATAACCATAAATTGGTAACTATATTTACAATTAATATAACTGAGAATTCAAGTAATGATTCCGATATATTATTAATTTTTATTAAAATAATAACATATTTAATTGCTTTACCATCGGTGGCCAAATTATAAGGAACAGTGCTCATATTGATGTAATTTTTAGTTTATAATATTTGTTTGAGTAAATGTTGTGTTTTTTTTTTAAATATGTAGTTATTTTATTTGATATTGCTACTGGTATCGTTATTATTGTCTTTGTCAAATGGCAACACAGGATTTCGCCATTTGTCAATTATGTAGATTTTTTCTTACTTATAATTAGTCATTTTTCGTTAAAAAGCGCGGTTTGCAATGTTGTCGTTTGTTATATTTTCTATTCGTTTTTCATTAGTTTTTAACGATTTTTGTGTCTAAAATAATCAAAAGGTAAGTAATGCTTCTTATGTTTTGTATATGAATTTACATTTTAATAATGGTTCGATGCGATAATCTTCAATTTTCTACTTTTTAAAATGGGTAAGGCTTCAAATATGTCTCCGAGAAAATGTAGAGATAAAAACGTTGTTACAGCATTCCACATATTTCCAGAGACAAAGCAGCTAATGCTGGGGTTTCAGAGACTGTTGTCAATCGAATAAAAATAAAAATTTACAGTAAAAAACCTTTTTGGGCAAATCGTGTTGGCAAATGTGGTAGGAAAAGGATCACCACTCCTCGTACCGATAGAAAATCAGGAACATGCCTCGAAAATATATTTGCCCGTTTGACCACGATGATGATCGACGAGGGTTTAAAGAACTCGGAAAGGACAAAGCGGAGGCAGTTTTGGTAGGCTGCCGACAATGGTTGGCGGCCTATCAAAAAACCACGCCTAACCGATGGTATGAAAAAGAAACGACTGTAATGGGCTAGAAAACATCGAAATATTACTGTTGCAGACTGGATACGAGTAACTAAAGCTTTTTTGAATAATGCAATTGATTCCTACTATCAATTCTATTAAATTACAGGTGTGCTTTTCCGACGAATCAAAATTTCAAATGTTGGTTGACAAAAGTCTTTGTAAGACGACGCCCTAGGGAACAATTCCACGCAGATTGCCTTGTGGAGAGGGTTAAATACCGGGTTAGTGTCATGGTGTGGTCTGTCATCTCAGCCAAAGGCATGGGACGCCTATACATTGTAGACGGGACAATGAAACAAGACCAATACGAGCGAGTACTAGAAACCCAGTTACTGCCGTAGGTCAATGAATGGTTCCCTGGTAATGACAACTACATTTTTATGCATGACTCTGCACCGTGTCACAAAGCCAGAAGTGTTACTGCATTCTTGGCTGGAAAAAAATGACTGTTTTCCTTGGCCAGGGAATTCATCAGACATGACCTATCGAAAGCATGTGGGAACATCAAAACGGCCGATGGCGAAAGAACTGATTACCACCAAGCGCTAATTGATTGAAACTCTCATCAGAGATTGAAATCATAACTTCACACTCCAAGAAAATGCAAAAAACCATGTATTGAGAGCATGCCCTGACGTATAGAAGCTCTTATTGTAGCAAAGGGAGGCATCACTAAATATTGAAACTTATTTTATTAATTTTTATTAATATTAATATTACTCATACGAAGAATATAAAACAGATTTGTATTTTTTTTGTAGTTTTTATGATCCTAATAAAATACAGATACAAATAAAAAATACATAAGAGACCTACAACCATGTTCTATTGTAATCTACATTTTCTACCATAATGTAAGTTCGTGTACATGTTAATTTCTAAAATATTTTATGCTGTTTTGTATACTTAATAAGGCTAAACGTGCCGTTACAGTTTTTGTTCGAGTTATTCTCGTGAAGGACGTGTCATCTGTATGTTGTTTTTAGCAACAAAGATATAATTTATTTACCTTTTTGTAGGTAAGATATAATTTATTTAACTTCTTATAAATCCCCCAACGGATGTTGATACGGTTTACTCCAATAGAATATTTGTGTAAGTATATAATTTGCAGAAAAAAATGTATCTGAGCAAAGTCAGGTCGGAAGTAAACAATAAAAAGTTAAATCAGAGCATATTCTTGAAGTTGGCAGTGACTACGAGTATAGCCAAACCATACGGCTATTACCAAGAAACCATGGGAAAGCGTTATTGTTTTTGAACCCAAGTAATTAGGGCGAAGGTTTTAAAGGGACGATAAGGGAGCATAGCAAAATTGTTTAGTATGAGTTAAAAGATAATGGGTTTGTGGTGTTGTCACGCAATGATTTAACTAATGGAGTCGGTAGTGATAAAATAGATAATTGGAGAATGAGCGACTGCGACAACCCGTGGCACGATCCACGACATTGCAACATAATAGGCAATCACCGGCAACGTTACTATGCGGGTTATTATAAATTACACTTGTATACATAAACTAAGTATTGCTCGACAATAAACAACGTTTTGCATAAGAGAGAGTTACATTGTTAAATTAGTACACAATGCCTGCGTGCGTAAATTTAAACATTTTTGATGTTTGTTTTATCTTACAATATTTTTTACAGTCCTAGTAGATTTCTTTTTGTAATATATACCATAGGTAATCTCCAAAGAACATACGATATTAAGTTTTAAATGTTTAAATTTTAAATGTTTCAAAACAGCCCCCATAATAATTATCCCATGGCTTTGAATTTGAATCTTAGCCAAGGTAAACCAATGATAGTACATATTTCGATTTCAGGTATGCATTAAAAATAATGATGTTTTGCTGTAATGCAGTGAGCTATATAGTGTCATCACCTCTTACATTAAGGAAAACCTTTTTAATTAGAGCGCCACCACAAGAGAGCTATATGTACATATAATATATAGTTCACTCTTCATATTGAGTAAATACCTGTGCCCACAACACAATACAGATCGAAACCATAAACGAAAATACGCACGAAATTAAAAAATATTAATATTATGATATATTTTTTTCGTCTTTCAATAGATGGATTAGTTATGAAGCTACGATACACGCACTTAACGTCAGTACATCGTTTGTAAAAAAAGACGGAGTAAATGGATATTTAATAAGACATTAAAAAAAAACTTTAATTTTCCGAAATCGTTGCTCCCAAAACCAGCACTTTCCCATTTTCTCACGTCGAGTCACAACGCGCTTTACTAAGAGTGAATTATTGCAATCGTGACAATAAAAAGCTCTATCAGTGCAAGCGTTGTCGAGACGTTAATTACGTCACAAGTACATATATTGTGGTCGCAATATTATCTATCGGTCGTGTTTAATAAACGTCTCAGAGATATCGTTAATTAAGTATTGCCCGGTTTAATTACCGCATGGCACAGTGTTAGGGAGCACATAAAGTGTACAATTATTTGCATCGGTTTTCAATGTTTGGCAGAAAAGAGTCGCCTGATTGGGCTTCCTAGAGTAAAATTAAAAATTAGATAAAAATGCAGCACATAATAGACTATATTCTGTATATTCTGTTCTGTACTAAAGTTTTAATTGTCCACTTTTAGCTACAAAAATTTGTTGTGCACTGTTGCACCTTAATTCAAAGGTTGGCGCTTATTTTGGCGAAAATTATATTCGGTCTGAGGTAAGTCCTTGTCTTACCTCAAATGTTAAATTATCACATTAAAAGTGTTATATGCGTTTAAAATCTTATATTTACACTGATAAAGGTATGATTGTCCACTGATATAAGCCATGAAAGAATTGCAAAACGATCTTTACTATCCGATGATCAGAGTATCATATTAGATCGAATCAATCCACCAAAACAACACCAACCGAATAATTGCCCTTGTACTAGATTAATTATTATTCCTGTAAAGAAATAATTTGCAATTTTTTTATATCACCTAATAATCAATCAAACCTAAAGAACATTTTGTTGTAAGTTTTTTAGAGGGAAAAATTCGGAGTAAGCAATGGGCAGTATGCCAACCCTGTCAACTACAAGGGTGGCCTCTTCCGTTCGAAACTCGGCGACACGTCCATCCACTACACGTTGGTGAAGAGTGGCCAATCATTTGGGCGGGAGCCAGTTACACTGACTACAACACTAATAACTGTGCACGAATAACGTTCGAGGAAATTTATTATCGTATGATGTATTACCCTCTAAAGTGTGATAGCAATCATTCAATTACAAGACAGATCTTAGTCGTAATTTTATAAACTCAATGCTTTAGTTAGATTTATGCACATTTCATGAAACTGTTTCGCACACCTGGTTTAACTGTGTATTGATTATTGACATTTGTAAGAAAATAAACGACCTGAACATTGAAATAGTAAACATGTCATGAAACAAACGCTCATTTCTTCTAGGTAATGTTCATTGTTTGCCGTAAGCCGCACATTGTAATGGTCAAAGCATATACTGCGTTCAACCAGTACTGTCTTACACAGGACCACCGTAAAATACCAGCACAAGTACTGTATGTGAATGCGTGGTTCTTGGTATGCAAGTGAAGTGAATATACCCCTATTCTCACCTCGTAAGGGTTGGCAGCGTACTTACACATATACACATCTATTGTATTGCATTTGTTATGACGTCAGGCTGGCGGACGGCACATTTGATGATAGGTGGCTACCGTTGCCTATAATCTGAAGGAAAACCAGAGGGTATGCAATGCGATGCCGGCCCTGATAGGATAAAGGATAGAGGAGCAACTTATCAGGGTTTTGTTCCGGAGTACCATACTGATACACCGAAACATAGGTAACCAGTGGATGTAGGCGAAAGTAGGTACTGCCAGTACAATGCTATTTGAAAAAATGTTAACAAGTATCGTGACGACAAGGCCGCTATTCCGATACTAAGTTTCGGACATGTGATGCGAGCTCTAAAGTACAACTCTTTCGTTTGAACAAAGCCTAATAATGTGTAAGTAGGCCAAATCGATCACGCGTCGCTACGAACGAGCTTTTGCTTCGACCTAATGATCGTCACAACTGTTTGATCCCTGTGACCTCACTTCAGTATTGACACGTTTGTGGACAGGTTTAAAGCGATCCTAGAACTACAAAATTTCTAGAAAACGAATCGAACTACAGGACCGCTGAAAGCGTCAGTCACAGAGTATACACTAATAAATAGCGTCAGCGTTGACAACTGTCATCACATAACAAAGAAAACCACAAGCGATGAAAAGACGATGCAATATTGGCAATAATAATTTGATAAAATTTTAATAAAAACATTCCTCTTTAAAGTTACATAGTAAGTACTTAAGTAGATATTTTATTATTTACAAGTATTCAATATTTTATTAATAATGCCAACATTTGTGGATCGATTTTAGTTAAATCTGTTACATAATATAGATTTTTCATTCGTGCCCTTAACTTGTTTTTTAGATTTCTTGGTTTCCAGATTGCAATTTTTTTTGAATAATTTGTAATAAAAATATACCTATTATAAATACGTTGGGGGTAATAGCCCAAAATGTAAAACACCTATTTCATTTTTCATTTCTTCATTAAGTCGCCATTAATTACAATAAATATTACCTTTATGGCTTTCATCAGCTCTCATTGAAAATAAAATAAAACCTTTTAAGACTTCCATATCATTTCATTTATAGTGTTATCGGGTGATTTCTCATTTAATTACTCACCAATACATATTAGTTAACATTTTAAATACAAAAGTAATTAATTGTCTGTTACGTTTTCACTTTTAAATTTTAACCAAATTTGAATTCAGAACTCTGGAACTCCGGCGAGATTTTAACTTTCAAGCGGACGAAGCTTGTGGCTAAAAGCTTCGAAGCAATAGATAAGTATGCAGTAGGATGCACGGTGGTACATTGTGACCTTACTTCCGCAGGTTTACTTCATTGTTTAAGCCTCCATTTATTTTTTCTGGTAAATATATTAACAATCTTTTGTCTATTTCTAAATGTCATAAAGGTCAAAAATTTTATTCTTGATAATAAAAATAAGCAGCTTTTTCTCAATACTTGACATTTAAGTTATCTTTTTGAAATTGATTAATGACTACTTATGCATACTTAGACATTTTCAATTTCAAAACTTATTGAAGACTACGATAAATATAATTTCATTTGAAATCTCTCGAGTTTAATAAAGTTTCATATCTTTCGTGCTACGAATAGCTTCGAAATAGTTATAAACTAACAATATGACTGATGTTAGAGATTACTTTATTTTACTTATACAAGATGTGGTTATACGAGGTTATATGATAGCGGGCTATTTTCAAAATTAGAATTTTGAATGAATTTTAAATTCAGGTCATCTCGTTTTAAAAAATATTCCTTCTTAGATATAGCTAGAGGCGACGGTTTATACACAAAATGAGTGCTAAGAAATAAAAATCGTGAGCTCAACAATCAAATGACCACTTTACGAACGAGTAAAACACGCGCCAGTGTACGAGAGGGGTGTGCTACTGAGTTTTCGAATGGCAACTTTTTATCGGTCGGTCTGTTGTTGAATAGAAATGAACCCTGAATAATGCATGCGTGCAACCCCACTCACCCTTGCAATACCTCGATCAATTTTCGGTATGCGTAACACCTGTTATTAAAAATATATAACGTATATCACAATGGTGTTAGTTTTCAATGGAACAAAATTTATTTTACTAAAATATACTATAAATACGCTAATTATATTGTGTACCCCCAATTGTGTTTCGTGGCTTCAATGGCTCGTCGATCTAGTATCTAAAATGAAGAAAGGACCACATCACAATTCGCAAAGTATGAAATAAGTATGCAAATAAACAGATACAAATAGATAGCGACTACTCTTATATAGTGAGTAAGTGATTTGTCACAAATATATTATCAAACGAAACACTGAATTGATACTTAGAATAAAAATATTCAGCGAGATATTTAGATTTTTAGTTGAATTCCTGAAAACAATGACTTAAAATTACATTTAAAATATTTAAAACCACGATTCCTCCAAGTTTTGAAGTTAAGTTGTAAACATTGCAATGTAATATTGTTTACGGTTCTCGATAGTAGTTTTTAATAGTAGTGTCTTCTTTTAATACTAGACGTGTGCGTACACACTGCCATAAAGATAATTGTCGCGCTTTTAAAGAGAAGTTAATAGGAATTAATAATCTATTGAATGGGTCCATTCGCTGTTTTATAGTTCAATGAATGCGATAATGATCAACAGCTTACAATTACGCTGAGTATACATACATACGCCGAGCGCCTTTTAAAGCCAGTGAAGATTGTAATAAGATAACTAAACTAGATTTTTTGTTAATTTTTTTTTTCAAATGTCAATATGACAAATTAATTTGGTTACACAATTAGAAAGTGCAATAAAACTCGTATTGAGTATAGGAAAATAGGCGTTTAGGGGAATAGGCTCCACTAAAATAATATTACACAGATAGATCATATACTGTCATTATAAGTCATTAGGAATAATGCAGTTTGAAATGAGACCAGGAAAAAGGTATTTTACAAAGTAATAATAATGATGAATATATTATTAAGAAAATAATGTGATCATGTGATTAGCTTCTTAATAAATTCTTAATAAATAATTCTAGAAAGTTTTACATAATAATTACAAGTAGGTAACTGTTAATAAAATATTCAATATGAGTAATTTATTAATGTATAAAATTCAACTGGCTATGACATTTTAATATAAGTCTGTTAGACGTCCTTGACCTGCTTGGTACACTTACTGTACGAATACAATACGTACTTATTCGATTTTCTTTTAATATTTATTTTATTTACAAGTGTCTCGCACAGAAACATAATAATTAAATTAATCATCCCATTATATTTTTATCACCAACCCAAAACTCAAAACAGATATGGAGTGGGGCAACTCAAGTACCATAGGTTACTTATAGTATCAGTACCTACATAATTAAAAAAAATCAAATGTTAATTTACTAATTGTGTAATAAAATACATTAAAAAAATACTTATTACTGTTTATTTACAACAATTAGTGTTAATTTGTTCATTCAAAAAAGTTTGATTAATAAGTTTGATTTAAACACAATATTAAAAATAAAATAAAAAAGGATTTAAAAGCACTGCTATTTTGCGAAGTGTGTGAGCTCGGCTTTACAAAATGTGATCTTAGAGTAAAAGTCCGTATGGCTTGTGAAATCAACCTCTGCTGCCACTACCCGAGGCCAGTTTCACTTCCTGCGCCTTTTATTTAATCCGATGATCTTGAAACACTGCCATTAATAATATGTGCGGCACATCCGACAGACATCGCTTAATACTAAATATAAATAATGTAGATACTCCGAACGAACAATTTTGAATATAATCTATTGTATATTAAAATCTTTACTTTTGTTCCGAATTGTACATTTACGATTAATTCCATTAGTTTAGGAGACCACTAGTCCCAAACAACGTGACACGTAATTTTTATATATTTAGAGATAAGCAACTCCCTTAAAAAACATTAGCTGGATAAGTAAAGATAATCAGTAATAGCAGGGTGGAGCTTTGTAATAAAAGCACAATTTTTTAATTCACCCTTTATCACGTCTGGTTTGTTGATACAAACAATGCCTGGTTTTTATCATAAAAAAGTGAAGTTTTTTATTTATGCCAATTTTAATATCAAAAATCGCACATATAGCTACTTAATTATACTTGGTATGTATATATTTGTATAAGTTTAAAATATTTGTATTATTTTCAATCTTTACTTCATCGCACAACTAAAAGCTAGTCAAATTTATAAGATTGTTTTTCAACTAAGTAGGTACATATTATTTCAACTTTGATAGCGATTCTTCAAAGTGCGTAGCTAAAGTTGGCTAGACAGACCTAACGGTATATAAGTGGCAGGATATTCAAACGGGAACCAAAGACCTATTCATAAGAAAACCTTTTTAAATGTCGCCATGACAGGTACTTAAATAGACTGTGTTTTGCATTCGTGCACACAGATAAACATTACTAGTAAATAGAATTTATAAAAAATGTAAACATTGTAAATTTATACATTTATTCTAAACTAGCTGGGGCCCGCGACTTCGTCCGCGTTGAAAAAGAAAATATATGAGTGGTAATATAACGCCTGATATCTTTATCGCTGTGACGACAGTGGCGCTGCCACGACTACAGTGACGCCCAATTTTTTTATATCTTTAGAAAATCCTATATGTTAATCCAGGTAAAAAACTATCTGTGTACCAAATTTATTCCAAATGTGTTGAGCCATTTTTGCGTGAAGGAGTAACAAACATCCATACATACGTCCATCTATCTATCCTCAAACTAGCATTTATAATAATAAGTAGGATGAATGAATAAAATTATAATCAGAAAGATTTGCAAAGAACACAACTGGTGCGCTTCACTATACTTAAACTATTTTATATTTTCGACAACTTTCCAAACAATAAACCTGTTTTAAACTAACACTATGTATAACGTGTATGCTCATATATTTATTTATATGTTAGACATTGGATATCTATTTTTCAGTGAACTCCAGCGATCGGCGTGTTGATAATTTCTGATGTGCATAACGGGGCACTGACCTGAAGTAAACATGACACAAGCAAGAGGTCTGAGCTTTTTACGACTAATGTTTATGCATATTACATAAATTTAACGTTGTACACTGCGTTGTCCTTCGCTTATAGATACTCACAGATATTACTTATCTAAAAAACGAAAGATATTATGGGTAGTTTTCAAAATGTGATGTCCAAGTAGATATTTTCTTTTTTACATACATATATATTTTTTAAATCAAAAGTCCATATTTACTCGTGTATCGTGTTTCAATTGAGTAAAGAACGATACAAAATATTTGATAAAAAATTAAATAGACATATCAAATAGATTTTGATATGTAAATAATAGTGAATACATCGCATTTCAGTTCACTGAGTGAATACAAATAAAATACAGAAAACAAGTAAAATTAGTCAAATAAAGAACTAGACTAGAAAATATATATCCATTGTATATCTTTTAGGCAATTTAATATAAAAAAAGTAATACGAAGATAAGACAAACTCTATGTGGTAGGCGAATGTCACAAAAGCAAACAGATAAAAACATCTATTTAAACAGACGCACCCCAGATGAAAAAAAACTGGGATGAAATGAAAAAAGAAAAAGCTGTTATACGTAAGTTTTGAAGGCGCTCACACTAAGTAAAACAACACAACTGATTTAACAATGAACACTTAATGAACAGTTAACTTTGTGTTTCCTACTGACGGTAAAGAAGGTAACGTAGTTAGGAAAGGATAAGGCTGCGATACAGATGTGTTATTTATATAGGTCCAGAATCAGATTGTATGTTATACTT
Organism: Synanthedon andrenaeformis; assembly: GCA_936446665.2. Taxonomy (NCBI): domain Eukaryota; kingdom Metazoa; phylum Arthropoda; class Insecta; order Lepidoptera; family Sesiidae; genus Synanthedon; species Synanthedon andrenaeformis. Next base: position 9,140,096 of record OW387781.2, on the reverse strand, counting down.
ATTGAATGAAAACGAAATCTAACAAAGTAAATGATTCATGACCGACAATTATTTAAGATTGAAAAGAAAAAGTCATAGTTATCTAGTGCGGCACGGTTAGAGGAGGGAACACAATACAATAAGCTCCGACCCACGCGCCGATGAATCATGCACCAGCGCAGCGCGACTGGTGCCGCAACACGAGCAAAAACATTACCTACTTTTGAATAGGTTCCCTTTCTCTTTCTACACCTCTAAAGCGCACCACGTCCGGCGCCATTCGGTTGTGTCAATAACACAAACAAATCATCATAAATCGTCCTTGGCACACGACTACGTCAAAAAGTTACAGCGCAACTAGAGCTCGAGTCTAACTCTAAACTAAAAGTTTAAACAGCAATGAAATATTTTCAGTTAGAGCATCAGTTACAGTTGCTCCGAAACTCAACGCGAAATAAATTAAAACGCGATACAATAAAACTGGTGGAATTATGCGAAAAGTTAGTACAGACGAAAGTTTTAAAATAACGCCCATACCGGAGAACGTCGAGTGTTTATATGAGAACACGCCAAATGGCACATAAACGTTTAAAGTGCTGTAAATTTTTCTCTTAATCTGGATGGAGCGATGACAAATAAAACGTCCCGCCACCTGGACGACTTTTCGGGGATTAAATTCAATAAAAGAGTAAATAAATTCAAGTAGTAAAGAATCCGGGTCGTTTATTGATATAAATAAAGTAGTGTGAAACTGTGAACTCCAGTTTCACACTACAATATAATAAGCCACTTGCACTTTGTTTGTTGGCAAGTTTCACACTGGATTTCACATCACTTAGCAAATTTTCCTTAATTACCTAGGACATTTAAAGTAAATTATAATTATCCTCTTAGATATTTATTTTTGCACACAAATCTGAAAAGTAGAAAAATCATTTAACAAAATTATCACCTACTTCAGTGAATATATTTAACGCGACAGATCTATTACTGACTCAATGGTCATTGATTCGATTCTAGTCAACTACTATGACTGTTAATTTAATTACAAAAATTTCAAGATCTACAAAATTTCATTTACAAAAATTAAATCATTGAGTGACACAATTAGTATACAAGTTTTATAACCTTGCAGTTATAAAACTTATTAAAAAGGTGTTTACTTATTGCTTTAGACTTAGACATTAATATAATGTCGCATTAAGTGTCCAGTCATTGCAGGCAAAGCGTGACGGAGTTGAACGGGTGACCATGAAGTGCGTAGAGCAGGGCGATACGTAGAAACGGTGAGTCACAGACAGAGCTCGAACATGGTCACAACAACGGGTTGGAAAAGGACACTGTTCACCAGAAAACCGGTTTAAGATTTCGAGTTTCGATCCGATATGCTCCTGTCTGCGCCAAGTCGACGTCGTCGCTCGAGTAGAACTACTTCACAAAACTTCGGGAACTAGCGGCTCATTACTTTTTTAATTTCATTTCGCCGGAGACAGGTCGCACCGAATCGATTTCTACGGCACGGCACTATCGATGATGCCATACTCGTTCTCGTTCGTCTCATAAGACGACATATTTAATCTTATCAGGTAAAGGTTACATACTGAACACTTTCTTTATCTGGTCGCGTATTCTACCATGGATGATGTCACCGCCCGCTTTAGTTCTCTTATCTTGAGTTTGATAAGACAGTTTGTTAGGAATGTTACTTACTTTACGTACGCTAACAAAATGATCACGGTCGTATTATTGTTATGGCATTTTTCACTTACTCGCTAATTGTCGTTTGACATTAGTACATAATTAAGAGTAATGGGAATAAAGAGTAGGTAGGTACATGTGTTTGCGTGTACACTTTATATAAAGTTTTTTTTTAAAGTAGGTGCATCGATCGCTGAAGAAAGTTTTAACACGGTAACAGGAATTTTCCGATTCGCTGGAAATGATCGCGTCTCGGTGAATCATTACGTGTTTTTGCCATCTTATATGGATGTACGTAGTGAAATACACACTTTTACATTATAAATCCCACTGTCATAATATAAATGCGAAAGTTTGTTAGGATGTTTGTCACGCAAAAACTACTGAATGGATTTTGATGTTTTTACAGTTAAATCATATTGCTATATTTGTGTAATATTTACTAATAACATGCAGATCTTAAAATAACCCATAATTGGATACCTATTATATAATTCGATATAAAAAATATTCATGTGACAAAGGTATTATTTATAAATCACAGTGTAACTGGACGTTAAAATACATTACAAAAATAAAAAATCTGCTTCAGCCACTATTTGTTCTGGGATTCTCTAATAAAAATAGACACTGACTAGTTAAGCCTTAGTCATAGCGTGATTAGTTAATTTTTTCCTATCTTAAAACCATATCACACAAAATGTTCAATGATGACAAATTCAGTTCAAAATGGATTTAGGTGTTAGCTAACACAAAAGCGTGAAATATTATCACATAAAAAACTTATTAAAGGAGTGAAAGTATTCCATATTTTAATCTTGCACATGGACTACCTTTGAGCAATGTTTCATCCAAATCGATGTAACGGTTTACGCAAACTTTCGAATTTATCAGCTACAATTTATTTAGTTCAAGTTCTGACACACATTATGACTAATTGACAAACATAATTTATAAATAAACATCTATATATTTCTTTGTTTATTATTTTTATATTGCGTAGATAATGAATGTGTACATATTGGCAAAGGGGTGTGTGTTTCCCATGGTTTTCTTACGGTCGCATTCTGTGCGGTCGCCACTTGGTCTAACTACATCTAGGCTTAGACAATAAATAAAGTTAATAAAGTTATTTTGGATGCACCGGCTGTAATTCAGTATATGAATAATATAATCTATATATATAAAAATCAATTCCTGTTCGTTTGTCTCGCTAAAACTCGAGAACGGCTGCTGGACCGATTTTAATTCTGTCTTCACTTATGGATAGAGGGATAATTAGGGAAGGTTTGTATGTAAAAAAAAATTGATCGCTGGGCGAAGCCGGGAGCGGTCACTAGTTAATAATATATTTTTGGATTTATATGAAGAGGAGTGTAGTAGAAATATACTATAAAAGATGTAATTATATAATTTTATAACTTATGTGAACACACAAAAAAAGTTTTATATGATATTAATATTATTAATAAGTTAATATTACTATTAATATTAATTTTAAAAAAATATAAAACTAAACGCGCACAGTTAACAGAACAATTATCGTCACATTTTGTCACTATTTTTTGTGTCAATTTACGTATTTTTATTTATTTAACATTTTAGACCTAGCATTTCACATAGTTATACACATTTCATTAGTTTGATTGTATTTTATTATTATTATTATTTTGATAAAAACAGCCTAGTCAAATCAGGTATTTGCGTCACGACTAACGTGTTAGTTGACATCAAATGATAAACATGTTTTGTAAACCTAACTCGTAAAACTTATGTACCTCTCCCTATATTGAATAGAATTAATATTATATGTTGTAGCCGCCGTCGTCGGGACATCTCTTTGTTATTCATAATACGTCCACACCTGGCTTTATTGGTTATAAACTATTTTATAGACACATCTTTATTAAATTATTAATGTGTTTCAAAATTAAAAATATTTTTAATCTATTAACATCTACTGACAGTATTAAAAATTATAAAAAAATTCTGACGTAAATATTAAAATATTTCAGGAAATTCAGCCTATGTAATGAGTTGAAGACAAAAAGATATTGCAAATAATGGAAGACTAAATTGATTTTTTCCTATAAGTAACTTAATTTAGTGTTTAAAAATAACTGATTGGGAGAGTTTTCGTTTTCCACAATTTGTGCCATGCTATCCACCCACTGAATTCTGTGATTAATTCCTTACAAGAAAAAAAAAAAAAACCTATTTACAAGACTAAGTGATAAACTTATAAACTGATCCTTATAAACTTGCGTAAGAACCTACTTTTAATCGTGTATTAAGGCTTATTTTGACAAAGTAGAAGACGCGGCGTAGCTAGTCTAACGGCGGAACAAGATATATTTTATAGTGGGCCGGCAGTCGTTAAGGCTTCTGTTATTACGACAGTCTGCAGCGAACAGACCGGTTTGACTGCTTCCACTGCCGAAACGGCGCCAATCATAGCCTTAACACCAGCGACAGAAAGTATAATACTTATTTATTATGATCCCATTGTTTTCACTACTAATCGGTTTTGTTTCGTAATTGCAATTAATTTCTAATCAGACGAGGTTCACATCGTTACATTATAATACATAATAATTATTATTATTAAGTCACAAAATTAAATCTTTAAGTTGAAATAAATACCCGAATATATATCACGTTATGTTTATCACAATAGGTCGTTGCCAAAACTCTTTCAGCATCTTCAGTGTATTCTGTTTCTAAATTTGTCACTCTTCCAAAATAGAATGAATTCGTGAGTGTACGTGTAGGTAAGCAACTAACCGATTGAATGAACAGTAGGTGTAATTATATATATTATCTAATAACTTTCTTCTTTTGTAATTAATTTAATTTGATTTTAAAATACTATAAATATATTTTTAAATCTTATACGTAACAATTTGTTATCTTTATATTTACACAGTATAATTTTAAGTCGGTTTTAATCATTTTGAAGGCGGGAAAAAAAATTATGGATAACCTACAAACGATCGTCTATAGCTAATAGCTATAGTTACTAAAAGAAGAGAATCGGTTGACAAAGAGAGGAGAAAAAGGTACAAATTATTTTGTCTTTACCTATTTACGTATAAATGCCACGGGCGTTTTAATTTTCGCTGAAAACTTAGTGACCGAGAAACGCTGGGAATAAGAGATGTAATGCACCTACAATAATGTAAGAATATAAATTATATATATTATTAAACGAGTAGGTATCTACTCTGGTACAAATTTCGAGATACAACTATTCAGTTTGAGGTCCTCGAATTAAGTTAGACAGTATGTCGTTAACAATAAGTAAACAGCCTCAAATCTATATATACTAATCTAATAATATTATAAAGAGGTAAAGTATATTTTTGAATTTGAAGTGAAAACTTCTTTAGGCGCGTTGGGCATTTTTGATGGGACAAAATCATTGAACTCGCGACAGTGTCATGTCATGTTACCTTGCGTAATGTAAGCGTTGATGTAGGTGATAATAATTTAAAATACTTTAAGTAAAGTTTTGAGATTGGGGTAAAATCATTGAACTCGTCATGTCAGCTTACGTATTGTAAGCGTTGACAACTGCATATGAACCTCTGACCAAAGCAGACGAGACATTTTTGAGATGTTTTTTACGGTACAATGTTATTAATTTGTGGAAAAACTAGTGTAAACAGCTTGAATAAGACGCAGCCGGTAGGATTCGAACCTACGCTCCCAGAGGGAATCGGATTTCAAGTCAGACCCCGTAACCACTCGGCCACGATTGCTTTTGAATTAATCAAACCTTTCTTAATGGCCTGTTATTATGAAGTTCATGTTAAATAATTATGTTCTATTTATTGTCATTGTGTGTCAGTGTCATATATTTTCTTTCGTATTTCTTGCAATGAATAATAATCGTATTTACCTAATTCGATAATGCCAAGGAATTTAAATACGAGTATAATACAATTATTTTTGTGAAGCTACGTTTTTACTTCTGACGTGCAGTCCCTACGACTGACATGTTTTTTTTTATCAATTCTTTCACCAATAGTTAGAATAGAATTTTAGTATGAAATGCGGACGAAGCCGGGGGCACCAGCTATCTAAAAATAAATATAAACTATTGGCACAGGCGTCAATGTATGTCAGGCGTTATATCTTTAATTTTTCAACACGGACGAAGTCGCGGGCACAAGCTAGTTATTAATAAACATAAGGTCCTTTTACTCATTTATATTGTGACATGTTTCAAGTTTATTTTTATTTTATACTTAGAGAATACTTTTAACGCATAATTGGCAAGTAAATAATTACCAACGAAATTAGATTATTCAATCATTGGCAGTGCAATCAGTGAACCATCCTACACATTCTTAAATTATCACACGCATTCGTGCCAATAAAGGTCCGATTGATGGGTGATATGTCAAATTATAATATACTTAATATTCATGCATGGATCGTTGGCAACATGTAGAGAATAAAAGTTAAAAAAAAAAAAACTGCAAAGCCGCAACTTCCTGTGAAGCCTGTTGAATTAGCCAAAAGCGTGGTTACAACGACCACTGAAAATGATCGTGTGGCGTGCTGGAAATTGATGTTCAACTATACGAACTGTAGCGGTGGGCAATTATGATGAAAATTTAGCGCTCGAGGGAGCACACCTGCGGGTGCCGAGATTCATTCATGAGGAGCGAAATAAAGCAGCGCGGGTGAAGTCGACAACAATCCACGGCAGATAATAACAGTTGGCTTTTCTTGGAAACAGTACGGCGTGGCTCGGCGCGGAGGCTTTCACGGAGGGAGTATGTGTGTCTCTCTCGCACTGAGGGCGAGTGAGCGGGATCGCGTGGGCGTGGCGAGCCGTGTTATGTCACGTCGCGAGCTGTGGAGGCGTCCGAATTGTGCCGCTTGCATTCACTGCATCTCCTAAACTTACCGACTCTTCATTATTAAAGTAAATCAAAGGACTAGAGGTCAACAAGCCGCGGACGGATACTGTTCACGGTTAAGGCGAGTACATATAAATGGGACATTTTCAGACATACAAACAATTATTTTTTGAAGTGAAATTTCTTTGCTCGCGTCGAGAGTAAAATTTCAAGGTCGAACATTGTGTGACAGTTTAGTGTAACGATCACGTCACTGATCGCCAAAGAAGTTCCACTTCTGACACGCGTAATTACAAAAACTAGAAACCGTGGAGAGTTAGTAATTTTTCAAATTTCTATCGACTTTATTTTTCATAAAATAATGTAAGGATATACGATACTTTTCATAAAAGAAGACAAATACTAAATTTGTCGTTTTTGACGAGTCGCACAAGTAAAACGCTTTAGTACCTACCTAAAACGCGTATTAGGTATATATACTAAGCATTTTACTAATCACTTGAAATTCGTAGCTTTTCTGAGGTATTCTTAATCGAACTGGAGCAAATGCGTGATATACAATTTTAAGATTTCTTTTACGGTTACTCAAGCGAAATCCATTCGTTCGGTCTGAGGTACAGCATGCTCGCCTCAACATAATTAACCCCGTGACTGAAATCTAATATTGATTAAAATTTTATAAGCCGTTCCATAAATTATAGATCGCCTTTAATGCGCACGTGTAATTATTGTGTACCGAAATAAAATTGAGCTGCATTGGTAGGAAATGGCGTGATATGTGGCAGCATGTGGCACAAAACCGTCGATTTTATTGCACAAAGTAAAGTGAGGTGACGTCTAGGTATAAATCATAATTTTATGGTTATTTCTTAGCGATAAACTCGACATTTCTACTGGCGTGACAAGAGCGTGTGTTTGTATGCGTGAGAGACGACTGGCGAATTGATGTGCCTCGTGTTTCGCATTCGTATGCTCAAACTTTAATGCGTTATATAATTAATTAAATTAAACCAACTCATTATCTAGACTATAAGAAGGTAACAATTTTTATTCCTCGATAACACAATTTATAACAGGAAATACAGAAAAGAAATTCATTTTTAACACGAGATTTTCGATTAAGTATGCTTCTTTTAATTATTTCTTTTTAAAAATTATTTTCTTAAACTTACCAGTTTGCGTGTTTGGTTAATATTATAGTGACCATACTTAAAGTTTTATCTAAACATACACCGAAAGACGCCATTCCTCTTAATTTCAACAATAATTCAATAATAATTAATAATAACACCAAAAATAAATTAAATGACAGATAGTATAATTTATATTGACAGCTGTATATTGTAAAGGCAGCTGAATTTTTAGATAAAAATATTATACAGGAATCGAACCATTGACTCATCGTTCATATCATAGTATCATTGATAACTCGTGTTATCAATCATTAAAATATCTAGGAAAAATAATCAAAAATATAGGTAATATCCCAATATCATCAAGTAAATGCAGAGCTGTAATTAAATATCCTATCTCATTTAGAGTACATATATATAAACTTTTTTTATTATTAAGGATAGTATATGTTTCTAAATGATCTCGTCGGTGACGAATAGTAATAATAACTATCTATTGATCTCAATAGCCTCCAGTGGTAATTTTGTCCCAGTCATGGTGGGAAAATTGGTTAAGGCCAGGCCCTATGAAACTAAGGGAACTTTAAATAAATGTGCTGAGTCAACCACATATCTGATCAATGTGGAATTTACATATATATATTTTGAGACCTTTATCTGTAGATTATCAAGTCAGAAACATAATTAGGTGATTTTCATTCGATACATTTTTTGATCGAAATCGGCGCCTTTTCCGGAGAATATTACATTTTTCTACTAAACGGCTTGAGTTATATCGCCAAAAAACTGCTCGTAGCAAGGAAACATTGTTTACCAGTCATTGTCAAAATAAAATAAACTTAGGTTTATTTTTACTCCTATAATTAACGAAAACAATTTTGAGACTTACGTTGTTTAGTTCCGAGCTAGTGCACACCAAATCATGCTTCAAACAATGTACGCAATATTCAACCTTACGTAAGCTGTATCTTGCGATATTTTAAAAAAAATCCTAGAGAGCCGCCGAGCAACTTGTAACTCTCGGGTGGCGGGACGTGGGCGGAGCGAGCGTAGGAATTGTTTTCGTGGGGCCTGCTCTTAAGATTCATAATATTTTTTTGATTTTTCGTATATAGAAAATCCGTTTTCAACAAATACGAGAGACCAAAAAAAAATTAAATACAATGGCTGTAAAGCTAATAAGCTAATTAAGCTAATATTGTTATTGGCATGTTTTTAACGTCTTTTTTTTCTTCTTTTTTTTTTAAAAAAAAAACAGAAATTAACTTTTTTAAATTGTTAAACAACCTATGGTTTTCTTGCGTATACTTGTTTCACCTGAATAATATTCAAAAAGATTGAACTGTTTTTACATTGGTGAGACATAATTTATACAAAAAAAGTTATTTATTTAAGGTTTCTGCAAATATTTTTTTTAAAGTTTATGTGATGAAAAAATAACATAACACATTCAGTTTTAAAAACTACTAAAATATGCTTAGTCTGACGAATGTTCAAATAATGGGTACTGGGAATTGGCTGCTCATAGTAATTAGTTTAATCGTGTTCCGTTCAAACGATTCTCGGTACCGAGTAGTATAAAATTGGCCAATCAATCTTCAACTCCTGTTCAAGTCCCGGTTCACTATAAACGGCTCGATGGTGCAATTAAACCAAGTGTAAATGTACAGAATCACCGCCGATTTGTTCAACTCTTGGAAAAGGAGATGTATGTATTTGTAAATTGATTTCCATATATGCTCTTTTTAATGTTTCTTATATCAGATTTGCAATATATTATGCTAATCTAGGATACATACAGCGGTTCCAAGCTGCGTGTTAGGTTTTTTTTAAATGTAAAAGTCGGCAGACAAGCTGACAAGTCCACTTATGGTAGGTGGCTACCGTCGCCAATGTAAGTGCGCTGCCGACTACAGTATCGGATTAAGGATGAGGGATTAGGAAGGGATAGGGAAATGGGCTCTGGCGTCCCTCACTCATTTACCGAAACACAACAGCAGAAGCACACGTGGTGTTATTTCACTAGAACTCAAACACACAACTTGATTGTTGTTGAAAACCTCGAACCTCTAGCATAACTAACTATGAAACCAAACAAGTGTTTATAGTTTTTTTTTTTTCAAATAAAATGCAATAAATACACCTACAACCTACGCATACCGTATGGGAGTTCGTTACAATTTTAGAAATAGCTTTCAGGTAGTTCAAGGACATAATTTACTTTGATATTTAAAGTTTCCTTGTAAAGAAACCACAAAGAAAAAAAAAACAAAGAGTCGCACAATCAAACTATCGCACGTTTTTCTTAAAATGGACATTACTTACCTTTTTATTCCGGGCTTCTTATCTGTTACTTTGCACTAATTGTACCTAATCCCACTATCGTTTTTTTAAATATTATTTAATGGGTTTAATATAAATAACAATTAACAATTAATTAATTAATTTAGCAACTTAATTTTTTTTTTTTTAATTCAAAAAAATGGAAAACTAATTTTTTTTACGAAATGGAACCTACCAAAGATTGTCTCAAATCACAAATAAGCACAAAGATTCTGGTTTCGGCATCCCTTAAAGTCATGAACACACATATGACTTCAAGATGATCTGTAAGGGTTATTGTTACTTCGATGTATTTATAGATTAGCAGCCTTACCTATAAACGTTTCTCAAATTTTAAGTAATACTTAGAAACCACTTAAGAAAATTTTTTACTTATAAACGTTAACTTTAATTTGTTGCTTAGCAATGTCTTAATGAACTGTCAAACACTACTTAAGAAGATAAGTAGTGATTAGTTAATACGATGCTAAGAAGATGATTAGTTTATTTTTATAAGTAAGACAGGTAATCTTTAGAATAGTGAAAATAGTGATTATTTTAAAAGCAGAAAAATTTTAAAAAACTTAATTTGATGACTACATTCTGGCATTTCCATTAGAAATATAGGTTAAAATTGAAATACAAGTTGTGTGAGTATTATACAAAATATATGTAGGTATTACGCCATGTTGGTAGGTAAGTTTTAAATAGAGGTGAATGTTTGGTTTAGTCCGTTTTCGTAATTGCAGTTCCATAACAAAGGCAGGAGAGAGCGACCCCTTTATGGTTGTGAACTTGCGAAATACAAATCTTATTCGTGTAAAGCCCCCGGCTAAAACTATATATAATAATCCAGTATGGAGGTGGAGGTCTATTACTAAAGGAAAGTTAAGACAACTTATTTCTTAGACATTTTACATTTATTTGGCTACATCAAGAAAATAAAATAATTGAGAAATATTTATATAAAATGTTAATATCATCAATATTAATAGAAAAATAGGCGAAATTCTATATTGTAGGTAAATAAATAATTTCTTATTTAAAAATGAAAATATAAAATCCCATGAAATTGATTTTAGATTGTTTCGATGAAACTCGATTATTATAATGTAAATTGATTATTAGTTAGTTCTATGTAACTTCAAGTCGCAGTAAAAATAACATTTATTTATAGGTAAATATTTTAAAAATTTAATATAGGTATTCAAATGGTGTTATCTACATAAAAGAAACTGAGCAGAAAGACAAAACAAGAGCTAGGCAATAATAGTATAAACAAAAATAAAGTTTGAAAACCAATAAAGAACAAAATTAAATTAAACTAAACTAATGTTTATAATTAAATTAACTTTATCCATTCAGCTTTAAGTACAAAGTGATTGTATAGTAAAAATAATCTATATTTAAGAAATGACTATCTATTCGGTACATGTATAAGGTTTTCATACAAAGTCTACATTTGATTCGATTTATATTAAAGTAAGCTGCATGTGTGTGTATAGAGCAGTGAATTTTTATGCTTTACGTGAAACTATTTTAGTGATTTATAAAAATAAAAAATAATAAAAAAAGAGAAACGAAAAAATAAAGAAATTTAATGAAAGTTGCATAACTATAACACAGAGGACTGAACGTTGGTAATTGTGCCCTATTCAAAATCGTGTTCTGATTCAACTTGTTTCAGAGTTCTATTACATACATATCAGTTACAATATTTTTTACACATACTATTTTTCAGGTGCTTTGATTTATAAAAAAATTAAATACTTAAGTACCTAAAACTTTTTTGCACTATTGATAAATAGAGAGAAAAAGTTACATGTTATTAAATTACCGTATTCTGATTTGTTTCGTTTTTAATGCCCTTTATTCTTGCTTATTTTAATTAATATTGTTAATAAATATCTTCCGAAAATGTAATAAATGCTTTCTTTTTTCAATGGTTATTATTTTGATGCTTAATAATGTGAATATTTATGTAAATGAATATAATGTAGATTAAATAATAAATATCGTACGTTGGTTAACTTAATAAAATATAAAGACTTTTATATACTTACTCCTTTAGTAGGATACTTTTATAGAAATAACAGCTTAGAAGGAGTTTATTGTCCTGTTATTTACTAAGTAAATCAATATTGACTTGGAGAGAAGTATTACTGATCCCGTATTTGTACGGCGTTTTAAGCTTCTTTCAAACTACTATACAAACTATTTTATATTTATTTTCTCTTACCGAGGTTTGCGTAGTACCCGGCTGGATGCATCATGACCGTATCAATCACCGTAGTAAATCCATTTGTCACTTACCTAAAACGAACAGAATATTACATAAGCGATAGTAGTAATGGTAGCTATTTTATCAATGTTAAAATAATCTTTTTTGCATAGTGATAACCTAGGCTAGACGGAACAAGCATTTATTCTAACACCCAGGTTGCAGTGGCACTCCGGAACAATTACGTGTTTATTTTTTGAATCGTCAAGAAATATTTTAGTTTTTTTATTCATTATTATAAAATACTACTCTACAAAAATTATATTACAATTTTTATTTAATGTGCTTTATTTACATACTTATATACAGAGGTGTCGGTTACGGTAACAGTGTCGCGAGTTCAATGGTTTTTCCCATCTCAAAAAATGTTAACATGCATGTGTATCTATGTACGTATATACACAATATATGTACATACTTATATACAGAGGTGTTGGTTACGGTAACAGTGTCGCGAGTTTGATGGTTTTTTCCCATCTCAAAAATACCCAACGCGCCTAAAGAAGTTTTCGCTTCAAAAATGTAAAAGTTTTATTTATAACGTATTAAAAATGAAACTAAAACAAGATCCCTCATTAATTAAATGTATTTGACAAACCGCAGAATTTAATATAATTATATGTAGGTATATGTGTAATCACCGTGTCTGTCTCCACTCCGCAATTAACGTCGATATTGCAATTAGATTATCCCGTCCGTGGTCGAGGGATACATAGTAGTAGCACAGTAGTAGGTACGAGTGAAATGTACGCATCGCATTTGATTTAGGCCGTCTTGTAATATTGTCAACATTATCCGCTTGGTGTAGTATCGTATACGTCGAATATTCGGAATAGGGCAAAATTCACGTAGCAAGGCGAGCCTGCATATTCGGACGGAGGCATGCAGAGGCGAACACACGTGGCTGCCATGGCTGCCTGCCTCGGAATCTGACCAAATGCCCATCGGAGCTCGATTGTTAGCTAAATAGCAATGGTTTATTTACGGCCTGTGCTTGCGGTAAACGTGAACAATGTCTACCAGGTGAGAGGTCCGGAAAAGGAATTTTTAGTTAACGATGATGTATAGACGGATCGTTTTGTATTCATCTAAGCATAATTTTAGTACCCAATAGTTCAGTAACTAAATTCAAATTCGACTAAATATCTAATAAAATTATCTCATACAATGTTTAGAGAGTAACTACATTTATTAAGCTTTTGTCCATTAAAACAGCAGTTTTGTATGGATATGCGTACAGGTAGAAAAGGACAGTGTACCTTCCATCCAGAAGAATAGTATCATGTTCCAGAGGAATCATAAGAAAATCTTAAAATAAATGAGCAACGCCTTAGAAAAAGAAATAAACAGTAAACATAGAATAAATTTGTTATTCTATTTTAAAAAAAAATTGTGTTTAACATAAGTTCAAATGTTCGTTTAAAGGCTTGTGAATTTGTTTCTAACGAAATGTTACAATGATCTGTTTGCGTAACGTAAGTACAGATAATCCTCATAAATAGCAATTTGCGCTGTGACAAATGATCTACGGTGCGCTGCTCAGTTTGGAAATCGTACATAAAACCACTATTGTTAATTATACAAGTCACCGCTCGCTAAACACACGATTTATTATCAGCAAACTGGAACAGCCATATATCCACAGTGAGATTTGTGTGGATGTCGTGACACATTTCGATGAACACTCATACATTATAAAACTGAGCTCATGCTTTTTTATTTGTCTTTCTCGAATCAAACTTTATAATATTGGGTCATATATTCAGTATAAAAAGGTAGGTTAAGTTAATATGGTTTAGTTTTTCTGATGCAGATATAATAAAACATAATAAATCATATTTTTCCGTCGACTTTATTAAAGGTATAAAACGTTATCTGTTAAAGAAATACCTAAGAAATATTTTGACGAAGATTCAATCGGTTAGTAAAGCCCTAAAAAGATAAACTAGCGAGCCGCCCATTTGAAAATTAAAGTTAGTAGTTTTTCAAAGCCATAAAGAATTAAAAGTTGATGACATAAATAATATAATTGGATTTTCCGAATCCGAATTTTTAAGTGTGTAGATCAAGTAGTTAGATAGATTGACTTCTTATGATTAACACGATATTCAAGTTTTGGAATACATATAAGAAAATATAATATGCAAATAGTGTATGTATTATGTGGTCTTATCTCCAGAACGATGTCTTGAAGAACACTTAGTGTGTGTCAGCTCCGATGCACGACTGGCGTTTACTCCTTACGAACGATTATAAAATAAAAACTCGATTTAAATGGACAATTTTGTAACTTTCAGGCATATACATATCTTTGTACTCGACTGTACCTGTCTAAATCAGTATCGAATTTATTAAATGCCGAACGGCAGCAATAAATAAGGGAAAAAAAATACAGCAACATACCTCTCAACAACACAGTAATGTCAGTCGAATAGCGATCGAACGGATCGATAAGAAAATCGGGATTCAAATCTGATGGCCACGGTTTAGAAAAACGCCGGCAGTGACCTTACAGCATTATTTACTTAACTTAGGCAGTACGTCTTGATATAATGTTATCGCGTTATAAAATCAAGGAAACAATAGGACATTAATGTTAACGTTATTCATGACAGAGCAAGACGTGAAAGTCATGTTTGGGTGAATTTCGGAAAAGTGATATAAAAACATTATATGTACTATTTGAGGAGGGCTTGGTCTTTTTAGATAGGTAAATGCAAGGTTAGCTGGATAATTGCAAAATCTAATAATGAAACACGAACCATTATAAAGGAAAATACAAAATAATACTAGGATAAAAAAATTACAAAAGTAAAGGTTAAAAAAAAACTATGATAAACGAACTAAACCCAAAAATCTCAGGTTAATTATTTTGATCGAACTTTGAATTGTGTGATAAAAAAAAACATCATTTACTTTAGAATAATATAAGCCGGGAATATTATATATTCATGCAATATTTTAATATTTAGTTGTCAATACCCGTAATTACACAAACAGAATTCAAGACGGCGAAGCTGAGGAAAAACTAGTAAAAATTATAAATAAGTATAAGAAATTTGAATATGAAGATATAATGTTACATGTTGAGAACTGTAAGCAAATCCACTAGTTACAGGTGTTAGTCATCCGGCGTAGAGTATACTTAGCGCATAGGTAAACCTCTACTACAGGATGAGGGCAAAACAAAACAATAGAACAATAAAATTCGAGGGAGGAAAGCGCGCTACTTGCTAATGAACTGCCTCGTTGACACCAAACACTCTTGATATTGGCCAAACAGAACAAAGAAAACACGATGCAATATCACTAATAATACAGGATACAATCTGTTTGTCATTTTGAACACAAGTGCCAAATAGATTGTTAAATGTGATAGGCCGTATAACAAACAGTTCTAATCTACATTTCTCCTAACACATAATATAGACGTTATACGCGGTTTATGAAGTCTTCTGTTTCTTCTTTCTTAAACTATGCAACGGATTTTGATGCAGTTTACATTAGATATCATATCATTATAGTTTTAGATAATAGATAAGTTGATAAGTTTTAGAAAGCGAAAATTTTTAATCGCTTTCTTCAATTTGTATCTAAACTGATTAGTTTAGTGATTGAAGGGACAATATTTTATAAATTTTAGAGAAAATTAATATATTTTAATGTTTTCTAGTGCTTTAAACATAACTTTAGTTCGATCATTAAAGATAGATTGATAGAAATTGCGCTCCCATACGCGGGAAGCCAGGAGTGATAGCTAGTCGTTAAGAAAGTTAATGGATGTTAGTAACGATACGAGATAGGATGATTTATTAATAATAATCAATTGTGAGTTGCGAGTCACGAGTTTCAAGAGCGTTCGGTCAGTGCCGTGTTTGAAAAAGTATGACCGGGGTCCAGAGCGAAGTATGCGCGGAATGAGAGGGAGCATCCGGGCGGCTGCGATTGTTGCCAGTTATCACTGAATGTTTTCCACCGGAGCATTTTGTGCCGCCACAAAAAACCACATAAAGGGCGGGCGCGGCTCGTTTGAGACGCCGCGCGCCCCTGTGGGAAAATCGTCGCCAGAAAACTGCGACGCAAACAAATTATAAACTCACTCATGTGAAAGGTGACACGAGCGCAGTTTTATTTAATAGGTACTGGCCGATACATCAGAATTGTCAATATAGGACGAGTCAACTATAGTTATTTTAACATCAATCATCTATTTATATTTAATAGAAATAATAATAAGTGTATTATTAGAATAAATAATAATCTATCTTATATAAATGAAATAAATTAAAGGATTTTGAAGTTTTTTTATAAAAAAAATTATTGGACTTGAAATCCGAACATGGTTGATAAGAAACGAATTGGTTTTTATCATAATAATATATTTAATTCTGGACGCAACCTACACAAAAAAAAGTATTATTAACCTATTAACCACTGAACAAAAAATACTTACTCTTTTCGTTTTTGTTAATTGAATTTTCTGTATGTTTATTTTTTTCAATTTCAGACTTTTCCATTCTGTACCTACTCTGATTCTCAGTTTTCATACTGAGTTGTATATATACACAAGTTTGATACATTTCATTTATGCAAGTAAATAGTCAACGTCGGTGCATCGTGATTTGTTTTTACAAATCGTCGGCACAATCGGCCTTTGTAAATGTCGCGCGATCTCACGGCGGAGAATCATTAGCGAAAACGGAGCGTCTCGGAATAGAACTGACAGCGGGACGATTGCATCGCCCGTGATGGATGACGGGAGCGAAGCGGGTTATTACTGCCGGGCTTAATATCCACACTTCGAGAGAATTAGACCTCGTAAAAAATATACAAAATCATTCCTTACAGCGCACGACAATGTAAGTGCTAATAAATGTAATAATGAACAATAAAATAAACTGCCATAGAATGGAACTCCCTACCGGCGGCTGTCCATTTCCGAGTTCATATACTTGCCCATATCTTTTAAAGTTCGAGTGAATAGGCATCTTCTGGGTGAGCTCGCTCCATCATCGACTTTGCTACGCGGCTAGATGCTGGCCAAGAGCAAACCCATCTTTCATATAAAAAATTTTTATTAAGGTGAATAATTAAATTTAAACCAATAAAATTATGTTGAACGTGCAGTGAACAAACGGACCTGTTTTCGTTATAAAAAGCGGTCGGCACGAGTAGACACTGCGTGGCTACGCGTCCATGTAGCTCGCATTGAAAACTTGCAGAAAATGCATCGGCCGATAAGAAAAAATTCAGCCCGCTCGGCGCATATAAGTACTGCATAGCGACGGTGGCATTCCATGGGAAATACTTCGCATATCGAGACTTAAAGTAACCATTTACCGATTGCAGATACGCCATGGCCAACCGAGTAATCTGGTAAGATCGCTTCACTCAACTGCATGTAGTACCTATTACAATGTTTAACCTAAATAAGAGAGATACTTCTTTTTATAGCGAGTACTTTAATGAGCTAGCGGCCGTACTTAACTATCATATTTTATAAGACTTCTAAATACGTAGTCAAATACTGCAACGAATTAGATAAATAGTAAATATAATTGATTTTAAGTCTTAGGGCGGGCGATAAACATAATAAAAGTTTCATTATTGAAACAGAAAACATGAAATCTACGTATAGTTGAAAGATATAGTTGAAGATACTTTCGTTTTGATGTGCTTTGAAAATTTAATTTTTTTGCACGATAGAAGAAATCTTCAAATTTCATTTTATAAATATGTATTTTTGTTTTTTTTTGTTATAATGGACATTAAGACGTTTTACACGATTAAGAAACTATCAATTACCAAATCAAGAAAGGTGTGTAGATTCGATCTGAAAGTTGAAACAAAAACGTTTTTACGATATCGTACAAGCTCCGGTAGGAAGACAGACTTTGACACTTTGTGATAGAAAAAAGAAACTAAAATTACATGAACTAAAGTGTCACAATATGTTTTATTGTACCTTTAAAATTTGCTGCACTTTACCACTTTTCTATTTAACTTTTAATATCTACAGTCTAAACAACTAATCACATTTAATTATAAAGTAGAAAGAATTAGAATTTAAAAATTCAAATTACGTTTTTGACATTCGTTAAGGCTAGAACGTCTTTAGTTAAGTCTTCATTAAGGGAACAAAGTTACAGTGAACCGTTAGTTAGTCGTGGAATAACAAAAAGCGGTCCTGTTGTATTGCGAATAGCGACGTCCTTGTCTCTCGCAGGACGTACACATATGGATGAGCAGGATAATCAGTGTTTCATGTGTATAGCGTGGTATAGCTTCCGATTTGAGTGGAGTTTAATTTATCACGTGACAGCCGCGCAGCTTCGCAGCAACTACTATATAGAAGCAGAGACGACATCAATCTTTTGGCACAGGAAAGAAGACATTTATTGTTTTTTTTTTAATAAACATCGATAATCCTATGGGTTTATGCAATTTTAATTTTAAATTATCATTGTTCGTCATTCATCTATCATTCAATAACATATAATTGAAAATATAACGGAAAAAGTTATATTTATATACGAAAAAGAATTATATTATTTTATTTACGAAGTAGTCATTTTCTTGACTTATACCGCCATGGAAATATATATATATATTTACATGAATTGTGCTATGGAGTTAGTTTCATCCAACCATGAAAAAGGATAAACATAATAATACCACTTAAAGCAGACTAAGCCGCTTGCAAATATGATAGAGGTACTAATTTTTATTTTGTTCTTCGTTTTGTTCAATAAAGTCAATAAGCTTAGGACACATCGTTTCAATAACTTAATCTTCTCAAAAATTGGAATAATACATAAACTTCAGAATCATAAAAAACAACAAGGAATTCCGCTAGTAAAGTGAGACGCTAAATGTGCAATAAAATCCTTTTATTAAACTTGACTTTATTTTATTACCCAGGTGCAGTTTCCGTGTGGTGGAAATTATTTGATTATAATCGTAAGGAGTCGATCGGTGATATTATAATAAATAATTTGATTTAAAAATAACAGAAAATTTTAAAATATAAAAAAGATCCCATCTTTGTCTTTTAACAAAGTAATTGGTTTAAACAAGTTTATTTCTTAAAAGCTTTGGTATCTTTTTTAGAAGTAAACAATCGTCAAAGTGTCTTTCCGTCGCCATTCGTCCGCGCTTAATGAAGCAACATAAAAACTTCTAATTGTTCACTTCGACATCTGCTTTCCTAACTCCCAATGTTTCCATTAAAACTGTACTAATTTTCAGACTTTTATTCTTTTATAAAGTTTTTTGTGGATCGAGCAATTTGGTGGAGCATTTTAAAACGAGTAGGTACTTGATTTACTTTTCAGTGAGAACTTTTTAATTTAGTCGCATTAATGTAACCGTTGATTGATCATTATTTATTTATTTAAGCATAAGAGAAGAGAGAAGTGCAAAAATAAGACGGCAGGTTTCAATAAAGATTATGTATAGTGGGACAGGTCATTATGCCATTGCTATCCGATCGATTGCTCCAGTGAGTGAAGTTACTGAACAAAGCATGATACACAAAGAAGATAATAACCAAAATATATTAAAAATGTTCTGTAAGATAAAAAGACGACCAATGTCGCACTTTCTATGCACCAACTATCTGGCAGTAGGTAATGGTTGTAGAGTAGATCACCATCACCAAATACTGCCGACAAAAAAGTGTAGTGCAGACCATCAAAAACTCTAGTGAAGCCGTTATAGACTTAACTTTGTTGGTTAAGTAGTTAAAAAAATTAATATCCTGCCAACTTATACTTTTTAAACAACCCACGGTTGAAAAGGTAATATATGCATTGTAATGTATCAGAATAACAAACAAATATTTAAAGCAAAGTGAGTAAAATAAAACGGAGATGGTAAAACCTGCGTTTTGCTAGTCTCATGCTGTTAGGAAACCGCATGAGACGTTGAACCGCATGTAAGCGTTTGAAGAGTTTGTAGATTGAATTAGTAGAAGTTTACAACAAACATTTGAATAAAACAATACGAATACGGTTGCAGTTAAGGAATGCAATACCAGGTTACCAGATATGGAAATGCAGAGATCCCGCGTGGCAGTTTGCGGGATTGAGAAGGAACGTTGTTTTTACTTATTGAAATGAATTCAATATAAAGTTATAGCGAGGCAACTATATGATTTAGTATTTTGTCAATTTGTCACTATAAACGACTGGATGATCGTGAGTGTCATTATCCCGCACGTATTCTATTCTATGAAGAAATATCGAAAGGAAATTTAAATATAAATTATACTAGTAGTGGCAGGGCACACTGCGTTTAACAGATATTTAGGTAGTCCGCCTGACGGTAGTACCTACCCCCTTACAGAATACCTTAGCGAAATAACAGCAGGTGCGCTGTTGTGTTTCTTTGAGTAAGTATGTGATGCCAGAGTAATCCCATTACTCCAGTTTTTTACAATATAAAAAATGTAGTTTTAGCGATTGTTAATGATTTTTAATGATTCTTGCTTTAAAAAACTAAAATCTCTAAAATATGGGTACAAATTATTTAGGAAGACAGTACTCATAGAAACGCTACAGGATCCCGCTAATTCCGCGGGATTGAGGATTCTCAATACCGTAAATAAAGGAATTGAAATTATCTTACGGGATTGCATTCTCTGGATGCAGTGTTTGCTCGCAAGCCGCGAGCCAGCAGACAATCAAAGCGAACACGGACTCAATTGCAAAATAAAAGGTACAAATAACAAGTTTAATTAAATCGTAAAGAGCAAGCGCCAGCAACGTATCAAATTACGAGTATATAACAATACTTTAACAAGAGTACTAACTCAAAGCGAAGTATTCGTATAAAATCAAAAACAATAGTGGATCAACTAGCTTGTAACATTCTCTGCTCTGTAAGTACTATTGTAACAAGCTTGCTTATATTTTACTTCCAGTCCAAGCAAATGCGTCGCATTTGGTTAAATTGTAGTTGAGTCCAGTTTTCTACGACAAATTTCGTTAAAATTATATTATTTTCAATCAATACTAAAAAGTATTTGGGCAAGATGCAGCATCGAATTTCAGGATTCTGTAACCTAAGAGAAAAAAAAAATCACTTCGTATTCTGTCTATCGATCCGACCGAACAAGACCTTTTTTCACATGAATTAATAACATGATTCCTTTGGAAGTATAAATATCATTCTTCCAAATCATCGCAACACCGTTTTTTGATGTCGCTTTTACTTTGATTTTTCTCTCATCGAAATTCGCCAACAAAGGTTCCACATAAAAATATATATCAAATGTAAAATTAAGAATCAGCACTGAAACCAGGATGAATATTTTTAACTACAAAATCAAATTTGGCCTTCAATCAGATTATAGAACAGACAATAATCGTCAAGATTTTGATACACTGTTTATATAAATTTATTCGGAACGGAACCCTCCGGGCACGCGTGTCCTACTCGAATTTGACTGTTTTTTTTTTAAATAAACATTTATACATAATGAGAAACAGAGGAATCTGTTTTGTTAGAGATGAATACCAATTGTGAATTAAATAAAATTATAAAAATGTGTATAATTGTGTATAATGTGTATATAAAAATGTGTATAATGTGTATAATTATAAAATTCGATCTCTTTATGAAAAAATGAATTTATAATAATGTAGCCATAAATATAGTAATCTACATAATATGGTCATTGTGCAATTCAAAATGAAATGTTACTAGGAAAACAAAACATGTTTTTGTCTGGTTCCCTGAACCAATTCAACGTGTTCTTCAGCTATAAACATTGACACGCAAAATGTACTTGTTTAATATCTAAAATTCTGGTGTTTTATGTGCAAAAGGTAAAAAATGTTGTTTACGCATTAAATACTTCTGGAAAGCGTTACACATAAATGCGTATGACACGGATTTCACAAACCGTAATCCACGTTTGTCACTTCTTTGGTGAGCGAAATTAAGATAAATAAGCAAGGAGTGGGTCCTTTCGCTCCAATCCGCTTTGCAAGCGAGAAGGTTGAATATCACTCGTCGTTATGGTTCAATTTAAACTTTGTCGCTTTGATGATAAGGTTGATTTCATTAAAAAATTGTTGATGGTTTCATGCGAGAGTGGTAATCCACAAATAGGTGTCCGAGAATAGAGCGAGGCTGCTGGACAGACGTCGCAATCATATCTCCAGACAGTAGTTAAGGAAAATTTTAGCGTTCACTCTTCGTAAATCGTAATAGAACAACTAATAAATTATAAAGACATTAAAAAATTTGACCAGCCGTTAAAATTAAAATCTAGAAGAAGGTAATGTTTTTTTTATTATTGGAAAACATATCGATTTAGACCTTCACACAATAGATAGATCACAAAATCATTAGATAATATGAGTATTACAATGTCATATAGTGCAAGCGACCCGCCCACGACTAAGCATGGATGCATTTTTTACTGCAAATTATACACAAATCTTCCTCATTGATCAGTCTTTCCATTAGTGAAAACCGTATCAAAATCCGGTGGGTGGTTTAGAAGAGTTATCGGAGAATTTGACAGAGGCG
The DNA here is from genome assembly GCA_936446665.2 of Synanthedon andrenaeformis. NCBI lineage: Eukaryota > Metazoa > Arthropoda > Insecta > Lepidoptera > Sesiidae > Synanthedon > Synanthedon andrenaeformis. Next base: position 9,117,273 of record OW387781.2, on the reverse strand, counting down.
GACAGCGACTTTATTTATGATATGTACTATTGCTCGCAGAGATATATTATTTCGATGATGTAAGACATAGATGTATATAGCATACTTTAGTTATGTTCATGATGTCAAAGTTATACTGATTATATCTTGTATACATATCAATTCAAGAAGAGTAGCTAGGTTAATCAAAAGTTAAAAAAATGTATATTAAAAATATATATTTTTAATACGAACACACAAATGAGAAGTTAAATAAATTAAAATTAATATTTTTATAATAACCTACAAGTCTTGTATTAAATTGCTTACTAAATTAAGCCGTGGTACACTTGTGAGGAAAACGTATTATAATTTAAGATATAATATAATATGGAAAAGCTCATTATTTTAATTGAAACAAATCAACAATCAATTTTATTGTATAAATGCTTAACTAAGAGCTTATATATATAATATATAATGGATCGTGTAGTACCTAAAACATTATTAAATTACTGGCTAAAACAAATTTGCTAACTGCTATTTTGTAAAATGTACAGTTCAAAGGTTTTCTAACGCGTACCTTAATGCAGGATAGTCGTTATAATTTTTTTCATTGAGTTAAATAAAGGGAAAGTTTTATGCAAAATATAGCTTATTTTACAAATTTTATTTGAAAACTTAATAATCGATTTCGAATTTCCAATACTGACTCATATTTTGATTTAATTTTAATAGACGTGATTAGATTAATTAGGTTTATTTACAAAAAGGAAAACATTATACCTGTTATGAATTATTAACATTATGATGTCTGTTTCCACTTTGTGGCGCAATAACTAATGTCTGGGATCCAAAATCTTGATTTGTGGTTACGAAGGTTACGAAGATAAAATTATTTTTATTATTGTTTTTCTATAATTCTAGTCGCCATTTAATAGATTGCAAAGAAAAAGCTCTACAAATATGTAGCATTTTTTTACATAGTCTTTAGCAACACTTTATAATAATAATATTGAAAACGTAACCTTTTTGGCACTGTTTTTTTCAAATATTGTAACAATTGGATAATTTGCGCGCGATAACAAAAAAAAATCGCATTATGCAATGTAATATAAAAAACACGGTATGTAGCTAAACCAAGATATTTTATTGGAATATTGTTTAAGAGCGTTCATCAATTAAAATCACGCTGGAGTCAAAATTTATGATTTCAGTAGTTTCAGATGTTTTAGTTTGCAGATAATATGTTAACGTCATATTATTTGTAGTTGATATCTAGTAAATAGCTGAAAAATATTTTAAAGTGAATTTTCATTAGAACATTTTTAAACAGCCCTTTTTTTAAACTAGCGGTCGACGGCCTATGCAGATAAATATACAAGTTATTAAAAAAATTATAACACAATCTTTTAGAACATTAATGACTTCACATACTAGGTCCAAGAAAAAACAGAAATATCTCAAATTTGATCCTAAAATAACACGTTTAATATCATGAAAAATTACTAAAAGTGACACTTTTGAGTATACTTTTCTTGAATGAAAATTTACAGAAATCGTATGTTTTTTTCGACTATTATCTAATAAATGATATGAATTTTTGGAAAATCAATATGTTTATAATTTGTCGCATATAATTTTACTAATATCTCGCTTCTGCGTCGACCGTCGACCGCTAATTTTAAAACAGGGTTGCTTAAAATCTGTTCTAATGAGAAAAGTATCCCAATATTTTAAAATATTTTTCGACTATTATCTAGATTATAAAACTACAAATAATATGATGTTAATATCTTATCTGCAAACTAAACACATCATGGCATTATGATCCGCCGGGAATCATAAATTTCTGATTCTAACTCTGTAACGGCCTTAAGCCACAAAACAACACATTGTTGTATTTGCGAATTTCATTTATATGGGACAGCTGTGCCCGCGACTTCGTACGGGCTATAGTTCGTTTTTTGAAAATCGTATCCTAGATGTAGATCCAAGTAATAAACTATTAGTGTGACAAATTTTATCCAAATCCGTTCAGGCGTTTTTGCGGTATCGAGTGAAACACACATCCAAAAGACACAAACTTTCGCATTTATACCTAATATTAATAGGATTAGGTTCTTGTAACACAATTGTAAGAAAAAAGATTTTACCAGAACTGGATTTGCAGATCTGTTTGTCTAAAATGTAATATTATACACGTCACATTTTCATACACAAAGAAATAACTTCTTTAGTATCGACTATTACCTATCACTATATTAAATTAACACACCTGTTGATTAAGTTGCATTCTTCATAAACCGTTATATCAGTTGTGACGTATATATTTATTTATATACAACAGTATTAAATCTACGTATTACATATATTATATAAAGACATACTTTTTATGTTTGTAATGAATAAACTCAAAAACTACTGGACCGATTTAAAAAAAAAACACCTATAGAAAACTACGTTATCAGCTAGTAACATAGGCTATATTTTATTAAGTTACGCGGGCGAAGTCGCGTGCAGCAGTTAGTATAAAATAAAGTCGCATCCCGCCGTCTGTCCCGCTTAGATCTTAACTGCTCAACTGATTTTAATGCGGTTTGCACTAATAGAGAGCGTTAAACGAGGAAGGTTTCTAAATACAAATCATTTTCAGAAAAATTGCACCCGTGCAAAGCCGGGAGCTGGTCGCTAGTATTAAACATAACACAAATGTTATACCGCGAAACATTATTATTGACACTTTTAGTACAACAACAGTGTTATATGATCAAAGTACGTGTAACTGAATGGGCAGGGCTCACTATTACAGCATCCGGAGTGTCCATCAACTGCACACCAATTATTACAGACAGACATTAGTTACGAATTACCGATATTAAACACTAATTGTTATAGTGTTGTAACATTAACAAACTCAGTAAGCACATAGTTAGTTATGACGTTTTTTATAGACGTACGTAAGCAACCTCCGCGTGTATTTTTATTAAAAGGTTTATAAAATACAAACGGCCCGTCTCCGGCTTCTGCAATTTTTTTCTGCAAGTTATATGTAATACACAAACCTTCATCGTTGATCGCCCTTTCCATTAGTGAAAACCATATCAAAATCCGTTGGGTGGTTTAGAAGAAGTTAGCGGAGAAACTGACAGATGCGGACAGCGACTTCAAGTTTTAATTATTTATTTATATTGAGAACATATGGACATTGTAATTAAGTTCGTTAGTGTATATGATTTCTTTCTATTTTTATATATATAATATAATACAATTTTAACGGTGTGCGAAATTTTATCCAAAATCCGTTCAATGCGTGATTGAGTAACAAACATCCAAACACACAAACTCGCATTTATAACATTGCTAGCTGTTGCACGCGACTTCGCGCACTTTATAACATATAGCCTATTTTACAAAAATACAAATACAAACATACAAACATACAAAAATACAAATCTTCTCTCTTTATAATATTAGTATAGATTATGATTACGATATAATTATACAAGGTGTATCAAAGCTGTTTATTTATGTACCTGTTTTAGCATGGCGAGTAACTGTTCCGAGTGAAATGAGTCACAGATTAAAAAAAAACTAAAATAACAAAAGCAGACCGTTCCAGATAAGGTTCAAGTTAAAAAGATTTCTTCATTGGGTGTCCTTGCTAATTTTACTCCAAAAGAAATTATCGGAATAGAACAACCATTGATGCAACTACAATTATTATTGGTTATAATTATTATATAAAAAGTTGAAAAACTGTATGAAAATTAATTCAGATCTTTAAATTGAACTAACACAATGAGCACTTAAATAGGTAGGTAATAAAGTAAAGTTCTACTTTTTCTCTAATATGTATGCGCTAGCTAATCTCGGAAAGTTGTGTACGAATTTTGTTTTTGGGTTGTATTGATGGAAAGAGGTATTTCTGAGGGTGGTTTATATGTGCAATTCATGAATATCTTATTTATATTGGCCGAGTTGTCATGCACGGTTTTTGTCAATGAAGGCGGGCGCCCCAAGCGCACACCGCAACGAAGCGTGGTCGGGTTCAGCGAGTAACAAAATATATTATCCTTAATTATATAGTTATATATAGTAGTACCTTTGCGTAAGTAATTAGGTACAGTTACTTAAGGTACATACTTGTACTATTATCTATTCTGTGCTACAGGTGAATCAATCTAGAATCTATCCTACTAATATCACTAATATAAAGTTTGTGAGGGGCTGTACGGATGTTAGTTAATATTTTACGCAAAAACGGCTCCACGGATTTGGATGAAATTTGGCACACACATAGTTTATTACGTGGATTAACATATAGGACACTTGTTATCCTGAAAAAATGTCAGGCTCCCGCGGGATCCTCAAGAAATTTTAAAAATTGGTCGCCATTATCGCCGTCACAGCGATAAAGATATCAGATACTTTCTCAGGTGAATTTTTTTTATTTTTAAACGCGGGCGATGTCGCTTGCACCAGCTAGTGTTATATATATAAATGTTGTCGATGTAGCTTGAAGATAGATAAATAATTTAATCAAGTCGGACAGCTCACAAAGTAAATTGAATTTTCCCAAGAAGGAATACGCGATAAATCGCACTGAATCGAGCATTAGGTGCGACGCGTGAGGGCGCAAAGTGTCAGCAGTTTACATGTCTTATTGCTTGTCTTGTCTTGCAGCGCACGAACCATCCGCGTCGTCTGCCTCGCGACGCGCAATAAAAACATCAACCGCCTTCACCAAAATAACTCTTGGCATCCATTCGACAAACTGACATATACTGTAATCGAAACTCTCCACGGTATCCTTCCTTAGAACTGCACAAATCTATTAAACGTAAGTATGAAACTAGTAATTGATTCGTAAACATTGAAGAGGTAGGAAATTCCCATCAATTATTTTAGATTTAAGTTTGTATCCTTTATGAGAGACGTTTTATAACTTAAAATAAAAAATAATGAATTTTTAAGTTAATTATTTTATTTATTAAAAATAATAATTAAATGTACACACTAGAAGTTTAAAAAAAAGAAGTAGGTACCCTAGCTATGTGTAGATAGTTAAATTATTATCAATCAAAATTAAAGAGCGGGAAAGTTAAAAATAGAAAAAAAGACGCTTGAATTTAATTATGGATTTAAGATTTTTTTTAAATCAGGTAATAATTTAATTATATAATTAGAATGTTGTTTTCAAAAACTGTAACTATATTGTAAGTTTTTTTTAATACTATGTTATTTTCATTTCATTAAACCTATATTTACCTAATTCATTTAATTAGGTGAATATTATTTTATATTAACTTTTATATTAATTTTCTTTGTTTACTTTTATGTTTTTATTACATGTCTAGTTTTATTAACAGACGAGTACGTTCGATTAATTCAATTTATTGAAAAGCAATAAGAAAAATTTAAATTTCACCAGACACGTATGGAATTCCACAAAGAATGCTAGGAATTTGTTTGTTTATTTTCATCAATTTAGCAACAAATACTCACGCCTCGGATAAAATTTCGTATAATAACAGTCCATGTCACTCGTGAATTTCACCACATTAATATCAATTTCCACTGTCAATTTGTTTACCACTCACTCGCGATTTACATTATAAAACATTTGACATTTCATAAAATAAGCTGACAAATGACATCACCCCGCGCGGAATACGTCAAATCGCATGCAGCCACCAACGCGACTGAAGTATATCGCAGGCGAACGATACCATACCGCGTCTTTCGAAAATTGCGCCATCCCACTAAGCACAGTCAAGCGAAATTAACAACACAAAAGCACCTCGGGCTCACTTCATTCCCGACAGCTTGCCTAAACTCGACCGAATGAACCCTAAAAACTAGATAATGTTTACATCGCAAAATGCCGACACCCGAATGGCCGGAAGTCGGAATGAAGCAAACACGACAACTATGTAAAATATTGCTGGATCGCGATCGCATTGTGATTGTTGACATTCCCGTATAAAAATCACTAATATCTCCAACAATGTGTATGAAATTGATGAAAAAAACATATGTACTCACCTATAACGGGCTCCGAAGGTGTGGTGAAGGGGCGAATTTTGATTTGAAGTCTATTTATCAGTGAATTTAAAGAATATACTATTATTGGTATGCGAAGAATGGCACAAAGAATCCCGACAACGCACGCGACGAATGCGCACCTCGTTTGCGCATATGCTGACACAACTTCACGGACATTACTCCCCTTACCCCGCGCATACCCGGTTTTCCACCTTTGTGTGCGTGTACAGAGTGGTCAAACGTGAAATTTTGTACACATACACACTAACACAAGCAAACAATATTACCTGCCTAGCTCCCGTTCGCCGCCATCTTTAATATGACCGAGAAAGAGCGTCTATCTATTTCGAGTTTTGAAGCATGTGCTGACATCTAGCATGCACAATATGAAAACTCTAAATTAAAAACTCTGTTGCAAAATTAGCGGCGGTTGGGTAGAGGACTCTGTAATCAAAAAAGTAGCTGATATTGTTTGTTCTTTGTTCTTACCATTTCTTACAAATGATCATTTATACTCGCCAGTAAATCCGACTTGCGGTTAATTAAAGGGTTAATTCTCGTCAATATTTGAATATTTAAAACGAAAAAGATTCCGTATCATTTAAATATTTTTTTATTTTCATTTAAACATGGTTGCCTGAGCCATGAATCCAATATAATACAATGGTTCTGAACAACAAATTACTTAATTTGAAAGGATTACAAGAAAACTATTGGAATAAAACTCAGACAATGTCGAATAATTTATTAATAAAATCAAGATGAGTATATACGTTTTTTAATTATATTATTAGATTATTTAAATAAAAAATAATAATTCGGTTCTTGTCATATGATACCTTTAATTTAAAAGAAATAAAAACAACAAGATATTTCAGTCATGATATTTCAGTTTTTCAAGTGCAAGAAGTTAACAAATGGTATAAGAAACTCATTACTTTTTTGAATAAGTACACTAATCGCAGTTTATTTTTATTTAGTTAGATATTTAATATATTTAACACTATTATTTGAAACGAATAGTTTTAATTAAGTAAGTACCTATACGGAAAGTTGGCATCTATTTATTTATCTTTTTAGATTTAACCGTCTTAGTACCTACTTATAATTTTGTAAAAACAATAGTTTTAATATTTTTTTTTTAAATGCACCACTTTTTATTTACAATTAAAGTACTTACTTAGCAAAGTATGTATGTACTTACTTTGCCTTGAACAAATATCGCCACATATCAAAGGCTGAGATTATTTTTTAAATTATTGAAATATGTAAACAATATTAAGAAGAAAGTACTTGTAAGACCTAAAAAAATCCTATAGTACTTAATGTTTACTTAAACATAATAATAATGACACATAAATGGGCATTTTTTTTATTAAATATGAAAACTAATTAAATTAATATTTTCTAGGTAGATATATAGATCTACCTAGAAAATATAAGTTAGGTAAATAGGAATTGCGATTTATTTAATACCTACTTGATCATTGCTTACACGAGTCTAATTTCGTTTATTTTTTTAACGATTTACACAGACTAAAATTTATCAGTAAGTACCTGAACAACATAATATGGAACGGCTGATTCTAATTTTAAAACTTCTAATTGCAATTTTTAAACTTAGTTACCTACTCTGTGAGCATGCTTTGAGTTTTAAAGAATATTTTGAAATAAGAATAATCTCAGATAAATAACTACATAAAGCATAGATTCTGCTCTAAGATAGCAACAAAGTTACATCACTTCATAAACATCGATGTTCATACAGTATTCACTTATGGCATTGAAAAGGTGTTGGAAAGATGCATATGCATTACGCAGTAGTTTATTCGTAATTTAACGACTGTCATTCAGTCAAATGGATAATTGTCTTTTTTTTTATGTTTTATGATCAAAAATAAACCTCACTTTTCATGGGTGTTTTTATCGACATACTTAAAACTAGTGAAAACCTTCTAAATTACGAATATACTACTGCACATGCATCTCTTTCAAACACCTTTTCAATGCTATAAGTGAATACAGTATGAACTGATGTAACTGTTGCTATTTTAGAACAGAATCTATGCTTTATTTAACTGAGAGAATAGCATTATATTTGATAAATCGACGGTCCCTACGTACATAAAGACATGTCTAAAACCGGGGTTTACAGGAGAGCATAATTTCTGTTCAAACTGCTCTAGAAATAATTATATGTAGGTATAGGTAATTATAAATTTTGTTTTTTCTAGAATATTTTATTAGATTTAGGAACTTTATGATGGTAATCAAGACAATTATTCATTAAAAAAAAATAGCCATTTTTGACATGTCTTTATGTACGTAGGGACCGTCGAAATCTTTATATTTAAATGTGTGTTAATTGCACACTGGTCGGTTAATTGCATCTAGGTAGAGACACATTTGTCCCACGTACGCTACATGTCTGATGTAGTCGTTGTAAAACTAAAATCTGCTATGTGCAAAAAGTATGCTTTTGAGATATAGACAAAAACCGTAGACAAAAACAGATGATTATTAAAAAAGTATTTTATTTGAAAGATAAGGTTATAATAACCACTAAAGATTTGTTGAAGAATTTACCTGAGCCTATAATACTGCCACTTGTAATATAAATACTAGGTAGGTACGTGGATATTGTATTTGTCAAATTAATTGAAGCTGCTTATTGGGTACATTACATTTTTTTAAGGTTCTGTTTTCATTTGTGTAAATCTATTCATGTAGTGTATAACATTATTACTTATATGTTGTAACGAATGAATAAAATCTACAAATCTATTTTTTTACATAGGTATAATTATAAAGTTAACAAGTAAATAACAATTCATTTAAATTCAATTGAAGGGTCATAATTGAGATAAAGTAACTAATCTAAAATACTTCAAAGATATATTAATTGCGTAACTACCCCCATATTTTAATTATTAACAATTTTATATAACTACATACTTATTTAAAAATATCTCTTTAAACGTAAAGTTAGGTACCGCATTGAAATTATTTAACTATGCTTTATAGTGAATTCAAACTTTAAAAAGAATTATAAATAATCATCATTTCAGCCGCATTAGTCCACGGCTGGTCATAACCCTCCTCCAATACTTTCCAATATAACCGGTCAGAGTCAGAAGCACACTGGATGTCGGTGGTCGTCCTTCGCTGCGCTTACCGGTCCATGGTCTTCACTCGGGAACCTTGCGGTTCCAGCAGCCGTCAGCTCTCCATACTTTGTGTCCTGCACACTGCCACTTCAACTTACTGATCCCCCAGCTTACTTATATAAATAACTTTCGTACTTCTACGGATCTCCTCATTTCTGTTTCTATCTCGCAGTGTAACCTCGAGCTTAGCTCTCTCCATAGCTTGTTGAGCGACGTTGAGATTTCTTACAACTAATGGGTAATTGGAGACCATTTTTCAACGCCATAAATGTTATCACTGGCATTTAAAGAATACTCTACCTTTTTCAATATATTAAAAAGGTAGAGTATTTAAAGAATACCTTTTCCATGTTATATTATATAACATTAATTGGGCTTAGAATTTACGTATTCCACAATCATTTTTTATTGCTACAAAATTATCATTTTCTAAAAGTTAAGATATGTATTGTACATACACAATATATTTCGCATTTATAAATATTCAATTAATTATTAATTTTGGTCCTTTATCTGCCAATAATTTTTATAATTGAGAGATTTTAAACAACCTTGGAATTATAAGTTGAAAATAAATTATTGTTTAAGAGAAATTTTGTTTTAACTCGAAGTTACCCCACCCCATAAGGCCGCGGTCCCATGGCCTGGTAACCGATGGGCCACGATCGCGTCTTTGACGGGCCATTGTAGGCCTCAACGGATGCAACTCGGATCAAGACGGGCCACCGCAGGCCTGAACGGTTCACACGGCGCGATCTGGCCCGCGAATAAGCAGGCCGTGGTACCGCGGCATAACAGAGCGATTAAAAATTCAAAAAGTAAATTGCAAATCGTTACCCGCAACGTAGGAGTTTTATCGCTTTACAATTTTCATATAATTATTACTCATATTTTCTTATACCTACACTTAAGTTAGCTTTAACTTAACTATTGATGTGTCTTAATTTTAGGTTTCTAGAATCGCAAACGAATATTGAACCATTGATAATGCGGTACAAACATTTAAATCAGGTAGTCTCTACAAACATATAATATGGAAGGCATTAGAAGCTTTGGTTAACGAAGCTTATAATAATTATGTATAATATCCTTTTCTTAACTAGAAAATTATAGATAATGCTGTAATTACACTTAACACTCAACCGAAATAATACATAATTTTGTGCTTAATTCAAGTAGGTTTTTTTCTTCTTTTTTTTTTTCAAATCATTTTGTGCTTTCAATTTTCAAAATTCAAAATTTTCTGCCTTGTTAAGGTAATTAAAAGAAATATACGGACTACTCTTTTTGGGATTACTATTACTATTAGATTACCTATTCAGTTTTACAATGTGATGGATTGACAACTTGAAGTTCGTGTAAAGGCAAATCACGGACGACGAGCGCATGAAACGCCATGTTAGCAGTCGCCAAAATGTATTCACACACAGAGAACCACGTGAAAGCTGAAATGTTACAAAAAACATCGATTTGAAGGATTTTTTTTTAATTTACATAATTTGTGTTTTTATATGTAGGTACTGAGGAGATTTTGATAGCTATGCTCAAAAAATTCTATGCTTGTATACCTAACTGTTTGTTTTTCGGTACTAAATCCTTACCCTGATACTAATTTTTTTTCTACTTCTCTAATATAATAAAATATTAGTAGCAAATAACACGATATTCACTAAGGTAAGTAATAGGGGTTAAAGTATGAAATTGCCGTTTTATTGTAATAGGTACTTCGAATTGACATAGAACCTTCATTGTTTGAGATTTTTGAGTGAAACTTTTTTCATACGGTACCTATGTAGTTCTTCTTTTAAAAAATGTGCAACATTCGATTATCAACTTTCAGTTGTTTTTTTTATTCAGCTTAGACAATAAAGATGGATACTTCGAAAATTCGTGTGATTTTTGAATACGAGTTCCGACGCGGAACTAACGCGGCAGAAACAGCTCGCAATATTAATGTTGCGTTTGGAGAGGGGACTGCTAATGAACGCACTGTACGATTTTGGTTTAAACGCTTTCGTGATGGAAACTTCGATTTGAAGAACGAACCACGTGGAAGACCGCCCACACAGAAGAATAACAATGATTTGAAAGAGATGGTGGAAGCCGATCCGAGCCAAACTACCCAGGAATTAGCGGCATGGTTTAACGTTACCTTACCAACAATATTGACTCATTTGCGTCAAATCAATAAAATAAAAAAATATGAAAAATGGGTGCCTCATGATTTGACTGATCTGCAGAAAGAAACGCGTGTTGAAACTTGCGTTGCCTTGTTGAATCGATACAGAAATGAAGGAATATTGGATCGAATTGTGACATGTGATGAAAAATGGATTCTTTACGATAATCGTAAGCGGAAAATGCAATGGCTGACCCCAGGTCAAACGCCGCAACAGTGTCCTAAAGCAAAGCTTACCAATAAAAAGGTAATGGTAACTGTTTGGTGGTCTCAGCGTGGTGTTATTCACTATAGCTTTCTCCGATCTGGTCAAGCAATAACGGCAGATGTCTACTGCGCCGAACTCCGAACAATGATAGCGAAACTAGCAGTGAAACAGCCCCGACTTATGAATCGATCTTCACCATTATTGCTCCATGATAACGCGAGACCTCATACAGCACGAGAAACCGTTTTAACTCTACAGGAACTGCAATTAGAAACCATTCGTCACCCTCCGTATTCGCCACACCTTGCTCCAACGGACTACCATTTTTTTCGTGATTTGGACAATTTTCTGCGTGATAAAAAGTTTTCTTCTCAGGAGGCAGTGCAAAATGCTTTCACACAGTTTGTCGAATCTAGATCACCAGAGTTCTATCGCAAAGGCATAAATGAGCTTCCTATTAGATGGCAGCAATGTATAGATAATAATGGTAATTATTTTGATTAAATAAATATGTTAAATTAAAAAAAAAACGAATTTTTATTTTTCAGTACAAATCGGCAATTTCATACTTTAACCCCTAATACTATGCTTGTTATTGTATCTAGCAGCAAAACTATTATTCAAGCTCAGGTTCCAGGTTCAGTCATGTTTCAAAGAGACAATTTAGAAGTTGTTTTTTAACTTGTGCTTGTGACTACATAAAACAGGTCATCGTATCACACTGTTTCAACACGGCGGTCTTTTATATCTAGCTGCTGCCCCTAAACTTCGATACAAAATAGTAATAAAATCAAAAGATTTTTCTCACCTAAAGGTCGACACAACAGCCTATGTCTCAGGAAGAAAATGATGAGTCCTAAAGTGGCGACAATGGACACCCAGAACAACGTCCACACCAACTTATTAGTACTAACAGCTTGCACCGTGTCGCTACTAAGGCTGCCGACCAATGCGCGACATAGCATGTGACTCAGCGCCACAGTCATGAACACAATAAAAATTTTCTCGTGCACAACTGAAAAAAATAATGGTTGCATATATAGTCACCGAATGGGGTAGTTTCTCTTTTATTCACACAGGATTAAATTGGTCAAATTCTTAAATGATGTTTGGGAGCAGAAGCTGTAAAAGTTCTGGCCCTAAAATACTTAATACAAAAGTCTTTGGCGAAAGGATTTTCCTAGTATTGGAGAGCAAGGAGGCAAATGGTCCTCCTTTGGAAAAGTTCATAGAAAAAAAGAGTAGATTGTCAGAAGCAAGGCATAAGCTATACCTAAGCCATAAGTGAGAGAAAGGGTAGTTAAGAATAAGGTGTTTACAAGGTGCTAGGCGGTTGGTTGCTAAGGGGGAGTGGATTGCGTGGCGATGCAGAGATTTACATGTAAATCTTTTAGTCTATCACTTCTAGCGGCGCACGCTAGTATTATTATATATCCTGAGATTAATAATAATTATAATAATATAGTTAAATACTCACAATAATTTTCTCTATTAGAAACATAAGTAACACCAGTCAGTGCGCATAGCTCTACAAAGTTAAGCCAATAGCAGGCTTCTCCTAATTTCTTCGCTAATATTCGAGACTGAAAAAGATTAATTAACATTTTAATTACCAAATTATATAGTCTAATTGCATCTACACCATTAATTGCTATTTCGACTAAGAATCTTTGTGTTGGTGGGACTAACAAATGGATAAACATTTTAAAGTTGATAAAATTAGGTTTGTTAGTAGATATTTTTCTCTCTTAGGTTTGCAGGATTCCTGTTATTTGTTAATCACTTTTATTTGTATCTGTTTGTTGTAGTTATTATGGACACGATAACAATAAACACGCGACAAAAGATTTTTTATCAAATTAATAATAGTTAATGACTATAATTAATACCTTCTCTTCAGCAATAAGTGCAGTTCTCTCTTTATGATAGTTGTAGTACAATGAACCTATCAACAACCTTGGTCCAAGGTGGAAAGCTACGCATATCCGCCATACGTATCTTTGTGGGCTAATACCAGTAATGGCACTTATTGAGGGCACTACATTGTACACCTGTAATTTATATATAGTCTCTTAATAATAGTTGCTTTAATATACAGTAAACAAGCTATTAGTATAATTAAAAATTATAAACTAATCCCTAACACGCTATATCTGCTGTAAGTTTGCTGAGTCGGCTGGAAATACCACCGAAGTAACAGTATACCAAATTTCATATTAATCTAATCTGTGGAAGTTAGTGAAATCGCTTCGTCAACTGGGTAATCGGCTCATGATCTTCAAACGACTGATCAGATCTTCATGTTATATATGGTTATAGCTATAGACTATTTCGATCACATAAGCTTTAAACAAAAAAAAGTGTGTGTCAGCTCTGACGCACGACTGGAGTTTACTCCGATTATAAATACGTAATAAAAATTATAAAAACATTTATCATAACGAATTAATATCAGCGCCATCTCTGTTCGAATTATGATACATGATTACCGGTGCCATCTAGTTTTCGCAAGGATGTATTATTACTTAACATATTCTAGTTTCAGATATTGTGTAGATGGCGCTAAAATTAAAACTAACGCGTTACGCATAACGTGGAACAATTTTGATTTTACTCCCATAATTTATTGTTTGGGAGCTCGATGCCACATACACACACAGTACAAACTTATAACACCGCACTTTTCGTGGGGGACGGAGGTTAAAAATGTCTAAAATAGTCAGGTGACCATTCGTCACACGATGTGTTAGGTGATATCTATCTACCCATAACAGGTTTGTGTGTTGTAGGTTTTTTTTTTGTTCCACCGTTCTTCAATTTCAATTCCTTCATTTCTTTTATATTATCACTGAATTCATTTTCTTACATTTTGTATGAAGTTCGCCGGGTTAGCTAGTAGATAATATCATTATAAAAGTGGCACACAAGCGCATAACACCATTTTTTTAAAATTCGATAATAAAATTCTTTGTTCCATGTTTGCTTTGAATTTGTAATAAATTTTTATTTATCTAAATTAATGTTTTTTTAGACAGACTCCCAAATATTTACGTATTTACTTACAATTGGGTCAATTGTGTAATGACAATTTTTTATTAGCTTTTTCGCTGATTATTGGTAGATATAAAACATAAATAACACGTTTTCCAGCTTTACTATTTAGACCAATTTTTACCCTATAACATTTAATAATATTTTGTTTTTATTTTTTAATCAAAAAGGCAATAGATTTTTTTTCGACATAGACTGTTAAATTCAAATTAAATTCTCGCCCAATCGCGAAATACTGCCTTCTACCATCTTTTACTAATATGAGCCATCGGGTATTGAATTGTATTAAATTGACGATATAAAATATTTATTCACCTTGAATTTTATTTTGTTCGTTATGTGCATCTTAACAAAATAAAATGCATAAAACTACTCATAATTAATTATGTGGGTAGAACTACTTACTTTACAATGAGTTTCGTGAATATCATCTCCTTGAAATATAGAGGCTGTCACGTAACAAAATACTAAAGCACCTAATGGAAGCCAAAGAGCAGCCAAACATATTTTTCTTAATGTGCATTTCCAAAGTAAACCCTGAAAATAAACATACACGGTATATTAATTATTATTGTCCAGTAGGTGCATCTCATATTATAATACTACCTACAATAATTTACTCAAAAAAAAAAAAACCGTTATTTATTTACGTAAATTATTCAATATATGATATTTTATAGATTAAAAAACATACCTTGCACTCTAATGTTTTAATAGTTTCCGATTGGTTTATCACGCTTATCGTATCGTTTGTGCGACTGTCGTCGACATGATCATCCGAATTTAGCGGCGACTGTACTTGTGCTTCATTTAACATTTTCTTATGCACTCTGCACTCGTTCGAAATCTTCCTTTTAATAGACCATTATTTTTACCAACAATTTTACCTTCGACAACCTTCTACCAATAAAAATAAAGCTTTAAACATATTTTAAAACATGTCATTTATGATTTCAACAAGGTGCCTTCTTGTTAAAACTTTAGATAAATCACAATATATAAGAAATTGTAAAAAAGTACAATCGCTTAACTCGTGTGGATGACCTAAGGCGTGGATTGAATGAGGTTGTTTGGACTTGCGCATTAAATGCCTTGAATTGAGGGTAAAGTGCCCCTCCAAGTCCCAGTTAGCCTTTTGTTCGAAGTATTTAAGGTAGGTTTTGCGTTACACTCATGACCTAGTTCCTAAGGTTCTCTACAAAAAAATACTTGATTATCTACCAGATTTTAGTAAATAATCAAACACAAAAATATTACACATAAATAAGACTTCAGTTTTTATCGTATTATTTTTTAAAATAGGACATAAATCTAAAATTGTCTGCATATACTGATATGTACAATATTTCATTCTTTGTCTTAAATTATTGAAAAAGTATTACGACCATACAATATAAACTACATAATTATATATCTATATATAATCTCAGAGCTCGTACAGTTTGGCATGGCTTGGCAAAATAGTTAAGAAATTAAAAAGTAGCAATACTTTAGTGTCGTCCCTTTTTATCAACGGAATGGTTACAACGGGACAACAGTAAAGTATTGCCACTTTTTAATTTCTTAACTACTTTACCAAGCTACTTGTTGTTACTCTACGTAATTTTCATTTCAAAGCTTCATGAAAGCTTCAACAATAATTATTTGTTCTGTGTACTGTGACTGACATTACACAGATTATACTGCTATAATTACACACAGATTCTACTACTGCCTGGCCCTGACTGACGGCTAAACAAAAATATTTCAATAATTTTAATTCAAGGCAAGGAGCCGATGTTGAACAAAAATTAGAAAAACTTTAGTTTTATTACTCAAATGTACGTGTTTTTATTTAAATAAGATTTTCAAAATACTTTACCATGAATTACATAAGGATTTTGTGGTTATTCTGTTTGTTTTGTGGTTATTTTGCAAATATTAAATGTTCCACACATTGGATGGTGACCGAAAGTGGTTTTATTCAGACGAAGGTAAGACAAAAGCTTCCGTTTGCATTTAATATTTTAATATTAAATCTAACAGTACTTACCTAAGAGCATTTTGCCGTATCAACAGTTTTTTGCCGATTAATAATATGCTCAATTTTTAATCTTTCGATTATTAAAAAATCAAAACTATAACGCATTTTACTATATTTTTATTATTTCAATTATTAAAAAATATGGTGATCGAAATTATGACACATTTTACTCAATTTTTAATGTTTCTATTATTAAAAAATAATATGATCAAAATTTTAACACATTTTACTCATTCATAATTACAATTGCAATATGTTTTCTTATTTTAGGTTGATTCACCTTTTATTATGGCTCGCCCATACGACCTGTTGGCATTTTTAAACCAGGACACCAGATGGGACAATATTCTCAGCTTGTATCGTGACTTATCCAGAAGACAAGATGTTATAAACAAACTATGGTCTGATCTGGAGAAAGATTCAGACATAAGAAATCACATAGCCACGGATGATAATTGTGTCAAAGCTGGACCTCTAACTCTGTTGGATTGGTATCCAACATTACCCGAAGATGGTAGAGCAAAGAATATTGCAGAAGAAGAATACTTACTTTATAACCCTGATTATGGTCAAGATACAGATATTCCAGATTGTAAAAAGATATCATCATTGACATTTAGCATGGTTTCTTTTGATCATTTGAAGGTATGTTTCCATTGTAATGAAATTTTTAGAGACATTTATTAAAATATAAAAATTCAGTAAAATACAACCGAAAGTTAAATATAAGTGCATTTAGTACTTATGTATTTTTGTTTATTATTCATTATTTTTAATTTTTATATACCTCAATTTACGTATTTTTTAAATTTATGTTAAGGTAGACAGACAGGCTGATGTTCCTCTTGATGGTAGGTGGCTACCGTCATCTATAACACAAGCAATACCACAGGTACTGCAATTGCGCTGCCAACCATAGTGGGGTTTAGGATAAGGGATTGGGATAGAAAATGTGCTTACTCATTCACCAAAATATAACAGCACACATATGTTAACTGAATTAGCAATGCCTAAACAATCATTATCTTAAATGAATAAACATTTTAACAATAAATGGAAATTCTGCTTTAGAATGCTCTTTGATATTTGTCTTTGTCTTAATTTAGGACCGATTATAGTTAAAAAATAATAATTAAAGTGATTTTTTCTATATTTTCAGGGTGTTATGAAAAGGGAGAATTTAAGTATTAACCACGAGCTGTTGCTTCCAGAAAAGATATCTCCTTTAATGACGGTAGAGCAATTTGGTCACTGGGTCACAAGTGTATTGCGTAGAAATAGCTCGTCTTGGCTGCATTATAATATGGCTTCATTGTATTGGAGGGTGAGGGGAAATGCCCCTAAGGCCATGGAGTGTAGTAGACGAGCAGTACATTATGCACCAAGGTAAACAAAAAATTAGGTACAATTTTACTAGGTATTACCAATGCTTATGAGCATTATGAAAATACTGTACAAGAATTATGAAGTTTTTTAAATTGGGTAAATTGTGTGGCTCTTCTAGAGAATTCTACTCATCATACTTATAACAAATAAGTTGTTTGTGTGTTTGTGCACACTAATCTCAGAAACGGCTTAGCCGATTTGAATGCAGTTTTAAAACGATTTTGAGCTCATTGTATGTTTAGTATTGTATATACTTTGATTTTGTGTATAATTAATTGAAATAATTGTTATTGTTATTATTTTAAAGATAACAAAAATAATGGTGAGTTTCTTTTGGGGTTTCTTCTCAGGGTCGTCATCATCTTGGCTTTTATTCCTAAACCCTGGTAAATTTCAATTTATAAAGACTTTTATAAGAGTTTCTTGATGAAATCTTATGATAAATAAATATTACGTCATTACATATGAAATTGGCGTTTTGTAAGAGAGGAACATAGTCGATTTTTTTTAAATATAATATATTTATTTAATCAAAGTATGTACCATTGCTATCTATGCACTTTTGCTATCTCATAGGTAGTTTATTGATCCCTTTACTAAAAAAACCATTCGGACGGGAATCAATAAAATCTTTGAAGGCGCTTTTTTCCCTTGCGGTGGATGTCTTAGACATTCCAATTGAAGCTCCTCTAATTTGGTAACCGTCTGTTGTGCAGTATGTGGTCTAGCGTTGTCCTGAAACAGCAGTGGCCTAGAGCGATTGACCAGCCTCGGTTGTTTAGCAGCTAGCTTTTGCATCATGGTTTGCAGTTGCTAACAATGAACATCCGCCATAATTGTCTGGCCAGATTTAAGAAAGCTGTAGTGAACGACACCGGCACTAGTCCACCAAACGCTCACAAGTAATTTTTTTTGAGTGAATTTTCGCTTGGGGCAGGATTTGGCTGGTTCGCCAGTGTTAAGCCATTACGATGAGCGTTTCTGATTATCGTACATGATCCACTTTTCATCACAGGTCGATTAAAAATCCCTTCATTATTGTGCCGGTTGAGTAATGTAACGCAGCAGTCGACGCGGGTTTGTCGGTTTGCTGCACTCAATTCATGAGGTACCCACCTTTCAAGCTTTTTCACCTTCCCAATTTTCTTCAAGTGGATTAAAACAGTTTTATCACTATCACCGCAGCCTGCAGCTAACTCGGACGTGGTTTGCGATGGATCCGCTTCCACAATAGTCTTCAATTCTTCATTATCAACTTTGGTCGGCTGTCCACGGGGCTTGTTCTGCAGGTCGAAATTTCCAGAACGAAAACGTTGGAACCAAAACGCACCGTGTTTTCTTTTGCGACACCGCCGCCATACACATCATTAATCCTTCGAGCCGTTTCTGCAGCACTGGTGCCACGATGGAACTTGTACTCGTAAATAACGCGATATTTCAAGTTTTCCATTTTGTAAACTGAGTGACGCAAAGAAAAAACCAAAAGAGGAAAAAACAAATGAATTACGGTGTTAAAAACACAAAAGCATCAGTAAGATCAGTAAATAGCTGTATAAATTTGAAATTGGAATTCCTAACCAAAGAGGAGATATTTGAGATCAAAGTGGCCAGTACGACAAAACGCCAATTTCATATGTTAGAACCTAATATGTTTATTTTGATTTGATTTTTATATTTACATTCTCTGATATAGTATCTGATTTTTATAATTAAACACATACTTAGTACCTTTACGATTCCTTAGTTGAAATTAAACTAATAGATGATTGAGGATTTACTTGATTATTTTACAGGCAATACAAAGACATAGCGCTTTTAAGCATGGGATCAATTCTACACCGAAGTAAAATAGTTGAAGATGCTATCACTGTTCTCGGAGCAGCTGTAGATCATGATCCTCAATTTGCAGCAAACCATTATGTTTTGGCGAATGCCTATGCTGTAATAGGAGACTTCAACAGGTCTTTGCAACATTTGGATTACTGTGTCAAAAATAATCCCAATTTTGATATAGGAGTTAAGCAAAAATATGGTGTTTTATGTCATGCATCTTTAGTAAAGAAGTTACTTAGCGTTAAAGAGTAAGTTATATTTTGTTGATGCTATTTATTGCAGTATTTTTTTAAGTTAAGAGAGAGAGAGGTCCACTTGATGGTAGGTGGCTACTGTCGCCTATAAGACAAGCACCGCCACAGGGGCTGCAAATGCATTGCTGACCATAGTAGAATTAAGGAATTAGAAAGATAGGGAAATAAGTTTTGGCATCCCTTACTCACTAACTGAAACACAAAAGCACACATGCCGTCATTTAACGGTGGTATCCTGTAAGGGGGTGGTGTCTGCCGCCAGACGGGCTAGCCAAATGACTGCAAAACACATTGTGCCCTGCTACTATTTAAAAAATAAATTTTAATAATAAAATACTTAACAACTTAAATATTTTATTTAAAAACAATGCTACTCTATGCTAGGTGGCGGACATCGCCTCGAAACGTTTAGGTGGCCTGTGCACACTTCAAATTTTTTTTTATTTTTATGACTATTCCTATTATTCCTGCACTTTTAGGTATGGTCGGCAGCGTACTTGTAACGATCCACTTGATGGTATTAATTAACATAATATATAACCTACATCTGTTAAAATTTGTTAAGGAATCTTGAAAATAACCCACTTAATTTTATTTCACTAATAACAATTTCGAAGAATATATCAGCATCTTAGATATAAATATACTCAAATAGTTTACAAATATTTTTGCAAATTTCAAATATTTATACAAATTAGAAATACTGTATAAATCTTTTTTTATATATATATTTATTAGCAGCTAACCTGTTTCAGTTCCTTAGACCAGCTTCGCGGAGAATTGATGGAGTATGGTGTTGCTGAAGCTCACTGGATTAAATCGCAAGCTGCCTTCTTAAGAACTATGAAACATTTGGACGAGTTTGGTAAGATAAACTTTGAACATTATAAGAAGTCTCTTTTGACAACTAAACGTTTCTCTTATAAATAATTTGATTTAAATTTCTACAAAATTTTATTTTCATATCTTCACATGAAGTGTCCGCCTAAATACTAGTGGTAGTGGTAGTGTGAAAATAAATTCAGTCAGAGTCCTTTAAATTTATAGGTGTTACTTTAAATTGCCAGATTTCAGAAACGTAGAGAACAACTGCCGAAAAATGGAAGAGTTGACCGGTATGGATATAAAATATATAAAGAAAGGTGGTGACAAAAACTCGTTAATCCAGTACTTTCTCGACGGCCCGATGTACAGTGACGTGTGGTGGACGGAAAAGGGCGTCCACGCTGTGGAGTCTGCGTACAGCTTGCAGCGGTTTATAAAGCACATAGAGAAACACGCGAATGACGTGTCAGAGTACATAGTGCCCAACGAACACTTGACTATTACCGATAACGGTGACTTTAGGCTCTTTGGTCCATCATTAACTTCCGAAGAGATAGCAAATGGTGAGTAACTAGACTTTAGGCAGTTTTTTTTTTTCGACGACACGTTTGGTCTAGCTAGTTGCTAGTAACCCCAGCTGTTAACCAAACGGTCGCGTGTTTGAATCCCGCTAGGGGCAAATGTTTATGTGTTAACATTTACCTTTGTACATGAGTCATGGATGTTTGTATTTATAATATGTATGTATTTGTATGAAGAATGTGTGAAGATATTTATTTATTTATTTAGTGGCAGGACATTACAAAGGCCGGACACACTGTGTTCATAAAGGACATAATTTAAAACCTGCCCCTGCCCATTGTTTTTTTTTAACTTACACTTGGAATATTTGGTAATAAAAGTAATTCTTAATTTTAGTAATTTAATGTGAATATTTTAGATTTATAAAATTCAGATTATAAATTTTGCAGCCCATTTCCCTATTCCTTTCCAATGATACTTAATCTTTCTGTAGTTTGGCTAGGGCGTTGCTTGTGTTAGAGGCGACGGTAGCCATCTACCCTTAAGTGGACCGTCAGCTTGTCTGTCGCCGACCTTAACATAAAAAAAAATACAGATTTCATAAATAAATATGAAAATGATTACTTCTATATGAGTAATGCACGGTATTTTAATACTTTCAAACTTAAATATCTATGAAATGTTTTATTTACTTGATTTCATTTTGTGTGATTGATTGATTGATTGATTTATAATAATGTGTAAGTTGTTCTAGATATTTTTGATCTCATTAATATTTGTTGATTCATTTATAATATAATAGGTATAATTAAATTAATCTCTAAAAATGTTGTGCTTTCCTATAATTTAAATTCATACTTGTATCGTTCCTTTCTGTAAGTGTTGTATGTTGTGATTATGTATGTCTTTAGTTGGTAAGCTTTTTGAAATAAATAAATAAATAAAATTAAACCCCATTACGAAATTACCTAATATTTTCTCAGTAAAATCTATAATTTCTTCATACCTTATGGCACATGTTTCAACCGTTAAAACGAAAATAATTTCTATATAGTACGATATACAAAGTTTCATAGTAATCCAACAAAATTAAGTAGTTAACACTAGTTTTAATCGACTTTTCAGATGCAAGAGAGGTGCAAACAGAATGGGGTCCACCCGTTTCCGAGAAAAAGTCAAACAAATGGAGTGAAGATGACCTTTTTGAATACGAAGGAGGAGTTGTATTGTAAGTTTTTTTTATTTTTATTGAATAACCAGTTGTTGTGAAGAGTACAAATAATCTTACGCGAATAGTGTTGTATCGCGTTATCGCGTGTTTATTTATCTATATAAATAGAAATGAACCTCTAAATGTATTGCTTATTGTAAAACACGATGCTATGTTGCTATTAGGATTTTTCCCCCTGGGTTACACCACCCCCGTGGGCCGTTTATTGTAAAAAAAATTCACAATTA
Source organism: Synanthedon andrenaeformis (assembly GCA_936446665.2). Taxonomy (NCBI): domain Eukaryota; kingdom Metazoa; phylum Arthropoda; class Insecta; order Lepidoptera; family Sesiidae; genus Synanthedon; species Synanthedon andrenaeformis. Next base: position 9,094,361 of record OW387781.2, on the reverse strand, counting down.
TTTCCTACCTTATTTGTGCGAACTCTCCCCAGATGTTTTCCCATTTCGGCCACTTTCGTACAGTTTTTTTTTTTTTTGTAAATAAAAATTTAAAAATATGTTTGCATACAATCATATTAGTAGCAAAACGTTTTTTTTTTTTTTTTTTCAGGTACCCACCAACGATGAATATCAACCGAAACACAGAAGACTTTGACAAAGATCCGGATTGGCCTTCTCATAAACTTTGCAAGGATATAAACATACCAATGTCCATCCGATCGATATATCCAATATTCATGCCTTTTGAGAATAAGGGGATAAGGTAATAGCATCTATCATCTATGTATAATGTTTTTAATTAATTTTATTGATAGGTACATACTGATGTATTAAAAAATAATAGGTTTGTCGTAGTCAACCTTTTTTACGTATAATATCAAAAGCTCATCTTTTTTTACTATGTTGCGAATGTGGACAAATTATTGATATTGTAATTATATACATATTGTAAAATAAATTCGCTGTCCGCCTCTCAATGTTTCTCCGTTAATTTTTTCCAAATCATCCAACGGATTTTGATAAGATTTATACTAATAAACACACCGGCATATTTAGCGGAACACAAAAAAAAGGTCCATAATTAAAAAAATATGGTTTTATTTTAAAATCTACTTACTACACTTCTTTTGTTATTTAAAGTTTCATTTGTTTTACTTAAAATGAGATCACATTAAAAACAGATTTTGCAAGTAAAGGCTATTTGTGAAAAATGGTACATTTTTGAACTTTTCATGTAACCGGGAAAATTGAAAATTGATATTAAAATAACAATTAATTAAATTAGAAAAATGGTGATTAATATCGCGTATTTCCTCCACGAGCTCTTATTAAAGTTTCTACCCGTCTAGGCATACTGAGAATGATGTTATCGATGGTCTCCTGGGATAGTCTCCGCCATTCCTCAACTTTTTTTTTTTTTTTTTATAAAATCAAGGCAGCGCTTGGCCGCGATCTCACTTGATGTAAGGTGCAGATGCGGCCGAAGGTGGACCACGCTTACCTAGTAATTGCCCATTCACCCTTGACTTGAAGACCCCGAGATTATAATTATGCGGAAACACGGACGCAGGCAATGAGTTCCACTCCTTAGCAGTTCGGACAAGGAAGGTGGAACTGAACCGCTTCGTGCGCGAACGTGGAACGGCAACCACGAATGGATGAAACCCCTGCCCGCGCCTCGTGGTCCGCAAGTGGAACGGTTCCGGTTGGATCAAATCGAACAGAACGGACGCACACTCTCCATAGTGTAGACCAGGGATTCCCAAAGTGGTCGATATCGACCCCTTGGGGTCGATATCGGTTTCCTAGGGGTCGACATAAACGAAAAGTGATTTTGGGGGTCGACGAGGTCTAAAAATCGACCCCTATTATATTAACACAAGTTCTTATTTAAAACTTTCAAGATAGGTAAGTAGGTAGTTACTGTATTGTTTATGTTGTGTTACGTGTACTAAGAATAATTAATATTTTTGTAGGAAATAATGTTCCAGGAATGTAAAGTTTCAAGTTCGTACAAGATGAAAAACTCGGCAAGTCTATGTGGACAAGTTTGTGCAAGATTGAGTTGGAGCGTACGTCTTTCAGCGGCGTTTTGACTTGCTCTCTATTTGACGATAAAGTGCTTATCACACTATTCAATTTGAACGATTCCTATTTAGGAATCTAAGTAGTGAGCTCGTGATCACACTACGCTAAATTGATTTCTAAATCGAAGATATAGAGTTGAAAATGCGATCACACCTTCCGATTTCCTAAATTGGAATCGTTCAAATTGAATAGTGTGATAGCGGCTTTACGCGAATTAAGACGAACGAATTCATGATCAAGTCCAAACATGTTCCTGATATTTTACTATTTAACGAGCTTGCATTTAGGTTGAAAGTTCATTTGCGTTTTGAAATTCGTTGGAGCTTGAACGATAAAAACTCATATAGCTAAGTACTCATTTATTTCAAGAGATTACAAACTTATTACAAAGCTAAATTAAGTGAAGTAAAGTGACTGAAAAAGTGTTAAACACAACATACAACATATTTTAAATAGGTATGTATAATTGTATTTGTAAAAATTACTAACACTTAAGTCTTTGGTTTTCGTTCTTATTCTACCTAATTACCTAATACGAAGTTTCTATACCTAATTACCTACTGTAGTTACTTCCCAATATAGGTATCAAAGTTTATCAAAGAGTAAGTCAGTAATACTTAACAAGAATCCATTAACTGAGTGTGATAAAAATAAGATAGTGTGCAAATTTAACAGTTTATTATTGTTTTTTATTTAGGTTCCTTATTTTTTTGTTTGCAGAATTACTGAAAGTTTTATGATGGCGGACACGAAAAAAAAATGCAGACAATACAGTTTGGACTACTTGAAGTTCGGATTTATTGCATCTCCATCAAATCAACACTTCCCGATGTGTCTCATATGTGAAAAAGTATTTAGTAACGATGCCATGAAGCCTTCAAAAATGGATGACCACTTATCAAGAGTACATGCTAACAAAAAAAGTAAGCCCTTGTCATATTTTCAAGCACTGAAAGAAAAACTAGACAAAAGGCCATCCATAGGATCGATGTTTGCGTCATCATCTATTCGAGACAATGATGGTTTACGAGCGTCCTATAATATATCTTTACTAATAGCGAAGTCGGGGAAACCCCATACAATTGGAGAGCAGCTTATCTTACCAGCCATTGCGGAGGTCCTTAACAATGTATTGCACAAACCCGCACATGATATTTTAAAGAGAATACCTTTGAGCAACAACACCGTTCAGAGACGCATAGATGAGATGGGACGCGATGTGGAAAACATTTTATGCAAGTTCTTACAGACCCGCAGATTCTCTCTCCAGTTGGACGAGTCTACATTACCCGGCAATGAAGCTCTATTGTTAGGATATGTTCGATTTATCAAAGATGAAAATATGTGCCAAGAACTGATTTTTGCTGCATATTTAGAGACTGATACTAGAGGAGAATCGATTTTTCAGGCCGTGGAACATTTTTTTACTGATAAAGCTATTCCATGGAAGAATATTGTTTCTGTTGCGACTGATGGTGCACCGTCTATGGTTGGTCGTCATCGTGGCTTTATAGCTCACTTAAAGCGACAACTGCCTGATGTACTGGTTATTCACTGTGTGATTCACAGGCAGCATTTAGCAGCAAAAAAGCTGAGTCCTAGATTGCATAAGTCTTTACAATATGTAATAAATGCTATCAACAAGATTCGAAGCAATTCTTTGAACTCTCGGTTATTTGCTCAACTATGTGACGAAAACGACGAAGTCTTTACTCGGTTACTTCTGCACACTGAAGTTCGCTGGCTATCAAGAGGCTCTTGCTTAGAAAGATTTTCAGCCCTTTTTGAATCTGTGTTGGAGTTTTTACAAGAAAAAGATCCGAATTTGAAAGAAAATCTGAACAATTGTAAAACAGATATTTATTACTTGACTGATATCTTTGGAATGTTCAACAAAGTTAATTTGCAACTACAGGGTGATGATCTTAACTTGATTAAAACAAAATCAATAATATCGGCCTTCGTGGGTAAACTAGTTCTTTATAAACAAAATTTAGGCAGAAAAGAATATTCGCAGTTTCCGCATTTGTCAAAATTACCAAAAATGCTTCAAGATGATGACATTTTATTATATGTTACTCACTTGGACGCATTACACAAGGATTTTACGGAGAGGTTTGATGATCTTTTAAATTTACAAATTCCTCAATGGATAATAAATCCGTATAACACCACAGCCATAGAAGAAGCCAATGTGATAATGCAAGAAGAGTTGATTACCATCAGCACAGACGAAGAGCTTAAGCAAAAGTTCAACCAAGGCTATCAGAAGTTCTGGTTGCAACGCAAAATTGAAACACAGTATCCTACATTGTGGAACATTGCTGAAAAATACCTTATCGCTTTTCCATCATCATATCTAGTTGAAAAAAGCTTCAGTGTGGTAACAAACATTTTGACAAAACAAAGAAACCGTTTGAAAATCAACGAACGTGGAGATTTAAGGCTGCAACTCACTAATATTGAACCGGATGTAGCTAGATTGGTAGATAGTCACCAGGTTCATCCATCGCACTGAATGTTTTATTTTCTCTTTGCGAATTAATAGTTTTTAAAATATAATTTCCTACCAACTTAAGATGCTTTATGTATTAATTTGTAATAATTATAAATTAAACTTGATATTTACTGAATTGGATTGTCTTTTTATTTTGTTAAATTTTGACGAGAAAATGAAATCAACTTCACTCACTTAACCAAGTGCAAAGTTTTCTAATTGGCACCTTAGTACCTAGGTATTTTGTACCAATAGGAAAAAACTAAAGATAGACTAAGATAGATAGCTGCTTTAAGTTAGCGGACCATTATGAATAAGGGGGTTGGTCTTAAAAGTAGGTAATTTGACCATGGGGGTCTGAGGTAACAGTTCATTGTTGAAAAGGGGTCACTTGTCCAAAATAGTTTGGGGAACCCTGGTGTAGACGATAGAAAATCGATAGGCATGCTACTTTTCGGCGATGCTGCAGGCTTTGAAGTTGAGACTCCACAAGGGCGTTGTTGCCAATAAGTTTCTTAGCTCGCCTTTCAATCGAGTCCAGTGCAGCCAGTTGATAACGGGCAGACCCATCCCAGAGGTGGCAGCAGTACTCCATGCAGGATCGGACTTGTGCTCTGTATAAGTCAAGGAGCTGTCTCGCAGTGAAGTACCGCCTAACCTTGGAAAGGATGCCCAATTTTCTGGCGGCCGTTTTGGCAATGGACTCGATATGCCTACCAAAGTTCAGATCGGCAGTAAGGTCTACACCAAGGAGTTGGAGGTGGTCAGTGATTGGAACGGTCACTCCCCGAAATGACGGGTTCAGGTCAAATTGACTCCGTTTCGCCGAAAAAAGACACGCTTGGGTTTTTGATTCATTGAATCGCACCAAATTGGCGTCTCCCCAGTCGGAGACAACTTTCAGGGCCTGGTCCAATCTACAGACCATGTCTTCCCTCAGAGAGTGGATTTCCTGGGTACTGGCTCGTGCGTCGGACATATACCTCTCAACCACTGTGCTGTCGTCGGCATATCCAAATGTTCCAGGCATTGCCAACAGGTCATTTATATGCAGCAAAAAAAGAGTGGCTGAGAGTACGGATCCCTGGGGGACACCGGCATTGACACCCAAAAGATCAGACGAGCATCCCTCAATAACCACTCGAATTGATCTTTCCCCCAGGAAATCAGATATCCAATTACAAAGGCCTGGAGGGATACCGTAGGAAGGAAGCTTGCCTACAAGTCCATCGTGCCAAACCCTGTCGAAGGCCTTTGAGATGCGGCGATTCGCAGTTCACCCACGTTGGCAGGAGCTGGAATTCTGGACTTAACTTTTCTTTTCAGCAAGTCCCAAACGTGCTCTATTGGGTTCATATCCGGTGATCTCGCCGGCCACTCCATAACAGTGATATTCATATCATTAAGATAAGCTTGAGTTACCCGAGCGGTATGCGGCCGAGCATTATCCTGCATAAAAACAAAATCGTCACCGATATTTGGGGCAAACGGTACGACATTTTCTTCTAAAACTTCTCTGATATAGCGGTCTGCAGTCAGACTCCCTCTGTCAATCACTACCAAGTTTGTGCGAGCTCCCAAACAAATGCCCGCCCAAACCATTATTGTTCCACCACCGTATGCAACTGTAGTTTCAAAATTTGTCTGAATGTATCGTTCTCCTTTGCGTCTGTATATTCTTTGCCTGCCGTCAATTTGATTTAAGAGAATTCTGCACTCATCACTAAACAATACCTTACTCCATTGGTCCGCGTTCCAAAGTCGATGTTCCTGAGCAAAAGTTAACCTGTTTCTACGATGATTTACCTCGAGCCTTGGAGCCTTGGCGGGCACAAATGAACCCAAACCAGCTTCTTCGAACCTTCTTCGTACCGTACGCTCACTTACGGTTACACCCCGCACTGCTTCTAACTCATGTCGGGCTTGGACGGCCGTCAAACGGGGGTTCCTACGTACACGAAGCCGAATGAAACGATCATCCCTACTCGAAGTGCGTCTTTTTCTGCCTTGTCCTGATCTTCTCACATAAGTACCGGTCTCCCTGAACCGTTGGATACTGCGATGGATCGTTGAAACTGGTCGACGAAGATCTCTGGATATCACTCTGGATAGGTTTGACCATTTCTTCGCATTTCGAGTGCCCTGGCAATCTCCGTTGGGGCTAAGTCAGGCATAATTCAGTCCTCAACTCCAGAAAGATACGCGATTAAAAAAAACTAACAAAAAACAGTATTTCAATGAAATTTTAAATCAAACTCAGAAGGAAGAAATACTCGAAGTTCGCTCCTGATAAGGTTTATTTGAATAAAATTAAAACAATTGCATAAAATGTGATGTTCAGTTGTTTTCTTAATTTGAAAATATTTCTTTTTAAATTAAATGACGTATAAACCAGCCAGCAACCTTATATGATACTGATATCAAACCTTTATTTTATGTTCCGCTAAATATGTGTGTGTAGAAAGAGTGTTAAACTAGAATGGTTTGTGTATATAATCTGTAGTAAAAAAAAATGCTTCCTTGCGAAGCCGGAGGCGAGTTCGCTACTTTTTTTGTTCGCAGGATCTTTCTTTGTTATCAAATTTTTGTCTATACACAAAATCTGTATTGAATTTTTCCTTTCTCGAATTAATAAAGCATTACTGTCAAAAGTTTCTATTTTTTTTTTTTTTTAATAAATAGCACGAACTTTTTGGCTAAGCCATCATTTAAAAAATAAATCCAATAGCCTAGTTATGCCTATATTATTATGCAGGTTCTCTATATTGCAGAATAAAATCCCTTTTAACCGATAAGATTGGGGTTAAGGCACAAGCGGAACACGAGCTTCCGTGGCACCCGCCAACTTGTCCACAAGACAAGGACGCCGCTCTTTTCTCACAAAAGAAAACTCAACGGTAAGCCATTTTCATAATAGTGACGCCATTTTAAAAGCAGTGTTGCCAACTGAAAGTAGTGACGTCAATCAATTTCTTTTTATATTTCATCTATCGCCGATTTCTTATCCTTTATCGTAATTAGGATTGGCAACGCAGTTGCATCAACATTCTAATGACAGATGACGCGAGTGGAGTGGAGTACTTTATCATAAAATATTTTTTATCAACATTATGTATCAACATTAGTGGGTATAATTTCATATAATGAATCTTCATTAATTAATGAAACACAAGCAACGCGATAGGGGTCGTAAGTGCAATGAATGATGATATCGTGATTGTAATGTATATTTTGTATGTGTACAGGCAGCAACTTGGCATAGTCGAGGGGACGGACAATTTGAAACAGAAGTTATTGGAGTACGTCGGCGACGGTAACATTGATCTCGTGAAGAACATGCAAGACGCAGAAATCGGTCACAGAATATACGCGGCCATGCAAATGGTAAATTTATTAATTTTTATCCCCGACGCCCGATGCAAAAACAGGGTGTCAAAAGTTTGACTTGTGTGTCTGTCTGTGGTATCGTAGCTCCCAAACGAATGGACCAATTTTGATCTGTTTTTTTTTTGTTTGAAAGCTGACGTTATTAGCTGACATTTATGAAGATCTGTTCAGGTGTTTGAAGACTATCAGCCAATTTCTTAGTTAACGAAGGGATTTCGCTAACTTCTACATATAGCGTGTTTGGGCTGAATGGATAGTAGGGGGTTAGTTTATAATGTTAATTATAACTTGCTACTATGTCTTTTATTCGAAGAGTAAAGATTTCCATGATTATAGGAATACGATAATCCAAAAATAAGTCAATCTGATTTTGAGATGGTCACAGTATCGTCACACGTAGGCATAAGAAAACTCTTTTAATTTCCAGAAAGTGGCTCCGACATGGCTTCTCCATACGCTCTCATCGCTGTATTGGAGGGTTAGAGGCAATAATATAAATGCACTGAATTGCTTGCTGAATGCGACCCGCACAGTAAAGGCGCGATACAAAGACATCGTTTTGGTGTCTTTAGCCTCGATTTATTTGGAAATGGGATACTTTGATGAAGCTCTGGCGGCAGCCGAAGAAGCCTACAAATTAAGTTTATACGAGGTATGACACCATATTTTTTTTTTACCGATTTGATGTAATCGTTAGGCCATAATTCATATTTATTGGCCAACTCGTCGGAAATTTCATGGCACCTCGAAAGAATGCAGTACCGCACGCTGTGTCCGGTGGCTAGGAAAAACCAGGGGGGTTTAATTTTTTTTCCGTCTATCTGTTTTCTTCTGTTTACCCCTTTAAAAAACCAATGCCTGGCAAAAGTATTATATAACAGCAATAAATATTTAATAAATTATTGCTCATATATTTTGTCAGACATTATATATTATATGTTAAATGTTATGGGAAGCTACAATACATAAGTGAAAACCGCATTCAAATCGGTTATGCCGTTTCTGAGTTAGCATGCACAAACGCACAGATAAACAGACAAAAATTCTAAAATACTATTTTAACGTATTTAACCTTGGTGACATAATTTAAACGTGTATAAATTGTTTTATATTGTTTTTATAATTCAATGTACAGCCACGGCTCGTTTACGATTTTATTATGATGTACTTAAAGAATTTTCGCGACCACCGACAACTATTAAATAAGTGTAACAATAATAAATACATTTCAGCCGTCTACTAACTTTATATTGTCTGAGCTGAACATGATCAAGAAGCACCGCAACACGCACATGTTCCACCTGAAGCAAGTGGTCCGCGTGGAGCCAGCCTTCCTCGGGGGCGTCGCGAGGAACTTGCTCCGCGCCTGGGCTTGTCTCTTCAAGGCCACGGCTCCCGACGCCGGTAACCTCTCACTACATTTATTACATTCATAGACCCAGGGGTGGTAAACCTTTTTTTTTAAGATAGGCAGACCGGACACAAGTAACGCCCCAAGTGCTGCTACAGTAGGATTTAGGATAAGCATTTGGGATGAGATAGGGAATGGGCTTTAGCATCTCTTACTCACTCACTGTAATATGTAAATATGTAAATAATATGTAAATAAACATTTACTGAAAAAACATAAGCATGGGGAAATCTCCAACGAGCCTATGAAGACTGTCTTGTGTTGTCCTTCTGCTTATGTTTTTTCAGTAAATGTTTATTTACATATTATTTTATTTCATTTTATTTAACGATCCGCTATATTTTCCAATATGGTAGCAGAGCGCTGAATTTATTGAGTAAATTGTAATAAAGTAATTTTAATAAAAAATAATGGCGACGAATTCCGGTTCTGGTGGAGTTGTAGTTCCCACAATAGAAAAACTAAAGGGAACGCAGAACTACACGACATGGAAGTTCATGATGAAAATGATTCTCATACATGAAGACTTGTGGGATTGTGTCGATAAGGAAGGTAAAAATCCTAAATGCGATGATAGTAAGAAGCAACAAAGAGCTTTGGCTAGGATATGTTTAAGTGTTGAACCAGCTGTTTTTCCAAATGTGAGAAATGCGAATGATGCATGTGAAGCATGGGGAAATCTCCAACGAGCCTATGAAGACTGTCTTGTGTTGTCCTTCTGCTTATGTTTTTTCAGTAAATGTTTATTTACATATTATTTTATTTCATTTTATTTAACGATCCGCTATATTTTCCAATAAAACACCACAGCACACATGCTATTGTTTCACTTTACTGGTTGGTGGTGGTTACTGCAGCCAGACGGTCTGCCCAAATCTGCTCCCAGATTAAACAATATAGTGATAGATTAAAAAAATCGTTTTTATTTTATGTTAAGTTTTAGGTCTCGACGAACTAGAGGATAGTGAAGTTTGCTCTCAGATGGAGCCAGGAGTACAAATGGTGTGCGACAAGGAGGGAATCAATTGTCACATGAACATACACTGTTTTTACTCGACACGTGATAAGGGTATGTATTGTGATAGTCAGTGCGTTTCTTCTTTTATTAAAATTGCAATGTTTTATTGTCGGCACTTCCGGCTTAAATTTAATATTTAATTCTTGCTCCGTCGTCATTTCGAAGATACTTAGTCGTAAGACTAGTCTTGCGTAGGATACCAGTAGGATACCGGTAGAGTAGTGTGCTATTCACCATACAAATGTATGTGAAATACTCTGCAGAGACTCAACCTCGAGACTTGCGTAGGATACTAGTCGCCTTTGAGGAATATGTGCAAAGGGCCTAATAGAAAAATGACAAATGCAGTGATTGCAATAAACAGACAAAACTGAGAACGTATTCTATGTTGATAAATATACATACTATTTTTCAATTTCCTCGTCATAATGTCCAATGGTTACTTTCAATGGGGCTCTATTGAAAGTTAGGTGTGAAAGGTTAAATTTATTTTCAGGTGAGAGCAGCGCCTTGTTAAGAATGTTAGAATTAAGTGACGATGATATGCACCAGTTGGAACCGGACGATATGGACGACAGTATATTCGACTCGTTCATAGACAACATGCCTAAGGACCGCCGGAACAGACCCGCCCATTACAGTAATTTCGAAGTAATGAGAGATACCATCGACAACGCGCTAAGGGGTTGTGGTCCCGTGGGATGTCACAGTGAGTTATAAAAAATTCTTAAATTTTTTGCTCAAATAAATTTTGTAAAATCTTTAGGTTTTTCTCTGTTTCTATTTTTATTTTTTATGTAAACAATGTGTTTTTATATGTTAATGTTTTTTGTATATATAGTCTGATAGTCCAGCACTCATATATATATATATATATATATATATATATATATATATATATAGATATATATATATATATATATATATATATATATAGTCGTCAATTAACACAAGAAACGTTGCTGCAAGTGCACTGCAGACCTTAGTAAAATTAATATTATTAGGAATTATTAGGAAGCGATAAGGAAATGAGTGGTCTTTCGGGAGGCCCTGCCACTACTAAAATACTGGACTAAAATACTGGAAATTTAGTCTGGACTAAAGCGAATTCTAAAATTTTCATTTCCAAAGTCAAGGTGAGCGAAGTTGAGACATACAACCTACTATAGTTTTTCTCACCTTATTACAAAAATATTCTCACCGTGCACAAATCAAAATGTTCTTATTGTTCTTATTACATACTTTTATTAATTATTCTTTACTCACCTTTCAGCCATCCGTGCGGAGGATTTGGCTTTAAAAGAGGAAGATTGTGGTTACCAACACTTGCAACTCGGTCACTGGATACACACTATTAGTTTTAAACAGTTACTCGGTGACTCGAATTTAAAGTAAGTAAATAACGTACTTTGTGATAGAATTCAATGGTATATATTTTCTAAAGAACTTGCGCATTATAAATTCAAAACTTGTGTTATAGGCGACGTTATAATACTAAGAGACTTGTCAACTGATAATTGGAATTGAATATGTTTTAGGCTGCCAAGTGATATAATATCGATGACGCCATCGAACAAAAGGATACCCGCCTGTAAAATAACGGTAGACCCTAAAGAGGATTTCTTCGTCGAGCGCATTCTGAAGATTAACATGGAAGATTGGGACCCGCTGCTTAGTTTGATGCACCAATTCGCAGAGATGTTTGATTTCTTTGATTACATCAATCTCGGTGCCAAAATTGCCAAATACGTTGATCTCGTGAGTGTATTGTTCTCGTGCTTAGTATTATCTACTATACTTTAAAATAGTTTGTTCTGACTGAGTGCTAAGTGTAGAAAGCTTAAATTTGTAACTTTTTTATTTTATAACGTAAGCGTTCATTGAGAAATGATTTTTTATCATATCAACTTTGTGCGAAGCCAGGGGCAGGTCGCTAGTTATATTTATACTAGTTAATGCACGCGACTTCGTCCGCTTTATAAAATATGTTACTCGCTTATAATACAGCTTTCTATAGGTGAAAGAATTTTAAAAATCGGCCCTTGTGTTTATTCATTACAAACATACAAAAATAAAAATCTTCTCTCTTTATAATCTCTATATACATATATAAAAATTACGTGTAACATGTTTGAGGTCAATGAACTCCTAAACTACTGAACCGATTTTGATAAAACTTCGTAACTATGCGTAATATGGTCCAACTTAAAAGATAGGATACTTTTTATTTTGAACCCGGGCGTATTAATGCAATTTATTTTTATAATAAAGAAAATACAGATGTTTTCGTGATAGTAGAGAAGTTGTTTGTTTGTACAGAAGCCTCGTTCGTGGATGGGTCTGGTGGTGGCGGGGTGGTGGTGCGGCGCGGGGGGCCACGGCGCGTGCGCAACGCGTTGCCTGGCCGCCGCGCACGCCATTGCGCCCACGCATCTCGCGCACCATCCGCTCAGAGCGCTCGCCGTACTCTTGCACATGTCAGTAGATCCTCTTCTGCGCTTGATTCATTTCTGTGACAATGTTTATTATGCAGTTAGGACAAATGAGTCGACTACTTTCGAAGGCGCCAATCTGCACACTTTTTAATATAGCTAAGATAGGTAAATACATAATTTATTCAGAAATTTGCTATTCAAAACTTATCATCTAAAGTCTAACTAACTAACTTATCATCTGTTGCACGCATCTTCGTCCGCGTAACCTTATAAAATATAGCCTATGTTACTCGCTGATAATGATAATGTAGGTGAAAGAATTTTCAAAATCGGCCCAGTAGTTTTTGACTTTATTTATTACGAACATACACTCTCTTTATAATATTATATTGTTTGTAAGTGTATTTTTGAGACACATATGCTCTTATGGTAATTAACTAAATTTTGGAATATTTGCGACGACATATTAATGATGAGATAAATATTGTATATTTCATTATTCATATTTAGTAGATAGTTTCACTTGACTGAACCAGTTTTATATTGTTATTTTTGTTTGCGTTTCAGCTCCTTAGGATTTTAGCATACCGATTTGCTGTCTAGTAAGTTAGTGTTATTTGTTTCAGGCAATCTAAATCTACCGATGCCAAAGATATAGCTTACCTCGCGTTCTATACAGCGCCAAAAAGTAAAATGGAGTCGTTTCTAGTCGCCGTGTCGCACACGTACATGGTAAGAAATTCTGCACTTTATACCCATATGTATCAGCTTTCTTACTGATTTATAGCTTAATACGTTTCTTTGTAATATAGAATGTGGACAGACCAGCACCTGATAGAACAATAATAGTTTCTTTCTTCCATACAGTATTTTTGAAATAATTATTAAAAAAAAAACTAAAGCCTGCTCCGAACTCAATAAGGTCGTTCGTGTCCACTAATCCTTCTGATCTTGTGTTACGTGTTATTCGAAGTTAAAATGTTTAGAGAAATCTCACATGATTGATTAGTTAAAATAAAAAAAGCGTCGTCGTAACTTATATCCTGGATAAATGTTAGGTTAGCCACCGTTAGGTTAAGTTAGCCACAGCGATAAAACACTAGCTAGTTTATGAGTAATTTATCTACAAATTTAACATCGTAATGAATGTGCTTCTACAGTCCTTTAAATGGTACCGCCTTTACAGATGTCGCCCTACGTCGATATTCTCTAAATATATACTAGATGTCGCTGTTTCTCGAGCTTATATCGCACTAGCGCCTTGTCTCCTCCATTTAACGGGTTCGATTTCTAATAAGAGCAAATCATACTTACCTGGCACAGGGGATACCGTGATCAAGAAGGCGGTTCCCCCAGGGCGAGATCCTTCCATTGCACTGCGGTTGGGTTGACCCCTGCGATTACTCCTAATGTGGGTAACTCGGGTGCGTAATTTTTGGTAGTGGGGACTGCGTACGCGCTGTCCCCTCAATAATAAATTTTGTTAAAACAAAATATCCAAATCTTAGTTAGGGTTGCTACTTGCTATACATATAGTCGGACCTGCCGGCCGGGCCCTGGCCTAGCCGGGTGGTAGAATCGTATATGTGTAGGTAGATGAACGCAAATTGCTATACTTAAAGCCGGGCGGTAGAGTGGGTAGAGACGAATATATTATGTAGATGAATATTCGGCAGAAAGGCCTGTTGGCCTTTTGCTGATCGGGTAAGCCGAATGGTAGTCGAACATATATACTTCGGCCGGCTTTTTTTTTGTTGTTCAACAAAAATTGCCGAATGAAATGTGCCGGCCCGACTATATGTATAACAACCCTTAGATAGAGGTGGGTGATCTTAGATAGAGCTTAGGCTTACGAAACGGACGGCTTTTCAGTTCAGTCAGGCCTCTCCTCAGGCACTTAGCTGTTCATATTGCACTTTTGCTATATAAATAAATATAATTCTAATTTATAATGCTCAAGGGCGGGGCAGGACAGTGGGCATACTGCATTCGCAGTCATTCATTTTCGCAGCCGCTTCTGTCGGCAGCAACCAGTGCAACCACCCTCTCTCTCTCTTACACAAGGCCATCGTGAAATAACAGCATATGTGCTGTTGAGGTTATTAAGTAAGGGATGCTATAGCCTGTTTCAGCACTTGCAGCACCTGTGACTGTGACGATGCTTGTGTAATAGGCGTCCTACCATCAAGTGATCCTATCGCCAGCCTATCGACCACTCAACTTTAACATAAAATATCATCAATAAACAAAGCTGTGCCCCGAAAAATCTGATTTTCTTTTAATAACTATTTTTTTTTTCAGGCTGAATACGAGCAAGCAGTGTGGATGTACCGCTACTCGCTCACTTTCGACGAAAACTTTCTGCCCGCAAAAGCGTGCCTACATGCAGCTATGTGTCTCATGATATTTGGAGATAACGCTAAAGTCAAGTCTCAAGAGGAATAAATACAAGTCAATGTACATTAATCAATACATTATAAGAGTTTTAACATTTATCTATTGTATGTAACCTCAGTTGTATCGGCCGTTAAAGCGTTATACAATAATTAAAGTGACCCATTGGTCGAGTGGTTTGGGTGTTTCTGTCTAAGGCAAGCACCCTGATCATCAGGAGTGAAATTAATTGGTCATTGATTACTTCGAAATCATTTTTCTAGTAAACAATTGGAAAGTTAACTAAATATTGTTCGTAAAATAAAATAAAATAAAGTCTTTCTAAAATGCTCTCACATCAAACAAAATTTGCATTGCCGTCTATAGTAGGATAAGGAAAAGAGATATGGAAATCATAAAGAAATGTGCACTTACTCACTCACAAAAACACAATAGCACAGACTTATATGAGGGGGTGGTTACTGTCACCAGATGTGGTTTTTGCATATGGTGTTTAAGTGCAAATTCGCTGAAGTGATGTCAGTATTCATCATATATTTGATAAAGTGTCCATAAATTTAAACAAAAGAACAATTTGTGTCCTTCTTTAATATGAATTTAAGATTGTCGTGTGCGAAGAATATCAAAGTTCGACACAATAATGGTCTATATTCAAGTCATTTTGAAAATGTAAAGCGTAACGACCTATGCAACTAAGCGATTAAGTTTAGTCGTTCAAAAGTGACGTTAAAACAAAACCGGCAAGTTCCGGCGACTTGAAAGCTATTTAGAATCGGTTAATTCGGAATTTGTATTGCTAAGGAACCATTTTATTAACAATTAAGTACATAAATATTTAATCTGTAAGCAACACTGCAGTCTGATCGTTTAGGTTTTCGTCTAAATAAAACCTCGAAAGGGCAGACTGCAGACAACCAAAGAGACATATTTGGTAATAATATTTATCCGTATATAAAATCGTTATCAATACTTGTATTCGAAACTGTATAGTCTGATTAATGTAGGAAAACTGTAATTTATTTTCTTCATTAATTGTAATCTTTTGAGCCGCCTAAAAGAACAAAACTGCATTCCCTTGTAATGTTGTAATCATTCCTCTATTATAATTGTTAAAATTGTAATAATCGCTTTTTAATAAATTTCTTCCAAGCGTTTTCAAGTGTAAGTAGATACTTCAGAAATAATACAATAAGGATATATGCATGATTCTCGATATTTTTTTTTAATACGTAAAATGGAAGTTTCGTAAATGGAAGAAATGGACGATGTTTAATCAACTTGTGACGCTATTTGACATAATGGTGATAATTAATGACTTATTCACAATCTATGTCATTAAATAATGGTGAACAAACAATATTCAAAACAGACTAGAAATAAAATAAAATACAAACTGATCATCAAGATAATGTGTCAATTGACGTCATATAACGTTCTTCATTACACTGGATTTTTTAAAATTGTTTCGTTTCGTTTAATTAATTTTATCTAATTCAATATTATTTAAAATTAATATTCATGCATATGAAAAAGTAGTAAGAAATATGCAAACAAATTTCTATGAAAATTAATAAGTTTCGTTTACAGAATATATCTAAAGCTACATTGAGGAAGTACAATAATGATATTAGTTTTTTAAAATAATTGTTGATTTTTTGTTACTCTTCATTAAGAACTTGAGACTGATACGAACTTGTATTACAGGTTTTAAGTCAATAAAAAAAAATACTTAATAAAAAACGTGATTTTTATTTCTAACACGTTTGTTTTGTACCCTATACACTCACAAATAATAATATTAAGTATATAATATTAATAATAAATAATAATATACTATATTTGTCCCATACATACATAAACACAAAAATTACAAATGAAATAATTACAGTAAATATTCGTTAAAGTATTATAAGTAGATAATGAAATAAAATAATAATAAAATGACTTTTTTTCGTCAAATTGTCAAATGTATTAATAGATTCAATTATTATATATAATTCTAACATTATTTATAATTCTTATAATATACTAACTACAAATTCAAACCAAGTGTATTGTTTTTTGTCAGGCAGATCAGGAGCACTACCATGAGTTTATGACGACTGAACTCGCTAGCGAGAGATGAGCGAGAACGTAAAATATTTGTATGGAAAATTGTACAGCGCCTCTAGCGGTCACTCAAAGAACTAAAATCGGTACCATGAGTTGCATAAGTAAAAAACCTATCGAATGTAGTCACTAGCGACTAACGTCAACTTGACCTTTCTATACAAAATCGGTACCATGAGTTACAAATTTGACTGATGGTCTCGAGAAATACCGTTAGTAGTTAAATGTTTCACTAGCAAATTGAAGGGTGAAAAGTCGTGAATATATTTTTATATACTCTATATTGTTGTTATTATCATTGAAATGCCTACTTAATTATTTTTAGGTGTTTTATGATTGGTTGGTTGCGTAGTTCATGATATAACCGTAAATAAAATGCTACTAGTGTGTCACATCCCAATTCTATTACAGCGCCGCCTAATTGAGCGTATTCGACGGACACTTTCTCAAGTATAGAGTTGGGCCTCCTCACCTTTATTCTCCATGGTATGAACGTAGGGAATCCTATATCCTTCTCTTTCGTTCAAGTACATTTAAAAAGAGATAGCTTTATTAAGCATGAAGTTAGACACAATCGATTTAGCGTTAGCGAGTAAAGTAAACATTAGCGAAACTCATGGTGCGACTTATATTGTAAACAATTCGAAGCTAGTTTATTCGTTATCGACAGAAGTAAACTAACGTCAAATTTCGATAGCAACTCATGGTAGTGCTACAGGAACATACATAATTTATCACACTAAATGTTGCTTTCTATATAAATCTATATTATTTCTATATTCTACAGTCCCCCATCACAGACGGCGCGTAGGAACCACAAGGCGAATTTAGTCGGTTAGAGTCCGACATAACCCACCGGCCACCCCACGCCCGTGACGGATTTTCCCTTGTTAAATAAAAAAAGGATTTAATTATACCGAGTGTAGTATTACAAATCATAAATCGATTTGTAGATATTGAAAATCTGTATTATCCATACTAGTTCATACTTCCATACTAATATTATAAATGCGAAAGTAACTCTTGTCTGTCTGATTCCTTTTCACGCCTTAACTAC
This sequence comes from Synanthedon andrenaeformis, assembly GCA_936446665.2. Classification (NCBI taxonomy): domain Eukaryota; kingdom Metazoa; phylum Arthropoda; class Insecta; order Lepidoptera; family Sesiidae; genus Synanthedon; species Synanthedon andrenaeformis. The sequence goes on along the minus strand of OW387781.2, from coordinate 9,076,424 downwards.
TTAACCGATCATCATGAAATTTTGCCTACACGTTGGCAACTTGCATAACTATTTGTTATGCATAACTATTTCTTATCATCTTAGATATAAAATCAACATTTAATTCATAACAAAAATGCTTATCAGATGGAGGTAAAGAAAAAGATGGAATGTGTGCACAAAAATCAATGATTATAATGGTGGAGGTAAAGAAAAAGATGGAATGTGAACACAATAATCAATGATGATGATGATGATGATGATGGAGGTAAAGAAAAAGATCTTACCTATTAAAGACTGTTTTACCATATTCTTTAAAATAGTACGCTATACCTATTACATTTTCTCCATGCTATTACCTAGGCCATATTGGATGGAAACGTTCTTATTTATTTATTTGACCCTTAAAAATAATCAACTTACCGCGTTAAGCATTAAAATTAAATAAAGTACTTCAAGCCAATTAAATTTCTATTGAATGTTTTAGAATTGCATCCTCTTGAGCGTGATTCCGTCGATTGTGAAGCACCAATAATAACCATTAGAACACGCACAAGAGTATGAAAACTCCTGAGCGTAGACCAATAGTTGTTTTGGGCTTCTCTGTTCCATCCATTCCTTTTCTATTCTGTGCTGGAATAAGAAATGCAAAAATAAAAAATAAAAAAAGCAATAAGAAATACAGGTAAAATTAAAACTAAAACTGGGCAAATATGTATGGTTCTGACATAGACATAAAGAGATGGACTGTGCGTTCCCTATCCAACTTTGAGAATATGGGCAGAAAGTGTGAGAGAGACGAAGCGATCGTGCGGCCAGTAGTTGTCCACAGTATTGGCCACATGATCACTCTCTTTTTCTAGAATGGCCAATTTCATGCGTATATTGTTCAGTACATTCTCTATGTCTATGTGTTATGCATACATGGATTTAAACATTATACGTAACACTTTCACAATATACATACCTACATTAATAATATTAATTAAAAAGACGTTTAAAAAGGGCTGGAAGACATCAAATATCGATATTATAATGATTCATTCATCACTCACTAAGTAAGTCATCTGGGTATTTACTTATATACGAGCGTGCCCGAACCCATGGGTAAGTATTTCATAGCAAGTGATAGATTTTCAGTGCAATCAAATAATACTTAGGCTACAATTGTGGCTAAGGGAACCTCGTTCCGCCCTTTTCTAAACGTCTTTACTTATTAACTAGATATTTATGTTATTATTTTTAAATTACTATGTATTATGTAAAAAATAGAAACATTATTTTACATAATGTTGTTATTATGTTTTACATTACTTCCTCATCTTACAAAAACACACTTACAAATTTTAAGATCGAATTAAGAAAATAGTAAGACATTTTAAAGAATGCGTTAAATAAATTATTATATACAAAGTGTTAAATTGTGTATAATCCTTATTATTTTTTTAAAGAATAAGCCTATTACACTTATTTACTTAAATTAATTACATATTTGCATTCGTGTAGGTCTGATACTTACAGAACACGAACGCTTCAAGTCTTACATTTTGCGTTTGTATCATATCGTATAAAATAGCATAGGTACTAAATTAAAAAACATTTTCTTATCTAAAATTATTATAACATTAGTGTATACAAAACTACAAAAATTGTAACTAGTGTTACAAAAATACGAAATAGGTATATGTTTGCGAGACCGATTTTGAATATTATCTTACAACATAATAAAAAAGAGAATTTCATATTTCATATTTTTGTTATAATTAGGTTTGATGTCACAAAGTATTTACATAAGAATTAACTAGTTTTAGGATTTCTAATAGAAACTTATTTATTCGTCTATATATCGTACATTCAGCTTAAACTCAATATAGGACCGATCAATTTGAATACTAACTTTAATTTTGAATAAGTAAAATCAAACACAGCGAATTTGTCATGTAACAGTTGTAAGGATTTAGATCATGGTCAGGATTCAAATTGGGTACCCGTACGAAAACATCTCAAATGAAACACTAGTACTATGCATCCACTTAAAACCCACGTTTCTGAATGAATGTATTCTGAATGTAATTCAGTCTACTGAAAGTAATTGTCTTTGTGCATGTATGGAAATAACTCTTCAAATGTTCAAACGAAAACGAAGTGGATTTCTCGTTCACGAATTTTAATGATACGTGGTGTCGCGTTGTTTTACAAAAACAAAGAAAGCAACATTGCCTACTTCTGTATTAGTCGAATGAATAATATTGTGATACGGTACAACAGTTTTACTTAATCAAGATAGTTTTTGATACTTATGAAGGTATAATAAATTTAAGAAATATTTCCTACTTTTTACTAACTGGGTACGAAATCTAAAATGATTAAATTAATAATTTACGCATGAATTTGCCTGCCTGTCTGTCGGTTTTCCAGTCTGTTAGTTTAGTTTAAACGACTCCAAACTTATCGATCTCAATTCACTATCGCGACAGCAGACAAGTGCGCAAAAATACACACATACAGACATACACACATACAGATCCACACGAAACAGACATACACACATACGGATATACATACGCGCGCGCACGCGCAAAAAGAACCGTAAATCCACCGTGCAACCTTCACGTGGTACACTAATGCCGGTTTAAAAAAAATTGCTTAGCTAGGCAATCAACCAAATTTTTTTACAACAGGAAAGCATTAACGTGTAGAAAAAACTTTTAAAAAAGAAATTTCATATATTTTTTATTTTTTAATGATTAAAGGCTTCTAATGAAAAAATATGGATTATTGCTAAAAAACCGTTTAAATTCAAATTAAGGGATAAAAAATAAAAAATTGCCCGTTATCTTGATTTTCAGCAAAAACGAAAAATAAATCGCAGCACCTTGAAACTTTTAGGGTTTTTTCAGAACACATTGAGGTTGAAAAGCTATAGAAAAATCCTTCGTATCTGCATTATTTGCAAAGTTATTGCAAACTAACCAAATATCCTTAAATTTGCAGTTTTTTTACCTTTTCTTCGGCCAACATTTTCGGTTTTAAAATATATTTTTTTCAAAATCCAATTTAAGCATGGGAATGTTTTGCAATTTACAAAATCCTACTTTAATGACCATTATTGCCCGAATAATCAATTATCAAAGTCTAAAATGACTGTTTCAACGATAACTCAGTGACAAATCATCGTACAGAGCTCACGAGGGGGTCAAATTGTAGGGAATCAAATTCTCTAAAAGAGCTTTATAGTGCCATTAAAAATATATATTACAGCTCGTTGACCAATTTCAAGACGAGAAAAAATTTTGAAATTTTTTTTCGTTGGTTGTCTTACGATTACTCATAAACCGCTAACGAGAAAAATATTTGAAGCTCGGATTCAAAAACTAGAGACTTGAAGCTACAATTTACTTTTTTAATGAGCACTGTACGACCGGTTTCTAGAAAGTTACAGCCTGTTGAAATCACCTAAAAATTTGGATTTTTTTTTAATATTTAATTGTTTAGTATATTATACAATTTTAATTGCTTTGAAGTTATCGAAATTTAAAATTGAAAAATTATCTAAAATAAAATAAATCTATTCCTTCCAAGACCGATAGTATAATTTTGAATACTAGATAATACAATAGTTGTTATTATTAATTTCTTGTTTGTTAGATGATAATTGCTACATCGGTCCTAGCCATAACTTATTGTATAAAACATATAAAACTATGTTTCTTCCTGCGTTACAGAGAAATTGAATGCGATTTCAACTTCTTAGCATTACATGCAGACTTTTACATTACAACAGCAAGTAGGTACCTATAAAATTAAAAACATTAATATTAAATCGTATAAAACCTTTGATTATTAGTAAAATTGAAATCCTGCTATGAAATTGAAACTTATGCAAAATTGACAAAATATAATACATTATTTGTACTATAGTATGAAGAAATTATTTCTAGTTAATATTTAACTAGAATAAAATCAAAATAGTTCAATATTTTAATTGTTTAAATATTTAAATATAATATCTAAATATAATGTTACAGTATGTTTTTTAAAATAATGAAGCTTATGGTATTTTTGATAAAAGTGAATGAATTAAAATAAATAAAAAACAGGTCACTAATATAATCATCGAATTTATAATAAATGTAAAAAAAACAGTTAATTTTTAAATCGGACTAAATTTCAGAAATGAACATCACAAGATCACATACCACATACACCATTCGTCCAAAGAAAAAACATTGCATTAAAAAAGAAGCTTTAGTAATAAGCGAAAATAATAGCAAAGAAAAAGAGACATCTCTACTATACGCTTTTTATAGCGCCTACTCAATTCTTAATCAACCTTAACTTGTGTAGAGTTATTTAAAATATTATATATCCTAAAATTACTTTGAAAATCTTAATAGGAACAGAGTTTCTGATGATTTTGCGCTATATCCTGAATTCGTGCCAATTTATATGCCCTAAGACTACTACTGCTCATGGCGTTATTATAAAACTTTATTATGGAAGAGATAATTTTAAAAGCGCCCGAAACTCAGCTCCATATTTGAACTTCAAATGTGACGAGTTACATATTTTCGAAATATCTGACTGCTCGATGATTTCTTCTTTCATGAGACAAGTCTTCAAAACTCGCTGACAATGAAACGCCCGCAATAGCCGCTGTCACACGCACAAGAGTATTAGTTCTTACTAATCTTGTACAGTGGCCAGCAGCTGCTTTGGACTTCATTAATTAGTCTCCAAACTCCTCCATAGTTTCAAAAGTCGACGACGAATGCGAATGTTACGAAGACGTTGAAAATAGCGTGCATGCTTTAAGCCAGGGTTCCCCAAACTATTTTGGACAAGTGACCCCTTTTCAACAATGAACTGTTACCTCAGACCCCCATGGTCAAATTACCTACTTTTAAGACCAACCCCCTTATTCATAATGGTCCGCTAACTTAAAGCAGCTATCTATCTTAGTCTATCTTTAGTTTTTTCCTATTGGTACAAAATACCTAGGTACTAAGGTGCCAATTAGAAAACTTTGCACTTGGTTAAGTGAGTGAAGTTGATTTCATTTTCTCGTCAAAATTTAACAAAATAAAAAGACAATCCAATTCAGTAAATATCAAGTTTAATTTATAATTATTACAAATTAATACATAAAGCATCTTAAGTTGGTAGGAAATTATATTTTAAAAACTATTAATTCGCAAAGAGAAAATAAAACATTCAGTGCGATGGATGAACCTGGTGACTATCTACCAATCTAGCTACATCCGGTTCAATATTAGTGAGTTGCAGCCTTAAATCTCCACGTTCGTTGATTTTCAAACGGTTTCTTTGTTTTGTCAAAATGTTTGTTACCACACTGAAGCTTTTTTCAACTAGATATGATGATGGAAAAGCGATAAGGTATTTTTCAGCAATGTTCCACAATGTAGGATACTGTGTTTCAATTTTGCGTTGCAACCAGAACTTCTGATAGCCTTGGTTGAACTTTTGCTTAAGCTCTTCGTCTGTGCTGATGGTAATCAACTCTTCTTGCATTATCACATTGGCTTCTTCTATGGCTGTGGTGTTATACGGATTTATTATCCATTGAGGAATTTGTAAATTTAAAAGATCATCAAACCTCTCCGTAAAATCCTTGTGTAATGCGTCCAAGTGAGTAACATATAATAAAATGTCATCATCTTGAAGCATTTTTGGTAATTTTGACAAATGCGGAAACTGCGAATATTCTTTTCTGCCTAAATTTTGTTTATAAAGAACTAGTTTACCCACGAAGGCCGATATTATTGATTTTGTTTTAATCAAGTTAAGATCATCACCCTGTAGTTGCAAATTAACTTTGTTGAACATTCCAAAGATATCAGTCAAGTAATAAATATCTGTTTTACAATTGTTCAGATTTTCTTTCAAATTCGGATCTTTTTCTTGTAAAAACTCCAACACAGATTCAAAAAGGGCTGAAAATCTTTCTAAGCAAGAGCCTCTTGATAGCCAGCGAACTTCAGTGTGCAGAAGTAACCGAGTAAAGACTTCGTCGTTTTCGTCACATAGTTGAGCAAATAACCGAGAGTTCAAAGAATTGCTTCGAATCTTGTTGATAGCATTTATTACATATTGTAAAGACTTATGCAATCTAGGACTCAGCTTTTTTGCTGCTAAATGCTGCCTGTGAATCACACAGTGAATAACCAGTACATCAGGCAGTTGTCGCTTTAAGTGAGCTATAAAGCCACGATGACGACCAACCATAGACGGTGCACCATCAGTCGCAACAGAAACAATATTCTTCCATGGAATAGCTTTATCAGTAAAAAAATGTTCCACGGCCTGAAAAATCGATTCTCCTCTAGTATCAGTCTCTAAATATGCAGCAAAAATCAGTTCTTGGCACATATTTTCATCTTTGATAAATCGAACATATCCTAACAATAGAGCTTCATTGCCGGGTAATGTAGACTCGTCCAACTGGAGAGAGAATCTGCGGGTCTGTAAGAACTTGCATAAAATGTTTTCCACATCGCGTCCCATCTCATCTATGCGTCTCTGAACGGTGTTGTTGCTCAAAGGTATTCTCTTTAAAATATCATGTGCGGGTTTGTGCAATACATTGTTAAGGACCTCCGCAATGGCTGGTAAGATAAGCTGCTCTCCAATTGTATGGGGTTTCCCCGACTTCGCTATTAGTAAAGATATATTATAGGACGCTCGTAAACCATCATTGTCTCGAATAGATGATGACGCAAACATCGATCCTATGGATGGCCTTTTGTCTAGTTTTTCTTTCAGTGCTTGAAAATATGACAAGGGCTTACTTTTTTTGTTAGCATGTACTCTTGATAAGTGGTCATCCATTTTTGAAGGCTTCATGGCATCGTTACTAAATACTTTTTCACATATGAGACACATCGGGAAGTGTTGATTTGATGGAGATGCAATAAATCCGAACTTCAAGTAGTCCAAACTGTATTGTCTGCATTTTTTTTTCGTGTCCGCCATCATAAAACTTTCAGTAATTCTGCAAACAAAAAAATAAGGAACCTAAATAAAAAACAATAATAAACTGTTAAATTTGCACACTATCTTATTTTTATCACACTCAGTTAATGGATTCTTGTTAAGTATTACTGACTTACTCTTTGATAAACTTTGATACCTATATTGGGAAGTAACTACAGTAGGTAATTAGGTATAGAAACTTCGTATTAGGTAATTAGGTAGAATAAGAACGAAAACCAAAGACTTAAGTGTTAGTAATTTTTACAAATACAATTATACATACCTATTTAAAATATGTTGTATGTTGTGTTTAACACTTTTTCAGTCACTTTACTTCACTTAATTTAGCTTTGTAATAAGTTTGTAATCTCTTGAAATAAATGAGTACTTAGCTATATGAGTTTTTATCGTTCAAGCTCCAACGAATTTCAAAACGCAAATGAACTTTCAACCTAAATGCAAGCTCGTTAAATAGTAAAATATCAGGAACATGTTTGGACTTGATCATGAATTCGTTCGTCTTAATTCGCGTAAAGCCGCTATCACACTATTCAATTTGAACGATTCCAATTTAGGAAATCGGAAGGTGTGATCGCAGTTAGAACAGATTGGATTCAATTAAGAGTTTATCCATTTTCAACTCTATATCTTCGATTTAGAAATCAATTTAGCGTAGTGTGATCACGAGCTCACTACTTAGATTCCTAAATAGGAATCGTTCAAATTGAATAGTGTGATAAGCACTTTATCGTCAAATAGAGAGCAAGTCAAAACGCCGCTGAAAGACGTACGCTCCAACTCAATCTTGCACAAACTTGTCCACATAGACTTGCCGAGTTTTTCATCTTGTACGAACTTGAAACTTTACATTCCTGGAACATTATTTCCTACAAAAATATTAATTATTCTTAGTACACGTAACACAACATAAACAATACAGTAACTACCTACTTACCTATCTTGAAAGTTTTAAATAAGAACTTGTGTTAATATAATAGGGGTCGATTTTTAGACCTCGTCGACCCCCAAAATCACTTTTCGTTTATGTCGACCCCTAGGAAACCGATATCGACCCCAAGGGGTCGATATCGACCACTTTGGGAATCCCTGCTTTAAGCGAACATAAGAAAGCTTCAAAATAAAATTATAGATAAAATAATATACAAGTGTAAAAATAAAATTAAGTAAATAACAAAGACACTTGAACTGTTGTTGTACTAATGTTTTTCAAAAAAATTAAACACGGTTGAATTGCTTTAAATGAAATAGTACAAAAACAGGTAGTAGGGACGGATGGGTTTTAACAGCAGCGTACGGTGTCAGGTGACAAGTGAAGAAGCCCCGCGAACGCTGACACGGAAACCATACAGACTACCGGCTTAAATGCAACCCATATAGTTATACCAAGATCCCAGCCTGTATTAAGTTATTGTCAGTTAATTTAAATTTTAAAATAATCAGTTTTAGCTTTAAGAAATTACATTTACTGCCATTTATATAATTTTCTCATTAATATAAATTTATAGTAATTCACACAGTTTAATACAGAATTGACTTAATTGAAAAATAGTAATATTAAATTAAAAACCAGTTATAATAATTACAAAGAGATTACACTAAAAATAGAAAGAAAAACGAAGTAAGTAAATATTAAAATAAAAATATAAATAAAAAGTTAAGTAAATAAAAATACTCACTTAATGTACACAAAAACAAATGAAAATACAGACACAAATAAAATAAAAACTATAAGAAATATCTACTCCGCAAAGTATTTGAACTCTATTACTGTTATTCGAAACGTCTTCACGCAGGGTCGGTTGGGGTGCGAATGAATATTGTGGAGGCTACACTGCAGAGATACCTTACAACCTGGCATATGGGCCTATGTGCTATCACCCCCTAATCCTTTACGGCATAATTTACAAGTGGAAGCGTTTTTGACTCGTCTAGTAAAATTTATGAAAAAAACTATTCACATGGCAAAAAACAAATTTTTTGGTAGCTCATTACCTAATATGGGTATTTTTGCTAAATGTTTTTCTAATATCTAACTCGTACTCTTACTGTACTTTACTGTACTGAATTTAAAATATAATAGTTATTTGAGATATATTTAAAAATTGATAAATATTGCTACCTTTCATGTAAGAAAAATATATGTATGAAGGTATATTTAAACGAAATAATACATAAGTGTATAATATTATTTTATTTTTCTCTTTCGATGTACCCAATTATATACCTAACGATATTTTAGCAAAAAAATCATTGAAAGTTACAAGTATATTGCAAGTACATTTATCGAATGTATATTTAGCATACATTTTTGGTCTAAGCCCCTATAGGCCGATCTAAATTGTTGACTGCTATATGCACCTGACAACACACTGTTTCACAACTGTTTATATCTCAGACCAAGCGCTAACGTAATGCACGCATTAAATGTTACATGAGCCATCCTTTTCTTTCCTTCGTCACTGTTGGTTACGTTATAAGTAACTAACTTAGTTAATGACATTGTTAGGCTGATCTAAAAGTAAATCCAATCTTATTCTCATATAACATTCCAAACCATTATTATACAAAGTATTTATTTATAAGTCAAGTAATTGAATATGTACCTAAGCAATTGGGTGACATCATTCGAATGTTACTAGAAATAATAAAAGTATTCCTAAGAAGTAAGAATAGTAGTGGCAGGGCATACTTAGGGACAGGATCCCTTTACTTGATTTTTTTTTATTTTATTTTTTATAAAAAATAGGACAATTTTTTTTTAATAAATAGTAAGGAATGCTAGAGCTCTTTCCCCTATTCTTGTCCTGTCTCTATCCTTTATAGTATCAGGATTGGTAGAATCGATTATTTGACCAGATACTTGCCAGATTTCCCCTGGCGTTACTTGTGTACTTGTGTTATATAACTATATATAATAACTATAACAACTATGCAAATCGAATGAAAGAGAATGGAAGTACTAAAAGCAAAAAAGAAGAGAAAGCGGCAATATTTTGGGCACGTAATGATGGGCGAAAAATACCGTATTCTTTAATTAGTGATTCAAGGAAAGTATAAGGTAAAGCAGAGGCAGGAGAAAGATATCCCGTTTGAAGAATTTAGAGAATATTTTGGGATGAGTAGTCCTTCCCTCTTTCTTGAAGTATAGCTCTTAAGGTTAGGACAGTCATGAGGGTCTCTAACTTTCGTAGAGAAGTGGCACTTTAAGAAGAAGAAGAATCCGTCCAAGTGTACCGATTTTTACATAGACAAGAATTCAAAGTATGAAAATGAAAATAAAAAAATAAAATGAAAGCTGGTTTGAGTGTAGCCTCTTTTCCGTCCTTTGTTAAATAAAAGAATATAAAGAAAATTTCTTTTCGCTTTTTAATTTCGAAATTTAAATACAATTATTAGTACGTAAGATACTAATAATTGCAAGTCACCTAAATCAATTCAAAGAATTAGGTGTTTGAGTGTCTGTTTATCTATACCCAAAAATACATTGGCTTTTGTAATTATATTAGGTACCTATCTTTACTAGAAAATATATAGGTTGAAAGTTAGATAGCGAGGACAGCCTGAAGCCTTATAAAGGAGAACGGCGCCTGTCACATTACAAGATTATGAACAGACCGCCGTAAAGATTTAAGCCTAGGGTAGGGGTACGTATGCATTACATCAGAATATTGTGTCATATATATGAAATTTGATTAATGCTATGCCATTTTAACCAATACATATATTATATTTTTACGCCGGACAGAAAAACGGGAATAAATTTGAATTAAAGCGTTATACTAATTTAGAACATTCGTAAAACAAATATAAGTATAATAAGTAATTATTTTAATATATCGTGACGTGAACGTCAACGTCAATTTATGAAAATATTTTTACTCGTATTTTTCTTTTAAAGTATAAGTATAAATATGTGGAAATGGATATTATGCCTTTTGTAATGATAATACATTATGATGTACTAGCTAGTGCCTGCGACTTCGTCCGCGTTGAAAAAAAACCACATAACTCCTGAGAAACGCTTGACAAATTACATCTTTATCCCTGTGACGACGGTGGCGCCGCCAATGTTGAAGAAGAAGCGCCGATTTTTTTATGTTGTTGGACGATTCCTTGGGATTTTCAGGATAAAAAGTATCGTATATGTTAATCCAGGTAATAAACTATCTGTTTCATCCAAATCGGTCAGCCGATTTTGGACACTATCAGTTACGTTTAATTGTGTGAAATAAGCGCCATCTACCCGTTTCGTAATAAGCTTAACTTCGTCAATAGTTTGTTGAAATGTTAACAGATGGCGATAAAGTGTTCGAAAGTCATAGCGGTAATCAATCAATACTAATAATAAATCTGTAAGGGTCGGCCATGGAGTAAATTACTTTGTTTTCAGAGATATCGTGTTTATAGGTTCTATACATGATACTGAAACTAAATTGACGATTTTTAGAATTTTTTTCTGTATGTTCCCCCATAACTCTGAAACGAATTAACTGATTTTCATGAAACTTGGTAGATAAACATTTGGACGTACGGGACACAAGACTACTTTTTTCTTTTTCAACGCGGACGAAGTCGTGGGCACCAGCTAGTGTTCTATGGTTTTCACATCTGACGTGCAGTCCTACGTCTAACAGTATTTTTTAAATATTATTTTTCTAATGTTTCCACATATAAATATTTTACAAAATGGGTACATCTAATATCTCTATTTTTGTTTGTATAAATGACGCCGTTAGATATAAATTCCAATTTTATAACGATTAAACCTGGCGACCTTCCAGCGATGATCGCTGCGCCATACACAGCGCAGTTTGTGGACTTCATTTCTTGGTGTAAAATATTCTAAGCGTGTCTATTGATTAGAGTAGACATTGGAGACAGAAGCCCCGTGGACATAATGTCCGCCAATCGGATATAGAAAACAATAGGCCGTAGTTCTTCGAATTATAAAACCAAAAGATTTTTAACTTCGATTAGGTACTTAAATGACACTTTTACTAGTTCTTTATACTTTCCTATATAACAACTTCTTTTCTATATTTTAAAGAAATAGAAAACTATTTGTTCAATTATAAGGTAATCAATAATTTATAGAAAAATTAATTATATGGATTAAATCTGTACCTATCTATATATCTATATCTACACATCTTATAAAATTAAGTCGCTGTCCACCTCCTATTTCTTTCTACTTTTTCTAAACCACTCAAAAATTGCATTCGTGCGAAGTCGGAGGCGGGCTTGTTAATAGATCGAACGATATGTTTCATCGTGTATGGCTGGCATATTATTAAACTGTGTCTCTATGCGTTTCACGGTTAAACTACTGAACCACTGAGACGTAGAAAGCTTGATCTCTAGAAACTTTTGAGTTTTTTAAACCGGAAAAGGAGTTTTTTTTTAATGAAACACGCCGTATACAGTAAACAAACAAGCCAGCCGGTTGGTCACTCCAGATTTAGCCGATCCCATGTATGTATATTTTTATGTGGTAAAAAATGTAGCTTGAATTTCAAATCTATGAATAGATAATTCTGCATTGATTCCATTACTTTAATGTACAGTATACTACTCAGAACTACGTAAATTTAGCGATTATAAAAATTAGATAATTGTAGAAATGCAAGAATTAATTGCACTAAATGGATTGAATTGGTTCTGTTACAGGGACACGGATGAAATAGAATAATTGCGGCAAAATTATATTATAAATGAGGTAAGTAATCAATACATTTTATCGTTGTAAGGTAGGTATACACGTACAAGTTATGACTAAAACTAACTTAATTTAAAACATTTACAAAGATCCATTTTACATAATTTAAATTGAATTCAAATTTTAATTATTGATATTCATGAATTTGATCAAAACTAAAAATGTTGATGAAATTTAAAAACTACAAATTAAAAAAAATGGTTTGTATGTTAGTTTAGTTTTATGATTGACTTCTAATACCTATAATATATATTTTTTGCTCACCAAATATGGTAGTACATGCTGGGACTCTATTTTATTACTTGTAAGGTCTGGGTTATACACCCATGTACAGGCCAATAAATGATTTGATTTTATATCTATACTTATGATAAAATAAAGTCGCAGTCCGCCTCTGTCTGTTTCTCCGCTAACTTCTTCTAAACCTAGCAACGGATTTTGATACGGTTCTTCACTAATGGAGAGCGAACGAGGAAGGTTGGTTTATTATATGATAATTGTTTTTTCGCACCGATGCATTTTTGGAGTTTCATCATCATCATCATCATCTCAGCCGCAGCACGTCCACTGCTAGACATAGGACTCCCCCATAACTCTCCAATAGGTCCGATCAGAAGCAGCCTGGATCCACCGTTGACCCGCGGCCTTTATTAGGTCGTCTGTCCACCTTGTCGGTGGACGTCTTACGCTGCGCTTGCTGGTACGTGGCCTCCACTCGAGAACCTTCCGGCCCCAGCGGCCGTCGGCTCTCCGTACTATATGCCCTGCCCATTGCCACTTCGACTTACTGATCCGCCGGGTTATGCCGTTAACTTTCTTACGTCTACGGATCTTCTCATTTCTGACTCGATCTCGCAGTGTAACCCCGAGCATAGCCCTTTCCATAGCTCGTTGAGCGACATTGAGCTTCCTTACGAGGAAGGAAGTTTTTGGAGTTTACTCCTTAATAATCGATTTCATATATAAAACTTATATATATATATATATATATATATCATCATATGTTGTTGAGACAGTTAACTGTTCCCGCCGAGCGGCCGCCACCGCACACCCAGCTCTATAAATAAATCGACCTTCAGATTAAAAATAGACACCGATCCCTCCCGAGCGAGGTCGGGAAACTGGGTCACTGGGTCGCTCCGTCTCTCTCCCACTCAGCGACAGCTTCGAGGCAAAAAAGGACAGCTATAGAGCCTGCATAGCCCGTGACGTCGTCGCGGAGTTCGTTCATTGAATTTTACAAGTAAAACGCTTATCGCGTTGCATTGAGCTTTCTTGTAAACTTCCTAGATAAATAACAATTTTTATAATGATTATTAGGGATTTTAAGTTATGCTGTTTAGCGAATTTAGAAACTTTAGTCACCTATATATTTTGTTATGGAAATGGTACTTATAAGAGTACCGAATATAAGGGAGATGGTAGATATAGATCTTTTAGACTAGCTTCCACTTGCGATTGTCAATGCCAATCTATAATTGATTAGTCTAGAGATACATTTCTTCTAATTCGAATTTGATAAATTTAAATTATTTTCAAAATTAAGTATAACTTCAATCCATTTCAGTTATAGACTCTACTGCGTTTGGCTTGATTTAAGCTTTTTGTAAAATACTGAAAATAAAAAAAGCCTATAACTTAGTGTCTCGTCATATAACCTGTGTTTGGTAACTGTGATGACGTCAACGCGGGCGTGGCAGAGACCCGTGACGTCACGGGAAAGCTCTGACGTCAAACCAAGCCCCCTCCCGCCCCTCTGCATAGCCCCAAACCCCTGCGCATATGAATTGCCCCTACAGCTTTATGGGTATTGTTTCTTTGTGGTCTTTAAGAATTATATCCTCTTACCACTACCAGAAAACAAAAAAAAACATCATAACTTAGTAGAAATGATACATAGAAAGAGCCTACATATTGTCAACCAACCGATATTTCTACATAAATTGTGTGAAACAAAATTTGCATAGAATTCGAACCTTGTTAATTTTTTATGAAAGTATCAATACCACAATGATTTTATTTATTATTATTTATTAAGAAAAACTAGCAATTTACATTGTATGTACCTATAGCTTGCACATATTAGATCTAAGTATTTAGAATATGGACATTATACACATAATTATACAATCAAAATGAGATGAATATTTAAAAATGATTTTATATCTTCGAACACAGTTATGCCAAATTCTTGTGTTTTTATGTATGCATTACTCGTGAGTAAAATATTTTATGTTATGCATTTATCAAACAAGCAAAATAGTATTTACCTATAACAAAGAAACATGAACTATTATTCTACATGTTTTATATGGTTTGGTCCCATCTCGTCAGAGTTTCAACTCGTCAGAGTTTCAAATCGTCAGAGTTTCAACTCCAGAGTACAATCAAACATAAATTATATTCAAATTTTATTAAAGTGAATTAATTACAATAAATCAATTTTAAAATTAAAATAAAACTAATAACTACAACATTTCCCTTACAAAAATACTCATGGCGATAAAAAGAAAATTTTACTTGTTATACATTTTTTGTTCTTTGTAAATTAAATAAATAAATAACAGGTCGTACAGCCTATAACAAAATTAAAATATTTAAAAACTTTCTCCGTTTTAAGGTCTGGTTTCTAAAAAATTCTCAAATAAGTAAAATAAAATAAAAGTTCGTACTAAAAATATATTAGTCTTCTTCTGTTAAACAGTTAATAAATTGGTGATATTGAATTAAAAAAAATAAAGTTGGAAAATTTTGATTTTTTTTAAAATGAAAAGTAACACTTATTGTTAATAGGTGGCTATTATTGCCTATAAAACCAAGCAACAAGAAGTAGGGAAAAATTTGAGATGATTTTTTTCTGAAGATTGGATTTAATATGTAATTTACTATAACGAGATAAAGGAAAATACGTCAAAATTGAGATCATACAATTAATTTCATGATGGTTTTTTCCAAAACTGGAAAATTTTGAAGATGAAAAAGCATATGAAATTTTAGAGAACGAAAATTCATATGCTGGGTTTATACCACCACTACCAATAATGTATCTTTATAGAGACATTATTGGTATGGTGACCGTCAAGCAAAAACTTTCTACTTAACTTTAAGAATGTCTGCTTTTGTTGATGTTATATTTCAGACGTAAGGTAATACTTACGGCTAACACACAATAATACAAAATATAAGTTGGTTGAATTCTTATCAAAACATTTAAAAAATCTAACTTTCTGGAACTGCCTAAGGGACCAAAGCTTAATGTAGTTTACGCTTTATTAATATCTTAGTTTTAGATAAAATATTAGCTGTTGTGTGTTAAATAAATATAATCTCTTGGATTTTTATTCTCAACAACATAAAATATTTTGTCAGTAAAATATTTATTGTAGAACAAACTTTTATAATTTTTAATGTTATCAAAAATTAAAAATTTAAAACAATACACCTGACGTATTTACATTATTCTTCAACATTTTCTTCACAAAGACGTAGCGTCCCAATCAATAAATAGTAGTATTACCAATAAAAAATAATGGTCTTAAAATTTTTAGCAATGTCTGTTAAAAATATTTGAAATTTTGTTATAAACCTATAAAATGTTAGTTACACTAACATGTTAATCTTAAGCTAAGCTATGTTAAGCTTAAGCCGAAATGCCAGTACTCAAATTTGAAGATTAGTACACGTACGAGTTCTCTCGAACTTAATCAATTTATAACTTATTCGGAGTTCTTAAACTAATAAATCTCCTTGACTAAGATTATATCAATATTGTCATAACATTCGTATCGTGTTGATTTTTCTTTGTGTAAGACTTGTGTAAGACTATTTAAAAATTATATTAACTTGTTAAAATGTATATCTATACTAATATTATAAAGCTGAAGAGGTTGCTTGGTTAAACGCGTTAATCTCAGGAACTACTGGTTCGAATTGAAAAGTTGTTTAGGCTAGGCTTTAGGCTATATAACATTTTGAACGCGGACGAAGTCGCGGGCACCAGCTAGTGTTATATATAATTTACTTTGTGTAAGACTATTTTAAAAATTAACTTTTTCACCCCTAGACAATAACAAGATACACACAAAAACACATTAAGAACACACATTTAGAATCTTCTAGAATTTATTCTATTGACTTGTGGGTGTATGCGAAGAGCAGAGGATCGAGTGTGGTGGCGCTTAATTAAAATGATTTATATCTAACAATGGACGAATAATATTTAAAATCCACTAGTGACATGAAAACTTAATTATGTTTTAATATATATATGGTGAAAACCGCATCAAAATCCGTTTAGTGGTTTAGAAGGAGCTAGCGGAAAGCGACTTGAAATTATACTACGTAAAGAAGACGCATTAAATAGGTCCGACTAGGAAAAGATCTTGCGTCTATTGTTTCGACAACACCCAAACGGTAGATCCACTGAGCTGTGACCTATAGCAAAATAAGTTCATTTTTCAGCTTAAAACGGAAATCTTTGTGTTGTTCTTAACTAGGTAGTAAAATCAGTTAATTAAGTCTGATTTTCATAATTAATTTTTCATTATCAAAATAACAATGGAGATTACATATGAAACTCACATGGGACAAGAAGACGTCTTATTAATATGTAATCTCTTATTAAAATTTAACTATTTATTATTTTATTTAAATCAGGGAAAATAAGGTTACGATAGAAAAAGAAAGGGCAGTGTTTTCGTCACGTACACAAAGTTTCGTGAGTAAAGGCTAATGCGTGGGCGAGTCTACGAAGCTACGGAGCAGACAGAGCGTAGGCGTTCGTAGCACTGAACTGTTTGTATATAATCTCGTAGGCATTTGTAACACGTGCTTAATTTTGACTAACTTCTGAGTTACTTTAATTTTGATTAGTAAACTTACCTTGATGAAATTTGTCGGAACAAACTACTCACCTCTGGCAGGCTGAGCTAAAAATCCAGTTTTTTTTTTGTAATTTAATATTAAACAAATACATGCCAATGCCAAAACAAGAGAAATGTTTTCAAAATTCTATAAAAAACTGCTATATTTTCATCTCGAAGTTAAGTTTCGTAGAGCGACGTAGACGCGATCGCGAGTGTCTACGGCGTAGACCTCAACCGTCTACGCGGCGAGCGTCCGTCGACTGCTGTGCTACATCCCGCCCGACGAATTTCCCTTCAGGAAGGCTTGAATGGATCCGCGTTCCTATTGGTCGGCACGACGTGACGTCATTACGAAAATCACAATCGGGGTCTCATGGCCGTGTGACAGGGCTTTGGGTGTGTGCGTGAGCTGGGGTCCATGAATGGGGCGCTAGTGCCGCGCCCGCGCCGCGCCTCTAGTTTGCGTGACGTCACGCGCTAACTGCCAGCCTCCCTATTATGCAATTCGACAGTCTAAATTACAAATAAAGCCTTTTTGTTGCAATCATCGTTTCAATAGAAGCAATATGACATCGATATTAAATTTAAACTATAGAAAGATAATGTGTCCTAAATTATTATTTGATACTAGCTGATTATTGATATTATTATTGATATTAGTTTTAAATTTGTTATTATGCAATTAAATAGCACAATAAATATAACGTAGTTTTTATATTTTTAATTAACATATTATTAACTACTTAAAGCTCAATGTCAGAGTAAACCATTTTTTTCTACGAATTATTAATTTTCATGGAACCAACTCGAGACTATTATAAAAAAAAAGATCTCTGAACCTTATTACTAAATTAAAATTTAAGAAACACTATTTTAGAGCAATAAATGTGTTTTTTAAGCACTTAAAACTTTCATTAAAACTTTTATAAAAGGTTTTATAAAAGCGTTTGACCTTCGAACTTTATCTATGCAGGTAGTGCTTAAAATAGCATGTATGCGGGGTGCGTCCGGTCGTTGACCGATGCAGTGTTCCCCCGCACCCGCAGCCTCAGCCCCGCCGTGACCAGGTCACCATGCAACAAGTGGAGGTGTATCGACTGTGCTCGTTTGACATTTAGAAGTTCTCCGTTTTAAGTTGCGGAAACACCTTCCAACTGTTCTATAATATATTTATTATAGAATCTAAATATAAAATTTTATATGTTTTTTAAACGTAAAATTTTAATATTAATAACTTTAATATTAAGTTTATTTTACACATTTATTTATCTGACTAGCTCTCGCCCACAACTTCGTCCGCGCCCCATTTTTCTTAGGTGCTGAAACATTATTAAAGCACATTTATTCAGTCTTGAATATATTTGTCAGGCATTGAATATTTAATTTATATACATATTTTTAAATAGAAAAACAATGTATTTTTTTTTAAATTCATTTGTAGGGAAAACAGGACATAAAATTATACAAAAACAATTTTTCGCTATCCGATCGCCACCGCTAAACTTCGCAGGATCACCGGCTGATTTAATATGAAGATTGCAGGAAGATTTCATCAAAATTTGTTGAGCGGTTTTGGAGTCCAGGAACTACATACATACATTCTATCAAATAAGTACTGGGAATTGATGATCTAAAAAGCTCACTTAAAGGCATTGTCGAAATTATTTTGGTCACTATGTCGGCACAACTACAATCACGAGGAGTTTGAGCGCCATAGGTCATTTAGTTTATTTACAGAGCGCTATTTTGTCAGTTCATGTCAAGTGTGTTTTGCGATTTTTACAATGGATCGAACAAAGAACATTTCTTAAATTTTGCATTGCGAATGGAATTTCGTGTGCCGAAGCGCTGAAAATATTACACAAGCATTACGGTGAATCCACTTTATTAAAAACACGTGTGTATGAGTGGTACAGTGAATTCAAGAGACTGGTCGGCCATCAACATATTCAATCAAAAGTGAAGGTGATGAACAGTTTTTTTTTATTATCGGGGTGTCGTGCACTCGGAGTTCTTGCGAGAAGGTGAGACAGTGAATATTATCTGGCCGTTGTTCGACGCTTGAGAGCCGCAAATTTGTCGAAAAAGACCAGATTTGTGGAAAGAAAACTCATGGATTTTGCACCACGATAACGCGCCATCTCACACGGCTATCATTGTGAACGCATTTCTGGCCAAAAACTCAACAAATCTTTTGGAACAACCACCGTATTTCCTGATATGGCTCCAAGCGACTTTTTTCTTTTTCAAAAGCTCCAATTACCACTTCGAGGCACCCGTTTTCAGTCGATAGAATAAAAGACAGTCGAAGACATAAAAGAGGATTCGAAGCAAGCATAAAGTATATTTCAAAAAATCGTTTAAAAAATGTTTTGATGATTAAGTTATTCGTTGGCGAAGTGTATAAATAATACATATTTTGTGTTTTATTGACAGATTCCCTGTACTTTCTTGACACAGTAGTACATCGACTTTTATATAGAAAGAAGATTTAAGGGAAGGGATGTGTAGGCACATTTTCAAACCGTCCCACAGTTTGGTAACTAGAATTGAGGAAATTAAATGGATGGGTGGTCAGTTTGTTGTATTTGATCTCGTTACTCTGTAACCTATGAATACCATGACTCGCCCCCCCATTCATAGCGCCAAGGCAATCACGCGCGTCACATGACACAAGGACGCGGCCTTCCAGAGACTTACAATAAACATACAGTAAACGTAGCCTCTGTACTTAACCACAGGGTTAGTTTAAACTAACGATGAAAGAAAATCGGAAAAAATAACGAATAGGTTCTTTATGATTCAACTGATAGATGGCAGATTCTGTTTTGTTACTTTTTTGATAATTTTTTTTTGATTCCATAATTACATTTTTTTTGATTTTTATACATTATTCTATTTCACTTAAGAATTATAGTTTATAATTTAAGAATATTAATAGTCTTAGAGGATTTCGCTACAACTTTAAAATTAATGAGAATCTAATACATTTAAAGAAGTATAGTAATTGTATTGCTCACGTTAATTGTAAAAAAGCTCGAAACATTGAAGTGCAATACTAATGTTAAAATAAACTATTGTCAAAATACAATTGACACAAATTTTGTCTTCGCGATCTGTATTAAGATCAAATTCAAATAAATAAATTCAAATAATTTATTTCACAAGATTTACAATTTTAAGAACAAAACCCCGGTCCCCACACTAGGCATGCCTGTATTGTGGGGTCCCGTACTATGAATTACAATTCGAAACAAGGGACTTATCTAGCAAAAGTATCTGAATCGTGCTATGCTTATTATGTCCTTTGTACCAGTGTGCGTGCCTTTGATGTTTTTTTATGTAATTTAGTGTTTGTTAGCAGTTATCCGTGCGTGTGCGTGTGATGTATTTTATTTTATGTGAATTAGTGTTTGTGAGTTAGCAGTGTTTCGGTGGAGTCGTAGGAGAGCTCTTCTAACCAGGACCTAAGTTTGATTTTCATTTCCGCCACCGAGCAGGATTTCATTGGAAACAAGTCCATCACATTGTTGTAAATGTGGACGGGCAAAAATGGGCTAAAGCGTCTTCCAAACGTTGACTTCGCAACTGGTAACGGCAGCTTGAAGACTCGTTTCTTGGTTAGGCTCTCGTATTCTTTCGATCGTAGTGCTTTCAGGTGAACTGGGGGAACCGAGGCCAGAACAAAAAGTTTTCGAACGCTTAAGACATCAGCATCAGAGTACA
The DNA here is from genome assembly GCA_936446665.2 of Synanthedon andrenaeformis. Lineage (NCBI taxonomy): Eukaryota > Metazoa > Arthropoda > Insecta > Lepidoptera > Sesiidae > Synanthedon > Synanthedon andrenaeformis. The sequence continues at coordinate 9,055,124 of OW387781.2, read as the reverse complement.
GCTTCGCGGTTGAGTAGCGTCGTGGCTTTTTTAGCATCACTTTGAGCACACAGCGCTGAGCTCGCTCAACCTGCAGCATGCGAGTCTTGGCGACGCCACCCCAGCTAGGTAAGCAGTATGTTAGCAGAGATTGACATAGGGCGAGGTATGTAATTTTAAGCAGTTCTGGAGAGGCAACATTACGCAGCTGTTTCATAACTATCGCGGTCCTCCTGATACGATTACAAAGTGTTGTTATATGATGTTGAAAGTCAAGTTTTTGGTCCACTCGTACACCCAGGTATCTGACAACCTCAGCCCTTTGAAGAGTCTCGCAGCCGCAAACATTACCCACAGCACCACAGGAGTGGAGCCTCAAGTTAATTTGAGGGGGCGGAGCAGATGCAGCAGTCTTGTGGAAACAGATGTATTGTGTTTTTTTTGCATTCAAAGTTAGGAGGTTCCTAGTTAGCCAGTCGTGTGCCACCGCTAAGCCCCTCTCCGCCCCTACCACAACCTCGTCCCAGTCCGAACCACTGAAGATCAGCGCCGTGTCGTCTGCGTAGCAAATTATGTCGGCTCCTTTTATTGGCAAGGATAATTGAGGACGATTTAAAAACACACAAGCCCATATCACCCTTGAGGGCATCGAATTTGGGATCCCAGCCTCAGAGAGCTTATATAGTAACTACTCTATAAATATGCTTGTCAATGCAACTATATTTGGCTCGCCTTTATTTTTACAAGGTTCATTCAAACATCGATCTAAGTACAGGTAGAACCATGTTCGATTAACAACTCCGAGCAAGAATGAACGGATGCGCGTCACCCTGCGTGTTTCGATTTATGAATAGAGGCTTGCAACCCGGGATGACCCAGTTTTTGACTCTATGCCTCGGACACTCAAAACGGAAAGGTCTTACATGCAATCGACTTGATATGCGATTGTGGTCACGTACTTAAAGATTTCTGGGGTTGTATTGGTGTGTACGAATGAAATGGATTGTTGCGTTTATACTTTTAAGGTGTCAAGTATGACGTCAGACGGTGCGGAGGGGGAATGCAGCGTTGGAATTGGGTCAGTTTCATTCTGAAACAGGATGGATGATGGGGTATGCGGTGTGGGACGAGGGGCGGGTTGCTGCTCGATCACGAAATTTGCCGTAATTAGTTATGAAGGGCCCATGGTGTGTGGCGTTTCTCATAGGTGGGTACGTCAATTAATATTAGAGAATTAATAGCTTCAAACCGAAGGAATATACTATGAGATAGATAACCGAAGAAATATGCTAGACATTAACACGAGGACGTTACATAAAGACTATTATTCTATAATAGAAATTCACCTTGACCTTAAGAGATATTATCAAAAATTTACTTGCGAGATTATTAGCTATTAGTAGATTTTCTGTATCAGCCTGTACATTGTGTCATTACGGGTCTATTTCTCATGTGTTTTTTTTAAATTCTCATTTACCATTTAGACACATATCAACGTGATCAACGAAATGACATACCTACCTCATTGTGGTATAATTTACTACTTAACGTAGTTGAGAAGCTATAACATAGTATAAGACGATTTAAATCTTTGAGTATAAGTAAAGTTTAGATAAGGATCAAAAGTTATGAGAAAAAAATATGAGAACTTTATCAACATATAGAGTGCTCGCTCAGTAACTATCATAAAAGCCAATGCTAGCCATAACGAAATTAGTAAGCTACAATGGCACATACACTTAACTTGCAAATTTGTTGAATATCTATCGCTCGTACGAGAAAGTTCTGAAGTGGCAGGCAGGTGCAGGCTGAAAACTTCGATAGATATCCCGTTCAATAGTGCCACCAACATATACATAACTATTACTATAATTTACGGAAAATATCTTTTATTTTTGCTGTATAGCCTGATTAGTTAATATTATGCTGTAGTATTGACCTTGTACAGTCTGTACAGTCGCAGTCAATCATATTTAAACAGATTAATATCGTTACAGCTAGAATGTTTCTCCACTATTTAATTAAATGTGTTTGCTTGCGTTACGTGGTTTAGGAAGAGTTAGCGGCCATACAGATTGACGCGGAAAGCGACTTCAAATTATACTATGTAAAGATAGTATACCTATACTTTCAGTATTCGCGTCATAAATTGAGTTTCTCCTCTGGCGACAGTAACTTCCCCTTTACAAAAGATCACAGCAAAATAACATGATGTGTGCTGTTTTTTTTTTCGGTGAGTGAGCTAGGGCAGCCAATCTCTTATCATCCTACTAGTTGGCTATGCACTTACAGCGGCTATTGCGTTGCTTGTGTTAAAGTGAATCGCGCCCACCGTCAACCGACTTGTACATATAAAAACTATATATTAATAACAACAAATATAATTGGAGAAGGTTAGGCACGTGTGTTGCCAGTGATGACATATGGCGCTGAAACGTGGTCTCGTAAGAAAACTTAACGGCGCTCAACGAGCTATAGAGAGGGCTATGCTTGAGTTTAAACTACGAGATCGAATCAGAAATGAGGAGATCCGTAGACGTACGAAAATTACGGATCAGTAAGTTGAAGTGGCAGTGGGCAGGACACATAGTACTGAGAGCCGACGGCCGCTGGGGCCGGAAGGTTCTCACGGACCGGTAAGCGCACCGTAGGACGTCCACCCACAAGGTGGACAGACGACCTGATAAGAAGGTGTTATGGAAAGTTATGGAGGATACTCTAAAACGTATTATTCTAATAAGTACTAACTGGCCCCTCTCATTAAATAAATTAATGGAAATAAATTCCATTTAAAGGATATTCTCGTTATTTAATTAATATTAAATAAATTATATTTCTGTGCAACTAATTTAATACAGAATTATCTGTTTGAAATTAGAATGTTTGAATTTTGTTTTTTCAGTATATAAAATTATATACTTAATATAACTTTATATATTAAGTACCTAATATAAATTCAAAAACTTAATGTTTGAAAGTTTTGTATTTTGACGAGACCTTCGTGACTTTCCAAATACTGAATAATTTTTAAATAATAAATTATGTAACACGTTAGCAATAAATAAATAATAAATATATAAAGGGATAGGGTGTGTTTTATATTTGACTATCGTTCGCGTCTGGTAAGATTTAAATAGCAGACACTTACCTACTTATACTACCTTTCTTTGTATTCACAAGTTGGAATTCATAAGAATGGAGTGTGATAGCCTGTTCCTTAATATTGTGCATCCCGAAATAGGTGACCCGAATAAGGAGATGTTGCTCTGTACACGCAGCCTAGCGCCGTGACGTCATAAGACCTCCCTCCGCACCCCTGCAACGTGAACCGTAACTCCTGGGAAATTATGATTAGCTTAACTAGTATACCTAAATTCTGTAGTTATCTAATTCTAATTCTAAATATAAATATTTAGATTTATATACTTATATGTCATTTTTTTATGTTAAGCTTGACAGATGGGCTGAAGGTCCACTTGATGGGTAGAGTTGCCTATAACATAAGCACCGCCACAGGCCCTGCAAGTGCGCTGCTGCTATAGTAGAATTAAGGATAGGAAATAGGAAGTGATACTGGTACTCTAGCAGACTAGAAATAGCCACTAAGAAGATGATAATAATAATAATAGGAAGGAATAGTAAAATAGGCTCTGGAATCCCTTACTCACACCAAAACAAAACAGCAGACTGTTATGCTATTATTTCACGGTGGTCTTATATAAGGGGGTGGTTACTGTCGCCAGATGGGCTGCCCAAAAGGACTGTTAAAAGCAACATGCCCTGCCACTACTTCCAAATCCAAACCAGAGACAACTTTCACAAGTTCATTTCCAAAGTTGACTCCGCCGGGCATCGAACCAGGGACCCCTGAGTACCATCTCGTATCTGCTTTAGTGAAATTCATACACATTGCGTTGCGTTACGTTGCTTTCGTTATAGGCGACGGTCATTCTGTCTTAACATAAAAAAGCACCGAAATATAACAGCACACGTGCTGTTATAGTTCAAGGGGTGGTTACTACAAAGGCGGGTTGCAGAAAGTAATTTTTAGTGCCCCTACAAAGTGCCATCTATAGTATGACACATTAATCATTACTAGGAAACGCCCACCTATCGTAGAAAGCTAGTCTATTTTGTCTTGTTTTGTGTTGTATATCTTTGTTCTTCAGTTGTGCAATAGATGGCAGCATTGTGAGGGTTTGGATTTTCTTGAGGCATTTGTAACATCACAGGAGTTAGAAAAATGAAAAACTTATAGATGGCGTAAAAGATTACATTTTACTTATAGCTTATTACTATTTATATTAGTACTAGACACGCTCCCGGATTCGCACGGATGAAACTTTCCGGCCAATTTTGGATGAAAATTTCAGGCTAATTTTTCAATTTCCTTGGACCAACATATATATTATTTTTTTTTGATTATGAAGTTTTTTTAATATACACAAATTATTTTTCTAATCAACTAACATATTATATTATAATCCTAAGTTAAATATATTTACACATTAAATAATATAAAGCATCGGTCCCTTTGGAAGGGTCCCAAGCATGCTGGCTGCATTACCTCGTTGTGTGGCAATGCTAATTTGTTGCCCGAGGTAATGGCCAGCTCTATTATCGCCGGTTATGTCGACCAAACGTTTCGACAAGATGTTAAAAAATTTAAGCGCGTTGGGACCCCACGGACCCAGAGATTCGACACTGAAGGGAATGAATATGTAGCCGGTGCCGATATCTCTGTATTTTTCAATTTTCCGCTTTTCGGCCGCCTCCGCAGCAGCACCAGCTGTGGTAAGTGTTCCATGAAGGTGGGACGGTGCCAAAGTGTCGACGCAGGTGGCATCCCACACTAGTGGACGACCCATCCTCCATGGAACTAGGGACATCCCATCAGGTCTCTTGCCATCATCACGCACGATACCAATTGGTTCAAGAATGGAAGGTATATTAATGGTGGCAAGAGACCGATGTATGATGTCATTTATGCTGGCGTGTCTTGAAATACGGCCGGCGCTATTAATGCAGGAAAGTCCGTGATGTCCCAAGCGGTCGACATCCCTACCACAGGGACAAGTGTGGGGGATACATACCTCTGTACCTAGTCGGAGTCCGATCGCGAGACGGAGAGTGTTGTTGTCCAGAAAGGTGCCCAAGTTAGGTGAGGGCACGGCGTGGAGCCAGAACCCCGACTCTCGGCTTTTTAACGCTCTCAATCTAGCAAGATCGGGCCCCGAAAAGCTCTCCAATAAACTATCATAAATAGTTTGACATTGTATGTCATCCCAACTCCTTAAATATATGTCATTCAAACATATATTTGAAAAAAATAAAAATAAAATAAATTATAGCCGATTGCCGTTTTGGAGTTTTGCTCTTAGCAACACAGTTAGGTAGCGTTTCTTTTTTGTCGTATTTATATTATAACTAGCTGACCCGGCAAATTTCGTACCGACGTGTTCCATACAAAATGAATGAGAAAATGATTTTTTTTTACAATTTTTTTTTGTGAATATTGCGGATTCATGCAGATTATATAGTTATTATTATTACGTTACAATGATAGAGCTCCTTCTCTGTAACATCATCATGATATACCTACTATAAATGGTCCAAACTCAGCATACGCCTCGTGGCATATGCTATGTGAATGTTATAAGCTGATTTTCAGGGACGTATTGTATGTGAAAGACAGTGCACATACACCTTAAAATGAAAGAACATAAACATAACATAAACATCTGGCGACTTCGTCCGCGTTGAAAAGTAAAAAGTTTATCGCCTGACATTATACTTTTGCCAAGCGTTAAATCTTAATTTTTTCGCCTGTGTGGAATAACAATAACCTATGTCCATCTTGGAATTCTATTGTAACTATAAATAGTCCAGAGTATATTTAGAAGATTTTCCCCGGCATAGAAAAAAACCAGTTTCCTATTCGGAGTAGAAAAACAATCCAAAGTAATACGATTTCGTTGTGTGTATGAGAATAGTTAATAATTTAATAATAATAAATTTTCCTCTATTGCTCTCCGTTCTTGAAACAAAAGTTCTATTAAGGTTTTATATTTGCTTGCAAGCCTTAATTATTTAGCTACATAAAACCTCGGATTACAATTTCTAAAAGCCAGTAGGTACACAGCTACACAAACAGAGTTCCTTTGTTTAGGGTTTAATCGATTCGCTCTCACGAACCGAGGCTGCGGCTTTTGTATATGAGCTATTAAATAATAATATTTCTTATAAAAATTCCACAGCAAACATCGCCTTGGAAAATTGTTACCATACATTAAGATGATTTACGCTCGTGTTAGGTTCGATGCCGCCGCTGTAAGGCCTCGTATAACACAGCTTAACACCATCTTGGTTTTAGTGTTAAGTATGTAAGTATTATAAATTAACCGTACTGTGGGCATCGACTTTACACTCTTATATTAGGTTGGACACAGATGTGTTATGTACAAAAAAGAGATCTAGTCTAGCATTTTAAAGTTAGATTATCTAGTATTTGGGATTTTTGCACAACAAAATTTATGTAACAGCCTTAGACTCTTAACCTTAACCTTTTACTTAATTCATTTTTTAAATGTATCACATCTGTGTTCTATGCTATCGATTGCAGAGTATCGTCAAACAACATGTATCGTATCGTCTAAATGCTTAGAGAATAAAATAAAATAAAATGTAGTGTGAAGTGGTCTTTATACAAAACTGCGATGTCGGGTAAATAAGTATGGTAGCAAGTGTTTATCTGTTTCAACCCAGTGACTTTGGCCGCGGTTCGCCTTAATCTCGACGCTTTTCCTTTCTAAAATACCTGCTTGGATGGAAATATAATTTTGTTCACGTGGAACGTAAGAAATACTCATATTTACGTTTATTTTTCGGTTATTACATAAATATTAAGTTTCAAATTCATATGCTTTTCATGTATGTTTTTTGTCAAATTGTGACAATTTGGAAAATTATTGAAATATTGCGTTTCATGCACATTATATTCACAATGGGTTTTAACCTTCGACGTCTGACGTAAAACAGAGTTGTTATAAGTTTGACGTGTGTGTCTGCGTGTCTGTCTGTGGAATCGTAGCTTCCAAATGGTAAAACCGATTTTGATTCGGTTTTTGTTTGACAGCTGAAGTGATTTATAATTTGTGGTGATCAGGCACTTGAAGATCATCAGCCCATTTCTTAGTTAACGAAGGATTTCACTAATTTTCACATTTTCGATTTATGTGAAATTTGGTATACACTTATTATACTTCGGTAGTATTTCCATGACACGATAACGTTGACCTGATGCAATTCGTGTCAAGCCGGGGGCATAATATATAATATGTAAATATTATTTTTATCCATTAAAAAAAATGTGCTTTTCTTTTTTAATAATTCCGTTATAATACGATTTCTTTGACAATTCTTTAGTTCACGAGATAACTGAGACATAACTAAGTACTAAGAAAACTAAACTAAGTAAGCAAACAACCTTTGCTTTGGTGCTTCATCTTCGTAATAAAGCTACAACAACAATACGTTTTCCGTAGATTGATGATACAGTTTGTTTACGATTTTCGAGCCAAACCCGACATCGGCCCATGAACATTCTCGTACAGACGTGTTCATGATGTGAATCTATTAACGAACCTAATTTATATATAAAATACTAGATTTATTAGTGGTACTAGTGACGCATTAATTACCAAATTTCCAATATACCAGAAAATGTAGGTATGTATTATGATCTCTGCCGTTGAATTAAATTGACAATTAAGGCCTCGTCAAACAGAAAGCTTAATTAGCGCGCGTCTCAGGGCGCTAAAACGTCTTGGCCTAGCGCCGCGTTATAGCGTCGCGTTGTGTTGTACTAGTGCGAGTTTTACTCGATCAAACGCGACGAACACGTAAATGTCAATTTGTATGGGAATGAAGCAGACCTACACGTGAGCCACCAGGTGGCGCTGCTTCTTTCCCATACAAATTGACATTTACGTGTTCGTCGCGTTTGATCGAGTAAAACTCGCACTAGGCCCTCAGGTTATAACCTGTCAAACAGCTAGCGCGCTACCAGTACGCGACGCTATAGCGCTGCGTCATGACGTCGCGTTGTATTTTATTACAGAATTTTATTTAGCGCCGGGTGTGTTCTTCGTAAATTAATAGTGAAAATGACTGAAAAGTTGATAGAATGTGTTAGAAAATACCCATGTTTGTATGACACAAGGAACAGTGCATACAAAAATGTTTCTGCAAAGGCAAAGTTATGGGAAATTGGAGAATTTGGAGAATATCACAAACGATGATATTTTTACTATGTGTATAATAATAATGCTGTCTACATTTATTTACAAACCCTAACTACTACAAATGGATAGGATAAGGATAAAGGATAAAGAAGGAAGGATACAGGATCAAGTAAGTAGTAAAATAGAGAATATAATAAAGGAGAGGTTAACAGAACAGGAATAACAGAATAAAAGTGAGAACTGGAATGAAAGGATACATAGTAAACATAGGCTACGAATTATGTCGGAGCGATTAGATAAATATATAAAAAAAAAGATGATATTCTCCAAATTCCTTCCTCTTCTTATTAATATCATGCGCCCATATTCGCTTCCTTTGCGAACGTGATAACGCGTAAAGCAGCAACAAATCCTCCTCATCCGAGTCGCTGGACCAAGTAGTAGTATTCTGTTATCGTGACGGACACTACTGAATAGCGTCGAAGCTGTCACACACAAAGTACGCGACGTTACGGCGCTTTAACGCTAGCGCCTTGCGTTAAGTACGCTTTCTGTTTGACGAGGCCTTTATTATTTAACTGCTGTTATTTATGCCATTTACTTTACAAAATCTACTGTGACTAATATGTTAATATAAAAATAAATTTTAAGTACCTATTTAATTAGTTTTTAACAGAGTTCTTTCATTGCTTTGACAGAGGTTTCTTTCTTGCATGAAAAGGTTTTTTCAACGTGAATTTGAATTTTACTTTGGTCGAATACTGGCTGTCAATGTTTGCTATTCTGAAAAGATTCCAAAGCTGATTTTGCTATCTTCACCAAAATTCAAATAGAGATAACTCTTATAGAAGTACAGCAGTTTTTATTTAGCAGATCGCATTAGCGCTAGGGCTTGTAAATATTCGAAGTTTTTAAATGTTCGAATATTCGAAAGTTTTACAGGAAGTACTCGAATTATTCGAATTTTATTCGAATACCAGCTTTTTTTATTTGAAACTAAATTAAAGCCATGAAAGAGCATACATGAACAGTTAATAAACAAGTCATATTTGAGTATTTATTTTATTATGAAATTGAATCACCTTTCAGTAACATCGTTTAACATTCTATTTAAAAAAAAAACAATAAACTTAATTCTAAACAAAACAAAAATATTTCTCATAAAAATTAACACCCACTGTGTGAGAAAACATAACGAAACCTTAGTTTTAAGTTATAATAGTCCAGTCATTATATCCGAAAAAAAGGCAAAGAAATCAAAATGAACATAAAAAGCTGATTTTTGGATATGTGTTCGGGGGGCTCAGAAAAGCTTAACTTCAAATTGTTGACTAAGATTTCCTATGAGTTTTCGCCGCCATCTTGAAAAAGGGGTAAATTTTTATTTTTTAGCGATAACTCGGCTCTCCGTCATGATACGAAAATTTTGATGATATACTTTTTGGTTACTTTTTTTATGCTCTACAATTTAGGTCATTACCATTTTTCCTTTATTGTTGATCGTTGTTGAGATATCGGACGAGAAAGTTTAAAATTGATATGTTGAAACTTGTTTTTTGCTATTCTTTCTTTTCTCGTAAAACATATAGAAAATATGTCTATTATCAAACTTGTAGAGCATACTGACACTTACAATGTGCTTCTTTGGTTTTTTTTTTCTAAAGTCGACTTCTTGTGTGACGAGGATGATGTGGATCATTGTATTATCCAAGAATCATCTCATGGATCATCATCCATTCATCCAAAATCTCAACATTTCGAAGAATACCCTGAGGAGGAAGAATGTGGACCGAGACCATCGAAACGACAAAAATTATAAATACAAAACGGACCTCGATGAATCTTCAATTTCTACTTCTATAAAATCAAATTATGTATTTTTCAAATAAATATTGGACGTGTCATTCATATTCTTGTTGTTATATTTGTTCATATTGTATTTTAATATTTTTTTCTGGAACCATTAATCCGTCGAAACATATTAACACAACCGCACGAGCTATGAAATCGAAACTTCGCGCGGACTTGCCAACTTTACGGGGAGCTCAAAATAGTAATTTTTGTCCGAAAAAAAAAAACAAAAAAGCACATTGTAAGTATCAGTATGCTCTACAAGTTTGATAATAAACATATTTTTGATATGTTTTACGAGAAAAGAGAGAATAGCAAAAAACAAGTTTCAACATCAATTTTATACTTTCTCGTCCGATATCTCAACAACGATCAACAATAAAGGAAAAATGCTAATGACCTAAATTGTAGAGCATAAAAAAAGCAACCAAAAAGTATATCATCAAAATTTTCGTATAATGACGGAGAGCCGAGTTATCGCTAAAAAATCAAAATTTACCCCTTTTTCAAAGATGGCGGCGAAAGCTCATAGGAAATCTTGGTCGACAATTTGAAGTTAAGCTTTTTTGAGCCCCCCGAACACAATATCCAAAAATCAGCTTTTAATGTTCATTTTTGTTTCCAAATGTATATAATGACTGGACTATAAGGCACTTGAGAATACTTGAGATCAAATCATGTTAGCATAATATTTTATTCTAATTTTACGTAACGTACGTATGTAAGTTACTGACAAAAAAGTATTTGTACTAAGAAAATTAAATAATCTTAGTCAAACTGAAGTATGTAACCTTCTAAAAAGCAATAATAAGTTTTATCATAAAAATAAATGAGATTATCATAAATCACACTGCAAATCACAATAATCATTTATAGAATTAACGTAAACTTTGGTAATGCGATCTAGAAAACTTAGGGCGTCTATAGAGTCGTCCTGTAAAGCACATCTCAGATGATTGATATTTTGAAGATGAAAATACCCTCTCACATTCAACAAAATACCTCTAACAAACTTGAGACAGACATAGACTTAGTTTGTACGTGGAGTATAGTATTATGTTATCTGTGTTTGTACTTTTAAACTTAACTAAAAAAATATTCGAATATTCGAATTTAACATCGCTTGATATTCGAATAGTAAAAATGGACGAATATTCGAATAATTCGAATGTTCGAATATTCGAATTACAAGCCCTAATTAGCGCAGCGTACGAATCCGCGTTTCTAAATCTGTACATGAATGTCAAAAACGTATGGTTATTTGAAACTGAACACAATAGTGTAATTGTAATTGTGCGTGATTGATTGCTAATGTTAAAGAAAGTTTAAATATATTTAAATATAATTTAATCAATTTACAACTGAATTTTAAGTAATAAAATTATCGTTACTTCAAATGTGTTAAAGAAAGAAATTATCACAGAAGTAATATATTTACAAGTATCTATTGATTTAACTATTAAATAGTAGCATAGATATGAAGTTAATAATGTGTGCATAGTATTAAAATGTGTAATACTATTTGTAATGTAGTCTATAATAATAATAGTCTTATTATTAGAGACTATGTTATAAATAAATAAAACTAAAATCCCATAAATTTTTCTTTTTCAATTTTTCTCTTCATAAGACTATTTCTTCATCTTTAAGTCCGACCTTCCTCGGACTTAATGAAGTGGTCCAGCCGTTTTCGAGTTTTGCGCTTAGCAACACATTGACCGATTCATTTTTATTTATATAAAGTTAATAAACAAGTACATACACATAAATTACGGAAATAAATACTGAATTTTAGTTTTGTTTAATCCTTAGTTTAGTTCTAGAAAAATCTCTTGTCTAACGGTGACAATATACAGACAGGTACGCTGTGTGTACATGGCCAATGTATATCTTTCTCTCTGCGACACATTGCCTATATGTCTACTTATATCGCACGAGAACTAATTAGTGGAACGTCACACCTATTTCAAAGTGAAACTACATTGCATCTGCGCCCCTGTCCACAGCATGTACAACACATAATAATATACATACATGTACACAGAACAGGGATTTTAGATACATTTGGCTTTTGGATACATAATAATAAAAACAATAAATGTTTATTTCAGACTTATACTTATGTTTATGTCCATGTATATGTTTATGTTTGTGTTTAGACTCAGACTTATGTTTATGTCCATCTTCTTCTTCAGGCTTCCTTCTTATTTCTTCTATTCCTAATTCTATTCCTTTTTATTTTTCTGTAATACATTTTTAAGCATTTTATCAGTTTAATCCTCATCATTTGGATAGGACATACGATAAAAAAGGAAAATAAATATTGAATGATATTAAATAAAGCTCTATTTTAAATTAGCTGTGCCCGCAACCTCGTACGCGGTTATCCAAATCCACAAGAAACTAACATTTATCCAGGATACAAAGTACTATGTATATTAATCGAGGTAATGATCTACCTGTCTTCCAAATTTCATCCAAATCCGTTAAGCCGTTTCTGAGATTGGCGTGTATAGACAAACTGACAGAAATTCTAAAAACTATTTCTTTAACCTCGGTAACATAAGTATAATCGTAAAGTAAAAAATAGTACTCAAGTACTATTTACTCTATGATATAACGTACACAAATTTTTTTTTTTGAATGTACAGACGCGGCTCGTTTACGATTTTATTATATCAATCATCAATACTAATAATAAATCTGTAAGTGTAGGTATTCTATGTATGTATGTATGTATGTACGTTTGTTCCTCCATGTCGTGGGCACCAGTCCACGACGAAGTCGTGTATAGATAAAAGGATAAGAATTTCTTTATCTGCTATTACCTAAAAATAGTAAATAAAGTAACTACAAGCTATATGCACATATCTGAAGCAGATATGTTAAAGGAAATAGTTTTAGCTCAGAAATGCAGATGTGGTACTCCCATTTTAATTAAAGATCTCATTACGTTCCGCCAGTCTGCGGTGTATTCCTTGCTAGAACGCTGTCATCAATTTGTTTATTAATTCATACGGTTACAGTATAGGTACATATTTCACACGACTCTGTAATTAATACCACTTGAACGTAATCGAAAAAATACATAATTAAAAAAAATGCTCGCCCATTCAACATTCATTTATTAGAAGAGATGAAATAAACACCTATGAAGGTAACTTAGCTTAACTTGTTAGTATCTTTTTCAAGTTCAAATTATTGAATTGATTTTGTTGAAATTTGGTATGGACATAACAAACCTGGTGAAGGACAGACTTCACACTTCACATGATGACATCACAAAATATATGAGCAATAATTTATTCAATCTTTATTGCTGTTATAGTTTTGAAAGGCGTTGGGTTTTTTCTGGGTGAAAGGTGACCCCATGTCCTTTTCTCTGGAACCTTCCTCGTTTTTCGCTCTTTCCATTAGTGTAAACCGTATCAAAATCCGTTAAGTTTGCGAAGAAGTAGACCTTAATTTATTAATTAGAATTTATTATACAAATAATTTTTCTCATTTATCTACTATTCAGAAGAAGCTTAAAGTTTGTCGTGCAGTTAAAAATAACTAAGCGAACAAATCTCTTTGTTAAATCTATTTAGAGATGAGTTTACATCTATTTTTACACGAGTATTTAGGTGTACTTTTACACCAATGTTTATCGAGTAATATAGTGACTTGCAGATAAGCTCGTCTATGTCCAAGCAGATGAAACTACATAATATAATTACTTAACAAAAAATATTGTCCCATTTCATAATATGTACAACTGTTATGAAGATGTAACGACGTGTAGGATGTTGTACGAGTGAAAACGATCTATATAAATCACGGGCCAGCGTGATACAAGAAAGAAATTAACGAAGAATCCGAGCAGCGTCGAACCGGAGCTTTGCTCTTGTGTTATTTCGGTGATGGTGTCAAAACGACACTGCTCTAAAAATGTCTGTGAATTGGGCGGGAGATGGGGCTGCGCTGAGGGCGGCGGGTGTATGCGGGGTGCGGGGTGTAAGGTGCGGGGTGCGGAGTGCGGCGCCCACGCATCGCCCGCCACACCTTGCCGCCCGCCTCGCGCCAGTCAGCAGCTGTGGCTCGTGTTGGCTGAACCATCTTGTAGGGCCATCTTCTTTTCATTCTAGGTGAGTTTTAGTGGCGTTAAATTATATTTTTTTTAATAAAAAAAATAAAATAGTGACCCATTCAGTGAAGTGTATCTGCGCGTTGTACCTATCGGGAATCTGCAGTTTCGTGTGTGTTATTTGTGAAAGTAATTAGACCGTCTGTGAATGTAAATGAATGTGAAATTCATGATCAATATCTTGCTCGATCAAGACAGTGATCGATCTTGGTAACATATATTCGTATATGACACAGAACTATACAATATACCTATAACATACAAATACCGATTGAACTTGTTTTGCTACACACCTCAGCCTTAAAATTAAATGAAACTATTTACATTTCGTCTAAACTTTTTCGTCTATAAATTGTTAAAAAAAAATTGTAGAGATGACGTCATCACGGAAGTAATCATGTTTCTGTCAGTTACAAATTACATTTGGAGTAAGATCAAAACCAATTCCATCTCTGTGTACACTTTAATATAATTAATTTTTCAGAAAACAATTCATACATGCTTATAAATTAACACGTTTATATGCGGAAATTAGATTTAGCAGTCTCTAGTCGCCATGTTCTCTTTTGCACCTGTCCGCCACGCGTAATGTCTGAAAGCTGTGTAATCGAACGCGCGCTCGCGTACCCAAATTAGGATGCGCGGGAATGCGAGCCAACCTATTTCAGTCGTGCGCGCCGCTTCTTTACGATCTTTACCGAAAACACCCGAACACGCCCGATGTTATTTGTGGAATTTTCATAACTTACCAGCACCGTTTTCTTAAATGGATAACGGCAAATTCTTTCATAATTCTTAGAACATCCTAAAAACTGACCTAATTAAAACTCAAGCAAAGAACTTTATTAAATTAATTATTCATAGGTACCGTTAACTTTTACTGTTAAATATCTACTGTTTGATAACTTTCGTTGAACTTTGCCGAAATTTTATATTAATTTTAAATTAGTAGGAGTTTATAAAAATTTTTTTTATAACAAACAAAATTATACTAAGGTATGTCGTATAATATCATATTTCTCGTATCAAGTAACAGCGACTACACCTGGCAGCATTCCAAAATTATATATTTCTTTTGAAAATACGCCAACCATGCTTATCCGTCAATTATATTTGAATGAAAACTTTTAAAAACTTATGCACACTTTCGCTCACCAAACAAAAACTTCAATAAATTTTTCTTTTCTTTTTGACTTTATCAATTGAGTGACCCGCTCACGGTTTCGCACGGGTATTATTTTATTTTTTCAAATAATATACATCCTGTTCTTCGTTTATCACTTTCTATTAGTGAAAACCGTATCAACATCCATTAGGTGGTTTAGAAGAAGTTAGCGGAGAAACAGACAGAAACGGAAAGCAACTTTATTGATTTATAAACAAAATGTATATTAAAAAATCTACACACTAGAAGAATGAATGAACTTTTTTCTTAAAAAATAGTTGCAAGACACAAAACAGAAATTACCTGTTAGTTAAGTTTGTTCACTCTTTGAAATATATTTTGATAATTGCATTTATAAAATGGAAACTATTTAGGTACTTATTTATAAAAAAAAACTACAAGCAGGGTTTTGCGGATGTAGAATTTTCAGCATCTGCGGATGCTGATACGGATTCGGATTTTTAGAACATCACATCTGAGAATCCAGAGGCGGGTTAACGCATAAATAAATAATTGAAATTGATCATATTAATAAATTTTTATTAAGTAATCAAGCTTGAAACAATTTACATTAATAAAATGAAATAATTACACAATCTATCCTGGGTGAATCTACCAGATTTAGAATCAGCTTCATACAAGCATCCGTAAACGATTCGCATTGATTATTGTGCGGATGCGGATGTCTAAATCGATGCGGAAATTCCGCATTTGCGGATGCGAATATCCGCAACAATCGTGTGTCGAACAATAAACGCATTCGTTTTGATTAAAAATAAAATGGCGTAGTAATTATTAAACGTCAAACGATATGTCAAATGAACGATAAGATTTGCACCTTTATTTAATTGCTAAAATAATATTTCTCTATTACAGGACAACCGGACCAACACAAATACAACAAAATGGCGGATGATGATGTAAGGTATGTCACAGGAACTAAATAAAATAAATAATAATTGATCAAAACTTTTATTAAAACATATCTTTATGTTTTCGAATTTCCAGTTATTTATATTTTACTCCGTTTGTACAATGCGGGAGTAACTACAAGGTTCATTAATAAACTTACCTCAGTACACACATTGCTCTAATTTTATCGTAATATGTACCTACCTAAAGTACACTCTAACATTTTATTTTTGAAATCCTAAAACTATTCATAATTCCAAGTGTTTTGAAAACCCACAAGCCGTTGACTCAATTTGAATTTGCAAATTCAAATTGAAGCCGTTGAAATTTGCAAATTGCAAAGATGTAAATGTTGCCAATTAACTTGTGGCTTAGCTAGTACTAGTGGATACTAGTGGGCCGGGTACTAGTTGCCCGGGTAATTAGCTGGGTAACTTAGCACCAGGTATCTAAATTTCATTTGAATGTAACTTCTTCATGTGTGGTTTTATCAATTGATCTTCAAACTTTTATTAATTAAGATTGATAATAAATAAAGAACACTGCAAGTTACACAGAATTCTTTTCACAAGCTTTTGAATTTTCTTGCGAGGCTTATAACATTCCCTGATCTAAAACTAATTCAAATTTTCTTTTAAGTTAAAGCGTTAACTATGTTTGTATAGAACATTCGGAGTAGGATACTACCCTTAAGTTAAGTTATTAAAATCAATGCTTAAGATTTAAAGTTCACTTGTTACATTATTCCTCATTATTTAAATTTTGAAAGTGTTTGCATGGACATATAAAAATACACATCACATATGTTAGATTAGAAAATAATAATATGTTAAAATCCGTCACACATTTTTTTAATAAGTTGTGTTCTTACCTTTTTCTGTTTCATTTTACTCTTGCTGGGGCTTGCTATTCGACATCGACTCGCCTTCGGACTTGGATTTGGGTTTCATCAATACAGTATTGAATTTAAAAACCTCTCGAGATGCAGGTGACTATTTGTTTGTTATTAACACTTGTTTACTTACACATACATTTCAATTACATAAACCAACAATATTATTCACTAGTATACCCGCAACCACAGATAAAATAAGAGTTACTACCGCGACTTCGTACACGTTGTTGTGCGCTAGTGCGTTTTTTGAAAATTCTACAGGAACTTAACATTTATCCATGATGAAAGTATACCATAATACGTTAATACAGATAATGATCAATATATAAGTGGAAACCGCAATCAAATCGGTTAAGCCGTTTCTGAGATTAGCGTGCACAAACGCACAGACAGACAAACAGACAAGAAAATATTATGAAAACTATTTTTTTGACCTCGATAACCTAAGTACAACGTGTACATGGTTTTTTTTTTGAAAAATATTTATTATACGGACACGGCTCGTTTATGAATTTTATTATATGTAATAGATATCCGTAAAAATAGTATATTCTACTTTGATATTCCCTTACAAAAAATATTTTTTTAATTATGTTCTTTTACACAAATTTAACTTTTAGACAAGTCGATAGAGATATAAAAAATATATAAAAATATATTTAAATGGGATACTAGAAATTATTGGGGAAAAAGATAAAAGGAAATCTAAAATTTATCCAGCTAAAATATCTAAATTCACCGTGATTTTCTGTTCCAGCTAAATTAGACATTTTGTTTACAAATTGTAAGTTACTTTGTTACGAGGCGAAGTTAAAAAGTGATGATTAATAAAGTTTATGTTTACATGTAATGTGACTAACTTGGAAAACAACGTATTTAAAGGTCTCTATGTACTGTACATTAATAATTATGTATTATAAATAAGAGAAATGAAATGGAACGCTAACTTCACCGCGCTGAAGCCAAATGCACACTCAAAATGACATGATTTTGTTACTCTGTTTACTGATCCAAGTAATATTTTAATATTACATGGATTAGTAAATCCAAGATTGGTTTAATTCTTGAAATTAACAAAAGTACGTTTGTATCACTACGGCTTTCTGCGCCCTTCACTCAACGAAATCGAGATAAAAATGAAGAAATGTTTTCATTTGCAGCTTATACAGCTGTGTATCTTGTTTAACATATACTTTTCCACTTACTTCTATTATAAATGTCCAAATTTTTAAAAGAAAATATTGAATAAAAAATGTATAGTTTATGTTATGTAGAAAAATTTGTAAATTTTTTAATCACTTCAGAGATGCACCTTACAATTAAAGAAAAATCAAATAAATTATACTAGTCTATAATATAAGCATAAAGATATATGTATTGTATTCCATACAAACATTAATACTATGTTTCTTCTAATCTAATACGAATCGAACCAAAGATACGAAAACACAACGAGAATTTATTCGTTTTCGTTTAGCAGAAGCCACAAAAAGTTGCTGACATTAAAATGTACAGTAAAATGAAACGCACAGTTTTCAAAATTAAACTTTTATCTTTTAAAAGAGGCACATTTTTTAGTAATTCATACATTTAATAGCTATGTTATGAAGTAACAAGATCATGTCCAAAAAACAATGCACAACTCACAGCACCCAAAATCACTAAGCTATATATTGAAGCACAACTACCACCACGTGTAATATATGTTTCGAGTTTGCTGTTACTCCCGGCCTTGTTTCTTCGTACCTCATCTCAGGATAGATCCCCTTACAACCGATAGTAGTAAAATAACTAAATTAGTTTCTTCTTGTTTATACACAGTGAACTGCTTGTAATTTTGATTAAGCGCACCTTCCAGTGTGTTCTTTATTCTGAGATCAATGGTCAATATAGACGGATTATTTTATAACAGTCAGCGATGGCAAACTCGAAGCAAACTCATAATACTTTATGTTAAGGCAATTAATGTGCTGATTTTTACAATTAATGTTTTTAATGTTAAAACTGTTAAATGACACGTTTAAATGTTATTTGTATGTATTTAAATGGCAAATAAACAATTAAATGTACAAGTAATTAACTTATTAAATGTAATTTTTATTCGTATTAAACACTTTATTAACAGAAACTTTAGTCGGGCAACATTATTCTAATCGGTATTTGTTTTTGTTTTTTTTACAGAAAAAGCGTCTCGATGAGGTAAATTACACGGCGAAGAATGAAGAAAATACAAAATACAAATTAACAAATTTATTGTTATTTTAAAGTTTTATTTTAACTTGATATTTTTTTAAAAGGCTTAACATGTGATATAAGCAAAATTTAAAGGAATACTCACACATATCTGAGTATCTTAGTATAAATCTACTATATATATTTACTTATTTTTTTATTCTTAACAAAAATGTCTAAAATAAAGACAGAACCATTTTATTTATTCATATAGTTGAACTTAATATCAAAATATATTTCATTTATAGAAATAAACACATATTATGTAGAACACTCATAACACAACACAGCACAATGTAGGGCTACTAACAGTAGGTACACTGTCACTATACATTTAAATGTCACAGGCGAAGAAGGCCAAACAGGCCGAGATCGATCGCAAGCGCGCTGAGGTGCGCAAGCGTATGGAGGAAGCCTCCAAGGCCAAGAAGGCGAAGAAGGGTTTCATGACACCTGAGAGAAAGAAGAAGCTCAGGGTAAGTACTTGCTTTTTCCATTACTTTTAGTCCCGTTATAAACTTGATTTTTTCTAAAAAGACCGAAGATGTTTTAGAGGCGATTCTAAGAGGTTAATTTCGTTTATAGTTGCTGTTGCGTAAGAAAGCCGCCGAAGAACTGAAGAAGGAACAAGAACGCAAAGCGGCTGAAAGGAGGCGCATCATTGAAGAAAGGTGTGGTAAAGCTAAGAACATTGACGACGCAAACGAAGGTAACTATTATTCTTCAATAAAACTTGTCAACTCAGTTATTGAAATTCCCTAGAATTCATGATTTCAATTATTGACCTTAATATTAAATTTTACATTAAGTAAAAGGTAAAGAGGGAAGAAATTATTTTAAAATAAACTACACTGCACAACACGGCATATACCTATTGGAAAGAAATTGTATAATGTTGACATGTTCTTAGTACAAGTTATGTGTGTGGTATTATAGATACTATTAAGAGGGTTGTCAGAGATTACCACGAGCGCATCGGAGAACTAGAAGACCAAAAGTACGATCTGGAATACGTCGTTAAAAGGAAAGATCACGAGGTAGTGAGATGGGCCGCTCCAGCCGTTCTCTTTTGACGAACTCACCTAACTTACAAAACTTCACCTTCAATTAACGATATTTTGTGATATGTCGAAGTGCCGTGTTGTCTCTACTCCGTCTGTTAACAGCAGATTATAATACATAATAAATGCTAAACGCTAGTGTGGCGGGCCGACGGATTTCTTCCTCGGCCCTTGTCTTTTCTAACGCGTCTTACTTCTTTCTAAGCTCCATGTGAAGTTGGATTCTCGTCCGCGTTTTCACTACTATCTATTTTTCTGATATCTATAATAAGTTTCTCTCTGAGGCTCACCCACTTCATTCCTGGCTTATTGTTTATTGTCTGTCGGAGGACGCCGTAGTTTGATATGTGGGACTAGTACATACTTTTAGTGACTGAGATGATGTGAGAGAGTGTAGCGCGGAGCTAACGATTGGTTGATTTTATAGCGGCTCTCACGAGCATCGTAACCGGTTACCATCAACGTATCACGAAGCTCGAAGAGGAGAAGTACGACCGCGAGATGGAAGTGGCCCGCAAAGCTCTCGAGGTCTGACCTGGTTTGGGCGCAACGCAATTAATTACGCTCTACGTTTGAGTAGCTCATGCCGATAATGTGACTAGTACATTACTGTTTGTTTTCGCAGCCGATTCATATTTATCACGATACGGAGCTGAGAATAAGTGTATACCCACATCCCTAACTACATATATAGTGTGGATAACAAGCGTATATTTTATAAATGCTGAAATAACAAGGACCCGTTGTACCGACACCGGAGCCGCAATAGTTATTAATGTAGACTCTCATCGAGTTTTAAGTCAATAACAAGATAGATAATGTTGCAGTAATTGTCCATTTTGAACCCACCTTACAGTATTCATGTAGCTTCGCTTCCGCTTTCAATCCTCCAGTTCTTACGAAGTCCCCGTCTCGAGTACACAAAGCCATCGACACGACCACTTGCGAGGTGCTCTACTGATCAGCGTCACCGCACACGCAGAAAGACAAATAATCTTTTACTTCAAAATGTGATTGTGTTTTTCTTTAGCGGAACTCCAGACGATATGTCAAATGTACTGGCACAGGATATACAACCTTGAAGGGGATAAATATGAACTAGAACGAGCGATCGAAATTAGGAAAATGGAGGTAAACCTGCATATTAGGATTGGGAATGCATATGATATAATAATTTTGATGATTGACAATGATTTAGTTGTTTCGACATGACATGATAGTTTACGGCTCACCGCACACATGCACACGTCGCTCCCGTCGACAGACGCAGCTCACTCACACCGATGCCCATTCTCAATACGATGGCTCCATCTCAATAATCTGTCTTTCCTTTTTCTATAGCAATGCTCAAGAGAATAGTACAGGAGTATCATGACCGCATGTATGTGTGTGAGGGCCAGAAGTGGGATTTGGAACATGAAGTCAGGAAAAGAGATTATGAGGTATTGACCAATACTTTATAACCATTGTGAATATCACAGTCATCGATTCTGTAACATACGTGCGCGTGTGACAAATCGTATTGTAAAATTGACAATGCTTTGTTCGGTTTTTTGTTGTTAATTGTAATTAACGGTCAAGGCCCTCATCGATAGTGCTGTTCATGTAGACAAAGTGGTGCCCGACATAGGGACGGACAAAGGGAAGCGGTGCAAAATCGATCCGCAGGCGGCGCGTCATCCAACTTTGAGCTTACACTATTAACTACACTAACGACAGTAACTGCCATCAACGTAACAGTAACAACACTCTTTACTATTCATCATTGTCGTCGGACGATGCATGTTCGCGTAACTCTCTCTCTCTCTCTCTCTCTCTCTCTATCTATCTCATTTTGTATCATTCATCACTTCTCTGTCATCATCGTCTCCTTGTCTTATTACTCATTAAAATTACTACATTATGTTCATGTACTCCGTAATAAAAGAAATCATTCGCTTGTGCTAAAGCTATCCGCCCTGTGCATGGCATGTTAATTTATAACTGTTGATTGCTGCTTTTCGATTAATAAGTTTCTAAAAAGGTATGGCACTTTAATAATAATATTTAAAAAGGTATGCATAGCTCTAAACAATTAACTGATACAGTCGCCGTATCCGCCAGTGCAGTGTGACGCTTCATGTGTGGTGGCAAGCTTAGAGGCCTTACTGAATTTTCTCTTTTAATTGGTAACAATTTATTGACGTTATCGTGTAATTGGAACATTGGACTAGTTCCTCTATTGGCACACGCAAGTGCATAGTTTAAGTGAAACTTCTTGTTCCAAATCTCCAACTTTTTTTATGTATGTGCCGTTATTTCACGGGAATTGTTTGCGTGTTCGGTTTTAGAAATATGGACCCTTTATTACCTTTCTGCCAGATTATTGCCCGGTATATCTTAGACACTTTGACTTAGTGTATTTAAATATAAAGTGCCATACTGTGATCAATACTATTCCCATCCTGTCGAGTTGATGGGTGATATCGCTCAACTCAATACAATTACAACAGTGTCATTTTGGTACAAAAAAGGTGAACTTTACGCATACTTACGAGCCGAAGACACTACATTACATTAGTATACTGTACCAAACATTCGCAAGTCTGGATCGATTTTGCACCGTCACTTCATACACTTACGATATAGTACAAACTCATACATTGAATGTACTTTACTCATTGTATTATTGTAGACGAACATTTTATTTTGTCAGTTAGTATTCACCAACAGCGGTCAATATGTTACAACTTCGATCACTGGACGTAGTCACTCGATCGCTTCGTTCACGATCACTGTTATATGAACATCATTTGCACATTGTGTCTATTGTGTGCCGTCGAAGGAGTATATTGTTGGCGCTGGATTTGTAGCACATGTAAAATATTCCCGCAGAGTATTGTAAAAAAAACCGTTGCCGAAAACGTTGAACGCAAAATTCTTGACATTTATTGAAATCAATCGCTCATTTTTAAGACGTACAATTGTTGATACAAATTTGATTTCTATTTGAAAATTATTTGATTAGTGCGTTAAGCAAATATTGTACAAGTTTTTGGAAACGTTTTTTCTATTCTTTTGTCCGAAGTTGAACACAGGAGCTGCTGAAGGCCAGCTACCGATTACCAGGCACGACAAGTAGATTTTGTGCACGGATTTATAGACTGTGTAGGAGTTATGAAAGTGTACTGTAATTTTTATAGGAAAGAGCACAGGTTAAAGATATACATAATTAAGGTAATAGGTTATGGGACTGACATGTATTATAGTTTATCTGCAGCGAATCATAGACAGATGTTAAAATATTTAAACGATTCTGCAGCTCGCAAATAACCCTAGCCTAATCCACGCTCAGCTCTATATCTTGTTCTGTGCTTTTCTTGTATTAATAATTATTTTACAAATTTTATATTATTCCTCCTACGAATGCTTTACATGTTCGCTTTCTTTTACAGATCTTTTGGAGCTTTTCAGTGTTTTCTTTCTTTTCATTTTTTGACTTCTCTATGCATGGCCTTTTTATTTTCACCTTTACATATTATCTCACATTAATATAATTTATATATATATATGTGATGAAAGATTCCTACTATTATATTCACGTCGTGTGAATTCCTTTGTAATACTGTAGATGTATTTTTTTTTAAATATCCCTTAGTATTTATATTCTTTAGCACAACTGTACAAAGTTTTTTTTTTAAATTATCAGTGTAGTTGTTTTTCTTTGATACCATATTTATACTTTTTTATACAAATACTGTAAAAGTATCTTTGTGACTGGTTACTTTCCACACATTGTTTATAGGCCAATAGCAATGGTCGTAGCTAAAACATCTACTTCAAAAATTTTACTTTTACTAAAAGGAGTCAAATTACTCCCCTAAGTTTTTATATAGTGTTTTCACTCGATGTGCGATACCTCTTTTACCCCCATTAGTTGGTTTAGTGAAAAATATCATTTGAATGACAAATTTTATAATATTCCTTACAATTTTACCAGATCGCCGACCTGAACACTCAAGTGAACGACCTCAGAGGCAAATTGTGAGTATCTTATCAACTTTTATTATTTTCGCGTAGTAGTCGTTTTAGTACCTGCAAACGGTTTCACCGAACACTGAATCCAATTACCCTCACATGTGTTTCTTCTCTCAGGATACATTACTTTCAATGTAACGGGTATAGGTACATACACGTATTACCTATAGTAGGGTACATACCAAAAATTCACTTTGTTTATTTTTAATAACAGTAATGTAGGTACTGTGCTGCAAATGTGAAATGAACAAATTATCTGCAAATTTTTTTTATAGGAAAACTAACTTTCGCCCCTTTTTATTAAGTGTGAAAAAAATATATAAAACGCCTGACTAAATATATAATCAATAATTTATTCAATCCCTATTGCTCTTATATTTTTGTCAGGCATTCAATTTTTTTTATGATCCTTCGGAAACAGTACTTTCTCCTGAATAAAAGTTATCCTATGTCCTTTTCTGTATCCCTGACAACATGTTTGCAAAATTTTATGATGATCGGTTTTCAAGGCGCATAAGCGTACCAAACAAACAAACTCACTTTCACATTTATAATATTAGTTAGAATGTATTTTTTTTCCTCACTTATAACTTAAATTTTAATTATTTATTCTTCTCGCGATCGTTAATCAATACTATCTGCTCGTAGTGTTTTCTCCATAGATATTTCAATAAAACCAATAAAAGATTTATTGGCATTTAAAAAGTATATAAAAGAGGTAACATTACCAAGTATTTATTATCCGTAACTTCGCTTAAAACTAACGTCTTCACCAGACACACCAAATTGTTAGGAGTTATGAAATGTTTAAGCTTTGTAAAATAATAACATTCACATTACTAGAATTCAGCAGGTTCTAAGCTGTTTGGCAATGTTCCACGAGCAGTAATCGGTTTAACAGGTGCTGTATATTCTGAACACCTTCATAGTTTAGCTTAAAATAATTAGCAATACAGCGGAAGTTTTAAGTAGAAGATAAGATAAACACAATATTAATTAAAATAGATTTAAATTGAGCGACTGAAATCAGCAAAGTTTTGTGTACGTAGATACTGAAATATAGCAAGTTTAAGATGTGCTAGAGAATGCAATTAAAATCAGAGTATAACGAAGTAGTTTGCAGTGAGTGCGCCGCCAAGTTGGGAGACGCTGTGAAGACACTCGTCACCACACTCAGCATTTCCTTCCCTTTGTTACGCATTCACTTATTGTGGTTTTAAAGCGTTGTTAGTTCCGCTATATTCTAGTCTCACTGTTACCTTTTCGAATCCACGTCTGAATAGAACTCAAACTTTTAGAGTAACAGCCTGTTTCCAGATACCTTTAATGGTTATTTTATAATCCTTTAAGGATTATAAAATGTCTTTTAAAAAAATACTTTCTATTGAACATTATTATCATTATTTAAAGCAAAATAGGAATATAAATTGCAAAATAATCTATATTAGTTAGGCAAGCAAATTTTGAATTGAAGTGAAAAATAAAAAATAATGTTATACAAATTACTTAAGTATTTAAAATTACTTGGAAAATTTAAAAACCGAGGTAAAAACCTCAAAACATTACTCCGCATCAGTAATTTATAACATTACCGATTTGATTACTAAAAGTTGATCCTATAAAATAAATGCAATAATGCAATATTACATTTTACATACAAAAAAATTTGATGTTTAACTATTATGTACTAAAAACCTTAAATCTTGCATAAAGAAATTGAAAATATATTAAAGCTGAGTAAACGCAAAATTGTTCGCATTCGAAATGAACAAAGCATATAAAAATTCATGTGAAAAGGTTACTTGTGTATAATTGCTACATTGGTGACTAACTGTAATAAGTTCTTAATTTGAATTTTTCTTTTATCATAGCGTCAAACCCACACTGAAGAAGGTGTCCAAATATGAGAACAAATTCGCCAAGCTCCAAAAGAAGGCCGCCGAATTCAACTTCCGCAACCAACTCAAGGTTGTTAAAAAGAAGGAATTCACCATGGAAGAGGAAGATAAAGAGGTAATTTCTAACAATTATTACTTTATTTACGCACAATTGAAAGAAATGTGTAATATGAATCTAGTTTCAAAGAAGATCAAATCAGTTGGTATGGAGATGAGGCCATTATATTTTTATTATTTTCGATTGAACGGTTGAAACTTGTACTATTAGGTAAGAAGAAATTAAAGATTTTACTGGGAAAATATCGTGTATGATTTGGTATTGGGGTTTCATAGATATTTAAGTATGAAAGTATTGAAAAGTATAAAAGTATAAAAAAATCTTTTTAATTTTCGAATGTTATCCCCATTTACAAAATCTGAAATATTCACAGGAAATTAATCTAATTAAAAAATATAACCAAATTCTCCGAAGTGTAAGTTAAAAAAAAACAATGACCTGGTTTTAAACGATGTCCTTCAGCTACAATGAAATTAATGAGAGGAGATATTGAATCGATTTCAATGTTTAAATATTTGAAGTCTTTTGAAGACGATACGAAATTGTCAAATATAATGGTAGACCCGCATCTACTATATGAATAGTAACATTCCCAGGGCACTGAGTCTGACGTTATCAAGTTTAGTCTGTCTGGCCGTACCGTAGATAGTTTCGTAACATACCATCGTTACAGGCAGATATATTAAATATTCCCTGTGGGCATGATAGCACTTGTCGTTAGACAATTTGGAATAAATTGTGAATCTAAATAAATTATAAAATAAAAACGTTAATTTCTTTATAGCAAAAATTACGAAACAAAAAATACATTTTTTACTCATATTCCAACAGGCTAAGAAAGCGGAGAAAGCTGATTGGGCTATCGGGAAGAAGTAGAATTACTTAACAATAATATTTAACATCTTCGCACCATCTATATACAATTATTCCCATGAATTTTAACTTAATTTATAAATAAACACTTTATTTACTGTTTCTAAAGTAGTTGTTTCATAGTCCCTTCCATATCAAAAATTCAAATCAAAACGAGGTGAGATCATGTTTGAATGACGCATTGAATATTGCTTCGTCTGAAATATTATGTAGATATACATATTTATGTGGACATTATGTGTTAAGCGCTTGATTACAAATAAATTGTGCTCATTATATGTTCCAAAAGATGTATTTGCTGTGTATGAGAGTCAGAATGAAAAACCCTGATTTGGCTTACACATCCGCAAAGACATACATACCTCTGATTCTCCACAATGCTTCAATGTTTTTTCGTAAGAATAACGCTTATTTTTAAATCGTAAAGTTAACAGAGGTCTAAACTGCAGTGTGGATTCATTTAAAGAGCTTCCCGTAATTAACATTGCCTATATGTTCTCTTTTGAAGTTAATTAAGTGAGGCATTATCGTTTGTTGAGGTTACACCTAACGAGATTCATATTACTCGTAGCACAACAATACCGCGTTTCAGATACGACAGACACACGCAAATGAATCTAATTATTTGAAAACAAAGAGCGTTTACATTAGATAATTAGTATGACACCTATCCTACCCGTAATTTAATTTAGAAATAGAATGTATTGTCATAACATGCGATGTTCCGCAGGGTGGCGCTGGTGGCAAGGTAAAGAATAAATCGGGAAGTGAGCTCTAGAAACAGTTGACGGTTTAATTTAGACATCGTACACACGATATACGCGGCATGCTGAAGTATTTTATATTAAGCACCAGCTTCGAAAGGACATTTTAGACCGTTTTCAGTATCATGCGTATTTGCTACGCAAACGCATTACGTATGTCCGCTTTCCTACATTTTCCTGTGTGATTTTATTGTCATGCCTAAGGTCCTCATCCCGACAGTCATTGGTTGCGTTCGCTAATACCATACTACCATCTTATGATGAATTGACCGAAAAATATTCAATATAGGATGCATATGACATCAGCTTTTTTTTAGTCGTATGTAAAGAATTGATGATAACAAAATCGGTGGATATATTTTGCTGCTGTAGTTATATATTTATCATCTACATCCAAAATTTAATTACACCAATAAAATTGATAGCTAAAGGATCAAACAATGTTTTGGTATATTTATAAAAAAATATAATTTTATAAATAAACATTAAGCTCAAAGAAAATATTACTCTTAAAGTAGGTACAAGTTTTCACGTAAAAGACACACGCAACGACACACGCAACGACACACGCAACGACACACGCAACGACACACGCAACGACACACGCAACGACACACTTTTTTTCAATCCAGTCGTCAGTTTATTGAAGTGATCAGTGCGTATGCGTTCCAGACACGTATGATACTGAAAACGCTCTAAAGAGTGCGAAACTGACTGTTATTATATTTTTGTCAGGACACACAAACTTTGCCAATATTAGAGAAGTTTTGATTTACACTCAATATGTTTCTGCACACATTTTCAATTCGAAATAAAATCTGACGCTGCAAAGATTTTATTCGTCACGTCATTAGGGCGTGTATCTATATACTTGGTCATGTACATAGAGAAGGTTTGCACACAATACGCTTTTCTGGCGAGATGTCGTAGATGCACAAGTAGAGTTGGTTCCAGTCGCTTCCGAGTGTGAAATGCTTTAGAGGATCTGGAACCGACGAGTGAGTTTACTATTGTGTGGCGCACATTAGTTCTGGCTCGTGTCAAGGAAACAAATGCACATGTTATTTAGTTACTACAATACAGTAGGAGTACGTAAATCTTCGTCAGTTTTCAAATTCACACCTTTAAGTCGTAGACTCTTAATACCTTTTGAAACTAAAGCACTAAGACAACTGACAGACGTTGGAAATGATAATTTCGGCATGACTGATAATTTCCTAGCAAATGTTGACTAAGGTGAAGAACCGAATCTTACCTCGACCTTTTCTTTAAAGAAGTAAGTTACTTCTGCACTAGATATTTGAAGTAAACTGTTGCCAATCGATAATTATCATTTATTTCCTTGACATAAAAATTTTGTATAGTTTTGTACATAGATGTTTTACGTAGGCTTCGAAGTAGATTAAGGAAGAGTTTGAGGTTGACATTGAAGATAAGATTATTGTAATTTCTTTTGATTCTTCATGTCAACTATCAAATTTCTTCCGTTGTGTTGGCTTTTTTTATTAAAACAATGTTGTTGTGTGTTTCCACAGAAAAAGCCAGACTGGTCCAAGGGCAAGCCAGGAGATCAGAAGGTAAAAGAGGAAGAGGTTGAGGCATGAAGTGTTAACCACGTGACCATAAAACCACCACAAAACTCTATGTGACCTTTTGTTTTCCATCTGATATATTGCCAAATAATGTGATATATACCTTACCTGGCTACATTTCCATTGGGACCTCTAACCACAACCCCTTTTAGTTTATGGCAATAGTTCCTCCACTCTTTATGTATTGTTTATCAATCGTTCATGCCATATCGAACAATATTATGTTAAATTAATTTTTATAATTATTTATTTATTTAAAATAATGTTTTTTGTAAGATAATAATAAAATTAATTTTCTGTACTATATTATATGTTGTAATTAATGTGTCATTTATAAACCATTTTCCCCGTGACTTTATCCCTGTATTTGTTAGTGATCGTCGATTTTTCCCGTAGTTGTAGACTGTGATGAAAACTTTATGTCCTATCCAGTAGAAATAGTGATTTATTGTACTCTTAAAAACCATATAACTTTTATTTTTAAAAAATATGAAATTATTTTATACGATTGATTAAAAAAATAGTAAGTGTATAAAGTATACATTTTATGTACTTTATTATGATAAGAAACATAGTTTACAGAAGCGTATCATTGCATTTAAATTTTATTTAATATATTTGATATCACTGGACAATCTCGAGAGTAGTAAGAGAAATAGAACGTTTCAAGCTGAAACAGTGGTTAGTAAAAGAACATTTTAAAATTCTATTGTGTTATTCATGAAAGAGTTAAGCGTTGAAAGGTTTTCTAGTTCGCTTTATCGTTGATGCACTTAGATTCAATTTCTAGCTATCCGATAACCACAGCATCGCAACAGGTCGTTGTCATACGGTTTTCGTTCTTCAACTACGAGGGATTTTGTTATTTACGAAATTTAAAGGATACCCTACATGGTATCAGTGAGATCATCAGAAAGATCTTAGCAGATGGTTAAGTTACCCAGGCAACTATTTCCCATTTTAGGAGGCATTGTCTTTATCTAAAAAATATGATATTATTTGGAACTTTCTGGAATAAGAAGTTAGATCCGACAAAGTACTAGATTTATTATCTAGTACTTTATCTAAAAAATTATCTTATTTATCTAGATTTCTTAATCTAGATAGCTTAATTTTTAATTTATTTATATTATTTAAATATATAATTTAAATTACAAATGGATTATTTACAATATTAAAGTTTAGACAGTTTTTACAAATTCACTCCGTTAACTAATATATTAAAAATATATTGAAAAATAAATAGGTTGAAAAATTAGATTTACCTAAGTGTATTAGGTATTTGAAGAGACTAGATTTACCTAAGTGTGAACAGTATTATGTAGTCGGTAGCGGCGGAAAGTACATTTCCTCTTTAAATTTTATCAATATATCGCTGTTTCAATGGCAGCTGCACTCACTTGGTAAGTTTAAATTGAATATATTTTAAACTATGTACGCTCTAGTAAACAGTTCTGAACATTTATACGTTATTGAACGTCGAGGTTCGCAACAAATAAAAAAAATGCAGATTTAACACAATTATAAAACTGAATCAATATGAGAACAATAAAGTTTTTTTTATTACGTAAGTATATTTTTTATACTTACTTGTGGATACTGTATAAAATTTCGCTTAATTCAGTTACAAAATCGTAACAGGCCTTCCCCTGTAATTCAATAATACAATTACCATCTCTAAAAAGTTCGCGCGTTCCAAAAATAACTTTTTCGTGTTATTTACTTTCGAGATTTTGTTTTATTGAAATAACTGAAGCAGTCAATTGAGGAAGTACAACTTTGAAATTTTATTTATTTATTTTCTAAAGTAGTAAAAACACCGTGTAAATGTATAAAATAGTAGTTTTTATACATAATAAAATGGTGGAATAGTTATTTTGTTCAAGGGGACAAAGTATTATTTTGTTCTTCGAGAGCGTTACTTTGAATTCAGATCGAAGCGAAGGATTCTAAAGTAGAATCTCTAGCGTAATAGTACAAGAGCTACGTGGCCCCAGACTCAGTCGCAGTCAAGCTCGTGAATTCATACACCCAGCGGAACTTCCGTCGTGTCTGGGGGGATGTTAGGGCTATCGGATTAGTCTGGCTACTTAAAGTTAGATTTAAAATAGTGCGTTACATAAAAAAATTCTAGAAACTAGGCATTCCAAAATGAGGTAAATTTATATTTTTTTGACGAACTTTATAGTGTCTGGCTAAAGCTCGGGGCCACAGAAACAGTCTGGCACCAATGAATATTGTTTTCTAACACTATTTTATATAACATATATAAAAATCAGCCATTCCAATTTAGGATAGATAGATGGGATTTTTTGTACCTTTACCACTTGATACCTGAGAATTGGCCGCCTACTCAAACTAGCCAATAATACCTTATGGTTATAAGTATTATTAGCGTCTGCTATTTGTGTCGACTGAAGTTGATTGAAAAGTGCTCTGTGACGTTTCTAAAAGAGGTGTTCATTCGTTCAGATTCATTCGGTGATATGGTATGATATTAAAAGGGTATCAGTCAGTTGAACGAACGCGTTCGCGAAGAGAGGTCGGTGTCGTATGACCTTATAGTTGGAATTGTACTTCTGATGTATTGGTCGGTCAATAAAAGTATTGGGACTCAACATAAAGTGGTTCAATTAATTTATATAAAACAGCGTTCATATCTGATATTCCAGCCATTCCAAAATTAGTTAAGTCTGGGGCCACGTAACTCTTCTATTATTTAGTATATAACGAGAAATTCAATAAATTCCGCCCAAAAACAAAAGATACACACTATTTTTCATTACCTATTTGAAAAAGAAACGTCTTCAAATCGTATGTATAAGCAATAATTGTTGCACCACATTAGCAGCATCATTTAATATGTTTTCAGATGTATCACTATTTGAATTCATTTTTAATTATTAATTGCAATAATTTTGCTAAGCCTATGAAAATATTAAAAAAAAAAAGACAAATGAAAGAAATAATAACACACGACCGAGTTTTTTTTTCAGCCACATGACCGCCAAAATCTAACTTGACTGTTAAAAGCTCTAATTTCGAAATTGGGACTTTTCGTCTTAAAAAATGCTTTAATGACAGTTTCAAGTTCATAAATTGCAATTGATTTGAGGATATTACATTTTTTGATACAAGATAGTCGGTACGTGTACATATAAATTGTGATAAGTAAATATTTTTATTATAAAAATGACAAAAATAATTTTACAATATTTACACACAGGATTTATCTAAAGTGTATAAAAAAGAAGGTATAAAGTTATTATTCTATTTACAGTATATTGCAATTGATTTTGTTAAATAAAGAGACTGAATGTTTGTTGTTTCAATTTCATATAGATCGTTATTTAGTTATCTCAAAAAAAAAAGTATCGTTCTTAAAATGAATAAGATTTGTTAACAACAAAACCTTTCTGTAAGTTAGGGCCTTTCTTCTTCTTGAGGTCATTATAATTATTAACTTATATAATAATTACTTTATTCAAGAATCTAGTAGGCACAACCTTATTATGTTTAAAAGAGTAATTATCTTACGATAATATTATCTTAAAAATCATGACCTCGTTTAAGCATAAGCCATTCCTTTGATGAATAATGTAACCAAACAATTAAATAGGACTTTCATTAAGCCACTGAATAGTGGCTTCATAGAGCACAGCTTAATAATATTAATCTGCAGACACAAGGGATTATCTATCAAAATATGGTGCATATCTAAGAAATCCTGTGTATTCACATTAACGCTATTTATAATGGACGTATATACTCGTATATTCCCTATAATTTGGCTACGACGTTCATACTACGCACTTAGATAGCCAATATTTTAATAAAAACCGTGAATGCCAATACCGTTTCATTATTTCCGAAGACTAGTTAAGTATAATTATAATTATCTTTTCTTTAGCTTTGGCTTCAAATTGCTACTGCTTACAATGTAAACAAATAAATATATTTTTAAATGCTTCAAAATGCTTGTGAAAAGTAAAATTCCGTAGTTACTAGTTGAAAACACGTGACTGCTTCAGAATAAAGAAATGCTTGTGACATGAAAAAGCGTAGTTGCTTCTAAATTATTTGATTCGATAGAGTCTTAAACTTTTTAGTTTATTGTACTACATATTTGAAAGGCCGAAGCTGGAGCGGCTCCTGCTGAAGGAGCGCCACCTGCCGAGGGAGCTCCACCTGCCGAAGGGGCACCACCTGCTGAGGGAGCTCCACCTGCCGAAGGAGCGCCACCTGCCGAAGGTGCGCCTCCCGCTGAAGGAGCACCGCCAGCTGAAGGGGCACCGCCTGCAGAAGGAGCTCCCGCAGCACCACCTGCAGAAGGTGCACCAGCGGCACCTCCTGCGGAAGGCGCTCCTGCACCCCCACCTGCAGAAGGCGCGCCTGCAGCCCCACCCGCAGAAGGTAAGATAAGGAGAAGGTATAAAAATTATTTCAAAAATGTCAATTATAAGTCTTAAACAATCTTAATTTCTTAAAACAATCTTAATTTCTTAATTATTTACAATTGCCAAGCATGCTAGCTGCATTATCTCATTGTATTGCACGGCTAATTAACTTACCGAGGTTATAGCCAGCTCTGGAATCGCCAGTTAAGTCGACCAAACGTATTGATAGTGTTAAAAAAATTAAGTGCACTGGGACCCCACGGACCCACAGATTCGACATCGAAGGGAATGAAAATGTAGCTGGTACCGATATATCTGTATTTGTGTATTTTGCGCTGCTCGGCCGCGTCTGCAGCAGCATCAGCTATGGCAGCTGTTCCATAAAGATGGGCGGTGTCAGTGTTGACGCAGGTGGCGCCCCACACTACTGAACGACCCATGCTTCATGGAACTAGGGAAATTCCATCAGGTCTCTTGCCATGATCACTTATGCCATTTTGGTTCAAGCATTGAAGGTACATTAATGGAGGCAAGAGATCGATGTATGTCCTTTATGCTGGCGTGTTTGAAATACGGCTATTAACACAGGAAAGACCGTGATGCGCCAAGCGGTCGACATCCCTGCCACCGGGATAGCAGGGTGGGGGAAAATAATTGCATAATTATTAATATTACATAATTATGCACGATATATTACAAAGAGGTAATTGATTCTTCTTCAGGTGCGCCGGCAGCACCACCAGCAGCGCCGGCAGAAGGCGCTGCGCCTGCGCCTGCGCCTGCAGAAGGTAAAATTTCTCTTTATGGAGAAATTATCTTATAGATATGGTCATTTTTTTAAACTTCTCTTAAATTTTTGTCGTTTTGGATATAGGAGCTCCAGCCCCAGCACCCGCGCCAGCAGAAGCCCCAGCAGCTGCTCCAGCGCCAGCAGAAGGTACATGATCTGGCGTCATTGTATTTGATGTATTTTCATTTAAAAAGTTATTAAATACAATGAAAACAATACAATTAATAATTCAAAGGACGAATGTTTATAAGAGATTTTTTCATTACCTTTTTATAGCACCCGCACCGGCTCCCGCCCCCGCTCCAGCGCCTGAAGCAGCACCACCACCACCTGTCGAAGGTCTCTTTCCCTAACAATTACAATTAACAATTGTCAAACCTTTTCTATATATTATTGCCTGATCTAGTGTCACATTTGCATATTTTGTAATTTTTTTATTATAATCAACAGGCTGATGGTCCATCTGATGAAAGGTACTACCGTCGCTTATAACACAAGCAAGGCTGCAAGTGCGCTGCCAAACACAGTGGAATTAAGGATGGGGGATTAGGAAGGGATAGGTCAATGGGATCTGGTGTCCCTTACTCACTCACCAACAGCACACATGACATTATTTCACGCTGGTCTTTGAAAATTTCATTTTCAAATCTGACCCTGCCGGGAACCGAAATCGGACCACTGAGACAGTGTTAAGGCAAGCATCCTGTAACCATTCACCAAAGGGGCTCGTCCAAGCGGTTAAATTACTTCTTTAAAATGAATGAGAATAGCATTTGATTGATCCTATAAATAATAAAATACAAATTATTCAATTTCATAACTACCCTAATTCCATATTGTAATAAATTATATTTTTTTTTACAGCGTCAGCATAATTTTCGGATCACAAGGCGGCATAATTCTCTCTATGCTCAGAGCAAAATATCTGCTCTTTTAATGAACTGATGTTAAATATTTTTATCAGTGATTGTAATTTAATATACGTGATTGTAATTTATACATTTTGTAACGCTAAAAAAAAGTAATTTTCTAAGGAATAAAATAAATCTTTAATTATTCGTCTTGTTCATTTTCCCTTTACATATCTCATTTTTAAATACACTTTATACTCAGGTATAACAACCATAGAATTGTTCCTATTAAAAATTCGTTAAATCTCCAAAGGATTGTCCATCCTACATTTTTCATAGCCCCACTGGACTATATGAAACAAATTAATTGCAAAAATGTTTTGCAATTATCGGAAAAAGCTTTGTGGTTTATTTGAGCTTGGTCATCGGCCCGGGAAGATAAATTGCTTATAAATTAGGCTGAGTCAGAGTTCGGACATGCCCTTATGAGTCCTTCAGACCCTAATATCTTGGCCTTTATTACTTGGGTTGAATCCCGATTAGTCCTCGAAAGCTTTTGAGACAAATTCTAACGCAATTATTGTTAGTTGGTATAATTTCATTATATGTATATAGTTTAAATTGTTTTCTGCTGAATACACTACTGCTGATGTGTGTGGAAAAAATAGATAAAACTCTCTTTCTGTGGTCATTATAGTCACAGTAAAAGCCTCGTTTTAACTAGGGGACATGTCTGCGATATGGTTAATATTTCTCTTACAAAGCCTGCAGTTCTTAGTTATTTTAGCGTAATATAATATTTAGTTGCAAATGTTTCAATAGTTTTTTAATCAGATAATCTTATTATGTGCTAAGAGCTAACAGACCTGTTTAATTAGCTAAACAACAAAAGCATGTAAAAATAGTAAAAGCGGAAGTTGGCGGAAGAGCGTAAGAAATCCAGGGGCCCTAGCTAAGAACCAAATCAATGCAAACGTTTCGTTGCGTTCATACGAAACGAAAGAAATAAAGCCCGGTGATTCGTTGTTGCAACGCCCACATAAAATTTTGACCAATCACCAGGCTTTATTACTTTCGTTTTATAAGAACGCAACGAAACGTTTGCATTGGTTTCGTTCTTGGCTAGGGCCCCTGAATAAAGTATGAATAAAATCTGTGCAGTCAAATGATCTTAATTATTTGGTATCTCTCATTCGCTTTATCTCAAGGCGGTCGCGAAGCTAACGAATGGGTCACATTAAGTTTAATTAAAAGAGCCTCACAGTTAATACCGTAATTCCAGCTATTCCTCCACACTTCTGCGGGATCTAGTAAGTGCCTTTTGGGGCCATTCCCGACATGTGATTAAAATGTAAATAAGTCTCTTTACCTAAATAAATAATGGGGTTAACAATTATGCAAATTTTATTATTATAAACCGTGAAATCCAATTACCAAAGGATATATGCTTACAAAGGAACATAAAGTTTTATATCAGAATTCAAGGTTTAACATTAAGCTGACGTTTGCTGTTTATATTATATAATCGTGGTTTATATTTCTGAAATGTGAAATATCTGGTAATACAATAAAAAGAGATGAATATTTTTGGTTGCTCTTAAATCAGTCACGGATATATTGTTAAAGAGAGTTTAATGGAAATTGGCACTGAGAGATGTGATTCACATCAATTTTGAGCTAATGAAAAAATTTAGTGATTAATACTAAATCCTATTATAGTCTTTTTCTGGGGCAAGTGAAAAAATGTTCAGCGATCGCTGATGGTACGACAGGAGTATGCAACCTTTCTTAGGTTATTTATTTCATACTTTTACTTGACACAAATAATCAACTTAATCAGTGTGATTCTTTATTGATAACTTATCAATAAAGAATCAAACGCCTGGCAAATGTATCACAGCAATAAACATGTCAGACGTTATATTGCTTTGTATATTTCGTCAGGCTTTACATATATCTTTTATTTTTCTACGCGGACGAAGTCGCTGGCACCAGCTAGTCATAATCAATTAATGACATAACATTATTCCATTGTCTCTATTTTCTTCTATTATCTCTATTAAAATCTGATGTCAGTTATAATTCATTACACAGTTTTTACCATTATTGTAAATTATCTTGATTGTAAGAGTAGGTATTACTTTTTTTATATAAAAGTAAGATAGGTAACCAAAAGCTGGAAAGGATAAGGAAGCCGCCTGAGGCCTTTAGTCAAACGCAATTAAATTCCTTCCCTTCCAACCTTTATTTAATTTTGTTTTTGTGAAACAAAATTAGATTGGGCTCTTTTCCCCTGGCTCTCTAATTTTCCACTACCTTGAACATTCTTCAAGATATCCTGAAGTTATGAAGTTATTTTTTTTTTAAATATATTTTTATTTTGTGAACTGTACCTACTGTAATAAATGGCACCTACGTGAATACTAGATGCATAAATTTATTAATTGAATATAAAAATATTTTCTTAATCTAAAACTAAGTAATTTAACTACGTAACAAACAAAATAAAATTAATAAAATGTGTCAATTATAGTGAATTCTTATTATTAGGTTGGTGTACAAATTTTTTTTAGTAAAATTAAAAACTATAACTACTGTTAGTAATAAATTTGTAATATTATGTACAATTTTATTGTAGTAATACGAGTACAATTTCAGACAAAAAATAAACAGCAGTAAGGAATGTATAAGCCTACAAATAAACGTGCCTTACTTTTTATGCAAAACACGATGCGGACCCAAATTGGGATTCTGTTTTCTGACATTCCGAGTTCTTAATAAAATTTTATAATGAAATGATGGGAAGCAGCTCACACGAGCTAAATACCAAAATAGCTTGAAGTCTTGAACTTTTCTGCCTTTGTTAAATATGTTTATTTAAATATTGTTATGTATATTATTTCTTCATGATAACCAACGAATTCGAATATACCATACATAATAACAAATCTTTTAGCTATCGAGTGTAATTAAATTTTGGATGTAGATGATAGATATGTATCTACAGCATCAAACTGTATCCCCCGATTTTGTTATCATCAGTTTGCCTCCCACATGGAAACAAATTTAAAGACGTATTCAAGTAAAAAAATGATTGTAATATTATCATTGTCACTGTTTGTGTTATTCAATAAAAAATTTTTGATGAATGTTCAATCTATACTAAGTAATATTATATAGGGAAAATTTTTGTTTTTTTGTATGTGTAATGAATAAACTACTGGACCGATTTTGAAAATTCTTTTACGTTTTCTTAAGCTATCATTATCAGCGAGTAACTAACATAGGCCATATTTCATAAAATTACGCGGGCAAAGTCGCGTGCAACAGCTAGTTAAATATAAGTGATAACGCCATCACAACAATAATAATAAATCAGATAGGTATGCCTTTAAGAGTTGGTTAAATCTAATATCACCGTGAATTATGCTTTATCTCGTTTTCTTATCCTCACTTTGTCCATCATATCGTTTATATTGTCATGGTAAACAAAACACTTCCATTACCATGGATTGTGCTTGTATAGGTAAAATAAAGGTAGTATATTAATTACATCACGTCCAAAGAAAATGTGTTGGGGTGTCCGAAAGCAATATATTACAATAAAAGATGAAAGTTTCATCACGTTTCTGTCTATTTCATGATTCTTTATTATGTCCCGTCGCTTCTTTGTTGATTTCAATTCCAAGACGACGTCGTGTTATTATTACATTTTTATTAAAGTAAATTACAAGATAAAGGCTAATTTATTATAATGAAAAATTTGTGAAAATGAAATGTTTTTTAGATATATTTTTTGTTAAATGTTTTTTTATATCATGTTATAAAATATAAAATATGTATTATACAAATACAGTGTCTATTACAAATTCAATGTCGGAATGTAGTGATGTTCGTGAAGATTATTTTTGATAACTTTAGGTAAAGTCGTGGGCAGTGGAGTTGAAATATCAGGATTTAAGATGAAGTCCACCTCATTAAACGCCGTGCTGTCTTTCAATTGTTTCCTGAAAATAAATTTATGCTTAGTAAAAGTGTATACTCATATTAGATTGATAGTTTATATATACAGAGGGAGTATAATCCAATATTCCAATCGAAGAATGTTCAAATATAAAAATAATATATAATTTAATATTAATTTAACAAAAAATTGTCAAAACATGGCTGATAAAAATAATTATTACAAAACTAGAACAACGAGACCTGAGGTGTGCAGTTGCGGGACGCACGTTTGAAATTTGAAATTTTGTTAGCTTTGTGCCCACTCTTAATAATAAAATAGTTTTTACCATAAGTTGCTGGATATAACTGGACGTATTAACGGTATTTCCAGACAAGAGAATCTGCTTGAAAATACAGATGTGTATGCTCCTTGGAGAGTGAAAACCAGCCAATCGAGAGCCGTGCACGGAGGCAATCGTATCTTGGAGTCCGGCATCACTCGGTCTGTTGAATCGCAACTGGGACCCCAGAGAATCACGTCCTCTAATACGCCGGTATCTTTTTCTGACGAGCGCTGCAAACAATACCTTTATTTAGTGTATTTTAATCAGACTATGAGTATATATGTTACGGCTAAATATAGGTGTAAACATAAACTTAAGATTAGCCGGCTAAACTTAGGTTTATCGTCGAGGAGATGTTAATGTTAGTTTCATCTATCATTAGCCGGCTAAACTTAAGTTTAACCTCAGGCCCTTGGCTAAAAATGTAGAAGAAGCAAATGAAAAAGGAAACGGTATAATAATGTTTACTATTTCGACACGAAAACTTTTAATAAAAAAATAATCACTCTCATTACACATATTTATGTAGGTATACAAAATTACAAAATAAAACTTCTGCAGTGTTAATAACTTAATACAATATCTAGTCATTAAAATAAAATAATAAGGAGCCCTATCCCTCCCTTATCCCTTATCCTTAATCCTTCTATGGTCGGCAGCGCACTTGTAGCACTAATGGCGTTGCTTGTGTTATAGGCGACGGTAGCCACCTACCATCAAGTGGACCGTCAGCCTGTCTGTCGACCTTATCATAAAAAAGGAGCTATTTGTTGAAACATGATAAACTAGAATGGCCTTTCGAATTACAAAGAACATTATTATTCGATGAAATCCATCGAAACATTTTTAGCCGTTTCGTTTCGGTTAATGTGCACATTAACCGGCTAAAGATGGAAATTTACGACGCAAACTAACATGATAACGAACTTTAGCCTCCTCTCGAAGATAAACTTAAGATTAGCCGGCTAAACTTAAGTTTATGTTCACACCTAACTTTAGCCGTAACATATACATGTTATAAACTAGCTGCGCTAGGCGGTTTCACAAGTCCTTTAATTTTGCGCCGGGCCTAAGTCTTACTAGGCCTTTAGAACAAGTAATCAACATTCCTAATTCACGAGCTCGGTGTCTTCTACTTGAATACCACTGTTGTTGAGTAAATGTATCTCATCGAAATAATATTGTATTCAAGTATTAAATCTCAGAAACTGGAGAAATAACTTACTAAAAAACGTTTCAATCTAAAAAACCTGCTTAGCTTTATTACAATGTAATTTCAATTGCTATTGCGTTTGGAATACAAAATCTGAGGATTGTAGTCTTTCTGAATACTGTTCTATTTGTAATATTTCATGAAGCCTTTTAAGCTGCAACTTAAGTTAACTTAAGCTTACAAATAATTTAAATACAGCTAAAATCGGTTAATAATGGTTATTAAATTAAAGAGTTCCCATTCTATTTCTGCTTTAAAGAACACCTGAAACCATATTAAAACTAAGGAAACTGAAAGCACAAAATTTGCTGGTTTCAGGATTTGAAGGAACCTCATAAGAAGATATATATTAAGGAAGAATTGTTATTTCTTAAACTAAAAATAAAATTATCTTTAGCGAAGAGATTAACAGATTGTTGGATTCAAATTATTTCAATTAGCATTTAAATTATCTTCATCTTATAGCCAACGAATAATCTATTATAACATAGGGCACTCAATTAACCTATTTTGTTGAAGATTGTAATATCGAAGTCTACGAGTTTAGACCTAGAACGAGATAATTGAATGTTTATGAACACAAGTTTCTTACCAAAACAAAATTATTACGAAAACTAAATAATTATTGTGTTCTATTAAAGTTATAGTATATTCTGTAGTCATTTACATATGACTAAAACCCCATGTTTTCTTAATACTTTTTTTTAAATCTGTTTAAAATTGTATTAGCAGGGGACACTGCGTTTAATCTGCCATCCAATACAACTAGTGACAGTAACTAATATCTTCTTGAAGAAGATCAAAAAGGATAAGGAAATGGCCTTAAAGAGCCCATTCCGCTATCTCTTCCTAATCCTTGTAGCGCCTGTGGCGTTACTTTCATTAATTGGTGAGGGCAGCAACTTACTATTAAGTGAACCGCCAGCTAGTCTGATAGTGATAACCTTTACTAAAAAAAAGGCCACCGCGAAATAACCAACAATGCTATTTCTATGGACTACAGAATACTTTCAAAAGCCATTTGGACAAAATTTTCTCACTTCAATTGCGTATTCTAAATGAATTATTTCCTAAAAACTTAAAAGAAAACTATAAAGAAGATTATCGCATATTATTCCTATTGTGTAAAATCCTACCCATAGAAGAAAAAACAAAATTTATGCTATTTTAAGAACAATATTTTAATGAAAATGTAAAAACTCCAAAAATAACTTATTTAAACAGATTATTTGATGAATCAAAATTTAATTTACCTAACTATATAATAACCTTCATTGAAAAAGTCGTCTTGCTTATGTCATACCGAACCTAATTAATCAGCTACCTAAAACATTAAAAAGCGAAATAACCCAAAAACATCACATATAAGCTAAAACAATACTTTTTACTACAGATAAATATAATTTTTAACAGCAAAATTAACTTATTATCGTAAATTGAATTCTAAATTCTAAAGTAATTATTGAAGAATCGAAAGTTCGCGTGAGCGTCAACAAAAGGTTTATTCTAGCGTAATAGGAATAATTAAGTATGTGTGTATATATTTATATTATCTGTCTGTATATATTTTTAATAATATCTGTCTGTATGTATATATATCTGAATGTATATATTTTAAATAATTCTTTAATATGAATATAGTGTTCGGTAAAACTCTAATGCGTTTGTGTTTATACCATTGTTAAACTAAATGTAACATTATGTTGTATAAATAAATAAATAAATAAAAATCTCATTCCTCTATCCTTACCTCATCCCTTATCCCTTGTTAAAGGTCAGCAGCGCTTTTTTAACTTATTCATTTGACTGGTGCTGATAGTCTTATACAGATGACATGTATGAATTTAAATTAAATGAAACCTATATTAACTGACAAATTGGAAAACTTAAAGGCCAACATACTTGAAATTTTGTTAGAACATGCCAAGGCTCGGGAAAGCGCAGAGTTCCATAAATACCATCGTTTATGTAAATCATATTTACTGTTTTATCGTCTTTCGTTATCTGAAAATACCAATGAATATTACACAAGGATTTTAAGAAGAAAATATAATAATAAATTTAAAATTACCAATCTTCTTTCAGAAACATCAGATGATGAATGAACAGATGAAGAAGAACATATAGAATTATACACAGTACTTCATGTTAAAATTTACCACCTTACGAAATGGGGTGTTTAAATTCAAATTAATTGTATAGAGTTCGTAACCCCTAAGGCTGAGGTTATTATACAACACAAAGATTCGTTTTGTGTACGCATACTATTGATCATTAATTACAAAATAAACGTAGCTCGTACCTTATTACACAGAATTTATTAGCATTCTTGCTGATTCTTAACAACCTTAATTTTAACATTAAAGTTATTTGTTTTAGAAAGCAGACACTAGCTTACCCGTCGAATATTGCAAATATTGCAATAAAGAGTCGCAGAGGAATCGCACAGATATCTGCCTGGTTCAGCGATCACTTGCACATTTGGGTCTGGGAACAACTCTTCTAAAGTTTTGTTTATAAGTATAGCAACCTGCAATAAAATATATTAATACGCGACTTTCCTGTTATATTAGAATTAGAATATTGATTCCATATTCACGGCAATAACCACCCCCTAACATGAGAACTAAATTAGAAGTTTCTTCTGTAGTCTGTCAGGACTTCAGTGATGGAATCTAGAACATGTTTCCCAATCACCCCTTTATGCCTTATTCTATATCCTATCATGGTCGGCAGGACACTTGCAATATCTGTGGCGTTTCACTTGCAATATGATTAATTTATGATACCTGTGACACATTCACATGGTGACATGGGTGCCGTAAACCTACCGAAATATTAAAAGTAAATTGGAAATCGTTATTATGAAAGTTTATTTACAAGTTCCATAAAAAAGTGACAAGAAATTACTTTTAAATGGTTATAAATATTATAACATTATATTCTTCCGAATGAAGCTTTAATTAATACAGTACGGCGGACGGGTTGATGGTAATCGTTAGCCGAGCTATTATCTGAATCTGAAAGAGGCCAGGTTCAGTTTGAAATTTTCATTAAGAAACTAAATATATTTACTTCATAAATACTGTCAATTCTTTCACTCAGAAAGCCTCCCCCAATGTCCACAATAGTCATTTGTCTTCCACAACGTCTTTCGTGATCGAATAATGCTTTTGCTTGTTGCAAACCCACTACGTGACTGTTCCATGATGAACAAGCACTGCCCACGT
This sequence comes from Synanthedon andrenaeformis, assembly GCA_936446665.2. Taxonomy (NCBI): domain Eukaryota; kingdom Metazoa; phylum Arthropoda; class Insecta; order Lepidoptera; family Sesiidae; genus Synanthedon; species Synanthedon andrenaeformis. Next base: position 9,010,688 of record OW387781.2, on the reverse strand, counting down.
GAAATGCCACACCAACGACCTGGAACCGAATATTATGTTTATTATTTATTTCATTATAACACAAAACAGAGAATTTCCTCTAATTGAGTATATACTATATTTAGGCAAATCTAACAACAAATAAAATATTCGTGTTTAAATTCATGTTAATATTGATGAAGGTAGATGAAAATTATAAAAGTACCTAAAATTTTGACACAATCAACGACAGTGTCAGTTTTTTAATTGAGGTTATTTCATGAAATTCATCAAATTTTACAGTTACTTTTAGTCCAAGTGAAGCGGCTTCTTCAAGAAGATCTACTGCTTCTGTTTCAAAGTCACATCCAAATTTGTCACCCAACCTGTATATGCTGTCGCCATCCACTCGAATCCGAATTAAAAGTCTGAAATATATTTTTAATTTAGCATTAAGCACAAATTATCAAGCACACGACTTTTTTTGTGAAGGACTTTTACCAATACCAATAATAAACATGATGGTAAAAATTCTTTTTAATTTTTTAATAGTTATCAATAGCTAGCTCTATTGCAAAACTGCGTAAAGAAATATAGAAAATATGGGGTTATTCACCGTGCGTCTGGCCAATACAACTTTATTTTCTTTAACTCGTACAAGCTGTCGAAGGTAGTATGTTTTACCCCTGACTCTTTAGCGAATATCATTTGTTCCGGTGTCTTCATTGGCATAGCATAAATAATGCTCCTGTAAAATAAACCCAACTTTAATACTAAATAACAATAATAGAATAATAATATTATAAGAATAACAAATTGAAATAACTAGATGTGATAAAAATTATATAATTACAATCAAGTACGAACTGGAAATTAGTTTAAGATTACATTAGAGTTAGAACAATTACTTACTGAGGATTGACATTAAGCTTTAATATTTTATTAATTTCCCCAGGGGTAGCACAATCGAAGCCAGTTCCTAGGGCTACTGTTAGCTTTAAAAACATATCTGAATCATGAGCTTTAAGGGCTGGAACATAAGTAATTCAAATTATTACACGACTTTCTGAGACGTAAAATTCGTTTTGATGTGTTATTGTTCGGTAACACCTAATGCGTATAATAGAATTTACTTATTTTCCGATAGCTCAGTGATTTTGTTGACAATGAAACATTAATCACACATTAACGACTTTTTTTAAACCTTATATGAACATAAGAAACAGGGCACTTTGTGTTCGCATTCACTAATTGCGAAGTCCGTTTGACATAAGAAACCTCAGAAGAAAACTGAAAAATATATAATAATATCACGTGAGAGCCCTATTTCTAAGCATTAGCGAGAGCCCATTCTCATTATTATTCCTGATTCTTTATCCTATCATGATATACGATGCACTTTCATTCATCCTGGTGTTGTCTAAGTTCCAAGATGGTATCTCTCAACCATCAAGTGGGTTATAAGATAAGCCCATCTGCCAACGTTTTCTTAACAATAAAAAATAAAAGTGGTTATTAATTGTTATAGAGATAATTACTACTGCCATACAGCAATTAATAGTATATTAATATATTTAATAAGTAAGCCAACGCGTCGATTTAATTGTTGTAGATAACCTTTATAACCTACGATTGAGCGATTAAAATTAATGTTTACATTAAAATTACATTAAATTTTGTCCCTTATGTATTTTTTTTCAACTGATTACGTTTATTATTTTGGACTTTTTATTTTTGACACTCGCGAAGTTTCCTGACTAGACTAAAAACGGACCAACTAACTTCTTTTATCTGTTTCTTTTGTATATGGCATTGCAAATCATTCAGAGCAGATCTATCAAAATAATAATAATACTGTAATGCACTTGGATCTTTTCAGTGTTCGTAACAAATATTCATAACGTTTGTATTTTTTTTAGTAAAAGTTAAATACGCTTTTCACAATCGTTTATGAAGTGGTGTATGTTGTGATGAGACAACAAGGGACACTAATGGAGATTTACTTTCATAACTAGTCTGTGATATTTTATTAGCAAACACCTGTATTTATTAGAACATTTAAATATTTTATAATAATTGAACAGTGATCAAAAATATTATAAAGAGAAATCAGAAGGGTGATTGGAAATTCATGATTTTCCTCAAATATGACGAGAAATTATTGCTGAAATATGGCCAAGAATTGCTCATATACAGCAGGGATTTGAGCCCAGCAGAAAGATATTAATTTAGACACCCTATTAATATAATTAATAATAAAAAGTTCCTGACCATCAGTATATTGGTGTTATTTTCATTTATTTATTTTTTTCTATATTTTTACTAACTATATTTTCTAAATTTTACTTTTTTGACTATTTTCAGATTCTTTTAAATACTTGAGTAAAAATACGTAATTCGTCTGAAAAATTAACTAAAAGAGGTATATAAAATTTATACGCTATATAAAATCACTAAATACCGTAAAATATTTGAACCCTTGGCATCATTTCTCTAAAATGATTAATCCTTCGATAAGCATCATCCAAGTCTAATATATAGAAAGGTTCCTTTTGTCGACTTCCCCCTATGATAGCTTTCGCTACATCATCCGGTGTTTGGTTTTCTAAAACAAATGCTCCGACTTGAGGATGTTTAACGAATCCATTTTGTCGATACATTCTCTGAAACAAACACATTACATGTGGCACTCTAAAAGTAAGTTACATTTACATGAAAGGTAAATTACTATAAAGGTGTTGTATGACTTAATGTTTTTTAGATATGTAAGTACAGAAATTTTTATCAAAGTGTTATAAAATAGAAATGTATAAATACTTATATTAAAAAATATATAAATTACAAAAAATATATATACCGAGATCTCTAGTGGTAATAATTGATAGATTTTGCAATACTTTACCCTGGCCGGTTATTACGATGTAGGCCCACTTGCGAATGACGACTCGTGCGCGGATACTTCGCGTACAGTGTTAGATAATTACTTGATTTATTATACATTTATAATAATTATTTATTGATAATGTTTAACGGTATATGCAATTTATATAGTGTGGGTGCGGTGACATGTCCCCAATAAGTGTGGTATGATTTAAGAGACGGACAGCTATTCTTAAGAAATTTCTATGCATGAATTTAGCCTTAATAATTAATTTCACTAGAATATTTATTTAATTTTTTTCTTACAATATAGCATGTTTTACTTTCTTCCATATTACATATTTCTGCTACAATTTTTAGATAACACAAAATCGGACATTTTTCAAATTAAATTTTTCAAACATTTTATGTATAGAATATAGAATATATAAAAATGTTGTTCGTTTGTGTATTGTTAAAAACTCGAGTTTTGTATATCGTTTTTAATTCATATATCTAACGTTAACTATAAATATTATGTATATTATACAGAGTGAAAGTAGCTGTTATAAAAAATGCAACTTTTCGTCGTAGCAGCTTTATAATGCTAAAAAGTAACTCTGTCGACATAGTTGACACACATAATTCATTTGCATATGTTCAAAAAAATTAAGTATTAATTAAAAATGGACACTCGAAAACACATTATGTCTGAGTAGCACACGTAGACAAAGTTAATTTGTTTCGCAACTACAATTATACAATTCCGCCAACAATGTTACATTACATAGTTCCCTAACAGATGTAAGTGGTTACGTTAACTTTAACTTTACTTTCTAGAGTCTAATCACAAAGTTGGACGAGTGTGTGAAGCCGGACTGCTCAACAAAATATATATCCAAATAACATTTAATCTAGGTCCACATTGGAAACCTTATTAAAAACACTAAATCAGTGTTAAACAAAACGCGCAGTAAGAACATTACTGTGTTAAGTCAAAGAATTTGTAATTACACGGACTGCGGACAGGGGTTTAGAGCAAAAAAAGTACCTATTACAATGATTTTTGTATTTCTTACTATTTGTTGCACGCGACTTCGTCCGCGTAACTTTATAAAATACTTTATAAACTTTTCCAAATTTATATGGGACCAACTTCGGGGTATACCCTTTCCAATAAAAAAATAATTATCACAATCGGACTACTCTGTAAAAAGTTATGAGTGATCATACATAAAAAAATATTTATATACGCGTCGAACTGAGAACCTCCTCCGTTTTTTCTTTCGTTTTCGTCGGTTGAAAATATAAGGGTACTTCTTGTTTTCTCTTAATCCAAATTAGTTTTCTCTCAAAAGCTCCACAGCCAACGATTGTTGCTCGTCGGTCCAAAGAATGTATTAGGAGTGCAAGATTAGCAGCAAAATATAGAAAAGCATAATAGCTGCATTACTATATTTTGTACTCATATTTCTTGTGCAACATCTAAAAAATCACAAAATTTCAAGAATAATTAATTAGTTAATTAGACATAGTTAATTAGACATAAAGAGTTTTAAATTTGATCCATCTTTACACCATGGCTGATTCTCATCTGTTATTTTTTTTTAATTAATTTTTTTTTAAACAAATTTTAAGATTTTAAGAGAAATATAATATAATTTCAACTTTTCCGTGCCATACCATGAGATAAATTTGGTAGGCTTTAAAAAACTACTTGTTGTAAAAAATTTAAAGTTGTAGCGAAATCCTCTTAGACTTTTATTTTTACAGTAATAATAAGTTTAAAAAAAGTTTCATAATAAATAAATAAAAATTATTAAAAAAAGTAATAAAACAGAATCAACCATATTCAATTTTCAACTCATGACTTTTCACTGCTGAGAATCTAACGAAGCTATCAATTTAGATCAACCTACCGTATTGTAAGCTTTCGATTCTAACGATTTCTCGCAGTTCATTTTAGTTCTATATTTGGTAGAGACTTTTGTTTATGCAAGTCGGAACAGCAATGGTTATCGTAAAATCAAATACTAAACAGTACTCGCACAGAGTAAATGCGGTGCATGCTCCGCTCGTCGCCTTCCGTGTTCTATTTACATACCTATTAATCAAACATCTGCAGCTGCACCAGAAACGCAATGTTTAAGTGCACACTAAGTTACTAGGAACTATTATTTACAAGCTATACTAATTAACTTATATAGAGATGGTTCAAGAATAATATTAAATTATTTTCTTCTTTTATTTTATATATTTTTATTATATTTTCTTAGTAAAAGGTCGTAAGACAGGTTGATGGTCCAGTTGATAGTAGGAGGGTACTTTCGCCTATACCACAAGCAGAACATAGTCGGTGCTAATAGCTTCACAAAAAAAATCAAAATCAACAGTTTTTTTTATATAAAAAATATCGAAACATTTATTTTATTTTAGAATTACTATGCAATTTAAATACGGATCTTAAAATAAATTCTATACACTTTTCATTTCAGAGAATTTTGATTCAATACTTGCTAAAGTAGTTTTAACGGATTCTTTCAATGGACTAACTATATAAATTATTTAGTCATTAATTGTACGAAAACAAGATTTGCTTTCGCGCGCATTTCACCAAATTTTATCGAGTTTTAGCGAAATCCCTTGAGATTTTCCGTGAATAAGGAGAACATGTTCGACATGTACAATTTCCATATGTAAATAAATGTTTGTATTGTACGTACTACTCGCTGCTTATATTTTAAATGGCATTGCAATATATTACATTTAAAATTATACAGACCGTGAGATGAGAACCAGGTAGAGTTGGTAAATATATAAAATACTAGATAAGTTTTTCAACGATATATCGTTTGCTAAGACGACTCCACGTCACTGGTTCTGCAGGTGCGCTGGCGACTACAGTAGGATTAAGGATAGGGGATTGGGAAGGGATAGGGAAAGGTGCTCTGACATCCTTTTATTTCTCGGTGATCTTCTGTAAGGGTGTGGTGTGGTTACTGCCGCCAGATGGGCTGCTCAAATTACCACGCCACTAAACCTACATTCAAACAAAAAAAAAATCTACATATTCTCCTTCTAATTCTAACTAAATTTAAGAAATGTATTAATTATAGAAATTTAAAATAATAATATGGAAAATATATGCAATTAGAATATTGAGAATATGGAACCTACGACCGATATAAAAACGTGCAACTAAATTAACCAAATTTTTGGTTCAAAAATACAAAACCAAAAAAATAAAAATACTTAGATTCAAAATTCAAGTAAATATTCCTCGTGTTTCTCCCTCTTCTATTAAATTGTGTCCAAAAAGCATCGCGGTCGTCATGTGGCAACGCGACGTCATAGTCACGTTGTCGTGAAGCGACAGTTAAAATAAAAAAAATGAAAATTATTTACAGATATATTTTTGAAAATATTTACAAATAATAAATATATATAAAAAAATGGATGAATTTTGAAAGTTGTGTAGAGTGTTATGAATGAAGTACAGGTGATTAAATAAAGATTAAAAAAAAACAGCGTCTGGGGTGCAGTGGTGAAGTGCGTCCGGGGTCTCAGCACTGACTCCCGGAACGATATGATGCAGACGGGCAGCGGCGATGGGTGCGTCCGGAGTCTCAGCACCGACTCCCGGAACGACACGATGCAGACGGGCAGCGGCGATGGGTGCGTCCGGGGTCTCAGCACCGACTCCCGGAACGACACGATGCAGACGGGCAGCGGCGATGGGTGCGTCCGGAGTCTTTGCACAGACTCGCGGAATGACACGAAGTGAAGCGTGCAGTGGTGAAGTGCGTCCGGGGTCTCAGCACCGACTCCCGGAACGACACGATGCAGACGGAAAGCAGAGATGGGTGCGTCCGGAGTCTCTGCGCCGACTCACGGAACGACGCGAAGTGAACTTTGCTGTAGAGAAGTGCGTCCGGAGTCTCAGCACCGACTTCCGGAATGACACGAAGCAGATAGGCAAGACAGGCCAAATTTTAATGTTGTATCGCAGAGAGGAGCGACAACACACTGATTGATTTTCATCCGTCCAGCCGGCTGGAAAACCTTCGAAATAATATTTTGAAAATTAAATTTAGAAAATAATAAATATATATGGCCAGGACATTTCGAATTTAGAGGTGAGATTGTATATAAAAAGGAATAAAAAATGAGCGAGAAAGCAACAATGTAATGAGAAAGCATGATGTCAAAATATTATGGGAACTATGGCGACGAAATAAATAAACAAAGAGATTATGTCAAAAATATATAAATTTACGTTTTTGAAATTATATGATGACTAAATGCATGTAAAACGTATGAGAAAATGTAGGAAAAAGTATAGCAGACATTCTGAAAACAGGCTGTCGGTAAGATAATAAGGAAACAAGGGAAAAATGTGATGTAAATGATACGTGAATGACATGTAGGCCGAAAAATATATAAAATACAGGATCTGAGGCGTTATCCAGGTTAGTAGCGCATCCAGCAGTGATGTATGAAGTGTATGAACACGCTACATTTCCCCGACAACCCCAGAAAAATTTTCGACCGAGAAAATTTTGATTAAAAACCAGACAGATCCAGGGGACACAGCTTTGCAGATTCATACATCAACAGACATGCTCAAGCATTCATCTTCAAACACACCGTCTTCTATCATTCTGGTACGGGTGGAGTTCACATTCAATGACTGCCACTCGAAAAGGGTGATCCCAAATGACGGGTAAGGCTTATTTAAGGAGTTGTCAGCCGCTCCTTTGTAAAAAAATAATGACCTAGGGCTTAATTTAACGAGTAGTCAGCCGCTCGTGTAGAGTGCTAAGTATAGCACTTAAGAGGTGAAGATAAAACTACGTAAGACTCATCTTACATAGTTAAACTTCAAGCTTTAGAGCTTGAAGTGGAGGCTTCACGACATTAGTTCATGCGTAGAAGAAATAGAGCATTTGCTCCAAAACTTTAGTTTACAGGCTTAAAAGCTTGTATTATAAAATAAAATAAAAATTTTGAATAATGAATAAATGAGATGAAATGATGAAACTGAGTTTAATTAGGTTTTAATGTCTTTGATATGCCATTTGCCCTTAGTTCCGTTGGTGTCTTCGAGAATATACACTAACGGTGAAAGCTTTTTAGAAACTTTACACTTAACGAATCTAGGGGCCAATTTAGAGCAAAAGTACGAACCAGCATTGCTTAATACTTGATTCTTACGCCAAACGGTATCACCGACATTAAATTCCTTAAAAGAACGTCGAAGATCATAACGAGCACTATTTTTAGCGTGCGCTATGTATAAAGTAGATTGAACCTTATCAAAAATAGACGAGAGGAAACCAGTATTTTCAGCATAAACATCGCGGGGTAGAAAAACAATCTCCTCGAGATTTTGTGTTGGAGTGTAAAATGAGCCACAAGGAATAGCTTCCCGCCCAAAAACTAAAAATGATGGAGTGAAACCAGTCACAGCATTAACGCAATTGTTCATAGCGAATTGGATTTTAGGAAGGTGAACATCCCAAGATCTATGGTCATCACCAACTAATGCAGCTAGAGCAGTACCTATTGTCCTGTTATACCTTTCCGTAGGATTAACTTGGGGACAATAGAATGGAGAGTAGAATATAAAAGGAACTTTATATTTTTTTACAAAGGTATTAAATTCGTGAGACCGAAATTGGGGACCGTTATCCATGATTATTATTTGAGGAACACCATGAACAAGAAAGACAGAATTTTCTAAAATAGAAATTATATTAGGCGCAGTTGCACGTTTTAAAGGAAAGATTAAAGTATACTTAGTAAAGGTACAATTGATAACTAAAATATGTTGGTTACGTTTTCTTGACAAGGGAAGGGGACCCATGAGATCTAGTGATATAGACTGAAACGGTCTAGAACAAATTTTAGGTTTACCCATAGGGCCATAAGGAGAATGGTTTGGATGTTTATAAGCTAGGCAAGTGTCACAATTAGAAATGAATTTAGCGATATCTTTAAACATGCCGGACCAATAGTATCTTAACGAAAGCTTCTTGTAGGTTTTGAATATTCCCAGATGAGGATCTTGAGGAGAACCATGATCTCGTTTGACAAGAGACAGCCTATCCTCAGGTGGTGGAACTTCCTTCCAAATAAAATCGTCATTTAGGCTATCAGTGGAGTGGATGCAACGGTAGAGTTTGTCATCCTTAAACGTATAGTTTGGGTAGGAGTCCGGATTATTTCGGCAACCCATCAAGATCTTGTTGTAATGTTCCAAATCACGATTAGCTCGGGGTTGGTCTACTGTAATAGGATTCACTCCCTGAAGAGTATCCTCCGATTCTAGTGTTTTAGATCTGGACAAAAGGTCTGGAACAACGTTCTCTTTCCCTTTCTTATGTTTCAAGGTGAAGTTGAAGCAAGACAGACGTAGTGACCAGCGAGCAAGTCTTCCTGAAGGATTTGATAAATTTAGGAACCATTTAAGAGCAGCATGGTCAGTGTAAATGGTAAATTCTTTACCATTATCGAGGTAGCATCGCCAATGTTCTAATGCAATTATAACAGCAAGTGTTTCCCTCTCTGTAGTAGAATAGTTTTGCTGATTTTTATTTAGGGCTTTGCTCATATAAGCTATGACGACTTCCTTACCGTCTTGAAGTTGGGTAAGCATGGCTCCCGTGCCAGAATTTGACGCATCACAATGGACTGCAAACGGAAGGTTGAAATCTGGACAGGCAAGAATAGGCGCAGTAACGAGGGCTTCCTTAAGTTTTTGAAAAGCTGATGCAGCTTCAGTATTCCAAATAAATTTTGGAGCATTCTTTCCTGAGCAGGTCAACCGGTTAAGTGGAGATGCAATTGTGCTAAAATTCGCGATAAATCTTCGAAACCAGCTACAAGTGCCGATGAATCTTCGAACTTCTTTTCTTGAAGTTGGTGTAGGATATTCCAGAATAGAACGAATTTTATCTGGGTCGGCTCTTAGACCATGTTCATCCACGACGAATCCCAGGTACTTAAGTTCTTTTCTGAAAAATTGACTTTTTTCTAAGTTTACCGTTAAGTTAGCGAATGAAAGTTTTTCGTGAACTTTTAGAAGAAGAGAGATATGCTCTTCGAAAGTCTCGCTGATGATGACAATGTCATCTAAATAACAGAACACTTTGTTGTCAAAATCTGGAGTAAATAACTTATCCATTAGTCTTTGTTGAGTAGCTGGAGAATTAGTTAGGCCAAAGGGCATTACTTTGAATCTGTACATGCCTCTTCCAGGAACATAGAAAGCAGTCTTATCTTTGTCTGCAGGATTAAGAGGTACTTCCCAAAAAGCCTTCGCAATGTCAATGCTCGAGAGGTATTTAGCATTCTTAAGGTTGTCTAAAATTTCACTGATCAAAGGTAAACTGTAAGCATCACGACGAGTGACGGAGTTAAGCTTCCTGCTATCCACACAGAAACGCCATTCGCCATTCTTCTTAGGAGTGATGAGCACTGGAGATAACCATGGACTTTCACATGGTTCGATGACATTCCATTCCAACATTTTATCCACTTCATTGATTAATGCTTTCTGCTTTTGTGGAGACAAACGGTAACATCTTTGTTTAATTGGTGGAGAATCGCCTGTATCGATCTTGTGCGTGATTAAGTGCGTTTTGCCCAAAACTCCTTTTTCTTCGAAAGAGATACTTTTGAAACGTTGAATAATGTTATCTGCTATGTCCTTCTGATTCGTAGTTAGATATTCATAGGGTAACACTTTCCTATCAACGGTTTGAAGGGACGAGCATTTTGCGTCTAGTAAATTATCGCATGATAAAATAGAGGGAAGGAGGTTAAAGTTTTTCCAAAAGTCAATGCCAAGAATCAAAGAGGGGTATAATTCTGGGAACACAAAAACTTTCAGTAAATGAGTCTGATCGTTAAAGGATAGAGGTAGTTCAAAGTAGCCTAGAGATTTAATTTTTTGGTTACTAGCAGTAGATATAGTAATAAAGTCGGACTTAAAAAGCGTGTAGCCTAGTTCAAGGATTTTCAGGTGAGAGTTGTTCCCAAGTATGGTAACAGAACTTCCTGAATCCAATAAACCCAACATAATTAAGTCATTAATTTTCACGTTAATAAAAGGACGTTTAAAATCATTTTCTTCCGCGTAATATGTAGAAGAAATTTTGTAGCAAGAGAAGAAATTTTTAAGAGTTAAAATCCAACAGTTCCAGTCATTAACGTCAAAATTTGAAACGCTTTTTAAGTCCCTTTGTAGTTTTTTGGAGTATTACTAGTCTTCTGATTACATGTAGGGCAATCCGAAGTTTTGAAACCTTTAAGTCCACATTTGAAACAAACGATAGTGCGAGGTTGAGTACAAGAGTTAAGATTATGACCAAAAATACGGCAACGAACGCAAAAAGGTTTTTGCTGAACAAAAACAGGTTGATTAACGGTATTCACTTGTTTAGTTTGGGATCTATTAGGTTGATATTGATTCGAATGAAACTGTTTTTGGACAGTTTCACCATGTAAGTTAGTCAGTGAACTATGTGATTTATAGTTAAATTCAGTTGTAAGGTCAGTTTGTCGGGGAGCTGGTTCTTTAAACTGTTTATCTCTGTCTAAAACTTTTTCGTAATTCTGACAAACAGATAAAAGAGCATTGATTGTAGTGCAATCTTTCAGAGCAACAAAGACTGAGTAGCAAGGTCTAATGTTTCTCAACATTATTTCCAGTTGTTCAGCTTCAGAGAGTTTTTTAGAGAGACGAGAAAACATACCAGACATAATTGAAATATAGATAACTATAGGTTCGTCAAGGCCTTGGGTTCGATTCCTAATTGCCTCGAGGAGCTTGTAGTCATAATCATGAACACCAAAATCTTTAATAAGAAGTTGGGAAGTTTCTTCCCATGTTAAATTGGGATTTAGGTTAAGTTGGAATCTAAACCAATGAAGAGCATTATCAGTAAAGATTTCAAAGGCTTGCTTGATAAGCAAATCTTTGTTTAAGCACCTAGATGTGCAAAATTCATCCAACCTTTGAAGGAAAAATCTAGGACATGTTTTACCATTAAAGACATATTTTTTTAAATCCTTAAAAATATGATGATTGTGCGACTGAGGGGGATCTTGACAATTTGAAGACGGAACTACCGGAGCACCAGGCTGTGAAGAATTAGAACCCTCAATTGGTTCTGCATTAAAAAGTTCAAACTGTTTAGTTAAAGAATCAAATTTCGAATTAAGAACATTAAATGTATCCAAACGGTCGGAATCTAAGTCAATGTCAATACGATCTATCCTGTAATATACATGGTTAAGATAAGTTTTAATTAATCGTACATATTTATGATTTCCTTGAAACAAACCCTGTATTTTCCTTTCTATATAACACAAGGTAAAGTCTAGTTCAGAAAGATCTTCCTCGATAGGAAGTGAAGAAGTCAAAATTTCTTCCGACGGAAATGTAGAAGACAGTTGAAGAATTTGTTTTTTCAAACCGACTACGGTATCAGCTGGTTCCTCAAGCCTTATTTTAATTTCGTATTCTAGCTCTGATTTGTTCAGAAGGTCAAATCTTATTTGTTTAGCCATAATTGCCAAAACACAAATCAAGTTTTTAAAATAAATAATCAGATAACAAATAGAGTTCAAATTTACCTTATTTCCTTCTGTAAAGATAAAATGATATTAATGTGTTAAATGTAGTGAGATGAAACAGCAAAATGAAGAAAATAAAATTTCGAAGGTTTTAGATTGACAAAGAAATGTAGGTCCAAAAATAAATCAAAAAAAAAATGCACTAGAAGAAGTGTTATTTTAGAATTTAGGGGGGTGTGGGAATTTAGAAAAATTAGTTGGGCGCCAAACTGTCGTGAAGCGACAGTTAAAATAAAAAAAATGAAAATTATTTACAGATATATTTTTGAAAATATTTACAAATAATAAATATATATAAAAAAATGGATGAATTTTGAAAGTTGTGTAGAGTGTTATGAATGAAGTACAGGTGATTAAATAAAGATTAAAAAAAAACAGCGTCTGGGGTGCAGTGGTGAAGTGCGTCCGGGGTCTCAGCACTGACTCCCGGAACGATATGATGCAGACGGGCAGCGGCGATGGGTGCGTCCGGAGTCTCAGCACCGACTCCCGGAACGACACGATGCAGACGGGCAGCGGCGATGGGTGCGTCCGGGGTCTCAGCACCGACTCCCGGAACGACACGATGCAGACGGGCAGCGGCGATGGGTGCGTCCGGAGTCTTTGCACAGACTCGCGGAATGACACGAAGTGAAGCGTGCAGTGGTGAAGTGCGTCCGGGGTCTCAGCACCGACTCCCGGAACGACACGATGCAGACGGAAAGCAGAGATGGGTGCGTCCGGAGTCTCTGCGCCGACTCACGGAACGACGCGAAGTGAACTTTGCTGTAGAGAAGTGCGTCCGGAGTCTCAGCACCGACTTCCGGAATGACACGAAGCAGATAGGCAAGACAGGCCAAATTTTAATGTTGTATCGCAGAGAGGAGCGACAACACACTGATTGATTTTCATCCGTCCAGCCGGCTGGAAAACCTTCGAAATAATATTTTGAAAATTAAATTTAGAAAATAATAAATATATATGGCCAGGACATTTCGAATTTAGAGGTGAGATTGTATATAAAAAAGGAATAAAAAATGAGCGAGAAAGCAACAATGTAATGAGAAAGCATGATGTCAAAATATTATGGGAACTATGGCGACGAAATAAATAAACAAAGAGATTATGTCAAAAATATATAAATTTACGTTTTTGAAATTATATGATGACTAAATGCATGTAAAACGTATGAGAAAATGTAGGAAAAAGTATAGCAGACATTCTGAAAACAGGCTGTCGGTAAGATAATAAGGAAACAAGGGAAAAATGTGATGTAAATGATACGTGAATGACATGTAGGCCGAAAAATATATAAAATACAGGATCTGAGGCGTTATCCAGGTTAGTAGCGCATCCAGCAGTGATGTATGAAGTGTATGAACACGCTACAACGTGACGACCGCGTTGCGTTTTATTTGATTGTGTGAAATAAAACAGCGTGGTGAAACTCGCTTAAAACAAATGCCTTCACGAACATTATTTCATCGAAACGGAACTGTGAAAATTCGAGTTGATTCAATATTGACTACAAATTGCACGATAGAACATTATTGCTATTTATAAACGCTAGGCATCGAACAAATGAAATTATTACATATCCTATCGTAATAAACATTAATGAAATGTTTCGCAAAATCTTAACTGCTATAACCTATAACAAACCACTTTGCTCTCACAGATGTAAATGGGTAGGTTTCTGTGATCGAAGTTATGTCTAGAGAATTCTATAGACTGACATCTATTGACAAAGACACTAGAAACGTCCAATGATTTTCAACTTAATATCACTGTTTTCTTTTACATAATAGATAGTAGAGGTTTGTATTTTCTTTATTATTACCTATTATAACACCAACTTGCACTTAAGGCGATGTACTTGAAGCTTACCTTCAGCTGACTGAAATTGGAAAATTCAATTCACTTCCAAACCCCTTTTTTATATACCTATTCCCGAAAAAGCATTAAAAAACTAAAATCTAGTTGAATATACACGAGTTGAATATTATTAGTATACATAAACATAAAATAAATAAATATAATAAATATGATAATACAAATAAAACTTTACTTTCTTTGGAGCTTACTTTACTTTACTTACTTTACTAAACTTTACTTTTTGACTCTACAAAGATGAATAATTCAAAAAATTATTTGTTTCCTGAATTTATTGTTTAGATTATTTCAATATTTTAAAATGATAACTCGTAGTTGTTAGTATTTTTTTTTAATTGTAACTATAAGGGAAAGCAATTGAGCTCACTGTAAGTGAAGATGAGATCATGATGGAGTTCGCTTGTCCGTTAATATCCATCCCAAGTTCTATGTTATTTGAATAATAATTTTCAAAATCGTGTTAGGTAATTAAATAATTATCAATTATATAACTAAGTATATCTGAAATATGAAATCTATTCTCTCTTTGAATTTATGAATTGCTCAACGGATCGATTATAATATACATTATATTATACATTATATTTATTTCGTATTGAATTTCATTCGTAGATTGAACTTATATTAGAAATTCTCTAAAATATAAATTAGTATCTTCCAATCAATAATAATAGTTCAATCCACATCTTAGATAGTATATATTTGGCTGGGTGCATCGAAATAATATATCTTTCAGGCTGGGTCCGATAGTATGGTTTAATAAACATAAGAAACTTAATTATGATCTATTCTAATAGACTAGTCGTCGTTCTCAAAGGGAAGGAGCAAGGAAATGACAGGAGAAAGAACTTAAATATCCCTTACGTATAGTCCGATACAGTAGTGTAGTCTGTAGGTAATTTTGCCTTACAAAAGGTGGAAGAGAAATTGTTTTGACATAATATATTATTTAGGTATGGATCCTTTATAAAAATCTAAATTTTTGACCTCGAGGGGGGCCCGCTCGCAGTCATCTTGGAATGAATGTCACAAAATTTGTTTTTTTTTTAATGTGATTCCTTAACTGTCGACTTTATGACAAAAATATAAAGAAGACAAAATTGCCCAATTTTTTGTATACATGTTTATTCTCTACGTCTAATAGATAAAAAGTTATCACAGAACCTCACAATCACACCTTTTATCACAGAAAGTAACCATGTGACGTAACGCTAAACAAAAAATATTTTGAATAAGTCAATATTATACAATGTCACACCGAAATTCTTGGATGCTGAGAAACTCGAGAAAGTTTTGATCGCACCCTTGGCTATTATTACGGCAACTGTGGCAATATATCACCGAGATTTTGAAAGGAAATTTTAAAACAAGCCAGAAAATGAGAAATGGCGAATTGTAAAGGCGAAACGAGCGGACAGGTGTTCGCCACGGTAACAAATACGACAAAAGAAGTTCTCTAACAACTTTTTTTTGCCCAAGATATATAACTTATCTCTTAAAGGGGATGTCTTCAATATGCTTTACTAAATTCATATTAATCATAATATCTTTCTTTTTACGGCACAAAAAATAATGAGAAGCTTTTTTATGGGTGGATGTTACTGACAGACAGATAGGCCATTATATGGAATATCGCAAATGTCACAACAGCACCCTTGAATGATCGGAGCGCCGTAAAAGACGTAGGAATTAATAACTGTAAAGCGGAAATAGAACTGAAGTTTATAGACGTTATGAGGATAAGAGAATGAATTCCGGCATGCGTTATTGATATTAAAGCCTGAATAATAATACACATAACAATGTTTTCCGTTAGGTACTTTAGGCAATTGCTAATGGTTCGGATATAGGTAGTGACCCCTAATAGTTCCTGCCAGATAATCAAATCACCCAAAACGACAATATTCTCCTAAAAGTTGTTAGACATTAAGGCTTATTGATTGATACAAAAAAAATGCTAATTATGTCTAAACGATTTTACATAATAACTTGTCTTGAAAGCAATATTGCGAACCAGAGGTAGTAATCATTTACGAAATTAAGTGTGACGGTCTATCTGGAAATATACAGATAGACGCGCAAAGCGACTTCAAATTAATAGGGGTTAAAGTATGAAATTGCCGTTTTATTGTAATAGGTACTTCGAATTGACATAGAACCTTCATGGTTTGAGATTTTTGAGTGAAACTTTTTTCATACGGTACCTATGTAGTTCTTCTTTTAAAAAATGTGCAACATTCGATTATCAACTTTCAGTTGTTTTTTTTATTCAGCTTAGACAATAAAGATGGATACTTCGAAAATTCGTGTGATTTTTGAATACGAGTTCCGACGCGGAACTAACGCGGCAGAAACAGCTCGCAATATTAATGTTGCGTTTGGAGAGGGGACTGCTAATGAACGCACTGTGCGATTTTGGTTTAAACGCTTTCGTGATGGAAACTTCGATTTGAAGAACGAACCACGTGGAAGACCGCCCACACAGGTGAATAACAATGATTTGAAAGAGATGGTGGAAGCCGATCCGAGCCAAACTACCCAGGAATTAGCGGCATGGTTTAACGTTACCTTACCAACAATATTGACTCATTTGCGTCAAATCAATAAAATAAAAAAATATGAAAAATGGGTGCCTCATGATTTGACTGATCTGCAGACTCTACAGGAACTGCAATTAGAAACCATTCGTCACCCTCCGTATTCGCCAGACCTTGCTCCAACGGACTACCATTTTTTTCGTGATTTGGACAATTTTCTGCGTGATAAAAAGTTTTCTTCTCAGGAGGCAGTGCAAAATGCTTTCACACAGTTTGTCGAATCTAGATCACCAGAGTTCTATCGCAAAGGCATAAATGAGCTTCCTATTAGATGGCAGCAATGTATAGATAATAATGGTAATTATTTTGATTAAATAAATATGTTAAATTAAAAAAAAAACGAATTTTTATTTTTCAGTACAAATCGGCAATTTCATACTTTAACCCCTAATATTAAAGAAAAAGCAACAATAAAGTATTTTTAATCCTTACAATCATTCGAATTTGTATAAGTAATTCGATGTTAAATTTAAAATAGTTAATACAGCCTTGCACAACTCTGGGTTTCTCTTGTAATAAATAACACTATTCTAGCTAGCCTTTATCCACCTCATAAATCCTGACTTGACGTGTGTAGCATGACGATAGCAATATGAAAGAGCGTGCCCTATGTCTAGTTGAATATAAGATAGGATTATTAAAGAAAACCTCGCCAAATTGGACAAGGGACAAGGCGAAATGGCTGTTATTAAATTTAGAGGTACTCGATTTTTCAGTTATTACTTTTTTCATATAAAATTTTATTGTCATCGTAAGGGAACCCATATTATGTATGCGGAAATGAGTTTGCTTGTTTTTTTTTACATTTTCATAATTCAACTTATCATCATGAAATTTTGCAATTAACAGAAAAATACCTTTTATTAGACCTTTCATTCAGAAAAGTAGAAATATAGGACAGGGATGAAATTGCGGGAAAAAGCTAGTTTAGTATAAAAACAGAACGACTTTGTTAAAAAAATTCACAGTTACAATAAAATGAGTTTCCATGTCCCGTATTTATTTATTTATTTATTTATTTATTTATTTATTTATTTATTTATTTATTTATTTATTTATTTATTTATTTATTTATTTATTTATTTATTTATTTACTAGCTGGTGCCCTCGACTTTGTTCGCGTTGAAAAATAAACACATTTAATTCTTGACCTCTTGTTGATATAACACATTGGCCAGGCGTTAGTTTTACAATTTTTGATTTTAGAAAAGTCGTAGATAAATCAGTTAAAATGTTTTATATTTTAGTAATTAAAATAAAAACATGATATAGTCTGCAGGGGGATGTTTACTGCCGCCAGAATGGCAGTCTCCCTGCCATAACTATAACATACCTAACTTACCCCAAAATAATATAAACTCGAAGCACTATCCGTGTCTGTGTTTGTCGGCTTACTTCGTGTAAAATAGGTAAAGGTTTTGATGAATAATTAATTTCTTTTGAAAAAAGTACTTTTTATAACAAATTTTAATTAAAATTATAATCACAGTTAATTGATTGACAAAAAATTAAAAGAAATAGAAATATTCTTACAAAGATTAATTTCTTAATAATAGTGTATTTAAAATTAGGAAAGATAATTTAAAAAAAAGAAAATCGTAGACTACATGGCGTAGTCTGCTATTGTCATGCTAGACCGAATATGTCTGTTCCTTACTAAGTTGAATTCTGATTAGATCAGGATTAGAGAAGTTTAGCCTATAATAATAAAGCAAGAAGATAGTATTCAAAAAACTATATCATGTTTAATGGAACAGTCCGATGAATATTCAGTATTACTAGTATATAATGTGTACGAAAGAGAAAAACGACCTGACTTTCGTGAGTAATGACAGTGCATAAGTAACTCACTAATAATTACATTTTTAGTGGTAATAAATAAACTTCTATTTTTTTACTATAATTCTGTTAACATAACTTGTCATCAGTTTTATTACTTGAATCAAAAAATAAATTACTTATGAACTAAAAATACTTCTAGAACATTAAACTCAAAAAAACTACTGGACCGATTTTAAAAATACTTTTATTAATAGAATGCTAAATTATTGGCGAGTAACATAGGCTATATTTTATAAAGTTATTGTTGAATAAAATGTCAGTATAACACACGCAAAACGTTGCAAGAAAAATAAAACTTTTACCAGTTCAAAATAAAATTATGACAGCTAAACAAGTTACAAAGAAAGCAGTCTAGATAGCTGCGGCAGCCGTCTTCCTTGCCAAATGGCGTTTTAAGTATCTGGAATACTGTACCACGTTGACTTACGAATACGAAAAGCAAATGTAAGGCTTCTACACATATTGTAAAGCTACTAGTTGTGCCCATGGATTGGTCAGCATGGTAATACAGGTAATAGATAAAATGCAGGCATAGATTTACCTAAATGATACCTACCTAAAAATCAAACACCGTTTGACCGTTGATGTTAGAATATCTCAAACAGCCATCCAGCCCTAAAATAAGCAAGTTTGTACTATCACTTCCATACAACTGATAAATACATACTAATAATCATTGTCTGTGTATGTCTGTTACCTTTTAATCTTACATTTTTAAAAGATTTAAAATATATCTTACATCATATAGGTTGTTTCGATTGTTTCGATATTTGAATGATTTGTATTTTGACAGATTCGTAATTGTTCAGATTCTTGATTAGGCAGATTCTTAATTTGCCGGAAAAGTACAGTCGAGTGGATTTTATACTGGATGTTTTTTTACATAATGAATACAACTAGTAAATTAATTTATTTAAATTTAAAGTTTAATTTTATTTCATGATACAATTATTAATCCTTAGGAATTGTTAAAAGTTTAAGTAATGAGAAAGGAATTTATTCTTCAGCTGTAATTTTAATGCTTCATAATGCTTCAGCTATAATTTTTTCAGTTAACAATATTTTCTCCAAATATAAAATACAAAATAACAACAAAACCCATAAATGTTTATATAAAACATTTATACATAACAAACTTGAATAAAGCGACCGCAATAATACGAGTAATAACATTGTAAAACGACATTTCTTTATGTTAAGCGATATATTTTCATTTCATTGTATAATAAGTACCTGTTTCGTCCAACAAAATGTCTAAGTGTTTCTAGAACCAACTTTAAAAGACCCGCAATGGCACCGTGATTTCACTTGTTTGTTGTAAACCACCGAAGTTTTGAAGGGGACGAGGTAACTCCAGTCGCAGTGGACGTTGATATTTCTTTATTTTGGTAGTTGGGATAAGGGCCGCCCACGTTGTGTTTCGTCACTTTATTTGTCCATTACAGTTTGTCGAACTCGATAGAAAACGCCTTCGACATAATACAAATGTTTGTTACTTAAGTCTAGCCAATCAAGTTGGTTTTTATTTTGTCAAAGAGAAATTCGAGAGTGCCACTGCCAACCCTAGTAAAGCTGCCAGCTCGTTCGACGATAACACTTCACAAGGCATCAGTTATTTAAAATAGTGTTTTTTAGAGCATGGTTTATTTATAAAAAAAACTTTTTAAGAATATCTATAACGTTAAAATTAAAAAATATTAAATATTATTAAATAATCTATAAGGTGAATTAAATAAATATCTGTAACGACCTGGCATCTAGAATATCGCGTTTTTCGATTCTAAACACTATCTACCTTATAAAAAGTTTACGGAGTCTGATAGATACCGATTTACCACAAGATGAGTAAGTATTTCCACGAAACTAATATTTAAAACTAAAAGACGTCATATTTGAGTTATAGTGTTACTCAGCTTGAGAAGCATTTTGAAAAAAAAAAACATTTTTGACGTCTGTGCGAGGTATACAGTTACCATAAATATTTAAAATATTTGCATAAATTGAAACATCCAATCCAATGTTTATTGTTCGTCTTACATGTAGCCGAGAAATATTCAGGCTGACTGAATCGTTCGCAAATAAAAAGGAGAAACGCTTTCATTTGAATATTTGCCTATTCAACAATAAACTAAGATCGTAAAATCTTTCGGAATGTTTTGTTTGATAAAAAAAGTCTCAAGCCTTTACGGATATCGAAAATAGCTTTCAGTTTTCAGTTCTGAATAGGGATATTTCTTTGAAGTAGATTTTTCATAAAGACCGTTATTCCCATCGTTCTGACAAATTTGTAAATCAACTGAGGCATTGGGAAATCAACTTTACATAATTCTCTACAACTTACAAAGTTACTTAGGTAGGCAGGCTTATTTGAAATAACTCTGTTGTTTCAGCATGGCGCCCATGGTGCCGTCGTAGTTCAGACTTTCAGAATTAACTCGAATTAGTGAACCAAATGACCGAGCAGAAACTTCCGGTAGCTCACTACACGTTTTCGTAGTGATGACAGAAATGTCACCATCATTAAAATTGTAATGAGAAAGACGTTAAGTTCCGCATCCATTGCGTATTCCATACGACGCATTTCTTCATTAGCTTCTTACTAGCGAGCGTTGTATTTCAAGTAGGCCAGTATCTTCGAAATAGTAAAGCGAGACACGTAGTAGGAACGTAGATTATGTCGGAGGACTCCATACCATAACGTAACGTAACACAACACAAGTTAGTACGGCGGCAACGCTGCGTGAGAGAACACGTCATCATCGCCCAGTGATGTCCCCGCAAATGACATTTTAATGCGATGTTTCGATGTTTTCGCGCTCATCACGAATTATTTGCTATCGATACTTCGTCCTTGTTCGATGATATTTTAATGTTTTTCAGTTTTATGTGCGCTTATTGTTGACAAGTGCAAGTGTTTTGGTGAAATAGTTTTTTCTTTTAATAATAAACACTATTCTACAAGTGTGAATGCTATTTGCAAGACACTGTGTATTTTTAATCTATGGGAAACACATACTTTTTAACGAATAGATAAGGTAAGTGGACTTTAAGTGTTAAGTGATTTAAATGTAAATAGTTTAATAGTAATAAAAATATAAAGCACATAAATGTTGATGAAAGAAATAGACATTTGGCGGCGAAATGAGCAATGAAAAACGCGATAAAATAGAAATAAAATGTTTTAAAAGTCAGTAAAAAGCCTTTTCGCTTTAATACTTGGCAGTTATTAAGAGTAATAAAATCTGCCCAAATGATAAAACTTCACCGTCTCATTGTGTTTATCGTTTGTAGATTGTTTTAAATTGCTATAAAAAGTTTTACATTATTTTGTTTTCACTTGATTGAAAAATAATTTTAAAATTTATAAACAAAACAAACACTGAGCTATAAGAACAACTGTGATAATGGAATTCAGTGGCAAAAATTACGGCTGTGTAAATAAAGTTCATTTAATTATTACCTATATTAATTAATTTCCACATGTACGACAAAGCATCACTTGAGAACGGTACGAGCGATTTTGCTGATTTTGAAGGTGTGTATGATATAAAATTTTTGGAACATCCACGGGAAAAGTCGAAAATTTGGATGGTATATTTATAAGAAACGTACGGGGCAACGACTGAAGGGTCAGCTAATCTATACATATAAAAATTACGTATCACGTTGTTTGACGCCAATGAACTCCTAAACTATACTGTTGATAAAACTTCGTAACTATAATATGTAATTTGGTCCAACTTAAAAGATAGGAAAGTCTAAGATGTTTTAAAACTTAAGGAAAGTTCTCATTTTGAACCCGGGCGAAGCCGGGAGCGGCCAGTAGTTAAATATAAAATAGAATTAATATGAAATGTTTGTTTATTTTTGTTTCACTCTATATTATTTTACCCATTGTTAAATCTCTAAATGGAGTATCGGGTCCAGTCGATTGTGGGTCCAAATACTACCAAAACTACATATAAAAATTAATACAAGAAAAGTAAGTAAATATATAAGAAAAATATATTCGAATTAGATAAGAAATGCTTCAATATCAATTTTAATATCAAAACGTAAAAGCTAAAAGGTGCCACGGCTATAGTTTTAATGAGATGGCTATGCTGCACTCTAAAGAATAGCTTAGCTGTCGTCAATAGAAGCATAAAGGTGTGCATTTATGCACCTCTGAGATACATTCCAATATTCTAGTAATATCCAAGCTGGGCAGCAATATTTCTGTATCTATACGTATTCTTTTTGCTTATTTTTTTTATATTCTTTCTTTATTTACATAATATAATTTGAAGTCGATGTGTTGTTGGTTTGTGAAAACTCGAAAACTAGCTGACGGATTGACTTGAAATTTTTATACATTGCATTTAAACAGAGGAATGAGCTTATATACTTTTTTGACATACATAATTTTCATATTTTGACCGTTGTTATGGCAACCGTGGAACGTTGCTGATTGAGCTACAGCGAAGCGGTTCGGTCTTCGGTGACTAAATTTAATTTGTCACCGAAGAGCATTCGTTTACTTACTACACGTTTCTTCGTCATTCTTAAAAATAACTCAATCACCTTGACCTGTCTACAGATTTTTGCTAAACGACTCGTTATCAGGAAAAAAACAATCATTATTTTAAGTTTTAACATATCCTTATCGGCTAGTTACGCTGCGGCTAGTGCGATGGTACGACCTTGTTCAAGTATTGTGTCACTTATATGCAAAGTGAGTCACACTCCGACTATAAATGGATGGCCATACCCAATGCGTGTTACTTAACTAATCATGTAGGTGCTAATTGTAAAAACATCAAGTCTGCAGTTGTAGACGTCGAACCTTGTTTGGTGAAATATTTGAAAACAAAGAATTATATCTAATTATCAATAGAAGTTTTCTTTGTTCAGCTTCCATTAGCCTCTCTTTTGATTATATGCATATATGCAACCGTATAAACACAACGATGTATTATATGCAAACCATCGTGACTACGACTTCCACTCGAAATATAATTGAAGATAAATGAGAAAACATTACATGCAGGTAATGTATATTTTACGACTCCTAGCTTACGATTCCTGGTCGCCTGCTTAAAATATTTCACTAAATATTTGCTATTGAATTCATTCAGTTTAATTAATAATACCTTTTATTAAGCGGATATTCGTTTAATATGTCCTAATATGGATATTGAATGCGGAAATAGCTCGATGTATAAAGTAGAGATTCTGGATCTAAATATTTTCATGCATAAGCAATTTGTTTGTGAATTGTAAATAAGTTTCGATTTCGGAACGTGACTATTTTTTGCGAATGACGATATTAGGTCGGATAAAGGTACAGTTTGAACACATACGAAGCAAATATCAATAAAAAAATACTTGTAACAATATCGAACATCCTGAATCCAGACAGAAGAATCCACCTGGGTTGGGCTGCTTTCGGAAAGTTTACAATCAGTGCGTCCTGCCAATAATGACTTGTGGTACCAAAAAGTGGCCTCTATCGGAAGGACTGGTCCACAAATTCAAAATCACTCAACGTGCTTTGGAGCAGACTATGCTCAGATATTCTTTGATCTGGTTTGGTCAGAAAATTCTGAAATGCGCCGAAGAACTAAAGTTGTCGACATAGCCGAAAGAATCAGCAAGCTGAAGTGGCAATTGGCCTGTCACATTTGTCGCTGAGCGGATATCATATAGAGTAGACGAGTTCTCGAATAGGTGGACAGGCCAGGTGGACAGACGACCTGAAAGGACTGTGCGTGGTGGCGAGTCTTGGGAGAGGCTTATATCCAGCAGTGGAGAGACACAGGCTGATTATGATGAACAATATCCAACAACGATGACTCTCACAACACTTATCTAAATTACGAAGGGCTCAAACGTAACATTTAAAAATATATTCTATTTGGATAATGGAACGTTCAACATTGACAAAGACAAACGAATCTCTTTTTTTAATATATCAAAATACAATGGATTGTTTCAGCAGGGGTAGCGCGGATGGAGAATTAAATAACGTTTTCGAGGCGTAGGTATTTTGAATGTACATATTTTTTTACTAGCTTTCGTCCGAGACTTCGTCCGCGTCCTTTTTTCTTAGGCGTTAAAATATTTATATTTATATATCAAAATCCATACTTTCCATACTTACCATACTTTTTTTTAACTTATTAATAAATGTGAAAGTAGCTCTGTCTGTCTGTCTGTAGCCTTTTCACGTCTTAACTACTTAACCGATCATCATGAATTTTTTTTTACACGTTGTCGAGGATACAGGTAAGGACATAGGGTACCTTCATCTAGAAAAAAAGGACTGTTCCCAAAAGATCATCTAAAATTAACAAAACTAACGCCTGGCAAAAGTGTATTTTTCAAAGCGGACGAAGTCGCGGGCACCAGCTAGTATAAAATAAAATATTAAAATATTAAACTGTCTTTCATTTACTTGTCATTGCATGTTTATATTTGTTTTAGATTTTTTTTTATGTTAAGGTTATCAACATATTTAATGGTATCTAAACCAGCCACATAAGTACAAGCACTACAACTAAACAGATTTTACTTGCTACCTTTTACTGTAAAAAGGTAGCAGTAACTGCACAGCTGGTTGTTAGCCAAGAGAAACCCATCTCTAATAAATAAATAAAAACTTATAAAATATACAAAAACTTTTCCCCGACCTATTACAATCAAGGATAACGGATTTTAGGAAGGGTTAGGACAATGGCTTTATTCGATCATTGTCGCCGGTAACACTACAGCGATTCACTCGTACAATTAATAGTGAGAATATTTTAGTGAAGAAGTCCCGATAATTTAGGTATAACGTTTCATCTCTCCTCAATGTGAATATTAATAAAAAAAACTTCCTCGTGGTTCAAATTTAAGCCACACACCTGCTCCACCGAGGAAATTGACTTCAGTCTTGTGATGTACCTATATAAGGTATCGACAAAGTATCTGACATTTTGTCTGTGCAAACAGTTACATAACAATAATATTAATATGGAAATTAATGTTATAAGAGGAACCGCAAGGGAAATCTCATCGAAAACCCATTACAAGTATATTTAATCTTTTTTGCAAGAATTATCGTACACCCTAGCGCTTCACTAGTAATTTTTATAATTTTTTTTAAGAGAAAGCAATGCAATGATTTAAATATAAACATTATACAAGTAGAGCAATTTGTCGTATATACGGCTGTGGCGAAATGGACACGAAAGTAAAGTACTGTGGCGGCTAAAGTATTAAATAAAATTTTCCATTACTGTTAAGTTGAACACCTGAAAATAAAAATAGAAATACACATAAATAAATTAGAAAACAAATATGGAGGTCATCTGTAGCGTTGAAGTGTATCTTGAGTTGAGAGCGCACAGCTAAATACTTCTCGGCTCCATTTCAAGTCTGCCTCGGATGTTTGTGCGCACGTCAAAAGAATATCTAAGATCCATCGATACTAAGATCTGGTTGAGTATGTGTTTAATCCGCTGAAGCCGGGATTCTATCTCGACACAAATTGCTATTAATGTGCATTATTCTACTATTCAGTGTGGCGAAGGAATTATAAAACAATTAGCGACCCGCTCCCGGTTTCGGCCGGGGTGCAAATTTTATATATGAAAATCTTCCCCGTTTACCCCTCTTTCCATATGTGAAAACCGAATTAAAAACGAATGGGAAATTCTCGAGTTTATATATATATATATATAAACTAAGTCTGCATGCGACTGAAGAAGTTGTATGTAAAGACTAGTTTTGGCGTAGAAAATGTAAAATATGTCAACTTAAAACGAGGTATAAACTAAAAATATAAAAAATGTGGTGGCACAGCGATAAAGATGCGTTATATTACTCATATTTTTCACTTTCCAACGCGGACGAAATCGCGGACACCAGCTAGTATTCTATTAATTGTTTTAGAAAAATACTTAAACATCTTGCATCTAAACCTAATTATTGAAATGATTTTTTCTAGATTTCATTTCATTAATTTTATGTCAACTAGATGGTTCATTAAAATCAGTCTTACGGCTAAATCGCCTTTTTATTAGATTATTTAAAAAAGTGAAAAAGGAAAACACTCAACATCCTTGATCACATTCCCATGCCCGACGCAATCCAAGCGCAATGATCGATTTCACCTATGGTCTACGAAAAGTTGGAGAAATGGTTGGAAAAGTGTATAAAGCTAAAAGGTGTTCGTGTTGAAATAAAAAAAAACTTACCTAAATTATTTTCTCTAATAATTCTATCTTTTTTAAGGAATTATTGATCGACCCTCGTACCTAAATATACACGAGAGAGTAAATAGTACTTAACCAGTAAGTTAAGTTTACTCTATGATATTAGTTATTATAAAACTTTTATAACATTATACAAATTAATGTTTCCTTTTAATAATTATAATTTGCTCTTCGGGTGTACTACACGTTTTTCGGATGTACACAAAAGTATGTACACAAATCATTCAAATTACGTTAAGAAAATACAGGTAACATGAATTAATATTCTTTAGTGCGTTTAATAAAACACGTCTTCTATCTTCTGTATTGTAACCTACCAGTTGTCTGTAGACCATTCTCTCCTTGTATTAAAAGAAGATCAATCAATTTTGTATGGAGATCAGTTTTTTATTATTTTCGTTTCAACAGTTGTAGAAACTTGTACCTACTTGTACCATTAGGTAAGAAGAAATTATAGAATTTACTGGGAAAATTTCGTGTAATTTGGTAATTACAAAAAGGTTTAAAAATTGGAAAAAGTTTGAAAGTTTAATTTTTGAATTTTTAATTTTTATTTACAAAATCTGAAATATTCACAGGAAATTACTGAAATTAAGAAGGCCAAATTTCTTCAGTGTAAGTTAAAAAAAGCAATGGCCTGGTTGTAAACGATCTCCTTTTATATATTATGATAATTGAAATGTTTATTTTTCCTTCCTTTGTTTTCTAAACGTCTTCATTTTCACATTCAGTTACCTGTACTTCGTTTTTTTCTTTGATAAATTTCATTGATTTATCACGCATTTGCAAATTCTTTCCTATTTTCCAGAATAGTATACATTCGATTATTTTTAACGCTGAAACAAAATTTAATCCAAATGTTAATTTATATTTAACCAAACTAATAAAATCATAACAAATAATGACATTTTTTTTTAAGTTAGATTATTTATTTATAATTTTTAATAAATTTAAAATTTTACAATATTTCTTTGTGATTTAGTATTTTTGTTTTAAATCGCCTATCGACCAAATTTTTCTCCATCTTTTTTAATCCATCTTACAATCGTAAAAAATTATAATATAAACCCAAAAATACTTTGCTAGAATAATATAGTAAAATTTAATATAAGAACTCTAAAAAAATCAAAAAACAAAATTAATATAAAAATAAATTATTCAATTATTTACAATTAAAAGTTTTTTGTAAAATATTATATTTAGAGTTTTTGTAGCGACGACCCTGACCTTTCACCGAGTTTTTCTGTATGTGTGTTTAATTGAATTGAAGATATGTATAATTCTAAGTTAGTTCAATGCAACGAAGGGACTTTGTGCAGCATTGAATTAAACTCTAGCGTCTGCCCACATTTAATGCAAATTTGTGAAAGAAGATTTTATGAAAAAAAAAAAAACATATGAAAAAGCGCCAAGTGTATATAAATGAAGTAATACTCACCAATAATGGCTAGCATACTGATAAATCCAAATATAATCACAATTTTTAAGCCGTTGCGATCAATTCGCATCAATAATAAGTACCAAATCAGAAGCCCTACACACTACACAGTAAACAATTATAATCGCTATGTTGGCCATTAGTGAACAGCGGTTTTTATATGAGCTGTGTTTGCCCTGAAAACACAAAATATATATAAATTTTAATAATAATAATTATTAACAATCGATGAAAGTAATTAAAAGACATCTTTAGTAATATTTTAAATATGAACCTGATAAGACTCAGTGACAACCAAACATACTCAGGTCCTTCTCTACAAATGGAAATAAATTTCCAAAAAGGTATTTTTAAAAACGAATTTCATACATACCCAAATTATTGCTCCGCAAAAAAACACGTCAATAATGTAAATAGACATAGGAAGTCCTACTAAAACGAGATCTTCATTGAAATGGCGCATAAAACAAGATTCCAAAAAAGCAAACACCGTAAATGCTTCGCCAGCAAGGTCGAGAAACTGAAAATTATAAGGATTGGTTACAGACAACGTAACTTAGTCCTTTACGTTGTCTGTAGTGTTGTGAGAGTTATTTATCTGATCTTTGCTGTACTAAAATTGAACAACCATAAACAAATTTGCTATAAAACGACTAATGACATTTTAGTAACTCCTGAGTACACTGCGATAGACTGGACAGCACGGACACAAGTAACCACCCCCTTACAAAAGAATAGAATGAAACAACATTTCGTGTTTTTTTATTGTAGTTAATTTATTTTAAACGACTCTTTCCCGGCTTCGCCCGGGTGCATTTTTTTTTTACGTAAAAACCTTACCTGATTATCCCTCTATCCATGAGTGAAGACAGAATTAAAATCGGCCCAATAGCCTATGTTACTGCTGACGACCCCCTCTTCATGTCTGCAAAGTTTCATCGAAATCGCTTCAGCCGTTTCTGAGATTATCCCGGACAAACAGACAAAAATTCTAAAAAAAGTTATTTACGTTTTAACAGCATGCGAATGACTCTCTAAGCTTAGTTTGAGGCAGTTTTTCGCAAATCACAGACAGACACTCTGATTTTATTTATATAGATATAATTCAACAACCTAGTTCATTATCCTTTAAACGTGGGCAAACTTACTTTTTACTTGCATCCCCATTTGTTGTATTTATAAGCGACGCTAGCCAGTTAGTTACTGTTACTATTTCCATTTATTTGTGACAGTTTACGCTGCGTTCCCTTTATAAATAAAACATACAGGCGGCAGTAACAACCATCTTACAGAATACCACTGTGAAATGACTATTTTTGTGTTTCAGTGAGTGAGCAAGGGAAGCCAAGTCCCGCACAACCCCCCCCCCCCCCCCCTTTTTTTTTTAACGTTGAGAAATCCTCTTGGATACCCAGCATCGGCTTTCTAGCGCGGCCGTTGATGGGCGGGGTCGCGAGGACGTTATGACATGACTTCGGTGCCCCGCCACCACCCCCTACTATCGTTTGAAGGTTGCTAGCGCACTTGCCTCATCTCTTTATATTGCTTATGTTTACAAGCAACACGACCTTTATATAAATAAAAAATCACGAAACGATAGTCAGAACCCTTCACACCTTTGACTGATCTACTAGCGGATTGCCAAACATTACAAGCTCTCAAAATCTTCTAAGTTCATTAATATTATGTTATGTACAATGTTCTATATAATAAGCGTTTACTAAAATGCGAATAATATTTAACTCACCAAGTTTAAATATCCGAAGAAAAACAATAACCTGTTAGATTTACAACAGGATGCCATTACTCCTGTTTTTTTTTATAAATATATTTTTTTTTTAAATAAACACGTCTGTATAATCTAAAGTATCAGTAAAAATTAAATGTATTAATGACAATAATACAATAGTTTAAATTCGTTTACAGTGATACTAAGTATCCTTATCTTTGTTTTCCGGGTGGCTGTGAAAATATTGTCAAAATTACTTTGATAATAATTATTACTTGCTAGCTGTTGCACGCGACTTCGTCCGCGTAAATTTATAAAATATGTTACTCGCTGATAATGTAGCTTTATAATTGTTTAAGAAGTTTTTGAGTTTATTTATTACAAAACTTACAAAAATACAAAATACGCTCTTTATAACATTATATGTAGTATAGATTAAGAGTATTCAAAACCACATAATTATTCAGAAATAGTTCAAGTTAATTCTGGTGGCGGTTCATAAATAAATATTGTATAAGAAATATTATTTTATTTTATTTGCGTAAAAAATTAAATTGTTCCACATATTGTAAATTATTTAGTGTTACAAACACATAATAGTTATTATAAATAAATACTAAGGGTGATCAAAAACTAATTATAAAGAATCGGATATTTCTTGACGTCACAGAAATCTAAAAAAAAAAAAATGGATAAGGAGCTTTTTGACTCACTGGGATTTTTTATAAATGTACCATCAACTCTTTTAACCTCCGTAACTCTTTAGCAAAAAAGTTATATAATCTCTAAACAAACGTTGATTTGCCAAAAAAAAAGTTTTTGCGGTATAAAAAATAGTTTACTAACTATATTCTCAGACCTCAAGACTTACTATACACATTAAAAAAAATATCATAAAAATCGGTCAAGCCGTTTCGGATGAGTTTTGTTACAAACACTGTGACACGAGAATTTTACATATAAAATTTTTACGTAAAACTAAATTCTCTACAATATTTGTCTGAATTTTTTGTCTGTCTTGTAACTTCAGTAAAGATTTCTGTCTTCTGACTTCAGTAAAGATTTGACAGCGTGCATTCAAGTGGTCTTTTTGGTTTCCCATGAAATAGATTTGGACAAAATTATGGTCATTACTTTGAAAAGGAAACAAGGAACTATTATTGTGATAAATTTGCACTTGAATTTCTCCCATATAACGTTAGCGTCGAGTGATGTCATCTGAAAACATATTTCTCAGATGGATTTTTCAGATTTGAAAACATATATTTTCTAATATATTTTAAGTAATGTTTTAAATCATCAGTAATTCTATTTAACATTTTTTTCAGTGGCTGCTCAAATTCAAATAGCTTCACTTTTCCATTCGCACAGCACAGTTTCTTCTTTAAATATCATTGTTTTGCAGTGCAGACAAACTTTATCCATTTTTCCGATTTGAACGAAATAGTAAAATATTTACCTAGGTAACTTTTTAGATGTCTTAACAAAAGTTGGAGAAATGGTTGGAAAAGTGTAAAGAGCTAAAAGCTCTAAAACATTATGTTGAAATATAAAAAAATCTACACCTAAAACAATTTGTTTTTCTAATGAACGACCCTTGGATACTTAAATATGCACGACTAGCTAGGCCCCGCGGTTTCGCAGACACACGATTCTTGCAAAGGGATTGGAATAGACATCATGCATTTTTTCTTTTTACTCGACTCCTTTAATTTTATTGTGGTCATGGCGTAGCGACTTCAATAGCCTTCCTCAAGCTTAGAACACCAAATGCAAAAATAATTTACTAATCCAGAGATTTAACATGCTCTTCCGCTTTATTATATCAGTAAATGTCAGGTTTGCAGTCATTTTTATTTGAAAAAAAAAAAAAAATTGTACACATTTTTTTTATGTTAAGGTCGACAGATAGACTGACGGTCCACATAAGGATAAGTGATAAGGAATGCTGAGTCAGTAGACCATTCTCTCGTTGCATTAAAATTTATTGTTTTTGTGTTGATTATAAATCTTTATCTTCTCTTTCTTTATCTTCTAAAGGTCTTCATTTGCACATACAGTCACCTGTACTTCGTTTTTTTCTTTGACAAATTTAATTGATTTATCATGTTGCGAATTCTTTCCTATTTTCCAGAACAGTATAAATTGTATAATTTTCAACGCTGAAACAAAATTTAATTAAAAATTTCAATTTATATTTAACTAAACCAATAAAAACATAACAAATAATGACTATTTTTTTAAAGATAGAAATGTTTTTGTTTTCAATTTTCATCATCCTCATAATCATCAGCCCTCCACTGCCAACTTTGCCTCTCCCAAGGCTCGCAACCAGGCACGGTCCTCTGCACTTCGCATCTAGCCGCTTCCAGATGCCTTTCTGTCTGTCACTTGGCCGCATGGCGTCTCACGCTGCGTTTTCCAATTCAAGGCCTCCATTCGAAGACTCAGTAATCCAAATCGATTATCCGCTTTGCGACAGTTGACCGGCCTATTGCCACTTCAGCTTGCTAATTCTCTCGGATAAACTTTGGTTACCTGGGCACCGAAAAAATGTTAGGTTCCCTAGGTTCCCAGTATATTGTGATACAGGCGACGCTACTGTGAGCTTAGTTGAGTGAACCGTCAGTTGAGCTAAACATAAAAAAAATCTTAAAAAATTATAAATGTTCATATATCGTTTTACACTTTGTACCACTTACCAAGAAGGATAATACCGCAGCATAATGAACACTGGATAATAAATACTGTCTCAGAAACCCTTTCATTGACAATAATCGCAACAGGAATATAAAAAAAAGGCACACTCATCAATATAAGTATGAATAAAACTAAAACAATCCCAAATCCACGAATGTATTTGAATATGCTAATTGTTGCCTGAAACTAAAAATAATACAAGCTAAAAATAAAATCATAATTTTCTATTGAGCCCAAAATCTGCTATCTATCTGTTGTAAGTTGCAGAGGATTTATCCCGCAGACTACTTGATGCTGTATAGCGTCAGATTAAGGTTATCACGTCATGGAAATACCATCAAAGTAACAGTACATATTAACTACCAAATTTTATTATGTCCTGTCGATTTTTGACAGCGGTGGCGCCGCTACTTTTTTTTTTTAATTTTTAGACGATCCCTCGGGAACATTTTCAAATATGATTTGATTAATATTGAAATATTATTTTATAGTTTTCGCTTATTTTAAAAGCAAAACATTACAAAGTTATGACTTACCACAACTGAAGACGTCGCATAGATTATATCCAAAAATAAAATAGAATAAATGAGAATGGGTAATATTGGTAGAACAATTGAAATCAGAAATAAGAAACAGAAGAATCCAAATGCAACAAGATCGGATATCTGAAATTGAATAATATAAAGTTATTAATATGAACATTCCAAAATTTTAAAACGGTGTTTGCTCGTGTTTTTTTTTGTCTAAACTTATTTCATAGATTTTTTTTTGATGTTACGGTCGACAGGCTGACGGTCCACTTAATGGTAAGTGGCTACTGTTGCCTATAATACAAGCATCGCCACAGGTGCTCCAAGTGTCTTACCGATCATAGGATTAAGGATAGGGCAATTGCTAACGTAATGCTATATGCTGAATAATAATGTGCATATGCCGTTAAATAACAGCATATGCACATATGCTGTTATTTCACGGTGGACTTCTATATGGGAGTGGTTACTGCCGCCAGACGGGCTGCCCAAATGACAGTGAAGCGCCACTACTAATATACTGTTAAAGGTCTGTTAATTCGGAGAATTAATTTATAATACTATTTTATTTAGACTTTCTGATAAAATATAAATAAATAAGAATAATCAATTTAAATTTTTCTAATAAAAAGTACCGATTCAATAATGTATTGTATCATGAACCAGTAAGAATATAGCTTATAGTTAAATTAATTATTTTTAGTACCTACTGAACAGTCGTCTATATTAATTAGAGATAGATCAATTAAGACTTGCTCGATTCAGCTGCTACAGGATTCTTATATTATAATTAGTATTACAGCACAAATGAAGTAAGGAACCATAAGTCAAAAATATATAAAACTTACTATATTAACGTATAAAAAGAAGTACAAGTATGATTTGTTTGTTTCCGTATATAAATAATGTCTCAGTTGTTTGTTGAATGTGTTTGTGTTTTGTATAAAGTATGTTTGTATAGTGTATAGAATAATTATGTTTGTGTAGCAATATTTTGTGTTAGAGTATAGTAATTATGTTGTGTAGTGAGTCCCAAACGGTGCTGGCTGAAAATCAGCGCTGCAGGTGCTTGTCTAGCACCTCAGCACAATGCTGAGCCAGTATCCGATTCACTGCCGAGAGGACACACACATCTTTTACCTTTATAATAATTTTTGTTTTGTGGTTTTTGTATTATGTTTGTGTCTTTATGTTGCGTGAATAAAATTCTTTCTTTCTTTCTTTCTTTCTTCTTCCTACTTAAAATGTACTAGTAGATTGCCAGACATTATTATTACTCAGAGTCTTCCAAGTTCATTAATCTTATCCAATACCTATACAATGTCCTTAACCATAAAGCGAACAACATTTAACTCACCAAGTTTAAATATCCGAAGAAATACAACAAGCAGCTTGAACTAAAACAGGACGCCATTATTTCCGATTTATTATATTTTTTAATTAAACACGTCCGTGGAATCTAAAATTACATACGTTAAAGACGATAAAATAACAATTGAAATTCATTTACAGCGATAGCGATAAACTTATCCTGGATTTCTGGAAGGCTAGAAAATATTGTAAAAAATAGTTGGATTCCAAACACAATATGAATAAATGAATATTGCGATATAAAATATGGCGATGACCATATAATTAGAATATTAAGACGCTTGAAGTCGTCAATGACATTAGCCATATTTCCGGGGTGTAGTGACACCCGCGCCTCATACCGGAATCTGGAATTAATATATATATATTATCCCGGTGTTTTAAAAGACGCTTTTTTAAAGATTCGTAATTTAATAGCGTGTAATTTTTTACAATACAATTTTGCTTAAGATCAGTAGAGAATACAAGCCAAAAAACACTGGTTATATTTTTTTCCTTAATTTTGTTTTCTTTGGTGATACGAAAAATGTACTAAATTTTGTCTAAACTTTGGTTTTTTTTTTATCCAGCCATAAACGAGGCTTACCCATTGGAGTAATAATATTTCTCATATATTATAGCGAATGAAATCTTTATCGCTGTAACGACGGTGGCGCTGCCACAATATTTTCATGTTTTTTGACGATTCCTCGGAAACTTAACATTTTCCAGGATAAACAATATCCTATATGTTAATCCAGGTAATAAACTATCTGTGTCCCGAATTTAATCTAAATCCGTTCAGCCGTTTTTTATTATTAGTGAAGAAACATACAAAAATCCAAACATATGTACAATCATTCATAATTTTGTTAGGAATAGGATTACTCATAGTTCGACGAATGTTAAGATGCAGTGATACGCAGTATGTCTTCTCTTATGCAAATTCAAAACATAAATTTACTTCTAATTATAAACATTTAACGGTCGCTCATAAAATAAAATATTTTTATTTGTTCCTTGAAATTCTATTTTAATTCTATTTTAATACATTTCACCGTGATGACTACATCTGGCGCGGGCACGTGGCAAGAGTTATAAATAACTGGCGCCTTGAATGTAGTGGGGTCTGTCATGCTTGACCGTCCGCTGCTGGAAACATAAGTTAGCTAGTAATAAATAATAAATTGCGGTACTTACAAGTCGTGTGCTCGTCCATCACAATCTCCTAAAATGTCGTCTATATAAGTTAACCAAGAAGTTAACCTCGCCAAACAGACTGAGGATTTGTTTTGTTTTCGCTTAGATGCGTGCGTAGTGGTATCCCAAGCGTCGAGTCACTACTACGTTGCATGCGATGACATCATTCACTGGGGCGCGAAGCATATTATGCGAACTTTTGCACATTTATTTGTGGTACACACGGTTGCAATTTTTTTTTTTAAATTATATTTACTTCAGATGGTGACATTCTACATAAAAAATCGATTTTTAATTAAAATCGATTCTTTTTTATCATGAAAAATCGATTAATATTTTCTTTAAGAAATAATCGATTTTGTTATATTAATTGATTTTTTCCTAATTTGTCAATTAATTTCAAAATAAACGCCATAAATATTATATTAATCATAGTTTTACTAATTAAAAATAAACAACAGAAATAATAAGTTTTTAAATAACCAACACAAATTAAAGTTTTAGAATAATCAACATTCTAATAGGTTCAAATTAAAATGTTTTTCTTTCTTTCAACATAAATTAACAAAATTAAACTATTCAAATAAAAAAAAATAGAAATCCGTGGGCAATGAGTTCAGGAATAACAGCTTAGGTAAGCGTTTGGATAATATTCGGCTCCTGGTCTTTGTTAATATGGCGCCAGCTTTCGAGAAGCTCTCTGCTGGAGCCGAAGAAGGCGGTACCAAAAGGTGCTTACACGCCAACTGTGTCAGTTGGGGATAAGCTCCCTCATAGCTTCTCGAGGCGTCTTCTTTAGAAGAGATAGTATTCTTTGGTAGTGCGCGCTCCGGGCTATGCTATAGAAGACCAGACTTAATGTCGAGGGTTGGCAGATGAAAAATCGATTATGATTGATTTTTGATTATAAAAAAATCGATTATTAATCGATTATTTGTAACATTAAAAACAAGTATTAAAATCGATTTTTACTTTAAAAAAAATCGATTTTAATCGATTATTTTTTCACATCCCTAAATTTACTTACCTCTATATATGTATATACAAACCTTACTCTTTTATTTATTTATGTATCTACAATGTACATATTATATATTTT
This sequence comes from Synanthedon andrenaeformis, assembly GCA_936446665.2. Classification (NCBI taxonomy): domain Eukaryota; kingdom Metazoa; phylum Arthropoda; class Insecta; order Lepidoptera; family Sesiidae; genus Synanthedon; species Synanthedon andrenaeformis. Next base: position 8,973,632 of record OW387781.2, on the reverse strand, counting down.
TGTCTAAGAAGATTTTTCACTCGATTTTAAATTTAAAAGATGAACTAAAGGTGGATGCGAAGCTGCAACACATACTCTTCGTACTTTTATAGACAGTGAAGAATGCTTAAAGTTGACTTAAAAAATGCATTTAATTCGGTCAATCGGGACACTCTGTTGAAAGAAGTCTACACAAACACCCCAGAAATTTACAACTATTTGGCCCAAAGTTATGGAAATCCAACAAAATTAATCTTTCGGGAACATGAAATCTGTTCAGCAACTCGTTCAGTTTATAACAACAGTTGTCAACAGTCGACTGTATATGTCTTAGATTAAAGAATTATAATTATCATAGATCGCTATGTTCTTTTGAAAATAACTTGCATATAGGTACATAGCTACTTATTTTTTTTTTTTTGTCAGGTGTTTACAGACAGAAAACTATTATAAAATTAACCTTCTTGAAAAGTTTAAGAAAAAGAAAATTATCTGCTGTATGTTGCTGAGGAGCTATCCCATCCCGCAGACTACTTGATGCTGCAGCATGAGGTCAAGGTTATCACGTCATGGAAATACCATCAAAGTAACAATACATTCATTACCAAATTTCATTATGCCCTGTTGATTGTTGAAGGCGGTGGCGCCGCTACATATTTATTTTTAATATTTAGACGATCCCTCGGGAACATTTTTTGTATATGATTTGATTAGTATTAAAATATTAATTTATAGTTTTCGCTTATTTTAAAAGCAAAACATTACAAAGTTATGACTTACCACAACTGAAGACGTCGCATAGTTTATATCCAAAAATAAAATAGAATAAATAAGAATAGGTAATATTGGTAGAACAGTTGAAATCACAAATAAGTAACAGAAGAATTCAAATGCAACAAGATCGGATATTGATATCAACATTCGAAAATTTTAAAACGGTATTTAGTGGTGTTCATAAAAAACTTTGATGTTAAAGTCGACAGACAGGCTGACGATCTACATAATGGTAGGTGGCTACCGTGGCCTGTAATACAAGCAACGCCACAGGTGCCCCAAGTACGCTACAGATCACAGTAGGATTAAGGATAAGGGATTAGGAAAGGATAGCGCAATTCTCTCTGGCATCCTTTACTCTCTCTCTCCGAAGCAATACAGCACATATGCTGTTATTTCACGGTGGTCTTCTGTAAGGGGGTGGTTACTGCCGCCAGACGGGCTGCCCAAATAACTGCGAAACGCACTACTAATATACTGTTAAATGTCTGTTAATTCAGATAATTAATTTATAATATTATTTTATTTAGACTTTCTAAATAAATTTATAAAAAATAAATTAATAAAAATAATTAATTTTAATTTTCTAATAAAAAAAAGGATAATATAACTTTAGTACTGAACAATCGTTACCGTAAAGTATAATTATACTAAATACATCACAAATGAAGTAAGCCTCATTACACGTCTAAAAGTATATAAAACTTACTATATTAACGTATAAAAGATGTACAAGCAAGATGTACAAGCATCATGGCAACATTTTCCACAGATACTCTTAACAGTACACATTTTTATATCTATAAAATTTAAATAAAATGCACAATAATATGAACTGAACGCGTATGAACAAAATGAAGTATGATATTAAATTAATGTTAAGCCAAACATACGATGTTTGAGAATTATCGTATTTCCGGATATTCCTATAGATACTAAAAACAAAATTGACAAAGTTGGGAAGTGTATGTAGTTTTTTATTTCACTAATGAGAAGTTTTCATTGGTATCAAACTTTAAGGTGGGAAGAAAAAAGGTATATATATAAATTTCGAGTCACATGTTTGTTCCCGATGAACTCCGAAACTACTAAACCGGTTTTGATAAAATTTCGTAACTATGTGTAATTTGGTCCATCTTAAAAGATAGAATATATAAATTGCACCCCGGGCGATGATCAGCTCCCGGAGCTGATCACTAGTTACCTATCAAAAATAAGTAATGTAACCCGCAACAAAAACAAAAATTATTCTGCAAAATATTTTTACAAGCCTTCATGAAAACAATAATTGGAAACTCGCGAACTCTCTTATTTGTGTTCGTGAACAAATGAGAAGGAAATTAAATTAGGACCCAACTTTTTAATTTACACGTTGAAGAAGTATATAGCCTACAGCTGCTTTTATTCAGATTTATAATATTATACCACTAGTATGTGAGGATTAATGTATGGGTGTTTGTTAATCTTTCATGCAAAAACGGCTCAACGAATTTGAATGAAATTTAGCACACATGTAGTTTATTACCTGGATTAACATACAGGATACTTATTATCCTAAAAAAATGTTAGGTGCCCGAAGTATCGTCTAAAAACTTAAAAAAGAGGACGCCTCTTTACTGTACTGTCGTTTCGGTCTATAACAGGATTCTTATATATTATGAAAAGCAATATTTTGTCATTATACTTTTACCAAGCGTTGGATATTCTTAGATAGCTGGTGTCCGCGGTTTCGCCAGCGTTGAATAGATAACCTATATTCATCCCGAAATTCTATTCTACTACTGATAGTTTCTAAAATTACCTCCTACATACAAATAAACATACAAACTTTACCTCTGTATAATATTAGTATAGATTTTTAGGAAAGTTAATTCAAAGGACGAGTTAGTTGACAACGGGAAGCAATCCCACAAAGTGAATTCACGGGCCGATGGATACGCATTTAAACATCTACGAGTTATAAGTATGCATGTAGGCCGATACGTGCTTATAAATCTGGAATTTTTCCGCTGAGCAGAGCTGCGGAAAGGATTTATCTCGGTTTTCGGCTGAACAACTTTAATCTCATAAATACTGACTAACCAGTCTTTATCGGAATTTGACATAATTGCGTTTTGTTTAAAAGATTAGTCATTTTGAATTTTATGTTTTTATTGTATGTAAAAATTGCTATTTTTTAGATTATCTTTTAAGTTCCTTAGAAAAATCTGAAGTATGAACATGGGGATGAGTTATGGCATCCAATACTTACAAAAACACCACAATGCGTGTACTGTAATTTCACTAGGTATAGTCTTTTTGTAGATATAATATTAGCTACAAATCGGAAATCGCTCTCTTACAAATCGTATGAATTTTTTGAACTACCAAGCCTTTATATTATTTGGCTCCAATATTACTTATATTAATTCTTTACGTATATAGTATTTGAAAACTTAAAATTACAATACAGCTGCATAAGCTCTGTTACAAAAAAAATGTATAAGCTCTAATAAAAAATATAGTTCATTTTAGTTACACTTGTTACTTGACCACGGTAGTATACACACACTTATATTGACTCATTAATGCAACCACGCACGGCTGAATTCTTCTTTGAATTGGTGAAGTGAATTCACCACTTCTTGAACGCAATTTTTCGTAAAAATTCAATGTATTATAGGAGTACTTTTTTTTATTTATATACAGGAAAGCGATTGTGACCTCAATCTCACCTGAGTGCCTATAATGCGAGTTTTACTCGATCAAACGCATCGAACGCAGCAGCGCTACCTAGTGGCTAACGTGTAAAACTCGCACTAGGTACTCTGATGGTAAGTAAAGATGAGGTCAACAATGGACCGCTTGACCGTTAATAGCCTATTCACTTTATTATTGTAGAGTCCCAAGTTGTATATTTCAGGCAACACTGTAGAATGGAAAGAATTCCAGTCTTTCGCTGCGCACATAATAAAAGAAAACGCAAAGCGCTTTGTACGAATGTGTGGTGCCTATGTCCACAACTTAAGGGTTTGATGACGAAAAGGAGATGGAAGTCATGAAGTTCCTGTGCACTTTATGGGGTTTAATAAATGTACTGAATGATTATATTAAAAATATTCAAATATATTATCATGATAAATATGATAAATGATTATCATTTAATCAACTTTCATAGTTCCATTTTCATCATCTCCATAATATAACCTCGTTTCAGTTGGATTATTATGAAATTCAACTGTATTGTAATCTTGGGAATTGCTCACCACTTTCCACAATAATATCCGGTGTACGATTTTGAACACTAAAAAGAAAATTATAAATTTAAAGCAAATTTGCGAAAGAAGATCTTTATTATACAAATTGTGACAAAACGCCAAGTGTACTCTGATAAAATAATACTCACCAATAATGGCTAGCAAACTGAGATATTCAAATATAATCATAATTGGTACATATTGATCCAATGATCCAAACACTTCGCTGCGGCGATCACGCGCCAATAATAAGTACCACATTAGATACGATAAACAGTACAAAATTACAATTGCTATTTGAGCTATTAAAGACCAGCGGATACATTTATATGACCTGTGTTTTCCCTGAAAACACAATAATATATAAGAATATAAAAAAAATTATAACACTCGATGACAGTTAATGAAAGTCATATCTCTACTAATACTTATTTTAAATATCAAAATCTACCTATTAATCTATTATAAAAAACGTAATTATTTTAATTTTAGCTATCAATCTAAAAAATGAAATTACAAAAAAAACATAAAGCGTACCTTAAAAAAATATTACCTAAACTAAATAACTACCCTCTGAAAATACAGAATGGGACGCCCTTTTTTTTTTGACGCGGGGAAATCAGCGACCCTGATTCGACTGCCAGCAATGGGGCGCTGGCAGGATATGTGGGATTCCTACCCACCAAAACCCCGCGGTGTTCCTTTTCCACGCACGCGTGGGACGGGAGAGAGGTGTCAGCGCGAGCATTTCGTCCTGCTCTCCCGTCAGCATTCGCCCGATCGGGCGCCTCCGTAAGTTCATCGGTAGGAGAAGGGCGGTAGACTCCCTCCTCCCCGGATGGCTAGGTGTTTGGGAAGACGTGCCGGAACACGGACACGTCTTTCACCGGAGCCGGGTTAATAGGTGAACGGATCCGCTCGCCCTCCGGCCCATCACGGGGGCGCTTGGAGTCGACCGTACAGCCTCCTCCGCCTCCCGGATCGTTTACGACGGATGTCGCTAGCGAGGGCGGCATTCTCCCTCGCCCGCTCCGCCGCCTCCTTCAGCGAGAGGACTTCCTCGCTGAAGGAGACCACCGCCTGCCAGGCCTCTATGCTGCCGACCATGGACAGAACCACGGCCGGCAGCGAGAGGTCTCCACCTATAATGAGCGTTAGGTCGCCCCGTTGCCGGTCCCATGCCGGGCATTCTGCCAGCGTGTGTTGCGCTGTGTCCTCCGGGTTACCGCAGTGGTGGCAGGAGGGTGTCTCCTCTCGTTTTGCAACGTTGCACAGATATCTGCCGAAGCAACCATGCCCCGACAGAATCTGTGCAAGCCTGATCACACCCTTCCTGCGTTTGCACCACTGCTCCAGAACTGGAGCGATGGCCCGGATGGTGTGAGCGCCGGCGCGGCGGTAGGCTCGGCGAGCCTCTCGGCCCACCGTGCCAGTGCGACTCGTAGCGCCGTGCGGCGCACTTCTTCCGGCAAGGGACCAGCAACGCCCCGAGTATGAGCTGCCGCTCGACTCCCATAGACCGAGGACAGGACTTCGGCCTCCAGGTCCCACGGGGGGAGAATGGGACGCCCTGTGTAGCGAGTTGCACACGCACAAAGCGTACCGATGCCTTTCCATCGACCGGTTTTTCCTTTGTTTTTTAATGCTGCTAACTGAGTTGCATCTTCTATGCGATTCAGTTAGGCATGTTTATGAGTTGTAATATTGTTATAATTATATATGGTGTAATGTTGTTGTGTTGGGGTGAAATAAAATGTCTAGACAAACCAATAATGGTTTACAGACATTGTTATCATCTTGTGTGTAAATACGTGTTAGATAATAATAAATAAAATAAATAAATAAATATGAACACATGAACCTGTTAAGATTCGGTGATTTACATATATTCTCCAGCTATTCTTTTACAAATGGAAATAAATGTCAAAAAAGGGAATTTTAAAAACTAATTTCATACTTACACAAACAACTAATCCGCAAATAAACACATCAATAATGTAAATAGTCAAAGTAGGTCCTATTAAAATGAGATATCCATCAAAATTGTGCATAGAATGAGAATCCACAAGAACAAAAATCCAGGTTCCTACGCCAATAAGGTCGAGAACCTGAAAATTAAAAGAATCTGTTAGAGTAAATGTAAAGTACTAAGCAAGTGTTGTAAGAGTAATATTTTATTGTCTGATCTTTGCTGTGTTATCCGTTAATAATTATTATAAATTGAACAGCCATTTACAAAGTTGCTATAAAACGCGTGGAAACACTAACGACATTTTAGTAATCTCAGAGCACACTGCGTTTGACGGAAGTAATCACCCCCTTACAGAAGACAACTAGTGAAATAACAGCATGTGTGCCATTGTGTTTCGGTGAGTGAGTAAGGCATGCCACAGCCCATTTTCCCTATTCTATCCCCTATCAGCGCATTTGCATCACCAACCGCTTGTGTCATAGGAGTCGGTTGCCATTTACCACCAACTGGACCGTTAGCCTGTCTGTCGATGTTAACATAAAAAAATTGCTTTCTCTCTTTTTGCTAGTAGATTATTATTACTCAGAGTCTTCCAAGTTCATTAAATCTTATTCAATACCTATCCTACAATGTTCTATATAATAATCCTTAACCATAAAGCGAACAACATTTAACTCACCAAGTTTAAATATCCGAAGAAATACAACAAGCAGCTTGAACTACAACAGGACGCCATTATTTCCGATTTATTATATTTTTTTAAGTAAACACGTCCGTGGAATCTAAAATTACACACATTAGTGACGATAAACAGTCGAAATTCGTTTATAGCGATAGCAGTAAACTTATCGATTTCCGGAAGGCTATGGAAAATATTGTAAAAAAAATTGGATATATGTTTACTTTATTATTGTATAGCATTACCTCGTTTCCATACAATGAATGCAGCCAGCATGCTTGGGGCCCTTTTTTTTAACGTTGGGAAATCCTCTTGGATACCCGGCAGTGTAGGGTGTAGGGCATAAGCCAGTGTAGGACACTGCGGGGTTATGCCGGATTCCTACCGGCTAAAACCCAACGACTTTCTTTCTATCACGGCCGTTGATGGGCGGGGTCGTGGGGACGTTATTACACGACTTCGGGGCCCCGCCACGGCTATCCAGCGCGGGGAGGCCTGTGCTCCCTGTCAAAACCTCGGCGTACCCGAGAGTGGAGGTACGCCGGCCATCTCAGGGGGAAGCTTGGGACCCTGCCTAGGGGACCGTAGCTTTATATTATATAATATGTAAATATATATAACTTAGAATTAAATGTATTGTATTATTCATATACTTAAATATTGGTACTTTATTAAGAGTATTCAAAACCACATATTTAGAAATAGTTACATTAGATCTCTGTGATAATTCTGGTTGCGGTTAATAATTGAATTTAAGCACATGATAAATTATTTTCCTGTCCATAAAAAAAGGCTTAAGAAAGTATACCCATTGGACTAATAATATTTCTCATAAATTATAACGAATGGAATCTTTATCGCTGTAACGACGTGGGCGCCGCCACAATTTTTTCATGTTTTTGGACGATTCCTCAGAAACTTAACATTTTCCAGGATAAACAACACCTATATGTTAATCCAGATAATAAACTATCTGTGTGTCAAATTTCATCCAAGTCCTTTCATCCGTTTTTGCTTATTGAGGAACAAACATAAAAAAATATTGTTAGGAATAGGATTACTCATAGTTCGACGAATATTAAGATGCGGTGATACGCAGTATGTCTTATCTTACGCAAAATCAAAACATAAATTTACTTCTAATTATAAACATTTAACGTTCGCTCATTAAATAAAATATTTTTATTTGTTCCTTGAAATACACTATTCTATTTTAATACATTTCACTGTGATTTCACTTGTTTGACTACATCTAGCGCGGGCACGAATCAAAAGTTATAAATAACTGGCGCCTTGAATGTAGTGGGGTCTGTCATGCTTGACCGTCTGTCGCGTATTACCTACGCGAAGAGTCAAATTCATTCAAACGTATCACGTATTACCCACGCGATAAGATTCATATCCCAGTGTGTTGGGTTGAATGGTGGGTAAGTTGCAATGTATTGAAAATTATTAAATGCCTCCGCAACTCAGTCAAACTTATCGCGCGTTACCTACGCAATAAGAGTTAAATTCGTAAGTGTCGATTGAAATGCGGGTAGATTATAATTTATTATTAAAAATGAGAAGAGCCGTCGTAACCTTCTCGGGCTTCACTTCACTTCGCTTAGCGCGGCCGAACCAGACAGACGTATATTTATACAGTGAGCGTGTGACTAAATATGTTAAGTGATTACCATATTTAACCTCATTTCTTGTGCCTATTCATTTGTGTACTTTATTACCAGTGTTTTAAGACTTTATAGTGCAAATTTATACTAGCCATGTGTAATTATCGTTGCGGCGGTCTGAAAACAGTTTTATAGTAGAACCGATAGAATGTCGTGAAGCGGCAGTTAAAATAAAAAAATGAAATAGATATTTACAGATATATTTTAGAGAATATTTACAAATAATAAATATATATAAAAATGGATGAATTGAAAGTTGTGTAGTGTTATGAATGATGTACAGGTGATTAAATACAGATTAAAAAAATAAAAACAGCGTCTGGGGTGGTGGTGAAGTGTGTCCGGGGTCTCAGCACTGACTCCCGGAACGATACAATGCAGACTGGCAGCGGCGATGGGTGCGTCCGGAGCTCTGCACAGACTCACGGAACGACACGAAGTGAAGCGTGCAGTGGTGAAGTGCGTCCGGGGTCTGAGCACCGACTCCCGGAACGACACGATGCAAACGGGCAGAGGCGATGGGGCGTCCGGAGTCTATGCACAGACTCACGGAACGACACGAAGTGAAGCGTGCAGTAGTGAAGTGCGTCCGGGGTCTCAGCACCGACTCCCGGAACGACACGATGCAGACGAAAAGCGGAGATGGGTGCGTCCGGAGTCTCTGTGCCGACTCACGGAACGACGCGAAGTGAAATTTGCTCTAGTGAAGTGCGTCCGGAGTCTCAGCACCGACTTCCGGAATGACACGAAGCAGATAGAGGCAAGACAGGCCAAATTTTAATGTTGTATCGCAGAGAGGAGCGACAACACACTGCTTGATTTTCATCAGTCTCGCCGGCTGGAAAACCTTCGAAATAATATTTTGAAAATTAAATTTAGAAAATAATAAATATATATGGCCAGGACATTTCAAATTTAGAGGTGAGGTTGTATATAAAAAGGAATAAAAAATGAGCGAGAAAGCAACAATGTAATGAGAAAGCATGATGTCAAAATATTATGGGAACTATGGCGACGAAATAAATAAACAAAGAGATTATGTCAAAAATATATAAATTTGCGTTTTTGAAATTGTATGATGACTAAATGCATGTAAAACGTATGAGAAAATGTAGGAAAAAGTATAGCAGACATTCGGAAAACAAGCTGTCGGTAAAATAATAAGGAAACAAGGGGAAAATGTGATGTAAATGATACGTGAATGACATGTAGGCCGAAAAATATATAAAATACAGGATCTGAGGCGTTATCCAGGTTAGTAGCGCATCCAGCAGTGATGTATGAAGTGTATGAACACGCTACATTTCCCCGACAACCCCAGAAAAATTTTCGACCGAGAAAATTTTGATTAAAAACCAGATAGATCCAGGGGACACAGCTTTGCAGATTCAGACATCATCAGACATGCTCAAACATTCATCTTCAAACACACCGTCTTCTATCATTCTGGTACGGGTGGAGTTCACATTCAATGACTGCCACTCGAAAAGGGTGATCCCAAATGACGGGTAAGGCTTATTTAAGGAGTTGTCAGCCGCTCCTTTGTAAAAAAAATAATGACCTAGGGCTTAATTTAACGAGTAGTCAGCCGCTCGTGTAGAGTGCTAAGTATAGCACTTAAGAGGTGAAGATAAAACTACGTAAGACTCATCTTACATAGTTAAACTTCAAGCTTTAGAGCTTGAAGTGGAGGCTTCGCGGCATTAGCATATGCGTAGAAGAAATAGAGCATTTGCTCCAAAACTTTAGTTTAAAAGCTTGTATAATAAAAAAATAAAATAAAAATTTTGAATAATGAATAAATGAGATGAAATGATGAAACTGAGTTTAATTAGGTTTTAATGTCTTTGATATGCCATTTGCCCTTAGTTCCGTTGGTGTCTTTGAGAATATACACTAACGGTGAAAGCTTTTTAGAAACTTTACACTTGACGAACCAGCATTTCCTAATACTCGATTCTTAAGCCAAACGGTATCACCGACATTAAATTCCTTTAAAAAAAAACGTCGAAGTTCATAATGAGCACTATACATAGCGTGCGCTATGTATAAAGTAGATTGAACCTTATTTGTTCAGTAGGTCAAATTTTATTTGTTTAGCCATAATTGCCAAAACACAAAACACAAAAATCAAATTTTAAATGAAATAATCAGATAACAAATAAAGTTCAAATTTACCTTATTTCCTTCTGTAAAGATAAAATGATATTAATGTGTTAAATGTAGTGAGATGAAACAGCAAAAGGAAGAAAATAAAATTTCGAAGGTTTTAGATTGACAAAGAAATGTAGGTCCGAAAATAAATCCAAAAAATGCACTAGAAGAAGTGTTATTTTAGAATTTAGGGGGGTTATGTAGATCCGAAAATAAATCAAAAGAAAATGCACTAGAAGAAGTGTTGTTTTAGAATTTAGGGGGAAATATGTAGATCCGAAAATAAATCAAAAGAAAATGCACTAGAAGAAGTGTTGTTTTAGAATTTAGGGGGGTATTATGTAGCGTGTTCATACACTTCATACATCACTGCTGGATGCGCTACTAACCTGGATAACGCCTCAGATCCTGTATTTTATATATTTTTCGGCCTACATGTCATTCACGTATCATTTACATCACATTTTCCCCTTGTTTCCTTATTATTTTACCGACAGCTTGTTTTCCGAATGTCTGCTATACTTTTTCCTACATTTTCTCATACGTTTTACATGCATTTAGTCATCATACAATTTCAAAAACGCAAATTTATATATTTTTGACATAATCTCTTTGTTTATTTATTTCGTCGCCATAGTTCCCATAATATTTTGACATCATGCTTTCTCATTACATTGTTGCTTTCTCGCTCATTTTTTATTCCTTTTTATATACAACCTCACCTCTAAATTTGAAATGTCCTGGCCATATATATTTATTATTTTCTAAATTTAATTTTTAGCGAATAATACAAGAATAGCGAACATACGTTATTGTTGCTTATCAGAAACAGGCTCGGGCACAGTGTCAGTGCAGTATCAGTTCAGTATCAGTTCAGTATCAGTTCAGTATCAGATCAGTATCAGTTCAGTATCAGTTAAGTATCAGTGCAGTATCAGTTCAGTATCAGTGCAGTATCAGTATCAGTGCAGTATCAGTATCAGTTCAGTATCAGTGCAGTATCAGTATCAGTTCAGTATCAGTATCAGTTCAGTATCAGTTCAGTATCAGTTCAGTATCAGTTCAGTATCAGTTCAGTATCGGATCAGTATCAGATCAGTATCAGATCAGTATCAGTTAAGTATCAGTACAGTATCAGTATCAGTTCAGTATCAGTGCAGTATCAGTATCAGTGCAGTATCAGTATCAGTTCAGTATCAGTTCAGTATCAGTTCAGTATCAGTTCAGTATCAGTTCAGTATCAGTTCAGTATCAGATCAGTATCAGTTCAGTATCAGTGCAGTATCAGTATCAGTTCAGTATCAGTGTCAGTATCAGTTCAGTATCAGTATCAGTTCAGTATCAGTTCAGTATCAGTTCAGTATCAGTTAAGTATCAGTATCAGAAATTAGACCAAGCTGAGAGGACAGGGAAGGCTGTAAGGGGAGGAAGGAGGCCTTTGCTATCAGGGTCGGTGGACCCGCCAATTAAGTTATCAGTTGAGCTTGCCTGAGGACTCGCCTAATCATTTATCAGTTGAGCTTGTCTGTGGACTCGCCTATTCAGTTATCAGTTGAGCTTGTCTACGGACTCGCCTATTCAGTTATTAGTTAAGCTTGTCTGTGGACTCGCCTATTCAGTTATCAGTTGAGCTTGTCTGTGGACTCGCCTATTCAGTTATCAGTTGAGCTTGTCTGCGGACTCGCCTATTCAGTTATCAGTTGAGCTTGTCTGTGGACTCGCCTATTCAGTTATCAGTTGAGCTTGTCTGCGGACTCGCCTATTCAGTTATCAGTTGAGCTTGTCTGCGGACTCGCCTATTCAGTTATCAGTTGAGCTTGTCTGCGGACTCGCCTATTCAGTTATCAGTTGAGCTTGTCTGCGGACTCGCCTATTCAGTTATCAGTTGAGCTTGTCTGCGGACTCGCCTATTCAGTTATCAGTTGAGCTTGTCTGTGGACTCGCCTAATCAGTTATCAGTTGAGCTTGTCTGCGGACTCGCCTATTCAGTTATCAGTTGAGCTTGTCTGCGGACTCGCCTATTCAGTTATCAGTTGAGCTTGTATGCGGACTCGCCTATTCAGACATCAGTTGATGATTCGCTTGTGTGAAGCGGTACTACCAGTAAATCAGCGAGGCAGATACGTGTGTACGATATGTACAGGTAAATACTTCTATTAGAAATTCGCCACTGCTTGATTAAACTGTTCTATGAATCATGCAGTTCGCGACACCGTCCGCTGCTGGAAACATAAGTTAGCTAGTAATATGGTAATAAATAATAAATTGCGGTACTTACAAGTCGTGTACTCGTCCATCACAATCTCCTAAAATGTCGTCTATATAAGTTAACCTCGCCAAACAGACTGAGGATTTGTTTTGTTTTCGCGGTATCTCAAGCGTCGAGTCACTACTACGTTGCATGCGATGACATCATTCACAGGGGCGCGAAGCATATTATGCGAACTTTTATAAAGTTATGCGTTAGTATAACGTATACAAAACAGGAATTGCACATTTATTTGTGGTACACACGGTTGCTATTTTTTTTAATTATATTTACTTACCTATATACATATATATATATATATATATATATATATATATATATATATATATATACAAAACTTCCTCATTTATTTATGGATGTACAATGTACATATTATACCTACCTATATTTTTGTCTAAGTAAAAAGATTTTTCATTCGATTTTGAATCTAAAACATGACCTTAACCTGTCATACCTGCGAACATTGTTGCTAAACGGCACATTAGTAAGCAGTTTAACTATATTTTAGTATATTTTTTTATGAGCAACATGAACCACAAACTTTAGAAACAATTGCAGACGAAACTTACCTGTGTACAGGCAACAAATAAAAAAAAAAGTGGAACATTAACCTTGGAACTTTGACGGCACTACACTTATCTTAACAGGTATAAACTTTCAAGCTTCCAAATAAACTTTCACATTTAAAATATTTAAAGATTAGTTGCTGAGAAACACATTACTAATATTATCCAATATTCTTAATGAGAAGGAGCACACACACTTCTCGTGATCAAATGTGTTGTGTTTCCAGGTATCAGTCATCTATAAACACTACATGCATCATCTTCTTACGAGAAAAAGATTTTTTCTAAATAATATGCGGAAAAATACCAACCATTCTTTAAATTTGTACCTAAACAGTATCTACAGGCCGCATTGAAATTGAAATATTTCCGAGTGTATTGCACAAAATTAAGTTCACGTCTTAAATTTATATAACTTTTCAATCAATTTTAATTTTAAATTTTAACCTACATATCTACTAATTTAACCTAATATTCAAAAATGTAACAGGTTTTATGTGCCTTAAATAATATATTTATTGTTTTTTTAAACAAAATTAAAAATAAGACATTTATAAAAATTCACTTGCCATACACTTGTTGTCTATACTCTAGAATGCTGGGCAATAAACTGTTTCTTGTGGGGCTCTCTATTAAATAACGTGCATATAACATTCAGGAGCAACATTTTTCCGGACTGTGTTTTCCGGGTTTTACCGCCTTGTAGCAGCATTCTTGCAGCCGGAGTTTAAACATCATTTTATACTGTTTTCTTTGGTAAGAATATTGATGTAGCCTATTCCTATTCACCCTCATCAACTTATTCAGGACTAACACTTGCATAAGTATTATTAGTCCACTTGTCTAATAATTGTAAATGCAAGTAATTTCTTTCATTTTGCCACAGGCGCATAAATACTTTTAAATTTTAGTAGTTACATTTTAACCACAAAAGGAAACATTACAAAGTTAAATGTACTTTGATATTGAACGAACCCCAATTCACAAAGTTGCAGTGTTCTTAAAATATAGACTACGTTTTATTTGAACTAAAATTGCTTCTAGGATCTCTTATTCCACGAAAAACGTCTGGCGATGCTATTTCCTTTGGTTGTAAAGGGAAAATGAAACCGCGAATCTAGTCCGACGAACGCCGTAACTTTGGCTTTTCTTGGTACCTTATTTAAAAATTCTCATTCTCCTTGTAATTACAGGAACTTTTGAGTGGGCTTAATGCGTCAATAAAAACGACTTCACAAAACTTTGTTAATATTAGTCGAAATATCTCGTTAAAACGCCACGGTGTTGTACTCGTATTGTGGTTCCATAGATGTTTGCAAAACAAAAAATCAATTCGAAAATACGTCGGACCATTATTCGATACATATTTTGTTAGCGAAGGGATAAAAACAACATTCGCAATACCATTTGTTAAAATGTCATCTCTCTTTTCCAGATGTCACATTGTTGTTTTTGTTTTCAAACGTATTTCAGTTCTGAGCTATGTTGGTACCTACCTAAATTGTAAGATGCCACACTAATTTCACTATTACATATAAAATAACTAGCTCATGTCTTAAAATTCGTCCTGACTAGTTAGAAAGAACCTATCTCTGTCCCAAAAACTGTTCGTGCGTTTCTAAATAGACGAATTTCGCCATCTGTCTGTATACAAAAAAGTCTGAAATATTAATTATCACATAATAATTTATTAGTTTTCACAAACTGTCGAATCTTTAATATTTAAGCGTTTTTAGTGTATAATTATATAATAAGAACAAATTTGAACACTAGGTACCAAATATATTATCGACTAATTATATTTTATTGCTCGATTACCTATCTTAAGCGTTCTAACTGACAAATAGTAAATATTAACATCGTTAGGTTATACTTAAATATGAAAGAAATATTTTTTATGATTTTTACTTTTCCTCTAACATAATTGTAGTTGTTTCTGTTTCTTTGTGAACATTTTCTTTTTGCTCGGTATCCAATTTTCCCACCAATATACTTTGTATGACCTTTAAAACTGAAAAATGAAAAAAAAAAACATTAATATTTTCATGTAACCCTCTAATAAATACAATAATTAATTTTAATTTTAAAACAAGGTTTTTTCTAGTATTTATTGCTTGCATTTATAGTCTTCGTGCCTGTAGCCACCTTTAGTAAAATAAAACGTCATTCTGTAGACCACAATTTTGTAAAAATGAACATTAGAAAGTTTATACAACTACAAAGTTTGCTTTGCTCTGATTTTTATAATAAACTAGCGACCCGTTTCCGACTTGGCAAGAGTGCACCTTCCTCGGGTAATGAAAAACCTTATTAAAATTAGTGAAAACCGTAACAATTCGTTAGGTGGTTTAGAAGAAACAGATATAAGCGAAAAGCGGCTTCATTTTAATATATATATAGATATAGAAATAGATTTATATAGATGTAAAAACGAGGATAACGACATGCTTTTTCATGCTCCATTTAATTACTGCATTATTAATAATTTGCATTTTTATCTTATATGTTTTGATAATATAATCATCTGGCTGGCGTATATTATTATCGCGAGTTTAATGAGTTTAATGATTATTCGCATTATAGTAAGTTGAGACAACAAATTCTCCCAAATACTCATTTTTGACCATCACCCTCGTACAGCATGTCCTTAACCTTCAATTATAACTATGTATATGCCTAATTGTATATTTTCTTAAAATTATATGTTAGAAAATTGAGTTCTGCCCAAGACACTTACTTGTAATTCCAGCAGTGCACGATACAAAATACAACCCATCGTAATAATAATAATAATCTATATTAATAAGAAGCCGTGGAAACAAACAATTTATAATAAACAAAGTGCAAAACGATGCCAGGATTATAATAAATATTATTGTCGCGTTAATTACGCCCTTTAGTTGTGCATCTTCTTTTCTTGACATCTGAAATATGCAATAAACGTTTTTCGATGACTTCGTAATATGTACACTTTAGAATTCACAGTTATCCCACTTTTTATTTAATGATCATCATCATCATCTCAGCCGTAGGACATCAACTGCTAGACATTGAACTCCACAATAATTTCCAAAAGGACTGATCAGATGCACTGTCGACCAGCGGCCCTTGTCAGATCGTCTGTCGTTGTAGGTTGAAGTTCTACGCTGCGCTTGTCGGTCCTCGGCCTGCACTCGAGAACGTAGCGGCCTTTATTGACTTTGATGACTAGTACCTACTTTTCCTTGGCTCATTTTTAATAATAAAAAAAAAACTCGTACTCATGAATTACTCAAATATTCCATGTATATTTATTTCCAAAGCGAATGCCACACCAACAAAAACGAAAACAAACTATAGAGTGGGTATTACTGCGGTTACTTTGGAAGTATTTTTTTAAAATTTATTTCAAGATACCGATAATTATTTCAAGATACCGATATTACTTTACTTGCCGTGGCTCCCGTAAGATTATTATATTATTACTAATGCCTATAAGTATGTTTTCTTAATTTTCCACATTTTTCTTCAATGGGACTAATGGGAATCAAATTACACATAAGTCCCGTTAACGGAACTACTGAGAGAAAAATTCTCACAAGTTCCGCCACGGAACTACTTCAACGGAACTAATGGGAATAATCCATTTTTTCGTCCTTCAAACCTGACTAATGTAGCTAAATGTCTTCCGAAATATTTTTAAATAGTAGGTATACAAACTGTGTCCTCTGCATTTATACCTACCTATTTTAATAACATGAATGTAAAGCCATAGAGGTATCTAGTTAAATCACTAAGTTTCGTACTTATGCTTACACACGGCCATGTGTAGGCATAACGACCCGTTTCCGGCTTCGCATAGGTGGATTTTTTGTGAATTATGTACAGAAACCTTCCTCGTTTATCGCTCTTTCCATTGGTGAAAACCGTATTAAAATCCGTTTGGTGGTTTAGAAGAAATTAGCAGAAACAGACAGAGATGGACAGGGACCCATTACCGGCTGCGGACGGATTGGTGAAAACTGCCTATGCTCTTTCCATCGCTCTTTCGATTGGTGAAAACCATATTAAAATCCTCATTAACTCATGGAATAAGTTAGTCTCGGTTTAGAAACAGATAGAAGCGACAGGCACTTTTTTGTTTTATTAGATTATGAAATAATCTAATAAAACAAAAAAATTCATAATTTTAAAATTATTTTAAAATTCTCACCCATATGACATAAATTGTAAAAAACACATCAACCAAAGCAATTATAACTGGAGGTATAATATAGAACAATCCAGCCCATGAAACATACAGACGTTCACTGTACTCTATTATCAGATATGCAAATGTGATGGTAACAATAACATCGTATACCTGAAAAGAAATTAAGTTGAATTAAGTAAATAAATATAATAATAAGATATTAATCTTCACACATTCCACACAGCACCATCTAGTTCCACACTAAGCAACTTAATGCTTGTATTATGGATACCAGACAGTTGATATAATACATAGATTACTTTTTTTTTGTAAATACATACATATTATAAATACAAACATCCATGACTCAGGTACAAAGGTAAATGTTAATACATAAACATTTGCCCCTAGCGGGATTCGAACCCGCGACCGTTTGGTTAACAGCTAGAGTTACTAGCCACTAGACCATACGTGTCAATTATAACCAAAATGTAGATCAACACGTAAAATTTTGTACCATAGATTAAATTAAATCTATAAATAAATATTAATAAGGCAAAATTAAAGTAACTGTCTTAATAACTGCTTTTTACCAAGTGTATAATATATGAGAGTATATACGATACCTACTTATAACAAAAACACAATTTTTAAAAATTTTGTCTGTCTGTTTGTCTCCAAAACGGCTTAATCGATTTTGACAGAACTTTCACTGGCTGTCAAAATCGATAGCTGATAGCTGATGTTATTTTATATAGATTTTTTATTTTTTATAATAATAAAAAAAATAACCAAAATAATTTGTTAATAAAAAAAACTTACCAAATTGAAAGATGTGGCAAATAGCAGAGAAGTTTTAAGTACTTTAGAAGCAGTTGATTTGTTTCTAGATTCCGAGTTCATTTTTACGTTTACCTTGCTATAAGCAAACTTCAAATAATTTTCGAAAATATTATGATCAACATAAAATTATTTAAGCACCAACAAACTATCGGGCACAAATGTGTAGAATCCAACAACTTATGCACATTTAACTTGATACAATAATATTTAATTTGATAATATACCTATCATAAACTCGAGTCTCGCATCCGGGATTTTCGATAGTGTTATAAAATATAATGCCAAACGCTTTTAAAATTAAATTGTTTAAAAATAACTTTTTAATGCATAGGCAATAATAATAATAGTTTGTTACACGAAACAGATTTCCTGATACTTCGTGTCCCAGCTATCATTAATTTGAAGTCATTGTGTTCAGTTCTTCACAGTACACATATATGCAGTGATGCTCATCGCGTTTTATAAAAGCTGTGATGAATCAATCTTACCTGCACTAGACAACTAAATAGTGACCATCGCTTTTCTAGGGGTTATTTTTCGTTTAGGGCATTGGTAAACCAGGATTTAACCAGCGCTTGCGATTGTCAAACAGAATCCATTTTTCCTGGGTAATCATCCAGGGTAACAATGTGGTTACCTGCGATGGTTACTGCCGTCTGCCGCCGACGGGCTGCACAAATGACTGAGAAACGCAGTATCCACGGCCCACCATGTCTAAATTTTTCTTTAAATTAAAAGTTTCAGTATTGGCTGGAAATATGAATTGTTCATTCATTTCTTCACCACAATCCGCCTTCTAAATTTAGTTAATATTATCGGTTAAATTTTCGCCGTTTCAATTTTTAATTCAAATGCACCCTCGCTTCATTTGGATTGTAATCAAGTTCAACTATAATTTAATCTCGCCGTTTGCTTGCGTTTTTTCATAATAATATAATACTGTCTGTGCAATTTCGAATAATGAAAGAGAAATAATCTAAATCAAAACTGCTATCTACTTATTA
This sequence comes from Synanthedon andrenaeformis, assembly GCA_936446665.2. NCBI lineage: Eukaryota > Metazoa > Arthropoda > Insecta > Lepidoptera > Sesiidae > Synanthedon > Synanthedon andrenaeformis. Next base: position 8,954,315 of record OW387781.2, on the reverse strand, counting down.
TATGCTCCGTATAATGTTTTAATTATATATTTTTTTTTTACAAATTCCACTTTAAAAGTCGATTTTGTAAAAAAAAATCTTAAATACTATAATTATCTCAATGTTAAAATGAACAGTTCTAAATTATGAATTATTTTATTAGTCATTTTGATCAATTCATACAACGGCATTTTGATCAATTCATTATGTTAGGGGTTTTAATTACAAAAATATATATATATTACAAATTCCACTTTTAAAGTCGATTTTGTAAAAAAAAACTTAAAATACTAATATATTTATCATAAGATAAATTTAAATGACAATTCAAATTTGTCTTAGTATTTTATTAGTCATTTTGATCAATTCACACGACAGCGGCGTTTCATTTGCCTATCATATTAAAATAATTGGATTCCATACTCGTATTTGCGCTACAGATAAAATTTTAATTGCTTTAGATTATGAATGAATTTAAAGCTCAGAGCATTGTGAATTTAATAAAATTAATGTTTCTATATTCAAATTGATTTTTTTTTTGTTCACACAAAATGATAATAATAAAATTCATTTGTAGTTTCGCTATTATCTTTTTAATTGAATTTGTTCCGCATAGTTAACTGTTGGCCAAAGATTGGCCAAATGTTTGTGTAGCAACGCCAACAGCTAAAAGATGTTTCATGTCAAAAGAGAGAAAATGCAGACTTAAGTGATCATAGAATGTCTCTTATATATAACATTGGATAGTCTGTACTGGTTTTATTAATTTTACCCTTAAAAATAATATTGTTCACATCCTGTGCTCACGATTACAGGTTACAAGATTTGATTTTTCTCATCGCATAAAATTGTGAGGTCGAGGCTCGTATTAATATTTGTATGTCAATAACAAAACACAGTTGATAACTGAAATAATAGAATGATCAAAGTAACTTACCTGTAAGTGAACTTCGTTCACTATTGTACAAAGTTAACGCCTCGTCTGATATATTTAGTGCGTAATCTTAAATTAAATCAATCCTTTAATAAGTAACATAATATGTCTAATAATGTAATTGTTTTCTAATAAATTATAAATAGAAGGTTTTTGGTTTCCGACAACTGACAACAACAAGTAACTTCGAAAACTTTATCAAATATTAACCGAAATCTGTCCTTTGCTTTTCCAATGAAGCAAAAGACAGATTTCTTTATTATTTAGATATTTTCCTTTTATTTCTCTTTACCGTATAACTATTGTACGTGCAATGACCCGTAAATGTCAGAGGCAGGATTACATGCGATGTCGGCCAGGTGTCAGTATTATCACGGCCAAGTGACATGTTAAGATCTAAGTTACGGTAACAAATTCAGTTTGATTTTACTGTAAATAACAATATTTTACTGTAAATGTTGTGGTTATTCTATTCATTTCTATATATCTTAGAATTGTTTCAATAAGGGCAAGTTGATAATGATGGCCTTTACTGAATTTCATCATCATACCCGTAAGACGTCCACTGCTGGACATAGGCCCACAATTTTCAAAAAGGACCGGTCAGAAGCAGCCTGAATCCACTTCCCTTATCAGGACGTCTGTTCACCTTGTGGGTGGACGTCCTACGCTGCGCTTGCCGGTCCGTAGCCTTATCGAGAACCTTCCGGTGATTATTAACTGATGACTAGTACTGCCACTTCAACTTATTAATCCGCCAAGTTAAGTTAATTTATGAAATTACTTGATTTCATGACACGACAATTTTATATTCATACAATTTAGACTAAATTAATTTTACAATTTTACTTTATGTACAATTTCAATTTAAGAAGTTTTAATATCTCTTGATACTCCATTTTCTTGTATTTATTAATTTAGGTATATTTTACGAACTTAAAAGTTTTCCTTAAGGCTTATCCTTCCAAAAAATTAAATTTTTGCAACATTTTGTAACAGTATTATTCATTATATATACGCCTTTTCTTCAGCGAAAAAAATATATGTTTATCTACAAGATATGAGAAATGATTTGTTGGGATTAAAAATTTTATTTTATTGAAATTGATTCAGGAAAAAAATTCTAAACTCACCCCTTTTATTTTCAGTTATAACAATCTCACTTCTACAATATTTATCAAAAGATTATGAAATTTTGTACACTTATGAAGATAACAATGTAGCATGATTTGTTGAAAGCGCTTTTTGAAAATTCGTAAAATTGAATTTTATATAATGTTTTTATCAAAAATATTTCCCCACTTACTCAGCGCTAACCCGTTCTCGTCCATAAAATCAGTGCGGGGCGAGTCGTGATGCTAGACGGACCTGTGTCGCGTTGCGCTTCATCAAATTATTAATTTTTACGTAATAAACAAAGAATAAACATTTTAGTGGCAGAACAGACAGTGCATGATAGTGTATATAATACTTTAATAGGTTTTCTTTTTTGTCTTTTTAATTAAATCTTTAAAAAACTAAATATAAATTATGTTGTAATATAATATTCAATTTATTAATAATCTGAAATATTCAATTTGAATATTCAATTAATAATTCATCTGTATATATACTTGTTATCTAAATTTAATAAAGATAGGAAGTAAGCAAAGGAGGCAAAAGCGTAATATATCAAAAATAAACCAAACGAGGAAGGAAAGTTTTCATGAATTTTAATTAATTAATTAATTAAATTAATTAATATTAATAATAATTAATTATTAATTAATACATATAAATTAATAAGCCTAATAAATAAATAATAAAGCCACTATAAAGCCGGATTCCCACTCACGTATCTAGTGACTCATCGAATTGTTCTCCTAGAAGGAGCGGTGGGGGGTTTCCCTATTGTAGGTGGTCGCGTAGGGGACGCCCCCGTGACCTCCAGAAAAATCCGATATCCTCGGTACACCGTTCTGGTAAAAGTTGGTGAGCGGTTCTCGGAAACTATGAGGGGTAGAAGGGTGGCGTTTGCAGAAGGTCATAGAGGGTGATCGGTAGTCACCAAGGAAAGTGTCATCCGGTCTACCGAGGTACCAAAAAAAGCGAGATTTTTGACAGCCCCCTCCTTGGAAACGGCGCGTCACAGCTGGGTCGTGTTTGGGCTCATCGGGGACGTCTAGACGAGATAAAAAATTTGACGCCCCCCTCGGACCCCCCCGACCGTAACTCGGAAACGGCGCGTCACAGTTGTGTCGTGTTTGGGCTCATCGGGGACGTCTGGACGAGATAAAAAATTTGACGCCCCCCTCGGATCCCCCCGACCGTAACTCGGAAACGGCGCGTCACAGCTGGGTCGTGTTTGGGCTCATCGGGGACGTCTGGACGAGATAAAAAATTTGACGTAACCATGGTCAACGGTTTTTTTTTTTTTTTTATTAAATCAAGGCAAATAGACCCCCCATGTTAGGTATCATTTGAAAGGATGAGGGTAATCTATCAACACCATCCTCCCAGCCCCCCTCCGCTCCCCCCTTACTCCCCCCCCCCCTCCTTTAAAATTACACAATTAATAATAATAAGACCCAAAACCAAACCAAAACAATTAGACATGGCAAAAGACAAGACAAAACGAAAACAAAATGAAAACGTGAATAAATTTTCTACAAGCATTTGTTTTTTTTTTTATTTCTATTGACATGGATTTTAAAAATTATAAAAAAGGGCTTTTGATAGCTTTTAGAAAAATCAAGCGCTGAATCAAAAATATGGAGAAAATAATAAATGTTAAGTGTGCCTTTTACAGTTCAATATACCCTAAAAAGCCCCACAGAGTTTCCATTTAATCCACTCAGCCGCTTTTTTGTCCCACTCGATAGATTTTTTGAAAAAATTGAAGAAGCAAGATTCTCGCTCTAAAAAGTTCGTAATCTTTATCAAAATGAAAAAAAAAACACTTTTGTCTCAATTTATTGTCACTTTACTCACTTGGTGAATTTGAAAAAAAATATCAAAATTAAAAAAACATTATTACCGCCGGCATTAGCGTTACCCAAACAAAACGTACCACGCGAAGTTTGCACGGTTGGTGCAAAAACTCAATTGTTTATACTGAAAATTAAAAATTTTGTTAGTTTTGATAAAAACTTTTGTTTGGCTCTTTTACCATATATTTTAAATTCGTATAAAGAAATATACATACATATTTATATCTATACATATAAATAAAATTGGAGTGTCTGTTTGTAATATTGAAATAACCGTTTTTTACTACATGCATATGAATATATATATATATACGTACATACACCATATATGAGTACATACACCAAAATAAACCAACCACATAACCAAACCAAATTTTTGTCTGTCTGGCTGTCTGTTTGTTCCGGCTAATCTCTGAAATGGCTGAACCGATTTTGACGGGACTTTTATTGGCAGGTAGCTGATTTAATAAGGAGTAACTTAGGCTACGTTTATTTTAGAAAAAATCAAAAATAACATTTTTTTACAATTTTTGTCTGTCTGTCTGTTTGTTTGTTCCGGCTAATCTCTGAAATGGCTGGACCGATTTTGACGCGACTTTTATTGGCAGGTAGTTGATGTAATAAGGAGTAACTTAGGCTACGTTTATTTTAGAAAAAATACACCCCGGGCCAAGCCGGGAGCGCGCCGCTATACACTCTAAAAACATAACCCTCGTTGTGGCGCAGACGGGTAAAAATTTTTACTTGGTAACATAATTTACTACCTAAATAACAAAACACGCTTCATTGTTACTGAATTATCCCTCTACATTGTAAATAATTATAAATTTGTAGTATGTATTTGCAGTAAAGTAGGCTCAATCGACTATGTCGTCCCTTTGTCGTCTAGTCTCCATACTACTCTTTGCCATCTCTGTACGGTCGATCTCTTGTAGAGGGTGGCGCGGGGAAATTAGCCTAATATTTCAAGGCCAAATCGGCGTTATACACCTTAAAGTAAGGTCAGTAACAGTAAGAGCTATCGACAATATTTTTTCTACATTTTAATTATTTTAATGGCGAATATTATCAGTTATCACTATGTAAATGAATTGGTTAACGTGACCTTAAATAACTTCTAAAGATGCTTTTCAATTTACCTTCCCCAATTCAGTAACCGAATGTTCGTCTCTCTGGAGTACATCACTTATTCAAGATTACTTATACTTCATAGACAAATCCCAAAAGCAAATTAAATATATTTTCTCACAATTCCTTACACAATAAACCACACTAGGAGAACATAAACGCAAGTCGTTACATTACATGCATACCTCGATATCAAATGTCTGCTCATACGATTCAACTTATTGCATTTCGCGCAGTTTACCCGACGATATTCTGTTAGTTATAAAATATTTTGTTTGTAAACTCAGAATTATAAACGTTTGGCGACATTGCAAGCTTGGATTCGAAGAAATAAGGATCTTGTAGAAATGTTTACAATAAAATACCTTTCAAATCTTGTGCAAGGTATTCTTCTTATTACGAGCAATATTCTGCAATTACTGTAGGTATACGATTGTCTGTGGTTTTCTTCTTTTAAGTCACACACTGTTGTCAGAGTGATTGTGGTGGTACGGATGACAATTTCTTTTATGATAAGGTCGGCAGACAAACTAACGGTCCACTAAATGATCAGTGGCTACTGTCGCCTATAACACAAGCAACGCCACAGGTGCTTGCTGTAAGTGCGTTGCCGACTACCGTAGGATTAAGGGTAAGGCATTAGGTAGGGATAGGTTAATGGGCTCTGGTATCCCTACCCACTCACCGAATCCGAAGCACACATGATGCCACCAGACGGGCGTTCAAATGACTGTGAAACGCAGTGTACATTGCTACTTTCTAGACGAGTCAACTTTGAAAACTTCTTTTCCAAAGTTGACCCTGCCGCGAATCGAACCCAAGAACCCTGGTACAGAGCGTTAAGACAACCACCTCAACCATTCATCTGACCTGCTCTTCAAAATCCAATTTTACTGTGTACAATCAATAACATCTCAATAAAACGCCACATAATCTAATCCTTATTAACTTTTAAGTAAATATCCATAAAAGCACCATCTCTTTCTTTTCTTTCGTTTGTTTGTAATTTTCTCTTATATTTGCGAAATACCAAATAATATCTAAATGTATTTTACGAGCGGAATAATAAATACGCTTCGCTAAATTTCAGCTTCAGGTTTTGTAATTCCAAAATGTTTTTAATATCTGCAAGTATAAACAAGAGAGCTTATGAATATTAATGGATATGCTTACTTTCTGCTTTATAAAATGTTTATTATTATTTTTTAAGCGACAAACGTGTAAAAAGGCAACAAATTAGAGCGAACCTATGACAGGATTGCGTACATACATAATACTTACTTTGTAAACAGTACGTTAGTTTGGTACATACAGGCCCTGTTAAGTAGCAGCACTACGGATATAAAATGGCTATATACTTTATACTTACAATAGAATAAAATGATTATTAAATACTTTATACTAACAAAATAGAATACTTGCTACTGACAATATAATAAAATGGTAAAATTGCTAACTGAAAAGTTATTTTTTAATATTGCAAGGAATCGAACACAAAACTCTTGCGTCAGAGTAGGTATAAAGTAGTCATGAAAGTCCACATAGGTACTAAATAATATTTTTCCTAGTAAAATTGTACTTTCGTTATTCGTGAATTAGATATACTTAGTAAGAAGTCGATCGGTGATTGACATGGCTTGCTTTTATGCCGCACCCCTAAGCCCTGCCCTGTTAAAGGCGTCAAAAACATTTTAGCTGCACATTTTTCCCCCTTCGCATTCAACTATGATTGCACAGTCACTAAATAAGTACTGTGACGGTACACTAAGGGAATATATTATTTAATCAATACAAATAATAAAACGTAAACGAGCGGTTAAATATTAAAAAAAAACAGTTACTTATTTTACCGAAATCATAAAAAAATAGTTTTTACATTTTTTTGTCTTTATATGAGCGTTTGTGCACGTTAATCTCAGTAACGGCATAACCGATATCGGTTTTCACTGATGTATTATAACCTTAATATTTCGTGTTTTTTTTTAATTCTAATCGGTTTTCAAATAAAAAATCAGTTAAAATTAAGTTAACTGAAATAATACACGCTATTCTACAACCACATAATTCTATTTTAATATAAAATGGTAACATAAAACTTTTTAACACTTTCTATGCTTTTTAAAAAACATCTGTAAACATGGCTTGAGAATTCATCATGTAACATGTTAATATGAAGGTTTATATTCATCATGTATTATGTAGGAAATACATAAACTATGATAGTTTTAATAGGTATATTAAATAATCAGATCCTGGTCTTACCGAGATTGAAAATGATCAAATTCTATACAAAACATTAACAAAATACTGTGCATCAAGTAAAAATGAGATGATTTTCTGGCCATTTCTACCCTCCGGGCAACAACCGGATACAACATGTCCTGATAACATTTACAGATTTCCTTTGAAATAACATGTCTGTTTTTGTTTATTACGAATATTTAGGCGCATATTGCGTCGCTTTAATTAAAACCTTAAGTATCATTTACAAGTTCACTGAAAATCATTTTACGTATAAAAAGGTGCTTTTTATAACCTATGCGAGTACGAACCTGAACAAGTGCGAGAATTTATCTTATGTAAACTATACATTGTAAGTATTTCCGCCTTACTTTGAAAAGGGTACAGAGTTCAAGTGAATAAGTAACGTGTTTCCCACAAATTCCGAAGTGTTTGTTAAGGTATTACGACAAGCTACTGAAGCCAAGAGTGTATATGTGCATTCCTTTAATATTTTCTAAGAGCAGGGTTCTTCGTGTGACTAAAAATCTATACTCAATTGTCGTTTAATTTTTAACTAAACTAACTAACAATGCTAAACATGAATATTCGACACACAAATCAATAATAAGTGTATGACGGCAAATTGGCGCATTGTTAATGATTTGCAAATATTCGATAATCCAACACTATAGTGAATAGGTGACCAAGTAAATTTTGCGGTTGAATTTGTCCATTTAATAATCTCTCTATATATGTACACACTGGCAGACCCGGCGAACTTCGCACCGCCACTGAATAAAAACCAGTTCTATGCAAAATGTATGAGAAAATGAATTTTCCTCATAATTTTTTTTTCCTGAATATTTCCGTAAAATTATTTTGGTTGCCATGGAAAATAAGTATATTAGTTAATCACAATTTAATCGAATTATATTATTCGTATTGTGAAGATAAAAATCACTGATTTAAAAACATACCTACATAATTAAACTTTTTCTAAATTAACTAAATTAACCACAATAAAATCTATTTATTTTAGTAACCGTATGAGAAAAATCATCTGCGATTAATACGATTGCGTGTCCAAGTTTCATCAAGTAAAGGAGCCAACACAGAAAAAAGTGCAAAAAAATCATGAGAAGAGTGACTTTTTCGAAGCATTCATTAGCAAAATGGCTCGTTACGTATTTACGTTTTGTACAGAGCTGCTACGAAAACGAATTTCCATTAGTATGTGGCAATAGTTTATACAAAATATTCATCAGGCACTCTACTACTAAATTGAGTATGTGAAATTTATTTGCACACTTTTAGTTCAACATTACTCCATGCTCTATTTATTTGATTCACACATCAATCTACTACAACTATGGATTTTGCGTCACAAACGCCAAAGCGGCACATAAAAAATACGCTTAAAACGGAATCATGGCGGAATCTTGCCTACGCGCGTCGATGGTAAAAGGTAGCAATGCAACGGCCACGTTCTACAATTGATTTTAAACTCCAATGTTTTGACGTAACTCCAAGTCAGATTTTCTTTAAATGATAGTTTTTTGGTTTGTTTTAAATGACAAATGCCAGAGTTTATGCTCTACGCATATGTCATCTTTAAATGTTCCATAAAGTTCGTAGTGTTTTGTATGGAATGCGAAATCTATAGTTGTGGTAGATTGATGGATTCACATGAGCGATTCCAAAGAATATTTTAATATAACAGGCCAGAGGCAGCATATGAACAAAATGCTTATCCCTTGGGAAATTTAACACAGTGTTAGAGCGTTACATCGAATTTAATCAAACGAAAACATGAAAAGATATGAACGTGAACGCCAAGAAAAGGATTTCCTATATGAAAGGATTAATCCATTAACGAAGTTTGCAGTCAGGCTTGAAGGCTTTTGAAACGATGTAGGCGTGTAGGCACAAACAGGAATATCATAAAAATATTTTTAATTAAATATTATTTGATATCAACGCTTTTCACTGATAAGCTCATCTGGCAGTGAATGCCTCTTACATAAAAGAGGCCTCTGTGAAATATCAGCATATGTGCGACTTTTGTGTTTCGGTGATTGAGAAAGCGATGTCGGAGGTTGCCAATCTCCATTTCGTACTGATATCCGATAATAATAACTGTTATTTATTTATTTACTTTTTAATTATTTATTTAATCACAACCTTTGCAAATATTTCAAGAATTTTATCTACATAAAAGACACTAATTATTGCTACTATATTAATATGTCTAAAATATAATAACTAATAATGCTACCTTATCGTTACTGCTTGTTTTTAAACCTCGACCCCCGACGCAAAAACGGGCTGCTATATGTTCGATGTGTGTGTCTGTGTATCTGTCTGTGGAATCGTAGCTTCCAAACGCATGGAGCCGTTTTGAACCGTTTTTTTTTTGTTTTTGTTTGAAAGCTAACGGGATTATTCGGCGTTTCAAGACCATCAGCCCATTTCCTAGTTGACGAAGGGATTCACATATTCGATTAATGTGAAATTTTTTATACTGTTACTTCGGTGGTATTTCCATGACTTGGTGACCTTGACCTGATGCTGCAGCATCAAGTAGTCCTGCTTATTCGGACACCCAACTCCTTAACAACTTACAGCAGATATAACGTGTTTACGCTCTATAGAAAATCGAGGGTTAGTTTATAATTTTAATTATAGATTGTTAAGCAAATAAACTGTCAGCTTGCCTATCACAAGCTATTATTTAAAAAACATCATTAAATTCTTTATCATATATATTTATTAATAGTGAAATATTAGAATGTCACTGAAAGTTTCATTATACAAAATGTCATTTAAACTCAATTTTCATAGTTAAGTTAAAAACCCATTATGTCTCCGATGTACCGTTTTACCGGTCCTTTGTTTACATACTAAACTGAAAAAGGCATTCACTCTGTTATATGTGCGTGTAACAGCACATGCATAAATGACAAGCAACTTTAAAAGCTATTAAAATGTCAAGTTTTGTTCTCAAAAGTAATAAGTTTTCTATGGTAAATTGAAAAAAAAATGTATTGGTTGGCATACGGTCTCACGGTCGACTTAATGGTAGGTGGCTGATGTCGCCCATAACACGAGCAGCATCAGGGTGCAAGTACCTACGCTGGACCCTAACAGAATGTAAGGAACCTTATAAAAAAAAACATAGAGAACTGACTACTTTAGCAACATATCTATCAATTTTAATTACATTGGATTTGCAAAAGGAGTACTTATATAGGGGAATAGGTTTTGGCATTAATCACTTCCGTAACAGCAGATATCGCTCTTCTGTAAGTGAGTCACGATTGTGTGTCCTGTCACTGCTAAAATATATAAAATATTTTTTTCTTGCAAATGATATACATGAAAATTTCTCGTTTATCACTCTTTCCATTACTGAAAAATGGTTTAGAAGAAGTGAGCATAAAAAAAGACAGAAGCGGACAGCAACTTGATTTTGTAATACCTTTGTATGGATCTACATCCATACATTATAGGTATTACAAAATCATATTCATGTGGTACCATATTACTAAGTATATTAATGTGGTATGTGGTTTATCATTGCACTAATTTCTACAATTGACTTGCGTCAAAATCATGTTAAAATTAAATGTAGCGAATCTGCTTAATGTAATTTAATACATTCACAAACGAATGTTCTCTTAAATAATGAATCAGATCGCAGTATCCTTAATTACTGATACAACTCAGACAAGTTGCGGAGATCCAGTTTCACATTTCAGAGGACCGTTGATAATTTGTTTTAATTGACTTACAATAACTTGGCAACAATGGCGAGTGCTCTAATGGGTTGTTCAAATTAATTCCATTCCTAAGGTTTCCCGTACTGTGCGCCATAAACGCACGAACATTACTTGGATAAGACACCACTGCACCTGGTCTTGAACTTTGAAACAATCTGAAATGTTTCTTGTATTGCTAACTTCAAGCTTTCTTCAGGCGTGCTGTAAACAAATTTCTACAAAATCGGTAGCGCACCTGAATTCTCCTTGGTATTGTTTATGTCACATAAGTTATGTTATTAATGACATAAGTTATGTCCTGAGGCGACTGTAGCCATCTGGCTAACTGACCACTGGTCGACATTGCCTATTTTGCCTAAGTTTTGATTAAATTTATTTTCATTTGGATCCAAATACAATACAAAAGTATGATATAATCAGTAATAATACCTAGGGCATTAAATGTGATTGTTAAACAGTATAACTTTATTTGCTTTTCAAATCGCAAATATAAAAACTCTTATATATTCCAAACAATAGTACGGGTTTGGGTTTTTTTAAGTTGCGACCTCGTTTAGTTGAACCGACACTGCACATAAAGGCTAAGCGGCCTTCTATTTATACGAGAGGCGAGTAAAAATCTTAAGAACCAAAGTAAGAGAAGTGCCAGCATCCCCTTTGCCAACGAGTTCGAGCGACCGCTAATCTGCCTGCGGCTGTAAGACGAACTAGTTCGTATAGTAATTCAAACTTTAGCACGGTCGAGTTCTAATACGCTCAGTGAAAACAGTTATTTCTTCTTAAGCCTTGTGCCAAATGAATATGGAGACCCGTTTGATCCTAAATAATCCTGATATTAACGCTTGAATGCATCATCCTAAATTGATTGGATTTTCCAATTCGATGCACCGTAAGAGTGTTAATTCGGCCTACTCACTGTTCATTTGTATTGTTTACGGAGTGTAATAGTGGCCCACAACATAGAGCTACGAGTATCTAGATTGAACTTTAGAATCTGAGATATTTGAAATTTCTATTATTTTTTTTATGAATTTTCAAGAACTCTTCCCGGTGCAACACGCACAATACACAAGCATTTTTATTATAAAATCTTATATTCATATTGAGCTTTTACTAATATAAATAACCCTTACATAGTATAAAACTCCCTGTACTATCTATCTAAAAATAAGGATCCAATGCTTGTGCAAAACATTATTTGTCATGCGTTTAATCTTTAATTTTTTATCTTGGTTAACCGTTTAATCTTTCATTCTAGGCACCAGCTAGAATGAGATAAAACCATATTAATTAGGCACAAGGAATGGCATGTTAGCTGACCAAAATTATAAAATAAAAAAATTATAAAATATAAATAAAAAATCATCTGTTTTTCTATATTAAACAGCCGATAATAAGCCGATATGTCGATCCAGTTACAGTTCTTTTGTTTTTATTTTCCGCCTCAATTCTAATATTACAGATTTTACTTTAGAAACTTAAATAGACAAATTCATAAACTATGTACACTTGTTGTGCTAATTGTGAAAGTTTTGCAAAACTGACATTAATCTTATAGCGGAAATCTCTGCAGGGTAATAAGATCACTATGGAACATTAAACACGTTTACACGAAGTAAACTAACATTATTAAAGTTAAGTTTTCAATTACGCCGTAAGTCTCTCGGGACTTTCTTTCACTTAACAGTGTAGGAAAATTTACATTGTTAAATTGAGCAGCGATGAAACTTTACATAGTCAATTTTGGTGTATTTAATCTGGTTTATGAGTTGTTCAAGTCGACTTTAATTATTAGTAGGTATTGTTTCTTAAATTGACTGATTATTAAATTCTAAATATGAGTGAATTCAATAATACTCATTTGCAATCATTCCAAAGGTTATAAGCAAAATTGTAGTAGTGGCTAGGCACACTGCGTTTCGCAGTCATTTGGGCAGCACGTCGCAGTCATTAGATGACTACTGTAAATAACAGTATGTACGAGTATATTTCATACTGTTATAGAAAATGCCAGAGCCCATTTCTTTACCCCTTTCCAATCCCCTATCCTCAATTCCACTTTGGTCGGCAGTGTACTTGCAGCACTTGTAGCGTTGCTTGTATTTTTGGCGACGGTAGCCACCTACCATCAAGTGCACCGTCAGCCTGTCTGTCGACCTTAACATAAAAACATCGCTAATTTTGACAGAATCTACAGGTAATAATCTATATAAGTATATTAGGTTGTATATGTAGAAATCTCACATTATATAATTCGAGAGAAGCATAAAACGTAATAACAATGTCAAGAATGTTTCTACCTATGACCGCAATCCAGATTGTCCCGTCCTAAATTACAAGAAACATCTCAAATGTGTATGCCTGGGAAATGAAGCCTCGGATGAGGACGGATTAAACCATCCGCACGCGATTAAACATTGATGCGATCACGCCATGTATATATATTTCCTGTGGAGGTATGTCTTAAGGGATAAAATGAAGATCTTTGCCGATCTTAAAGTCCAAACACATGAAAGATATTGTGATTGCCCAATGCGGTAGCGAAGTACCTAACTAACTAAATAAAGCAATAGTTTCCAGTAATCATTCTTATAATAGACTCCTATGAGATATAGGTATTATCTATGTTATATTTATAAAATTGTTTGTTTTAACTAACGACTAAGTTACAACCAAAACTACTAAGCCTAGACACAGCTGAAATTTGGAACATAGGTTTATTTTGTAACGTAAGCATCCGCTGAAATGTATTTTCAAAAGTCGGGAGCTGGTCGCTAATATATTTATATATTTCACTGCCATATAGCCTTTACAATTTCGTTTACCTATAATATGTTAAATAATAGTTCTTGAAAATGATTTAAATATATTTCCTTAAATTGCATACAATATATTGCATATAATGTATAAATTAAAATGTTTATATAATTATAGATACATGTATATATTTTGTTACCATTTTTTAATTACTTGAATTTTTTTCTTTTGTGTACTTATAAATTTTAATATTATATGTCTAACCTTGTAATAGGCTATATACATTTTTTTAAATGTACTTATGAAACTTTACATGCTGTAAGGTTAGCTATTAAATAAATAAATAAATTAATTAATTTTGGAAAGAAAATTAAAATACCTTTTTGTAATAATTCAATTTCACAGCATTCTCCCAATACACGGTAAACATGAGAAACGTAATTGACCTAGAGTTTTGGTCATAAAAGTAGATACGTAATAAAATATGTCATGTCGTCTTAGAAGGGATCGCGAGTGGGTAAAATGTGGAAGGGCTCGCATCGGTAATGACGACCGGGAGACTCAAGATATATGACCTTAACTTCCTAACACTTTTCACTTCGCGTCAATACCTATCCTTTTTATATTGCCTACGATCATAATATCACTGGTTCTGCGATAATGCGATAGAAACACTATGACCACTTAAGGCGCAGTTAGCTTGATTTCTCTCTATCTAATTATGAACTAAAAGAAAATATTATAATCATTTTAATGTATATTATTGATTATCAATATCTAATCCACTAATGTTGCTTGTTTAGTATTTTTTGTTTAGTATTTTAAGAGTATAAAATTAAGAAAACACCTGTCAACAAGAATAGTTGTTTCATTCACATACTCTCAAAGTAATTGTTCTTCTGATTTAAAACTAAATTGGCACATATATAAATTATTAATCTTATTTTTTACAAAACTTTTTTTATTTATATTTAAAATAAAAATATATTTTGATGAACGTCACGAATTCAATGTATGAGTAAGTTGTTGCACAGGATGCCGGCAATTAAGTATAACAAAAATCTTATAAAGATATCCTGGCGAAGTCGCGGGTCGTATCATGAATATATTGTCGTATAATTGCGTCAACAACATATTTATATTGTTTCGTAATTTAATATTTATCTGTTATATTTATCTGTTGACGTTACACAAATTAGGTTATACCGACAGCAATCAAACAACATATATACAATACATATACTGGTATTGTCCTCATTACTATTTATTTTTCATGGCTATATTCAAAAAATTTTAATGGTGTGATATTCTACCGTTATTTCTAAAGTACATACTGTTTAAAATACTCGTTAAACTTGTATATCATTTAATAAAAACTCTTTACAGTTCTTTACAGGACTTATAAAGCTGTAAATAAATTATAATAACTATTTTTTTCAGGTACGTATATACCAGGAGTACCATTCAGATACACGATTCCACTGGATGCAGGTGCGAGTTGCTATTTAAACTTGTTTCATTCATTTTACAATATAAAAATATGTAAGTTCTCAAAAAACACATACTTATTACAAAAAATATTTACTGTCCACCGATTAAAAAATAGAGGTATTTTATATTAAAACAGAAACAAACAAATTTGTAGAAAAATTATAATGATTAGAAAAAAATATTAAAACATATAACATAAATTAGTTAAGGGTACACATTACAAGTTACTCTTAATACCACGCAGACATAATCTTGACCAAAACTTTGGTCAGTTTAAAGATTTCTATTGTTACAAAAGGAGTAAATGTCACGTTTGTTTCGCTTTAGGGAACCCACACATACATCTGTGAACTGTTAACAAACCGAGCTCCTAGTGTCAACATTACTTGTTATGACTATTCTCAGGTGTTAGTTCGTGTTGTTTTATTACTTTTTTTTTTTCTTGACATTTCTAGCACAACAAGTAAGTAAATCCACATTTTTCTTTATTAACAACACACAGCTACATTTTTTAAAAATATTACTAAATGACACTCATCGCCAACAACGTGATGAAACGATTCTTAGAATATTTTTAAATTTAAAGTTTGAAAGTTTTTAAGAAGTGGAAACCTTAAATTTTTTTTTCTGTTGCTATAGTAAATATACCTTAATTATATTGTAATATGTTATTATAAAGAAATAAACGGCTTAACGGATTTGGATGAAATTTGGCACACAGATATTTTATTACTTGAATTAACATAATATATATTAAAGTACTTTTTATCCTGGAAATTTGGTACTATTTATATTTTAAAAAACTATTTTAATTGCATGGTCGATTATTTTTATATTGCTTAAATAATGGATGTACAAAAGACATGATCTCGAACAGATGAATGTTCTGAAGTAATATTGGTTTTTGACTATATGTATAAATACAAAAAGAATAAATTTGTCATTGATCGTGTGAAGAAAAGTGGTGTTTTATAGACTTGGTATTGTGTAAATGTTTGCACACTTCGCAAAAGTACTTTGGGATTTATTGCTCGTCGATACTACTTTTTCTGTCATAAAACACACGTCAGCCTGTTAGGAATTTGATATGTAAAAAGTTAAATTATTTATATTCATTGATTATCTCATCTTTGTGTGTGACTCATTGCTTTACCATATAGGTTTCGATTTGAAGTGCCTCTTCAACAAACCCTTAAATACTCTTCATCTTAAATGACGACTGCAACTCGAGCAAAGGGCAAGCATTTAACTGTCCTTTTTTATTTTTATCCTGTACCATAACAGCACTTGAACCTACTCTAATACTTGAGTAAAGCGGTTATATTTTACCATCCATGACGCAGCAGTCAAATCTCTTTGTGAACTGCATTCTCAGTGGCGTTTAGCTTAACAAACCGTCAACTTCCGTATTACTTTACTACAATTTAAAGAGAAAAATTAAATTTCTTCTTCTAATTTTAAAGAGCATGTTAGCCAAATGTTTCGAATTTTTAAAGGCATATTTCATACTTAATTCCATACTACCTAAGTATATCTTAAGAATACTTATCTCAGTATTGAGATGTATCTTAATACGTGGTATGTACGAGTACATTCAAAACTCGTTTCAATTACATGTATTATTTGCAATTGTGGATAATTAGGTATTAATTATATAACAATGTATACAATAAAATAATAATCAATCCAAATGTATGTGGCCATTTATTAAACATATTTAGATAATATTTAGATAAATAGGTAATACATAACATTTGTTTCCAAAATATATAAAAAAATAATTTACGAATTTTAATTCATCTTAACATTTTCATATTAGTTATTAGTTAATTCTATTTTATGTAGTCGCCCAATCTGCGAAGGCCTCCCCTCATTTCCTCCATAACTTCCTGTCTCTGACCTAAATATTGATACCGAAACATCAGCCCAGCTTCTTTTTGGTCTTCCTCTTGCCCTTATTTCCTCTCGAGGGATCCATTCCGTTATTATTTTTGTCAACCTTTCACTTTAACATTTGATATAACAATTTTGTATCACATTAAATTTTTATATATAAAAATGTTATACAATATAAAAATAAAAAATAATAATAATATGGGTAAAACTTTAATAATCGTAAGAATCCTAGTCCAACTGGTGAGATTATTATAGCATCTTTTTGAGAATCTGTCCTTATGCGAATAAGTCCAACACTCTTGTATGCTTGAAACGCTATAAACCTGATGGTGCGCCTAAGTGCACTCTCCGGAGTAAATCGTGATCTAAGTGCTCTTCTCTTAGACTAAAATAACGCATTCAAAAATGATTTATTGCTGTTATTATTGGTATTAAATGTTGATATTAGTGCATGGTTAATATAGGGGATAAATACGGGATAAATTATTATCCCATTAAAATTACTTAAATAGAATAAACCCTATAACTTCATAAAGCACCCAACGAATTTTGACTAAGTTTTCACTAATGGAAAGAACGATAAATGAGGAAGGTTGTAGTGTAATTTCCACGAAAATATGCATATGTAATGCCAGGTGCGGGATGCTAGTAACATATATTAGCTAGTAAGCAACTTCCTTTTAGGTTTTCAAATGTCATCGTCACCTAGGTAATACAATGAAGAAAGACGAAGCCACGACAAGCGAGCGTCGCTAGTGTAAATATTTTTTGCCTAAATCTTGTCTAGCACATTTCAAAAACTTCTGAAGGTTTTCGCCAATTTAGTACAGAACGGTGATTCCCGTGTCCAATAGTCCATCATAAATATGTGATATGTAAGGGTATCAACGGTATTAAAATGTTCACAGCTGTCATTGATTGAGTACATCGGTATGTATGCGTCAATAACTAATATATGTTAACTGCGTATTAAGTTTTATTATACGCTTCATCACATGCATTGATAATGAATCTGTGACCTGCAAAATGAACCGATCATATATGCACTGCATAAGCATAAAAGAAGGTCGTGTTAGTTAGTTACACCATTCATAACTCGTGAACGACTGCTCCGATTTTTATGATCCTTGATTTGTTGAATTTGTCTGCGCCCCAAATAGCAGAATAACTATTAAAACTATCTGAACATTTACGGAATAAAAAATATTAAGGTATCATCATTTTTGCCATATATTTTATATAGAACGGATTTTTATTATGAGGCGATACGAAGTTCGCCGGGTCAGCTGGTCTTTATTGTACCCTTCAAAATTCGAGAATGGATGGGTAGACTGATTTTTTTACAAATGGAAGGAGGGATAAGCGGGAAAGATTTTTACATATAAAAATTGCATCCCGGGCGAAGGCAGGAGCGGGTCGTTGGTTGAATATAAAATATTTAAAAAATGTTTTAGTTAGGTTACATTTTTTGCCAGTAGGTATTCTAAATGATTTTAAACTTCATGTAAAAGTCGAGTCGAAGTAAGAGTCCACTTGGCTACCGACGCCTATTAACAGATGTAACGCCATAGTAGGTGCTGCAAGTGCGTTGTCAACTTAAAAATAATATTGGATAAGGTATGTGGGATGGGATCCCTATAGGAATTCCTACTCCCCATCCCTATAGGGGCCATATACCCTCTGGGTATATGAGCTACGTCCCTTACTCACCAAAACAGCGCATTTGCTAATTTTTCACGGTGGTCTTCTGTTCAGAAGCTGCCGACAAACGTTTGTCCAATTTATTAATGCGTAATGTAGTGTGCTGCCCTTAATATCTTTTTAAATAGGTATTATAATTTTTAAAGTTTAATAAGTGTCATCTTTATTTTGGAAAACCCGATATTTCGCATTTCATTTTTGAAAAACAAAAGAAGCGGACGTTGTAAGACAAATCTAAAATGATAATAACAAATTGTGGCATCAATGAAGCCATAAATTAATGTAAAGAATAGGCCCAAAAGAACAATAGTTAATTAACATCGATAAAACAATGTTTACTTCATCGTGTATTTCATTCGGGCCACGAACTCTTGCGGCCTTGGTTGGCTTTGTACGATAACAGCTCCTGAACTATAAACGACCAGATAACCTTGATACGTAAGAGTGTATTCAAATGCTCCCCCTATGTGCTTACCGGAACAAAGGCCGCGGGGGGAAGTAGGTCATGTTAGTGTGGTCTTACGAAAGGGTATTATTACGTAATTGTTATGGGTACGACACGGGATCTAGCGAAGATGTTGGTAACAGAAAACTTTATTGATATTCTAATTGGAATTTGAGGGATGCTCAATCAACCTGTATGTCAAATGAAATGTAACTGGAAATTCGCTTAGCTTAGATATTTTTAATTAGATCTTTCCTTTAGTTCCAGTGTCTAACAGAGATTATATTAACGTAGATGTCAAATTAACCTATTCTATTAATAAATTTAGTGAGAAAAATTAATAACTTAATATTTTTCATGAGTAGTTCATAAGAACTACTGTTGCACGCGACTCCGTACGCGTGACTATAAAATTTAGATATACTATGCTATTCGCTGATAATATAGCTTTCTATAGGTGAAATAATTTAAAAATAGGTCCAGAATCTCATTATGTATATTTTTGTAATAATATTCTAATATGTCACAATTAAATCAGAACACATTTTTATTTTATTTGGCATTTATAATATATAAGATTATCTACATTTTAATACAGTGACGACTTTAGTCTTGCTTTCAGTTATTTATTGTTTAGTTGTTGTTATGAGTTATGATCGTCTCAATTTCTACTGTATATGCCTTAAAATTTCCTTGTGTTACCTATACCTATTGTAAGATTTTTGTTTGTGCTCTTGGTGTACTTTTTGAAAATAAAAAATAAAATATTTGTAGAAAAAGTTGCAACCATGCGATGCCGGGAGCGGGTCACTAGTGTATAACAAATTAACTAATTTGAATAATACTATTTTTTTACTTAATTCCTATTTTAGCTGCAGTCTTTGTGTATCAGGTTACGCTGTATACTATTTAATTGTGTTCTCAAATAATACAAGCGTTGCTTAATTAAGGATTTGTCTGTTCGCTTCTGAATTGTAATTATGATCTAGGCTATTATCTATTATTATCTGGTGCTGGTACAACACACATGCTCCGACGATATGGATTAATTCAATTGAATAAGGTTATAATACCGCAAAACACAACACGCATCCCCGATTATAGACGTAATGAATGCCAACAGTCTCGAAAATTACATTACATTAAACAAAATTACGTTACGTTATACGCTTCAGGAATTAAGTGGAAAATTTAATTATTTAATATACTTTTTTACATCATACAGGTTTTATATGTAGGTTTTATATATCATATAAACCCTACAGCAAGACAAAATAACATACAATGGATACAATAGTACTACCTACATTACTAATTATAGCGTTTCATTATTTAGGACTTAAATAGACTTTAAATAGATTACCTAAGTTAATTATTAATTATGAATTCTAAACCATAGGTGCCCTCCCTGTTGTAGGGTACGAGAAATGAGCATATTATTTGTCAATTTTTATTTTATTTTTTTGATACGCTGGGTGGTTTAGAAGAACAGACAGGTTTTTCTATTATTTTATAATAATATAATAGCTGGTGCCCGCGACTTCGACCGAGCTGTATTATATAAAAGAAACCTTCCTAGTTAAACTCTCTTTCCATTAGTGAAAACCGCATTAAAATCCGTTGTACAGTTTAAAAATCTAAGCGTACATACCGAGGCACAAACGGCCAGAAGTAACTTTGTTTCATATTATGTAAAGACTAGCGACTTGCTCCCGGCTTCAGCAGAGATGAAATTTTTTTCTACACCTTCCTCGTTTATCCCCTTCTCTATAAGTGAAAACCGAATTAAAATTTGTTGGATGGTTTAGAAGTTAGCGGAGAGACAGACAGACGCGGACAGTTTCGGCGACTTGGCTGCAATATATTGTTTTTTTTCCTACTTACATAAAAACTTAATTGGTTTATATGTATACGAACTTTCCGTGAGAAATTTTCTGTTTGAGTCTGAAAACCGCATCAAAATAAATAAAATGGAAACACCTCTTCTAACCTACTTTTTAATGGCAACACAAAATGATAAATATAAATTGAAATATCTTGCGGTAGGATCTACGCGAAACGTGACTCCCTTTGGTTTAATCCGATTGTGGCGGAGACGTCGCTCACTTTCACAAAAAAAAACATATAATTCGTACACGAAACATAGTCCGTAGATACCAAAGAAAACCAACAAAATGTTCGAATTTTTTTTGTCGGTCGTTTTCTTAAGATTACTCGAAGAAAACTTTAGAAAAAAAATTTTAAAGGTCAGATCCAAAAACTAGACACTTGGAGCAACAATTTACTTTTTTTAACTATACTTCAATTTGTCTTCAAGTTACAGCCTGTTGAAAATAACCTAAAAAAATGGATATTTTTTTTGCTCTCTTAATTTTTGTGCGAAGTTTATATATTTCTATAATAATATTCTGCACGGATAGCAAGCTTCCCGTTACATTCCAATATTTTTAAAAGAAAAAAGTTAAACGCTTTCCAAATACCACGCGTAAGAAGTCGCATGCACAGCTAGTTAAATATATTTTTAACAACGCCTATAAGAATAGTCACAGCAAAAACTCTCGAAGAACTTCACTGCTAATGCAACCGGCTGCATTTTCTGTATATAAACGTTTTCGACGGTCCCTACGTACATAAAGACATGTCAAAAATGGCAATTTTTTTTTATTGCATAATTGTCTTTAGATTTCCGTTATAAAGTTCCTAAAGCTAATAAAATATTCTAGAAAAAACAAAATTTATAATTACTTATACATATAATTATTTCTAGAGCGGTTTGAGCATAAATTACGCTCTCCTGTAAACCCCGGTTTTTGACATGTCTATGTACGTAGGGACCGTCGTTTTGAGCTTGCTCATTACTTTAAAAAAACGCAAGAAATGCAAAAAAGGACATGATTCAAAGACAAAATGTGTCATGCATAACCCTTACAAGCTCTAGTTTTCAACACAATAGATTGAAGCTGCATTTCCGGGGACTAGGGTTGTGCAATCTTATGAAAATTCCTACTAAAATTGAATATTTTTAGTTTTTTATAAGTTTTATTTTTAAGACAAGGACTAACATCAGACCGGAAACAATTTTTACCAAAATAAGCGCAACTTAATTGCACAAAAAACATTTTCGGAAATAACCAAACAGATTTAAAATTGGAAGGTTTTTATTAAATATTGTGTATATGTTACGGCTAAAGATAGGTGTGAACATAAACTTAAGATTAGCCGGCTAAACTAAGGTTTATCTTCGAGGAGATGTTATGTCAGTTTCATCTATCATTAGCCGGCTAAACTTAAGTTTAACTGCAGGCTCTTGGCTAAAAATGTAGAAGAAGCAAATGAAAAAGGAAACGGTATAAAAATGTTTACTATTTCGACACGAAAACTTTTATTAAAAAAATAATCACTCTCATTACACATACTTATTTAGGTATACAAAATTACAAAATAAAACTTCTGCAGTGTTAATAACTTATCCCCATCCCTCCCTTATCCCTTATCCTTAATCCTTCTATGGTTGGCAGCAGACTTGTAGCACTAATGGCGTTGCTTGTGTTATAGGCGACGGTAGCCACCTACCATCAAATGGACCGTCAGCCTGACTGTCGACCTTATCATAAAAAAGGAGCTATTTGTTGGAACATGATAAACTAGAATGGCATTTCGAATTACAAAGATCATTAT
This sequence comes from Synanthedon andrenaeformis, assembly GCA_936446665.2. NCBI lineage: Eukaryota > Metazoa > Arthropoda > Insecta > Lepidoptera > Sesiidae > Synanthedon > Synanthedon andrenaeformis. Next base: position 8,931,335 of record OW387781.2, on the reverse strand, counting down.
TATTCTATGAAATTCATCGAAACATTTTTAGCCGTTTCGTTTCGGTTAATGTGCACATTAACCGGCTAAAGATGGAAATTCACGACGCAAACTAACATGATATCGAACTTTAGCCTCCTTTCGAAGATAAACTTAAGATTAGCCGGCTAAACTTAAGTTTATGTTCACACCTAACTTTAGCCGTAACATATATAAATAAAACTGCCCGATTCAAACTTTTTTAAAATACAGTCTATCAAGTTTTATTTTTAATTAATCCTAAATAAAACTAAACTAAAATCTAATCCTAAGTTAAATATATTTACACACTAGCGGCCCGCTCCCGGCTTCGCCAGGGGTGTATTTTTTCTGATAAAAGAATTTTTCTAAAATAAACGTAGCCTAAGTTACTCCTTATTACATCAGTTACCTGCCAATAAAAGTCTCGTCAAAATCGGTCCAGCCATTTCAGAGATTAGCCGGAACAAACAGACAGACAGACAAAAATTTTAAAAAATGGTATTTTGGTGTATGTACCGTATATATATTCATATGCATGTAGTAAAAAAGGGATATTTCAATATTACAAACAGACCCTCCAATTTTATTTATATGTATAGATTAAATAATATAAAGCATCGGTCCCAAAATCTGTTGATCAACCAAAATCTGCTATGTGCAATTTGAAAAAGGATTGTTATACGTTAACTTATTTGTTAAACATGAAAATTTAATAGTTTATTTATTATTTTCATAAATGCGGAAATTTTGCACATAGCAGATTCTAGCTACTATATTTTTAAGAGGTCGTAGTTCAACAAATAGTGCTCAAAAGCATTTAGCAGTTTTTTTAGAGATGACAGTGAACTATTTACTAATAGTACGGTGCAATTAGTCCTAAAAACGGTCTAACTTCAACATCCAAAGTAAAAGTATCATTCCAGCTCCAAATTGTTTTATACAGTCCACATATTGTTTGGTAAAAAGTCACACCGTTTTTAGCGTCGCGGGGGGGGGGAGAGGTGTGGTTTTATCAGTTTTTCTTAAATATTTCGAAAACTATGCGGTTTAGCGCAAAAGTGCCAAGAATAAAAATAACCCACAATTGAATTGCGAACAAAAATGGTCTATAACATAATCTTGCTAAAGTGAGCGGTTCCAGAGTTACGGAAGGTGTAAAGTAGCAATTGTTCGGTTTTTTTTTTTAGATTTTTGAAAAATATAAGCCGTTTTTTGGGCTAATGAGGGCAAAATTTAGAAATCTCAAAAAATTCACATTTGCTATGTGAATTTTTTGTTGATTTTAGTTTTTAGTTTAGTTTGTCAATTTTAGTTTTAGTTTGTCAATGACACTATACATTTATTTATTATATATTTAAATAAAAATTATTTGCGTTATTGACGATATATCACAATGATATGTGACAGGATATTACAATATAAAGAAACAACTACCCGTATATTTTATTTGACACTAGCTGGTGCCCGCGACTTCGTCCGCGTTGAAAATACAAAATGTATAAGCAATTTAATGCCTGAAATCTTTATTGCTTTTACACTTTTGCCAGGTGTTAGTTCTTTTTTTTAATATTAAATGTTCTCACGGGAACACTATTTTTTGCTGGTTGAAAGGTATCCTATGCCTTCTCTTTTATCCCTGACAACGTGTATGCAAAATTTCATGATGATCGGTTGAGTAGTTAAAGCGTCAAAAGGTAAGAGACAGACAGACATAGTTACTTTCACATTTATAATATTAGTATGAATAGTGTAGATTTAAATACTGTTTTGTTGGAATAGGCAGCCCTGTGAAAGTGTCTCGTTAGTTTCAGGTTATAAGAGGCTTTGTTAAGAATTCTAAAAAGACAAAGCAACAACCGTCGCATCGTGTAAATGATTCTCTGCATACTCGTATCATTTTAGTTTAGAGTATATATTCGCCTTCATTAGGACTTCAATATCGATGAAATAATAACAAATAACACAGATTTTAAGTGAATCTATAACTCAATCTTTTCTATATCTATATAACTTATAAGAGATTTTAAATGCAAAAGTTTGTATGTTTGCATTTTTGGATGTTTGTTACTCCATAACGCAAAAACGGGTAAACGGATTTGCATGAAATTTGGCACTCAGATAGTTTATTACCTTGATTATAAAAGAGCCCTTTCATTTGATACACCAATTGATAGGTTTCTAGATTTTTTTTTCATATATAAAATTGATGACGTCATAACTGTAGCAGGTTTATAATGTACCAGGTGGCGGATATCCAATCCACCCAAGTCTAAAATACTTACTAAGACTCCTACTAAACTTTCCTGAAAAAATATTTCTACACGCGTACTTCCCCACAGGACTACAGAGAGGAACAAGACTAAATTAATGATATTTGAATACTTCTTTTCTGTTGGTATTATTATCTCAATATAATTTTTCAAGTTAAATGATTAAACTTCCCTGTTTGGCTTCCGGGCTTCGTGGGCCCATCTTTCATTTTAAAAGTACGAAGAACCATTTTTCACAATATCTTAATCTTAATAATTTGAGAAAATTAATGGTTCTTACTCGTGTATATTCTAAAAATACAAACCCAAGGTTAGTTAGTTATTGTGAATTTGACATTAAACTAGGAGTGACATGGCAATAAAGAGTCTTTTGAAATTTTCTTTCCTCATTTCTCGTGTGTCTTGCTTGCTTGCTTGTCAATCTGAGGGTTTCCTTGCTGATTCTCGTAGGTCGCTAATACTCTAGTAAGATTTAAGTATCCATCTTACTTATACTGACTGCCGTTACTTAACGGTTTTCTAATATGTTGGTAACTCTGTCAGAAGAGCTATACCTATATCTATTATCCTCTTTTTATGTTAACATCGACAAAACAGGCTTCATGGCAGGTGGCTACCGTCGCCTATAACACAACCAACGCCACATGTTCTGAAAGTGCGCTGCCTACCATATTAAGAATATGAATAAGGCATCCCTTACTTACTCTTCAATAATGAGGTGGTTACTGCCTCCAAACGGGCTGTCCAAATAACTACAAAATGCAGTGAACCCTGCCACTACTTATCCTGCCTGCAAGAACGGCATCATCTTGCAAGAATATTTATTGCCTGTGGCGTTAACTTAACTACTTAACCAATCAGGAATACAGGAAAGGACATAGGGTACCTTTCATCCACAAAAAATGGAGAGATCATCTAAAAATATTAAAAAATGTGGCGGCGCCACTTTTGTCAACACTAGCGACGCCATCGTCGTCTCATCAATAAAGATTTTCTCTTATATAATTTATATCAGGTGTTATATTTTTATTTTACAACGCAGACGAAGTTGCGACACCAGATAGTTTTAAATAAACTAAATAATTTTTTGTAACTACATATCTAATGACGTGCACTAATTAATTTGCGCAATAATTACAATTACACACTTTAATTAAATTACTTTACCTTCTTAATCATATAGGTGGAATCAAACGAGCAGGATCCTATTACGTACCTCGCCATTTTAACTGGGAATCGGGTCTCTCTAATTGGTCCCAAAACAATTAGGCCCCAGTTTAATAAATTTATTTTACTTAACGTAATTCGATGAGCAGAGTTGTACAAAAGTAAACATTAAATAATCCTATACGAGAAAAATTTATTTGAACATGTATTGGATTTTTTTAACTTGCTATTTTTCTAATTTTGATTTTTGATTTTTCTGAATAATTCTGAACATAGAAAAAGGATAGCCACCGAATAAAAAAAATTTAAAAGATACCGTATTGTCCGTAGATTTTTCCCCTATATTTATCAGTAATCAGCTTCCAGAGCTAGGTATGTTTCGTTTTTTAGAATGTGGTTGATGTTCTTGCGAGCATCACCCCAAGATTCAACTTCGACGGTCCAAATCCAAGATTCGCCATTTCTTCAGTCGAATGACTTCTCCATTTCTGTCTAGAAGATTTTTAGCCAATTCGTTACTACAATATGTTTTCTCAACCTGTTCACATTTAAATATATTAGTTTCTTTAACCAATAAAATGATATAAAATAAATACACTGCTATATTAATTGAGAGACAAAAAATGAATGAGATCTTGAGCCAAGTGTTTAATTTTGTGGTATGAGCGATAACTGGGGAAAACTTAATCAAGGGTGGTGTACTGTTGCTTTTAGAATGTACCTAGTTAATTCATATAAGATTAATACTGCTATAACGACGCGTATTCCGCCGGCGTGAAACTGTCAAGTAGGACTGGCGTAAAATCAGTGCTGTGCTGAGCCAGATACCTTTTTGCTGCCATGGCGCACATTCAATGTATTCAAATGTGAAAAAATGTATGTATTTTATTTGTTTTATCTTTAGATGTATTCGTGTATCATGTATATGCAAATAAATGTTTTTCTATTCTATTCCATATAATTGTTTGATAATATAGTTAAAATGATAGATGTTCTGCTGTGCTTTTTTAGCTATACAATGTTTTTGTTTTCATAATTCATTTTAATATTTTACGTGTATTTATAGTAAATATGATAAATTTTATTAAGACATCTCCTCAAAATCGCGAACTCTACAGAACAACCCGATATGGAAAACAAAATTCAAATTAATTTTGTTACGTTCCTCTTATAGAATATTCTATCAGCTATTCCGAGTACCTGTAGTATCGTTTTGTGGAACGCTAAGTAAATATCTGAAAGAACAAACATTGCCAAATATTTCCGACCTCTTTCGATCCGACTCCGAGTAACCTTTCTCTCGTTATCGCTTTGTGCAATCTAAAGCAAAAGACCCTCATTTCCGGTAAAAGAATCTCATCACGAAGAATTCTCTCATTGCTTATAATAGAAAGAAAACCAATGTAAAGTTGATATTTATTTCAATTATTAGAACTCCGGTTGGTAGAGGCTTTGCTGTCTAAACGGGTAACTCGTTCGAATCTCGGTAGGGCTTAACTTATGGATTATAAACAACTAACATTTTCCCGCGACTTCATCCACGCTACTTTTTCTTAGGCGTTAAAACATTTATTCCGTCTTTATTGCTTATATATTGAATTTTATTTTTTGATGATCCCTCGGAATCAGTACCGTTTTTCCGAATGAAAGGTACCGATATCCTTTTCTGTATCCCCGACAACGTGTATGCAAAATTTTATGATGATCGATTCAGAAGTTAAGGCGTGAAAGCATTACAAACAAACCAACTCATTTTCGCATTCATAATATTACTAGCATGCGACTTCGTTCGCGTAATTAAACTTTATAAAATATAGCTTGCGAGCATGTTACACACTGATAATGTAGCTTTCTATCAGTAAAAGAATTTTTAAAATCGGTCTAGTAGTTTTTCATTATATTTATTACAAACAAAACTACAAAACTTTTCTCCTTATAAGTTAGTATAAATAATCACATGCCCTATATAGTGATGGTTGTTTTAGAGAGAGCACACGTATAACGGTAGAGAACAATTGCTTTTTAATATCCCGGCAGACAGAACCCGTGGCCATTACTGGGTAGCTATTACAGACAAAACAATAGAACAATTATTGAATAGCAGTGTACAGCAAAAGCGAATGGACTGAATACTTAGCATCTAAGTGACCTGACCACGAAATAATACTACTGTCTATTTTGGGACCGGAAGGAAACAGTCCGTTAAGAGGATATCCTACAGACGAAACCTTTGGAGAATAGATAAATTACGAGTAACATTTTCACATATCTGGGTATCTTGACTGGGTAATCATGACATTTGAACATCTGTGTTTTTGAGGTATTTTAATGTTTCTTAACCCCAATATGAAAATACGAAGCTACGAACTTGTCAACGTTAGTGGAGGCGTACCTGAAGGCGATAACGCATCTTTACGCTCATTCTAAACGCTTAATCCATTTTGACGGAGGTTAGGTAGAAGCTTGATATTAAATGATACATATTACACACACAATCAGGCTACAACTTTTTTTATACTTGGGGTACCATTCGCTATTGCGTATCGACGGTCAAATTCAATAGTTCGACGCTGCAAACAGTCAAATTAAATTATATTGGTGCGCCAGCTCAGAGCTTTAGTAATGATAAAACTATTCGCTACATGTCTCGTAGCCATTTCGTAGCACATACAACTTGGGATTTCAGGAAGTCAAACACTTGTGTACTGCGTAGCTTCGCTACGTCGACACAAGTTATCTGTGTTATTTGTGACAAATAAGTTACCTGTGTATGCCTTAAAATTGCCGAATGTTACCTATAAGTTTTTAAGTTTTTTGTTTGTGCTGTTGGTGTACTTTTAGGAATAAATAAATAAATTTTAAATTAACCTCTCTAATACAGACATTTCTAAGTAATGCTAAAATTTATCAACAACTACCATCTATATACATCTATCTATATATCTATATACCATGTATAAACGGATGTTCGAATTAAATGGATCCAAAATAGATAAACGTCACTTTGTTCGATTTCATTTATTCGATCACTATGAAAATTACCAGATATAAGAGTTTTTTTAAAGAAGGTTTAAAAATTTAAGTCAGGCGAACAAACAAGGCTCAAACAGTTTACTGCAAAATACAAATAAACCCAGCGTGGGACACCCTGCGACCAGGTTGACAGATGACCTGATGATGATGATGATGATGATATACATTGTAGGTGTCATTAAATGAAGGACAAAAGGACTTATCGAATCAATGGTTTTGAATTGAACATGAACATCCATCTTCATTCAATAACGACATACACTCGTATGTATCAAATAAAAGTATTTTTCTGGTCTTCATTCAACCGTATAATCTCTGTATGTGTGAATAAAGCACCCGAGGGAAGGATCTTTCAGAAAGTTTGTGGGCTTATAGATTTTGTATAGGAAAATAAACATCGAAATAATACGCAACAGCTGAGCAAATCTCTTCTTGGTGTGATGAAGTAAACTGCTTTTATAATATGATTTGACATATATTATGATCTGTCTTTTTAAAGACATATTGCACACCCGACCGTCGGAAACTTTTAAGTGGACACGACTTTTAAAGCTTTAGAGCTAAAACATTTTCGTAACTAGTTAATCGCATTCGAGAATGTCCGTAAACAAGTTACAAAGCCGGCCTGTAAGTTACACAGAGACCGAGTATTAAGCATAAAAGCTCGGAAATGATCGTATGAGATCGGTCTAGTTCGTTTTTCTTCGTACACATTTTGATCTCAGATTTGTAGTCTCTTTCCGGCTTAGTTGATTTTTAAATGCTTTTTAAAAAGTTACCGTTGGGTGAAGAAGATATTTATAGAGTGGCGGCCGAGACTGGGAAAGGCAACGTTGAACAGCCTGAGTTAATGTTAGTTGAGTGTTAATTTGAGTAACAAAAAAGTGAAAATTGCTCGAAGGCAGCATATGTGTGCATTAGAAGTCTACGGGAGAGATCTATGAATATAGTAGAGGAGTCTGTATCCACTATATTTCATAGCTGATCTATATTCTAAATTATACAGTACCTAAACCGCCCAGGCATTCACACTGGTACTTAAGATGCAGAGCAATCTTTATTAAGGTTATATATCATAATATGTATATGATTATTAACGACTAGCTTATGAAACATACACTTTTACTGCTGTTTATAAATTTAATTACAATATACGAGTATTATACTTGCATTACTTGCACTAATTTAGTGCTGGATATTTACTCCGAAAAATATGTTCATGTTTAGAATAATTCGATTTAAAAAATGTAAATAAAATAACAGCCGGCAGCTTTGTAAGCAATGTCCTATGTCATGTGTTTCTTACGAGCACTCAGCAGGACTCCCTTATGGCACGATGCCAGATTTTCGGCAAACCGCTAAAAAACTACACGCGACCACTTTTTTTCCCTATTCCAGCCAACTTTATCCACAAAACATATTCTAAAGCAGAAACCAATGTGAAATATATTTATTTTGAAGTTAGCAATGCGGACAAGAAAAAATTGTGGGTAATATTGATTTCTAAATGTGTGACCTAATTTGTTGCGGGTAGTACAACAATATGCTTATTCAGTACGCCACGCGCGTGCTGCTACCCACGCTGTAGTGTCCCAAACTACCACAAAAAGTATAAATCCCATGTAAGGGCGTAATAAATTGGTGTAACGAGCGTAGGGGATCTTGTTAGGGTCGTGACAGGCCGTAAAACGAGCGAAGCAACCTTCTCTTATAAGAGATTCGTTCAGGGTCCTGTGGGATTGCCGCGCAAGCTCTACGTTAGAACATAACTAGTGAAGCATCAACATCACGTCCATGTCAGTTAAAACTATTACATCACGTCAGGACTAATCCAGAGTAATTTCGAAACAACTGAAGATATATATTTTATTTAACATTTTGTAATTGTAACGCGAAGTCGCGTGCAACAGCTACTATATTATAAACGACAAGATCCCCATGTGTAAGCAAACGTTTTACGCATTGGGCCTCAGCAGAATTATCAATCACTAGCTGATGCCCACGACTTCGTCCGCGTTGAAAAATATTAAGTAGCCTATCCTGTGTTACGTCCAAATGTTTAGCTACCAAGTTTCATGAAAATCAGTTAATTCGTTTCAGAATTATGGAGGAACATACATACATACAGAAAAAAAATCTAAAAATCGTCAATTTAGTTTCAGTATCATGTATAGAGCCTATAAACACGATATCTCTGAAAACAAAGTAACTTACTCCATGACCGACCCTTACAGATTTATTATTAGTATTGATTGATTAAATAAAATAATAACAGATAAAAATATCTGCATAAAAATACTTAAATCAGAAAAAAATCAGAAGCTTGAAAAAATGTTTCGCTGTATTCGCTGTAAATAACAACAAAGGATTAAAATACATCTGCATATTGATAAATGCAACCGGGTCAGCAAGTACAAAAGAGCCAATTATTCTTTGAATACCACACAACCATCGATAATGTTCATAACAAGTCCATTGTTAAACCTCCCACAGCCACCCCTGCAACGTTCACTTCTCCGGATGTAGTAGACGGTTTTCCATTCAACTCTGCATCTGAAAGGGTGTATTGACGAATTTGACGTAGCGTTTACGTAGCATATCATGTTGATCATATACAATTTTTTTATCAGCAACCATACAGATACATTGTCAATTCTTTGTGGTAAATTTAAATTTATAATGACGATCATAAGAGTTTCTTGGAGAAACCTAATTGATAAATAAATATTTTGATTTTGATTTTGATTATGTAATTTTCTATATGCTGGACAGATGTTCTACTTGACGTTAGATGACTACAATAGCTAGACAACAATATCAAGAAACCTGCGCTTAGCAATAATCTTAATATATAAAAGGCGATGTGTTTATATATGTATGTCTCCTATGGACTCCAAAACCGCTGAACCAATTTTAAAGAAACTTTCAGACAATCTTCAGATTAGTCCAGCGGGTGTTCCTGTGAAGTTTGGTAGCGATCGGACGCGGACGAAGTCGCGAGCAAAAACCTAGTTCATAATAAAATACTAAAATCCGTTTCTTTGTTACGGTTTCACGCCTAAACAGATGAACTAATTTATTGAACCTTAGTGGGTAAAAATCATGGAGAATAAATTATTTAGCAAAATAACCTAGTAAAATAATCGTAGAAAATAATATATAGAAAAAATCTTATTTAAACCGATAAATGGGTAATATAGAGGTTCAAAGTAAGTAATGGGCTTTCTTTGTTTGTAAAGATGGAAAAGTGAAAAACTATATTTCAGTTTTTGCGAAGAAATAAAAAAAAACAATATCTTTTATACTTATATCATTTAACCAAAGATTAAAACTTAGAGTATAGATAGTTTTTATGTAGAAGGTAATCTCTATAAAGGCGAGGCGTAGTTTGATTGCATTTGTGTGCATATAACCGTAACTAACTACAGGTAACTAACGTAAGGTAACTACAGTTGTAAGGTTAAGTTTCAAGCAATTTACTGAATTAAATTGCTCGTATTAAAATTTATTCATCCCCACGTCTTTCTTATACTGAGTGTATTAAAACCGCGTTAATATTCACAGATACCCGATACGATAATTGAGCAATTAAAACCTGTTTGAGTTGATAAAAGCCACAGTTTATGTTAGCTAGAGTATTATTAACAATCATTACTATGCGCATTCACGTATAGTATCTACGTTTTAAACACTCAGCACTAAAAGGCACTAAGAGATGGTGTTTATAGAGATTTTATTTTCTAAAACAATTCTGAGTGCGCCACTCTGCCTGAGCTGCCGGCCGATCGCTTTTATCTCCATCCGGGGGATTATATGTGCTTTTTGCATTTAGCCTCCTATAACGTCTAAGCTCCTTACCTTCAACGTTCCTGTGCCGTATACTTTGATAACAAAGGCCGTATAATAAAATGTACAATCTCATATTGTGTTTATTGCCTCTGTATGTCTACGGTGATTTTATTGCATTCTGAGTACACAAACATATGGCACTACACTATATTTATGTTCAAATATAAAAATTCTCTTTATTGTACAGGATCAAGTTTTAGTCAGTATCCTTGTTATTTATATATTTTATGTAGAGGCAGACTGACGGTCAACTTCATGTAGCCGATAAACATAAAAAACACCAAGAGAAGTTGTAACTGCGTAGCCAAACTTGAAAGAATAAGGATAAGGGATAAAAAAGTGGACCCTGAAATTCCTCACTCTTTTAATTTACAGGTACGAATATTACATAAATTTAAACAAATAACATACACTAAATAAAAATAATATAATTTTATTATAATATACTGGTTATCTTTTAACCTATCCACAGAATATGCATTGTGGCAATTGTATGTGAATGTGTATGGTGGTTATTTAATTGTAATATAATATGTTAAATGTATTTGTAATTGTATATAATATGTATATATAATTTAAATGTATATTTTGCAATTTTTTCTAGTATTCCTATATTTAAAAAATCTAAATACCGTAATTTAATATAACTATGTTATGATATCATAAATCATAATTAAATATAAATAAATAATGCACTTTTAATTAATAACAGACAATATTTGAATATTCTTATTGTATTTTATAGAAAATTCAATAGAGTTCAATAAACTTTAATGTTTACAAAATAACACATACGTCTTGCTTGTGTTAAAAAGGTTAGTCGACATCACAGGAGACCGAAGAGCTGGCAGCTACCTCGGACAAAGAATTAGTCTTGCTATTCAAAGGGGGAACGCTGCCAGTATCTTCGGAACCTTGCCTAAAGGGACTTCTTTTAATAATATATTTTAATTATTATATTATATTTTTTAAGGTTTTTAGTTTTAGGTTCATTTGATATTAAAATTATTCACTACATACAAAATAAAAAATTGACATCATTGACATGACACAAGCAAGACGTATGTGTTATTTTGTAAACATTAAAGTTTATTGAACTCTATTAAATTTTCTATAAAATACAATTAAATATAAATAAATTTTTGGAATTGTCAACATGAAATTTCTTATATTGACACAAAACTATGAAGTGATCGTTAACTTTGGCCGGTACTAACTGGGCTTCAAATGTTTTTGCCAAAATTCATGTCGAAAACTTTTGTCATAAATTTTTATTAAATTCCTCCTCGAGAGCTTTGCCGATGGACGGACTTGTTTCATTTTCTTTTGTGTAGTCAGCAGTTCAGTTCGCTTCTCAAAACATTAATAATTATTTATAATAACTTGAGAATGCGTTTATTAAGTTACACTTACTTTATTATTAAATTAACGTTTAATATTATTCCATATAGCTTTAACTTAGCGAGGTCTTAGGAGCCAATTACCAATGTAATTAACATTATGTAACAGGTGGCATGATACCCAATATGTTGGCTGTATCACCTCTCTGAATACCCATACTTAATCTCTGAAAATGGTGATGCCCAGCTCAGCCAGTTTTTTCGAACAAGCTTGAAAATGTCTTTGTTGAGGTGAAGCTTGTTGGGACCCCAATGCCCAGGCGAACTCTCAAAGCTAAGAGGACGAGAGAGTTAGAAGTACATACTTATTTTTTTTTTAAGTTTACGTTACGTAGTTTTTAACTTTTTTTTATTATTATTGTAATTTAATTATTGTAGTTTTTAATAAAAAATTATAAATTTGTATTCATTCCCATTTGGCATTATTTAACAAGCAGACTACGAATATCCCAAATTGCGGACGTTCTACAAAAGTGTAATTAAATTACACAAAAGTTCTAAAAAATTCCTTAAATTTAAAGGCTAACTTGCCTTCAGCTACATTACAAAAGTGTATAATGTATAAAGTATAAAAGAAATAAATTTGGTGTACATTTTATACTATCCAATTAAAATGAGTTCAAATATATCTCCTTCGCAAAAGTTTTCAATTAAGATGATTTCAGAAAACTTGCTAATTAAGATAGCTTTTACTTACAAATCACTTTTGCGGATGTTCTTTAAGTAAAACAAAGTTTTAACTTCTGTGAAACTTTCAATTATATTTAAAAAGGTTTCTTTGAGAGGAACTTCTCAGCTTTTAAAAGGTACGGTTTTTGTGTTAGTTAATGAATTTCTATGCGCCTTTTTAACATTCTTTGCTTCATTGAAAAATAGACAAAGAAGAACATGTATACGTATTAGCCAACTTATCATTATGAATGTACATACTTTTACCCTTTACTATTAAATTTATTTATTTGTTTTAATGTATTTGTGGGATAGACAGGCAAATAACCTATAGAAATCATGGACGTCACTTACAGCAAGGAGGAAATGGCGCCGACAAACATGCAGAAAACGATGCTTGAGTTTTTCAAAGATACCATGTCTTACTAAAGCATGAAAACTATGTGAAAAAGAGAATATATTTTTTAATTTTTATTTAAACAGTCACACAGTCTATAGTAATACTATCTGATGCCCGCGACTTCGTCCGCGTTGAAAAAAGTAAAATATAAAACCTGAGAAAATATCTAACTCACTTTGATTAAGGATACACACCTGACACATAAAAACAGAGAAAATAAAAATGTAGGTAGCGCTGCCACGGCAACAGTGGCGCCAATTTTTTTTTAATATATATTTTATTACGATCCCTTAGGAATCTAATATTTTGCAAGATAAAAAGTATAAGTGTAGTGTATGTTTAAAACTAAAACTTCTTATTATGTTATTATGTTGATGCAGGGTTAAGTATAACCAGTGAAATATCAAATGTTGTGTAGATTGTGATCATATTATATGTAAAAGAAAAAGTAATATTACTTTCGTCCGATTTGCGTCCGTATCCAATGAAAACGGTTGTGGAACAGGGAAAAAGTTTTTCAAGCTCGTAACATAAGACTTAATCCTAAAGATTATGTTGCTTTTATCTCAAGCTCGATTTTAACATTTTTGCACTCGGAAGGAACGTTTTAATGTATGGCTTTTTATAAAAGTTTTTTATTTTTTTCTAAGAAAAATGCTGCAGCAATAGCCTATCAGTAGGGCCCGGATAAATATGTATTAAAAATTTCGAAATATGTAAATATAATATGGACTGATAAAACTAAAATATGGAATAAATATGTACATTAAAAAGTAACAACATTTCAAATAAAACTATTGTTTATTGCAAAAAATAAAAAATTACAATTTTATTCAGCTTCCGTTTCACTAACATTTGAACTGCAGTAAATAATCACGTGGTTTTTAAATTTTCAAAATTGAAACTTTTTCTATTTGGACGAAATAATGCTTTGTACTAGCTGAATGATCTTTCAACATCACAGGATGTGATTGGAGCATATTTAAATTTGCATAATTCTGCAAGTGAGTAGGGCACGTTTATGTCGTCTTCTAAACTTCCACGCAGCTGCTGTTGATTTTTTTTAGGATATGAAAACCTTGATCGTAATATTGGGTATAGTATTCAACTGCTGTTAGCCAAGTTCCCCAGCGTGTTAGCACTAGTTCTGGCGGTAAGGGAATGTCAGGATACATGTCTTTGAATTTTGAGATCCTACTTGGAGCCTTCAAAAAAATTTTTTTTACGTTTGTTACTAAACTGTCAACCTTTTTAAACTGAAATCTTATACATTCAGCCGCGTGAGGAAAGGCGCGGTGCGGGCGGGGAGCGCGTACGGGTAGTGCGAGCGGCGAACGTTAGCGCTGATGATGAAAATATGGATAAATTGATTGATATTTTGTGGAATATGGATTTATATTTAAAATATGGAAAAATATAGAAAATAAAACCTGAATTTTCACGATCTAAATAACATATTTTATGTAGAAACCATAATTAAGAAACGAAAACAATTTCAAATAAAAATATGTAAATACATATTAGATATTAATAGTAGTAAATTGAACAATTTAAATTGTTCAATTATATTTATAAGTTTAATATTAACAAACTAGCGACCCGCTCCCGACTTCGCCCGCGTCCGATCGCTACCAAACTTCACTTACCCGCTGGACTAATCTGAAGATTGTCTGAAAGTTTCATCAAAATCGGTCCAGCGGTTTTGGAGTCCATAGGGAACATACATACACACACATCGCCTTTTACATATTAAGACTAGCGACCCGCCCCCGGATTCGCCCGCGTTCGATCGCTACCAAACTTCACAGGATTACCCGCTGGACTAATCTGAAGATTGTCTGAAAGTTTCATCAAAATCGGTTCAGCGGTTTTGGAGTCCATAGGGAACATACACACACACATCGCCTTTTAGTATATTAAGATAAGATTGTATTTATATATGAATTTGTACTTGGAACAAAGTCGCTCTTCGCTAACTTCTTCCAAATCACCCGACGGATTTATGGATTTTCAGATACCATACAAAATAACGAAAAATTGAAAGGTTAGTGTATATTGAGGGGTCTAAATGTAATAAATACTGTCACTGTTCAGTTTTTCAACATTTTTACGGTAGTAGAAAAACTCAAACTAGTAAGGAATATTGTATATATTATTATAGATATATTATTGCAATAACTATAGAAATAATATATTTATATAATAATAATATTTACAATATTTCTTACCAGTTTAGTAAAGCTATCAGAGTTCCTATGTTTTTCAACTGCCGTAAAAATATTGAAAAACGAGATCATGGGGCATTTGCATTTAGATTAAGTATATTATAATTTGGAAAAAGAAATCGCCTCAATGCGAACTGGAAGTCGGTTTTTAGTTTGATATAAATATTACTTCCAGTGAATATACAATATAGTCCTTCCGTAATACTCTACCGACTATTAATCTTTTTCTGGCGTCATAATTTATCACCGAAGCGTCCATTCTCTGCTTTGCACTTGTTCTAATGTTTCTATATTCATGAATTAGTGTCTTAATTTTAAGACTAATTTATGTTTTAAAATTAAGACATAATTCATAATAATAAATATCTTCACACATTCCACACAGCACCATCTAGTTCCACAGTAAGCAACTAATGCTTGCATTATAGATACCAGACAGTGGATATACTACATAGATTTTTTTTGTAAATACATACATATTATGAATATGACTCAGGTACAAAAGTAAATGTTAACACATAAACATTTGCCCCTAGCGGGATTCAAACCCGCGACCGTTTGGCTAACAGCTACGGTTAATAGCCACTAGACCAAACGTGTCATCCAATTGTCATAAAAAAAGAACTACAATTCTCTAGT
This sequence comes from Synanthedon andrenaeformis, assembly GCA_936446665.2. NCBI lineage: Eukaryota > Metazoa > Arthropoda > Insecta > Lepidoptera > Sesiidae > Synanthedon > Synanthedon andrenaeformis. The sequence continues at coordinate 8,915,683 of OW387781.2, read as the reverse complement.
ATATCATGTGTCTCTTAAGGCCTTGTAAATTTATTTTACAGCGACTTGGTTTCAAAATTTTGTTTTTTTTACATAAAAACTTAATTAGGTTTTTGGAATCGTTTATTAGATTACTTAATCAAATAGCGATGATCGTCTCTCTGTCGTCTGATTCTCTATTTTTCATTTCTTATAATAAATTTTTAGTTCTTAAAATATATATAAAAACAAAATGTAGTACCGATTTCTCGCAGTTTTATGTAGAAGCTTAACTCGAAACAAGACTTTTTATTTATCACTCACCGTAACCAGAAGAAAACGTCTGAATAAATTTCTACTTTTTATTTTGTCGTCGCGGAATACATTACGATCTTCTCGAAAGGTCTATAAACATTTGCAAACAAAATATTTTCCAAATAGTAGGTACCTGTAGGTTATGATAAAAGTCTACCTTTGACTGCAAAAATAAACGATAAAAAAACCATCTAAGAGTTTTAACCTTTGCACCTTCATAGTTTAGTCGAGCTTTTCACCGCGACTTCGTCCGCGCCCCTCTTTCTTAAGCGTTAATAAATAAAAAAATCATCGCGTAAAAAATATATGAGAAACAATTTATTCAATATTTAATGCTCATCCTGTCAGGAGTTGAATATTTATTTATTTTTTATATTCTTAAGATGATTTCTGGGGAAAGGAGTTTCTCGGGAAATGTACTTTTCTGTATCCCTGACAACGTGTATGCTATATTTCATGATGATCAGTTGTTAAAGCGCAAAAAAACAAACTAACTTTCGCATTTATAATATTAATTAGGATTTAATAATCTACATGTTTAGGAATTGCGAAGCCGGGTGCGGGTCGCTAGTACATATAATAAAGTCAAGTCATTGTCCGCCTCTGTCTGTTTCTTCACTAACTTCTTCTATACCCAATAATGTAAGTATATACTCGTACATCGAGAGGTAGATAAACGAAATTTTAGATAATTGGAGGCCGTATACTTGAAATTAAATAACGTCCCTACTCTTTGTAAATTTCATTACCCCTGGGATTGAAGAGCCCTTTCAAAATAAACAACATCTATAAAAGAGGGTTACGTTGCCCAAGTGTTTTATTCGCAAACATGTACCTACTCACTTAAAATGGTGGCCATGGATTGTGCTATAGAAACAATTTATATTCGTTTAGTGAGCGGCAACAAGCAATAAAGGGAGTTCGCGAATCAGCAACCGTTCATATAGAAAAGCATATACCTACTGTTAAACCGTGTATGCTTAGATATAACTAATGTTAAAAACTAATTTAATTTTTAAACTAATATTCTTAAGAGATATTAAAATCGATACCTAATTATCACTTGTTCTGAAGATGACAGAAGTTATCGTAAGCGCATTGCACTCACGTGTCCTATGACTAGTAGCTTTTCTTCAAGCCAATCCGCATTGAGTTAACGTACTAAACCAGGGTTCCCCAAACTATTTTGGACAAGTGACCCCTTTTCAACAATGAACTGTTACCTCAGACCCCCATGGTCAAATTACCTACTTTTAAGACCAACCCCCTTATTCATAATGGTCCGCTAACTTAAAGCAGCTATCTATCTTAGTCTATCTTTAGTTTTTTCCTATTGGTACAAAATACCTAGGTACTAAGGTGCCAATTAGAAAACTTTGCACTTGGTTAAGTGAGTGAAGTTGATTTCATTTTCTCGTCAAAATTTAACAAAATAAAAAGACAATCCAATTCAGTAAATATCAAGTTTAATTTATAATTATTACAAATTAATACATAAAGCATCTTAAGTTGGTAGGAAATTATATTTTAAAAACTATTAATTCGCAAAGAGAAAATAAAACATTCAGTGCGATGGATGAACCTGGTGACTATCTACCAATCTAGCTACATCCGGTTCAATATTAGTGAGTTGCAGCCTTAAATCTCCACGTTCGTTGATTTTCAAACGGTTTCTTTGTTTTGTCAAAATGTTTGTTACCACACTGAAGCTTTTTTCAACTAGATATGATGATGGAAAAGCGATAAGGTATTTTTCAGCAATGTTCCACAATGTAGGATACTGTGTTTCAATTTTGCGTTGCAACCAGAACTTCTGATAGCCTTGGTTGAACTTTTGCTTAAGCTCTTCGTCTGTGCTGATGGTAATCAACTCTTCTTGCATTATCACATTGGCTTCTTCTATGGCTGTGGTGTTATACGGATTTATTATCCATTGAGGAATTTGTAAATTTAAAAGATCATCAAACCTCTCCGTAAAATCCTTGTGTAATGCGTCCAAGTGAGTAACATATAATAAAATGTCATCATCTTGAAGCATTTTTGGTAATTTTGACAAATGCGGAAACTGCGAATATTCTTTTCTGCCTAAATTTTGTTTATAAAGAACTAGTTTACCCACGAAGGCCGATATTATTGATTTTGTTTTAATCAAGTTAAGATCATCACCCTGTAGTTGCAAATTAACTTTGTTGAACATTCCAAAGATATCAGTCAAGTAATAAATATCTGTTTTACAATTGTTCAGATTTTCTTTCAAATTCGGATCTTTTTCTTGTAAAAACTCCAACACAGATTCAAAAAGGGCTGAAAATCTTTCTAAGCAAGAGCCTCTTGATAGCCAGCGAACTTCAGTGTGCAGAAGTAACCGAGTAAAGACTTCGTCGTTTTCGTCACATAGTTGAGCAAATAACCGAGAGTTCAAAGAATTGCTTCGAATCTTGTTGATAGCATTTATTACATATTGTAAAGACTTATGCAATCTAGGACTCAGCTTTTTTGCTGCTAAATGCTGCCTGTGAATCACACAGTGAATAACCAGTACATCAGGCAGTTGTCGCTTTAAGTGAGCTATAAAGCCACGATGACGACCAACCATAGACGGTGCACCATCAGTCGCAACAGAAACAATATTCTTCCATGGAATAGCTTTATCAGTAAAAAAATGTTCCACGGCCTGAAAAATCGATTCTCCTCTAGTATCAGTCTCTAAATATGCAGCAAAAATCAGTTCTTGGCACATATTTTCATCTTTGATAAATCGAACATATCCTAACAATAGAGCTTCATTGCCGGGTAATGTAGACTCGTCCAACTGGAGAGAGAATCTGCGGGTCTGTAAGAACTTGCATAAAATGTTTTCCACATCGCGTCCCATCTCATCTATGCGTCTCTGAACGGTGTTGTTGCTCAAAGGTATTCTCTTTAAAATATCATGTGCGGGTTTGTGCAATACATTGTTAAGGACCTCCGCAATGGCTGGTAAGATAAGCTGCTCTCCAATTGTATGGGGTTTCCCCGACTTCGCTATTAGTAAAGATATATTATAGGACGCTCGTAAACCATCATTGTCTCGAATAGATGATGACGCAAACATCGATCCTATGGATGGCCTTTTGTCTAGTTTTTCTTTCAGTGCTTGAAAATATGACAAGGGCTTACTTTTTTTGTTAGCATGTACTCTTGATAAGTGGTCATCCATTTTTGAAGGCTTCATGGCATCGTTACTAAATACTTTTTCACATATGAGACACATCGGGAAGTGTTGATTTGATGGAGATGCAATAAATCCGAACTTCAAGTAGTCCAAACTGTATTGTCTGCATTTTTTTTTCGTGTCCGCCATCATAAAACTTTCAGTAATTCTGCAAACAAAAAAATAAGGAACCTAAATAAAAAACAATAATAAACTGTTAAATTTGCACACTATCTTATTTTTATCACACTCAGTTAATGGATTCTTGTTAAGTATTACTGACTTACTCTTTGATAAACTTTGATACCTATATTGGGAAGTAACTACAGTAGGTAATTAGGTATAGAAACTTCGTATTAGGTAATTAGGTAGAATAAGAACGAAAACCAAAGACTTAAGTGTTAGTAATTTTTACAAATACAATTATACATACCTATTTAAAATATGTTGTATGTTGTGTTTAACACTTTTTCAGTCACTTTACTTCACTTAATTTAGCTTTGTAATAAGTTTGTAATCTCTTGAAATAAATGAGTACTTAGCTATATGAGTTTTTATCGTTCAAGCTCCAACGAATTTCAAAACGCAAATGAACTTTCAACCTAAATGCAAGCTCGTTAAATAGTAAAATATCAGGAACATGTTTGGACTTGATCATGAATTCGTTCGTCTTAATTCGCGTAAAGCCGCTATCACACTATTCAATTTGAACGATTCCAATTTAGGAAATCGGAAGGTGTGATCGCAGTTAGAACAGATTGGATTCAATTAAGAGTTTATCCATTTTCAACTCTATATCTTCGATTTAGAAATCAATTTAGCGTAGTGTGATCACGAGCTCACTACTTAGATTCCTAAATAGGAATCGTTCAAATTGAATAGTGTGATAAGCACTTTATCGTCAAATAGAGAGCAAGTCAAAACGCCGCTGAAAGACGTACGCTCCAACTCAATCTTGCACAAACTTGTCCACATAGACTTGCCGAGTTTTTCATCTTGTACGAACTTGAAACTTTACATTCCTGGAACATTATTTCCTACAAAAATATTAATTATTCTTAGTACACGTAACACAACATAAACAATACAGTAACTACCTACTTACCTATCTTGAAAGTTTTAAATAAGAACTTGTGTTAATATAATAGGGGTCGATTTTTAGACCTCGTCGACCCCCAAAATCACTTTTCGTTTATGTCGACCCCTAGGAAACCGATATCGACCCCAAGGGGTCGATATCGACCACTTTGGGAATCCCTGTACTAAACTAACAACCCATAAGTACTCACTTTTAGGATTGTTGTAAGTAAACAAATCTCTGTTTATCATTTGAATAGATTTTAGGATTAAACGAAATAATTTAGGAACCAACATCACAAAGCGACTATAATTAACGGTTGAAAGGCTTGGTTTATTTTATCGTTGAAAACACGCCCGGTCTGGCAACATCACGTACTAATTCGTCCCATACCATATCTAAATGACATTATTTGGTTAGTGAAATAAAATGATTTTATTCGCCTATCAATCTTCTACCCGTAATTAATTTTATGTCTCTTCAGATAAAATTAATTATTTTTGGCAAACATGATAAATTACAGTAAATTTATTCGTTTCATCCATAGAATTAGCGAAGCCCGCCGCCGCGCTCGCCTTTAGAATAGAAGCATAGTAACAAATTATTTCTATGAAACACAACGATCCACTTTGCGGGGAGGTCGGACGACCCGCGCGGGGGAGACGCTATAGAGTAGTGATGCGACCGCCCGTAGAAACATTATCGATACGTTAGTTAGGTACCAATTTCAATTATATGTATTTAGTAAAATTGAATATTCAAGGATTGCATTGTGTGAAATAAAACTATTTAAAATTACTTCAAAACTTTAATTATCTAATTTAAATTAGGTACAAGTACTTAAAGAAATGAACAATAATCTCAAATGACTACACATCAGTTGTTTGTATGGTTGTTTTACTCGAAGGAAACCAATTATCCTCTCTTTGTATTGCTTCTATCCACACTTTTTTCCATTTATTGTCTTTTGGAAAGCTAAAATATAAATAATAAACATTTTTATTACCTGTATTTTTAATTCGGAAATAATAACCTTTTGACCTGCTACTAAAATGTATTAATATTAAAACTTTTAAATAATCAAAATGTGCTTTATTTAAATGTGTTATAAAGGAGACGTAATGTCAGGTAAAAATGTCAGGTATTCTTTCGTTGAAAACAAGAAAAAAATCTTTATCTTAACAAAGGATTTTAAAATATTTGCAGGTATACATATTGTAAAAAGTAGTTCTATTTCACAACACTTTTAATGAATATGCACAAAAATAATATTGTTATATTTAGGTAATCATTATTTCTTCTTTAGATATAGTAATAACCTAATAATTTATTAAAAAATATATTAAAATCACATGATAACAATATCAACAAATACAGAATTATACAATAGCTGTAATAACCATCGATATGCAAAAAACGGTTCAATACCCAACACTATCGATCGCCGCAACACGTTGCCATACTTGACCAACTCAAAAATATTACGTTAACTTTAAATATCGAATTAAATAGTATTTATAACTTACATGTGAAATGTAACGCCATCAAACATTCCTTTTTGATTTTTAAATGTGTATTTACAACTTTTTACAGCACAACTAGGCATAGTTACTTAGAAAAATTACAAATTTGTCTCAGTACTTATTCCGACCGTAGCGCTCACGTGACTACTAAGCGGCGAGTGACATCCTCTCCTTAGGAGAGGATGGCCGGTTACACCGCCGCATGTTTACAGTGCTTCTATTCTAACGCGGCGGCGGGCTTCGCTAATTCTATGGTTTCATCTATCATAAAAAAATGAATCCCTAAATGTGTTGCTAAGCGCAAAACTCGAGAACGGCTGGACCGATTTTAATTCTGTCTTCACTCATAGATAGAGGGATAATAAGGGAAGGTTTTTACTTAAAAAAATGCACCCGGGCGAAACCGGGAACGAGTCGCTAGTATTATATAAAACAGCATGATTATGTCGGAATGAAATAAAGTTCAATTGAAATAATCTGGGGATTATTTATCATAGAAATTTATGTTAATTATTGTAGTGCCTCACAGGCTCGTGCACCCACTTAACGGACGGACTCCCAAAACATCTAGTTTCGCCCGCTCTCGACGAGTATCAAACTAAACGTCGTGCCCACGTGTCACTGCTTCTCTGTGTGAGTTAGTAAAAAAATCCAGGACTATGCGTCCTTTTTATTTATATTAATATGACCGAGGCGGCCCCAACTTCAAATCATTCCACTTCGTCTCCGAGGGTTCGTCCTACACTTATTATTAATTATTCTTCGTATCTCTCCCGAAGATGATTACTGTTTACATGCAGCATTACGCAGTATAATGCTATCCTTCACACTTTAAATATAAATGTCAAAATTAAAAAGTTTCACATTCCCTGCCCCGCCCCGCCGCGCCCCCCACCAGTCTCCTGCATTCGGCGCCATTACGTTTTTTTGTGTTATCCGAGTCACACGCACAACGGTTTATTAAAATCGTTTAGCCTTTTTCCTGTGTCTACTTGTGAAAAATGGGGAAAAGAAAGCGATCCAAGGACGATAAATATGAAAATATAATAAAAAAAAATAAGGAAATTGGAAGAAAAAGTTAAAAAACGACGAAGAATTTCATCTTCGTCGTCCTTATCGGAGGTAGTTATGGATTCGCCGCGCGAGTCTAATCGAACTCCAACTCCATCAAATTATGAGATTGGCAATGAAGTAACAGGTGAGCATTATATTTTATATAGGTACCTACTAGTGACACAGTTTTCTGTAAATACAATATACAATTTCGTTTTGTTTGATGTATTTGTTGCAATATCAAATATATATAGAATTTTCGTGTCGCGGTGTTTGTTGCCAAACCCCTCCGAAACGGCTGGACCGATTTTGATGAAATTTTGTGTGCTTATCGGGTAGGTCTGAGAATCGGCCAACATCTATTTTCTATACCCCTAAGTGATTAATTTTTGTATGGCAAAAACAACGTTTGCCGGGTCAGCTAGTATAGTACTTCAAAACCTTATGTTGCCGCAGAACGTTCGCACCACGTAAATCGTGTAGTGCTCGCCGAATGCTCGCACCACGTAAATCGTGTAGTGCTCGCCGAATGCTCGCACCACGTAAATCGTGTAGTGCTCGCCAAATGCTCGCACCACGTAGATCGTGTAGTGCTCGCCGAATACTCGCACCACGTAAATCGTGTAGTGCTCGCCGAATACTCGCATCACGTAAATCGTGTTGTGCTCGCCGAACGGCTACACTACGTAAATCGTCTTGTGCTCGCCCAAACACGTAAATTCTGTTGAGCTCGCTGGACGCTAGCATCATGTAAACCATGTTGTGCTCGCTGAACACTCACACCACCACCACGCGTTCTTATAGTTTTTATAGCGTTTTACTTAATGCAGGTGCATTAAGTACCCAATAATAATAATCAAATACCGTATGAAACATATACACATTCAATTTATGCAACAAACAGTATCTTTGAAGTTCTTATTGTGTTTATTTTCAGAGGTAGACCCACAAAATGTTACTGAGGCAAACGTGGAGGACAACTCAGAATTAAACCCTGAAATTTTGGAAATACTAGGTGATGATCCTACGACAGAAAAATTGTTTGGCGAAAATTTACACAAAGATATTGCTAATCGATGGAAACACATCTTACTTAATGGCCTAGCTAAAGAAATGAAATCTGATTTATTGAAATCTTATTTACCTGCAGAAAATTGTCCTAATATGCAAGGACCGAAATTAAATCTGGAGATAAAGGCCGCCCTTACTGAAATGACCTATAAAAAGGATATGGTGAGTCAGAATAAACAAAAACAATTATCAAGTTGTCTGGCCGCAGTGGGTAAAGCATTGAATTTGGTGTTGATGCACAATGAACCCGCTGTGCGCGAGATTATAAAACCACTTAGCGACGCAGGTAGACTACTCTGCGATTTTCATTACCGGGAGTCTCAATCCAGGAGATATTCCATTATAAATATACTAAATAAAGAAACCAGAGACACAGTCAAGAATACGAAGATCGACGAACTCCTTTTCGGTTCAGAGTTAGCAGAGCACCTGAAATCTTCGAAAGCAATTTCGAAATCCGGTTCGGAATTAAAACAAATTTACAAACCCAAGCAGGTCGCAGCTCAAGCATCAACTTCTAGACGGGGTGCTTTAAACGCGAGGGGGGCGCCGCGGAATCCCGCCGCCGCAGAACCCAGAGCGCGCCAAGCGGCGCCCCGCTCGCAGCCGCCGCCGCCGCCGCTACCGCTGCCGCCGCAACCGGGCCGCCGCATGCGCGATTCGACCACATACAGGAACAACAATTATCAACGCAACCAGAGGATCCGGAGATAATCACATCAGACCCTCAGGTATACACATCCGTTACTGCAGGCAGGTTACGATACTTTCATGACCAATGGAGAAATTTGACCAGTGATCCAGTTATACTATCATGGATAAAAGGGTACAAAATACCCTTCAAAGAAACTCCTTGCCAAAACTATACTCCAAAATTAAGTAATACTTATTCAAAAATAGAAATTAAGGTGATTGATTAATGTATATCTGATCTCTTAGAGTTAAATTATATTTCTACTTGTACCCCTTGTGAGAATCAAATCTTATCTTCCATTTTCACTGTTCCGAAGCTTAATGGAGAACACAGGTTCATATTGAATCTTAAAAAACTTAATAAATTCATTGATTTAAGTCACTTTAAAATGGAAGACTACCGTACTGCATTAAAACTTTTGAATCGTAATGATTTCATGACAAATTTAGATTTAAAAGATGCATACTTTTTAATTTCAATAGACGAGAAAGACAGAAAATTTTTACGTTTTAAATGGGAGTCTCAGATGTACCCCTCACAGTTATTTGAATTTAATGTATTACCGTTCGGTCTCTGTACAGCGCCCTATGTATTTACCAAATTACTAAAGCCAGTATTACAGAAGTTACGGTTAGCCGGATTCATGTCTGTATGTTATCTTGATGATTTTCTATGTATTGGTGACACACGAGAGCTTTGTTTAGAAAACGTTTTAGCAACCAAAAGGTTACTGTTGTCATTAGGTTTCTTAATTAATCGACAAAAAAGTAATTTCATACCTACACCACAAATACAATTTCTTGGCTTTATATTTAACACCAATAGTATGACCCTGTCGTTACCGGAAGCAAAAAAAATTACGTATAAAAGATAAAGTTAATAAACTCCTGCGTCTTCACATGTGTACGATAAGACATTTCGCAGAATTCCTAGGGCTACTGACATCAGCATGCCCAGCTGTCCGTTATGGATGGGTTCATACAAAATTATTCGAAAGAGAAAAATTTCTAGCTTTAAATCATTCAAATAATTATAATAAAAATATGATTTTACCCGACCATATAAAATCAGATCTAGAATGGTGGAGAGATATCATACAAAAATCGTATTCCCCTTTTCGATCTAATGACTATTATTTAGAAATTTTTAGCGATGCATCTCGTACAGGCTGGGGTATATCATGTGCCAATGAAGTTGCTAATGGTCATTGGAGTTCATCAGAGCTAGCTTATCACATAAACTATCTCGAACTGAAAGCAGCTTTCTATGGACTTAAAATATTCGGAAATAATCTCAAGAATTGTAATTTGTTAATGAGGATTGACAATACCACGGCTATCGCATACATAAACAGGATGGGCGGTGTTCAATTTGTTCATCTAAATGACATAACGCGACAGATATGGCAGTGGTGCGAAGATAGAAATATTTTTGTCTTTGCGTCGTATATAAAATCGACGGATAATGTCGTTGCCGATCGTGAGTCACGTGACCTAAACATTGACACTGAATGGGAACTTGCAGACTATGCATTTCAGAAAATGGTTGTCACACTTGGTGATCCAGAATTTGATCTCTTCGCAAGCATACAGAATCACAAATGTGAGAGGTATGCTTCGTGGAAGCTTGATCCAAATTCAGAAGTAGTAGATGCTTTCACAATTAGTTGGAAGGATTTAAAATTTTATGCATTCCCTCCCTTTTGTTTAATCACAAAAGTTCTTCAAAAAATTGTATGTGACAAAGCGGAGGGCATCCTAGTAGTACCGTATTGGCCATCACAACCGTGGTATCCCTTGTATCGAAAGTTGATGGTATCTACTGAAATTGTATTTAAACCTAACCAGTCCCTTTTGGTCTCTCCTTTCAGATGTGTCCACCCTCTTCACAAAGACCTTACCCTGGTGGCGGCGAAATTATCCGGCAAGCCTTAATTACTCGTGGTATGCCTACCGTATCCTTAGATATAGCATTGGCCTCCTTAGCAGAAAATACACTTACTCAATATAATTCAGCCCTAAAATCCTGGTGGCTATTTTGCCAACATAATAATTATGATCCGTTTAAAACAAATCTTAAAGAATTTATTTTCTTCTTGACGAAAAGATATGAAGAAGGCTCGAGTTACAGTACCTTGAATAGTACAAGGTCTCCTTAATAATCGGTTCAGAACTTACATCTCACGATTGCGTTATTCGTTTCATAAAGGGTGTATTCAGACTTCGACCTCCTAAAGCCAAATACGAAATCACTTGGGACCCCAACTTAGTCATGCAATACTTAAGTAATTATTTTCCCTATGACAATGTATGTTTACGTGACTTGTCTCTAAAAACGATAAGTTTACTTTCTCTGGCGTCTGCTCAAAGAATGCAGACGTTAAGTTTGATTAAAATAAAAAACATAATTTTTAATGAGAATGATATACTAATTAAAATTGATGAGCTTGTTAAGACTTCTAGACCAGGAGCCAAACAACCACTAATAAGATTACCTTATATTAAGGAAAATCCAAATATATGTCCTGCATTATCCCTTAAAACATATATAGAAAAAACACAAATATACCGATCCTCCCATAACAATGATTATCTATTTATCAGTCATAGGAAACCACACAAAAAAGTGTGCTCACAAACCTTAGCACACTGGGTTAAAGAGAGTTTAGAAAAGAGCGGTATTGACATAAATATATTTGGGGCGCATAGCACACGGCACGCGTCCACATCTACTGCTCATAGGGCTGGAGTAAATCTCGAAGTGATCCGTAGGACAGCAGGCTGGAGTCGATCGTCCAATACCTTCCTAAAATACTATAAAAAAGACATTATAGGAAATAATGAAAATAATTTCGTCACTGCATTGTTTAATATGGAAAATTAGTTCTTGGTTTACTTAATTATCTGATTATATCTTTGTTACTTATGTATAAGTTACACTGAACTAAACTAATTGTTGATTTCACAAGAGTACTGTAACTATATAAATTAAATAAATTTAAATAACATACTTGCCGCATCCTGAATTTCTTGAAGCTTTAAACATCTGCATGTAAACAGTAATCATCTTCGGGAGAGATACGAAGAATAATTGAGAATCAAACGAACTTACCTTGTGTGTGAAGTTTGATTTCTAATTATCCGAGTATCTCGAACGAAGATGATTACCTCCCACCCTACCCTAAAAATATACTTACCCATCACCTTTCAAAAAATTCAAGATCTCTAAAAATAATGGCGCCGAATGCAGGAGACTGGTGGGGGGCGCGGCGGGGCGGGGCAGGGAATGTGAAACTTTTTAATTTTGACATTTATATTTAAAGTGTGAAGGATAGCATTATACTGCGTAATGCTGCATGTAAACAGTAATCATCTTCGTTCGAGATACTCGGATAATTAGAAATCAAACTTCACACACAAGGTAAGTTCGTTTGATTCTCAATTATTTACCTACACTACCAGTGTCTTTCGTCCCCATCACAATATTTATGTGTCCGTCGTCCTCACGTTACTAATGTTTTTAAAGTACGGTCAATCAAAAAAATCAAAATCAAATCAAAATATTTATTTATCAATTAGGTTTCTCACGAAACTCTTATGATCGTTATGATAAATCAACTACTCACGTCTAGTATTAACATAAATTTCTATCATGAAATTTCGCATACTCATTGTCAGGGGTACAGAAAAAGATATAGCGTACCTTTCATACAGAAAAAAAAACTGTCTTCTAGAGACGCGAACTAAGTCCCAGACAAAGGTTAGTTTAAATATAAATTTCTTTGAAATATGATGTTGAAGTAAAGTATAATTTATAAAATGAACGTGTCCAACTCAATTAAGCGGGGATTATTGCTTCTTCAAACCTTAATTTTCTCGAGAATTTCCAATAATTAGAATTTTTCGATAGATATGTAAATGTTTCGTCTATTTTCATTAGCCCCCGCCTCTGTATTACCTACAAATTCATTTCGTTGACTCGAGAGCATTCGAATTCAATATTATTTTAAATTGCATAATCAATAGATACCTGTCAACGATACTCTTAGAAGCAAACATTCAAATTATTATTCTAGCTTTGTTAATTTTATATAAAAACACCATACAACATTTCCTACTGTTCCTGTGGATTTTCCAAGAATTTTCTTTTATAAAAATCTGGTCCTGATAAATTACAAGTACAACAAAAAAAAAATCAACAAAATCCTACACATGTCGTAAACTTCCCCAGAATATTTTAATTGTTATCAACATAAATTATAGTCGAACCAAGCGTTCAACCTAATGGTGAAATTATACCACCGAAATTCTATATGATTATTTTCAAAATTTCTGTCTGGTATAAATGGTGAAACTACTCTACTATATAGCCGTAGATTTGAAGGAAAAAACACGTAGCAAATGAGAGTTAAATCGAACTGGAGCGATCCACAGCTGTGCTTCTAGGAATTACCCCTCTACTACAGAAATACAATAAACGCCTCAGTAAACTTTAATATGAAACATATTATCAAAAGTATATCAATTTAGACTGTAATTACTTACGAGATTTTTCTATACAGTTTTTTTTATGTTAAGGTCGTCAGACAGGCAGACGGTCCACTTTATGGTAGTTGACTTCCGTCGCCTACTATCAAGTGCACCATAGTGCTCGACGATCATAGTAGCATAAGGGATAACGATTTAGTGATTCATTTTAATTTAAATAGATTTATATTTTATGATTTAGTCTCTTGGAAAAATCCCACATTATTCGTAAACATTTCACATTCACCCTCAGGAATAAATAAATAAAAAAAAACAGTCCGGCAGAATGGTAATATAAAATTGCCACAAAGCGTCTTTTGGGACTCATGTTGAAATAGAACTTGTAAATTTGAAAACACAGAACAAAGGAACGAATAAAATTGACAATTGCGACCTTAAGAACCGCAATACATTCTATAAAACCAAAAAATAAAAATAAACTTGTACACAATGCCATTGTTAATGATTTAAAATTACAGAATTTTTTTCTCTTGCAAAAAATGATATACCCACTTCGTACATGTATTAAAATAATTATGTATTATATTGTCATATATAGTATGATGTTTGAAAACCGACGGCGCTGGAGCCGAAAGGTTCTCGAGTGGAGGCCACGAAGTACGGACCAGCAAGCGCAAAATACGCAAACCATAACGTAAATTGAAAAGCGCAACCCCAGGGCTGGTCCTGGCCTCCACCTAAGATCCTGGACAAGGACAATCCTTGCTCGAGGCAGCCACCGGAATCGCCCTCTTCTATTGTGTGCTCCGCCACGAGCTGTGCCTTCTTGGTCCCCCGATAATCCGATCAACCAAACGAAGGCCGTTGCCGTATCTTCATATCAGCCTCTGCAACCGACCTATTTGCTGAGGGTTAAGCCCTCGGCAAGTGGAGACAATAAGTGTGTGCAGTGTTTTTTTGGTGTCCCATGTTGCCATGAAATATTCAGATATTTTCCTCGCAGAACGTGAAAATGATAGCTCTATATATCGTCCGCTATTCGCAATATTCGTCAAATCGCTGCGCTCAATCTACAACTCTCTGTATAGCTTTGCTTCAAAGTTCGCTTAAAACATTGAACTGCCCGGGGATTCGACGTTTCAATCACGGTTCGGTCGTGCACAATTTTTGTAACGTTTCTATTCATTTCAAATCGAAGTGTCCCGATATCGAACGCTATTTTTTAGTTTCCGGTTGCGTAACCCAAAATAAAAGCTATAATAATACTCCTGTGTTTGTATAACTATGTATATTACGCTTCAAAAGTTCACTGAATCAATAGAAACGCAGTGTGCCGTGCCGCACGCAGTCATTCGCAGTCACACATCAGCACATATACTGTTATTTCAGACCACCGTGAAGTAACAGCATAAGTGCTGTTGTATTATTGAGTAATAATAATCCATATTACGCTTATAGAATCGTCAATCTAACGTCACTCGCAATACTTCGGGAACATACTGTAGCTATACTATATGATATTTAGTTGGTTTTATTTCATTTATCTGCATGCAGTGAAAACGTGTACTTACTTAGTTTCAACATAAAGCACAGGGATTTGAAATCATGCCGGAAAATTTTCAATGCAGATATGCACACTATAGTTGTACATTGATATTGTCAACGGAGTCGTTATAAAACTACCTAACAAGAAAAGTCGGAACAAGATGGTACTCAAATTATTTTTCTGCTATACAAAAAAAAACACAAAAGGCGAAAATAACACAGCGAGAGAGAAACGATTCGAAAAATTTCTAGGTTACACTCTAGGTGGGCAATGACCTTGTCGTGGTGGGGGGGCTTACCCTCAATCCGATGGGTCGCAGGGGTCGGTGGTGGACAGAGCCACCGACCTTTGCTCGTCCCATCGGATTGGTTGTATTGTAGGGGACCAAAAAGGCCCACACCGTGCGCTCCGAGCGGGCTTGAGACACCAAGCTCGTGGCGGAGCGCACAGCTGGCGTTCCCCTGGCGGCTGGAGCGGGATTGGTATCTCTCCCTCTGCCTTTCTCGCCTTCTGTCGCCAGGGTTTTTTGTTGTTGTTTTTTTTTGTTGTTTTGTTTTGTTGTTTGTTTTTCTTTTTGTTGGAGTTTAGGGGAACAGGGAGGCCTGGAGGGTGGCCCCTGGTCCCCTGCTCATTTTGGCGGCTCACATTGGAGGTGGGGGAGCCAATGGACATTATGGTGTCCATTGGGTCCCTCATTAACATCTGGCAGATGGCTGGGCAGGAGAAGGCGGGCACCAGCCCGTCTTCGAATGTCCTCGGGGACCTGCGCACACAGCCGGCCAGCTGTGTGTGCCTGCACGGGTCCCCTCCGTCTGGGGATTGCTCGGGTGTCTCCGGGCAATCCCCCCGTTGATGTCAGCCTAGCCAGCAATGGCTAGGCCGCCCGAGGGGGGCGGGTCGGAGCAGTTGCCTCGGCAGAGCCCGTCCACTCCCCACTTATGGGCAAGGAGACACCGGGGAGTTTTAGTGGGTAGGAGCCAGTTCCGCCTGCTACGTGAGCACGCGGAGTATGCTGGTCGACCCCCACATACCGATCAATAAAAGGATTTCTCCTCGAGGAAAAAAAAAGAGGTTACACTAAATAGGTACATTTTTCTATTGTTACCTTACAAGCATACCTTTACGAGTAAAGCCTATAGTTGTAAATGTCCCCTTAGCTGCGAGCAGCATACAAAGTTACTATTCTAAACAATGTAGGTACTCTTCTAAACAACGACAACAAAATTACATCAAGTTAATTGAGTTTCGAAACTTTCATGTTGTCCTAAGCACATACTTAGTCAAATTAAGCACCGACTTACAATGTACTTACTCATTAAATACACCTTTTCACACTTGCTCAATTATTCATTAAATTTCTAATAAAATATTTACTGGATTAATTTTTTGTACATACTTCACAACTGAGTGAATCTCAGTTGTGAAGTATGTACAATGAGTGAATATATGTATCTTTTTCTATATAAATATACATATAATGTTATAAAATAAAATCGCGGTCCGCCACTGTCTGTTTCTCCGCTAACAACAATTTTAAATAGGGTTTTCACTAATGTAAAGAGCAATAAACGAAGCCGGTTTGTGTACATACTCGTAATTTACCTATTGGTACATTTTGTAAAATTAAGCCGCTGTCCACCTCTGTCTTTTTCTCCGCTAACTTCTTCTAAACCACCAAACTATTCCACGCCCATACGCTGAGCCTAAGCCCATACTGTATGAATATAATTAATAGGCTAATATAGTTCATTATCTCAGCCGTAGGGCGTCCAATAGAACCGGTCAGAAGCAGCCTGGAACCACCGTTGACTCGCGGCCCTTATCAGATCCACCTATATAGGGTTACCTATCAGGTACATAGAGAATAATAATAATTTATTTAGTGTTTATTTTATTTGTATGTAAATATCGACATTGAGAGAAAAGATAAATGAGTCTACAATATTTAATTTACGCACAGAAATACAACAGTCTTAACGCTATTTTACGGTGAATTACTGTAAGGTTATTACCGATAGATTGGCTGCCTAATTTAGAATTACAAAATTTGACGAGTCGTAATGAGTTACTTTTTATTACTTAAATTATAGCAAAATTTAGCTTTTTCATAGCAAAATCATATAATATCAGCTTATATATCAGCTTTTTCATATTTACATTAGAATTTATATATAGAAGCATGACGTAATATATCAATGAAGATAATTGAACCAAACCGTTGGAATTATGTTTGCGTACAATCAATATTCTAGATTACGTTAAGCTGTAGGCAACAAAGGCGTATTAATCTTCGCGGTCAATAAGCGAGAGCCGGCAGTAGATATCTACTAGTGGTAAAACGTACCCCAGCCAATATTGAATTGATCGGTCGCTTGCTTTCAACTTCAGGTGAATGTTCTTGAATGTCAACTATGGAACCAATTTCGAAGGATTGTCGCCGGAATCCTTCTGAGTGCATGTCTAGTTGCGACATCATGTCTTCGCAAGTACCTCTACGTTCTCTTGTTCACGCTACTAAGTGGTTTACTATTGCACTATGTATTTTAATACTCAATACTAAAGATTTTTAAATACTAAAGACTTGGGTAGAATAAAGTCTGCACACCAAAACTATTGTAATAAAACACTTTCTTGAATTGATATCCTACTAATATTATTAATGCGAGGATGTATTTATGGATGTATTTATGGATGTTTGTTACCCTTTCACGCAAATACGGCTTAACGGATTTGGATGAAATTTGGCACACAGATAGTTTATTACTTGGATTAATATGTAGGATATTTTTTATCATAGATAAATGTTAGGTTCCCTAGGGATCATCTAAAAATATAAAAAATAGGGCATTATAAATAAGAAATACTTATTATAAATAAATAATATATTATGCTCTTGAAAGCTACTTAAGGTTTGAAGACGATTTTAATGGACCTTTTAATAATATATACTTATCATAAAATTACAGAAAGTCTTTTAAAGAACTCTCAGTGATACTTGAAAATTATTTTAAATATTTTATTTACAACTGCTATTCAATAATTCGTATTTAATTACAATTTACGACTTATATTATGCATTTTGTATACTATAGTGATTAACATATATGTTTTATGCATTTGTCTAAATTCTTTCTATTATTTAAGTACGTACCTACTGTAATGTAATAATGTAGTTAGCGTAAGTAAACCTTTTAATAAATAAATAAAAAGTAAATAAACATACGATACGTCGCTGAAACGTGGTGTCTAACCTTTCAACCTCGTAAGAAGAATCAACGTTGCTCAACAAGCCATAGCTCGTCTCCATAGAGTCGGGATACAAAAATCGATTATATCCCGCAAAAGTCACTAATCTTGGAAGCAGCCTGGATTCCAAAATTTTGGAAAACTGAAGGAGGCCTATGTCCAGCTGTGAACGTTTAACCACTAAGATGATGATGTTGATGCTGAAACCTATACTCATTATTCCCCTCTGAAGAAATAAATACTGAAAAAATATATTGTAGATCGAAAATTTCTTCGTAGAAAATATGTGGCCTTCGTAATAAGGCCCCATCTTGCCTTTTTGCCTATAAGCAAAAATGACATTATTATCTTGCAAAATTACGGGCCTTGTGTGCTAAAAGCAATTTGCTCTTATAGGGTACCATATTGCGCAATCATAGATCTGCCAATAACCAGAATTTCGGGACAAGTAAGTAAAAAAAATTCAATTGGATTTATACATAGTAAAAGCTATTATAATATTATAAAATCATTTGTCCTGACTATCAACGCAAAGATAAAACTACTAAGTCTAGAAAGCTAAAATTTGAAACGTAGGTTTAAATATTTTATAACGTACGCATCCGCTAGTATTTTATATATAAAACTAGCTGTTGCACGTGACTTCATCCGCGTAACTTTTTAAAATATAGCCTATATTGCTCGCTGATAACGTAGCTTTGTATAGATGAAAGAATTTTTAAAATCGGTTCAGTAGTTTAGGACTTCATAGCGGACAAACAACGTGACACAAAATTTTTATAAACATAGATTGTTTGTCCTGACTGACCATCAACGCATTCATTCATCAAACGTCGGCCCTCATTCATAATAGAATATTAATTTTAATCGCTTTTTTCTACCATCTTAAAAACAAAGTCAAATTCCTTTCAAGATTCATACGTATCATACACGGTAAGATATTTTCTAAGAATCCCATTTCAGTAAGTGAGAAAACGTTCGATATGCCGTCATTAAGCCCTTTTGAATAATTCATAGGTCCTTCATATTGGAGGAATATTTTTTTTTTTTTCATTTATTCAGTTGCTAATTTTTAATGTATCGTCGTTGTCATATGAAAATCTGCTATATGCAAAAAATATATATTACTTTTGAGATATTGACAAAAAAGTTTATTTTAAAAAGACTTATTTTATTTGAAACTTTAGGTTTTTATACGTAAACTTGTCTTTTAAACATAAAAAAATTAATGGTTTATTTATTGTTTATTGTTTTTACACATAACAGATACTAGGTTATACGCTTAGAATATTTTATTAAGATGGTTTTTATTAGTTCGACAAATAATGCCCATAAAGCAGTTAGCAGTTTTTTTATACAACAGATAAGGTAGTGAACTATTGGAAGAGTGAAAGCAGATGATTTTAGTTAGACAACGATGATATGTAGGTACTCTGGTGATACATTTACATAATTAATGGTAAGATAATATACATTTATTACTATTAAGTATGACTAATTTTCTGAAACGCCAACCGTGTCAAACTCGGAACAACTCAGTTACCCGAATTAGTTATTCATTACGAATAAGCCGATTGATGTATTACGACTGTTTTAGACAAATGAATTTGGAATATTACGGTGATAAATGCTGACGTAGAAAACAATAAATTTACGAACATTTTGTGGCTTGTAAAACTTATTTATCTGTTTATAGATTTAATTTTACTGCGAAGTAATGATATTTCAGAAGACATCAAAATTTTAAACTTGTAGAGAAACTTTTTATGGTGTCTCATTGTTATTAGTTTTTTCCTTTTCATAAAAAATCTAGATTTTTTTACGCATAGGTTTTTGTTTTTTTGAACAAAAATAATAAAAAAAAAACAAAAAAAAATGGATGGAAACAAAAATAGTAAAAAATACAGAAATCGTCGCAAAGATGCATTTTTTTTTTGTTTTGTTATATTTTGCGGGCTGAACGAATTTGTGTGTATTCTCTAGTTCTAAATAAACATGTATAATTTTAATAACAATTTGATCTTTTCGGTATTATTTGTGTGATTATTATTTGTGTGTATATGTAGCGTCGTAATATTGCGCTAACGATACCGAAACCAATGTCCTGTGTATTAACGGTAGTCGAGTCCCAATAATAAGTTCGGTTATGAGCTTCATAAAAATAGTTATGTTTGTGTAGCTGCCCATTAAGATGTCCCGATTTTCCTACAATTCATAAAGTTCTGATATTATGCTCTGACTTGGCTAAGTACAGTGAGATTTCTCGTGTATTACCAATATTTTTTTTGTTTCCATACAAACCTTCATATTAAGTCTCAGAAATGTCTCAGAAGATTCTGTGAGTCTACCACTTTTGTACTGAATGTTTAAAATATGTACAAATAGGGGCGCTATTTTCAGTGACATATCGGCGAAAATGTTTTCACGCTTGTACGTAGAAAGTAAAACATGGGATGTACATAATAAAAAGGTCGAGATTTAAGAGAATGGCAGAAAATTTTGTCCTTCCCCCTCTTTTATTACATCATCGAGGTTCAGTAAAAGTAATCAATTACTTCCGCTCCAAAAACTGGTTGAATTAAACTTTTTTAGGGTCGAAACGACATGGTATGCGAGTTTCGCGTGGTCAGAGATGAGTCACCACTAAGAGTGTTCCTGAAAATCGTTCCTAGAAGTTGTGTAAGGCCATTAAGGCGTGGCTTTTTTTACAAAATAATTACGAAAGCACTCATTCGACATCACGCTAGTAGAGGCGACTTCGTTCGCGTTGAAAAAATGAAAAATATAACGCCCCACATCTTTATTGCTGCCAGGAGTTAGATTTTTATTTTTAGGAGATCCGCCTGAAGTAGTACTTTTTTTCTGCATGAAACGTACCCTACGTCCTTTTCTATATCTCTGATAATGTGTATGCAAAATTTCACGATGATCTGTTGAGTAGTTGTCGTGAAACTGTTGAGTAGTTGACATTTATAATATTAGTATGGATAGTATGATAATAAATCGTGAACGCAGCGTATTGAAACAATCGATCAGAACAATATGAGAAAATCTCAACTCCATCATAGCGGTATCTCGGTGATCTTTGATTTATTCCATTCTAGATTCACTCGACATCTAATATATGGTGTGTTTTTATTGAGAAAGGCCAAAGTTTCGTCATTGTTATTTCCATTGTTGTGATCCTTAGAAAATACGAAATTATTATATTCTTATGAATTGGATTAGTTGAACGTTTTAAATTTCATATTATATAGACTACTCAGCTGTGTCCCGAGTTTCATTCCACTCTGATTTTAAGGGTATGATGTTTATCTTAAAACCTTCCTCAATAATTGAATTATGAGGTGCAGAAAGAATCATAAAATAAAATATGATACTTTATTATTTTAAGATATACACTTAAGATATATTAAAATATAATATATATAAATATATAGTTCAAAGAGCATTTAACTTGTCAAATACACAAAAAAAATATATATTTTACATATTTTTTTAATGTAATTGAATTGGTAGAAGTAAATTCGTTAATTAACTGAAGGAAAAATGTTTCAATGCTCCGTTTGAAAGAGTTGATCCGTTTGAAAGAGATATCTTTCAAACGGATCAAAGATCAAAAATATACTTCTTTTTTTATGAATGTTTTTCTGGTTTGAGTAATAAATTTTATTTTTATAATTTTTTAAAAACGCAATAGATTGCATAATTAAATATTATATTCGATATAACATAAATACAGTAGAATATTGTGCAGTCACGATTTTTATTTTGTTTATTTTGTGGTCGGGCACATTTTCAAGCGAGGGATAGAACTTCAAAGGCCTGTCTGCAGCACAAAAGTCGCGATGACAAATAACTTGTACATGACGAATTTAGAAAAAGTATGGCGCACTCAGCAGCGGGCAAAACGAAACAAAACATTTTATCGCAATAATACCTATATCGAAAAAAAAACAGTACAATATTTTAGATTTAATAGAAGTTACCGGAGTAAACCATAGTTTAACACTCGAAAGCTTACAGTAATCTTTATTTCTTCATTTTAAGGTCGTCAGACAGGCTGATGGTCCACTTGATGGTAGGTGGATACCGTCGCTTTTAGTTTTCAGTTCCTCTGTCTGGAAGCTAGAAAGTTATCTACTGATTAAGATAGTATAATTATCCCGATACACACACATCCCGATACACTAATAGAATAGAAGATAAAAGAAGAATATTCATGTATATAATTTGCAGAAATAAATTTGTAGATCCCAGCAAAACTGATTCTCTGCTAACTGCTTTTAAACTAACCAATGAATTTTGAACGAGAAAGGCTTGTAATTTTCAGAAGTAAATTGCACCCATGCGAAACCGGGGGCGTGGCGCTAGTAGGTATATAAATAAATATAATAAAAAGTAGTATATAAATATTTTATCGTCGAAACTAATTTAGCTGAAGCAGATTTTCTATATAATTTATTTAAATATTAACCAAAAAACCAGCAAAAAGCGCTGGCAGGTGTAAAGCGACGCGGTGGTCGCGTGGCAACGCATCTTCACGTGATCTTGGCACCCAACCGAAGTGTCTTTTTTCTTTTATATATATGAAAAAACGTTGAGAACAATGTTTTCTTACTTAACAATGTTTAGAAAGAAACTGTTTTGAAAAAGTTTTGCAGAAATGTAGATTTTCAAGAAAAACAGAGAATATTTTAAGTGAATCGACTGGTTTTATTACACTTATAATTCGTTGTCTGCACATCTGGATAGTAGAAATTGGTAAAATTTTATTAAAACTTTTTCTTAAGTTTATATTAAGCTATAAAAAGCTAAAAAGGTAATTTATATTACCTATATATATAATTTTAGGTAAGCTAAAAAGGTAAGCTATTTTATATATTACTAAATAAATTTTTACCTTTAATCTTTAATATAGCGTACATTTTGGTGTATGCGAGTAACTCACGCACATTTTATACGCAGATATACCTACAGCTCTATGAAACATTCAACGTAGTCCAACGAATCAGATCAAGTGGGAATGGTTGGGAGATATCTGTCGACCACTTGCTTGCTACACTGGTGATCTCAAAGAGAGCGGTTGGCCCTGAATGGAGCCCTGAATGTAACCCTGAATGATAATAGGTCTCATTCTGTCTCAGCTAAATAACATACGGCATAATGAACAGCACATTGACTTGTAAAAGAAATGAAATGGAACAACTTGATTAATCGAATGATAACATTTATACAAATGACACACTATAATATGTCATTGGCTTGTAATACTAATTTCACGCTTGGAATACTCATACAATGCTACCTGAGTTGTATGTAGTAGCTACGTTCATTCAACTTGGCACCTATACTTAGTAATTACTAGTAAGTGTTGATATTACCACGATTTTTCATTCCATGGATTTATGGAAATCTCAATTGCTTAAATAAAATTTAGTAAGAGAAATAAACTATTACGTACCCTATTATTTTCTTCTCATCAATTGGAGTGGCACCAATTCTTAGTAATACTACAGTGTATAAATTTTTCGTTTTACTGGATTCATAAAAATATATAACTTATGTATAAATAAAATGTACTAAAAGAAATGAAATATTATGTACTTTTTGTGATCACAAGATTACCCTATGAGGGTCGGTAGCGCTCTTGCATCCTGATGTAGTCGAACATGATCACGAAGTAAACCGTCACCCCAATCGCCACTTAAGCTTCATATTATTTTTGGGCCAGTTTAAATTGTTTACAAATTTTCTAATGATCACTAAAAAGTGGCAGCCGTAAGACCGCGCTTAATCCTAACTCTTTTGATGTTTTAGATGTACATTCTACCACCTATTAAAATAATAAAACCTAATTAAGATTTTCCTGGACGAAGCCGGGATCGGGTCGCTAGTTATTGATATAATTTTTTAGGTTTTTAAGTTAGAAGTACGAAGTGATAGGTAACATGTACAAAGTACAGCCTTTGAACAAGATATTTCTTTTCAAGTGGCATTGCGTGACATTCGCAAAATTATTTACTTAACTTTTGGAACTGTTTTTAGCAAAAGAGGTTTAAAGCTCCAAATAACCTCAGCATCCCTCGGGAAACTTTTCCCAATACCTCGCATCCACAATATTTTTTGTATTTATAACGAACATATTGAATCTTTATAAAGTTAATAAGTTTATTTAGCTCCGTGAAGTTTTTTTTTTGTTTTGACATGTTTTTACATCGGCAATAATAAAGAGCACTCGAACAATTATTTAGTATGTAGTTAGTTTCTGTTTGCTTATAAATTTATTACAGGATACGGGCAACCGTTTTCAGAGAAGTTCGCATTAGCTAGTTTCATGTGAACTAAAATATCGCTTACCGATATGAACAGGAAACAACTTCTTGCGTGGAATTTATACCAGTATTTCATGTAGTACAGTCTCATAGAGGCAGTGTTATCAAAGGGGGTTTAATAGTCAATTTGCTCTCGAGCTCTTGCTTAAATTAATAGTCGATAGCGAACCGCTGAAGCTTGCATCCGTTTTGGTATTTTATCAAATATTCATGAACACTAACAATATATCATAAACTAGTGACACGCCCCCGACTTCGCACAGATGCATTTTTTCTGCTAATAATACAGAGAAAATTTATTGCTCTTCCAACTTGTGAAAACAGTATTAAAATCCGTTGGTTTAAAAGAAGTTAGCGGAGAAAGACGGATATATAGTAATATGTAAGTATGTATGGAAATAATACAGGTAACAGGTATAGTTATACATACATACATACTTAGGTATATATAATATAATATATATCTGTATATGTATAAATAGTATATATACAAATAAAGATAAACAATTCGGTTATATCGTTTTTCTTCAGAAACTCTTCTTAATAGTTAAAATCTTATTTTTTTAAAGCATTTAGTTTTGATAATGTAAGTTTAGTAATTACTTAGTTAAATAAGTAAAATTTCTTTTCAATTTCGGAAATAGCTGAAACCACAGACATACAGACAAAAGAGTTGTGTTATACCTAGTTTATTCTATTATCGCTTTCTCAGAATATTTAGTAAACATACTCAACTCGCAAGATCTTTTTCCGATGTTCCAAACAACACAAATATTTAAGCCTGTATTGAGAATTTTCATAAATATTATGTAAGTAAAATCACAGTTTGTAACTTATTTTTATGCCTACTTTTTTGTGATGTAAAATTTAAGTAACGTAATTTTTATCTAGCCATATGTATTCATATCGAATTTAATTATTATAAAATCAAATCAATGGTTTTGCATTGAAACGTTAACGGACAGTTATTTTCTCATTTAAAATAAAAAGTGTGTTTTAGATTATTTATGTGGTAGACGTTTTTACTGATGATAAAATTATATAAAATCAATATATAATATTGGAAGCAGTGCCATTGCCTTCCCACAGTAAAGGGTATAAAAACATATGAACACCTAATTTTATCCTATTTTCCGCATATAGCTTGGTCACCCTACATTTTCCCAATTAATGCTCCCCTCACTCCAATACAAATCGCTTCATCGAATGTCGATTGAATTAGTTCTAAAACCGAAGGTCACCCCTCATTGTTCACTTAATTTTATTAATTAATCAATATTAGAGCTTCAACGTTTGCTTATCTTTCTTCCCATTGAAGGTCAAACCTCTTTTTCTGCTGTGTGGGTAATAATAATAATGGGGTTACTCAATAGTTACTCAAATGGGTAACGTTACTCAATAGAACAGAAAAAGTTGAGCGTAACGGACACATTTGACATTTAACATAACGCGTTATAACAATAATAATATATAATCGATTTTTTTACAATAACAATACGAAATTATTAAATAAAACAATATTAAGCAAAATATTTTCAGTTTTTACATTTAAAAAAATGTGGTCGGCGATTACCTAGTTGCAAGAGCGATGGATACGATGCAATACGACGATGCGATGCAATGAAAAAATAAAGATTTAGATAACAATCAAGTATGTACTGAATATCACAAAAACTGCACCATATGCGATTTACCGGTCAGCGACTCGCGATTTGTTTGAAAATGGCCCCTAAGACGGATTAGCCTTTTTGAAGTGCCAAACCGCGTACCGTACCACATGAATATCGATGACTTGCGTAAAGATCGCAGAATTATTGAATAATTCATAGGGACCCTCGTTTGCATTCGGATCCGCAGACGTGCGCAATAAGTCGACCAAACACGTCCCATCGAAACGCACAAATCCCGAAACCTGTAAACAAATCCATCGATATCGATAGCCGGCTGTTTCGACTGAATAAATCACTAGTGCTGGGATCAATGTTGCGACTTGTATCAATGAATATTTCTCACTTAAATAATATCTGTCTGTTACTCCAATTAAATTATACCTTTTCAGGAGAAGCCCTTGCATTTTAAGAGCGTATTTGGTCTACTTTTTTCATAACCTGCCTACTTTTTTTCCTGCCGGCGCCGGCGGCGTCTGTATTTAAGAGCTCATATAACCCAAATCTTTTTAAAGTTCGAGAGAATAGGCATTTTCTGGGTGAGCTCGCTTCATCATAGGCTTCATCTTCGCTACACAGCTTTATGTTGGCCAAGAGCAAATCCATCTGTAATAAAAAATAATAATAATGACAAAATGTGAAAAGACAGTCTACTGGATGTCGGTGATGAGCTCCGATATACTTTTGTCAAGCATCGAAACATAACAACACACAGTCCGATTTCCCGTTAAATCAAAATCCAATGTAAAATTTTAAAAGTAACAGAAACTAAAAACACACAAAAGGTTGGATGATTTCCTACCTAAATGCTATTGTATTGTTGAATACCATAGTTATCATAACGTTTGTGGAGATTCTGGGGACGGTTTTGATTCTTAATACTATTTATAATATAACAAAATGATTCGTTTAATCAATTAGAAGAAAATAATTTTAACTCAAACGAACCTCAAAAATCACATCATACTCGCAATTACTACAGCAGAATATGAATCTCTTTTAGAAACTGATTCCAATGATGAAAATTGTTTTTTAATTAAGATTTGTAGGAAATCTAGGAAAATATTATAAAGTATCAAGGTCACTTGTGCCAGCATAGATAATTTTTGTTGACAGTGCATTGACTTGCATTGTTAATTTCATCTCAAGTATTTTCATTACTTTTAAATGTTAAAAACTATACTAAGCGGTAGTAGCTACTTAGCATGCCTCTTATAATAACTAGAAATGAAAGAAGTAACAATAGAGATACACGGGTCATAATTAAATCAAAAACTTGACTTACTCACTCTGTCATATTAAATTCTTCTTGTTATGACTACTGAATATGACAGGCTAATATTTTTTGCGCGAAATATTGCAATAAAAACGCGCCTTACTTTTTACTAGGCACGGGTGAAAATGTTTACAGTGAGTAATGGCCTAGCAACATGACACTATTAGCTGAATTCACGCCCTCAACTCTCGTTTGCAAGTAACGATACGATTACGACATCACGACTGAGATAACGATACGATTACGACATCACGACTGAGATAACGATACGATATTTCCGAATAGTGTTATTTTTTTATGTCCTTACTTACTACTACCCGCGACTTCGTACGCGTTCTAGTACGTTTTTTGTAAATCCCTTTTCAGTATTAAAAGTATCCTTTTTGTTAATACATGTGTGTGCCAAATTTCTTCCAAATCTGTTCAGCCGTTTTTGCGTCATTGAGTAACAAACATCCAACAAATTTACAGTAAGCCTTTGCAAAGTAGTTTTTGTCAATGTTTAATGTTCATTTCATTCATCAAAAGAAATCCTGTTGAATATTCTCTCCGTTCAACAAAAAAAAGGTACATTTCTGTGTTCAGATTTTTTTTAAATTTATTTTTATAATTTTTTTTTTGTTATTTTATCCGCAATCAGTCAAATAACTATAATCGGATCTGTTATTTATGTTTTTTAAATTGTGAGAGTATCCTCCAACAAGAATACCACTCTTGATAATTATGAGGAAATTTTGACTCCTTTGGTTAAATTTAGCTGGATGAAAATTTTTGATCCAGCTCCAGGATGTGTGCCCTTTTTAATCTTTTTGGTGGATTGCTGCAAAGAAGCTTTTGGGCCAGCTCATTTGGGTGAGTCTTCAGGCGATTCTTATAATTTTTGCAGATTTTAGCAATTTCCTCTCTTATGGTAGGTACATTCGAGAAATGATGCACTTCAGCGTTGGTTATAAACCAGGGTGCCCTGAGAATAGTTTTTAGAATGGCGTTCTGAGACCGCTGGAGAATCTCTACGTTGGAATGGCTAGCAGTGCCCCACAGCTGAATCCCATACGTCCATATAGGTTTTATAGCCACTTTATAAATGAGTAGTTTATTTTCAGTCGACAGGTTAGAAGATCTACCCAACAACCATTGCAGACCTCTGAATCTGAGATTTATTGCATCTCGTTTCGCTTTGATGTGATTTTTCCAGATCAGACGCCGATCCAAGTGGAGACCTAAGTATTTTACCGATTCCACGTGTGGCAAGATTTCGTTGTTTAAAGAAACGGGAGGACAATTACCGTGGCGGAGAGCGAAAGTTATATGGGCAGATTTTGGCGCGCTTACATTTTTATAAATAACAATATTTACTATGAAAAATTATTATTAATTATTCCGAAAAAAAATCGCGTGGAGTAAAACAATGTTATCACAAGGCCACACCGCGCCCTGTCGAGAGCCTGCTCATGTCAGATGTGTTCATGATATTATTACACATTAGCTCCTATTTAAAAAATGATTTTACGGAAAAAATAGCACATCAGTCAAAAGAAAACTATTTTGTAATATTAAATTCTTGTGTTTCAAATTAACGGCAAAACGCACAATCATGTACACCATACTTCGCTAAAGTTTAAGTTTGCTATTGTCAAAAATACGAATGCTTGAGGAACAAACAGTTGTTTCCAATACAACTTACAAGTTACGTAATGTAGTGATTGGACCGTCTGTATAAGCATACTATATAACATCTTCTATACACATTATAAAATAAAGTCGCTGTACGCTTCTGTCTACTTCTCTTCTAACTCAATCTAAACCACCCAACGGATTTTGATATGGTTTTTAATAGTGGAAAGAGCGATAAACGAGGAAAATTTGTATATAATTTTCGGGAAAAAATGCATTCGTGGCGAAGCCAGTGCGTCGCTAGTATTATATAAAAATAAATTAATAGAAAATAACGCTAATTGAAACGGTAAAATTCAGAAAAATAGCCAACATAATAGAGCTATTAATTAAACTAACTTAAAAAATTACTAACTTAAAAAGCCGTGTGCGACTAAGTCTTCTTGGGATTTTCTGATGAGAAACCGAGTAGTTACCGTAAGACTCGTTAGATTAGATTTTCTACATCTGCCGGGTTTCCTACTCCCTCGAGATTTGTCCCCCGTGATAAGCTGTAGAATACCGTGTTTTTCATCTATCATTAGGTACATATTTAAAAATACTAGCAGGTACTCGCGACTTAGACCCATTTTTAATGTTAACAAACATCCATACATCCATAGATCCGTCCATAAACTTTCGCATTTATAATATTAGTAGGATATAGTTGTATCAATACATTTCTATATATGTAGATATGTATTTATCTATAGACGCACAGACAAATAGACAAAAATTCTAAAAACTATTTTTGATCTCGCTAACAAGTATAATATTGTACAAGGTGTACAAATTGTTTTTTTTTTTTAAATATATTTAATGTACAGACACAGTTTTATTATATGTATATACATTCTACCGATGACTTTCAATGTGTAAAATGAAAACCAATATACAAAAGTGATTAGTTGAAGTTCGTTTACTTTGCACTCAATTGGAACTCTCTCTGACGCTCCACTCCTAATATTGTTTTAAAACTTTCCACTCAATTTGAGACGTATTTGCTCGCTCAGATAACTATGCCGATATTAACTGCTGCAATTTCAACGCTAAATGTGAGCATGTGCCAATGAAGATATTGTTGAAGTCGAATCTTGAACGAGACATTCGAGGCGGTCACTAATTGCCGGAGGTTGGGCGAGCTCCAACTTTAACTAAATCGACATTTACTACGAACTAAATTTCAACTAAAAATCCCTTTTCCGCGAATCGGCTAAAGTTTCAGCGTTCGTTCGGAGGAAATAAATTTATAACCTTTTGTGCTCTTAACCTGCTTTATAACCTGCTGAAACTTCGGGATTAAAACAGAAAACAAGTTGTGTAAAGTTTTCTTTTATTATAAAATATATTCACCGAGTAATAATACTAGACCGAGTAATAGATACTCGAAAATCATCTGGAAAGTTTGCTTTTATATTTTACTGAGGGATATTTTTTTTCTGATTTATTGTATATACAGAAACCTTCCTTATGAATCCTTATAAATCTTTCCATTAGTGAAAACCCTATCAAAATCCGTTAGGTGCTTTAGAAAAAGTTAGCGGAGAAACAAAAAGACGCATACAGCAAGCTTATTTTATAATATTTATAGATTAGATATAGATATTGATTAATATTTTGTATAAATTGATCTATTAAGGTAATAAAACACATGTCCTGTTGACAAAGTAGTTACATATTCCTGTTGACGTGTTGTTTGTGGATCGACAGCATGTCCGCCACCATCACACCTGGAGAACTTTCTGGGGAGCTTTATTGACTTTATTAGTTCGAATCAAAGAATATGACATTCTTTTAACAATATAATTTCTTGTGTGACGTAACCATAACTGATGTCATTTCTTAATTAATTACAAACTGTAACAACATTATAACTAAAAGTACCTTTTTAGTTACAATGATTTATGTCAAGATATTATAAATAATTCTAAAATTAAGAGAATTTTATTTGTATAATTACTTTATCCTTCTACGTTGATAAGAAGATATTATAATGTGAATTTACGTGAGAAGAAATGAAAAGCGTCGCGAAACTCGCGGGATTTATTTTTGTGTACGCTGATATGTGAAAAATGATTTAGAAAGTTACCTACAAATATAATGGTGTAAGTATACGTTTCTGATAATACAGATAGAATCACATTAAATTTTAACGAAAGGGAGCGATATTTACTTATGCAAGTTAATTTAGTCAAGTTTTAAAACATTTAAAACCAGTATCAAAATTGTCCTATTATTATAAATGCAAAATTTCAAGCCTTAATTACTCAATCGATGACATGAAATTTCGTATACATACACGTTATCAGGGACACAAAAAAGGACATAGAGTACCTTTCAGAATAGGGAAAAATCCTTTTCTAACGGTTGAATTACATGGATATTTGAAGTGAAGCACATTTGAAATACAATTCTGCTCCAAACAGATAACAATTGTTTCAACAATGATTTGAACTGGATGGGAAATAGATTTGCCTTTTATTTATGATTCAGTGGATCTTTTCCACAGCGAAAGAGGAGCAAGGCAATTTAGAGTTGAACGGCAAATTGGCAACCACGAGCCAAGTGTTGGGCAGCGATGCGCACATTTGAATTGTAAAGTACAAACTGCGCTGCCGACCAATATTCGGCGAGTAAATTGTCTTAGTACTTTAACCCTCCCTCTGTACGAACTTCCGACTCACACGAAATAGGATAGCCACAAACAGCCGGAATAGGTCTGAATTCATATTCTTAATTCAGAAGCCTCGCCTCATCATACATGTCTTAAAAATTCAGATTGCTTAGTTGGCTATTTTTTAGGTAGGCGTAGAAAATCATACTAAGAAATTCACATGAGAATATGTGTGGAGAATAGTCAATTTGTATGCAGTTCTGTGCTTTCTAAATTAATAAAATGAATTAAGATTAATTAATAAATAAAATTAATTCAGAGTGAGATTCGGACTGTTTGAGGCCGCCCTAAGACATCAAGTCTTAGGGCGACTTAGTCTTAGTCCAAAATACAACGTAATTGATTAGTAAAGAAAAAGGATAATTCAATTTGTAACCATTGTATGGTGAGGAATCGATTATTATTAGCTCGAAATATACGAATTTATACGAGACTAGACAACAACAAAAAGTAAATTTATGCTAGCCGTAATCTAAAGTTCCCTTTCTAAAGATATTGATTGGTTAATTTATTTATGTGTATTTTGTTTTGTGTTGGCTGAAGTACGTGTCTGAAGCTGTTAAGGCGTTCAATTCGTCTTTGTCAAGTGTCATGAGCCAGTGTGAGCTTAGACTAGATGGAATATTCAGTGAAGGTTCACAAAACGGACATTGTTCCTTCCGTTCTATTTTGTTTTTATATAACAACTAGCGACCCGCTCCCGGCTTTGCGCATTTGCGCAATTATTTCTGCAAATTATATGTAAAAAAACCTTCCTCACTTAAGGCTCTTTCCATTACTGAAAACCGCATTAAAGTCCGTTGCGTGGGTTAAAAGATCTAAGCGTCATCTAATGACTAGTAGTAACGGCTTTCACTATTTATTTATTATCTATAAATTTTATTGAAGTATTAATCAAGTTACTATTATAATTTTGAACTTTGTTAATGCTAAACATGGTATGTTTGTGTGTCAGTCCTTTATTAAAATATATATTATCAAATTAATGACAATTTATAATATAAATTCTAGCTGTACCCGGGACTTCATACGCGCTGTAGTTCGTTTTTTAAAAACCCTTTAGGAACCTTACATTTTTCAGTATATAAAATATCCGATGTGTTAATCCAGGTAATAAGCTATCTGTGTGACAAATTTCATACAAATCCGTTCAGCCGTTTTTGCGTCATTGAATAACAAATATACAAACTTTTGCATTTATATTACAATAGAACAAATTGGACAAAAAATCCAAGTAGTTCTACTGCAGAGTATGACAGATTGGACTCAAATAATTTTAATGGAGCATGTCCAAATCGTTCTACTGATAAATTTTATAGGTATACGTACAAGAATTCGAAAACATATTAACCTTATACAACAAATATTTTCATCTTGACCTATGTTATGAAACTATTATTTTAAAGAATGTCACGGTTATGCAAAAAAAAATCAAATTTATTATATCCCCTAAGATTTTTTTTATAATTTATTTTGAACATATGTACAATTAAATTTAAAACATAAACTTAAATTTTTATACCATGATCCAGCAAAATAATATATCTTTGCCATGATCCCTCTGCTATACCAGTAAAATAAGTAACTCTTTATTACTTAGTTATTAGGTTCTTTTTAACTCTTTATTCTTTAGGTATAATAAACTAAATATAAAGAAATATTTAATAAATGTTCTAATTATATATCCTCATATAAATAACATAAGAATCTAATTAGGACGTACAAAAAAAATTGTAAAAGCTTTGTCGCTTTTCCTAATGTTAAGGCCTCTCTAATTAATTAACAAGAGATTGAAATCCAATTACAGCGTATTTTCGTAGTACGAGTCCCTGTCGGGAATCGGATTTAAAGCAGTATATTAAATATACTGCTTAAGTATATTAATAATGCTTGTAATTGTTTTCATCTTCGGATCTCCTATATGTTAAATTTTTTTATTAACAAAAAATACTAATTCATTTATCCTTACATATAATATATAGTAACTACATAGTATAGTAGCCAACTTCTTCTAAACCACCTAACGGATTTTGATACGGTTTTTGAAAGAGGGATCAATGAGAAAGGTTTGTGTATGTAGGTATATTACACAAAATAAATGCAGCTGTGCTAGTATACTGGTAAAATGATTGAATTGACTCTTTTAAACAATTACAAAAGTAATTATTTATCACATCTGGTTTATTAACTTTTAAATGTCATTCAATTAAATTTAGCTTTTGATTTTCATCCAACTAGAATAATTTGGCCTCGCTGTATTTTTACAAAACTCATTGAAAACAACTTTAGCCCGGATTCGCGAAAACTGAATTACAGTTCAGATGGGATGGGAAAAAACCATTGAACTCACGACACTGTTACCGTAATCGGCACCTCTGTATATAAGTACATATGTAATTCCTTCATGTCCTGACGATCCAAAACATACACACGTAATTATTCAAATTTTCACTTCTGTAGGCACTTCCGAAGTGCCACTGGTTTTTTTTTTTTTTTTTCATTTGTATACGAGAAAGCGATCAACCACAATCTCTTCTGATCATAAGTGAAGATGAGGTCCGAGATGTTGTAGTTCGCTTCACTCTGTTCTTAAATAAGATAAAAGAAAATGCAATTGTATCGTGGATTTTGTGGTGGAAATTAAAATAAAAATATATTAATTTTAAAATTTTGTCTTTACAGAACAAAAATCCGGCTATTGCTACATTGTGCTGAAGAAGAATAGGACAGGAAGACCAAGGTATTGCGTTCTAAATTCGTTCTAATCTAGATAATTTTTACATTATTCCACCTAAAGTACCTACTACTGATTTCGCTAATGGATCGGCCAGAAGAATAAATCAGGTCTGAACGAATGGCGAATCGCTCGTCGAGTGGGCAATATTTTATGCCTTCTTGCACATGGAATCCGTTACACAAATGTGTGTAATTAATTCTAGTGACCGTTGAAATCTCGGCTCCTATATAACGGTCCCTTTTTGCTTACAGCTGATGCCCTTTTTAACACCTAAGTGTATTTAAATCTTCTTAATGTACAGATCAGATCTTAAGACTCAAATCGCTTTGTCTGGCACAAAGGAAATATTATTCGTGCTATGAAATATTTCAACTGACGTTTTATTTATTTAAATTATTTTATTCATTTTAAGTATCGATAACTTGTATCCTCAAAATGATAAAATGAAAAGTATTATTTTAAAACTTTAGTTCATTTAAGACATTTAGTTTAAGAATTTTGGCATTTGGCAAGTAGCGGCAGGGAACAGTGCGTTTCGCAGTCATTTGGGCAGCTTGTTTGAAAGCAGTAACCACCTTTCAGAAGACCACAGTGAAATAACAACATGCTGCTGTTGAATAAATGAATAATTTCATTTTCCATTTAATGAGGTTCCAGCTAAGTATCTGTCAAAAATCGACACGAAAGGGGTATGGGCAGACCGGGATGGCTCTCTTAAATAAACGTGCTCAGAAATGAAAGTAGACAAGTGGGTTGGTCCCGCAGTTTTATTACGAAAGTTTTAGACTAACACCTCTCTAACTGCTGTAATAGTCATTCTTCGTGCCGCCACTCTGTGCACTTTGTTATAAAATGGATTCCAACTTTTTGGACGCTCAACTTCTCTCTCGTCGTCGTCATTATGTATGTACCATTTACATTTATAACACATAATGGAATGAATCTTCACATAAAATATCATTTTATGCGTCGTGTGTTCAAAAAATAATGAGATCGTTCGTATTTTGGGAAGATTTTCATCTATTCATTTACATTAATATTTTACCCTGAACCCCGTCTGACTGTGCATCTGTCGGGAATAATACCGTCTCCCTCCAATTTTGGAATTGGAAGGGAGAGACGAGTTAAAGATAAAATGGAAATATAATACAGCTAATACAATAATACAGCAGAATAACTATTAACACAATTTTCCTCTACATCGCAGATTGTCAAAAGCTAGATTGCTAGGTGACATCAAAAAATATATTAAGCCACGTTTCTTGTATTGCACATTTGTAATTCGGCCTCGTGTGACAATAAATAATGGCAACATTGTCAAGCCGTGATCAAACCTAACACATTATCTTTGGTTGACCCATGTCCTACTCCTTGTCATGTAGATTAGGCGGTTTTAGTTCAACCCCTAAAGACCAACGTGATTAATTCCTTTTCCCTTTCGCCCCGTGTCCATCCTATTTCAACGAATTGTTGCTTAATTACTGTGTACTTTTAATTTGACTGTTTACAGTGGCCAAACTTCTGCCAAATATAGAGCTTGTTTACTCAAAAACGCGTAGTGTCTGAGTACCAATGCCTTTCGCAGTCATAAATTGGAACCCGCTTACAAAAACCACTGTAAAATAACGTCATGTGAGCTCTTGTGTTTCGATGAGTAAGGGATGCTAAATAAGTAAGGTAATAAATAATAAATGCTAAATAAATAATAAATGCTTAATAAGTAAGGGATGCTAGAGACCGTTTTCCTATACCTTATCTTTTATCTCACTGTAGTACAGCTATGGTGTTGCTTGTGTTAATAGATAGACGACCTACCATTAAGTGTAATCCCTACGACCTTTACATAAAAGAAAAAACACGCAGGAAAATATCAGAGATGCAAGACCAAGTTTAGAACCTGTGTCTATCGCATCAGCAAACGTTCGCCCCATTGAAATATATTTATGTTATTAATTAATATTTGCTAAATGTACCTATGTATATGAACATATACTTTTATTACCAATATCTCGATAACATCACACTCTCGATTCAACGGATTTACCAAAGTTCCTTCAGCTTGCAAACGACTGACATTACAACGTAATGACTTCGTTAACCCAAGCGGCTGCGTATATCGGCTGTTACAGCTTTTGCTAAGTACCTTCATTAAGTAATTTGCGGGCATTTCGAGTACATGTTATCTTTTCATTACTTACCGGTTTAAAAGTTATGCTACACATGCAAATATTATTGAACGACATAGTTAGTTTTTATGTTTTTTAGAAATATTAACTCAGCAATCACTACATATCTGTAGCTTTTACAGATTTTTAGGCCATATCTTTACATGGTATAATTTAAAGTCGATTTTCGCGTCTGTCTTGTATAACCGCTACCTCCTCCTAAACCACGCATCGGATTTTGATGAGGTTTTCACCATCAGTTAGACATTTTATTACGAAGGTTTATATAATTATACTAGCTGGTGCCCGCGACTTCGTCCGCGTTCAAAATGTTATATAGCCTAAAGCCTTCCTCGATAAATGGACTATCCAACACAAAAAGAATTTTTCAATTCAAACCAGTAGTTCCCGAGATTACCTAACGCGTTCAACCAAACAAACTCTACCATCAAATGAATCATCTGCCTGCCCGCTAAGCTTTTAAATAAAAAAGACTTGTATAAAACTTTTTTTATTATTACATTCTTTTTTTTATAAAATGCGCCCTCCAATAACGTTAATATTGTAGAAAAATTGTGAGTGTTTTAAATAATTTTTCCTGGCGTTCAGTGAGGCAATTTGTCAATGTCGCCTAAAGGAGGCGCACTTCATACGATGCGAAGTGGCTTCAGCAGCCGTCGAGCCTATATCAAAAGTGGATTCATTGAATCAAATTTCCATTTAATCTAGCGTCACTTTAATTCGATACGGTCAGAAATTACGTTCATCTTCACGCTCAAATCAAAATCAAAATCAAAATATTTATTTATCAATTAGGTTTCTCACGAAACTCTTATGATCGTTATTATAAATTTAAATTTACTAGGGTTTCGGAAAAAAAGCCAAGATGACGATCCTGAGAAGAAACCCCGAAAGAAACTCAGGATACTATTCTTTTTGTCATCTTTAAAATATAAAAATTACAATTAAGTACACTTAATACAAACATAAAGTTCATATACAATACTAAGCAAAACATAGTATGAGCTCCGGATCCAAGCTCTAAATCCAGGCTTCATTGTCACTTAAATAATCAGTGACCTTATAGTAGCCTTTCGAGAGGAGTTGGGCTTTAATATTGCTAATTAATTAATGAAATATTGCTTCGATATCTACATACATATATTGAAGAAAATACCTTAATCAACTTGGCAGCAGAAACTAGTCTTGTCCTGGATGCGCTATCAGTTTTAGCTAATATACAGCAAGAGATGCACTAAACAAACTATTTCCTTTTATTTATTTATATTAATTTAAATATAAATATAATATAATAATAAAAATATTAAATTTAAATTAAAGAAATATTTTTTAAATTGTATGTAATTAATAATAATATTAATAATAATTAATAGTATATAGTTAGAATTATTAATAATTTCAAATGATAAAACGAGATTAAACCTCAGTGGTTTTTAGTTTTATCGTTTTACATGTTATTTTATAAAGTAGCCCTTAAAATTGTTAAAATTATAAATAAAAAAAAAAATAAAAAAAATAAAAATTAAAATAATAATAAATAATAATGAATAAATAATATTGTGGGTACCTAATGTCTTAAACCCATTGATATGGTTGTCTAGTCAATGAGTTATCGTACACATTGTCAGTTATAAAAATATAAATAAAATTGATATATTGCCTACAGCTTGCTTGCTTGCTTGCTTTAATTTTTAAATGCATGTTTTATTTTATTTTTTAATTTTAATAAAATTTTAATAATTTTATATACTATTAATTAATATATATTAAATTACTTATTATTAGTTATACTAAATTTATTTTAGTGTTTTTTTAGTAACTTTTTAATATATTTTTTATTTCTATAGGCAGTTTACTAATTAGATTGGGAATTAGGTATTGTGATGTTCTTTTACCGACCTAGTGGGGGGAATCCACCTGTGGTTCCCAATGGGAACGGATAGGGCATCCCTTACTTACCGAAACACAACAGCACACATGCTGTTATTTCACGTTGGTCTTTTGTAAGGGGGTGGTCACTGCCGCCAGACGGGCTGCAAGCGAATGCATTGTGAAATGTGATATTGTCATTGCGAAATGCATTGTGCTCTGCCATAATTATCATCATATAAACATATAATATCATGGCAATGAGGTGCTTTAAGGTAACGTTTCAACCTTAAGAAATAAATGAAAAGTAACTCCAAGTCAAAATGAGAAGGATTAATATTATAATGCCGTTCGATTTATTTTACATTTTAGATTTATTATTAAGATCTTAAAATACACTGTTTACTTATTCCGGTTTTTCACGAATAAATACAGCTTCCTTTCCCTTTGATCCTTCACATGTTGTGTACTCTGTTGCCAATTGATTGATTGCGTAATTCCAGATTGCTTTTTGCGTACAAAATAACTTTAGGCGTTGAATTATTGAGGTAACCATAGTTACGGGAAATGGATTTTCCTTGTAACAATAGCCTCGATATTATTTGCCCGAGTTGAAACTGTCAATCAGTTGTTTACTTCTACACTGCGGTAACTTTAATAACAATCTCTCGCACAACTTTGCCCACAAATGTGCGGTATCTAAAACTCGAGCTGTGCTTTTGACTTCGTTACAAAGTTTCTTCTAGTCGCTCGTCTAGTTTGACCTCTACAATTTTGTTCTAACATTAGACAAGTGTTTTTCTACGCACGTATTTTGTCATTCGTAAAATAAACAGGGCGTCTGTTATAGTATCTGTTACCGGCGTGATTCAGGCCAGTCAATAAACGGAGGAAATTTAACTGTTCTTAAAAACACAAGACTGGTTTCGGCATATTTATATAAATATATTACTAATTTTTGGCAGCAAAACATCTTGTCGTCTAAACTTCCTCAGTGCCTTTTCAACCAATGTGTGTTGCCAGTGAAGAATATATGTATATGGCGCTGCAAAGTGGTCTCTAACTATGGGCCTCGTAAGAAAGCCCAAGTCCCTCAACGAGCCATTGTTCGTCTCCATAAGAGAAGGCTGTGTTCGGGGTACAGGGATCGATTCTATACTGGAGAGAGCTAAGGGCTATCGATGCTCGTGGTTACTCTGCGAGATCTAATCACAAATCAGAAGATCCGTAGACATGGTGAACAAAAAATCTAATAAGTAAATCTAATAAAACCTATGGGCCATAGGTCAACAGTGAATCCAGACTGCTTCTGAAAGGTCCTATTGGAAAATATGTTGCAAAATGGAGTAGTGGATGTCCTACTCTACGGTTGAGCTACACTTGAGATGATGATGATGATTA
This sequence comes from Synanthedon andrenaeformis, assembly GCA_936446665.2. Classification (NCBI taxonomy): domain Eukaryota; kingdom Metazoa; phylum Arthropoda; class Insecta; order Lepidoptera; family Sesiidae; genus Synanthedon; species Synanthedon andrenaeformis. The sequence continues at coordinate 8,875,721 of OW387781.2, read as the reverse complement.
AATTCATCATCTCAAGTCTCACTTAACTGAAATTTTATTGAAAATACATCCGTTCACTTGTTCGTAATACTCTTAAAAGTTATAAAAATAAATTTTTAAAAAGTTGTGAACAAACATAATGTCAAGACAAAATAAAAAATATTTTAGCTTATAGTAGAGTGTTGGAAACAAACAGGTGAGAAATAACTGTCTTATGGTAAGTAGTTTTATATATGTATAAAGAACTTTATATCTTTTTCTTTTTGAGTGTACCTTTTCTTCCATTAAATCGATTCTCTTTAGTCCAATTTCTGATTTTCTGTTTCTGCCTTATCCTTCAACACCGCATAAGTCAGTCTTCTCCAACCATATAACAATTCATCTAAGTGAGCGGTTCAAGTGATATTGGGAAACCATAGTGTAATCTCTCTATTCTTTCGTGTTGGTGGCTTCATTTATAAACATGTTGGTTAACAAAGAATATATAAAATATAGTACTTACAAAGTTATTATCTCTATTAACATGTATGTATGAGGCTACAACCGGCGACACAATGTCTGCTTCCTGAGGTTTTTTCCTTATACCTTGATTGTTTGTTCTGTCGTTCTTTTGTTGACATTGAAAGCTAAGAAAAAGCTACCTAAAGAATGTTTTTGTTGTAACCTTATATTAAACACTAGTTATTTTCTTTATAGTTAGTAACGAATAGTTAGTTAGTTTATTTCTAAATGCTTATATGTATTTGCACTTAAATATATGTAATTGTTCAACTTAATTTTTATAAATTAAAAAGTAAATAATAAAAAATTAATATGGATAAAATGTTATTTTTCAAACGAAGTTTAGTTTCAGTTGTTGTTAAAAATGTTTAAAATGCCTTAAAACTAAGACTGTATTGATTGGTTGATTAAATTATTACCTAAATGTTATATGAGAAAACACTTCAAAAATAATCTTTTCGACTTGCGAGTGTGAACATACGATATGAAGGTAGTAAGGGATCGTAAACAGTCCGGTAGGCATGCGGTTTTCATTATCAAACGCAATGAGCTCCAATAACAAAATTCGAGTTATTTGGAGCGAAATGTTATCCGCGAACATAATTACAGTGCTTCAAAGAGCATTTTAGGGAACTCAGGATCTATTAAACTATTGAAGCTAACTTTTATATTGAATGCTTTTAATGTTAATGTGTGACAGACAAGCAAACCACCCTCAAGTTTTTAGAGAGTAACACTTCATCTATATGAATAAAAATAGATGTGACTATGTATATTCTCTTTGGACATCAAAACCGCTCAACCGATCACCGTGAAATTTCGCATTAAGCAAAACATTTTACATTCGCAAAAAAAGTAATATTTCTGAGGTACGCGGCCATAAACGCCTTATATTAGTTAATTATTACCTTAAATTAGTTAGCTTCATAGCCGTTTTTAATATCTGCTTTCATCACTTATTTAAGTAAGGAATCCATAATAAAATTTTATTTTTCATCAACCCATTTTAGGGATATTTCTTTTCCTCCTCCCAGACAAAACCGTAATACTCTTATGTAACACAAATGTCTTTAAAATTGGAAGCGTTTGCCATTCAGTGTGCCAAAAGTCGAAGCATTAACTATTTTTCGGATACACGGGATTATATTATGAAGAATATCGACAGGTATTAAGGGGCACGGACGTTCCTTCCTCAAACGTTCCTCTCAAATCATGCAGGTATTCAGGGAATGTTTCTAGGAATTTTTCGATTAAGCCGCCATTCGACTAGCAAGACCTTTAAGACGTTGTACTAAACATTATCTACAATATTTTTTATGTACTTATATAATTTATTTCCCGACTGCAAATGAATGCGTGGATTGCGTTTTTATTTATAACAGATATTAAAGACAGTTAAAAAGGACAAAATTTAGTAATATATTTTAACTAAATTTATAAATATTTTTATAAATTAATATATAGTAAAGTATATTTATACCTGTATACAGTAAAGTATATAAAGTCTACAGTATAGTATATAAGTAAGTATATATAAGTCGTGACATGTCTATGAAATAAGAAAGTCATCAACGCTTGTCAATCAATACAAAGCAACAAGGCTTGGTAAATAATGTTTCTCTAGACAATAGAGGCAAAGTTATATTGTATTTTGTAACACGCGGTATTGGTGAAACCACCCAACTTACTAAACATTTTCAAATGTTATATACTCGTAAGTTTTTAAAAAATCATTATTTCAATAAGCAAAGCCTGGATTAATTAGAGCAGTAATGATATTTGTTATTAATATAGCAGTAATTGCTCAATGGGACGAACGTTTAGTGAATTTACGAGTAGATTAGATACAACATCGGGAACAGTACTTTTTTGGATAAAAGTTATCCTATGCCCTTTCATGTACTCTGAAAACGCGTATACAAAATTTCATGATGATCGTTTGAGTAGTAAAGCCGTGAAAAGGTAAAAGACAGACAGTTATTTTGACATTTATAATATTAAGTATAATATTAGTCTAATGTAGTGTACAAGCAAAATAAGCCATTATAATAACGTCTAGACGACAAATTTCATAAATAAGAAACGTGTACGGATTCGGCAAGAAAGTTTATGAGAGCCCATAACTCAGCACAAGCCGTCTGTCAGATACGAGGACACTGCTCGTTTGCTAACTCCAAATAAATCGACTACTTTCATTTATCCAATCCCTTTGTCTTTTTAAACTCGTATGTGAAAATGTGAAGTGTGAAGTGCCCGCAAAAGTTTCTTAGAAATACCATAGATAAAATAGTACTTAACCAGTAACTTAACTGGTTAAGTACTATTTTATCTTTTATCTAAAGAAATACTTATTAAATACTAGCCGGTGTCCGCAACTTCCACAGGAATCTAACATTTTTCCAGAATAAAAATTAATTCTATAGTTTAATCAATCAACAATGCGCTGCCGACTACAATAGGATTAAGGCAAGTGATAGAGAAGTAGGCTCTGGCATCGACATTTTATTCACCGAAACACAACAGCACACGTGCTGTTATTTCACGGTGGTATTCTGTAAGAGGGTGGTTACTGCTGCCAGACTGGCCAAATGACTGCAGAACGTAGTATGCACTACCATTTTTTGCAGGTCCAGACCAGAGCCAACTTTGAAAAGTTCATTTCCAAAGTTAACTGTCTGACTCAGCAGAAAGATTTCTTGCTATTAAGTACAGCCTTAAGTGCTATACAAAAAATCTTTTAATAGCTTTACACTCCGTCAGGATAGTGTCTCAAGGGTGTTTATATATTATCACTCAACATACTCTATATAGCTACGTTTGAAAGGGAAATGATTGCTATAAAAAGTGTAAATCTTTCGCCTTGGGTGCGATAAATTGGCATAACGAGCATGGAAGATCCCATAACACCCGGCGAAAAGCTATAAAATCGAATGGACTTGACTTTTGGATCTAAGAATCGAACCCTTTTTAAATATTTAGATAAATTTTGTGTAATAAATAACAAAACCAAAAGCGTTCTTTGTTGGTTATAACCTGTCAAAAAGACAACGTTCTAATTGATAGATGTTCCAACGAACACACAGTTCGCTTGATGGAAAAACCAAAATAATCTATAAACGTTTGTCCGGAGTGATTCATCAACGCATAGCCTAAGTAACCTTAAGAACTGAAAATTTTATGATGGAAACATCCACTAAGGAAGGATTTTTGGAAATTCCATCCCTATAAGCTAAAGCTAGAAACCAGTGATTTTTAAAGTTAGAAGCATGAAGTTTCATATACAAGCTTCTGGTTAGGAATAAATAATAAAGGAATCAAAAAATACGTTTTTGAAAATACAACCCCAAACATGGAAAATGGGGTAAAATTATATAAAAAGCACGCCGCAGCGAAACGAGCTAGTATATTATATATAAGCACGTAGAGAAAAGTGGTTAATTGCTAAACCTCGTAATAATAACACTGGGGACTCTGTAATAAAATAAAATGGGGTGTACAAAATACAAGAACGTTATAACAGCAAAAGCTGTGTTAAAACGCGGAGATCCAATTAAATTTATGCATATAATATTTATCATATTACCATGTAATAGGCTATACAATGTGTTTGGCGCAACGATGTAAACTTTTCAGTGAGTCATAGCTGAGGTCATTTGCAATCATTATGACCAAAATTGTCCAAACAAAAATGTGACGGTTTTTAAAATATTTGAAATTTTCTATATTTTTTATTTTTCCCCAAAAATTTACTATTAACTTTTAATAACTTTTTTGGTAATTAAGATATCAGTCTAAAACGTGCTTTATTTCTGACTTAAATGTATGTACTTGAAATAAAAAACAATAACTAGATATTTGAATAGCAATAAAAAAAAATATTACAACTTTCTTTTGCATTGTACTAAATTAATTGACAAAGTTCAACTTTAAAGTACATTTTTATAAAAAAAATATTGATATTTAGTTTTTCCAAATTTGTTAAAAACTTCCTTATTTCATACTCTTTAACATGGTATACACCACGTTTATAAAAGTTTCTTTGGTGCTCTGGCACAAACGGTGAATAGATGTCTGAAAGAGTCAGTGAAAGAGTTGTGTATGAGAACAAAATAAAACAATTATAATTAATTCCAAAATTTATTATAAATCTTGTTCAATATGCAAACCCTGATTTCTTATGCAGGTTCTATATCTTTTTCTTATGTGAACTGTTGTTAGTCAAACTTGCATCTCCTCTCTCATTTTCACAAATGCATTAGTAATTTTATTTATTAAATGTTCTTTATTTCTTATTTCCTCGTCGTATACTAAACTTTTAGCACGCCCCCATACGTATAAATCGAGGGGTGTAAGGTCTGGTGAGCGTGCTGGCCACGGGATGGGTCCTTGCCTCCCAATCCATGCGTTGGGGAATGTGTTATCTAGAAATTCCCTTACATCTCGACGATAGTGTGCTGGGCAGCCGTCATTTTGGAATATAAACGGTTGGTCGCCTTGAAATTCCTTCAAATGTTGAGTTAATTCAGGCAAAGTGTTTTCTAGGAAGTCTAGATAATTATCGCCATTTAAGTTATCGGGTAAAAAATATGGCCCAACCAACTCCCTTCCGATTACTCCAGCCCACACATTTACGCTAAATTTTATTTGAAAAGACGTTTGTCTAGTTTTATGAGGATTCTCCCCCTTTGGTGCCCAAAAGTGAAGGTTGTGAAAATTTACACAACCTTCACGTGAAAATTTGGATTCGTCGGTCCATAAAATGTTTTTAAGGAAATTCCGATTTTCTATGTCCTCGTGCAACATGAATCTACAAAACTGTACACGCCTTGCAGAATCGTTGTCATGTAAGCCCTGCACTGATCTATAATGATAAGGGTGTTTCTTTTCTTTACGCAAAACAGACCATACCTTCCATATTGATAAATTTAGGTCGGCAGCGATCCTTCGTATACTCGTAGTAGGGTCATTTTCAAAGGCTTCCAAAATGCGTTCATCCATATCCACATTACCTTCTCGAACGTTTATTCTGGGTTCCTGGTGAAGCACGCACCCGGTTTCTCGTAGTCGACGATAAGTGTTAGAAAACACTTGATGATTCGGCAATCTTCTGTTGGGGTATGCTTCTGCATACAGCCGTCGGGCTTCGAGTGCAACACAATTTGCTCGTCCATACATGATAAGAATATCCGCGTACTCTTCGGCAGTGTAAGCAGCCATAATAAATTTAACAATTAGATAACAAAATGTATTAACAGGGTAACAAAAAATGAACAAAAACAATAACAAAAACAGGAAACAATGAACGCAAACCCATCGAACACAATGAACGCAAGGATAGCCAGAGCTCGACTAATGAAAATAGTCAGGTAGCCAGCTAGTGTACTTCAAAACATATTTGTGAAAGAGAAAAAAATATTTTACACAGAAATGTATGAAAAGGATAGCGATATAGGCGGTGTCGTCATGAGAACTCGCAGGCGATCTCAATTTCAAAACAAATGTGAATCATCTATTCATCCTTTGTGCCAGAGCGTCAAAGAAACTTTTATAAACGTGGCGTATACCATATTAAAGAGTATGAAATAAGGAAGTTTTTAAAAAATTTGGAAAAACTAAATATCAATATTTTTTTATAAAAATGTACTTTAAAGTTGAACTTTGTTAATTAATTTAGTACAATGCAAAAGAAAGTTAGGTCATATTTTTTTTATTGTTATTCAAATATCTAGTTATTGTTTGTTATTTCAAGTACATACATTTAAGTCAGAAATAAAGCACGTTTTAGACTGATCTCTCAATTACCAAAAAAGTTATTAAAAGTTAATAGTAAATTTTTGGGGAAAAATAAAACATACAGAAAATTTCAAATATTTTAAAAACCTTCGCATTTTTGTTTGGACAATTTTGGTCCTAATGATTGCAAATGACCTCAGCTATGACTCACTGAAAAGTTTACATCGTTGCGCCAAACACATTGTATAATTATTATTTTTAATGTACTTGTGAATGCTGTAAGGTTAGCTATTAAATTAAATAAATAAATAAATAAATATTGATTACTATTTAGTGAACCGCTCGCGCGAGTGTTAACTGAAATCTTTTATTCTATTTTATTATTTTTTAAATAATCAATTATTCCCATATCCCTTTGAGGACTTAAGGGATTTCCAATTCCTTTGACGACTTATGTATTTTGTATTATTTATTATTTGTATAAATAATAAATTGTGCATATTTTAAACTATCTAGAATATACTATCTAATCTAGAAAGAAAAGTGCTTAAAATCCTATGAATTGAAAAAATAATTTTATATATACAAATCTTCCTTTATCCCTATTTCCATAAGTGAAAACCGAATTAAAATCGGTCTAGCCATTCTTGAGTTTTAACGAGACTAACTCACGGCGATTGATTTTTTAATATATTGTAGATTTAAATATATATCGTTTAATTTTTTTAATACTTACCGAATTTTTAACTAAACTTTTTACTAGCTCTTTCTTAGTTGAATTACTGGTTAAAGTACTATTTACTCTATGGTTGAATATACGCTCCCATCAATCTGGTTTACATGCGCCACATTTATAATCTTTATCCTCTGGCGAATATATTGGATTCGAACAAATTACTGTCCTTATTGGCACCCATTTTTCTTGTGTCAGCTAAAGGTATTGTCAACTAAATCGATTCTAACGTGTCTCAATTTATAAAGAGATTTTGTCATTTAGTTCTTCAAATCCTAATAAGTGTCACAGATATATCATAATATCAAAATGATTAATATCCATTATGAATGAATCTGAAGACAGCGCGCAAAACTAATAAAAGACATCGATAACTTTAACCAAAGAGTTACAAAAAGGTTCATTCATAACTTTCACTTAACTAATAAAGAGCTTCCCACAGTTGAAAAACTAAGTCAAAATAGTCATATCATATCTTATACAATCTTTACATGGTATAATAAAAAAAGTCGCTTCCAGCCGTCTGTTCCTCTGTATGTACGCTTAGATCTTTTAAGTACGCAACGGATTTTAATGAAGTTTTCACTAATGGGAAGAGCGTTTAACGAGGAAAGTTTTTATATATGATTTGCAGAAAAAAATTACACCCGTGCGAAGCCGGGAGCAAGTCGCTAGTATATAGTACAAAACATATTGTAAACATATTTATGGATACATTTCACGTCTTTTTTATTCTATTTAGAAATTGAAATCGTTGTTTATTTATCACTAAATCTCCCCGAATCTTAAGACTCTTCTTTGAAACGGCCTCCAGAGATCACTCTCGCGATAGTAGCTACCTCTGAGAGTAGTCGTCAAGGACATTGACTTAGACAGAATTCCAATCTTGACCGCTTCTAATTACATCCCTAAGGGACCGGGATGGCCGGTGATTGCGGCTAATAAGCGAAAGATAACAGACCCTCTTTTGAAGCTGTGATCTTTGAAATGATGTCGTCTTTATTATTAACCACCTTATAAAATTTTATAATAAAAAATTAGATTAGTAGATATAACACGCTCTGGTCCAGTAGCATAAGACATAAGACAAAAGACAACTTACAAAAGACCTTCGTGAAAAAGCATGTGTGCTGTTCTGTTTTGATGTGAAAGTATCCGATGTCATAGCTCGTTTCTATCCTCCTCTCCTCATTTTAGTTTATATTTCTATTAATTTTAATTTTGTATCAGACTAAAAGTCCAGTCGTACAGGTTCAAAATTAAAATAAAAATTATTTATATACATCATAATTATATAGAAGCACACGCATACACACACAACTCCCTACATACATGGAACAAAAAATTAATAACCCGAAAATTATAGATATCTAGATATCCCGGCTTCGCTCGGATGCAATTTTTTTCTGCAAATCGTATACACAAACATTCCTCGTTTAGCGATCTTTTCACTCGTGAAAACTGTATCAAAATTCGTTGAGTTTTTGGTAATTCTAATATTGAGCGAAATTTTTTGGGACATTCGGAACGAGGATTTATTATACAAAGAATAAATCCTCAACCCTCAAAAGTGAACGTAACAAATAATGGAAGTTCTCAACACAGGATAATATGAAACTCGTCAAACTTTTTTACTTGTATCTCCTCGACATTAAACGGAAGCAAATGGAGTTTCTTCGTGTTTTTCAAGACTTTTCATATATAAATGAAAGAATCAACTAAAATAAAAGTGTTATAGCAACAAGAGGTCAAGAGTTATATTGCTTATTTTTTATTTTTCATCGAGGACGAAGTCGCGGGCACCAGCTAGTTTTTATTATAATTAGTGGCTTAGCAATAATGTCCTGAAACTACATTTATTTATTTATTTATTATTATCTAACACGTATTTACACACAATATGATGACAATGTCTGTAAACCATTATTGGTTTGTCTAGACATTTTATTTCACGCACGCAACAAATCATAACTATAACAATAAAATCGATACAATGAATTTATAGCCTGCGACTCTGAAAGATTTTTTTTATTTCATACAAGCTGATGTCCACATCATCGTAGGTATGTCTATATAATATAGTCTAACAGTTAAACTATATTATATAGACATACCTAACTAGACTAACTAAATCTTCTCATACAAATGCAATGTATATTTTTCGGTATATTTCTAAAAATATTCCAATAATTTTTAGAATTTTAGAAATTTTAGAAATTTTTAGATTCTAAAAATACTAAAAGAATTATTCGTATTTTACAACTTTTTCGTCCAATATATTTTAGCTATATACGTACATTTGACGTATAATATCATGCAAAGTGGATTTACATGGTACCTAGTACCTACCATTGATCCCGTCTGGGATTTCCTGTTAAGGGATAAATGTTTATTTAGGATCTACTATTACTTATTTCAATGCGCCTTTGTCACCAACGTTTGCATAAAAACGAATCTCTGACATTACTTATTTCTCATACTTATCTCACAGTAGCTCATTTAAAAGAGGACAAAAATTATTATTATTAACTAGCGACTCGCCCCCGGTTTCGCACGGATGCAATTTTTGGGGCAATTTCTCCTCATAGGACTTTCTAGGGAATTCAATGAATATTTGAAAAAAGTATAGCTTGTTCTCGAGTTTTGCAATTAACACATTTTTATTTATATAGATAGGTCATAGATAGTTAGATACATAGATTTTGTTGTTTCTTGATGTTTTATTAGATGAAAATTTGCCTACGCCTTACCCTTGTCTGTATCCCTGGCAAATTTCATCATGATCGGTTCTCAGTAGTTAAGACGTGAAAGCGTAATAAACAAACTCGCTTTCGCATTAATAATATTAGTTGGGATTCGCAATATAGAATATGTGTTTATTGTCATTATTGCATAAAAATGCATTATTGTATAATAAGTGTTAACATTATGTAAAGCGCCACGTCGTCACGTGACTAGGATTAGTAACAAACTTAATAATTTGTATAAAAGAAGTATAAAATTATTTTCTCCTAATTTATAACCTATCTTCTGTAAACCTATTAATATCCACGAGTATCTTATAAAGGAATTAATTTTTTAAGACATAGGTATTATAGCTGAAAAAATAATAAAACCGTCGGAGTGATTAAAGTTGAATTGAGAAATGAATTATTTAAATACTAGTTGTTGCCCGCGACTTCGTCCGCGTTCAAAATGTTATATAGCCTAAAGCCTTTCTCGATAAATGGACTATCCAACACAAAAATAATTTTTCAATTCGAGCCAGTAGTTCCTGAGATTAACGCGTTTAACCAAACAAACTCTTCAACTTTATAATATTATTATAGACTAGCTGGTGCCCACGACTTCGTCCGCGTTGAAAAATATTAAATAGGCTATCCTGTGTCCCGTACGTGCAAATGTTTATCTACCAAGTTTCATGAAAATGAGTTAATTCGTTTCAGAGTTATGGAGGAACATACATACATACATACATACATACATACATACATACATACATACACTTACAGATTTATTATTAGTATTGATGATATAGCTTTTTGCCGCAACTTCGTGGGCGTTCGTCGCAAAAATTACTTTTTTCCGGTAAAAAGATACTCCTGAACTTTTCTGTATAATCAGTTGAGTAGTTAAGTGAGTAGTTAAGCTTAACAAATAAACAAATTAATAATTTATAATTTTTATAATTTTATTTATTATTTATTTATAATATTATTTATGATACAAGAGTATTTGAAAGCGTTTACTTTTACTACTAAAGATCTACAAATTCCTATTCATTACGTCATCACGCAAAATGGCTTGAAGTTTTACCTAACATCAGACCAAAATAGTCATTAACTTAATACCTCCCTTTATTGGCTGGGAATCCAATAACCACAGACCACAGACCACGATTAGATGCCAAATAAACCTTGATTGAGGTTACGATTTCCCAGTTTGTATCCATATTGTAGATATATATCAAGTACCAGTAACAATTAACTGTATCAATGTGAACAACGCCACGTATTGTACAAACGTATAAAAGAATAACACACAAGAAATGTCACCAATAAATAATCAACCCCTTACAGCGAAATATTAGAACATGTACTTTTCTATTTCCGTGTTGAGTGAGGGATATTACAGCCAATTCTTAGTATGAGGTTTAGATTTTTTCTTTAGTAGTGCACACTGCGTTCGCAGTCATTTGAGCAGCCCTTCTGGCGACAGAAACCACCCTCTTACAGAAATACCACCATTAAATAACAGCACGTGTGCTGTTGTGTTTCGGTGAGTGAGTAAGGGATATCAGAGTCCATTTCCCTATCCCTTATACTTAATCCTACTGCAGTCGGCAGCGCACTTGCACAGCACCTGTGGCGTCGCTTTTGTTATAGGCGACGGTAGCCACCTACCATGAAGTGGACCGTCAGCATATCTGTCAACCTTAACTTTAAAAAAACATAAGATTTTCCCTGGCATTAATTGTATTAAGTTAAACTTGAAATAGTGAGAGAAAATAAACTGATATAGTGTAGCATTGCCTTAATATTGTTTACCGCTTCATTGTGGTCGCAATTTGGTTTAAATTTCAAACGTACAAACTACTCATGAATAACCCAACACCAGATACGTACCACGTACGCGAAAGCTCGAAGAATATAAAACTGTGTTCCTTTTCAGATCGAAGCATTGACGAAGGTTTGTACAGCAAATAGGATTTTCTATTGCGAACCTTACCCTTACGTCTATCGCACTTATAAAGTGTCGTTCATGTAATACAATTCCTAAAAAGCCTGCGACATATATTTTGGATATCACTGAAAAAAGATAGAAACATTCCAGTGAAGTAAAAGCGGACGTATACATGAAGGGTTATTCTAAAAGATATTATATACCTATGTGTGGGTACTGAAAATATTTAAATATGTATTATTTGCTAAAGGTCGACCTTTTCAGATTTATGCCTCGTTCGTTCTGATATTTTGTCTCACATTCCAAAAATTTCCTCATTCGTCCCATAACTGTATTATATTCATGTTTCCTTGCAAAAACTTAACAAGTTTAAAGTACAGTTAACAATAATAAAACTTAAAAATATTTTATTTATTTGCTTTATTTTTTGATACACTTTATTATACTTGACTTTTGAAGCTTTACCTTGGGGTGAATTACTATCAATTTACAAGACTGAAAGGTCAAATTTCGACTTTTTAATTTAGATACTGCATAAGTAATTTTTAATTGTATTACAAATGTATAAATAAATGTTGCCCACTAATATTATAAATGCGAAAGTTGTAATGTATGTAAGTTTTTACCTTTTCATCTATAAACTACTATGCCGATTTCGATAAAACCTTATAGTAATATAATAATAGTAGGACCTTTATAGTAATAGCTTATACATCAGAATAATACATTATATCTATCTATATCTATCTCTACATTATCTATACTAATATTATAAAGAGGAAAGATTTGATTGTTGTGTTTGCATTGAATAGGCTCCGAAACTATTGGACCGATTTGAAAAATTCTTTCACTATTGGGAAGCTAATATTATCAGCGAGTAATATAGACTATATTTTATAAAGTTACGCGGGCGAAGCCGCGTGCAATAGCTAATTATGAAATAAAGTTGCTCTTATTTAATACTATCTGTTTCTCCGCTAACTTCTTTTAAACCACCACGATCTATCTTTTATCTTTTGACTTTGCACGAATACATTTAAAAAAAAAAAAATACATAAGTTAAAAAATATACGTTTAAAACAAAAAAAATGTTTAAACATTTAAAAAAAAATTTTTAAAAAAGGTCGTAGCTATAATTTATTAATTATACGCAGATAGATAGATCTGAAGTCGTGGTTATTAGTCTCGATCAAAAGCTATTTTGTGGAATTCAATTACTGAATCTTCTACCTACAATATCAGCAGTGTCCCTAACTATTTAAGCTTTAACCTTAGCTTACATGAAAACTCTCTCAAAATATCTTTTCGTCTAACTAATGAGATGAATACGCTTCACCGGGGATAATCCTTACAGAGGGTCACGGGTCTGCTGTGATTCTACAAATACATAAAAAAGATTTCCACTTTACGAATTATTATTACCTACAGCAACTTTTATTTTTATATATATATATTAATCTAGCAACACCACAGTGTGACCAAAGAGTGGTAACTCAGTGTGGTAACTTTTAGAATAAAGGCCTGAGAGTATAAAATATAAGTATATAAGTTCTAAACATCCTTGGGTACCTACTCACTCAGCAGCCTACTCCACGGAAGGCTTACGTAAGGTTGCGATTACTGCTGTCAATCACTCATTTTATGCTACCGTCGCCTATAACGCAAGCACACAAGTGCTGCAACTACGCTGCACTCATAGTAGGATTAAGGATAAGTTATCAGAACGAGATAGGGAAATAGGCTCTGGCGTATGAAATATATGAAATGGACATATAAAATGATATCTTTCACAATGTTATCATTAATAATAGTTTTGACTTAGTCACTCTCCGAAACAACACGGTGCTCTTCTGTAAGGAAGCGGTTACTGCCGCCAAACGGGCTGCCCAAATGAAAAGCAGTGTGCCCTGCTACTACAAACGACTTATTTTTAAGACTTAATATGTAGGGCACTACAACTTAATACCATATGTTGTTTAGGCAGTACTTACCTATAGAAAAATGAAAGTTTGATAAAAATAAAAAAAAATCACAGAAGTTACAAATTCACAGATCATTCTGAATTATCAGTCTAAATAAGCATTATATTGTTAGGAAGAATTGCAATAATCGAGAGGCCATTATTGATTGTCATGAAAGAACGAAGATTGATGAGTTAAGATAATAAATGGGCCAGTGCTTCGCAATATTTTCAAACTTTAACTAAGCATTAAATAAAGAAGTTGTGGTAAAAAAGGAAGTTTCATTTTCTTATTCGTTGTTATTTTAAGTAATATCACTTTAAATGAAATTCAATTAAGAGAACTAAGTGTTATACCACAGAATAAACTCAGATATAATGAGATCTAAAGCTAGAGCCTTGTGGACGGCAGAGTGAAGCCAGTAAAACTATGCTTTCGCTATTACACGCACACAAATACAATCAAACTACGCCTCGCCTTATTAAAATATTCACTAGTGAAAATGTCGAATTGTTTGGTGAAAGGGTGTAAAAACCAGTCTTAGAAAAAGAAAAATAACAAAATCAAAAAATCACATTTCACACGTCGTAAGTAAACTTGGAAACCAATATTTTCAATAAATAAAAATTAAAATTAAATCTAAGGAACACAAAATTTCAATACAGTTAAACGGCCTACGCCAACATATGTTTATAAAACCGGCTAAACTATTTTGTCCGCAAAATTCTGTCTATAGTAATAGTACTAACGTTTACTATACAAATTGGATAAAGTTACGATATGAAGACCGAAACGTTTAGGCTACTCTTGTAGACGACCGTGTCACGTGACGTCTGCGGCTTTTGGGTTTAAAGCGTACTTTAGAGCAAATGTTACACTTAAACTGAGTCTTGAGCTACAACTTTAGGAGTTATAAACTTCGTTAAGATGGCCCCACGTCTAGCCTAGACACAGAGTTAATAGCTGTCATAAAAACTTTGCTCGTTTACTTTAAATAAATGTTTTCAAAGGAGTTATTTCATAGAAAATTCGAAAGAACATTTTCTTATATTACATTGAATATACTTACAATAATTTCATTTACCTATACCTAATTTACCAATTTCATCATTTATTAGGTACTTATAAACTTCACAAGGTGTTGTAATAAGCCTCTAAACAAAAATACTTGCGATTTAAAATACAAAACAAGAGGTTGGAAGCTTTATTCTATGAATTGATTCAGTTCACCTAATTAGGTATTCATAGAATCCTTCTGATTAGCAACGTAACTTAAGGTGTCAAAAAGTTTTTTTAGCAGGCAGGCAAGCTGCCCGCCCTCTTAGATTGTAGGATAAAGGACTGATAAAGGATAAAGGACGCTGCTGACCGCACTCGTGCTTGAATTTTACGGTAATTTTCCATAAGTTAAAAACAAAGAAAATATCCTTTAGTTTACACCATAATTTCTTTAAAAACAAAAACCCCTCTCTAACGTAATCAACCAAAATATTTTGCTAAGAAATCGTTCATCAATAAAAGCCAATGATCGCAACTGTTATTAGGCAATCGCCTATTCCTGATTAAGCCATTTATGTAAATGAGGCCTCGTAGGGACCCTTCGGTGCGGGAGCCAATTTGCTATTATAGGAAGGATGAGATGCAAAAGTTCCTTTCTTTGATCAACTTCGATTTCTATTTGAATTTAGTACATATATTTCTGCTTTTTGTTTCTATACCTTTAAAAATAAAAATAACTCGGCGTTTTGCGCTTAGTCAACATACTAAAATTGAAACTAAGTAATATAGTTTTTAGTATTTTATTTAGGACAACAAATAATTTTACAACGTGTCTTAGGGTAACGGTGTTGTTAAATATAATATGTTTTATTAATTTACCAATTTTCACTGTTTTTATTACACCTCCAATAATACTCGGGAACTATATTTTTCGTCAACAAACTTTATATTTTGTCATCAACTTGTATCATCTAATCAATAGATATATCGTTGGATATATACCTACATATGAGCTCAAAGAAAATATTACTCGTAACGTACACGTATTCACGTGTAGGTAACACGGCTGTGTCCACTACACAGCAAAAATCCTTTTTTTTTAGTTTTCTTAAATTTCAAATATCCTTCGAATGGTTGCGACAGAACGAGTAAATTAAATTTCGCCAAACAAAGTTGTTGGTAATAGAAAGCAGCGGTTTGCCTCCGGCACTGATTTTATCCGAAGAACAGAAGCGAGTACTTTACTTACTCACCCAACATCTCTCGCCGAACGAACGCTCCAAATAGAATTCATGCTGCCAAGATTTACGGCAGTTAACATAAAGCCTTCTTGCGTTCATTTAAAATTCAACGGGAGGTCTTTCTTTAATTAGTTTCCCTTATAAAATGAGTATCCTCTAAATTAGTTGCCAACGTATATTTATTGTCCAACCGCTCACAAAATACAATCGCCGCCTAAAAGTTTATTTAAAAAGGAAATAATAAAATAACTCGTCGACTTCAAATGTAAATACATCATAAATATTTTAATACCTACTTCATTTTGTTTCATTCTCTTTGGTCCTTTTTCTGTCTTCATTGAAAGTTAATTTTACATTCAATGTATCTTTGTGTTACCAAGAGATATTGAAGATAATAAATAATTACAAATTCTGTAGTTCAAAAGAATACTAAGTACAAGAGATACCTACTAAAAAAATTTAAAACACAAGATTTCGGCATGATAAAAGATACACTATATCTCGATTAGTGCAAAATTTAAAAAGTTTCTCACTTGATCCTCTTGAATCTCGAACCCAAGACCCCTTAGGTCGGAGCTCGTAACGTTTCGAACTGTGTAAACTTATTTCAATAGAACAACGTTATAAGATCCCTGTGACGTGATTTGAGTTTTAAATCGATAAAGCCTGCAATACATATATATACTTACATTAGCATTAGTGCAAAGATAACTCAGTCTGTCTGTCACTCTACCTTACCGTTACAAAACTTGGGACTTCAAAAACAGAGTGAATATATAAGAGGTCGAACCACAGGTCGAACCCCATCTACGACCTCATCTTCACTTACCAAGGCGAGATTGAAGCCTTCCCGTATACAAACAAAACGGCTAAACCAATGAACAATTCTAATGAAATTTTTTGAATGTTTGTCTATCCGCGCTAAACGAATTTGGATGAAATTTGGCACACAGATAGTTTATTACCTGAATTAATATATAGGAGTTTTTTTTTATCCTGGCAAAATGTTAGATTCCTGTGGGATTTTTAAAAACAAAATACAGCACGTACGTCGGCACAGCTAGTACCTAATATATTCCAATTAACCTATCGACACAGAATAGGTAATTGCTATCGGTTAAAGGGAAAGTCACGTGGACACTTAAATTAGTTCCTTTTAAAAAGTTTTACCTCACTCTCGGCAATCTGCTTTTCTCGCAAACACGACTGCCAGCAGTTTAATTGACTTTGCTCTACAACTTTTGTACTTTGCTTTAGCAATTCTGAAATACAAGCAAAATTATTATTTTAATTCAGTACCTAAATAACTACACCATATAATTATATATTAGATGCTCAATTCATTTACTTGATTTGCGTCACTAGTTGGTGCCTGCGACTTCGTCCGCATTGAAACCTGAGAAGATATACGAGTATTATAACGGCCGACATCTTTATCGCTGTGACGACGGTGGCGCTTAATTTTTAATATTTTTGGGGGAACCCAAAACTTTTCTAGGGTAAAAGTATCCCATATATTAATCCAGGTAATAAACTATCTGTGTACCGAATTTCATCCAAATCCATTTAACCGTTTTTGCGTGAAAATGTAAGAAAGATCCATCCAAACTTCAAACTTCCATACATCCATCCATCATATTCATACATCCATCCTCACAAAGTTTCGTATTTATAATATTAGTAAGTAGTAAGTGATATCCCAATAAGTAAAAACCGACAAATTTAAAGAGAATAGAGAACACTATAATTTTCTAATGAAAATTCATGAAAAAACTATTTCATAAAAGTATTTAGAATAATATCTATAATTTACCCAAATATATAAAAATTAAGTTTACAGAGGCAAGTAAATATAAAGATTAATAAAGTGTAGGCCGAGTTACCACACTCTCTGTCTTATAAATTATTTAGTAGCATATATAATGGAAATTTGTAAGAGTATGAGTGACAAAACTGTAGCAAGTGTAGTTTATTTTTATTTGATTTATTTTTTGTAAGTCTAATTATAATAAATGAAATAAATGTATACATAATGATTTCCGCGATAGTAAGTGATGATAATTATTATGATTATAATCAGTGAACGCAGTTGCGACAATGAGCGCCATCTAACAAGTGATATCAAAACTATAACAACATCAGGCTCATTCATAACCGCTCGTTGAATTAAAATGGAGTCTCATTTTATGCGAAATTTATAACCAGCTCGTTTTTCATCAGTTGGAAACAATGAAATAACAAACTAGATTTCAATTTATTTTCCCAACACAATTGCCGATTGTGTGCTTTTTTACTTATTCTTTTGGGAGACACCAAAATGAGACCAAGCGCGTGGCTAGAATCGGAACTAATCGTGTGTTGCCATCTTGTCATTTATGTCAGGTGTCCAAAGAAAGTGTATTCTGTGTTCTTTTTAGTTTTCAAAGTAAAACATCCCCATTGTTCCCCAAAGTGATTCAGTGTTGGCAGAGAAATTACCTTCAAGTTCAACAATTTATAATAATAGTATAACAAAAAAAACTATCCAATTAAGGAGTTAAAAAATCTGGCAACATTATGTATCTCGCGCTGCGCAAAGTTACTTGCGTTGCCTTTCTATAGTCTGTGTACCCGCTACCGATATCTCTTTCTCGTATTCACCCGTATATATTCATCGAAATAATATAACTGCGAGCAATTATATTGTACTACGCCGCATTGTCATTTTTCATTGGTGCCGTAGCCGTTCCGTTTTCATAGTACAGATTTGGTACAGATGACTGTACATTAAAGTCAGTGTATCCGCCTTGGATTTATTTGTTTATCTTTTATAAAGTAAGTAATTGCATTTATAAATTAAAAATCCTTTTATTTTAGTACGTGCTTAGTAATAAAAAAAACATTAAATACGTTTTATTTAGTGCCCCTAATTACATGTACAACATCGAGCTTGACGTCATTCGTCTTACACACAATATTGTAGTAGAATTTTATTGTTTGTTCATTTAAGATTGTAAGATACACTTAGTATTTTTTATATATTTAATAATCCCATAATTCGCTATAAGCGGTTTAAGATAATCGTAACATGTTGTGATTAAATTTAATCAATGTTTTTCTTGAAAACATGTTTACTTATCTCATGCTCGGCATTTTTAAATACTATTGTTTTTTTTATAAAAATCTAATACCCAATTTCATGCACGTGTTTCGCTTAAGTGAAACCGCCGCTCAATGATAATCTTTTAACTTTCCCCCATTGTTTAATGCTACTCTTAATTGGAGCTATTAGTTAAATGTGTCAACTCCTTGCGACATGACATTATAGAGAGCGACGCCCTAATTTACAAACACATTACGCTATATTTGTGCGAAAGAAATATCAAGTGAAAGATTGATAGCGCAACAACTAACTTCACCATTGTAGATAACTTAGATAAGATAATGTAATATTATGTCCACCAGTTTAGTATACCTAAACATAAGTACTTATTGGATTCTTTTGTGTTAATAAAAGGAAATATTGTTTTAGGAGAATCCATTTACCATGGCGAGTCAGGTGCAAGCATTATACGATTTTAGTGGAGAGCCGGGCACTACAGAAATGTCAATTACATGCGGGGAAATACTGACATTAATAAATACTGAAATCGGTGAAGGCTGGTGGGAAGGTAAAAATTCAAAAGGTGAAACCGGTCTATTTCCTGCTGCATATGTGAAGAAGCTCACTCCGGCGGAAGTGGCTCACGGTCATGCGGCACCAGCTGCTCCTAGATACGATGAGGCGGCAGACGACTGGGGCGATCAACAGTTCAGCGCCGGAGATAGCAATTATCAACGCACAACATCACACGACGATGGATGGGATGACGATTGGGATGATGATACTTATTCTGAAATTGGTCCTGGGGTACCTCCTAATAAGGCAACAAATAATCAACAGCCCCTCAAACCCTTGCCTGGCATGCCCATTAGTGAATACAACAATCAGACAGATGACAATGCATCGACATTCAGCACATCTGTTGGAACGGTGAGGAAAAGCAAATTTGCTCCTTCGTCAAAGTTCACCGGTGAAAGTTACCTCCTTGGCACATTAAACGTAGAAATACCGGATTCAGACAAAATCTATATAGTCCAAAATGAGGAAGGATATGTGTGGGCTCCTTTGCCTCAACCTTACGGTGTGTCTGTTGCTTCTCCCAAAAAGGAATCTAAATTCAAAGGGATAAAGAGTTTTATAGCATATCAACTCACGCCATCCTTCAATAACATTCAAGTGTCTAGAAGGTACAAACACTTCGATTGGCTACATGAGAGGTTGCAAGAGAAGTTCACACTTATACCAATCCCACCGCTACCAGATAAACAAATCTCTGGTCGCTATGATGAGCAATTGATTGAGCGTCGCAGGGTTCAACTTCAAGAATTTGTGGATTGGATGTGCAGACATCCAGTTCTTTCAAAATCCGAAGTATGGCAACACTTTCTCACTTGCACCGACGAGAAGAGATGGAAAGCGGGCAAGAGACAAGCGGAAAGAGATAATTTGCTGGGTCTCAATTACTGCATATCATTAAGAGTACCTGAAAAAGCTTTATTACATCAGCAAGTAGAGCAGATCACAGATCAGTGTAATACATTCATTAACAGTATGGACTCGTCGGTCAAATTAGTGGCGGGCATGTGTATGGCACAAACAAAGAGATTTCAAGGACCGTACAAGTCAGATTTTCAAAAAATCGGCGAAGCATTTTATAGTCTCGGGACTTCGTTGGGACTGGATGAGGGATCAATAGTTTCTACATGCAAACTAACGTCAGCTATAAGATTGACCGGTGGTGCTTATATTATGATAGGAAAAATGTATGAGGAACAACCAAAGTATGATTGGGAACCTCTCGGTGATAAGTTTCATTTGTACAAAGGCATCGTTGGCAGCTTTCCCGATGTGTTGGCTACGCATAAAGGCGCGATTCAGAAGAAGAGGGAATGCGAAAGGTTGACCCAAGATCATAAGATGGAAATCGATCAGCTGAATGAAGTATTGAGGAGAACGGATGTTATATCGTATGCGGTTCTTGCCGAAATAAATCACTTCAAAGCTGAAAGAACAGCAGATTTAAAAGTAACAATGCAGAAATTTCTACGGCAGCAAATAACTTTTTACAAAAATGTGGTGGAAAAGTTGGAAAATGCGCTTATACAGTACGATCAGTAGTCAAGTGAGATGAAGAAAATATTTTCATCAAGAAATTAATTGATGTGGCAACCATTCCTTCTTTCTTTAATAATAAATTTAAAAATATTTATAGGAGGTATACATAACTTACTAATGGATTTCTTAAGACTTTTTAATATTATACAGTAAAAAAGTGAATGAATTTAAAATGTGATGAAATAATGGACTGATATATTTATATTTTGCAAACAGTTTTGTTATAAACCATGTATTATTATTATTTTTTTAATTTTTGCACTTTTGTGAAAATGAAGGGTTTTATAAAATCATACCATGAATTATTATGTTTTTCAACTATTTTGTTTTTATATCTATGTATTTTTAAATTATGTGCTGTATATTTTCTATTATATTTAGGAACTTAATCTGTAATAAAATATTGTGAAAATGTAGGCCTTTTAAATGTAGTCTTACCACAAAATTTAGCTAACTGCTTAACCCACAAAAGTTAACAAATAATATCCCATTATCACCAAAATTAAGTAAGTATAAAAAATAAAATAAATATTAACAAATAATAGGTTGTCTAAATGATGTATTTTCTAATTTTCAGATAAAATTAGAATGAACCATTCAAGATAAACCTAGTTGAAATAATTGAATCATGGCAGAAGAAAAAAAGAAGAATGGAAATCTATTGTTGGTTAAAAAGAAGAAAGTTAAACCCCGAAAATCAAGAGACGCAGACTGCTGCAGTGTGAATTTTCTTAAATGTGTTCTACATATATTTAACGTTGTGTTCTTGGTAAGTTATATATAGTATAGTTGGTATAGTTATAGTTGGTAAGTTATAGAGAAAAGATTTGTATTTGTAAGGAATAAACTCAAAAACTATTGGACCAATTTTAGGCTATATTTTTATAAAATTACGTTATTCTTTAAACAATGTGCTTTTTTAACTATACTTCCAACTTATTCTAAATGAATAAATAGGCATAAAGCAGAATAAATGAAAATCTGTTATGTCTGCATGGATTTCTATTTTATAATATGTTATTTATGCGCTGTGTTGGCGTAAATACATTAATTGCAGTTTTGAATATTGTGGTTCTTGTAAGATGTATGCATTATCTCCAAATTTTATGGTATTTTATAGCATACAAAGCATGTATGGTATGTATGTATGTATCCAGAGGATAGAAAATAGTTAATTAATTTTTAAACACATTCTGCAGACGTGTGGCAGATGGCAGGTACTTCATGATCTATGACGATTAGATACTTGTTTTTCATATCTATCTTCTCATACAAGCAGGTTCGCTGTTTTCTTTCACTGTTAATCCAAGTGATAATAGTTTGATATTAATTAATTAATATTAATGGGCAGGTTTTGCCAAACAAGACTAAATATTACATTGATTTTCTCTATGTAATATTTAGTCTTGTTTTATAAAAAAATCGCATTTTAAAAATAATAATTTGAAAGTATCCAAATTCAAATATATTATTCATAAGTCACATTTTATTTTGGCTAAGTTCAATACGTGCGTTACTTACATACAGAGTTGTTCTATTCCTAGGTATTAATATAACAGTACAATTATTTCTTTTTATGTTAAGGTTGACAGACAGGCTGACGGTCCAATTGATGGTAGGTGGTTACAGTCGCCTTTAATAGAAGCAAGGTGCTGCAATTGCGTTGCGAACCCAAATATCATTTATGTTGTTTCAATATAAAGAAAAAAATCTTGATTAGTTTGCAGGAATCGGTGTGTTAGCTGTTGGAGCAATGACAGTGGCCACAAGACACAGATTCGTGGCTCTCCTGCCAACACCCACATATGCAGCGATAGCATACCTGCTTATAATTGCGGGGGTATTGGCCATCCCAATGTGCGCACTTGGCTGTTGCGGACTAAAGACTGAAAATAGAACCAGTTTATTATGTGTAAGTGATTTTAACCTGCGACATCCGACGCAAAAACGGGGTATTACAAGTTGACGTGTGTGTTGTCTTTGGTTTTTTTTTAATCGAAAAATGAAGTGATCAGGATCATTCTTAGCTATAATTGATGAAGATCTATTCAGACGTTTGAAGACCATCAGCCCATTTCCTAGTTGACGAAGGGATTTCACTATCTTTTACCAGTTCAAATGATGTGAAATTTGGTACAATGTTACTTCGGTGGTATTTAAGTAATTTTTAGAAAATCTATGAATGCAGTATTACTAACTTAAAAATTATTATTATTATTATTTCTATTTGAAAAACGCCATTTTGGCGCTGTAGGCTATAGAATAAGTGTCCATGGAACTTAAATTAGTGATGTCCGCATGACACTATTATATCTATGGAATAAAAATACCCAAACGTCAGAATTAGTTCTCGGGACAATCGAGGAAGCCTTTCAAAATGGCACAAAAATTAACTGTCACTTGTATAGGACAGCCTGTCAGTGATCCTGGGTGGTAGAAGTCCTCACTGAAGCCGACTGATGGTCACTATATTATATTATTTATATTTCAGTATACCTACTTCCTTCTAATAACGTTTATCCTGGAAGCGGGTGCGGGTGGACTCGCGTATTACTACGAAGTAGCCGTTGAACAAGAGCTTAGAACAGAATTGAACAAAACGTTCGTCTCGAATTACGCTCTTGATACAATTATTACGAACGCCGTCGATCTCATGCAAACTGAGGTAAATGTCTCTATTTCCAAAATTATTTTGTGTAAACAATAAAGCCAAAAATAGTATTAAATTTAGCATAATACTCTGTAAAGGTTTAGTCATAATAGCAACTAGAAATACCATTGTAAAAATAAACCTAAATAAAGAGTTTGTATGTACGCTTAATACTTATTGTGAGGTTAAAATTAGCTTTGATTATTTCTAAATAGATCTGGAGAACCATAAATTTCCTCTTTTGTAGAATTATTCTTAACATACAAAAAGAGTGAAGAAAAATCTAGAGTAAATTTATATTTTATTAATGTACTTTTAATTGTATAATGTCAACACACAAAGGTTTTTTTTAATGTTAAGTTCGGCAGACAGGCTGACGGTTCACTTGATGTGATGTGGCTACCGTCGCCTATAATAAATATAACCCTATAAGGAATAAGGTAATGGGCTCTGGCATCCCTTACTCACCGAAACACAACAGCACACGTGATGTTATTTCACGGTAGTCTTATATAAGGGGGTGGTCACTGTCGCCAGACGGGCTGCCGAAATGATTGAGAAACGCAGTGTGTCCTACTGCTAGTTTTCAAATGCAGACTAGAGTCAAACTTTGAAAAATTCATTTCCAAAGAAATTTCTGTATATTCGTGTGAAATGTGAGGTTCTGTAGTATTCCGAAAATGACATAATAATAAGATATTATTCTAAAGTAATTGTAGAATCGAAAGTGTACGTGAGCGTCAACAGAGGGTTTACTTAATTATTCTGTAATCTGTATATATTTAATGCCTATTGCAGTTCAGATGCTGCGGCGCGAATCGGTACTCGGAGTGGCGACGCAGTGCGTGGCACGAGCACGATCCGCGGCTGCTGGTGCCAGACTCTTGCTGTCGCAGCGTCAGCCCTCGCTGCGGCGCCCGGGACCATCCCTCCAACATCTACTATAACGTGAGACCATATATCTGTCTCTTTCACTCGCCATCAATTGCTCGGGATCAGAGAGAGAGAGAGATCAACCGATGTTAAGCTTCCTCCATAAGTATAAAAGTAGCCATGTAAATTGGGTGGAACCAAAGAATTGAACATCTAATTCTTGTCCAATTGCAACTATATTACATTGTCCCCTTATAACGTGGAAATTTCTACGCCCATCAGCGGGACCTAGTGTAATTATGAAATACTAGCTGGTGCCCGCGACTTTAATTGCGTTAAAAAAAAATATAACGCCTTACAACTTTATTGCTATTATACTTTTGCCAGGCGGTCATTTTAATTTAAGATGATCCCTCGGAAACAGTTCTTTTTTCTGAATGAATGGTATTCTATGTCATTATGTGAATCCCTGACAACGATCTTTTTTAACACCTGACGCAAAAACGGGGTGTTATGAGTGTGATGTGTGTGTCTGCTGTGGAATCGTAACTCTCAAAGGGATGGGCCGATTTTGATCCGGTTTTATTTTTTATTTGTTAGCCTATGTGATCGGGATCGTTCCTAGCTATAATTTGTGAAAATCTATTTAAGCGTTTGAAAACCATCAGTCCATTTCCTAGTAAACAAAGGGATTTCACTAACTTCCACATGTTCGATTGATGTGAAATTTGGTATACTCTTACTTTAGTGATATATCTCTTACTTCATAATAACCTTGATCTGAAGCTGCAGCGTCAAGTAGACTGCAGGATTCCTAACTCCCTAGCAATTTACAGCAGATATAGCATGCTTGGGCTCAATAGTTTATAATTTTCAAATATAGCTTTTGCAGCAAAAGCTAAATTTTCCCATTACATCATTAAGGAGTCACTACATTTATTCAACTTCAAGTGAATCCCACGATTCTAGCTCTCTAGAATCTCGTACTTCTTCCTACTGATCTATCACCTTAACACTGCCATTGTTTGAAATATACTTATTCGCTTTCAGGGTTGCCTGACGCATTTCACGATCCACATACGCGAACATCTAATAGTACTGGCCGCTGTCGGTGTCGGGATGTCTGTCATACCGATATTCGGCTTCCTATTCTCGTGCGTACTCTACGTGAAAATAAAACACGTCATCGACTGACCTCGGCCCAAGCCTTCGTCGACGAAGAACCGAAAGGTCTTCGACAAATCGGCGTCGGCAGGTGACTTGACCAAACTGCCTTCCACCAGGGAACCGAGAAGACCGACAGCTACCAGCTTAAGGAGCAAACGCAAAAGACCACCATGTCCAATACACGCCACCTCAAAGAACGACCCGACTATATCTGTGTCGACTATCAGCGATAACGTCAGCATATAGTCTCAAATCAAATACTAGTTTTGTCGCACGTCTGCACTCGTCTTTGAATTTGATAGCACTCGAGCTTTTCATGCGAAAAAAAAGGAAAACTTCACTATATAGTTCTAAAATCTAGATTATTTTTTAATTAACGACAACAGTTTCTTATTTATTTTTACTTTTGTATATTTTAACATGATATTTTAGTTTATAATTGTTATTTTTTTTTTTAAAAAAACTATGGACACACGACTGAAATAAAGTTATTATTATTATTTAAAACTTTTAGCTAGTGTCAAGAATTATTTATTTACTCAATTGTTATATTTGATTTTGTTTTTAAATACACGTCGAATTTTGTAAGTCAGTCGTGTGACGTTTAAAAAAAAAACATTAATTCATCAAATAGGTTTCCAAGAAAGTTTCAATGTAACTTGAACTCGAATTTTGTCTAAAACGATACTTTTATCACTTAATTTATAACAGTTTTAATTATAATACTTAATAAAATTTTAAATCAATTTATAGCACTTAATTTAGTTTTAATAGCAGCTGATTTTATGATTTAATTAAAATCTATTTTGTCATCTCTTGTCACATGTTTTTGTCATTTTTACAAATTAATGAACATAATTAATAGTATTATTAATAATAATACGAATAATCCTTGTATATGATTTATTTTTACTTAAACTTAATAACATATTGCAGCAAAAACTAAATAGTTGCGAATTTTTTATGTTTTATCTAACAGTCATCATAGTTATATAAGAAATATAAATTATATAAATGTTATTAAGTAAATTACTAATATAATATAAATACCATTGACCGAATTTATGTGTTTAAAGCTATAACTGTCGCGATTGTTAGTTTAGTAATACTTCGGTGCTATATTTTATTAATATAATTATCTACTGTACATATGTTAACCTAAGCACTTATTTATACATATTTTTGCAAAATGAAGTCACTAATTTGTTTTATAGCATTAATAACATAAATATGCTATTATCAAAGTGTAATAATTTTTATTATACGTGTCTGGTAAAGCTATATTCTAGGTATTAATATAAATTTCAACTATTTTAATACACTATATACAGTTCACCTGTATATAGTGTATTTAGGTTTTTTTTTGAGATATTCTCTACGTGTACAAAAAAAATGTCTCAAAGTTTTGATCTTACTGATATATACATATTCATTTATATATTATTTCATTTAAAAACAAAATTACTGAAAAAACAATTCCTATGACAATTTTTTTTTTTACTAGATTGACAGATTTTAAACTATATTTGTGTATTAAAATAGTTTTACTTTATATACCTATAATATGACTAGTCCAATAATAAATATTAGACCATATCTAATAAAGTAGATGGATAAGAACAAGATGGATGTGTTCTACAGTTTTTTTTTTTTTTTTTTTCAAAAATATATTATTACTCCAGTTTTGTTATTTTGTAAAGATATATCAACTCGCTTGGCCAATTATAAGAAATATGAATAAGTACGGCAATTACATCGAATATATTTTCCTACAAATGTAGTTTATATAGGTTATATATCATTATTAACAACCGACAGAAGTATAATCCTGGCTCAACAAATAAAGTTGAAAATTAATTAAATCTATGTAATAGCAGTGAAGTAAAAAATAAAATAAAAAATATATTAGGTATATCTCGATAGCTCTTACTATTTAACCAGCTCGACCTACGTAAAAAAAAATAGCAAGATCCACTAGTGCATACTTCAATATCGTTAAAATAAATAAAAAATATATTATTTATTTATTTATTTTTTCAAAATTACAAATTTCGAGAAAATAGCTTCTTACATGCATAATTTGATCTGATTTTTTCTCAAAAATAAAATGAGAAAAAAATCAATTTTAAAATAGTTTATCTGGATCCAGCATTTACAACTTGTTATAAGAAATCGTCTATTTTAACACAGCATTTTTTTTCTATTACTTTTTTTTGAATTTATTTTTTAATATTCTATTACATTTCTTCAAATTATAGTTGACTAAAATCTTCAATGACCAGTGGTTGAACTCGTGTTGAAATTTTTGTGCAAAACAAAGTTTTTATTATAATTTATTCCATTTAACATAATATACAGTTCATTACTTCAATCAATATGCAATTTTGCTTTATTTCTACTAAAAATTTTGCTTATTAAATAACTAATTTATATGACTGCTACTAAAATGACGTATTTCAGAACATGTTTATAGAAATACCAGTGTGGAACTGGATTTTGTATTTTTTTTTTAACTATATTTATGACGAGCCTGTTGACATAACACACCTCGCGTTGGAAAATTTTAATCAGCCACATTCCTTTCACAATTGGGAATAATTTAACTGTGATTCACCAACCTTTTTTTTTAAATTTGTTTCACTTAAATTATACTTTTATGGTTCATATTTTATTCAAACATTATCAATTTGTTGTTAACTAATACATTGTAGAATAGATTTTCGAAAACTAGTCACAAATAGGTTTAAGAATTTAGTTAAGTAAGTACCTTTAATAAATGGTTTCCTTAGAAACTGTTTTTTAAATGAATGAAATGTTGATATCTGTACATAAAAAGTTCATTCATGGCATCTTATTTTAAGGTTGGGATGAAAAAAATCAACTTTATATATAGTTACATAAGTAAATTAATATATTTGTGCCTTAACCGTTAGTTCATATTGGTAATATAATTTTTTTATTAATATTTCACTATTATATTATAAACTAGCGACTCGTTCCCGGCTTCGCCCGGGTGCAACAATTTACATAAACAAAAAGTAGCCTATGTTACTCCTGACGACCCCCTCTTCATGTCTGCAAAGTTTCATCGAAATCGCTTCAGCCGTTTCTGAGATTACCCCGGACAAACAGACAGAAATTCTAAAAAAAGTTATTTACGTTTTAACAGCATGCGAATGACTCTCTAAGGCAGTTTTTGGCAAATCACAGACAGACACTCTGATTTTATTTATATAGATTATCCATGTTCGCAGTAAATGAAAGAAAATTTTGAAACAGAAAGTTCAATTTCATTTTACTTATTCGTCTTTATTTATTTAAACTGTAATTTTGTTGTTTTTTGTGTTTGTTGTAGATAAATAGTAATTAATCTCTGTTAGGTATAATATCTAATCTACTAACTGAATAGCCAAGCTCAGCAGAAGCTAGGCTATGTTTTGTAATAAGAGAAGTTTACCTACCGCTGCATTTAAAGTAAAAGAACACGTGTTAGGTACTTAGTCAGTTTTTTTATGAAATAGTTTTTATTTCTAAATAACAAGTAAGTCTAAATTGTGAAGTTTTCTTACTTGAAATCTAACTTTTAAAAAGTAACTCAAAGTAAGTACTTTCACAGCACAGGTATGGAGTCATCGACTTATCAAATTCCTTCAAAATATTTTAAGTTAAAAGAAATCTAAATTATTATCTTAAATTACCTGGATAACATATTCACCCAAAACGTGTTACGCGTCATATAGTTTAAGTACATAATTTTGCTATAATTTACAAAAATATGCATTTAATATAAAATTCTCACATATTCACTAAATTTCTAAATGTTTTTCAAAGGTCTCATTCAAGTCAAGTCATTAACAGACTTTTAACAACCTAAAGGTAAGTATATAATTAATAAAAAAAATATATACTCACCACTACGAAATGTGAAAATTAGCGTATAAAGGGAATAGTCAAATAGGCACTCAACGAGCTTGCGCGACATAATAGCCATAAACTTCTCTTAATTTTATCATAGATAACAATTCCAATAACTCTACCTACCTATGGATAGGTTTAAAAAAGTACCTAACTTTAGTTGTGTACCTAAATTTAAAAAAAAACACCAAAATAACTAATTACCTATGTGTTATTATTATAATGTTACGAACTTAATTAAAACCAAAAAATATTTATTTTTCACTGTTAATTTTCATTAACATTTTGAATTACAATATAACTATAAAAAATATAATATGTTGTTTCATTTTTTTATAACGACCTTATTCAGTATTTATTATTCATGTATTTTTTTCATTAATTGCTTTTTTATCTATAGAAGATTCCTGTGGAACAATACTTTGTTTCTTGTTAAAAGGTACCCTATTTCCTTTTTTGTATCCCTGACAACGTATATGCAAAATTTCATGATTATCGGTGGAGTAGTTAAGGCGTGAAAACGCAACAAACTCATATTCGTATTTTTCTCTGTCCTCCAATAAAAAGTAGAATGATCCGAAATCGCAACGCAACACAGTCACATACTTCCATAAAAGTTGTATGCTATATTGATTTCAAATTCAAATAAAGTAATATAGGCATATACTAATAATAATAGGCATATTTAGCATATATATATTAAGCATAATTTGTGACCATTTTTTACAAAATCGCTAACTTTAACTCGAGGCTAACACGGTCGTGAGGTCGTGACCTTGTTAAGTTTCTTTGTAAGTCAACTTGTGTATTCCTGTCGTTTTCTTTATAAGTAGGTAAGTATTTACAGTTGTCCATGTCGCAGACATAAATTAAAATTATTTTTTCTACAAGTCAACTAGGTATCTATACAAATATAACTAACTAGGTATTCAATAAATCAAAAGATTATGTTTGAATTAATTGGGCATTATAAATAAGTAATTATGTAATGAATAATAATTATATAACTATCCTAATGAATTTGATATATTAGGTGAGTATATTATCGAGCTATTAATTAGGTAACAATTTGAAACTATTGAAAACGATCACAGAGGAACATTATTGATTCAGTGATAAACTATGCAGCCCAGTCAGGCGGTAATAAACCCCTCTGTCGGAATAACAGCTCGGATGCTATTTTGTTTCAGCAAGCAAGCAGAATAAAGAATGCCAGAGCTAATCCTTTTCTTATTTCCCTCCTTATTACTTGCGTTAATAGCCTACTACTATGCGGTACTATGAAATAAACCATCTGAATCAACCTTAGAAATAAAACGGAAGTTAATTTTTCTAAAAAAATTACAAGCGTCAAAGGATCTACGTATTATAACTGTTGTTGACTAATATTAAATAAGTAGATAATAAAAATATAAAAGCAGTTTTTCTTGTTTTATTTTTATGGGTCCACAAAATACGATTAGGTTGCGATAGTGGTCCGCCGTTTTTTTTAAACGTTGGGAAATCCTCGTGGATACCCGGATCTGTAAGGGACATTTGGGAGTTATGCCGGACTCCTACCGGCTAAAACCCACCGACTTCTACCGCGGCCATAGATGGGCAGGGTCGCGGTAACGTCATTACACGACATCAGCTACATTAGTGGATCATCTTAGGAGTGAGGTTGGGAGACCCTGGTATAAACTATTAGAATCCACTTCTAGATCCATGGATTTTTATGATCCATTACCCATAGATTAGAACCAGTTCAATATGTACCCAATAATCTTTGAAAGGCAAACATCAACTTCTTAAAGTGAATTTTAGTCCCTCCATTATTGTTTTTTACATTCTGTGGGGTTTGGGTGTTAACGATCATAACTTGTTATTTTTTAAATGGATAACTTTCCTAAAGTATCTGCTACATTGATGTTACCTACCTCATGTAACTAACATCGCAGATTGTCTGTGATTTATCAGGAAACAGGTTTTTTACGAAGATAATATCAACTCAGCGAGACATCAAATGATTCAGATTTTATACGATCTGACCAAGTAAACATCCGAGTTTATTTAAACAATATTAAACTGCATATAATTGTTAAAATGAAAATTAAATTTATTTACATCCTATCATTAATTTGTATTTGTAAAGGACATTTATTAAGTGACATAGTATCTAGTGCTATAAACACTCAAAAACAAGTGCATAAAGTAGCTAGCTCAGTGGTCGGAGGGCTGTCGCAAGGTCTTGGCTTGAACTTCGAGGCACATGGCGGTGTCGGCCATTCTGGTTTCGGACAGAATCCAAATAATAATCAGAGACCCGGCAATGCTGATACTGTTGTGATTGTGGTTGATCACCAGAACAATCAAGGACAATCTTATCCAGGACATCGTCCACATGAACAATACAGACCTCCCGGATATAACCATGGACATGGACACGGCCATGGATATAACCAACACGAAAATCACCACACACATCACGCTGTTCCGCCACATAATCATGGAAACCAATATAATCACCATCAACCACCGAATTACCCTATACCGCACAATAATGGTAACTACAATCGGCCATATCCGAACCAAGGTTTTAATCAAAACTACAATTTTAATCCAACGTATTCTAATCAACATAATCAAAATAATTTTATGACGGACAACCCCATAAACTTAAACGAACATAAACCAAATGGAAACAACTATTTAACTACAAATAAACCTAGACAAGAAAATGACAATGTTAACTCCAAAAGGCCGGATTTTAATGATAATACAACTAAAAAAACTGTTGATGAACCCCTGTTCGTTCCACTTAAGCCTAATGAATATGTTTATGAAGGCGATAAAATTAATGTAAATGCACCAAAGAGAGAAACAAATGATAAACCTCAGAAGAATGAAGAGAATGAAGACGAATACAACATCGATATTAGATTTAAAGATGAATAACAATAAATACTTCCAATATAAGTAGGTAGGTATACAAAGCGCACGTTATTAAATGCATCATAAAATGGAACATAAAATTATAAATTATTAAGTATTATATTTAAGAGCAAATGGTGTATTGAGTATTTTCAATGCAGTTTTACTGTCAGTAAATGTTTATATGATTGTAAATTTGTATAATTTGTTAGTTTTTCATCTCATTACCCATCTTAAACGCTTTTTTTAATTAAATTAGCAATAATATTAGGAACAATTTCAGATAGTACCTATCTCAATCTTAAAAATATGAGAAACTAAGATGTTAATTTGGTGTAATCATCAGTTGAGCAAGAAATAGGATTGTGTTGTTTAACAAATGTCAGCAGGCAATAATGTCAATCTGTAGGTATATCCATACTATTATTTACTACTAGTATTACTATACATATTACTGTGTAATATATATGGGCATATTTCCACTAAATGGAAAATCGCTGTCCCAAGCTAATTTTATGTAATAAATTTACTCTTTTACTCAAACATTTTGAATAATAAAACACAGTTCGCCAGGTCAGTCAGTTATATAAAAAATTTATAATAAAAGTAATGTAAAATTAAATTAAAATTAATTAGGTATACTATCGACCCGCTCCCGGCTTCACACGGGTGCAATTCTTTTCCGCAAATTATATTATATATAAACTTTCCTCGTTTAACGCTCTTAATTTAAAGTAGTGAAAACCGCATTAAAATCCGTTGCGTAGTTTAAAAGATCTAAGCGTACAGAGGTACAGATGGCGGGAAACAACTTTATGCAACCTTTTGTAAGTGGCGCCAAAAGCGGTGGGTCAAAGCCATCATTGAACAGAGCTACAAAGTACATTATATATTTATCTGTAGCCGAATTGTCTTCATTTATTCTACACCAAGAAGTTGGCCTGTTGCCATAAACACACACAGTGTGTGTCTGTGTCTGTTTGTTTCATACTCATAGTATAAATACCTCCGTAACCCTGGCCGGATGAAGTTACAAATAAAGCAAAAGCACAAATCGTTGCCAACCTTATACGAAGTGATATCCGTCCGTTGGCAGATGGCAGATACAAATCGATTAATTTCATTTAATTAATGAATCATTGATTGTTTTCAAATGATAATGATGGAGCCATTTTCTCCAGCTCTGGAGCAATTTTTTCGCGCAACCTAGACAAAGAAATAATACGTATTTCTTAAGATATGTGCGTTGCAATGCAATAATTTACAATTTTCCACAGATCTCGATGGCGTGATCACAGGTGGCGTCGAGGCAAAGAAAATTAATTAATTAATTGTTACTGGTTAACATGTAAGGAATTGATTGGTTACGAAGAGAATATTAAATTGATTGGTTACATCCAGTCATTGATGTCGGGAAGGTCATCATTTTAGTCTAAAAGAATAATGCCAGGTTTACTTGAAGAGAACTCCCAGCTACCCTAATCCACAGCTGTTTATCAAGTGTCATTCTATGCCCGTAAGACTCATGTGCCAGTTATTGCAGATGGTGGCATTCATCTCTTGAACCACATTCTAAAGTCGTGGACAATAGAAGCATCAACAGTAATGATGAGTTCCCTTCTTGCTGGTACTTCAGAAGCTCCCTGCGATTACTTCTTTGCAGAAAGCGTGAGGCTCAGGAAATATCGTGTCATGAGTAGTTTGAAGGCAATGGAAAACAAGGATGGCCATGAGTAGATACTTCCACAAAGAAACTGATAAACACAGGGTCAAGGTGTCAGTGGAAGCATTGTTGAGAAGGGATCACTTTTAAGATTTCTCCCATACCTGCAGACAGGAGTACAATACAGCTGCCAAGATCTCAGTGGCAGATCTTCGTAAAATGAGTTATTCAGTCGAATTAAGATTCATGAAAAGAACACATTCCACTCAGCTGGTGCTTCATGCTTTATTTTCATATAAAAAGCGATTGTTTATTCAATACTACGCTATTACGCTTTCGCTAGCGAATGTCGCCATAACAAACACACTAAAACCACAGAACACTATATACTCATAGGAAGATAGTGAGATAGATGTCTTCTGTGTGTCTTGCATTTGCATAATGCATTTCATTTACTAGTAAAACGTAGTGATTATATACTCAAAGAAGAGTATATAATCACTACAAACAATAAATGAAATGCTGTTCCATGTATCGGGCCAAACCATTGAATTACTTTATGAAATTATTAATACGTTATACATGACATAATCCAATTCTTATGTGTGTTACAGAACCTTCAACGTCGACCTTGGATACTGCCGTAATTAACTTAAAAATAAATAGATCCTGCAGTCCTCAAAGATTTTATGTGAAGTTACTCTTGTGGCTAGGGAGCCAATCGGCGATAACCGTAAACTGTATGATAGTAATAAAGCAATGATTGTAATTATTTGATTTTTTATTTGTCAATAAATAATATTTAAAATTATGTAAGGGTGTTTTTTGGGATTTTCATAAAACCATAGACTATAGAGTCAATTATACTATCGACCTCATTTATCGAAACAATAGCACATCCTTATTTCTTTGTTCGTTATGTTGGCAGCATCGTACTTTTTAATTTTGGTTAGGTTGGTACTGGAGCACTTCCTCGTTTTCATAGAACAGTTAATTTCATTTTCATTGTATGGGAGTCCCGTCTCTTAAAACGTAGTGATTATATACTCTTTGCTAGTTAGATTTGGAAATTTGAACGGAAAAAAGAGATCAAGAGAATTTCATTTACTTAAATTAAATTAAGCATAATTTACAGCAAATACCATTTGTACTATCATTCCTTAAATGTTATCACAAACTATATAACTATACTTGTGTTAATTTTCTCAACAATATTATAGATCTATCAGCGTATAATTATAACCTCCGGCTTTTGAAGATTGTAAATTTAATTACCACGTGGTAATATTTCAAACAGGTATGTACCATAATTTAATTACATTTTATAAGCCAATCAATATCTCTACTACTACACGTCATTTGAAACATCAGTATGGTTTTCGTCTATTAAATAATTTAAAATTTTGATCACAGATCTGAAAAATGGAAGGCGATTTGCTTGATGGACTGTCGGCACAAGAGATGTTTGGCAAAAGCGATGGACTTACATACAATGATTTCTTGTTGCTGCCTGGCTACATAGATTTCACAGCCGAAGAAGTTGATCTTACATCTCCCCTTACCAAGAAGATTAATCTGAAGGCGCCCCTTGTATCTACGCCAATGGACACTGTGACAGAAGCCGACATGGCGATTGCGATGGCATTGTGCGGTGGCATTGGCATTATACACCATAACTGCACACCGGAGTATCAGGCTAATGAAGTTCACAAAGTCAAAAAATACAAACATGGTTTTATCAGAGATCCTGTATGTATGCGTCCAGATAACACTGTTGCTGACGTGATAGAAGCTAAGAAAAACAACGGTTTTACTGGCTATCCTGTAACTGAAAATGGTAAATTGGGTGGTCGTCTTATAGGTATTGTTACATCTAGAGATATAGATTTCAGGGAGGGAGATCATCATCTCAGCCTCAAAGAAATCATGACACCGATTGCCGAAATGATAACGGCCCAATCTGGTGTAACATTGCAAGACGCCAACTACATTCTTGAGAGGAGCAAGAAAGGCAAACTGCCAATTATAAACCACGCCGGAGAACTGGTGGCTTTGATTGCCAGGACTGACTTAAAGAAAGCTCGCAGCTACCCTAATGCTTCTAAAGACTCAAACAAGCAGTTACTGGTTGGTGCTGCTATTGGTACCCAAGAAGGCGATAAGGAGAGATTAAAGTTACTCATCAACAACGGAGTCGACGTAATTGTATTAGACTCATCACAAGGCAATTCAATATACCAAATAGAAATGATAAAATATATCAAAAAAACATACCCAGATATACAAGTTATAGGAGGTAATGTGGTCACCAAAATGCAGGCAAAAAATCTTATAGAAGCTGGTGTTGACGCTTTAAGAGTAGGCATGGGCAGTGGTTCTATTTGCATAACTCAAGAAGTGATGGCATGCGGTTGCCCTCAAGCCACAGCTGTTTACCAAGTATCATCATATGCCCGTCAGTTTAATGTGCCTGTTATAGCAGATGGTGGCATCCAATCTGTGGGCCACATTGTGAAGTCATTGGCATTAGGAGCATCAACAGTAATGATGGGTTCCCTTCTCGCTGGTACTTCGGAAGCTCCAGGCGAATACTTCTTTTCAGACGGTGTGAGGCTCAAGAAATATCGTGGCATGGGTAGTTTGGAAGCAATGGAGAATAAGGATGGCAAGGGGGCCGCCATGAGTAGATACTTCCACAAAGAAAATGATAAACACAGGGTCGCTCAAGGGGTCAGTGGGAGCATTATTGACAAGGGATCAGTCTTAAGATTCCTCCCGTACCTGCAGACAGGAGTGCAGCACAGCTGCCAAGATCTCGGAGCCAGATCGGTGGCAATTCTTCGCAATATGAGTTATTCAGGTGAATTAAGATTCATGAAGAGAACACATTCCGCTCAACTAGAGGGGAATGTGCACGGCTTATTTTCATACGAAAAGAGATTGTTTTAAACAAATTTTTAGAAAGAAATGGATTTATAAACATTTAAATAATGACACATATTTTGAAAAATTAGTCTCCCCTAACAAGAAAATCACTCACTGCTAAAGCTGAAATGCATGGCTTTGTGCAGCATTGGCATTATACACCAAACTGCACACCTCAAATAGAAGCTAATCAATTTCAGAAAGTGAAAAATAAATAACACGATTTTATCAGAATAACACGATTGCTTCAAGATAATACTGTCGCTGGCATAATAGAGGCAAAGAAAATTAATGGTGTTACTGGTTAACACTTAATCGATAATAGTAAATTGATTGGTTACATCTAGTCATTGATGCAGGAAATGTCATAATTTCAGTCTAAAAGAATAATGCCTCTAAGACAAGAAGTAATGGCATGCCGTTGCCATCAAGCCACAGCTGTTTCTCAAGTGTCATTTTATCCCTGTCAGTATAATGAGCCATTTATAGCAGATAATGGCACCCAGTACCACTGAGAAGATCTCGTTCTTCGTAGCAATTCTCCATAGTACGAGTTATTTGGAAACAAAGATTCATGAAAAAAACACATTCCGCTCGAATAGAGGGCAATGTCCAGCTTATTTTCATATGACTTTTCATTGTTGAAAAATGGTTTGATAAATAAGCCCTTCATTAACAAATCGATTAACTCCATATAACAAAAAGTGGGGAAAAATTATAAAATAATGTGCATTGTCTTTTAAAATTCCCCTTAAGTATATGTAAATATTGTTGATTTTATATTTTAGAAATCATAAATACAGATGTAGCTTTCATCTAGAAGTATGTAGGTATATAAAATTATTAAAAAAGAATATGTAGCAAGTGCAAGTGAAAGAAGTAATTTAAGTTTTTACAGATTTTTCATAAAAATGAATTTTTTATCTTTTAATGATGTCAACCGTTTGTGATGATTTACTTAAATTTAAGATTCTTAAAGAGTGGTGTTAATCGATTTGTGCAGTGAATGGCTGAAATATTTAATTAATATTATATAAATATACAGGTGTGTACACAGTGGTGTATTATTTTTATAATATAAAAAATTTCTGTGAAATATTTATTTTGTGTAATAATTACTGCATTAGCGTTTGTAATCTAAATAATTAATTTTATACTGAGTGTTATGTCTGTGGCTTATTTTCATATGACTTTTCATTGTTTTACATTTAAACAGAATTAAAAAAAAATGGTATGATAAATATATATTAATTAATATAAAATAAATATACAATACAGGTGTACGTCATAAACAATGATGTATTATTTTTTTAAATGAACAATTTCTGCGAAAATATACCATCTGCATATGTGAACTCGAGAATGGGTAGACCAATTTTAATTCGGTTTTCTCATATGGAAAGAGGGATAAACGGAGATTTGTATTATATAAATTGCACTCCGAGCGAAGCCGTGAATTTTATATAATTACTGTATCCATGTTTGTAATCGAAACTTAATTAATTTTATATTGAGTGTTTTACTTACTTAATGTATAAAAATAAGTTTTTATTAAGGAATATTTTAATTGGATAATAAAAATTAAAACAATTACATAAACTTGGTGTTTTCAATAAAACAAAAAAACCTTTTTTCTAATTACAATTTAATTGGAATTACAAATGCATAAGCTGCATAGGTATGCATGATCATAAATAATTAAATACTATTACATTTTGTGGTGCTAAAAACAATATAAATTAATGTGCTAGGTTACAATTTTTTTAGACTGGTGCGTCCATCAAATTCACAAAATACCATTCTATCTTCTATTGCACGTTCAATTTTTAATTGATTTCATCATAAAAAAATAATTTAGTCTTAATATTCTAAATCGACAGTTACATAATATAATATATTAATTGCCAAACACATAAAAATCTACTTAGTCTGTTTTTATACTCTTATTAAAAAATCTTTATTTAACCAAATCGTTTAAATATATATCTACATAAATACCTATTTATAAAAAAGCAAGGTTCGGATGTAGGGCGTAATTTTTGAAAGACTACTCATCCAATTACAAATATGGAAACTTCACTATCTCTGCCCCGTGGATTTACTTCAGTCAAATACACGTTTGAACCCATAAAGAATTTTCAATTCATTCTAATTTTTTTTTCTTTAATTTGACAAACGTTCCAAAACTACTTTTATCGATCACTATTAAATACCCCTCCTTTTTACCCAGAAAATAAGTAAGTTTAGTAAAAATTCAACGCCTGCCGAAAATATATGAACAATATATTTTCGTTTTATGAAAATATAATGCTCATGTCGCGGGGCAAAAGCTCACATACTGTTTTTAAGACATGTTATATGTTTATAAAAGTGGGACTGTATATCGGATTTTTTATTTCGCCATTTCCCTTGAGCAAATATACTGATATGATAATATTAATTGAATAAAATTGAAAAATATAAGTCACTTGAGATTACTCAGGCCAAATAAATAAAAGATTTTAAATGAACGACTTGATATTTTAAATAAACCTACTGTTTAGCAGTATCATTGATTTTATCATATATATTTATAAATATTATTTACTGCGAAAACTTGAATAAATAGCAACGCTGTGAGTTAATCTTGCGCATTTGTCAAGAGAACCAAGCAATTTTTTTACTTCCTCTCCTACAACATACCACTGGACTGATTGTTTCACGGGTTATAGATGTGATTATAGTACAAATTGTGCTTAGCCACAATTGATCACTATTTGTGTCTCTCTGTTTTGCTGTTACCGTCCACATCAAACAACTAATCACCTCTGAAATACAGGTATCGGAACACACGAGTTTGACTGTACTTGAGCGATTAATAGTTGTTTAATACGGACTGTACAAATTTATAATTTAAATACCACCGATTTATATATGTTTTTAACTCATCTTACTATTCACGTTTGAAATTATTTCTATAGTAGATGGAGCAAATCAATTGGGCACAGACTGTGAAATAATCGCACACCACGAACACAGTTGGGTTGCTTAGTTTGCATTTACAAGAATTATAAGAGACTTACAACGTTTGTCTCTTAGATTTGCAAAGGAAATCCATTACAATATATGATATCACAAATTGTTCTCAATTCATTGTATATTTTCATAAAATGTTCTTGGCAAACTGAAATAAGTCTGCGATGTTTGGTAGTGAAAATCATTGATAGTATAACCCAATAAATACACATTATAAAAAAAAAACCACTCTCACATTCCAACCCGCACCAGTCGAAGTAACACGTATCGAAAGCGCTTTGAAGCGGTTAAAAATTGAGATTACATCTTACATTTAAATGTGTATTGCCGTTTGAGCGTTCGACCAGCAATAAGTTGGGTTCCACTACGCCTAAGCACTAAACAGAGTAACTTGCGGAATGTAACTTGAACCGTCCAAGAGATCAATCAAGTGTGGCACGCTCAAACGACCATCGTAAACACCTTGATAGCCTCTCTCGCCACTTGCCACCAACCTTCTCAGGTTTAACATCAGCAAGTATATTAATTTTATTTTTTTATATTATTAATAATAGACTTCTAGCCGTGCAGGAAAGACGAGGCCGACGATAAGACAGAAAATGCTTATTCACTCAAACAGTCCGATAGTCTGTACCTAGGCTAATCCTAACTGTCAAATGCACCCCCACATATATACGAACTAGTGGTTTTTCAGGTTAGTAATATGGTTCCTATATTGAAATGTTGCATTATAAATTGAGATATAAACCAGCTAGACTAAAATACTACATCAGTTTATTCGAAAACTTTTTTTTCCATACTGTAATCTAAATGACTCACGAGATTAACGAAACTCTTACTGTATTTTTAAAAGCAAGATTTACAAAACTGAGTCTTATAAACCGACATAAACGAGTTTTTCATTTTTACCAAGTCATTAAATTTCACCTTCGCGGGTATAAGATATGGCCTCTGATATATCATTTTTTTTTTTGATAAATACAAAACGTACGAGCCTAACTCAAATACAATAGAATTAATTATAACATTCTGGCACTGATATTTAACCTGATGAATTTAACTCTTTCCATTGATCTTAAATTTAAGGCTTCTTACCCGACAAGGTGATAGATTTAAGATTAATTTACCCTTGAATTGGGACTTGTTTTCATGTGTAAACGTGATTTATAGAAAACATGTAATTTGATTTTTATAGTGAACCTTGGTTGGTGGCAATGTGATCTCGTCTATGACATTTATATGAGAGTGCATAGACAATAATAGACTAGTGGGTGTCGTCGTCGGCGTTGAAGTCG
This sequence comes from Synanthedon andrenaeformis, assembly GCA_936446665.2. NCBI lineage: Eukaryota > Metazoa > Arthropoda > Insecta > Lepidoptera > Sesiidae > Synanthedon > Synanthedon andrenaeformis. The sequence goes on along the minus strand of OW387781.2, from coordinate 8,834,278 downwards.
GGTCCGTGGGTGACGTCATCCTCGAACACGATCTCCTCTGGATCGGGTGCCCTCGGCAGGAATTCTTCGCCGGGACATATTTTCTTGAAGATTTGCTCCGCCTGGGGAAACGGACACCAACTATTAATTAACCCTTTAGCCGCCAGAGTCGGATTTATCCGACAATCATTTTTGTGTCCATTTCGCCAGAGCCGTATATATACGACAAATTCCTCTACTTGTATAATGTTTACTATTAAATCATTGAGTTGCTTTCTCTTATAAAAAAAATTAAACAAATACTAAAACCAAGCGGTTAAAAGGTTAAGCACTATGTGACTCATAGGTACAGTCACTTTTGGTGCTGAAAAAAGAGGTTACATGGAATTTTTTTAATACATAATTATATTTTATGTGCTCATTCCAATTTTCTACTTTGCGGCTAGCGCCGCCATATTTGGAAAAATGGCACATAAAAACGGTTTTTTGACAATTACTCCTTTCCAATTCATATGAACGCCGCAGTCTACAACGGAATTTTTAAAAAAAAACTGATTTTAGGCGAAATTTTTCAAATGAGGCGACGCGAGCGACTTGGAAGCTTTGGAAATGAACTTTTAAAAGTTGACTGATTTGATTCTAAAAAGTATTGGCAGGGCAGCCATTTGAGCAGCCCGTTTGGCGGCAGTGACCATCCCCTTACAGAATACCACCGTGACACCAGAATAACAGCACATGTGCTTTTGTGTTTGGGCGAGCGTGTAATGGATGCCAGAACCGCCCATTTCCCCATCCCTCATCCTTAATCCCACTTTAATCGGCAACACATGTGTGGCGTTGCTTGTGTCATACGTGCGTGACGGTAGAACCACCTAGAATCAAGTGGACCGTCAGCCTGTCTGTCGTCTCCTTAACATAAAAAAGAATACCTGTTGCACTGCGCGGTCAAAGTCTAGGCCTGCGTCGGGTCCGGAACAAATGTGAACGGCGTCGAGGGAGCTCGTAACCGGAGCGCTACTGTCCTTCACGTTGTATAGCGCCGACCATAAGCACTGCGGCACACAAAAACATAATGTCCTTTAGATTATTACTGCTTACACTGTTACTAGCTCCCGACTTCGCCTGGGATGCAATTTTAATAAACCACTAGCGGTCCGCTCCCGGCTTCGCCCGGGGTGCATTTTTTTTTACGTAAAAAAACCTTCCCTGATTATCCCCCTATCCATGAGTGAAGACAGAATTAAAATCGGCCCATCCGTTCTCAAGTTTTGCGCTTAGCAACACATTTAGGGATTTATTTTTATATTATAGATGGAGGGTAGAGGTAAAGGAGGAAGGACAGACTCAGTACATGAAAAAGTGTCAGTCGAATACGCTCAATTAGGCGGCGCTGCAGTAGCATTGGTGAATTGATATTATTGGTTAGTTTCGTAGTTCATGAAACCGCCGTAAATAAAATGCTACTAGAACGCCACGCCCCAATGCTACCACAGCGCCTCCTATTTTAATGGTGGTCGATGGAAACTTTCTATCTTTCTAATGTAACAGAGTCAGTCCTCCTTCACCTCTACCCTCCATGTTATAAACACAAATCTTCCTCGTTTATCCCCCTTTCCATAAGTTAAAACCTAATCAAAATGGGTTGTGGTTCAGAAGTAGTTACAGAGTTAAACGTAACAGATAGAGATATACCGTTACGAAGTTTTATTTAGGATCTTAGAAGAACTATATTTTATAACATCTTTATACATTATGGTTTCGCAATAAATGAATTGAATTGAACTACAATTCTCTAGGTAATACGTAATTTTTTAAGTATCTTTTGAGGTTTAGTCTACGTTAGCCATGTGAATCTATTTTTCGACGACTTTGTTGTAATATATATTTTTTTTATTACATAAAAATTTAATCAGATTAAACCTTCCGTGAAAGTATCAAACTGATGGTGAAAACCGCATTAAAATCCGTTCGAGAGACAGACGGCGGGAAGAGACAATACTATTTAAAGCTTATAAATTTCAAATCTCGCTTCGAGAATTATGAATAAACCATCATGAATCACAGAAGAATTCTCTTAGTCCGAGTGTCCTCAGTCAATGGTATATGTAGTTTGTAGTTGTTATCAATTGATTATAAATTAAAATGACCTTTGGTTTTTCGCCGTCTGCCGTCTGATCGCCGCCAGACATGTCGAAGATTTTCTCGGCATACGGCATCAGATCGCTCTCGGCGTCATTCACTTTGTTGCTTATCAGGTATACCACAACTGAAACATTTCACAATCAACACTTTCAATTAAATTAAAAGACAAGTCAATTGTGAATGATTACTTCTTTCACAATCGACTTGTCTTGTAGACAAGTTTAACTTGACAAAAACGGGGTGTTATAAGTTGTTATAAAAACGGGGATGCCGGAGCCCCATTTCCCCCTACCCCTTCGGTCGGTAGCACAACTTGCAGCACCTGTGGTGTTGCTTGTGTTATAGGCGACGGTTAGCCTTTTACAATCATGTGGACCGTTATCGTGTTATAATTATTAAATATTCGAGTAATAAAACCCATTTTAACATAATTACACATTATGTTAAAATGGATCTAAAATCTTTAGACTATTTTACGCTATGAAAGATCGTTAACTTCAATTTAGATACTACTTTAATATCGTGTTATAAGAAAAATATGTAGCGAAGACAGCAGCAATTCGTCAATTAAATTGGATCAGAGGAAGGCAAGCGGTCAATGACTCATGTTAGATGTGCTTGAGTAAAAAAAAAAAATCGGTAAAAAATGCATGAGATCGTGAAAATGGCGCGAGGTACAACAAAAAATACCATTAAAGTTAACGCGACCTCTTTGGCTATGTTCACTTTGTGTTTTGATTGAAAACACCATTTATCATTGCAGATGAGCTGCAATGATAAATGCAAACTATGTGATTTTAAAACCAATAAATTAGATACATGTTGTTTCGGTATAAATATCTAATTAAAATCATTCCTAATAATTTTCAGTTGTAGACGTACGAAGTATTGTATATTAGCTAAGACAAATTTAACTTTTACCAGCAGCAAATTAAGCGTTAGCATTAAAAAGTAACATAGGTTATGTTAAGTTCTCAGAGATCATAAGCTATCTAAGTATCATCAATAGTTCTCACAGTGTACACCAAATAATGACTTATATGCAAATTTTCTCATACCTTGGGTTACTTTATTTATTGTAATTTTCGTAGGGATCTATAATTTTTTTATACAATTAAGCACAGCCTATGTTGCTCGCTGATAATGTAGCTTTCTATGGGTGTAAGAATTTTTTAAATCAGTTAACTAGTTTATTAGTTTATTCGTCAGAAACAAGCATACAAAAAATCATTTTTTTTCTCTTCTACACTCATATTAATATGACAAAAGATTTGTATTTTTTTATTCGTAATAAATAAACTCAAAAACTACTGGACCAATTTAAAAAATTATTTCACCTATAGATCTTAAATCTACATTATCAGCGAGTAACACAGATTATATTTTATAAAATAACACGGACGATGTCTCGCGCAACAGATAGTATTAATTAGATATTAGTGTCGATATAATAATATTTATATACTTACATAGTCCCTTAGGGCAAGACCCGGTCGCGGGACCAACTTCCAACACAGTGACAACATTGTCATCCTCAGTCAGCGGGGGAAAACGCAACAGAGTCAGCGGCTCCTTCTCGCTCTTCATTATTGAGCCGTTCGTTATAAACACGCCCTTAGATATGTCACAGCCCTCAGTGGGCTCGGGAGAAATCAAATCCTTGGGACACTCGTTGATACCGATAACGAGATGGTCGCAGTTCAGTATCTTCGATTTGCTTGTGATGGCGACTACGCTCTTACCGTCGTCGGTCGTTTTCGCTTCCACCTTGTCTATTGGTCGGTTCAAGCAATAAACTCCGCCGAACACTGCACACAATCTATAAACAAAAGTGTGACCATGGCAATATAACATACGTTTTATTTTTATTTTTTTTAATGTTAAGGTCGGCAGACAGACTGACGGTCCACTTGATGGTAGGTGGCTACCGTCACCTATGACATAAGCAACGCCACAGGTGCTGGAAGTGAGCTGCCGAGCATAGAAGGATTAAGGATAAGGGATAAGGAAGGGGCTCTGGTATCCCTTACTCACTCACCGAAACACAAAAGCACATATGCTGTTATTTCACGGTGGTCTTTTGTAAGGTGCTGGCTACTGCCGCCATACGGGTTACCCAAATAACTGTGAAACGCAATGCGCCCTGCCACTACTAATGTTATTAATTGTCTGTACATCAATCAAAGGTTATGTCTTCTTTAACAGCTGAACCGCATTTAACGACGAGACTTTTTTAACAAATAATCATAACTGCTTATTTATTGAAGTTTCTTTTTTACAAATTAAAAAGCGATATGGGTACATTTATTAATAATTTGTAATAATAAAGTCAGTTTAAAAAGAAACAAGAATCTCTTTCTTTTCTTTAATAAGCTAGCAAAGAAAAGGTATCATTGTAATATTATTCCAGGTTAAGAAAATAAACTATTTGTATTTGTATTCTTTTGAAAACCTTTATGTAAAATATAGAAAAGTGATAGATGCAACTGACTTTTTGAACAGTAACAATAGTTTAGCATGCAACATTAGAAAGTCGCCTCATTTTCGTTGGCGGCGGTCAACTTGGTGCACATTTAGGTCATTGAACCACATCATACTTTCAAGGTGCATTGTTTTGCACGTTTACTTGCCAAAATTACTGAATACCAACAGACTCATGTCAGGATTACTATTACTAATGTGAGTCATCAGAAGTCTGGTCGACAAAAGAAACACTTCTTAATATTGCAGAAGACAATTGAACAAACATAAGTGAATTAGCGAACTATAAACTAGATATTCTTAATATTATTAAGGAAATTTAATAAAAAAATTATAATTAATAACAATGAATACAATATAATTAACTGCAAATCCTAACTTAATATTATAAATGTGAAAGTGAGTTTGTTTGTTTGTTTATTACGCTTTCACGATTTAAGTACTCAACTGAACTTTGCAGGAATGGTTCACTTTGTTCAAATATCCACAAAAAAGGTACAGTTTCCGAGGTACTAAATATAAATATTTAATTTTTTTTTATTATTAATATTTTGGAAATCTACGTGAGCTGTGTTACAAATTATTAAAAAGTCAACTACAACTTGCTACTTCCTGTTGTTATGGTTGTCTTCGGTGTTCAAAATTCCAAGTTGACTGATTCAAAATTAAAAACAGTCACAATAAAAAAAGAACCACGTCGCGAAACGACCACATCTCGTTTCATGTCTTGTAGCATAAGGACCTTCGTTAACAATAAAACCAAGGACCGTTTTTAAGGTATAATCAATTAAAATCTCACCTGCAAAAGCATTGAGGTAATTCCCCACTTCCATACATCGGCCACAAGAACGGTGTGTTACCATATCGGCCGAGACTCATAAGGAACTTCTTACATTCCTTGACGCCTTCCAGACACGGCATGTTGTTGTTACCGCCGGCGATCGCGAACAAAACATAGTGAATCAAGTTTGGTGTCAGGCTCTTGTGCTGAAGATACTCCTTAAATGTCTTGTCGTTCCAATCTATACAATTTTATATTCATTTTATACAATTTTATTTTATTTTATGTTCAAAACAAAATAACATGCATGCATCATATAGCCCTGACCTTGCACCCTCAGATTTTCATGTATTTCGGTTTCTTCAGAATTATTCTATAATAGGCAGTGTTAGGTTAGCATCAAGAGAGGACTGTCAAAACTTATCGCAGTTTTTTGACCAAAAGTCCCAAAATTTATACAGCAATAGGATTATGTCTTCCCCAGAAACTTTTTCTTAACTCAAAAAAACTTTACTCAGAAATCATTTGTCATCGTCATTGTGATAATAATTCTTATATTAAGAAGAATCATAGATTCAGAAAAATATGACATCTATTAGAAACTTGAAAAAAAAAAAAGTGCTCACCCTTAAATTCATTGTTCATTTCCTCCTCATTGTAAGCAACAATCGAGGTGAGCATCTTCATGAGCATTCGTTTCTCAACAATGCTGACCGCCTCGGTGGCAAACACGTCCGCTCTGGAGCAAGGCACCGGCATCAGCCGGTTCTCCAGCCAAGTCAGCACACGGGTCACACAACGGAACTCCGCATATCGAGCTATGTTCGAAGATATCAGCAGCTCAACGAGAGGCCCGCGAGAGAACAGCAGCTGGTAAATGTACTTATTTATTTTTTATGCACAGTTGCATAGTTTACCAATAAATAAACGAATAAATGAATCTTTATTTAAACAAACACATGTCTACACAGGATCTTAATTGTGTCTATGTGCAGAAACTAGAATCTAATCTTTAAAAAATATATATGTTAACCCTAAGTTTCAAATGAAATACTTTTTTTTTAAATAATACTTCATATTAAATGTATACTTTTATCACAATGATTTGACAATGACTATATGCAAGTATGCAAGTTTTTTAAAATAATAATTCACAAAACTCTCCATAATGATAAAATCAAATACTGCAAATAACACTAGCTCTTAGAGTATCTCATGCCAATAAAATAGAGTGAATAGAACTGTGGTTTCTTTGAAATTGAAATACTGAAAATAGTACAGTAGCTTTTGGCAATAGTAACTGTCACCAGGCGAAAATGCCAATTGGCAATCAAACTATTTTCATTTTATTTATTTATTTTATTCAAGATTGGTTAGCTCTTGGCCAGCATCTAGCTGCTATTTAAAATATTTAAATTTTACATAATTATTTTAAAAGTTGCCTATGAATAGAAGACCATACCTTCGGCGTCATATCAATGTTGAATTTCCTATACTCAGCAGCAAAGCTAGCCTGACTCCAAATTTTTTTTGGAGGTTCACTTTTTCCATCTTCAGTCTTGTCATCTCCTTCTCCCTTTTCTTCCACTTCCGGTGATTCTCTAGTTATAAATATATATACTTTATTGTAATACTTTTCTTCCATCCATAAAGAAATATGAAGATTTTTAAGTATGATAAAATTTAGTAAGCAGTTATTAATAGAGATGCCTAGAGTATTTGTTATAATGAATAGTCCAATACAGATTATTCACCCTTCCCTGAGGCTCAAGTCAAATAACTCACCATAAAAAGAAATTTAAAAGATGATTTATTTAGTGTGAATTAATATCATGCTTGTAGTAGTCTTGAACTTACCAATCATTTATTTGTTACTGTAATCTAAAATTGTTCTAAGTTTATGAGAAAAGAACAAATGTATTAAAACAAATGTATTAATGTATTAAAATTTAAAAAAATATTAAATGGATTCTACAGCCAATAAGTCATCTAGTAAGAGAAGTTTTACTTACTTCTCAATATACCATTTTTCCGTTAAATTGTACACTTGCAACTGTTTTGGATCAGATTTAACTTCTTTAATAAATTTTTGAAGGCCATCGAAATTGTAAGAAGCCCAAAGTCCTCCATAATGATCACTAGAATCCAAATGTAGGACATTCTTGCCTATTCTGCTACATGCAGCCGCAACAATAGACTCCACCATACCTGTTTGTAAATATAACAATAATCAACATAGGCATGAGTGCTGATTATGAACACTAAGTGATTAAGTAATGATCACAATTATTTTCTATAACATATTATAATTTATAGAAAAAAAAACATTTTTTAACAATGGTGGAAAATTATTCAAAAAAGAAAATTAATTACACCCTAAAAACAGCTGACTTTGTAATCAGAAAATAGTTGAGTGCTGATTTTGAACATGGATGATTGTGTTATGACATATTATATGATTTATAGACAAATAACATTTTTATCAATGGTAGAAAATTATTCAAAAGCCTTTATAAAAATGGCTAGTTAAGTTCTAATCCGATTTTCATTATGATTCTGTATTCCAAATATAAATAGGAATAGAAATATTAAAAGTGCTAAAAAGCTATTCAATTTTCAGAGTACTTACAAAAAAAAATTAAAACTAATAATAAATCTGTAAGGGTCGGTCATGGAGTAAGTTACTTTGTTTTCAGAGATATCGTGTTTATAGGCTCTATACATGATATTGAAACTAAATTGACGATTTTTAGAATTTTTTTCTGTTTGTATGTATGTATGTTCTTCCATAACTCTGAAACGAATTAACTGATTTTCATGAAACTTGGCAGATAAACATTTGGACGTACGAGACACAGGATAGGCTACTTAATATTTTTCAACGCGGACGAAGTCGTGGGCACCAGCTAGTCTATAATATAAAAATGAATCCCTAAATGTGTTGCTAAGCGCAAAACTTGAGAACGGGTGGACCGATTTTAATTCTGTCTTCACTCATGGATAGGGATAATCAGGGAAGGTTTTTACTTTAAAAAAAATGCACCCCGGGCGAAGCCGGGAGCGGACCGCTAGTTTAATATATAAGCAATTATTTTTATTAAGTATTAGAAATATACCTAATAACATAATTATGTGAAAAATAAAATTGATTTTACTTAACAGGTTAAAACGTTAGCAATTAGTCTACGGTCGTAGGTAGGCATATGTTGATTCATTATGAGTATCTATGCTTGTTAATTTTGTGCAAAATCTTCGAAATACGAAAGAACTTGCAAAACGCAAGCTTTGTAAAGATAATTCAAAGTTGTTCCTACTTAAAATAGGTAGGCAAGTATAATACAATGGTAAAGTAAATGCAACAAAAAAATTAGATCGATAAGTAGGCTGCTACGGTAAAATGCCGTCACGCCCGGTACATAATATAATATTTCATAAAGTATACCCGTCCCGACGACGATGACTTGGAAGTCGGTTGGTAAATCATCATCCATTTTCTTACTCCGAATCTCACAAATGCTAAAAGTTATACAATATAAATTAAATTATCAATAATTTTTGAAAAAGGTAGACAAAAACTGCTGCTGGCACTTTGCGGACAATTAATTTAATTTCCGTCACCACAGTTAACATCACAATTCGCGTGTCACACTGACAGCCGAGTCAATAGTATTCTGTGGCTGACAACTTTGACAGAATCGTACCTATGGAGGGTAGGGTAACTTACCTTTTTTACTATTGGAGAGAACATTTTTCAATTTGATTATCACATGTCAGTATGTACTCCTCAGTACTTATCTCTATGTAAATAATATTTAATCTGAGGCTCTACGCTCCATAGTCGTACCTCTATAATGTGACCAACCAAAGTTGACTCCGGTCTGGATTTGCAAAGTAGTGGCAGGGCACCACTGCGTTTCGCAGACATTTGGGCAGCCCGTCTGGCGGCAGTAATCACCCCCTCGCAGAAGACCACAGTGAAATAACAGCATATGTGCTTTTGTATTTCGGCGAATGAGTAAGGGATGCCAGAGCCCATTAACCTCAGAGTAAACAGCTTATGTTTACTCTGAGCCATTAACCAATCCCTTCCTATCCTTAATCATTCTATAGGCGACGGTATAGTCACCTACCATCAAATGGACCGTCAGTCATAAATTTAAAAAAAATTACGCCACATGACGTACGCCACAAATTTCCGCTACATATTTTATTTTGGTACCTAAGTTTTAAACTAAAATTATTTATTTACTAATTGCGCCATCTGTAGTACTGTATTGTACTGTTTAAATGTTTTGCATGTTTCATTATGAGTCAACCAATATACGCTTTGGCTTATTAGTTCCTCAGTTTACTAATAGAGGGCAACATTTAAGTTACTAATGGAATATAACAATAAAATTATATTATTACAAAAATGTATATAGTTAATCGTTACGTAAAATTCTTTCTTACGCTTGAATAAGACTTATCTATTCAATGAATCCTAATCTTAATTCTCACAATTAATCCTACTAAATCCATCCTCAAATAAATGCGAGTTTGTGATGGATGGACGATTATATTGTTTATTTCTTTTTCACGTAAAAACAGAATGTTACCTATTCATAGACATAGGTAATGTTTATACAGCAAACAGTATTTTCTAAAATTAAATGACAAGATGACAATATGGAAGAAGCAATTAAATTTATTTATTATACTACCTATAATTTAGTTTTCATATTTTCCTATAATTCAATTTATTTCCTATCTCTCAATTTATAGGAAGCTTACTTCCTGTAAAGTGAATTGTCATCTACTTTTATTTTATTATCTGATACCTACTTGCCAGACCTTTATAAACGGCGCACTCGAAACACTTTTTGTAGAGGCAGGTCATATCTTAGTTAGACCAAATCCAAAAAATAGTTAATCCAAATCCAAACGGAAGTTACACATTCAAAACCTTAATTAATAAAAAATTTACACGACCACCGACCATTAAGAAACCGAATTTATCACAGTCTCCTCATAAAAGTTTTATAGTTGTATTATGCTACCAATAAACCGCGCAATATAGAGATTTATTTCGTTAGCCAAAAATATGCAACATAAAAAATGAAACGATAAATAAGTTGTGTTTTATATTTACAATTTTTACATACATCTCAACATGTTACAGACTACCGAGCTCTTTTTAATTCGAGCTACGAACCGTTACATAAACTAACACGTAAATCTAAATTGTAATAAAACGACGTGTGAAGTCAATTCAACCTCAGATCCGAGCGCGACTAGTTCGGTACACCAGAATCAATAAAACTCATGTGTCCGTCAACGTCATTATGTACTAGATACTACCTAAACAAGAACAGTGGCAGTTTCCTTTGAGAGAAAATTGGTACCAGCAACATCTTAGGCCGCCTACAACGCTTTATTGTTTCAAAGGACGTATAGGTCCGGTCGTATATGACCTGCAAGCTTGTTTGTAGACAAAAATAATACAGTTCTCGTTAAAATTACAGATATCAAATTGACTTTTCACTGCCTAAGGACAAAGAACATTAATGCGGTCTATTTGATGTGTAAATGTGTCTTTCAATATTGACCCCAGTAATCTTAGCAAACACCTTAATAACAAAAGAGGCTCTTAATTGTTTAGACTTTCATTTTAGATATGAAGACTTAGTGACCACACTAATGTTTCTATCCTGCAGTTCCTGTGATCATTTTCTACTACCACAGTTAGTACAGTCAATACAGCACATTGTACGTTAAACATAGATTGAGAACCACATTTAAATGAGGTCGTTAGTTAGCCCGGTAGAGTTGAAAACGTTGTATATAGAATATAGCCTTTGTCTGAAGTTTAAAAAATTTCAAAAATTTTCTAATTTGCTTATTCATTGTCCATAAGTACGCTTTTGCGTCTACAAACGACTAATTCGGCAGATTTTATCTATTAGTAGGTAATTTACACAGAACACTAAATGGTGAATATTATATGGGATGGTAAAATAAACGATACGTTAAAACAATGATAACAACAATTTCGTAACAACATTAGCAAAACATTACATGAGCAAAATGTTATATGTCCATCTGTAGACAAGAACATTTGAAACTTCTAATCACGGTCTGAGAACATCAACATGTGAAACATCAATTTATTAACTAACAAAACAAAATACGATATTTACATACTAAAGGAACATATTAAAATATCGCAACTTCCGCTTAACCCTCATTTACTTTTCAAATGAAACCATGTTTTCAAGAAACATTCGTTATTTACAATTTGTATAAAATATCTCAACGTTGCACGACAGAAATGCAATGGATAAGCTAATGGGGAGTGGCTCCTTTTTTCAGCTTTGGTCCATAGAAGAAAACAGTTTTGTTACAACCTTCTTTAGAAAACTCATTACTCATCTCCATACAAAACTGGTTTTCGCTATTGACAAAAACTGAAGTGAGCTGAATAAATGTAATTACTCCCTCCAAGTTCAAATACAATATTTTTAAAATAAATTACATTGGTCAATTTTAAATGATATGTAAACGTTGAATACGATATGTTAAATACAAAACAAAATGCACATTCGCAGTTACAAGTGAAGGGACCACGGAAGGCGATATTTTAATGTGTCGTTCGAACTATGTCGATCAACGTTGACTAGAATAATGTTTCTCGCGAATGCGCCGCGCGGTCCATCCGGGACGGCAACCGGGCTGGTCGACTCGCTAGTTCTGTACATTCGCCGGTCGCCTCTCCGCCACCGCTGTCTGTCGAAAACTGTTCAATCTCATCGTCTGTAGATTCCGCATCGTCCTCGGCAAACACAGAATCCGCGCCTACAGACGCCAACTCACACTCGACCGCGTATGATGGCCCTATACTACCAACGGAGGCCAGTGGCGCAAGACGCTCACTGGGACACGGCGACAACCGCCTTTCCGGAAGCGCGCATACAACGGACGAGCCACGACGTTCTAAATACGAACTGCCCGAACTCGAGCACGTAGCCGAACTGAGTCTACGATCACGTGGGCCAGCCGAGGCGCGTCTTTCCGTAAACCGCAAAGCTGAGCCCGGCAATGAATCTCCCCGTAATGCGGAGAGACGACGGGCCGGCATCAGAAGGCTTCCGTAACCGCCACCGTAAGACGCGAATCGAGCTGTGCGTGGCCAAGGAGGTTCTTCCCCTATAGACGGTCGAGAGCGTGCGCGTTCCGACATCGCTTCCTCCAATGCGGCTGTAAGTTGCCGTTCTTCTTCGACCGCTTGTTCCTCAGCGACCACTGCCTCGGCGAGTTCGACTATTTTCGGATCGTTCAAAGCCTTAACGGTTTTGCTACGGCTCTTATAAACAATGAGAAAAACCATTAGCGCAAAAAAGCCGCCGAGCGTGGCGGCTATGCGCACACCCGTCATGACGTCATAAGTGGCGTAAAATTCGATGCGTACGCGATCGCGGTCTGCTTGCGATCGGTCGATGTTGGTCGAATTTTCGATAGCATCCGTCTCTCCACCCTCCCATCCTTCTCGGTGCTCCATCGTGCGGTCAAGTGTTCATTGCCTGCAGACAAATACAAACAATGTGAGCCCACGTAAGTTTGTTATCTATCATATCTTATCGCATTCATTGAAGAACTTACTTATATAAACAAAAATCAGGATGCTTTTAAGGGATATCTTTTATTGCATTTTTAGGGTCCCATTTTTTATATATTTAAGGAGTTTAAGCTGAGTTATTGACACATAAATAATGTTACATGCCAATTGAGATATATGCAATATATTTTTAATTTGATTGTCCTAAAACTATTCTTTTATTTACCATTAGAAATTTCTTAAACTACATATACGAAACCGGAAACATATTCACAGGTCGGACGTGACGCCATAATGTTTAAAATTTTGGGAGCATCATAAAGCGGCATTATAGAACCGAAGTAGTGACTGCAGTTTTTATTTTTAAGTAGATAGTTAAAAATAATTTAAAAATGAATATTAATGTAATCTTCTTTATGGTAGGTATAACTAATTGGTCATTGGTATGCTCAATTTGGGTAAATTTACAATTTTGTTAACATAATATTGTAAAACTCACAGTCACATTATGAACATGTAACAGTAGTATTATACTCGTAACACAACAATGTTGTCGAGCAGGCGATTTCCGTTTGGCTGTACTGAACCGCACCGTACCTAGCCACTGCAGTCGCGACGTATCTGGGACACGAGCGACGGCATATCTGACAACGAATGGTTCTTTGCTTTCAGGCTCGCATTGGATCGGATTTATAAATCGAAACAGATACCTTTAAGTTTTCTAAACCTGATCAAATGATTATGTTTAGAAGAAAGAAAATGATTTTTCTTGTCCTAAATAAGGAAAAAAATGTAAGAGCCAACATTTCGAACTCCCTGTAGTTCCTTTTTTGAAAATCCCACAGAAACCTTAAATTTTTACAGGATAAAAAGTATCCTATAGTTTAATGCAAGTAATCATCAATACATCAGTAAAAACAGCATTCAAGTCGATTAAGCCGTTTCTGAGATTAGTGTGCACAAGCGTACAGACATACAGACAAAAACTCTAAAAACTATTTTATTTTACCTTAATAACTTGCGAGGTCGTAGCTAAATAGTTTTTTATAAAAAATATATATATAACGTATCATTAAGTTACTTAAAGACCTTTTTATGAACTAATGACCGAATTGTCTTAAGAGTAATTTTATTATAGGCTAGCTGAACCTTTGGGTACTTTTAAATCAATAGCTGGATTTAACAAGAATTAGGCATGCTTTTGTTTAGGTTAGGCTATACCTACAAAATACAAATTAATCGTCGCAACGCAATGAGAAATGTGTTCTGTATTTTTGCTTTATTTTGCCAACGCTGGTACCAGCAGGGCATTATTTATCCGAGGCTATCGCCAAGCCACATATCGTCAAGTGGACAATGCGACAAAAGTGGAAACGAAAGCTACCTGTCCTTTGACAGCCCCCTCGAATATAAAGTCGTGAGCGTGCGCTAGCTGTGTACAAAATTAACACAATAGTTCGGTACTTGATAAATAATGCGTTCAACACAAAAGCTTTGGCACTAAATATAGCAACGCAGGTGAAGTACCTACTCTGTTGTTGATGAAGGGGCAAATCTTAAAACAGTTCAACCCATTAAATACACTCGGCGCAAAACATTTGTGTATTTGATGAAGTCTGTCCGAGCAAAGTTAATGTGAACATTATACGAAATTTAAATATAAATTAATGTTAATTTTCTTTATGAAACAGAAGCTAGTATCTACTGTGTTGTCTGAAACATCGTTCAGGCCGGACTAAACATACCCAGGTTACGCGTTTAACACATAATAGATATGTCTGGGTGGTCAGCAAAAGATAAGCATATACCTACCATAATTTGTTGAACCAGTTTTTTTCAATGGCAAATTTAATTTCTAAATTTTTGAAAAAGCCTGAGCAAATAATGTTGCTAAACCAAGCTATTTCAAATAAAAATATAGTCATAGTTAGTTTTAAAAATCTAGCAATCCCTAGTACTCCAGTAGCATTGTTTGAGTGTTTTAATTTAATGTAAAATGACTACATACTTACTAAACTACTATTTAATTTCAATCTATAGATATAATTAAATGGAATGGTGCCGTGTGTAAAAAAAAACACAAATTGTACATGTTGTACTTATGTCGGTGAGGCCAGATGGATTTTTCAGATGGGAAAAAAACCATTGAACTCGCGACACTGTTACTGTAACCGACACCTTGTTGACAATTATAAAATAAAACACAGTAGTTAATTTCAAATAAAAATAGAAAACGGCCAGTGATATTCCAAAAAGGTTGTCAACATTTTCAGTATAGAGAAGCTACTGAGAGCTTACTATTTTTACTAGTAGTGGGTAGTATTATTTTTGTAGTAGTAGTTTATAATAATGAGTAAAAAAACACTTAATTTAAAAGTATTTCCTACACTTGCTTGCTTATATAAACTCTATGAGTTTTTAAGTCTGTCGGCACTTCCGCAGTGCCACTGTTTTTTTGTTTGTCTGTGCTTTTTTGCATGCTAATCTCAGAAACGGCTGAACCGATTTGAATGTGGTTTTCACTTATGTATTTTTTTATCTTGCAAAAATGTTAGGTTTCTGTGGGATTTTCAAAAAATGAACTGCGGCGCATACGAAGTTACATATACCAGCTAGTATATGTAACTAAAAATGCCTATTTATGATGAAAAAAATTTAATAACATTTCAAAATCTGCTGAGTCTGCTCTCATTAGTCTGAGTGAGTCTGACAAAATCTGACTTCAAGAATGTGCTCTCTTTGAAAGGTGGCAGTGTTATTCACAATGGAACATTAAGTTAAAATTGCATGATGTCAAGTAAATGATATTAATTAATATAAAATAGTTAGTTGGTCCGTATTTTTTCAGATATATCACACTTCAAATGACTACTTCTCATACAATCTCCATATGTAAGACAAAAATAAAACATTGATATGCGGTTATTGCTATTTGACACAAGTCGGTAACAATAAATATCTCACAATCATTCGCTGTTTCTTTTTGACGTGGTGCTGGAGCACAATACCCATAGCAGTTAGTAGTATTGCCAATAAGAGTTACAAATGCGTCACCACTAAAAAAATATATTGATCCACTCATAGATTTAAAACGTAAATAATATACCTAATCAAATACTCCTTGTGGAAGATGATCACAAAAATGTTGATTTATGAAATTCTGTATATTGCTGCAATTCAGTATTGTAGCTTCTAATGCCTGTAACTCAGGCTTAAAAACTATACTTGGCTCCTAATTGTAGATATTTATAAAATAAGGATGATTTTAGCTGTCCTTTCATAAATTAATTCTATTATGACTAGGTACTAGGTAGGTATATGTTTTAGATCAGGAAATCCCAAAGTGGTTGATATCCCAGGGTTTCCCAGGGGTCGACATAAACGAAAACTGATTTTGGGGGCAACAAAGTCTAAAAATTGACCCCTATTTATTAACAGGAGTTCTTATTTGAAACTTTCAAGATACTGTATATATTGTGTAACATGTACCAACTTGTTATAAGAATGACTAACAAAATTCGATTACTAAAACAGCAATTAAATTCTTATTTAATAATTAATTAGGAAGTAGTGAAAATAAATTTCTCTTTCGTAGCCAATTCACTGCGAACAAGAAAAAAAATCTTATTTGGTAGTTAATTACGAAACTCGATTACGGAAACGGCAAATAAATTCTTTTTTGATAATTAATTAAGAAACAGCGAAAAATAATTCCTCTTTCGTAGCCAATTACGAAACTGCAATTACGAAAACGGACTAAACCTAATATTTTAGTAGGAAGTATCATTGTTGTACTTTTAAAAAACTCAACAAGAGAAAATTATGTAAAGCTTACTCAATTAACCAACCCCAAAGTTTTTGAATTGGTAAGTATTTTATGTCAATAGGAAAAAAACTAGAGATAGGATTTTTAAACTAATGGGGTCTGAGGTATCAGTTTCTTTTTGGGAAAGGGGTCTCTTGCCCAAAAAAAATATATGAATAATCTGAATAAAAATAACTATGTAAAGAAAACTATAATAATATGGCTAAACATGCCAAGTAAACTAAAAAGCTAAAAGTAAAGTAAAAAGCCTGAATGTTATAAGGGAAAACCTTCAAAAAATAATCTAAGATCTAAAAAGAAGAGACCAACCATTTTCCAAACATTGTACAGCAAAAAATCTAACCGAAGCCGCGGGTCAACGGTAAATCCAGGCTGCTCCTGACCGGTCTTATTGGAAAATTATGCTGGAGGCCTATATCTTAAAAGTAAAGTTGTTAGAAAAAAATGTTTTCTTACCAATTGCAGAACATACTCCGTGGGCAGCGAAAAGTAATGAATATCGTGAGGGTCGACGATATTTTATGTACATGTCCTTGGTAAGTGTTATAATTTATATTCGCATACATTAATACTTAGAAACTCTTCACCATACACTGCCGATTAAAATATGTGAAACGGGATTTGCGAATTTAGTTATCGTGTTTATTTTTCACGAAGGTAACATTGCAGTTTGCACTTATTATTTGTAAAATTTTCAACCTCTAAAGCACATTGTAATAAATTTGAAAGACTTTTAAGAGATTATAAGAAGAAGCAATGAAGACATCGGATTGATATTTTAAATTCCTAAGAAATATTCCTTCATTTCTCAAGGATACCACACCAATAACCAACCAATGACAATCATATATACCAAATTAAATTAATAATTGAATTTGATTGATTGATACCAAACCATTCACGTTTGCAAGGAAATTCTGTGATGTGAATTCTTGGGAATTGGGATCCACTTGGGATCTTGAGTGACGGAAATTGCCATTGTCAATTTGACAACCACTTACAACAAAGGGCACAGAAGAAGAATAATTGACATTGACATACTCATTACAACAAATTGAAATTATTTAATGCAATTGACAACATTTATCATTTATTATAATATTTTCAACATAGTTCACTTAATTCTTAAGTTAAAATACTTCAAGGATATATAAAATATTTAATTTTGAATCTGCTTGTGACCCATACTCTTAGAGCATTAAACCAACCGGAGACGCCACTGCCAGGCGTTCCCCTCTGCCTTGGTACGAGACCGGCGGTCATACGGGTTTTATAAAACTAGTTTCCGCGCGACGCGTGCCATTCTATAAGTGACTACGCTCGCGGAACGACGTCAACTAAAAATGCCGAATTGCAGCGTGTTTTCGTGTAAAAAGAGATCAGAATCATCTAGTGTTCAAAAGGATAACGTTACTTTCCATCTGTAAGTATTATTTTATATAAATATTATCAAATAATGCCCAAAATTTCCAAATATCCAAAAAATATTATTAGTCCAAAAGTGTTGCCGTGTTATTGTACAAGATCTAATTCTGCATAATTTTAAAAGTTGAATGAACCAACATTTAATAAAAATTTTGTAATAGTTAATAATACCATTTAGTACTGCAAATCCGTAATCAATTAAGAATAGATTACTGTTTGTATACTTTTTTAATTTATTATTATTTACTTTTTTAATAATTTTTCACTGTGTCCATTTTTATTGTAAGATATTTACCGTAAGTGTCAGAATATTCAACTTATCAGAGAGATAATAATAAACTGAAGTCGTGACTTATTGCGAAAATAGAAACTAGGCAGTTTTTATATAAATACATTGGCAACACTGCAGCAAAGTTAGTGCTGGGTCAGAACAAAAACAAATATCGATATCGATGTGTTATTCTGGATATTATTTAGATTATCCGTATTAAATAAGTATCATGAAACTGTTAAGTTTTTCAGTTTCTGCTGGTTGGAGAAACATGTCAGTCAGTCAAGTTTATTTGTCTTCATATTATTAGGATACCCTTGAGTTTAAGAATTAACTATACTGTATTTACATCATAATGACATCAATCAAAAGTTCTGCCTTAACCATTAGGGAAAGGCTGAATTAAAAAAAAATGTTTTGACTTTGTCATAATGATTGGAAGATTTCATCGACAATGAAATATCGATAGTGTCAAGCACTACCATTGTTTACTTAAAAATGACGTCATCTCATATACGGACAGGTAGTCAACTGTGTGAGAATGGATATGTGTGCGTAAAGTTTATGCTAGTGTTTAATAATATGGTCGTGTGCGTGCGTAGCGACGAGATCGAGAAATGCGTTAGTGTTAACAGTTTTTGTGTGAGATGCCTCGTCCCCCGCGCAGAAAGTGACAGACTTCTTTGCATAGAATTTATTGCGCGTGACGTCTCCGGTTGGTTTAATGCTCTAAGCCCATACTACTGGTTAAGTACTGTTTACTCTATGCCCATACCCATTGATTACACCATAGAATAATAACTAACTAATTATTATTCTATGGATTACACAATTTAATTCTAGTCTAGTTATCTGTGTAATTTTAAGCTGTCATTAACACACCGAAGAGTATGTAATCAGTCTGTGGTTGTACAGTTCTGAATTTCTGATATAATTAAAGTACTTTGTGGTGATGATCACATTGATATTTGATTTGATCACAAATTCTTTCACATCAACAAAACGAAAACAAGCAAGACAGACAAACGAAAACGACCGTTACTAACGGCTTACTTAACTAAGAGCAGATGGACAAAACAGAATGCAGATAAATGAACTGAGAATTAACAGTTTTTTAGTTTTACAAAAAATATAAGAGTTTCAAAGAAATTGCATGGAATTATATAAGTATAATAAATAAATGAACATTTTCGAATATTTACTTTGTAAGTAAACAAATGGTATTTATTTTCTAAATATTTTGGCACTCCTGTTTTTCAATAAGTAATGTTTTTCAAATAAGCAACAAGTTACTTATTTGAATTATTCATTGCATAAGTCTTTGTAATGTCAGAAAAATCATACAAAATAATACATTGAATTTGCTTATTCTGTTTTACTTTTCGTGCATTAAAATACAAAATGTCTGAAGAGTGGAAAGCATATGAAAAAGATTCGAGAACTGTATGCAAATATGGCTCCAAATGTTATCAGAAAAACAGTGAACATCACAAGTTATACAAGCATCCACCGCTAAGCTTAAAAAAGAATATTGGTAACCGATTTAAACCATACACAAAACATTCACCTAACAAAGTCAGAGCTACTACTGCAGACAGAAATGAATCAGAAAACATGGAAGTTAAGGATGACTTATCTCATAATAAACCGTCAGGTACATTAAACAATACACCTTCTACAATTAACGAAAGTACCATTACAAGTGAAGGAGATTTGTCATCATCAACACAAAGTGATTTATTTCAAATAAAATCACAAGAAATATTAGAAGGCAAAATTCCAGTAAGCATATCATATTATGATAAAAATACACACATAGGTATATTGAAAGAATTATTTTTAGTAGAAATGCCCAGTGACTTCTTTAAGTTCTTTGAATGTTTACATCAAGAAAACGAGTCGTTTGAGAAAACCATGGCAAGCATTAACTTGGAACCTATAGGACCTTTTGACTTATTATTGGGTAAATTGCCCATTTTAGATGACAAGGAATTATATTTGACACATTGGAGATTTTTCTATGATCCACCAGAATTTCAAGTAAGTTAATTTGTTTGTATGCTTTATTGGACAATAACTACTTAAATATTTCCTTAGGAAATTATTTTATAATAAAATCCTACTCCTAAATGCAAATGTTTGTATGGATGGATGTTTGTTACTCTTTCCCACAAAAACTGCTGAATGGATTTAGATGAAATTTTGCACACAGTAAGTTTATTACCTATAGTGGAGTCATTTTAATAGGTAACATTTGACGTCTGTCAGTTTTATCTTCATAGTGAGGTGTTGCCAGCAACATCCCACCTAAATTGTACCTAACATCAATGATTTTTCTATTTAGTTATTTTTTGTATTTTTATAGTTAGTTAAAAGAATAATAAATATAATTATGTTTTATTACAATCACAACGTGGTTATTAATTTATGGTGATATTTCTTCACAAGTAATCATTGCATTCGATTCTACTTATCAGCTTTCGAGTTTTAGAGTAACATCCCTAGTGTTTAAAAAGAAAAAGGGTTAACTGACGCAACATTGTAACGACGTTCAGTTCTTTAGATCAGAAATTGTTTATTATGTTTAGAATGGTTTATTAGTGAAAGCAAATCGTAAAATTACTCGTATCGGTCATTATTACAATAAATATGTAATCGTAATTGAAAAAAGTTAAGCAATTGTGCAGCTCTAACAAAACGAAAAAATGTATTATTTTATGCCCGCCGTTATAAGGTTACGTTGTTGAATTTTGATGAATTGTCAAATGTTACCTATTAAAATGACTTGACTGTAAAATGACTTGTCTGTAGGAAAAATAAGTCATGGGTCAGTTAATTGATTTGGTGCAAAATAAAACTGCAAACTAGTGCAAACCGTTCAATGTAATTACAGTCAAGTCATTTTAATAGGTAACATTTGACAGTTCATCAAAATTCAACAACGCTACCTTGTAACGGCGGGCATAAAATAATATTTTTTTTTAGTTTTGTTAGAACTGCACAATTGCTTAACTTTTGTTCAATTACGATTACATATTTATTGTAATAATGACCAATACGAGTAATTTTACGATTTGCTTTCACTAATAAACCATTCTAAACATAATAAACAATTTCTGATCTAAAGAACTGAACGTCGTTACAATGTTGCGTCAATTAACCCTTTTTCTTTTTAAACACTAGGGATGTTACTCTAAAAATTGAAAGCTGATAAGTAGAATCGAATGCAATGATTACTTGTGAAGAAATATCACCATAAATTAATAACCACGTTGTGATTATAATAAAACATAATTATATTTATTATTCTTTTAACTAACTATAAAAATACAAAAAATAACTAAATAGAAAAATCATTGATGTTAGGTACAATTTAGGTGGGATGTTGCTGGCAACACCTCACTATGAAGATAAAACTGACAGACGTCAAATGTTACCTATTAAAATGACTCCACTTTGACTTGACCTGACTGCTTTGGACTTGACGGACCTGTTTTGGAAATCTCTAGAAAAATTAGACTTGACTTGACTGACTAGTCTCGGGATCTGCTATTTTTGATTTTAATTTAAATTTTGTTTTTTTTATTTAAAAAAGACTTATAAATTGCTATTTTTACTAAGGGGCCGTTCAAGTATTACGTAAGCACTATGGGGGTGGGGGGGGATCTTTGCTTTGCTTATTTTGGATGACATGGGGGGTAGGGGAGTCTACATGATGATTACGTCATCGGTAGTCATTTACTTTTTTACACGAATGGCAACCCTCACATTGTCTGCTTGAAAACGAAACGCATTTTCGGGGATTCCCGCAACTCTATGTTGAATACCGTATCAGTAAAATCTAATTGCTATCCTAAATCTATTTTCTTATTTTAAAAATTATAACTATAACATTATAATCATAATATTAAAAAAAACAATACATTAATTGAAAAATATTTACGTAAGCATTGGGGGGAGGGGGTAAGAGCTTTGCTTACTTTTGCTGACAAGGGGGATGGGGGGGTCAATAATTGTAATATATCTGCTTACGTAATACTTGAACGGCCCCTAATGACACTGGCAAAATCATCGGAGAAAACCTGATGGAGCCAAGACATTAAAAAAGAAGAAGAAGAAGACTCCACTTTAAATTAATATATATATAGGATAATTTTTATCCTGGAAAAATATTAGGTTCCCAAGAGATCATCTGATAATCTATATTCTATATGTAATATAAAAATGAATCCCTAAATGTGTTGCTAAGCGCAAAACTCGAGAACGGCTGGACCGATTTTAATTCTGTCTTCACTCATAGATAGAGGGATAATCAGGGAAGGTTTTTACGTAAAAAAATACACCCCGGGCGAAGCCGGGAGCGAGCCGCTAGTATAAAAAAAATTGGTACCACTGTTGCCGTAACTGCACCACCATCTCACAGCAATAAGTTATATTTTACATATATTTTCTTTTTCAACATGAATGAAGTTGCTGTACAGCTAGTATGTTGCTAGTTTCAATTCTATTTCTTCTCCTTCCTATTTTCTACTTTATGTGTTTATACATAGATATTCTATTTTTCTTTTATACCGTCACTCTTAGTTTCTAGTAAGAATTTGAGTACAAGTACATAATATTATTGCATGTTTTAACTAACATATTAATTAATAATGTATGTATTTATTTTTTACAGGCTGTGCTTAAAGTTAAAGGCAAGAGTGAATTTCACATTGGTTATTATAGAGATGACCCCACTGAGCCACCTGTATTTTTGGCGAGTAACGACAGCTCTAAAGATTACACATTAACACCCATTGCTGACAATATATTTGGAACTGTTTAGTAAGTAATCATTTATGTGCTAATGTATCTATGTCGCATTCAAATCCCTTAAGGCATTTGACATTTGGGGCTGTGCCTTTTTTTGGTTGCCTTAAGGTTGTAAGTAAAACAAATATCTCATCAATGTAATGCTTTAATCGTTTTTAAAAAAAAAAAAAAAAACTTCCAGTCATTGTCCAGATAGAAACACAATATATTGTGTAGGTATATTGTATTTATGTACTTGTATTTAGTTATTAGATAGATTAAGTTTATGGTGATCACTTTTACCACCCACATTGTTTTATTAATTTTTTGTAGAATTTTCCTTACCCTAAGGTTGCCTGGCAGAAATCGCTATAAAGCGATAAGGCCGCCTTTTGTACCTTTAATTGTCATTTCTTTCTTTTTTTTTTTCTATTATCTTTTTTTATATGTGTGTTTTTGGTGCAAATAAAGAGTTAATAATAATAATAATAATAAATAATATTGATTAAATATGAATTAAATATTTAAAAAAAAAGACCTTTTTTAAAATTTTTCGTTTTCTCGGAACGGTTTGTTGGTTGGGTACAGGGCATCAAGTACCTAATCTTAATCCATTACTCTATCAAAGTTGTGATTTACACTTGTGCACTTGTGCTTAATGTATTGTAATTATTTTTTAGCCTTTATTTACAAAGCCAGTTAAATCGGTCACCATTTACGGCCATGGCTAGTAAAAGGCTAATGGAGAAAATTAAAAAATTCGCAGTGGAGTATAATTTCTCAATAGAGGAATACAATAAGAGGGAGAGAATTTTAAAAATTGTGACGAGGACTTTTCACGGCGCTGGCATCGTGGTCCCTTACGACAAAAAATCACAACTAGGATATAGGAGTTTGGTTGAAAGTAATGGTAAGATATTGTATTAAATACTTTTACCCTCAAATTATTGCTATTGTGGTGCGATATAATATGTCTGTTCGGTTGCTCTGCTAGTGATGTCACTTAAGATGTAATCAGTCCTCAGACCGGACACAATTTTTACCAAAATGAACTCATCCTAATAACCTATGAATTAAGGTGCAATATTGCATATTTCTTTTAGTTTATAGGTGGCTAGCGTCGCCCATAACACAAGCAACACCACAGGTGTTCCAATGGCGCTGCCTACCATAGAATGAATAAGAAGGAACGAGCTCTGGCATCCCTTACTTGCTAACACAGCAGCACATATGCTGTTATTTCTCGGTGGTCTTCAGCAAGAGGGTGGTTGCTGCTGCCAGACGGGCTGCCCAAATGTCTGCGAAACACCTACCAGAGTGCCCTGCCATTACTTCGGTTCCGATACTAGCAGGCTGCCCCCGGCTTTGCACTGATTATTTTCTGCAAATTATGTATAAAAACCTTCCTCGTTTAACGCTCTTTCCATTAGTCAATACCGCATTAAAATCCGTTACGTAGTTTAAAAGATCTAAGCGTACATGCAGAGGGACAGACGGGAAGCGACCTTTTATTTTAAACTTACTATTAATTGACCCGTGCGAAACCGGTCACCAGTGTATTAATATTATAATTATGTGCACTTAATTGTTCAATTTTACAGCAAACATAAAGAAATTATTTAAAAAACTGGAGGATGCCAAATCGAAGAGTGAAAAAGACGAAGTGCTATCTGAACTCCAGCCGTTGATTACGTACGCGAGCATAGCCGTCGACGAAGGCGACTATGGCACTGGCCTGGAGTTGGGCGTCGATCTCTTTTGCTCGGGAATAGAGGAACTTCATACGAGCGCTTTGAACAACTTGACTGCAGCATATTCTCTGTTGAACAGACAAGCTTTTGCTCAAATCGTCGAGGTAATCTAATGCTAATAATTTTCCCCTGTCAACTGATGCTTCTATGCCGCTTGATACACTACCTAAAGTCGCGTTGCTTTGCTAATTAAACGGCAGAGCGAAATAATGTTGTCAACTCTCAAATCATGGTTATGGTATTGGTATTTCACTCACCCAAAAACTATATAAGAAATAAGTGGTAAACACTAGACAAGATTTTCGACTTTTATGACAGGATAATGAAATAATATAAATATAAATAATAAATATCTTCACTCATTCCACACAGCATCATCTATTTCCATACTAAGCAACTAATGCTTGTATTATTGATACCAGACAGTTGATATACTACATAGATTACTTTTTTTGTAAATACATAGGCGCCATTCATTTATTGTGTAAGATGATTTTTGACAGTTTTTGACCCCCTCCCACCCCTATGTAGGAAGAAATAAGAATATTTTAACCGCCTCCCCCCGCCCTATTTAATATTTATTACATAAGAATCTAAAGGAAAAAAATATACATGTATGGTTTGTCTTAATTTTTAATTTATAAAGAAACAATTTTAGGAACGTTTATTTGTACCTACAAAGTTACTAGTAATTTTTAAATGTGCTAATAACCAACTTTAGTTTTATTTTAAAGTTTTTCTTAACTGTGCATTTTTGTGATCTTACGTAAGAACTATCAAGTTATACGTAAATAACCTAATAGTACACGTAAGTTATACGTAATCCCACCCCCTTGTAAGAAAAAATAAGACATGGTCGGACCCACTAGACTAAACGTCGTCAAATGAAATAATGTATGACTACTAAACCTTATATGTGTTCAAGGGCCAGTTTTATAAACGACATACCTTTTCCCCATTCGTTACGTAACGAACGGTTAACGGTCCGTCAATAACGTTTATAAAAGACGGTGGTTCTATAAAAGAAATTAAACATTCGGTAGCTGTCCGTAAAAAATACGCCGAAGTTTATGAATATTGTCGATGGTTTTGTTGTAGTCGTCACGAACTGTCAATTCAACTTACACTTTAATATTTTCTCCCTCCTAGGTGACAAGGCCACCCCACCATGACCTTGTCATGGTGGGGTGGCTTACCCTTGACACTGGCAGATAATGGCCGTTCTCGAAATGAGCCGAAATGCCATTATACGTAAAGAAGAAGAATATTTTCTAACCTCAACTTGTCAGTTGTCAAAATAAACGATACGCAAGATAAACTGACCCTATCATAGTCAGTAACGAGCCAGCAAACGCTAGTGTTGACTAACGAACAATTGTTTATAATACACTCTATTATACTATTAGATATTTTTTTCGTCTATTTGATATAAAATTTAACTAACGGATCGTTATAAAACTGGCCCTTAGAGAATTAGACACCCTTCACTTTTGGAAAGTTGCTGAATGAACGCAACCTAATAACCTATGAATTAAGGTGCAATATTGCATATTTCTTTTAGCTTATAGGTGGCTAGCGTCGCCTATAACACAAGCAACGCCACAGGTGTTTCAATGGCGCTGCCGACAATATAAGGATTAAGGATAAGGTATAAGGATGGAATGGGGTACCTAATGGGCTCTGGGCATCACTTACTCACCCCACAATAGGACTACATAGGGTCTTACAAGCGTAATTTTTTTAAATAAAGGCTCTTCTTTTTCCAGGCACACATGAAGCGTCGTCGCAAAGGATCTGACATGTCCGCATTGAAAGCCCTAGCTGAAAAATAATTTAAACTTTGTGGAGTGTGGTTTGTCGAAGCAAACGTGGGACTAGTTTGATTGTGAAATTCATAAATCTCAGTCGATTCACTCTGGCTCCACTGTTTTGTTGTTTTCTTTTTAATTCTTTTATATGAAAAGTACTCTATTGTAAATTTATTTATTAATTGTATTTTCGTTAAACTAACTATTTATATTTGTTTTAATCGATGGACAAAGGACAGTAGGTAAATATAAACTAAACATGTATGTAACCAAATTATTTTTATTTATAGATACCCCTAATGTTGTTTTTAACGTGTCCTTAACCCTACGCAACAACGGGGTGTTATAATTTGACGTACATAGGTGTATATATCTGTGGAATCGTAGATTCCAAACGGATGGACCGATTTTGATCCTTTCGTTCCTTTTGATGCTACCCGTTCGTTGCTTCTACCTTTTTGGATAGGTTTTGACACATAGATTTTGCTTACCTACATTTTTATGTGAAAATATGTAGCAGCAAAATTTTTAAAAGAATTACTTGGAGAAGTAAGAAAGTAAAAGAAATTAACAATACAGTAACGAATAACGCTAAACATCCTATTTTTTCTGTTACATCAGGTCTCCAATTTCGATTGAGTGAATTTTCTTTCCAATGTGCTTTTCAATAGTGAAACAAATATCCATCGCTAAGTAAGAGTCTATCAAATTTATTGCAACACCTCTATTGCCAAACCTACCAATTCTACTAATTCTGTATAAATATGTCTCACATTTTTCATTTGTATCCATAGGCATATCAAAGTTAACAACAAATTTGACTTGTCGAAAATGTATACCAGGAATTACATTGGTTGTGATCAACACCTTTTCAAGACCAGCTCTGAATCTATCTAAAACTGCTATTCTTTGTTCCATATTCATTTCACCTGACAATACAGCCACAGAGTGGCCATCTTTAGACATTTTTTCAAATATCCAACTTGCCGTTTTTCTTGTATTGCAAAAGATAATAGCTGGACCAGTCGTAATCATACCATAATTATTATAATTGCATAACATAGCCTTATACTTCTGTTTTGTATTTCTACATTTTACATAATATTGTTTAACATTGTTCAGAAACTCTTCATCGTGCAAAAGCCTTATAATACTTGGATTAGGTGCAATGATCTCAGCAAATTCCATAACAAGAGAGTCATAAGTTGCAGAAAACAACATCATTTGACATGTTGGAGGTAAACACTTGTGTATGCGTATACATTGGTCTTGGTGTCCTTGACGGTCAATCATCACATCTGCTTCGTCCAATACAAACACTTTAATCTTGGTTAGGTCAAACATTTCAAACTTAACACCCCAATTGAGCATCTTTCCGGGTGTACCGATTAATATGTGATCTGTTATCTTAGTACCTCTCAGATGATCCTCACCTCTGACAGCAAATTTCAGTTTGATCTCTGGACAAAATTTCGCCATTTTTGCAGCCACTTCTCCTGTTTGTACTGCTAATTCATAGGTCGGAACACAGGACTTGGGGATAATTTTTAGTAGGATCAACTCTACTAAGCATGGCTAAAACAAATGCAGCGGTCTTGCCGCTACCATATTGAGATTGTGCAATCATGTTTTGTGGTGGATCAGCCAAAAGTGTTGGTAAGGCTGTCTCTTGAATTTTCGATGGAGCATTAAAGCCCATAGCGTAAATGCCTTTTAACAAATTTGGTTTCAAATGCATTGCTTCAAATGTTTTCACTGAATGTAAAGGTGAATTAGGGTCTTTTCTTTGAATTTCAATGTTTAAATATGAATCAACTAAGCTCTGTCGAATAATTTTCATTAAAGACGATGTTTCTGCTGGATTCAGTGCATCAGCTTCACCAGTATCACCTGAACTAGATGGCGCCTGACTATCTTTTTGTAAACTCAATCCAGCAATTTTAATTGATATCTCCAACTCTTCAGCCTTAGAGACTTTGGCCTCAATCCACAGATCAGACATTTTATATTCTACAATAAAGAAAATTCATATAGTAAAATAGTAAACACATTAAATACACACACCGGCATATTTAGCGGAAAATAAAATAAAGGTTTGATATCAGTATCATATAAGGTTGCTGGCTGGTTTATACGTTATTTAATTTAAAAAGAAATATTTTCAAATTAAGAAAACAACTGAACATCACATTTTATGCAATTGTTTTAATTTTATTCAAATACACCTTATCTGGAGCGAACTTCGAGTATTTCTTCCTTCTGAGTTTGATTTAAAATTTCATTAAAATACTGTTTTTTGTTAGTTTTTTTTAATCGCGTATCTTTCTGGAGTTGAGGACTGAATTATGCCTGACTTAGCCCCAACGGAGATTACCAGGGCACTCGAAATGCGAAGAAATGGTCAAACCTACAAAGTGATATCCAGAGATCTTCGTCGACCAGTAAAACAAAAATCTGAGGTGGCAACACTGCCGTAACATTACAAGCTCTTGCTAAAGAGTATATATTATGTTCCTTGATTACAAGACAAGCGAGATAACTATGTTAGAAACAACCAATAACTTTTAATATAAATCTTATTCAGTTGATAATTGATATAAATGTTGTCGTTGTTAGGGTTGTAAGTTATGTTTACATTATAACAAACAACTAGATACCTATATGTTCATTACAGATAGCAGATTTTGGTATGACAAGAACCATAATTAACTATGTCTTCGTTTTCACCCTCGCAATAGAAAAGCGGGATGATTTTAAAAAAACATTCCGCTTCCGTAACGACATTGATTTAAAGATTTTAAAGACACGTAACGAGCGTTCGATTCGGACCACGCTCAGTACATTCTCTACGTCTATGGTTTGATGAACCCACATTATCTATAGAATTCTTTGATCTGTGTTGTGCTGTGGCTTAATGTCAAAAACTTTTAATTTTTGAATTGAAGTAAACAAGAAGTAAATATAAACATCACTTGTGTGTATTGTGATCTTAAATTGAAATTTAAAATAAATTAGAAAATATTCTTTCTCTTCTCAAGTTGCATTAAGAAAATAAACTTATTTATTACCACTATTTTACGAAACTTCCAATGGAGGAAGTAGACGCTATAATCCTTCATTTTTTTCGACAACTCAATGTGTAAGATTTTTTTAAATATTAAACCTGACAGACAGGCTGACGGTAGGTTGATGATAGGTGGACTGTCAGCCTGTCTGTCACTCCTATTAGGCTATTACACAAGCAACGGCACTGGTGCTGCAACTGCTTTGCCGGCTGTCCACCATAGGAGGATCGAGATAGGAAAATGGGCTATGTTCTCTCACCAAAACACAACAGCACTAATGCTATTATTTCATGGTGGTCTTCTGTAAGGTGTGGTAACTGTCACCAGATGGGCTGACTTAATAAAAAACTAAATGCAGATAATATTCTTAGATTTAGACATGCACATCTATGCTAATTTTATAAAGCTGAAGAGTTTGTTTGTTTGGTTAAACGCATCAATCTCAGGAACTACTGGTTCGAATTGAAAAATTATTTTTGTGTTGAATAGTACGTTTATTGAGAAAGGCTTTAGGCCATATAACATTTTGAATGCGGACAAAATCGCTGGCAACAGCTAGTTAATAATTATTTTTCTTTTAGATCCATTGATGAAGAAATTAAAAATATTTGCGATTTGCCTGTAGAAACTATTGTTGAATCGGCTTCTAAATGTCTAACTGCGATAAACCAATCCATAAAAGTGCCACCAAAGTTACCATCTGGTATATCACATAGGATTGAAGTGGCTAATCTAATTGCATCAGCTTGTAAGGTAATTTCTATAGTTAAATCATACTAATATTATAAATGTGAAAGTTTGTGAGCATGGATGTTTGTTGCTCTCATGCAAAAAGGGATTTGGATGAAAGGAGATCAATGATTTTTGTATGGAGATCAGGCCATCAGTTTATTTTCATTTTTACAGTTGAAACGGTTAATTGGGTAAGAAGAAATTATAGGTATTATTGGGAAAATGTAGTAATTTTGTAATGGGGTTTCATGGATAAAAATGTTGAAATTATAAAAAAAATTTAAGTGACATCTGTAATATTCACACTAATCTGAAATATTCACAGGAAATTACTGAAATCAAGAAAGACTTATTACCAAATTCTTCAAGTATTAGTTGAAGAATTTGGTAATTGCCAGGCAATGAGGACATATTTTGGCACACAGATAGTTTATTACCTGAATTACATAATATTTAGGACACTTTATCCTTGAAAAAGAGTAAGAGTCCCAGGGATCATCTAACATAATTGATACTTTATTTACCCTATCAGAATAATCATTTAATCAGTATCCTTTAAAATGTTTTTTTTTTTTCATGTAAAATTAGCTTTTCAAAGTTGGCTTAGGTCTTAAATCTGGAAAATAGTGCGAGGGCACATTACATTTCACAGTGATTGGGTGTTTGTGTGAGTGAGTAAGGGATGACAGAGCCCATTACCCCTATTCCTTCCCAATCCCTTATCCTCAATCTCACTATGGTCGCAACAGATGAAGCACCTGTGACTTGATGGTAGCCTGTCTGT
Source organism: Synanthedon andrenaeformis (assembly GCA_936446665.2). NCBI lineage: Eukaryota > Metazoa > Arthropoda > Insecta > Lepidoptera > Sesiidae > Synanthedon > Synanthedon andrenaeformis. The sequence goes on along the minus strand of OW387781.2, from coordinate 8,802,848 downwards.
CAACCTTAAAATAAAAATAATTGAACTAGATATTTTAACTGTTGAATAATATTGGTTAGAGAAATAAAGGCCTTTTATATTTACATTACCACCCAGTCACGATTAGAATGTCGATTTTATTATACTATTATAGGAAGCTGAAATGTAATTATCAATGAGATGTATAGTTAACAAGAAGTAACTTTTTTTAAGGATTTGGGATACAAAAATGATGTTGGCTACCAAACGTTTCTCTACCACAATGAGGTTGAGTTGAGACAAGTGTTTATGTTTCTGATAGAAAAGTTACCCAATGACAGTAAACAACCATCCACTAGTAACATACAACCAAAAAAAAATTCATTGCTCAAACAAAGCATAGGCAGCAAGATTGCTGAAGAACTGAATTCAATATGGATCCCTCCATGTTGTACAAGATCCAGACTTAGGCCGGAAGGAAATTATGAATACATTTCAGGTATAGTTTTATGCTTAATGATTTTACAGGGTGGTAATTTGAGACAGGTCAGTAAGGGCAGCTACTGATTGATTCAGTGCTTTTTTTTTGCCAAATATTGCAATAATTTTGCATACTTGTTACGCTATTATTCCGCTAATTATGAATGAACATTAATTAAAAAAAATACACTTAGTATTTTGAAATTGAAAAATAAAATTATTCAGAATTAAACTGTCCTTGCCTGGCACAGACTCCAAAATTGACTGATTATAAATAAGAATATAATTTATATCCATTTAAATATTGTCATATAATTTTATTTGCAGAAAAGAAATCCAACACCACAACTGTAAATCAACTTACAGAGAACGAGTTGATTGAAAAGCTACTTAAAATAGAGAGTATTACAAATAATGCATCAAACGTTGATAATGTAAGCGAAAGTGTCCAACAAAATGAGTCATCCCCGGTAGAAGAAAGAATCAAAATAACCAGTGACAAAAGTCTCAAGGAGCTCAAAGAGATGATAGTTGTGTTGAAGCAAAAATTGGATGCTCTTCAAAGTGAAAAAAATGTTATGGATGTGGAATACACACAGGTAACCATTTTGCAGATTATATATATTTCACTAGATTTTGCCCGCTTGACAGTATTTTTTGGATGCCTGACGCAAAAACGGGGTGTTATAAGTTTGACGTGTGCGTCTCTTGTGTATCTGTCTGTGACATCGTAGCTCCTAAATGAATGTACCGATTGGGAATCGTTCTTAGCTATAATTTATAAAGATCCAGTCAGGCCTGGCGTTTGAAGACCATCAGCCCATTTCCTAGTTAACGAAGGGATTTCTTGAAAAGGAACAGTGCGTACGAAGTCGCGAGCACAGCTAGTAAAATAATATATATTTTTATTATTTTATTTTGTTCATCGCTGTCTGTCGCAATTACGGACATTCAGCGGTTCGTGTGTAATACTCAGCTGACATGCCGAGATGCATTCAGCCATACATCCCTCTAGATCAGGGTTCCCCAAACTATTTTGGACAAGTGACCCCTTTTCAACAATGAACTGTTACCTCAGACCCCCATGGTCAAATTACCTACTTTTAAGACCAACCCCCTTATTCATAATGGTCCGCTAACTTAAAGCAGCTATCTATCTTAGTCTATCTTTAGTTTTTTCCTATTGGTACAAAATACCTAGGTACTAAGGTGCCAATTAGAAAACTTTGCACTTGGTTAAGTGAGTGAAGTTGATTTCATTTTCTCGTCAAAATTTAACAAAATAAAAAGACAATCCAATTCAGTAAATATCAAGTTTAATTTATAATTATTACAAATTAATACATAAAGCATCTTAAGTTGGTAGGAAATTATATTTTAAAAACTATTAATTCGCAAAGAGAAAATAAAACATTCAGTGCGATGGATGAACCTGGTGACTATCTACCAATCTAGCTACATCCGGTTCAATATTAGTGAGTTGCAGCCTTAAATCTCCACGTTCGTTGATTTTCAAACGGTTTCTTTGTTTTGTCAAAATGTTTGTTACCACACTGAAGCTTTTTTCAACTAGATATGATGATGGAAAAGCGATAAGGTATTTTTCAGCAATGTTCCACAATGTAGGATACTGTGTTTCAATTTTGCGTTGCAACCAGAACTTCTGATAGCCTTGGTTGAACTTTTGCTTAAGCTCTTCGTCTGTGCTGATGGTAATCAACTCTTCTTGCATTATCACATTGGCTTCTTCTATGGCTGTGGTGTTATACGGATTTATTATCCATTGAGGAATTTGTAAATTTAAAAGATCATCAAACCTCTCCGTAAAATCCTTGTGTAATGCGTCCAAGTGAGTAACATATAATAAAATGTCATCATCTTGAAGCATTTTTGGTAATTTTGACAAATGCGGAAACTGCGAATATTCTTTTCTGCCTAAATTTTGTTTATAAAGAACTAGTTTACCCACGAAGGCCGATATTATTGATTTTGTTTTAATCAAGTTAAGATCATCACCCTGTAGTTGCAAATTAACTTTGTTGAACATTCCAAAGATATCAGTCAAGTAATAAATATCTGTTTTACAATTGTTCAGATTTTCTTTCAAATTCGGATCTTTTTCTTGTAAAAACTCCAACACAGATTCAAAAAGGGCTGAAAATCTTTCTAAGCAAGAGCCTCTTGATAGCCAGCGAACTTCAGTGTGCAGAAGTAACCGAGTAAAGACTTCGTCGTTTTCGTCACATAGTTGAGCAAATAACCGAGAGTTCAAAGAATTGCTTCGAATCTTGTTGATAGCATTTATTACATATTGTAAAGACTTATGCAATCTAGGACTCAGCTTTTTTGCTGCTAAATGCTGCCTGTGAATCACACAGTGAATAACCAGTACATCAGGCAGTTGTCGCTTTAAGTGAGCTATAAAGCCACGATGACGACCAACCATAGACGGTGCACCATCAGTCGCAACAGAAACAATATTCTTCCATGGAATAGCTTTATCAGTAAAAAAATGTTCCACGGCCTGAAAAATCGATTCTCCTCTAGTATCAGTCTCTAAATATGCAGCAAAAATCAGTTCTTGGCACATATTTTCATCTTTGATAAATCGAACATATCCTAACAATAGAGCTTCATTGCCGGGTAATGTAGACTCGTCCAACTGGAGAGAGAATCTGCGGGTCTGTAAGAACTTGCATAAAATGCAGTGTTGCCAGTGGCAGATAGTCAAATGTAACATGACACAGCTCAAAAAGTAACGTTTTCCCGAGAAAAGTAACATTTCCTTATTTTTTACAGAAAATGACACTAATATAATATTAGCAATTAATAGGTCGGATTAGCAAAAAGATCGAAGAAAACAAAATGAAATTCTAGGCCACCGGCCGATATCAGCCTACTCTCGTTTCTGTAAACAAACGAAACCAAAGTTATTATTACTAATTAAGTAAAAAATAGCTACATTAATTTCTTGAAGCTAATGTGCAGTGCTATTTGATTTGATACTTAGATGACAATTAATACATAAATAAACTTATTTCAGTCGCAGAAACGTTTAATTACCTACGGATTCTCCAAATACTGCCTTGTTAATTAAAACTACAATAAATAGGTACTTACAACATTTACTTACCAAGTAATGTTAGCCGAAAGTCGATAATAACGAAACGAAAAACAACGAACATCTATCTACGAAGTAAGTAAGTAAAAAAAATCCATTTAACCTAGGAGTGATAGGGTTCTGTGCATTTAACACAAACACAGAGACACAACTTCCATGCACAACACATCAAATTCCCCAATATATTATTATACTCTTTGACACCAAACTGACCAAACTACAATACAAAAATTACAAAACAAAGACAAACTGACTGATACGACGCTCGCTCGCTTGCCTGAGTAAGCGGGATGGAAGATGGAATACACGCGAGAGATACGATATGATGAAGTTACAGATTTTCGAGTGGTCGTCACAGAACCAAGTGCGCCAACACAACGAATGAAAACTTTCTTGGATGCATTCCGTTTCACAATATTTTTTTGTTTACTGGAAAATATTTATAAGTCCTAAAAGTAACATTTTAAGTCGTGTAACATAGAGGTAACATGAGAGGGTCAAAAGTAACGTAAAATGTTACAAAAGTAACATTCTGGCAACGCTGATAAAATGTTTTCCACATCGCGTCCCATCTCATCTATGCGTCTCTGAACGGTGTTGTTGCTCAAAGGTATTCTCTTTAAAATATCATGTGCGGGTTTGTGCAATACATTGTTAAGGACCTCCGCAATGGCTGGTAAGATAAGCTGCTCTCCAATTGTATGGGGTTTCCCCGACTTCGCTATTAGTAAAGATATATTATAGGACGCTCGTAAACCATCATTGTCTCGAATAGATGATGACGCAAACATCGATCCTATGGATGGCCTTTTGTCTAGTTTTTCTTTCAGTGCTTGAAAATATGACAAGGGCTTACTTTTTTTGTTAGCATGTACTCTTGATAAGTGGTCATCCATTTTTGAAGGCTTCATGGCATCGTTACTAAATACTTTTTCACATATGAGACACATCGGGAAGTGTTGATTTGATGGAGATGCAATAAATCCGAACTTCAAGTAGTCCAAACTGTATTGTCTGCATTTTTTTTTCGTGTCCGCCATCATAAAACTTTCAGTAATTCTGCAAACAAAAAAATAAGGAACCTAAATAAAAAACAATAATAAACTGTTAAATTTGCACACTATCTTATTTTTATCACACTCAGTTAATGGATTCTTGTTAAGTATTACTGACTTACTCTTTGATAAACTTTGATACCTATATTGGGAAGTAACTACAGTAGGTAATTAGGTATAGAAACTTCGTATTAGGTAATTAGGTAGAATAAGAACGAAAACCAAAGACTTAAGTGTTAGTAATTTTTACAAATACAATTATACATACCTATTTAAAATATGTTGTATGTTGTGTTTAACACTTTTTCAGTCACTTTACTTCACTTAATTTAGCTTTGTAATAAGTTTGTAATCTCTTGAAATAAATGAGTACTTAGCTATATGAGTTTTTATCGTTCAAGCTCCAACGAATTTCAAAACGCAAATGAACTTTCAACCTAAATGCAAGCTCGTTAAATAGTAAAATATCAGGAACATGTTTGGACTTGATCATGAATTCGTTCGTCTTAATTCGCGTAAAGCCGCTATCACACTATTCAATTTGAACGATTCCAATTTAGGAAATCGGAAGGTGTGATCGCAGTTAGAACAGATTGGATTCAATTAAGAGTTTATCCATTTTCAACTCTATATCTTCGATTTAGAAATCAATTTAGCGTAGTGTGATCACGAGCTCACTACTTAGATTCCTAAATAGGAATCGTTCAAATTGAATAGTGTGATAAGCACTTTATCGTCAAATAGAGAGCAAGTCAAAACGTCGCTGAAAGACGTACGCTCCAACTCAATCTTGCACAAACTTGTCCACATAGACTTGCCGAGTTTTTCATCTTGTACGAACTTGAAACTTTACATTCCTGGAACATTATTTCCTACAAAAATATTAATTATTCTTAGTACACGTAACACAACATAAACAATACAGTAACTACCTACTTACCTATCTTGAAAGTTTTAAATAAGAACTTGTGTTAATATAATAGGGGTCGATTTTTAGACCTCGTCGACCCCCAAAATCACTTTTCGTTTATGTCGACCCCTAGGAAACCGATATCGACCCCAAGGGGTCGATATCGACCACTTTGGGAATCCCTGCTCTAGATGGTCAGTCGCTAGCTAGTCAGATATTTAGCAAATCTGTTGCCAATTTTTTTTCTTAGATGTCTTTTTGTTGGGACAGTTTTTAGGTCCTGGGCTAAAATGTTTGGATGCGAGTCTAATCTTTTTTTGTAGCTGGTGGCGATTCCCTTAATTGGTTCTTCTATTGGTGTTACCCTGAGATAGTTGTGTATTGTTTCAGTAAAATAAATAAGATGTTGCATGGTTGTACGAAAATTGAAAAGTCTCTATTAAACTTTCTTATTTTGAAGGAAATAATATGGAATTTCTTCTTTAAAGTTCTCTGCATTGCTATTATTAAATGACTGTATCGTTATTGTGTGTGTAGGCTACGGAACTATGCGAGAGGATCGAGGCAGACTTGAAAAACATGCAAAACGTTATAAACAGTGTCGGAATAACTAATATAGATTCTGAAGACATAAGTGAAAATTTACTCGAAAAAATAAAGAGAGACTTCAACGTGCTACACAGAAAAAGTGAAGAGTTGACTTCCAAAAACTTGTCCCTAAAAGTGCAGATTGATAAAGTTAAAACGAGTAATGCTTCTTCAGAGGTGAGTTTAAAAAATGTTTGTTTTAATACTATTAAAGTGAAAATTTCTTTAGTCAGGTTTGACAGTTTGAGGGCAGTTTGTAAGTAGAATTTGGCAGAGGGTAACATTGTTTAAGCAACACTAGAGGGCTTAAAGGGGAAAAACTCGAACTAGGTACACTTTTCATCTAATGTATAAATTGAATATAATGAATTTTACCATTTTCAGTCTGAGAGAAGCAGATGTAAGAAAACACTGACTCAATTAAAGAACACCGCTAGAACATTGAAAGAGGAATGCGAAAGAAAAGAAGAAATTAAAAAGCAATTGAAAAAAAATTACGAAAAATTAAAGAGTGGTAATAAAAGGTTTGTTCATTGTTATTAGCCAATAATAAAAAATGTTATGCAACAACAATATAGTTAGTGATGAAATTTTTCATTTTCAGATCTATTTACACAAAAAGAATTCTCGAAATAATAAGCAATGTGGACAAGCAAAACATGGAGATTAAAAAGATTATCGAAGACACTCGACAGTTGCAAAAACAAATTAATACACTCGAAGGTCAATTAGACAGATGTTTTTCAGCTGCCGATGAAACTCTATTTAAAGTAAGATTTTTTTTTTCATTTACCCCTACCAACACGGGCCCTATATATATCAATTTATACATATTTTGTCACCTATCGGGTCGGGGGGATTTTATATTATAGTTGTTAGGTTCATTAGAACTAGGTAATACTAAAGACTACCTATTTTTTTTACTTTTTTTTTTAATTTGCTAAATGTGACTTAGGATAGTTTGCTTTCCGATATACAAATAGTAGATTGTAATGTAATGTAGAGACGTTACAAGAAGTGTCACGCGATCGTTAGACTCGTTTTACTTCAAAATGAAAATATAGCTACTGTGTTATTTGTGAATATTTTTCATGTAAAAATGTCTCTCTCAACAATAGGATGCTAAAAAGGATGATCAAGCAAAGAAAGCGTACAAACTACTTGCACTGTTACATTCTGAATGCAACACAATTGTTTCTCTGGTGAATGATACTGGGTCTTTGGCCAGAGAGATAGTTGATCTGGAGGATAACATAAAAACGGAGAAGGCGAAACGTACGGAGGATACTTTGAAGAAAATACAAAATGATCTCACTAAAATGCATGAAGAATCAGGTAAAAATTAAATTGATCCAATTAGAAAAAAAATATCATTCTTATTCATTATTGTAGCAACGCTTCATTCTCTTAATATCATATTCTCAAAACATTCACTAAATAATATTATAATCGCGAAATACCAGAAGTATAATCAACACCTAAATGAGTTGAAATTACACACACACAAAAAAAAATTGAAAATATTTTTTGTACAAGACTTATGCACTTCTATAGAATCTATAGGTTTTCTAAAGTATTTTTTTAGCCAATCAAAAGTTAGGATGTTACGAGAATGAAGCATATCAACTTAACATGTTTTGTAAGTTAAGTAGAAGATATTGTCATCATTATTATTCAAGCAATTAAGTAGCTAACTAATGTTTCATACAAAAACTGTGGAAAATAAAAACATTTATCAACTATTTAATATTGCTTTATTATTTATTTGCGCTTAGGTAGGATTTCTGGAGGTATGTAATCTTCATCAGATTTAGCGACAACTTCTTTTCCCGAATCTTCTTCCATAAGTTTCTCTTTCTCCTCAATCTCCAACTCAATCTTTTCTTGATTTTCAAAGAACCACAGTTTCTGCTCCTGTAACTCTAGTTTCTTTTGTTTTTCTTGGATCAGTTCCATACGTTTAACTCTGTCCAGACGATTGGTTTGTTCGTCTATTCTCTCAGCTCTTACTTGAATCCAGGACTCGAATAGCTAAAACAATATCAACATTACATTTAAAATGCTTAAATCTATACTTACAAACAGAGAAAATTTGTATTTTTGTATGTTTGTAGTGAATAAACTAGAAAACTACTGGATCGATTTTAAAAATTCTTTCACCTATAGAAAGCTATATGACATTATCAGCAAGTAACATGGGGTATAACAAGTTGCGCAGACGAAGTTGCGTGCAACAGCTAGTCTTTTATAAATATAGATGTGCGTATTCGTGTTCCCCTGCATTTTGGCATCCAGCTGCTAAATATAATTGTAATATTTAAAAAAAAATTACATTTACCTCCTTTTGTTTTGATATATCAATACTTTGCGTTTTATTGATGGCGTTTTCTATTGAAATTTTTATAGCCTCTTCAAGGGGCCTTTGAGAAGGAGTCACAGATGTTAAAATTTGTATGCACTCATTCAAAACTTCCTGTTTTTCTGCTTCGACTTTACTACATTCCCTCTTCAATAAATCTACTGTTTCATTGTGAATTTTAGATGATTTATTTTGAGAAACATTTTTACACAAGTTCATAAGTTTATCATATTTTCTATACACTAACCAACCAATTATTTGCAAATTATTGCTCAGATTGTCGCTCATATTTTCCGACATCCATGCCAAAGTTTTACCCGACAATGTGTATGTATCTTTTATATCGAAATGATCATCGAAATAAGGGTTTCTCAAATATTTTACTCTAATTTTCTTTTCTTCCACCTTTTTCTTCTTATCCTCTGGTGGGTCGGGCTGCGGTGGTACATAGTTGGCAATATACTTATAAGAGGCATATTGACATAAAGCTCTTGTTATGTCATTTGTATAGTCCTCTTGCAACATGACGAGAGCTGCAACATTAGCAGCCTGTTCATAGTTTTCCGATGTTAATAGGTTGTTTAATAGAATGTTGGCCGAGAAATCATCGAGAAATACGCCAAAATTTAATGGATCTTTAAGCATGTCAATTAACTCTTTAGTATTATCATATTTCAAAAAGTTACGGATTGTGGCATGGTGTGTAGATTCTAAGGTATTTACAGTATCTGCTGAAAGTCGCAGTTTATGCAATAGTTCTTTCAGTTCTTCCAAATAGGTGGAATCATTTATTATATTTGCAAATATGTCAACATCTATAGCACTTATGACCCCCTTTGATGAGTAATTTTGATCTAGAATATTGTAGAAGTCGTTAATATTTATTTTCTTCGGTAACAGTGACGACACCTGTGAACTCCATGCATCTTCACATTTGTAGTCGTTGGTCAAAAAAGTGCATTTTTGTATATACAAATATGAAGATTTAGTTTGCAGCGACAATTTTCTCAAAGATCTTAACATATTGACGTAAAACCTTGTAGGTAATGAAAATTAAATTAAATTTTCAAAGTAATAAAAGCAGAACTAAAGACAATTAATTACTCACAACAGAAATAAAATAATTAATAAATAATACATTATAAATAAACCCCCGATGCACTTATAAACTAGCTTTAGGTTAGGTTATGCCTAAAGCTAGCCACACACAGACAATTGAAATTGTCTTCTTCGAAGCTGGGTGCCATTGGGCCCAAAGACATTATGATTGGGCCAGTAGCTAGCACGAAAGTCGAACTAGACCAAAAAAATATAAATAAGTACCATGGACGTAGGATAAATAACGGATAAATATAACAGGACCGCTTAGGTACTTGAAAAAAATGCATTTAGGAAAATTACCTGTATTACCAATAGTTAAAGTATATTTTTCATTTCGGCTTATACAGAGGCTAATCTGAGCCTCTGTATAAGCCGAACTGAGATATAGCCAAACTGAGGACGTGTGTCTCTTTCTTGCCAGACTAAAAAAATGTATGTCATTAAAAATTTAGATTCAAAAATCTTAGTTCAAACACTTGTATGTTAATTGTACTTCAATTATTTTAATAAAATTTAAGTCAACGTATTACAATCACATTAATTTCGTTATATATTCTTAAATTACAAAAAGTTAATATTTATTGTTTAAAGCCTATTTTATATTTTATTTTCTACTGGTATTCTACTGGTTATATTTCATTTTCGTAAATTCAATTTTTTCCATAGAGTTTATATAAGCAAGCAAGCTATAGAGTCATCGACATTCCAACCCACGTCGATGTATAGAGTGCTAGTTAGCGAGTATGAATTGTAAGCACGGGTTTGAACAGTATCGACATTGCAATGGCGACGCTATTAGTCACAAATGTCACGCCCGCTGATTGTTTCTCCCACCGATATTTATTTAAATTTAATGTTATAATGGTGAATGTGCAATAGCAAGCTGTAAGAACGATTCACGGAAGCAAACTAAAAAGAACAATGATATTTCTTTTCATCGGTACGTAATATTTTGATTAGAAAACACGGATTTTAACAAAATTACTCATGGCGAGAAAGGAGGTTGCGGGAGGCGCGGGGGCGGGTCCACGCAGGACGCGTTTCCGCGCCTCCCGCTTCATACCTCCTCAACCTTGAAGATAGTGCTGTACCACGTTGTACTCGAATATTGTGATAACATGATTTCTTCCGTTATAATAATATGTAAGTATTGTTTGTATTATCTACTAACCAATTATGGATCAATATTTAAAATAAAACTTTCGAATTGTATGTAATATACTCAGTGAAGTTAAATACTTACGGTTAAGTAAATATCTATCTATGACCATATGAATAAATAACACGGAATAAACAGTAGAACGGAATCTTCTTTGACTTTTTTTTTACGAGCGAAGAAAAGTACCTTATGACAAATGCTGCATACAATGCAAATGGTATGCAGCATATTATTTTTGTTGCAAAATTCAATCAATTGAAGAGGGAAAGTGGTAAAGTAACTAAGATAAGCAAAATTTTACTGGTCACATATTTACGAAATTTATTAAGACGAACATGTGGTTAGGTAACAACATGGGTGACTGATTTGTTAGTTAATACGTGAAAAGCTGCGGGTAGATAGCTAATAGTAAATACACCGCCATTTTAAAATAGTTAAGAGAAAATGTAAATTCATTCACGTGTGCAGACGTGTAAATAATGGTGCAAATAATAGGGTGCGCGGGAGCACGCCTTGCTCCCCGTTTGCTCCCGCGCCATACCTAATTAACCCGAGACGTGACATAGCCGCGTTATAAATTTTAAATCTCTTACCAGAGCCACGTTTGTAAAGAAAAATAAAAAGAATCCAGAGAGAAGTGGAAACAAAACCAGATAAATAAATTGACTCACTTAACCTTAACTTAGTCTGCGTTGAATCTACGTAGGTACCACTGATAAATCAATACCTATAATATACCGTCTAAGGTTCTTTTTTAATTTATCTCTCAGATAGAGTAACTTATTAATGAGGTTTATAATAATGTGTATAAATCGCATATAAATTGTAATAAGTATCTATATAAAAAATAGTTTCATTCATACAGTCAGTCAATCATTCAACTTTATGCGACGAATCACGAGTAAGTTTTATGTTGAATGACCGATTTTGCATTCTTTTAGGCTGATACAGGTTGTTATGTAAACTGGAGAATTTTATTGAAAAATAAAACTTAATAAATTGGTGAAGTATGTACCCCAAATCTTATATTTTTCATCATTATCAACTATACTGGATCTTTCTTTATTATTTGTCTATTCCTACGGGTTATTTAATCTAGAAATAGGGCATGGAAATTTTCAAATAAAATATTCCTAACAGATATTATTATATGTTTATCAGTTAAAAAAAAACGTGCTCATAGAGTAAGCCTGTCAAAAGTGACTTCTTTGGCGATCAAATATATATTTAGTAAGCGGTAGATGTCATGCACAAACTTTACTTGAAGTTACGTTACACGTGATCGTTACACTGAATCGTTACACGTACACGGCGTTGAAATTTTACTGTAATCTCACACAAAGAAGTATATAAACTCTCTCGAGATGGGTATGGTTCAGTCCTGAGGGGACTTTGGAACCGTCACCGGACGTAACCGTTACAGGACGTGACCTTTTTTTTTTTTTTTTAACGAGCGAAGAAACTTTCAAAAAGTACCTTATGACAAATACCGCATGCAAAGACAAATGTCATAAGGTTATGTGGGATTCTTACCGCACTAAAACTCCAACTCGGGATGGGTATGGTTCAGTCCTGAGGGGACTTTAGAACCGTCACCGGGCGTCGGGGGGGCGAGAAGCGCCCGGCCCTTACAAACAATATTTCTTACAACTAACTTATATATGAGGGACCGGCTGGCCCTGTGGGGCCACTTGCGTCTGCCGCGGCTTGAGCCACGGCAGCTACAAGTGGTCCACGGGCCGGGAGGTCCCTCGCAGGCGCTGGGTCCTGGTCGCGCCTCGTAGATGTGGAGCCGCGCGGCGGTCGTCCTCTTCTGATGTGGTGGCGGGGCAGCTGTGCGTCGGGGTCATCACCAGCAAATGCCGCGTTTGCTGCCGTGATGGGGTCATCCGGGTCCAACAGGATGTGTCGGGGTCTTCGCCTGAAACGAGAATCAGTTTGTTTAGGATCGGGAGTGTAGATTAGTGAGTTGGACACTAGCGGGTTGGGATGGCGAGGGAGTTTGTCGTAGTACTTCAAGGCGAAGTCCTTGATGCACTTGACAATGGAAGGGAGTTTTGTGTCGAGGTGGAGATCTACATTGCGAATGTACCATGGGGCGCCCACGGCTCTTCGCAGGAATCGGTTTTGGAGTGTTTGTAGAGTGAAAGGTGAGGACGTGACCGTCCCAAACGCCGCCATTTATATACCTACTTCCCCCTTCACGTCGTTACGCCCCGCTGTCGTCCAGGCGTGTTGCCAGGGTTGCTTACTGTTAAATATTGCTTACGTCTGAAGATAATATCGCTAACTGATTATGTTACGTACCTACATAATAGATACTTATAAATACCATACCAAATGAAACCATTTAAGTAAGTATTACTTACCTAGAAATATATAATAAAATACATACAAGATCGTACGACAACATAATACAAAAAAATACATACATACAAAATACATACCTACCTAATACTTAAACTAAGTACTGACATTTACGCGCAGATATCAATCGTGGCACATCACTATTCAACCGCTACAACTATCTATCAGTATCTATAGAACATCTGCTTACACTTGGCATCAAGGAATATAGTACTCTCTAAGCGAGAGATATCTTGGCATAATGGCTTAGAGCATTAAACCAACCGGAGACGTCACGCGCAATAAATTCTATGCAAAGAAGTCTGTCACTTTCTGCGCGGGGGACGAGGCATCTCACACAAAAACTGTTAACACTAACGCATTTCTCGATCTCGTCGCTACGCACGCACACGACCATATTATTAAACACTAGCATAAACTTTACGCACACATATCCATTCTCACACAGTTGACTACCTGTCCGTATATGAGATGACGTCATTTTTAAGTAAACAATGGTAGTGCTTGACACTATCGATATTTCATTGTCGATGAAATCTTCCAATCATTATGACAAAGTCAAAACATTTTTTTTTAATTCAGCCTTTCCCTAATGGTTAAGGCAGAACTCCTAAGTTCGGGAGAATATTTTGTTGTAGGTATTTTTCCAGTTTTGCTTTTAAGTAGCTGCCTATTAAGAAGCTCTTTTTCCTCTACACCAATTTTGTCTAGAACTAAACGATCTTCTTTATTAATCAAAGATTTTTGTGTTAGCTCATGTAATATTTCTTGCAGTCCTGCCACATTTTTCTTTAAGTATCTTTTTTGTGATTGAAGTCTTTTTATTTGTTTATTTTTCATGTGCAAAACCTTTCTTAACTTTTTTTCCCTTGGTGTGTCTTCTAACTGTTGGTTGTAGGATGTTTTTGGTGAATTATCTATATTTTTTTCTGACTGTGATGTATGAGGCTGATCTTTGGTGGTTTGTGGTGGTTGAGGTTTTTCAGTTATTTCAATCTTTCTTCTTTTGGATGCAGACGGTTCAGACTCTTCGCTAGAGAAAACCTGAAAATAACACTTCAAAAGTTAGAAGTACATATTTAAGAGTTTGGAAGGGAAGGAAGAACGGCGGTTCAATGTGGACAAAGTCACAGATAAAAATTATTTAGTATTTATTTAATAAAATTCACCTCCGATAATTTCAAAGATGGCACGGCACACTGTGTTAATTTCCTCTTGTTATTATTTTGAATTATAAAACAGGAAGTTTCAAAATGTTGTGAGCAAATTGTACTCGTACGTTTCGGTGTCCAAAAAGCATGATTTCCACAAGCTCGAATCCAGACATCCCTGATCATTGCATCTTTTGGAAATCTGAAAAATAATATCCAGAATAACACATCGATATCGATATTTGTTTTTGTTCTGACCCAGCACTAACTTTGCTGCAGTGTTGCCAATGTATTTATATAAAAACTGCCTAGTTTCTATTTTCGCAATAAGTCACGACTTCAGTTTATTATTATCTCTCTGATAAGTTGAATATTCTGACACTTACGGTAAATATCTTACAATAAAAATGGACACAGTGAAAAATTATTAAAAAAGTAAATAATAATAAATTAAAAAAGTATACAAACAGTAATCTATTCTTAATTGATTACGGATTTGCAGTACTAAATGGTATTATTAACTATTACAAATTTTTTATTAAATGTTGGTTCATTCAACTTTTAAAATTATGGAGAATTAGATCTTGTACAATAACACGGCAACACTTTTGGACTAATAATATTTTTTGGATATTTGGAAATTTTGGGCATTATTTGATAATATTTATATAAAATAATACTTACAGATGGAAAGTAACGTTATCCTTTTGAACACTAGATGATTCTGATCTCTTTTTACACGAAAACACGCTGCAATTCGGCATTTTTAGTTGACGTCGTTCCGCGAGCGTAGTCACTTATAGAATGGCACGCGTCGCGCGGAAACTAGTTTTATAAAACCCGTATGACCGCCGGTCTCGTACCAAGGCAGAGGGGAACGCCTGGCAGTGGCGTCTCCGGTTGGTTTAATGCTCTAAGCATAATGGACAATGATGGACAAGCGCCGCGCGCGTTCTTGTTATTATACCTCTATGAATTTTTTCCTGCCTGCTTATATTATTCTACGTCCATGAATTTATCAAAGTAATAATTACTTACTCTATCTATGTTCCTTTATCTGAGTGATGTGAGCTCTATGCTCGCCAGCCTATATCGGCGATCGCTCGCATTTAATTTGCAATTTTGAAATTTTTGAATTCCTTGACCACAGATTATTATGTTATTATACAGATCCTTGACCTTTTTGAGGTCAGTGTACATAGAGTAAGCAAAAAAGTTTCACAGTACACTGAGCTGAGATGCAAAAGTGTATGGATTGACGGATGGATTGATTATAACGCAGTGATTATATACTCTTTGACCCTAACTGACCCAAGGAACATTATATACTCTGAACTGACCCTAACCTTGCTGATTGCTCCCAACCAAAGAGTATATAATATAATCACTATCTACGTTTCCTTGCTCGAATGTTCGCGCTCGCGCCCGTCCAGTGTTAATTATTTTTAGATTGCAGACTATTTTTTATTGTAATTACATTACAATGCTTCAACCGCGTAATGTGCGAGAACGTTATATTATAAAAACCAAGAATACTTTCATATGGGTTTGTTCTACGAATTAAAGGACGCAAAATGCTATTATAACAGAAAATATTTTACCGGCGTTTTCCAAATTCGCCGATACCGTCGTGAGAACGCAAAACCGTTCTTTCCACGTGGAAGAGCGCCGATTTATCCTACGTATGATCTTACGCCACTGTTTGAACAAATTCGACATCTAGCAATTCTGCGGCACCATGCAAGCGGCGCGACATTTTGGTATTAGCTTGATGTATGGAAACGTTTTTATCCAGTACCCATATCACATTCAAAAATTGCAGGAATAAATGTTGGCAAACTACGCAAATAGACTACACTTTTCAAGTGGCTATTACAGAATTTTAAATAACATTCTCTGTACAGACGAGTAAGTCTTTGAAAGCGTCGGCCTTTTCAAATTTCATGAAGAACATCAGAGTGGACCGGGATAGTTAATTCGGTTGAGTTGTTCTGATGAACAAAAGATGGAGAGGACAGTATCAGGCTATCACCAACCTTCACTTGTTGGAGAAGCACCACCAGAAGAAGAAGTATGAGCAAGAAAGTGAGTCAAGTGACAATCATCGACGCCGGGCTGAGCTGTGTGGCCAAAGAGGTGGTTAGCACTTTTGAAACAAGTCTACAATACATCCAGTCTTTTAAAAAATTTACTGTCTGGTATAATAAATAGACTCTATTGCCCCTAAGAGTGAAACTAGGATTAGGCAATATCTTCAGTAAGATATCTTTCTCGTCAGCTCTAAACAAAGTGACATCTATATTTGTTACTTTCAGGCTTGTAACTTTGTTCTGATGAACAAAAGATGGAGAGGACAGTATCAGGCTATCACCAACCTCCACTTGTTGGAGAAGCACCACCAGAAGAAGAAGTATGAGCAAGAAAGTGAGTCGAGTGACAATCATCGACGCCTGGCTGAGCTGTGTGGCCAAAGAGGTGGTGAGCACTTTTGAAACAACTGTTAAAACACATTAAGTGTTTGATTTGTTGAATAAATTATTGGGTTATGCATGGGCGGATCGTGAATTTGTGGAGCCCTGGGCTGAAACAATTTAGGGGCCTACCAAATTATTCAACTAATAGCCATTTTGTCAAAAACTGTTTTCGATAGTGATGTAGATAGGTAGGTATATAGAAAAAGTAGGACAATAAAATAATTTGATTTATTTAATGTGACTTAGTGTTTTTGTATACAGACAGCAACTGTACAACATTATTGCAAACTAATTAGACAGGTTATGTGTAGTTAAGTTATGATATATAAATTATAAAGCAACCTTTCTGCATTTTTCTGCTGCAAATTCCTTTATTTGCTCATCACATTGTAAGTCCTTCGTTAAATCACAATTTATAGAAAGAACTGACAAATGATTTAGTCGATAGTTCGACATTGTTGTCCTATATTTGTTTTATATATATGCCATCCTATAGAAAGAGCGCTCTGCTTCACAGCTAGTGATTGGCAAAGTTAAAAAAATCTTTTAGATGGTATAGCAATTTGGGAAGACTACAAGTTTCTTTTCATAAATAAGCTTAAAAATTTCACTGCAAGTGGTATAAAACTCTAGCTTATAATTAAGTATGTAAGATTTTAATTGAATGCACTCATTCACTAAATGCTCGTCTACGTTATCTGGATAATAATCAATAATATTACGTACACTTTCCAAAAATGACAAAAAGACAAAAATGTGGAAAACAGACATGTTTTCCACATTTTTGTCTTGCAAATCTATTAAAAATTTAAATTTCGTGCTGTATGTCTCATAAACTTGGCTCCTTTTATGATCAGCTTATTCAACGCAACGTTTAGCGTGTCTCTTTTAAATTAAAATTTTTCTGTGCTGTAAGAATTTTTCTGTAGACTTATCTGAAAATTTTGGAGTAATATGTCTCTTGTTCATGTCATTATAGTCCATTTCCACACTAGTACTCAATTTTTTAGCTTTCTCTTCGTATTCCTTTAGCTTTTGATCTGATTGGTGCCTTATGTTATTTACGAAGTCTTTTAATGACACAATTAACTTGTTGCCTTCACAAATATCTAAACCAGGGCTCTGTATTTATTTATTAACAAAATGAAATCTCTGCAAAATTTCTTCCCAAAAAATAATCAAAATTGCAGTATCAAGCTTCGCCATTTTATTGAATAAATTTCGTGCCTCTTTTCGGAAATCAACTTTCTCATCCTCATCTTCGCTAAAATTTTTGAAATTTTCATAATGTTATCATAATTATTTTTTAAAGCTTTGACAGCATCATAGTGACAAGACCATCTGGTCTGGCTTAAACTTTTTAACGTAAATTTTAGTTTTTTTCCACGATTTAACAGTTCCCACCTATGGGTTGAAGTAGAAAAGAAAACATATATTTTTTGCACTACTCCAAAAAAGTTTACAATTTCGGTTGCAACCTTAACAGATTCTACACCAACTAGGTTACGAGAATGCGCAGCACATGGCACATAATCCGCGGATTTATTTTTTTCTTTTAGTAGTGCTTATAAACCATTGTAATGACCCGCCATATTGGCAGCGTTGTCATAAGATTGTCCCCTACAATTATCAAGTAGTAGTCCATTTGTTTCTAAAAACTCTGGTAGAATATTAAATAAATGTAAGCCAGTATGACTACTAATTTTAATGAAGGATACACATCTTTCATACACTTTTCCCCGAAAACAGTATCGTAATACAATAGCAAGTTGATCATTGTGAGACAGATCTGGGGTGGAATCCATCACAATTGAATAATACTTTGTGTCGTCGTTATTTATTTCAGTTATAATTTGTTTAATTATCTGTCGGCCCATAATGTCAATTATTTCCTCATATACTGTTTGTACGGGCCTGTGGCACCCGCGCATTTGTATAGCCTGGCTGTTATGGCTTTAAGTCGGCAGGGCCTCCGGCTAAGGAGGGGTCACTGGTTAGCCTTGCGATTGTTAGTCGAGGAGGAAGGTTGTATTTTCCAAACAAGTTGTACTAGTACAAAGGTCTTTACCGTGCCGAAGCAAGGAGAAGACTGCTTTTATTTAAAAAAATGCCTATCTATATTACAATATTTGCTTATAGAACTAGTGGCGGTCGTACCATGTGCCTAACTAGCTTGCGCCAATGGCGCGCAAGCGTGACACGACCGCCCGAAATAATAATAACTAAAGTGAACACTGTCTATCTCTGTCTATTTTTTGTCTCTTTCACTTACACTGTTTACACTGTGTACTAGTTCTATAATTCACTATATTTTACACAATTTTGTACAATCGGCTGTCCCGAACACTGTTTTTGATAAATACGATATTATCGGTTTTGGTCGCAGCTCTCGTTGTTCAATGTGTTCACGGATTAATTGTTAACATATTCTTCCTTATTATAAATATATATTTTACATATTTATTGAACAAATACTGTTGATTTTATCAACTTAACGGGGACTGCCTTTTTTGCACATTTCGCTCGATGCAGTCTTAATGCCTTTCCAGCTTAAATTGTAAAGAAGTTCGTCAGTGAATAAACATTTCGTTAAACGTAATCCCATCCCACTTGTGGTACAATGAAATTAAATATACACAGTCATTTTAAATAAGTTTGAACGTATCAAGGCAACATTAATATTACTACCCATACCAAAGCTTTTTCAAATTCTTGGTCTATAAGTTGATCTTCAAGTAAGTTTAATTGTTGTACAGTATTAATCGGAAAATCCTTATCGATCTTTTTATATCCACTTGCATCACTTTCAATATCGCATTTTGGACGTTTTGGCGACAGCAGATCAAACAACTTATCCAGTTGGATTTGAATGGTTGCAAGTCCTTTTTGAGTTTCTTGTTCAACTAAAAAAAATACGTTATATAACACGTAACAAACAAAACAGTAGTTGTTAATCTTGTTTCATAGGCAATAGGTATTGGGAAAAAATACTTACGATTTTGTAATCATTGAACAGTTTCTTTAAGGTTTTTATTTTCGGCTTGTAATTCACTGTTTAGTGTTATAATGTCATTAAATTCGTTCAAATTTATACTTATTAAATTTCATTGTTTTGATTTACGGTTTCCTCGATTGCAGTAAAATTCTCATTTGCAGTTTTTATTTTTGAAGCGTCTGTTTGAACTACGAATACCTACTAATTGTTCTGTGGGTTCAAAACTGGTTGTTGCCGTGAGTTCATTAGATTTTTGTTCCGTTATTTCAAAATCTGAATTTAAATTCAATAAGTTTTCTCCGATTAATGGAATATCTGGATGTTTTATATTATACATGATTTTTGTAGTATCTGCAAAAATAAATCTTATTTAAAAGGTGATTTTGCTGTTCACGAGATGATATTAAGCAGGTATATAGAAAAAATTAAGCAGGTAAGGTGTCCGAGTAAAGCTAAGTCTCGGTATATTTTATTTTGATAATTTTCATTATCAAGATTCCATAAACATGGATATTTTTCCACCTCTGCAATGAAATCTTGAATTTCGCTTATTTTCAAATCAGAACGTACGGAACATCGGAAAACATGCGAGCAGCGTGCGGGCGATGTGCCTGAACTGACGCGAATATATGATAGTGTGCGGGGTATAATACAAAATCTATGGCAAATACGCCTTCCGCCTTTCTTATCAGAAAAATTTCTTACGTCCAGCTGAGGTGCTGTCCGGTGTGCATCAGAATTTTTCTAACAGTGTGCGGGATCTAATACGAAATGTGCACCAAGTGCCTTTCGGCGAGCGTCAGAATTTTTCTAACAGAAATTTCTTACAATGTGCGGGCGGACTAAATGCCTCTGCTGAGCGACAGGCGAAAACTTTCTATCAATTTGTGCAATATCACACTAAATCGTGTTTTTGGTATAACGTAACTCATAACAGTAGTGTGGTTTGCGTAAACGACGGTGCTGCCTCTGACGGACAATAACTAAAATTAAAGTGCATCGTCATTTCTGTGTGGCATTGGCAGCACACGCGAACGCAGAAAATTAGTATTACGTAGATTGACACATTTGACACTGGTCATAGTATAGATCAAAATTATTAATTTACTAGCTGCTGCCCGCAACTTCGCCCGCGTAATTATATACTAAAACCGTCCTCGAGAACCACTCTATCCATTGGTGATAACGGCATGAAAATCGGTGCAGTAGTTTTTGAGTTTATCGCGAAGATATTAATTTGCTCTCCACAACCTTTGCATAATTAATGCTCGCTGACGGCGACCACTGTCCAGTTGTGCTGCCTTTCATCTCCTGCATGTTGAGACGCAATTTGCCTAGAATGGTTTTCTGTTCATCCTCAAGGGATAAACCATTAAAGAGAATCCTGTGTCTGTTGCACATATTGTGCAAAATGGCACATGCGTTTATTATTTTTGCTACCATATCGTGATTGTAATGCAGCGTCCTATGTGCGAGTAAACACCGCCAACGTGCCTTCAACACTCCTGTGCAACGTTTCACGGTGTTCCTAGCATGACAGTGAACTCTGGTGTAGTACTCATCTGCACTGCCAGGCTCAGCATTCACAATAGGTGTCAAAAGCCATGGTCTCAATGGGTACCCAGAGTCACTTGGAAAGAAAGGTTTTTCATCAGTGCAATCTGATGTTTAAAAAAGAAATATTTATATCAATTTGTTTGTAAAACTTTTTATAAAATAATAATATTAAATGAAAAGTAAAAACGGTGATAGCAGACACACTCATTTGTGACTTGTTCAACTTAATTTGTGGGTTATACATAATGTGACCATTTATTCTTTGACTCAAAACGGGACATTAGTTTATTTAGGTCAAATAATAGGTAGTCAATGAAAAAAAAGAAAAAACTTTTTTAAAGTTATTTATTTAGAAAAAGTTAGTTGGCTTAAAAGTTACGAATCACAAAATATAGGTACCCAAAGTGTTTAGTTTTTATATTTATATTTATCAGAAGAACAAATTTGTTTTAATATAGCTGGTGACGATTTCAAGTAAGAATGAAACTTTTGGCACGTAATCTATACGTTATACAGGTAATCTATACCTACCTTTATTTAGGCTTAAATAGGTAATACTCTTGATCAATAAAATGGGGGATTATTACATAAAATAGCTGATTATTATTAAGTTTACCTTTAAATAGGTAATACTCTTTATTTATCAATAAAATGGAGGATTATTAAATAAAATAGCTGATTATTATTAAGTTTTTTATTTTAATCAAACTGTACGAGTATTGTACAGTAGCTTAAATTAGCTTATTAGATGATAAGCGTGGACAAAACTTAACAGATATTAATAAATTCTCAAATTAACATTACCATAGTATCTTAATAAATTTTAAACAGAAGTAACGTTTTGTTTCCAGTGAAAAGAAAAGTTGTATGCTATAATATGGCTATAATGTCATTTATAAACAGAAGTTACGTTATGTTTACAGCCAACAAATATCAATATTTTGTAACAAAGGTGATTTTTATACAGAAGTAACATCAATATTGCAAGAAATTTGAAAACCAATAAGTCATTACTTACCGTTGTGCCTCTATCACAAATACGCAAGGTCACATTTCGGCTGTCGAGACACTACTGACTAGATGAGACGTTACGTTTCAAGCAAAGGGACCAATTACGCAAAATAATGTAACGTCCCTCCCTCCCTCAAAACTATGTTATTCATGCATTATCACCATTTTTTTTTTTGAGTATATAGAGTCGAATATCGCCGTTCTTTCTACATACTTGTCATTTTTGCAAAAACTTGCAGAAGTGACCCTTTGGTTCCGAAGGTGCGATATGTGCTGTTGTGTTTCGGTGATCGAGTAAGGGATGCCAGAGCCCATTACCCCATCCCTTCCCAATCCCTTATCCTTAATCCTACTGTAGCCGGCAGTGCGCTCGCAGCACCTGTGGCGTTGCTTGTGTTATAGGTAGGGCTTGTAAATATTCGAAGTTTTTAAATGTTCGAATATTCGAAAGTTTTACAGGAAGTATTCGAATTATTCGAATTTTATTCGAATACCAGCTTTTTTTATTTGAAACTAAATTAAAGCCATGAAAGAGCATACATGAACAGTTAATAAACCAGTCATATTTGAGTATTTATTTTATTATGAAATTGAATCACCTTTCAGTAACATCGTATAACATTCTATTTAAAAAAAAACAATAAACTTAATTCTAAACAAAACAAAAATATTTCTCATAAAAATTAACACCCACTGTGTGAGAAAACATAACGAAACCTTAGTTTTAAGTTATAATAGTCCAGTCATTATATCCGAAAAAAAGGCAAAGAAATCAAAATGAACATAAAAAGCTGATTTTTGGATATTGTGTTCGGGGGGCTCAGAAAAGCTTAACTTCAAATTGTCGACCAAGATTTCCTATGAGCTTTCGCCGCCATCTTGAAAAAGGGGTAATTTTTTATTTTTTAGCGATAACTCGGCTCTCCGTCATGATACGAAAATTTTGATGATACACTTTTTGGTTACTTTTTTTATGCTCTACAATTTAGGTCATTAGCATTTTTCCTTTATTGTTGATCGTTGTTAAGATATCGGAAGAGAAAGTTTAAAATTGATATGTTGAAACTTGTTTTTTGCTATTCTTTCTTTTCTCGTAAAACATATAGAAAATATGTCTATTATCAAACTTGTAGAGCATACTGACACAATGTGCTTTTTTGTTTTTTTTTTTCTAAAGTCGACTTCTTGTGTGACGAGGATGATGTGGATGATTGTATTATCCAAGAATCATCTCATGGATCATCATCCATTCATCCAAAATCTCAACATTTCGAAGAATACCCTGAGGAGGAAAAATGTGGACCGAGACCATCGAAACGACAAAAATTATAAATACAAAACGGACCTCGATGAATCTTCAATTTCTACTTCTATAAAATCAAATTATGTATTTTTCAAATAAATATTGGACGTGTCATTCATATTCTTGTTGTTATATTTGTTCATATTGTATTTTAATATTTTTTTCTGGAACCATTAATCCGTCGAAACATATTACCACAACCGCACGAGCTATGAAATCGAAACTTCGCGCGGACTTGCCAACTTTACGGGGAGCTCAAAATAGTAATTTTTGTCCGAAAAAAAAAACAAAGAAGCACATTGTAAGTATCAGTATGCTCTACAAGTTTGATAATAAACATATTTTTGATATGTTTTACGAGAAAAGAGAGAATAGCAAAAAACAAGTTTCAACATCAATTTTATACTTTCTCGTCCGATATCTCAACAACGATCAACAATAAAGGAAAAATACTAATGACCTAAATTGTAGAGCATAAAAAAAGCAACCAAAAAGTATATCATCAAAATTTTCGTATAATGACGGAGAGCCGAGTTATCGCTAAAAAAATCAAAATTTACCCTTTTTTCAAAGATGGCGGCGAAAGCTCATAGGAAAACTTGGTCGACAATTTGAAGTTAAGCTTTTTTGAGCCCCCCGAACACAATATCCAAAAATCAGCTTTTTATGTTCATTTTTGTTTCCAAATGATATAATGACTGGACTATAAGGCACTTGAGAATACTTGAGATCAAATCATGTTAGCATAATATTTTATTCTAATTTTACGTAACGTACGTATGTAAGTAACTGACAAAAAAGTATTTGTACTAAGAAAATTAAATAATCTTAGTCAAATTGAAGTATGTAACCTTCTAAAAAGCAATAATAAGTTTTATAATAAAAATAAATGAGATTATCATAAATCACACTGCAAATCACAATAATCATTTATGGAATTAACGTAAACTTTGGTAATGCGATCTAAGAAAACTTAGGGCGTCTATAGAGTCGTCCTGTAAAGCACATCTCAGATTATTGATATTTTGAAGATGAAAATACCCTCTCACATTCAACAAAATACCTCTAACAAACTCGAGAGTGTAATAGATAGACATAGACTTAGTTTGTACGTGGAGTATAGTATTATGTTATCTGTGTTTGTACTTTTAAACTTAACTAAAAAAATATTCGAATATTCGAATTTAACATCGCTTGATATTCGAATAGTAAAAATGGACGAATATTCGAATAATTCGAATGTTCGAATATTCGAATTACAAGCCCTAGTTATAGGCGACGGTAGCCACCTACCATCAAGTGGACCGTCACCTAACATAAAAAAAGCATTACTAGTAATTTTTTTCAAGCTGCCAAGCACAATCTGATGCAGCTGTGCAGACCGCTTAGCTACAAAAACAATACTTTTAAATTATTGTTTATTTACTAATTGGTCTAATAAGTTTGTAAGATCTTTTAAAAATTCTGCCATGAGAATGGTCGCATTGGCTTGCACTTTGGCAGCTTCTGCGGTCTGCACAGCCGCACCAGATTGCGCTTTGGCAGCTTCTGCCATAATCAGAGCTACAAAAGCAATACTTTTAAATTATTGTTTATTTACTAATTGGTCTAATAAGTTTGTAAGATCTTTTAAAAATTCTGCCATGAGAATGGTCGTATTGGCTTGCACTTTGGCAGCTTCTGCGGTCTGCACAGCCGCACCAGAATGCGCTTTGGCAGCTTCTGCCATAAACAGAGCTGCATCTGCCAGATTTTCTTCAATTTTTATTCGTCCTCCAACTCCACTACCCATGATGTATCCAAAGGTTTTGGAAAAATAATAATAATCATTTATTTGCTGAATATAGGTTACAATGGTTTTACAATAGGTATTTCTCGCTACATTCTACCCTTCGTGGGTGTGCAAATATTTTAAGTACACTACATAAAAGAATAAAGCTAATTAATATTACTAATTATTACAATGAATTATCACATATTATCTTTTATTCTATAATAACATTTGTCGACGAGTAATTTATTCATTTTCTTGAATAAATTAATATTAAGTTCTTTAATGGTGTTTGGAATTTTATTATATTAGGTCATTACATATGAAATTGGCGTTTTGTAAGGGAGGAACATAAAGTCGATTTTTTTTTTAAATATTAATATAAATATTTAATCAAAGTATGTACCATTGCTATCTATGCACTTTTGCCATCTCATAGGTAGTTCATTGTTCCCTTTACTAAAAAAACCATTCCGACCGGAACAATAAAATCTTTGAAGGCACTTTGGACTGCCCCATCGGAGTTGAATTTTTTCCCTTGCAAGAAGTTATCCAAATTTCGAAAAAAATGGTAATCTGTTGGAGCAGGGTCCGGGGAGTACGGTGGATGTCTTAGATCCACGGAGGCGTAGCTTCATAAACGCTTTAAAATACGCAAAACAGCTTCGCAGCCCGGCGTACTCATCTCTGTCCACGAGGCGTATCGCAAGCGTACGTTATCAATCATTTGTGAGAATGCGCAGTCGGACGACGAAGACGTTATTTTGGCTTATCAGTCCATTCGAAGTCGCCGAAGACGAAGATTATATTGGACTCATCCATATATAGAAAAAAAAATATCAACTGTAGATTGTTCGTAGCGGCAAGAGAATTATTAGAAGATGACAGTGTATTTCACTCATTCTATAGAAAGAGTAAAACAACATCAGAATTTACTTCAAATCGTAGGACCATTATTACAAAAACAAAATACTAATATGCGAGAATGTGTTAGCCCAGATGAAATGATATTAGTCACGTTGCGGTAAGTAAAACAATATTTTAATTAAAAAATGGTTTATTATGTATTTTCCATGCAAAATTACTGTTTTAAAAGAATTACATGTATGTATCATCCCCGAACTTTTATTGTATTGTAAAATGTTCAAAATCAATATTTTGTGAATAATTAATAGGGTTCAATGTAGTAATTTGTGCTTGTGAAAAGTCAGAGAAAACTTGTGGGTCGTTAGCATGATTTATTGGAGGTGTGGATGCTACTTTTTGTGAATTAACGGAAGAAATCGGAGAATAGACTCTGTATTGGTCCAACTGTGACCGGATACCTGGACACATTGGTTTTTCAATTTCTTCCGAAAGCATCAACATTTTAATTTTAAATATCCTTATGAACTGCATCTCTTCATGTAAATAGTATTATTTTTTTTGTAGTTGCCGTTCCACTAGCCTTCGGTTTTAAACTTCTAACAAATCCATTTCTAATATTTTTCTATTTTTCCTTACAATCGTTAACTGCAATAAACAGATTTTTATTAATTAATATAAACTAATAACCTCTCTTTTTCAGGTATTTAGCTACAGGCTGTTCGTTTCGAGCATAAGGACTTTACTTTACCCGAGGAGAATGTACCGTGTCGCGCGTAATATCAGAAACAATTAAAATAATTTGGAATGCATTGAAGGATACGTACATGCCTGTGGCAACTACTGATGAATGGAAGGAAATTACGGAAAGGTACAATGAACTTTGGAATCTACCTAATTGCTTGGGTTCTATCGACGGTAAGCACATCCGGATACAGAAATTTCCAAATACAGGTTAAGCCAACTACAATTATAAAGGCTATCATTCTATTATTTTGCTTGGATGCTGTGATGCAGATGGATATTTCACCACAATAGAATGTGGATTTGCCGGACGGAATAGTGATGGTGGCGTTTTCCAAGTATCAGCGCTTGGGAATTGGTTGGGAAGGGAAGGTTTAAACATTCCAAATGAATCAACAGCATTGCCAAATTATGCCACCGGCAATTGTTTTCCTTATTACTTTGTAGGAGATAATGCCTCACTCTAAGCCGAAAATGCTTAGAGTGAGGTGGCGAATGGCGAATAAAGCACTATTAAATCTTGTGCTGGGTATAGTTATATCAGTTATGCATTGTTTTAGTGCAGTTCTAAGTTTAGAACTTAAAGTATGGTTGAAATAATAGCTACTCACTTCGTTGAGCATTTTCTTTTCCTTTTTCCGCTTTTCGGACAACACGTTTCGGAGTTGGAGATCCTATAAAATAAATAAAAATGAAAACGTCATCACTAGTCCACTCCACGAATCAAAATGTGAGTCCCTTAAGCTATGTCTATACTCTATACTATGCCCTTTTCATCTTCAAGTTTCATCTTCATCGTTCAATGTCATTTTCGTCTAACGCATTCAACTGTTGCATGCACTAAAAAGCATGCAACTAACTGTCCACATTAGTCGTCGAGTTTCGGTCAGATTATCAAGATGTGTGACGAGAATATTCTACTTGCCGGAATATGCGCAGCTTAATTATAAAAAATAAAAATAAATAAAAATCAGCGAAAACTGTGGGTGAGGGACTATTTGAAAAAACGAAATTATGTGATTATGCATGAACTAAGGGAAGAAAATAAAAAACTTAAAAACTTCGCGCATACCCGAACGGAATTTCAATCTACTTTTAAAATTAGTTGGACCGAAAATTACAAATCAGTCAACTAATTTGCGAGAAGCAGTACCTACAGAAGTGAAGTTAGCAATAACTCTTAGATTTTTAGCTACCGGTGACAACTTCATGTCCCTTATGTATTTATTTAGTGTCCAAACAATTCATATCGGCTATGCTACCGCACGTTTTAACGGTAATAATAGAAGTTCTTCAGGATTATATCAGGGTAGGTATTTTATTCAACTAAATAAAAACAATTGGCTTAATAATATTATTAAATTTAGTCTTATCTTTATTACCTTATAATACAAGATTTATTTTGGTGTTTCTTTAAGTAGAAGATACTCACTAAAGTTCTGCAATTCCGTTTCTTGTGAATCTGTCGGCGTCTCAGAAACAAATTGGTTCGTTGAACAACCACCATCTGATGGAACTATTTCGAGTGATATAGCCGCAGTATTAGTTTGATAAACATTCATTTGCTCCATTTCCAGCTTGAAAAGGATATTATTTATACGCTGCTGAGCTATTAGACGATTGCAGAGATTAAGGTTCCGAATTTTATGGCCTACTAATTGTCCGAAAATTATGTATTCGTCTCTCTGGGTTAGTTGTTCGGCAGCTTTTTTCATGAAACTGTAAGCTTCATTCTCTTTATCTTCAGCCTTAGTACTCTTAATGTTTTTTTTCTTTTTTAAAGGTGGCTGGATAAATTCATGTTCATCGTCAGAATTAATACACTATATTTAAATATAAAGTTGACTGCGAAGTAGAAGAGGTTTCAGTATCGAGTGTTTCAGTGAGCGAATCCTGAAACAAATCACTTGATATAATAAAGTAAAAACTTTTTTTTACAGTTGCCAACATGCCAACTGCAGTGGAAAGCGATAGCAGATGATTTTGATCGACGATGGAATTTTCCGCTTTGCTTCGGAGCAGTGGATGGAAAGCACGTTGTCACCCAGAGACCAGAAAATACCGTGAGCTAGTTCCATAACTACAAAGGAACGGATAGCATCGTTTTGCTAGCAATTGTGGATGCAAACTATTATTTTACATATGTTAATGTAGGTTGTCAGGGCCGTATCTCAGACGGCGGCGTGTTTAAAAATACTTCTTTTTATAAAAAAACTGCAAAAAAATGAATTGAATTTGCCAGATAATGAAGCACTACGTGGCAGAATAAAGCCAATGCCTTATATTTTAGTTGCTGATGATGCATTTGCTTTATCCACTCATATTATGAAACCATATGCAACCGAATTAAATGTAGGACTCCAAAAGTTATAAGTTAGAGTGTTTAATTATAGGCTCTCAAGGGCAAGACGTATCGTTGAAAATGCCTTCGAACTGCTTGCATCAGTATTCAGAATATTTCGAAAACCCATGGAAATTAAAGTAGAGTGTACTATAATAGATATTGTTTTGAGTTGTGTATATCTTCATAATTTTCTTCGGTTGCAACCAGACTCCACGCGGCATTATTGCCCTCCAGGATGTTTTGATAATGAAGATACAAGCACTGGGGAAATTATTCCGGGTTCTTGGAGAGGAATAACTTCAGGTGACATTGTTTAAGGGCATTTCAGAGTTCCTCGTAGAACATCGCTAATGGCGAATGAAATACGAGACGAATATATGAATTATTTTATGTCAAATGAAGGTTCAGTACCATTTCAGGACAAGTATTTGCGTTAATTAAATATAAATTTTTGTATCATAAATTATAAAAAATAATAATAATAATGGCGTTTCAATTACCTTAAAAGCATCAGTAGAAATGTCATTTCGATACCTTAATTCGCAGACCAAATAACTCCTCTAAGGCAAATTTTACAGGGGAGACTAAAAACGTTATAAAAAAATCTTGTATGATACGAAAAAAGACAATAGGCGCGTCTACACAGAGCGAGCAGCCTCGCGAGGCATTTGCCGCGTGAAGAATGAAAATCTGAATTTAATTTTTAAAGTGGTTAATACGAGCCATAATTTCCTTTTGTACGGTTTTTTGGAGTTGATATATTTTATATTAACAAGAAATGAAACAATAAATGGAGTTATTTGCTTTTACTTACTATATTTAAAAATTACAATGATATAAAACTAAGCTTAACTAGGTATTTTAATATTAATATTTAATCATAGTGTGGTAGCGCATCATAATAACCCTGATAATCAAGGGGCATGGAAGATTTTAATTGTTGCAGGCATAAATACTTTTCTTTTGTTATTTTGCGACACTGATCATACAAGTTTTTTAAATTTTCCACCAAAATAGGTGCAACAGGGTTTTTCCTTTGATTAAGCTGTTTCCATTCATCTGTAAACCTTAGTTTGTAAAATATTTCGCCATTGGGTTTATATTGTAGAGCTCTTATATCAGTGACCTGTAAAACAAATACGTTAACACTATTAACTTATCTATGTTAATTACCTAAATCTAAATCTTATTTAAAGAGTGGGTAAAATAAGAAAAAATAGAAAACAGATAAGTAGTAGTCGAATAAACAGAATGTATTGTTACGACCAGAGTATGGAACATTCTCGACAGCGTAAGATCTGGACGTATGGAACATTCCACACACTTTCGCGGCCCACAATGAATAGGTGACCACGCCCCCTCTTTGATTCGTGTCAAAGCAAACTGTTCCTTATGGTTTCGACATAAGGTTCAGATTCCTTTAACAGCAACAGCTTTCGAAACGCTTTGATAAACTTGTTTACGACATTTAAAGTTTCCAGTAATTTCCACAACTTTCTGCGCGAGTATAAATACGGGTGCGGTCGCTCGAGAGAACAGTTCTGCGATAACTAGCGATACGTTAACAACGCTTGGGTGTTTTTACGAAGACATTTGCGACAGTGCATAATTGAGACGTAGAGTGAATTAGCGACGACTTTTGGCAAGCTTGATTGGAGAAGCTCTGTAATATTGGAAGTCATCTTGGTCTGTGATAATAAATCGTGTTCCTATACCCCTAAACGGCATTTTAACTTACCCTGCGCGTAACAGTATAATTGTATCTACCTTTGGATCACCTTTCATCTTTCCAGGGCGAATAGATTTTTAAAAAGAGACTTCTTTGAAGTCTTTGAAATAATCATAGGTCAGGTATTCGCATTTGTATCGTATATTATTAGTTTTTGCCGTTCGACATATATTCAGCAGGAACATTGATGGTTTGGTTTTTCAACCGTTTCTCAATCATGGCGTGCATGCTGTCCACCTCCATTTGTATGTGTCCAATCTCTAGGTATTTATATATTATTGTCACGTTTAAACACATTGCAATATTAGCCATTGCATTGCTCAGAGTAGCATTACGATTTTGGTATGTACAACCATCAGTGTAAAATGTTATTTCTCGATCTTCTCTCATTTTAGGTACTACTTTAATTATAAATTTCGACATAATTGTAGCAAACTCTTCCGAGTTCAGGCCGCCCTCAGATTCATTCAGGGGGGTTTACACGGGTCGATTTTCGCCGTGCGGCTAGTCGCTTCACAAATCGCCTCATCAAGCCACATCGCTTGCCTATTTACACAGGTTACTAAAGTCGCTTGCGGCTCGGTCATTTCCTTCGAAAATGTTGAGCAAAATAGTTGTTCGTGCCGGAATTGAAATAGTAATGCAATTATTCAAGAATTGCTTGAAGAACAAAGACAGAAGAAGAAACAAAAGGAAAGAAGAAAACGTAAATGTTGGGTACGTGAATGGATTTCTCGACGTAAGCTCTTGGGTGCTTCGAATACTTTACTGGTAGAATGGAGTTTAGAAGATCCTGATTATTTTAGGAAACGATTAAGAATGACTACAGATCAGTTTGATACTTTACTACATAAAGTTAGTCCTCTTATACAAAAATGTGATACCAATATGCGTGAATCGCTTTCTCCGAAAATTAAATTAGAAATAACCCTGAAGTTCTTGGCTACCGGTGATAACTACTCAAGTCTTGCAGAGTCATTTAGAGTTCCAGAATGTACAATTTCCCTATTTTTGAAGGATGTTTTGGATGCTATATATAGTTTTTTGCAGGATTACATTATGGTAAGTGAAACTCGTAATTAAAATCTAAACGGTATATTTATAAATTTTCAAAAGTATTTTCATCTAAGCATGATCTAACAGTGAGATAGAATATCATCGTTCACTTGATATTGTTGTCCAGTATTTTCTTGTGTTGGTAAACAGCTGGAAAAGTAGTCTTCTTCACATTCAGAAGTGTAAGCTTGGTATCCAGAAGTGGTAGGTACGGGAGTCGAAATATTGCGTTGGTTTTGAAAAATGGAAGCTTGGTTTCAAAAAGTGGTAGTTTCGGCTTCAGGAGTCGAAGTGTAACGTGTGTACTCTGAGAGTGAGCTTGTAGGTCTAGAATTTGGAAGACGTTGTGCATTTAAGATTTTCAGTCTTTCTTGTGACAAATAATTATTGATAAAAGTTTGACAAATAATAGCATTTGCTAATGGCAAACTACGTAATTGACTTGCCACGTGTAGTCCGAATGTATCAAATTCATCTTCACGGTTATTTTGAGCCAACCTTTCTAATCTATTGACTGCTTGTAAAACAGGTGGGTCCATTGTAGGTAGGTCCAGTCTTTGGGCACGCTCCGCCCTTTTCTTTGGCGATAATTTTTTTTTCTTTTGTACATGCTCAGTGTTACATTCTTTTCCCAATTCATCAAAATATGAAGACGTGTCGCTGTTTGTGTTCACCGCCGAATCTTCGCTTTCTTTTGCCTGTAACCAAAAACTAATATACGTTTATTTGTTTTAGGTGCCATCCACAAGAGAGCAATGGATGAAAATACAGAAAGATTTTTTAGATCGCTGGCAATTTCCTTTTTGCTGTGGGGCTATTGACGGGAAACATGTCTTAATACAAAATCCACCACGCGGAGCTTCAGACTATTATAATTACAAAGGCACTTATAGTGTGGTGTTGTTTGCTATAGTGGATGCACATTACCGTTTCATATATATAGATGTCGGAACTAATGGACTCATGAATGTTTCGCATATTTGGAAAAAAAACAACGTTCTACAATGCTCTTGAAAGTAATAATTTGGAACTACCTAATAAAGCAGTTTTCGTTGGTGATGACGCTTTCCCTTTGACAACCAACCTAATGAAACCCTATTCAAGACATGAAGGTTTGGAACACAAACAAAAAGCCTTTAATTACAGACTATCAAGAGCACGCCGAATGGTAGAGAATGCCTTTGGCATAATGGCTTCCCGATTTAGAGTATACAGAAAACCAATATCTGCTTCATTGGATTCTATTATTAAAGCGACCTGTGCGCTGCATAACTGGCTTCGGATAATAGCTTATACATGAATACTCCCGAATTAATTGACGAAGAGGACTTCAGTTCAGGAACAATCAAAGAGGGAAGTTGGAGAAGCATTCCTGCGGAAGGAGTGGACGAAATAACGAGACCGTTATCTTCTAACAACTATTCACGAAATGCGAAAGATCTGCGTGATAGATTTGCTGACTATTTTGTCGGACCTGGAAAAGTTCCATGGCAAGATAGAATGATTGTGTAAATGTTGTACGTTTAATTATAAAAATGGCTCTGTTTACATGATACATATTATAAAACACAAACAAGAATACTTATTTAATAAATAATAATAACGCTTACCATGTTATCTTTACTGTTTCTTCCTTCTATCACTGGCTTCAAAAAGCGGTCAGCTACAGAAAACCAAATTAATTGAGGTCTGTATAGATCATCCGTGCCCGCACCACTCTTCTTTGATTTCGCTACCTTACTGGCCTCTCTATTATATGTGGTTCGTATATTTTTTATCTTCAATTTAAGTTCATCAACTTTTAAGGTCAAACGCATTTCTTGAATAATAGATTTTAGCCGCGCGGCAAAAATCGTGCGGCTTTAGTCACCCGTGTAAACCCCGCATTCCACACAAAACAATGACCCTTCCCCGTTTTTAAGTCATAAATACACCAGTTGTGGACACATAACTTAGTTTTATAATAGTTGCTTGATACATTACATCTCGGTGCCATTAGAACTGCTTGAAGGTCAGCGGTAAAAACAAACCTACTATCATTTAATTTGTCTTGATCTTTTTCAGTTCTCGCTTCCTTCTTTTTCTGTGTATGCTCATTGTATACATCCTCAGAAATATGACCCAGCTTATATTTATGGCAAATTTCACATAGGTCTTTTTTAGGTTTGAATAAAGATATTTTTTTTAAAGTTGGCGATCCAAAATGTGGCGATGCTTAACGGTTTGACATTCTTAGAATTGCATTCTTCTTTATAGAATTTGCTTGAATAGAGCTGTTGGTTAGAAATAATGTCAGGTTGCAAATACAGCATGGAAGTTCTTTGGCGGCAGTAATGCGAAGGTAATTTAGGCAGTTCATCTAAAAACTTATCCAAAAATACTTTTTCACTGGTTGCTGTTTGCGTTTTAGCTGACTGTGCAGATTGAGGATGATTTTCACTAGTGTCCCGTAATGTGTTTTCTGATTTCCAACTCCAACAACAAAAGTTGTTAATGAAGAAGGTTTTTAAAAATAGGGTCTTACACACTTATCATTTCATCGTCCTTCTTTAAATAATAAACCATGGTATTTTTTCTTTGTGATGTATTTGGATCCTTTCTATCTCTCTTTTAATAGGGATCATTTTAATCAAATTCTTAATAAAAACTTTTTTCTCTCCCCAACTCATTGTCCAAAACTCTTCAAACAAGGCTTTTCTGTCCTCTTCGGATATCATGTGACATTTGATTAATCCACTTTTATATTTCGAGCATTTGCATCGCGATTTCAATTCTTTCTTTGGTTTACGAATATCTTTTACCCAATTGCCGGCTTCTTTTCTTTTCCCGTAATATTCATTTCTCTTTTCTCTGTTTAATCTGTTCTTTTCAACATTCCATTCATTCTTTTCCACTAGACAACGCTTCCTCCTTTTTACAATTCTGAATCTGTACTATCACTATAATCTACTAATCTTGTCGTATTTTTCAATAAAGACCCTGGTGTGGACTCGATAACATCAACTGTTGGGTCCTTTATCTCATCTTGTTGTGGAATATTCATAGGCATTCGTATTGATCAATATATTGAAATTGTACATTGTTTTCTAAACACCCGTCGTTGTTCGCAATTAATATTAAATTGATATTTTGTGACTGTAAATCATTCTGCAGTTGAGGTTCTTGTTGATTCAAAATACTCGGACTATTTTCTAATTCAAGTTGATTTGTTGGTGCTACATAAGGTTGTGCTTCATCCTATATTATTTCATAATATCCTGTTAAGTCATTTGAAAGCAAAGGAGTGTCAAGTGTAATGTGGGAAACATCAGAATTACTAGCAAAAGAAGCATCCTCGTAGGATTTTGGAAACTGGTTCTGAATGAACATAAAATTATCAGGGTTAGAAATGCTATCATCGGTTACTTCAACCTGTTTTTGTGATTGCGCAAGTTGCAAAATTCTTTTAGCTCGTGCACTAAACATTTCCCTGCACCAAAAAGGAAAGAAAACATAAAGAAAACAAAACAAAGCGTCATTCATATTAAAATAAAGTATAAAAGATTAATAATAATTGTAGGTATATTATCCAAGCTGTAAAAGAATCATGTTCGATCTTTTTAAAATACAAACTTCATCGTAGGTTAAATAATTAATATTATTTTACAATGCATGCTAGTTAGATAATATACTTCGGAACATAATAAATCTTAAGATTCCAAGCGAATATCAAAATATATACTCGACAAAACTATCAACTCCAACACCAGTGTACATTGCCTTTGAACAGTGCCAAAATGTTATTATTTGGTTAAATTAATTACAAAAACGCTTACCTCGTTATATCTTCTACAGTTTTCATGTTTTATACCGTGTCTAAATGGAATAAAATTACACTTTCTCGCAAAAAAACATTCCAGAGCACGCGCTCGTGGCTGTGATGCCATACAAAATGGCGGATCATGTCGGAGTTATTTGTCAAAATCGAGACGTTATGATACACGTGGAGTTGTTTGATTTTCTAATAGCGTTTTATATCAAACGACTTGAAAACGAGGAGATATTATGATTGAAAACTATAGAGAAAAAAATCTAGTTTCTACACGTATCAAAAAGTCATTTTCAACCAAAAGTGGAGTTATTCGTTTTACGAATTAAGGTATCGATTTGTTATTGTTGTTTCTTTCGTTGTTCTTGGAGTTACAGAATCAGCAATGAACAAGAGATGTGGAGTTCATCCGCATTACTTGGATAAGGTGCCACTACGCACAGTCCGGTTGGGTAGAAACTTTATCCCGCGGACGCCTAAGACTATATAAGTATATTGAGAGTATAGACACGGCGCGGCCTACAAAAAATGGTAGTAGTAAAATTCGTCCACTTCGTCCCGAGTGGACGAATTCGCAATTAGTCGCTCGCTAGCGCTGTAGCCGTTTGGTTGCTATTTAAAAATCGACAAAATGCCATCGTGCTGTGTGAAATTGTGTAAAAATAGACCTCAAAAAGGACAAAAAGAAAAAGGAATTACCTATCATACGTGAGTTTTTAATATAAATATACTTAATTACAATATTTTTAACAAAATATTTAAATAATTTAGCTCAACTTTTGCATATTTCATAAGGAAGTTCAAATACCATTTGAATTCTATAGCTGTCTCACTCTTACTTATTGTGTAGTATAGACCGTCCCGTTGTAGAAAGAGACACAGGTAGGTTTCAAATACATGCGGCCCTGTGATACGTAACACGTGTTGTATTACTACAGATGTACTATTGGCTAGCGGTTTGTTGCTTGTAAGCTGGTCAATATCGTTGTGCAGTATACATTGATGCGTTAGTACAGAACACCTTTATTTAGTTTCTTTTCATAAAAGCAATATACATTTGGAATTGCGTGTCAATCTCGCAATAAGTTCGTAAGTATGATTTTAATACTACCACATATTTCGGGGCTTTCTGCTTGATACACCTCATCTATTGTTTAGATCAGTGGCGGACGCGCGAACTTTGGAACAATCTCCCTTCTGAGGTGTTTCCACCTAGCTACAATATGGGCTACTTCAAGCGAGGGGTAAACAAATATCTACAGGGTAGGCAGCGCACTAGCACTCCCCTTGGTGTTGCTTGTGTCCTTAGGCGACGGTAACCACCTACCATCAAGTGGGCCGCCTGCCTGTCTGCCACCTTTATATTATATATAACAAAAAAAAAAAAAGATGTTTATAAGCGAACCATGAAGAATAAAACTCGCCACTTTTCTTTTTACTCGACTTCTGATGCTCTTTAGAAAAATAGGAACGAAGACTTTTTATCTTTTTTTTTATTTCGTCAATAATAATAATAATAATAATTATTATCTTGAATGTTAATAATTCTTGAATGCCAAGAACCTCCATAACCGAGAAATATGCAGCCTTAGGGAATATTTCCTTAACATTGAGTGCGGGATACATCAGGATGTTGTGGCAATTGATAGACACTTCACTCTACTCTCCTTATCTGTCGAGAACTGGCAAAAACCAATAATATTAAGCACCGAGGACCGCAAGGAGATATGGAAAAGCAAGGAGTTGCACGGGAGGTTCTATGGAGCCCTCACCGGGCCCGACGTAGATCCACTCGCTTCGGTAAACTGGCTACGCTTTGGTGACCTCTTTGGGGAAACCGAAGGTTTTGTCTGTGCAATAGCTGACGAAGTTATCAAGACGAGAAACTACCGGAAATATATTCTCAAGGACGGTACGGTCGACATATGTCGAGCATGCCACCGTCCCGGAGAAACACTGAGACATATTATTTCCGGTTGTTCTCATCTTGCTAACGGAGAGTATTTGCACAGACATAACCAAGTAGCCAGAATTATCCACCAACAACTTGCTCTTCAATATCAACTTGTAGATACCGAGGTGCCATATTATCAATACGTTCCTGCACCAGTTCTCGAAAATAGTCATGCCACGCTCTACTGGGATCGCTCTATAATTACGGACAGGAATATTGTCGCCAATAAGCCTGACATCGTGGTTATCGACCGATCTCAACGCCGGACAGTAATTGTCGATGTCGCTGTCCCGCACGACGGAAACCTCGTGAAAGCCGAAAAGGACAAGTTAAGTAAGTACCTGGACTTGGCTCATGAGGTGACCGACATGTGGGATGTCGATTCGACAATCATTGTCCCGATAGTTGTTACGGCGAACGGACTCATTGCGAAGAGCCTCGACCAGCACCTCAAGAGGCTCTCGCTAGATGGCTGGATCAAGGGGCAGATACAGAAGGCAGTACTCCTTGACACGGCGCGTATTGTCAGGAGGTTCCTCAGTCTGCAGCCCTAACCACCGGTAGTTTGGGCCCTGCCCCGCTACCAGCGGCAAACTAGTTTTAAGTTTTTATAATATTTATTGTTTTTATATATATATATATATATATATATATATATATATATATATATATATATATATATATATATATATATATATATATATATATATATATATATATATATTGTAAAATTTTAAAATTAAGATAGGAAATAAATATATGTGAATAATAATAAAGCCTTTATTGTTTCCCATCACTTAAGTATTTATTTTATTTTATTTGGGAAAACAAACAATTACACTGTGTATAATAAATATGAAAAAAGAAACATGCAAAAATAAAGGTAACAGTACAATCAACAACATTTTCCTCAAATTACTACACTAATTTTATACAGAGAAAGACATACTAAAAAAGAATATACAAAAAAATAAAACAAAAACAAGAAAAGAAAAAACAACACCATAAAATTAAATCATTTTTATATTCTCGTGATCTAACAGAAAACAGATCAACACCCGTAAACAGACAATTGTACCTATGCATAACGCGGTATAAAGGTGCACGTTCGCCAGCGTTAGTTTTACAGAACTTCGGCATAAATAATTTATGCGTATGAGAATCTCGTATACGCTGGGAACTGCTTGGTAATCGATATACAATGTTATTCACGAGGTAAACACAGTCATAGTGGTTATGACAAATATTGTACAGGAACATAGCATCCAGGAGCAATCGTCGTTGTTCTAAACTTGGCAGGGAATATTTCTCCAATGCATCAACATATGACAACCTTGAGTGGAAGCACTTATAATTAAGTGTTTTAAGGAATTTACGCTGCACTAATTCAATCTGTTGGCAATACTTATCATAAAAGGGATTCCAAACCATCGAGGCATACTCAAGTTGTGACCGAACCAAAGTCTTATACAGATACAGATAAGTATCTGGACGTTTAAAATTTGAACAAGTTCTTATAACAAGACCATAGAACTGAAACGCCCTGTTACAGATATGTTGAATATGTTGATTCAAAATTAGTTTAGAGTCAAGAAAAACCCCCAGATCTCTTATAACCGGTACCTTTTCCAGTATAGTATGACACAGATTATAATGATAATTAACTATATTTATTTTCCTAGAAAAAGTTATTGCTTTACATTTGGATAAACTTAAATACAGTCTATTCTCAGTACAGTATCTACTAAAACGATCAAGATCCTCTTGTAACTTAATGCAATCATCTAAGGCTGTTATCCTTTTATAGACTTTCAAATCATCGGCGTATAGTAAAAAACGGCAATGCTTAAAACAATTGGCAATATCATTGATATATATGACAAACAATAAGGGCCCTAAAATGGAACCTTGCGCAACGCCAGAACTCACTGTTATAGTTTCAGAGGTATAACCGTGCACCACAACTCTTTGCATCCTGTTCAAAACATATGCCGAGAACCATCTTAACAAATTTCCCTTAATCCCATTAAACTCAATTTTCTTGAGTAATAAGTTATGGTCCACTTTATCGAAGGCCTTACAAAAGTCTGTATATACTAGGTCAGGGGTTCCCAACCTTTTACCTAATGCGCCTCACCCAACGTTTTGCAAAAATACTACGCCCCCCTAAGAAAATTAAATTAAACAAACATTAAAATCAGTTTGTTTATTTTTATTCAAATGACAAGTAGGTTACAGAAATACATTTAGTGAGAGCACTGTGGCTGAACATTATTTACAAGTTTGTGAATTCGTGGTTTCATCGTAGTAAGTGCACAGCGGAGATCATTTTCGACATTCAGTCTGTTTCTTGATTTTGTTTTTATTCCCAACAGCGTTGAAAAGCCACGTTCACAAAGGTAGGTAGTTGAGAATGGTAAAAGAATACGCAGTGCTTCCTTGCCGACAACAGGATACATAGCATTATATTGTATCCAAAACTCGGTCAACTCCATGTGGCTGAAGTTATCGCGAGCAGACGAATCATTTTTCACGTCCAAAGCTTCTTCTTGCAATATTTCAGGCAGTTGTTCGATATCAATCAGAAATGGATTTCTTATTAATTTATGAACTTGGTCATCAGAGAAGTTTTCGGGAAAATATCTAAAAAATTCGTCAGCCAGACTGCCCAAATGAGTCATTATGTGTACAGACAAATTTCCAGTTTCTTGAATATTTTCCAGCATTGAGGAGTACTTGAGAAAAGCTGAGTAATTTTGAGCTTGCACTCGACGTTTCCACAGTTGCAGTTTTTCAACAAAAGCTTTGATGATATCATGATGAGCCATGATATTTGATTTCATGTTTCCTTGTAGCTTCAAATTTAAGCTATTTAACAATTCAAAAATATCTGCAAGATATGCAAGGGATACTTGAAATGTAGTATTGGAGAAAGACATATGCAGGTCCGTTTTACCTTGTTGTTCAAGGAAAATTAGAACCTCATCCTTGAGCTCGAATAATCGTGCAAGCATATTTCCCTTTGACAACCATCTTACTTCTGTATGAAATAGTAGCGTCTTATGAGTTGAGGACAAATCATCGCAAAGAGCAGCAAACAATCTCGTATTGACAGCGCTGTGTTTAATGTAGTTCACGACTTTAATAGCCAATTTAAGAACAGTTTTTATCTCTCCTGGAAGTGTTTTAGATGCCAATGCTTGTCTGTGTATCATACAGTGTGTTGACTGTATTGATGGATTTTTCTCTTTGAGTAATGTTACAAATCCTGAACGAGAGCCAATCATACTAGGAGCGCCGTCTGTACAAACTCCTATAAGTTTTTCCCATAAAATTCCGTGAGTATCGAAAAAATCAGTAAATGCCGCCATAACATCAGTAGCTCTTGATGTTGTTTTCAAATCTTTGACAAATAGTAGTTCCTCTTTTATGTTGTTTTCCGATATGTAACGTGCAAATACTAAAAGTTGGCAGCAATTTGCGACATCCGTGCTTTCGTCACACTGCACTGCAAACCAGGGAGAAGACTTGATCCCCTCAACAACCTGGTCTCGTAAATCAGCACCCATATCATCGATACGTCTTTTCACTGTGTTGTCTGAAAGTGAAATATTGGACAACTTCTTTTTCTCCTGTGGCCCCAGTACTATTTCTGCTGCTTTTAATAAGCAAGGCTTTACGAGAGTCTCGCCAACACTGTGAGGTTTTTGGTTTTGTGCTATGAGCAGTGAAATTTCATACGATGCTTCGATGATTTTACCTGTAGATGGCACGAACGACGCCGCTGTATTGGTCTGTATTCGTTTTAGTTCTCGGCTTTTCATCACAAAATATTCTTCCGGTTTGTCTTTTAATGCTCCATGTTTTGTCTCAAGATGTCGCATGAGCCGTGTGGGTCGTAACGCATCGTTACTTAACACGTCGTAACAGATCACACATTGTGGTTGCTCAATTCCGTTTTTATTTGTAACAGTGAAACCAAATTTTATGTAATCATCACAGTATTTTCTTTTTTTGCTAGCAGTGCTCATATTTGCCAAATTTGTATTAATATCGTGCGTATACTAGAGCGTAAGCGTCGCTATCTCACTTCACAACCAGAATAGACAGCAGCTAGTAACTGAGTGAGCGAGCGAAGTGCGGCGACGCGCGGCGGGGGCGGAGCGGAGGTCGTGTTGTGATCTGTCGCTAACTTCGCATCGCTTGCACAAGTCCGCGCCCCGCGAGAATATGAAATTTTTAAATGAAAAGTAACATAGCTAAAGCCGCCGCGCCCCCCCTTGAATCATTCTGCGCCCCCCAAGTGGGGCGTGCCCCACTGGTTGGGAAACTATGTACTAGGTCAACTTGTGTTCTATCATCTAAATTTTCAAATAAGAAATTGGTATAAACTACTAAATTAGTTAATGTTGAACGTTTCCTGACAAAACCATGTTGCTCTGGTATAATGAGGCGGTGCAGTGTAGGATAAACTTTATTATGAACTAATCTTTCGAGAACCTTAGACAGAGTAGACAGTAAAGAGATAGGCCTGTAGTTTTCAATATTATTCCTGCTACCACTTTTATGAACGGGTGTTATATTGGCAGTCTTCCATATGTGTAACATGCATTGTTTCTTATAGTTTCATACATGATTTTTTAATTATTTATTTACACTATTTATCCTGCTTATATCTATTGTTTTTTCATTAAAATGTTTATGTACATCATGATTTTCTTTGATAGGAACACCAATTTGGGTATAGGCCTCCTCCAGTTTGATCCATTCTTCTCTGATTTCAGCTTGGTTGACAATGTTCATATTATATTATATTTCGTCAATATTCATATTATTATATTTCGTGGCCAAAACCCTCAGACTATCTTGTCTTTTAATTTTATTTGTGTACAATTTGTTATTTTGATCCCAAAGTTGTGGAAAACCTCTGTAGTCTTCAATAAATTTTAAAGTAACTTCCCTATCGTTGTCCGCCATCTTGAAATGTAAGTTTTGTTGCACCGAAATCCACCAAGCACGGAAACACGTGCGTCACAGCGCGCGCTACGCTTTCAACTAAAACGAGGCATGCGTCACGGGCATGCCTCACGTGCGCTGTTGAATCCGCTTTGACGCATGCCCGAGATGATCGAAAAAAGGCACAATGTGGACATAGTTTAACTTAAGACCATTTTTGATATGTTTCTGGAATATAATTATGTAATATTAATGAGTGAAAGAAATTTTCGATTCTAGCTGGTAGAAGGGGTGAAAAAATTATCAAATTATTCAAAAATATTGCAGAGAATTGAGTTTTACATAAAAATGTTTAGTTATATAACTTGATAGAGTTGATAGGTGAATTTTAAGAAAATTACAGTCAGACCAAAAGAATGAATCCTTATCTTCTAAGCTCCCTAGCTCTGTTAATTTTAATTTATGGTAAACTAAATTCTACAATATTCATACAATTTGGTTGTTTTATAACTTAGATTTTTTTTTAATTTATTCTCCTCCCCTTTCACAAACTGGAATCGATAATTTCTTTCACCCGTCGAAAATACCGCTAAGGGATTCACCATTTGAAAATTGAGACTCCATATTATTTTTCTTAATATAATCTGCGACTAAATCCAATATCTCTAACCTTGAAAGGCCAAAACCCCATTTTTCCATTGCCCGAAGACCATCCGCCAATTGTTGTTCTTGTTCAAAAGGGATCGCTAGTGGCCCGCCTATATTTAACTTATGATTACCTTTTATCTTGTCAAATAGTGAAGTTGTATGCAGTATTTTGAAGCAGCGGCATATATCGATGAATCGAGATTTTCTACTTCATGAATTGCTTTTTCTATAGCTTCCTTTGTATATTTTTGAATTGTTTTTCTTTTTTACGTCCGCGGCATAGCTACCCTGAAAACATTTATTTAATTTAAAAGGTGTACCTACTCACAATTTTTTTTACAAATAGTATGTCAATAACATACATATTACTAAAAACTTCATATTATGTCAGTGTTGAGTATTATATTTTGTTATGTCACGCATTTACGAAGCATCGAAGAAAAGCTCTAATTTTACCAAAAGTAAGCGCAATCGCTGTAAATACGGAGAAATACCTATTTAAAATCATTTAACTTCCCATATAAAACCAAACATTCTTACAATAAATCTAAATCTGAATGAAACAAAGTTTCTTTTTCAGGATGAGAACCACTGACTACACACTATGAAATCCGAATGTCCCCCGTGGGGTCAAATCGAATGTTTCTTTAAAAGTAAAGTTATAGTACTAAAATATACTAAAAAAGGTTTCAAAAATGCCAATCTGTAATAAAAACAATGAAACAATT
Source organism: Synanthedon andrenaeformis (assembly GCA_936446665.2). Classification (NCBI taxonomy): domain Eukaryota; kingdom Metazoa; phylum Arthropoda; class Insecta; order Lepidoptera; family Sesiidae; genus Synanthedon; species Synanthedon andrenaeformis. The sequence goes on along the minus strand of OW387781.2, from coordinate 8,758,657 downwards.
AGCAAATGGGGTAACTTCGGAGATCCAAAACGGCACTAATATGACTCGACTTGGAAATATGGTAATAGCACACGTACGCCTGCAGCAAGCGATCCTGGACGGAATGAAGCGGGGGAAGGAATTGACATGGCGGCTTAGTAATTATTGCGAGAGCATAAAATTGGTTCTTGTTTAGTAAAAATTCGATATTTTCCGGTTTACCCCAATTTCGAATTTACCCCAATGCACCTTATGAGTTAATTTTATATAATAAAACCTAAAAGTTAGCACATTTATTTCACATTTTCACATCAAAATGTGAAATTTTTGTACCCAATATTTCGCAACACCGTACCGTACAAAATATTTTTGAACAAATTGCTCCTAATATTAAGAGCGTTCATGAATTAGAATCACGCTGGAGTTAAAATTTATGATTTTTAGTAGTTTCAGATGTTTAGTTTGCAGATAAGATGTTAACGTCATATTATTTGTAGTTTTTTAATCTAGTACATGGCTGAAAAATATTTTAAAATGAATTCTCATTAAAACAGTTTTTAAACAGCCCCTTTTCAAACTTAGCGGTCGACGGCCTACGCAGATAAATATAGAAAATATTAAAAAAAATATGAAACAGAAAAATATAAATGTTCTAAAACACTGCTAGTTTTAAAAAAGGGCTGCTTAAAAACTGTTCTAATGAGAAAATTATCCCAATATTTTAAAATATTTTTCAGACTATCTAAATTATAAAACTACAAATAATATGACGTTAATATCTTATCTGCAAACTAAACACATCATGGCATTATGATCCCCAATTCTAGATGACTCAATACAAGATTTTGTAGACGAGAAAATTCTAAATTTCCTTTCTGTTTCTGAGCGATTAGAAAAAATAAACATACATGTAGCCTATACTATAATAAAACATTGCCTTTTTGTCCCAAAATGTATATATACTCTTAGATGTTGTTAGCTTTGGAATCATCCTTTTCTTACACAAAAACTCGACATTATAACAGATACACTCATCTCCATACTAAACACACCTTTTGATGATCATGCTTGGCGCCAGGCCTCTTTGCCTATAAGGTTAGGTGGCCTCGGCATTCGCAAAATTTCTAGTGTTTCATTGCCAGCTTTCTGTTCTTCTATATACAGCACTTCTAAATTGGTACACTATTTTAGCTCAATCAATTCCTAATTGCCAAATATGCTATTTTGCAGAAGCTACAGAAGCTATTTTGCAGATGCTCGATCGGGAGGCATAAAGGAGTGTCCAGTAATGGGAAATATTAATTCCATTTTTTTTATTTGTATTTGTTGGTTCTCAAAAATCCAACGTTAAATTTTTATTTTGTTCCGCGCAGATATCTGCTACTAAACGAACATGGGTAATACCTGTCAGGTCACTTTTGTTTAGCAGATGCTATTTGATTAGCCCCTTTACTGAACTCATTTTCTGTCCATATATATGAAAATGTGGTGTATTTATTTAATGGGTCTTTAGACGACCCCTGGACTATGGAAAAATTATAGAGATATAGCTGTCTGCTGTAGTAACAGCACTGGTCGGGCAGCGGGCACTTTAGGCAGAACAAAATTTTTTTGGCAATCAAACGAAAACGTGACCATTTGATCTTTTGTCTCTTTTTAATTTTTCTTGCAACTGGATGCATTTTGAGCATACGTCCGTTCTTGGACTCCCAAAGCCCAGATTAAAATCCTCATTGAAGATTGCTCTAAAATATGACTGTTTGACTGGGCTGTTTGCGTTTACTTGTTTAAACATTTATACATTTTTTTCACATTAAGTTTAGGCCAGTAAAAATAGAATTTAACCTCGCACTAAATTTCCGGCCCAATTTTTTTTTATTATAATGTTTCGGGTCACTTACTGAGTATAAAATCACAAAATGCTGATAGATTAAGGTGGAGCTTCAGGCGCCATCTTGAAAAAACGTTTTTGGCCGATATCTCGGAAACTATGCACTTTAGGGCAAAGTTGTGCATAGACCCATCGATCGTAGATCGTTGGATGTGCCCGCACGTCTCATGGAACTGTCATCACAGAACATTTATACTCTAGCGAGAAAAATGCCAACTTCATACAAATTCTGAGGAGACAAAAGTCGACAACAGCGGCATCTCTGGGAATCCCCAGTAAACTATTGTGGCGGGTGTTTTAAAAATCTTAAGCGGGAAATTTGAATACGCAAACGTTTTATAGGTATTAATAATATTTAAAAACAATGTTTTTATTATGTATCCACCAATTTCCCCATTTCGTTTTTATTTAAGGATGGAAAATATTCCAATGAAATTGCACTCCAGCGGAATAATTATGAAGGAAATGAAGAAATAGGTAGGTACATAATAAAAACATTGCAAAAAGGTATTAATGTAATATAAATCAGACAGAAATCAGGTTTTATTTATGTTTTATTATTTCAATCTTCTTTCTTAATGAGACTAGTGATGCATCACTGCGGAACTGACGATTTTTTAAGACACAAAATCTTTTAACACATATATGAAATACATTGTTGATAATAAATTCAATATTTTCTGCATTATGACATGTAATGAAGGAAAAATCTATATTTTTACGTAAATATTCAGTAACACTTCTTTTTAAACCGACTGTATGGCTTCTTGTGAGCAAATAATCATTAACAAATGTCGCACAAGATTCCACACAGTTTATAAGATTTTTGGATGCGTATAGTAGAGATTCCTTAAAATCAGAATATTCTTTAAATTGCATGAAATTAAATGTGTTAGTATCCCTTTCGTCGCTTTTTAAAAATTCATTACATGTTTGACATTCTGTGCTTTTACGTTTTAATATATAACCACACACATACGCACATGCCTGCAATTCTCCAGATTCATGTGAAGGAAATTCTAAACTTTCATTGAATGTATCTGGTATTATACTTCGTGCTTTATTATCATCGACAGTGCATATGCGTGTGAGTCCGGGTGTAAATAATTTTCTAAAATTTTTTATTATGGTCTCATTTTCATCTTGTTCACAATTTCCACTCGATAAATGAGCCAGGTTGGACATGATTGCCGTTTTAAGGGCTGCTATAAATTGTCCAGTAGTTGGATTAAAATTTGCCCCACAATTCCCCCTGATTATGCCAAATAAATTTTCTATTGGATCCTGTTGCAAGCGACGTGTTGCCAATGTTTTTATATTTTTATGTTTTTCACTCAAATTTTTCCATAATCGCTCTACCGCATTTAATGTCCATATCCAACCTTGCTGCGATGGTGGAGATTTTGAACAACCCAAAAATTCCAATTCAGACAATAATTTTCTCATAGCTACAAAAAACAATAAATGAGGTGATGTCTTCGATATATTTGTGGCATAGGGCTTACCACGCCGTAAATCGGGACTGTCACTATTCAAGGTGTCGAACAATTTATCCATGTTGGCTATCAGGTTAGCTGTGACTGTTGCATCTGACGGCAATTCCCCTGAAATTTAGATGCAGGATTACAGTAAATATAATAGAAATCTTTGTTTAAATAAATTTGACCATATGGTAACCAATAATGCTATTATGGCCAAGTGGCTACTAATGTATAGAGAACCGGTTCTGTTTCAAGGAACCGGGATTTTCGGTACCGGACTAAGCTGGAACCGGGATTTCCCGGGATTTTCGGTAATTTCGGTAATTTTTCGATAATATATATAATATTATATTTATTGATAAATTTAAACTATAATGGTCTTATCTAAAGAATAAAACTACAAATAAGAATCATAAAAAACTTATAATTCAGCAGTAATCAGCTTTAGCTACAACCAAACTTAATATTAATACTTATAATCTAGACTAGATACAAATTACAATCAGTCAGTTCAGTATGTCATTGAATGAGATCAATAGAAATCAAATTAAGCTACATCTATCTAATCAACTGAAAAACGTATTCTTACACCAATCAACTTATTTTAAATAAAGTTCAACTCTCAAATATAACCAAAATAATAAAATTTGCACAAATAATCACCAATAGAACTATTTTTAAGAAACAAGTCTCTCATTGAATGAGAATAATGACAAACAATATTTATTAAAATCTAGTAAAAATCAGACTATAAAAGTACTCGTAATTTACGTCATGAGATTAATAGGAACGCTGAGTAAACTTTTAGTAGAAAGGCTGCATTAAAGTTACAAACAAAATAAAATTCAAATGTTTAACAATCAATTAAAATACCTTAACAGATAAACCGACGCCTTAACAGATAAACCGAAATTATTTGGTCTTTTTGAAAGCTTTTTTTTTCATTGTAATATGTCCTTAAAAAGACATTGACATTTAATATTTTAAATTTATTTGCAACTGAATTTTAAATTTAATGTAATATTATTCTCATATAGACCTGTAGCTAGTAGCTACCTGAAATAAATGAATTTTATTTATTTTTAAAAAAATCCCGAAAGTACCGAAAATCCCGGTTCCGAGTATTTGAATTCCCGGTTCTTTTACCGCTCAAAAATCCCGGGAATTCCCGGGATTTTCGGTACCGGGATTTCCCGGTTCTATACACTAGTGGCTACTACTATATGTAACATAACCATTGCGCACTTTACACAGGAAAGTTTCCAGCTGGCCCATTTTTTGTTTCTTATTTGCTCCAAGTCCAGCAACTAACTTATGTCAAATATGTAAAATAAAGTAGTACTGCTGAGTAGTCTCTCTCACTATATAGTATATATACGAGTATAGTAGATATGTATAAAGACATACCTACTATACTTACAGAGTGCATAGGTCTTACTAAATTATATTTCATCTGAAAACATTGCACTCATATTCTGATGCAAATAAAGTTATTATTATTATTATTTAATGTGACAGCAAGAGGGAAATGTTAAGAAAACATACATACCTTGCGCTACTTTGGCAAATGCCTGCTGCAACAGAGTGGCTTAAAACTTGTGCTGCCAACTTTACCCTCATCTTTTCTTTTGTATTTGGATTTAAATGTTCTCTTCGAAGGGTAGGTGCAAACACAAAATTTTTATTCTGGTTGTCCAGCTCATAGAAGTCTTTTATATGGCTCCATTTCGCCAAACCTGTAACAGAAGGGACATTAGAAAATAATACTCCCGTGCCTTTTTATTTGAACATAACACTGCAGAAGAAAATGAGACAAAATAATTCCTCATCCCTTATTTTGAAGCTCTAATAACACTATCCTAATTGTAACACTTAGTACAGTAAATTGACAAGACAATTTTTATAATATTGATGTGTATAAGAATGGCTGTAATTACCCTTTCCTGTTTGTTCACTTGACATTATATTTGTGCTGCAATTTATATCATATTTCAAAAATAAATTTCTGAAACACTTGAGCAAGTGTGGTGGATCAAATATAGTGACCACTTCATTATTTAATAATGAGAAATATGGCTTCTCTTTTGTTGCACCCAAAATGGTTAAGGCCCTCCTATTAACGCCATCCATATCACATACAGTGGCTGCTATACATAGCCCAGTATGTAAACATGCGTGTAAAACCTGCAATTATAAATGAAATTATTTATTTATTTATTCAAAAACTTACAATAAATATAAATGAATCTATACTAATATTATAGAGAGGTAATGATTGTGAGTGAGTTTGTATTTAGGAGGTAATTTTCGAAACTACCTCTCCGATTTTAAACATTCTTTCATCAGTAGAATGCTACATTATCCCAGAGTGACAGACATTTTAATATAAATATACGCGGACGAAGTCTCGGGAAAAGCTAGTGATATTATATAATTATAATTACCTCTTTTATAAGGACTGCTAATCGATCTGCAGTAACATGTGAACTTGAAAAGTAAAAAGCAACAGGTTGCTTTACTTTTCTTCTTATTCCAGCCACCATGAACACTAGAGCATGAGTGGCTTCTTGTTCAGTTCGTCCATGCTGAGACCCATGGTCTTGGTATCCTTCTATTATGTCTATTTTAGAATTATATTCTAGATGTTTTCTCAGACATTTCGTCAAATATCAAAACAAATTCATTTTCAGAAGACTGTAGTGTTTTGACATGATCTTTTAGAGAAGTCATAATATTTTCATTTATGCCAACATTTAACTTAAATTGGCTCAACAAAGACTTTAGGGTCGCTGGGGTTGGTAAGCACCACATTCTTCTTAAAAGTCTATAGCACATAGACCTTTTGTATAGCCTAAGTGATATAATTTTTTCATCAAAAGTCCATCGTCTACCTTTAGTTTTCCGTTTTACATTCTTTAATTGAGATTGCAACATTAGAGTAAATGATGGGGTTAAACGTTTCGCTAATTTTTGAAATAAATGGTTTTCATGAAGGTCATTTAAAACATCAACTTTCTTTCTGTTTTTTATAGTATTTCTAAGCCTCCAGATCCTTTTCACGTACAGTCTACATTTTTCATGTAATTCCTTTTCCCTTGTAGATTTTTCTTCACTGACACACTGAAATATAAATATAAATATTTGTAATAATAATTCTTAATTTTCTACTAAGAAATCCCAATGGCTTTCTCTCTCAATAAAGTGTTCATCATAAATATGTATCTAACAAAAAATTTAGTTCATAAGTAATTTATTTGTATACAAGAATACCCAGCCCGCTTCGCCGGGCTTAATTTAAAGATAGGTTAATTACATAATAAATAAACAAAATACAATGAATAGAATGAAATCACATCACAATAGTAATTATTATTCTTCATAATATTCATTTTCTTCTACTCGTTTTTCTAGTGGTTGAAAATTGTCACCTACAGTCATAAACATGTTAGTTAACATAATATTTTCTTTACGATGGATACAGAAGCAAATAGGGCTCGTCTGAATGTTGACAATGAAAGTTCAATGTAAAGCTTGCGCATTGTAACGATTAAACATATGTATATATATTCAAGCTTTTGCCCGCGACTTATTGTAGTTTCATTAAAATCCATTCAGTAGTCTTTACGTGAAAGAGTAACAAACATCCATCCATACTTACAAACTTTCGCGTTTCTAATACTCACTTTGTCTTTATAGACAAGTTCATTTATTAGAAATAAATAAATATATTTAATTATTTACCACTAAAGTTATATACCTTGGCAAGTGGTGTATTTATAATTTGTTTCAATGGCCCTGGTTGAGATACTATTACTTCATGTTTTGATGTTGATGGGCCTGGCATATGCCCCATGGGCTGTAGTGATGTTTCAGGTACTTCCTGAAAAATCAGTACCATTGTTACTTGTTTATAAAAATAAACAGTGGTAAATTATTAAAATTAACACACAGTTATGATTATGATTACATTAAAATTAATTTGCTAAAACATTTCAATAAGTAGTTAATATGATTGCATAATGTGAACTAATTTTTATTGTCTTAAAATTCACATCCAGGTTACAGCAATTCATGCCATAACTTGCAGTAGACATAACTTTATAACTCAAAAATGTTAAAGTACCTTGTAAACCGGTTTAATATTTGTAACATCTTTAAGTATCTGTTGGGGCACTTTTTGAGCTTGAAAAGTGAACATAGAGTGATCATGTGTTGATGTTGATGGCATAGGTTCCATAGGGTGTTGTAACATTTCAATTACTTCCTGAAAAATTAAAATTGTTGTTATTATTACTAAGATTTGAATAATTAATGTTAAAAAAATATTTGGCAGAAAGACTTTTCATATAGTTGTTCAAATAAAATTAATTATGTAAACGCTACAATTAATTTAGTTTCTATTAGAAAATAATTCAAAAGGCTACATTTAATATTGCATAGCATTTATATGAATAATTTGTTAGAGAGTAGAATTGGATTGTATCTTGTATCTGTTTAAAAAAGTTGATTAGAGCAAAAGAAATGTCAATCAAAAAATACAATATTGGAATAAGTTCACATAGAAGTTTTGATATGAAAGGTAGATGATTTTGGTTTTATAATGAGTATTAATTACTTATTTGGATTTTGTAAAGTGAATATTAAATATTAAAGTATGTGCACATAACTACACACAGTGAATTTCTTTCAATTTATATACTAATAACATATTTTAATCAATTACCTCAGTACATTGGTCATCAGGAACAGCATGTCGATTAAGGATTTTTTTAGCAAAATCAGTAAAGGCTGATGCTTTAAAATGTTTATTGCATAACATCCTGTGTTCAGCATATAACTTTTGATGAAAGTCATAAGAATGCCACTCCTTCTCAGGAAAACAAAACTTAGCCCACAATTCACATCTGCAAAGAACATACATATGAATTATCTAGAGATAATGAACTAGTGTATGGAACTATATATTTTTAAAATTTGTTATGGACAGAAACCAAAAATTATAAATGAAATTACGGTCAGAGTGTACTTTACGGGACACTATGGTGAAAACCGCTGAAATTGAAATATAGCCTTCAGGGCACTATGAAACGCAAAGAAAACAAAAAAAATTGTTTTTTTTGAAGAAAATTTTTTTTTGAAAATTTTCAGATTTTTTTTTCTTTCATTTTTTATTGACGCTACTTATCGGGGCCGACCATACAAACGCTTTTGGTCATGTGACGTTTTTTCGTCGGGCGCTTAGAAACAAAGTTATGAGGCTGTAAAAGTTTTTGAATATTTTTAGAATTCTTAATAGCGGGGAGGGGGAAGGTTTCTTAAAAAAATTTATATGACGAAAGTTACTCCTCTTGCCCCCCCCCCCCCCCCAATCATAAAAAGAGGACAAATAAAAAAATTAAAATTGCCCACTCAACGCTACACTAGGTGAAATGAAGGAGTTTTGGACTTAGAAAAATTTTGAGCATTTTCGGAATTTTTTTTTATCAATATCCTGCAGTAACGACGACTTGTTTGCTTATTGCCAACATTTGGAAAACCTCCACATTGACTTCACCGAACGATACCAGGACATTTTGAACTTGGAAATACCAGACTGGGTGTTCGCCCACTTTGGGAAACGCTGTCTTAGAGAGTAGTATATTCTTTGCGCATACTGTTTTCAACTTAAAAAAAAAGAGTCTGAAGTCCAAGGTAAGGGAGGATAGATCTAACGGCGGCACTGGCAGCATCTGCAATTTACCGCTTTTATGCCCTGTCTTCCGTACCCGGGATATACACGATGTATATCCCGTAGAAGACGACGGAAGCGGGCGGCGTCAGAGGGCAATGGTCTTAATATATTTTGGCGGTACATATATTCGCCCATGTACCACTTAAGCCGTTGTTGGCTGCGGCATGATCGGCATAGCTTTTTTAGTTCAAGCCATTGCCGCTCCAACGTGTTGGTATGAATTTTTACGCGCGTTAGATTACCATTTGGGATACCTAATGATTATCCCGGTTCTTAGGATACCCATTGATATCCTAAGAACCGGGATATCAATGGTGCCGGCCACAAAATTCTGACTGTGATTAACAGAATAGTGGCCGGCCATATTTAGTCGAAGGTTAATGCCATGATAAGCCCGGTGCATGTCACTCATTATGTGGGATCCTGGTCGTACGTGAGCGGCTACAATTGGGTCTAAGGTTTGGCGCGATTTATTTGGAATTAATTCCACGTGGATTTTTTTGGTCAGTCTGCTCATGCAGCCAAATGACCACGTTTGACGTTGTAGAAGTCGACCTCTGTGGTACTTATTCGTAAAAAGGTGCGTTTCATCAACTTCTACAATGTCATTCACGCCTCCCAATTGTATCCGATCATGTGCTTCGGCTACTTCGCACACCTCCCTCAAAAAATGGAATAGTTGGATGGCCGATTTCTTACTGACACCGACTTCAAGTGCCGCTTTGTTAACTTTGTCACCTTTAAAAAAATGCAAAATTAACCGCAGAGTTTGTAAGGTAGTGAGGCTAGTTTTTTCAAAAAATGTGTTTTTGAGTGGTGACTTGGTTATATTACATCCCCTTCTCCGACAACGCCATCGAAAACCTACTCTATTGTCTGACCGCTCTTCGATATTCATGCGATTTCTACAGAATGGGCAACGGACTGTTGTGCCTGCTTCTGGTAGAAGCAACCATGCACGAGCTGCATCTACTGCTGTTTCCTCACTGTTAACAGTGAGGGCGTAATTCCAAATATTAAAATTACGAGCTAATATTAATCTATATGGATTCATTGTATTAATTACTTTGAAAATTAGTTGTTAATGAAAATTAATGAAAATTAGTACGTTAGTTTTTCGGTCGTTAAGATATCAATCTTATTTATTTGTTATATAATATATAACAAATATTAGTATATTTGTTAAGAAAACGCAAAAATTTTATCGACTAGATAGCGATATCGGTACATGGATTGTACGGTGACCGTAATGACGCCCGCAATTCCTCGAGAGTTTTGTTGTATGTGCATTAGGATGGAGCGGTCATGTATGGAGATTTTTTAATTTTGCTATTTCGTTTTACCTGGGTGTGTAGTGCTGCTCTGTCATAATACTCATCACAAATTTAAAATATATTGGAAAAACTTTGGATAGATATGGATAGAGTTTCCGATCGAGCCTGGGCTTCAAGGAGCTTCAAGGTTCATATAGAAAACTTTTTTATTTTTATTTTCCGTTTTTGTGATTATTATTTTGATACCTTGTTTTAATTATTTCGTCCTAATTTTTCAAATTTATATATTCTTTAATAGAACATCCGTTTATAAAAGGAAAACCACAGAAACTTTAGTTTAATTCCAAATCAATCATACATGAAAAAAAAATTGAATCTATTAAAAATTAATAAAAATTAATTTAATTGACATTGAGGTCGATAGATAAATCATAAAATTAAAAAAGTAGCTCATTTAGCATCTATACGAAATGATCTTTCATGTCATACATTAAAACTTATAGAAATACAGTATTTTACAAATAAAATTACATCTGTAAAATCACGTAAGTCAGCGAAAGTTTATTACGATTTGACCTCTAGCTCCAAGGTTATTAACTTCAAAGGTCAACGACCTTGACAAAAGTTTCACCCCTTCACACGACCTTTCCGATGGCATCATAAAATATAGGTGTTAATAGGGATGCAAAATTTTATGCGAAATTTTTCTGTCATTTCACCTAGTGTAGCGTTGGGTGGCGCACTTAGAAAAATTTTCGAACATTTTTTTATTTTTTTTTATTTCTCCTCTTTTTATGATTTCATCGCGTGGGGGGGCCCAAGAGGAGTCATATGAAATTTTTTGAGAAACCTTCCCCCTCCCCGCTATTAAGAATTCTAAAAATATTCAAAAAAATTTACAGCCTCATAACTCCGTTTCTAAGCGCTCGACGAAAAAACGTCATATGACCAAAAGCGTTAGTATGGTCGGTCCCGATAAGTAGCGTCAATAAAAAATGAAAGAAAAAAAATTCCGAAAATTTCCAAAATAAATTGTCCTGAAAAAAAATTTTCTTCAAAAAAAAATTTTTTTTTTTGTTTTCTTTGCGTTTCATAGTGCCCTGAAGGCTATATCTCAATTTCAGCGGTTTTCACCATAGTGTCCCGTAAAGTACACCCCAACCGAAATTACACATTGTTAGTTAGTATTAAAGAAAACTTTATTGTTATTAATTCCGAACTTTTTGTTGTAATTACCTACCGTAATATGTTTGTGGGACCGGGATTAGGAAATCTATAGAGCTTAATGTCGGAATCTTCCTTTGGCGAGCGCCCACATTTTAAACATTTACGTCTGATGTTGTTGGCCATAATATCACTTCTTTAGCGACAATGAACACCGCAAAGAGTAACTGTCTCACAATATTTTACCAGCAGCAGGCACACTCAGCTTTTACGACGAAAAGAATAATGTATAGAGTCACTGTCTCACAATATTTTACCAGCAGCACAGAAAGCTATAGTCACGTCACACTATAGCGGAGGAGCAAGGGCTCAGCTCAACGCAAATAATGGAGAAAACTACAGAGAAATCAGAAACTGCTGAAGTAAAAAAATATGTTGTTTTTAAAATCACGTTGTAGAAAATTGTCTGAAATGGACCACGTGGACACTTGACCACAGAACATTTAAAAATTTGACACATAAACACACCACTGTTGCCAACAGCGCTTGGCCTAAAGTAGCCGTTTCTCATGCTTAAAGTAGCCTAATGTAGCCGAATTTCAGTTGCAGTAGCCTAAAGTAGCCCAAACGCCAAACTACAGATATGAATAAAATAAAATGTAGCTTTTATCAATTATTTATAATATATTGATAAATAGGCATAAGCCTACTTTAAAATACCTACTTTAATCTTGTTTTTACTTACTTTTAAATGCTGGTAGTTTTTCCCACTCATCACGATAATGCTTGACATATTTGCCGTGTTTACCCATTTTTCACAGAAACGATGCCTTTGAAACACTAATGAAAGTAAAATAGCTTTGAAACTACACAATAATTTCACAGGAGAAGTTGTACAAAACGAAAGTGACAAAAAATAACTGGAATTTCTCTTAACTATTAGACAGTACAATACAGATAATTGCAGTGGTCATTATTCACAATGATAATAAATATCACTCTATTGAGTTCTAAATTTGGTAACATAATAGCTAAGGCAAATTCCGGTTATTCCCTGAAACCCGAAACTAAAGAATTATAAACAAATAGGGTGACCATCTCAATATCAAATTGTACCTTGATTACACACACTATTTATATTTGCGTGAACATTAATTTTTTTCTTAAAAACGTATCCCTATTTGCGATTCGGCTAATTTAAATAACTCGTCCCTGGAGTAGCCTAATAGGCGACCAGTCGCCTTTTAGATTTTTTCGTCGCCGATTCTCAGTCTTAGTAGCCTAAATGGCGAAAAATCGCCTACGTTGGCAACACTGAAACACACCGAACACAGGCTAATGCTATAAAAGAATTAACAGTGTAGCCACATTACAAAACTATTTTACAGTTTACATTTGGCGTATAGCAACACAGAACAATCCCCAATGGGTTTGTCTCTTTCCGCCCATACAAAGTTGACCGCGCCTGACTGTCATGCTTTCTCAAACAAGCGCGATACGTACGCGTCATCACCCATCATAGAATATTAATCAGATATGACAAAGTTTTATCTTAAACATTTATTTATAACTAAACCATGTAAGCGATAGTGTTTATTATAATAAGAAATATGTAATGTATGAATATATAAAATAATTCCATAAAGTAAATAAATACACGTTACCATCTTAGAATGATTTATTGATTTAAAACATACAAATTTTTACAGCACTATCAAAGTCCTTCAAATAGCACCAACTTATTAAATTTTTGGCGTTTTTTTATTTGTATTTTTTTATGTAAATAATGAAGTCTTACATTAATATAATTGTCAATTATAACCTTTATTATTAAAATCCTATGGTTGAAAGTTGCTGGTTGTTCTCTCGAATGCACATCTAATATTTGAAATATATTACTGTTCAAAAATGAGTGTAATATAAGTAATTTCATAGAACTTAGTTCCTTTTCCTTATTAAAATAATTATTTCCCTTTTCTTTTATGTAAGATCTTATAAATGATTCTGATTTTAAACTAACAACAAATAAATCTCTAGAAGGAAATACTAGTCCGCCCATATTTTTGATTGAAATTAGTTTATGAAATTCTAACTTTTCATTAGACATGAGTGCATCTACACAAGTAATACATTTTAGCTTCTTTACTATTTTCCTCGCCACCTAACCTGATATGTATCCTACTACTTGCTTAGAAATTTCACTTAACGTGTTATTGTTTGCATCTAAAGTGCGAGATAAGATTGAGCAGTTTACATCATATTGACTTACAGTGTCAGAAATATCTTCTTCGCGATTAATACAAGTTTCATTAATATTTTGTAATGGTCTAGAACAATTAAGAATAAGAAAATTGTCAAGCGGAATACAATTGCCAGAAAATGAACTACGTAATTCTAAATGATTTAATAATTTCTTGTATATATTCCTTTAAACTGTTGAGCATTGGGGTTGTTATTATGCCCACCGTGCTGCCTTATCTTTCCAAAAAGCAATTCTATGTGATCCTGGCTGAAACGGTATGTCGACATATAGGGGAATGGGGCCCAAAGCGGGCACTGTAAGGATAAGTGAAAAAAAAACGTGTATAAATATGAACACAAGAAAAACTGCTGTTGCTATTAGATGCTAAATTTATAGTAGTTAGATAGTCAGTGTTTGAATTTTTTATATGCCTCAAAAATATGAAACTGGAACCCAAATAGGAAACTCTTGCGAATGCTCGCTTTGCCCGAGGGGTGGCCTAAAGCGGGCATCAGCATAGGGGCAAAATGAGCACGCATCGGGTAAAGCGGGCACGCATTATTTGTTATATTATACTAGTTATGAAAATAATTGTATAATATAAAGGATTATCTTGATTAAAACACAGGCATTATAGGAATCTTTAATGTAAACTCAAAGAACATTTTCTTCTACAAGTATTTATTAAGCTCTAACAAAAATCAACATTATTCAAAATCAATCTTATCATAAGTCAGTCATCATTAGGAACTTATCAGTTTTATCGCCTTACATTATTAACGCTTATGAACTTTTAACAAAAAAAAAAACAACCTCTCTTCCAAATCTATCTACGAGTTCCATAAAATTAAGCAACAACAACATTGCAACAACAAATCACAGTGGTAGTTCTACCTCTTTCAGTACTTGAAATTAGGCCAACTTGGCGTTTTCCAACTTTTGTTAGGACCCTGGGTGGCTTGTTAGATGAGGTTTGTACCCCTGTTTCGTCCATATTATAAAGACGTGTAGCATCAATGTTATGCTTTTGCATTTGTTGCTCTAATAGATCGAAAAATCTATAGACTTGGGGTTTATTAAAGCCCCTTGCTCTTGCAATAGAGGTTGGCTCTGGTTTTCTGAGCGTCAAATCAGGATGTCTTGTAATGAAGCCCTTGTACCAGTCATAACCAGCAGTTCCGTCTTTGAATGGATGAGGGATGCGGTTTTTTTCTGCGTATTGAAAAACGAGCCGGAGAAACTCCTCTTTTGATAAACCGTAAAATACACTATCCATTTGAAAAACATAGTTTAATAATTCCAGTTCTTGTTCTTTGTTGAAAATTGTAGTAAATCTTCCTAATTTTTTTTTTGGTAGACCCTGTTTTAAGATGCCTCTGCAAAGTGGCCCGTGGGATGCCATATTTTATGGCTGTAGATTTTATAGGATTTTTCAATTCCTTCACCTCCTGTATAGCTTTTTTCATGTTATCTTCACTCCAAGAACCTTGTTGTGATTTTCTTTTATACTTATTCACCATCTAAAAAAGAAGAGTTGATATAATTAAACAATGACAATGACCTGCACGGACGAGGAGCTTCACGAGGCAACCGACCGAGATACCAGGGTTGCAGCTTTTTGGGCTGCATTCTTTTTCTCATAAGAAGATCACAATAGTTGTAATTCTATTCTATGAAACATCGGGCATAGCGGGCATGCTCGCTTTGCCCTGCTCACTTTGCCTTCTGTGCCACCCTCCCATTCACACTGACCCTAACCTAAAATTTGTTTCAAATATTGCACGCAAATATGATTAAATTAGAGTAAGATGAACATAATACACTAAACACATGTTGATTATAACAAGGTTTACTCACTTTTAAACAAAACACACTGTACGTACCTTCGTTGTTTTGCATAAAAATGTCAAAATTATTGTTTTTCGCACACGGGCCGCACTGTTTATCGGAGATGTGAACTACGACTGAGGCGGCGCGGGGGGTACGGCCAATGAGTCGCGAGACCGCGTGCAGTTTTTAAGCGATGATTTTGAAATGGGTGCTCGCTTTAGGCTGGTGCTCGCTTTGGGCCCCCTTCCCCTAAGGCATTAATTCCTTTTTTTCTATTATATCTCTGTACAAAAATAAGAGACTTTCAATATTGATTAAAAATCCAATGAATCCTGTCTTACATTTTGCTTTACAAACATTTTTTTTATTTATAATTATTTTTATTTTCCCCCTTTTAGTTGATTTAATTTTGTTAAATTTTTTTAAATTTTTTATATATTCTTTAACGCTTTGTAAAAAATTAAATACATCTGTAAAAATTTTCTTACCAAGTGCACTTTTGAAGCCGTACTGATGTGCGCGAGAATTAAAAATATCGAAAAGATCATTTAAAATATTTAAGAAATTGATTGTGCCTGAAAGATCGTCAATTTTCCAATTATTAAGTAATTGACAGCACAATTCCAATGATTTCGCAACACTCTTGCTCAAAAGCTGAGCAAGCTAAATTAACTTTCATTATTTGGTTTCCCGGTATTTGAAACAAGCATTAAAACATATGCCTCAGTAGCTAATTCGTTTGTCTGTCCTAATCCTGAGTCAACTAAGCCTAAAGTGTAGCGACCATTCCAAATAGCTTGCTTCCGAATCGCCATTTCATCTATAACTAAAGATGCTAAAATTCTCCCATTTACACTTTTAGATTTTAGTTTTTCAAAAACTTGTGCTGTGAAACCCGGTTCAGCATCACTGTTCTCGTACCATTTGGCTAATGTGCGAGGATGTGGTAAAATATTGTTAAATTTACTTCTGACATATTTGTAGCCAGCAGGAGAGTAATAATGTAGTGTCAGCGCAAATTTTTTTAAAGCTGGAGTAAACTTATTGTGAATACGTTTATTACGATACAAATGCAACAAATGCTGGAAACTGTCGTCTGCTTCTTCAGCTTTTAGTTCCAATTCATGGTATTGCTCTCGGTTTATTTTGCTTTTTAAACTTTTCAAAGTATCTTTCGAACCAATGATTATTTTTTTTAAATTCTTATTCTGTCTCTTAACTTTAAGAAGGTCTTGCTGATACTTTAGTTTCTTATTTTCCAGTAAATAATTTTTTTTCTTTAGTAATATTTTCCTTGGAGTGTCAAAAATTGAATCATTATCTGAAATATATACATTGTGGAGCGGCGATCCTTCTCTGTCTTCTAATGTATTGATTGACGGTGGCTGTAAATTATATTTATATTTTTAAATTTGTCCATAACCAAACATATTTACAAAATATGCCTATAAATTAACAATTTATAATTTATAGATGTATGAATTTAAAATGGTAATATTCTTTATATATCATATACAAAAAATAATGTATTTGTTCATGTTTCACTTATCATTTTAAATTTATTCCATTATTTTTGCTTTTATGGTGTAATAAACAGATTGGAAAATTTGTACTCAACTTGAAGGTAGTACCTACCGTAAATACAAAAGGAAACTTTGTTTTACGATAGTTTTGGAAAGAAATAAAAATAAAGTATTTGATTTATTTTTAAAAATCTATAAAAATAAAAATTTTAAAAACCTGAGAATAAATGGGTAGCAACAGGGATGTTATGGCTTTAATTTAATTAAAATTTGCTATTTTCAATATTTAGGGTACCAAATCTAGAAAAAGTTCGAAACTAAAAAGTGCTTAATAGAAAATTTTAATCTACCTGAAAAACTGGAACACAGGAAGCTACTATTTTACGCCTCCCCGATTTCGTCACAAGAAAATCTCCCTGTGTGAAATGAGCGGAGCATACTTTGCTGTAATTGTTAGGTAACCATTCGTCTTCCCTCCGTTCGAGTTGAATTACCTTAATCCACTTTTCTCTAATTTTTGGGTCGTGGGGGAAACTGCAACAAGAAACATTAAATATAGAAATGAATATTGAGTCACTATATTTTCATAATAACAAATATGTAAAAACTGTCGTTAGTAACCTAAGGGCCTTTCTGATTGTAACGACTTTACATAATCTTTGGCGGCTTGCCGATTGTCCGCCCCCGTGCGCCTAACATCCCTGCAAAGCGTCTTGAGCCGAGTGTTAGGAATATATTATAAATTAATTTGAAAATAGCTACTTACGCATGAAATGTAACACCTTTATCCTTATTTGTATTTCGACTTGTATTCTTACACTTCCAAAATGAACACGACGGCATAATTTAGAACTGATTGATGATTAAACGAAAAATAATAAATAGAAATAGACAGCCGCGTTGTACCGCTCACGATCAGCGCTCGTTGGATACTAAGACAAGCAGTGTTGCCAGAAGGATTTTGCGTTCTGATACGCGCATGATCTAAAAATAGTACGCATTTTGACTTTTGAGTACGTAAATCTAAGGCCCCGTTTCTACGGGCGTATTTTTTACGCGAAAACTCGAGCTAATGTCAAAATACTGTTATCCCCATAGAAAAATAACTGCTTTAGTTATTTTTCTATGGTTATCCCATTTACTGTTATGGTTATGGCTATGTTACTGTTATGGCATTAGAAATACCCCCATGGAAACGGGGCCTAAACAGTAGCTAGGTACTACAACTTAAATTACACACGTTTTTATGGAAACTTCTTTGTTTTAGGATCTTTGTTCGGATACACAGTGTTAGAAATTTATAAAGTGTCTTACCTATATACCTACAGCACAACAAAAACATAAGAAAGTTATCTTTCTTTTATCAGAAGTCCTTATGAACGTCTCGAAATAAATTAGTAAGGATCAAACAATTAAAAATAAAAGAATTCCATAGCACTGATTTTCTTAACTGAAACAAAAATAAAAAGCAATTTGTTTGAGGTTCTTTCTAAACCGTGGCATTTAGTAGTAATAGTGTTAGCAATTATTCAAATTAGAATTAGATACTTTGCAATCAAGGCAATGTCAAAAATTAGTGTCTGAAGTGAAGAAACGTAATTGAAAACCTTGTAAAAGAACTTGAAAAATAACAATAAGAAGCTGCATGATCAAGTAAAAATAACCCAATAATAATGAATAAATATACTTAAATTAAGATTTATTCAATTTAAACACTGCATCAAGTTGCATCGTGTTAGAGCATGCAAAGCAGAAATATAAATAAAAAATATATAATGCACCATCCAAACATACCTAAACATACATGAATTAGTAAGTGTTAATGATAATAAAATTAGTCGTAAATTATTTTGGCCTTTAACATTTTTGCAGATGGTTCAAATTTAATACAGCCACCAGATCTTTAATTCCTTGTGATGTCTTCATCAATGCAGCAATTGTATCTGTGTTGAGCTTATTGCGATCTTCAGTTTTGATCCTCTTTAGAGAGCTAAATACTCTTCGACTGACGCGTTAGAAAATGGCAATATTAAAAGTAGTGATATAACAATTTTCAAATTTGGGAACTTTTGGTTGCCAGCCAAATTTTTCATCTTAAAAATATTTTTCCAGTACTCCTCAACAGAAAGTGAGGTAGATAAGCCGTGTTCCTCATAATCAAGCAGTGCATGTTCCCTCCATTCTCGTTCTAAATCTTGAACGTTTATAACGTATTCCTTAAGCTTGGGAAACCTGTTCAATATTGGTGTCAGTTTTTGCAGGCTACTTGTTTGGGCTTTGTTAGGATCTACTATATCCACTACTTCAAAAATTGGGTCTGTGAAATCAAACCTGACTGTTATTTGCTTTAAGAGTTCAATATAGAAAGCCAAACAAGATTTAAGAAAATTTTGAATTTCGGATTCTAGGGAGGGGTATACATCGTTTTTCATTTCTAATAATGATTCCTGAGCAGCTACACCCAAGTATATGTCTTTTAATGGCAAAAAGTGTCGAGGATTGTTATACTCTATGGTTTCAGTGGTTTTATTTTTGCAAGAGCTTAGCTGCATGTAGTTAACCGCGACTGTTTGTACAAGATTGTTTGCAGATGGTTTCAATTTGTACAAAAGTGACTCTGATTGGAACAACAGATTAAAATCGGTTAGCAAGCCTAAAACATACGATAGGAATTCAAAGTATATCTTAGAGAATTTATTATTAAGAGTTGTTTATTTCATCGTTTATTCTAGAAGGGTCTTCGAATGTTTCTACTCTGAAGTAGTTTATTAAGACATCATACTGTTCGAGTACTCTATCCACGCACTGTTTCACAGACAGCCATCTGGTAGTAGCTACCGTTAAAATTTTATGAATGTCTACTTGGAAAAACTCTTGCATTTCTTGAAGTTTTTTAATCCTCGCAGAACTTCGGCTGAAGTAAGCTCCAATGTTTCTCAGCAGATCTTCGACTGATTTGGGCAGCTTAAGGCAGGCCTTCGATGCCGCTAAATGAATTAAGTGGCAACTGCATTTCACACATACGATCGAAGGATTTTGTTCCTTAAGCCTCGTAAACATGGAGTTAAACTCGCCAAACATCGAGTTTGTTGTGTCCGAGGAAAACCCTACTAAATTTTCGAGAGGAATGTTTCTGTCTGATAAAGTTTTTAGTAAACACTGAAACATGTCCTCTGCTGAACCAGACGAAGCCTCCTTCATGTCTAAAAATGTTGTCTACAGAGTTATCTTTACTGTAGTAAATAACAGTATAAGCGCACTGTTTTTTTACGCTGCAATCTGTTGTCTCGTCCATAATAAGGGAATAAAAGTCCGTCCGTCCTCTCAGCTGATCATTGATTTGTTCTTCAAACTCTGGTGCCAACATGTTTTTTACTAAGGCTGTAGTTTTCGTCCTACCTAATTTTAATTCCTTTGCAATGCTTGAGTCAGGGAAAATGTCAGCTAATAGTGGCGTCAGACTGTCCATTAGTGAAAAAGGAAGATTATTATTAGACAAGAAACCTGATAATTTTAGCTCTGCGCGCCTAACCTTTTGCCTACTATCATCGAATTTAGTACCCCACGCTTCTTCTATTTTTTTATTCTTATCGATTTGGGACACCAAATTCATATGCCGTTTCGACTCACTGTGTCTAATCAATGCAGGTTTATGAAATGGGAGTGTAATTTCACAAACTCTGCATAGCGGAGTAACTCCATCTTTCTTTGTCAACCAGGAGCTTAGTTTTACGTCATTTAACCATGAGTCGCAAAATTGAACCTTGCGGTTTTTTGCTTTTGGTGGGGCGATAACAGAATCGGCTGCATTTGAACTAGACGTGCTAGGCTTATCAACAACTAATTGTAGACTGAGCGCAGGGTCTTCATTGATCATACGAGAATCGCTTTCATAATTAGTATCAGTGGCAGCATAGGGCCTTTTATTTGATTTTACCAAAAATCTTTCCATTTTAGAATACCAATCACCAAAATATCAAGCTGTAACATAACAGAAACGAACATGCATTTAAATTATAAGCCCCCAAGATGCCCATAATTCCATCGCCTAATAAGCTAACCTTAGACGAAACTTAAATGTATTATACTTAAATGTTAAGTTAAACATTTAAGTTAATAATTTGACCAAAGAACAATGGCGAACTCCCATACAAATTTTTGTTGGCTTAAACTTTTCGCGTCTACAAATGAAAAATATGTAAAAGTATAGAGTTTTTATTACTGAACTAAGTGGTCTTAGATTTATTACTAAGCGAAGTCTGGAATTAAAGATATTTTAGTTTTATGATTTTGACGTTATGTAAAATAACACCTTTTATTTGATTAAAATATATATTTAGCGTATTTTTAGATTAAAATGAACTGTAACTACTTAAAACTGAGTTCAGAATAAAATATTTTTAGGTAAATTGTGATTAACGTGTGTTACTATGCTCCTTGCTACGAGTGTATATAATGTTCTGTGCTATTATATACTTAGAATAATAACTAAATCTTATTATTCTATGTTTTGTTTTAATTTTGTCACATTAAATTGTCATTTACTCAAGGAAAGGAAGATGTCACATGTCAGTGTCGACAGAATGACAGCATTAATGGTTTACACAGAACACTATATATTACTCACAAGGAGATGGTTAATCAATTGCGTTTCTTTTAAAATTTATATTTATTTCCAGACTTTGATTAACCATTAGTGTAATTTTAGAAACCTTGGTAAATTTAGTTATTTCTCTTTATATTGATAACATTCAAAGACGCTTCAAAATTCTTTGAACAAAAGTTTCGCCATTGTTCTTTCACGAGCTTTCAAATAACGAATCTTTATAATATAAACTTTAACTCCCGAAATCAAATGTAATAGGTAAAAATCAATCAATAGGTAAAAACCAACCAACCACTAGGTAAACAAGTAAGTATATGGCGGTGTGTGGCATGGTGACTCATGTTCAGTGATCGGAATACAACACGGAGTTGTTCAAGAGCTGTTTAAAGTACGTTTAAATCATTTTATTTAAATGACTCAGAATTGATAAAACAAAAGAAAAATGAGTAGAGTAAATAGTGCGTTAACTAATCGCTTTGAATCTAATAATACATATTTTAATAATAATGAACTTGAGAACTTGAGATGTTTATGCATATTGCAGTTAAGATTAAGATTTAAAATACAATTTATTTATAATATACATAGGCAACAAATATTTGTAATTATAACTTAATTATCCTAACTATTTAAATCTACTAATTTACTAACTAACAATTAAACAAACAAAAATAAAAAATAATAACAACACAAAATAGAAAAAAATAATAATAATTAAACCATGTGCATGCTGGGAATGCAGGGGCGTGGAGGAAACTAATTGGCCAAAAAGAATAACTCGTCTAGCTCCGCCGAATCTTGCGTAGTACCCAGGACGCTTGCAGTGTTACCTCTTTGAATTTCTAACGCTATACGTTGCGTGAAGAAAGAGCTTGCGCGTCGATCGCCTGATTTCTCGATTAGAAGTTTTCCTATCTCTTTCCCGAAGGATTTAGCATCGGGTGACCACACTCCGAGTGTTTCCACCGCGAACGCTAGAAATTCAAAGTGGTTCGCGAGGCCTGAGTATTTGCCTTTTTTAAGTTTCTCAGCACTGAGGGCGGCGGAGCCAGATAAGTGGGAGGAGCCGGAAAGGTGTGTCGGAGCCAGGGTGTCCACACAAGTAGCATCCCATACCAAAGCTCTCCCACGGCACCACGGAACCAGGGTCATGCCATCAGGCCTCTTGCCATCGTCGCGACACAAACCCGGCGGCTCCAGTAAGCTAGGAATATTGACTGTACCGAGAGCACGCTTTATTATGTTGTTTATAGAGCTGTGTCGTGAGCGACGGCCAGCGCTCCTTATGCATGACAGGCCGTGGTGACCGTAGGGATCTACGCTGGCACCGCACACACACACATGAGGATGGCACACCCTCGCGCCAACTCTTAATGATACAGCTATTCTGACTGAGTTTGTGTCCAGAAGCGTACCGAGGTGAGGAGAAGGAAAAGCGTTTAACCACGCTCCTGCCTCCCTTTCCGCAGAAGCCATGACTCTAGCGTGATCCGCACCGGAAGTGGAGTCCAGAATTTCACTGAAGGCTTTTTTTATTAAAGGTAAATCCCACCCTCTCTGCGAGACACGTAGGGAAGGAAAATCGGTATTAGGGCATAAGGATTTCCAGTGATTCAGGGCATCGTCCATGTGGCTAACCTCAAACTCACCGAGTGAGGGATTGAGAATCATACCTATGAGGTCAAGACCAGCATGGGACGAGGCCAGGAATGCGGGAAGGGCAATGTCCTCTATTCGTCGAACACCGACACCCCCGAATCTCACAGGGAGCGTGAACTGTTTCCATGATAAACCATTTATGTCGGAATTTAAAAGTAGTTGAACACAACTTTTAAAGGTATTGTCCATTGCCCGTAAACTTTCTCCGTGCATCCAGATTGGGCTGCAACGAAGAAAGTATGTGAGCTTTGGGATTGAGAGACAATTACGAAGCAAGAAAAGAGCCACGTGTCTATTAATATTTGTAAGTCTATTTGTGAAAAGTTCAATTTTGTTTTGTTTATCTATGATAAGTGGTGTGATTGACTCAGCGGTAATGGGTGCACCGAGGAGGAAAAAATTTTCCTTTTTGATTTGTTTAACACCTGGGAGAATTGAGTTAAATTCGTTTAATATTGAATTTTTTTTAGTTTCCGAGAAAGACTCAGACACGTAAATTTCACATTTTGAGAAGTTAAGTTTCAAGCCTAAATTATTTAAGTTTTGTATAATTGTAATACAATCATCCTTCACTGTTTCGTAATCTCCACCTAAAGTCCCGTCGTCCAAGTACCATATGTTTAATTTACTTTTAATTTTTTTAATTGAGTCTAAAATACCCAAACTAAAAATTGGTGGGCCTAAAGGATCACCCTGTTGGCACCCTACCGCAGATTCAATCACTGTTTGACGAAAAAGTAATTTAGAAGATTTTGAATAACATTGATGGAGATATTTGTATGCTTCTGGTATGTGCTCTATCACTGCACCCAGCAAGGAATCTCTCTCTATACTATTAAAAGCGTTACTAACGTCTAATTTAATTAGAACATATGGATCACGCTTTGAGTCCAGGAAAGAACGGGTAGCGTGCACGGCGACTTCGCATCCTCCCTTCGTACCATATCCTAATTGAACTGGCTGAAATAAAGAGCTTAATTTTATATTAATTTTCTTACACACAATTTTAGAACAAATTCTTCTAATAGTTGAGCCTATGGCGATTGGTCTGATTCCGCCTTCTTTCTTTTTAAGAGCTATTAGTGAAGCGCCATAGATATAGGTGGTGAAATCTTCATTGACTTTGCCTTGGAGCATAATATTACAGAGTTTTGTCAAAGCAGTGAGAAGGTCTTGAGCAGCCTGTCCGAGGGAAGCGGCAGTCAGGTCCTTGAGGTGACTTGGAGAGAGGCCGTCCATGCCAGCTGCCGAGCCATTAGGAAAGGAAGCTAATGCATGTAGAAAGTCCTCTTTATCACATGAAATCTGTTTGACATCAATTGTCTCTTTATCTGGGATATCAAGAGGATGAGACGGCTGTGGATGTTTTTGTTGGAGTGACCTGAGAGTATCGGCATCATTGTTAGCAATAGTGTCTTCCGAAGTGATAAGGCGTATTGCACCTTTGACGTCGCCGTCAAATACCTTTCTTTCTACGCTCTTCCACAGGGAATAATGCTTGTGGTTATCATTTGTAAAATTTTGATATGATTCTGTTGTGTATACACTAATATTTCTCTTGATTTTGCTGGTAAGGCTGCAATGTTTATCTTCTGTAGCATGAACATGAAGAATCTTGTATGTAAACTTAAACAACTCCTCCCACGACGCTTGCGAATTCTTGGTGACACATTGGTTTACTACTTCAGTAAGCTTCTTAGCTACTTGAATTCGTGCACTTCGTGGAATTCTCTTTAGAACTGGGGCGTTGACACGGAGCAGCTGGAGTTCTTCTCCGAAAGACGCGGAGTGAGGGGCGGAGGTGAGCGGTGTTGCAACGTTGGTAACAGCCTGCTGGGATGAGCAACTAGAAACCGCAGCCACTCGTTGAGAATTTAATTTATGGACTTTCGAAATATGGATATTTAGACCCCTCGTACCTCTGAAACTTATTTTATTGGGCGCGCAGAGGTGACAGCTAACTTGGTGAGAATTCATGAGTTAGCGGGCGAAACATGTTGCTTTATATTAAAATCCATAAATTCCATGGCTAAATCCACTTGAATTTTCCTATAATACTATTTAAATTAAATTAATTTCGTTAAATATATAAAAATTTAAAATTATCTGAAAAAATAAAAATATGACTTAAATATCAACTTACATATAAATCTGAACTTCTTTTTGTGCTTTGATTACAGTGTAACAATTTCCATTTGTCTTTGCAGAAAACCATTAAGACACTGGAAGTTTTCTTTGTAGTTAGAGCAGAGAAAATCTTACGTTCCGCGGGAAACGAACAATCGAACGTTTTTTGTTTAAATAGTACGTGCACCAAAGACAAAACTCGCAAACCTCGCATTTCATTTCATTCAACAAATTTTGTCTATGACAATTTGAAATTCAAAATAAAATTGTGTACATATCAGTTTCATTTTGCGCTAAAGTTTTTTAAACAACGTATGTCTAACATTAACACATCTACTACAGTTTAAAGCTTGAAAAGTGTTTTCGAATGTCTAGCGACGGGTTCATTTCTTCCTCGCTCGCGCTTATTCGATGTGCCGTTCATTTGTTCTCACTCTGTACTAAAAACTGAAGACGAGGCGAGAATAGATGGATTTGGATTGTAGGATTGTAGCTGTAGCATGTAGTGATTACAGTGACGGCAAAATAATGCAACGAAATTCGCGGACCATGCGAGAAATTGTAAAAGATGTTTGCGAAGCAATTTGGAACAAATTGGGCCCAATATACATGCCAGAACCCACCACCGCGATGTGGGAAAAATCTGAAGAAGGGTTCAGAAATTACTGGAATTTTCCTAATTGCTGTGGTGCATTGGACGGCAAACATGTGAATATCACTTGTCCAATAAATGGTGGTTCAGATTATTGGAATTATAAAGGAGAAAATTCAATAGTACTCCTGGCATTAGTGGATCCTAAATACAAGTTCTTGGTTGTAGATGTAGGCTCATATGGAAAAAACAGTGACGGTGGAATATTCAATAAATCTGCACTTGGAGAGTCTTTAGAACAAGGCAAATTAAGAATGCCTGCTGATAAATCTTTATCCCCCGATTTGGAACCATTACCACACGTAATAGTGGCAGATGAAGCTTTTCCCTTGAAGTCGTATTTAATGCGGCCGTATAGTAAGAATGATGTTCGCAATAATGAACCCAATAAAATATACAACTACCGGCTAAGCCGTGCTAGACGTATTGTTGAAAATTCTTTCGCTATTTTAAGAGCAAGATGGCGGGTTTTCGCCAAACCTATGGAAGTACAACCTGATATGGTGGACAAAATTATTTTAGCAACATGTTGCTTACACAATTATTTAGGTATTGATAATTTGCCATCAGACTGTCAAACACAAGATGATAATGAGACGCCATTGGGACCTACAGCTTTGGAGGACTTGGACACCTTACGCAGAAATTCTACACAACATGCTTTTTCTGTCCGAAATAAATTTAAGGAATATTTTAATTCCAACGAAGGTGCAGTGCCGTGGCAAGTAGACATTGTAAGGAGAGGAAGACAAATTACTTTGTAAATCTGTGTTAAAGTGTATTTTATAATAAATTGAATTGAATAGCAGCTTTGTATTAATTTCAACTCGACGCATTGCTGACAAAAAGGGTCTTGAAAGACAGACGGACGGACAGACAGACGGACAAACAAGGTGATCTTATAAGGTTTCCTGTTTTCCTTTAGAGGTATGGAACCCTAAAAAACAAGCAGGTATTTACTAATAAATGTAATTAATGAGGTACCTATTTTTATGATAAATAATTAGAAACTGTATAGTTACTCATAGATAGTAGGTAAGTAAATGGGACAAATTACATTATATTGAAAACTTACCTGTAGTATGCAATTGTTCTGCAATTTCTTCCCAAGCATTATTTCGAATACTATGATCACGATAATGAACTGAACTCATATCATATAGCACTGAGTACCGTTTAAATTAATTTTTAAACAAAAACTAACAAAAAATGTTCTCGAAAGAGCGCGTGGCGTCGGGTGTTAACTAGAAACACACTGCGCTGATTCGTCGGGTGGCGTGTCCTCCCCCCTCTCCCGGCAACACGCTGATCCAAATCGGTTGGATGTTGCGGCGTGTGGTCACATAGCGTGTTGTCAATGTGCTTCTGACTATATTAAATATATGGAATTGATAAGTACTGACATGCGTCGGGTGGCGTGGCGTCGTGTCACGTTTTGGTAGTATGTTTCCGCCATAATTCGATGCTGGCAACGGCCAAAGAGGATCTAATTCTATACGCTTTCCTCATATTTCCGATGATTCCTCTTATTGTTTCCTACTATTTCTCTAAGCTTTCCTCATACTTCCAGTGATTCCTCATAATACACCCTACTGTTTTCTATGCTTTCCTCGTATTTCCTACTATTATTCGGTTGTTTTACTGGGTAGCCTCGCCTGTTCCTTTGGTGTTATAGCGGAACAATATTTTAACCTCTGTACCCTTGCCCTTGAAACTTGAACAAATTTAATGTTACGTAGTGTAAATAATATTTTATTTGTATTATAATTTGCTATTTTAAATATAAATAAAATATTATTTACACTACGTAACATTCAATTTGTCCGGGTTTCAAGGCCAAGGGTACAGAGGTTAAAATATTGTTCCGCTACAACACCAAGGGAACAGGCGAGGCTACACAGTAAAACACCCGAATAATAACAGGAAATAACTGGAAAGCATAGAAAACAGTAAGATGTATTATGAGGAATCACTGCATATGTAAGGAAACTGGAAGTAAAGGCTGAACAACATTTCTAAGGGTTCTCTTAATTCTGTTCTCATATATATTTACTGAAATATTGCAATATACATATTTGTGATGAAACAGAACAAATAGATGTTTTAAAGGAAACAGCTCAATCAATAAAAAAAAGGAACACCTAAAAAAGAGCGAGTTTGGTAAGGTAGGTTGGAAAAAAATATAGAATACATAATGTTATTTGTTTATTCAACAAAAAATAAGTTTACATTTATTTATCCTTAAAAATGAGTTTACATTTATTATCCTTAAAAATAAGTTTACATTTATTAGTGTTATCGTTTTATGGATATTTTTTATAGATTGTGTTGTGTGTGATTGTGAACACAATGGACCAAGCTAAATGCGATTTGCTGACGAAATGGAATCTCGCCCATTACGTAGACACATTTTCCGGTGAGTAACTCAGTAGTATGATGAGACATTATTAAGTATTTGTAGTAAACGAGATTCATTTAAGTGCTAAATAGGTAACTAGATACTATTTTGAAAATATGTATGTATTTTAGTGTTTCGTATATCTACGATTTTTCTACAATTTCTAGAATTTTTACGATTCTATTTTACATAAACGCCATTATAAATGTGCCATATACATTTATTTATCCTTAAAAATAAGTTTACATTTATTCATCCTTAAAAATGAGTTTACATTTATTCATCCTTAGAAATGAGTTTACATTTATTACTTTTATTATTAGTGTTATCGTTATATATATATATATATATATATATATATATATATATATATATATATATATATATATATATATATATTAAATAATTACCTACAACTAGTTCAGATGTTTTATTCAAACAAGATCCTGTTTTAAGGATTTTACCGTATGCATGGCCTTAGTCTGCAGATTACCTAGTTGACGTGAGAACTAATTCAATATTTTTCACTTTGACTCAGCCAGATAATCTGCAGAATACCTTGTTAATCTGCACTCTAACTGATTTACGCAAATTAACGGTAACATATATATTTTAGTGTTGCGTATATCTACGATTTTTCTAGAATTTCTACGATTCTATTTTAAATAAACGCCATTATAAATGTGCCATATATATTTATTTATCCTTAAAAATGAGTTTACATTTATTCATCCTTAAAAATGAGTTTACATTAATTATCCTTAAAAAGGAGTTTACTTTTATTTATCCATAGAAATGAGTTTTCATTTATTTATCCTTAAAAATAGTTTACATTTATTATCCTTAAAAATAAATGAATTTTATTAGTAGGTACTTAGTTATAATTGATTATTAGTATAATTAGCGCCCGATTATCCGATCACTGGTTATCAGTGATCAGTTGTATTCGACTGATTAAAAGAACATCCCGAATTTTCAATTATTTTAATCTAGGTACCATCTACTTGTAACATAACACGTGTTACCTCTCATTAGAGTGAGTGTGTTTGGACATGGAGCAACGGCATTTTTGTATGGAAAACATTGATAATCATTTGTACGTTTTACTTCATAAGCGTTGTAATGATCATTAAAATCTATTGTTTCTAACATACAACAACGAAAATAAACATCATCAGTTTCAGTCACTAAAATAGTTTCAATTTTGCCAAAAATGGGTAGGTACAAATCATCATCTATATCTACAGTAACAATAGAGTTAATGTTCCATAACACCTGCTATTGTGGCTGAAGTAACCGAATATTTTAGCGCGACATTAGTTTCAAGACAAAATTGTTTCGAGTCTACAGAGTTCAAAAGAGTTTTTTTCCCAAATGACTTCGTATTAGGAATGACCTTTTTTAAAAACATGTTATTAAGCATGAGCTGACTTTTTATTGCTAGAGTCTTGCAAACATTGACGCGATTAAAAGAAGCTCTAGCAAGCAACTTAGACACTCTATGTTTCGCTTCAAATCTCATGGTCCACATATAACGCGCTGGGCCGAACTTCATTAAGATAGTTGGGTAATGCGTCAAAAAGTGAAATTTTGGCTGCAGGGGTGATTTTGTGAGCTTCATGTACAAATCATTAAAATCTGCGATTAATAACTTTAGTTGAATATTGGTGTCACTGAAGACCCTGAGACTTAATAATCTTTCAGTAATTTGACGCAAAAGAATATATAATTTCCATACTTCATCTTCTAATGGAACGTAATAACCGGCTATTAAACTAAAGTATCGAATAAGTGTAAGCATTTCCGATGCTGACGTCTTCAAGTTTAATTTAGCACCTTGAAAATTTAAACAATTACTTGGTTTCGACCCGCTATCTGGTCCATAATCAAATGACGTCAGTTTTTGTTGCAATATTTTTTCATTTAAAATACCTTGAGTCAAATAGTGTTTTATGACAAAAGGCATTACATACCGAGCTACGCCTTCCAATACATCATGCATCGGATCTAATGCAACATTTTCAAATAAATCGAATCCAGTTAATTTTAGCCAACAACAGGTCTCTTTAATACCGGTATTAGTAACATTATTTTCTTGCAACTGAGTTTTGTAAGTTATCATATTCCTAAGCAAGTTACTGTCTTCATATAAAGCAGTTTGTAAACCTTTTTTATCTATGTTACAGATTCTGCAACACTTATTAGCCGAAAAACTTTCAGTAAAACCTAGAATGGAATTCAGTCCTAAATTATCTCCCGTTAAGGCAACTACCTTAAATTTCACAGTGCCTTTAAAAAAATCCTCATCAATAATTATTCCAGTATTATGCAAATGATTCAACTCCTTAATAACAGGCTCGAAAATTGCTTTGTTTCCAAATTTAATCTTGTCAGCAGAATGACAAATAGCAAATAGTAATATGTTATTCAACAAAGAGAATAGATGTGGTGGGAGAGCTGGCAAAGAGACATAAATACCTCCGAGCTTATGTATCCCTGCATGGCTTCCCAATGGATTTCCTATTTCGAAATCATCATAGTAAACTATTAAAGGCAATGTAATATCACATGTTTGCGAAGAACAAATTTGTTGCCATATAGATCCTTGTATTACATTTTCTAGGCACTTTGGCCTTGTTGAATCTTTTTCACAGGCTTGTAAGCTACCATTTAAATATTTTAAATAATCCATTACATCTATCCAAATCTTTTTGATAGAAAAAAAATTCTTTAGAACTAAACGGAGTTTAATAATTTGCATAGTACATTTCCTGGTATGTAATGACAAAATGTTGTTACTTCGAGAAGTGTCAGAACAGTAACCGACAGTTACTTCGTATGGTGGTATGAAAGAACCCATTAAAGAAAACTCTCGTAACCGCAAATGTTCTGAACGAAACGGAGAAAACGCGCCTCGCAAAGCTGTATTCAACTTAAGCAGTTGCTCTTTAATTTCACATCTAGAACTACTTTCCCTATCAGTTAAGTCAGAGTCAATTACGGAAATCAGAGGTGGTGTGATATTATCAAGTAAGATTTGAATATTACTAACTATAATTTGTACTGCTGATCGAGATATAGAGGAATTGCTGTAAAGGGTTGAAATAAATTTAGAAACTTCTCTATGAATAATACTATCAACATTTCCAAGGACCTCAGGTTCAGTATCAATATGCATGCGGTCTGATTCAACTCGAGAAATTGTTGTATTCTTATGATTGAACTCTAATTTAGCATTATGAGTTTTATATTTGGAAAGGCTATGGCCACTTGAAGTGGAAGGCGATTCAAGAATATTCTCTTTTTTTAAATGTTTTGATCTGTAATGTTCTCTAAAGGACCTGACGTTCGTGAAATATCGATAGCATTCCTCTTCACCACATTTAAAAATATCAGAAATGTCTATTTTTTCACATTCCTTCCTCATATGGTTTATGAGGGCCGAAAATGTGGGGTAAGTCCGTTTGCAATTATAACACTTCATGTCACTTTATTTACTGGTTTCACTGGTTTCACTTGAGTAACTTTTAAATTGCAACACCAAGAGTAACTAACGTTTCCTTTAAAGACTGTGATAATCGATCGTAAGGGGTATTTATTTTATAAAAGGCAAGTTGGATAATTAGCCAGATATTATAACTTTCTGTTGGGTATTTAGCTGCAGTGGCATGAAAAATTTTGAATGTAACATCAACTGCTTCGGGGAGGGATTTTAATTTGTAAAATGTATTATCACAGACTGTAAAAGCAACGCCAGACTCTCGGATCCAAATTATAATCGGTTGTAAGGTAATACCAATTCGTAGTAGCTTTTGGCGACGTTCTTCAATAGTTACTTCTACATCAGCTTCGGTATCCACAATTGTCACAAATCCGTCTAATACCTCCGCTCGTGAAGCTTGCCAGTCTTTTTTAGATCGACGGGCAGGGGGTATATTAAACAAACAGCCTATTAATAAAATTGCAGCTGTTATCTTCTTATCGGGTTTTTCGTCTGTAAAATTGAATAATATGTATTTGAAATGACCTTAATGTAGAATTTAGTTACAGAAGGAAAACAAAATTAGAGCTAAGTCAACATACCATCAGCTAAGGATAACAATTCTGTTATTTTTTTTCGTAAAAATTTGTCCCTGGTATTAATTAATTTGTTTTGAGCTGATTGAAAAATCATGCTCATTGTAGCTTCTATAGCGTTAATTCCATTAAGTTTGTCGGGGAACAATTCTCCAAAATCTTGAACCAGCAGCTGCCAGCCATTAGGCGACTGGAGTATAGGGTACTTTTTAAAATAGTCATTTAGAGTTCCTTCCTCGTAGTAGAGGTGCCAAAGGCGTGCGCGTACTGTTTCGCTCCAGAGGGCGCAGATTTCTTGCCATGGACCTGGCGAGTGACTTTTTAATAGCTCCAACGCCGAAGCCACCTCAGCCGCATCCCCTGAGTAATATAAAATAATTTTAGAAATAACTGTGAACCTCAGATTAGCAAGGATCTAAAGTGTTGCCTAGGTGGGTTCATACCTTCTTTAAGTCCTTCTATGTCAATCCCAATTGCTTTGTTTGAACAGCCAGAGTTTGTCGAACAGTTAGAGAGGGAACGAGACTTGGGCTTTTCAAGCAGGCCCAGGGCAATTAAATGAGTACGTCGGGCTCTTCTGGCATTGACCAACCAGCCTGATGTGTTACGCTTAGCTTGGAAGGCATCAGCAGGTAAATACGGGGCGTAATATAGAGGTGGGGACTCTTTAGGGAACAACCTCCCTATATCATGAGATAAAGAGAGGAGCTGGGAATCACTAAGAATAACAGGATTCTCGGCTGTTATCATATGTTGCATTAGGAATTTGCATAGTCGTCCACGCACGGTAGACGGTAAAGAGCCCGTTTGCTTTCCAATAGTATATATTTGCCTTCCCTCAGCTGTAGTCTGTAATATGTCGTACACCTGAAATACAAAATTAGTAATTTAGTAACTATAAGCTCTGAAAAATAAATGAATTATTGTGTGTGCAAGTCAACTAATAGGAATGGCAACATGAAGTTATAACTTGTTAACTAGCAGAGGGATAGCACAGTAAAATAAAATCTTACTTTGTTTGTGCTTGGGATTTCTTCAACCTCCTCAAGTACTATTGCTCCTTCTTTAGGTTCAGGTAAATCTGGTGTGAGATGCACCTAAAAACTTTCACTAGTTTGGTCAAGTAATAAAACATCTTATGAAAGAACTAGTCAGTCTGAAGTGATCATGTGGTCAAATATAAATAGCTACAGAAAGATTTAATAAAGTATGTACAAATGGAATAGAACATAATTTAGTTACATAATTAGTATCTGACTATATCTAGCTAGCTGACTGCTCAGTTTCACACTCGAGAAATAATTTATAGCCTATGTTAGTTATAGCATACTATTCTAGTAGTGACAGATTTTTAAAAACATTCTAGTAGTTTTTGAGTTTATCCATTACAAACAAAAATACAAAATAAATCAAATTGAACCAAAGTATATTATAGGGAGTGGTGATAGCCCAGTGGGAGAGAGCCTTGCTTAGAACGCCAACGGTTGCTGGTTCCAATCCCGGTTGGGACTGCACCTCTGAGGTTTTTCAATTTCATGTGCGGTTTATAAGTAACTATCACTCGCTTAAACGGTGAAGGAAAACATCGTGAGGAAACCTGCGTGTCCTAAGACTAGCAATCTTTGAAGACACGTGAAGTCCTGCCAATACGCAGTGGGCTTGCGTGGTGGACTATAGCCCAAACTACCTCAGTCAAGAGGTAAGGCAAGTGCTCAGCAGTGGGTGTAAAATGCTGAAATGGTTATATTTCAAGCTCTTAAAATAGTTTTACATGTTTTAAATACAGGTAATATAATTTAATTAAATCTTTTCTCTTTATAATATTAGTTTAGATATAATATATATATATATATATATATATCTATGTTACTATTATTGTAAATTATAACTGTATTAATACAATACCATATGTTCTTCAAAATCTTGTGGCCTTTCTTCCACACTTGATTTTTCCCCACTTTGCTCTCCTTCATGCCCTTCGTCCACTACGAGACTATAGAGCGAGACACATACGAGATTTATCTACTCTATCTCTATTTCGTACGTCCACGGTGTTATTGTGAGAGCGCTCTATGTTGTTTTCTAGATCATAGTAGACTTCTCTACCATAGACTAGTATACACACTGCGTCCACGCTGAGACTATTTTAAATCGAGATCTCTCTCAGCTCAGTTATAATCATGTCGCAATCACGCACAGCCGCCGCACTCATTATTTTAGCGTCGCATAAAAAGAATAAAAAACGAAAATGTTGGGTGAGAGATTGGATAAAAGAACGTTCTCAACAAGGTGCCTATAATAATTTATTCCGTCAGTTGGAAGCCAAGGATGAAACTTATTATAAGAATTTTATTCGAATAGCACCTTCCGATTTTCAATTTTTACTTGAACTAATTCCACCACGAATAAAAAAGCACGATACTATTATGCGAAAAGCTATTACTTGCGAGGAACGGTTAGCAGTGACTTTACGATTTTTGGCCACAGGTAACTAATTATTTATTTTAATACCTATACATTTTTTAATCTTTAATAAGAACATATCGAGTAAAATATTACGCCTTACCGTTTATTTATTTATTTATTATATATATTATAATATAAATAAATAAATTGTGTAGATATTAACAGTTAACACCAACTGGTCTACATAAGGTCAGTGTTTTACAAAATATACAATAGCACCTTGAATATTATAATATGTATAATTGTATACCCTACATATTTTAATACAAAAAATTCGCAGGATCGGATCGAGACTGCCGAGAGTTTTTAAAACAAATAGAATTCTCGTAGAGCGCCCTACCGATAATGTTGTCTCACTCTCGCAGCTGCGTACACGTTTAGCTCTATCGATCTATCATAGACTGCCGAGATACTCTAGCTCAGGGATTCCCAAAGTGGTCGATATCGACCCCTTGGGGTCGATATCGGTTTCCTAGGGGTCGACATAAACGAAAAGTGATTTTGGGGGTCGACGAGGTCTAAAAATCGACCCCTATTATATTAACACAAGTTCTTATTTAAAACTTTCAAGATAGGTAAGTAGGTAGTTACTGTATTGTTTATGTTGTGTTACGTGTACTAAGAATAATTAATATTTTTGTAGGAAATAATGTTCCAGGAATGTAAAGTTTCAAGTTCGTACAAGATGAAAAACTCGGCAAGTCTATGTGGACAAGTTTGTGCAAGATTGAGTTGGAGCGTACGTCTTTCAGCGGCGTTTTGACTTGCTCTCTATTTGACGATAAAGTGCTTATCACACTATTCAATTTGAACGATTCCTATTTAGGAATCTAAGTAGTGAGCTCGTGATCACACTACGCTAAATTGATTTCTAAATCGAAGATATAGAGTTGAAAATGGATAAACTCTTAATTGAATCCAATCTGTTCTAACTGCGATCACACCTTCCGATTTCCTAAATTGGAATCGTTCAAATTGAATAGTGTGATAGCGGCTTTACGCGAATTAAGACGAACGAATTCATGATCAAGTCCAAACATGTTCCTGATATTTTACTATTTAACGAGCTTGCATTTAGGTTGAAAGTTCATTTGCGTTTTGAAATTCGTTGGAGCTTGAACGATAAAAACTCATATAGCTAAGTACTCATTTATTTCAAGAGATTACAAACTTATTACAAAGCTAAATTAAGTGAAGTAAAGTGACTGAAAAAGTGTTAAACACAACATACAACATATTTTAAATAGGTATGTATAATTGTATTTGTAAAAATTACTAACACTTAAGTCTTTGGTTTTCGTTCTTATTCTACCTAATTACCTAATACGAAGTTTCTATACCTAATTACCTACTGTAGTTACTTCCCAATATAGGTATCAAAGTTTATCAAAGAGTAAGTCAGTAATACTTAACAAGAATCCATTAACTGAGTGTGATAAAAATAAGATAGTGTGCAAATTTAACAGTTTATTATTGTTTTTTATTTAGGTTCCTTATTTTTTTGTTTGCAGAATTACTGAAAGTTTTATGATGGCGGACACGAAAAAAAAATGCAGACAATACAGTTTGGACTACTTGAAGTTCGGATTTATTGCATCTCCATCAAATCAACACTTCCCGATGTGTCTCATATGTGAAAAAGTATTTAGTAACGATGCCATGAAGCCTTCAAAAATGGATGACCACTTATCAAGAGTACATGCTAACAAAAAAAGTAAGCCCTTGTCATATTTTCAAGCACTGAAAGAAAAACTAGACAAAAGGCCATCCATAGGATCGATGTTTGCGTCATCATCTATTCGAGACAATGATGGTTTACGAGCGTCCTATAATATATCTTTACTAATAGCGAAGTCGGGGAAACCCCATACAATTGGAGAGCAGCTTATCTTACCAGCCATTGCGGAGGTCCTTAACAATGTATTGCACAAACCCGCACATGATATTTTAAAGAGAATACCTTTGAGCAACAACACCGTTCAGAGACGCATAGATGAGATGGGACGCGATGTGGAAAACATTTTATGCAAGTTCTTACAGACCCGCAGATTCTCTCTCCAGTTGGACGAGTCTACATTACCCGGCAATGAAGCTCTATTGTTAGGATATGTTCGATTTATCAAAGATGAAAATATGTGCCAAGAACTGATTTTTGCTGCATATTTAGAGACTGATACTAGAGGAGAATCGATTTTTCAGGCCGTGGAACATTTTTTTACTGATAAAGCTATTCCATGGAAGAATATTGTTTCTGTTGCGACTGATGGTGCACCGTCTATGGTTGGTCGTCATCGTGGCTTTATAGCTCACTTAAAGCGACAACTGCCTGATGTACTGGTTATTCACTGTGTGATTCACAGGCAGCATTTAGCAGCAAAAAAGCTGAGTCCTAGATTGCATAAGTCTTTACAATATGTAATAAATGCTATCAACAAGATTCGAAGCAATTCTTTGAACTCTCGGTTATTTGCTCAACTATGTGACGAAAACGACGAAGTCTTTACTCGGTTACTTCTGCACACTGAAGTTCGCTGGCTATCAAGAGGCTCTTGCTTAGAAAGATTTTCAGCCCTTTTTGAATCTGTGTTGGAGTTTTTACAAGAAAAAGATCCGAATTTGAAAGAAAATCTGAACAATTGTAAAACAGATATTTATTACTTGACTGATATCTTTGGAATGTTCAACAAAGTTAATTTGCAACTACAGGGTGATGATCTTAACTTGATTAAAACAAAATCAATAATATCGGCCTTCGTGGGTAAACTAGTTCTTTATAAACAAAATTTAGGCAGAAAAGAATATTCGCAGTTTCCGCATTTGTCAAAATTACCAAAAATGCTTCAAGATGATGACATTTTATTATATGTTACTCACTTGGACGCATTACACAAGGATTTTACGGAGAGGTTTGATGATCTTTTAAATTTACAAATTCCTCAATGGATAATAAATCCGTATAACACCACAGCCATAGAAGAAGCCAATGTGATAATGCAAGAAGAGTTGATTACCATCAGCACAGACGAAGAGCTTAAGCAAAAGTTCAACCAAGGCTATCAGAAGTTCTGGTTGCAACGCAAAATTGAAACACAGTATCCTACATTGTGGAACATTGCTGAAAAATACCTTATCGCTTTTCCATCATCATATCTAGTTGAAAAAAGCTTCAGTGTGGTAACAAACATTTTGACAAAACAAAGAAACCGTTTGAAAATCAACGAACGTGGAGATTTAAGGCTGCAACTCACTAATATTGAACCGGATGTAGCTAGATTGGTAGATAGTCACCAGGTTCATCCATCGCACTGAATGTTTTATTTTCTCTTTGCGAATTAATAGTTTTTAAAATATAATTTCCTACCAACTTAAGATGCTTTATGTATTAATTTGTAATAATTATAAATTAAACTTGATATTTACTGAATTGGATTGTCTTTTTATTTTGTTAAATTTTGACGAGAAAATGAAATCAACTTCACTCACTTAACCAAGTGCAAAGTTTTCTAATTGGCACCTTAGTACCTAGGTATTTTGTACCAATAGGAAAAAACTAAAGATAGACTAAGATAGATAGCTGCTTTAAGTTAGCGGACCATTATGAATAAGGGGGTTGGTCTTAAAAGTAGGTAATTTGACCATGGGGGTCTGAGGTAACAGTTCATTGTTGAAAAGGGGTCACTTGTCCAAAATAGTTTGGGGAACCCTGCTCTAGCTAGTTTGATCTCGCTTCTGCGTACACATATAGATTGCTCTACGAGAGTAAATCTCACTCTATTCTCTCACTCGTGGACGAAGGGTATCAGAGTTACTTCCAGTATTACACTCTGTAAAGACTGCTTCCAAGAATGTAGAATTTATGGAGTTCAGGCCGCTGTTATACTACAGAAAACACAATTTAACAAATTAAGTACACAAAATTCTGGTCATAATAAAATAATATGTATGACTTGCGAACATTTGTTTAATAAAAAGAAAGTAATATATTTCTAGTGTGACTTAAAATTAATTACAATGAAAAATATTTATTGTAATATATAAATAAGCATAAGAGTTCATAATATAATTCCATAATGAAGAGTTCGATAGTCTATTTCTTATAAACATAGTAATAATAAGCAAAGTGATTTCTAACCAAGTTGCCTTTTCTTTGGTCATCTCTGTACAAGGCCAGGGACGCTTGAAACCGGACTCTGTCTCCAATTTTTGGGAACATGGTTATTATTTCTGGTTTTTCAAGAAGCAACATTGTTGCAATATCTATTCCTTCAGCTAAAACAATTATGTTGATAATTAAAACTTGTGAAATATGCTACAAATATATCTTCTACGGTTTTAGATATCTGGACAGGATATCTATGTTGCTGTTTCAATTATAAATAAGTACCTACTAATAAAATTCATTTATCTACAACTAAATAAGCTCTCTAGTTAGGTATTACGTCAACTGCAAGACGTTTTACATAAAAAACTTAGTAAAATTAATCAGAATTTAAACAGTAAAAATGATTTTAGTAATAATTTAAATCTTTAAAGTATCAAAAGAAATTATTTTATGATCTCGGCACGGCATATATATATTTTTTTTCAAAATAGTGTCTATGTACCTAGTTACCTATTTATTATTAAAATGAATCTCGTTTACTACAAATTAATACTACTGAGTTACTTACCGGCAAATGTGTCTATGTAATGGGCGAGATTCCATTTCGTCAGCAAATCGCATGTAGCTTGGTCCATTGTGTTAACAATCACAAATCAATAAAAATATTAAATACTATAAACACAAACAGTAGTTTGTACTTTGATACACAACAAAACGCTTGTGACTATACTCTTTATTCAACAACTACAAAATATTAAGCAAAGCAAGCTATGCTATGGCGTGGCGTTTGGCGTACGTGACTGCGTAAATGCGTCATGAACAAAAGAATGAGTGTTGCCATATAGTCGTATTTTTGGATGATGGTAATCCAGTGGTAATCGTATTTCGTGGTTTCGTAATCAAGTTTTTATATGATTCTCATTATATTATTATGACATACATATTATTTATCAATGCTTACCATAAAAGTAATGTGATAGAGCACATTATTTTATTATTGTTTCTATCTTACTACAATATGGTGACAGCAACTTATTTCAGTTGATATTAATTCAAATTTAATAGGAATTCTTAATATTATACAGTAATGTTTCACCATGTTTTATAAAACTAATCTTATTTCGGAGTAGCATCAAAATTCACATTACATAATAATATTACATGATGAAGTAATGTTAAAGTATTGAAATGATAATTTAAATTTGTACGACGAATTCGTAATTTGATTACACTCCAACAAAAAGATTATTGCATCTTATTTTTTTATTCCGGCATGTTATTTTAAGTTTATCATTACATTTTAAGACAACGCACCTTTTTCTAGTCCGATGTAATTATTATTTACGATTATGCAAAAGTGACATTTTTCTCAGTGTACAGAAGAAAATTAAAAATCATTAAATTTTAGCGCGTTTCGGAGGCGGCGAAAATCCAATTATTTCGGATGGTCCCTCTTCATCTTCGTTACCCTCTTCGAAGGGCTACAAAGAAGACTCAATGGCCTCAAAAGAACTGCTCATTGAAGTGGTCAAACTCGTTAACATCTTCCGATTCCTCGTTGCAGACGAAGTTGACTGTTGGCTGATTCGAGCATGTTTCCCCCATACAATTCTCACAAGTCACAGTGCAGTCCAAGCCTGCTTTTCGGCATCCACATGTCTTCCACATCCAGTTCGGCATTTACAGGATATTAACTCCAGCAGTTACATCCTTACTCCAGTATGGGAGTTTGCAATTGTAGGCGAACTAATTGTGTACAATTGCTGGGACAAAAGAAGTATGCGGCGACGGCGTTGAATGTGTGGATGGTGGCGAAGGTGAATAAAAATTATGTTGCTGAAATGTGGGTTCGTTAGCTTACAAAGCTTAGCACAGAATATAGCATCTGATATAAGTTTTGGACAAATTACCAACTGATTTTTATTTAAATCTTTCATTTTATTTCCTATGGATCTTCTATACACTTCCCACTGTTCATCTTTTTGTGACAAGTTTGCCACGAGTTTTTCTGAGCGTAGACGTACTCACAAACTTTCTTGTTTTGAGTACTTCTGTAGTAACTCATACATGTTTTTCTGTTTTGCCAACTTTTGTAGCAATTCGTATTAATATTGTTTCGACAATTATTACATCAACAGGAGTATTATTTCTTAATTATATAACTTTTATAAAAATATGCATTATTTGGAATATTTCGCCAACTGAGGTACAGATTGCTAAAAAAACATGGAATTTTTTTCAACAGCAACAAAACTACAATAAAATTAATAAAAAAAATTAAAAAATTATCTTTGGGGAAACTTAACGAAGCCATTTCGTGTTATAAGTTAAATATATAGAAAGATAAACTTAATTTCATTTGACAATAAAGATTTCGTTGACATATCATACGTTTTCTATATTTTATTCATAATCATAATCAATGTCTATGATGAAGAACATAAACTTATGAAAAAGGTTAAATAGTTAAAAGAGTTAAATAATAAATAGTTTAAAAGGTTAAATAATAAATAGTTAGGTACGAAGACAAGATATATTAACGTGCGTAGAACTGTACTTAGAGTTGACGAAATAATACTATTATTGTATCTACTTAATAATAGTGTATGTAACAAGAATTACTAGAATTAACATAAATAAAAGTTGACGAAATAGGAAATTTGACAACCTAGAACTTTTTCTATGAATATTTATAAAAGTTGCCAAAACAGAACAACATGTACGAGTAACTACAAAAGTATTCAAAACAAGAAAGTTGGCGAGTACGTCTACGCTCTAACAAAAAACCTTGAGCTACAGTATATTAAAATGAGCGTGGACGTACTCGCCAACTTTCTTGTTTGGAATACTTTTGTAGTTACTCGTACATGTGGTTCTGTTTTGCCAACTTTTGTAGGAATTCGTATTAATATTATTGTTTCGTCAATTATTATTACCAACAGGCATCATCCATCATTCATCCATTGATCAACATAATACTTTAAAAATTTTGTCCAACAATCTGTTTCTGGAATTAAATCTTCCATTGCCAAAAGAGCTTCACTCATATGTTCACATGGCAAATGAGCAATGGCCGTAAACATTCGGACTTTTTGCTTGTCTTCTTTTCTTCCGTAATCTTTAACTCTTTTGCCTTTCTCCATAGACATTGCGAGAAGTGAAAGAAACACCCCTTAATCTCAGCTAAAGGAAAAACCAACTGAAACGCGTTCATTGCCGCTATTTCAAAATCTGCTTGAAATTACGAAGTTTAATTAATTCAAAAAGTCTTATGTACGTATCTTGTTGTTTATTTGGCAGCAAAGCAAATATCAGCGGAGAAACTTTAGTAATCTCATCTGAGCTTCCTAAGTCACCGTGGACTGTATATAACTGACGGAACGGAGAAGGCGAGCTCTTAAATGTACCATCGCCAAAGAAGTGAGTGACACCTCGTATTGTTTCACGGGATTCTAATGAACAAAATATTAAAAAAATTTCAGTTGAACCGTCATCGCATAAGAGAAAATCAGAAAAATTTCTAGGAACTTTCACATCTGATAAGGTTTTCATAATTAAAGTACTAACACCTAAAGACTTTTTTCTTGTATTATATAATGAAGTCTTCACGGAATTATTAGAAGGTATTAAATCATCGAATTTTGGGTCTTGCATATATGCTTGAAAATTTTCTTGAAATAACTGTGGAATTGGTCTAAAATCTTCAGTAATATTTTTTTTACATTTATCGAGAGCTATCTTCATAGCATTTCTTGCTCCATCCGGAATGCATTGATGGTCACTCAGTCTCGATACAGCCTTTTCTTCGATAATCCATGTTAAAGAGCCACTACATGTACAGTCAGCGTCAGAAGTAGATGAGCATCTGAAGTAGGCAAATAATTGTTGGCATTTAATTTTTCATTAACATCTACGCAACAACAGATTTCAAATTTATGTGAGCTTATATGAATTCAAATATATCTAAACACCCATATGTCATATATTTCATTACAAAGGGAAAGTCTTATGTATACAATCCGATCGCCAAAAGTATCTAAGCACTAAAATGTTCAATTATATCTCAACACTTTTTGGAATAACCTTTCAACTCTTTGTATTAAGGTTCATATTTAGTTAATAATCGCCTACTTACATTGTCTTTCATAATACGCTTGAATGACATCAGCACACATCAGTGAGGAATTATTTTCAACCGAATTCAAAAAAGGAAGAGGTTCTCAATTTGAATATAATTATGAATTGATTTTGATGATTCTTTTTACTTAAGTCGTACTTCAGAGGTGGTCCCATATAAATTTTATCGAAATAGATTTAGCGCTTTTTAAAAAAAATCAAAACAAATACGACTTTAATATTATTCTACCTTCAATCTATATTTTAACTGTCATTACCGATAGTCATCACAGAAACATTAGCCAAAAACAAAGGATATTTGTATGTACATATTTGTAAGG
This sequence comes from Synanthedon andrenaeformis, assembly GCA_936446665.2. NCBI lineage: Eukaryota > Metazoa > Arthropoda > Insecta > Lepidoptera > Sesiidae > Synanthedon > Synanthedon andrenaeformis. The sequence goes on along the minus strand of OW387781.2, from coordinate 8,714,998 downwards.
AGCCAACATGATACTACCAGTCGAATGTCATTATTTTCTGTACAACCTTATTTTCATAATTAGGTATACAACTAAGTTGCCAGATCGATTGTCACTTGTCAAATTACCCGTATCTAAGTATTTAAATATAGTTGGAAATTAGCTGCAAAAGGGATAGAGATTTTTCGACTTCTATCCCTTATCCTTAATGCTAGTGTAGTTGGCAGCGCACTTGCGGCACCTGTGACGTTACTTGTTATAGGCGACGGTAGCCACCTACCATAAAGTGGACCGTTAGCATGTCTACCATTCCAAAAACAGTAAAGTTTTGTCAATTTTAGTTCAGTAATTAAGAATTAATAAACTATTAAACCTATTTTTTTAATTTTTAGTATAAATATATTTAGATACTATTGATCACCAACACACGTCCTAAAACAAAGCACGAGGGCCATTCGAAATTTGAAAAATCTTTCGCTCATAACTTCTCAATTACATTTAGACATCTGACAACTTAGGTAATTATGAAAATATGATCGTATAGAAAATAATGACATTCGACTGTTTATATATTTTTGACGCGTTGAATGTTCACATTAATTAGAGTACTTTGGAGTGTAGATATAATCGGTCTTCAAAGTGTGTAGTGTTATTTGAGTACCTAGACAGATCCGATATATCTGATGCTGACTGTACGAGTATGGCAACGCCATAACGAAGAAATTTTATTTTTATTATATTTTAGTAAATGATACTTGTATCCGCCACGTAATAGTATTTCAGCGCCCCTAGATGACGAAACAAAACACAGGCAAACTTAACGAAGCCATTTCGTGTTAAGTGAAATATATAGAAAGCTAACTATAATAACTTAATTTCATTTGACAATAAAGATTTCGTTGACATCATACGTTTTCTATATTTTATTCATAATCATAGTCAATGTCTATGATGAAGTGAATACTTATCAAAAAGGTTAAATAATAGATAGTTTAAAAAGTTAAATAATAAATAAGTACGAAGACAAGATGTATTAACGTGCGTAGAACTGTACTTAGTTGACGAAATAATACTATTATAGTATCTACTTAATAATAGTGTAGGTACGTAAAAAGAATTACTAATATTAAGACAAATAAAAGTTGGCGAAATAAGAAAAGTGACAACACGGAACTTTTTCTATGAAGATATATAAAAGTTGGCAAAACAGAACCACATGTACGAGTAACTACAAAAGTATTCCAAACAAGAAAGTTGGCGAGTACGTCCACGCTCTCTAAACCAATGTAGTAGTGCACAAAAACCAAAATCTATCGGTTTAAAAAACAATCAGTTAAATAACTTACCAGCGTTTTTAATTGTGGATGTTCGGGTAATTGATAACACCGGTCTACAGCATTTTTGTGCACGGGTTATACATTATTTATTTTTATTGCTTTTATACCTAGAAATAAGAATCAGAACAAAAAATACTTCTGAATTTGTTTTTATGAGTATAAAATGGAAAAATTAAAATCAATGAAAATAAATAGAAAATCCACAAAGATATGATTTATTAAAACATATCAAAAATCAAGTTTTAAAATAAAGTTAAGATATTTTTTTTTTACTTTTTCTGTCATGTTCAGTAGAAGTTTCTCTTATTAACCCTCAAATATAGTCTCCCATCATGCTTTCAGTATACTGGCCTTGGTAACGTCTCTCAAATTCCACTATGTCTTGATGGAAGCGTTCCCCTTGTTCTTCCGAATAAGCTCCCATATTATCTTTAAATTTATCTAGATGAGAATGTAACATATGCATTTTTAGAGACATTCTACATCCCATGATGGAAAAATTCGTGATCATGTCAGTGATCAGCTTTTCGTACTTTTCAGCTCTATGGTTTCTAAGAAAACCATGAACTACTGCCTTAAAACTGATCCAGGCTTTTTTCTCTTTATTGCTAAGTAACTACAAAAATATCACAATTCATAATTTTTTTTATTTGGGGGTCAACTAGGGCTTTCGAATACCGGATTTTTTTCAATACCGGTATTAAAAATTTTTGTTTTTCTTTCAGATTTGTTATTATTTTTGGATGTAAATAGGTATTTCTGTAGAAGTTATTTTCTCTAGTAAATAAAACAAACACGTTTTCTTTCAAAGTTTTCCATGCAAAATCATTTATTTATATGACAATAATAGACCTATTACGTGTCAGTCAGATCAGTCTTTTTGTATAATATCACATATCACAAAAGTAGCTTAAAAACTTTTTACTAAAATAATACTAATAATCATCATGAAAATAATTAACTTGGAGAAAGGCATTTGTCAAACTAAAAACTTTTATAAAATCAACATACATCTGCCAACAAAAAATATTTTTATAATATAACTATTAACCAGACAAAGAAACTAAACATAACAAAATTTACATTTTTTAATTATTAAAGCTTAAATCACAATTTTAAAGTCATAGTCTTATGGGTTCTGCTGTTTTAAGGCTCTTTCTTCCTGGAATTCTGTTCTTAGGAAAGAAAGAGCATCTAGGCTTTTATCGGAGAGCGATTATGTGATTGTGATCGTGGAAAACACTCTCTCCGCCTCTTCACTTGTTGGAGGAACGCATAACAAATAATTATAAGCCATATCAAGATACATTTCTCGGCCACCTCCAGTACTATCATAAACACCCATTTCAACTCTTATAATAGACTCAATGTCAGTGCTAGAAGAATCCTGTAGTATAGCCACCTTCTTTTGAGTTTTGGCTTGTATTTCTGCTTCTAATTGCTTCTCAATCGTCAATTCAATGTCAGTGGGCAGGCTCGATAAAGGAATGTCGTTGCTACTGTCACTCTCTATGGAAACAGTGGAGTGGGGTTCATGTCTTGGCTCTGCATTCGAAAATTTGACGCGCTTTAGTAAATTCACAATGACACTGTGGATCTCATTTGAGGTTGGTTTTGAGAACACGTCATCCTCTTCTTCGGCAAAGAAAGCCTCGGCATCATGCAAGTAATGAAGGACACCTGATATTATTTGGCGTCTCTGTTTTATATGTATTCTGAGGGCTGAGGCAAGGCTTCGGCTTACGATATTGTCTGCATCATCCAGTTTTCGCAGCATAAATTTAAGACAAGCATCAGCCGATAATAGAGTGGCATCACGACGGCACAGTGCAGTGACAGTAGCCTTGATCACCCTGAGGGCTTGGTGAATGTCATTTAATAAGGTGATATCTACATCATCAATTATTATATTTGATTTCAGATCAATTAAGGCTTTACTGATGCTGTCTGAGCTGCAAAAAACGACCGACCATATCGGCCATACTGCTCCAACGGGTTTTCACGTCCAGAATCAATTTAATCTCTTCGCCATGCTCCTTGGTTACATAGCTTTGCAATATGTCGTTTCTCGTAGGCGATTTTCTGAAGTATTTTGCTAGTTTTCTTACCTTTTCAATGACATCTTTGTATACAAATTTCGGTGGAATGATGACACGTGGACGTTCAACAATAAAAGCCCCGTTTGAATTATCGTCATCTTCACTATTGTCACTTTCGTCACAACTTGAGTCATCTTCAGACGGCGTTGCTGCTATGGCTGCAGGTGCCGGCGCGTATTCCTCGTTTTTTTTTGTATAAAACGTCAATGACTGCTAACTGTACACCATGCGCTAAGCATAGCTGATGATGACCATCGAAAGACTTTCCCATTTTGGTCATAACACTGGCGCCGTCCGTACATAGGGCAATCACGTCTTCGGACAGGTCGATGTTAAATTATTGCAAACGTTGTTTGAGATAAATTAAATTATCTGCAGCTGACATAGATCCACGTATGCGAACCAGACCCAGGTTTTTAAACTTAGCTTCTGATATTTCATGGTTGTGTAAATTCACATTCATGTATCTCTTATTTTTCAAAGACGTATACTCATCCAATGTAACGGAAAACTTTTTGTTGTTCTCTTTCATTTCTCTGATTTTTCTCTTTAAGTTATTTTTCATTGCTTCTTTTTGATTTAAAATTATATTGGTAATTGTTGACGGTGAATTTGGTAGGTTATGTCCAGATTTCTTAAAAAGTTTCCGTAGATCCTCTGATGTGCAAAATTTGCTTAATGGCAGACCATCTAAGGCTGCTAATCTGCTCACTATCATTTCCATTGAATCAAAACTTTTGAAATAATCGGTGAGTTTTGATTTCTTTGCTGGTGGTGGTGGCTCATCGTGTGTCAGTGAAGCAGTTGACGTTGAAGGACAACTTGCAGTTTTCTTGGAACCAACAAGGTGCACAGTTCGCATATGAGTATGGAGTCCACTCGTTGATCCACCGTACGTTTTAATGATCTTTTGACAATGTTTGCATTTCGCGGTCTGTCTATCTTCAGAAGCTGTAAAGTTATCCCAAACAGCAGTATTAGGCCGTTTTTTTAAAAACTCTTTATACTGAGTCTTTTCGGATGTTGACCTGTAATATAAAAAAGAAAACAGATGTCCCAAGTTGTTTAAAATACAAAAAACTTGTAACATTCAAAAAAACAATAGATATGAATTATGAACGTATACTCATACGTTTCAAATAAGCAGAGCTAATGGCACTTGAGGCGGCTATTCTGTTAACAATACATAAGGGTCGAAGTCAGGCACAAAAAAAAACGTATAGTAAGGTCTGCTCGCTTGAAAAAATAGGCCAAAGTACTTGAGCATTTATGTTTAGTTGATTCTACTTCCTCACTTAAGTAAGGCGTCTGTTGATTTTTAGTTAGTTTAATCATTATCACAAGTAACATTACATTTTTAATAAAAATAAATAATTTTGAGACACGTTGAGCGCACTATTTTTCCGTCGTCTGTCAGTGCAATAAACAAACCACTTGTTAGAACAATAGTCAAACGAAATAGCAGTCAGTACTTTGAAGTGCCATCAGCTCAGTTTATTTGGAACCGAGTATATCTTTAAAACAGCTAGCTCGCCAAAATGAAGTAACTCATTGCCAGAATAGAATTGAATAAATAATTTAGTACATAACAAATAAATATCTAGTGTAATATAGAATAAATTAAAATAATTTGCTTTCGTAACTTACATTTTTACGTTGTATCAAATATCCACACAGCGATAAAACACGTACAAGTACAACAAAGTCACATAGTGTACTGTAATTCTACTGCTCTGCTCCATGAGCTGTGGCGGGGCGAGTGGGGTGTCCCCTCGCCGCCAACGGCGGTCGCCGTACCCCGCGCCCCTTGTGCATTGGACTTAGAATGACTTAAGTTTGCTGTATGTAATTGCAGTATCGTTAAATCGTTGAAATATTGATTTAAACATACCAAAATAAAATAAAAGAGTAAAGTATTTATGTGCAGCAGTGATAGTTTATTACTATGTGTTTAATATAAAATAAAATCATTAATACCGGGATCCCGGTATTGGCCACTTCAATACCGGTATTGAAAAAGTCTAAAAAAAGTCCGGGATCCCGGTATTGGCTGATACCGGGATCCCGGTATTGGAAGTCAATAAAGATTTAATTTTCGCCTCTGAGAGCTTTGGAAAAAAACTTCAGACTCATGATTAAGAATCTTTACAAATTGTTTAATAAGACCCAATTTAATATGCAATGGTGGCATTAATATAGTTTTGAGATCGACGATTGCTTCCCGTTTAATATTGTATTTTCCTACTTTGTGCTCAGTACGTACAGGCCAATGTTTTTGTCGGTAGTGAGCGGCATCATTTCTACTATCCCACAGGCATAGATAACAGGAGTGTTTAGTATAACCACCTTGCATTCCTGTCAAAAAACACACCATCTTGAAGTCTCCAATAACTTCCCACTTGTATTCCATATATTTAATTGCAGTTAATAGCATTTTAATACTGTCGTAATTTTCTTTGATATGTACGGAATGTGCTAATGGAATCGATGGAAATTTGTTCCCATTGTGTAGTAGAACAGCTTTCACACTTTTAGTTGAACTGTCAATGAAAAGACGCCATTCAGATGTATGACATGGAATACCAATTTCTTCAAGTAGACCTTTCACGTCATGGCAAAAACAGAGGCCATCTTCCTTACTGAAGAAACAAGAAAATTCTTCATGACGTTTTCTTTGACGGGATATTCGAACATCAGATTTAATTAAATTCCATTGTTTTAACCGCGATGCTATTAACTCGGCTTTACTTTTTGGAAGATTTAAGTCTCTTATTAAGTCATTGAGATCTTGAGAGTCGATGAGGTGTGGTATTTTTGGTTTAGATTCAAAAACGAATTCAGAATGTACGGATACACATAAACTCCGTGATTGCTGGCTGTCTTGAGAGAGTAGTTGATTTTCCAACAATGGCGGAGCAGGTACAGGATTTTCTTCTGTATGTGGTATTGGAGCGGATGTGGATGATAGGTCAGGATAAGTTGAATTTTTAATTCTGAGTGGATTCACAATACAAAAATAACAATCTGTGTGATTGTCACTGGGTTCCCCCCAAATTCTCAGCACTGCAAACTTCATTGCTCTTTTCTCACCTCGGTACCAACCTACAATAAAACGTAACGTAACGTAAACCTAGTTCATGTTATTATAAAATAGTTAGTAAAATAAAAAAGAGAAAATGAACTCACCGTCAAGATTGTATCTGCAAGAGTTACATGATACATGTGGAGCCCATTTTTTGTCTTGATTTTTGACTGGTAGATTAAAGTAAGCTTGATATGCCTCGCAAATCTTTGAATTTGTACTTAAATCATACTTTTTCTCTCTCACTTTAATGAATTGTCCGCAAATATAATAAAACGAGTCAGTGTCTCGTTTACAACTTCTTGTAGCCATTTTGCACAGATTGATACAGCGAAAAATGATATGAAAGACGTTATTTCTCTGTAATATTCAAACACCAACTGTCGACACAACGAACGATGCAAGAAACACTGCTCATACGCCCTCTTAGGCTAAGGACTCACGGAGCGATTTTGTACCGTGCCCGCCGCGGTGGTGGAATTGCGGTTTTGTTTCTAAACTCACGAGACAGGTTATTTGCGCGGTTACGCAGCCGTCGCGGTTGAGATCATCGCCCGCAAACGTGGCGGGCGAGGATCGCAAGACGGGCGGTTGCAAGACGGGCAGTTAACGATCAGTTGAGGTCCATACCGCCATGGACACACACCAGCAACGAGCTGTTGCGTTATACTTACTTCACAGAAGAATTAAAAAAAGAAGACCCAAAAGGTTCTGGGTGCATCCACTGATTCAGGATAGAGATCGTTATGGATTATTTGTTACTCTTATTAGTGAATTAAAGAAGGACGAAGAAAAATTCTTTAATTATTTTCGAACTAGCGATCCGTTCCCGGCTTCGCACGGGTGCAATTTTTTTCTGCAAATTAAACGTAGAAACCTTCCTCGTTTAACGCTCTTCCCATTAATGAAAACAGTATAAAAATCCGTTCGGTAGTTTTTGAGAATCGCAAACATACAGACAGACAGACGCGGCGGGGGGACTTTGTTTTATAATATTAAAAAACGTAAATTTAATAATGTTGTCTGCGTGAGCGAATTGATTTTTGTTTAATTGTGCGTAACTTTGTCTTTTTCCTGTGTATATTAGTTCAACTGAGATAAGAGAACGCAGTTCGGCGAAATATGGGTATATTCTATCTCAAAACTTCGATGATGAATACTAAAGCTGTCTATCAAGCTGAGTGATGATCGTTAGGCAGAAAAGATAAATGTTTCAACTTATTCGTGTACATAGACTTTTCGAGTTTAATGAGAATGATGCTTATGCATTAAGATAGCCTCACTCTACTTCCTTCGAAATAAATATAACAAATCACCCATCAGGTTTAACAAATTTTTAAATTTCTAAAAATTTTGACGATGTTCTGAAATTTCAAAAAATCTTATTAAATTATCTGAAAAAGTGTAGAAAGTTTTCATAGAATTTTCTAGAAACTTCTGAAATTTTCGAGAAACTTCTAGAATTTTCTAAAAACTTCTAGAATTTTCTATAAACATCTAGAATTTTCTAGAATGTTAGCGAAAAAAAATCCGTTCCTATTAATAATACATAATGAGCGACTCAGCCAAAGAAAACATATGCCGCAAGGAGAACTCATCGTATTGCATGAACCTTCGTTTCAGTTGTTAACAACAAATGCAATTGTTATGAACGAAAAAAATCTTTTTTTTTATTGTCACAGGGTTAGTAACTTTTTTTCAGTAAAAGAAAAAATATCGCGTTTGAAAAACTCGAATATATTGCATAGATCCCGTTTTTTATTGTTTATAGCGGCCCGCTCCCGGCTTCGTCCGGGGTGTATTTTTTCTAAAATAAACGTAGCCTAAGTTACTCCTTATTACATCAGCTACCTGCCAATAAAAGTCCCGTCAAAATCGGTCTAGCTATTTCAGAGATTAGCCGGAACAAACAGACAGACAGACAAAAATTGTAAAAATGTTATTTTGGTGTATGTACCGCAATTTACATAAACAAAAAGTAGCCTATGTTACTCCTGACGACCCCCTCTTCATGTCTGCAAAGTTTCATCGAAATCGCTTCAGCCGTTTCTGAGATTACCCCGAACAGACAGACAGACAAAAATTCTAAAAAAAGTTATTTACGTTTTAACAGCATGCGAATGACTCTAAGCTTAGTTTGAGGCAGTTTTTCGCAAATCACAGACAGACACTCTGATTTTATTTATATAGATGTCCGTATCTAGTTATTTAGAACTTTTAAGAAAAATGGAAACTGCTCTTCAAAAACAACATACTAATATGCGAGATCCTATATCACCGGAGGAAATGTTGGCAGTAACATTAAGGGCAGGGTAGGGTTTTAAAGGCGAAAAAAGGCACATTTTCATGATTTTTTTTGCGCCGATATGAGTAATATTGTTTTATTCATTTTAACTTCTAAAGTATATTAGAAAAAAATTTCAATAAAAAATATTGATAAATATGCCCGTGACAGCGAATCTCCGGAGGCGCCTCGAAAAAAAGTTGTTTTGCGGTGAACATGATAACTCGTTACCGGATCATCTGAAACAAAAAAATCGATGTGCGTTTTAAAGGTGATATGTTTCCCCAGGTAATCAGAGCGAGTTTTTATTTTTTTTATTTTTATTTTTATTTTTTGCAGCCTTTGGAAGTGAAAGACGCGATTTTAGCGAAAAAAATCTCGGTGAATTTGTTATTAAAAAATAGAAAAATAGAAAAAAATAAAAAAATAAAGCTCTGATTACCTGTTGATTTATGTGTAGAAATAGTGTTTAAATTTTCAAAAGGATCGGTTAAGTAGATTTTGAGTTCTAATGTTCACGAACTTCAAAAATGACGTTTTCGGGAAAATCGATTTAACCCCCCCCCACAAAACAACACTAACCGAATGAAAATACAGCTACAAACGAACGAACCCAAACAAAAATTTATGGAAAACCTACAAAATTTTAGCGCCTCTGTACACAACCGCTCGACAGAAAGTGTGCCTGTAAACTGATTTATATACGATGTACCCGAAAATATACAATATACACAAGGTCTATTTATATACTTTCAAAGACTCATAGAAGGAGAAAGAAATTCGGGGTAACAAAGGGACTTGAAGCTGCTTCCAAACAGTTGGGCCGGGCAGGTATGAAAATCGAGTATGACGGCCGGTCGTTTGAAACGCTGTAGCTCCCTTAATTTTGCTCCGATTGACTTGAAATTTTTACACAATACTCTCGACATATTGTACATTCAGAAAAAAAATAAAAAAAAAATAAAAAAAAAAAGTCTTAAAACCCTACCCTGCCCTTAAGGTATGTTTGCTTATTTTAATAAAACTAGTAATAATATTGAAATTATTATATTTATTTATTCAAAATACACATCATCTGACAAATTGGACAAATTCAAATTACCATTAACTGAAGAGACTGATGGAAGATTTTGTGGACTTTGGGTATTGCTTTCAGGAGTAGAGTGGTAAGAAGAGGTACGATAGCCGCAATAGTTATTACTGTTATTTTCTTGACTGTAATTATAATATGTTGTATATTGAGAAGATGAAAATGCTGGAAGATTATTATCAAGATTATCAATAATTTGTAGAACTGCGATTTGAAATTTTCTTGTTTTTACTTGATCAAAATTTTGCAATGAAGGTAAAATTCCACGAAAAAATGACAAAGGCTTTGTCGGCGTCATCCTTTTTTTTTCTTTTTAGCAGCTGTTTGAGAAGAGACTGGTGTAGGTGTAGCAAAAGCATCTGACGTTGATGCAACGGTAGTAGTATTGGTAGTTTGTTGAGCTGTAGCACTGTTTGTTAAGGTTGAGGAGGTATTTTCAATAGGCATATTTTTTTTTCAAAAACTGTAACTGATCAATATATATGTACTTTTTGGTTTTTTTAGCTCCCGATCCAGATTTTGTTTCTGTTTCAACTTTTTTGTTGTTTTTCATCCAGCAATCTTTAATATTTTTCCATTTTTTAATTACCACGTTTCCTGAAAACATATAATTAAGTAAATTTATTTATTTCAGATACCTAGCAAGTGGAACTTCAATGAAAGATTTGCACTACACATTCAGAATTGGGCACACAACTATATCGACAATTATAAGAATAACATGTGAAAAATTATGGGAGGTGTTACTGCTTGAATGTTTTCCGGTAATTACAACAGAAGTTTTAGAAGAAATCAGCCAAAAATTTTACAATTACGCAAACTTTCCTCACTGCGTCGGAGCAATAGACGGGAAACACATAAGAATAATTAAACCAGATAATAGTGCTTCAACTTACTACAATTATCAGGATTTTTTTTCATTTGTGTTAATGGCTGTAGTTGATACGGATTACTGCTTTGTTTTTGTAGACATCGGAGCCCCGGGAAGTAATGCTGATTCAACTATTTTTAAAAATACTACTTTTTGGAATGCGCTTATTAGCGATTCAATCAAACTACCCAATGTAAAAATACTACCCGGATCTACTTTGCCACCTGTGCCATATATATTCGTAGCCGATGAGGCATTTGGATTGCATCAAAATATAATGAGACCTTATGGTGGTCAGTTTTTGAGTGTACAAAAAAGGGTATTTACTTATCGCTTATCTAGAGCACGGAGATACGTAGAATGTGCATTGGGCATTTTAACAAACAAATGGCGAATATTAAATCGTGCTTTAGATGTATCAGTAACTTTATCAATTTATATTGTGAAGGCATGTTGCATACTTACAATTTTGTACGAAGACGAGACGGCCATCACATTAGAGAAGAAGATTTTAGTCACAATCTTGAGAGTATACAGATAGCTCAATCAATACGCAGCGGAAAACAAGCCAATAACATTAGAGAGGTTTTTCAACAATATTTTATGAGTGACAGTGGAGCCTTAAGTTGGCAATCGTCAAAAATTTAACGAAATAAATTATTGTAAGTAGGTAGGTTATAGGTAACCCGAGTCAATAAAGAAAATAATCTAAAATGCCGGCGCTAACCCTAAAAATAAACCTATAATACTTACCATATTCTTTTTTATTTGTCTCGTCTAAATTTTCAAATTTTTTATTTTAAATACCACATACTTGTTCCCATGCTTTGATCGTTAAATTCTTGTACTTATATTCTTCTAAGCTTTTATCCCATAGAACTGGCCTTTCTTGCACCAAAGTAAATCGATTTCAATATCCATTTTATGTTAAACGTGCACGCACACGTCCGATGCCACAACTGGTGCAAAATGGCGTTGGCACAAACTATATAGTGATACTTACGTATCAGACGGGACACTCGCATAGAGCAATAGTAAACCTCAGAAATCGAACCTGACAGCTGCTATTTTTTTAAAACGTAGTTGTGTTTGTATAAAATAGTTTTAACCTTGGATACGAGGATTTTAATATATATATGGCAGGCCGGCAGGAATACTAGGCTTTTTATTAAATTCATAAATTATTCATATTTCATAAAATAAAAACCACAAATTATTTATTAAATCTTTTATTTCTTAAATTCGTTTTATATTTATTAAAAGCTTTTTCTTGCATTGCTGGCAAAGGTTTGTTTGCTAATCGAAAGACATCGGTGCCTTTCAAAAGTTTGTTAATTATATTGCACCAATTATGTATTATTAATCGCAAGGTAAGTTCCAAGAACAGCTCCAGGACGGACGCTTTATGATTTTCACAATTTAAGAAGTCAACAGAGTATTTTGAAATAATATTATGTTTGATTATTTTTTTAATATTTTTTTCTTGTGGATTTTTTTCCAAATACTTGTTGGCTTCTTCGGTACATGTGCCAAATAACTTCACAGCATATTCGGATGGGTACTTTAATTTTTTGTTTTTTTTTTTTTGACGGGAATTCTTTAAAAGCTATCCAGATATTAAGCTGCCCACAGTGAGAATCATTAGAAGTTAGACTTGCTTCACACTGTTGGCAGTCATATTTGGACAATATATAGGATGGGTTCCTGTCGTGTATGCCCGTGAATGTATTTTTTGCCTTTCCTGCAGAGCCGTTGTTACACATTCACTGTTGTTACTAGTTACACGTACACTTGTCGTGAAGCGACAGTTAAAATAAAAATATGAAATAAGTATTTACAGATATATTTTAGAGAATATTTACAAATAATATATATATATATATAAAAAAAATGGATGAATTGAAAGTTGTGTAGAGTGTTATGAATGAAGTAAAGGTGATTAAATAAAGATTAAAAAACAGCAGTCTGGGGTGCAGTGGTGAAGTGCGTCCGGGATCTCAGCACCGACTCCCGGAACGATACGATGCAGACGGGCAGCGGCGATGGGTGCGTCCGGAGTCTCTGCACAGACTCATGGAACGACACGAAGTGAGCGTGCAGTGGTGAAGTGCGTCCGGGGTCTCAGCACCGACTCCCGGAACGACACGATGCAGACGGGCAGCGGCGATGGGTGCGTCCAGAGTCTCTGCACAGACTCACGGAACGACACGAAGTGAACGTGCAGTAGTGAAGTGCGTCCGGGATCTCAGCACCGACTCCCGGAACGACACGATGCAGACGGAAAGCGGAGATGGGTGCGTCCGGAGTCTCTGCGCCGACTCACGGAACGACGCGAAGTGAAATTTGCTGTAGTGAAGTGCGTCCGGAGTCTCAGCACCGACTTCCGGAATAACACGAAGCAGATAGAGGCAAGACAGGCCAAATTTCAATGTTGTATCGCAGAGAGGAGCGACAACACACTGATTGATTTTCATCAGTCTAGCCGGCTGGAAAACCTTCGAAATCATATTTTTAAAATTAAATTTAGAAAATAATAAATATATATGGCCAGGACATTTCTAATTTAGAGGTGAGGTTGTATATAAAAAGGAATAAAAAATGAGCGAGAAAGCAATAATGTAGTGAGAAAGCATGATGTCAAAATATTATGGGAACTATGGCGACGAAATAAATAAACAAAGAGATTATGTCAAAAATATATAAATTTGCGTTTTTGAAATTGTATGATGGCTAAATGCATGTAAAACGTATGAGAAAATGTAGGAAAAAGTATACCAGACATTCTGAAAACAGGCTGTCGGTAAGATAATAAGGAAACAAGGGAAAAATGTGATGTAAATGATACGTGAATGACATGTAGGCCGAAAAATATATAAATTACAGGATCTGAGGCGTTATCCAGGTTAGTAGCGCATCCAGGAGTGATGTATGAAGTGTATGAACACGCTACACACTGTTGCTAGCTATAACAGCAGAGGACCCAGAAGAATCATTTTCTGCATTAACTTTATCCTTTGTAAATGCCTTAAAAAGAGATTGCAACTGCAGTAATTGTTCACCTGAATCCTCTTCACAATTAAAGCCTTCTTCATGAAACTTTATGAACCTTGTGATTAATAAAGACCTAAATGTGGTTTTGAAGGTGTGGCAACTCGGGTCATTATTTCGGAAATTATATGCACGAACTTGTCCAAAGAAGTTTTCAATAGGATCCGAATTAAAATACCTGGGGCGCAAAATTTTAATATCTTTTTCTTTAAAGAATTGCCACAACTTTTGGTAATTTTCAATAGTTGTGATAAAGTTTTTTAAGGACGGTACGACTATCTCTTTACCAGCATTATCTAGAAATCTTAAATGTTTCAATTTTCTTAATCCTTCTTCCCAAAAAACGTGGTGTATCGAACTCCGAGTTACAGCCTGTCTTAGGGGTTTTCCTTTGTGTAGATTTGGTTGTTGTAAAATTTGTAAATAATACGACTTCTTGAGAGCGTTAATTATATTTAGTTTAGACAATAGAAAGACAGCCATTACATTAGCCTAGGTAGGTAATCGTACAGACTATATATTACAGACTAGTTATTACAGACTTTTTATTGTTGTATAAACTTGCACCATTTATACTGTCAAACAAATCATCAAAAAATGAAACTATCTCCGCTGTGTTCTTTATGATGTCGCTGACTGGAGTTCCATCAGCATACTGAGCTAAAACATAATTCGTTACTTATTAAAATTTCAGTTAAAGAAAATTCGAAAACGAAAACGTGGAATATTTTTACTAATTTATAAAAAAGTTTAGTATACTCACAAAACTGAGCTGTATATGCCAATGTCGACGCAACTGACTTGCTAAAAACTCTCGTACAATTCTTTACCTAAAAAGAAAATAAATCAAAATTACTTAATAAGCCAAGTAATTACATGGAATTAGATTAAAAATTGGGTTTAAACTGAAACGTTTTTAAACATCTATACGAAACATAGTACCAATAAATACGTAACATACCTTCATTTTCTTTATCTTCTCTGGTATCACATGTTCGTCGTTCAGCTTGGGTAGCAATCTCATCTGAGCATGGTTGCAGTCAGTTTTATAAACTTGTACAATATCATCCCACTTTGATATTTTGTTATCAAATTTGATATTTTTCATAATGAAATTATTACGTATTCCTTTGATGAGATGTGGGGCGTCATAAATTATAAGTAGTAATTGGCCGTTGATTTCAATGAAGCCATCTAGAAAGAAAAGGTATTTATTTACTTTATAACGGCGTTGATTTAAAAAAAAAATCGATTAAAATTATATATAAATATAGAGTGCTCACCTATTTTGTCTCCTGCACGTACTTGTCCTCTCTCCCTGTCACTCTGTAAGCTTTTTAAGGCGGATTTAGGGATTGCAATCCAGCACTGTTTTCAATCCAGCGGGATCCCGCGGGATCCCCCAAGGTTTTAGTTTTTTTTTTTGGAATTTAAATAAATATTCTTTGTTATTCAAACGTTTATTAAAAATTACAAAAATCAACAATATCTTTCTACACCTAATTGACTAATTATTTTACTGTTTGACTACTTATTTATTAATAAAAAGTTCAAAAACAATAGCAAATATTAATATATGGTAATTTTGTAATCTTTTTACTTTAGTTAACTAAAAATATTACTTCTAATCTTTATCTGAGGTAATTATAATCAGTCTTTTCTGTTCAGAGATTTAGAGTATCATATGAATTTAAGTTTACTAATTGTCTTAATTTTTCTTACTAAAGTAAAGAATCAATAAAAAAATGTAACAAATTTATAAATACCAAATAATAAGTCACTTCTCTTTTTGAAAATATGATCTTAAAAAACAAATAGCATCAATAGTGTTATCTTCCAATCTATTTCTTATAGAAAAGGCTCTTTCTGCCTCCACGCTTGTTGGTTTGATAGTTAATAAATAGTCGTGCAACAAAGTTAAATACTTCCCTTTCACTCTATCAGTTTCGAATGTTGCCATTTCTTTTTTTAAATAACGTCGCGTCGACTTACGTTGCTCTGTGCGCAACACGCTGCGAAGTGAATTTAAGGCGGCAAATTTGAATGAATTTGCGCGATTTGATGCTTGCGGATCCGCAGGCTGTTGCGGGATCCCGCAGTTCCTAAAATTATGCTGGATCCCGCTGGATTGCGGGATCCCACTTTGCTGGATTGCAATCCCTAGGCGGATTGAAATGCCGTTCCTTGATCGCAAACTAAAGTGATTGGTATTAGTCCAGTACTGCTCACTGCAATTACTACATTTGTTATAATATTTTTCAGTTCTATGGCAGATGTCGAACCTTTGCAAAAATAAAATAGTAAAGGCTGCTGCCACTTGTAAATAGCTCATCAAACCATAAATACGAGTGCGTGGTCTGCAAAGTCATTAGTTTTTGCATTTAATTCGACAAATCCATCAATAACATCTCTGTTGTCATCATATGCCAAAGCTGACTCTATAGACATTTCATCGAAAAGAATTGAGTATTTTTTGTTTTCTTTCCAATTGTTGACCTGAAAATAATAGAGATTTTAATAAATCATGTGTAAGAAAAAGGTTATGCAGAATGTTGCAGAATGCAAACATTCTGCATAACAATGTTAGTACATATACCGCGATTTCAAATTTTTATTAGAAATCCACATTATCATATTTTTAGCTCTTTAGTAAAGTGGCCACAAACACCTGCCGGCATCTCCAGAACAGCTTAGTACAACTTTTTGTCATAATCTGAGCATTGGCTTTGAAAACATAGAGGATAAACAAACATTGATTTTTAATTAACTTATAATTTTACCTTTTCTTTTACAGCTTCAAGGACTTGAGGGTTGATACCAGGTTCAATATTTAACTCTGAGATAAACATATTGAGGATGTGTTTGGATGGTAGGATAAATATTCTTTGAAGAAATCTGTAACATTTAGGACCTTGTTTCATTACAGAGAGTGCAATAAGTTTTTCTTCATCAGTAAATCTTCTGCCATTTGACTTCTTTGTGCACTGCTTAATTTGCATCCACATGATTTTTTTAACAATGGGATTCATTTTCTCAGTTAATTTCTCAAATGAAATGTGCTTGGAGAATTTCATAGCTCTCTTCGCCCTACGAGTAAAATTTAACTGCCTGCGAGCTTTTGTATATTCTCTGTAAAGTTTCTTGCAATTTGGTGTAAGAGACTTTCTATTAGAAATGCATTTTCTAGATTTGGGAGTAAAACAAACTTGAAGGCCTGTGAAAAAAAAAAGATTTGTATAGTCAGTTACATTACATAATAGATAAACAATTTAAGGACTTGAGAAAAAAATGTGTTTTCATACCTTCTTCTAGTGACTTTTTGGGAGATTTATTTTCACATCTATTCATAGATGGTAGAGAATCATATACTGGAACAGCTCTACATTTCCTTTAGATGTAGATGGAATATCCAATGCTGCTAATAATTTCTTTTTATAGTTATCATCTATCTGAGCCGGCAATCAAACCAGCTACAATCCAAAAAGTTTTATAGGGCTACGGTCTTATTCATAATAAGTTACAAGAGGCTTATAAGCATGTTATAGAGAGGATCTCCGAAAACATTATTCATGAACGTTCAATATCATTACAACACTATAAGCACCTTATAATAAAGTCATACGTTATAATAGACTTATAGAACATTTATGAATAATGAATTTTAAAATACATAAGAGCATTTTTAACTAAGTGTGCAATAAACCTGTTATAAGAGATTTTTATGACTAAGTCTATAGGCTAGATTACAACAATCAAAAATATCTAATAAACATGGTCAATTAAACGAAAGGAAAATCATGAAATTTAAAATTATAAATTCAATGTATCAAGATATAACACTTGCACTGAAGCAAGGATCTTAACATTTTAACATTATTTACAAAAGAATATTATAAAATGTTAAGCATTTTTGTATTAATTTTACTTCAAATACAAGTACAACTTACAAGTCTCAGTCCTTGTCAGTTTCACTGGAGTATTAACTGACATACAATATGTATGATCTTCATGCTTCCTTTTTTTACTATAGTCATGGTCAAGGAAACCTAGAAAAAAGGGGTATGATTCAAACAACCATGTAAGACAATTATATACAAGCTGCTATAAATTTACTATGAAGGTTACTCTGAAGTTTGAGATAACTAGGTATTTAGAATACTTACAGTTTTCATCAGTGGTAATAATGTTTGAAGTTTGAGCAATGCCGGTAGAAATCTCATTTTTGCTAAATAGCGTCGGGTACGCTCCACCGCGAAGGCGAGGTCTTGGGTCTAAAGACGCCAGAAACCGTTTCTCAAAATGCTTTACACACACGTGTTGCTTTCGGAGATCCGGCAAACTCAAACTATTAAGTGTTGGGCAATTAATGCATTGTAACCACTTTGCGAGTCCTATCTCAGTTTTAGGGAATTGATATAATTTGACGTCCTTTCGTCTGCTATTACAATTCACTACACAGCACCGGTTATACATGTTAAAAGTTTTGGAGTTTGTAAAACTGGAAAATAATAACTTAACTTCGTAATTCGTAAATAATACCGGACAATCCTGACATGCTCTGACGACAGAGACGTAGGGTAGAGGAAGTAGGAAAGAAGGGGGAAGGGTAACTGTCATTTTCATTTTCTGAGCTCTCTGTTATTCCCAATCTACTAAACACTGCCTTTAATGCTTCGATAGTAGTATCTGGTCTTAAATCTTTTAATTTTAATACTTCAAAATACTTACTGTAATAATAATCAACCACAATTATGTAATTTTTATCTTTATAATGAAATACATCTGTGCCTAAATGACACCATGGCTTATTAGGTATTTCTCTGATTAACATTGGTTCCTTGGCGTTATTTTTTTTATACCTATCACAAGTACTACAATTAAGAACTTTATTTTCTATGTCTTTTGACATATGTGGCCAAAACATGCATGATCTAGCTCTAGACTTACTCTTTTCTATGGCCATGTGATTGTAATGGATCCTTTCTAACATATAATAAATTTAAACATATAACATATTCTAACATATAATATAATAAATTTAAAGGTGTCATTAAAGCCAAACTCCTCTCGAAAGGCTACTATAAGGTCACTGATTATTTAAGTGACAATGAAGCCTGGATTTAGAGCTTGGATCCGGAGCTCATACTATGTTTTGCTTAGTATTGTATATGAACTTTATGTTTGTATTAAGTGTACTTAATTATAATTTTTATATTTTAAAGATGACAAAAAGAATAGTATCCTGAGTTTCTTTCGGGGTTTCTTCTCAGGATCGTCATCTTGGCTTTTTTTCCGAAACCCTAGTAAATTTAAATTTATAATAACGATCATAAGAGTTTCGTGAGAAACCTAATTGATAAATAAATATTTTGATTTTGATATCAGACCTTAATGTATTTGGTACAACAATACAGTTATTTTTGAAAATTAGATCATTACAAATGTACAGTTGTTCAGAAATTGTATAATATGGTTTTAAATTTTGTTTTGTTATAGGCAATGTACTGATAACCATTCCTACTTGAGCCTCAATTTCTTCTTCCATAATTGTATCATTACTTTTTAAGCTGTGTCTAGATAACGTGTCTGCTATTAAGAGATCTTTACCTGGCTTATATTTAACTTTTAAATCGTACTTCTGCAATTGCAAACGCATACGTTGCAATCTGAAAGGTATGTCACATAAGGGTTTTCTAAAAATAGTTTCTAATGGCTTGTGATCAGTTTCAACCTCTATTTGTTTGCCATAAATATATTGGTGATATCTTAAACAACCAAATACAATTGCTAAAAATTCCTTCTCGATTTGAGCATACATTATTTGTGTACTGGTCATGGACTTAGAGGCATAGGCTACTGGTAATTCATTCTGTAATAGAACTGCCCCTAAAGCATCCTTAGATGCATCAACAGACAATTTTATCGGTTTATTAACATCATAATATTGTAACTAGAGGTGGAAAAAAGTCTTAAAAATTTTAAACGTTTAAACGTTGTACTTTTTTAAATAAGCGCGCATAAAAAAGTGCTTTTTTGCTTAATTGCTTTTTTCGTTTATTGACTTTTAAAGCCGTTGAAGTAAAAGCATTCAACGTTGTGTTTATAAATTAACTACGTAACGAGCTTTTTAAACATAGCTATGTTTTGTTATTACAATATAAAAAATGTTGAATAAAACCTAATTACCTATATAAATATTTTTTATACTTACCCATTTCAATAAACTTTACTTCCTACTTAATTTCAGGCTTAGGACTGTGGAATTTTGTGTCTACATTTTACACTATTAACATTTTTTATTTACAGTTTTAATCATCACATTTCACATTATTGTATTTATTGTTGTATGTACATAATCACAATTTTTTTTTCTTTTATGAACACTTTTTACAGTTAATTCAGATATTTATTGTTTTCTTTTTTTTTTTTAAGAATTCAAAAACATTAATTGTTTGACTTTTGTCGTGGTGAGTCTTGTTCTCCTGTCTGCGATAATGTAACCTGCTTTAAAAAAAGCCCTTTCGCAGGGTACTGACGTTACCATTATATTAGAACTAGAAATAAATATTTGGAATAATGTCGGGTAAATCGTACGGTGCTCCTTCCACCATTTCATCGGGCATTCAGTCCGAGGCAAAATATTCTCTCTAAAATGTATATTTATTTCTTCGATTGATTTTTCCTCGATCGTTCTTGGTTGGCTAGAAGACAAAATTTTTTGTTCGAATTTTCCCCATAATGATGAACAGGGTAGTGGATCAGATTCTGAAGCAGTAGCTGTGATAGTGACTGTTTGTTCTCTTTGAATGGCAATAATTTTATTAAGTAACGCAGTCTTTGCTCTCAACATCAACGCTTGATCTTCAAAGGCGTGGTGCTTGAAACGGGGGTCTAAAAGAGTGCAAATCCCAATTGCTTCATTTTGTTCAATATCCCGAAATCTTGCCTCTATTCCCTGTTTCAGATTTAATATAAGGGCATTCACGGGATGAGAGAACTCACGCTGCGACAATTGGTCACATACTGTAGTCAGTCCAGTAATTAAAACTAGAGCCTTGCTTGCTAAGAGATACGTCTCACCACTTATTATTTTTGTGACATCTTCGAATGGTTTAAGGACTTCGCAAATTTGAGCTATACAAAGCCATTCCTCCGAGGGAATTACAGGAAGGTCCACATCCAAATTTGATATAGTAGCCCTTAAAGCTTCTTGCAAAGAAACAAATCTTTCTAGCATCTGGTAGGTGGAGTTCCAGCGCGTAGGTACCGCTAATAACAGGCTTTTGGGCTGAGGTATATTTTGTGCCGTCATCTGATATATTTGAAGTTTCTCTTTGGCAATGGCGCTGCGTTTAAAATGAGATACAGTTCTCTGCACTTTGGCAATTGTTTGTCCAATAGTGACATCGGTCAAAGCTGCTTGAACAATTAAATTTAATTTATGGGCGAAACAACCATAATGTGGTATCTCTAAAATTCTTGCAGCTGCTTTCGTGTTGGCTGCATTATCTGTAACCATAAAGTTTACTTTGTTGCTAATGGCCCATTCAGCAAAAATCACCCTTAGCTGAGCAGCTAACCTTTCACCTGTGTGGTGACCTTCAACAGCTGCACATTGAATTAAAATGCTGTGGAACTCTAGTGTTTACTTATTAATGAAATGCTCAGTTACTGCCATGTATGCCTCTAAATTTTTTGAAGTCCAGCAGTCAACAGTGGCACAAATACTCACGCACTGTTGTTGAACCAGCGTCTGAACTTCTCTAAGCTGTTCGCTATATTCAGCTGATAACAACGTATTTGATAATGTTTTCCTGCCCGGTAATTCATAACTAGGGTTAAGGACTGCAACAAACTCCTTAAACCCTTCATCCTCGACAATGCTGAAAGGTTGAAAGTCCATGGTCATAAGTTTTAATAATGATGTCTATTTTCTTTTTTTCTTCAGGCCTTAATTGGCGCGGTAAATAAGAAGCCATGCTTCTTTGTCGGTTAAAAGCGCCACCACCATAATTACCACCACCACTACCACCACCGACTCTGCTAACAACATTATTTTGGTTACCTACTGCTGTCGGTGCTGCAAAACTTGTAGATTCTGATGTAGATGGCTGCTCCACCGTGGTGCTAGAGCTGTTGCTGGGCCGCGCTAAGCAACGCGACAGACACTCATTATATACACTTATATGTTTAAGTTTTAAATGTTGTTTTAAATTTGTTACAGTTGTTTTAAATGAAATGTTTTTTTTTTACAAGTATTGCACTCCGCAATTTTGTCCTCCACATTTCTTTGAAAATAGTCCCATATAAGATTATTATTGTTTCTCGACATTATATACACAAAGTTAAAATTAGTGGTTGCAGTCCAATTATTACTCAATATTTACAAAGTTTTTATTTACACTCACCACGAACAAAAATAACAGTACTTATGTATTTAAAATGTTTGTTTTATAATAAAAAGAAAAACAAAACGCACGTAAGCAATAGGTATACACGCACACACAACGCAACGAAAACACGTGTTTGCTCCGTAACAGCGAAAAGCGTATAGGGTGTTCTCATTCAATTTGGTGATAAAAGATAATTTTAGAAAAAAGCCTTATTGTGGGTGATCAAACTCTATAATTTTATATACAGAAATATTAATTGGTTTTTTATTTGTATTTCCAGGCAAGACATTTTTAATTTGAACGCAGGGAACTACGTGAAAAACACAATTATTTCTTCTAAGCTAACTTGGCCAATTTGGTGATGACCACTTTAAGTCGGTGATACATACTTCTCTAATTTGGTTGTAGCCAAATTATGTGAGGGTTTATTTTTTTTATATCAAAAAATTAGAATAAAATAAAGAACATTTTTATTATTTATTATTATTATTATTTAGAAAAATAATGCCACATACAAAAGTAAATCTTTAGTAAAATACCTAACCTTTTAATTTATTGATTTTAATCGTACAAAAATTCCTCATCACTTGAGTCATTTACACAACAGTTATCACACATAAAAACTTCTTGAGTTTCGTCAACTTCTTGACTTTGGCAATAGATATGATAAGGGTTTACACAAAAAGAACAAGTTATCCATTCAGCGCCGTTTTTAGACAAAACGTCTTTAGAAAATGATCCATGGCATGCTTGGCAAATCCAATCTTCGTCCGAGTTAGTGACATGTCCTTGGCTTCTTCTGGACATTTTTAATCGTTCTTTTTTTTGGAATTTTACGCTTATGTTTTTTGTTATTTTCAACTTTCGATGTGGATGGAATAATAGTCACTGGACGTTTAGACTTCGATTCGGATCGTTTCTCAAGTTCTTTATTTGAAGTCGAAGGCGTTACAATACTTTTCTTTTTAGGAGTAAGCAGGATTGGATCGTTTCCTTTTGTGGTTATAACAGGTGTCAAGCATTGAGCCTTTGGCACTGTCCTCTTTGAGCGTGTGTTAGTCTTGGGTGTTAATTTTGGCAAGATCAGAATATCTGTAACTTGAACTTTTTGAGGGTTTTGGCGATTTGAATCCAAAGCCCCTTCTAAATCTGGTGTATTTACTGAAGTAGACGGTTCAGGGCTAGAAATAAAATTCTGATAAATAGCGTTCCAGTTACAAGAAACATTAAAACATTATTAAAGTTTTCTTTTTCTATTGAAGCTGTTTCCGGTACCGAAGATGTATCAGGGTTTTCGCTCAAGAGATCTTGGAACTCTTCTTTTGTCTCAGTAAGAGGATCACTTGTCTTTTTATAAATTTCTGCTTGCGGAATTGCAATATCTAAATCTTGTTCGACAAACACTTCTTGCAGTGGGATACGTTCTGAGGGCATTGGTTTGTCTGTCAGTTTAGATGGCGCGATAGCTTCTGGGCTTAGTTCAGTTTTGTTGAGTGGATAGATACCAGTCTTTTTAAAGCCTGCCCGTATGTTTGTTTGCGTAAACGATTTTTCGAACGCGGGTGTCAAGAAAGAGTGGAAATCAAAACGCGTCGGCATTAAATTAGGTTGACTGATTTTATGATGTTGCAATTCTGATCGCCACGCATTTTTAAAAGGCCGAAAGACTCCAACATCGAGTGGCTGAAAGATGTGACTGGTATGCGCAGGCATCGTAAATAAAACGATTTGGTTAGATCTTGCGTACTCTAATATTTGTGGGGCAATGTGACTTGCGTGGGAATCCATAATAAGGAGTACAGGTCTTGCTGGTGGAATATTTTTTACAAAAAACTGGAGGAATTCCAGGAATAAATCCGCATTGATACCTAACATGTAATTCGTAAGTGATACCTAACATGTAATTCGTCCATTAACATTACATGCACATATGAATATATCGAGAATAGCAAATTAATAGTGATTAAATTAATGCGTTGTACGTTTCTTGACCACGGCTAGGCGGGAAAAGGGTTGTCATTTCACGGTACGCAATTTCTACTCTTAATATTTTTGCCAATGTAAGGAAAATGGGAAACATCGCGGCTGGCTTCCACGACACTCCCGCCCGAAAAGTTAGAAAAAGGCTAGTAAATTTTGCGTCCACTTTCTAATTTTCTCTAGAGCTCTAGTGGCCGCTGCTCTCTTTGGTCTCGTGTTATAACTTGATGGTATTTCATCATTGTCAATGTCTAATTCATCCCTTTCCTGGATGGTCTCTCTGTTCTCATCATTGTGACTGATATTAATCGCTGGATCTCCCTTTTCAGAGTCAGCTTCCGAGGTCTCTAGCATGCCTTTGGTGATTAAAGTGTCCCAATGAATATATCGAAGGATCCCTTGTCCTCTTCTTCACTTTGTATTTCGAGAGGATATAAATGGGCTATGGACCTGATGAATTCTTGGTTTCCTACTTTAACCTTTGCTACTTTTTCTAAACCGTCGGTTCCTTTTAAGAGTGCTGTGATTTTTCCTACCTTCCATTCTTCTCGATTTTTGGAGTCTCCCTTTATTTGTACAGTTTGATCTAATTTAAGCATGTCCTTTGACGTTACTCTGGGTTCCTTTGCGAAATTGTGATACCTTTCCCTTAGGCTTTGTAAGTATTGGTTAGAAAACATGGTTTTAAACTCGTTTAGAATCATTAGACCTCTCTTCCAACTCTTGATAAGATCGGTCTTTGTATTTGTTTCTGTGACTGGTGAGTTATGAAATGTTGGTTTTACTGA
Source organism: Synanthedon andrenaeformis (assembly GCA_936446665.2). Taxonomy (NCBI): domain Eukaryota; kingdom Metazoa; phylum Arthropoda; class Insecta; order Lepidoptera; family Sesiidae; genus Synanthedon; species Synanthedon andrenaeformis. The sequence goes on along the minus strand of OW387781.2, from coordinate 8,690,047 downwards.
TAGGCATTTTCCTAGGGTTAAAAAATCTGAAGGTTTAAGAATCTAACTGACTATCGTTCGGTAGATGTTTCTGTAGGGTTCTTTTCATACAGTTTTTTACTATCCCGATTAGTCTCTCGTAGAAACCTCCGAACCAAGGGGCTCGTTGGGGTATGAATTTCCACTTAATATTATTTTTGATGCAATATGCGTCTGAAACGATTTCTGATAGAAGCTTAAAATTGGTGGCATTATCTGATGTGATAAGTTGTGGTTTTCCTCTTACAGATGTCATTCTCCTTAGAGCGAGAAGACTCTGTTCCGCTGAGAGGTCGTTAACAATTTCTAAATGTACAGCTCTTACTGCCAAAAATACCTAGTACAAAATTGTCATGACCTGAAAGGCTAAACCTAAACTATACCTTCTAATCGGTCTGTGTCTAAAAATAAAGCTTTATGTACGTACCTGTTGTGAACTCCAATTTTTGCTTATGTTTTTTAGTCTCAGCATGTTTCTTAATGTCAAATAGTTTGGCCAGAATTTCCACACAACAATAACTACAAAATGCTTTGGACGAGTTTCCACTTGCTGGCTTTAACAACCACCCTTTAAATTCATCTAGGCTCTCCCACTCAGTTTTGGGAATAAGTCTTAGGTTTCTTTGGTAGATCCATTTTTCATAACAATAACAATATCTCCTTCCTTGGGCGTGTTCCGTATTCGCCCATGGCGTGCCCTTTGTGCTTTATATCTATGGTCTTGCTTTTACACTATTACTCAGACAAAATGCTGACAGTTGATGATTACAAACTGCTTCCACGGATCAATAATATAGATGAAGTCGCTATATTTAAAAATTGCTAAAAAAAGTAGCTAAATCTTATAACTAAAATTTTTTAGAAATTGTAGCTGACAGGGGTGCAAAAATAGCTAGATCTAGCTATAAAATAGCTGTTGGCATCAGTGGGGGCGCGGGGCCCGATCCTTGAGTCTGATTGAGATAGTTAACTAAGTTAAGTATAGCCGAATTTTCTTCGTTTTGTATAACTTCTAGTGTATTTGTTTCCTGTCTTTCAGTTTCCTGAACATTATTTGGTGTTGATGATGGATGAGATGCCGTCATTTTTAATTCATATGGTACTTATATGGTATATCATATGGTATTTTTAATATGGTACTTTGCCTGTTACGGCTTGGTCATCTTTAACACTTCTTAATTCAGCAGCAAATATATTCACCACAAATATCAAATGGATCCTTTTTGTCCTTTTCATCCATCTTTTTTTTTCGCACTTTTCAAAACATCAAATATTTCACTTAGGTCATCTGTCTTATTTATTTTCCTCGAAGATGTAGATGTTGTAGCATTCGATGTGGGCCTTGGTGATTGAGATGGCTTTAATTCCAAATCACTTTCAGGTACATTGTTTTCATCCACCTGTAAATTATCATCTTATTTTTTTTTTTAAATTTTAGGTTCCAAGATCGGAGCAGGAATGGAAATAAATACGATGGAATTTTCCACATTCAATTGGAGCCGTTGATGGGAAACACGTTTTGATTGCAGCGCCAAATAATTCTGGCAGTGAATACTACAATTACAAAAATCAGTTCAGCATGGTACTTCTGGCAATTGCAGATGGAAATTATAACTTTATATACGCAAATTATGGAGCTAAGGGTCGGTCGTCCGACAGTGGAATATTTCTGGAAACAACGTTTTATAATGCATTGTTAAAAAACCCACTTAAACTGCCACGTCCTGAACCAATAACACAAGGCTGACCAGAAATGCCATATTTACTGTAGGTGACAGTGCTTTCGCGCTAACAGAGAACATCATGAAACCATATCCTGGCATTCATGAACGTGGGAACAAAAAACGTATATTCAATTACAGACTATCAAGAGCTAGGAGGATTATAGAAAATGTTTTTGGCATTTTATGTGTGGTGTTCCGTATATTCACTAAATCTATTCTGTTAAAACCTGCGAATAGTGAACTCGTGGTATTAGCTTGTGTATATTTACATAACTTCTTAAGACGTAACATAGTTTCCAGATCCATATATACACCTCCACAAACTTTTGATTTTGAAGACTCTGAAGGTAACCTATTAGAAGGTTCATGGCGAAGGGAACTAGGTTCGTTTCCTATGACAGACTTGCAAAGACGGGACAGACATGCATCACAATCAGCTCTATTAGAGAACAGTTTGCCGATTACTTTATAAGTCCAGAGGGAAGTGTTCCATGGCAAAATAATGTAGCGTAACTGTAATAATTTTACAGACAATAATAGTACAATAAAAATGATATACAAAAATAACTTACTTGTTGCGTTTAGCACGATAACATGCCGCACGCAACATGCGGCAGCGTTGACCGTTGGTCAAGACCAGGTCAAGACTAACCGGAACGGCGATACGCCGCGAACCTTAAACTTAAGACTACTTACTTACCCTAGTCTGCCTGATGTCGGCGTCTCCGGCGGTAGGGAAATATATATATATATATATATGTATAAGGGAAGGCAAGGAAAGGACGACAGGGAATTACCGCCAAGAACTTGGCACCGTAGGTGATGCCGTCCAATCTGCTTCAAGCTCACCACACAAAGTAACACTGGTACAATTGTCTTTAGCACGACACAATATAGGTTACCGATAACCGTTTAATCTTAATTATCTCCGTTTTATCAAGTTTTCTTATCATCTCTCACGAGTACCGACCAATATTTTTCGGTAATTCAAGCAAAGCATTAATTACAATAGCACAAAAATAATGACAATACAAACGTCACAGCACAGGTGTCAGGCGGGAAGCCAACCACAGAGTATTTGACATTACCAATTATAAGCTTGGCTGGCTGCCGGCACAGAACCAAAAATTACTATTTTATTCATAGTATCTGTTTCACCAGAAGTGGTTGCACCACATAACAAAAATTCCAATGGCTAGTAATAAATCCATTTACGTTTTTCTATTGCACCGCTGCTGCCTAAAGTTTTCTTTGCCGACATCTTTTTTCTCTAGTAAATTGAGTACGCAGGACATGTATTTTAGTTTCCACCTCTTTTTTGGGTATATTTAGAACTTGAGAAATTTCTTCAAATGCATTTTTGTTTCTATCCTTGTATTCTTTTATAGAAGAATCCCATAATAATGATTTTAATTGAAATAGTTCGATTAATTATGTTCGATGCATTATTTTGTCATTGCTCCACACTACTGCCATGTTTATAAAGGGTTGCAAATACGTCCCCACACGTCAACATTTGTTGCTAAACTGATGTTTACGCGCGACGCGCTGCAACAGAGTGGTGTTCTCCAATCATTACATTGGTACCATCTAACCCTATTCCTACGAGCATTTCAATACGTAAAGAGTCCTCTCGTAAAGATGTTTTTATCGTTTCATAAATAGTTGTTGCATCACATTTATATATTTTTATGAATCTGTAAAATGTTGTTATTATATCCTGCTTTCTTTCTGAAAAATAACGGATCATCATGCATAAAATTTTATCCGTTGTGATATCCGTCGTTTCATCTGCAATTAGCGAATATGCAGAATCGCCCACATCTGCTATCATTTCTTGCATCATTACTGGACCTAGAACGTTTTTTATCAGCATGCTGCATTTGGTCCTGTGTATTTTTAAAGTTGCCAGCACTTCTGATTTCGGATCAATACTTGGCAGGATTTCACCTAAATGATCTACGCTTTGAATAGCACCATGCTCAGCTATATAAACAGCTAACTTTAATTCCGCAGTTTTGTTAGTTTTCGTAACTGTTATCACGAATGGCAATTGTTAGCTGGACTTAGCCGCCTTATCGAGGGACACAGCTTTCATGTGTTTTTTACTTTGTGCGTGATAATTAAGTTCTTTTTTGTGGGGTGCTAATGTGACATTACAATATTTGCATCTAGCACAGTTTTCTCCAGTCGGGTCAGGGCAGATCCAATCTAAAAGAGAATAAAAACGCGTTTGTTAGGTTATCCATCACCAGCCGCATCACAATAAATTCACACTATCATCAATTACCATCTTCCACCTCCAAAGCGTTTGTTAGGTTATTTATCACCACCCACATAACAATAAATTCTCATCATCATCAATCACCATCATCCACCCTCAAAATGTGGGTAAATGTTACAACTGGCAACCCTGACTGAGTGAGTATAAAGAAAAATTGGCATGGCGGCATGAAACATGACGATATCACGATAGAGTACGCCGCACCACCAAAGAATTCCCGTTGTTTTAAGTTTTAACATGAACTAAAGTAATACCATTAGTAAAAGCTGTTAAAGGATAAATACGTTGAAGCAAGCGCCACGTTTTTGGGAATTATTTTGTGGAGCGGGCTCCATCTAATACATGACTGACACACGGAACAACACAACCATGAACCAATAGTACTTATGCATACGTAACGTAACAATATTTAAATAAAGAATGCTTTAAAAAACGAGACTTACCTTTCAAATTTGGGTCATACTCCCATTCCTTGCAGTATTTTTGTGCATATTTTTTCACACCTGAACGTGTAACACCAGAACTTGACGACGCCATTTTTTTTACAAAACAACACTTCGTAGTTCGTTCGGTTCGGTCAGTCATTCATACGACGGCGGACGGGGTGGGGCGGGGCAAAACAAACGGATGCGTTCACGAAACTCCGATTGCGTTCGGATACACCAAAGTAAGGGATAATAATTCTTTGACAGCAGAATGCTTCAACTTTAAAGTTACAAGAAATACTCCAAAAAATACCCCAAGTAAATAAATTACCCTAAAAAATACCCAAAGAAACCTTTAACCCTAAAAATTACCCTGTCGGATATTTTTTACTCTAAATCTAGGGTAAATTACCCTAAGTTGGCATCACTGACGCGCGTCGGGCGAGAGCTTGTCAACATGCAGTTGTCAACTCTGCAACACGTAATGTTGCCAACAACATGTTGACAGCAACTCCGCAACGTGTTGATTCAACTTTGTTGCTAAACAAATGTTTACCATGAATACGAGGCTTTACATAACTCAAAAACCTTTAAGACTCATATTCCAATATTTTCATATATGGTGGATATAATCATTACAAAGAAAGTAACACTTTTTGGTTAGCTTTACAAGCTAATAATTACAATATTTAAAAATTATTAAATGAGCCGTTTCAAGAAGACATGTATCAAATTGGGTTCACTTATGTAGGTACTTATAACTAATAAACAATATTATTTTTGTAACAATTTACTTATTTATAACCAACCAGTCTTTGATTATCTCATCTCAATCTTCATTAATAAAATGATTAGATGATAACATGTTGATATTACATTAAAACTATAACGACCTCTTTTCAACAATACTGGCTTTACAACTGATATAATTTTTTGAGTCAACAGTCATAATATCATCAACAGGGGTGTATTGGACTGTATTATGGATGATTGAAAGAGATTTCGTTTTTCCGCTTTATTTTAACAGGAGACAAGTATTGTAGTAAATGCTTATTACACACAGTATACATTAGTGAGAATGACAGAGGTGATTGATTAACGAAAATGATAGCACAGAAAATGTTAACTACCATAGACTATATTACATATTTTTACCGTTCTTGTACAAGGGGGAAAACATAAACCTTATTTATACTACTATTCCGCAAAAACTTACAAGAATACTCATTTCTATTTATAATTCCAGTTATAAGTGCAAAGAATTCTTTTACCATTGGTTAATTTTTTAAACCATCATAATATACTAATTGAATTTTTACAAAGTCATCAACTTTTACAGCCAGCACGTTAGTAATAGGTTCGGTTTATATATGGCTGCTCCTCTTTCCAATTAGAACCTGATTTAAATATTCTTGGCTGCGAAATAATGTCTTCTTGATCTGATTCTTTAGAGTAGTTACGATATGGCCGTGACCCAGCTTTCTTCCCACACCGTCCAATGTTCTGTTAAAAAACCAAAATAATGATTTAGGTAGGCCCTGGACTGTTGTCCAATTTCATAATTAGGTACTTAAGAGGCCCTGAGGCATTTCGTGGCCGTTTTTTTTCTGTCAAAAATTTATTATAATCCAATGAAATATTCGAAACCATAGTGATTCACGTAAAATCGCTGTCAACTATTATTGTTTTATATGCGCTGGATTTAGGATTTTATAATTAATTAGTAAAACTGTTGCGATTCACTTCACTTTACTTTCAAGACTAACACAAGTACAACGGTCAACGACAACTAGAGTAAGCGCATAGACAATACAAGCGCACAGAATAATTGAAAAATGAAAATGAAAAATGTTTATTAACAGTTTGAAAAATCGTTTTACAATAACAATGATTGAAGACTCCTTTTAAGCGGAAGCCTGTGCCAGGAGCCTTCGCTCTTCCATAAAAGCTAGTATTAACAATAAAACAATAAGAATGAGAATAAAAAAATAAGTAATAACAATAAGAATAAAAAAAAATTTTTTTTTAATAGATGTGTGTGTGTGTGTGTCAGTGTGTGTGTGTGTGTGTGTGTGTGTGTGTGTGTGTGTGTGTGTGTGTGTGTGTGTGTGTGTGTGTGTGTGTGTGTGTGTTGTGTGGTGCGTGTGTGTTTTTATTGTATTAGTATTAATAGGTCTTTTACTTCGTCATAATTTTTAGTTTTAAGCCAATCCGTGATAAGTTTTTTACATTTGGAGTACAGTTTGTCATATATATATATTTCTTTATTAACTTTGTTATACAAAAATGATGACCTAATATAGTATTGCATTTGGGCAAATGTAGTTTTTACTTTGACCATTTTAACTACTTTATCTCTTCTTCTTCGTGAAACTATGTTAGGATCAAATATGAGTGTTTTATGTTTTTTCAGTATACAGTTTAGGATGTATAATTTTCTGACTGATAGGATATTAGACTGTTTATAAAGTGTATCAGTGGAAAATATCCTCTTCTTAAAATACATAATGTACGGGCTTAAAGCACGCACACAGTTGCGCGGGAGCAGGCCGCGCACATCGTTCAATAAACATAGCAACTAGTCCGCTTCGGTCCGCGTTCCGCAGTACATGCGACCAAGCGTGTACTCCTTAACATTGTATCATTGTTTCGTAATTATCAATAATATAGCATTTTCAAGTTATCAATTACATTGTTTCTATCATTAACATTATTTATCAATATATGTACGGGACACCGTACAGAAAATGGTCCTTCGACAACCTCGCGAGTGAATTACAAAGTGTTGTGTTCATATAGTGAGGAACCAGTGAACATTGGGATTGTACAGTGTACATTTACTTATCAACAACCGTTTGGTCTTAGCATAGCAGCAAGGCCAGCATCAGCATCAGAATCTTATCAGCATCAAGCAAGCATCTTATAAACATATCAAGTAAAATCATTCTTTAGTAAGCATATCAACACATATCAATCCTAATCAACCTTCAATTATGACGTCAAAGTCGACTACAAGCAAATTGGAGGACATGTATCGTAAACAAAAAAGCAATTTTAAAGCACTATCACGTACTATATCATCAGTAAATCTTGAAGACTTATCAGAAAAGTGGGAATTAGAAGACCACTTAAAAACCATTCAATCGCGATGGTCAACAATCGACTCCTTACACTGGGAGATCGATAGCGAGCAATACGAAGTCAATAACGAATACGATGAAGCATTTACCAAATATGAACAAATGTATAATTCTAACAAAAAATCAATCAACAGCAAAATATGGACCTGTTATCATCGTGAAAAATCAACACCTCAAATCGAATTACCGCATTTCAGCGGCAATTATTATCAGTGGTTATCATTTAAGGATTTATACGTTGAATCCATTCACAGCAACAGATCAGTCCCAAACGCACAAAAAATGCAAATACTTAAAAGCAAATTAAGGGGAGAAGCAGAGAAGTTAGTATCTCATTTAAACATCAGCTCAAATAATTATCAAGCTTGTTGGGAGCTATTAGATCATAGATACAGCAATCAAAAACTTATCTTCAATTCTCATCTTAGCATCCTCCTATCATTACCTAACATACAAAATCAATCATCAACACAAATAAAAAGAATGCATGATACGGTGAACGAATGTTTAAATGCAATCAAAAATTTACAAGTCGATATATCAACATGGGACCCTATCATCGTCTATATATTGGATCAGAAGTTAGACGAAGAGACCCACAACGACTACATAGAATCCTTATCAATAGAAAATCGCCGTCAACTACCATCATTATCAGATTTCATGAACTATCTTGAAGGAAAATTCACATCATTAGAATCAGCTCGTCGGAAACAAGCCCCGACACTACCAACATTGTCAGCAAAAACAACGAACAATTATCGTGGGAACAAAAACCATATATCATATAACACACCTACTTACCCACGTGAAAATAAAAGCAAACCATTTTTCAATAATAATTATCAACAAAAAGGTTATTACGCAATCACTCCGAAGTGTCCAATTTGTAATAAGACACATGGGATATTCAATTGCAACATTTTTCTTGAAGCAAAACCTCACGAACGAAAGAGCTTAACAACCAAAAATAATTTATGCGAAAACTGCCTCTATAGTCATAATGGAAAGGATTGTATTTCCAATAAAGTGTGCAAATTATGTTCCGCAAAGCATAACACTCTGTTACATGATTCCTATGTGAACAGTACTAATACCTACAATCGCACGCTAAAGCAAAATGAGCATTCTCAGCGCAAAAATGTTACTCACATTTCAAAGGAAAATATCACAGAGGTACTTTTAGCAACTGCACTTTTAAATATACAGGATGTATATGGATCATATCATACCATGAGAGCACTAATTGATCAAGGCTCACAAATTTCCCTTATTTCAGAAAACGCCTCTCAGCTGTTAAAACTGCCACGTAAACATTGCAAGGGAGTAATACTAGGAGTTGGTGCAAAGGAAAATAGGTGCAAGGGAATCATTAATATCACATTATCATCCACCGATAATGAATTCTCACTAACAACAGATGTTACCATTGTAAACAACCTTATCAATCGATTACCCAATCACTCATTTAGCAAGCCAGGCTGGCCTCATATAGCAAATATCAAGTTAGCTGACGACGACTTTTACAACAGTCGTCCTGTAGACATCTTACTGGGAGCAGATGTCTACCCTTCTATCATAATGAGCGGTATCATACAATCAGAATCTAATCAGCCTGTAGCACAGCAAACCCGCTTAGGGTGGATACTAAGCGGTAACGTAAAATCTTATCATTGCAATGTTGTTCTAACAGACTTACAAAACATACATAAATTTTGGTCAGTGGAGGACATATCCGAAAATTCAGAAATATCCGACGAAGGTGATAAATGTGTAAAACAATATGAAGCAGAAACAACCCGTCTTAAAAATGGACGATACGTGGTTCGATTACCGATGAAAGAAGGTTATCAAGAAAAATTAGGGGAGTCGAAAAGAAAAGCATTAGCACAATTTAACCAAATCGAAAAGAAATTTACAAAAAATCAAACATTAGAGCATAAATATAAATCATTTATGAGTGAATACTATGAGCTTGGTCATATGATGCCTTGTACTAGCAAACAAACGCCCGTCTGTTACTTACCACACCATGCAATACAACGAGCAGATTCCACAACTACGTCACTCCGAGTAGTTTTTAACGCCTCAAACAAAACATCCACAGGGTTTAGTCTTAATGACTTAATGTACAGCGGTCCTAATTTGCAAAAGGACTTGTTTTCACTAATACTCAGTTGGCGCCAGTATCAGATAGCATATGTAGCAGACATTGAAAAAATGTTTAGAGCAATCAGTATTCACGAATCAGATCAATTTTTACAAAAAATAATTTGGCGTAACAGCTCAGCATCACCCTTACAAGAATACAGGCTAACAACGGTAACTTATGGCATGAAAGCAGCACCCTTTCTCGCCATGATGACTCTCAAAAGGTTGGCCAGGGATGAAGGTCATAAGTATAAGGAAGCAGCACATGTCCTTGAAAACTGTTTTTACACTGACGATTTGTTGCACGGAGGACACAGTATAGAATCAGCAAAACAAATGAAGTCAGATCTTATCAATCTATTAAAACTTGGGGGATTTAATCTCCGGAAGTGGTCATCAAACAAAACAGAACTACTTGAAAACACATCTTATAATGAAATCTTCGATTTTAACCATACAACTCAGGAGTCTACTAAAACCCTGGGAATAAGCTGGAACCCAAAGGAAGACAGCTTCAACTTTAAGCTAAATATCAACACCCTATCATTATCATCAGCATATACAAAGAGATCTCTGTTATCAGATATATCAAAAATATTTGACCCCCTGGGGTGGCTTACTCCAGCAACTACTAAACTGAAAATACTATTCCAAAAGGTATGGCAGTTGGAATTAAAATGGGACGACACCTTACCGGAAGACCACATAAAAGTGGGAGACTGAAGGCTGCCTTAATTCACGCCCTCTCTGTGCTTTAACAGAAGACGGAGACGATATAAATGCACTAACACCCTCGCATTTCCTCTCCAGTGGCCCAATATTATCAATCGTCGAAACTATTATATTATCTCTCTTATCAGATATATCAAAGATATTTGACCCCCTGGGGTGGCTTACTCCAGCAACTACTAAACTAAAAATACTATTCCAAAAGGTATGGCAGTTGGAATTAAAATGGGACGACGCCTTACCGGAAGATATCAAAAAAGAATGGGACACAGCAAGTAAAGACTTAGCATACATAAATACTATCAAAATACCAAGGTGGTTACAATCCAAAAAAGGTTACTCTTTAGAGTTACATGGTTTTTGTGACGCCAGTAACAAAGCATATGGCTGCGTAATATACTGTAAAATGTCAGAATATCAGAAGGATTCCTCGGTGGTTATTATAGCAGGGAAATCACGGCTAGTGCCCATCAATAAGAACATTTCTCTCCCAAGGTTAGAATTGTGTGCAGCATCATTATTAGCAAAACTTATGAAAACAGTTAAAAACAATTTATCAGAATATAGCATCAAAATATTCGGATGGTCGGACTCGACTGCGGTGTTGGGTTGGCTTAACGGAGAGCCGAACCGTTGGAAGACCTTCGTCGCGAATCGGGTCAGAATGATCACCGAAATAATACCAACAGAGTGTTGGCAATATGTTGCCTCACACGAAAACCCAGCAGATGGTGCGAGTAGAGGATCAAGTGTTGAGCAATTAATTAAAAATCATCGATGGTGGACAGGACCTTCATGGTTAATATCATACGATCATAAAAAACGAATTACGAAACAATGATACAATGTTAAGGAGTACACGCTTGGTCGCATGTACTGCGGAACGCGGACCGAAGCGGACTAGTTGCTATGTTTATTGAACGATGTGCGCGGCCTGCTCCCGCGCAACTGTGTGCGTGCTTTAAGCCCGTACACATAATTTTAATCAGCGAACGTTGTGCTCTTTCCAAATCAAGAAAACGGGTCTTTGCTGCTCCTCCCCATACCGATATACAGTAAATTATTACAGACTGAGCCAAAGATATATATATGTAATTTAGTAGATTATTAGCGGGGGTCTGAATGTTTGTTTGTCTGGGTGCTACATGACGCAATTGTTTAAAAATCCAAGATAATTTTCGAATTCTATTGCTAACATGTTCCAGGTGAGGGTACCACGAAAGCCTCTGGTCCACCATTACACCTAAATATTTAACACAAGTGTAGGATTATGCGTCTTTATTTAATTTTATACAATTTACATTAGTAGATTATTACTAACAACGCTGCAAATTATATTAGTAAAAAACCGTGCAAAATTGGTTGGTGTAGATATGCGTCTGTCTTCTACGTATTTTATAATTATTTTTTATTCTGTATGAAGTGTCGAAGCCAATCGGAGCGAAGCGTCGCGATGCCGTGTGCATTGTGATTGGCTCGTCATCACGTCATTTGTGACGTAGTTAAATGGTGTCTTAACATACTCCCGGCCTTGGAAGTATCCGATTATACTTTCAATTCGTCGAAAGGCGGTAAGGCACAGATTTTTGAAAAGGCGCGGCGATAAATGCCTTTGGCTGTTTTTACATCTGCGACTCTTGAAACTCCGTCTGTGCCTGGATAGGTTTTGATAATTCGGCCTAAAGCCCATTTTAATGGTGGCAAGTTGTCCTCCTTCAATAACACCAACGTCTGAGCTGCTAAGTCATCTTTATGTTCCTTCCATTTGGTTCTCAACTGAAGTTCGGAAATATATTCTTTAGACCACCTCGACCAGAACTGCTGACGAATTTATTCTATTCGCTGGTACCGCGTAAGTAAATGAGCTGGCTTCTCGTCCAAGTTTTCACCGACTGGAGCCGTTAGCGGACGGCCAATTAAGAAGTGGGCAGGACTGAGCGGCAGCAGGTCTTCTGGATCTGTTGACATGGGACTGAGAGGACGGGAATTCAAAACGGCTTCAATTTGCGTTAAAACCGTATTAAATTCCTCGTACGTTAGGTGAGCGTTGCCTACAACGCGTCGTAGATGGTGCTTGCAACTACGCACACCTGCTTCCCACAGACCCCCAAAATGACTTGCGTAAGGGGGTATGAATTTAAAATTAATATTTTGACTAAAAGCGAAATCTTTAATTTTTTCTGAACAAGTATTTAAAAAATTTGAAAAATCTTTAAACAATCCTATGAAATTTCTTCCGTTATCTGAGTGTATTTCTGATGGTTTTCCACGACGTGAAATAAATCTTTTAAGTGCAAGACAATAAGCATCCGATGACAAGTCGCTAACCAATTCGAGATGAATTGTCCGCGTGATAAAGCATACAAACAAACAAATATAGGACTTAATCGTTTTGGCGCCCCTACCTTTACGGTTTAATATGAGCACCGGTCCTGCGTAATCTACACCACATTTCTCAAAGGGAAAACTTGGATGCAATCGTTCTCGTGGCAAGTTACCCATGATCGGCGGAGTGACCTTGGCTCGCATTCGTGCGCAAATAATGCATTTGTGATATACCATTCGAGCCAAATTTCTCCCACCTACTGGCCACCACCTTTCCCTTAACGAATATAAAAGTAGTTGTGGTGCTGCGTGCATTAACTCATTATGTTGCTTTCTAACCAACAATAAAGCGAAATGATGTTTTGTCGATAACAAAATGGGGTGTTTTTTATCAAAATTAAAAGTTATTGAATTTATTATGCGACCACCTACTCTCAAAAGTCTCCTATCATCGACAAAAATATTTAATTTAGACAAATCATGATTGCTTTCTAACCTTTTACCTTTGATTAGATTATCATACACGTCTGGATAAGATTCTCGCTGTGAAATGCGCGCCAAAGTGATAACAGATTCACTCAGCTCGTCCGCAGTGAGCGCACCGTGCCGTTGAGCCGTTTTGTTGCGCGTATTATGTAAAAATCTTAGCACATAGGCGACGGCGCGCTGCATGCGGCCGAACTGGGAGAACCTGGAAAATGGAAACAGCGAGTCATAAGAAATTTGTTTGGACAAGTAAACATTCAAAGTGTTAGACTTTATTTCGGGCAAGTCTATAGGAGGCATATTGGTACTATATGAATCGTTATAATTGAAATCGTAAAGAAATGGCGGTCCGTTCCACCAAATAGTTGACTCACTCAGTACGTCTAAATGCACGCCACGTGAAACTAGATCGGCAGGGTTGTCCCTCCCCTTAACATGACGCCAAGGACAATTTTGTGTCAACTCATGTATTTCTACAACCCTATTCTGTACAAAAGGTTTAAGTAAATTGGGGGACATGCGTAACCAACCTAACACTATAGTAGAATCCGTCCAAAATGTTACTTTTTCGAAATTAACTTTAAAAGATTGTTCTATCTTAGAATAAAGTCGTGCTCCCAGCAGAGCTCCACATAACTCCAATCTGGGTATGGTTGAAGGTTTTAGCGGTGCAACCCTTCCTTTTGCGTATAACAATCTTACTAAGAGAACGGAATTGCTGTTGGTACTACGGATATAAGCGCACGCGCCATATGCCACTTGCGACGCATCTGTGAATATATGTAATTCTTTACATGTTGCATTATCACAAGAGACATAACGAGGAATGTTTATTTGTTTGAGATGTAGTGCGAGATTATTTACAAATTTAAACCACGCTTGTGCTATATCGTTAGGAACTTCTTCATCCCAATCTGCGCGCAATAGCCAAATTTTTTGTAAGAAAATTTTAGCTAGAATTATAGTAGGGCTCAATAATCCTAACGGATCAAATACCTGAGACGTTATCGACAATCGACCTGTACGTTTTGTTGGATGCAGTTGACACATTTTATCATATTGCGTATGGAAATGTAAAATATCATATTTATTATGCCAACCTTTATAACATTATCTGAAGATGAAATATCGTAATCAAAATTAAAAACCCATTTACGAAGAGAAAAACATCCCTTCTTTAAGATTTTTGTTACTTCTTGACAGACAAATTTTAACTTAGATATACTATCCCCGCCACAAATCAAATCGTCGACATAAAATTCATTTTTAATAACTTGCGCGATCTCGGGCTGGTCAGATTCGTGTGCCAACTGCTTCAAACACCTACAACTCAAAAATGGCGCAGATGCGGTACCGTAAGTTACTGTATTTAGCTGATAAATTCCAATTTCGTCGGATGGATTATCGCGCCATAAAACCAGTAATAAATCGCGTTGATCGGGTGCTAATTCAATCTGTCGATACATTTTTTCTATGTCCGCGCAGGCGACATATTTATTTTCGCGAAATCGTAAAAGAATTGAAATTAAATCATCCTGTAGTGGTTCCCCAATAAGTTGCAAATCGTTTAAAGAAATCCCGCTAGATGACGCTGCGCTTGCGTCGAATACCACGCGAAGTCGCGTCGTGCTGCTGTGTTCGCGAAACACACCGTGATGCGGAACGAAGTAATGTGGATTCCCATATGACGTTACGCGAGACATATGCTCTAAATTAATGTACTCATTAATGAAATCCTTGTATAATTGCTTGTAAACAGTATTGCGTTCTAAACGTTTTTCTAGCGCTAAAAAACGTCTTTCCGCTTGCGAATAAGATTCACCTATTGCGTTTGGTGATTGTTTAAATGGCATGCGAACGGCGAACCTCCCGACAACATTGCGCGTCGTTGTCTGTAAGAAGTGCTCCTCACATACTCGTTCGTCTCCACTGCGCGAATCTGTGGATTTGGAAGAACGAGATACCTCTTCGAGTTCCCAGAACTTGCGTACTAACTCATCTATATTTTGCGTGTCTAAAGCTGTGTATGTGTTGCGCGAGTCCACAGCTGTTATTAGATTACAAGATGCGGATTTTGATGGTACCTTAACGTAATTAAAAATAGGACCGGACACTATCCAACCCAACTTTGTATTCTGTAAATAAGGACCATTACATAGACGGAATCTGCCGTCTTCTAACAGATCCCAAAAGTGATCTGCCCCTATCAGCATATCAATAGGCTGAAAGGCCCTACTCACGGTTCAACACAACCCTCAATCTGCTGACACAATTTGTTGAAGTCGCGATTGAGCGTTCTCTACTCACGATTCATCCAACCACAATCTGCTGACACAATTTCATTCCGCAATTGCTTGCCACAACGTGTGCACGTCACGTTCATATTTAGACATGGGTCCGCCGAAACTAACAAAGTTTCAAAAAGCAGGTGTTGCACTTACTGTAGCATCGTTATGTGTATCCAGAGAGCGACGTAAAAAACGATACTGGGTAAAAAAGTGGCTTTATTAAGAAAGAAAATCTCGCATATGTCGATTATGTATTATTTGGAACCAGAAGATTTTTCAAATTTTCTAAGAATGGGTTCAGACAGTTTTGAAGAATTGCTCAGAATGGTAACTCCGTTTATCAAAAAACAAGATACAGTGATGCGCGAAAGCATAACTCCAAAAGAACGATTGGTTGCAACCCTGAGATTTTTAGCTACCGGGCAAACCTACGAAGATTTAAAATTTTCTTCCATAATATCGCCACAAATTTTATCAAAAATTATTCCTGAGACGTGCTGGGCGATTTACAGATGTTTACGACATTACATTAAGGTAAGTACAAATAAAAATTATTTGATTTAAGTAAGTATTTATTAAATGTCAAAATACAAAAAGTTACAATAATTAAGTTATATTAATTTTTACTATAACCTTTATTTTTTACGATTGAAAATAATAAAATGTTTCATATCGATACCATTTCCTTCGCAAATCACAGTTTGATCATTTGAAAAACTGACGTTAGGAAAATCTGCTGACGGCAATGAACAGTTTAGATCAGAGGATTCTGTTTGGGTTTGAGGTTCTGACTGATGTTGTAACTGTGTGTGAGGTGAGTGAGGCAAAACTGTGTACTGAGGAGATGGCGACATTTGTGGCAATGGCAGATGTGACTGTGTGTTGGGTGGAGGAGACAAGACTGTGTAATCAGGCGATGGCGACGCTTGAGGCACTGACTGGCGGGATTGTGCGTGGGATGGAGTAGATAAGACTGTGTACTGAGACGGTGACACTTGAGGTAAGGGCTGACGGGGCTGTGTAGGGGGTGGAGGAGACAAGACTGTATACAGAGGCGGTGATTCCAAATCAGACATTGTTTCAGACTGTGGGGATGATAAATAAGTATATTGGGGTGAATATCGTGGAAATCTTTGGGTATAAGATCTTTGGAGGAGTGGGGAGCGGGAGGTTTTAGTGAGATCTTCGGTCCCTAAAACTATATGAGAATTCATACTCAATTTTTTGTGTTTTGCGTAGAAAATGGCGTCTGAAATTATTTTATTTACTACAGTTAATTGATCATTATCAATGCCTTTCATTTGTATTGCTATTGACTTTCCTATTATGTCCCATTTATCATCATTTTGGTTAAGAAGCTGCTTCGCAGTGTCAAGCAATTCGTTTTGTTTTGTATTTAATGACGACTTTCTATATTTTTTCTTTTGTTGACTTTGTTCCTCTTCTTGCGTTGTAGTTGCATCATCTGGCCGGGAACTCTGTAACAAAATACATAGGTATGTTTAAATTATATCTAATTACAATTTTGTTTTCAGATGCCTGCAACCGAAAATGAATGGAGAAACATAGCAGAAGAGTTTGAAAAAAAATGGCATTTTCCACACTGCGTGGGCGCAATCGATGGGAAGCACATTGCTATTGAAAAACCCTCAGGAAGTGGGTCGGAATTTCACAACTACAAAAAGTTTTTCAGTGTGGTCTTATTAGGAGTAGTAAATGCTAACTATGAATTCATATACGTTAATACTGGTACAAATGGAAGTGTTTCTGATGGTGGTGTGCTCAAAACAACAAATTTGTATACAAAACTGATGTCGGGTGAACTGAATTTACCACCTCCTTCAAATTTACCAGGTACAACAACATCTGCACCATATGTGTTTGTTGGAGACAGTGCCTTTGCTATAAATAGAAATATAATGAAACCATACCCTTTCAAAAGCATAAATCATGATCAAAGAATTTTCAATTATAGACTCTAGGGCTAGAAGGGTAGTAGAAAATGCTTTTGGCATATTGGCGGCACGATTTAGGATTTTTCGTCGAAATATTTCTGTAGATGTTGAAAACGTGGATGCCATAGTGCTCGCATGTTGCTCATTACATAATTATTTGAGAAAAAAACGTTCACGCTATGTCCATAACAAAT
The DNA here is from genome assembly GCA_936446665.2 of Synanthedon andrenaeformis. Lineage (NCBI taxonomy): Eukaryota > Metazoa > Arthropoda > Insecta > Lepidoptera > Sesiidae > Synanthedon > Synanthedon andrenaeformis. The sequence continues at coordinate 8,672,328 of OW387781.2, read as the reverse complement.
TTATTGATCGTGAAAATATCTCAAAAGCTTCATTTAGTCGCGGAGCTTGGCGGCAAGAAACACCAGCATTAGTATCGTTAGAAAAATGTAACGAGAGACAGCGAAATGTGGAAGGAAATAATGTCCGAAATACCTTTGCTCATTTTTTTAACCACGAAGGAAGTGTTTCTTTCCAAAATGAAATGATTAATGTAGTACCTTTGGATACAAATTAAAATGTTTAACTATTAGGTATTTAGATAATAATACCTACTTCATCAATAGTGTCTACTAAGGTGTCTACAGAACTTCGCGAGGCTTCACAAGTATCCTCTAAAAACATTAAAAGATCGAAATACCATAATGTAGGTATATATAAATCTCCAGTCCCACTTCCAGTTTGGGTTCCAGTCTTGACCTGAAAATATATTTATCACACAATAAAATCTTTGATTTGTTAAAAGTGGTTTTATTTATACCTACGTATAAATGTTAAAAAACGATAAAATGCATAAAATATAATACTGCGTTAAATTTATAAGTAGGTACTCTTTTTCATTACCAAGTCCCCGTCCGAATACCTACCTACATGACATATTTTCCTGTTTTCCTGTATTTGTAAAAACACTTTATTGCACACAAAATAAAAACAATACAAAAACAATCTAATTTTATATAGGTACTTACTTTTTTTAATTCTCTGTAAAAAGAGGTTCTCTTATTGGATATAAGATTTTTAAGAACTTCAACTGTAGCTTCCTTGTCGAGATCTTTGTATATTTCCAAAAGAATTCTGAATGAGTCATTTCTCATCTCTTTGTTCATATAATTTTTATTTTTTTTGTCCCATAAATGAGGCATGTCCTTATAGATTTCTAAAATCTGGGTCCACACAGTTTTTTCTTTATTAGTCGTCATGTTGCACGTGCCAGGTGGAGATGGCGACCCGGAAGCGGAAGAAACGTACAATCCGCCACAACGCTCGACCGCGATTGAGCCGAGATTGGAGCAATCGCAATACTCGCGTTTCAACGCGCACACAATCTGCCGAGACAATTTGTCTGGTTGCTTCCGCGCCGATACAATACGCGACATGTTGGGCTACGCCCCCAACGTGCCCTCAACATTACTATTGACGACACAATCTGTCGACTCACTGCAGATTGTGTCAACAGATTGTTGCTGAAATTGAACCGTGAGTAGGGCCTTTAAGGAAACAGAGAGATTGGAGCCTCCAATTTGGCTAAATTGAATACAATCTGTTCTAACTGCGATTACACTTTCCGATTTCCTAGATTGTAATACTTGAAATTGTAAAGTGTAATAAGCCTTTAAGAACTAATATTTTAATATACAATTGCGCGTTGACTGTCGATATACTGGTTTTGAACTTGGAGGCGGCTCGTCTTTGACAATTTTAATATTACCTATTTACATGTATTTAAGTATAACTGAATCAGTGATATCGATTAGGTGCTTATTGTATGTAAATATAAATAAGGAAACTAACCTTACGAAATAGTGACGAATATATATTTTTTAATTCGTCCTCAGGAAAATGGTCGTATATGGCAAATTTCTTACAGTTTTGGCACCAAAAGAAATCATAGTTCAATAATTTAATTATGCTTCTATTATTATGGATGATAAAATGTTTGAATGTCGAATTAGTAGGATGATTACATCCATAGCACTCCTGTGATAACTGAAAATGCGTATTATCCCATGGCCATTTTAAGTATTTGAGCAACTTTAAGTCTGTTTTTGTTAAAAACTTATCAACGTCAAAATATATCAGTATCACCATGATGTCCCTGTAAAAAAACAGAAGTATTCACATGACTATACACAAAGGTTTTTTTCTATTTTCCAAGGGAACCCTAATTGCATCTGTCATGGTGGACGCCATAAATCGTATAAAAACATGTATAAGTATGACCAATAGTTATATACTTGTCTAAATGCAGTCGCCCAATATCTATTTGCAATATGGCGGAAACTATTGATGAGAATTAATGTATTTTATTTTTATAAACAATATTGAAACACCAATATTATGAAGGCCCATTAAAATATTAACAAAGATAACCATCATAATATCATCGGAAATTTTAAATTCCCAAGTATCAGTCACCGCTTTTTATTTTCCACCACAATAAGCTTTCTTTACATTAATAAATAATAAAGATTTTTAAAACTCCTTTTCATAATTTTATAAGTTTTTTCACAACACAATAAACTGTCACGACAAATTGTCTAATGGTCGGTACACACGACAACGATTTATCGTAACGATTGGACTGTGCAGTCCGTTTGTGCAGTTTATCGAACGGCCATAGAGTGTCCACACGTCTACAATATCTGCATCGATCTTCAGTTCTCTGCAGAAGCTCAGACTGTAAACATGTCATCCGCGATAGAAGACGATGACGCGCTTGCGATAACCTGGCTTATTTTGTGCAAAAAAAGAAGAAAATCACGTAGGGTGTGGTGTAAGGACTGGCTTCTTAAAAGAAAGTCATACTCTCACATAAATTTATTAAATGAGTTGAAATTTTCCCCAAAAGATTGGCACAATTATTTGAGGATGAATGAAGAGACTTACTTACACCTCCTGTCTTTAGTTACACCGCTAATAGAAAAAAGCAATACCGTGATGAGAGAAGCAATAAGTCCTCATGAAAGATTGTCTGCAACACTGAGGTTTTTAGCTACAGGTCGCTCGTACGAATGCATGAAATTTTCTACGTTGATATCAAAACAGGCTCTCAGTCGAATCATTCCTGAAACTTGTGATGCTTTGTACAAAGTTCTACAAAAAGATTACTTAAAGGTAAGTTTTGCATAATGTATAAAAATATTATAAGTAATATAGAAATCTGTTTAATTTTACTACATCTCTGGGTTCTTTGTTTGTTGTTGAATAAAGCTAAAAATTAAAAATGTTTTCTGGCAGTTCTCTAAATAAAATTGTAAAGATATTTTAAAGAGGTAAAACTAGCTACAAAAGCTTTTCTTCAATTAAACGAAAACTTTTGGAAAGAGATTGATCTCTGTAAGAAATTCTTCACTATCCTATCTAGGGAACTACATAATAATATTAGAAAACATTTTTGATGATATTGATGCTATGAAGAAAACACAATTGTGATCGTATGTAGTGTTTATTAATTAAATCATAAGAATGAAATAATGAACGAAAATGATGATTCAAGAATGAAGAAATTAAATGTTAAAAAGAAAAATAATCAATCAACACCAAAACTATTTATAAATGAAGCAGCCGTGGAGATTCGTGAGTCTGAGCATATGGTTGATACGATGTGTGGCTGAGTGGAGATAGTTTGAACGTTTGGTTCATTAGATGATGCATGAATGTGTGGCTGACTGGAAAATGTTTCAGCGTAAAGTTGATTAGATGATACGGCGTGTGGCTGAGTGGAGACGATTTGAACGTATGGTTGATTAGATGATGCTTGAATGTGTGGCTGAGTGGAAGAGGTGTGATCACAATGTTGATGAGATGATGTTTGAATGTATGGCTGAGTGGAAAAAAATGTGTTAATAAAGTCGCTGGTTTTGACAGTATGTGAGGTAGTTAAATCACCCATTTCTGCTAAGAACAATGTCTCATTAATAATTTTTTCTGCAATAATTCTCTGCTGTTTTGGTAATTCTTGTAATTTCATGCCTACACTTCGTCCATATACTTCAAAACGATTTTCCGGAATCCTCGGACGTTTAAAATGCTCATTCACACTTCTAAGTGCCTCTTCATACGCATTCTTCATGGATTTTGGACGATTTGGTCGTAGCGTGCCTCTTTCAGAATCAGAATCTGGTGTTGGTGTATCTCTTTCGACATCAGATCGGCCTGGTGTTGGTGTATCTCTTTCGACATCAGATGGGCCTGGGGTTGGTAGGTCTTGTTCGACGTTCGAATCGTTGTATTGTGATGAGAAGTGTTCCTGTAAAAAAGAAATACATGGTTTGGTATTCGCTTAGGCAAGGCAATAGTCAATAAATTATTTATTTTATAGGTTAAATAATTAACAATTGAACATATGTATATATAAAAGTTAATAATGAATCTACTATTTTTGTTTCAGGTACCACAAACAGAAAGTGAATGGAAAACAATAGCAAGGGAATTCCATGAACGATGGAACTTCCCTCACTGTTTAGGTGCCATTGATGGCAAGCACGTCGAAATCGTGCCTCCGCCTAACAGTGGTTCTTATTATTTCAACTACAAAAACAGACATAGTATGGTCCTCATGGCAATTGTTGATGCAAAATACAAATTCTTGCTGTTTGATTTTGGTACAAATGGCAGAGTATCAGATGGAGGAGTGTTCTTGAATACGAAGTTTTACGAAAAGTTGGAAAATAATGATTTAAACATTCCTGAAGAAGAGACATTGAGTAATAGTTCACGAATGCTGCCGTATGTTTTCGTAGCTGACGACGCGTTTCCTCTTAGAAAAGATATGATGAAACCATTTCGACAAAATGACTTGGATACTAGAGCGAAGAAGATTTACAATTACCGAACATCACGAGCACGTCGCATAGTTGAAAACGCCTTTGGCATACTAGCAGCAAGGTTTAAAATTTACAGATCACAAATTAATATGTCAACTAAAAACATAGAGTCAGTTGTTAGAGCAACTTGTGTTTTGCACAACTATTTGATGACAAAATCATTGTCTTCATATGCTTCGCCAAATTCCTTTGATAGGGAAAACTTTGAAGAGGGTACAACGTCGTTAGGACTTACAACAAGAAGATCAACGCTTGAACCATTACAACGTACTCGTCAAGGAGATTCTGAGAGAACAGCAAAACAAATAAGAAATGAATTTTTAAGTTATTTTGTGAACGAGGGAAAAGTCCCCTGGCAAGATAATTTTATTCATTAATAGGTAACCTAATTAAACGTATTGCATATGCTGTATTTCTTCTTTCAAAATCATTTAAATATATAAAATACAAAAAATGTAGTGTTTCATTTATTTATTCTACTTTAGTCATATACTTACCCAAAAAAATATATTAAAAAATAAATCCATACTATTCCATCCATACTAATATTATAAATGCGAAAATGTGTCTGTATGTCTGTCTGTTACCTCTTCACTTCACGTAAATAAAAAAAACAACTAACTAACCAACTTTACCATAAGTTAAAAAAATATTTAGTTAAAACTAAGTAATAACTAATATTTAATAAATCAATAATAAAGTCTTACCTCATTTTCATCCTCCATATTTGATATAGACCGCCTTGGTATTTCTTCATCATATAAAAAATTCATCAAGTCGAAGTATAAGTGTCGCAGTGGTTTATGAGCGCTGACCTTGAATGCGCAGTATTCATTTTTTGGATCTGTTATGGCGGGAGTAGAGTGTACACCTGCGCAGACATCCCCGCCAGTTTTGCCGAGCGCTCATAAACCGTTGCGACACTTATACCACAAACGAGGAACATAGACTTCATCGGTTCCGGCTCCGGATTTTAAGGACTTTTTGGCTTTGTTGAGTTCCTTCTTATAAGAAGTCCGCATGTTATTCAATTTCTTTACTACCGTCTCCCTATTGGCGTTAGGATCAATAGGTTTGTACTTAATAATTAGCCTATCGTAGGCAGCATTTTTCTTGTTGCGGTCGTGATAATCTTTACATTTCTTATTCCACAAGCAAACTTCATTTTTATAGCATTGGATAAACTCTTCCAATAACTCACGGATTCCGCTACAATCTTCTTGCGACATATTTTGAAGTGCGCGAACGCGTCCGCTTACAGCAAGATTTATGAACGAACTGAACGATTGGGCCAACTTCCGTACACACACTACGATAAAACTGTGCAAACGCGATCGACAACGATTTATCGAATAAATTTTGTTCCTGCCTCCAATCGTTTGCACCAACCAAAATATCTGCGCCAATTTTCGTCCACACGTTCGATAAAACTGCGCAAACGGACTGCACAGTCAAATCGCTACGATAAATCGTTGTCGTGTATACCGGCCATAACTGAATGCCCCACTGACTGCGCGACCACGTCTATACGATGATATAGTTATGTAAGTGTATTACTAAAAACTGTTACAAACCTTACTAGTTAAACTTACAATGTCTACGTGATTTTTACTCAACGTAATTGTCGTTGACGCGATCGCAAAACGACTCTTACACGATTTAAATGTTATATAATCTGCGCCCAAACCTGCGTTATATTTTTATTATAAAAAACTATTACCTATAAAACCATTTTCATATGGCTGAAAGTTAAATATAAAACGTTAATGTACCCTTTATATGACACTATTTTGCTAGTTGAGTTATTCATTGGAATTGTCTGTATCTGTATAATGTGTGCAACAATAATAAGTTTTCTCTTTAATCCACTGCTTTTATTTCATTTATTCTTCTGCTAAATACACAAAATTTAACTTCTGACTTGATTCATAAAATACGTATAGGTAAGTTTTTCTAAAAAAATCGTTAGTAAAGGTAACAAAATACGACGCACCTGCCAAAGATTTAACATTCATAGGCCCACATACATCACTATGAATAATACCTAATAACTCTGTTGCTCTAGATTGAGAAGGCTTAAAACTAAGGCAACTTTGAAAGTTTTCCCTTAATACAAGACACGATGATACATCTGGTTTGGAATATTTAATTCCATTAGCTAAATGCAATCTGAGAACTTCCATCCATCTAAAATTCAGATGTGCAAGCCGTTTATGCCCTAAAAGTGCTGAATTCTTAACTACATCAGAAAGGTTGACCATATCAGTAGGTAAATTAAATTTGTACATACCATTGTCGTTTGACGCTGTAGTTAGTACTTTTTATACCTTTCATGAATCACGTTTCAATATTTTCCCTCCAGTTTTTGAAATGAGAACATGACCTTCGTTTACTAAAGAATTCACAGACAGCAGATTTGTAGATAGCTTGGGTACGTAAAGAACATCATTAATTTGTTTATCATAGGATGGAATCGGTAGGTTTACATTGCTGATTTGTTCTGAAATAAGTAATCATGTCATTATTAGCAACTAACATTTTTTTACAAAAGGTTTAATATTTACCAACCAGTCATTTCTGTTTGTCATGTGCGCACCGGAATCAATATACCAGTCATCATTTTTTACAAGTAAGACATGATTACAATACATAGAATAAATTAAAAAATCTTTTACGCAACTTCGTTCAGTTACAGCCAGGTTACAGCACTATTCAATGTTACCCGAAATGACTGTTTTTTATTTATATACTAGCGATCCGTTCCCGGCTTCGCACGGGTGCAATTTTTTTCTGCAAATTAAACGTAGAAACCTTCCTCGTTTAACGCTCTTCCCATTAATGAAAACAGTATAAAAATCCGTTCGGTAGTTTTTGAGAATCGCAAACATATAGACAGACAGACGCAGCGGGGGGACTTTGTTTTATAATATTAAAAAACGTAAATTTAATAATGTTGTCTTCGTGAGCGAATTGATTTTTGTTTAATTGTGCGTAACTTTGTCTTTTTCCTGTGTATATTAGTTCCACTGAGATAAGAGAACGCAGTTCGGCGAAATATGGGTATATTCTATCTCAAAACTTCGATGATGAATACTAAAGCTGTCTATCAAGCTGATAGTGATGATCATTAGGCAGAAAAGATAAATGTTTCAACTTATTCGTGTACATAGACTTTTCGAGTTTAATGAGAATGATGCTTATGCATTAAGATAGCCTCACTCTACTTCCTTCGAAATAAATATAACAAATCACCCATCAGGTTTAACAAATTTTTAAATTTCTAAAAATTTTGACGATGTTCTGAAATTTCAAAAAATCTTATTAAATTATCTGAAAAAGTGAAGAAAGTTTTCATAGAATTTTCTAGAAACTTCTGGAATTTTCTAGAAACTTCTGAAAATTTTCGAGAAACTTCTAGAATTTTCTAAAAACTTCTAGAATTTTCTATAAACATCTAGAATTTTCTAGAATGTTAGCAAAAAAAAATCCGTTCCTATTAATAATACATAATGAGCGACTCAGCCAAAGAAAAGATATGCCGCAAGGAGAACTCATCGTATTGCATGAACCTTCGTTTCAGTTGTTAACAACAAATGCAATTGTTATGAACGAAAAAATTCTTTTTTTTTATTGTCACAGGGTTAGTAACTTTTTTCAGTAAAAGAAAAAATATCGCGTTTGAAAAAATCGAATATATTGCATAGATCCCGTTTTTTATTGTTTATGACGCTTGGAGAACCCTCTGGAAACTAAAGGAAGGGCGAAGAATGGAAGCAAACAAACAATCTGTGCGAGCAAATTCTAGAACACCTTTTTTAACACGTGTACATAGACTTTTCGAGTTTAATGAGAATGATGCTTATGCATTAAGATAGCCTTACTCTACTTCCTTCGAAATAAATATAATAAATCACCCATCAGGTTTAACAAATTTTTAAATTTCTAAAAATTTTGACGATGTTCTGTAATTTCAAAAAATCTTATTAAATTATCTGAAAAAGTGAAGAAAGTTTTCATATATGCGAGAATTTTCTAGAAACTTCTGAAATTTTCGAGAAACTTCTAGAATTTTCTATAAAATTTACATAAACAAAAAGTAGCCTATGTTACTCCTGACGTCCCCCTCTTCATGTCTGCAAAGTTTCATCGAAATCGCTTCAGCCGTTTCTGAGATTACCCCGAACAGACAGACAGACAGACAAACAATTCTAAAAAAAGTTATTTACGTTTTAACAGCATGCGAATGACTCAAAGCTTAGTTTGAGGCAGTTTTTCGCAAATCACAGACAGACACTCTGATTTTATTTATATAGATTAATAGAAACGGATTTTTTTTCGCTAACATTCTAGAAAATTCTAGATGTTTATAGAAAATTCTAGAAGTTTTTAGAAAATTCTAGAAGTTTCTCGAAAATATCAGAAATTTCTAGAAAATTCCAGAAGTTTCTAGGAAATTCTCGAATATATGAAAACTTTCTTCACTTTTTCAGATAATTAAATAAGATTTTTTGAAATTTCAGAACCTGATGGGTGATTTGTTATATTTATTTCGAAGGAAGTAGAGTGAGGCTATCTTAATGCATAAGCATCATTCTCATTAAACTCGAAAAGTCTATGTACACGAATGCACCCGGGCGAAGCCGGGAACGAGTCGCTAGTCTAAAATAAACGTAGCCTAAGTTACTCCTTATTACATCAGCTACCTGCCAATAAAAGTCCCGTCAAAATCGGTCCAGCTATTTCAGAGATTAGCCGGAACAAACAGACAGACAGACAAAAATTGTAAAAAATATTATTTTGGTGTATGTACCGCAATTTACATAAACAAAAAGTAGCCTATGTTACTCCTGACGACCCCCTCTTCATGTCTGCAAAGTTTCATCGAAATCGCTTCAGCCGTTTCTGAGATTACCCCGGACAGACAGACAGACAGACAGACAGACAGACAGACAGACAGACAGACAAAAATTCTAAAAAAAGTTATTTACGTTTTAACAGCATGCGAATGACTCTCTAAGCTTAGTTTGAGGCAGTTTTTCGCAAATCACAGACAGACACTCCGATTTTATTTATATAGATAAAAATGACACAAATAACTGTATGAACGAAAAAACATGTAAAACCATTTAATTGTATATTGTTTTAAAATATGTACCTACATATTTGAATAAATTGATTTCAGTATTTTTTTTGTTTTATTTCCTATTTGTGTGTTTTATGATCCTTTGTACAGTCGGGGTTCGAATACCTTTGTCAGTTTTCCAATTCATTCCTTTATCAAGCTGTAAGACTCTTAGTACCTTTTGAAACTAAAGCACTAAGCTAACTGATGATGCACTAAGTAATGGTGCAAGCAAATGTTGATTTTATGGTGACGAACCTATTCTTACCCCGAGTGTACCATTAGGAATTTCAAATCCTCATAGTATTCCAGAAAAATATATCTATCTGAAATGTGTGGCAACCGATAGATGGCGAAATTGGTCTCCTTTTTAACCCCAGACGCCCGACGCATAAAAAGGAGTGTTTTAAGTTTAACGTGTGTCTCTGTGTGGAATCCTAGCTCCCAAACGGATGGACCGATTTTGATCAGTTAGTTTTTTTTTGTCCTTAGCTATAATTTATCAAGATCTGTTCAGGCGTCTACAGACCATCAGCCATTTCCTAGTTGATTAAGGGATTTCACTAACCCACAGAGGTTCGATTGATGTGAACTGGGTATACTATAACGTCAGCGGTATTTCCATGACGTGGTAACCCTGACCTGATTCTGCAGCATCGAGAGTCTGCGGGATAACCAACTTACAGTAGATATTGGCGTGTTTAGGCTCAATAAAAGTCGGGGGGGTTAGTTTATAATTTTAATAGCTTGTCTTATATAGGACTTTGCATTCTTCTCCTTGTAAGTATAATAGTGCTGTGGAGCCGTAACGCAAAATTTCACCAAAATTATAATAAACGGTAAGTAGTCAGTACCTTATCTATTCACAACAGACGTTGCAGTAGTTTCTATACAAAATACATTACTAAAGTGAAGTAAAAGACCAAGAAATGTTTTTTTAAGGTAAAATTTATTTCCTTCCTTAAGCTATGAATTCATATGGAATAGGAGCTAGTAGCACAGGTTTCTGCAAACCGCTGACAATATGTGCCGACTTGGGTGGTTCAGGTTGTCTCTTAAGCTTGATAATTTTACCGGCAGCTTTGGCTTCCTTCAACAGCCTCTCGTTCTCCTTCACACGCTTGAGGAAATCTTGTCTGCACTTTGAGTGCTTGACGTGCTCAATGCGGATGTTGATACGTTTGGGTAGAATCCTCCCTCGTACTCGTTTGTTTACGATGACTCCTAAGGCATGAGCAGTCACATTGTAGACGCGGCCAGTTTTTCCATGATACACTTTGTGTGGCATTCCCTTTTGTACTGCTCCATTACCCTAAAAATATTTTTATTTACTTAATTAATATGCAGATTAGAAATTCTTAGATAATGATTAAGATGGTAACCTCTCTTTTGTCATGCTCATAAAAAGTTAATCTATTTGTGATACACTCCATTTGTGGATTACAAAATAAGAACGGCAGACAAATTTTAATGGACAGACTGAAGATTTCTAATAATAAAAGTATTGACATGAGGGAATAGACATTGTATCACACAGTATTTGCATGTGATTTTAGAATCTTTCAAGAAAAAAAACCTTACAGTTCTATTGGTTTTTAATACATATCGCAAGAAATAAAATTCTTAAATTCACTTTATACTTAATTAAATCTTGACTAAACTATTCTTATTTTGATGATTCAAAAAAGGAAAATAGAAATTTGATTTTTCAAAAATCACATATTTTTTGCAATATACTGTCAGAAACTCACTGCCCACACATCTATTAGGAAAATTGACTAATTATAACCTTGAATAATAAGCAGTAGCTTTTTGTTTATTCATTTAAAAAAAATTCAACAAAAATGTGTAACCAAATTTGGAGGGGGAAAATCTTAAAACATAACTAAATTAATATAATTGTAAACTACCTTAGATTCTGATGTGTTATGGCAAACATGTCAACCACACAAACATAACTTAAGGAAGACTATATTTTTTACTTAGAACACAACAACTGTTAGTGAAAATCGCCTATTGTTTAGTGCTACAGATAATGATTAACAAATAATAATAAATAGCATTACTTTTAAGTTTATAAATAATACTATTAATATGTAAATTTACAATGAGTGTATACACTAAATACATAGTACCTAGCTATTTTATTTTATTTAAGATAAACAATTTTATAATGTGTATTAGGTAAATTACAGCTATAGATTGATAATATTTTATGTTTTGTTTGGATGTATTATTATAATTGGTGATTACAACAATGCATAATTTAGATATATTATAATTTTGTTAATTACGAGGCAATATTCAGGTATAAAACTTGCAATGTAAAAGCAATTTGGCCTGTGAGGAGTCTCACATCAGCAAAACTCATGCAGCATAGCTTAAGGATATAATTGTCAGGTAGTGATTAAAAATACATTTTTGAAACATTACAAAAAGTAGACAATCTTAGCACTTGATTAGAAAATAGTATTATTAATTGTATATTCACTGTATAAATATACAGTGTAAGTATAAATACAGTAAGTATAAATATAACAAACCTCAAGACAATAATGTAGCCATTTGTCTACCTATCCTATCCTATTATGATTGACTGCACCTGTGGCGTTGCTTATGTTATAGGCGACGGTAGCCACTTACCATCATGTGGACAGTCAGCCTGTCTGTTGAAAGACGTGTCAACTTACCCTAATATCGACGATATCGCCAACTTTATACACTTTCATGTACGTAGAAAGCGGGATTGTTCCATGAGTGCGGAACTTGCGGGCAAACAAGTCCCTTGTACCACGACGGTATCCTTTTGAGTTCGTCATGATGAATTAGACTGAAACAAATAAAATAAAAGATTATGTTACTAGCCACAGGGCACGTGGATGGCAGTGTCCTCAAGTAAAAAAAATGTTAATTTGTCGTCGATACGTTACATTTCACGATGATAACATAACGAAATTTTATAGAAATAATCTAAACGATAATAATAAGTGATATATGTAAATTATGAATAAAAACAAAAACTTTATTCACCTTTGCCGAACGTTGTCTTAATGGAAAAGAAAGGTTACTTTATAGGACAATAAAATCAAACCAAGCTCAGTGACTCCATAGACTAAAAAAGATGTGAACACAGTTCTTCTCGTAAGTCTCATGTAGTGTTCTGTAATTTGTGACAAAAATTAAATCGAATATATTATTAGATACGAATATATCAAAATTTTAAGGCACTTGCAATGATTCAGAGCAAGGAACATATATACTCTTTAGCAAGAGATTCAGAGCTATTACCTCAGAGTAAACATAAGCAAGCTATAGAGCGAACGTTAGCGAGTATGAACTGTAAGCACGGGTTTGAAAAGTATCGAAATTGCAATGGCGACGCTATTAGTCACAAATGTCATGCGCGCTGAATGTTTCTCCCACCGATATTTATTTAAATTTAATGTTATAATGGTGAATTCGCAGTACCAAGCTGTAAGAACGATTCACGGAAGCAAACTAATAAGAACAATGATTTTTCTTCATCGGTAAGTAATATTTTGATAAGAAAACACGGATTTTAACAAAATTACTCATGGCGAGAAAGGAGGTTGCGGGAGGCGCGGGGGCAGGTCCACGCAGGACGCGTTTCCGCGCCTCCCGCTTCACACCTCCTCCGCCTTGAAGATAGTGCTGTGCCACGTTGTACTCGAATATTGTGTAATAACATGATTTCTTCCGTAATAATAATATGTAAGTATTAGACATTAATATTGTTTGTATTATCCACTAACAAATTATGGATTAATATTTAAAATAATTCCCCCTTCACGTCGTTACGCCCCGCTGTCGTCCAGGCGTGTTGCTTACTGTAGACAACGTACAAATTTTTCTTTACTTTGAAACTTACTTTTACTTGATATTTTTTATCCCGCGGACGCGCGAACTTTGGAACAATCTCCCTTCTGTGGTGTTTCCACCTAGCTACAATATGGGCTACTTCAAGCGAGGGGTAAACAAATATCTACAGGGTAGGCAGCGCACTAGCACTCCCCTTGGTGTTGCTTGTATCCTTAGGCGACGGTAACCACCTACCATCAAGTGGGCCGCCTGCCTGTCTGCCACCTTTATATTATTAAAAAAAAAAATCATTATTTTATTCTAGTTTTACAAAATATGAGATTTATAAATACTTACCTACATGATTATGTTACGTACCAACATAATAGATACTTATAAATAATAAGTTATACCAAATTAAGGCATTTAAGTAAGTATTACTTACCTACAAATATATAATAAAATACATACAAGATCGTACAACAAAATAATACAAAAAATACATACATACAAAATACATACCTACTTAATACTTAAACTAATGAAGTACTGACATTTACGCACAGACATTAATCGTGGCACATCACTATTCAACCGCTACATCTATCTATCAGTATCTATAGAACATCTGCTTACACTTGGCATAATAGACAACAAGCGACGTTAGCGCTCTATAGCTTGCTTATGTTTACTCTGAGTGCTGCATGCAATGCAAATGGCATAAGGTTATGTGGGATACTTGGATACACAGATGTAGCACAGAGTACAGACTATGTTATTTTATATTATCTTGCCGTATGTACGGTCAGTTATCTATTCAGTTTTTGGATACTGTTGTCTGTTAATCACAGAGTATATAATCATTGCCTTTTAATTTTATTTATTGCCATCGTGTTATCAATCTATAATACCAGGCAGGCGCAACTCAAAGGAAAGAAAATGATGTATGAACCGGGGGAAATTTGTAATGGCGGAATAACCCGACTAAGTCAAGGCGATTGCGAAACCCATTAAGTTATTAGACATCGCCGATTCTCTTGTTTGGCCGTATTATACATCAAAACCACAAACAACCATCGGCGCCATATTGATGTGTTGCAATATGGCGTCTTTCATTTCAACTGTGTTTATTGTTTATTTTCGGATTTTTCGGCAAGCAGAGTATTGATTTTTATAAAACTTGCCAAAATTTTAGTGTTTAAATACTCTTTCTTCGTAGTGTTATATTTGGTGTATCGTGTTTAGTGTTCTAGATGCCGAAAGTAAGCTGCGAAATATGTGGGCCTAAGAACGAGGCGCATTGATAATAAAAAACGAATATTTTTGGCCCAATTCCCGCTGGATGAAGATAGGTTAGTACATATTATATCTTGCTGCTGTTCTAAAACCATGTATAATATAATTTATTGGGACTTTAGTTCAAATTCTCGAATAAAATTGTATTGCATGTAAACAATAGTGCAGTGCCATTTTTTATCGACAATCGGCAAAAATTTCTTTTTTATTTTATTGCACTGAATGATAAGAAATGAACACATGCATACACCCCAATGTACCAATTGGTTTGTTTTAGTTTTATTTTGCCTTTCTTTTTTATTTATATGTATATTTTACTAAAAAATAACATTTATTATTCATTTACTTTCTAGGTGCAGGCGAGACTTTGAAAAGAAAAAAACAACAAATGAAATGCTGTTCCATGTATCGGAATCTCTGCCAATCCATTGAACGATGAGGTTTTTAGTGAATTCCCGCTCCATATTGCTAAAAATGCTGTAAGAGATGTACACATGCATACACCTCAATGTACCATTTGGTTTGTTTTAGTTTTATTTTGCCTTTCTTTTTTATTTATATGTACATTTAACTAAAAATAACATTTATTATTCATTTACTTTCTAGGTGCAGGCAAGACTGAAAAGAAAAAAAAAACAGCTGTACAAACAATAAATGAAATGCTGTTCCATGTATCGGAATATCTGCCAATCCATTGAACGATGAAGTTTTCAGTGAATTTACGCTCCATATTGCTAAAAATTCTGTACAAACAACAAATGAAATGCTGTTCCATGTATCGGGCTAATCCATTGAATTACTTTATGAAATTATTAATACGTTATACATGACATAATCCAATTTTTATGTGTGTTACAGAACCTTCAACGTCGACCGTGGATACTGCCGTAATTAACTTAAAAATAAATAGATCCTGCAGTCCTCAAAGATTTTATGTGAAGTTACTCTTGTGAAGATTTTATGATAACCGTAAACTGTATGATAGTAATAAAGCAATGATTGTAATTATTTGATTTTTTATTTGTCATTAAATAATATTTAAAATTATGTAAGGGCTTTTTTTGGGATTACCATAGACTATAGATTCAATTATACTATCGACCTCATTTATCGAAACAATAGTACATCCTTATTTTTTTGTTCGTTATGTTGGCAGCATCGTACTTTTTAATTTTGGTTAGGTTGGTACTGGAGCACTTCATCGCTGGCATAGATAGATAGAACAGTGTTGCCAACGTAGGCGATTTTTCGCCATTTAGGCTACTCAGACCGAGAATCGGCGACGAAAAAATCTAAAAGGCGACTGGTCGCCTATTAGGCTACTCCAGGGACGAGTTATTTAAATTAGTCGAATCGCAAATAGGGATACGTTTTTAAGAAAAAAATTAATGTTAAAAAATTAACTACTACTGACGACGAAGAAAATCTTGTTGATGCCTTATTATTGCTAGCAGAAGACGAATCAGAACCATTTTAATTTTTGTTTATTTTTTCTTTAAATTAGTTATTAAAATTGCTTTACCTTCTTTTAAGATACATTAAAGTAGGTATTTTAAAGTAGGCTTATGCCTATTTATCAATATATTTAAATAATTGATAAAAGCTACATTTTATTTTATTCATATCTGTAGTTTGGCGTTTGGGCTACTTTAGGCTACTGCAACTGAAATTCGGCTACTTTAAGCATGAGAAACGGCGACTTTAGGCCAAGCGCTGTTGGCAACAGTGAGATAGAACAGTGAATTTCATTTTCATTGTATGGGTATGGGAGTCCCGTCTCTTGTAACGTAGTGATTATATACTCTTTGTATAATACAATAAAATAAGTTAAGGGGTATTAACCAAGTATTAACTAAACCTTGTGATTATATAGTTTTCTGTAAAAATGCATTAAACTATTTAATAACAAGGATAGATTTACATACCAACGTAATTTTGAATGTCTTTATTACAAATTAAATTATCTTAATTTGTTATAATTGTAAAAATGACTGCCAATCAAGAAAGTGTAAATATTAGTTCATTTACTTACACGCCCGTTTATTTTGTTCAAAATCCTGGGTTTGCACAGGTATATAAGTATTGGTTATTTCCTTTAAATCAAAAAAAAAAACATTTATATAAAATAGGATATACCTATCGAATTATTTCTTAAATTTCTTTCAGCCGAATACATTTACTATAGCGAGAAGCGTTCAAGATGAGCAGAAACCAATTGGCGATACTTTAAGAAAGTTTTACGAGAACAGTGGCAATTTAGAGAACAGTATTTTTCTAAATAATGTTGATGAGACATCAAAACCTATAACACTCACAAGAGAACCTGAAATTCCAACTTTTAAACTCAGCAACCTTATTAAACCCGATACAAGATATGAACAGCATAATGTCCCTGGCAAAAATATAATTTTGAGTTCCACTGCCCCTCTAAACAGTAATACTTTTGCTGTTTGCACTAATCCAAATCAAGTTATAAACATAGACAGAAAAATAGTAAAACTTGATCCAGATCGTAGTTTTCTAAAGAAATATTCACGAGTGAAGTCATTACAAAGAATTAAACCTAAAGAAGAGTAAGTTTTGATTTAAAGTGATATTGTCTATTTAGAGTGTACATGTTATACATGTGATTTTTTTTCTTTTTTTTTCAGAAATATGAAACCTCTTTCAGTAAATTTACTAAAATTCGGCAATACATACCATTGGTAAGTGATTTTTTTTAATTTTCTTGACTAAATATAAGCATAAAGTCTAATATGTTTATTTACAGAAATTAATATAAGATAAAATTAGTTGTTTGTTTGAAGAATCATACACAACAGTATACATGTTATTTCACGGTAGTTTTTTGTAAGGTGGTGTTTACTGCCACCACCTTAAAGAAAACCAAGTAAGTCATTTCCAAAGTAAAAATTAGGAATCAAACCTGGGATAGACACCTGAGAGAATGTTAAGGCACAATCATTTTAACCACTCATCGAATGAGTTCGTCAAGTACCTATATGTATTAATTTTTTTAACATAATACTAATAATATGGACATTAAGAAAAAAAAGATCAGTTTTATATTGAAATGATATTATTTTACATTTATTTTAATGATTAAATGTAAAATTTAATCATTTTCTATTTAATTAATTTGAACCTGTATCAATTTCCTTATATTATTAGACATACTGTCTAAAAAGAGAGCACTTTCCAACTCGAGCAGCTTATCACTTCAATACAATGTAATTTCATGTTTTACTCATTACTCATTAGTTATTGGTCATAGAATACATAAAAAAACATGACTTTTCTGAGATCTTTTTAAAGTTCGAGTGAATAGGCATCTTCTGGGTGAGCTCTATCCATCATAGGCCTCATTTTCGCTACACAGCTGTATGTTGGCCAATAGCAAACCCATCTCTAATAAAAAAAAGAAAGAAAAAGACCATAAAATGAAGGTTTGCATGGAATCAAAAAACTTATTTTATATATAAAAACAAGACTGGCATAATTGTCGACAGTACAATATGAAATTGAAATAATTTTATGGTTTCAGCGTCAATGAACTTAACACATACCAAAAGAAGATTGTAAATCAAGGTGTTAAAAAATTAAAGGACACTGAGAATGTACCTTCACAACCCACCTACGATCCAGTCACAAAAAGACATTTTATTTACAAGTAAGCAAACCTAATTTGTTCATCATTAATAGAAGTTTTTTATTTTTACAATTTCATCTTATCTAAACCTGATTTGAAACAGGGTGATTCCGCCAAAAGAGCTAACAGTTGTTGGAAACAAAGTTACTAAAGAAAAAACGTATGAAACTAAAAGAGAATATATGAAAGTTGAAACAAAAAAAGGGAATTTGGAAATTACAGATGAATGTACAGAAACTGTCGAGGTAGGTATTTGAAAATCTTAACATGGAAATATAAATATTGATAGACAAAGTGAAATGTTGTACGAGGGCAGGGTTGAGAGAAGGGTTGTCACCTTAAAGTCGACATTTGCATGCATCAAGGCAATTAATTATCACTGATGCCAAAATTTCATTTCAAATGTCTGTCAGTTTTCTTAATCAGGTACCTACTAAGAGTCTACAACTTTATAAAGGAATGAATTTTCATAAAATTAATTGCTAGCATTGTGGTGTAAATCTGACTAGAAAACAGATCTGTGCCAATATTAGCACTTGCATACACCTAACATACTTTTTATTGTGAGCTATGTATAAGTTATGCATCAACCGTCTTTACATAGTACTAGCTGTTGCACGCGACTTCGCCCCCGTAACTTTATAAATCCAGTACTTTTTGAGTTTATTCATAACAAACAGAAAAGATTTGTAATCTTCTCTCTTTATAATATTGTTAGAGAAGTATAGATTAAACTACGCTGCAGATTTTAATGCGGTTTTCTCTAATAGAAAGAGCATATAACGAGGAATTGCACCCCGGCAAAGCCAGGAGCGGTTCACTAGTTATATAATAAATGTTTATATTATGTCTCATTGTTGAGCACTAGCCTCCTTTAGAAAGGAATAGTCCATTAGATACATATATACAAGTTTCATTATAATGAGTTCCTTTACCCTTAGAGCAAGTCATAACTTTTTCTAATGCACATAATGATATTTTTTTAAATGGGTGATGCAGCCTTAACTGAATTCTGCATCTGCTGGTTTTGGCCATTGATAGGGCTATAACTGCTATGTTTTAATCGAGGTTAGTTAGTATTATTGCAGCTTATGGTTTACAATTAATTTAGTTATAAATTTCCTATCAACCTCTATACTTTATGAAACTAGTTTTAAGTGAATTTCCTTTAAAAATAACTTATAATGAGTGTATGTGTGCATTTGATATTTTCAGCCAAAAGTGACAAGAAGTGGAAGAAAAGTTAAATCACCGAAACATTGTTTGTCCGAATTGCCAACTGTAAGGAAAACTAAAAGACATACCAGTGTTCAATGTATTAAATGCTCTCATGTAAGTTATTATAATTATTTATTGTTTATAGACAACTTTGGTCCATTTGCAACATACAGAATACAGAAGCTGGAGTTCCTTCTGACCAAAATCTAAGGCTAAGGTCACACCATATTTATGTGTCAAGCTTAGAGCTACACTTTTGTATAAATAGTCCAAGAAAATAGGCCTCGAAATACGAATTTTGGGGTAAATACTTGAATTTTTGATATAATTTATTTTGAAAGATATGAAAACGAACTGTAAAAGTTTTTTTCAAAATCACCCTCGAGAAGGGGTTGAAAAAAATTAAATAAGTTATTTTTTAACGATTTTAGGAAAACGGTAAAAATTAGAAAAAAAAAGTTTTAATAAAAGTTGTAGAAAATTAAATTCTATAAAGAAATGATATCTTACTGTTTTTCGCTAAAATCAAAATTAACCGAGATAGGGCGGTTTAAAGCTGGGGGATGATAGTAACATTTTTAAAAAATCATACTAGTAAGTTGCTGAAAAATCCACATAATTAATATATATTTTTTTCATTTATTCAGAAAAAAATAAACTTTAATTTGAGAGGGAAAAAAATTATTTTTATTTTTTTATAACAATTCTAAGTTTTCATTATTGAATTAAAACAGCTTTCCTCGATAAAATTATTTTTTTTTTCGCATAAATATTATAATAATCTTTAAATGATGATACGAGTTTGAAATTCATTTTTACTTGTCGTTTCCAAGCAGGTATACAAAAATTTACCTGTTGGAATATTTTTCGCGGCGGCGACTTTGCGTTTACTCTTAAGAGCATTCATCAATTAGAATCACGCTGGAGTCAAAATTTATGATTTCAGTAGTTTCATTTGTTTTAGTTTGCAGATAAGTTGTTAACGTCATATTATTTGTAGTTGTATAATCTAGTAAATAGCTGAAAAATATTTTAAAGTGAATTTTCATTAGAACATTTTTAAACAGCCCTTTTTTTAAACTAGCAGTCGACGGCCTACGCAGATAAATATACAAGTTATTAAAAAAATTATAACACAATCTCTTAGAACATTAATGACTTCACATACTAGGTCCAAGAAAAAACAGAAATATCTCAAATTTGATCCTAAAATAACACGTTTAATATCACGAAAAATTACTAAAAGTGACACTTTTGATTATACTTTTCTTGAATGAAAATTTACAGAAATCGTATGTTTTTTTCGACTATTATCTAATAAATGATATGAATTTTTGGAAAATCAATATTTTAATAATTTGTCGCATATAATTTTACTAATATCTCGCTTCTGCGTCGACCGTCAACCGCTAGTTTTAAAAAAGGTTTGCTTAAAAACTGTTCTAATGAGAAAAGTATCCCAATATTTTAAAATATTTTTCGACAATTATCTAGTTTATAAAACTACAAATAATATAACGTTAATATCTTATCTCCAAAACTAAACACATCATGGCATTATGATCCGCCGGGAATCATAAATTTCTGATTCTGACTGTAACGCTCTTAAGAGCATTCATCAATTAGAATCACGCTGGAGTCAAAATTTATGATTTCAGTAGTTTCATTTGTTTTAGTTTGCAGATAAGATGTTAACGTCATATTATTTGTAGTTGTATAATCAAAAATTAGCCGAAAAATATTTTAAAATGAATTTTCATTAGAACAGTTTTTAAGCAACCCTTTTTTATAACTAGCGGTCGACGGTCGACGCAAAAGCGAGATATTAGTAAAATTATATGCGACAAATTATAAAAATATTGATTTTCCAAAAATTCATATCATTTATTAGATAATAGTCGAAAAAAACATACGATTTCTGTAAATTTTCATTCAAGAAAAGTATAATCAAAAGTGTCACTTTTAGTAATTTTTCGTGATATTAAACGTGTTATTTTAGGATCAAATTTGAGATATTTCTGTTTTTTCTTGGACCTAGTATGTGAAGTCATTAAAAGGTAACGCTACCAGCGTTTTTCCATACAAATGTAATCCCTTGTTTTCTCCCTGGATAATAATTCTAGGGCAAAAATTTTTTGTCATAAAATCTAGGTCTGCTAAAGCTATGCCCCTATCATTTCTTTTTTTCCACCAACTCATTACATAAGAAAATATGACTTCTCAAAAATCGTAATAAATGGTCCTTTTATGTCACCCTAATCAGACGACTATAAAACAAATTTGAAAGATTTTTAAGATAAATAAAAATAATAGGGGCATAGATTAGTTCTTCTTGAAAATATTTGTGTAAAAATTATTCGATAGGCTCAATTTTTAGAGGAGAAAAGAGGGGAATACGAAACCTCGATTTAGTCAAAAAATTTGTAGGTATAATCGGTCTGAGCTGAATTTGTCCCTATCGCACAATACAGGGGAAGGCTGTAGGTGAGGGGGTCCAGACTAATACGTATATAACTAAGGAAGTGGTATTTATCGATAATGTTATCGATACTAGAGTTGTTTATCGATATCGATATTTATTATACAGTTGCGTATAAGGTGCATTTATCAGTTTTTGTCTTTGTAGCTGTTTCTTGTAGCTCAGATATTTTATTTTATTTTTATTTTATTTATATTAGGGAAACATACAATATCTCGCTACACATTATACATACACATACAAGAAGAACATAAATCAGCAAAGTTTCCACTAAATTACTAAAACATATTATAAATTACAAGTCACTACGAGCTTGGAGAAAACACACAAAAAAGGCAAGAAACAGTTAACAAATACCATATAACATACAAAATAACAAATAAACAAATAACAAATATACTTAATAGGAAAGTAAAGTATCAATATACAGAAAAATATTATTATAAGGGCGCATATTCACAGATGCGGAGCTAGGCGGAACCGACCGTGAATTGACAATCACAGCTTTTTCCATCACTGACGCGGAGTAGAGATTTCGTGTGATACTGTAATTGTTCAAGTCACGATCCGATAATGTAAATATTTATTACTTAAATAAAATAGTTCATTTTCCAAATAATTTATTTATTCTGTCGTTATTTATACTCTTTCTCGTACAGGTAAATTTCTGGGAAAATGACCGTCAATTAATTACGTATATTACGGTGGCATGCCCATTTCATAAGCCGGACTTGAAAACTATATGGGAATTTGTTGCTAATTTGTACCGAAAAGAAAAAATTTGTTGCTGTTGTTAAGAATAGCAAGCCCGTTCCAACGGTTTATTTTGTTGTTAATTTGTTACTCTACGATAGGCTAGTTAGATATTAAAAAAATGTCACCCCTTCGTGGGGGTCCCCTTCATATATCCGTCGGCACCTTTTTGTTTTTCGAATATTTGTCTTTCCCTTGACTGCATCTTGTTTAGTGACTCCGAGGAAAATTAGCAAGGCTGAACCGTTACACTACGATTTTTGTCTAGTAGTGAAAATAATTACTCAAAATCCGATTCACAAGCTGAGTCCAAACAGTAAAGCAATGAATCAAGTCCATCAACAAACTAATATGAGCGAGTAAGTTGAAATGTGAAAACAAAACGCCGATACTTCGCGGCGCGCGTGCGAAAGGTGTGGGCCCCTACGCTACGCACACAAACACAAACTATTCACACACACATAGATTGCTTGTCGTTCGGGCGCAGCGCGATGGCAATACTTTCTTCAAATACCTATTTTTCAAATTCTGCTGTACCCGCGTTCCCTCTTAATGTTCTAAAAGATTGTGTTATAATTGTTTTAATAACTTGAGTATTTATCTGCGTAGGCCTTCGACGGCTAGTTTTAAAAAAGGGCTGTTTAAAAATGTTCTAATGAAAATTCATTTTAAAATATTTTTCAGCTATTTACTAGATTATACAACTACAAATAATATGACGTTAACATCTTATCTGCAAACTAAAACAAATGAAACTACTGAAATCATAAATTTTGACTCCAGCGTGATTCTAATTGATGAATGCTCTTAAGAGTAAACGCAAAGTCGCCGCCTCGAAAAATATTCCAACAGGTAAATTTTTGTATACCTGCTTGGAAATGACAAGTAAAAATGAATTTCAAACTCGTATCATCATTTAAAGATATAATAAAAATATTGATGCGAAAAAAAATTTAATTTTATCGAGGAAAGCTGTTTTAATTCAATAATGAAAACTTTGAATTGTTATAAATTTGTTATAAAAAAATTAAAAAAAAATTTTTTTCCTCTCAAATTAAAGTTTATTTTTTCTGAATAAATGAAAAAAAATATATATTAATTATGTGGATTTTTCAGCAACTTATGATTTTTTAAAAATGTTACTATCATCCCCCAGCTTTAAACCGCCCTATCTCGGTTAATTTTGATTTTAGCGAAAAACAGTAAGATATCATTTCTTTATAGAATTTAATTTTCTACAACTTTTATTAAAACTTTTTTTTTCTAATTTTTACCGTTTTCCTAAAATCGTTAAAAAATAACTTTTTTAATTTTTTTCAACCCCTTCTCGGGGGTGATTTTGAAAAAATCTTTTACAGTTCGTTTTTATATCTTTCAAAATAAATTATATCAAAAATTCAAGTATTTACCCCAAAATTCGTATTTCGAGGCCTATTTTCTTGGACTAAAAATAGAAATAGACACCACATACAAGGCGCTAAGCATGGTGACTTAGTAGGACTATGGATAATGGGGGAGACTGCCGCCCTTCGTAAGGTCCCCCGAGATGGCCGGCGTACCTCCACTTTCGGGTACGCCCAGGTTCTAACAGGGAGCACAGGCCTCCCCGCGCTGGATAGCCGTGGCGGGGCGCCGAAGTCGTGTAACAACGTCCCCACGACCCCGCCCATCAACGGCCGCGATCGAAAGAAAGTCGTTGGGTTTTAGCCGGTAGGAATCCGGCATAACCCCGCAGTGTCCCCTACACTGCCGGGTATCCAAGAGGATTTCCCAACGTTAAAAAAAAAAAAGGACTATGGATAATGGTTAAGGAAGGTATAGGCAAATATGCTTTGGCATCCCTTACTATACTCACCAAAACACAACAGCATACATATTGTTATTTCGCAGTCAGCCTTCTATAAAGCTGTTTCTTTTTTGTTATTTTGCTTAGAATAATTGTAAGAGCTAGAAACGCCATATTATCTGTATTCCAAGACATTTTGGTCTAAAATTTTGTGATTTTGTGACTAAAATACAAATGAATGTAAATGTTTAAATGTTGCATCAAGCCACAAAAATTATGCATGACAAGCACGTAAATGCTTGGCAAGCAATTATGATCATCTTTATGGAGTCCCCTAGCTAGACGGTCAGAATTTTACGTGCTTGTCAAGCAATTTTGACCTTTTAGAGCTTGATGTGCTCGACAAGCAAACTACGTGATTGATGAAAAATTATATTTTTGCAATGCTTGTCAAGCATGCTTGATCGTTTAGATGCATGCTTGTCAAGCAACACATTCCGTTACACTGGGTGTCACTGGGATTAAAATGAATGCAAATGCTTGACAAGTATTCTGCAAGCCTCGTCAAGCGTGCTTGTCAAGCAATTTTGACCGTCTAGCTAGGTACTCCAAGAGACCGCTTTAGTATAGTAAAATATAATGGTGATTTTAGAAAGGAGTTAATGGTTATGGTTTTTTCTTTCTTTCAGGAATTCGTTAATATTTATGCACTCAATAAACATTATGAAAAACATATACAAGAAAACACACACAAAAATTTGTTTCAATTCCTTTTGAGTATCATTAAAAACAGTTGTGACGAAGACAAAGCCAATATCTTCATTAAGCAATTGGATGTCTTTATAGAAGAATTGAAGTTAATTGTACCATGTGTAACAAAGAAGACTGATGGGATTGAAAGCCAGTGTTTTATCAGCGATAATGTTAGCAGGTGCGTTAAAGGTCTTTCCTCCGTGTTAAGAGTCCATAATGCTTTCTTACTGTGAAATGTCTAATATTAAATTCTATTTACCTAAAGTGATTATTTAGTTGGATATGCAAACCCTACTGGGATTCGAACATGGTTTGCTGTGCTCGCCCCTCCACCAAATATAGATAAGTCTTCATTAAACTTATATAAAAATAATTATGTATTAAATTTCAACACCCGACACCCGACGCAAAAACGGGGTGTCATAAATTTGTCGTGTGTGTGTGTCTGTGGAATCATAGCTGCCAAAACAGATTTTTATTCGTTTTTTTTTTTCTGTTTGAAAGCTGATGTGATCCGGATTATTCTTAGCTATAATTTAGGAAGATCTGTTCAGGCGTTTAAAGACGCTCATTTCGTAGTAGATTTCCACATCATTGATGTGAAATTGTGTATACTGATATTTCTGTGGTTATTCCAGGACATGTTAAACCTTGACCCGATGCTGCAGTATTAAGTAGTCTGCGGAATAACCAACTTTTTAGCAACTTACAGTAGACAAGCTCAATGAAAGTCAGATATTATAGTTTACAAGTGTAGCTTGTTATAAGCTTGATATTGAATCAATGATTATAATTATAAAAAATAATCCATTGTTAATTAAAAGGAATATACAATTAAACTACTGGTTGTATTTGAAATTGTATGTTTGTGAATTTTCAGATTATTAGGTATCAATCCTGGCAAGCAGAATTTTGACATGGAAGGTATAAACTGTGTTAAAGACAAAGAGGGCTATTGCAAACACAATCCGCAAAAAAACAAGCAATTCAATTCAGACATTAGTAAGCCATCACAACTTTGGCTCTCAAAGCACAATGAAGAAATAGCTAATATAGAAATTGAAGCGGAAAATTGTGCAAGAACACATCCTATTGAAAAGTGGCCAAAGTTTAATAACCAAGTTTGGAAATATAAAAAGAAATGTCCTAATGCCAAGAAAATGAGACTTTCATCAGAAAATGTGGATGCAATAATTGAATTGGATAATGAGCAATTAACAAGTGAGGAGTGTGCAATATTAGAAACAAAGTCTACGGTTGCTGCAAACCAAAGTGATTTAATACAAGACCATAGTAACCAAAAAGAAGTGATAGAAACCTCTGATAACGAGAAACCAAAGTTTGTGCAAGCACAGTATCATAGTAACCACTTCGACATACACTCTTCACCTATTAAACCGACACCGGGTGTTTATCAAAAATTTCAAATCGCCTCAGACAAGATAAGCCCAGTGAGTATGAAAATTATAAAACCGTTAGCTTTAAATAGAAAAGTAGAAGAAGTATGTAATGTACCAAAAAATTGCTTGCTAAGGACGTTTCATAATGATAATGAAAATCAATCGAACGTCACAGATACATATAATGATAACATACAATTTAATAATACAATTTCAGTATTAAACCTTGATAATTGTCAAAAAGGCACATATGATAGTGATAAAAATGTTGCCAACACAACTCAATCTCTAAATGCTCCTAGTAATCTTGTGGCGTCTAATTCGGGACAATCGTTAAACAATATTTTAGACACACTTTTAGAAGATATTTTGGATTTAAATGATTTTTGTTAATACTGATTACATGTTTAGATTTGATTTAGGAAAAGGTTAATGTCACAGTTTTACAGTCCATACAGTTAGTTGCGCCGGGATCTCACGGGAAAGCGGCCCTCAAACTCGTTTAGTTTGCGCACTCGAACATTGAGGAGTGTTTTCTACGTTTTCTCGAACATTGAGAAAACATTAAAAACATTTTAAACATTCTCGAACATTTAAAAAAATAATTATAATGGTGCACACCTGTTCTGCGTAAGGATGTACCTTGACAGCAAAATACAATACAACAATGATTTAAGATTTCATATACATACATATATACAGTATGTTTTTTTAACTGGGACAGTATGGGGAAATCCTGAACCGTAGACGATACAGGGAAACTGTCTTAGCAACCATTTGGTCTTTTTTTGTGAAAACAATTTTGGCATAGTAATTTTTTTGGTCAAGCGTGAGTGGTCCATAAAAGTGACTCATTTTGAAAAAAAAATTTTTTAATGCGGATCGACTCAGTTTCATATAAGGATTATTTTACTGTATTGAATGAAAAAAATCTGAGCAGCAGAAGTTAGTCAAATTTAATAAAATGTTTTCATGCAACAGGCTCGTGCAAAGTAGCTGTGCAACCTATCTACTGAATCACAGTCGATACTTACTTACATGTACAAAAAGTGTTCCATAATTAAAAATGAGATTTTATTTGCACACTAGAAATTGAACAGGACCTCCATGGTCTTGCGAGTTTTATTAAAATAAATAAAAAATATTCAAATTTAGAACGAAAATTGTTCTTATTGTGACTTTCATTTGTTATTATTAGTTTATTTGTGATTCATCATGGCGTTATCCAATGCACATAAAGTTGATTTAGTCGAAGCGTATTTTCTTAATTATCGAAGCCCAGTTAATGCATTAAAGTGGTATCGGGAACGCTATCCTGATCGATTTCTACCCAATCGCAAGGTATTTGAAAAACTTAAACGTAAGAGGCCAACGTTAGTAGTGAATGAATTCATAACCATTGCCATCTTAGGATTTTTTGAAGCTTATCCAAAAGCATCGTTACGGGAAGCTGCTGAAAATGTCGGTGTGCATAAATCAACTGTAAGAAAGGTACTGAAGACGTACAAGTACAAGTGTTACAGAGAGGGTCGACTTGTACAAACATTGCTTCCAGGAGATAGAGACCGCAGATTAACATTTTGTCGTTGGTTCGTAGCAAGGTCTATTGGAAACCATTCTTTTCCAAATCAGATTGTTTGGACAGATGAATGCAATTTTTCGAACAACGGTATGTACAACAGGAAAAATAACCATTACTGGTCACGTACAAATCCACTGAGAACTACAGAGACCCATAACCAAGTCCGCTTTTCGTTTAATTGTTGGTGTGCGATATTACATAATAAAATCTTTGCTATTAAGATTTTTCACGGAACGTTAAATAGTGAAAAATATCAAGAGATATTGAATGTGGTCATAGATAAAGTGGATGATAGCATTTCCTTAAGCAATTTAAATAATGTCATTTATCAACAAGACGGTGCACCTGCACATAATAGTACAGCGAGTAAACTGTTTTTAGATGAACATTTTCCCGGACATTGGATGAGCACATTTGCACCTATTAAATGGCCACCGCGTTCACCCGACATGACGCCGATGGACTTTTTTGTATGGGGTCACCTTAAGGGTCGAGTTTATGAATCTCGATACAATACCGTACAAGAATTAAAAGACGCAGTCCTTTACCACTTGAACAATATTCATCACATATCCTTGGCTAATATTCATCACATATCCTTGGCTAAGGCAACAAGAGGTGTTCTAAAACGTGCTCGTATCTGTATTCAGCAAGAGGGAGGCCATATTGAACATTTATTGCGTTGTTAGTTTTATTAAAGTAGGTATTAAATATAAGATAACTTAAAAATTGTATGAGAAAACATTTCATTAAATTTGACTAACTTCTGCTGCTCAGATTTTTTTCTTTCAATACAGTAAAATAATCCTTATATGAAACTGAGTCGATCCGCATTAAAAAATTTTTTTTCAAAATGACACTTTTATGGACCACTCACGCTTGACCAAAAAAATTACTATGCCAAAATTGTTTTCACAAAAAAAGACCAAATGGTTGCTAAGACAGTTTTCCTGTATCGTCTACGGTTTAGGATTTCCCCATAGTGTCCCAGTTAAAAAAAACACACTGTATAATATATCAGTATATCAGAAGGAAACTATACTGTCACATTTAGCAAATTATTCAGTACACTTTAAACGTGTTTGTAATCAAAAGCGTAACCTTTTTGTTTTTCTTTGATAAAACTTTAAAGAGTATACCAGTAAATAGAGCGTAAAATACTCGTGATTTAAAAAAAATTGGACTTAGGATAGTATACCGATATAATTTCGTAATAGTTGGGTACCTACCTGCACTAGCACTTATTTTTTTGTACTTATTTGTATCTTTGTACACAAAAAAAAATATTAAATTTAATTTATTACAAAAAAAATATTTATTTGATTTACTTTGTACACAATAAATATATTAAATTGGATTTATGGCTAGAGAAGGCTACCATCGAACGGGGTTACTTTGACTTCCAGGGGAACATTGACAGATTTTGGGGCTAAATTGACAATGGGTTAAAACAGGTCTGTTGGTGTCTTTATAACGACTCAGCAATGCTATTGTCAAAATAGCCCCTCACTGGGTGACATCTATAAAAAACAATAGAATTCATTTTTTTGAACTGTGTAGCCAAAGGACTTATTGTACTATAGAGATAAAAAATATATCAAATATCACAGAAAGGCGTCCTAGGAACAAAAAGAAAAACCCTGACAAATTAACCCCGTTTGACGGTAATAATAGAATACTTATTTATAAATGTACATCAGTTAGGTAGGTACTAGTAAATAAATAATTACACAATGCCCTTGAATACGAGGACAGTATAAGCATAAGTACCTTATGGCTTTCAAAGGCGTTACACAACTGTATGGATTGTAAAACTATTTTAATGTTAAGTGAAAGGTTGTTTTTACAATAAAGAATAGAGTTTTATAAACGGGTGTTATATTTATTTGAAATTTATGCCTGCAAGACTGGCCTCTCGTTTTTCCCTTCTAAATTTTGATTTGTAAGAGCATATCCGGTTCCGCCACGCTGCATCTCTATTATATCTTTCTCCTTCAACTTTTCACCTGTCAAAGGGTGGAGCCAGTCTTTCTTTATAATTTTCTCAACACATTCCATCGTAACAACATGACCGGTTGTCCTGAAAATTACAAATACTGAGATTAGTTAACCCTTTAGCCGTCACGAGTCAGATTTATCTGACAATTATTTTCGTGTCCATTTCGGCAGATCCTGATATATACGACAAATTCCTCTTTATTTTTAAATCATTGTTGCTTTCTCTTAGAAAAAATTTACGAGTCAGGCGCTAGAGGCACGACAACTACAAAACTAAGCAGTTAAAAGTTATCATGTATTAGTTAATTATTATTAGCACACTAGCTGGTGGCCGCGACTTCGTCCACTTACTTACTCCACCTAAACGACAACGCTATAGCTGCTACAATTGAGCTGCCGACCATAGTAGGATTAAACATAAAGGATTAGGTAGGGATAGGGAGAAATGGTCTCCACGAAACATAAAACCACACCTTCGGTAAGACAAGGGCATAACTTACAAAAATTTGTAGATTTTTGTAAATTGAGTTAATATGCAGAAGGGTTAAAAATTATTAAATTAAAAAAATATTCACAAGATTATCTGATGCAAAAAAAGAATTGTTTCAAAGCAATATAAGCAGAAGAATACTATATTGAATGCAAAAAAATAAACAACAATTAAAAGTTATTGATTTCTTTATACCTGATTACCGCACAGGGAACAGCATTGCTTAAAATATCATGGGTCACTGGACACATATATCTGTTTTCTTTCGCTATAAGTGACTTTTTCTCGTCCCGATCGTTTACTAATGTCCATTTAATCTCAATCAAATCTTTCATCTTTAATGGTTCACCGCTAACGGGGCAATAAACAGTAGAATTGGGCTTCTCTAGTTTTGTCACTTTTGCATCGGGCAATTGTGATGGTACCCAGAAACTTGGCAATTCCTTGTCTTTACCATTAGCAAGGTTCGATACTGAGCTTGAAGTTGACGGTACACTATGTGATGATTTTCCTTTACCATTTGCAATACTTTTCTCTGTGTTCATGAATTTTATTAAATTGGCTTCTTTTTCAGCAGCTGCAAGTTCAGCTTTCTCAGATTCCTCTCTCTTCAATTGCTTTTCATACTGTTTCATTTTACGAGTGTATTCGTTTTTCTTTGTAATGATGTATTCTAAAATGGCTTCTTTATCGAATAGGTAGCCTTGCTTTGTAACCACCGGGTTTCTACAAGGCTGTAAAGTTAAACTGCAGCAATCGAAATTTTTTATCGAATCTTTACCGACTCTTTCACTTTGAGTGCCATAGCCAGAGGCTGCGGCGTCTTTTTTCTTTTCGTGGTAAGTGTATACAGCGCCAGCGGTGCAATTTCGAGCATGTCGTGTCATCTTGAACTTTTACTTACAAAATCCACTTCTGTATTATAGTTACGTTTTTCTATTAGAAATTTTAGTGATTCGGCTCATACAACACAATTTAAAATCATTAACATGTATTCCAAATGTAAAATAAGAACATGTTGCGTTAGCTTGCTGCAAATACGCTAAAATATGCTTACAAATTGGTGATAAAAGAAATAATGAAATGAATAATTGTCATAATCACAAAGTACTTTAATTATATGTCGTAATTGAATATAAATAAACTATTTATTTAGACAAACAAATCGATAGGGTCTTCTGTCTGAGCCAAAGAGTTGAGTTGAGTATGTTCTGTGGTCTCATCCCTCATTGTCATGATTGACTGATTGTTGTCCCACTCGTGCGTATATTTCTCTGTGTTTCGATGAACGTACAGACTGGAGAAATTAGTTGAAAAATAGCCATTACAAACTTACAAAGTAGCATCCAAGAAAAATAACTACTTTCTAGCGTGCGTTTTCCTATATTACAAATGCATTTATTATTATTACTTTTTTCATTATAATCTGGTTTTAATAAAAATATGTAGAAGAGAATTAAATAAAACTTTAAAGTAGGTAATGGGGTTCTTAATAGAATATATCTTTTTACTTCTTTTTTCTTTTAAAACTTGTCACAGGACCCATATTTCCATATCATAAATTCATTTACATAGCTATGTATAATAATCATATTCATCAAAATTACTTTAAACCATCTCAAAATAATTTCTAAAACACACTTCTCAATATCTTAAAATCAACTCATACATTTTTTTAATAAACCCCTTCGTTTGTTTTTTAAACTACATTCTAAATTATGTTTCTTAATTTTGTTAGAAATTAATTAACCAGTATTTAAAACTCATAACAGGGGTAAAAATTAATATAGTAAAAGTAATAAAGTAAAGAGTAAAAAAATTAGACAATTCAAAAGTTTTTTGACTAAATATTAATGATTGTTATAGAAGTATATGTCGATTATTATTGACTGTAGATTGGTTGGACTTCTCTGCATAATAACATAATAATCTGTGGCTTTCTGTTATTCTAAATCTTTGACTTGTCTTTGACTTAAATATTCAATTTCATCCCTCGCACCCACAGACAGAACTTGGACAGAACATAGTCAGCTGTCAGACAACTAGGTATTTTTGTTACTCTGTAAACTGTAACTTTTTACTTTTTATTAATTTATTAATCAATTTCTTAATTAACACATATAGTCAATATATATATACTCTCTAGCGAGAGAGTCAGATAGATGGTAGTCAGTTCTCAGTATATATAATAGGTAGTCAGTCGTAGATAGTAGTCTCTTTCTTTCTACCGATTATTTACTCATCGTTACGATCGTTACACAAAACAAACGGAACAATACCACAACAATACGGCTGGACCCGCATTGCGAAATTCCACCGCGCGATTTTTTCCGCAATATAGAAATTGTATGGAGTTTTTTTATTCGCGAGTGCGTGTAGCTCCATACAATTTCTATATATCACAGAATTTTGCGGAAAAAATCGCGCGGTGGAATTTCGCAATGCGGGTCCAGCCAGAGCACAGACTATACATTGATGCTAGAGAGTAGAGCCAGAGATACGAGTCATACGAGCGTGACGTTACATAGCTAATTAACATTACATTATATATACTCATTATATACTAAGTGTAATGTTATTATCAGGTTATTATTGTTTTGGATTTCTCGCGGATGAGTCGTGTCGTCTTGTAAAACGAGTTTATTTAACTCTACATTAATATCGACATTATTGTGATACCGAATACCGTGAATAATTTTACATAATTGTGCTATTTTGGCGTTCAACTATAGTGCATTATCATTACTCGTAAAAATTACGACTCAATAAAAAAAAGACTTTTACGTGTATGTGATTGTGGGTACATGAAATCATGAATTTATCATTTGCTGGTTGTGGTTTTCTCGGTATCTATCATGTGGGTGTTGCAGTGTGTTTCAAGAAATACGCACCCCATTTGTTGCTAGGAAATATATCGGGAGCATCCTTTGGAGCAATATCAGCTTGCTGTTTGCTATGTAATATACCAATAGGTAAATATATTCACAATAATAATACAATTTGAAACCCTTACTTTCCAGTTCTAATCTTCAATTCCTTTCTTTAAGACCTACTTTTTTGTGAATATTTCTATTGTTTTAATAGTTATTCCGATATTCGGGGTTGAGGAGTTTTTGTTGTTCAAGGTACATAGGTAATATATTCATTTTCTTTTACTGTAAGTGACACGCTAACTGAATCCTCTGAGTGTTCCTAAATTTTGCGCTTATGATAGGTAAGATAAGAAAAATCTAAGAAGAAAAATATGGAAGCACCTACAGAAGTGCCTGTTATTTTTGCAACTCCTGAAAAACAGTGTTTTGTCTATCACATTAAGGGATACTTCCGGTATTAATATATAAAAGAAGTTAGTTACACCATTTATAGAGATCGATTTTTATGAACTTTTATTGTTGAATTTGTCTCCGAATAATTGAATAACTATTAAAACATCTGAAATATTCAAGAAAAAAATATGTGAATAAAATTCGTTTTCTCATACATCTTGTATGGAATGGGGCGATACGAAGTTCGTTGGGTCAGCTAGTATTATTATTAGTACAAATATTATTGACATAACTAACAATAATACATTGTTAATAATGTTTACAATATTTCTTACTAGTTTGATTATTTAAGAGTAAGTATGTTTTTCAACTACCATGGATAATTTGAAAAACTGGACAGTGGTGGATTTGAATTTAGACCCCTTATTTAATTATTAATGATTTCACTATTTAATTTGTAAATGTGTTTTTTAGGCGAAATTACAAGTGATGTGCTAAGAGTTGTCAGTGAAGCAAGGGCGGGCTCATTAGGCCCGTTTAGCCCTTCATTTAACATCCAGAATGTGCTCCTCGAGGGCTTGGAAAAATATCTTCCTGCAGATGTTCACAAACTTGTTAGTGGCAGACTTCACATTTCACTCACAAGAGTATATGATGGAAAGAATGTTATTGTCTCAGAATTTCCCACTCGAAAGGACCTCATGCAAGTAAGTAAAAGTATGGTTTGTCTAAAACAAAAACAAACCAAAAAATTCGTGAGTGTCTCAGCTCCGACACACGACTGGAGTTTACTCCGTACGAGCTATTATAAAATTTAAATTTTCACAATTCGAAAACACCGAAAGAACAATATTGTTCTTTTTTTAAATAATGTTGTGTAGATGGCACAATATCTCTGAAACTTCAGATATTCTAAAATATTCAAAAAATAGAACATAACTATAATGCATAACATAACACATTCGTGTAACAATTTTGATTTTACTCCCATAATTTTTCATACCACTCTTTCTTAAAGATAACTCTTTCTTAAATTCCAAAAAATATAATTATGTGTATTTGTATGGACCAAACTGTTTTCTAGTATAAATAAATAAAAGTAATATAATTCGTTTGCTGACAATTTCAGAGAATTGAATACAAGTACATATATTATTATCTTATATATAAAATTCTCATGTCACAGTGTTTGTAACAAAACTCCTCCGAAACGGCTTGACCAATTTTTATGAAATTTTTTATATTCGGTTTAACTAATACCCCAAAAAATTTTTTTGACAAAATAACGTTTGCAGGGTCAGCTAGTGTTTATGTATAACTAAATTTGTTATTTTTTTATTTTATCTGGTTACTAGCTGTGCCCGCGAATTTGTATGTGTTGTAGTTCGTTTTTTGAAAACCCCACAGGAACCTAACATTTTTCTATGACAAAAAGTAACCTATATGTTAATCCAAGTAATAAACTTTCATTCAAATCCATTCAGGTCATTTTTGCATGATTGAGTAACAAATATCTAAACATTATAAATTTTCTCATTTATAATATTATTAGGATTTATACATATAAAGATATACAGTGTATCCCAAGAAGTAGTGATAGAAAAAATTTAGGAGGTAGAGGACCTCAAGGGGTATCTAAATAATGTGTGATAGATGCCAGATTTTTTTTTTGTAAGCTGAATGAGAGGCTAATCCGGTTCAATAACATTTACTCATTAGATCTTGGCAAAAGGTCAAAAAAAATGAAAATGACAGAAAGAAAATAAAAATAACGCAATATTTTTCTCAACTTTAGACTTTTTTAAAAAAAAGTGTACATCAAAAAAATTGTCGTATAGATTTCAAAAACTTCCTCCGACTGTGAAGTAGCTATCCTGCAATTAAAATTGAAAA
Source organism: Synanthedon andrenaeformis (assembly GCA_936446665.2). NCBI lineage: Eukaryota > Metazoa > Arthropoda > Insecta > Lepidoptera > Sesiidae > Synanthedon > Synanthedon andrenaeformis. Next base: position 8,636,300 of record OW387781.2, on the reverse strand, counting down.
GTAATTAAAAAAATGCAAAACAAATCAAAAAGTGTTTATTAGGTAATAATTATTACAAAAAGTTTTCAAAATGGCCGACCTGTTGATCAATACATATTCGACATCGCCGGAAGAAGTTATCTTTCAATCGCCTGAACGCCATCCTATTATTTTCAATAGTTTCTTCTGCTACTCCCAATTTTATTGTTAATAACTCCTCCAAATTGCGGCGTTCTCTCGCGTAAACAATACTTTTGTAGTATCCCCACACGAAAAAGTCTATTGGGTTCAGGTCGGGTGACCTTGGAGGCCAGGCTATCAGGCAGGCGTCACCGCGGCCGCAACGACTTTCGTCAACTTTTATTTATGTTAATACTAGTAATTCTTGTTACATACACTATTATTAAGTAGATACAATAATAGTATTATTTCGTCAACTCTAAGTACAGTTCTACGCACGTTAATATATCTTGTCTTCGTACCTATTTAACCTTTTTAACTATTTATTATTTAACTTTTTTAACTATTTATTATTTAACCTTTTTCATAAGTTTATGCACCTCATCATAGACATTGATTATGATTATGAATAAAATATAGAAAACGTATGATGTCAACGAAATCTTTATTGTCAAATGAAATTAAGTTATAACTTTCTATATATGTATTTAACTTATAACACGAAATGGCTTCGTTAAGTTTCCCCAAAGAAATTGTTTTTTTTTATTATAAATTTTATTGTAGTTTTGTTGCTAAGCGTTATTTTTTTTTTTCTAAAAAAATATATGTTGAAAAACATTCGATGTTTTTTTTAGCAATCTGTACCTCAGTTGGCGAAATATTCCAAATTATGCATAAAAGTTACATAATTAAGAAATAATATTCCTGTTGGTGTAATAATTGTCGAAACAATAATATTAATACGGATTCCTACAAAAGTTGGCAAAACAGAACAACATGTACGAGTAACTACAAAAGTATTCAAAACAAGAAAGTTGGCGAGTACGTCTACGCTCCTTTTTTTATGAAGCCTTATGAGGAGCCCCATGAAATTTGCTGGATAGCTACTTCAGATAGAGGAAGTTTTTGTAATCTCTATAATATTTTTATGTACACTTTTTTTTTAAAAACTCTAGTGAGAAAAATATTGCGTAATTTTTTTTGTCATTTCCATTTTTTTGACCTTTTGCCAAGATCTAATGGTAGTGAATGTTATTGAACCAGATTAGCCTGTCCTTCAGCTTACTATGAAAAAAAATCAGGCATCTATCACAAAATTTATGCCACTATAATTAAAAATCTCGTGGTACTCGGCGTTAGGTAAAAAATAAAAAAAATATCATAACTCAGAAAATACGAAAAATCGCAGCATACATGGGAGCGATTCGGATACCCCTCGAGGTCCTCTACCTCCTAGAATTTTTATATCACTACTTCTTGCGACACGCTGTATATTTTGTTTGTGGTTTTCTAGGTATTAGATATCCACAACCTTGTCAGATTATCCAAAGACATAGGCTTCCTCCAGATCTTGCAACCCACCGTGGTCAAGTTCCAGCTGTTTCCAACTCCTCTTTTTTCTCTTTCCATCTATTGGGTATCATTCCACAACTCTGTCAATTTATCCAGTTTATCACTCATGATGTGACTTGTCCGAGTGTCCAATACCATTTTAACTGCCTTAACTTTATCATGATGTTGAGAATCAGTGTTTTCTTTTGGATATCTGTTAGTCTGCATTTATCCTTTAGTTTTATATTCATTGTACCTACTTCTTGGCATAGAGTTTTGGCAAACATTCAGTTTTTGTTCTAATTTTTTCGTAAGACACCATGTTTCGTGTCTTTATTGTACACATATTATAACACCAATTACAGTATGCAATATGCAATACAGCTTGCTACAGTCGGCAATGGAAAGTACAGTACAAAAAAGTTTATTTATTTATCTATATATAAATTTCGTGTCACGTTGTTTGTCGCCGATGAACTAAACTACTGAATTGATTTTGTTAAAATTTTGCACACTGTGTGCATTTGATCCAACTTGAGAGGCTATATTTTATAAAATTACGCGGACGAAGTCGCGTGCGACAGCTAGTATTATAATATAAAATATCTGACATATACATTTACACACAAAGCGAAGTTAAAATAGTTTGTTGCGAAGTGTAGCTATCTCCGACAGGCTGTGGAGAAATTCTTATGAAAACTCGCTTGTCTGCCTAAATTTTACATCCTTCTCCCCAATATCACTTTAGAAAACACTTTGTATAAATTATTACTAATTAGACTTTGCACTAATTGGTCTGTAATTTATTAATAATATTATTGTTGACTGTCTACTTAATTAATTTTTAATCACATTTTTTTATTTCATAACATTATTGTTGACTGTTAACTATTTCGGTATTCCATAATACCTACTAATATTATTAACGCGAAAGTTTCTGAAGATGGATGTTGTATTGGTGTTTGTTACTATTCACGGAATAATGGCTTAACAGATTTGAATGAAATTTTGCATACAAATAGTTTATTACCTGGATTAATATATAGAATACTTTTTATCCTGAAAATGTATTAATTAGTTTAGGGATTCGGCAGGGTCCTTGGAATTTAGTCATTGTTACCGAAGTCGCTATTTCTTTGCTTCTACTTTATATTCCGTCGGCTTATTTTTTCACCTAGAAAGCTTATCAAGTGTTTCTAAAATTATCATTATTGTGATTATTTAGAATTTTATGAATGATGATTATTTTGTTAATTGCAACGTTCATTCCTTAGGCACTGATGGCATCTTGTTTCGTACCAGTATTCTCGGGCATACTGCCTCCTAGATTTCACGGTATCAGATATATGGATGGAGGCTTCAGTGACAATTTGCCCGTGTTAGATGAAAACACTATCACAGTTAGTCCGTTTTGTGGCGAGAGCGACATATGCCCTCGTGATTTGAGTTCACAGCTATTTCATGTAAGTGATTTTTTTTTATTTTAAATTTAAATACCTAGTCTTTAAAACGAATCTATATATTTTTTAATATAGCAATTCTTTGTGATTCTCTAAGTATGTAATATGTGTGACCTTTTGTAGGTGAATCTAGCCAATACGAGTATAGAATTATCGAAACAAAACATTAACAGATTTGCCAGAATACTGTTTCCACCGAAACCAGAAGTACTAAGCAATATGTGCAAACAAGGTTTCGACGATGCATTGAGATTCCTTCATAGAAACAATTTGATTTCTTGCACAAGATGCCTCGCAGTGCAGTCCACTTTCCAATTGCAAGATGTTTTGGATGACACAATATGTGATTATGATCCAGAATGTGAAGAATGTAAAACACATAGACAGGTAAAGTAACTAAATAAACCTTTCAATTTCACAGAATAATATTTATTTTATCATTTAATCTAATTTCTTTGTTTAAAAACAAGATGAATTTGATGTTTAGTATGTCATTAGGGTAGCAGGACAGCCCCTCACTGTGTCGTCTAACGAATATAGTGAAAGATGCAGGAAAGCAATAATATAGTTGATATAGTATCTAGTATATTTCCACCATCGGCATGATGTTTACTTATTTGATGTTTTAGCATGCCCTCGTGGATGATCTCCCAGATACAGTGATGACAATATTTCAAAACGCCATTGATTCAGCAAATGATGGTGTAGTCAATTGGATGATGAGACAAAGAGGCATGAGATGTATCTCTCTTCTCACGCTGCCTTACCGAGTTCCCATCGATATTATGTACGCGTCGTTTACAAAGTGAGTACATTGTTTTTTTTTTTTTAGATTTTTTCCTTGGTACCGACAAAGTGAAGGAAAATGTGAAATCTCGACCAAAACACTCAATTTTGCTGTGTATTTTAGATACCTATTACAAGTAACAATTTCATTCAAAACTATTTCATATTTTCTACTTTTATAATTTTATTTTTTATGTATGTGTTATAGTGTAAACTTTCCGTCAAAGTGCTTTATATGTCGTAACTTGTATTAATAGTTTTTTGTTGCTTGCAATTGGAACCTAAATATCCTTAATAACTGTTTATTAACAACTGGTTTAGAACCAGGACCAGGACCAAAGGTTGATTCTGGTTGTAAATCCAGTTGTTCTGGTTACACAACAGTTAGGTCATTCATGTTTTATAACCAGTTATGAAAGAAGAATTCGTTTTCATTCTTTCATAGCTAGTTATAAATTAAGAGCATTATAATCCAAGTTTATAACTATAAAATATAAAGTCCATATTGAATGTCGAGTCTAAAAAAAGGATATAGACTGATATAGTTAAAATAGGTGAAAATTTTCACGTAGCATCATGATTTCCATACCACCTATTTACGAATAGTTATATGAAAGACTAGCTGCTGCACGCGACTTCGTCCGCCCAACTTTATAAAATATAGCCCATGTTACTCGCTGATAATGAAGCTTTCTATAGGTGAAAGAGTTTTTAAAATCGGTTCAGTAGTTTTTTGAGTTAATTCATTACAAACAAAAATACAAAAATAGAAATAGTCTCTCTTTATAATATTAGTCTAGATATAAATTTAGGTGAGAAAATGTGAATTACAACCATATCAAATAGATACATTGCTGCTGTATTACGATAACGTCATATACTTGTAATTTATCGCCTTTGCTCCCGTTTCGACATAATATATGATGTAAGTACACATTGCTACAAACAAGTTATATTTTAAAAAAATTGAAAACCGTGTCATGGTCTAAAATAATTACCACAGTTTTTTTATAAGCGTACGTAACTAAATTATGAAATAAGTTGTTATAAGCGTACGTAACTAAATTATGAATAAGTACTACAAACAAATACAATTACTTGTAAATCTTAATGTTCGAGATTTTTTTGCGATGTTAGAATTTTTGTAATATTATCTCGAACTGATATGTTTTAAAATTGCATGAGCACTTTATTTCAATATACTTACACTAATGTTCACCGCAGTTTTTTCACTAACGAACGAATATCCTGCAAGTGCACTAATTGACAGATGTTTATTGTTTTATGTCTGAACCAGGGTCGTTGCGGATGCAGAATTTGGAATATTTGCAGATGCGGATACGGATTTTAAGTTTTTTTAATAGATTTAAATTTTAATGCAGAAATAAATGATCTAAATTGATAATTTTATAAATATTTTTATTAAGTTATTCAGCTTGTAATAGAAAATTGAAACCATTAAAATTAAAAAAACTAAAAATCTCTGAACACTGAACAAATCTTCCCATCCTGGGGAAACCTGCCAGACTTAGGACTAGCTCCATATCCACGTCCGCAAAGGATTAGCATTGATTATTGCAGACGCGGATGCGGATATCCGCAACAACCCTGGTCTGAACTATAACTAAAAGTTATGGTCAAATCACAGTAATTTCTTTTTTTTGTTTAGGTTCTTTTCATGACTGTCTAACTAATGTAACTAACATATTTTCCTTTCAGTTATATTTATCAGTTTATATATTTTCTCTATAAATGTATAACGCTTTTGTGTATGGGCTTGATTAATTAACAATTTAATATGCTATAAACAAACCGCTTTTCTAGTTATATAGGTGATAATGTAGAGAAGCATGCAGTGCAATACAAAGTGGTTGGGAGCATGTCCGTAATTAGGAAGAAATGTGTTCGACACAACAATGTTATGACTAGGTAAGGGAGGCCGCACATTGGCAACTGAGTTGCTTTGCCGGATTTGCACTGAGGCCGCACATTAGCTACTATCGCGCGAGCAAAACTTTCTATTAATAGAAGTAGTAGGTGTTGGTGTCATATAGGTTCCGCTTCCATGTTGTTGCTTGCGACAACTTCGCAACTGTACAGACGCTTGAACGATCGTTCTTATCTTTTTTTAATGTTAGGGTCGACAGACAGACTGACGGTCCACTTGATCGTAGGTGGCCACCGTCGCCTATAACACAAGCAGCGCCATGCAAGTGCGCTGCCGACCATAAAAGGAAGGGTAAGGAAGGGAAAGGGGAAATGGGCTCTGCCATCCCTTACTCACTCACCGAAACACATGCTGTTATTTCACGGTGGCATTCTGTAAGGAGGATGGATGCCTTGTCGCTCCAGAAACTGATTTTATGAGGGAAATTGATCGCTCTAGCGACAAATAGTTGTCTATGCAACATTTCTATAGTGCGGATGGTCACTTCAGCAACTATCACTTAATTATAAGCGATAGTAGCCAATGTGCCGCCTCCCTTAGTGTTCGCTCGTTTTAATATTTCCGGTGATGGGATTTGAGTGTTTGGGATGGGATGTCTTTGTTCTTGGAACAATAAATAAATTAAATTGTGAATAATAAAAGTTCTTCCATTCCAATAGTAATCATAATTTCAACGTTATCTGATAACTGTTATCATAGTGTTTTATTATATTTTGAGTGATACATAGCGTCACACTAAATATTTTGTAAACATATGAGTATAATATACTAAACTTATTATCTCATATTTTAAAACTCTCCCTTCAATTTATCAAACACATTGTTTTATATTGGGTCAAGGTAACGACATAATTCTCAAACATAATATTTAGGCCATCAATGTTTGGGATACTTTTTTTTTGTCAAATTAATTGACGTTAATGTCTTTATCATATTTCTTGTAAAACAATGAAATTATTAAAATAAAAATTAATTTATCGCAAGTGGTTGGTACTGACACCAGTAAAAGGTTAATTCATTGTTAGTCTGTGTTTTAGCATAACATGCAAATTACAACTTGGATATTGACAATAATATTATGCTTCTGGTATTTTTCCTTCATTTGCGTCATGTGATATTTTATGACGCATAATTGTAAGCATTATCCTACTAATATTATAAATGGGAAAGTTTGTGAGAATGTATGGATGTTTGTTCCTCAATAAAGTAAAAGTGGCGCCCCACTTATTTATATTTTTAGACGATCCCTTGGGAACCTAATATTTTTCCAGAACTATAAACATATTATGTTAGTTAATCCCGGTAATAAAATATCTGTTTGCCAAATTTCATCCAAATACGTTCAGCTATTTTTGCGTGAAAGAGCAACAAATATCCTCATAAACTTTCGAATTTATAATATTTAATAGAAGGGATAGTACTCGTTTATTTTCTCAGGTTTTATATTTTTATTTTTCAACACGGACGAAGTCGCTTGGGGTAAAGCCGTTTAACGGCATCACGATTGCAATTAAACATATAATTTTATTAATACACAAGACAACAACAATATTGGTATCAATAATGTATTAAAACGGATTATTCCACTTCGTCCCCGTCGTGCATATAAATATCCTTTTGATTAATGAATATAATTGTTGACAAAAATGACAGTTTTACATGATCAATGTTGAGCTTCTTTTATGTATTTGTGAGTGTTGAGCAAAATGTTACTGAAATTTATTTGAGTATACTTTTATTAACGGCATATCATCTATCAATTCTAATATCCTTTCACAATAACCTGAATAACGATACAAAATAAGTTAAGTTAAATGTGGGGATTCTTTTTTGCTGTAAAAAATCAAATCTTTAGCTAAAGCTTAGCTAATCTTTAGCTACGCTATTCACTGTGGCCGTATTGAAAATGTGCAGAAAAAGTGTTTGAGCATTCTTAGTTATAGATATGGCTTTCACCGGAGTATTCCCTTGTATCGAAATAGACTAACAAAATTTAATATGGTTACACTCGAGGACCGCCGTAATTATCATAACGTCTTGTGTCTTTTTAAAATAATTCATTCCCGCATTGACTCACCATATCTTTTGTCGCTTATTAATTTTAATATAAAACTTAGAAATCGAAATCCTTTTGTAAATACCTTTGCCTTACAAGTATACACCAATATAATACTTCTTTCTATAACCGATGTGTCGATAATATAACGATCTTCTGCTTAAACATAGCGGTAAAGTTGACATATTCGAAAATAGCTTAACTAAATTCAAAAAGCATATCACGGCCATTGTAACTGCGAGCGTCACTAAATAAAATTAATAAATATGTGTATATAAATAAATAAAAAAAACCATATGAAATCTTAATAGATATCATTTTATTGGACTTATATTATATATATATATATATTAATATTATAATATTTGTTTTGTTGTAGCTTTGTGGAGACGTGCTTTCATCACAAAATGACATCTTTTAGAATGTGGCTAAGCTTGATTTTGAATGAAAATGTGTCTCTTTTCTGTTTTTTTCTTTTGTTTTGTTTTGTAATGTGTAAGCAATACTGTTTTGCTTGGACATGCTGTGTGCGCGTGTTTTGGGCCTCTGTCTAGTTCACTTCAATGTAATTATATCTATTCAATGTATTTAATGTCAGTGTCCTGTTTTGTGTACTTTATTAAATAAAATAAAAATAAAAAAGAAAGACAGTTTTATTCCGTGGTACCCTTTTAGTTAGTGGGTTATTGTTTAAGATAGGGGGGTTTCATTATCCTAACTGATGTTAGGCCAATGGAACTTTGATACTATAAAAGAATAAATTTCTTTTAAAACCAAATTAAATATGAAACATATCTGTGCCTCAGGTTCGTGTCATTTACACCGAAGATGAGTAAGTCACTGTGGAAGCTCAGTTTGAATATTCTCCAACAACTGCACGGGTTTGTTTACTCTGGATATGATAAGTCGGATGTTGCCGCCAAGATTTATTACAAATTAGCTAAGAAAGACTCTAAGAAAGAAACTGATGTATATCTGTTCGATCGGAGGTTAGTATTTTGTTTTTACTATTTTTTAATTTTTGAAGTTATAACTTCTTTAGGTGCGTTGGGCATTTTTGAGATGGAAAAAAACCATTGAACTCGCGACACTGTTACCGTAACCGACGCCTCTGTATGTAAGTATGTACATATTGTATATTTTGTATGTACGTACATAGATACACATGCATGTTGGCATTTTTTGAGATAGGAAAAAACCATTGTACTCGCGACACTGTTACCGTAACCGACACCTCTGTATATAATTATGTAATGTAATTTCCTGACGATTCAAAAAATACACAAGTAGGTAATTGTTCAAGTTTTCATCTCTGTCGGCACTCCCGGAGTGCCACTGTTTTTTTAAAAATGATTATTTATATACCTATATATTTTATTATTAGCCCTTTGATTGAATGAAAGGTTAAGGGCTCACTTGCCAATTCCATACTACATAATTCCACGATTACCCGTTAGTTATTGGACGTAAAAATTCATACAAAAAAAAACCAGTATATTTTTGAGATATTATTGGTTTTTATGGAAACAAAAATCTGAAATTAAAAAATATTGAAATTGAGACAACAAATTGTCCCAAATACCTATTACTGACTTCACTAGTGCATACATGGTGTCCTTAAGGTTCGATTTACGGCGGTAATAAAATATATGTATGTGTCAGATTTCATCCAAATCCGTTTAGTAATTACATGAATTTATTATATTAGTAGGACAAAATTGAATGCGCAATTTTTATTGCTTTGTTTTTTAACAGTCTTGTTTTTTTTGCGCTTTCCTTGTTCCTTCCACGTGTCGTTACTTAGTTTCTAATTAACATTTAAGTTTTATCTGGTGTTGATAATTTGATAATTTATTGTGGACTGGAAATAAACGCCACGATCTTATTCTCTTAACATAATTTTTTTATTTCCAGTCCAAATACTTACGTACCATACCTATTTAAATACAAAAATGTACCCAACTAAAAATGTAATAAAGACAAAATTACATTCACATATGTGTGTTGTCCACATTGCTGCGTCATACTTATAATACCTATCTAATCTTTTCGACTTTAAACATAATATAAAATAATTATTCTTATCTTAATCATAATGCTTCCGCATACACTCACACAATGTTAATATAGTTGTAGATTTATTTTTTAGGTATAATTAGTGTTTTTAAATCGGATCCTATTAATTTTTATAACCACAATGGAATATAAAAATAATATTCAGTATATTTCTCTAAATACATTTATTTTATTATCACTTGGAATATTTAAACAAATAATGCACAGATGGTTATTTGTTCTTGACACGTGTGTATGTTGTTTATTATCAATATTACTCATTGGTATGAGTTCGTACCTATGTACTTACAACACAAACGTACGTTTAGTCTTCTATATCTATACTATATAGCCTATATATTATAAAGAGAGATCTCTTTATAATACTAATATTATATTTGTTTGTTTGTAATGAATAAACTCAAAAACTACTGAACTGATTTTAAAAATTCTCTCACTATAATAGACAGAGAATAAACATGGGCTTTATTAAAATAAAGCCATGTACTTCATAAATGAAGTATTATATAAGTTATATAAGTTGACGCGGACCAAGTCGCGTGCTAGTCTATACATATTATAATGAATTCGTAAACGAGCCGTGTCTGTACATTAAAGATTAAAAAAAATGTATAGGTACGTTGCATTACAGATGTCCAAAAAATAGTTTTTAGAATATTTTATCTATTAACGTCATTAACGTGTTTGGTTGAAATTTGGTACACAGATAGTTTATTAACTCGATTACCATATAGGACACTTTTATCTTAGAAAAATGTTAGGTTCTCGAGGGACCCTCTAAAAATATTAAAAAATGGACACAACTGTCATCAAACAGTGGTTTTAAAATACTTTAATGGGGTTTTTTTCACACTATTTCCAATGAATACAACTTTATATTTGTCAAAATTATACTTTCAACGGGTCTTGTTGACCTAATTGTTTTATTTTACTTTCGTTCGATTATGTTGGTATATTGAATAGTCGACATTTGTCTGATAATGAAATATGTAGATAGTCATATTGCCTCCCCACGAGTAGGTTTTAAACAAACAAGTTCAAACTTGATTAATTTGTTTGTGTGTATATATTTGTTTTCAAACAATAAATTTTTATCAAAAATAAGTATAGTTCGTAAATAAGCGTGAACAACAAAACAACGGAAATAAAAGAATATTTTGTCATGGAACAATTCGAATTGTTGTATTTTCTCCTTCCATATGAATGAGTAATTTTTTTGTTGCTTTTAAAACAAAGATATCTAGAATATAGTTGTTTTAAAAGGTATTAATAAATCATTCATTAGTTAATTTAAAATTAGCTATGTCATTAACTTAAATTATACATTACTTAAGTTAATTAATTACTTAATTATACATACTTAAATTGACAAAAATATGAGCAGAAAAATAAATAATTATTGTATTCATATTAGCTTAATAAATAATTAGGCAATTACTATTATATAGGTTTTTTGTCGATCTCTCCGAATGCTGGTTATGTCAGTACGGGGAACAAGGGGATTTTTTATGTAATAAACTGTGGCAGGCAGGCCAACGGTAAACTTGATGGTAGATGGTTACCGTCGCCTGAGGGCAAAAGCAACACCAGAATGGATGGAGTGTTCTGCTGACCTTCCAGTCCAGTCCATATCGATATTTAATAAGATATAAACTTACTTAGATTTTGCATTAGATACTATAATTATTTTCACTGTCACTCTTATCTAACAGGTTGTATTTTCATAAGGTTAAGGTCGACAGACAGGCTGACGGTCCACTTGATCTTAACACTAGCAACGTCACAGGCGCTGCAATTGCACTGCCGACCATAGTGCGATTAAGGATGAGGGATTGGGATAGGGAAATGGGTTCCTGCATACCTTACTCACTCACGGTAACACGACAGCACATAATATGCTGTCCTTTCACGGTGGTCTTCTTTAAGGGGGTGGTTATTGTCGCCAGACGGGCTGCCCATAAATGACTGCGAAACGCGACGCGATGCGCCCTGCCAACACTAAATACTACTTTGCAAGTAGACAAGCGCAATAAATCTATTGATCTTTGCCTTTGTGGCAACCAAATGATAAAATGACACTACGTCCGTGACAGGTTAGGTCGAGGTGAAAGATACGCGGGAACGAATTCTGATCAGTAACTGGAAAGCACACGTGCTATCAGTTTTTAAGATTAGTAGCTATGCCAATTTATTTGACCTGTACCGGATTCGAATGAGGTGTTTATTTTTGTTGTAATAGGCGCGCGAGCGAAGTGCGCTTATCGTACGGGGATGTAATGGCAGACACGGATACGTTCGGGCACATATTGAAGGTGACGTCACACAACGAAGCATTGCTCACCTACTACTACATGGACGGTGAGAACCAGGTAAGAGAAAAACACGTTCATAATACAATATAAGTCTAGATTCAAATTATGCCGAGCCGGTAAAATTGCCGGAAAGTCCATTGGCTGTAAGGCAAAATTTGGAAAATTCCCAAAACCGGCAAAATTTGGGGTTTAAGAAAAAAATCGATACAGAATCAGTGACTTGTATCTGAAGAGACGAAAACTTTCGAGATTTTTATTGACTATATTTATTTATTATCTAATAAGTACATATTTCTATACAAGTTGATTTATTACGTTTGTCTGGACATTTAGTTCACGTTACGGTAATAACTAATTGTTCTCGAACGGATAAGTTTGTTTTGATAGGATTTACAGCATTTGGTGCAGTTTTTTGAGCTTTAGTTTCCTATGATCTCATAATGAATACTCGATTTTCAAAAATCGGCTTGAAATCAATAACTTCGAATTTTTATTTTCACTAATTAATGAAATTTTTTAAAAAATAAATAAATTGCAATATAAACCTCAAAACTATCTAAATGATATTAGGCTCTTTATAGCCAGTTAACTGCAGCATAATACAATACTTTTTTAAAACTTAAAACACAAAAAATACAATGTGAACTTTCTTAAGGCCGCCTTAGGTATTTGGGAAGAAGTGTGTATGTATTGTCTAAAATACTCGTGGTCTAAAAAATACTAAAATGTATCAATTCTCGTATTACGTATGAATTTTTTACACCTTATAAAAAATCTATACTAATATAAAGTGAAATTGTATTTTTGTTTGTAATGAATAAAAACTACTGGACCGATTTTTAAAAAGAAAACCCATATAGAAAGTTACATTATCGGCGAGTAACTTATAAAGTTACGCGAACGAAGTTCTATAATTAGCTAAAAGTTATAGTTATCTACATTTATCTAAAAGTTTTCTAAACATACAAGACCAGCATAGTCAACAAAATCAGAGCTTGGTTATCTTGCATATTCAGATAATTTTTGACGTATGTTCTTCTCAAAAGGTCAAAAAATATGCCATGCCCTATAAAGTTTTCTATTTACAATTTCACACGATTGACCCGTCATATCTTCTGCCAATGGCGTTGCATGAGGGATTGGATGACGTGTGCCGTTGTGGGGTGACTTTACACGCGGTCAATTGGTTATCTCACCGTAATAGTTTGTTTATATTGTTTGGTACATTTTTGGTAGTGCAGAGCAGGGAATAGGTACTTATATTTTACAGAAGCAATGTCAAAATCAAGAGAGTGACAGCAAACATTAGGACTCGCAAACCTTGAAATTGATAATTTCTAAGTGGCTACTCCATCCCACACGGTTTTTATTACGGAAATATTTAAATTGGTAAAAAATAAAATGATTTTGTATTAAAACAATAAAATTAATAAAGGTCCTACATTCACAATAAAAAAAAATTTGGCCATAAAGGGCATTACGAATACAAAACAAAACACAAATTATCTTTGGGTGATATTATATATATATCTGGGGTTTTATTGTATAGATTCACTAAGCATTTGATTTCAAGCGATAAACTTCTTATGAATGACTTTGCAGTCAAATTTTTTCATTTTTTTGCAATGAATTTATATACTATGAATATAAAACCAAAAATAGCTTTACCTTTTATTACCTGCTATCTGTGCCCGCCAACTTCGTACGCGCTGTAGTTCGTTTTTTGAAAATCCCACAGGAACGTAACATTTTTCCAGGTTAAAAAGTATCCAGATATGTTAATCCAGATAATAAACTGTCTGTGTGGCCTATCTGTGCCCGCCAACTTCGTACGCGCTGTAGTTCGTTTTTTGAAAATCCCACAGGAACGTAACATTTTTCCAGGTTAAAAAGTATCCAGATATGTTAATCCAGATAATAAACTGTCTGTGTGGCAATTTTTATCTAAATCGTTTAGCCCTTTCTGATATTAGCGTGCACAGACAAACAGACAACAATACTAAAAACTATTTTTTTGACGTCTGTAAAATAAGGTTCGAATTTTTTTTGTGAAAAAATATTTAATGTGATACACGGTTATATATAGATATATGTTACAGAGGTCAAAAATTTTTTTTTAGTATCGTTATATATAGAGATGTGGACTATCTTCAATTCTCATGATACTATATATAATATACTATATTTATAATACTTAAATAAACGAAATATATGTAAATATTATGTTTTTTAAAATTATACACGTTTTTCATAAATCCGGTGGCACAGCTGTTTCTGTCCAAATAATTATTTCATCTCAATATTATCTATTCCTTAAGCAATTGAGTACATTTTTCGTTGGCAATTTGCAAACTCTGACCCCTAGCGTGACTCGCATTGACGTAATTCTATATCTACTTATCTGAATATGGCGATTGACGATTTTCACATAAACTGTCGTCAATACAATATCTTCGTAATAATATTAATAATAATGCACACATACGTCAGAAGGTAATCTTTTTAAATAAAATTTGTAAAAAACAGCTATTATTATTTTACGAAGTTTAATGCACTAAAACATTTTATATTAAAAATCCTTTTTTTACATTGTATAATAAATTGAAGTCACTTTCCGCGTCTGTCTGGCTGTGTATATACTTATTCGCTAAAGGCTTCGTCAAACAGAAAGCGTAATTAACGCGCGTCAGGGCGCTAAAACGTCTTGACCTAGCGCCGCGTTATAACGTCGCGTTGTGTTGTACTGAACAGGTTATAACCTGTCAAACAGCGTAGCGCGCCACCAATACGCGACGCTATAGCGCTGCGTCATGACGTCGCGTTGTATTTTATTACAGAATTTTATTTAGCGCCTGGTGTGTTCTTCGTAAATATAGTAAAAATGACTGAAAAACTAATAGAATGTGTTAGGAAATACCCATGTTTGTATGACACAAGGAACAGTGCATACAAAAATGTTTCTGCAAAGGCAAAGTTATGGGAAATTATTGGAAAAGAAATTAATGAACCAGGTGATTAGCGTCAAGCTGTCACACACAAAGTACGCGACGTTAGGGCGCTTTTTACGCTAGCGCCATGACGCGCGTAAGTACGCTTTCTGTTTGACGAGGCCTTAACTGCTCCTAAATCACGCAACGGATTTTGATTTGGTTTTCACCATCAGTTTGATAATTTTTCACGGTAATATAATAAAACCTAATTAAGTTTTTATGTAAGAAAAAAAAATCAATATTTTGCAACCAAGTCACCGAAACTGGTCCGCGTCTGTCTGTTTCTCCGCTTGGTATTGTTAAGGTTTTCAGTACTATTTTCATAAGGTAATAAAATGAAGCCGGAAGGGAGTCGTTAGCCTGAAAAAATATTAAATACTAGCGGCCCGCTCCCGGCTTCGCCCGGGGTGCATTTTTTTTACGTAAAAAAAACCTTTCCTGATTATCCCTCTATCCATGAGTGAAGACAGTATTAATATCGGTCCAGCCGTTCTCGAGTTTTGCGCTTAGCAACACATTTAGGGATTCATTTTTATATTATAGATATTAAAAAAAATTGTTCAAGTTGTACCGAGGTAAAAAGAATAATTCTTAAAAATTCTGTTTGTGCGATTGTGCACGTTTTCACTGATGTGAGTTTTGATGATTATCTGGATTAACATATAGGATACTTTTTATCTTGGAATTTTTTTTAGGTTCCTGTAGTATTTTCAAAAAAGGAACCTAGTACAGAGCATACGAATTCGTGTTGTTTAACATAGTACAAACGACATAATTTTAATTGAAATTTTCATAGGTCCCACCCCGACGTTTAAATAACAATAATGAATACAACTTCCTAATTAGTATTCTATAGAATTTTAATTGGGACGGCTTTAATATATGTCCTTCATTAAACAGTTATTGTTTTATCATTGAAGTGGAACTTTGATTCGTGACTAATGGATGCTTTTGCTTGTTACATGTTGTTGCCTGTATGTTATGTACGTGTTTATGTACAGAAACATTGCGATAGCGGTTCCTTTGTTTGAGTGCACGATACCCTTTGAAGGTGTTTTATTGGATCCGTCATGTTAATAATGTTGATGTCGCACACTTTTCACTAATTAATTTGTCCTTTATAATATTCGTAAATATTTTGACAAAAAGAATCTTACAATATTTATACACACAAATATCTAAAGTTTATAATAAAATTTTTCACTCCCGGACGCGTTGATTTGTTAGATGCCGGATCCGAATTATATTTTGCGACTTATTTCATGTTAAGGTCGACAGACAGCCTGACGGTCCACTTGATGGTAGGTGGTTACCGTTCTCTATAATCTTTTGCGACTATAATACGTAAGCAATTGAGAACTATTAATTAGCATGTCTATGGGGTCATTTCAATCAAAATTGTTTTAAGTTTTTTTTGGCGTTTTAAGAGTTTATTTTTTGTCATAGGCAAAGCTCTGTATATTCTTTCGCGTATTGGTGTGGTAGATACACACCTACCACACCACACTTGTGGTGTCGCATCTCTTTCACTGATCTAAACAAAACTGTATTTTATTTTCAAAAACCAAGATTACAGAGTAAAGACAGATAAGAACCATGCTATGCTAACCTTAATAGTTCTCCAGCAGACGTTGTCCTGTCCGAACTCGAAAAAAAAAAGTTACCCCGATTGAAACGCCAAGAAACTCGTGGAACTTTACACCCTTTGTTCTATAAAAAAAAAACATGTAATTTGCAATATAATTGAAATAATAACTATCATATCTTTTAAGTTGGACCAAATTACGAAATTTTGATCAAAATCGGTTCAGTAGTTTCGAGTTTATTCCAAACATACATCGTGACACGAGATTTTATAAGCAGTGTTCAGTACCACGCAGGGAAAGCGTGACCGGGTTCAGCTACAATATTAATGAATGAATGCTTGCGTTTTCAGATGAAAATGACGGAAATATACGACGTGACCGAAGCGGAATCGGAAGCGGTGCAGTCGCCCACAGAAAGGGACGCCAACAAGCAATTGGAGTTCGACAACGACTGGTCGGCCGATCTCTTAGCGGATGACGGTAAGGCTAATATACATTTTTAAACTATCTAAAAAATGGTCAATACTGTTTTTAACCCCCCGACACCCGACACAAAAAAGGGGTGTTATAAGTTTAAAGTATACTGGGCTCATAACATGTTGAATTTAGTGGTTATCTCGAAAATATGTAATGTGAATGTGAAGTATATGATGATTAAATGATCAGCGAGCTACCTAGGACAGTTATATCTGCACAGACTTTAAACAAGCTAGATAGAGAGGCTTAAGATTAAGAGTTCAAGGTGTTAATCGTCTCTATGTAATCAGAATTTTTTTAGGAACTACAACATTTTAGACAAACTTTTTAGTAAATTTGTATTATGGTGTTAATGATAAAAAAAGTTAGTTAGTTTCATTTGCACAACGCAAAGATTTAGTTTCATTAAAGTCTTAATTTTCCTATTGGAAAATCCTACATCTATCTGCAGTGTAGGTAGGGTGTGTTCCTTTGCTGACTTCAATTTATTGTAACAACATGTCATTTAAATAATAAGGTAATATTATATTTTGATATGAGATAAAAATAAATGAAGTCATTTTAGAAACCTTTAACCAGCAGACATCATTAACCGGCATCACCTTTGATAAAACTTCAGGCGGATGTTAATAAAACACTTTGATACGAATTATAAAAAAGATAACAAATCAGATAATTTCTATATGTTTATATTGATAATTTCAATAACGAGTGACTATAATTTTAATGGATTTTACTCCCAATGCAATTTTTATTACCTTATTTTTTTACCAATTAATTAATCGTTAATAAAATTACTTTGTGTAAAATTTATTTTAAAATATATTGTATAAGGAAAAACGAATTTATAACTAGATTTTTGATGTGAAGCATCTTTTGCGGCTGGCGTGGCCAAACTTTGGCCAACACTTTGAAATTTGTTCCCCCTCCACCTGAGCTCGTATACCTATAGTCTTTGATATTAGCTGGACATTTCAATGTAAATTTTGATTGTTAAATGAAATTGCCTTTAACAAACCAACCTTTCATACATATTCTCTATACACAATATAGTTTTGATGTGAAACATCAAAATTGTGTTTTTAAATTTTTTGATTCATTTCACAAGTTGACAACACAGAAACACTGTCGAAACACATTTATTTGTGAAATTAATAGAACATCTCTCGAACCACTCGTGTTTGACACGATGATTTATTGAAATTTTTGAATGTTTTCATAGATGAATTGGACACGGACGCGATAGACGACAACGAACTGTCCGATCGCAACATATTCTCAGATCCGGAGAGCGAATGGAACAACAACAGGTTGATGTCGAGCTCCGAGAGCGACGATGAACAACCCGAGTCTGATAAAAGGCTGTACGCGCCCAAAACCGAGCATTACACGTTGGCGGAATATAATTAAAAAAAAAAAAAAAAAAGTGAGCAACAGTTTTAAAAGCAATAAAGAGTTAGAGGTGAATTTCATTCCCTTCAAGTTGTGTCTAGGAGAAACAAGACATGAAATATTCGGAGATACAATAGATCCGGGAAGGCTATTTTTAAGTGTTGACGTAATTGAATAAAAAAAAATTATATGACCGTAGTTTTAATGCTTTCGAGTTGTATTTATCATTGTGTTTATATTAAAGTTCATATTCAAATAAAAAAATAATTATATTTTGGATACAGGGTAATGTAAGGTACTCTAATGGTAGAATTATGTAGTTTGTTATATTTGTATGCAGTTTGGTGCGTGTCTGTCTGTAGTCATGAATGAGTATGTGTAGTAGTAGTAGTAGTACTAAAGCTAAGAGTATTATGTTTATCATGCTAATATTTACACAATAGAAAATGAAAACTCATAGTTTTGTGATTTTGTGTAGTGTTACATTTAAAATTAAAAGGAATTTAAAAATATATATATACATAAAAATACTGCCATATAAAATGACACATCGTACTTAATTAAACCAATTAAATTATAATATAAATTTGGAGAAAATATCCATATTCGTTGAGAAATAATAATAAAAACCTCATTAAAATTGCTTCGCAACTATTAAAATATTTCGATCAAAAAACGATTTCTTATAAACTATTGAGCTATCATTAGACAACATTCTATTTTTAATAGTACAAACGTAGATGGAAGCAAAAAGAAAGATAAGTGACTCGCTGCGTGCTCATGGAACTCATATACTGAGTCCAATGAACTCAGTATCATTCAGTCACTCAGAGGACACTGTCCTGCATACACGTGATACGATAAAAATGCGATCACTTTTTGTAAATAGAAAAATTTGAAAACATTTGTCAACTCTATTATTTATTATGTTACATATTCGATATTTGAATTGTAATTGTGGGGTGAGTATTTATGTAACTCGTTTATCGATTACTTAATGTAAGAATGTACCGTATCTTTCTTTTTGCTTCCATCTAAGAGTACTAACGAAAATTCTGTTAAAAATTCTTCTTCTTATTTCTGACTTTATTTCTATTAAAGCTACTAAAACTGTAAACTAAGGTTAAAAATGCATTAATTCATCTTCAGAATGTTAATCGCTTGCAGGGCTAGAGGTACAGTCGGGGTAAGAAAAGGTTCGTCACCTTAAAGTCGACCTTTTGTTACACAAGGGCAATTCAAAATTGCCAAAATTTCATTTCAAACGTCTGTTAGTTAGTTTCTTAGTGCTTTAGTCTCAACTGGTACTAAGAGTCTATGACATGATAAAGGAATGAATTTGAAAACTGACGATGGTTTTCGTACCCCGACTGTACATAATAAAATAAAATAATCATTACTAACAGACCGCTTGTAATGTAAGATATTTTTATGTAGATTTTAATATTTGAAGTAAATTGAGGATGTATTTCATTCCAGATTTGTTTCGATATGATAATTAACTTATACAAGAAATATTTAGTATTGTTCTTATTGTATAGTTTATTGTAAGATTTTCGTAAGTAGTTTTTAAATTTTGTTACTTGAATAAAAAGAATGTTTTTTATGAAATAATGTTTTATTTTGTATTTCTGTTCGAACAAAAACAATTTATCTTTTAGAATAAGATAAATTATAAAAGGCACCAAACTTGGAAAACAATGGAAAAATCTCCCTGGGACGATTAGCTAGGACAGAATTTCTCTGGAGTTCAAAATCTCTACTTAGGTATGTCTTCCAAAATATAGATCATAACTCTATTAGGGTTCTAAGTATTATTTCTCATCCAGGGCCCTAATTCTCTAACACCACTTGGCGATTCCTTACTTCGAAACCACGTGAATTCCTTAAATTGTTACGATAAATGCTAAAAAGTTATTCTCTTACATACATATAAATGCCACGATAAGACATTGATGTGTTTTGGCAAGGTAAGACAAAAGCGTGAAATCATAATTGTCATACAGAATCAGGGCCCTGCTGAGATTGTATTTAAATATTTTAATGAAAGCTAAAAAAATAAAAAAAACTTACATTCTTTCAAGTAAATTGCGTCTGAAGGGCAGACGGTCCACTTGATGGTAGGTGGCTACTGTCGCCTATAACTGCACTGCAGACCATAGAAGGTTAAGGATAAGGGGTTAAGGTTAAGGATAGGAAAATGGGCTCTGGTTGAATTCTCTCCCTTCTTCAGTGTTCCCTGAAACATCAACTTGGGACTCTTCAAGAACAGAGTGAATAGGCAAATAACGGTCAAGCGAACTCCATATTCGACCTCATCTTAACTTAACATTAGGTGAGATTGAGGTCAATCACGTACTTGTATTAAATAAAAAAAAAATGATATGTATAAAACAATGAAATGACGACTTTTTTCATATTGGATCATCAAATATCTCTTACTTTGTGCCCGTGCACGGGACAATTCCAAATTTTGATATTTTTTTGTACCCGAGAGTTTTCATGTTTA
This sequence comes from Synanthedon andrenaeformis, assembly GCA_936446665.2. NCBI lineage: Eukaryota > Metazoa > Arthropoda > Insecta > Lepidoptera > Sesiidae > Synanthedon > Synanthedon andrenaeformis. The sequence goes on along the minus strand of OW387781.2, from coordinate 8,615,217 downwards.
TATGGAACTCTTTTTAAGCAGTTTAATTATAAATAGATTAAATAATTTTAGACACCGTCAAAATATGTAATTTCCAATTTTGAAAAGGACTGACAGGGCAGTTTTTGAGAATTTATAGAAATATCCTTCATAATTTTATTATATTTTTTTAATCAATTTCAGGGAAAGTATATCGTTGTCGGCTTTCTATTTAAAAAGTTAATCTTAAATGGTCGGCAAAGGTGTTGGACCGAACAGCAGCCGTATATTTCAACAATGCTACGTAAAATGTTGCAAAATACAAAATTTGACACCATTGAACAATGTTATCCCTTCGAATAATGGTAAAGTAGTTGATTTCTGTGTAGACCGAATCAAATATGCAGATTGGCCGCCAATTTTGAACGCTCTCTGTTGTGATTTAAGCCTCCATTCTCTTTCCATAAGATGTCGTCAGCAAGTGAAGACAGGTACCTATTTTACGGTTTGCTATTTTATAGTAAAATTTTCATGTGCTGCAATTAAAGCGATTGATGTTTAGTTTTAGAGCATATAGATTGTGAACGATTGGCGAAGTCCGTGAACAAGAGGGCAGTGATTTTGACGAATTTCATGATGAGTAATCTCGTCGAAGCGGTCTCCCAGATGCTTTCCAATACGACTTTACTGTCTACATTGCTGCTTGAAGGGCTACCTTTGAAAATACCATACTTAAATCCTCTATGTGAGGTACGTTTTTTAGCAACAAATATTAAATAACAATATTCAATTTTATTTATTAGTAAGTATAGATGTGAAAGATAGCAATAATTCCTTTTTCTCTTTCACGCAAAACTACTAATTGAATTTTGGACCACAGTTAATTAGCATAACTGCTAACGTGAATTTCCTACTTAGGTATAAATTTAAAATTAATTTACGACAGGCTGTATTGGCGAACAACTCGCTCCAACACTTGTACCTTCCGAGATGTCTGATCGGAGACGCAGGTTGCTTGGCGATTTGCAAAGCAGTGCGGTGTCTTCCGAACATTCTCACCCTTGACCTGTCGGGCTGTGAATTGACGTTAGCCGGAGCCGGATATATTTCTGAACTAGTTAAGGTAAAACTAACTTATTAACGGAACCATCTAGTTTGTTTATTATGCACCTTATATGTGTTGGCAAGTTTTAAGATTTAAGTCGTGTATGGAATCTATTGGTACCAATTAGGTAGTAAGTATATCTATATTAGTATGTCCTTAGGCAGATAGTTGGCAGAGTTAAAAGTTTAGTTAACTATTGATTTATGTAATTAATTTAATGTAAGTACTTAACCGTTTATTACTTTGATTTTATTCAATTGATAATTATGTATATACATTTTAAAAGTTTGTTCAATAGTTATTAAGTATATAGTATGTATATAGGTACATTTTATTTATGTTTTACGCAAGTTGTAATCAAAGGTAAAATGGTTCTAATATCATTAATAAAATTAATTATATTTGGATAGGCAAAATTTTTTAAATAATTTTGTTTTTAAAAAGATTTGCATGCGATGTAATAATTTTTGTGGATGACGAATATTTTTTTTTGTTCGTAACTGTTATTTCAGTATCAGAAGATCCACCGTTATAGTGAGAACTGGGTACACACGTTACGGTACCGTTTACCCGATCTGGACACGATGGCAGGTCTACGGAGAATTACTCTTTGTGGTAATCCTCAGTTGGGAGATGCCGGTGTGGGGAGGCTCTTGGATGTTCTGGCCGACGATTTATGGATTAAAGGTTATCATTTGTCTAATTTATAATGTATTATAAGTTAAGGCAGAGTAGCGTTCGTAATTAAATGTTTCAACATATATAGGAATGAAAATTTATTTAATAAAGCAAATAACTCTTTCCACTTACCTATTGCACAAATTGTGTTAACAACTTGTGTGTATCAAGCGCACTTTCAATATGTATACCTAGCGATGTTTGTAATAATAGACGCCGGTTGCAACCTATTATCAAGTGAATCGTCAACCTGTCTTAACTTAAAAAAAAAGTAGTTGTAGGTCTGCACGTTAAAACTTCTTAGGTTCACAGACTTGTAAAAATTGTTTTTAGATTGTTAAAAAATATTTTTTTGGGAAGTTTTTTTTATTAGAAATTATATATTTTATCAATTAACCACAGCGCCTTCTAACGTAGAATATCCCCATACAAAAAAGTGCCCAACGCGTCTATAGAAGTTTTTACTTCAAAAAGTTCCTATCATTTCTGCTATAATCTCAATTGTTCCCTGATGGAAATAGCGAATAATGCTAACAAAAACAAATAATGCAAATATAATAGTTAGGCGGAAAATGATTTTTTAAATTTAATAAATACGATTAATGTTTGCGTCACGTCTTTTAAGGTTTGGATGTTCAAAACTGTGGTTTAACAGACCGTGGTGCGTCTATGGCTTTACAAGTATTGAGATCGAATACGACAATAGTTGTTTTGGACTTGAGGCACAACGCCGAAGTGTCCAATGAGTCTTTGTCTGAAATTCGAGCTGCACTAAGAAATAACGAACGACAACTCGGAGGGCAACAGGGACAGGTGAAACAATACTTTCCCAATAACTGATTGGTCAAAATTCGATGTGAATCTCTTCTAACTATTTGTCGTTGTTTGTTTCAGTATTCGTGGCTCAGCAGTATTAGCGGGAGTACAAGTGAATCTAAATTAATTAAAACAGTATCTAGGTATGTTTAATTTTTAGTACCTACCTGTCATGCTTCATACATAGGTATACACACATACATATATTTAACCAATAAATGGCTTGTAGTTATGGTAATAAGGTCTATAATTTGGTTTAATTTTTGTTATCTAAAAGATTCTCTATAAAATATATAATACTAGTAGCCCGCTCCCGCAAAATAGTTTATCAAAATCGCTCCGAAGTTTTATCAAAATCGGTTCAGTAGTTTAGGAGGTCATCGGCGACAAACATGTGACACGAAATTTTTATATAATATATAGATTATGTGCTGTTGTTTCTATTAAAGAGTTTTGAACTAAAAGCCTAAAATTCTGGATTACAACTTTATTATTTTTATTTATTTCAGACATGATAAACAAAAGAGTAGAGTTCCATCGAACACTAGGACCGCTTCAAATAGATATGTGAAAGCGAATGTGAATAAGAATGAAAAGTAAGCCTTTAATTGTTAATGTTGTAATCAATTTTGTGTGTGGTTTCTAATTAATGTCCCGATTCGGAACCTACGTAACAGGCTGTACTTATATGAATTTCCAGAGATTATACAGAAGATTTGGAGGAGCAGCTGCAAGAAGAGATATCACACCGACAGAAACTCGAGGAGTTGAACCTCCAATTAGTTAATCAGATGAAGCAAATGAAGCAGCAGCAACAAAGAATGTGGGCAAACGGTGCAAATTCTTCGGGTAAAGTTGACAAGCAAATTTACTTTAAAATTCTTACACGTTTTGTGAACGGTCCAGAATGGTAAAGTAAATAAAATGAATTGTCAATTCTTTTTGTTACGCTTGGAAATGTAATAAAATAAATAATATTAATACATACAAATATTTTTAAATGTTTTAGGTTCTGAGCAATCTCTTCAAGCTAGTTCGCGTTCTTACGACATGTCTAGCAGTTCTGGCTCAACAAGTTCTGTACCGATAGACCAGAACACTCTAGCCTATATACAGCAAGCGTTCAAAGATATATACACTTTTATTAAAAACAATCAATGTAAAGGGTATGTGACCTAAATTGTTTCGAAAATTGAGACTCGTATCCAAGAATTACAATAAATTAAAATGCTCTGTTTATTTTAGCCAATGCCTTGACATCTCGAAGCATGAAAGAGAGACAGAGAAAAACATGGAAACCGATAAAAGAGCAGCGATAGAAGAGAACGAAGTAAAAGACTTCCGGATGAACATTACACCAAAGAAAGCTCAAAGTGCACATTTGAAATTAATTGAAAATGTTAAGACCAACAAGACGACCAAATCTGCACACTTATTAAACGGAACTCTTAGAGATAATGGAGATCCGGTGAGTATTGTCAAGAATGAGTGCGAGTTAGTCAGACCTGTGGCATGTAATCAGTCGCATAGAGGCTTCTTATTACATTTGAGCAATCGGTATCATGAAAGATTATTTCTATTCATATATTGTGAAAACGTGCAAACAAATCGCAATCAAAACAATAATAGGTCCCATATCGTCGCCTTCACACGAATTAAGACGTATTGTAGTTGATGTGTGTGTACTGGTACTATAGAAGACTTTTCAGACCAAAGGCACCTCACTTCAGAGCAAAATGTACAAAAAGCAAAATGAGCACACCACACTCAAAATGTCCAAAACGCAAGATTTATAAATAGGATAAATCAACATAAACCGCCAAAGTTTTATTCATAACTTATTCAAAGTATTTGAACCTTCAATATTCTTTTTTAAACCTGGTTGTTATTAATACCTACTCAGTTTAAGTAATAAAATTGTAGGTCCATTCTTAGTTTTGTTAATTTTGCGTTTTATACATTTTGAACGGAACGGATGGCACCTTTGCCTTAAATAATCAGGTTTTAACTTGTCTAGGTCACTTGTTCAGACTTCGAGTAGTGGACTTACAGTAGGATCTTGTTTATCAACTTCAATAATTCTGTTACATATATTAGCCTTATTAATTCATTTTTTTTAACTACCATGATTTTGGTCACGATGGCAGCGTCTGACGGTTGAGATAAGAAACTATTTTTCAAATGTGAGTTTATTTACAGAAATTTGAAATTTTGGAGAGGAATATTGGTGACACAATCGGTGTTCATGATAATGAAAAAAACATTGAAGATGTTGTTTCACTATCAAAAGACAAGGAAGTAAGTCCAACTAGGACCATTTCACAACTTCAATAATTTGATTTAATAATTAATTTGTACAATGTTCAACAGAGTAGTATCGGTGAAAGATCCAGTCCCTGTGGCAGTATAGTTAGCGATTCATCGGAAACACTAGTTTGTACGCCAACGCATACGCAACGTTCAAGGAACGCTATTACGATCAACCCATTGGACGCTTTCTATTCCTCAGATGAAGACAGCTCATAATTTTTAAATAATTTTACTTTTTTTTCGAAATAAAATGAGCCTTGGAACACTGTAGTGTTTATTTTATCAATCAATTCTGTCGTTGATCAGGTGATCCTTTCAGAGCGTAAAAGAACTACACTAGCTAGGTACTTGTTTTTCGAATTTAGTACACATTCTTCAGATTCCTCTCGTCCGATTATTTTATTTTCCCGTATAGGTCAGAATTTTAAAACTGATGACGAAACCGCACTTATGGTAGTTCCATATTCGACAGATTCGCTTTCTTCAGATAACTAGTTGGACGAACCTTTCATAATATCCGGGTATCTAATCTCGCATTAGATACCCGGATGCCCTCAGCCTCTCCTAAATCGTTTTGTTGTAAACACCGAGGTACTTGAATAATAAGAGCCTGGCTACGCATTTTACATTTTGAAAACTAAATTTATTTTTGTGAAAAGGGATGGACGATAGTATTGTCTGTTTAGCAAAAGATTTATTTAATTTACCTAGCTTGAAGTTAAAAACGGACATGTGGTTCCTTCTGTTACACTATTTGGTACAAACTGACGAAAGTGTCATTATTGGTTTTCCACAATCGTCATTCATAACCAAAGCGAACTAAATTTTCATAAATTTCGATTTATGACGAAAGTGGAATCTGATGAATGTGTACTAAATCGTTTTTCGCAATAGCAATTCTTTACTATTAGAAAAGGCAGGGACCTCGTTAAAGTTAAGCTTGTTAAATTAAACCTTAGAGTTAAATTATTTTATACTAGCGGTCCGCTCCCGGCTTCGCCAGAGGTGCATTTTTTTAACGTAAAAACCTTGCCTGATTATCCCTCTGTCCATGAGTGAAGACAGAATTAAAATCGGTCCACCCGTTCTCGAGTTTTGCGCTTAGCAATACATTTAGCGGCCCGCTCCCGGCTTCGTCCCGGGTGTATTTTTTCTAAAATAAACGTAGCCTAAGTTACTCCTTATTACATCAGCTACCTGCCAATAAAAGTCCCGTCAAAATCGGTCTAGTTATTTCAGAGATTAGCCGGAACAAACAGACAGACAGACAAAAATTGTAAAAAATGTTATTTTGGTGTATGTACCGCAATTTACATAAACAAAAAGTAGCCTATGTTACTCCTGACGACCCCCTCTTCATGTCTGCAAAGTTTCATCGAAATCGCTTCAGCCGTTTCTGAGATTACCCCGGACAGACAGACAGACAGACAGACAGACAGACAGACAAAAATTCTAAAAAAAGTTATTTACGTTTTAACAGCATGCGAATGACTCTCTAAGCTTAGTTTGAGGCAGTTTTTCGCAAATCACAGACAGACACTCTGATTTTATTTATATAGATAATGGGTCGCAGAATATAATGTATACTAAAGACCTTTGATGAGCACTAGGGCCTCATCTTATATGGCTCCCATGGGATCATAGGAAAACATGCCAGCAGAAATATCGGGATATACATAAACTCATACCCAATTACCCCAAAAGTGTGGTCCCAGATTAAAAACATTTCCCCTTGCATTAAGATGATCTCTCTCAGGCCAATTACTATTTGTACGAACATTTGTTAATAAATTTTGGGAGGCTTTGTGGAGAGGGTTTTGTTGAATTATTTTCAGAAAAAGTTGCTATGTCTGTGCATTTCCTTAATCCAATATTATTAAGTAATACAAAAGAATAATTGTTTGGAAAGAATTTATTATAATAGTCTAACTTCTAACTTTTACTTATTCTGCTTTCTCGTTCATTGCTGCATTCTTTCGCTGCAATATTGCAATCATTTTCTTTTCCTTGGCCTCTTTTTTAAGAAGTTTTTCCGCCTTCTTTTGTTCTTTTTCCCTTTTCTCTAACATTTCTTTGAATCTCTCATCGCGAGGGTCCAATTTAAATCCAAAATGTTTTCTCACCTCTTCTACTAAACGTTCTTTTTTAGCCTGAAATTAATAAATTTAAACTATCTGATTTTTACAATTTTTTAACACATATGAGCACAAGAAGTAAGATTTAAAACTTATTGTAAGCATTGTATAGAATGATATCAAATTGTCTAAAATGATTTCTGTAAAAATGTAGAAAAACAAGGTGGACGATTAAATGTGCCCATGAGTATAGTCTTTTGTGCTGAAAGGAAATAAACATTTGATATTTTATGTGCCAAAAATCTTGAATTAAACTGTTAATTTTTCAAATTTTCAATTAATATAGGAACATTACTTAATATGTACTGTGTTTTAACTTTGTAAGAACTCATTATACACAATTGGCATATGTCCGTGACTTTGTACATGTTAAAAAAGAAAAATTATGAGTAATATAATGGCTGACATCTTTATGTACTTTTATATTTTTAGAAGATCCCTCGGAAACCTACCATTTTTCTAAAATAAAAAGTATTCTATATGTTAATCCAAGTAATTATCTATCTGTATGCCAAATTTCATACAAATCCGTTCAGTAGTTTTTATGTAAGAGATTAACAAACATACATCTATCCATCCTCACAAACTTTCACATTTAGGATATTAGTAGGGCATGATTTCGTTTTTGATTCCCTGATAGGATACTGATTTGACACATCATAATCAGAATATTAAACAATAGAAATAACTGAATATCACCTTTGCAGCTGTAGCATCTGCTTCTTTTTTGGCAATTTTATCTTGAAGTTCTTTTTTCCACTGATTCAACTTAGCATACTTAGTAGCCAAATCTTTCTCTCTAAGTTGGATTTTCATTTCATCATCAATTTTCTTTTGTGCTACAGTTGCCATCATCTCTTCAATTGTGTAGGGATACGCAATAGCCTCATATTCAAGTTTTTCCTGTATATCTTTCTTAGTGGGCCAGCACAAACCTTAAAGCACAATTAATAAAATACAATGTTTAACAAAATAAACTCTTTACTATAGTGTTATTTTGTCAGTGGTGATTGTATGCTAGTACATGTTTCGATAGTCAGTATATATTATAGGGGAGGCTTTTTTTTTACAAGAGTTATCCATCATGGATTATGTCGGTCTCCCACCCCAAGATGGTAGTGGGGTAGACCTAATGACTAAACCTCTTGGTGTCCTCCGTGTCCGCTGTAGAGGTCGGAGGAACACTCTTTCGCAACTCCGCCACGGGGGTACAGGGTATCCTTAATGTTTTAAAAAACATTAAGGACACCCTTTAGAGTGTGGCAACTCAGTAATAGATATTTAGAATAATTCATTGTCTGAACTTACTATAATGCGAATAACTTATTGAACTCGCAAAAATAATAAAATAGGCTTGTTATAGGCAATGGTAGGTGGTAGGTATTGGGAAATGGGTTCTGGCATTTCTTGCTTATTCATTGACACAGCAGCACACGTGCTGTTATTACACGGCAGTCTGCTATAACTATATGGTTACTGCCGCCAGAACGGGCTGCCCAAATGACTGCAAAATACATTATACAGTGTGCCCTATGACTAAATCAAAATCAAAATATTTATTTATCAATTAGGTTTCTTCAAGAAACTCTTATGATCAAATTTATGAATTTTTAAATTTAAATTTACCAGAGTACTTATCGGAAAAAAAAGCCAAGATGATGATGACTAAAAAGCACTAATTTTTAGTAAAGTTCTGTTTAATTTTTTTGGTGAAAAATAGGCTAAGAATAATTATTTACACTCCTTATACATAAAGGTAACCTATTTCAGCTATTTTCATAGTGTAATGACGTACGGTATTTTACTTTGGGGTAATGCTGCGGATATAAACACTATATTTGTGTTACAGAAAAGAGCTATTCGTGCCATCTACAAGCTCGGTCCCAGGGTCTCGCTAATAGATAAGTTTGGGGAAATAAATGTACTTACTGTAGCCTCACAATACATTTTTGAAAATCTTTTGTTTGCTCACAGAAATATTAGCACTTTCAGTAGAAATAGTGATGTTCATAGTTTGAATACTAGAAACAAGCATAGGCTTCAATTGCATAAAACTCGTCTTCACAAGGTTAGCAACTCTTTTATGGGTCAATGTATACGCTTCTACAACAGGCTTCCTGCTAATATACAACAATTATCTACGAATAAATTTAAAGTTTATATTAAGAAAACCCTGTGCAAAAAGGGTTATTATAGAATATTAGATTATATAAATGATGAACGTCCTTGGAGTTGAATATGGTGTTAATAGATAGCTAAGTATTGTTACGTGTTGTTGTAAATTGATTGATTGATTTATGAAAAGAGCAACTAGGGGGTTTCTTGCCGAGTTCTTCCCCCTAGAAGCAGCTTTCCGAACCGGTGGTAGTTTGTAAATATAAAATAATGTTGACGAGGGTAAATGTTTTGTAAAAACTTACATCTAATAAATGATTTATTATTATTATTATTATTAAAAACAAACGAATTTAATCTTCATTCATAAATTAATGAGAGTAACAATAATTTTTACTAAAATGATAAAAAATCTTACTTGGGTTAACACCACTCGTGCTACCGTAGAGTCCATATTGTTTCCTAGTATATTTTACTGTTAAATGAGCGACGCATCTAGGTTCATCATAGGGTCGCCTTCCGTTTATTACGTTAAAATGTGGATCGCTGAGACGTGACTTGTTACGTTTCCTCTCTATTTCTGCTTCTCTCGCTATTTTATTATCAACATCTTCTACCAACACTTGTTCATTTTGATCCACGGGTATTGTGGACGAATAACGAAAGAGACTAGATATTAATGTAGGTTTCAAAATTTTGGTTTGCACATACAAATTCATTGTAATGTAATTGAAAATAATAAATAATTAAAGAAGTTTTTATAATAAAGTATGTTCGCAATTACTTATTTATTTGATGTTATTTTTAATGTTCTTTGTTTCTTGTTAAATTCAATTTCAATATTTATTTATTTTATTTTAGGTTAATTACACACAGTTTCACAGTCCATAAAATTAGTAATATATCTTGTGGATAAATAAATAGTGTTTGTGGCAGCACGGTGGCAGCTCATCAAGACTGGAAGTAGTCTGCATAGTTTTGTTTGACTTTGTCATTGTCAACTTGAAAGGAATAGATCGGAATAGATTTTGTAACTTATAAATCTTGTAATAAAAATAATATTGTGAGGTTATTTTTACAACAAAACAAAAAAATATTTTTTGGTAAGATATTGATCGTGATTTTTAAATTTTTCAGAACAGAATAGACATTAATATATTAATCTACAGTAGATAGTAATTCTCCAAAATGCCAAGTTACGAGATGGCTTTAATGTTACGTGTTATGCCTAAAGCAGAACTTAAAACAGCTCTAACTCGACTTTCACACGTTATATTTAATCGCGGTGGAATAATAAGAAACATCGAAAACTTGGGAACGCGAAAAATGCCTTTTAAAACCAGCAGCCATGGTGTAGTCTATAGAGAAGCTAATTACTTTGTATTCAAAATGGATACAGCTTCTCAAATTCTCCGTGACATAAGGGACGAATATCAAAGGGATCTAGATGTAATAAGGGAGAATGTATTCAAAACAAAGATTGATGACAAACACTCTTGCACTTTGGAAGAAGAACTACTACCACCAGCTTACAGGAAAGATGTTCAGAAGATGATTGAAATTGGAAAGACGCAAGTTAATCCATTTACCTATAAATTCAAATATAACTCTGGTCTCGATTACTATCCATTTCAAAGATAATATGATTGCATTATGTAGTATGTAAATGTTTGTGTAGTTTTAAAATAAATACTTTGTATGATTCATGAATATTTTATTGATTTATTTTATACAATGAGTATTATATTATAGTGGCAGGACACTGTGTTTTGCAGTTATCAGTCTGGCGATAGTAATCACTCCCTTTCAGAAACTCACAGTGATAGCACAACATGTGTGCTGTTGTGTTTCCATGAGTGAGTAAAAGATGGAATAGCCATTACCATTAATCCCCTATCCTTAATCCTGGTATAGTCAGCATCACACTTGCAGCAACTGTGTCTTTGGTTGTTATAGACAAGTAGCCGCTTACTTTCAAGCTGCCAGTCTGTCAACCTTAACATAAAAAAAAGGTATATCTTGATGAATTTATGTACCAATTGATTAAATTTTTGGTTCTACACCTAAACCCTGCAATATGTATTGTTTTGTGGGTCTTCTTTCAAGAAGTAAGTTAAAAGGGACAGGATTGAGTTATGTGAAAGCTAAGGAAACATTAGGTATGTGCATGTAACTCTCCATGCACCACATGGGGTTTAATAAACCCCAGCGAAACAAAAATCTGTATCTTTTTCAATGTGCACGCGAACACCTCGAAACATCGTGTCGCTGGAGTTGCGACATTGCCAAACCGCAAAGTAACAGTGATTTAGCAGTAGCTTAGCAGACCAGTTAAAATGATTCCTTTTCACTATGACTACATAAAATAGTAAAATTTATAACAAATTTTTTACATAATATTTTAAAGCCCACTCTGATATATTTCATATGTTTTATCAATAAAAATGCAAAGTAGGTATAATATATTATGTTTATTAAATTACTTTATTGCTAGTAATGGGTACAAATATCAATTACGAAGAGATTCCTTCGAGAATATGTTTAGTATTTCGTCAACTTGATTATTATTTAAAGCTTCCAATAGCCGTCTTTTTTCATTATTATTTTCACATCCATGTATTGTTAATGCATGCCAATCAATATACCACGTTTGTATGGTTTCTGTAAATATTACATATTTAAAAATAAATATGCTATGATTATTTTTTTTTCAAATTTATTATGTTATCTCATCTTTAAAGATGAGATTCTTAACTTTTTAATTAATTGAAGAGCAACATTAACACTATATTCATACAAATTTCATTGGAACAACTTTTGAAAGTTGTTGCGTTAATTAAATAGTCCAAAAAAAAAAACTAAGCATCAATCACTACTTATCAAGGATATACTCATCTTTAATGAGTTTGAGTATATCCTTAATATCAACCATTCAATATTCAACCAAAAAAAATTGGATCAAAAGTGGTCCTTCCGTTTGGGAGCTACGATGCCACAAAGAGGTCAAACTTATAACACCCCTCTTTTTCGTTGGGGATTGGAGGTAAAAATTAGAAATATAAATCATGCATACCCACAAGCTCGGAAAAATTGCTATCTGATATTGTGTCATCAGAAGATTCCCAAACTTGCTGATAGTCATTACAAAGTACAACTTGTTCATCAATTGACATGTTTGTATTTAAATCCAAGGCGCTGAAATTAATTACAAAGTTAAAAGCAAAAAAAAAATAGTCGCAGGGCTGCATGTCAGAAGTGAAAACTCATTACCTTCACAAACTAAGAAGTTTTAATATATAAGTACCATTTTCAAATCTTGATTTTAAATGGGCCATTTTATAAAATAACTTGCAAAAGGGGGGTATAATACTTTTTATTTAAAAGATAAAAAGTCTAATTTGGCTTAAAAAAGTGATTTAACTATGACTCAGTTAAACTTTATTATTGTATACAAAACGTACAGAATCACTTATTGAATTTATGATTTCAATCAAGAGAATTTTATTTAGGATTACACAAAAAAATATGCAAAAATTTGGGATCGCAATTTAAAAAAATGTTCTCCAGGTTGTTGATTTCTTCATTTTCAAATATATCTATTATTTCTTAACCAAGTGACCTGGATTTTTTACTTATTTTTTCCAGAGTTGGCATAACTTAGCCTATCGCCTAAACACACTATAATATTTATATCAAAGCGTGACTAAAGAAGTTTTCACTTGAAACAATTGACAAAGTATATTTTTTAAAATTGTGTTTGGCCCACCTTAAAGCTTGCTTCAATTTTACATTTTGATTTTTCTTATACTCCTTTTCAAATAATGGTTGTATATTTTTAAATGAATTTTCACAGCAGCTGTTTGGTATGTCTGATAAAAAAAGCCATGATTAATTTGGTGTATGATTATTATAAATTAATAATTATATCCTTGATTTTATGGAAACATTCACATCACTAACCACAAGATATTTCCACACGAATACCCTTCTTCATAGTGCAATTCAGAATAACATCCTTAATGGTAGCTATTGATGAAACATTATCGGATTTGAATGAAGCTGAACCCCGTCTGAAATTTTTTGTTAGGTATAATTAAAAGCAACTCCTACTTATAAAGTTAGAATATAAAAATTGTAAAAATAAATTTATAATTATAAAAAAATCTTATACTTCATAAATTATATCTTTTAATAATTAATTATTAATCTGCTCATAAATTTGCTTATAAACTGGTTAATACATTATTTCATGAAGACGCTTGAAGCAACAAAAAATTAAAAAACGCGCCCCCATAATATTTGTAAATGCTCCTATTGATATTATTTTAAATTAAATATGTATTACTTTGTGATTTTTATTTCGATAATAAACTAAAATGTATGTACTTTTACAAAATGATAACGTATCTAATGTACCTACTATATCAATTGGAAATATAAAGTAGTAAATCCAAGGACTTCAAATTAGTTGTTGCAATAATGCTGGGGGGAAATGATATTTTTTAATTTATTTTTTCAGCACATGTCCCACAGCGACTTCTAGCCTAAAACTAAACAGACAGAGCTTGTACTATGGGTGGTAGACAACTGACAATACCTACACATATAAATTAATATTGTAAAGAGAAAAGATTTGATTTTTTTGTATGTTTGAGTGGTTTTTGAAAGTATCCATTACAAACAAACATTTGAACGAAGTCACGGGCATCGGCTAGTACTTTATTTTCGTTAATGTAAAAATGGAAAATATCCAGACCAAAACAAATTCATACATACAAATGTTTGCCTTGAACGGTGATCGAACCCGCGACTTCTGGCACAGCAGGCAGAGTTACTACCGCTGAGCCAATCATTAGCTAAGTGAACAGTACACTACAATTATGTAGTGTACCTTAAATCTTTGAGTGTACCTCTTGATGTATAATTTATAGGTACTAATTTTTTATATAGTCGTCCTTACCGATATTGGCATATAAAAAGCGTTCCAAGTAAAGTGTGACGTCTCACAAATTCAACATTTGACGCTGGTCGTGGCATTTCATCGGGGAAAGCTTCCGCAAGCCAAGACGTCATTTCAGCGACAGAGAAGCTTCCAGAAACGAGTAACTGACATAAAATCCTAAAAAAAGTTATAATATTTTGAATCATGATTCAATCTTAAAGCGGGAAAAACAAATACTTAATAAGTAATAATAACCTGTCTTCAAAATTTGGCCCGGGATCTTCATGTTGTGAATAATATGGTAAGACGGGGAGGCGAAGAGTCGTAAGTCGAGCTACTCTCGGGGCGCCGGCCGGTAACGCGTATATAAGAACACGTGTGGATTCGGCTTTTTGGACTGTAGTCACAACGTTAGAATATCGCATCCGCACCCATAATCGTCTTGTACCCGCTTGACATCGGACCGTAGCAAGAAGATCATCTAAAGGACCCTGCTTTACGAATTTCGATATACATTAATGTCAAGATTATTCCGAAGAGCAAAACTGAGCAAGTAAAGAAGATCCATCACCTGTGACGGACAAACACTTAGTACAGCTGCACTATCAGTTTGCAAATCCAGTTTTCTGTTACAATAAACGAACAGCATATCTAGGGGAACGGCTGACGCAATTCTAATCTCTTGCCACCCCTCGCGAGTGGCTCCAGATGACTGAAATTATGTGTAATGGCAGCTGTACACTCTCGCCGAGACACTCCAAAACTGTCCGAATGCGAAAATGTGTTTCGTAGATCTAACTACACTCGAAATATCTGGATACAAAGACCTGGAAATATCTCAGCTGAGATGTCCATCCACGAGTGCGACTATGTACACTCTCATTAGATACAGCAATGAACTCATAGTTCCCGCGCAAAAATTCGATAAGAGACCGAGCAAAGCAACTCTAGAAACACCGAGACATAGCGAGAGCTACCATGTAAATTGAATTACTGAAATTAAAAAGTAGACCTAAACAATCACATTCAGCCTATTTCGGGTACCAATCTCGTCGAGAGTGTAGTGTACAGCCACCATTAGTGTTAGCGATCTCATTTTATTACATAAGTATTTCATTTTTAAATTATACTACCTCGTACTGTATATCTAAAAGCGGAGGAACAGAAATTCTGGCGTGGTCAGATCTAGTGTTTCTCTGATATTTTTCACGTTCAACCGCGGCTTGTTTCTCCAAACGAGCTACCTCCGTCCTGAAAGAGCATAAGTTATTTGGCACCGATTTCAGTGGATTAGACGAAATTCAATTTTAAAGCCATACTCTAGTTTGGTTCTCCTTGAAGTTAATGCATCGGACGGTACGCCAACAAGTGATCCGGCGCCAGATACGAATTTTCGCCCTCTGAGTGCTAAAACTCTTCCAGAGAATGTTGCTGCTAAAACTTCACTCTCTTCTGTTCCCACACAACCGCCACACACCGACGTAACAGGCTCGCCGCTAAACTAAAAAAACAGAATAACAATATTTACAATTTATTTATATTGGTATAGCAACATACAGTGATCAGTGACTACAGAGACACATTGGCAAAAAGAAATACCTACTAATAAAAAAATACAATGCATGAAAAATAATATCTACAAATATACAACTAATGGCTCAAACCAATATTGATTAAAGGGATATCGGAAAAAACATAGGGCACCTTTCATCTAGAAAAAAAGTACTGCTCCCGCGTGATCAACTAAAATTTTAAAAAAATAACGCCTGGCGAAAGTGCAATAGCAATAAAGATGTCAGGCATTTATTATATTGCTATTTATTTCAGACGAAGTCGCGGGCTGGCACCAGCTAGTAAAAAATAATATGATGAAACATTTTGAATCCGACGACCATATAAAATATGATCATTGATTGTGCATCATCATTATCATCATAGTAGTATATTTTTTTTTGGATATTAGTCTCTCCCAGTGTATAGTTAATTGTAAATACCTACTGAAGGTAATTTAGGTACCAACATATGTGTATTTTAAACGTGGCTTTTCTCCAATATTTTCTGGGTCAATAAAATACAATTGTATAGATCCATCGTGTCGTCCAACCGCTAGGTGTACACCGTCCTTGAAGTACCATCCCATGCAAACGACAGATCCCAGCCCTCTTCCTTCAATTAGGCACTTGCTTTGTAACATTGTTCTGAAAAAAATATTTACTTATACTTAATTTACTTTATTATTTGAGTGAGGCAGACTTTTATAGAGTTCTTATATAAATAGTTGTTGCTATCGATCTGACTGTTGGATAAGTGGGTAGGTATTATAGTACCTACCTACTTATAACCTATTGTTTTTTAACTTAGTTCTTCATGGCACCAATTCATCTTACTTCCAAATTTCCAAGTAGGTATGACATAACATAAATCCCAAATAAAAATGTTTTTAAGTCAAAAACAGTAGAAGTAGGTAAATTGAATAAAATCGGGTTCCTTCAGACGCTGTATAAAATGCGTTCCTACATTTTTTTATAAATTCGCTCCTTAGGTATGAATATTTAAATTAAACTTACTCCTCGTATGTTATGATCCCAATAGATCCGTCGGCAGCTCCATAGAAGGAACAAAGTCCAGCCGAATTAATATTAGGCGGAAGGATCAGTCGCGAAGGACCAGAAGTAATTGTTAAGCGTGTCACAACTGATCCATTTTCCAATAATATCGCTCCTTTATTTGCAATCAACACGAGGAGACGTACGCGTTTACTCTAAAAATTATATATTTTTTAATTTTGGTATTTTCCACCTTATATGTGGGTACCATGCAGTTCTGATGGTTTAAGGAATAGTAGCAATTGAAGGAATTTTAGCTTGCTATATATATTCTAATTGCCCCGCTACATATTCGGCGAACGTTCGCCAATCGAGATGGCCATGCGATGGTTGATACGCAACTACACAATGGCGACATTCAGTTGTGATCTTAACGTTTTCCGAGATGGACGTGGAAGCATTTGCCGCTGCGACAATATATCTATACCTATCCCGATATATATCTATCCCAATATTTTTATTTTTATTCATTTAATAGTTACAGCATGTAACATTTCACAAATACATTTAAAAAAAACGAATAATTAAACAATTATAACAAAAATTGTATTATAAAATTATATTAAAAAATTATATATATATTGTTATATTTTTTTAATTTTTAAGTTTGCATATAATGTATAATATGCTTATATAATTATAGATACATGTATATTATAATACATTATATGCAAATACATACATATAGAAACATATTATGCGTGATTGCGTGCATGTGTGTGTGTGTTAGTGTGTGTGGTACTTCATTATGAGGCCACGTATTAGTCATTTTTAAGAAAATTCATAAATTAATAAACAAAGCGTGACGTCCACACTCAACCGCGTTCGAGCAGGCACTGAGGAATGGGCCACGTGTAGATGCGTACCGCCATCGTTGGCCCACTGCCTTTGATGTGCGGCGGAAAAACCGACATCGAAGCCAACCCACGACAATCGCACGCGCCATAAGCCAACCTACGCAAATACGCCCTCCACACGCTCGCCGATCATAGTTGGCCAACGCTATGGCCGAATATGTAGAGGGGCAATGACATTTACATAGGGAATTCGTTATAAATAAACGAATACCCAGTCGACACATATAGGTATAGTTTGTTCCATAAAATAAGTGACGAAAACACTTGAGACCCTACTTCAAATATAACAATGAATATTCAACAATACAATGTATATTGGGCAGGCATTCAGGTAGGAAATAACCCAAACTTTTGTTTGTTTACGCATCCTGTTGAAGTGTTTTCGTCACTTATTTTTTGGAACAAACTATACCTATATGTGTCAACTGGGTATTCGTTTATTTATAACGAATTCCCTATGTATCATTAACCTATTATTAACAAGAACAAATTTACGGAGTGGTCATAATTGCTCCGTCATTTGTACACTTAATGTTCAAGGATAGGATGGACAAGAAAAGGATCTTTTTTAAACGAAACTGAATATGAATAATACATTTGGTATTGCAAAAACGGCAACGTCAAGTACTCTGTCTTCACATAGATAAGAATGATATTCACGCAAATCTCGGTAATGTGTAACTGTACGTCCAGCGCAGAGGATTAAATCATCACCGAGGATGAACCTGTAAAAATAAATTACACAATTTTACTAGACATACTCGCATGATCTGTTTTCGTGACTTGCCTCAAGTAGGTACCTACCAACTAAGTGATAAGTAAATTCTTAATTTACTAGATAAATTTATAGCATTTCAAGGTGGCTAAAATGACAAAATAAGATGGCCTGTCCTGTGTTAGTTTTTACATCTCCAGATTTCTCTTGATTCGATATCTGCTTGTGAAAATTAAATTTAAATAATATGGTAAAATTGTATGAAAAAATTATACTGATATGGTAGGTAAGTTAATGCTATGATTTAAAAAAAAAAGGAGGATTGCACGGCAGAAGTGAAAAGCTAGCTTCACAAAGTTTTCCGTTAAAAAATTCGAAAGATTAGTAAGGTAAATGGGCATTTTTTTAAAATAACTATAGTAAAATACTAAAAATTTCAGAATATTTAATGCTGCAAAATCTGGTAACAGTTTATACTTAATATAAATAAATTTTCTGGTCATGCATGCAGTTGTTTTATTTACCTAAGTGGTCATTGAAGGAGAGCTTTTCATGATTGACGCCTAAGCATGTGTTGCTGGACACCTTGTGGACATTATTTAGGTACAGGAACATGTCATTGCGGATTTATTATAAGTGCAATTAATATTAAGTTACGTATTAAACCAAACTTCTTACATTGATGTAATGGTTTCAGAAAGAGAGGTCTCTATAGCGAGAAAAACTTTTCCTTTACGTGTATATCCTTTCACTTCATTACCGGACGCTGCAAATATTTTATCTGCAGGTGTTCCTGAAAAAGTAATATTTTCCTATTCTTGTTTTTTATTAACATGAATAGAAACTTCTTTTTTCTTTTCCTTGAAAAAGTCTAAACTAAACTAAGTAGGTAATTTTGCTAAATAGACCTAGGTAATTATTGAACCTACTAAGAAGTTATTGAAAGTTGCTTACCATAAGGCACTTGGACCGAGGTAATAGGTTTTCCAGGTAATGTTTTAAAGTGTACAATGGGCTCTTCATCCTTAATGCTTAGGTATTGTAGAACTCCAGTCTTATCTCCAATAGCAAACTGGCAAACGTTTTTTATTTTATAGGTAAACAGGTAAGTACAACTAAAGGAAAACTTAGAAGTTTGTGCATTATATAAATTAAATAGAGACGTCGATTTAAGCTAATATGTTTTAGTTATATTTTTATACATTCTGTTAATCCTTATTCATTAAGACCTTGGTAGGTAGGTATACTAATAGGTGGGTAGATACTTATGTAAACGAAAACATAGGTACCTACTTAGTCAATATATATGCAAACAATTTGAAATTCTAAGACATAATAGATAGCTATTAAAATAAAATTTAAGAATATAATAATTATTCTCTTTAAAAACATTTCGTTCTCTTCAATACCTACCCTACTAATTCACCTTAAAAATATTATTAACTTGTAATATTTAAATGTGCAAAAACCAAAACTAAAAATAAATAAATTATAAATAAGTAGAAATGCAGCTACGCGTGCCTAATTATGATTTAAGCTAAAAACCTTTTGCTGTAACTTTGGACCAGCTGCTGGTAATAACTTCAAAGTGTCTGGGAAGGTGACTCCGCAGATAGTATATTCTACTCGAGATAAATCGTAATCCATTATTAAAAAAAAATGCTTTGTAGGTCTAGGTATTTAAGTGCTGGTATTATAACACAAAATGTAGGCAGCTATGCAGCAGCTAGGCAACGCAAAGGTGACAACAAAAATTAAGAACGTCATTGACATTTTCAGATTTTTCAAGAAATAATTTCATTATTAATGTATGTAAATACAATAATATAACATATAGCTTGGCAAAATAGTTTAAGTAGGTACGATATATTTTTTATAACAAAGGGTTTCCGCAAGGTTTCTCTACTATAATTAATAGTCTATGACGTTGATTTGACACGAGCGCTCGAGCGAGATTGTGTTGTCAACTTGTCAAACTAATGTCACAACTGTCACACACAAGACATTTCAACTTTCAATTCATTCAAATTTCACATTCACTCACTCGTTTTCATGTGTGGAATTTGGAAACCTGGCTAGTGGCTAGATTTCATCATCTTATTTGTTTTATATTTTTACATTATTTATGTGTGAAATAATATAAAAGGAATCTTATAACGTGTAAAACGCATATCATTTTATAATAATTGGCCACCGTCTTTTAATGCGACAATGGAAATTGACAAAGAAAATGTTGTACAAGCTATAGTCATAATGGACACTTTCAATAATAATTTTAATCCTATTTGTAATGACAAACCAATGGTCAGTTAACTGTTTTCTCGAATATTTTTAATTATATTTTTGAATTTATAGTAAACATATTTCAATGTAACTAACTTACATTTATTTTTAGGGTTTACTTTTAGTGGCTGGTGTTCCACTTGTTGATTATGTGCTTGAATCTTTAGCACTTGGTGGCGTTGGCGAGACAATTCTCTTTTGCTGTCAAGGTGGAACCAAGATCAAGGAACATATAAAGTATGTCATTTTTTGAAGTCTAAGAACATTTTCAAGATTGGTTAAACTAATTAATTTATATTTTATATTACTTAGTATTTTAATCAAATTCAATACTTTTTTTATTGTTAAGGTTGACAGTAAGGATGACGGCCCACTGGATGGTAAGTGGCTAACATTGTCTATAACACAAGTAACACCACATGTGCTGCAAGTGTGCTGGCAACCATACTAAGAATAAGGGGTGGTTACTGCTGCTAAACGGGACCCCTGATACAGTGTGTTAGAGCAGCCATCTTATCAAATCAAAGAGCAATTTTTTGTTATCAATATAATTATAAAATTATATTGATAACAATATATTGTATAATGGATTTCAGGAAAAGCATACAAAAGAAAACTCCATGGAGTTTAACAATGGATACGCAAGTGATTATGTCCGATACTTGCCGAACAATGGGAGACGTGATGCGGGAAATAGATGCTGCGGGTATTATTAGAGGCCATTTTGTTTTGATGGCAGTGAACACAGTAACAAATATTCCCTTTGCTACTTTATTGGAGCAACATAAGTAAGAAAATTGTATCAAACTTGACTCATTTAAAAGGATTTCTTCTTAAAAGTTAACATGCATACTTTTCAGACAAACGTGTAAGAAAGATGAAGGAGCTGCTATGACTTTATTGTATAGTAAGTTATTTTGGGAGCATCCTTTAATACGCTCAGACAAGCCAACGTTTCTGGCAGCCGATGGAAAGACTAAGAAGGTTTTAATTCATCAAAAGCATAAAATTAAATCTGAGGCTAAAACTTTGAGCTTGCCATTGGTATGTATTAAGTATAATTATTTAAATACTTTTATAAAAATAAAATAAAATAGTCATATTAACTGCAAAAAAGTCCATTTGTGTGTTCTTGCTGATTTTTTTTTGTTTGTTTTGTGATATATGAGAAATATATTCCTACTAATGTGATATTGTTGTTTTAAATTGAAAATCTGCTAATACAATTCAAATTCTTAAAATATCCTAACTGATCCAGAAAAAAGGGATGTTGATGAAATTGTAGGAAAAAGAACAAACAATGTGATATTTCAAGTATTAGACAAACCCATTTTCACATTCTAATATCAAAATGATTATTACTTTGTATATATTTTTTTGTAGATACTACAAGACCACCAATATTGCTTAAACAAAGTTTTATTTGTTTTAGGAAACAATGCTAAACCACTCGGAAGTAATGTTGCATCACGATTTGGCCGATGCAAATATTGCCCTATGCTCACCTTCTGTGCCACCGTTATTCTCTGACAACTTTGATTTTCAAACACGGGACGATTTCATTCATGGAATCTTAATAAATGAAGAAATTTTGGCATGCTCACTCTATTACACTTTGTTGAAAGAGACTCATTACGCCGCAGCAGTCACGAATTGGAAAACCTATCAAATAGTATGGTAAGCGGCATTTTGAAGAACTATTATAAATGTTTAATTTGAATGAAGAAAAAACTCATTTTGACAACTTGTTTTTGATGCAAGTAAAAAAACTCATTCACTTGGTCAGCAATTGAATAAAGTATAACTTAAAAGAAGTAGTTATTATTTGGTCAGCGTGATATTGAATGTGTGCAAAATTAATAATCTTGCAGACAAAGTCATTATTTTGTATTAAGACAATACAAAATAATGATTTGGCCTGCAAGATTATACAATTGGTTAGCATAAAATAATATTTAGATTCTACTAGCTGAACCGGCGAACTTCATACCGCTTCAGAATAAAAACTTGTTCCATACAAAATGTATGGGAAAGTGAATTTTATTCACAATTTTTTCTTTTAATAATCTGAACTTAAAAAATTATTTCTAGCCGTGATATACTCCATAGATGGGTGCTACCACTTTCTATTGAGACTGGATCTTTTTACCAAGACAATTACAATCAAATGGGTAATCATAATTTCCGTAGCAAGAGGTCAACGTTAAGCAGGTATAATTATACAATATTGAAACAAAAAAGAAATTGAAACAGTGAAATTTTATTATTATATTTAGTTTTATTTCACTGGCCGAAGTTTTATCTAGAAATTTTGAAGAACTTCTGAAGAGACTTGATTTAAAAAAAAATGTATTTGAAAGAAATTACGATAATTTTTCTCCCCCAACTTAGGTATTCTACGAAACAAATTCTAGCTAGATGTTAACAATGTTAATAACAACTCGCTAATCAAGTCCTTGATCTTATTTCCAGATCTTGTTTGATAAAAGAAGATGTCCTAATTGGAAAGAACACTCACGTGTCCGATAAAACAGTCGTCTACAAGACAATGTTGGGGAATGATTGTGAAATTGGCAGCAATGTGGAATTAACAGGCAGCCATATTATGAACAACGTTATCATAAAAGACAACTGTAAAATTATCAATTCTTTCATTGACGACGGATGCGTCATAGAGGAGAATTCAATAATTCAAGGAGGCGCTATAATAGGTTCAAATGTTACAATAAATGCTGGTAGCGAGTTGAATGGAAACATTATTGAAAATTCATCCGAAAGACAAGGTAATTTTGACTTAATTATTTGTCTTGTAGACGTTTTTAACCCTTGACGCCGAAAGATATGTTATAAGTTCGACGCCTGTGTCTGTGTGTACTGTTTCTGGCTGTGTAATCTTAGCTCCCAAACGCGGATGGACCGATTATGATGCGTTTTTTTTTTGTTCGAAAGCTGACGTGATCGAGATTGTCCTTAGCTATATTTTATGAAGCTATGGCCAGCCGTTTGAAGACCATCAGCCCATTTCCTAGTTGATGAAAGGATTTCACTAACTTCTACGTGTTTGATTGATTTGAAATTTGGTATACTGTTATTTTGGTTGTATTTCCATGAAATGGTAACATTGACATGATGTTGTAACATCAAGTAGTCTGCGGAACACCCAACTTCTCAACAACTTACAGCAGATACAGATATAGCGTGTAGCAGCAGCAAACAATAGAAGATCGAGTGTTATTATTATTATTATCTTCTTTGCGGCTATTTCTGGTCTGCTAGAGAGCCAGTATCACTTCGTCCATTGCTGAAATATTGTGATCGCCACGTAAACTAAAGCTCTCTACCTATACCTACCGCGTTTAGAAACTGTAGTACTTTTTTGATAGAGGCATTCCTCACATCTTCACAAGCCATTGTGTGGCTTCCTAGGATGTGACTGCGCTTGTGCATCAAGGGGCCACACTCGCACAGGATATGCATTGGTGTTTCTTCTGCCTCGTGGCAGAAGCGACACTCTCCCGTACTGGTGAGACCCATTATTTTGAGGTGCCTATTGAGGCGGCAGTGCCCCGTTAGTGCCCTCGTTAGCATACACAGATTGCTCCTACTAAGCGACATAGCCTGGTTCGTCACGTTTCGACTGTAGGCTTTTATGAGCGCTTTGGAATGGTTCAGACCTGGCAAGTTAGTCCAGCGTTTGTAAGATTTAGTAAAGCACTGGTTCCATATGGTCCAGCGAGCTAGGCTGTTAGATAGTCCGCACATAGGTTCAGGACCTATTAGCCTACCTTTTGCGCCTGCTCGAGCCAGTTCGTCGGCATGTTCATTGCCTTCGATCCCCACATGGCCAGGTACCCATCTTAGGACCACTTTATTCTTGCGCCCTAAAGTATTTAAGTAGTCTACACAGTTTCGCACCAGCTTTGAGACGGTAAAGTCCGAGTCCAGTGCTAGAAGTGCAGCCTGACTATCCGAGTGAATATAAATTACACGGTTGACGTAGTTTCTTCGCAGGTTGATTTCCGCACATTCTAGGATGGCGAAGACCTCTGCTTGGAAGATGCTGGCGTATTGTCCCAAATTTACACTGGTCCTGTAATTCTGGTCCCTGCCATACACTCCACAGCCTACGTCAGGTCCTGATTTGGACCCATCAGTATACCAAGAAAGGCTACCTTCCTCCCAAGAGATCTTATTTTCTGACCAGTTTTCTCTTGAGAGTAACTCCACAGTGTAAGATTTTTCTTCTATATACTGTGATAACATTGTATCAGTGGGCATGCCTAGGATGGGGTCCCTTAGTACTGAGTCTTCTAGAGCTCTGAGTACCTCGGACAGCCAATTGTGTTTACCCCGATTCATCATCCTGTGCATACTGGTTTTCGCCTCTTTCTCTAAAAATAGATTTAGAGGCGGTAAGC
Organism: Synanthedon andrenaeformis; assembly: GCA_936446665.2. Classification (NCBI taxonomy): domain Eukaryota; kingdom Metazoa; phylum Arthropoda; class Insecta; order Lepidoptera; family Sesiidae; genus Synanthedon; species Synanthedon andrenaeformis. Next base: position 8,590,279 of record OW387781.2, on the reverse strand, counting down.
CCAGGATTGCCTCCAGAGATGCTCCGGGGGAACTCGACATGGCTCCTGTTATCATCAGACATGCCAAACGCTGTAGGCCATTAAGCTTATCCATAGTCGTCTTCTGGTTGGCTTTTCTATACCAAAGATCGAGTGTTAGTTTGATTTTTAATTATAGCTTGTATAATTTTGTTCACAGACAAGGCACTGTCGAAATCAACGTCCGAAAGTGGGACAGAATGGGAGAACGAATCTTCGGGAAGTGAGGTGGAAGAGATAATTGGCTTTGAGAAGGATTGGAGCGACAGCGGGTCTGGTTACTCCACCGATGACAGTACACTGACGACGTTACCCGATTCACCTGTACCCGAAGACACCAACAGTGAGCTTTCATTCCCTCTATCTATCACTATATCATAACATAGATATTATTAACTTTAACAATCAGCCAGTATTTTTACTAATTTTCATCTGGGAAGTGTCTAAAGAATGATTAAGCTTCAAAAATGACCAGTTTTCTCTACTCTTCATTTTGTTTATATTAAATTCAGTATAACTATTGTTACATTTGCATTTTATTTATCTTATTGATTTGACCAATGTCAACCCTATTATCTTGTAATTTTTTATGTTCAGTCATTACAATATTCGTTTTAATAACTATTTCAAGAAAATCAAATTCCTGGTTGATTTTTTAGTGTTAAATTTAACACGTATTTCTTTATAATAAACCCATGAAATGTATAGTCCCTTGACTTGTTTTAATATAAATTTCCAGTATTCTTACAAGAGGTAATCGACAGCTTGGCGAGAGGATTTGAAGACAAGTTGAAGTGTGATTACTTAATTTTGGAAATAAACTCCTCAAGACACGCTTACAATATACAACTTCACGAAGTGAATTTCTTTGTGGTGAGAGCACTGCTCAGTTTGCCCGTGCTCACCACCACAAAGAATGTCATTAGCACTCTCAAGGATATATTCAAGCATTTCATGCCCGTCATCAAAAATTACATCAAAACGAAATCTTCTATAATGGACTGCTTGAAAGCAGTTGAGGTTAGTATTTAAATATGTCTTGCGAGTGGCGTATGCGAATATCCGTAACCTAATATGTACCTATAATAATAATATAATATATAGTCAATACATACATACCTATAATATGTACCCGCTCTATGATATTAAAGTCAGTTGACTCACCTTACCTAATCGAAGGGTTGTAAATCTGAGTTCCAATTTTATTATTTGAAGATATAAAGAAAAAAATATATATCAAGTAAAATTCAATAGAGACCCCCGTTTATCCCTCTGTATGTACGCTTAGATCTTTTAAACTGCATAACAGATTTTAATGCGGTTATCACTAATGGAAGAGCGATAAACAAGGAAGGTTTTTATGTACATAATTAGTAGAAAAAGATTGCACCCGTGGGAAGCCGGGAGCTAGTTTTTAATAAAATTGATCAGTAGAATTAAATTGGGAACATTTGTTTCAGGAATGTTGCATGAAGTGCGAATGGCTAGATGGAAACTCAGGACAGATAGTTCATTTATTGTATGAAGCAGACGTTATCAATGAGGACTCTATATTAGAGTGGCACAAAGATTTGAAAGAGAATGAAAGTGAAATTATAAACCATACATCTTTTGTGAAATTTCTTGAATGGTTGCAACAGGCCAGCGAAGAGAGTGATGAATCAGAATAATAAAATTATAGAAAAATAATATTATATAAATAATGATACAATAAAATGAACTTTTTTATATTGTATTAATTTTATTTTAAAAATAAATAAACCTATATAATACCTATCTATACTAATGTTATAAAGAGAAAAGATTTGTATTTTTGTTTGTAATGAATAAAATCAAAAACTATTGGACCAATTTAAAAAATTCTTTGACCTATATTTTTAGCGACTAACATAGTCTATAATTTATAAAATCACGCGGACGAAGATGCGTGCAACAGCTAGTCTTCAAATATAACGCTGGGGCATATAATAATTATATAAACAGTGAAGAAACAATGATAAGAATATAAAACATCAGGCTTTTTTAAAACAAGCAATAGAAAGTCAACGGGTTAGTTTATAATTCTTAATTATTAATCCAATAATTACAAAATTTATCGAATAGTGGCATATTGTTGAAATTCCACAGTGTTAAAGTTACTAAATTTGTTAATATCGAAAGATGTCGGTTCGCAGGGAGTGTGTACTTTGATTTGTCTCATGTGTGTGTCTCTCCCATTTTGATGGTTACTTAGAACTGCAATTTGAATCATATATGTTCTTACTGGCCTTTCATGTATATCTTTTATTGGTATTACTTCCCACCCTGAAACAAAATATGGTAGAATTAAATATATTTGACTAGTTACTTAAAATATTGAAATTAGTGATACCAACCTGTTGGTTCTGATAACTCGACCACTTCTATTTCTTGTAAATCATTGAAGTGGGTGCCAACTCTTATTGAGATTCTACTTGGCGTGTAACTTTCGTCTAATTTGTAATCCGTGTAGATGTAAATATGTGAAACCATAGTTTTTCTTTGAAATTGAATGTTCACTAAATGTGGTAGTTGTCCGTCTGATTGCCAATATGTATCCATGCAATCATCTCTTAGCTGATCTATACCAAACCCTATAAAACTTCATGTTTATAATTAAGACTGAACTGAATGGGTAAGGAAGTAAGTACATTTATGCAGCTCAATTCTTCATACTTTTGTGCCACAGATGAAATTGAGGACAAGTGTGTTTTATCTTTCTTTTGACAGTGAACCAATAGAAGCGGTTCAGAGGATGTAGCACATTACGATACAGACAGGCTGACGGTCCACTTCATGGTATGTCACTACCGTCGCCTATGACACAAGCAACACCACACGTGCCGCAACTGCACTGATAACCATAGCAGTATTAAGGATTAGGGATAGGGAAATGGGCTCTGGCATCCCATATTCACTCACCCATAATAGCACCCATGCTGTTATTTCATGGTGGTCTTCTGTAAGGGGGTGGTTAATGCTGTCAGACAGGCTGCCTACTTTTACTTTCCATACCAAAGCCAACTTTGACTTTAACCATAATCGTCCAGCGAAACGCGAATGGAGCTGAATAGTTGTAGTTAGTCCCTAAAGTCAAGAAAATTCTTGAAACTAAAGCAGTGTGTTTTAAACTTACCGGGTTTACATGATGACAAACTCCAAATTGCATGGTTTCCAACTTCACGAACAGTGCCAGACCTTTCATTCACAATAGGATCTTTTTCTAAAGCCATATTGAATTGAAGTATTTGCAGTTGTACAAAAATGTCAGGTTATTTCTGTGAAAATAGTTAAACTCCCTAATTCTGAAGTTCTCTAAATAATTTATAGCAATAAAAGAGAATTTATCTGCAAATGTCGACCGACTAAATAAACCTATTTTATTTTATTATTTTTGTTTATAAATTGTGTGTAATGTTTGTCAACTTTACTTTATTAGACACAGAACAAATTATAACTAATCAATCGATTTGTCACAGACAATACATTAACGCCTACTAAAGAACCAGTTCACAGAGTATCTTTGAAATCACATTGGTCTCATGATGAAATCACATTGGTCTTATTGGTTTTTCAACTAAATTTATTTTCTGGTATCTAAATGTTTTCTTTTCATATTTTTCGATACGGAAATAAATATTAAAATCACGTTATGGAGTCATGTAAATGATTAGTTTACAAGAACCAGAATGATATTATATTTTAAAGAGGAAGAATTTGAATATTCACATTTTGTTTGAGCATTGGATACAACGATATTCTATAACTAGTTTTTGCACGCATCTTCGTCTGCGCGTGTCTGCGTCTCCAGGTGACTTCTTATGTAAACATTGTATTTATTCAATCTTTATTGCTCATACGTTTTAGTCAGGCGTTTTTTTAATTTTTTATTTGATCCCTCGGGAAATGTACCTGGATGAAAGGTATCAAAAAAGTACTTCGGATATTTGTGGTTTTGAACAAACGAACATTTAATTTTTATTTAACACTAACACTCTTCCTAACTAACTTTCGCATCTGTAATATTAGTAAGTGCCTACCTACCTACTTTTGGAGGGACTTTTTAATGATGCATGAATTCTAGAATTTCTAATTCATTTCGTGACAATAATTATAATGCGTCAATAAATTTATTTATAATGTCATTATAATGTCAATATATTATTTCTTGATGCAGAGGTGATTTGTTTATTTATTTACTTAGGTACCTACCTAATTTTTAAATATTTTTCTAAATTTTGCCTCTCAATAACAAATTGTTATCTTGTGCTGAACCTACACCATTTTCAGCTATTATTAAAAGTATCCTTCGAAAACGATATAATCATGCGTATGGGTAAAAAACAAATGGAACAATTATCAGCATTTACTGCTTCTGTATTATGTTTTGGAGTTGCTGCTTTCCTGAACATGGTATACGTGACTGACTGGAAAGTTGTTGCTGGCCTTATACCCTACTATAACGGGAAATTCAAAGGAGATAAAGAAGAAGATACAGAGAGTAAATGTTAATAAATGTTATTTATTGAATATAATACATAAAAAATCGATTTTAATACGGTGCATTATTAATTATTTGAGAGGGCAACCTAAGCACGCGTCAATGGTAACATTTACAATGGGAGTATGGAGAAAAAAAATGGAATTATAATAATGAGTGGTGTTTAAGATCAGGTGTGCTTGGATTTGTAGAGAAATGTCAACCGGCTTTGAAACAGCCGGCGCGTGCGCAGCTGCCACGAGCCCTCCTCCCGAGGCTCGGCTGACTGGACGCCCTCCGAATAAACAGGACCTCCTCGCTTACTTTGTTATAATTTTTTGTATTATATTATCCTTTTTGTGTTTTAAATCATGCATTTTTATACAGTGTGTACTAGTATACCCCTTGTCAGAACAAAAATTAATAAGTGAGTCGTGACGTTTCTGTGATTTTATTGGATTTTAATTGTACCTACTTAAGAAATATTTTAATTAGAGCATCATTTTTTGACGAAAAATATTTTGGTTTAATAAATCTTAAAAAATAATCTTAATTTACACATTATTTAATAAACTGATAACAGAAAATTCGAAGGCGCGGGGCACAACTAGTAGGTACATTATAAAAAAACACAATTTAATTTTAAATTCAATTTTAAGACGCAATTGGTCGAATGGTTAAGGTTAGCGTTTAGCGTGGTTTAGCGCTCTGACTCAAGGGTCCCGGGTTCGATGATAAGAGCCTTATCTATAAATAAATTTAAAGGTGCCATTAAAACCAAACTCCTTTCGAAAGGCTATTTATTATAAGGTCACTGATTATAGCGACAATGAAGCCTGATACTATGTTTAGTATTGTATATGGACTTTGATTTTGTTTCTATTAAGTGTACCTAATTGTTGTAATTTTATATTTTAAAGATGACAAAAAGAATAGGGGTTTCTTCTCAGGATCGTCTTCTTGGCTTTTTTTCGAAACCCTGGTAAATTTAAATTTATAATGACGATCATAAGAGTTTCTTGGAGAAACCTAATTGATAAATAAATATTTTGATTTTGATTCCCGGCAAGGCCAAATGAACTTTTTCATAGTTGGCTCGGTCTGGGTGTTTCTTTCGAAGTAGTGTCAGGACCAAAATACGTTTCGCAGTCTTTTATTGTGCAGCTCGTCTGGCAGCAGTAAAAGGGAGTGGCCTTTTACAGAAGACCACCGTAAATTAAAAGCATGTGTGCTGTTGTGTTTCGGAGAGTGAGTAATGCCATCACTTCCTAATCTTTTTAATCTTGCTAAGATCAGCAACGCACTTGCAACATCTGTGGCGTTGCTTGTATTAATATTTTTTTTTATCAAACAAAGAATAAAAACTTAAAATCTAACAGCATAGTCCCATAAAACTGCACAACAGTTTGACTGTGGTATCAAATCAATTCAATGGGGACCGACAGCCTGTCGGACAACCTTTACATAAAAAAAACTTATTATTTTTAATTACTTGTGACTAATTGTGACTTGTTAATCAATAATTAGCGACCTGCTCTTGGCTGCGCCCCAGGTGCAGTTTTTAAATATACGAACCTTTCCACTCTTTCTATATGTGAAAACCGAATTAAAATTGGTCTACCTATTCTCGAGTTTTTGAAGCGTATATAAAAATATTATCATATTATAATTTTATATAATATATAAAAAATATTATAACTTATTCATTGCAAAAATATCATTTTAACAAATGTAATACCTACATTTATTTTGCTTTAGTTATAGCGCCTTATTTTATCTGTTAGTAGTCTTTGATAGGTAAACTAATTAAAAATGTAATTTATAAATTACTTACTTAAGTTCTTAGTAAATTTTCTACTACGTGGTCATTGCGAGTTCGTTGTCAGTAGATAGTAGTTGTAAAAAGGGTCTCGCCCTAGCTTAAGGGGTGCATAGTGAGGTAGCCAGCCGGTGTGTAAAAAGATCGCCACGCTCGCGTTCCGATACACAAAACAAATTACAAAACAGTTGGGGAGTTTACGCCTTGTAAGTCGGTCGCGCCGTACACTGCGCTGACCGCTCCGTCAAGACATTCGGCTCGTCAATTTGCTATAACTATAGATATACATTTAACTGTATACAAAAAAATAATAATATAAAAACTTTGGTTCGTCTGGACATTTTTTAAGACATTTTAAGCAGTGTTTATTGGTGTTGATACGTGTTTAAAAATGGATTTGTCTTGTGGGGAAAACCTTCACAACTCCGGCAGCAATGGAAACGGAAGATCTGTCGACAGATGTACAGCTGGCCCGGACAAGGCATTGGATCGTGATCCTCGCCTTATACTGAATCTTCTCAACTTGGAGCGGTCCAATATGCTGCATACGGACTATTTCCAAAATGTGCAGATTGATATCCAGCCGTTTATGCGAAGAGTTGTAACTGGTTGGATGTTAGAGGTGAGATTTTTTTTATTAATTTTTCATATTAATAAATAATGCTAAATATAAAAATGAAAACACATTAAATTCTAATTTATTCAACATGAAAATTTTTTATGTTTTGTTTTTATTTTTTTAAATAATTTACTACCAATAAATATTTATTCATTTCTTATTAAAGTTAGATGAATCACAACGAAAAGTGATTTTGTAGGTAGTTAAGTAATATGAAGTACATATTCAGCGAAGCGCTTAATTTATGACTGCGAGTACAGGTATACAGTAGTACATGCGAGTACAGCGAGTACATGCGAGTACAGGTTCTACCTGGGCGATTGGTATTTATTTAGTTCTTATCTAAAAGGTTTCAAGGATTTATACCAGGTATAAATATTAAATATTAATGATCTCAAATAAAACAGTTCCCACATATTTGGTTTCTGCAGTCATTCATTTCATTTGGTTTGAAATGAATCGGCTCCTTACAGAAAATTTTTCGTAAAATAACACCATGCGGTTGATGTGATTCGGTGTCCATGACAGGGATGCCAGATCGTATTATTCTGTCCTTCAAGGTCCTTCCCAATCCTATAAGTTTATGTAAGAGCGCTGAAAAACTTTGTATAGAATAGAAATTACTTATTACATTATTAATAATTAATTAGGATTTCATTTTCTTTAGTATAATTTGAAGTCTCTTTCAGCGTCTGACTGTATGGCCTCTAACTCCTTCTAAAGAACGGATTTTGATGTGGTTTTCACCATCAGTTAGATAACTTTTACGAAATTTATATATATATATAATAAAACATAATTAAGTTTTTCCCTGGCCTTGTTATTCAAATAAATGTTCATAAAAAAAATGTGTAGTAGACATATGATTATCTTATTTTTCGTTAATTTTTTTCGTTTTGTTAAATTAGTATTTATTAGTGCAGATTGGGTCAACAATATTGTAAATGATGAAATAAACGAGTATTTTTTATGTAAATAAATATAGACTGCCAAGCTGAATGCCAAATTGCTGCCAGACTGGCTGCCCTAATGACTGCGAAACCCAGTTTGCCCTGCAATACTTTCCAAATCCTGACCAGAGGCAACTTTGAAAAGTTCATTTCCAAAGTTGACCCCGCTGGGTATCGAACCCAGGGCCCCTGAGATGCTAGGCAAGCACCCTTACCACTTATCCAACGGGCTCGTCAAAAATGTCTATGATTGAGTCTCGTCAAATTTATTTAGGTTTTATTAATATGAAATTTATAGTATGGACCCCTTCTGTGCATCGTAGACATCGAACTGGTTCAGCTGTTAAGACAGTTATTAGCATATTTTTTATTTCCTACTGTTTATTATTATTCCCTTACGTTAACGAATGGATTTTTTATTGTTTTTTTGTTTGACTCAACTGTTCAATGCGCAAGAGCAGGTAAAAAATGCACTTACCTACCTACATATCCGTTAACATTATGAAGAAAACACAGGGGTCAATTTTTTAATATCTTCTCTAATAGCGCCTACTATTAAAATGGATTATTGTATGAAGCATTAAATTTAACCCACCTCATAAAAAAATGAAGATTCAGTAATTTCAAAAGTTCTACGCTTTAATAATGGTTATGTTATGATTTATGCAATACCTATAAGTATAATAAAATAAAGAATTGGGCAAATATCCAAATGATTACATAAGTTCTCTGAAGAGGTCGATTTTACTAAAAAAAAATTGTATCCTGTAATGTCAGGGTACACTGCGTTTCACTGTCATTTAGGAAGCCCATCTGGCGGCAGTAGCCACCCCAGAGTTGTTGTGTTTCGGTGAGTAAGTAAGGTTAGCCATCTAGCCACAGAGCTCGTTATCCTATCTATTCTTAATCCCTAATCCTTAACCATACTATGATTGGCAGCGCACTTACACCACTGTGTTAGGTATAGGGTATAGGCGAAGCTAACCACCTACCATCAACTTGACCGTCAGCTTGTCTATCGATCTTAGCAAACAAAAGGTCACACTTTATGATATAGATAGACAACTTCCTTTATGATTATTTTCATTAATCTATTATGTTTAAGAATATTCACAAGGGAAATAACAATTCCAATTTATGATTCACAATGGTGGGGTCCTGTGGGTGTAAGAGTTAATTATTACATAAATTAATGATGAGATTTTCGAGCTTGTTTCAATTATTTAATGGTAGTCAATTTGCCCTAAATAGGTATTTAGTTATCGAGTCCTTTGCGCAAAGAAAAGACAGCGATAAAACAACAGCTATGATCATGAATCTATATCATTAGTTTATAATACAATTAATAGTATAATTAGTAAGTAGTTTTAACTACTAACTTATGTTTATTAATCTATGCTCGGCCTAACTAGTCTAGGTATAATGTTTACATTAAATAAACAGGGATTGACATTCACAACCTATGAACACCATTATATGTTTCTTAATACGACGATTTATTAATTGTTATTATAGATAAAAATTACGTATATATGTAATTCAATATAGGTATAAATTAATAGATGATTAAATATAAAAAATATATATTAATATATAATGGACTAAATTAATATATCAAAAATAGATATAAATGAATGTATTAGGTAAATAGTTGTATGTTAAATTTGTTAACTAATTTGTTAAGAAACAGAACTTTATAGTTAGCACCCTTGTATCGGTTGGAGTTAACTTAGCAGACGCATTTTTCTTAAGTTTCCCTGCACAGTATTTGCGACCTTAAATGGTTATACGTAAAGCAGAGAATATCTTACTTACATACTTGTTTGTTACAATCTTTTATTATATACTTGATTGTACATACCTATATTAAACGATTTAAAATGAAGTTTCTACTTTTACTAGCTTTTGCCCGCGACTTGCCCCTTTTTTACCTTAGTTGCTCGTATATTATTATTATTATTATTTTTTTTTAAATGATCCTTCGGGAACATACATTTTCTGCATGAAAAGTATAATATGTCCTTTTCTGACACCGTGTACGCAAGATTTCTTAATTATCGATGGAGTAGTAAGGGCGTGAAAGTGTAATAATCAAATAACTAAACTATTTGATTGGCGTTTATAATATTAAGTTAGGATATTCATAATTTGGTCATGTAGTATGCAAAAATAAAAATATTTATTTATTTATTAATAAGTCGCATTATAAGTATTATGAACACGCACCCTAAATAAGTACTATGAACACGTACTTCTAAGTCTCATCTAAGTCTTAAGTCTAATATCAACTTTAAAAGAACTTTTCGATCGGTTACGTTACGATAGTAGATCTTGATAGGAATTCAAACTGACGTCACAGTTAGCAGAGCTAACATCCTTAACTACTTGAACGAGGCATAATCAAGATATTTATAGAATATTATTTTTATCCAGGTGTGCGAGGAACAGCAGTGTGAGGAGCAGGTGTTTCCCTTGGCCGTAAGCTACATGGACCGGTTCTTGGCTCATCGAGCTATTTCAAGACAACAGTTGCAGCTTTTAGCGATCACTTCAATGCTGCTGGCGTCTAAGTTCCGACAGTGTCATCCGCTCTCAGTGGACTTGCTGTGCGCTTACACAGACAACTCAGTACATCCTAGCGAAGTTAGGGTAAGCATTTTAGAGTTTTACATACATTTTAGTTTTAACTTCTTTTTACCGTTTAGGGTGTTAAGGTATTATAGAAGAGTTATATGACAAGTTTTCAGCTTGCCTCAAATATCTACCCGGAAATGTCTACCGTCTTTCGGGCCAACAGCTAGGTAGGTACTAGTTACATACCAGGCTTACTAGGCATATTTCACTCAATACTTCGTACCAATAAACTCTTTCAGTCAACTATAGCATAATTATGTTTAATTTGTTGCTTTTCCCTGTATGTAGATATATTGTATATTTGTTTGTGAATATATTTATTTATTACTAGCTGGTGCCCACGACTTCGTCCGCGTTGAAAAATATTAAGTAGCCTATCCTGTGTCCCGTACGTCCAAATGTTTATCTACCAAGTTTCATGAAAATCAGTTAATTCGTTTCAGAGTTATGGAGGAACATACATACATACAGAAAAAATTCTAAAAATCGTCAATTTAGTTTCAGTATCATGTATAGAGCCTAATAGACACGATATCTCTGAAAACAAAGTAACTTACTCCCTTACAGATTTATTATTAGTATTGATGATAATTAGTGAAATAATGAGGTATTTTCTTTTGTGAATCGCGGCGTTCCTTTCAAAGGTCAATGATTTTATCCGTATCACCCTTTACATTTGCGGTTAATTGAGGTTGTTTATGTATTGTTCCGATTGTGTTATAAATGCGTATGATTAGCCGAGTCAAATGTCGCCTCGACCCCAAATAGTCCACTTGTGTATTGCCCTCTTCCTCAAAGACGCTTGCGGGCTTCCTGTAATTACTTCTTCCGCAACCCGAATGTACTATAGAGGGCGAACGAACCATTTATTTGTCGCCCTTCTCAAGTAAGCCACTACCTGTGACGAAGACACTGCCATCGAGCAACAACTTAAAGCTTCCGTCGGAAATGTGGGTAGTTCACTGATACACGTAAGAGATAATTCTTAATTTAAATGACATTCAATTATCGTCTCAATCGTATCGTTTTGTTTGTATTATTAGCTGGTGCTAGCGTAATGAAAATGTAATTGTATAAAATATATTTGTATCTATTGAGCACATAAAAATGAAAAAAACTAAATAATTCCTGACATCTTTATTGCTGTGACGATGGTGGCGACAGTTGCGCCCAATTTATTATATTTTCAAACGATCCCCCAGGAACCTAAAAGTTTTTCAGGATAAAGAGTATTCTATATGTTAATCCAGGTAATAAACTATATGTGTACCAAATTTCATCTAAATTCATACAGTAGTTTTTACGTGAAATTATAACAAAGATACACCCATGGATCCTCACATACTTTCGCATTTATAATATTAAATTGCATTCCCTACAGCTGAATAGTTGTACATTTATTACATTGTGGTCAGGGGACAGACAGGTGTGAATACAACAATTAGTGTTGGCGCATTTTGACGCTGTTCACACGCTTCGGTGTTCCCTATGTCAGGTGACATATTCCTGCTACAATTAATGTTTTATGCGGATGCCCTTATACTAGAAAAATCTCATATATTGTAATATATCAACCTCTACCTATGCCGAAAGTTTGTTTAGCCAGAAATTTTGATTAATGTAAGTAACTAAACCTTTTCATTAGTGAAAACCGTATCAGAATCCATTGACGGGTTTATTTTGTAATATTGTACGTAATATATGTGTATAAATATTTCGGAATTCGGTATAACTTTTTTGTTCGTAAACCGATTAGAATGAAACAAACACTAAATGCTACAGTAAGCTAACACATCAGTGAAAGCCGCATACAAATCGGTTAAGCCGTTTCTGAGATTTGCGTGCACACATAGCGAGAGCACTCGCGGGAGAGTGTACAGCCGCCATTAAATGTAAAGACATGGCTCGTTTACATAATTATTTAGGTATAGATTGTGACAGCAATATAGTCACAACTAATTTATAAATGTGAAAGTGAAAGCGAATTTGTTTAACTATTACGCTTTCATTTAAGTGAGACCATAATTTGATTTTGCATGTATAGTCCGTACGAATTAACTTGAGACTCCGCTTGAATACGACAATATATATCACTAATTATTCTTTTTTAATTTCAAGAACATTTTATTCTGTTCTTATTAATAATCTCATGCAAATTTAAAAAAAAATACTACAACGCTGATGCGTGTGCACATGATTTTTGCACACCGTATATTGAAAATGACGTTATCGGCCCAGGTCTCAAGTTAATTCGTACGGGTTATAACACGTTGTCTGAAAAGTACCTCTTAGGACGAATTCTCAGGAAAAAGCTATTAAAGAAAATTTTATTGTTTTTTCTTGGTAAGGGGTGCGTTAAACTACGTTTATCTGTATTAAATAAACATTAATATGCATGTAATATGTAACGAAAACCGTGAGAAAACATGTGGCGGTGTTGAGGTGCCGTATGTCGTAATACGGCGTCCCATCCTTGCAATTAGGTAATTCATTGCGATGATACCGATAAGTCTGCCATACGCATACTTAATGTGGTCACATGGTGCTATGTTCCAATTCACTTTCCCATGCCTTGTTTTCTATAATAAAAAATATAATAATTAGTCACTTTCAATTTTGTGTCCACGTCTTTATTAGTTTCGTCAAAAATTATCACATATTTGTTTACGTTATTCTAACTCTCTGTTACATCCAGGTTACATCCTTGGCCTTTAGAGATAAGGTTCAACAAAAAAAGTTTAATTTACTACTTATTAAAAGTTGAACGATTTTCGAGTCAACGACCCTGTTTACAAGGGATAAATACATTAGAGACCTTACGTTATAATCACACAGTACCTCTACAGCTTCACGAAATCCCACAAAAATCAAGCCCCACTGTAATATTTGTACAGGGACTTGGCTCGGTGCAAAAAGTTGATATTGTAACCCCAGAATAGGAGTCCGTATGAACCGCGTCTACCTCCCCGTAATACGATTCGCTATTTTTTGCGGTTTCCGTTCGATCCACCGAGTATGACGGTCACGATTCAACTACGAAGAATAAGTTGTCCCATTCTTATTATGCTTTCTTGAATTCAATATTTTAATTCGAAAAAATTAAACACTAATTTACTGAGTTTGAAGCTAGTCAAGCCTGAAGATTATAAGTCTTTATTGCCTTAGCAATAATGCCGGTTGGATGCGAAGGGTAGAGGCAGGCAAGGGCGAAGTGCATGGTGGCTAGACTTGGGAGAGGCTTATATCGGTTCAAATTCAAAGAGAAGGAAACGTATCGAAAGGTCTAAGTTGGATGCTATATCGAAATTCGAGCAGTAAAAAAGTTATTATTAAAAACAAATCATTACGACAGTCTTTTAATTAAATTTTGTGTGACATGTTGGCTAGCAATCCATTTAATTCACTTTTATGGAGCTGCATACTAGTGTTTTGTTTGATATGCTGATGAAAAATATTCTTTTTTTTCAGCAATGGGAGTTAATGATCCTGCAACGATTAAATTGGCAGCTGTCAATCGCAACAGCATTCGACTTCATAGATCCGTTATTAGCGAGAGTACCTTGGGGTCGTTCAAACTCTTTGGTCCGCAGACACGCCCTCACACTCGTCTCCGTTTGTTATACCGGTGAGTTACCTGTCATTTATTTTCATATATACGATGCCTTATATTTATATGTAACTTAAAACAATTGTAGAGGCTAGAAAATAATTCCATTTATTCAAATTAGTTCTAAGTTATTCAAAAATAAAAATCTCAAACTTGTTGTCTTCTTCAATTTTATCGCTGCTGAACACAGAGGCCTCCAAAATAATTTTCCAGTAGAACCGGCCAGAAGTAACCTGGATATTATGATAATATACTTGATGTTACCTAAATTTTGAAGTTTCTCTTGATATTTATTTATTAAAAACAGTCACATAGTATTTTCACATTGTGTCTGTAGAACAGCGAGTGTATTTTTCGTGTAAGCAGATTGTCTGAAACTAGATGTTATAATATCTCCAATAATATTTAAAAAAAAAAATATATTAAATAAAATTTGTCCCTTTTAATTATTGTCAACGATTTATAAAATTTTAACTCTGGCCATTAATTTGAAACTGGTTAGCATGCGGGAAAATTTGAATTGTTAATACTCTCGTAAAAACTTGCTCTTCGGATTGAATTAAGTGGCACGTGATAAATTGGTGAAATACAAAGCAGAGTTCTTTTTTTTTTAATTTATTAGAAAACCTCTCTTTGTTTGTTAGACCCGATCGGAGTGCGTGCTATAGGACAATGTAGGGGAGACAGGGCGGTACACGTGTATATCGGAACGTGGAACGTGCACATGCCGCGATACTCTCGGCCACTGATATCCAGCGGGCACACCTTGCGCCTGCGCACCCTACGTGCATATATACTGACCCTCCCGACCACTGGCTGACGTCAATTAAAAATACAATCCACTTATATCTTTAACACGAATAGCGAAATGTAATTCAGTGAATTGGAAATTTTATTTGGTAATGTATTTATTAAAATACGAGTTTAAAACACGTGAAGTCTGTACACAAGTATTCAGTGAAGCTGTTTTAAAATTTATTTCGGGCAATAAACAGTAGATAAACAAAATGAATGACCTTATGAAGGTACAAGCGAATTAAAAAACTATACAAAGTTTAGGTACAATAAAATCGCATCAATAGATCCGACATTTATTTTAACACACAAATGTTTAATGATTAGGTGATAAGGCAAATTAGTAACAAAGAACATATTTACCTTACGTAATTACTTATACAGACTTAAGTAGATATTGAAAGCTTTAAACTTACCTATTAAAATAAAAAGGAAAGTTGGAAATATAGTCGAAAATTTAGTATCGTTTTTTTAAAACTTAATGTTTTAACAAAAAATACAATAAAATGTCTCGAGATATGTCGTGCCCACTTCCATTTAAGTTTTTCATCATCAAGCATTGGTTGCTTTCTTTATTATTACTATAGTGTTCTGGTATTCTTCCTATTACTAGAGTAAAAGAGTTTACAGTAATTTTATCGTATATTTCTCACATATTTTTTGGTACAGAGAAATACCTCTCCTTTTGTTTTTAATACTTAAACTGTTAAAAACAAATAACTCTTGTTCATTAAACCATAGGTCGGTTAGGTCATCACTGGTGTGTAACTCTGAACAGTCGTCTAAAAACTCTTTTTTTTTGTGCGCCCCCATCTATTGGATCCTGATAACAGTTATTTATAGCTGTCAATTGGTTACCCTCATCACTCCGTTCCTATACTGTTTTACAGAAGTTTATTTAATTAACTTATTAAAAACTGGTCCTATTCGAAATAATACAAATCATTTGGAACTCTCACTTCATATGTTTTTAGAAAAAAGCTCATGAAATCTAGTAGATACAAATAACTAATCGGATATTGTTTGTAAAAGTTCGAAATAGCCTTTCACGGCGGCCTTTTACCAATATCTTCTTGGACAAAAGTAACTTTATATAAGTTGGAAGTAAGTCTGGAAGAACTTTAAGCATTTTGAAATCATTTCGTAGTAACTTTTCTGAAGTCTATATAAATTATTCGTTTGAATCTAATCAATATTCAGAGCTCATTTCTCTATTCCTTCCTAATCACTCATCCTTAATTCTACTATGGTTAGTAGCTCGCTTGCAGCACCTGTGGCGTTTGCTTTTGTTATAGTCGCCTACTATCAAGTGAACCATAAATGTCTCTGACGACCTTTAAATTAAATTAAATAGAAAAAGAAAACAACTTCAATTACAATATATAATTACCTATCTATAATTAATACTTTATTAATACTCAATAAACTCGAATGGGAAAACGCCATAGATTTTGTTTTTGTTAAATTGTAATGTACCTATGTTGTTAAATTTACTATCAGACGATTTTAAGGTTCACAATTTAGACTTATTAACAAAATGTATATATTAACAATTCCATACTAAAATACTACTTTTTAGGACACAATAAATATTCGATAAGTATAAGGATCAGAGAAAAAGTAACAGGATATAATATTATCAACTCGTTGGTATTTGCTTTTAGTGTCAAAGCCCGTGCGCCACAAGGGTTATATTTTGTAAGGTAATATTTACAAGAAACAGCTAACGGTGTCAATTCGTATTGTATATGGTTATCCTGCTTGCCGCCCGTTCGCAGTCGCCGGAAACAGCATAATTGCTGGTAACTGATCGTGCCTTACGAGAGGTGTGAAAGGGTTAATAACACTACTTGACCCTAAACTTCCTTCAACTTCGTATAGGCCAGTTATGCCCTAATTATATACGCCTTATTTCGATGTGTTAATGATCTGCAAATAAAATTAGTAAGTTCACCTGGACTGGAGTTGAGATATTTTATTCTTTTTAAAAAAATATTGAGTTTTTGCAAGTGTCTGTCATCTATTCAATGATTTATAAATTAAATCTATAGAACGTTGTTTTTTTTTAAATAATAAAATGTATAGATTATTCGACTAAAATGCATGAGAAAATTTGTGAGGTTGTATTTATGGATTTTGTCTTCACGCAAAAAATACTAGACGGTTTTCATGAAACTTTATAGAAACACACAGACTATTATTTATAGAGATACACTGAACGAAGTCACTTGCAAAAGCTAGTAATTAATAGATGAATCGTTCTATAACAATGTATGACTAGAAGTACCATGTAAACTAAGTATATGAGATTAGATTTTCTATTTCTAAATTAAACACCTTTTTTTGTGTTAATTATTAATCTTACAATCCCCGCTAATTATATAAACAAATTTCCTCGTTTATCGCTTTTTACATTGTAGAAAACTGTATTAAAATCCGTTGGGGTACTTTAGAAGAAGTTACTGAAGAAACAGACAGAAACGGGCATAAGTATCCCGATAAATTCTATATCACAGTAGTAAACAAGAACAGCTGTTAGAAAAATATATTTCACAAATCAATTGAAGCTCTTGTTGCTCAACGATCACAATAAGATGATAATTTTTTCCCAAAGGCTGCTCCCGTTATTTCTACTCTACATCCCTTGCTGGCTCTCGATATTGGGGAAATCTCATTGTTCATCTTCAACTATTTTTCGACATATGAAATTGACTACCAAATTACAAAATTATCGTGTCACGGCCGTGCGGTGACTTACTCGTATTATTATAAATATAAATAAGTAAAGTAAGACAGTTTCGGTAAGGGGAGAAATCGCGCCAGCTGAGTGCGCGACAATACCTGAAGACGTCCCGCTCGTATTGTATCGTCCCTGCTCCGCAGCGACAAAAGCTACCCGACAATGGGACCGTCTCGGGTCGCACCTGGCTTTACCCCGAAGCACCCCGACCTGGCCAACAAACTCTAACCCGATACACAATCAACTTTGAATATTGAAAGATAAATTTGATTCTGTTTAAGACTTCTAAGCGATTTAAATAGCTATAAAATCGTTTTCCCTGATTGACTATCAACGCCCAGATAAAACTGATGTCTAGAATTGGAATCCGTTATTAGTCGCTGTTTTTTGATCAGATGTCTCAAAATTTCTGCAACAATGGAATTATATCACTATACCTATAAAATGGCAACAAAGTACCGAACAAAATGACACATATCATGAGCCTAGAAAACAGGTTTTTCTAGGTTCATGGCACATATATGTATATTATAAATAAACTATGACATGAATTTGTATATAAAATAAGAAAAAACTTTTTCCCCGACCTATTACACTATTGAAAACATGCTACTATCATAATAATAATTTTGTTCCTTTAAAGAGGTTACCGTTGCATATTGTTGTAAATAGACTATTTCAACTAAGTACATATTTATATTGAGATTGAAAAAAATAGAAAGTGAATCTATGCAAAAAAATGCGTCATTACAAAAGCCATTTACACAACCCGTTCCACGTCATTAGCTATTAACTATTTGCAACCCTTGCAATAATTTATTTGTTTGCATTTAGATTCAGTGCAAGGGCGGGGGGACAGGTTTATCAAACGGAACTTAACGGTCCTTGGTGTCTGTTGAGGGTTATTATTTGTAGTAATTGGAAGGGTAAGACGCGGGGGTGTAAGCCGTTTGATTCTAAGGTGCGTTGGGTCCTTCGGCGCGTGCGACGTTGGCCGTAAGACAGATGTTAAGTACGCCGAGTACCAACTGACAGACAACCTGTCGTTCAACGGCCTGCGCCGGTTCGGTAACTCCCGTACTAGATCTCCAATGATATCCCACACACGAACTAATTGTAACTGATTGCATAATCAGTTTATTTATTAACTTTATTACAGGGGAAAGGTTACAAATATTGCGATACAGTGTACATACCACAAGAACTTAAATCCGAATCAGATACATTTGTTATATTATCTTCATTTTATTATCTAAATAAATAAAAATAAATCTACATGTCAAAAGTAAGAACAAAAGTCGAGAACGGCTGGGCTACTACGGTAATTTTTTTTTTCAAATATTCGTTATTGTCCAAAATAACGAAAAAAATGAAAAATTGGACATCCTTGCAAACACAGAGACTAATTTAAATATATTTCTATACTGATATTATAAAGAGATGATCCGGCAAACGTTGTTTTGCCATACAACAATTTTTTTGTGGTAGGCCTCCCTTATCACTTAGGTGTATAAAAAATAGTTTACGACCTATTCTCAGATCTACCGAATATACACAAAAAATGAATAAATATCAGTCAAGCCGTTTCGGAGGAGTTTGGTTACAAAAACTGTGACACGAGAATTTTATATTACTAGCTGACGTCGTCCGCGTTACTTTATAAACATACTGTCTTACTTATAAAAATCAACTAATCATCTTCTTAGCATCGTATTAACTAATCACTACTTATCTTCTTAAGTAGTGTTTGACAGTTCATTAAGACATTGCTAAGCAACAAATTAAAGTTAAGCAACGTTTTTAAGTAAAAAATTTTCTTAAGTGGTTCCTAAGTATTACTTAAAATTTAAGTAACGTTTATAGGTAAGGCTGTTTAAAGATAGTCGTACGCGTCCTATCTTTTAAGTTGGACCAAATTACATATAGCTACAAAGTTTGATCAAAATCGGTTCATTAGTTTAGTTCATCGCGGAGGAACATGTGACACGTAATTTTTATATGTAGGAAGTTTTCAGGATGGACATTGGTTAAATATTCCACAAGGGCGAAGCCGCGGGCACTAGTTATCAAATTTTAAATTTAAAACACAATTTAAGATCTCAATCAACCGCGTTCTCAACGACAACGGTTGAGTATAAAACTAATTATAAGCTCCCTTTCTCGCGGTTCCTTGTTTCATTGACCTTCCGTTACTCGTGCAAAGAAAGCTCAAGCGAATAATGCTCATTTTTTCTGAATCTGCTATAAACCGTTCGCGTGTTGCATTATAGTTTTTATTTTCCTAAGTTAATATAGCGTGTAGGAATATAAGAGGCACGGGAGTGAAGGTGTGGGCAGTGACCCTATATGCTCGGTCGCGTCGGAGGTACCTACCTAGCCGAAGGGTCGCACCAGGTGTCCTTACATCTGCCGTCTTGGCCTTACTTATATTACTTCATTTCGTAGTAAACGCGCGACTTTTAACTATGCTACACGATTATTATTTTGTGACTTTGGTGCTGACGAGTTGACAATATTATATTGTAGGTACCTATAGTTTGATAGTGAATTCTTCCTTGTTTTTATTATTTTCAAATCTATTAGTACGTTCTAACATGATTGCCTGCAGATTTGCTCGTTGTAATAATAAAGTTAAAATTACTCTATTTAAGGCATATTGTCAAGTCTTTTACACGAGCAGTCTGTGGGTGTCTTATACTCAAAGAGCGTACAATGCACTACGCATTCAATATAATAATGCCTTCAGGATGTTATTGAGGCTGCCACGCTATTGTAGTGCTTCAGAAATGTTTGCCCAAAATCACACAGATGATTTTTACGCCATAAGACGAAAGAGGGTGGCGTCCCTATGGCACAAGATACGTGGCAGTACCAACCAATAGCATTCTGAAAACAATTATAGAAAAGGTAGACTGTCCCATACAATCATTTTGGATGACATACAGCAAAATTGACATACAGCAAAATTAATAAATGTCATAGAATATTTTTGCAGCATCTGTGAATTTTAAATACCTATTTTTGTTTCGCTTGTAAATATATATTATAATAATAATTATTACCTTTTTATAATTATTTAATATAATTTTTATTATAATAATTGTAATACATGGATGTAAAATATTATTATTATACACATTTATTCATTTATTTTTCTTAATTCTAGGTTTTTTACAATATATATATAAAAACAATAAATATTATAAAAAACTTAAAACTAGGTAGCCGCTGGTAGCGGGGCAAGGCCCAAGCTACCGGTGGTTAGGGCTGCAGACTGAGGAACCTCCTGACAATACGTGCCGTGTCAAGGAGTACCGCCTTCTGAATTTGTCCCTTGATCCAGCCATCTAGCGAGAGCCTCTTGAGGTGTTGGTCGAGGCTCTTCGCAATAAGACCGTTCGCCGAAACGACTATCGGTACGATGATTGTCGAATCGACATCCCACATGGCGGTCACCTCGTGAGCCAAGTCTAGGTATTTGGACAGCTTGTCCTTCTCGGCTTTCACGAGGTTTTCGTCATGCGGAACAGCAATGTCGACAAGCATCGTCCGCCGCTGGGATCGGTCAATAACCACGATGTCAGGCTTATTGGCGACAATAGTTCTGTCCGTGATTATTGAACGATCCCAATAGAGCGTAGCATGACCATTTTCGAGAACGGGCGTAGGTACGTACTTGTAGTACGGCACCTCAGACTCGATAAGACCGTATCGAAGGGCAAGTTGCTGATGAATGATCCTGGCTACTTGGTTGTGTCTATGCAAATACTCGCCGTTAGCAAGATGACCACAACCGGAAATAATATGCCTGAGTGTTTATTATTATTATTATTATTATTATTTTGTTAATAGATAATATGGATGTTATACTTATCTGAAATAAATTATTATTATTATTCTCTTTATTTATTTTGTTTCTTAATTCTAAATTTTTTACAATAAATATTAAAAAACAATAAATATAATAAAAAACCTAAAACTAGAATTCCGCAGGTAGCGGGGCAAAGCCCAAGCTACCGGTGGTTAGGGCTGCAGAGTGAGGAACCTTATTTAATATAAACAAATAAACAAACAATCAAATCTTTCCTCTTTATAATATTAGTCTAGAAAACATTATAGATTAATTATTGTTAGACAATTTTTTTGTTTAATATCTATTTCGATTTGTGAATCGCTTGCCACTGAATCGAACTGAATCACAAATTCGCTTAGACGACTTAAAATTTTAATGTGACCCTTCCTTGCGAAAATGCAGCTGCGCCTTAACACAGACGACTTAAGATGTAAATTACCATTATTATTCTGGTTCTATTGTCCTCGAGGCCCACGGGATTGCCGGAGATGTAGACGGGGACGGAATGCACGATTCCTGGCAGCTGTATCGCCTTCCTGGCTCTCTTAACAATGAGCAAAGTGTATTGTGCAAAATGTAACGCGACGTTTTTGTATGCATTCATAGCAACCCAACACAATCAACCAACCATTCGTCAATAATTGTTTGTTCACGTTTAGATTTGTTATAGATCTATCAAATAACTTAACTTCGTCTGAAGTTTTCATGATATGATGCTATATTTCACGTATTTTTTCAATATAAAATAGGATTTAAGTAAAGTTATTTGACACGTTTTTAAATTTTCAATTAAGAAGGCAATTAGGAAAAATCATCATAATCGGAGGATACAATTTAATGCTGTAGCTAGTTAACTAACATCTACATCCAAAATTTTATTAGACCACTCGATAGCTAAAGGATCAAAGAATTTTTGGTATGTATATGGTACATAACCACAAATCAAAATTACACTTTTTTAGAGGAGAGCTAATCGAAAAAAAAAAAAATTATTTTTTGTCTATTTTTTTCTTATTAGATATATATCAAATATATCCATATTATACATCGTTAGAAGCGTATTTTTAAGTAGCATTAAATGTTTTAAGTACTTTTATAACAAACTGAATACTAGAGGGGATATAACCATATGTTAATTTGAATATAAAAAAAATATCAAAATATACTAAATATGGAATACAACAACCATAAGTCTTTTTGCAACATACAATATGAAGGATTGGGATTGCATTTTTGCAATAAAAACATTTTTGGAATTTTTTGATTTGTGGTACTTTTGAATTTAAGCAGCGACGTGTTCACGTAAAACACCGTGTCCATGACACAGCCACACCCATTTTTTTAAATAAAATGTAACAGAGATAATATCCCAGCTTCGCACGGAGTTGAAATTTTCAAAAATCTATGTTTAAAATTTCAGTTTTCTAGACCTAGTAGTTTAGCTGTGCGTTGAAGTCAGTGAGGACAAATGATTTTATAACTGCCTATATATTATAATAGAGATATTTTACAGTAACATTATATAAAACAGAATATAATATCGACACAATGGTGTAGTTACCTCTTTATTTCGTTTTATCAATGAGCGTCCTCCAAAACCGGGCCAATAGGCCGAGCAAAACTACTTTCAATTTTGCTGCAAAACAATGGAAGTCAACTTTGTAGCGAATACGAAACGTAAACAACGTTTTTATTTAAAAGATAATACATTTCTTATGATATAAATAAAGGATGCAGGACCGACGAGATGCAAGGTGTTTTGACCACCTGTTCGTACCTTATCAATTATCTCGTAAGTCGTAACAGATGCGTCCTACCTGCATGCTTGTCTTAATCCTGGAACGGGGCCTCTCTCATGAGCCTATTGACTTCAACTAATAATGTGTTTTTAAATAATTTTTTTCTCTTGTCACCAGAAACTGAATTCTTATTGGTTCCGGCGTCGCTAATCGCCGTGGCGTGTGTCACTGCTGCGGCGCGTGGACTCCGCATGCAGGTTTCCATCGCTGACCTGTGCGCGTTGACTCGAAATGTACCCGCAGCCGCCGAACTAGTGGCGAGACACGTCGAAAGTGTACTCGCCAGGGAAACACAACCGCAAGAGTCAAGAACGAGACACGTCACACAAACCACCAAACAGACGGCTCACGGTCAAACAGAACTAGAAGAGACGCCGACGGAAATACAGGATGTTCACTTCTGAAATATTTCCCCGGTCGACCAATTCGGATTATTCTTTAAAACAGGTTAACATTTTTCAAACAGCCCAATTGTTGATCTCATTTTTTGAGGGTATGAGAAACAAAAATCTTAACCGGTGGGTAGATGAATTTTTTTTTTGAATCACTTTAAATTAGTCAGTTTACATTAAACAAATTGAGTATATAGATAAATTGAATATTGATCTCAAGTATTTATATAGGTACAACAACATTAAAATATTGAATAAGTAGATGTAAATGTTTATAATATTTATTGAAGACTACCTTTAGAGCTCATTATAGAACAGCAAGCGCACGATTGAAGTTTTGTCTGTTGGTAACTCTATTTCCATTTAAATATACATTGTGTTTATAAAGACTGATGTTTCAAAAATTTAACTCATTTGTATGCAATATATCGTAATATCAAATAGATACTTAGGCTCATTTGAATATTATGTTGTTTAATGTATGTAGATAAATAGGTACTTTAGGATACCTATTACAAAGTGTGGAAGCTTCTAAGAATATTTTGTTTAGAAACTCGTTATTATATAGTGTTTTGATTTTTTTTTGTGTGTCATCATAATTAATATATTAAATAAGATCTCAATTTAAGATAGTTAAAACAAAAAAAAAAACATGTTCATATTGCGTGTTTAGTTTAGTATTTAGCGGTTTTTGTATAAAGAAATGTTAAAGTATGTAATATTTATTTAGGTCGTTAAGTTTTTGTAAATTCTAGTCACGCGTTTTACACATTCCTGTTTTGGACCAAACTTTATATTAAATATAAGATGTAAGCTAGTTAAGATTCGTTTATAAAATATTTACATTGTAGGTCCTCATTTTGCACCAGTAGAAGTAAATAATGATACTCACTATTTAATTATGTTAGTTTAATAAAGCGTGAGAGTTTGATGTAAACATTTGTGGCGGTTCAAAGCAAAAGCGACCTTAAAGGATTTTTCCATCTCCTTTTCGAAGGAGGTACATAGGTACATATATATATTCTAGAAGATTCCAAATAAACAAACAACTTAGAGGATATGTGATTTTTGGAGTGGGCGGATCTTAGGAGCTGAGGAACAATGATAGCGGTATATTTATACTTTTACCTGTGCGGAAAGAAAAAACATTCGGCCAAGAATAAAGGACGTAAGCGACAAGCGATAAGCGATAACATCTCAATTTATTTCTAAACTAATAAATATTAATATAGCAAAAACCGTTTAAAATATTTGGATAGTGTTGGATACTTAATATAATTTTTATCTTAATATTTTCTACTTACTGAGATATAATAAAACCTAAAAACTGTTTCAACCTTGTAAAATTTATTTATCGTGAAAAGCAATCGTGTTTCTGGATAAAATTTATTTAGATAATATCTTCAAGTAACTATTATATTGACCAAATATTACATCTGTAGCTTTCGTCACTACCTAAAAAAATCAATTTTTTGGAGACACTCAATGAAATTGTGCTAGATGACTACTAAACCGAAAATTAACATAATCCTCTTAATAGGTAATCTGGGAAAATAAATATAGCAAATATTTATACCGAATTCAAAAGGACGAATTGCTTGTACTGCTACATAAATGTTACGGTTTCTTTAAACATTACAGAGTAATGACTAAGTAAGTAAGTACCTTCATTTTTGTCAATCATTAGTGAACGTAGTACAACATATTTTGTGGTATGCATGATAAAAATAGAGTAAAGTTAGAATTG
Source organism: Synanthedon andrenaeformis (assembly GCA_936446665.2). Taxonomy (NCBI): domain Eukaryota; kingdom Metazoa; phylum Arthropoda; class Insecta; order Lepidoptera; family Sesiidae; genus Synanthedon; species Synanthedon andrenaeformis. The sequence goes on along the minus strand of OW387781.2, from coordinate 8,564,808 downwards.
TTATAGAATTCGATATTGCATGTAGTATACTATTTTTATATTATTGTTCATAAAAACCTAAATAACCTTCTGTTTTTATGTAAATAAAAAATTGAAAGAATGTGTTTCAAAGGACTTTAAAATAAAAGAATACTACATTATTTGTGCTTAAAATGTACCTAAAGAATTTTTTTGAATTAAGAACATGCATTGTCGCCGAGACGAGGGGTAACTCAGTTACATTTCGCAGTTATTTTGTCTTGTGGCCGTGACTGTACCGAAGTCAGGGAGCGTTACGTGTTGTTAATTAAACTAATTACAATATATGTAACTTAATTGTCGCGCTTTCTAAGTTTCTCACTTAACTGTTTCAATTCTATGACCCTTTGACAAACATGTTGATTGTTTGTTCGTAAAATAGATATCGTTTACTCATTTTTATTGTATTTTTTACTACTTTACTATAATAATCAGTTAAATTTAGCAACTAACTACTATTCAATATTACAATGAAAAAAAAAACATGAAAATGCTTGAACGATATTAGTTTTTTTATGTGGAGATGTACAACTTATGTAAGTCTGAAATGTATATTACTTTATAATTTATATTGTTAGATACATTATTTTGTATAACTGAAGAATAGGTTGTTTTGTACAAATAAAATTACAATTAAATAAAAATAAATAAAAAGTGATGAAATAAAAGTTTTTTTTTATTAGCACCTGAAAACATGTTATTTAAGATAAAGCACAGTTTTATTCAAATTTGGTAGTTTTAAAAATACGTACCTATACGTGATATTTATACGCGACTGTACTACGTAACGGTTACTTTTCAAGTAAAGATAATTTGCGAGTAAATGTTACGAGTATCTGGTTTCAATTTCATTGAAATTACCCTAGGCCCTAGAGTAATGCTACTCGAAGATGGTGAAACTCGTACGCTTTCTTGCCGGTGACTAAATGGCGGTTAGTCTTCTTAACACTTTATTCGGATGGTGAAAGAGCCCCTAATTCTTGTATTAACTCGACATTTTAGAATTTATTTTATGTAAAGAATATACTTACTTAAGTGTTTATATAAAAAACTATTTATTATATTAATCGTATGCTGATTATAATTATTACTATTCTGCTTGAAAAGTTAACGACGCTTGCCTGGTTGTAACTTTGTAACTGCCTGAGAAGTATTACATAACGTTTTTTTTTACGAGCGAAGATACTTTCAAAAAATGCCGCATGCAATGCAAATAGCATAAGGTTATGTGGGATTCTTACCGCACTAAAAATTCCAACTCGAGATGGGTATGGTTCAGCCCAGGGGACTTTGGCATTGGCACCGTCACGCGTCAGAAATGCAGATATATATCCCGAGAATTGGCTATTGCGGCGCCCTCTATTTCAAATCTTAAATAATTTTTCTTTGTAAATCCTATTGTTATTTAACTCTTACTAAAATGAAGTTCATACCAATGAGTTTATCACAGATGGCGCTGAATGTGACTGCTTTTATTTTTCATAACTGCCAACAGAGGGCTCCAAGTGTTTAGATACTAGTATTAACTTCCTACTTATAAATTTGTGAGCATTTGTGAGCTACTCTTTCACACAAAACGGCTCAACGGATTTGGATGAAATTTGACACTGGATTTATCCTGAAAAAATGTTAGTTCCCTGAGGGATCGCCTAAAAATATAAAAGATGGGCGTTTTCATATTCCTATATTTTTCATTTTCAATATTGATAAAAATTAATAGTGTAAGTACACTTTAAATAATATGTATGAAACTTGTCAATTTTCATACATATTATTTAATTTCATAATTACTTACTAAAATTTGACGAGGTCGAAAAAGGTGCTTGCTTTATCGTACTGACTTGGGACTATTAGTTTGATTCCCAAAAGGGCTAACTTTGCAAAATAACTTTTCAAAATTGGCTTTGGTCTGGGTGTTATAAAGTAGTGGCAGGACTTTATAACACCCAGACCGTCTCACAGAAGACCACCGTAGAATATAGCTCATTTTCCTATCCCCTCTTATTTCCCTTATCTTTAATCCTACTAAGGTTGGCAGTTGGCAGCCCACTTGCAACACACTTGGGCTTGCTTGTGTTAATAGGCTACTGTAGCCATCTATGGTCACCCTGTCTGTCGATGTGTATATAAAAATAAAGATAAATAATTAAAAAATATATAGAAGTCACTGTACCTAGTTGCTCAACCAATACTAATAAAAAGATAATAATAATAATATACCTTTCTTACTTACTAAAAGTGTTCCCATATTGAATTATGACTATGTGTGCGTTCCAAATTCAATTGTGAAATGTTTGTGCATTTATTACTTATACGTTTTTTTTATTGTTTAGTATACGTTATAAATATATAAATCAATGTTTTATAGGATATTTCTTAATTTTGTCTTAAAAGTCCGATACGATAAGATACCGCGTGGCGTGCAAATACAGCAGGGGTGGGCATAGCTCGGCAATCGGCAAACCTAGGCGTTTGCACGAAAAAGCCAGACGAGCAGCGCTCGGGGCGTTCGGGGCAAACATGCCGTCTCCGGGGAGCCTCTCATTAGTTGTTCAAACACGCCGGCGGCCACTTTGACAAGCGACGCGGACCTGCGTCCTCAGTCCTCGCTCCGGCCCAACGCCGATCTTCCCCTTCGTCGATCTAACGTTAACTATAAAGATCTAACAGGACCGTACTCTGTCAATAGACGCGGTCTGTTCTATTTACTTGCCTCCTACTGTTCGCCAAATTCGCTATTAATACCTACATACATACTTGCTAAATATACGCTGCTGTCGATACCTACTGCCTAGGGACGGGGAAATATCGTTTCTAGTTGATATATTTCAAATATGTAAAAACTTATAATGACTTATAAGCACTTTTATAATAGCACCTTCGTTAGACATAATCTCAAGATTCAAGATCTCAAAATCTCAAGATTATGCTTCGTGATTCATTATTTTTTTTATTATATTAAACTCGACTGACAGGCTAACGGTCCACTTGATGGTAGGTGGCTACCGTCGCCTATAATACAAACAACGCCACTAGTGCTGCAAATGCACTGCCCACCATACTAGGTTTAGGATTAGGAAGCAATAGGGAAATGGCCTCTCTTATCTGATCACAATCAGGGCTTCGCTAATCATTACCTACTTATACAAATTAGTAATATTTTTTTAACTTATACCTACCCAACAGATGGCACTTCATAAATTAGAGTTATTTTGAGTTTATATGACTATTTTTATATAATTATTATGTAGGTAATTATAATCGTTAATGGCAATTGGGGTACATTAGCTAGAATAAGATCCTGTTGGATATTACATAGCAAACATTGTTCCAACTAAATAGTAGTGCTAAGAAGTGAAAGGCACACTACGTTCTGCAATCATAGCTCAGTCATACAGCTAACTGGCAGCTCGCCTGGCGGCAGTAACCATGTCTTTTATAAAAACATCCGTTTTAACGCTCTGTCTCAGGGGTGCCGGGTTCGATTTTCTGCAGTTAACTTTGGAAATGAAGTTTTCAAAGTTGGCTGCCTGGATCTGGCAATGAGTGAGTGACTGAGTCATCTGGGCAGCTCGTCTGACGGCAGTAACCACCCCCTAACAGAAAACCACCGTAAAATAAAGGCATGTGTGCTGTTTTGTTTCGGCAATTATTATAATTACAAGAATCTTAAATTTTATTAATTTTGATATATTTGTGGTGAGGTTTCGTAACCTTCGAACAAACAACAACACGTCAAACAAACCGCAATACAGTGATCCAGTATAGAAAAGCCAGTGGTTATTTTTTAAAAATTTTATATGATTTTTTTTATCATACCTACTATTTTAAAGATGTAATTTATTTCCAAGAGCTAGCTACATCCGGGCTGTTATGTCTACGACGTTATATAAATATAAATATTATACGAATATTGTCGTTACCTCCACGACAAAATTTTTAAAAAATCAACATTGAATTTTAGCTCAGCTTTTAGCACGCCGAAAATAAGGTGTTACAGCTTTATGTGGATTTCTGTTAATGGCGACGCCAGTTTGCAATCATAGTGATGGGTGAAGAGTCATCAATCACGGGCTCAGGTGCAGTATGAGAGAAGTTCCGCCTCGTCCCGCATCCCTTTCGTCGCCCCTTGGAATGGAACACTGTTGCTACACCTCTTTCTTCCTTCCATTATGAATTTAAACAAACTAATGTAAATTTAAAATCATTTGAGAATTAATGTGTGTCTTTTGTATGGCATCACACTTATGTAATAAAATTCCAAAAAAATATAAGAACTATGAGGAATCTAGCAACATTCAAAAATCACTTACGAATTTTTTTGGTGGAAAAGGCACATATTATTCACTTAATCAATTCCTAAATGATGACACTATATAGTGCAAGCAATGCAAGCTATGTTTTAAATAAATACCTAGAGCATAAACAATATATAAAAATACAATAATTATTAAATTATCTTGGAGGAATTACTTATTATTAATTTTGAAATGCTTTTTAAATTTGCACACCGCTTGTCGGTTGAATATGTGGACATTATCTATTTAAATTTACAACAACCTATGTATAACTATATTCAGCAAATAAATTATTTTGAATTTGAATTTGAATTTAAAAACCGAAGTCCTCTGCAAACTTTGACGTTGGCATTAAAAAATTAATGAGTATAGAAACAAGCTAGGTCCAAGGTAATTAAGCTATGCAATAATTTGCGTATAAAAAACCAATGAAAATTCATAAATTTGTGAAAATCTTCATTAAAAATATGAAGTAAATGAAGAAAATGCACGCATTGTAAAATATTTCAGGGAACCTTTCGCAATATAGTTATTTAGGTATATTTTCATGTGAAATTCAAAGTTATCAATGTGAATTGAAAGTTATCGATTTCAATTTGCGATTTATTTTCATCAATTGATATAATGGGTCGTAATACAAAAAGGTCGCTAGACCCATTATTTCAAATAGTGGGACACAACCAGAAAAACCTTCTATTTCCGATGTCAGGAATCAGTTACGGTCTTTCCTCATACCAGTAATCAAGTACTTTTCGATTGCCATTTATCAATCAATGTAAAAAGTGACGGTAAATATGAAAAAAGTGCATATCGTCAAAATAAGTCAAAAAGGAGTCATTAATCGTCAAAAAGGTGTCCGACAAACAATTACAAACAAATTACAAAAGTTGTGTTTTTTTAAAAATTTAAATTCACAACAGTTAGAAGTTTTACCTACTTGTAGCTATGGCATAGGTACACAATTTTTTTTCTCGTTTCTTGAATTGAAATTACTACATTTAAAATATATTTGATCTGAATCAAAACAATACAATTTTTTATATTATATTTGATATGTTATTTTTTGTCTTCTTAATTGCCAGATAAGTTTATTATGAATGACATATATAATAGGTACGTTGTTGTTGAAAGAAGCATATTCTATATTTTCTTATATTATTTCTATATGTTTCTTATATTTTTTTTTCTATAAAAATATTCCCTAATAACTTTGCAACAATTTTGCATCAGGTGGAATAAAATAGTTGAAGAGATAAATGGCTAGGGGTACGATTAACTAATGTTATGCCGATCTCAAATTAAAACCAGGAATTTATAACAATTAGATTAATCTGTCCCATCCTGACGCTTTTAAAGTATGGCATCAATTAATACTATATTAAAATGTTTGCGTTATAGGCAATAATGTGTCGTTATTTGAATATGATTATTAAGTTTATGATTAAATTATGTAGCAGGTGGAGCCTCTAACTTCGTACGGGCTGTAGTTGGTTTTTGAAATTCTTCCATATTTCACACAAAATCACACATTTTTCCATGATAAAAAGTATCCTATAAGTATCCTATAGTAGCTTAATCCAGGAAATCTTCAACACAGCAGTGAAAACAATTCAAATAAGATAAGCCTTTTCTCAGATTAGCGTGCACAAACGCACATACAAACAAACAAAAATTCTAAAATCTATTTTTGACATCAGCAACATAAATAGTTAAAACGTGAATTACGTCAGCTATAATACTGTTAATAGAACCATAATCATTATGAAAGAATTCTTGTTATAATTATCCGTGCAACAGTAGAACAGCTAATAAAAACTAACGACCGATGTAACAATTAAACCCACTCTTTTGTTTTAGTACGTAATTTATTTGAGTATGTTATTTAGATAAGAGAGTTTTCTTGTAAACAGAATTCATTTTAATAAATCAGTCTGCACTAAACACTCGTAAGAGTAACTTGTCTTTTCATTGTCTTTTTAAAACCCGCCTCACCGTCGATAACAACGTAATTGGCGCAGTCGGTAGGATTTAACAGTACTAACGTAATTGGCGCAGTCGGTATAGGATTCAACAGTACTTTGCAAGACCATAGTCCTCACGAATTTAATTCTAAAATCGGTATTCAAATTCGATCGAGTCCACTTGGCCAGGTCAGCATCAAAATCTGCAAGCGCCAGCATCGTACAACGACCTAAACATCAGTGGGATACAGCGAGTTCAACTGAAGGCCCGAATCAAATTCTACGGTTACCTCCAGTTGGTGTTAAGCATCAACCTCTGCAACAACGACACCAGCTCCTGTACCTACAAATCTACGTGACATCGACGGCTGGTGGGCAACAGACGAAAGGACGAGAAGTGCAACTCCAAGTAACAGATGGAAGATAAACAGTAAGCATATATTGTGCTCATTTTCCTTTCTGTTCCTTGTAAAACATCCTCCTACGATATCTACAATCGAATCATAGGACGGCTAATAACGAGTAAGTTAACGGGATTCCTCTCTAAAATTGTCAGGTTACCAATAACTTATATTCGTAAAAATTAGTTTGTAATCATTTTATTTCAATTTTTTTTTTATATAATTCAAAATAAATAAAACCTTACCAGAATAAGCTGGGAGATTATACAATACAAATATAATTAATAATATTAATACGAGTACGTCGAACAAGACAGAGACTCTACTATTTTAATTAAAATCATAATAATATTTTCAAATATATTTTAACATTAATTTGCATCATTGTAAAACATCTTCCTAAGATATCTATAATCGAATCATAGGACGGTTAATATAATAGTAATAGTTCCATGTAAAACATCCTCCTAAAATATCTATAATCGAATCATAGGATGGTTAATATAATAATAATATTTTCAAATATATTTTAACATTAATTTGCATCATTCGGGCAAAACTAACAGGTAGAGCTTTAGAAGCACTATCTAGAGAAACCAATATAGAACTCCAAGTAACAGATGGAAGATAAAAAATCAATCTTCAGATGCTTATGCATCACCAGCATCTGTATAACAGCCTTAACAACATCGCCTGTAATACAACCACTGCACAACGAAGACGGACTAATCGTTGTCAAAGAAGCAAAAACATTACATCAAATAGATTTATTCAACCTAGTATGTAGTTACAATTTATCTAACATTTTCAATATTTTTATAGACACTAAGGATACTTATAATTCTTTAATTAAGCAAAATAACGATAAGAAACATTATGCAGATCTATACGTGTGTGAACGCCAAATTAAGTATATGATAGACACTATTGAAAATAAACTCTATTATTTAATGTCTAAACCACAGCGAATTAAAAGAGGTTTAATCGACGGACTTGGCAGCGTGATAAAAGCAATCACCGGAAACTTGGACGCCAACGACGCGAGATATTACGAACAACAAATACAGCTAATAAGAAATAATCAAAATAATTTATCAAAACAACAGAATTCAGGCTTTTCCATTATGAAATCCTACATGACCGCATACACAAAAGATCTAGATAGACTAAGTACTAACCAATTATTATTATCAAAAATATTTAATCAATTAGGAAATAATTTTACTAACTTAGAAACTAGATTAAACATGTTACACTGGTACTTTCAATTAGAAAACAGTTTTCAACAAATTTATGATAAAGTAAGCCTCTTAGAAACGGCTATCACTTTCGCCACATTAGGAAAATTACACCCCAGTATCGTAGACTCAACCTTCCTTGTTAACGAGCTCATAGATTTACAAAAAAAAAATAACAGTAAAATTACCGATAGAACCAAGTACATTAAATATTCATTTATTAGAAAAAAATAATATCCGTCAAAGCCTATATAAATGATTGTATCTTAACATTTATCATTGAAATACCTTTAGTCGATTCGATTGTATATGATTACCTACACCTGTACTCCATCCCCAATAACTATAACCTTACCGTTATTCCAAAGGGTCCCATCCTAATAATGAGCACCGAAAAATATGCATACTTATATGAATCCTGTAGTGAAATAACAGAAGAACTCAACCTTTGTGCACACCTTGAACTACAATTAATTCAAGATAGTCAAGATTGCGCCATCAAATTAATAAGACATCAGAAAACTGCAAACTGCACCTATATTCCAGTAACGGCACCAGTAACAAAAATACAACAAATAAAACAAAATTCCTGGATAGTCATAGTCCAAAATGAAGAAATACTGCAAACCCAATGCGCCGAAGGAAGCCATTACCAGCAAATAAAAGGAGCTTATTTAATCAGCACCACAAATGAATGCAGCCTCAATCTCAATGGAAAAATAATGCAAACTCACATCAAAAATGTAAACTTACAGGAAACAATACCTTTACCCCGTATACCTGTAACGAATATAAGCACGAGCTACACTCCAATCAAATTAGAAGAAATAGACCTAGACAACCTACATACGTTGTCTCATCAAATCGAAAATATGAAAGCTACAAAACTAGATGACGACCCATACTTCACCTATACCACTAGTTGGACTACGATAATATTGGTCATATTAATTTTTGCTGTAATACTTTATAAATTGAACAAAAAATTCCAAATTATGCAAACTTGTCGACGACAACCTAAAACTATAACTCAGCATCATGCAGCGGAGTTGCATCAGCCCTTAGATCAACAGCCGCAGCCAGTTGCAGCAGATCCAACACCTTGCCGACGCTTCGTTCTTGGACGGGAGGAATTACGTCAGCTATAATACTGTTAATAGAACCATAATCATTATGAAAGAATTCTTGTTATAATTATCCGTGCAACAGTAGAACAGCTAATAAAAACTAACGACCGATGTAACAATTAAACCCACTCTTTTGTTTTAGTACGTAATTTATTTGAGTATGTTATTTAGATAAGAGAGTTTTCTTGTAAACAGAATTCATTTTAATAAATCAGTCTGCACTAAACACTCGTAAGAGTAACTTGTCTTTTCATTGTCTTTTTAAAACCCGCCTCACCGTCGATAACAACGTGATTCGTGTAAAAATTTTTTTTAATTATCCACAGACACATAGTTTACGAATTGATTATATGTATAGAGTAGATTAAATTAATATTTCGCCTTTAGTTCTGAATTGTTTATTCAGTAGTACCTACTGAATCTAGTTTGGGTTCGTAATGCTAATTTTTAAAATGCTTTTGGCTTTTTTGTATATTTATAAAAAAGTCAAAAGTATTTATAAAGAAGTCAAATTTATTTTTAAAATTTATACCTAATGATTTTAGTCTAACTAGTTTACATTAAATAAAGCCGAACTTTCAGAAATTTATAATCCATTTTGATACATTACTTATACCTATAATTTATGTACACTCACCTGCACGGAAACTTGGCCAAGCTTTAATTTTGCTATAACAAAACTTCAAGTCAATTGGATTGTTAACTAGCTTACTAGCTGGTGTTCGCGACTTCATCTGCTTTGAAAAATGAGAAAATATTTAAGTAAACGCCTGACATCTTCATCGCTGTGATCGACGATTCTTCGGAAACCTAACATTTTTCAACGATAAAAAGTATCCTATATGTTAATCTAGACAATAAGCTATCTGTGTGCCAAATTTAATCCAAATTTGTTGAGCCGTTTTGGCGTGATAGAGTAACAAACATCCATACATATTACATTAGTAGAATCAGTATTCGCGTTGGGTGAGGAATTATTTAGCTAGTTGTAGTTCATGTCATGCATTATGTTTTAGTAAAATGTATAAGTACATTGATTTTAAGTTTTACTCTAATTGTGTAATTTGAAAGAATAAGTCGATGTTTTAAATCAAATATTCTGTTATATTTCTGTTTAGTGTTTATTTTTTTTCATTCGTTAATTAAAACCAATGTAAATGTAGAAGGAGGGCAGCCGCGATGCAGCGTGTCTCGGCATGTGGCTCGCGGAGGGCGCAAATTGAATTATCCCCTGGCTCGGGGTACGTCGCACGCACGAGGCGTCCGCCACACAATAACCTAACACCCGCATTATCAGATTAGATGCCTCATTGCGACACTGCGAGCAATGCATTGGATTGTTTTCTAACACTAATTGCTTTGTGTTTATGATTTATTTTACGTCAAGGTCGGAGTGCCATTCAATTTTTTGATATTTGATAAAACTTTCACTCACTGTACAAACGCAACGAGTTTGTGTCTTGCCAGAGTTGGAAGTAGAAGACTTTTTTAACTAACTTAAATATAATATAAATTTCTGGCTTCAATTTATTTAAAAAAATTAAGAGACCTAGATATAGTTTTTAATGAAAAAGTATTATCGATTATCAATAAAAAAAATGCAAATTCATCGCTATAAATTCTGTCTATTCAAGATTCATCGTTAAGTTTTGCTATCTTTCCTTTTAAATTGTATACAACTAATTTTTACAATATTGTGACATTTTGAAAGGCCTGAAATAAAAAGACATAACATTAGTTCTTTGTAACTTATTCCACCTACTTTATGTGCTTATACTTAGGTTAAATAAGATTATAAAAAGAGTTCTTCATTAAATGTTAATTATTTTATTATTATTGGTACAAATTGTTTTTTTTTTTTGAAAAAGTATTTAATGTACGAACTCTGCTCGTTTACGATTTTTATTGATTTACATGCAGTTATGCCAAAGTTTGGAAGTTACTTCTTCAAAATGTGAGCTTTTGAGGGATAGAATAAAAAAAATCGTGCCTTTATTGGAACGTCAGAGGAGAAATTATAATTTGGAAATATTTAATGCGTTACTTTGTAACTTAAAAAAGCTTAGCAACAAGGAAAAAGCTCGTCGCAAGCGAGAGTGAAAAACTACGCGGCACTTGTTGTTGTTTGATTGCAGGTTGCTAAGTGATCACATATTTCATCCCGGAGGCGTCTTGTTTTTCATCCAACAGTGTCACTGAGCCAGCAAATACACCTCATTTATATTACTTTTGTTAGTACAATATCTTATTTTTGAATAAAAAACATTTCGTTTCTTTTTATAGAACGCCAAATGCAAGTAGATATTTTACAAAAAAAACATTTATTTGTATAAAATATGTAAGGGGTTGGTTACTGCCACCGTGAAATAACAATGTGTACTGTTGTGTTTCGGAGAGTGAGTAAGGGATGCCAAAGCACAATTTCCTATCCCTTCCCAATCCCTTACCCCAATGTACTCAGCAGCACACTTGTAGCGTTGCTTGTGTTATAGGCGACGGTAGCCAACTTCCATCAAGTGGACCGTCAGCCTGTCTGTCGACCTTATCATTAAAATAAATATGATTGCTAGATTATTTTATCAAAAAGGGAGTCATTTATTATAACACACATATTTCTTAATTTTAAGAAGAAGCGTAGGTAATAATAATGTAAAGAAACGTTTAGGGAAAGAAGTAAAAGCAATTTTTAATTTAATTTTTAAATAGAAAAAATGAAACGCGTACACAACTGTATTGAATAAAAAGTATTTCAGTTCGAAATAGAAAGTACAATTGAATGTAATGTAGGTAGGTGCACATGTAATTATGATAAATAATAAATAATGTCGCCAGTGTGTTGTTGCGCATAGTGCGTATCTAGGCGCGTGCAACATCCCGCGGGATTTCAGATCCTGTACGCACTGTGGGCATAATATACCAGTAGAGTAACTAAAATTTTACTAAATATTATTATTAGTACTTGCATAGGATTATTCTCTTTGTGGTGTTCCACGCAATAAATAAATATTTAGATCCTAATCCTAATAATACTTATTATAAATGCTAAAGTTTGGGAGGAAGGAAGTACTTATGGATGGATTTTTGTTACTTTTTCACGCAAAAGCGGCTTCACGGATATGGATAAAATTTAACACACAGATAGTTTATTACCTGGATTAACATATTGGATACTTTTTATCCTGAAAAAATGTTAGGTTCCCGAGGGATCGTCTAAAAATATAAAAAATATGTTTCTTCTTTCTTTCTTTCATTTTTCAACGTGAATCAAGTTGCGGACACCAGCTAGTATATACCTATACCTAATAAATAATTCTTGACTTGCACAAACACAGGATTGTCTCAAACATCTAATCCATCCATCCTCACAAACTTTCGTTTTACAACATTAGTAGGATATTACGATTACTAATTATATTTGAGTACGATTATCAAAAGATTGGCGTTTTAGCTTTTTCGTCAGTTAAGTAGTATACCTACTGGAATTTTCTATTCTGTGTTTTTTGTGTTGATATTGTGAATATTATACGCATCATTTTCTCACGAATCCCTCTAGCCACTGTGTACCCTTTTTCGTTATTTTCGTCTTCGTATACCCCCTGCTGAGGTCGCAGTCGTCTTTTCCATTAATGTTTGGTGCTTGTAAAAAGTAATTAAATGAAAATGGATTTTATGTTAAAAAATATAAGCTCAGGAGAAGGCTTTATTGATTTTAAAAATAATCTTTTGGTATTATGTATTTAAAAATCAATCGCCGTGCGCTATTCTCGCAAAAACTCAAGAATGGCTGGACCGATTTTAATTCGGTTTTCACTTATGGATAATGTTGTTTTATCCATAAGTGAAAACGGGTAATGTTTGTTTAATATAAAAATTGTACTCCGGGCGAAGCCGGGATTGGGCGACTAGTAGCAAGTAAAAACGGAAGTTTTTTTTTAAAATGTGAAATTGATAAATACACCTAATCAAATAGTCTCGCCCATTTATTAAGTACCTGGATCGTTAATTACAACTTTTTTATTTTCCTCAATGATAAAGGAATAGTCGTCGAAAAGAAAAGTAGACAAGTGTCGTGACACGCACCCTCTAGAGAAGTGCGGGGTGGGGGTTGAAACCGACCAATAGGGAGTGGCGGTTTAGCTTTGGATAACGACCATTGGTCTGCCGATGGGGATGCGCGCCCCGCCCACACCTCGAGGTTCGCCCTTATTGAATTAGGCTTATCATTCGATTTCGAGTGGGGCGAGAGCGCAGACCTCCGCGTCGACAAAAACTACCGCCGCGATCGGATACCATCTGTAATCGCCATAATTCGATATAGCCGCGGCTCATCTAATTATGAGGTTGTAAGCCTTCGCGCGGCGATTTCCGGCATAAGACGCACGCGCCCCGCGCGGCGCGTCGCTTCCGCGACAACTCTTTTTAGACCTTTTTTTCGAATTGTTTATATATTTTTGAGCACATGTCAGCGACCAGTGCGCTCACCTATGTTAGATAGCTGAAGCTTAATAGAGCAGCCATGGAGTACGGATACTTGAGTGGGGCAGGCGGAGGTTTCGATGGTGGATGTTTAGGTTCGGGTGGCGGAGAGCTTTCGTGGGGAGAGCTGGCGTCATGCGGTCAGATGTCGCAGGCCGCCTACAGGTACCAGGGCATGAGGTATCAACCGCCACCGCCTCAGTGCACGAGACCACAAGACGCCGCAATGAGGAACCACCACATATTTCCACCTGCAATGAATTTGCAACGTAAGTACCCACTTCTTACAGCCGACGGCACTGTTGAACGCGACATCGTCCGCGTAAGTTTATAAAAAATAGCCTATATTACTTGCTGACAATGTAGCTTTTTATAGGTGAAAGAATTTATAAAATGGGTCCAGTAGATTTTGAGTTTATACAAAAATAATACAAAAATATAAATCTTTTCTCATTTAAATAATATTAGTATTGGTTAATTTTTACACAAATTTTCTTAATTTTATAAATGTGACAATTGCTGTGGAGAGAAATTCTGAATTTAATTTGACAATTTGCCCTGTTATTTATATATATTTTTTATGAAATGGAAAAGTCTTAAAAAATATAAATAAACGCAATATAAATAAATAACGAAGCAATATTTTGATCTCAATAGGTATTCTTCCATTCCATTTAAATAATATTATCATGTTGGAACCTAATCGACTTGCAAAATTGAGGATATATTCGGAACCTCTACAAAAAATGAATAGAAGAGTATTGCCTATTGTGTGTTATAATTAAGAAGTAAAGGTTATGATACTAAATGGTGTATAGGGTATTAGGTACTTATATAAATCCGATTAAATTAAATAAGTTACAATTATTTATAAATATTTCGACCGGTATCTAATAGATAAGAACAGTTACTTATTAATGTCTATCAAATTCACACCAACTCTTAAAAAATATTTAAGCCTTAGTCACAATTTTTTTTTCATGACTAAGACTTTAAAAATTAAATATATTAATACCATTCTCTGTTCATTAGATAATTAACTTAGTTATTATTATTTGACTCATTCATTACATAATCTTTTAATTTATAAATTTAATGATTTTTATTACAATTTTTTTTAGGGTTAAAAAATAAAAAGTTTCGAGACGTAGCGCCGTCGCTACGCTTACGCATCGAACAAAATACAAAATTTCGTACTTCGTAGGTGTACAAAGTAAATTACTTAATAAGGTTAGAAAAAAATAAAAAATAAATGATCTTAAGCCATTAATTTCAAGTACTTAAGTATATTAAATTACAAAAGTTATAAGTTTTTTAAATTATAAAATTATAAAATGATAATACAAATACATACGTACCTATATATGTATGTATGCGTGTATATAATTTTTCTTAACTGAAATGGAACTTATTTGAGTTAAACTGGGCACTACTTCTCCACTAGTGGAGTTTACTTCTCCACTAACTTCTTCTAAACCACCCAATGGATTTTGATACGGTTTTCAACAATGGAAAGAGGAATAAACGAGGAAGATTATATATATAAATTTACAAAAAAAAAGCATTCACGCGAAGCCGCAAGCGGGTTGCTAGTAATAAATATTTTCAACACTTGAGTTAGTGTAAGTCAATTTAATTAGTAGATAAATGGTTTGTTTCGTTTTCGTTGCTAGGAATTCTTTGAATATTAATTAGTTTCTTTTTCTCCATACATTAAAGGCTTAATTAAAACTAATCACAAGACACCTGTATACTCATGTTATTAAGAAATTTAAGGTATCTAATTTTCTAAAATAATAATATGTTATAGTAATATATTGTTGACTTATGTGCTTTTTTATTAGGTAGTTATGTAAATGTAATGCAAGGAAACCGAACGAAGCGGTTAATTATATTATTAAATCATAATTAAATAATCATTCATATTAAGTAATTTTTTTGAGGATCCTAAGTTTTAGTTAATCAAGGATCAAAAATGTTATCACGGTTACAAAAAGGTTTCTAAAGTATCTAATTTATCGCTCTTTCCATTAAACACTTAAATAAATTCCAATAGTGAAAACTGTATCAAAATTCGTTCGAGGGTTTACAAAAAGTTAGCGGACAAATAGTCAGAAGCGGACAGCGACTTTATTTTATAAATAATACTAGTCGCCCCCGGGCTTTTTCTGCAAATTATATATGAAAAATTCTTTCTCGCATTAAAATACGTTGCGTAGTTTACATACAAACATACAGAGGGAGAGACGGCAAGAAGTGACTTTGTTTTATACTATATATGTTCTGCTTTTAAATTTTCTTGAATTATGAATATTTTCAAGAAGTTGTTAAAGATAAATTAATTATTTTCCCAATCTATATATATTAAAAAATCTATCACAGTGTTTCGCAAAAACTTAGGCTTCATCGATTTGAACATTTTTTTATTTGTTCATCTGAAACCTGGTATGGTTTAGGAAAAACAAAATCAGGAAATTTTTTCTTCCTAAAAGTAGTGGATTTTGAGTAGGTACTCATAGGTCAAAGTTAATTTAGATTCATTTTGGTTCGCCCTTCTACTAAGGTATGACTTGCAAGCTTAGACATCAGAATTAAGGTAAAATAATAATAATGTAGTTTTTGCGAATAACTAACGCTGCCTTTGGTTTTATATACATGGTTTTGTTTCAAATAAAAAATAAAGGACTTTCCCTCCAGGTGGTGTTAAAAATTTCCACCCGATATATTACAGCTAATACTGTACTGAGCTTTATAAGAATCTGTTGTAAGTCCATAAATAAATATATACCTGTATCAAGTGCTGTTATTTTGGAAGAAGACCCAAAAGGCGTCCTTTATTCACTCACCGAAACACAACAAACAGCACACTTGCTGTTATTTCACGGTCGGTGGTAAGAGGATGGTTACTGCCGCCAAGCGGGCTGCCCAATTTAAGATTGTGAACCGCAATATCCACTACAAAAAATACAATAACAGCTATACTTTATACCCGTGAAATGTAATTATCTTGACATGAAGATAATTAGATGAAGTGCAGAACACAGTATGTGCTACATATTAAAACATAGTATTTTCAGTGAAATTAATACCTAATATTTTTTTTATGTTTTTGTTAATTCGAGATAAACGAGGAAGGTTTGTGTATATAGATAAAAAATTGCATCCCGAGCGAAATCAGGAGCGGGTTACTAGTAAACTATACTTATAAAATTGCTTATCAAGCATTGAAACATATGTTACGGCTAAAGATAGGTGTGAACATAAACTTAAGATTAGCCGGCTAAACTTAGGTTTATCTTCGAGGAGACGTTAATGTTAGTTTCATCTATCATTAGCCGGCTAAACTTAAGTTTAACTGCAGGCCCTTGGCTAAAAATGTAGAAGCAAATGAAAAAGGAAACGGTATAATAATGTTTACTATTTCGACACGAAAACT
Organism: Synanthedon andrenaeformis; assembly: GCA_936446665.2. NCBI lineage: Eukaryota > Metazoa > Arthropoda > Insecta > Lepidoptera > Sesiidae > Synanthedon > Synanthedon andrenaeformis. The sequence continues at coordinate 8,547,853 of OW387781.2, read as the reverse complement.
TTTATTAAAAAAATAATCACTCTCATTACAGATACTTATGTAGGTATACAAAATTACAAAATAAAACTTCTGCAGTGTTAATAACTTAATACAATATCTAGTCATTAAAATAAAATAACAAGGAGCCCTATCCCTCCCTTATCCCTTATCCTTAATCCTTCTATGGTCGGCAGCGCACTTGTAGCACTAATGGCGTTGCTTGTGTTATAGGCGACGGTAGCCACCTACCATCAAGTGGACCGTCAGCCTGTCTGTCGACCTTATCATAAAAAAGGAGCTATTTGTTGAAACATGATAAACTAGAATGGCATTTCGAATTACAAAGAACATTATTATTCGATGAAATCCATCGAAACATTTTTAGCCGTTTCGTTTCGGTTAATGTGCACATTAACCGGCTAAAGATGGAAATTCACGACGCAAACTAACATGATATCGAACTTTAGCCTCCTCTCGAAGATAAACTTAAGATTAGCCGGCTAAACTTAAGTTTATGTTCACACCTAACTTTAGCCGTAACATATATACTGAGCCAATGCACAGCCAAAGAAACCGAAATTTGGAAATAGGTTTTTTTCTAACGTATTAGTTGAAAATTACAACTCGTTGCGAAGTCTGAGGCGGGTCACTAGTCTTGTAATTTTAAAAGTATTATCAAAACATCTAACCCATAAAATTTTCAAGTCCCATTTTTTTCACATTTCGAAATGTTGGAATTGTAGTTCTTTCTAGTCTAGTTTTGTTTTCAAACTCTATGTAATTAACCTTACTATTTTCAATGTATATAAGTATAGTTCTTTCTAGTCGTATTCTTGAACTGTCAATTGAACAAGTTCGCGTGTTCACCGTGAAGAGGTGAAAAACCTCTCAAGTGAAACTTTACCGCTTCTCTTCTTAATGCCAAAATGAAACCGTTTTCATTTAGTGAACGAGTGGCGGGCCGGGAGGTTTCGCGACGACGCTTATGAAACAAAGAGTGGTGGTGCGGTAGGGCGGGATGGGGGACGGACGGACGGGGGGACGCTCGCTTGCCGCGTGAGCGATTGCGCCCCTAATTGGCAGCGGCGTCCGCAAGAATCTTGAGGGGAGGACGGCGTAGTACCAGCCTTCGCCCGAGTCTTGTGGCGTTCGCGTTTCCCTATAAACTCCTTTGCGGAGCTCCGCTAAGGTGCCCCCGCCGAAGCCTGCAACACAATAACTCACGGCGGGCGGCAACGTTCACGTAATCTCGAGTAAGTCCGGATTATGCCCGTTAATCACTCGGAAATTAATTACAAGTTTGCGTATTAATTGTACTACAATTACAACAATTACACGGTTCAAATTAAGTTGAGTATATTCCAATACTTCTGCGGCGATTCTCTTGTACGATTTTGTTGTAAAATTCTTAGAAAATACTATTTCCAGACCCACGTAATCCGTGGACGCAATTTTTGTAAAATGTGGAAAGTATACACTTTTATGTAAAAGTGAATTTAGAATATAGAATTAGCAACGTTAGTAACGTTTACGTAATCTCGAGTAAGTCCGGATTATTTGTACTACAATTACAACAATTACACGGTTCAAATTAAGTTGATTCTATTCGTATACTTTGCCGGCGATTCTCCTATACGATTTAGTTGTAAAATTCGTATTACATATTATGTTTCAAGACCCATGAAATCCTTAGAAGCGATTTATGTAAAATGTGTAAAGAATATACACTTATATACGAGTGATATTAGGTTTCCTTTTGTAACAAAATATAACACATAATGTCGTGGTAATATGTTTTAGAGCTGCATTCAAACAGTGATTTAACTTTATTTATTTAAGAAAACAGTTGAAGTCTTATACATACATACATAATTTATTCATGATGTTGTTTTGATACATATAAAACAATTAACCGCAAGAAAAGCACTATCTTATTTATATGAAGAATTAGAGCGTCAATATCCCCAAACGGATATTGACGAAAATTAGGTACCTATGTGTGTCTTTAGCCCTTAGCCTTTAGCCGCTAGAGTCGGATTTATCCGACAATAATTATTTTCCAGTCCATTTCGCCAGAGCCGGATATATACGACAAATTCCTCTACTTGTATAATGTTTATTTTTAAATCATTGAGTTGCTTTCTCTTAAAAAAAAATTACGAGTCAGGCACTAGGGGCACGACTACTATAAAACCAAGCGGTTAAAGGGTAAAAGTTGATTATTCCAATACAACCTGAATTGTAAAGCCGGAGGCGGCTAGCTTACAGCTCGTAAGTAAGTAATAGAAAAAAAATACAATTTACGTATATGTTGTATATATTGGGTATACATATATACAACATTAAATACGCTTCCTGATCTTGCTAGGTACCTACTTATTATTTGAAGTTTCTTAATTTAGTCAATTTTTGGCCTGAACTCACACACAATATCACTTTTGTATTCCACAAACATCATATTTATTTTATCAAACGTGGAGAATTTCGCAGATAGCGCGGAAGGAAAACGGTTGCCTCTTTATTTGATATTGCCATTTCTATTCTCATGTCGCGTTTGTATGCAAGTGGACGGGTTAATTCGATTTGGTGCCAGGACGGAGGGCAATATTTTATCGCATCATGTGATCTATTCTGTCCCAATGTAGTATAGTAGAGTGGGCTATAAAAAAGGCAATATCTCACAGTTGAGCTGCGCCGGGAGCCGCGATCGTAACTTCAACAATGTTACTGCGGTACACTCGCCGACAGATATTACTTTACTTCTGTTCTCACTGTGTATTCTTTTAAAACATACACATTGTATTAAAAGCGATATTCATGGCTTCATGATTTTATTACTGATTGTACTTGCTTCATAATTTTATGTAATTTTGAATTGTATACTACTTATGTTTTGTGTAGGTTTGATACATAGAAATTTTAATGTATAAAAATCATGTATCACGATGTTTTTTCACCTTTAATTCTTCATATTTCAATGAAATTTTGTCAACATTATACATATTTGGAAGCTGATTCCAGCTTGACAAGTAGAATACAACTTATAAAGATACGCGGACGAAGTCACGTGGTATTCTATGTAGAACATTTCTAAAGGAGTGTGTACTCAATTCAATTTTGATAAGCTATTGGTCGAATGCCTTAGAGCGCTCTGACTCAGGGATGCCGGGTTTGATTTCCGGAGGGCCAACTTTGGAAAATATATAATCTAGTTTGCATCTTAATACGTGCATTGAAATATGTCAGTACTCTATTTATTTTACTGTGATCTGTTAAAAAGGATAAAGGGTAAGGTAGGTAAAATTAAAATAATTCATTAAGTCGCAGAATGTTTTATTACTTATTTACTAGTTAAATAAATAAAAAATACTCTCTAAAATTCTGTCATAAGAAAAGCAATGCTTGGGGGTAATTTGAAAAGAAAAGTACAATTATTTTATGACAACCTACCACCGCCATAACAATTTTACTGCTGCTATTAGGTAAATTTACCCACATGTTTACTTGCAATATAAAATATATGGCTATTACTCTCTCCATCCTGCACGGCTCATAAATGTGATCTTTGATATACCTAATGTTAAAATTATTGAACCCATGAATTCTTCTGGGTCTGTTTTTTAAGGATTTCACACATTTGACATTAAGGTCCAAAAAAAATATAAGTGATGGTAATTTTTAAAGACCTTTAATCCTGTACATAACTCAATTCTGATTTTAATTTATCTATTTCATCTATTTAGCAAAAAAAAAAAATAGAACAAGCGAAAAAACTACACTTTATCCTAATTTTTTTTTGGTAACTAATTAAAAAATTGCCTAATCTTTTTCTTTTTTATATATTTCACGTTCTAAATTATATGAACAGTTAGAAATGAAAATGTAACAGGTACAGATTACATTACGAAAATTTTATTATAATTAATGATAAACTTGTGTTATTTTAATAGGGGTTAAAGTATGAAATTGCCGTTTTATTGTAATAGGTACTTCGAATTGACATAGAACCTTCATGGTTTGAGATCTTTGAGTGAAACTTTTTTCATACGGTACCTATGTAGTTCTTCTTTTAAAAAATGTGCAACATTCGATTATCAACTTTCAGTTGTTTTTTTTATTCAGACAATAAAGATGGATACTTCGAAAATTCGTGTGATTTTTGAATACGAGTTCCGACGCGGAACTAACGCGGCAGAAACAGCTCGCAATATTAATGTTGCGTTTGTAGAGGGGACTGTTAATGAACGCACTGTGCGATTTTGGTTTAAACGCTTTCGTGATGGAAACTTCGATTTGAAGAACGAACCACGTGGAAGACCGCCCACACAGGTGAATAACAATGATTTGAAAGAGATGGTGGAAGCCGATCCGAGCCAAACTACCCAGGAATTAGCGGCATGGTTTAACGTTACCTTACCTACAATATTGACTCATTTGCGTCAAATCAATAAAATAAAAAAATATGAAAAATGGGTGCCTCATGATTTGACTGATCTGCAGAAAGAAACGCGTGTTGAAACTTGCGTTGCCTTGTTGAATCGATACAGAAATGAAGGAATATTGGATCGAATTGTGACATGTGATCAAAAATGGATTCTTTACGATAATCGTAAGCGGAAAATGCAATGGCTGACCCCAGGTCAAACGCCGCAACAGTGTCCTAAAGCAAAGCTTACCAATAAAAAGGTAATGGTAACTGTTTGGTGGTCTCAGCGTGGTGTTATTCACTATAGCTTTCTCCGATCTGGTCAAGCAATAACGGCAGATGTCTACTGCGCCGAACTCCGAACAATGATAGCGAAACTAGCAGTGAAACAGCCCCGACTTATGAATCGATCTTCACCATTATTGCTCCATGATAACGCGAGACATCATACAGCACGAGAAACCGTTTTAACTCTACAGGAACTGCAATTAGAAACCATTCGTCACCCTCCGTATTCGCCAGACCTTGCTCCAACGGACTACAATTTTTTTCGTGATTTGGACAATTTTCTGCGTGATAAAAAGTTTTCTTCTCAGGAGGCAGTGCAAAATGCTTTCACACAGTTTGTCGAATCTAGATCACCAGAGTTCTATCGCAAAGGCATAAATGAGCTTCCTATTAGATGGCAGCAATGTATAGATAATAATGGTAATTATTTTGATTAAATAAATATGTTAAATTAAAAAAAAAAACGAATTTTTATTTTTCAGTACAAATCGGCAATTTCATACTTTAACCCCTAATAATTAAGAATATAGAAATTTCACAAAATTTTCTATTTAGTAAATTAGAATTGATGATTTATTTCTGCAAATAATTCTTATAACATGAGATGGATTTTTGAAAATGACTCAATGCAAAACTTGCAAGTTGGTAGTTAACTTTGAAAAGCAGTTAAAAATTATATCTACAAATAATATACTACTTAATTTTTTTACCTAGCGTGCGCCTGTCTTAATCGAAAATTTAAAAATCAGTTATCTTACTTTCTTTAAAAAAGGGAAGTTGAAAAAAATGATGCCCTGTCAATTGTGTAACATACTGGAGTGGAATAGCCTTCATTAATCTACGGTATGAACCCTTTCCCCGGTACAGCGAGCAGGCGTCGTTGGCGCGGCGGTTGGCAAAGCAATATGGCGCGATGACGCGCCGACATCGCTTGCATTATGAATGCCCGTAAACTTTTCGCATGACGCGAGAAAAATGAACCGCGATCAACCCAGATGGATGGCGATACAATTCGCTCCGATTTCTTTATAGCGCGGAAATGCCTTCAGCCCGATTCCCTTGCAATATTCACGCGTGAATTTACCTTTGTAACATATTACAGTTTCGCATCTGACTTTTCCCATGTGTAAACATTTCCTGGTAAGTCCTTAGCGCCCTTTAAGTCTCGCCGTCTAGTAATTAACAGTGGAGAAGGTGCGGGGTGAGACGCGCTATAGGTGGGCCTACAAGGGGAGGGGATTCCACGGATCATATCACCTGTGAATTAATTGCTCTCTGACGATTAATTAGTACCACGTGTTCTCAGCGTAAACGTTGGCATAACTGTTGGCACGTGACTAGTTTAACAACTGTCAAAATATATGTAAAGAGTGTGTGATTATAGTATGTGTGCTCTTTCTATAACTTTGTGGTCAAAAATTTGTAGTATGGCTTACGGAAAATATTAGCAGATACTTACTTATCTATACTATATTATAAAGAGGAAAGATTTGTTTGTTTGCATTGAATAGGCTCGGAAACTACTGGATCGATTTGAAAAATTCTTTCACAGTTGGGAAGCTATATTATCAGCGAGTAACATAGGCTATATTATATTTACAAAAAATTAAGGATCCTTACTAAAACTCCAATAATGTAACCCAAGGTGCAAAAAATGACCTAAAATATTCCTTACATCGTGTGCGCTGCGAAAACTATTGATGATAGAACAAAATTATGTACTACGACTTTGCCTTTGATAATTACCTACAAAGTGTCGAGACAGCATATGTCTACTTTAATTATTTCACAATAAGTGTTCCTTTATTTTAATTTTTTTATTGAAATGCCACCGCTATAAAAGGCTCTTTATTTGTATCTTGGTATTAATCCTTATCAAAATAAATTATTTCATATTCAAGACTGCTTCAATTAAAGACTGAATTATTCAATTCGGACATTCCATTCGAGATATCACGAGTTTAAAAATGTAAGTATTAGAAAAAAGTCGCACGGTCGCTGCTCACCCCAGACGTTAATGTCATATTTTATTAAGTTCTGCGGACAAAGTCGCGTGCAACAGCTAGTATGAAAAATATATCTTTACATAGTAAAAAGTCGCTTCGCGCCGTCTGTCCCTCTGTATGTACGCTTAGATATTTTAAACTACGAGAAATTTTCGTACAGAAAAAAGTACTGTTACCAAGAGATCATCTAAAAATATAAAAAGTCAATAATTAATTTATTTTGATACATAATAATTTATCAAAATAAATTTAAATAAAATCAAAATAAATAATAAATTTTGATAGATAATAATAACAATAGCGTTGATTTTATTTTTATTTTGCAACGGTTAAGAAAAAGGGGCGCGGACGAAATCGCTGGAAAAATTATATTTGTTATTATATTACAATATTATAAACTAAATAAATAAATTTATTAACAACACCCATAGGAAAGTCCAACAATTTCCTAAAAAAAATATGTAAAAAACTTATCACACGAATGAATGAAGATTAAAATTCCTTTCTATTAATTTGTATTCTGTTGTCTAATCTCTAATAAGATATAAAGCTTACGATAGCAATGAAAAACCCCGCCTGACCCAAGAACGGCGAACTCAAATTAAACATCTTATGAACAGAAACATCTTGGCAAGATCCTCTTCATTAGGTACCGCAAATTGCGAGGGGGTGAGACGCGGGATGCGGGGGCAGTGACACGAGGTCCCTCCTCTCCCGTCCCGCATCCCGCTGCCTCTATTAATAATGCAAATGAGACCGCAGCTCGGCCAAGAAGCGAGTCTCGATTAATTCTGGTTCATTTGAGGTAATTGTCACTGCGAGCGTGCGGTTTGCGGTCCACAGTGACCCTCTATGTTAATCACACTTCTAATCTTTAATGCCAGTTATGCTATTCCCAAGTAAAGTAGTTTTATCGTACATAAGGGGTAACATTACAACTTATTTAATACAAACTTGAACATCACAGGAAATGTGACGTGGTTTACCTACACCATAACTTACTTAAACCGTAACTTGTATACCCATGAAAACTGGTATGGATTCATTAGTTGAACGAGGAGTTATGTAATGTTACTTAATATGCAATTTCTGATGTAGGAATTAATTTAAAGTTAAAATGATAAAAAAAATACGTATTACAATGGATTCTCAACACAAAAAAATCATAATTACTTACTTATTACACTTGAATGCAGTGGCCAAATATACGTTTTCGTTAATTTTTTTTATAACTCCTTTTAAATTAATATCTGTATTAGAAGAACTTGGCACTTAAATTTCATAATATTAGTAATAATAAATACAATCAAGTTCTTAACATAGGACAGCACAATAGTTCGTAACGTAGTTCAATAGATAGAAATACAAGATAAAACAAAACGAAATCAGAGATCAAAAGTAAATGACGTGAAATCACAAAGCAACCAAGTGCGTCGAGTTGTGTTGTGAAATTCTATATGTGAACTCTCTCCCTTAGAAATAATGTGCATAGGTGAAAGGAAGAAAACAACGCAATCGCTACCTCAGCAACAAATTGGCAGTTTGGTTATACGACAACTTCATTAACAACGTTAACACCCACAATTTATTTACATATTTACATAGTAACTTAAAATCGCTTCTCGGCGTCTGTCCCTCTGTATGTACGCTTAGATCTTTTAAAGTACGCAGAAAGGTTTTTATATAAAAAATGCAGAAAAAAATTGCAATTTTATATACTTTTCAGGGTGGTGGAGCTACAGCGAAGTTTGGCCGGGTTGAATGTATTGAGTTTTTTTTATGACAACTTTACAAATTGTTTTGTGGCAACGTTTTAGTATGTCAACAAATATTTTGTGGACTTATTTTACTATTAAAAATTTACTCGTATAATGAGCGAAACAAAAAAAGCGTAGCATGCCTCACGTAGCAGGAGAGGTACGGCGCGTTTGGCGTAGCGCTACGAGCTACGATCGATACGTATGCCACGCGACAACCCAAATGCTACGAGAGTTTTCCTATTACGTTCTACATTTATAGAGCCCATCTGAAATATTACGTTATATAGAATGGGAACAGACATAAATTTCATAGAAAAATAAAAGATTGAATTTCCAAATAAAATAATAATAATTGTATTACCATTTTCTAAGTCACTTTTGTATTAGACTATCTTTTGGCCGCGGCGTAGCCCTTCCTAAAATTTAAAGTCACTTTTCATATTTTCTAGGTAATTCAGTCTCAAATTTCAAGATAGATTATCAAATGTTGACAGAAAGGCGAAATTCATGCAAATTTGACCAGTAGGTCGAAAGTGATACTTTTGAATTTATCATTAGGTAGTATTAATTATCCTAAAAAAATCTTAATTTAAAAAAAAATTAAAGTAATGTTTATATATTTTAGAACATTATCAAATGGACTGACTATAAAGAACATTATAGCCATGAAAATTTCAATTCAATTTTATTTTTAATTTATAAAACTTAATAAATTGCACAGCAAACTGTCCAAGGTAGTAAATAAATAAGTTGTAGGTATCAGGGAGGTATAGGTATAGGTTAGTTTAGCGTGAGGGTGCGACGCGCAACGGAGGGGAGACAAAAATGGCGTCTTAAATACAACCAGCTACTTACCTACAACATCCTTTGTTTGTGACAATATTGAAATTTTAGGAGAGATGAAATAAGAATTAATTCCCGTGTATATTTCTTTAATGAAGACACAGTCTTTACTTTTTTCGTCTTTAAGCTTTCGTAGCTTCGTTAATCACCTTTAAATGACTTTTAAAACAATAACTGTAGTATGGCTTAATTTGAAACTACTTAATTAACTTTAAGATGACATGTTATAATTTTTGTTTTCAGCCGGTCTTCCATACAAAGTTTACGGTGGGCACGAGGGTTCATTAACGGAAAAAAGGAAACAGCGAAGAATCCGTACAACGTTCACATCCGCACAGCTTAAGGAGCTCGAGAGGGCATTTCAAGAGACGCACTACCCGGATATATACACTAGAGAAGAAATTGCAATGAAAATTGACTTAACAGAAGCGAGAGTACAGGTAAGATTGCAATTTATCCTTAACTTTATATTAACATACGAGTATAAATGCGAAAGTGCAACTTTATAACTTAACACGTAGTAAGGAGTTTAAAAAAGGACCTTTCATGCAGAAAAAGTACTGTTTCTGAGGTGAGGGATCATCTAAATATAAGAAAAAATAATTCAAATTTAAGAAATGTATAATTTTGAAAAATGTATTGCTTTTAACTGTTACTTAATTATTCTCTCTACATGCGCCTTAATCAGTCACAACTCACAATTCAACTCAAAAAAAAGTAAAAAAGTAAAAGAAAGTTTTGAAAAACATGTAAAAACAAAGTTCTTGTCCTATTTCCAGATTTTAAATGTATCCTACAGGTACTCCAATTTTTGCGGAATAAATAGAAGGCAGTAATTGTCTAGTCAAAATATTTTTATTAAAAAAAAGTCAATTCTCCGGTGCTACAATTTTATAAACTTATCATTCGAGTAATTTATATAAGCATATCTTTTGCGTTTATACGCAAAAGATGTAATAATAGTAAATAATAATAAAATAGTACTATTACAAAATAATAGTTTAATTAATTTCTAATATTTAGTATTAACAGGATCATACACTTCTTAGTCTGAATTTTGAAGTTTATTTAAAACTAGCTGGTATCTGCTACTGTCCGCGTTGAAAAATAAAGGATTAACGCCTGACATTATATTTTTGCCAAGCGTTAGACCGTTTATTTTTAGATAACCGTCATCCTTAAATTCTATTCTATTGGTAAAATAATTTTTAAAATCGAACAATTATAATATATATAATTGTTATAATATATATTATAATATATATAATATTATAATATATATAAATAAATCTCGTATACACAAAAAACGACTAACTAGGTGTTGGTAAAACATAATTTTGCCAACACCTAGTTAGTAGTGTGCTCCATTTAAAATTAGACCAAAGGAATGAATATGATTTAAGAGAATAAACATGATTCCCGTTGGGCAGTGTTGGGGTGGTGGAAAAAAAAATGTTGCTTTCCCGCGGCGTCCGTCACATTTCCACAGTCCAATTAGTGTCCAGTAATTCGGCTGTGGCTGACGGGCGTGGCTCTTTCGAAAAAAAAAACCGACATCTCTCGGCAAACTCGGCTAATTTCATAATAAGCGCTCATTTTTATGTCAGTCGGGTTTGCGCGACGTGTGCTCCTCTTGAATGTTTAATGCAATACAGAATCGGAGTGAGCCGCGCTTCGCCCTATAGTTATCTGATCACGTATAAAATGTACAAGCGACCCGACTGTGACTCCTCCGCCGCTAATCATATATTCTGAAGATGACGCCCCCGGCACAACGGAGAAACCGAACTTCTTATTGTTTCTAATAAAAAAAAAATCTATTTCTGTATGGCGCGAGACACTTTGGTTTCGGACGTTCGTTATTAAAATTTAATAAGTCGAATTGATTGTTTTGTTCGAGTATTAATTAACAAGTAATGATGAACAACAACAATAATACAAAAATTGAAATGATACAATTTTACTTTATTACAGTTTTTGAATTGAAAACTTCTTTTGGGCGCGTTGGGCATTTTTGAGATGGGAAAAAACCATTAAACTCGCCTCCTGTAACCGTAATGTAACCGACACCGCTGTATGTTTTCAGAAATTGCGCCATATACCTACACAATACCACTGAAACTAGAATATGTTGCGTAATAATACATTCTTGCGAAAACTAATTGAATTGAAATAATACATCAATGCGAACAGAGATGGCGCTGACAGTTTAAGAAAAGAACAATTTTTGAGAAGGGTATAAACCAACTCGCGACCTGTAACTGTGTAACCGACACCTATGTATATAAGTAATGTACTTTCCTGACGATTCAAAAAATACACGAATAATTGTTCAAGTTTTCACTTCTGTCGGCACTCCCGCAGTGTTTTTTTCTTGTTTTTTTTAAATGTACTGACAACATTTGTCAGGCTTGATGGTAGGCAGCTACAGTCACCCTATAACACAAGTAACGCTATATAGGTGCTGCAAGTAGGCTGCCTACCTTAGTAGCGTTAAGGATAAGGGATTAACAGGGATAGGGAGAAATAGGCTCTGGCATTCCTTACTCACTCATCGAAACTCAATTAAAATTACAATTTGTTTACAAATAGCGAACCGCCCGCAGCTACGCATGAATGCATTTTTTTTTGCAAATTATATTACAAACCTTTCTCGTTTATCGCTCTTTCCACTAGTGAAAACTGTATCAAAATTCGTTAGGTGGTTTAGAAGAAGTTATGCAGAGGCGGATAGCGACATATACAGGGTGGAAAGATAAGTCGGGCCCTGGAGGGAAACTACCTTAAATCCTTAAGTTAGCTCATTTTACATAAAGGAAATATTCCTTTATTTTTAAAAAGAAACAAAACTGCATTTAAAGATTTTATAAAACTCGCTTGGCTCGCCCGGGACTCGAACCAACTAAAATTAAAAAAAAAAACACTCACTATTTTATTATACTAATCGATAGGATTATTATTCAGGATAAAATTTCTCTAACAAACATTTGGTCTTAAAAATAAAAATGATCGTAAAATCTAACATTAACTTTATTTTGTTAACAATTTCTTATACTTAAATTATTTAACTGATAATTTGTTCGAAATGAGCCCCCTCGTTCCGGATACACAAATTTAGTCTCCGTTGAAATTCATTTCTTGTAGCCTTCAGCAAAGTGTTGTGGTGTATGCCCCTAATAACATTTTTTTTAAACAAGGCCCCCAACGAGGCAGGCATCAAATTAAAACACGTTGTTCAGAATAATTGGCACTAGGCGGATGCTGCCGCAATTATAGGAGGCTCAACATGCACCAGTAAGAGCTCCAAGCAACATCCCATGTACTAAACCTAAATCTAATCTAATCTATAATACTAATGATAATAAAAATAAAAAAATTAAAATAATTGAAATAAATAATAATAAAAATGTCACATTACATGTCAAATTTTCTACAACCCTTAGCTCTTGCACGGTGTCATAACAGGTTTCATAAATAACATTTTTTACATTACGTTCGTTAAAGAACTTGTGTACTAAATAGGTATTCTTTATGGATATCTTGTACGACAGACGAGAGTAAGACCAAATGTTTGTTAGAGAAATTTTATCCTGAATAATAATCCTATCGATTAGTATAATAAAATAGTGAGTGTTTGTTTTTTTTAATTTTAGTTGGTTCGAGTACCGGGCGAGCCAAGCGAGTTTTAGAAAATCTTTGAATGCAGTTTTGTTTCTTTTTAAAAATAAAGGAATGTTTCCTTTAGGTAAAATGAGCTAATTTAAGGATTTAAGGTAGTTTCCCTCCAGGGCCCGACTTATCTTTCCACCCTGTATTATATTATTTTATGATATGTACCTATTTTTATATATTACAAAACAAAGCCCACCGCCTCTGTATGTATGTAGGTATGTATTATGTTCTCAATACAAAAACTACCGAATGGATTTTCATGCGGTTTTTATCTATCAATTACAGAGTCATTCCTGATTAAGGTATAAGTGTATAATTTGTTAAGGTTATTTTGTAAATTGGTTGAAATATGACGATGATTGTTGAAGATGTCAAAAATAATCAAGCAGTCTGGGAGCTTAAATCGAAATCGCTGCCTAATCTATGGTGGGATTGTTTCACTTTTATAGGTCTATAAAAAAGTTTGTCTATCTTTTAAGCATAGCTTACTATGTCTACCTATTTTAACTTCCAAAAAAAAATTATAAATACATAAACGCTTGCTAAACGCTATGTAATGCAAGGTAATCCTCTTCCTATATAAAAGTGGGTGGCACCCCACGCAGCGTCATTACGTTAAAAAGTGTATCGGAATGGTAGGGGGGCGACATAAATATTCCAGGCGGTCGCGTAACTCAAGCGCGCGCGACTCCTGATAATTAAAACTCGCCGGAAAATGGCGAATTCACTTCACATATTACAATTAAAAACGGCCGCTGCAAGCCGCGAATTGGTTTTATATTGTACAGAAATACGCATTCGTGTGGGACAACAAACGATAAATTTTAATAACACATACAAATGTATAGTTGAACATTACATTAATCCATTAACAAAAAAATTTTTTATAGATCCCAAATTAGGCATTCCCTATATTTTGGGACCATAGTTTAACTAAATAGTTAAGTACAAGAAAAATATAAAATAATATCCATTAAAAATCTATTGCTACATTTGTTATAATCCAAAATATTATTTAGTATTTATCGTATGTATAGCACACTTGGAACGAAATATAAACCAACAATTTTGTTAGTTATTTCGATAATCAAGATAACTAATTCACATTTATCTTCTGTTAGATATTTGTCAAGGTTTTAAGGAAAATGCCATAGAGCAAATATAGATATAATGTGTCATAGTTTGTTACTGTGATTGGTAGCCATTGATTGCTTCCATAGTGGCACGCAATGGGAATAAAAAAATCGGGGCATACAGTTTGATGCTGTAGCCATACGAGTATATATGTCGTCTACATATAAAATTTAATTACACAAAATTACTATAGATGGTATATTCAAATTCGTTGGATATATATAGATATAATATCCTCAAAGGGAATACACATATTCGCGTAAACTACACCTCATCTATTGTTTGTTTTTGTTTTCTAATTTCGCAGTTAAATAATATTCTCATACTCAATAAATTAAAATTACAATTACCTTAGTCTGGGTCATAAAATTTTCTCTACTATTCATAGTAAAATAAATGGTTATAGTAATGAAATGAAATGGTATAGGCATACCATTTCATACCATTGCATAGCAAATAAAATGGACATTACATTTTCTCTGCATCTATTTTTTAAAATTAAAAATATACATTGACAAGAATTAAAGCGTAAACGGGGTAAAATGTCCTAATTCAACACGTGAATCCTATTCAAATTCATCAGAAGCGGTACGCAAATATACGGTCGTTCGTCGCGGTTGAGCGTTGAATAAACGAGAATTTTCCCGTAAACGCTCGCAAAGCTCGTACGAAACAAAAAGTTGACCACCTGCTCCTGTGGAGCAAAAGGAATCATTTGAAAAATGACCAGCTGCTTTTTAATACACACCGTATTTTTTCCTCGCCAACGTTGTCATAGGGATAGGCCAATTTAATCCATCAAGCCACGCTACAGGGCAGCGTCCGAGCCGATAAATTCTGCATTGTTACAAATGATTTTTCTCTTGCTTTTATATCTCAATGTTTAGAGAGATTATATGGAAATATGCATGAGATTTCTTTTTGAAACTTCCATTATATTAATTAGGTATTTTGTTCAAGCATTTGTGGGAAGGTCAAAAGTTTTTTCTAGACTTCAAACGACTGATAACCGTAAGCGATATTAATATTTAAGCAATAAAAAATTTAAACAACAACAACAAGGTTAACAAGGTTTAAACGAATCTGAGCTCATACTACATTTATCTATACTATGATTGAAGTTACTTAATCTATACTATAATACTTGTAATACATGTAGAGAATATTATTTAATAAAAAAAAATCTCAAATTATACAAAAAATGGAAATCATTACAATAAAAATTTCAGACAAATATTTTAGAGAATTTAGTTTTAAATAAAAATGTTTATAAAACTTTTTTTTGCTAAAAATGGTTAATGATTTTGCTAAGTACAAATTTATTATTTTGGAAGATTTTTTAAAATTCATGCATGCAGGCTTGTCTCGCGCGAAATGGGAGCATCTCATTGTTATTGCAACAGCTATGACCGACGATCGACTGTCAAATGTCACGTGACATCGGTCAGCTGTGTCTGTGTGAGGGTCTGCAATAAAGATTGACGCAGTGGCCGCCGGGGAGGCGCCAGCAAAATGTCAATCCAGCTCTCGATCTTAGATCTAGCCGGGTCGACCCGCGGGAAATACCACGTCTGTTCAGAATTATGACGCTAGAATCTTCTAACGTAATTGGATTCTGTTCTATGACGTAAACTAAGGTGAAGTTAGATATAAACATGAGCGTATAACTAAGGTCTTTGTAATATTATCTGTCGTATTTTAACACTATGTATTATTACAATAATGTATTTTTAGAAACCTTTCATTATTCCTTGATAAAGATGTAACAAGTTGTTAAATTTTCTTACTGTTGAAAATTATTTTATACTAGCTGTGTCTGGTGGTTTGACCCACCGCTTTATTTAAATTGCCAATGACATGCGCATGTCGTCTCTTCTCGGTCATTCTCGATCCTTCCTGGTATAACCTTCATCAAGAATTAGGCTATCAAATGCTAAAATAATTTTAACAAACAAACAAACCCTTCAGCTTCATTATATTAGTTTAGATGTTAAAATATTCCTCTTGAAACCAAGTGCTGCATTCCCTCTCCTCAGTAATAATAAAAATTAAAAAAAAACTAACGCCTTAGTGCTTCTAAACGACTGTTTAGAATGACCTACTATCAAAATGACCATCACCCTGGCTGCCGTCCTATATCCCAAAAAAATATATCACATACCGAATTTGTTTATTACAATAACAATAATTGCTATAGATCACATAGATTACCAATGCTAATGTTTCGCTGTCAATGTCGAGTGAGGCGCAGGTGGATGGCACGCGTCGACGCGTGGCGCTACACGTGTCACCCTATTTGGCGATTAGTTGCATTTGCCACAATTATTGTTTGTAAGAGTACCAACGATACCATCACATTATCTATTTTATTAAACAACACTCTTGTACTATTGTTATTATGTAAATAAAGTTTATTTATTGCACATCGTCGTTGTCAAACCGAAATCTGCTATGTGCAAAAACTTATGAGATATTCCCTACTATACTCAGTAGGGAAATAAGCACTTATCAGTTCTTTTATACGTTATATAAGAAATTAAACCTTTCACCAAGGTCAAAATGTTAAATTCAAAAACGTGCACATAGCAGATTTTGGTTTGACAACGACGACATTCTATTTGAGGTTCTTGTATTTCTTGTTTTTTGTCGTTCATCAAGATCATATCATATCTATCATCTACATCCAAAATTTAATTACACCACTCGATAGCTAAAAAATCAAAGATTTTTTTAGTATATTTGGTATATTTAAATTAGTATTATTGGATATATACACATAATAAGCTCAAAGAAAATATTACTCGTTATGTATTCATGTAAAACACAAGGCCGTATCCACGACATAACCACACCCCATTAATTTCTTATTTAAAGCTAGCAACGGAATATAAACGTAGGTTGTGTTCTATATTTAGTGGGTGTATTTATATTGTATGTATATACAGTATTTGAATGAATCCTGTGGCACATTTTTCTGGACCCTTATTTAATCGCGATGATTGCGTCGGCATCAGTTCGTTGGTAAATCGTGTAATAATCCCAAGCTCTTACGGGACCCGACGATCGTCGATTTCTCCTTGTATTCTGGTCACAACTATGTCCACTTACATATTAATACTTATTCAGAATTCAGAATTCCTCTTAATTTAATCACGATAAATTTCTCGTTATTTCTCTTATCTATAAGTAGGTATGTTGTAGTATGAAAAAAGAGTATAATAAACTGAAATCATACTTGTTTAGATTAGTGAATCATTTGTTTTCATTTTGTAATTAATATTTATTGTAGACAGTGCCAGAAAAATATTTTTAAAAATTTGAATACAAGATTTGAAAGATAGAAATTTACATGGCTTACGTAGGCTTAACAGTGCGAGGTACATAAAAATGATGTAGTAGGTACTAGAGAATTAGATTTCTTCTAAAATCCTAAAGAAAACTTCGGCATAGCATACCTCTATCTTTAACGGTTGACTCACAGTACCTAACCATATCCTTTCATTAAAACTTTAAATCTCCACACATACTTAAGTCCGTCATGTCTGTTTCCCCTACTTCTAAAACACCGAACGGATTTTAATTCGGTTTTCACTTATGGAAACAAGGATAAACGAAGCCGGGAGCAGATGGCTAGTTAATTAATTATAAAAATAACATAAATTAACAAGAAGAAAATTGAGAATATATCTGCATTTCATGTGACATAAGTAAAAATCAAAAATTAAGCAGACATTTCGTGTGAAAATACTACAATTCGGAATAGATGTTAATCAATTCTTCGCGAATTATCGTTTGATCTGGGTGCGCGGGGGCAATGATTATGGTGTCCCGTGGGACGTCACGGGCGTGCCGGCTCAATGACACGTAGGAGATGCGAACGAGGCTCCATCCACTGAATCACAAGCTTCCCACGCACTGTGACATGACTGTCTCGCTTGCATTGTACTTAATACCGAATCAAATTACCCTACACTTGAAATAATACTATTATGTCGCCACCGTATTCTATGGAGATATTATCATCAAAAATATATAAAATATAATAATAAAAATAATAAAATCTGGCAACTAAAAATATAAAAGAATGGAAGAAAAACATCCCTATACAATTAACAAGCAATGTTTTAACCATTTCCCTATCTTTTCTAATCCCTATTCTTAACACTACTATGGTCAGCAGCGAACTTGCAGCACCCCTTACAGAAGACCACAGTGAAATAGCAGCATGTGTGCTGTTGTGTTTCGGTGAGTTATCCCTATCCTTAATACTACTATGGTCAGCAGCACACTTACAGCACTCCCTTACAGAAGACCACAGTGAAATAACAGCATGTGTGCTGTTGTGTTTCGGTGAGTGAATAAGGGATGCCAGAGCTCATTTCCCCCTATCCCTTCTTAACCCCTTAGCCTTAATCAGTGCAACACCTGTGGGCGTTGTTGTGTTAAGGCCACCTACCATCAAGTGGACCGTCAGTCGAGCTTAACATTAAAAAAACTATATAGTTTTAAAGGAATGACATTGTACCTTTTAAGGGCGTAGAGTAAAATAAAAATGTGTTTCTATATATAGATATTTATGTGCACAATAGTGACTTAAGTAATATTTGAAAGTTCCCAAAAGTGTCACTTTCCTGATTAGAATTATATTTACATAAAGCACCATTCCTCTTCTTTAGACGTTCGTTATAAAGAAGTGTTGCAATTCGTAGCAAGCACTTAAAGTGATTAAAAAGAGGCGCGAGGTTCAGCGTAGCGGGGCTACGGTTTACCTACATGTGACTCGAAAATGAACACTTCAATGAAACACTTATTATTTTTTATATGAAAAGTTATAATCAAATACAATGATTCATTGATTTAAATTTATATAATATATAATACTAGTGGCCCGCTCCCGGCTTCACCCGGGGTGCTTTTTTGCAATCCAGCCGATAAATTACTTTAAACCGCCATCTGTGAGAACCTTATGGAACTCACAGATAAATAATTGCTGTATTGAATAAGTATCAACAGATGGCGCTATGTTAATAATAATATTATATAACTTGCAAAAAAATAATAAACAAAATGAGATATAAACTATCCTATCTTTTAAGTTGGACCAAATAACAGATACTTATGAAGTTTGATCAGTCGGTTCAGTAGTTTCAGAGATTATCGCGAACATACATCGTGACACGATATATATATTGTTAGCCTTCAAATATTACGCTTAACTAATCTTGTTTTAATATAAACCAGGAAATACCTACCGCCTACAAATTTGTTAATTTTATTTATTGCTTCAACATTTTTATTCGAAGTTTTCAGTATAATATTTGTCAAAATTATAACTAAATTATTTTAATTGGTTATAAATTATAATAAAATTTGGTCCATAGAAATTTTTGAATCAGAGTTATTAAAGTTTAAGAGTTAATCTTATAGTTATTTGGTTAAATTTCAGCATTGTGTGCTTTTGTGTTTCGGTGAATGAGTAAGTGATGCCAGAGCCGTCAGCTTGTCTATCAGCCTTAACATAAAATAAATAAATAAAATAGCTTTTCACATTTAATTTTTTTTTTTCAATAAAATGCAATAACATATACGAACTCAATTTATCTATGAATTCTCACGTGAACAGGCCCCTGCGATCGCGAATTCGCCCTTTTCAAACTAGACACTATTTATACGTACACTTTTTATAGCAGCTTTGTGTACGTTACATATGTATGGCCTTCTCGCTCGCACCAGTTCGGTATATGTATTTTTGTCGCTGCTATCCGTTTGGTTTGGAATGAACATTGAACACTCGACTCTCATGCAATTATTTTTCATTTAGCCCGTGTACTTGTTGTTTGATCCCTAGAGACGTCGCGGGAACAAGTGCAATAGTCGCCCTAAAATGAAACTATAATTTTAATGTGAGAAAATCACGCTAACGTACGTTCACCACTCGTATACTTATCTTCCTTTGGGATTTGTAATTTAGATTTTCTCATGGTTAAACGCGTAGCATTTTTTACGTACTGACAATCAGCAAACAAATTTGAGGGTAAAAAAAAAACAGAACAATTACATACATTATTTAATAATTAACATTTATTATTTGTATTAATCGGCAAAATATAAAACTAAAATTTATATTTTTAAAATCAACTATATGTCCGTAAAGGGAAATCATAGGAAAATATCATAATTTTAATGATCATAAAATAGAAAGAAACTGTTTTAAGACTAATTCCTTAAGTTTTTATGAAAAAAAAAGTAGTAATTTTTGCTTATATCTTCCCAATACACTTTTAATAAAGTAGTAAATTAAATTTTTTTTATAATAGTTGAATTACAAATTGCTTTTCATAACACTAATGGCCTAATTGTCACATTGAAATAACCATAGAAGTACGAATACGCTTCTTCCGGGTGCGCGCATGTTCATACTTCTATGGAAATAACCATCAATGAAATAATACAAAATAAGACGAATGCAGATATTTGATAACTTCCATAATATTAGTCTGGAATAAATTTTCGAAACCAAAGTTCATCTTTGTTATATTATACTTCTCTATTTGCTGAGTTTGTCGGGGGAACATAGGCAAGTTGTCACAAGATATCAAATGTAGGTGAATATATGGATATCATAAGCGATCCGTTACGCGTATAAAGCGGCTAGGGGACGCCTGAATCAATTTCTTTGATTTGTTCACTAAGTTACAATTCATTCTATTACTAAACACTAATGTTGGATTAGTGTAATATTTTTTTTAGTTTTTGTAGAATTTGAGTAGGTATGTAAAGCATTTAATGAGTGGGCAACTCATGGCATCTACACAAGTAGAAATAAGCTTTATGAGTTGTATGGTCAGAAACAGTGTAATCATAATCCAGAGTTTAGAGAATATGTAAAGAAATATTTAAAATTGTTTAAAAAGTCTGTTACATGGCAAAACCTATTCATGTAAAAAACAAAATTAAGAGTGCCACAAATAAAGCAAAAACAACATGGAACATCATTAACAGGGAAACTGGAAAGAACCATACTCATAATGGCAGCTATAATTTAAAAATAAATGATCAGAACTTTAAGGCAGATATGGATGTGGCGACAGACTTTGAAAATTTCTTTTCCAGTATTCCTGTTAACCTTACTAGGACACTAAACTCATCTTCAGTTGCTGCTGAGAATCTACTTAAACAGAATGTAAAAGAATGTGATACACCATTTGAATTTACATTTGTTGGCCCAGGTGACGTTGTGATTTCTTTAAGACAATTGAAATAAAAAAAAACTAGATCTTTGGGGCATGTTAGTGAAAACAATTGCCTCTGTAATAAATATAATTGCACCTCATTTAGCAACTGTGTTCAATTTCTGTGTTACATGTGGCGAAATTCCTAATCTAATGAAAATTAGTAGAGTTGTGTCTTTATTTCAGTCTGATGATACAACTAATCCCGCTAATTATAGACCGATTTCAATACTTCCGACCCTTAGCAAAATTTTTGAAATAAATATTTTGAGTCAATTACTTAGACATTTTAATGATCATAATTTACTTTTAAATAAGCAGTTTGGTTGCACGAAGGGGCGCTCTACTACGGAACGGCAGGTGTTGAACTATTGAAAAATATATTTGAGGCATGGGAGAACTCGCAGAACGCTCTTGGTGTTTCTTGCGATTTATCTAAAGCTTTTGACTGTGTCCAACATGATACTTTAATAAGGAAATTAGGAATAAGGCTCTCGATCATCTGATTTCTTATCTGAGCCGTAGAAGTCAGAAGGTCAATATTAGTGGTAAGAAATCTCTGGGTTCTCTAGTTAAAATGGGCGTAAATCATTAATAGTATATTAATGATTTACCTCATTCTGTGAGTAAACACAATATTGTATTGTTTGCTGATGATACATCATTAATATTTAAAATTAAAAGACAACTTATGTGCACTTTCTAACGCAGTGCATTGGTTTAGTGTAAATAATCTCCTTTTAAATGCCACGAAAACTAAACTTGTTAAATTCAGTATAGTTAAAAATATTGGAACGAATGTGATTTTGGGTAGTAGAAATTGGAGTCTGTGGAATCGACAGTATTTTTAGGTTGATTTGTTCGAAAAAATCGACATATTTTGATTTGATTTGATTAATAAATTTATTAAATACGAAACTCTTATTAAAATTAAACATTGTTTAATAATAGGTACTTATAAAGTATAATCATTTTATTTGCATTTAATTCCCATACAACTAATTGTTTATTGTTATGTTAGTACCAAATATTTAGTCCAGATTCTATTGGATCTGTGATTTCTCGAATGGCTCTTCGCGTCTTATTATTCTTCTGTAAGATTAGTGCCGCCAGACGGGCTGCCAAATGTCTTCAAACGCCCGCAAGAAGCTTAAAATTTTGTCAAGTAGTTTAAAAGTAGTTTATTTTATAAACTAGGTATATGGACACAACGCCCCACATTTTGTTGTCTTAATCACAGCTACACACTGAACTAAACTAATGGCTGGTGCTCACGAGTCATTTAACGCATCGTAAGGGACAAGTGCCGATATCGTCTGCGCATTAACCATACTTTATTTTATTTCATTTTGCCTCCACCCCGTGCCATTAATCACACCAAGCATCCCGACTCATTTATCCGCTCATTTTATACACTGCTTCAATTGTATATTGAATAATAAACATCTGGAGCAACATCATAAGCGTTAAGGGATTGCAATAGTTTGTTTGACAATTATTTACTTATAATATTCAGTTATGTTTATTTATTATTCATTGTTCTATCTGTAGTCTAATTTGTTAAGACAAGGTTTTTGGTACAAGGTAAATTTATTATTATTAGTTGTTGCACGCGACTTCGTAAATGTAAATAGAAAATATATAGCCTATATGTTAATCGCTGATAATGTATCTTTTTGTGGGTGAAAGACTTCAAAATCGGTCCTATAGTTTTTGAGTTTTTTCATTAACTACAAATAATTGGAAATCTTATCCGGTAAAATGACAACACTTTTTTTACTATTCATTTTTTTGTCTAATTATGTTTTTAACTATTTCCTCATATTCTTTTTTCAAAGAAAATATTTTCATATCTACAAAAATACAATAAAAAGATACTTAATTATAAAATTGAATAATTACCTAATCTATATTCACCATATGTTTGTATAAATATATTTGTGTTTAACTAAAAAATATATATATATTTGTGTGAAAATTTAAAGTATTTATTTTTAATAGAGTTTAAATTTTTAAGTGTAGCAGAATGAATATAAATGTTATCAATTAATCAACAGTAAAATTGATAACGTGATTGGGGTCAATTTTGAAAGGTCGTGAGGCGGTGTGGAGTGATTCAAGCGAAACATCTGCCGATCTCTATCAGTTATTTGTCGTGTCACGTGCCACAGATCACTGTGTACTGATTACAATGCATTGTCTCGCGGAAGTATTGACTTCGTACTTAATCACGGTGATTCGTCAAATCGATTCAAATCTGTTACCATTTTTGAGTGAAAAGGGAATAGGGAATCGCCATCTATATCTGTTGCAAGTGATTTATTATGTTGTCTAATTCATCTGTAATTTAAGTTCAATCAAGTATTTTGTTTTATTATTTTTCCTTTTTTTCGATAAGGGCACCCTTTATCAAATAAATATTACATAACTCTTAACGTAGCTAGATAAAAAAATTCGAGTGTATTTTAACTGTTAATAATATAATGAAAATAACTTAATATTTGCTTAAAAAAGAAAACATTTAAAAAATTAAAGGCGTCACTAGGTGCCTCATACAAAATTGTAAAAATTCAACAGCCTGCTTAAATCTGAATCGATGTCCAAAGTTTCGCTTTTATTTACTTAATGTAAGTAGGTACTTATAATAAAAAAAAGCTTTTTTAGACATAAAATCTGTTACTGAATCAGACAAGATAAATTACAGGTACGATATATACATAGGTATATAAGTACTATTACATCTGTACACCAATATGTAATAATATTACATATTGCTTCTATTTAGTATGAGTTGATATTCTCTATGGGACTTCATCATGCTTAGATTGTGAGGACTTCCCAAACTTGATTGTTGGTCTTTGAAGACGCCCTTAAGATATTAAAACCGTAAACTTCTTAATTGATTAAAATTTTAAGTTAATATAATGAACTTAAATTTAGCTACACATTAATATTTATTTAATGTACTTGTCTAAACCATCAATATATTTATATAAAATTTCAAATGTACTAGAAGACATAATGAAATAAAAATTGGACATTTGTTAAAAAATGCATCGCAGCGTAAATTATGAAAGTCATCTACAGTCATTATTTTGAGTCCGATGGTTGTTGTGTGCGGATGCACATACAGGGGTACTGGAGTAATGGACCGTGCTCTGACACTATGCAGTCACATCTGTCGAGGGGTAGACATTAGTGGATAAATAGGCGCGCTGTAATCTTTTTGTGATTAACATTTCAATGTCGATGGGACCAAACCAAATTTACCTGTCTACCTAATTAATTGGTCGTATTTTAAACAATATTTATTTAAAAAAAAAATTGAAATTGTATTGTGTTGGATTAAGAAATGATCATGCATTCGAAAAAAGTATGTGAAAGATTATTTTTGACATGATTAAGTCTTCAAATTTGCTTCCATAGTGGGAGGCTATTCAGAAAAACGATGATAACAAATTCGGGAGTTACAGTTTGATGCTGTAGCTACATACATACAAAATTTAATTATAACATTCGATACAGTTTTGGTGAAAGTTTTAATTTAAAATCGGATGAGTAGTTTCGTGGACTGTACATACATACAAACAAAAAAATATTATCTCTTTATAATAACTATATAGTATATACTAGTATATGTAGGTAAAGATTTATCACTTGAGTATTTAGCCACTCAATGGTCGTTTTTGAAGGTTTGAATCAGATTATAGTACGGGCTTAAAACCTCTGGTTAAACTAAATACTAATCAACAGTTAACAAATAAAGATCTAGTTAGTTAGTTTAACACACCTGTTGCGTTAAACACTATTGAATAATGTCGACATACGGTGTGAATAAACTGCGTATTCATCTCTTTATTATGATGTGTTAATCTTGGATTATCACAAAATGTTAACACATGTTACCAGTTAGTAAAAAATAAAAGCGACTTTGAAACGACCAAACACACTTTTAATCGACATACTGAATTGAACTTTAAGCCGTTGAATTAAGGCAGCTTTTCAATAGCGGGGTATAGGTGATGGAATTGAATAGATATTGAGGGTAGCTAATATTATTTCGGGGCGTTCGGTGTTGCCTTTTCATCCGCCGAGTATAAACAGGGGGGTGTGTTTCGCGGTGTTTGATCATGCTGGACCACCTCGGTTGACGATAGATTTTTTTTATAAATGTTATGTTCAAATAAAGTTAGCTAATCACTAATAAATGAGTTTTTAAAATTTTTTTTTTTCATTTATTTATTTTATTTACCACCTATAGATTTTTATTCGTATATCTCAATTACTTAACCTATTGCTTACGAAAAAAAAAACTGAGTATTTAAGTAAATGGCATAGCCAATTTTGTAATCACTTAAGCTAATGGCCCGAGCATATTATTTTATAGCAAAATAAAGTAAACTATACTAATATAATATAAAGAGATAAAATTATAATATTAGTATAGATTAATTAGTAAGTATAATATTAGTAAAGAGATAATATATGTTATACTAGCTACACGCTCCCGACTTCACCCGGGTTCAAAATAAAAACTATCTTATCTTTTAAGTTGGACCAAATTACACATAGTTACAAAGTTTTATCAAAATCGGTTCAGTAGTTTAGGAGTTCATTGGCGTCAAACAACGTGACACGTAATTTTTATATACATATATAGGTATATATACCTAGAACAGTGATGTGCGTTATATTGCTTTATATATTTTGTCAGGCGTTAATGCTGATTTCTTGAAGATTATTGATTTATTTTTCCACGCGGACGAAGTAGAGGTGGAGGTAGTTGTGTAGGTATATACCTATAATCTTTGCTTTGTGTGATTTTAAATTTTCATAACAATATCGAAATAACAATTTTTTTAACCAATAAATCCTGATATGTGTTTTTGCTTTTTGCAAGATGAAACCGTCATTATCAGCGAACTTGCTTGCAAACGTACCTACTTGTTTATTGGAGATGTTTGGAATTGTTATTTTTGAACTTTAACATTTGAACTCGACCGATCATCATGAAATACATGTGTATGCTGAAATTAATTTGACAAAATAAACTTTCACATATTTGCAAGCTTGCTCGATTATCTTGGTTATCCTTTACACGAGAGCCATTGGATTAAATTGCGCGGATCCTGAAAAATAAAAATTCTTTGTAAAAACTTAAAATTTTCTTTTTTTATATTATGAAGGTATTAATACAATTAAAATCCGTATCTACCTATACATATAATAAAATCGCAAACGAGCCGTGTCTGTATACTACATTAAATATTTTTTCAAAAAAAAAAAACAATTTGTGCACGTTGTACATGTGCTACTTAAATAAAAAAAATGTTTATAGAATGTTGTCTGTTTTTCTGTACGTTTATGGACGCTAATCTTAGAAACAGCTTAACCGATTTGAATGCGGTTTTCACTGATATACTGATGATTTCCTAGATTAAATTATAGGAAACTTTTTATCCTGAAATTTTTTTAGGTTCCTGTGGGATTTTCAAAACACCATCTACAGCGCGTACGAAGTTGCGGGCACCATCTATTATTATAATATAATTGAGATTTATATGTCCAAGTAGCCATGTACTGATGTGTAGGTAAAACTAGCAATGCGGATGGGCGAGCCTCGGTGCCGGGGGCGAAGCGAAGCCGGCTTGAGTCAATATTTGCGCGGCCCGGTCGGGCCCAGGCTAATGAATACAATTAGATCATTCCGCGCGGCCTCACGTTTTTCATACGCCTCGAGGGCCCGCCCCTGACAACGTGTCAAATAAAGTACCCTAAACCTTTGTACATAACACTTAGTACAAACATCAACGATCTTAAATTCAACCCATTAGGTACTTGTGACGAAAATTTACTTAAAACTGTGAACTAACTGTGAAAAACACTTGATTTTTTAAATTATTATTGGAGTTTCATATGTAAACCCAGGGTATGAAAAATGGGAGTGAAATCAAATGTCACATGTCACACTACACGTTGCAGACTACAATATGCTTCAATACCTAACAAAATGCATTCATTCATTTACCCTCATTTACTAATCTATGTATTTTATAATCGTTCGTAAGGAGGAAACTCCAGTTGTGCGTCGGACTTGACACGCACACTTTTTTTCAAAGTTGGCACTGGTCTGGATTTGGAAAGTAGTAACCACCCTCTTACAGAAGACAATCCCTCTCGTTTCCAGTGCATTTACCGAATTAAATATTTTCCATAGTCAAGTGGCACATCACCCTCCCCCGAATAACTCCATGATATATTACTACGAGTCTGAATTCAATGACAAGCTTATTATAATTATATTATAAGCTTATTATAAATTTCTTCTTTTCTCAAAAAGTATTGTTATTGATGAACAAAAATAATAAAAATATAGGTATTCCTTCTTTGTAAATTAAATATCTACTCATATCAAGAACTATACGTTCTCTCGCAACTTTATCCCAGTCATAAACCAAAAGGGAAATTTGCATTCATTCACAGAAATACAACATAACTATTGCTGTTATCACAGTTTATTAAAGGGATATTACAAAATTTTAAGACGGTGGTTATTTTAATGATAAAGTGGGACCGCTGCTAAACGGTCATCAATGCGCCAAGGGCGGTTTGTGATAAAAACCAGCTAGTGAACGCCCCTATCACTGCCGGGTATCCATGAGGATTTCCCAACGTTACAGAAAAGGGGAATACTTAGTAGGGATAGGTGGAACGGGCGTAAAAATTTAGTATAGTATTTGGTAAATTAGGTTGTAAAACTTACTTTTATAGCTAATACTACAGTTTTCTTAAATGATATAGGTTCAAAAATGTGAATCATTGCCAACTACCATTTCTAGTTATTTTGAGTAATTGTTAGTGCTAATTACAGATTATAGAGCTTAGACAGGCTACTTGAAAAAATATCTTAATTCGAAAAAAAAAACACTATGGAATGAACCGGAAAAAACATTGCCATAGTAAAGCGTGGCCAGGTTTAGCTAGTATTACAATAATATATTATGTTATTACTCTATTGTTTCATTAGAGATGAACCTGTATATTATATTAAATTTTATTTATATGAATCTAGTGCAACTTTAGAGGCTTTAGAGGAACCGTCGCTTCTAGTGGCGAAGTTTTTGTGTGTTACTTCCGTTTCAGTTAATTCATTAGCGAACAAAGTTGTGGCTCGAAGTTGTGGAACGGCCAGAAGCTGCTCTGGTTTCACAGAAACTGTACGAGCAAGTCATCCCGCAGAATACATTAGCCCGTATTTGCAGTTAGCCCGGCACGACGCGGCTTGGGCGACAACGCGCCACATGGCGACGCAAACCGCCTTGTTTATTTTAATACTCAACCATTGTTGCTCCTCGCTGTTTACAGAGGGAACTGTATTAAACTACCCCTTGTGGATTTGTACAACGTAGCTGTTGTTGCTTCTCTACGAGTCGACCTAATTTGGGGCTGTCATAAAGTGTACACACAATGTTTATTTAAAGAATATTAAGTAATAAAAATAGATTTAATTTTCTAAAACAAGTAGTTATTTTAATTTTTTCTTAATTGTTATTTTTATTGGTGTCCCTGGATGCCGTTTTTATTTGAAGAGTAAATAAATCTTTAAAATATTTTAAGAAATTCAATAATTTAATACATTTAATTATTATTTTTTAAATTGTACGAAGGATGCTAATCAATACTAATATTGTAAATGTAAAATCTGTCTGTCTGATCATCATGAAATTTTACATACACGTTGTCATGGATACAAGAAAGCACATGATACCTTTCATCCAGAAAAAAGTATCTATTATATTTTCTTTATTTCATGGAAACTGTATACCTTGAGTAGAAACTTTATTTAAATTCTATTTAATAAATCCTGGCCGACAAGCGATTAAATATCTGTATATATACCTACTATACAGATTGTAGCTACGATTTCTCTGTCCGCATCAAAAAATAATTACTTTAATAAACGTACTCGAAATTAAATATCATCTGATGTATCTAACAGTTATGGCATCTGCGGAGCGGATGCATCTCCTGTTTAATTACATTTATCGATGTCCCCGCGTCCTGTAGCCCTCCCCCCCTCCCCTCCCCCCGGCCCCGTCCAAGCTATTTGGTTCATTTGCAAAGTGCATTTCGATGCCGAGTTCGATTGTTCCGACCCCATACTTAATTGCTCGCCAGTTATTTATTATTGACATTTTATTGTACTTTACAGTTTATTTATCTGCACCGTTCATCTACTATACATATAATAAAATCGTAAACTGACCGTAACTGTACATCAAATTAAAAAAAAAAAACCTATTTTTACAGTCTGGGTAGGTACAAAACCTTAGTCAGTTTTCAAATTTATTCCTTTATCAAGTTGACTTATCACCGGTTGAAACTAAAACACTAAGGAGACAACTGACAGACATTTGAAATAAAGTTTTGGTATGAGTGATAATTTCCCTGATGCAAGAAAATGTCGACTTTTCTTACCCCGACACACGGTCCTTGTGTTACCGATGTCAAAGAAATAGTTTTTAGAATTTTTGTCTGTTTATCTGTGCGCGCTAATTTCAGAAACGGCTTAACCGATTTGAATGTGATTTTCACTGATGTATTGATGAATATCTGGATTAACATATAGGATACATTTTATCCTGGAAAAATGTTAGGTTCCTGTGGGATTTTAGAAAAGTTGTGGACACCAGCTTGTTTAAAATATACCTCTGTATCAGATAAATGAAAATCGATATCCAATTCCGAAACGCACGACGACTTGTTGACGAAAATACTTATTTACATTAGAGGCACACATATTCGATAAACATAGCAACAAAATTCATACAAACACATCGGTCGGACGGTTATTTGCTCCGAGCCCACGCTCGACTTCTCACCGACTTGGCATTCCGCTCGCCGTCGTATCGGTACTCATTTGTATTGAAGGCGGCTCGTGTATTATTTGTTTGTTTGTGGATACCGCATGGATTGTGAGAGCTTTGATTTTTACCAAATCGGAAATAATGCGGAAGGCGAGGCGCTCGAGGCAATCGGTCCTCGTAGAGAGTGATTCGCGAGGGCCGCTCGAGCGAATCACTGTGTTCGTTAGGTGAGCCACGTTGCTTACTTAGCCGGGGCACGTACTTGGCCTTTTTACTCCGACCGATGGATTTTATTTTAGATATTTCAAACAAAGCCACGGACTTCGCTCTCTATGTATTATATATTATTTTAGGTAGACAGAGGACATTATATAATGTTATAAAATATTTTATAACATAGTCCTTAGAGGGTCAGAGTCAGAGTCAGAAGAAAAATGTTATTATTTCATTCATCAATTGCACCATCAGCCTGTCTGACGACCTATACATAAAACAAACGTGAACGATGCAAGTTTAAATTAATAATTAATAAAATTAATCACTTAAAGCTTAAAAAGAACTATTTAATAATTATGTTATTATGTTATTAAATAATTCTTATTAATAAATGTAATTATTACAGGAGCAACTAAGGCACTAATCATAGTTAACCAGAATAACTTTTTGACGTATTTTTCTCTCTTTTATATCAATTTCTAAATGGGCATACAATTTTTTTAAAATTATCACCTAAATTGTGAAAATTTGTATGAAAAAAATTAATTTCATCTTTCATTATAAGAATCAAGATTTGTCTTTGGTTGTAAATTTTCATAGGCTTGACGACCTCTATGAACAACAATTCCAAATTCTCATACTAACAACTAATAATAAATAAGTGAATCATACATGATATATGAACGTGATGTGTACTGTAGTTTACATTTCAACGGCGGACGATACAAACATGCGGATACATTAAATTAACTGGCTATATTGGTACCAAGGAACCATTAGCATAATATTATGAATTTACTGGCACAACATATTGAAGTAGTCAATGTCAAAATTTAAAGAAAAACAAATTAGGGAATGCAGCTGCGACTCCTTCTGACGAATGACCTGTGACAACAGCCAAAGCACACGGTACCAAACAGTCACAATAAACCGCCTGTTTCAATGTCAATCCGCATATATTTAGTTGTTACTCATTCTAAATAAGTTACATTGTTTATAGCTTATTCATACTGTGCAAGAGTTTAAAAGAAAAACAGTTTCGGTTAGCGAGGTCATGCGGAAAATTTGTATAAAAGTGCTGCTAGAAAACTGGAAACGCATTCTTTTTTTTTAAAACAAACTCTTCCGAGGTTCTGAGCTCTTCAAGGGAGGTTGAGTCCTTAGGACCAGCACACGGGCTGCAGTTAAGCTAAGCTAGCACAGAACATAAGCTACATCAGACGCAAGTACGCTTCTTACTCTAATAGAAGAATGAGTTCTGGCATCAGCATCTGAAACAACATGGGTTTTTTATCCTCAGTATAGGCTTCTGTGAAATAAACTTCTAATGTGTAAAGTGTGAAGTTTTATGCTATCTGCTTTCTGTAATTGGTTCAAATATCCTTTCGTTCATGGGTTCCCCACCACGTTGCTGTTAGTAATAATATCTGTCAGAAATGTTTATGAAGATCAATAGGTTATAATTGGTAGCCACAAATTGGGTTGTTGAATTGTGTGTGTGAATGTTGTTATTATTGGTAGCCACAAGCTTAAAAAAGGTGGAAATAATAAAAAGTAATTTCATAGATGTTATCACGGATGCACAGTGAGTAATCAAAGCAAATTTTTAATACATACGAGTTTGCAATAAAAATAAGAAATAGTAACAAAAATCTTACTAAGATTTGCGCCTTGTGTTTGTTCAATGTTCATGGAAAAATGATTAAATAAAACATAATGTTGCCATCTTACAAATTTCTTCTTGTTATGAACATACTTAAAAAGATGGGCAGGAGTCCGCTGATGTCGAGCCTTTAGTAATAAGTATCCTTATTATGTGGACAGACTTACTTGTAGTATAAATGTCCCGAAAGTTTCTTTGTATCAAAGACAAGTGTTAATAAAACAATGTTACGTAGCGGTTATTGAAATTATTATAGGACGGCTTTAGACTGGTCATTAACATTCATCATGATCATTGCCAAGGAGAGTCCACGGCGACAGGTCGTAGGCGTCGTCGTAAGTTATTTGCTTGTTTTCCTGGTGACGAAGTTGTTTGTAAATGAATCAAATTCCCATTATCCTCCATTAACTAACTCGATTGGAATTTGTTTATAAAAAGCAACTACGAATGTACATATAGGAAAAACAATGAAGGTATTTTTCGTATTCAAAATGAAAATGTTCATATGTGGTTTTGCTAACATCTTAGCAATTGGATTAATCGTTACGACTAAATGTACACAGATTGACACCAATTGTACGACCTTTAAAGTAGGTAATTACTTAAAGGCTTGTGTTATGTTATGAAAAAACCAGTGAATGGACAGAGATTGAAAGGATAGAGACAAATTGTCGAGTGGTTAAGGCGCTTGCTTTAGCGCTCTGTCTCAGGGGTCCCGGATTCAATTTCCGGCAGGGTCAACATTGGAAATGTATTTTTCAAAGTTGGTTTTGATCTGGAATTGGAAAGTAGTGGCAGGGCATACTACATGTAGCCCGACTGGCGACAGTAACCACCTCCTTACAGAAGAAATAATAGCATGTGTGCTCGATGCACGGTTGTTGTGTTTCGGTGAGTGTAAGGGATGCCAAAGCCCATTTCTCTACTCCTTCCTAATCATGATCGGCAGTGCACTTGCAGCACCTGTGGCGTTGCTTGTGTTATAGGCAACGGTAGCCACCTACCATCAAGTGGACAGTCAGCCTGACTGTCGAATTAACATAAACAAAAAAATGTTATCTAGCAAACTTTGTTTAAACTAGTGGTGGTATAGTTGAAGCCAGGGTATTTTACGATCAGCAATCATAAATAGGCAGCCCGGCGGCTGGCTGCAAGTAGTGACCTCCTTATAGAAGACCACTGTGAAATAACAACACATTAGGTATTGCTTTTCGACGTGTTCTCTTATTGAAAAGTTAAAGAGGTCCCACTGCACTAAGCGGGTTTTGAAACATAGAATACGTATCTAAATATCAAATACTGGATTATTTGCTAAAATGAATATGCAAAATATCACTTTATTGTCATTTCCAGTTCCGTCTGAAAGATTTTCCTCGAGACATAAAATAAAAATGAACTAGAGATATATCAGATATAGTAAAAATGAAGAAATATAAAGGAGAGCAAACATAATCAGTGCACTCGACAATGAGCAAACAGCGTATGAGTATGTGTAATTGTGCAGAGCTGGCCCATGCGGACTCGCATGCCTCCCTGCTCAGTTTTTATTCGTAACACGGCCCAATCAGCGCCAGTGGCAGTTGCAATTATCTCTCGCACCAAATCGAATTATGATCAATTCGGATTTGTGCGCATTCGAACGAATATAAAACGGTTTGCATTAAAATTTGGCGCGCGATTCATAGGATCGTCGGGTCGTAAGCTAACTTTGTTTGTTCATTGAACTCCACCATCCCGCTTTTCCCATTTTGTTACCCTTTTTTGGTGTACATGCAATTCTATTGTACCAACGCATTGTGTACTTTTTCATGGACTTCTGTAGTAGCCCATGGAATTGGTATTATTTACGTTACATTAAATGAGGTAGTTCTGATTTTTTTATATGTTGATACTGATGAAATGGTAATGACAAATCCAAATTTTCCACCTCGAAAGCCTTTCCGATCATTGTTAAATTCATTCAAATTTAGGTCTTTTTTCAGGTTTTGTCGATTTTGACTACCAAGGACCCGTGCTACGGCAAAAGTCACTGCACATTTAGTTAGATTAAATTTGCAATTGAATGAGGGTAATTTAGTCTTGGTAGGTTTTAAATGGTTTTAAAGATACAGCTATTCAAAGGTTTGCAAAATTTCTAAGAAAATTGATGTTTTACATTTATTTTTAGTTTTTGACAATTTTGACTACTAAGGAATGGGTTTATGGTAAAAGTTATCTCAAAAGTTATTAAAGTGCACTAAATTTCCAATAAAATGAGATAAATTTAGTTTACATAGACTTTATAGTTCCTGAGATACAGCTGTAAGGCAACGCCGCTTGTTTGATACGATTTCCATGGACTATAGCTTACTATGTCAAAGGAAAATTTCGTCATCATCATCATCTCAGCCGCAGGACGTTCACTGCTGGACATAGGCCTCCCCCATAACTATCCAATAACGGTCCAATAGAACCGGTCAGAAGCAGCCTGGATCCACCGTTGACCCGCGGCCTTTATTAGGTCGTCTGTCCAACCTTGTGGGTGGACGTCCTACGCGGCGCTTGCTGGTCCGTGGTCTACACTCGAGAACCTTCCGGCCCCAGCGGTCGTCGGCTCTCCGTACTATATGCCCTGCCCATTGCCACTTCAACTTACTGATCCGCCGGCTTATGTCGGTAACTTTCGTACGTTTACTGATCTCCTCATTTCTGATTCGATCTCGCAGTGTAACCCCGAGCATAGATAGTCCTTTCCATAGCTCGTTGAGCGACATTGAGCTTCCTTACGAGGCCCATAGTTAGAGACCACGTTTCAGCGCCATATGTCAAAGGAAAATTAAAGGAAAATTAAATTAAAATTAAATTATATTAAAGGAAAATTTAATGGTGTGATAATCTTCTTTCCTATTGTGAATTGCTTGTGGAATTAAGTGCTTTATTAGTATTAGGGGTTAAAGTATGAAATTGCCGATTTGTACTGGAAAATAAAAATTCGTTTTTTTTTTAATTCAACATATTTATTTAATCAAAATAATTACCATTATTATCTTTACATTGCTGCCATCTAATAGGAAGCTCATTTATGCCTTTGCGATAGAACTCCGGTGATCTAGATTCGACAAACTGTGAGAAAGCATTTTGCACTGCCTCCTGAGAAGAAAACTTTTTATCACGCAGAAAATTGTCCAAATCACGAAAAAAATGGTAGTCCGTTGGAGCAAGGTCTGGCGAATACGGAGGGTGACGAATGGTTTCTAATTGCAGTTCCTGTAGAGTCTGCAGATCAGTCAAATCATGAGGCACCCATTTTTCATATTTTTTTATTTTATTGATTTGACGCAAATGAGTCAATATTGTTGGTAAGGTAACGTTAAACCATGCCGCTAATTCCTGGGTAGTTTCACCCAGGAATTAGCGGCTTCCACCTGTGTGGGCGGTCTTCCACGTGGTTCGTTCTTCAAATCGAAGTTTCCATCACGAAAGCGTTTAAACCAAAATCGCACAGTGCGTTCATTAGCAGTCCCCTCTCCAAACGCAACATTAATATTGCGAGCTGTTTCTGCCGCGTTAGTTCCGCGTCGGAACTCGTATTCAAAAATCACACGAATTTTCGAAGTATCCATCTTTATTGTCTAAGCTGAATAAAAAAAACAACTGAAAGTTGATAATCGAATTTTGCACATTTTTTAAAAGAAGAACTACATAGGTACCGTATAAAAAAAGTTTCACTCAAAAATCTCAAACCATGAAGGTTCTATGTCAATTCGAAGTACCTATTACAATAAAACGGCAATTTCATACTTTAACCCCTATTATTTATTTTCGGTCTGTCAGTTTTCATCAAAAATTGGAATATTTTTGAAAATTGGAATGAAATAATATGGAAAATACCCACCACATTATTTCATTTAAATATCGATAGGCAGCATACATACTAGTAGATTCTAGATGGCTCCGTCTTCTGTAAACACAAGCAACACAAGAGGGAATGTAAGTGCAGTGCTTACCTTCGTAGTATGAAGAATAAGGCCCTTCCTTATTGACGAACAAGGATGCTAATAGCAACCTTATGAGCATTCCTTAGTCATTCACCTTAAGGTTGGTTACTGACCCCAGATGGACTGTCGAGTTTATAACTGCAGAACTAACTCTGCCTGACTTTACTATACTTATCAAACTAATTTATATGTAAGATTATTAAATATTTTTTATTTATTAACATACTTTACACCTGGATTTGATAAAGTTAAAAGCGCTTTCACCTACTCTTTCTTTCATCCATCGCAATTCATACCAATACTCGTAGGATGCCCGCCTATATACATTAATCGTTTTTTTTTTCTTTATTTTATATTCTTAATCCAGTAGGTACTAAGCGTATGTTGTCTTTTGTGGAAATAAGATCCCTTCCCGTTTGCCTAACATTTAGAGTTGACGATTTTAAGTTCAATTACTTTTTCAGTGTGGCCATTATCTGCAAAAACCGTCTTTGTATAATGTGGTTTCGCTTTCAGGTATGGTTCCAGAATCGGCGTGCTAAGTTCCGCAAGCAAGAGCGATTAGCACAGCAGAAAGCTGGTGAGACGCCGGTGAAGGCGGAAGGAAAACGCGAAAAGCAAACGTCCCCAGCGCACTCGCCTCATCCAGCGCCCCCATCATCAGTGCCACAACCTGCACACCACGCGTTACCGCATCTTTCTCCGCCTGATTTGAAGCCTATCACTTCTGCAGGTAACCAACCCATTTTTAAAATATTAAAAACCCGAAATGGCTGACGCTTTTTTTATGTTGGCAGACAGGTCCACTATATGGTAGATGGTTACTGTCGCCTATAATACAAGAAACACCACAGGTTCTGCAAGTGCGCTGATGACTACAGTAGTATTAAGGATAAGAGGTTGGAAAAGGATAGGGAAATGGGCTCTGCCATCCCTTACTCACCAAAACACAACAACACACATGCTGTTATTTCACGATGGTCTTCTGCAAAGGGGTGGTTACTACCACTACTTTCAGGGAACGTCGTGTTTCCAACAGGAAGCGCAGTCAGGATGTCGTGTCACAACGTTCCCGCAACCACGCCTATTCGCGCGCTAGAAAGTCGTTGGGTTTTAGCCGGTAAGAGTCCGGCGTAACCCGCTAGATATCCTTTAAAATAACAGGATTAAAGTTAACCTATCTGCTAAATCGGAAACTAACCTTTCAACATGTTACTTACCTATCTATCTATACCTACTAATGGAGTATTGTATTAAAATCCCACTTAGCATTATTACATGAATAAGCACTGGTGCTGCTTGTGTTTATAGATGGTTGCAGGTCACCTCCCATCGTATTGTAACGAATTATTTAAAAGTGGTAACGGTAGAGGAATTTCGAAACATTATACTTACAATTAGTTTAAATTTTCTTTTACAAATAATAATTTATGTCATATTTATAAACGAGTATGTATCGTGGCATTGCTGTAATTCGGCGGCATATACTTTTAGAAACATATTATATGACGATAGTTTTAATGTTTATCTTCAGATTTACGTACGTGTTACAGACAACACATGTACATAGTTTGCGTTTTATCTTGAATTTCTAGGCAAAAAGAAATGAAGACAGATTAAAAGAGTAAAAAAAAAATTTCGAGAATATTTCACAGTATATCTATGAACAACAGTAATAGGGATTGCAATGCTAAATTAATAGGGTCAAGTAATAAAAGAAAAATATTAAAAAGAAAATCATCAACTGGATTGATGTTAAATTTTTCAAGAACATTTCATTATCCTATCTATGTTACGATTACGATTTCTCTATATATCTCATCAAGATAATAAGATAATCTCAGGAAATTAAACTCGTGAGATAATTTGAAGCAATAAATAAATAATCAATAATAATAAATATTCAGGCATATATGCCATATATAAATTTATTTCCACCTAAATACTAAGAGCGATAAAGTAGAGAAAGCTGAAAATTTTAAGCATTCATCATCTAATGATGCAAAGAAAAATACAGAGCTTTCGTAGGAAAGGCAGAAGAAAGAGATCCTGGTTGAAGAATTTAAGAGAATGGTTTAGTATAAGTACCTACTCCCTCTTTCGTGCAGCAGCTTCTAAGGTTTAGATAGGTTTACATCATGGATGGTTGCCAACTTTTGTAGAAAAGCTATACCTTAAGAACAAGGAGAATTTAATAAATGACCATTGATCATTAATCGCTATAACTATTACTTATAACAACTTTGTTACAATCAAAACTTTGTAACGTCACAAACTAAGTAAGCGACATTTGAACGAAAATGGTAACAATATTATTTGTCTGGTTTTATGGTTATTTAATTTTATTAGATTTTCATTATGCAATATGAATGCCTAGATACTTTGTATAATGGCGGATAAAATATAGTGCCAATAACATACTCGTATCTATAATACTAAACGAAAATGATAAATTAGTTTTAAAGCTTGTTTATTACTATGATGCAATACTTATTTTTGTCCCGATTATTTTGGCATTGGGAAGACGTGGCGGATGAAAAATGAACATTTTTTCATAACGTACAGGGTCGACATGTCGCTGCCCGAGCCAACCGATAATTGGTGACAGAAGTTTCTAATTAACGGTACACGCGGTAATAACCAGAAATAACCACCTAATTAACAACTAAGCCCTTAGTAACAAACATATCCAAAGAAAGAATTCAAGTTATATTATACAATGTGTCAGGTCACGAACTAGGGATACAATTATTTTAATACACAAATACACTACATACCTCTGAGGTCCAATCCACTTTTCCTCTGAGGTAGCCTTTTTTTTTGATATTCTCTTACGCGTGTACAAAAAAAAAAGAAACATATCTCAATGTTTTGGTCGTTGAGAGTTGAGACCAATCTAAATCAATATAGTAGGTAATGTTAAAGTTTTAGCAAACATTTGATCAAATCTTCTACTTTAGGGAAGTAGTTGTTTTGATCTATTATATATCAACCGTGATATTTGAGTTATTTAATAAGTAGTACAATAAAATTTATGTTAGCCCACCTAATGGGCTCCGACAGTACATAGTTATAAGAAATTTCGCTAATCTTTAATCCTATTAAATTCACACGTCTCATAACTTGGAAATAATTTGTTATTTCGACGTGTTATTTAAAGATTAATCTTGGTAAATATTTTTAGAATTTTATAGCCACTAAAAATGTTCAATGTTACATTGATAGTCAGAATTTAAACTCGTGTGAGTCACCGATCCCGAAATTCTACCAATAAAGTGTTGATCACACAATTTCAGTCGTATTGTGAGGTAAGCGTAGGCGCGCGCAACACAACAAGGCTGCCTTCGACAAATAATTACGACTCTCCGGATTAGTAGGTTTTAAATATAGAGATTATGTGTGCTGAAGTATTTTTAACAGGAGAATTCAGGTCAAGTTTGATTCTTAGCCGTTTTGTTGTTACGATCATATTTCCTGCACTTATACATCGTGAAATCATTTTGATAAAAGTATATGGCTTTGGAATCTATATAAAAAATGTTATATTGGTTTGTGTATGCTTCCAAAACTCGATAACTAGCCGACGGATTGACTTGAAATTTTTACACAACATTGCATTTAAACAGAGAAATAATCTTATATACTTTTTTCCAATAATTCCAACGGAAACAGATTTTTTTTTATTAAAAAAAAACGTTGACCGTTGTTATGGCAGCCGTGGAACGTTGCTGACTGAGCCACAGCGAAGCGTAGCCGGGTTCAGCTAGTCAGTATAAAATGTTTGGTATTAAGGAGCTTAACACCTAAACCAAAACAAAGGAGACTTGAACCGCTTTTGCTTATACGCTAATATATGGCTCATAAAATTCTGTTGTTCGACCATATCACATTGTTAGTAAAATTCAACAACTTAAATATATGTTAGTATAAATATTTTAAGTTGACACTCACTGCACACTAGTGTTGCACACTGTTCTATATATCTAAGATAGTACATAACTAGTAGTATATTGATTTATGCTGCTACAATAACTATTACAAACAACCAAAGATAGGTATCATACATACACTATACTAACAGTTTCTCCCCTACCTTATGTTCATTTCACTTACTGGTTTCTTATTACTCAAGCTATTATCATTGCACACCTACTGTAATATAAAACATAGGAGGAAGAAACACACAAATGTTTCTCTACAATTTGGTTTGGGCGAACAAATGGTGTGGCCACTAACAGAGATAGGTGCCGCGGCGAACCGAACAATGTTGTACTTGCGGTGCATTAATCACATTAGCACAACCCCGCGCCCGCCGCCAGATTTTCACTTCGGCTCATTTGCGCTAATTGTACGCGCGATTGTCACTCAGGCTTGAATAAACAACGGAGCCGCGCGGCAAGGATTAGGTGATTAGCGCTTAATTGCGTTACCACCGTTATTTCATGTTCGCCAGCCGAGTTGCAGTCTGATTTCATATTCGAGCAGATTTGTATGCTCAACTTCCAAATGTTTGTTAGCCTAATGCACCAATTTAATTTATATGAACCTATTAATTTTGTTAAGGTATCTTATAGTTTAGATTTCTTTGTTGTAATTTATTAAATGTATTATTGAAATTTCGTTTCAGCAAATAAATTGTGTGAAGAAATAAACGGGGTTGGCTTGGGCGGTGGTATGCCTCCGACTAGCAGCGCGGGCAGTGGTAAATGGGCAGGCGGTTGTGGTTTACTCCGACAGCCATCAGGATTCCCTCTCCTTGGAGTTGCGCCTCCGAACTATCTACTGTCAGACCATCTTGGACCTCTGGCGAAGACGAATAACCACCTTTTCTAATGGATGTAAAAAGTTATTTATAGTTACCAAATGACATTGTTAGAAGCGTTCTGAATTAATGTGGTATTTAATGAGAAGAAAAACATTTCGTATTTAAAAGTATACAGTGAAGTGACTGTAAAGGGTGAATTTTTAAGTGCCAAGAGTATGTGTCCAATAAATATTTAAATAAAGTATTAAAATTATTGAATTAAAAACGTTTTTAAAAATAAAAATAAATTGAAAGTGTTAAAATATTAATTTCTACAGACTCAAATTAATAATGTCTTAATTGTATAGGTGTATTGGGTTAGATTAAAAATAATAATAATAAATAAATAAAAAAATTGAGTGATCAATTTGTTATGTATTGTAAATAGGAAACATTCCAGTAATGTATACGTTTTTCGAAGTATACTTATGCTTACTTATAAAAAAGTGGGTATTATTAATCTAAGTTTGTGTTCAAATACTTATAAAATCGCATCATATTAGAAATCGTCTGTATAAAACATTGATCAGTATATTAAATTGCCCATATAAGTGAGTTTACCTCAACGGAAATAATATCTGTGAGTATCTAGTCAGATTTTATTGATGTATTTTCAATTTTATGTTTCGTTTAACTTATGTATTTAGAATTACTTCTTTCTTAGATAGATTTATATGTATTGTATGCATAATATGATATGA
Organism: Synanthedon andrenaeformis; assembly: GCA_936446665.2. Taxonomy (NCBI): domain Eukaryota; kingdom Metazoa; phylum Arthropoda; class Insecta; order Lepidoptera; family Sesiidae; genus Synanthedon; species Synanthedon andrenaeformis. Next base: position 8,506,285 of record OW387781.2, on the reverse strand, counting down.
CGGACTGAAGTCGGATTTTTTTGTAAATATGTAACAAATTGTGTTGTATATAAAGTAAATAGCGGTTTAATTTGAATGTGTACGCAAACCTTGCGAGTTTGTGGAGGGTGTTTTAATAAAGATGATACCGAATTCTGTTTTTGGTTTTATTTCATTTTCTTTTATTACACATAACATAACATCTATTAATTCAATACTTTAATAAATACATAATATGTTGTAAAATACTTATACTTCTTTCGTACTTTTTCATTAGTAGTAAACCTACATTCTCGTATTAATTAAAGGTCTTATGAAATGGCTTATATTCTTTATAATTTTTGATTATTCATTATGTTTATTGTCATTAATAATAATATTTATTTCGGATAATTTACAATCAATAAGAAAAAAGAAACTTAATTATTATTATTGATTCATTATATTTTTAATCGAGTAAAAAAGTAAATACTATAAATGATTAAGTCACCTTTTTAAGAGTACATTATGAAAATAGGCAATAGATATATTTAAGTGTGCTCACAAAAATAATGAAGAATTAATATTTTATTATTAACTATTATTTTATTTCTCATTAAAGTTTTTAACTTTAGAAGTTCTCAATACATATCAGGCAAGAACTCTCAATATGTGAAATAAGTTTCTTGTTTACTACTCTTATAGAAAATGTAGCTTAATTATCTCAATTTTCTCTGAAAATTTATATGACACTTTAATATTTTTGCATTTATATTAAATTTAAAGCTTTTGAAATTGCCCATAAAATGTCTGTAGGTAATGGTCAGAAATTATCCATAGTTTTGAAACTCTATTTAAAAAAACACGAATTATCAAATAATGCTTATGTCTGTATAACTATGGTGAAAATACATATATGTACCTATACTTATATAGGTAAGGAACTGAATTTGACCTGCTATATATACATATATATATGGAAGAGGTCGTAGACATTATTCTAACATATATACATATAAGAAAAATTGTCAAAAACTGGCTCCTTTTCACATAATAACTATTTTAATGTCATTTTTTAGATTTCGAAATAAAATTACATGAATTTTTGCTCATTTCAGAATTTTGTAAATTTGTATGACTCATAAGCTTTCTTCTTTAAAAGTATATTGCAATATTTGATAATATTCAGAAAAACATGAAATATTTTTTTGAGTACCATGTATTATGTAAAAATATTTTTAAAAAAATATTATAACTTGCGTGATAAAGTATAGCGTATTTATTGCAATAAATTTAGATTTGCACGCGATGACAGGGTTTATTTTAGTCATAATAAATCCTTTACCACATCAAAATAACTATATATTTTGTAATGTCAAGACGAAACTTACAAAAAATAAATAAATATTTAACATGAACATGACTCGTAATTACAAAAATATTTCAAATACGCGAAATGTTCGCCAACACCTCTGCTTACGCAATCACAGATTATAATAAATATTCAAATTGGAAGAAAATAACAGACTTATTGCTATTATACAATAGAGGACCATTGCGATTTTATGAGTCAGTCCTTTTTATTAAATTAATTACAATTTTGTAACATAAATTAAAACCGGGAGTGTATATATTGGTCTAAATACGTTAGTCTAATTTCAATTTGAATAAAGATAAGTAAATTATAATATTACATATATAAAAACGATAAAGTAATAGTAATATTATAAATTATAATATTTTTAAAATAAAAAATATTATAATAAAAATCTGCTGAAACAATATGTGCTGACAATTATTTTTAAGGTCAGCATTAATTATTGTTCCTATAAACAAAATACGTTTGTCATAATTACAACATTTAAAGAAACTTAGATATATTAGTAGAATTATATGGAATATACCGTATTTTTCACTATCTAATTTTTTTACAGTTTTGGCGATCTTTCAGTTATGGATAGCACTTTAGACCTACAACTCTTTCAGTCAAAGGCAACTTTAAATGTTTTGTAAGCTGTGTAAATTTATTCTACACTGTATTTTTTGGTAAGAACTTGTTATAAAGAACACACGCATGTCTATGAATATGTATTATGCTACCTAATTTTTTCAAAAATGTGTCTACCAATTGGGACTCCACAGTCTTTATTGAGTCTCCAATGTTGGTAGAGTCTTCCAGCGTGTGAGAATAATTCCCTTTAATCCCATATCACTTTAGAGCATCCTACGTGCTGACGATAACGGCCAGATATGGAATGTGTTGGTTGTGTTCACATGGAATGTGTGAATATTTTGTCTCCGCCTTTTTTAACTATTATAGAATGACAGAAAAAGCCCGGTTCTACTATAGAAAAAAAATATAAAAAGGTATAAATAGGTAGTCTTTTGGACAAGTGGAGTTTCAAAACGCTGCTGTGTTTTAAAATTACGTACACTAGTGCAATATCTTTACACAGTACATATATAATTTAGTCACTTTCTGCGTCTGTCTGTATGGTTTCTTTCTAAACCACGAAACGGATTTTGATGCGGTTTTCATCAGTTAGATAATTTATTACTGATTTTTTTTATATAAATATAATAAAACCTGTTTAAGTTTTCTATTGGGCAAAGCCGGGAGCTGGTATTATATAAAAAACACTCCTGTTTTATATGTATATTCACCCGAAAAATGCAATTTTATAGGCAAATGTTGAAATTTATTCTCTGTAACGGCTCTTTTAAAACTTTTTATACACAACTAGCGACTCGCTCCCAGTTCGCCCGGGGCGCAACTTTTATATAAAAAAATCTTGCCCGTTTATCCATCCCTCTGTCCATATTTGAAAACCGAATTAAAATCGGTCTACACATTCTCGAGTTTTTGAAGCGTGCACAAACCAACTTAACATTTTTAAATATAATTAACACGTAATGATAGCTCTAAGCAGCTCTCTATCGGATATTGTTAAACATTTTTATAGCCGCTTAAAAGGTTTTTCTAATCTTAAATATCTTTGTCATTGAAAAGAGAAAGCGTTAATAAAATTAAAGACCTCCGGTTGCATGAAGCCGTCCCACGTGTCATAGAGCAGATTTTTTTTTCAAGAAGCTTGCGCGTGGGCTTCGGTGACAATGATAAATCAGCGGGTTCTTGCGGGCGGCGATATGCGGTAGGCGGGCGGAATTGACGCGGGGGAACGCCGTGTGCTACGCTAGGCCATTTTTGGACCGACACACATATTTTTCTACGCCTTTGTTTATATACAACTAGCAACCCGCCCTTGGCTTCGTATGGAGTTGAAATTTTCAAAAATCCTTTCTTAGCAGATGCTTACGTTATAAAGTCAACCTATGTTCCAAATTTCAGTTTTCTAGATTTATAAGAACAAAAAAATATATAAGTAACAATTCTCTAGTACACCACTTTTAGGTTTAGCCTATGTAACTATGTAAATTTATTTACTGCGGCGAATTTGTTGCATAATATTGTTTTTTTTTAACTTATATAAAAACAGAATTAGGTTTTGTTATATACATAAACCTTGCGTGAAAAATTATCTAACTAATGGTGAAAGCCGCATCAAAATCAGACAGAAAGACAGATACAGAAAGTTATTTTGTTTTATGCTATGTAAAGATAATTTTTTATCATTAAACTTATTTTTAACAGCATTTTTTTATGTAAGCTAATATATTTTATGTTAAAACAGTTATTAAATTAGGATTGTCGGTTTAAATGTTTATTTGTATGATAAATTATTATATTACTTAATGTGGTGGTAACATGGACAGAAATGCTGAAAATGTTTACACAAATTGATAATTATAATTTCATTTAGATAATTTCTGCAATTTTTTCTTTTTGTTCAACAATTTTCTACAATTTATATACACAAATCTTCCTTATTTATCGCCTTTTTCATTAGTGAAAACCTTATCAAAATCCGTTGGATAGTGTAGAAGAAGTTGGCGAAGAAACAGATAGATGCGGACAGCGACTTTATTTTATAATACGTATAGATATATAGATATGGTTAATATAGTCATAGACATGGTAAACATTCCTTTAGTTGAGGTCATTGACACTGACTTTCTTTGTTTTACGTTAAAATCTTAATATACATATTTCATATTGTGCTAATAAAAGGTACATTTTATTTGGTATTATTATATAATTTTATTAATTAATTTGACAAAAAAAATCCACTTTTAATTTAACATGTTTACATTCAACTGTAAAGGCATATATATCTGTTAGACTGAGATTTTGCAAAAGTAAAGCATTTTCGTATATACCGTTACTGATGTATTGTCTAATTTTGTCGCTGGTGTATTTGTCTAAATAAATAAATAAATAATAAAAAAAACATGTTTCTTATAATTTATAACCTTGTTGCGTCAACCTTGTTATAAACGATAATAAAATGTAACAAATAAATTGATAACACGATAATTTCTCTTGTTTCGAATAAAGGTTGTTGAGTCAGAAGTTATTTTTCGGCGTTTCTGTGATGGAACGGGGGGACGGCAAGCGTCGCGGGCGACCGACCTACGGGAGATTTTTCCAGAAGGAGAGCAGCCTGTAGACGCTCGCTATAAATACGTGGACTCTGTTTTCAGGAGTTCAGTTTAGCGGTGCTTTTGAACGGCGCACTAGCTCTTTATTAACAGACAGACATAAACTCACATTACACAACATGTCTCTGGAACGTCAAGTCCGCGCTAAGGTTAGATATCAATTTATAACAATTTCTCTTATTTAACAATTTTCAGTATAATTGTCTTTAATATTTGTCTTGTGAAATTTGAATTTTGAAATAATAATAGCCGAATTTTTTTATAAAAAAAAAATTAGCGACCCTTTTGTAATTTCTTTTGCAAATTATATAATATAATGAAAATCAGTTCAGTAGTTTTTGATATTATCGCGCAAATACAGACAGACAGACTTTGTTTTATAAATGTAAAGATAATGAAGTAGTATTGAAAACGTGTATTAAATTGTATACAGCTCGCTTCCAAGCGCAACCCTGAGCAGGAGAAGGAAGCCCAGGAATGGATTGAGTCAGTTCTTGGTGCCAAGTTCCCCCCCGGCGAAGCTTTTGAGGAAGTGCTCAAGGATGGCACTGTTCTCTGCCAGCTTATGAACAAAATTAAGCCCGGTGCGATCCCCAAGATCAACACCTCCGGTGGACAGTTCAAGATGATGGAGAACATTACCAAGTAAGATTTTTTCTAATATTATATTCAAATGAGAATTACCAATGTCAAACTACTGTAACTTAATGCATTACAGATACCTAAAATTAGTTTTGAATTTTCAAAATTATATTAATATATAAAGTACCAAACCGCATAAAAAATAGTATTTCTAAAAATTAATACTAATAATTAAGTTTATTATGTGATAATTTCAAATTCATAGTTGAGAAAAAAAATTAGCCCTCTAGCCTTACATATAGTTTTTGTTACTATTCATTTAAATTAATATTGATAAAATGTTTTCTATTATAGCTTCCAAGCTGCCATGAAAGCTTATGGCGTCCCAGACATTGATGTGTTCCAGACTGTAGACTTATGGGAGAAGAAAGACATTGCCCAAGTCGTGAGCACACTCTTCGCTCTTGGCCGTGAGGTAAGCATCAATAATTAGAATGAAATCTTCAAATAAAACTGTTGGATTTGCCAACTGTTAGCGATTAATCAACGCGCTATTTCCGTTGTGTTTATAAAACTGGCAATCTGCTACGTTAACAGTAAGTTTATCGCACTCCTCTGGAAATTTTATATAAACATGTAGGTACGAGAATAGAAAACTATATAGTTTCAAATGACGTGTTTATAGAATGTTTGCCTTATGATGAGATTTTGGATCAGAACTGTTGAAACTTTGCCAAGTGTGAGATTTACGACCTTCGCGCAATCTTACCTCAGTTTTCATAAATATCCAAGGCCACGTGCTAAACTGTGCAAGAGTACTGTCCGAGTGGACAATATTTAAGACTTGCGCAATATTATATTTACACATTCTTGACCTCATTTTAGATTTTTCAGTATACTATTTATATTCTACATTCTTTGATATTCTAAGACCTTTTTTAATATTAAATGAGGTTAAGTAAATTTCGACCAGTATTCTTGACAGCCAGATCTTAGTTCTGATCACACAGCTATTTTTGCCTGTCTGCCCACCTTTATGGTAAAAGTTCGTTTAATGAAAGTTTTCCTTCTTTCCAGACCTACAGACACCCCGAATGGAGCGGCCCTTACCTCGGACCCAAGCCCTCTGATGAATGCAAGCGCGACTTTTCCGAAGAAGTGCTTAAGGCTGGGCAGACCGTGATCGGCCTCCAGGCCGGTTCCAACAAGGGTGCCACACAAGCTGGTCAGAACCTCGGTGCTGGCCGCAAAATCCTGCTCGGCAAGTGAGCTACTCGCTCTTACCATCATCTATCAAGTGATATTATTTATAAGATAATATTGTACAAAACTGTATGCACAAGGATGCTAATGTCAGACTGTTGGGTTTATATGGTACAATTTATATGCAATCATTGAACCCTGCTTCCATGTAGCGCCAAGGTGGTTTTTGTACACAAGTGTTTAGGCTAAGTTATCGTATTTATGTATTTACTTCCATTTTAGTATTTTCTTTTATAATAAAAAGAATAATAATGTCTGTCTGCATTTCATGTTGTTGTTGATATTAATAAAATATCCCAGGCCTTCTTTCCCTCTTCTACTCATCATTGCGATTTAAAAAGTTACTCGAAAGGTAATAGAAAGAAAGCTGGTGAGATTTAACTCTTCGACAATATAAGACAATATATGGCTAGAAAAACAAATCGCATTCATGAATCCTTTAAGAAATGTGAATCAGTAAATCCACAGGTCTTACTAATTTAGTGGTTATGGGCCGGATAGAAGCCAAATTTTCGGGTAAAAGCCCTCCCTGTAGTAGTGCCATGGGAGAACAGATAACACGTCGGCAGTTCTCAAATGAGGTGGAGAATTGACGATGTCAAGAGTCAAGATGGGGAAAAATATAAGAAGTTGGAGGCAACACGAAAATAGTATAGGAAAAATAATTATTATCATCTTATTACTCTTATACATTTATTAAACTATTATAGTTTACTATTAACTAAATTATCAATTAGCATTTGCTAATAGGACCGTGTTATTAATAAGGTCACATTATACATAAGTAAAAAGGTTGATGAGGTGATTACTCAAGAAGTGGATCACCTCACAAGCATCAAGAGCGTAGCAAGAGTTTGAAGAAATTTTAACTCAAGAAAATTGAATAAATACTCACGGCTCCTAAACTATTAACTGTATGAATATAAACTCAACTGAAACAAATCAGCCTTTATTTCGGAATTTCTTTATCATTTCATATAATTACTGGATGGTCTTGTGATTAGCTGATAGGTCTTGTGCCAGTTTTCTTTATCCTGTGTTTTATAGAAGTAGCAACGGTCACATAAGTTCACTAAGTTTACAACTGCACTGCAGGAATGTTGGCCAATTTTAGTCTTTTCGAAATTACTGTACGGATCCGTCTTTTATGGTGATGATGTGTATTAGTAACAATAAAATCTTCTAGATATATGTGTATAAAATATGTACATCGTAAATATAAGGTCTACAGCAAATACATCTACATAAATAAAAGCTGGGCATAAGCTTCCCCGATTTCCACCAAATCTCAATTATCAAGTTCCACGAAGACACATCGCAATGCTGTAGCCAAACTCAGCGCTTGCAGTATTATCTGGGTGCACATCTGTAGAGCATCTTTTATCGGTGCACATATCTAGCCATTTTTAACCGCAGACGCCTGACGCTAAAGAGGGATGTTATAAGTTTATTAACCTGTGTGTGTGCGTGTGTGTATCTATCTGTTTCATCAGAGCTCCAAACGAAGAGACCAATTTTGAGCGTTTTTTTTATTGTTGTTTGAAAGTGACTTGATCGAGGTAGTTCTTACCTACAACTTATGAAGATCTGTTCAGGCGTTTGAAGATAATCAGCTCATTTCCTAGTTGATTTCACAAACTTCCATAGGTTAGATTGATTTAAAATTATAAATTGTTACTCCGGTGGCATTTCCATGACATCAAGTACCTAATCTGTCAATACCCAACTCCTCAGCAACTTACATCAGCTATAGGGGTGTTTTGGGCTCATTTCAATGTACGTAATTTCTTAAGTGAGGGTAATAAATGTTTATCCGGATTCCGGATGCGGATCTTTAGAACATATCCGCGAATGCAACCGCGTTGGGTAAAATAAATGATTTAAATTGATCACTTAAATATTTTTTTATTAAATACCTAATCAAACTTTCAGTAAATTGAAACAATTTAAATTAAAAAACTGAAAATATTTTATAATAATTGTGATTATTATGAATTATTCATAAATTATTTATCCTAGACACATATAATGTACCAGATTTAGGTCTAGCTCCATATCCGTCTAAATAGACACGAAAATTCCGCGGATGCGGATGCGAATATAAACACAATAACCCTGATCTACCGTCAAGTGCAAGTGTCCCGAATGCAAGTGTCTCGCTCCTGCGTCATATATAAGATAAAGGATACGGAATAAGGTGAGGCTATTATAATTAACACAACAGGTTGGTGGAAATACAACAGCTCAATTGCAGTTATTGCTGAAAGGTCTTGAAAAAGGACGTGCCTAATTTATGACGGCAAATCACGGTAATATCTATTATCAAGAGGGCTGTCGGCCTATCTGTCTCCTTTTAACATAAAAAATATATGGTAAGCAAGCGATGTGCATTATTATTAACAATGCACAGTAAAAAAACACAGTTGGAACGAAGGCAGTGCTAATATAGCCCCATAAAAATGTAAAACAGGCCTAATATTTAAATTTACCTTTATTTCAATATTATTGAAAATATTTCTAATTTTATGACATTACTAAAAAACTAAATCTTAGTTTGATTGAATACAATTTTATTTAATCTTATGTAAATGTAAAATAACGCTTAGTTTAGTTAGTTAAGTCATTTAGTTCAGTTGACGTCTTGAAACTATTTTTGCTGCTAACAGAAACAGTACTCTAGATTTATATTGTTTAGCAGAAATTATTTCTATCTAGTTTTATAGAAGTCTAAGTATAAATAATATATATTTAAAAAAAAAGATGAAGAATATTGTCTTTGAAAAAAAACAAACTTCAAAACAGATTATTTTCAGTAATTTCAATGATGCAAAATGTAGGCAAAGAGTGTTTACATTGGCAATAGCGAAACGGATGAATGCATTAAATCACGATCAAAATTTTTCTAAATTACTTTTCTAACGACTTTACAGATATAAATATTTCGCCATCTGTCGAGAGTAAATGTCAACGGTCGGCCCGGCTGTAAAAGCTCAATATAACGGCTAACGAGAATAGCGACGTTTGGCGGCCGCTATAACGGATAACGAGAAACCTCAATATCAAAATAGCCTCCACTGCGCAAAACCTTTAAATAATTTTTTAGCGCTGTACTCAATTTACAATGTAGGCGTATTAATAGTGAACTGAAGGAAGCCTGCGCTCAGTCGTATCAAAGTAGCGGCGCGTAGCGGAGCCTTCATAGATTCCGTTACGACGCTCGCTTACTTTCGAATCAGCTAGATGGCACTACTAAACAATATTTTGCACTTTTTGTAGATATGATAGTTCCGTTATATTTAGTAAGATGGAGCTGTAACAAAAGGAGAAAAAAGCCCTTTAACTTGTCACTACTTCTACTAGATGGAGCCACTTCATCAATAAGACTAGGGTATGTTAATGTTTTTCTATTTGTTTTATTTAACAAATAATTTTGTATGATCAATTTCAAGATTTAACAAAAATGAAAGAAAATAATTGCTGTTTGACACTTTTATGTTACATTAATTTCTTAGATTGTAATTATTTAACATCAAACTACTAATTATTTTTAAGGTTATGTATTTTTGTATTTACATACTTTCGTATTAAAAATTAAAATAATGTATGTATTTGAAAATTTGTTTGCGTTTTTATTATTATTTTGTTAGGTATATATGTGCCTACCTGATATAATATTTAAGTTATAATAATTAATTAAAGTTTTAATACAAAGCATTAATCATAAATTTTGATATTTAAAAAATATATATCCATAATCAAGCAATGAAATATATCCGCCCATCATGTGGATTCCTTTGTATAAAATATTAACAAACGAAATATAATACGGCGGGCGCACTCGTCACTAGCAAACTATCCCTAAGTTTGTATTTATAGTTTATTTTGACTATAAATACAAGAAGAACCTATTGCATTATTTAATTGGCCTAGTATAAGCACTTTAGAAATATCGATTTTTCCTTGTTACTAATATGATAGGTAGCTCACTTGCAGCACCTGTGGCGTTGCTTGTATTATAGAATAGGCGACGGTAGCCACCTACCATCAAGTGGACCTAAGCCTGAGTGCAGAACTTAGCATAAAAAAATATTCTCTTAAAAAGCCTTTGCCATTACTTAATGGGACCAATCACTTTGACATTTAACGTAATTAACACCATTGTATACGAATGCTATTTTTCACGTAGTGTCTTACATATTTTTAAACTGAAGCAATATAACACACATTCTGAGAAATTTCTCTATGTAGGCAACAAAATAGAGACATGTTAAATATAGCTATGGTTGCGGAACAGCGAGCATGGCGGTCTGCGAACTGCGGCCAACTGGTTTCGACCTTAATTAACACTTGTTCGTAATAAAAGGTATTTCTCGAGTGTCACTCGTGTCGCTCTCTATAGATTTATTACGCATTTATATGCCATCGCAATGTGTCACTTTTCTTAGTACGAAAGGAACGAAATAACTAATGTTGATTATTATTAGATAATGAGCAGCCACACGGGCGGTTCAAATCCCGGTAGGGTTTGTATTACACTAAACTTGTAAACTTAATTCAGGATATATGCCTCCCTATAATTTTCCAGTTTGAATTTTTTTATTACACAATGTAGGTACCTCCTCTAAATAAAACATTTTTTTTCTGTTTTCTTTTATATTTGAATGTGAAAGAAGTTTTCATGTGTGGTTAAAAATAATTATCACGTTTGTGGGCAGCGTTGTAGAATATAGGCTATATGTAGAAAATAGGCCTCAAATAACGAAGATAGGCCAGTGTCCATTAGTGGGAATAAATATAATATATGTCCCAAAGTTCCATATCAGAGGACTTCCCAAAGTTAAAAAAGGGGCTGACTTGATTTCACGATTGATTAAAAGATTGTTGGTATTTAGACGCACAAATTCGTAAACATACTAAAACTCAGTTTAGTTAGTGTAAAAATAACATAAAATAAAATTTTAATTTAAAAAAATATCTTGAAATTTCAAATGCATTTGGCTTAAAATAAATAATGTTTTGATGACACGAGCGATAGATATATGACAGTCATGTTGCGGACTGCCTACTCAAAATAACCACGTGAAATAGGTTTTGAGTTGCATGTGGTAGCTACTTGCATATCAGATGTAGATATACCGCGGGTTACATAATGTATGACCGGTTATAACTGATTTTAACCAATATATTTAAAAAGATCACGAAAAGAGTCGTAGTGGGATATGCTCTGAGCACTTCAAATAAACTAAATTATGTTTGAAGCAATTTGTACATATAGGGTATTGAGCGTTTTAGCGATATTATGCCTTATCTATATATAAATAAAAATGAATCGCTGTTGCTAAAAGTAACTCGAGAACGGCTGGATCAATTCCAATATATATTTTTTCAAATATTCTTCTGCTCTGGTCTGGATCTGAATCGCTCTGGTCTGGATCTGGCAGGTTGTGGTAGGTCAAGTTTCGCAGTCGCTTGGGCAGCCTGTATGACGACAATAACCACTAACCAACTCCTTACAGAAGACCACAGTGAAATAACAGCATGTGTGCTGTTTCGGTGATTAAGGCATGCGAGAGATCATTTTGTCTTTCCCCACCTAATCCGTTGTCCTTATTCCTACTATAGTTCATTCATACATGCACCTACGTACAATGTACATACTTTAATAAACTTTTAGCACTGTTCGGAAACTTCAACAATTAAAAAACATTATAGATTAAAAAAATAATTTAGGAATATGTAAAAAATATATACATACGTAAGAGAATATGAAAATGACAAAATTGCTTCAAGAAATACACATTTATGTAAGAACATAATATGACATCTATAATATATTAAGTACTACAGTTCCGCCTTCATAGAAGTCGTGGCCCAGATACTATTAAAAAATCCGATATAAATATAGTAAATTGCGGAAATGTTTAGCATTTAATACGTCATTGAGCCCATGTGATTTGTGACTAGGATTTATATTAGAAAATAAAATAAAGCTGAAGAGGTTTTTTTTAATCTTTGAATCTTTTTTTAATATTTTTATGTTAAGCTTGACAGACAGGCTGACCGTCCACTTGATGGTAGGTGACGTCGCCTACAATACAAGCAGTCATTGTCTATGTTGTAAGTCTGCTGTTGACCATGGCATCTCTTACTCACTTACCGAAACACAGCAGCACACATGCTACTATTTCACGGTGAAAGGGGGTGGTAATTGGCGCCAGACGGTCTGCCCGATGGACTGCGAAATTCAGCGTGCACTACCTTTCTGCATTTCATAATCCAATTCTTTAAGATGTTTTCATATGGACTAAATAATATCACTTAACTGACATTTAAAGATTAGCGGGCGTTACCAGGAAAAGCCGATTTGTCTTGTCGATTTCTTTAAAATTAAAATGCGTGGGAAACCGCCGGGCATCGCTAGTGATTGTATCGATAATACTAGAAGATGTGAGAATACCTGTGTAAATTTTAAAATATGATTCATAAAATGATGTTGATTTACAAGACGATACAAAGTTGTCGTATGACACATTGACACGTGTGAAGTATCTTTAAGCTATAAACACACGTTTTCTTATCTATAAATAAATAAATCAATTCATAATCATTCTTTATTTGCACAAGCACATGTTCACAGGACTATATTATACAGCAGATACAGTATAAGTAGGTATATCCGACAAGGGCATGTAAATATTTGTATTATTTGTTTTAATCTACTGTAAAAAACAAAAAAATGTGACCCGCTTCCGGCTTAGCCCGGGATGCATTTTTAAAACATACAAACCTTCCCGTTTATCTCTCATTTCATAGGTGAAAATCGAATTAAAATCGGTCTAGTCATTCTTAAGTTTTTGCGAGACTAATGTACAGCATTGGATTTATTATGTATAAAGATTTTCTTATTTCTCTAACAACTTATTTTATATAACAATTTTATGTAGATAATATTTAATGAAATAAATAAATAAATTGATGTGTTTTATTATAAAATTCTTTAGTCATAACAGCAACAGTCTAATAACTATTCTGTCAAGGTTCTTGTAAATTTAGGATCCGGGAAATCCTTTATATTATTGGGAAGTTTATTGCTTTAATTGACATTACATAAATATTTATACTATATATCTAGTCTACATTTTGGTTTTTTGCCTAGTTATTTTAGTGATTGTCTAAAAATAAACATAGATAGGAGATTGTGGTTATGACGAGCTTGTCACCTCCGGTTTACCAGCTGACAAAGGCGACATCTTGTGAACAGGCCCTAATTTTTTATTGTTTGGCATCGAAACAATAATAAAAAACAATAATAGTTGCTTTTCTAATGGCGAAGTGTCAAATATTACTGATGAAGTTCCCTGACGCATGCGACCGGTATTTTCTCTGCGTCATTCGGACCCTGTCAACGAACCCGCCACTGAACAAAATTTCCATGGGACACATATGAGTTCTCGAGTTTTCGAAAAACTTTCGAAAACAAAGATCTAAGACGATATGAGTCTACTTAATGTTCGTATTATTTCGTAGACGGCCACGTCTTAGAATATTGTGGCGGTATTGTAGACCTAGTAGTCGGTATTCAGTATTAAATCATCTTGGAGGAAGTATTTAAACATGTTGACATTTTGTATTTACTACTTAGATAACACAACAGCTGCTCAAACCGTGATAATCTAGTCTTGTAATAAAATAGCGTGGGCGCCTTTACGATCTGCGATCTAAATGACCAGGAACAAAATGCGACAAGTGAAAAATTAGGTTTTAGCGAAAAATAACGAAACATTGTGTGACATAGCGTCTGTGACAGAGTACAAAACTGTTTGTTTCGAAGTACAAAACTGATACTCAATGTGAACTGTGTGGATTCAAAGAAATGAAGCCGCGCAACCGTTCGCTTTTAACATCTTACGAAAATAGCCATAGCACATGGTGGCTTAGTTTCTATTGATGTCTTACCGACTGCATGCAGGAAGCGTGTATCTCAATCGTCTCCCGTCTTGCTCCTACTTGTTCTATCCATTATTTTCAATGTATTTTAAAACATTCTAACCGCCTATCTCATTATCAACTTCTTGTTCCATTAGACTTCATCATACTTCCTTCCTATATAGGTTTTGCGATTTTTTTTAAGTTAAACTCGACACGACAGACAGGCTGGACGTACCGTCCACTTGATGATAGGTGGCTACTGTCGCCTGTAACAAGCAACGCCAGAGAATTAGTCACCGCCGCGAGAATTTGCAATTTCATGATATATATTATACTAGAGTGACCCGCTCCCGCCTTCGCCCGGATTCAAAATAAAAACTATCCTATCTTTTAATTTGGACCAAATTACACATAGTTTTGAAGTTTTATTAATATCGCTTCAGTAGTTTCGGAGTTCATCGAGAACAAACATGTGACACGTAATTTTTATATAAGTATACAAGGATAATTAATTATGTGACAGAAATATAACATGTTTTTTAAATATACAACTAAATAATATTAGGACATGATTTTTGTAGGTATAATTAAAAGAAACTACATTTTTAAACTTTTAACCTCTACTAATGAGGAGATATTTATAATATTTCATTTTAAAAAACACGTAATTAATTTGTAACAGTTTTAACGCGTCGACGATCTTGTTCATTACAATAGTTTAAGAAACGATGCATGATTTTTATTACTACTTTCCATACAATTTGTATATGCATGTGTACTCTTAACACGCTTGTTAAAACACCGTAACGGTAACAGACAAGCATATGGTTCAGTGAAACCTCTTAACTGAGAGATTTACTATTTACCAAACATGGACAGACAGTAATTGCGAGCATGCATATAAATTGATAATGCTAAAATTTCCGTTTGAGATTTCTAAATAACCTTTTCTTCTTCAACGAGAGTTTTTAAATATTACTTCTGCTTTCATTGACAGAAAAAGGACTTATCAGTGAGTAAGGCACCTTTCACCAACTACAAGTAAAGTGTTTATTAGTTACTTCTAACATAACGCTAATTGGGGAGTAAATGTTACGAGTGTATTGTTTCAATTTCATTGAAATTACCCTGGAGTAATGCTACTCGAAGATGGTAAAGATGGTAACTTTAAATGGCGATTAGCCTACTTGACAAGATGGTGAATGAGGCCCTTAGAGCGATGTAATTTATAGGAAATTTCAGGAAATACAGGGTGTTTGGTAAGTGGATACAAAGAGTGAACGAGATGATAGCTTAGACCATTTAGAATGTTTTTTTTTTAATTTCCAATTTTTAGTTTAATTAAAAAAAAATTGAAATTAGATTTTTATTGCCAATAGTAACAAAGTT
This sequence comes from Synanthedon andrenaeformis, assembly GCA_936446665.2. Lineage (NCBI taxonomy): Eukaryota > Metazoa > Arthropoda > Insecta > Lepidoptera > Sesiidae > Synanthedon > Synanthedon andrenaeformis. Next base: position 8,490,604 of record OW387781.2, on the reverse strand, counting down.
AAAGTTGTTATTTCGAAGTTTTTTATTTTTTTAGCTGTTAACATAATGTGTTATCTAATAAGATAGTCCACAGAGTAGTAAACGATTAGCTTTTTTATATTATGTAGTTTAAAACGTAAAACTTTTCAGAGAAGTTTTAGTGTTTGGGTGGGGGCAAAAAGCAGTGGGAGTGCAGATGTCTTGTAAAACGAATAATAAATTAAATGACGTCTTCAATGTTCTAATTTAAAAAATTGAAATTTATGAAATTTGTTTGAGTAATGGTAGCCAATAAATTTAGAGAAATATTTTTTTGAGAAAAATGTAGTTCAAACAAACAAAAAAGAATCATCAAAATCAATTTATAAATGGCGGAGTAATCGCGTAACAAACATTAAAAAAACAACATACAGTCGAATTGACAACCTCCTCCTTTTTTGAAGTCGGATGAAAAAAGGGAGCTGATAACGAGACACAAATCAATTATATGCCTTGTTACGCTCTCAATCGTCTGGTGACTAAAATCTTGATTACTTAATAAAGAAATAATTAAATGATCAATTTCAATCATTTATTGTAATCCTCTAAAAATCCGCATGCATATCTGCATGATGTTGAAAATTCCGCATCCTTGCTTTGAATGTATCAATTATTAATTTGAATAGTAAGTCGATGATTTCCATCAATACTTAGCCTATTTGAAGTATTTTCTTTGTCATGCGTTTAGAATTTAGATAGGCTTAGTACTTTTAACTTTTAACAATGACAATTTTAAAAATATAACTGATTAACTGATAATATTTAACATTGTATATTATATAGCTAGAATAGTTTAGGTAAATAATTGAAAATAATTTATTGGCACGAAATAAATGATCGCTAAAGAAAATTTAATTTTATCTCGGATAAATTTAAATTTGACATTGAATTTTTGCAATGTTTTTGATCGTGAAAAATATAAAACTTTCTCATTTGTAGCCAAGTAGGTTATTATTTTAGCATGCAAAGCAATTTATGCGTTCGCGCAGCGTAAATAACGTTTGAAGATATTTTTTTAGAATCGGAATAATATAAATATATTCTAGTGTTTTTGTTTTCAAAGAAACACTATCTGTTACGTTTTTAGCGTGATATAGAATTGATGTAACACGAGATATGTGCACATTTTGCTACTAGGACATTCGATATCAGATCTGATTAAGGCATAGTCAACAGTGACACCGCCACTGTTGACGACGGTGGCGCCAATTTTTTAAATATTTTTAGACCATCTCGAGGGAATATAATATTTTTCCAGGATAATAATGTTACCCCTATATGTTACCCCAGGTAATAAACAATCTGTTTTTCAAATTTCATCCGAATCTGAACAAACATGAACAAAAAATTTAAAAACGATTTTTTTAACCTCGCTAACTTAAGTACAACGTGTACAAATTGATTTTTTGAAAATATATTTAAAATACTGAAACGGCTCGTTTATGATTTTATTATATGTATGTTAAACTCGCGTATTGATTCATTATTTATTTCGACTCGTGCAGTCTTTTCAGTCTGTTTACGGCGTTGCAGTCGTCACAGGTGAAATTACAGACGTATAGTTTTAAAAGAAGCGGCGGGTATGAAATTTTGATATGGCGTGGGTGTGCGGCTGCCCACGGCTGTATGAGTAATATGCCGCGGCTCCGGCCGACGGAGTTTTGTACTCGGGCGCTGACTAACCGCCGCATACGTCGCCTGTTTCCATGTTATTTTAGCCTCAACCCACGCCCCTCTCCAGCCCGAGAGATACGCTACACCTGCGAATTGAGCAGTAAACACCTCAATGTTATTCAATCGCAATTTCGAAGCATTCCAATAGATTTATTTTGTGATAACTCATTTTGTAAAATAGCTTAACGTATCCCGTTTGTACAACATGTGTATATAATTATAATAACTTTGTAATTATAAGAATATTTTTTTATATATTACCGTTACATCCTATTAATATTACGTATAAATATGAAAGGTTATATGTTTGTTTAGATGTGACGGCTTGACGTATTTGAATGAAATTTAGCACACATATAGTTTATTATCTGGATTAACATATAGGATACCTTTTATGCTGGAAAACTTTTAGGTTCCCGAGGGATCATCTAAAGATATTTAAAAACAGACGCCACTGTCACAGTGATGAAGATATCAGGTGTTAGAACAGGTGTTATATTTTTCATTTTTCAACGCGTACGAAGTCGCAGGCACAGCTAGTACTACTCAATATAAAAAATATTCTATCAAAGACCCATTTCATAGAATGTTCATTTGTGACGCCATCGACATAATGATGTTACAAACAAATGTATAAAAAGAGAGCATCAAATGAAAATATCAAATGAACACACGTGCTATTATTCACATTAGTTTTCTGTAAACAGATTATTTTGTGGCTGAAGAATGCAGTGCGCAATACAACTCTCTATTGATATCTATATTTTTTTATATAACCTTTTCTCTCACAGAAATATCTTATATAACTTCATAGCAATATTTTAAAGTTTTACAGCACCTCATCTATATGTAAACATAAAATAAAGTCGGCTCAGCCTCTGTCTCGGCTAACTTAATTTACTCGTTAATGGATTTAGTAACGGATTTTGATACGGTACTCACCAATAGAAAGAGCAATAAACACAAGGTTTATGATATAATTTTCAACAAATAATTGCATACATGCGTAGCCGTATATATGCAAAGCCTAAAAGTGTTATTTATGCTATTTTCTTTTTAGTACTCAATGAACATTGAATGTTTCTGTACTTTCAAAACAACGTCAATCTTCTACACCTCGCAGGAAAAAGTGAAACAAAAATTAAAATTTCGGAGTTTTTTTTCTGTATTGTATATATAAATATAAAACAATTATTAGTATGTCTCTGTAAGCTTTTCACAGACTGTAAAAAATTAGGAAGAATTTGGCAGGTGTTTAGGTTGGTTTGGCGTTTGGCGAATAACGCGGGACAAAGAATGATCGCGATACGGACAGGTTTGAATAGCTGCCAGTGTTCTGTCTCTATGTAAGTAAGGATGGAAATAAAAAATACACCTTCATTAAAAGAAACAAAAAAGTAAGATACATCTAATGAAAATTAGTAAAAAAAATGGAACCAATATTACTTTCTTTTCAAACCGATTTTTTTTTTCCAAAACTTTCGTAGCATTTTCCTAGCGTGGCGTAGATATGGTCACTTCGTAGGCCCCACTATCAGGGCACGTCGTAGACACGGCCGTTTGTTTTAGTTAGAGAGCCTATTATATGTATATATCCAACGAATTCGAATATATATGGATATACCAAAAATCATATACACAACCTTTCCTTATTTATCGCTCTTCCCATTAGCGAAAACTGCATCAAAATCCGTTGGAAAGCTCAGAAGAAGTTCGCGGAGAAACTCAATGAAGCAAACAGCTATTTGCCGACTGCAAATTGTAATTTTGATGATATGATTTGCTTAAAATTTTGCAAATTTAGTAAACCAACAGTCAGGTTAGATTAAAAACAGGTTTAAAACATAAACCAATAGTTGCCATAACCAACCAATATTACTATTATTTACCTTTAAATGGTCTTCATGATTTTACCCATTGACCTTAATACCTTTAAGGCAATCATTTTACTGGTTCACAAACATATGGTCTCTTGACCAAAATTGGAAGGAAGTCGTGCGTGCGTCATTATCATTGTTGACTTTATCACCTTGAAATTGTTTTGAATTATTACAACAGATGAATTTAAAAGATAAATAATTAAAATAGTTTTATTTAGGTATACTTCTCGTCGGAATTTTCAATGAAATATTTATGAGGATTGGGGGTGTAAAATACTCAACAAGCACTGATAACGCATACAGGTGCGGCTTGAAACCAGAAAAATTCGTCCTTTCCATTCCAAAAGAAGAGTATTGTTATTTTTTAAGTACCTAAGTATACTAAATAAGAATAAGCACGCTTATTACTCGCAATACGTATTTCCATTAGTACCATGAAAGCATGCTACTCATTTGCACGTATAATTCTAAAGCAATCACATTACATTATGGGTATTTCATTATTTTAAAAAAGTAATTATTTTCAGCCAATCGTGGTACTGTATTTTATTTTTAATTATTTTTTTATTTATTTAATAAGGTACACAAAATAGGACACTGACATTAAATACAATTACATCGAAGTAAACAGAGGCCCAAAATATGTGTACACAGCATGTTCAAACAAAACAGTGTTGCTTACACATTATAGAACGGATCAAAAGAAGAAAACAGAAAAGAGACGCACTTTCATCCAATTTAAAAATATTACCGATTGTCGATAAAATAGTTGTCGATATAACGTCTATGTTGAAGGATTATCTTTCAGATTAAAGTAATGGTAGATAACCACCGTCAAATAAGGGCTGCACTACCTAAATAAAAATTAATAGGTAAGCAACAAATTATATTCGGTTATTATAAGATTTGCGAGTATAATGCGTTGGGTTATTTTTGTAAAAATATTAATAGATGGGCAGGTGTACACAACTTGGCAGACATACTGTGATGCTGTGCTGCTGGTGAACTAATTGTAAACGTAATAAAGAGCATATTTACTGTTTATTTCTGTCTGGATGAGTGGACGTCTGTGGACGTCCTTGCGTTGCTTCTTTTGCTAAATGTATGACTTATGGATTCGCCTATCCTTACCTGCTGTACGCCCCTCTGTACTCTGTATTAAAATATGTATTAGGCACATATCTTTAGTTTATTTTATATAATACTAGTGGCCCGCTCCCGGCTTCGCCCAGGGTGCTTTTTTGCAATACAGCCGATAAATTACTTTAAACCGCCATCTGTGAGAACCTTATGGAACTAACAGATAAATAATTGCTGTATTGAATAAGTATCAACAGATGGCGCTATGTTAATAATGTTATATAATTTCAAAAAAAAAATAAAAGTAATAATAAACAAAATGAGATATAAACTATCCTATCTTTTAAGTTGGACCAAATAACAGATACTTATGAAGTTTGATCACAGTCGGTTCAGTAGTTTCAGAGTTTATCGCGAACATACATCGTGACACGAGATTTTTATATATACAAGATAGATGTATAATGATTAAAATAACATTGCTTATTTTTTATAATAAACTAGTGGATCACTTTGAGTGATTAAGGTAAAAATGAAATAATAGGTAAAAATCAAACATGTTAACTCGTCCATTTGGGCGAGTAGTCCATTAACTCTCCTATTTCCATTATTAAAAATCGCATCAAAATCAGTTGGGTGGTTTAGAAGAATTTAGCGAAGAAACAGACGGACGCGGATAGCGGAACGAAATGGCACCTTTAGTAAAAGATAGAGTGCCATGGCGGAGTTTTCTTTAGGATTGTAGAAAAACTACAATAGTACATAATTTTTGCGTGTCTCGTAAGATTTAGCCTACGTAATCCATTTATTCTCGGCGACTTGGTTGCAAAATATTGGTTTTTTTCTGGTTACTATTTATTACTATTTGTCTACTTACTATTTAAAAATTACATATACAAATTTTGCTCATTTATCGGTCTTTCCATTAGCCGTATTAAAATTCGTCGGGTGGTTTAGAAGTTAGCGGATAAACTGACAGAAAATAACAACGACTCTATTTTATAATATGTAGATTACAGAAGGTCGAACACTGTGATATAATATATATAAATATATTTTTTTTAAATCTTTTTATATTTTGGGGTTTTACCTTACAAAGATATGTCAGCCCCATCATCCCCTAGGCTATTTAGCATAATATGACAAATCTTAAAAGCTTCATTGAAGCATAAACACAACATAAATATACTGAATGTTATGTTGTTTATCTTAAAAAATTGATTCAGAGAAGGAAGTTGTTCCATAGAGACGGAAAATTTTCTAGCACGAAAATAAATGTGTTCGTATCACGACGAAAATAGTGTGTAATTAAATCTGTTTATTATTGCTAGCTTTTATTATTTACTGTTCACGAGAGAATGTTAGTACTGTGAATCCTTACATAGTATAAATTATAGTCGCTGTCAGCGTTTGTCTGTCTGTATATCCGCTAACTCCTCCTAAAACAAGCAATGGATTTTGATGTGGTTTTCACCATTAGGCTTATATATGTATAACAAAAAAATTCCATGTAATAAGAAAAAAATAATATTTTTCAACCAAGTCGCCGAAACTGTCCGCGTCTGTCTGTTTCTCCGCTAACTACTTTTATTTAATCCACCCAACCGATTTTGATATGATTTTCACTAATAGACAGAGAGATAAACCAGGAAGTTGTTTAAGTGTATAAAAAAATTGCATCCCGGGTGAAGCCGGGAGTGCGGCAGGTTTTCATTCATGATTTTTAAATATTTCAAAAAAGTCTAAAATTAAGGTCTTCACATATATATCGCATTTACTGACACATTCTTTAAGTGAATAAAAAATATGAGGGATACAGTTTGATGCTTTAACTACAAGATATATATCATCTACATCCAAAATTTAATTACACTACTCGATAGCTGAAGCTTAAAAGAATTTTTCGGTATATATTGTATTTTCGAATTCGTTAAATATATACATATAATAACTCTCAAAGAAAACTTTAGTCGTAACGTACACGTGTGTTTGTTCACGTAAAACACAAGGCCCTATATACGACAGAGCCACACCCCATTTTTTTTCTCTATGCTTATTTTTAGATTAGGTTACTAGGGAAGTATTAGCGAATCCACATGTGTTACAAAATTCAGATTTACATGTTTGGTAATTGATAAATGTACGCTGACAGTCTTATGACGGTCGAATCATAACCGTTCTGTCACATCGACCTTTTCATATGCCTACAACTTGCCAAATGTGACTCAAACACGTTTCTTATATACTATTTATAGTTCAATGTAACTGAATTACTGCAAACGTGTAGGTAGAAAAAACATGGCATTAGTTGGGAACATTTTTCATCGGCGTCATTACAACTTTCTTTGTCAAGATGTTAGTCATTCATGTATAATTACCATTTGATTTTTTTCTTTCTTAAAATAGAAATGATTGCTCATTTTTGTAACTGTAAGTCTGGGGTGTGATATTTGTTCTACTTCGTATATTCGTATTTTATGTGTAATCAATTCAAATGAGTATATACGAAAAACTATGTATCTAATATTATATTACATTTTAATGATATAACTGATTTGTATAATTAAAAATCATAGTTACATGAATATATCATAGTAAAATGGATATATATTATAGTAAATTATAAGTCAGTTCTTATCAGTCATTGTTGTGAGTCATCAGTCAAATAATCATAACATTAATAAAATAAATAATCATCATAAATAGAAGGGGGATGTTACTATAGACAAGAAGATGAAATAAAAAATACAGCTGGCTTCAACTGGATTCAAAAAGCCCAATCGAGAGAGGACTGCCAAACACACTTTAAATGTTTACTTAATATCATACTAAAAAAAATGTGTGTCAGCTCCGATGCACGACTGGAGTTTACGAGTACTCCTTAGGAACGATTATAAAATAGATAGATGAGGGTAAATGAATGCATTTTGTTAGCTTTATAAGTTTGTTAATTTTCTCAATTCACAAATAAATATCAATGGACATAAATATAACCTATATGTATTATATTATAATATATTAATATGTATTGGAAGCATATTGTAGCCTGTAACGCGTAACGTGTGACATGTGACATTTGATTTTACCCCCATAAATTTTCATACCCCGTGGTTATATATGAAAATCGATTCTTAAGAAGTAAACTCCAAAAATTATACTAAAATTTTTCTTCTATAAAAGACTTTTTTTTATTTATTTATTAAAGGCAATTTGAATGACAAAATTTATTTTATGTATGCATAAAAATTTTGAATTTCAATCAATAAGTAAATCATTACTTAATGTCAACCCTACAAAGCTTCCTATACAATGTCTAAAATTACAAAGTAAAATTAATTGCTGGTTTACATCTGCACCGGTTATTTATAGATATTTCATACGAGTATGTGTATATTAAATTGGTGTCGGTAGGTACCGCATTAGAAATAGGCAGTGAACCATTAAAACTTTTATTGTTCCAATATTAGATTTTTTAAGTAGGAAAAAATATGCCGTAAGGTAATGATTTTCTTTTAACGCATTTAAAATAGGAACAATGCGTTCCACAGTCATAAAGTAGGAAGCCCGACTATGGAAGTGACAACTCTTTTATACAATACTACTATTATATAAGAGTAAGGGATGGGAGAGCACATTCCCTGATATCTTTTTATTCGCTTATACATTCGCCCATTTATAAACTCTTATGCGCATTTACATCTCTTCTGGTTTTGCTCGTGTATAATATATATAGCTACGGTAACCACCTAACAACAAGTGAATCCACAGTCTGCCTGCCACAGTATAACTTAAAAACAAAATTAATCTAGGAGAATACTATAAAATCTACTGTAACGTTATTCAGACTACGGTAGTATTCATAAAACGTTGCATACTGAATTCATATATACTTGTTAGGTATAATAAATATTATATCTACTTAAAGACACTAAGAACTTAATAAATATTAAGTGGGTTAACATATTTGTAGTGGTAGAACACAATGTAAAATGGACAGTTCACCTATTAGCCAATGCGAGAACCACCGCCCTTATATAAAAAAGCGCAATAGCACCCCCTAGTTTTGCTTTTAACCTAACATCAACCTTGACTTAGAAGAAATTCACGGTTAAAAAAAAAGATCGAATTGGATTTCCAAATTTTGCTTCTCCGGATTAATCAAAATCAACCATATTTAATCGTACGAGAATTTATATTTCATTATCAAAATTGAATCTTTCTTAACTATTTTGGCACAATTTTATTCAAAGCTTAAGGCCTGCCTTATACAAAAATTGATTTTTAAAGAGAGTGAGAGATTTGAACTCGAGTCAGATCTGGAGTCAGAGAAATGTTTTTTAGGGATTGAATTTAAATCCTTTAAAATGAAATATTGTCAAAAATACTAATGACATTCTAGAACCAATACATTTTTAGTATGCTCTATAGTAACAATAGTAATAGTGGGAGTGCAGTAAAAAAACAAACAAAGTTAGCTACATTCATTATAACGATATAAAATATTTCATATTAAAATCATACTAAAATTGAAAATACTTTTAAATATATCAATTTTTATCAATAATTATATGCTCAAAATTGAGATAAGACCTCGCTTTATTGCAAAATATCAATCCTCTACAAAAAATAGATAAATATACAACTGAAGTATTTCAAACCCTAGCGCAGCGGTCGCCGCGAATATCGTGAATATACTTCGTAATATTCCCCGTAATATCCCAATCGGTTTCACCGATTGACCCCCTTTTAGAAATGGAATTCGCTGACCACACCACACCGGTTTATTTTCGATTCTATATCAACGTTTCAAAGTGGTACGATAACAACGTTTCAAGTATTGCTAACTATGTAGGAAGGATGCAGAGATGCGAGCCTGATCAACATGCTGGGGTTGTTAGGTGGTTGTCTTGTGTGGGCCCTCCCCTCCACTGGGGCCGTGTGCAACTGGCACATAGACTATGCTCGCTCGCTGCCCTCGCGCATCATTCGACCTCCGCGCACCGCAGTCTTGGCATCACCGCCCTGAACTGTACACGCGTTCGGGAGTTCGACTCTCGTAGCGAATAGACGAACAGGTCCGTGATCTAGTGAAGTGTTATTGTCCTAATCTCTTTAAAATATAGCGAAATAATCGCGAGTGAATATGGCAGCTTCTTCCTAATGCGATCTATTATTAGCGTTGCAATACCGCGTAACTTTACCTGAACCGCCCAAATTAGGAGCGTAGGCGCTGCGTCTCCCGCACGCCGCCCGCCCTATATCCCCAATACACTTACCACATTCTTTACGTTCACAGCGTTCGGAGGAAGCTGCCGTTGCTAACATACCGTTCGGTACATGTGCTTGTTGAGCAATAAAGTGTCAGTTTGGATACGATTGAAGTGGTGCAGGCGACTTGGATTCGAGCCAATATAGGCTGCAATAACTAGAACAAATCTTGTCAACGAATTAAATTATAATTTCTTACATGCGTGTAGTTCTTGTGAAAGATCAAATGAGTGGGTATCGAAAGGAGTACTTAATTATTTTGTGATCAAATAAAATTGTGTTTGGATTTTCGGGCGAATTCTTAGTCGCTTGCACGACAACGAGTCTCCGTTTGTAGTGAAGCTATCTAACATCGTTTTTGTTTACAGGATAAGTTAAGCGAGCACAATGCCTTTCAAACCAGCAGATAACCCAAAGTGCCCGAAATGCGGCAAGTCAGTGTACGCCGCTGAAGAGCGAGTCGCCGGTGGACTCAAATGGCACAAGATGTGCTTCAAGTGCGGTAAGTAGCACATAATTGAAGACAATTGTACTATTCATGTAGGTACAACCCTCAGTGAATATTTATGTTTTTAATAAATGAATTCAGACTATTCATAAAACACTTTTAAAGGTATCAGCAAAGAAATAGTAGATGAATAAAATCGTCAAATAAAAATGATGCTATAGTAAAATAAAGTTGGTCAAAGCATGCAATGTATACTTTTGTAGGAATGTGCCAAAAGTTGCTGGACTCTACCAACTGCACGGAACACGAAGGAGAGCTGTTCTGCAAAATGTGCCACGGGCGTAAATTCGGACCAAAGGGCTACGGTTTCGGTGGCGGCGCTGGCTGCTTATCCATGGACTCCGGCGACCATCTAAAGAGCGATGCGTAAGTAGTAACCCTCTAGAAACTCCCGCCGCCCGCGCCACTGAGGGTCTTTCCTTATCTAAGGTCGCAGCGCCGACCGGCCTCTGGGCCCGTGCGTAACAATATTAACAGCGTGTATATAAACTCATACATATGACAAAGTAGAAAGCGCGCTCGGCTGTACATTTCGCGGCGCCTGACACGTGCATGACCACTCTTACGTTTATGTCGCAACAGGAATTGAGTGCGAGCGGCGCCAAGCAGCCCTAGCGGGACGCCGCTACACCTCCCGGCCAACCAGCGGCGCCTTGCGAACGCACGCCATACTGTACTTTAAACTATTCTAGATAGGATTATTTATTCGCTATTGCTTAATTTATTTTGTTTATCGGTCTATATATTATTTGTAATTTATACAAAAACAATAAAGTAAGTGAGTCGACCACGAACCCCGATTAGTTTATTGACGAGTAGGATCGCGCTCGAGGCGGCGTGCTCTCCCCGAGGCTGGAAAGGGCGCGTCTCCTCGAGCGCGCTTCCATCCCATCCTTCCCTCCCGACGGGGCCACCCGACCCCGACCAGCGGAGCAACGGTGAGAAACCATTGTCTAAAGCCTGAGCACGGCTTCGCATCGCTCCAAACGCACCTAGATGGCATGATTCAACTACCTTGTCTTTTAATCTTTCTCGCTACTGACACTTACTCTAACCCTTAGCTAACGCTTCCGTCTTAACTCTAACCGTAGCATATATGTGATGGGATAAGGAAAGCGCCCTCTATGTTCATACTTTAGTGCTGTAGCGAGTCCTTACGGGCTGGTGCGGAGCGGGCGGCTGGGAGCCCTTACCTTCTCCCATTACGGCGGAGGTGCGCCGCCGACAAAACTGCTTCGCCGTGCCGTGTGGACGTCTTTAGTGTAGCGGCGGACGGAACGCCTCAGGGCGCGTCAAAGGCTTTTAACATCTCTTCTACAAGCGTGGCTAGATTCTGACTTTATTATGACGTGCCGTGTGAACCAAGTTTTATGTATACAGGGATTCCACCGTGCGTACCAACGGAGCATGCTTGGAGCCACGTGTTATCGCCAAAGCTCCTCCCGGCCAGGGTTGTCCCCGCTGTGGTGGTTACGTCTACGCAGCGGAACAGATGTTAGCTCGAGGACGGGTAGGTCTTTTAAAAAACACGTGTTAAATTTTATTTATCTAAATTATTGAATGTGTGTCCGTAGCATATTAAGACCTTAAAAAACCTCAAAAAACTGCTTAAAACAGCTATTGCCTTAGGCGCCTAACTAATTCAATTAAAATATGTTAATTGGCACGAAAATTGCTTATAATATATCGCCTACCTCGGATTCATTTTTTATTTATAAAAAATATAAGAGCGGACACTGAATCATAAAATATAAGATTTAAGAGAAACCACATCTAAGTTAAAAAGATCAGTTATAACATCTTAGAACAATGGCAATAAATGGATATAAATTTAATTGTGGTTATATCATAGGGGTATCACAGGCGATGCTTCAAATGCTTAAATTGCAACAGGACCCTTGATTCAGTGATGCATTGTGACGGACCAGATAAGGACATTTACTGCCGAGGTATCTGAGTTCTTCTTTACCGAATGCTGGACCCTATGTTTTGCTGTTAATATCTCTCACCATTGTGATAACTGCGTGTTCCTATGAACGATCTCCTAAATTTCTCACACTGCATGCTCCAACACGTCCTCATTGTTTGTCGTATATATGTTCAGGCGTGGCACAGGGAGTGTTACAAATGCGGAGAGTGCGCGAAACGGCTGGACTCTACCAACTGTTGCGAGGGCCCTGACAAAGATATTTACTGCAAAGGTGTGTTCCTTTCACTCTTTCTTCTTTTAATCAATTCTATCAATGTAATCTTTTCCAGTTTATTCATTAATTATTAATTTAATCCACTGGTCATTGTCACTAGTAAAGTTTACGAGCATCGAGCATGTAATCCTATGTTTGTTCCTTGTATTTAATTGAATGTTTTCTCTCTTTAGTATGTTATGGCAAGAAGTTTGGCCCTAAGGGCTATGGGTACGGAAAAGGTGCCGGTGTTTTGCAGAGTGACCCTTACGCCAATGGGTAAGAATTGTTTGAAGTACAACTCCAGTTGTCTTAACTGGCGAGGGTGCAGCTAATGTTTAACTGCAATATTAATAAAATTAGAGCGATTTTAATCACAGCTGTGCACTCTTCAGATGTAATTTTGTAACGCTTATTTGCTTTCGCTGTAGGATGCTACGCACAAAGATTTGGTCCTAGAGGTGTTGGACATGGAGGCATGTCGACCTTGGGTCTTATGTGTGATATAAAGGACATGGAATGGCAAAGGTATAAATGGATAGTCTAGAATAAGACCTCTACAAGAGAACAGTCTTAAAGACATGAACCCTTTGAATGTTCACAACTAACAAAACCATTGTAGATATCTAACACATGGAAAAATATTTGCTTATAGATGCTTTAGCAAACGTGTTTTGTGTGATCCCTAAAAATAGAAAAATTCACATGGTAACAATCATTATTTAAATGCGCATATTTCACATTTCTGAATATAATCGTATGAGTAACATGTTACGTCTTAAACATCTCAAGTTACAAGACAGGTTCAGGTTATTTCCATCGCATACTCACTTTCATAAAAACAGCTTATAATACAAACAAGAGATGGCACAGTGCCAACGTGAAAATAGATTGCGCGCTTCGCTCTCGAACGAACTAATTTTAATATCGGCGAGACTCGCCACGTAAGTTTTCAGCTTACAACATATAAGTTTTTTACAGCTGATTCAACCCATTTGCCTGATTCATTAATGGGTCGCTTACGATCATTCACTTGTAAACAGATTGTTTGTAATGTCACATTGTCAATAAACGCAATTTCTCTCATTGTTTTTTCTACATCTTTAAATTTTAGGTAAGTACTTACTTATAATACGCGCAAAGTAACCAACTCGTAACGTAAAACACACGGCCGTGTCCATGATAGTAGGGGAGCCCAAGATGCTAAATGTGGAGTTACTCGAGCGTCGTGGAGACCTATTGGATTTTGAAGATTAGATTGTAGGAAGAAAAAAAGTTATATGATGTTTCCTTTTCAACGGTGGGATGAGCATCTATCAGGCGTTCAAAAGTTTGTAGACGATCTATTACGAAAATTCCTCCAAGTAATCGTCAGACTAAGAATCAGCACGATCAGGAATTCAGTCTGAACCGTCGTCTGTCTGAAAATCTGACGCGCTCGTGCCTATTTCAAAATGACAATCGCCAAAAATCTTTTTTTGCATTTTATTATGCATTTTAAATTTTTACTCCAACCCCTACCAACCCCACCACCCAAACCGGCAGATTAACACATATTATTCGTTATCGGAGATACGTGGGGTATATTTTATATGACGCGCTCGAGTAAATCCCAAAATCCCCTCTTGGGCTCCCCTACTATGACACAGCCACACCCATTTTTTTTTATTGAAGATTCTTTAGAAATTTATTTAGTCTGAAGTAGGTAACAATATATTATTTTCCATAAAAAGTTTGACCTGAACAATATACCTTTAGTAACAGACTTTTTGTATTACCAGAATTTGAAGCAAAATTCACTGATAGTACCTAACATGTGGCTCGTACTGTACTACAAGTTATGTTGCTTGATCTCTTTAGTAGGTACATTTAATAAATGATATTATGTTAACGGTGCAGTGAACAAGCCCCCAAGACCACGGTGATCGATACCGCTGCCATCCAAGCTCCACCAGGCAAAGGATGCCCCCGTTGCGGTGGTGTCGTTTTCGCGGCTGAGCAAGTTTTGGCCAAGGGACGTGAATGGCATCGTAAATGCTTCAAATGCCGCGATTGTACCAAGACTCTGGATTCGATCATTGCATGCGATGGCCCCAACTCCGAGGTTTACTGCAAGACTTGCTACGGCAAAAAGTGGGGCCCTCACGGCTACGGCTTTGCCTGCGGTTCCGGTTTCCTTCAAACTGATGGTTTATCGTAAGTTTCTTTAATCATTTACTTACTTTGTAAAAAAGTTTTACTTCATAATTATTTATTATTTTCAATTGATCACCCAGGGAAATTGCCCTGCAGCATATGGGCAATTTATTAGTAGACTATTGTATTATTTATTAGAAGTAGGTATTGAGTTGAGATAGGTAAATTTTGTTTATTTCAAAGAAGTGAATGCTTGATTTAATATTTCGTAATAAAAATTACAGATGAATAAATCAAAAAATAGGTACTCTATTCAAAAGCTCTAAGGTCTCCAATATACCGAATATCACATACTATGTACCTACCTACAAACCATTGAAGAGTAATTGTCCTCAAATCTTGAATTCCTTAAAATACCTACTTATCCGTGGTTTGACAGACTACAAAATAACATCTTACGATGTTTTCGTTTACTGCAATGTCTGTGACAATTATTTTCAATGTGCATTTACATGTTTGAAATAACACTGAGGTACAACGACCCTGCGTCTGAATTCCATATTCCACCATTTCCACCGTCTGTGGAATATCTTAGGTAAGCTTTTTCTTACCTCTTAGATATTCCACAGAAGAATATTATAAATTAATAAGCTCAACTAAGCTTTCCCATATGAAATATACATCTACTAATCATTTGTAATTTAATTTTAGCGAGGAAGAGATCTCAGCCAACCGTCCGTTCTATAATCCTGACACGACCTCTATCATGGCCTCCAAAGGCCAAGGCTGCCCTCGCTGTGGTGGTATGGTCTTTGCAGCTGAACAACAACTTGCTAAGGGAACGGTAAGTTAATCAATATTTACATGAACTTATAAATTACCTACATTTTTTTCGTACAACAAAACTTTATTTTTCGAACCTACAAATTTGTGACACTGCAGATACCATTAATAATATTGAGCGATACCCATATGAAAGCCGACAGACTATGATAATTATTCCCTACATCACAATTCAAAACTTTTTTCACATTTTTATAGAACATTCTATAGAAATATGATTCTTATTTTATTATTTTTAGATGTGGCACAAGAAATGTTTCAACTGCGCGGAGTGCCATCGGCCGTTGGATTCCATGTTAGCCTGCGATGGACCCGATAAGGAGATTCACTGCCGCGCCTGCTACGGAAAACTCTTTGGGCCTAAGGGCTTTGGATACGGCCACACCCCCACTCTCGTTTCTACCGACGCCGAACCCACCATCACATAGTAAGCAACCAATCAATTACGTATATGGAACATTGATATCTATACTAATATTATAAAAATCGTATTTTTGTATTGAATAAACTCAAAAACTACTGTATCAGAAGTCACATTAACTGTCCTTGTTCATTAAATTTGATCCAATAGATCCAACTATAATCCAACTGCTTAAATTATTATTAAATTGTTAATATTAAATTATTATATAAAAAAATATAAATATTGTTCATCAAAATTAAAAATTGTAATTCATCCAAGTAGCAAGTTTATTCGGTTTGGTCCCATCTCGTCAGAGTTTCAACTCGTCAGTCTTTGAGTTTCAACTCGTCAGAGTACAATCAAACAAATTATAATTAAAATTTTATTGAATTAATTACAATAAATCAATTTTAAAATAAAAATAACCCAAACGGATAAACCAAATTTGATAGTTTTTTATTGTTTGAAATCTAATTAGTTCCAAGTAGTTTTCATATAATTTATGAAGATTTGTTCAGCTGTTTGAAGATCATCAGCTCATTTGCTAGTTGAAGAAGGGATGTCACTAACTTCCACAAATTCGATTGATTTGTAATTTGGTGTAGGTACTGTTACTTGGTGGTATGTCCATGACATGGTAACGTTGACTTGATTCGTCAGCATCAAGTAGTCTGCGAAATACCCAACTCTTCAGCAACTTACAGCAGATGTAGCTTGTTGGGCTCAATGGAATGGTCTCAACAGAATGTCGGGAATTAGTTTATAATTTTTAATAACAGCATTTAAGCCCTGTTTATCTTTCATTAAGCTCTGGTTTAGTTCATTTATAAGAGCAACCTGTTATTTATTTATTTAATTTACAAAGAACAAAAAATATATAACAAGTAAAATTTTCTTTTTATCGCCATGAGTAGGTGTTTATTTTTATAGTAATATTTCATCGCCATAATAAGGGAAATGTTGTAGTTATTAGTTTTATTTTAATTTTAAAATTGGTTTATTGTAATTAATTCACTTTAATAAAATTTGAATATAATTTATGTTTGATTGTACTCTGACGAGATGGGACTAAACCGTTTATTCAAATCTGTACAGTTATATATGATTTTATTGATATATAAACAATTATACAAATTCTAAATAAACTTGTTTATTAAAAAACTATTGATATTATAGAATGTAATTTATTTGTTTCACAGCATGGAGCAAATGCCATTCACCGGCCAAAAAGCAGCCAAGGGTCAGGGCTGCCCACGTTGTGGTTTCCCTGTTTATGCTGCCGAACAAATGCACTCCAAGAATGGCACATGGCATAAACGGTGCTTCTCTTGTGCGGATTGCCACAGATCTCTTGTAAGTATCTCTTTTAAATTATATGAAAATATACTAAAATCATAAACAAACTAAATTATAAACAAATTGTATATGATTATACTTATGTTAAGAGCTAAAAAAATCGTTTTTATAATTCTCAAAACAGTTTGAATGGGGTTTTCACTGATTTATTGCAGTAAGCTTCCTGTAAGTCCTGATTTAGTGTTTGTTTCATTCCGATTGGCCTAGAAACAAAAAAGTTAAGCACTATTCTAGAAATGCGTAAGAAAATTTATTATCTAGCTTGTTAATAAATTTTCTAAGTGTAAAAATAAAAGTTAATAAATACAGTTTAAAAAATTTATTAAAAAGATCACACTCGATTAGTTTTCAAATAATGCTGATCATCTTCCACTTCATTTCCGAGATGGGCTTTTAAGAACTCTTCGACAGAATCTGTGTTCCATTTTTCAATAGCGACAGTGTCTCTTACGATACCATCTTTATCCAACAGTTTAATTATAGGATCCAATCCGCGCACATACTTTATTTGTAAGTTGGGGAACTTAGCTGGCCTGTCACTCTTTACGAATGCTTGTATCTGTGGATATGCTGGGAATTTGCAAGTGCACACTTCTAATATAGCTCGCGCGTATTTCTTCTCTGACGAAGCCGATACATCGTTGTAACAGCAGTTCTTGCAAGAGTCTATTAGTTGCTCTAAACTAAAATCTTTTAATTGATCACACGAAGAACATAAGAGATTAGGCTTTATGAATCCAAGAGCGGCACAATCTTCGGCGGTATATTCTGCTAAACAATATTTTGTTGTTAAAACTGTTGATAAAAGTATAATTGATTTAATAAAATACATTTTAGTAGTAGGATTCGTAATTTTAATATAATTTCACATTTATTTACATGAGTTAAAATCTATGTTAAAATATATTATACGTGACTGTGGAGTAATATATTTGTGACTTTGACAGTATCAGTCACAGCACAGATAACAGCCAGTAACATAGGCTAATATTTTATAGTTACGTGGGCGAAGCCGCGTGCAACAGCTAGTCTCTAATAAATAAATAAAAATGTATATACATACACATAGTGTCACTTCATAAATTAATGAAGCTATTAATAGAGCAAATATTCGGGCCACACTTCAAGGCATTGAAGTGTTCCGCCACGTTTCCGCCACACTAGAATAGATTAACTTTATAGCATTACAAATGATTTATTAACTTTTTTTTTTCAGGATTCTACCAACTTAAACGACGGACCTAATGGTGAAATTTACTGCCGCGGGTGTTATGGTAGAAACTATGGTCCTAAAGGTGTAGGTTTTGGAATGGGCGCAGGCACATTAACTATGGCTTAAGATAATTACTATGGAGCTGGACTTTATAGGAACCATTTTAAAGTGCGAGTGATAGTTTGAAAGGAATTAATCTATTGCATATTGCTGATACGAAGATCATACCATTAATTAAACTGGTTTTAATAATGGTTGATGCTATCCAAAGAGACTAATGAAAAGATAGTTCTTAAGTAAAAATATTTTATGATAAGATATGAATTAAAGGTTACATTCCTTTCATATTTTTGTACAAATTGGGATGAATGTGTCTGGGCCCTTAGTTTATAAATTCATCATAAAATATATACTATTAGCATTAAGGCGTATAGACTTATCGTAGAATAAGTATGAACATTTGTAATAAATTTATACGTAATATAAAATTGAAAAAAAAAATATTAAAAAATAAATAAAAAATATATACATAAAAATGGCATTGTGATTATACTTACCTTCGTATTCACTTGTGATATGAAGGTAGGTAATAAAAAAACTATCCTGTAAACGCGGATAAGATTGCATATAACATGCAATCGTTTCGACCGACCAGATCTCTCTTTAGAGATCTGATGTGTATACATATTTTTATACACCAAAGATTTTGTACATATTTTTTTCATATTCTGTTAAGCAGCAATAAGCTGTGCTAGAGTAAAATTCTAACTTTGCATATGGTTTGAGGCTTTTGCTATGTAACATGCACAGATTCAGTAATTTAAGTAAATAATATTAAAAAACAAAAAAAAAACAAGACAGCTTATTGCATTATTATTTTACGATAATCGAACATAATTGTTAAAATTATAATATATATTAATAAATTTGAATCTTTAATTTTGTTTTTATTTACATCCCCATCACATGAAATGAAACCAATGCAATACTTAATGCAATCATTTTATTAGAGATTAAAAATTAAAATCACATACAAATAAAAAAAAAATACTCAAAAAATATTTAGATTAAAAAAGACATTAGGTACTGTGATGATTTATTATAATGGATACTCAAAAATACACTCATGGCCATAATTTAAAATTTCACATGATCTGTTCCAAACGCGAATATGTCAATAGAAACAAATTTCAAACTTTTTATTACTCAAAAAAAATCTTCCAAAAAACTTGAATTTTTTGAATTTTATTATTATGCGAACTTGATTAGTTCGCAATTAAATTCAAAATTTAATAAATAAAATAGTTGGTTGTTAATTTCGATCCGTTAAAATTTAATGTTCGTGTACGTACAAAAAAATATTCTATTTTCTTTTTGTTGTAAAACGAGGCCCTTTAGATTTTTTCTTATCTTGAGACGTAGTTGGCTCTTCGAACCCATATTTTGCTTTCAGACGTTCTCTTATGAACAATCCTCTTATTAATTTCTTCCAATTTCCATAAACTCTCAATTCAATTTTTTCACGCTCCCGGCGTTCTTGCTCTTCTTGTTCCTAGAAATACATTACAAAAAAATTTGTAAAAATACAGGAGGTCTCTAATTACGATCTCTAATTCCCAACCAAATCAATTTCCAGCGAAAATAGTCTGTAATTTTTTTTAATGTTAAGGTCGACAGACAGGCTGATGGTCCACTTGATGGTAGGCCACAGGTGCTGCAAGTGCGCTGCCTTCTGGCAGTAGTAGGATTAAGGATAAAGAATTGGACAGGGATAGGCATATTGTGTACTTTGTAAGAAAAATGTTCGTTACCTTGACCCAAGCGTCAGTGATGATCTCTTCAAATTCCTTACAAACGACAAATCCATCAAAAACTGGATGGGACCAGCCCCCATTGAAGTCAAAGCCCGTCATGGCCGGAGCACAATCAATGTTCAACTTGCGGGCCACTTTGTTCAAGCCGGGCACTGAAATTTGCATATACATTATACTAAAGTGACTTTTCCCAGCCAGAAAAAGGATTTTAAAGCTAAGCCAAATTGGTGAGATACAAAAGTTTATTCACCTTACTTGAACTGACAATCTATTATCTCTTTCTATGTTTTATCTATTTGACACAAGATAGAAAGAGACAATGTAGCATACGAGCTTCCGTTTGATAATAATATTCAATGACAACCCGGACATCGCCGCGCTAAAGCCCTGCATAAAAAAATGACCTTGCGGTAACTTTGTTTACATTTGGTATCGCTTCTCAATGGCCCTAGTTTAGTAAATTTCATGAAGATTAATTTTAATAAAGGGCTAATTGAGTAAATTTTGCACACAACAGATTCCAGTTGCTGCATATAGATTAAGAGGTCGTATTGCGACAAATAGTGCTCATAAGTACCTAGCAGTTTTTTTCAAACGATATAAGGCAGTGTCACTGCCTTATTCACTAAGGTCAAAACGTTGGAATGTCAAAAAGTGCACTCACTGAACAAAGTGATTGTAGTTCGACAACGACACAATTGTACATATTTTGTTAGAGACAGGCTTACATTTAATATGAACAGTTCCTTTTGGCAGCATGCACTCTTTGAACAGTTCCACATTTCCGTAGGCATTACGCGGCACGACGCCGTCTTGAGCCTCCGGCGGCTCATAGTCCTGCACTTGCCACGGCCCAAACACTTCCAGGGGCTTGTCTGTTATCAACTTATTCGACAGCTGAAAACGAAGCAACTATTTACAATATCCAATTACTATTTAACTTGCACATATGTTACGTACAACACGTCGGTAATATGTCGGCATTTCGCAACAATGCGTCGCACCCTAACTAATGTTTGGAAAGAGTATAATGGTGGATTACCTTATCCCACTTGGGCCTAGCTTTGACGATCTTGTAGGGCTGTTGCTTGGGACGCACCACCTTGGCCTCCTTGAGCCACGTGTCCCTGGAGCGACAAGTGTGGACGCACTCGCGCGCGTACACGGGCTCGCCTCGCACGAAGCCCAGCACTCGCGCGTCCGCAGGGTAGATCGCCTCGAACTTCAGCAGGTGTCGCGACAGCGCGTACAGCGGATGGTTTTTATACCTGGAGGAGGAAACCATTTCATTACTTGTTTTTATGTTAAACTCACAAACCGGCTGAGTTTTTTTTTAATTAAGGTCGACAGACATGCTGACGGTCCACTTCATGCTAGGTGGCTACCGTCGCCTACAACACAAACTTGTACTTGCACCTATCATCAAGTGAATCGCCAAATTGTCGTAGAATTGCACGTCAAAGTGAAAAATACGCCATCTGTTATCATCTTAACAAACTATTGACGGAAGTTAAGCTTATTATGAAGCTAGAAGTCCCTACTAATGGCGCTTATTTTATACAATTAAACGACACTGAGCATGGCGCGAGTTCACTTGCTTTATCTTCATACTAAAAAAGATAGCCAAGGCGTCTAAAAAAGTTTTTTACATCAAAAGTTAAAAAAGTAACTTACTCAGCAATACTTTTAGGTAAGGGTGCTTCCAGTTGCATTTTGTCCAATTGTTCATCCTCTTCTCTGTCCTTCGGGGTCTTCGGGCCGCGCCAAGGGCTAAGGGCGGTCTCCCACCAAAGAGACTCGGCGCGCTGCTTGCGTGTAACTGTGTTCCAATGCGGCACATAGCGACGCGTGACGTCCTTCAGGTAGTTGTTGTTATCCCATCCCACAACGTAACACATGGGATGACTTGCGCCGCCCTAAGTTATGACACAATTAAGGATTTATCCAGTAACGAACCTTCAATTGATCCAGTTCTAACTATTGGTGAAAGAATTTATAAATCGGATGAGTAGTTTCGAAGATTACCTCATACTACATACAAACAAACAAACATACAAAGTGACCTCTTTATAATATTAGTATAGACACCAATATTTTTCAACTTTCTACCTAGATACATAGTTAAAATAGCTTTTTAAAATTTATTTCTCAGAGAGAAATGTTAAGACTGTAGCATCATATTTTTCAGTTTGTATCTTTTTTCAGTTGATTTTTAATGTTTAATTATACTGTAGCTGATATTTCTCCTTAAATAAATAAATATTCGGCTTCAAATTAAAATTATTAAGTAAATTCTTGCACACTTACATAAATGTCTTTTGTGCCGTGCACTTTCGCTTTGACAACCTCTACAGCGATCCACTGCTCCAACTCCTCGACAAACACTTCACACCACACATCAGTTTTATTGACCGATGCTTCATCATCAGTTGAAACCACCCTCCGGTCTATTCTACGACTAACCCCAGTCTTTCGTGACACTTTAGTTGGTATGAAGTCTGCACTACTTCCTGACCTTCGCGAATTAGACTCCTCTGGTAAATGGTCACAATCACTTTCAGGATCATTTATTTGACGATTCCTTAGAGACTGCGCCTTGGCTTCCCTAACTCTTCCCTTCACTATATCTACAAGGTCATCTGTAACGTCGTTTTTAGGTTTCGATTTTGATTTTCTCAAATCTCTGTGACTCACTCTTAGTGCGTCATCTAATTTTTCTTCTGTTTTTAAATACTTTCTTTTGTTCTGCAACTTTTGATCTTGAATCTCATCCCTATTAAAATATTTACTTTTCGAAGTTTTTGGCACGCTTTTGTTTCTAGTTTTACTGTTGGTAATATTATTATCAGTTTGTTCTCTATTTTGTGCGGAACGAGGATTATGACTACGTGAACGGCTCCTGCAGGGATTGTCCTTATTATCTGAAGCGCTTAATTGTTTCTTTTCAAAGAAGATGCTCGATACATTTTCGTCATCAGCTTTATCTTTATTCGTACTACTTCCACTTCCCTTATCTTTAGTTTTACCTTTAGGTGTGATATTTCTTTTAGTATTTCCTCGATTGGATTTCTTCGATTGCTCATTACCATGGTTAATATTTACATCTAAACCATCTTCTTTATTTCGCTTTATTTTAGTGATGGATTCTCCAGGTCCACTCGAGCTTTCACTCTTTGTAATTACCTTGGTTAAGTGTGCTGTATTTTTGTTGTCCTGTTTCGGATTTTGGTTTCTTCGAGTTTTCTTTTGTGGTGATATACCTTTTTGATTCATTTCGGATATTTCAGAAACTGCTTCTCTCTTTACAGACGTGTTTCGAGTTTTTTTCTGTGATGATACATTTTCATTTTTTACGTTAAGCTGGTCGGAAGTTGGAATTCTCCCATTCCTATTAGATGGACTCTTCCTAGATCTCTTCGGTGGAGAAACATCTTCTTCGGTTTCTTTATTTTCGTTTAAATTGGTTTTCTTTTCATTTTTTCTAGGTCTTAAACACTTTACTGGTTTAGATATGAGTACATCATCATTTCCATCTAACTGCGTGATTTGTTCCCACATTTCTTCATCAGAATCAGTGTCATCGAAATTGCCGTCTACTTGTTTAATTTTTTTTCTTTTACTAGAATCCACCTTTTCTGAAGTTTTCTTGATATTGTCATTCTGTTTGTCAAGTGATTTCTTTGAATTTGAACCAGAAGCCTTATCTGTTTTAACTTTTGTAGAAAGCGAACATAGTTCGGAGCTTGGAGGTTTTATTGGTAACGCGACAAAATTAAACATAACACGACTTTGCAATCCGAGTGCCCGTAACATGCTAACAAATATAAAAACCATATACTTCTTACTTGTAACGACTCTTTTCTTAATCTGATTTAATAATATCTCTTTCAGTGGTGGTGCCTTAGGTCTATACTTATTTTCGTTTTTATCTTGTTTTAGTGATAATTTGTCCTTAAACCAAGTAGATATTTGTTCAACATACTTTAAATCTACCCTTTCTCCAGGATAACATTCTTTGGCGGGCACCAATGATAGGGCAGCTGCCAGGACTTCTTGATCATTTAAAACTTGACTCACATAGTTGCCATGACCTAACCAACACAAAACGTGCACTTTGTGCATATAAACTTGATATTCTTTTTTAACTCTATTAATTTTTCTTTTCATCATCATTTCAACGTCCACGGTTTTCTTTTTTCTACAAGCGGCGTCAGGAAAATCGACGATCAATTGTAGACCTTGGGATGGTATAGTTTTGCTTTCTGAAAAGCAAGTCAAATTATATCAGAGCAAGAAAGGCGAAGACGAGAAATGTGCAGACTAACTTTTCGTTTTAGAAGTGGCAGGGCACACTGCGTTTAGCAGTCAATTGGGCAGCCCGTGTGGCGGCAGTAACCATCACCTTAAAGAATACCACAGTGAAATAACAGCATATGTGCTGTTGTGTTTCGGTGAGTGAGTCCATTACCCCATCCCTTCCTTATCCTTCTATGGCATTGATTTTGAAAAAAGCAATAGTAGTCACCTACTTGGAATGTCAACATAAGTATATGAAAAGATATATTACTTATGAAATGTAGAAAAAAAGAAAATACCTTTTACTTCCTCCCAGTCTTCCATTTCTGAGTCACTTTCATTTTGTGTCCTTCCAATCTTCGATACTTGTTTTTTAACTTGGGGTTCTAATATCATTTCTTCTCCCATTGCAAGTAAGTTATTCACATCTGATTCCTCAGCACCTTTTCTGTTACTATACCTTTCAATTGAGGCTTTTGTTTGTTCAATTTTTAATTTGTGCTTTTCGAGTTCCATAAATGCCTTTTTTGCAATATCCTCACTATTATCATTTCTATTAGCAGACCATACCTGAAAAAATACAAAAAAAAATGATAACAAAATTGCATTATATGTATTGATATACATGTGTTTCACAAAAATTCATTTTATTAAACATCAATTCCAAATTGAAATAAACATTATATATTGTAACAAATTGTAGATACATAATTATCATTTTGGTATTGATGATATTTTCATAACATTGTCATTAACCAGATTACTAACCTGTATGTTTTCATAACAATATCATTAATAGAAATGATGTCTTTACACAATATTGTAAATAATTGTGTGAAGATTAAGTTGAAAATATAATATGTAAATAATATCCCACCAAAAACAACATTCTCAGTTATTTTAGTTAGTGTGTATGGAAGCACCTATTCAACAACTTTGTTGTTTGATTTTTGTTAAAAATTGTTTAAAATTTTTATCAATTATTTATCAACATTTATGGAAACCGTATCGACATTAGACATATTTCTATAATAATTATAATGACTTGGCAAATGCATGCCATAATTAAAAAAGAATAATCTAACTATTTGATAACTAAGTAAATCTAAAGAGTGTACTTAAGAATAAAGTATTTTAATTACAGAATATGTTGCCATAATTATATTTTAAATTAAAAATTATTATAAGTATTAAAATTTAATTTAATTATAATATGTACCAATACTTACATCTTTATATTCATGTTCAATTTCATTTTCGTTGTCAGAATTCAAGTTATTATCAGACTTTGCCACAGTTTCAATGTGGGTTTTTAAACTGGGTTTGTATCTGGGACTTTCATCTTCACTACTATCTGAAAACACAATTTTCAAAGTTATTAAATCTATACTAAAGTGCGTCAATTTGGAAATAAAGGGTTTTCCTTAAATGCAATTTTTTATTTGCACATTTCAAGCATCCAAATATATTTTTTTAAATTCTATACAAATGTCTATGACAAATCCCAGTGTAAGTTCCTCACTGCCAGTTAAGTTAATTCTATGTTATATTAAGTCCAAAAAAGCACTTGTTGTTCCATAAGATTTGTTGAGTTTTTGACCAGAAATGCGTTCACAATGAATCCGCAAGAATTCTGAGTGCACAACACCCCGATAATAAAAAAAAACTGTCATCATCACCTTCACTTTTGATTGAATACGTCGATGGCCGACCAGTCTCTTGAATTTACTGTACCAGTCATACACAAGTGTTTTTGATAAAGTGGATTCACCATAAGGCTTGTATAACACCATAAGACGCGACTCCACAAGATAAGTAATTCTTTTATGGGTCAATGTATACGGTTTTATAATAAACTACCTGAGATGATAAGAGCCTTATCTATAAATAAATTTAAAGGTGTCATTAAAGCCAAACTCCTCTCGAAAGGCTACTATAAGGTCACTGATTATTTAAGTGACAATGAAGCCTGGATTTAGAGCTTGGATCCGGAGCTCATACTATGTTTTGCTTAGTATTGTATATGAACTTTATGTTTGTATTAAGTGTACTTAATTGTAATTTTTATATTTTAAAGATGACAAAAAGAATAGTATCCTGAGTTTCTTTCGGGGTTTCTTCTCAGGATCGTCATCTTGGCTTTTTTTCCGAAACCCTAGTACATTTAAATTTATAATAACGATCATAAGAGTTTCGTGTGAAACCTAATTGATAAATAAATATTTTGATTTTGAACATTTTCAGCGCTTCGGCACAAAAAAAATGCATTCGCAATGCAAAATTTAACAGATTCTTGGTTGGATCCATTGTAAAAATCGCAAAACATACTTGACACGAACTGACAAAATAGCGCTCTGTAAATAAACTAAATGACCTATGGCGCTCAAACTCAACTCGTGAGTATAGAGGACAGTTGTGCCGACATAGTGACCAAAATAATTTCGACAATCCCTTTAATTGGGCTTTTTAAATCATCAATTCCCAGTACTTATTTGACAGAATGTATAATACTTTTTTTAATTATTTAATTATAGCATATTAAAATAAATAAATAAATAAGTACAAAAATGGTATATTTTAAAGTATGTATTTAATCAACATGTACCTACCACAAAACATGTTTTAAATTTCTGCAAATAATATTACCTACACTGAAATTTGTAGTTTGTT
Organism: Synanthedon andrenaeformis; assembly: GCA_936446665.2. Classification (NCBI taxonomy): domain Eukaryota; kingdom Metazoa; phylum Arthropoda; class Insecta; order Lepidoptera; family Sesiidae; genus Synanthedon; species Synanthedon andrenaeformis. The sequence goes on along the minus strand of OW387781.2, from coordinate 8,463,262 downwards.
TTTATTCATTCACTTTATTAAGGTATTTTAAATTCAGAGCCAACCCGAAGAATTAATTTTCTTTTTTTTTATTGCAGATCTAGCTTCAGGTGTAGTTTTCTTTACTACAATACAATTTACAAGGTTTAGTTAATCCAGTTAGTTTTAGTTTCAAAAATAAAAAAAAACTTATTTAATCTTTTAACACATTTCAGCATACTTGTCTTTAGTATTAAATTAATTTTGCTAATTGCAACTTCCTGCCCAAAATTCATTTATTGAATAGAAAAGATATTATTTATTGAATTTTATAAATGCAAATAAAATTTCATATTGAATGTTTCACTAAGACATTGAATATGATTGAATAATTTAGTATATAAATGATATAAACAACTTACCACTTTCAGACAAGTTGAGAATAGAAGGCAGCAGTTTATCTTCTTCAGTTAAATCTTTGACGGAAAATACAGGAGCTGCTTCAATATCCTCATTCTCTTCCTCTTGGAGAAGTTTTTGCTTATTGAGTTTATTTAGAAAATTTTTGGAAAACCTACTTTTATTTGAGGTGGGTTTACTAGATTTCTTTGATTTTTCCTTTTGCTCAAAGTCCTCATCTGAAGATAAACCCTGATCAACTTCTTCATCTGAATCCGATTGATAAGAAAAATGAGCCTCCGAACCTGAATCACTGAAATCTCCAGATTCCGATTCACTGTCTTCATCTTTATAAACTGTTTTAATCACTTTTTTACGGGTATTAGGCATTTTCCCGTTATCGAATTATTTGTATTTATTAAAACTGCGCTCAAAAATATGTAGTTCTAGTATTATCTACAATTAGTTTTGCCCAAAAATAACTCTTTATTTACAAGTCCCATATATACATTTTTATTGTTAACTGGATATCAGAGACGAAATTAATATATCAATGGAGTGGAAATTATATTACATTTAAAATTAATACCTATACCTATTCAATTCAATGTAAAATGCGCGCAAATCTCGCTGTTGCTTCGTCTTGCTTGTTCTTTTCTTTATTTATTTTTTTGTTTCTTCTTTTGTCCCACAGAACACTAATATTCCGAGAGTATCACAGAATATATATAAAGATTTATGTTGTGTTTGCTTGTTTCGAGCACAGAACACTATATACTCACAAGTTACCATGGACGTAGGATAACAGGACCGCTTACGGCTTACTTGAAAAAATTACATTTACGAAAATTAATTGTATTACCAACGTATATTTTTCATTGCGTCTTATACAGAGGCTAATCAGAGCAGAGAGAGATAGCCAAACTGAGGCCGTGTGTCCCTTTCTTTTATCTTGCCAGATTAATAAAATGTATTTCATTAAAAATTTAGATTCAAAAATCTTAGTTCAAACACTTGTGTGTTAATAGTTCTTCAATTATTTTAATAAATTTTAAGTCAATGTATTATAATCACATTAATGTCGTTATATATTTTTAAATTAGAAAAAAAGTTAAAATGTTAAAGAAACTAACCTTAAGTATATGTAGGTATGCAAGTAACATAGTTTTTTCGACAGATCACATTACACTTCGACAATGACAGATCTCATTGACTTCTTGGATTGGATTCTTGTTGGATTCATGGTTGGATTAGGCCAATATCACCAAAGAATTTTATTGTTTTCTTAGGTTGGCACTGGGTTGACAATTGGCATGATAATATATCTAGTGAAACAGGATTAAACACTCAAAATAGTAGCATACAATAATAAAACCTTAGCATTAAGTCCAAGGTTCATTTTAGACTGCCTAGCAGCCTGGGCAGCAAAGTCAGAAATATGCACTGGCATCTCTTCTTCACTCACCAAAATATAAAAGCACAACTGCTGTCATTTCACGGTACCTAGTCTTCTGTAAGGGGGTGATAACTGTCTCCAGACGAGCTGCCCAAATGACTGCGAAACGGAATATGCCCTGCCACTACTTTTCAGATCCAGACCAGAGCCAACATTGAAAATTTCATTTCCAAAGCAGACCCTGCCGGGAATCGAATCCAGGACCCCCGAGACTGAGCGTGCTTGAGCACGCTTTTTTACTTTAGAAATACCTCATGGATACCCGTCAACGTAGGTACCGCTGACGGATTATGCCGGATTCCTACCGGTCAAACCCCAAGACTCGGCTGAGAGAAGATAACCTATTCCCGCTCTCTTTTCGCGACATGATGTGCTCGCAAAACACGAGCATCGCTTGCAATGCGAGCAGCCTAGACACTCATCCGACAGGCCATGTAAATTTCTGTGATAAATGTTTTTTTATATATGAAAATTTACAATAAATACTTAATAAGGCATATCTAGCTTTTGCCTGCGATTTCGTCCGAGCCCCTCTTTTTTAGGTGTAAAAATATTTATTTAATATTTATAGCTTGTACCTACATTTTAGCCAGGCGTTAATTTTTTTTATTTTTTATTTTTTTTTTCTATTTATTGTTTGTGTAGACCAGTAGGCGGGCTAACGGCTCACTTGATGGTAGGTGGTTACCGTCGCCTATAACACAAGCCCAAACTCACAGGCGCACACATAATATGTAAGGCATTTACGTGACACCGTGTATTCATTATATATTTTCAATAGTATATTACAGGTGACACCAATCGATGTAAATATTATATTATAATAACATAGGTAAACTAGTCTAAAACTCTGAATCTTAAGCGCAAACGCCTTCGATTTCGATTTACTAAAAGGTTTCATAATTTACCATAATGGAAAGGTTTTTGTGTTTGTTTAAAGAATGGTAAATGGTCTGAATCAATCCCGTTAAGTGCTTTTCAACAGAGCTTTATTGCCTGTATAGCGATGTTGAGTGGATGAGCGTAGTCGTACTGACACCCTTTACCCTCACACCACCAAGCCAAAGCTGTCTCTCAGAAGCGCGCCAAGTAATAATGTTTTAACTTAAATAACTTATGTTTGAGATGGCACATTCAGTTCATATTTTTAACAAAACAAATATATTTAGTAGGTAAAGTTAAATTATCACCCATCAAACCGGATTGAAAATTGATAAGGTACAGATTACTATACTAATTAATAATATAAAGAGGAGGTAAAGTTTGTATGTTTGTTTGTATGTAGGAGAAAATTTACGAAACTACTCATTCTTATAATTTAATTAATAAAAAAACAATCTTATAAAAATTAAATTAGTTTATAATTTCATATAAGTAATATTAGAATTATACCTGACCTGATCTATGCTAATTTTATAAAGAGGTAAAATTTGTCTGTTTGTTGGTATGCACAAGGTAATTTAGAATAGAATTTCAGGATGGACATAAGCTAAATATTCTAATAAGGCACTAGCTATCTAAAAATCTATCTAGCTATCTAACAGCGAACTTGATAATAATAAAGATCCAACGCTTGGCAAAAGTATAATGTCAGGCGGCAATATATGTCAGGCTTATATCTGTTATTTTTCAACGGCGACATTTTGATGCAGTCATAAAAAAAAACCAAATAAAAAAAATCGGAACTGTCAATCTACGCACGCACGCACGCACGGAAGGAGCATCCCGGAAAGTTCTTGGGAGTGCCTCAAAATGCCCTTTTGGTCTCTATGGCCTATGGTACTCTAGCGGTCTATCACAGGCGCATTAACAAGACATTGGGGAAGTTGGACGACCTCCTTGGACTCGTATGGTATTTTAGGAAGTGTGTTCCCAACTTTTCAAATATCGTTGAACACAAAAAGACGCCAAATGAAATTGGCAAGAGGAATAGCGCCGCTAAACATTTAACATCGGCTCCTTCGTTTTTTGCAAATCAAATTGCAGACAGATGCCAGTTCACTCGGCTATGCTGCCGTACTCTTACAGAAATTTGTCGGAACAGCAAAGTTATCGACTCTACCTGCATCGTGGTTCCTAACCCTGATGAAAATCCGTTTCTATCTCCGACATGTAACTATATATAGAATATTAGTATATACGTTAAAATTACAATTTTTTTTACATTTAATTGGAGATATTTTAAATATAAATCTTTACTTATACCTATGTATAAAAAAATCTATCGTTGTGAATCTCGCAAAACATCAAGAAACTGAAAGTGGTAATTGTGTTCTAATAAAATTTAAACCTATGATTTAAGTAAATCGCAATTTTGTGGAGTGGGTACACTCGCCATAAAGCATAAACTAACATAAATAACTTCAATTGTTTGCTGCCTTATTGTTAACTTTAATTACATTTTGAATTAATTTTGTAATTAAAACGGAAGCTAGAGCGCGCCGCGTGAAGTTTAAGTGGCTGGAAACGGATCGACCCTGTCGCAATACAATGGCGATGTGCAGTATGTCATCTCATCAGAAATTCCGTTTTGGTATTTAAGGTTTCATTTTGATAATCACAGGGTATTTTCGTCGCTGTATGGTGTTGGTACAGTTGGATAGTACAGTTAACCGGATCACAATTAAAAAAAATTAACAGTCGTCTAGTTGACCGGACCACACACATTTTTTTTTTACTAACCGTATTACAGTTATAGTTACCTTATCTATTGTTTTTTTTTAGTGATGTTTGTATCCGTACACGATCGTTGGACAACACATTTCAATTTGCACAACACTTTGATGGGGCCGAGTATGGGCTACTTTGATACTCTTGTCCTTTTGTACTTTTATGAAGTTACAGTACTGAACCATTAAAATTTGTGTAGTTACCCCTGCAGCGGGTGCGCGGGGGCAGCGACGCTTTTCGTGGCGCCTAGATGCAATCTCTGAGTGGATTAATTAATTCTGAGGTACCGCTTATCTCCTCTTATCATTTAATAAACTTATGTACGGATTATAGAAAATTCGTTTTATGCAAAAACGTTCATCACAATTCGATAAATAAATCGATTTTAGTTATATGTGGAAAATATAGGCGACATAACTATAACACACCAACCACACAGTTACTATGAAAGAAACATATTTTGTTTCATAACAACTAATAAAGTTGGATAATATTTAAAGAACACTTTTTAAAACAAATTTCGTCATTTGTAACAATAACAGAATATAAGCATACTGAGGTCTATATCATATAAGTATATTTTAGAACTAGTCGACATGACAATGTAAACAAACACTAGTCTTTATTTCTCCATGCACTATAACTAGACGATCAAACTAGATTTACTTATAAACTATTAACTTCCTAATGAGTTAATAAATTGTTAAATGTTTATTTAGTTGATACCGGAGACCAATAGGTGGCGCTAGGGGTAAAATTGTACTAAAGGAATTGTTGAGATCAGAATTCGGCCAGGCGCTCAGTTGTTTTATTTTAAGAGTAAACCGTTTGGTTGATCTACAAATTTCACTTGTATGATGGCCAGTTGGCCACAAAGGAGAGATGGCCAATTGGAGTCGGTGTGTGAATTGTGATGGCCATATGGATATCATATACTGATGACACATCAATGATGTTTTATAAAATAATTGATTTCTTTTTATATTTGTTTTAGATGCCTAATAAGTACAAGAGGAAGCAGTAGCTGAGAGGTAATTGGTCTTAAGAAGCACTGAAAGCAGCTATCAGTGCTATCAGTTTTGGGTACATGAAAACTGCACAGAATTTCATGATGTGTATTGTGTTCCAAATGTGGTCAAAAGAAAAAAAAAGAGAGTTAAAAAATAGAAAATAAAACCAAAAATGATACTAAAGGTAGAATTAAGTTATGGCCATCTCTCCTGTAATGGTATGGCTATCAAACCTCAGGAGAGATGGCCAATGGTTTTTTTTTTAAAAAAAAAGCACAATTCCATTAGAAATTGATACTATTTTGTTTAATATCCTGAAGTTGAGATTTAAAGTTTAATTACAAATAAGAACAACTATGGCCAACTACCCCAGACTTACCATTATTTGGGCTCAGTTTGCGCCTTAAATTGTACGCTCTAATGTGTCTCTATCAATTAAGTTTTTTTTTATGTTTAGGTCGACAGACAAGCTAACGGTCCACTTGATGGTAGGTGGCAACCATCTCCCTTATAACATATCCAACGCCACAGCTGCATGTGTCATAGAATTTAAAAAAAAAAATTCTTTGCGAAGCCGTCGCTAGATGATACGATAAAAGGTTTAAGGAAAATGTTGCGTGAAATGTACTGATCTCTTAGAATCGCATTGATATTTCGTTAAATGTTTCATGAGGTGCTCGGGCATCACCTGGCTGTGACGAAAATAACAAATTCAGAATGCTCTTCAAAACAACACTCAGCCTGAGCTACATTATGCATGAAGCACTCCATTTGTCGATCCGCTCAGGAGTCCTGCTCGCGGCTCGTTAAGCGTTTACATTACCTACAAACACTTATTGATTTTGACAAATTCATGCTTCTCATTTCTAGAGAACGAACTACTCACGCTACCTGGAAACATTCAAGGCATTATCGTTTCTGCAGATATTATTTGTACATTTTTCATACTAGATTTAATCTTATTACAGTAAGGATATTGAAATCATCCTTACTATACTAACAACAATTGTATAGTATCCTTACTATACAAATGTTGTTAGCTATCGATTCGGGTTCATGTATCGTATTTTTTTTTAAATAACATGCGTGTTATGGATGAAATCAAATGTCACCGTATCCAGCATGCTAAATAACCAGTTTAAATTAAGAATAACTTTTAAGTACACTGAATAAATAATTATCTTTTTCATTACACATTTTAACCGAAAGATGATTTTATTTGTTGTAAAACATAAAATAGTAGTGCATAAGTTTTCAATTAACCTTTGTGCGTATTAGATCGTAATCTGTAAATTAAGCTTTAAAAATACCAAGTAAGTAAGTATAATAATGCCCTTTATACTGTTTTTCACATAGTATGTGACGTTTGGTATAGCGCTGATGAAATTTAATTAAAAATAATAAAAAGTATAATTAGTAAAACATTTTAAAAATGTATTTCCCGTAAAGATTTTTTTTTTTTTGAAAAATAACCTCTATGAAATGAGTAAAATCTAATGTGACATACCCATGCTACGAAAATGCTATAGTTAGTGGTTGCATGGACCCATCTATGCAAACCAGGGCCGAGTCGCTAGTTTGTAGTTTAAAAGGAAACATTAGAAACCAGCTTACTGATAAAATTGATAATTCCTTTGACACGATTAATGAATAAGAGATGGAAATACAAATTAATAAGTCATAGTATCGGGCATCGCCTACGCAAATGCAGCCATTAGCTTTACGTTTCTCAAAACCTGCCGAAGCAGTGTCCATTTAAGAGGGGTCGGGATCGCGGAGTTCCCGGGGCAGGAGGAGTTAGAAATGCAATATTAATGCAGAGCCGAGTGGCGGGCCGAGTGCATTTACTTAATGGATCGTAGGCAAAATGTTTACACTGTCGCCGAACATGAAAAAAATAACCAGTCAGAAGCCGGATAGAGAGCTCTTCGGTGGGATTATTGTGAGCGACCGAGTCACACAAAAAGTGGCTTCATCTACTCAGCTAAAAAACTTACACGACACCTCCACTACGGACGCAAGAAAGAGTGGGGGATACATTACCGGAGTGGAAAAGTTAAAAAGCTTAAATGTATCTCCGGCACGGCTAAAAGTGTCTGACAAAAGTTCGACTTCCATTTTAAAAAGCTCCATTACAAAACATCGAGATTCGCTTCCGCCACGCCAGCCGCGAGCGTGAACTGGCGTCGGCCCGAACAGACTGAATTAAACTCAAAAACTTTTCAATTTATTTTATATATGAAATCGAGCATAGTCGCATTCGTGAGTTTGTGGGGCACGTTTTGTTTTTGCGAACACATTTTTACTCGGCAATCCTTTTTGGAAGGCTCGTATGATGCATATTTATTGGTCTGCTCTTTTGAGACTGTAGCGAGTGGTCGCCAGTAGTCACTGCTATCTACTACTACCCTATGCAGGAATGGAAAGCTCTCGCTTCTTTCTTTCCACGTGCGATGCTAAACTCGAATTCGTTACTTATGTTCGTATAGTCAAAATACAAGTCTTGATATTTGAAACACATAGATCTATATTAATTATTTTGTGTTTTTAATTAAAATGTACATATTCCTAACTTAATAATATTTAGATATTTATAAGGGATCATAATATGTTTAAATTGATTTTTATTTTATTTTGTTTTAGACAGAAGAAATTAGCGTTTCGAATTAATTAGCTTAACTAATGGTAATGTTAATTAAATAAAACAACACAATTTAACACTGAAAAGTTTAACTAATCTTTATGAGACTAAATTATCATTACATTAAATTCTTTCGCTTATAATTTTAGTACATCCACATAATTACTGTGTTTTTTCATGTTCATAAATAGAGCCAAATTACTGTGAAAACAAATACAATTTCAAAACTCTCTATCCGTTTAGAATGGGATCCGTTGGAGTAGATTTCATTGATAAGTACAATGAAAAAACATTTCTTTAAATAGGCGTGACTCCTCTCTTACGGTTTAGCATACGTAAGCCATATATTTTCGGCGACTTGATTGTAAATTATCTAACTGATAGTCAAATCAAATCAAATCAAAATACATATTTATCAATTAGGTTTCTCAGGAAACACTTATGATCGTCATTATAAATTTAAATTTACTAGGGTTTCGGAAAAAAGCCAAGATGACGATCCTGAGAAGAAACCCCGAAAGAAACTCAGGATACTATTCTTTTTGTCATCTTTAGAATATAAAATTACAACAATTAAGTACACTTAATACAAACATAATCAAAGTCCATATACAATACTAAACAAAACATAGTATGTGCTCCGGATCCAAGCTTTAAATCCAGGCTTCAATGTCGCTTAAATAATCAGTGACCTTATAGCCTTTCGAGAGGGGTTTGGTTTTAATGACACCTTTAAATTTATTTATAGATAAGGCTCTTATCATCGCAGGCAGTTTATTATAAAACCGTATACTTTGACCCATAATAGAATTACTTATCTTGTCGAGTCGCGTCTTATGTAAATCTAAATCATTTTTAAACCTAGTATTTATATTGTGTATGTGATTTTTTTATTAAATTGACTAATATTTTTATGCGCGTAAATTAAATTTTCATAAATATACTGACAGTTAAAATCTTTATTTCTTTGAACTTATATCTTATTTTCTCTAAGAGAAGACTGCGGATCTAGTTGATAGATGGCTCTAATGGTCCTTTTTTGTAAAATGAAAATAGTATTTATGTCCGAAGTGTTACCCCAAAGAAGAATCCCATAATACATTATACTGTAGTGAAAAGCATATAAAAACCCGTTGCGTGGAAAGCGACTTTAATTTATACTATGTAAACATTTTTTTTGACCAAGTATCAAACACAGTCGAACCGACTACATTGAACATTCATACGGGCACCTTTACACAGAGCAAAGTAAGTTGAATTTGAGAAGACTTGTAAGGCTTTGGCTCCGAGATAGTGCTTTTAGGCCCTAACCCCGGGGGTGCTGCAGTGGGTCCGTGGAGCTTCTTAAAATGTTTTCACTTATGTATATATGGGAATACATTACTCTGCCTCCGGGTTACTTGAGGCACACACACACTTTTAATACAAAATTGAAGTGACGTATACCTCTCACTCAGCTCTCTTGAGTATTTCACTTAAATTAAGTTTTATTGGGAATCCGTATCATGCAAACGTAGTAGGGCGAGGCTTTTTACAGACGTAATAACTTTGCAACGGGATTATGTATGAAAACAGGATCTAGCGAGTTAATTATATATCTAAGTATACTAATAATATTATAAAAAGAAAAGATTTGTATTTTTGTTTGTAATGAATAAACTCAAAAAGTGCTGAACCGATTTTAAAAATTCTTCCACCTTAAGAAAGCTACATTATCAGGGAGTAACATAGACTTATCTATACTAATATTATAAAGAGAGAAGATTTGTGTGTGTGATGAATAAACTCAAAAACTACAAGACCGATTTTGAAAATGCTTTCACCTATAGAAAGCTACATTGTCAGCGAGAAATTTGTAAAGTTACGCAGGCAAAGTCGCGCGCAACAGCTAGTATTTTATAAAGTTACACGGAAGAAGTCGCATTCAACAGTTAGTAATGAAAAAACTTAAAAACTACTGGACCGATTTTAAAAATTCTTTCACTCATAGAAAGCTACAATATCAGCGAGTAACATAGGCTATATTTTATAAAGTTGTGCTTACGAAGTCGCGTGCAACAGCTAGTTGGTTAATACAAAGAGACGTGTAGTGGGTACGCTGAGAACGACGCCGCGTCTTTACTAATAATCACTTAGCTTAATTGCGGCCGTTAATTACCGCCGATCTCGACGGTTCAAATTACGTACTCTAAAACGCATTAGTGGCTGACAGCTGGAGATTATCCGTCTAAACGACGACGGGCCGGTCGCCGCCGCGGGACCATTGCTGTTATGAAATTTAATGAGCCTTAATTGTTGACGACTTAATGCACAAACTTTAAAACATTAGTGCTGGCGGTAACCATTGAAAGAAAGAAAGAAAGAAAGAAAAAAATGTTTATTTGGTACATTGTACATTGCAAAGTACACTTTTTAGTACACTTTTTTATAATTTATAAATAAAGTGAACCAAAATGGTCGCCACTCAGCATGTAGTCTTGATCATCTTGAGCTGATCATTACGACGACTGTGAAACTGGGCAATTTTGGATTTCTCTGTATACGTTTGAAGATTTCGACATAGTCATAAATTTTACTTACAATTTAGTTACTTACTTACGTAAAACGAAGTAAAAAACATTTATTTTTGCAAATTCATTTAGTTTAAAATATACAGGGTGGAAAGATAAGTCGGGCCTTGGAGGGAAACTACCTTAAATCCTTAAGTTAGCTCATTTTACATAAAGGAAACATTCCTTTATTTTTAAAAAGAAACAAAACTGCATTCAAAGATTTTCTAAAACTCGCTTGGCTCGCCCGGGACTCGAACCAACTAAAATTAAAAAAAACAAACACTCACTATTTTATTATACTAATCGATAGGATTATTATTCAGGATAAAATTTCTCTAACAAACATTTGGTCTTACTCTCGTCTGTCGTACAAGATATCCATAAAGAATACCTATTTAGTACACAAGTTCTTTAATGAACGTAATGTAAAAAATGTTATTTATGAAACCTGTTATGACACCGTGCAAGAACTAAGGGTTGTAGAAAATGTGACATGTAATGTGACATTTTTATTATTATTTATTTCAATTATTTTAATTTTTTTTTATAACCATTAGTATTATAGTTTAGATTAGATTAGATTTAGGTTTAGTACATGGGATGTTGCTTGGAGCTCTTACTGGTGCATGTTGAGCCTCCTATAATTACGGCAGCATCCGCCTAGTGCCAATTATTCTGAACAACGTGTTTTAATTTGATGCCTGCCTCGTTGGGGGCCTTGTTTAAAAAAAATGTTGTTAGGGGGCATACACCACAACACTTTGCTGAAGGCTACAAGAAATGAATTTCAACGGAGACTAAATTTGTGTATCCGGAACGAGGGGGCTCATTTCGAACAATTTATCAGAAAGTTAATGTTAGATTTTACGATCATTTTTATTTTTAAGACCAAATGTTTGTTAGAGAAATTTTATCCTGAATAATAATTCTATCGATTAGTATAATAAAATAGTGAGTGTTTGTTTTTTTTAATTTTAGTTGGTTCGAGTCCCGGGCGAGCCAAGCGAGTTTTAGAAAATCTTTGAATGCAGTTCTGTTTCTTTTTAAAAATAAAGGAATGTTTCCTTTATGTAAAATGAGCTAACTTAAGGATTTAAGGTAGTTTCCCTCCAGGGCCCGACTTATCTTTCCACCCTGTATAATATTTTAGTCATACTCAATAACAATACCGATACTTACTATATAATAAATGAGAAAATTTGTAAGTTGGATGTTTGCGACTAAATAGATTTGGATGAAATTTGGTATCTATTTGCTTAAAACTCTTATTTCAATTCGTGCCAAAATTTAAGTGTGATTTAGTAACCGATATGAAAAACTTTCACGAACTCTAGTATTTTACTTTATAACACTAGTAAAGATTAAATGAATGTTGCACCCTAGAAAACAAAATTAACCCATAAAACAAAGTCGTGTAGTCGTGTAGTTACACAATTAATTTATAACTCGAAAACGGATGGATCGATTTTTTACTTTTGATTTGTTGAATTTGTCTCTGTCCCGAATAGCCGAATAACTAATAAAACAACGGCCAATAAGTACTAACAAAAAAAATTAAGAAAAATCATTTTCTAATACATTTTATTTGATCGCCGAATCAACTAGTACATAATGAAGTATACCTAATATAGGGTACAGTTTATTTGCGAGAATTTTTTTTCTTTCTTCCATCGGACATACAGACGTAGGTACAGCTGGTTAACATCTTCGTCTTGTCGAAATTCCTCTTTTCGGACCAACCGCTTTAAAACCAATGTTTAAAACATCCTTTATAATGCGCACTGCCATGGTTTTGAACTCCCTGCCGGCGTCTGGTATTTCCGAGCTCATATAAACCAAATCTTTTCAAAGTTCGAGTGAATAGGCATCTTCTGGGTGAGCTCACTCCAACATAGGTCTCATCCTTGCTACACAGTTTTGGTTGTTGGCCAAGAGCAAACCCATCTCTAATAAATAAAATAAAATAAATAAATTCCTTAGTCCCTGAGATTTAAGCGTGATTTATTTGTAACCGACATTAAAAAACCTTCACGAATTTGGCATTTTAGGTGACAGTAGAACGACTTCCGTTTTAAAATTTATTAAAACCGTTTATTAATATAAAATAATATATTTTTGCTCTACTTATAATATATATTTTTATTATAGAATAAAAATATATATCTCACTAGAGCAAAAAATGAAATACTAACAAATTATTGAGTCGAAAGCACGTGTTTCTTTTGTTTTCAGTATTTAGTGTTTCTTTCCCTAGATGACGTTAATTAACAGTTCGTCAAGATAAATGCGACATTGCATGTGCTTACGAATAACAATAGCATGTAGTGGGTTCCTTGTTAACTGATTAGAGGCAGTCGAGTGGTGTCATCTCGGGACGTTCCAATTACTGGGAACGAGGGGTGGGGACGGCGGGGAGGGGTGCGCCGGGGTGCGAATGATCCATTTCGAAAACTAATTTAGAGTTGGCAACTAAACAAAGAGCACTCCTAGCAGATAATAATTAACGCTTGCGGTAAAGTTCCACTTAGTCCGTATACACTAAACCTCGCTATTTCATCGGTGGAGTTAATTAAAGGTTTTTCCGGTGACGTGAATAATTGTAAGCGTGAATAAATGTAAGTGGCGTGTGCGGGTTATTGTTTTGGTTGAAATACTGATTCTAATAAAACACCCGTTCAAGTTAAGGTACAATAACCCTTTCGCTCTTAGCATTAGGATTAAAACTCCAATAGCTAATGCACATTGAGTACTCTGAAAAATATAAAACTGTATATTGCTAGCTTTTTTTTCATGTTAAGGTTGGCAGGCTGACGCATGACGGTCCACTTGATGGTAGGTGGCTACCGTCGCCTATAATACAAGCAACGCCTGAGGTGCCGGCCATAGAGGATTAAGGTGAAAAGATTAGGAAGGGATACTATAACCCACATATTATTTAACGAAGGGGGTTGGTTACTGGCACTAAAAGAGAAAGCTGCGACTGCGAAGTGCCTAAAAGACTGGAATATAGTGCCTAAATTTCCTGCGACTACTTTCCAGATTCAGGCCATAGACAACTATGAAAAGTTCATTTCCAAAGTAGAATCCCGAACGTTAAAGCAAACACCTTAACCATTCGACCAACTTATAAACTACAGTTACTTTCGCATTTATAAGTAACTAGCGACTCGCTCCCGGTTTCGCCCGGATGCAAATTTTATGTAAAAAATCATCCCTGTTTCTATCTCTTTTCATATGTAAAAACCGAATGAAAATCGGTCTACCCATTCTCGAGTTTTTGAAGCGTACACAAACCAACTTAACATTTTTACATTAAAAAAAAAAAGATATGGAGTATTCATACTCCATTCTATTACTAATAACATAACATCGCTCGATTAATATAAGCAGACAATGTAATGTCGGAAGTACGTGAAGCGTGGATTATAGAAGCTCGTTTTGTTAAAGTGAATGTATCTCCTTTGACTGTTTGTGCTGCCATCCGGCCGTTGTCCAGATAAAAGCTTCTCCGTTGCACGAAAAAGCACTCACACCAAATATTGATTTGTTACTTTGCCGCTCCTAAAATGGAAAAGATATGTCTTGGCTCGCGTGTTACTAAATATATAACTTTATACTCATTCAGTATTATTTAAAAGTTAATTATACATAGGAAATAAAGTTTTTTTTTTATGAAATAGCTGTGGTGCCCGCAACTTCGTACGCGCAGTAGTTGAACCTAACATTTATTCAGGATAAATAGTATTCTATAGCTTGATCCACTTAATTATCAATACATAAGTGAAAACTGCATTCATATCGGTTAAGCCGTTTCTGAGATTAGCGTGCACAAACGCACATACAAACAGATTTTTACCTCGGTAATACGTAAGTACAACGTGTACATTTTTTTTATATTTGATGTACACACACGGCTTGTTTACGATTTTATTATATTGTTGTCGATTTTATTTTATTACTAGCTGGTGCCCGCGATTTCGTCCGCGTTAAAAATTAAAAAAATAAATATAAGCAATATAACGCTTGCTATAACACTTTGGCCAGGCTTTAGTTTTATATTTTATTTTAGATGATGTCTTAGGAACAGTATTATTATTTTTTGGGATGAAAGGTACCCTATGTCCTTTCATGTATCCTTGAGGACGTGTATGTAAATTTTCACATTTATAAATGTAGTATTAGCATATTAGTATGGATAGTATGTATATTAAGAACGAATGGATTAAATGAATTGCAATGCAATTTAAATTGGTCTTGTCATATTGAGTTAGAAATATGGTTTAACATTATTGAAGACTTTATCTTTCCTTAAACAGCTTAATGGAACTAGTTGTTAAGTAACAGGCCCCTGAGTCGAATCGAACGTTCTGCACGCTAAATACTAATTAATTGCTTGATTAGACTCGGAATAAAAAGCTCGTAATCCTAATTGGTATTTTTAATCAAAGCGTTAAGACGGGGCGTGCTTGGAATTAAATACCTGTATTGAACCTTCGGTAAGCGTTTATTTGATTAAAATAATTATCGTATTTTTTTTTATTAGATACAATCCCCTGGGGTGAATAAGAGCAAAAATAGGTACAGGTACTACAAGTAATCCTGCTACTTGATTTACTATATTAAATAAAGGGAAATATTATTATCCCATGAAAAACACAAAATGTAAAAAATGCCAAGTCTCGCAATGCAGTTCTTCCACTACAGAAAATTGTGAGATCTAAAGTAAAACTAAGTCAGCTATTTTAGTTAGTATCTATAGAAGCACCTATTCAACAACTTTGTTATAAACTGTTATCTAATCAATTACCCATCAACATATAGTGACTTGGCGCTTGCATTATGTATAAATTGTAGAGCTTTTTTCGCCCCAAGCTTTTTTAAGCATGCAAAATTATCTATTTCCTGCTTAAATTTAATTTTTAATTCTTGTTTCGCCACTATTTTGAATATACTTATTGGAAAATAAATACGCACGAGCGACCGACAGGACGGGTATCGCAAGACTATGTACACAAAGTTCTATAGACTATGTAGGATACCCGGTATCCGAAGTTTGTGTTTCAAAAACATGTTTGTGAAATACTCTCAGGAGACTAAAGTGTGCGGGATACTAATCGTCTTTGAGTATCGTAAATCGTAATGTGTGAAAGGCCCCTTAATGATGATGTACTTGTAAAGTATGTAAAGTACTTGTATATTTTTACTTTTCATTGAATACAGTGTTTTCTTGGTTACTCTTAATATTTGACTAGATAACCTTTTAGAAATGTATATTATCGGACATAATTCTCTCTTATTAATATTTAAGGTAAGTAATACATTAAGAAGTTCTTTTATCACGGGAAGAATTAAGGCAGTTCTTTATTAATTCTGCGGAGCACTAATTGCAGGGTAGGAACCTTTATTTAGCTGTGACGTGCGCTAGGGGCCACCCAGGGCCGCATGTTGTAGGCGGAATCATGCAACTTTATGATGCTAAAAAAACAAATGAAGTCTCTTACTTTAAAAGTTGTTTTCAATAATGTACGAACACTTGTTTACTTTACTTTTATGTTATGACTAGCTGAACTCGGCACGCTTTTCTGCGGCGTTCGTGTGGGGTGCGCGCGATACTGAACAATGCTTTTTTTTCTAAAATATTTATATTTAATTTACTACTTATAATATCAGCTAATTGCCAGTGAAAGCTCAGTCAAAAATTGTTTTTTAATATTATAAGTATCGTATATATATTGTGTCAAAAGCAGTTATTTTGACATTACAAACATACACTTTAAGTTTATTTATTGGTTTAATATAGATTTATGATGGCTAATGGCATTTTACATAATAAGTGTTGCGGGTCAACGCTGGATCTTTGCTTCTTCTGAATGGAAGCTCTGGCATCACAATAGCTTTTACACTGTTATATCATACACGGTTCTCTTCTGTAAGTAGATGGTTACTGTTGCCAAACTGGCTGTGAGTCTATAGCAGCGGAACGTAGTGTACACTGGAATTACTTAATTTGGGTGAAATTTGACACACAGGCTGATTAACACATAGAATACTTTTTATCTTGAAAAATGTCTGGTTCTCAAGGGATCGTCTTAAAATATAAAAAGTTAGGCAACAGTGGCGGTGCCATGGTCGTCAAAGCGATAAAGATGTCCTGTACCTTTACCATGAGTTTACAATGACTGCACTCGCTAGCGAGAGCGTAAAACATTTATATGACAAACTGTCAACTGTCAATGTCAAATTGTCAATTTTCCATATAAATATTTTACGCTCTCGCTAGCGAGTGCGGTCATTATAACTCATGGTAGATGTACTGGTGTTATATCTGGTTTATATTTTTATTTTTTAACGCCGACGAAATCGCAGGCACCAGCTATTATATTTTTATAATCATGTGAAGTGTATTAACATTAACAAAAGTAAAGCTGCATTTTACAAATAAGAAAAAAAAACAATATATATACTTACGAATTTATTAAATAACTAGCTGGTGCCCACGACTTCGTCCGCGTTGAAAAATATTAAGTAGCCTATCTTGTGTCGTACGTCCAAATGTTTATCTACCAAGTTTCATGAAAATCAGTTAATTCGTTTCGGAGTTATGGAGGAACATACATACATACAAAAAAAAAATTCTAAAAATCGTCAATTTTGTTTTAGTATCATGTATAGAGCCTATAAAAACGATATCTCTGAAAACAAAGTAACTTACTCCATGACCGACCCTTACAAATTTATTATTATTATTTTATTAAATTCCAATGTAATTAATGGAACAATTTTAATGAAAAAAAATAAATAACGTATGCACCATATGTTAATTCTTGTTTGTGCCTTTCATTAAATGTTTGGTCCAAATACGGGCCTGTCGCTCAATTACTGTATTACTTATTAACTTTCAACCGCCCTTAATGGTTTCCGTATTAAGGCTTAAGCTGATTGTTGCTTTGCAAAATTCAATGTTCTTTAATTATGTCTCAACTTTTTTAGTAATGTTTATTTTATACTCATTATGTATT
Source organism: Synanthedon andrenaeformis (assembly GCA_936446665.2). Lineage (NCBI taxonomy): Eukaryota > Metazoa > Arthropoda > Insecta > Lepidoptera > Sesiidae > Synanthedon > Synanthedon andrenaeformis. The sequence continues at coordinate 8,445,557 of OW387781.2, read as the reverse complement.
TATACCAATATGTATTTGAAACTCCATTAACGTAAAACGCGAAATAAGTTGCCTTGGATATTGTTTCCATTATAACTGCCTGTAATGGAATTTGTTTTATAATTTTAAAGTTCAAGTTTCCTTTTGCGTTCTTATGACAATTATTCACTGATTAATCCAATTATTAAATTATACAGAATGTATTTGTATTAACCGTCTATTTTTATAGAGACATTGTGGCTTCATGTCATACGCTCCATAGTCGTTAACTCCTTAAGTCATCGTGACCTTTCTCCGTGGTAGGTACGTGTCAAGCAGAAAAGTCAATATTTTTAGAATTTTTTTTACGTGTAATAACTTTTTGTTTTAAAACCGAGTGTTATTAACTAAACAAATACTTTAATTATTCACCAGAAATTAATACAACCTAAAAGTTCTAATAGTGACTTACCTTTCAGCTTGTACCACTTAGTGACAGACAGACTAGTTTATCGTGAAAGCCTAAAACCTCAAAGCTACGATCTTGAAAACTTGTCAGTTGATAGTTCGTATAATCCACAAATCGCTTTCAGTTCCAATAATCTTGGCAGGAATCGGATCCAGAGATGCGAGTCATAGGAGTCGTACACCTTAACCAGTCGACCAACTTGCTCATCAAGATAATTATAACGTGTTAAATTTATAGTTAAATCGTGTAATAAACTATACAATTTTATTATATAACTTGCAACACTATATATCAAAGGCGTTGGTAGTTGGACAAGTCGTTGGTCGTTACGGCGACTATTTATTTATAACGAGTTGGGTCGCAGTTAAGGTCCTTTAACTCTTTGCTCACAACTCGTTAACGTTTTAACGATTATGTTCTCTCCAACGATCGATCGATCTTTGCCCTATAAAGATGTAAAGTTTGTTTTACACAAAAATTTTAGTAAGCGAGCAAAAAATGGTGGGTGGTTTAACATGTGTAAATAGGTTTTGAGGTATCATAAACTAGATAGCATGTCTTAGCAAAATAAATGAGTTTGAGTTTTGAGTTACATTTTACACTCCCTTACAGAAGACTATAGTTAAAAATTGCATGTGTGCTTTTGACGCTGTTAAGTTTTGGTAAGTAAGAAGAAATGCTAGCAGAGTACACTTCCTTAACCTCTTCTCTTATCATTTTACTCATAGAATAGGAAACTGTTAGTGTTACATTTTAATCGTCTATACTACACGTATTATGAAATGTAGAGCGCGATACACTTTTGCAATTGCTTTTATAAATGTACTAAGAAAAATAACAGCAATACTATAATCTTTTTCTTTTAGAAGAATAAACGTCATAAAAACATTTGTCATTCAAATTTAAGTAAAAACGTGCGTAAGAGGCGAAATGGTCGTATGCGTAGTAAACTTTACATGTGGAGATATTTCAGTGGAGATATTTAGTTGTAGTATAATTTACAGGTATTTGTGATAATGCACAAAACCATCTCTGTTCCATTTACAGGACAATAGTGTTGTAGGAGCGTTCAAGTTGCACTGCGCAACTCGTAAGTGGCTACAATAAAGCTCGCGCTACATTAAGCTTCCGCTAGTGCGCCGTTAGCGAGATAACGAGACCCCTCTGCCCGCCGCACACATAATTTATACCGTCCGAGCTCGTTAAAAACTTATAAAGACGCACATTGTTAGTGCGGCCAATATTCGCGGTTATTCGAGGATATACGAGCGGTCTAACGACTCCTTGCCCGGTTCATGCGAACCATTGCGCAAACGACCGCCCGCTAACACATACTCCAAATTTTATTATTTATTGATTTCAAAGAGGTAGGTATATTTGATGTATGAACTGGAATTTCCGTAGTTTTATTAGCCTCTAATTAAATAGAGAAACTAGCCTTTACCAGGGCCTCGCCTGCGTGCAAAGTTGAAAAATCTCTTTGTGTGTTCTACCGGCTGTACAATGGTGAGTGCTCTGATGAGTTGTTCCAACTAATGCCTAACCCAAGTTTTTACCACCGTATTGCGCGTCACAGATGCGGAGTTCATCCGCATAGCTTGGATAAGGTGCCACTACGCACAGTCCGGTTGAATAGAAACTTTATCCCGCGGACGCGCGAACTTTGGAACAATCTCCCTCCTGAAGTATTTCCACCTAGCTACAATATAGGCCACTTCAAGCGAGATGTAAACAAAAGGCAGCGCACTAGCACTCCCCTTGGTGTTGCTTGTGTCCTTAGGCGACGGTAACCACCTACCATCAAGTGAGCCGCCAGCCTGTCTGCCACCTTTATATTATTAAAAAAAAATAACAACCTGAAATAATCTATGTAATTTATTTCCCATGGCTCCAAACCATCGATGCTCCAAACCAAATTTTTGTACGAAGGTTGACAGAAAGACGGACAGAAAAAAAGACAGACAGAAGGCGTGAAAAGCTAAAAATAGTTTAAAACATCCTAACTATTGTTATTTTGCATTCGCATTAGCGAAAGAAAATTTGTTTGTTACGTTTCTGATCTTCATGAAATTTTGCCTATACGTTGGCCGGTATACCTTTCATCCAGAAAAAAAAATCCTCTTCCTGTCATTTCCGCCGCTTCCTTGCTCGACATAACGTGCTCACAAAACGTGAGCATCGCCTGCCACGCAATGTCACTGAGAGATCGACGCTCACGACGAGATTCAGTGTTAACCCTACCATCCTGGCCTGGGGTTTAGTTAGCGTGAATTAGTAGCGAACAGAGACATTATAGCTTAGGCTATCGGGTGAGGTAGCAGGAAATTGTATAACTTCTAAGCAAATGGTAATATTTCTCAGCGAAGCGGCAATTATGATTTGAAATCCATATGTGAAGAGATCTGAGCCACAAGATTCGTATTTCAGGGATCTGCCGAGGCAAGCTTACTTCCAATTGATCTATCAGTGTTAGCCTACCAGCTTGACCTGGAGTTTAGTTGGCGTGAATTAGTAGCGAGTAGAGACGTTATAGCTTAGGCTATCGGGTGAGGTGAGGGGTCGGCCGAGGAGGCGCGGACCGCGCGGATCACGGACTCGGCTAAACACAAATCAACACCGATTCTCCATTTGTTAGACACGGGAATGTAATTATGGCCGGAACACTTGGCGGGGGAAAGGGTGCGGGGGTGCACCACGCGAGGGGGACTCCGCGTCATTCAAGCTTTTAGTCCGCTGCTCGACAACGATCGTTACTTTAGATTCGTAATGTACGTTTCAGAAAACATCTGAATTCACCGCATACATATATGACCATGATATACTCAAATAACTAGCTGTTGCACGCGACTTCGTCGCTGATAATGTACCTAGCCACCGTGAAGTAACAGCACGTGTCTTGTTGTGTTTCAGTTCCTTATTCCATCCCAATCCCCTTATCCTTAATCCTACTATATTCGACAGCGGATTTGCAGCATCTGTGGTGTTGTTTGTGTTATAGGCGACGGTAGCCACCTACCTTCAAGTGGACTGTCAGCCTGTCTGCTTGTCTGTCGAATTCTATAAAACATAATAAAAACTATATAGGGTTGTTACCATATTACCATTCATTATTTTATAAGAATCCTACTGGAGATCTTATATGAGTGGATAGATTATTATATGCGCAGAATCTTATATTATGGAAATCAAATCTATTGATGTAGTAATAGTTTATAATTATTCCTAGATGGCGTTAATTGGTAGTCCATAGAGTTAAAACTGTTATAATTTGCCTAAACACCTCATCGACATTACTCTAGATACCAGGACTGTATTTTTATAATAAATAAGTATTTTAATACGGCGAAGTAAGTAAAAGTCATTTGTTTTGTAAATATATTTCGTTTGTTATGTAAATCATTTAAAAAAATATAAAGGGTAATCATCAATTTTCATACCGTTCGCTAAACTAACACGTTAAATTACAATTAAGACAAGGTTGTTTTCTAATATATACAAATCTCCATTAGTGTCTGAGCGAAGAAAAGGAAGTATAACGTGCAAGTGAGGGTTCGTAAACTCAAGTCGGTGCCGTGACACGAGTTAAACTAAATTAATAAACTTGCTGCAGTCCGGCTTTATTAAAAAACACTCATTAAAGCAAAGCAAAAGTAGGTGAAGTCGCCGGCGGGGACAGCGCCGCTAATTGCGCCGCCTTTATTGCTTAAATAAAGTTTTAGTGGAGGAACAAGTTTTAATTAAAAATGTGAGAATAGTTTTTAATAAAGGACGTTCTCGGAACGCGTATATTGAGAAACTTTGAGCGATACGCTTAGGTTACAGGAAGTCCGATGATATTGCATCGCGAGCGCCCGTGCCTGTCCTGTTCTTGCTTCGGCAGACGACCGCCTATTTCTAAAATTAAATAAACGAAAATCATTGATAAACGTTTAATACTTGTCATGTGAATATTGATTTTATTCATGCGGAGCGAATTTCTCCTAAAATTAATATTGTATGACAAACGGCAACGAGTAACAGGAGAAACTAATAATGCTTGTGATTTACGCCCGCCCTTATTATTACGACTCATGCGAAATGTAATTTCAGCATACTGCGTGTACGGTACGCACACACGAAGCCGGCGAGTGTGCAATACGTTTAATAAAGAAGGGACGCGGAGTAAATCCTTCAATTTCGCCGGCACACAACGGCGTATTCTCGTTAACTGTGGCAATAAGTTAAACGGACGGGCCGCGCTGCCCGCTCCACTGCGCTACCGGCCGCCATTGCCGCGATGACGTCCTCCGCTCCGCTACCGCGTCACACATGCACTGGTCATATACTAGTGATGTGAATAAAACCAGGTTGACACAATGTCTTACTTGTATTATAGTGAGTAATATTAGTAGAAATAGTAGTTATTAGTAGAGATTGTACTATTAATAGAGATAGTAGATAGATTGACGTCTTCCATTTGAACCTTATTGAACGACCTTCATTTAATACTGAACTATATTACCTATATTTAAGTAAAGAAAGAAAGAAAGAAAGAAAGAAAGACATTTATTCGCTGCACAAAGGACATAAACAGAACATTGCATAAGAAACAGAAACAACAAAAACAAACTGACACAAGTAAATTAATAAAAACAGACAGGTAATATGTGTTTGTCCTCGCGGCAGCGAATCGGATACTGGCTCAGCATTGTGCCGAGGTGCTAAGCAGGCACCTACAGCGCTGATTTAGACCTTGTTAAGTAGACCTTGTTAATACCGTAATTAAGTTAGACGATTGGAAAATAGACGATTTTGAATTACTTAAGTGACAAATCAGTGATGCTACATTTAAAAACATATTAGGTATATGTACTAAGTGGTTTCCCTTAATAAAGACAACAAGATTCCTTAATGCCTTTTATAAAAATGAACCTATAAATACATAATTTTTCTGTTCATCTAGTAGACAACTGAATTTCCAAAAAATAAAAGTTTTTTTTTTGTAAGGTCAGAAAATCACAGGTTTGACAAACTAATACTCATGTTAAACGAATTATCGCCGATTTTTATCGAACCAAGGACGCGCATCACTATTTTTTACCCGACAAACTCATATAGTATGTTCACTTCAGGAAATTAAAAAGGTCTTGAGCTACTATGCCAAACCACGAGCTTTCGCCAACACTCGCCTTGTCAGTAATCAAGATGTGCTAAGTTTTAATAGAATTGATGTCGTTATGTCTGGAGAGGAAGTTAATTTAAACCAAGTAGTCGAGATAGGGTTTAATGTCAATTTTTTTAATTCATTGCATATATTAACTGTTTTTGATTTGTAACATTTTACTGCTCGGTTTCATAGGAGTATAATCGTGCAAATGCAACGGAAACGTGTTGCAGGAAGCGCGCGCGGACTTCACCGCAGTGTTGCAAAAGTAAAATTTAAAAAATCGCTAAAGTTGCCACCAATAAATTGGGAGAATTTTATTCGAAACAAAACTAGAACATTTATGTTTTAATAGCATATTAGTGAGGAATTTGAACAGGAATTAAATTGTAAAAATCATAGAAACATTGGAACATAGAGGCCACAACAACGACTTATTACCGAGGTGAGATGTCGGATGTTACACATCAACTGTAAGAAGTTACTTTTTTGTCTGTTTTAAAGCCAAAGAAGCAGAGTTTGATTTTAATGAAAGTTGGTTCGTTCCGAAGTTGGCTGCGGAAGCAGTGGGCTCGTGGTGTAATATAGGGCGAGTGTAATAACTCTCGAACAAAGAATACACACGTTCCCACTCCGGGCTGCACTCCTAATTAGATGTTCGATGAAAGTGTAATCAGACGTTGGTCGGATCCGGGGCGTAATTAAACGGCGCAGGCGAAGAGTGATTTATTAATAGAAAAGCTCGAGCCGTAATGAAATACTGGGCGGACAATGGCGGCAAGGGCGGGCGGGCCGTGGAAATTAAATTCTTCGAGACGTTGCAAGGACACCGGACTTGAACACACACTTGCAATTTCTTTGGGCCGCGGCGACCGCCGCCGGCTGCTTAATAATTTAGGCAGAAGCCACACCGCCTGCCGCGCACGTAGCTCGCACACCGTTTCACTCGGGCCGACTCTTATTAGGGAGGACATATGGAGGAGTATAAATTTGTCGGCGAGGGAATGTAAAGAAGATTGGTTTCCAAATGGAACGGGTGCGGGGAAAGGGTGGAATTGAATTTAGGCCCAAATCCACTAGCGATAGTGTTTGTGATATTTCTTACCTTAGTAGAGTACATTATGTAGAGTCGAGAAACGTGATACTCTTTCCGATTACTTTTCGGATAGGGGCAGATACTTAAATTATTATATTTCTTACATCTGTAAATGTATAAATACATTTTATAAAAAAAAAACAGGAAAACGATTAACACCATTAACAAATCTATTAATTGATACTGCAATAAAAATATATTATCTAGGAGATTTTTATAGCACTTATCGTGTATATGTACGGATGACATTTATTAATAATATTTTATCCGCGCTAATGGAGACATTATCATAATACGAAGTTTTAATCTAGGTTCGCAAAAATCCGATATTTATAATTAAAATATCCAATATAATATATCGGTATCGGATACATATCAACACCAAATCAACGATAAGAAAACGAAGCAATTTTCATTCTGTCAAAATAGTGTCATTTTTACGTTATTAAAAAGTAATACAAAAACACCTATTTTTAATTTAAATATTACCCGAAAAATCACTATATTTTTCTTGTAATTTTATTAATAATTTTCTAAAAAAATACAAGCTTCCATATTGTATTTTTTATCTAAAGCGGTTATCAAACTTTACAATTTGAAGGAATCCAATTTAGACACCTAAGTAGTGAACTAGGGATCACACTACACTAAATTGATTTCTAAATCGAAAACATAGAATTGAAAATAGATAAAATCTAAATTGGATGCAATCTGTTCTAACTGCACTTTCCAATTTCCTAAATTGGAATCCTTCAAATTGTAAAGTGTGATAAACCGCTTAAGTGTTGCCAGTAAACATTGTTCTGCTAAATTTCTTGTTCAGAAGTCAGTAAAATATCAATTGATAATATATACCCTCATAAATATCGTGTGATATGTTATATCACTATATAATATACATATATCCGCTAAATACCTATATCGACGAACCCTGGTTTTAATAGTTTTCCTTTAAATAAAAAAAAATAATTTAATAGAATCACTTAAGAGTTCTTGTCAGTGTATACTTTTTCAATTAAGAGTATTAAAGCGCCCCTACCCCATCATTATATTAAAGCGTTGTTTCATTCCTCCCTGTGTTCCGGCGCCCGCCCTGGGCCCGGCTAGCGTCGCTACTCGCTACAGAACAGTCTGTCTACGCAGACAGACGGACTTCGTTTACATTCGGATCACTTCGTCGCGAGCACTCGTCGGGAGCGCACGTATCGTCAAAGAGATTCACGATCGCAAACTTTACACGAGTTTCGAAAGGCTTATACGCCGGCCCATACGGTCTCCTCCGGTTAATTAATCAACATCATAAACAATCAAACTGGTTCTTTTGCAAGTGGTAAAACTGTCGTTTTCAAATAAAGTGTTGCACTCTTGGAACATTAACCCCGTGTAGGTCTTCCGAGGATTAAATTCCCGTTGAAAGTGACGGCTTTGGTGGACAATTAATTTTGTGTTCTATTACTGTGACTGTGTTTGTTGTGTATTAAGAGACAAGACAATACTGTTTGTTGGTCACACCAAATTTGTTGGATATCTTATAAGGTAAACACCTCTTCTTTACATATTTTTATTATGTAGAAATGTAAACTGAATTTAAAATCTATAGGTATTTGTAATACGCAAGTGACTTGATACAACTAAGTATTTTATCAAATAAAAATTGAAATGTTTCACAAGCGATTTAGTCCTGTTAATGAACTACATATAAAAAAATCTTATAAATTTTAGCACATTTACAAATAAATAAAACGCAATAAAATGTTATATTTATTATGTAAGTGAATAAGCATTTTATGGGTGAGCTCGCTCCATCATAGCAACACATCCTTAATAAAAAAATAAAAATAAAACTTAAATTTATCTTAAAGTTACATCGCTGACTACATTTACTTTCTAATAAGTGCCTATTATATTTACTTAATTATCATCATATCAGTTTATTTTGTGTATGTTATTTATACTTACAGTACCTAAATGTCTAGATATTAATAAAAATTCTTCTACGTAAGCATATCTAAATTAGTATAATGAAAACAGAAAAGTGTATACTTTTTGTTTATTTAGGGATAGATGTTTGTTTACTGAAGTAGAGTAGGTGCAAAAACACCTACACGTGAGATAATTCCGAGCAGATTAGGTAGTTAGGTATACTTGTCGTACACGTGTTATATGGAAATATAATAAAGTATGTTCTTGCATACTGATAAACTAACCCCGGGTCGACGTGTGGAAATGATGAATGAAAAGTTCTAAATTTAGAACACAGTATCACATAATAGTGGTAGGTGATATAATTAAAAAGTTCAAAAATTATGAAGTATGACTACCTATATAGCTATCCCTTTACTCTATTAATTACTTGTTATAATAATTACATAATAACTTATTATTCTTTAAGATAGATTACACTTCCTGTAGCATTAATTTTCCTTTCAATTTACACCCCACATATATAGAATTGCTGATATAGTTATTTATAATCTTTTTTTAGTTTAATTTTACGAGTAAATAATTGATCTTATTTGCTTACTAAGGGCGGCGCAGCTATAGTATTACGTTAAAATTATTTTATAAATATCAGTTATAAGTAGGTATATAATGGTCGAAATTAGACCACGACGGGAAATATAATGAAAAATGAAAAAACTATTTGAAAAAAAAAAGAAATAAATTAAGAAAAAGCCAAGGTAAGTTGTAGATACTCTTCAGCTTCACGTAAGATATAATGCTTAATCTTTTACTTACGAAAATATAAAATGTAACAAATATATCAATATACAACAAATTAATTCAATTTATGTATTTAAGTTAGTGTTCTACCATAAATAATGGATTTTATGTAAATCCACGAACTTCTACGAAAACAATAAAACGTAACAAACAGTCATTTTGTAACCATTCATTACGAGCGTGTGTAGGTATTTCATAATTGGCAATTAAATATATCAAAGTTTAGGCTTAATTAATACTTATTAAAATTTAATAAGTTTTAATATTATTAAAACAATCAAAGAGTGAATATATTTAAAAGATAAAATGCTCAGACATTTGTCCCTATACAAATGATTTATATTGTTTATTATAATGATCACATTTGGTGTAATATGTTCGTATTATTATTACATATTATAGGTAGATATATCTGTGGCGATCAGGTTAAACAAAAATTAAATGTTGCAATAATCTTTACTTCTATATTAATATTAGTTATAAAGAGAGAAGATTTGTGTGTTTGTAATGAATAAACTCAAAAACTATTGGACCGATTTTAAAAAATTCTTTCACCTATAAAAAGGTACATTATCAGCGAGTAACATAGACTATATTTTATAAAATTACACGGGTGAAGTCACGTGCAGTAGCTAGTTAGTTGTTGATAACATGTGTAATATAAAGTATAACAAGGACCCTTGTAATAGTGGTAATGCAAGGCGTGACGAAATAAAAAAAATCATTATATTCTTTCTCATTATTTTACTTATTTTACTGCTCACGCGCAGATGATTGTGTGTTTTTAAAATCCCTTTTACTTTCTTTTAATTTGGAGTCTTTGAAACAAAAAAAAGTATCAGTTTCAGTAGCTAATTATGGAATTATACTGACTAAAAAACTGAATACTACTCGTATACCAATAAATGTTAGATATTAAAAATATTGAAGACCGTGCATACGAGTCTCAAATGAAGGCTTTATAACATAGTTATACAAATAAAATACATGTTAAAAATACACAGAGCCGGCACGGGAGCATGTATGCCAGAGAGAAATGCGTAACTCGGGTAGTATGGCCGATTAGTTAGTATTAGTAGCTAGAGTTGCTCATTAGAGGCGTTCGTAATGATTCGGCGGGCGGCCACCCACGCACCGGCCGACTTAATGAACACGCAAATGACTAATAGTATTAACAAACGAGCAACGAGCAACCTCACTCACTCTGCTCATTGTTCACTTACATATTCATTTCAAAAATCAACCGACACCCTTAATCTTTGAAGCATTAATAAATTAAGGCCTTCACGCCGTTCTCATTCATACTCGTAGGTTAGCCTAGCGAGTGGGATTTTTTTTATGTTAAACTCGGTAGACAGGCTGACGGTCTGATGGTAGGTGGCTACCGTCGCCTATAACACAAGCAACGCCACAGGTGCTGCAAGTGCGCTGCAGACTACAATATGGTTAAGGATAGATAATTGGGAAGGGGTAGGGAAATGGGCTCTGGCATCCCTTGCTCACACACCGAAAAACAACAGCACATATGCTGATATTTCACGGTGGTCTTCTATAAGGGGGTGGTTACTGCCGCCATACTGGTTGCCCAGATGACTGCGAAACGCCCTGTGCTCTGCCACTTTTTTAAATGAATATTTATAATAATGTTTTTGATTTATTTATAATTATATTTTAATAGTACCTACTTAAATTCTAAAGCTGTAAAAATATTTTTACTATCATTATTGATATTTTAGTAAATTTTTTTTTGTAAAGTTTCATACAGAAAATAAGAGCAAAATTTGTTAGTTATTTTAGGATTTCATTATATCGAGTTTAGTATTATAAAACGTGTATCGAAAGCTGTCTTTTTACAGATGATGTCCTTAATGTACACATATATTTCTTTCATGTCTACAAACATTAGCGTTTCTTTAAAAACATGATCTTGTATGATGAATTTTGGAGTGAGCCGCCTTAATTGCGAAACAGAAACTGCCGTTACAGAGTAGACGTCGCATCCTGCTCCTGTTATAATTGATTTGATTAACAAAGCTTCATCCATAATTGAAAGTAGACAGTTTTAGCAAAAGGGAAGGTAAGGTAATTACAAGATCCAATTTAGAATTGCCAACTCTACACTTTGCTGTTAGTTTCAAACAAAAGCTCAATTAATTAAGCCGAGAACAATTACGCTCACTGCCGTAATATTCTCAGCAATTACGTGGAATTCGACGTATTTTGTAGTCGTCGGTAATTGCCTACGACTCTCAAATCAGATTGTATCTGACGCTAATTCAGCACACAACCATTAATTACACTGGCGCATACTTAATTGGAAAATGTATTAATTAATTTATTTTACATGTAATACGTGTTATGTCGAGCCTTTTAATAGAGGTCAACATTTTATTTGTGTATAGCTGGCGCCCGCATCTTCGTACGCGCTGTAGTTCGTTTTTTGAAAATCTCACAGGAACATAACGTTTTTCCAGAATAAAAAGGGTCCCATAGGTTAGTTTAAGTTATGATCAACACATAGGTGAAAATCACATTAAAATGCACAGAAAAACAGACAAAAAATCTAAAAAAATATTTTTTTGACCTTGTTAGGATTGCTTTTTTTTTAAATGTGTACTGATACGTCTCTTGCGATTTTATTATACATATTATGTATAGTTGAGGTCGATATCTGTGAGAGATTAAATTTTAGATAAACAAAACAATTACGATAACGAGACAGTGGAGTGTAGGTGTCAATTTAAATATATATAGGGACTAATAAATCAAGGGCGTTGTTAGGTGAGACGCGAGCGGTGGCAGGTAGGCGTTGTGCTGGTGTGTAACGAGCACATTTCCGGGCGTATCCTTCCAATTAAGCTGCCGCGGCGCGCCGGCACTGGAAGCTGATAGACGGATGGGCCGCGGGATACCAGTATGCACACAATTCACACGTCATCACAAATAGTTATTACACAGAGATAAAGGGGCGTTGGTGCCAGGATTCCGAAGTAAGCATTATTCTTAGCGGACAATAAGGCCTAAAACACATGACCGCGCGATACCGCGCGGACCAAACTGACAAGGTCGATAGTCGATACGTGTTTGTAGAACTTGTACCGCGCGTCGCCGCCCGGTACCACGCGGTTATGTAGACAAGGAATACTGTTTAGTTTGATCTTGCAGTCCGCGCTGTACCGCGCGGTCATCTGAACCTTATCTATTTAATGTTATAAAGATAGGTAGAGAGAGAGAGAGAGAGAGATAGAAGGAAGAGAGCGAGAGAGATCGGATTTTGTTTGTTTATATGTGGAGTGTAGTCTTCGGAACTTCACACATCATCAAAACTTACATAGCGCTAAAGGGATATCGGTACCAGGATTCCAAGGCATGCATTATTTTTAAGGACAATATCTATTCTATTACAATACTATAAAGATATATAGATAGATATATAAAGAGAGAGTGAGAGAGCGAGAGAGAGTGAACAACATACATTTCCCATATTACAATCAAATTGTAGAGAAATTATGTATGTATATTGTATATATACTGTTTGATCGTTATACCGTGTGCCCGCTCAGTGGTCAGGACGCGCAGTACCTCCGCGTCCGCACGCGCTCGTTACGCGCCCGCCTCGTTAGGGGAATTGTTTGTTCGAGTATGTAAAAATGTGTTTATTTGCACGTACGCTTCGGCTAAAAAATATATTATACGAAAGGACCTTTAAGACTTTTAATGATTTCCCGGCAAAAGGAAATTGGGTTAGTTATTTTCCCCGGGGTTGCCCCTCGTTAAGTTTTAATAGGGTAGCTACGAAGTAATCAAACGTACTTATTTAACTTAACGACGTTTACTCCTTAAACAGGTCCGCCTACTTTGTTGTCAATGGGAGTTATTAACGCGGTAACGGATGCGTAATATACGTTCCTTTATTATATATATTAATAAAAGGTTTTGTAATCATATTATGGTAAGGTAAAGGCACCAATCACGGATACTTTTAGACGGTTCTATTAATTAGTAATTATTTTTGTAGAATTTCATAAATTATAATACAATACATATTCAAGAGTGCAACTTATTTTAATTTGTAAATAAATTCATGGCCCATATGTAATGAAAAATATAAAAGTAAATCAAGCCAGGTACACTAGTGATGGACAACTTATTAAAAAGAGTAATCTACATCCAATAATAGGCACATCTTAAGTTATGAACTCAAATATGAACAGTCGAAAGTAATGAACATCTTAAAGGGAAATAAAAACGCCATAATTTTGAATTATATTTATTATAGATACTTATTGTGCAAATGGTCAGTAGTGGCACCATGTCCAATACCTTAGTATGCATGCGTAATTATTTTAGAATTATAAAAACGTTACTCATATAAGTACCTACTTGTACTTTCTAAGAAGCATGATAATTAGTTAGAAACAGGGGCTTCCGGTACGCCTGAGGCTAAGTCATCGTATACCTGATAGTACGCCTAATTAATCTGAAGTAAAATGGCGATGTTGCTTGTTTTTGCAAGGAACCCGGCTCATTAGAGCGACGAGGCATGTTGATTACACTCTGCACTGCTTATTAGCGCAAACTCTCATTAGAGGCCACTATTGTTGTAATTAAACAAGAAACAACATCGGTACAGACCGCTAAACGCGGATTGAGCTGAAAACACCTTTACTGCACGGCAATAGCGCATCAAACGACCCCGCTACCGCGTCGGCGACTAATTACATGTGCGAATTTAATTAACAACTCAATAGTTACATAGACGAAGAATAAAGCCGAGGGGAGTTCTTGTGGCGTCTGACATGATTCCATTGTTAGTGACAGTGCAAAAAAGCCGAGGTTTATGTACAAGAAGCAATTACGAGAAGGTACTTCGTTCCGGTGGTACGTCGTCGTAGCAGTCCGACGCCGCGGCGGGCGTCAGTTTAATTGGACAGCCGCGGCCGGGTGGAGGGGTCGGGGCAAGGGGTGGTATGTTAGCCCGCGTTGGCGTTCCCACCACCTAACACTTCTAATTGGCTCACTAACACTAACAAAGGAGCTTTGGTCTACAATACATTCAGTTATGTACACAATTTTCATATCCAATTATTTGTATGACTATTATTCAACATACTTATGCCCGCGACTTCGACTTGGATTATAAGGCGCGAAGACTAGAGTGAAATGAAATTTTAGATAAAATACAGCGCATAATAGACTATATTTTAAAAAAGTTTGAATCGGGCAGATTTATATAAAAATATTCTATTTTCTGAGAAATATACTATTTCTGAGAAAAAATGAGTAAATTACTGTTATAGTAATAAAAAATCACTGCCTAAAAATCTTTAAGAGCCCTTTTGAAGTCCATAGCGAACATATACTCGTAATACATTCATAAGTACACACACTTTTACATTCTTAATATAAGAAATAACACGTCTTTTTCTACAACTATTGAACTTAATTCTATGTTATCAGTCAGTCAGAACAATTATAGGGTAGGTTACCTTACATCCAGAAAAAAGTACTGTTACCGAGGAATGTGGACGAAATTGCGAACAATAGTTAATTTTCAATAAATGTTTTAAGAACGTTATAATTATTTTATATCAAACCGAATCTGTTTAAATTATTTTTAAAACAAATGAACTGATTCTTCTGGGTTACAGTTTACATTATATTGCTACATTAGGAACAGCTTAATTTAATTGTATTTTATTTATAATTTAAATGTAAATGATTGTAGTCTCACGTTTTTTGAGCGTGAGTGGAAACGGCATCGACTATGCGCGCGTTTATTATAAGCATATTTTATGCCACAATACTAGTTTGAACCGCCTATTAAGATAACAATCCTTAATTAACATTCGATTTCATAATTGGCACAATCGCCGAAAATAAAACGAGTTGAGATAATACAATTATATATTACGTACAACATGCACAGGTCACGCTTGTTAAAAATATTTATGAATCTTTAAATGATTCTATTGAGATTTTAAGTTAGTAAAGTTGTTTGTTAGTTTACGAGTTTTAGTATAACTTGAAATCTAACAGGAAAAACAAATGTCTGAACATAATCTATACTTATAAAATCTTTTGTCCTGACTCAATTAACAAACAATTTAGATGGGAATTCACCAGCCTTATTATGTTGCTGACTTTAAATGATTTCGATTTTTATTTTATTTTATACGTATATTGTATTTCGGTTGTTAAAAATCTAATCTTAAAAAAGTTATCTACTCTTACTTAATAAAACTATAAATGACTAGCCGTTCCTAGTTCCTGCGATTTCGTGAAAAATAAAAGATATAACGCCTGACAAAATATGTAAAGCATATACAATATGTAAAGTATATAACGCCTGCCATTATACTTTTGCCAAGCGTTTCGATCTTAATGTTTAGTTAGATGGTGCCCGCGGTTTCGCCCGCGTGGAATATTTAGCCTATGTCCATCCTGAAATTCTATTATAACTACATATATTGGTGAAAATTTTTTTTTAATCGGATGAGTAGTTTCAAAGATTACCTCTTACATACAAATAAATCATTTATTCGATGTTAGTTTTTACAAAAACTAACATCTTCGTCAAAATTATAAACTACCACCGGTTCGGAGTCCTTCTTCTAGGAGAAAAAACTCGGCAAGAAACCCCCTAGTTGCTCTTTTCATAAATTACATAGATGTTCATCATTTAATATAATCTAATATTATTGCAAACTTTACCTCTACAATATTAGTATAGATAAGCCCTGTCTAGACTAGCTGATTAATAATAATAATATTGAAATAATATTTTCCGCATTTTTTGTGTGTTCGCCTTTACCTATATTGTAGCCAATGGTTGAATCTGCGGACGCGGTTGACGCCGCGACACACTTCAGCCGGCGGATATGAGCGGCTATTTAATTTCCGCGCTTTCAGTGATCGTTTCATATTCAACTATGTATACCCACTTAACAATTGTAAGGTATTAACGTGCACTTCCTTACGTTCGACGTGAATTGATTGCTTTCTGTTACTACCTACATTTATTGTAATGGATGGGACTACGCATGCAATAAACAAGTTAACAACTTTGTTAATTATGAACAATGCAATATATCGCATTTATAAATCAACACGTTTCTATATATAGTATTTTTGGTATGAATTTTTTTAACAAATTTTTACCTTTTCTGACTTTATCCCTTCTGACTTTTTATCCTATTAGGGTCGGCAACACTTGTACTCAAAATTGATTTTGATTCTTCTAAGCGACTGTATATTATTATACAATCAAGTTTACCCTCAACAAAGGGTACTTAATCTTAAATATAGTTTTAATTAGTCTTAGTTTTAATAAACTGAAACTCTAATAAAGTTTAGTTCATATATACTAATATTATAAAGAGAGAAGATTGTTCTATGTATTATATGATCTAATTTATGTTTCTAATGAATAAACTCAAAAACTACTGGACCAATTATGGAAATTCTTTCACCTATAGAAAGCTACATTATCAACGAGTAACATAGGCTATATATTTTATAGTTACGTGGTCGAAATCGCGTGCAATAGCTAGTCGAATATAATAGTCTTAATTAGTGTTAGGTTATAAAATCTAAAAATCTAATTACTTTCTGATACTAAAAAGTTAATTACATTTATTCATAAAATATAATAAAGTCCTAATTAGTCTGAATTTAATCTTAACTTAAAGTAATATTAAAGTTAAGATTAAATTTAGACTAATTAGGACTTTATTATATTTTATTATACATATATCTGTGATTTCCATTAGTATAAGTTAATGTTTGACGTTAATGATTACCTATTCGTTTTAATTTTCATTTAGAAATTATTTTTTTTTATAAAAAAGTGTAGAAGCGATGACAAACATTTTTGAAGAGTCATTGTCAACAAAAACTCATGCTTAGGCAATGCAAAAACAAATCGTATACTTATTGTATTGAGATCTATGAAGTGGATATAATACAATAGGGGAATGATGCTTTAATTAGAGCCGCGTCAACACAAGCGACCGCCTGCGCGGTACGTCTACTCACAAAACAGGCGTCTGATGCCGCTTCACCCATCCGGTGTAGGGTTGCTAATGCTAAGTAAAATCTATACTCACATTATAAAGAGGAACAGCTGATTTGTAAGTCTGTTTATATGTGGAATCATTCCACATTATGTTTTCTTCGTTTTCTAAAAGGTAAGTACATAATTCCAGATGGACAAAAGCTTACATTATATTTACTAGCTCTCCTAATTTCTTTTTTTAACCTTCACCACATTCCACACAGCACCATCTAGTTCCAAAGTAAGCAACTAATGCTTGTATTATGGATACCAGACAGTTGATATACTACATAGATTACTTTTGTTTGTAAATACATACATATTATAAGTACAAAACATCCATGACTCAGGTACAAAGGTGAAATGTTAACACATAAACATTTGCCTCTAGCGGGATTCGAACCCGCGACGGTTTGGTTAGCAGCTAGGTTTACTAGCCACTAGACCAAACGTGTCGTCAGTGTCGTGTAATTACACCCGGGTTTACCCGGGGTCGTTCATAACAACAGATTTAAGTAAGAAATATTAATTTACTTTATTATTATGATGTCATCGTTTTTATGACACAATCTTTTGAATGGTTTTAAACTTTAAAAAATCACTTAAAAAGGTTTTTAACTTTAAAAGGTTTCGCCTCTTATAGACTCTACAAACGTAGAGTAACGACCCCAACCCCACCCCTCCCGACCTGTAGTAGACGTGTCGGAGCTAAAAGGAGATGTCTGCTGTACAGTAGAACTGTGTTGTGTAATCACAGACATACATGACCTAATTATGAAAAGAAAACATAGTTTAGGTGAAAGTATTTAAAAAGTGAATTGAAAAGAAATATCGGAATCGACAACCCTTCGGTGTAAAAAGTGAATTGGCACATTTTACGCCGTCAGCAGACAGATTTGCACGGTGCCGGTGTGAATATACGCATTGAGCCAATTACTGTGTACTGTGCATTCACAAGGTACAGTCATGTGGAAAATAAAAATAAACACGAAGACTGTTCGACATACAAGTTCGAGGTACCTACTATACTATAAAAACTATAAGTTTTTTAATATAAATTCCGATTATAAAAACCTTGTATCCGATTATATTAAACTCCGATTGAATGGGCCGAATTCTTTCAGATATGGGAAATCTATTATCAGCGTGACATTGGCTATATTTTATAGTTACACGGACGAAAGCTTGTGAGGATGGATGTATGATGTTTGGGTTTGTTATCTACTCTCTCACGCAAAAACGGCTTCACGGATTTGGTTCAAGTTTGGCACACAGATAGTTTATTACCTGGATTAACATGTAGGATACTTTTTATTCTAAAAAAAATATGACAGGTTCCTGAGGGATCGTCTAAATTAGGTGATTTTTTTTAAAAATAGGTCCAGTAGTTTATGAGTTCATTCATTACAAACAAAAAATACAAAATCTTGTCTCTTAATAACATTTTGTATAGATAAAAAAAATAATAAAAAGAAATTTTCAAGTAGGTCTCTCGTCTCTCTTTACAATAATAGTCATAGGTTTCTTGTATATTATTTAGGTCTAAATTGAATTTCGCATGTGAATATCAATATTTTCACAGTGTAGTGTAATAAAAGTTAATTGAATTTTTGCTTCCTTTTTATATGTTTTGTCTGCAATGGTTGTTTCAGCAGAAAATTCACTTAATATAATAAGTACGCTTTATAAAAGCGTAAACGAAAAAAAAAAACGAAACGTCTATTTGGAAGTTATTACCGGCATTATTGCAAATTCCGCTCTTAACTCTTGAATAAAATGAAGCTTTGGAATATTATCTGAAACTAGGAATATCTCGCGACTTTGTATTCAGAGTTTTTTCATTTTATTTTTAATTAAAATAGGTCTGTAAATATTAAAATTAATGTTTATGGTTAGTAATAGGCTATTTAGAGACGAATGCCTACTAAATAGCTCTAAATAGCCTACTAACCATCGACTAATGAAAGTTCTCAAAGTTATTTATGTAACAAATAATGTGTTAGCTTTTCTAATGCGTTATGAACAATTTTAGAACAAAATAATTAACCCTTGCTTTTATGAAGATAATAAAATTATATATTTTTTTAAAATTTTACTTCCAAAATATTGCAATAGAAATCTTTGTAGTTGTAATGATATTTTGGATTAGTTTTTTTATAGTGCTGTGCCGGATATCCGTATCCGTATCCATAGCCGCGGATATCCAAGGGAGATGAAAGATCCGTATCCGTATCCGTTACTTTTTGGCGGATATTTTTACGGATCTTTTACCTTATTAATTTTTAATTCATAGATGAAATTCTATATATAGGTGATTAGGTAGCAATGAAAAACTATTAAATACCATTCAGATTATTTTTTATTTCTTAAAATCAAACATTTGGCACCTTTATAATGCAAGTGTCAAGTGACGGTCGTCAACTATCTTTTCAGGGTCAGGCGCACACCGACGAGTAAAGCAGTTATTACACTATTCAATTTGTAGGAAACCAATTTAGGAAATCGGAAGGTGTAATCGCAGTTAGAACAGATTGGATCCAATTTAGATTTTATCTTTTTTCAATTCTTTGTCTTCGATTTAGAAATCAATTTAGTGTAGTGTGATCACTAGTTCACTACTTGGTTCCTAAATTGGTTTCCTACAAATCGAAAAGTGTAATAACGGCTTTAGAATCCGCGGTTATAAATTTTTAACGATCCGGCACATCACTAATATATTATTAATATTCAGAAATAAATAAAGGGGTTAATTTAAAATCGTACTCTGTTTGATATTGATATGTAATTGTGGCTTATTATGTTTTAGAAGACATCAATAATATTATAATATCTTTTAATTTTTGTTTTCAATTTTAATTTTAATATGTTTCGCTTACTAAATTACGTAAAAATATAGTTTGGTAGGGCGCACAGTATCACGTTAGACTGATTTAATTATTAAAGTATAAAATTTACAGTAAATTCTATTGTCTATTAGCTCATCGAGTTTCAACTAATCTGTATATTTTGACGATTTATTAGAAAAAAATAAATAAAATATTCTTTAGATTGCAAAGTTAATCACTGTTCTCCTATAAGGGACCTACCTACCTTTTTTTAACGTTGGGAAATCCTCTTGGATACCCGGCAGTGTAGGGGACACTGCAGAGTTATGCCGGATTCCTACCGGCTAAAACCCAACGACTTTGTAGCGCGGCCGTTGATGGGCGGGGTCGCGGGGACGTTATGACACGACTTCGGTGCCCCGCCACGGTTATCTAGCGCGGGGAGGCCTATGCTCCCTGTCAGAACCTCGGTGGATATAAATTTATTTTCGCTTGAGAGGATTCGAATCATAGTTCGTTCGGGGGTTAGTCTACTGGAATGTACCTACCTAATAGAGCGATGAGAGATTACAATTTGTAATTAAAACAAAAAGGAGATCGCGATCTGTATCGAATTATCTTTCCGTTACAGCCACAAGGGTGGCTGTAATGGTGTTTACATTGAATTTATGTTGTATTGTGACGTGATAGAGGGCGTTTGTGTGCACGAAACTAAAGTGGAGGGTTGAAGTCGACTCGTGTTTTAATCTCGCTCTCCTGGTTGCCAATGATAACACTACCACAGCGGCTTATTTCTCATTGGGGTGAATATGCCCCGAGCACAGAGCAAGGAATCGCCGCGCCGCTACTAGAGACGGCATGGTCAACGCTTTCCATACAAATCCAGCGTGTCAAGGGGCGTTATAATTCAACAAAAGTACACTTATAGCTTACTTTTACGCAAGGTTTAGGTTTTGTGTTCCAAGACAATCTCGACTCGATATTTTTTAAAGTTAAAATTGCATTTAATTACTTATGATATGATAGATCAGAATTTTGCTTATTCGTGTTTTTACTTTGATTCTTATACCAAATTACAGCACAATGAGGCATTTCTATCGCTTTTTTGGATAATGTTTACTCCACAACGTGGAAATAGAAACTGGTAGCTAAATGCGCCTTGAGCTGCGTTCAGCGCAATTGCTCAGCACAAATATAAATATTACTGCCGTCTCTAGTAGCAGGCGCGATTCTTTGCTCTGTGGTACCGAGCTAGGTAGAATTTTGTAAATAATTTTATCATGCGATTTTTTTTTATGTTAAGGTCGCCAGACATGCTGACGGTCCACTTGATAGTAGGTGGCTACCGTCGTCTATAACACAAGCAACGCCACAGGTTCTGCATGTACGATGCCGACTACAGGTAGGATTAAGGATAAGGGATTGGGAAGGGATAGGGAAATGGGCTCTGGCATCCCTCACTCACTCACCGAAACACAACAGCACATATGCTGTTATTTCACGGTGGTCTGAATAAGAGGGTGGTTAAAACCCAACTACTTTCTAGCGTGACCGCAGGTGGACGGGGTCGCGGGAACGTTGTGATACGACAATACGCGAAGGATGTGCGTATCCTAGACTAGTAATCCACAAAGATAAAATGACGTCATACTAATATTGTAGTGGGCTTCGTGCTGGATACCTCGCATACAAAGTTAAGTATATCGGACCTGATTTAAGTAATTGTGAAAATACAAAGCTAACTTTTCGATACAAAATTAGTAAATACCCCCAACGATTTAAACTGGACTGTTTTCTCTTAATTTTCTTGTAATGCTCTTGTTATATAAGAAAAAAATTATACCTGTTTCTTTCTTACGGTTAAATAGACAGCCTTATGTTTTGAGTGACAAATCCAATTTCATTCTCGACTGCCCCTCTCGACCCGCACCCCGCCGACCGATCAGACCTTATCCAAATTGGATCTTGAATAATAAAGAATCGGAGCGATTGGATTTTATTCCTTAAATTCAATTAGCACACGAGGGTCGCGTGTGTGACTGCAGACGAAAGATAGAGGCACATTATCGTATTAAAAGGGATTGAAAGGGTTTATTTGGCCGGAAAGAAAAGTATCTTATAGGACAGAATGAATAATAGTTCCGCGTCTTGGTTCCACAGACGGGTGCTTCATGCGTAGTAAACTTTAGTAATATATTCACCTGAAAGTTTATTGTTTAAATATTTAGTAATACGATCTTTAAAAAATATATATATATAATAAAAGAAAGGTCACTTACATTAAAGGTCAATTACACCGTAATTTTGTTACAACTAGCCCTAAGAACCTTGACCTAAGATGTGTTAGAAATTTTAATTACATTTGTTAATATTTTCATGTGATTTTATCCAAATTAAATTATACCTATAAAAGTCCGAATAGGTTTATTGGTAATACCCATATTTGTAATTTATTAGATCCCCTTCACTAGATTGATCATAAATAAGTTATTAATAAAACGGGAAACTACATTAATCAAAATTTTTCTATAATATTCGATTTGGAACATTTTAATAGTATTTTTGGTAGTCCTACGACTAAGATGACGCATGTCTAATAATATTATTTCAGCAACAAAATATTTTAATTACGAATGTGTAAAAAACATATTGTTTAAATAAAATCACACAGACACAAAGCTACTACTCCATATACATGACGTGACCTATATATTTAAATAAACACATAAAAACATTTTTATGTGTGACATTTAATTAGATACTAGAAGTTATTTATGTGAAATGATATTCGTATAAAGTTGACTTAATTCCAAATAAATATCAGTATTAATATTAACGAAGTATTTAAATCGAAATGTTCAGCTTAATCTCCATCACATTATTAGAGTGGAATCTTTTGATATTTAAATATTTTTCTCATAAGTGGGAATCAATAATGCGACAAAAAAGAGCTATTACCAACCAGTAAGAATATTACATCTTTAATCCGATCTTAATAACTTGAGCACGACAAAAAGGTAACCGTCTTGTTTAGGGCACGGAAAGAGGAATTATATCAAAGTTATAATGAGATATTTGTCGTAGTAGATATTTAATTGAATCGCTTCAATTTATTATAAAAATAAGGGGTGGTTCATTATAACTTTTTTTTTATGAATTGGTACCATTTTAATCTGCAAACGAGATTCAGTTTTAAATGTTACTAGCTGGTACCCGCGACTTATATCTCTGTGACGTCGCTGGCGACAGTGGCCGCCCAATTTTTTTAATATTTTATATGAAAATAATAGAACATTCCCACCCTTTGAGACTGGCACGACAAACATTCCTAGCACTTTTGAGTTGAAAAATGTTTATTTTACAAGTCTTATAGAACATAAAGAAACAAACAATAAAAAAAGCATTTTTTTTTTTTAATTTTAGAGGGTGGTTACTGCCCTCCAGACTGCGAAATGTAGTGTCCTGCCACTACTTTCCAAATCCCCGGTCCATTTCCAAAGTTGACCTTGCCGGGAATCGAACAAAGCATCTGTTGGCAACAGATTCTATGTGTTTATATAAAAAATAACTCAATCTGTTACACGTAAATTTAATTATCACTAAACGCATCGTTCGGTCTGTACTGCGCACCATTAGATGGTTAAATAAATTGCGATATTATCGCTGCCGCGTTTGACATAAACATCGAATTCTACTTAAAGTAATGGAAAACGATTTAATGTAACAGAATCGGGCCACACGATAAGGCCAACTTCGTTAAAATATGTTTTGAAATAGATATTAATTATAAACTATCACGCCACATAATTACCTTTTGCTACATTTTTTATTCATTGATACGAGGTATCTTTTTATGTTAATTTAGTTAGTATAATTTTACAGTCACGACTGGCTGTGAATAAAAACCAGCTTATCTCGATATTGTATGTGTAGGATTTATGTAGCTATTATAAATTTATACAATATTTTATTAGTTGATGATTGGAGACATCGGAACGTTTGTGACTTAATTACTTTCTCGTTCGAATATTTTGACACAGTATTTGTTTTGTGAATTCAACTTTCAACTTCGTCTCGTAAATAATCTTTTATTTATCTGTATAAATAAAAATCAATGTAGGTATTTCTGTCCTCAATGTACTCCAAAATTGCACTACCGATTTTAATTCGGTTTTCACTTATGAAGAGTGGGATAAACGAGAAAGGTTTGTGTACCTAAATAAAAGTTGAATCGCGGGCGAAGCCGGGAGCGGGTCACTAGTGTATATATATAAAATTTTCGTTTCACGGTGTTTGTAACCAAACTCATCCGAAACGGCTTGACCGATTTTTATGAAATTTTTTGTGTATATTCGATAGGTCTGAGAATAGGTCGTAGCTAAGTGATAAGGGTGGCCTACCCCAAAATTTGTTTTTTTTTTGGCAAAACAACTTTTGCCGGGTCAGCTAGCATTACTATAAAATTTCAACGAAATCCGTTCAATAGTTTTTATATATTCATGACACCTATATATAATATTTTTATATATGGAATATAAAAATTATAATATGTATTTTTTTTAATTGGATAGGGAAGTGGGCTCTGGCATCCATTACACACTCACCGAAAGAACAGCACACAAACTGTTATTTCACGGTGGTTTGCCATCTGGTTACTGTCACCAGATGGCAGTAACCATATATTATAACCAGTTTGACTGACGTTAAAAACACTGACGTCGCCTATAACATTAGCAAGCAGGTACAAATACACTAAATAATAGGTTTATCACATAACGTTGGCACGAACGCGTTGCTATATTAAGAAACGATGACCAAGTCCATTCAATTGAATAATATTATCTGTCTATACTTAGTATAATAACGCAGTAGGTAATGTTTTATTTTTTGTACAATATAAATGAAATCTTTGCATATTTGTTTGTTTGTGTTCCCTTAGCTCCTTTATTCATGCTGCCCACTATGATTTTTAGTTCTTTTTCATATTTAATGTATTATATTCATATTTAATCTATATAAATAAAATCGGAGTGTCTGTCTGTGATTTGCGAAAAACTGCCTCAAACTAAGCTTAGAGAGTCCTTCGCATGCTGTTAAAACGTAAATAACTTTTTTTAGAATTTTTGTCTGTCTGTCTGTCTGTCTGTCTGTCTGTCTGTCTGTCTGTCTGTCTGTCTGTCTGTCTGTCTGTCTGTCTGTCCGGGGTAATCTCAGAAACGGCTGAAGCGATTTCGATGAAACTTTGCAGACATGAAGAGGGAGTCGTCAGGAGTAACATAGGCTACTTTTTGTTTATGTAAATTGCGGTACATACACCAAAATAATTATTTTTACAATTTTTGTCTGTCTGTCTGTTTGTTCCGGCTAATCTCTGAAATAGCTAGACCGATTTTGACGGGACTTTTATTGGCAGGTAGCTGATGTAATAAGGAGTAACTTAGGCTACGTTTATTTTAGAAAAAATACACCCCGGACGAAGCCGGGAGCGGGCCGCTATAAACAATAAAAAACGGGATCTATGCAATATATTCGAGTTTTTCAAACGCGATATTTTTTCTTTTACTGAAAAAAAGTTACTAACCCTGTGACAATAAAAAAAAAGAATTTTTTCGTTCATAACAATTGCATTTGTTGTTAACAACTGAAACGAAGGTTCATGCAATACGATGAGTTCTCCCTGCGGCGTATCTTTTCTTTGGCTGAGTCGCTCATTATGTATTATTAATAGGAACGGATTTTTTTTCGCTAACATTCTAGAAAATTCTAGATGTTTATAGAAAATTCTAGAAGTTTTTAGAAAATTCTAGAAGTTTCTCCAAAATTCTAGAAGTTTCTCGAAATTTTCAGAAGTTTCTAGAAAATTCTATGAAAACTTTCTTCACTTTTTCAGATAATTTAATAAGATTTTTTGAAATTTCAGAACATCGTCAAAATTTTTAGAAATTTAAAAATTTGTTAAACCTGATGGGTGATTTGTTATATTTATTTGGAAGGAAGTAGAGTGAGGCTATCTTAATGCATAAGCATCATTCTCATTAAACTCGAAAAGTCTATGTACACGAATAAGTTGAAACATTTATCTTTTCTGCCTAACGATCATCACTCAGCTTGATAGACAGCTTTAGTATTCATCATCGAAGTTTTGAGATAGAATATACCCATATTTCGCCGAACTGCGTTCTCTTATCTCACAATCAGTTGAACTAATATACACAGGAAAAAGACAAAGTTACGCACAATTAAACAAAAATCAATTCGCTCACGCAGACAACATTATTAAATTTACGTTTTTTAATATTATAAAACAAAGTCCCCCCGCCGCGTCTGTCTGTCTGTATGTTTGCGATTCTCAAAAACTACCGAACGGATTTTTATACTGTTTTCATTAATGGGAAGAGCGTTAAACGAGGAAGGTTTCTACGTTTAATTTGCAGAAAAAAATTGCACCCGTGCGAAGCCGGGAACGGATCGCTAGTGTATTATAAAATAAGTAGTAAAATGTCTTATTTAAATTAAGTAGTACATTATAATTTATTATCTAGTATAATTTAGTATTGACAGGGCACACTGCGTTTCGCAGTCATAAATTGGGCAGCCCGTTAGGTAGCAGTAACCACCTCCATATAGAAGACCACCATAACATTACAGCACATGTGCTGTTATTTCACTGTTTCTGTTTCGATGGGTGAATAATGAAGGGATAATAGAGCCCATTATTTTGTCCCCTCCTAATTTCTTTACTTCGTCGATTTTTCTAAGGTCTGCACTTACGACACCTGTAGCGTTGCTTGTGTTAATAAATTGTTAATAATAAGTGTTAATAAAGGTCAGTCAAATTTATATAAAAATAATAATTTAAAAACGTTAATTCGTGCGACATCGACAAAGGTCGTATTATTGATTTCATTAAGGCTTATCCTTCCAAAAAATTAAATTTTTGCAACAATTTGTAACAGTATTATTCATTATATATACGCCTTTTCTTCAGCGAAAAAAATATATGTTTATCTACAAGATATGAGGATTGATTTGTTGGGATTAAAAATTTTATTTTATTGAAATTGATTCAGGAAAAAAATTCTAAACTCACCCCTTTTATTTTCAGTTATAACAATCTCACTTCTACAATATTTATCAAAAGATTATGAAATTTTGTACACTTATGAAGATAACAATGTAGCATGATTTGTTGAAAGCGCTTTTTGAAAATTCGTAAAATTGAATTTTATATAATGTTTTTATCAAAAATATTTCCCCACTTACTCAGCGCTAGCCCGTTCTCGTCCATAAAATCAGTGCGGGGCGAGTCGTGATGCTAGACGGACCTGTGCCGCGTTGCGCTTCATCAAATTATTAATTTTTACGTAATAAACAAAGAATAAACATTTTAGTTTCAGAACAGACAGTGCATGATAGTGTATATAATATTTTAATAGGTTTTCTTTTTTGTCTTTTTAATTAAATCTTTAAAAAACTAAATATAAATTATGTTGTAATATAATATTCAATTTATTAATAATCTGAAATATTCAATTTGAATATTCAATTAATAATTCATCTGTATATATACTTGTTATCTAAATTTAATAAAGATAGGAAGTAAGCAAAGGAGGCAAAAGCGTAATATATCTATATAAATAAAATCAGAGTGTCTGTCTGTGATTTGCGAAAAACTGCCTCAAACTAAGCTTAGAGAG
The DNA here is from genome assembly GCA_936446665.2 of Synanthedon andrenaeformis. Classification (NCBI taxonomy): domain Eukaryota; kingdom Metazoa; phylum Arthropoda; class Insecta; order Lepidoptera; family Sesiidae; genus Synanthedon; species Synanthedon andrenaeformis. The sequence goes on along the minus strand of OW387781.2, from coordinate 8,417,589 downwards.
TTATTCGCATGCTGTTAAAACGTAAATAACTTTTTTTAGAATTTTTGTCTGTCTGTCTGTCTGTCTGTCTGTCTGTCTGTCTGTCTGTCTGTCTGTCTGTCTGTCTGTCTGTCTGTCTGTCTGTCTGTCTGTCCGGGGTAATCTCAGAAACGGCTGAAGCGATTTCGATGAAACTTTGCAGACATGAAGAGGGGGTCGTCAGGAGTAACATAGGCTACTTTTTGTTTATGTAAATTGCGGTACATACACCAAAATAACATTTTTTACAATTTTTGTCTGTCTGTCTGTTTGTTCCGGCTAATCTCTGAAATAGCTAGACCGATTTTGACGGGACTTTTATTGGCAGGTAGCTGATGTAATAAGGAGTAACTTAGGCTACGTTTATTTTAGAAAAAATACACCCCGGACGAAGCCGGGAGCGGGCCGCTATAAACAATAAAAAACGGGATCTATGCAATATATTCGAGTTTTTCAAACGCGATATTTTTTCTTTTACTGAAAAAAAGTTACTAACCCTGTGACAATAAAAAAAAAAGATTTTTTTCGTTCATAACAATTGCATTTGTTGTTAACAACTGAAACGAAGGTTCATGCAATACGATGAGTTCTCCTTGCGGCATATCTTTTCTTTGGCTGAGTCGCTCATTATGTATTACTAGCGATCCGTTCCCGGCTTCGCACGGGTGCAATTTTTTTCTGCAAATTAAATGTAGAAACATTCCTCGTTTAACGCTCTTCCCATTAATGAAAACAGTATAAAAATCCGTTCGGTAGTTTTTGAGAATCGCAAACATACAGACAGACAGACGCGGCGGGGGGACTTTGTTTTATAATATTAAAAAACGTAAATTTAATAATGTTGTCTGCGTGAGCGAATTGATTTTTGTTTAATTGTGCGTAACTTTGTCTTTTTCCTGTGTATATTAGTTCAACTGAGATAAGAGAACGCAGTTCGGCGAAATATGGGTATATTCTATCTCAAAACTTCGATGATGAATACTAAAGCTGTCTATCAAGCTGAGTGATGATCGTTAGGCAGAAAAGATAAATGCTTCAACGTATTCGTTTACATAGACTTTTCGAGTTTAATGAGAATGATGCTTATGCATTAAGATAGCCTCACTCTACTTCCTTCGAAATAAATATAACAAATCACCCATCAGGTTTAACAAATTTTTAAACTTCCAAAAATTTTGACGATGTTCTGAAATTTCAAAAAATCTTATTAAATTATCTGAAAAAGTGAAGAAAGTTTTCATAGAATTTTCTAGAAACTTCTGGAATTTTCTAGAAACTTCTGAAATTTTCGAGAAACTTCTAGAATTTTCTATAAACATCTAGAATTTTCTAGAATGTTAGCGAAAAAAAATCCGTTCCTATTAATAATACATAATGAGCGACTCAGCCAAAGAAAAGATATGCCGCAAGGAGAACTCATCGTATTGCATGAACCTTCGTTTCAGTTGTTAACAACAAATGCAATTGTTATGAACGAAAAAAATCTTTTTTTTTTATTGTCACAGGGTTAGTAACTTTTTTTCAGTAAAAGAAAAAATATCGCGTTTGAAAAACTCGAATATATTGCATAGATCCCGTTTTTTATTGTTTATAGCGGCCCGCTCCCGGCTTCGTGCGGGGTGTACTTTTTCTAAAATAAACGTAGCCTAAGTTACTCTTTATTACATCAGCTACCTGCTAATAAAAGTCCCGTCAAAATCGGTCTAGCTATTTCAGAGATTAGCCGGAACAAACAGACAGACAGACAAAAATTGTAAAAAATGTTATTTTGGTGTATGTACCGCAATTTACATAAACAAAAAGTAGCCTATGTTACTCCTGACGACCCCCTCTTCATGTCTGCAAAGTTTCATCGAAATCGCTTCAGCCGTTTCTGAGATTACCCCGGACAGACAGACAGACAGACAGACAGACAGACAAAAATTCTAAAAAAAGTTATTTACGTTTTAACAGCATGCGAATGACTCTCTAAGCTTAGTTTGAGGCAGTTTTTCGCAAATCACAGACAGACACTCCGATTTTATTTATATAGATTAATAGGAACGGATTTTTTTTCGCTAACATTCTAGAAAATTCTAGATGTTTATAGAAAATTCTAGAAGTTTCTCGAAAATTCTAGAAGTTTCTCGAAAATTTCAGAAGTTTCTAGAAAATTCCAGAAGTTTCTAGAAAATTCTATGAAAACTTTCTTCACTTTTTCAGATAATTTAATAAGATTTTTTGAAATTTCAGAACATCGTCAAAATTTTTAGAAATTTAAAAATTTGTTAAACATGATGGGTGATTTGTTATATTTATTTCGAAGGAAGTAGAGTGAGGCTATCTTAATGCATAAGCATCATTCTCATTAAACTCGAAAAGTCTATGTACACGTGTTAAAAAAGGTGTTCTAGAATTTGCACGCACAGATTGTTTGTTTGCTTCCATTCTTCGCCCTTCCTTTAGTTTCCAGAGGGTTCTCCAAGCGTCATAAACAATAAAAAACGGGATCTATGCAATATATTCGAGTTTTTCAAACGCGATATTTTTTCTTTTACTGAAAAAAAGTTACTAACCCTGTGACAATAAAAAAAAAGAATTTTTTCGTTCATAACAATTGCATTTGTTGTTAACAACTGAAACGAAGGTTCATGCAATACGATGAGTTCTCCTTGCGGCATATCTTTTCTTTGGCTGAGTCGCTCATTATGTATTATTAATAGGAACGGATTTTTTTTCGCTAACATTCTAGAAAATTCTAGATGTTTATAGAAAATTCTAGAAGTTTTTAGAAAATTCTAGAAGTTTCTAGAAAATTCCAGAAGTTTCTAGAAAATTCTATGAAAACTTTCTTCACTTTTTCAGATAATTTAATAAGATTTTTTGAAATTTCAGAACATCGTCAAAATTTTTAGAAATTTAAAAATTCCCCCCGCCGCGTCTGTCTGTCTGTATGTTTGCGATTCTCAAAAACTACCGAACGGATTTTTATACTGTTTTCAGAAGAGCGTTAAGCGAGGAAGGTTTCTACGTTTAATTTGCAGAAAAAAATTGCACCCGTGCGAAGCCGGGAACGGATCGCTAGTCAAAAATAAACCAAACGAGGAAGGAAAGTTTTCATGAATTTTAATTAATTAATTAAATTAATTAATATTAATAATAATTAATTAATACATATAAATTAATAAGCCTAATAAATAAATAATAAATAAAGCCACTATAAAGCCGGATTCCCACTCACGTATCTAGTGACTCATCGAATTGTTCTCCTAGAAGGAGCTGTGGGGGGTTTCCCTATTGTAGGTGGTCGCGTAGGGGACGCCCCCGTGACCTCCAGAAAAATCCGATATCCTCGGTACACCGTTCTGGTAAAAAGTTGGTGAGCGGTTCTCGGAAACTATGAGGGATAGAAGGGTGGCGTTTGCAGAAGGTCATAGAGGGTGATCGGTAGTCACCAAGGAAAGTGTCATCCGGTCTACCGGGGCACCAAAAAAAAAGCCCCCTCCTTGGACCCCCCCGACCATAACTCGGAAACGGCGCGTCACGGCCGTGTCGTGTTTGGGCTCATCGCGAACGTCTGGACGAGATAAAAAAATTGACACCCCCCCGCGGACCCCCCGACCGTAACTCGGAAACGGCGCGTCACAGCCGGGTCGTGTTTGGGCTCATCGGGGACGTCTGGACGACATAAAAAATTTGGCGCCCCCCTTGGACCCCCCCGACCGTAACTCGGAAACGGCGCGTCACAGCCGGGTCGTGTTTGGGCTCATCGGGGACGTCTCGACGGGATAAAAAATTTGACACCCCCTCGGACCCCCCCGACCGTAACTCGGAAACGGCGCGTCACAGCCGGGTCGTGTTTGGGTTCATCGCGGACGTCTCGACGAGATAAAAAATTTGACGCCCCCCTCGGACCCCCCCGGCCGAAACTCGGAAACGGCGCGTCACAGCCGGGTCGTATTTGGGCTCATCGGGGACGTCTCGACGAGATAAAAAATTTGACGTAACCATGGTCAACGGTTACAAATAGACCCCCCATGTTAGGTATCATTTGAAAGGATGAGGGTAATCTATCAACACCATCCTCCCAGCCCCCCTCCGCTCCCCCCTTACTCCCCCTCCTCCTTTACAATTACACAATTAATAATAATAAGACCCAAAACCAAACCAAAACAATTAGACATGGCAAAAGACAAGACAAAACGAAAACAAAATGAAAACGTGAATAAATTTTCTACAAGCATTTGTTTTTTTTTTTAATTCTATTGACATGAATTTTAAAAATTATAAAAAAGGGCTTTTGATAGCTTTTAGAAAAATCAAGCGCTGAATCAAAAATATGGAGAAAATAATAAATGTTAAGTGTGCCTTTTACAGTTCAATATACCCTAAAAAGCCCCACAGAGCTTCCATTTAATCCACTCAGCCGCTTTTTTGTCCCACTCGATAGATTTTTTGAAAAAATTGAAGAAGCAAGATTCTCGTTCTAAAAAGTTCGTAATCTTTATCAAAATGAAAAAAAAAAAACACTTTTTGTCTCAATTTCTTGTCACTTCACTCACTTGGTGAATTTAAAAAAAAATTTAAAAATAAAATAAAAATTATTACCGCTAGCATTAGCGTTACCCAAACAAAACGTACCACGCGAAAATTGCACGGTTGGTGCAAAAACTCAATTGTTTTTACTGAAAATTAAAAAAATTGTTAGTTTTGATAAAAACTGTTGTTTGGCTCTTTTACCATATATTTTATATTCGTATGCATATGAATATATATACGTACATACACCAAAATAAACCAACCACATAACCAAACCAAATTTTTGTCTGTCTGGGTGTCTGTTTGTTCCGGCTAATCTCTGAAATGGCTGAACCGATTTTGACGGGACTTTTATTGGCAGGTAGCTGATTTAATAAGGAGTAACTTAGGCTACGTTTATTTTAGAAAAAATCCAAAATAACATCCAAAATAACATTTTTTACAATTTTTGTCTGTCTGTCTGTTTGTTTGTTCCGGCTAATCTCTGAAATGGCTGGACCGATTTTGACGGGACTTTTATTGGCAGGTAGTTGATGTAATAAGGAGTAACTTAGGCTACGTTCATTTTAGAAAAAATACACCCCGGGCCAAGCCGGGAGCGCGCCGCTATACACTCTAAAAACATAACCCTCGTTGTGGCGCAGACGGGTAAAAATTTTTACTAGGTAACATAATTTACTACCTAAATAACAAAACACGCTTCATTGTTACTGAATTATCCCTCTACATTGTAAATAATTATAAATTTGTAGTATGTATTTGCAGTAAAGTAGGCTCAGTCGACTATGTCGTGCCTTTGTCGTCTAGTCTCCATACTACTCTTTGACATCTCTGTGCGGTCGATCTCTTGTAGAGGGTGGCGCGGGGAAATCAGCCTAATAATTCAAGGCCAAATCGGCGTTATACACCTGCACCGAATTGTAAAAATATTTGAAAGAATTCAAAATGTTTTGCACATAGATATTTTAAATCTGTTTTACGAAGCGGTTGTACTAAGTTCGCTGGTTGTACGTGTTACCCTCGTTATTCGTTTGCAAATTGAAGTGCACATGTTACCGCTTTGGCATCGCTCTTAAATTGACTGTCCATCAAATCGTGCATCCGATGGGGCTCAACTCGGGACGCGGGATCAGCGCTGCAATCACTGAAACCACAATACAAAATATACAGAGTTAAACGAACACTTATCTTGTTAAAAAAAACTGTGTGTGCTTAAGACCACATGACAGAAGTGAAGAGTTCATCAGGGCAGGTTAATAATACGGCGAGGAATACAGCAGTGACGCGTTGAACTATATTCGAGCCGACTTTACCCGAACGAGCGTTACATAGCCGAGAGTTTCACCTCAGTCACATTCAATACTCACAAAATAAAGTGTACAGTGCGCCCAAAGAAGTTTGCACTTCAAAAATTGACATAAATTAAAAACTGAGATTTTAATCGTAACACATCAAGTTCACTTAATAAACTGCAAGTCTCTATACTCTCTTATACTTACTGTGCCCGCATACTGGTCATTTTGCACCGCGTTCGCGTGATGTTTGTTAATTAAACTTAAGCTTAAGGGAAAATTTAATTTCCGGAGCAGCTCCAAGGGATTGTGTTTCTCTCGACTTTTGTTTGCTGCAAAACATTTCTGCCCGGTGCATCTTGCAGTCAATATAATGTTTGTTTTTATTATGGGGTAATAAAATATTGAATGTGAACTAGGAATTGGGTAGTCTGTTAACTAAGGGGCTAAAGGGAAGATTTTCGTGAGGATGTTCGGGGGCAACAAATAGTAGAGATAGCGTGTAGCAGATAATCCGAGTGTTGGTAAGCAGTGGCGTGCGGCACAACCTTAAAAGCAATATCCGGCACCGCGCGCGCCGTCCGGAAATGAACCGGAAACGGCGGTGTATTAAGCCGCAGGTAGGTACCAACCCTTCAATTTATAAACGCTTGCGGCCACACTCCATTCTTCGACGCTGCCTGCCACGCTGCTCTTACAGATATCCGGCTATGTTAATTTGTTGCTTGCACTTACAGATTGTTGTTCCTCCTTCTTATTTCATACATGAAATTGAATACACTTATTAAGGACTAGCTGAACCCGTCCATGCCACCTCGGTTCACATGGGATGCCCGCCTTCTTTGACATAAAACTTGGGAAATATAAATAACATATCTTGAATTATACACGTACTCTTCTCAAAAATTCCTATTTCCATAGGTATTTATTTATATATTTATTTTCATTTTTTTTATACTAAGTGCTGATAACAGACGTAATATCGGCAGCAAGATCGGTATCGAAGCAGAGCATAAAAACTTAGGCGGGATTTTTGTGATATATCACTTAATTTTATTATTGTGATACACACAAATGAAATGAAAAAAAAAAAAAAAAAAAACTATTGTATAAATGCATAGAAGTATGAATATGCGCGCACCCGGATAGAAGCACCACAAAACGTTAGCCGTCTTACCAAACATACACTACCAAAGTAGTGTATGTCCTGCGCGAGCATCAGTCCGCTTACGTCCGCTGTGAAATTCGCATCAGAACGAAATTAAAAGTTTTCAGTGAAAAAATGCCGAATTGTGCAATTAAGCAGTGTAAAAACAGTTCTAAGAACGCCAAAATAAAATCTCGTGGGGTTACTTTCCACATGTAAGTAGTATAAATTTCATATTATTTTAATATTTTACACGTATTGAGACGCCATTACTATGTCAAATTTTTCAAAACATGACGGTCATTCATAGCTTCCTGTCATCGATAGTGCTGTGCTTACGTCTTCTTTACAAATATCGATAAACAAGATTTATTACTACACATATCATAGCAATATATTTATTTAATTAAATTAAATTTGAGAATGATAAAAATACAGTATGTTTAGTGTTAAATTATAACAGTGTTGTTGTGATCTGTCATTAATTTATTATTAAGTAAAATTATAATTATAGTATTGGAAACAAGTAATTTACCTACAATGTTTATTTACATTTATATTTTTTTGCAGTTTCTTTATTTATATATTATTACTTGTTACAGTTTTCCTAAAGATCTAGAAATGAAAAGAAAGTGGATCGAAGCAGTCCAAAAGGAGAATTGGTTCCCTAGTCCTCGCACCACTATGTGCTCTGAACACTTTGAGGCCCGGTTTATAGATTGCACTAAAAAACGACGATATTTGCTTTCCGATGCAGTTCCAACCTTGAAGCTTTATGTAAATCCCTTTATATTCACAAGCTTTATAAAATTTGTGTTTTTTTTTATCAAAAATTTATTATTTCATCGAAAATTGCGTCTGACAAACATCAACTTATTATTTCCTCTACATCCTTTTTAATTAAGTATCTGTTAACCAACATAATTTTTTTATTACAGAGTACAAATTGCGAAGAACACCTTCAAAATGAAAATGTTGCGGTACCTATGGATTGGACGCCATCGACTTCTACCGAAATTGAAATGACACCTCGTGAGAAAACGTTGACATGTCGGGTAGAGCAAATGGAGAAACTGGCTCAGAAAAGGCTAGTTATAATCAAAAAACTGCAAAATGCAAAAAGAAGATTGAAAAAGAAAATACTCAAACTTGAAGATATGTTACAAGAGTTGAAGAATAAGGCACTTTTGAATGATAATGATAGTGAACTATTGAAATCTTTAGGAGAAACCAGTTTTGAAATTGTTCATAGACAAATTAAAAAAAATCGAGAACAAACTCAAACAAAAAAATATTCTGAGAAAATGAGGCTTTTTGCATTAACCCTACACTATCTCTCACCTAGAGCTTATAACTATGTTCGCACAGTATTCCAGTTATGCTTACCTCACGAGAACACGATTTCTAGGTGGTATCAAAACATTGAGGGTAATCCTGGATTGACCAAAGAATCTTTCGATGCCATTAAGCAGAAGGTGGCCTCGACCAATTATCCAATTATATGCTCTCTTGTCATTGATGAAATGGCTATTAGAAGACATATACAGTGGGATGGCAAGAAATTTCATGGCTACGTTAGTCTAGGTAGGGAAATCGAGACGGATTTCTTAGAGGAAGCAAAAGATGCTTTCGTACTGTTATTAGTAGCTGTTAATTCGTATTGGAAAATTCCTGTTGGATATTTTTTGGTAAATGGTCTCAACGGAGACCAACGAGCGAATATAATTACACAGTGTCTTAGTGAGCTGAAGCTGACTGGCATTCATGTAATATCTTTGACATTTGATGGTTGCCCTGCAAATTTAACAATGGCGAACCTTCTAGGTTGTAAAATGAATCCCGAAGATATTAAAACTACTTTTATTGATAAATCTACAAATCGTGAAATTGCTGTGTTTATCGATCCTTGTCATGCTTTAAAGTTGATACGAAACGCATTTCAGGCTAAACAGGTCCTTTATGATGATCAAGGTTTACCTTTGAAGTGGCAATACTTAGAAGAACTTGATAAACTACAAACTGAAGAAAACTTTGTGTTGGCTAATAAATTACGTTCACAGCACATCAATTTTCAAAATAATGTTATGAAAGTAAAACTTGCCAGTCAGTTATTTAGTAGGAGCGTGTCTATTGCTTTAGACTTTTGTGAGAACCGTCTTAACCTTCCAGAATTTGAAAACTCATCTAACACTAGCAGATTTCTAAAAATAATAAATGATTTGTTTGACGTTTTAAACTCAAAAAACTTGTTACAAAAAGGATTGAAGCAAGCTATTCATATTGAAAATTCGAGTGCTATCATTCACTTTCTGGATTACGCTGAAAATTACATCAAAGCTCTGTTTACAAAAGAAACTAAATTTGATAAAAAATTAAACAGAGAAGTTACTAAGGAAGTGAAACTTATCTCAGGTCAAAGAAAAACAGGATTTCTTGGGTTTTTAGTCTGTATACGTAGTTTAAAATATTTATTTCATACTTTGATTGTATCAAGCAAAATCCTTAAGTTCATCCCTGTTTATAAAATGAGTCAAGACCATATTGAAATTTTCTTTTCGCATATTCGTAGTAAAGGTGGTTACAATAATAATCCCACGGCTCTTCAATTCCGCTCAGCTTATAAAAAAATGTTGGTGCGGTCTGAATTATTTAATATTAATCAAGGAAATTGTATGTCACTAGAAGAGATAAAAATTCTTACTTGTTCATCTAACGTACAATCACTTAACGTATTGAATGCATCAAATGCTCGCAATAGATTAAATGATGACAGGTCGGAAGAATACAAAGGAAATACGGATGATAAACATTTAGAATGTAGCTTGCCAATGTTTTCAGAATTTTCACGGAACATCATAAGCTATATTGCGGGATTTGTAGTGAAAAAAATTGTAAAGAGTATATCGTGCGAAGTTTGTTTATCTTCTTGTATCGCTAGTTCAAATAGAGATCGCTTGGTTTCAAATATGAGTTTCATTAGGCTCAGAGATAATGGTGGGCTGATGTTTCCATCAAATGATGTGTACAGAACATGTCTTAAGACTGAACAATATTTGAGATCTTATATTGTATTAGGTGCTGTAAAATCTTCATTTAACAAGATTAGCTTTGTAAATAAACTGATGAGAACTTTTGTCGACGAAAAACTCTTCGAAACACTGAGTGAACATCAATATGATCAAGCTCCTTTGGAAAATCATGTAAATATTTTAATTAAATCAATTATAGAGATCTATTTGAACATAAGACTCCATTTTGTATCGAAAAACATGAGACCCGAAATATCTAAAAGGCAACTTTATAATAAAATTATTTTGTTTCAAGGTAAATAGTCTCGATTTATAGTTAATAAGGATGTTTTCTACCACAGTGTTTTGTAAATTATGTAAAATTTTGGGAAATAATAAAAATAAATTGTAAATTATTGTAAAAAGTAAATTGTTATTTTATACCTCATCTTGCATTATACATGACCAAATTAAATTGTCTTTTATCTTTTTAATCTCTCATCGAAATATCGACAGTCAAGAATCGACACAGTTACGCCCTATTCTTTCACTACCTCGCCCCCGCCTATACTTTAGACCCCGCACAGATGGCTCGCACGGTTTCTATACATTTCTTCTATTACGAGACTTCTATTAGTTTAAAGAGAAGCGTATTCGTACTTCTATGTATAAATGCCATTGTCTACGCTGAGGTCATTCTAGGAGCAACAAATTTGTCAGCATTTGAGAATGATAAAAAAAAGTGTTTACAGTTCTGCTATTTTAAGAGATCTCTTGAATTGACGGAAAAAATTGACACTGTTTATATTGCGATAGAATAAATTCCGCAAAGTCCCATTTAAAACAGAGCCTAGGGCAATATCTAAAATTACATTCTCCCGGCCTGAACTAACACTGAAATGAAATAAAGTCCGCAAACAAAAGTTTGTAAATCCAATATGATTTGGCGCAGCGGTAAACATCGGCAGCATCCCAGTGATATCGCGAACGAATAACATTAAACTTTGTATGGATTGAATGTAGAAAACCAATTTCAGTGCTCGGCGAGTGCGAGCCGACGGGATGAGGGTGTCAGAACGCTTTGACAGCTCTCTGATTGAAAAATACGGAAGCCTGTTTATGGAGTAAGTGAGCTCCAAGCTCCTGAGACCGGGTCCCGCGTCGGTCAGAGGCCTGTTCGATATCAATAAATTACAAGCAACAATAACAAATAACATCAATAAATAATAATAATAATAATAATAATAATTGTCAGGAAGTTCCTCATTCTGCAGCCCTAGCAACCGGTAGTTTGAGGCCTTGCCCCGCTACTTGTAGCACTCCAAGTTTAAGTTTTTTATAATATTTATTGTGTCAAATCATCATCATCATCATCATCAGCCTGTGTCTCTTCACTGCTGGATGTAGGCTTCTTCCAAGGCTCGCCACCACGCACGGTCTTCTGTTTTTCGCATCCAGCCGCTTAATGCGAAGCCCTTTATTCATTGTTTTTTTTTAAAAAAAAGGAAAAAATTTAAATCTAAGAATAAGGTATTTAAAATATGTAAATAAAAATAATAATAAACAAGCAAAGTACACAAATATTAACATGTCTTAATTATATTGCTCAACGCAAAAAACCATTTCATTACCAGTTTGGCTCCTAAATTTGTTTAGAAAGTTGTATACTTTGCAATTCAAAGTAGCCAATATCGACATACGACATTCACATTTTATTTTAGCTGTGCACGTGATTTTATCAGCGATGAGTTGTCGACGATTTGCCTGCATCCGGCAACGGTTTGAGGATTATAGGATAATGTCTAACAGCAGGAAGACGCCCATTCCTTTGGTTCAATGCAACTACTCAACATAGACGTTGATACTCTATTGGTTTATACGAAATACTACGTCCTTAGTTTGAATAATAAGTGAGGACGATTGTAAGTAAAAACGATATGACGAAAGAGATTGATTCCGTATAATCTCAGCGTGCGTGCGAAAGAAGTGATCGGGGTTATTCTAAGAGGATATAATATTCTAAAAATTAAAAATAAATAGATAAGGGATTATTCTAAAACGACAATGTAAATATCTGTGGAATAAATAGGACCCGTGAATTGCAGTCAGTTTACTGTTGGGGAAGAAAAATGCTCAAGTAGAGACGACATCTTGTAACTATATTTTTTTTGAAGTGTAACTTCTTTAGCCGCGTTGGGCATTTTTGAGATGCGATAAAATCATTGAACTCGCGACAGTGTCATGTAACGTAATGTAAGCGTTGATGTAGCTGATATTAATTTAAAATAATTTAAAAAAGAAAAATAAACAGACAACTGCATATGAAAGTAAACTTACTAATTATGTTAACAAGGATCAATATAGTATAGTATATATAGTATGACCAATAATCTAGTTTCATATCAACATCAAACCTTTTTAATGGTCTGTCATTTTGAAGTTCATGTTAAATAATTTTGTTCTATTTATTGTCATTGTGTGTCAGTGTCACATATTTTCTCTTGCATTTCTTGCGATCAATAATAATCGTATTTACCTAATTTGATAATGCCAAGGAATTTAAATATCATACAATTATTTTTGTGAAGCTGCGTTTTCACTTCTAACGTGCAGTCCTACGACTGACATGATTTTTTTAAAATGTAAAAATTGACAATCTGATGTTCTACTTGTAGATATGTGGCCGTTGTCGCCTATAAACAAAAATTATGTTTGTCTTTTGTAACGGGGTTGTTAATGACGCCACTAGAACCATTGTGAGACTTTTTGACGTTGTTATAGTAATATTGAAATGTCAAAAATGCTTTTAAGAGATAATTAATATATATATATATTTCAATGTTACCGGATTTGTCGGAATTTAATTAATTAATTTATTTATCTAGGTATTTATATCAAAAATAAAATGTCTGTGAGATACATCTTACTTAAGATTAATAATTCCCATAAAGATTGACAGTGGGATGATAGAAAAATAAGGTTTTTTTTAATAATGTCATCGAATCAGTACTTGAGAATCTACACAAATGTAAGTAGATTCTGATGAAGTTTATTGATTTACGAACGGGCGGAAATTTGAGTTACAAATAGGGTGACGGAAAGGATTAAAGTTAAAAGAAATTATAAATAATACAGCTCTTCTTGATACCAAATAGTTTAAATAAACCTTAAAGGTCTCTGCCCACTACACCGTACCATACCATGACCGTGCTAGGAACGTGTCAGGCAAAATTATAATCTTTGTATTGAAAAGTATGATACCATTCCCACTAGACCGTTCCGTCACCGACCAACACCGTCGCGTGCCATGCACGGAGCGTCAACAAATTGTCGGCGAGAATATTTTGCCGGTGCTGACACGCTCCGTGCATGACACGCAACGTTGTCAAACCGTTGCGCGCAGGCGGCGAGCCGGTGAGTATACAAAATGGAGGATGAGAAGTTAATCGAATGTGTATGAAAATATGAGTTTTTATATAATTTACAACACCCGAAATATATGGATATTATGAAAAAAGACTTGGCTTGAAAGCAAATTTCGGAACAATTAAAAAAACCTATCGGTTTTGGTGGATGTTGCATACGGATAACATACGGACATCATACGGGCAACATACGGGCACAAAACGCCGTCGATCCGTTTCACTGGGCATAGTAGAGTGTATCGTGTTGCTTTTCGTGTCTGATACGTTCCTATCACGGTCATAGTATGGTACGGTGTAGTGGGCAGAGACCTTTAACCCAAATATATATAACTACCAGAATATTCAAGCAGATAAAGTCACATGCGAAATCTTATCTAAAATAACAAATTTTTTCTTGTTGATAATTTTTGAAATTTTAATTATTATTTATTCATTTTTATATTTGGGTCCCATACACATTTCGTCGATTTTCCTGAACTTTTTTAAACTATTATACATTATATGTGAAGTGCAATATTTGACAGAAAAAAAAACAGTATTCTTAACAAAAGTCTCGCCTTGTCCGTTTAAATGTGACAAGGTCACGTCACTCAGCAAACAGCGACAACTATGGTCATATTTGCTTAAGAATTGTTTATTGGCCCATTTATTAATTTTCGAATAGCCGTGAAAAGCCGCCATTTTGGCTGCTTGAGGAATTCATTAGAGCCTGTCGCACAATTTTGGAGAACCATTAGCAAGTTGTTTGCTAATAAAGGGTATAGCATATTCACGTGAAACAGTAATATTGAGAGCTTTTACGGTTTTCAATGCAATTACTTCTTGACATTCATTTTTAATTTTTCCTCATATGGGTATGCTAAGTATTAAATTTTAACTTCATGCGAAGCCGCGGGCGGGTCGTTAGTTTTGCATATAGTGTTTCGCAAAGTTTGCTATACTTGATTTTAATAATTAATTCTAACCAACTTTCGAAAGTTGCTATTAGAAAGACCAACGGATATGTTTAAGCTCTCACGCTCATTATTAATATACACACTAATTAAATATACGTAGGATTTTATATCCCTGTTATTTTTAATTAATCGCATTGCATTAATTGCATAAAAGCTACTTTTTCTTTGCAATAACGTAACGTGTAAGAAACACTGTTTTGTTTGGACATGCTGTGTGTTTTGGGACATGCTCTCTGTCTAGTTCACTTCAGTGTAATTATATCTATTCAATGTATTTAATGTCAGTGTCCTGTTTTGTGTACCTAATTTAAAAAAAAAAAAACGTAATTATTTTCTCGTAAATATAATAAAAATTTTGAAAATAATATTTACTTTAATAACAACATAATGTATAGCCTTTTTTTTAATACAGAGACAATACAAATAAATATTAAAATAATAATATATATTTATATTAATATTAAAAAAAATCCAGTATCGAACATTATAATCTTTCACATTCTCAATTTCATAGCATTTAATGGCATTGAAGGATGACCTAAGCGTATAAATTGTTAATACGCCTCGATAACAATGCAATTATAATTTTAAAATCACGTTGTACGTAGACGTACGGTCCAAGCATTTCTTTTTATTTGTGTTTCTCTTTCTGCGGGCGAAGCAAGTGATGAATGGCATACGAATTATGCACGTTATGAAATATCTCATAAACACGCGCCGCACCCCGGACGTTGCTCGCATCGATATATCACGATTTTGGACATCGACACCCTTCTATTGGAATTCTGCAAATGATTTTCTCTAAGAAATATGAAGCATCCGTATTCAATATGAAAAATGTACTATTTAATTGATTCTTTTGTAAATACTTGAATTTTTTTTATTTTACTTTTAATATTTCTTTATTTCTAAATTAAATTTACATTATTGGAATTTAGTGGCTTAAATATGCTTGTATTAGGACACATTTCTAAGTCAGTCTTTTAATATTAATTTTATATAACTAAACAAATTACAAGTTTACTATTATTATACAATAAATTAAAAGCTATAATTAAAAATTATAAACTAACCCCCGACTATTTGGGGATCCCCCAGATTTCTTGATGCTGCAGATTTAGGTCAACATGTTTCATATTTTTGAACAACCTCAACTTTCTTGGATTGGATTTTTATTAAGTTCACTTGGCCAGACCAAATACTAACCATAATATAAAGACGTGTCACACCTCTTCGTGTCATTACCACCGTTACCTTGTATAGCTAACTAAATCTAAATAAATTTAATTTTTCACGAATACATTTATATCATATTTTATTCTCGCTAACATTTCCTTTTATATATTCAAATGATATTATTCTCTATAAGAACCAGTTCAATTAAGTTAATATAAAAACTTATGTATTATAAAAAAATACATCAAAAACATTTCAAGCTCAAATGGGCATTAATATTGGTGAATAAGGATCAAATTGCAATTACCCGATGAGCATTTCATTGCCATGAAAGAATTTAATGTTTTTTTTAAGCTTAACGATTTTTTAATCTGCTTTAGGTGGTTATTTATAATGGATTAAGGTATTGTGTGGTTGCGCCGGCATACGCGAGTAATGTGCATGCATTTAAATTAGTCTTAAATGCGCCATGTGTGGCTGTGAGCGAGAAGCGAATTCGCGGCTGCGTACACCCTACAAGATTCATGTAAATTTAATTGAATTTTTCTTTTAAATAAAAACAAATCTATACATATAATAAAACCGTAAATTAAATATTATAAAAAAAAAATTGTACAGATTGTATTTATGTTACCAAGGTAAAAAAAAATATTTTTTAAAATTTTTGACTGTTTGGCTGTGCACTGCTATTGCTTACTATTTTTTTTCATACTAATATTATATTTACTACTGTAAATACTGTACTGTAATATAATAGTATAGTATGATATATAATATTATATTATATTTACTACCGTGCTTACTATTTCATCTAGTATTTTGATTCGTGTAGTTATTAATGTAGTTTATTTTCTTATAAATTTGTTTATATAAGTCTTACTTTCTGTTGAATTTAATAAAAAAAGAAATATTAAAAGTACGTACTGGCTACTGAATCCGACTATGTAGTGATAATTAGCGGCAATGAGTAAACATTGTAAATATTTTAAGGTGTGTTCAAAAAGTAAGGTGACTTTCCAAATTTCGGGGGCAACGTACATTCAATTATCGATTTTTTGTTGTCGTGTTGGTAGGTACACATGTCCCCAACATATCTTCACAGTTTCAAGTACATAGCATAATTAGTTTGTTTTTAACAGATAAAAAGGTTACATGTGTTTTGTTGTGCTCGGCTTTTTTTTATTATTATTAAAAATGAATTTGCATCAAATTTTGTGTGAAAAATGGAATCAAGTGCACTTGAAATGTTAAATGTGGCGTACGGTGAGTCTGCTCTAAGTAAAAAAAATGTTTACAAGTGGTACAAACTCTTCCAAGATGGCCGAGAAGATGCCGACGATGAACCTCGCTCTGGACGCCCCAGCACATCAACAACAGAAGATATCGTCAAAGCTGTGAAGAATTTTTTTTTGAAAATCATCGAAATACCATAAGAGAAGTTGCTGAGGATGAGACGTGTGTCAGCGAAGTTTATTCCGAAACTTCTGAATTTTGATCAGAAGAACACGACAATCATGCCTCAGCCACCATATTCACCGGATTTGGCCCCCTGTGATTTTTTCCTGTTCAAAACTTAAAAGACCTATGAAAGGACGGAAATTTGATGAAATAAAAACTGCATCGCTGGAGGAGCTCAAGGCTACACCAAAAAGTGCTTATGAGAAGTGCTTTGAGGATTGGAAAAAGCGTTGGCACAAGTGCATTGTATCTGAGGGGGATTAGTTTGAAGGGGACAATATAAATATTGATGAATAAATAAATATTTTTTCATAAAAATATAAGGTCACCTTACTTTTTGAACACACCCAGTATAAACATAATTAGCGGTTTGTACATGAGAAAAGGTTTTCGATTTATATTAAGCCTGTGTTAATGGAATTTAGTATGGGGTAGAATGGTGAGTTAAATAAAATAATTTTTTTTTGGTTTAAAATGAAATTTAAAAAATAAATAATTTCAAGTTCTTTTGCAATTATTAATAATGTTTACATTTTACCATTATAAAGAAGATATTTGTTTATAATAAGTTTTAATATAAAAATACCTATGTTTTTGAACTTAAAACACAAGCAGAAAGCAGCAAATGACAAAAAAGAAAAAAAACAATTTAAACTAGTAAGTATATATCATAATTTTCCCTTACACAATTGTCTGCAAGAAAGTGATTCAAAAAATGTAATTATAGCGTATCTCAGCGTCCAATCTGTTCTCGCAGTTATTGAAAACGTTTAAGCAAGTCTCCGATTTCTTTCGAAAGCGTCTCACGAAACTCCATTGTGTTCAGTTAAAATCGCGTCTTAATTACAAAACGGGTGAATATTTAATTAAAAACTTTCCGCACGCGAGTAATTCCTTATTCCATGTATACGAGATTGAGTCAGCGTCGATTCCGCTTTTCTGTGAAGCCGTCGACATTCGACAAGGGTTTTTAATTGAACGTCGACCCATTGTGCTCGTTAAAGCGATTCGAAGTTAATCACCGCGTTTTTCGTTCGCCGTAATGGAAGAAAGTAATTATCAATTAACTGCTCCATAATGGATCGCAACCGCTTATCCGCCGGCTTATCGCGACATATATATCTCTAGCTAGAGGCATAACGAGCCAATCGTGGCCATTATCTTTTTAATAATTAATTTCAAATTGTCATCAATCATTGCCTTCTAACTTTTTAAATTGACCTGACAAAACTCAATACAAAATAGTTGCTTTTTGTCGTTCGCAATTTCGTCGGGGTATCTGTACAAAATACTAGCTTTTTGTACAGAGATACCCCGACGAAATTGCGAGCAAAGGCTGTGGCAAAGGCAACTATTTTGTATTGAATTTTGTCATGTCAATTTAATACGCTCTGTATTTCGTTTTTTGAAAATTGAAAAATTATAGGGGCGGCCTATGGCCAGTAGTGCACGTCTTGCGGCTGAGATGACGATGATGATGATTTTTTTTTGTATTATTAATAATGGCAGACAGGCTGACGGCCCACTTGTTGGTACGTGGCTACCCTCGACTCGATATAGGATATTAGTGTAAATATCCTATATTTCAAGCTGGAACTTAAATGAATTTTATGCTTTATGGATAATATTAAATTGAGTGATACATAATCTAGAGCTATCTGACTGAAGACAATCACATTTTATAGGATCACCGTCAAATTACAACACATTACACCTCTAAAGTTAAATGTCTCATCTTGTGGGCTGTCTGCTTGTTTGTCACAGATTAACATAAAATAATAATGTTATCGTATCAACCGTGTGTATCCTTTCTCTTTGTTATCCTAATATAATCAGAGAATAAACATGTAAATTTCAAATTTTTGTATTATAAAAACGTTGTATCTTGTATTTTGAGTGTTATAGTGCGCAATAAAGATGCTCTTATAGTTTTAGTCGCTTTGAAAAGCTACAAAATTCGTGTTATTTGTGCTTGGGCGTGTTTATAACGCAAACGATTGCGAAGACCGGTGACGTGATATTGTGCCGTGAATTAGCATTGTAAATGCAATCACAGGTGTCAGGCCGCCACTCGCTCGTCGAATTTATGCGCCTTCCGCTCCAACCACCATCAACATAACAATTTATTGTCTATAAATAACGATTAGCATTAACATCCCAATGTCTAATGAAGCCATTAAAGTATTTGTACATTTCGGAACGCAAGCGTTAACCGTTTTAATTTCATTTCAAATAGTCATTATGCAAATAAGAAATTTATGGAAAATATCCAATTATAAGCTACACGTTACATGCAGGCTTTTAATGTAGGGGACTATTTATATTTCTGATATATTTTTAAGGTGTCACAGTCGTTAATTTTTATATTTATTAAAAATTAGCAGTGCCCGCGACTTTGTACACGTTGAGAAATGAAAATATTATATTGGTTATAACGCCTGACAGTATCGCCGTGACGACGACGGTGGCACGCCACCACTCTTGACCACAGTTTTGCCTTTTTTTAAAAGATCCCAATAATCGAAAGTAGATTTAAATTAAACAACTGTCAATAATTAGTGTTTCAAAAATCCCTACAATAGTTTTTAAAATTAATTTATTTTATGTTTTTTATGTAAGGAGAAAAAAAAAACAATATTTTCAACTAACTTCTTAACCACTCAACGGATTTTAATTTGCTTTTCACTTATGGAAAGAGGGATAAACGAAGAAGGTTTGTGTAGGTATATAAAAAATTGCAATCCGGGCGAAACCGGGGAAACCGTTTCGATCGATAATCGTATACTAATGGTTAGAGGTGACTGCTGTTTTACTAAATTGTGACCACCCTACACAGAGGCCGGTCGTCTAATGTACAAATTCATGGCTTGCGTTATCTCCTTTCTCACAGAAGTAGCAGGGCACATGGCGTTTTGCAGTCATTTGGGCAGCCCGTCTGGCAGCAGTAACCACGCCCTTACAGAAGACCAGCGTGAAATAACAGCATGTGTTCTGTTGTGTTTCGATCTAAGAGATGTCAGAGCCCTGTCCCTATCCGCTCCTAAATCCTAGTATGGACTGCAGTATATTTGCAACATCTGTAGTGTTGCTTGTGTCATAGACCGTCGTTAGCCACCTACCATCAAGTGGACCTTCAGGCTGTCTTTCAACTTGAGATAAAAAAAATATTAAAAAATGTAGGCTTAAAAGAAGACTATAACATCTAGAACGACCAAATCTTCAATCAATTCCGCAACGACATATATATGACATGAATCACAAAACACATCGACGTCTCACCGGAACAGTGTTTATTGTGTGCGCTCCGACAAAAACAACCATTAAGCAGATTAAACATGTTTGAAACCAATTAAGGTTTAAAAGCCGACAATTTTAGCTGTGGGGCGAGCGCTTGACTCGCTCGTAACAGACGGACTAAGGCTATTAAATCTCATTAAAATACCTAGCCGACTACGATCACGAACATTTTATTTAGTGCTCTTTGTATATTATAGTAAGTCAACATTTTAACAACACCGCAATCAGTGTTGCGTCTGAGCGTCAATTAAACTCCATTATCGTCGAGTCTATCGCGGCAGCAAACAATGACAATTAAACGAACCAACCTCTTGATATGGCATCTTGCTACGGCTTAGGTTCGAAAGTAATAGATTGCTCCAATCAGGTTTTATCTGGTTGCGTATGAGGTACTTTTGTGTAGACTAGCTGGTGCCCGCGACTTTGTTATTGACCCCTGACCAAATACGTAAAGCATACATTGACGCCTGACATTTACACTTTTGCCAAGCGTTGCTTCTTTATTTTTAAAAGATGGAAGATATGAGATAGAGAGATGTGGAAGAGCCTGGAGGAGGCCTATGTCAAGGGACAGCCTGACTTACAGATTACCGATGTCAGTAGGTAGGTATTTAAAATTAATTTAAAAAGTATATGTCATGTATGTAATGTCAGTGAATAAAGGCCATTTTTATTTATTTATTTATAATGTTACGTAATGAAGTCCAATTAGGATTTTCTTAAAAGGTTTTTAAATTTTATTTCGTACCTACACTATAAAACAAGTGACTTAACACAATTTAATAAGGGAAAAGTTTGTTAATGGTTGTACCGTGTTCTAAAACAAGGCAAGCAGCATTAAAATAATAATAAAGTAATAAAGTGGGAAGGTTTAAATGATTACTACCTACAGGTATTGTTTAGCCTTTGTTAATTCGTGTCGCGCCGTACACCGTTATGTCCATACAATTATAAATGCGGCTTTATATGGCCTGTGAGTTTTATGCCA
This sequence comes from Synanthedon andrenaeformis, assembly GCA_936446665.2. NCBI lineage: Eukaryota > Metazoa > Arthropoda > Insecta > Lepidoptera > Sesiidae > Synanthedon > Synanthedon andrenaeformis. The sequence goes on along the minus strand of OW387781.2, from coordinate 8,396,306 downwards.
TAAATTACGCTTATTGTTCAAGTTATTTGCCCACAAATTACGTCTTGGGTAGGCCACGGTTCGCGCAGTTGATTAAAAAGCATAAGTATGTAAATATTTTTACGTTGCTCAATTTTTAATGAACTCGGTTATTAGTCTCCATTGTTGTATTAAGCATTAATTATTACATTTTTGTTCGACTAAATTAATATTTGAACACTTTTATTTCACGTCGCGTATACAAGAGGTTAGTCAGTGCCTAGAATTTAATGAACTTTTACTATTATGCTCGATTTACACGAGATCTGGATGACAGAGGCGATGCGAAATGGATTAGTCGTATAATGACCGATTCGGTCAACAATATATAAAATGACTTGAGCAAAGTTGCTAACAACCTTAGAGTATAAATTCCAACAAGTAGGTATGTTGGAATTTATACTCTAAGCTAACAACATACAATTAGTTATAAATGCTAAACTTGACAAAAGTTGGTGCATTGACGATCAGATAACTGGGATTGAGAATCACACAGGTCTGTTGGTCAATTGGACTGTGGACCGGACTGTAGAAAGTTTTAAATTATGTACTGCACCATATGCGAAATGGCTTTTAGCCATCTACTCCAAATATTTACAATAATAAATGCATTCTCAGATAAATCTGACCTTTTAATTGTGTCAAGAAAAGGCCAAAGTTACTTACTACGAGAAGATAGACTTAAGTGCTGACTCGTGTTCAACTATTTTAATCACTATGTTCGTAATACAAAGTTTGTTATACAGTACAACTGATCACAAGAGTGATCAAACAACAAAAACACATCTAACATACTTACATACCACTTTTTAACGTTAGTACCTGTGGATAGAGTCGTCTTCTTCATTGCTGAAGGTCGTGTCTTGGTGGCATCGTATGCCTTGTGACCAATATATACGTTAGCATATATTGGTCATTCTTGGTGCAAACGCATTTAGTGTCGTAGTGTAAATCGAGTCTAAACGCTAGTCACCAACATTAATTAAAAACTGAATTTAAATTCAGGTTCTTTGTATTGTGGGCGAACACAAATACTTCCTGTACTCATGCATTCCATTTAAGTATAAATGTAAAATAACATATTAATGTCTTAATTAATTATCAAGACATGAGTATCATAATGTAATACCTTGTTGCTGGCTTCATAAATAACGAATTAAGAGTTCTCGTCGGATTACATTTAGGTAACATTGAATAATGCGCAAATAATCGCAGATACGATCAAACCGGGCACGCGACGTCGCAAGGCAATAAAGGTAGGCAGGTATTTGCCAATATCATCGTGGAGTGGCCCTCCCAAATATCTTGAGATTGTATTTCCCCTAACATAAAAATTGTTCCGGAATAGAGATACTACCCGGATAAATATTCAATTTCACTACGGACGAAAAAGATTTGATACCTTTTGTACCTACTAGGTTTATTGGATGATTGCTTTTGAAATGGTGTAGATATAATAATATTCATGAATTCAAAACGATCCCTTGTAAAACAACTATGTAAACGCTTCATACTAATATACGAGTATATAGATGTCTCGTTAATGCGACAGTAATGATGCATCACGTCACCTCTTTCCTTAGGATTAGCAGTCAATTTCCGTTTGATTAATGTGGAGATAAGGTCCAGTGAACATGTTATTTTGCGTTACATAATAGAACATTTCATTTACACTTGACATTCAACCAATTATCCAGTCTCTATAATTATCCTGCGATAATTATCTTACACATTACAGTAAAATCTAATAAAATCGCTTCCGTGACATTCGGCTTTTTTTTTAATTGGGAGAGTATGGTAAAAATCTGAAACCAGAGATACATACAAGGAATCTCTCTTAGGAGCCATTTAGGACCTCGTTAGTGTATATTTAATGTAAATTGACTTTTGGTATAAGTAGTATATATTAAACCTTTATATTTGACATGCATATTCCACCGCTGATCTGCTTGCTGATCACTTCACTTTATGGGGAAATTATGGGCCACACCACGCAAGCCCACGCAGATTGACATCACATGTCTTCGAAGATTGCTAGTGCTCCAAGGCTTAGGTTTTTCTCAATATGTTTCCCTTGCTTTATCTACTTCTATACTAATATTATAAAGAGAAGATTTGTATGTTTGTAATGAATAAACTCAAAAACCACTGGAACGATTTTGAAAATTCTTTCACCTATAGAAAGCTACATTATCAACGTGTAATATAGGCTATATTTTATAAAGTTACGCGGGCGAAGTCGCGTGCAACAGCTAGTTTATATATAGTTTTATACAATTCAACGTTTACTTATTGTAAAAAATCACTTACTTCAGTTACGAGTATAGTTCAAGTTAAACGCATTCACCTGAAGACCCGAGTTGGAAACAACATATAGATGAAAGAGGCAGGTGAATCTAATACAATCGGCGAAAACGATACCCTGTACTCGCTTCCTATTAGGGATGTCAAAACTGGCAACTGGCGTCTTACATTTAGTGTGTTAAAGTATTTAATAGGCATTTATTATAATGAGAATGTCATTATTAGTGGTTCGTTTTTTGAAAATCCCACAGGAGCCTAACATTTTTTTCAGGATAAAAGTATATGATCCTATATGATAATCCAGGTAATAAACTATCTGTGTGCCAAATTTCATCCAAATTCGTTGAGCCGTTTTTGAGAAAAAAAAAATAAAAAAAAAGAAATGTTCTGTACATTACGGCACGCCTCGTTTACGATTTTATTATATGTATAGATATAAATTTTATAATATAATTATATATATAGATCAGCGTTCGTTTTAGGAGTATGTAGCTGAGTTAATATTCTCATTTAGTAATTTTTTATGAGCACTATAGTATTTTACTAGTATAAATTGAAGCAACAAGCAGTAGGTACTAAATTTATGGTCTGTTTCCTACCACACACTGATAACTACAGGAAAGTAGTTAAAGAGGAATGTAAAGTTTTATTGCGTTCTGTGATACGGTGCGCACAAAGTATCGCATTGTTAGCAACCCTAGGCGGGCGAACGGGTCGCAGGGGGCGGGGGGCGGTTGGGCATTGAATGAGATTGCTTCTTACTTCGGCAAATGGATCACGTAGTGGATGAGATGTCACAGTGTTTTAACTTATTCCAATTCGACCATTTTCGCTCTAATACAATATTTGTTTTTACATTATTTTGCTGACATTTTCTCACTTTTTTAATGTTAAGAATCGCGTATCTTATTAACAAAAGGCTATGTCTAATATTGTTATTACATAAAAAACCTGTGGTATATTCTGAAGTCTATTATTAGAAATAAATTTTAATGAACTATCTAATTTATCTTAAAAAATAACTACCTTAAAACACTATATACTTAATCTTTAATAAAAAAATCGTGAACTACATTTTAAGTCAATACATTTTTAACAAAATAAAAATTTTAATTATATATTATTTTCGGATAACGTCATAATCATAATCTTTTAAGATAAAATTGGTTGACAAGCGTTACTCTGTGGATCTTAATAGGATTGGATTTCATATTACATTTATCTGAAATTGAGATGAAACTTTTAAGTTAAACATTTTACTTATTACACTCCTATCCGTAATTATCTTAATTCTAAGCATTTTGATTAAAAATTTAAATTGCTCAGCACATTTCGCATAACGTTTACGTCTTGTAAGGTAAGTTACATAATGAAGCAAATACATTCACACCGAGTAATTGGGAAATTCCGAGCCGGGCCGCGCCGGGCCCGTAGCCACACGCTGTCGCGTCGCGCGGCGCGGGGCGGTGCGGGCCTTCGCTGAAAAACAATTTCACGCCAAATCTTAGCTTGTGTTTTCCTATTTCCTTTTTATTTATCTTTTCGTCTTTTCTTTTCTCGAGAATCAATTTCACGGATGAGTGTAACGATGATCGCAGTTCAAAAAACTCGGGGTGTGGGTTTGTTGCACGCGTGCAGGCTTCGGGCGTATAGCGGTGGCCGAAGCTTGTCCGGCCGCGGCGGCGTATGTACGTACACACTACACGTACATACCCCTCTTCTCATTACGCGGCTGAAGGAAGAACGCGTCCCGATAATAAGATTTCTGCTCGCTGCTCCTAGTGATTGGATGGGCGATGCGTGTGTTATCTGCGTATGCTGCCTCGTGATATATCTAACCCAATTTTCTTTCGTAAACGATTTTGCTACATTGAACTTTAGTAAAAGTTTTTTAGAAATTTATTCTCAAATGCACTCGTTAACATAATTGCGATTTTCTTCTTGCAATGTTATAAATATATAGAAGTCTTTGTTTGAAATGTACTTAATACATCGAATAATAATAATAATCAATTGCATGATTGTTTTGGCGCTCACCCAGACGGCTGCTGTATGGTTTTCTGCGATACCGTGGTTTTGTTAAACACTAGCGGTACAATTCAGATTCGCATGGGTGCGATTTATTGTGTAAAGGTCGGCATACCTAGTACCTTAGCTTAGTAGCTTAAGTTTCTTCTTATAATATCGGCTATCTGCCAGTGAAAGTCCCGTCAATATCAGTACAGCCACTTCAGAGATAAGTGGGAACAGACAGACAGACAAAATTTTAAAAAATAAAGTAACGCAGATACAGAGACTGCAAGTTTTTGCAAGTGTTTGTGTTCTTAAATAGTAGGTGGATAATGTAATAACACATTTAAATAACCAGGCGACTGTCGGCACGGTTCTTTCAGCGGCACACTGTTCAAAATTGTCGCACCCTGGCGCCGGCTCCCGCGGAATTGACAATTTTACGGACGGTTTATTTCCGGACACCGAACTTCCTTGGTCAGATCCTTACCCCCTCAGGCTACTCCCCTAACACCCTAACCCCTTCGCTTTCCGCTTCGCTAGTTGTCCTGCAAACGCACTGTCTTTTATATAATTTTAGTGGCATTTGTTAAAGTAGATCAATAATTTTTGTATGGAGATCAGGCCATCAGTTTTTATTATTATTTTCGTTTTAAAGGTTGAACCTTTATCATTAGGTAAGAAGAAATCATAGATTTCACTGGGAAACTATATATTTTCATGTAATTTGGTAATGAAGTTTCATCATAGATATATATTTAAGTTTGAATGTATTAAAAAAGTTTAAAACTATAAAAATTATGAAAATACAAAATACGAAATATTCACAGGAAATTACTGAAATCAACATAGACTTTTAATACCAAATTCTCCAAAATGTTTTTAAAAAAATACAACTTCCTGGTTTTTAACGATTTCCTTCTAATTTTCAATTAATTTATTTGAATTTTATAATTTTCGACACTCTGGCGGTAGTAACCACCCAAAATAAAAAGGACGAAGAGCACTGAAAAATAACAGCAGGTTTTTTTTTTTAATGTTAAATTCGACCAAACAGGCTGACGGTCCACTTAATGTTAGATGGCTACCGTCGCCAATAACATAAGTAACTCAACAGGTGTTGTAACTACTCTGCCGACCATAGAAGGATTAAGAATAAGAAATTGTGAAGGGACAGGGAAGTGTGCTTTTGTTGTGAAATAAAGAGGATACTTTTTTCCGTCGTAAACCTTTCATTGCGTGATCGACAAACTCGCAATGAAGTTCGGACTTACCTCATTACCCACAGTACTTATACTTGATTACAACAAAACTGATAGCCGATACATTTCCAATAAGTATCTACTTCCATAAAATTTACATTGTATGTAAGTATCTTAAGCGAAAGCTTCCCACTTAAAAGCTCTACAAATGCACTGAAAGCTCTTTCGCGCACTAATCCCAAACCTTTTAGCTGCAATCAAAAGCCCGGGCGCTGAGCGTGGCGCGGGCGCGGGCCGACGAACGACGTGATGCTTGTGGAAGCGCCTAGGAATTTAATTTACATTTTTAATTAAGTTAAATTTTGTTCAGAGAGCTTTCACGGAATAGGAGTTTTCTTGATTAGAGTTCAGTTCTGGCTGAAGTTTGAGATTGATTAGTGGAGGTTTAATTGCCGTCTGCCGGTGAATAATGAATTCGATCAGTACCGAGTCAGAAGTGAGTCTACAAATTACGTCGGCGTTAATGAATCAAATGGTTTCGCTTTTAATTGATTAATTTCTGTTTAATGTTTGCTACGGTTCTATATGTCGTTTAAACATTAGGATCACGTGTGAAGGAGATTAAAAAGGATTATAATAATATGAAATTTATTGGGTAATATCCTCTTTAGGCTCTCGGCGTTTGTCGACGCTGATGCGTAATTGATGGCTGGAGTGAATTTTAACTTAATGCCGCTTAATTGATCGCGTTGATAACGCAATCATAATGGAGATACGGATAGTCGCTACTGCCCGCACCGCCTCAATAATGCCCAAATGGGTTACCCCACGCAATACTCACCCAGGGTTATTACTAGAAGTGCCTTTAATGGATTTTCGCTTCTCCCAAGTTAAGTTTTAATGCGTTGAATTTAGTTACATAGAATGCCCCCTACCACGAAGATATTTATTAGATTATTTAGGGCCAGTTTTATAAACGACATACCTTTTTCCCGTTCGTTACAGTGCTGGTAACCGAACGGTTAACGGTCCGTCAATAACGTTTACTTGACGGTGGTTCTATAAAAGAAATTAAACATTCGGTAGCTGCCCGTAAACAATACGCCGAAATTTATGAATATTGTCGACGGTTTCGTTGTAGTCTGTCAAGAACTGTCAAGTGTCGCGTAACAAACACATTTATTTACAAAAATAACAAAATAAACGATACGTAAGATAAACCGACCCTATCATAGTCAGTAACGAGCCAGTAAACACTAGCTGTCATATTATACTGTTGACTTACGAATATATTGTTATAATACACTATATTATACTATTAGATCATTTTTTCGTCTATTTGATATAAAATTTAACTAACGGATTGTTATAAAACTGGCCCTTAATATATTATTTATTTATATGAACATTATTTTTTAGCTTAGAACTAACTTTGCTCCGCGACTAAAACCTTTTCTATAGAAAATACATGTGCACCTACTTTTAGTTTTATGAAATATACGTATATATTATATATTACATACTACTAGTGGCCCGCTCCCGGCTTCGCACGGGTGCAATTTTTTATTCAATCCAGCCGATAAATTACCTTACACCGCCATCTGTTTAATTCTTATGGAACTTACAGATAAATAATTACTGTATTGAATAAATATCAACAGATGGCGCTATGTTAATAATATTATATAATTTGCAAAAAAAAATGAGATAAAAACTATCCTATCTTTTAAGTTGGACCAAATAACAGATACTTATGAAGTTTGATCAAAGTCGGTTCAGTAGTTTCAGAGTTTATCGCGAACATACATCGTGACACGAGATTTATATATATATATATATATATATATATATATATATATATATATATATAAGGATAATATGACATATTTGAACAGCGTATGTGCGCACTTAGCGGCTAGGTCGATACGGCCAACCTTCTGGCCTCTCCTTGGTCTCATTGACCCAACTAACTTCTCTCTCATTGGCTGACTAAAGGCTAACTAAACTAAAGCAAGATATCATTAGCCGCCACGGCTTGGCCGTCGCGACCTAACCGCTAAGTGTGCATGTATGTTAATCAACACATATAGTATCATCATCGTCATATCAGCCGCAGGACGTTCATTGCTGGACCTCCCCATAATTTGCACATAGTACACAATTTACACATAGTATGCCCAGTTATTATTCCTACACTGCTATTATCCCCCTAGGGACTATTTTATTTTAAACTACTTTTGTGCTTCACTCCCTTCAACTATTGATAAAATTTCAACCAAATTTTTACCGTTAAAAGCATTAAAAATAGCATACAAATGTGATCTAGGACATGGTCCATTTGTCTGTATGTATGTTTCTTCTAATTGTTTGTGTATTCAAGTAAAAATGTTCGTCTGATGAGAGAGCTTAATAAATGCGCAAAATAAGTGGCGGTGTCTAAAAAATCTTGTAACGTTATAAAGCAATCTTAATAGCCGTTCGCCGCTTGTAAATCGAAAAGGACACAAAAGGCCCTGTGCTGTGGATGACATAAAAGCGAATAAATAAGACTTCCGCGAAGCACTCTGCTCGAGAACAAGTCGAGAGCCCGTGACGTACGATTTGATGCAGAATATTTTATCCGGGGTTGCGACGCCGTCATCCATTCCACTTATCCCGGCACTCTGTTGAATTTTTGACACGTCAACGAAGGAGCTGCCCATTTCTGTGGCTGGTTTACTGTGACAGTGCCCTTTATGTACGCCTCACTTATAAAATAAGAACGAAGGGGATTTTCCTTTTTACACAATGTAAGAAGAAATAGATAAATTACGTCGTAACAAAGCTGGTAAATCTTTATGTGGGTTGTTCTAATAATTGCAATTGATTCTAGTTTACTGTTGTTATTTAGATGTTGCATTGGCTCATTGTTAGCGATTCATTTCGAAGTCGCTTTGTTGCTGTGGAGAAGAATAATTAGCTGCAATTTGTATTTTGATTAAAATTAATTTTACTCACAAAACACCTAAAACCGAAGGATAAACTGCAAACAATTTAAAATAAGACAGATTTTTTTTTTTATTTCCAGTGCTTCTTTCAATTTGTTTTGATTAAAATAAGGGCGTCTTTCACCAACCACAAGTAAAGTGTTGATTAGTTACTTTTCAAGTAACGCTAATTGACGAGTAAGTGTTATTTACTCAATTTCATTGAAATTACCTTTGAGTAATGCTACTCGAAGATGGTGAAACTCGTGCACTTTCTTACCGGTGACTAAATGGCGGTTAGCCTACTTGATACTTTACTCAGAGATGGTGAAAGAGGCCCCAATAATATTATGCACTAGTGACGGGCGGGCTTTAAGCAAATTTTATTCAGGCTTTGCGTAATTATTACGTGGTTTGGCCTTAGCTAGAAGATACATTCGTAACACATCTGTCCACCCCCCACCCACACCCACCAATTGGACCGAATCCGGCGCACAGCAATCCATATTAGATTTGCCCGCTCTCTCATATCCATTCTGAGATGTTCATATTTTATTGGGGCCAATAAAACGGATTCATGAATATGAGAAATGCATAACGAATATCGTATTTATGGATGGAGGCGAACGCCTCACTGCGGATATGTCGCGGGTAATTTGATAGCCGCCTTTGTAACAGGTGCTGATGGGAATTTAGATGCGGTTGTAAAAGTTATTTTTTCATTCCGTTTGTGTTTGATAGCTCATTCTACTTATTTTTATGTGCCTCGCCAACAATACTCGTGTTTTGTATTGACTGGTTATTTTTATTTGTTGCACGATTTCTCATTATTTGAACGATTCATAAAATGTCTGGAGTAAATTTCATACTGTGAGCTTACTGTGAGACATAACCTTGAATTGGCTGCTATTTGAACCAATTATTAAGAAATAGAAGTAAACATGACCCTGTAAATAATAATTTTTGCTATATAGAAAATATTTTATGTTTTTCCTCTTAAAACATTTTCTAATGGACAGTTAGCGGTTGCCTCCCTTTAAGGTCGCAGTTGCACGCCAATAATGTAGCTTTCTATAGAAAATTATAAATAAATGAATAATTTTTAAATTACTATAGAATTTTTAAAATCGGTCCAGTAGATTTTGAGTTTATTCATTACAAACAAAAATACAAATATTTTCTCTTTATAATATTATCATAAAAAATACAAGTTTATAAAAATACTTACCACAGAATTAGTTAATTTTTTGAATCTATCAATCTCCTTTTGAATAATGGAGCAAACTTAATCTACTGTACATATGAGTGCACTAAACCATGAGATATTAGTGCCTCCCCCCCAGGTTTCAATTTACAGCTTTGTACGGACGTCTCAACCTTCAAGGAATACCGTCTGATAGTGCGTCTGATATTGCCACGTCACTGGAATTTCGTACTTAACAGAACCCATATAAGGTGGAGATTTCCTGGGAAACGTTCAGAGATTACTTGGAAAAAGGAATAAGGACTTTATATTTATGGCAGTAGGGCTCATTTTAGATTGTATCAGTGTAGCTGAGATGGTGCCGTTTGACGGCAGTTTGTCGGAGTAATAAGGTCTCGCGCGGAGTGGACGTAAGGAGAGGATATCGTTTATTCTAATGAGGTTTCGCTAGGAACGCGTGGTGTTCGTGCCCGCCGCCCGCTCCAATCTCTAGCTTTTATTTCGCTTATCCTACGAGAGATATCTGAATAAATTCAACGATTTCAAACAAATATCATATTTTAGCATTTAAAAGCAGTATGTAAGCGTTGCATTTTTAACGACCAACGACCCACGCAAAAACGGGGTGTTATAAGTTTGACGTGTGTGTCTGTGAATTTGTGTGTGCTTCTGTACTCCCAAACGGATGGACCGATTTTATCCGTTTTTTCTTGTTTTTGAAAGCTGACGTTTATGGTATTGTTAATAGATATAGTTTATGAAGATCTGTTCGGGCGTTTGAAAATCATCAGCCCATTTCCCAGTCGACGAACGGATTTCATTAACTTCCACATGTTCGATTAATGTGAAATTTGGTTTACTGTTAGTTTGATGGTATTTCCTTGACATGGTAACCTCTACCTGATGCTGTAGCATCAAGTAGTCTGCGTAACACCCAACTCCTCAGCAACTTACAGCAGATATAGCGTGTTTGGGCTGTAGAAAGTCATGGGTTAGTTATAATATCAATTATAGCATGTTAATATGGTACGAGAGTATTTTTGTTCAAAGGAATATTGTTAATTTGTTTCAGATATTTAGTGTGATGCGCGAGTGACAGTTTCACGATGATACGCGATCCACCTGCAATGCACAAACCTGAAAATCCCAGTAGTAAGTTACAAGTTATTTTAGTCTATATTAGTTTGGAGCAAAAATATTCAAATAATAAAATAGGTTAGATATTTAAAAGTAAATTTAAATATATTAAAAAATAAAACCCACGAGTTTGTATGAGAATTAAAAAATAAAGTTTCCTTTTAAAAATATTTAGAATAATGAAGAACATAAAGTGTACAATAATCGAAAAAGTTTTATGTTTTTAATTAAAATAAATAAAATGAACTTATTGATTTTTTTAATAAATTATCTCAAAACTTATATTTGAAAACAATATTGTCATCAAATATAAGTTAATGCCTATTTGAATGAAGTTACAAGGGGTAGTACGTTTTCGTTTCGCTGACGTAAATGTTTCATATTAGGACAAACAGGTCGCGAATAAAACGCGGCAAGGGTTGTGCCATAAACCGGCCAGCGCGTCCGTCGCGATATTAAAAAGGGGACGAACGGTATTGCAATATCACATTTATGCGAAATGTCCGACACCCAGATCGTATTGATAAAAATAAGCGATTTTTTATTGTGCTTCCACAATGTATGTAACTACGCAGCATTCTTATTTTTTCTCTTATAAAATTACTGTTTATCCTAATATGTAAATATTATTTAAACTGGCAGTCAGGGACAACTAAAATAACGAGGTGGCGATGGATTTTGTTCTTTTATTAATACAGGCTGAGTGCTTTTGTGTTTTAATGTGTGCTGTTGTGTTATAGTGAGTGAGTAAGTAATGAGTGAGTGCCAGAGCCCCATCTCCCATTCCCTTATCTTCTGTGGCGTTGCTTGTTTTATAAGGTGGACTGTCAGCCTATCTGCCGACGTTAGCATATTTTTTTTTATTATAATTTAACAGTTTAGTAAAAGCACAGTTTAACCATCCCATGACTAAACTAGGGTAAAAGTGTAGATATTAGTTGTTAAAAATACAAAAGTCTTTGCCTATTATATTGTAGAAAAACGTATTTTATACATTTTTTTCTATTATAAAAGAATGGAAACGCTAATTTTATAAACACATGACTACAGTAATTATTTCAGCATACGTATTAGACTATTCGTGCGTTTGCAATAAAATATTTTCAGCCGACTAAATAAGTTAGAGTAGCGGCATTCAATATTGGTGTGACATCGCACGGAACACGTTTCAATTTCTTTAAAAATAACAAATTCATGTGAGCATTGAATGCAGAGCACAAGCAAAGGCGGAAAATTGCGGCGCGTCCGGAGGCGAGGCGGTAGCGTAGTGGCGCGCGGCGCCCGCGGCTGTACTGGGCGGCCCTGATAAAATTTATGGCCACTTCCCCTTTAAAACAATATTGAGGGCTCAGTTGGGATTTATGTCTCGCCGCCGCTGCAGCGACTCAATTTATTCTTCAATTTTTCATACAATAACTCACACACGTATTACGAGTGATGGATGAAAAGGACTAACTTTCGGGCTTTAATAAGAGCCTCCAGATGCGAATCTCCAAATTGGCTGAAGTTTATTGCCCACTTATGTCAGGCTTAAGTTTCGCCCGGAGCCTTTCTCTGGAGAAAATAATAATATATGACGTACATTGTCTTGTCTTTATACACAAGTTTCGGAAACAATAGTTTACAATAATTCATCTTCACTTTACACAACTAATATCTTTCACGTCTTTAAGAGCATTCGTCCATCAGAATCACACTAGAGTAAAATTTTATGATTTCCGACGGAAAATGATGTGCTTAGTTTGCAGATAAAATGTTAACGTCATATTATTTGTAGTTTTATAATCTAGTACTTGACTGAATTTTTTTTTTTAAATTTTGGGATTATTTTCTCACTGCTAGTTTAAAAAAAAGGCTGTTTAAAACTGTTCTAATGAAAATTTTATCCTCAATCCCCTTCAGCGCTCTTGCAGCACCTGTATAACTTGCAGCTTGTGTTATAGGCGACGGTAGCCACCTAAACACCAAGTGGACCGTCAGCCTCTTTGTCGACCTTAACATTTAAAAAAACTAAAATTTAAAAACAATCTTATCTGAAGGGGGCTAAAATGTTATTAAGCGGTAGGTAACTAAAAATTACTTTACTTATCTATATAGCTATACCTACTTGATTTATTTATTTATTTGATTATTTTATACTTCTTTGATAATTAATTAACTAAAAACATAACAAAACAATTGAAATTCGTCGCTATATGAATCGTTTACCACACTACTATTAGGGCTTCATTCAAAAATTAATTTAAACTTTCACAAGGTTGGGTAGCGAGCTGCGTCGCGAAGGCAATATCAATTTCATAATTTTTAATTAAAAAAACTAACTTCTCTGATGACAAAGTCTCACACTTTTTTAATAACGGAAATGTTAACTGTGGGAGCCTTACGTAGAGTGGAGGGGAGAGTGGGGTTAGCTTCAGGGTGCGTTCAATAGGTCAACGAGAATTTTAATAAGGCACCAACTGCTTTCACCCTTTGCACATTGTAACTTGCACTTAAGTATAAGTACCCCATACTAATTTGTTACGCTTTAAGGATACGTAACGAATTAGAAATTGGTGTAAACAAATGTGCCGTACATTGGAATTACATATTAAACTAGCATTTTTCCGTGACTTAATCCGCTCCCCCTTTTCTTAGGGGTAAAACATTTATTGCTCATAGGCAAGCATTGAATATTTCATTTTTGTTACTTTATGCTGTTATTTTACGGTGGTCTTCTGTAAGGGGGTGGCTACTGCTGCTAGACTGCGAAATGAAGCGTGCCCTGCACTACTTTCCCAGATCTAGACCAGAGCCTAGCCGGGAATTAAACTAGGGAACCCTGGAACAGAGCATTAAGGCAATCACCCTAACAATTCATCCAACGGACTCGTCAAACTTTTTATATCGTTAATATTTAAAGTATTCTGCGTAAAAATTGAAAAGCAGTAGGCATGCAAACGAGTAACGCAATTTAAATTAAAATGCTTATAAAAAATATTAATTACATAGCTCGTTATTTCTTTGTTCGAATCGTTATTAATGCAAAACCCGCATTTGGTTAAATCTAATTACGGCCCGCATAATGGATATCGCAACAACGCAATCAGCATCGTTGTTTAATGAGTGACCGGCAACTAAATCTAAATAAACTGTACGAGCATTTAGAACAGCTGCAACCGCAATCATTATACAAATCCATTAGTATAGCACTTTAGATATTCCGCACGATATTTCGTTTCCGTAATGAATTTTAAGCACGCTTTGTAATTTGTGATTTTAAATTACGTTTTCAGAAAAAAAAAAAAACGATGGTTGGAAAAGTAAAACACTTTGATTCTCTGCTTTTGCTTGCGTAGACAAATTGTCAATGAATTTCTTTGTTAAGTATCTTTACATTGTATAAAACAAACATTATCAGCGAGTAACATAAGCTTTATTTTATAAACTTACGCGGACGAAGTTGCGTGTAACAGCTAGTTAAAAATAAAGTGAAAATTTAAATGACTTAATTTTATTTAACTCAGACCAAATAAGAACTATAGACAGAATTTAGCGGACAAAAGTGAAACCGGTTTTATAAACGTGTGTGTGTGTAGATATGCGTCTTTATTTAATTTTATACAATTTACATTAGTAGATTATTACTAACAACGCTGCAAATTATATTAGTAAAAAACCGTGAAAAATTGGTTGGTGTAGATATGCGTCTGTCCTCTACGTATTTTTTAATTATTTTCTATCTTGTATGAAGTGTCGAAGCCAATCGGAGCGAAGCGTCGCGATGCCGTGTGCATTGTGATTGGCTCGTCATCACGTCATTTGTGACGTAGTTAAATGGTGTCTTAACATACTCCCGGCCTTGGAAGTATCCGATTATACTTTCAATTCGTCGACAGGCGGTAAGGCACAGATTTTTGAAAAGACGCGGCGATAAATGCCTTTGGCTGTTTTTACATCTGCGACTCTTGAAACTCCGTCTGTGCCTGGATAGGTTTTGATAATTCGGCCTAAAGCCCATTTTAATGGTGGCAAGTTGTCCTCCTTCAACAAAACCAACGTCTGAGCTGCTAAGTCATCTTTATGTTCCTTCCATTTGGTTCTCAACTGAAGTTCGGAAATATATTCTTTAGACCACCTCGACCAGAACTGCTGACGAATTTGTTCTATTCGCTGGTACCGCGTAAGTAAATGAGCTGGCTTCTCGTCCAAGTTTTCACCGACTGGAGCCGTTAGCGGACGGCCAATTAAGAAGTGGGCAGGACTGAGCGGCAGCAGGTCTTCTGGATCTGTTGACATGGGACTGAGAGGACGGGAATTCAAAACGGCTTCAATTTGCGTTAAAACCGTATTAAATTCCTCGTACGTTAGGTGAGCGTTGCCTACAACGCGTCGTAGATGGTGCTTGCAACTACGCACACCTGCTTCCCACAAACCCCCAAAATGACTTGCGTAAGGGGGTATGAATTTAAAATTAATATTTTGACTAAAAGCGAAATCTTTAATTTTTTCTGAACAAGTATTTAAAAAATTTGAAAAATCTTTAAACAATCCTATGAAATTTCTTCCGTTGTCTGAGTGTATTTCTGATGGTTTTCCACGACGTGAAATAAATCTTTTAAGTGCAAGACAATAAGCATCCGATGACAAGTCGCTAACCAATTCGAGATGAATTGCCCGCGTGATAAAGCATACAAACAAACAAATATAGGACTTAATCGTTTTGGCGCCCCTACCTTTACGGTTTAATATGAGCACCGGTCCTGCGTAATCTACACCACATTTCTCAAAGGGAAAACTTGGATGCAATCGTTCTCGTGGCAAGTTACCCATGATCGGCGGAGTGACCTTGGCTCGCATTCGTGCGCAAATAATGCATTTGTGATATACCATTCGAGCCAAATTCCTCCCACCTACTGGCCACCACCTTTCCCTTAACGAATATAAAAGTAGTTGTGGTGCTGCGTGCATTAACTCATTATGTTGCTTTCTAAACAACAATAAAGCGAAATGATGTTTTGTCGATAACAAAATGGGGTGTTTTTTATCAAAATTAAAAGTTATTGAATTTATTATGCGACCACCTACTCTCAAAAGTCTCCTATCATCGACAAAAATATTTAATTTAGACAAATTATGATTGCTTTCTAACCTTTTACCTTTGATTAGATTATCATACACGTCTGGATAAGATTCTCGCTGTGAAATGCGCGCCAAAGTGATAACAGATTCACTCAGCTCGTCCGCAGTGAGCGCACCGTGCCGTTGAGCCGTTTTGTTGCGCGTATTATGTAAAAATCTTAGCACATAGGCGACGGCGCGCTGCATGCGGCCGAACTGGGAGAACCTGGAAAATGGAAACAGCGAGTCATAAGAAATTTGTTTGGACAAGTAAACATTCAAAGTGTTAGACTTTATTTCGGGCAAGTCTATAGGAGGCATATTGGTACTATATGAATCGTTATAATTGAAATCGTAAAGAAATGGCGGTCCGTTCCACCAAATAGTTGACTCACTCAGTACGTCCAAATGCACGCCACGTGAAACTAGATCGGCAGGGTTGTCCCTCCCCTTAACATGACGCCAAGGACAATTTTGTGTCAACTCATGTATTTCTACAACCCTATTCTGTACAAAAGGTTTAAGTAAATTGGGGGACATGCGTAACCAACCTAACACTATAGTAGAATCCGTCCAAAATGTTACTTTTTCGAAATTAACTTTAAAAGATTGTTCTATCTTAGAATAAAGTCGTGCTCCCAGCAGAGCTCCACATAACTCCAATCTGGGTATGGTTGAAGGTTTTAGCGGTGCAACCCTTCCTTTTGCGTATAACAATCTTACTAAGAGAACGGAATTGCTGTTGGTACTACGGATATAAGCGCACGCGCCATATGCCACTTGCGACGCATCTGTGAATATATGTAATTCTTTACATGTTGCATTATCACAAGAGACATAACGAGGAATGTTTATTTGTTTGAGATGTAGTGCGAGATTATTTACAAATTTAAACCACGCTTGTGCTATATCGTTAGGAACTTCTTCATCCCAATCTGCGCGCAATAGCCAAATTTTTTGTAAGAGAATTTTAGCTAGAATTATAGTAGGGCTCAATAATCCTAACGGATCAAATATCTGAGACGTTGTCGACAATATTGTACGTTTTGTTGGATGCAGTTGACACATTTTATCATATTGCGTATGGAAATGTAAAATATCAGATTTATTATGCCAACCTAATCCCAGTGTTTTACTATGGGCATGTTCACCTAGGGATAATTCCTTTATAACATTATCTGAAGATGAAATATCGTAATCAAAATTAAAAACCCATTTACGAAGAGAAAAACATCCCTTCTTTAAGATTTTTGTTACTTCTTGACAGACAAATTTTAACTTAGATATACTATCCCCGCCACAAATCAAATCGTCGACATAAAATTCATTTTTAATAACTTGCGCGATCTCGGGCTGGTCAGATTCGTGTGCCAACTGCTTCAAACACCTACAACTCAAAAATGGCGCAGATGCGGTGCCGTAAGTTACTGTATTTAGCTGATAAATTCCAATTTCGTCGGATGGATTATCGCGCCATAAAACCAGTAATAAATCGCGTTGATCGGGTGCTAATTCAATCTGTCGATACATTTTTTCTATGTCCGCGCAGGCGACATATTTATTTTCGCGAAATCGTAAAAGAATTGAAATTAAATCACCCTGTGGTGGTTCCCCAATAAGTTGCAAATCGTTTAAAGAAATCCCGCTAGATGACGCTGCGCTTGCGTCGAATACCACGCGAAGTCGCGTCGTGCTGCTGTGTTCGCGAAACACACCGTGGTGCGGAACGAAGTAATGTGGATTCCCATATGACGTTACGCGAGTCATATGCTCTAAATTAATGTACTCATTAATGAAATCCTTGTATAATTGCTTGTAAACAGTATTGCGTTCTAAACGTTTTTCTAGCGCTAAAAAACGTCTTTCCGCTTGCGAATAAGATTCACCTATTGCGTTTGGTGATTGTTTAAATGGCATGCGAACGGCGAACCTCCCGACAACATTGCGCGTCGTTGTCTGTAAGAAGTGCTCCTCACATACTCGTTCGTCTCCACTGCGCGAATCTGTGGATTTGGAAGAACGAGATACCTCTTCGAGTTCCCAGAACTTGCGTACTAACTCATCTATATTTTGCGTGTCTAAAGCTGTGTATGTGTTGCGCGAGTCCACAGCTGTTATTAGATTACAAGATGCGGATTTTGATGGTACCTTAACGTAATTAAAAATAGGACCGGACACTATCCAACCCAACTTTGTATTCTGTAAATAAGGACCATTACATAGACGGAATCTGCCGTCTTCTAACAGATCCCAAAAGTGATCTGCCCCTATCAGCATATCAATAGGCTGACATTCGTAAAACTTAGGATCGGCTAGTTGAATCCGCGTAGGTATATTAAATTTATTTATTTTAATATCTATAGCCGATGGTAAATTTGATGTTATATGTGGCAACACTAAACATTCGATATGTGTAGAATATGCGCCACATACTGATTTTAGGTTTATGTTGCACCTTTGCGTACTTTTCGTGATGATATTACCTACTCCCTGTATTTGCAAAGTGGACTGTAATGAATTAAGTTTCAATATATTACTCAACGATTGTGTTATTAAGCTAAGTTCGCTCCCGTTATCCAAAAATGCACGAATTTTATGAAAAACGCCTTCGTTATCTTTCACCTCAACGATTGCAGTAGATAACAATACGGGCTGCATATGAGTGTGTGTAGTGCGTGCATCTTTGTGTGCTTCATTTGTAACTAGCAACGACACAGCGCGGTTCTCCGTACTCGCATCGCTTGCTTCACGATGAATTACTGAATTATGTTTTTTATTGCATTTTCTGCATGTACCACTACGACAATCACTTACCGAATGACCGAAATGTAAACAATTCTCGCATAAGTGCTTATCTTTTATAAATTTAAGTTTATCGTGTAAATTTAAAGCTAAAAACTGTGTACAAGAATATAATGAATGATTCCCGTTACACATTATGCAGTTTTTCGTGCGCGCAGTCCGCTGAGGCTGTTTTAAATTATTATTACCTACGACGTTGCAGTGTACCTTTGAATGCGTTTGTTCGTATGACGAATGACGTCTGTGTGCGTGACCGCTCGAATGTGATGAATGTAGTTTTGAGTGGGTAACTGATAATGTTTCTAATATATCGGCTTTATTTCTTAAAAAATTAATTAAATCGTCTAATTTTATTTTATGTAAAGAATCGGAAGATGGCAAAAGCGTGCTCTTATACCGTTCCCATTCACGTTCCGTAGCTGAATCTAATTTAGTAACTACTAAATAAATAATAAGCGTGTCCCATTGTTCCGTAGGTTCATCGAGTAATTTTAATGCGCGAATATTTTTTAGTACTGTGTCGATAAGGTTTCGAATTGACGCTGAAGACTCTTTATTTACACTTGGTATGCTAAATAAAGACTTCACATGATTGTGTACTAACAGTCTGTTATTATTATAGCGATTGACTAATAATTCCCAAGCAATACTATAGTTTTGTGCCGAAAATTCGATTGAACTGATAACTAGGTCTGCACTGCCTCGTAATGACGATTTTAGATAGTGATACTTTTGTATATCGGAAATTTCATTACAATTATGCACTAGTGCTACAAATGTGTCCCTAAATTCTAACCACTGCTCATAATTGCCGTCAAAGGTCGGTAGCGAAATAGTGGGCAATTTAACATTAGGTAATGTACAACTATGAAAATTGCTAAAAGACTTGTCAACAGAATCCTCATTTATCATGCACTCGGTTTGCGCTAAAACATCGTAATAATCATTTTCAAATGTTTCTCTTATTGTTAATTGTTGTTCGAACTCAGACTCGGGAATTAAATTTAATATTTTATTTTGAATGTCATTAAATTCATTGTATAAATTCTTTGCGCCTTGTAATCGCAATTTCAACTCTGCGTGTTGTTTGTGAGTTAATTCTGCATCTAAAGAATTTACATAATTTTTAAAAATTGTAAGGCGACCTTTAATAGAACCTCTGTGTTTTTTTAAATCTTTGAGGGTAATAGGAAAGTCGTCTTCATCCCTCTTTGACATTTTGGAAATTGTGAGAAAATGCAGATGTACTTACAGTTGAAAGTTGAAAGCACAAACCCGACACGACACAAGCACCGACACCTTTAGGGGAAATGTTGACTGCGATGTCCAGAACTGCGCGATTGTTCCTGTTCCCTTGGATGCCTTTCGTGGTAGCTCCCGGCCGTGGGCGATGCTCGTAGATATTGTTTCAGCAATTGGCGTGTTGCGCCCGTCGATGTCCTTTCCGATTACGCTTGAACGGTTGATACGGTCGTATTCGGCTCGAAGACCAAACATGTAGATATGCGTCTTTATTTAATTTTATACAATTTACATTAGTAGATTATTACTAACAACGCTGCAAATTATATTAGTAAAAAACCGTGAAAAATTGGTTGGTGTAGATATGCGTCTGTCCTCTACGTATTTTTTAATTATTTTCTATCTTGTATGAAGTGTCGAAGCCAATCGGAGCGAAGCGTCGCGATGCCGTGTGCATTGTGATTGGCTCGTCATCACGTCATTTGTGACGTAGTTAAATGGTGTCTTAACAGTGTGTAATACTGAATTGAGATTCCTTTTTCTCAATTTTAATTTTTTATTTTTATCAATAAAATTGGTTTCCTTGTAATAACTCCGGTTCTTGCACCTTTTCACTATGTATTACGGCATTTTCATTATTAAAATATTTTAATAACGCCAGGCGTAGTTTGATTACATTTGTGTGCGTGTAACTGTATATGTACACGGCGTTAGGCGCAGTTTTTCCGGCTACACTGCCGTCCACAGTATCTTTAGTTCCTATTTTATCAGAGACTTCAAATAAGACAAAGCATTTCATTGCAATTTTTAATGGTCAACATCATCTCAGCCATAACACGTCCACTGCTGAACATAGGCCTCCCACAAAATTTTCCAATAATAACCATTTAAATTCAATTTTAAATGTTGTCAAATGTATTTGACATTAATTGTGGCAAAACAGTAATAATAGCGCAAATACGCAAGTAATAATATTATTGTAATAGGTGGGTGTGGATGTAGCTTCTGTTTCTGTTGTAGAGGAGGGCATGTTAATTGCAAAACGCAATGAACGATTGTAAATTGCACGGAATGATTGCGGAGCGGCCGTGATGCGGGTTCATTACAATAACCTGACATTTAATTGAATCCGAGGAATGTTGTATGGCGTGAGCGACACGCGTGACTTCTTACTGTTCGCATTCATCACATAAAGCTTTTTTATTCATAACCACCATAGGTAGGATAGGGTATAGGTACTACATAGGTGTATGTAAGAAAACGACGAAGGATTAAAATGCAGGCCTAGTATTTTTTCCATAAGTATTCATAAGCTTATATATTGCTATTCTTGCAATTACAAATATATTTAGTTTTAATACTGCCTTTGCCGCTGTCGTTCTGTTCACGACGATATAAATTACATTTCATACGTTTTTCGCTTTCTTTTCATTGCGGCGCCTTACGTTGGCTGCGGCCTCTCGGCTGTGTTGGCGAAATTAATACTGCCGGAGCAGTTCGGAAGCCAAGTCTCTATCAAATTCTCAGCCCAGCGGTAATAAAACGAAAATAATACAGAGCGCCATTTGCTCGCCCTCACATACTTTATATTTTTATCGATACAATGTAATAATTGCGTTTTTATTAATGAAGAACTCTAGATTCATTTGAAAATTAATATGCCTCTTTTAGATGGTTTCTTCTAATAGTAGTAATACATACATTAATATTTTTTAATCAAAAATTATTAACTTATAAAAGAAGTCTCATGTAACAAACCTTTACCTAATTAAATTACCTATAGTTAAGATGTAATGTCAACACAGTAAGATATGTTTGATTGATTTATATAAATTTACAAGCTTGTGCCTTCGACTTCGTCTGCGTAAAATTAATACTTCAAGTTGTTTGGTTTCACACAAACTTTTGTCCCCCTATTTCATCCTCTTTAAGTTTTATTTTTGTTACAAAAAACAGCCTACGTCCTTCCCAAGTTCCCATATATCACTATGCACAATATTATAAAAATAGGATCAGTGATTTCGGCGTAAAAAAAGTAACAGACAGACATAGTTACTTATACATTTTATAATATTAGTTCAGATTATTTTTAGGACTCAATACAATGCGTGGCCCTAATAAAATGCATTGTTAAAACTAATGTTACCACACGTCGAAATAATTCATATACTTTTAAAAATTTAGTTCATGCTTTAATATTTAATAATCACGTAGCCGACAAATTAAATTATAAAACAAAAAATGTTTTACTGTTTCATATTATTATGGAAATAAGAACGCTAAGTGGCTGGTTACCTGTTAATGCTCGTTATACCCGAAAGGGGAAAATCACGCGAACGACACATGCCACATCAAACATTCTTCGAAACACTCCTCGTTGTAGGTAAAATAACATACATTTTTATTCTGCTAAAGGCATTCGTTTGAGCTCTTTACGTTGACGTACTCTATCCAAGGTTAGTTTAAACGCGCTAACGCAACTTAACTCGCAATTATTTGATAAGAAAAATTTCACAAAATTGGTTATAGTGTTATAGTGTTATCGGCTTTGAAATCATCTCCAGTTGCAAATGACCTAGAGTAGTACATCAGATAGCTAAAATAAATTTACATAAAAATAACACTTACATTATTTATGTTTACTTATTTACATAAAACGAATACATATATTAAAAAGTCACTTAAGGAAAGTATATTAAAAAATTAGACCCTCAGAGTAATATTTATAACAGCAGCATGGTGCTCGTAATTAAATTATATTAGGTATATTGAATGGAATTCGACCCGAAAAAAATTAAAATAAATAATGGGCAAAATATTGTAATTTTTATTTTAATAATATAAACGCCCTTATTTATCAATACAAAGCCAAGTATAGCCAAGTAAAATAATTTCTTCAAAATGGGGAGATATTTTGGGGCATTCAAAGAAACGTGATGTTGCAATTTCCGAAAAGACCGCGTTGCATTTTTTTTCGCAGGGTAATAATAGGTAGTGCATTGGAGACCTTTAAATTCTTTAATGAAAAGGATTACCATAGGAACAATAAAAATAGCACATTTATAGCAATACTGTGTTTATATTTTTGCAACAGTGTGATCTCGTATAATGAAATCACATGAAATGTTCTCGGGGGACATTAGTGGATATTTTGGTAACAACTAAAAGACGTGTTAACATAGTTCCTGAAATATCCTTGTCGGATGTAAATTGACATTAAAATTCATTGGCACAGTGGAGGATATATTGTCCACATAAAAAACCAGAATAGGCCGAATAAGATGAACAGTTAAGAAAAATGTTTTGGGATGATATTTAAGTCGAGGATTCCACTGGTGGACGTGGGCGAGAGTTTCGATCCCTGTGGCGTACTAATTGCGACTCCCGGAGGCCGTACGTCATCTTTATTATTTTATTATTAACGAGCCATCATTAATATAGTCCAATTAACTTTATTGTCGCAACGTCGGCTTTAATAAACGAGATGTATCGGCGGCGGTGGACGATGCGCACGTGATCGATTGCGATGAGTTATGTCCACCAGTTACCCCTTCAATTGGATTCTTGATTGGTTTGACGTACGCATTATTATGTGGACTCCGTCGTTGGCAAATTGACGCTTATTATTTACAAGAGATACACAGCTTGCGTTTATTTAACAAACTAGCGATTCTGCCCCGGCTTTGCACGGATGTCATTTTTTCTGCAAATTATACACACAAATTTTCTAAGTGAATTGATCTTTCCATTAATGAAAACCGTATCAAAATCCGTTGGATAGTTTAATAGAAGTTAGTGGAGATACAGACAGAGGCGGACATTCATTTTATTTTTAAACTATAGCGATCCGAATCCGGCGATTTTTTTCTGTAAATTTAACGTATCTCTTAAGGTTTAGCCTAATTTATTTTTCGACGACGACGACTAACGACCCGTTCTCGTTGCTAACGCAACTTAACTCCCGTTCCCGTTGCTAAATCGTCCCATCAAATTTCGTTGCGAAGTCTAGGAAGGTTTAGGAAGTTTAGGGAGTTTTGGTTATTAAAGGAGTTAACGGATATTCAGACAGAC
The DNA here is from genome assembly GCA_936446665.2 of Synanthedon andrenaeformis. NCBI lineage: Eukaryota > Metazoa > Arthropoda > Insecta > Lepidoptera > Sesiidae > Synanthedon > Synanthedon andrenaeformis. Next base: position 8,372,250 of record OW387781.2, on the reverse strand, counting down.
AGTCAGACACGGAAAACGACTGTGTTTTATCTATCCCACTTTTTAAGCGTTTTATCGTGAATGAAGGAATGTTATAAATTCTTATTAGCCTTACAAAGTGAACGCTCCATAGACTTTAATTGTGTGTTGTTACTGCACATAATTAGTGTTTGCAATGTTGCAGTTTTTCCATCATGAGAAAAATGCGTTTGCGCATCTTAATGACGTCAGCGTGCGATGACTGCTGTCACGCGGCGCGCCTCTGCTCGAATTAATAGACGCAATTACACAGTAGAAAACAATCGGTCCCAGCTTAATACCATAATGAGTTGCGTATTATGGACAATTACCCACTTGTTTGTAGTGAAACAGAATTCATTGCGTGAGTCCAAGCTTTAATTTGCATTACCGTCTGCGGAAACACTTTATGGTTAAATTACTTATTAACTTAAAGGCTTACAGTGTACAGTTAGGACCTGAACATCCTTCAAAAGTTTATTTTCATAAACGTCGTAGCTTATCGAAAAATTTATACATATTTCTGACGTATATATTACATTTTCCCATTCCTGCTAAATAGAATACCTCGATAGTAATTATTAAAAAAAAATATAAATATATATTGCTTCATAAATATGTATGTAAGTTAGAATGATTTTGATTTGAATTTATTCAACATCGGTAAGTAACTGAAGTGTTACCGAACTAGTGTTACTGAAGGTTCAATAGTTAGGTTTATTCGTACCATCGAGTACTGAGATAAAATGTCTTATTAGTTGATCACCGAACTACTAAAACTAAATTAGGATAAATGCGAGACAATATTCAAGTCTCTAAATTATTAAGAATATTTGTTAGTATTGTTATATTTATAACAATACTTTTTAAACTTTTTTCAGGAAAGTACCTTGCATGTTAAACCAAAGTTGAAATTACTTTTTGAAGCTAATTAACAAAAATTAACTCTTACTGCATATTTCCCATCAGGTCAACAGCACAGCACAAGTCTAATAAAACATTTTGTGTAAATGATCGTTCTAGGAAAGTAGTTTCCACAGGAAAGCTGTCAACATAACATTTCTTTCTGAAACTAGTCCGCAAAATAAAAGTAAAAACGTTTAAGACTCACCACCAGTCATTGTTTCACAACAGGTCAACAAGATGAAAACAAATACACGCTTAACAGTGTATCAGGAAGTGGAGGCGGTACCAGATTGTGCGCGCAGTGCGGGAAGGTTATCACAGAGAGGTTCCTCCTGAAGGCAATGGAACGGTTCTGGCATGAAGACTGTCTCAAGTGTGGTTGCTGTGACTGTCGTCTCGGAGAAGTCGGTTCCAAGTTGTATTATAAAGCTGATCTAATGCTGTGCAAAAGAGATTATCTTAGGTAAGTAAGTGCATATTATTTTAGAAGCTATCATTTTATTTCCCTGACTTTTAGCTTAGTTGTAAAGCGTAATATAAAGAAAACTGGTGTTAAACACATGTCTATATTGATATTAAATTTTAAGTGGAAAAATTTATACCAAAAGTAATTAATTGAATTACAGTAAATTCAAAACAAATGTGTCAGTTCTAATGCAATCACTGTGCCCGCGACTTCGTACCCGTAGTACTTCTTTTGCAGAAAATCCCACAGAAACCTAATATTTGTAAATATATGTGTAAATATATACATCCTATATTTTAGGTAATAAACTATGCAATATTTTATCCAAATCTGTTTAGCCGTTTTTGCGTAATTGAATAACAAACATCTAAACATAAAAACTTTCGCATTTATGATATTATTAAGAGGGATCATATTTATTAAAGTGTGTTCTCTAAAGGCTACAGTAAAACCCAATTAATCTATAATTTATCACAATAAATATTCATTAACAGGGCATTAGCATTTCTCGATAATTTTTTTCGAATCAAATTTAATTCAATGGAATCTCGTTTACCGAACGTGTAAATTAACTTTGCGATAAAGCGTTGGGGTTTAAAATTTTTCAGTTTTTTTTTCGCGTGTCATTAATGGCGGTCACGATTTGAAGTCCGTGTTTGTGTGTTAATAACAATTTTTTTGTCGACTCAGGTTATTCGGTGCCACAGGCAACTGTGTTGCGTGCAACAAAGTCATTCCCGCCTTCGAAATGGTTATGCGAGCCAAGAGCTTCGTTTACCACTTAGAATGTTTCGCTTGTCAACAGTGCAATCATAGGTGAGCATGAATTTTCCATTAGCGCACATTATTTTTAATTCATGTTAACACTGTATTTAATAAGAAAGAAATTATTTAATATTCCATCTTTTGTTATTAGGTATACTTATTGTGTAGATTAGTTTTTGATGTGAAACATCTTTTGTTCGTTTGGCCACACTTTGGCCAAAATTACTACTGGTCAGCTTAGTAAAACTTGGCGTTAAAATTTTAACAAGACATAACCCCTTCTCAAAAAGATCTCAATCTTTAATAATTATAAAATAATTCTTTGGTCTTGCTTTCATATTACTCTATAGATAATATATTTTTGTACAGGTTCTGCGTAGGTGATAGATTCTATCTATGCGATAACAAAATATTATGTGAATACGATTACGAAGAGAGGCTGGTGTTTGCGAGCATGGCGGCGAATCCCAGTGGCCTAGCACACATTCGACGACAAGTTAGCGGATTACAGGTAAACATATTCACCATTATTATAATGACATACCATTATGATAAAAGGCTACTAAGGCCTAGAACACAGACACTTATTTAAAAAAGCTTCTCAAGTACGCTTAGGTGTATATAATGTACTGAAAAAGAAACAAGTGTGCATTATCCTTTTCTAACAGTTATGTTTTTTAAATCTATATAGTTATTGTCAAGTAGCCGTTAGACTATTTTTCTTCAATATTAATTGCAAAACAGATTGCTAGCGGTATTATTCTTGTACGCGACCAATTCGAATTATACCAGACGATTGTAAAATAACCATGTCATCAATTGACCTATTTGATTCTGTTGTTCTGTTTTTAAAAATGACAAACCGAAAATATACGCAAAACCAATTTTTATTTATAAACGAGATACGAGTTCAAAGATCTTTAAATATAAATAATTGTATATTTTTATTAAGATTTGCTTTATAATGTATTTATCATATAATAGACTCAATTATATGTAATATCACTCATATATTTTCTCAGGTGCTATATTATTTATTTTTCAATGCAGATGAAGTCGCGTTCACAAGCTAGTTAATTATAAATTCTCTGATGTTATAAAACTGGGCAGTAATTTGCGTTCCAACAAACTATTTAGTTCATTAAATTATAGTAGATATTTTTTATGTAGAGGTTTTTTCCATGAATGAATACTCTTTAACATTATTAGCAATTATTTAATCTGACAACACTGCTGCAGCGGTATACTGTCTTGCACGATACGCTTCTATACTAAATTATGGTTAAGTTAATAGCCACAAACGAGCGTTATTACCTCCGCAGAGAGTCGGCTAGCCGACAATTTATGCCATTACATATTTATCGATTTAATACCAACTCTGTTATTACATACGCTTGTTTGAAACTTAGAAAACAAGTAATTATGTTTTGAGGAATATTAATTAATTATATATTGAGATAAATTTAAACAAATATACTCTATAATGAAAGAGGCATGGTCTTGTTTCGAACGTTCCGTTACTAAATAAAGGGCACGTGAAAAAGTCGGACCAACAAAGTAAATAACTCCCACAAGGACACTGTTAGTGGGAGATTCTATCTCTACTTTATTATGTTTCTTTTGTATGAGATCATTAATCTTTCTCGTACGAACGCTTGTCGGAATGCGAATGTGGGGGAATCTATTTCATTTTATGAGTCGCATGGAACGAGGTAGAGGGTACCCATTCAGCCGCACGACATTTCTGATCGACTTTTTGATTGCGCTCACCGTCTACCGTCAAACACTTGACAAGTGAATCGCTAACGCGGTGAATCGGATTTAAATTAGCACCTTAAAATACCCACCAATCAGCGAATACGTTACTAAATACCACAAAATCGTTGGGTTAATGTTTCTAGTGAACTGGTGACAACAGAGAACTTCTAAACAAATCCTAAAATGCGAAAGAATTTGTTTGTTTATTACGATTTCATGGTTTAACCACTCAACCGATGTTTCTGAAATTTTGTATACACATTGCCAGGGATGTAGATAGGGGGTTTTCATAAAAAAAAAATCAATGGCTGACAAAAATATATGAGCAATAAAGAGTTAATAAATGTTTTAACGCTTAAAAACGAAGGAGCGCAGACGAAAGTCGCGGGTAAAATATAATCTTTAATAATATTAGAAAGAGAGAGTGTGCAATTTTGCATTTGTTAGTTTGTTAGTTTTACATCATAATGTAGATAGTATTGAAGGGTAACTTTGTTTATAAACAGTCGCCAAGCGGCGGATACCCTGGTCCCGGTGGCGGGTGCGTAGCTGGCGGTGCTGCGCCCCTCGATAAGGACGGCGGTGGGTGTGCAGCCGCAGATGACGCTTCCAGTGGCTACGGCAGCCCGCCCGACCCCGATGTCTGTGACGCTGCGCGATGACCGATAATGCCACGCCGACTTCTCGCCTCGGTACGCTACAAATACATTATAACTGCTCAGACCAAACAAGAACAATAGATACAATTTAGCGGACAACATATTGAAGCTGTTTACTGTATTGAGATTTTGTGTTACAAGCTATAACCTTAATTTTTGTTTATTTTTATTGAAAATAATGGTTTCTAAGTTCAAGTTATGTGTTAAATGTAATTCCATCGTCTTTTTTGACTGTTTGTTATACCCTTTCACTAAGCAATTTGGCCTTCCCACTAGTATATATATTTTAATAAGACGAGGCGTAGTTTCATTGCATTTGTGTGCGTATAACCGTGTATTTGCTCTATCTGGTTATTATTTTATCGGAGTTTACCTAACATTTTATCATGTAAGAGTTTAGTGCGAGTATACTTTATGACTACAACGACGTTGGCCGTACATTCTGAATTGACGTTTATTTATTTGTACCGTAATATACGTAATATTACGATTTTTATAACTTTCTACCCTAAGATATGTTGACGCACTTATTGTTACTACATGCCTACAAAGTTAAACCATTGCTCTCTTCTTTTTATACAGGTAAAACCCCACTAGAGTGTTGGCGGGACGCTTTGGTCGAATCGCGTACCGTTCTGCGAGGGACTGCACGCAGCAGTGAAAGTCTCACACCGGCATAGACACAAATCACATAAATAGATAGATGGTAGCAACTGTTATTGTATACATACAGATTACCCCACCATTAATGATTTTTATTTCATACTTAAGCATGCTACATGTTAAATTTTCATTAATTGTTTATTTTAGCTGATTGTGAACTGGTCTTATTTTCTATTAAATCCAATAGGTTTACACTATTACTGTAACATACTGTACAATAGTCGAAATAAACTGAAACAAACTCGATTGAAAGATAGTAAAATTCAAATAAGGCTCACTGCTTTTTATTTCCAAGCTAAAATAGATATGTGAGAAATTGCATCGTGGCGTCTTGGCAAACATATTTTATAAGCGTTGAAGAGGCTTAGGCTAGAAAGCGGGATATGTTGGCCACTTTACAAAATGTCCAGGATGAGTCAAGATAACGTTGTCAGAACACGATATTTCCATTATGTATACGATTTGAGCGCTTGTTTACATGTTAAGATAGCGAAGCGACTCGACGCACGGCCGCGTGGGTTGCGCCCGACCGACAGTCCGATCGCATTAAGGTCAGTTCACACCGGGACGCGACACGGCGCATTTCTTTTAAGATAACAATGGAATATAAAACTTATTAACTACGCTAGAAGGTACACAGTTCAATGATACACTTGAAATGGTGCGGCCTCGCGCCTCTCGCGTACTCACTGAAATGTTTACTTATTTGACCAGTGACGTATAGTTCCATACTAAAATGTTATCTTAAAATGTATAGTTCCATATTAAAATGGTACCTTAAAATGTATAGTTCCATATTAAAATGATACCTTAAAATGTATATTTCCATATTAAAATGGTACATCAAAATGTGCGCGCAGCGTCGCTACTCGCTCTGAGCTGATGCTTAGGGATAAGTTCCATTCACACGAGTAGCGGAAAACGACCAAACATATTTTACTTATACAATACCAATCATTTCTTACATACAAATCATTTAAAAAATTAATAAGCGTTTTAATTATCGCTATTCGTCTGAAGTAGGTTTAACTCAATTGTGTGGAAGTCAAGTAACTAATTTGTGTTTTAGTAAATGAAAACTTTTGTTGAATCATTTAATTTCTAATATTTATGTGAAATTGCAAAAAATAAATAGAAACTACTTTTAAGCATTAAAAAATTTTGAAAAAGTTGTTTTTCGCTATTCGTCTGTGGGAGGGTATATTCAGCGGCCTTAAAAATTATACATACATTCAATGAGCAAATAGAAATAAAGTCACTCACAATGCTTCAATAGCATAGATATAGAGAAAATGTACTGAGCAACATGAACATGAGAAGAGAAAATGGACACCCGCATGAAATTGATCACTTTCTAGAAAGAAAGAAAGCGATCGGGCGGCCAATACCTGTCTCGTTCCTTGTAGGTCTATAGTAACCGAGGACCAATCAAAGTTCTAGAAAAAGATAACCACTGGCCGCACGTACGCTTCGTCTCTCTCACACTTTTTGTCCGTATTTATTTTACAGCTGGATAGAGGGAACGCTCAGTCCATTCTCTGTCTATATTCAATAGCTACTACAAATATCTTAAACTTTACAAAGTTTACCTTAGATTTATTATACAACGATCAAGGTTCAAAAAAAATTAAAAAGAAAAATGTTATATCGATCTCATTGTTATCGAGATGTGCGGTGTACATAATATGTTTATATGGATCGTGTCCTAATAGTGATCTTAAATGCTGTTATCATACAAGGTATGAACTTTTATATGAATAATATTTTCTTATATATTTTTTTTTCAATCGGTTAGTTTATGTATAGAATGTTATTTTACCAAAGATAAGTTTCTGTTAAAAAATTGTAATTAGATTGTATTGAGATGAGCCACATGCGTTCGTAGGTTCTAGTAGTACAGGATCCGAAGAAAGGTTGTCCTTCCCCAATCTGTTTACCAGACGAAAAGTATATTTTATCAATTGTTATCTATGAGAAAATTGTAACTTTATTTTCTCATACTAACAATTTATAAAATATAATTTTCGTCTGGTAAACAGATAGATTAAGGACGACCTCTCTTCGGATTTTAGACCATAGTGTTGTATGGGGAAACTCTGATCTGGTGCAAGCAATGGTAGTCATGTACCTTCGCTGTATGAGTAGATATTAAATTGTTTAAGACGTTAAGCATATGTTTTTATTTCCGCCGTAGCTTCAGTGAATGTTGAATCGCAATCTCACATTGAAATTATTAAATGTAAACGAAAGAAACGTTCATATAAAAATTAAAAAAAAAACTAGTTAAATAATGCTAAAAGTTTTTTAAAATTAAATTGTGTATAATAAAGATTTTTACAATAACAGACATATTTATGTATAAATTTGGAATGTCATTAGATAGAAATACTTGTGAATAAAGAAGTTCTTTTAAAAATTTCATGAACATCGACAGAATAATTGCTTCATTTTACCGTTATTATATTGTACATAAATATATTTATTTAATAATTGCAAATGTTTTTTTATTAACCTCTCATATTCGCTTTTTTCCAAAGACCATTAAAAAGTTTTGAGCTTTTTTTTAAAAAAAAAACTGTTTCTGACTAACTAATCCATTGTGTCCACTGCTGGACATAAACCGTTGCTAGTTACAATTAGTTAGTTAGTTAGTTGCTAGAATGACTGATTTTAACTTTATAGAGAATATGTTATAGAAGTAACTTGTATCCATATGTTGATATTTTTATTACATTTTGTGGACGATCAAATAAAAAAGATTCCATTTGTACGAGGCACTTAAGATATAAAGAGGCTCAAAAGCACTTACAGGGGCGCAACTCGCGGTGCTAATTGGCAAGCAGAGACCTCTAAACGTCTTTTGAAACCGCTTAAAAATACATTACGACGTCAAACAAAAAGTATCTACATACTCATGCGTACTGTAATCAGTAGAAACATATGGATATCCGTTTTGTTTATTAACTGTGTAGCAATTCAGAGCATTCCCATAGTAAGAGAATTTATAATATTGGTCAGTATTTTTATTACAGTACTAGAGCTAAACTAGTTTTTCTAAACTCTGATGCCCGCGACTTGAAAAATAAAATATATAACATCTGATAAAATACAATATAACGCTCGAAATCTTTATTGCTGGTGACGACGGTGGCGTTCCTACAATTTTTTATATACTTTTAGATGGTCCCTCAGGAACAGTATTTTTTTTCGGGATGAAAGATAGCCTATGTCCTTTCCTGTATCCATGACAACGTGTATGCAAAATTTAATAATGATCGGTTGAGTAGTCAAGGCGTGAAAAGGTAACAGACAGAGTTACTTTCACATTTATAATATTAGTATGGATTTTATCTATAATAAAGTTTTTTCATTTATTAAGTGATATTGAAAAGTTATTTGTTATTTCCTTGGAATATCCATAAAGTTCTGAAATGTGAGACGAATTAACGAGCGTCATTTAGTTGTTTGCTGTTTAAATAAGTGCTGTAATGTAATTTTAATGAGCTCACAAAAATGTATGCGGGTCCGAGAGTATCAGCCGACACCGTCGGAACGTCGCGTCGTCGTCGCAATAATGACTGACGCCTGTGCTCTTACGTGCTATTAAAAACAATGGATTCACCTGCTTTTTTTAACGCTCTTAATACTCTCGAAGCTCATGTTCTTATTACGAAATGCAACTTAAGAAGAGGCGCCTCTTGGCTTGTTGAGCATTATTTGTTCTCATCATGCAGTCGTGGTTTTTAGTTGTATTCGTAAATTTGCAAAATTAACTTTATTTGCATAGTTCTAATTTATTTTCTATAGACAGGGAGATGTAATCTCTCCGAAACTGTTCACAGCCGCTTTGGAAGATGCATTTAAGCTCCTGGAATGGCAAGGACTTGGCATCAACGTTAACGGCGAGTATATCACTCACCTTCGATTTGCCGATGATATTGTGATCTTAGCGGGGTCGATGAGAAACCTCGGCACTATGCTCGAAGACCTCAACCGAGTTTCTCAAAGGGTGGGCCTTAAGATGAATATGGACAAGACGAAAGTTATGTCTAATGTCCATGTTGTGCCTACCCCAGTAACAGTTGGAAACTCAACTCTCGAAGTTGTTGACGAGTACATATACTTGGGACAAACAGTCCAGTTAGGTAGAGCCAACTTCGAGAGGGAGGTCAATCGTCGAATCCAGCTCGGATGGGCAGCGTTCGGGAAGCTCCGAGACATCTTCTCGTCCAAAATTCCTCAGTGTCTCAAGACAAAGGTTTTTGACCAATGTGTGTTGCCGGTGATGACATATGGCGCTGAAACGTGGTCTCTAACTATGGGCCTCGTAAGGAAGCTCAATGTCGCTCAACGAGCTATGGAAAGGGCTATGCTCGGGGTTACACTGCGAGATCGAATCAGAAATGAGGAGATCCGTAGACGTACGAAAGTTACCGACATAAGCCGACGGATCAGTAAGTTGAAGTGGCAATGGGCAGGGCATATAGTACGGAGAGCCGACGGCCGCTGGGGCCGGAAGGTTCTCGAGTGGAGGCCACGGACCAGCAAGCGCAGCGTAGGACGTCCACCCACAAGGTGGACAGACGACCTGATTAAGGCCGCGGGTCAACGGTGGATCCAGGCTGCTTCTGACCGGTCCTATTGGAGAGTTATGGGGGAGGCCTATGTCCAGCAGTGGACGTCCTGCGGCTGAAATGATGATGATGATGATGATGAATTTATTTGATGATTTAATTGTGGCATGCAGTCACCAACCGATAATCCCATCGGGAAATTATACGCTACTGTGTTTCGATAAGTTAGCGAAGCCAGATCCATCGAACTACAATAAGCATAGATAGTTCGATGGCCATATCCCAGTCTTATTTCAGCTGCTTAACCTTATCTTTTATTTATGCTACCAAGGTTGCCTGTTAATGCAAGCAACACTATAGAGCTTAAGAGCAATGGCAATCTTGATTGAATAAAGGATAAGGAATAAGGTTAATACTTAGAGAACCTAGAGAGAAATTAGCCCTGGCATCCATATCAGTGGAAGACTTTTAGAGTTTAAATGGAATGATATATATTTCATTAATAGTGATTAGCTATGGCTGCAGTATTAGATTGACGAGTTTTAATAACAATTAGCATTGTAAAGAAACAGAATCAATTTTATTACAAGAATTTTTATTATTACACTAGCGATCCGCTCCGGCTTCGCAGTGATGCAAACCGTATGAATATCGTTAGGTGGTTAAGAAGAATTAACGGAGACAATCTTTAGACACTACCGTCCTGCTTCCGGTTTCGCACGGATGCATTTTTTCCTGACATTATATAAACATTGTGAAATAACAGCACGTATGCGGCGTGCTGTTGTGTTTCATAACGCTACTGTAGCACTTGTAGCACCTGTGGCGTTGTTTGTGTTATAGGCGACGGTTGCCACTTACCATCAAGTGGACTGTCAGCCTGTCAGCCGAACCTTAACATTAAAAAATAATAATAACACAAACCTTGCTCGTTTATCGCTATTGTAAACCTAATTAAAATCTGTTGGTTGATTTAAAAGAAGTTAAAAGAAGCAGATTTAAAAGAAGCAGAGAAACAGACACAAAATCAAAGCGACTTTATACTAAGATAAATCTAATTTATCATACTTATTACTGAGTTTATTTGGGAAAAATTAATAACTTTCTCAATTTAATATTAGCAGTTTTATACGCGAATAACCATAACCAACTCTCCTTTACACCACAATTTTATTTAATGTAAGTAAAAGTACTTAGTATTTTAGCTTAAACCTGATGTTTTTTAAACATAAGTTTAAAAAACATCAGGTTGTTAAATGGTTTTTAAAACATTTAAATGTTCAAAAACTGTCGCCAACATTGTAGAAAAATAATTAAAATTGGTTAATTACGGTTTGTGGAGCCCTTAAAAGAATTTGGTTTAGTATAAAGAATAGAATTTGCCTGAATTATTAAGAGCCACGACGCGCACGCTCGCCCGTGAAAACTCACTTAAACTTTTTTAATTAAATTTCTGATTTTTCTCCTTGCCACCACGAGGAATCTTATCCGAGAGCTTTATTCAAAATGTTGTATTAATTAGTTCGTGTACCGAAGACTAATGACCACAAAAATCGCGGCATTCGAGCCTTACACGGATAAAAAAGGGGATAGAAAATAAAAAAAATATTTTAAAAATATTTTTGGTTCAACTGGACCCGTTCCAGTCGATCGATCAATTCAATTTAATTGTAACAATTTCGTAAACTTCTCAAGCTACTGTAAACTACTGTAGCCGAACGTTCAAGCCACTAGGCTACTATCACTGTGGCGTTTAATTTTCATGTAATATTTTCCATAAACAGTGATTTACGCATTTAAATAAAAAAACAATATAAATGAAAGACGTCAATAGGTTATTGACGTCGTCATAACTGTATAAATTATGAACTAACTTTTCAAACTTAAACTTCAAACTATTACAGGAGTTGTGAAATCTTGCTATCCTTCTAATAAATATTATGCGATAATGAGTATCACTATCACACTGTGTTTCGCTGTCATTTGGGCAACGCGGTGGTTTTACAGAAGACCACCGTGAAATTATAGCATGTGTGCTGTTCTGTTTCGGTCAGTGAGTATGGGACGCCAGAGCTTATTTTCCTATCCGTTCCCAATGCCTTATCCTTAATCGTACTTGCAACATCTGTGGTGGCAAGTAGTCTGCGGGACTCCCAACTCGTCATCAACTTACAGCAGATATAGGATGTTTGGGCTCAATAGAAATTCTTGGACTACTTTATGATTTTAATTATTAGTTTGTAATACTTAAAACAATTTTAACATATTAAAAGCCAACAAAGAGCTTTAACCAATCGTGGATACGTAAACAGACTTTAGGTTTCATTAATTGGCAAAGTTGACATAAGTGAAGAAAGATCAGACGGCACGTCGGAAATGAGTGTGAATCAAGTACTATGGTGAATTCACGCTAATGTGTTTGATCATAACGAACTGTAGGCACTAGGCAGTCGTCTTTGTTTGCGTTTAATTAACGAAAACGCCGAGCGACGCGGCTAGTCATTAAAGCCGACCGATGGGTTATTCTGCAGTTCGTGTAATGAGTTTGACAATTACGTTGTGTTAACAGTTGCAAACAGAAAATATAATGGCTCATTACGACACCACTTCGACTAAACTCTCGAACCATTCTAATAATTAAATTAATTAAACGGTTCTTTTAATTTATTGCAGATGTAATTTAATTAAAAGGGATTCTCTAATTTGTAATAGGAAATTATTAGTTACTAGCTTGTACCCGCGACTTTATCCGCGTTGAAAAATGAAAGATATAAAGCCTGACATACATTGACGCCTGACATTATCGGTGCATTTGCTAAGCGATATTTTTATATAACTGGTGCCTGCGTGGAATGTTTATTCTATGTCCATCCTAAAATTTTATTATTCTAACTATTGGTGAAAGATTTTTTTTTAAATCGGATGAATAGCGAAGACATCTACATACAAGCAAACAAACATGCAAAGTAACCTCTTTATAATATTACTATAGATTACATCATCAAATGTGAGAAGCCTTTATGCACGATGACTGTTAGAAACATTAAAAACCGCTTCGTTAAACTCTGTTCTCTATGAATATTAAAAATATAATAAAAAAATGTCAGATAAAATTTCATGGCTTTTCATTGTAAAATATATAATAATTAAAAATTAAGGTATAAAAAACAGAAAATAACTATATTTAACATGGTCCTTAAATGCCGAAAAGTATTTAGTTAAATGTTTTCAAGTGACGGTGACGTATATAGCCGGTGTTCTCTTTAAACACAGCGACGAGTTTGCGTTTGGTTCATTCGCGTCCGCCATATATATATATAATATAATATAATTAATAAACTCGGAGGACACTACGCATTACAACACCACATAATTTTCACTTCAACATACTATACAAAATGGAACCAAAAAAAGCACTTACAAGACGAAGAGGTCACATCAAGGGAAGTATAACCCGAATAAAAACCACGTTAACAGAGGAATTTCTGGAAAGCGCTTCTTTACAAATGTTGTCCTTAAAGGAACAAAACTTAAGCACTTTATTTAATCAATATAACGATATGTTGATTGAAATAGAAGATGAAGAAGATCCAGTTCCAATAGAAAATATATATTACAAATATATGGATATCTTACGCACAGAAATCAATAAGAAGACGCAATTTGAAAACAATGAAACTAAATTCACTGTTGCATCTAAATTGCAGCTTCCTAGTGTGCAAATCCCACCCTTCGAGGGAAAATATTTAGAATTTAAATCATTTATAGAATTGTTTACAGCCTTAGTCCATAAGGATAACAGCATAAATGATGTTCAAAAATTTGTATATCTTCGCAGTTTTTTGAGAGGTGAGGCCTTTGATTTAATTAAAAATTTGCCTGTAGTTGGTTCTAGTTACAAGGAAGCGTTAACAATATTACAAGAAAGATATGATAACAAACATAAAATTATATTCGAACACATTTCCCATTTACTAGACTTAAGTCCAATTACAAAACCTAATGAGTATTCATTAAGAAATTTAGTTTCAGAGGCAAAGCAGCATATTGCTGCTCTAAAGAACCTGGATCAACCTGTCGACAAATGGGACAGTGTCTTAGTGTGCATTTTATCGCGCAAATTAGATCCACATACCAATAGGTCATATTGTCTCGAAAGAGATGCATCTATTCCACCTACTTTTACAGAATTTATCAAATATTTAGAAAGTAGGGCTCTCGCTTTGGAAAACTCAAATCGAAGAACTTGTGCATCATTTACTGAGGCAAAACCAAGGGTGACAAATATTGTTACAAAGCCACAGACATGTGGTTACTGTGGTAAGTTACATAAACTTTTTTTATGTCCAAAATTTATGCTTGCCCCAGTCGATGAAAGATTACAATTTGTAAAAAATAAAAAACTTTGTAAAATTTGTTTAAATTTTCATACACAAAAATGTCACTATCATTTTAAATGTGCTCAATGCAAATTGAATCATAATACACTTTTACATAATGAAAAGAGTATACAAGAGACCGCAGATGGAAGGGTTGTTTTGTTATCAGAATTAAACAGTAATAATCAAGTCTTGTTACCTACTGCCAAAGTAAAAGTATTGTGTAAAGATGGTAAAGAGTTAATTGTAAAGGCCCTTCTTGATTCTGCTAGTCAGTCTTCTTTCATTACAAGTAATTTGTCAAAACGTTTGAAAAAACCTGTTTTACCGGTTAGTACTCAAATAATGGGTATTACAAATACTGGCAAAAATATTCAGTATGCAGTAAAACTTGACATTTTCTCTTGCATTTATCCATACAAAGTAAATGTAAACTGTCTTGTGGTAGATAAAATTACTACTAAATTGCCACAAAATAATATCAGTTTATCTAATATAAATATTCCAAAAAATATAACACTAGCCGATAATACTTTTAATATGTCTAGTGAGATAGATATGTTACTCTCGGCTGATATCCTTTTTCAAGCGTTACTACCTCAATGTGAGGAGTACAATAAACTTAGTGATCCTGCGCAACCCAGTCTGGTCCATACCCAGTTTGGCTATATAATTGCGGGCAACATCTCGGTGCAGTCTTTACAGGATACTGCTGTTTCTTTATTTTGTCAAGAGTGTAGCTCTGACATAGACAGCGCTATAACAAGGTTTTGGCAATCGGAGGCTGTACCAGAAATATTCACTGAGCATACGTCTGAACAACAATACTGTGAACAGTATTATAAGGATACAGTTAAAATTATAAACAATAAATTTGAAGTGTCTATGCCTTTAAAGATACCTATCTGTGATATAAATAAAACATTGGGCGATTCCTTTGGATTAGCCTTACGCAGATATTTAAATCTTGAAAAACGTTTTAAAAGAAATGACACTTTATATCAAGAATACAAAAAATTCATACATGAATACATAGCTCTTGGACATGCTAGTTATTTTGATATCACGAAGTATGATTTGTCACAAGATATGGTATATTTTATGCCACATCACCCGGTCTTAAGGGAAAATGCTATGTCCACACGTCTGCGCGTAGTATTTGATGGATCAATGAAAACTTCTAATAAAATATCATTAAATGATATAATGTCAAATGGCCCTGTGGTCCAAAAAGATTTATTTGACATTTTGTTACTGTTTAGATTAAATAAATACTTTTTCATTTCTGATATCAAACGTATGTTCAGGAATATATTAATTGACAAAGATCAAAGGTCTTTACAAAACATTCTCTGGGGAGATAATCCAGATGAATCAATAAGGTGTCTGCAATTAAACACCGTTACATATGGATTAAAAAGCTCACCTTATTTGGCTACTAGGTGCTTAAATGAGTTGGTATATAGATTTCAACATGAATATCCTTTGGCTGCACCAGTAATACTACAATCTACATATGTGGATGACATTTTGTACAGTCATAATGACCTTAAAACAATTATAGATACAAAACAACAACTTATTGAGTTGCTAACTAAGGGCATCTTTAATTTACACAAGTGGTCAGCCAATGATGCCAAAATCTTGCAGAATATTCCTAAGGAGCAGCAGTGCTCTGGGTATATCAGTATCCAAAATGATATAAAAACCTTAGGGTTAAAATTTAATATAAAATTAGACTCATTCAAATTTTCTCCTCCGCCTGAGCAAACTGCAAAAACAAAAAGAGAAATCTTAAGTTATATTAGCAAATTTTATGACCCACTTGGTTTATTTGGACCTATATTTGTAAAGGCTAAGCAAATTATGCAAGAGCTATGGCAATCCAAAACAGATTGGGATTCTATTCCTTCCCCAAATATTGAAAAAGAATGGCAACTTTTTTATAATGATTTATTAAAAATGGCACCTATTGTAGTAAAAAGATGTGTGTAATTGTGACAAAGATCAATTTCAATTAATCGGCTTTTCAGATAGCTCAAATGTAGCATATGGTTGCGCCATCTACCTGAGAGTTACAGACAGTCATGGTAATATTAAAATGTTCCTTCTTTGTTCTAAATCAAGAATAAATTCCCTAACAAATAAGCAAATGTCTATGCCTCGTTTAGAGTTAAATGCAGCATTGATATTAGCAAAATTATCTTTGAAAGTATACCATATTTTAAGTTTGAGACTGTTAATTAATAAAGTACACTTGTTCACTGACTCTCAAGTAGTATTGGCATGGCTGAAAATCAATCCGATTAAGTTAAATACATATGTTGCTAATAGGGTAAATGTGATAAATGAATATGCTAAAGATTTTAAATGGTTGTATGTAAGTACAAGTTTAAATCCTGCGGATTGCTTAAGTAGAGGAGTGAGTCCTTCAGAGTTGTATAATCACAAGCTGTGGTGGTCTGGGCCCCCAGTTATGTTAAACCCTGATTATACTTTCAATGATAATTGTAATTTTGAAATACCTACAAATGTACCTGAGATAAAAATCTCAGTGTCAAACAGGCAGGTGTGTGCAGTATCACAGAGTTACAATAATGGATTTTTAGATTCATTTTTGTGTAATTACTCTTGTATAAATAAGGCACAACGTGTACTTGCTTACATATTAAGATTTTGCAATAATATAAAACCCAATTCTGACAAAATAAAACATAATTTTATTTCATTTGCAGAGTCAAGTAAGGCTTTACATTTAATTATAAAACATGAGCAATATAAATATTTTCAAAAAGAAATACATTCAATACAAACTACAGGACAAGTACAGTCACACCTAAAGGCACTGAACCCATTTGTGGATAAAAATGATCTTCTTAGAGTAGGTGGTAGGCTGCAGAATGCTGCTTTGTCTTATGAACAAAAGCACCAATTAATTTTGCCAAAAGAATCAAGAGTTACTCATTTAATTATAAATTATGAACATATAAAATTGTTTCATGCCAGTCAAAAACTTGTACTCTGTAATTTAAATCAACGCTATTGGATAGTGAATGGTTTGCGTTTGGTTAAAAACATAATACATAAATGTTTAACATGTTTCCGTTTTAAGGCTGACACAGCAAAACAATTAATGGGATCTTTGCCTGCGGATAGAGTTACTGCTAGCCGACCATTCCAGAAAGTCGGAATGGACTTCGCTGGTCCGTTTTCAGTCAAGCAATCTCGTGCGCGAGGTGTTCTTATAACAAAGGGTTATATTGCATTGTATGTGTGCTTTGTAACTAAGGCAATACATTTAGAGTTAGTATCCGATCTTTCTACGGACACTTTCCTTGCAAGCTTTAAAAGATTTATAGCTAGACGTAACGTTCCAACCGAAGTCTATTGTGACAATGCTAGCAATTATAAAGGGGCAAAGAATCAATTAACAGAAATATATAAATTAAATAATTGCAAATTACATCAGGCGCAGTTACAGAGTGCATCTTCTAAAAGGGGTATAAACTTTCATTTCATTCCCAGCTACTCTCCAACATTCGGTGGATTGTGGGAAGCTGCTGTGAAAAGTGTTAAATATCATTTAAAGAGAGTGTTGGGTAGTCATATATTTACCTATGAACAGCTATACACTGTGCTTGTGCAAATAGAAGGAGTGTTAAATTCACGACCCATGTTACCAATGTCTTCAGATATTAATGATGTTACATTTCTCACTCCTGGACATTTTCTAACAGGAGCACCATTAACTTGTTTGCCAGAACAAAATCTTGCTGATTTACCAGACAATAGACTCAAATTCTGGGAAAAATGTACGGCTATAAAGCATAAATTTTGGAGATATTGGTCAAAACATTATTTAAATATTTTACAAAACCGACCTAAGTGGAAAGATAGCTTACCTAATATAAAAGTTGGAGACCTTGTTATTTTAAAAGAGATAGACACACCTCCCATGACTTGGCCTATGGCTAGAGTCACAAAAAATTTCCCTGGCGATGATGGTAAGGTCAGAGCCATGGAAGTCAAAAAGGCAAACGGAAGGTGTCATAAAACTTCTATAACGAAGGTATGCATTCTACCTTTAGAGTAAATGTTAGTGTCTTCTCGTAGGTCGCCGAAAGCGTGCCTCAATTGCATATATATGACAATATAATATTATGTACCTACATAAGTAGTTGAGTCGATACCAAGAGAATTTAGGTATAATTTTATAATTTATGTTTAATGTAATTTTATGTTTAAGTTTACATGGAAAGTTTAGTTTAGACTACCTAATATAATTTTATGTGTAGTTAGTTACAAATTCATTTAGTTATAATTATCTAAATTGATAATTTAAAAACTCAATAATTTTCTTTTTTTTTACTTTTTAAGAAAGTTAGTTTTTTTAATAGTTTTCTGTCTGTAAACAACTGACAACTATAAAAGAAATTAAGAACGCAAGTTATTTAAAAAAAAACATCGATCTATGCTAATTATAATTCTTTATTCTAAGATATATTACAATACAGTCCACTTATCTTCAATTTGAAATTCATTCTTTTCGTGTTGTCGGGAGTTATGTTAGAAACATTAAAAACCTCTTTGTTAAACTCTGTTCTCTATGAATATTAAAAATATAATAAAAAAATGTCAGATAAAATTTCATGGCTTTTCATTGTAAAATATATAATAATTAAAAATTAAGGTATAAAAAACAGAAAATAACTATATTTAACAATGACTTTAAATTAATTTACTTATTTTATTAGTTTTCATTAATTAAACTATATTAATATAACAAAGCTGAAGAGTTTGTTAGTTTGTTTGATTGATTTATAAATGTATTTATTTTTATTTTGATAGTCAAATTCTTGAGGAAAGTTCTAGGCTAAAACATAATTCTATAACCCTTAGAAGTAGAGCAAGAAGCATATGTGCATAAGAACAAAGGTGCTGTTGTCTTTCGGTGAGTAAGTAAGGGATTCCAGATCTCATTACCCCATCAGCACCTGTGGCGTTGCTTGTATAATAGGCGACAGTAGCCACCTAACATCAACTGGATCGTCAGCCTGTCTGCCGAAGATAACATAAAAAAATATTCGTTTTGTACATTATAAAAAATTACAACTTGCATGAATAAAAAATAATAAATAATGAGTTGTTAACGATAAATGATACAACAGAGAATACAGATTTATTATTCTTATCCCTCCATCGTGCACGTATGTGTGTACAAGGGAAGTTTCCGTCGAATCATTTAAATAAACGAACTCGCATCATTATGTCAGATCTAAGGATCGAACAAATTGGCAATTAGTGGCGCGTTGGTGTTGGCCTCGGAGCTCGGAACGGACGCCAAACGACGAAGAAACGGATTGCTGCTAGAAATGGGACGCAGGGATAACACGCTGTGTGCTTTTCATCTTAGCAGACATTGTGCAGAACACTTGGAACTTAATTTTTTTATCTCCATCTTTCTTTGCAACTTTCAGCAAATGTTTGAGCTAAGTAAGCTCTTAGTTCATAAACAATGCCCAAACTCCATCTCTCTACCCTATAGATCTCCAGGGGATTTCAGGGGATCCAGGAATAGACCTAGTAGTTTTGACGTGTTGAACGTTGATAGATAAAATTAATGATTTGTTCATTAGAAATCATTAATTTTATAAATATAGATAATACCTACTAACCTGCTACATAATTTATAAAACTACTAGTGGCCCGCTCGCGGCTTCGCCCGGGGTGCTTTTTTGCAATCCAGCCGATAAATTGCTTTAAACCGCCATCTGTGAGAACCTTATGGAAATCACAGATAAATAATTGCTGTATTGAATAAGTATCAACAGATGGCGCTATGTTAATAATATTATATAATTTAAAAAATAATAAACAAAATGAGATATAAACTATCCTATCTTTTAAGTTGGACCAAATAACAGATACTTATGAAGTTTGATCAAAGTCGGTTCAGTAGTTTCAGAGTTTATCGCAAACATACATCGTGACACGAGATTTTTATATATATAGATTGTAAAGATTGTAATTTAGAATACCTACCTAATCCTTTTTCAACAGAGAACTTATACAATGATAAACTACATGATTCATAACAATAGTAAAATATATTCCTCGTATGATGTTGTACCTAATATCAGCGCAGCTTATAAAGGGGCAGAAGTGAGTATTACAATTAACATTGTTTTATTTATTCGAGGCCAAGATTATTCAATTATTTAATAAGTAATGACTAAACGTGTTTAAAACCAACGGTGGACAGCAACCCATATTTTTTGAGATAAGATCCAATGGAAATGGTCGAGCAAAGTCACATACTAGTTGACGTTACTGGGGTGTAATTAAATTTACTAACAAACGTCTTCTAATTAGCAATGTATTTACCTACATGAAAATAAATTTATGTATGAAAATGAACTTAGGACGGGGTAGTATACGTTATACACGGTGTAATAAAAACGTGTACAGTTGTGTCTTGGTGATGAGTAAGAGATACGAAAGCCCATTTCTCCATCTTATTTTCGTTTTTTTGTAAATCCTACAGGTACCTAACATTGTTCCATGATAAAAAGTATCCAGGTTAATAAAGGTAATCATCAACACGTCAGTAAAAACCGCATTCAAATTGCTTAAGTCGTTACAATAATTTCAGTTTACAAATTTTTTTTTTTTTTTTTAATATTAATTTTCATGTACGATTTTTTAATTTCTCCTTCGCGAGACGAAACAATTGCTCCGCGCCATTAAAACCTTCTTCTTCCTATTCATCATGGTATACAGCAGCCGGTTACTGTCATGTCGCAATACAGGACTTAAGTAGGCGATTTACCTTAAATTTTATTAGAGTTGGCAGCACTCCTGCACTCTTCTGGCGTTGTTTGTGTTTATAAGCGACGGTAGTCACTGACCATCAAGGTGACGGTCAGCCCGAATACTGCCATTTCCTGCAAATTATAATAGAAAACACTTAATTCAGACAATTGTACGCCTCTATACCGTTTCATGTTCCACCAAAGTGGGCGGCTTGGGGTGAGGGTGTCCAAGAGCGTTCAGTATTCACAGTATCGCAAATGTAACTTTCGGTTCTTTTCATGGCTAAAGTATGTTGGCGGCAATCCATAATGGGATCGCCATTATTCTTGCCATTAATTCGCATGGCCCGGCTTCCGTGCATTAGCGGGCAGCGGCGAGGCTGCCAATCCACGAGAAAGGGTCGCCGTACGAACAACAATAACCGTTGAATAACACACTATTACAAATGCATTACATAAGTAATTATTTACGTTACAATCATTTATCATATCTCACATTTAGACGAGCCCCTTGGCTGAGTGGTTAGGGTGCTTGCCTTTACTTGAAATGAACTTTTCAAAGTTGCCTCTGGTCTGGATTTGAAAAGTAGGGTACAGGGCATTTAGCAGTCATTTGGGCAGCTCGTCTGGCGGCAGTAACCACCCCCTTACAGAAGACCACCGTGAAATAACAGCATGTGTGCTGTCTTCGGTGAGTAAGTAAGGGATTCCAGAGCCCATTTCCCTGTCTCTTCCTAATCCTTCATCTTTTATCCTATTATGGTCGGCAAAGCACTTTCAGCACTGTGTTAAATTACTTCAAATTGTTTATTTGTTGTTTTTATTTGGCCTTAATACGTCTTTAGGTAGCCGTATTTTGTATATTTTCTACTTTTTTATTTAAATGACACTTTCTCGAGTCATTTGGTTTAAGTGATATGAAAGATTCATAAAAATAAAAAGAAATGTGTATAAAAATTATATTTAACAAATTTAATTGTAAGAACATTGTTTACTTTTTCATTTTTATAACTTATAGGTGTAAAAAATTCCTTTTTCTGGGACACAATTAATTTTAGAATTGAAAATTTCAAACAGTGTTTTAAAGTTGGTATAACAATTTTCAAAAAATCCCTAATACTTCTAAGGAATGTACTTCTAAATGATGGAACAGTCCTGTTTGTCTTTTGTTGTGAATAAATAGAAATCTAGTGTTATTTAACAGAAATTTTCAATAGTCAACACTACTCGTTATGTTATGTTAAATGCACATGTAAACTGGTTTCATAAGGTAAGCGGAATTAATTGTTAATTAAGGCCATTTTTCATTACGTTCTTTTTAGTTAACGTTGTCATTTATGTTCTGGTCTTAATGTAATTAAACTGCTTTTTATTTTTTTTATTATATTCACATGAAGTCAAAATTGCTAATGAAGTAGGCAGAAACGGCTCGAACTTCATAAAATTAATTAACACCAAGCGGGGCTTGCAGTAAATAAATTCTTCATTTTGCTGCACAGATTGCATAAAAATAATCAAATAAGTGGCATGGACATTACTCAAAGCGCGCCACAGATGCATGTGGAAGAGGGATGCAGGAAGCGACCTCTCGCTCTAACGCGGTCGCCTCCACACTCCCTCCCTGAAAGAAAAACTCTCGAAAAACTAATTACAAGTTGTAATTGAAATTTTGCGTGTTATATAATCGGATACTTGAGCCGTGAGTAATGTATAAATGCGCTGGGGAGATGAATGGACCGCGTTGTGGGTGGGCCGGACGAGATAGCGGCCCTCCACAATTTTTTGGATTAAGCAACTTTGATACAGAAAATTTCTCAACGAGACATTAAATTTTTAAGACTCTGCCGACATGTTCGAACGAATCGCAAACATTAAATTACTTTTAGTACTTGTAAGATTTTTATGGTTCCTACTTTCGAATAACCAAACAACTCCGTACTGCTTGCTGCACGTAGATATAAAGCATTATTAAATAAAATTATTATTATGTAGGTATTATACCTAACAATTTCAGTAAAATTTTAAACAAAAAAAATATAACGTTATAAAATTAAAATATAATTATAATTAACTCTTCTTTTATCTTTGAAAGTTTTCCCTCTTACAACATGTCGCAAATATCTTGGATCTCGGCACTTCGCAAAATTCTATTTTAACTTTGTTTGTAAATTAATGAAATTTCACATATTAAATTAAAAACACACACACAACAACAGCTATTTTTATTATAATAAAATAGATATAATTAGTATAAATAAACTTTTTTGCACTGTCTTTCCATTGCCGATCGTAGCAAGCATTCTTTCGAGACGCTAAGACATTTCCATTTTCTATTTCTTATAATTTTTAATTGATTTAAAAGATATTTAAAACAAATTCTGTGGAAATATTTAAATAACGCCTTTGTTTAATCATTGTAACATTTGGTTATTAATTGTATAGGCTTTTAAAATATAAAAACTGAACCAACGTTTATCAAGCAACAATCCAGCGAGCATTCAAACAGGATAAACAAGCAAATAATGCGATTCAAGGGCACCGACCACTCGAAGGGTGCAATAATATAAGGGAATGGTCGGACCAAGTGGCAGGAGCGCTTTTGATTTTGACAAAGTCGCGTCAACGTCGGATGTTCGCATTCTCTCCCAAATATTTTAATTAAAAGCTACAACTTTTGTTGAAAATAAGGCATCAAACTCTTTTATTCCAGTGGCTACTTTCAATATAGAATTTTTTGTAATTGTTTGCCAAGTATGTTATTTTTGAATTTATCTTAAAACTTGCTTCCATATTGGGAGTCAATTCAAAAAAGTGATGATAACAAAATCGGGGATACAGTTTGATGCTGTAGCTCTACATATCTGTCATCTACATCCAAATTATATTTAATTTTTATTAATTAATTATTAAGCTTTAAATAATTCTGTAAATATTTTTTATGCGTACAAACAACTTATTACAACAACAAAATGCATGAATTTTCTGACTTTCGATTAGTAAAGAATTGAAATTTATTTTATTTCATTTTACTATTTTACCATCTCAAACATGTATGAGAATGAAATCACTTTATTCACATGAAGAAGCGGTTACATAAAAAGCTACCTAAATAATCACATAAAGCATTTCGGTCAAGTCGCCAGTCGTGTAAGGGTGAGGCGGCTGTAGTGGCGGGGAAATGGAAAAAGCATTAACGGATATGTCAGTGCCGCATCAACAGAGAGTGCCTGCTTTCTAATGCTGAATAAATACCTTCCACCTCCCTACTTAGGCCCGACAGCACCACAACGAAACTTGATCAATATACTTTTAAGGAATCGTTAATTAATTACTCGCTTCTTGTACGGACGCTTTATCAGCAACATTTAATAGCATTTGATCAGAAGTAAAGCAAAGGAACTATAGGCAGCAAAAAGCAAACGTGGCGTGATGTTAGCTTGCCTTTTTTGAATGCAAATTTAATTCGTTTGTAGAAAGCTGTCTGCTTCATTGATTATGGCAACATTTCATCCCATTGAATGTGTTATGAACTGTTTCTAAATGAGAACAAATCCATAACAATAAAATATTATTTAAAATAAACTATACAAACTAGAAAACGTTATGGACTAAGAATAGTAAGTTTTTACCTTAAAGAAACTTCTAAATGTAGTATATCTAAGAATGGGTTTAACTGGCCTTTCTTTGTTACATAAGTCTTCTAATAGCACTGTCAAAATCCACTTCATTTTGATATTTATTTATTACTACTACTACAATTACTAGAATTTAAACTATCTCAAACAACTTAGAATATTTGGGTGATATCACTTAATCTCTCTTGTCGAATAACTGGACGTTTGTAGGATATTAAACAGTATTTTTATTAGTTAATAAGGTTTCAAGGAAACACTTTTGAAGGTCATGACTTTCTTGAAACGCCGAAATAAACTCAGGATACTATTCTTTCTGTATAGGATAGGTAAGTATTCATTTAATTCTTTTAACAATTAAAATCAAATTACGTATATTACTGTGTCCACTTATATAAATCACAGAATAATTAATACGTACCAAACAGAGTTAGCCTTTTTATCATTTAATTAATAACGATTCTATAATAATCTTTCGAAAGAGTTTTGTTTTCATTATACTTAAATTTTTTTATATATAATTTTCTTTTGTATCGTTAAGTATACGACAATATAATATAATATAATTAATAATGTTTGCGCCTATTCCCATATCTTTTTACTTCTATTTTCCTATCTATTTTTTTTTTCTATCTATTTTTTACTTCCGTTAACAAAATATTATGAATATATTTTACAAAATATAAATAAATGCAAATTAAACCAAAGTTAAGTAACTGTTGGTTAAGTAGAGTGGTGTAGCACTCGTCATAAGTGGGCGAGACGTCCCATTTCCCGTTTCCGTGCGGGCATGGATCGGGAATGTTTTAGCTAAATCGACTCCGAGATTAGATGGATATTTTTAATGTAGCAAAAGCATCGCCTCGCCTGATCCATTAGCGGGATTTCATGAGCCACTCTACTAGGAAGAATTCGCGTTAATGTTTAGCTCATAAACTTGATGAAGGTGTACTAAAATAATAATATACTTACCTACTACATGTAAGTGTCTTGGAAGTAATGTTAGTGAAAGGGTTTTATCATTATCACGAAATATTATGACAAATGAAATTCATGATTACGGGTTAATATTGGGTGTATAATGTATAAAGATGTATAAAGATTAAATACAAAATACAAGATAAGATTTCCTATTTTATTTAATCTTATCTATACATCTAATAAAATCGTAAACGAGCCGTGTCTGTACACATTAAATATTTTTTCAAAAAACAAAAAAAACACGTTATACTTATGTTACCGAGGTCAAAAAAATTAGTTTTTAGAATTTTTGTCTGTTTGTCTGTGCACGATCTCAGAAACGGCTTAAGCGATTAGAATGTGGTTTTCAATTATATATTTAGCAGCTTCCCGTGACATTTAGTGTTTAGTTCATTTGAATCTGTTTACAAACAAAAAGTTATACCTAATACCGAAATATCAAGGTTACGAAAACCGCGCGTACAATAAGTTGCGGGCAATAAAAAGCTTATTTTTCTTTACTTATTTTAAGCCACACTATATTTTAGAAATAAAATAAAAAAAGAATCAATGTCCTTAACTATTTTTTTGGATACACTGTATATGTGTAGTAGCAGTTTCTAATTCTATAGTATATAGTATGTATATGTATTTGTATGTACCCAAACCATATAATAGGTGATGTTATCTCAGAATTATTTATTTATTTTCAAAACAATAAAACTTCCATTGCTGCCAGTTGTTCTCGGTTCTCACCAAATGATGATATAGAGATGAAAATAATGTGGTATTTGTTGCAATTACAGCACTGGGTATGTGACACCGCCCGCGTTCTTAGGAATTTTAACACGCCCGGCGTCTACGACAAACTTGTGTTATTAAGCCACTAGTTTCACGCCTATACACACTATCTCCATTAATGCAAATTCTTTGAATAGTTTTGTAATTTTAAGTCTTACGGCTCAGCGGCAAACTTCCATTTTAATTAAAGCTTTTCATCGATGAGGTGAGAATTCTGACAAACATGATAATTATGTAATACTACCGCAACTTCGTCCGCGTTCAAAATTAAAATAATAATAATAAGCAATATAACGCTTGACCTCTTGTTGCTATAACACTTTGTCCAGGCGTTAGTTTTTTTATTTTATTTTAGATGATCCCTTAGGAACAGTGCTTTTTTTCGGATGATAGTTACCCTGTGTCCTTAGTTGTATCTATGACAAGGTGTATGCAAAACTTCATGTGATGATCGATTAATTAGGCGTGAAAAGAAGGTAACAGACAGACAGTTAACTTTCACATTTATAATATTAGTAAGTATAGTATGGATTAGTATGGACTAAATTTTGCCTGCGACTTCGTCCGCGCCTCTTTAAAAAACTCAAACTCATTTATTTGCTAAAAAAGCGGTACAATTGATGGTTTAAGTTAGACAATACAGTTCGCGGCTTTTCACCAGAATCTGGCATGCAAAAGCAGTTATACAATATTTATGTTATGCAACGTCAAATACGTGAATTTAATTCAACAATGTTTCAAACATTCAACAACGCAGATTAGAGTTAAAGACGCCTTTACGGAAGTTAAAGGCGCTAAGAAAACAATGATGGTCAATACTTGATCCACCAATGCAATAACATAACTACCAACTATAAATTTTAGTAATTTGGCCGTTGTTACGGTATGTGGTTGTTGGCAACGATTTTACACACAATAATAGTAAAGCGGAACGTATAATACTCGCGATAACGATTTCCGATTGTAGCAGAATAAAGAAAGGCCGACCGTTAATAAATGCAAAAGGCCCGTTACAGGATAATAAATTCAATTATTCAGGACGAAATCATACAATGTTTTCAATGGATGGCGGCCCGTATTGCTGTCGTGTCGTAAAATTTTATTCGCGGTATAATAGTACGATATTTATAGTAAACCTGTCGTGTATTCATTAATTTTGTGAATTCGTGAAACTGCACTATGTATTAAAACAATTCCCTCTTACTGAGTACATCATAACAATTGTGAAATTTATTTATTTTCGCTGTAAATTTTTCTATGAATATCTTTTTTACATAGTATAATTTGAAGTCACTTTCCGCGTCTGTATTGTATTATATGTGCGCTAACTCCACCTAAACCACGATTTTTATACGGTTTTCATTATCAGTTATACAATTTTTCACAGAAGAGGGATAAACGAGGAAAGTATATAAAAAATGCACACTAGGCGAAGCCGTGAGCGTGTCCCTCTAGTATAATATATTTTAAATATTATTTAGTTAAATGACATTTTTTTAAAAATCATATCTATTTTATTTTTACTAAATTGAGCTGACTATCTGTTGAGCAAACTGTTCAGAATTTCTGAGAACTGTCCAGGAGAATGCATTTCTAATTTTTTTATAACGCCTTGATATGACTGATTGCGACCTCAAGAGGATCGCTATGGCGTCAATAAAATTAAGCAAAAATGGGTAGAAATAGGATATAACCAAGTTTATTCTTATTTATCCACCGAAATCCACTTGCTGTTGAATAACCATGTTCTTCTCTAAAGAGGTTATTAATGCTGCTGTCCAAATTTAAACGACCGCGCAACGCAGAGAGCTCTGTAATTTCTGCAACCTCACATAGCCGGCTTAATGAAGCAAGCAGGAGAACGGTACGAAATGTTATAATGCGTTGTTAATCGGCGATTTGTGTGCTGATCATTGAGAGATGTTCGCGGACACGTCATCATTAACAGCCGGATCCGAGCTCAATCCCTACTCGACGGACAACTTTGTAAATTAAATTGGCTCCGCGCTACATCGACTCCGGAGAATTACACTTCTTATGGCCCCCAGTAATCACCGGGCCTGTATAAATGCTCCATTAAAACTGGTGTCAATTACATTAATTCCATATATGTAACAAGTTAAATATAAAACGTAACTGCAACGTTCTCTAATTTAATCACATGTGCATAACTTTTCCGTTTAAACAGTCCAGTAGAATGTAAATAACGAATACTAATGACCGAACGCAGCAGTTGTTAGAAAACTGGAACAAAAACCTAATTAATGATGCCTGACATAGAATTACCGTATAGGCGGGTTGACTTACTAAGAATTCTACTCGACAGATAAAACGTTTATAAGGCCTAGTCGGTTTTTTGTATTTTATTTTCTAATTCGACATTTTAACATGTTAAACTTACACTGGACCCTGGTTTCTTATACTGGCGAAGATCACCCTTCTGAGTTAATAGTAGTAAGAAAGTAATGAATATTAAAATCTACATAATATGTTCATAGTCTGTTTAAATCTTCCAAATAGATAAATATTCTCATCGCTGGTTGAAATAGATAATATTTTAAACATTTTTTATGTTAAAATATATGGCAGAGTAGAATATACCAGCAAATTTCTTAGAGATAATGATCCTGATAGGATATAGGGTTAATTACGAGGAAGAAATAAGGCTATTATATCACTTAGTCACCAATCGAAACACCACAAAAATTCCGTAGTGTAGTGTTCTGTGAATACCTTCATTTAAGCAAAATGAAAAAAAATCTTTAAAACTTTAGGTATCGAGAGCTACACCATCAAACTGTACCCCCGAATTTGTCATCATCAGTTTTCTGAATTGCCTAATTGTTTTGACAGTATTCATGTCAAAACATGAAGTCTTGGTAAAAATGAGTTAGTGGTAAGTTGCAAATTGGCACCAGCGGCAGAGCAGCACGCTCCCCGCG
The DNA here is from genome assembly GCA_936446665.2 of Synanthedon andrenaeformis. NCBI lineage: Eukaryota > Metazoa > Arthropoda > Insecta > Lepidoptera > Sesiidae > Synanthedon > Synanthedon andrenaeformis. The sequence goes on along the minus strand of OW387781.2, from coordinate 8,342,936 downwards.
CTCCCCGGAGCAAGTCAAGTGGAGAAACGTGCTCAGTAATAAGGAGTAGGTTATTCATTAGTGTTTTGAGAAAAAGTTATTAGTGCCGAGAAGTCATGCAGCGCCGCGCATGTGACTGCATTTTGGTACGCAATTTTCTGGGTTAAAATGCCAGTGCAGTGCAGCTTTAAAGGTCTCACTTAAGTTCTGCTTATACAACACCACGTTCTGAACTGGTACATGTAATGTTGATATAATTATCATAATTAATAAAACACATGTGTAAGTGGTACACATAGAGAGAGTATTAGACAACAAATTTCTTATTGTTAGTAGAATAGTTAATATATTTAGTAAAGATTTACAAACCGTGAATTTATCTTACTAATCGTCTTACTAATATTATAAATGCGAAAATAAAAGATGTGAGAAATTTTTTTATTCTTACACGCAAATACTAGTTAACCAATTTTGATGAAACTTTACAGTAATATTATTGTACATAAAAATAAAAAAACAACATAATAATATACCAAAGACCAAAGGTTACTTCTTGTTCTTGTCTTGTTGGTAATCTAGGTTAGCCCATGTCTTCGTTAAAACATAATAATACTTTTCATCTCGACCATTTTTACCCTGTGGGATAATAATTCATCTTTATTAATAACAAGCTGACCCGGCGAACTTAGTACAGCCTCAGAATAAAACCCCGTTCCATACAAAATTTATGAAAATGTGAAGTTGATTCATAGTTTTTTTTTCGTGAATATTTCAGATGTTGTAATAGTTATTTTGCTATTCCGGAAAAAAATTCAACAAAAAGAATATGGAAATCGGTCCAACCGTTTTTGAGTTATAAATGGTGTAACTTACACGATTTCCACCGATTTTTATTCTGAAATTTGTAAATGTATAAACATATTAATTTCATAGAATTTCGCACAAGGATGGATGTCCTAATTTAATTTTTAATAACCTATATATCATATTATAACCTAACCTAACCTATATAACCTTTTAATATAGCACGAACGTGAATTCGTGCAACACGAAATTTACAAAACGTAATTGTTTTGTAAATGTGTAACAACAAATAAAAATTGTAGGTACTAATATCGTACTACTAAATGAGTCCGCGATGCAATACGGCCCGTCCACTTCACACCTGTGGCTGAGTCTACAAATACCGGTTACAAGTAAGCGTATAACTAGGCACACCATGTAGGTCGATCGCTGCCACCCGATCCTATTATTCTACTAACGAAGCCACGGTATCCCTTGATTATTAAAACGAACCTGGAGCCACCCCCGCGCGTTAATTGAGCCCCCGTAGACAATACTAATAAGGCCCGTCCGCGCCTCTATCTGTCTAATTAAACGCGAAACTTGAGAGTAGCACCCTCTGCGACGAGGGCCTGTTTGCCGAGCCTCCTGAATACACTGTAATAATACCGGCTAAGCGTGTTTGAGTGGCTCTTTTTCGGATCTCTGTAAACCCGCGTTTAATTAGCAGTATTATGCGTCTGAGTGTCGACTCCCAGCGTGTTTAATTAAGCTAAGTCAGTAACAACAACCCATTAGTGCTATTCGCGTTGCAGACGCTCTGTGCTCTAATTACAAATGGAATTACTAAATATTTGCTATTAAATGTAAAAATATACACATTCTATTTGTGAAGTTAGTTCACGTAGAACCTATCTATGTGGTCTGATCGAGGACGACGAACTTTATCATTACAAGGTATGGCTGTTACTACTATATGTATTTTTTAATATCGACATATTATAACAAATATATTACCCATTGCAGAATAACCCACATATTCGAATGAATTTTTATATTTGCTATTATAATATGTATGTATCATTTATTATTATTTTATTAAAAATAGGTTTGCTCCTGGTCAGCATCTGCTGCTGCTGCTGCTCATGAATTTCATGTTGTTATCTTAGTTAGGATTAAATTGCTAATTCAATAATTTAGACCAATAACTGAAATCGCGGTGTAAATTATTGTAAGTCACCGCGAATGTGTTGAAAATCCGCCCGCGGCTGTGACAGTTCGATTGCGCCTAACTGCACACCCAGTATAACTGCAATCAGCATTCAAATCAATGCAAATCGAAAGATTAATCGACATTTGCCCTAACACAAAGCTGCAGCACGTAAGATGTTAATTACGACATAAACATAGACAAATATTTTGTAACATTTGATGCAAGTATTTAATTAGCAGTTCGAGTAACTAAATGCTAATTATATGCCAGAAATTTAATAGATAATTTGCTAGAGGACACGAGCCAGCGCCAATAACAATATGTTAAATACTATTGCTGGGAGATACAACTTTTTAATTTTTGAACATTGTAGTAATCTATACATATATTAATAAATTCGAAAAAGTCTCTGTACATTTATTATTATTTTTTTGAATTTTCAATGTTTTTATTTATTAGTTTGTGCGTTTGTGAACGGTAATCTCAGAAACGGGTTAACCGATTTGAATGCAGTTTTCACAGATGTTTTGACGATTACCTGGATTAAACTATATGATCCTGAAAAAATGTTAGGGTCCTGTGTTAGGGTTATTTTCAAAAATTTCATACAGCACGTAAAAAGTTGCGGCCGTGAAAAAAATTGAATTTACAACGAAATCCTAATAATTTTGTAAATGCGAAAGTTTGTATGTTTGTTTTTCATTTTAATTAATTGAAACCATTTGGAATTAATTACTGATTCGTTAAAGTGTCTATATTTTAATTTATTGCTCTTATTACACCTGTATACAGTGAAAGATAATGATATACATAATTTTTTCGATATAATTTAATTTTCACTGATACATAAATACTAAGAAAAATATTAGTAAGTACATATACATAAATAATGAAAGATAAGATTACTCATGTTTTTTTTTGACCTGATATAATTTCATTTAAATTGAGACATAAGTTTAATAAAAAAGACCTGTGTAACTAAAATGCTTAATCTAGTGTGCCCGCTTTTTAATAAGGCAATTGCTCGTCCGCCCACGAGGCCTGCTCGCCGACCGGCAGGCTTGAACAAACTGATTTTCAGTACCTATAAACTCCGACGCAATCCCACGATTGATTCTAATTACCGATAGCAGTATTTATTGGAGCAGTTTGCAAACGAACTTAATTGATTTCGTCGTTGTGACGACGACGTCGACTGACTGATATATTTATACTCTATATAGTAAAACATCAATTAGTTAACTTCTGTTTTATTAACACTGAGATATGATATGAAGGCTACCTTTTAAACTAACTTTAAAACTGATTTTTTTTGCTTTTGAGGCTTTTTTGGGGGTCGCAGTGGAAGTTTCAATAATAAGCAGTCATACTTGTAAATGTACAATTACAGTGTGATTAGTATTATTAGTAACAGTATAATCAACTTTAAAACTAACTTATCGCTTATCGGTCCTAATAGTAGCTTTAATAATAACCAATTAGGCTTGTAACAGTATACATAGTTGCAGATAGCATAGTTGTTTAGGATTACATTTTAACAAATAACTGCAAAATTTTAAAATTTGTAATCACAATTTTAAAATTTTTTGTCCAAGGTGTCCATTTTACAAAATAGATCTCTATTATCTCTTAACCAAGTGACCTGGATATGTTTTTCTTATTTTTTCCAGAGCTAGTATAACCTATCTTATCGCATAAACACACAATTTATAAATAAGTCGGTCCCGCGAGTACAGTGTTTTTCCCCCATACAAAAGTGCCCAACGTGCCTGAAGAAGTTTACACTTCCAAAATCATTAAAATTTAATAAGAAGAAACTTCAAGTACCTGTCAAAACATGCAATTCCAATAATCATAAAGTACACATTCGTACTTGTATCGTTTTAAATTTATCCTATAATTGATTACATAATGGCTCTGATCAATCGAAACTCATTATAGGCATTGATAAATTGTTAATAAATACCAATAAATGCTCAACCCATTAAGACTTCTTGTTTAATATAATTGGAATGACCTTTGCAGCCGCGTTTACTCTGTATTCAATGATTATTTGTAAACAGTTTGTTTTGTACCTTTCTAAAAACAGATACAGTATTGAAACCATTCAATATTTAGGATTGCATCGTAAATTTAATAACAAATTACGAAAAGTATGCTTTGTAAGTTACAAAGAAATAAGAACAAAACAATGTACAAGGAATTCGGTCCAATTATTCAATTAATTTTAGTAATACGTTGACAATATTTATGCCTAGGGATCGCGAAAAATCGCGATCCCGCAAACCTGCGGGGTTTTAGGATTCATCTAAACGACCATTAAACAAAAAGAATAATAAATGAAAATATTATTAATTATTTTAGTTACATTAGCGTCATAACTAAAAAAAAATGAAATAGCATGTACTTTTGGAGAAATAATATTTTAAATTATTCTTTTGTCTGAAAGAAACTAAAAAATATACATATAATATTTAATATAAAAAATTCATTAATTAAGTTTTTTAATTAAGTTTTTTTATATAAAGGTGTCTTATTGTATAACTGACGGTCCACTTGTTGGTAGGCGGCTACCGTCGGCGTCGCGCCAGATCTGCTACATAGACTAGTACCCAAGCAGGTTGCTAGCGATTTCCGTGGGACTCAGTGAGTTCCTAACAATTATTGGTATGCACTTATTCAGCATGCTCTCCTGATCACGAAAAGTGCGGTAGTAAAACGGTAAAGGTGTGGAGGGGGTAGTTATGACGTCACAGAGATGGCAGTCGAGCCTATTCTATTTAGCAGTTTTTCTCGATAAATACTGAACCGATTTACTTGAACATGGTGTCGAATGAAAGAAAATAGAATACACAATATTTTATCTCATACATTAGTTTACGTAAACCTATTATTTTATAAAGAAAAACACAGAAAACTGAATTTTTACAAATATATACTATTTTATCTTGTAAATATCTCGCTAACTATTGGGATTTGGGAAATTTAGTTTATTTTAAGAAGTACTCCCACGTTTATCAGAATTATAATGATGCTTGAATTATAAAGATAGAGTGATAAACGACGAAGCTATAGTCATTTATGTGAGCGTCGGCAGCGTTAAGATGGCACTTGAGCCGCCTGGCGCGGGTGCGGCGGACGACGGTTTTTTACCTTATTGCGATTTTTATTAGCCAATATGGTCTTTAGGTGTTTCTTACTAATTAGAATACATTTCTGGATGTTATGATTTTCAAATATACGTGTGTTGTTACGATTAATATTAAGAAATGTGTAATATTAAAAAAATCGTTTTAATTTTGCTAAGGTTCCTTATATTATCATCAAGATTACAGTAATTTCGGCTAAATTACTTAATTACCTGCGTATATAAACACTGGAGTATGACGCTCGCGCTCGCTGCTTTGGTTTTGGCAAGTAGGTAGGTACCTACAATTAACGGATCAGCCACCCCCACCGCGCCACGGTCTTGTCGCCGCCACTATGAGTTCTTTGGAGTGAGTATTATTATTATTATCTTCTTAGCGGCTATTTCTGGTCTGCTAGAGTACCAGTATCACTTCGTCTATTGCTGAAATATTGTGATCGCCACGTAGACTAAAGCTCTCTACCTATACCTACCGCGTTTAGAAACTGTAGTACTTTTTTGATAGAGGCATTCCTCACATCTTCACAAGCCATTGTGTGGCTTCCTAGGACGTGACTGCGCTTGTACATCAAGGGGCCACACTCGCACGGGATATGCATTGGTGTCTCTTCTGCCTCATGGCAGAAGCGACACTCTCCCGTACTGGTGAGACCCATTATTTTGAGGTGCCTATTGAGGCGGCAGTGCCCCATTAGTGCCCTCGTTAGCATGCACAGATTGCTCCTACTAAGCGACATAGCCTGGTTCGTCACGTTTCGACTGTAGGCTTTTATGAGCGCTTTGGAATGGTTCAGACCTGGCAAGTTAGTCCAGCGTTTGTAAGATTTAGTAAAGCACTGGTTCCATATGGTCCAGCTAGCTAGGCAGCTAGCTAGGCTGTTAGGTAGTCCGCACATAGGTTCAGGACCTATTAGCCTACCTTTTGCGCCTACTCGAGCCAGTTGGTCGGCATGTTCATTGCCTTCGATCCCCATATGGCCAGGTACCCATCTTAGGACCACTTTATTCTTGCGCCCTAAAGTATTTAAGTAGTCTACACAGTTTCGCACCAGCTTTGAGACTGTAAAGTCCGAGTCCAGTGCTTGAAGTGCAGCCTGACTATCCGAGTGAATATAAATTACACGGTTGACGTAGTTTCTTCGCAGGTTGATTTCCGCACATTCTAGGATGGCGAAGACCTCTGCTTGGAAGATGCTGGCGTAATTGTCCCAAATTTACACTGGTCCTGTAATTCTGATCCCTGCCATACACTCCACAGCCTACGTCAGGTCCTGATTTGGACCCATCAGTATACCAAGAAAGGCTACCTTCCTCCCAAGAGATTTTATTTTCTGACCAGATTTCTCTTGAGAGTAACTCCACAGCGTAAGATTTTTCTTCTATATACTGTGATAACATTGTATCAGTGGGCATGCCTAAGATGGGATCCCTTAGTACTGAGTCTTCTAGAGCTCTGAGTACCTCGGACAGCCAATTGTGTTTACCCCGATTCATCATTCTGTGCATACTGGTTTTCGCCTCTTTCTCTAAAAAGAGATTTAGAGGCGGTAAGCCCAGGATTGCCTCCAGAGATGCTCCGGGGGAACTCGACATGGCTCCTGTTATCATCAGACATGCCAAACGCTGTAGGCCATTAAGCTTGTCCATAGTCGTCTTCTGGTTGGCTTTTCTATACCATACTATAGAGGCGTATGCAATCATCGGCCTCCCAATAGCAGTGTACAGCCAGTAGGTGAGCTTTGCACACGGGCCCCAGCTGTTCCCTACCATTCGACGACTGATACATAAAGCTGCGTTAGCCTTATTAATCACATTTCCAATGTGTGCATTCCACGTTAGTCTCTGGTCGAAAGTGACTCCCAGATATTTGACCTCTGTGGAAAATTCAACTCGTTTGCCATTTACTAGAGGTGGCTTTAATTTGTCCAGCAGCCTCTTATTGGTAAACGGTACTATAACGGTTTTGTCACCGTTTACTGTCAGTTCATTTGCTGTACACCATTCGCAAATGATATTTAGAGCTTTCTGTAGTAGGGCCGAAATTGTGCTTTGGCAGAAGCCTCTTATGATCACCACTAAGTCATCAGCATAACCTAGGGTGTCGATCTTATGTTCTGCCAGCCTACATAGAAGCTGATCAACTGCAAGAGTCCAAAGCAGTGGCGATAGAACACCGCCCTGCGGGCATCCTCTTGTAGTTGCTACAGTAAGCGCCGTATCGTGTAGTTGGACTTTCGCTTTACGTTTGGATAGCATGGCCTTCACCCACCTAACTGTAGTCGGGTCCACATTTAGTGAGTGAGTGAGCTTGGAGTGAGTATGCTCCTGTTGGTTGTAACGGGCTGACTCGAGAGAACCTACCTCAAAGTGCCTCAATTGCGTGAAATGTGGTGTAGGTGTACACCCGAGACATCCAAACGACTGGAATTTGTGCATTATTTGTAATAAAAAAGCAAAAACTAACCCAAGCAAAGCCACACAAAATGGATTACAACGATTTCAAGAATCATATAATATTCGCACGAAGTATGATTATCCAACTTGCCAAAACCAAAGCAGCGAGCGCGAGCGTCATACTCCAGTGTTTATATACGCAGGTAATTAAGTAATTTAGCCGAAATTACTGTAATCTTGATGATATAAGGAACCTTAGCAAAATTAAAACGATTTTTTAATATTACACATTTCTTAATATTAATCGTAACAACACACGTATATTTGAAAATCATAATATCCAGAAATGTATTCTAATTAGTAAGAAACACCTAAAGACCATATTGGCTAATAAAAATCGCAATAAGGTAAAAAACCGTCGTCCGCCGCACCCGCGCCAGGCGGCTCAAGTGCCATCTTAACGCTGCCGACGCTCACATAAATGACTATAGCTTCGTCGTTTATCACTCTATCTTTATAATTCAAGCATCATTATAATTCTGATAAACGTGGGAGTACTTCTTAAAATAAACTAAATTTCCCAAATCCCAATAGTTAGCGAGATATTTACAAGATAAAATAGTATATATTTGTAAAAATTCAGTTTTCTGTGTTTTTCTTTATAAAATAATAGGTTTACGTAAACTAATGTATGAAATAAAATATTATGTATTCTATTCTCTTCCATTCGACACCTTGTTCAAGTAAATCGGTTCAGTAGTTATCGAGAAAAACTGCTAAATAGAATAGGCTCGACGCCATCTTTGTGACGTCATAACTACCCCCTCCACACCTTTATCGTTTTACTACCGCACTTTTCGTGATCAGGAGAGCATGCTGAATAAGTGCATACCACTAATTGTTAGGAACTCACTGAGTCCCACGAAAATCGTTTTTAGAAGACTTTTTCGAATATGGTTACTAGACTAACAAGTGCGCTGACGACTTTAGTTGGTTATTAAGGCATGTATTTTGACATCCCTTACTCGCTCACCGAAACACAAAAGCACACGTGCTGTTATTTTACACCGGTCTTCTTTAAGGGAAGGACTGTTTATTCAATTTATGACTGTGAAACGCGCCGTGTGTCGTGATTTCCTTCTCCATTAGAATAGGTGATCAATAACTCAGAAATATAAGTCCAACAGGATTGTGAATCTAATTCGGCTTGTCGGTAGCAGAGTGGTTCCATGGCTTTTTAACTGAATTACTGTTACAATGCCTGCTTAGCATAAACCGAAATGACAAAGCATGATATTAACGCGCTCACGTGATGCTAGAGCGAGTGAGATACCCGTACCTCTCTCTAATTAGGACACGTTTCGCATGCCCTGTAATCCACCTGTCTACTAATTAATACAACTGAATAAACAACCGCCGGCACGCGGGATGCGGATTAACAGTTACGTGAAACAGACCTTTATTATCTCTCATCTACTTCCATTCCAGTTATTAAATTACTTTATAACCGAAAGCCTCAAATTTGGATCAAGATATTTTTTAATTTGGATCAAGATTTAATTTCGTGATCTCACCGATATGTGATGTTTTCCATTTAGATTTCATTACTACACTCATAAAAAAATAAGTTTCTTGAGCAGATATTTTATCAATTGCATGTTTTTTTAAGTGAAACCTTCTTAAGCGCCATCCACCCGAATTAGTACGTCTATAATAACCTTAACATCGTTAGTTTGTTAAGATGTTAACAGATGGCGTAGTTTTCACTCTACCTTTGTCAATGATACTTGTTGCAGGATTATGCACAGTTTTCCTAATATGCTAACTATTGCAGTGTGTCGTTTAGTTATCCATTGGAGGGTAACAACAAGTCTTCATGTTTGTACCAAGTTGTTATTGGAGCAAATGTTGGCCCAATAACTTGATTGGGAGTTATTACGTATACCCAGTATTATCTAATTGAAAGGCTCAGAAGAGATCGATACGGTTTTAAAATGACACAAATCACGTGAAAGCTTGAATAATTGAGTTACGGCGCGACAATCCGTCGGCGGGCGGCGACGCGACGGTTCGTTAGTATGAAATGTACTTGCTGTGAGTGATGTTTCGGTAAAATTAGTTTTCCTTACCATTACTCTACCATAAATATAATTGCGTTCCACTTATTGCCCCTAAAAGTGAGGGAACGTGCGAACGGCCCTGTTGCAAAATTGTACAAAAGGAAAGTAATATTAGGCGGAAGTAGAGGCAGTGCTACCCCGGGCGTGTGTTTCGGTGACTGGGGCGGGCTTTCAGATAAATTATTTATCAACTGTATGGCAATTTTCTTTATGACTCCTCCGACGGAGCAGAGCAATTTACTTGTGAAAGAGATGCGTAAACTTGCAAGGACGCCCAAATTGAGAATGGAACAATGACGCCAGTAAAGATTTCAATATGGATACAGCCGCTCGTAAAATACTTTCCACTAATAAATTGGTAATGGAGTTCTTCTTAATTCAAATTAAAACATGTGTATACACTAAGAATATTGTTCATTCAATATACATGTTATTTTATTTTATTAATTGTATATATTAATCCATAACATATACTAGCTGGTGCCCGCAAATATATTAGCGTATATAGCGTGACATATATTGATGCCTGACATTGTACTTTTGTCAAGCGTTGGATATTTATTTTTAGATAGCCGATGCCCGCGATTTTTAGAAAGATTTTTTTAAACCGGTTGATTATTTTCTGAGATTACCTCATACATGCAAGCTTTACCTGTTTATAATATTAGCATAGATTAAGTCCCACTCTCAGTGGCCAACATTAGGACAGCTGTGGGACTGACCAACACCTACTGTCAGTGCGGGCCAATGTGCGGTCTCCCTAACGAACCATCCATCATACAATCACATAAAAAGTTATTAAAATCATAAAATTGCCGTTGTAGCACGCAATTGCATCCCTCGTGTACAGTGCAAAATTTTTGTAAATTGCACCACAGTTCTGCAAGTTGATATCCGAATCCATTACGTTATTAAAATTATAATCGCCAAAAAATATTCATGGAAAACAGCCGATTCGTTGGAGAATAGAGCGCGGTGCTTCGAGCGAGTGGCGCGGCTCTTCCAATTTCCGTAATTGTGAGTTCATCAAGGAAATTGACTAGCAGACAACGGGCCGTGCGGTAACGTAACACGAGCTTCTCTTTATTTACTGAACGTCGGCCATTCTGTGATTGTTTTGCGTGTGTAAATGACAATTGTCAATGGTTGATTCAGTTTACAAATGCGACTTCTAAAACTCGTACGAAGGAAAGTTGAACGAGCTACAATGTATTAGATCTTTTACTTTATTTGCTTTACAGTATTAATTCTCAAATAATATTTCATTGTTTTGTTTAAGCGTGTTGTCATAAAGATAAACATATCATCATCGTCATCATCATCATCTCAGCCATACCTGGATCCACCGTCGACCCGCAGACGTTTGGAAATCTTTCGACTGTATTTAATTGATATCTGTATATTATTGCAGTACCTAATAACTCAATTATAATCGTCCTGTCTTGCTTTTTATTAATTATCACAAATAAATTAACATCAAGCTTAGTGAAGTACGATTTTTAAAGAAGTTATACTTACTTAACGATATACGAAAAGAATACATTATTTTACGAAGCAAAAGGTCACACAATAGGCATAAGAAAACGATACGAAAACAGAGCAGTAAATAAAAAGCTGTGGTGGCCGCGTCGTGAGGTAATTGATGGAGACCGGCAATCAAATTAGGCTCCGCGTCGCGGGTAATCGGCTCAAAGCTGCCCGACAGAGAGCTTTTGTGGGTCGCCGGACTCGCCAGGCGATTGGCTTTACTCTGGATGACGATCAAGCGTCACTTCTCATCAACATTGCTTGTACTAAATCTCTAAACGAGCAGTTAACACACCTAAAACGAGTAAAAGTTAAATAGTTAAAAAAATATTAAAGAAAATAATAAATTAGGTATAATAATCATATAATTTATTTAAATTCAATAATAATATGAGATATAATTATACAATTACTTTATACTTAAGGCTAAACAAAAAATTTAGTACATTTACATACCGTATAAAACTTCGGTCCTCTAGGCTTGGATGTTTGTTACTCAACCACGCAAAAACTGATGAACGGATTTGGACGATAATTGGCACTCAGATAGTTTAGTATTTGTATTTATATTATACTTTTTATCCTGAAAAAATGATGTTCCCGAGAGATCGTCTAAAATATAAATAATTCGGCGGCAACACTGTCGTCACAGCGATAAAGATGTCAGGCGTTATTTTAATCATATGTTTTCTCAGGTGTTATATTTTCCAATTTTTTAACGCGGACGAAGTCGTGGGCACCAGCTAGTATTTAAAAAATGTTAATATCTATGGACTGTAATCTCCATTTATAATGACAGAAATTTTTTTTGTAATTTTTTTTTTGATGATGATGTCGATATGATCATAGTATAAGATCGGTCAAAAGCGTTAGGAGCAAGCGATAATACGTAACGCAGTCGAGAGTCGAGATGTGGACACGCAGCATGGCGCAGCTTTTATCATAATTTAAGTTTTCCATTAGGTGTAATTGACGCGAACATCGTTCGTCGCTTACCGCCGCCGGATCGTAGCTGCGATTGCTACTTTTTGATAAACATTTCCTATTTTCAGAAGGTCTTCCAAACGTTATTCTGTCTTAATTGACAATCCTATTAATAATTAATCAGAATTAATGGCATATAGCTTTTATCTTAATGTGGCTTTTAACTGTGCATTTTGTATCCGAGAGTCCATTTCCACGTAATTTTCAACAACACAAATAATCATGCTAATGGTGAAATATCATGTAATTTATGAATATATCAATTTATAATGTTTATTTTAAATATATTAAGCGCTGTTACACAGATTACTCGAGGGCGATTAATGATGAAATCGTATATCCATTAGCGTGAGTGATCAAGTCGACGGACGGTCTAGATATCGAACTGTCGCCGTATTAGTCAGTGGTGTCCGTTGATGGAATAAATACAAAGATTAGTCAGTGGTGTGCGTTGATGGAGTAAATAGTGTGTCCAATGGACATACTGTCATCCAGTCGCACAAAGTACACTTTCTTGCTTACACGCACTGTTGATACAAAACATTTGTTTTACAAAAATTTTGTATCAACAGTGCAGCGGAAATTTCTTTGGATGTGATGTGAAGGTGAATGCGTAGCAGTGACTTATATTATGCGTTAGTCATAGCGTAGTTGTCATCTCATTCACTAGCATTTGAATATATTTGTTGACTATTATTAAAAGTGTTCGATATTTTAGTTGTGGGGTAGAGTATTTACCAGTATTTACGCATAGAGGCCCATTTTTCTATTAAGTAATGTAAGAACAAATCATATCTATGTATTTGTACGATCAACGGCGGTGTGTGTGTGTGTGTGTGTGTGTGTGTGTGTGTGTGTGTGTGTGTGTGTGTGTGTAAGGCGGGTGTATTTCACTCGAATTCACTAAAACGGCTACAGAACTACACAATACAAATTATTAAGAGTGCCCGCCATCACGGGAACGCTTTCAGAAGTAATGAATTAGAAAAGTTGCGCAGCACTCACGCGGATTGAGCCGCTCGCGCCGTAGCGATGGCGCTACAACATTACTTTAATTAAATCTATTTGAACAACAAACTTTAATTAAATTTCATCCAGCAGTTAGGCGTCGCGGAGGAATAATCGCGCAATTAGAGCGGCCGTGAGCGTCGCCTTACACGCTCCCACTTAATTAACTCACTTCAGCCGACCTATCGTATCCGACTACACAGCACAGAACCAAACACGCACTGAACGCCTATTAATGAACTTTAAAAGCCTATTAAATAAATTAAATAAAAAGAGGCAACGGTACATGAAAATACATGTTTTTTATAGCTAATACATCCATATTAGCTAGCTACAAAAAAAACGCAAGAAAATAAAAGATATGCCTATTACCCCATTTGAGTTTGGATGATTTTTTTCCATTAGTAATTTTTTTTATTAAAATTACATCTCATCGTTCAAGAGAATTATTATTCCAATTTTAATAGTAACGCGAATGTACAAATTAGAGGAACACACCTATTTAAACAAAACAGTAGGTGAGCAAACAATGAGGTGGCATTAAACTGCACATATAGTTTAGCGCAGGGATTCCCAAAGTGGTCGATATCGACCCCTTGGGGTCGATATCGGTTTCCTAGGGGTCGACATAAACGAAAAGTGATTTTGGGGGTCGACGAGGTCTAAAAATCGACCCCTATTATATTAACACAAGTTCTTATTTAAAACTTTCAAGATAGGTAAGTAGGTAGTTACTGTATTGTTTATGTTGTGTTACGTGTACTAAGAATAATTAATATTTTTGTAGGAAATAATGTTCCAGGAATGTAAAGTTTCAAGTTCGTACAAGATGAAAAACTCGGCAAGTCTATGTGGACAAGTTTGTGCAAGATTGAGTTGGAGCGTACGTCTTTCAGCGGCGTTTTGACTTGCTCTCTATTTGACGATAAAGTGCTTATCACACTATTCAATTTGAACGATTCCTATTTAGGAATCTAAGTAGTGAGCTCGTGATCACACTACGCTAAATTGATTTCTAAATCGAAGATATAGAGTTGAAAATGGATAAACTCTTAATTGAATCCAATCTGTTCTAACTGCGATCACACCTTCCGATTTCCTAAATTGGAATCGTTCAAATTGAATAGTGTGATAGCGGCTTTACGCGAATTAAGACGAACGAATTCATGATCAAGTCCAAACATGTTCCTGATATTTTACTATTTAACGAGCTTGCATTTAGGTTGAAAGTTCATTTGCGTTTTGAAATTCGTTGGAGCTTGAACGATAAAAACTCATATAGCTAAGTACTCATTTATTTCAAGAGATTACAAACTTATTACAAAGCTAAATTAAGTGAAGTAAAGTGACTGAAAAAGTGTTAAACACAACATACAACATATTTTAAATAGGTATGTATAATTGTATTTGTAAAAATTACTAACACTTAAGTCTTTGGTTTTCGTTCTTATTCTACCTAATTACCTAATACGAAGTTTCTATACCTAATTACCTACTGTAGTTACTTCCCAATATAGGTATCAAAGTTTATCAAAGAGTAAGTCAGTAATACTTAACAAGAATCCATTAACTGAGTGTGATAAAAATAAGATAGTGTGCAAATTTAACAGTTTATTATTGTTTTTTATTTAGGTTCCTTATTTTTTTGTTTGCAGAATTACTGAAAGTTTTATGATGGCGGACACGAAAAAAAAATGCAGACAATACAGTTTGGACTACTTGAAGTTCGGATTTATTGCATCTCCATCAAATCAACACTTCCCGATGTGTCTCATATGTGAAAAAGTATTTAGTAACGATGCCATGAAGCCTTCAAAAATGGATGACCACTTATCAAGAGTACATGCTAACAAAAAAAGTAAGCCCTTGTCATATTTTCAAGCACTGAAAGAAAAACTAGACAAAAGGCCATCCATAGGATCGATGTTTGCGTCATCATCTATTCGAGACAATGATGGTTTACGAGCGTCCTATAATATATCTTTACTAATAGCGAAGTCGGGGAAACCCCATACAATTGGAGAGCAGCTTATCTTACCAGCCATTGCGGAGGTCCTTAACAATGTATTGCACAAACCCGCACATGATATTTTAAAGAGAATACCTTTGAGCAACAACACCGTTCAGAGACGCATAGATGAGATGGGACGCGATGTGGAAAACATTTTATGCAAGTTCTTACAGACCCGCAGATTCTCTCTCCAGTTGGACGAGTCTACATTACCCGGCAATGAAGCTCTATTGTTAGGATATGTTCGATTTATCAAAGATGAAAATATGTGCCAAGAACTGATTTTTGCTGCATATTTAGAGACTGATACTAGAGGAGAATCGATTTTTCAGGCCGTGGAACATTTTTTTACTGATAAAGCTATTCCATGGAAGAATATTGTTTCTGTTGCGACTGATGGTGCACCGTCTATGGTTGGTCGTCATCGTGGCTTTATAGCTCACTTAAAGCGACAACTGCCTGATGTACTGGTTATTCACTGTGTGATTCACAGGCAGCATTTAGCAGCAAAAAAGCTGAGTCCTAGATTGCATAAGTCTTTACAATATGTAATAAATGCTATCAACAAGATTCGAAGCAATTCTTTGAACTCTCGGTTATTTGCTCAACTATGTGACGAAAACGACGAAGTCTTTACTCGGTTACTTCTGCACACTGAAGTTCGCTGGCTATCAAGAGGCTCTTGCTTAGAAAGATTTTCAGCCCTTTTTGAATCTGTGTTGGAGTTTTTACAAGAAAAAGATCCGAATTTGAAAGAAAATCTGAACAATTGTAAAACAGATATTTATTACTTGACTGATATCTTTGGAATGTTCAACAAAGTTAATTTGCAACTACAGGGTGATGATCTTAACTTGATTAAAACAAAATCAATAATATCGGCCTTCGTGGGTAAACTAGTTCTTTATAAACAAAATTTAGGCAGAAAAGAATATTCGCAGTTTCCGCATTTGTCAAAATTACCAAAAATGCTTCAAGATGATGACATTTTATTATATGTTACTCACTTGGACGCATTACACAAGGATTTTACGGAGAGGTTTGATGATCTTTTAAATTTACAAATTCCTCAATGGATAATAAATCCGTATAACACCACAGCCATAGAAGAAGCCAATGTGATAATGCAAGAAGAGTTGATTACCATCAGCACAGACGAAGAGCTTAAGCAAAAGTTCAACCAAGGCTATCAGAAGTTCTGGTTGCAACGCAAAATTGAAACACAGTATCCTACATTGTGGAACATTGCTGAAAAATACCTTATCGCTTTTCCATCATCATATCTAGTTGAAAAAAGCTTCAGTGTGGTAACAAACATTTTGACAAAACAAAGAAACCGTTTGAAAATCAACGAACGTGGAGATTTAAGGCTGCAACTCACTAATATTGAACCGGATGTAGCTAGATTGGTAGATAGTCACCAGGTTCATCCATCGCACTGAATGTTTTATTTTCTCTTTGCGAATTAATAGTTTTTAAAATATAATTTCCTACCAACTTAAGATGCTTTATGTATTAATTTGTAATAATTATAAATTAAACTTGATATTTACTGAATTGGATTGTCTTTTTATTTTGTTAAATTTTGACGAGAAAATGAAATCAACTTCACTCACTTAACCAAGTGCAAAGTTTTCTAATTGGCACCTTAGTACCTAGGTATTTTGTACCAATAGGAAAAAACTAAAGATAGACTAAGATAGATAGCTGCTTTAAGTTAGCGGACCATTATGAATAAGGGGGTTGGTCTTAAAAGTAGGTAATTTGACCATGGGGGTCTGAGGTAACAGTTCATTGTTGAAAAGGGGTCACTTGTCCAAAATAGTTTGGGGAACCCTGGTTTAGCGCTTGCATTGTGCAACTTTAATTGTTTCTACTTGCTTCTTGTATATTCAAAGCTAATACTTTGTCACACTCATTCATATTCATTACGCTGAAATTATTAATAATTTCTAGAGTATCTATTCCAATTTTAAATTGCTTTTCATAATGATAAGATACCTACACAAATAAAATTTTGAAAATAAGATAGATCGTTACTGAATAGATATTCGTCTACTGATCCATTATGCGTACATCGTACCGTATAAATAAAGGCAAAAACTCACAAGATCCATTAAAAGTATTGCTGAGAAATGTTAGAAATAAATGGACGTGCTCAATATTTATTTCAAAGTGCTCAAAGTTATATTATTTTTTTAATACCTACAAATTTCTTAAAAATGCTTTTTAAGGAAAATGGATTTAGGTATTCGGCTCAGGAGATATCAATCTCTAATTCACTTTGATCAAATATGTGAATAGATATACGATCTTTTAAAAAATACAATAGAAATACGTAAATTTCATAAATTTTGAGTAAATTAAATTACATAAATTACATAAATGTAAAATACATAATCACCGCCATTATACATCTGTAAGTTCGACTAAACGTACGAAATAATTACTTACGCAACTTTTGGTCGAATAATAGCGAAACAAGTTTTTCTTTTTAAAAAGTTCACTTTTTGAACGGCCAAAGAGAATTACTAAAAAAAGTCAAGAATATGACTTTCCTGACAAAACTCTAAAAGAAACTCAAGATACCATTCTTGTTGTCATCTTTCAAATAAATATGTCATATGGATATGTGTTAGGTATTTATAGACAGCAGAACTCTGTAGGCTTACAAAAAAATTACTATAAAAAATTATTAAATTTCATCATTTCTTTCTGCATTAAAAAAAGCTTGAAATCCGATCCTCATTTGCGGATATCCTCTAAAAGTCCGCATCGTATCAGCATCCACGGATGTAGAAAAAGGGGACTATTCCTTTCTATTCTCACGTAGTAAAGTGTTTCTGTAAGAGAGTGGGCGCTATAAAAGATTCGATTGGGAACGATGTCGAACGAACGTCCGCGCTTGCGTCTTCATTTGGCCCATACGCCACAACAAACACCATTTGGCTAAGTAACACTTCGAAGAAAACTCGCCACAAAGCTTTCCAATGTACACCCATTAAATAAATTTAAATATAAATTACACACTTTCTCAACGAAATGTTTAAAAACGTCAACCATAATTTTCGTTTTATTGTTAATTAAATTGCGCACATTGTATATCCCGAAGTGCACACGTTAACATAAAACTGAAAAGAAAACGAGTTTTGAAAACGTCCTCATATCTTTTTACTTTATTAGTCATAAATGTCCTGCTGTATATGTATTTTTAATGGCATGATTGGTCTTATTTTCAAATTGACTACATCCGATTAAAGTGCTTTTCGCCAAAGTAGCACATGTTTATATTTCACTCATACGTAAGTGTATGAAATTCAATTTAGTTGAAAGGGAAATAAAGCATTTCCTATTTACTCGGTTCGTGGTAATGAAATACAAGTTGACTCGTATCATTTTTATTTTAAGAATTTCTTCTTAAAAAGACAACATTCGAAACTAGGACATTGTTTTTTTTTAATTTACACTTTGTAGGACACTTTGTTACTTTTTTACGCAAAAAAGGCTAAACCGATTTGAATGAAATTTGGCACACAGATAGGTTCCCACGCCATCGTCGCCTCAGCGTTGTTAGGCATTAAGGTGAATTAAAGAAACAAATTTAAAAAAATAAAATTAAAAATAATCTTTCCTATTTGGTTAACATTTTATTAGTTCATATATTTTTGAATTTAAAAGAAGCTGAGACTTTCACATAAGATTCTAAGACTGGGCAGTAATAAAATCGTTCAGGACCAACGCTCGCTTCCAACATAATTTAATTTTATATTCTCTTATGTGATTGTCAGCGTACTTCAACATTATTAATATGTGTAATTCACTTCACCACTGCACATATCTGGGAAAATATTGCTGTGCACTTATTGGCGACTGGACGTGATGGCAGCTTAATGAGACTGACCCTCTGGATTCCACTATGCTGGAATCTCTTATGAAATAAGGGTTTTCTAAATATACGAGTAACTAATGAGTCAAACATAATTTGGTACTTTTTAATAACCGTGTACAGCTTTTCAAGAACGCGGGAGGTAAATCTTGACCGTCTAAAAAGAATACCTACTTAATGTGTTAATTACAGTCATTTTTTCTGTCTGTTCTGATGTGACACTTTGTCATAAATTGTCACAGTATTCATTTGTTCCTTCACAATATGAGTCGTTTATTAGCCACTATCAGTAGGTAGGTAGGTATCACCTATTGTTAATTTTAATAACGTAAAAAAAACTAGCTGTTGCACGCGACTTAGTCCGCGTATCTTTAAAAAAATACATATAACCTATGTTACTCGCTGATAATGTAGCTTTCTATAGGTGAAAGAATTTTTAAAATCAGTCCAATAGTTTTTGAGTTTATTCATTACAAACAAAAATACAAATCTTTTGTCCTTATAATATTAGTTCTATATAAAATATCAACGTCCTTTAGAAAGTATTCAAACATATCATACAATATAGTTATTAACTATATACACATTTTTCAGATTATCTGTAAAAATGACCATCATGCACATGTAACAAAACAAAAATTTGCATATCGCAAAAATATAACATAACGACGTGTACTAATTTTTTTTTTTTAATATATATTTAATGTACAGACAGACACGGCTCGTTTACGATTTGATTATATGTATAAATGTTCAAAGTAATAGTATAACTAAATATGGTGATTCCGTCCCGTTACAACTGTTAGTAAAGCGGACGACAAGATTAAAAGTGTACTAATTAAAAATGACAGGAATTACGATGTTACTCGGTACAATAAAGGAATACGGGTATTAAGCGGCAACGAAACCTGTCCAGCGACTCGCAGACTCACTCTTAAATGGAAAGAAATACTCACAAAAACAAGCCGCATCGACAATACGAGTAAGTAGGTGCTTTAATAAAGTAAATGGTTCCTAATCACGTAGGATCCGACAACTCCAGCCTCATCCACTCTCCACTGACTGACATACCTATTAAATAAGGACTGTATGCGGATTTTTGGACAGGGAAACTATAGAGACCTCTCGGTAAATTTTTTCCTCGTTTAAAATGGTGAATTTTTAAATACTCTAAAATTATATTTATAATTAATTTAAATTTTAAATATTCATATTTTAAATAAATATACACACTAATCACATTTTACATAATAACATCCAATATTAATTACATATTAAATTCATTATAATTCAAATTGTAGGTTCGTGAACTTTCAAGTTTAAATGAATTTTATAATCTAGACCTTAAAAAGTAATCAAAGATTTCCTACATTTTCGAAAACTATCTTATTTTTAACTTATTTAAAAATATTTATATAGTAGATGTAAATTAAAATAAAATTTGATAGAATTAATTATAGAAAAACTGTGATGATTTAAGGAATATCGGTATTTCGAGCCTAGTCGCGTTCATGCCCATTATCGGACGATTGCCAATACTCGTCATGCTTGGACACATTTTTGTCAAAACCAAAGGCTTCCGACCATTTGTGTATTTCCAGTGATGTATATCATCTGACGCTGAAAGATGGTCTCAAACAATTGACGAGCCACGAGCCACGGAGAGGGCTATGCTCAAGGTTACTCAGCGAGATCACTGACGAAAGTCACTGACGTAACTTTTTTTTTACGAGCGGATTACCAAGTAGGAGAAGAAATCAGAAGACACAGAGCATGGAAAATCGACAACCGCTGGGACCAGAAAGTTCTCGTGTGGAGATTGAAGACCATAGACCGGCAAGCGAGTGAGTGGCAAATACACACAAAGTACTAGCAAATTATCATTGGAAGCAGATTATGCATCTTGCCACTGCAACACAAAGCCGCATAAGTAATCAAGACTCTTAAAAAGAAGAATAATAGTCATAATAAATTTAAGACATCCACATCTTTTTGTTCTTAGTATCAATTAAATTCCCTTCAAATGCGGGTGTTTATTTCAATCTGGTTTTATACTGTAAGGAACAAAAACGGATGAATCCGATCTATGCAATGCGCTTGCAACGTGTACAAGCAAAGTCGGCATCAGTTTTTAACTTTTTTAATTAAAATCTTTAAACGAATTAAAAGATTTTAAATTCATTTAAAAAGCATATTATTTTAGCATGGGCTGCTAAGATTTGTGTGAGCTTTCCCGATGAATCAGAACTGCGTATGAGATTCAACAAAGGACACTTTGTGGATTGAAATGACCATTCTTATATCTTAACAATCTCCATGACAGCTCATGAAATCTTTAAATATTTTAGAAAATGATCTTTTTAGATGAACAATCAGTCGTCGGTCTAGTCGGTCAGCAATTAGATAAAGTTATATCAACAGCACTAAAACCATATCCAAACATCAATTCGGTTTTCACATGTGAAAAGGGGGATAAACAAGGAAGGTTTGTATATATAAAAATTGCGGCGAAGCCGGCCACAGGTTGCCAGTCAGATATAAAACTTTTCTCGATTCTAATTAATTATTAAAAAACCCAAATATTTAACTACTACGATTTCAATTGTTGTCATCTTCTACTCTTCCGTCATATGCTGGTAGATTTCAGCACTATAGCAAGCACTCTTAGCCCACGAAAATGTATTACTGTGATAAAATGTAGATCATGATCTATTAATGTATGCCACGTTTCAACTAAATCCGTTCACTAATTCCGTTAACCACATTCATCATTAACGCCTAAACATTTTAATAAATTATAAGGTTTGTAACAACGAGTGACAAGAAAAAATTTCCCGCGACTTTGCCCGCACTAATTTTCTTAAGCGTTAAATAATTAAGAGCGATAACTTGTTCAATCTATATTCAGTGGCTGATTTACACATTTGCCGCCAGTAGGCTATTCAAATTTTGGCAGCCCTACTGACCCCTGAAAAAAAAAGATGTAATAAAGTACCTACTCCAATTTAGTCACAGTATCGGCTCCCGAGAGCAATGCGAGCAATTTCTGGGTCACTTGTATATTTTTTTATTTTATTTCTGTAAGACAAAAATTATGTTTTGGCCAAATTTGGCGCCCTAGGCTCCAGCCTACTCAGCCTTCTGGTAAATCCGCCACTGTCCATATTGGTCCCAAAATATGTTTGTCCAACGTTGATTTTTTATATTTTTAGATGATCCCTCAGTAGCAGTATTTTTTCTGGGTGAAAGGTACCCTGTGTCCTTTTCTGTATTTCATTAATATTCCTTGAAGACGTGTATAGATTTTTCCTGATCATGGGTTGAGGGTTAGTAAACTCACTTTCGTATGTATAATATTAGTTAGGATTGTGAGATTTTGCTATTTTTCTCAACGCTGTGTCTACCAGTGAAAGAGCGGTAATTTATAGAAGGCCCTAGTGCAATAGCACTGTGCTCGTAGCATCCCCTTGGGGATTCTGATAAACTGGAAAGTTCGGCTTTATTCTCTGGAGGTTGAATCAGTATATCAACACACTGATATACTGATATACACGAATAATCATTATACTAGATTTAATATTACAAATAGTCATCTGAAGCTTTAAAAATTATTACAGAAGTTGTAAAGTGATTCTAAAAAAAACAAGGAATTTTTTTTTCTTTAGTTAAATCATATTTCCTTTCAGTGCCTCTCCTTGAAACCTTTCCTTGTATTTTGCCAGTGAGAAGAGTTGGTCAATTTTTCATTCTCTAATTTTTCAGAATTATGACACTCTCCTACCATACTTTTCTCATACATGACCCTTCAGAGCTGTACTTTTCCCATCATACTAATACGTAGCACATGACCTAAAAAATTAAATTAGCAAACTATTTTTTAACATAATTTTAAACTCGTCGTTTAAAGGGATAACTTCATAGTAGATACTGAAAAATAAAACATATTATACAAAGTTTCAAAATGCTATTATAGAATCCAATACATTTTATTTTAATTAAATTGAGCCAAGGAAAACGAGATATCGAAAAATTGAGGCCAAAAGCATTACGAAGTGGTGACGCCGCGGAATAATATTAATTGCAAGAATCGCTCTAACACTTGTATCTGTGCCAACATATCTTCTGTCTGTACTGAAAGCTATGCATCAGTACCTACAGCACGCCAATTAAATGCACTCGCGGCACGACAAGTCCTCGTTTTTGCTGGTGATGTCGCCATTGGCTCGCTTTGTGGACGCCGAACGTTTTCGACAATGGCAAACACTCGGCTGATGCAAGTATTAGCTATTCATTTGCGATACTTTGATCTTAAGAAATGTCTCTCCGGACACATAACATACCCACTTCGGAAAAATTCCAACGTACTTTAACATTCTTCAAATAACTGGCCACTAAGAATTTCAACAGGAACTGTAGAAACAAAAGAGATATAGATATAATATACGATAGTTTTGCAGGCATAAATTTGTACCACAAACACAAACTTACAGAAGACCGTCGTGAAAAAACAGTAGGTGTGCTGTTGTGTTTCGGCGAATACTCTGTCCCATGACCCTATCCCTTTATAATCATTTATTCTTAATGCTTCTATGATCGGCAGCGCACTTGTAGCACGTCATAGGTGTCAAATCATAGGTGACTGTAGCTACCTACCATCAAGTAGTAGACCGCCAGCCTATCTGCCGGCTTTAACATAAAAAAAAACTACTTTTGTCTCAGCAACATATAATTCTAGAAATGCGGAAACAATATTTTTCTTCTTCTAATAAGCAATAGTGTTATGAAAACCCAACAAAAGCTAGCGTGCAATGAAACACTATATGTGCAAAAGGCAAAGAAGCGCATGATTAGCGGCCGGGTGGTTACGGACAGTTGATTGCTTGCCCAATTGGGCCTTATTCGCCCGCACATGGGAAATATTTTTAATCAACACCTCCATTGAACTTACGAGCGGTCGTACGTGAGCTGAGCGTACAGGGTCGTATTTAGGAAACTTTGTCTGCGTTTCCTATACGTTTATAGCATTACTTTAATAATAAAATGTGAATTATTACATTGTCTTTATATATTTGCAATCGAAGTGATATATTTAATGATAAAAAGACGAAAATTAAAAGTATCGTAGGGAAAATTTTAAATATTCTATGTCCAATCAGAACAGGTACATGAAACGAAAATACTTGAACGAAAACGAAAAGATAGACAATTCTAAAAATTATTTTTTTGATTTAAATTTAAAATTCTAAAAACTAAAACGATTGATTTCTTGAAAAAATATTAAATGTAAAAGACCTGGCTCTTTTACAAATTTATTATATGTATAGATTAGCTTTATTTTAAGAATTTTATTTTAAAACAAAAATAATGTTGGTTTTAACAATTTACAATTTTAATTTTTTTAATTTTTAATTATAAATATAACAATTCTATACATTTTTACAGATTGCAGTAAAAATTCATTTTTCAAATGAGAATTCAACTTCTAAAAAAGGCAAAAAGGCAAAAAAGGTAAAAAGGCAAAGTTATAAAGAATAACTGTTAAGTTGCAATCGCCAATTATAAATTAATATAATTAATCATACAATTTCAGGATATTAAGCCTTATTTTTTAATAAGTAGGTATACCTACATAAAAGATGAAGGTATTGTGATAAGGCTGTCCTTAACACCATATAGTTTTTACCTTCTTTATTATTACGGATCTGTGCTGTCTGTATATGTTATAGCCCCGCTACATATTCGGCCATAGCGTTGGCCAATTATGATGGGCGAGCGTGTGGAGGGCGTATTTGCGTAGGTTGGCTTATGGCGCGTGCGATTGTCGTGGGATGGCGTCGATGTCGGTTTTTCCGCCGCACATCAAAGGCAGTAGGCCAACGATGGCGGTACGCATCTACACGTGGCCCATTCCTCAGTGCCTGCTCGAACGCGGTTGAGTGTGGACGTCACGCTTTGTTTATTAATTTATGAATTTTCTTAAAAATGACTAATACATGGCCTCATAATAAAGTACCACACACACTAACACACACACATGCACGCAATCACGCATAATATGTTTCTATATGTATGTATTTGCATATAATGTATTATAATATACATGTATCTATAATTATATAAGCATATTATACATTATATGCAAACTTAAAAATTAAAAAAATATAACAATATATATATAATTTTTTAATACAATTTTTGTTATAATTTTTTAATTATTCGTTTTTTTTAAATGTATTTGTGAAATGTTACATGCTGTAACTATTAAATGAATAAAAATAAAAATATTGGGATAGATATATATCGGGATAGGTATAGATATATTGTCGCAGTGGCAAATGCTTCCACGTCCATCTCGGAAAACGTTAAGATCACAACTGAATGTCGCCATTGTGTAGTTGCGTATCAACCATCGCATGGCCATCTCGATGGGCGAACGTTCGCCGAATATGTAGATGGGCAATTAGGATAGGAGACCGGAGAGCGCTTGTGGAGAGCCGGGAGTCACTGTGCTTGATTGGCCTCATGAATGTGAACAGATTGCTTGCACAGTCCTGTTGCGCGGCGTTCGACAATCTTTAGATTCCACTAGGCTATTGGTTCTATTTCTACATGTACCTTCTGTTTTACATTTATTCAGAAGTGTATATACCTTGCATATAGTATAGGGGCAGCCAAAAATTCCATTTGAACAATTATCGCAATAATGTTAACTATTTACGTTAACATTTATTTCATATTCCATATTAGTCCATACTAATATTATAAACGTGAAAGTTAGTCTTTCTGTCTGTTTGTTGCCTTTTCACGCCTTAACTAAGGCGTGAATATAATGAACACGCCTTAATATAAGCCTAACGGCTTTATATTACTTATATATTTTATCAGGCGTTATATTTTTCATTCGGAGGTACCAGCTAATTCAAAATATTTGGTAAATGCAGTGCATTATTTCATTGCAATTTAATAATCCCGATGAAATTAGTTTCCAATAGATGTTTGTTTAATAATTAAAATTTTGTTATAGGAACAGTTAATGGAATCATTAGGAATTTATCAACTAGATAAAATTTGACGATCAAATTGGAAATAGCTAGCCAAATTAACCTTTGAAAAACAGTTTGTGAGTTTTTATGTAATATTATGTATAATGTCGCGATCGAACCTTGAACCTCTGGCATATCTTTTTGACCTATTTAATAAATTGCTCCCGCGTGCCTTTGCCCATAGGTGTACAACATGTGACATGTCATAGACGGCCAATGTAAAATGTAAGTCACGTTTTCAATAACTTTCAGTTTTACGTTTTGTTTTTCTAAAGTACCTAATTTAAGAAAAGGGAAATTTATTATTTACAATATACAGAGACTCATCAAAAAAGACTGTGATAGAATTCTAATGAGAAGCTGAACAGCTTCGGCAATCACATGATGTGATTGCCGAAGCTATTCAGCTTCTCGATTTCACAAATATACACGTTTGAAAAAGACAAAATCTTTTGAATTAGTGTAGTGACCAAATAGTGTACATAGTGAGTGCTACTTACGAACAACACAAAAACAAAGTGTCTTTTGAATGTGTTGTGACAAAATTGTGAGCATAGTGAATGCTACTTATGAACGCATAAAAGCAGTGTCTTGAATTAAGTGTAGTGACAAATTAGTGATATTATATGTAGTGAAATTAGTACTAGGTACTTGTAAAAACACAATAACAAAGTGTCTTCCCCTAATAGACAATAAGAATCGTGTTTGTGGACATTATTACATTATTCTTACTAAATGAAATTTGATCATTTAATCCTAAAATGATGTATATGCCATGCCTTTTTTATAAGATTTTACTTTCCTAAGTACATCGTTATAAAAAATATTTAGAATATACATGAGTACTGAGTAGTTGGAATTATTTGCTTGCTTCTCTAATGAATGTCAAAGTTACGATAGTAACTCTTATTTAATCTGTGGTCAAAGGCGATGTTTATAAGGCGGGCGGCGCAAGCCTTATCCCGCCGGCGGCGGCGCGCGGCGGCGGCCCGATAGCGTCATAATCGGCAGGCGGCTGAGCTCGTAGCAGACTGGCAGTCAGGCACTCGGGCACCCACCGCACTCTCCTCGTATTATTAACGGCGTGTATTGTAATCACGCGGCGGGCGATCGACTCCGCCGAAGGTAGGGCGGTATTAAATTCCGACAGCTACGTGATAAATCGAAATTGGAAAAGTTTAATAATGTTCGGTTGCTCCGAAAGCAATAAAACCGTTTATAAACGGGCACGAGCGAACGAGACGGGCGGTGGGGCGCGCCTTCGGGACTTTTAGGGACTCTTAGGTGAGTCCGCTTGGCCTTACGGACTCTAAATTGATTTTACTAGTACCTTGATGAAGTGATAAAGGCGGCGTCATTTGCTAAAACGAGGACTGTGGAAAGTAAATCAAATAACAATAATTACATATCATATCAAGTAAAAAAAAAATGATTTTATTATGATTATTATGATGAAACTATTTCATACTAGCTGGTGCTCGTGACTTTGGCGTAAAAGAGTAACAAACATCCACCCATCCATCACTTCTATATTATTAGTAGGATTATTTATTTGTTTAATCTTTAAATCTTTGTTAGTTAAACTTTTACCATCACATGCGTCATTCGTTACAATGTGACTTCATAATATAAATAGACGAAACAAAACTGAACAGAGCGCCGCTGCCAACAGTATATTTGTGACGTCACAGGACATGAATGATTACATTTCGAGTGACGTCATTATGAAGTGTTTTTCAATCAAGTTAGCAAAATTAGTTAAAAAATTATAATTTTCATATCCATACTAATATTATAAATGTGAAAGTAACTCGTCTGTCTGTCTATTATGTATCTCTTATCTTTTCATCTGTTATTATGTATGCCTTAACTACTCAACGGATCCTAATGAAATTTAGCATACACATAGTCAGGAATACGTGAAAGACATCGGGTACCTTTTATCCAGAAAAAAGTACTATTCCCGAGAGATCATCCAAAAATATAAATAGTTGTGGCGGCTCCACGTTATAGTTTCTTAATGTATAAGAATGATACACGTATCATATATTTATTCAGTATATTGATTCAGTGTAGCAACTGCTAATTATGTGGTTTATCATTATTTGTTCAGCTAATGGAATAATTACGGCGCTGAGTGGAGGATAATTGTGAGAACGCACGTGCCCATTCACAGACTAAAAAAAATACCCCGATACATTTCCTTTTTAACTTTTCACATTTTTTTAAATTGTTGGATATAATTTAAAAATGTTACTATATACATATTTTATTTCTATTAAAAGGATGATAGGCAGGCTGACGAACTATTTGAAAATAGTTTTCTACTGCCGACCCTGTAAAAATTTTGGGTACTGCTCGCTCGAAGAGGCCCATGTTGTAGCGGGACAGAAAAGCCTCAGAAGGGTAGTTATGAGTTATTAGGTCACGGGATTAAATTTCTATCAGATCCGTGTACAAAGAACAATTTTTGAAGATGGGATAAAATAATTGAACTCGCGACAGTGTGTAAGCGTTGAT
Source organism: Synanthedon andrenaeformis (assembly GCA_936446665.2). Classification (NCBI taxonomy): domain Eukaryota; kingdom Metazoa; phylum Arthropoda; class Insecta; order Lepidoptera; family Sesiidae; genus Synanthedon; species Synanthedon andrenaeformis. The sequence continues at coordinate 8,314,320 of OW387781.2, read as the reverse complement.
GTAGCTGATATTCATTTAAAATAATTTAAAAAAAGAACAATAAGCAGACAACTGCATATGAAAGTAAACTAACTAAATATGATAACAAGGATCTTCTTCTTCTTCTCTTTTAATGTCTTGGCTCCATCAGATCTTCTCCGATGATTTTGCCAGTGTCATTAGTAAAAATAGCAATTTGTAATAGCCTTTTTTAAAATAAAAAAGTCAAAATTGAAATTAAAATCAAAAGTAGCAGATCCCAAGACTAGTCAGTCAAGTCTATAATTTTTCTTAGTTTTCCAAAACAGGTCCGTCAAGTCCAAAGCAGTCAGGTCAAGTCCGATAACAAGGATCAATATGGTATACACCTCTGACCAATAATCTAGTTTCATATCAATTTTAAACCTTTTTAATGGTCTGTCATTATGAAGTTCATGTTAAATAATTATGTTCTATTTATTGTCATTGTGTGTCAGTGTCATATGTTTTCTCTTGTATTTCTTGCGATCAATAATTTTATGAAGCTTAGTTTTCACTTCTGACGTGTAGGCCAACCACTGACATGTTTTTTTTATGTTTTTCATAATGTGGCTATAGTAACAATCTAATTATTTGTATTAAAAAGTGTCGATTGCTATACACCTTAAGTCCACGTCGGCGTAAAGAAAAGTAACAGCTAAGCTCCGTCGCTAGGTCCCTTTTTCCTAGGACCATTTTTTAAATTTTAATTAACCTTCTTTAAAATTTATTAAAATAAGTTATTATCAATTAATTACCAATTAGTTGGTAAAATTAATTTAGCAATTAGAGCATTTACACAAGCTTTAGATTTTATACACAGTGTTAACTCAGAATTAATGTGGTAATGAGAAGCTGATATCAAAGAGTTCTAGCTATATATTTGATCAGTAAGGACTTTCTGTCTTAACTAATATGAAAAGGTCTTTTTGTCCAACCTATTATTTTTTATGGTGTTAATGAGAATATGTATATTTGTGTAGAAAATAATACCTTTTATTTATTTCTTTAAAAAGTAATCATGTCATTTGAAAATTAATAGAAATAAAGTATAAAATATTGTGATATTAAACAATGGGAACCTACTCTTAGTAATATTATTTACATATTCAAATTGCGTCTATACAAAACTCCTGTTTTTAATTATAAACTTAATTTTCTCTTGATAAATCTATGGAAATTTTTACCTCGAGCCCCAACCTTCTCTAGAGCTAAGGGTAGAGTAATTACTTCTTTTCTTTGTAATAAAAACGGATTAAACTTTGCTTAGGGCGGCCCATTCATTTTGTTTACTATTCAGAATGGCTGGTATTAAGAAAAAAACTAATTTAAGCTTGTCGTTATGGATACACGACAATACTCAGTTTTTACGTTTTAATAAAAATTAAGTCCTATTATGTCAAAAGCAAGTTTTAGAAAGGGGTAAGTTTTAGAAGGCATTTTATGTAGGTATATTTAATTAAAATTTCGATGAAAGAAATTTACTCTCGAGAATTTTCCAGAAATTACAAGAAATTATAATAGCTACTAACAATAAATATTGAAATTACCTACATTTTCTCGACAGATTTTTGGAAGCAGTCATTAAAGGCCGTCAAAACAACATAATTCAGAAATAACTGTTTGTTGCTTCGGTGATTCTTTTTTTCATAATTTTTCACGTTTCACACCCCGTTTTTGCGTCGGACGGCGGGGCATAAAAATACACCTGTGATTGACTATATTAGACAACTATCAATATCTATACGTACTTAATTTAATCAACAAAAGTTACTTTAAAAAAAACAAATCGTCTAGAATAGAAAAAAGGAACAAAACTTGTCATTTTTCAGTTCACAATGAAAGGGCGGCGTAATTAAATGTTAATCTTGTAAGTCTTTGAAATATACAGTCATGTAGGGAACTAATAAAAAGAAACGTAGACAAATGAGCGCTTAATTTCTGTCGCTGTAGGACGCTGAGCATTGATATCAATTATCAGGAAGCCAAAGCTGGTATTCCTTACGTGAATTTGTACAATAAAGCCGCTAATCCCGGCCCAAGCGAACAACAATTTGTCCAAACGGTTATGTTATTGCGGTCTGGCTCTGAGCGGCCTGTAGAGACGGCCGCGTCCCCCTCACATAGTCATTCTTTTCATATCGTAACGTATTTTTCTTTTTAATCAAAAATAAACTACTTAATAATTTCATTACAAACTTTATTTAGATTAATTTTATTAAATACTAGCTGTTGCACGCGGCTTCATCCGCGTAACTTTATAAAATATAGCCTATGTTACTCGCTGATAAAGTAGCGTTTTAAAGGTCAAAGAATTTTAATTCAAGTCAATAGAAGGCCTGTTTTCAAGTTTCAAGGTGCTATGTAGCAACCACGCTGACGAATTCCCAGCAAACATAAAAAGAGCAGTCTTCAGTTTTTTAGACGGCACAAGAAATTGAATTATAAATAAAAAATATATTTAAATAGTTGATAGTTCTAAAACCGAAATTCGTGGATAATTCACGATCACTGAAATTTAAGTTTGTGGCTAGCCGAAAGAATTGGCCCTAATATCAGTTGAGTCAATTTGTCGAAACTGTTATTGCGTAGGGAGTAAACCTCCGCACTCACTTTCCTACGGAATCGGCCATAACGAACAGCTCGGCTCAGTCTATTGCCGACGAAAGGACGTTTGATTAAGATACTCGTGTCACTTTATTTTGCAATTACACCAGACGTAAGGTCGCAATCTTCTTTATTGTTAATTTGAAATAAATCTACCCAAATTGGCCGGACTGTGTCCTCGGATTTCGAACATGTATTCATTGTGCATGTACCGATATACTAATATCAGAATAGTGAAAAACGCAGTGGCAAGGCACACTGCGTTTCGCAGTCATTTGTAAGGCCGTATCAACCCCCTTACAGAAGACCACCGTGAAGTAACAGCATATGTGCTGTTGTGTTTTGGTGAGTGAGTATGTAAGAGATGCCAGAGTTCGCTATCCCTTCCCAATCCCTTATCGGTCGGCAGCACACTTGCCGCACCTGTGGCGTTGCTTGTGTTATAAGCGACGGTAGCCACCTACCACCCGTGCGAAGCCGGTAGCGGCCCGCTAGTTACATAGTATATATTACATTATATGATTATAATGCGGATTTCAACAATGGAGAGTGTTAAACGGGGAAAGTTTTTATGTATGAACAAAAAAAATGCACCCGTGCGAAGCCGGGAACGGGTTGCTAGTTGTTAATTAAAATAGAAAACATTCCATTTAATTTAGCCCACATATTGTTCTTATTCATGAATTTACATCGAGTTGTGTTTGTGAATTAATTGATGTTTGTCAATCCGATGTTGTCGCCTAATCTCGGCCTCCAATATTAGATAGATATATGGGTATTTGAAATTGGATCGAAGATTGTGAGGGATTGAAGGACGAAGACGTCCGGGGCGGGGTGCGGGGTGCGGGAGGGTGTTGCCTGCCCACGCACCACGTCCGCGCCGTAATGAGTTGAAAGCGGATACTTGTAGCGCACTCAACGCGCGCGTGTCCGGTTACCCGCCTAATGTTGCCCGGATAAACAATGACGTCCAGCCTTTTAGCGACATTTGTGGACCCACTCAACACTGAACGTAAGCCTAAAAACACCTCCCATCCATTTTTACTATTCTGGAATCTTTCCGAAATAGAATACATATTATTAGGTAGGTAGATCTATTGACAAAACTGAAACTGAAAACTGGTCTACGTTTTGTATTTAATGCCACTGCAAATCGTTGTGGGTTCCATCAAATGGACACAATGCAACTCAATTTACTCGTTAGATAAATGTGTAAATTGTGTAGGTAATTGTGAGTTATTATGAGCTGTGGTCACCAAAATATACAAATTACAAATAGGAAGTAATTTGTGAGGATTTCCATATTTAGACAACTACAAAACAAAACCAAATGGCACGCTATACCAAGTTTCACAATCACTTACTTCACGCCATGCTGGTAATTTCAAAACGGCAGACGAGCGGTGGACAGGGATACCGGTGCGAGCTACTCCGCTCCGGACGTTTTGCTGGCGCTTTGCAGTAACAAAACGCCTGGCAAAAATGACATTTTTGCCGGATCTGGCATAGTGTGAACAGCTTCATTTAAATTGTACACCCACTAGACTGTCCGGCAGTTTTGCCGGTCCGGCTTAGTGGGAACCTAGCCTATGCCACTCTAAGACTACGACTGTTTCAGTACTATCGTAAGATTTCACTTATTTTCGTAGTTATTTGTCCATTTGTGAATGTACGTAGTGTGTAAGTGCACAAGCATTAAGTAAGTGCCGATGTGAAAGCCGCCTAGTCAAATGTAGAGTGACGGACCATCAACGTTGTTCCATTAGGCGAAACTCGGGCGGCCAACGGAGGCGCTAGTACGGGCGGGGGGCGTGGGGATCTACTACCAGTTGTTTGATACGCCATTACTTCATTAGAACACTCTTGTCATACATCGTCTTACTCACTATCCACAACTATATAATACTAGCGGTCCGCTCCCGGCTTCGCCCGGGGTGCATTTTTTTTAATGTAAAAACCTTCCCTGATTATCCATCCATCCATCCACTATCCATGAGTGAAGACAGAATTAAAATCGGCCCAGCCGTTCTCGAGTTTTGCGCTTAGCAACACCTTTAGGGATTCATTTTTATATTATAGACTAGCTGGTGCCCACGACTTCGTCCGCGTTGAAAAATATTAAGTAGCCTATCCTGTGTTCCGTACGTCCAAATGTTTATCTACCAAGTTTCATGAAAATCAGTTAATTCGTTTCAGAGTTATGGAGGTACATACATACATACATACATACATACATACATACATACAATACCTACACTTACAGATTTATTATTAGTATTGATTACACATATAATATTACTACACTCACAAATCCCTGTTACACTAAAACGGTCTAGTTTGAGTTTTGCTTCATTCAAGTCAAATAACTCACCCTCTGGTGGAAGATTAAAGGTACTAAATGCGCCTATATGAATCTTGACATTATAAGTTAATTTGTATGTTGTTTCCTCAAAAACGGCTGATTATATGATAATTTATTGGTTGTAAATTAGGTTAGATTCCCGAGGGATTGTTTAAAAATATAAAAAAACAGTGGCAGGGCAGCCCACCGTCGCGTCGTCGCAGCGATAAAAATGTCAGGCGTTATAAGTCATACTTTTAAATTTTTCAATACGTACGAAGTCGCGGGCACAGCTAGTAAAGAATAACTCAAATCACAAAATATAAAGAAGACAGACAGAAAGAAACACTTTATTAACTAATTAGTTTTGACAAATATATAAATACTAGCTACACGCTGCCGGCTTCTCCCGGGTGCAAAAAAAAACTATCCTATCTTTTAAGTTGGACCAAATTACATATACTTAGTGACGAAGTTTTATCAAAAATCAGTTCAGTAGTTTAGATCATCGAGGACACACAACGTGTGACACGTAATTTTTATATATATAAAGATAGATTTACAATTGGGACCATTCTATAATGCCTGTATTGCGAAGCCATTCCTTATATCACAATATGGCATAATATGCAATCACTTACTGGAGACGAGAACATGTCACGTCAAGTCATTTAGATTATGTCAAGATTTCTTTACTCTCTCTAATGGACAAACCAATACACACAACTATTTGAAGCAATTCATGATCGTTACAAGAATCCTTATAATTTCAACGTTGTAAATTGTTCCTAAATAAATTTAACGTATTCTCTTTGTCTTATGAAACTAGTTAGCGCGAATAGCACGTGGTCCCGTAAATATGGAAGCGGGAGTGAGGCCCCAGGCGGGGTGCAAAGGGTGTGGTCCATTATCCCGCAGAGAGGGCATCGCAACAGCAAAGACGTTAGTCCGGCTCTCTGCATCGGCGACTTTATGACGTTATCTCTAACAGGTTCCGTCGCTGAGATGGGGTTGCTCAAAGTGGTGAAAGCACGGGATCCTCTGTTGTGCCTGATAATTGCCTCTAATGGAAAAGTCTAGTCACTTCGTACCAAGTGCATTCCAAGTTTTCACTTCTGTTTGATGCGCTAAGTTATTATTACGTATTAAATGTACGGACATTTAATAAAGTTGATTATATAAGTATTTTGAAATAAATATCTTTCGGGATCCCAATAAAATTACTTTCATATTTTCAATTTGTGAACATGATTGAAAATATGAAAGATTTTTATTTTAGAAGTGAAATTGTGAATTCGAAGTTTGCGAAGACGTTCGGATGAGATTTTTCTGTATCATGTCTGGATTAGATCATGTCCTGGATTAACTTTAAACATACTTTTTAATCCAATTCATTCCCCGTGAGAGTCAAGAGTGGCTAGACCGATTTTATTTCGGTTTTCACTTATGGAAAGAGGGATAAACGGGGAAAGTTTGTATATATAAAAATTGCACCCCGAGCGAAGCCGGGGCTAAGTCAGTAAACACAGCATAAAAAAAGCATTAAAAAAACTATACCAATACTTGCTTCAACTTTTCAGTTTGACATGGGTTTAGAGGTTGGACATGTGAACTGCATGCAAAATAAGGTGAAGGTTGATTTTTTCGTATGACCGGCAGTTACATAGGTACCTACTTGACAGAATGAAAAAGCAAGCAAAATCTAATACACTTACGAACATCTTACAGCGCATACATATTTAACACGCATATTTACCGATTGGCGTGGATCACAAGGGGGTGTACTCAGATACCAGTTGGGGAGGGAGTTAGGGAGTAAAGACGGTCATTCAATGAGATTGCTTCTTGCCGCCACTCTCGAGGTAATGGATCTCTCCGAAATGGACTGGATCAAGGAAACACGACTACCTATTGCATTACTGCATGCCACGCTTCATTCTACGTTCACCAAACAATATATCAAACTAACAATGACTGCTTTTCATTTTAAGGGATATTTTAGTGCCTTCATTTTGAAACTACAACTGATCTTTGCACGATTGCGCAATAGGGATGTTGTTTATTTTTGGGAGATCTTTTAAAATCAGGTATAACTGTCTAAAAATCGTGTTTTTAAAATTCCATTTCAAATTTCAAATTCTAATATCAGTTAAGATATGGCTGTAAAGTTTTATTAAAATGCTTCAAGTAGTTTTGCGTGAAAAAGTAACAAACCTACATTCAAACCACAAACTTTCGCATTTATAATATTAGTTAGTACATAGAGCAATGTGAAATGTCTTCCTAAAGTACTTACGTACTCGCTCGTATATACATAATACAGTAGTATATCGGCGGACAATGGATTCAGTATGGATTGAATTATGGAATAGGCGAAACTGTGCCGGTGTAAGGACAATAGGGGAAATGGAAAATGTGTGTCGCCGACTTGCGGCCTAACAGCTCCTGGACAGAGTGCGGACTCGATAATGGATTGATCTGATACACGTCGAGCGTCACACTCGCAGTGGCTACACTCCTATACATTTACTTAATTGAAACCTACTACGTTGGCTTTATATGCTTTATTTTATGTACGTATGCATTAGTCAAACCAAGTTCCATGGATTTGTAATGTAATTACGGTTACGGTGGAAGTATTTATTATAAATTTTTAAGTTTATAAAAGTGTCTAATGTACAAGAACAATTTTCATTTTTAAATTGATATTAATTAAAAACTATATTAAATTCTATATAAAGTTTTGAGTTTATAATAACAATCCTTAACATGTACACTTAGCGGCCAGGTCATGGCAGCCAATGAGATCGGTAGTCTCATAGTCGCTTAGTCGGTTCAATGAGACCAATAAAGCTTGGCCGCGGCGACCTGGCCGCTAAGTGCGCATATACGCTCAATTTGTAATAGGAACATTAATTTGTAATGTTCAACATTGTATTTAACATTGGTTGCGCACGCGCATTCCCAATCAATATTTTTATACCATTATTATAAGAGAAACTTGAATTAATTAAGCTCAAATCATGCTGGACCCATAGACCCATCGCTATGACCCACATGTGGGTCCACAAGGAATTTTCTTATTAGTTGGGATCCTGCTGACTCACTCTTGACCAAAAACACTTATGGTTTATTTAATGGCCTTAATAATAAACCGATAATCGAACTGCCTAAAAAGTACTACTTATATTTCACCAGCAACTTTGAGAAGTTAAAAATGGGACTAGTATAAAACTAAAACTATGACTTCATTTCGAATGCATTTTCATGACTCCAGTTCCTAGTTTTGGCCCCTATAAAGATGGTACAATCTAAGGTTATTATTATAAAATCTCTTCTTCTGTGTTATTTTATTATAAAATAATACTAAAAGTAATTTAATTTTATCTTGTATCTACCTACTTAAGCGAAGTCTTGTGATAGAAATTTCAAAATGAATTTGGTTCGTCGTTGCGGGTAACACGTTACGTTGAAAGCACAGGACAAGAATCCGCTTTCAACTCATTACCCGCGATACATAAAACGAACGATGCTAGAATGTTTTCGAACTGTTCTCTCTTCTAATAGGGTCCTCCACGTCTGCATAAAAGGCTTTTACGTCGATGTCATTACTGGAATTATATAAAGTCCATTAAAAGTCGACGCGTTTTCCTCTCCCGGCTATAGACACTGTCAAACTAAACGTGGCGTGAATTATGAGCATACAACATTGAGTTGGCTCCTTTTAATAAATAGGCAACATGCAAAAAAATAATTATAGTTCATGTAGATTTGTTTGTTTTTTGAATAAAACATCAACTCTTGACATGTCTGTCACCGTCACTGTCAATGGCTCAGAAAATAGTATCAGTAAATAATACCCAGAAATCAGAGTCGTTTGAGCGTGTAAGTAAAGCGACGTGGTCGTCACGTGGCAACGCGTCGTCCTTAGTCACGTGACGCGTCGCTCTACGTTTTAGCAGCATGGCTCGCGGCAGTTACCGCCCCCTTAAAGACCATAGCATGTGTGCTGTTTTGTTTCGGTAAGTAAAGGAAGCCAGAGCCCATTTACCTATTCCTTTCTAATCCCTTATCCTTAATCCTATGGTCGGCAACACCATGGTACACTTACAACACTTCTTTTTTATTCTTTATTTTGAGGCTTTTCCGACTTGCAGCACTTGTGTTAATGACGACGGTAGCCACCTACCGACAAGTTGACTGTCTGACGACCTTAACATAATAAAAGGGGACAATCAACAATTTATAATAAATTTAGTCTTTATTTAGTATGTAGTTTCTTCACGAATTATCTTTTACAAAAATGTTAAGTAGGTATGCATTGTCTACATCGTTTTTGAAATATTGAATTACAATTTGGCATTTGTAAAAGTTAGGAACTTTGTATCTGATCTGTAATTAATATTCCATTTTCTTAAATTAAGAAATAAATCCTATGTGTATGTAATGTAATGTATTCGGCAAGAATGCAATCTCTTAAACCTTTTAGATTTTAAATCCCGTTTTCACCAACATATATAAATACACCTATATCGACGACTTACAAATAAAGAGAACTCGGTAAGGCTACAGTCGCTAGTTCATTATCCAAATGGACTACAGCTATTTGATCCACTTATGTGATTGCCTGCAAGCATTATCTCTCTTCTACTGAATGAAAGCCATAAGTCTACCTCGTAACTCTCTCGCTCCTTACAATATTTGTACCTTCTTTAAGATCTGGTTATGCACATAAATTAACTCTTAAAATTACTATCTATGGCAGACGCTTCCATAGATACTAATTAAGGCAGGCAATTTTCATTTGCAGTTAGGTATATTAAAAGAGTTTTAACACACAATAATATTATTTATATTATTCTGATTTATGTTATTGATTTTTATTTTATACATAAATTAATGTGTTCGTTCACGCTACAATGAAATATTGCAAATGTGTATTGTTGATTTTAACTTGTAAGATAGTTTATAATTTAGTATAAAAAAGATAAAGCTAGCTTCCATAAAGAAGAAGTAAATAATCAATCCTAAAGCTTTATAACAAGCAGTCTCAAAACCGACTGTCAACAACATATTGTTTTATACCGTAAACACGCAATAATAAATCAAGAGAAGCTTATAGTGTTATGTCGACATGTTTCAAATAACATATACGAAATAATTTCATTGCAAAAAGGGTTACCACTTTTAATCTGTTAAAAATACCGCTTTTTACGTACCTACCTACGAAGCAAGGAAGACTTGCTCTATTTCCTACAATTATTCGTCGGAAATGAGATTTCGGATTAGAGCGTCGGTCTGATGAAGACGCTGCCGCCAAGATGGACGAGACGAAAAAACAATTAAGCGCGGTCTTAATATGATCGTAGCCAAGATTTACAAAGGCCGTATACTAATAATTTATTTTTTTATAATTGCTTACTTTATCTCAACCGATAGGGCTTGGCTTGGCATATAAGTCCATTTGTTTACAACCCTTTTAAAATTAGTAGGTATCTAGTAATAGTTATTTTAAAAGGCAAGACACACTTTAGTAGTGGCAGGGCACATTGCGTTTCGCAGTCATTTGGGCAGCCCGTCTGGCGGCAGTAACCACCTCCTTACTACTAGAGCTACTAGATACTAGAGCTATTTCCCTATAATACTACTAGTAAGATACTATTTCCCTATCCCTTCCAAATCCCTTATCTTTAATCCTTCTATGGTCGACAGCGAACATGCAGCAACAAGCGTTGCTTGTAGTATAGGCGACGGTATAGCCACTTACCATCAAGTGGACCGTCAGCCTTAACATAAAAAATAATAATGATCTATTTTTATTTAAAACATTATACTTTACAATAATCTTACACAATTTATGTGTTATCGAATCATTCGTCATACATTTATAGTCAACATGTTATTTTATTTTATTCTACACACCTCATAATAGGTTGATTAATAGGATAATAATATCTTAAATATACTTTTCGAGCAATTGTATCGAAAATTATTTTTAAATAAAATTCCAATTCAAAGTTTTAAATAAATTTTAAGATTTACTAAACTATAATATTAAAAAAAAATCAATAATTTATTGACACACGTTAATAAGATTGACTTTAAAAAAAATAATTTATTTCTATTACCAGGAATTGCCTCTCATTATTCATCGTTTAAAATATATTATGCAATAGTTATAAGGTTTACAATAATTTGCAAGGGCATAGTGAATGTAACAGGTGCCTTACTGCTCATAGATCACAGTTTCATACTTTTATTATATCTGTACACACAACTTTGTTAATTAAAAGTTAACAAAGCCGGGCTCTAATTGGATGCTTTATCTGACTAAGTCATTGTTGTTGTAGTTACATACATATACTGAATATAGGCAAGGTATATTTTAAGAAATGCTGCACTCATTTTAATTATCCTCATTTTTTTTCAATGAAGTCATGAAGAAGACAATACAAAACACATCGTTTATGATAAAAAAAACCCATAGTTTGTGTATATGTATTTTTTAACCCAATATCAATTTTAAACCGCGATAATCCCTGTCAAAAAATACAATTTCTAATTTTGCTCTTCAACATGTGCTCTACACTTCATTCTAAATTACGATGCGCTATATGATCTAATTGACAGTATTGACTGGTATTGACAACTAAAAATATTACTTGGCTTGGGAGTTATTACAATTATTCGCTTTTCCTTCAATCCGTTCCTAACCCAACATTATGATGATGGTGATAAAGTGTAATTATTTTAAAAAAATACCAATTATTTACAATCATCGTATTTCAATTGTGTCTACAAAATTTACTTTTTAGTTTTAAGAACTTTAACCATTGTAGAAAAAAAAATGAAACTGACTAACAAACCTACAAAATCTCCAAAGTGAATCGCATATACCGTTTCAGTAAAATACCCTTTGGACCTATTGCAAAATATGTATACAAAATGTCTCTTACAGAGTCGTAGGGTTCTGACGGCTATTACTTACAACGCAATATCAAATTGCTTTCAATTTATTTCGCAATTGCCGTCTTTAAGTTTCGCTTTGTAGGGGCCTCTGACGTCGGTCCGAGGCAACAATAAAATGTATTCGTCTCCGGAATGTTTAATATGGGGAAAAGTTTAATAACGCGTCCGGGAGAGCAGGCGGGCGGAGGCCCGAGCGGCCGGCGGTCAGCGCGCCTCATCCAGCCCACTGCGATAAATCAAATCTCTTACCTACCTTCTACGTCGCCACTATGAGAAAAATCCTTATTACATTTGAAAACATTTCTTTGATTTCTTATAGGAAAATACCTAAAATAGAGGTTTACAGACAAAGCGTCCTTCTCCCGAGTCTCAGAGCACATGCCTGACTAACTAAGGCCAATTAGATGGGTAAAAAAGTTAAAAGGATGGCGGTAAGAGTCTGGATGAGAGACGTTCGTTGTGACGTCGCCGAAGGGGCCTCAACGTTGCATCATTAGCTAACGACACCTGCGAACGTGTGCCTACTTTCTTTTCTCCTATGATACTGAAAGAGATAGGTTGAATAGATACTGACCTGGTATTTTATGTTCTTTTATAGTCATTTTAGTGGCAAACATTTTCAACAGCATGGGTGCGTGAGTACCTAAATGTTATACCACAGCTAAATCTATCATCATGCTTCTTCATGTCATAATTCGTCTCATTATTACATTCGCGTTGTTTTATACGGTGACCGTCAACATATATTTTTTTAATGTTAAGGTCAGCAGACAGACTAACGGTCCACGTGATGGTAGGTGGCTACTGTCGCCTATAACACAAGAAGCCCCACAGAAGGATAGGGGATTGGGAAGTGAAGAGAAATAGGCTCTGGCATCCCTTACACATCACTGAAACTCAACACCACACATGCTGTTATTTAACAGCGGTAAGGCGGTGGTTTGTATCGAACAAATTGATCTGTCTGACTATCAGTCACACATTCACATGAAAATATTCCCGCAAATCCCATTTCAGATGCAGTGTATGATTAGCAAAGCCATTGTCCTCGTTCGTTATAGGCGAGTCGCTGACGGTGGGTGGATTCATCAAGACACAGCAGAGGAAGCTTGTCGGCCCTGAAGCCCGCCGCCGACACAATACCTCCCTGACGTTAATTAAATGTTAACAAACGCCCTCGTCGCCTAATTGGAACTGTTGCCTATTATCCTTACCTTCCGACGCGGAGAATGACTTTCCAACTTGAGAACTGTACGTACCTACGTACTTCACACTTTTTACCCTTGATTCTTAAAACTAGGGGTTCATTCATGCCTTTGTTGTCTAAAGAAGTGGGTAATTCCATCTAAAAACACAAAAGATATTACGCGACGTTGTCGCTCTGTAAACTTCCTTGAATATAATAGGTAGGTACGTATATCTAATACAAATTTATAAAATCCATTCCGTAAATTAAATTGCGGCCAAGTTATATCTATTATGTATAATATAAGTAATTACATAAACCTTAGAATAACACGCAATTTCTTTACTCCAGCCTTAATTCATTAAGAAAATGAAATTGCCTTTCCCGTAATGGACTACTCGAATTAATGCCTCTCTTTAATTAGCATTAAGCGGAGTTCTTAGCGGAAGTTGACGCTTGTAAATTAGACTTGAGTGACACGTGCTAGATTTGCGTGTCTTTTGCCTACCAACCTATAAAAATTTTAATCGATTCATTATTGCTTTAAGAAATATTAAAGGATTTCACAAAATTTCCGAAAACTTACAACCATGGAATAAACTAAATATAGTTGAAAAAAAATTAAATTCAGAGGTAAAATACCTCTTGATCATCGAAAAGATGAGATGAAATCGTGTACAAAGTTTACTCTCGTGAATACGCACCTAGAATAGTTTTTGCAGACCAATGTTGGTAAAAAAATGTGAATATACCTACGCAATTTTTCAATAACATTTTATGCTGACGAAACTACGTTTGAAATTGAATATGTGACCGGAAGTTTAAAGTCAAAGTTGGTTTCAAAAAGATTTTTTAACTATGATTCAATAAAACTTTATTTTATTATACAAACTTATAGAATGATCTCTTGAATTTATGATTGCATTCAATAGCACAGTTATTTGGGATTTCACAAAAAATATTATAAATAAATGCAAAATTGGATACCCAAAAATGTGTCCAGGGTGACGACTTTCCACACATCTATTATTTCTTAACCACGTGACCTGATTTTTTTTTCTTATTTTTCCCAGAATTGTCATAACCTAGCCTATCGCCCCGTGTCCGCTTGGCGTTAATTTCTGGGACACCTTGTAATATGTTAATGTGGAAATACATAAATGAATAAATGGCAAAATTAAATTCGTCACTATTTATTAACCTAAGTATATAACAATTACATCTATTATATTTAGCAATTACCTACTACGAGTTAATGGACAAATCGCTCGAATTTATCTCGCCCGAATCGGGCGAATTGTCATGTTTTTTTTCACCTATTATTTTTATAGACAACTCGCCCACTAGCTTAATGTACAGTCCGTTACATAAGAGGTATTAAAAGAATTTTTAAATTAGAATTTTCTTATTTCTTACCACACGTACTTAATAGGTTTTAATTTTAATAGGTAGGTATACAACTAAAAATACAAATTTCTTGTTCTTACTCGTAATGTAAATTTCTTAATATATCTCGTACGATTTTTAATATACTAAAACAGCATGATAATTGCTGTCAGTTGTTATATTCCAAAAGAACCAACATTACAAAAAAATGTTCGATTTAGCTTTCTATATTTTGATAGTCTTTTTGTCGATTTCATGGATCCCTTTTTTTAAATACGTCTTGTAAAGCTTAGTAATAGTTTGCTCCTTTTTTGTAAGTGTGAAACACTTTCTGTTGAACAAATAATTACTTAATAACGTAAACCAGATCATTTATGTATACTGATGTTATTGATTAGATAGGTATAAATATTAAAATTTTTGAATCCTATAATATTTTTCTAATATGATCAAGGTTATCTGATATATATCAGTATATCACAATATATATCGTTTGATATTTAATGCAGATATACACTGGACCGCAGAGGACAGAAATATGCAGATATACAGGGACCAGTCTGCAACCCATAAAAATAAGTCTATCTATCCGTATCCATGATCGTTCTCAATTTTCCTCCCACCTCTTATCCTACAAGCGCTCGACTCTCGCTTGAAGATAGGAAAAATCAAAACAGATTATTTTTTCTTACCTTTTTTTAGATTTTTTTGATAACAAAAAACATTGGTTGTTGACTTGACTCATTATCTCCTACCTGGCAACACTTTTTCAAAATTATTCTGGCAAATTAATGCGAGCATTGATTGACATTGACACTATTTTCACAGAACACTATATACTCAACTCAATTACAAGCGTAGAGGGAGGAATAGATAGGTCTTTCAATTTAATTCATATTCAACAATTTGCAGAATTTTAACTTGGTTATATGTTATTGTTTTATAATATACATTGAAATAAAGGACCGGAAATATCGCAATTATTTACTTATAATAGATGTTATTGTAGGAATGGCTAATATACGACCTGCTGGTTTATCAGACGAAAATTCAGACAGTGAAGATTATGGATTTTTTGAAAAGCCGGTAAGGGATTTATTTTCTATATTATATCACTTGTTTCAAATATCATTTTCTCATTCTCAAATATTAATTATTTCTTGTATCTTTCACAATGTCATAAAATGTTATATTCACCCAACTAACATTTTACTGGACCTTTTGTCTTATAAAATAATTCCTTAGTCAAGGACTATTGTAAATTGTAGGTAATACATTAGTTGTTTCATTTTCATTTTAGACACGACAATATTATGCTCCTCCACAACCAAGTTCCAAGAAAAAAATAGAGGTTGATTTGCAAGATGCCATAATAAATGGAAATATATTAGAAGTTCAGAGAATAATTAATACAAGTGAGTCAGTTCTTTATTAGGAATGTAAAATTTCTATTGTAGATTTACTTTGTTGATAGTATTTAACTTTTAGTGTTATCTCAAGCAACGTAACACTTATAACAAAGGAAAACTACATTAATAATTTATATACATTTCAGATTTGAGTGGTGATGTAAATGTAAGACTGGACAGCGGTTGGACTCCCCTAATACATGCTTGTTTCCATGCTCAAGACGAAATAGTAAAAAAGCTTCTGGAAATGGGGGCCGATCCAAACTTACATGCAGGTAAATGAAATACATCATCTCAGCTGTAAGACGCCCACAGCTGGACATGGGTGTCCATGACCACAGCTTGAGAATCTTCCAGTCACAGCCGGCTGTCGACTCCATACTATGTGTTCTGCCCACTGCCACTTCAGCAGGTTATGTTGGTAACTTTCATTTAAATATGGATCTCTTTACTCCTTATTCAATATCACAAAGTAACCAAAGCCCTCTCCCATAGCATATTGAGCGACATTTAGCATTGTTACTAAGCCCATAGTTAGATACCATGTTTCATTATCATATGTCATCATTGACAACACATTGGTTGACATAGGGATAGCATAAAATAGGAAGAAGGGAGAGATGGAGAAGTAATCGCCATCAATTAAAAAAAAAAAAAATTAAAAGCAACCCATCAAAGTCCAATTATGTTGGAGGTAGAGGCTTTAATACCCTAAAGCCCCCAGATACTCTAAAAAAAATCTATTAAATAGTAAATGAAAGTAGAATGTATTAGAAAAAAATTGTAATTGTACTTAAATGTATTTTTTTTTTATTGCATTTTTTTTTTATTAGGGATGGGTTTGCTCTTGGCCAACATCTAGCTGTGTAGCGAAGATGTGGCGAGATGAGCGAAGATGAGCGAGCTTACCCAGAAGATGCCCATTCACTCGAACTTTAAAAAGATTTGGGTTATATGAGCTCGTTTAATTGATAATTATAAATTTACTGACAGTAAACAGCCTGTGCGGGTGGCGTAACTCCTAGGGGAATATTTCAATAAAAAAAAACCACATTGGTTGAAATTAACTAATGGGATAAAATTCAATTAGAATTTTTATTTTAAATTGTAATTTATTGTAAGAAAAATTAAATGTACCAAGAAAATAAGTGTATAAGAAAAGTCCAAACCACTTTTAGTTTTATGTGAATGTTCTAACTTAGACTTGTGAAGTTTAATCTTCAATGATTGCTTGTTTTGACAAAAAAAAAACAGGTTTTCTTGCTATTCTTCTTCCGCATTAAGTAATAAATTATTTCTATTCCACACGTGAAAAAAACATTAAGAGGGGTGCTCTAATTGGGATTCAAATTTCGCCGGGTAACTAACTACTTCATGTTAACTTTTTAAAATTATGTTTATGTACACTTCATCATAAATCAGTTTGATTGTTTATAGACTCGATGACACCAGTGATGTCGGCATGTTCAAATACAAATGCACAAACTGATACCATATACAACATTATATCAATGCTGATTGAGAAGGGATGTATATTGAATATTGGTGATAAATATGGACAAACACCTCTTATGAGAGCAATCAGTAGTGGACAAATTGATATAGTTAAATTATTGTTAGAGCAAAAAGTAAACATTGAAATGAGGGATCAGCAAGGGTGGACGGTGAGTTAGATTTCATTTCTTTGCTAAGCTTACTGCTATTAATATCTTTTTTTAAACTACTTTCTAACTTCTTCTTTTTTTTTTCTAGCCATCTAGTAACCACTTGCAAGCTCTTTATGTTGCTTATATTTATCTACAACATCAAATAAACCGTCATCCCGCCTGCCGCCTTTGTATTTTAAAAGAAATCGTAAAATATGTTAAATAAGCTCAATTTACAGGCAGTATTCTGGGCAGCTCATCATAATCGGCCTGAAATATTAGAGATGTTAATCTCGTATGGGGCCCGCATTAACGAAGTGGACACAGTTGGTCGGACGCCTCTCGAAATAGCCTCTACACATGACCACGAACCGATCATAAATATTCTCAACCAACACACAAAGAAAGATGACAAACGTAGTGCAAAGAAGATGCACTTTGAGAATACATTTGGCTCTTGGCACGATTATTATCCAGGCGCCAAGAGCGAAGGAATGTGAGTGTATCATAATCATATTATAATACAAATAATCAGAAAGGATATGTCTGTCTGACAATAGTGATAGTAGGACCATTTGAGTTTTTGATTTCATGTAATAATGATCACTCAATGATGGATGTCCCTTTGACAAAAGCGATAGCCCAGTAGATCTACCCCGAGTACTT
Organism: Synanthedon andrenaeformis; assembly: GCA_936446665.2. NCBI lineage: Eukaryota > Metazoa > Arthropoda > Insecta > Lepidoptera > Sesiidae > Synanthedon > Synanthedon andrenaeformis. Next base: position 8,296,113 of record OW387781.2, on the reverse strand, counting down.
GATTTCATGTAATGAATTAATAATGATTACTCAATGATGAATATGTTTGTCTGAAAGTGATGGCACAGTAGGTAGACCTATCGTGACTCCTTTATTTCTTGTAATAATGATCACTTGTTTACATAATGAAAGAAAACATTGTAAGACAGTCTGCTTGTATGAGAAAACATTGTGAAGTCATGTTTTCTTAGTTCTTACAATAGTTTACTCGACTTCTACTCACAAGGAACACTTTCAAGTACAGTTCTCTTGTCTTAACAGAGTCTGATAAAGTTTTTAGTGCAATGACATTTATAGTTATATCCTATTTTACATAAATTTCAGGCCAAGCTATTCAAACGAGATACCAACTCTTTTGTATGGCATGAACTGTGAACAATTGACACCAATTATAATGGATACGAAAATGGATTTGCGCACTTTTCTATTGTTACAAGAGGAGGACATGATTAAATTGGGAATTGATTTGCCATACGAGAGACAAAGACTGAAATTGGGGTTGAGGAATTTCCATATGAAGGGTTGGAAGTTAAGTTCTGTTTCGGGATTGTACGCTCGCAATATTGAGAATTACGGGTGTGTATGATTTTTCTGTAAATATTGTTAAGTTGCATGATTTTTTTATGCCTATATAACACAAGCAAAGCCACAGGTTCAGTACAGTCAGCTAAATACAGTAGTATTAAGGATAAGGGTTTGATGAGAGATTAGGCTCTGCCAACACAACAGCACACGTGCTTTTAGTTCACGTAGGCTGTAACTTCTGCCAGACACTTAGTCTCGTTTCATTCTGCAGCGTCTGACAGAAGTTTGGCCCACGGTAAGTGTCAAGTAGAGCTGAATATTATTCTGTAATAATATTCTACAAAACATATATGTATAAAAATTAGCATTTATAAAATAAGTGAAGTTAGTCAGTACTATTTTTATTTACCAGATAGCTCTAAATTGGTTGTCTACCTAACTTAGCAGATACGCTACGTTAAAAGTAATCTATTCCCACTTATTGTCTTTTAATACCTCCTACACAGAAATAAACATACATTCTTTATAATATTGGTATAGATTTGTATTAAGCATTTAAAAGTATATAAAAGCTTATCTATAATAATATTATAAAGAGAAAAAACATTTTGTATTACTTTATTTTTGTAATGAATAAACTCAAAAACTATACTTGACCGATTTTAAAAATTCTTTCACCTATAGAAAGCTACATTATCAGCGAGAAACATAGGCTATATTTTATAAAGTTACATGGGCGAAGTCGCGTGCAACAGCTAGTTGTGAATATTAATATTCGTTGACAGTAATTTCAGTTTTATTAAATCATCTATATAACATTTTATGAAACGTATATATTTTCAGTGTCCTGGACTGTTTGACGACATTAGGTAATCACCTGCAACAAATGTATATTCTTGAAGCTAGCTTACATTACAATTTAAGGGAATATCATAAGATATCCGATCAGTTGAAGTTTGAGCCCCCGGACTCTCCTGTCGTGTTGAAGTTAAATAACGCATGTAAAAAGATGTTCACCAACATAAACAGCATCAGAACAGAAATTAGAATAATGAAGGGTGTACTTACAAAGGTATGTTTATTGACATAATATTTTTTTAAATATTTTAAAAGGTGGCATGGTAACCGACGGCTCACGTAATGGAAGGTAATAGGCGTGTCGCGGATAATCTCATCGACATCCGTAACTTTTATTATGTTAAGGTTAGCTAGCATACAGACCGACGGTCCATTTGATGGTAGATGGCTACCGTCGCCTATAACACAAGCAACGCTACAGGTGTTACAAAGGATTAAGGATCAAGGGATTGGAATAGCATAGGTAAATGGGCTCCGGCAAGCCATACTCACTCACCGAAACAAAACAGCACACTTGATAATATTTCACGGTGGTTTTCTGTAAGGAGGTGGTTACTGCCGCCAGTGTGGCTGTCCAAATGACTGCGAAACGCAGTGTGTCCTGCCACAACTTACCAGATTCAGACCAGAGCCAACTTCCCCAAGATGAACTAAAATTGTTTCAGGTTTTATTATATTATTTAAATCGTTCCAATTTTCTACTAAAACGGATTATTTTATAAATAAATATATAATATATATATAAAAAATAATCAGTCATTTATTTGTGCTTCGCTTTTCAAAATCAATTTTATTTATTTCTGCACTTAAAAATTTAAACTATTAAAAAACTAAAATTTCGCATCCGAGAATATAAACGTGACGGCCAAAAGTGCCTTGAGTTGCGCTCAGCGCAATTGAGCGGCATGAATATTATAATTACTGCCGTCACTAGTAAGGAATTCTTCGCTCTGTGGACTACATTATGTTTCGAATTGAGCGGACAAGTGCCCACTCAGTACAGTGGGATGCAAAGAAAACACGTTTTGTTGTTTCTTTGTTTAGATAAGCGTCAGCAACCCACAACCTGCTGATTACATAAAGAATCGAACAACACGTGAAGTGGTGATGGACTATGTGCCCGATCTTATGGCAGTGTTCTCTCTCGGACTCCTCGCATACCAAGCAAAAGGTTTCATCGCGGATTTTCTTAAAAAATGAATGTTATCAAATAAGTGTTAAAATTATAACAGTTGAAAATTAAATATATACTCAAAATTTATATGATGTTTCATTGATCCTAATGTACCATAACCGAAAACTCGTTATTATAAATGTGATAAACCACTATTTTACTTGTGAAGTTATTAGACTTCAGAAGTAGTAGAAAATGTCTAAATTTATTTTCATTTTGTACATAATAATCTGGAGGTGACAATATAAATGGAAGAGTCAAATGTATCCACCTTAATTTGATTAGTCAAAACTTATCAAATTACGGATATACGAATTATTTTTTGGGTTGGTCTTGGTATAAGTACATAGATTTGACAGTAATTATGTAAATGAAACGACATTGAACGAAAAAGTGTTTTCCTTTTCAAATTCCAGTTATAGAAAAAAATGCATTGATGCACAAACTAACCTTCCGCGTTTATTCTAAAAATTATTACACAAACCTTCCTCGTTCATCTCTGCTTCCATTAATGAAAACCGTATCAATATCTGTTGAGTGATTTAGAAGTAACTAGTTAGCGGAAAAATAAACAGAAGTGTATAGCGACTTTATTTCATAACTGGCTGGTGCCCACGACTTCGTCCGCGTTGAAAAATATATAAGCAATAACGCTTTGGCCAGGCGTTAGTTTTTTATTTTACTTTGGGAACAGTATTTTTTCGACGCGCCCTCTGCCTTCGCACAGAAGTATTTTACTCTGCAAATGATCTATATACACAACCTTCCTCGTCTTTTCATTAGTGAAAGCCGTATATCCATAAATCCTTTGGATGGTTTAGAAGTTGGCGAAGAAACATGTAATATATAGATATACATATAGTTACGTACGTATATATTAATGTCAACCGGTGCGAAGATAATAAATCCTTGCAGTTTATTATTAACCTTTATTCATTATTTATAACATAATAATTTATTAGTGTTAACTTGCAATGACTCACTATTAAAGATGAACGAATACTCATCATTATGTCACTCACTGATGTATGAGAAATTATGAGTGACATTTGTGCTCGTGTGCGATAACAGTTGGCCTTAACGTGTTTATGCTGAGATGCATTTAGAAGTGAAGTCAGTAATTAGGACAGAGAAATTTATTCATAGCATCATTTCGTTATCTATTATAGACATTTTCAACCGTATATAAATTATTTCAAACGTCATGATTAAGCGGATCACACTTACGCCTAAATAATGTAATTGTTACAGAATTATTCGCACACATAAAATGCTACAATGGAAACCCATGATAATAGAAAGTTCGCTGGCCATTAACCATTGTTCGTTAGAGCGTGCCAAATAGTTTGCCGTGATTTTGAAACAACTACAATACCACGTATTGTTTTCGTTGAATCGGTGCCTTTTTACTACTTCCTTTGGTTTATAGATACATACCTATTACAGACACCATTACCAGATTTAAATATTTACCCTCATTTAATATGCACACACAGTCATCATAATCATTATCAGCCTGTGTCTTTCCACTGTTGGATAAAGGCTTCTCTCGAGGCTCGCCACCACGCACGGTCATGTCCTTCGCATCCAGCCGCTTCCCGCGAAGCCTTTCAATTCGTCAGTCCATCTGGCCGCAGGACGTCAAATTCAAGTTCCTGCCCACCATTTGAGAACTCTTCTACCTCATGGGTTAAAATTCTCTCTGCGACAGATTTGACCGGCTAATTGCCACTTCAACTTGCTAATTTTCTTGGCAGTGGCTAATCTTTGTTCTTAGGCGAATTACTTAATTTCTGATCCTATCCACCAAAGAAACTTCGAACATAGCTAGCACCATACAGTAGTGGCAGAGTATTTAATTACAATACGTACCTTTAAACAGAATTTTCTAAATAATGGAATTTAAAATTGTCCTTACCAATCAATGTTAACCCATACCAGCCAACTTTAAAAAGTGCATTCCTAAAGTTGGCTCTGTCGGGAATCGAATCCGCGACCTCTGAGAGCGAGCGCTAAGGCAATGGTTCGTTATTGTTCGATTATCTTACTAATATTGTAAATGCGAAAGTTTGTGAGGATGGATGTATTATGTACGTTTATTGTTGAATTTCCTGTAGGCCATGGTAAATAATAATAGTAATAATACTCCACGTAGTAGTAACACTTATTTATTTGTACTTGCTAATGATTATCTATCTGTTACAAAAATACAGACTAGGTAAATACAACGTCTTCGCGCTATGACGACCCAGCGCAGAATGGCGGTCGCTCCAGTTGGTGCCACCAATTCTTGAATAATTATGCCTTGCTCATTTAATTTTCTAACAGATACTCTTTCACGTACAATAAAATTTTGCACACAGATAGTTTATTACCTGGATTAGCATTTAAGGATACTTTTTATCCTAGAAAAGTATTAGTTCCGGAGGGATCGTCAACAAATATACCAAAGTGGCGCCACAGTTGCTGTGGTGAGAAAGGATTTTTCTCGACATTAACTCTGTTATTTGACCTACCTACTTATATGCCAATCACACAAACAACTAAAAGAAATGGTTCGTTTTTCAAATCTACCCTTGTTACACAACAAGTACTTTGTCGCTAAAGCTTATGTACAGTACATGAACATACTTATATATACTTACCTACTACGTATGTAAAGGCATTTTTAAAATAATAAAAGATTAAGTATATTTTACGTTTTATTGGCTTCTAAAACTTTATAACAACTGTTTGTACTAAAATATAAACGTGTATTAAAAGCTGTTAAACTTATTGAAACACATACTTGTTATGGTTCGTAATTGCTAGTGTTAAGCAAAAATGGACTTTCATAAGTTTAATTAAGACACTTTGTTTCAAGTCTGTTAAGTTTTTACATTATTGGTGTGCAATAGAAAAAAAATATCTCACGATATTATGTATGCTTGTTTAAGCTCTATTTTGTGGTCCTCTGGCCAATGATAATGAATTTATTGTGTATTTAGAGAATATATTACATTTTATAGTAACCAAATAATCAATAACCAAGTAACCACACGTACAAACAAGTGATCTAACATTCAGTGTTCGATATTCTACATTTGATTTCGTTTCTAATTGAAATATCCAAAAATAATGTCGACAAATGCATTGAGAATGCAAGAACTCCAATGTAATCACAGTGAAAGCGAAAACAATGACATACAGTCACGTGTAAACTCGGTGTAGGCAGTTATCGCGCCGCCTTTCAATGGAATTTAGGCCGAGAACATTTAACTACTCGTATCCGATGTAAAGTTAATTTAGAGATTCTCTATAATAAGATCAAAATAAATATATGAGATTGCCACAAATACTCCTCAAAGTCTTTGTAAATTAAAAATAAATTAATAACAGTATTATTATATGGAATAGCTGCTGTCGGAGTAGACCGCTAGCGTGGCACGTTCAGTGCTTTTGGATCGGGATGTTCCTGTCGGTGATGGCGAGTTGAGGTAGAGGCGCCTCCACAGTGAGCACTCCGTCTCGGGATAGAGACGACTTAATGGCCTCTGGGTTAGTGCCTTTGGGCAGCAGGAACTCTCTATTGTACTCTCTGTACACTGACTTTGTGTCAGACTTCTCCTCGTGTTTGGCGTGGACCTGGAATTATTAATTTGCCAAGTTATCACGGTTTTTGTCAAAGAAGGTGGGCGAACCATTCGTACGCCGCAGCGAAGTGTGGCCGGGCTCAGATAGTAACACATTCTAAATCTAAATGGTATGAATGTTGGTCCAAATTTACTTAACTTTAGTTTTCAATTTTGTTATTTTACCATCCAAATACTAATGTGTGATATTAATGTCTATAAAAACGATCGACAAAATAATATATTAATCCACTATGATGACCAACAAAATCATGCAATGTCATGCAATTATAGATATAAGCACCTTATGATTGGGTCATATACCAGGCATAGTAGCAAGTTTGAGTGAAAGTTAAGTTGGCGTTTCTAAAAGTTAAATAAGAAAATAACAAATCCACTTTATATTGAAATGAAAAATTAAATTTCGTGGTTAAAGTCGCGCGAAAGATATTGATGGCTGGCAAGATGCCTACACCGAACGGTCTGAGCCAATTTTTTATTGTGTACGGGTTCGTAAATAAACGGGCTACATTATTTATCCATCCATAATTTATCTTCATTAGACAGTGACGAAAATTAAGATGCCGACAAGTACACGACCTCTTTATGTAACAATCTAGTGATAACGAAAAACACTTTCACATATATTCAGCGCTGCCGTGTGCCAAGAAAAATGTTTACCGAAAAAGAAGCGATAAAAGTTTGTAGAATTAGTGGCAGAGTATATTGCGTACAGAAGACCACCTTGAAATAACATCATGTGTGCTATTATGTTTAGGGATGCCAGAGCCATTTTCACTATCCCTTCCTAATAAGGATAATCCTACATAGTCGGCAGGGCACTTGTTTGCCTGTAGCGATGCTTGTGTTACAAGCGATGGTAGGTTTACCACCTTAGTGTTACCACCTACCATCAAGTAGGAAGACCGTCAGCCTGTCTGTCGACCTTAACAAAAAAAAAGGAAAAAGACTTCTTCGACTTTCAAAATGAATGCAACTCTCTTTGGAAGCCCAATTAATGCCAATGTCAAATCTTTCGATATTAAAATATATTTGTAATAATAAAATGTTTATGAATATTTACCAATAGTTTGTTGTCAACTGTTTTAACAACGATTTCTTCTGGGGTGTATTGGCTGACATCGAAACGGAGCTTCAGAGATTTGCCATCGCCTTCATCTTGAATAAGGGGCGAGTTGAGAGAATCCCAATGGCTGGGTTCAGCGAGCTGTCTGCTGTCGCTATGTTGTGACGATGTGGTGGAGCTGAAATCGCACGAGGAACGAATTAATAATGCATGGAGTACTCTAAAGAAACCACATGTGTTAGATTTACACGGCGCATTCGTGTCGTAGTTAAATAATAGCTGTGAAATTAGCAAATAGATATCCAGCCTTCATTTAATTAAGAACAATTAACTGTGTGAGTGAAGAAAACATAAATCTAGTCTCCTTTAGTACAATAATATGATTTAAAACTAAAATTAGAAATCTTATCTATTAGAGTGGTCTGAATGTTTAGTTTTTGTTTTGAAAAAGTACTTCTACTTATTAGGCTAAAATTTAACTAAAAGTAGAATAACCAAATGAGTGAAGAAAATATGAATGTTAGTCTACGTTAAAGTGTATAAAGAAGTGGTTATAGAAATAAAATATGAAAGTTGAATTTATTTAATAAAGACATTTTGAATGTTTTCTTTTACATTAGTAAATGGCGCGAAATTTATCTAAGGAATCAAGAGGTTATCGTTATCAGTTATTTTTAATTGTGTAGGTACCACACAGCCGATGAAAATAAAATAAAACTAATTAAATTATTAAAATTTACTCATATTATGAAATAATTTTGAATGAATACACCATCAAGAATGGCTTAAAATTATATCTAGCTATGTATAAACGAGATTTATGTTAAAGCGGCAGAAAAAATGATGTTTTGTTGTTTTGTTTTATTCTCTCATTTAATAAAAAAACATACCTTAATACATTTATTAAATATCCGTAATGTATTTCTTAGTATATTTGGAATAGAAATCGTTTTTTGTTTGCGGAGAGGTTTACATTTTACCTACATTGAATTTAAGTATTGAGTTCAATTTAGGTTCAATTATATCGTATTTGTGAGAAAACTCGCATAATCAAACGTTGCATTATTTTTCGTGTAAGTATACATTTTGATCTGAATTTGAAAATATTTTATATTTTCTAAAGTATTTGATACTGTTTCAAATTCTTTTTGTAATTTATAAGCCAACGTTGTAGACAGAGATATAAATTATAAAAACCGTTCATAGCTTTGAATTGCAAGAACTATTTTCTTAAATTTTTTTTCCTAATAAATTACGTTTGCCGTCTATTAGCGACAACAGCAAGAAGGCGCTGATGTCATACTCATGAATGCAGATCCAAGGTCAGTGTCAACAAGTGACCTCATCCATACGCCAATGTAATGTAATTTACAATCAATTGTGTAAACCAGTAGGTACCTACTTCAAACTAATTTTCAATTTCATGTATTTTTGAATGTCTCTATGTAGGTACGAGTGACCTAAATACAAGTATACCAATCACATACCTACCTACTCTGAGTAATCCTGCGGTATTGTTTAATAAATTTCGTATTTTATTATAATTAAATATATTTTTAACTATGAATTTCTTTAATATTTAATCTACCTATCTATATTTACTTAAATAAAATCACATAAAAACGGCAGGACCTATTTTGCAAATTTTTGGAAAGAAATTTTTGGAAAATCCGCAGGAAAAGTCGGAAATTTGAATAGTATTTTTACATAAAATTAACATGACAACTGTCGGGTTCGCTATCTTGTTGAATAGTTATAACAGTAACTGTGAGGTAAGTATACGAAAGTACCTATATTACAGTCGTAAAATACGCTACTAAACATTTTCACAAAGAAATAAATGTGACAAAATTGTGGTTGTTTAACGCAAGGTTTTGCCAAGAATTTCATATAAATGTAGGTGTTTGTATTTCATTGTTAATCTTAAGTAGGAATGCAACATTTTCTCAAAACTATTATAGATCTGTAACAGTTTATAAATAACGCTAGGTCATTTATCAATCAATATTTCATTATATTTATATTTCTCCCTAAATATTTTTAATCTAAATTCGACTTCTAATTTGTGTATACGTAATTTTAATAATTGTAATTGTTATATTTATTATTTTAAAGATGACAAAATGAATGGTATCCTGAGTTTCTTTCTAGATTTCTTGTCAGGATTGTCATCATTTTAGAATGATTTTAGATATTTTTTTCCGCAACCCTAGTAAAATATATAAAGACATAGAAAGAGTTTCTTGGGAATATATTTGATGAATCAAATATTTTGATTTTGACTTCTAATTTTTTTATTATATGTTGTAAGCTATACAAATTGTCTTTTGTAAGAATGTAATTTAGTTTTTACGATGAATAAGGCCCGTTAACTATTTTGAAAATTATATTAAATTACTTTGAAATTATAAGGCCTGTGACGATTTTGATATTTATGGAAATTTGGTATACTTAGAGTTTTATGCACTTTGAGATAGAAACTTTAGAAAGTAGATATATATAGCAAATATTCTATATATATCTATACTTATAGGTACACGTGAAATGCATGCACAAATACATATATAAGTAAGGTACAAATATATAAAAATCAATGCAGTGCTACATGTATTGCGTGTATATATACACAAATTTTACCTCTCTGACGACTTGGTAACTCCTCCGGAGGAAACGGATTCAAAATTGTAAGACATGCAAAAAGCAATATTAGTTGTTAGTTTGATATGCTCAAAAAAAAAATTTATATAAATACACAAAATATAATATATACCTATAATACACGGGTATGTATATACAAAATGTGTATTTTGTATTTAATACCAATGTATATATACAAAATACATGGGTAGATATTTTAAATTATTACTATATAATTCGAGAAATATTTATATCTATACATATAAATAAAATTGGAGTGTCTGTTTGTAATATTGAAATAACCGTTTTTTACTACATGCATATGAATGTATATACGGTACATACACCAAAATAACATTTTTTACAAGTTTTGTCTGTCTGTTTGTTCCGGCTAATAATCTCTGAAATGGCTGGACCGATTTTGACGGGACTTTTATTGGCAAGTAGCTGATGTAATAAGGAGTAACTTAGACTACGTTTATTTAAGAAAAATTCTTTTATTAGAAAAAATACACCCCGGGCGAAGCCGGGAGCGGGCCGCTAGTATTAGAATAAAGCGTTGATACTTTTATATTGTACAGATATTTTCATTGTAAGGCTGTTAGTTGTACCTATATCTAATATTTTTTAAACAGAACCTACTTTTTAAGTGTCATACAATCTAAATACCTATATAATATAAAGAGAAAAGATTTGTATTTTTGTTTGTAATGAATAAGCTCAAAAAGTAGTAGACCGATTCTAAAAATTCTTTTACCCATAGAAAGTTAAATTATCATATAAAGATACGTGGACGAAGTCGCGTGCAACAGCTGTTTAGGTATAAATTAAAATTAATTGCCACATGCATTACGGAGCACGAGCGATTTTGCTGATATTTTTTGGTGTATGAAAAGAATTTTATTTTATATCACGAGAAAAGTCGCAAGTTTGGATTGTAATTTCATGTGAAATTAAAAACAACGATTGTCGGGTTAACTAGTTTTTTTTATTTTTTAAATAAAATTGACAAGCGGGGCCCGGCCTTGTTTTCGCAAGGATGCAACATTTTCTGCAAATTAAAAATTATCACAAACCGTCCTCGTCGATAGTTCTTTCCATTGGAGCCGTATCAAAATCCGTTGGGTAGTTTAGAAGAACTTAGCGGAGAAACAAACAGACGCGGACAGCGATAAAATGTAGCCTATGTTACTATGAAAGAATTTTTAAAATCGGTCTAATAGTTTTTGAGTTTATTCATTACACATACAAATATAAAAATCTCTCTTTATAAGTAACAATTATGTAGCGATAAGTATGTATAAGAGTTTCAACTTGATTAATAATTCCTTAAAAAAACACGTTCACCTACACACCTAACATTACGTACATACAAATTTATGTAGGTATACTCCTAACTACGCGTACATGGGCGGACAAGTCACCCGATATTAATTCCACCCACACTCAAATTGAACAAGTAGCCTAAATATATTTGTGACATTTTAGTTAACATAAAGATAATTAGTTTCAGCTGGTTCATCGCATAGTACCGATTTACATACTGGCGCGCATTTCAAAATCCAATTATCAATGTATTATTGTTATGTCCTTCGCATTTATTTGAATTGTTGAGTTGTGCAAGGCGTTTCAGGCGGTAGGTATAGTATTACGTCATAGTAAAGCTTATGGCTGAAATAACAACAACGTAGTCCCAACCGGGTCATACAATATGAAGTGAACAAAACTTCAGTGAGTCCCGGTTCGCTCGCTGACTGAATATGCGGTGACTTGATACAAACGAGTCTATACCGTGTTGATAAAACATTCTCAACAACCGGTTTCCGAGACAGAGACGCATTAATTTTGTTTATCCATCGTTTAGGTAGTACTGTTAGATTAAAAAAATCATTTTTTTTATTATAACCTATATCACAGTTTCGTGTCTATGCGCTCCACCAGAACAATAAAATTTACGCTAGTAATTCAAATATTTTAGAAAAACCTTTAAAAATGGTAGCCTATTAAAAATTATTAAAATTTATTAAATTATTAAAATTTTTAATTATTTAAAAATGGTATCTAAATCTTCATTATAGCTGGGATGTTTTCATGGAAAAACATTATTGGCTTTTAGTCAGTAATTACAAGAATTCAACCCGCAAAATTGTCACAAATTCTATGCATTTTAGAAATGAATTTCATTTTTTTGTTTCCATCCAAATTCCAAACCTTCATGTTATATTTCAGGAATGACATGTTTTTTCTTAGTATTGCTACGATCAATAACTAAGGAGTAATCATTGAATTGCGTAGTATGGAATTGGTAAGCAGCTCTCTTTGGCAAGTTTGTTTACGTTCAAATTTTTAACTGAAAAGAGCATTCTCATTGAAAACCGACGGTCGGCGCTATTTCTATTTATGACATCATCTCGAGTCGGGCTTACGTATCGCTGCACGCTTTAAATGGAGGCGTCTGTGAGATGTGTGCAGTAGATGCCGTTCCGCGGAATGATCCCGAATAATACCTTTTGAATATTGTTTCAGTTGTACGAAGGTTGACGACTTTCTTGCGAAACTTTTGACTTATTAATTCAACATTCTTTATATGGAAAGCGGGGCCAGCTACCCACCTAATTGTTACGATTGGAATAACAATGATGGAATGACTAGCCTCGAACGCATGTACCAATCTTGCTTGTCGTCCTACCTACACGTAGAAGACAATTTTATTGCGTAATTTATTTTTCTTTGTAATTAATATAAGTTAAATAGGTATATGTTAAGAAGCATTATTAAAATAAATAAATATTGCTATTTAAATTAACTAAATATATATATAATATATACCTTGTTGTACTCTTGAAGAAGTTGTTGCTTTCTCTGTTCATGAGTTCGGATCTGAATTTGCTCATTTCTTCCTCCATTTTTCTCATTTCGGCATCAAACCGCTCCCTGATGCTCGAGAATTCGGTGTCGATGACTGAAAAGTCGCCCAGCTTGATCGGGATGTTCCTCTTGAGACCACTGTCTGCCATTTTTCCGTTCTTAGTATTTTACAATTTGTCGCTGATATCTAAACAAACACTTCTTGTGTAAACACAGTTCACGGCGTTACACACTGGTCGGTAGACACTGAAGCACTGATCATTAGTCGCGGACTCGGCGCCACGGGGCCTGCGCACAGTTTTAAATAGCACTGCGCGCACACTCGGTCGAGGGTCGGCGTCATTCGGCCCACACTGTGTTTCTCGCTCATTCCACGACGACGACACACGGACGGACAAACCGACAGACAGAACACGCACCGTGTTGGCGGTGACGGTAACCGCTACGTAATTTAATTAATGATTTATTTCATCTGGATCTGTCTTCTCTGATTAAGGCCATCAACGCTTATGGCTAAATATGAGCATATTAATCACAATATATTTCGGTTCGTTATTGTCATTTCGAAAATAAAGTACTCACGCTGAAAACTACAAAAAACAATGACTAATTCCATTAAGACTGAGATACTTGTACATAATGATAAGCTGTAACCGCGACTTCGTTCCCCTGGTATTTAGGGTATAGATACGGTATAACTTTTTTGTTTGTAATAAGCCAATTGGAATGACACAAATACTAAATGTTAGAGGAAGTTTGCTAAAATACATCAGTGCTAATCCACATCGGTTAAGCCGTTTCTGAGATTAGCATGCACAAACGCACAGACAAAAATTCCAAAATCTAAATAGGTACTGCTTTTTGTCCTATTTTATAAAGATTAAAATCTTATAAGATATCTTTTATATTACTATTTTATAAAGAATGGGTGCATTTACGTATTGCTAATCTCACGATATCCACCATTTTCTAATTGTAAGGCTAATTTCTAATTGATGAATTTAAAGTCAAACATATTGCCTAACTTAATTTTAACTAATGACGGGGCACACAGCTTTCTGCTGTTCTCTTGCATCTTAAGGGTTAGATTCCTATATAGCACAACATAAAGGGTGTTATACTAAAAGAGTCGACTGCTCACTTACAAGTTTCAATCCTCTGGTGTTGTTGATGGTAACGCAATAGCAAGTCGACCGTCAGCCTGCCTACAGATTATTCTCATAAAAAAAAATTGTGTTGAGTGTATTTATATATTAGTAATATTATCTATATATTTTGGATAAAAATGCTAACAATTTATACATAAACTTATATTTGTGTACCTTAAGACGCTTATGCAAATTTTCCCTGACGACTGGAGTCGCTTAAACGGTGAATGTACCTCTACATTGTGGTTAGGAAACCTTGCGTGTCGAGAAAACGTCTGTGTAATATAATCTCTGGACAGAAAGAAAATATTTTCTCTGATTTAAATTTATTATTGCAAAGATGTTAGAGGTTTTCAAAACACGAAAAATATTTTGTCTCTCTACTTCTAGAGGAAATCTTATAGTTTCTTATTTTATGTATTGTACGAAGAATTCCTAAAATTTTGATTAAGTACTGACCAAGGAAAAGATTACGGCATACTTTAAGCAATACTTAAAACATTAAATTGTACTTAACCTAAATACCATTGCTTCTTTACCCCTGCAGTTTTATACTCCTATACTTAGATGCTCCTATAATAGGTAGGTATTAGGTTAATTACGCAACGATGAACTCTGCTATCATTTACGCAAGTACCTACTGAAACAGGTTTAAATATTTACCTAACTAGTCATTTGGGCATCCTGTCTGGCGGCAGTAACCACCGAATATATTTACTCCAAAAATATTTTCTTGATAATATTGCCGCTTGAAACGAAGTCTTTCTATAAATAAATGTTCACTTTGACCCCAAAGCGGGCACATCCTTAGGGTGAATATTCAAACATTCGCTCCGCCAAAGCTTTTAGCCATTGTTTGTAAATCAAGAAAAAATGTTGAAACTTTAGTACAGAACAATAATAATAAGGTTAAAAACAAATGTAGTTATTGCTGAAGAATTTTAATACTGTTAGGTACAGGAAAAAAATAATATTCGGGCAGTACCTAATTTACTATTTTTTTTTTCTGAAAAAATAGATTTTTATTGTATAAATCTGCCCGATTTAAACTTTTTTAAATGTAGTCTATTATGCACTGCAATTTCATCTAAGATTTATTTTTCTCTAAGAAGTCAAATTAGGCGACGAAAATAGCGCCATTCGCCTCGCAGTTCAAAATATCTAACTACAAACTAAGTGAGCAAGCATTTCCTTATTAATTCGGTCTTAAAATCCTAAGCAGGCGAAAGTACAGTTGCTTCACCCCACGAACCTTTTGTGAGCGACAAACCTACTCACGATCACGATTCCCTTGTTCACGTTCTTAGTTATTTATCAATATTTATCTATATTGTATTTCATGACACCATTCAATATTCTTTCCATTGAAAAATATATCGTTTATATTTTTTCTTTACACTTTAAAAAAAATGTATTATTAGCTTTACTAGTACCTAAAATATATTTTTTACTAACTGATGCCTACGACTTCGTCCGCGTTGAAAAATAAAAATATTACACCTGAAAGCCACCTGACCATCACCTGACATCTTTATCGCTCTGACGACGGTTTTTACATTTTTTAGACGATTTCTCGGGGTCATGTCATACCTTATCCTCTATGTTAACTCGGGTAATAAACTATCTGTGTGCCAAATTTCATTCGAATTCGTTAAGCTGTTTTTGCATGATCGAGTAACAAACAAACATACAATTACGCATTTATTGTATCGATATACCTATTTCGCACTGATTATGATCTGCCTACTTATTTGTATTGAATTTATTGTAAGATGCTTAGTATTTTAATGCTCAGGCGACCAATTCTTATTTGTTGTAGATATCATAGATTAAAAAAAACCTATTTCTATCATGATATGTTTTTTTTTTCTATTCGTAATGCATTGCGAGAGCTGTTAATATGTTAAACAATTATAAAATACCTACCTTTATTTGGTGATCCATCATCATTTGCGATAAAACCAGTATTTCGTTTGTAATCAGTAGTATTCCAAACAAAAAATATAACGTTTCTTTTATAACATGTTTGTCAGTCAGACTTTATTAGTATGTTCAAAGAATGTTTTAAGCAGGAAGGTGAATGACCCAGCAAAATCGGAATAGAATGGCTGCCTGACGTAACCAGTTCAATACCAAACCAAATAACAAGCTTTATTATATTAGGAATTCTGAATCTATAACAACTGAGGAAGTAAGCTACATCTACCCACACACACCCACTGTCACCACACTCAACCTATACTACCATAATGGTATGGGATAAGGTAAATTTTAGCCAACAAGTCTTTTGTTGCATTTAAACCTTTTTGAAAACGAAAATTAGAAGGTATTAAAGAAGAAAAAAGGATAATTTAATTTGAATCTTAACAAAGTACAAGCTGCAGCCAGAGTTTTCCCTAACTAATCTCGCAACTTGACCTTTTCTCTAAATTCTAACAGCGTGCTAAACCAATAATAGAGCCGTTTCTCTCGTTCTTTCTCGTTATTAAATCAAGCAGCATGCAACAGAAGTATTTATCAAATTTATGCTTAACTTTGAAATCCGAAAGATTATGCGTTATCCTTTGAAATAGTTCATATAAAAATATATTAAATGTTTTGAGTTGATGAAAATTGGGTTGGATTAAACATGCAAACACTATTCATCAAATGCGATCATAGCGTAAAAATATCAAATTTCTTGAATCTAGTTTTAACCAAGGCTATGTCGGTTAAAAGGTTAAATGTGTGTGAAAACGTTAAATTTCTAAATACAACCCCTTTTTTTAATTATTATCTAAGGGTGGCAGGCAAGCTGTGGTCCACTCGATAGTAGATGGCTACCTTCGCCTATAGGACAAGTGCGCTGCCGACGCTGCAGGAATTTGTTATGCTCGCTTGAAGAATCTTATATTTGTATAGTTCTTTTATGATAATTGGCAATAACGTTTTGAACAATAAAATTGAAACGTTCTCCCTACTACATGACGGCTAGCGTTTCCATCTGATCATCAATACCTACACCTATATCGCACTGGTGTTACTGATAAAATGTTTCAATTGAAACTAAATTTATAAAATAGATAGGTTTCAAAATAATAACCTACCTAAATAGTTTTAAACTGAAATTTCCCCATATTGAGGATATGATTGTAATGGTCACTGGTTTCGGTTTATCTCTTAACATATTGTATTGTATGCACCTGTAAAATAGTTTGATAACGAAGGCTTGTGAGATCAAGGTCGTGGCTATTTTGTCACAGTCGAGTTATCCGCCGCCAGGTGACAAGCGGAGCGTGACATTGTAGGACTTCCGCATTTCTCTTCACGTCTCATGTTTAGGGGAAATTCGATATAAGACCTACCTATCTAATATATGTTACAGTTAGAATACGGATTACGTTAATATGTGCATTAACTAGGTAATCTTCAAATTACTCAGTACGAAATTTGTAAAAAATCGCTTGACACTGCGTGAGTAGAAACATTTTTCTTTGATTTTATATAGACTAGGAAGTTTGCAGATTATCTGGCTGAGTCCAGATAAACTGCAATAAGTAAAGTTAACATTAACAGAAACATACGAGTAAGTACAATATTTATACTTACTTATATTTCATAGATTGTATACATATACCTATCAATCTATACCATATCAACATGAATATTTTCCAATATACCTACTTAGGTATCAATTATCTTTGGAAATGCTTTCTTCTGCAGTGACAATATTTAAGGACTATTATCATATCAGATTATTGTAATTATTAGTAATTTATACTTACTTATTTAATGTAGGTATAATAAATAAGCATACCTATGTAAGCATAGATATTAGTGAAGAAACAATACAAGTAATTTCAAACACTACTTTATTCCTTGCATACTTTTAAATGATTCATAGCTCCGTCATATTTCTTTAGTTACCTTGGCGCCAAGTATTTTTAGAAATTAACGCAAACTGTAACTACTCAGTTGTGGTTGTGTTTGGTTTGTACTCGCTTTAGTAACTATAACAACGAAATTTGGCAGCTCGAACATCCGTCAGCGCTTCACAACAAAGGGTCAACTAATTTGTACCTACGTAAAGTTGTAAATTTCCTAATATTAATTTATTAACATAATAGTGAAAGCAATAAAAATGTCTGCAATGATATAAATAAAAAGTGAAAATAAAAAATAAATAAAGATAAAAAAATTACAATACACTGGTTTGCTAACTTTCCGTCTGGTACTCCTTAATTTATCATCCATTTTTAAACGAAATATATTTTTTAATGTTAACTAATTAACTGTAATGATAAGTAATTGACTGTACCTACATTTAAGTTTTACTTTGTTCGAGAGGAAAGTAACCAAATGTGGGCTAGTGCTTTAATATGGGCTAGTAACAGTTCTCAAAAACAAACAATTGAAAGACGCTACAAACGAATATCTTCTGTCATATTCATTTCCCCTAACCTCCCATTCACTATACTTCGTCAATCCGGCACGAGCTGCGGTCAAGAATTCAAGATAGAACAATGTTGTTTCGCCATAGAATATTTCGTAAGGATCCTAAAAGTATGTTATTTTATTGATGAAAATTATAGCTATACACTGTAATTTTCGTCGTTTAATTGCTTCTGATGTATGACTTGTAAAATATGAAGACGTTCATTTTGGTCAAGAATTTCTAATATGGGCTATAGAAATTGACAGCGAAGGTGAAGAGGAAATCCACTTTGAATCAGACAGTGAACCAGGTGCCATAATAGGGAGAGAAACTCCTGACTCCGCGGATGCAGAGAGTTTGACTGTTTTGTCAGCAACTTTTATCCAAGGACACACTAGGAGAACTGTGGATCAAATTTAATGTTTGATGTGTGGGCTCTTAGTCCCTACATAATGACTGAGCTGAGTCAGAATTCGAAGTCTAGAATTAAGTACTTTCTTTCACTTGCCAAAAGATAAATGCTTACTGTTATTTTCTTAAAAGATAAATTAGTTAATATCTTTAGATGGGCTATAGCCCATATTTGGGGGCCTGTTCCATATTTAGCGCACATTTTGCAATTTTGTTTAGTGCTCAATTTTGATAATGAAATTTTTTATACCTAATTAAAATATAAGACTGTTACATTCCTCTTTAAAAACATATGTTTGATTAATATTACTACCTTAAAAAAGTAGGTACATTACTACCTAAATATTTTATTATTTTGCACCCAAAAACAAAATGGTAGCCCATATTTGGTTACCTACTTTCCTCTAAACCCATGTAAAACTTAGACCAGCAAGCAAATTGCGCTATTAGCCCACTTCCGAGTCGAGAATTCCTTTTATGTAATCATGAATAATCGAGCATACCTACCTACCTACACATGACTGTTTACTATTCTATGTACCTATTCATATTGGATTGGATTAGTACCTACAGCCATATTTGTATGCATGCAAAATAACATAACTATACCTACTTTAGTACCTACTATCTATAGGTAAGTACCTCGTCGGCATAATTTACGAAGATGCGAGCTTACTTTTTAGCAAGGCTTTATCCCGTATGCAATACATATAGTTGATGTTTCATCCATCCTCACAACTTTCGCATTAATTACATAAGTAGGATATGACAACACGTTTGGTCTAGTGGCTAGTAACCCTAGCTGTTAACCAAACGGTCGCGGGTTCGAATCCTGCTAGGGGCAAATGTTTATGTGTTAACATTTATCTTTGTACCTGAGTCATGGATGTTTGTATTTATAATATGTATGTATTTACAAAAAAAAAAGTAATCTATGTATTATATCAACTGTCTGGTATCCATAATACAAGCATTAAGTTGCTTAGTGTGGAACTAGATGGTGCTGTGTGGAATGTGTGAAGATATTTATATTTATTTATATTTATGACAGACAATTGCAACACATAAAAACCCAAATTTTAGTGAAAAGCAACCTGTGAGTATATTCTGTTCTGTTTAGGCTTTGCCCTTTTTTTAATATTCTAAAATAACGATTCCGGCATAAACTAATTTGGTCAACAATGAAACCAATTAATTAGATGCTAGTGAACTAGCAGCGCGTTACACATTATTAGTTTACCTACTAGCTAACAAGCTCACACGCTAGCGAGTAGCAAAGCAAACAAAGTAGACCTGCTTTCAACTTTACTCGCAAATACTAGAAAATAGTGAAGACACTATTCGATCCCTTAAGACGAATAGTGTCTTGCGTGCTCGCATTCCTTATCGTATATATGTATAGGCGATTTTTGTCAATTTATGCGGCTACCACTACAATTTCGAATTAGATGAAACACCTAATCTTATTTTAGGGACTTAAGAAAAAAATAAGAAAACAACATGACGTAATGTACCTACTATAGACAAATAAGTTGGTAGGTAGGTACATATATGTAACTTGTGTGGGTGCAAATAAGCAATTAGGTACGCCCACATTAAAAAGCGGAAATTAAACAGGTGCTTTATACCTAATAAGGCCTGGTTAGGAAGCAATCGAACTGGAAAATAATTAAATATAATTAAATCATTGTAGAAAAGTGAATCTATTTCAATAGGTACTATTTGTAGGAGTATCTATGAACATAACAATATTGTATTCCGCACCTTGGTTGCCCTCTTCCCATAATTGTCACATAAATAAAACAATGTTTAAGATACATACATTTATTATAATAATACTTATTAACAAATCAACTAAGTTGGCAGAAATGTATAGGTATTCAGTTACACCAGTTTGCTATTAATAAAATGAACAAGGACCATATAGACCTGTATAAAAAGCAAATTGTTGGTCCCACTTGGTATTATTTAACTATTACTTTGATAGGTACATTTTTGTGAATATACAGTCCCGAGTCATTGTGCAGAAAGTACACTTAGAAAAGCGAATACAATGAAACTATCCACGATTCATTGAATAAAATATTGTGTCAATGAAATGTGTAAAAAATCTACTACAGTTTAATAACTAATAATAATAATCAAGATTTGTGCTTCTTAAGCTTAACAGTTGTGCATTAATAATAACTGCTTCAGTAACTTTTTAATGATAACATATAATTTAATTAATATACAAAAATATGAAAATCCTATTCCCTTTTAAATTTAACAAGACTTTATTATAATGTAGGCCATAGTTACTAGTAATTACAATATTTTTTTAGACCAAATAAGGTACATTAAAGGCTCAGAGGGTTAAATTTTCTTTATCACAATTCCATATGAAATATAGAATATTGTTGGCTGTTTGTATCAAATTTAAAATTACTATACTTTTATAATACTTATAACTTTACTAATATTTTTTAAAAATTTTATATAGTAATAAAATAGTACATGGGTAGGTAAATTTAATAATGTTGCTCCACTTTGTAATGTGTGACTACTTTAATATGTAATTTTTGTAGATAAATATCAAAATATAGTTCTTATTTTTAGGAATTTGAATAAACTTTGTATATTATGTATAGTAAGTAAAGTATGTCCTTAATAATGTAAATCTTTACATAAATTCAGTCAATTTAGTGTGAATGCTTCCCATATAACTTTATGTTTTAAATTAGTTTAGAAGAGTAACATCAGAGGTTCAGAAAACTATCGTCCGGGAGGGGTTTCTGTAACGGCCGGGGCGGAATTCGATGAAGAACTGCCACCAGAAGTGGCATACACAATGATAATGATAAGCAAAACAGCTCCAATAGCACCAATTATCAACATCATTTTCAAGTTTTGCCACCAATATTTCCTTTTCAGCTTACCAGCCTGCTGTTCGAATTGGGCTGCTCCATGTTGTAAAGCATCGGCGCGGTTGTCCAATTCGGATAACTTCTGATCTCTCTCTAAAACTTTCTCAACATTGACACGCATAATACCCACAACTTCGTCGACTTTTGCTTGAGTCTGTGCTAAACGTTTATCGCTTACTTTCGGAGCTGAACTTCCTCCTTGTTCTTCCATATTTATGTTCTATTCTGCTGTAACGTTACTAAAGCAAAAATAATCTTTTAGAGAGAGTGAACAAAAACGTAAATAAAATAAGGCCACAAACACAAGAACAATAAGAATTGAATTAAATATGGCGATTGGCGAACAACAAGCATACACATGACAAATTCAGATAGATAAGAAGGATGACGTCAATTCAAAGACATTTTGCGTCAACCATACTTTGTTTATTATCTATGGCTTTTACCATAGTGAAATGTAATTGCCTATTAAACAAATTGATGACAAAATGTGTGGAATAGTTTTTGTATTTAATTTAATTACCCATAATATTTTTTATCATTTTCACTAATAGATCATATTCATATCATTACCGTTTCACATTCGGTCAGAATGCAAATGTTTAAAATGTTTAAATGTAATTTTTGGATATAAAATAGACTGACTGAAAAGCAAATGACTATTTCGGTTTGAATTACACATTCTAATTATACACGCTTCTTTTAACTAGATTAAACTATGTCCTCTTTTTTATGGGCAAAAGATAATAACCTGCTTCTACACTAAATAACAATTTACAGAGGTTTTATCTATCCCATAATAAATTTAACTTTTACCATCTCTGCTGAGACACTATCTATGGCAAGATCAATGTTACAAGAGGTTATTAATTTTTTATTCTACATTCTGTCCTCTCGCTTAGAGAGTGCTATATTCCTCGATTCTGTCCATAGACACTATTATACTTCGTAATAGACGAACAGACTCCCGTTTTCCGCGTCACCAAAACAGAAATGTCTTAGTGTGCGTGATTATAGCAGTGTGTGTGTGAGTTTTAGAGATGTCCCTTCGTTATCGACAAGTAACAAAGAGTTAATGGGCGAGTTAAAGAGTTAATGTTTTATTTATAACTATTATTTCACTAGACAACTCGCTCACAATAGGTGATTCTGTACAGTTGAACATAAAACTAAATAAAATATTAAAATGGAAACTATATATTGCTTTGAAATAAAACAAGTTGTTAGTATAAATTGCTATATTAAAAATCAATAACATTTACAATAAAATACAAAAATAAAATATCATAACATCCACGCAACGAAACATTAACACACGTTTGCTTTGTTTTAATTTTTATTTTTCTAAGAAACAATTTTTAGGAACGTTTATTTGTACCTACCAAGGTACTAGTGATTTTTATTTTTTGGTAATCAAATTATTATTGAATAAAAAGTTAAATGTACTTAATGTCTAAATTAAAAGAAAATAAACTAAAACACTATTATTTCTCTATGCAACAACTAAACTTAGCATTAATCAACGATATCATAGTAAATCATCTAAGCTACGTTTTTATATCAAAATTTTAAGAGACAAATAGATAATTATGTTTTTTACAAGAAAATAATAAATATTGATCCTTCATATTAGTAATGTCTAAACTAAAAGAAAATATACTAAAAACAAAAACAAAATAAGTTGCTCTATGCGAAAGCTAAATCTAACATTAATTAACGACATCATAGTAAATAAAATTTATCGATATTATCATAATATTAGATGTATCTAGATCAGTATCTATTATTCATGTAAAATAAAAAAAAAAAAAAAAAAACAAGATATAATTTTAGTGCCAATAATTATTAATTTAAAATTTTCATTGCCCTTTAAATTGTTGGTTATGGGTTCAGATTTATGCAGAGTTAAAGACGTATAAGTAATTTTATGAGGCTTATATTTTAAGACTTGAAAATACAGAGATGATGATTATAACACATAACAAAAGACGAACATATATTTTTTAAGTGACAAACAATAATTCATATTTAAATATAGAATGAATAGAAGAAGTAAACAATATGTACAGTACTCTGAGGGAGTATGCAAGTGTTTTGAGTGAATCATTCCAACATAAATAATACAATCTTATTAAAATGATTTCGCAAAGTCACTTGAGACAATTTTTTTAACTTTGTTTCATATCGTAGACGAACCGTTATATACGTTTCAATTGTATATTTAATGACAAGATATCTGTAGCTTTCAAAAGTGTCTTGTTCGTAACAGTTTTTTTTAACCTTTAAAACTGTTAAAACGTAACAGTTTTAACAGACTGCGATATTTACGCTGTAGAAAACATCTTTGTTCAAAATATTTGCTGAATACTGTGGAGTATTTATTAGGTGTCCAGTTTGGTTTATTTAGGACTAATCCATTTTTCCTGAATCACAGTATCTGATGGAAATCTGAAAAAAGTACATTTATCTTTAACTAGTTGTTGCATGCGATTTCGGTCGCGTTTATAACTACAGCCTATGTTACTCGTTGACAATGTAGCTTTCTATTGGTGAAAGAATTTTAAAATCGGTCTAGTTGTTTTTGAGTTTATTCAATACAAACATACATACAAAAATACATACAAATTTTATCTTTTTATAAAATTAGCATAGATTATCAAATACTTCACTATGCATATAACCACCGCCTAGTTGCATTTTAAAACACGGCATATTTTTATTATCAGAAATAATGCGATATCGATGATTCAAATATTCAATCACTACGTAAATTATGAAAATTTTCACAGACACATAATTTTGTTTTTTTATTTATGAAAGTGAAAAATATACGTAAAATACAAAACTACGTGCTATCTTACATTTATTACACAATTTGCCATATTCCTTAAACCTAGTTTTCCTTGAAAATAAGGCGTTTAAAATTGATGGTGTGTGGATCATATTTACCTGTGAAATGTCTCATTATTTGGATTATTCTTGTGATTCACTTCACAACCAGGCACTGAACAACACCCCATTGTTGATTTTAACAATAATTTTATTTTATTTAAAAGGATTCCTAGAGATATTACCCAAAAACTGAAAGACGCTATATTCGCAGTTCTTATAAGTGCCTCTAGAATCTCTGAATCTAGTTTCATCGGTTATTGTTTCCTGTCTCTTTCGCGCTCGTATTCGTGTCATAAGAGACTGCGTTCTCGCTCGCACTCTCTGTTCGTCTCGTAGAGGGAGGATAACGTTCGTCTATTACGTTAGTATAATAGTGTCTATGATTCTGTCTGTGTCCAAAGAGTATGTAATCACTGCGTTACATACTCTTGTCCCTTGTCTGTGTCTTCTCATCAACTCAAGGAACATATATACTCTCTAGTCCACTCTAGTCTCTAGCATCAACAATCAACTGATTCTGTGTCTCTGGCTGTCCTGTCCTGTGGTCCTGTCGGTGAAAGAGAATTGAGAATAAGATTTACAATTTCTATTATAATTTAACTTTATAGTTTTTGAACTTAAATTGTATCAAAATGGTGAGCATTTATACAAAATTTTATTAGTATCCTAACAGAAAAGTTAAATTTCACGTATTGAATTTAAGTATTAATCTACTTATTTCCGTAAAATTAAAACCGCTGTTTTGGTTACGATGTATTTGCACGTGTATTGCAAAGGTACCGCATATATTTTCAGGTGTCGCTTAACCCTATAAGAATTTTGAAGAATGATGCGGAAGAAGAGAAGGCTGAGGTGGCTCGGATGTCTAGTTTCATCGGTGCCATCGCAATTGGTGACTTAGTGAAAAGCACTCTGGGCCCCAAAGGCATGGACAAAATTTTAGTTTCTTGCGGCAGAAATTCCGGCCAGGTTTGTATTCATTTCTGAATTTTATTCTTATTTGCGTTGTCTATCAGTTTATAAAATGTAATTTACCATTCATGTTATGAGAACACTGTTGGTTATATTTTTAGGTTGAAGTGACTAATGACGGTGCCACTATATTAAAATCGATCGGTGTTGACAACCCTGCTGCTAAAATTTTGGTTGATATGTCAAAAGTTCAAGATGATGAAGTCGGTGATGGCACAACATCTGTAACAGTTTTAGGTAAGTAAACTTTTAAATTAAAAATATATAATAATATATAATGCATTAAAATATATATCACAGTGACAGCTGACAGTCCACCTATTAGTATGTGGGTAACATCACCTATAAACTTGACATGGACTTAATTACGACAAGACCTCACTAAAACACAACACTAGATTTTCTTGTGTCTACTAAAAACGCCCATTTTAAAAATAGCTTAATTTAAATTTAATTTAAAAATTTTTGAACATTTTTCTAAATCATAAATTACATAGGAAAAGTCATCTAGGAAACTATATGCTATAACATGTGTATAGCATATAGTTTATAGATGACTTTTCCTAGAATATTTTGAGGAACATGTGTACCTCAAAATATTGTGTAGAGTATAAAATTTCAAATCTTTAAAAAAGAAAATGTTCATCTTTTTAATTATTTTTCTCTGACTAGTCATTAGGTTGCCCACTGGAGGGGAATTTTGGGACTTGTGTATTTTGAATGTGGTCAAAGAGAATATTATGTATTTAATTATTTCATCAAGTAATTAGGGGAATGTTGAATCAGTGATTTCAACCTAGGTAAACTGTGGTTTAATTAAAAGAATAAACAGCTGCAGAATTACTTCGGGAAGCTGAGAAGTTGGTTGAACAAAAACTCCACCCTCAAACAATCATAGCCGGATGGAGGATTGCTTTAGATACTGCTAAGCAAGCTTTGTCAGACGCTAGCTTTGATCATGAGAAAAACCTCAATGATGCTGCTCTCCGTGCTGATCTTGAAAATATAGCTCGCACTACTCTAAGCTCAAAAATCTTGTCCAACCATAAAGAGTGAGTATATTAATTAACTGATTTTATTAATGGAACTGGGTTGTGTTTTAATATTTTTTTATTTTTAGTCAAATAAAAGTCAAGAATACTGATTCCTATGAAATTTCAAAAATTACTATGAAAATTTAAAAAGGAATTTGGGCACTTTTTTTTTTCTCACGAAAAAAATATATTTGTGATTTGATTTGATATCACAAATATTTGTGTTCAAAATTTCATGAATTGTATTACATTTGATGTAATTTTCAGACACTTCACAAAGTTGGCTGTAGATGCAGTATTGAGGCTTAAAGGTTCTGGCAACCTGAAAGCCATTCAAATCATAAAGATTGCTGGAGGTGTCCTGGAAGAGTCATTCCTTGATGAAGGTTTCCTTTTAAATAAAAAGGTATACTACTACTTATAATATTAATCCTGTAACGTGTTGTAAGTTGTATCTGTGTTTCTGTGTGTCTGCTGTTTATGAAATCGTAGTTTGGGAGTTATCAAAATTGTCAAAATCAAGCTTAAGTTGTCATAATCAAAATTCGCTTTTTTGTTTAAAAGCTGATGTGATCGAGGTGGTTCTTAGCTATAATTTATGAAGATCTATTCATGCGTTAGAAGACCATCAGCATATTTCCTAGTTGACGAAGGGATTTGACTAACTTCCACAGGTTCTACTTTTACTTGGGTGGTATTTCCATGACATGGTAACCTTGATCCAATGCTGCAGCATCAAGTAAGTCTGCAGGACAATCAATTCCTCAGCAACTTACAGCAGATATAGCGGTTTTAGGCTTAATAGAAAGTTTGGAGTTTACAATTTTAATTGTAGCTTAAAAAGATTATGTTTTTAACATATTTTTATAGGTTGGCATGCATCAACCGAAGCGTATTGAGAATGCAAACATTTTGATTGCTAACACACCTATGGACACAGACAAGATTAAGGTCTTTGGCTCAACTATTAAAGTGGACTCAATGGCGAAGATAGCAGAACTGGAAGTTGCCGAGAAAGAGAAAATGAAGGATAAAGTCAATAAAATATTGACACACAAATGCAACGTGTTTATTAACAGGTCAGTAAAATTAAATAATTTGTTAATAAGCTTTTATACCTGCTCAAATACCATTGGAACGAACAGAATGAATAACTTAGTATTTTAAGCTCATTGTAATGTTGGTATTCAGTTTGTTTTATTACTTACTATCTGATTCCCGCGATTTCTTCCGCGTTAAAAAGTGGCGCCCAATTTTTTATAATTTTAGACGAATCTCTGGAACCTAACATTTTTCCAAGATAAAATATATTTTAATCCAGGTAATAAACTATTGGTGTGCCAAATTTCCTCTAAATCCGTTACGCTGTTTTTGTGTGAAAGAGTAATCAACATCCCATTTCCATTTCATTTTTCAACGCGGATGAAGTCGCGGGCGCCAGCCTAGTATTATTATTATAACTTGTTAGGTATATAAAATTTTCCAATTATTAGTCTGAATTGTAATTAAAATTAGTGACTTTTAATTTACAGACAACTAATCTACAACTACCCGGAACAGCTGTTCGCCGACGCCGGCGTGATGGCGATTGAGCACGCCGACTTCGACGGCATCGAGCGACTCGCGCTCGTCACCGGTGGCGAGATCGTGTCCACTTTTGACTCGCCCGACAAGGTCAAGTTGGGCCACTGCAAGCTCATCGAGCAGGTGTTGATTGGTGACGAGTCGCTTATCCGTTTTAGCGGCGTCGCCTTGGGGTCGGCGTGCACGGTTGTCATCCGCGGTGCTACGCAGCAGATCATAGATGAGGCTGAGCGTTCGTTGCATGACGCGCTTTGCGTGTTAGCCGCTACGGTTAAAGAGCCGAAGGTAGTGTACGGCGGGGGTGCTAGTGAGATGCTAATGGCTGAGGCGGTGTCGCGTGCCGCCGCTCGTACTGGCGGTAAGGAGGCCGGCGCCGTAGAGGCGTTTGCTACGGCACTACGCCGCTTGCCCGCAGCCGTAGCGGACAACGCTGGCTACGACAGCGCTGAGCTGCTAGCTCGTCTGCGCGCTAGACACGCAGCGGGAGACTTAACTGCCGGTTTGGATATGATGAACGGCGCAGTAGGGGATATGCGCGCGCTAGGCATAACCGAGTCATACGTAGTGAAGCGTCAAGTCGTAGCGTCCGCCGCCGAAGCAGCGGAGCTTATATTGCGCGTAGACAATATACTGAAAGCGGCGCCTAGACGTCGCGGCCCTGATCGTCGCCCTTGCTAGTTTGGTGTCGCCAACACAGTGTTAACCCCTCGTTTATGTTAAGTATCTCTTTCACCAGATTTAAAAGCGCAAGATACTACGTAATTTTAGATATCTCAACTTAAGCGTTTTTTTGCAAACCTTAAAGGAGAGCAGTGCGAGTATTTGCACGTAATCTAAGTATGTTCATGTGTCTCTTTTCATTAAAAACTGAGTTGATTTTCTAAATCTATCATTAATGAGAATTAAAAATATTGCTGAAATATTTCTATATGTTGAATTTGTTGTGCAAGTAATAGTTGATTACTGAATGTAAATAAGGGGTTAAATAAAATTTGTTTAACACGCTCGCTGCGATTGTATTTTGGTCTTAATACATTACGTGGCTTACAAAATAAACACACCGGCATATTTAGCGGAACACAAAAAAAAGGTCCATAATTAAAAAAATATGGTTTTATTTTAAAATCTACTTACTACACTTCTTTTGTTATTTAAAGTTTCATTTGTTTTACTTAAAATGAGATCACATTAAGAACAGATTTTGCGAGTAAAGGCTATTTGTGAAAAATGGTACATTTTTGAACTTTTCATGTAACCGGGAAAAGTGAAAATTAATATTAAAATAACAATTAATTAAATTAGAAAAATGGTGATTAATATCGCGTATTTCCTCCACGTGCTCTTATTAAAGTTTCTACCCGTCTAGGCATACTGAGAATGATGTTATCGATGGTCTCCTGGGATAGTCTCCGCCATTCCTCAACTACGGCGATTCGCAGTTCACCCACGTTGGCAGGAGCTGGAATTCTGGACTTAACTTTTCTTTTCAGCAAGTCCCAAACGTGCTCTATTGGGTTCATATCCGGTGATCTCGCCGGCCACTCCATAACAGTGATATCCATATCATTAAGATAAGCTTGAGTTACTCGAGCGGTATGCGGCCGAGCATTATCCTGCATAAAAACAAAATCGTCACCGATATATGGGGCAAACGGTACGACATTTTCTTCTAAAACTTCTCTGATATAGCGGTCTGCAGTCAGACTCCCTCTGTCAATCACTACCAAGTCTGTGCGAGCTCCCAAACAAATGCCCGCCCAAACCATTATTGATCCACCACCGTATGCAACTGTAGTTTCAAAATTTGTCTGAATGTATCATTCTCCTTTGCGTCTGTATATTCTTTGCCTGCCGTCAATTTGATTTAAGAGAATTCTGCACTCATCACTAAACAATACCTTACTCCATTGGTCCGCGTTCCAAAGTCGATGTTCCTGAGCAAAAGTTAACCTGTTTCTACGATGATTTACCTCGAGCCTTGGAGCCTTGGCGGGCACAAATGAACCCAAACCAGCTTCTTCGAACCTTCTTCGTACCGTACGCTCACTTACGGTTACACCCCGCACTGCTTCTAACTCATGTCGGGCTTGGACGGCCGTCAAACGGGGGTTCCTACGTACACGAAGCCGAATGAAACGATCATCCCTACTCGAAGTGCGTCTTTTTCTGCCTTGTCCTGCTCTTCTCACATAAGTACCGGTCTCCATGAACCGTTGGATACTGCGATGGATCGTTGAAACTGGTCGACGAAGATCTCTGGATATCACTCTGTAGGTTTGACCATTTCGAGTGCCCTGGCAATCTCCGTTGGGGCTAAGTCAGGCATAATTCAGTCCTCAACTCCAGAAAGATACGCGATTAAAAAAAACTAACAAAAAACAGTATTTCAATGAAATTTTAAATCAAACTCAGAAAAGAAATACTCGAAGTTCGCTCCAGATAAGGTGTATTTGAATAAAATTAAAACAATTGCATAAAATGTGAGTTCAGTTGTTTTCTTAATTTGAAAATATTTCTTTTTAAATTAAATGACGTATAAACCAGCCAGCAACCTTATATGATACTGATATCAAACCTTTATTTTATGTTCCGCTAAATATGCCGGTGTGTGTAGTACATAAATAAATAAATAAATACAAGCAAAGCTATTTTTGTACGTCCATAAAAGTCAAAAGGCTTTCAAAACCAGCTTTTTTACTTAAGAGTTATGTTAAACGCGACTTTAAAACTCTCATTTTTAGGAGTTCAATGATTTTTATAATAATTCCGTATTAAATAAATTAAAACAATAGAATAATTATGTCAAAAATGACAGTAAAATGTTTCGCCATTTCCGCCACTGAACACACTAATTCTGTGAATGTTTGTAAGACATTAAGCTTTGCTATTTTTCTAAAATATAATTAATATCAATTTGGATTTAGAAAAAAAAAATTAAGTGTCTTATCACGCATTCGGCGTATTAAACTATAGGTATATACTTATTCTATTCCTTCACTTAATAATTTAGTTGTTACACGAATGTAACATTTTTATTTTAGAAAGCTAGCAGTTCTTAGGAAAGTATTAAGTTATGTTTAAATTTTAAACATATTATTTTTAATTTTTAATTCGCTAAAAAATGCTTTGTTTAATTCTATTAACAATGAATAAATACTTATCTGAATGAATTCTTTTCTTTTGTAATCCCTATAGAATTTAGTTGTTTATACTTACCTATTTTCCTCATCGTGTACTGTTCCTATGATCTCCCTCCATCTTTTTGATTCTTGTGTGGTTTGATTCTTGAGTACGACCCCTGTAACTTGCTATAAGCCTATAAAATATTACCCTTCACACCCATGAACAATCTATAGGTTCAATCTAAAACCTCTAACAAACACGGCATAAGTAAAAGGAAAACTAATTATTAGGTCGACTTGGAACGAATATAAAAAAGTTTGTGTGTCAGCTCCGACGCACGATGGAGTTTACTCCTTACGAACGATTATAAAAAAAAATATCAGCGCCATCTGTTTGAATTATGATACATGATTACGTTTTCCAAGAATGTATTATTACGTAACATATTCTAGTTTCAGAGATATCGGTAGATGGCGCAATATCTGTGAAACTTCATTCTAAAATATTTGAAAATAGAACGTAGCGCATTTTCCGTATGACAATTGATTTTACTCCCATAAATTTTCATACCTTAGGCTTATATTTGCAAATCGATTCTTAAGGAGTGAACTCCCAAAAAAATTCAAAATTTATGTGTAAAGTAAAAAATAGTATAAATAACGCAATACATATTTTGTGGATACATTTTGAATTATTTTAGCTTAAGCTACCACGCGCTACCTAGCGCTTAGCAGCAAAACTATACCTGTAAAGTATGAAAAAATAAAATTTCTTGACGACATGGCGCTGGTCGTTTAAGTAATAAATGAATCAGGCAGAGGCCGCCACTAGTAGGTTTCTACCAATAATAAAATAACCATGCCATAACATTTTATAATATTACTAGCTTAGCTTGCACGCGACTTCGTCCCCCTAATTCCAATCTATACTAATGTTATAAAGAGAGAAGATTTGTCCTTTTGTTTGTAATGAATAAACTCAATAACTATTAGACCGATATGAAAAATTCTTTCAATATATAGAAAGCTACATACATTATCAGCGAGTAACATGGCTATATTTTATAAAATTACGCGGAAGAAGTCGCGTACAAAAGCTAGTTCTTACCTCTGTGTTAAAATACCTAGATATTATTTGAATATTAAAAGGAAATGTTTTTATTGTCGGTTTTTATTGTATTATGTAAATATTAGGTATTCATTATTATTATTAACTAGCGGTCCGCTCCCGGCTTCGCCCGAGGTGCATTTTTTTAACGTAAAAACCTTCCCTGATTATCCCTCTGTCCATGAGTGAAGACAGAATTAAAATCGGTCCACCCGTTCTCGAGTTTTGCGCTTAGCAATACATTTAGCGGCCCGCTCCCGGCTTCGTCCGGGGTGTATTTTTTCTAAAATAAACGTAGCCTAAGTTACTCCTTATTACATCAGCTACCTGCCAATAAAATTCCCGTCAAAATCGGTCCAGCTATTTCAGAGATTATCCGGAACAAACAGACAGACAGACAAAAATTGTAAAAAATATTATTTTGGTGTATGTACCGCAATTTACATAAACAAAAAGTAGCCTATGTTACTCCTGACGACCCCCTCTTCATGTCTGCAAAGTTTCATCGAAATCGCTTCAGCCGTTTCTGAGATTACCCCGAACAGACAGACAGACAGACAGACAGACAGACAGACAGACAGACAGACAGACAGACAGACAGACAGACAGACAGACAGACAGACAGACAGACAGACAGACAGACAGACAGACAGACAGACAGACAGACAGACAGACAGACAGACAGACAGACAGACAGACAACAATTCTAAAAAAAGTTATTTACGTTTTAACAGCATGCGAATGACTCTCTAAGCTTAGTTTGAGGCAGTTTTTCGCAAATCACAGACAGACACTCTGATTTTATTTATATAGATAAGAGAGCAAAAGTATTCCGTATGTGACTAAATATTACGTACATAGGTATTAGTTGCTTACATTTTTAAAGCAAGTATAATGGAAAATAATCATTTTGCCGCATTCAAATAGTTTGTAGACATGCGATTGTAGTTTATGGCAAAACGTAACTCTAATATTGCTGTAATTATGAGCCATTCCATTTCCACTGTGGCTAATCAAGTTTATGTTTCCAAAAATTAACATGTTGACTATTGCGAAAATTGCTCATTTCAATATTAAACAATATATACCTACATCAATATACTGAAGTGTCGTACTCAATTAAAAGTCTTCTTTATGTCAAGTGGTTATCTGGTCGAACCGATATACCTAAAACGTTTTTTTTTTTTTAAATTAGGTAGAGGACTAATCAGAGGAAGCTACTTATTTTAATAGTGTTACCTAATATTAAATTACAATTCTATGTCGTAAACTATGTAGCATTGAAATACCTACTCTGAAACTGGTTAACTATATGTTTCATGAAAAACAAACCAAAACTGGTAAACTAAAATTTTCAATATTGCGATACCACTGCCATTCTTTTTAAAAATAACCATTAGGTAATAAATAATTACAAACTTGATACAGCAACAAATGAAACTCGCGTCCTGATATCCAATCTACAAATTGACAGTAACAAAGACAAATAAGATTTTGTAATAACCGGAGCGTTGTTTAACACGTTTTACTCAACCGAATTGGGGTGAACATGAGTTGAAAGTGGCAGCTCATTCATTTTTAAGCCTCGCTCCGTCTGCTGTGTAGCGGACGACAATTTGGATAAATGGCATATCCGCCACAACCCGTCTAAATTATTCAGGCTCGCCTCCTGACTCCGCTTCTTCACATGACAAGGAGAGGATTGAACAATAAAGTGGAATATTTAGGGAGTAATCACGTACGCAACCTTTTTGGCGATGGCGTTCGTGTGTAGGCAAATACGTATGGAGAGGAGCTCCTTTAACGCCTCTCAGACCCTGTTCCATGTTATGACTCATTCATTACTATTACCTATTTATTACCTGCGTGCTTAGAAAAACACACACCTAAACTAAGCAATATATTAGTGCAGATAATCTTGTACGTAGTATAAAATAAAGTCGCTTTCCGCCGTCTGTCCCTCTTTATGTACGCTTAGATGTTTTATAAACTGCGCAACGGATTTTAATGCGTTTTTCATTTGCAGAAAAAAATTCATTTCATATATCATTTGCAGAAAAAAATCCGTGCAAAGCCGGGGGCGGCCCCGCTTTAGGTTCCTTTTTACTGTTAGATTGCCGAGGGATCCTAACATTTTTTAAGTATGAAATGTATCCTATATGTTAATCCAGGTAATAAGCTATCTGTGTACCAAATTTCATCCAAATCTGTTAAGCCGTTTTTGCGTTAAAGTGTAACAAACGCCCATAGGTACATCCATCCTCATAAACTTTCGCATTTACAATTTCTCTCTCTCTATATACATATAAAAATTAAGTGTCACGTGTTTGTTCGCGATGAACTCCTAAACTACTGAACCTATTTTGATAAAACTTCGTAACTATGCGTAATTTGGTCCAATTTAAAAGATAGGATAATTTTTATTTTGAACCCGGGCGAAGGCGGGAGTGGGACGCTAGTCACATATAAATCATATCTAGTATGCCTTGTTTCTATTATAAACTGATCTACAACACCGTAGTTATACCTAGTTGTAGAAACGACATCTTTTTTAAATCAACTAATGTCAGTTTAGTCTCAACAACAAAGTTGTACCTGAAAGAAATAACACACTCGGAAGTGTGTTATTTTCTTCGATCGCTAGGAGACGTAAACTTAAAAACTTTGCACAATTGTTCTCTTTTTCAAAGTTCTAAGAAACACTTTACACTAGTTTGCTAAGATTGGAGTCACACTACTCAAAGATTTTATTTTATCAAATAAATGTCACGTTGAAGATTTTTTTAGTTTCACGAGCCACGATTAGATGTAGATTCATCATCAGTTCTTGGTTGCGTATACGAGCGTTATTTGAAAAAGTTTGATTGCAGTTTTTATTAATTAAAATATCGAAGCCTTAGTTAATTTAGATTTGAGATTTGCTCTCACTGACCCACTTGGATTGATCATCTTGTATCTTGTGCCTTGAATTACAGAAGTTTTAGATTTACATTATTTCCGCAAACAGTTAAGATGAGCTAAGTACTTATATACTTAATATAAATACTTAACGCATGCCCCTTTTATATGAAAAACGATTTCAATGCAAATATGGGATTGCATTCAAATTGAAATAGTTGTACAAATTATAATGTTGTCGACAAGTCGGTTTGCAACTAATTGCAAGAATGGTCGTTTTTATTTAATATCCACACATTCCCTTGGATTAATGCAACTATTGCACTAATTGCAAGTGTGCTCTCAATCTTAGGCATTCATAAACATTAACGTACACCTATATATTAATACGTAATGTCTTTTTATTATATATTTTAATCTCTTCTTTTCGAAAATATACGTACAAGTTTATCTACAGAACAAACATTTATAGGTACCACAATTTCAATTGAGATGTACCTAAGTAAGTGACGTCTACAGAAAGACGAAACTTGATATTGATTGTCAAATGCAAAATAGCTAAGTAAACAATCGTATGTGCGAGCGCCATGTTTCAGTGCCAAGAAATAATCTCTCACGTGACATTAACATACATCATACAGAGAACAGCTGCCAAAAGTGTCTGCCAGTGTCCCCGCGCTTTGCGTTACTTACTAACTAAAACAATATTACTTAGCAGAGTTATCCCGGGACATCGGTAAACTTGATCACACAATGTTCATACGAAACCTTCCACCTACCTATAGCTATAATTAGTCATATAACTTTAATCTAATATTTGAAGGGAATATCTGAAGAAGTATACTAACTTGCTGCGGAAACAGCGAAAACAAAATTATCTTGACATTCTTAGATTAGATTCAGATCGGTTTATACAGATTTAAATTGTATTTGGTTATCCGGCTTTTATTTAAAAAAAAAATGGGTTGACTGCCGGAGAAAACGAGGACCAGCGCTAACAGTATCTGAAAACAGTAGCTGATTAAGTAAACAAATCTATTAACTTAACAAATCAAGTAAACAGTTGTAATGTAACTTATATACAATATAATTAACAACATAAATACTGAAAACAAGTCAATGAATTATTCTCATATCTTAGATATTTTTCAAGGCAAATCTTGTAAGGCTTTTCATGCGACAAACCCCATATCGTTTTTGTTACCTTTAAATCTCATTCATATTTTAGCTACTTTTTGAAGTATTGATCTTTTTTGTATCAACAAGGCTTACAATTAGGGATGCATATAAGTATATTACTTTCCCTTCAAGGTAACTCAAATTTTAACATAGTACCTTCAAGGTGTTATGTCTTGTATTGTAATTTATAGCATCAAAAATTCAACGATTGACAGTTTAGTTAACCATTGAATCTCATTGCGTGTTCCACCATGACATGAGCTACCACTTGTTCTGTTCGCACTGTGACCATATTTTATTTCTTATGTTAATTTTTTTTATTATAATGTAGGAAAGTATTGCTCTATCAAAACTATTTTTTCCATGGGTCAAAGCTTGTGTTTCATAATGCCTATTGTTATTTACACGTATGGAAGCGTGACATATTAAACGCGAGCCAAACGCTATTGACCCATTTATGTAAAGGTAGCAGAGTAATATCCTGTGGTATTTACTAGGATTAGTCTGGCGCAAATCTGTATTTAGGGTGCGATCTGTACCAACCGAACCAGGCCAATTAGAGCTTACGACCTATAATCTGAATATCAATACCACTATCAAAATCACCTATCGATTGTTCAAATTTGGTTGCGGAATATAATATAATATTATTTTAACATAGCGGTTATTGTATACATTTTGAATTCGTAACTAAAGTCTTTTATTTAAGCATTGGTTTCGTTTAAAATTGTGTTCGGACATTCAATTCTACTTTGTAGACAATACCATTATAAAAATGAAATATTCAGAATATTGATATAAAATAACACCCGAAAAAATATATGTATATGAGGTGATAAAGATATCAGACGTTATGTTAGCTGTTATATATGTATTTCATTTTTTAACGCGGAAGAAGTCGCGGGCACCATCTAGCAATTTTAAGTTCTTGGTAGGTATATAATTTCTTATGTATGACCAATAAATTAAAAAAAAAATTTTTTGGAAAATTTAAATAGTGGCTAATTACATAATTATACAGCCGAAAAGAAAGTTAGAAAATCTCCAAATTTAATATAAAATCGATATGGCATGATAAGATCATAATTTTCTAATTCTGATAGGTATAATTCGAATGGCTGCTGTCATTGCTTTTTATAGAGATAATATATGCAAATAGAAAGTTATCAAAAGTTGGCTTTATATCAATTGCTATCACAAGACAACAGGAATTAATAAAGTTTCCCTGCCTCGCAACAAGAAACAGACGATCCTGTTGACAGTATCTGGCCACTAACTGACACATCGCGTCGCCGCCGTCGCCGCATCGGGGAAGGAGTTTTATTCCTTTGAAGAACCATAAGTCGCAAAATGTAATATTGTCCATAGCAGGTCAAATTAATACCGAGATAACTATAGACAGCCCTTTTTGCCGCAGGCCCCACCTTTTCATTGTAGACATGTTTCAGAGCATAAGTATGAAATCTCACATAAATCTTCTTTTTTTATTAATGTTATGGTTGACAGTCAGGCTGACTTGATGATACTAAAGTCGGCTAAGGGTAGCTATACATATAATCGAGCCGGCATAGCCGGGCGGTAGAATTGAATATGTGTAGATAAACGTTCGACAAATTGCCATATTTATAGTCGTTTCGGCAAAACAAGGCGGGCGGACACGAATATATGTAGATGAACTTTCGGCAGAAAGGCCTCTTGGCCTACCCGCGCAGTGTATTATACTAAACAAAGCCCGGGTGATTTCGCCGATCGGGTAAGCCGAATGAAAGTCGAACATATGTAGAAGGTACTTCGGGTCGTTTTTGTTGTTCAACAAAAATTACTGAATGAAATGTGCCGGCCCGACTATATGTATAGCAACCCTAATAAGTGCGCTTCTTTCCGCTTTTCGTTGCTGTTCTCCGCTAACTTCTAAACCACCTAACGGATTTTGATACGGTTTTCAATAATGGCAGTATCGCTTACGCATTTGAGATTCGCGGATGAATAGTGCTATTCGCCAAAACATCTGAAGCCATCAACGGAATGATAGAAGATCTTGCGATAGAAAGCGAAAAAGTGGGGATAAAACTCAATCCAGAAAAGTAAGGACCAAGTATGCGTAAGGAAGTGTAGAGAAGAATTACGAACCGCTGGAGAAGATACTGGAGCTTGAGAGAGGCTATGAAAGATAACAACTATGAAGATAACAACTAAAAGAGAAAAAGTAAGCTATTTAACACCTGCACACTACCCGTTCTTATATATGGCTGTCAATCATGGACTTTATCTCAAGAAATGACATGTAAACTCGCAACTTGCCTATTCGCTATGGAAAGAAGTACCTATGCTGAATGTCAAGAAATCAGACTGAAAAACCGTGTCATCAGAAACAAAACAAAAACCATAGATGTAACACTGAAAATTAAAAGACTCAAATGGAGATGGGTTGGGCACACGATAAGAGGTCATAACAAATGGAGTAAGGAAGTGACAAGATGGTATCCGAAGTACTATAAACGAGAGTTTGGATGTTTGTTACTCAATCACACAAAAACGGCTGAACGGATTTGAATAAAATTTGGCACACAGATAGTTTATTACCTGGATTAACATATAGGATACTTTTTTTCCTGAAAAATGTTAGGTTTCTGTGGGAAAAAAGTTTTTAAAAAAGTAGCGCGTACGGATTCGCGGGCACAGCTAGTACTTAATATATTTATAATAATATTTACAATATCTTACCAGTTTATATTCTCTCTCAAACTCTCTCAGGAAGCTATACGAGTTGAAGTTATCATTTTCGTCACCGAAAAGCCGGTTTGGTTATCCTATATACATTTGTGCATGGGGTTGTTATGTGAAAATTGGCTACAGAAAAGAGCCTAAGTAGAAACACATTTAGTTATACTGAGTAGGAGTATACATATAATTAGGTAGCTAGAACCTGAAGCGAATGTTATGTTTAAGAGAGATAAATGAGAGGATAGAAAAACTTTCCGAGCAAATAAAGTAGGATTACTTCAGGGATCACAATACTTAGATAATTACCACCTGGCTCTATGTAAGCCACGAGGCTGAGTAATAGATGAAAGTTTTCTTTAGATAGGTACTCACATAAGTACACATTATTAGTTGTGTAAATAAAATCTATATCAACATCTTTTAAGTTGGACCAAATTACACAGATGATCAAAATCGGTTCAATAGTTTAAGAGTTCATCGCGGAGGAACATGTGACTCGTAATTTTTTTATACATAATATAGAGATATATCTATTGTAATAGGGGTTAAAGTATGAAATTGCCGTTTTATTGTAATAGGTACTTCGAATTGACATAGAACCTTCATGGTTTGAGATTTTTGAGTGAAACTTTTTTCATACGGTACCTATGTAGTTCTTCTTTTAAAAAATGTGCAACATTCGATTATCAACTTTCAGTTGTTTTTTTTATTCAGCTTAGACAATAAAGATGGATACTTCGAAAATTCGTGTGATTTTTGAATACGAGTTCCGACGCGGAACTAACGCGGCAGAAACAGCTCGCAATATGAATGTTGCGTTTGGAGAGGGGACTGCTAAT
Organism: Synanthedon andrenaeformis; assembly: GCA_936446665.2. NCBI lineage: Eukaryota > Metazoa > Arthropoda > Insecta > Lepidoptera > Sesiidae > Synanthedon > Synanthedon andrenaeformis. Next base: position 8,256,122 of record OW387781.2, on the reverse strand, counting down.
GAACGCACTGTGCGATTTTGGTTTAAACGCTTTCGTGATGGAAACTTCGATTTGAAGAACGAACCACGTGGAAGACCGCCCACACAGGTGAATAACAATGATTTGAAAGAGATGGTGGAAGCCGATCCGAGCCAAACTACCCAGGAATTAGCGGCATGGTTTAACGTTACCTTACCAACAATATTGACTCATTTGCGTCAAATCAATAAAATAAAAAAATATGAAAAATGGGTGCCTCATGATTTGACTGATCTGCAGACTCTACAGGAACTGCAATTAGAAACCATTCGTCACCCTCCGTATTCGCCAGACCTTGCTCCAACGGACTACCATTTTTTTCGTGATTTGGACAATTTTCTGCGTGATAAAAAGTTTTCTTCTCAGGAGGCAGTGCAAAATGCTTTCACACAGTTTGTCGAATCTAGATCGCCAGAGTTCTATCGCAAAGGCATAAATGAGCTTCCTATTAGATGGCAGCAATGTATAGATAATAATGGTAATTATTTTGATTAAATAAATATGTTAAATTAAAAAAAAAAACGAATTTTTATTTTTCAGTACAAATCGGCAATTTCATACTTTAACCCCTAATATATATATAATATAGTTGTTGCACACGACTTCGCCCGCGTAACTTTATAAAATATAGCCTATGTTAGACGCAACAACAGCATGGTATGAAACACAACAGCACACATGCTGTTGTTTCATCAAGGAGGTGGTTACTGCCGTCAGACGGGCTATCCAAAAGATTGCGAAAATATTAATTACTAGCTGTGGCACGCGACTTCGCCCGCGTAGTCATTTTATAAAATATAGCCCAGGTTAATGACTGATAATGTAGCTTTCTATAGGTGAAAGAATTTTTAAAATCGGTCTAGAAGTTCAAAAGTTTATTAATTACAAACATACAAATCTCTCTTTATAATATTAGCTCTGTCTACATTAAATATTTAATGAAAAAAATTGTTTTTAGAATTTTTGTCTGTTTTTCTGTGCGTTTGTGCACGCTAATTTGGATAGGCATCATCCAATCAATCCAGGTCTAGGTAATAAACTATCCGTATGCCAAATTTCATCTAAATCCGTTAAGCCGTTTTTGTGTGAGTAACAAACATCCATACATTCAAACTTTCGCATTTATAATATTATCACGATTACATTCCATAATAATATATTATTATTATTTTTATAAAATGCAATTCAGATATTATATTTCTTTTATGTAATTCAATACGTTTTTAATCACACGATTTTAATGTTTTTTTATTGTTTGTATTCATTCGTCATATGTATAAATCTTTCACTTGTTCACCCGTACATATTGTTTCGTGGAAAGTACACACCGCAAATGCAGTGAAAATTTTGTAGTACAAAATGAGAGAGCCTAATAACTTCATTCCGGCTTGCAATTACGTTGCAGGTAGGTTTACCTCTTTATCGAGCGGTCGGCGGTTCAGCATTTCGTATAAGAAAAAAAATTATCAACCACTGCAAACATCCACCATTACTTAACATTCACCTGGATACATTTTTTTCTACGTCTGTCTTCTAATTAAACTTGTTCAGATTTTTATCCAACATATATTAATGTATACTAAGTAACGAACCTGTTACTTGTACATTTTGTGTAGTTCTTTTTCCCCGCATTATATTTTAGTGATAAGCAAGCTGTGAATTTGTTATATTTCGTTAGATAAATTTATAAAATTACTAGCTGGTTTATAAAAATGAAAAATTAATTTATAAAAATGAAAAATATAACACCTGTATATGGTTATTATAACGCCCGACATAGTTCCAGGACTTGCGATGATGGTCTACAATACATCCTATGAGTGGACTCTAAGAGTAGAGTTCTAATTCTAATTCTAAAAGGAAGACTACACGCTATGTATGTGCCAAGATTTCACGAGAATATTTTATTTCTGCTTAAAAGTTTTTTTTCAATTTACAAATATCTTTTATAATATTTGTTTTTAATAAATAAAGAGATAATGCTTGTATGTTTGTTTGTATGTAGGAGGTAATCTTCGAAAATACTCATCCAATTTACAAAAATCTTTCACCAATAGTTATAATAGAATTTCAGGATTAACATAGGCTAAATATTCTAATTTCTAAGCGGATGTAGCCGTGGACTTAAGGAATACTCAAAGAAAACCAGTCCCTAGTGTTCTTGTAGCCTAATCTGACAGATAAATCGGCCACTAGCAAATTATAGTGCTTCTGGAGCAAGTTAGACGTATGGTGAGGATACAAATTTAGGCCATACGCTAATTAGATAATAATATATTTATTGAAATAGTTCAATGTTTAACTTTTCATGCTACCTATTAGCGTGCCCTAATTACCAAGGCAATTTTTTCTAATTTTGGAGATACAAAAGTCTTATCCAATTTTACAGTTAAACTGATAGATAAGGTGGAATCGGGTTATATAAAAGAACAGGCAAATAAATATGAAAATAAACCATTCATTTTAGGTACATATTTGACTTTTTACTGGTTGCAGAAAAAAGTATTGGGTCCTTAGGATACCTGAGGAATATACTTCATGTGGGGAAATGTCGATGTAGATGTGCCTCCTTATAAGAATCTTATATTAGATGTCTGATAGGATTTTACGATTGAATTAGTTTTTGAATATTTGTATCGAAGTTAGTATAATCTTATTGGGGATAATGTAATTTCTAAATAAATTGTTTATGTGAATTTAATATTAGGCACTCTATTTTACCGAAATAGGTAGAGAGTAGTTCTTAATTTGGGCTTTCGAAATGAGACATTAACTCTTTTTGAACTAAGAAACTACTTTTCGGAATAAAAACTACGAGTAGGTAAATGACTATGAGTATCTACTATAGATCACATATATACACTATTGAAAAAATTTAGATGAAATGCGACTCACTTAAAGACCAAGTCCGAAATCGGCGGTAACATGGCGTAAGATGCCCTACGAAAAGGCCCATATTAAAGTATCTTAGTACTATATCCCATTTATTATAAGATTAAAAGATCTTCATGCAGAAAACAACGCACTTGCTTGTGTTATAGGCGACGATTGCTACCTACCATCTTTTAGCAAATTATAGACTGTTGTGCGGAGTAGTAAATTAGGTATGTATAGATGGTTATGTAGCCATGCACCTCGCAGACAAGTGGGACAGAGTAGCCAGCGGCTGCGAGCCTGCGGTGTAGAGCGCGTACGGACGGCGAACGTTCGGCGCGTCACACAGACTGCGTCCGTGAAATTGAATTAGCAACTCATTAGTGACGCCAATAAAACGAGTCAGCTCGCCACCCTACCCGAATTTATTTACCCCTTCCCCTCTTCATAACTGTACAGACTTACTTACATACACGTTTTCTGCCTAATCATTTTACATCTCTACTGATTGTAAGAAAATTTAAAGATTGGTTATGTTGCTTTTCTTTTAAATTCGCGTTGAATATAAACGAGTAGAAAAATACAGACTTTTTCCTAATTAAATTAAATTAATACTTAATTACTAAAATAATATTTAAATTATTGTTGCGTCCAAATTATCTATATACTAATATATAAAGCTGAAAAGTTTGTTTGTTTGATTGAAAGCGCTAATCTCAGGAACTACTGGTTCAAATTGAAAAATTCTTTTTTGTGTTGGATAGTCCATTTAATTCTTTTTTTGTGAAGGCCTTAAGCTATATAACATCACGCTTATATAACTTAGTTAATTTACTAACTAACAATTAAACAAACAAAATTAAGAAATAATAACAACACTTAAAAAATAATTAAACTAATTGGCCAAAAAGAATAACTCGTCTAGCTCCGCGTGGTACCCAGGACGCTTGCAGTGTTACCTCTTTGAATTTCTAATATAACGCTATACGTTGCGTGAAGAAAGAGCTGGCGCGCCGGTCGCCCGATTTCTCGATTAGGAGTTTTCCTATCTCTTTCCCGAAGGATTTAGTTAGCATCGGGCGACCACATTCCGAGCGTTTCCACCGCGAACGCTAGAAATTCAAAGTTGTCCGCGAGGCCTGAGTATATTTTTGCGTCAACTTTAGCGCCATCTGTCAGTGAATAGTGACATTAAACATAATACTGGCAGACTGCAGTGACAAAAAGTCTTATTTTCATCCCATCAAATGGCGCAAATAGCAACTGATTTCTTAATGTTTTTTTTGCGATATCTCATCGTATAATAATTACTCATATTATATTTTCTTTTTCAACACGGACGAAGTCGCGGGAACCAGCTTGTAAGTCATAAACATAGGTTATAAGTTCTGTCACTTGTTTATTGTGAAATAATTGACATGTTTGCTTTTATAGTAACCATTTATATGTCAAAAGGAACTTACTAAAACATTGATTCTCATGCGAACCATTTGCTGACCGACCCCAGTGATTTTGAATATAGAATTTTGAAGGTTGAAACCTGCGCGACTAGTTGTCTATTGCAGCACGAACGAAGTCCATACCTCGTTCGGCGTCTGTTTAGTTTAAGGATGCCTTAAGTGACTCTAAATCAGGACGAGGCTTTGAGCAGGCCTTTTCCTCCAAGTGTTGCCATATTTTATATTTTATAATTCAACGAATTTAAGTCTACTAATAATTATTTAAACTATGATACCTAGTAATAAATAAAAGCGATAGCTCACTGTTGGTGACATACAACCTTTGTCGCTATAAAAATTTGTTTCAATATTTTTCAGAAAACAGAATTATGGCTACAATCGGATACTTACATGAAACGCTCTATTATGTAATTACTTTGCATACAATGAATTTGATTCCAGCTATAATGAATATAGCTGGTTTTAACTAAATGTGATCGAAAAGTGACTATAGATAGGAAGGTAGGCGTTTTAGGGATAATTTAAACCGAAACGCTACTCCCGTGGGCACGAGGGTGTGGGTAAATTCGTGCAAATTATAGGCACTTAGGTTTAAACGATAGCCCACCGGGATTTTGTCTGATTCGGTCATTTGCCACTATTCACGAAAAATCAATCTTACTCTCCTTGTTTTTACTTATTTTATATGTAATAAGTATACTTTTGTTATTTTTTTTCAGTATTTGGTCTAAAATTCCTTTTTGAAGTTATGATAAAATAAATGTTTTATTTTTCTTCTAATAACATAGGTTTTTTAATGTTAAGATCGACAGATAGGCTGACGGTCCACTTGATGGTATGTGGCTACCGTCGCCTATAACACAAGCAACGCCACAGGTTCTAAAAGTGCGCTATAGTGACCTACTTGGATTAAGGATAAGGGATTAGGAAGGGATAGGCAAATGGGGCGCTGCCGATCGTAGTAGGATTAAGGATAAGAAATTGGGAAAGGGTATGAGCTCTAAAACCCCTTACTCCACTCACCGTAGCACAACAGCACACATGTTGTTATTTCACATGATCTTCTGTGAGAGGATGGTTACTGCCGCCTGACGGGCTGCCCAAATTACTGCGAAACGTAATCTGCCCTGCCACTCTTTAGTTGATTCGGAAGTGTGTTTTTGCTTAAAAGAAGAACATCTAATATGTAGTAAAATATAAATGAAGAAAGCTTTTACGCAACGAATCGGATAATGTATGAAAACCATGGCTTAACGAGATGAACATGTACATATTTGAAACAACTTGATATGTTCTTAAGTAGAAGATTAATAGGGTAAATAAGTTCATTAAAAGCGAGTATGAGAGCGATCGTGTCTTTGCAGTTAATGTTGTCTTAATTTATTCAAAAGTAAAACGGAATCTCGGCTCGACCTTAACAAGATACATTAAGAAAATTAACGCTCCACTCAGTTCGCGCTTGAGTAAAGAAATTTCTTGATTGGACTTATTTCAGCACCTTTACTTGTTTTAACACGAAATTACTTAAAAATGTTTTATTTAACTCAATTTATATTCAAATGAAATTGCAAAATTGAACTGATTTGAAAGTACTAAAATTGTACTGAAGAGGAACTTTACTCAGAATATAAATTTATCCTAATCCTATTAATATTATGAAAAGATTTTAAATCAGTTTTCACTTAGGGAAACAGGGATAAACGAGGAAGGTTTAAAAAAAATACATCCCGGGTGAAGCCGGGAGCGAGTCGCTAGTATAACTTTATCACAAAATAATTGTGCGGCAGGCACGTGATTATCTTTTTTATCCGTAAAATATCTAAAATAGGTTCCAAAATGGAATGTCCTCGTATGAACCTTCAAAAATTATGTGATAGTAGATCTTTTATTCTTTTTGTAGAAGATACAGAAGAATACAATATTAATTCGTAGCACGTTTGTCGTAGCAGTAAATTATGACAAACATTAACTCGCAGCATTGCGTAGAAGCTCTACGATAGAAAATTATTTAACGAACTCCAAGACGCAGTCAAGCATTCGAAAGATAACAAATGTAAAAAGAATAGAATATAATTTTAAAATCTAAAAAATCTTACTTTAGAATTTTAATTAAATATAAGTAGGTTTTCAGTAAAAAAATCTGTAAATGAAATCAGAAAATAAATAGTTCATTTGATCAGGTTTGTTCAGAGAAACAAATGCGCTTAAGATTTTATTGCTGTTTGTTTTATTAATTACAGACACTTAGAAAAATCCTACCCATCACATCATAACCCAAGGCGGACGAAGTTGCGGGGCTCAACTAGTAAACTAGTAATTTTGAAAGTTTGTGTTGATTTTGTAGCTCAGTGTTGGGATAATCGTTTAACGGATATGGTTGAAACTGGACACAGAGCGCCCTTTTTTAACGTTGGGAAATCCTCATGGAGGTCCTGCAGTGTAGACTCCTGCTGTGCTGTGCTGTGTGTTGGCAGAGCGGCGTCCTGCTCTGCCCATTCGGAGCAGTGAGCCAAAATGTGCTACGCAGTATCAACCGCGCAGCCAAACTCCTCGGTCGCCACAGAATACGACGGGTGTTCAATAAAAAGTGAGAATGACACAGACGCAGTTATCTTTTAATACAACTTATTTTATTTTTCAACATAGTCACCTTTTAAGTTAATACAGTTGATAGGTATGTATATCTTTTATCTATATTTAAACGTCCCTTAGTAAAAAACTCTTTATATTGAACCTCTAAAAAACCGTGTACTGCGGCGACTACTGCCTCATCATCTTCAAATTTTTTTGAATTTAAGAATTCATACATATACTACATTGTATGTCCTTGAGACAATAAAGTTGGATTTCAATGCTCTCTACATAACAATATTTGCATGTTTAACCCCTGTCGCGACTTCGCCCAAAGTTAATGTTGCGTGTGAAGTTATGGCCCAGTTTCAGAAATGCATGCTCAAGCTATGTACGTGTTGGATTCATGAACTCCTGGAGAAATGGGTACTACTTGTCATGTGTCCTAATTTATACTAAGCTAGCTCTTAGCCAACTTGAGATAAAGTTAAATTGAAACAAACGCAAGATGATTTCAACTTAGTTTTGCTTTCAACTTTTGTTTGAAGCTCTAAAATTAATGTACTTTATTCTTACAAAATAATCCACAATAACTTAGTGTCATGACTAGTTTTTCACATATTGGAAGCAGTATTCACTCTCATATAAACACCATGAAATATAAACACATGTGTTTCGGTGCGTTACTAAGGTACGTCGGAGTTCCTCTTCCTTATACTTTTTTCCTCTGAAATTGCGACTTTTGTAACATTGTGTTTTGGTGTGTGTGAGGTACACCAGAATTCATTTTCCTATCTTGATCGTATCCGTTATTCTCTTCTTCTAATTACACAATTTCCAATTAAAAATTAACTCTTGTATACTTAGTTCGGTGTGTGAGTAAAGTCATTGTTAATTACTCTATCTTGACCTGTGGTGTTACCCTATTTCTTGAAACTTTTACCACGAATAACCGCACAAGTGCTGTTATGTTCCAGTATTTTATAAAGAACAGCCCATTTCATTTCGTAAAGTAAATTATTGTGCTAAATAAAGCACGCCATATCTTAATGATGTCTTTACCATTGAACTTATTTCCTTAACTCGTGAAATAACAGCACTTTTGCTTGTTCCGTGCTATTCTGTTTAGAACGCATTGTTCATCTACCACACAAAATCTTCTAAAAAACTTACTTTTCTAGTAAAATGTTACACACGAAACAACGGGTAGTATCTCGTTTACTGTTTTTCTTATTCTTATTGAGGTTTAAGAGCAACCCTTCGACTTAGTAGGACGTTAATTGCTTCGTGAGAAGTGTTACACCTGCAAAGACCTTTACGGAGAGTGTGCAAACAAAACAAGTAAGCAGGATTAAAATGTTTTACTGGTAAACATGCTTGCCGGCGATATTTGCTATTAGTTATTTATAGCCTGTTTGATTTATTTTTATATGCAGACATATTTATCACACTAGCTGTGCCCGCAACTTCGTACGCGCTGTATTTTTTTTTTTTTTAAATCCCACAGCAATATTATTCCAACTATCTAACACCGGAGAAATGTACTGAAGCGGACAGCAACTTTATTGTATAATTTGTATAGATAGACCGACAAACTACTTAGATGTCTCTCTATACAGAGATTAGATATATCCATAAACGCATTTGCACGCGATTTACCTAATTTTGTACGGATAGGGTACTTTTCACTTTATTCTAATGTATTTGTTCATACCTACATCACGGAAACCCAAAAACTAGGTAACGACTTGGTCTAAAACAACACCTGTGCTAAATAAAAACACGTTTTAAAATATCTCCTTCAACTTTACGCATATATTTACTGCACTTTCGTACGTATTTTCTCTTTTCTCTGCAGACCAGTTTTAATTTTAGCACAGTCTTTGTGCAAGAATGGTGTATTCATAGATTAAAAAAAATCCAGTAATATAAGTAGCATAGAAATAACGACGCCTTCGAGACGTATGAAATAAAATATTTAAATGGGATGACAATATTTTAGAAAGAATAGCCTTATGTTTAAAATGAGCGCTATCATAAATCGAGCTCGCTGCAATAACGCAGGGCATCGTGGACGTAGACGGAATTTCAAATACGCATCGAATTTTCGAAAAAGCTGAACACCAAAAATAAAATTTAAGCAATCATCGCGCCGTTAGACAGTGATTAAGATGCTAGCGTTTAAATGCTGATTAAGATATAGCGTTCTGGCTCTTTTAGGTTTTCGATTCAGTGGATGTGGCCAAATTTCGTAAAGTGCTGAGCGGTTTTTGTGTAGTCATGAATGAACCTAGAAAAAACAACAGACGGAGTGCTGTCACTGTACAAAGTGAAGCACCGTAATGGCGGCGCGTTTTTATGTGTGCGTTTTTACATGTGGAAAGTGATTCCTTGTACTTTTTTATCACGTAAAGTGTTACAGGAAAAACATTTCACGACGCAGGTGGCATAATTAAATAGTTATTTTAATTACTCATTACGTGTGCACTTAATCAACGCTAGCAGCGTAATGGCGGACGCCGAGTTTGTATGTGTGGGTGTTAACGTGTTACTACGGTCACAGTATTACAATATAATATATTCCCTACAGTAGTGAAACGCCTTTGATGTCGGGCGACGCCGCCACTCGTGTAAATACTTACGCTGTCACGCGCGGATGTGCCAGGGTTGTCACAAAATGGAAAATGAAACAAACGTTATTATTATGCAATGATTTATTTACACGTGTTGCACAGCCAGATATTTACGTGATATTTTGTTTTTAGATGTTTTGAGTTTTTTATTATTTAACTATGTAATTTATTCGCATGCGTATGAACAATTTGAGCATAAATGTTTGTGGGAAGCATAAGCATGGCCGTGTCTTAAATTCTATTTTGCTTAGTACGTTAAATATCTTTTCTGAAATATTGTTTCCAATGAACGAACAAAACTGCTGCCTAAAATGGGTTTCTAATTTCATCACAGTAATCAACGAAATCATCGGGCGGTATTTTTAGCCCACCAAAGGGATCACGCGAAGTATCGTATGCACGTTGCGTAAGTAAAATTTACTTGTGGTTGGTTTGTCACTATAACTGGATGCGTAAATAATTGTTGATAAGCATTTGTGTTTATCTACACAACGCCGCAACACATAACCACAAGTATACAGGAAACTATTTTCTTCGGAATTACATTTAAATGAAGATACAAATTTAAGATAAAAACTTAAAAACTAATTATTTTCAAAAAATACTTATAAATAATTTAATCCTATTAAACCTTTGGTAGACGGAAAAGTGGAATATAAAATCAAATTTGGAAATGTATGAAATCTTAAATCCTTATTTAATGTTGTTATTGAGGTACATCCGTACACGGAACAGGTACTTATAAAATCATTCGCCGTCACCGCTCACTCAACTCAATAACATGTACGTGCCTGCCTTGAAAGTTGGAGAACGCAGACTGTGTACGTTCGCGGTGGCGGCCCTTGCCGCCCGCTTCCCCACGATAGCCCCCACCGTTGCTCTGCGCAAGTACATTCGTTGCCCAACTGTATGTATTGTTAAACTGGGCTACGGTGCTTCACTTTGTTAGTATATTGAAATCCGTCCGTTGTTTTTTCTAGGTTCATGGGTGTAGTCTGGGTTTTCCAATCCGTTGTGTTAACTTCTTAATAAATTTATAACTTAATTCCAATTTTTTCTGGAACTGGAACGTATGGAAAAGTACTATTAAAAGTTACCTTTGGCTTGGTCAGCGTTAAAAATTAATGTAAAATATAAAAACTTCACACCTAAGAATTTTCTCAGCTATTTATCTGACATCTGAGGAGGTTAAAAACAAAACGTGATTTGTCACAAAATTAAAAAAGTTGAGTTAATGATGCCAGTCTATGGTCCACCATAAACAAGGTCTTTTTTAATCATTCGATTAGTGCAAAAAGCATTTCTGTCAATAGTATTTTGTCTTTGAAAAGCAGGTTTAAATGCAAAATATGTTTTGTCCAATTAGTACGGCTTGTTAACTTGAATTACGGTCCCATCTGGCAGAAAGCATAAAACTTAGCATACATGTAGCTTTTATATATGTGCTTTAATTTCGATAAGGAAACACGCTGAGAAATGATCCCCCCCCCTTTTCCCCCCCTTTCTCCATTTTATCTCTCTCATTCTGGTTTTTTTTAATTTCTACAAAAACGATAGGACTAATGAGTTTATTTTTCAAGAAACAAATAAAGGTCGGTAAATTACCTACTCAACAATACTAAATTTATAGTGATAAGACATATACTTTTTAATAAAACCGTCAATGTATTGTAAACTTAGAAAGAAATTTTTAATTTTTTTTATTTTTCTTCACTTAATGGAAAATTAAAAGTGTTGTGATAAAATGAACTAAAATTATTAAAAACTGTACACATCAAGCTACAAAACGATACCTAACAAATTATTGTAGAAGGTTTGGTTCCCGAGTTATAGCTCACGGCGTCTAACTCAACTGAATAACTCCTTTTTTTGCTTCTGCACAATATGTTACTGGAACTCGTTCCGAAGCAAGAAAGCTATCTTTATTGGTATAAGTACTAGGATTCAAGTAAGTAAATAAAACAAGCAGTTAGGTCCAGTGAAAATTATACATTATATATTTATTTTAAAATCACAATTATCTCCCCCGCACTTACAGAGGCCAGTACAAGGAAGCCCTGACTTCCTACAGAGGCATCGACCTGTAATGCAGCTGTGACAGGAACACTTAGTTAACTCCTTTACGGATGCTGCGGTTTCTTTGATAGTGCTCCATAATGGAGTCCATACACCATTTTCTTTCTACCATCCCCAATCTTCAAAGTTGGGATATTCAGGGTTTGCTATCAAGCTCTGACCCCAGATGAATCCCGCTTGCAAACATGCCCGTTTTGTATGCTCTAACAGAGCACTAGACGTGGGTGGCAGCCTATCCATGGCCCGTCCCTTTATAAATAATGCCTTCCTTGCGTTATTGATGTCTTCAATATCACTTGTTTTATCATATGTTAAGATAACATATCTTGACAAAAGATCCAAATGATGGTTTTCAATCGCATTTACAGGCTGTGATAATTCTTTGAATATTTCGGTGACTTCAGGGAAAGATTTCCAGGCTTTCCAAAACGACTTCTTTCCCTTTCCACTGAAGCCCGATACAGTATCACAGCCTGTAAACGCATGGAAAAACAGAATGCCGCTGCATATTTCTGGACCGAGTGTATTAGCTAGCTGATGGATAGCAATACTGCGTGTAGCTTTACCGACACCGAAAGATATCCAAAAATCTTCTAACTTCATTTTTTTGAGTTCGCCATACACGGAAACAGCTATCACAACCACATCTGTATCCACAGTTCTTACCAAAATCTTCGTGTGACCGTGCTGCACAGCATGAAAAACATGTAGGAGGATTCTTGAGTCAGCTTCTTGTTTCGACTTCAAGCTAGCTACGTCTGTGGCATCATTGCTTACAACTTCTTCGCCTTTAGTTGTAACAATAGTTTTTATGTCATGTTGTACTTCCTGGAGTCCGTCTGCTAGAAAATTGAAAAGTGCAACTTTATTTTCCGAAGAGCGTAGAAATGCCTGCCAGTTTCTTGGCAGCTTGCCTGCTGCTGTGACCCTTTGTCGAAGGCCTTTTCCTCGCTTTTCTCTAGTATGACTCTTGAGGCTGTCGTCTTTATAAACGTCAAAAATGACATCTACTCTCTTCCCCTTTTGGTTCTCCACATAGTTTATAAAACTATGGCGGTAGTCTTCAAACGTTACATTAGTTCCTGGCCTAATCATTTGTACGACAGCAGGCCCATCTAAAAATGATGCAGTGCAATCTGTAGGATATTCATTCTCCTGAACAGAATTTTCATTTTCATACTCTTCGTCTTCATTCTTCTCTAAACATTTTAGGAGTTCCGATTTTACCACCGGTCTTATGTTTCCTGTCTCTGAGAGGGACGGTGGAAACGGTTGATTTTCGTGTTTGAAAAATTCATCCAAATCACCTTGCCTATGTTGACAGGCGATATATAATTTGGAAAATAAGGCGGCATCACTTTTTGCCACTGTAAGTTTTGTGGCCTGTTTTGGTTTACAAGAAGCTGTACTTCTAAATATAATCACGTTATTCCTTTTAATTGGGTTGAATATGGAAACATCCCTTGAAATTATTCGTTGTTCTACAAATTGAGTGTACTGTGTATTTCCAAGGCTTGTAAGTGTTCGCATACGTTCCACATCGTCTTCTCCGACAATGACGTGAGTGTCAACAGTTTGTAGATCAATATCTAACAGCGGGTTATCCATCTCCAGGAGTGTCGAAACAAGAGAATTAACGTGCTTTATGAATCTTATTTGATGAGTGTTTGATTCTTCATGGTGGACTTCTTCAATATTTTCCTTATTACCTCGATCATTTTCGTGCGAGGTCTCGTATTCCCGCAACGTGGACGCTATCTCAGGGCCAGCAATCATCCAGCGCCTCAACGCAGCAGCATCTTCTGTCAGTCCCACTGCCCCCCCTGTGCTTTTAACAACTTTGTTCTCCTGTTCATGGGCCTGGTCAAGTGCAATTGAGGAAAAGCGTGCTTTAGATTTCTTGACGGTAAATTTTCCAGCACAGAACGCGTGGTGTACTTCAGGGGCAACAATGGGTAATATTTCCATATCGCGAATGTGCACTGCTATCCATCTGGCGTAATTTGTATGGTTAACAGCGAAAAACCACGGAGCCATTGACTTTAAGGCCTGAAGGTATAGACCAAAGTTAGAGGTGCGGACAGAGCGCACAAAAGTAGCTCGCAGCAACTCTAAGCTGAGAATCATATTCCAGTAGTAAAAAGCTGCTGAATCTGTTGACTGTTGTTCTTTCCATGTCTCAAAATCAAATTGTGTATGTGGGTTTTCAGTCATGTATGTATTATAGGCGCTCATAGTAAGGATATGTAAAGCAGCTGAGAGAACTTCATGAATGTATCGAGCTCGTCTTGGATGCGAGGCTTTCAAAAATGATTGAGCCTTTCCTTCGCCACATACATTAGCATGTATCAAAGCTGAAATTATTCCAGATTTCTCTAGTAAATCTCCTATTAAAGCCATAAAATTCATCTCTATATGGAAAGCACCCATCATGAGCACAACCTTGTTTTCACCAAAGTGCTCTTGGTTATTCCACTGGAAGATCTTTCCGAGAGTGTATAAAGGTTGATCCATAGTGATAACTGTTGCTTGTTTCGGGTTCAGAGATGCAACGGTCTTTTGCACGTTACAAATAATATGCCTGACAACAGCTATTGAATGCGATGGGTCTGGAAGAAGAGGCAACAGAACTGACACCGACGTGCCTCTCGTTTCTTCCGGCTGTTGACATGCGTGGTAAGCCGCCCAAGAAATGAGTCTGACCAATGAGTTTTGTTAAACATATCACCAGAATACTGGTCACTAGAATATTACTACAGTGTTTTTATTTCATTGATATCTTAAAAAATGACAGAGTTATAAGCGTTCAAAGTTAGCGCGCCGCCCACATTTTTCAAACTGACTCGCGAGCTTTGATGACGTCACAAATCGACAGAGCGAGAAGTCGCGCGCGCGAGGCACGACGTACCTGGGCATTTTTCAAAGAAATTGTCCGTGACGAAATGGGAGTTCCATTTTTTTTTAAACTTTTTATATTACCTGAACACAAGTTAATAGCTTTGAAAATATATTTAGACATATTAAAATGTTATGATTTTTATATAATATCATCGATTCATTGAAAATTTAAGTATGTTCCTATGAGGTAGCCAAAGGAAATGTTCCATTTTGTCACGAAATCAGTAATTAATTAATAAAAAAATATTAACTTCTTAGTGAAACAAAGTTTCGCAATGACATTGCACTATCTATTCTATTAAAAATCTAAATTAAATTTACTATATTTAGTTTATGTTAAAAAGTTTTACTACGTGTGTGATCCTTTTCGTCACTATCGCCTCATAAAGTACGATCAAATACTATCTTTCTGTGTAGAAATACCGAACATTTTAAAACTATGGCATAAAAAAGAATAACCTATTTCAATAAAGTATCATAAAATAAAAAAAACAATATATTTATCTTTATTTGTTTATTGCTGAAAATAATTTTAATACACCGCTAATGTTGGACAGTAACGCATGTGGAATGTGGCGTCACTATTAGGAACTAAGTAAGGCGGAGTACACATTACAAAAATTAATATCTTTTTACTTTTTTCTTCTTCAGAGAGATCTGCTATTTTTTTCTGCTTTTTCTTTAGCCTTTTTAACTGCTTTTGTCTCTGTATTTCATACTTTTGAGGGTTTTCTTTTAATTTCTTCCTGTATCTTTTTGCTCGTTCTGCAGCCGTAAGAGCCATAGTTGTAAATTTTAAAACTATTTTGTAGTACGAATCATGGTAAATTAAACTGGCTTTTATAAAATAAATTCTTTCTTGTTTCGATCTATAATCTAAATGTATAATTTTCTTGCAGCATGACATCAAATGATTGCTGCTTTTGTAACTGAATTAATAAAATTTTATAAAAGTCAGCAAAAATAACGCATAGTTAGAAAATAAAATATTTCGGCTTTGATTTTATTTTTCGAACTGTGTAACCTCGACCTAAGGATTCCCTTTCGTCACAAAAATGTTCCGCTTATATATCACGTGACGAAATGGATGTGACGATTCCTTGACTTCAATAGAATTAAATTTCATTTAAGCTTTAATAACGAAATAAATACTATACCAACTTTTGTTTAATGTAACATATTAGTTAAATAAAAACCCTGTTAAAGCAAAATAATAAATCAACAGTTATTTACCTAGCAAAAGGACGTCGCTATTAGGAGCACGACGGACTATGAGTGTGACGCTCGCAAATTGTTTTCCGTCGCGTTGTGATTGCAAGAAGTTCCAAAGCAAAATGGCAACTCCGATAGATTTATAATGTTGCCATTATTTTAAAAAGAAATTCTATTTTGTTACTTTTATTACCACAGTCCAAACAATCAACGTGACTATTAGGACTTTCCATATTAAGTCAAATTTGTGGACAAATTACAATTGAGATAATCTGTTATTTTATATTCTATTAACTAGATATTAGGTTCAAAATTCAATTCCTTAACTCAAAATGTTTCCAGAAAATATAAAACATTGTCTGTCTGAATAGTAGAAAGTAAACTAATTTGACTTTAAAGTTTGGAAGAAATGGTTGGACACAGTAATTTTAATATACTTGTCTACTTTAATTATGGCTCTGTGTTGTTGTTTAGAGAGCTTTTTATATTTATAAAATAACTTTAGCATGCTCACATATTGTGTTTCCATAAAATTAGGCCATAAAGTTTACAAAATATATTTTTGATATATCATAATGCTAAATTTGTACCGGACATGGTGTTTTAATAACCGACAAGTTTTTTGAAAAACGCCCACCTACTTCGTCAGTTCTGTGCTCCTATCGATGTGTGACGTCATCCGCTTGGCGCGCGCGTACTTGAAAATTTAAATAACGACCGCCACTTTCGGCGCTAATAACTTTGGAAATACTGCATCGATTTTGATGAAACAAAAACCACTGACATTTACATAACCATAGCTCTCATGTTATGTATGTTTTATTGTCATCTTCAAACCTATCGGTCAGACTCATTGATTTATGGTTATCTTGTTCTGTTGTATCTACAATATTTTTAACATGCTCAAGCCACGCATTCTCGATCTCTTCCTCAGCCTGCAGATTTACTGCGAAATTAATCGAACAGTTTTCAGGAATGAGAGGAATTTTAGGTTCCTTCTCTTTCAATGTGTAAGGAGCTACATAAGTGTAAAAAGAAGGTAAACTTTTTACCCGAAGTGTTGAAGAAGGACTGGTCTCAGATATAGGAAGCGTACGGCGACGTGTTATTTTTGAGCCTAGATCATGATGCTGAACAATACTGATTGATGTTCCGTGAAGTGCACCTTCTGCTGTCACAGACGATGGGTTGTAATCAATGTTATCAAAAGCAGCTGTACAGAAAACATCCGGCTGCAAAGCTGGCGGGGAAACGACTCCTTCGTCTTTATAAATTTGACATGCAGCATCAGAAACTTGTTTTGAGCATTGTAAGACTCGATTATACGAAACTGAGAGTCCATGATGAGCTAATTTGTCAATTAATTTACTTTGTCTTGTATGAGTGTGAATAAGAAGTCCAATGTACAGCGGCAATGAGGGCTCTCTTTTGGTTGTATGTCGGCTTAGAGCACCTTTGTGTGTATGTTTTTTAGCATTAAACATAATTAGTTGAGCTATTGAATTCACAGCAAGTGACCCTGCATCCTCACTCTGATCTATAATGCTTGGTCCGTGAAGAAGCATTCTGATAAGTGTTATCAAAGACATCGGAACGTCTTGCTCTTCTCGGATAAGGCTTCCGCTAAATGTTGTGTCCTTTAAATTAAACATTTCAGCTCGACAAGTATTAGCAACTTTTGCCAAATCAATGAAGTGGTTCTGAGTTTCTCGATTTGCTGCAGCACGAACAATTTCACTGATATCTTTCTCAAACGCAAGAATTGTAGGCTTAGGTGGATCAGACTGAGATCGAAGGTCAGGAAAACATTTCAGTAGTTTCTCCTGCAGGCGATGCGATGAAATAGATAATGCATTATCTCCCTGCAGTTGTTGAAGTCTATCATTCATCATCTTTCTTAACTCCACCACCAACTTAAAAACTTTTTCAGAACTTGTCTCCATATACATCACAAGCTCAGCGAATGCAAGACTAAGGAAATCTGGTTCATTTTCACTATCTTTTGCTTTCCTTTCACAGGATCTAACTTGAGTATAAAAATGTGTTAAACAATTCTTGTGATACGATGCTTCTTGAGCTACCAAGTCTTTTGTTGTCATTTTGACTAATAAATCATGTCGTTCAAGACTGATTGCTCCATCTCGAATACGTTTTTCAATCTCAAGAGTTGTAACTGTATGCAGGGTTTCCTTATCAGTCGCAGGATTATTGCAGAAAAAACAAACTTTAATTATTGTACTCCTTGAGCTTGTAGCCCTTGATAGACGGCTCGCGCTACTTGATGTGGCTGCGTTACTTGAGCTGGTTTTCTTGATTCGGTCAATTATAGTTTTGTTATATTTAGCACGACAGCTTTTGTGGAATTTTGCTTGTTTGGATTGTAGAGTTTCCAAAAATGACCCACCTTCCTTCAGTCTCTTCACAATATCTTCAGGTAACTTTCCAAGCTCATATAGGGTCGAAGCGTTTTCAGCGAGACTCACATATCCGGTACCTTTAGATGCTGCAGGGCAAACAAGAGGCTGATCCGTGTCTATCTGACAATACACGCACTTGTTCCAGTCTGTTTGTTCCTCCGGACTTGCCATTGTGGTTTGTCATGGAGCTTAACTGTAAAAAGATTAAAAATAATTGTATTTTTTATTAAAACTGTATAATAATTGTATTAAAACAGTTGTACATTTATAACAGCGATTTTACTTTTTACTCATTGCTGAATCCCATACAAATCGTGTTACGCGTCATGCTGTATCTTAAGTTGCCAGAGTTTGCCGTAGTATCGATAATATTTTTTTGATCACTGGCACCATATAAATCACACTCAAATACATCGATTAAGCTTTGTTATTCATAACTCATGTATCTCAAGATACATGAGTTCCGCGTAACACGGCAGTTATTGTGCGTTAATAGAAAAGATCGCAAAGCAGATTAGACGGCCAAATAATATTTCACAGAGTTTACAGGTAGTCGGTACCGACAAGTTCCAACCTGTTTCTTATATTAATAAGATAACATTAGAATTCTCTAACTGATGGACTGACGACGCATTTTTGTGCTCATCACAGAAGTGCGTCGCCATAATCCAATATTTGATGAAGATGGAAAAAAAAACGTTGAAAACGTTGTATTTCTAAAAATTTATTTAAATATTGTGCCTGTTGAATAACGTTTACCTTATAATGTTCAATTACTCTATTTCATATATATACGGAATTCAATAAAGAAAGAATGCACTTACCTATTGAGTTAGCTCTATAACAGTGTGCCACACTTGGTTAAAATACTTCGTTTGTTTAAAATCAAAACGCGAATAACCAACACAACTCGTGGAAACGTCAAATGACAACGCGAGCGAGATAATAAGTGAACGCAGACGCAGTGAGTGATGCGTACGACTGGTGGTAGTCCAGACAACTGACTGGTAGCTGTGAGCATCTCCCGCCCCGTCCCGCCCCCATCGCTACCCCCGCCGCCACCGCATCGGCTATAGGGCCCGCGCCATTTTAATAATATTCCCATAATTTTCTTGCAAAAATGAAAGACATGTAAGCATATTTTGAAAACTATAAGTCCTATCAACATACATCCAAGGACTGTTTTTTAGATAATTTTATAAAGAAAACTTTTTTCTTTGACTGATTTCTCCTAGCTTTAGCCGTTTTCAAAAAAAAAAGAAAAAACTGCGATCAGGGACATAAAAGTGGGGGGGAGGGGGAAAATATTGTGCTTCGACCTGTTTCTCCTTCAATATTGAAGCACACATATAAAACCTACATGCATGCCAAATTTCATACTTTCTGCCAAACGGGACCAATATTCATATATTTTTGAGTTAACAAACCGTACTAAATAACATTTATCCTGCAAGAAGTGATTTGTCACTTCAGCCAATCACCGGTCGTCTTGCGCCATTTTGTTTATGGAGAAAACACTTTTTGCATGTTTAGTGACATTGACATGAATTGGATTTTGTGCGTAAAATCAAGAAATTGTTGAAAAAAATCTATAATATGATTCTTTATTATAAATAATTTTTTTATAAACTTTGCAGCTGTTTCATTGCTTTGTAACAGTTAGTAACTACTCATATTAAAATAATATAAATCTTTGGGACTACGAGCAAAACGTGATTTGTCCTTCAAATGTTCACGCATAAAGTGTTTTGTCCACAATGTTCATGCAAAACGTGATTTGTCCAAAATTATTATTGATATTTTAAGATAATTTATATGATTGCCTATTATATAGAATATTAGAATATTGTCAGAATACACAATTCTTCATAATGAATACCACATAGTCTCAATTGTATCAATATTTTAGGACATAAAGGTTTTTGCCATTTATCTCAGTTTGACATTTCTGTGACAAATCACGTTGTGCTTTTAACCTCCTCATCTATATCACTGTGACGACAATGGCACCGCCACGGCAACAGTTTATTATATTATATTTTTAATTTAATATTAGCGATAACCTTAAAATAATTTTTAACAAGTTTGATTGTAATTGTATAGCCACAACACTACCGATATTGGGAGTACACCTACGAGTAAAAAGAAACGCAATTTATGTTCTAATTAGTCGGAGAACGAACAACGGTGGCGCAGACCTGCGTAAAACGAATTTATGTGACCGCACCACTGTTTGTTAAAATTGTTTCACATGTTTTAAACACGACACCAGGTAATTTCAAGGTGCACTGCATAGATTGTAATATGACAGGTATTATTTTACAGACCTTCCAGCCGCGGGAAAGCGTTACAAATTTATCAATTTACAGTCGGTGATTTAATACAAAAGATTCGGTTGTGTCCCATTTTTATTCTCTTCGCGAGCGAGCCACAAAGGCTTTATACCTGAAACCATTTACAGCTTTGGCACATCGCATCGGCTACAAAAAAACCTAGCAAAACCAATTTAAATAACCGGAACAAATCTACTCCACTGTGTACGTTACATAACTTTGTTACTTAATTATGGTTCAAATTGCATATTGCTTTAATTAGTTTTTTTTTTCTCGGATGTAGTCAATCGTCGATGTATAGATAACAAAGTAACTAGGGATCAAGACTAATGATGACTAATGACTAATCAAGACTACATATAATCTGAGCCAAATGCCATGTGATCCAATAAAGAAAATAAACAATGCTAAATCTCCTTAACTTTACTTTTAAATTACAATTTGTAACAAATATGTAACAACCAACCAATTTTTGCAACCATTTTCGGGCATATTACATACCCATTAATTTAGTTAACATCTTGTGTTAAGATAAAATTGAATGATAAGTCTGAATGAATATTTTAATTTTATATTCTATCTCGGCTTCTTTCAACCAAACGGAAACCAGCACTACCATAGAGTGCAAATCGTTAAAGTCCGTGATCGCAATTGAACATTTCACTATTGTGATAAAGCTCACTTTGCCAGATAAGAGCCGCTTGTTATAATTTCAACAATATTTACAGTTGGTACAAGGTCAAGTGATAGTCACAGGAAATGTCGAACATAATTTCAAGCCCGACACACCGCTGCGGACCTGTTTTGAAGTTAAATTAGCAAAGTTTGACAAGCGGTCCGACTTTAACTACCGCAGCAATAATTGTGCATAGCAGGCGTGGCGGGAAGACAATTACCCGACCATAATATAATGAGTGCAACTTGCATGTTTCACTACTGCCTTCATACTGCACAAACGAAATTTTATGTTACATTCTTGTCAGGGTTTTAATTTATGACTAGCATTTAGCCAGCAACATCTCCTTCAATCCTTCGAAAAAAATTAGTTGATACAAATAACTGGTAAATTATTAAAGTAATACACCAGTAAGTTATATTATATCGATTATAAAAATGTCATTTGTACCAGTGCCTATTCGATCGTGAGGTATCGTGTACAGGTTTGTCCCAATAATCGTTAAAATGTCCCAGAACCTGTCTTTTTTCGCTCTGCACTTAGACATAAGGTTCACATTTATTTTTATTTCAT
This sequence comes from Synanthedon andrenaeformis, assembly GCA_936446665.2. Lineage (NCBI taxonomy): Eukaryota > Metazoa > Arthropoda > Insecta > Lepidoptera > Sesiidae > Synanthedon > Synanthedon andrenaeformis. The sequence continues at coordinate 8,234,381 of OW387781.2, read as the reverse complement.
AATATTTTTTTGAGATGCTTTGTTCAAACTCGAGCTAGCAAACTATATTGTATTTTATTGTGTTGTGTTGTTTTATGTTGAATTGTGCGACACAACGCAACAACATAAAACAACATAAAACAACTGTTGTATTATGTTGCGGTGTGTACATCATTTTTATGTATCACTTACGGTTAAGCCTACGTAAGCCTATGTAAATCTATTTTCGACAACTTGTTTGCAAAATATGAACTTAATTAGGTTTTAATGTAATGTATATATAATTTTCCTGAAAAGTTATCTAACTGATGGTGGAAAACGTAAAGCGTCATTCGCAACGAGTTAGATCAACCAAAGTATAAGTTAACTTTAAGCAGACGGTGTGGATATGTCTGATCCGCGTTGCGGCTTCTTTCATTTTATGAAATACTCTTCCCAAGACACTCCCGATGCACCTCAAATTGATACTGGAGATTACCTCCATCCGGCTTTATCCTTTTCATTAAATTGAACAGGACGTCGCAAACGATCACAAATCGCCTTAGCGCCAGGTGTAGTCCAGAGCTATGGTTATTGGTGGATTTTACTTATTATATAGACTGTGAAAGATTAATTTGGCGTAGCACTGAGCCACCGTAACCAATCCACAGGAAACCTAAAGGCTGTAAGAAACCGCGAACACGCTATTATCCAGAGGGTGCATGCTTGCGCACCGCCCGTACTGCCCCACACGATATTAATTTCAATCCAAGTTCTCGGGACACCAACAGGCTTATAAGATTAGAATAATTTTCTCATTCCGAGGACTCCCCGCGAGCGCAACCAGCAGTTTAATTAAAACTAACAGTTGTCTCACACAGTCTTATCCGGCAATTTGCGAGGTATTACACAGGGCGAACTTGGTCCACAAATTATCTTAACTCCATTTAACAAAGCGGTTATGTTAATACGATCTCACCAGATTCAGAAGCGCCCACGTTTTTTGTTATAGGCAATTTGTACCAAATTACAAAATTGAGATGAAGTATTACATAATTTTGTGCTTCCATCGCATACCACGTTGCAGTGTCGGAGCGATCATTAAACCTGAGCGAAAATGAGCTTTTTATAGGCATCATAACACTTAGAAATGTTGGAATGAACTATTGAATTAGTAATAGCGTTTAATACACTCACTTTACAGCTATTCGGGTGGCGCCTCTAAACTTGATGTAACCATCAAATATTTAATTCGCTTCAACACGGGTTTCATAGCCATTTGAATATTTTGTGTTGAGATCACATATGAGTATCTACATCATGGTACAGAAAAGTTTTGAACCGGAAGAGCAGATTCTGTGTGTTTATTTAAAAGGGAAGTGATGTCAATTTTGTTGTGACTAGATATGTAACGTTCCTTGTTCACCCTTAATCAATAAAGCAGCCCGCCTGACATCAATAATCCTTTAAAAACTGTGGACATGTCACTATGGGTATCGTTACTTTCCGGTGCCTGAGTAACGGATGTCAGAGCTCAATTATCTATCTATCGCTTTGTCTCTTACCTTCTAGTGCCATCATCGTGTCAAACGTAAGACGTCCACTGCTCGATATAGGCATTTATAATTTTCCAGTGGAATTAGTCACAAGCAGCCTGGATCCAGCGTCGACCTCTTTTTTTAACATTGAGAAATCTTCATGGATATCCGCTAGCATATCCACCCTGCGAGGTCATGCCAGATTCCTACCGGCTAAAACCCTTTCTAGCACGACATTGTGACACGACATTCGCAACCCTCCACGGCTGATCAGCGTGGGAAGGACTGTCGAAACCTCGGCGTACCCGGCGTGCAGCTTGTGTTGTGTAGTTACTTACAATTAAGTGTGTCTTAGTACATGGACTTCTTTAGTATTTTTTTTAATAAAAGGACAAAAGTAGTCTGACCGTTGATTTCACGGTAACAGAAAGGGCAATAAATCTTTCAGTGGCATCTATATTCGTTCGAAAACAAAGTATTTCACTACGCTTGTCGTTTTTATTCAGTTTGTTGCGAGATTTATCATGACACTACATGTTAGGTAGCTTCCAATGAAACAAACTGCCTCCATATGTCCGAATGAAATCCGGTTGTCTTCATGCATATAAAATTCACTCGCGCCCGCTGTGAAATATTATGTGACGCAAATGTTAAGAAATGAATCTAGCGGAGGCTGACATCGAGGCGGTTATCCCCCTCGTATCGGATGGTGCCTTTTATTTTTACTAGGAAATAAAGGAAAGGTATATCTCCCTGCGTAATATCTTACGTGTATGAGTGCTTATGAAATATGAATTCTATCTTACAAAACATATTATTTCGTTATTACTGAATATATTGCCACATGTTTCAGTCGTAGAATACGGGTTTGTATATGGGTGAAATAAGAATGGAGGAAGCGCAGCAAATGTAAATTTGACAATGCAGTATTTTGAGTTGAACCTTTGAACTTGACATCTGTATAATATTAATTTACTAAGAATATTTAATTGCACACAAAAAAACTGTGTCTTTATTGTTTTAATATAAAAATATTTACTGTAGGTACATCTAATTTACTATTTTTTTTACAGTATTAGACCGATTTATCTGTATTATTTTCACACAGATAAATTGTGAATAGTTTTTCTCCGTGTGAGCATACAGAAATTATTACTATGACAGTGTTTTCCCCATTACATTATTAGAGGAATGTGGCCACTTTACTTTAGATTGAATTTAGTTGCTTCCTGTCTCAATATGAAACTTTATAAAAAGTATTACACACTTACCGAGCGGGGCGCTATTGTATTCTAATAAAGCAAGTAATACAGTAAAAATTGTTGTAAAAATGATTTTGCGCTCGTTAATTATTTTTATTGTTATTTCGTACAAAATGAAAGAAGAGGTTGCGGAAAGTTATAGAGATTTGTCTTCCTTTCACGGTGTATGAACTGACCCATGACGGCGCCCGCCGACGCGTCTCGACCGCTCACTGTATTGTGGGGTTAAATAAGTAGTCTTGGCAAAAAGAAATAAACACTTCCAATAAAATATTTATACCAAAAAAATTAGTTAGGTACCAAATTATGTGTGATGAAATGTGTAATATATTAGTATTTAATGAATTTGTTCGAACTCACAAAACAAGGCAGGCTGTTGATTTTTATTTTATTTTATTTTCTTTGGAAAAAAAAATATCGATATGATTTTTTATTATTATAACATATTTATTAATTCGATAAAAAGCACGTTACAACCGGTTTTCTAATAATATTAAACCTGGTCCATTTGACTGCAATGCCTTTCATAAGACCATGGTGAAAGAATAGCAATGTTTGCTGTTGTGTTAGTAAAGCACAATCCACTATCCTTACTAGTGATCCTGTCCGTCCGTCATAAGTTTTAGAAAATGCTTTTCATTAAGTACTAATTACTATTTAAAGCTATGAAGGTCATCCCGTAACCATAATTCATTGAAAATAAGTTCTCGGACAAATAATAAGTAGACTATTGTAGCGGGTCAAGGTCCAAGTCCGCACGACAATAATACGCGGAGAATTTTCATTAAATTGTCAACCAAAAAAGCTCACATCTAACATTATTATTTGGTATTCAAAACGTGACACGTGTCTGGTGTCTGTACAAATATTAAATGGGAGCACGATGCGCTCCGCAATCTGTCCCGAACAATAAGTCGCTCTCTAACAAAAGCCGGCCATTTGAACAAGTCGGAAACTTTTGTAAGTTTAGCTCTTTCTCAGCGGGGTCTTGGCAACGACCGCGGATCGCACAATGGGGGGAATAATCGTTAGGGCCAGTCGTAAGAAAAGGCATTACAAAAACAACGACGCTCTTCAACCCGTATTACTCAACGTTTTCTCAATGACAACTAATTTCGGATGGACCTGTGGCTCAGACCTTCCCGTTGACAGTTGCGGAAATACTTTCTTAAACAAATTAGTCAGTATCTTTCTGAAAAATAACTCAACATTTAACTCAAAAATAACTTAAAAATAATTGAAAAAGGCATTGCAAAAGCAACGTCGCTTTTTAACGCGTATCACTCAACGTTTTCTCAATGACAACTAATTTCTGATGGACCTGTGGCTCAGACCTTCCCATGGACAATTGCAGAAATCCTTTCTTAAACAAATTAGTCAATATTTTTCGGAAAATTAACCTAAAATTTAACTCAAAAATAACTTTAAAATGTCGTAATATGAAAAGCCATTACAAAAACAACGACGTTCTTCAACCCGTATTACTCAACGAATTCTCAATGACAACTAATTTCGGATTAGTGTTGGGTAGGACACGACATGAAAAAGAGTTTGTAAGAGTAGCCTCTTTTTCAACTGAGCCAGTACAATGTCCCACTTCAAATGAGGCGAGGCGTACATAGCGTATTAGTATAGTTTACTTATACCGCGACCACAGAGTGCCTTGCCTACAAGTTTGTGGGTACTCACTCTGTGACGCGGACGCGACGACCGCGACATAAAATTTGAAGTAGTACACTTTGAAATGTTGAGCTACTCTTACATTTTGACGTCATGTATGGGACAAATGTACCGCCTCTTGTATGTCCTACTCAACACTATTTCGGATAGACATGTGGCTCAGACCTTCCCATTGACAGTTGCTCAAACAAATTAGTTATTATCTTTTGAAACATTAACCCTAATATTATTATTCAACTCAAAATATTATTATGTCTGAAGCTTTTCATCTGAAACCTTTCAAACAAAATATTAAATATAATAACCGCACACGTGAGACACGACAGCGGATAAAAGGCTCTAAAAGACGATAGTAAAGGCGACATAACGAAGGAACCCGATCCGGGCGTCACTTCCGGCGTCCGTCACGTGGGAACGACTTCCGGCGAGGCGCCAGTCCGCTCCTCCACTTACAATCACTTAGCTCTTGAAAACCGCGGAAACTTATGTAAACGTGAAAGAAACAACATTTCACGGGTAGTAATCATAGCGTACAAAGAGTAATTTCTACCGAAATATGTTATACGTTTTGGAATAAATAACACAATATATTATATATTACATATAGATAAGTTATTAACTACTTTCAGCGACTTCGTCTGTGTTGAAAAATAAAAGATGACCTCACAATATATGTAAAGCAATATAACGCCTGACATACTTTTGCCAAGTGTTGGATCAAAAATCGATAAAGACATCAGGTGTTATAACTTATACCTATATATATTTTAATTTTTCAACGTGTACGAAGTTGCGGGCACAGCTAGTCAGCTAGTAGGTACTATTTATTGAAAAGGTCATAATATGTGAGTTGGACATTAAATGGAGTATTTGTTTCCATCCATAATTCAGTTATTTTCGCATATGTGTGCTTAATTTCCGTTTAGGCAATGTTTTCGAAGGGAAATTTGATTGGAACAAGAGACATGCGTTGATGCGATCCTATGTAATTTCCTTTCATATTCAATTTAATTCTTTGAAAGGGATTCTTGAATTTGACCCTACATTTTCGCGTACAAAACTTGTTACATTATATTGTGCCGTAAAAGAAGGACAATTCGTTTAAGAGAATTGTATTCCGAAATAGATAACTTTATTCCATTCACTTTGTATCTAAAGCAAAATAGACTAAGGGCTGAAAGAAGAGCTTTTATTTTAAATTAAATCTAAAAGAAACTACTACTTCATTTGTATCTAATAAACTTCATTTATTAGAGCAACCACTCCAACAATACACTTTGTAATATTATAGACGAGCCAAATTCTTCGTTAATAAATACTAATCTCAACTAGTCAACTAGCTAGGACTATATTTTCTATACATATAATAATATCGTAAACGAGCTGTGTGTGTGTCTGTACATTAAGTACATTTTTTTTTAATGAAACAATTTCTACATGTTACCGAGGTCAAATAAATAGTTTTTAAAAATTTTGTCTGTTTGTGCGTTTGTGCATGCTGTTGTTGTTTGTTTCTGAGATTATCAGAAACAAACAACTGATTTGAATGCAGTTTTCACTGATGTATTGATGATCACCTGGATTAAACTACAGGATACTCTTTAACTTGAAAAAATGTTAGGTTCTTGTAAGATTTTCAAAAAATAAACTACGTACGCGCTGTACGAAGGTTCGGGACTCAGCTAATATAGAATATAAATATCTAGTGATAACTACAAAAAGTGCCTTAGCCTTCCAAAAATACAATCCAAGACTACAGATTTAAAACTTGGACAAAAGTAACAGTTAACAGTTTAGCATTACTAACTGAGGTAGCAGGATTATAATAAGCAATTAATGATATTAACATTAGCTTAATGTAAATCGGACTACGGTATTGTATCAAATCATTTGAAATGATGTCTAAATCGGCCGACGCGTGCAAGCCGAGCGCAGGCGGACGGCTCATACCTTATAGCGCTCGGCACGCGACGTCGCCTGTCGCGCTATCGACTTACACCCTGTTAAATCTGGCCCAATATTTGTACAGCCTATTCATTACCATTATACTACTTGTTTTTTTTTGTGCCCCACTTGGTAAGGCTTCGTGTTTTCGATAACATTTTGATAAATTTCATTCTTATCAAAATGAACTTAAATTTCAAGTTGGTTAAAATAAATAATTATTACATAACTAGCTTTTGGCCGCGATTTTGCCCGAGATCTCTTTTCTTGCGATGAAAAATTAAAAAAATTCAATGGCTAACAAAAATTACCTATATGAGCAATAATATATTCAATATGTATTGCTCATTAATTTCTGCCAGGTGTTGATCCTTTATAATTTCAGATGATCCTTCTGGAACTGTACTTTTTTCTCAGGATCATCATCTTGGCTTGAAAAAACAACAACAAAAGTGTTTATTTGATACTTATTTAATGAATAAATAACTGTTTAACTGTTACTGGATGAATGGTATACCCTATGCCCTTTTCGGTCAGCCTAACAACGTCCATGCAAAATTTCATGATGATTAAGTTCAGTAGCTAATGCGTGAAAATATAACAAACAAATAAACAAACCAACTTACTTTCGTATTTGTAGTATATTGGTACTTGTACTACTTATTCTGTGGTATTACAAATTTACAATACAATACAATACCGATACTTCCATATTATACAATACGAGGATATGTAATGATAGGCAGTGACAATTAAAACTAACTAGCACACCAAATATAACTCGTTTTAAAAGATCTGCTATCCAACTCAATACAAGTGAACATAAATTTAACATATTACCAAAATCACCGTTTACAGAATAATAAAAAAGTAAATTATTATTTCTCTTTGTTATTTTTCTACAGAGAAGAATTGAACTAATCGTATTTGGGCTTTTGCCAAACAACTACTTTGTTCCGTATTATAAAACATAATAAGTATTACAATGAAATTGCTGAAAAATATTACACTAAGAAATCAATTTCTTTCAAATATCGTGAATATGGTATCATGTATCTTAATATCGTGATGTTACGAGTATCTTGTTTCAATTTCATTAAAATTACCCTTGAGTAATGCTACTCGAAGATGGTGAAACTGGTACGCTTTCTTACCGGTGACTTTAAATACCGGTTAGACTACTTGACACATTACTCTGAGATGGTGAAAGCGTACGACTTTCACCATCTTCGAGTAGCATTACTCAAGGGTATAAATATCAATGAAATTGAAACAAGATTTTCGTAACATTTACTCGCCAATTAGAGTTACTTGAAAAGTAATTAATCAACACTTACTTGTAGTTATTGAAAGAGGCCCCAAATTTTAATGATTTTATCGTTTAAATGATGCGGATTACAATTTTCGCAATAGAATTTGTGAGAAAGGGATAAGTGAAGGGTACGTTGTATTATTTTTCATTACTTACATAGACATCACGTTATTGAGTCGATCCTGGATTGAGAGGAGTACGGTCGCGGTGGTACGGGTGGTACGATCGGAACGGAACTCGGAAACCTGTGAATAGTGTGGAGGCATTGAAAGAAAATCTAATTTGGATTTGAGGGATTACAACGAGACTTGTTTCGGCCTAGTGTAGAGAGACAAGTTGCCCTAGAACCGTGCCGTCTTGCCGTTCAAATTGAATTACCGAATCTAAAGCTTCGTCTGCCGGGCTGTTTCATTTTGCAACTGTGAACTACTCGAGTGAGTTTGTTATCAGGTTTATATAAAAAATGCATGACGTTCAGAGATTATAAGGTCATTTATTATCTATGTATGTCGCTTAAGATCTATTCAACAAGCAACTCCTAAATTTTTCTCCTAAATACGTCTTTAAATTTGCTTACATGGAGGCAATTCAGAAAAGTGATGATAACAAAATTGGTTTAATGCTGTATCTATCATCTACATCCAAAATTTATTAACTCCACTGGATAGCTAAAAGATCTTTTTTTTCTTATTATGGTATAATCGAATTCGTTGGATATATTATATGTATATAAAATATTATTACTCCTAACGTACACGTATTCGCATAAACACACATCTGTGTCTACGATACACCTACACCTCATTTTTTTTAACCTACCAATTCTTTGTTTAGTTACAAATTCAGTCAATATTAGTATAATATTTTTATTTGTTTTGTATAAAATTTCATGAAATTTTGCACTGTTACAATATCGAATGATTAAAGCAAATTTTCAATTTCTCACAAAAACAAGCTGCCAAAGTATATTTAATATAATATAATCAGTAAAACATTATTTCAAAAATAATGTTCTAGTGTGGTCAAATATCAATCTGTTGTTATTACTTCATATTTATTTTGATATGTCGTTTTAAACAGTTTTCCATATTGGCCACAACACCGTGGTGTAAACCGCTCGATTAGTAATTAAGATCGTGACTCAGGGAAATTAAAATTGACGAGTCACCGACATTGTCACCATTCCATGTGACGATGACCGCGCAACGTGATTGAAATTGCTTTCAACATTTTTCATAATGGAATACCTAACATGTATGGGTAAGTTGTGGCTAGAATGGAGCGCCAAGAAACGTTATGAGTAACATTCGCTGAGGGTCGAAGTTCGCTCTGAGTTGGCTGCATATTTCATACTGGCCGCTGAATAATCTCTTTTATTTCTGTCTGGCCACTGACATGTGTGTTTTCGATCGTTCCACTGCTTTTATTAACACCACCATTTGTAAACTATTTCAACTGAACATCTTTTTACCAAGACCAAAGGAATAATACGGTAATAAAATACGATACTTATGTAAGTTTATTTCAGATGAATACATCTCGATGAGCCCTTTAAATGGTTGGCTATGGATTAATATTATGGAGGAAGCCTTCAGAAATGTTAAAAATCCTACACACAATGAAGGTTTTACACAATCTTTACCTACATGTAGATATATATTTAGGTATATGCATGTTGGCTATTACAGAAATAAAAATGACGTTTGTATAAAAAGCAGTAAACGGCGACTTCTCCTGAGTGTTTAGCTATAATATATGTAGTACATTGAAAACTCACAAATTCTATATTTTGGTGTATTATCAAATTAATATCAAAAGGTATTTCCACAGTATTCATGTTCATATACAATAAATCTCAACCCATTACGACAACTTGTCCAATTACCAAATAATTTTGTTAATCACGTAGCATGTCACGACGCCATGTAAATTTCGGTATAACTAATTTAGATTTATACAATTATGTGTACGCGTTGAGAGGTTATAAACTAAGCTAGTTATTAATAATGATTAAGTAATCTAATCTGTAATAACGCTAATTTTCCCATTCTGAGAATGGCGTCTGAAGAAAATCAGCATTATTAATAAACAATTCTTGAGGAAGGCATATGGCGGAGATGTCGGGATGACGAGGGGTGCAAAGATTGAATTAAGTTATCGACGAAAACGACCCGCCTCACGTTTATTTATGAGAAAAAGGAAAGTAGCTCCACTGTTATCTGCCAACTATTAATTCTGGTAATAATTAAATCTACCTCATTTATATCCGCCCTAGTTGGGTCGCGACACCATTTCCTAACAATATCTATTTTATTTTTGCTGCCCCGACGGATGTCGAGCTCGTCGAGGGTTAAGATGTTAGAGCTCCCTGATTATTCCTAGCTTCGTCTGGATTTACTGGTATTCGTCCACACTTAGTTTTCTGTTATTTTTTTATGTTAAGCCTGATTACTGTCTGACGACCTTTCCACTTGATGGTTGCCTATAAACACAAGCAACGCCATAGATGTTGCAAGTGCGCTGCCGACCATAGTAAGATTAAGGATAAGGTATTAGGAATCCATAGGAAAATGGGTTCCGGCATTCTATACTCACTCACCGAAACAACAGCATACTTGCTGTTATTTCACGGTCGTATTTTGTAAGAGTGAAGTTACTGCGGCCAGACGGGCTGCTCAAATGATTGCGACTGGTTCTCATACTTCAAACTTAGTGATTCATTTGATACCTTAAGATTTGCATCTCTTTGTTACTACTAAGGTGTGAGCATAGGTCTTCTCTCTAAATCTTCGCATCTCTTAGGATGTTTTTCACGACGCTTAGAGCAGGATCATAATATCTTGTCTACACATGAAATTGAAAATACTGTGAGACTAACTCCACTTCACTAGGTTTGTTATTGTTTTTTTTAGTTTAACCTTTTTTCGTGTAGCTGGTTTTTATTCCTCTTTCACTAATGGGAAATAAATGAGAACATTAATCTTCAAAATATCATTTAAAGGTTACAGAAACATTTTTAATGTCAGAAGTTAAAACCGCGTCGCGTATTAGTAAGTTATTCTATAAGAAATACTCACAAGACAAAGTGTAATGCTATAGGGGACGATACAAAGGAAAAGTAAACAAAATTAGGTAAAAGTGGAAGTCATCGCCGCTGCACCATTTAACATCTTATCCCGTGTAATACATTTTCTTGCACATGTTCGCTTTCCGGACCCCGTCGGCTAAGAAGATAGATAACTTCCCGATGATTTAGTTTTATTGTTATATGCCATCGAACTGTCGATCTGCTCAGTTTTGCCATCTCTTTTTATCCCAGTTCAACGATTGGACGTAAAAACTTTTTCATCTTTAATTTAACTTACTCCGTTTTATTTCTTTTTTAATGTATTTGTTTTTTAAATCAGTGAAAATATATTCATTGTACATACGTTTTTAAACTTCTTTGCCTACTTTTCAACCGACGAAAACGAAATAAAAAAAAAACCACTTCTTTTTTCTATAATAAATGGCAATAGGCAACTTGACAGTATGTGGCTCAAGTTATAGGTGCTAAAGTCAATTATAGGGATTAAAGTGCGATTCTGATCTTTAAAGAATGAAAGTATATTGCAAGCCGATCATCGATCTACTGATCATCGATAGGTGGCTGCTGTCGCCTATTAAAACAAGCAACGCCACAAGTGCGCTGCATATTACCTTAGTACGATTTATTGATGGGAGTGGCTCACTACTGCTAACTTGAAATCTGCAATTTTCCTATTGCCAGAATTTTCTGTAGAAACAAACACGGACAGAGGCAACCTTGTAGTGAGCATTAATATTTATTTGTTATTCGGGTTTAGTGGTGGACGAGTGTTGTTTGCAGTCCATCGTCCTTGTCACGTTCAACAATTTTTATAGCAGCCAGCGTTTCGAAAAGATTTTATTGGCTCGTTCGGTCACGTCTCCGCAAAAGATCGCCTCTCCGGGCAAAGTGGCGGCCGTTTCGCGCGATATGGGTTAACAGCGGCGATTCATCGACAGGATCGTTTTATGATTTTAGTCGAACATTTTTATAGCCTCCTGACACATACAGTATTCTTTCATACTGCTGATAATATATTTATTGGATTACTCCGACTCGATCAATTTACATTTCATCTCTGTGGACTACAGTCGCTTTGGAAAACAAACACTTGGTCTGTTTTGTTCAGCATATTCCACAAAGAAAACAGTAAGAGAAGAATTATTTTTTCAATAATTTATAAACTAAGTAGGTGTACCACTACTTGTAGCTGCTACTTAAGTTATTTGTTATTAGTTGGAACCCGGTACTTCGTCCGCGTTGATAAATGAAAAGTATAACACAGTAATATAACGCTTGACATCTTTATCGCTGTGACAATGGTGGCAGCGCCTACAGATTTTTTTATATTTTAGACGATCCCTCGGGAAACTAACAATTTTGCAGGATAAACAGTATCTTTTATGTTAATCCAAGTAATAAATTATCTGTGTGATAAATTTCATCCAAATCTGTTCAGCCGTTTTTGAGTGAAAGAGTAAGAAACATGCATACCTCCATCCTCACAAACTTTATTTATATTATTTTTTTTTTCGTTATTTAGCCCCAAATGCATGGATTACTACTAACACTACTCTGAAACAAACGCCGACAACAGTTTGAAAGTATGTGTTTAATTGTATACAAAAAAGTAGTAGTGGAGCTGCTTTGGATACCTCCACGAAGCGAAATGAATGGAGGGTGCATGACAATAAAACTAAATCACTAAGGCTCTATCTATTGTGCCTCTCCGGCGCCGGCGGAAAGCGAGCATATGTGGGGGACAAGTTGCTCGCTCCGGAAATAAAGTAAACTATATGGTAACAAGTTATAGAAAGCGCATCGGTAAGCAGAAACCGTCTGCGTTCAACTATTTCGTCACTGAACTTTACACGTGTTAGTAGTTTCCGAACAGTTCTTACGTGTCTGCTTATAATTCAATTTTGTCTACGTGAACAGAATCATTTATTTCAATCACAGTTAAATTTAATTGCTTTTATTATTGATTTTGGGTAATTGTAAAAATTACTTTATATGGATAAACAAAAACATATCTGTTTTCAGTTTGTTACTAGAAACTGTGATAGCCACTTCCCATCTATGTGACAGCCATTTTTTTTTTCTTGGAATATTCTTTATATAATATAAATATAGAAAAAACATTAATTAAATCTCACTGTCTAAAACTCACCCATCAAATAGAAATTATAAGTAAATATTAGTTTCCATACAGTTTTCTCAAATTTTTTGAGAGTATTTTCTCTTTAAAAGAAAATATAAAAACGAGCGATAAACAAGTAGTGTGGTACTACTTGTGAAATAGAAATAAGTATATATTTATACATTCACTATTGATTACATACAATTTGACAAACAAAGCTAAGTCTATAACATAGAGTAAAGGATTTGTAAGTCTCGGTCTCCTGTGACCGGAATATCGAAACAATCAATGTAGTTTGTCGTAGACCCGACTAAATTGAATCGTTGAGAACTCGCCGGAAACCGGACACGGACCTTCCCGAGCCTCTCTATCTACAACATTAACCGACTGACAACATGGATTTTCTCATTTTTACGCCGATTCCCCTTTTAGGTTCGTTAAACCGAACACATACATTATTATTTCATTTTTATGTAAAAGACGACAAGCTTACATAAGTTGATGGGAATAAGTGGCTCCTTCTCCTATAAACAGAAACAACATCGAGATTAAATGCAAGTGCATATCCAATAGTCTTCACAATTTTTGACTGTGGGCGCTACACTGTGCGCACTTAAAATCAGCACTTTCAAGTTTTTTTTATAAAACAATATAAAAAAGAAACATTTTTCAAATATTTTGATATTTATATTTGGCAAGAAGGTGGAAGTAACTGCTTACTATGCAAGATAAACACAACTATTGTGAAGTTTGGATTGACGAAATTAGGCTGATGAAAAGACTATCCAGTGCTAAAGATTTTGGAAGAATACTGTTTTAAAAGGACTTTAAAATTTAAAATCCTAAAAGGCCCGACGAGCGTTTGAACTGACTTTACAGCATCCGTTCCATCATTCTTCAAACTGAGCTCTATGTACTAAGGAATCACATCAACAATAAAGGAGAATTGGTTGTATTTCAAACCTACTTCACTTATCCCATCCCATGTTGGGTAAACTTTGGCAACAGGTTAAAGTTTCCAAAGTTAGAAGTCGACTTCTCGCCTTCTTAGTATTCCAACATGTTAAGGAAACTACTGTTTGTAAAGTGGACTCGAGGATAAAGCTAAAGCGCTTCGGTAATCTGTTCCATTATTGTTTCCCTCTAAATTAATAATACGCAATCATTAACTGGCACACATTTGAAACATTAAGTCGGATTAAAGTCAAAGTTGTTTTGTAATGTCCCATGGGCGTTATTTCTATAAGAGCTTTCATTATAATAGTACATAATGTCCATACTAATATTATAAAGAGGTAAAGTTTGTATGTTTGTTTGTGTGCAAGAGGTAATCTTCGAAACTAACTCATCCAATTTAAATAAAAATCGTTAATAGAATAAAAAGCTCCCAATTGTAAAATTAATTTAAAAATAACTAAATGTTAACATGAAATCACTTTTTATTTAACAGAAAATTTATTCTATAATTTCGCCAGATTTGCTGCGAATATTTTAAACGATTCTTTCCGATATAATACTTTATATTGAACACAGATACTTATGAAAATTGCACAATGAATCCGTTGTAGTGTTTCGACGAATCCGCTTGCGAGAATGAATCCTTCGTTTGACAGATTTATAAGGTGCCTCGGGAAACCTTTATGTCTCTTAATTCAATTCTATGCGAAGATGGTGCGACGTTTCTATACAATTTGTACCTACTTAACATTGATATAGATAGGTATACGCCCATCTCCTTGAATGTTTATTTTCTACATAGACATCTTTAAAAAGATTTTCTACATAGAAACTTTAGTCTAATATTATTTCTTCTTTAAATTGAATTAAGTACGATTTAAACAACAAAGCAATTTAGATAAGTTAATTTTTAACTACAAAATTAACAAACATTACACAGATATTATCTATTAATTATGTATATGTGAAATTCCAACTGTGATATGTGGTACTATTAGAGAAAGTATTCTTCAAACTATTATTAGATCCTATTTAAAAGTCAACTTAATTTTTAAAAGTCATATATGTAACTTATACCTTAAATTATTACGGTCGCGATATAATAAAAGAAATATGCGTCAGTTAATGTGTAGGTTTTATTAGGAAGAAATCTCATAGTTTTTCCTTTCAGATATAAATATGTTTAATAGTACCAACATTACAAAAAGAACTTAAATGAAATACAAATATTGATTTTATTAAACGAAAAGTGTTTTACCCATGGTGGTTTCTCTTTTTAGCAAGTTGTCTGCATTTCTTCTATAAGGCGTAACTAAATGTTGTCCATTTAAATAAATTCCTGTCGGACATCGTCTTATCGCCTGCTTTACTTACAGCGCCCGCCCAAATTGACACTGACGAAGGTGCGCGGTTAACAAACGCCAATAAAGCTTTGTTTTTCGCCTCCAAACAAAAATCTAAGATGAAAAACAAATATAAATTAGTCCGTATTTACCTATTTGAAGTAAATTTTATTAACACACATTAAAAGTGTCTTATTTGTATTTAGAAAATTATTTATCATTATTTGTTCCAATTAATTCAATTAAAATTCAAATATTTAGGCGCGATTTCACCATACTCTGTTAGTATTTTACAGCGATGTTAAATACTAACGAGTATGGTGAAATCGCGCCTTAGTATCATTTTGTAATCCAGGATCTGGTTGTACTTAGTCCTGTGGGGAAGTTCGCGCATGAAAAATTTCGATTGAGAATTTGTAATTCTCTCAGTAAGATTAGGTACCTACTCAGATATATATATATATATATGGAAATTCCTATATATTACCTAACCTAACTAAGTCCATTGTTAAAATACCGAGTGTGTATTTTAATTTAATATATAATAGTTTTATAAAAACTCTTATGACAATTTCGTATAAAATATTGCTCATTTTGCACTAAATTGAAAGATAGAGAGTTCAAAAAATAGCTTTGGAATTTTTTAGTGCCACGGTTGAATTTCAATATAAAATTGCTATTAACACTTTATTTGTTCCGAGTCTAATTTGTGCATACCGCCAATTTCTAATTCTAGACGTCACTATAAACAAGTTACGACCGCCATCAAGGGGTTACGACTTAGCGTAGCCTTAATGACAACAGCACCCGAAAATAAAGCGGGTTTATTACATATACGGTTTTATGGTGAACATTTTATTTATTTGAATATTTGATACACATTTAAGTTTTATTGTTTTCCTTTTATTTAAGGGGAGAACTGTTTTTGGACAGGACACGCTGCAGTTCACAGTCCTTTGGGGAGCCCGTTTGGCGGTAATGATCACTCCCTTACCGAATTCTTCTTCTTCGTCGGTATCACTCTTGACAGAGTGGTCGTGATCATCAATTCAGGTGTTGGTGGCAAGCTTCACAACACGCCTCCATTCCTCTCTGATGGCCGCCTTCCTCGTGCATTCTTGTAGTGATGATGAGCTATTCACTGCAGCTTTTATTTGATCCGTCCATCTCATAGGCGATCTTCCTCGTGGCCTGGTACCCTCAACCTTTCCCTGAACCTCAAGTCGCTCAATAGCCACCTCCCCCGGCAGCAGACGTGGCCAAAGAAGGTGAGGATACGGGACTGTACTAGAGATGACAGACGCTGCTTAATGCCGAGTTCACGAAGTATAGACTCGTTGGTACGGAATTCAGTCCACGATACTCCGAGCATTCTCCTCCAGCACCACATCTCTAAGGCGTCTATCTTCTTCTTCTCAACTTCCCGCAGGGACCACGTTTCTGAGGCGTACAGAAAAATGGGGAACACAAGTGCCCGAACTAGCCGGATTTTTGTGGCTTTATATATGTTGCGATTCCTCCATATTTTTCTCAACTTGTCCATTGCAGACCTAGATATCGCCATACGTCTCTTCACTTCGTCGACGCATCCGCCGTTGTTCGTGATCAAGGCTCCCAGATAAATGTATGATTGGACCACATCACAGTTCGCAATTTGTGTAATTTCTGGAGAATTGTTATTCATGCGGTCGATAATCATCATTTTTGTTTTATTCCGGTTTATCTTAAGTCCGAAGTCAAGGCTAACGCGTTCCATCTTGCCAAGAAGTTCTTCCATGTGGCTGGTACCGGTAGCAAACAAAGTGGTGTCGTCTGCATATCGCAGGTTGGAGATCTTAAAACCGCCGATCGAGATGCCATCTGTCCAGTCCTCAAGTGTTACCCTCATTATGAGCTCTGTGTAAACGTTGAAAAGAAGAGGAGAAATAATACATCCCTGACGGACTCCGGCACTGGGGTGAAAGTGGTTGGATAGGACGTCATCTGCGCGCACTGAGGCTGTGCCGTCTTCATACAGTCTTCGCAGAAGGTGTACCAGGTGTTTTGGAACACCCATCGCCGTCAATGTTTCCCAGAGTTTTGGCCACTTGACAGAGTCAAACGCCTTAGAGAAGTCTACAAAGCCACAATGAATCTGGAGTCTCTGTGTTGGAGTCTACGCTCATCCACGGGATCATCTTTTGCTTCAGTGCATTTAAAAACTTTGCATTGTCAGTCACTTCCCTTACCGAATACCGCCGTGAAATAACAGCATGTCGCTGCTTAAATTCAAAAGCAGCACAAATCAAAAAATTCCAAAAATGTTTTTATTGCAAAAATACAATCACAATCCTTCATATTGTATGTTGCAAAAAGACTTATGGTTGTTTTATTTCATATTTAGTATATTTTGATATTTTTTTTATATTCAAAAGTAACTTATATGCTAATATCCCCTCTACTATTCAGTTTGTTATAAAAGTACTTAAAACATTTAATGCTACTTAAAAATACGATATATATCTTAATAAGAAAAAAATAGACAATTTTCTTCTTCGATTAGTTCTGTAAAAAAATGTAATTTTGATTTATGGCACTTTTGAATTTAAGCAGCGATGTTATGTGTTGTGTTTCGGTGAGTGAGTAATGGATGTCAGAGCCCATCACCCTATCTCCTCCTTATCTCCTATACCTAATCATACTAAGCCTAGTTTATGAAAATTAAATGCAGTGTGCAATGCCACTTCTGTTATTTTAATCTATCTTTCGAAGAGTTACAAATTTGATTCGAAAATTTAAAATCCAATACTTTTTCTTTTGTCAAATAAGCCATTTGTCTTCTTCTTCTTCTTCTTCTTCGATCCTGAAGGTTAGCCGTCAACTTCCTGAACCGGTCTCTGTCAAAAGCCAACTGGAACAGCTGCTCGACCAGGACTTTCTCTTTCGCCCAGCGCGTCTCATCCCGTTTTGCCATATTTGTATCAAGGTTAAATCTAAAAGTAGCTGAAAAAGAATTAAATTAAATTAAAAAGTTATATTTAGCTAGTTATTTGAAATCTTTTGAGCAATAAACGCTACATAAAAATCGATAAACGAAGAAAATATATTGTCTAACCAATTGCCCAACAATTAGTTGGATTCCATGATTCAACGTGATTTAATTGTCGCTTCTTAATAGAAACGGGGCGAATGGCATAAGTCGTCCGGAGGCGATTTATTACCGCAATTACAGTCGACCTGCCGCCATCCGCCATACCTCACCTGAAACTTGAGTCTTTCGCACTCAGGCTAATTGTGTTAAAACTAAATTTGGAGCTATTCCTGTGATTAAATCCGCACTTTAATGAACAGGACAAATCAGGTGTGACCTATTTCGCACGCCTGCGCGTCAATTACATCAATTTGACATACTGTTACTGCTTGATTTAATTGTCGTCTCCCGGGGAAGTGGCGGCAATAAGTCGTGATTTGCACGGTCCGCTGGGATTTATAGCTTCAATTAATACAGACGGGACTCGCCAGGTGTTTGTCGCCGGTGACTAGCTCAAGGTCTTTTTATCTTAAAAAACTATTATGTACCTAAGTATGGTTTTATTTACTTAATTGCTAAGAGGAATAATTTATTTTGTATAAAATTATGTTTGTATATTAAACATAATTTTATAAAAAATAAATATATTTATTTTGTAAATATGGCAAATATGTAACAATTGTAACAAATATGGCAAATAATTATGTGTATTCTTATCCTAATAATATTATATACTCCCCCCCCCCCTAGGTGACCTTGTCGTGGTGGGGGGCTTACCCTCGCCAGTTCTTGGCGTTGTTGAGTTGAGGTTCCCCTGGCGGCCGGCTACCGCCAGGGTTTTTGTAGAGTTCAGGGGAACAGGGAAGCCCTTAGGGTGGCCCCTGGTCCCCTGCTCGTGCTAGGGCGGGACTTGTTCCGCTCTTATTGGAGGTGGGGGAGCCAATGGACACTATTGGTGTCCATTGAGTCCCCATTAACATCTTGCAGACGGCCGTCGTCGCCTTGCATCTGCAGACGTCTTCAAATGTCCTCGGGGACCTGCGCACACAGTTGCTAGCTCTATGTGCCTGCACGGGTCCCCTCCGTCTGGGGATTGCTCGGGTGTCTCCGGGCAATCCCCCTGTTGGCGTCAGCCTAGCCAGCAATGGCTAGGCCGCCCAAGGGGGGGTGGGTCGGAGCAATTGCCTTGGCAGAGTCCGTCCACTCTCCACTTATGGGCAAGGAGACACAGGGGAGTTTTAGTGGGTAGGGTCCAGTTCTGCCTGCTACGTGAGCACGCGGAGTATGCTGGTCGACCCCCACATACACCTGCCGCCTAGCAAGCGGCAGGGGATCGGTAAAAGGATTTCTCCTCGATATATATATATATATATATATATATTACATTAACATATGTGATACTTTTTATCTTGGAAAAAATCGCGGTGGCGCAACCGTCCTCATAGCAGTAAAAGATGTCAGGCGTTACATAAATATAACGCCTGACATATTTTATATTTTCTCAAGTATTACATATATTTTTCTTTATCCAATGCGGACGGAGTCGCGGACACCAGCTAGTTGAACTATAAAACACACAAACTCAATACGAACCCGATAGTAATATCGATTAAACTATCCAATTAAAAAATAAATTTATTCAATTGCATATAGTTTCCTATACAGAAACTAAATTTTGTTTTAAATTTTATTTTGGACTTTGTCTTTCAGCCGTTCTGTGCGAGAGTGCAAATTGATGATTAATTTGTTAGGCAAATATAAAATTAAAGGAACTTAACACATAAAATTTTTAAACACGACACTTTTATCTGTTTATAGAACTCTCAAAATAAAAGTATGAATGGCTTATTCAAACAATAGCTGAGCATAAAACGTGTCTGCCTCTACTCATTGTATGATGCCTTGAATTGTTCAGCGAGCTCACTCCGTGCCAAGATATAATCTGTTATGGTGACATTATCTGAATCTGGCTGATCTCATGCCAACTGTAAATGTGGCCAAAACTTAAGATGTCTCTTTGCTTTCAAATACTTACTGAAGCTGAATATGTAATTTAATTATATTAGATAAGCAAAAAGTTACGGTAGGTACATATTAACACACATTTATATCTATTTTGCCGTTGCTCGCGAGTTTGTGTGCATATCTTTAAAAATGAAAGCCTTGATATAATTTTAATGTATATTACATATATGACTGTACAATTTATTCAAAATCCGGTTAGTAGTTTATAAACTGAGGTCTCAAAAGATCTACATTTGCTTGTTAGCAAATCAAGCATAGTTCTAATTTAAACGGTCAAAATTGCTTGACAAACATGAATTATACACGGGCTTGACAAGCAACTTTAACCGTCTAGAGAAAGCTTTAGTTTTAACAAGCCATCAAGAAGTTCACAATTTTCATAGAAAGCGTTATAATTATTGATTGACCCACAAGTATAAATCTGACACATCATACTATATGTGTAGAGAACGCGACAAATATTCCATTGAAAAGACTTATTTAAAAAATCTTGATACTTTTTACTCCAAGGCTGTGTATAACTGACACTAAAATAAAAGCAGAAAGAAAAATTACACCTTCTTTTGCCGGCCGACCCAATTAGACCGCTCATTGTATTCATTCAAACTTTGTCCTCCGTCAATTTTACTTTCAAGCGTTCTTCAATACAATTTATATAAATATATGTAAATATATAATTTATATAAAATATACAATATAAAAAGCTTTTTTACCATAACAACTTTTTATAGTGTAAAAGACTGTTGTGTTTTTGCGTAACTATCCTTTTAAAAATTTTTGAGTAATAAAAAAACATCGTATAGCAACTTTTTGTCTTTTATATACTATGATATCATACATTCATTCAAAATTTACATTTTATATGATCTTTTTTTTTAAATTAGGTACAGTAGGTATCCTAATCTTTCCCCCCCTAGGTGGGCCATGACCTTGTCGTGGTAGGGGGGCTTACCCTCGCCAGTTCTTGGCGTAGGGGACCAAGAAGGCCCACACCGGGGTTTTTGTACCGCCAGGGTTTTTGTAGAGTTCAGGGGAACAGGGAGGCCCTTAGGGTGGCCCCTGGTCCCCTGCTCATTTTGGTGGTTGGGCGGGACTTGTTCCGCCCACATTGGAGGTAGGGGAGCCAATGGACATCATGGTCTCCATTGAGTCCCTCATTAACATCTGGCAGATGGCTGGGCAGGAGAAGGCGGGCACCAGCCCGTCTTCAAATGTCCTCGGGGACCTGCGCACACAGTTGCTAGCTGTGTGTGCCTGCACGGGTCCCCTCCGTTTGGGGATTGCTCGGGTGTCTCCGGGAAATCCCCCTGTTGACGTCAGCCTAGCCAGCAATGGCTAGGCCGCCCGAGGGGGGTGGGTCGGAGCAGTTGCCTCGGCAGAGCCCGTCCACTCCCCACTTATGGGCAAGGAGACACCGGAGAGTTTTAGTGGGTAGGGGCCAGTTCCGCCTGCTACGTGAGCACGCGGAGTATGCTGGTCGACCCCCACATACCCCTGTTGCCTAGCAAGCGGCAGGGGATCGGTAAAAGGATTTGTACTCGATAAAAAAAAAGGTATCCTAATCTTTAGTGGATCTTTACAACTTTTATTATATTACTAACTGGTGCCCGTTAGTGCCGTAAATTGAAAAACAAAAACCTTGTTTTTATTTAATATCATTTACTTTCGGCGTGGGTTTATATTTTTAATGGACGATGTATGAGAAATAACAAATGATTCTGTTTTGGCCACTGAACTGAAGTAACGTTATTTCCCTGGAGCGACATTACGGTCAACTAATGAAGATGTGTCGCTGAGGTCGCACCGAGCACCACCTCTTGTCACTGCTTTGCCAATGCGGCGGTGTACCATACAACTTTTACATTAACATAATAAACTACTCTGTAGAACATTACATACATATCAAATATGATAAAATCGTAAACCAGCCGTGTTTGTCCGTTAAATATTTTTTTGAAAAAAAAAAAAAACAGTAAAAAAATAAAAAACAACCGACTTATATACTTATATTATCAAGTAATATACTTTTTTATGTCCAAAATATGATGGAACTCCGTTTTGTATAATGCTTGTATTTCGCACACTTCTCTTGTTAGAAACAACTTTGTTTTCGCTTCATTGTAAACCTATTAAATACTTTAAGGCGTTAATATAAGATGAAACAACTTACTAAAATAAAATAAATTATATTATAAAAAGTTTATATTGTAGTCCTTAAGCGTTAAGCCGTAAAAAGTTTTGAATTTAGTTGCTCTAAGGACAAAGAAAGGCGGGTGAATTGCTCCTCCTAAGCACTAAAGCGGCACTGGACGGCCAGTAGGCCGACCGCGTGAACAAGACAACGTAAGTTAGTGCCACTTAACTGAACGATGCTTCACCAACACACCGTTAAATATATATGTATGTATGTGTTGTGAAATTATTAACTATAAGAAGAAAGTTACGATTACTTTGCAACACATGACTCTTCACTTTAATTTCATAAAAAAACTTTTAATTCACGTTTTTAAAATGACCACAAATTATACATAGTATTTCATTAAGTTAAAATGTATATGATATACCTACGCCTACATATAATACCTACGACGATGTCGGAAACAAATCTTCCGAATAAGTTGGCGCGTAACACTGAAAACGGTTTTCTTTTTATTCATACGAGAATATGGCAGCCATACATATTCGTAGCCCGGTAATAACTTGTCGCGCAATAAAATTACCTTCGTAATTTTTTTTATTAAAGCACGCACTCAGTGGCGCCCTATAAATTTAGTGGGTTGGCGCTCCCACTTAACTTCGGCCGTTGTGTTTGTATCAATTTCGTACGACTTATTTCAACTACTCGCTTTTTATATTATTTATTTATTTATTAACGTTGGTATACCTATACAATATTATCTAGTACTTAAAAACCTAATCCATACCTCCACACTATTCCATATTAGTTCCATATTCCATACTTCCATACTAATCCATAATCCTTATATATATATATATATAAATCTCGTGTCACGATGTATGTTCGCGATAAACTGAAACTACTGATCATAATATCTGTTATTAAGTATCTGTTATTTGGTCCAACTTAAAAGATAGGATAGTTTATATCTCATTTTGTTTATTATTTTTTTGCAAATTATATAATATTATTAACATAGCGCCATCTGTTGATACCTATTCAATACAGCAATTATTTATTTGTGAGTTCCAAAAGATTCTAACAGATGGCGGTGTAAGACAATCTAACAGATTGCACCCGGGCGAAGCCGGGAGCAGGCCACTAGTAATATTATAAATGTGAAACTAACTCTGTCTGTCTTTTCACGCCTTTACGGATTTTGATGAAATTTGGTACATCTATAGTTTATTACCTGTATTAACATATAGGATGACAGTGGCGGCCAATTTTTATATTTTTCCTTCGAGATCCTTCGAGAACTTAACATTTTTTAGGATAAAAGTATCCTAGATGTTATTCCAGGTACTTTTTATCTCTTTTTCCTATCTGTGTGCCAATTTTAATCTTAATTCATTCAGTAGTTTTTACGTGAAAGAGCAACAAACACACATACTTACAAGCTTTCGCATTTATATTATTAGTAAGAAGAAGGATTAATCGAAAAATACAGTGAACCAATCTTTTTAAAATAGAAAAGTGACGTGCTCAGAGTAGAATACATAATGCTAGCTTTTCAAGTTTCAAGCTGTGTCGCCCCGGGGGCGTTACCGTGACATCTTCCTGCCGTCTCATCTCGGACACCTTACATTACTTACAAATTTTACATGATATACCCATCACACCGTAAGCCACTTTTTGCACTCTGCGCAGAATTATTCTCCGTCCTCCGTATCCTTTTACCTGAATTTTCCTTTTATAGAACAGAGGACTGACATTTTCTTTAAGGAATAAAAGGCGGTCCGACTTTAGCGACTTGTTAAGTTTAGACACTAGACTTTAGGCATTAGAATCTTTTTAAAAACATCCAAACATGATCCAAATCATTACATAATATGTGTATGAAATATTTAAAAACAATAATGTAATATTTATACTACAGACTACATATTTGTGTGTACAAATATGTGCAGCAGCCACCTGTGCATCTGTGGCGTTGCTTGTGTTATAGGCGACGGTAGCCACCTACAATCAAGTAGACCGTCAGCCTGTCTTAGCATAAAAAATTAAAACGAGTTTATTTTTAGGCATACATTTTTTGCAATGAAATAAGAAGATTAAAAAGTTAAAAATTATAAATACTTCTAATATTTTCTGCATTCATAATATAATTTTATTTTAAATTAACTCAATAATTATTATAGAACAATACAATTTCAAAATAATTGAATGACAAATCCGCATTCCGTTAAGTTTATACAATCCAACAAAATATATTCATTAAAGCTAAAACAATAGAATCATGTCCCACATGCGATACCGAAACGCTTGTCGATCGAATTTCTATATAAACAATCGAATGCTAATGAGTTTGATTCATTAAGCATCCGATTGTTCGCTTCATTTGAATTTGTTTGTTAGTTTTTGTAATGGGGTTTCATTTGGACAATCTGGCTAGGATTAAGCAACTTTTCGCACGCCGACCCTTCGTTCACATACGACATCACAATTCAATTAAACATTGTCGAACCACGGAGTTTGTTTCGAGATCATTTTATTTGTTCCGCGCACATGAATAATTCAGGAAAGATCCCGTTGCTAACCGAGGCTTTCACAGACTCGGTTGTTCCGCATCAGTAACAGTTAACTGCGTTTAGCTTTTGTTAAGGATGCATAGAATGTACACTCTAGCACTTTTGTTTAGCTAGTTCAATTTGGCCGGTTCCATTGCCACTGCGCTTTCGTGATTGCTTTGCAAGATTCCGAGCCCTGTTTCCGTTTGTATTAGCATGACTATAGCTATACTTCGTTGTATGACGATTTATTGATCTCGGTTGAAACATTGCCAATAAATACAAATGTCGATGCCAACGGAAATTAAAAACTTTATTTACCACTCTATCGAATATGTCGGTAAACGAATGGATAACTTCATTTCTTTTTTTCAATATTCAGTTTTATATAGTTTTTGTTAATAAAAAAATTGCAGATTTTTACAAATTAGTTTTGAATTAGGAATAAGATGATTTTTGTATTTTTCATGTATTTAAAATTTTTGCCTTACAATAATCTTTGGGCTTAGTTTGGTTGGAGTAGATATTAATTGCCCGCAACTTAGACCGCGCCCTTTTTTCTTAGTTCAATCTTTATTGTTCATATATTATATTGTCTGGCGTAGATTTTTTAGATAATCCCTCATAAACAGCACTTTTTTCTGGATGAATGGTAAGTACCCTATATATTTTTCTGATGAACGATTGAGTAGTTAAGGCGTGAAAGCGTAACAAACGTTATTTAGAGATGAATGAATATGATCCTCAAAGAACATTCAAATACTTCGATACTTCGATATAAGTTCATTATTTGGTTGTTGTTTATTTATTTTATTAACATAATTAAGTAACTAACATTGGCCGCTATTTACAAAGCTTCGAGTCCACGGACTGTGTGTATTTAATCCGCAAACGTCAATTATGTATCCGTAATCAAGGAAATTTGCGAAAGGGTTTCGGACGAAGCTCAATCAAACTTTAGCAATCATCACGCCTATCTAATCTCCCGGGTAACAATGTAACCGGGATTGGATCCTCAACGGACCGCATTAACTGCCTCTTATTTATACGTACGAGTGGATAATGATAACAAGTACAAAGGTACCCTTTTATTAGGGGCCGAACTATCGCACAACGTTCGCCTTTTGTTTATTACTTCGATATCCATAGAATATTCGCCATAGGAAACTCATTTAGAGAGAAATGTTAAAACATAACATCATTTCTATTAATATTTTACTGCATAACTAACTGTGATTACCGAACTGTTACTTTAAGCTATTTTCATAACAGTTTTATCAAAATTAGTTCAGTCTTTTGCCTTTTAAAATATGACAGACTAATTTCTTAACATTTTCAGCGAACAAAGCCGCGGGTAAAAGAATTTCTTTCTTTATTTCTTCCCCTTTTGCTTAAAATAAATGAGGAAAGAAACTGTTGTTAGAATCTTACTTTCAGCTAGCGATTTCATCAGCCATAACACTGTAAGTAAAGCTCTGTTTCTAATCAAACAGTGACCGGATCTGACCGAATATACCATATATACCAAAAAATTTCTATAATCCTTTGGCTATTGAGTGGTGTAATTAAATTCTGTATGTAGCTAAAGCACCAAACTATATTTTAGTATCATAACTTTTCTAAATTGCCTCCCATAGTGGGAGGTATTAAGCAAATTTAAAGAGGTATTTACGTCAAAAAAAGAAAATCGATTGACACAAAGGAGGAAAACATATTTTTATATAGATTCCCAATGAGTCATAGTACGCATGCTAGCTCTATTTAATCAAACCAATCATTCTACAGGGGTTACCACAAATTTGAAGAACATTTGGTGTCTTAAATTGATATTCATAACTATTCCTAAACCGAAAAAGACTTATTGGCTTAGATTTTCTTAATTGAATTTAGCACATAATTAGTTCCTGGATTAACATATAGGATACTTTTATCCTGGATAAACATTAATAGTAGGTTCCCGAGGTAACGTCTAAAAAATATTAAAAAAAATGGGCGCCACCGTCGTCACACCGATAAAAATGTCGGGCGTTATAATTCTCATATAATTTTCATTTTCCAACACGAACAAAGTCGCAGACACCAGCTACTAATTGAATATGTATATGTCTATACAAATTAGTCTTACAACGAAGTGAAAGTGAGTCTACTTGGAAGTGAAAGCAGCGAAATAACGAAGATTCGCTCGCAAATAAGTACATTTAGTTTATTAATTATGCCTGTCTTAACTTAATGAGTAGCTACGTTAAAATTAAATTTTACAAACCATTTTATGTCTTAATTAAATTTATAACAAACAAAATATTTTAAGACGTGTTTGTTTTTGTACAGAACAAATATGTAAGACAGTGGAGTAAACATGTTATGATATAAACATCCGTGTTTTCTTACACATCATATTCTTTATGTTTGCTTGAGCCGAGTTCCGGGCGGTAGACGAAATTGCTTTGTTTTGACACTGCTGACAAAACGAATATAGAAGAGTCGACTCGATATAATATCGTCTCCATTAAATACCGGATTATCTTTATAAATAAAGGAGAATATTTAGTTTTATCATAATATATAAAATAAAATCTTAAAATAATAAGCACGAATGAAATAAAATCTTTACTAGTACTAATAAATATTATAAATGCGAAAGTGAGTTTGTTTGTTGGTTACGATTTCACGCCTTAACTACGTATGAATGGACTAGGGTATAATCATCATAAAAAAGTAATGTAAGTTTTTTTATCAATTAAAAGATCTTTTAAAAATATACTTTTTTTTTTATAATTCTATACCAAAATGTCTTACTTGATACATTCACATTTTATACGGTCGTCTGGTGTGACTAAAGTTAATCTTTGAGAAATTTTATTTATTCTTTATGGAAACTATAATTATAAAGATACCCCTATATCAGTTTGTGGTTTAGTGCACATTTAAGTGAATATTTTAATTTAATTCTCAATGTTACCTTTTTTTTTTTTTTTTTGACGCGGGGAAATCAGCAACCCTGATTCGACTGCCAGCAATGGGGCGCTGGCAGGATATGCGGGACTTCTACCCGCTAAAACCCCGCGGTGTTCCTTTACCACGCGCGCGTGGGACGGGAGAGAGGTGTCAGCGCGAGCATTTCGTCCTGCTCTCCCGTCAGCGTTCGCCCGATTGGGCGCCAACAAAAGTTCATCGGTAGGAGGAGGGCGGTAGACTCCCTCCTCCCCGGATGGCTGGGTGTGGGAAGACGTGCCGGAACACGGACACGTCTTTCACCGGAGCCGGGTTAGTAGGTGAACGGATCCCCATATCCGCTCACCCTCCGGCCGATCACGGGGGCGCTTGGAGTCGGCCGTACAGCCTCCTCCGCCTCCCGGGTCGTTTGCGACGGATGTCGCTAGCGAGGGCGGCATCCTCCCTCGCCCGCTCCGCCGCCTCCTTCAGCGAGAGGACTTCCTCGCTGAAGGAGATCATGGCCTGCCAGGCCTCTTCGCTGCTGACCATGGACAGAACCACGGCCGGCAGCGCAAAGTCTCCTCCTACAAAGGGCGTTAGGTAGCCCCGTTGCCGGTCCCATGCCGGGCATTCTGCCAGCGTATGCTGCGCGGTATCCTCCGGGCCACCGCAGTGGTGGCAAGAGGGTGTCGGCTCTCTTCTAGCAATGTTGCACAGATATCTGCCGAAGCAGCCATGCCCTGACAGAATCTGTGCAAGCCTGAATGTGATCACACCCTTCCTGCGTTTGCACCACTGCTCCAGGACTGGAGCGATGGCCCGGATAGTGTGAGCGCCGGCGGTAGGTTCGGCGAGCCTCTCGGCCCACCGCGCCAGTGCGACTCTCTGCGCCGTGCGGCGCACTTCCTCCGGCAGGGGACCAGCAACGCCCCGAGTGTGAGCTGTCGCTCGACTTTCGTAGACCGAGGACAGAACCTCGGCCTCCAGGTCCCTTCTCAATGTTACCTACTATGTTCTGTTAGACAAGGCTTGAAAGTTCTAATCTCGTCGTGAAGACAAAGCTAGGGGGCGTAACGGCTTTCACAATACACGAGCCAAATGCAAAGCTTTATTTAGTTTGGCGCCATTACACGGGTCATATAAGCTGTCAAAGATCGAGGGGGCAGAGCTTCCCCGTCTTACCGTTTTCCTAACAACTTGTAACGTTGACAGTCGGGGGTGACCATCAACTTTACTCACCGACCAGGAAACAGCGATAGAGCACAAATCTCAGGCGCCAGCACCCTGAAGAAGACCTACGATCAGCGGGATTACTCTTAATAAAAAATACCTTATTTACAATATATACATTTATTTAACTTAAACCTATGTACTAACAAACCTTAACCCTAACTTAATCTAATCCTATTATTCTACGTGATTATATTTTTACAATGTATTTACAAGTCCTCTTGACTGCTCCAATGAACAGGAGTGATTTCCTCTTCCTAATATCGATTAATTTGCCGTTACGGCCAATTAACTCACTGGATTGATTCACTTTTACTGCGTACACAAATAAAATAATGAACGTGGGTACCTTCAGCCAAGGTTGCTGCGCCACCACCTCCGAAGCTATACGGAACCTTTGAGTGGACCCGCAGGATGCCTCACCACCCCAATGCCACCGCCAGCACCGTCGTCCGCGAGGAATGCTCGCCAGCCTAAGCCACGCCCGAGCTGACCACCGATCACCTTTATGACCGTGGTAAAACTGCCTTCCCTTCTCCGCGCAGGTTGTTGGAGACGGAATTAGCGTTTCCAACCCTTCTCGCTCAGAAAAGCTCGCTCGTTACTCTCCTCCTTAGTTTTATACTAAAGACTTTATCAAAATTGGCAATCTGCCTTATCTAATTTGTGCACGTCTGATTTCAATCGCAGCTCGGAACCAAGAGTCCAGTCTCGTTTTCTCTCACCCACAATTTTTCCTTATAACTTTATTTAAATTTATAGGTGCCCCCCATTTAATAAAATCTAATTCTTATCGACGATCGATGTTGTTTACGCACTAGTGCGCTAGATGGCGCTACTAGTAACGATTCCTACTTGATAATTATATATAGACTGTTACTGGGACACCTAACGTAAATTTATACGTTACACACACCCCTCCTTAGTCAAAAAAATTTGACGCAGACAAATTTTTTTCATTTAATATAACAAAGAGTTTGTTTACTACTGATTATGACTAATTACAAAAACGCTTACTACGACTGTATGAGCATAACACGAATTTTCACATTCATCCTTATCCTCACACTTACTTACAAAATTTATACATATGTTTTTTTTTGCATGTTTACTGTACATATTTACATACCACTATATTTTTAAAATTATTAATTATCGAATGTAACATGACTCATGAGATTTTATTTCTATACTTTATGCGTTTCAGATACACTATTGAGTATGGGCGTTGCTAAATACATGAGGTAGCTGCAATCCAGCCTTCTCATCATAATGGATCTTACGGGAAGATCCCTGCTCAATGTCACTCTTACGTATACTGCATATATACATAGGGCAACATCTATAAAACAAAAAACATATGTCACACCCAAATGCTGACTCTTACCGTCAATAGGCATGTCACACTCATACTCCTCTTATCCTGAAAGCATACATCTCCCTCTCAGTCATCATGCTTCAATATATCTTTTATGTGAAAATCACCTAATACCTTACCGTCCATATCCGACAAGGTATACACTAATGGAGACAGCTTGGCTACTACTATACACTTTTTGAACTTCGGAGCTAGCTTTGAAGAAAAATTCTTCGAAGCATTTGATAAATAAAAAGTGCGTTTATACACTATCTGACCTATTTTAAGCTCCACTTTACGTTTCCTAAAATTGTAATATTTCCTATTACGTTGGTGAGAGCGCTCTAAATGCTCTTTCACCTTTTTAAAAATGTAATTCAACTTATTCAAATTTTTACATCTTTCCTGCGGGTTATCAACTTGGAATTGCGAACTAGGGACTGGCTGGTCGCTTGACTTATATAATTCGCCATCAACTATATACTCCCTACCATGCACTAGAAAATATGGGGTGAATTTAGTTGTTTCGTTTACAGCTGTATTTAATGCGCATTGTATTTCAACTATGTTTTCATCCCATTTACGGTGATCATTTTTTATATAACTAGCGATTGCGTATACTACATTTCTGATCGCCCTTTCCGCCTGATTAACCTGAGGATGATATCTAGGGTTGTAATAAATATTGGGAACGTTATATTTTTTTAATACCTGTCTAAATTGTGAACTAATAAATTGGGGACCGTTATCTATATATATGTACTCACAAACACCGTGAACTAAAAATATTTGTTTTTCTAAAAATTTAGCAACAGATTGGCCTGTAGCACTCCTTAAAGGATGCAACATAACATATTTACTAAAATAATCAGAACAAACTAATAGATATGTGTGTTGATATTTCGATTTCGGGAAAGGTCCCAACAAATCTAGAGATATGGCCTGGAACGGTTTCGTCGCCTTCTTAGGACCTCCCATTAAACCGGGTCTGCCCGTAGTTACGGGTTTACATGTTTTACACACTTCGCAACTATTGACATATTTAACGACGTCGGCGTACATATTTGGCCAAAAATAATTTTCCGTTAACCTTTTATGTGTCTTAAAAATTCCGAGGTGACCACTCGTTACCTCATCGTGACATTTGTACAGGATTTCCTTCCGATTCTCTTCCGGCACAACCAATTTCCAGTCAGATTCCGATGTAATATTATACTTGTTCTTGCAGTGACGGTATAACCTACCGCCCTCTGTCGTGAAGTTTGGATACTTGTTCGGCTTGCGTTCCACCATGTCGAGCATATACTTGTACCATTCATCCTTGTTAAGGTATCTTATATAATTTTTTAACGACATTCTAAAAGATCAAACAAACTATTTACTAATCTGCACAAATTATTTACTTTCAAACTTTATTTACTTTCAAATTAACTAATTTTATTTATCTGTTGTTTATTAAAGTACTTTATCACTCACTACACTTTAAATACTATCACTCATTACACTAATACAAAGTTTATAAAGTATTTCATCAAAACAGATTGACAACAAATATCCATATACAATTCTTATAATTCAATAAAACTTCTCATATAAATTGTACAAACCTGTTCTCATTTACTTGTATTTCTTTTCAATAAT
Organism: Synanthedon andrenaeformis; assembly: GCA_936446665.2. Taxonomy (NCBI): domain Eukaryota; kingdom Metazoa; phylum Arthropoda; class Insecta; order Lepidoptera; family Sesiidae; genus Synanthedon; species Synanthedon andrenaeformis. The sequence continues at coordinate 8,202,294 of OW387781.2, read as the reverse complement.
ATAATTTATTACAATTATACCTTTTTTCTGAGCATTTCAACCAAACAAATAAAATAATTTAACATCTAATAATCTAACTAATGTGACATCTGACGTTTCATTCACGTAAACAAAGTCACAGACTAACTTAACTCATACAGTGCCTATTGCAACAAAATATGAACAAATTTCATGTAATCTTTAAAGTTGTCAATTGATATAAAAGACAAACAAAGGTATCAACAAAAGATAAAGCTGGGGTATACCCACCATTTATTACTATCAACTTTCAATTTACCCATCAACTATTTTTCACACCTTGAAGGTAATGAAAAAAATTCACCTATAAATTTTCAAATGTTGAACTTATCTGTGGGTAATGAAGAATTTTCTCACAAAAATAGCACAAAAAAAAAATTCTTTTTAACTCCTTAAAATGCTAGTAGGTATTATATACTACAACACAAAAAATACAAAAGAAAATAAACTAAAAATAACAATGTAAACCGCTAAAAACTACAAAAAGAAAAAGAAAACAAAGAGAAAAAAGGAAAAAAAAAAAAAAAAAGCTGAGTGTTAAAATTTTTGGTTTTGGGATTAGGGTTGGAGAAATGGGTGTGATTTTACTAGGAACACATGGGATACGGGATAGGGATGGACAACTGAAGTTCCTCGTCCACTCAACTTAGACGAGGAAGTGGTATTTCATCAGGCGGGCTTTGTCCTGGGGAAAAAAGTTTATGCCCTTCCACGGAATCTTAACACTCCAATATGCTAAGGTCCCGCTGATCTTTCTTCAGCTGCAAATTTATATTAGATTTGTGCTGGTGGTGTCCGGCGCTCTGTCCTCAAAACAATCGTGGGTTCCTATGCCCTAAAGTTGAGTGCTACTTTCTAACTTTGCCCACGTTGAGGGTCACTTTGTAGCTTTGTCCCACGTTGAGGCGCCACTTTGTAACGTTGACAGTCGGGGGTGACCATCAACTTTACTCACCGACCAGGAAACAGCGATAGAGCACAAATCTCAGGCGCCAGCACCCTGAAGAAGACCTACGATCAGCGGGATTACTCTTAATAAAAAATACCTTATTTACAATATATACATTTATTTAACTTAAACCTATGTACTAACAAACCTTAACCCTAACTTAATCTAATCCTATTATTCTACGTGATTATATTTTTACAATGTATTTACAAGTCCTCTTGACTGCTCCAATGAACAGGAGTGATTTCCTCTTCCTAATATCGATTAATTTGCCGTTACGGCCAATTAACTCACTGGATTGATTCACTTTTACTGCGTACACAAATAAAATAATGAACGTGGGTACCTTCAGCCAAGGTTGCTGCGCCACCACCTCCGAAGCTATACGGAACCTTTGAGTGGACCCGCAGGATGCCTCACCACCCCAATGCCACCGCCAGCACCGTCGTCCGCGAGGAATGCTCGCCAGCCTAAGCCACGCCCGAGCTGACCACCGATCACCTTTATGACCGTGGTAAAACTGCCTTCCCTTCTCCGCGCAGGTTGTTGGAGACGGAATTAGCGTTTCCAACCCTTCTCGCTCAGAAAAGCTCGCTCGTTACTCTCCTCCTTAGTTTTATACTAAAGACTTTATCAAAATTGGCAATCTGCCTTATCTAATTTGTGCACGTCTGATTTCAATCGCAGCTCGGAACCAAGAGTCCAGTCTCGTTTTCTCTCACCCACAATTTTTCCTTATAACTTTATTTAAATTTATAGGTGCCCCCCATTTAATAAAATCTAATTCTTATCGACGATCGATGTTGTTTACGCACTAGTGCGCTAGATGGCGCTACTAGTAACGATTCCTACTTGATAATTATATATAGACTGTTACTGGGACACCTAACGTAAATTTATACGTTACAAACTTTTATCAATTCAACTTACATTTTAACTAAATTTTATGTCAGAACACAACAACTCACGGACTTTTTTTTAAATGTTAAGGTCGACAGACAGGCTGACGGTTCTATAACACAAGCAACGCCCTGTGCGTTGCCGCTGCAAGTACGTTGCCGATCATAGTGAACTGTCAGCCTTGTATTTCGACATTAAGATAAATAAAAATGTTCAATAGTTCAGTAATTAGTATAGATTTTTAAACCTTAAGTTGCATTTTTGGTGTTTTCGTAGAGATCGATAATTTAGGTAGATTGACAATATATCCTATTTTAGGTACTCAATGATAAAGTAGCTTTCTATAGGTGAAAGAGTTTTAAAATCGGTCCAGCAGTTTTTGAGTATATTCATTACTAGCTGTTGCACGCGACTTCGTCCGCGTAACTCTATAAAATATAGCCTATATTATTCGCTGATAATATAGCTTACTATAGGTGAAAGAATTTTAAAATCGTACCCAGTAGTTTTTGAGTTTCTTCATTACAAACATACAAATTTTCTCTCTTTATAATATTAGTATATACAAACAAAATTACAAAGCATTTCTCTTTATAAAATTAGTATAGATTAATTTTAATAATAGAAAAGCTACATATGAATGGTCGGTCTGCATTGTAAAATATTTACTTCTAGAAACTCTTTCAATACATCAGCAGCGCGAATTCATTTCCGAACGTGTACAAATGTACGTGGAAATATGCCACGGTGCGAAATAAGGTGTCACGTTTTAAAAAATGACGACAGGTGGAAAGAAAGATAGACCAGAGACAAAATTAGATAGGGGAGAGATGGTATTAAATCAGGTGTCACCTTAATAGACAATTCAACAATAACTGAAATTTTTACATTGATTTTTGTACGCAATTTCGTTGTTGGAAATGAACAAGTTTCAATAATGTACTAAACTAGCTTTGTATAATAAAATATTCTTTTATCTGCTTTTTTAATTTTAATAATACTCGTAAAGTAAACGTTTGTAGCTGGCGTTACCTAAAATCTTTACATACATAGTATAATTTGAAGTCACTTTCTTCGTCTGTATGTAATATATCCGCTAACTTCTCCTACAAGCAATGGAGTTAGATGCGGTTTTCAACATCGGTTAGAAAAAAATTCAAATGTTTATAAATATAATATAAAGTAATTAAATTTTTGAAGTGAAAACTTCTTTAGGCGCGTTGGGCATTTTTGAGATGGAAAAAAACCATTGAATTCGCGACACTGTCATGTAATGTAATGTTTTTTGTGAAGCTTACTGCGCCTCCACACTACTCGCGAAGTAGGCCGAGGCGAAGCGAATACGAGAGTGTCAACGGGCACTTCGTGTTACCTCGTCCAACTTTACCTCGCCTCGGGCTACTTCCATTTGTTGTCGGTTTTTGCGCCCGAGTCAAAGGACTCGATGCAACCTGGATGCAACACGAATGAGTTCCTCGCGAGGTTGATCGAGTGTGTAGCGATGCACTTCGTACTTCGGTCAACTTTCCCGAATACTTCGTCGAGGCACTTCGCGAGTAGTGTGGAGGCTCAGTTAGTTTTCACTTCTGACGTGCATTCCAACGACTGACATATAGTTTTTATTATGCTAAATCATGCGTGATCATGTGACTATTATATGACCATGCTAATCTTTTTTTTACACATATGACTGCATGACTTCAAAAATACACAACCGGAATAAAAACTATTATATGTATGGAATAGCTTACAAACAGCTATTCCATACATATAATAGTAGTTATAGCTAACAGGTTTATATTTATATCAATAATGCGTTTTACTGTGAAATAATAGTAAAGTGCAGTAGACTGTTTAATCTGAAATTTCAAAAAAAATGTTTAAAAAAGTTCTTAAAAATATATCCAACAAAATTATGTCCAACTTAGAAATAAAACTGTTTTACGCGTGAATAAGTTAAAAAGGCATGTTCGAACAAAGTAAGTTAAAGGTATCACTCGTCTGCAAAAGAATTTATTTCCGGGATTTGAGTAAGTGCCAGTGTAAACAGTTTCTAGTTCCACCATTTTTCTTTGCTTCTTTCTTTGTTGTCTCAATCCGGTAATGAAGTTTAGAGTTTGTCCAAGTTTAGTCTCTGCTTCTTGTGTATTGGCTTCAAAAATAACTACTTATCATAGAGCTATTTGTTGGAAATTTTTAAATAACGCGCTGTAGTTCTTTAGCATTTTTCCAGGATAAAAGTATCATATATAATAGTTTAATCCAGGTAATCATCAATACATCAGTGAAAACCGCACTCAAATCCACACAACAGATAAACAGACAGAAATTTTTAAAAACTATATTTTTGACCTCGGTAACCTAAGTACAACATGTAGGACAAATTGTTTTTTTGAAAAAATATTTAATGTACAGACACGTTTCGTTTATTTTATTATATGTATAGATTATTTTATATATACTGCTAATTAATCCAATAGTACCAAATTTATTGTTTCAAAAATATTATTATTAATTAAACTTATATAGACACATAATTATAGTAAAAGTTTTAAGTATTGTATCGAAATTTTAGACACTTTTACAGCTTTTAATAATTTCAAATGACTTCTTTATAAACGTCACAAATATGCTAGTGCTTGCCAATGAAATATTTTATATTCATTAATACTAATAATAAATCTGTAAGGGTTGGTCATGGAGTAAGTTACTTTGTTTTCAGAGATATCGTGTTTATAGGCTCTATACATAACACTGAAATTAAATTGACGATTTTTAGATTTTTTTTTTGTATGTATGTATGTATGTTCCTCCATAACTCTGAAACGAATTAACTGATTTTCATGAAACTTGGTAGATAAACATTTGGACGTACGGGACACAAGATAGGCTACTTAATATTTTTCAACGCGGACGAAGTCATGGGCACCAGCTAGTTATAAATAATTCCGAAAATAATTATACTGCTTCCATCAAAATTAGTTCAAATCTTCTTAGTTTCTTAAAATACTTAGAGCAGTGGTCAAGTTGTATAATCGGCCAAGAAAACAATAAACAAGGTCCTATTTGAGAGCGTCACTCTCGCCTAGATCGTTGTACCCCTGCTCCGCTACACTGGGGTGAATAATAATAAGACCCTTTTGTTCCGGCTCACTTCGGATGTATTCAATCTGCTCGAGACATAATCAAGACGTTGTACTAGAACTTTCCGTGGCCGTATTTTACGTAAAAAATAAAGTATCAACTAACGCCGACACAAACACAATAAATTAGTTTATTATGACTTATTTTGTCTATTTCTTCCTGTTCAGGAAAGAGTTAATGTTACGAGGGTTGTATGATAAGCAAAGTCGAATTAAATCTTTGATGATAAGTACCTGGCCTTGACAAAAAGAAAAAGAAAATGTAAAATTTATTTTATTTTTCGACCTTTCAGTTAGATACAGTTAGTCCAGCGTTTTTCTATCTTTTGTATTACCTCTAAAAAATAAGATTACTCTAACCCTTCAAAAAAAGTATTCTTTGCAGCAATGACCTCATCGTTAGAGCCAAATTTTTTCCGTCGTTCCATTTTTTCATATTTGGAAATAGGAAATAATCGCTGGGCGCTAAATCTAGCGAATATGGTGAATGCGGAAACAATTCGTACCCTAACTCATGGAATTTTGCCATAGCGACGACGCATGTGTGCACGCGTGCATTGTCTTGATGGTATAGGATTTTTTTTCGCCAAATGCGGACGTTTTTCTTTTACAAAATGGTTGAAACTATCCAATAAGTTGACATAATATTCTCCATTAATCGTTTTGCCTTTTTCAAGATAATCGACGTGAATTATGCCGCGTACATCCCAAAACACTGTAGCCATGACTTTGTTCGCCGATAAAGTCGCCTCAGCCTTCTTTGGCGCAGTTTCGCCTCGGAAAACCTACTGTTTGGACTGTTCTTTGGTCTCTGGTGTGCTGTGATGAATCTATGTTTCGTCAACAGTTATGAACTGATACCAAAAATCATTCCGATTGCGTTTTCAGATCGCCAAACATTGTCTTGAAGTTGACACTCATGCGTGTTTATTGTCAATTGTGAGCAATTGCGGCACCCATCTTGCGGAAAGCTTTTTCATATCCAAATGTGTTGTTAAAATATTCTGTACCCATTCAATTAAGATGCCCACAGTCTCGGCAATCTCACGTACTCACTCTCCGATCGTTTATTACTATATCATGGATTTTTTCAATCATTCTGAAGTCATTCTCATTTGGACGCCCTGAACGATCTTCATCAAAAATGCTTGTACGGCCACGTTTGAATTCAGCTGTCCAATATTTTATGCTTAATAACGAAGGTGCAGAGTCCCCATAAACTTCGCTGAGCTCCGATTTAATCTCATCATTTGTTTTCTTTTTCAAAAACAAGTATTTTATCACTGCTCTATATTCAATTTTTTCCATTACCTATTGCAAAATTACAAAAGTTGTTCTATTTAAATGGCTGGCATTAACAGCCACTTGACAGTTTGACAGTATTATTGTGAAAGGTTATACTTTTTAAATACTAGCAGCGCCATCTTTAGCCTAGGCCAGGTATTTATCATACAGCCCTCGTATCTAAGATTATAAGTTAAGAATTAAGATAAAAACTTATATTAAGTTATATTAACGCTAAAAGTTATAAAAAAGGCGCATTTTGACTTAAAACACAAAAATCTAAAGTGCAAAAACTTTTAACTTGTTATAATTGGGTCTTGTAGATGAAAAGCCAGAAGCGCAGCAAACATTATGATATGGGTTTAAATGGTGGCACAGATTGTAATGGCACTCTTTAGCCTTAAGTTTTCTACTTATATATTCGTGTAGGTATTTCCGGAAGCTTTGTTTAATTGTCTAAATTTACTATAATCAACGAATTCTTCTTAATCTTTAAAGAGATCTCTTAATAGATTCTGAGAATGGTTTGATTACATAATAAAGATGGTTGTTTTCGTGAAAAATAATTCAGAATGAAATCTTTTTTGAGTTAAAACAATGGTCTGTGACACAGATACACGGAGATATACTTAGGAATGCTTTTTAAAACCGGGCCACGTCTGTTAGCATATGCATGAAGATGCGATTATGGTGTTAACACATCACAATCATTTTGCTTGACTGCTGACTATTTTCGTAGAAGACTTTGTTCCCAAACAGAAAATAAAATTCTACGCTTGATAAAAAGTAATATACAAACTATCCATGATTATCCTTTTTTATCCAATAAAAGTTTAAACCAGACACCCAAAAAACAAATTCAAATCTCATGTTTGCGTTTATATAACATACAATAAACAATACTGACATGTTTTTAATGTTAAGTTTTTTACGTTATGAAAGGCTGACGGTTCACTTGATAATAGGTGGCAACCGTCGTCTAGTAACATAAGCATCGCCACAGGTGCTGTAACTAGGATTAAGGGATTAAGGATTAGTAGGATAAGGGATAAGGATATGGGCTCTGGCATCCCTTACTCGCTCATTGAAACACAACACATATGCTGCTATTTTACGGTGGTAGTCTGTGAAACTTACTGCCGCCAGACGGGCTGCACAAAATATGACTGCGAAACGCAATGTGCTTCACTACTTTACAAAATTAGACCAGTCATTTCCAAGGTTGATCCGGCCGGGAATCGAACCAACCAGAGACCCCTGAAACAGAGACATATAATATCTTCTTATATATAAAATTCTCGTGTCACAGTGTTTGTAATAAAACTTCTCCGAAACGGCTTGACCGATTTTTATGAATTTTTTTGTGTATATTCGGTAGGCCTGAGAATAGGTTGTAAACTGTTTTTTTACACCCCAAATTTTTTTATGGCAAAACAACGTCAGCTAGTAATTTTATGTTTTTTTATAGACATACTGAACTAAGTCCGTTTTCACTCCGAGAAATCCATAAAATGAAATTTTTTAACTAAGTCTTGTTTGAAACCGAAAATAGTTTAATTAAATCAAGTGACGGGAAATAATAACAAATTTAAAATGAAACATTAAAAGGAAACATCGAATTGCTTTCGTATAATTAATACTCATCAAACAAAGACCGCAGGAGTCCATTTCGAAATGATTGGCATCAAGTGATCCGAATAGGTGGCTTAAATACTCATTTGATATTCACATTTGCTCTGAAACGAGCCGCACGGTGCGACCCAAATTGCTACTCATTTGTCCATATTCAACGTTTTCTCATACAGGTTTACTTTTAACGAATTATTATGTTATTTAAATTTTATTTATTTATTTTCCAAAAGGCACACCAACACAAACAAAAAACAACAAAAAATAGGTATAGGTAACATAAGGCAATTTTAAGGCATACACAGATAAATATTACAAACTAGAAATTGAGACGATCGATGACACACGTATAGCAACTAAACAATAAATAACTGAAAGCAAACAAAGAACAAAGACCAAAATCAAAGACGAATAAACTATTATATCTAAATAACAAGAATAACTATGAAATATTTAATTTATTATTGAAATTTGTTATCGCTAGGCTATTTTAAATTACTCAATTTAAAATTACTTTTTCTTTTACTTAAATTTAAAATTACTCGTCTGTCTACTTTTTCAACAATGTTTAAAACAATTAAGCAACGCCACATAACTAATGGGAAAGAATATTGGATTTGCTACCTTTTGAAAGATTAATCAAATTCTATCTAATATTGAAAGCGAATGTGATTTCACGCCTTAACTACTCAACCGATCATCATGAAAGTCATGGCAGGGCACACTTTTGCAATCATTTGGGCAGCCTGTCTGGCGGCAGTAACAACACCCTCACAGAAGACCACAGCGAAATTTTATGGACAGCGAAAAAATATTGTATAGATTTAGTGGCATTTTAAAATGGTCACACATGCAGTAATGTAAATTTTATCAAAATCGCTTCTACTTTCATTCTTTACTGAGATACTTTGGAGCGTAAACAGAAAGTCGTCTAAAGTTTAGCTGCGACGCCATTGCCATTGATTTAGATAAGCTTTAAACAAAGCTAGTTTGGAGAGTCGTTTTGAGTGGATTGCACCTGCAGCTAGAGCGTCAGGCAAGTTCGTTTTGGCGCCAGCTTCGAGTGACCTATATACAGTGGAGAAACTGTTGGCTCAGCTTCGGTATCATCGGGGTGCTTATTGTATTTCAGGCTTACTATTTTCAAGGTGTTCTTCACTGCACATTTATTTTTTAGTTCCTAGACATTAATGTATCATTAATCGGGAACATCGGGTTTCGATGTGCCGGGAATTTTTGAGTTGAATCATTCTATTTCTAATGTGTTTTTTGCTACATCTTTTTAGTTTTAGTGTCTAGATATTAAGGTTTGATATTAATATGTCATTATTCGGGACCATCGGGTTGAGTTTGAGTGGACCTACTGATCGTTCTTAGACTTAAATTTGATTCTAAGAAAGTCAACTATGGAAACGAATTTTTCAAACTTAGTTTGAGGCTGGATTAATAAAATCTGTTCATCATGCCTTTATATGGTTCTATAACACAATTGTAGTTACACGGCATTATTGGGCAATAAGAGTTTGAGCAATAAGACTATGTATCGATTATTTTTAAGTTCTTACTGTGATACAGATCATATAAAAGTATAGTCACAATTATATCAATCATTGTGTTTGTGACAGATTCTGTCAAGCAGATATCGTCGGTAGTGATTCAATGCGATAGAGATCAACTAAGGCGTTTCTTTCCAACGATACATTTTGCATTAATAGTAGGGAGATATTGCTAGGAAACTCAACTTCCTAAGACTGATTTTCGGACTTTTACCCTTAGAAAACAATTAGTGCGCAAGCACACCATACACTTAAAAGATCTTGTGGACAAAGTCAAAATATTTCCTTTTCTCTTCACTTTTAGATTCTGCCAATACTAGATCATCGTCATACACGATAATGTCGCCCATCAGTAACACATCAAACTGCACCCGATTCATCAACACAATATCAGGAATATTCACGAAAATAGTTAAATCACAAAAATGGTATTATGAAAGCATAAATCTGAAATTAATTAAAACCACTTCAGTGTGTGAAATTAGGCTCAGGAGCAAATTAAATTGTTACCGACTTCTAAAATGTTAACAATATGTGCTTACGAAAAATATTATAAATATGAGTGAGAACGTTATATATATATCGTATAATAACAATCAAGTACTTCACGCACCGTACCAAAACTTGTTAATTAAAACTCATTAGAAGCTTAATTTCGACATTGTTGGTAATTAAGAAGATTCACGATCTGCGAACCCCGCTATCTTCACAAATTAAGTACTTTTACAAATTATTAAGATAGAGAACAACAATATTTATGAAGCTGAGGATAATACTACGAAAGATTGCTTTTAATTTTAAGAAATGTCTACCCCTTTTAACTAAATACAAATGATATTAATTCAACCTCAAAGTTATGTTCGTTTGCGTATTATCTTATTATCTTTAAGCCTTTTCACCTCCAGATGATAGAAAAATAGATAGGCCTTATAAATTTATATGATTTGTAAATAATATAAATTGACCAAGTCAGGGATTCAGGGTACGATAACTGACTAACTCCACAACGAAAACAAAGGTTAAGTTGATCTAGGTATGTTTGCTAGCTTACCACAATCCGTTACTTTGTTTGGAGGTAACATGTGATTATTCGTAAGTAGGTACTTACGATGAGGTAAAAATGTACATGGACGATTGTATAGTAGGAATACGTGTGATAGTTTAATTAAGGTTAGCGAGGCTTGTGATATAAGGGTAGAAAGCGTCTACGACAGTTGACACGGAGCAACGCGACTCCCCGCTGCCCACCGAACTACGAGGCCCTATTCCGGTAAACTTAAGTTGTCTTGAAATTTGTGATACAGAATCAAACTGTCATATACTTTTCATTTTTGTTACATTTAATCATAGACTACTGGGTAGTCTATGCTTTTAATGCAGAAATTATAATTTGGGACACGAACGTTTTTTTTCTTTAAAAAGTCTTTTTGATTTTCAAACCCATCGAACTATTTAAATGTTTTTTTTACTCAATTTTAGTCAGTACTCTAGTTATTTAATTTTGATTAGGTATTTAATTGGGAGAGTGGATATTCATACTATATAATACATTTTGGAATATATTAATATTATATATTTTTGGAAATAATCCACGCATCAAATAAGTAGAGGAAGAATTTTTCAAATAGGTACAGTGGTTTCAGAGTTACCTCAATGTCATATCTATGAACAAACTTCAAAATCTTATAATAATTAAATTATAATATAATAATCTTATTAAATTAGTCTTCATAAATTTAAATATAACAAAATGCAACTCTTAGCTATTTAAAGTTAATGTTAATACTGGATGAAATTAAAATAAATCAAAAAGCAATGAAAAGATATAGATAAAATATTTAAATTATTGTTGTAATTTTAACACTATTCTGTGTTTATTAAATATAACCCATAAATAAATTATATTAACGAATAATATTTTACTTAAAAATAAAAAAGAAATATAAAAATATATTACAAATAAAACCAATATCCTGCTTAGTTTCTCTTTGTTTCGTTTAGAAAGTTTACGTCAAAATAGCCGTAGTTAAAAACAATTAACTAATAGCATCTACATTACTTTGTTAGAAAATTAGTTTGCAAGATTGCAACATTTAATTAGTTCGGAATACAGCCATTGTCCTTCGTACGCTCCTAATTACGTACATGTCACGGGCACACCAGTGATTGATTGTAACGCTAATATCTGAGGAGAATAGATGACATGTGTAACGTTATACTCCTGATATTATTCTTTTCCAGCCCCTATTAGTACTAAAATTAACAAATACCTACCCAAGTGATTGTAATGTCGACGAACTAACTCACGATTGAGGCATGCCACAACAATATTTAATGCCCGTTTTACGAGTACCTTTCCATACCTGTAATTACATCGCAAGTTATTAGCAAATGAAATGACCGATGAAGTCGTATACACAAAATAAAAAGTAAAAAAAAACTACGTCATGATTATTTATTATTACGAGTACAATTGCTAAAATTGTATAAATTTACATAAACTGGTGGGACAATGGTCAAGTATTTTTATTCTTGCAAACTTCTTACTAACCTCTTTTATTGCACAGTAAAGTAACAAATTGAAAAAATACAAAACAAACTTGAACATTATTGTACTTTTTTTATATTTGTAGTCTATTATTAAGCATAATTCTTGAATAAAATTGCCTCAGATATGTAGCAAAACATTTTTTTTTTACCTTTATTAAAAGAAAACCCAAAAAATCGTGTAATTTAATTATTGGTACAATCACATAAATAATGTGCCTAAACTAAAAATAAAATATTTATATTCCCTAACAAAATGGCTACGCACACGTTCAGAAAATCACTTTAAATTTGTCGTCAAAATTTTGCACCTTTCTTCAGATACCAGCTTTATTAAGCTTATTAATAGAAAAATCACGGGTCAATTCTACTACTTAGTCAATTAAGATACTAAAATCATACGATTCAAAAGAACAAATAAACACAATAAGATTACAAGTTTTACCTGCAGTAGTGTAGTAATATGTTAGTTCCAAACAAACAATAACGCATCCCAATGTTACTGTTATCATTGAAAGTGAGTTATCGCGCGTACACGGAAAGCAACCCTAATGCAGAAATCCAGACTGCGATCCTCTTTGTCATTTGCGTGAATCAGTCATCGAGACGACCCCTCCGTATTGTATGAGGAGCCATTCCTGGCAATTTTTGATGCCGGTTACGTATTACGCATTTCTCATATAATTTATTGTGCTATTTTGGATGAACAATGTTTTTATCTGTTTCCTTTATTGCGATTTGCACAATTACTTCGAATACGAATGATATTTCGTCGGATTCGTAGTAACTGTATTATTGTCTATGGCAATGTTAAGGACAGGCTGACTTCGCATTAGATAGGAGGGCACCTACTTAGACTTTGTACCATTATGCTGACACCCTTCATAGAGCGTTGTAGTGTCCCCATATACATATAAAAAAGTAGGTATAGATAATAAGCTATAATAAAATTATAAACTAACCCCCGACTTTCTATTGAATCCAAACATACAATACTACATCAGCTGTAAGTTGCTGAGGGATACATTTTGGAGAGAGTACACAGGAAATTCATAACTTAGTTCCTCCATCTCCTTTTCGTTATCGGACTACTAGACGAGAACTAGCCGACTAATATAACCCTTACTAGACGTAAGGTTTTTCACCCTTACGCTGTTGACATACCATGACCAATTTGCACGAAGCGCTTTACATCTTCTTTTATTATGAAAACAGCGAGGGAATGGCATTCTCTCCCTTATTCAGTGTTCCCTGAAGTATACAATCAGAACACAGTGGCAAACGAACTCCATTATTCGATCATCATTACCACTTACCATCAGATCAGATCAGATGAGGTCATTTGCTTTCCGGTATACAATTTTTTTTAAAAGTTATTCACCGTTATTAATTATTATTGCTTTTCAAGTACAAAATGGAATCTAAACGCTCCTCAAGGATAGTTTAGTTGCATTACGTGAGTAACCCTACGGCTACATCGCGATCGGTGTCGCTTTTCTTTGTATAATTTATGTCCCTCACGGAACCCGATAATTTTAAAAATATTTATACAAACTACTAACTTCTGGAGTCAGTTTGAAAAGCAAGTATCGTAATATGGCTCCAATACAAAAGTTCTACCTTCTTTATAAACAAATTAGCTGGTGCCCACGACTTCGTTCGCGTTAGAATTTAAAGGTATAATGCCTGACAAAACACGTACCTAAAGCAATATAACACCTGACATACATTGACGACTGACATTGTAGTTTTGCCAAATTTTGGATCTTTATTTAGTAAAGATCCAACATCCAACATCCTGAAATTCTATTGTAACTATGGATGAAAGATTTTTTAAATCAGATGAGTAGTTTCGAAGATTATCTCCTATAATACAAACAAACATAATATAAACATGTTATATTAAAATAATTTAGTTACATTAATATAATTTATGCTATTATATATAATAAAATATAACAAACATAACTTAACTTATAACTCCTATAATATAAACTTTACTTCTTTATAAAATAAATGAAATTTAATTGCAACACTAGGAACAATATTAAGAATATTCTTTGTGAAATCTTTTTCTTTTTCTTTCTCCAGTTCCTCTTCACTGTCGAAGGTTGGCTGGCCATCAAATCTCTAAACTTATTTCTGTCAAGAGCCAAATGGTCAAGAAAATGATTGCGGTCAGTATGAATTTGGTGACGTTTTTAGAATTTCAGAGGCATTCTTTCAAAGTACTGAAATGGTAAATAGTTAGTATAGTAAGTGCTAGTGAGATAGTAGAGACAAATGGTATTAATTTTAGTTTGACGGGTCGGCGAACCGCAGTCGGCGGTTTGACGTATTACCGTCGCGCGCCGCAACACTTAGCGCTACCATCGCTATACGAGTATACATACAGTATCGCATCCCTCGGACATATGAGCCTCCGGCCTGGGGTGGCCGCACACCACATATTGCAGTATGCATTATAAATATCGGTCTTCCCATACACACTGTCTCACTGACAGTGACAAGTAGAGCTCCTAAAGGTTAAATATTGAGTTTTTTTGAGAATTTTTTTTGTAGTGAAAACTTCTTTGAGCGCGTTGTGCATATTTGAGACGAGAAAAAACCATTAAACTCGCGACTTGTAATGTAACCGACACCTCTGTTGATAATTATAAAAGAACGAAGTAATCTATAATATAAAAATGAATCCCTAAATGTGTAGCTAAGCGCAAAACTCGAGAACGGGTGGACCGATTTTAATTCTGTCTTCACTCATGGATAGAGGGATAATCAGGGAAGGTTTTTACGTAAAAAAAATGCACCCCGGGCGAAGCCGGGAGCGGGCCGCTAGTTTTAAATAAAAATAGAAAACGGCCAGTGATATTCCAAAAAGGTCGTCAACATTTTCAGTATAGAGGAGCTACTGACAGCTTACTCTTTTTACTAGTAGTGCGTAGTACAATTTTTGTAATAAAAAAAAACACATTTAAAAATATTTCCTGCACAATAAAATATTTTCTGACGATTCAAAAAATGAACACGTAATTGTTCAGTTTTCACTTCTGTCTTTTTTTTAAATATTTTATTTACTATTTTAAAAATTAAATATGTATGTTTTAAAAGTTTCAGTAGAGAATCTGTTGTCTATTTTCTTTTTTTTAGACATGCATCTTTTGAATGCATTTTTTGAGATTTTCTTATTTTTAAATTATTTATTTATATTAAATGTGTATGTTTTAAAAGTTTCAGTAGGCAATCCCGTCTGTATTTTTTTTTCAACATCCTTTTTATGTAAAGAACAGCAGACAGGCTAACCGGTGCACTTGATGGTATGTGGCTAGCTATTAACAAAAGCAACTCTAGGGTGGATACAATTTGCGTTGCTGACCTTAAGGAAATATATAATAAGGATAAGCATAGGAGAATGAGCCCGTGCCTTTTTTACTCATGCACGGCTGCACAATTGCACAAATGCTATAATTTCTCATTCAGCCTGTCTAGCGGGAGTTACTATTCCATTACAGAAGACTACCATGACATATCACCGTTTCAATGAGTTCCCCTATTCCTTATCCCTCGCTCTTTGTCTGATCAAAGTTGTCACGTATGATTTGTTTTTTGTTAACACAAACCACGTCATGACGGATTTCTATGGAAAAAGTATTTTTATTAAAGCGAGCATCAGGAGACCGAGTTAATATATTTATTTGTATCAAGCCGACGAAGCCGTGAGTACAGTAATTGCTATTTTATAAATAGGGTGTTAAATAAAAAAAAATGCATTTGAATAAAATATTATATGTGCTTATTTTTGCTGGCGAAATGGTTTTTTTAAACACCTAGATATCCCGATGGAAACTGAAAATAAGACTATAAATTTCGCACCGAAAACCTGACGGAAGATTTACGCGCTAAACTTTTTTGTACATAAACAAAAAGTGAATAAAGATCAGCGTCGGAGGTGTATTTTATTCACCGCCAGCATTGAGAAGAATATAATCGGTGAGGTAGCCCCGGCTACAAACGTGGAATCTGAGGATCGGCGGAGCGCGCGTGCTGCTACAATATTCATGAGATATCGAGAGGAGCAGCGCCGGCCGTACCCCGCGAACACTATCTCACACTCGGACCCGTTCCATCAATATAACGAGTCTCTGACCTGAATTGTTTAGTGACCACCTTTATTTCGCTCGCTCCAACAAAGCCGTGTTTGTTACCGTATATTTTACCATAGAATTACATAAACAATATTTTCAACAGACATTTCTGAGGAATACTATTTTTGTACTGCATTGGTAATCGTATTGTAATTTAAATAATAGGGAATAATGTATCAAAATTATAATTGGTTTATTTTAGCCACTAAAATGCACACAGATGTCGCCGGCTGCACATATTCTTTGTCGATATAACAACACATTCCCTGCTGCATCATATGAAACTTAATGTATCAAGGGATCCAGTGCCCCGAGGATCTACGATCTCGGAGCTACCTGAACCCCTTTTCGTTGGCTTCTACGAAAGTAAGAGTATGCTGAGCCTGTTTATCCTTTTGTCTTGTTAGATCATCATCATCAGCCTGTGTCTCTCCAATGAGGGCTCTCGCAAAGTTCGTCATCACGCACGGTCCTCTGCTTTTCTCATCATGCCCTTCAGGTCGTCTGTCTACTTGATTGCAAGGCACCTCACGCTGCGTCTTCCAATTTGTGGCCTCCATTCGACTATTTCATATGCATTTCAAATAGTTAAAATGCTTCAGCAGTTGAAAATTGCACAATGCACAATGTCAAATACTGAATATTTTGGTGAGAGCGTCCAAACCATCCATTTTGCGATGCGAGCAGCACATTCTCTATAGTAATGCCACGAGTGCCACAAAGAAAGCAGGCACCATGGTGACAGTAATATCAATATTGTCAGTAAGTAGATACAATGACTTCAGTGCGGATTAATATTTTTTAATATATTAATATGATTTATTGTTGTGAAACAGCACACTACGTTTTGTAATTTAAAAGATTACCGTGATTTAAATATTTAAAAATAAAAAAATCTGCGCCTTGGAAAAATATATAAACATTGAATGTGTTTCAACGCCTTAGAAAAAAGAGACATTTAAGTAAATAATGTTCACTGTCACATTACATTAAAAACTGCCAAAAGATATTTAAAATTTCTTACCTTTTTTATTCTTATTTACTGCCTATACTTTTTACTACTTTTTTTTTTCTTTTTGTGTGTTCATTCATAGTCGATCTTTATTCTTTTTATTTCTCTCAACTCCTTACACCTACGCATTATTTAAGGATTTTAAGGTTTACTTTATATAAATCACTATAGATGCGAAAGCTTTTTTTCTTACAATAAATAAATCCGTCTTTGTATATGTTGTATTATACTTTGAATTTGTTATTTTTTGTACTACAAAGAATATACGTGCTAACACAGATATTAGAATTAGAATATGATGCATTAAGCTGTCATAACATAACAGCTTTCATGTATTGTATTGGTCTGCTAATGCTTAGTTCGGGTTCAGCCGATGAGTGCTCCGAAAGCGCCAACCCACAATATTGAAAGTTGGCCAAGTTGTTGCGATCTATGGTTTGCGGTGAAGCCTACACCAATTGGGTCGTACTCTATCATACTATCCCTTTGTTTGTAACATTACTTTTGATAAGAATAAACACACAAAAATAAGCTAAAAAAATATTAGGAATATCTTTACTTAGTAATTTAACTTAAGGTGTCTTAACGCGTCTGTATAACTCCTCCTAAGCCTAGTTAGATAATTTTTACGGAAGGTTTATATATAGAATAAAACCTAAATTAAGTTTTTATTTAAGTAGAAAAATAAATAAATTGCAACCAAGTCGCAGGCCAGGAATTGAACCGGGGAATCCTGAGACAGAGCGTCAAGGCAAGCACCCTAACCACTCATTCAACGGGCTCGTCAAATAATAATACATTATTAGTGGATATTGTACAGGGTATCCAAGGAGAACTTTCATTAATAAGAGATTTATACTCCCATATATAGCTACACATAAAAATAGTGTACATACTAACACTAGCTAGCAACCTGAGCAAAATTTAGTTGTTGGCGTTTGCGCTCAAGCAAGCGAAGCGGCTCCGAACAGGGCCGGGTAATTGAACTAATAAATCTGGCTGTGTAACTGCGCTCGGAGTCGACTCGCTCAGGATCAAGGCGAAACCATTAAACCTTCTCTCAGATTTCTCCCGGTTCGACTTGCATTTAGAGTCGCACGCGATTGCGTTAAAGATTTTACAACTACCACTTTTACATCAGACTCAATGGTTACTTTTGAGAACATTTGAAATTCGTTGAAGTTTAACAATTTCAAGTGTTCTTTATTTTATTTTATTTATTAAATAAATAAATATTTTTCTATTTTATATATTTACTAGCTGACCCGGCAAACGTTGTTTTGTCAAAAAAAAAAAAATTTTTGGGGTGGGCCACCCTTAACATGGGTATGGAAAATAGATGTTGGCCGATTCTCAGACCTATACCCGATAAGCACACAAAATTTCATCAAAATTGGTCCAGCCGTTTCGGAGGAGTTTGGCAACAAACACCGCTACACGAGAATTTTATATATTAGATTTTTTTTATTTCATATAACATTTACTTTTATTTATTTATTTATAATTTTAACAATTTTAAGGTTAATAATATAATACATGTAAAATGATAACACTAAAAACCACTGAGGTTTAAATCTTGCGTTTAACATGATCCATTGTTAGTTATTTTACTTAGATACAGTACAATGCCGAAATACTTATTATATCAGAACATCAGTAAAATGTTTACAAATTAAAAAGCTGCTGACTCGTATCCTCTCTAGCAACGACGTCATTTTCTTTCTAATAATTGCTTTCTGTAGTCAGTTCTTGCTTCAGCAAACATTTGTAAGCTCGACTCTCGATTTTATCTGTTACTAGCTTTTGGCCACGACTTCGTCCAAGCTGTTCTTTCGTAGGTGTTAAACATTTATCCAGTCTTTACTGCTTATATTTTGTTATTGATTTTTTTCTATTTTTATTTGAAGGGTACAGCACTTTTTCAGGATTAAAGGTACCTTATGACCTTTTCTGTGTCATATTAACTTTATAATTTATTAATTAAGATGTCTTTATACTTGAGACATATTTTGCGTAGCTGCCATCATTTGGCTTTTAAAAATCATTAACGCGATTAGAAAACTAAAAATATATATTATGCAAATTATAAATAAACTAAATTCAATATTTTTTTCTGTCGTCAATGTATTTTTATGTTTACAAAGTATTCAATGGAAAAAAACGGATAGTTACCAACTTGGCTAAGAAGGCTGTAGGCGTATAATGACAAGTGTGTAATCTTAACATAAATTCTGAAATTGAAATTAAAGAATAAAATCTCTCAAAAAAATAATTTCCAAAAAGTAACAAAAATGTAATTACTCACTCACCAAGGTACGACTTGTTAAGCCAAGTAACAGAAACAAGATTTCTTTTGAGAGAAGTTTGATTTGTTTATAATGAAGTGTCTCTTACAGGAAACAGAAGTACGAATGCGTAATTAACTACCTTTCATACTTTCTAAAAAGTTTAGAGTTTAACTCACACTCCTTTATGGATTTTTATTTTAATGCATCTAAAAGTTTAATTTGTGTGCTTTGGTTACTGAATATAAATAAGCTACTGATTGTACTGAATAAGTTTTACTGAATGTTGTTTACCTACTGACTGACCCAATATTATAAGTTTGTCGAAGAACATAAAAAGAATTAAGTTTAAGTTTAATTTAATTTTGAGCTAAATATGACGTTTTGCTTTTATTTGATTATTAAATATAATTAAAATAACGGAAAAACAGTTAAAAGTGTATTTTAATTGCGTTTAATAGTGGCAGGCAAGTGTAACGCAATGGAGATACGTAGTCACTTGGTCAGCCCGTCTGGCGGCAGTAACCACAATGAAATAACGGGATGCCAGAGTTTATTTCCCTATCCACTCCTAATCCTTTATCCTTAATCCTAGTATAGGGAACAGGGCATTTACAGCACATGTGGCTATGCTTGGAGCACCTGTGGCGACAAAATTATCTTCTATCAAGTAAACCGTCAGCTCATTTGATGACCATAATATAAAAAAAATGTTATAGACGACGAGTAAAGGTAGGTGGCCATTGAGAGGCCCGGTCAGCCTGTCTTACGACCTATTCATTAAAAAAACTATCAAAAAATAAATCGATTTACTCCACGCGTACCTACCCGCTAAAAATTTCCGTATTTTTTTTTCTTCACACATTTTGTTTTGCTTCCAGATTGGCTCTTATTATTGGCACTTGTTCAACAGTGTAGAGCGAAAAGCACTCCGGGGGACAACTCCATCTGTGCTAAGTGCCATCTATCAGTAAGGCGATTTTTACAAGGTACCGGGTCCAATGAAGCTCTTGGGACACACTGGCTATTTTTAAAATACATCTTTTTTGGAAGTGGGTACATTATAACATGAAATGTAATTTTTATATGTTAATTCATGGCATTCAAAAAGTATACGATATAATCAGACAGCTGCTTGATTCCCCTAAACAGTGATACAGTAATTTATGTAAGTATTGAATATTTGTCAAAGAAATGTTTCAAAGTAAATAGATTAAATATAAAGTCTTTCGATTTATTCAGATTATTCAGGTTTTTCAGGTTTTTCAAATTATTCAGCTTATTCAACTAATTCAACTTGTAGTTATTTCTCGACATTCATAAATTTGTGTTTTTTTTTCTTTTGCTGACAATGTTACTGTAATTAAATTAGAATACCTACTAGAGATTAAATTCGTGTTTAATATTTGATCACTGTATATATTTCATACTCTACTCTCGCTGACAAAGCCACAGACAAAAGTTCACTGTACGAAATATTTTTATTTTATCGAGATTTACTAGACGAGCCGTAATTTTCTTTCAAATATGGTAATGTGTTGAAAACAATTTTCTCGTTTCCCGATGACGTAAGAGATCTGGCAACCGGCAGTTTAATTAAATCCAGCAGTTGTTTCGGCAACACCATCTCGCAAAACATTACACGTACAACTTTGTCCACAAATTATGTTTACACCATTCAAATAGACGTTCTTGTGTAAATACTTTTGTAAGTTAGTCCATTAAAGAAACTCCGAACAAGTTATTACCATAACACAAAATGGTTTGTTTTAATGTTTTCCCCTTCGATAATTCTGTTTAGACAACATCCACTTCGAACATATGAAAGAAAAACTGCAGCCAAAAAAAAATTTTTTCTTGTAAATTTCAAGATTATATAATGAACTTAATATGAAAAAAATAAATAGGTTTTTTTAATTTTTTTTTCAAGGTGTTTATGTAAAAATATTCATTTAAGGGCTAGTGTAAACAAAATTTGCGATTATATATTATATACATCCCTTTGTTGTTCATCGCTCTTTCTATTAGAAAAAACCGTATCAAAATTATTTGGGTGGTTTAGAAGTAGTTAGCGGAGAAACAGACAGGTCAGCAGGGAAGTAACTGCCAATCTTATTGGGAGAAAATATTAAGAGAGGGCAGAGAAAATAGACTCTGGCATCTTCCACTTACTTACCGGCACAAAACAATACATGCAGTTATATCACTATGGTCTTCTGTAAGGAGGTGGTTACTACCGCCAGATTGCCTGCCCAATTTACGTGAAATTCATATCAAAGATGACATTTCGCCATAACAAAATAATACCACAATACAGTAGAATTTCATTATTAAAACCTTTTGACCCACGCATAAACTTTATTTTATGTTGGTATTACAGCTCTGCGTGAGCCCCAATAAACCTCACTCGCGTCTGAGCTCGCGTGTTCAACTTCAAGGGGCCATTTGTAAAATGTGCCGAACTGCCGACTATAAACTGCGCGCATGAAAACTCAAAGCCAACAAATTTTTCCATTGCACATGTCTTAAATATACATGGAAACATACGAATTCCTCTGTCATTATAAATTAAAAAGTATCTAATTTAAAATACACTAGCGACTAGCTCCTGTCTTCGCAGGGGATGCAATTTTTTATACAGAGAAACTTTCCTCGTGTATCCCTCTTTCCATTAGTAAAAACCGTTTCAAAATCCGTTGGGTGGTTTAGAAGTAGCTTAGAAATATTGTTCCTTTTTCTAATTACATAAAAAATTAATATATAACGGGTGATTCATTTAGAGGTACTTTTTTGTCTATGGATTTTTTGACAGATGAAGCGTGAGTCGTGATAACCTTTTATGGTATTTTTGTTCTGTATAGTTTGACATTTCATCATGGAAAGACTTAGCCCCGCACAGCGTCTACAAATAATACAGCTGTATTACGAAAATCAGCGTTCAGCGAGGAATGTGTTTCGTGCACTTAGAGAAACTTATGGTCCACATAATCGGCCTACCGAACGCACGATTCGCCATACCATCCAAAAATTTGAGAGCCAATTTACTTTAATAGATAATACACGACCAAAAAGACCACATCCAGCACGTAGCGAAGAAAATATTGCGGCGGTAGCTGAGAGTGTACGCGATGACCGCAAAGAATCGATCCGGCGCCGTTCGCAACAACTTGGCTTGTCATATGCAACGACTTGGCGTATTTTACGTAAGGATCTTGGTTTCAAAGCTTACAAAATTCAACTAGTGCAAGAATTGAAGCCGACTGACCTACCAAATCGTCACCAATTCAGTCTTTGGGCTCTTGAAAAGCTTAAAGAAAATCCACTGTTTTCGTCAAAAATTTTGTTTAGTGATGAGGCACATTTCTGGCTTAACGGATATGTCAACAAACAAAATTGCCGTATTTGGTCCGAAGAGCAACCTGAAGAGATTCAAGCGCTGCCATTACATCCAGACAAAACAACGGTTTGGTGTGGTTTATGGGCCGGTGGAATCATCGGTCCATATTTCTTCAAAAACGAGGCCGGCCAGAACGTAACTGTCAATGGTGACCGTTATCGTGCCATGATAACAGACTATTTGTTTCCTGAAATTGAAGCCCATGATCTTCAGGACATTTGGTACCAACAAGACGGCGCCACTTGCCACACAGCACGTGAAACCATGGCTTTATTGCGTGAACAATTTGGTGAACAGTTAATTTCGCGCTTCGGACCGGTGAGTTGGCCGCCTAGATCCTGTGATATCACACCCCTAGACTTTTTCCTTTGGGGCTATGTAAAGTCCAAAGTCTATATTGATAAGCCAGGTACGATTGAGCAACTGGAAGCCAACGTTACTCGCGTTATTCGCCAAATACCAATCGAAATGCTTAGACGCGTCATCGAAAATTGGAACTGCAGAATGGACTATGTTAACCGGAGTAACGGCCAACATTTGAAAGAAATAATCTTTAAATAATAAATGTAAAGAATAGTTCTTTTGTATAATAATAAAAATTACCCGATAAATTTGTTTTTATTAATATATTTTTTTGTTTTGAAAAAGTACCTCCAAATGAATCACCCGTTACATATATATATTTAAGGATATCTATACACATTTTTTCGTGTCAACTATTGAGGCGGGCGAAGTCGCGTGGCATGGTTGGTATTTACAAAAAAATCGACAGGTATAATGTATATAAGTTTACCATTAAAAATATTTAAAATAGAAATGACACATACTTCATTAAACGACTGAAAGAAAATTTTGTATGTTAAATATTCTGAATATTTCAATAAGAAATTTAATAAAATATTGTTTTTTAAGTACAAAATTTAAATTAGTGTAAATTCAAATGTAAAATGATTATTTATATTCTATGTCATAGCTAAGGTTTGGCAGTTTGCCGGGTAACGCAATAAAGTTAAATTTGGGCAACGAGACCGCCTCTGAAAAGGCGAGGAAGCTGTAATGATGTCGCTTCAACAAAACAATAAAGCTAACTTATCTATAGTAGAAATAGAATGTTTTATAGTTAAGCAGTAGGACAGTTAATTCCCCTTTAATATGTATATCGCAAACATATTGTCTTGGCAAACTAATAAAAAACATAACAAATGTCAAGTTGATGAGTTTTTTAAGAAAGGTTGATGGTGTTCGAATATATTGAGAATGACAGGCATTACACAGTCATAAACTTCTCAGAAAGTCTAGAGACAGATATCTGTGAATTACCGTTCCGTGGGTGGGTTCGTTGAAACGATGAAACGATTTGGTAGTAGATTGACAACCGTTACCGTTATTGAAATAACAAAAAAGAAATGAAAAGAAAAAGTTATTAGTCATATGTAAATCTAATTAGTTAAAAATAATATTTGGAATTGTATAATCATGATGGCTGATTTTAAAACTGTCATGGAATTTTATTTAGACTCTTTTTTTATTACTATATCTATCAGGTTTGGTTTTTGATTTTTTGTTTTTCATCTAAAAATCACTTGAAACTTATAAATGTATGTCTTCAATACAGTTTTGAAAATTAAACTTATTATATATTTACATAGACATAGAAAGTTAACAATAAAGTTAAAAAAACATTAGTGATGAGTTGATCGCACCCTCACGCACAAGTGCAGTCCATTCATTTGCCGGATGGATTAATTTCCGCAGTGAGATCGCTCTAAAGGGAAATGCGATTGGAACAAAGTATTGGCGACTGGTACCTACGGGGAGGACCCATCTGATATTTCATTTTACAACCGTTTATCATTCGAAAGGGTAAAAGCTTTTAATCGTAAATTTTTATATATTAAAAATTTTATCAACATTTTTTCAAAATTTTATATAACTAGCGACACGCTCCCGGCTTCGCCCAGGATTCAATTTTTTTATATATATACAAGAGGCTCGAAAATTAATATTAAATCTTAACAAATAAACAAACTTACAAAGCCATTATCTCTTTTGCTCTTAACACAGCTATTTTGCGGCCACACTACTATGCTGTGCCCGCGACTTCGTAAACGAAGCGCTGTAGTTTGTTTTTGAAAATCCCACAGGAATCTAATATTTTTCCATGTTAAAAGGTTTCCTATAGATCAATCTAGGTAATAAACTATATGTGTGCCAAATTTCATCCAAATGCGTCCAGCTTTTTGCTTGAAAGAGTAAAAACCACCAAAACATTCAAACTTTCGCATTTATAATATTATATTAAAACTAGCAACTCGCTCCTGGCTTCGTCCAGGAAAAATTATCTAACATATGCTGAAAACTTAATCAAAATCCGTCATAGTATAATACTTAACTTAACTTAATATACTTAACATAGTATAATCTGTCTGTCATACAGACAGATTATACTATGTTAAGCGCCTTCAAATTATACTATGTAAAGATTAGTATGATAGATATATTCTGTAGACGAGTGCATGTAAAGCTTGGAGATCCCTTAGAACGCTTTGGCGCCTAAATAACTGTATGGTGTTACAGAATCAAATCCTAAGGACAGAATCGAGATACCTTTGGCATCTCTTTATTACGTATTGATTTTCATGATGTTTTTAGTAACATGCTTGTTACTGCTGTCAGATACCTATGCTGCCAATGTGCTCTGCCACTCAATATTCATTTATTATTGATCTTCAATCCAAACTGCTATCAACTGAAATAAAACTGCCAATCAAGTTCACGTCACGCCATGTGTTAACAGGAAATCATCAAATCTTCAATCATACATATTAGACAATACACGCAAGCTTGCCTGACGGGCGTCGCAGCGCCATTACCTTATTCCTTTTGCCGCCGCTAAACCATGGCGCTCACTAAAATTAAATTTAATCTATACATTTAAATTAAATTGAAGTGTCTATTTGTAATATCAAAATGATTGCTTTTTACTAAATTTAAATCAAAGTATATACGACAGTTTCACAGCATATATTTTTATTCATACATACTTCCCCAATAGGACAGGCAGAGCCTAATGTGGGGGACAGAAATATGCTAAAACAAGTTATTATTCTGAAATAAATTTCTTTGTTCTTATTCTTATATACTAAAAAAAAAAAAAAAAAAACTAACTAGTCTAACATTTACCTGCAAAATGTTAATATAGAATCCCAACAGCGATAGAGATGTATATATTTTCTCAAGTGTTATATTTTTCATTTTCCAATCCGGACGAAAACGCGAGCACCAGCTAAGTAGTAGGTAAAGTAAATATTTACAAAGAACAAACTGTAAAATCTATTCAAACTGTACAAATTATTAAGTATGAAAGAAAGTTTATAATTTGATAAAATCATAAAATATTTAAAACCTATTAAATAGTTTTTTATTAAAGTCTTCAATGTGCGTCACACCTTAACTTGCACGCTTTATTATCGACCAATGTATTGTTAACCTTGTCACAATGCGTGTTACAGCCATTATCACAGCCATGCGTGTACGCTATATCTGAAACACCGCTGAAACAATAACACATTACATACTTAAAAATATTACAGGTAATTTGTATAATACACTCCTTATTTTTACACGACATGCGACATGATGAATAAAAGTTTCTTTTAAAACGTTTGTTTTGTGTTGTTCGTGTGAATATATTCATTAACATACTTATTATGATAAACTACTGTTCCTGTGTTTATTTTTTGAGAAGGAGAGAAGGGATTAGAGCCCGTTGTTAATAAAATTAAGACATTTTTTTATATCTGACGGTTCACTTGATGGTAGAAGTGACGGTTGAAGGCTGACATATAAAAGTTTGTATTTAATAAACGAAGTTCAGTTTAGTAAAAATTCTGTCTTCTTTTTATTAGTAGAATGAAAAAATATAATATTATACAAAAAATATATATAGTTTCAGCATATCGTCGTTGTCAATCTAAAATCTGCTATATGTGCACAAAGTAAACCTACTTTAGAAATTGACAAAAAACAAAAAAGTTTTCCTGGAAATTCACATGAAGGTTTATTTAAAAAAAGGTACCCATATTATTTAAAATTTAGACTTATTATACGTAAACTTAGTTGTCTTTTAAACATGAAAATTTAGTAGTTTATTTATTATTTTGATAATAGAGTAAATTTTGCACATAACAGATTCTAGCTGCTGCACATAGAATATATTAAGAGGTAGTTCGACAGATAGTGCTCATAACCACTTGACAGTTTTTTATACGATAGATAAGTTAGTGAATACACTAAGGGCAAAATGTTGGAATCTCAAAAAAATTCACATAGCAGATTTTGGTTTAACAACGACGATATGTTGTTATGAAATGAATAAAATATACCGCATTTTGGTTTAATACTCCCCTTAAGTGGTTGTGGTTTAGTCAAATAGAGTTACACAATGTAATTAGTCCACTTGGACATTGATTAATGATTATATCATGAAGTAGACTAAATTCTCGTATTCATTTGAATGCAACGGAGCTGGCACAGCGGCAACTTGCGATATTTGTCCGGTGCATTAGTGAGATTAGCAATCTCATATCCCGCGAGGCTAATATTTCTGGTGTTCGTCCACTGGCCGAGAATTAATCAGTTTGCCAACTAGTCCGTACCATGAACAACTTGTAAGCTCGCACTTAAAATACTATTTGATGTTATTAATCAGCTAAAAGGGAATGTTAACAGTCTAAAAGTTAGAATTATATGAATTAACTGTTTTAACTTTAATGGTCTATATGAAAATTGTTAATTGTACTCAGTATCATGTTTAATCAGTTATAAAAACTTAAACAAATATTTATGTTAGATCAAAAACATAAATAGTAAAAAATGCTACTGTCTCCCAACGCAGTTCTTCAAAACAAAAAGTTGTGAGATCTCGTGTAGGTAAAACGAAGTCAGTTATTGTAGCTAGTGTCTATGATAGCAATACTTAGTCTGGCCCCAGATAAGTTTTTATTATGTGAGTACTAAGTTATATTACTTGTACTATCCTGGAGTTATGTTAATCAGAATTTTGAATTTGTATCGAACTGGTGGTACGTTACCAGTTCTAGTACATTTTTAAAGTGTGTAAACAACATCTAAAATTAGTTCTGAAATCCGTAACGAAATTAAATTGAAAAGGAACACAGTATGTACTCATCCCAAACAAACTATTGAAGCAAAGTTGTTGAACAAAGAACATTCAGCCAACAGCGAGGAACTTTGTTACCGCACTGTGCGCTGCTCATGTCAATTCTATTGATATGCCATACAAAATGTTTACTCACTGCATTATATATTGTTCTGATTTTCTGTTTTTCAATATATTATAGATACTATAATATTAGGGGTTAAAGTATGAAATTGCCGATTTGTACTGAAAAATAAAAATTCGTTTTTTTTTTAATTTAACATATTTATTTAATCAAAATAATTACCATTATTATCTATACATTGCTGCCATCTAATAGGAAGCTCATTTATGCCTTTGCGATAGAACTCTGGTGATCTAGATTCGACAAACTGTGTGAAAGCATTTTGCACTGCCTCCTGAGAAGAAAACTTTTTATCACGCAGAAAATTGTCCAAATCACGAAAAAAATGGTAGTCCGTTGGAGCAAGGTCTGGCGAATACGGAGGGTGACGAATGGTTTCTAATTGCAGTTCCTGTAGAGTTAAAACGGTTTCTCGTGCTGTATGAGGTCTCGCGTTATCATGGAGCAATAATGGTGAAGATCGATTCATAAGTCGGGGCTGTTTCACTGCTAGTTTCGCTATCATTGTTCGGAGTTCGGCGCAGTAGACATCTGCCGTTATTGCTTGACCAGATCGGAGAAAGCTATAGTGAATAACACCACGCTGAGACCACCAAACAGTTACCATTACCTTTTTATTGGTAAGCTTTGCTTTAGGACACTGTTGCGGCGTTTGACCTGGGGTCAGCCATTGCATTTTCCGCTTACGATTATCGTAAAGAATCCATTTTTCAACACATGTCACAATTCGATCCAATATTCCTTCATTTCTGTATCGATTCAACAAGGCAACGCAAGTTTCAACACGCGTTTCTTTCTGCAGGTCAGTCAAATCATGAGGCACCCATTTTTCATATTTTTTTATTTTATTGATTTGACGCAAATGAGTCAATATTGTTGGTAAGGTAACGTTAAACCATGCCGCTAATTCCTGGGTATCATCTCTTTCAAATCATTGTTATTCACCTGTGTGGGCGGTCTTCCACGTGGTTCGTTCTTCAAATCGAAGTTTCCATCACGAAAGCGTTTAAACCAAAATCGCACAGTGCGTTCATTAGCAGTCCCCTCTCCAAACGCAACATTAATATTGCGAGCTGTTTCTGCCGCGTTAGTTCCGCGTCGGAACTCGTATTCAAAAATCACACGAATTTTCGAAGTATCCATCTTTATTGTCTAAGCTGAATAAAAAAAACAACTGAAAGTTGATAATCGAATGTTGCACATTTTTTAAAAGAAGAACTACATAGGTACCGTATGAAAAAAGTTTCACTCAAAAATCTCAAACCATGAAGGTTCTATGTCAATTCGAAGTACCTATTACAATAAAACGGCAATTTCATACTTTAACCCCTATTATATTGCAGATTATGTCAACGTCAACGTCGACAGGCAGGCTGACATCCACATGGTTGACGGCACAACCATGCTATAGGTACTGCAAATGTACTGCCGACCTTAGACAGACCTTAGATAGATAAAAGAGATTAGCAATTCAGCATAGCGAAATAGCATAGAGATATAAAAGATAAGTGATTATTGTTATTGATTGGGGGAGAAAATGTTTAGAGAAAATATCTTAACTTTGCCAGTGTTGAGGAGTGGAGTGTATTTAATGAAATGAAAAGATGATGAGAAATTAAGAACACATATTTACAGTAAAATCTGACATACTACCAAACAATATGTCTCCGCTACCAACTTATAACTACTACTACTGACATCACAATGTATTTTTCTTATTATAATATTATTTTAAACTATTCGTTGTGGCCACCAACCAACCAGTTGCCAACAGCCGGAATACTGCAAACCCCTGTAATATAGATATTTTCAATATCCTCTAAAAACCCCTGCAATAAATAAATATAAGGGGCAGAGGATTTTAACTTTACCAATTTATAGTGACAAATAAATTTTCTGTGTCGAGTTTCAAAATAACATTCTCTTCACTTCCATTTGGAAGTAATATATGTATTTGTACAAACTTATCAATGCCAGTTAGTGTATAGGACATTAATTTTAATAGGAACTTAATAATTATACAATCAATATTTCTTTCTTTCCATTTCTTTTAATAAAAATGCGATGTAAAGATATTTTTGTCTAACCTGCCCAAATAACGTTACAAATTATACAAAATAATTATTTGTGTCCCAAGGAAAAAATATGGTATTGATTTAATTTATTTTAAATATAATTGCTGCAAGTAATTAAAATAATTGATGGACGGTACCAACTAGTATTTATATAATTATTATAAACACCATTTATATTTTTACACTCTCTTTTTACTTGTAGTGTAAAATGTTTTACACTATATAATTACAAGATTTTTATGTTTGCTTCTTTCGTATGTTTATCTTTGTTTAAATCTTAATTAAATTAAATGTGAAATTTGAAATTACATTTTGCTTGTTGAACGCAAACAACATTCCAGTAGTCACAAAGGCTCGGCTAGTGTCGAGACGTACTCGGGGCTAATTTCATTCGTCACACATGCAGAACAAACATCCGCATTTGCATTTCACTAATATCACTGGAGCAACTAATTATGAAGAATTCCCAAGAAAAGAAAACACGTTTTCTATATTAATTTATTTAGTAGTGACTTTTTGTGTTTTGCATTCGTAAACTGAGCAGCTGGTAACCGACCAACCAAGGCAGTAACCAGCCTCTTACAAAAGAACAGCGTGAAGTAATAGCACGAGTGCTATTGGTGTCTTCTTCTTCTTCTTGCGATGCCTCTCCAATTAGTATAAGTTTGCGATCAGCCGGGAACAGTCCTCGTTTGTTCGTTTGTTGTTTGTTCGTCAGAACAGCTCTACTGCATTAGCTATCCCGGTCTACGTTCCGGTATTCCTTAGCCACGACTTCTTCCTTCGCACAACTTTTCTCTCTCTAGCGACTTTTCACATCATCTCCAGCTAAAGCAGCTCGTACCGCTCATGTCTAAGAATATGACCCAAGTAAGAAACTTTTAGCATTTTCACCGTGAGCATGAGGTTGCGTTTTTGGCCAATCTGTCAACCTGTCCTTAATCCTAAGGTCTGCACTTGCAGCACATCTGACCACTTTTAGCATATCTGACCACCTTTACATAAAAAATATCAATATAAAAAAACTTCTAACTCTTACTGATTTTCATAACGCAGTGAACGCAGTGTAGGATTTGCTCCACTCTGACCAAAAAGTCTGGACAAACCTGTTCATTTGCCATACGACAATATATCACTTAACATTTTAATGTGACTGAGATTAAATAATGGACTCATTTGTAACCATTCAGTAAACAGACAATGCTCCATGATGCGGGCGCATGTTAGTTTTGCTTTGTAAACAAATTTGCGATTCCAATGGATTAGTGAATTTAATGTTATTTATTTACGATTGACAATTATTATATACTAATTGGTGCCTGCGACTTCATCCGCGTTGGAAAATGAAAAATATAACACCTGAGAAAATATAAGGGTATTATAATAATATAACTTCGAAGGCGGTGGCGTCACCACGGCGGTAGTGGCGCTCAATCTATACTAATAATATAAAAAGAGTAGATTTGTATGTTTGTAATGAATAACCTCAAAAACTACTAGACCGATTTTGAAAATTATTTCACCTATATACAGCTACATTATCAGCGAGTAACATATGCTATATTTTATAAAGTTACGCGGGCGATGTCGCGTGCAACAACCAGTTTTTTATATTTTTAGATGATCCCTAGGATACCTAACATTTTTTTTTTTCAGAAAAAATTGTATCCATGTAATAAACTATCTGTGTGCCAAATTTAATCCAAGTCCGTTTAGTAGTTTTTACGTGAGTAACAAAGAGTAACAACATACATCAGTACATACTCATCCATCGTCACAAACTTTAGCATTTATAATAAATCAAGAATAAATTCGAAAAAGTTTCTGTTTCTGAAAACAAGTTCAACGTTATCTAGCGAAATTGTTGAAGATTAATATATTACCACTAAACAGTAGCAAACATTATGAACATATATTGAAACAAATTTATGTATTTAGGTACATATAAACAAAATTACTAATTTAGTTATTAATTCGGCGACAGGCAATGAATACATTATACGATTTAAAAGCGATTATGAGGTCGTGTCAATTGGAATAAAATTATAACGAATACTATTACATAACAGTACCTAAACGATTAGATTTTTATTTAGTTTTATTTAATTTTCATGTTATACTATACTTTTAAATAATACAAGCAGTTATAATGTTAAAAATAATTAATCGTCCGATATCTACTGCAAAATAAGAATGAATTTTAAAGGCTTCTAAATTTTTATAGCGTGGGTTTATTTTTGATAGTAAATTTCTATCATAAAGTAAGTATCAAACATAATATGGTTAAGGAGTGTGGCGAAAGATTAAAATTGATCTAAGTAATATAGATTTCCTTTACCAAGGTGAATTCATGAATTTTTTTATGATGAATATTAAGTCATTGCTAAATTCCTATATTTTAATGGTAATTCACTTAAAAACTTTGAAAAGAAATTAAAACTTTTATTCACCAGGAAACCTGTGTCTGGATTGTCTCAATAGAATCGGTCCAAGTCGTTTCTGTTTGTGCCAGTAATTAAATATAACATAAACTTCTTTCCCCCATAATCCAACCACTTTTGTGATATTTAAACGAGTTTCATTACGTTTCGGTTATAAAAGCGGCGCCTATTACGAGAAATGAACTGGAAACACCACGGTTGACTTCGAATGACCGTAATTGTCGACGACGGAAATAAATATGAATCGCATGGGTCTACTGCTATTGTTTTATTGAATTCTTTCTGTAGGAATTCATAATCACATCTATAACAGTTATAGATATACCGAAAATCGATACGATTTGTGTTGTATAACTTATACCATCATATATAATTGGTACAAAATTCACCTACCGTAAAATAAATACATATTATTATAATATTAGAAGCAAGTGGTTACACCATAGTAAATTAGCTGTTTGTTATTTATATATATAGAGAATATGTCATCAATTGTAACTAAGTAACAGTTTGGCAAGAGACCTGATGGGATGTCCCTAGTTCCATGGAGGATGGGTCGTCCACTAGTGTGGGATGCCACCTGCGTCGACACTTTGGCACCGTCCCACCTTCATGGAACACTTACCACAGCTGGTGCTGCTGCGGAGGCGGCCGAAAAGCGGAAAATTCAAAAATACAGAGATATCGGCACCGGCTACATATTCATTCCCTTCGGTGTCGAATCTCTGGGTCCGTGGGGTCCCAACGCGCTTAAATTTTTTAACATCTTGTCGAAACGTTTGGTCGACATAACCGGCGATAATAGAGCTGGCCATTACCTCGGGCAACAAATTAGCATTGCCATACAACGAGGTAATGCAGCCAGCATGCTTGGGACCCTTCCAAAGGGACCGATGCTTTATATTATTTAATGTGTAAATATATTTAACTTAGGATTAATTTGTTGTAAATTTATTAGATTAAATTAGTAACAGTGAGACGTCTTGTAAAATATAATCATACACTCATGTCATGTAAAATATAAATAATTGTAAAATACACAGTAAGTTATGTAAAATGTTCCGTTGGGCGTATCCTTACTTCAAAATTATTGATTATCGTGGTTTGTCCCCATTTTTTTTATATAAACAAACAGTCAACAACATTTGAATTGTGAGTGAATGTTATCTTGTTTATTTTCACGACAAGTGGTGATAAACGGTGAAATAAATTTTGAACGGAATAAGTCAAATGAATTACTACATACTTATCTACTTAAACACGTACACAAAGTAAAGTGAAACAGTGAAATGGCGGTGAATGACTAACGGATAAACTTGCGAATGATATGTAAGTTCATAATTACATTATAATTATTAAATAGAAATAGAACAAGCTACTTCATTATAATATACGAGAACATTACGAATTTATATGGCAAGGTTGAGGGTGTTACAAAAATATCATACGACAAAATTTTATCAAATAAAATAAAATAGAATGACACATATATAATTTTCGACATTATATAATTTATATTTATAATCTACGATATATAAAATATAGAAATGAATGAATCAATGAACATGTTTATTACGTTTCGCAAACCTAGGATGATGAGATCTCGGTCTGACTGTGACATACAAAACAGCACAGGAAGTGACATTTTAAACTCAACTTTATTAGACGACACAATCAAAAGTTTCCCAATTTATAATAACAATGTTTCTAACAGTGATAATTCTATCTATTTAGAATTAAAGGAAAAATAGGTGATTTACAAATACAGCTTAATAGTGCTCACAAAGAAATCGAAATTCTGAATATTGAGAACTTGAATCTGACAAAAGACTTAGAAAGAAAGAACAGAGAAATATATTTGTTAAAACAAATTTATCCAAACAATATTGGGTCGAATAGCTTGAATCTGTCAAAAATGCGTACACCTATAACAAAGAGACTAACATTATCAAGAACAAATAAATACTCCAAGATATTCACCATTACGCAACCCTCTAAACCTATTTTTTTTTCCATTAAAAACATGGCAGAAGAACAAACAAAGAACACTAGTTATTAACAAAACACAGAACACACAAATGTTAAATAAATTAATATCACTTTAACTACGCGTATTCTATGTATAGTTTATCAGTGTGTTGTGGAGCTATTTAACACAAGGCAGATAGTACAAGTTACAGGAAAAACCTTTTTGCTTTATGTCTACAAACCGTCACGGCCCTCAACAAACTGTCATTTTTTTATCATTTTGTTAATTAAGAGGGTACTCAAATATTTAAACTACCCTATGTACTTTCAGGCAACTCTTATTTATAACTAGCTGGTGCCCACGACTTCGTCCGCGTTGAAGAATATTAAGTAGCCTATCCTGTGTCCCGTACGTCCAAATGTTTATCTACTAAGTTTCATGAAAATCAGTTAATTCGTTTCAGAGTTATGGAGGAACATACATACATACATACAATACCTACACTTATTATTAGTATTGATTAGCGACCGGGCCCCGGCTTCCTCTGGTTTCGCACGGATGCAATTTTTTTATGCAAATTGCTCTTTCTATCATTGGAAACCGTATCAAAATCCGTTTGGTGATTTATAAGAAGTTAGCGGAGAAATAGACAGACGCGGACAGCGACTTCAATTTGATGAAAGAAATGGTTCTGTTAGTAACAGATAGAGATATGCCATACAAGAGTTCGAACTACAATTCTCTAATAAATATTTTTTATGTATCTCAGGTTTAGCTTACGGCCAGGTAAAATTATTCTTAGGCGACTTGATTGCCAAAAATATATTTCTTTATACTTACATAAAAACTTCATTAGATTTTACTATTATACATATACAAACATTCCGTAAAAACTCATTTAACTGAGGGTAAAAACCTCATCCTCTAAATATGCCTAAGGATGGAGACGATAATTTTTTTTATAAATATATAATTAATTAATATCATTATTAGTTGTACAATTCCGCAGATTGAAACACATTCAAACATGTTTCAATGTAGTATAAAATTATAAATGGAAATTTGGCAAACGCGGTATATTTCCTATTCAGTGAATGCGGTTTTACTGAAGCATTATCTAGACCGTAAACATAAATATTTTTGCGTCGTTATGCTGGCCTGCCGAGTAATTAAATTCCATTGAAAAGCACAAATCTTCTCCCCACGTTCGCGCCCAATCTCTCTAGCTAACCTAAAATGTACCCTAATATAATTATATTATATTATTAATGTCTAGTACTAACAACCAGAAGTAATAGTGAAAACCAAATAATGTTACTTACTAATTTCACGAATTTCTAAATTACAAAAATAAATACCTAAATTTCCTAAGCATATTATAATATATCTATACTATAATATTATAAAGAGAGAGAAGATTTGTATTTTTATATTTTTCTATGTAATCAATAAACTCAAAAACTATAGAACCGATTTTAAAAATTCTTTCACTATAGAATTATTATTAGAGTTATAAAGTTATATGTTTTATAAAGTTTTATAATGTTTTATGAAGTCGCGTGTGACAGCTAGTTAAGTATATGAACATAAAAATATATATAATTTAACATTATAAAATAAACTGCCGATTAACGGCGGTAACCATAACTCCCCATCACGGTAAGGTTCCCATCACGATCCTTACTAGCGACCCGCCCTCGGCTTCGCTTGGATACATTTTTTCTGCAGATTGTATATATCTTTATCACAAATCTTTATCGCTCTTTCCATAAGTAAAAACCGTATCAAAATCCGTTGGGTGGTTTAGGAGGAGTTAACGGCTATACAGACAGACGCGGAAAGCGACTTAAAATTATACTATGTAAAGAAGATTAATACTACTATAATAATTGTATTATAATATTAATTCACTCATGTAATCAAACAGTTTTTATGTTAAAAAGGGTGGCCGACAGGCTGGCGGTCCATTTGAAGGTATTATTTAAGAGGGTGGTTAAGGGAGTGCAAAAAATGTATATAATTAAGGCTTATCCTTCCAAAAAATTAAATTTTTGCAACATTTTGTAACAGTATTATTCATTATATATACGCCTTTTCTTCAGCGAAAAAAATATATGTTTATCTACAAGATATGAGGAATGATTTGTTGGGATTAAAAATTTTATTTTATTGAAATTGATTCAGGAAAAAAATTCTAAACTCACCCCTTTTATTTTCAGTTGTAACAATCTCACTTCTACAATATTTATCAAAAGATTATGAAATTTTGTACACTTATGAAGATAACAATGTAGCATGATTTGTTGAAAGCGCTTTTTGAAAATTCGTAAAATTGAATTTTATATAATGTTTTTATCAAAAATATTTCCCCACTTACTCCATAAAATCAGTGCGGGGCGAGTCGTGATGCTAGACGGACCTGTGCCGCGTTGCGCTTCATCAAATTATTAATTTTTACGTAATAAACAAAGAATAAACATTTTAGTGGCAGAACAGACAGTGCATGATAGTGTATATAATACTTTAATAGGTTTTCTTTTTTGTCTTTTTAATTAAATATTTAAAAAACTAAATATAAATTATGTTGTAATATAATATTCAATTTATTGATTAATTAATATTAATAATAATTAATTATTAATTAATACATATAAATTAATAAGCCTAATAAATAAATAATAAAGCCACTATAAAGCCGGATTCCCACTCACGTATCTAGTGACTCATCGAATTGTTCTCCTAGAAGGAGCGGTGGGGGGTTTCCCTATTGTAGGTGGTCGCGTAGGGGACGCCCCCGTGACCTCCAGAAAAATCCGATATCCTCGGTACACCGTTCTGGTAAAAAGTTGGTGAGCGGTTCTCGGAAACTATGAGGGATAGAAGGGTGGCGTTTGCAGAAGGTCATAGAGGGTGATCGGTAGTCACCAAGGAAAGTGTCATCCGGTCTACCGGGACACCAAAAAAAAAGCCCCCTCCTTGGACCCCCCCGACCATAACTCGGAAACGGCGCGTCACAGCCGTGTCGTGTTTGGGCTCATCGGGGACGTCTGGACGAGATAAAAAATTTGACGCCCCCCTCGGACCCCCCCGACCGAAACTCGAAAACGGCGCGTCACAGCCGGATCGTATTTGGGCTCATCGGGGACGTCTCGACGAGATAAAAAATTTGACGTAACCATGGTCAACGGTTACAAATAGACCCCCCATGTTAGGTATCATTTGAAAGGATGAGGGTAATCTATCAACACCATCCTCCCAGCCCCCCTCCGCTCCCCCCTTACTCCCCCCCCCTCCTTTAAAATTACACAATTAATAATAATAAGACCCAAAACCAAACCAAAACAATTAGACATGGCAAAAGACAAGACAAAACGAAAACAAAATGAAAACGTGAATAATTTTCTACAAGCATTTTTTTTTTTTAATTCTATTGACATGAATTTTAAATATTATAAAAAAGGGCTTTTGATAGCTTTTAGAAAAATCAAGCGCTGAATCAAAAATATGGAGAAAATAATAAATGTTAAGTGTGCCTTTTACAGTTCAATATACCCTAAAAAGCCCCACAGAGTTTCCATTTAATCCACTCAGCCGCGTTTTTGTCCCACTCGATAGATTTTTTGAAAAAATTGAAGAAGCAAGATTCTCGCTCTAAAAAGTTCGTAATCTTTATCAAAATGAAAAAAAAAAACACTTTTTGTCTCAATTTATTGTCACTTCACTCACTTGGTGAATTGAAAAAAAATATCAAAATTAAAAAAAAAATTATTACCGCCGGCATTAGCGTTACCCAAACAAAACGTACCACGCGAAGTTTGCGCGGTTGGTGCAAAAACTCAATTGTTTTTATTGAAAATTAAAAAATTTGTTAGTTTTGATAAAAACTTTTGTTTGGCTCTTTTACCATATATTTTATATTAGTATAAAGAAAAATATATACATCTATACATATAAATAAAATTGGAGTGTCTGTTTGTAATATTGAAATAACCGTTTTTTACTACATGCATATGAATATATATACGTACATACACCATATATGAGTACATACACCAAAATAAACCAACCACATAACCAAACCAAATTTTTGTCTGTCTGTCTGTTTGTTTGTTCCGGCTAATCTCTGAAATGGCTAGACCGATTTTGACGGGACTTTTATTGGCAGGTAGTTGATGTAATAAGGAGTAACTTAGGCTACGTTTATTTTAGAAAAAATACACCCCGGGCCAAGCCGGGAGCGCGCCGCTATACACTCTAAAAACATAACCCTCGTTGTGGCGCAGACGGGTAAAAATTTTTACTAGGTAACATAATTTACTACCTAAATAACAAAACACGCTTCATTGTTACTGAATTATCCCTCTACATTGTAAATAATTATAAATTTGTAGTATGTATTTGCAGTAAAGTAGGCTCAGTCGACTATGTCGTGCCTTTGTCGTCTAGTCTCCATACTACTCTTTGCCATCTCTGTGCGGTCGATCTCTTGTAGAGGGTGGCGCGGGGAAATTAGCCTAATAATTCAAGGCCAAATCGGCGTTATACACCTTAATATAATTTCAAAAAAGGAAAGGAGTGAAATAATTATTGAAATATGTACATATGTCTTTAAATAATTGAATTTGTTTACCTTATAGGCAATTATAATTGTTATTGAGTACTTAAAAACAAGCCTACTTGACGTGCACCTTAAAATGTAATCTTTTGAGGGGCACCTTTTCCTCTCCTACACATTTTTTTCCCTACAAGTTGGCGTCTCTGACTCGTTAGCGGAGTCTTCTTATTATTTCCTTCACGAGTGTAATCTGGCCTTTCAGCTACTTCAAACGACTTGTTCTTTTTCTTATGTGTAATTGAAATATATTGCCGTAATATCCGCTGGACGGGAACTGTACCTCTCGAGCATCAGCTTGAGTTTTCATTACTTGTGGAAGTGATTTTTTTTTCGTTGGACAGAATAATAATTCAGTTTGGTGCGCCTGTCTACGTAGACACTTGGGAACTTTGTGCACATTCATAAAAAGGTTGAGGGGAATGTTATTATTAGTTCTCTGATTTAAACAGTGCAAATTTTTAATGTGAATTTGTAACAGACAATTAGACACATACATGTTGAATCAGACATAATACTGTTGATCTTGAAAATAGTGAAAATAAAGCCAAGAGACAAGATGAGGATAGAATAAATAACGCTTCCTATCATAGACTTGCTAGTCTATAAACGATGGTGGCCACACTCTTTTCCTGTCGTTGTTTTAAATTACACATACCATTAAGTGAACTGCCACTTTTGCTTTACAATTACCTTTTTTTTTCATCATCATCATCATCATCATCTCAGCCGCAGGATATCCACTGCTGGGCATAGACCTCCCCCATAATTTTCCAATAAGACCGGTCAAAAGCAGCATGGATCCACCGTCGACCCGTGGCCCTTATCTGATCGTCTTTCAACTTTGTGGGTGGACGTCTTGCACTGTGCGCTTTCCGGTCCGTGGCTTCCACTCGAGAACCTACCATTAAGTTGACCTAGCCTAGTACCGTTTTTAAATAACGGAAATTACTGGGAGTTAACAGCATATTGGTTAAGAGACATGAAAGGCAAAACACTATGCTCTATTACTCGTATTTCACAGTGGCTTTCTCTGAGAGGTGATTATGACTACCAAACGCTGTGTGCTCTGACCTCTGTATTTACTTTAGATAATAATCATATTTTTTATTATAAATATCCCGCATACTTTAGGTTTATTATGTAAAAAGGTCTCGGGCAGTTGCGGCTCGTATCATTGATGCCCACTCGCTGACCGCATCTTCCGCCTTAACTCTTTTCCCACACTTACAGACTGATTTATTGCGGAAAGCGGTACCAAGTACAAACATTCACTTCTGCCCGTCGAAATGCTGGCTTCTTTACGACCAACCCTATATTTTATGGCGGATCGATAACCTTAGCTTTGAAATTCAGTTACGTACGTATCTATACATTCAAATCTAAATTTCAAACATAATTATTTTTTTATTATTTTCTATTATAATAATAACAATAAATGTTAAGAGTTTAAGAATTCCTATTCTTCTAGAGTTTAGATATGTGCCAATTTATAAACATTTGGTAGTCTATAATTTTTAAAATCAGTCCAGTAATTTTTGAGTTTATTCATTACAAACAAAAATACAAATATTTTCTCTTTATAACATTAATAGATGATTACAAAAGTGGACACGCTTTTCTTAAGCATAACATAAATAAACCATTTAAATATTGTAACAATTAAATCATAAAAACACAATTCACCCATATTGCCATATTAAAAAAAAACAGCATATATTGACCTAATGCATTTTTACACTTACTACTGTTTCGTGTTATGTACAGTAATTACTAGAAAGGAACTTTAAATAACTGCAACCGCAAATTAGATTGTCGGTGAATATACATAATGGCAGGTTGGAAAGGCATTGTTGTCGGCGATTATTGGCACATATCCGTGAGTGAGGGCACGGCATATCACGTGACTATGTCACCCTTCTCGACTCGACCATTGCGACCACTTACTATAAGTACCGTATTGTTGCGGCTTAGTACAAAGTTTTCCCCCGCAGCTTGAATACCTAAGTAATTGAATTTATTTTGACCACAAAACGACTCGTGTATATTACTAGGCATCAATTAAAACTATATTAGTACTAGTTGGTGCTCGCGACTTCGTCCGCGTTGAAATAGCAATATATCGCCTGAAATCGTTATTGCTATTACACTTAGCCAGGAGTTAGTTTCCTAAATTTTAAGTCCTTTTTTCTGGATGAAAAGTACCCTATGTCCTTCTGGTGTCCCAGACAACGTGTATGCAAAATTTCATGGTGATCGGTTCAGTAGTTTTTGCGTGAAAGAGTAACAAACATCCATACATCCAAACAAACTTTCGCATTTATAATATTAGTACGGATTAGAAAAATAAGTTATAACTATAACAAGTTACAGATTGACAACTTCGATGACCAACAATACAAAAGAACGGAGCTCATAATATCCTTTATATTAAACTTACTTATAGGATTAATCAATTACATGTTATTTGTTTGTTTTTGCCTTAGATAAATATAAACTATCTATACTAATATTATAGAGCGGGAAGATTTATATGTTTGTAATGAATAAACTGGACTGATTTTGAAAATTCTTTCACCTATAGAAGGCTACATTATCAGCGAGTATAAGTTACGCGGGCGATGTCGTAGTAATTAGATATTAATAAAACAACTTCATTACGTTGTTCAACACAAAGAAATACATGTACTCTAATTCACAAACAAATACAAAAAAAAAACGTGTATTCAGAAGAGTATTTTTAGTTTATTCATTCTTTCATTAAAGAAACAAGGGGTGATTAAAAACATTTCGCTGCCTTCCCCACTATTTTGAAAACCGAACAAATCGCGAACATCATTCGAAACAAAGAGTATCAATTGTATTGTTTAGTAGAGGTTTAGAGGGGTTGTTGTGAACTAAAGCTTTAGAGGGATAAAAGGAATTAAAAGGGTGGAGACAACTAAAAGCTCATTATTGCTGTTTTTTTTTTCTATTTTATTTTTCCCACTAATATTATAAATACAAAAGTTTGTGAGGACGTATCGACGCATGGATGCTTGTTACTCTTTTACGCAAAAACGGCTTGACAGTTTTGGAGGAAATTTGGCCACTGATATAATTTATAACCTGGATTAACATATAGGATACTTTTTATCCTGGGAAAATGTAAGGAAAAATAACAGTCGCTTCTGTCTTCGTGCAGCGTCACCGTCGCTACAACGATAAAGATGTCAGATTTTTTTCCCAGCTGTTATATTTTTAATTTTTCAACGCAGACGAAGTTAGTTACCAATAAATATATAGGTAATACTTATACTTATATAATACTTATATAGGTAATATAGATAATACTTAGATATTTAACAAATATAAATATAAAACAACCTGGAAATAACAACACGTGTGCTGTTGTCTGTTTGACTGCTGCCTACCTTTACTCAATAAAAATACATCTATGGCTAAAATATACATACATCTTACTGATTATATTTTTTTATACAATCGTAGATGCATTCGTGCGGTGTAAACACTATATTCGCGTATGATCAGGCGAAATATCTGCTTATCGGAGCACCTTTGAAAAAACATGTATCCGGTCGATCGG
This sequence comes from Synanthedon andrenaeformis, assembly GCA_936446665.2. NCBI lineage: Eukaryota > Metazoa > Arthropoda > Insecta > Lepidoptera > Sesiidae > Synanthedon > Synanthedon andrenaeformis. Next base: position 8,159,443 of record OW387781.2, on the reverse strand, counting down.
AAAGGGTTGATGTGATGGATGAGGAAGATCGTGTCACCAACAAACTCGTAGTGACGCACATTTTGACATAGACATATAGTTTCGTCTAGGTCACTATTTTGAAACTAAAATTTACTTCTTTAATCCAAGATTAAATTGTCCTTATCTTTAATATATAAACGAGTAGATGTTGTTTGCGATTTACCCTACTATAATAATTTGCAGAACTGTTTATTACATTGAGCCTGATTCATACCAATACGCTTATTATTAACCATTTTGTTAGTAATAAGCGTTTTGTTTTATATCTCATAAGAAACATAATATTTGAATAAAAGTATTGTTCATATAAATACAGAATGTGTGCATAGTTCCATTCCACCCAAACAGATATATTTTCTTATGAAAAGGTAGGCTAACAGGTTGACGGTCCTCTTGCTGGTAGGTGGCTACCGTCGCTTATAACAAGAGTAACGTTATTGATATTAGCAATTTTACTGTAGGAACATAGTTGGATTAAAAATAAGCGATTAGGAAAGGATGAGGAAGTGGGCTCTGGCACCCTTTATTCACTTACTGAAACACAACAGCACACGTGCAGTTTCACGGTGATTTTCTGTAAGAAGATGGTTAGGTACTACCGCCAAACGGGCTGCCCAAATGACTGCGAAAAGTAATGTGTTCTGCCACTATTTACCAGAACCAGACCAGTCATCTTTGAATCATTTTCAAGGTTGAACAGAACCAATTTAAAAAAGTTTCAATTGTTCAAAGTTGGCCCTGCCAGTAATCAAACCTGGGACCCCTGAGACAAAGCGTTAAAGTAAGTAAGCACTTTAAACACCCGAATAATGGGCACTTTATGCGAGGTAATGTCCAAAAATCCTCCCCAAATTGTCACATTTATAATATTAGTAAAGCTATAAAATAGGTACGTACATTTATCCCAATAAATATTATTTGATTCTCTAATAAGAAATTCCAGTATCCGAGACAATTCATGGCTGCTACGCAGGTATTTAATTAGGTCAATAAATCAAGAACCACACAGTCCTGACTCACCAACCTACCTCAGCTTAATACCACTTACATTCACAAACGTTCCCATTATTTGAGTTAAACTGTTATAGAACTAACCCTGGTAGTAATATCAACTTATGGGTATACACCTAAATACTACACCGGGGAACCTTGTTCATGTAATAGAAATTTTCATTGCAAAAACAAAACAAACCCACTCAAAAGTAAAGCCCTCGGCCAACTTTTATTGTCTTCACAACTCGGAAAGTAAATTACCCGAACAAATTCGCTCAACACTAAATCTGGGGCTTATCAGAGGACTTGGCCGCGATCCTTAAATTGAGAAAGAGCTATCTCAATGGGCCAACTGACCTCGAAACGTCGACACCTTGCTGCAAATGGTTAGATTGAAAAACTTTAATTAGTTTCTTCTATTAGAATTGGGCTGTTCTAATCAAATGATCTTAATATATCTTTGTTAAATCAAGACCATTAAGTAATTAATCTAGTGAAATAGTTGGTTAGAAAGTAATTAGTAGCAAGGCACACGGCGTTCTGCAACCATAGTAGGCTGGCGGCAGTAACCAGCCGTACATTAGACCGTTTGTGATTTAATGTCGATGGTACGTTAATAAGTTAGGGATGCTAGAACCCATTGTTAATTAGTAAATATAGGCAGTGCACTTACATTCTTTAAGCCTGGTTTACACGATGGCAGTGACTGGACCCAGTGACTCGAATTTTCGGGCCCAGTTACTGTTATAATGTGGACGGGATCGCCAGTAAGTCATTTAATTTACGTGACATTATTGAAATGTAGGTGGCGGAAGCTACTGGGCCCGTAAATAGACAGGCAGGGTAGTCAACTGGACTGACTTGAGGGCGCGAAGTCAGCACTGGACTGGGTTACTGTACTGCCTTGTTACTGACCCCGTCTATACCAGGCTTTAAGCCTTTAGGGCGTTGGTAGTTTAAGCGTCGGTATCCATCTATTATCGAGTAGACCTTTCGGCCTGCCTGCCTAAAAGAATATCTCACTTGTATTAAAAACTGACGAAATTGCAAGAAAAATTTTATAAATGACAAAACAAATTTGAGAGCTCATAAGATTAATAATTTCGTTAAATATTTTGCTCTCACATACCAACGAAATACTCACCAATGAGTAAGTATTTAAATATTGAATTGGAATAGAAAATAAATAAAATAAACGCGAAATGATGTACGCCGGCGGGTAGATGATATTTTCCGAGCTGTGCCGCCTATTTGCCGGCCGCACGGATTATTAACAGTTATTGAACTGAACGGCATAAGTCCGGATTAAATCTGTGTCAATTTGCATTTTATTATGATGACACAACCCTCGAGCTTTAACTATTAATACGGCTTTGTGAAGGCTTATTCCTATTTAGCGGTGACGACACCGCCGCCTAATGGAACACCGGAACAATTTGAACGGAATTCTCATAGTAAAGTAATGTGAAACATCCCGCTCATAAATTAAGTCTGTGTGAACAAAAAAGTAAAGGAGCATTCAACGAGTCGCGGGAAAGTGTAATTTATGCGGATCGTTGGACACGACGCGCAATAAGAACATTGCGAAGCGAATACAATCACATGTGCCGTTTTAACTTGCCTCCAATTTATCTTTTAAATGTTATTTATCTTTTAAATAAATATAATAATTATCTTTAAACATATGTCAAATCAATTAATAGCAATTACTGTATGTAAAACTGAGTTTTTGTTGATATAAGTAAAAGTGGGTATAAAATAACTTGGGCATAATGTTAACGTGAACTCATCTATCAGCAATAGCTAGGTCTTTCAGAAAAATATCTAGAAATAACAGAACGTTTGCCTGATGTAAGAAGTTTAAAAAGTTTTAATTGTTAAAAAAGATAAAGCATAAAGAGTCCACAGGCGCCGTTGACGGTGGTCATTAACGGTGGTCTTCTGTAAGAGAGAGTGATAACTGCTGCCCACTCAACAGTGAGTTCAGCCACTGCTAAATTAGGTTAAAATTAATCTTCATTCAATCTTAATAATCTTGGCGGCTCGTAAGTATTCAGTATTTTACTAACTACTAGTGCCCGCGACTTTTATGTCCGCTTTGAAAAATAAAAGATATAACACCTGCCGAAATATGTAAAGCAATATACCTACTCTTTATTGCCGTCGTTTCGCCCATATGTAATATAATATAGCCTATATCCATTCTGAAATATCCATTTTCTTAGTAATATGTATGTTCTGTTCAATTGTATTATTATAAAGCCAAAGAAGCAGCTACAAGGTCGTGTAAGATAATTGTTTTAAGAGTAAGGAAGGGCCTACACACGTTAACATATCGCGTGTGATCGATCATGCGCTTCAAGTTTCGGCGACATTTTAAACGACCCTTCGCACGCTCCATCGCTCAAGTAACTCGTACTCTATTGGCCCTTTCTTTAATTCGATTATGCGCTACGAAATCGAGTGCTCGCGGGTGCTCTCAGGCACTAGCTACGGAGCTGGGGTGGAAAATCAAAGGATAATCGAAATAAGGTTTCCAAGGCCGAGGTAACTAAATGAAATTACCTATGCTTTCTTCTCAGCCAGTACTTGCTCTATTATTAGCAGTTTATTACATTTTTACAACTAAGAGGTACCAATTGGTGTGATATATAAGTATTTTTTTAATTCCCAAATGTACTCATCATATAATCTAATAGGATGCCTATTTGAATTTATAAGTTATAACAAAACTAGGGAACCGCTCTCGGATACGCCCGGGATGCATTTATTTTTATGTACAGAAACCTTTTTCGTTTATCCCTTCTTCCATAAGTGAGCACCGAATTGAAATATGCCCATTACTGTCTCTATTAAGAGAGTTTAATGAAAATTTTTAAATAATAAAGCAATAAGTGATTTCAAATATTTTAGGTCGACTAAGTTCAGAAAAGATTCATCGGATTTACAGAGAACATCTATTAATTGGCCCGAAGCGTCGCCATCACCGTCGACTCGCCAATTAGGTATTCCAGTCTCCCTCGGTAATTAAATTCTATGATGTTCGTCAATCTAAGACCGGCGCCTTTAACGATACTCAAATAGCAGATTCATTGCCTGTAAAAACGTATATAAAAAAGCTATTATGAAAACGGTCTTAACTTCTTTATTTGAAATAAAAAGCGTTTCGAAACGAATAGAGCTCTTTGTTTACCTAATTCTGTTTGAATAATGAAATAGTAGTTGAATTTTGAAATTATAAGAATATTTTTGAATTATCGTAAGTTATATCAAACATGTATAAAAAAAGGATATGGGATATTGAAATGGGCTCTGCCATTCTTAAATCATTATGGAATCACAAGAGCATACTTTAAAAATTTATTGTAATTTATTACGCACTAGCTGGTGCCCGTAACTTCGTACGCGCTGTAGTTCTTTTTTTTTTGAAAATCCCACAGGAACCTAAATTTTTTCCAGGATAAGAAGTATCCTATAGTTTGATCCAGGTAATAATCATTACATCAGTGAAAACCGCATTCAAATCGGTTAATCCGTTTTCGAGATTAGCGTGCACAAACGCACAGACAAACAGACAAAAATTCTAAAAATTATTTTTAGAACGTAAGTAAGTAGTACAACGTGTACATACAAATACAAATTGGTTTATTTTGAAAAAAATATACTTAATGTATAGATATAGATTTCATGTCGATAACTTTATATTTGCAAGCATGAGTGTGTGAATAAAATCTATACAACGTAAAATGTTCACACTGTTCAATTATTTAGCCATTTATCTAGTATTACCTAAAAAAAAAAAAACAATATAAGAAAAAATGTAGGTCAGACTTAAAGAGATCGTTAGTCTTCATTATTTTTTAGACAGCAATTTTGCTCAACCAGATCCGAGTCATACACTACTAGACAATGGTCTATTGGTCGAGTCATTATTACATTGTATTGGAACTTGCGATGAAAAATATATTAATTGTAAATGCTCTCAGCAATCGTCTAATACAAACAAAACCATCATAGGAGTTATTTATACCCACCCTATTCTCAAGACTTGGCTTTTACTGATTCCATTTAAGTCTCAATTTTTAAGTATATAATAAAATATACTTGAATTATACCTATAATTTTCAAGTATATAATGATATATACTCGTATATATACGAGAGAGAGTTTGTATACTCGTATATATCGTAATTAGTAAACCTTTTCATTTAAAATATGCACTCAATTGCGCATTTCATGGCTTTAGCTTTTTATGAAAATAGCATTGATGAATATGGCAATGTAAAATTAGATTCAGAATGTAGATAAAAATCACAATATGGCCATACTTTGATTAATAGTATAATATTATTTTATATTAAAATTAATGTTTGAAGGTGATATTTTAAAATTTATCTTTTACACTTTACGACCTAATTGAGAGTGTAATTTATGTTCAGTGTTTGTGTACCTATGTTGTGAGGAAAAGGGCTTTAAATAAATAGATTTCCGTGTAGATCTAAAATAATTTATTTTTTATTTTCCTTTTATAAAACAATTGCTTATATCTACCTTAAATTTGTGTACTTTACAATAATCAATATAGCGCTTTTTCTACCAGGATTCACAATTAATATATACAATGTCTTAATTCAACTGTTACAATAACATTTTTGTAAAGAAAATAAAATAAAACTCGCTTAACGTCAACAAACTATTTTGAACATGCTTAGCTTAACAAATTTAACATTTCTATTTTTAAATTTGAATTCCGAACTCACAAAATTCGAACATTCGCTTCTAAGTAAAATGTGCCAGTAACTCAACTCATACTCGTATTGTATTATGTTCGTATTTAAGCCGGGATTCCATTGAACTAAAGTTGAAATTAATCTGCACCATCGAAGCATGTTGTAAACCTGCTCGTAAGTAAACAATAAAAAAGCTCAAGACGCTATTGTTCGAACATTCTTAGAAGACGAGATCTTCTTTGGATTCAAACTCTGACCCGACGACCTCTTGCGACGACACATTTTCTTGTCATTTAAAGCGTAGATAATTATTTCGTCCACTACTCTGTGTACCACTTAAGGCAGCTTACCACTTAAGGCCTTGACACCGTAACGAAAAATGTGAGGGAGGTTTTCACGTGACTTACACGTAGTATGACGTCAAACTTACACGCAAGCTACCGGCTCAATGGAATTCCGGCTTAAGCGAAAACTTCAAATTCGAATGCATTTTTTAAAATACAATGATATTCTGTCATTTGTGCTTACACTATCGACTACTGACAATATTTTTATATAATTACAATACAACCATTAGCTACGGTTCACAATTTTTTAACTTAGGTAATACTGGCGTTTTTGTGGAACATTATTGCTTTAGATAATTCAAGAACATCGCCTAATAATACAATTAACACTAATAATCAATTCTCTTATACGATACACAAAAATATTAATTGGTACATAATAATTTTAATAATATTTTCTTTTTAACTGTAAGCATGCTTGACAAGGCACTATTCTAGCAAGATTCATTTTATACTCAACCGAAACATTTCTACTAAATTCGGGTTTACAATCGAAATAGGGCCTAAAATTACATTTTATGGCAACAAATAATTTATGTTCAAACACAACAAATTAATTTTAAATTAAGTTAACGTAATGAAATAGGGTCAAACATACAACCTAACTTTAAATAAATGCTTTTACAGTAAAGTCAAGAAGAGAAAGCAAACAATGTAAACAAACCCGGCCCTCTGTCCTTTTTACTCACACGAAGCGGCCGGCACTATCTGTTTCATTGTATAGGAAGCCATCTTGACAACCTCCGAAACTTTGTTTACATTCTTTGCCTTGTCTCGTTGGCCTTACTTTAATGTATATTAATTATTATGTTATAGTCTTGCGTTTTAACACTCCTTAAATTATTATGTTATAATATAAGCATTCAGTTACGCGTTACGCTTACAGCTAAATTGGCGTTTGTATTGCTCATACTCTTACTAAGTAATACTAATGTAATACTACAAAATAAAGAACGCATTTATCAGCTAAATTTAAACAATTATTTAAAAAGAAAACTAAAGCTGGGTTTTCATGAGATCACTAAATGATGACGTCTTTTCTACATGTATGTATATTTATTTTATATGTTAAGTTTGACAGACAGGCTGACGTAACGGTCCACTTGATTGTGCTATCGTAGCCTAAGTATAACACAAGCGCGCTGCCGACCATAGTAATATAGGATAATTATGGAAAATAGGTCCTGGCGTCCCTTACTCTCTCACCGAAACAAACTGTTATTTCATGGTGATCTTCTGTAAGCGGATGATGCTTTCCGCGTGACGGGCTTTCCCAAATGACTTCGAAACGCAGTGTCCAGCCACTGTCAAGTAGTGTCCGCGAAACGTTCTGTCAATACTTTCCAGATTAGACCAGAGCCAATTTTGAAGAGTTTATTTCCAAAGTTGACCCTGCCGTGAATCGAACCCGGGAACGCTGAGACAGAGCGCTAAGGCAAGCACCCTAACCACTCATCCAACGGGCTCTTCAAATGGTAAAAGTCATAATTATATCACTACTAACAGATAATTATTGATCTAGAATATAAACGATTTCATAATCGCTAAATTATAGGAGCTTAATTTAGCTATCTCATGTAAACACGCATTTAGTCATATTTGAGGAAACATGAAAGATAAATCAACGAACAGAATAATAAGTAAATCCAAGCTGAATTCATATCACAGCATTTTGTTTTCATTTAACTGGAGGTTTAGATAGAGTGTAGAGGCATGTAGGTACATAATAATATATAATATGGATTTCAATAAAGGTAAAGGCTAGATAAATATGCTCAGAATTCCACAGAAATAAGCTATATATGTACTAATTTACTCAGTCACGTTTATGAACAATGTTAAACTAGTATCGAAGTTGTAACATGAACTATAGGATATTTCGCCTCAGCTAATAAAGAAAAACGAAAAAACTTGTAAGTCGAACAAAGGTCAGTCATCCATCAACGACCGCAGTCTCCGGAACGAGCCACAAATCTATTTTAACAGATCATCCTCTCACTACATTATCATTCCCCCTTTTCTTTGTCGGCCCCCAACCACGGAATTTCGATTGCCATAATAATCTCTATAGTTTATCATATTTAATTTTATAGAAGCTATTTTAACTAGTACTTAATTATTTCTGAATTGTTCTACGAAATAAAATTACCGCCTTTTGTGCTCAGATAAAATAAAAAATAAAGATAGACCCCTGTGGAATGAAACCAGTAAAACTACGCCTCTTGCCGTGTACATACACGATTACACGCAATGCAAATATTCACTAGTGAAAATGTCAAATTGCTTGGTGAAAGGGTGCAAAAACCAGTTTACAATAAATAAAAAGTACGTAAGTTTACCAATATTTTCAATAAAAATGAATTATTATAAAAGCGGTACTACCGGTGTACATAGTACACCGGCTTCACTATGTTGTCCGTGAAACTCTGTCTTTAGTTTTTATTTGATCTGAACTAGTAAAAATAGTTGTAATAAATGCTAAAACAACTATGTTAAGCTTACTGTATGAAGAAATCAAATTTTTTATTCATTATATAAATCACTCAAAAATATTAATGAGTTCAACTTTTTTTTTTACATTAGATAATGTTTGATTAAATATTTTTAGTAAGACAAAAATGCTGTTAAATAAAATGAAACAAGTAAATCGGACCGTAGTAGTGGCGTTTTGTTAGCGAAATATCTGACAGTTTGGTTAGCAGAGCTTGTTGTGTGTAATGTGTCATTAATCAGACGAAAGGTGGCCTATCACTATAACGCAATCACTCTATCACCGCAACGACGCCACGATCTCGTTGCCCATACTGTTCTGCTGGCTTGATGCATTCACCGATTTGGAGCATTGCTGAAATACATTATTTGATATTGAGCGTTTAAGCAAGGATGACCTCAAATTAAGTGTAATTTCTAGATCACAAACAAAAGACCGTTCAGGTTCACAGCGTCGAAATCCTAAAATGTTGTATTGCTATAATGTTAAATATCTTAAAATGTAATCCCATAATGTTGAATTCTCTGAATGTAGAATTATGATTTCCCAAAAAGAACATGTTTTTCACTGTTTATTATAAACCTACTGGCATGCAAAAAGCGTTGGCCAAAGTTTGGTAAAGTTTAGCCAAATGTTGGCGTCGACATGCCAACAGCCGGTTTCACCCGTCGCATCAAATTTTAGATGTTTTACATCAAAAAATTCTCAATTTCTGAAATTGTGTTATATTTTTTTGTTAAATATGAATAAACATCACATTACCATTTGTCTGGACTCCCAAGCCTTCATTGCGCTTTTGTATTTCTCGAACTCGTGACACCAATCCGAGTATACCTGCTTGTATTCCTGCGACTTACTGGGCTGCGTACATCTTAAAGAATAAATTCTATATTAATTTTAAATGTAAACATTAATTTTAAAAGAATTAATTCTACACGCAATCGTATATCCTTTACAATATTCAGCGGAAGTGACGATGACATCAAAATTGTCTTTCGTTAATGAAGTACGTAAGTACAGATACTGATTATTGAAATGTGCAGCAGACCTTTAGACTGCTAAGGGTCTATATCAGACTGTCACATAAGAACACAAGTAACTTAAGGTGTATAACGCCGATTTGGCCTTGAAATATTAGGCTAATTTCCCCGCGCCACCCTCTACAAGAGATCGACCGCACAGAGATGGCAAAGAGTAGTATGGAGACTAGACGACAAAGGCACGACATAGTCGACTGAGCCTACTAAATACCTACAAATTTATAATTATTTACAATGTAGAGGGATAATTCAGTAACAATGAAGCGTGTTTTGTTATTTAGGTAGTAAATTATGTTACCTAGTTAAAATTTTTACCCGTCTGCGCCACAACGAGGGTTATGTTTTTAGAGTGTATAGCGGCGCGCTCCCGGCTTGGCCCGAGGTGTATTTTTTCTAAAATAAACATAGCCTAAGTTACTCCTTATTACATCAGCTACCTGCCAATAAAAGTCCCGTCAAAATCGGTCCAGCCATTTCAGAGATTAGCCGGAACAAACGAACAGACAGACACACAAAAATTGTAAAAATGTTATTTTGGATGTTATTTTGGATTTTTTCTAAAATAAACGTAACCTAAGTTACTCCTTATTAAATCAGCTATCTGCCAATAAAAGTCCCGTCAAAATCGGTTCAGCCATTTCAGAGATTAGCCGGAACAAACAGACACCCAGACAGACAAAAATTTGGTTTGGTTATGTGGTTGGTTTATTTTGGTGTATGTACTCATATATGGTATATCTACGTATATATATTCATATGCATGTAGTAAAAAACGGTTATTTCAATATTACAAACAGACACTCCAATTTTATTTATATGTATAGATGTATGTATATTTCTTTATACGAATATAAAATATATGGTAAAAGAGCCAAACAAAAGTTTTTATCAAAACTAACAAATTTTTTAATTTTCAGTAAAAACAATTGAGTTTTTGCACCAACCGTGCAAACTTCGCGTGGTACGTTTTGTTTGGGTAACGCTAATGCCGGCGGTAATAATTTTTTTTCTAATTTTGATATTTTTTTTCAAATTCACCAAGTGAGTGAAGTGACAATAAATTGAGACAAAAAGTGGTTTTTTTTTTCATTTTGATAAAGATTACGAACTTTTTAGAGCGAGAATCTTGCTTCTTCAATTTTTTCAAAAAATCTATAGAGTGGGACAAAAAAGCGGCTGAGTGGATTAAATGGAAACTCTGTGGGGCTTTTTGGGGTATATTGAACTGTAAAAGGCACACTTAACATTTATTATTTTCTCCATATTTTTGATTCAGCGCTTGATTTTTCTAAAAGCTATCAAAAGCCCTTTTTTATAATTTTTAAAATTCATGTCAATAGAATTAAAAAAAAAATGGTTGCAGAAAATTTATTCACGTTTTCATTTTGTTTTCGTTTTGTCTTGTCTTTTGCCATGTCTAATTGTTTTGGTTTGGTTTTGGGTCTTATTATTATTAATTGTGTAATTTTAAAGGAGGGGGGGGGGGAGAAAGGGGGGAGCGGAGGGGGGCTGGGAGGATGGTGTTGATAGATTACCCTCATCCTTTCAAATGATACCTAACATGGGGGGTCTATTTGTAACCGTTGACCATGGTTACGTCAAATTTTTTACCTCGTCGAGACGTCCCCGATGAGCCCAAATACGATCCGGCTGTGACGCGCCGTTTCCGAGTTACGGTCGGGGGGGTCCGAGGGGGGCGTCAAATTTTTTATCTCGTCAAGACGTTCCCGATGAGCCCAAACACGACACGGCTGTGACGCGCCGTTTCCGAGTTACGGTCGGGGGGGTCCGAGGGGGGCGTCAAATTTTTTATCTCGTCAAGACGTTTCCGATGAGCCCAAACACGACACGGCTGTGACGCGCCGTTTCCGAGTTATGGTCGGGGGGGTCCAAGGAGGGGGCTTTTTTTTGGTGCCCCTGTAGACCGGATGACACTTTCCTAGGTGACAACCGATCACCCTCTATGACCTTCTGCAAAAGCCACCCTTCTATCCCTCATAGTTTTCGAGAACCGCTCACCAACTTTTTACCAGAACGGTGTACCGAGGATATCGGATTTTTCTGGAGGTCACGGGGGCGTCCCCTACGCGACCACCTACAATAGGGAAACCCCCCACCGCTCCTTCTAGGAGAACAATTCGATGAGTCACTAGATACGTGAGTGGGAATCCGGCTTTATAGTGGCTTTATTATTTATTTATTAGGCTTATTAATTTATATGTATTAATTAATAATTAATAATTATTAATATTAATTAATTTAATTAATTAATTAAGTAAATTAATTAATTAAAATTCATGAAAACTTTCCTTCCTCGTTTGGTTTATTTTTGATATATTACGCTTTTGCCTCCTTTGCTTACTTCCTATCTTTATTAAATTTAGATAACAAGTATATATACAGATGAATTATTAATTGATATTCAAATTGAATATTTCAGATTATTAATAAATTGAATATTATATTACAACATAATTTATATTTAGTTTTATAAAGATTTAATTAAAAAGACAAAAAGAAAACCTATTAAAGTACTATCATGCACTGTCTGTTCTGCCACTAAAATGTTTATTCTTTGTTTATTACGTAAAAATTAATAATTTGATGAAGCACAACGCGGCACAGGTCCGTCTAGCATCAGGACTCGCCCCGCACTGATTTTATGGACGAGAACGGGCTAGCGCTGAGTAAGTGGGGAAATATTTTTGATAAAAACATTATATAAAATTCAATTTTACGAATTTTCAAAAAGCGCTTTCAACAAATCATGCTACATTGTTATCTTCATAAGTGTACAAAATTTCATAATCTTTTGATAAATATTGTAGAAGTGAGATTGTTATAACTGAAAATAAAAGGGGTGAGTTTAGAATTTTTTTCCTGAATCAATTTCAATAAAATAAAAATTTTAATCCCAACAAATCATTCCTCATATCTTGTAGATAAACATATATTTTTTTCGCTGAAGAAAAGGCGTATATATAATGAATAATACTGTTACAAAATGTAGCAAAAATTTAATTTTTTGGAAGGATAAGCCTTAAAGAAATATGCCGACTCCGCAAGAACTTATCTAAAGCTTCCTTAAGGAGCATCATTACACTGATGAACACACACAAAGAGAGGTAATATATTTTCTGATACTGAACTGTCAACGAATCGAACAATTAGTAAAATAATTTAAATCGTTTATTTGTTTAACTTCTTTGGTTAAATATAACTAATTTTACCTGTGTATGTCTATATCCAAGTTATAAGAGGCAACGAGAGTGGGGCCGAAGTAGCATTCGTAACGGCCTCGATCCGACTCGCTCACAGACAGCAAAACTAAACCTCGTTCAGACGTCTGCAGTACCCTCTCCCAACTAACGACATTCAAAATCCATTTTAATAAAATGCCATTTACTTACTACTTTTCAATCATACTTCAATTAGTTAAATTTAATACAACTTTGGAGAAAAAATTTTTATTGTTCACTGGAATATTAAAATATAATATACACTAGTCGCAAAAATTAAGGGATATAGGAAAAAAATTACAAATTTTTAGGTGATTTTCAACAGGCTGTAACTTCGAAGAAAATGTTTGTACAGAGCTCATTAAAAAAGAAAAATGTAGCTTCAAGTCTCTAGTTTTTAAATCCGAGCTTTAAATATTTTTCACGTTAGCGGTTTATGAGTAATCGTCGGAAAACCAAAGAAAAAAAAAATTTCCAAATTTTTGTTCGTCTTAAAATTGGTGTACGGGTTGTAATATTTTTTTGAAGCTACGGCTTGAAGCTACAATTTGGGATCTAAAAATTTGGAATTTTTTCCTAAATCCCTTAATTTTTGCGACTACTATATATATTAAAATTAAAAACATTTAAGACTTAAAACGCGTTCTTTTATTAGATAGGTTTGCTCTTGGCTAGAATCTAGCTGTGAAGCAAAGACGAGGCCGACGATGAAGCAAGTTCAGCCCGAAGTTGCTTATTCACTTGAACTTTAAATAGCTCGGAAACACAAAGGCCCAAAGAGAGTTTCAATGCTTGGCAGTGCATATTTATAAAATAGTTTTTAGAAAAGGAGGGATTTTGTCAAGACGAGGATGCTAACCAGCCGTATGTCTGGAATATCCGATGGAAGAATAGGTGAGGCGATATGAGTTCATGCAACTTCTTATTACTATTCTCTATGATAATAGGAACTGCCGTCTTCTAACTAGCAATGCCATGCCATAGGAGCTGCCGAGCTTGATTAGCAAGGGACAAGATAGGATTAGGAATATGTCTCAAACATCCCTTACTCGTGTTCCTTATACAGCGTTAGTATTTTGTGATGTTTTTTCTTAATTTGAGGGTCCAGACAGACTGTCCAGTTCGTGACTGCGAAAAGTACTTTTCTGTATTAGAATTTAGAGCAAAGCAGCTAAAGAAGAGATTATATAAATTCGGACAGGCTATTATACTATTAGACAATGAAATAAACTAGTTCACTGGTTGCGACATACGAGAAGAACCTGTTGTTTTGGTACTCGGAACTTACTTGAAATTTATTTTGTATCGGCCTTTCTCTCTTGAATGGTGATACCAAACCACATGTTGGTCTTTCAAAGCGTCCGGTGTCTTTGAGAACGCCGCTAGATGCACGCTTTGTCCGTAGCCAGTTCTAACAGCACGCTGCGTTGCGCTCGCTTCGCAAATCGACGGCGTAGAGTTAGTGGCGTCGTGTAACAAGCCAGGGGTGTACGGACGACACTCTGCTAGTTTCTTATCCCATCCGCAATACGGATCCAACACACATCGCACGCAACTGTCGTAGCTGTAGGGACAACAAAGGTATTATATTATTATGTCATATATAGTCCTGTGAAAACCATCATAAAACGCAAGATAACAGATGTGATAGATAAGGTGGAAGGGAAGAGAAATATTCGAGAGTGGACTGGAATTGCCTCGGTCGAGCAGCTATTCCAGTTGGCACTTGACAGATACCGGTTCAGGATGTTGAAGGCTAACCTTTAACATAATCCTAATTAATATTATAAATGCGAAAGTGAGTTTATTTTTTTAATGTAAAAGTCGTGCAGCCTGCACATATTTTTCAACAAGTTATAATATTTCCTTAGGCTTAACGCCTCGTGGCGTTAAGCCTCAATTTCCTAAATTTACTATATTACTAATTTATATATTATCCGATATTCAATTAGTTTTGCACAAACGCTTATGCTAAATATAAAAATAAACCTTTTTTTAAAACCAAGGTTTGCAAAACTGTTGTTTGCTATATTAAAAAAATACTGCATGTTTACATAGATAGGTACGTCAATCTGAACTTGTTAAATCTGTCACAAAACTAATTGAAAATGTACCTACTATTATCTCATAGGACCTGACTGCTTTGGACTTGACGGACCTGTTTTGGAAATCTCTAGAAAAATTAGACTTGACTTGACTTGACTGACTAGTCTCGGGATCTGCTATTTTTGATTTTAATTTCAATTTAGTCTTTTTTATTTAAAAAAGACTTACAAATTGCTATTTTTACTAATGACACTGGCAAAATCATCGGAGAAAATCTGATGGAGCCAAGACATTAAAAAAAGAAGAAGTACTATTATCTCGCTCTTAGTACGAAAGACATATGCTTATTCTGGTACAACAATAATATGCGGGCGTAATGCGGTATCTTGCGTTTTGCACTCAGCAAGTTTTCATTGTGTATAGTTTATTGTTCTTGTAAACTCCTGACTGTGAGCTATTAATGTGCACAAACTTTGAATTATCTTGCACACGTGTCACGTAGTTCGTATAGATATAATTCGCTTTTATGAGACAAATTTTGATATTTACAACGGGGAAACCGTTTACCCCTCTTTTCATAAGTGAAAATTGAGTTATAATTGGACCAGCCATTCTTGAGTTTTTGCAAAACTTAACACAAGAGTACAAAAAATTTACAATCTACTTTCTTTTTTTGGACAGTCGAAAAAATCTAATCTGAAAAAAAATGTGACATGAGCGCTATATTATTTGTGTCAAAGAGCATAGATATCAAGCTTCAAGTAAATTTAATTACAAGGGTTGAATTTCAAATAATCGCTTTTTAACCATTCCTATAAAATTAATCTTCAATAGGCAAAATTAAATTTCAATAGCCTAGCAGTTTTTAAGCTGAACAATGATGAATTCATTTCAGACTTTAAAAATGTAAAAGCTGGTATTCGTTGTATTGTGAATTGTGAACTGTGAAATTGTGGAATTTACTGATATTTTTGTTAAAAAATATTTTGTCAACATTTTTTTTGTAAATGTTACTTTGGAAATAGTATAGCTATATTATACGTCGTTAGATAATTTTAAAATCACAGAACTTGCTCCCTACTGTTTAGCATACCACCAAACAAATAAATTTTACTCCTTGACAACATAATATTGTTATTTTTTATTTATAAAAATTAAATGTTTTACTTTTTTAATTTTATATATAAATACCTAAAAATTTGACATTAACAAAGTTTTTACAACGTTATTAGCATTTTAATGGACATATAGTTTTTCTTTTAAATATAAAGATCGGCAGGCAGGATGACAGTCCACTAACAGCAGATAGCTATATTAACGCAAGCAACGCCATAGAATGTGTCAACTTTAAGGAAAAATATAAAAAGAGTATAGGGGAATGGGAAGTGGTATCTTTTCTGTTATTTCGAAGTGGTATTCTGTAAAAGGACATTGTATTATTCTAACACGTTCATTAAGTATGTATTTGACAGTGTATTTTTAACGTACAGATTTAGAAAAATACTGACCGGTGTGTACAAGCTCTGAGCGGTAGCTGCCTGAGGCGGTTGTCCGTAGCGAGATACAGTGCGTGCGCACGGCGTGAGAGCGCTAACGCGCGGACTGGCTCATTACCTGCTGCACGCCATACGTCAGCCACGCGAGAACCGCCGCCCGCCCATTGAACTATTTTATAAACTTCTCCTTCATCTAGTAAAAACAAAAAAACAAATTTATTAACATTTTATAGATCAATTACCTAACCTTTAGTTTAAGAAGCCATTCAAACATCTCTGAATATTATAGCCATCTCGAATTGTTAAGCTCACATATAAAGGAACAAAAAAATGCATTATATACTTTAGCAATAAAAATTGTGTGTGTCAGCTCCGACCCACGACTTGACTTACTCCTTAAATACGATTGTTCTTGACTAGGCAATAGGAAAAGAGGGTAAAAAAACCGCATCTATAGGCGTTTATTACAGGATACACCTATGAGGCTGTACCAAACAAAGAAATGTTCTAATAATCTAAGAATAAAGTACAAAGACATTATAAATGCACCCTGGTATAAAGAATCTCAAAGTACTCGGTGAGTCAATTTATTAAAAAATACACAGTCTCATCAAAAAAGTCAGTCAAAAGTATTCAGTTTCTCGATTTCACTAATATAGTTAGACGATTATTAAAAAGGTCAAACCTTTTCAACTTTGAATTAGTGTAGTGAAAAATTAGTGGTAGGTACATGGTGAAGTACTTATACTACATCTATTCTTTATTACTACTTCTCTTGATTTCCCTTAATAGATAAGAATAATTTAAATTATTAATCAATTTATTAATTTAAGTAAAATTATAATTGCTCATTAGTTTTTCTACTGAATTGTAATCCTAAAAGAATCTATTTTCCAAGTTAAACCTTTAGCTTATATTTAACAAAAATCGGACATTAAGTTAAGGCCAGGCCCTATGAAACTAAGGGAACTTTAAATAAATGTGCTGAGTCAACCACATATCTGATCAATGTGGAATTTACATATATATATTTTGAGACCTTTATCTGTAGATTATCAAGTCAGAAACATAATTAGGTGATTTTCATTCGATACATTTTTTGATCGAAATCGGCGCCTTTTCCGGAGAATATCACATTTTTCTATTAAACGGCTTGAGTTATATCGCCAAAAAACTGCTCGTAGCAAGGAAACATTGTTTACCAGTGATTGTCAAAATAAAATAAACTTAGGTTTATTTTTACTCCTATAATTAACGAAAACAATTTTGAGACTTACGTTATTTAGTTCCGAGCCAGTGCATACCAAATCATGCTTCAAATAATGTACGCAATATTCAACCTTACGTAAGCTGTATCTTGCGATATATTAAAAAAAATCCTAGAGAGCCGCCGAGCAACTTGTAACTCTCGGGTGGCGGGACGTGGGCGGAGCGAGCGTAGGAATTTTTTTCGTGGGGCCTGCTCTTAACTCATAAAGGAGTCAGGAACTTAAAACTTCTGTCAGCCATATAGTAATTCAAGCGCTATGAAGCGCTTAGTTCATTAGACATTCTTAGCAACTAGTATTTTACTCCATAATTTACATAAAGTAATAAAATTTTAATCCATTGACTAACTATTAAATCTAAACATCACACTATAAATGATAAATTCAAGATACGTTTACAAATGATCCAAGTAATTCCACTACATAGTTTTGATTATCCTAAGTAACAAAGAGATAAAAATAGCAACCTGCAGCTCGATTCGGTAAGCTTTAAATTTATACCTTATCTTATTAATTGGTTAAAATATGTAACACTTACTTGTTCCGGCGTAAAAAATAGTATACGTAATGTCGTCCCGTAACATGTCTACTGACTGCCTATCTACGACCAGTGTAGTGAGGACGAGGTCTCTTTTGTAGAAAGCAGGTGCGTCGCCTTCGTGACGAACTGCGGAGTCCATTAGAGGGTGAGACCTATGCAACAAATTTTATTATTAAATACATTTACCTACGTTATTTTAAAATTGTAAATTTCGTTATGTTATATATTTGTAGTTATTGTATTTCATTGTTGTAAAGAAAAGCCATGTATATTGTATTGTATGTAATGTACAAATATATAGGCAATATATTGTAACTACTTTTGCATAATTTTACATCATGAAATTTTGCATACACGTTGTCAGCGATGCCGGAAAGGACATAGGGTATCTTTCATTAAGAAAAATAATACTGTTCCCGAGGGATCATTTAAAATTAAGAAAACTAACGCCTGGCAAAAGTGTAATAGCAATGAAGATGTTAGGCGTTATATTGCTTGTTTTTTTATTCAACGCAGACAAAGTCGCGGGCACCAGCTAGTAACTTTTATAAATATAACTTATTTAACATAAATAAACAATTTTTTTCTTACATTCACGATTAAACTTCAATGTTGTAATTGTAGAACTGGATGTTATTTAGTATCAACTAGGTATATAACTTAAGCCACGTGAAAGTTAAGTCTACCAATCAGCACTTGGCAACGTTAAACTTTGAAGACCATAAAGGCTTACTCTGAGCGAACTCACAATCGGTACCTATTTCGTGCCGCACCATCAATTAAGACATGTGACCCAATTAGGATAACGCACGCGTTTTGCACAGTATATGAGAAATAAGACAAACGTACTACATAAAACGATAAGGTATTATTGATATTAAATTCTTTTTTTTTTATGCAAAGATCAGCAGAGAAGCTGACTGTCTACTTGATAGTAGGTGGCTAGTTGGCTACCGTCGAATATAACACAAACAACGCCACATATGCTGCAAATGGTTTGTAATTTTGGATGTCGATAACTGAATTGTTTGAGTAGATAAGGTCTTAACGCTCTGTCTCAGGGGTCCCGGATTCGTTCCAAGTTAGCGGGAACAAATTCGGAAATGAACATTTTAATGTTGGCTCTTTTCTAGATATGGCAAGGCAGGACACACTGCGTTTCGCAGTCATTTGGTCAGCCCGTTTAACGACAGTAATCACCCCTTTACAGAAGACACCGTGAAATAACAACATTTATATTATTGCATTCGGTGATTGAGTAAAGTATGCCAGAGGCCATTTTCCTTATCTCTTCCTAATCTCTTATCTTTAATCCTAATAAAGTCGACAGCGCATTTGCAGTACCTGTGACGATGTTTGTGTTAATAGCCGACGGTAGCCACCTACAAATCAAGTGGACCGTCAACCTGTCTGTCGACCTTAACATAAAAAGTCACAAAAAAAAAATTAATTAAAAATTAGTGTATAAAGAAAAATATAAGTAAATAAACATTTACCTGAGTGGTATTAGTATCATCGTAATAGCCTTTACAAAAAATAATAACAATAGTCTGCAAACGGTCTTATAAGGAAGAGCCTCGACCAACATTTCCAAACACTTGCTAGATGGCTGGATGGATATATAAGATACATAAGGCGGTACTCTTGAAGACACGTAGCGTCAGGAGGTTCCTTATTATGCAGCCCTAACCCCCAGTAGCTCAGACTTTGCCACACTACTTACTACACATCCATTGCAAGAGTCGAGCTCCCAAAGAAATTACTTAACCAATGAGCTTCGATTATTTCGTTCCCTAGTAGTTCGATATTTATGTATATTGTAAAAAAATATTATTTAAACAAAAAATTAAGATAATTAAATAAAATATGTACAACAAAAACAATAATACCTGATTTGAAACTAAATTGAAATGTCGGCTCATGTTTGTTTTTCGATTACTTAAACTACTGTCAGCTTCATTTACTTAGGAGGCTCCGAGAAACTAATGTGAGGTTAAGGCTTGTTGAGATTACATACCAATCTTGCGGGAACAGAAGATAAATTAATGCAGGTACTCATTTGGCATCAATTAGTGATTTTAATTAAACGATCAGTATACGTAATTATGTGTGTAACTTTGGGCTCATATATTTCACACGAGTTATTTTGCAAAAAAGAATAAAATAGTTGGTATATTTTATCCTCAGTAGAAACTATCAGAAACTAATAAATATTAATCAAATTTACTAGGCTAGTAAATTCGATGGTAAATTAGTTAAAAAATTTAGTTATAAGTTATAGTTATAAGCATAAAAGCTTTAAATACTCGTATGCTAGTTGTATATACAAATATGTTTTGACAACCTTTTGCTCTAACGAGCAAAACATATTTACAAAGGCGATTGTCGGCACTGCGTCGCCTCAAAGGAGTTGACTTACTAGCAACAAGCAAGTGCATATGATGGTATAAACCTTATTCGACTAATTCATCATGAAAAGCTTAGGCGACTAATAATAGGCCAACGTGATGGGATCATTTAGACAGGTTCAATGAACTCCTTTTTTGTTTCTAACAAGAAATAATCTTCATTTCCAAAAATAGAAAAGCCTTGTATAGTTTCCGATAAATGTTTAACAAATTTCCTACTATGTTTTCATTCGCAGGAATAAATTTACATTTATAGAAAAATATACAAGCCCTTTTAATATTTCCAAGTTCCAATTTAGATATTGCCTCCAGCGTCTAGCTTTTGCACGCATACATTCTGTAGCTTTCTGTAAGTGTTTTTTTTTTTTTAAATCAGATAAGTATAGTTTTTGAGTTTATCCTTTACAAACAAACACACAAAATCTTTCTTCTTTATATTATTAGTTTAGATAGCATATGTATTAATCTGATGTACGAAATAAAGCTCGTATAAACTACGAGTATAATTATTTATTATTGTAAAGTTTCATCAAATCCGGCCGGTAGATTTTGAGTGAAGCAATAACAAACATCCAATACATCCATCCTCACAAACTTTTGCATTTATAATATTGTTAGTGTGTATAAAACACTAGACTTAAAATAACAGAACGATAACAGTTCGTTTAAAATATTTATGTCGACGTGATATTTTCCTTTGTATTCGCACCGTCTAGTTTAGACGCTGTTTGAAATCTACATAAAAGTGAAAAATAGACACTTTACTAATTCCTGGTGACGTTTGATCCAGTTCAGATATAAAAAGTTAATGTTCTAACTTTGTGAGCTTCAACAAATATCTGTAGAGTGGAAACTACAATCTTACTAATATTATTAATAAGAAACTTTTTATGGTTACATGTATGAATGTAGTTTGTTACACTTTGGCATTTGACACATAGTTGTGTCAACATATACTTAGGACACTTTTTATCCTGGAAAACTACTAACTAAAAATATAAAAAATTGGGCGCCACTGTCTAGACTGGCAAGTGTGGCAGCTATTGTTCAAAGCAGTGATATGTTATAACATATCACTGGTTCAAAGACATCTATTGGTTCTACGGGTAGTGAAACAGTTGTAGTGTCTAGTTGAAAGATATTATTTGACATTAATTTCAGATAGATCCTTAATAATACAATTAATATACCTTTAAAATTAACGTAGTCATAGGACATACTCCGCTCCGCAGTCAATACTGGGCAGCCCGTTTGGCGGCAAGAACCAGGCCCTTATGTACCTCTTTTCTCCTATCAAGATCTGTACACTTGCAACCCCAAAGGTAAAGCCAAAAATAGCGCAAACTATTGCCGAGTAATTGTAATTATTTTTAAATTAGCAAGTTAGCTAAGTTAACCGAGTCATATCTTTGTTAAGTTATTCCCTTGTTAGCGATAGCTGGATTGTTGTGTGGCCGACAGAATATCAGGATTTTGAAATTTAGTTTTTATTTTATTTTATAAATGTGGATTGTTTGAGTTGCCTTAAAATAAATAAATAAAAAATAAAAAATTGCCTGTGATGTTTAATCCGACGTTCCACTTAGTTATCGTATGAAATATGATCGGGTCAAGAGCGACTCCAAAAATATATTAAAATAAGACTAACCTGATAAAGTTAAGCACGTTGTCAGGAAGCGCTTCGGTGTTGTTGACGCAGGTACCGGGTCGCGGTTCAGGCACTTTCGCCCGTAATACAGGCAGCCATGCCGAACTCGACGTGGCCTGATTTCATTTTTATTTGGTTACAAAAATACATTAGATGTAATTAAAAGAATTTACTTCAAAATACACTACTAAAACGGTATGTAAACATATAAAATTAAACCATAAAGCGTATCTATAATATTAACTATACTTAGATGATTTCTAAAAATTCTAAATTCATAAATCATTCAAATAATGTCTTAAAATAACAAAAGCCAAATTAACGATACTTAATAGAATTTAATAATAACAAGTTTCACTAAATTAAATACAACAGTAGTGTATAATTATATGTATCAAAATTTGAGTTATTTTTGTATCACTGTATATTTCAAAACTACTCGACCAGACTTAAATATCTGTGTGAAACCAATCGGAGACTTGAAATACCTGAAAATTAAATCAAATACCTGCTCTTTAAATCGTCCTGCAAACGCCTCCTGAATATCCTCCATAGTGTACGTACATATCGCTGATCCAACGAGTCCATCGCTAGCGCCCGTAGTAAAAGCGGCGTAGAACCGCGACGGGTCGCCCGGCATTTGATATACACTTTCTGTTTAAAAAAAAGTTAAATACTTAAACATTATCTAAAATAACAGTCTATGGTTAAAGTAAAAGGCTATAGATAAAAATAACATAATGATTAAACAGTTGAATAACTTTCAAAATCAAATTTTGTTACAATATTCCTTACTCGCTCACCGATGCACAACAGCACACATGCTGTTATTTCACTGTGGTTTTCTGGAAGTCGGTGACCACCTTACGGTAGACTCTACTGTATAGTCGGCAACGCATTTCCAGCACCTGTAGCGTTGCTTGTGTTATAGGCGTAAGTCTGTCTGTCTGTTTGTAAAAACACGACATATTTTTACAATACCATAATAAACTGCTGTGAACTGCTGTGCTGTGCTTCTGAGCTCACCCAGAAGATGCGTTCACTCGAACTTTGAAAATATTTGGGTTATATGAGCTCGGAATTACAGACGAATGAAATAACGAATACAAATAATGTAATAATTAATTAATTATAGTTTTATTTGTTTATTTAACTGGTGCTTTCGCGTCGATGTTTAATACTCACGAATTTCATCGAAGTAAAAGGGAAATTCTCCCGGTATACTGCAATTGAGTCTAGCTTTCAAGTAGGTAGCCCAGTTTTGGCTGAGTATGTGTTTGCCTCCCGTATCTTGCTTGCACACTCTGGCCACTCTAGAATACACTGCTTTGCCACAATTCATGAACTCGACGGCGGTCTCCCGGAAGAAAAACAACACATATTCACCAACATCGAAGGATCCCACGAAGTTCGTTTCTAAAACAAATTCAATTAAAACTTAATTTCATCCAATTACCTACGGAATTCAAAATCTTAGAGACATTAATGTAATAAAGACTACAAAGTTCGCATTTAAATTGCAAATTGTGCAGGATTCCTTATATTTATTTTTATACTAGCTTCTGCCAGCGACCTTGTCCGAGTTGGAAAATGAAAAATATAACATCTAAGAAAATAAGTATTGTAACGCCCTAAAATTATCGCTATGACGACGCTGGCGCTGCTACGGGGACGGTGAAGGTGCTACGGCGACAGTGGCGCTCAATTTTTCATATTTCAAGACGATCCCTCTAGAACAGGGATTCCCAAAGTGGTCGATATCGACCCCTTGGGGTCGATATCGGTTTCCTAGGGGTCGACATAAACGAAAAGTGATTTTGGGGGTCGACGAGGTCTAAAAATCGACCCCTATTATATTAACACAAGTTCTTATTTAAAACTTTCAAGATAGGTAAGTAGGTAGTTACTGTATTGTTTATGTTGTGTTACGTGTACTAAGAATAATTAATATTTTTGTAGGAAATAATGTTCCAGGAATGTAAAGTTTCAAGTTCGTACAAGATGAAAAACTCGGCAAGTCTATGTGGACAAGTTTGTGCAAGATTGAGTTGGAGCGTACGTCTTTCAGCGGCGTTTTGACTTGCTCTCTATTTGACGATAAAGTGCTTATCACACTATTCAATTTGAACGATTCCTATTTAGGAATCTAAGTAGTGAGCTCGTGATCACACTACGCTAAATTGATTTCTAAATCGAAGATATAGAGTTGAAAATGGATAAACTCTTAATTGAATCCAATCTGTTCTAACTGCGATCACACCTTCCGATTTCCTAAATTGGAATCGTTCAAATTGAATAGTGTGATAGCGGCTTTACGCGAATTAAGACGAACGAATTCATGATCAAGTCCAAACATGTTCCTGATATTTTACTATTTAACGAGCTTGCATTTAGGTTGAAAGTTCATTTGCGTTTTGAAATTCGTTGGAGCTTGAACGATAAAAACTCATATAGCTAAGTACTCATTTATTTCAAGAGATTACAAACTTATTACAAAGCTAAATTAAGTGAAGTAAAGTGACTGAAAAAGTGTTAAACACAACATACAACATATTTTAAATAGGTATGTATAATTGTATTTGTAAAAATTACTAACACTTAAGTCTTTGGTTTTCGTTCTTATTCTACCTAATTACCTAATACGAAGTTTCTATACCTAATTACCTACTGTAGTTACTTCCCAATATAGGTATCAAAGTTTATCAAAGAGTAAGTCAGTAATACTTAACAAGAATCCATTAACTGAGTGTGATAAAAATAAGATAGTGTGCAAATTTAACAGTTTATTATTGTTTTTTATTTAGGTTCCTTATTTTTTTGTTTGCAGAATTACTGAAAGTTTTATGATGGCGGACACGAAAAAAAAATGCAGACAATACAGTTTGGACTACTTGAAGTTCGGATTTATTGCATCTCCATCAAATCAACACTTCCCGATGTGTCTCATATGTGAAAAAGTAT
The DNA here is from genome assembly GCA_936446665.2 of Synanthedon andrenaeformis. Taxonomy (NCBI): domain Eukaryota; kingdom Metazoa; phylum Arthropoda; class Insecta; order Lepidoptera; family Sesiidae; genus Synanthedon; species Synanthedon andrenaeformis. The sequence goes on along the minus strand of OW387781.2, from coordinate 8,134,214 downwards.
TTAGTAACGATGCCATGAAGCCTTCAAAAATGGATGACCACTTATCAAGAGTACATGCTAACAAAAAAAGTAAGCCCTTGTCATATTTTCAAGCACTGAAAGAAAAACTAGACAAAAGGCCATCCATAGGATCGATGTTTGCGTCATCATCTATTCGAGACAATGATGGTTTACGAGCGTCCTATAATATATCTTTACTAATAGCGAAGTCGGGGAAACCCCATACAATTGGAGAGCAGCTTATCTTACCAGCCATTGCGGAGGTCCTTAACAATGTATTGCACAAACCCGCACATGATATTTTAAAGAGAATACCTTTGAGCAACAACACCGTTCAGAGACGCATAGATGAGATGGGACGCGATGTGGAAAACATTTTATGCAAGTTCTTACAGACCCGCAGATTCTCTCTCCAGTTGGACGAGTCTACATTACCCGGCAATGAAGCTCTATTGTTAGGATATGTTCGATTTATCAAAGATGAAAATATGTGCCAAGAACTGATTTTTGCTGCATATTTAGAGACTGATACTAGAGGAGAATCGATTTTTCAGGCCGTGGAACATTTTTTTACTGATAAAGCTATTCCATGGAAGAATATTGTTTCTGTTGCGACTGATGGTGCACCGTCTATGGTTGGTCGTCATCGTGGCTTTATAGCTCACTTAAAGCGACAACTGCCTGATGTACTGGTTATTCACTGTGTGATTCACAGGCAGCATTTAGCAGCAAAAAAGCTGAGTCCTAGATTGCATAAGTCTTTACAATATGTAATAAATGCTATCAACAAGATTCGAAGCAATTCTTTGAACTCTCGGTTATTTGCTCAACTATGTGACGAAAACGACGAAGTCTTTACTCGGTTACTTCTGCACACTGAAGTTCGCTGGCTATCAAGAGGCTCTTGCTTAGAAAGATTTTCAGCCCTTTTTGAATCTGTGTTGGAGTTTTTACAAGAAAAAGATCCGAATTTGAAAGAAAATCTGAACAATTGTAAAACAGATATTTATTACTTGACTGATATCTTTGGAATGTTCAACAAAGTTAATTTGCAACTACAGGGTGATGATCTTAACTTGATTAAAACAAAATCAATAATATCGGCCTTCGTGGGTAAACTAGTTCTTTATAAACAAAATTTAGGCAGAAAAGAATATTCGCAGTTTCCGCATTTGTCAAAATTACCAAAAATGCTTCAAGATGATGACATTTTATTATATGTTACTCACTTGGACGCATTACACAAGGATTTTACGGAGAGGTTTGATGATCTTTTAAATTTACAAATTCCTCAATGGATAATAAATCCGTATAACACCACAGCCATAGAAGAAGCCAATGTGATAATGCAAGAAGAGTTGATTACCATCAGCACAGACGAAGAGCTTAAGCAAAAGTTCAACCAAGGCTATCAGAAGTTCTGGTTGCAACGCAAAATTGAAACACAGTATCCTACATTGTGGAACATTGCTGAAAAATACCTTATCGCTTTTCCATCATCATATCTAGTTGAAAAAAGCTTCAGTGTGGTAACAAACATTTTGACAAAACAAAGAAACCGTTTGAAAATCAACGAACGTGGAGATTTAAGGCTGCAACTCACTAATATTGAACCGGATGTAGCTAGATTGGTAGATAGTCACCAGGTTCATCCATCGCACTGAATGTTTTATTTTCTCTTTGCGAATTAATAGTTTTTAAAATATAATTTCCTACCAACTTAAGATGCTTTATGTATTAATTTGTAATAATTATAAATTAAACTTGATATTTACTGAATTGGATTGTCTTTTTATTTTGTTAAATTTTGACGAGAAAATGAAATCAACTTCACTCACTTAACCAAGTGCAAAGTTTTCTAATTGGCACCTTAGTACCTAGGTATTTTGTACCAATAGGAAAAAACTAAAGATAGACTAAGATAGATAGCTGCTTTAAGTTAGCGGACCATTATGAATAAGGGGGTTGGTCTTAAAAGTAGGTAATTTGACCATGGGGGTCTGAGGTAACAGTTCATTGTTGAAAAGGGGTCACTTGTCCAAAATAGTTTGGGGAACCCTGCTCTAGAACTTAACATTTTTCCAGGATATAAAGTATCCTATTGTATAATCCAGGTAATAAACTATCTGTGTGCCAAATTGCATGGAACGAAGAAATCTAATATCATTATATCAAACACTACTTATACTTATCTAACAGTCTAAAATCAAATTTATTAAGGCTGAAAATAAAGCCTTATCTTTTCATTAAATAAATATTGAAATACTTACTATCCAACCATTTGGAGTCATATTTTAACGTCCTTTTAAAATAATACTTCTTTAATCCGGTACGGAAGTCAAATAGGTCATTGCGAAAAATAACCGGATCCGCCTTAGTAAACTCTGCATTTGTGCCCGCATATAAAGCCGGTAGGTCCCCAGGGTTGCCTTCTGTGACCCACACGGCCGTACTATTATCGGCCGGATCGTATGGACACTTTGCCACTCCGTTTCCTATACCTGGCACGTACTCGTGCCGGGGAAGGTGTGTTAAATTTAACTGCAACAATTTCATGTATAAACCTTTATACTACATATATGTTGTATGCTTACAAAGTAGTTTTCCAAAGAACATACGTACAATGGATAAGTTTGGGTTCTTATTAAATGAGTGACCGATGGGTTTGAAAATGACAATAAAACACACATAATATAAGCGCTATAGTTATGTATGTATGGTATGAAAATATTGCGAAGGATAACAGGAAAAATGCTTATCCGAGAGTTATAGCAACATTCTTCGAAAAAATATTAAGACCTCCCAATCCACAGAGGAATATCGAAGTAAATAACAATGAATATTGTCCGCACATTGAGGAGAAAACCAAGGCCCTGCAGGGTGGTGTAAAATATAAAATACGTTAGCGTATTGTAAATACCATTAAAAAATAAAAATTGTAAATATATACTGTGGCTTTATTTATATATATTTTACAATTTCACTAAAATACGTTTTACTTACAAATAATTTAAAAAAAAAATATTATATTATATTTTAAATTATTCTTAAATTTATCTTTTTGTCAATACTCAAGAAATGTTAGAAAATTATTTATATCCTATAAATAAAATATTAATTCAAATTCAAATTCATTTATTTGCAGGCAACTGGACCCATATTATACAGTTTTAAGTTATTATATATATATAAAATAAAAGAAAATTGTTTATAATACTAACAGTAATAAGATATAATACAAGATGAAAGAAAAGAAATAATAATAATAAGTAATAATAATAATAAGTAAGTGCCTAAAAACTAAAAACTACCACCAACATGTCTATCACAACAATGTCGGATATATAAACAGTCTAGCCTATCAGCAATCATTGATATAACTTTGTTAGAGCTGTCCCGCACCCGCCTAACAAGTGATGCACATTTTTTACGCATGTTAGCATAGAAACAATCAGTGCTCATCATTGCAAACATCCCCGAAGCACTACAGAAACGGGGTAGCCCTAACATCGCCCTAAACGCGTTGTTAAATTGGACACGAAGGGAGCTGTAGCATTTTTGATAATGCATATGACATCTGTGAGCAGGCTCTTAACCTAGAGGCGGCAGTAAATATCCTTGTTGATCAGACCACTAATTTTGTAACTTTGCTTTAGTGTTTGAAAAATTGTATAAAAAGTACAGAGAAGCAAAGCCTAATTTCTTATGAAAATTACAAACAATACTCACATATACAACCCAGTCTTTGGGACTATGTGCATTAGTACCGCACACATACAATCTCACTCCATCGTCCAGCGGTTGTAACACGCGAATGTGGTTTCTGCACTCGAAAGGCTCGGATTTGCCTTTACTCACACACTTCGCCACGTTGCTTGCTTCCAGTAGCAATGTGTCACGCTGTCGGCAATCATTTAACATCAAAAATTATAATATCACTTTTTAAAGCGGAAACAAGTGCTAAGAATTGCAACATTCAAACTAAAATCTGCTAAGTACACTATATTAACATTCCAACATTTTGGAATCTTAGTGGATAGCGTGATTCCAAAACGACTATTCACTAAGATTCCACCTTAGTGGATCGTATAAAAAAACTTTTTATCAATATCTCAAAGATATATTTTTTCACATTGCAGATTTTGGTTTGACAACGACGATATACAAATATATATTTATAATATATTGCATATAAACTTGTTTTAGTAGTATTGTTTTGAATAACAAAGTACAATAATGAAATATAAATAACAGTTACTATTTAAAAATCTCTTTTGTTTCATACTCTCAAAATGACACAAGATCATTTATCTAATAGAAAAACGTCCTATTATCTAAATCCAATAACCTCTAAGGAAAAAACCTCAAAGCAATCGGAAATGAAAATGTAATTGCTACAACGATTTGTGGTTATTGGAGATTTTATCTTATAACCTCTGAAGAAAAATAAATTATGACCCCAAATTTGTATCGGGGGTCTCCTGTTCGATTCCCGCCGGGTCCACTTTGGAATTAAACTTTTCAAAGTTGGCTCTGGTCTGGATTTGGAATGTAGTGGCGGCCTTACAGAAGACAACCGTGAAATGTTGTGTTTCAGTGAATGAATAAGGGATGCCAGAGACCATTTTCTTCATAACGTTGCTTGTGTCATATGTGACGGTAGCCACCTACCATGAAGTAGGTAGACCGTCAACCTGTCTGTCGAGATTAACATAAAAAAATGAAATTGATAAATCACAAAGTCTCTTTCCGCATGCATTCGTAGCGTACTCAAAGAAATGTCGCAGGCAGACTTGCACGTGTTTCATATAATTATTATTACGAGTGCGAGCCCTTAAGTGCCGTCTAACAACATCCCTGTAACGTCTCACACTTTTAAAATAATTTTAACACGTTTGCCTTGTTGCTTTAATCATAGCTACATAATAATGTGTTGTAAAATATTTCGGTTTTCTTTTTTCATTAATTTAATAAGAAGGCAAATTTATTTTGCAGTTTATAGTAGAAGACATTACTACTTAAGATCTTATTTACATTCAAAACAACTATGTAGGTATTCATTTATAAATGAATGCAATATTACCAAAAATTTCTACAACCCAAAAAACAAAAAAAAAGTGTTTTTTCCTACAAACCTATATTTAAATTAATAAATAACTCGCCAAGCCTAAACACACAAACTGTATGGCCTTAAAGTAAGCATTATTATAGTGTGGATTGTGGGCGAAACCCTGCAGTGCACGCCCAGACACAGTCCTGAAAATTTCATTTCATGAGTCATAGCGCTAAGACACTCTACCAATGGACTCGTTAAATATTTAAAATTTATCAAACGTATAATATTTTTTTATGTATTATAACACCTTCTTTATTCTGCCCACAGCTTTGAAACATGAAAGTGTAATTAAATTTGCAAATTATAAATAAGCAACACTCATTACACACTCTTAAACGCTTTTGGTCGCACAAAGGTGATGATACTCTGTTTTAAAACTGCAAAAAAAAATTACTTTCAAAATGCATTTAGAATGTTGTGTAGCGCCTGTGAAGTGGACGCTTTAAAATGTAACAGGGCAAATTCATACATCACAAAGTATTCTTTGAAAGAACTCTGTCTTTGTGTAATACATGGTAATACACAATGATATTAAGTAGAGTCTTAAAAGATTATTTTTGGGAAAATGTTTAAAAATCATGTATTTAAATACCTAATATAGCACAAAATATTTAATGTAAATTTTTAATACAACTTATACTTTATAAATCGCGTATTTTAAATTCAGTTTCAAATTTTGCTCCAAAACGCCAACACTTATTAAGTGACCCGTTGTGACGTCAGTTCCGAAATCATATAATGTTAACTAAACGTCTTTGACAGCGGTGATGTTTGCGAACAAGTGACGTCATGCACTTTGAAAGGTGTTCGTTGTCACGTGACTTGAGTGTTTTAATTACATTTTGATTTTTTAATAAAAATTAAATTCCTTAAAAATAAAAATAAAATATTGTAATTCTAATAAAAGTAAAGCAACGGCCATGGGCACTATTTTCAATATATCTAATATTTTTAAAATATTTTTTTCATACATGAAAGTTAGTACTCACCTCACAATGCGACTGGCTTATATCAGTCATGTTCAGTTTGAATACACGATCCCTGCAACAACAGTTTCATTGGATACGTTTTTGCAGTTAAAAAATATATAAAATTGGAGTAAAAAACACGCGGATATGCGGCATGCTATGCTAGCATAGCGTAAGTGATTTTTTTTTGTCAGAAGCACGTGTGCTGATTGTAGCTTGTTTACGTTTGTTTGAAAGAATATTCTATTTAACAATTCGCATATAGTGTACACGTGGTATTTTTTTGTTATAATCTTTTGTAGTGGTTGTAAAACAATGTAATTTTTGAAACAAATGTTATTTTTTTTTATTAAAACAGATTGGTTATGACCCATATAAAATACAACGATATATGTAAATGTTTTATAAATCAAAATTTAAATATGAAAAAGTAATTTTAAACAATCAAACACTAACGGATATGGGTTTATATATAAAGAAACTAGGGACCCGTTCCCGACTTTGCACGGGTGCAATTTTTATCTGCAACTTATATATAAAAACCTTCCTCGTTTAACCCTCTTTCGATTAGTGGAAACCGCATAAAAATTCGTTCAGCAGTTTTTGATATCATCGCGAACATACATACAGACAGACAGACAGACGAGGTGAGAAACTTTGTTTCATAATATGTAAGGATATGCGTATATTACGTGATATTTAGGAATGAAGCAAGTAAGTAGATCTTCATTAAAGAATATTGTTGGAAATGTCTATATTTGTCTCCAACTAATTATGTAATACCAAAATAGAAATAAATAAAAAAGAAATACAAATAAAAGTTGAAGAAAATAATAGATAATTTGCCTTTCATGTCTCGACTCCATTTTCCTTTGGTAGATTATTACTGGTAATGGCAACGAGTTGTTCCAATACTGATTACACTCTAATAATGACCTATTATAGTTAACCTACATGACATGTTAGGCAAATAATTGTTTAGATTCAGTAATTTGGCGTTGAATATGATATCCTTAGATATTTATTATCCCCTAGCTGGTTCCCGTTGAAAAAAAAGAACATTTGAAAAACGCCTGACATCTTTTATATCGCTGTGACAACGGCGCGGCGGTGCCGCCACTGTTGACGACAGTGACGCCGCATTTTTTATCCTATATGTTAATCAAGGTGTTGTTAATCATTAATGCATTATCTGTGTGCCGAATTTCATCCAAATCCGTTCAGCCGTTTTTGCGTGAAAGAGTAACAAACATCCATTCATACATCCGTCGACCCATCGTCACAAACTTTCGCATTTATAATATAATATATTAGGAGGACTTATAGAAATAAAGGAATTTACACTAGCGAGCATAATACACATAAGCTGTATAAACTCCTAAGTAAGTTTGACAAACTCTAAAATAAATAAATGTTACTTACATAGCACCCACATAAAGTGTATTTCTGTCTTCGTTCATATACAAAGTTCTATAGAAGAGGTTGCCACATGAGAATTCTCTAATATGATCTGCAAAGAAGAAAAGAAAAGTTACATAACAAATATAAGGAATTACAATAGAACTTTTTTTTTGAATTATTAAATAGGAGTCACTTTCGGCCAACTTGAAAAACTTTTACATAATGGCGTTGAAATAAATACTTATAAATATTACAATACAATTCAAATATCAAATATTATTTAGGGTAATTAAAATAAGTGGAAATATAATTAAAATCGTATATAGTAATAATCGTAGAATAAATAGTATAATCATAAATAGTAGAATCGTAGAGAAATATTCAAATGTTGAAAAGAAAGTCAAAAGAATGCTCATATACCTAAGTACACTGACGATTTGTTTTATACATTTATTGTAGGTAATATTGTAAAAATAAATATAATTAGTGATTGTCTTTTATTCTAATTAAGTAAGGTTTTTAAAATCATTAAGAACGAGAAACATATTATATTTGTAAACTTCGCACAAACAAAAACAGTCAGAAATTGGCTGAACCTTTTATGTTGGCACTTTTACACGAGTAAGTAAAAATTACTACTCAGAGACGAATGTAGCTACGACGAGTTACTAGACTACTCCCTCGATTTTATCCCGAACCAACCGGCGAGTTATCATGTTTGATTGTTACTTATTATTTCACTAGACAACTCGCTCACAATAGGTGATTCTGTAAATCTGTACAGTTGAACATAAAAACTTAATAAAATATTAAAGTGGAAACTAGATATTGCTTTTAAATAAAACAAGTTGTTAGTATAAACTACTTTTAACCTATTTTTTATAAAACTTTTTGTTACCTGCGGCAACAAAAAGTTTTATAGCTATTTAACGGTTCTCAACCGTCTAGGGTTGTGATGGAATTTCGTTTAAACAACTGCAATTTATACTGATAACGTTTTATAACTGCCACTACAATAAGTATAAGTGTCGCAACGGTTTATGAGCGCTCGGCAAAACTGGCGGGGATGTCTGCGCAGGTGTACACTCTACTCCCGCCATAACAGATCCAAAAAATGAATACTGCGCATTCAAGGTCAGCGCTCATAAACCACTGCGACACTTATAGCAATTATAGGTATAAGGCGAGGGACGCAGTTAAATGTAGCGGCCGCGGCGCGCACGCAACCTCTCGTGACGACTCGTCCACACACACCATCATACTCATATAACTAAAACATTTTATTGACTTTAGACATAGACTACTAATAGTAGTTGCAGACAAAAGGCAAAAAGTAATTAAAAAAACTATGACAGAATTTGGATCCCATTTAGATAATCTATATTGCCTGATGATGCCTTTAAAAAAGATGATGGGAGAGGCACGTCTTTTATTTCGCCAAGTAAAAAAAGCAGTAGTAGTACAGTCGAAGTAAGAAAAGGTTTCGCACTGAATTGAAATTTTCAAAAATCCTTTCTTGACATGCTTACATTATCAAATGAACCTATGTTTCAAATTTCAGCTTTCTAAACTTAGTAGTTTTGGCGGTATGCGTTGATGAATTTTATAAGCATAATTTTGTCGTGACTAATCAACTATCAATTGTAACGTTATGTAAAAGTAATCATAGTGTTAACATGTTAACAGCTATGTGTTGTTAAACCTACACTTTAATCGCTATTTAAATGCACCAAAAATAGCTTTAGAGAAAATTCTCTCTTAATATCGCGATGCCAAATTACGTAGTAAATTTATACTAAGTAGGCAATATGGGTAAATGCGGCTAAAATGTAAATCCATAATAACGAGGTGAAGTATCGCGCGACGCTGGCACTGATGACCGCATTATGCAGATACCATCAGCGGGGTTAAATACCGCAACAAGTAAACAGCCGAAGCCGACTGTTTGCGTGAAACTGTCGCGTTGTATGACGACCGTTTTAAAATCATTTTCGCTGGGCAATTGTTTCCGCAAACAATTAAACCATCATTCACATACTTTATTGAACATAATAACAAACTCTTCGATGTGTTGACAGTTTAAGGCGATGAGTATCTTCGAAAATCCCCAATGCAATTTATAATCCATACCAAATTTATAAAAAAATCATCGCTACCGGACCGCATCCGGAGGACGTTCATTGCAGGGTTTCCCTATAATTTTTTAATAGGACCGGTCAGCCTGGATCAACCGTCAAAGTAACAATGGTCTAAGTAAAAGTCAACAAACGGTCTGAGTAAGTTATTTACTAAGCATTTATATATAGATAATGTTGCTCACTTAATAATCAGTCATCATTAGCTATAGCTCTATTTGAAAGTATATCAAATGCGATGATTTCATACAAAAACCTACGCCTAATAAAACAGGTTGAAAATAAATTTGGAAACATAAAATTATTGAACTTATTTATTACAAAATATAAATTTTGTGAGCAACGGATTTTATGAGCAACTTAATCAAGCTTTAGGAAGTGTGCGCCAATATTAACTGCCGTCGAGGATTCGACAATATACGAGGCATTCCAGACAGAGTTTAAAAAATATCAGTTGCGACCTGCTTCTGTGACTGTGTAGATTTATAATATGACTTTTGTGAGGTATTAGAACATATTTCTATCAATATTTTTTATATTCTTAATTACAAGATGGCATGGCCGCCATGTCATCCTGTTTACTCGCATATTAACTCTATATTTACTCATTTAAAATGTGGCAGGGCACGCTGCGTTTTGCAGTCATTTGGGCAGCCCGTCCGGGGACAATAACCACCTCACAGAAAACCACCGTGAAATAACAGTAAGGGACTTACATTAGTACATTACGGAGCCCATTACCTCATCCCATCATTATCCGTTATCCTTAATCCTTCTATGGTCGGCAGCGCACTTGCATCACCTATGGCGTTGCTTGTGTTATAGGCGATGTACAGACAAATGTGTCCCGTAGCTGTGCCCGTAGTTACAATAGATTTGCAGTGGAGCGGGATAAGACAAATAAAACAAGGCTCAATATAATTTTTGGTCGCTTCAATGTATAAGTAAATAGATACGGTTTGGTAAGTCTGTGAGTCAAGAATGAGTGGCAAGGTGGCAAGTGAATAACAATTGTTGGCCAGTTCAACCGAAATAGTTTCGAACATTCCAAAAGAACAAATCCACTGTTAGCCAACGTTTCACTTCGTGTATGCACAACCGGCAGCTGTTTTTACATTTTTCTCGCTCCTTTTATTTTGTACAAACATTCGGCTGTGTTTTCCTGCGTCTGGATTACTTTGTTTTATTTGATAATACCACTTTTAGTTCATTAAAACATTAAAGTGTGATGTATTCGTACTAATTTAACCACTACGAATATTATAAATTAAATTTTGCTCGCGACTCGTCCATCCTCTTTTTTTCTAAGTGTGTTAGAATCCAAGAGTACAAACTATCATCATTATTATGATGTTTCTTATAGTAAGTATAAGAAACACCATATATAAGAAATCTTAAATGTTCTTATGATTTAACTACATGCGACTAAATTGCATCTTCATATATTAAGAAAAACGGGGGTAAATATTTAAAAAAAGCATACGATTATATCCTTCCAATTCTAATATTTTAATAAATGGATACACATATTACTATACTGCTAAAAATTATTTTTATGGTGTAAACATCATTTTCAAAGTGGAATAATATTTTAAAGATATAATTACCTTATTCAGAGTATTGAATTTATTTTTTAGTAATTTATATCGATTTGAATAAACGTCCTGTGAATTAGTTTTTAACATTTGTTTAATTGAGACGATCTTTTAAATAAATAACGTGAGTGACTAGATTCAATTGCCCTCTGAACATTTTCGTCGTAACTGTGGTTGTGAATTAACATCCAAACCACGGCACGACAAAACTTCTACAAGGCCTTCAGTTAAGTGCTCATCTTTATGCATGATATCAAAAGCTTGATAAGAATTTTTAATATAAAGACGTCAAATTGTAAAAAAATTTAAATTTTGAATATTACATAAGTATCTGTTAAATGGTAGGTACTTATAGAGTATTTAAATACTTATTAGGAAACGGTTTAAGTTTTAAAATTACACTAAGCACCTTCGAAGGATGTGCTGAAGCTGAAGACCTTCTTTTGTAATAGGGGTTAAAGTATGAAATTGCCGTTTTATTGTAATAGGTACTTCGAATTGACATAGAACCTTCATGGTTTGAGATTTTTGAGTGAAACTTTTTTCATACGGTACCTATGTAGTTCTTCTTTTAAAAAATGTGCAACATTCGATTATCAACTTTCAGTTGTTTTTTTTATTCAGCTTAGACAATAAAGATGGATACTTCGAAAATTCGTGTGATTTTTGAATACGAGTTCCGACGCGGAACTAACGCGGCAGAAACAGCTCGCAATATTAATGTTGCGTTTGGAGAGGGGACTGCTAATGAACGCACTGTGCGATTTTGGTTTAAACGCTTTCGTGATGGAAACTTCGATTTGAAGAACGAACCACGTGGAAGACCGCCCACACAGGTGAATAACAATGATTTGAAAGAGATGGTGGAAGCCGATCTGAGCCAAACTACCCAGGAATTAGCGGCATGGTTTAACGTTACCTTACCAACAATATTGACTCATTTGCGTCAAATCAATAAAATAAAAAAATATGAAAAATGGGTGCCTCATGATTTGACTGATCTGCAGAAAGAAACGCGTGTTGAAACTTGCGTTGCCTTGTTGAATCGATACAGAAATGAAGGAATATTGGATCGAATTGTGACATGTGATGAAAAATGGATTCTTTACGATAATCGTAAGCGGAAAATGCAATGGCTGACCCCAGGTCAAACGCCGCAACAGTGTCCTAAAGCAAAGCTTACCAATAAAAAGGTAATGGTAACTGTTTGGTGGTCTCAGCGTGGTGTTATTCACTATAGCTTTCTCCGATCTGGTCAAGCAATAACGGCAGATGTCTACTGCGCCGAACTCCGAACAATGATAGCGAAACTAGCAGTGAAACAGCCCCGACTTATGAATCGATCTTCACCATTATTGCTCCATGATAACGCGAGACCTCATACAGCACGAGAAACCGTTTTAACTCTACAGGAACTGCAATTAGAAACCATTCGTCACCCTCCGTATTCGCCAGACCTTGCTCCAACGGACTACCATTTTTTTCGTGATTTGGACAATTTTCTGCGTGATAAAAAGTTTTCTTCTCAGGAGGCAATGCAAAATGCTTTCACACAGTTTGTCGAATCTAGATCACCAGAGTTCTATCGCAAAGGCATAAATGAGCTTCCTATTAGATGGCAGCAATGTATAGATAATAATGGTAATTATTTTGATTAAATAAATATGTTAAATTAAAAAAGAAACGAATTTTTATTTTTCCGTACAAATCGGCAATTTCATACTTTAACCCCTAATACTAAATATTTCTGGGTGAAATTAAATAATAATTTGATTCTTTTTAATAATAATTTTATTAGGCAAGCTTTTTACGATACCATTTGAACATAGGTTATTATATATATTATAATAACAGAGGTTATTATTATAAACAGAGGTTGAAGTGCAATGGTGAAGCAGTAGTTATTATAAATTGTCTTTCTCAATTTTGAGAGTTGGTATAATAAAAATATAAATAAATATGTGTGCATGTACATATTATATTTATTAAAAAATTGCGTTGAGAATGGTACTACAACCTCACGTCGTTTTAATTGTGATGCGTTTTCTAAGAGACGCTGACCTGAAACGAGCGCGAAACGTATAGTTGTGCACTTTATCTGTTAAGGAGACGTCTGCCTTTCAACTAATAGAATTTTTAATCAAGTTGCTTGCGGCGGCGCCGACTCGCTACGAGTGCGCCAGATTAATGTAATTGGACGACGCCGTCACAAAAGCAAATTGTAATCCCCCCTCTTTCATTATATATCCGTAACGTAGCACCCAGACACTGTATCGTATTTTTACTTTGCTCTACACCATGCGACACTAGTGCAACGCGAAATTTATTTAAGCGAAACACAATAACAATTTGCCTAACAAACGGGTGACTATCAACAAAGCTGACATTTGCATAACCTCCTCTTCACTGCGGCTCGCGTTTGGCCTGCGATATCTACGCAAAGAGTGCCTGAAAGGGGTCACAGTCAGTGTTCGGAGCGCCCCTTAAATCGGCCGATTGCGGCACAGTCGTTAGGAGAGGCGAAGTGTCGGGACAATTAAGTTGAAGCGGCGATTGTGAACGGTGCCAAAGCGGATGTAGGTCAGTAGAGTGGACTCGCCGACAGGCTCGGTCCGCTCTCCCTGCCAACGCCCGCGACCTATGACCCGACCCTCGTCCTTACTGCCCCTCTGCCAAAACAGCACTTCTCTCACGACAGACCGGTGCTTTAGCCCTTTTGGACTATAATGCCAATAAACGAAATTGGGATATCTATACACAATCCTGACACCGTATAAACAAATTTACTAATGCATCCATTGCAATAAATACATATTATAATACCTACATGAAGCGAAAACTTTGGATCCCTTTTTAAGAAAATTGCGTAGGAGTATGAAATTATATGGAGAAAGACTGGAGAAAGTTAATGTTTTTATTTATATACTAGCTTTTACACGCGACTTCGTCTGACTATATTTTATAAACAAAATATAGTCTATGTTACTTACTTACTGATAATATGAAATAATTTTTAAAATCGTTTTAGTAGTTTTTGAGTATTCATTACAAACAAAAATACAAATATTTTCTCTTTATATATATTAGTATAGATTTTTATTTAAAAAAATATACATTCGAGTGAAGCCGGGGGCGAGTCGCTAGTGTTACATGATTGATATCTGTAATTCGACTTCATAACATGCATTTAATTCGTTTTATGTGCCTATAAAATGGAGGACCCCTGCTCGTTTGACCTAACACCCATTATTTCGAACATGAAACCTTATCAATGTACTTCTTACTCCTATAGATGCATTTTACGGAAGACGTCGCCATCTATCTAACAAGAAGGGGAGATAAGGCGGTTTAGTGCACTCTCAAATGCCGCGTATACCCCTGTGCACGATTTTCGAAGCTTTAAATCCGCCATTATGTCGAAAAGCACTTCATACGGGAATGTTTAGGTACAAATTGCCATAGAGGATGACCGAATTCAACTATACGCACACATATTTCTTACAATAAACATGCAAATTTTTAGTATAACAATAGCAATTTGAATACAAAGTTTCCTATTTCGTACACCATGTCCTAAGCAATGAAAGCATTTGAATATATATTTTTATAGAATAAAAATATTAAAGTAAAATTTAATTAAATGTTCAACTATACGTATAAGTATAATAACACCATAAACAAGCCGTTAATTATTATTTTTTCAAAAAAAAAAAAAAAATTTGTCGTTGTACTTATGTTACCGAGGTCATAAAGTTAGTTTTTAGGATTTTTGTCTATTTGTCGGTGCGTTTGTGCACGCTAATTTCATTTGAACTTAGCACACAGATAGATTATTACCTGGATTAACATATAGGATACTTTTTATCCTGGAAAAATGTTAGGTTCCTGTATAATTTTCAAAAGACGAAATACAGCGCGTACGAAGTTGAGGGCACCAGCTAGTATTAAATATTAATGTGATTCTCTGTACGTAATGTCTTAAACATGTAATAAGAAAATCGTGCATTCAAAATTTTTCAACGCCTCTTCGTATATTAAAATTAGGTTTGAGATGCTGCCACAAAAAGTAAGTACCACTTTCCTGTACTATGCACATAATATACTCTCTCACCTTGTAATAAAGGATGTTTATGCTTGAAATGAATGTTTTTCTGTCCCGGAAAAGAAAAGAACATTGGCAGCTTATATTACCCACTCGTCTTAAACATAAAAGCACATGGCGTAAAATTAATACAGTAAGTATATTGAGTGGGGAATTGTTGATATCTTTAAGTAGGGAATGCCGTACAAAAATGTGCTTTACCGTTAATAATATTGTTGGTTGGGGAACTAATACGAATGTCTAATAAGGAATAAAGATGTATGGGAAATCAATTCGATATCTACTGGTTAAATTCAAAATCTGTTTTCGGTGAGATGTGTAAGGGATGCCAGAGCCCATTTCCCTATCCCTTCCTATTCGCTATTTTTAATCCTACTATGATCGGCAGCGCATTTGCTGCACCTGGCTTTGTTTGTATTATTATAGGCGACGTTAGCATGGAAAAGTCTTGGGCGCCAGTTCGTACAAGTATATAGGTATTATGTATATAAGCGATACACATGCATATATTTTTGAAGTGAAACTTCTTTAGGCGCGTTGGGCATTTTTGAGATGGGAAAAAACCATTGAACTCGCGACACTGTTACCGTAACCGACACCTCTGTATGTAAGTCTTTCCTGACGGTTCAAAAAATGTACACGTAATTATTCAAGTTTTCACTCCTGTCGGCACTCCCAGAGTGCCACTGATTTTTTTTTAAACTCTATTACATTGATATTTTTGTATATTTCATTTAAATTTTGAACAGCTCATAATGGGTACGAGTGAAACTTTATTTATTAACGAGAGATGCGGGCGGCCACATGCGGCGGCGGCGTGAGCAGCGAAGCGTGACACTGATAGCCTCCCTGAGCTGTCACTGCACGTCGCACGACACTGCTCCGCAAATAATAAGCTGCATACATTACAGACTGCCGCGCCGCTACATAAACCGGCTCGTATGCATCCCCACACAACTAAGCACCTTGTTGTACGTGGTTGTACCACAGATTACAAACTAGTTAACTCTATATGTACAGTTAACGATATAAAGTGGTCTACAAACTACAAGGATATAATATTTCAAATCAATATAATATTGCAAATCATAACAAAGAGATTCATTCAATTATATTCGTGTTTAGTGCTGAAAAAAGTGAGACACGTTATTAAATACGTTATTGATTCAGTGTATGGACTCAACTTACAGACTCAACTTGTGCGTTTAAAAACACTTGTATAATTGTAATTATACAGTATGTGTTTTAAACGCATAGCCATAGTCTAAGCAAAGATATCTAATCTTCGGTCATTTTAAAAATCGAAATACACAGGTTACAAGTCATCTGTGTATTTCGATTTTGTTCCATTTATAAAGTCAAAATTAGTCAGGTAAGGTTAAATGAATATAAGACACAGCTTTAAATATTTCTAAGCATTTGGACATATATTTTTTAATTTAGTTATGTATGCTTTAAATAGAAGAAGGTACCACTAAAATTCTAAACAAGACTCTGTTAACTTCAAAGAATTAGTTATCTACATTTATTCAAAACTGTTTTAAATTTATTTACGTCTCTTTTAAATTTTTATCAGAGTTCGAAAAACCCCATAGGATCAATTTGTTTTATAGGCCGTCCTGTCTATAAAAGACGGCAAACTGAAAAATTCTCCTGAGGGCCGACTTAATAATTTACGACGTTGTTGTTAGAACGTCGAATTTCTGTTTTCATGGTCTAATTTATTTAGTTCCTAACATAATCATCCTTAATGATCTTATATTCAGTCTTATTTATGAAACTTTCAAATGCCGTTCAAAAGTATTAAACATAAGTCAGCCTGCATTCAAAACAAGTTTAGAATTTTGCTTCAGTCAGTCCAACTCTTAGAAGTTTTTCTTTTATTCAGGTCAAAAATACTTTTTACGTTTGCAAACATGCATTTAATGCATTTAAGTCAGTCAGGCAAGGAAAGTCAGTCATAAATACGTAAATGCATTCATTATATCCTTTAGTAGGGTTAGTCAAAGAAGAAAATCAGTCGACTTTGGAACGCACTTGACTGAACCGTATTTTCACACTTGAGCAAAAAAGAGAGCTTTCTTCGGTATTTTTTCCTTGGCACGTATAGAAACAGATATATTTTGTCTCATTGCTTTATTAAAAATTGTGTTCGTAAAACATTTCGAAGATGATCCTACTAATATTTCTCTCTGAAGTGTTACACTTCTGACGGACTTCAACAAGTCTGAAGATAGTTTTTATAAGGAACAAAATTGGAAAAATTACCGGAAAAATTGCATCCACGCGAAGTCGGGGGTGGAACGCTAGTATAAAAGCAATAATCGGTTATTCGACTACACATTTTATTATGCTCGCGCTAATTATGCTTAATTATTTTACGTGTACAACTGTCGACACAATGGAGGTGGAATCACAATGACGTGTAATTCCTCGAAAATAAACAATACATTTAATATAAGCAGATTTTTTTCGAGGTATATGTACGAGTATAAGTACGCAAATTTATTTCATGAACACGCATTATGAAGGACGAGTTTCCTGTGAAATGGCGAAATTCCATCCGCCTTGAATGCGCTACTGAATACAAATTCACATGTACTCCAATTATAGGAAAACGATTTGGTACGAATATTCTTGGCAGACTTGCAAATTTTGTCTCGAATCAGCAAAATATATTTATTTTGTTGTGACTCGGAATGGTCCTGAGATGAGTTCGTGACTTTCATTCTCTGGTAGAGACCAACTGCCCTCTTGAGGGCGACGCTCCAAAAACGTGGCTTTTCCTAAAGAATTTTTTTTATTCTAGTACCACTTATTAGCTAAATGTAGCTATTGGGATTTTTCTACTAAAAATTAGCTATCTCTTTGATTTCTCGTCAACTATTTAATTATTTTTGTATTAGGCTTATGTGTACATGTGTGTAATCAAAAAGTTTTACTTACTTTAGAAAATTGACTATATCCGGAATTTTCGAATCTTAATTTAGATTTGCTAGTTGTATATAAGAATTTTATTACATTTTTCTGTATTTGTATTGAATGGGATTTAATAGCAGCAGTGCAATAATCTACGTAGGTATTTTTGATTATTTATATCTTATTTCATTAGGTCACCGACAATGTCCAATACTTTCTATAGTTAGATAGAAATGTAAAATGATGCTGTTGTTATCCCGAATAAAGACAAGCAGGAAAGTGAAGAGAGAGGGGGCATTCCTCAACCACAACAGCACGCGGGCTCTTTTTAACGATGGTTTAACAGATATAAAAGGATTGTGTCCAGTTTATACTTAGCTCAAAGAACGCTCTGCCTGATACCGCAGTGATATCCGAATTTTTGAAAAAAAATCTGTTTCATATATTTAGCTGTCTAGATTGGCCTTAAGAATAATTACAAATCATGTAGTTGCGTAGTCAAAGACACCATTGCTAAGTGATCGTCTGAAAAACCCAGAGAGGTAACTCGCGCCCAGGGATCTAAGCAAACTTAATTATGTATGTAAATAGACTGTTCATTCTAGGAAACGAAGTTTCGCCGATTTTGCATGTTTTAGATAATCCAATTGAAGGGAGAAACTTAAATTTGGAGTTAAAAATTCTACCGTACCTTTTATTTTTATAAAGGTTGGCAACACAGCCGATATAGCTTATATAGCAAAAAAACTGGATTGATAAAACTGCTTAGAATTTTTTAACTTTTTCATTATTGTACCTATAGTGACTGTATCATATTTTTTTAATATTTTTAAATTATAAAAAAAAACCCCAACTTTATATCGTGCCGCACGATGATTCTCCTGTAAATTCTTTAGTCGGTATGTCTGTATGTCATCGAAATACCATCGAAGTAACAGTATAGCAAACACAACATTCGAACATGTGGAAGATAGTGAAATCCCTTCGTTAACTAGGAAATGGGGTGATGGTCTTGAAACGCCTGAACAGATCTTCATATAAATTATAGCTACAAATAATCCGATCACGTCAGAATTAAAAAAAAAAATGATTAAAATCGGTCCATCCGATAATGTTTTTAGTTGTGTTCTTCCTTGATTTGCCATAAAATTAACTTTCTGTCAATAACAGTGGTATCTAATTGTTAAGTAATCAATATTTGTTCCTACACAATAATAAAATCTTTCAAATCTTGGCATTTATATATTCACTCACAAATTCCATTAAAAGTATATTGCAGTTAAAAGCATCCTGCTTAGAATAACATAAAAATAAAGTAAAACTCCGGTTTCTGTTACGATATTTTAAAAGCGAATGTATCCGAGAGAGTAAAGCTAGTACCTACAGGTTGTTTAAGCACATAAGAATGTCGGTTCACTTAAATTACTTGATGTCTGCTTTACTTAGACGTAAAAGGTATTCAGTAGCTAGCCCAGCAACGGACGGCAGTAATGCCTCTATTAATCCCGGTACATTTTTGCAGCAATGCGCCAGCGCATTAATTACCTGCCGAGATCCCGCCGCCCGTATTCCGTTCCCTCTAAAAGCTACCGGCAATTACTAAACTACATGAAATATACTGCTAGAAAGTTACTTATATATATTACGCCACTACATTTAGTAATCTTCCCAAGGAGTAAAGCTAACAAGTTACACCGATAACTTTAACTGTTAAATGAACATACAGTAAACACTTAAATTATTTAATATTAAAAATGTTTGAATGTTTGTCATTGAAATTGTAGAACAGATGCGGTTAAACTCAGAATACAGAGAGACCAGGTCCAGCATTGACACAATAGCGTTGAGAACATTTATGATAACAGTTCGTATTTAATAACAATGGCAACGGCAGTTTGGTTCTAAACTTATCAAAAACTAATACTGAAAGCAGCTTTAATAAAAGTTCACACATTTCACACAGGCGTAACCATACATGGCCAAAACCTTGGTTAAAATAAATTAAATATTAAAAAAAATCTATTGAGCTTTTGAACTTTTTACTTATTAATTTTTACTAATGAGGTGAGGTTGTTACAAATAAACGTAAAAATGCTGTATTATAATCACGAACTTTAAAAATAATTCTTAAATTATTCGAGGAAGTTAAACATTGCTCTGATGTTACAAATTCCAATAGCTGCATTTAAATTGCATTGTAATGAAGTATTTGAGACTGCATATAATGTTACCTACTTATGATGGCTGTGGAATGTGTCGGTAACTTGAGTATGGGGTATAGTTACATTATAGAGTACCTAGTTAGAGTTTTGGTACTCGATACTGTTTAGTTGTCAGTTTGAGCACCTATACAAGCACAGCAATTGCAATAAATTAAAAAGAACAACGCCAACCTCAATAGAAGTCTATGCCCAGACCTCAGGTGTTACAATCCAGAAAATTGGCTATCAATTAGCTTATTAAATAAGATTTCAAGAACCAATTCAAGAAATCACGATTAACAGCAGAACTTAAAAAAATTTATTTATTTATTAACAGACGGTTATTGATATGGCGGGTAATTCTATATTAGATCCTAGGATCCCATGGGATCCTAGACGTGGGAGCCAAATGGAGGGAGGCCAGTATATATATAATATATGGTTAAATTGATGATATTGAAAAAAGAAATAAAATTTATGAAGACACATGAATAATGAGAAAATCAATTATGGCGAAACTAATTACAAGCATTATTTACTACATTCAGCCACGACAGATTAGACAATTTTAATTGGGATGTATTTTAAGCGAAATAGAGGATATTTCTATTTATTTGTTTCGTGTATTCATTTTTTACATGGGCCAATAGTCGGGGTTCTTCTTTGACTATAATAAGTGAAATGAATTTACATATGAGATTAGCGAAAGTGGGTTTATTCCGAACATAGAGACAGCGCAGTGTGCGGCTGAGCCAGCGGCAGCGAGAGTAATACGAATACGAGTAACAGTGGGAGGGTGTTCAGTTCAGAGCATTGCGAACGCAAGACACGTCCGAAATCCGACACTTGGCACAGTTCACATTTCCGCCACACTCCGCTACTGCCATAATACAAGTTTTAAGTTTTAATTACGCCTCTACAAACGCCACGCTCGCACCGACTGCCGCCTTTACACCAATTATTATTATAGCAACGCAACCAACGTTTTTGTTATATTACAGACTAGCTGTTGCACGCGACTTTGTTCGCGTAACTTTGTAAAATATAGCTTTTTACTCGTTGCTAATGTAGCTTTCTATATGTGAAAGAATTTTTAAATAGGTCCATTAGTTTTTAAGTTTATTCATTATAAACAAAAATACAAAGCTTATATATCTTTTTATAATATTAGTATAGACTAGCTGTACCCGTTTGTACGCTTTTAAAATTAAAAGGCAATTAAGTTACCTACGCCTGACATTATATTGACATAATAGTTACTTTTGCCAAGCGTTGGATCTCTATTTTTAGATAGCTGATGCCCGCGGCTTCGTCCACGTGGATCTCCATCAAGAAATTCTTTTTTATTGTTGAAAGATTTTTTTCAAGTCGGATAAGTAGTTTACAAGTTCATATCATATATATATATATATACAAATAAACAACATCTAAACTTTACCTCTTTATAATTTTATTTTATTTTATTTTATTTGGGAAAACAAACAATTACACTGTGTATAATAAATATGAAAAAAGAAACATGCAAAAATAAAGGTAACAGTACAATCAACAACATTTTCCTCAAATTGCTACACTAATTTTATACAGAGAAAGACATACTAAAAAAGAATATACAAAAAAATAAAACAAAAACAAGAAAAGAAAAAACAACACCATAAAATTAAATTAATTTAGCAATTTCATTCTTATATTCCCGTGATCTAACAGAAAATAGATCAATAGATTACTTTAGAAAGGCTTTTGATAAAAGAGCCTGAAAATCACAGACGGATGTCTGTGATTCATGATTCACATTCGGGATGTCGCCGAATGGACTTATATAGACATGTACTTTTAAATTCCATCACTCCTAGAAGTGAAGTGTAGTTCTAGAAATATATCTAATTATTTCTAGAAGAGATCTACATGTGAGATCTACACCTATACGCCAAGCGTAACATTTAGGAGTTTTAAAAATTTCTACCGCAACTTTTAATGGAAATATAATGATCGAAGAAATGTGTTTTAAAACATTAAGGATTTAAATATTCTTCGAGATAATGTTTTAAGTAAAGTTAAACAAGTCGGTGTCGTGTCTATAAATGGGAAATGTTTCGTTGATGCATTAGCCCGAGCGCCAGTTCGATTCCAACCGAGACAAGAAAGATCGTTTATTATTCATTGTAATCGGATACGTTATCTCGCTAGGGCCGAACGAAAGGAAGACGCTCGGACAGACAAAGTTAGCTAGAATACAAAACAAAGTTTTAAAAGGCGTTTTTTCAATCTGATTAAGACCAAGCGGGATATTTTTTATATAAAGGTCGTCAGACTGGCTAACGGTCCACTGGGTGTGTTGTTACCGTCGCCTATTAACACAAGACGCCACAGTTGCCATAAGTGGACAACTACAGCAGGTCTGTTGGGAATACGCAGATCATGCTATAGAGTTATAGACTATGCTTTTAAATATCTAAATTTAAAAAATAATAGTTCTTTTCTTCGATAATGAATCGAAAGTATGCAGGCAAAATGTATTAAAATTATTGAAATATGAAATTCATTAGTACTTACAGTAGGTAAATAAATCCAATAAATTAAGTATTATCCCGACAATTAATCAGTTAATACGTCTCTTTAAAAATAGGTGAAAGAAAACGTCTTAACACTATTAAAATAATCAATAATTTGATTTATTTCTTTGATCTCACAAATTAATTATAAGGGATCTCTCTTTAAAACTTTATTACCGTTATCCGACAGTTTAATAGGTACTAAATTATTTTCTTATTACATTTATGATACGTTTCTTTGAACTTTGATTTATGTGTTCTTTATAAGCATTAGATGCGTGGGACTCATGTTCCTATATAAATAAAACAAATAAATCAAGGCGGAACTAAAGTAAATGTAATAAAGTAATACCTACTTCGATTCCCATACGTCGGGGAACTTAATGAAGACGTATAAATACGGTGCAAGAGTTGTAGGTAAAATTTATAGCCTGTCTCATCATGACAGTGGTCGGCGCCTCTCACGGCGCAAGCGGAATCCCAGGAATCCAGACCGCGGAAATTCTCTAGCCTCGTTCGGGGAAACTTTTGACAAGCTCCCCCAGACGCTCACTGTTTAGACTAGTTATGACTATTTTCAGACCTGCCATTTCATTTAGTGGACAGGTAGAAAAGTAAAATTAAAATGTGCAAAACAGACAGTAATGGATCGTGCAAAAGCTGCTACGATAAGAATTTTTCAAAATTAATCTTTAATTAATCTTTGAAGTATTATTTTATTGTATGACTTAATTGTAGGTTTATAAACATTAACATCTGTATGATGTGTGTAAATTTGCTTTCATGTACAAAATTATTCTCCGAAAGCCAAAAATACCTTGATACCGTCTATTATACCATCTAAAAATATTTTAAAACCCAACAGTTGCAGATGCCCAAAATGAATACCTTTTATGACCACGGATTTATCAAAATAAGTTATTTGAATCGGAACCACAGATACAGATATGATAAAATTGAAGACACAATGATAAGAATGAATATAAACTCGGAATAATAGGCCAAGTAATAGAAATAGTGTTGAAAACTAAATTCGTAAATGATAGCAACAAATGTTCATTTAATCCCCCTAAATCTTTCTCGTTCATTTGAGTAAACGCAAACATTATTTCAACATTAATAATGGCAAGTGGAGAGCGTCGGTCGGCCGTCGGAGTTTAGAAAGCTTTCAGTGGAGCTGGCCGTTTAGTGAAGTTTAAGTACAGAAACCATTCGTAAGCGAGCTCGCTCCACTATTCAACTTTGTTTCATGGGTAATCCCTCCAAATAAATAAACACTAACCGCTCGTTCCGCGTATCATCACATAACGGATCCTAAAAACAAACAATCTACTTAAAGGGAAACTCTACTTACTACATCGTTTTGGTGCTTACGTCCAGTTAAAAGAAGATAGATGTAGATGCATTCAAGAAAGAAAACGAAACGAAACTGTACGAAACGCCTTATAAAATTGACATACATTTTCAGAAGTATGTTTTTTTACTAATTACTAGCGAAGCCGAGGCTTCGCCCGGAGTGTCATTTTTATACATACAAACCTTTCCCGTTTATCCGTCTTTCTACGATACATGTGGAAACCGAATTAAAATCGTTCTACCTATTCTCGAGTTTTTGAAGCGTACACAAACCAACTTACATTTTTATATACAGTGTAACCTCAATATAACTAAGCTGAAAGAAATTAGAAAATATTCGTTATACCAAGTAAATTGTTACAATGAAGTTTCTTATAAATAGAGGATTAGGTTGGTTTGTCTAACCTCGCGATTGTGCCATATGATAATTTTGAAACATGAATAAGTATTCCCCAATTTATATTTTCATATAAAATTATAAATTGACTAGCTGGTGTCCGCGACTTCGTCCGCCTTGAAAAATCAGAAAATATATTAGTAATATAACGCGTGACATCTTTGTCATTGTGACGACGGTGACGCCGGTATCCAATTTTTTTAATTTTTTTATACGATCTCTCGGGAACCTAACATTTTTCCCGGATAAAAAGTGTCCTATATGTTAAATTGTTAACCCAAGTACCAAATTTCATCCAAATTCGTTGAGCCGTTTGCTTGATAAAGTAACAAACATCCATCCTCACAAACTTTCGTATTTATAATATTAGTAGCAAATTAGTAGAATGTATTTCCAATTCCATAGGTGACTTCAATATAAAGATACGTCTCCATTTGTATGCAGCAATACTTTTCGCTACTCAAAATACTCGTATATATAACCGTAAAAGCCACATGTATTCACAGGCAAAATATTTTATCTAGAAAATGGTTATTCATCTCTAAATATAAAAATAATCATTAAAAAACGTATTCAACCGTTATGGATTGAATATTAAACATTAATGAACTAAAAGTATTCTTAACGAAGAACTCCAGTCTCGTGGATGCTGGGAACATTTTATGTCCTGAAATTAGCATTGCCCTGGTACGTCTTTTAATTAGCGACTGCGAGTGAATACCGACGCCACAATACACATTCCTCACAGTTAAAGAATGATTCCAACAGACGCTGAGTAAATTTAAAAAGGACTCTTTGACCTCGGCGACTGGATGTTATAAACAAACTGACTTGTCAGTCGTACAAAAGCCAGTTTATAAAGTTTATCTTGGCCAATTCAATAAGATTTGCATTCCTAAAAATATTCAACCATAAATACGTAAAAGCTGGAATCAACTGGAGTATCTTGTGTGCATACAGTACAGGGACGTTCGCGCGTTTGCCGCCAGATCCCTTTGAGAATGCACGGTAAACTATGTATTGGAAATTTATGGCGGCGATGTTGTATACCCCATTCCGGTCTAGGCAGATTTACGATACCGAACGCTCACGTTGGTACACGATATTTGTGGAGAAACATCTTTGAACAATCCGATAAGTAAATAAGTCGGAGCATTTTTAAGATCTAAAAGCATCCTCTTATTTATGGTTGTCCTAACACTGTTGAAACAAATAAAAGCAGTTTATAAAAGTTTTAATGTAATTGCAATTGCCATATATTCAGAAATATAACTTAGGATGTCCCCATGATTTTCCAATAGGTTCAGAAGTAGCTTGGATCCACCGTTACCGTTGTAGTTTGATTTTTCAAGCAACAGATAAAGATGGATTCAAACTCTACTGTATTAGCTTCAAAGGAGAATGAACGTTCGTCGTTCATACATATAGTTTGAGTTCATACATATAGTTTGAAATTACAGTAGCCTTACGCGAAAATCAATTTCCTACTTCATAGTTCTGAAATTCATTCATTGCGCTTTAATACTAGTATCTCATTAAAGCATTTATAAAGTAATAGTAAAGTAAAAAATGCAATTGGTTGGAAAGTGGTTGGAAACGATACGATAACAATGAATAATATGTGAGACAGCGTTTTAAAAGTGAATCTCTTTAGTTGCAGTTGCAGCATCTATCGAATTTAAACCGTAATATACCGAAATATAATAAAAGTAAATGAATAAATTAAAAAAAGTGATACATAAAATTTAAAAAAAAAATTGATTAATAATTTTGATGTTTAATTTATTTTACAATCAAATTATTATTTGTAACTTATTTCGTAATAAATATTGTCAGTTATAACTTCTCAATGTTACCTATTGAAAAATAAAACAAATTTAATAATACCACAGCTTTTTCAATACAGAGAAAAATACGGTTTGATTAAATATTAATCAGTTTGTACGCCTCACTTTTATTTCACTTCGTATTGACACAAATGTTACATACAATACAATTAACTTATACTGTTTTAATCAGGACGCAGCAAATTAAGAGTGAGCAACGCAAAAACAATAAAGCACGAATCGGCTGTAGGGCCTCGGTCGCCTATTGGACTACCTTTGTCCGTTCGTTGCGAATGAAAATCAATTTTACAGATCAATTCCATTCAATCTGAGTTCGACAGACACGTTGCGCTATGAATACAAGTTGCCGCATCGCTACCATGTTAGAAATACCGCACAAAGATCCTTCACCGCTGCATTAAACCTAAATTAATTTTGTGCTGTGATCAGCGGAGCGTGAGCTCACGATAATCATTTCGATCTCGGCCTCGCCTCTATACCCACATTGGCCGTATAATGTCACTATTAATCATTAGATACATTAAATTATGTTATATAACATTATACTCGCTGGTCATGATATCTTAATTTGAGGGAAAAAATACTGCACAATTTCTAGTTACTCACACATATTAATAGTACCAGTCATGCTAAGTGCTAAATGCCATTTAATTATGTTTAAAAATCGTGAAGGTTTGTGTTTTAGGTATTTGTTTGTACCCAGAAGGCGAAATATCAATTTTTATATTTCTATACCTTCAAAAACCAAAATTTTCATTATACAGGAAGATAATAGCTGATGAGGTTTAAAAAATAAAATACGAGAAGGACATTCATCACCATCATGGATTATATTTTGCATCACACATCTCAGTGTTTTATTTTATAATAAATATAAACGCCAATAAAATACGATACAGTTGTGACACATCGATTCGGTAACCGGTGCGAAACGCGAGGGGTAGGTATTTTCAAAAAGTAATCACCAATTCATAGCTTGTCCATTCAATTTAAAAGGGGAATTTGTATATTAACATTTTTATACATTGTCAGGTTCAAAAATAGTTATTACATTTTATATGAGTATACAAAATACCTCATTCAAAGGAAGTAGGTAAAAGTCCCAATGGCAAAGTATTTCAGATTTGTCTAGTGGTCTATGAACTATGTCTAATAATAATAGTTTCGGTTTCAACCTCAAATAACAATCGTCACAGGCTTTTAGCTAAACGAATACGATCTTACAATAATTATTCTTTCCGATGTTGATGAGGCTTTGTATGAGGAAACTGAATTATTCTTCGCAATTCCTGTGAAAAATCAAAATTTTATAGAATCAAAATAGAGTATGTCTAATACCGAAATGGGATATACCAAAAAAGTATTAGAATTAGAATACTAGAGTAGATAAATCAGAAATTTTTTGAATTAATTAGGCTTTTCCAACTTATATAAAGTAACAACTATAACAAAAAGTTTACCTACTCTCTTAATTGGCCATGATTACTGGACCATGTTATTGTGTTTGTGTTTGATAAGTAAGGGGTAAGTAAGGGGTAAGATCCATCGCCTTCCACTCTCACGCGGGTTAAAAGTCTCATATCTTAGTTGAAAAATTGTATGATACTAAAGAAGGAAGAACAGTTTATAGCACACATGATTAACGATTTGCTTTAATAATTTGTCTCTGTTTGTTTTATCAAAAACAATCAAAAATAAGTTGTATGTTCCGGCGCGTGGTGGGGTGGCGGAAGTGTGCCCAGAGCTCGGTGATTAACGAGCGAGCCCCGCACCGCCCCCGACTTGAAAATGAACCCTATTACTTAACAATCTTATCGTATAGAACATAATTAAAAGAAAAAATCCTAAGAGGATTTCTTGTGGAAAATTATTTTAATAATTTCAAGGAAATATTTAAAAAATTAATCAAATAATGTCCGAGATTATTTCGCCTCGATGAGAGGAAAAGAAAGCGTACTTTTACGTTGTTTTTTGGTTTACAAGAACAAATTATCTTGTGGATATGTTCTACCAAAGATAGATATTATGCAAGAGATTTGGAAGTTTCTGGTGACGTCACTAACGGTGTACTGTGTTATCCACGCCAACTCAGTATTTTCTTTGCCCGACTCTGTACGTTTTTGTCCGACAATATAATAATTTTGTAAACTTTCATTTTATTTGTATAATTTCCCTTCATATTTTGTTTTGATATCATAAGACATAATTATTGATGAAATTAAATTTTTGTGAGATGAATATTTTATTTGTAATTTGAGCAGAACTTACTCTGAAAACTCTAGGAAATTTAGGAAAACAATTTATCAAAAACATCTTGAGTTCTTTTTTCTAACATTATAACTTATTTTATAAATATTATATATATTTTTATATATTGATAAAATAATATTACTTGAGTTTCTTCTAAATCTTATATTAACACTTACATATACTTATCACGCCATGTTCGTTCTCGCTAGAGGTATAATCTCTGAAACTGACAACCGATTTCAATAAAATTTTGTGAATGTATGTTTGGTTTCACCTTGTTGGTTATATTCTGTAATGATGATAAATGGACAAAATCTCAAGCAAAATCTAGTAATACAACAAAAGAATTAGCGTATGTCAATATGCCTGCGGATTGGAATGTCTTTTCACTATCAGAAAAAGGATTCTCAGAAGGTATTGCGCACAAAAAGTACTCTCAAAATGTGATGTTTCATGAATAAAAAATGTACCTATATCTAATGACTACTTTAGTTAATAATTTCTGCAAGCAAATTCCATTTTTTCCCTAATATCGCTCATAGTTTTCTATAAATATCAGGCATCTCCAATAGGTTGGGTCCCATGTTTCCTGCAAGGGGTGTATGAGGTCCGAGGCGGCACCGGGTAGTGTGCGGGCACAGATGGTATCGGCACGCGGGCCATGATTCATTATGCAGCCAGTTCGGTTGCGCTGCCGGCAACCGGCATTCTCCACATCATAATAATATATAATGTCTTTATTTCGAGATGAATGCGCATGAATGGATAGCTTTGGTTACACAGCCTTTATTGCACAAGATAAATCTTTGTTTGGTACAATCAGATTTGTTTCGTAACATAATACGAAACATAATGCTGATTCAGCTCTCTCATTGTTCACTCTTGTAAACGAGAAAACAGAATGGCAGAGTTATTGATGAAGTCAATTTTTATTGACATACTGTTCTTGAAGATAATATGTCAGATTACATGCAGTTATTGCAATAATATAATATTAGAACTTGACCTGACTGCTTTGGACTTGACGAATCTGTTTTGGAAAAGAAAAATTGACTTGACTGGCTAGTCTCGAGATCTGTTACTTTATTTAAAAAAAGGCTATTTTAAATTGCTATTTTTACAAATGACACTGGCAAAATCATCGGCGAAGATCTGATGGAGCCTAGACATTAAAAGAGAAGAAGAAGAAGAAAGTAAGCAATGGTGTGTCTTTGTCATAAAAAAATACTAAAGAATTAAATTTTTCTTATTGTATTAGTATTGTAATGAAATAAAGAAAAACTGCAATGAAAATATTTCTCTAGATAACAATAAAAGTTAATTCATCGCTTTCAAGTAAATTGTAATTGTAAAGAAATTGTCAAAGATAAAATTTAATTCTTTCTGACTATAAACTCTTATTTTTCATATCTGAGTTTACGATATAATTTAATCGATAGTAATATACTTAAACGGTCCTCAAACATACACGATTTATCACTCGATATTATCGAAACGCGATTCTGCAACCTATCCTACAGAGTAATGAATTACACATAGGTACTATAGATTTAAAAAATAAAAGGGTGACCACAACAAAGGAAGCATCTACAAAGCAAGCAAGCAGCAATACCTGACAAGCAAGTATTAAGTTCAATATTAACCATGAATAATATCGATCGATATAATATAATAACGAATGTAAGAAACGATCTTTCTTATTCGTTTTGAAGCATACACCAAAACATTTTAATAGCGAATATAAAGCCCTTAATAGGTCACTTGGGTTTCAATTTATTTTACTAATTAGTTCACGAAATAAAATAACCACGTATCACGTGTTTTATTTAGAAATCAATCAATAAAAATCAGAGTAATAAAAATATAATTCATAAGAAATTACATTGAGAAAGCATATTTAAAATGCGCATTTCGTATGGCGGCAGCAACCACCCTCCTAAAGAAGAGCACTAGAAATACAAGCACATGTACTTAATTAAATTAGAACCCATTCTTTGACAGCTGCCTCTCATTGAGTGAACGATCAGCCTGTTTGCTGGTTTTTTTAATCAGTTTTTAAGCTATAAATCAAAGTGTAAAAATGTTTTTATCATTTTGTATCACGGTTAGATTTGGGTTTGGTTGGAAGGAGCGGTGCACCGTTGGCTTCTTACCAAAAATATATCAAAGCCAGATTTATGTGCATTGGCGACGAAGACTCCGATGGTATCAGCGGCCTTTGCCCCCCGTCCGCCGGCTCACCTCCATGAATTTCTATTGTTATATCGTGTTAATCGTGTTTACAGGCTCTTACGCTAGTCTTCACTTTATTCATACAAAAAGTTAACAAGTGTTGGTACGACACGAATTATTAGTGTTGAGGGGTACGATCAACATACGCGTCATGATCTAGGTATGTACCCATACTTCTTCCTACTAATCCATACATACATAGTATAAAACAAAGTCGCTTTCCGCCGTTTGTCCCTCTGTAGGTATGTTACGCTTAGATTTTTTAAACTACGCAAGGGAAAGAACATTAGAGGAGGAAGGTTTTTATATCCGTGCGAAGCCGAGAGCGGCCCGCTAGTATTATAAATGTTGGATGGACGTATGAATGTATGTTCGTTACTCTTGCACGTATTTTATTTATAATAAATAAATAAATAAATAAATAATAAACATTTCCTTGAATTAGCCCTAAATATACGCATATAATCTTAAAACCGCTTCAACATACCTTTTAGATTTAACAACCCCTCGCAACATGATAAAATTGGCTTTAAAAATGACATTGGCGGTTTATCTCGTTTTATTGCTTCTTTAATCAAGGCTCACTTCTTAAGAAGACAGATGAAATCATTTCTCTTAAATAAATACGTTCACTTTATCAAGAACAAATAGCATACACTTTTTCCATTATTAAAAAAAAAACTTTTTTTAAAGTTAAACTCGACGGTTTACTTGATGATAGGTGGCTACCATCGCCTAAAACAGAAGCAACACCACTGGTGCTGCAACTGC
Source organism: Synanthedon andrenaeformis (assembly GCA_936446665.2). NCBI lineage: Eukaryota > Metazoa > Arthropoda > Insecta > Lepidoptera > Sesiidae > Synanthedon > Synanthedon andrenaeformis. Next base: position 8,102,372 of record OW387781.2, on the reverse strand, counting down.
GCTACCTATCATAGGCTACTGCCGCCTACTTTCCAAATCGAGATAGGAGCAAACTTTGAAAAGTTCATTTCCAAAGTTCACCCAGCCGGGAATCAAACCGGGTACCCCAGAACAGAGCGTTAACCACTCATCCAACGGGCTTGTCAAATAAATCAATATTGAAGAAAAAATTGGTTTAGGCATATAAAGAAAGAAGGCATAAAATAACTTGTCTATCTTGAAATCTAAACATTGCTATAACGCTACAGAGCCTGGGGAAATAAATGGTTGCACAATTTTTCGTATTTCATTGAGGCGTTAAATTATGCGTTTATCATTTAGGGATGTTTACAAGGAACGGGCCGCCTCGATTAAATTGAATCGACTGGAGCGATGCCAGACGAGAATCAACACGCAATATACCCCTATAACAAGCTTGTATTTCACAATTCATATGTGTACTATCACGATGTGTTTTCGTAAATGGGTTTTAGATGCTTCCGAAGGTTATAACTTACGTGTGGGGGGGCCTTTGCCCATGTACCTACTGAAACCCAATCAAGTAATTTTCCTCAGTTCACTAATCAAACATCCTACTCGGTCCACTGTCCATTTCTTCTTAATCCAGAATTGGATAGGCGTTTGCGAGAATGTAATTATTGGCCTCATACTCGTATATGAAGAATACCTCCATTATTATAGATACTCTATTTGTAGGTCTCACACTATTATAAACATTATCATTTATCACCGGGATTAACATGTAGAATACTTTTATGACTTTTAGACAATACACGTTCCCGTGGTATTGTCTAAAAATATAAAAAGTGAGCGCAACTGTCGCCGTGGCGGCGCCACCGTCACAGCGATAAAGACGTCAGATATTTTCTCAGGTGTTATTTTTCAACGCGGACGATGTCGCGGGCACCAGCTAGTTTCTCATTAAAATAAGAGCCATTAAGTAGTAGGATAATATACTATTTATTATTTTGAGATCGTGTGTATATTATTAAACTGGAAACGACATTTAACTATATGTGAATAAAACTGATATTATTCTCTGCCTTGTAATTGGAGTCATAAGTTAAACTGGCTCGTGACAAGTATCTGTAGTCCACAGTCAGCGCATTGTTTATCGCTTCCGTTAGATTATCGTTATCGCACCGCAGAGGAATAAATAGATGGTCGCCGCGACCCCAACAGAATAGATCTTATACATATATACACATTTACACAGACACTGTTCTGTTCTCGGAAATGTAATACATGACTCGTACAGAAATAACTTGTGACAGTGTTCTGCAACAGGAACATGTCGGTTAATGTGAAAGAGACAGTGATGTTATTATGTATTTCAATTATACCTGTTTACAATCGACGTTGTGTTAACAAGGCATGTGCATAATGTACTAGCTTATGCATTTTTTTTTATGTTAAGATCGGCAGACAGGCTGACGGTCCACTTGATAGTAAGTGGCTACCGTCGCCTATAACACAAGCAACGCCACGATATTGGGATTAAGGGATAGGGATTAGGAAGGGATAGGCGTCCCTCACTCGCTCATCGAAACACAACAGCACACACACTATTATTTCACGATGGTCTTCTGTAAGGGGGTGGTTACTGTCGCCAGTTCTACGTGGAGTCTGTACTACGTTTTTATCTGCGTCAAAACCCACAAAAGAAAAATTACCAATCCTTCATCACGAAAGGAACAATGGGTCACATCATATTTCTATTCCGTACCAAACTGAATATTTTACTCACTTAACAAGATCCTTTTAGTTTTTACAGACTTGCTAAGGTATTTCTATAAATAACAGTTTCGTTTATCATACTTATAAATCTTGAAATATTTTCAAAGGTTCAAAGGTCATACGGTCCTGTACTGATCTCACGACAATTTAATAGGGCTTGCTCTCGGGAACTTTGTGTTAATTTACACTGTTCCTCAATTAAAAATGTCAACCACAACAAGTAGCTTCACATTCACATTGCAATTATTTAACTAAAAATAGATGACATTAAAATATTATTTCGTTGCTTCGGAGGTAAAACCTCCGAAGCCTTGCTTGCGACATCTTTGCAACTGCACATACGCTTGAGCGATCGTTCTTCTCGCTTCCGCAACTGAGTTTATGAGAGAAATTGATCGCTCTAATGACGAATTAGTCGCTTATGCAACAGTTCTATCGCGTACTACAGGATAGTGTATGGTCGCTTCAGCAACTATCGCTGAGAAAATATCATCAACAAGTTGCAAGTCTAAAAAATATTATGTTTTTGAAGACAGCCTAAAAATATTACCTAACTGCTAAAATTATTATTATAGCACTAAGCACTAGAGATCAATGTTGATAACTTAGTTTATTTAGTTTGATAACTTAGTGAAAGATGTGAAAGTGAATAATAGGAGTATTAGGTGTACTGTTTTATAATGTGAGCGAACTAGTAAGTTCACTTATTTGACTTTATTTGCGCCGTTTGTTCCTCGCGGGGCGTTGCGCGCCGTTGGAGCCCGTCCAACAGTTTTACACAATCATTCCACTCAACTAAGCGTTGCCATAAACACAACCCGGCGGGTATGAATTGCACAAAAAAATGAAAATAATTGCCAATTTATTGTACGTGTTTTAACGCGTACCACCTTCCTACGACGAAAAGCCTGTACCGTGTTAAGGCGAGGACTTGAAAAAAAATCGTTATTTCCGTCGCCTAATTTGATTTATTAGAGTAAAATTTAAACATAGATAAAAATATAGTTTCTAATCATCAACTAGGAAATGATCTTCAACGCCTGAACAGATCTTCATAAATTATAGCTAGAAACCATCCTAATCACGTCAGGTTTCAAACCAAAAAACCAAAAAAAATCAAAATCAGTTCATCAGTTTGTGAACTATAATGCCACAAACACATACACAAATAAATACACATGTTGAACTATGAATTTACGTAGGGCTACGGCGGTAAAAGGTGACAAATATGATTACACTTCTACACTTAGTTTTTGAGATATAAAACTTGACATGGCTTGACAATATTTCTGACAAGACTTTAACTTTAAAGACAAATATAGAATAAAAATAGACTGAAATCCTCTGAATCCACTTTTCTACAAAATATTAAAAAGCTCAATATAATCGCTATTTATAATATTCTGTGCTTTGAGGTGTTATTGTCGTGAAGAGTGAACTAGAGTTATATCATGTGGGCGTCGTCGTTACGAAAATCTCTGATGGTAGGAACATCGATGTGGCAGGTGGCTAACATTTTCGTAAGGAACATAAACGCATAAAAGTCTTAGAACTTACTCATAGAAAGAGAAATATAGACATAGCAGCCTACCGCGCCGAAAAAGAAAAAAAAAAGACGTATATTATGTTTTCGGAACGCAGTTTACTCCGCCATTACTAAAAAAAATCAAGACCTTCAAAAACATAAAATCAAAAATAAAAACTAAAGCGGTTATCACACTTTACAATTTGAAGGATTCCAATCTAGGAAATTGGAAAGTGTAATCGCAGTTAGAACAGATTGGATCCAATTTAGATTTTTATCTATTTTCAATTCTGTGTCTTCGATTTAGAAATCAATTTAGTGTAGTGTGATCACTAGTTCACTACTTAGGTTCCTAAATTGGAGTCCTTCAAATTGTAAAGTGTGATTACCACTTAAACTAATTTAGTGTACCATAATATATTGTAAACTTATAAATGTATGCACCAATTTAACGTAAAAGGTGCATTGCTGAATGCATTGACTGGTAATGTTCCTTGTTACCACAAACATAACAGCGTGTTCTATTACCGGCGTTATCGGTCAGTCTGAGTATTTGACTACGTCAACATTGAATATGTCAACAAAGGACAAGCTTCACTAGAACCGAGCTGCTAACGTTACCACCTCTTAATCACTAACATTTACCTACACGACGCGATATAATTAACATATTTGATAACCTACTAATTTGTGAATTTCACTAATATTAATAAAATTGAATACCGTGTTAGATTAATTCTGGGTTCACATTTTAAATTGTGTGTCAACTGCCGATAGAGTTACTACATCAATACAATAAATAAGATATATATATATATTAAGCAGTTTCTGAAATTAGCGTGCAGAAACGCAAAGACAAGTAAACAAATAAGTAAAAATATATATTTTCTTGACCTCGGCATCATAAAACGTGTACCATTTTTTTAAATATATTTAATTACACTGCTCGTTTGCGATTTGTTATATGTGTAGATTAAAATTTGCGTATGTATAGTGTGACAATATATATTAACATTTAATTTCATTGCGTTTAATTAGCTTTACTCGCTGGTGTTAGTGATTGCATTCGAGCTATAGGTACAGCTTACTTTGTATTTAGGTGCTGCGTCAGTCAATTTGAAGTGAACGGCTGTCACGTTCGATTTACACAACCCCGGAACTGCTTGTAAAGCTACACGCCCGATAAAGCTCAACTAACACGGTGTTTGTAATACCAATGCGTTTCTAATAAACCTTCTACCAATCTTTGATTCTATAATAGTCTTGACTAACGAGGTTCATGAAAATACTTCGAATCCGTGTAACGTATGCAGCCTCAATCTTAGTTTCAATTTATTAATAATTTAAGAAATGTTTTGCTGTATAGTTATATTGTTTTAATACAAAATTTCGCACACTCTAATCAGGTTTGCCATAGAAAAGTAATATGGAATTTGGTGATGGCCAAAATTACTTACTATGGTTTGTAGCAAAAATCGAATTATATCTTGTTTTATAATTGCCTAATAGCAGAACCTTAATAAATGTGATTTTATAATAAAGTGAAAAATTCTAGATATTTGGGAGTACTGTTAAATTTAACATAAGTGAACATAATTACCAATGTAATGAAGTGACTATGTCGATTTGCTTACAAATACGAATCGTAATATGTTTTGTAATAAGATGCAGTTGCTTATTTAAACGTTCAGAACGATAGTCTAATAATAATAAAACCCACCGTAATATTTCAGTAACGAAGGAAAATGCTCCGACAAAAGCGAAGAGATATTCTCAGCTGTCAAAATTGCTTTGCTTGACCTGTGCTGATTTGCATCGATGAATTCGCTTACTTCATCCCAAAAATAGAATTTGCCTCTTCCAAGCGTCATCACTTTTTATCTTTATAGTTATCCCATATAAAGAGAACAAATTTTATAAGGTATATTTTTTATGTGTCTAATTTGTAACGAAGTCAAAGACGTAACATACAAGATTTCTGTCTCCAAACCTTCTGCCTCAATTAATTGCAAAGCACTTTGGTTATTTCATAACATTTTTAAACTACTTTTCGCAGCACAAACAATTTACAATCGTTAATGCTATACAATATAATGGAATTGGTATCACTTTTAAGCCCCTACGCCTGAGGCAAAAACGCGGTGTGACGGTTAGAATCGCCAAATATTAATGTAGTATAATGTATTGGAATGCTGAATTAGTTTTTTTTTTGCGTGTGAAATTGGAAAGAGCACTTAAATAAGTTTAAAGAAATAATTATATTGACGAGTTTGTGTTGTACATGGAGTTCAGACCGAATAACGGTATTTTGCCGAATACGGGCCTTTAGAATAGGTTTATATTAAAGGGAGATAAGATCAAGCGGTCAGGCGCTGTCAGAATGATTGCTCACGGCCTCTCGACAATGTCAGACCACACGCCAAGCTTACACTCGCGTTCATTGTTGTCTTAGTAGCCACAAACGCTTACTAAAGTAAGTATAAAACAAGGGTCTGATAAGTACTTTGTATAACGACGGGGTATTTTTTACGAAACTATTTTCATACACGCTTATATTGGTGAGCATAATTTTCAATCGGGAGCATTTTTAATCCCTGTCCGGATTCACCTAAAATATTAGATATATTTAAAATTATTATTTAACCATATTTAAAATTTTACAACTATTGACACTGAATCTGAGTTTTGAATAAAACCATACTAAAAGAAAATGTGGACACTGGGATACCTATTTTAAACTATGTTAGAGATATTAACATTAATGTACAAACGTAACCAAAGATTGTATTTCTTTGGTTCCCTTATCTGGATTCCTCTCCATTTACTGTTTGTGGGTCGAGAACTTGGTTAATCCCAGTATTTACAATCCAGTGTTTTAGATATATAATAATTTAACAAATATGTAGTATGCAAGGCCGGCGCGAGAGTACGTAGTATGTCGATAAATCTAAAAAGGATCGAGGAGATTCTAATATTGAATTTAAAGTCTAAAATACTCTTCTTCTCAAAACCAGACATAAGCCACGTACTTTGTCATCAATTTATTTTAACATGGCAGGGAAAAAGATTTTCTGTTAACAATTTGTAAAAAATAAAATGTTTCGTCATCGGTCGGGTCGTAAACGTACAAGCGTTTTTTAACCGTGGTGACAGCTTGCTAATCATTTAATCACCGCTCCGACAACGGCGGCGACAGACGGCGGCGTCGGGCGCCTGCCTGCCACACTACGGATTGCTATCATAAATATCATAGACTGCCAGTTATTAACTAAATACTGGCTAAATAAAAACAAGTTACTCGAAGATATTTTAAAAAATTGGAAAATTGTATTATTATTATTTATATTTTATATAGAACAAATATTAGGGGTTAAAGTATGAAATTGCCGATTTGTACTGAAAAATAAAAATTCGTTTTTTTTTTTAATTTAACATATTTATTTAATCAAAATAATTACCATTATTATCTATACATTGCTGCCATCTAATAGGAAGCTCATTTATGTCTTTGCGATAGAACTCTGGTGATCTAGATTCGACAAACTGTGTGAAAGCATTTTGCACTGCCTCCTGAGAAGAAAACTTTTTATCACGCAGAAAATTGTCCAAATCACGAAAAAAATGGTAGTCCGTTGGAGCAAGGTCTGGGGAATACGGAGGGTGACGAATGGTTTCTAATTGCAGTTCCTGTAGAGTTAAAACGGTTTCTCGTGCTGTATGAGGTCTCGCGTTATCATGGAGCAATAATGGTGAAGATCGATTCATAAGTCGGGGCTGTTTCACTGCTAGTTTCGCTATCATTGTTCGGAGTTCGGCGCAGTAGACATCTGCCGTTATTGCTTGACCAGATCGGAGAAATCTATAGTGAATAACACCACGCTGAGACCACCAAACAGTTACCATTACCTTTTTATTGGTAAGCTTTGCTTTAGGACACTGTTGCGGCGTTTGACCTGGGGTCAGCCATTGCATTTTCCGCTTACGATTATCGTAAAGAATCCATTTTTCATCACATGTCACAATTCGATCCAATATTCCTTCATTTCTGTATCGATTCAACAAGGCAACGCAAGTTTCAACACGCGTTTCTTTCTGCAGATCAGTCAAATCATGAGGCACCCATTTTTCATATTTTTTTATTTTATTGATTTGACGCAAATGACTCAATATTGTTGGTAAGGTAACGTTAAACCATGCCGCTAATTCCTGGGTAGTTTGGCTCGGATCGGCTTCCACCATCTCTTTCAAATCATTGTTATTCACCTGTGTGGGCGGTCTTCCACGTGGTTCGTTCTTCAAATCGAAGTTTCCATCACGAAAGCGTTTAAACCAAAATCGCACAGTGCGTTCATTAGCAGTCCCCTCTCCAAACGCAACATTAATATTGCGAGCTGTTTCTGCCGCGTTAGTTCCGCGTCGGAACTCGTATTCAAAAATCACACGAATTTTCGAAGTATCCATCTTTATTGTCTAAGCTGAATAAAAAAAACAACTGAAAGTTGATAATCGAATGTTGCACATTTTTTAAAAGAAGAACTACATAGGTACCGTATGAAAAAAGTTTCACCCAAAAATCTCAAACCATGAAGGTTCTATGTCAATTCGAAGTACCTATTACAATAAAACGGCAATTTCATACTTTAACCCCTATTATAATAAAGCTATAAATTTTACTAATGGTCTTCATTTTTTTATGCAATTTGAGATCTATCCAACATGACTGCGACCGCGACTTCGTCCACGTTGAAAAATAAGACATTTAAAAAGCCTGACAAATTATGTAAAGCAATATAAAACTCAAAAACTACAAGACGGATTTTAAAAATCCTGTCACCTATAGAAAGCTATATTATATTATCAACGAGTAACAATTATCCGCTTACTCCTCGGCGGGCGAAGCCGGTAGCGGTTGTCTATAAAAAGAAACAAAAACTGAAAGGCATCTCGATATTAAAAGTTTAAAATAAAAATAACATGTTAGTTATAAATTAGGAGTAAAGTACCCAGTAGTCAGCCTTTTAGTGTAAATGTCAATTTTGAAAAATTATATTTTAATAATGACAGAACATAATTAAACAAGTTTTATAAGCAACAGTCGGTAATTTATTAAATATTCATTTTTTTAAAAAACACAAATAAACAATCTAGTCGGAGAATTAAATATAAAATATTAAGCAAAAAGTGACCATTTTCACCAATACTCAGCCACTTAAAGCTAATAGTCAGCCTCATATTATCCAGTACTCAGCCTCTATTAATAACTAGTAATTAATGTTGCACTTTTGGCATATAAATGAAACATTACAAATTTCTTCATAAGCTTTCCCAGCAAATTGTGTACATTTTAAATGGTACCATGATGGGCACAGATCACATCCCACGTTTTTCAAATCATTTTCCTCTGTATCGCTGATCATTTCGTCTTCACACCCCTCACATCTTATTTTATTTACGGTTGATGATGCAGCTACTTTCTTTTGAATCTTCTTTTTTTTCCTACAGATTTTTAATTTTCTTTCTGCTTTACGTTTACGTATTGCATCTTCTTTCTTTTCTTTTGCTTCTGCTCTTTTCAATTTTCTTATCAAAATATCAGTCTTTTTCTTTTCCTTTTCTTCTTCTTTCTTTCTTTCAATGTTTCGCCATTCTACTGATGATACGGCGCCAATTCTATTAATTGTTTTGGGTGTTGATGTTTTCTTAATTGGGGTCGGAATCGTTAAGTATTTTTTTAGCGCAGGCGATATTTTACCGGATTTAATTAAAGTGTTTGACAAAATATTAATTTTTTCGGTTTTAAATGGAGTGTTCATAATAATTTTTTCATTTTCCTGAATGTTATTTTTATTTTCTTTGTTATCAGTGTTCTCAGCCGCATCTACGCTTGGGTCATTTAGGATTGCACCATTGTCTTGGTTAAGTTCTGTAACTACTACGTTAATCAAGCTATTCTCTAAAATTTTATGATGATCGTCAGATGTGGGTAGTGTTAGTTCCAAATCTGCAAGCGATTGAAATTGTCCGAATGATATTTGACTACTGTCGTAGTTTTCAAATTGAAAGTTTTTTTCTAATGTGTAGTCACGAATTACCGGCAGAATATTGTATGAATTGTCTTGAATTAATTCGTATAACACTCTAGAGTCGACATTATTAGGATCAGGAAGACAATATGAAGTGGCGTGTACTGTTTCATTTTCTGGTCTTTTAGATGCTTCTTTTTCTGTTCCATTTGAATGTAGACTTCTTTTTTTATCCGACATGGTAGAATTTCGACTTTTTTCGTTATCCGTTTTTGTTGAATTTTGGCTTCCTTCACCAATCTTTATTTTAAAATTTTTCAGTACATTAATCACGTTTTCCACATTAACTCCGGTATCTTTTAACTCATGTTTAAGTTTTCGTATTACTTTAATAGTAATATCAACTTCTCTCTTTTTAATCTGTTTTGTTGGTGTCATCACGGGTGATTTTGTACTGTCTTTATTTTGCAAATTTTCCATGTTATTTTGCACGCACTTGGTGTAGTCTATTGCATCAGGATTGAAGGGGTATAATCCACATCTGCGGAATCCATTTTTTATGGTTTCTGGCAGATTTTCTTTACCCAACACTTTCTGCAGTAGGGGACAAAATGTTGTTTTCGTTAATACAGAATTAATATTTTCAGGTTGCACTGCCCAATCATGTACAGTGATTTTCCATTCTGATTTTAATGGTTTGAATACGCTTACATCGGCAGGTTGGAGAATGTGTGTTGCGTTTGGGAGAAGGGAATAGAGAATTATATTGTTCTTGTCACAATATTCGCTTAATTGCATTGTCAGGTGACTCTTGTGTCCATCGACAAAGACGAGGATTGGTTTTGGTATGTTGTTATCTTCCACCCATTTGTGTAGACCTTTTGTCATATAATCATAAAATATTTCGGATTTCATCCACCCAGTTTCTGATTTCCCTAAAAACCAGTCATCAGGCATGCTGTTCAAGACATCTTTTGGAGGTCGCATATAAGGAAATACCACGCAAGGGGGTAATGACATACCAGAAGCTGAAATAAAAAGTAGCACAGTGACTGCCTCCTTTTCTTTGCCTTTAACAATTTTGTAGACATTTTTGTTACCACGAGGTGCTATAACTCTGCCTGTCTTGGGACAAAGAATAAAACTTGTCTCATCTCCATTAAAGATTCGATTTGGATTATTGAGAATATCGGCAGCACCTTTCTCGTCTAAGTATTGTAATAGAACATTAAACCATTTTTTAATACTTTCTTCCGTAACCACAGCACGGCCTTTGGAAATATTTTCTGGCGTTCTATGGCTGAGCTTAGGGTTTCTTTTCATAAATGATGCATACCATTTTTTTCCTGGCCGATTATTTAAAAATGGATTTGGTCTCTTATCATCAGCAATAATATTATGTACCGTATTAATAAGATCATCCGGTTTCAAAGGGAATCCACATTTGGCAAGAGCGACGCACCAGTCTGCAATAGCTGTTTCTTCAGCTTTGCTTAAAACTGAATCTGGTCCCATTCTCCGCGGTGCTTCTGGGACCCTTAAATGCAGTCGATCTTGAATAGTTCCTCGTGGCACGCCGTAGACCCGACTTGCTTCTCGAATTTTCATTCCATTCCTTATTGCCGTCATTGCTTGGTCTAATTTATGTTCATCATATTGGTGAATCGGTCTGCGAGACATGTTGTTTTCCTAAAGAAAATCAGAAAAAAACCATGCAAATAATGTAAACCTTATAATAAAGTTTTAAAGTTTAGATTAGCATATCTCCCGGCAAGGCTGATTACTGGAGCCACATCGCCATTAGTCAGCCAGCCTAAGCTCATCATGTTTGTATGCGGCTGACTACTGGTAAAAACATGTTCAGTAATAGTGAAGTAAATGCTTATAGTATTACGATTGTATCAATTTTTTTCTGTACAAAATTCCACCGTAAAATCGAAATTCACCAAAAATCCAATAGTCGGCCGCAACAGGCTGACCACTGGATTTGTATATAAAATATTTAACCAGTAGTCAGCCATCACAAAAATCGTTTAATTTGTTAATTAACATGCTTTTTGAAAGTAACAAATTGTAGGCAATACATTTTTAGACAGAAATAGCTTCATTCCTCAACCCAATAAATTCAATTAAGAGAAATACTTACGTTAACCGCGACCACTAAGCGTTACGAAAAAAATTGCGCATAGCCAGATCCGCTCATGTCGCTCCCGGGCGTTCAAATGAACGACCTTTGGTGGCGTTTTACAATAGTTTTTCTTTTGATAGTGTGCGTAATGACCAATCATAGACAAGGGCAACGGTCAAACTTGCTTGTGTATCTCTAATTTTGTTTGAGCACTATTGGCAGGGTTAAAAAGTCGAAAATGGCCGAGTACTGGTGCAGGGCTGACTACTGGGTACTTTACCCTACACGTAATTTTAACCCACCCACAGCACGCAACCATTTCTTAAAATGTTTATAACTCAATTTATCTAGAGGTAGTAGCGAGCTGAAGGAGTCAATTACCTGCGCAGGCGCAAGCGGAGCCGGTTCGCACAGCTGTCCCTCTCCCCTTGCCTCGAGCCCCACCCCTCCCGTTATTCTTCTCTTGGTTGCGGCACCCACCCATACATACGATTCCTTATTTTTTGCTTAATACACCATTTCTTGCACTTCACAGGGTTGCCACATTTTACGAGTAGGTAGGTATGCGAGTAACTTACTGACTTAATACATAACCATCTTTTAAAATAAACAAATTTCAAGCGTACGTGAAGTGTAGGCTTTTTTTATTTAGCTCATATAATTATTTGTACGTTACAATAACCCTGCCTGTCTGGCAATATATACGTTACGTTATACTCGAAGTAACAGCCAAAAGACGATCCATTTCTAAAACGCACGACTACTTATCAATACCTAGTCCGCATTTTCTTTTCTAATATAACATTTTTATAAATTTCCTTTGGGATTTTTGTAATTATCACCAGCTGTACACTGATGAATGGATTGAAATAAAATATGGTAGTTATTTTTTCTCAGCATATTAAATGATAGCACAGTACCTATTGATAACCCTATACTGTGGCGGACGTTTCGTATCCTTGTAATGACTTGTAATAAAAAAACTTGGGAACTTAGTTAATCCACTGTCAGCTATAAAGAAAATTGTACATAATAATTTTGTGTGTATGCATATGGTATTATAACTTCTACTTTCAATATTAACAGTTACAGCTATTATTACTTCTAATATATAACACTACCGATCTGCCCCGGCTTCGTACGGATGCTATTTTATATACCTAATAAACTAATGGACCTTCCTTGTTAATAGCTTTCCTTTTAGTAAATACTGTATCAAAATTCGTTATGGGACCTTAATTAACATATCACTGACATTAAGAGGAGAAACCATCGATATTCGATGGGAGAAACAGACAGGATTTATGATTATTATTTTTTTAATAAAAGATGATTTCACCAATCAGACATATGAATGAAACATAATAGCAGACAGTAACCATTACTCTAACTATAATGTGTTTAGAACTTTCAAATTGTTCTATTAAAATTGAGTTTAAGACCAACGCGTTGCTCACTCGGTTGCACGCAAATAAGTAAAATGGGTTAGAAGCATTCTAGTTATTCATATAACCATTGAATTGAATGATATTATTATCGTAAAATTCCTTATATAATGAGGCAGTTAAACCTCATTTTATGATAAATATGAAAGCTATTTCACGGCTCAGAAGGTTCTCTCATGGACGGCAAAGAATGCATGGGTCCCAACTAATAATAGCAAATTGTTCTATGTCGCCTACAAAACGTCCAAGAAAGAATTTCGGAGGGTTAACTGTCATCTGAAATTAAATATTCATATTAACTTAGGCTTAGGCATTGCACAGTAAAATTAATATATTGACTAACTAAATATAACCGGTGAGTAGGTTTACTTAAGTAAAAGATAACTAAAAGAAGATTCAGATTATTGTACATCATATACCTAAATAGATATTATTTTAGTTCGCATTTATACCAAAAGCACTGAAAAATATACCTATCATAATTTATTTCGACAAATAGGTTTATGTTAATGTTACGAATTATTGAATATTATTTAATGACTAATTAATGACAAATTAATTAATGTTACCAATAAAGAAATTCTCGGCAAGTAAATGGATAAAGATATAATACTTATTTCTTAGATTTTACCTAAACATCTGTTACCTACGCAATTTTCAATAAGTACTTACGGTAAATGAAATATATGGTAGGTGAGATGAGATTAATTCTGCAAAATCGAAAAAGCAAAATTTATTTATTATTATTATTTATTTATTCGTATGAAACTTCAAATAACTAAACTCCACTCCTTAAGTAGGATAATTGTTTAGTTAACCCGAGTATTATTTATTCGTAGGTTAACCCAAAGTTAACCTTGAATTACCTACGCGTCTGTGTATAACGTTTTTCGAGATAGGTATAAACTAGGAATAAATGTTTATGATAATTTATTAGATGGTATCTCACGAATGGCACAAAAAGGGGAAAACATGAGTAATAAGGTGGTTAATATGCTGTTATTCACATTTCGTGCGTAACGCCCGTTTCACAGTTCCGCCGGATCGACAGGAATAAACAAAAGTTCGCGTGCGACTCTATCATGTGGCCCTCTAAACATAAATGCTAAGACAATTTATTTTATGAGCGCATTTTACAAATGCCGAAAATCATCAAAGTTTACATTTGCAAATCATTGTTTTATATCTTTTAAATTATGATACCCATCAAAGAAAGTTTTTAAAATTACACGCAACTCAAAAAAATTAGGGAGAGCAGACAACCACAAATTTTATATTTTTATTTTCAGTTCTTTTTAAGGTATAATTTCATTTTGATATACATAAAATTTAATTATACCTACTTGACAAATTAAAGCTTCTCCGTGTATTATTCGTTATATTTTTTGAATATACATATATACATAGAACGTCTTAGTTACCTACTTTAGTTTCTAGAATTAAAACAACAATATTTGTGAACATAGGTATTACGTGCTATTCTGACTAATACTTATTCTTTTTTTAAGTAATAAGTTTTTTCCGTAAGTAGTTTGATAAAATAACAAAAAATATTACTCAAGTAATATCTTTTTATGATTTTCTAACATTTTTAGGAAATTGTTAAAATTAATAATAATTTTAATTAAATGATTAAATAAATAAACAACAAAAAATGATTTTGTTATTTGTTTAAGACCAATTTATCAATGCTTAAAATTATAAAGACTGCTTAAAATTATGAAGAAATTATAATTTTTATAATAATATTATGATAATTATCACGTATCACATTTGTCAGAATGTAAAAACAGCTGGGAAGTAGTCTAAATAAATATTCTAATAACTTACCCCGGTGATGCCTGACTCTGTGATGCGTTACTGGCCGACAGCAGGGCTGCTCTTGATACGCGGTCCATGAGTCAGCGAGGGTCGTCGCCAGTACAACCCAAAGAACCCCAGCGGTCCACTTTCCTCCTACACCCATTCTGAACAAACAGTCCTACCTACCCGAGAACATTCACGACACTCACAACAAGTCCTACTAATACATTATCGCTTATACAATGCACTAACAACTACCTATAACTAATATCAACAAACAAAAACTTTAACAATGTTTAACTGTTTGTTTAAACACGCTAATCGAGTATCAAGAGATCCGTACTTCCGTTCAAATAATACCGAGTTGAACGTACTTTGCAATTAATCACTCCACGAACTTGCTATCTCATAATATCGAGTTCTATAATCAGTTCGTGAGTTTTTATTAGTTTGGAAAGAAGTGCGATCGCGATCGTCGTATCTTGTCGGCGAATGCCCGACGTAACGTCCGCCACCCGCATCGCAGCGTCGACGACTGACTTGACTTTATTTCAGTTTACCGATTAGTCGTTAGTCGAGTCGAGTAGAACAAAGAGTGACTCGTTCGTACAGTCAAGTATATAAATACTGTACGAACAAGTCACTCATTGTTACAATAATGTATGTACTAAACTTAAGGGAATCATGAAATATATAATATTTTTTCCATATTTAATATGCGGTACATACAAATGTACCAAAATTTTATTATTTACTACACGGGCAATAATATGTCCCAAAAAAAGACACTAATAGACAATAAGTTTTGAATAGCAATGTTTTAAATAAAAGGAAGTTTTTGCAAATTGTGCAAACAATATCATCTTAGCTACAATAACACGTATGCATGTTATTGAAAAAAATTCAGGGAGGTTATAAATACAATTTATATGTGTGCATTTATTTTAAACGTTTTTAAATACATAATTTAAGTATGAAACGATTAACCATTTGAATACTGTTTGCATTTGACTCTACAATACACTGCTCTGCTCTGAACCGGTACATTCGTGGCGCACCGCACTACAAACAACAACGGCAACGAACGACCGATCCCGACAGTTTCGATTTGGACTACTTGAGAAAGACAAGGACAGAAAGCATACGAAGATTCGAAAAGCTCGGAAAGCTAGGAAGCTACAAACGTCGCTCGCCCGCTCTCAAAAGGATCCAAAAACTTGTAAGTTAAAAAGTTTTGATAATTTTGCCTATCTGGCGCCCAACGAAATTGGAGGGGAGACTTAACTGCACATTGACCTGACCTCCCGAACATATTGTAATGAAGGGGATGCTCTTTCTTTATGAAGCGTAGTTTTACAAAATTTATGCTTTTGTTTGAAGGCAGATATATTTTATGTTCGCTGACACGCAAAAGGAAGTCAGTAGTTAAGTCTTTTTACCACGATGATTTTTTTTGTGATAGACGAATCATGAGTCACTTTTGTACGAACTACATATAAATGGAAGAAGGAATTCTAAACAAACAGTAAACGTCGTCGTATATGTCATCGTTCTAGTTTTAGATATCTATTAATAAGTACCTATTTAATTTGTTTATCTTCGTCAAAAACAAACACCTAAATTTTTGAAGAGAAAAAGATTGCAGTCTTTGGGACAGACATTTGGGACATTCTTGTTCACAAATAAATTCCAAAATTTGTAATGTAACCTACACATGAAACATCTTTTTCCCACTAAATTACAATAAAACTCAGTTGTTAAAACATTTGTAAAACACTTCAATCGCTTTCGTCCAGATGTCAGTTATGTGTGGGTAAAAATAAAAATAAATAACGAAAAGGAAACGTCCTGCATGTCGTAAAGGAATGACTAAGATACTTACTTAGATATTTTATTTCAGCATGTCAGCATCGCGGACATCATAGCTGTTCTTATGCTCTTTGTGTATTTCAAAGAACTTGCAATATGGTAGATTTCGCCCATTTCACTAGGGACAAGTGGAATTATTTTATACTAGCTGTTGCACGCGGCTTCGCCCGCGTAACTTTATAAAATATAGCTTATGTTACTCGCTGATAATATAGCTTCCCAACAATGAAAGAATTTTTCAAATCGGTCCAGTAGTTTCGGAGCCTATTCAATGCAAGCAAACAAACAAACAAACAAATCTTTCCTCCTTATAATATTAGTATAGAAGAAAAAAAATAAAACCATCAATAAAGCTTGTCCCTTATGTTGCCAAGTATCAGTTCTCCTTTAAGAAACATTTAATTTAAATAACTTAGTGATTGTATTTCCATGCTATAATACTTATAAAGGAAACGTACTGTATTTTTGGTATTTTGTCAAATTTCCTTGCTATAACACTTATAGTATGGAAATACAAGCAGTAAATTATAGTATAACTTAATCTATTATATTTATGAAATTATGTGTAACTTTGTCGTTAAGTTTGTAACTTTGGGCCAGTCATGATTAGCAGCAAGGTTAGCTTTATCAATTACTTAATCAGGTTGTGGATTCTGTGCCTCTGACCACTGAAGTTCCCACAACTAGCCTTTAATTTTAAATAACTCAATTATAAACACTTCGTCTGCTGAATAATTTGATAAATCTAAGGACTAAATTACTAAATTAAATACTAATAAGTGAATTTATTGAAATAGGTATGAATACTAGCCTATTAAATATATTATGTCACTACAAAAAAATTTTTTAAACCGGAATAAAAATGAAGTATCTTCATTCATATAAACTATTAATTACTTTTTATCTCCTTAGCTTTGCGTTTGCCCTTGGTCGTTTGATAAGTCAATGAGTTTCGAAACAAAATCACATTGTTTTATTTCTCTATATAATCCTAAGATATATTATCCTCTATATAATAACTCTATGAACTTAGAACAGTGATGTTCTAACTTCTTCAATCCATCAAAAAAAATTTTTTTTGAACATCCAGAAAATAAAATTCTGAAAAATTTCATGAGGTTTTATAAGAACGTTTATCCACTACTATTTGTTCATGTTTAGGGAGAGGAGAGAGGAAGATATCACAGGCAGTCAAGCTGTAATTACTGGGCCATTTTTCTTTAAAAAATTAAAAGAATTGAAACGTATCCTTATATACTTACTTAGCCTGCCGGTAAATAAATTCAAAATTAAATTACACATTTCATAAGAGAAGGGGGAGACACCTTTAAAGCCGCGGCCGCATTTTCATCAGTCTAAGTTTTTCAATAAAAACTTTCGGAGACCATCCGATTTACATACGGTATGGATTCATTTATGTTTCAAAAGATTTTTAGAGTAAAAACGAAGATGGTCTTCCTTTTCCATCCATTAAAGCAAATGGTTTGACTGCTATTATCGGGAGATGTCGAATAAAATTCATACAATTCGATATGCACTTAGTAAAGGAATATGGCACCATTTTGATAGTTTGAAAACTTCTGAATTGTTATATCCTTCTAAATCCTCGTCTTGTGGGATACTGAAAATAAGTGCTTTATTTTCCTTTTGTAGGGTTACTATATCCTTCCATATTTACATAGTATAATTTGAAGTCGCTTTCCGCGTCTGTCAGTATGGCCGCCAACTCCTTCTAAACCACGCAACGAATTTTGATGCGGTTTTCACCATCAGTTAAACAATTTCTTAAAGTTTTTTTTTTATATAATCAAATCCGTTAAGCCGTTTTTGCGTGAAAGAGTAACAAACATTCATTCATCCATCCTCAACAAACTTTCGCACTCGTATTAGTAGGAAATCAAGGCTTATACACAATTATTTTCATAAGTAATTAATGTTGCAACCACAACATCGTAATGCTATGTTGCAGTTTTCGCTCAGAAAACAATAAGCAAAGAGTAATAATACCATAATAAAGAGAACAACACGCACGATGTATCGTAAACCGGTTCTAAAAAGGTATATAAAACTGTACAGGGAACGCTTATTACATTCAATTTGTTTTCAGTGGCGATATGGCCAGCAGTTTGAACGTCGGTTTTATAGTAATTGTGTTACAATAAACAATGCAACAATGATGGCACGCACCGAATAACATTGCACATTTTTTAACACCTTCATAGTTAGCCATCTATGCAAAAACAAAGCCATCTATCCTATATACGGGCTACATGTGGAACATGTACAAGTAGCGGCAGGCCAATTGCGTTTCGCAGTCATTTGAGCAGCTAATCTGGCGGCAGTAACCACTCCCTTATGGAAGACCACCCTGAAATAACAGCACGTATGCTGTTGTGTTTCGGTGAGTAAGGGATGCCAGAACCCCGAAAGCATATAATATAAAAATTACGTATCACGTTGTTTGACGCCAATGAACTTCAAAACTACTGAACCGATTTTGACACAACTTCGTAACTGTGTGTAATTTGGTCCAACTTAAAAATCAGACCTTAGTTACGTACCTACTATTTCTTTACTTTCAATAAATTGGAGAGAACCAAAGAATATTACAAATATTAATAATAAGATGTATAACTAATGGACATCCCAATTTAGACCCTTTGTAGGCCGGTTGTCCCGATTCCCAAGTCCCGACTAATTTTGGTGTAGGTTGATTTATCATAATCAACGTTGACAAAAACTAGTCTGCCGTGTAGTCTTGTAGACTGTGCTTGTATTCAATGTATTTAGACATGTAAAGAATCTTCAATAATTGACTACTCAAGTTTTAACGTTTAAATATAAATATTTTCGATTTCGCTGATATTAAAATACATTAATGTTTTAAAGAGAAATATAAGCTTCCTTATACAACAAATATAATACAACAAGTCTTACCTACAAAGGAAGCCGTGAAATTTTTCAAAACATCTAGATTCAAAAGATTACCTACAATTATTTGTTTCTGCTGTATTGATGAAAGTAATATTACATTAATGTTGAGGCAAGAAATAATAATGACTTTAAAGGCCGAAACATATGCGAGACCCTTTTAAAACAAACAATGTGATCAATTGCTATTAGTAGCCTGGTGAATACTTTACTCTAATTTGGGTGAAACATATAAGAAACAAAATTTCTTTTTTTATGCTGACAGCCCACTTAATGATAGGTGGCTATCGTCACCTACACAAGGAACGCCACAGGTGCTGCAAGTCCGCTGCCGTCTATAGTAGGGATAAGAATAAAGGATTAGGAAGCGATAAGGAAATGGGCTCTGGTATCCCTTACTCACTTACTGAAATACGACAGTTCACACGCAGTTCTTTCACTGTGGTCTTCTGTAAGAGGGGGTGGTTACTGCCGCCAAAGGGGCCAAATGACTGCGAAACGCACTGTGCCTTTACTTTTTAATTATGTATGTATATTACAATAGTTAAAATGTTATCTAGACGGTTTGTAAATATTGGTGATCGAATAGTTGCCATTAGGTTTTCTACTAATGAGTTTACATACAGGAAAATAAACTCGTTACCTAGTTACTAATTATTCATGAAAAATATAATGATGAAAAGTATCAGTAACAATGTATGCTATCCATTCATTTGAAACAACGACGCCAATCCGCCATCATTAAAATTCTATTGTCTGTTCTAATTATAAAACATCACAGATTTTACCTCAATTTTTACTGGATAGATATTTTTAACTTTTTTTAAATTTGATATGGCGATCACATAAAAAGCTAAATTGTCTATTAGATGGGATGTCTGATATATCTATTATTCTATTGGCCTATTAGATAAATTGGCCTGTACATCATCAGTGTGGTTGCAATGATCGGAGTGACCAGGCAAGAAATATAAGTACAAAGAACACACAGGACAAAGGATTTAGTGACAATATATTTTTAATGTTAGTCGTCAGACAGACTGACGGTCCACTTGATTGTAGGCGTTTACCGTCGCCTATAACTCAAGCAACGCTACAGGTGCTGCCAGTGAATTGCCAACTATAGTAGGATTAAGGATAAAGGATTGGAAACCGATAAGGGAATGGTCTCTGGAACACCTTACTGATATACGACAGCACACATGCTGTTACTTCAAGGTGGTCTCCTGTAAGGGGGTGGTGATTGCCGCCAGACGCGGTTACTGCGTGAAACGCATTAAGCCCTGCTACTGCTATCCACATCCAGACCAGAGCCAACTTTAAAAGTTCATTTCCAGGAATCGAACCTGGGAACCCTAAAACAGAGCGATAAGGCAAGCACTCCAACCACTCATCCAACGGGCTCGTCAGATTAGGATATGTGTCTCGCGTTCTGGCATCCTTTACCCGCTCTCTGAAATACAAGAGCAGCGCGTTATGATCTTCTGTCACTTCCAGATTAGCTTCCAGATGGGATTGAGTACGTTTCACAGTTTACCCCGCCCACTCGGGTTCATTTATAATACTTATCTTCATAAAATGTAACTACGTTAAAACTAAATTTTGAAAGTAACGTATATAGACGTTGAGCACATTAACAATATTTACATGCTTAATAGACCTCAGTTTTACATAAAAGTGCAAAAGCTAGTGAACTTAGGTACCGGCACCAACGAAGTGGTCCAATTTGCATGTTTTATGCAGCCGTTGAGTGATGCGACCGCGGACGATGCACGCGCATGCATCTGCTTTCAAATTTTTATACGTTATCCCCACAAATCGAACCTCGACACTTTTTCATGAAACTCTACTGTACCACTCTAAATATCGGTTCTACGCGGGTAACTGTTGAAATTTTAAAATACGAGTTACCACAAAATTTTGTAATACATATATAAAATGTAATCGTTTGCTTGTAAACTGAATGTGAGGGTCGACACACCTGAAAAATAAACCTGAAAGCTTTTCTAAGTTATAAGATAACCTAGTAATTAATTATTTACTTCTACTTCATATAATATACGTTTGAGTCTCTTATAAATAGTAGAGTTAGTAATTTCCTAATAATGTTATAAATGAGAAAGTTTGTAAGGAGGGATGTTTGTTACTCTTGACCTACTAAAAAACTAAAACGGCTGAACGGATTTGGATGACATTTGGCACACAGATAGTTTATTACCTGGATTAACATATATTATACAATATATATGATGCTTTTTATCTCAGAAAAATATTAAGTTCCCAAAGGGATCGTCTAAAATTATTAAAAATTCGGAAGACGGCGCCACCGTGTCATAGCGATAAAAATTTCAGGCGTTAAGTAGGTATATATTACTCATATATTTTCTCATTTTTCAACACGGACGAAATCGCGGGCACCACTAGTAAGTATTACATAAAACGAATAAATGCAATAGAAATTTATCGAAAACATATTTATTTAATTATTAATAGGCTACTTTTACAGTGTAACTAGGGTTTAACATGCAAATATTGTTATTAGTTATGAATGTATTTGCTAAAACAATGGCTGACCCTAATATTTTGCGGCGTTTTTGAGTGGCATTGTTTGTTTTATATCGAGCTGTATTTGTATGAACGAATGCACATAGTTGAAATAACTAACTTTTACAGAGAAAGCCATCGCGTGAATGCAACACTAGCTAAATTGCATTGTTCGTTTTATTACTAGTGCGGATGGTGGAGTTCCCGCCAGAATTATTTACTATGTAACAGCACACGCTCTACATATATCACTCCACGATTTTATTATTAAATCCTATCGGTTCCTGTTACCACTTTGCGAGAGACTGATTTTTGGAAAAAGCTTTTTGGACAGGTGACTGCCTTCACAGTGTAAAAAATAATATTATAATTTATTATATCAGCATAGTATTTAAACCGTAAATATGCGCCATGTAATCAAAACAGACTTCACTGGCTGAACATATGATATTATTCGATTTTAAAACTTACTTGCGATGTTTTAAGCCAGTGTAATTGTATATTCGCAAAAGTAACATCATATTTAAATAGAATATTATGTTATCTCTTTTTTAAACAATTAATTGATGTTGCCTCTATGAAAGCTTCTAAAAATATAATACGTGTAAGTGGCCTTATTAAAATGTAATTTTAAATAGCCTTATAAGGCTTTTATTGTTAAGTATTATTAAGACTTGAAGACGTACGAAAGTTACCGACATAAGCCGGCGGATCATTGTTGAAGTGGCTCTGTGGGTAGGACACATAGTACGGAGAGCCATGGACGGACCGGCAAGCGCAGCGCAGGACGTCCACCCACAAGGTGGACAGACGACCTGATAAGCGTCGCGGGTCGACGGTGAATCCAGGCGGCTTCTGACCGACTCTATTGGAAAATTGGGGGAGGCCTATGTCCAGCAGTGGACGTCTTGCGACGCGATGATGATGATGATTATTATCATTACTATTATTAGTGTAACCAAAAATACCTGATACGTACCTACTCTGTAGGTATATGTTGCGAACTGAGAAATGGGAGAAATGCTTAGTATAGTATGTAAAAAGAGTTAAAATAGTGATTTTTAACTTAAAATATTATTTGAAATAGATTTAGGCAATCTATTACCGAACTTGATTGATCGATATTCCCCTTGGGGGAACCACGTACAAGTATTAAACATAATATTAAAGTATTGGATATTCAAAGGTCATCATCTCAAGAAGAAATCCTAGATTAAAGACAGTAGGATAATTTTAAGTAGAAATAATAGAATTAATTAGCTAGTTTTTAATGGGACAAGCTATAAATATTATAACAGTTAAGTAATTTCAAATATAAAAATAATACTGTACTGTCCTTTTTGGTAAACTCGAGCTAAACATCTATTGAAGATCATGAAAGGGCACACGTTCCTACTTCCTAGTCAACATGAATAATAATATCAGAGTTCAGTGAGTGAGTGAGGGTGGCCAAAACCCATTTCTCTGTTCCTTTCCAATCCCTTATCTTTAAAAGTTGCCCACTTCCAGCACTTCTAGCATTGCTTGTGTTATAAGCGACGGTAGCCACCTACCATCAAGTAGACCGTCAGCCTCTTTGCCGTAATATAAAAAAATTGTAACCGCCATTACTGCCATTAGGCCATAGCACAGAAAATTTGGGTTGTTCCGTTCTGATACTACGACAACTCTTCCCACTATTATTTTTCCTAACTCGGCCTATTTATATTCCTTACTCAGCCCATAGGCAATAAATCTACGTCCAAAGAATATTAGATGGAGGCATAGTGACAGTAAATAACAAGAAGATTATAATAAAATATATTTCACTTGTAGAAAAATACAATAAAGTTTAAAAAAAACATTATGTTCCCAATCGACATGATAAAAAATACGATATTGCAGTTAAAAAGTATATTACATTTCATTTCTTACAAACATAAAGTTTTGAAAGTTTTAATCAACTTTTGGTACCATAAGATAAAAGTGCAACGAAACTTTACAAAATTTTGAAATACACTGCAAAAGTTTATACGTTTGGTACAGCACTGATTGTAACTAAAAATACACTAAACTTCCATTTCGTGAAAATATTTTCTTTTTCAACTTCTCTTTTTTGTATTCCTTATGACGGGAAAGTAAGTATACAATATCGTCATTATCAAACCAAAATCAGCTATGTGCAAGAAGTATACTTTTGACATATTGTCAAAAAAAGTTTCCTGAAAAATTTTACACGTTTATTTAAAAAATATATTTCATACTTAGGGTTGTTATACTTACTTAAATTTGTTTGTTTTAAACATGAAAATTTAATAGTTCATTTATTATTTTGATAATAGAGTAAATTTTGCACATAACAGATTCTAGCTGCTTGCGCATAGCTTATTTTATTAGGATGTCGTAGATCGACAATCTTTCAAATAAGGTTCCGGAGATTATCTTCCACATATATAGACACAATAAAAACCGCCTTTACTTTCTTTACAATATAAAAGTATAGATTGTTAGTAATTACTGCAAATGTGCAGATAGACCAATAACTAATAAGTAACATCGAATTACATAGAATGAAATTGGTAAGCAGCTCCTGATGTCAAGTGAGCTCTTAAGATGAATATTTTGTCACAAGCAATCGACTACTACTCTTCTGATGATTTAGTATTAACCCATTTGACTATATGAGCACTTTTAATATTTGGTTATTACACGTATTATTAGTCTATTTGCAAATTTTTAAAGGTATTTTCAATACTGCCGAAGAACGTGCTCAAATCTTTTGGCTTCCCTGGGCGCTTCGATTCGTTCACTCTCTTCTTTGATTCATCATCAAAAAACTTGTCGTTTTCTTTAATTTTATTCCAGATACTACCTAAAATCGTGTACCAAAACCCTTAATATTAAAGAATAATTTTAACATCAAATTCGACAATAACTTTACATGACAATTCCCTTATGGGAAGTCACAATGAGGTGAGATGAGGTCACTTTACATATCCAAATTTTAAAAAAACTTGTGCAGTAACGTTTCGGTACCCCATTAATGGTTAACATTCCCCTCCCTGAAAGTGTCCTCTCATAAAAATCCTCTTTCATCCTCCTCATAAAAATCAACACTGTTGATCATATGTCTAAATATTCTTCTTTGATTTGATCCTAGCAGAATTAGAAAGTATTAGGAACCTATAAAATCAGATGAAATATGCGAACTATAGCTATGAATCGAAAATGTTTCTTACATTTTAAGATATCTGCATCTTTATTATCTCCACCAATTTCTTTCGGTAAAGCTGACTTGGGTATGTAACCATATATCGTGTTTGAGTCAACTTTATGTAGGTACTTTTAAAATATCCAACATGTCTCTCTTCATAAATGGTTTGACCATGGTCAACAAAGTGTCGATGAAACTTGGAGCATTTAGGAAATGAAATTCTTTGAGACGAACAAACATAGCTTCCTATAAAGAATAACAATAATTAGAGGTGCTTTTAGAGAAAATATATCAACATTTGGCAATTTTACTCTTTCTTATAACATTCCATTACCCTATCCTTTCCTAATCCTTAATCCTACTACGGTCAGCAGCGCACTTGCAACAACTGTGGCGTTGCTTGTGTTATTGCCTTTTTTTTTATTTCTTTTTTATATTTTTAATGTCAAGACTGACATTAAAAAAATCTGAATAAGTTGAGAAATAAAGTGATTAATTAATTATCGCAAAGAACATTTCAATGGAATAAAAAATATCCAAGCTTGGTCATTTTAATTAGCAACAAACAGTTAAATGCCTTCACAAATTATAAGTAAAAAGAAATTATAACAGCAAAATATACCTGCAAAAAATAAAAGAATTGTTGTGCCACATTGAGATCAATTCTAGACATGTGACCGAGAGATACTTTATCCATGTTAAGAATTACAGTGACTCCTGGGAAAGTTCCTTCTTCGAACTGCCATAAATCAACCATCATTACGAAGGCTCTAAAAGTTTTGCTCAAAGGTATTAGTATGCATGGCCCCACCTCACAACAATTATACAATTTACATTTTGTGTGGTCGACATAATATGAGCGCAGTTTTAATTAATTACATGCTGACTAAACTTCAAGTGTCCCAAAGCATTATTCAGAACAGTGTTTCATTCATATTATATAGTGGCATAGAAATATTCAAATTTTATAACATTTTTAATATTTCAGACGAAAACTTATTCAATTGTTAATATAGTTATTGTATTTTATTTTATTTTAATTTAAAGATGGGTTTGCTCATGGCCAGAATCTAGCCTTGTAGCACAGACGAAGCCGTGATGGAGCAAGCTCACCCAGAAGATTTAGCTATTATTGGTTAATGCAGTTTTGCAGCTCAAATAGTGCTATGGTGAAGTGTCTCTACATGCTCTAAACATTTTCCAAAAACCAAAGAGAACATCCATGTCGTCCCTTTGAGAACTACTTGAATTACTTGAACTACTTGAATTTTTTTGTCCAATTTTTTCTATCGTAGAACAAATAGTAGAACTAGTTGGACTAACCCATATCAAATTACTTGACGGTACACTTGATGACAGGTGGCTACTGTCACAAGTTGTTTTTCAACCGTTTTTAAATTTTACATAGAAATTTATTGAAATAAGCAAGAACTATGCGGGTTGCAGACCAAGAGCTGAGCTAAGTTAGTTTAGCTTAGCTCGCAAAGCTGACGCATTTTTCCATACTTGTGTGCAGACCGCAAACTATGCGAACTAAGCTATGTGAGCTAACTAAAATATGCGAAGCTAAGTTAGTTGTGTATGCCGATGTGCAGCTACACGAGCTAAGCTAAGCCCCTCCCGCCTTCCCCGCACGCCCTTCGCCAGTGCTGTCCAGTGTCCTTTGTCGTACGCACGGTCGTTTTGTAGCGAATATGGAGCAATCTATTGAAATTGTTAAACAATTTCCTGTACTATGGCACACAGTCCTGTACTATGAACTTCGCAACACTGACTGAGCTTTGGCTTAGCTCTTGGTGTGCACGCCATTTATTTCTAGCTTAGCTTAGCTTAGCCTAGCTTGCTTAGTTTAGCTTTGGCATAGCTTCGGTCTGCAACCGGCACTATGAAATAAAACAAGTAATGCCACCTTACATATAATATTTAAATACCTGACAGCATCCGTATAAACAAAATTGTTTACATCTATGTCCAACAACTGGCAATAGATAGCGCGGTAGCCTTTTAAAGTCGGTACACTTAAGGGTGTTAATAACCTGAAATTTCATTTTTTGCTAACTATACCTATTATTTTTTTACACTTTATTAAATACTATAATAATACCAACCACGTATTGAAGGCTTTCTCTAAAGCGTTATTAACGATTCGGTTCTGATAAAATGTGAATAAAGTCCTTAACGTGTAATTAAGGTCAATGATGCGCTTTGTAACATCCATATTTCTATCGCAAGAATGATAAGCACATATAAGTTCTACATCTGAAAATAAGTAAATAATCATTAAAGTTTACCTACCCATTAGTTGTGGACCTGTATTCAAGGTTTTAAAGTTTTAAAGTCGCCGGCTTTAAGTAGTAAATAAAATAATAAAAGACTAACTAAAAGGTGGCAATTTCGTGACAGCTATAAGTATGCACACATAAACAATACTTTTCTTTACAATTTTATAAACTCTAGCTACGTTGGATTTACTAATTTCCTGTTACGTTATAAAAAAAAATTGTAAAATTATTTCAAAATATGATATTTTGTACTGTCAAATCAAAACCATCGTTTGTACAAACGACGGTAGAAATGGAACATCGAAAAATATGATATTAAATATTATTAATAGCCTTCATGATGAAAAATAGCTAACTACACATACACATATATACTTATTACAAATTTAAAACATGCTTGTGCCTTTCAATGCAAATACAGTACACTTAACTATTTATCCGAAATCATACTTACAACAACGCAGTTATTTTAGATTCAGAAAACACATCCATCAAAAAGGTAAAAATAATTTTACATCATTTTATACATTCACCTGTTATGTATTCATATGGAAGATGTGGTTGTTTGTTCAGCCATTCTCGTATATTTTGTATGTCTTTCGGATTTATGTCGGAATGTTTATTATATTCGTCTTGTAAGGTAATCCCTAACACACCAGACATTGTTAAAAAGACTTGTTCTTAAATAAATAAATAGTTTCTTGCATAAAACTCGTGCGAACAGTCGTTCGGACGTGGACAACTAAACACGATACAGACGAGCCTGTTATTGAATATCTTCTTTGCGATAACAAAAAACGGTCGTGAATTGGACGCTGGATACAAAGGAAGGCAATCGAATAATTTTCAAATAGGAAGCAACGATTTATTGGTTACTCGTCAAAGAGCAATTTACAAGTCTTATTTTTAGAACAAATAGTGCATATAGATAGACTGTTATTGTATAACTAGATGTGCCCGCGACTTCGTACACATGAAAATTGAACCTGAACATTGAAACATGAAAATATTTTTACTGTATTTTTATAAGAGTTGGTATTTTCTGTTACCTAGGTTTATGTTATATTAAAGTGTCAAACTATTGGTTCTCCGAATACGATTTTTAAAAAAAAGAGTGACAACGTCTAACATCTTCATCGATGTGACAATGATGGCGTCGTCACTGTTGACGAAAGCGGTGTCGATTTTTTTATATTTTCAGACGATCCCTCATTTTCTAGGATAATGAGTTAGTCTTATATGTTACTCCAGGTGACAATCCAAATCCAAATAAACTAACTGCGTGCCAAATTTCATCCAAAGCCGTTCAGCCGTTTTTGCGTTATTGAGTAACAAACATCCAAACATACAAACTTTTGCATTTATAATATTATTAAAATATGGTAGTATGCTTTATAAAAGTTTATGATGAGAAATTTCTCCAATACGTCCTGAAGAGTGAGAGTTATTGCCCAAGGTTCATCGAAAACCATCAAAAGTAGGCAAGTTGCTTATTTGAAAAACCTTTAATATTTCTAAACTGATATAACTTGTTATGACGGGCAAAATCGAACGGAAATAAAGACTGAAGTAGTGTCGCCTTAAGAGACATTTGAAAATAGACTGAGATTGCTATGTCAGAGAACTGTTTAGAAGGTAAAAGGACGAGGGGAAATTCACTAAACAAATAACCAGTAAAGCAGTGCCACAACAAAAAGATTAACATATAATTATAATTCCTTATAATGATATGTTAATGAAGAGATGAATGATAATGTTCAAGTTAATATTTAAAATATAATAAGTATTTGGCATTAGGTTCTTGATGGTCCTCTTTACGGCATGTGGCCACCATCGTGTCGAGCGCTGACGTCCTTGATAGCAAAATTGGCAAGGGACGAGATGAGTGTAGGAGAAAAACTCTGAAATCATTTCACGACAAAAAAACTAATTAATTAATACCTATTAAAGTAAAATAGTTCAAGACAAAAGATACAAGACTATAAGCCTCTTGGTTGAGTGTTTAAGAGTGCTTACCTTAAGGATATTTTCCCTTATATCAACACATATAATTATTCGATGAAACTTACACATAAATAAAACTTGTATATTTACTAGGCTACCAAAATTTTTAACACATTTTGGGTAAACAGGCAATTAAACAAGCCGCCACTGACCTATTAAAAATAAACGGAACAAGCTGTAGCTTGTTCCGTTACACAGTGTACTGTGTGAGTTTTTCAATGAAAATAACTGTGAACTCACGGCTGGTTGACATCAGCCCGAGGGTCGGAACCACTGAACAGTATACCACACACCACTGGGCGTATTCTCAAAGTACGACCATAGGCGCAGTGCAACCACCGTTCATGTGAAAAACAAAATAGATTCCTTCATAATGCTCAATAGGGGAGATGGGGGATCATATCCTCGTTCGTTTCATTTTATATATTTACATAGTATTAAAACTAAGTGCAAATGGAACTTAATTATGGAATTTTTTTTTTGTAATATTGCGCCCTTGCCCGACTTTCCAGTACATGAACTCGTTATAAACTGATGAACAGGTTATCATCGGGTGAATGGATTCAACTGCTACGGTCCGTTAAGTGTCTTCAAAGTAAATAATAATGAGTAATACCTACATTGAGAACCCTTTTAACATAATATGCAATTTATTTAATATTAAGACAGTAGGTATTTGTTTGCCTTCTACTATTAAAGCATGCGCCTTATTTAAAAAAAAACTATCTGGTGCCCGCAATTCCTAAAATCGCACCAGGTGTAGTCATCAGTATTTCAGGACGAGTAGTACTGTACCCACCAGTGGTACGGCTTGTGTTACTCAAATCTTCGACGGGGAGGGTGATCACGATCAATCTCCGTCTACTTTTCACAAATCATCCGCAAGACCACGACCACTCTGACAACTCTGCGGATAATCGTTTGCTCAATAAATAGAGTACAGCGAACTCAATACGTATTGGACCAGTATCTCGCAGTGATACTGATGTCATAAATTAGAAGATTTCAGTAATGGCAATTAGGTAATAGCAATTCTCACAAGTTTAAGACAAAAATTAATGAGCTAAATCATGCCTCTTCCCTGCCCCCTTCCTTTCCTTCTATTATGAACTACTTGTTTGTGAACTATAAGCAATGTATAAAAATGTATGTACCTACAAAGCTGCTAAAATAAAATACGCAGTTTGAGTAAAGATTAATTCATCAATTTATTGTTTAGAAATTAATGACAATATATTGGACTAAACATTTTGTAAATAAAAAAGGTTAATGTTGTAGCCATCCATGGCCCTCTGATTAAATTTACAGAGAATTGGGTATTAGCTCTCCGTCGGCAATTGGAACAAAGAAAATCATCGGCTTAATTATATTTAGTAGAAATCCTGCATTCACTGCCCCAATAAAGGCCTACGTAATTATAAATTAAGTCGTAAATTACATCTATTCCACAAAGTTCAACTGGAAGTTCAACTAATTGAACTAATTGGACAAAAACATTCCAATTATTTCAACCTTAATGTAATCATTCCTAGTAGTTACAAAGTTGAAATAATTGGAATGTTTTGTCCAATTAGTTCAACAATAAATTTTTTTTTTTTTACTTCTTTAAAATCTAAGTCAATATAAAAAGATTGTGAACTTTGTTAAAGTCTAACTTAAATTGTAATTATGTAACTTGACGATTATGGGTTTGATTCGTAGATGGGGAAGAAAAAAAGATTTGGTCTTGAAGTATGTATGTACTTACGTACTGGAGAGCTATCCCAAGTACAAATCATGCTCTATTTCTCGGTAAGTTATAACTAAAAGCGCTGCAGCTCTAATCAAAGCACGCAAACATGTAGCGCTAGATAGTTTCTTGGATGTAATTTTCATGTCAATATGGCATTCATAGAAAGACTTGTTTGATTTTATAAAAATAAAATACTTTATAATTATTGGTTTTCTTACTCATCGATGAGAAGAGAAAATTCGAGCGAAGAAAGAAGTCGTGGCAGAAGAACATCAGAGTGGATCGGGATAGCTAACGCAGTTGAGCTGTTCCGAAAAACAAAAGACAGAGAGGACTGTTCCTGGCTGATCTAACCTTCAATAGTTGGAGAGGCACTCCGCAAAAAGAAGAAGAAGCTTTTGAGTCTGATGATGAAAAGTGAAAGAACAGGAAAAATAGGTGATACGAGTTTATAAAGTTACAGAGTAATTGTTAACAAACTAACTGTGATACTTACATATCTACAATCAAATTGAACTAATCTATTATTTCGACCTTACAATGTTATCCGTGCACATCGTTTTCAACCTCGATAGCGGGCGTTCCTAGACAACGTATTATTAATGTGTCAGAAAATATCAAGGATTCTATAGTATATAGGTATAAATTTACAGGTCAATGATATTTAACGAAATTATCGTTTCTATTAATTTCATTTAATATAGAACGGAAAGAAATAAAACTGTTGAATCACACATAGGCACTTGAACTTGATTATATTGAATACTTTAACAAATCATTTGTACACAACTAACATTTATTTAATAATTAAAAATTAAATAAAAACAATATGCATAATATATTATAAAAATAATTCCTAACGTAAATGTGGATTAAGAAGTTTCATATAACGATTTAACCAACGACGACGTTGCGTCTCACTGCACGGACGAACTACCTCAGGTTCATCCGGAAAGGAAGGAGGGAAATATATTCTGAAAAAATAAAATAAAATAAATATACGCCGTCACTAAATGAGATATAATCTACACTACATACAATATTTTAATTTTTATCATGTTAATTCATTACTCCCTGGTTCCTTTTGGTGGCAAGGAAATATCTGGATATAGTTGTTTCGATGTTAATTGACTTTTTCGCGACGAGGCAGTGCTCCTAACACTAGTTGATTTCCTAAAAACAATAATTTTATACACGTAATTAAAGAAAAAAAATTTGATAAAAATAGTGGAGTAATTAATTCATTAATCCATCTAAATTAGAAAGAAATACTATCTTTAGCGATGTTTTCTAATAATATTATAAAAGAAATAACATACCTACGTGGGTCAAAATAGTAGTTTCGCTTATGATACCGCATTTGCTGAGAAAGGGATTGGTTCAGTTTATAATTGAAAATTTGACGGAGAACCAGGTTTGCTATATCCCTACTAGTGATGTATTCCGGATATACTTATGAAGGAATAAATAACTAATAATACTATTTTAAAATCAATCATACATTGAAGCCTTGGATTTCGATTTTCCAGTATCTGCTACTGGCACTGGTTTTAACATAGTATCGAAAGCCGCTCGCGGCATGCCGAGGATGCCCACGACAACTCCAAACTCATTTAAGTGCTCTTCTTCTCCGGCAACTGCTTGAAGCATATACTGAATTCGAGGTGTGATCCTTCAAATTTACATAATAATTAATAAAAAGTTATTTATCCAAAAAAACATTGTTGTATTGATTTAAAGTCATCATCATCATCAGTCTGTGTCTCTCCACAGTTGGACCCAAGGCTTGTCACCAGATACGGATCTCTGCCCTTCGCACACAGCCGCTTCCGGTGACGCCTTGCAGGTCGACGTCAGTTTTGCTTAATAGTTTACCGAGACGACCTAGAATCACTTGAAGGAAGCCATATTGCCACCGTCGCGTAGTAATACGACATTAGAAATACAAGAACTATGCTAGTGCGCTATCGACTAGCATAAAGTTCAATAAACAACCAGATGACACGACGATCCACTTGATGGCAAGTGGCTATGACTGCATGAGATTGCAGTACCAATTATGACAGGGCAATTTGCTAAGGGACATGTTAAGGAATGAGTTCTGATATCCCTTACTACCCCCGTTCCAAAATTCATAAGCACGCGTGCTTTTATTTTATGTAGATCATTTGTAAGGCCTCCGTAAAATGTGTGTCAAATTTCATCCAAATCTGTTAAGCTGTTCTAAATCTAAATGTGAAAGTTTATATGTTCACCAAACATATAAACTTTCACATTTAGAATAGGTATATTTTATTATAAAATCACATCGAAACAGGGCGAAATTATGACAGAGCAAACAATTGTTTTACCCCCATACAAATTTAATAATGCAACTTAGTTTTAGATATTAGTAGGTACACTTACTGATGACATTTTATAACCCCGAGACCCATAATGCGATAGTCAATATCTCTGTGACAAAATACTTCGTTCATCAACGGTGAGCGGGTACACAACTTCTTATCATTACGCCGTACACACTGCCCCAACAACACTGTACGCTCCTCCTGGGTCATTTTTGTTATGTAACCAGTTTTTAGCGTATGTTCAACTGCATTAAATATCTCGGATTTAAATATTCTATTGATTTCTAATTCTAAAAAAAATGTTGAGCATTGATGACATGGTAAACACAAAATTATATTCATAATAATAATGAATGGACGCTATTTATTAAGGCAAT
Organism: Synanthedon andrenaeformis; assembly: GCA_936446665.2. NCBI lineage: Eukaryota > Metazoa > Arthropoda > Insecta > Lepidoptera > Sesiidae > Synanthedon > Synanthedon andrenaeformis. The sequence goes on along the minus strand of OW387781.2, from coordinate 8,068,431 downwards.
TAACACCAATTACCGATTTGATTAAAAGACCTGCGTCCCAGTGCCAACCAAACAATTTGAACGCAGATTCTTAACAAAGTTTCGAACATTCGCGCGTCCTTATCTGACAACGATCGCCGCTTCTTCTGAGGGCCCATGTGGTGATATTTTCTCGTATCGGCGCCACCTTTTAAAATGTTCAGAAAAGTAGTGATTCTATTCACTTATGTAAAATTCTATTACTTAAAAGAATTAGATCGAATATGCTAGATGTACATTCTTATACAAAATTAAGGTCAAGCTTATCTTTATGAAAACTTCTAGTTTCATAACAATTCTGTAGATTCCGCTAACATATGCACTTGTGCATTTAAGGGCAGTTTTGTCTTGTAGTCACAGTGTATCCATAACCTTCTTTTGTCATATTACCCTTGTCCTGTAAGGGTTCGTAGAAAACTCTTCCCCCTGGTGTTGCTTTTATTCTTCAACAACGATAACTATCTACCCTCTATAGACCATCAGTCGGCCTGTCACCTTTATCATAAAACTCTTGGAAACAAGGGAACATTCATGCGTTAAGTTTCGTCTTATTCTAGTATTGATAGGTAATATAATACTGACCTATTAGCATTGTACTGTATTCCTTAGCTACTAAAACTCGTAGATCACATAGATTGTCACGATATTCTCTTTCGAGAACTTCGCAAAATGGCGTCCTTACTTTTGACTCCAGTTCTATCATTCTCCTTGCCATTTCATCAGATATCTATTGAAATAATCGAATCAATCAAAATGTTTTGTTCGTATACAAATATGGTTTATGAACTATTCCAACATTTCTTTTCTATGAAAAGAATTTCTATGTGTTTTTTTTTTCAATGTTTTTATTACTTACTTACCTGTAAATAGTACTGACAAAAAAATATAAGTGCTCTTATGAATCTGTCCATTGTAGAGAGATGGAGCATATTTATAAGCATTGGACTTAAAATATTGATTGGCGCCGTATATATAGCTATATCTTTACAGTCCTGAAAAGAAAGAAAAATAGTATTCCAATAAAATTCTACCTGTATTTTTTAGAGAAGAAATGCTATATTATATATAATCACCTGAACAGTTATGACATCCTCTTGTCCCGGTTTTAATTTTCGTTGATAGCGTCGTCTAAATCGAATCTATTAATAAAATGCTTAAAATAATTAATAATAATTTATTTAAACAGTAAAAAGGGAATAAATAGTCCAAACCAACATTACATTACCTGCTCTATTAAGTCCACGTCGTCTCTGAATTCTACGGTTCCTGTTGGTGCTTTTGACGGCATTATTATAGCTTCAACAGGTTGGGGTGGAAGATCACTAAAAAATTCGTTGATCAATCACTTACTATTTTTAGAGAAATTGTGTTTGTTGTCTAATGTTTCTTATTAAAAAATCTCTAATAGGATTGATTTAAAACCAACCTCTTGAACAACAAAGCCTCCGTCGTTTTATCCCACACCCAATGGCCATTTTCATACAAGCCACCAAAAACTCCTTCCTCGTCATCGTCAGCCATAAGTTTCTTGTTATTCGATTTACTGGTTTAAATAGTAGGTAATTAAAAATCCATTTTATGCGTTTAGTTTATATATAATATAAGATGGTTAATTAATATACAGATATTCATGGTTAATTTAATCGCAAATTTAGGTAATTTTTCTGATGAACGCCGTCGTGATGTTATTTTGTCAAACGTTGACGTTCATAAGTTCATTTACGTGATGTTGGTCATTTTCATCATAATATAAAAAGCAGGTTGCACATTTTCATAAAGAATCTCTATGCCTACCTAATTTGTGAATATATTTAAAAGCTTTTACAAACAATTTTTGTTACTTTATTCATAATAATTTCTCAGGACGACTATATCTTGTGAATCGGAATTTCCATTCAGTGTTTGTAAGTTGAACTGAATTTACGATGTCACTAGTAAGTTGTTCTCGACGCCACTGAATATAAAGTTATGTTAATGCTAGTAGTGCACCCAACTCGGAACCTTAAAACTTACAAAATGTTCCAAAGTTATTCCTGTTTAAGATGGACGATATTGCGTGAATATCAAATACTTATTGATATTAAAATTCACAATACTAAGTTTTTACCCGGCTGCGTTATCTTAAAGATAATGTTATTTGCATAATATCTGTAATCATTACATAAAATTAATAATTTACTATGTCACACAATGTTGGGGCAGAAGACCACCGTGAAATAACAGCATGTGTGCTGTTGTGTTTCAGTAAGCCATTTCCCAATCCTACTGTGCATTTACAGTATCTGTGGCGTTGCTTGTGTTATAGAAAAGGTGTCGGTAGCCACCTACCATCAAGTGGATAATGAGCATATCTATCTGACGACCTTAACTTAAAAAAGACGTGCAAAAAATACACAATTTGAGAGATGTTCATTTGAGAGATCAATTCATTTCATGTCGACTAGTGGAGTCGAACGATCGCACAAATTAATGAGCGTCGCACATACTCGTGGGGTTCACAGCTTTGATCATGTGCGCTCTTGTATGTAATCAAATGATCCTTAGGTGGTTACAGTTAAAGCAGGTAGAGCAGTTTGTTACAATTTCTTTGGTTAATTAACCGGCTTTGAGCAACGATATTTACCTTAAAGCGGAACACTGTCGTTCAAAGACAGCTATTAGGAGAAATATTTAGATTCAAAAATGTGTATGATGTGACCTAAAAAACCTTATATGTTTGTCCTGACTACTATGTGTAGTAAGCTGAAATTTTGAGTATATGTTTATTTTGTAAGGTATAAACATCTGCAAAGAAATAATTTTTGCAATAGAGTTTGCTTTCTAATTGAAAAATATGTGTCTTCGTAATAGGTAAAGACTTACTTTTAAATAAATGTTAGACTTTTCAATGTATTGTTGCGTGTTGTGGGAAACAACAGAATACATAACAAAACTTTTAATATTCATAGAATAAAATAAAAACCTTTTTAATTAAATGTTCTACTGTATATATCTGCCAAATGATCAAATAAGTAGGTAGGTATAATAACTCCTAATCGATCTATTACAATAACTGCTTCAATTTTTCATAAGGGTACACTACATCGACATTCGGCCTTTAGCAGTCGCTTTAATTTATGAAATTTTATGTTTATTTTATCCTCTAAAGACGAGTAAAAACTTAAAAACTGAAAAATCCAGATAATATAGTCTATTGTAAAAACGTATTATTGTATTATATGTAAAAACAATTTAAAGGATGAGATTAAAAAAATAAACAATTTAAAGGACAAAAATTAAAAAATAAATAAATAAACAATTTAACAATAACAATGAACACTTTTTATACAAATTTCATATGACCAAATCTCAAGAAATGTCTTTATATACTGATGTCTTTTAATTGCGTAGATTCCTAGTATATAGGTATTATACTATATCTACTTAAAAAGTTATAATAGATTATTTATATTTTTCGTTCACATGTCAGTAAGTAAAGTTATTCGTAATAGGTTCAATCGCTCGATTCAACGGATTGGAAGTTTGAAAATAAAGGTGAAATGGAGTGGAAAGAGTTGTTCATTCAGATTCGTGAATTAACTGTAGGATCAAAACAGCCTCCCCATCTAATACCTACATTCGTTTCAAATTACCTTTTCATCTCTACTTACCTACATACATTGAAATATTTGCTCGGTAGGTATTATAGTACCTATAATAAGAGATTTATGCGAATGTAAGAAAATAATTAAATTTTCTTATTAAATAGATATCCCTTAGTTATTACGTTATCTCGAGCTTTTGCTCGCGTTGTCTTACATTTTCCTATTGCGGGAAAATTATTGTCTTATTATGGGCCTTACAGAAATTAAATTTTGTCTCTTCAGACGTAGGACTTAAATATTATTAGTATTAATAATATTAATTAGAATATTTGTTTATCTTTAACACTGTCACAAAGAGAGTTTATTTTAAATACATAAACATTTTATTTATTAGGTACGTACATAACTTTATTTATATTTTATAAACACTGAACGAAAAAATAAAACTACTCACAGATCATCATTAAATTTTGCATACAGGTTGTCACAGAGATACAGGAAAGGACATAGGGTTCCTTTCACCCAGAAAAAAGTACTGTACCTAAGGGATCATCTAAAAATAAAAATCAACGCCTCTCAAAACCCCTGACATTTTCATAGCTGTATTAATATTGTTATTTTTATATTTTGTCAACGCGAATAAAGTCGCGGGCAACAGCTATAACTAGCTGCTATTAATAGGATATAGTACATAGCAAACATCCCTTATCATAATTTCTATATAAATCATTTTTATATAAATAATTAAACATGTCCTTTTGACCTACTCTTACAAATTTTAAGTATCCAGCTAGACCTGCCATAGTTTCTAGCTCCCGATACACAAACCTAATTGTAATGAACCTCGCCCGCGCGTGCCCACGTCTTATCGTCTCTCCAATGAATATTCATATCGCGATCGACATGACCTTTCCTCTATTCACTGTAAACACGTGTACGTGTCCTTTCAATCCTGTCTCGTATTATACGTAAATATCTCCTCTAATATTGAATGTGTTTTTATAGGTAGCAAACAGTAAGTATACTTTCGAATTATTTCTGAATTCTGTTGTCTATCGGTACTAATCGGTAGGCCAGAACAAAGAACATCTATAAAATGATTTTATTATACATATATCAATCTAAATTTACCTAGTGCCTGTTTTAGACGTATCTAGTAGCTACTGCATACGTCTAAAACCGGCATTAGGTACCTACCTATAAGAAAGATGCTACTGGACACATCAACAAATACAATGTTCATTTTACAACAGTCTTTATCCTCTATTAAATATTTAAAAATTATTAACAATCCCTATTAAATTTTATTCTTTTTAAAATCTTTGTTTTTGCTCGTTGTTAATGAGAAATATAATGCTCGTTGTTTCTGCTCGTAGTTAAGAAATGCAGAAAAAATATTTTATCGGAAATTAAATTATTGTCTTATAAAACTCGAATAAATCGAAATAGACATTGTTGATAAAGCATTAATACCGATTCACAAAAGAACTGGAAGGAATTTCTAAATGAATAATTTCTAAACATCAATTTTCGCTAAAAAGGCGGCTGATCGATTCACGCTCGTCTTACAATCCGATATCATTTTTAAGATCTTCGCACCAAAAGCAAGTCTTTGCAGGGTTACTCAATAGCAGTAGCAATACTAGTTACGAAAAAGAACGTTATATGTAATATCAAAAGTGTTACATAGGCGTTTTTCTTATTGTACTGTACGAACCAACCTATAGTCGCCATCAATGACTGCGCTATACCCTACCTTATATCGTTGTTACCTTATACCTTAGATCTATTAAATAAAAGGCTAGGTAAGCTTGATAAAAATCGACTTTTATTCAAGTATTTTCTTCTATATTTCTTTTAATTCGATCCATGTGTACATAATATTCACGACTTACCACAATCAGTTACAAGTCGTGTTGTAGACGAACATAAAACTATTTAATAAAACATTAAACAAAAATAAAAATAAACATAAAAATATGTAAAATTATTTCTTTGTAGGCCAGCTACTTGGACTTGTATTATAACAAAACATATATTACTTAAGATAAAGTACTTAACTTCTTATAGCCCCTCTAGATATTCGGCCATAGCGTTGGCCAACTATGATGGGCGAGCGTGTGGAGGGCGTATTTGCGTAGGTTGGCTTATGGCGCGTGCGATTGTCGTGGGATGGCGTCGATGTCGGTTTTTCCGCCGCACATCAAAGGCAGTGGGCCAACGATGGCGGTACGCATCTACACGTGGCCCATTCCTCACAGTGCTGCCATTTTAGCGCTTTCGGCGCTAGATCTAGCGCTTTTTTGCTATGTTCAGCGGGCACTTGATAATTTTAGCGCCTAACGGATAATTTAGCGCTTTCTTAATTTTTTATGTGGCAGCACTATTTGTTCCGTGGAGAATAAAATTATTGTCTATGTTAAATTTTGTGCTCTATGCCAGCTGGGTTTTAATATGGCAATAGAGCACGGGGAATCCCATGAACATTAAGTACGGTTTGTTTCATGTTTGGTTGATTGACTTTGCTTCTTTCATTTTCATTCTGTCTATGTGAACGCACTGAAGTTCAAGTTTAGAAATAACGTTTTAAGCACTGATTTTATTAGTTACTTTTGTGAGTGTTCCATAGTGTTGTGTTGGTTAACTCTTTTGAAATGGATGTACCATTATCAAAAAAAACTGTGTACAAACAAAGATATAAAGTCGAATGGGAGAAATCGCCCAACTTTAAACAATGGTTGAAACCTGTGCCTGGAGATGATACAAGGGCAATGTGTTTGTATTGTAGGAAGGATTTTCTTGCCAAATTAAGCGATATCCAGAGACATTGTGATTCAGTTCATCACAAGAAGCAGGCGAAACCTTTCTTGGACAAAAAACAAACACAAATCTCTTCAATGCTGCAAAAACCCGTCGATAAGCTCTGTGTTGAGGCTGAAGGTGCTCTCTCAATGTATGTTGCAGAACACACAGCTATACAAGCAATTGATCACCTTACCGAATTGTGTAAGAATAAATTTTCGGATTCTAAGGCTACTACAGAAATGAAATTGCACCGAACGAAATGTACAGCAATAATTCAGGAAGTATTAGCACCTCATTTTAAAGATTCTTTGAGAAATGATATTAGTGATAATTCGTATAGCTTGATTATAGATGAATCTACTGATGTTTCTGTTCGAAAATATCTCGGTATTGTTGTTAAATATTTTAGCAGCAGTCGCAACGCAATAGTTTCCACATTCTTAGGGCTTGTTGAATTGGAATCTGCAGATGCCGAAGGAATAGTTTCGGCGTTAACAGCACAACTTGAAGCTTTTAAACTTGATAAAAGCAAGTTAATTGGAATCGGAACAGATAATGCTTCGGTTATGACTGGAGTAAACGCAGGTGTCCATAAAATATTGCAGGAAAGGTATGCTTTACCCAATCTAGTGTTGATAAGATGTGTCTGCCATTCGATTCAATTGGCAGTGTCACATGCGTCATGTGAGACTATACCAAGAAATATAGAATTTATGATAAGAGAAACTCACAATTGGTTCAAGCTTTCACCGAAACGAAAAAACGAATATAAAAAAATATATGAAGCGATAAACTGTGGAGAGGAGCCACTTAAGATCTTAAAAGCTTGTGATACACGATGGTTGTCAATTGAACCCGCGGTAACTAGAATCTTAAGTCAATGGATAGAACTAAAATTACACTTTCAATTAATGAGAACTCGTGAAAATTGCTACCAAGCCGAATTATTATATAACATGTACAACGATGAAAGAAACAAAATTTATTTGCAGTTTTTGTGTGGAATACTTAATAATTTACAAGGGGCAATAAAAACTTTTGAAAACAAAACTTCTGACCCATGTCTGCTCTACAATACGCTACATGATTTGATACGAAACATGTGCACGAAAATAATAATAGCGCAACCGAGAATGCAATTCGAAAGCATTAATGTGAAAGAACATCTGTCTATGTCACCATACCTTGGTTATTTATTTGAGAAAGAGATGAACGAGTCTTCATTAAATGAGGATGAAAAAAATGCAATGAAGAAGAGGTGTGTTGATTTTATTATTAAACTAATAAATGAGCTGCAACAAAGACTGCCTGAAAATTTAAAACTACTTAAAAACTCTATGGCATTATCTGTTTCCGTCATTTTAAAACCAAACAGAAATATTGAGAACTTTATACAAGTTTTGGAAAGTCTGGGTTACACAGAAAATATGGATAATGTTATTCAGCAGTGGCAAACTGTTATCCTACAGAACTGGGAAAATACCGAAGATACGGTGAAGTTCTGGACAGAAGTTCAACAGTCGAGGGACGCTGCTAGCTGTTGTCCATATAAAGACTTATTCAATGTCGCGACAAAAATAATGAGTTTGCCACATTCAAATGCTGATATTGAGCGGGTGTTCAGCTTAATGAATGTGGTTAAAAGCAAGTTGCGAAATGCATTGCATTTAAAAACTATTAACGCCATCCTATTAATAAGAACGGGATTAACCGCGGTTAACAGCAACTGTTATAATTATCAACTACCAGCTGATATTTTAAGTAAGATAGGATCATCCGAAAAATATAAAATAAATACTACTGAACCTAACCAGCCTGGACCCTCGAGTTCAGCTATGATGGAAGAAGAATTTTAATTTTTTTTTTACTTGTTTTTTACTTAAAGTTGACTTTACTATACCCAAACTGTAGGTATAGAATAATATTATTATGTTTTCTGTTCAAAATTTTATTATTATTGTAATAAAAAGTTGTTTTTCACTACAATCACTTCGTATTTTACTTTATTTTTGCCGTGCGTATGACGCTTTTTCCACGATCAATGTGATTACACAATCTACCATACTAAACACCTATAGCAAAACAACGGAGCCGTAAACGAGATGCGTTTATACAAGTCGCAATCTGCGTCTCGCTTCCAAAACTTTATCAGAATTGTTTTAAGAGCTCATGGTTACAGCCCATTATCATCGTTTGAGCCGATTTAGCGCTTTAATGGCTCGTGAATATATTCGAATCTAGCGCTTAATGCACCGCTGTCAGCGCTGATTAGATTTTTTCATCTGGCAGCACTGATTCCTCAGTGCCTGCTCGAACGCGGTTGAGTATGGACGTCACGCTTTGTTTATTAATTTATGAATTTTCTTAAAAATGACTAATACGTGGCCTCATAATGAAGTACCACACACACTAACACACACACATGCACGCAATCACGCATAATATGTTTCTATATGTATGTATTTGCATATAATGTATTATAATATACATGTATCTATAATTATATAAGCATATTATACATTATATGCAAACTTAAAAATTAAAAAAATATAACAATATATATATAATTTTTTAATATAATTTTATAATACAATTTTTGTTATAATTTTTTAATTATTCGTTTTTTTTAAATGTATTTGTGAAATGTTACATGCTGTAACTATTAAATGAATAAAAATAAAAATATTGGGATAGATATATATCGGGATAGGTATAGATATATTGTCGCAGCGGCAAATGCTTCCACGTCCATCTCGGAAAACGTTAAGGTCACAACTGAATGTCGCCATTGTGTAGTTGCGTATCAACCATCGCATGGCCATCTCGATGGGCGAACGTTCGCCGAATATGTAGAGGGGCAATTAAGGCAGGGACATCGGTGTAGTAGATACATTATACCATAGATAAAAAAGTAGGTACTTAACCAGTTGTTACTATTTTGTCTATGATCATACTAATAAAATACAAATAAAAATGGTTATAAATTAGGAATAGAATTTGATTGAGACTTAAAAAAACTAAAGGTGGCAGACGTCATTCGTCTCTACCATTTTGTTTTAACAGTTAAAGTTTCGTGTCAGGGTAATGGTCAATAAATAAATCAACTAAAACAGTATATAATCAGTATCATTACCTAACTAATCAAGGCGCCATTATTACAATAAAAATTTACATATTTACACACAGTTTATTCGCAATTGAACACAAAAACATAAATAAAAAATAACAACGTACTATCTGTAATTATTTTAATGACGGTTTTACGCTCAGTTCTCATCTAGATACAGCACAACGAAGGTGCGTTTGTCCCTTATATTACTCACTGCGCCTGATAGAGCACAAGACACTCGAGTATTGTTAAACCTTGACGCCCGACAAAAAAACGGGGTGTTCTGTGTATGTGTTTATGGATGCATTTGTGTGCCTGTAGTTTCCAAATGGATGAGCCGATATTTATCCATTTTTTATTTAAAAGCTGACGTGTTTGAGATGATTCGTAGCTATATAATTTATGAAGTTGTTCAGGCGTTTGAAGATCAGCCCATTTTGTTGTTGTTGACGAAGGGATTTCGCTAACTTCCACACGTTCCATTGATGTGAAATTTGGCATACTGTTACTGTGCGGGACACCTTTTTTTTGGTCAGCCCGTCTGGCAGCAATAACTACCCCCTTATAGATGACCACCGTGAAATAACAGCACGTGTGCTTTTGTGTTTCGGCGAGTCAGTAATGGATGCCAGAGCCCATTTTCAATATCTTCCTCCCTATCCTCCCAATCCATAATCCTATGATCGGTAACGCACTTACAGCACCTTTAGTGTTGCTTGTGCTATGGGCGACAGTAACCACCTACCATCAATCCAACATTTAAAAAAAACTAGGGGAGACCGGGTACAAAAGTAACGGCGGGTCGAAAGTAACAAATGCTCTCTAGATTCATCCAATGGGCGAACACCGCTTCGCCGCCGTCAGGCGATAGCTGACGCCCAACACAATATAGGAACATTGGGAAACACAACTGGGAAAACAAAGATAATACCATAACATTTTGGTGTGAAGTTCTGAAATACAGGGATGCTGCTGGAAACAACTCATATCAAGAGCTTGGAAATTTGGCAAAAATAATCTTATCCTTGCCCCATTCCAATGCAGATGTAGAACGCGTTTTTAGTTCTATGAACATTATAAAGACTAAAACCAGAAACAGAATGGGTTTGAAAACTATGACGTCAATATTACACATACGATGGGGCTTGAAACGTTTAAAAGAATCTTGCTGTTCACACAAAGTGCCTCTGGACATTATAAAAAAAACAAAAAGCAACAGCAAATACACATTCAAACTAACTAGAAATGTAGATTTGAATCTACCGTCTACTTCTACTTCGGCAGATGTAATCTCGGAAGAAGAAGATTCTGAGGAAGATTCCGATTTTTAAACTTTTTTTACTTACCAATGATTGAAATTTTATTACCTATTACTGTTACTTATTACCTAATGATTAAAATTTTATTTGATTTTATTTTCTTTCTTTTTCTAGCCCTTTCTAGCCCCACTTGTCAATAATGTATTTATAAAATCTAGCCATTTTTCGGTGCCCGTTGGCCCCTTTTCAAAAATCAAGGTGGCAACGCTGCCCTCACTTGCAGTTAATCGCCGCGTACTCCACGCGCTGTTAGGTTGTGTAGGAGGATGCTACGTGTTTTTACAAACCAAAAGTAAGTTTTTCTATGTTTTCTTATTTAATGTTTACGTAGTCGTAAAAGAATGGTAGTAATGTGAATGTTTGCATATCCATTTTTGATTAGATTGATTATACGAGGGACATTTGAAAAGTTCTTAGCCTAACATACTTAATGAAACCACACGATTTTGAGTTTATTTTTATTTTTAAACATACTCTCCTCCGAGCTCAAAACACTTTTTCCATCGACCCGGTAAGGCTTCGATACCCGTTTTAAAAAAATCTTCGTCTAACTCCTCAAAATAAGCGTCCACGGCGGCTATGACCTCTTCATTTGTAAAAAAATGTTTACCACCTAAAAAATTTTTCAGCTTTAGGAACAGATAAAAGTCGGACGGTGCTAAATCCGGTGAATATGGGGGATGAGGTAACAATTCGAAGCCACATTGATGGATTTCTGCCATGGATTGCACAGAGGTGTGAACGCGCGCATTGTCCTGATGAAACAAGAGTTTTCTTCTCAATAAACCTGGACGTTTTTCTTTGATTTCTTCTCTCAAACGACGCAACAGGTTGCAATAGTAATCGGAGTTTATTGTTTCACCCTTTTTTAAATAATCCACGAGAATTATACCCTTTGCATCCCAAAAAACGGATGCCATGACTTTGCCCGCCGATAAAACCACCTTTGCCTTCTTTGGGGTGGGCGATCCTGCTCTTTTCCATTGTTTCGACTGTTCTTTTGTCTCGGATGTATTGTGGTGAACCCAGGTTTCATCCATGGTTATAAATCTTTCAACAAATTCTATTGGGTTAGCTTCATATAACTCTAAACAGTCGCGAGAAGTTGTGAGTCGGTTGCGTTTTTGTTCCACTGAAAGCAGTCGCGGTACCCACCGCGCAGACACCTTAGAGAATCCAAGTTCAGTAGTAATTATATGATGTGTTCGCTCAGAAGAGATGCCTACAGTCTTAGCTATCTCCTCGACAGTCAATCTTCGATCAGATAAAATTAAATCACAGATTTTTTCTTTGTTTTGATCAGTGGAAGCAGTCGAAGGCCGTCCACTATGGGGCTCATCTCGAATGGTCTCACGACCACGTTTAAACTCTGCCATCCAGTTTTTAACAGTCGCATACGAAGGAGCGGTCTCACCCAAAGTAGCAGACATGTCTTCATGTATAGCTTTTGGAGTTAAACCTTTCAAATTCAGGTATTTTATCACTGCACGATGTTCAATTTTATCCATTTTCAAAAATAGTTCTGACTTGACTTACGGTATCACGTGTAAACGAACAATGAGTTACTGTGAATAAACTAAACTGTGCATACTTGTTGCTAAATAATGTAACTACAAAATGAGGGTAGTTATAAAAAAAAACAATGACTTTAACCATGTTAGGCTAAGAACTTTTCAAATGTCCCTAGTACATTGTTTAAATTCGTTTTTGTCTAGCACGTTCCGTTTTAAGGTTATATTTCACGTTTCAACAAAAATGAGGAAGGGTACAAAAGTAACATAGTCCTATGGGTACACAAGTAACATGTTACTTTTGTCCCCGTAATGATTTAATTACCTACATAATTTTTATGTGTGTCTTTACTCCAACAGAATGCCGCGACAACGCATAAGAACTACTGCACGAGGAACTACCGACACAGAAGTGTATAGAAAAGCGGCTGAAGAGCACTTCAAAGATGGTGCAAAAATTAGAGCACTGGCTAAAAAATATAATGTTTGCCATGTAACATTATACACATTTATAACCAAATTAAAAGCAGGAAATACTAACGCAGTTGTGGGCTACCGTTGCATCAATCGAGTTTTTACAATTCACGAGGAAAGTAATCTACGCGACTATTTAATCGAGTGCTCGAGAGTTTATTTTGGGTTATCTCCATCTGAAGTACGTAAACTGGCATACGAGTTGGCGATTAAAAATGGAAAAACATTTCCTGAAAGGTGGCACGATAGTCAAATGGCTGGTAAGGAATGGTTGACGGGTTTTTTAAAACGACACCCGAGCCTCTCTTTGAGATCTCCTCAAGCAACAAGTCTGGCGCGGGCTTCGAGTTTCAACGAACATAATGTGAGCAAATTTTTTGATAACCTTGCTGAGGTAATGGATAGGTACAAATTTGAGCCAAAAGATATCTGTAATATGGATGAGACAGGGGTGACCACTGTCCAAAAACCTAGCAAGATTGTAGCTCAAAAAGGAACTAAACAAGTAGGTGCAGTAACCTCAGCAGAACGTGGAAGATTAGTAACTGTTGCTGTTGCGATTAATGCTCAAGGAGGACACATACCTCCTTTTTTCGTATTCCCATTGAAACGATTTCAAGACCACATGATACTTGAGGGTCCTGTTGGTTGTACCGGAGCTGGCAATGCTAGTGGATGGATGCAGAATGCAGAATTTTTACTGTTTCTACAACATTTTAAAAGACAAGTCAAGCCAACAGTTGATCAAAAATGCTTGTTACTGCTCGACAATCATATATCGCATATATCTATCCAAGCTCTAGATTTTTGTAAAGAATTTTTTTTTTTTTTTAAATAGAGATGGGTTTGCTCTTGGCCAACATCCAGGTGTGTAGCAAAGTTGAGGCCTATGATGGAGCGAGCTCACCCAGAAGGTGCCTGTAAAATGGAATAGTATTGCTGTCGTTTCCACCCCATTGCACGCACAAACTTCAGCCTCTGGATAGAGCAATATTTGGGCCTTTCAAGAAAATGAGAAACACAGCTACAGACAACTGGATGCGAAATCATCCTGGTCGAACGATGACTATCCATTACATTCCTTGGATAGTCAAAGAAGCATTTCCTCTTTCTGTAACTGATAGAAATGCAATTGCCGGATTTACCTGTACCGGCATAAGTCCATTTAATAGGAATATCTTTACTGCTGCTGACTACGCGTCATCATCTGTGACTGACCGGCCATTACAACTTAACAGTCAAATTCCACCAAATGATCTGTTGACCAGTTCTGATGCAACGTCCTCCATTCAAGTTAATCCAGATACTCCAGTTGGTGATCTTCCAACATCAATTGACCAGACTGATCAGCGTACAGACAGCAATGATGATCAACCACCGGCTGTTCAAAATTTATCGGACTCGATCTCTGCGAAGACTGATTCTCTGTTAGCTGTCTCAGTTTTTGATCAAAGATCCAAATCACCAGTGCCAGGACCTAGCGGACTTCAACGAGCAAATTCTAATCATCCGTTTAATTTTTTCACACCTAACGATCTTAGACCTTTACCACAAGCGGGTCCGAGGACTGAAACAAATAAAGGTCGTAAAAAACGTAAGACTGCAATACTGACGGACACGCCCGAAAAAAACTTAATTGAACAAGAATACCGCGAAAGAAATAAAGCTAAGAAAATGGTAGGTACTACAAACCGATACTGGTAAAGGTAAGAGGAAATTGATATCTACAAAAGGAAAGGGAAAAGGAAAAAAGACCAAGAAGGCACCTAAAGACAAGGAAAATAAATCTGACGACGACGAATGCTTCTGTCTCGTATGTTTAGAAACTTTTAGCAACAGTCGACCAAATGAACAATGGATACAATGTATCGAATGTAGAATGTGGTCCCATGCGGAATGCGTGGACGATGATAAGAACTATGTGTGCCATAATTGCGAGTCTGAGTAGGAGAATAATACTGAATAGTCTGATTATAAAAGAATGATTAACATAATATAATAATTGATCTCTTTACTTAAACTAAGAATAATTTCTATTGATTTGTTTTTTTTAATATATAATTTTTGAGCATTTAAAATGAAGAAGTTTACTTGTGTTTTTAATTAGTATTAAACAAAGTCTCTAAATAAATAATTGTTGATTTAACATATAATATTGTATTCATTACCAACCTCTTTGTCTTGTTACTTTCGACCCATACCGTGTTACTTTGACCTGCCTACGTGGTCGAAAGTAACAACTGACGATTTTTTTTTAACTCTCTGTTATTCATATAAAACACACCATAATAAAATAAATCGAGCTACTAGTGTAAAGAACATAAACTGAATTTATATATGGTTATATTAATTTAATGACAATATTAAAACCTAGCCAGAAATCAAGGTAAAAGTACAAAGTGTTACTTTTGTACCCGGTCTCCCTTACTTATTTTTCCTTTCATACTCTGACAATATGGCAGTACTGAGCAAAGGGATTCTGCTAACGTTGAAACTCAAGAAGTAATAATAGTATGAAATGAAAAAATATGAGACACCTATTGCGCAATAAACGGACGTAAACATTAGAGGTAGAAATGGCAACGTTTTGTCCAGACCCCAAGACGTGTGAAAGCCGTTCTCGTATATGCACAACACCAACAAACCGTACACGTACAGCGACTCTATGGGATTGAGCATCGGCAACCGAAACATGTACCGTTTCTTCCTTTGCTTAGGCTTCACGACGACCTCATACAACGACGGTATGTTGCCAAACGCGATGGCACAGTGAGTGAACAGCATCAATATTTTCAGTGGTAAGAGATTTTTTGGATAAAGTAGAGGAAAAAGTGAGTAATGACCGACCGTGGTCATCAATAGGAATGCACTTCCATCTTCTTTGCCCAGTACTGATAGAAAACTGAAACAAGGAAAATGGTATCAATTGCCACACAATGATAACTACTCTATGTATTGCGTTTCGTAGTCATTTGGGCAGTCCGTCTGGCGGCGGTAACCACCCACTCACAGAAAACCACCGTGAAATAACTGCATGTGTGCTGTTGTGTTTCGGTGCTTAAGTAAGAGTTGCCAGAGCCCATTACCCTATCCCTTTTTTATACCTTATCCTTAATCCTTCTGTGGTCGGTAGCGCACTTGCAGCACCTGTGGCGTTGCTTGTGTTATAGGCGACGGTAGCCACCTACAATCATGTGGATCGTCAACCTGTATCTGTCTAACATAAAAAGTCACAAATAAAATTTTTTTTTACTTAAAAATGCTTGTGTTATATTTTTAAGTAATCAATATTTACCTGAGTGGTATTAGTATCATCATAATAGCCTTCTCGTGGACATGCCAGCCAAACATGAAAGAGCATGTCGCACATACCACTATGCATCTGCAAAAGGAAACAATTC
This sequence comes from Synanthedon andrenaeformis, assembly GCA_936446665.2. Taxonomy (NCBI): domain Eukaryota; kingdom Metazoa; phylum Arthropoda; class Insecta; order Lepidoptera; family Sesiidae; genus Synanthedon; species Synanthedon andrenaeformis. Next base: position 8,052,210 of record OW387781.2, on the reverse strand, counting down.
CTATAATTACTAGATTATTCGTTTTTTTTTAAATTCCACAGGAACCAACATTTTTACAGGGTAAAACGTTTCCTATATGTTAATCCAATTAATAAACTATATGTGTACAAATTTCATCCAAATCCATGCTGTTTTTGAGTGATTGATTAACGAACAAACATACTATTACAAACTTTAGCATTTATAATATTACTAGGATCTTTCAAGCTGGAACCAACAAAATATGTTCATTTTATATACAAGTTTATTAACATTTTACTTTTGATTTTTTTGCACTAATACTAATATTATGAAAAAGTTAATTTTTAATGCTGACCTTACGAAGCTTACAGTGCGATATCTCCTGTCGGCGCCCAAATGCCACAACTTAACAAGCGCTGGCAACATTGACAGTACAGTCAACACAAATGTAACACTTGGCTGTATCGAGGGGAGCACAACATGTTCATACTCCTGTACAAGTCCTCCCGTCATAGAAGCATTTGTGCTGACAAAGTGGTATCCAAATTTCGGCACTAAAATTAAATTAAAACCTTTTTTTTATTTTACCTTTTCTATTTTCATTTTTAGGGACTTATTTAAAAAACAAAACAACGTTGTTAAAACACTTAAAAGGTGTCGCTTTTATTTGTACAATTTTGACTTTTCGGGATTAAACGGAAGTGTGAAAATTTGGCATAAACAGTATTGGTTGAGGCAGGAACATAGTATTGAAAACTGTGGTAACCTCGTGGTAACATCAACTTTAGTATACCATTATAAGGTACATGAATATTAAATAAATATCAATCATATTTTAATAAACCACATGTATCAATACTAATAATAAATCTGTAAGTGTAGGTATTGTATGTATGTATGTTCCTTCATAACTCTTAAACGAATTAACTGATTTTCATGAAACTTGGTAGATAAACATTTGGACGTATGGGACACAGAATAGGCTATTTAATATTTTTCAACGCGGACGAAGTCGTGGGCACCAGCTAGTATCACAATAAAGCCTTTGCAAAATTCAAATAGGTGTAATATTACAAAATATTTCTTAAAAGAAATTTATACTCACATGTATGTTGCAATACCTTATCGGCGAAATTATAAAGAGCCCAAAAATTTGGTGCCCAATATGCATGACACAAGCCTCTTTTGAATGGAAACAACCTCGAGAACACCTGTTACACATTGAACATTAATCTTTTACTAATAACTTTGCAAAAATAACAAAAATAAACTAACTTAAATTTAGGAATTGGCCAAACAAGTGGACTTATAATAACTTCAATGATGAAAATTTAAAAAAAGAGACTTGGACGAGGGGAATAATGGTTTGAAAAAATAATAAATTCTCACCTGTGGCAAATGATTAATGAAAGGTCCAAATGATATACTAAAAACAATTGTTACAACAGAACCCAGTCTTATTAGGTTTCCTAGTGAAAATGAATACCAAGGTGTGTGTTCTCCGTCCGCTGACGACACAGTGAAACAATAAGCCCTTAATAATTGTATAAAATAAACTGGTGCTATATATAAAAATATGTGTTTCAAATTCAATAACACTGAAAACCACAATGCCGCTTGTACAAAATTACTCTGAAATAAAAATAGATTTTTTTTTCTTTAAATTTTAAACTGGATTTAATTACTACAATTTTCTTCAAATATTTTTATTCTTACCTTTATCATATTTGACACGGAACAAAGAAATATTCCAAACAAAAAACCATTGTATTGAAAATGTACATGATCTATCATTAGTAAACCAGGATTCAAAACCAATAATATGAACACTAGAAGCTTTCCATTGCCAACAAGATGTGAACATCTAAAAAAATTGATTTTTTTTTATGGTAATGAGTACCCAAGTATTATAATTAAAATAATTAAAAACAAATTAGGTACCCTTTAGCATTTATAATGAAAATTGTGTCAAGGAAAATTACAGACAACCTCTGAAATAAAACTGTAGATTCAGATTTATAATTTAAGTTAGTGATTTCGAGCATTTTTGGATCGAACCACTTTGCTACAAATGAGAGGCCACACTCCAACCATGCGAATAAGGGAGGATAATCCAATGTCCATTCTGAAATATTTTCATAATACCATTGTTTATGTGATAAATTATGAGTAATTGCGAGCCAATTTCTGTGTACTTCGAAGTCTGTTGAATGGCTAAAAAAAATATTATAATTATTTACTTTGAATATCACTTTACCTAAGTAATATTTAACTTAACTGTTGTGGTAACTTACTATACTGGCATTAACAACAGTTTAACTGCCGTAACTATCAATGTTATTAATAAAATCATGTTCCAATATTAAAAACACCACTATAATAGTTATTATTTTGACGTGGCCAACTAAATACACAAATGATAAAAGATAAGTCGGTCCCGGGCTCCCCGCCTGCCGGTTTACAAAAAAAAAGAAAACGACTTTTTATGTACCTACCACAGACCATTCCACCTATGAATGCAATGGTCAATGTCGTATGCTAAAATATAGTGCGTGCTAAATAACTGCGCGTAGCCAAAATTTGAACTAATCGTGTATTGCGTATATGTCAGGTCAGGTGTTAATATACCTAATTATAAACTATGTAACCCCAAACTTTTGAGCCCAATTATATCTGCTGTAAGTTGCTGAGTTAGACTAGTTGATGCTGCAGCATCAGTCAAAGAGTATATAATCACTACGTTTGCATCAGTGTCATGGAAATACCACTCAAGTAACAGTATATGAAATTTTACATCGAACGAACCTGTGGAAGTGATACCGCTTCATCAACTAGGAAATGGGCTGATCGTCTTCAAATTCAAGCGCCAGAACATAAATTATAATATCTTCATAAATTCTGGCATTATGAACAATCTAGCATAAGTCGTATCTACTATTTAGTTTGTGCATAAGTCTACGCCAGTTATCTTGCGGGTTGCGGGCACCACAGCTAGTTTTTTTAGTCTGTAAATGTCAGACATCCTACGTCAAAACGATGTCAATATCGTTCTATAGCGTTTACGTTATTACGAAGATAATTTTGTCCGTACCGTACTTATCAGTACATACTTATTTGTTGCTTATTTGTATGTTATTCTTATCACTATCATCAATCATAATATGTGCGTAAAATGTAAATGCAAGATACTCGCATTTGTGTATTAGTCAATTAGACAGAATTCATTTATTCCAATTACCTATTAACGTTTTTTAAATTACTCTTATTTACAAGGTGTCACTTAAATATACTTTTAAAATGGCCATACTTCACAGGGCTTTATTTACTTGGTTCATATTTTTAGTGTTTCTAATACTGTTATGCCTCAGACTCGAATCAAGAACACACTGGAATTGGTTTATTGTCTTCATACCTATGTGGGTTTACGATAGTATATTATTAATATACGTTTTATTCCATATGGTGTCTCACTGCAGAAACGGCATTGAAAAATTCAGAGGCACTATAAATAAACACATATGGTACATCGCAGCTATTGGACTGAAAATGGCAGCTCAAATAATAATCTGCATAAAATTGGAATATGCCAAATTGAATCTTCCAATATATGTTGTAATGACTCCTATATGGATGTTACTGCCTGTGCTGTGTGTTGAAGTGTTTATGCATTTAATAAAACATTCGAGCGGTGGCAGCAGATACTAAATGTAAACGCATAATTAAACTAGAAACATTTAATAAACAAAAGGGCTTTGCTCTCTTGTTAGTCGTCATAAGTAAACATGTGACCACCGATTGTGGATAATTTTAAACTTGGCACACATACTGTCAACACAAATTCTTTAATGTGTTTGCACAATGTCACTAGTTGAGTGAAGAACCTTGATGATATAACTGTCTTATAAAAACTAGAATATTCAAAATTCTACAGAAATATATTTACAATGGTTTCAAATATGTTGGTGACAGAAGTACCTGCAGGTGCTACAGCAATTTTGAATTGTAACAGTAATGACTATGAACACAATTTTATGTTGTGGTTTAATGGTGTAAAGCAAATAATTGGACCTAGTACTACATATGACGAAAGAAAGTATAAGTATGAAGTATTATCGGGGAAACTATATATTAATGTGAGTAATTAACTTACAAACCTGGTTTGCTTTTACAATTTCAAAATATATTATGTTTTTTTTATTGGTTGTGCTGAATATCATGTTGTCAAAGTATAATTTAATAAACTTTTGAATGAGCAATTCTTGTATATAAAAATAAGTTTATTTTGCGCATCTTGGAAATGTCTCGATTTTGATGAAATTTTGTATGTAGTGTAGATAAGATTTTGCTTTTTAAGTACCTATATTAGTTGTATTTCTTGTAAAAATGTTAATTTACACAAAAAATACAGTTACTTTATAACTATTAAAGTGCCATCTCATAAATGGTATGTGTATTGTTGCTGACGAATGATAATTCAACTATATGAATGTTTGGCTTGCATCCAATAGATTAAGTGTGGTTGGTGTTATAGTTGTTACTGTTTTAGTATATTGTGAATCATTCCTCCACCATCCTAACAATATAAATGCGAAAGTTTGTATATTTGTATACTTGTTCCTCAATAATGCAAAAACGGCTGAACGGATTTGTATGAAATTTGTTACACAGATAGTCTAATACCTGGATCAACATATATAAGGATACTTTGGTAGAAAATATAAAAAATTTAGTGCCACTGTCTTCAACATCACAGCAATAAAGATGTCAGGTGTTAAAAGAACACATTTAAAGAGTTGATTTATAATTACTATTATAAGTAAGTCGAAATTAATTTTTAATAATCTTAAAGCTAATACAAAATTATTTATCAAATATTTTTTTTTTTAAATTAACCACATGAAGATGTCAACGAACAACATCCATTTTTAACATTTACAGTAACTTTATTTTTTCTCGATATCCCTAGGCAAACTTTTTTTTTGTCGGATGTCCACTAGATTCAGGGTCATATTTTAATTAGGTACAAATTATGCTCAATTTTTATATAATAGAAATTTAGTCAGATTGAATACATTTTTGAAGTCTTTATTGCAGAGTGTAACTCCAGATGATTCAGGGCTATACCAATGTTTGTCAAAAAGTATTGATGGCAAAGAAATAATTTTCAATATAGTGGAAATGATAGTGAAAGGATCAACATTTTCAGCGGGTGATGCAGTAAAACTTGTTGCTATAGTAATCTCCATTATTGTCATACTAGCCTGTACTGTTATTTATATCAGATTGAGGAAAGAATGGAACAAATATGAAGGAAGATCTATAGTTCCAGGTATCTATTTTTATATTAAATATTTATACTAAAAAGCCTAAACATTTTTTTTAAAATTATTTTGAGTACCCATCTAAAACCAATACATCATTACATGAATTTTAAAGTTATATTTATGTAAAAGTCAATCCACTTGATGGTAAGTGAAGGATTAGGAGGGCTTAGGTAAATGTGGGCTCTAGCATTACTTACTTCTTACCAACTCACCAAAACACAACTACACACTGAGAAATGTAGTGTACGAACATGTAATTTGCTATATTATAAATATATGTTTTTAGTTGACGAGCAGGAAGAGGAAGAAGGGGATGAGGTATACAATCGAACTACGACTGCAATTCAGCCAGTGCCGGGTCCAAGCAGGAATCCATCATCTGAACATTTGCTCTATGGCATCGACAACCAAGGACTAGACACTGACTTTAATTCAGTCTTTGAAAATATCCAAATAAAATCTCCAAATGCAAGCTTAATTTAATGTCGTTTTATAAAGAAATAAAAAATTAATGATATACTCATCTGAAATATACGCATTTCAGATACAATATCTGGAATTAAATATTTTATTGTTTCTTGTGATATATATAGTTTAATTCACTAACATAGGTTTTTTTGTAAATTTCGTTTATTGAAATGTAGTTTTAAAGTGTTAATAAATTACCAATAAATGTTATTAGGCATTTTTATTATCATCAATACTATCATCAGTAATCAGTAATAATAAATCTGTAAGTGTAGGTATTGTATGTATGTTCCTCCATAACTCTTAAACGAATTAACTGATTTTCTTGAAACTTGGTAGATAAACATTTAGACGTACAGGACACAGGATAGCCTACTTTTTTCTTTTACAACGCGGGCGGCGCCAGCTAGTCTTAAATAAATCGTTGACAGTGACATCAAATATTATTAACTTAAATAATATCAAACAGTTAATACTAGAATCTGGCAACACTGGAACACTGCCTCTTGCGGCTCGAGGTCAATGAATTCATCAGACATTTTACAATAACAGTTATTGTAAAATGTACATATGTTTTGTGTATTTTTGATTTTTATTCCCGTAAATTGAGTTTTTAATTATGTCTCAAAAAGCTTGTACTTATGCTTACGGTTCAATTTGTGCTGTATATTATACAAATTATAAATTACAAAAATATTTTAAGTTGACTTTAACCTCTTGAATGCCGGAACACAGATCTGTGTTCGGGCCTCGTCGGGCATTATTTTGAACAAATGTGTAAAATGTCAAAATTATTGAATAAAGGAAGCATTTCAACATGATTTCAACTAATGTTTTGTGACTTTACCGAATAAAGGTATCTGCCCACTACACCGTACCATACTATGGCCGTGCTAGGAACGTGTCAGGCAAAATTGTATTCTTTGTATTGAAAAGTATGACACCACTCCCACTAGACCGTTCCGTCACCGACCAACACTTCGCGTGCCATGCACGGAGCGTCAACAAATTGTCGGCGAGAATATTTTGCCGGTGCTGACACACTCCGTGCATCACGCAACGTTGTCAAACCCTTGCGCGCAGGCGGCGAGCCGGCGCGGCGCTGTAAACGCGTTCGTCAATTAAGCGCCTGATAATGTCCAATATTCTTCAGTTTTTCGTTCTTTTATAGAATCGTGAATCCAGTAGCGTCGTGTTTTTTTGGTTTTCTTCTTCTTCCTCATCCAATATTATGGCAATCATTGCCAGTTGTCTGTTAATTTTCTAATAGACATAACCTATTTTATTTAAAAATTTGATAACACTCCAAGACGTCCACGCAACACTGATACGCATGCGACAATGGAACGGATTCCTATCGGTTTTGGTGGATGTTGCATACGGATCATACGGACATCAAATTCAAATTATATTTAAATGTCCCCCATACTAATTTGCGAAATCGCTCTTTGCTGCATGTAGCATACATACATTCATGTCTCGTTCATGTACTTTTTAATGAAATTTTATTAGGGGATACAGATGTCGACCTGTTCCACAGTTCTATAGTTAAAACTAAAAATATTATTGCCGATAAATTCTTTAATGGCCTACTATAATACTCTTATCGTTATTATTAGACTAGTTTGCTATCTATAAGTGGAATTTTTTTATTAGGTTTAAGCTATTTACTCAAATTGTTATGTAATTATACCTGTAAATTTCCCTAAAATAAAATAAATAAATACGGGCACAAAACGCCGTCGATCCGTTTCACTGGGCATAGTAGAGCGTATCGTGTTGCTTTTCGTGTCTTGATACGTTCTTAGCACGGTAATGGTATGGTACGGTGTAGTGAGACCTTAAGGTTGACTTTTGTACTTATTGTGACTAATTATCGGCATACGAGAGGTTAAGTTTTAGTAGAGAAATAGAGATTAGTTTTCTGTATTTCGTTTATTAAATTAACTATAATCGTTATGTAATTGATTTTCAGATTGAAAAAATTGATCGTAGCCTGCAACACAGCGCAACTCGATTAAAAAAGAATTACCTATGTTTAAATCAGTACCCTCTCAAATGTGAAAAGAATTCAAAATATTATGTAGGATCAGGTTGGGCATATGATTGCAGAAATTTACTGTGTATTTCTATATAATGATTATAGTATAGGAAACCCGCAAATAGAGCTAAAGAAATATGACGCTTTTTTTCCCCAATGAAATTGCTAAAAGAATGTCTGATATAATTAATTTAGTTTTTACTTGAAATATATATTGATAATTACATAAAAATTACTGTAAATTACGTAAGACTAGAAATGTAAACAAAGAATATTTATGTTAATATGTGACGATCGTATTATGTAACTGTTTTAGATAGTATTTCAATGTGTTAATAAAGCAGGTATACATATTTAACATACAATGTACATATTTAAATAAATTTATTGACAAAAAAAATATCCAAGAAAATATATAATAAAAGGAAAATACTCATTCAGAATATAATTACTGTTTTATTTATAGTCGTTAATGAAAAAGTAGGAATATGACCTATAATTAAATCGCCTCGTGCTTACTTTGCCAAGTTAAAGTATGAAAAATGTCAAGAGCTGTGTGCAATAACTAGAGTTTCTAATAGAAAGCATAAGCACATACTATAGAAACTTTCTATAGTATTTGCTTATGGGCCCTAGCCAAGAACCAAACCAATGCAAAATTTTATGTGGGCGTTACAACAACCAATCACCTTTATTTCTTTCGTTTCGTAAGAACGCAACGAAACGTTTGCATTGTTATGGTTCTTGGCTAGGGCCCTATATATAGTTACGAACAACTACGACACCTCTTATACCGTTTTTTCTTTATCATACCGCTGCTTGTGAAGAAGAAGAATTATCAAACACATCTTCTTCTTCGTCTTCCCAATTGACTTCCATTTCAAATATTCTCACTCGTCTTTGACTTTTAGATAGAACCACAGCCACTTTGCGACCCCCGGACACCGCTATGCGAAATCCATCCAATTTTTCAAGCGTTTGGTAAACACTCGGGTACAGCAATGGCGATAAATTACGACGAGAAACTTTATCATTGAACACGCAAGATTTCGATTTTATATTAAACTCATTGGAATTGTCCAGAGCAATCTTCGTTGGAAGTTGTATGAATATTGTGCTTTCTGCATTGTGTGGATGTCCCACGAGGACAGACAAATATTCAGCTGAATAAAATTGCAAGTCCAATACGGAGAGATTATGTTCTTCCGCCTCCATTTCTAAGCTCGGTATCAAAGTGGATGTAAAATAATATTTTATAGCGGTGGCAACACTTTTCTCTTTTATGTGTGACGACATAAAGCACAAGCCCTCGTTTCCTACGGATGTGTTTAAAAATGCCATCATGAACCTTTGTTGGGCACTATCATACATTTGCGAGACTCTTATGTTATTGAAATTGCTTGTACTACTTTTGTTCTGGTAACATCTTATGTTGTACAGAGTGATGAAATGTTTGCCAATATCTTTTTCCTTCACATCAAACACTTTATGAATGGTATCTATCAAATAGTTTTGTTGTTGAATGAGAGAAAACTTTTTAAATTCGGATAAATTGAATATTACGTCGTTATCTTTCAGCAAGCAACAGCTTTCTTTTAAAAGTTGGTGCCAATAATTTTCCTCCTCGCTGGGTAAAATTTTCAGGTCTTTGTCTTGCAGGTACTGACCGAGTCTTTCTAAATTGAACCTCACTTGCTTTTCAGATGGATTGTCGTAGTTTTCCACTTGAACATTGTCAAAGTTGTACAAGAAATCGACAATATGTATCTGCTCTTGTTGCGTTATTTTCACAATTTCACTTGGCGTCTGTTCATCTAATAGACGCACGACAACAACAAACAACCACCTGAAAAATGACTTGTAATTGCGCATAGAGACATCAATTACTTGTTGTAACTCTAGACATTTGTTGAGAAATGCGCAACAAGCTCTAATCGCTTTTGTCAATGTACTCTCTTCGAGTCCCAAAATCTGGAAAAAAAAGTTTACAGAATTATATTTTATTTTATTTAAATATTTAAAATAAAAATTGAAGTTTCAAATTTATTAATGCAACAAGGCCTATGTTTAGCAGTGGACATCCTATGGCGGAGGTGATTATGATGAGGTATTTATTAACTTACTCGAGAGATTATTATAAGCTCAGTCAGGTTAAAGGTTTTATTAAAATAAATGCCAAAAAAGTAGGTACAAATCAAGTTACCTTATACCTGTCCGTCACCTTAGAAAGGCCTCTAAGTTCTGATAGATAATATGTCATATTTTGTCCAACAACATTTAATTGTTTTAGAACTAATCTTTGTATGGTGGAATAACTCAACTCCACTGAGCTTCCAAATTTTTTTAAACCTTTGGCTGTCAACTCTTGCAACAAGAATAATTCTAATTCATCTGATGGCACTCCTGAAAACATAATAAGAAAAAAATAAAACTTAACTCTAATTAGAGGAATAATTGTCATGTAAACACAACATTGCTGGGGGGGGAGATGGTCCAGGATAAGTGTACTATATGTTAATCATTTTATCCAAATCCATTGAGCTGTTTTTGCTTGAAACAGTAAGAAACATTCATCCTTACAAACTTTTGCATTTATAGCATTAGTAGGGTGACGCGAATAATGTGGGCAAAACACCCACTCAAATCGACCAATGGTTGAAATCGACCCTTTTTTGCAAAATTCAATCACCATTAAATTACCATTTTTCTCATTTTTAAAACTTTATTTTCAAATATCTCGAAAGCTATTATAGTTACAAAAATGGTTCAAACTTTGTTTTAAAAAGAAGGCTACAGAAAAAAAGTATTTCGAAACTTTTTCTCCAAAAATAGCTTTTTTTGCAAGATATTGAAAATCAAAAAATCGTAAAAATGGATCCCGACTTAAATTTTTTGCTCTAATTTTTTTCTACAGTACTCTAACTGATCTTAAAAGATTCTGAAATTTTCAAGATAGGGATTTTTCTTTTCAAGGGAAATTTTTGAGTTTGAAAAAAAAACTTACTTTACAACCTTTTTTTTCCTTTGGCAGAACTCCGTTTATGATAAAAGAAAAGTTCTGACCAAAATTCATCCAAATCAAAAGCGGTTGATTCAATTTGACATGGGGGATGGGATGACCCATATAGTACAATAGAAAAAAGCATGTACTTCACTCACCTAGCATGAGCAGTTCTAATAAATCAGCAGACACGCCACCTTCAGCAACTGACGCTGCGTAGACGGCCATTTTAGCATCCATCTCTAAAAGAATATGTTCCCACGCCTCTGTTACGGAGATCATCGCTTGTTGAAGGTACGCCAATAAATGTAGAACTTGACTGTGTTTGTTTGCAACGACAAATATTTCTTCTGCATAAGCTGATAACACACTCGTGTTGATGAGTGCTACATAAAGATTATTCGTCGATGTGTCCACATAAAACACTTGCATAAGACTAAAATCATCTGACAGATTTATATCCAGCACTTTGTGTTCTCCACACTCGTCTTTGGCAACCTGATTTAAATTCAACGTTCCGTAAGGGAATCTACCAAAAACGCTCATATAGATGTAGCCAGATCCGTATCCAACGAGAAGCATATTTAGTTGTGTGTGATCTGGTAATTCCTTGAAGCCTTTTACATTGTCTTCGCCATCTTGAGATTTATACTCTGCCGTCTGCGATGGTAAATCTTGTAAAAATATTGATGTATCGTCCTGGAAATAAAGTAACAAATAAAGGGAAATATATTTGTAAATAATTATGAAGAGTCACTTTAAAGAGTGACTAATTAACAAAAGGGAAACAATGGGATTCTTATTTCGACACCATGATCCATATAATTTAGGTTACATAGTTTAGTTCTGTTTGCAAAGTTCCTTGAGAAATTTGATTGCCAATAATGCTGTTCATGGTCTCAATCTATACTAATATTATAAAGAGCTGAAGTTTGTATATAGGAAGTAATCTTCGAAACTACTATGTGATTGAATTTGTTTTACACATTGTCTAAGGGCTTACTATCAACACAGACGAAATCGCGGGCACCAGCTATAAAGTAATATAATAGTTTTACAGTTTGATACTTACATACATGTTATAACCAGTAGCTTTTTCAAGATTTCCAGAACGTACAACCCATCTGAGACAAGTAATTCCATATAATTTATGGTCATCAAACTCTTCAGAAGATTCCAATTCCAAATCATTTTTTTCCAGAACCTCTTTGTCTTCAATATCTATCACATATACACTGCCTGAACTGTATCCTATAGCCAATGCCTTAAAATATAATAAAATTTAATGTCAATTAAAATTTAGTGACTGAAGAGAACTATATATAAAAAAACCACCTTGCCATCAGGTCTCCAAGCCATTGCTCGAACTAACAGATTTTCCTTGGGAGGAGGTAAGTTCCATACTTTTTGCCAGTTGAGTCTATGTACTTGAACTTCTCCTGTAACAGTAATAAATATTTTAATGTGGTCTAGTGGCTAGTAACCCTAGCTTTTAACCAAACGGTCGCAGGTTCGAATCTCGCTAGGGGAAAATGTTTATGTGTTAACATTTTACCTTTGTACATGAGTCATGGATGTTTTGTATTTATAATATGTAATATATTTACAAAAAAAAAAAAATAAGAAAAGATATCCTAGTAAATAGAAACAAAATAGGGGTTGGCTTTAGAATCGTGCCGGTAGCTTTTAGGGTATTTGAAGGCTGAATTAGTTAGGAATGGATGTTAGTTTTATAAAAATTATAGTTTCTATAATGATTTTTACAAATATTATTGTACTGGAAAGAAATAGGTTAGGTTCCATAATGTTTATAAAAATAAATGCGAGCGGAGCGACCCGGAATACTAGTTGTTGCAAGACTTATTTGTACTGGAAACAAATAGGTTAGGTTAGGTATTGTTGTATTGAAAAGTAGTGATGTTTTTAAGTGATACTAATGCTGATAGTTCAAACAAAACCGGTATGTAAATATTGATTTACAATATAAACAATTTAGGTTATGTTCTAAATTTTTTTTAAATTAATTGTAAACACCATAATAATTGTAAAATCATTATAAAAACTATAATTTTTATAAAACTAATATCCATTCCTAACTAATTCAGCCTTCAAATACCCTAAAAGCTACCGGCACGATTCTAAAGATTTCCCCAAAATAGTTTAGATATCAATTCTATCTTAAACTGCTGATGCCAGCAGAATTTTAGATAGGTCTGATAGGTGCATAGTGTAGTCACATATTATACAAACATTCTGCGTGTTGTTACGCTTCTCTGAGGAACCTATTGATTTTTTGCTCGTTTACCTTTAGTGTTACTTATAGCCAGCAAATCTAATTTGTCGCTCCAAACCATAAGATCGACCTGGTTGGCTACATGCCGCTCTTCCATTTGCTTCATTCCACATTGATACATTTTAAATTTTTCAAGAACCTTCAACTGCTTATTTATGTATCGGAAATCGGAACAGCATCTAATAAATAAAGTTCGAAAAACAATGACACGTAGTGATTATATACTTTTTGCGCAATGATAGCGCGAACACCAGTAATACAACCAAAATAGAATACAACCAAATACAACCACATACAACACCAAAACAATACAATAAACAACTAAATATAAATAAATAAATACAAGCACAGCACCGAAAGTACCGAACAAATCGAACAATACAGAACACTATATATACTATGGCTCAATCACCAATATCATTTAAAAGCAATCAATGATTCATTAATTAAATGAAATTAATCGATTTGCATCTGCCATCGGACGGGTATTACTTCGTATAAGGTTGGCAACACTGTAAATCGATTAATTTCATTTAATTAATGAATCATTGATTGTTTTTAAATGATAATGGTGGAACCATTTTCTCCAGCTCTGGAGCAATTTTTTCATGAGAAAGTGTCCTTCGAATACGCTCAATTTGGCGACGCTGTAATAGAATTGGGGCGTGGCGCTCTAGTATCATTTTATCAACATTTTATTAACGGTGATTTCATGAACTATTTACAAAACCAACCAATCATATCAAACACCAATGCTATACTAGCGCCATTCTGGTCAATTTATGAACCACTATTTAATGCTTTTAGCTTGCCACTTTTTCAGTTTAACACCCACAAACTAAATAGTTACTAAATAGTAGATACTAACGTATTTAACACCCATGCAAGTTGGTCCTCCTTACCTCTAGTTCTCGATTTTATTACCTTCAATTTTCTGAATAGCCTCCCAATATAGGATTAGTGAAAAGGAAGTGATACGTGATGGATACTAGCATCCCTTACTCACTCTCAGAAACACAACACCACATATGCTGTTATTTCACAATGGTATTTTGCACGGGGTAGTTACTACCGCCAGATGACTGTGGGCTGCCCAAATGACTGCGAAACGCAGTCCTGCCACTATTGTTCATGTCAAAAAATGACAAAGATGTCTATTGAATTCTTATTTGCTAACATTATAAAATACTAGTTACTTATCAAAAATACAACTATATATCAAGTAGGTATGTATTTCTTATTGTCAAGTTTTTTTTAAATTTGTTTTTGTATTTATTTTTATCAAGTATATTTTTCACAATCTAAAAACTTCATTAAAAGTTTCTATTAGTCCATTTTCTTCCATATATTGTGAAAATCTACTCATGTCTGAATGTTTAGAGTTTTTACCAGATGTGTTTGCAAAATGAATTTCTTGAAAATTCTTGAACTTTTGATTTTCAGTCCTTTCAGCGAAATGAAATACTTCACTTTTCCTAATTCCAATTTTTTTCCAATTCATTGATTTTATATTCTTCCACCATTCATTACATTCATCTTCAAAACCTTCAACACATATGATACCAGGTTTCCCCGGTAAGCAAAAGCCTGTCAAGTTTTTCTCTCTGGCTATTGTCAAGATATTATCCCTTTTTTTCTTACAAAATATATGATGGGAAAATATCCATAGTCTAACGAAATTATCTTGTTTTTGTGGTGACAACTCCTTAACTTCTTCACTGTTTTTTATATAGAAAGATTCCATGTTGTCTTGTAGCCATGATATTACAGAATATAGACAAACTTCCCCTAAATGGTTTTTTGTAATATAATCTGATAATTCTCTATTTAAATTTGTTTGTTCGTTACGATTTAACTGATTACATCTTACATATACATCAGGCTCTTCTTGTGGGTAACAACTTGGTAAATTAACACAGAGCTCTAGTTTTAAATCAATTATTGACAGTTTTAAAATAAAATTTAGATATCCCGGGATAAATTCACTTTTAAATTCTAAAAAGTTTTTTATATCCTCTAAAATGTTCTTATCTATTAACACTATATCATCAGGATTTGGATACATTGATTTTAACAATTCTAATTCGTTTAGTTGGTCCTCTAAACATTTGTGTAAAGTTTCACTAAATGTATTTGTGCTGATTTCATCAGTTTCCAAAGATGACATTGCTTGTGTGGATTGATAGGCAATATCATGCGACTTGGCCAGGACTAGAACAACAGGTATCTTTTTAAATAGTCCTATTAAGTTAATAACTTCTTTTATAAAAACAATCAGCTTATTGATAACAGGATACGCACACCGGTAACAATAAGTGAAGAGATGTCAATATTATATCTATTTTCATAGTCCGATTCTTTTCAATATTATTGTTTCACTTTGTGTATTATTTTAAGATTAATAGAGCTGTACTAAAGCTTTCCGAACATGAAAAGTTGAAAAAATATTCTCTCAAGGCTCTGAAGGCTCAATCCAGCTCAGCTCAATCAGAATTCAGAACAAACTTTTAGATTGCTTTTAAGATGGGCCGGACGGACGGACGGATGTCTGACTGACAGCTGACACAGCCAAGACACAGAACAACAAAAGTTCGTACCATAGAACGCTATTAATTGCAATTGCTACTACAGCCATTTTAATTGTAGACGACGACGAGCACTTTTTTATGATAATATACGTTAGTATCTACTATTTAGTTTGTGATGATAATATACCTCTAATCTCTACCCCCCCATTATTTTATAGTATACTAATGTACATATAAAGCGACGTCCCCTGCACTAAAATTCTAACAAAACTTGATTCATGGAATTCTTAGAATATTTTCCGTCCGCTGCGACAAGAGTATAGTAATAAATATAGGGAGAGCAGCTGTATCTACTATTTAGTTTGTGGCTGCGATTTCGTTTCTCTCTATTGTACTATATTGGATTAAAGGTCTAGTTATCAGGCCAAAAAAATTCCACAACAAAAAAATACTATACTATTATACTCAGAGTATATAATCACTACGTTTTAATTATACTATAGATCAAGGAATATAGTACTCTCTAAGCGAGAGCTATAGATCTATATTCTATATACACCAAATATACAATACTTTTTAGTTTATTTGTCCAACCATTTTAATTAATTGTTAAATTGTGTTAAATACTAGTTAGATAAACTAAAGGGTTACGAATTTATTCAATATTTCCAAATATCATAAGTGCTATATAAAATGGCTTCACCTTTGGAACAATTTGTAAATAATGTGAGAACTATGTCGGCATCAGGTTAGATTTTATTTTATTTACTTATTAGATTGTAAGTATTATTTGAAATTAATTTGTCAATGTGATTCAGGCAGCTTCCGGGAACTATGTGAAGTTATCAATAAATCTGATGAAGTACTGCAGAGAAACAGCGTTCACTTAAATACAGTTCTCGAGACACTGGATATCCAGCAACATTCCTTGGGAGTGTTGGCAGTACTTGTTGCTAAATTCTCTTTGCCACAGGTACCCATTTATTTATTCTTAATAAACATTTTTATTTTGTTAATCCATTTGAATAGTAGGTAGCTACCATCTTGCTATAACACAAACAACGCACAGGTACTGAAAGTGCACTGCAGACCAAGGATTAAGGAAGGAATAGGGAAATAGGCTCTGGCGTCCCTTAATTACTTACCAAAACATAACAGCACACACTGTTATTTCACAGTGGTCTTCTTTAAGGGGGTACCTTGTATAATGATTTTTTATTTTATTTTTCAAATTTTAGCCCTATTTGTATCATTTGAGAGAATAATTGTTTTTTTTTAAAGCGAAGTGAGTGGTAGGGCAGTATGTAAACTTACATTTGTCTTGATTCTGCTGCAGCAGTATTTGGGGAATTATTACCAGCAGCGGCAGGGGCTGAATGTAAACATAGGGTATAACATTAATGTGTCTGACATTGTTAACCAATAAATAATTTAAACTTTTCAGGGAACTACTGATGTTGATAAATCAACAATGTTTCAGCAGATCCATGATTTCATTGGTAATTGCAATGGTGAACAAGTACGATTTGCACCCGACATGTGTATGTATTATTTGTTTAATGGTTATTTCAAATTTTTGAGACTGATTACTTTTTAGAATATAAATCAAATACTAATATTATAAATGCGAAAGTTTGTTAGGATGGATGAACAGATTTTGAATGAAATTTAGCACACATATAGTTTATTACCTGGATTAACATATAGGATACTTTTTATCCTGGAAAAATGTTAGGTTTCCGAGGATCGTCTAAAAATATAAAAAATTGTTCGCCACTGTTGTCACAGCAATAAAGATATCAAGAGATTTTTTCATGACTGTGTTATATTTTTCACTTTTCAACGCGGAAGAAGTGCAGGCAGCTAGTAGGAATTATGTAAACCTTTCAACATTGAAATATGCAGTTAAGAAAATTGTTAAATTTTAGATGCTGATTTATGTCATCTGTTGACCGATCATCTTATTGAAAACAAACAAGCAATCAGAGGCATAGAAATACTAAAGAAAGCTATTCGGAAAATTCAGTTGTTTGATTCACAATTGACTTCAATACATGCTGATCTATGTCAACTTTGCTTGTTGTCAAAGTGTATGAAACCAGCGTTCGAATTTTTAAACACCGATGTTACTGGAATCGGAGCGGAGGTAAATATTTCTTCATGTTGCAATTTTATATGCCTTATAGCTCAAAGAGAAATTCTTAAAATGTAAAAAAAAATAAATGGAAATATCATGGTGGAAAATAATGTTTTTATTAAAATGGAGATTATTAACATCCAGCAAACAAATAGTCAAACTATTTGTTCGCTGGACAAATAGTTTATATTGACATATCATTGTCAACCAAAACCAATATTTTTATTCAAGACCGTCACAAATGTAGCTATAATATAATTATATTAATATACCGTGCTATAATATATATTAATATACCGTGTTATAATATATATTAAGTTACCATGCTATAATATATATTAAGTTACCATGCTATAATATATATTATAGCAAGCTACCACACACAGAGACGATGCTATAATGTATATTTTGCCTTCATTTCATTTGGTCATGCTATATATGCAATAATATAAATTGCAGTATATTTTGGTGACGTTATAGAAATAAGTCACTCCAATATATTTTGTATAGAAAATATATCATAATAAATATATCATAAAGCATAATATGCCTTGCTATAATTTATATTAAGACCCTTCTAAGAGCCGATGGCCTTGCGCGAGTAAGCGGAGCTAAGATGTTTCCCCCGTACGACCCGCAAAATAAGATAAATATGGATAGTGGCTTGAAAAAAATATTATTTTAAATCATTATTTGTACAGAATATAGGTCTAATCCAGGGATTCCCAAAGTGGTCGATATCGACCCCTTGGGGTCGATATCGGTTTCCTAGGGGTCGACATAAACGAAAAGTGATTTTGGGGGTCGACGAGGTCTAAAAATCGACCCCTATTATATTAACACAAGTTCTTATTTAAAA
Organism: Synanthedon andrenaeformis; assembly: GCA_936446665.2. Lineage (NCBI taxonomy): Eukaryota > Metazoa > Arthropoda > Insecta > Lepidoptera > Sesiidae > Synanthedon > Synanthedon andrenaeformis. The sequence continues at coordinate 8,033,598 of OW387781.2, read as the reverse complement.
CTTTCAAGATAGGTAAGTAGGTAGTTACTGTATTGTTTATGTTGTGTTACGTGTACTAAGAATAATTAATATTTTTGTAGGAAATAATGTTCCAGGAATGTAAAGTTTCAAGTTCGTACAAGATGAAAAACTCGGCAAGTCTATGTGGACAAGTTTGTGCAAGATTGAGTTGGAGCGTACGTCTTTCAGCGGCGTTTTGACTTGCTCTCTATTTGACGATAAAGTGCTTATCACACTATTCAATTTGAACGATTCCTATTTAGGAATCTAAGTAGTGAGCTCGTGATCACACTACGCTAAATTGATTTCTAAATCGAAGATATAGAGTTGAAAATGGATAAACTCTTAATTGAATCCAATCTGTTCTAACTGCGATCACACCTTCCGATTTCCTAAATTGGAATCGTTCAAATTGAATAGTGTGATAGCGGCTTTACGCGAATTAAGACGAACGAATTCATGATCAAGTCCAAACATGTTCCTGATATTTTACTATTTAACGAGCTTGCATTTAGGTTGAAAGTTCATTTGCGTTTTGAAATTCGTTGGAGCTTGAACGATAAAAACTCATATAGCTAAGTACTCATTTATTTCAAGAGATTACAAACTTATTACAAAGCTAAATTAAGTGAAGTAAAGTGACTGAAAAAGTGTTAAACACAACATACAACATATTTTAAATAGGTATGTATAATTGTATTTGTAAAAATTACTAACACTTAAGTCTTTGGTTTTCGTTCTTATTCTACCTAATTACCTAATACGAAGTTTCTATACCTAATTACCTACTGTAGTTACTTCCCAATATAGGTATCAAAGTTTATCAAAGAGTAAGTCAGTAATACTTAACAAGAATCCATTAACTGAGTGTGATAAAAATAAGATAGTGTGCAAATTTAACAGTTTATTATTGTTTTTTATTTAGGTTCCTTATTTTTTTGTTTGCAGAATTACTGAAAGTTTTATGATGGCGGACACGAAAAAAAAATGCAGACAATACAGTTTGGACTACTTGAAGTTCGGATTTATTGCATCTCCATCAAATCAACACTTCCCGATGTGTCTCATATGTGAAAAAGTATTTAGTAACGATGCCATGAAGCCTTCAAAAATGGATGACCACTTATCAAGAGTACATGCTAACAAAAAAAGTAAGCCCTTGTCATATTTTCAAGCACTGAAAGAAAAACTAGACAAAAGGCCATCCATAGGATCGATGTTTGCGTCATCATCTATTCGAGACAATGATGGTTTACGAGCGTCCTATAATATATCTTTACTAATAGCGAAGTCGGGGAAACCCCATACAATTGGAGAGCAGCTTATCTTACCAGCCATTGCGGAGGTCCTTAACAATGTATTGCACAAACCCGCACATGATATTTTAAAGAGAATACCTTTGAGCAACAACACCGTTCAGAGACGCATAGATGAGATGGGACGCGATGTGGAAAACATTTTATGCAAGTTCTTACAGACCCGCAGATTCTCTCTCCAGTTGGACGAGTCTACATTACCCGGCAATGAAGCTCTATTGTTAGGATATGTTCGATTTATCAAAGATGAAAATATGTGCCAAGAACTGATTTTTGCTGCATATTTAGAGACTGATACTAGAGGAGAATCGATTTTTCAGGCCGTGGAACATTTTTTTACTGATAAAGCTATTCCATGGAAGAATATTGTTTCTGTTGCGACTGATGGTGCACCGTCTATGGTTGGTCGTCATCGTGGCTTTATAGCTCACTTAAAGCGACAACTGCCTGATGTACTGGTTATTCACTGTGTGATTCACAGGCAGCATTTAGCAGCAAAAAAGCTGAGTCCTAGATTGCATAAGTCTTTACAATATGTAATAAATGCTATCAACAAGATTCGAAGCAATTCTTTGAACTCTCGGTTATTTGCTCAACTATGTGACGAAAACGACGAAGTCTTTACTCGGTTACTTCTGCACACTGAAGTTCGCTGGCTATCAAGAGGCTCTTGCTTAGAAAGATTTTCAGCCCTTTTTGAATCTGTGTTGGAGTTTTTACAAGAAAAAGATCCGAATTTGAAAGAAAATCTGAACAATTGTAAAACAGATATTTATTACTTGACTGATATCTTTGGAATGTTCAACAAAGTTAATTTGCAACTACAGGGTGATGATCTTAACTTGATTAAAACAAAATCAATAATATCGGCCTTCGTGGGTAAACTAGTTCTTTATAAACAAAATTTAGGCAGAAAAGAATATTCGCAGTTTCCGCATTTGTCAAAATTACCAAAAATGCTTCAAGATGATGACATTTTATTATATGTTACTCACTTGGACGCATTACACAAGGATTTTACGGAGAGGTTTGATGATCTTTTAAATTTACAAATTCCTCAATGGATAATAAATCCGTATAACACCACAGCCATAGAAGAAGCCAATGTGATAATGCAAGAAGAGTTGATTACCATCAGCACAGACGAAGAGCTTAAGCAAAAGTTCAACCAAGGCTATCAGAAGTTCTGGTTGCAACGCAAAATTGAAACACAGTATCCTACATTGTGGAACATTGCTGAAAAATACCTTATCGCTTTTCCATCATCATATCTAGTTGAAAAAAGCTTCAGTGTGGTAACAAACATTTTGACAAAACAAAGAAACCGTTTGAAAATCAACGAACGTGGAGATTTAAGGCTGCAACTCACTAATATTGAACCGGATGTAGCTAGATTGGTAGATAGTCACCAGGTTCATCCATCGCACTGAATGTTTTATTTTCTCTTTGCGAATTAATAGTTTTTAAAATATAATTTCCTACCAACTTAAGATGCTTTATGTATTAATTTGTAATAATTATAAATTAAACTTGATATTTACTGAATTGGATTGTCTTTTTATTTTGTTAAATTTTGACGAGAAAATGAAATCAACTTCACTCACTTAACCAAGTGCAAAGTTTTCTAATTGGCACCTTACTACCTAGGTATTTTGTACCAATAGGAAAAAACTAAAGATAGACTAAGATAGATAGCTGCTTTAAGTTAGCGGACCATTATGAATAAGGGGGTTGGTCTTAAAAGTAGGTAATTTGACCATGGGGGTCTGAGGTAACAGTTCATTGTTGAAAAGGGGTCACTTGTCCAAAATAGTTTGGGGAACCCTGGTCTAATCCATATGAACATTTTAAAAAAAGAATCATATAAATATTCCTTGTCGTTTAAAAGCAGATGCAAATTTTCAGCCGAAAACGACTTCAATTTAGATTTTTTTTTCACATAGTAGTTAAACAGTTTGAACAATATTATTTGTACCTTATATAGATAAAATATCAATAAAAAACATATATTTTTTTCGGAAATTTATGTTGACTTATGAAAGAGGAGATAGCCTCTGAACATCCGGTTTGGAAACCGATTGGGTCATAGTATCGCCTTAATATATATTATAGCTACGTTTGTGACGCGCTTTATGTGTGAAAAATATTTCAGCTTGGTGGCAACAATGATTCAAAACACTTTCTGCTTTATTATTACTATGGAGGAATGATCTACACAGCAATGAAAAAATATGACCGAGCTTTATATTTCTTTGAAGTTGTCACAACGGTACCAGCCATGGTTGTGTCTCATATTATGCTGGAAGCCTACAAGAAATATATTTTGGTCTCATTAATTCTTCACGGGAAGGTGAGTATTATTTTGTTTGTTTTTTTTTCTGCAACTGAGAGATGCAAACATGACCGGGATTTGAACTTGCATCTGCCAGCCATGAGAACCAAACAGCTGTTCTCTATCTGTCACCTTCGTTTAGGCATTAGGTTCAGGTATGAGCAAAGGCGGACTGAAAAAGAAATAAAAAAGTTCATTTACAGATATTACCGATGCCCAAATACACGTCGCAAGTTGTGTGCCGTTTTTTGAAGCCTCTGTCCATTGCCTACCACGACTTGGCGACTTCTCAATCTGCCGCCATTAAACACAGAGAAACGTTTGTACGAGACAAAAATATGGGATTGGTAAATCAGGTGATTGCGTTTTATTATTATTTTTTCTTTATCCGCTTTAAAGACCCAACTGAAATTGTTTCATATTATTATATCATTTATTATGTTCCAACTGAATAATTAACCAAAGGATGGATAATGACTTATTACTCAGTATTTCTTACTTACTCATTACAGGTCCTGAATTCGATGTACAAAAAGAGCATCCAGCGACTGACCAAGACTTTCTTGACACTGTCCCTCGGCGACGTGGCATCGCGCTGTCAGCTCTCTGGCCCCGCTCAGGCCGAGACTTATATACTCAACATGGTATGCTTATTCACATTTTCAATGAGGGAAATAGTCATTCTTACGGAATATTTCATGTCCAAATGTTCGATTTCTAACATAGAGTGATGGATATTTGAGAGCTTTGAAAAATAAAATTTTATTTTTATTTTGAAAATCGTAATATAAATTTAATAATAATACAAGGTATAATGATAAAAACGGCCAAAATCGTATTTACGTGATTAATGAATGGTCCCTTAAAAGTCTTTGAAGATGTATCAAAGTATATTCTTTATAAACTTCAAAGTGATTCGTGTGATTCGTAGCTAGGTAGTATATTCGTAAAAAATGTGGTATGTATTAGTTGATGGATGTTTATATTAGTTAGGTAGTTATCTTATAAAGGCAAATTATCTTAGGTAAAATCGTTTTGTCTATTATGATTTATGACATACAATTAACTTGGTCAGTCTTAATTTGACTTTGGTCGGACTGATCGTCGGATTGAAACTCGAACGATTCACGTTCAGAGTAGACGCCATCATCTTCTTTATACTCCAAAGGATTTCCTTTTTGTATTGTGCTATGAAGGAATGCTAATTTTTTTTTTTGTTTTTTAGATTGAAGAGGGTGAAATATATGCAATGATAAACCAAAAGGACGGCATGGTTGTCTTCCTGGATAGTCCCGAGAAATACGCGTCCCCGGAAACATTGTGCGTGTTGGAGCAACAGATGGCAGCTTGCACCAAACTGCACCAGTACATCCAGGAAATGGACGAACAAATATTAGTTAACCCTCAGGTGATTCATGTATTCTGAAACTGTTGAGAATTTTTTTTAATAAACCGGCTGACGGTCAACTTGATGATAGGCGGCTACCGTCGCCTGTACAACAAGAAATGCCACAGGTGCTGCAAGTGCTCTGCCGCCTACATTAGGATTGTGACGGGATCGGGGATAGGGAAATGGGCTCTGGCATCCCTTACCCGCTGAAACAAAACAGCACACCTGCTGTTATTTCACGGTGATCCTTCTGTAAGATAGTGGTTACTGCCGACATACGGGTTTCCCAAATGAAGGAAACGCAGTGTGCCCTCTTCTACTTTCCAGATCTCGTACTCACGTCAAAACTAACATAAAATTTATACCTATTTACTTATAATTGATAAAAAAATACACAACTAACTAGTACCTAAAGCTTTTTGTGTAGAAATACTTACATAATTGCTATTGTTTTCTTTGTTTACAGTATGTAAAAAAGTCAGTGGGTAGTCACGATGAAGACATGCCGGCCCCGAGCCAGAATTCAAAGACTACGTACACTATGTAATGTTTAAATGTTGTGTAATAAATTATTTTTTAATATTAAATAATTGAAATAAAATTTTCTCTTTCATGTGATATTGTTACGAAAAAGGAGTTAATAAAATAAATAATAGTTCAAACAACTCATAGGATAGAAGGGATAGGGAAATGGGCTCTGACATCCCTTGACGAAATAAAAGTAACATTATAACCATCATAGTAATCGAAAACACAAAATTAAACTTCTAAAATAGTATAATAAACGTTTTATTGTAACTAACATTCCCACCCATATTTAAAACCAACAATATAATAAATAATAATTTAAAGAGCTTCATGTACAGCTTCCGTAAAACAAGTCATACTTTCGATGGGAGTTTGGGGAGTTATTCCGTGGCCCAGGTTAGCGATATATCTGTGTTTGCCGAATTTTCGCACCATTTCAATAGTTAATTTTCTTATTTCTTCCTAAAAACGTTAAAATGTGATAAATTAATATGAGATTTTTTATTAATTGGTAATATTAAATCTTGTATAGTATAACAATTGTCTTTTTTATTTGAGAAGTTCTATATTATAAAAGGTTTTGTTGGAACAAATCTACTAAATTTTATTTTTATTTATGTTGATATTAATTTTAATAATATATTTTCAAACTATTGCTACTTTTGATAGACATCAATAAATTTTTAACGTCGTACGCAAAAACGTGTAATAATAATAAAATAATGTATTTAATTTATAGTATGACAACTCACCGGCGGCTTATATAAGTCTTGAGGGTCCAAGTTGCCTTGTAGTGTGATATTTTCGCCGATAATTTTCCTCGCCTCTACGGGATCCACCGTCCAATCTATTCCAATGGTTTCGTATCCCATTGTTGCTTGTATATCTAATGAATGTCCACCGCCTTTAGCGAAAAGTGTCTGTAAGTGTGAGGTTACTTAGTCAGTCATTTCATTTTGCATTAGAGTTACGGCCAAATTTTGCTTAAGGCTACCCTTAAGAGCTAAATTCAACTCGCGAAAATAATAAACAATTCAACCTGCGAAAATTTAAAAAAATAATTGTACTAAAAAAAAATTGCAAGCGTGTGAAGCCGTTGACGGGTTGCTAGTATTTATATATTACTAGCTACACGTTCCCGGCTTCGCCCGGTTTCAAAATACAAACTATCCTATCTGTTGAATTTGACCAAATTACACAGTTACGAAGTTTTATCAAGATCGGTTCAAACAACGTGACACGTAATTTTTATATATATAAAAATTAAAAAAAAACAACACACCATGGGAACTTTTTCCAGTTCTTTTTCATCAAGTTTTGTCTGAAGACCATTCCTAATATCCTTTAAATATGGAACAGAAAACTCAATAAACTGTTCTCTTGTTAAATGATCAGCACTGGATTCGAACACTTGCAACAACTGAGCCCCACTCTCAACCTAAAAATTTACAAAAATCTATATTAAAACATGTCTTCACAAAGAAGCAGTGAACAGCTCAATAAGACGAAATCCTTCAGTTCTAAGCATATTTTATTTCATGTTTACGTTAGATTTGTTTTAACTGTTATAAAAACTATGCTAGGAAATCTGATTGTCCAAGAAAAGGTTTGATTTTTTTATAGACAATTGAAATATAGCCTATCTGTTGCACGCGACTTCGTCCGCGTAACTTTATAAAATATAGCCTATGTTAAAATCGGTCCAGTAGTTAGGAGTTTGAGTTTATTCATCTCAAACAAAAATACAAATCTTAGATTAGCTGAGGGCAAGCTTGATGGAGTAATAGACTCATTTTGGTGAATGTCCTTGGAATAAGAAAGATTTCACACTATTGAAAGAGAAAGTATTTACCCTGAACAAAATAATTTCTCATTATGACATATTTCATTACTCTTACTACGCTTTATGTGGTTAGATACAACTTTTAAAAGAAATGGGAAGAAATCAACGTCACCTGCATAACTAAGTAATCTATAATGGTCCTTGTCAACAAAGACAACAGTCTGTGTACTTCTTTCGGGTAGTTTTTCAGCCACTCCTTAGTTTTTGACATGGTTTTGCTCCCACCACCTTCAATCATATATCCCATTAATGTGAACTGAAACATAACAATAAAATTATAAACCCTCAACTTTCTATTGAACCCAAACACACTATATATGCTATAAGTTTATGAAAAGTTGGGTGTTACGCAGACTACCTGATGCTGCAGCATCATATCAAGTTTACCATGTCATGGAAATACCATAAAAGTAACAGTAAGTATACTAAGTTTCACATAAATCGAACCTGTGTTAATGTTTACGGAGCTAATTTTTTAACATTATTTCCCATAGAATTATAATAAGTAATAAAGCTTTTGTCTATAATTTAGAAAAGAACTTCCAAATCTGATTGATTCTAAAATAAATTACTTTAAAGAATAGTTATTAATGATTAAAAGTTCTTACTGGTGCACCTGTGAACCCGATCAATGGTACTTTCCCTTCTATCTTGTGTCTGGTTAGTGTGATAGCTTCACCAACATAATTCAGTCTTGAAACTGCACCATCTTCCTTGAGATTATCAATTTCAGAAGGATCAGAAAGTGGCTCGGGGAACACTGGGCCCTGAAAAATAACAAACACTAATAAAACTCAATCTTTTGCTTCGCTGATGCATACAACATAGTTTTTTTTAATGTTAAGATTAACAGGATGACGGTCCACTATAGGAATTACATCATATCTCTCTGTATCTAGAAGTTATGATGTATCAACCACTGATTGCCCTTTTGGTGAATCAATGAGGGAGAATAATAAATCCTTTTGCTTCAAGTGAAATTATATAAAAAAAATACCTTTATGGCGATGTAAGATGTAACTGAATAAGTAAGTATAAGAAAAAATGTTTCATACATTTATTCCCTTCTTTTAATATTGGAGGCTTTGAAGTTTTATTTAGGATTTCCTAAATAAATATTCAGGAATACAATTAGAATTTTTAAAAATAATTAACCACGAGTATTGATATGTGCTATGAACTCACCACTCCAGGGTGCATTTCCACTGTCATTCCTAGCGCTTGAGGAATAACTAGAATGTCGCTGAATATAATAGACGCATCTAAGTGTTCGAAGCGTCTCAGTGGCTGTAATGTTACCTCACATGCCAATTCAGGAGTTCGACACACAGTGAAAAAGTCATGTTTAGCACGTACTTCTTGAAATTCTGGTAAATATCTACCTGCTTGCCGCATTACCCAAACAGGTACCTTATCTACATCTTTTCCAAGGGCTGCTTTTAACAATCTATCGTTCTTTAGAGGAGGAAAGTCCTGTACAGAAAAAAAATGGTTCATAAATTTAAATATTACTTGTAATGGTAAAGAAAAAATGTAACGTAATTACTTTTTTCATGTAACTCATAATAAACGCGGAAATAGGAGATCTGTTGACTAAAGAGTAATGAAAACAGTATTAAAATACTGATTGTGTAAAAATATAAATTAAGCACTAAAAAACCGACAAAACTGTTTAATTTTCCCTTTTTTTGTCTACAATTTATAACAAGTTGATAACAGATTTGTGGTATGTAATATTAATAATATGTTAGCCCCCCCCAATATATTATTATACTCTTTGATGTTAGCGTAGCGGTAGCCATAGAGTAACTATAGACGTTTGGTCTAGTGGCTAGTAACCCTAGCTGTTAAACAAACGGTCGCGGGTTCGAATCCCGCTAGGGGCAAATATTTATGTGTTAACATTTACCTTTGTACCTGAGTCATGGATGTTTGTATTTATAATATGTATGTATTTACAAAAAAAAAAGTAATCTATGTATTATATCAACTGTCTGGTATCCATAATACAAGCATTAAGTTGCTTAGTGTGGAACTAGATGGTGCTGTGTGGAATGTGTGAAGATATTTATATATTATATATTATATTTATATATTTTATATATTATAACTTATTATATATACTGTAGCGGTAGCGTACTAGTTAGTCTGTGGTAATATGACATGACAATAATTAATTCCACTGACATTTCTATCCATTGAAGATCTTATCATTAAACTTATTATCTGTAGCAACACACACAGACTATAAAAAAAACAACAAAATTAGTTTTCCTCAACAATAAAACACACGTTAATACCATGGAGCTTGAGGTAAGGAGGCCCAACTCTACATATACATGAGAAGGTGTCCGTCGATTCAATTGCACGGCGCTGTAGTAGAATTGGGGCGTGGCGCTCTAGTAGCGTTTTATTTACGGTCTTGTCACTTTTTCAGTTTAACACCCATGTAAGTTGAAGTTGAAGTGTACGTACGTCGAATCAATTGCACGGCGCTGTAGTAGAATTGGGGCGTGGCGCTCTAGTAGCATTTTATTTACGGTCTTGCAACTTTTTCAGTTTAACACTCATGTAAGTTGGTCCTCCTCACATCTAATCTCCATGGTTCTTCTTCTTCTTGTATAATGGCATTTCGGCTCATTTTGGGAATGGCCATTATCTGCCAATGTCAAGTCAATGTCAACGTTACAACTGTGTGCTCCGCCACGAGCTCCGCAAGCGGAGCCCGCTCGGAGCACACCGGTGTGGACCTTCTTGGTCCCCTCGCCAAGAACTGGCGAGGGTAAGCCCCCCCACCACGGCAAGGTCATGGCCCACCTAGGGGTGGATCTCCATGGTTATTACCTATTGAAAAACTTGTGAAAACTAACAAATTAACAATTGTTTTTTTTTATTTGGAAATTTATGGCCTGGTCTGTAACAATTTTATATAGTAAAACAGACTATAAAAATAAAAACTCCTGTGATAGCTTATAGTCAAGTCCAATGACACCAATGACAATCCAATGACTAAAGAAATTACTCATTGGTCAAGTGTCACAAGACATTCTCAATGCACATTTTTTTTAACGATTAATATAATTTGGTTTCGTGTATTTTAAAACATACCTACTAATAATAATTATACTTTTTTAAATTTTCTGGCGAGTTAAAACATCAAACGAACCTAACTGCTACAAATCTACTGTACCTACCTACTTGGTTGCAATGTGAAATTAAAAGCTTTCCGTTGAAATTAGGTATATACATGGTGTGGTCTGTAATAAGAGCAATAAATTAAAATAAAGACCCTTTAATGAATCAGTAATTAATTCCGAATGATTTCAATTAATTAAAATGAAAAACAAATTTACTGTTATTTTCTAACAAAATTAATCGAGCCAGCAATGTACTACTACAGGCATAATGTGTCCAGTCGGAGTACTTGACATTGACATTTACGATCGTTCTCGCCCCAGTACCCTGTACCAAGACATCTAACGACTGATAACCGTCAATTTAGCGATACATAAAATTCATTGATTATGTATTGTAACACGCAGTGATTACATACTTTGGATTGCTAGGTTAGATTAGGTTATGGTAACTACGTATACTCTATAGAATCATCGTTTAAATTAGTATTTATTGGAATTCTATCTGGAATTAGATAAAGCACGTGATTTACCTATTAATTGTTTAAAACAGATTTAACAAGTAAAAATATACCTATACTTACCTACATAGTCTATAATCATGATAATGCTAATATCGAAGATTATCCACGATACCTACTTACCTGTAATTTTTCTTTATAAACTCAAAAGGTTTTATGACATTTCGGCGTGTTGTATAATACTTACTTAGTTAAAGTTGTAAGCTTAACGTATCCAATCAACAACTGACAATATTTATGTAGATAAACGCAAAGAAAATACTGTAGCCTACCCTTTTATAAACATTAAGTAAGTAGGTAAATAGGTAAATGCAAAAATGGTATATTCCAAAGTATTGAGCATTAGCACAGTTATCTTTTATTTATTGAAGTCGTCTAAATTTTAAGGTACTTACCTAATGTTATGAAAACAAAGAGTCGTTAAATAATGATTGCGAGAGTGCCTTGTATACCTAATGTCTACCTGCTGCCTTTGCATTTCTATCAAAATATTAAAAAAAACTTAGATGAGAGGGGTTTACGAAAGTTTTTATTATAATGCAAGCGACACACGGCGACCTTTTGGAACATGGCATTTTTTGTACGCTTTATCCCAATTTTCTAATAAAGTTTATTCGGTTCCAGTGAGTAAAGTTTTAACTTACAAATTTGTATCTTACCTCTTACCTATCTTTAATTATTTTTTTCTATTTTTTAACGACATTATAGATGTAAGTACCTAAGGCTTCATCATTGTCTTCACATAAAATTATCATATATATATATATATATATATACATACTTTAATGTATATTATATATATATAATATACATTAAAGTTTAGTCATACAACAAATTTATGGACAGGTACAGTCCTGAATTTTGAAACCCATACCTACCTAATATACAAGTTAAAACCACGTCTTTTTAATTAAATTTAATTTCTTATACCTCTAACCTTTAACCGATTGTAGGGTAGGCACTATGTAATTTTACCGAAGATTTGGTAGCCCAGTAAAACGCACGCTCACCCTGGTGTCGACGTAGAAAGAGGTTCGATTTTTAATGCTGTCTCCATTTCTGAGTCTATTCGATTTCATGTTCATTCTCTAACAGTAAAGGAAAACATCAAATTCAAAATATTTGATAAATATATTACAATAATTTACAATTGTTATAAATTTTAGATAGGTAGGTAATACCTACTCTATATAATTGTGCATATTCAACCGACAAGCGGTGTGCAACTTAAAAAATAAATAACAGCTCTTACTCGTAACGTAACATTATTAAGACATAATAATTAAGACATGTAATTCGCATTGTTTGCACTAGGTTATCTTATCATATTGAGGGAATAATAAGCATCGTATAGAAATTTGCCCGTATCCGAAAAGGTACCAATTTCAAAGTCGCAATAACTTCGTACTCATTCGTACTAATCAACCGAACGACATATAAAAGTTTGTATTTAGAAAACATATAAAAGTAAGTATCAAATACCTAAAAAAAATATTAAAAATCAAGTTATAACCGTGTTTATTCGACAGAGCTACGATTTATAAGGGAATTTGAATGGAGGGGCACAGGTGCCACTATGACTTGTGCATTCTTTGTGCAAGCCGTGGGATCGCTAATTCAATATTTCTGCTGATTTAGTATCTTACGCATTTTAGCTTTGAAAATATGGATTTTTATGAAATGTTATAATAATATGATAATATAATAATATGACTTTTTTGGTAAGAATATTTTTTAAATCGTAAATAGTCCAATGACAGTCCGGTAAACATATTCAGGCAAATAGAGATATTAGGTCACAGGTTATTAGACATTTATTAATAACTTACTGGGAAAATATGGTTAACTTAACTTCGTAAAATTTCTGCTTGCCTTTAACAATTATCGAAATAGCTATCACAGGAAATAGATTATCAAAGGAACTAATGACTAGAAGAAAATATTTATAAATAGGTAGTTAAGGTTCCACATAAGCTTAAATAACCGAATTTTAGGAGAATTGTAAATTACATAAGCTCTTTCAAGTGTATGTTTAACCTATTAAGAATGGCGTTGCTTAGATGCTGTTATTTTTTACATGCTTTAATTCAGTTCAATTTGAATTTATCTCGTTATGATATCTCTTAATATTCTCAAGACGATTCAGTTATAACTGATAACTGATAACCTGTAACATAGTTATCATCATTACCTACCTATTGTATATTATACCAACTTATTTTTTTCTATAATCTAAATTTGAAACAGTGAAAAAAGTGTGGGAATAGTTTTTTTCTATTAAAACAAAAACGCAAAGAAATTTAACAAAAGATTACACGCAATAATTTAGCCAGTCCCGTTATTTCCTTAGATTGAAAAAAGTTAATGGTTCGCGCATCTATCTGCAATTCTTTTTTTTATATCGACTTTGTTTTTTATTGCAATTCGTTATCGAAGGTCGGTGAGCCCAGTAGGGGTGATTTAAACAATGGTCTCTAAATGTTTTAAGTTGATTATCTCTTTCGATATTTTATTTCTACCAATCTCGTGATGGTTACTTAAGAGGATTACGAATCAAAATGTTAAAACATTGTTAATAATGTATCGTAAGTATATTATTAAAATAACCAATTTAATGAAACTATGGGCATTATGAAAAATATATGGTTTTAATAATTTTAATATTCAAATTGCATCCCGTAACCTACTTGTTTAACCAACTGGATTAAGTTACATAAGAAAGTAACTTAATCCAGTTAGTTCAATATGGTGAACCTGAACCTAGTGATAACAAAAAAATTTGAAACCTTTTGAAACTAAAATAAAAAATAAATTTATTTTAAAAAAAGCAGATGTCGATATAGAGTTAAAAAATATGCTAAGAACAGATACTATAGTGTTAATCGTTTTGCTGTTAAAAGTTTATATCGTATAAAGATACAAGCTCTAAGTTAATCAATTACAATTGATCTTAAAAAATATCGCGTAGCTATTTTCTGTGAAAATGTTAAATGTGCACCCAAGTTATAATTCCTTAACTCAATGACCTGTGAACTGATTCTGTTCGTGAGATACGCTTTAGAGGTCTCGACTCAACCCTTATCAATAAATCGTCACGAGAAATATAATAGTCTAATGCAATTTAATTGACGTCACACCCTAAATTAATCTCATTAAATATACTTAGTTATTTTTGCTGATTCTTGTGATAATATGCACTCAAAGATATATTTTCGTGCTATTTAATTTTATTTTTACTTATTGAGATTAAAATTATAAAACTTTCTACAGACGATAAATAGTTTCTTAGTAAAATAAATGGGAAATAAAAGACGTCGTCTCACAAACATTGCTTATCGAGGACTGATTGCAAGAAATTGTAATTGGGATATCTTTGTCTTGTACAATCATCATTATCACACAAGCCAATAAGTATTCAAATAGGTATGTGAATTTTTTGGTCAGTGTCTATTCTTGGTCAAGAAATCCCATAAGGCGGAAAGTCTTTTTTTCTTTTATAGAATTAAAAATAAAGCTATGTGTCAATGTTTCTTGTAGATATAGATAGTTAGTCAGAAAAATGCATTTTGGTTCGGTGACGGCAATAGCGAACAATTGCCGCTAATGCAGGCTCAATTTATTTACGAGGCCGCACTAGGGGCGCACTGGAACAACAATTTATTAGAATAGCTATCGCGTCTGTACACCATAAATTTTTGTTATCTTGTAGGTACATAATACAAACAGTCTAGCATAAAAAGTCTAATCAAGTTTACCTACGTTTCCAATTTTTTTTAACGTTATAGTAAATTTTCGCCTTTTCTCCAATATCAGAAAAGGACAGATTTTAGGTAGCAGATTACCACATAGATGCTACCAGATTACAAATATAAGTAGGTATTTCAATAATTTATGTAGTGGTAAGTAATATCTACTTACACTTACTACACTGGCGCGATTGAGTTTTTGTTATCATGTTTACGTTTCTTTTGGTTTATGTTTTGAAACAACATTGAAAGAAAGAACCGGTCAGAAGCAGCCTGGATACACCCTCGATCAACGGCCCCTATTAGGTCGTCTGTCCACTTTGTGGGTGGACGTACTGCGCTGCGCTTGCCCGTTGGCGGCTTCCCAGCAGCAGTCGGGTCTCCATATTATGAGTCCTCTATGTAGGTAACTCTTGTTTGTCTACGGATCTTCTCATTCCTGATTCGATCTCGCGGTGTAACCTCAAGCATAGGCTATTTCCATAGCTCATTGAGCGACGTTGAGCACAGTAATTTATTAAATTTCTATGTTGTAGGTACCTAATGACTCTTAACAAGCCTCTTTCGATTTTCATCCCTGTAAATACATAGTTACAACCGAACTTATGTTCCACATTTTAAGTTAATACGACTTGAATATAGAATAGTAAGTAGACAAATATTACTGTAGTAATATAGGTTATAAAGGTTGCATTGTTTATTAGACACTGTGCGACCGAAACCTTGTAACAAGTAGGTTTACGTGCAGAATAAAACGATATTTTTTAAAGGTTATCACTTAAAGTGATTTGGTCATAGTACCTACCTATAAATATGGCTTTGATTATTCACGTAGTTGCCATTATAAAGACAGTTCAGTGCCCTCAAGGGCTAATTATTAGGCATGAAGGCGGAAGACGTTTAGGTTGAGTTTGCTACTCCAAGGTTTTCCTTGTGAGCTTGCCGGAGGAGGACATTGACTCAAGTAGTGTAAACAGTTCCTTATCTTGAGCTTCGTTGCATTGCCGCCGACTGCTCGCACACCACTTTTTATCTAAAACGTATAGTTGAGTTGTTGCTGGTAACTGATTTAAATTTGTAATTAATTTTGTTGTTATTGTTACACGATTTATTCATTAATTAAATTAGCTAGGCGATTCTGTATATCATTATCTAAGTAGGTACATAATAGTATAATATACTTATCTAACTGTTTAGGGATAATATTGATTACATATTTAAATTTCTAATTTATTTAAAGATTATTAAGATTATTATTACATATTATTAGAGAATGTAGAAGAAAAAAGCGTATAAAAATAAATAAAAATTATACATCGTATAAAAAACTACTTAAGTGCTTTTGTCGAACTGCGACCTCTTAATAAAATATGCTTTGTGCATCAGCTAGAATCTTATATGTGCAAAAACTACCCTATTATCAAAATAATAAATTAACCATTAAATTTTTATGTTTAACAGACATACGTTTTTGTATAACAAGCTTAAGTTTCTAATAAAATACTTTTTTTTTGGATAAGCCTTCATGTAAAATTTTTAATGAAACTTTTTTGTCAATATCAACAGTTCTGGGGTTTTTTGCACGTAATATTTTGATTTGACAACGACGCTATCTACTACTTTTGCTTGATTGTGCTGCCCCTCTTCTCTGAGGAAAGATGCAGTCATAACAAACGGGAAACAATCATCTTTTAGGTCCGATTATATGTCGAGGCGGGTGTATGCAATAGATCTACGAACGTTCGAGTCGATAGCAGTAATTTTGAAAGCGGTTTTTTACCAATATATTATATATGTAGTGCAGCTGCCCACCAATCAAATGTGCATAGTGCAAGGGGTTGCTTACGATTTTAATTGACGAGTCATGGCTAAAGCTATAGATTAAGATTTTGGTCGCATCTGTAGGACGCTTTGTGTGTAGTTGCCATCTTGGAATTGTATTGGCCAGTTGAGCCCAGAATTTTTTTTTGGTACCCTCAGAAATACCTTTTCTCATACCTACAAATTTTATCGGATCAATCGCTAAAAAAAATCTGTAGGTCTAGATGTGTTCAAAGTGTACTTATGTGTCTAAAGTTTTCCAAACGAAATCGACACTCGCATAACATAATTTAATCCTTACATAGTAATACTTTGAAGTCGCTTTCCGCTAACTCCTTCTAAACCACGCAATGGATTTGGATGCGGCTTTCACTAATGGCAAGAGGGATAAACGAGGAAGGTTTACATACATAATAAAATGCATCTCGGGCGAAGCCGGAAGCGGCTTAAATGTGGACCTCTTAGATGTCTGAAATAAATGAATTTTATATTGTTTATTTATACATAACCTCAAATAGAAGATTAATAGTATGTTATTATTAAGTAAATAATAGTTGCGATTAAATTGAAACAAATAAAATTGTTGGTTATGGTTGTCCGATAAAGACAGCCCGCATCATCAATGCCGTACCATTTCAACGTATTTAATAAGAATATACTGTCGCTTGCACGTGCACTCCCAATTATATTGACAATCGCAATATAAAAAGTTGGTCTTATAGTCGTATTCATATCGCAATTTACTATAATTTTGCCTCACTTCTGTTTATAGGCTTTCTCAAGTTTAGATGATACCATCTGAACATGCGCTGTTTATTTGTTAGTAGTATTATGATCTGTTAGGCGTTAGTTTACTGGCTGCTAGATTTCCTTTCTAGCAGCAGTAAGCAGAGTCGGCTTATCTTTCCTTAACATAATTTTTTTAATTGAATAATTCTTTTAAAATGCATAATTACTTCTTCTTTCATTACTTAGTCTTATTAGTTTTATTCATTATTTAGTCTTCGTACTTTTAACTAGTATCTACTGTTCGACCATTTGGAAGGTACAAAAAAAATCATTTTTTTTTATTGCTAACATTAAAATTCGTGAATAGCTTAGTGTTATTAATAAAACAAAATAATTAAACATGAAAAAGAAAATCGGTTGACAGTTTTTTTTTATTACGAGAGGGGAAAACTTCTCTCACAGGGTATTTGGGTCTCCTACCGCACTAAAACCCCTCTCCCGATTTGCTTAATAGCTTTTAGTCATAGGACTTAAAAAGCGTAATCGGACTTTGTACAAAGCGATCACAGCGACAGTGGCGCCCAATTTTTCAAATTTTTGGACGATTCCTCAGAAACCTAACATTCTAACAGGATAAAAATATTGTGAAATCACAGAATCCTGGTACCATGATAAAATAATCAGGCAATAAACTATATGTTTGTACAATTTCATTCTAATCCGAGCCGTTTTTGCGTAAAAGACTAACAAACATCCATCCTTACAGTTTCGCATTTATATTATTAGTAGGAAAAGTATCAAATGAATCTAATAAAACGTACCTAAAGGTCACAGAAAACATGTTGTAAGAAAAAAACTTTAAAATATTTTATAATTTAAGTAGGAACGTAAGGGGACGCCTTGAACCGAAGGCGTAGGTTGAAGTTTTAAGTTTGTCGTAAAAGTTTTACGTAGGTAAATGAGTGCGGGCGATTCGGCATTGCGTAGGTGCAGTGATAGCCTTGTTTTTTCTCTTTTTTTACCCGCTCTGCCCTTCCTTCGCCGCCGCGCCTCCACTATATATTATATAATATGCCGTGGATCGTATTCCTTTTTTGAATTAAGCGTACAACTTGCATCGATGCAGGTAAACAAATTTCTTATTGGTTTCGCTACACACGAATGCATTCGCAGCCGACTCCCTTAATGAAAATGATTATGCACATTTATTGGAACGTTAGGGATTATCCAGTTTTGGGGAATTTAATTTATCTTTGTGGGCGGTTGTTATCACGTAGTCTGTACTGGGGACGCTTTAATGTTGATTTTGAAAGTATTTGCAATATCGTCCTGTGCCAGGTATAGGTACTGTTAATAAGTATGAAGCCTGATAAAAATTAAATAAATTCGGCATCTTGGGTGGTGTTCTCAGTCCACTCTTCTAATGACAGATTCTTTCTTATATTGTATATCATGCCAAAGTCGCCAGCACACTTCGCTAGCGAAATTAAGTGGGTGCTGCATCTTAACCAAGCCTGAATTCTAAAGTTTATTATACAGTAATCTGAATAATATAAGGCAATAAATGTATTCTTATACTTATTATTCAAGGTTTACCTTACCAGGTCTTACGAACCTGGAACCATTTTGAGTGGTAACTTTAACCATTAATCTGCATTCAACAGAAGAACTCAATACAAAATAAATATATAGGCCCACTTGCCTTACCTTTTTTTAAATTTAACCTCTGAGTAACATTTAATAACATCGTTTAAAAATTCCTCAAAATAAGTAGGTGGATGTCTACGGTTCACGGCAATTCTAAAGACATGGTTCTTGCGCACATAACAACGGGTACTCCACGAATCACGACTTGCCTAAAAAACCACATAGTCAAATATCCTTTGACTGGTACGCAGTGTGCGACCACACTATGTGACAACTACGCCGGTAGACTTGAACGAATTGGGTTCCTATAAGAAATTTTGTTCGTGCGGGAAGAAAGCGCATAGTGTGCGGCGGGTAAAGGGATTTGGGTTTGGGGTGAATACCCTCCAGCCGGTAAAAACTATTTTCAAGGTTAACTCGACGCAAAGGAGGGGAGCGTCGCACACGTTGGAATGAAGGGCGAATTCGGTGCGGTGCGGGTGCAGCGCGGGAAAGGGGGGGGGGGGTGCCGAAATGCTGATAGCTTACCTCCCCCTCTCACTTCCCTCCTCTGTCCGCACGCTCACTGCAACCGGTCCTAGAGACAGGCTTTTATTTCGCGGCTCATCGCGGTTGCAGTGTACGCACCACCGCTATCGATCTACCCGAATTCACTGAAAAATCAATAAATAATAATCTTTTTCGTAATAGGATGTTGCGGAAGACAGTTTGATAATAATATAGGTAGCTTTCGTCCTTTAGGAACATAGGCATCAATAGCAAGGGTTTATTTACAGCTTGATCATATAATACGATACAATATTTATGTCTCAAAATGGAGTAGATGAGCAATTAGTTTTGCGCGCATTCTTCTTCTTGTGACGTCAACATGTAAATTTAGTTTGAAAATCCTATTTTTCACATTTTTCAAAAACTATTCGCATTAAGATTATTTTAAAATAAATCTAGTTACATGAATATGCAATAATAGTGTTTTTTTGCAGAAACGTACTAGGCAACTATAACGTGCCTAGTAGGTAAGTATTCAGGTTTCTAATATGTTTAATAACTAATAGTAGCTATTGATCTACTGATAGTAATAGGTATTATGAATATCAAATTAATAAAATACTGAAATACGATTTTGATGAATTTTACTATGGATGTATTGAACACCCTTGGAAAGAACTATCGAAGTACTTAGTGTATTTATATGGAAAATACAAAAGTACAATTGAAGATTGGACCAACGCATTCCCTTTGTACCTACTGATTGGAAATAGTGGTCTTGAATTCCCTGAGTAGGTAAAACTCTTCGCAAACTTAAGATCCAGTATTCTACGTAATACATGATACGTATATTGATGTTATTTTTTGTTAATTGTTTGGTGGCATAATTGTGTAAAGTAACATTTTGTGACCGTTCGTTCGCAGGCAAACGTAATATCGTTGGTTATCGCTCCCCTTCGTGTAATTCGCCATTAGTCGCCGTTTGCACTTGGCTTTTTACCTTAATGAGCTTCCCCCATCGGCTTCTCATAACACGCACACGCCACCAGCATTTTTGTGCAGCGGCCGCCGAAGAGGGAAACACATCCTAAATATGTTTACCCTAACTGGTGCCCGCGACATATTCCGCCTGAAAAATATTGTAAAAGATACAACGCTTGACAAGCTACATTGACGCCTGACATTATATCGTACTTTTGCCAAGCGTTTGATCTTTATTTTTAGGTAGCTCCTATTGACATATTTAGCCTATGTCTATCCTGAAATTATATTCTAATTATTGGTGAAAGATTTTTTTTAAAAGGATGAGTTGTTTCGAATATTACCTCCTACATACAAACAATAAAACATACGATACAAAGTTTACCTCTTTATAATATTCGTTTTAAAATGTTGTATCCGCGATATACTTAGAGGTAGCGAATGGGCAAGGGAAGGCTAGGCTAATAAGGCATTTTAGCTTAAATAAAGATAAAATGTAGATTTTCATAACGTAGGTGAAGTTAAGATATACTTAGTCACAAGATTTTCCTCTATGAAAGACTGTAAAGCCTTAAAAGTGAGAACGCAGTTCTCCTGATGCTTTTTGAAATGAATTATATACACACACATCAACACACTTTTTAAGACACATAATTTTAACTCAATAGCTAACCCTAGACATATATTTTAATAAACAAAAACTATTTTATTTTTGTTTAATTAATTCACTTATTTATTACGTTCAAACATATTTGAAAAACAGAAAAAAGTTATAAGACTAGCTGACCCGCTCCCGGCTTCGCCGATAATCCAGCCGATAAATTACCTTCCCCCGCCATTTGTGGGAATCTTATGAAACTCACAGATAACTTTTAAAATAAGTTTTAAAACAACTGTGAGTTCCATGAGATTCTCACAGATGGCGGTGTACGGTAATTTATAACTCCTTCTCATATAATAAATTAATAATTTGCAATAAAAAAATACTATAAATTGAGATAAAAACTATTCTATCTTTTAAGTTGGACCAAATTACACATAGTTATTAAAAGTTTTATCAAAATCGGTTCAGTAGTTTAGGAGTTCATTGGGGACAAACAACGTGACACGTAATTTTTATATATATAGAGATGAGAACAAATAATTAAATACAAATATTTGCATGCCTTTGTCAGGTAGAACATACTTTCAGGGACTGTAATGAATTAAAATCCCGTACATATGTTTAAGCAAATAAAGATTTAGAACATTTAGACCATTTTTGTGTTTCTTTTTCTTTTACAAGAGCTAAAATAAAATGCATCTTGAGTATTAAATGTGAAATGTCTTTAAATGTTTGCGCAACTACACTGACATGTATTCCCTCAACCTGCTATCATTATGATCAGTTGCGCGATATATGCAATAAAACAGAGGGGGTGAACGTACTTCCTGTGTTCCAACTTTTGACCGTCTTTATTTCACATCCGGTGAATCTATTCTAGTTGCTGAGTGGTGACCACAACTGTTCCATTTTGTTTAAATAAAATTGTATACAAACTAATACTCTTATTGAAATACAAATGTAAGTTTTAGTAGAGAGTGGGTTTCGCAGTAAAAAATTGGGCATCCCGTCTGGCAGCAGTAACCACCCCCTTATAGAAAACCACTGTGAAATAACAACACGTGTGATGTTTAGTTTCGGTGAGTGAGTAATGGATGGCAGAGTCCATTTCCCAATTTCTTACTAAAGTCGGTAGCCCATTTGCTGCACCTGTGGCGTAACTTCTGTCCGTGGCGAGAGTAGCCACTTTCCATCAAGTGGAACGTCAGTATGTTTACATAAAAATCTTTAACGAAGAATTTACATTTTTTTTTAATTAAATTTTTATTTTTACTGGATTCTTAACAGTGCACGTTTAAGAAACTATTTTATATGTTGTTTGTCTAAAATTGATTGTTTACAGATCGTGAGACTGCCTGCCAATCTTTCCTATAAAAAGCTACTTACAAGTAAGTACTATCGATATGTCACTCACACATTAAAATCGTAGTAAGTTTATACTATCGACTGCGCCATTCTTCTTCACATGAACATTGAATATTCCTATTACACTCTTAATACCTACTCAATTCGATGCAATTGCAGGATTCACTGTTAAACTCCATTTTCTAAATGTTTGTCCAATATTTTTTATTTTATTTGTATGTGAAGCAGATTCGAACTAAAGTCATGAAGCATGTTTGTATATAGAAATGGTTAGGTAGACACGTAATCGAAAGGTATTCTGCTGCAAGTGGGAATGAAAGGGTTAGTGAGAGTTTTTGCTGTCATTTTACGGAATAGAGAACAGGTTTGTGACCACCTGTCGTCTCATCTGTTATTTCGTAATAGAATAGAATATTAACATAGTTTTTATACATTGTGAATTATTTGACTAAGGAACTCAAAAGTTTTTTTTTGGATATACGAAAATTATGAACATGCGTTTTTATCTCTCTTCTGTGGAACTTAATGCCTACCTACGGTTTGTTACAGTGAAAGGGCGAGGTTAAATTACATTTTTATGCCCCTATCGATGTTTAGTCAAAGAACTAAGAAGATACATGACAAATATTTCTTAATTAAGCCTCACAATCGAGACTAGAAAAAGTGAAAGATTTTTCATTTTTCACTATCAAGGTCTGCACATATTGTAACCTATAATAGGCGTTTCTTGTGTTCATAGACGACGGTAACCTCCTATCATCAATTTGACAGTCAATTTGTCTGCCTTTTTGATGTTAAGTTCGTCAAACAGGGTGACGTCCACTTGATGGTACTCGTTGCCTATATAACACGAGGAACTCCACAGGTGCTCCAAGTGTGCTGCCGACTATAGTAGGACTAAGGGATTAGAAAGGGATAAGAAAATGGGACCAGGCATGGCATCCCTTACTCACTCAGCGAAACAACACCACAATTAAGTGCTGTTACTTCAGTGTTAACAAATGACTGCAAAAAGCAATGTGCCCTGCCAGTAGATAGAAGTAAAAACACTTTTACATAAAAATAATACAAAGAAATTAGAAGGAAAGGCTTCAGATGAAAATTATATGGTAAGTACTAGCTGGTGCCCGGACTTTGTCCGCGTTGAAAAATGAAAACCTGAGAAAATGTCTGATATCTTTATAGCTGTGACGACGGCGGCGCCGCGCCGCCACGGCGATGGTGATGCGAAATTTTTATATTTTTAGACAATCCCTCGGGATCTTTTTCCAAGATAAAAAGTATCCAGCATCCTATATGTTAATCCAGGTACCCAGTGGCAAATTTCATTTAAATCTGTGTAATATGCGTGAAAAAGAGTAAAATACATCCTCATTTATAATAGTAAGATTTATCATACAATTATATCTTTATTAGGGCTGACTCTTTCAGTCACCCGGCGTGCTTCATGTAATCTTAAATCTTTTTCTCTCTTTGATTTTTCTAATGCTGTATCCAAATGAAAATCTCTCAAGTAGGAAATTCGTGAACTCTCGCTTTGTTTGTTATAAATAGCCGCGGCTATAAGATTCTTATAAGCTTCTTGGTATACCGAATAACAATTATGTGGGCAGTAGTAGGATAGTGCGTGCAGTGGGTGCGTGCGATAGCGATCTCCGCGTGCCCCTTCGGTCCCCGGACCCCGCACTCCTCCGAAACAACATTCTGACTATTTTGTGAGCAAGGAGGGTTTTTTGCGCGAAGCCCGGGGGTGGCGGGGCGCAATCGCCTGCCACCGCGAGCGCACAAAAAACATTATTAAATAACTCAACAGTATCGCGGGGCGGATTCGTGATCAACACGAATTATAATACGTTTTAATTAAACTAAGCGACAAAGTTGATTTTTTCGAGTACTTAAACCTGCTGCAGTTTTATACCTTTGATGAAAACGCACATAGCAATCATTTTTAAAAGTTAAACATTACATGGTCTATTGTTTTTTTTTTTTCAATTTGAATTTATTTAAGCGGGTAATTGTGTATCATTTTAGGTATTAATAATTTAAATTAGATATAGGTATTTTCTTTAGAAAAGGCGATCCCCGAATACGGCCCTGTCCCATATCAACCTGTTAGACGGGGAGACGTTGAAAAAATGTGGTAAAAACTCGCCACATATTAGAATAGCAAGATTTCCCGCCGACTCGTCCTCGATTTACTTTTCAAATAATAAAAAAAAACAACTAAAAAAACCTCAGCCGCTGACAAAGCAATGTTTATTCTTGTTATCTTTTCAGTTTATTGAAATTTTCTTAAAATTTAGTTCCAAAAATGTAACTTTACAATACGATTTACAAAATCAAATTCCAATTCCAATTAATATATAATAGAAAAACAGATTAATAACTAAATTAATATAAAAACTGGCAAAAATATATTAAATGACTAATTTTAATAAGTAATTCTGTTTTAATGAGTAATTGTGTATCAAAATGCAAAAAAATAAACCCCAGAAATATTATTTTGTGCTGTCAGTGTTACACTATACGAGTACCTACTCGTATATTTAAGTCTTTCCTCAATCTGATTATGAACAAGCTCTTCTAGCAAGATCGATTGTAGCTCTTGTAGGCTCTTGTAGCGAGATTTTTCGAAGATTGATTGTCTTCTAGGACACACAGGTTTTCTTTCACTAAATCCAAATCGTCAATATTTCTAATTCACGAAAGAACATCGTTATTCGATCTCGATAATCGAAATCTAATGAGTGCACCTGAGCTAAAAATTTCTGGCATTCTACAAGTAAATCTGATACAAAAGATCATAAAACTAGGTATATAATTCATTTTAATTTTAAAATACTATCATTCTTGTACTACATATTTCCAAAGATCCCTATGTAAATAACCGACATCAATTTATTTATTAATGTGTAACATGTGTGTAATGTGTACAGGAAACACTACAAAGATTATAAAGTGATTTCATATTTATATTTTACGATGTTTACACACCTTAGTGTAGGTGCAGTCTGTTGGTTGTGCTGAAACCAATCTTAACAATCCTTTAATTGATTTTCGGGGTTTCGTGCACATTCAGTCAAAGGTTTTCACTGTAAACATTACTTACCCTGTGATGTTGTAATAACATAAACTTTTGTCTACAGTAGTAGACGGTCTACGGAGCAAAATATTAAAGTTTTTCTACCAAATAGTTGATTTAAGTATTGATTTATATTAGAAGTGTTTTTTTCATTTTTGTAAGATGGCGAAGGAATAAATTTTTTTAATGTTATCGTGCCAGACAGGCTGACTGTCCACTTGATGGAAGGAGGCTAATGTCGTATATTAATATAAGCAACGCCACAGTTGTTGCAAGCACATAATCGATCTTAGTAGGATTAAGGATAAGGGATAAGAAAGGAATAAGAAAATGGATTTTGGTATCCCTTACTCGATCACCGAAATACAACAGCATACATGCTATTATTTTACGGTGGTCTTCTGTAAGTGTTACTGCAGCCAGACGGGCTGGCATGAGACATGCAGTGTTGCCTGCCAATATACAGCCATGTTATTATATATGTATATACAAAATTTAAGACACATTGGTACTTTATTTAGATTTGTTTGTACCTACGTATAAATTATTTTTAGTAGAAATATTTCTAAATAATGAATATAAATCTAACGGAACCTTAAAAGTGAGCCCGACTCAGACTTGGCTACTTAACTTCTTACCGAGATATACAACACAACATTAGCAGTTAAATCTATTTTAGTGCTCTAAAGGTTTATCGGTTTCACCTTCGGGTAGGTCTTGTGTGCTAAAGAGGTGTTCATACTTCTCTATGTACGACCAATATACAATTTATGAAGTTTTATACAGCTACAACAGTCTTTTGATATAGGTATTCTTACAAAGCTAATATTTTTTTATATTATTAAGGGTGACAGGCAGGCTGACGGCCCACTTGAAGGTTGCCGTCGCCTAAAGCCTACGGATCGTTTGAAGAAGTCCATGTTATAGCTAGGTGGAAACACCTCAGAATCTGAAAGGAGATTCGCGCGACCGCGGGATAAAGATTCTACTTTTCCGGACTGTACCTGTACCATGGTTATCACCATGGATATTTAGTCTCTGGACTCGAAGCCTTAGACTTTGCAATTGCATAAGGGAAGTAATAATATTTAAATTATTGAGTATATATGAATTAAAAAGGCAGTTCTGCAGTGTTCCATTAGCAAGTTTGCAGTTGTCAATGAATGTTGTTTTAGTAAATGAAAAATAGTGGCAGCCAAAACCGATACCATGTGTAGAGAGGTTTAAAATTCTTTCGTCACATTGGAAACAAGCCGTGTCAAACGTAATGGTTTGGAGTTCATAAATCACTCAATTATCCGACAGGAAAGAGACAAAAACATCGCAAATACGGTTAGAGTGACTACATACTACATTAGGTCATTAATCATTAATTAATTGCTTTTCGGACTAGCCTAGCCAATTTTATGCACTTAATGGAGTTACAAATCTACTGCTCTTGACTTTGCTCCCAAAAATAATATTCTATGGAGTTTCACACACCCTGCTATTTCACAGTGGTCTTCTGCAACCAGGTGGTTACTGCCGCCAGACGGCCTGCCCGAATGACTGTCAAATTTAGTTTGCCCTGCCACTACTTTCCAGATCCAGACCAGAGCCAACTTTGAAATGTTTATTTGCAAAGTTCACCCTGCCGAGAATCGAACACTGGACCCCTGAGACAGAGCGTTAATGCAAGTACCCTAATCAATCATCCAATAGGCTCGTCAAAATTCATGTCTCCCAAAATTAATCACATTGAAGGAAGAATGAATTTAAAAACAAATAAACTTCAACTTTGTTTTTTAACTTTAAATGTGAAATGCACATTATTTAAATAGCCATTGTAATTTGCACTCGGACAAGGACTAACCTCAGACCGAACGCAATTTTTACCAAAGTGAGCGCAACCTAATGACCTATTGATTAAGGTGCAATATTGCACAACAAATTTTTTAGCTTCTCGGAGATAACCAAGCAGAACCGAGCAAATTGGAAGGTTTTTTCTTAAATATTGTTGTAATAATATTAAAAAAAAAAAAGTAAAAGTAGTCGATTAAAACTTGTTAATTAATAAGCTTAAAAACAAATTCTTATCATACCTACCATGACACCAAAGGTTTTTTTATGGGCAGTATTTTCCTATTTTTTTGCAGTAAATAGATTTATTTTGTATATATCTGCCAGATTCAGGTTTTTTAAAATATAGTCTATTATGCACTGTATTTTTATTTAAAATTTAATATTACTCTAAAAAGTCAAATTAGGCGACGAAAATGACGCTTTTCTGCGAAGTCCTTTCCCAATTCATCATTCCAAAGATATGTTTACTATTTTATGCAAGGTCTTCAATTCTACTAATGTTTCCAGCATTATTTCTAAAAGCAATAGGAACGTGGCTTTCCTATTAGCGGCTTTCACTTCTGTATACTCGAAACATAAATAATTTAGCAAACTTGTCAATGCCAAGACAGCTAAAACGATGCCTTTGTTACAGGAAACCAATTGCTATTTCTACCCTGTAAGTATAGGCACCTACTTATATATTAAAACACGTTATAAGTAGTATGGATGCACTTAGCAGAAAATAAATTTATTTTGTAGCGGTATTATCGAATTAGTTTTATTTTGAAATTAATTATTTATTTCATCATTAGCTAAAGTTTTATTTGGTATCTATTTTTTCAGTGAATTTTTAGCAAAATACAATTTCTAAGTAGAAATTTCAAAGAAAAACGTGAAAATTTGCAACATAACACTGACAAAATCCATTAAATATATTAAAGTGTGAACTACGAACTAAGTTCTTATAAAAAAAACTATAGCTGGCGTCCGCGACTTCGTTAGCGTTGAAAAATAAAAGATATAAGTAACGTCTGAAAAAACATGTAAAGCAATACATATAACGCCTCACATTGTCGTCTGACATTATGTTTTTCCAAGCATTGGATCTTCATTTTTAGATAGCTGGTGCCCGCGGCTTCGCCCGCGTGGAATAATTATTTAGCACTTATTCATTCTGTAAATTCTATTCTAACTAGTGATGAAAGATTTTTTAAATCGAATGAGTAGTTTCGAAGATTACCTCCTGCATACAAACAAACAAACAACCATAAATTTTTACCTCTTTATAATTATATTTTTAATTACTAATATTAATAATATTAGTATATTATTAAGTATATTAGTAGTATAGATATATACTAGTCCCCTACTGTACATATTTTATAGGTTCGAATGCAACGTCTAGGCACTTATGTACACTTAGCACAGAAAAAGAAAAGGCAATTTTCCTGCATTATCCATTAGCACTCATTTGCGGTTTGCATTATTTGCTTTTTACCATGGCGGAATTACATACCTACAATCTGTTCGAATTGAAGGGTCATTAAAGCTAGACAACTAGGAAGGTGTTTTTTGAACTAAAACTTGATTGATTCATTGAAGAAGCATTAGAAATTGAGATTTAAAGTAATTAGAATACGACAATACTTGCAAACTCGTAGACGTGAATATCATAGATAATTATCATATTAATAACTAGCTGTTGTTGCACACGACTTCACCCGCGTAACTTTATAAAATACAGCCCATGTTACTTGCTGATAAAGTAGATTTCTCTAGGTGAAAGAATTTTCAAAATCGGTCCAGTAGTTCTTTCTGGGTTTCTTCTTAGCATCGTCATAATCTTGGCTATTTTTTTCTGAAACCCTGGTAAAATATAAAATGACCATTAAAGACACATGAGATTAATTAAATCATTGTTAATATTTTTAATTTTGGCACAATTTGTTAACTATACTAATATTATAAAGCTTAATAATTTGTTTAGTTGAACGCGATAATCTCAGGAACTACTGGTTCGAATTGAAAAAATATTTTTGTGTTGGATAGTCCATTTATCGAGGAAGGCTTTAGGCTATATAACATTTTGAACGCGGACGAAGTCGCGGGCACCAGCTATTTCATAATAAAAGAAGGTAGAGTTTCTTTCGCCGTTTCTTCTCTTCGAGAACGCCATTTTGTCTCCGAGACGGTAGTAAGTAGTATTTCGACAAAAAAAATAATGACGTCCTATTTTTGAGAAATAAATGGTTTGACTTAATTTCACAGGCAGGCCAACAGCTCTTTAGATGATACCTCACCTGGCAATCCCACTGAGGCGAAATAACAATAAGGGTAAATGATGAGACAAGGATTTGAGAAGGGCTGTTATTTCGTGTCAATATAAGCATAAAAAATTGCCAAATGTCTTATGCTTTTCCTTGAGACTTTATTCTTGCTTTAAACGAGTTGTTTTCCTACAGTTTTGTTGATCACAGGTTCCAAGCACTTTATACAATAAATAGATATTAAGTACTTACTGCCAAACCTACCATATATAGGTTTAATTAAAGGATTGGATAATCGAAATACTTTATATATAAAATAATGGTCAAAAGTTCATAACTGTTCCTATCTATTCCTTATTTTTATGTTTTCTAAGTTTGAAGTTTTTAAAAATCAAAAGATATTTTCTTCTTTTGGTATGTAGCCTCGTTTCACAACAGTAGTCGTAGGTAAGATAGGCTGCTATTATATGTAGTCTTCTACATAATAGTTTGATTTTGGACGATATAGTTCCAGGCTTAACCATTAATTTCTGAACTTTCAGAGCAGTTCGCTCGTGATTTCGCAACATGACCTTTCGTGTAGCGGGTTGGACGAAACGCGCGAAAATATCGATTATTTCTTATCTTATCGGTATCGCCGGTGGTGGCGTGTCGCGCGGTCGCTCGCATAAAAAGGGAATCAAAGGCACGCATCGCTACTCACAATAAAACAGCTAATCTGTAGCCCGAGCTATAATCTAGGGAAAACGACACATGCGCACTTCCCAACTGTCTTATTGGATGGCGCTGACTCCGCCTCCTTATAGAATTATTTGCAAAATAATTTCCTTGTGCCAATTTAAATTAGCGTTGTCACCCTTCTTGATAATTTGGTAAATCTTATTTCATGCCGAAGGGCGGCAGGTTCACGGTGGCTACTGTCGCCTAGAAACACGAGCCCTTAAATTACAACCATCACCAAGAACATGGAGTGGGCTGCCAATCCTGACTAATGAGATGAGGATAAGAGAATGGGCTTTGTCGTTCCTTAGTCTATCGAATAAATATTAGGTACATGAATGATTGTTTTTTTGTTTTGTTTTTTTCATGTTACTTATTGCTTTGATTAAGTAGCTAATAAACCTTTGCAATTAAGTTATATAAATGTGTAACTTTAAATACATGTAAAATATGTTATTAATATTTTTAATACAATATTTATTTAGTCTTGATTTTCCTACTTATTTAATTCGAACCTAGGGTCGTCAAGTCAATACATTTGATATTTCATTAAATAGGTCTAATTAATTTATCTAAGTCCCGCTGAAAGTAGCGAAATTTGCAGCAAATTTTTTTGCTGTTACTGAGACATGTTGCATTAATTATAATTAATGGCGGTCTTTAAGCATGTGAAAGCAGTTATTTAAACTCGTTTACGGTACAATCCACCTGCTATATAATCCGCGGTGTTTCGCAACTAAAATGAATCGGTAGGTATTTATGTCATTGCGTTAGAGCGAGACGGACATACAAAACAACATTGAGCGGGAAAGAGAGACGCTATCTAGACCGGATTCTGCAAAGAGGGGGACGCCACGTTCTATAGACAGAGTGTATCTCTATTCGCAAATACCTACTGTTGCGCAAGCTACAATGGTGCAAATAAGTTTCACACAACAAGCAATTGAAAATCATACTTAAACACTTAAAAGTCTAGATACATTGTATTGTTTTCTACAACTAATTTCTTAATAAAACTTCATTGCTTGATGCGAATATTTAATTGATTGTAAAAAGCTGCCTCAGTACTACTCAGTAGCCGAATTGTCATATAATCATATTTACCTAATAAAGAGTTGGATAGACTGTAAGCGGCGGGATAAAAATATTCATTTTGAATGTTTTTATTGATTTAATGTCTTTAAAACTGTTCGGATATTTACTAATAGTGACAAGACACAATATGAATTCAGTTTTGTTGATTTCTTTGTAGCAATTCTTTAAATTGAAATACCTACTTACAGTTTAAAAAATACTTAGGTATTTCAGTAGCAGTAGATGCCAGTATTGGTTGCCGCCTGTTGTGTTGATTTTGGCAAGTAGGTATCCGGGAGTCTAGATAAAATCGAATTCGAAAATAAATTCGGTAAATGTGTATTCAATAAAGAATTTCAATAGAAAACTTATGACATTTTTGTTGCATTTGGCGAATTCTAGTGCCACATTGCCCAGGCAGATTATCGCTTGATATTTAAAGAAGTAACAAATTATTAATTGAACAATGTTAGTGATTGTTAAGTTATTTTATATATTTACGAGTGAGTACCTAAGTAGGTAAGTACAGTATTAAAAAAGGGATTATACATAATTATTTGTCATCATCATCATCAGCATCTCAGCCATAGGACGTCCACTGTTGGTCCCTTCCCTATGATTTTCCAATAATTTTTGTATATAGGTAATTAATATTCAATTCAAAACAAATTTTGACACAGGAAAGAGTTAGAAGTACACAAAGGATCTTGAATGTGGGAGATTGGTGAGCAGAACTGGACGGGCAAGCAATAAAATTGGGTACAAATTTGCCACGTGCAACTGTTATTATCGGCTATTTATTGGGTCAGCCTGTGGCGGAGGTGTTCGTGTATTTGTTTGTGGCCTGTTATCGGTGGACCGTTAGTCATAAAACCGCAGTGGACCGCGGTGACGACTGTAGGCGCAAACACGCAAGTTACGAAAGCGCGCAGAACAGAAGCCGTTGGATTCGCGCTCTACTGGCAACACTGCCATCGCCATCGAAGCTATGGCGGCCGCACGTCCTCCGAGTCAATGGCCTCCACGTTGCGCTTGCGCAACTACACGCGCGAATCTCGATAGCAAAACAAAGTCGCCGCGCGCTTGTGTGCGTTTAAGCACTAACACAACGCTAAAGCGCCATTTATATGACACATCCACACAATCAAACGTTTATTTACCTAACGTTTATGCTAACTCCTGTAGTTGTATTAGTGTTACCTGTTTCGCCTGTGTTAGTGAAGGGCTTCAACTGTTGACTGGTCGACCTGCAATGCTGATTAATTGAAAGTCACTCGTGTGTTTTCCTCAATTAAAACCTTGAAGGTTTCGGTGGTTAGTCCCCGGTTAGTTTTAAAACACGATAAACAGGATAAATCCCTGAAATCACACAGATATAGGTACCTTACAAATCTGATTGTGAGATTAGTATTCAAATGACACATGGGCAAGTATGTACCTAACCTATAAGTACTATACGGTAAGTGGGTACACTTCAGTACACTTACTTAATAGATACGATGTTCTGATTTTATAAATAAAGGGCAGCATTTATTTGTTAAGGGCAACATTTTTTGTAGGTTAAAAAAACATAGGTAGGTAGGTACTTCAATTTCATTAAATTTTTGGGATAAGGGATGGAAGGTATTTGATGATAAATGTCTATGAACACCATCAATACAGAGGGACGCAATTTGTGCTGTTGACCTTGGTAGGATAAAAGATCATCTTTTGTACCTACTGTCTTGCGTCTTGCGTCACATTTAGCTGTTATATTAGAAATGATTTGCGATGTGGGTATTATTGGCGATCTGCACAAATGGCGATCACACAAATAAACCATAGTGCGTCTATGAAACAAACACTGAAAAATGTAATTGAAAAATGCACCAAAAGTGTGCAAATGCAGTCGACTTGAAGAACGTCTGGTTACGATCCACAGTTAATAATATTATCTATAAAATGATAAACAATTCTATTGTTGTTTTAATAAGATTACGGTTGAAGTGTTAGATATAAATCTATTTTTATAATATTAAGCATTATAATCTGCCGTGAGGTGCGAACTGAGGCTCATTAGCGTTTATTTCCGCATAGCGTCACCTTCGCCTTTCAAAATATTTAAGCAAAGTAGTTGTACTGTGCATGCGAATCGGAAGTGTTTTGGAAGAGGCCGCGCCGAGACATGTGTAAGCTTCGTGGCCTGTTTGCGCAATACTCAACCTTGTGCTCGCTAATAGGGCGCTTGCCCTGCGACCATTTAGATGACGGACTTTAAAGTTTGGCAATTAAACGAATTTTTCATGACAAATTGTGTCTTTTTTATGAAAGATCAAAACAGGTTAACGAGTATGGGATAAGGTGGAGGTGTATGACTCTGACATCACTTAGGTACTACAACACTGAAACATTAGGGGTTGTATATTGCGTATATAAAACAAGTATGTCTGCAACTCGAATGGATTTTATATGGATTGTAACATGTTAGGGTTTCATGATACTAAAACGTTCTCTCGATTACTATAGCACATACTAGGTACTAGGTACCTACCATAGAATTAGAAACTGTTACGTAAGGTAGGTACACAATTTTGCTAGTTGGGATATAGGTAGGTACAAAACAACCTCTCCCGGCTTCGCACAGATGCATTTTTTTAAACATAAACCTTCCTCGTTCATTGCTTTTCCAATTAGTTAAAATCGTATTAAAATCAGTTGCGTGATTATAAAAAATATAAGCGGAGAAAAAAAAAATACATTAAATGCGCGCAGCGTCCAGAGAAGTGCGAGGTAGTTTCTAGGTAATTATCGATGTATCGAATTTCAATGAGATAAGAAAGCCGAGCTATAAGTTTGCCATACTATAGTTACTAAATAATGAAATTATATTGTAATAATATGAAATATTTGTCATAATTATTAAAATTTTATTTATTTAGCTAAGGACGCCACGTTTTTATTTCCATAAAAGTTTTCTTACTTTTACATAGTTTACATAGGACCTATTTATGCTTAATTTGTTTTATATTTACAAAACAACTCGTAGGATAAACATGTCGGTAGCGAATTAAAGGGCCTCGTCAATAATATATAGAGAAGGCCATTGAGACCTTCTGTCCATTGACCACAAGCGGTAGCATTGACAAAGGCCCTTATGCAAATCGTCTTTGCTCGTGCTTACCGCTCGACTAGGTACATTATTTATACATAGTTACATAGCCCTGTGCCACATAAGGTATTATTCGCCAGAGCCTTCAAATGTTACGCTTCTTCGGTCGCGAACGTCACTACGAACTGAGTAGGTAAACATGATTTCCTGGTACAAAACTTCACAGTTGAGAAAAATTGACATTTGTAACATTTAGGTTGTTCATTCATCATTGTTTTAATTTAGAATTTACTTTTCTTTCGATGTTGAATAAATAAATAATAAAAACTTAACAATAAAAATTAAAAAAATCCTATATTATTTTTAGTCATTTTAAAATATAGTTTCTGATTATTTTGAGCAATCCCTAAAATATATTTTTTGTGTACTTGGTCCAATTTTCAACTGAATTATAATAATACAAATTAATTAGGTGAATTATTTATTCTGCTTTGAATCGACATTAGGGATTAGGGAGGGATAACAAAATGGGCTGTCCCATCTTATTTCATCTATAGTAATAATATAAAGAGATAAAGTTTGTATGTTTGTTTGTTTCTATGTAGGAGGTAATCTTCGAAACAACATATCCGATTTAAAAATTTATTTCACCAATAGGTGCCAATAGTTAGAATAGAATATTCCACGCGCGGGCCACGGACACCAACTATCTAAAAATAAAGATCCAACGCTTGAAAAAAGTATAATCTCAGGCGTAAATGTATTTATTATATCAGGCGTTATAACTTTTATTTTTCAACGCGGACGAAGTCACGGGAACCAGCTAATACATTGTGGTTTATCGCTTTCGTAACGCAACCTTGCCAAATGCTGTCTCGTCAGCGTCCCTTGGAGGGCCCGCCCGCCGCAAATAGATGTCCTAGATACCAGCGCGCGCGCAGGGACCTCGACAATTTGCTGATGACGCTATCTAAAACGATTTAACAAAGCGAACAACACAGTTGCGAAACGCGGCCCTGCGCGTATTTGTACAGCACACACTGGTTGCTATTCACTCTATTGAAATAATTCATTTTCAGGGCAGAATGCGGGCCGACTTTGTCCTTCATTATTATTATAACGCCGAACAGATAATAAAGTGTCTACGTTAGTTATTTGGAGCACTGAAATGTTTTTAAGCATTTAGTATCGTTTGGTTCGATTTAGCATTAGTTATAAAATTATATATCTATAGATAATCTTTTAGCCGAGACTTCTTTGTCGTCTCATTTTTTAGATTTTTCTGTACCTGTGACAATGAGTATGCGAAATTTCACGGTGATTGGGTTGAGTAGTTGAGGTTTGAAAGCGTAACAAACAAGCAAATTCACTTTCGCATTTTACTATTACTAGTAAGAATCTATTAGACTTGGTTTCAGATTTTTGTGAATATTATTTGTGAATATCTTTATAATTTGTGAATATTATTTGTGAATATCTTTATAATTATGCCTCTTGAGTTAGTAGCAACATTGAAATACTTATTTAATAAGAACTATTAAAATTCTTTAACGAGCACCTTGGATGAGTGGTTAGAGTGTTTGCCTTAACTTTCCGTCTCAGGCTTCCCGGGTTCGATTCCCGGAAATGAACTTTTCAAACCTGGTTGGTCTGGATTTGGAAAGTAGTGGCAGGGCACACTGCCTTTCACGACATTTGAGCAGCCCGTCTGGCGCCAGTAAACATCCCCTTACAGAAGATCACCTTGAAATAATTGGAAGTTGTGTTTCGGTGAGTCAGTAAGGGATGCCAGAGCCCATTTCGCTATCCCTTCCCGATCCCTTATCCTTAATCTTACCATGGCCGTATTTGCAACACCTGTGGCGTTCCTTGTGTTACAGGTAGCACCTACCATCAAGTGGACCGTCAGCCTGTCTGTCGACCTTGACGTAATTTTTTTTAAAATAAGTGTTAATTTTAATCTAGGTACATTCTTCGTTTAGTATTGTCAGGACTGCGGAATGCAGCGGCATTCCGCAGTTATAAATTGGACAGCCAGTCTGGCGACAGTTACCATCCTTACCACGTGAACGCAGCAAAGAATTAGAGCACGTCTGATGTATTTCAGTGAGTAAGTAAGGCCCATGATTTTTCTTTTTATTTAACTTTACTTTTTCCTATCAATTAATATCAAGGTCGGCAGCGCAACTGTAACCATGATGTCGCTTGTGTTGCTAGGCGAAGGTAGCAAGCAGCCTGTCTGCCAACATTTTTATTAAAAAATATTTATTATCCATTTTTGATAATTTCAATAGTAAATTTTTCTACAATATGAATATCGTTAGAAACTGAATGATGAAAATTGATGTACCTACTTACTATTTACAAATCGAAAATCGATCCAATTCAATGGTGACGTCATTGAAAATTATCCACGCATAATTATCCAATATATATAAAGAAATAGGTCTCATCTATTCTAGGTTTCAACAAAAAATTCGACCAGAAAATTCAATGAAACCGGAAAATTTTGTCCCAAGTTTTCGATTTAAGTATAAAAATATGGGAATACTTACTAATTTATTAGTTCTTTGACTATTGCAGGACTCAAATTCTATTTCTGACAAAGTTACTGTGAAAAAGAGCTTTATGAAGTTGGCCTTGGTCTGTATGGATTATGGTTTCATCTACAATACATAAAAAAAAATAAAAATTAAATATGTTTATTTCTGGTGACTATATACTATATTTATCAGAATAGATAGGTTAATTGCTCGTCTATGCATCCAAATAAGAACTTGTAATTTGAGATATAAAAAAGTTTCAAAGTAATCGTAATTATTTATGTAGGTGGGTATTTTTGTTACATTGAACACTTGAAATGTCTAATATGATATTATTAGCAGAAAAACAAACGCAAATTAATACCCGTCGGCATTGGTCGTCGGTTCAAGGCGAGCCCTACGGTTCGCAAGGGCCGCGTCAGCGTCACGCGCCGCCATTGACCCACTTATGGTGCGCGCGCGCAGCGTAGGCAGTAGCTAAGTACAATCGCCGCTGAAAGCCCTTCGCCACGCACGCGGTCACGTACACATTTGCAATCTTCAATCCTCTTCTACCCTTATCCCTGAGATTTTTTTTTTTTTTACAAACAAAATGTCTATGCGAAGCTGCCTAAGGAGAAACTAATGTATTTATTTAAAAAAAAATGTAAAATATAAAAAAATAACTAGCGACCCGGAGTTGATATTTTCAAAAATCCTTTCATAGCCGATGCTTACGTTATAAAATAAACCTATGTGCCAAATTTAGGTTTTCTAGACTTAGTAGTTTTTGCTGTGCGTTGATAGTCGGAGCAAACACTTTTAAAACTATACATAATAAATAATGTCGTCACTTGGTTTTAACTTACAGCTTGGACAGTGGAATGCATAGACACTGGAGCATATATGATAAAGTTTGAAGACCAACTCTGAACCTCTAGCCCTCTCCAAGATTTATTAATAAGCAGGGTATCCTCCGCCAGCTGTGGTGAAGGGTTAAAAGACTATGAGGGGTTCTGTTGGTGGTTTATTAAAGGTCTTTATAGTTATAGAACGAAACAAGTCTCAGTATAATTGGACAGCGACTACCTTGGAGGTTTCAGTGATTATAAATACCCCATAGTTCGATTTCTGGTCTCGATCTATATAAAATAATATAAACCACACAGCGCGCACAAAGTCGCAAGCACAGCTAGTACTTAATAAAACAAATTTAGTAAAGAAGTTTTTCCGTTTATACAAAATTTCATGCTTCTAGGTTTCAATTGGAAAATAATACTTTTAAAATAAATTGATTGTATCAAAATCACTTTAGCGTGCGAGTGTGTTGGCTTAGGTAGGTAGTAGAAACATTTCAGCGGACCGCCGCCGTTCGGTATAGTTGTTTACGAAGCAGTCGAGGCACTTCTCAAGGCGACGATAACGGGCGGGCGGCTCCTCACCGCCAATAATTCTGCTATTGTGAAATTGCTGCCTTATCACCAGGCCAGGACCTTGGCTGGATCATACGAATTACGGTCAAGTTGACGATTTCATGATTATATTTATTATTTTTTCTGATGATAATAAAATGTTATGCGAGCATATTTCATACGAATAATATATTACATATCTTTTTTTAAAGTATATTATTGAAGCGTATCATGGATTCATTATTAAGTCAACTTAAAGAATATTGAAGTATGTCCATTAAATTCAAACTTTTAGCCAGTTATCACCAAGCGTCTTCTACGCTTCCTGCTCTATGCCTCCACTACGCCTCCACTAAACTTGTTTCTATGCAAGGAATTTATTTTCTCGAGATTTCAGAGGCTTCTCTCAGGGACCACTAAACCGCATGGTAAGAATAAGTCGATGCTTGTCTTTTTTTCAATATTTACACAATTTATTCTGACAACATTTTCTTCGTCAAAACAATATAATCTCCCTTTACTCTTTGTTTGTGTAAGTCATTTTTAAGAACATAATCATCCTAGTTCTAACTTTATGGGCACACTGCGTTTTGCAGTAGTAAATGTGGTGGCCCGCCTGGTGGCTGTAACCTTTGCAAAATACTACACTAACCTCAGTAAAATAACAGACCGTATGCTGTTGTGTTTCAGTAAGGTATGCGAGAGCCCATTTCTCTATCCCTACCTAATCTCTGTATCCTTAATCCTACTAAGATCGGCAGCGCATTTCAAAACTTGTGGCGTTACTCGTGTTAATGGGTGACGGTAACCATCTTCCATTTAGTAGTATATTCCGTCCGGCAAAAGGGAGTCGTTTATATAAGTATAGTGTCCACCGAAACTTAAAAATATAGAAAAGTAAAGCACTTTGGTTGGAATGAGCGTCAAACTAAATATAAACGAAGTCTACCTAATGTTCTAGTGAGTACTACGCACTTAAAAGGTTCAAAAACTGACATGAAATTCTAAACTAGCAGACGCGAACAGATGCGTTATTCATCAGTTGAAAAGCGCGTGTTCTATGCATTATCTTTGAAGAGGCATGCCAGTGATAAGTGCGTCGGCTGCGACGTCAATGCACTCCACTGCATTGCCCCTAGGTCAGTTCCCTGTGACTCAATCCCTAATGCACCGTTACTTACATAACGCATCGTGATGTTCACCGTACCAAAATTTAGAAAATAACCGTACACAACCAAATTGTTGGATATCCATTGCGGGCATAGTACTGTTGGAAAACATAGACGCTATAGAAACTAGTCAGTGTATGTTAATACTGATTAGAAATTAGGTTAGATAGCGAGTTTGTAATGAATAGCCCAAAAGTAATGACTGGCTAGTTGCTCTGTTGGCTGCCTCAACACGGAACAATCGACATTACCCAGTGCTCCAGTGACTTTACAATAAATGTACTTTGTGTTTACTTTATGACTTTCGGTT
Organism: Synanthedon andrenaeformis; assembly: GCA_936446665.2. Classification (NCBI taxonomy): domain Eukaryota; kingdom Metazoa; phylum Arthropoda; class Insecta; order Lepidoptera; family Sesiidae; genus Synanthedon; species Synanthedon andrenaeformis. Next base: position 7,993,684 of record OW387781.2, on the reverse strand, counting down.
TCAATCTTTGTTATGGCAACTTTGCTTTTAATCATATGGGTTCATTGAAAAAAATTATATTTCTTGTACCCTTACACAACACCTAAATTAAGTACCAAACGAAATATATCGAAGTATACCAGTATACTTCGACTATACTGAAAGTTAAAATTCATCATCAGCCTGTGCCTCTCCACTGCTGGATGTGGGCTTCTCCCAAGGCTCGCCACCACTCATAGTCTTCTGCTTTCGGCGGGTGTAGCGCCTCTAACAACGGTTCCTCTAACAATTTTTAGGGCCCTAATTGTTTAGACGTCTTTCCAGAATAAAATTTATTTCCAGATAGTCCAGCCATGGGATGGTGATTTGATGATATTATCAAAGAGCCAACTGTAGGGTTACCTACTTATCTACAAATATATTATAAACTTAAAAATTATAAAATACGCTATAAACAATTAGCACCCTATTACCTATCATCCATAACCATATCATTGGCTAAGTTTCACTTATTTCAAGTCCGCAAAATCTCAGACTTCTTTAGCTAACCATATTCATTTGCGCGTTAGCGTCACATCAGCTTGTAAATTCTGAATTCTAGTTTTATTACTTGTTTTATCCCTGACCATTTAGTTATAAAGCAAGAATATTTCCTCTATGTTTTCTTACAAGGTCAATAGTTAAGGGCACCGTTACTAATTTACTTTCTAGTTCAATGCAACAATATGTATAATCTACTGAGTATTTCAAATAAAATGAATCTTTCGTTTGTTTATCCTTTTTAAATGGGGGTCATTTCGGCTGAAATGGAAACACTCTCATTTGAATATGACGATTGTTGATTATGTAATTGGAACCATTACCATCTGCCTTATTGCTCCATCTCAAAGCTAGGGGCTTGTATGAAAACCCTTTTACGGCCAGCGGCCAATAATGGACATACGTTTTTTAATGCTTTGCAAACAGTTTTTTTAAAGAGAAATATCAATTACGGAAACACTCGACGGCTCATATCGAATTGTCAAATATTTGTGGCTTTCCTAGTTTTTTGTACACCGGAATAAGATTCTTGTTTACACGAATATGGTTTATGAATTGGGAAAAATGCCAATACCTACGTATAAATATTAGCTTTAGGTATTTATAAAAAAGAGAAGTGAAGTAGATGTCTCGAGGAAACCTGCTTATTCATGAAGACCTCACAAAATATAACACCATTTATAATATTATTAGGATTAGGATTAAGTATGTCGTATTTAATATATTTAAAAAAATGCTTTTTCCAATGTACAGAATGAAATGGTAAAATGAACAGAATTTATGGCGATTGTTACAGAGATGTTTACAAACAACACAAGACCTTAAAAATATACACGCGATCTGGCTATTTTCTAAGAATTCATTGCGTTCGATAGTATTACGAGTTGCGACGAATAAATGTTTAAAAAACTGAAAAATATTTAAGTGCTCACATATTCAATAATCCTTCTGATACAGACTGATTTGTAGAAGATAAATTGCGTCCCGAAGATTCATTCAGCCTCATTCATTCCTAAGAGTGTTCAAATAGTTTTCATTTGCGTTTTTAAAAAGCGTTCAGGTTAGGTAGGAGCGGAGTTGTGCTAACGTATTTAAAGATAAAATAAAAATTACACGTGGGCGTAGGTATAATATTGGGGTTGAAAGAAATAATGTTGTGGGTAAAAAGGCAGATGTAAAAATGTAAAATAAGCATGATATCGGGCGCGATCTGCAACTGCATACGCTCGCAGCTTGTTCTCATTGACCAATAGGGAAGCTCTACTGGCCCTAACAAACGAGGTAAGACGGTTAAGGAGCGCACTCATTTTACTAATTAAACCATTAAGGAACAAGAATTGACAATGCAAAAGTTTCAAATATGTAGTAAATAAAAACAGACGCCCCTCAGGTGCAGTACGAACTAAGAAAACTGTGAATTTCCTGTTATTATATTAGTAATCTTTTAAATGTATTTTTATATTATGATATTAGAATTGGTAGCTAACGTTGTTTAAAACACATACAAAGCCATAGGGTACATGTACCGATTTTAATAGGATAACATTTTTTTAAAATTATTATTAAAAAAGAAATTAAAAAGTTGTAGGAATCGAAATTATTCGAAATAAATAAATATCTTGTTGTAGGTGTTCAAACTAACTTCGGATTTACATTTTGTACTTCTCTCCTGACATCACTAGGTACTATCGAAATATTAGGTACTATAGCTCTTGCACTCGACTTATAACGTAGCTTTCTATAGGTGAAATAATATTTAAAATCAGTCCAATAGTTTTTGAGTTTATTCATTACAAACATACAAATCTTCTCTCTTTATATTAGTATAGAAGTATAGATAGGGTATTCGTTAATCGTTATAATAAATTACATATTACATACAAATACAAACATTTTTAAAATGATATGTCGTAATTGTTCATTTTGCTCGCTGTAATAAGTTGGGGCGGAAATTGGTGTGTAGGGGTTGGGTTGCGATTTATTGCTATGCAACTGCCTTGCTACGATCGGGCAACATGCTAAACAAGCCGTCCCTGTTGTGTTTAATTGGCTACAAAACACATCCCATTCATAAGTCGGTATAAACAGATAACGGGGGAAAAGCTTTTGACACAGGTAAAAATAGATATACCAGCTTTTGATACAGGTTTGTAGAAAATCAGCGTGTCCGTCCGTTAGTAATCTGCGAAGACCTCTAGGTAGGTAATAGAAAAGTTTATAGCTCCTTACTAGCGACCCGCTCCCGGCTTCATCAAGAAAAAAATTATATAAATTTCGTGAAGAATTATCTTACTGATGGTGTAAGCCGCATTAAAATCCGTTGCGTGGTTTAGGAGTTACTTCGAAGTCGAAAGCGACTTCAAATTATACTAAATTCAATTCTGTATGTAAAAGATAAACATATTAAATGGGTCCCGTATCCAAATATTACGTAAAACAGCATTGACAAATCTATACATAATCGAAAACCTACATAGGAATAAGATCTTACATTTTAATATATAATTACAATTCATAATTACTAATATTTATAAATTTGAAGGTAACGGTCTGTCAGTTACCTTTTCACGGCTAAATTTATGAACCAATTTTAATTATAGGAAATTTTATATACCTTGAAAATTATAGATAATTTTCAATAGCTTGAAATATGTATATAACGACAAATTGTGAAAATAAATCTAATAACAAAATCTAGAAATAGCAACATATTTAAATGAATTACCTGCACCAAAATACCAAAACATGTATATATTGGGTAACAGAAAGTTTCCGAGAAAAGGTTATAACTTATAACAACATTTAAACTCGGATAGAAAGACAAAAATCTGTAGAGAATTGCATTATATCCAAAATAAATCTAATGACACGACAGCGTCTATAAATATAATCGTGACAGGTAGAATTTGGGACTAATGAGAATACAGGTTCCCTTAAGACCTTTGCACCACAGTTTCGTCACTGAATAATAGTACTTACCTTACAATATTAAGGTATATTTTGTATTGGACGTGTAATGCTTGGTTTTTGTGCAGTTTCAGAGGGGGTGCAGCGGTGCGCGGGGTCGAAAGAGACGAGAGGTCGCTCGCTGAAAGGGTTGTGTGGGAACGGAGGGCACCTGCGTCTGCATATGGTGCTCGCCCACTAACTTTTTTATGTCTTCGCCCAGACAGATCAGTCTATGCGGTTTTTTACTCATCTTTATTATGATTTTACGAAATTCTCTAGTTGAAATGTACACGTTAATCATTTGCTTTTTAATCTAATTAAACAAAATCACATAGATATATGGATTTATAGTCATTGATACATGGTGACCAAGCCTAAGTTTGGTTTATTTTGTATTTTTGCGATTTCTAAAAAAAGAGATTATTTTTTTTATTTTTTTTTATTTATAATTTTAACAATTTTAAGGGCTACTTTATAAAATAACATGTAAAACGATAAAACTAAAAACCACTGAGGTTTAATCTCGTTTTATCATTTGAAATTATTAATAATTCTAACTATATACTATTAATTATTATTAATATTATTATTAATTACATACAATTTAAAAAATATTTCTTTAATTTAAATTTAATATTTTTAATCGATATATTGTTACATAGATCTGAAGGTAGGCCGTTGATAAGGTGTGGGACAATGTAAGCGGTAGTCCTTTCGCCATACGTATTATTTACGCGCTGTGTACGTAATCGCTTTTTTGAAATAGCTCTAGTGCATAATTAAATTTGGTAGATTTTTATTTAGGTAATTAATTTTAAACAAGCTTAATATTAATACTTTTCTGGCTTCTATAAATCCCTTAAAGAAAATAAATATACAGCTAGAGTTTTTAATGTGAAAATTGTTTGAAAATTGACTATTGTTTGTCGTGTCATTACATTATTATATCGGCCTGTTAACTCAAGTATTGGAATTGGTGCTTTCTTTATGGCTTCAATACTATGCGAAGGGGTTTCATTAGGCTATAGCGACAAGCTCGATTGCATTATTGAATTGAGGCGGGCGGCAACAAGCGAACTGCCCCTATTTCTCGCCACAATTTATTCATTTCGCAATACATCGTCCGTCGGCCTTCGGCGTCCCTCGCTGCTAACGCGTCCATCTCGCTGAATTGTTTATGAGCCCACTTCATTAAAGGCCGCGAAATTCACGGTGCCCTATGTTGTCGAGGCGTTAACTGAAACACGAACACGCAACTTGTCGAGCCACCGCTAGCCTGTTACACTAATCATACTTTTTCATGGAATCAATAAGTGACCACTATGTCTTGTGTGTGGAAGATGTCTGTAGATAGACATTCTTTAAAGTTACTAATACCATTACAATTTACTTCAAGTTAAGAAAAAATATAAATCATATAAATAATGAAAATGTTTAGGTGTTTAGTCACACGCAAGAGTCAAAGTCAATGAACTGCTTCAAATTACTAATCACTTATAAATATTTTTTCTTTGTATTAGAGAAAGATTTTTTTTTAATGACAGGCAGACTGAAGTACCACTTGATGGTAAGTGGTCGTCGCCTATAACACAAGCCACGCCACAGGTGATGCAAGTGCGCTGTCGAGTACAATAGGTTTAACGATAAGGTATTGGGGAAAGGGAAGGGAAATAGGCTCTGACATCTCTTACTCATTCATTTGAACACACCAGCACAAGTGCTGTTATTTCATAGTGGTCTTCTCTAAGCTCTTGTTTATTTTCTATTCATTCATTCAACTTCAATTCAAATGCATAATCAGAGTTTCAGAGTTGTTTTATTATGAATATGTATTATGATCATGGGTCCTTACAGAAGAGTATGCATTGCTATATATAAAAGATTTATCGGTTTAATATATTATTAGACTTATTATTTATTAGTCAACTTATTCAAAAAATCCTATAATTACTTAAAGTTACAAATTAATCTCATTTAATTGTTAAAAAGCAGTAAAAAGTCATGACTTTATTTGTAATGTCAGTAATAAAGGGCTAATGATTTAATATGACATGAAGTTTTATGTTAATGAGCTCATTTTTATAAATATTTTATATAAAAGTATTTTCTAAGTTGTTAACATTAGTTAACAACTTGCCTAATATTTTATTCGTACCCCATAAAACTACGATAGTGAAACTTAACGATATAAGTATTGGTAAAGTTATATCCTAAAAATTTGTTAATGTTTGACAAAATAATCCGAAAGAAAATGTAAGCTTTTTAAAAAAAGTTTCCTGGTATTATGTACAAAGTGTTAATCGGATAGTAGTGTATTTTTTGCATAAGCGGATAACCCTTAAATGGTCTACCTGCGTTCGAGCAACAATGCGTTTATTGTATGCAACTCCAGTTGCGCAAGTGGGGTGCATATCCGTTGTGGGGTTCTGGGACAAAATATGTTTTATATATTGTTTGTATTATTTGTGGACTATAATTTAATTGGTGTCGAAAGAGGGATGATATTAACAACAAATGAATTTAGAGAAGTATTCAAATGATTAGAGATTTACAATTTAATAAGAGTTATAATTATTATTATAACCAAGACGCAAATTTCCAAATTTTATTGTAAACTTATTATGAATATTTCTCTAAATTTTATTACTTTCAATATTTTTATCCTACCAATGACTATGTAAGATAGTCACTCTACAAAATACACATGCGCCCTGCAAACACGGTGAGCAAAAAAATGCAAAAGAAAACACATCACTTTTTAAGTAAGTACAATATAGGTCAGGTGCACTCTCTCAACCCTTTCGTAGCGTGGGAGTCTGCTTTTTGCCTGCATTTATTTGATTTTTTGATGATTATGTTTTGTGCAAGAGTTTTTTGCGCATCAACAAAGTGTTTGCGATAATTTGTTCCCACATTTTTCTATAGTGACGACAGCCATATAGATCGCTCAATCGATTCGTTACCGTTAGATAGTGCACAAAAAATTAACGGGTTGTGTTATTGTAATATATAATGTAGAAATTGCATAAAAAAGTGGGAAATAGATGCAAAAGACAGAATGAATGTCTCATTTTATCTGTTTTTTAAATAAATTTGATGTCTGTTTAAGCATACATAGTAGTTAGTAATATTTGTCTATCTTTCTCATATTTGTTTAATTAGTATGGCGTGCATTTTCATTTTCAGTTACAAATGGCGTACTTAAATTAGGCAGCATGTCTGGGATGTTAGCTCTTTACTGGGACTCACAGAAGGCTGAAATATCAGCTATTACTCAAATATGAGTTTTGACATAGTTTACTAGTAGTTACTATAAAACCTATTAAATTTATTATACTAAAGTAGTGGCGTAATTTAAATTGTATGGAAATGTAACAGCATCTCCAACCACACCAAAGATGACTAAATATTTCTGTACCTACTATTTAAACGGACCTTCTCTGTAGTAACGTTTTTTTTGTAGTAAACTCAAAGTTTAAGTTTAAATTTAAAGCTTACTACATTAAATTTCTGCAGGATCTACAGCACCAAAGCGGACCTCTTTAGTGTTGTACAATTTTATTGAAATTATATAAATTTAACAGGTTGTTTGCCTGGCCATCGCAAATCATATTAAATCATTAGCAAATGAACAAAATCAGCGCTAATGTTAAAGTTGAAATAAAAAAAAAATAACGAAAATTGTACATGTAAGTATATGCGACGCGGCATGTGGCGTCTCACCCTCCATTGATTGGTCGAACTGCCATCATTAAATTAATGACAGTGGCGGTTCGAAGATCATTTGAGACGTCCGCTATGGCGCAGCGAAAGAGGTAATGGGTTAAGTCAAAACATATTTGCTGAAAGAATAATGCGAGTTCGCTGCGGGGATGGGGGCGGGCCGGAAATGACATTCGCAGTGAAACGCCACTTCCGACCGTCATGCGCTCACTGCTGACATTTTAATATGCTTCTACCTATCTACCATAAGCTATAAAATGCACTACGAATTCTATCAAGTGACTATTTTGTTAAAAGCAGACAGTCTAATATTCTTCTTATTTTTTTCAAATTAACATATTATGTCAGATATAACCCTAAATATAAAAAATATACTTAAGTATATTATTGTATTATTGTCTTAAGCAATATTATTAAATTGATGATTTAAAACTGATGAGTTGCCGTACAATAAAACTCATAAGTTTTAAAATTGCACAATTAAAAATATATATATTATAAGTTAAAAAAAATTTAGATCATAGCTAAGTCGATGCAATAACTATTTCGTAGTCATTAGACTGGACTACTGATACCGGCAGTTTTTTCATTTTGTAGTATTTCATAAATTTCAAACCAATACTTGTGTTTAATTTCGCAGCTACATTATATATTGTAATAGTCATGTGTTTGTTAATTTAAACAGTTTGCCGTAACTTTTTGCCGGTGTCATAGTTCAGCTCGGCGTGAGAACGCAGGCGTATAACGAATGCGCGCTGAAAGTCGCGGGGGAGTTTTTGTTCAGCAAAGTTCAACGACTTTATGAAATGCGTATACCCGACGCATCAAAATGTTCCCAATATTTTTACTATGGGTTTTACTTAATTCGCCGTTCGTATGGTATCATCTATCTAAATCTGCTTATTTGAATGGTACATTGCCTATACGCATATATAACCAACTTGTATTTCAGCCTCTAGGATTTCTGAAACATATTATCATAGAATCATTTTGAAATTTAAAAACTAAAAAGAAGTACTAGCAAAATTTTTTACCTAAATTCACGAGTTACGATATCGAGAGATGCCTAGTATTATAGACAGACAAAAATTGTAAAAACATTTTTTTTTTACCTCTATAACATACATACAACGTCTGCAAATTATTATTTTTTTAAAAATAATTAATGTACAGGCACGGCTCGTTTACGATTTTATATGTTAGATTGTATAATCGTGCAAAACTTTTTTGTTTTCCATTGTTACAATAGAAACCAAAATCTAAAAAGCACGGAACTCCACAAGTTATTCATAGTCACTTAAGCCGATATTTTATTTCAAAATAAACTTATCGCTTAGCAACAAAACTTAAAGGAGATTTAAAAGGTTTTTGTGTATATTTTTTGCACATACTCAGTCACAAAAAGATCCTTTGCGTCATCGGATTGTTTACTTTATGACATTGCGTTTTAGGCAAGGAATTTTTATAATTTTGTGAATTAAGTCACAAACAGTTACTCTTAGTTTGTGATTATTGCTAAATTAAATTATGACAATTTAGAAACTGCGACGTTTTCCTAATTGGAAATTCCTAACTGGAAAAAATTAGTAGTGGACTTGGGCATTAGCAGTATCGAAAACTAAATATATTGTATTTTTTATAATATCCACGCTAATTAACCAGGCTGTATTTGCTGATAAGATAGGTACTATGAACCAATTAAAACTACGAAGTAGGTACTTTAAAGTCGACATATTTTTGTAAAGAAGTACAAAAACAAATGAAATATATGTTTCTTATAATGCCATTTATAAAGATGAAAAAGCAGATTTATATTCAGGGTGAATATTGGCAGGACCGGGTGTCTTTCATAGTACAGTTATAACAACGAACCCTCCCACGCTTTTGCACAAGTTTTTCGAGAAAAAAAAACTAGATTCAACTTTCGTATACCTGCTCGTGTGGCTTGCAGAATTTTGATATCTTTTGTGAAACGTTTTTTGCTTTAATTTGTGACAATTATACCGGTATATGACTTTTTACCTGCCATTTTTTACATCCAATCTCAAATTCCGCCGTATCTCGACATTTTGCGAGACCCGTTTGTTTTGGAGAATATCCAAAGATTTGAGATTTACAGTTAGCTTTCCATAAAAAAAAGGTTGCACATCTGAGTTCTCGGCTTTCGTGCATTTCTCCTTGTTACATCAGCGTGTATCTAGGTATGAAGACTTATGCTTAGATAATTGTCAAAAATATCCTAAAAAACTTACTTGCCTATAAGATTTTACATATTTTGACATGAAACATATTCCAAATTTGGAGTTGTTATATGTTCATATGAGGTTCCTAAAACAGCTAGTATAGTAGGTTTATGAAGTAAATAAATTATAATAAATACTTATTTGTGATTTTTTTTCTACTCGGGATATAAAATTTAATTAATAAATATATAGAATACTGACCGCCCCCGGCTTCGCACTGAGTGAAGTTTTTAAAAATCTTTTCTTAGCGGATTATTACGTTATAAAATAAATCTATGTTCCAAATTTCAGTTTTTTATACAAAGTGGGTACTTTAATTGGTTTTACGTTAATTGGCAAAAGATTTTATAAGTAGGTATAGATAAGATAAATCCCCTTAAGATTTGTCACTGACGTTTTTAATAAATAAATTGAAATGGTGGTATTTGGACCTGCTCTGAAAGACTATTTAAGCAGGAAAGGATTTTTTATGTTAAGCGTGGAAGATAGGCTGACTTGGTGGTAGGTGGCTAATCGTTGCCAAAAAACAAAAACAACTAGGAAGATACTGAGAGGACCAAGGTAATTTCACGGTGATCTTCAGTAGAGGTGTGGTTACTGCCGCCAAACGGGCTGCTCTGTTTTTGACTGTGAAACGCCGTACACCTTGTCTCTAAAACATTCTAAGTCTGTATATAAAATACATAAAAATATTCCTATTGTTACATTTTTATTTATAATAAAAAACAGAGGAAATATTTCATTTTGAAGTAAAAAACAATATGTTACAAGTGAAATATTACTGAATACCTATGTCACAGTAAAGTATAAATACAAAAAACAAAAAACGAATTCTGCATTGTTGCACATGCGTTCTTCATTATTCAAATTTAAATCGATTAGGAACGATCTATTTACAAGAATAGTTCAAGTCTAAGTCTTGCCAGGTAGGCCGATGATATTGCGTTTTATCGCTTAAGGTTAAAAAGCGTTCTCTCTGCATGTGCCATTTAAAAAGAAGACGGACAAAAAATAGATTGGTTAGGCAAAGAATGGCTGCCAAGACCGCGAGAAGGGTTAAGATAAAATGCGAGAGAGAGCAAAAAAATTATAGGTCGCGTCGTTTTGCCTCTTTTCATTATAGTACTGCTAGAGAATATTGGCCTTGTAAAACTGAGTGGCGATCACAAATTTAAGGTCATGCTGTGTCCTTATAGATGACATACCTAATTAATACTTTGTTTATGTACACACATTGTTCACATTGTTACACCTATTGTGTTTCTAATAAAGAAAAAAACATAGCTCTTTGAAGGTGCAATACACGGACGACTCCTTTTGAAATAGTTTTTTTTACAACGCCAACGCCCTTGTAAAAGACATTTTTTCTATCCCTTCCCAATCCCTCATGTGCGCTGGCCCTTAATCCTAGTATATGGGTTGGTAGCGCACTTGCAGTAACTGTGGTGTTACTTATGTTATAGGCGACGGTAGCCACCTACCATCAAGTGAACTGTTAGCCTGCCTGTCTGCAATATAAAAGAAAAAATTAAGACTAAGACTCACTTTAATATTTTAAGACATTTTTACTGCAATTAGATTATAATAATATTGATTGTTCGTTAGTGCAAATGTAGTCTACTTAGCACTTTTTATGACTAATTAATTGATAAGCTATCAATCAATGACATACTATATAGAAAATGAATGAAAACAAACAAAATTCCTAAACAGTCTGACGCCAATACTAAACAGCAGTATATCAATCAAATTTGAAGTTCTACAGGGACGGGGGGAATACAAATTGCGGCCAACAATCTGACTTTTTTCACATGCACATTAGAAACAAAGCGCAATAGTAAGGGGCGATGTTTTTTGCGGCGCTTTCACAACATGTGCAATGCACAATCGTCGGTCTGACCTACTTACCTACACACTTCCTCTGCTTGCATTAAAGGGTTAATGGAATATCCGCGTCTTTTTATTGTTTAAAAAAAGTGGATATTGAATTCTATGTTTGAAGGCGTACTATAATTATTTATACTAGAATTACCAATATCCGTTTCGCCTTAGATTCGCGTTACCGTTCATAAAAAACCTACTTTTAGAAATACTACCAATTACTGTATTTTTGGCGTAAAAGCAAATTCCAAAAAAAAAGATAAATTAGGTTAGGAATAATTTGTGTGAGAAGGTTTGTGTGGAATGTCACGATAAAGTTTTCTTTATAGGAAGAGCACATTAAGAAAAAATCAGGTCTCTGATTCATTGATTCAGATTAACAGACCATTCAACTTATAGACCTGTGGTTTTCATTAAATGGTTTATTCTAATAATATTACAAATGCGAATATTTGTGAGGATGGATGTATTGACGTTTAATATTCTAATATTTTGAGGAAACTACTATAATTCATACATTTGATATAGGTACGTGGACGAAGTTGCAGGATAAAGTTAGTGATTACAAATAACCTCAGGTCCGAAAGGGCTTTTTTGCGTACTATTTTGAAACGAGTACCTGCAGAAATCCCTTCGAGTTAATTTTGGAAGGCTATAATTAAAATTAATCGCTCTTTTTTAATATAAAAAAGGGATAAAAGGATTTCAAAATTCAGCCTGCTTTCTTGCTATCTTCCACAGCTTGCTATTTTATTTCAAAAAAATAAAATAAAAAAATGTGTTATTTTAAATATTAATTATAATTTTTAACAAAGACTATAAATATATCAGCAGTTATATCAATATAAACCACAAATCATTTTATAAATGTAAGACATAGGGGAGAGGGGGGCATAGTAGGGTACTTAACGTTTAAACATCCCTAAAAACTAAAATAATGTGATTAAATTAAAAGTTTTAACTTAGAATCATAGCTTAATTCATTGCGAATGACTATGGATACATTTATGTTGATAACGTAATTAATCTACGAGATGTGAATACTTGAATGAAAAAAGGCATTTGACCCGCTATGCCCCGTGCATAGGGGTAAAGTGGGGTCTTCTATGGGGCATTGTGGGTTGATCATAATAAATAACGAAACACAACTTCTAAACGAAATAGTTTTATTTCTCAGCAACAATAAACTTCTCTATTATTATTATTTTAAGTTAAAGAGATCAGAGATCACACAAACAACTTTAACACGTTTTTTAATGTTGTTTGTGGAACGTTGCTGTTCAATTTCACTAAAAATTTTAAGAAAAACACTGGTTTTGATGTTTTTGTTTATATCACACAAACGCCTGCCTAGATGACGTGGCTCGCCTATGAAGGTAACACACTGACTAACGACCAATCATAGCGACGCATTTGACAGCTTGTGCGGCTTTTGCTACGAGCTGCGTAAGGCTTGCCCCGCTATGACAATTTATATATTTTCTGATTACCTAAGCCTCAAAAAGTGTACCATCTATGGTTATAATTCCCAAGTTTCTATTGTAAAACCTTTCATAATTGGACTGCATAATAGATGCTATCAAAATATAAATATAGCATAATTAAACAATGATAATCATTCTATGAGCAATATACGTCAATGAATGCTATCTGGAATTCATTGCAAACAATCTATACTTTGTCTAAAACACATCAGAATTTTGTTAATTTCTACCATTTCAAATTGGAACACCACATATTAATTTTGAGCATATCTTTTTCATTACTCAAAATATAAATCGAAGGAGTATCAATACATTTTTGGCACAGTTTTTAACTAAGCAACAATCGCCTATTAAGTGGTTACAACTATCTACTATCTTTTTATATTGGCGCCTGCTTATGCAAGCTCTGTATTAAAACTGATGTAGGAAGGGTTGATAAACTGACAGCTAATTGAAATACGCCCATCTGCAATGTTTTTGCTCGTCGCGACACTTGGAGGGCTAATCTCGCGACACCCCTGCAACATGAAAGTTTTTACTGACATTAAATGAAGGGTTGTAGCGGAATTGCTTGTGATATTTCAAGAATGTTTTAAGTAGTTTTTTTAAGTCTTTGCTTTCTTAATTAACTTCGTATGATACTTGTGTTTGTACAACCAACATTGTAAGTATATTTTTAGAGCATTATAATTATTTTTGAGCAATTATTTTATTTAAAACAAGCGACTCGCTCCCCGCTTCACACGCATGCAATTTTTATCTGCAAATTAAATACAGTTTCATCGCTCTTTCAGCGACATTATTTCATAACATTATATACTTAGTTATAAAAACTATTATATTTAAGCTCTAAATAATTTAGTAGTAACGGGGTAGAAATATTAAAACTCAGAATCCAGAATTAAATTTAATGCTGACTAAAATTCAAGAGCAAAAATTTAAAATTAAAGACTAAACTGCCGGAATGTCTCGGAATTAAAAATATTCTCTTTAATTTATGAAATTATTTAATTCATTTAAATGTAGGTAAGTAACTACAATGCAAGCGTGTATGATACTTACCATGTGCTATTTTTAAAAGTTAAGTATAACAAACTGCAGAAGCAAACGATACGTTATGGCCGTAACCTCCTCCGGGGATTAGTGTTAAAACAAACACGTGTTCGAAACGTTTAAATTGAGATATTTTACACGGAAGGGTTGCCCACCTTCGGCGACATCCCTTCGCTAAACATAGGACTACCTACCCATACATTGCATCTTACTTTAAGCCGTTGTTAATAGAATTTACCCTAGCGCTTATTTGTTTTTTTTTTTTTTATATTTCCGGCTTCGCTAACATAATTAGGCGTGTATTGTTTAAGCGTCTACTGGTTTTGATCATAGAACGAACTTTGTATTCGTATCGACTTACCAAGGCAGCATAAATTAAGAGGACATAAAAAGTCGCTATTACGTCACTCAATTTTAACGTACATAACATATATTATGTATTATACTACATAAATTAACCGACCAATAGTAGCGTAAATAAAAGTTAGTATTACATAAAGATAAAACATTAATTCGTATGTAGATAAGGATAAGGAAACATGTGTGCGATTTATTCGCTATGTTGACGCGCCGCCGAAGCGATTCGCGGGGCTCCATGGCTAACCGTCTAGAACTCCTCCGATTGGCTAGCGTGTGGGAGGGTGATCCTCCTTCCTCTCGCATGATATTATTCGCGAACAACTACATGCGCAACTTACAGCAAATCGTCTGGCTTTACTGTACAATAAGGTACACTCACACTTAACGGGCTATGTAGGTACAACTTTATTTATGACCAGTACTTCCCATACAGCTGTGGGCGTTCTTTTTTGTTTTCTACCAGAACTGTGTATTAGGATAACATGCGGATTCGAAGAGGTTATTGTTTACATAGGTATTTTTAGTAATGCTATTTATATCTATTTGGCATAGATTACTCAATGGCATTATAGGTTAAAAATAGATAGTCTAAAACCGGTTTGTCGATCGTTTTATAGTGGATTAAAGATGTTATATTTTATCGGTATATTCACACGGATTCATTGTGTAGAAACACGTCTTGGCACAATCGCGACGGATGCATACAAAAATGCATCAGAGATCAGAGGTCGTCGCGATGCAATGCATTGAGCTATTTTGACACCAATTCACTTGTTCCTAGGAAAATATACTTAGGTTTCTTTAACGTTTTTGTTTACAACTAAGTATTGAGTAAGTTAATAGGCAAGTAATTAATTACCAATTCGGTTATTGGGAATAATCTTTCTTACACAAGTAAATATATTTTTCAAATCATAATCATTGATCTAACCGTAGTTTCTGTTATGTAAATTTTTATTTTTTACTAAATAACAGTAACATATGAAATTATTCTCATATGGATCATATGAAAAAGAAATTTTACTGCAACTTTTTATTAACAAAACACGAAAAATCTGTTTCCCCGACCTATTGTAAAGAAATATACAAAATCCGCTCTCTATCTTTATTATACTCGTAATGTGTATATTTTTCTATTGGTCAATATTAGAAGTTCACAAATAGAAATAAATGGTTCCATCTATCATGAATATGTTCGCATAGAAATATAATGTAACGGTCAAACAGTGTGAAATGACTATTACAAAATGGTCAGCCTACCCACTGTTCTAATGATCGCCAAAACAGAGACTCACATAAAAAAACCGTCCCGAGTTTCACGAACAAAACAGCGAAACAATACGGAACAAAGGCCCGTTTTGCACAATGCACACAACATTAATTACCCTTCTCAAAAACCTTCAACAAAAGAAGGGTTTAATAAGCTTACATTAAATAAAAGATTTGTTGAATCGATTAACTGACCACTGTCCACTGACCAGTATTATATAATAAAATAATGAGTAGGTATGATGTGTATGAAAAATTCGATGCGACATTTACAAACAACGGTGCGCTTTAAAAGACACGAATTCTTTGTTGGCTTCAACTTAGTTTTATATAAATATCTGATATAATATCTGGTAGTTTTTATATAAATATTTTTAAACTTGCATTATGCATAGTATCCACATTAAAATCTCATAGCATTAAATTAAAATATATTTTGTGGGTGTAAAGCACAGGTCTTTTTAAAATATGTATATTATTACTGGCTGGTTCCCGCAACCCGCAACATCGTAGTTCTTTTTTTTTAAATGTCAATGAAAGCTAATTTTTTTCCTATAGTTTAATCCAGGTAATCATCAAGACATCAATGAAACCTGCATTCAAATCGGTACAGGTAAAGAGACTCAACTTATAAAATCTGTTTTTTTTTAACTCGGTAGCATAACGTGTACAATTTTTTTTTAATATTTAATGTACAGACACGGCTCGTTTACGATTTTGTTATATGTATAGAATATATATAAATTATCATTTTTTTTTAAAGGTTACCTATTTTTAAACATATGTATTAACTTATTATTATCGCGTAACCTTGATAAAGTCGCCAATCAGACATGAACGGAGATTCGAGGGAATGTACTGGTCAAGCGTGGGTCATAGGTGACGAACGGACAGACAAACCCGGTTTATATCGCATTATAGGTAACCCTCTCTTATAGGAGGTTATTTTTATTAATTTCAATACGTTTTGCCCTTCAACTTGAATAAGCTCAACAATAACACTTAGGTAGTCATTTTTTACTTGTATTACTTTCGTAAAGATAGTTAGCTTAACGAAAT
Source organism: Synanthedon andrenaeformis (assembly GCA_936446665.2). Classification (NCBI taxonomy): domain Eukaryota; kingdom Metazoa; phylum Arthropoda; class Insecta; order Lepidoptera; family Sesiidae; genus Synanthedon; species Synanthedon andrenaeformis. Next base: position 7,977,144 of record OW387781.2, on the reverse strand, counting down.
ACCTACGAACCTTTTGGCCTTTTTTTTCGAGAAGGTTAGCCACGAAGAATTTCGATCACGTGTGTGTGGGAGGCCATAAAAAACAATAACTAATTTTTTTTACGTAAAGACCGCCAGGCAGACTGACGGTACAATTAAGTAATGGTAGATGCCTAATGCCGACTTAACACAAGCAACGACAGAGGTTCTGCAAAAATTGTGCTGCCGACTGTAGTAGGATTCCGGATAGGGATTAGGAAGGGGTAGGGAAATGGGCTCTGGCATCCCTTACTCACTCACCGAAACACACCGGTACACACCGAAACACTTAGCGGGTGTTATTTCACAGTGGTCTTCTTTAAGGGGGAACGCAATGTACCATGCCACTACTGAAACACCCCAAGGTCACAGCCAACTTTGAAAAGTTCATATCTAAAGTTGGCCCAGCCGGGAATCGAACCTGAAACCCCTAAATGTAAGGCGCTAAGGAAAGCCATTTATTAAAAAAAACATATTAAATACACCTAAGCATATTAAAATTTATTTAAAGAAGTTAAGTGCGAGTATGTCCTTAATACATTTCAAAAAATATATATCATATTTAAAGGGTGATTTTTTTAATTTTTAATTTGAAAAACAAACACTAGAAAATTGTAAAAAGTATACAATTTACATTGGCAAGTTAAAAATCATTACTTGCCATTTATTTTTTAAGATTATTTCATGTAAATGTTGGCCACGACTACGTCTTAGATGATCCATACGTGAAGTCCAATTCTGAGTTACTTTTTCAAGCATATCGGCTGGTATATCACCTATAACACGTGTGATGTTTTCTAGTGCTTAAATCGATGCTGGTTTATCTGCATAAACAAGACATTTTACGTACCCCCACAAAAATAGTCCAAAGGCGTTAAATCGCACGATCTAAGCGGCCAACTAACTGGTCCAAAACGAGAGATGTGTGGAATAAGTCCATCGTTTCATGTGCTGTATGGCATGGCACAGTCTTGTTGAAACCACATGTCAACCAGATATAGCTCGCGTATTTTGGGCAATAAAAAGTTGAAAATCATTTTACGGTAGCGATGACCATTGACAGTAACGTTGTGCGCGAAATACATTTTTAACAGAGCACTGATTTTTTTAATAGTAAAATTCAATAATTTGTAAGCATTGTTCGTTTGTAAGTCTTTCCATAATGAAATGACAAAGAAAACTACATAACTTTAATTTTAACATATGGCAAAAATCACGCGTAATCTGTCAAAAATCAGCAAAAAAATCATCCTTTACAGTTAGGCTTAAAGTAGTAAATGAATAACCACTTAAAATCGTTTGAGAAATTGTTCCAACGTTTGGCAAATGGATCTTTTCATTTTGCAAAATGACATTGAAAAAAAAATCGCAAAACAACCTTTTGGTAGCCGTTGGTCACCCCTGACCGATGACCGCTGACCTCATGGGACTGGGAACTTGAACTTAATGTTATCAATGACACTGAACTTGGCAACAAATAAAAAATGCAATAAAAATTATTTTTTTAATTTAGAAATCATTGGCTTATTCTAAAGAAAAAAAATTTTTGCTTATCACAAAAATAATGAAAATAGTATTGTAATAAGTATTGTAAATAGAAAAGAAACATAGTAGGTAGTTAGTTCTCAAATAAGTGAAGTATGGATTTAAAATATTTTAAACACTTATTGAAATATATAACTATAACATCGTACATAATATTATAATAAAGTTAATATGTATTATCTATACTAATATTTATAAAGAGGAAAGATTTGTTTGATGTTTGCATTGAATAGGCGAAACTACTGGACCGATTTGAAAAATTCTTTCTGTTGGGAAGCTATATTATCAGCGAGTAACATAGGCTATATTTTATAAAGTTATGCGGGCGAAGCCGCGCCCAACAGCTAGTTCTTATTATTTTTTTGTTATTTAATATATATTTTTGTTATTATTAAGAATTTCTTTCTATTATTTTGGTGAAGGAATAAATGGGCTCTTTATTTTATTTTTATTTATTATTTATAATATATATTTTAAGGAACTATACCTGGGAAAGTACATCGTTTTAGGATTACAATCTAGTCGTAATAAAACCTAGATTAATAATATTGAAATTAATAAAAATCAAATTTTTGGAATTGGAAAGAGTGCAAAGATCATTACTTAAAGTAATGTACTTTTTGCCCCACAGATTCCCCACTACTGAACTTTATAATTATTGTGACGTCCTAACTGTAAGAAAATTGTATATATTAACTGCTACACTTAAACTACATAAATCCTTACATTATGACCCTAATATAGTTAAAAAGAGAAGAAATGATATTGTTGTTCAACCAAAAATTGTGAGAACCGCTTTTGCTCGAAGACAATATATTACCCAAACTTCGTATCTATATAACAAATTGAATAAGAAGCTTAATATTTATCCAATGACATACTATAACTGCAAAAAGGCCCTGTCGGACTGGCTCAAGACCCTAAATTATAATGAAACTGAATCTTTATTAAAGACTTTACTTGATTGAATTGTATATTTGAAACATTGTTTTGATTATGGGATGGGACTATGTAAAAACTAAATTATTATTATTATATAAAAACTAAACTAAAATTATTATGTATTATGTAAAAACTACACTTTAACTTACATAAAGATAATGCTACTTCACATACACATTCATACACTCACATATATACTTTTACACACACACATACCCTTACATATTTTATTTTATTCTAATATTGTAGATATTCTAATAGTTTTTTCTATCCTAAATTAGCCTAAGATTTAAGTACGGTGTTGGAGGAGCGGGGGTCTCCTGATACAAGTATTTCATACTTAATAGGAGGTCCCCTACACCCTTTTTGTAACTAGGCTTAAGTTTGATGAATAAATTATTTATTATTTATTTATTTATTGATTAACAATTAAGAACATCCATTAACACGATTGTTATTTTCTCTACGCTATTAAGGGAAAAAAGTAATATAATAATTGACATTTAATAATATTCTTGCCTTTATGCGTCCTAAGTGATGTGATGCGATTTTCTATGTAATAAAACTTGGTCTATTTATATTTGTTTTCAAGATCCAGCTTTGTTTATCCGATCGCTGTATTTGTACTATATATGCTTGTGATAATAATATTTAACTATTTCAGTGTATGTAAATTGAAGTCACCTTACAAAGGTAAGGTTCATGGTCCGACCTTGAATCTGCTGAGTGTTCGATGCACTTAATCACCTATCACTGCTTACATAATATTCCTTTCTATACCTAACTTAACTATTTCCGTACATAAGTTTAAGCAATGAAACTACCAGTATTACTTTGTTAGTAATCATCACTAAAATATATTGTAATATTGAAATAAAATCTGGTCACGGTCAGTCGATTTGATTCGCAACCCCCGAATGTCCGGTCCGTTAATCACCTCTGACCGCTGACCGCTGACCTCATGGGACCGGCAACTTGTACCTTAATCCTTCACTGCTTGTGACAATGAACTTGATTATTTTGCACTGGCATCGTCAATCTGATTCTTTATACACAGAATTAACAATAGCCACAGAAATTTGCATCCGTGTATTAGTATAGTATAAAGTATAAATTAATATTTAAATCTCAAAAAGCGGAATGTAGTTCTAAAAATCTTACAAAAACGAAAACCATTTCGTTCTATTTCTATATAATTATTTTAAATTTCGAACTTGTTAATTTATAATTTTGTGAACGTCGGCCTTAAATCAAATAACTTAGTTAAAATTTGTAAATAAAAAGGGCTAACATATACATAATAAATTAGGGACAGTAATTATGAAATCAGTGATACTTAATTAATTATCACTGATTTATCCATTTAATTCAGAAAAAAAAATAGTATTTATTAAAATATTAATAAAAAATGAAGATTAAATCAAGATACAACTTTCTGGTGTATGATTAAAAAAGTGAAATAAATGAAAACGAAAATTTCAAATTTGTATAAAAAATATTGATTGAATAAAGGAAAAATAGCCTTCAGTTATACGTTACATCTGAGTAATGTACCAAAGAGATAGTAGTAGAAACAGCACTTCTTTGTTATTGTAATTAGGAACTGACCAGTGAATGTTTGCCGTACATCTGCTATGCTATCAAAGCAGGTTGCAAAAGGGTGTTGGTCGCCGTTACTCACCTCTGACCCGCCAACGAACATCACCCCAAACAATGTTTGCGTGAATTTTTCATTTCTTTTATTCCCTATCTAGCGTCAGATTAAGACTTTTAAGGACACCTAGGCATAAAACTATATTTTTTTAAAACATTTTTTTTTGTAGCTGCTAATATGGATGTCATATCTGAATTAAAACTATTCCAGCCTTATAAAAGATGCGACTTTGTCTTTTCTTATGTTCTCAACAGAACGGTCAACTTGAAGGTAGGTGGCTACCGTCGCCTATAACACAAGCAACGCGACAGGTGCTACAAGTGAGCTGCTGACAATAGTAGGATACAGGATAGGGATTAGGAAGGGAAATGAGCTCTGGCATCCCTTACTCACTCATCGAATCACAACAGCACATTCTATTATCTCACGGTGGTCTTCAGTAGGAGGGTGGTTATTACCGCCAGACGGGCTGCCCAAATGATCGCAGTTCATCAAAACCCATTTAGTACTTTTTGCGGGAAAAAATTACAAACATTCCTACATACATACTTAGTCTGCTTAGTATTCTATATTTTATTTATTTGTTTAAATTACTTCGAGAATTTTTTTCCCCAATATTTTACGTTTTGACCTGCACTTACGTTCACGGTCATTATCCCACGAATCGAAAATGAAACATCGTTATGAATTTTGTATTCGTGTTATTAGGACTTAGTGCATTCGCACAGTACATTGTTTTACGTTTTGCGTATGTTCAGAATGTACAATTAAATTGTATAAAAGAATTAATTAAGGTTAAATGTCACATTATTAACATAAGAACAATTTCATTATTATTGCGATTTCTACGCAAACACATAATCACATGCTCACTTTCGCAACGGAAAACAATGAAGTTCAATGTACTGATATGCATTTAGTTAGGTACGTAGGTATACCTGTCACCGTCCAGCCTTGACATTATGTAGTAACAAGATAATCGATGGGATATTAATAACTAGCTGTTGCCTGTGACTTCGTCCGCGTTGAAGAATGAAAATTATACTTAACGCCTGAGAAAATATTTGACGACAGCTGCGCTCCATTTTGAATATTTATAGACGATCCTTCGGGAACTAACAGAATCTAGAATTAAAAAGTGTCCTGTATGTTAATCCAGTTAATAAGCTATGTGAGACAAATTTCATCCGAATCCATTAAGTAGTTTTTATGTGAAGGAGTAACAAACATACATCCTAACAAACTTTCGCATTTATATTATTTAGGATATAATATAAAAATGTATTATAGAATGAGAATATTAGATGTATCTTGATAGGTTTACAGTTTGATATACTTACTATGAGTACCTACTGACGAATATATTTTAAGTACCTATACTTAATGTAATGTAATGTAATAATTTAATGTAAAATTAGCACAGAGCCATTAGGCCTAATTAATATTTTATATCTCTGACATTTGGCAAAAATTTGCCGGCCAATTTGGCATATTTTATGATCCATTACGCCTTAAATACTTACTTTATGATTTCGTATAAATTAAGCAATAAATTAATCGAATATAGCTCATATTACGTAAATAACGTTTGCGATCATTTTGAAATAGTTTTTCTAATTCTTTTTTTCTTTCTTCTTTTTTCTTTCTAATTTTTCTAAATAATACAAATTAATTAAATGAATAATATAATAATTACTAAATATGTTACATGATGTGGTGGTTAACTATGAATAGAATTAATTTAATGTAACCTAACACGTGATCAATTATATTAATCTGTACCGAGCGGGGTGTGTCTGAAATAGTTTTGACTTGTCGCAGGTCTTGAACAAGCCGGAACTTTATTAATAAATTTTATATTTTTATCACGTGTCTTGATTACAGACTAGTGAATAGTTTCAGAGAATTAGTCACGAACAATTTTTAATCAATACTAAAGAATACATGTAAATCGGTAATGAAATTGCAGGGATAGTTAAAAACCAAATTGTGGGATTGTAGTTAATTTTATACATTAAAAATACTCTATCTACTCTAAATAATAATGCCTGGGCATAGAAGTATACAGGGAAGAGGGAGGTGAAAATAATATCTGCGAAGTATAAGCATTTTATTGTACTACTTGTCTATCTTGCCTAGCTTCTAGCTTCTAGCTGTGAAGCAAAGACGAGTCAGACGATGGAGCGAGCGCACCCAAAAGATGCCTATTCACTCGAACTTTAAAGAGATTTGGGTTGTATGAGTTCGGAAATACAGACTCCGGCAGGGAGTTCTAATCCTTCACAATGCGCATTATAATAGATATTTTAAAGCGCTTGGTTCGAAATTAGGGATGTGAGGATGCTACCTAACCAGCCGTACGTCTGAAGTTCTACAGAAGAAAAGGAAAGCGGTAAGGAGACATTCATAGGCGATTTTACCTCTATGTGCCAGGCTCTGCACCCAAGTTCTTACCAGCATACTGTCGCCAATGAATTTTCTAACTTTGCAATCCACTGCCTGAGTCGAGTACAGCAAGTTGGTATTTGGTTAAGTCATCCCAAAGGTGGCTGCAATACTCCATGTAAGTTGGAACTTGCGCCTAGTAAATGCCTTGACTAGAGCTGCCCAGGTGTGAAGTAGGATCGCTTTTTTAATGTATTTCATTTATTTAGCATTTATGTCATACCTAATAGAACAAGATAACTGCTTTAGACTATGATAGAGACTTATCATAATAATTAAATCGTCAAGTTACTGGCTCACACTCTATCCTGTATCCCAAGGTAGATGGAATGCAATATTTTGATAGTGTTCACGGGTGAGTAAGTAATAAGCCGCATCGCGCACATGTCACGCATTCGCTGTGTCCGCCCTCTCGTGGGAAGTCGACGTAGGAAACTTCAACCTTCTTATTGGGAACTGTAATTAAGGAAACCTCCGTTGTAATTACAGGGGTGATTGCTAAATATAATTTCAATTCTTTTTAGTTTTAACAGCATCGTCTTTCAGCTTCGTGTTTAAAGACGGAAACGGTACCTAACTTCCTATGTCGATTAAATAAATATTTCGGTAAAGACTTACAAATTATGTTACTTGTAATTTATTATTTGTAAACAGTTTTGATGAAATTAAATTTTAATATCGTTCTGATTTCCTTTGGTCCTTCTAGGTAACTATTTTTTACAACCATGTTCAGCAAATTTTAACCAAATTCGTACCTGACTATGTTTCACAACCAGCTATAAAAGTGGATTTTATTTTGGTTCTTTTATAACAACTTATAAATCAAGAGCATAGTAATGCAAGTTTAGTATATAATCAATCAATCAATATTAATAATAAATCTGTAAGGGTCGGTCATGGAATAAGTTACTTTGTTTTCAGAGATATCGTGTTTACAGGCTCTATACATGATACTGAAACTAAATTGACGATTTTTACAAATTTTTTCTGTATGTATGTATGTATGTATGTATGTATGTATGTTCCTCCATAACTCTGAAACGAATTAACAGATTTTCATGAAACTTGGTAGATAAACATTTGGACGTACGGGACACAGGATAGACTACTTAATATTTTTCAATGCGGACGAAGTCGTGGGCACCAGCTAGTATAATATAAAGTCCATATTGGCTTCCGTCAGACTTAAATAGTGTGCTTAATTAATTGCTCCTACTTACGCTTTATTTATGAACCATTCTTCCTACTTTATATATGAAAATGACTACTTGTTGAAGATAAGTTCAACAAATATTTTCTTAATGTATTTTTTTAAAATTGAAATAAAAATTCAAATACCTGTAAGCATATGCTATGTATTATTTATATTATTATTGTGCTACTTGGAAAATACTAGTAAAATACTTGGATTATGCTTTTGACTTATAACTCGTATGAAAGAACGAATACGTATTCCTCTTTCATAGCTGGTTATGAAACAGTGAAGAAAAATTCCTTTTTCGTTAACTGGTTATGAAAAATGTTTACCTACATACCAATTTCAAATTATAAAATTCGCAAAATTTAAATAATAATATATTAAACAAACAATAGATACTTGTTTGTCAAGGAACTAAGGAATCTTATAACAAATAATAAGTAATTTAGCATAAAATTGAATAAAACGAGTCTGCTATTAAGAAGTACCTATGTTGATTAAAACGTTTATCTTTGTTTGCATGGTCATTGTGATGCGGACACAAATATTGTGTTCAATTAGCGATTTGGCCATTAAGAAGGCCAATTTGCATAGTCTACTTACATTATCGCTCCACTACTTACTACAAACTAACACAATTTCAAAATTATTGTCAAAGGTCTAAATACGTAGTTGTTTATTTGAACCTAGCTTCCTTTAATTGAACCGATTGATGAGGTAATGTCATTTTTTAATTGTTATAGTTTAAAAAGACGTGAGCTTACAAATCTAGTGAATTATTTTTGAAATTTGTGCATTTCAAAAAGATTTTTCATTTTTATTTTAGAATGCCGATTGCCATTGCGTATATCATTATGAATGGGTATTAACAACAAAATATTCAATTCATTATGATGTAATAATAATGAATAAAAATTATGATTTTTTTATGAATACATAGTAATAACATTGAGCTATTAGGTTTTTATAAAATAGGTACTTATAGTCTCATAATAAATTGTGTATATGAATTTTAGCTAGTAAAACGGATTTGAGGGTTTTTTTTGCTATATAAATAATAATAATCCAGCATAGTACATGTTCATTTAGACTAACAGTAGGAATGAATTATGTAATGAAATCTCTATCAAATAGGTATATCGGTAAGTTTGTGCATATGTATACCTAAAGCATTGACCTAAAGATATATCATTTCGATGATATGTATGTATCTCTCATGCATACCTCTCATGTTGAGTAAGTATGTGGATTTATGTGAGGTAAACCATTTAAAATTTGTATGAAACCATTCGTGAACCATAAACGTTTATCCCGATGATGCTTCCTGATGGAATCTATCGTAACATGACGCGAGACGAGCTTCGGGTAATAATTTGCTTTCTTGTTTATGTTCATTGTATTGGAATAAGGGAATTGTGTATAAAAATGCTTTAATAGTATGAACAGTGTGTAAGTAAAGTTAAAATTTTATAGCTATCACGTTTTCTTATTCAGGAAGCGACGTCACAAGCGGTGCAGTGCACGCTTGGCGGCGAACGCGCCGCGTGTTGAGGCAGGCCGGAGACCACACCGCTATTCTGGTCTGGACACAAGTAGCGACAGCAAAAGAAAAGCCACAATTATGTTTTACTACTTAATTGTACAACAGAGAATGTAAGAACGTGTTATTGTTTTATTTAATTCAATTAGATAACTTTCTGTCGCATGTTTTGATTTATTCTTGTAATAATACTAACTGATAGAGAAGGCTGCATCAGAAGTGTAGTAGGTAAGAATTTATTTATAGTTTAGAATACTCAATATAAATAAATAACACACACAATGTCACAACAAAGAAGGTAAGAAGGAAGCAAGCATAAATAAATATCAAAATATTAACCCTTCGATTTTTTTATGGCTTTTGATGATAGAATTATTTTTTGAAACCTACTTACAATTTTATAGGGTATGTAACCATAAACTAGAACTTGCTTAAACTAACTTGCTTAGAACTTGCTTGCTTGCTTACAGAAGAATGACATGTTAAAATTGATGCATAGTAGTAGGCATTGCTTTGATGCCTTGAAGAATGGCATGTCAACTTTAAATAAAGCTGGTATAACTTATACAATTACGTTTTCTCTTCTGGTCTACGGAGCAAAGTTCTCACTGTGATTGCTACCACGCTATCACTTCCGATTTAAAAACCCAAACCTTGAAAGAGATGGAAAATCTTCGAAGACATGAATCTTTTCGGAGACAGATTACCCGAATATCAGTTTCAGGTATCTCAGGAATTGTTACATTTTTACAATTTTAAACATATAAATCAATCAAATTAATCTGTACACCGTACAATCAAAATATCAAACTACATCAAACACTTTTATTTACTTACTATATATAGTTTAAAATATATAGTAAGGTTGTCTTTTTGTTACTTTACTGCAATGTCAGAGAATGTAAAATTAGCATATTGTTATCATTATTATACGTAATATTCTGTTAGTCATTTAGGTGATCTATTCACACAGCTTATAAGGAAACTTAATATAAATGCACATAATTTAGTAACATGTGTATAAATGTTTTATTATAGGTACTTTATTCAAGAATAAAATCTTCCAGAACACATTGAAAAGTTTTAGCTAAAAATTTGTGTTTATGGCAATATTTTATCAGAAACGTCTTCTTCAACAAATATTCCTCAATTGATTCTTCTATATGTAGCATGAACTTTTCGTTGTATCGCTATTTGATACAACGAATAATCTCAAAACAGCGATTAACTAAATAGTGAAATCCGGTCGGGGCGGACAACATTGGGCAGCTAGTTTCGGCAGACCAGAGAGGGGGTGAGGTAAGGACTAACCGGGGCGGGGAGGGCGGCAGAAGTGCAATGTCCTCGCAACATCGCCGCCGCAACTTGCTTTGCTTCAGCTCTTTCGCCCCAACTAGAAGCTTCGACACATTTTATATAAGAAATTTAACTCCGTGAACGAATATCCGCGTAATAGACGAATGTTGTCCACAATTACAGTTCGTTTTATGTTGTTTGATACGAGTATATGATATAAAATTTCTCCAGAGGAATCATTATTTTATTAAGTAAGGATTATTATTATTAAGCATATTAAATAAATATACCTATACAAATATTTTATGCTTATAGTATTTATAAGTAAGGTGATCTACTGCATTCATTGGTCAGCCGGTCTGATGGCTGCAAACATCTTTAAGAAGACCTCGGCTGAGTGTTCTAAAAAAATTTGTTCGTTATGTATTTCAAATTAGATTAGGTTTTGTTAGTTTTTAGTTTTCTTGTTCATAACATTAAAGTCATAGTCATATCAAATGGTTATGAACTTTGGGGGAAGAAGCTGGGAAGAATTTAGAACGAGATTTAATAAGATAGGTATATTATAGTAGGCATAGGCTATAACTCAGTACTCAGTACCTATTTCTCATTTGTTTGTGAACCGGTTTTCTTTAATTTTTTTCATTTAGTATCCAGCTATTAAAGAGTTTTAAAATAAAAAAAATTGAACATAATAATAATAGGTATGCAAATATGCAATAAATAGCAGTGCTATATTTTGTATAACTTTCGATACACACTTAGGTAAGGCTTATTTATGGGGTTTCATAAAAAAATATCGAGCCTTCTTAAGAAACCTCCTAAGTTTATATAGCCGTAGGGTCCTCCCACAAACGACCCCTCACTTAGGTATAAGTTTGAAAGTTACTTTTGTATAATTTAATAAATAGGTAGGTCACCACATTCAAAGTAAAGATAAGTGGAGAAATTTTGTTGAGGTTCTGTATTATACATATAACATGCTGAAACGAATACTTTATATAAAATCAAGTGAATAGATATTACCCACAAGGTTATAAATTTAAATCTTAAAAATATAAATTCTAATTAAGCATAAAATGTTTCTGGATGTTTGTTGAACAATAAAACTCAATTACTAGTTGAACGTATAAAAACTTGCCAAATATAACAAAACTAGCTGGTTACTCCGACTTCGTCCGTTCGCGTTGAAAAATAAGATAAAACGCCTGACAAAATGACGTTTGACATTATATACTTTTGCAAAGCTTTGGATCCTTATTTTTAGATAGCTGGTGCCAATAAATATTTAGCCTATGTCCATCCTGATATTCTATTCTAACTGTTGGTGAAAGATATTTCTAAATCGGATGAGTAGTTTCGATGATTACCTCCTAAATACAGACAAATATACAAACTTTACCTCTTTATAATATTAGCACCCACCTTCACCTATTGATTACAAAATAGCTATTTTGAATACTTATAGCTTAAATTTAGTTCTAGATATTGCGCTTCATAGATAACGCAGTGGGGCTGTGCCGTTGTTACTTATTAGTTACCAACAATATAAACAGTTTAGTTCTGAACTTAATTTATATGTAGGTGGCGCATGCAACAATAAATTTATTACAAATTAGTGATGCCAATTAAGTCATCGAGACACAAGCATGTCTTATCGACATGTAGGTCATTGACCAAACTCAATGGTGGAAGAAGAAGCCGCAGAAGTGTACGCGAACTTAGGGGTGCTTCTATGTATATAGTTTAAATTACCGAAGCAAATTGAAAACCCACTTAGATAACGAATACCTACATAAAGTTATTCGGTGACAAAAAATGTGAATACCTAAGTAAGTGGAAAAAACGTTTTGCAAATACGAATTCCCATGAAGATGTAACATCTTTGTCTAATTAATGGCTTTTTTGCGTATTTGAATTTTAGCTGCTGTTCTAGACAAGAAAAACTAGCATTTTGGCTTGCATTGTTATACATTTCAGGAAAACATGTCATTTTAAAATTAAAATTGTTTGTCCTGACTGATTATCAACGCACAGGCAAAACTACTAAGTTTAGAAAACTGAAATTTGTAACATAGGTTTATTTTATAACGTAAGCATTCTGCTAAGTAAGGATTTTTGAAATTTTTTAACTCCGTGCCAAGCCAGGGGCGGGTCGCTATAGTTACTGCGCTGCACACAGCTCTGGGACACATAGGGCATCAACATTAACCACCTCTTTACAGAAGACCACCGTGAACGACCGTGAAATAATAGCAGGTATGCTGTTGTGTTACGATGAGCGAGTAAGGGATGATGCCTGGGCCTATTTTCCCTATCTCTTCCTAATCCCTTATTCTTAATCATACTAAAGCCGGCAGCGCATTTGCAGTGGCTTTGCTTGTTTTAATTAATAGGCGACGATAAGCCACCTAACATCAAGTCAACTGTCAGCCTGTCAGACGATCTTTACATAAAAAAACAATAATATAATTTTTCGTAACACATATTTGAACTATTATTATTCGTTAACCTACATTTCGTAGTGGAAATTTTTATAAACATTTTGTTATTGAGTAGGTATTTATTGATTGTCGTGGCCGAATAGTTGAACAAAATGTTATCGCAAATTTCGTGAGCATTATAATGTTCTTGCGCAGTTCGCGGTTTTATCTCGCGACAATTAATTGAGTATTTGCAATTAAGAATCGATTATTTGAATGTACTTATAAATCGTCACGTACATTAACTTCGGTGCGATAAGAAAACCGAAACAGTACATTTCTAATTGAATTTCTCTAAACGGATTATTTTAACATTTTCCTGCAAATAATTGATTTTTTTTGAGACTTCGTTGAGGAAGACTTTTTTGTATTGGGCCAGACTTGTAACATGCAATCGAAAATTCATAAGTGTAGTCCAAATAAAGGTTCGAAATCAAGGCCTAAATGAAGGGTAGTGTTATTGAAAAAAAAAATGTCTTTATTGTATGAGCAAATAGGCATCTTAGGCAACTAGGTAGTGTTCACCTGGTTGCTCTTTTTAGTTTTTTATTTAAAAAAAATGCTATTACTGGAGTGAGCAACTAGGTATATAGGTAGTCAGTCTTTAACTAACTGCTCACTTTGATTTTATTAAAAAAAATGTTTTCACTGGGGTGAGCAAGTAAAGGGGTAGTTAAATATAGGTAGTCTATTAAAGGGTTATAAGTGGTAATGGTAGATGTAATGGAAGCCGATAATGTTGGTATATGCAGACCTGACCTTGGGAAAGTATCGAGTCGAGACTCGCGGTCCCTGACCTGACTATTTCAAGTGGCAAGTGGCGATGAGACGCGCAATGTGCTTACCGAAATAACCGCTGCTCCGTCACCCCTACCGGGATGCACGAAGCCATGTAAACACACGCCCAAACAGGTTACATAGCTGCCCATAATTTATTCCAATTCGAAATATTTACAAGTGTTAAATAAAAAAGGGATATAAACTTTCGACTGACAATTTAATGTACGGTTAGATATAATGAGGCGAGCGTGAGGCGAGCGCTTGCTTGATGGACGAGGGAAAGGGTCCGTTCAAGGCTGCAGCCGATGCACTTTCACGAGAAGTGGCACACCACTAATAGATGCATCCATTATGCACTACGCTGTGCCCATCTCTCCTGTCAAAACGCCCACACTAAATTTTCAACGGGCGAGTCAACAGTATTACCTACTCTTAATTTTAAATTTTGTTAATGTTATTTTCTTACTGCATGTAAACTGCTCTTAATATATATTCAACATCTATCACCTATTATGTATATACAAACTAAATAAATTATTAAGTAAGTTTGCTGTAAGTATATTATTATTTATACTTATATTTTATATAAAATTGTCAATTACTTAACATGGTTGTAGAAAATCGATGCTAACAATATGAGTCTGTGTAACTTGATTGAATAAATGTTATTATCAAAAATAATAAATAATAATCTATATAAATAAAAATAAATCCCTAAATAGAAAAATTGCCCGAAAAAACGTAAAACCTTGTTATCCTAGATCTTAAAATCCTAGATGACAGTTCAATTAAACATTCCAATGAAAAACAATAGAACGACGTCGGTCAAGTCTGCTTGTATTAGTTTATTTATTTATTGTGTGTCGAAGATGCAGAAGCATGATGGGATTCTTCAGTATTCTTTATTCAGTAAATGGGTAAATAGGAAAATTGTAAGTATTTGTTTATTTCGTATCTATATATTATAATTTATTTTATTTGATATGACACTGCAGCAGTCAAAATAACTTTTACTGACTTTTACTAAACTATCTGTAAGCCTTGACAATAGATGTTGTGATTATTTTAACTTGTGCATAGAATAGAATAAAAATAGACAGTTACCTACTTATCTAATTCGTTAAACCATCAGCCCTCCATGGCACATGCACAGAACATTGTATGTGTGCGTTACTGCGTTATATAGAATCTGATGCGCCCGCGCTGCATTCAAGGTCACTGGCCAGGGCCGGGCTAGGCGGCGAGCGGCGACGACCAATTTTAACATTGTCACTGCTCTTTCAATACTCTGCGACACCAACAGTAAACAAATAATATACGTTTTGGTACATCCATTATACCTACATTAATTTAGTATTCGATTAAAGCTCTTATGTAGGTTCGTTTTTAATGTAGTGTCTATTTTCATTTAATGTTTTTTGAATAAGAATAGGGTGGCTAAGTCAAAATAATAGTTTGAAAAAAAAAAAAACACGTTCGTACGAGCATAAGTAAGACAAACAAAAGTAAAGTATCCTTACATATATAAAATTTAGATCATGAATATTTAGGATGTGATAAAATGGCGTTAAACTGCCTTTTTGCTTTTCAATATTGTTTTACTTAATTATATATATGCATTAAGTGAAATTGCATTAAATTATAAGTAAAATGCGGTTTTGCACATGAAGCGAATAAGTACTCAGTGAGAAGTAACTTTTTAGTGCATAAATTAACTCTTTTTGGCATAATATTCAACAACATATTCAACGCAGACTACTTGATGCTGCAGCATCAGGTCAAGGTAACCATGTCATGGAACATAGGCTATTGTTAGGCTATATCTAGTTAAATTAGGGATCCCTACGAAATCTCCAATAATGTACAATTTAACAAAGCCATCTGACTACGGATACTGAACCATAAAATATATACTAATATTATAAAGAGAAATTTGACTTTTCTTTGTAACGAATAAACTCAAAACTACTGGATAGACTTTAAAAATTCTTTCAACCATATAAAGGTATAATGCTACCTTTATATGGTTGAAATGTTTTTAAACATAAGCTATATTTTATAACATTACGAGGACGAAGTCGCGTGCAGCAGCTAGTATAATACGTAGGTAGATAGATTTGTAATAAGGAATTTGTCAGTCGTGGAGTCGACTAACAAACGGAATGATTGTAAAGGCGGCGGCGGGGGCGAGGGTGGACGCTGACGGGTTCTGCCGAATAACTTTGTGAACGTCCGGGAGCGCGGGCAACGACCTGCCCAATCTCCGTTGCATTAGCATAGCGAACAATATTTGTGTCTAGGCGCAACGCGTGTGTGGGTGCGTCGCCTCACCGCGTGTGTGCCTGTGTGCGTGAGTTGCGCCCGCGCACTCGAGCCGCGAAGCAGTTTTTACGCGCGTGTAAAGGTCACACACACTACGCTATCAATGCACGATTATGTATACCCTATTCCTATAATATGTAAGTACATGCGTTTCACAGATTAACTTTCGTACGCTCCGTATCTTTCCATATGTACAAAATGTGCGAGTTATAAACACTGATTTGAAACATTTCAAATTGTTATGTGAAAATGCAGTAAAGGTGAAGGTTTTTTTTTTCATAATAATATTAAGATAAAATTAAAAATATTTTTCGAGCTATAAAGTTTTTAACTCATACCCAAAAAATGTCCAAAAATATTGTAAAAATGCAGTCTGTTAGGACTTTCTTCTTTTGTTTGTGTTTATGTTGATGTATTTTATTTGTAAAATTTGTAATGTAGGCTTAATGTGAGAACAAGTTAATTTTTTTGCTTTCTTTCAGTATAGGTACAAATTTTAATAACAAATCAAATTCCAATTCTAATAATAATTGATAATATTTTAAAGTTCAGCAAAATACAGGATTAAGACTAAAATTTAACACATTAAAATGTCTGCAAACTCCGAATTTCAAGAGTGTTTGATTTTTATTTTTTGTCTATCAAAGCTATGCGGCGTGTGGTGTGTATGTGTTGGTGATACAGCGTGCTATCGTATAGATATACGCGTATAGATGTGTCTATATAATGTTTGGAAGCGCGGAATGCGACGATGCAGCCGATATAATTTTTGAGCTCATATAGCCACATTTGATAAAAGATCAAGTTCAAAGGGGCAACTATCACGACAGATAAACTTTTAGAGAAAACTTTTTGTGAACATTAAAGGAGAATATATAGTGATAAAGTTTCTTTCAACAACTTTGTTAAATTAATTCATGTACCTAATTATACAAAGGACCAACTACAAAGCGTCATAAAGGCATTCAATAATATTATCAAAAAATATAATATTAAGTACGGTAAAAAATAATGATTGTATATCTAAAATCAATTTAGGAAATCTACACTGCTTTATAGGTATTTTTTATTGTAAGTCAGTGGGTAATACTACCGATTGATTTTAGAGCAGATGAAGTTCAAATTCCGGCTAAGCCTGCACTTTTGACACTTTTCGATTTTATGTGTTGATTAGATATGAAATGTGTTTGGTCCTTTAAAGCGCGCAGCCTTTAGAAACAATAACTTAAATTCTAACTTAAGGTATATATGAAGATCACTTAATATATATATATATGAATATTGAGGTTATATACTTAGGGTATATACTTCTATGATGATCACTTTCGGTAAAATAAATTGTCGTAAGGAAATCTCCGTGTATGAGAAGACTAGTAAGTATATACTCTTTGAAGACATAAAATCTGCAGTAATGGTCCATAACCGATATCTTCTCGTACAGATGAGAAGTCTGAACTCAGATACATAGTACATTAAAATAACCAAACAATGATTACGCATGATCTAATTCTACACAAAATATTTTTTTCATACACTTACTTAAAGGTCGGCAAGCAAACTGACGGTCTAATTGATGGTAGATGGCTACCATCGCATATTATGTTGCATGTGCGCTACCAGTTTAGTAGGCTAAAGGATAAATGGGCTCTGGCATACCTACCTTTAATCAAAAAAGCTCATGTGCTGTTATTGCACCATTCTGTAAGGGGGTGGTTGATGCCGTCAGACTGGCTACCCAATTATACCATTAATAACCTACCGTTAATAACCTAGGTATTGATTGGGTAACCCAACTAAATATAATATTACCATAGTATAATATTATATGGATAAGGCATTGCAAGCAAAATTTTCGGAAACAGAAATGTATTATAATATGTATAATATAGGTAATTGTAACTAAGTATAACAAACGCGCGGCTATCTATAGAATTATCCCAAAGCCTATCAGCAGACAACATGTCCATTCATGAATTTTGATATTAAGTGTCCTTGACACATCAATACTATTTTAAATCTGGTATAACTTTGGTCAACTCTATTGTGTTTGTGTGAACGTCTTCCACCGTAATAATACGTTTACAATGTAAATAATAGAGTACGGTGGCGCTTCACAAAAAAAAAAACTGTAACAAAATGATCTGCACTTATTTGCATGCAGTGCCATTATTGAATTTGAATAGCACTTGATGCGAACCACCCCGTCTCTTTGCGGGTACGCTCGCTTGTCGACCGATACCTCTTTGCAATAAGAGACCTTTTGTGTTCCAAAGGATTTTTTGTGATATTTTACAAACTTGTAAAACAATGCATTGCGTAATTTTTTCCGCGATTGTGTTAAACCCTTTCCGTTTGTATTTATTATGCCCCTTTTATTTGGCGCTGTCGGCTTTGGTCGGCGTTTCTTTGCGGAGTTATGCAATATTTGAGACATGTTGTAAAATAATAAAAATTGCGCTATTCATCTGCAGAAAACGTGTTTGTCCAACGAAAGGGTTTAATGTTGCGGGATAGGTCCACCTTTTATTTGCCGCTTCACAACCCGAAATGTGTCCGGACCGTAACGGTACTTTGGAAATTTCTCCATTGTACTTACTCCTATAGTTTAGATAAGTAAAATGTCTATTGCTTTCAAAAAACTCATTTTTGTCATCATCTACGAATGGGCTATGATCATTTTTTTTAACATGCAGGAATATTTTGTTAACAAAACAATGTACGTTAATATGTTTTGAAAAATCCTGCGATTGCCGACCAGTTTCAAAAATTGGAGAAAGGATATCGTAAAACTCAAAAAATTAAAATTGGAATATAAATTTTTAGTGGCCAGCACGAGTTAGAACACGGGACAACACATTCAGAACAAACAAGGCATAATTTATACAATAATTTAAGTTTCTCTTGCAACAGAATTTATACTTCCATATATATATAAAAAAAACCAGTTTGTGTAATTTGTGAACTGATTTTCTTTTTTGTTTAGTTTCTATTGAACAAAATCTCGAACCCTTTATAAATTTTGGAACGTAAAGTCGTTTTCCCACAAAATTGTATTTAACTTAAGGCTTTAATTAAGTGAATATCGTCAAAGATTTAATTATATGTAAAGCAACCCATTAAAAACGGTTGAATACTTATTGATCTGTTATTGATGCTTGAGAAAAAGACGGCCGTTTTTGGTGGACAGAGCGTCCTCGTGACCAAAATACAAGGTTTGAATAATTGACGTATCTAACTAGCCACCACCACCACAGCGGGCTTACCACCCCTCGCCGGTAGTTTGTTAGCAAAAGCTTACTGGCCTGGCAGGAACTGTGCTGTCTAATAAGTGATTGAAGCTTGTTTTGATACTTTAACATTTGGAATATATCTTACATATTATTTTAATATTTATCTGTTATATTAATAATCGTTTGGGAATGGGGATATGTGGGATAGAAAAATAAATGTCATTTAAACTTATAAAACAAATCTTTTATTTAACTTTCTTCACACGAAATCTTATATAAACATTATGCCGTCTTCAAATTTGATCTGCTTGTCCTTTCCGGACAAGTCACTTCATAAGGTCCTAAGTATTTGGGTTCTGATTTTCCAATTTCAAATTGTGTATTTTTCAGTGCAAATAAATCTCCAACTTTGTGCTTGGTAAGTGCCTTTCTCTTCTTGTTAAAATCTTTTCTATTCTCCATCTGTGCTTTCTCTGTGTGTAGTCACAGTTTTGTAATCTATAAAACTGTGGTGTAGTCTTGCATCCTCATATTTCAGTTCTTCTATCCTCAAATT
This sequence comes from Synanthedon andrenaeformis, assembly GCA_936446665.2. Classification (NCBI taxonomy): domain Eukaryota; kingdom Metazoa; phylum Arthropoda; class Insecta; order Lepidoptera; family Sesiidae; genus Synanthedon; species Synanthedon andrenaeformis. The sequence goes on along the minus strand of OW387781.2, from coordinate 7,957,135 downwards.
CGTTTACTAACTCTTCTTCTTATATTTTAAGTAGTTCATGATCTCATCCTCACTGCTTTTAGTAGATCAAAGTGTGTATGTAATTTTCAATGTATTATATTCTATATGCAGGTCAAGGATGATACATGAAAAATATTTACACAAGTATATACATTAATAATATTGAAAGATTATCATATTAGGTAAGGACATGTGGAAATTCAATTATCTTTTCAAAGACATTAAGGACATGAAATATATTAGGCTGAGGACCTTTAGTGAATAGAAAAATTGTAATTATAGAGGTGTTTCGGCCTCGGTGCGTCCGAAAGGCACCTATTTGTCTTCCACACGCAAATGTGGTGGGGAAATTTGTGTGAATAATTGATACGTGTCATTTGGCAACCCCCAGCTACCTGCCTCCCCCACGCAGGCCAAACAACCGCCTCGTGTCACCAAAGTCAATATACGCATGTTTCTCAATAACTTCCAAAGTTTTCGTAAGAATAATATAGGGCCGTAAGCACCGCGACATGTCCAATTATCCAATGTAACAACATACTCTATAAGCAAATCTACAATTTTCAATTGAAGGCATCCAGCTAATGCCATTATAAACTGCCGGTATATGTTAAGAAAAGTACATAGGTAATCTTTTTTGGCAACACAATTTTTTTATTGTTTGTCATATATCACTGGCTTTTATCGTTTACTACGATCGTTGACTACGATACATTAGCATTCTATATTTCGTCATAGTAGTAGAACAACGACGGTTTTGATAATTTTCAATTTTTATTTTTTTGCGTAAACTGACTTTATATGTCGTGTTTTAGCGACCAAAAACATTTTTTGACAAATATTATTTAAAACCTTTTAGATACAGAGTTGGAATACTGACGGATTTGATTTCTAAACACAGTAAAATGGCGTATTAATCATTTCGCCAGTGCCATACGTAAAGTTACTAAATTGCAGAACCGTCGTTGTTCTACGGCTATGACGATTTGGTCTATTTGGTCAATCAAAATTGACCTGTAATAAAATATCAGTGCTACTTTGTTGCGTCCCAAGCTGGTCCCAAGCCACATACAAACAAGAAGCTTAGTTAATCTTAGTTCGAATTTTGACTAAGTACATCTAAATATAACCCAGAAGTTCTTAGCTTTTTTAATCTTAGCCCTTCGTTACATTCTAGTTAATAGTTAATTCATGTTCGATAACAAAAATATTTCGGCAGTAAAGACCTCGTGGGTTGTCCACGCACTGCCCGCGAGGGTCGGTGGGACTGGGAAGGAGGCACCTCACAGGCGATGCCCCACATCGATATTTCGTGCATTATTGAACAGTCGCGTGCTACCTTCCGAATTTTCAGTGTTTGGCGATTGATGTGTAGATTGACTTTTGTCATTTGCGTCGGCCATGTCAAATACTAAAATGTTTTTCTGTGCTCTTTCCCTCAAATTGTAGTCGCCACGACAATAATGGACTTGGGCGATTTATTTTAGCTGTTGTATTTGTGTGTGTACACATATATTAACTGATTGCCCCAGTGATAGATGAAAGCTGTCCGTTGTCTAAGAGTAATTTACTGTAACCCAAATGTTTACCATTACCCATTTCATATGAAACGACGTTGAATTTGGTAGCGATATATGACCACGATAACAATCCTACTAATATTATAAATGAGAAAGTTTGTGAGGATGGATGTATAGGATGTTTGTTACACTCACGCTAAAACGGCTTAACGGATTCCGATGAAATTTGGAAGACAGATAGTTTATTGCCTGGATTAACATATAGGATACCTTTTATCCTGGAAAAATGTTAGGTTCCCAAGAGATCGTCTAAAAATATTTAAAAAACTTGGCCACTGTCACAGCGATAAAAATGGTCAGGCTTTATACCTATCATTTTTTAGTTATACTGTTCATTTTTCAACATGGACAAAGCCGCGAACCCCAGCATAAGTTTGATAATTTAAAAGGTTTTTTGCAAGAATATTTGTACCGTTACTCGATAAGGAGACGCAAATTCGGTGCTTTGTGGGTGGTCTCAGAAAGCTTTGGAAATGTTGGAATTGACGCCATAAAAAGAGACATTGCAATTTCTGATATAAAAATTACCTACGTCGGCATCTTTCTTCTTTAACCTTTTTGCGGATATTACATCCTTTTTTAAAGGAAAGAAAGTTTTATTTCTCAGAAACAGTTAGGAGCTTTTGTGAATTTAAAAAAACGGCCTGGCGCTTGATAACCGGGTTGTAAAAATGGAAAAAAGTACGCACATACCTTTACCTAAACTTAAATAAAAAATAATTCATTGACAAGGAACAGTTACGGCCTGAACCTGAAATTACAAATAAGTATTTATTGGTGACATTTGAAAGTATGTAAGAAATGAAATCTGATGCTAATTATAATTTTTGTGATTGAAGTAGCGATTTAAATAAAAAGTTGAGCAACCCGCCCTTAAAGTTTTTAAGAAAATATGTTTAATTAGGCACTGAATTACTTTAAAACCTGTCTGTTAAAGTTTTGTAACCAATTTACATGTTATCAAGTTGTAGATTATTTATCTCATATAAGAGTATCTAATTAGCGACGAACCTTGGCACCGAAACCTCTGCGTAACCTCGATTGGCGTGTTGCTAGCAAACAAAATGTGTTTATTTGCCGATTTTCTTCGTATTATTGTCACTTATTTGGCCATAATGTTGTCATTAATAAAAATATAGGTATGAGCGGTACCAGGGCTACAGGATTTTTATCACGTCTGCCGTTGTGCGAATAATCTCGCAATTTGGTAACGCCCACTCGCGAACCGGTCGCCAAAATGAGTCATTGGCATTAGTAATCAGCTCCTATCTCATGCCGTAGTATACTATACGAGTAGTAGGTATATGAATACTAAGCGCAGATTGGCTGGTGGGTATATAAGCAAAAAAAGACTGTTTTGGCAGGAGGTAGGTATTTATGTAAATAAGCTCTTGGACTGGTTACAATAGAACTCTTCTCGCAATATTGGTCCCTAGTACAGGTTTTCTAACCACTTTATTGGACACAGGCACTTTTTTTTAAAATTCCTATAAATTAAATGCTAATAATTCTCGGGTTTTATGATCTCCTAATATGAGTTAGCAAAGTAACCCAATTGAAGATTCTTGCAGACAAATAATTGAATAAATAAGAGAAAAAAGTGATAAAAAAATGATCAATGAACTCTTTATAAACCACAACAAAGCTACCTGTTCCCATTTCATTATCTCCTGGTACAATTGTGCGAAAATTGACGTAACTTTGGCCGCCTACAAAAAAACAACTTTTTGCACAGGCACGTGCTGCCACGCTATTGTTATGAAATTATTACGGTTTGGTGCACAACAAAAGTGGTTGAATTATTTATGTAACGATATTTTTGCATGCCTTATAAGGTCTTTGTCAATTTAACAGATGATATTTTTTGCACTTTGACAAGACTTGCAATACTTTTACTAATTTATTCTGTGCCTGCGGGTAAGAAAATTAAATTTAGAATGAGGAACCATTTAAAAATTTCGATTGAGGCAAAGCAAATAAGCTAGACATCCTAATGGTTATTTTGCATAGAAAATAATTTGAGTCAAATTGGTGTTGCAGTTTCAGAATGGGGCAGTGTGTTATCGCGGATACAAATGCGCTATCTGTCCGCACGCATTTTATCTCTACACACTCATTCGTGTGTTTTGCCTTTTGCACGATACGCACTTAACCACGCACCTAAAACGATTAGCTAATAAATTTGTTTTTAAACAAATATTTTTTATACTTTCGCAAGCAAATTCTCAGGATTACTTGTAAAACACCTGTCAGTTGATTAGGCAATACGTGCGTTACGCACGTCTTGTATGCACTGATAATATATTAAAATTTCATGTTCACGCAAAGTGACCTATACTTACCTAGTGATAGAGGTGCCCTTGAAAAATAATTCTATACATAAACAACTGTGATATATTAACCTATTTGTATGCCATTAAATGTATTTTACAACATTTTCGATAAGTGATTATATTTTTAAAGATGCATATTTATATTTAAGGACAAATCTCTGCAAAATTGATTCAGATATTTTTCCAAGGTATTAATTAGTAGGTTTGCCCTTTATTAATCTATATACAAATATAATTAAAACAGATTATAGACTAATAAAATAAATAAGTTAAGTAGGTAGTTAGGTATTAAATATTATAAAATACTAATAAAATTATGTGTAAATTGTTTTAGTAGAAAAGTCATCTTCATAAAGATTACAGTGATAGGTACCTATGTACATATACCTATATCTTTTAGCCTCTCTTGTGGCTCGTAAAAAATTCAAATGTTTTATTGTAATAATCGTACTACTCATTGTTAAAAATCGTACTTATTAAATACGTAAGACTAATTTTATTGACGTGATATGAAACTTTTTTGTGTTCAACTAGATAATGCATTTTCTACGTGGAGATAGACGACGTTCAGCAACACGGTTGGATATTTTGCTGCAGCGAATTCTAGTTAGAGATAACGTTATCTTTACCGAGAACTGTGCGATAGTGAAAACTGTATCAAACTTGCATTGGTTACAGTTATCATTATGAAAAAAATATATTGTGAATTTTGATGTTTCAAAACTCAATTTATATTTTCACATGTATTTAAACAATTGTACACATAGTTACGACGAGAAGTATTTTATTATATTATGTTATGTTATTATGTTAGTGTAGTGTTGTATGAATGAAGATAAATGTTGTTGAATATAAAAATTACGAATAATTTATTTTGAATCCATATAATGTGGTACACAGACCTTGTAATATGTCTGCTTCACATAACATAAAAAAGAAGCAAAAAATCTATAACAATGATTACGGTTTTATACGATGACAGAGGGATATAGAAATATTTAGCACCAAAATTGTCACGAAATGGAAAATCTTGTCGATATAAAAACGAGAAAAGGGGTTAACAGTAATCCCTTTGAAGCGGGTCGAATTGGGTGTGAACGAAGGGACATATTCGCTTATTTTTGCTATTATTTGAATAATAAAACTGTCGGTGTATGTCTTACGCATAATCGACATTTATTACCATTTTCTTATTCCAATTTAACACGTAAATTTCTACAACATAGACGACAGTTCTGAGAATTGTTTTATACCTAATTTAATATTTTTAATCAAAATAAAAAATAAAAATGCAATTATGAATTTCTATTTTAATTTTACAAAATCAATTCCAGTTACTACTCGGCAATAGTCGATATGCGGTTACGCACAAAACCCGCGCCTTACAAAATAATTGCATAAAACACGTATAATAAAATTGAAAATGTAAAAATTGGTATTGGTAACTGGTCTGTTAAATATATTCATAGTGAAACAAGCCAACATTGTCTAGCGGTGTAGAAATGTTACCCCATAAAATTAGTATAATATTTACCCTAGACGATCTCGATAAAGTAGAGCAATTATAATAAAAATACAATTTTGGCCACAACCCTATGATATGTTCGAGGGGTGTTTGCGAATAAAACGGCAGTAAAACATAATCGCAGTGAGTTTGTAAAGCCATATGCTGGACGATACGTGACTAATATCAATATGAGATATATTTCATGCAATAGAGGACCAATAAATCATTTTATTATTTTAATATTTTTTTCTTAATAACTTAGTTTCTTAAGTTCAATACTTATGCGGGAACTAAATTCTATTTAAAACGTTTAGTACGTAGTTTATAAAGACAAATACAAGTTGGAAGCTTTTCTCATTACATTCTCTAGGACCTAATAAACCTATGTATAGGATAAGTCACTCTTCTAAATAAAATATGACAATTCTTTTTCGTTTATTCTATGTTAATGAATAATTATGTTATACAATTGCCTTTAATTTTGGCAATTATAATAAAAGAAACAATTTTAACATTTCATTTACACTATTTATTAACTACTAGCGACCCGTGCCCGGCTTCGCGCGGTTGCAATTTGTTTCTGCAAATTATATAAGTATACCTACATAAACTTCCCTCGTTTATCGCTCTTTCCATTAGTGATTATAGAAACTGTCTACTGAATTGTACCTATTATTCCTACTTCTATGGTGATAACTGTATAAAAATCCGTTAGTTGGTTTAGAAGAAGTTAGCGGAGAAAGAGACAGAGGCGGACATCGCTTTATTTAGATTTTGAGATTATTTATGTAGGTACTTATTCAGTTGCAATTTTTAAACCTTACAATATCTACTTATTAGAAGCGTTACTAGCAATTTATTAACAAATGTTTATACACAATCTCAATGCATGCCGCAAACAGAATAAACTAAAATGAATAAAGACATTCCGCTTGCCGCGACCTCGTGTGCATTAACAAACATTGTCCGAAGTTGACAATTTTATTGCGAATGATACCTGTAATTAGCCGACATATTGTAGGTATCATACTGGCCATCTATTCGCACGGTGTTATGATGCACGTGCGACGAAAATAACGTATACTTATAAACCATCGTATCGATTTTGTAATAAAATCTTTTACTTTATTCAATTTATTAATGTAACATACGTAATAATTAAGTAAAGATTACATTTTAAGTTGCGCAGAAGGCGTCAGTCATCCCCTTACAGATACTTTTCCAAAATTTTGAAAATTTTTTCACCAATAGAATACAATATCAGGATGGGCATAGGTTATTCCACGAAGACAAAGTCGCGGGCTATAGCTATCTAAATAAATATTCAACGTTTGGCAAAAGTATAATGTCAGGTTTCAATGTATGTCAGGCCTTATAGTTTTTTATTACATTTTATGGCGTTATATCTTTTATATTTTAATGTGGACGAAGTCGCGGCCACCAGCTAAGTAAATAGTGTATAATATTTATACCTGTAGTGCAGTTTATTTGTTTAAAAGTATTGAATAAAATATTTATAAGTAAGTTATAGTTACTACTACCGTGGCTGTATAAATAACTTTTATGTATAACTTTTATATTTATTGTGCATAGTTTCTGTCACATCTTAACAAATTGGTAAAGAAAAGTAAAGGTTCATTTAACTGTCACAGGTTTATAGCTTAGTTGTTATGTAATGTAAGCGAAACAAATTACATTTATTAAAAACATTTAACGACGGACGTCGTAAATCTGAAGTTAAAACATCTGAGCCATTAGCCATGGGTGTGACAGTTGTTGAAATAAGCGAACTTCTGAATGTCGCAATTACCACAGAATTTACTTGCTTTATCATTTTTAACATTTTACCGCTTTGGACTAGCCACACAATGAAATACCCGCTTGGTACGTGAGAATAACAGTTCACATACAGAACTGAAATGCATCCGTACTAATTAATCCGTAGGCGCATTATAAATGCGAAAGTTTGTTTGGATGTATGGATGATTGTTACTCTTTCACGCAAAAACTACTGAACCGATCACCATGAAATTTTGCATACACGTTGTCTGGGACACCAGAAAGGACATAGGGTACTTTTCATCCAGAAAAAAAGGACTATTCCCGAGGGATCATCTAAAATTAAGGTAACTAACTCCTGGTTAAGTGTAATTGCAATAACGATGTCAGGCGATATATTGCTTATTCAACGCGGACGAAGTCGCGGGCATCATCTAGTAGTGTTATAAATTAGATTGGTAGTAGTAGTATTATAATATTTCTAATGAAGCCATCACTAGATATATTATTATAAAGTATTAGCTAAATCTTATCTCTTATTATCATTGTACATTTTGATGGACGTTAAAAAACGCACAGACGCATTGACATCATATTTTATTTAAGATTTTTATTATTATTTTCATGTCTATGATTTATTTCACATTTTTTGAGTTACTAGGTTGCGCAAAATAAATTTCGAAAACTATTTTAACATTTCAATATTTTTTACTTTATTGCTTACCTAATAATATTTAGTTATTAACTATCTTTGTTGTTATTATTATAATTATATTGTTTAATAAATGGGATCCAAACCAACAATTGATTAGGATTGATAAGAAAACTGAATAATTCGAATAAAATATATATTTCTTTTGTAATTTTAGGGGCGTACGGGAGGTATGTTAGTAAGACTCTTTAAAAAAAGACCCTTCGTCGCCCCTTAAAATTGAATGAAAACATTTCAAGTTTTACATTTTTTCGTATATTTTATTAAAATTTTGTCTCAAAGCCGTGCAATAATTTTATAAATAAAATTTGTGAGCGCATTATTTTATATTAAAATTAGATAATTTCAAGATTAAGTCACTGAAGATCCTACTTCAGTTGATTAAAATTGATCATATCGTAGTTTGTTTGGTCATTAAAATTTCTTCACGAATTCAGTTTCTACTTTCCAATGCGTTCGAAAAGTATCATGTCGGTGCAACGACCAGTGTACCAGCGACGGGACGATCTCGCATCTAGCAGATCGAGTCCGCCCAAGGACGTCCACTAAACACGACACGTCAAGCCTAATGCGACTTCATAACCTGCTCCGTTAGATCCATTTTCGTTCGTTACCACGCGATTGTAATCCTCTAGTAGCCGGTAAGAAAAATGATCCTGTATAAAAAAGTAAAAAAGGTAGAAAGCGCCCTTGTTTTATTTTGTCGAGACCGGGCGAAAGAAAGATGGCCGCGAGACGTGGAGCGAATTATGTACCTACTTTTTTGGGTACTTTATAAGATTTGGTCCTTTTTAACACTTTCTATAACTATAGTCATATTTTATTTAAGTACTAAGTAAAACTTAGTAACACCTGCACAGGATAAAAGTTTTTTATACTTTGCAACTTAAAAAAGTGACAAAATATTTTTTATATGTTCTAGTATGAGCGATCCACTAACAGCTTCGCACGGGTATTTTTTTGGAATTTTTTTTTGTAAAAACCTTCCTGTAATGCTTTTTCCATTAGTGAAAACCGTATCAAAATCCGTTGCGTAGTTCAAAAAATCTAAGCGTACATATATTTAGAGGGACAGTCGGCGGGAACATTCAAACAATATTGCTCAATAATATTAATTGCAAAATATAAGAATGCAGGCCGCTCGCAAAGTATAAAACAAATCTAAAAGGAGAATTTTCACTCTCTTAATGTTCTCTTAGTAGTTATTACAATAAGGGCCTCTTTCACCAACCAAAGTGAAGTGTTGAAGTAAGTATTAGAAAGGAAGCAGTTCGCATATTCCTGTATATATATAATATAAAAAAACAGTAGAAAAGTTCGTTACGCGCCGGACTGTCTGGCAGGCAGGTGTTCGCCGATATTTTGACAACGATACTTAGCAGAACCGCCCAACTTTAAAATTTATTACATTTTTTTTACAAAACCTCTTGACCCATTTCCGAAAAGTTGATATTATCTATACTCAATTTGACTTTTGTGATGTTATTATACTTATAAACCCATTGCTTTTTTAATTATTAAATTAATGTTATTTATTAATTAATCTAACGAATAATATTTATGAAAATCTTAAACTTTAAAATTACTATGCAAAAATTTTATTTTTATTTTATTAAATAAAAATCAGTTTTTGTACAGAATTGCAATATTTGCTATATTCAATGAGAAAACACATACCTACCTACTAAACTCACATACTAATTAGAATAGATAATAAAAATGAATGAAAACTAAAATTAGTTGCTTTAAAAACATTTGAGCTATTATTTCACAAACTATTTTTTTTTATTATTCATTAGCTGACCCCGTCAATTTCATATGAATTTCCAACTTTTCCCTTGGATTTTCTAAAAATAATTCCTTAATAAATACAAAAAATATCAGCAAAATCGGTCGTTCCGTTCTCAAGTGATATTCCGTCATACATGTGGCAATTGATTTTTTTAATTTTTATTTATTATTAAGTTTAGCTTTATTTTCACGACTTACACAAACCTTATTTACACATAATAATTGTAATATTACTAAGTATTATGTATCCGTAAATAAATTAATTTATGAATCATGTTGCGATTTTATTTAAAAGACATACTTAGGGGGATGAATAAGTAATGCATGGTGGGACGCAATAAACAATAGAAGGAAGGAATCCATTGTTTCACCTTTGTCCCGGGGTGTTTCGCTACAATGAACCGCATCCGGGACTATGTTTTGTGGTTGGCAATGTTTGGCTACTTGATTTTGTTATTCGCTCTAAAGCTAGTTCGGCTATTTTAATAAAATTGGCTCCTACAAACTATACGAGTCGAAATAGAGATAAAAAATAATTAAGGCAGTTAAGAGTTGGTATTAGTAAAAAAAAAAAACACGTTAGTTATTTATAATGAACTTTATGTTCTACACAATTTACTAACTTTAACTTTACTTTAACTACTTAAAAATAAGTAAAATAGATTTTACATAATTTTGTTTTATGAAATTTCTTTAAAGCCACCAGCATTACTGGTGGCTTAACAAAAAGGCTTTCTATAGGTATGAGTGAGTCAAATTAATATTTATATAAATTATCTTTTTACAACAGTAGGTTTTTAGGCAACGTTGGAATAAAAATGCAAAAAGTAGTAAAAATGCAATGAAAAAAGATAAAGCTTTTCCCAAAAATTTTCATCTGAGTAAAAGTAAAGCTTGGCTTTTGCTATGACCATAGATAAATTAAATAGGTACTTAACCGGTCTATGAATGCAGTGAAATTTTATACTTCAACACAATTTCAAATTCACTCACAAGGCCAAATGATATACCGGTAAAAGTCGTCAAACAGTCCACTTGATGGTAAATGGCTACCGTCTCCTAATTAACACAAGCAACGTCACTGGTTCTGCAAAAGCGCTGCCAAACTCACTAGGTTATAGGATAAGGTATTTGTAGGGGATAGGGAAATGGGCTCTGACACTACGTTGAGTGAGTAAGGGCTCTTACCTTACTCACTCAACAAAACACCTTCTAGAGGGGATTGTTACTGCCACCAGTGATGCTGCCCACTTTGTGCATTGTGCTCTATCACTACTAACACATGGTTTGTTTTAGTTATAAACTTCAGTGAATCTAGTTCGAGTCGTATAATAATACTGGCTGGTGACAGCGACTTTGTCCGCGTTGGAAAACAAAATATAACACCTTTATCGCTGTAACAGCGGTGGCACCAAATTTTTTATAATTTTAGACGATGCCTCGGGAACATATAGAATACTTTATATCCTGGAAAAATGTTATTTCCAGGATATATGTTATGTTAATCCAAGTAATAACTATCTGTGTGCCTAATTTCATCCAAAGCCGTTTTTGTGTGAAAAAGTAACAAACATCCCTCCATACATCCATCCTCACAAACTTCCGCATTTATAATACTATTAGGATTATGTCAGTAAGGTGAGGTAGGTACAGAACAGAACACATGGATAACTCGTTAAAGTCAAGCAAAATATCAAAATGCACAAATTCAGGGGTGAACAATAATTGTACATGGTCTATTATTTAATTGTCTCTTAACAGTTAATATGGGAGATAAGAGGGTAGGGGCGCCCCGGATAGTATAAAATAATAAATTCGGACGGCAGCGCGTGGCAGGATGCTGGTGACAAATGACAAGGCCGACGGGCGGGCTCCGTAAAATTACAATTATATCTTTATGCCGACTACCCCTTCTGTCGTTATGCAAACTCTACGCATTATAATTCTCATTAATTACGCACGGACTCACACTCCTGTTTTGTATGTTATTATCAATGTTTAATTGTCATTATAATCGTATTAAGTACTAGTTAGCAAAATATTGTAAATGTCATTGGAGATTTTTTTTTATGATGTCGCCTAACTAAGACAAAATCATAAATTATTGTATCTAACTACCCATAGGTACATATATGTACAAAAATATTCTTTAATATAATAACTGAACTATGATAGAATTATTCAAGAGCTAGATCACTATCAATTTTGTGCAATAACATTTCGGTTCATCAGTCGCGTTTTATTTCAAACTAAACAAGCCACCATGCGGGATCATCTTATTGCTTTTTTATTATTTTTTTGTTAACCCCCACTTCGCATGCAGTTTCTGTTGCCTCGGCGTGGGATAGGTCGCGATGCGTCACCACTTATGCTGGTATTAGCATAATGCTCTTTTGTGCATCGTTTTAGACGCATTGTTTCCCAATTTATAGCAGTTTATATTGGTGTAAATTACAACAGACGATATCATCAAAGGTTTATTGTACTCACCGATTGCATAATAATATAAATTCTGACGACTGTTTAAGCAAATATCGGAGTCGAAACTAATTAACAATTTTAGTCTCAAAGTTCAACAGTTACGACAATGTGTCACACAAAGACACATTTGCATTCGGTTCCGAAATCGTCACTAAATTATCATTAACGGATTTCTCATTAATGATGACCGTAAATATTGATAACATATTGCAAATATTTCTAAGACTTTGTAACTAAAATACATTTTTAAATATTATTCTAAATATTGACTGTGTAATTAAAATCATTATCTTTATCTGTTAAAATGAACTTATTTATGTATTACTTACATGGTAGGTTCCTCCCTAAGATTTAAGCTACGTTGATACCAAAATTTATCAAAATCTGTTGATTTGTTTTTTAGAATATAACAAATGATTATAAAGCTTATACCGGAGCTTATGGAGCCTAAATAGTTATCAATGAAGATTGAATGTGGACCAGATTGTTCAATAATAACCTACTGTATATTGGTTTATTAAATTTGACACATTTCTTCAAAAAAAAAACTTTATGAGGATACTTTAATAAATGGGATAAAACATCGTTATTATCTTAAGTTATTTGTGAGATTTTATTAGGAATATTCACTTGTGTGAATAAATTTACAAACATTAGAGAGAAGTCGATTTTTGTAATGAGATTACTAAGAACTCGTTTGGGTTTTTAGCTATGTGTTTTATATGTTTTTAGCAATATGCTCGTATATGTTTTCATGTATTGTGTATATGTAATACACCCCTGCGTTCCATATATACACTTATAATATATGGAACTGCGAATCTAAAAAGACTGGCTTTATGTGGGTAGTTTAATGAAGATATGCATAAACGACCAACTTAACAATAGCCTGCCTAATAGTTTTCAAGAAGTGTATCAAACAAGGCATTTTCTTTTGGATAAAAATATATTAGGTAATTATAAATAAACAGGAAACTTTTTATAGCAACGTATATTAATTTACAAATGTATTTTAAAGTTTATCTTTGAAATACTGATTCAAATATTTCCAATTTTTTCTAGTAAATTTCAACTTATGTAGATAGAAGTAGATATCTATTAAAACCTATTATAACTATGTAAGGTTCCCTAAGAAATCACATGTTCCCACAATACGTAAGGTTGTGGGAATGAGTTGGTTGAGTGGGTATTACGGTTTGCTCTTAGAAAAACAGCAATCGATATGCAAATCATTGCACAAACTGATTTATTCAAGTGCTCTTAAAATTGTTCATTCGAACGACGACGAGTGGCTATTTGACATTTTGTACCCTTTGTTTATCGTTCGCAATTCCAAAGGACTTATTGCTTTTATTAATCTACATTTTAATATTATTGGACAGTTAATATATTTTAATATTTATGTAAAGCTAGAAAAAAATATGTAAATATAGTTACATATAAGTAGTTTAGTACCTACCAATAATACCAAAAACACATTCGCTATTTTGGAAAATATTTAATCTCTATTCGAGGTCGACTTTAAAAGCACGAATCAAATGATTTTTCGCGTGAATGAGCTAAGTTATTTTCATAAATTATAAAAAAGCAATTAATAACAGGTAAGCCAAACCGTCATTAAGTAGAACATGTTATATTGAAAACATCGATGAGGTCTGAAGCAGATGAACCTAAAACTTACTAGGTAAGCGTGGTCCACCTTCACCTTACATCAAGTGAGATCGCGGCCAAGCGCTGCCTTGATTCAATAAAAAAAAAATCTTAGACGAAACATTAACTCTGTTCTGTTTGCCGACACATTGATCATTGATTATATAGATAGAATTTCAATTTCCCCTTTATTTAGATCCGCGTGTCCCGTATGATACGAGTTTAATAGATATTGACAATATACATGTTTTAATATCGATGATGACGATAACATTCATTTGAACAATGTATCTCTCATTGTCAATTCTAAACAGTATCTATATAGTAGTAAATTTAAAAAGCTTTTTATTCATTCTCTACCAAAACTGCAAGGATTTTTGTGTCATATGTTTCTCCGAGGTTTCTTCAAACACTAGCGGAAGCCATATCTCCGCCCGACAAAAAATATTGCACACAGCTTGTTCTATTTTTGAGTGCATTTCGCGCTATTTTGGCGTTCCCTCCACAAGTAATGTGTCAATGACCTCGTTTGCCGACGTTTGTTCACGCACTTTTGGAAATTTTGGGGTGTTCTGTACAAAAATGAATCAATCGTATTTAAACTATTTTCAGTTGCATTGAATTACCTTAAAATGCAACTGTTATGTGAATTCGTAAATTATTATAGACGTTCTTCCTTGTTCGGTGAGTAAATTAGGGCAATAACAGCAAAGTAACATTAGCATTTTCTTAAAACTACCACCCTAGTAAGCTAATTTATATTATATCGTAAATGCGAAAGAGAGTTTGTTAGTTTGTTATGCTTTCGCGCCTGAACTACTAAACCGATCAGTGGCGTAGCGTGTCTTGGAGGGGCCCTATATCAAAATTAGTTGGGGGCCCCAATGACAGTATTTTTTTATATGTTTTTTTTTCGGGAATCACGAGATTAAGTGACATTGTGGATAATATTTTACTAATTTTTGCATACACACATTAGGGGCCTCTGTAGGCCGGGGGCCCCGTATCATTGATACGGCTGATACGGCGGTAGCTACGCCCCTGAAACCGATCATCGTGAAATTTTTTATACACGTTTTCAGGGATACAAAAGAGGACATAGGGTACGTTTCATTCAGTAAAAAATGAGTGATCATTTAAAAAGAAAATTAAAAAATAGGGTGTGGCTGTATCGTGGACACGGCCATGTGTTTTGCGTGAATACATAATTATGTGTTTACGTTACGAGTAATCTTTTCTTTGGACGTATTAGGTAGGTATATGTATTATATAGGTATCCGACGAATTCGAAATACCATATATCGTTTTTGGTACTTATACCAAAAACTTCTTTAATCCTTTAGCTATCAAGCGGTGTAGATAATTAAATTTTGGATGTATGACAGATATGTAGTCGCAGCGTCAAACCCTATAACCGGCTTTTTTATCAGTTTTCTGAATTTTTGAATCAAATTTGAAGACGTAGGTACATATGACAAAAATTAGGTAAGATATTTGAACAATAAAGGTAAAAATGACGATGTCGCAGACAGAAGCTAGTAATAAATGCCCTTAAGTATGTATCCATTGATTAAAGTTTTTTCAGTTTCTATTTTACTAAATATCTCGGTATGACCAGTCTTGTTAACATATCACTGGGTATGACTATGCTACTACAGCAAGTCTTGTAGGTACTTATGCAAATGTTCTTATTTCTTAATTTAATTTTACGTGTTTCATTGAATTTGGCACACACATTATAATATTCTTTACGAAATCGACGATAACGCAAACCACAACGTTCTATCGTGCACTTAGGTCTAATGTAAATGCAACAATGCATATTAATTTGACTTTTATGATAATTAGCTATACAATCTAACAGAATTCTCTATTTTGATGGCGCGGCGGCGTGCAGCTCGGTGTTAGCATACAAAGGGCCGGCTAGGCGAGGCAACAATTTTTTATCGTCTCGTCGGCGGCGCACACCGATGCAAATAGCAAGTGTAGTATGCGCGCGCGCACTCACGCACACACGGACGCGAGCCCTCCTCAGTGCTGCAATTCGTCGGACGCTACGCGGTGCGGTGAGTCGCGCCCCGCAAACCCTCCGCCCGCCCCGCACGCAATTGCACTGTGCACTCTGGGACTATAGCGAGTGTGCGTAAAAAAGCGCACGCTCGAGGTAGGGGCAGGCGGGCGGAGGGCACACCGCGGCACGTCGCCTGCAGCGGACACAGAAACAGTCACCGCCAGACGCTCGCAAGAGCTTGCCGCCCACATAACTGGGCGTATCGTATACACCGCTGGCAAAATACGCGACATACCAAAGTGTTTTGAACTTTTGTTTTAGTGCCAGTGCATTTTTGTTTTGATCGAACCGATGACTGTATGTGCGCTAATTGGCAATTGAGAGTTTCACTACAATTCAACAACAGGCGAAGGTGAGTTTATTTCGTAGCAATTTGTTAAAAATGTTTTCGTAGCGGTCAGCGTAGCGAGTCTACGTACGTAGAAGACCTAGGACGTAACGTAGCAATTGTAACATTTATGAGCTGTAAGTTTTTATTAATTTCAGACCTTATGTCGTGGGGATTAGAGTAAAAGCTGAAACGTGCTAATTCGTTGATGACACGGCAAAGGTGCACCCCAATATTAGTCCCCTATAGTTCCGATTTCCATAGCACATGAAAGGTAAAAAGTCAATTTGGCAGTAAGGAAGGGCTATGGAGTGTATGTAAATCGGGAAGGGCAGTGTAGTCAAACAGTCGCACTATCGCACACGACACGATCGCATGCGGATCGCGCGCCTTGTGTGCTGCGTTGCATGCGATATAAAGCGAATTCGTTTTGAATTAAATTTCATCAGTTTTGACTACTAATAGTGAATAAGTGATGTGATAATCATGTATCCCGCTTCTACGTCATACGAATTTATGCCAGGCAGGTTTTTTTTAATTATTAAATTATTATTTTTTTAAATTATAATTTACATTCTTTGTAATTTAAATAAGTACCTTTTTAAATGTTGTATCTCTTAAATCTACAATTTAAGTAAATCGATGTTGCGATTTACTTAAATTGCGTAAAATTATAACAATTTAACAAGTGTGATAAAAATAAATAAGTATTAGTTTATGCAAATAATGTTTACTGGCGTTTTACATTTATGATTATTAAACATTGATTCAAAGATTAAAAGCTTCTAGCTTGAAAATCCTTAATGTGGAAAGATCAATATGCAACAGTATTCTTATGTCACATTTTTTTAAATTATATTTCTAACTAGAAACCTGGCCCCGGCTTCGCACGGTTACAATTTTTTTCCAAATTATACACACTAACCTTCCTTGTTTATCGCTCTTTTTATTAGTGAACATTTTATCCAAATCAGTTGCGTTTATTAGAAGAATTTTGAAGGGGTTTCCTTTATAGACTTATTTTATACTAGCTACACGCCCCCGGCTTTGCCCGGGTTCAAAATAAAAATTACACATAGTTACGAAGTTTTATCAAAATCGGTTCAGTAGTTTAGAATTGGCCTCAAACATGTGACACGTAATTTATATATATATACTAGTGGCCCGCTCCCGGCTTCGCCCGGGGTGCTTTTTTGCAATCCAGCCGATAAATTACTTTAAACCGCCATCTGTGAGAACCTTATGGAACTCACAGATAAATAATTGCTGTATTGAATGAGTATCAACAGATGGCGCTATGTTAATAATATTATATAATTAAAAAAATAATAATAAACAACATGAGATATAAACTATCCTATATTTTAAGTTGGACCAAATAACAGATACTTATGAAGTTTGATCAAAGTCGGTTCATTAGTTTCAGAGTTTATCGCGAACAAACATCGTGACACGAGATTTTTATATATATAGATGTATTATGTATATTATATAGATAGTTTATATGTATGATATATAGATATAGATGCTCCCATCAACTGGATGACATAATTAACATAATTTACTATTACTTTTCAATAAAATCATAGAATTTAAACCTTATCTAGGAATTTGTTTGTTACAATTATTTCTAGATTTATAGTACTTATCTAGCTCTTATTTGACATTTTTATGTAAATTTGATTGCAAATAGCTATTGTAGAAGAAACAATTAATTAAATACAATATGTAAAAAAAATTAAGTAAATTTTAAATCGTCGGAAAT
Organism: Synanthedon andrenaeformis; assembly: GCA_936446665.2. NCBI lineage: Eukaryota > Metazoa > Arthropoda > Insecta > Lepidoptera > Sesiidae > Synanthedon > Synanthedon andrenaeformis. The sequence continues at coordinate 7,939,138 of OW387781.2, read as the reverse complement.
AAAGGCATTATTTATTAAGTTATTTATGTTTTGTCCACAGAAGCACAGTTGAAAGAAATGGGGAGCAGCGAGGGTCAACAGACTTTCTGTCTGAAATGGAATCATCACAAAACCAACTTGGTGGAAATACTAGACGCTTTGATTAAAGTTGAGACCTATGTGGATTGCACGTTAGTAGTCGACGACCAAGTAACTTTCAAGGCTCATAGGGTAGTCCTAGCAGCGAACTCTCCATATTTCCAATCTATATTGGCAGATGTACCGATGGATCACTGCAGCATCTTGTTTCCTGGCGTTAAAGATTTCGAAATGCGTGCACTTCTCGAGTACATGTACACGGGTGAGGTTAATGTCACCCAAGCGCATATCCCACGTATTATGAAAGTTGCGGAGCAGCTCGAAGTAAAAGGTCTATTTGACATGACAGAACTTCGTAGAAGACCAGGTGGAGGAGGTGGTGGTGAACGGACACCAGCCGCTTCTCCACCGCGCGTTGTGCCTGCAGCGCCCTCTAGTATTTCTCCCCCGACAGCTTTACAACCATCTCGTTGGCCGCCATTACCTACAGTTCCAGTACTTTCAGCCGCTTACGATTCAGCCGATATGAATCCTCTGAAACGCAAAAAGTTGTCTAGCATGCTAGCCACCAGAGACACTCCAATTTTAAGGAACGTTCTCGCTCAAACCAGCCCAGCGGACTCGTCACAGCCAGTGTCACTCGTTTGTCATCCAGTTAATCAACACGCACCAACTCGTTTACACACCAACGGCACCGAAATTGAGACGGAACGACCTCCAAGTCCTCAGCGAGCTTTTGACTATCGCCCCCGTAGACTTTCCTCTAGAGCGTCCTCACCTCCCTACAATAGGTCGGATCGCTCCGAAGATGCCCATTCTCCGTACACGGAGCGGTCGTTTGAAGAGGAAAATAATCGTAGCTTCCACCCTTCTCCCCCACCTGCTAATTTCCAACAAGACGTTAGAGCGGGTCTCGCGCCTTACGTGCCACCGCAACAGAAGCCAGAATGGAAAAGATATAAACAATACACAAGATCTGACATAATGTCAGCAATCGAGTGCGTGAGAAATGGAATGAGCGCTCTGCAAGCGTCTCGCAAATATGGCGTTCCGTCACGTACACTGTATGATAAGGTGAAGAAATTAGGTATAACTACGAGTCGTCCGATGAGTCGCGGCGTTAAGAGGGAGCCGAATGGAGCTGCATTTCCTTACGGAATAAGTGGAACAGGTGGCAACGAGGAAGGAAGTGCGTCAGCGCCTCTTATAGATCCTTCGTTTTTACAGCAAGCTCTTGAAGGAGCAACAAGAGATGGTGGCCGTGAAGCGTTGCACGCAATGGCTTTAGCTGCAGCGGCACATGCAGCCCTAGCACCGCGAACACCGCCGCGATCGACACCGCCATCTCCGCGATCACCACCACACGACGACGATCACGTGGAAGACCTCTCCATATCTCGTCGTCGAGATCCAGATCTACCGCCAGGCGTTATAGTCCCTCCGCGTAACTTTGCACTTGATTGTAGTAGTGAAAGAGATTGAAGTTATGAAGTTAGCAAATATTCAAGAAGACTGAGTTAGGTGTACAAAGTTAGAGATAAGGCGTAATTGGTAAGCTAGTGGAAGGTCGTGCCGCGTAGACTCCGGCCGGGCGAATGCAATGGGCCCCGCGGGCACTTTATATTCTACCTCTCTTCTTTTCTATTTATTTTCGAGGCATCCGTCGAAGCTAAAACGAAATGAGATTTCCGTTGCGGCATCGACGGGGTTTTTTGTGATTCTATTTGTGTTCTTTTCTTTTTATTTTTTATTTTTTTGTTTTTATCATTTACGTCTTTGTTAATTGGGTTAGAAAATTAAGTTAGCATTAGTCGATAGATATGTTTTATCATAATTAGAGCGGTAACCGTTTAGGGCCGAAGGGAAAGAAGGCCGTCGTCGCACCTCAAATAGGTCTGATCAGACGAGTTATTGTGCAATTGGTCCGCGACTGTGATGTTAATAGACTGATACACCGCCACTACCTCACGCTCGCTACAGCACAACTCTAGTCCGTCACGTTCCGCGCCATCTTAATTTTATTATCTCAACTATTGCGCTAATTGCAAATGCCATAGGGAAAGCGCGCGGGCGTGCCGCTCAAGTCACTGCGAATAGCGATCTAACTACTTATTCCTTATGCTACGGGTACATTTGTATTAATTACGTTTGTCTATTGCCATATGTCTGAATATTCATTGTTAATGTTTCGTCATTTTTAAATTGATTTGCACGTTTAGGCTAAGGAGATAAACACTTAGTAACAATGCTCAATGTTTAGTATGAACTTAGTTAAATGGTCGCAGTTCGGTAATACTACGTAATACAAAGTAAGGTATCTTTTAACATATGTGTAGTTCACGGATGTCGTGTTTTGTTTGATATAATTGTGGATACGAAATATGTGGATATAAATTAGAAATTCAATTTATTTAAGATCATTATTCTTCTAATCATTTTAGAGAATATTAGGTGTGGACTTACCAATGTTGTACACAATGTAAAAAAAGCAATTTTTATGTAAATGCAATTTTTCTAAAAGTAATTTTTCGCTAAAATATTGTACGAACTAAATAAATTTCACATTTATATAGGTTTCTAGGTACATACCTATCCGAAACTATGAAATTGTAATGTTATGTCAAAATTATTATTACCTACTACTTATTTTATAAGTTAACATTATAAAATCATTACTTACTTATTATTTTGTAATTCTACAAAAGACTGATTTGTTAATTTAGTCTAGTTTAAAAATGCCATAGATCTATATCTATTTCATCATTCATTTATCACTTAGATTAATATATGAGTATTTAACTAGTGTTACAATCCTTATTACTGTGGAGGTCTCATAGTGTTGTGCCTTTATATTTGTTGACACGGTACGGTTGCCTAGTATTTTGTTAGGACATTCCAGAAGTACAAATGCCCAAGATGTTAGCTTGGTTCTATTTAAAACATTAACATATTGCACGTAAATTTTAATATTGTGTGAGCTTTGCACCTAACAGGTCGCAAACAAATAAGTACCTTAAATGTACCTAGATCGTGTTAAAGCTCATTGTTATATGTTAAGTCACCACGTACCTCAGTTATGTTAAATCACATGTTATAATTTTTATTTTGTCTAAACTGAATGTGCCTATGCCCAAATCTTATATTAAATTTAATGTCGTTGTGGACTTGTAATGATAATGTTTTTTTTAATGGTAACACTTTATGTAGTTTGATTTGATATATTAATGTATTTCTATATGTGAAGTTAAATTGTAGATCACGTTTGTTTATCTTGGTACCTATCTAAGTATATTATTATAATAAGAACTCTATATTTACAGATAATATAATGTTAAATATATATTAAATTAAACGTTTACCTACTATCTTAGCGAAATCTTTTCATTTCAATATCCTAGTTATTTTATTTTAGTAACATCAAGCATTCACATCAAGCATATTACAACAATCTAAGTTTTTATATTCGGAATTCGCAACCTAAGCAATATAATATTATTGGATATCAAGTTAAAGTTGATATTAAGTTGAAGTTAGTTTGAATCAAGTTGATGTTCGCTTTATCCTTTAAATATTAATTACCTAAGTACTATTTTTAAAATTCCTTTGTAATTGTTTTACTTAGTTTCGCAAAATAACCCTGAGGAGGGTGCAATTGCGCTGACATATGAGCTCTGGTATCAGACCGAAACTCAACAGCAGAAGTTCTGTTAGTACGTTGTCGAAAAAGGGTTGTTTACCTACTGCCGACGATCGGGCTGCTCACTTCATGTCAGCTCATTTAACAAAAATTTAATTAATAATGATCATAAGTTGTTTTTGTTTTAGAATGGACTAAAACAAAATGCGATTATAGACGAGATTATTTTCAATTGGTGTTATATAAGTATTGCTTCAAACTGCGAATTCAAATTATGATTCTAATAAAATAATTGAGTGAGTATAATTATAATAAAATTAGTAGTGAATTCAATTCCACCATCACTTAATTTTTTATAATAATCTGTAATTATTATGTACTGTCATCTGGCGGTGGCTATTGATATTATTATTTGAGGTTGTATTCACCTTGACTAACAACTAGATGGCGCAACCGTCACATGAGATGAGATTTTTACAAATAAATCAACGTATAAATATAGATAAATTTAAGTAATATGTATCTACAAATATTTTTACAACTTTTAGTTAATCATACAATTTTAGTAAAATCCTATTTCGTAACATTTCACCGTCAACTAGGTTTCAAACACAGAATACATAAATTGATAGTATGTACTAATGGGGGCTATCGCGTGTGATTTTGCCACTAGAGGCGCTTGTGTCGCGTGAGGTCCAAAAAAAATTCAATTTTCACTGGTTTTAGCGGGCTTCCTGACATAAATTATAATTTCTTTAATTTACCTGTTGAAAAGTGATCTCTTTCGTGAAATTATCGCAAATATGGATTATTTGACGATGAATGTGAACGCTTTGAAAGCGGAATTAAGAAAAAAAGACGCAAAAATAGCGCAAAAATAAATGTCACTATGGTGCAGTTTATGTTTTTTGAAGCTGTTGTGATAATATGAATAATTAAGAATATCTGGCATTTACTGACAAAATGTTCTTCATGTTGAGTTTCGTCTGTATCTAAAGAAAGTGTGGCAGTTTCCAGTTTCTTTTTTTGAAGTTGATGAGCTCTTTCTGCACGTTTTCTTTTAATTTCCTTTCTCTCTTCACTGTCTTGGTTCCAAGAAAATAGACTAGGTACAACTTTTGGCTTTAAGAGTAGCTGAAAATTTGTGAACAGAAGATTACAACATACGAAAGTAACATAAACGTTACTCAAATAAGGATGAATAAAAAAGCTTATTATTTACGATTTTTCGTATTTGATTGTTTGGGTAACACATAATCCTCGGGGTTAAAATGTTTTTTACAAACACGAGAATGTTTTGTCGGAGTATAGTTATTCCTACGAATCGCCACAAGCCACTGTTTTAGAACAGTTTTATCTTTTGGAAACATATGTCCTCCTTTTTTTTCCGAACAAAATGGAACTGCACAGCATTGCGGCATAGCTACTCGATATGATAATAGCTATTTATAATTAATAAATCACATATTATTTATAATTAATTAATGAGATTCAAGATTCAAAACTTTTTTTCGCCTTTGACAGCTATACCTCTGGACCTGAGAGAAAGGAAATTAAAAGAAAACGTGCAGAAAGAGCTCATCAACGTCAAAAAAAAGAAACTAGAAACTGCCACACTTTCTTTAGATACAGACGAAACTCAACATGAAGAACATTTTGTCAGTAAATGCCAGATATTCTTAATTATTCATATTATCACAACAGCTTCAAAAAACATAAACTGCACCATAGTGACATTTATTTTTGCGCCTTTTTTTCTTAATTCCGCTTTCAAAGCGTTCACATTCATCGCCAAATAATCCATATTTGCGATAATTTCACGAAAGAGATCACTTTTCAACAGGTAAATTAAAGAAATTATAATTTATGTCAGGAAGTCCGCTAAAACCAGTGAAAATTGAATTTTTTTGGACCTCACGCGACACAAGCGCCTCTAGTGGCAAAATCATACGCGATAGCCCCCATTGCTACTTTTGCTACATAGCTAATCAATCCTACTGCTTTATCATAATTTCTATTTTTGTAGAAATGTCATAATATGTGGTAGGCTTTAGTCCTTGTTCATGCGCTAGCATTTGGCTAGCATCAATGTAGTCTGTGCCTTGTTCCTAGTGTGGTACTATCATAGAGTTTATATAAGCTTATACCTCTATGGGTACTATTCATCTTATAACTGGCAACTCTGCATCGTAATATAATATCGCATGATTCTGGTTCTCTGCTGCTATTGGTCAACTCAGCCATATCTTCTATGCTATTGGTTCACTAATGTCACCTCAGATTCAGCAAGAAAACAACAAATGTTATGTCAATCAAACTTAAACTTATTTATAATCAAAGAGTATGTAATCACTGCGTTAATAACGTTAATAATATTGTAAACACGGGTTTAATTGTGAAATTCTTTTTTCTTTGATTATGATTTTATTTTATTAATAATTTAGTGTTAACTTTAAAAAGCTAAAACATGAATCAAGACGAGTCAAATATATTTAACATACAAGATATATCGGAAATTGAAGGTATTACAAACATTGAAACCCTAAAATCCTATAATTAAAACGCATTTACAATTCTTTAATAAAAACGTTAAATAATATTCTCGTTTTAGATTTCCTGAATGGTTGCGATGGAGATTTTATGAAAAAACTCGAGGAAGAGCTTGAATGTGAAGAAGCCTCGTTGGGTCACGATTTAGACGATCTGAATATTGACTGGAAAGCAAAATCTGAGTCTACAATTCAACCTCCACCGATTCAATGCACAACCAGTAATCCGCCTGTGTTCGGAAATAACGTAACAACTCCACAATCAAATTTAATTTACCAAAACAGCAGTCCTGTACAGGGTGTGTACGCCAGAGAAGAAGCGTACACTTTGCAACACACTTTGCCCAATATAAAACAACATGGACAAAATGTATCATCAACACAATCGCCAATGCTTGTCCAGAAAGTGGTTCAAAGTCCTGTTTATGTGAATATAGCTCCCGGTAATCGTCAACAGTTACCAAACAGTAGACAAATGATACAAGTAGATACAGTCAAACAAGCGAATCGGACGAGTAAAAGGCAGCACAATAATCAACCCATCTTAATGCCAAGCAGAAGTAAAAATGTCACTCCGCTCATATTGAAAACAACAGATTCTAATTTCTCCCCTGTCATTTTACAATCCAATATACTTAATGCTGAAACGCAAACTTTGATGTACACGAGTGCACCAATTCAAGGTAATTGGTTTTTGAATTTTGTTAAGTAAGTTATTATATAAGAATTTTATTATGTAAAATATATAAATTCTGAAATAATAGTAGTGAAATATTAAATACATATATATGAAGAAATATTTATAGTAATAATTGTGGAATTTTTAGGATTGAGGTACTTTATTTTGGATTTAGCTTATATATAAATTTTATAAATACCAGTTGTTGCACGTGACTTTGTCCAACTTTTGAGTTTATTCATAACAAACAAAAATACAAATATTTTCTCTTTACAATATTAGTAATCTATACTTGTAATTGGAAACAATATATTGCTCACTTATTTGTATTTAATATTAGTAATGTCACAAGAGGAAAATATCAATTGATTGTTAAGTTTTATATTAAAGTTTGCCTTATCATTGTGGTACCAAATTGTGATTTTATGCTAAGAAAAATTTTGAAATATGTAGATCAAATAAGATTCAAACGTCTAAAATAAATTAGAAGACCAGGCCATAATAATTTGTCGTATAAACAGCCCAGTTACATGGTGGGCTAGTTTCGCAGGATGTTTTGCAGGCTAGTCACACAAAATGTTCAATGAAAATTCATTATTTTTTAACAAACTTTCAGGACAAACTCCAGGTGTATTAGGCAATGCAAAGTCCACTTCTCACACATTCTTTACGAGCAGTAATGGGCAAACTTTGCTAACTACTGGTATCCCAGTAGTTCTCGATGGTGACAAGATTGCTCTCAGTCAAGCACCACCAGGTCCTCCCAAAGAAGTTAAGAGAAGTGCTCACAATGCGATAGAACGAAGATATAGAACCAGCATAAACGACAGGATAATAGAACTTAAAAACATGATTGTTGGTGAAGAGGCTAAGGTATGGTTATTATATTTTACTACTAGTTTAGCTTGGATCATCAATAAGCTCAGAATTGAAGTGTTGTTAAAAATAAGTCATGACTTCACACAAATTTTCTGCATTAACATTTACATCTCTTCTCTGAAGAGAATAAAAAGAATAACTGTCTAAGAGTCTACAGTTTTCATGGATCAAGAGCGATCAAAGAATAGTTTTTGTTAATAATGAAATAAAGCTATAAAAATTTTTTGCCACATGTATAACGTCTCTCACGAATGTCTCTTACGAGAATGGCATGAACGATTTTACTGATTTTTTTTAGTTGTGTTGATAATAAATTGTCAGGACAAGGTTTGTATCAAAGAATATTTTCGGAAAATAGATGACAATAGTCAGAAGTTTGGATGATATTTTTTATTTGGATCATATTTTTATATGAAAAAATCAGGAAAATGGTTGACCGATCAGCTAGTAAATGTTTTATATAAAATACACATATTAAATATTTTTTTAGCTAATCGCAATTCTCATTTTATTAGTTTTATGAACTCTCTTAAAATACTTTACCTTTGCAATGTTACAGTTAAACAAATCAGCTACACTGAGAAAGGCAATTGAGATGATAAAGTACCTGAAAAGTCAGAACCATAGACTGCTAGAAGAGAATAAGAGTCTGAAAATGGCGTTCCAAAAGGCGGGTCTGAAGGAGCCATTAGTGGAGGCTCCATATACTCCTCCACACAGTGATTCGTCTTCACCGTTCCACTCTCCACAGGCACTCGACAGTGATTCTGCATCTTCTCCAGAATACAAGGTCTGTATTTGTACAATGTATATAACTCGTGTTAATAACATCAGTAATAAATAGATAGATAGATAGATAGATATACTTTATTGTACACAGAGTAACACAAAAAAAAAAAAATGCTGCAGCTGTATATCCAACTCTCAACCAAATTACAGCAGATATAGTGTGTTTGCGCTAAATAGAAAGTCCTGCTTTAGTTTATAATTTTAATTAGAGCATGTTTATGTTTATTGTTCCATTGTTAAATTTTCAGAGTGAAGACAAGTATTCAAAGATAGTAATGGGTATGGGTGATCACTCACGGTTGGCGCTTTGTGCTTTTATGGTGGGGCTCATTGCCTTCAACCCATTCGGGGTTTTCTTAGGAAGTTTCTTGTCAGAGTCCTCTACAGACGATTTTACTGCAAGAATTGATCAAAGGAAAATATTGTCTGAATACAATGATGGTGAGTATGAACATAATAATAGAAAACTTAACTTCTCGGTATTCTAAACACTGTGTTGTTACTCTGGTGTTGTTATAGGTTACAACACTTCTTCCTGGGCTGTTTGGATGTTCCATACATTCTTCATGTATCTAATAAATATTCTAATATTGGGTGGATGTGTGGTGAAACTCTTGGTGTATGGAGATACAGTTCCCAAAGCACAATCAAACGAGGCTGCCCAATTTTATAAACATAAACGACAAGCTGAATACTTTATAAACAAGGTTAGTATTTATTAATTTTCGTTTATCAATTACTGAATGAAATTGGTTTACAGACTTGAGACTGTCGTAGCGGCAAATTACTACTGCTTTCTTTTGTATTACATTTAATTTAAAATGATAATTAGGTAATTGCATTAAAAGTCAGTGGTCCCACACGCCGTCTTGTCATGCCTGTTCTATTGAGATAGTTGTGTTGATATAACAGAATGAGTTGGCAAACGCGCGCTTGGAGTTGCACCGCTGCCTGGAGGCGAGCGGCACACGCGTGCAGCCCGCGGGGCGGCGTCGCACCGACTGGCTGGCGCTTCTGGCGGCTCTTCTGCGACACCTCATGCAGCGGCTGCCGGCCGGCGGATTCCTCTCGCGCCGGCCAGCGGACCTCTTCAGAGACAGGTGAGCTCTCAAACAAACCTCCATAACATCCTAACCTAATAGTCTCACAGTCGTGCGACACGTATTTGTCCATACTATCCATACTAATATTATAAATGTGAAGACTGTCTGTCTGTCAACTTCACACGTCTTAACCGATCATCATTAAGTTTTGCATGCACGTTGTAAGGTATACAAGAAACGACATAATCTTCTGACAAGCTGTACTTTCATCCAGAAAAAAGTACTGTTCCCAAGGGATTATCTAAATAAAAATAAAAAACTAACGTCTGGTCAAAGTTTTAAAGCAACAAGAGGTCAAACGTTATATTGAAAGAAAGAAAGAAAGAAAAGAAATTTTATTGAATCAACACAAATAGCACATGCAATACAAGTTTGCAGTGCCAGTGCATGCACCAGTGTCTCGACCCAAATAGGCACCCAACTCAGCATATGCTGTGTGTGCTACAAGTCACACACAGCGCCGATCTTCCGCTGGGGACCTCATGGTCGGCTTCACGGACGCCCGCCCAAGTCCATAACATTACACATAAATAATATATATCACTAGACTAGAGAAATATATAGCAGTCTCTAATAACATAAATAAATGAATAATCACAATATAGTTTTAAATACATTAATTAATTTATACATATATTAAATATATTATAAGTCTAACCATAAGTGTAAATATATATACTACTGACGTTATTCGAACTATGATAGAAAAAATTAGATAATTGATACTTCTGTTTTCAAATTTTCCTGTTGTTTCTGCCGTTCCTTGAGAAAGAGTTTCAATTTGGTCTTGAACCCGTGCAAACTGTGAAGATTGCGAATTGGTGGCGGTATGTTATTCCAGATCTTACTAGCCGCGTATCGGAAACTACCTCTAAAACTCATTGACACGTGACGTGGCGTGCACAGTTCTCGGGAATGCCTACGTACTTCACCAGATCTGGAACCCCCGATCCATTCGAGTCGCTTATACAAATATTTTGGAGTTTCGTATTTTATTAAACCAAAGAGTAAACTTGCTAAATGCAGTTTCTGTCTAGACCTCATTTTCAAAATTCATGTTTATTTAAAAAAGGCGTCACATGACTTCGAGGTGGTATTTTAAAACAAAAACGTGCACATGCACTCTGTACTCTTTGGATTAGACGTTGCGTTCGTTTGAGCAGACGAGGACCAAATACTGTATCCATATAGTTCAGTCGGGACAGTACGAGCGTTTCTACCAACTGTATTCGCAATTCTTCACTTAGATACGGCCTTATTCTATACAAAACTTTGAGTTTATAAAAACAAGTTCTAATAGATTGTATAATATGCTGTTCAAAAGTTAAGTTAGCGTCCATAACAAGCCCTAAGTTCCTTGCTTCAAACACACGTTCTATGTTTTTCTCCATAATTGAGATATTCCTTTTAAAATTTAATTTCAAAATTTGATTTTTTGTACCAAAAATTATGCTTATATTATATATGTTAATTTTCTAACGCAGACGAAGTCGCGAGCACCAGCTAGTCATTAATATAACATTTATGAATCATTATTTTTTCACGTTAACAGTCCGGTAAGAAGAGCAGCTCAGCAGTGGGCAGCCGAGGTGTCGAGCGTTGCGTGTCGTCTAGCTAAACTGGAGACGCTGTCGAGCGACAGTGGGCGCAGCGAGCGAGTCTTGCTCACTCTGCACGCGCTCAACTTGGCCGAGGTGGCCGCACGCGATGCTCAACTTGCTGAGTCGTACGTCACTGCGGCGCTAGTCTTCAAGGACTCCATACCTAAAATTGGCAACTGGCTGTGCGGGTGAGTTGGATCAAAAGTGGATACTAAAGGAGGATATGGCATTTTCCCCTAAAATTAAGCGCTGAACGTTTGCTGATAACATATCGAACAATTTTTTCTAACTCACAATATTTGTCTCCAAGAGTGGAATATTGCATCTATTAGAAAAATACTTAACAAATCTTTTGCCTAAAACAAATATTTTATTTTGTTTAAACTAATTAACGAATGTTTGCGCTAAAGTCAAATTTGACGATGTAATGAGCGAAATATTAAGTTTTAATAGGTGCTAAGAAGCTTGTACGTTTAGGTATCGTAAAATTAACTACATAATTGAACCTTAATTTTGACATTACATATAGGACACTTGACTAATTGATATGTATGTACTGAATAGGTACTACCTGTCGCTCGGGCGCTCGGTGTGCGAGCGGGGCGGCGTGGCGGAGGGCGTGGGGGCGTCGGTGCGCTGGGCGGTGAGCGTGCGCGGGGAGCAGTGGGTGCGCACGCGCCGCTGGCCTTATCGCCCCGACACCTCTGCCTTCGCCCTCTTCGTGTGCCGCGACTGGCCAGCGGACCCGCTCGCCTACGCTATGCGGGTATCACACATTCTCGTCATTGCTCAACCTTAAGCTGGGAATACACATGCCCGTAGCTTGCACACTAGCATACCAGCTCCTTGCACGTGCCAGCTATTGTCATGTGTATACGCTAACTGGCATGCCTGTAACTGGCATACATGTAGCTAGCACATTTGATTTACTTGCATGCCCGTTGAGGGAGGGGACACGGGGGTTGCCAAACTGGCACGTGTGAACAGACGCGACAGCTACGGGCATACCAGTAGCTGGCCGTAGGCGCACGTTTTTTGTCTCAATTATTTAGCTACACATTCAATTGCTAGTAACAACACGATTTTGTTTAATTCATCTCTATTGTTATCCATTTTTGGCGCGCAAAAATAGGTACGAGTGACTCTCACGAACTGTCCTGTGTATACGTGATGTCCTTGCATGCAGTGGCGTAGCTAGCATGGGTGGCACCCGGTGCGGATATTGTAGGTGTCACCCCAAAAATCAATCGAAACTATTAAAATAAAATAAAAGTAATAATAATTTATGTTTTATTAAAATATTACAAACTAGCGGATCGTCCCGGCTTCGCACGGGTGGACATTTATTTTTTTAACATTTTGGGATAAACGTAGAGTAAATGTGTCAGTTGCATCCACTGCGTATAGATGTGCACGCCCCTCTCCAGCACTTCGGTGCCCCCTCCTCTGGGGGAGTCAAAATATATTTTGCTTTTGGCAAACACTGAAATGTTAAAATGTTATTATTCATGTTATATTAACCAATGATATAAATAAAATTAAAATTTCTTCCTTCTAGCTTTAATACTTGCAAACTCCGAAATCACGTCATCAAAATTTATATTTTGTGTTGCTTCATGTTCTATCGTTAAAATACCAAGATTGTTTAATCTGGTTTCAGTCATTGTAGCCCGCAAATAATTTTTGATTAATTTTAATTTGCTGAAACTCCTCTCACATGAAGCAACTGATACGCATATTGTTATAAATAACTTTAGTGCAACCATTAGATTGGGAAGAGATTCTGTAAAATCCCATTCCACAATAAATTTCAAATAGTCCAGAGTCACCCAATTAGAAACTGTAACATTGGCCGCTTTTAAATGTCTTCTCAGTCTTGGTATCTCTAAGAGTAGTTCCGTTCCTGATACCTCATCGTAAAGGCCAGTAAATTTTGATATAGCAAATTTTAATTCTTCAGTGTTCGCCAAAAGCAAAGTATTTGACTGCACAACCTCAAACAATGAAGCTACATCTTGAATGGATTTTGATCTTGTTTGGAGTTCAATATTAAATCTGTCAAGACATTCTAACATGTCCTTTTGAAGGTGCGCTCTAAGTGTAAGTCCAGCATCCGTAGACGATGCCAACTCACCGGGCATGCGTTTCTTAAAACGAATTCGTCGTTCCATTGGAATGTTGTATTCTTCCGATTTTTGTACAGCAAAATCTATTGCCTCTTGTGCAAGATGCATCCGTTTTTCTTCAATGAAAAGACGAAGTGCTTCTAGTTTTATGGCTATTTGATCAAGACTTAAGCCTTTACTTTGTAATGCAATCTGAGCATTGTTCACTTCCCTTAGCACTTCATTCCAAAAGAAAAGATAGCAAAGAAATGAGAAATTGCACACAGCAGGCATAAGGTTTTGTGCAGCTCCTCTGGTGTCTAAATTTGCTTGTTGGTCGCATAGTTCCTCAATTGCAGAAATAATCTCATCAAAATTTACAGCCAATACTTTTACTGCAGCATAATGAGCACTCCAGCGCGTTGTCGAAAGTCTTTTAACAGATGCTGTGCTATGTTTGAGGAGCACTTCCCAGCGGCTTGTGGAAGCAGAAAAAAAGTTGAATACTGCCTCTACTGCTCCGAAAAATTTAACACAAGTCACATTTTGTGCGAAGGAATGTTGGCCACATAAATTAATTGCATGATCTATACAACCAAAAAAAATTGCTTTCTTGTTTTTTTCTTTTATAATAGCTTGTACTCCCCCGTGTATGCCACTCATAACTGCTGCATTATCATAACCTTGAGAACGACACATCATAATGTCTAAACCATCGTTTTCAAGTTTCTTAAGTATTTCAGCGCTTATATCAGCTGCTTTTTTTCCATGTAAAGGAAAAAATCCTAGGAATACTTCTTTGACTTCTACTTTTCTATTACTAATTTTCACGTAACGAATCACTTCAGACATTTGATCGACATGTGAAACGTCGGGTGTGCTATCAAACATGATTCCAAAATATTTAGTCAATTTAATTTCGTTGACAAGCTGGCATTTTACGTGATTGGCTAAAACATTTATGAACTCATTTTGTATATCTGGCGATAAATATGTTACTTTAGGTGATTTTTCCTGTTCCAAATATAAGATATGTTCTTTCAATACTGCATCATACTTTGACAGTAGTTTGACTAGCTCTAAGAAATTACCTTTATTTGAAGAGCCTTGTCCCTCATCATGTCCACGGAATGCTAGGTTTTGTTTAGCCAGAAATAAAGTTATATCCAATAATCTAGATAAAAGATTTTGCCACTTCTGTTTTTCCGTATTCATTAATTGCAAGACTGCGTCATCTATTGTCGTATGCGATTTTAATCTCATTTCCAAAGTTTTCCACTTTTCGAAATTTTCTAAATGTTCACATGAGGTTTCATGGTCCGATACTCTGGGATTTAGCTTCCACCATTTCTGAAATCCAGTTGTAAATGTTGTTTCTGTGTTAATAACAGCAAATAAACGACAGCAAAAACAGTACAGGTTATTTGATATAGGAGAATAAACCATCCATGACCGCAGAATTTTTTCACCACTAGGCATCACTTTATAAAACCATTCCCTTGAAAGATGACGACTGTCACCTTTTATCTTTGAGCCATGTCGAGATACAGTAGTAAACGGCCCTTCTTTGTTCTGGAAATGTTCACTTCCCTTTTTTATTATCTCAATGCGAGCCTTATCGGAAACGGGTAAACTCCAATGTGAGACATCTTTCAAGTATTGAAGTGATTCTTCTAAGCTATCAGTATTATCAACGTCATTTTCACTTATTATTTTGGTTCCGTAGATGTCATGGGTTCTCTTCATTAATTCTGTGTTGTCGATGTTGCTATCTGAATGCGAGTCTTCTGGAAGATGCATATTATCTGAATCATTACTTTCACCAGCGGGAGAATCAGAATCATGTACTTTACCTGAACTTTGACCGTCGTCTGCTTTTGTAACATATTTAAAGATAGAACCAGACATGCTGCGAACTTCATCCATTTTAGCCTTTTTGGTTTTTCTTTGCTGAAACCCGCTTTTTCTTTTCGAAGTATGAACTCCCCGCGGCATATTTCGTTCTGAGTAGGTAAGTATTCTAAAAAATGTTTTTAATTAGTAAATAATACGTTGATTTAATAAACAAATTGTGATGGTGAACGTAACACTTCACGTAACTACTTTTACCAAATATATTTATTTATATAAATTAACAATTATTTTAAATCAACTCAATAGCAAATGAACTTTCAAATTTAAAGAAATAAATTTAAAATATAGATACGATATATCTAAATATGACTATAATTATTACTTAAAGAAATATCGTCAAACGTGTAGAAATATAAATGAAATATTTTTCCGCCAGCAATACGAAAGCGTTTTTAATCAATGTACAAAAAATAATTACTGCGTCTAAAATACTTACTGTACCTAATTATCTAAGAAACCTAAAAAACGTCATATTAAATGCCTGTTCTAATATCGATTTTCTAATGTAGGTATCCAATCTAAGCTACTAAATGAATTTAGTAATAAATTACTTATTGTTTATAACAAAAACACTCCACTTACCTTTTTTTTTTTTGGAAGAATTAACTATATTAACTCTTTTAGAACGCTTTTATAATTACAATAATTGTTGTTTATAATAACAAATACTTCGCATCAATCACACGTTCACGAAAGAAATGTTGAACGGAATGCGGTCGGGAACAAGAGAAATTCCCCAAGCACACAGGTGGCAAGCAATCGCTATTTCCGGGGAATCCCCTGACTAGCGGCAGTTATAGCGAAATTCGAAGATAAAAACAACAACATTTTGGGGGAATCCCCGATCGACCGACAGTGTGTACACAAACTTACTATTCACCTATGTATTATTGTTACATATATTACTATTTTATTAGTGGCGGTTATGCAATCTGCCACAGTTTTACGAATTTTTAAATGTAGCATTACTGACGTTCACGGTCGGGTGTCACCCCTAAGCGGGTGACACCCGGTGCGGGCCGCCCCCGCCGCCCCCCCCTAGCTACGCCACTGCTTGCATGCCAGTATTACTTGCAAATGTATCCGCAGTGTGCTAGTTATTCGTACATGCCACTTTCATGCCAGCTACTTTCCCGATTTACTGGCATGTGTATCCCCAGCTTTAGTGTGCCTTCAAATTAGACGCTTGAAGAAGCGCTACGGTGGCGCCACTGTGCCGCGATACTCGTGTTTATACAGTTCGTACCGCGATTAAATTTTAGTGCCAATTCTACTTACATTACCTCACTAGTTCAGTCTGGCGTGTCACGACAGTGGCGCTGCGACGACGCTTCTACAAATGGTATGAAAATACGTTGTCGCCGTAGGGCCGTTTATTAATCATATATATACAATTACGGCCATTCTTAACCCCAGCATGTAAGAGCATATAAGATTTCTCGCAAGATAGAGGATCTTACGTAAGATTTTATCTGGTTTTAGAAAAGAATTAATTGCACTATTACGGAATTTGTTGTAAATCAAAATTTTTTATTCAGATTATCAATATTCAGATATATAATCCGCACATTTAGAGTTAAATATTACATAAGAAGGCTTTTAAATTTAAGTTTTAATTTTTAGGCATACCACTTGGATCTTCTGCAGAAGAGTCTTTACATGTTGCTGTGCGCGGATGAGCGAAAAAACACTCGAGACATATTAGAACAAATCAAACTCATCACGGATGATGTGTCAAATGAATCGAGACGCCATAATGGTATTGCTTTTTACTTTAATTAATTTTCTTAATTTTTTTAAGCACGTTTAAATGAAACTTGTAGCTTACGAATTGCAACGTTGTCATAAAATGTATTACAGACCTTTAGTTTAGAACTATGTCACTTATGTTAATTATGTGAGATTAATAGGTCGAAATTTCTGACATATATGTTGGCGGTATTTGCGAAACACAATGTCGATACTAAAATTATAATATTCTCGAATTCGGTTAGTCCTTACATATTATAAAAAAAAATCCCCAACCATGTCTGTCTATCTGTAGTCTGTCTGTATGCTCCTGATAATCTGAAAAACGACTGAACGGATTTTCATGCGGTTTAGCTATATATAAAAAATCAATCGCCGTGCGTTAGTTTCGTGAAAACTCCAGAATGGCTAAACCGATTTATTTTGGTTTTCACTTGCTAGTTATTTATAATATTGTAAGTTGTAAGTATACTGGATTAATTTGAAAAATATAATAATAATTCAAATGGTATTGCAGATTGTTGGGACCCAGTCCTGGGGTGGTGGGCTCGGCTGGTAGGAGCAGCAGCGTCCTGGCTGCTGGCAGACACCTACCATTCAGACCAGCTGGACTTGTTGCCTGATGAACTAGTCAACACAGAAGACCCCTTGCCTGGGTATTCTTATGCACCTACACTATGCGTACACTAAACATACACTGTTCTCTTACCTTACCTTTTCCATCTATCTTTTTTCTAGTTTGGTAGTTTGCTTATATTATGTCATCTTATCTTATTATAACGTATTATCGAAATACATCTGGAGGATCAACAAACGATCAGGACTTTAACCTTAATGGTTTTTTTTAATTCACGATATACGAATAAGTAGCATGCTAATATTCAATATTTCTTAACCTATAAATGTAAAATATCACGTCCCACTGCTGGGCATAGGCTTCTTCTCAATGTGTGGTGTATAGTCCATAACGCTAGTCCATTATAGTTACATATCTTCAAGGATTTCAAGATTGCTAATCGTCTTCTAGGATTCACAGATTACCTTCATATATTTTTCTTCCGTATTTTGTATTGGAAATAAACAATATTTCTAATGCGAATTCCAGTAGTATTTTCAGTATTATAAATATTATTATTATTTATGTATCCACAACAGTCCATGTTACTTATAACTTTTTTCACTTTGTTATGTTATGACACTGTTATGTAATTTAGCCACTATTACAATATTCATACTATTTACTTGTTTTGCGTACCTACTATATTGTCAAATTAAACGATTTATAAAATAATTTCTATGCTTTGGGCTTTAAAATAAATTCGATTTAATTAATTGTGTCAACAATTTAACAGTTTAAAAAACTGTGTCAAATGTATACATACAGATGTCGCAATTTATAATTTTCACTAAATTTTAATGCCACGTACGTCCTATATTTCTGATTGCCTAAAAAATTCAAATTTTTATAAAAAAAAATAAATTTTAAAAATTAACACGCCACGTTCTTACCGTTTAATAGTAGAGACGAAAGACGAATAAACAATAATTAGAAGATGACACACGCGATTCACACATCGGTCGATTTAGAATTCTAGTCGACATGTTTATAAAATATGTGCATAACGGTCGATAGTTATGATGATTAATAACTATTGTGTTAATAGGGGGGTATTGTGTTGTGTTGTGACAGGGCGCTGCACATGGCGTACAAAAGCCGGCGCGCGTTGCTCAGTCTGCCTCAGTCACGCGCCGCCCGCGACCACCACACCATACTCAAGGTAACTGTACTATTCACAAGTCATAAGTCATTCCAATCTGGTAAGTTCATACTTCATTTTGATGTAAAATCTACATGTCTTTCCAATTTTAAATTTCTGTACAATATCAACTCTTAAGCTAGGTTCCCACTACGTCATGTCTTTTAAATTTCTGTTCAATATCAACTCTTAAGCTAGGTTCCCACTACGTCTACGTGTCTTTTAAATTTTAAAATTCTGTTCAATATCAACTCTTAAGCTATGTTACACCTAGCTTAGTGGGAAGCTAGCCTGACAATTTTTTTTCGTGTACTTTTGTTTCTTTCTTTAATACTTAATTTACATCTCTTCAAAGAGAACAAACTGATCCTCCAAAATTATTATCAGTTCCATAATAATTTTAAATTTATTTATTTGTTTAATGTTAATAATTAAATGTTCTTAATAGTTCTTCTTGAAGTGACTAATATTTTTATATTCTAATCCTTCATTAGAACGTTATGAGACTCTTGCATTTTATTAATTCTATAGTATAACACAATATTTTGAAAATAATGTTTTAATTTATAAAAACATTCCTATTGTTTATAGTGTTTGATTTTTAAATAATGCTGACGGCTATTCAATGTTACTTGTCTTAAATATTATGTATTATGAATCAAATCTCAACGTCTAAGAAGTACTTTGCCGGACTGACTCATTGTTCCACCTATCTGCTCTTGACCATGAATGTTTATTCAAATGCATTTTAGTATTTTATAGGCTAGTGCTAATGAAAATGATTGTGTATTTATTACATTTTTGTTGAATATAAAAGAATGTGATATAATATTTCTTATATAAGGAATAGAAGAAACTGCATACAAGTGCTTTTTGTAAATTTGTTAAATAAGAATAATAATAATAAAAAAATCCATTCTTTTTTTTCTAAAACTTCTTGTAGGTCTAAATAGAATTAAAAAAAAACAAAGAATTTTCCGTTTTCAGTCTTCAACAACTATCAAGGCATCGGAAAGTTTTTCTAGATGAAATCACCTTTTTTGAGAATCGTTTGTCACTTTTCTATTACTAACGAATGACAATAAAATCAATGGTCAAGTATAAAAATAATATAAATATACATTATTTTGTAGCTTGAGCATATCACATACCTGTCTATGTATTGCCCCACAGTCGCTATCGCCGCTAGATGTCGCCAGATCTGTACCATAGTGTCGGACACAAAAGACGAGTGTGTGAGTGAGAAGTTTGTTCTATCGGGGTGTTACCTGTTGCTGGTGTATATGTGAGAATAGCTACCTACCATCAAGTGAATCGTCTGTTTGGCAATCCTTATTATATTAAAAAAAAAGTGCCGTAGACACGACCGTGTGTTTTACATGAATACGTAAAACAACATTACGAGTAATATTTTCATATTATATGTCCAGTGAATTTGAAATTACAATAAATTTCTTATATCCTTTAGCTACCGGAGTGGTGTATTCTATAATAGTTTGAATGTTCAATTGAAATTTTCAAGGTATGCGACATCGCTGGAAGCAAGTTAGCCGACTCGTTGGCGTACTATTGCTGTCGGAAGCCCACGCAGCTTGTCATGGTGAGGGCTGTTTCAATTTTTGCACACATTTTTTGAATTTTTCATTTTGCATGTTTTTTTTAAACCATTTTCATTTGATTAGATGCGATGTGCTTGTACCGAAGAGTGAAACCGTTGTGACTATTGTGGGAGTGCATTGTAGTTGCATTGCACTCGTTACCGTAGTATGTGCAATATAATTACAAGGCAAGTCTCGCGTTAGTAATATTCCGCATATCGAAGATTGATCTATTTTAGTGCATGGTATTGTATGAAATATATTTTTATTTGCCTTTTTGTGTATCGTTTTATGTGGATTGTTATAATAGTGTATTGTATTATATGTATTTAGTATTTTATACTATTGCTCACTAGTAAAAAATTAAAATTGATACGAGGTCCTGTCTTTCAATTTTTTTTTCTATAAAGATATTTGTAGTAAATTCCATTCCATATTCCATAAGCCAATGAAAAGAAACCGCATCGACACAGAGCGCCATCTGACCCATAATGGCGAAGTAAGTTATAAATAAAAGCAAAACACCGTGAAGTTTGACAGAAAGTGTTTTCTTAGGGGATTTTTTTAAAATCGTGATAAAAAGTATCCCACTTTGTATCTAAATCAAATTTAACATGTTTATTTGTGATAAGAACTAAGAAAATAATAGAGAATGAGACTACCCACTCTTACTTATTAGTATATTTATTGTAGTTATTATTTATTATTATCTAACTAATCTATACATAAAAGAATACTAGTTAGTATCTTTTATTCAGGTTAAAGGTATATTAGGTTAGGAATAACTTTTGTACTTTTTATTTTGTGTTAGTTATTAAAATTCATTACATGTAGTGCACGTTTGCACATTAATTTGCATGCAAGCTACGCTCAATATAGAGTTATATAATTATAATTAATTATAACTTTTTCTAATTGTTCTAATTAATTAATAAGTGTAAATTTTTTTCTTTGTTTCTAAAATAAGTGGTGAACATTTGCAGATGATGCAAGTGATGTGCTGCGATTGGATCCTGGAAGTGCGCGCGGGGGTGTGGGAGGCGGCGGAGGGGGCGGGGCGCGCGGGAGAGGAGCAACCGGCGCCGCACGACCAGCTGCGCGCCTTCCAAAGGGACCTGCATTCGCTCAGGCGTCTCTCGCAGCATCTGCCCGTGAGTTCACTACTCTTTCACTGGTTCTTTCAAAGCGTTCTTTTTCAATGTTGCCTATAACACAAGCCACGCTTTAATTTGTTCTTTTTTGATTTCACAACTTGTTTCTTGTCTTTCTGCTCAATTTCTACCCATTTGTGGACATAAACTATTTATTTATATTTTATTTAGTCTGTATATATTGTTGTGCAGTGGGTGACTTCTCGCGTGCTGCTCCAATCGGCGGTGTGTCGTATGATGGCCGGCGCAGCTCCCAGACGCACGCAGCAACTGCTCGACGGCAGCTTGAGACCGCGCTCTTATCGCCCCTCCATTATTTGTGGCAAAGGTATCCATTTTTTTTAAACTATATTGTATTTTAATAAGTGCATCTATGTTTTTGATTTTTAATAAGTGTGCGACCACACCATCGGCTTTAACGCTCTATACATGCGAACTTAGCGATAAGCACGGCTCGTGTGAGATCGTGCTATACCGCGCCGTTAACTACGGTTAAGTTTAGTATGGTGAAAACGGCGTTTATATTGTATTTGTCGAATTGGGTGTGCAGAACGCGCAGCGGAGAGCGGCGGCGGGGAGGGGGAGCGGGCGGTGGCGCTGTACATGGCATGCGCGCACCTGCCACCGGCCGTGCTAGCCGCGCCGGGCGAGCGCGTCGGCATGCTGGCCCAGGCGGCCGCCACTCTGCACAAGATCGGCCATCGCAGTCGTCTGCCGCACTGCTACCACCTCATGAAGTCCATCAGCACGCTGCCGCCCGCGCCTTAAGGCTTGTTCGGACTACTTAGTCAGTACTTACTTAGTACTAAACTACTCGCTACTGCCCACAAACGGTCGAGTACAGCACACAAGTGAGTGGCTGCAATCTGAACTTGCTTCGACAGAAACTGAATTAAAATACAGTTGCAATTAATAAAAATAGGCTGAATTCCATACATTTCAATATCTTTATTTAGGAATAATTTTATATACCGCGAATCATCTTATATGAAGTTACTTCATAGAATAGAGAATGTAAGGGTACTGAAACAGTAGCAGAACAATGGATATACTTTGCCTAGTTTAATAGAAAACTTTGGTTTTATTTATATTTGTTGTAAATCATCATTATATAATTGTTTAATTAGTTTTTAAGTTTACTTATATTTAAAAATAACAATGAAATTTTTGACGTAGATTTATTTCCTCTATAATAGGTACAGATAGTATAGGAGTTAATTTTTATATGATTTTAAATGTAAATTGCTTGACACACAGTAATTACGATAGTTTAATTTACAATATTTAAAAATCGTGACAAATACGAGGTATTAAAAAGCAAAGCCATTGCATCTGTTGTTAATAATTTAGGAACTTGAACAAATTGAAAATGTATTTCTTAATTATTTTTTATTGTATTTAAGTAGTGAAATAAAATATTTTTGCTGTGAATATTATGTTTTAATTTGATCAATCAGCTTTCATTGTGATTGTTCATCAAGGATTGACATAACATCAGTGGGTCTAGCGTGCTAGAATGACAGGCTTTCAAGTTATCTTTGTGTAGACTAAAGAATATCTATTTATACTATCTACAAGTGGGTCATTAGGAAGCTTAGCGTAATGCTTTCTTGAATTTAGACTTCAAAATAAAGCGGCATGGGATAAGTGCAAATCGTTCCACTAGAATAATTGAGGGTTTTGTTAGTTAATTGTCAGTATTTTTAAGCATTGATTTATTTTAGCTACAATTTTGCTATTATTTGCCAACGACTTTTTATCTTCCGCGTATTTTTAAAAATTGTAGCCCGTGGCGATCCTCCAACTATATAAATATATACCCAAGTAATGGCAATGGCAACACTGAATCCCAATAAATTTTATGTAACAGTGTAGACTGGCGGCTTATATAGTAAATCCATGCTGTATAGTTTATTATGTTGCACGCATACCCCCCGCCGCTAGGATTGTTGGCGTTAAGCAGACTTCATAGACCTGTGAGACACACCCAGATGCTAAGTGGCATAAGCACTACTTTAGATACCTATTAAAGGTTTTGTTCATCGAACGTCAATTTATCATGAGGTATAAATAAACTCATGCTGTCGAGTAACAAACTACCCAGACAAATAGGTTGAACAGAATAGCACATATGTGTTATTCTGTCTGATGAACAGACATAATTTTATATTTTTTTATTAATGCTATGAATTGTAAAATTTCGTAAAAATCCGTTCCGTAGTTCTTGCATGAAAAGTAACAAAATCCATCCGTCAATCCATACACTTTTGCATCTCAGTGTACTGTGAAACTTTTTTGCTTACTCTATGTGCACTGACCTCTATGTATATGTAAATTATAGAGGTCAGTATCTATGTCTATGGGACATAGAGAAGACAAGACAGTTGGCTTAGCTATGAAATGAAATAACAAGGAATGACCAAGGAATGACAATACAATGACATGACATGACGTTGACAGCTTTAATCCAAAATTCCATTTCCATTGTATTGAATTAAGATTTTATTTTAGCGCAATTTTAGGGTTTTCTATTTATATTGTTTGCCTGAATCAAGTTTAATTTAATTGCCTTACCATCAAAAACTAACTATTTTACCAATTTTTTTTAATTTTTAATCAAACCCTTACAATGGTAAGAAAACCAATTTTGAAATTTAACTTTGCGCACTTTTCGTAGCTCCTTGGTATTTTCTGATTTCATATTAAGCTTCTAATATCTGACGTTTGTTTATTGGTTACTTTAACTAACAAGAGTCACATTAATTAAGTATGTAATAAGTTTAAAAAACAGTCCAATGCATTACACATTTCAGAGTACTACAGCGACTAATGTTCAGAAAAAAACCCCAACTTCAAATAATGTTCAAACTGGCGGTGTTCGCAAGAAGTCAGGGCCTAAATTTGAATTGTCTGATGAACAAAGACGAGACATTAAAGAGGCTTTCGATTTGTTTGATACTGAAAGCACTGGTAAAATAGATACTAAGGAGTTAAAAGTGGCAATCAGGGCATTAGGATTTGAGCCCAAGAAAGAAGAAATTAAAAAAATGATAGCTGAAATAGACAAAGGCGACGGAAAAGTTACATTTGAAGATTTTTTAGAATTAATGACTGTAAAAATGGCAGAAAAGGACACAAAAGAGGAGATCTTAAAAGCATTTAAATTGTTTGATGATGATGAAACAGGTTGGTTTTACGAGTACCTACCTATCCTATCTATAGGCCATAGGCAATATATTATTTTTTTATGTTATGGTCGGTAGACAGTCCATCCACTTGGTGGTAGGTGGCTACTGTCACCCATAGTGCTCTGCCGATTAGCAGCACCTATGGACACATAGCATTAAGGATAAGGCAATGAGAAGGGATAGGGAAATTTAAATAGACCATATACATTCTGATACCGAGTACCAGTGTCATCTAATCTTTTTTTTATCAGGGTCTTTTTTTATAATTAAACATACCTAACACAGAATTAAACTCAGTGAATTTGTATTTTTAGGTAAAATTTCATTCAAAAACTTAAAAAGAGTTGCCAAGGAACTCGGAGAGACTTTAACAGATGAAGAACTTCATGAAATGATTGATGAAGCAGACAGAGATGGTGATGGAGAAATAAATCAGGAAGAATTTTTGCGTATCATGAAGAAAACTAGCCTTTATTGAAAGTTAACAAAATTTATTACTTAGCTTTTCTAGCTCCACTAAGATATAAAAAAAAAACTTATTCTCGTTCTACCATAGTTGAATGTAGTAGAACAAAAACATTTCAATTAAATTACAGTGTAAACTCTTCATATTGTCGTTCTTTATAGAGAAAAACTCCCTACAATATAAAATTGGTTAGGTTAGGTTAGCGCAACAACCATTCTATTGTGAAGTAATATAATATTTAGATGACAGCAAATATTTACAAACATATGAAACAGTGTACATAATATGTTAATGTTAGAAGATGTTTAGGACTAAGTCCATCTACTGTTGCCAGAGGGGATCTACTGCTGTAGTGTCCACTAATAAATTAAATAAGCCAAAACTGGAAGATTTAGACCAAGCAATTTTGTGGTAAAGCAATAAACAGCGCCAGAACGTTAAAGCCAAGGCTGAGAAGTTTGCCAAAAAATTAGACATAAAATTCGGCTCGGAAAATTTGGTTATTTTTATTTCTTCCATGTATGTAACATTAAAACATTAACTCTTTTTAATAAAAAAAAAAAATTAAGGTTGTCCTTAGAGATTGGTTATAAAGAGTTTACACTGCACCTATAATCAGCAATTTTTATATAGTTAGAATGCAAATGTTATGTTTCATAATATATTATTGTAGATAGAATGGAACTGCTTTATTGATTGTATTTGCACAAAAAAGGAAATTATTATACAACTTAGTATTAATTTAAGTATTCATTATAAGGCGATTAAGACATTCCAAAGATAGTATCTATGAAATTTGTAGGTTACCTTAATTGATTATAATTTTTAAAAATAGTATTTGTTTTGTATATGAAATAAGACTGATACATCTACTTATTTGAAATCTTGAATCTTCATCTTTAATGTATTTGTAAATTTTAATTTTTCTGTTTAACATGAATCATGTTTTATTTTGTCCAATGGATAATATAAGTGGTATTTAAAACTAATATCAATTGAATAATATTAACGGATAGTGTTTGTAAGCACTCACTAAGCATATTTCAAAAAATATTTATGGACAGGAAATATTATTTACTAAAAAATAAAACTGCACCTGTGTGTACTTACCTACATGGATTTTTTAATTTACCATTAATCTTGTATATTTTACATTATAAGTTTAGTTTAAAGGAAATTAAATTTCATTAGTTATCTTCTTAAGACAGGCTGACAACCATGTGCTGCAACCATAGAAAGTTAAGGATAATGGATTACCCAGGGTAAGGGAAATGGACTCTGGCATCCCTTACTTGCAAATAGAATTAACAGCACACACTGGTTATTTCTCAGCGGTCTTCTGTAAGGGGCTGATTAGTCGCCATATAGGTTGCCCAAATGACTGTGAAACATAGTGTGTTTTGTCACTATTTGCCAGATTAAGATCAGAGCCAACTTTGAAAAGTTCATCCAAAATTGGACTTGCCGGGATTTGAACCCAGGACTCCAGGATAGAGTGCTAAGGTAAAACTTAGCACTCAACCAATGGGATTGTCAATAAAAAAATAGATAGGTAATAAAAACAAAGACATTAATAAAGTGTATATTTTATATTCCGAACAAAAAAAAATAGTATAAAAATTTTACTCTTAACCTAAGTTTGGGTCGGCACCATTTTTATGTCAGATTAGGTTTATTCCGGTTAGGATAGGTTCCAGAAAAAAACTTTAACCAATTTCATGACAGCTATTTTAAAATTAATTAGATCTCGTTTTTGCCCACTGTCAATAATTTGTTTAGTGAAAATATAGAACTTTCTGAATTCCTATATAACAAAGAAGCTTTATAATGATTATACAAGAGCATTACTTACTACAGAAAAATAATAACTAAAACTAAATAGCTAAAATGACTTTTTATATTAATGATATACTATCATGCAGATCTCTCAATATCATTGCCTTCTACTTGCCCAAAATAAGCTTTATGGCACATATTGACAAACCAACTTCTACCACCCCTGGTATCATCTTAATAGTTTTATTTATTCTATCCCAGTCCAAATCTTGATCCTTAAACATCCAATCTATAATAAAGTTGCCATTGTTGGTAACTACTGGTCCTGCTTTGGCAATTGCACTGTGTAACTTGATATCTCCATCATTAGGGACAGAGTTTATTCCTTATAGGAACATATGCTATAGGTATGATTTCAATAGATATTCCTTTCTATCGCCAAGTTTCTTTGAATCCTTAGTGTAATCTGCTATCACAATAAGTTTCTTTGAACATGATGCTATGATTTTTTACTGAAGTAAATATCCCCACCTCCTTTCATAAGGGTCATGTCATGTCATGTCAACTTCATCTGCTCCATTGATGGTAACATCTATAACAGGATTGGTATTGAGCTCTCCCAATGTGAGGTTATGTTTTATAATTAGCTGTTTCGCTTGAAATGATGTTGGAATACAAGTTACCTTTAAGTTTTGAGTTTCAACTTGTTCAGCAAGCCATTGGACAGCATATACAACCGTCGCCCCACTACCCACACCGAAAACATATACAAATTCGTCAACAGCTTGATAAGCAGCCACTTGTTTAGCTTGTTCCAAAGACATTTTACATTTAAACTCACTATATGACCTAAAAGTAACGCTTAAATACTTTATTGCTTCTCGGAAAGGTTTTTTGAACATGAAAACAATTTTGTTATTTGTAGCTTTGGTACATCAAGAAAGACATGCCGGAGACAGATAAAGATATAGAGTTTTTTTAGGTCAAAAAAGTGTCAAGTCAAACCAATTTTCATTCTGTACCATTATGGTACTGTTCCATAGTCTGTGAACTTTTATAATGATTTTACATGAGCATTGCATACTTAAATAATAAATAAGACCTAAAAATAGCCAAAATGACTTTTTATATAATGATATACTATCATGCAGATCTCTCAACAACATTGCCTTCTGCTTGCCCAAAATAAGCTTTATGGCACATATTGACAAATAAACCAACTTCTACCACCCCTGGTATCATCTTAATAATTGTATTTATTCTATCCCAGTCCAAATCTTGATCCTTAAACATCCAATCTAGAATAAAGTTGCCATTGTCTGTAACTACCGGTCCTGCTTTGGCAATTGCACTGCGTAACTTGATATCTCCACCAAATAGGGATACAATTTTATTTTTTATAGGAACATATGCTATAGGTACGACTTCAATAGGTATTCCTTTCTTGTATCTATCGCCAAGTTTCTTTGAATCCTTAGTGTAATCTGCTATCACAATTAGTTTTTTGGAACATGATGCTATGATTTTTTCCTGAAGTAAACATCCGCCACCACCTTTGATAAGGTTCATGTTAGAGTCAACTTCGTCTGCTCCATCGATGGTAACATCTATAACAGGATTGGTATCGAGCTCTCCCAGTGTGAGGTTATGTTTTATAATTAGCTGTTTCGCTTGAAATGATGTTGGAATACAGGTTACCTTTAAGTTTTGAGTTTCGACTCGTTCAGCAAGCCGTTGGACGGCATATACAACCGTCGACCCACTACCCACACCGAAAACACAATTATCAGTTACAAATTCGTCAACAGCTTGATAAGCAGCCACTTGTTTAGCCTGTTCCAAAGACATTTTACATTCAAACTCACTATACGACCTAAAAGTAACGCTTAAACACTTTATTGCGTCTCTGAAAGATTTTTTGAACATGAAAACAACTTTGTTATTTTTAGCTTTGGTAATATATCAAAAAAGACGTGCCGGGAATATTAAAATCAGACAGCTCACAGCACAGATAAAGATAAAGACACACAGACAGATAGTGTTGCGAGGTCAAAAAAATGTCAAGTCAAACCAAAGTTAATTCTGTACCGTTATGTTAATTTGATACCGCTCCATATTCTGTGAACTATAAATGACCTGTGGCTCTAGTATGAGTTCATGATGCCCGCACTCGCTAGCGAGAGCGTAAAACATTTATATGACATTGACACTTGATTCCATACTATGTTTCCATACACATATTCTACGCTCACCCTAGCGAGTGCGGGCATGTAAACTTATACTATACCACAATGATACCACCAAACCACAGCTCTCTTTTGTACAGACACAGAGCAATTACACAGTATTTGGAATATTATGGCCTGGTAACTAGACCATAGAATAATACTTAGTTATTATTCTATGAACTAGACTCTTAAACCAACTTAAACCAAGTATTTATTGCACAGGACAAGATAGTTGGTGCACGTTTTTGTGGCAGGGATGTCGATCGTTTGGATTAAATTTCCTGAAATATAGTTAAGTACCTAGCTAATTTATTTACATCGATGTCCGCTAAATTTATACATTTATATGACCATAATATAGGAGATATACCCACAACCAAAGACTCTCGCGAGAGAAGAAAGCCAACTTCCATATAAAAAATGCGACGTACATATATACTACAGCGCCGCAATCGTTCCGTAGGTGAACTAAAAACTAATGGCGGTAAATTTAAATGCCTCTTGAAGAAAACTTTTCACAGCTACTATATAATTATAAGTAAAACTCGCACTCCCAAGTAAATAATTATCTATTTTAGAAATTGCGAGTTTTCCTCATATCTATTGTAACCAGATTGTAGTGAAATAAAAGAAAATTAGAAATATAATTTGCGTATTGCACTGAAGACTTTAATAATTTATTGCAGTCTTCAATGAGTCTTCAGTGAAACATTAATTTAAAGAACCTAAAGAAACTCACAATAAAATTCTTTTTGTCGTCTACAATAAAATAAATAGCAATTACATTCCTTACAATTAATCATATTATGTGTTACAAACATAATGTTACAAATCATATGTAAGTATAATATTGTCCTTTATTTGATTTATGAGTTGTGGGACACCGGCCAACTGAGTGATCGACCCGTGGCCTCAACTCCAAAAATAGTTACCCAAACAATTATGAAGTTTTTTATAACTGATTAAAATTTCAGTCAAGTAATTGAAAAGCAACGATATTTTTGAAACAAGTTTAATCATAAATAAATAAAAGAGTCGTAATTATTCAAATACAATAACTATTAACAAAATTACAGTTGCATTTTAATTGATCCTAAGAATTGATTTCATTTAAGAGAACTTTTAAATTTCTTATCATCTTATTTTGATCAAAGAGTAAATTATTAACTAATGATAAGTGGTTCTTCATGTCATAAGATTCCTCTGTTATATTTAATATACATGACTGGTTGTAGTTTTTGTTGCTAAAACTATTTGACTTCGTATTTAAGTTAGAAGAAATATATTCATTAAATGCTTCTAAATTTGCGCTCTTTATTTTGTGGAGTTTTAAATTTTTGATACGCAAACTTCTCAGTTCACCTCTCATGTTTTCTATTCTCTTTTCCAAAATGTTAACTTTATTGGTAAGAAAACGATTCTCTTGTTGCAAGCGGCAAGTTTTTTCTTTAACTTTAATAAAACTGGCATGACACTGATTACAAAAAGATATAATTTTCTTTAACTGTAAGGCTGGTGAGTTTTCATTTGCAGCTGCTCCTCTGTAAACTCTTTTTATTTCTTGATATCCTAGATGTATAACATTAATAATCATATGCAATTTCTTAAACAGATAGTGTTTTTCAGCGTTTAATTTTTGAAGTAGTTTATAATTGCTTCTAATGTGACACAAAACATTAGCTTCTTTTTTTGCGACACTAGCTCTGTAAGAATTATTTGTCTGCGTTTCTTTATCGATCACATCCACTTTTGTATACCCTGAAATTATCATGACAAAATAATTTTATTGAATTAATTAATCAATTGTCGACTTTATATAATAAAAACACTAACATTTTAAATTTCTGTGTATATTAGGTATGCATTGATTTATATTCGTTAATACGATGAAATCGTCCATTCCGTCCTGTTATACTACATATTAGTTCGATCGATCTAACAACCCGGAAAAAATATTCCGTTCTGTTAGTTTACCTAGGCTAACAGAAAGGAATAAGGGATTTGGTTCCAAGTGTCCTTTAATCATTAAAAAATTACCGTTGACTGACATTTATAAGATGTTATACATGTTATACATGTTCAGCTTTTCTCGGGCTGGAAAGTTAAAAAGTATACTATACTAAATTTCATCAAAATCTCTGTAGTTTACTCGTAATAGACATGACATGACTACTACTAGGACTACTACTACTAATTAGGACTTATGTGACTTTCCTATTTGTATTATTGGTGTAAGTAAATTGGGTTACACCTGATAGGCACTTAGGGGGAGGTCCCCGAGAACCGGACACTTAAGGAATAACAAAAATAAAAAAAATCGTGTAATAGACTAATTTCTTTATTTCTGTTTAATAAGCTCTCAACTATATACCTAATCAACACAGATATATCAGCAGTCTCAAATGTTACTTTAAATGTACTAGATAATAAGGAACTGTTAACATAGAAAAACGGACGTTTTCAAAAAGGTCCCCTAATGACGGACAGCCAACTTTTCGTTCATTTTTACACTTAAACATTATTTATACAAACAATTCATAACAATAGAACAAATCATGAGTTAATAAAGAAAACTAATCTTAATTCTAATTAACTTTGGTTATAATCAGGAACGTTTTCTATAAAATCCGAAAAACCTTAATTGTAGGTACATACAACCTGCAAAAAAAATTTTGACATCACTTTAGCGATGGCTTTTTTCAATATTTCATGTTTGGAGGTATTCTCACATCTCGGTTTGGGTTTATCCATGTAGAATCTGAAAAACAAGAAACAAAAACAAAAACAAACTTGCTCTAAAACTGTCCGGTATTAGGGGACTTTAAGAGTGTCCGAACTTAGGGACCCTTAGGTACATACAAAAAAAAAATCTCATTCAAATTGTGTGTTATGAATCACAAAAAAACGCATGAGATATCAGATTAGTACAATAGCAATAATAATTTATAACAATGAATATCATTCCATACTTTAAATACTATTTACAGACCCCAAAAAATTAATTCGAACAAAATTTTTACCAACCTTAAAATTCACACCACGCTCCAGGACGAACGAGTCAGCACTGGCTATTGGTACGTCCCCCCCGCAATTCACTTGGGAGAAGCTTCCTAACCGTGGCACTAGCAACAAATAGGCGCGCTTCTTCGCACAGATTCAAATCCTGTCCGGCTTTAGGAGCCGTCCGGGCTTAGGGGACTTCCCTCTATATTAATTTTACTGTAGACAACACATCTGATTTCAAAATTCAAAAATTGAGTTGAATTATTTGTATCCCTAAAACATTGTTTTACTTTATAAAATAAAACAAAATAAAATAGTGACTATAAAGATTTCATTAGTGTTTTGAAATTGAAATGAAGTCTCAGTAGTTCGATAGTACAAATAGATAAATAACCCTAAAATATGTTTATTATGTCTGGTATGTAAGAATTCTCTATATTATTATGTACTCGTCTCGTCGATTAATTAGGTACTTACGCGAATGTCGATTGTTTTCTTCAAAATCGTCCTCGTCTGATGTCTTAAAATATGACTTACTCAAGTTTAATACTAATTTCACAATTTCATCATTTCTTGTCTCTATTTGGTTATGATCGACTGGTGTTTGAAACCTGTAAGTAGATCCAAATTTAAAATCATTATTTTATTTATGAAATAAATACAAATTAATAGTCCTTTTAGCAGAAATGATACGAACTAAGTATTTCAAAAAATGATTTTTTTGATACATAGGTATAAAGTGGAATAATTTTTTTAAAAAAAAACATCATCATATTCATAATCATCAGCCTGTGTCTCTCTACTGCTGGATGTATGCCTCTCTTAAGGCTCACCACCACGCACGGCCTTCTGTTTTTCGCATCCAGCCACGCCTAGGGAAGCCCTTTAGTTCGTCTCTATTTGGCCGTAGGGCGTCCCACACTGCACTTTCCATTTCAATGCAAATACAAATATATTTATTATTGTAGATTTCTTGATTACCATTGTAATTCACGTGCTATAGCCGCCAATGCATTATACATTTGATCTTCATTGGTTTTCACAATGTTAAGGGTAGACATAATCAAAATTCCTTCACACTAGTTGATGATTTTGTGTCTGTAAATATAAATTACCGATGTACCAGACACGTCACACGTATACTTATTACGTGTATTTTTGTTCTGCAATTTATGTACACCTTCCTTGTTTAACAGGTCTGTCCAAAAGTGAAAACCGTATCGAAAATTCGAAATATATTCTCTTGAGTAATTATTATATATAGTATATATATTTTATTTTTATATATAGTATATACAGAAGAAGAAGATAGATATACAGAAGATTAGCTGACCTGACTGTCGTTGCCATGTTAATTTCGTATGAAATTGTCATATCGTTAATACGAGTATATATACAAATTTTCTACATTTTCCGTAGATTTTCTATAAATCCAAAAATTAGGAACACAAAAACAGACAAAAATCGGTCGTGCCGTTCTCAAGCGATGCTTCTTCATGCTCCTTAAATGAGCGACAATTCAGAACAAATTGAAATTAAATATACATTGAAATATATTACTTGCATTGCACATTAAGTTTTTTTGCAATGGAAATATCACTGGAACTATTTACTTGTTAATAGGGCACTTCAAATATTATGCAATATTAATCAAAAATGTATTTAGATTTATAAATGTATTTCAATTACTTAAAAATACGTTTTACTCATTTACAATTTGATAAAAACTTACCAAATTTGTTTTTGAAGAATAGAATCTGTAATTCAAATTTATAAATTTGCATCGACGATACCTTTTAAAATTTTGAACATACTTAGTAACATTAGTAAGAATTTAATAATTATAATATATAAAATTATGTAATCTAAATTGATATCAATGTAACAGAAAATTAAAAAATTCAAGGCTTAAGTCAACGCATATAAAAGTAATGAGACGACGATTATAGGTTGGAGTATCAATATAACCAGCAAGGAGTATTAACTGGTAATAGTTTGAATAGTTGATTTTATTATTTTAATTCCCGGGGAAAGACCGTTAGAATACGTGCATGAAATTCAGCAGCGTTACAGCATTAGTAGAAAAATTTTGAATGTATATTTCAGCAAAAACATTATGGCCAATGTTTTAGACAAAAAGTGCCAAAATGTAGCAAATTATAACGATTATTTCGGATAATACTGACATGGTTAGCAGTAACATATTATTATACTGATATGATATGATGAAAATACTTCATTGTGGATAAGGGGTCCCGACTTATACAATTTACTAGCGATACGCCTCCGACTTCGCACCAACTCGTTTATCACTCTTTCTATTAGTGAAAACCGTATCAAAATCCGTTGGGTTTTTTAAAAGAATTTAGGGGTGAAATCGACACAGGCGGACAGCGACTTTATTTTATAATATCTTTACTTATTATAAAACAAAGTCGCTTCCCGCCGTCGATCTTTTAAACTACGCGACGGATTTTAAAGGCCGTTAAACAAGGAAGGACTTTATATATTATTTGCAGAAAAAAATGCACCCGTACGAAGCCGGAGCGTTAGGACATCAAGCACGCAGATCATATTATCACATTATCACCTGTGTTCTTATAAGGATAATAATTATTTCTTTACGGTAATATTCTATTAGGTATTCAGACACCTTTTTAACATAAAATGCAGTTTCCATAAAATGAAATTCCTTGAAATCATCCTTCGTGATGAAAAATCGTAACAGTCGGAATTTTATAGCACTTTGGTTCAACTCGGTGTTTATATTACCTATCTTCCCTGTGGATTGTATTCTACGAAGAAACTTAGGGTTCGAAATCACTAAGCTCTGAAAGCATGCTTTAAATATTGTTTTATTAATCTACTTAAACTAGTAATATTATGAATTCGAAAGTTTGCGAGGACGAATACACGATAGTTGCTCTTTCATGCAAAATGTTCTGAGCTATTTAATTGTATATTACAAATAATTTTTCACTATGGGTGAGTAAAACGTACCATAGATGGCTCACCTATATTTCAAACGTGTTCTATGTGCAGTTTGCTTCAGCCAATTTTCCGCCAAACGCGCCGATCCGCTATTTCGTTTGTTCGCGAGACAACCGCTTCGTGTGGTAACTATTTCACGCTCGATTTCAGCCCAACCACTAAAAATACGAACAATGTCCATTGTCCACTCTTGATTAACTTTTACTATATCTCTTGTATTATTCCCAAATGGGGCTCAATTCTTGATGAATCCTTAGTATTATCCTGTGTCATCATATTACTTACCTCGTAAATGTGAATATAACTCTGTCTGTCTCTTACCTTTACTACTCAACCGATCATTAATAAATTTTGCATGCACATTTTCAGTTATACAGAAAAGGACATAGGGGTATCTTTCATTCAGAAAATATAGAAATATAGAAAAATTTCAGAAATTTCCTCATATTTTGTCAGGCGTTTCAAAACAGACGAAGTCGCTAGTCAGAAATATAATGCGTAGAAGAAGTAAGCATATTTTAACTGTTACTATTTTATTGAGGAGTTAGCGGATATACACATAGACAGACGCTATGTTTTATACTATTATGAATAAGGCCTGTGGTGAAATAAGTAGCTTAGAAAAATAGATATGGCTGCTAAATTAAGTAGGGCAGGAGCTTAACGAATGAAAATGAGTTTTCGATATAGGTATTCCAAAAGGATCCCGATCTTCTTCCTTAGCCGTTATCCGCACGGTCGGTTTATTTCAATTTCCTTCATAAAAGACGCTATTCTCGGATTTGAAGTAGATTTATCATGCTCGGATAAAGCGGGCACTTTTTGTGCTTTTCTTGTGCCTGGATCTGACCCGAGATCTGTCCACTTAATGTGAATAATGGTGTGCGATGGAAAACGAATGCGATCTCGAACACAAAAGACAACAATGCGAAGCGATTTCAACATTTGATACAACGATTTTGATAAGATACGCGTGCCTACTACATACCAAGTACAATATACGGTATATTTTTACATCTGCTATTTGTTATTCGATAATCCACTAGTTCATTCATACGTATAGATAAGTTTATACTAATATTATAAAGAGAAAAGTTTGTATTTATGTTTACAATGAATAAAATCATAGAATTCTGGATCGATATTAAAAAAAACTAGTAACATAGGTTAAAGCTATTTAGTTAATAAATGTAATAAATGAAATAAGTATTTAGTTTGTTGACAAATGTTTTATTCGATTTTATATTACTTTCATGTTATAATAACGACCCCTTCTTAGCATAGATGCATTTTTTTGTGCAAATTATATACACAAACTTACCTCCTTTAATGCTCTTTTCATTAGTGAAAATTGGATGCGTCAAAATCCAATGGATGGTTAGCGGAGATACAGAAAAAGGTGGACAGTGACTTTATTTTAGACAGGTTTTTACATAAACCTGGATTATTTTGCTTTTGATATATCTATAACTAGTTATGAAAGAACTATTATGAACTATTCATAATATTAATAGTTAAGAAAGTGAATTCTCTTTCATAAGTGGTCATGAAACGTAGTTATTTACAAAACTGGTTAAAATTTGCTTTATTAATAAAATTCATAACTAATAGGTTACAGGAACTGTATTCACTAATAGTGATTTCGCCTCATACTAAAAGTCAAAAAAAAAAACAGTGTTACTCCGGGAGTGCCGACAGAAGTGAAAACTTGAAAAATGGTGTGTATATTTTGAATCGTCAAGAAATATTTTACAATATTGCAGTGTCACGAATTCTATGGTTTTTTTCTATCTCAAAAACTGCTAACATGCATGTGTATCTATCTGTGTACGTACATACACAATATATGTACATACTTATATACAGCGGTGTCTGTTACGGTAACAGTGTCGTGAGTTCAATGGTTTTTTCCCGTCTCAAAAATGCCCAACGCCTAAATAAGTTTTCACTTCAAAAATACAACAATGTATTAGATAAAGTAACATTCAAAACACGAATGCACCTTTGCAAACATCTTACGCGTCGTCATGGTATCGAGATCAAGATGATATCTGTGGAATGTAAGACGTCTAGAGATAATCGATTCCTTCGAGGCAAAAGCTCCCCGGGATCGTGAGAGATGCACTCAAGATGTAGTTAAGCAGAGAATCCCACTCCCATTGCGATAGCTTGTCTTGAATTATGGAAACGTGAATTATAATTTAGCGGAGATCAGCCAAGAATTAAACGTACAAGATAAAATAATTGTCATTTTCGTAATGCATTTGTGAAAAAATGAAAATACATTTATGAAGAAACCTTTTGTTTGTGTAGGTATATGTCAAATACAACAAAGCCTCTGAAGATGATGATGATTCTACATGGTACAAGTTTTAAAGGTTAATTGATATATTTTTTGAAATCTATGTATTAATACGTGAAGCGGAAAGTTTGGATCCCTTTTTAAGAAAATTGCGCGGACGGAGGAGCGTGAAATTTGGTACACGTAAGGTTTGTATGGAGAAAGATATTAAATTAATTAAAATAAACATTATACACACTACGTCGTTGACACACGCACACACATTTGATTACAATAAGTTCTCAACCAGTATTAAGTACTTATTTATCCAAGATAATATGTATACTTTGACCTCAAGTATGAAAAATAACTAATTAATTGCCATTTAAACTAATTAGACATTTCTTTTTTAAATTTAAAGATTAAAAAAAATGTAACATAATATTTGTTTAATTAAAAACCGTCAGTAGCTTTCCAAACAAATTTTCCTGAAAATTTACCCGCGTTTAAATATCCACTTGGTGTTCGACAAGGTAAGAAAAAGTTTGTAGACCCGCAGGCCGCATAAATAGTTAAGTATACTACTCTAATACAATTTGTAGTAAACCATGATCCCGGCGCTAAGGTCGCATTATCGGATTGGAAAAAACTGTTACAATACATTTTGTATGAAAGAAAAAGGTAACTTAAGACCGCGGTTTATAGTAGCATTTTGTTTGTTTGCAAAATACTTGGGTACAAGGACGAGTTTTGGAATGTTCATGTGACGCCAGAACCTTTTTGTTGGGTCTTTTGTGTAGGGAATCCGCGATGCCCTGGGGGGTCGTGGGCACGATTTCCATTACACAGGGGAATTTCCCTTTGCTTTTTGAAAATTTTAAATGCATTCTATTGTGTACAGGTATATTAAGCAAATCGATTTCATATGAATTAAAAACGAAACAGTAGTCTTCGGGTATAATTGTGTTGTCCTACTAATGTTTTAAATGCTGAGTATAAAAGAGAAAGCTAGTGTATGGATGTAGGTTTATGTTACTCTTTCACGTAAAAACTAGTGAAGGGATTTGGACGAAATTTGGCACACAGTTTAACTTATAGGATTATACCTGGATTAACATAATATAACAGCTAGCATACTTTTTATTCTGGAAAATATTAGCTTCCCGAAGGAGTCTAAAAATATATAAGTATTTGACGCCACCGACGCCATTATTTTCTTAGGTGTTATTATACTTTTAATTTTTCAATTTTCATAAAAACGAAGATCAATGTGTAATTCTTTCTAGTATTCGACTTTTATTATGGAATTATGGATTATGGAATGCTGTCAGAGTAATGACCATAATATTAGGAAACTATTTCTAGTATAACGCCTACATTCACCATGAGAAGTGTCGTCTATATTAGAAGATTTGCGGCGTGCACTCGTATGAGCGTGTGGTACAAATGATGCAATATCGGCAAGTCACGTATGACCAGTATGTTAGATGGGAGAGTGTATGCCAGATGCCGTTCAGAAAACTAGACGTTTTTGACGGAGTTATTTTAGGGTATACAAAATATTAAAACTCTCATATTTTCGTACTACTTATTTAGTGTTTAGTAGTTGCAGGGCACATTGCGTTTTCGAATTTTTTCTCTTGTGTTATTGTCTGATAGTTTGTGTGTGTCTTGTATAGGAGTTGTGACTCGTGATAGCACTGAAATGATGGGAGGAACTTTCGGCTGCCACTGGTACAACGGGCGCAGGTACAAAGATCAAGGTACCTCAACTGTGAGAGACACAGAAGTACTATGGAGTGTTTTTACACATGGACAAACATTGAATGTCGATACTACGGAGATCATTACATTTCACATTGGGCGTAACAGTAATAGTCCCAATAGTAGGACTTATAAGTATATCACTTGATGCAGTACAATAAGTTATAAATATTTTTTTATATGTAAAAGTAATCAG
Source organism: Synanthedon andrenaeformis (assembly GCA_936446665.2). Classification (NCBI taxonomy): domain Eukaryota; kingdom Metazoa; phylum Arthropoda; class Insecta; order Lepidoptera; family Sesiidae; genus Synanthedon; species Synanthedon andrenaeformis. The sequence goes on along the minus strand of OW387781.2, from coordinate 7,899,656 downwards.
ACAGGCTAACGGTTTACTTCGTGGTAGGTGGTTACCGTCGCCTATAAGTAACCCCTCAGGTGCTGCAAGTGCGGTTAAGGATAAGGGATTAGGAAGGGAAAGGGGCATAGGGGAGATATAAAACAGAGTTTGCAATATGGAAGTATAAACACTAACTCATCATTAAGGGATTAGTTATAACAAACACGAAAAGAAAGTTTTCACTATCAATATACCTAGAGAAGTTTACCTAACAAAGCCGAATGTACATAAAAATGTATGATCGCAAGATTACATGACCTTCGAGACAAAAGTCACGCAGAACATGTGTTAACCAACTTCGTAAACTTCTAAGTAAGAACAAAGTGGAATGTATGTCCTGAGGGCCTGATGCCTCACCCCGTCCGTGTCGACACGAAACTAACTCATATAAAAGTTCACTCAATACAAGGTATGTCCTTATTGAAATATATGTTGCGTTTTCGTCTTATTTCACTTCACTTGACAAGTTATTTCGTTAATACAGATAATACAATCTAAAACTTCCCTCATCCCCGGATATCTGCTAAGGAACGCCGATTCAGTGTAAATACAAAATCCTTATAACATCTTTAATTTGATAAATCGCTACTCGCAACAGTTTTTGTATAGATATTGGGCATGTTAATGAACTTACATTAAAAGTATGTTTTAACCATTTGTTTGCATTTTTCTAATAAAGAAATAATTAAATGAATTTGTGCTAAAACAATACAAAAAAATGTGAATATTGGCGGAAACATTTGCGTGTCCTAAGATCCCCACTAATAAAGACAGATTGTCGTCGGCAAACGTAGTCCGGCTAAGCTTTGGCCCGGAAACTTGTCGTCACTGTAATAATTTATTTTTATTTTCCCACAGTATTTGCCAAACCCAAATTTTTACGTTCGTCGTGTGCAAGAAGGCACGCAACGGAAACATTTCGCGTAGATTTTTCTGGAAGTGGCTGCCGGAAGAAAGGATGTGAATTTTTTGGTAATCGTAATTGCAAAAGTTATTATGCCAAGTACTTGAACAAATGGCCCCATTTGTTGGAAATATTTTCACAACGGTAATGCCAGGTGATTTCGGCGACGGGGGTTGCCAACAATGCAGTAAAAACGGCCGCCGTAATTGCGATCATTTCACTTCCCATTTCATTAACATGAATGCGAATCAGCGTTTCACATTGTATTGGATCCGATCGATAAAGTTCTGATAAGTTAATTTAAATTGTTCTGAAATCAAGTAATTTATTTATTGCAGGGACTATAGAGTCAGTGATGGCTTTTGTACATATTTTACGTTCCACTGATGGGCTTAGACCTCTTCTCAGCGTGACGAGACAAAGGCTAAACATGGAGAATATTTTCGTGGAGAATGTCTTCTATTCTTAGCCAGGAGCCGAAAGGAAGTTTCAGAAAGTAATGAAGTGGTGTTAAATGGTGTAGTTATTTCTCTAACTTTGTCTTCAAAAAGACTTAGGACATTGTTTGTAACTGATAAGAGAAAAAGAGCACTCAATAAACAAGACACCTACAGAAATGATGATAGTATAAAAGAAATTTATATATATATATACCAGCTGGTGCCCACGACTTCGTCCGAGTTGAAAAATATTAAGTAGCCTATCCTGTGTCCCGTACGTCCAAATGTTTATCTACCAAGTTTCATGAAAATCAGTTAATTCGTTTCAGAGTTATGGAGGAACATACATACATACATACAGAAAAAAATTCTAAAAATCGACAATTTAGTTTCAGTATCATGTATAGAGCCTATAAACACGATATCTCTGAAAACAAAGTAACTTACTCCATGACCGACCCTTACAGATTTATTATCAGTTTTGATATATAATATATATAAAAAATATAAATTTCTTTTATACTAGCTGTGCCCGTTACGTATGCGCTGTAGTTCGTTTTTTGAAAATCCCAAACAAACAACATATTTCCAGGATAAAAGAATACCATATTAATTTAGGTTATTCATCAATACATTAGTGAAAACTGCATTCAAATCGGTTAAGCCGTTTCTGAGATTAACACGCACAAACACAAATAGACAAAAATCTAAATGCTTACTATTTTTTTGACTTCGATAACATATCAATACTTTAACTAAACTAAAATAAACTATATGATTATATATTATATAATTATATAATAACTACATAGTTTATATAAACTATTTTTGTATATAGGTATAATGTATAACCACAAAAATTATCAAAACCTTGATTACTTGATTGTGATCAAGTATAGCCACGTATTACACCCGTTTGTAATTGAATGTATTAAATTTTGGTTGCAGGTTGAGTATGCAGGAAACCACGTGTGGAACGAGGGTTCGACTAAATTTTCTGCTTCGCTGCGCAGGGAGATGAAGGGGTCTGGAAAACTGACGGGCACTTACACTACCTCAAACATATTTAGGATAACCTATTCGATCGCTTCATAAAAAAAGTATGTAAAGTCGATGTAAGATTAGAAACTTATTTACCTTTGCTAGTTTCTTATTTTCTTCTAGTTTATTCTACTATCTTCTTTTCTAAAGTACAATCAGTTTTGCATGGAGATTAGGCCATCAGTTTATTTTCGTATTAACAGTTGAAATTTGTATCATTATCTTATGGATTTACACTGATACATTACTTTATTAACTTAACATTTTCCCGCGCCCCTTTTTCTTAAGTGTTAAAATATTTATTCAGTATTTACTAATCATACGTTTTTGTCAGGCATTGAATAAGTCATTTTTATTTTTAAATAGAATTTTTTTTTTTGTATTTGTAGTTTAATTTATTAATTAATTTATAATGACACAAAATTACCAAAAAACAAAAAAAAACTATTTATCCGATCGCTACTAAACTCATTTGGATCACTCGCTGCCTGAAAATTTCATCAAAATCGGTTCAGCAATTTTGATTTTTTATATAGACCACTAGAACATAGTGGTCTGAGAACTTGTTTCTATTTACCTTAAATACAAACAATTATTGTTTAGAGATTGTTTATACAACAATTATTGTTGTACAGAAACATGCGTAATTTGGGTAGGCATTTGTGCAGTACGTTATGAATTCTCGGCACATTCAAACGCAGAATGTTTCACCTGCCACAGGTTATTACCTATTCAGCGGACTGGCACAAATAAAATTGTATAATGTATAAGCGAATGGCGAGTTTGATTTACGAGAGAGCGCGAGCGGTTGCCCGGTGCCCGCCCGCCGAGTCACGTGCTGAATAACTAACATAGGGCTATTCAAATACCGCATCGTGCCAAACTAAATGCCTCAACAATGTTTTCCTTTTCAGAATACACTTAAATAAATCTCCAACTATTGTTTTGGCTTACTATTTTTTGATTATGTGTGTTCCAAAACATGTAGGCTGCTGATGCAATAGAACTTGAGAAATTTAACCAACATGGCGGCGGGCCTTCAGTGATATTTTACATTTTACAGTAATATTAGTTTAAACATTAGAATATCATAATCGCTATACATAATAAATATATGCAAACGAAAAGTTGCAGGCATAACGTAACTTATTTATGGGTATTCATTGCAACCGTCGATCGACTATAATACTACACAGTCTCATACTAAACAAAACCCAATAAAGGGCATATTAGATATATCATGGATTTACATCTCTTACAAACTATTTAAGAAAATGTATTAAAATTTACATTATTTTTGTTTTACTGTTTTTTTACATTTTTGATAACAGAATGGTTTTCCTTATACCAGTCCCATGTATATAATATGTAATACTTTTTTTTACTACGTAATAAAAAGCGGACATTTAAAAACTAATATAGATGTATACGTTTGTGTAAACAATGTAAAAACTTTATTGGTTGTTGTATGGTTAAACCTTTCAAATGACCCTTAGGATGCGGTTACACAAAATCCCCGAAGGAACGCGTTACACGGTTTTGCTTTTAGGTGAATATTATTGGAAAATTCCTCTACTACCTATATGATTTTATTACTAAATATACAACACAAACGAATTAGTCACTGTTTATTTACAAGTCCTTTTCGAAAGAATGCACTAACTTTTACAATTATACTTTAATATATGTAGTTCTATTCTGGAATGAGAGGCGTCTGATTGCTTGTATAGTTGATATCAAATACTGGTTTACATGGCAATCGATATGTATTATAATGTTCACAGAGAAATCTAATCAGCTAATGGAGTTAGTTAATTGAGGTGGTATTCGTGTACTTAGGGCAGATACACATAACACAAGAAGATAATACAGTTTTTAAATATGAATTATATTATACTAGAGTTGGTGCCCGTAACTTCGCGTTGAAAAACAAAAGATATAACGCCTGACAAAATATAATAAAGCAATATCATTGACTCATGACATCATATTTTTGCCAAGCTTTGGATCTTTATTTTCAGATAGTTGGTGCTCACGGCTTCATCCGCGTGGAATATTTAGCCTATGTCCATTCCAACTATAAAGATGTGCGATACGACGACGATCTCTTTTCGTGAACGCGTTCGTTCAACTAACTGATCCCCAGCTATCTTTTATTAGTAGTGACAAGGCACACTGCGTATCGCACAGCAGCCCGTCTGGCTGCAGTAACCACCCCACCGTGAAATTATAGCAAATGTGCTGTTATGTTTCGGCGAGTGTCCATTTCCCTATCCCTATCATTTCCCTATCAATGGTTCCATAGTCGGCAGCGCACTTGCTGCATCGCGTTGTTTGTGTTATAGGTTAAAAATATATATTTTATTCACTGTAAAATCAACATTTCTATGACATTTTTATGATATTGTGTCTTAAAAGGCAAACAAAGATTACATTAAGTTTTCACAATGTAAAGAGTTTTTTTATTATAAAACCTGTCAATTAAAAACACCTTATATATTTTTGCATAACTTTAAAGGCAGTAAACTCAAACGTGTCCTTTTTCATTTGATATGTGTTAGTGTTTACTTATTACACTTTAAAGAGTAATTTTGTTAGCGACGTGTCTTCTACGAGATTTAAATCGTAAAAGGCAGTGTTCGCGTTTGAAATATAAATTACGACACGGCAATGAGCGCGCCGCTTTCTGATTGCATTATTTAGGTGCTTACCTTTCTTTGGGAGTGTTGTTTGAGTTTCTAAGTGCACATAAAGCGTAGGCAATCAAGGGCCAGATGTTTTTGCCAAACAAATAAACGCTAACGGCGTAAACTGTCAATTAAGCTTGAATTTCGATACCTTTCAAATAATACCCAATAAAAACAACAAGCGATATGACGAACAAAGCGAAAGAGTTAGAGAAAAGTTAAGCCATTGGTTCAATGAGCTTTTATTTAATACTAGATGTAGCCTGTGGCTTTGCCTGCTGTGGAATGTGGACAGCATAAAAGCTTTATTTATGAAAAATTATCTGTTTGTGAAAACTTTCATGATCAAAAAGTTTGGGAGTATAGGGATTTCATATAAACAATTAATTATTTTTTCCTACTAGCTAGTGCTAGTACTAGGAAACGAGAGGTCTATTTTTTGTGTCAAAGTAGTAAAAGAGAACATATTTCTTTATTTGCAGCTACAAAAGATTGAATTTTTTCTGCCTTGGTTTCATGTCACTGGTATTGGTATTGGAAACATGTGTATTATTGTGACTAACACAGCATAATTATGTTATTTAGTAGCTTTGTGAAGTTAGCTGTATACTTTTTTTTTTTGAATAAAAAAAATATTAAGTGCTTTGTACAAATTTTAACTACTTGTAATTCTGTCGTAGATTTCCAATGGCAATAGAAACCTTTAAATTTTATGTCCAATTTATTTTTTCAACATCAGAGATTTAGGAATGTTCGTTATTTTATGAGGTTGTGAACAGTTTGTGTAATCGCAATTTGATAGCGGCTATTTATTTCGGGTCCGCCCTAAAGTAGCGATAAAGTGTAATGACGTTGTGCGAACCAATGTAATAAAAGTGCCTTTGTCTATTCTGAATGAAGGTGGAAGGTGGCGTCTTTGTAAATGAGCTGGCTCTGGCTGCGACGCGACGTCTCGATGAAAACAAACATGGTACTCCTTAGTTCACAATTGATTGCTTTGATTGCTTGATTGCACTTATTATTTCTATAAATTACTTGTACTTTATAAATAGGAAATTCTATAATATTTGAAGAAGCACTGGTCAAAAATATATACTAACGACACACCAAGGATGATACAAATACTAAAAAATATATTCATGGAGGCTTTCCGGATTGAAACCCACAGGGAGCGTCGCAAGACGGTTTGCGTCTTGAAAATTGCGGAAAAACACGTTGCAAATGCCGCACCACGCATAACTCCTAATACAGGGATTATACGACGGCTATCTTAATACTTTGGTGCCAAAAGAAAGATAACAAGCAATTAGGGTACTGTGATAAAATAAGAGACGAGTAAAAAAAAAACTGCCGCACAAAAAGCTTTCAAAACGGCAAATATTTAACAATTTGTGGAAATTTTATAAATTATAAATAAGCAATATCAAAAAGAATCTGAATTTAGGTTACTTTAGGATTTAGTACACTAAAAAGACGAGTTATAAAGTGTAGGACAGGCGGAAAGCCACATGGCAAGCTCATACACCCGATAGCGTAGCGTTAATTTAGCGCCCCTATAGCGCGGGTCAGTTACGTTAGTGAAAGCTTGGAACAGAAAGGCATTGTATTCGGAATTCTACTTGACGGTTTATGCAGGAGGTTAAAGTCATCGTTTTACAGTTGAATGTCGTCTTTGTCCAACCGTAGGATTCCAACATTTTGACCTTAGTAAACAATTCACTGTTGTTTCGTTAAGTGAGTAAGGTATGCCAGAACTCATTTCTCTATCCTACTGTAGTCGGCAGCACCCTTACAGCACCTTTAGCGTTGCGTGTGTTATAGGCGACGGTAACCACCTACCATCAAGTGGACCATCAGCATGTCTTCCGGCCTTAATATACAATAGAAAAATTAATAAACATAATTTTAACAATATGCAAAGTTACACATTAAAAAAAATAGACTGTGTTCACAATTTGATTTGAATTTTTTTTTAATCATGTTACTAGGCATTCTTCTCTATAGGGTTTCAAAATATATTTTCTATTTTTTTTTTCATCCACGATTTATATAAAAATGAAATATTAAAATATATCACTTTCTCTTTAATATTACCTATGTAAAAACTAATATAAAAATCAGCCCCGATGAGGTGCTTACCTCCGTTTTTTGTACACCTGGCCCTCGTAAATATTACTCAGCTCGGAGCCATAAAATGCATTAGTAAAGACTGCCTTGAATAATGTTGGGTAATGTTTTTTTTCTCGAGTAGTAAGACATTACGTTACAAAATCATGGATTATGATTATGACCCTGTGGGCACACTGTCTTCTATTCTTAGCTTTTTTACAATATAATTATAACTTTATTTCAGACATGTGTTCATAGCTTTTAAAAAATTATAAACTAAAATATTATGTTAAAATGTGTACACACTTACATACATATTACACAAAAAACAAAAAGTTAAATAAATAAATAAACATAAACTGACGCTACTTATCACTTTCTATTAAGGGTGATATGTGACGTCTCCCAATGTTTTATTATTGGGCAGTCCACCTTCCCAGCTATCACCTTTAACAGCGTGTCTGTGCTTCCTCACACCCTTGTCATCAGGGATGCTATTCTCGTTCATAGTATAGCATAATAATCTGCAACTCTTACAATGGCAAACATCCCTGATGCACTACTTTTAATAAGACCTAATGCTTTATAAGAGAAATGAATTGAACATTTACAAAATACTGAAAGTTAATTTCGTTTCATTACTCAAGTTGTAAAATTTTAAAGCGCGGTCCGAAATCAGCGCATGATGCTAATTAAGTAATGGATCCTTAGGGTGTGATCGCGAAGGGCTCAACTTAATTAATTAATGACTATTCATCCCTTCCGACTCAACTTTAATATGATTTTCTCTTTGCCTTTAACTAACTTTGGTGCATCGCGATACCTGAGATACCCTCAAGAAAGTTACCTCAAACGATGTTTATCTTGCAAGTCCCGATTGAATGTGTTTGTTCTTGTAGTATTAGCAAGGCAAATACATACACAATGGAACTAGCTTATGTTCACCAATTACTCTAGAAGTATGTTTTTTAAATTAAATTAAACTTCGACTGTCTTGTCTATCTATCTATCTATCTATCTAGCTTTCAAATTAATTTGTCTAATCAAATTAAAAATCAGTTTATTTGGGCAAAATTTATAATGTTATTCACAAATATTATAAAAATTATTAAATTACTAAATTTATAATACGTCCATATTCTGATATGATCAGAAATTCCGTCGCATAAAAATATTCCAGTTGGATGGAATTTTATTGCGAATCGGTTCGACGGGAAATATTGAGAAGTTGGATTGAGGAAGTGACGACATTGTTATTATCGCTTCAATTCTGCACAAACTCAGAAACAATCTTTGAGATGCTCGCTTGAATTGGATACTGGGCAGTAAAAATTCATGTGTTATGATATCGTCCAATATTTTCTTTTGCAACACAAGAATTCTATTCTATTGCACTGAAGTCTGAGCTGAAATATTGTAAAGAGTATAAGTTTAGTTTATACCCAGATTAAAATATATAGGATACTTTTTATCCTGAAAAAATGAGGTTCCTGCGAGGGATCGTCTAAAAATATGTGAAAATTGGTCACAGCGATAAAGTTATCAGATATTTTCTCATAACTTATGTTATATTTTTAATTTTTTAACGCGGACGAAGTCGCGGTAGGTAGTTATTTTGGCATAATTAAAAGTTTGTTCTCGTAGCTTAGGAGGGCGGGAACGTAAATTTCAGCTAGACCTGGTTTTTTTTGCGCCTACTTACTCCTAAAACAAAGCGTAATGACCCGCACGACGGCACGCATTTGTTCGCGAACAATCCGAATAGGCCATTTTTCATCTCGAACAATTGAGGGCGGCGCTCCGACACAATTGGCAGAGTATTTTGTCAAGTATTTGTCGTACACAACGAAACTTGAGTGCACACCATAATAAGTGCACTTATACACTGCTTTTTAAATGTTCGTAATGAACATTGGCTTCATATGCGGACTAGTATGGAGCTAATCATTTGGAGAATTAATGTACCTACATAAAATATAATAAAATCGTAAATGAACCGTGCCTGTAGATTAAGCTCATTTGCTTATCCCTTCTTAATCCCTTATCCTTAATCCTAGTTTAGTCGGCAGCGTACTTGCGGCATCTGTGGTGTTAGCGACAGTAGCCACCTACCATCAAGTGGACCGTCAGCCTGTCTATCGACCTTAACATAAAATATATATAAAAAAACAACTTGTACAAAATATTTAGTTCAATTAAGTGGTAAGAATTTTTGTCTGTTTGCCCGTGCACGCTAATTAACGCTAAAAACGGATTAACCTATTTGAATGCGGTTTTCTTTGATCGTAACATTTATTGTTTCAATACAGTCGGTTTACAAACAAAGAAATAATTAGTAATACTTAAAATAATCGCATTAATCGCGGGCACAGCTAGTTTGTTCATAAAAATGGATATAGCTTAACAATATTTTCACTTATTTTAGAAAGTCTATATAACAATGACTTTAAAGTCAAATAAACAATTATTTTATCTTTTTCTTTTAGATTACATCCTGAATTTAAAAAAAAGTTAATTCAGATGGTTATTCAGTTGCTTTGTTGCATCATCTAATAGACGAAAGTGTTAATAAACCCATGTACGTATTTATATTTATTAATCACTTGGCGAACAATGGCACCCGCATCGATAGCCCATAAAATCTCGCCTCTTATGATTTTGATGGCGGCTCGAGGCAGTACGTTGGAATTTTTCGTTTTATTTTATGATGGCGCGCACTGTCGCGGAGAAATATTGGCTCAGCGGAATAGCTCGTAAAGAAAGCCGTTTTCTTTCCACGGGGTTACGCACCGCAACTACACAGCCGTCTTATGTTTACATTTATTTATTAGGAGTACGCCACTTTGGACATAAACAACATTTTTGAAATTAATCTTTATGGTTCATTTATAATTACGATACGACCTCGGTCGCAGGCTTCGGTCCAAATGGCTGTTGCTACTGTAAAAGCGGGTAAACACAGTAATATATTTACTCGTAGTTGTGACAGAGCATACTGCGTTCCGCATTTAGTTTAGTTTTTTATTTAATTTGAATACCTGCTTATTTAATACATTCCGCGTACGCACACTCATTAAAATTTTTTCGCTCCTTAATTTTTTGGACGTTACCAATGTAATTTGCAGCCATTAAAACATTTAAAAAACTAATAATTAACAATAAAAAGAGCGCGCTGTGCAAATGACCTAATAAAATAGTTTGTACACATTGATCCTAGAAAGTAAAGATACGGTCATTCGAACATTTGCTTCGAGCGCATTTCGTACAGAAAAAATCTAGATGGTCTGGTACATGGGCCGCGTGGTGTGACCTTGCCACAACGACTTTTAATTTTTTTTTATACATATATTTACTTGGATTGTTTACTTACATCATAAGCTACTTTTTACTTCAATATTCATATTCAGTATAATTCAATGTTCATATATGTATTTATATTGGCGAATTATTTACAATTTCAGATAATTGATTTTTTTGCGCTGCGTCTTCAAAACTTATTTACAAGGGATTCAAGTGTAAATGTTATTTATGATATTTTATTTAAATTTTCCAACATTTGTTTTATTATATTACAGTCATATATTCATATCATCCTACGTATTAAACATAAATTACCTGAGTGAGGAAGTTGGTCTATAGTTCACCAAGCTATCCCACTGCGGATTGACAGAACTCCACTATCTTCCAAGATTGCTAGTTTTCTCCGACACGCAGGTTTCCTTACAATGTTTGCCTTCACCATTAAAGCATGTGATTATTCCTAATTCACACATGATATTGAAATTTATATTATTACTAGCTGGTGCCCGCGACTTCGCCCGCCTTTGGATGAAAGGTACCTTATGTTCTTTCTGGTGTCCCAGACAACGTGTATGCAAAATTTCATGGTGATTTGTTCAGTAGTATTTGCGTTAAAGCGTAACAAACAAAAAAACTCACTTTCGCATTTATAATATTAGTAACGATATTAATATATTTCAACCAAGATCAAAAATAAAAATAAAGGTAAGGTAAGGTAAAAATAAAGGATAACTAGTTAGGCAGCCCATTTTATTTTGATTTATTACTAGGAAAGGATGATTTAATAAAACAAATCTCTGATTTTAATTAAAAAATTTGGTTCATTCCTTTGAAGTTTTATCATACGACACCATATTTCTTTTCTTTTCGGGTCAGCTGGAAACCTTTAAATATATATGTATATATAATATAATAGAGAATATTCAAAATTAACAAACAATACCTTCAATTTGATTTCTTTTAAATGTCATTATTTTTTTACATATAAATTTATATGTCAAATTTATACAATATACGAAAGAAAGTAAAACATTAACACATTGAACACGTTGAAAACTATCCTCAAATAACATTTAGAAATTTACAATAAAAAGACGCCATTACAATGTCACTTCCGTAATCTCATAATAAACCCATTAAAACAAGACGCGCAGACAGAATGCTATACTAACGCACTTTCAAGTGACAATTTGTGTTAGCCGGTTAATATTGAATAATGAACAATGATTATTGTTCATTGTTTATAATATTTTATTGTATAAACTAAATAATAATGTATTTAAACTAGCAATGAGTTACGTACCGAAAGGAAGATATTCCGTCCTTAACTTTTGTGCATTTCTTATGATAATTTTTGCATTTTTTCAGTATGCAATTAGGCATTTTGGTATATTTCTACGCACAGATTTAACACTCGTCGTCAATGCTGTCGTCTCGGTGACTAAGCTGTCATTGGTGTCACTTTCCGATTTTGACACCAACTCGTCGGTGCCACATCCTAGGAGCGTTAGCCATGTCCTTATAATATATGTCAATGTTTGTACAAGAGATTTTTCTATTATTTTCTACTCTAAAAATCAACCAAAAAATAGAAGTAATTTGCACCCGTTATTACTTGTATGTTGTATTAATTATTATTGGGATAGAGCAATCAATATCTTTAGCTTTTACGAATTTGTCTTTATTATCCACAAAGAAGAGAAATCTTCTAAAAATGATTCCCGAAACGGTTGAGTGGGCGCGGCGGGCGGTGAGCGAACGCGGGTTGCGTCATTGGGCGGGTAGATTGTACGGAACTCCCGGCATTTTGCCGGTTCACCTCTTCGATCCTTTTTACTCGCACATCATTATTCAAGTTAAGTGGACAGCTCCGGTCAGGTTAGTGGATGAGTAACAAAAATTCAGAGAACTATATCCGACAAAAAACAGTTCATAAAAAATAAAACTTCATGAATATATTTTTTCCAAAACGAGTTCCAAATATTGTTTTAGGATTAAAAAAAAAACGGCAATTTTACCAAGCAAGTTTATTTGTATTTAAATCGGTTACAGATTGACTATTTATTGGATTGACTATATTTAAAATACAATTTGAATTTTACATTATATCAACTAAATCATTTCTTAATATTCAAACTTGACATTGACTTAAATAAATACCTTTTCGTCTGTACGTTCCCCAATTCCCCAGGCTGTCTCTATTTCACCACACAACTATTTGGGTAGATTCAAGAATCTACCGACGCGGGCGTGATACCAAACCACTTCACACGTCTGTCGGAAAACGAGAATGTACGAGTACGAATAGGTTCTGATTGATTGAGTAGTCGAATGGAAAACGATGACTCATTTCCTAATGCTAAATAATATCTGAATAGTGATGATTTGAAAGGGGTATTAAATTTTTTTTATGTTAAGGTCGACATACAGGTTGACTGTCCACTTGACGGTAGGTGCTGCAAGTGTACTGCTATTTTAGGTTTAAGGATAAGGGACTGCAAAGGGATAGAGAAATGGGCTCTAGCATCCCTTACTCACTCATAAAACAGCACGTGCTGTTATTTCACGGTGGTCTTCTGTAAGGGGCTTATACTGCCGCAAGACGGGCTGCCCAAATGACTGCTAAACGCAGTGTTCTCTGCTAACTAAAGTTAAAAATTATTAATATCAATTATTAACTGCTTTTTTTATTTTATATTTTTTAACTTAGGATAATTTGGTAATGAAAGTCTTTCTTGATTTCAGACATCTTAATGCCTTAATATTTTTCAGATTTATAAAAATCCGATTATAAATTTTACAAGTGATGACATATATTTGGGAAATGCACTATATTTTAATACTTTCAAACTTAAACTTAACTTTCAACTTACTCGATATTTTCCCAGTAAAATCTGTAATTGCTTCTTACAACGGTACAAATTTCAATCATTAAAACAAAAATATACTGTGGGCCTGACCTGCATACCATACAAAACTGATTGATCTCCTTTTTAATTATATGAAACCCATACACAATGAAGAAAAATATAAAAGGAAAATGTAAGAAAATGATACTGGAACGCATTTTAAGGGTATATTCATTATTGGAACAAATGAAGGACATTAATATATAGTACTTCGCTGACTTAAGGAATCCAAGCCACGTATCCAGGGAGTATTATGTGATCACACAATTAACAAGTAAACGGGGATAAATGATCAGACTTAAGGCTGTATGTAATTAGTTAAAAGAAACTGGTGGGAATGATTTTTTTATGTTAAACTCAACAGACAGGCTGATGGTCCACTTGATGATAGGTGGCTACCATAGGACTGAGGATAGGGATTAAAGGGATATGGAATGGGCTTTGGCATCCCTTATTCATTCACCGAAACAACAGCACACATGCTACTAATATACGGTGGCCTTCTGTAAGAGGTGATTACTGCCGCCAGAAAGGCTGCCCAAATGAGTGCGAAATGCAGCGTGCCTTGTCACTACTTAGCTTTTTACTTAGTTATTTAATTTTGTTGTTACTTTACTTAGATTTAGTTAATTAACATCACTGGTTATACTATAGTTACCATTACTTAGTATTAAACGAATGATAGGGTTACCTGTAAAATGGTAACATCATGTTAGATCATATTTTGGACATTACATCCATTTTATTTATTTATAAAGTAACCAATAAGCGAAACCATATTAATTCCAATAAGCTTATAATACGGTTTATATTGATAATCCGATACTGGATTTTTTGGACCGATTATAGGTTCGTATGCGGGAAGTTTGCATGTGAAACACTGTCAATCAGAAATGTCTTCTGCCTGTCGTCGAAAAGCGAGGATGAATATTATATAACATTAACAGAGTCTTTTGAAGTATATTCACTTGGACGATTTCCAATAGCGAAACAATTTGTATTGATGGGACAACATTGGAATTGATTGATACTAATAAATTTGGTTGTGTTGGCGAAGGTTTATTCGTTTACGTAACTTTGAGATTGGCTCTAACAAGGGGGCACGGAGGGGTGGCGGTGAAGCGTAGAGCGCCGGTGATTTCTACTCTTAAAATCCAATTTAAATGCATTCCTCTGTGCCACAGGAGGCTCCGTCGATACGCTCTAGGGGCCAATTAACTTATTCATCCTTAACATTTCATTGCTCAACTTGGTTACTACTTTTCGGCTTTACTTTTCACCTTTGACCCTTTTGTTTCGGCGGTAACTTTGTTCACTTTATAGACGAGTTAAAAATTACACAAACCTTTTTATTTGCCCTTAAACGTTTTATTATTTTGTAACCCTTCCAAGACAAAATTAAACCTTTGAGAGGTACATTTCACATTAATTATGAATATATCTATATAAAACATGGACGGCGGACAAGGTGGTCAGACGACCTGATAAGGGCTGCGGGTCGACGGTGGACCAGGCTGCTTCTGACCGGACCGGTAAGAAATTATGGTGGAGGCCTATGTCTGGCTTCTGAGATGATGATATAAAACATGTGTATTGGATTCATAAAAGACTTACTTTTAAAAAATTGTCCTTTAACAAAGTCTTAACAAAGTCATTTAAAATGCAATTTAAACACCCTAATAGAAATGTTCGCACTAAGAATTGTTGCAAAGTGTAATGGGTTCAGGTGAAATTAACGCAGAAAAATAGGAAAAGTTAAAACGAGTTTCCCGCTAAGGTTTTTTTGCCCCCGTCAAGTAGCGCTGTGATTGTAAACTGCTGAATTTATAATGCCATTTTCGAACTCCACTTCATCGGGAAGTTTTAAACCAGTTCGTAATTTTACTCGCAGGTACCTTCAACACTCATTGAAAGTAGATTCAATAAGGGAAAGTTTACAAGAAACGATTTCTTTGAATGTATCTGACGATATTCCTTCGCAACGTCTCCCGAGAAATTTCAGGTTATAATTTACCTGAAAATTAAATGATGTGTATCTCAATTAATTAGGACTCATTTAAATTTTGTTAATTTTATAGTGCAAATTGAAAAATTAAGAGATAAAATTTGTAACCTAGAAAACAATTTGTATATACGAATAAAATATACTGTATCGTAAAATAATTTTTCGTTTTTTAAAGGTATTTTCTTTGAGTTATTTTTACGGCTGAACGTGTTTTTCTTTCTATTGAATCGTAAACAAAAATGAAAATTGCTCCCTCAAACCTCTCTGGACCCTATTTATTTGAAAGGGATGCGATGACTCAAGCAGATTTGCAAGATATCAGTACGCCTTCTGTGGATTACTTCGCAAGTCTTTTATACGGGGAGGCTAGTATCATCGCTACTTAAGGATATTAAAATCCCTTCTATTTGTGTAAGAAGCTTGTTTTCTTGCTGAAGAGTGAATTTCTCTAATAATGTTTAGGACACTACTGTTTTTAACCGCCCAACTCAAGAAGTCTGACCTGTATATCTTGTGTGCAGTTGTGTGTTTGTCTGTTGCATCGTAGCTCCCAAACGGATATATATATATATATATATATATATATTTATATATATATATATATATATATATATGTCGGAGCGTAAGGGTGGCGCCACCAGTTCGCAACGATTGGTTGTAGTCTGTGGGTGGCGACATCGCGTTAGTTATCGTCCTACGTTCAGTTTTCTATCTGGCAACATTGTTTTTCTTTATTTTCTATGTCTACTGCACTTATTATTTAAAATGGCAACATTTCATTTTTAATTTAATTTTTTAAGTTGGTCAACTTGTTAAACGACCGTATGCTCTTTCTGATTGGACAATTAAGATTGTAATGTTGGTTGACTGGAAACTCAAGTAGGGTTGGACAGCGCTGATTGGCTAGGCGATTTTGGTTCCGCTCGCTTGGACATGGCTCTTGGCGGGGATGAGGAGAGTTAACTGAGGACTTGACTTTTGATTTTGAAAAGGGAAAAGAAAGGACATCTCTCGCCAAGAGACTTGTCGGTTTCCATACAATCAATTTTGTAAAGTAAGATTTAATTGTGGTGCAATGAACGATTGTCATAGTTTAATTATTTTATCAACTTGTCCATTGTAAATGTTTTCCAATATCCACGTGGAAGCAAATAAACGCTAAGTGATTGTAATCGAACGCATTCTTTGATTTAAAGAAGTGACCGAAAGCCCGTCGCTATGTCCGATGCCCATGATAACGCCCCGATCCCCATTTCGGCCCGTCCTGATCCGACATATATATATATATACACACATAACTATATATAACTATATATAAAGGGTGATTTTTTAGCAATTTTCTTTTTGGCCACACTGATTTTGACAGCTCACGCGGGTTTCGTGTCTTGCGTCACTGTCAACCATGGTCAGTTTGGTCTATAATTTAACCATGAATCGACTTACAAACGAACAACGCTTGCAAATTATTGAATTTTATTATCAAAATTCATGCTCGGTTAAGAAAGTGCATCGCGCACTTCTTCCATTTTATGGTCAGTTTGGTCGACCTACTGAGGCGGCTATTCGGGCTCTTGTGAATAAATTTCGCACCAAATTCACATTATTGGACATTAAACCACCAACACGCATACGTAGAGTGCGGACAGAGGAAAGTATCGCAGCTGTATCCGCCAGTGTTAGTGACGACCGTGAATTATCGATTCGGCGCCGTTCGCAGCAATTGGGCCTCTGTTACTCCACTACGTGGAAAATTTTGCGGAAGGATTTGTGTGTGAAGCCTTTTAAAATACAGCTGGTACAAGAATTGAAGTCGAACGACCAACCACAACGGCGAATTTTTGGTGAATGGGCGCTGGAAAAGTTGGATGAAGATCCACTTTTTTATCGAAAAATTGTGTTCAGCGACGAAGCTCATTTCTGGTTGAATGGATACGTGAACAAGCAAAATTGCCGTATTTGGAGTGAAGAGCAGCCAGAAGCATTGCAAGAACTACCAATTCATCCAGGAAAAGTCACTGTTTGGTGTGGATTATGGGCTGGCGGCATCATTGGGCCGTATTTTTTCAAAGACGACGAAGGCCGTAACGTTACTGTGAATGGCGAGCGCTACCGTGCGATGATTACAAACTTTTTTTTGCCCAAAATGGAAGAGCTGGACTTGCATGACATGTGGTTTCAACAAGACGGTGCCACATGCCACACAGCACGCGAAACAATGGCCCAATTGAGAGGCGAGTTCGGTGAGCAGTTTATCTCACGTTTGGGGCCGGTCAATTGGCCGCCTAGATCGTGTGATTTAACGCCTCTAGACTACTTTTTGTGGGGCTATGTTAAGGCTCATGTCTATAGCAACAAGCCCGCTTCGATTGACGCACTAGAAGAGAATATTGAAGAATTTATTCGTGAGATACCGGCCGATATGTTGGAGAGAGTATGTAAAAATTGGACTCGGCGTATGGATCATTTGAAGCGCAGCCGCGGCCAACATTTACATGAAATAATCTTCAAACACTAAATTATATCGATCGTTCTATCGACTCAAATAAAGATTTCATAAATGTTTCTGAATTTTATGTGTTTTTTTTGGAAATTAAATCCGATAGCTCTTAAAAAATCACCCTTTATATAGTTTAGAGCATCGAAAATGCTCTTGGCTATAATATATGGGCATCTGTTCAAGCGTTTGAAAATCATCAGCTCCTAGTAGTTAAAGAAGGGATTTCATTAACTTCCACATGTTCGAACGTTGTGTTTGGTATACTGTTACTTCGGTGGTATTTCCATGATCTTGGTAACCTTGACCTGATACTGGGGCATCAAGTAGTCTGCAGGATACCCAACTCAGCAGCTTATAGCAGTTATAGCGTATTTGGGCTCAATAGAATGTTGGGGTTAGTTTATATATTTTAATTATAGCTTGTTTAATTGGAAAATTATCCTTTTATACCTTTTTTTTGAGGAGGGGGAAATCACATTTATGGATTGTCCCGGGATTTATGTGTGTGTTATCACCGGGAATACCTCATGAAAACTCCCCCATGTTCCACCATGGGCGGCAAATATGAGACCCGGGATCACAGCGAGGCCTTATCCCGGGGCCCCACAAACACTGCCATGTCCTCGCGGACCCATCTCCTGCGGCCAGGCCGCGTTCTACTCCTGTGGTGATCTACGGGAACACTCCCCCTCGTCGACTGTCCAACGTCATTTCCCCTCCTTAAAAAAAAAGAAAAGGGATACTTGTCCCGCCCCAGCCGCCGAGGTTGGCCCTCTTCTAATTTTTTTTTTTATAATATAAAGGTAGACAGGCTGGCGGCCCACTTGATGGTAGGTGGTTACCGCCGCTTAAGGACACAAGCAACACCAAGGGGAGTGCTAGTGCGCTGCCTACCCTGTAGGTATTTGTTTACCCCTCGCTTATTGTTAATGGACGGACAAAGGCTGATGGAACAGTACCACCGTCCCCTGCGACACCCTCAGATTGTCGAGGGTAAGCTCCCCCACCACGACAAGGTCATGGCCCATCTAGAGGGGGGGGGGGGATCCTATTATACCTACATTCTCTGAAATGTCTAACTGAACGAAAAAAATTTCACCTGCTGCTATGAGTATCTATTATGTTACTTTATTAATTATTGTTCTATCTTCGCTTTATACTTATCGTTGACCCTAGTATCCATATAGTTTCCCAATACATGAGTAAATTGGTAGATAACCTCACCAGATAACCCAATTTGGTTTCAGTAAATTGGTTTTATAATTTAAACTCAGTCAGTGCAATTCCTCAAATGTGACTGGTTTGTTTTCTGCAGATATTTATCGATTATAGTGCAAAGATTCGCCTTTAAGATACTCATTTTTCAAGGTCTGACTAATGCAATAATTTTAACTTAATCGGATATATATTTTTGAGTGTCTTGTAAAGTAAAAATTTCTTTTCCAAAGTTAATTTTGCCGGAGTTGTTTTGTCCTGAGACAAAACCTTAACCATTCGACTAATGGGTTCGATTAGCACAGGCTTTAAATCAATGCAATTACTATATATTATCTAATTTATTTCCTTTTAGGATTAAATCATGAATAAGTCTATATTGATGCTCCTGGTTGTTGTCGTCATGTTGGCGATGAGCGAGGCGAGATCCTGTCACAGGTAAAATCTTTCTCGCATTCATAATTTTTCTCACCTTTTAAACACAAAATTCAGCATGTCACGTTTGTTTCATCATCGTGCTATGAATAATACTGTTTATAGATAATAAAATTAAACGTCGTCCATTAAAATTATGCAGTCTATCTGATCGAAGGATATATACAAAATATTCTTTATAAGTGCGGGCTGCATGGTTTCTTGTTGTTGATAATTTTGATTCCATTTATAGGAAAAGCGGTCGAGTCTACTGTAACGAGATATCAGATAGTGACGAATGTGACAACGGTCACTCGTGCAAAGTAAGTAGAAAAATAACTGCATTTGTATATATGGATATTTATTAAAATATCATTATAGTATGTATTATATAGTATATATAGGGTATTTTTTATCCTAGAAACATATTAGGTTTTTGTTAGAAATATCAAAAAACACACGCGTACGAATTCACGGGCACAGCTAGTATAAATATAAAATTAAAAAAATCTTACTACTGATTTTTTATTATTCTTATCTATTATCGATAATTCAAAGATCCGAGAGCTCATGAAACAAGCTGCATACGTGCTTCAATTTTAAATATAATATCTACAATATTACATAATATAAAATTTCTTGTATATAAACAACGACAGTATTAATGCAGTACCCTGTTTCTAGTTTGTGTGGAATTTAGTACTTGGAACGATATAAGAAAACTGATATGGCATGCGGTAAGCCTTCTTTTGTCCTGACTTCTTGTCTTGTTGTTTTATTTTACCTTTACTTCAAATATTTTGTGAATACCATTTCTAATGAAAACGAATTCTGGTTATATTTTGGAGTCCGGCTGATGTGCGTCATGGGCAAAATATTTTAGAATGACAAAATATTTCTTAGGACCAATCCAATTCAAGGCTTGTAATCTTTGATAAATAATACACCTTATCAAAGCTTGTAATCAACAAAAAAGTATTCGATACAGTTACTTTTCTTTCATATTTTTTTATGCAAATTTACGCATGCACAGTATCTTATGCAAACTTATATAAAGGGAGGGTTGTTTATCGTCACATGATCGTCACAATTCGCATGACTAAAAGTGTCAAGGTCGTAAGGTTAGTTTATATTGTGGTTGAGATAAAACTAATAGAACGAGGTTAAATTGAACGAGCTTATATCAACAATAATACTCGCTGACAAATAACATAGTTAGTTATAAATTCGGTCACCAACGAGCGCATAATATAATTAATTGAACAAATGTCTACAAAACAATCCTGATAGTTATTTCTCTGAGAAATATTATTCATTTAATTTTTAATTATCTGAAATAATAATGACTTCAAAACGACCAAGAATAAATAGTAACATTGGTCAATTAAGGGCCAGTTTTATAAACGACATACCTTTTTCCCGTTCGTTACAGTGTTGGTAACCGAACGGTTAACGGTCCGTCAATAACGTTTACTGACGGTGGTTCTATAAAAGAAATTAAACATTCGGTAGCTATCCGTAAAAATACGCCGAAGTTTATGAATATTGTCGACGGTTTCGTTGTAGTCTGTCAAGAACTGTCAAGTTTCGCGTCGCAAACACATTTATTTACAAATATAACAAAATAAACGATACGTAAGATAAACCAACCCTATCATAGTCAGTAACGAGCCAGTAAACGCTAGATGTCAAATTATACTGTTGACTTACGAACAGTTGTTTATAATACACTATATTAGACTATTAGATCATTTTTTCGTCTACTTGATATAAAATTTAACTAACGGATCGTTATAAAACTGGCCCTAAAACTATCTAAAGGCAACAAACGAGAATGAAAGTAAAAATTATCTTTAAAAGATTCATGCAAAAGGCTCAAATTAACTTTAACAATTAACTTCATGGTCCTTGTAGTAGAGAAAGAATGAATTTGAATAATGACACTTGATTAAGTTTCAATTATACCTTTCTTTATGCCAATAGTTATATATAATTGGAGTATTTTTTCTTACTCATAACAATACATCATAACAATACGAGTACATTTGCTTCCGAGTTATAGTTTAAATATATTTGTCATAAATACTACCGTTAGAGGTTAAACCCACTTTATGTTTGTCTACTTTTTCCAGTTTACACACTTACAATTTGAACTTTTCACTTATTTAACTTTTTTTTGGTGAATTATTATTTGCTTTCAGACTAAGAAGAAGAGCAAATGCGACGATTCTTCCTCATCTTCTTCATCTTCTTCTTCTTCTTCTTCTTCATCATCATCTTCTTCGGAAGAAGATGGCAAAGGATGCAAGAGTGTAAGGCAACAGCGTTAATCCATAATTATAAGGTTACCGTCACCCATTAACACAAGCAACGCAATAGTGCAACTGTGCTGCTGAACTTAGTTAGTTCTTAGTTAGTTAAAGGGTAATGGATTAGGAGGGATAGACAAATAGGCTCTGGCCGAATCACAATAGCCTGCTGTTATTTTAAGGTAGTCTCAGTCAGGGAGTGGTCACTGCCGCCAGACGGCTGCCACTGGTCACTACGTTATGTACATTTTGTAATTTACATTATGCCCTTTATGTTTAAATTCCTTTAAATATTTGTGTTCTATTTGTTGTTTTTTAAATATATTATTATGCTCACATAATTTTCAAAGTGTACAAATATTAATCATTCTATAACAGGCTGCTTATCCTTGAAAACAAATGCGCTATGAAGAAAATTGTTATTGGTGTTTGCGAATGCAAAGAAATACTCCAATTTGTTTGGAGAATGTTCGCGTTATGCCGTGTTTCTTCAAGCGAGCCTCAATTGCGGCTCTAATGAGCAATAATGATGAACTGTTCCACAAACTTTTACCACGGCTGTTATTTTTATTTCATTTTTAACAGATATCAAGGCAAGGAAAATATTAAACATAGCTACGTTAAAGCTCTGGGAAATATACTATTTTATTTCGTTGGAAATTGCAGTTCCACTTGTTTTCGTATATGAAAACTTTGGCATTGCACCTATGAGTTTATTGAGACTCAAGTGCAGGGTAATAGCAACTTAATGTATGGGTAACTTTTGAAGTACTATTTCTGTTTTAATATGAAAGAAATTATTTATGCTTTATTTCTAGAAATAAACAGAGATGTACAAAATGGTTTTAAAAAAGCATTTAAATACAAAATGCAAAATACTTTTCTGATTTACTATTTCAAATGCAAAATACCAAATAGTTTTGCGTTTTGTATTTCAAATGCTAAATGCAAAATAGGTATTTTCAAAATACTTTTTCAAAATAAAATACCTTTTGGCCAAATCTCAGATTTTGCATTTTGTATTTGCATTTTAAATAGAAGTATTTCGAGTATTTCAAATAAATCGCATCTGGAAATAAATTGACGTATTCAAATAAAGAATTTGTAGGTAAATAACTTTATTGTTTAGATATCTGATTTTAAATTCTCCTTTTACGCCTGCCACTTAAAATTATTATGCATAGATTGAAAATCTTTATTTACGAAGATAAGTTTGCTGTTTTCGTTGTAGACAACAACTACCAATAGAATTAAAATGTGTCAGGTTTACCTACATAGTGAATAACATCGTAATGTGAAATAGAAAATGTATTGAATCAGAATTTAAAAAATAAAATAAATGTATTCCTAGATTAGGTATGGATACATCTTTTTGCAGTTAGTATTTATAAAGCTCATGCCTACGCCTAGATGCCAACTAGTGCTACATCTGAAAGTCTGTTTTAAATGAAAAAATTAAAATAAATAAATAGAAATGGAATAGGGATAAAAATAGAACAGACGTATGGGCTCTGGGATCCCATTCTTATGCAATGAAACACAACAGGACATTATGACATTTATGACAGTTGTAAAACACTCTTTTGTTTTACACAAGCGTTAGCGTCTATAGAGGTCGATTCTATAGACTGATATTCTGATGACAATTTGTGACACACTAAGTGACACTTGTGACAAAGCCTAGTATGTTTTAATGAAAATTAATAATTTTCACACGTTTTAGGAACATGGTAAGAAGAAAGATAGTTCTTCATCATCTTCGTCTAGCTCTTCGTCTTCATCATCTTCCTCTTCGTCTTCGGAGGAGGATGACAAGAAAGGTGGAAAGGACTGTGACGATACGGAGGGGTCTGTGAGTAAATCCTACTAATATTATAAATGCAAAAGTTTAGGAACGGATATATGAATGGATGTTTGTTACCTTTTCACGCAAAAACGGCTGAATAGATGTAGATGAAATTTGGCACATATATAGTTTATTATCTAATATTAACACATATAATACTTTATATCGTGGAAAAATGTTAGGTTCTCGAGTGATCGTCTAAAAATATTAAAAAATTCGGCGCCACTGTCACCGCGGTGACGCCACCGTAGTCACAGTGATAAAGATGTAGGCGTTTCTCAGATGTTATGTTTTCCATTTTTCAACACGGACGAAGTTGCGGGCACCAGCTAGTATTGAATAAAGCAAAGCTTTATTTTATTTTAAAGAAAAAAAATTGCGGCAGAATTTATTTTAAAATTATTTTTCAACATTAGCTATTACTATATGCAATAATAAATATTACAACAGTTAGATTTTGAAAAATAATTTCAAGCTCGAATGAAAGTTAGGCGAAGTTAAGAAATTATTCTGATATATTAAAAAAAATCTATTAACTTAAATTACATTATTTAAGTTAAATTTTAAGAAACAGCAACATTTATAATTGTATATTTTTTTGTTTCAGACGAAGAAATCGAGACACTTCAAGAAATGCAACAAAAATTAATTAATAAATTAGAAAAAGTAAATTAAATGTCATTAAACACATTTCGAAGAGTAGTGCTAAGTCTGTATCTTCTTATAATATAAAAATGAATTCCTAAATGTGTTGCTAAGCGCTAAACTCGAGAAAGGGTGGATCGATTTTAATTCTGTCTTCACTCATGGATAGAGGGATAGTAGGTAATCAGGGAATGTTTTTACGTAAAAAGAAAATGCACCCCGGGCGAAGCCGTGAGCGGACCGCTAGTTAGATATAAAAAATTAAAATAAGGATAAAAATATTTTTAAATAATTATTTAGAAGACAAATGTAATAAATTCTGATGCAATAGTTGATAAAAATAACAGAAACGATAGCACAATCTGTCCATTAGGTCCTTTTGTAATTACTAAATACTAAGTACACGATAAGGGTACCTACTATCCATTTATAGGAATAAATAACGTTGTTACATTATAATGTAACAACATTATAATGTAAATATTATAATTTTACCAGAAGTTATAGTCACACCGTCAGTGGTAAAGCTTGCTTTCCTATAATTTAAATTCATATTTGTGATGTTCCTTTCTGTGAGTGTTGTATATTGTGATTAAGTAATGTCTTTAGTTGGTAAGCCTTTTCAAATAAATAAAATATAAATAAAATAAATTATAATTATAAACTTTTTTATGTTAAGGTCGATAGACAGGCTAATACAGGCTAAGTAGACGAGGTCCACTTGATGGTAGGTGGCTACCGTCGCCTATAACACAAGCATCACCACAGGTATTGCAGAGCGCTGCCGACCATAATTGGATTATGGACAAGATATTGGGAGGGGCATATTGAAAATGGGTTCTAGCATGCCTAACTCACAACACACACGCTGTTATTTCACGGTGGTGGCCACTGCCGCCAGTCGGACTGCTCAAATGACTGCGAAATACTGTATGTGTGCCCAGCCACTAGGTACTTTCCAGATGCAGACCAGAGCGAACTTTGAAAAGTTCATTTCCAAAGGGAACCCTGCGACGGAGCATTAAGGCAAGCACCATAACCACTCATCCACCGTGCTCGTCAAATTTGTTTAGGACTTACCACTAATGATTATTAAGATTTTCCAATTCTGATATTATAAAGTTTATTTTTATAAGCAAATTATATAGTCTTAATTGAATTCTAGAATGAATAGTCGTGACGAAAGTTATTTAGAATTAATAAGACATTTTTGGGTATTTAATACCAAGAAATTTTTTAATTCTTTGCTATCGAGTGGTGTAATAAAATTTGGATGACAGATATTTAGCTACAGCATCAAACGATATCCCCCGATTTTGTTTGCTGAATTGCCTCTGACCATGGAAGCAAACTTAAAGACGTATTCACATCAAAAGCAAAAATTGGGTATTATTCAGTAAACAGTTCAGAAAGTCTATATTAGACATGAGTAGGAACTCATGTCTAATGTAGACTTCTCTTTACGACGTTATTTCACAAGTTGTACTTACCCATTATAATATAAATATATACAACAATTAATTAAATCATAAATTGTAGTCATTACCGATACCGTTGTGTCAGATTCATTTAATTTTAACACTCGTATGCGGAGTCAATGTCTGCATAATGGACGTTTTATTTCTGCTCTACTAATGACTTAATTTCATGATATTTTCAGAACCGATTGCACTGTAATCTTTATTAGCGGATTAATTTGGGCTTCATCAAGTGGGTTAAAATATTTTAAAACTATTATGTTTCAATGGTTTATATTAGTTGATAATGCAAAGTTTTCTTCTCTTCACACATGTCCTTCCGTGCCTGCAACTACCTAGATTTTGAGGGTTTACAACATAAAAATTAAATCCACATATTTTCTTAGTTAATTATTTTTATGTAATATTTAAAAAAAATATAACATACACAAACATTTAATATTTTTAATTAAATTAAAACAAAATAATATATTTTACTAGAAATAATTAAATTTGGAATTTAATAAATTTTAACTGGATTGATTTAACTCAAAGGAAGCATATGCATTTTGAATGAATATCGTTTTTATTAGTTTTTCGCGATAGATTTACTTACATGGAAAATTGTACAATGAAACAGAAAACATGGGATGTAGGTATTTTCAAAAATTACATCCCTTAGGAATTTCATCTCTCGATCTGTTACAACTGGATCAATTTTTTAAAATTTCGTATTTTAGGTGTAAAATTAATGTTGCCGTATAACGTGTAGAACGATATTAAAATGACATCCTGCAAGATAGGTATTTTAATCACAAAATACCATTCGTGCTCATGCGTTGTGCTGCTGACATTTTTCAAGAGGTGGCGCGGCGGCCTGTTCGGTCGGGGAGGCGGCTATGCGATCAAAGCTTTTTCACAACAACATTTTAGCAAGAGCTTCAAACAGAACATTTTACACCTATACTGTTCTACTGTCAATGCGTTCTTATGTTGTACAGATTCATGCTTTAATTTCCCTAAAAAGTTCCTTTATTGAAATTAATTTAGATCACTAATGAAGCGTGGCTTACACTGCCGACGCAGGTTTGAACCACGGTCTGGCCTGTACGTCTAAGTCTTTTCAATTTAATGTGGTTATAATGAATGACGATCACTTGCTGTAATTATAAAAATAAAACGATATGTGTGAGAAGACCAGCATCAGTTAAGACTAACTGGTGGCTACAGCTATTTTCTGGTGGTAGCCTGTAGATAAAAGACCTAACAGAGGGTTATGTCAATCAATATAAATAAGCGAGTGTCGGCTCACGGGCACTTTGACCCTTGCCTTTACTTCACCATTAGTTCACCTCTAAGCCCATTAGCTACACGACAGATATATCCCGCCATTTTAAGTTATGGTTTGAGAATAAAATACAAGTTACCGGTGCTTTATTGGCAAAAAAAACTTAATTCCACTGGACAGTTATTTTGTAAAAGTTAGGTATATCTTCACCCAATGAATTCACTGAACCGAGCCTCTATTGCGAACCAGTCTAACAAGAGTATTACAACGATGAACTTTAAGCGCCCTTTACAATTCACAATTTTTGAGTATGATGATTCAGTAATTACATAAACTTATAGTTAAGTACTATTTACTCTATGCTTATAGCTTATACTATAATGTCATTCTTAACAAAAAAACAAAACAAAATTCAATATTTTTACGTTTATTTTTAGTTAATATACCTAGTATTATAATACAAAATAATAACTAAAGACAATATCAAAGATTTAACCTTGATATCTAAGTATAATATAATCGACATAAAATTGATATAAGGTTTTGATGTAAGTAAGTTTTCATTAAAAACCATGTTTAGGTAAATTTAAAAAAGTAATTAAATTTAGCTTCAAAAAAGTTAATAACTGCTTACTTACAACTTACTAATAACTACTAGCTTCAATTAATATAATAATTCTCATTAACTGCTAAGAAATTATTAAGAAAATACTAATTAAAAAAAAATCAAGAAGAGTAAAAAACAAAGTACATAGTAATAATTTATGTAGTAGTACATAGCAAAACTGTAGTACCTAACAATATCTTTGTTTATAATTTTATGTTCTCAGCTGACTTGTCTATTAATCAAGACCTCCACTGGTAATAAAAGCAATAGACGTCAATTGATACAATAAGATCAAGTGTTGTCAATTTAGTGGACATCAACATAGATGATTTAGAGATAGTTATTTGCGATTAACTAACGAATTTGTTTACTTCTATTAGAGTAGCTAAAGCATAACGACCAACATTGCTTATGAAATTATAATCCTTAACAAAAATGTTACTGATTATTATTGCATGCTTAATATTTTCTCCCACCAAGGGATTAATTTTGAGAAAAGGTAGTGCGGAGACCGTAAAATTATATGACTGAACATTTAACGAAGAGTAACAAAAAATATGAATCTTTAAGTATCGATGATTCTCGTATTGCCGATGACAAATTACAACAAACGAAATATGATATAACTATGCAACAGGAAAGTGATAATAAAATTGAATCATCAATAGACGATGATCGAATACACGATGATTACGTTATAATCAATTCGAAGAAAAAGAAATTCAACATTGGTCCGTATAATATAATAAGAATATTAGACGATGTTAAATATATGATAATTTGGCTTAACATGTACTGCGAAATGCACCCTGAATGTGATAAAAGTATTTTGAATGTACAACTCAGACAGGTAAGTGACATAAAATATTATAAATTTCATTTCACGAAACTTAGTGTATTCTAAAATATAAATGTGTATTCTATAATGAGGAAGTGGCTTATTTTGGGTTGTGTTTGCTATATGGCGATACAAGTGAGTTCGTGTGGGTGACTTTATGTCGTTGGAAGTTGTTACATGATAAGCGACCATGTAGTGGATAGCGCTTGTATCTAGCGTATTAAAATGACGGTTGTGTTCACGCGAATATTTCTATTCACTGTAGTATTTAATATAGTTCAAACTAAAGCTGCTCCATTCTCAGCCACAGATTTCTTGAATATATTTGGTAATCCACTATCGGATTTTGTCAGTGCTGTTTCACTTAAAGATAATGCCCGAAATCAATCAAATAAATCAGTGATTAGCGACGATAGTGACAGTGATGGCAAAGTGGATAGAAAAATGATTGATGTACCACCAAATATAGGTGAATGTAGAGGTGGTACCAGAAAAGACTATAACGGTGTATGTAGAGACCCATTTTAGAATATTTAATTATTGACCAAGTTTAGTCGCAGTTTGTTCAGCACACTTGGTTAAAATGGACGCGAAAACAGTGTTAATTGTAACAATGTTACTGATGAGTACAGTATTGGAAATAAAAGCTGGTGTGGTGTTTAATTATCGTGATAAAATGAGTTCCACCACTCCTAAAACGGTGCAAACAGGCCAGATTATAAGAATGCCAGAGTTGAATTGTCCGATAGGATATAGACGTGATGGTTTAGGGGAGTGCAGGCAAAGATTTTAAAGGTAATCAAATGATACTTTAATTGGTTGCATTGATTTAATTTCGAGCAACGGTATAAAGTGTATTTTTTGGATTTTTTAGTGAACCCATATGAAACCCATATCTATTCACTTTGAAGAAGTTTATAGGTTAAACCCAATTAAGAACGTATAACAGAGATCAAAGGGCATCATATTTTTTTTTGCGTATTAAAATATATTTAGTACGGTACATTTTTGTAGTATTCACATACTCTTAGTAGGTATTAAGTTTAAAAAAATGCTAATAGGTATTTTTTTCTTCTTTCTTTTATATATAAGGCCGACAGACAGGCTGACGGTCCACTTGATAGTAGGTGGCCATAAAAAACGCCACAGGTGCAGCAAGTGTATACTTAGTACATCCCGGTCTACCTGGTGTAGTCCTCATTCTCTTTATAGATTAAACAAAATATGACATTTATTAATGTGTGTTACAGTTTTAATGCGTGACCATTTTTATCTCTTGTGTTTTCGAGTTAAACTACTGTATCAACTTTAATGACTCTATTTGAAATAATTTGATCACCATACACTGCTTCATGATTTTTATTACTTATTTAATACTACTTAGATAAGGATAATAGGGAATACTTGGAATTCCGACATAACCCCGCAGTGTCCCCTACGCTGCCGGGTATCCAAGGGAAATTCTCAACGTAAAAAAAAAAAGGAATACTTGGAATACTCCTACGATAAGGGAAGATAAAATATATTTCAAGTGAACGAAATTAGGGCCAAAAGCCTAGCAGTTCCGCAAGTCTCTTAAACGTAAATAAAAAAAAAATACTACCTACTTGTTATATTTTCACTGCTAAATCACTGAATTTATAATGAAACTAGCGTCTCGCTCCCGGGTGCATGTTTTTAAATTTAAAACTTCCCTGTTTATTCCTCTTTTCTTATGTGAAAACTGATTTAAAATAAGTCAAGTCATTGTCGAGTATTTGAAGCGTACACGAACAAACTTAACATTTTTTATAAAAGAACGTTAGGCGGCAATACACCTTTGTATAGGTAAACACCTTCTGTAGAAGTCCACCATGAAATAACAGTACTTGCAGCATCTGTGGCGTTGATTGTGGTAATAGGCGACGGTAGCCACTTTCCACGAAAAGATCATTAGCAAGTCTGACGCCCTTTGTATAAAAATGTTATAACATTTCAGAAAATCAAATCCGTAGGCACAAGCATTTAATACGCACAATTTTTTTATCTTTAACACATTATTTTTATGTAATTATAATAGGTAATTTGTTAATTTTTTTTTCCATATTTTAGGTGGTATCAGCCGTGGGTGAACAAAGGATGGACAAAATGAACAAAAACTAAAAAACAGACCATATATACCTACTTTACCAGGAAGGAGAAAAAACATTCTGCTTCACAATAATTAATAAGAAACCAATTAAAATAATTAAAAACAGGAAGATAACAAGAAACATTTTTTTTTAACTTAATTATAACTGATAGGTTAAAAAATAATAAGAAACAAATCTGTAGTTGTAGTTACTGCTTATAAATAATTGTACTTTTAAAATGTAATCAGTTCATAATTAATTCTTTCCTATAATGTTTATATAATATTTATATAGGTATAGTAATTTATAATAATATTGTATATCAAAGTCATTAATTACATTTTCTCATTGCAATATCTGTCATGTTTTATTACATGACGTAGGACATAATAATTATCAGTCAACTTCTTAGAATACATTTGGTTCTTTTGGTTTATGTTTTAAAATGGGGTTAAAGATTATCGTTGACTGTTCATCGAGTGTTCTCGACAGACGCTTATTTATAAGAAAACTATTGACGTGCTTTGACGGACCGACTTTAATTCTTTAACAAAATGAAGCTCTGTCCTTTAGTTATTTGTTGTTTTCTCTTTACAATTTACTTTAAGTCTGCAAGCGGTGGACTGGTTATAAATTTAATAGATAAAGTTCATGATACGGCGCACAAAGTTCGTGAAGATATAAAAGACGCTTTAGTATTTAAAGAAGATAGTGTTGAAAGTAATAGTGATGATGTTTCCGCTACAACAAATGCTGGAAATAAAGAAGAAGTGAAGAAAACTACTGCGGAAGACAGTACTTTAGCCTCTTCAACAGCCACTACGCCTAAGAGTACTAATGAATCAACATCTGATAAGGATGGGGGAAGAGAAAATTTTGGCGGAGGTTGTTTAGAAGGTTATCAGCGTACATCAGATAATAGATGTATGCCAACTTTTTGATAATAGTGCTTGAAAATTGTTTATCTTTTATAACTGTAACAACCTTGTAACTATTAATATTACTAAAATATTTTGATTTATCTGCTGCATTATATTTCTAAAGAACTTTATATTAATTTTTCAGCTTATAGAAATTATTATAATATCTATAATAATAATAAACATTCGTAAAAAATGGATTTTTGATGTAATTAAATTACATGGAATTAATATCTTTTTATTTATTAACCTCATTCAAATCATTATATTAGTCGTATAATAAATGCAACAATCACACTTAATTTAACAAAATAATAATATAATAATTACAAGTGAATTAAGGAATGACGTACACAAAACTATGTATTTGTAATTTATTCTTTTATATGACAGTTGCAATTAATTAAATTATAATATCAAACATCTGTGACTAAAGTTCAATTTATTAAAAAAGATAGTGATCTTTAAATAGTATTTTTCTTATTCTTCTGGAGTAACAGCAATTGCTTGAAATAAAGGTGTAGTCAATTTATTAATTTTAGAGTTGTTTTCATATGAATTTGCTAGAGGATAAACGACGTTTCCTTTGTTGGGTGAACTTGGAGTCGTTGTTGAAGTAAAACTTTCAGGCTCACCGAAGACTTCTTCTAGTACTTCTGGTTTTATGGCTTGTTTGCTTTGATTTATATTATCCAAACGATTATTGCTAGGGGGACGACGGTCATTTTGTAAAGCTTCTTTCCTTTGTGTGTCACCGGGGGCACCTTTATCTGATTGTTCTGATGATCCATAGTTAAATGATCCACTATGGTCTGGTTGCCTTTTGTGATCTGGTGGTCCTCTATTATCTGGTGGTCTTCTATTGTCTGGTGGTCCCCTGTGGTCTGGTGGTCCCCTGTAGTTTGGTGGTCCCCTGTGGTCTGGTGGTCCCCTGTGGTCTGGTGGTCCCCTGTAGTCTGGTGGTCCTCTGTGGTCTGGAGTTCCCTTCTGGTCTGGGGGTCCCCTGTGGTCTGGTGGCCCCCTGTGGTCTGGTGGCCCTCTGTGGTCTGGTAGCCCCCTGTGGTCTGGTGGCTCCCTGTGGTCTGGTGGCCCCCTGTGGTTTAGTGGTCCCCTGTTGTCTGGTGGTCCCCTGTAATCTGGGGGCGCTCTGTGATCTGCCGGTTCTCGGTCGCTTGGTGGTCCTCTGTAATATCGTGGTCCACCGTTATTTGGTGGGCCAAGGTTATAGTAATCAGGACTATAATTTGAAGGTCGCGACGGCCATTGAGGCGAACGTTTCTCTGAAAATAAGATATTAAAATAATTAGCAGACACTTCCGCAAGGGCATAACTTTGTTATGGTTAAAAAAATAGCGTATAATTTACAATGTAAATAATTTCGTTGTGTTTCATTACTTTATATTTATAATAAATAATGACCTTTTAGTTATTATTAAAACTTATCGACCAGTATTTGTATTTCAACTCACTATTTTCAAAACTCATTAGAATGTGGTAATGTTTTCTGTTGATTTTTTAAATTTTTTTTTGGTATCTTCTTTCAAGAATATTTAAATATTTATTACATATTTTATTAAAATATTGATACAGAAACTTTTTGTTCAATCAGTGTATTTGTTGTCAAAAATACGGAATTTTTTGTTCAAGTTGTGCTTTAATTATACAGCGTACAGAATATGATACAATTAATAGCTATAGTTCGTGTGGAAGTTCCCGATTCCATTCATAACAAACGGTCCGTGTCTATTTCAAAGTCGAAAAATCGTAAGTACTCGTATTACTAACGACAGAATACTTTACATCCACTTAGATTTAATGAAGGAAGGAAAAACATATCATTAACCTCGCTCAAAGATTCTACAGTTTAAAGTTCGTTTACCCCAGGAACATTTATTGACCTTGTCTTGAAACATTTGAATCTAATATTCATCTAATATTAAATAATAACTACGTGCTTACGTCTTGTTTGTGGTGATCTACCTAGTTACAATAAAATAGCTTAAATATTAGAAAAAAGAGGTGAATAATTTTAAAATTTTATTGTCTAAAATATTAACGCGACTTGTTAAGCATATCAAAATAAGCTGACATTCTGATAATCACTTGAAGTTGCAAACAGTAACAATATTATCTTAATATGAAGTTGCAGCAGTAAGCGACCAATCTAGTTTTCAGGAGTAACGGGTTGTACTTGAAATAGTTGTGGTGGATGTTTTTCCAAAGAATCTTGATCTGCATATTGTGGTGCATCGTTTGATAAAGGATATCCTTGATTCTTATTATTTGGCATCACAGTAGTTAAACTATTTGGTGATTCATCCTTATTTTTATTAAATCTAATATCAACTAATTGTGAATGATCAGTTGACATCTTAGTATTCTTGTTGATGTTTGGTTCATTTAAGTTGCTATATTTCTCGTGATCTGAATTCTGAGGGGCTGTCGACGGATCTTGTGAATATTGACTCCATTCCTGATCAGGCGGGGGATAATGAGGTGGTCGTGGTGGTGGTGGTCTTCTTTCATCTCGAGGGGGAGGATGATGAGGCGGTGGTGGTGGTGGCGGCGGTCTCCATTCATCTCGAGGAGGAGGATGATGAGGCGGTGGTGGTGGTGGCGGAGGTCTCCACTCATCTCGAGGAGGAGGATGATGAGGCGGTGGCGGTGGTGGCGGAGGTCTCCACTCATCTCGAGGAGGAGGATGATGAGGTGGAGGCCTCCAATCATCATTAGGACGAGGACGATGTCGAGGTGGCGGTGGATAGTAATCAGGAGGATGGTGATGCGGCGGAGGTCGCGGGTATTCTGAATAGGGAGAGTGATGTGGTGGCGGAGGAGGATAGTGATGTGGGGGTCCCCAATTTTGATATTCATCATATGGAGATCTTCCATCTCGGTGTTGAGGATATCGATCGTGATGATATGGATAGTGGCGGTGAGGTGGGGGTGGCGGAGGCGGGTAATAATCAGGGTACGAATGATGAGGAGGGGGAGGTGGATAGTGGTAGTGAGGAGGTGGGCCATGATGAGGAGGAGGCGGTGGATGGTGAGGAGGTGGGCCATGATAGGGAGGTGGCGGTGGATGGTGATGAGGTGGGCCATAATGAGGAGGAGGTGGTGGATGGTGAGGAGGTGGGCCATAATGAGGAGGAGGCGGTGGATGGTCAGGAGGTGGGTCATAATTAGAAGGAAGCGGTGGATGGTGTGGAGGTGGTGGTGAATGTTGAGGTGGAGGAGGTGGAGGGGGTGGATGTTCAGGAGAAGAATATTCATGATCATCAGGGGGAGGTGGTGGATAACTAGGAGTTTGTAGAGGAGAGGGTTCATGATTTGGGGGTGGTGTTTCTTCTGATTGCGAATTATAATTATCATTGCTTGTTGTTGAGGACCATTCTCTGGAGTAATTTTTTTCTTGCGATGTATTTTTATTGCCGTCATAATAATATGATTCCTGTCCCTTTTCTAGATATGATGGTGGTTGTGAGGTTGTTACAGATGGTTCTTTTTCCGTGAAGATATAGAAGTCATTAGATTTAATAATTTCAATATCAAAATTTGGTGAAACATACAAATTTTGTTTCTGTTCATTCTTAGTTTCTTCTTGGGTTTTATAGTATTGTGTCCATTCAACGTCTGGCGTGCGCTTGCCTGAAATTCACAACAAATCATAAGTGGGTAAATAAGTATTTTATATAAAAATTAGTAGATTTTTTAGATGAGAAACCTTAAGAGAAACTGTGCAATTCTTTTACAATAACTTGGACGTCATTATAATGCTAATTGTTTTAACTGTAAATGAAAAGTACTTAGGAAAAACTATTAAAGGCTTTTCTGCTTTCATAATTATTTTAAAGCAAACTATTGCATGAAAATAAACACTATGGAACATAAAATACAAACTGTAAAACCAAATAAAACCATAATATACTCTTAGGGTTTTAGAATTCCTAGTTGATTTTACCGTAAATACGAAGTTACTAGTTACATTAAGTAAGTATATAAATACATAAATATCACAAAACACACACTCACCATTGGACCATATTTGACGATAAAAATGGTAGCTATTTGTAAATAAACAAAATAAATTATATAAATAAAGATTCGATTTTCTTATTCTATACTACATAAATGGTAATATAAACTGTTAGCTGGCCCGGGAAACTTCGTACCGCCACAGAATAAAAAGTCGTTCTATGCAAAATGAATGAGATAATGAATTTTCTATTTTTTCGTAAATGTTTTTCCGATGTTTTAATATTTATTCTGCTATTCGGTGCAGAGACAAATTCAACAAATCAAAGGTCATACATAAAATTCGGACCAACCGTTCTTGTGTTATAAATGTTGTAACTAACACTACTTTCTGTTATACATATGTTGTAGATATTGTATTACAACGTTTTTTTGTTAAATATTGCCCAATGAAGTTTTATTGATTTAAAAACTTGAATTTCATATTTAATTTTAAACTATTCATATCACTCACATCGTTAATTATTTGTTTTTATTTTTATTCAAATAATCACCAATTCATTCAATCAAAATGTACGTTATATAAAAAAACATACGTGTAAAAAAATAATATATCCCACCTCTTAAACTTTTATGCAACGACACACAAGAAACAATAGTTAAATATAATGCAAATGTCACACACTTGAACATAATGAACAGAGTTGATTTGTTGATTTCTTAATATTTAAGGACTACATTAAACAAACGCGGCAGATCCACTGTACGATCTTCAAGGACTGGTATACACCAAGGTGTTTAAATGGCCTTTGATTGGCACCTAGTCTATTGGACGGCGAAACAACCGGTTTATTTAATTTGAATGTTTTTGTAGGTTTTTGTGTATCGGCATTTAAATTATAATGATACTATCATTGGACAACCTTAAAAACGTTTTATGGAATGCATTCGCTGTTCCCAAGCAATATAGGTCTGATCTATAATATTGTTTTAAACATGTAACATGTATTGTTTTTTTAACAAAATTGTCGTCCCTACTAAAACACGTTAAGAACGAAAAGTTTTTTTATGGTTTATTTAATCATCACCGAGAACAGGACCGTTTATTGGTTTTTAATGTTAATATTATAAATATTTGACACGTTTGTCGGTAAAGTTGTTGATGCTCCGATATAAAGCGGCTTTGATTCAATGAAGAAAACTAATATTTCGAACTTGGTGTCTGGTTGTAATATTTGTGTTTTTTTTTAAAAAACAAATCTAATGCACCTAATTATATTTTCAGAAAAATGTGATTTTGGCAAGCACGCCTAGAAATTATTACTAAATAATCCAGGCGATTTCTATCAATATAAATAATAATCTATATTTTATTATATAGTTATCATAAAATATCGTTAAATATTGATATAACTAATAGAACTACGTGCATAATAGGAGTATATGTTATGCATACATTATACAATTTTCTTCAATGAAGAACAAAATATTATAAAAATCGTTTTCTAGTCCGAGCTTGTAATAAATACAATGATAAATCAAACTTAAATACTAGGAACAACCTAGTATTTAAGTGTCAAAACAACCAGGAACAGATCAAAATGGACAGAATCGCAACAATGCATAAGGCTTAAAGACTTTGGAAAATTTTGGAAGTTAACAAACAAATTGAAACCAAAGACGAGTCCACCAAGGAGTGTTGATAGAATAAATGAACCTGAAAACATTGCTAACATGTTTAAAAATACATTTCAAATTGATCCTCCCAAGACTCAGAAAGCTACATCGGCATATTAAGTGCTGAGAGACTTCCTGCCCCTGAGACACCTTTTAAAATTACTGCCTCTAAGTATAATAATTAATGTCCGGGAAGTCTGAAAGTCTCCGGAACATGATGGACTCAGCATTGAGCACCTTCAGCACGCAGGTTATATTGTTCACACATTGCATTAATCACACATACTTAACTGATGAACTAATGAAAACTATTGTAATTCCTATCATAAAGAACAAGATAGGTGATAGATCAGCTAACAGTAATAATAATAACAGTCCGGCAAGGTGCCGGACGGCGTGCTTGACACATATTTAAGCAAACATACAACTTTGAATGATGAGCAATTTGGTTTTCGACCAGGGCTTTCCACTGAGTCTGCTATACTATGTCTCAAGCACACTGATAGGAAAACGCCTGTGTATGCATGCTTTTTGGACTTGTGTAAAGCTTTCGACCTGGTCTCATGCGAAGTCCTATGGAATAAAATGCATTCAGAAACCGACTTACCGTTAGAAATTTTTAATATGTTCAAATATTGGTATAACAACCAAACCAATAGTGTATGATGGGCGAATTCACTATCGGATATATACAGATTGGAATGTGGCGTAAGACAAGGTGGATTAACTTCACCTAAACTTTTTAATCTGTATATGAACTCACTGGTCAAAGAACTCAGCAGCGCTGGCATCGGTTGTTCTATCGATGGTTGCTATATTAACATTAGCTACGCAGATGATAAGTAGCCCAGTCAATGAAGCCGTAACTTTGCCATTTTGACCTGGGTGAGTAGAACCAACGGGAAAATGTGCGTTAATAATCCTGCAAAAACATATCAAAAATGCAGGGTCCTAAATCACCGGAATGATTTGCAAAAAAATTGCAAAAAGGTGAAAAAATGACTTTTTCTCAAATATCTCGAAAACTATAAGAGATATGAGAAAAAGTTTCAAATAATAGTTGTAGAGGATTTAATTCTCTACAAAAATGATTAGAATGAATTTTTGCGTATCGGGCACCGTTGGCACGGAAATCACGTTTAAAGTATGAAAAATTGAAAAATAATTTTTTTTTGGCTCAAAATAAAAAAATTTCCAATTTTTTCTGCATCCCGCGAACATTTCCTAAGAGATTACCCTTTCATTGTTGTACATTTATATTGTTTATAAACAATTAAAAACTTTAAAATTCATTTTTAGCCATCTTAAAATTATTTTTTTGATTTAATTTTCACACCAATCGATTTAGAATGAAGTTTTCTATAAGATTAAGTTATTTTTTTAGACAAAAAAAGATTCATCGAGATTTAGCTTAGAAATGGGTTTTGGGGAACTTTCTCAGGGATCCGACACTGGCGATGAGAGAGAAAGACTATAGTTATGTCTCGCTCGCACTCACACAAAATTTCTGCGCGTGCGCGGCGTACGAAAAAGCATGCGTGCGAGAGAGACCAACTTTTTCCAAATGAGAGGAAGAAGGATAGAGTGAGGCGCGTGCGCACAGCGATTAAGAGTATAAGTGCGACAAAGACAGATTTTTTTTACATAAGAGCGAGAAGGACAGAGCGACATGGGTCCGCTCAGCTCAAAAAATCGCGTTCGGCTCCGAGTTGCGGAATTTTTTTATTGATAAACGATCTCCAAAAACGTTATTTTAAGCTATATATCAATCGATTCAGAATCGAAAACTGAATCGATTACACCCACTCCCATTTTTAACTTTTTTTTTGTAATTTTTTTTTTTTTAAATTAACTAATAAATGAGTCATTTTTCATCTGGAAAAAGTCATTTTAACCCATATATTAATCGATTCATACTGAATCGATTACACCTATTCCTGTTTTTGATTGTTTTTTGTAATTATTTTTTTTTAATTAACTAATAAATGACTCATTTTTCATCTGGAAAAACGTCATTTTAACCCATATATTAATCGATTCAGAATTGAAAACTGAATCGATTACACCTATTCCTATTTTTGATTTTTTTTTTGTAATTTTTTTTTTAAATTAACTAATAAATGACTCATTTTTCATCTGAAAAAACGTCATTAATCGATTCAGAACAAAACTGAATCGATTACACCTATTCCTATTTTTTATTTATTTCTTCCAACATTTTACTGTTAAATAGAGAAATAAACGTCTTTATTCGGACGTCATTCCAACCCAAGGCCCAAAAATTAATATATGGGTTGAAATGACGTTTTTTAGAAGTAGAAATCACTTATTTATTAGATAATTTAAAAAAAAATACCAAAAAAAGTTAAAAATAAGAGTGGGTGTAATCGATTCAGTTTTCAATTCTGAATCGATTAATATATGGGTTAAAATGACTTTTTCCAGATGAAAAATGACTCATTTATTAGTTAATTAAAAAAAAAATTTACAAAAAAAAGTTAAAAATGGGAGTGGGTGTAATCGATTCAGTTTTCGATTCTGAATCGATTGATATATAGCTTAAAATAACGTTTTTGGAGATCGTTTATCAATAAAAAAATTCCGCAACTCGGAGCCGAACGCGATTTTTTGAGCTGAGCGGACCCATGTCGCTCTGTCCTTCTCGCTCTTATGTAAAAAAAATCTGTCTTTGTCGCACTTATACTCTTAATCGCTGTGCGCACGCGCCTCACTCTATCCTTCTTCCTCTCATTTGGAAAAAGTTGGTCTCTCTCGCACGCATGCTTTTTCGTACGCCGCGCATGCGCAGAAATTTTGTGTGAGTGCGAGCGAGACATAACTATAGTCTTTCTCTCTCATCGCCAGTGTCGGATCCCTGAGAAAGTTCCCCAAAACCCATTTCTAAGCTAAATCTCGATGAATCTTTTTTTGTCTAAAAAAATAACTTAATCTTATAGAAAACTTCATTCTAAATTGATTGGTGTGAAAATTAAATCAAAAAAATAATTTTAAGATGGCTAAAAATGAATTTTAAAGTTTTTAATTGTTTATAAACAATATAAATGTACAACAATGAAAGGGTAATCTCTTAGGAAATGTTCGGGGGATGCAGAAAAAATCACTCCTTTTTGGAAAATTAAAAAAAATTATTTTGAGCCAAAAAAAAATTATTTTTTAATTTTTCATACTTTAAACGTGATTTCCGTGCCAACGGTGCCCGATACGCAAAAATTCATTCTAATCATTTTTGTAGAGAATTAAATCCTCTACAACTATTATTTGAAACTTTTTCTCATATCTCTTATAGTTTTCGAGATATTTGAGAAAAAGTCATTTTTTCACCTTTTTGCAATTTTTTTGCTAATCATTCCGGTGATTTAGGACCCTGCATTTTTGATATGTTTTTGCAGGATTATTAACGCACATTTTCCCGTTGGTTCTACTCACCCAGGTCAAAATGGCAAAGTTACGGCTTCATTGACTGGGCTAAAGGTGCTGTTGGCACCTTCGATCAGTGCCCTTAGAACTTAATTTTTTAAAAGCTGTCTGACGTTTGGGCTGTCTGACACATGTCTGAAATAAAGTTATTATTATATTATATTACTATATTATATTATATATTAAACTACTATATTATGTTATATTATTATATTATTAATTATAATTATTTCCAAATTGACGTATTTAGCTGCAAACGTTCTAATTATATTTATTCTGTTAAAAAAGTTAATATTTTTAAAATTAAAATTTTCTAATAATTATACATAACTTTTGCATGTCTAAAATATATTCTAATTATTCCTTAATTTTTAATACATACATATGTAATGGCCTATCAATGTAAACTGTTTGGGCGTTTGGGCTGTTGTTTTTTTATTTTATTTATTTACTCTACTTTATCGCATATAATTTCATAGCTGTTTCTTTTTTATTAAACAAATAAATAAGTCACCATTTCGAGAGTGGGAGTAGGTACGATACATTTGCAGCACATCTCAGTTACAGTTAAAACAATATTATGAACGTCTGTTTTAACATATATGTGCAAAGCTCTCCTTATATCTCGAAAGGAAATCAATGCTCCTTGTAAGTCAATGACCCATGTTATCGGACAATCTGTCCCGTCTGGAAATTCACGCAAAGTAAATCAGAGTCGGCTTGCGTAAAGTGAAATGTAAAAGCCATTTAATACTGAAAGCGGCGACAATCTCATTCCGGACGACAAATTGAGAACACCTTCCGGATACAGGGGCTGCGCCGCAACGGCTGTAGTCTGGTAAATAGCTATTTATTGCGGCTCCAACCGCAGCGAGCAAGACACCTGTCCCTGTGTATGCCGCACCAAAACCCAACTTTAAACCTCCTTGACAACGTAACAACCCTTTCCTATTTGCAACTACATAATTTAATTCTATTAACAGGCACACTTCTGTTATAGAAAAACAAGGAAGTAATAAACTTCAATGAAATACCTACAATTTAAAATACTTGTTGACGCGCACGCAGAGAGCACCTATTTTTTTAAAATCCTTATGTATTATAAAACAAAATCCCCCGTCGCGTTTGTCTGTCTGTATGTATGTTCGTGATGATCTCAAAAACTACTAGAGAGCGTTAAACGAGGAATGTTTTTATATATAGATTTGCAGCAAAATATTGCACCCGTGCGAAGCCGTATGCGGGTCGCTATTTTTTAATTTTATAAATGCAAAAGTGTATGTTTTCTGAACGAATTTAGATGAAATTTGGCACATAAATAACACTGAATTAACACATCGGATACTTTTTATTTAAAAAAGTTTTGTTTCCGAGGGATCGTTTAAAAATATAAAAAAACGGCGCTACCTACGTCACACCTATAAAGACTTTAAGCGTTACTCAAGTGTTATATTTTTCATTTATCAACGCGGGCGAAGTCGCGGGCACCAGCTAGTTTTCAATACATATAATATTTAAATGTATGTTTACACTTAGATCAAATAATTCAGTGTTACAGTCGAGCCTTCACACACCTAAGCATTACAAACAACGATAGAATATTCGTGTGACTCCAACACAATACACCCGGTCAAGTTTACGCTTATAAGTAATTTTTAGTTCATGTTTAAATTGGAATTTATGATAATTTTGTTAAAAAGTTTTTTATGTAAAAATCTGCAGACATGCTGATGGTTCACTTGTTGATAGGCGGCTAATGTCCCCTAGAATGCCCTTAATACACGTAACAGAAGTGTCTAACCTTAATTTAAATGTATTTCCAAAAAAAAAAAACAATTTGTACATGTTGCACTTAATGTAAAAATAAGTTTTTAGAACTTTTGTCTGTTTGTCTGTGCGTTGTGAACGCTAATCTCAGAAACAGCTTAATCGATTCGAATGCGGTTTTATCTGATGTAGGTATAGGTGATTACCTGGATTAACTTATGTCTATAGCATAAGTTTTTAAGTATTTAAGTTTTTTATAAAATGTCTATAGCATAAGTTTAGTATATTAAGATTTTATAAAAGGGGAGATGTCAGGGATAGAGCTATCTGTGGCAACACCACGCTAGCGTGTGAACCCCGTACGGTGTCAATCGCCAATTATGTAAAATAGATTAGAGGTTGCTTAATAAAACAGTTAGTGAAATATCTACCGTGTACTCATTATTAAACCAAGACACTAGAAAAATGTTAGGTTCACAGCAATTTGGAAGATTTGTAAAATCCAACGAGCTCATACTTACTACAGGTAGGTACTATAGACATATGCTTGAATAAATTAAAATTCAAAATAACTCTCTTAAAAAACACATTTGGCATTTATACATTATAGTGTAGGCTTTTACAAAAGTTAAACACTATAATGAGTAAGTACATTTCACAAAGTCTGATTTGTTAAGAAAAGTAATGTTAGCGTTTTAAGCACATTTTAAATTTTTTCTTCCACTGGAGTGGTAACAATAAATAAGAGTTAGCGTTAAGAGTTACACCGACAAAAACAGTGAATCCTAGATAAACCGGATGTATTATACGCTTCATACCGAGTTTAATTTAAATTTTTCCTTATACTGTACTGTACCGCTATGTTGATTTGTTTTTTTTTGCTTTAACAATAAACAGTGGTCAGGTAATACTTACATCGCTCGGTGCTGTTTTGAGTACATGCGACTACAAGCCACCTACCATCAAGTGGACTGTCAGATTGTCTGTTAATCTTAACATTTTAAAAAATAGTGTCAAAAACTGCACTTCAAAAATTTATTAATACACCTATTTGTAACTGATATAATCACTAAGGGCCTCTTTCACCATCTCTGAGTAAAGTGTCAAGTAGGCTAACCGCCATTTAAGTCACCGGCAAGAAAGCGTACGAATTTCATTATCTTTGAGTAGCATTACTCTAGGGTAATTTCAATGAAATTGAAACAAGATACTCGTAACATTTACTCGTCAATTAGTGTTACTTGAAAAGTAACTAATCAAAATTTCACTTGTAGTTGGTGAGAGGCCCTAAGTAAAATAGTTATTAAAATCTGTTTATTTGTAAAACTTAGTCTACACTAAATATTGATGATTTTATTATAAGCATGACACATTTATAAGCACTACACTTCGACACTAAAAGGTTGTGCAAATATTTTCTAAGATTTAACAAAAGTTAACGGTGCCAATGCACCAGCGAGTAACGGTGACTCGGTTATAGACCTGACCAGTTTGATGATTAAATAAGAGCTCAAAAAATATATGTTAATACTAGTTTAGTCCAAGTATCAGAAATGGTTTTCGAAGTGCATCATTTGTGCCTTTAAGATCTAAGTACTCGCTTTGGCTCTGCGTTAAATTTGCAGCAATCCGAAATCAGTCGGAAAATTATCGAAGTTTCCAATAAACGAACAAGT
Organism: Synanthedon andrenaeformis; assembly: GCA_936446665.2. NCBI lineage: Eukaryota > Metazoa > Arthropoda > Insecta > Lepidoptera > Sesiidae > Synanthedon > Synanthedon andrenaeformis. Next base: position 7,855,560 of record OW387781.2, on the reverse strand, counting down.
AGTTTCTGGCAGTAGACGTCAAGGATCGAGTAAACAGCTCTTCCTATTGTATCTCGTTTTCTCGATCGATTTTGTAATAATACAAGATATTGTTTAATTTTGAATGCTTTTATATTATTAGTGATTTTGTTAATCTATACTAATATTATAAAGAGGTAAAGTTTGTATGTTTGTACAAACGAACAAACATACAACTCCAACATAAAAAATTTTTTACGAATAATTAGGCTAAATATATTCGATGCGAGTAAAGCTGAGGGCAACAGATATTATAAAATTAAATATCCAATGTTTGGCGAAAGTACGAGTATATTAATGTCAAGCGTTAATGTATGTCAGGCGTTATATCTTTATTTTTCAACGCGGACGTAGTCGCGGGCACCAGCCTGAATAAGTGTTGTTGACAAATCTATATTTTGTCGAATAGTGAAATTTTGAAGCCCGATTAATTTCTTCATACAAACTTTTCTACGTCTTTTTTACAATACAAAAATATAAAAAGCCATCAGTTTTTTTAGTTATATGAATTAATTACGTATTTATTGTTAACTAGAAATCACAAAATAATAGGCACTCTCATTATTTGATAAAATATGTATGTACAATATGTACGCTGCCGCATCACGCAAAAATATTAACTCTTAAATATGTATTAGAGCCTCTTTCACCAACTACAAGTAAAGTGTTGATTAGTTACTTTTCAAGTAACGCTAATTTGCGAGTAAATATTACGAGTATCTTGTTTTAATTTCATTGAAATTACCCTTGAGTAATGCTACTCGAAGATGGTGAAACTCGTACACTTTCTTAACGGTAACTAAATGGTGGTTAAGCTATTTGACACTTTACTCAGAGATGATGAAAGAGGCCCTTAAAGTTGTGAATTCTCGATTTACTTAAACGATCAATATGATTGATTTTATGTTAAAGTCGTCAGACATGCTGACGGTTCACTTGACGGTACGTGGCTACCGTCGCCATTAACACAAACAAACCCACAAGTTTGCAAGTGCGCTGTAGACCATAGTAGGATTAAGGATAAGGGATCAAGAAGGAATAGGGAAAATGGGCTCTGAATATTACGTCAGCATTATATCAGTACCAGTATTATTACAATATTTCTTTTATTTTAGATTACTACGCATTACCGCGGTTCTTTTTTCACGAAAAAAACCGAGAGAGGTCATGGTCGATGAGATTATGACGCATCTCAGATATGTATAACGATGTGATAGTCATTGACTTTTTGCTATTTCTGTATACAGACAGAAAAACTATTCATGAAGTGGTTATTATGATAAAAAGGGCGCAAAAATCTTTACATATAAAAATCAATCGCCATGCGTTTATAAGTCTCGCAAAAACCCAAGAATGGCTAGACAGATTTTAATTCAATGTGTTAGTATTAATTATTATATTAATAACTATAATATTAGTTATTCAATGAAATATTATTGATAAAATATTACAATATAATTTGTAGGTGGAAAGTTACATAAGAATAATTCTCTGAAGCGAGAGTGCTATTCTCCTCAAATGATCTAAAGAAATACGAGCTTCTTAGACAATAAAGTTGTTTAAAGTAAAATATTGTATGTTTTTCTCTGTTAATTAAAATAAAAATAAAGTACTGGTATTTGAGAAGTACAATTTTTATTAAGAGAGTATTCGTCCAAGTGGTAATTACTGAAAAAGGTTACAAAAACTACAACTGGTGTGTGGAGAATTTCCTCGCTCTTACTTGTAGTTTTTTGGTATAGAATTGTGTACCGTTGAAACGTAAAGATATTCTCCGGAAACCCATGTGTTATCCCGACCGTTTGTTAAGCTCTCGAATTATGTGGCGCCCGAGGGAGCTCTCCGGTAAGCAACGCAAAACAACTTTACTTTTTCTCTTCCTGATATTATAGTAAATTTTTATTTGACGGGTTACGGATGTTACAAATATTTCAAAGTAGTGTTGGTATTTGAATATTTAATTCGTGTTTTTACTGATGCTTAATGTTTACAAATAGTAATCATTTTTTGTGCTAAAATAGCGCAGCGATAAGTAATAGTTAAGTCAATCTCATCAGTGTATTAATGCATTCATCTGTATAAAAAATAATTTAATATACAATACGTAATATATTTATAGTTTACTCGAGTTTTGCGAGACAACATTTGATTTTTATATATATAGATAGATAATATTATAAAAAGGTAAAGTTTGTATGTTTGTTTGTATGTAGTAGGTAATCTGCGAAATTACTCAATTAATAAAATTTCAAGATGCGCATTGGCTAAATATTCCACGGGGGCGAAGCCGCTGGCACTCTTGGCAAAAGTATTATTTATAGTCAAGCGATATATATTTTATTTTTCAACCAGGACGAAATCGCGGGCACCATACAGTAAGTGATAATTTGTTTAAAAAAAGCGACAGACCAGTTTCGATTATTATGTCACGTTCACGTCAACTGGTATAATATTTCGTAACACTCAAGTTACTAGCAATACCATCAGCGGCCGTCGGATCACCGTACTATGTGTCCTGTCCACTGCCATTTAACTTTCGTTGGTCTTGAAATCTTCTCATTTCTGACTCGAACTCACTGTCGTTGAGCGACTTTGAACTTCTTATGAGACCTATAGTTAGAATCCATGTTTCAGAGTCATATGTAATCACTGGTAACACACATTGGTCTATAACTTTTGTTTTGAGACATTGAGGACTTTTGGAAGATAACGTGTCTCGGGGCTTCCCGAACGCTGCCGAAGCTGGATTCGATGATTGATCTCCTTTATTTATTATATTACCTTATATAGGGATATAACAGAAAGGATGTGAATAATTTTCTAAATATGATCTACAGTATATTTTTGTCGAATATTTTGTAAAAGTAACGCGTGAATTAATAAATTAAGGTACCTGACGGAATGCATTACGTATAGTACGTACATTGTTTCGGTAGGTAGCCAATGTGTGGCATTGTCACGGCGAACTAACACAAATAGCTCAATTAAACAGAGCCGATATGTCCCTACAAACGGCAGCGTCCCGACAACAAAATGGACGAGTCATCTGTTCACGTGCCGCGCGCAATGTCACGTACCAAATTGGGTGCCTATTCCCATGTCCTCTTTGCGACTTCAAAAATACGATCAACATATACCTTTTCATTTCTTTTCTCTTATTTCCTACAATGTGTTACGAGCAGTTAGCAATGGATTTTCGTGATCCTTTTCGTACTCGTATACATAATTTAATTAGAGATACCACAAGTACCTACTTGAATAATTATCACAGGTTAGAGACAACTTATTTTTTGTTAAACATTTTTGAAATGGGTTCTAGTATCCATTTCTCACTAATTGAAACAACATACTCGTACCTTTGTATGTATGTAAATGAAAGCAACTAAATTTCGATACCAAGATCGGGATATCATAATAAGACCAGATACTCTGGTCTTTTTTTTTTAATTAATCGTTAATCGAAGAATTGTTAATCGAATTTTTTTTTAAAAGAAATTGAATTTTTTAAAAAAAAATTTATGTTAACCACAGACAGGCTGTCGGTCCACTTGATGGTAGGTGGTTACTGTCGCCTATAAAACAAGCAACGCGTTAGGTGCGATGACGACCATAGTGGGATTGAGGGAAATGGGCTCTGGCATCCCTTACTCACTTCCGAAACCGAAACACAGCAGCATACATATTGTTATTTCACGGTGGTCTTCTGTTAGGGGCCAACCCCTTACTGCCAACGCCCTGCCACTACTTTCCAGATTCAAACCAGAGCCACTTTGTAAATTTAATTTCCAAAGTCGATCGTGCCGGGAATTGAACACGGGACTCCTAAGCCAAGTCGTTAAGGCAATCACCTTAATCCCTCATCCAACGGGTTATTCATAAATAAATATAAATAAAGAATAGTTGTACCAATAGTGCAACGCCGTTTGTAATGTGTCATGGCGAAACGTATTGAATATATCTTCCGGTTTACAGGACCGTCCCTTAAATACGCGATCACAGCGATTTGCTCGACAGCGCGTACTTAGTTAGTTGTAATAAATAAAACCAGCTTTAGAACGCCACTTCGTCCGCACTCCTTTAAGACATTTATTCAATTTTTATTGCTCCTATACAGCGTCCCACGACTATGCCACATGGAGGGAAAGTACCTTGGATATTGTAGATGGAACATTTTACTGAAAGAAGACATTATTTTAATTTAAAAAACAATTTAAACTGCATTCATAGATTTTTAAATAATTACATGGTTGAACTGGGAATCGAACTCGCTACATAGAAAAAAAATTACCCTGTAGCTTTATCATACCGATCGAAAGGCTTCATAATAAGGATTATTTTTTGCTAAATAACATAGTGTCAGAAATAAAAGGAAGACCATGAATTTTAACATTTTTAATACAAAATTAATCATTTTATCAAATGCTCAAAATGAGCCCCATACTGTTGAATACAAAGTCGCACTCTTTTGATTATTTCACTCCCTGTCGATTTTTTGATCTTGTTGCGGTGGATATTTAGAATAATACGTCTAAGTTCTGTTTGTAGCTCGTGGAAACTTTCATACTGGTTCTTGTAAACTAAATTTTTACGCGTATAATTTACGCGTCTCGGCTCAGGATACGGCTCGATTTGTTGCATACAACCAGGTACCTACTAATTACATTTTATCATGCACTTAAATTATAATAGGGAAATGATGCGTACTTCTCAAGTGGGTACATTTATTAGTAATAGGTACTCGTACTTATTATAATGCCGTTGTATGTCCTTACGGCAATCAGCTTTTAATTTTTCTGAACAAAATTTCACATCAAATGTTAAAATTCATGGTCTTCCTTTTATTTCTGACACTATGTTATTTAGCAAAAAATAATCTTTATGATGAAGCCTTTCGATCGGTATGATAAAGCTACAGGGTAATTTTTTTTCTCGTGTAGCTGGTTCGATTCCCGGTTCAACCATGTAATTATTTAAAAATGTATGAATGCAGTTTAAATTGTTTTTTAAATTAAAATAAAGTCTTCTTTCAGTAAAAGGTTCCATCTACAATATTCAAGGTACTTTTCCTCCATGTGGCATAGTCGTGGGACGCCCTGTATATTTTTTTTAGATGATCCCTCAGAAAGATTACTTTTTTTCACAACGAAAGGCCCTTATCCCCGGCAACGCGTCTGCATAATTTCATGATGTAATGAACTCACTTTTGCATTAGAATATTAGCCAGGAATTCGTCCGCGTAGCTTTATAAAATGTTACTTGCTATGTTACTTGCTGATAATTTAGCTTTCTAAAAGTGAAAGAATTTTTAAAATCGGTGCAGTAGTTTTTGAGTTTATTTATTACAAACATACAACAATACAAATCTTTACTCTTTATAATATTAGTATAGATTACAATGTATCTCGTGTGTGTGTATATTATAAAATTATGTGTAGCCCGAAAGAGTATGAGTATTGTATACAAAATAATTAAAGTTAAAAGTTGCTTGCTTATTGGAACTCTGATTTACAATCAAAAAGCCAATATAAGCTTTCAATTCTATTCACGGAACAAGCGGGGCCGTCGAGAAACCTCCGTTCAGAGCAATACAGCCTCCGTCTAATTGGCAAGAGTTTTCGCTTAATATTTACAAGTTTTAAAGCAAATGCAATTTAAATGCATTCGAAATTCTCGAGTTGCACGTAAGTTTTAATAAGATTAAATTTTGGAAAGAACTTATTTTATATTGTAATATCGTGCTTCGATTAAACATGAAAAGTATGTAGGTCTTAGTTGCTAACTAGTTTAGACGAAGTATGACCAAGGCTAAGGTCATCAGGCATTTTTATTATACTCGCCCCGCTGTGCCCCGTGGTTTCTTGAAAGCTTAAAAATGTGCTTTATATATATACAAATGTTGTGTTGGTTTGTGTATAAGGCAAAAACTCGAAAACTAGCCGACGGATTCTTGAAATTTTTACACAATATGCAATCCGCTTCAAGGATTGATAATATCCATATTTTGCGTAATAATATAATTTCTATCGCCGAGAAAAATTCCTTTTTTTACTGCGCCATCTGCCGACAGCGAGGAGAACTCACTCGCCATCGAGGACCGCTTTCACATTGTTATGGTAGTAGCCGTTGACTGTTGAACGTTAAAGAAAATCAAATTATACTGATCAAGAACGTTTAAATGATAATGAAAGCAGAATTTTTACGGCGACAGTGCAGTGCATTTTCAGCATTTTCAGAAGGGTCGACGGTGATAAGTACCTCAAATCGGAAAAATGGATAATGTTTACCTGCACTGCAAAGCAATGAAATTTAAAAAAGAAACTCCGGGAATGTTCGCTGGAATATTTACACTTATGATAAAATTAATATAAGACTGAGTCAAAGCGAAGCGTGGTCGGGTTCAGCTAGTTATCTATAACAATATAAATTTATACTTTCACTTAACAATAGATTATTTGTTCTACTGAAGTTTTTATTTATTCAATAATTGTTAAATTATTATTCACACGGATGCTTTTTTCTGCAAATTATATACATAAACCTTTTACATTTATCGCACTTTCCATTAGTGAAAACCGTATCTACATATGTCAGGTGGTTTATAAGAAAAACAGACAGAGGCTGACTTCGATTTTATTTTATATCTTATCAAAACCTGTTGGGTGTTTCAGAAGATTTTATTTTTATTTTTTATGTTGAGGTCGACAGGAAGGCTGACCACTTGATGGTGGGTGGCTACTGTCGCCTATATGTGTTATAGGCAAGTGCCTTGCCGGCCATAGAAGGATTAAGGATAAGGGATAAGGAAGAGATGGGGTAATGGACTCTGGCATCCCTTACTTACTCACAGAAACATAATATGCTGTATTTCACGGTGATCTTTTATAAGGAGGTGGTTACTGCCGCCAGGCGGGCTGGCCAAATGACTGCCAAACGCAGTGTGCCACACTACCACATTAAGTTATCGGAGAAACAGACAGAAGCGAACAAGGAATTTGTTTTATAATATGTATATTCTGTATATATAGAATATGTGTGTCACTTAATCGCACGTTAGTTTAAATATTTAAGGGATTAATAGGTTAGACATCAAACGTTTAAAGCGAAATTGTTGATAATTTTGATTGTGATTTAATGATAATGACACACACAAGCAAGCATCGTAATTTTCAAAGGTTGAAGCTACGTTACGGAATTCTTCACGTCGTTTCACAAATTAATTTCTGCCCTACTGTACGCGTAACATACATTATGTCTAATTAAATCAACACACCGACAATGTCCTGAAATGACATTATAAAGACATCATTGTACATTGAGGTAAATTATGTATAATTTAAAATCTAAACTTTTAGAATTACCGTTATTTTATATTTGCAATAGGTAAAGTTGATTCAAGTTATATTTTAGATTGTCACTCCACAGAGGAGCCTATATTAGCCTAGTAAGGATTAACAAAATCTGTAAAAAAATGTATTTTTGAAAATAAGTATTAAATGTTCTAACTTTATTATAATAAATCCGAAAGTGATTTTGTTTTCTTTTTACGTTTTTACACAAAAACTAGAGGTTATGGATACGGAAAAGGACATTGGTACCTTTTATCCAGAAAAAAAGCGACAAAGATATCAGGCGTGATATTTTTCATTTTTTAACTCGTACTGTCCAGCTAGTCCAAAAAAAACACCTGATCAAATTATTAGAGCAATAAAGAGATTAACAAATTTTTTTAACACTAGACTAAAACTGAGATTAACACTTGAGGGCAAAAGTTAGCAAATAAAATAAATATAAAATAATATGAATGTAGATTAAATTTGTCTTTCATTCAATCGCACTAGGTTGGTTCGCTAGCAATATGAATATATATATAAAGGAAAACTGAAATGATTTCCTCTCTTCTTGAGCAAATGTTTAAGAGCAAACATCTCGATCATTCATAGAATTTTCAGTAGGAGCCATCAAAAACATTCGACTCGCGAAGGGCACTCGGAATGGTGGGCAACATTCGGAAAACAATAACGTCTTCGATGTTTCAGTCTATCAAGCGAGAGTCAATGGAGAGTTCTGCAAAAGTGTCACGTAATATGTAAATCGTTCAGGTCGCGATGTGTCCCGACTGTCAAACGCATCCGGCGGTATCGAATGGATCTTGGGCCGATTTTCTCACAATGACGACATCAACTTTCAAAGGACTCGAAAGAGAAAGTTTATTTATTTTATTCAGAGCGGTTATACAGATTTAACAGTGTTTCGGTCTGTTTAAAAGTAAACTTATTATTGTTAAGAGTAAAATGTCAAATTTATAAATGGCATTAGGTAGTAATGAAAATCAGCCGATAAATTTGGATACCATACGCAGATTTTGCTTGCAATAAATTAAAATCAGTCAACGAGTTGTTGACTGATTTTTCTGCAAACAATCTTAAAAATCTTCAACAATTCTTAATGAACAGTTCTTGCTCACCAATTACTTGTATATTTTAGGACAATTAAAATTTATTATTGCCTTAACGCATATGAGCGGTAAGGGAGTGGTCGGGCGTATAACATTCTTGATGACTTGATTACAAACCATGAGACTAACATAACTAAATACGTATGAGTTAAAACCTAAAACTAAAACAACAAATTTATTAAAACGGTTTAAAAATATACGATAAATGAATCTACCAAGAAAAAAAAGAGCGACCCGTAAGGAGCGAAACAATAAATGTAGACAGTGTCATCGTTAATATTTGTAACACGCGAATAAAAAGCGAAACGGAACTTAAAATGTCTTGTAGCGAGCGACACGAAGGGCGCAGCACTTTTATCTGAAGTGTCGTTTAATGGTGCAACAATTTTGCGCGGATCTCTCTGCACGACGGCTTTGTTTAAATATGCACCGTGTCACCACACCACCGGTGACGTACTCAAAATATTGCAACGGTCGCCCGTTGGCATAATAAAACGAGCATCGCCTGAAGCACCGCATTAAACTGCACTAATGAGGTGTGCGACTTACTAAATCAAATGCATATCGTCCGTTTTATTAGTTTTAAAATATTTTTTTACCCAAAAGGAATTTGAATGCACTAAATATGAATATTAAAAAAAAAACCGTACAATGAAATTTGTATTTCGGTTTTTGTTCTTATCTCGATCTATGTTTTTTAATTTGACTAAGAAGTCAAATTAGGCGACGAAAATCACGCTTTTGGAGCTGTTGGAGGTTAAAGTTACCATACTATAGTGGAATTATCATAGCCGTAGTTACAATAGTGGAATTATCATAAAAGGAGACAATTGCATTATATAAAAGTAGAGGCTGACATTTTTCGCTTGCTTATTACACTCACTACATTTTACAGATTTAAACGAAATATTTTGGTTTAAAATAATATATATTAATAGGTATGTAATGTAAAATATTAATAACTATAAAATATATTTAGTATTTAATTAAATAATTGTTAATTTTAACAAAAAAATAATATCTGTACGCTACTATTGATGGCAGAATGTGTATGTATAGAACATTATTTAATTTGTTAGAACATATTTTGTACTCGCATTTTAAACAAATATATATTTCTTTCTTACTTTCTCTCATTGTTACTTATATGAATAATGAATATATTTGTCTTAATTCGAAGACATATTTTTTAATCTGGAAAATTTGTTCACTATGGAAGTTGGCGATGCACATGTGTTCTTAGGAAGTTGAGTCTTGCTCGAACTTGCTATAGTTTAATAATAAGCTTCTTGTACTCATCCTGTTAGATTTTAAAGTGTTACTACATTTTTAGATATGCCATGCATCAAGTGTCAATGTTGCTCAGTTAAAAGATACCTCTACTGTAAGTAGTGAGTGGCGATGGGTGGATTGTGAGGTTCATTTTTAAATAATTTAGGCATATTTCTGATATTTTTTTTTATTTTTATGGCATGACAGACAGGCTAGGTTTTTATGCATTGGCAGACAGGCTGGCGGTCCACATGATTGTAGGTGGCTACCGTCGCCTCTAACACAAGCAACGCGACACGTGCCGCAAGTGCGCATAAGGGGATTGGGAAGGGATACGGAAATGTCTATTGTCTAAGTAATCAGAATATATATATAAATATTGCTAATTCCGTCCTTTAATATCTTTACTTATTTACATTTGGCCTAATTATTTGTACAAAAATAAAATAAAACTCATATCACACTGTCACAAATTTGCTTAATGATGATGAAAATTATTGAATGAATTAGTACTCTTCTTTAATAATGTAGCCATGTCCAATATAATGTAATGCATATTACGATATGTAAGCAATAAATAAATTTCAATGCTTAAAAATTTACATATATTTGTTTGAATTTTTTTCCTACTCTCAATAAAATATCTATACACATATCTTTTTTTATAAACAGTTAAGGAAATTCTACTGTATTGTTTTTAATAAGACAACTCACAAAGATTGTCTATGAGATGAATCTAAGACCAATTTCAATTAGAAGTATCGGCGGAATTCATAGCTGTTCTTAAGTCTGTGAGGTGCAGAGTTAAAGCAATTCCATTTGGCTGCAGGGAGACTGCTCTCTGGCAAAGATCTTAATTCTGAATAAACTTTGAATTGGGAAATAAATTCGGAGCATGTTGCTTTGCGTTCATTATTGTTGCACTTTCATAAATATTGGGTGCAGTTGGAAAGTAATAATTGATCTTCGATCTTAGCCCAGTTATTTGTTTGATTCTTACTAAGTCTGCTGCAAGTTTAATTAGTTTTCACAGCTATTCTATCTTCCGTGTTTAATTAATTTCTTCTTGCGGTTTCAAAACCTTTAAAAGGTTATTTACAATTTGTTTAAGTTACATAACGTCACAGACCTCATCTATACTAATATTGGAAAGAGAGAACATTTGTATTTTTGTATTTTGTTTGTAATGATAATGAATAAACTCAAAAGCTACTGGACCGATTTTAAAAATTCTTTCACCTATAGAAAGCTATATTATCAGCGAGTAACATAGTTTATATTTTATAAAGTTACGCCGTCAACAGTTTGACGAATAATATAATGACTTTATATTATATTAACTTTAATTAACGAAGTCATTAATTAGGTCGGGTGTTGCCCATTGACCTGTGCAACAAGATGAGAAATGTGATTCTTGTCGATAAAATCAATTATCTAATTTTTTCTATCATAGTTCGAATAACGTCAGTAGTATATATATTTACACTTATGGTTGCACTTATAATATATTTAATATATGTATAAATTAATTAATGTATTTAAAACTATATTGTGATTATTCAATTATTTATGTTATTAGAGACTGTTATATATTTCTCTAGTCTAGTGATATATATTATTTATGTGTAATGTTATGGACTTGGGCGGGCGTCCGTGAAGCCGACCATGAGGTCCCCAGCGGAAGATCAGCGCTGTGTGTGACTTGTAGCACACACAGCATATGCTGGGTTGGGTGCCTATTTGGGTCGAGACACTGGTGCATGCACTGGCAAGTATGGTACCATTGCTAATACGATTAAAATTATTCTTATTAAACTTGTATTGCATGTGCTATTTGTGTTGATTCAATAAAAATTCTTTTCTTTCTTTCTTTCTAATAACAGAGTAATTGTAACCCGGGATATGCAACCACAAGAGTGTAAAATTCATTGAAACCTAAACTATTCAGTATAAAAAAAAGGTTGTCCTTTTGCAATATTTTTCCGAACCTAAATACTAGTGTAAAGCAAATATATAAAAATTACAAGGTTTACCGATAGAATGAACGGGTGGGATTATTGTCGGCCACCGAGATTACACCTCGGACCACGGTAACTGTGAATTATGATCGCATGCTTCTGTTCAATCTTGTTGGCCGCTATGAGAAAATACGGCGGCTACGCGATCTTACTGAGATGCGATCTTACTGACTCTTTATAAACTATGTGATCTTATACATTTTTTGTGCAATATTTTTATCCTTAGTTTTTATTGTTCATTTAAATTTATTGCATTATCAATTGCTCTAGATATTTAATAATATAGTTTGCAAGCAGATTCTATATTATGTTAGACTAATGGCTCGCTCTCGGATTCGAGCGGGTATTTTTCTACAAATTATACAAAAAAAAAAACTTCCCCGCTTAAAGGTTCTTTCCACTAGTAAAAACCGTATTAAAATCCTTTGAGTAGTTTAAAATATCTAAACGTACGCATACAGAGAGACAGACGGCGAAAAGCGACTTTTATACTATGTAATCTACTTTAAAAAAAGAAGTTTAATTAATGTTTTTGCGAAGAGTATTTTTATGAAATACGAATTTGTTCGTATTTGAATAGTTCTTGTGTTGTAAGCACAGGACTGTGACTAAAGTGTGCCAGGACTGCCAGGAAATGCCTGAAATTGTAATATGTGAAATTAACAATTTTTAAACAGGTTTAATTTTTAACTTTTTTAACTATTTATAGTTTTTAACATGTTACAATATTTAAAGATTGTTAATTATTTCTTACAATAAGAACAATTTCCCTCTTGAACACAGGACGCTCCAACCTCTTAATAAGATGAAAGATATTTATTTATATGATTTAATAAGTGTTTCATTTCTCCGACGTTTTTGCTTAAATAAAGATGAATCAATTTCTTAGTGACATTATTAAAAAGGCCTGTTAAATAAGAAATACCGAGGTCAAGGAAAAATTAAAGATTAAAATCGTGGACGAGAATAAAAGGACTTTGTCAACGTTTCCTTTTATACATTATAGAACAAAACGACAGTTAACATTGTGAGAGTCAATGGGCTAATTTTTAACGTAATTTCTTAACGAATAGACAATTTGCTTAGTCGTTAATAACGTTCATTAGCATTTTGTGTACCTACTAGAGTTCAACCAATTCGTGAGAGTCGAATATTATGCTCGACATTTTTTAATTTATTAAACAAGTTTGTTATAACGTTCTAATATATTCTCTAGTACTTATAATCTATAAAGAGAGCAACACTATACACTGCATTTAAGACGACTGCAGTAATCACCTGCTTACAGAATATCACAATGAAATAACAGCATGTGTTATATTTCGGTGACTAATTAATTGTGTAATTGATGCCAAAGCTATTTTTTTTCAAATTCATTTATTTGCAGGCAACTGGACCCATATTTTACATTTTTAAGTTATTATATCTAGACAGTTTTTTTTAATTATATAAAATAAAAGCAAATTGTTTATATATATACTATATACTAACAGTAACAAGATATAATACAAGATGAAAGAAAAGAAATAATAATAATAATAAGTAAGTGCCTAAAAACTACCACCAACATGTCTATCACAACAATGTCGGATATATAAACAATATACACTGTATACACTTCTCTATTGTCCTGTGTCTCACTAAGCTAAGCAGCACACGTGCAGCACATATAATGTTGCTTGTGATAATATGTGACGGTTGACACCTACCATCAAGTAGACCATCAGCCTGCCTGTCGAAATTCAAATGAAAAATATCGCAAAAACCTATTAGTTAATTTAACATTGTCCAACGCATGAAGCAATTATGTATATTTTCTAAATATTCTATGTAGCTATACGCTCACGGGGCAGCGGTAACAGCATTCTGAGTTGAAATCTATAAGATTTGATTGTTCTATCCATAATCACTGGACGAGGACATCATAATATAAAATATTGTAAAACAATATGCTTACTAACAACTTTACTAAAAATATATATAGACAAATAATCCTAAATAAACGTTTATTATTTTTATTTATTTTATTAAGTATACATTCAATTTGGATGTCGTGTCGAATGGATTTAGTAAATATAGCATTGCAGAAGCCGACAGTTTCAGAGGCGACAGCCACTAATTGCTATACAAGTTCGGCGAAATGTTGAAGCGAGTATTTCATCGTAGTCTTCAGAATGTCCATTTTATATGACTGTAGAATTTCTAAAAGCAATACTTAACAGTATTATACGTATATAACACTAAAATATAACACTATTGATGGTACAGCACTATAAGCATAGTCATGTCTATCTATGAAACGAGGAAGTACCGACTTGTTTTCCACTCTATCCCATTTCACATGTCGTGTAATATTCCTATTAGACTAATATTCCTCATATATATTACCTCCTTGCGATGTTTTCTTTTGAAACTTGAAAAAACATGAAATAAATCCTGGTGAATGTAGGAAGGGGAAAGACAGACTTACCGGTAATATATACTAAGGTTCGCCTGCTCCTTCAGCGCTGGTTCGTTTCCACCACAAATACTCCAGAGTTTTTTTTATTGATTTAGCGTTGATTCTTATAGATATCACATACCACACACACGCGTACAGAGTTTTATTTTTTGCGGATCGATATGCGAGCGCGGCGACAACTTGTAATCGTCTGTCTTAATTTTAAGGGTAGGAATAGGGAATAATAAATAGATAAATACGTAGGTAGATATGCGTGTGATGCGTTTGTTTGTATGTGTGCTATGTGTGTGGATATGTAGGTAAAACGGCGTCAACATTATCCCCCGGCCTGAAGGTATCCTTCAGAACAAGCGGCATTAATGCGAAAGAAAAAAAAATAAAAATTAGCGTAAAGAGATTGAATAAAACAATAGCGAAGCAAAAAATAAATAAAAAAAAATAAAAAAATAATATAAGTTATTGAGTTGGTAGCGGGTAAAGTTTAACTACTGGTCGCACATAACTGCCAGTTTTAGTTTTCACTTTGACTGTACGAGTGACTCCATCCTTGCCAGGATAAAGTTCCTCTACTACGGCCAGCGGCCAAGAAAGCGGTGGCGATTTATCGTCCCGTATTATTACAATGCAACCCCTTTCAATCGGATTGGTAGGCGTATTCCACTTTTGTCTGGTTTGAAGTGAAGTTAGATATTCTAAACTCCACCTGTCCCAATAGGATTGTACGAGTATACTTAATAATTGATAGCGATTGAGTCTATTTTCCGAAATACTACTTAAATCCTCTGCGGGCAAGTATTTTAAAGGCGTTATATTTAAAAAATGAGCGGGAGTCAATGCGGTAGGGTCAGACGGATCAGAACTCAGTACACACAGAGGGCGAGTATTTAAGATTCCTTCTATTTGAATTAAAACAGTGTTAAATTCCTCGTATGTTAAGACCTGAGTACCTATCACCCTATATAAGTGCGTTTTAACTGATTTAATATTGCTTTCCCATATGCCACCAAAATGGGGAGCTAAAGGAGGACTTCTCTTAAATTGAATGCGGAAGTCGGACAACCTTTGATCTAAATATTTATTATGCGTTTCGGAATGCAAAAGAGAAAAGAGTTCATCGAGTTTGCGTTTTGCGCCAACGAAATTAGTGCCACCGTCACTAACTATCATGGAAACAGGTCCCCGTCTACTAATAAAGCGTTTAAACGCGGCTAGGAATAATTCAGAACTTAAGTCTGATACTAGTTCTAAGTGAAGCGCCTTAGTTGTGAGACAGACAAACAGACAGACATACGCCTTTACACTTTTGGCTCCACGTCGCCTGTATGGCGTTACAAAGAACGGACCTGCGTAATCAACGCCAGTGTGCACAAAACTTTTTACTTTGCTCACCCTAAAGTACGGCAAATCACCCATTATTGGAACCACATTCCTAGGTTTTAATTTAAAACAAATGTTACACATTTGTATGCGTTTGCGTACCATGCCTCTCGCTGCGAGAATCCAATATTTTTGACGTAATAATGGTAATAATAGGCTGGGGCCAGCGTGAAGATTAGATAAATGATAAAAATCTACAATTAAATGTACAATGGGATCTTTAGCGGGTAAAACAATAGGGTGTTTGCGTGAAAATACAAGTTGAGCGTTGTTAAGGCGACCACCTACTCTAATTATGTTGCATTCGTCAATAAAGGGGTTTAATCTCTGCAAACCCGTACTACATAATTTTTCTTGTTTTAAGTTATGAAATTCAGACAAAAAATGATTTTGTTGAATTGTGCGTATTATAATTTCTTCAGCGTATTCTAAATCTTGAACTGTTATAGACCCTTTAGACTTCAAGAGTTTTGTGAAGCGTAAAATATATACACAACTATGCAAATATTTATTCCATTTTGAAATGCGAGTAGCTAAGTCATAGAAAATACTTTCAGATTTTTCTTCTACGTGTGACAGAAGAATGGTGGGTTTAGATTCAGGAAGCGTATCTAATGACTTATTTATAAATTCCTGTATTGCGATGAGTGGCCACTTTGCGATTGGTAGCGTTGCCCAAAATGGACCGTGAAACCACAATTTATTATTAGCTAATTTACTAGGCGGTATAGGACGAGAAATTATATCCGCAGGATTTTCCTTTCCCGGGATATGACACCAATGCTCAGCGGGGAGATTTTCATTAATTTTTGAGATTCTGTTGGCTATAAAGGTGTGAAATTTATATGGTTGTGCGTGAATCCAAGAGAGTGTCACCGTAGAATCTGAGAAAGCGAAAATATTATCGATCTGAACGCGTTCACTTATAGCATCCTTCACAGAAACAATTAAATTCGATAACAAAAGCGCAGCGCACAGTTCGAGTCGCGCTAATGTTACGTTTTTCAGCGGAGCGACCCTTGACTTAGAACACAGAAGTGTCACGTGACCTGTGTCACTATCACCCTGACTAACTCTTATATAGACAACGGCACCATAACAAACTTCACTAGCGTCTGCGAAACCCAACAGAACAATATTTTTAGAGTTAGGTAAAATACCTACATGACGTGGTATTTTTATTTGTTCCAATAGAGGTAATTCATTTTGAAATTGAGACCATTTAATTTTAATAAAATTAGGAACTTCGTCGTCCCAATCTAAGTTTTGTTTCCAACATTCTTGGATTAACAATTTTAGAAAAGCGGTAACAGGACCCATTAGAGATAAGGGGTCAAATAAGCGTGCGGTAACAGAGAGAATAGAGCGTTTAGTATGTTTAAATTTTTCAGCGTTAATTTTAAAAGAGAAAAAGTCTTCGGTAGGTAACCACCGTAAGCCTATAATTTTTGTATGCGTGTTTTCGTCAAAAGTTACGACCTCAGAAGTGCGTTGGTCTCCAAGTATGCGTTGCATAAATTCAGAACTATTAGAAACCCATTTACTAAGTTTAAACCCCCCGGCCATGAACATCTGTACCAGCTCATGATATAACCTTTCAGCTTCGTCAACAGAAGAAACGGAAGATACGTAGTCATCCATGTAGAAATGTCTCTTAGCCGCCCAAGCGGCTAGAGGCCAGCGTTTGTTCTCATCATCGGTCAACTGTTTGACTACTCGCATAGCTAGAAAGGGGGAGCTAGATAATCCAAAGGACACGCGGTTAAATTCATAAGTGGAAATAGGGTCCTTGGAATTAAACCTGAAGAGGATTCTTTGAAATCGGTTATGTTCTGGAATAACTTTTACTTGGAAATACATTTTTTCAATGTCAGCGGACAAAGCAATAGAATAAAGTCTGAGGTTGAGCAGTAAATCGAATATATTCGCCTGTAGGTTAGGACCTGTATATAAAATATCATTAAGGGAATTATTGTTTGAGGATTTACTACTAGCGTCGAGTACAATTCTAATTTTTGAAGTACTTTTCTCAGGTCGGT
Organism: Synanthedon andrenaeformis; assembly: GCA_936446665.2. Lineage (NCBI taxonomy): Eukaryota > Metazoa > Arthropoda > Insecta > Lepidoptera > Sesiidae > Synanthedon > Synanthedon andrenaeformis. The sequence continues at coordinate 7,837,920 of OW387781.2, read as the reverse complement.
ATATAGCGTGATGTGGAATATAATAGCACGGACCTTTAGCGGGAGTAGAAATTAAGTTAAGGTAGCCGCTGTCTATATATTCCTTAATAGTTGCGTTATATCCTTCGCGTAATATATGATTCGCATCGAGGCGTTTTTCTAATTTTTCTAAGCGTATTCTAGCGTTTCGTTCAGAGTTCCCTAAAACAGTAGGTGAAAATTTAAATGGTAATGCTACAGAGTAACGCCCGGTGTCATCGCGAGTATAATTCTGAACAAAGTCGCGTTCACAAAGGACGTCGTCAGGGCTCAAGTGTTTTTTGACTGGTACATTTTCCAATTCCCAAAAACGCTGCGTTAAATTCTCTAATATGGAATTATCAATAAAGTGAAAAGATTTATTATTGGCTTGGAAGGTTGGATAATGACAGTCACCTGACCCCATAACGACGTAGCCCAAGGATGCTTGGACACCCGTCACGGAAGAGTTAGATGCCATAACCCTATTTGTACCTAAGAGGATTGGAACAATACCTATTAGGCAATCAATATCTCCTGGCGTGTGGAAATCCTCGTCAGCTAGAGGCAGGCCGCGTAAATGCTGTAAATCAATTGTATTTACAAACGTTTCAGGTAATTTGTCCGATATTACATCTATGACACGTGCGTTAAGTGTATATTTGGAGCGGGAGTCCAAGCGCGAAAATATTGTAAATTGCGTATGTCCTAGAACTGACCTTTCTGTCAGTCCTATACCCTTTACTGTAGCGGGAGCGGAGCAAATTTTTAAATTTAAGCGGTCGCAACACGCCTTCGTTATAAAGTTCGACATCGCACCACAGTCGAGAAGAGCTCGTATTTGAAAACGTTCCCCACTATTATTAACAACGTAAACAATAGCAGTAGGCAATATCTTTACTAAATTCGTTAAATAATTTTTATTCGAAGCGGCGAACGAAACATTATTGAGTGCGTGAGTGGGCGCAGGCGATGAATCATCGCTTTGAGCGCAGCGCGCCGAATGGTTCAGCGGTTGAGATGACGAAGACGGCCGCGTAGCGGGTTCGATGCCTCGTTGCGTCTGAGTTCTTGGTGTATAATCAATGTGCAACTTTGTATGATGCGAACGATTGCAAATAAAACATTTATTTGTTGATTTGCAATTTTTTAAATTGTGAAATCCCAAGCAATTTACACAATAATTATTTAAGCGGACAAATTTATTTCTATCGCTGGGATCTAATTTCAAAAAAGATTGACATTTATATAGCGGATGAATATTATCTATTTTACACAAAGAACATTTAGGTACATTGTTATTATTAACTATAAAAGATTGCACATTAAATTTATTTTTTATTTTAGCGTAATTATTAGATTGCGTTTTATTACTTGAGAATTTAGATGAAATAGCGTTATCCGAGAGTAGCATTAATATTTTGCTTTGTTCCTTAATAAATTTTAATAAAGAATCAAATGTAGGTACTTTCTGATTTCGATTCGCTTGTTCAAATAAATTAACTGTTTCTTTATCTAATTTAGTTATAGCTATGTGGGTAAGAATAAAATCGCTCAAGTCGTCTATACCTAACTGTTTTAAAGCGGCTTGAGATGAACAAAAATGTTCTAGAAAATTGTCTAATGACTGCGATGTATGACATTGGCTGCCCTTGAAATTTAATAATTTATCCAGGTACATAACTGCCAGCGAGCGTTTGTCCTGGTATTTATCTATCAGAGCGTTCCATAATATATTATAATTACTAGCGATTGGAGGGATACCCGCACAAACGGCAAGTGCCTTATGAGACAATCTACCTATTAAATATTGTACCTTTTCTGCATCTGATAAACTAGGATTATTATGAATTAATGCACAAAAATTCTCATAAAATAGCGGCCAGTCGTTCGGTGAGCCATTAAACGACATTAATTCCAAAGCGGGCAATTTTTTGTTAATGAGTTCAAAATTTAAACAAGATTCTACTTTGTCAGCGGAAGCATTCGTAGGTAGGATAGATTGCGACAATACGGGACAGATGTCACCTTCCACGGCCTTAATGCGGCAATATAACTCGTCAAATGAAAGTAGGCATGCAAAGTTACATTTGTACGAAGGGTCACTATTTAACAATGCAATATTTAATTGTTCAGTAACCTCCGTAAATTCTGTCCGTAATTTTTCTAAAGAGTTTAATCGCGTAAGGAAGTTTTGTTTAACTTTTTTATCGGACACCTTTTTACTTAGGTCGTATATGCCTTGAAGGAGTTCGAACATACTGTTCTGTTTGGCTTCCAACATAGCTATTGTATGTTCTAATTTAACGGACTTAACAGATTCCTTAGACATTTTGAGAAGTAATTAAATAAATTAATATTGCGTTTAAAATTAATACAAAATGGTAGGTAGAATTAACGTTAACAACCGTTATGCGTTGAGTAAATGTACGTATTAATTTGTGTATTATGTTAATAAATAGATAAGGAATTTATAACAAATATGCGTATAGGAGTGTGTTAGCGTTTTAAGCGTGTATTTTGTATGAAATATAAGCGTTAGCGGTTTTTATTTTTATATATATTTATATGAGTTATGTGTAGGTATGTGACTGCGTTGCGTGAGTTTTATAAATATTATAGGATAGGGAATGCGACTACGAAGGACCAAGGAATACGGCTCGAAGGGACCAAATGGTTTATGGTGAATGTAGGAAGGGGAAAGACAGACTTACCGGTAATATATACTAAGGTTCGCCTGCTCCTTCAGCGCTGGTTCGTTTCCACCACAAATACTCCAGAGTTTTTTATTGATTTAGCGTTGATTCTTATAGATATCACATACCACACACACGCGTACAGAGTTTTATTTTTGCGGATCGATTTGCGAGCGCGGCGACAACTTATAATCGTCTGTCTTAATTTTAAGGGTAGGAATAGGGAATAATAAATAGATAAATACGTAGGTAGATATGCGTGTGATGCGTTTGTTTGTATGTGTGCTATGTGTGTGGATATGTAGGTAAAACGGCGTCAACAAATCCCTTGAAATTGCAGGTCCGACCATAGGATTCGAAGTTGGGTCACTAGACTATCAATCACAGTTAGACCTCTACAATTATAGATATTTTTTCAAAAAAACAATTTGCACACATACTACTTTTGTTGTCGAGTTTAAAAAATTAGATTTTAAATTTTTTATCTGTTTGCTTGTCTGTGCACGATAATCTTAGAAACGGCTTAACCGATTTGAATGCGGTTTTTCACTGATGTACGTATATGTATTAAGAACTACAGCGCGTACGAAGTAGCAGGCACCAGCTCGTTAGATAATATTAGTAGGTATACTGTAAATATGTATAAGTATAGATAACAGTAGATAAACATAGTATTCATCACAACAATATTGTATAGTGTGTATCTGCATAGTAATAATTAGTTTCCGAGAAGCATTAATAACTTAGGGCTTTAATCAAATAAGGAAGTAGGTAAATTAGGATGCACTTTGATATCATGAATCACCCCGGTTCAAGCGAAATTAGGAATATAATTATTCATGTTGTAGGTTTAATAATATACCAATTATTTAACCTACCTGAATTCGGTACGTGAGTAAGCGATGACCGCTTTAGTCTAATAAACTGTAAAGAAAACTAATACTTGGAAAAGGCCTGTAAGGATATTAGAAATGTTTTCAACCATTTACAGGACACGTACCAAGCTACGAAGCAAACATCAAATATACAAATTTAATTAAGTGTAGACCGTTTAGTACTAACTTTTAAAAAAGGGTGTGGCCTGTAATAAGAGCAATAAATTAAAATATAGACCCTTTAACGAGTCAGTAATTAATTCCAAATGGTTTCAATTAAATAAAATGAAAAACAAATTTACTGTTATTTTCTAACAAAATTAATCGAGCCAGCAATGTACGTGCTGGCTCGATTATTATGTGCAATTGAAATTCGGAAATAAATTTGAAATTTAATGCAAATATTAACTTCTATACATCTTGATGATCAATCTAGAATTTAAATATAAACTATTGGAAGGTCTTACAATCCAGGGTTCTATTATTTGGACAAAACTGCTAATTTACTGTGCAAGTGGTAGGTGTAACCTTCATCCCCCCCTAGGTGGGCCACGACCTTGACGTGGTGGGGGGGCTTAACCCTCGCCAGTTCTTGGCGAGGGGACCAAGAAGGCCCACACCGTGCGCTCCGAGCGGGTTTGAGACACCAAGCCCGTAGCGGAGCGCACATCGGAGGTTCCCCTGGCAGCTTGCTGCCAGGGTTTTTGTTGAGGGTGGGCGGAACTTGTTCCGTCCTCTTCGGCGTTCTCCTGGCGACAGGGGCGGGTTTGGTATCTCTCCCTCTGCCTTCTCGCCTCTGTCGCCAGGGGTTTTTTGTTGTTTTTATTTTTAGTTGGAGTTCAGGGGAACAGGGAGGCCATGGAGGGTGGCCCCTGGTCCCCTGCTCTAGTTGGCGGTCGGGCGGGACTTGTCCCGCCCTCTTTTTTGACGGTGGGGGAGCCAATGGACATTGCGGTGTCCATTGAGTCCCCCATTAACATCTCGTAGACGGCCGGGCAGGAGAGGGCGGGCACCAGCCCGTCTTCAAATGTCCTAGGGGACCTGCGCACACAGTTGCTAGCTGTGTGTGCCTGCACGGGTCCCCTACGTCTGGGGATTGCTCGGGTGTCTCCGGGCAATCCCCCCAGTTGGCGTTACCCTAGCCAGCAATGGCTAGGTTGCCCGAGGGGGGTGGGTCGGAGCAGTTGGTTCGCCAGAGCCCGTCCACCCCTCACTCACGGGCGAGGAGACACCGGGGAGTTTTAGTGGGTAGGGGCAGTTCCGCCTGCTATGTGAGCAACGCGGAGTATACTGTCGACCCCCACATACCCCTGTCGCCTAGCAAGCGGCAGGGGATCAATAAAAGGATTTCTCCTCGACAAAAAAAAAAAAAAAAAAAAAAAAAAAAAAAAAAAAAAAAAAAAAAAAAAAAAAAAAAAAAAAAAAAAAGGTGTAACCTTCATAAGTTCCGGTTAAGACGCGCTGTTTAGTCCCGAGCGGGAAATTCACCGTACTACTCTTAATTTTAGCTGTCCAATCTTTTCAGGCAGTTTACACGACAACATATTAGATTTAAGGCTAAAAAATTAATTAATAAAATCTTTATATGCGCAAGCACATGTGTAAATACAGGATTTTAATTACACATTATACAACAGTTACAGTACAAATTATGTTCTATCCGCGTTCTTGCAAATATTGCAGTGTCAAGTAGGCTAACCGCCATTAAAAGTCACAGGTAAGAAAGCGTACGAGTTTCACCATCATCGAGTAGCATTACTCAAGGGTAATTTTCAATGAATTTGATACAAGATACTCGTAACATTTACTCGCCAATTAGCGTTAATTGAAAAGTAACTAATCAACACTTTACTTGCAGTTGGTGAAAGAGGCCCTTAAGGCTTATCCTTCCAAAAAATTAAATTTTTGCAACATTTTGTAACAGTATTATTCATTATATATACGCCTTTTCTTCAGCGAAAAAAATATATGTTTATCTACAAGATATGAGGAATGATTTGTTGAGATTAAAAATTTTATTTTATTGAAATTGATTCAGGAAAAAAATTCTAAACTCACCCCTTTTATTTTCAGTTATAACAATCTCACTTCTACAATATTTATCACAAGGTTATGAAATTTTGTACACTTATGAAGATAACAATGTAGCATGATTTGTTGAAAGCGCTTTTTGAAAATTCGTAAAATTGAATTTTATATAATGTTTTTATCAAAAATATTTCCCCACTTAGCGCTAGCCCGTTCTCGTCCATAAAATCAGTGCGGGGCGAGTCGTGATGCTAGACGGACCTGTGTCGCGTTGCACCTCATCAAATTATTAATTTTTACGTAATAAACAAAGAATAAACATTTTAGTGGCAGAACAGACAGTGCATGATAGTGTATATAATACTTTAATAGGTTTTCTTTTTTGTCTTTTTAATTAAATCTTTAAAAAACTAAATATAAATTATGTTGTAATATAATATTCAATTTATTTATAATCTGAAATATTCAATTTGAATATTCAATTAATAATTCATCTGTATATATACTTGTTATCTAAATTTAATAAAGATAGGAAGTAAGCAAAGAAGGCAAAAGCGTAATATATCAAAAATAAACCAAACGAGGAAGGAGTTTTCATGAATTTTAATTAATTAATTAATTAAATTAATTAATATTAATAATTATTAATTAATACATATAAATTAATAAGCCTAATAAATAAATAATAAAGCCACTATAAAGCCGGATTCCCACTCACGTATCTAGTGACTCATCGAATTGTTCTCCTAGAAGGAGCGGTGGGAGGTTTCCCTATTGTAGGTCACGGGGGCGTAGAGGACGCCCCCGTGACCTCCAGAAAAATCCGATATCCTCGGTACACCGTTCTGGTAAAAAGTTGGTGAGTGGTTCTCGGAAACTATGAGGGATAGAAGGGTGGCGTTTGCAGAAGGTCATACAGGGTGATCGGTAGTCACCAAGGAAAGTGTCATCCGGTCTACCGGGGCACCAAAAAAAAAAGCCCCCTCCCTGGACCCCCCCGACCATAACTCGGAAACGGCGCGTCACAGCCGTGTCGTGTTTGGGCTCATCGGGAACGTCTCGACGAGATAAAAAATTTGACGCCCCCCTCGGACCCCCCCGACCGTAACTCGGAAACGGCGCGTCACAGCCGTGTCGTGTTTGGGCTCATCGGGGACGTCTCAACGAGATAAAAATTTGACACTCCCTCGGACCCCCCCGACCGTAACTAGGAAACGGCGCGTCACAGCCGGGTCGTGTTTGGGTTCATCGGGGACGTCGACGAGATAAAAAATTTGACGCCCCCCTCGGACCCCCCCGACCGAAACTCGGAAACGGCGCGTCACAGCCGGATCGTATTTGGGCTCATCGGGGACGTCTCGACAATATAAAAAATTTGACGTAACCATGGTCAACGGTTACAAATAGACCCCCCATGTTAGGTATCATTTGAAAGGATGAGGGTAATCTATCAACACCATCTTCCCAGCCCCCCTCCGCTCCCCCCTTACTCCCCCCCTCCTTTAAAATTACACAATTAATAATAATAAGACCCAAAACCAAACCAAAACAATTAGACATGGCAAAAGACAAGACAAAACGAAAACAAAATGAAAACGTGAATAAATTTTCTACAAGCATTTGTTTTTTTTTTTTTTAATTCTATTGACATGAATTATAAAAATTATAAAAAAGGGCTTTTGATAGCTTTTAGAAAAATCAAGCGCTGAATCAAAAATAGCAGAAGCAAGTTGAAGAAGCAAAATTCTCGCTCTAAAAAGTTCGTAATCTTTATCAAAATGAAAAAAAAAAAACACTTTTTGTCTCAATTTATTGTCACTTCACTCACTTGGTAAATTTGAAAAAAAATATCAAAATTAAAAAAAAAAATATTACCGCCGGCATTAGCGTTACCCAAACAAAACGTACCACGCGAAGTTTGCACGGTTGGTGCAAAAACTCAATTGTTTTTACTGAAAATTAAAAAATTTGTTAGTTTTGATAAAAACTTTTGTTTGGCTCTTTTACCATATATTTTATATTCGTATAAAGAAATATACATACATCTATACATATAAATAAAATTGGAGTGTCTGTTTGTAATATTGAAATAGCCGTTTTTTACTACATGCATATGAATATATATACGTACATACACCATATATGAGTACATACACCAAAATAAACCAACCACATAACCAAACCAAATTTTTGTCTGTCTGGGTGTCTGTTTGTTCCGGCTAATCTCTAAAATGGCTGGACCGATTTTGACGGGACTTTTATTGGCAGGTAGCTGATGTAATAAGGAGTAACTTAGGCTACGTTTATTTTAGAAAAAATACACCCTCGTTGTGGCGCAGACGGGTAAAATTTTTTACTAGGTAACATAATTTACTACCTAAATAACAAAACACGCTTCATTGTTACTGAATTATCCCTCTACATTGTAAATAATTATAAATTTGTAGTATGTATTTGCAGTAAAGTAGGCTCAGTCGACTATGTCGTGCCTTTGTCGTCTAGTCTCCATACTACTCTTTGCCACCTCTGTGCGGTCGATCTCTTGTAGAGGGTGGCGCGGGGAAATCAGCCTAATAATTCAAGGCCAAATCGGCGTTATACACCTTAACGTAATAAATAAATGGAATAGTGTTTTATTACAAAAAAAAATAATTAAAATCACAATAGCAACAGTCTAATAATCATTCTGTCAAAGTTTTTGTCGATTTAGGATCCCATAATTCTTTTATATTATTTCATAGCCATAACAAAAACATTTCTATCATATACTTCTAATCTACATGTTGGTCTTTGCAATAAATAACTTTAAGCTTTGGACACTATTTCGCTATTTTTGAAAACAATTTTAATATTTTCTTACACACAAGCAAAGGGAAGGGAAACTTATGTAACTTTTTAAATAGCAGTACATAAACTCTCCATAAGCACCTCATCTCGATTTTTAATATAGAATACCTAATATTTCATTTGTTGTAAGTCTTAAAAGAATTAGCTTTTATCTGGATTCCTATACTTTAATAAAATCGATATTTCTCATTATAGACTGATATTATTAAATTTATTAGAACATTTCACGCTACCGCACCCTCCTCTCTAAGCTACTCAATCAATTGCTTTGACAAGAACTTTCCTTTAAAAAGTTTAAGCCCAGACACGGGCAAAGGAAATTTACATGTTATTGAATTTTTATGCCCTCGTTAGATCGATACTTATCTAGAGTATTTTAAGGATTGGTTGCTCTTTGATCTTATAACGGTATGACAACGGTCGAATGTAAATATATATGTACCAGATTTCCCAACTGTATATGTACCAGGCGTTCCCAACTGGTAAATCTGTAAATCATCAGTTAACTAGCTCATTGGAAATTATGAGATTCTCAGATATCACAATTTCCAAGAATAGACAAAAAAGTAAGAAGAAATAAGTAGAGCATTATTTATTAGTATAGATATATTACTCGCGGACACCAGCTATTACACACGTTTCGTTAAAAAGTCCAAATTGGACCTCTTGTATTTCAGAATGATCGGGACAAAAAAGTTATTCAAAACGTAGAACATCGAATGCGCTGTGTCTGGGTTTAAGCTTTAATCCACGCAACTAACTGCACATTCAATTTAGATTCGTGCATAATGCATGTTGTCGGGCGGGAACGAGCCCTGGGAGCATTTGCTGTATCTAATTACGTATTATGCTTTGCCATGTAGACGCCACGTCTGCCGTCGATGAATATTAGATCACAATTCAGCCTACAATGCTCTTATCGATAATTGCAACCTATCTGCAATACGATACACTAGCAATTACCAAAGGCCATTATATAATTTGTTTTTTTTTTTTTTTTTACGTCCCACAGTTGGGATCAAGCGCAAGTCCTCTGAGCTATGAAGGGATTCGACACACTAGGCTGCTGCAGATAAGACATTAGTCATTTATAAGATTAGACATTTGGATATAGCAAACATAAAATGAGCTGTTTTTATTGTGGCAGTGGTCTTCTGTAAGCACCCTTACAGCACACCCATGTATACCTACAGCACCCTTACACAAGACCACTGGAAAGTTTGAAGTGGAAAGTGGAAATATAAGTCGATAAATAAGTAAGGGATTATTATTAACTTATTAACTCTCATTTTTTACTTTACCAAATCTGGCAACGCACTTGCAGCTACGTACCATGTGTTAACAAGCGACGGTAGCCGCCTACCATCAAGTAGTAATGATTATCAAATACAAAAAAAAAAAAAAAAAACATTAGTCTGAATTAGATCTGAATTTGCACTTTCTTTAGCCAAGTTTTCTCCCTAATGGGATATCATAGGAGTCTGTATACTTTACTTATATTGCAATAGTGTAGTCATAATACATGTCATAATGTTTCATCGTAACGTGGATTACACATTATGTAGTAGCTGCAAAAGTAATACAAAGTTTTGGATAAGAATTCCTACTAAGATCACAGTTTTATATTGTACTAGCTACCCGCCCCCAGCTTCGCATGGAGTTGAAATTTTCCAAAATATTTTTTTTTCGAATACTTTAGCAAAGATAATGTTCCAAATTTCAGCTTTCTAGGTTAAGTAGTATTAGCTGTGGAAACCCATGCAAAAGGGAAATATAGTTGTAGGTTAATAATGAAAATAATGCAATAAATATATGCATTAAAAATAATAAAATCAAATGCATAAAATAACGACACAAGATAATGATTTTCCCTGGAATGTTCAGTTTTAAGGTGTATAACGCCGATTTGGCCTTGAATTATTAGGCTGATTTCCCCGCGCCACCCTCTACAAGAGATCGACCGCACAGAGATGGCAAAGAGTAGTATGGAGACTAGACGACAAAGGCACGACATAGTCGACTGAGCCTACTTTACTGCAAATACCTACAAATTTATAATTATTTACAATGTAGAGGAATAATTCAGTAAAAATGAAGCGTGTTTTGTTATTTAGGTAGTAAATTATGTTAGCTAGTAAAAATTTTTACCCGTCTGCGCCACAACGAGGGTTATGTTTTTAGAGTGTATAGCGGCGCGCTCCCGGCTTGGCCCGGGGTGTATTTTTTCTAAAATAAACGTAGCCTAAGTTACTCCTTATTACATCAACTACCTGCCAATAAAAGTCCCGTCAAAATCGGTCCAGCCATTTCAGAGATTAGCCGGAACAAACAAACAGACAGACAGACAAAAATTGTAAAAAATGTTATTTTGGATGTTATTTTGGATTTTTTCTAAAATAAACGTAGCCTAAGTTACTCCTTATTAAATCAGCTACCTGCTAATAAAAGTCCCGTCAAAATCGGTCCAGCCATTTCAGAGATTAGCCGGAACAAACAGACACCCAGACAGACAAAAATTTGGTTTGGTTATGTGGTTGGTTTATTTTGGTGTATGTACTCATATATGGTGTATGTACGTATATATATTCATATGCATGTAGTAAAAAACGGTTATTTCAATATTACAAACCGACACTCCAATTTTATTTATATGTATAGATGTATGTATATTTCTTTATACGAATATAAAATATATGGTAAAAGAGCCAAACAAAAGTTTTTATCAAAACTAACAAATTTTTTAATTTTCAGTAAAAACAATTGAGTTTGCACCAACCGTGCAAACTTCGCGTGGTACGTTTTGTTTGGGTAACGCTAATGCCGGCGGTAATAAATTTTTTTTTAATTTTGATATTTTTTTTCAAATTCACCAAGTGAGTGAAGTGACAATAAATTGAGACAAAAAGTGTTTTTTTATTTTTTTTTTTCATTTTGATTAAGATTACGAACTTTTTAGAGCGAGAATCTTGCTTCTTCAATTTTTTCAAAAAATCTATCGAGTGGGACAAAAAAGCGGCTGAGTGGATTAAATGGAAACTCTGTGGGGCTTTTTAGGGTATATTGAACTGTAAAAGGCACACAACATTTATTATTTTCTCCATATTTTTGATTCAGCGCTTGATTTTTCTAAAAGCTATCAAAAGCCCTTTTTTATAATTTTTAAAATTCATGTCAATAGAATTAAAAAAAAAAAACAAATGCTTGTAGAAAATTTATTCACGTTTTCATTTTGTTTTCGTTTTGTCTTGTCTTTTGCCATGTCTAATTGTTTTGGTTTGGTTTTGGGTCTTATTATTATTAATTGTGTAATTTTAAAGGAGGGGGGGGAGTAAGGGGGGAGCGGAGGGGGGCTGGGAGGATGGTGTTGATAGATTACCCTCATCCTTTCAAATGATACCTAACATGGGGGGTCTATTTGTAACCGTTGACCATGGTTACGTCAAATTTTTTATCTCGTCGAGACGTCCCCGATGAGCCCAAATACGATCCGGCTGTGACGCGCCGTTTCCGAGTTTCGGCCGGGGGGGTCCGAGGGGGGCGTCAAATTTTTTATCTCGTCGAGACGTCCCCGATGAACCCAAACACGACCCGGCTGTGACGCGCCGTTTCTGAGTTACGGTCGGGAGGGTCCGAGGGGGTGTCAAATTTTTTATATCGTCGAGACGTTCCCGATGAGCCCAAACACGACACGGCTGTGACGCGCCGTTTCCGAGTTACGGTCGGGGGGTCCGAGGGGGGCGCCAATTTTTTTATCTCGTCCAGACGTCCCCGATGAGCCCAAACACGACCCGGCTGTGACGCGTCGTTTCCGAGTTACGGTCGGGGGGGTCCGAGGAGGGCGTCAAATTTTTTATCGTCCAGACGTTCCCGATGAGCCCAAACACGACACGGCTGTGACGCGCCGTTTCCGAGTTATGGTCGGGGGGGGGTCCAAAGAGGGGGCTTTTTTTTTGGTGCCCCGGTAGACCGGATGACACTTTCCTTGGTGACTACCGATCACCCTCTATGACCTTCTGCAAACGCCACCCTTCTATCCCTCATAGTTTCCGAGAACCGCTCACCAACTTTTTACCAGAACGGTGTACCGAGGATATCGGATTTTTCTGAAGGTCACGAGGGCGTCCCCTACGCGACCACCTACAATAGGGAAACCTCCCACCGCTCCTTCTAGGAGAACAATTCGATGAGTCACTAGATACGTAACTGGGAATCCGGCTTTATAGTGGCTTTATTATTTATTTATTAGGCTTATTAATTTATATGTATTAATTAATAAATAATTATTAATTAATTTAATTAATTAATTTATTAATTAAAATTCATGAAAACTTTCCTTCCTCGTTTGGTTTATTTTTGATATATTACGCTTTTGCCTCCTTTGCTTACTTCCTATCTTTATTAAATTTAGATAACAAGTATATATACAGATGAATTATTAATTGAATATTCAAATTGAATATTTCAGATTATTAATAAATTGAATATTACATTACAACATAATTTATATTTAGTTTTTTAAAGATTTAATTAAAAAGACAAAAAAGAAAACCTATTAAAGTATTATATACACTATCATGCACTGTCTGTTCTGCCACTAAAATGTTTATTCTTTGTTTATTACGTAAAAATTAATAATTTGATGAAGCGCAACGCGGCACAGGTCCGTCTAGCATCACGACTCGCCCCGCACTGATTTTATGGACGAGAACGGGCTAGCGCTGAGTAAGTGGGGAAATATTTTTGATAAAAATATTATATAAAATTCAATTTTACGAATTTTCAAAAAGCGCTTTCAACAAATCATGCTACATTGTTATCTTCATAAGTGTACAAAATTTCATAATCTTTTGATAAATATTGTAGAAGTGAGATTGTTATAACTGAAAATAAAAGGGGTGAGTTTAGAATTTTTTTCCTGAATCAATTTTAATAAAATAAAATTTTTAATCCCAACAAATCATTCCTCATATCTTGTAGATAAATATATATTTTTTTCGCTGAAGAAAAGGCGTATATATAATGAATAATACTGTTACAAAATGTTGCAAAAATTTAATTTTTTGGAAGGATAAGCCTTAATGTGAAGCGGAAAGTGTCTTGAGAGGTGACTGTGAAGCACCGAACACACGCGGCGCATAATGCAGCAATTTAATGTTGTTTTTTTATAAATCTCTGTCTTATGCATGCTGAAAATTTAAATAAAGAGCACATAAGAGTTGAGTTTTGAATGGCGCATTAAGTTTTTGTTTTTTATTTTTTATTAATACAGTTTATTCAATTTGTTTTAATATGCTTTTATTTCGATCAGACATTGTACATACATATATTATATGTTACAGGCCAAACCCGATTTCAGGTCTAATTAGTTTGTCCTAGGCCAAACTGGTTCATCCTAAGCGTATCAGGATATTACAAGTTTAGACCAGGAAATCTAGTTTGGCCCTAATACTTTAGGCTTAACTAAGTGACCGAACTGATTTTGTATTATTATTCAAATGAATGCTTCACGATTTTGCGATTTTCGGAGTTTTTGTCACCAAAGAAGTAAATCGTGATCGCTTTTATTAAGTTAAGACAATCATGGACTCGTCCCGCCAACATCTCGGAGCAGAAACTGTCGTATTTCCTCATAAGGGTGGAGAAAATGCCGTCATAACTCATGGTTACTCGACTCCCTAGTGTGTTGTAAAGATGCCCTTAACACTAGTCTTCATTTTCTAGTGGGAAAGTTGCATTTTCTCGGGTTATGTATTGTTTATATGCTGTTCAAAAGCACGATGTGTCATCAAATCTGTCCTCGTTGATTTACAGCTGTACTGTAGGTACTGTAAAGTATATATTTACAGAAAAATTGAATAACTTCAAGCTACTGTTTTTTTAATCTATAAAGCTCAGTAAATTTTCATGTGGCACCTATTATAAAGTCTGTTATAAGTTCTGTATTAGTTATGAATCATGAATTTTGTATGCATACATAAGAAGAATTACGATGTAGGTACTCTGATAGGTAATTCAAAAGAAGAGAATTGCATAATGGATGTATTTCTACATTGCACAATAATTAAAACTTTATATCGATTCATATAAAGTTAATTAATTTTTAACTTAATTCATTTTAAAACTGATTTGTACTGGGGACACCAGATTTTATTCTGATTAATAAGTTTGCATTCCAATACAATTTGTATTTGAAATGACTTATTTAATTATACTTATGTTAGCTATACTAGAAGAAATGTAAGAAATAAATGTATTGACCACTAATAAATAGATCACTCTGGAATAGCTGTCTATTAAATTGGTTTTATAATAAATCCACCACAATCGCGGGATATACCCTCCAGGAATTTATTTACTGTAATCTTGAAGAACTAATTTTAAAATTAACAAAATTTAATTCAAAATACACAAGAGACATGCGTAATTATTGTCATTAGATCGACATGATAACATCGATCAAATTAAAAATAAAGTGAGATGCCTACAGGTGAGTAGAAATTTGATATGTTATATTTTGCAGGCACGCATGTTATATTTGGTGAGAAGGCATTCAAAGGTTTTTTAAACCTTTACATTATATTTTAGTCCCAATGGTTTCAATTCGAATTGTTTTTGGAACCTTTAATTTTTCTTTTAATATTTTGAAAATATGGAGGTTCCATTTGCCATTAGTTCTTTCTAAAAAAAAAAAACTGGTAGTTTTTATTACATTGGCTCACGTGGTGTGAGTACCTAATAGACCTCCGCTCTATTCCTCACTGTTTGGCAGGTGGTCTTGTTCCCACGGCTGCCCTGCTAAAAGGTTATTGGGCCTGCTTTCACTCTTTTTATTGCCTGAACGCAGTTTGAACTCAATTATTTTTATGGACGAGCAAATTGCTATTTTGTTGCTTTATCACGATTATTAAGGCGAAATTAGTTCTTGGATTGATAGGATTTTTTATTTGACAATCGTTCAGTGATAGTGGTTGCTTTAGTAACCGTCTATGTTTGTATTGATCCACTTTTTTAATAGTTTAAAGTTTGGGTTTTAGTCGATAAATTTCATATCGGCTAAAACCCAAGGACTTTCCGGTTTTTTGTCCTACCGAGTAATGATGTCATACACAAAAAAAAACCACTAGGTAAGTCCCAGTTTGTATGCCCCGTTTGTCCCGAAATATATTTTCTGATGTCGCGGGGACGTTGTGACACGACAACCGCAACCCGCCACGGCTAGTAAAGAGATTTTTTTTATTATGTTTTAATGTGTTATCTTAATAACAAAACAAATATATTTATATTGGCTTTAACTAAATATATTATTACGCTTTAAAACGTCATCAAGAATATAATGAGTGTCTACAAGTTAATCCAGTATTCGAGAGTTCGCAAACGAAGCTCAATAATCCAAGTCATCTCTCCCGTGGATTACATCGGATCAACGCGATTACATTGTAAGTAACATGAAATATAATGAATGCTTTCAAAATGTAAACAAATCTCACCTTATAAATAGATTACAGCGAGCAGAATTTTCCTTAAAAATAATGAGATTTTTTAAATTGTGATGTTTTTCTATACTAAAGTGTTATTAGGTGGATTATCTATTGTAGTTTAACATACCTTATCTAAAATAGTGAAATACTTTAAAAAGGTGCAATAAAAACGTGTGGTGATAATTACAAAATCTAATTATTTTGTTATTAAGAAGCATTAATATTTGAATGTTTTCTTAAGAAGCTTATTAAATTCTGACAGAGATTCTGTCAGAAGTCATTTCTGGAATATTGAATAATTATTTTAATTATTATAAGAATAATTTTTAAATAATTTTAATTATTATAAGAATGTAATCTTAAAATAATTTTTTAAGATTACACATTTATTTATAGCGATTTTTGAGAATTCATTATAAGCGATATGGAAAATACGGTAATAAAATATGCTTTTCTTTGATTGATATTTTAGGGAAAAGAATTATTATAGACTAGCTCTTGCGCGCGACTTCGTCCACCCTACTTTATAAAATATAGCCTATGTTACTTCCTGATAATGTAGCTTTCTATGGATGATTTTTTTTTTTTAAATTGGTCCAGTAGTTTTTGTGTTTACAAAAATACCAATTTTCCCTATCCTATCCCAATCCCCTTTGAACCCTATGGACTGTCAGCCTGTCTGCCGACCTTAACATTAAAAAAATAGTACAAAAAATATTCTCTCTTAGTATAGATTGGCGCAGTTAGATATAAGGAATACGAATACTACCGTGTTTCAAAGCGAGACGAGATATTTGCTCTCAAATCAGCCGTTTAAATAAAACTGTTTCTTTTTTCTTCAAATACAATTGCCGTCCTTCTCGGAAATACATTCAGTTTATCTTGCTGAAAAATAAAATAAAAAATTAAACGTACTAAATCTAGAGCTAATAGTAACTGCAGTTTATTTAAAAGAAAATCTTAAATGCTTTATTGTATTGAATACAGCATCACAATGACACTATTTTTTAAATGAAATGACGGTAGATATACCTTAAATAATTTTAAATAGGTATAGTGCGTTTTGTAAGATGAAAGCCATTGCTGAATACTTCGAAGAAAAACTTAATTAGGGTGTTTGCTTTGATTACAGTCATAGAGCGCCGGGTGTTCTGAACAGCGGTCCTTCGCTTCACCTGAGCGGTAACAACTAAATTACAACATTTGCAACCTATGCCGACTAAAATGCCTCTTAAGCTTTTTCTTTGTTTTGTTTACTTAATTTGAAAAAAAAAAAAAAACAAAGAGCCTTTTCTTTCTCATTGCTCCCTGTCGTTCATTTTGTAACAATGAAAAATGCTTCCGTTTTAGTATATACTGTAGCTATTTTCATTTATACATTTACTAGCGACCCGCTCCCATATTCGCCCGGGATACATTTTTTTACATAAACACATCGTCCTCGTTTCTTCTTAGAAAGAAACAAATCTCTTTCTTTAAGATTTTTAAAAGTAGTATACCCTTTCTTGTCCAAGGATCCAAAGGGTCCGAAGCCATTTGACGCTTTAACAAATATTAAAATTTTACTGATTATTCATTACATATAAACAAACAAACAAAGAAATGTCATTATTTTATGATATAATTATATTTTAATACTCATTATAATGTAATACTCGTACGTAACTAATTCTTAACGAATGAAAGAAAATGTTTTAAAATGACTCGGGAGATCTCTGTTACAATGAAGCGAAAACTGGAACGCGCTTCAAAAACCCAGTGACCGAGGTTTTCGGAAACGCAGTGAAAAAAAAACTTTAAAATATTCCCTCATCGAGTCCATTACGGCGGCATTAACAGAAAAAAAACAACTACATTTTTACTTCACTAATAACTAAAATTAAAAAGCTTTCCCCATAATTTAACAAGTATTACTATATTACTATAGCACAATTATTACTAGATAATTATTATAATTATATCAAAGTATATTACATTCTTTGTTAATGTTCACTAAGCGTGATAAGTAATAATAAAATTATTTTACGCGTGATTTTAAATGTTCTCAAACGTTGCAATTTTCGCTTTAGCTAAACATAAAGCAAAATTAATTTCACTAATAAATCACTAATAAAGGATATTAAACAAATTGGTACTGAGTTGTATGTAATAATAATAATAAGAATAATAACTTTATTTCAGACATTTGTGTCCATAGTTTTTAAAAAATTATAAACTAAATTATGTTTCATATTATATAAAAAAAAAAAATTATAAAAATTAACACAAACTGACACCAGTTATCACTTTTTATTAAGGGTGATATGCGATGTCACCCAATGTTTTAATATTGGGCAGTCCACCTTCCCAGAATCACCTTCAACAGCGTGTCTGTGCTGCCTCGCACCCTAGTCATCAGGGGTGCTATTCTCATTCGTAGTATAGCATATAATCTGCAACTCTTGCATTGGCAAACATCCCTGATGCACTACAGTAGCGCGGCAGCCCCAGAAACACTCTGAAGGCATTGTTGTACTGGACGCGTAGGGCATTAAACGATTTTTGAGTGTAATTAAACCACAGGCTACATGTATAAAAAGATTGACAGTAAGTCTTAAATAATGTTATTTTAACGTCATTAGAACAACGCGCAAACCTGCGGGCCATCATATTACATCTCACTGCCAAAGCCCTACGTTCCCTTTTATGTATTATATCAAACGTATTCACGTATAACATACTACTAGTAATATTTTTTGCCCGTAGTACCACTCATCGGTCTGGTAAATTACTGAAATTATTGCAAAATTACTGAAAGTAAATCTCCTACGGTACTAGATTTACTGATACTACTTACATACTTAAAATGTAAAATGTATCAAAATCAAAATCAAATCTTTTAATACTAGTTTAAGGATTTTATTTAATACTAGCTGTTGCACGAGACTTCGTTTGTGTAACTTTATAAAATATAGCCTAGGTTAATGTAGCTTTCCATAGGTTAAAGAATTTTTAAAATTGGTCCAGTAGTTTTTGAGTTTATTCATTACAAACAAAAATACAAAAAAAAAATAACAAACATAAAAAAATACAATTTTTTTTCTATGTATAATTTTACTATAGATAACCTATGCTTCTAGCTGATAATGTAGCTTTCTATAGATGAAAGAATTTTTTAAATCAGTCCACTAATTTTTGCGTTCATTTATTACAAACAAAAATAGAAAAAATACAAAATCTTTCCTCTTATTATAATATTAGTATAGAAGTGAAATTGTTAACGCATGACAGTGACAAGAGCATTCCGTTCACGGCAACAATCTTGCTTCCCCTTAATAAACTTGACTTAATAAAGTTTCAGCTGAAAATAATGTTTTTCATCTCCTCTTGTCGACAAAACAAATTGCTTTATTTTTGGCCCGTAGACATTAACAATGAAATTCATCACTTGTATACAGGTGTTTAAGTAATACCTTACGCATAAACGCCTCTACGGCTATCATTACAGACTAATTTATTTTGAGTTGAATACATATTTAATTTTGCTTCCACTGTGGGAGGAAATTCAGAAAACTGATTTTAAGAAAAAGAAATAAGAAAAAGGATAGAGTTTGTTGCTACATATCTCATTTATAAACAAATTTGTCTTTTAAACATAAAATTTTTATAGTTTATTTTTTATTTTTAGAATAAAATAAATTTTGCCAATAGCCAATAACTTCTGCACATAGCATATTTTTTGTTAAAAGATCGGAATAATGCTCATTAGCACTTAGCAGTTTCTTTATATGACATATAAAGCAGTTTTAACGATATATTTATACGTTTTTATATAAACTATTCACTAAGGACAAAATGTTAGGATCTCAAAAAAGTTCACATAGGTAGCAGATTTTGGTTTGAACGACGATGCAGTTATTTGAAAGGGGCGAGGTTTATGAATTGTATGAATGTAGTAATATCGTTTCAAGGGTTTCATACCCAATAAATGTTATCCACCTGCCTCCATTCCCGAGAGCCTTTGCCCACGTGACAGATGGCCAGAGCCGGACTCGGGGCCAGATAATTAACACGTTTCTTTTCCGCCAGCTTCGTAACAAAACTTTATTAATACCGGTGAGGGCTTAGGCTTTGAGAGTAACAAACTTTTCTAATGAAGTCGCCTCGCGGAATAACTATGGACCACTTTTAATTTGTTTACTTAACAGGGAGCAGATTGCAAACATTTCTCCATTTGCGGACTTCAAATGTACACAGTTTAGGGATTGAATGTAAAAAGTTTAAGCGCAGTTTGTGAAAAATGGAGTAAAATATTGTATTTGTATCTGTATCAGGATATAAATCCATACTAATATTAGAAATGTGAAAGTTCTCTGTTTGTTTGTCTGTTACCTTTTCACGCCTTAACTACTCAACCGATCATCATGGAAATTTGCATACACGTTGTCAGGGATACAGCAAAGAACATGGGATACCTTTCATAAAAAAAAGTAATGTTTCCAAGAGATCATCTAAATATAGAAATCCAACGCCTCGCAAAAGTATAACAGCAAAGAATATATTATTCATATAGGTATATTTTGTCAGTTTAAGGGCACCAGCTAAATGTCTCTGAAATGGACCGAATATAATGTAAAGAATGCAAAAAAATAAATAAGTCTTCGTATCAGAAGAAAGTTTAAGGAAAACGTCCTATGAGAAGAATGTCATAAAAGCAAAACGGCTTATAATCAGCTCGTCTTATTATCAACATGAACTAGTATAATAGCAAATGTTCCCAATATCAAAAGGACATGTTATGAACGCGTTCTTAAATAGACAAGTACACTCAATAACACAAATTAAATATTATTTTGAAATAATTTATGCGGTATATAAACTATCAATGCTATGATATAATAAATTAAAATTATTCCTAGTAATCATTGAATATATTTTTTAAAATGTCACTTTTTTAAAGAATCAACTGGAGACATTTTATTTCGCTTTAACTTCTGCATTTCGTCAAAAAATTAAATAGTCAAAGTGTGTCTGGCGACAATTAAAATTATAAGCGCATAGGACAAAGGAGGCTTTATGTATCAAGCAGGTATGTGGCATGTTAATTCGCAGAGAAGCTGGAGCAATATTCACGTCAGAGATTTCAAATGTCAGGCATAGTGAGAGTGTCAAAATCTGAGCAAATGTGTTTATGCAAATTACGACCTCCATTAACAACGCCTTCTGCAAGTCTCGCTTGTGTGCATGTGTTTAAAATAAGTTTGATTTAATTAGTTTTTCTTTATATTAGACCTTTTTTTTAATTTTTTTGATAATATAATAATAACATATCTATTTTATCAAAATCCTCCTCAAGGTCTTAACGCTTCATGGTGTTTCGTTTCAATAGAAACAAATGTCAAATATAATTATTAAAAAAAAACTAAATATTTAATTAAAATTATATTACACTTCTAACATGCTGTAGTGTTATTGAGTATAAGTTTCCTAAAATAGGTTATCAGATACGGCTATGGCATATTATAATAGCTAATGTTTGAAATGCGAAACCGGTTCAGTTGACGATTATCTAAAATCCTTATAGACATAGTATAATCTGAAGTCGCTTTCCGCGTCTGTCTGTATACCGTTAACTCCTCCTAAACCACGCAACGTATTTTGATACCGTTTTCACCATCAGTTAGATATTTTATTTTATCACAGAGGGTTTATATCTTTACAAAGTATAAAAAATAAATTCTCTTCCCGCCGTCTGTCCCTCTGTATATACGCTTAAATCTTTTAAACTACGCAAAGGAATTCCATGCGGTTTTCATTATAGGAAAGAGCATTAAACGAAGAACGTTTTTATATTTAATTTGCAGAAAAAAAATTGCACCCGTGCGAAGCCGGGAACGGGTCGCTAGTACATAATAAAAGACAATTATTTTTTTACACTAATTACTTCTAAACCACTGAACGGACTTTGATACAGTTTTCGTTAATGGAAAGAGGGATAAACGATGAAGGTTTTAAATTTAATATTTCGGACTATTATATATTTGAAATATAAAATAAATAGTAATCCTTTATTTTAATCCATAAGATGGTTCGTCCGTGTGTTCTGCGTGTTTAAGTCACAAATGTTTCGATTGATAATACCTACCTAATGAAATTGACATTTGCTTTCCTTATAGCTTCAGAAACCTAATATATATATATATTGCTCTAGTTTCTGTATTAAGTATGTAACTAATGATGTTGGTCTTACATCATTGCTGTCCATCTGAGATGTTTAGCATAATTATTAGTCATACCTAGACTGCCGCAGTCTAGGTATTACGATGTCAGGTGTCCGAAATGTCAGGAATTACAGTAGCAAGTGGATTTACTCTCGGGCCCCGCAAATATGTGCGCAATGTAAATTTGATGCCCCAGAGTGACGCGACGCGGTCGGACACTGCCCTCCGTCAATCTGAACTATTTCAGTTATCTATGTAGGAGATGTTTTGACAAATTGCTGCTGTGGAAACAAAATGAATTTGGTAAAGTTTTTTATAAAACAAACGAGTTTTTTTTACACGATTTTATTATTCAGGCCGGTTTTTTAGCAGACTAGCATATTCTATTTTTTATTTGACGATCCCGTTGGATGAGTGATTAGGATGTTTGCCTATTAATGCTCCGTCTCAGGGTACGTGGGTTCGATGCCCAACAGGGTCAAAATGAACTTTTCAAGTAGGCTCTTATCTGCATCGATAGCAGCAATCGCGCCTGTTCTCAAAGAATGGATGAGCAGGCTCGCTCTCCTTCTGGCTTGTGCAGCTGCTTACGGGGCATGGATGCTTCGGACGGTACCTGTGCAACATCGCGAGGAGGGAGGAAACCACCGTCTGCCGCGAATGTGGGGCGTCGAACGACTCGACGACGTTGCGTAAATTACGTCAGGGCGACAGAAAGGGACATCTGACGTCCTGATATACCCAACAAAGGACGCATGGCGGCTCACGGCAATCCAGTGGACCGCCACAAACAAATGAAACGAGACGGAAGTGTTCGCCCTGGGGCCCTGGCCAAGAACCAAACCAATGCAAACGGTTCTTTGCGTTCTTACGAAACGAAAGAAATAAATCCCGGTGAATGGTTGTTGTAACACCCACATAAAATTTTGACCAATCACAAAGCTTTGCCCCAGCGTAGCGTAGCCTGAGCGTAGCGTTTACGACTGTACGTTTGCTCTTGGCTAGGGCCCCTGAACTGGGTCCGCAGAGGACGTAGCGGTGTGTAGAGATCCGAGGACAAGGCCTCGCTGTGATTTTGGACCCACACATCACCGCTGATGGTGGAATGCGGGGGGGGGGGGGGGGGGGGGGTTAGTGGGTATTCCTGGACAGTGGACTGTCAGCCTGTCTGTCGACTTTAATATAAAATAAATGTTTAAATGTCCTGATAAAATAGTGACACTATTAATGGAAATACAGTTTCCATTAATTTGTCTTTTACAGCATTCCCACAAGTTATACCCTATCTTATGAACTATTTTTCAAAATCACATTCAATTCCTTGATTTTTATGACAACAGCAAATGAAATTAAGTCGACCCACGTAAAGATTTTTTTATTTACCCAGAGGTTAAATTCACAAATGGAACTAGAGGTTAAATTTACGAAATAATTAAAACAATGTTTTGTTGAATCAGGCTAACAAAAAAGTTCAAGAGTTATATTTACAAAAACATACACTAATATTACAATATTTTCCTTATCTCTGGAAGTAACACAAAATCTTTCTATGTCGAAAGAGGTAGGGGTAAAATGTATTTTTGTTAGCGAGGGCTATTTATTCTCTAGACCAATTTAAGGTTACGTACATTCTCTCGGTTTGTGTGAAGCGAATGGCTAGAGTTGGACAGTTCTTCTCACATTAGGAAGCTTTATGTCTTCGCGAAATGGAGTACGTGACTTCAATGTCTCACTTACCTACCAAATGTAAGGTTACCAAATGTTTAAGCTCTTTCCCTTTTTGGTTTTATTTTTCAAAATGTTTCTGGACTATTTATATATAATACAAATAGCTTCAGAATTAGCATTCTATACTAACATTATAAAGAGGTAAAATTTGTATGTTATATGGAGGTAATCTTCAAAACTAGTCAGCCAAAAAAAACCAATAAAATTAGAGTAGAATTTCAGGATGAACATAACAAGACATTAAGGAAACATGATTATTTGGTAAAATTTAAAAAAGAAACTGTATTAAGTTCAAAAACTAAATTATTCTATTCTTGAAATAAAGTTTAATGCGAGCTTGAAGTCAAACCAACTATGAAAATAGCAGGAATGAAATCAGTCCCAAGAGCTGAAGGAACGGTGTGAAATGTCGTGCCCAAGGATCCATATCTGAGGTACGTGACATAATATTTAAGGTTTTATCGACTTCATGTTTGATATGGTCTCAGAAAACCGCAACAATTAGTTATTTTTATCGATAGGATGGATATTTTAAATTAAAATATTTGTTCTGTGTTTTAGTTCGTTTTATGTCTGAAGACCCTTTTGGTGGTAAAACGCGAAAACGCGAAAAACCTAACGCGATACAGTTTGTAAAAAGTTCTTGCCAAAATTTCCTATGTATCCACAGAAGGTAATATTTAGTTATGCAAAGGAAAAGTTTTGTTGTACACTGTTAGTGCATATTGCATCTGGGATTTCATTCAGTGCTACATTCACATTAAATCGCGAAATTTTAATTGGATTTTATTTAATGCTACCGTTGGGAACGTTGAATTTTGTATTGTTTTATTTTTAGCTACTAACTGTTGATTAAGAATAGCTTTGATACGCTCTATACGCTGAATTGATTATGTATCCCATTTACAATCAATTCAGCATATATCTGAGCAGCGTATATTTAGAGCTGTGCACAGAGATTTTGATTAAATCCGCAAAGAAATTCGTAAGAGAAGCAGTTACTAATTAAGTTTCTAGTGTTAGAAAGTTCAAACCCTAAATTAATATACTAATAATAAATCTGTAAGTGTAGGTATTGTATGTATGTACGTATGTTCCTCCATAACTCTGAAACGAATAAACTGATTTTCATGAAACTTAGTAGATAAACATTTAGACGTACGTGACACAGGATAGGCTACTTAATATTTTTCAACGCGGACGAAGTCGTGGGCACCAGCTTGTTAAAAATAAGAGCCTGTAAGAGTCTATAGTGTATAAACGATCCACTGATATAGATTTGAATTCCGATCTAGGATGCACTTCTGAGAGTTATTTAATATGTTGTGGTATTAACAGTATGAAATTATCATGAGAAAAACATATTAGATTGATATTAATATGGTATTAACATATTAGATATAAATTACAATTTTGAACCTGACAATGCGCAGTGAGGTAGCTTATTGAGTAGTATATAGAGCCGAGGCCTGAACTCAAGAGTGGAATGTATGATTAATATATTTAGGAAAATACAGTATATACTTGTGAGTGGTTATATATCTACAACTATAGTGTATGTAATACTTGTATATAGTATATCAATCAAACCGATTCACAATGAGTAATTATATTGATGTTGTTTTTCATACGAAGAATTTGCAAGGTCTTCGTTTATGAAGGGGCTGAACTGGCGAGCTTCAATTTCTTCATATAACCTATGATATACCAATTTAAAATTGGAACTTGTGTTGCTTCCAGTGTCCTGTAAAGCACATGTTCTTTGCATTTCAAATTCGTAATCCGCAGAAAGAGAATATAGTACAAAGTGCAAGTTGCGTTGCCCGAGTGCAATTCGCAAAGCCAGGAACGATTGTAAGGATTTACCAATACAGACAGGGAGATTCGCCGGCAGTGAGGCATATTACGCCGGCCACGGCAATCGGAAAATTTGTGAAACTTTTTATTGCAAAAAGTAAAGCAAATTAAAAACGGACACAGATACGGAATAACCATGTGCGTATTTTTCATCTTGTATTTTTTTATCTGCAAAAACAGATGGTTTTCCTTCGTTCGTTGCTTATTTAATTTACTTTGTTTTTTTTTTATTATAATAAAAAAATATATTGCAGAAGAGCAATCCTTTATGAATAACTCTAGGCACGGCCCTAGATCCTAGATGGGCACTGTGTTAAACTTTATCGAGGGCCCCTTCTACTTAACTCTGGCGTAGCCCATGTTTGTACAAAAAAACCAGGAAGCTTGCATGTTTTTAGACGCAATGCATGTATGCTTTTAGGGTTTTTTTGCAAAAGATCGAACTTTTGCCTTTTGTTGAGATTAAAGCTCGTCACACACGTAGCTATAATATATATTAATATACCGTGCTATAATATATATTACGGTATACGTTGGTGAAGTAATAGAAATATATATTATAGCTGCGTGTGTGGTCACTCCAATATTTGTATAGAAAATATATCGTAATATGCCTTGCTATAATTTATATGAATTTCGTTACGTTAATTGTACCTCTCATGACGTTAATGACATAAAATATGACGAAAGGCGAATGTGATGAAAAGCGAAGTTGACGAATAGCGAATGTGGTAAAAAGCTAAGTGGACGAATGGCGTCAAACCCTACTACTTTTTGCTTTTCCTGTATCCCCAAATTTAATATACATTAGTTATTGATAAACATCGGTCAAGCAACAAATATCGTCTTATCTAAAAAACGCAACGACTGCGTTGCGATAGCAACGTGTTACTATCGCGTCTATAATAGATTCGGTGAGCTGGCTATGTAAAAATATTAAAAATTTTGCACAGATTTATATTCACTGTAATAGTAAACAAGTAAACAAAGAACGGTTACGTATGTGCGTGTCTTTGTATGTATATTTCATAGTATACTTTGGCTCAGGCCTTTTTTGTCACTTCTTTTTTGGGGGCACGCTAATTCTCGAAAGTCCATAATTTTTTGTAACCCCTCCCCATTCCATGGCACTGTGTTTTGAGGAAAAAATAGAAGTTAATTTTTTTTATTGTTTAAAAACATAATATCTTTGTAAATAAAACGTGAACTTATATTTAGGTGAGTAACAACATTAACAATATAAAAAAGTAACTTCTTTGGGCGCACTGCGTGCTCCCACGTGCCCCCACAAAAAAAGCCCTGCTTTGGCTACTAACTCAAGTTCGGATTTTTACGATACGCTGAATTTACAATTCCTACGAAAGCAGACTCGCTTGAACAATCCCTTTGTTTGTTCTATTCAAATCCAATGCTAATACGTTCAGAGAATCAAAGCGGACGGATGTTCTACGTTCCGTTGTTATAAAATGTGAACTTGCACTACACGACACTTGAACTCACTGCGTGTCATCCGTACAATATAACATGATTTGATGATAACATCTGTTAGTTTTCATCTCTAAATATTTCAATTCATATTTCATTTCTTTAAAAAAATTATAGTGACTTACATACTTAGTTTTCAAAGTTGGCTCTGGTCTGAATTTGGAAAGTAGTCGCAGGGCACGCTGCATCTCGCAAAAGACAAAGGATTAGTGGGGATGAGAGGTGGGGATATGTAATGTTAGTTGATGGTGTTCTTCTGTAAGGGAGTGGTTGCCTTGCCACTACAATTTTCTAAAGACGTTAATTTTATCGTTTGTCCTATATTGTACTAATGTAGTACAGGAAACTCGTTAAGAGATTTGTGAATGTGATGTCAGAGGCAGTTGAGAAGGCGTTCACATTAGTATCCCACTAATGGCGGGTACCGAAAAGTTGGTAACTTGCGGAATCTATCGACGCGCACCTCTTCTTTATGAGCTGCCATTATCATCGCTTTTGCGTTTCCCGATAAAACGTGTTGGACCTCACTTCGAATAGATATTCAAAAGTTTTAAGCACCGATAGAACAAAAATATTCAATCCTTTTTTCGATTTCATCTAAAACAATAAAAATATTAGATATTTTTTTTTCACCTGAAGAATAATACCTGAAAATTGACAGTTAATGTCAAGGAAGTGTTGGTGAAAACGAATAATAGGCATGGAATACATAAATTGAATATCTTTATTGTATTACCTACTTATTATAGAATCTACAACTGAAAACAAATTGCATAATTTCTTATTGTTTTCTTGTTAGTCATTTTAGTTGAGACCCGTTCGGGCATGCTTTTGTATTATTCTTAAAGTTTTATTTTCTTAACGTCACCTAATTTTTAAACATTTCATTGTTTTTTTAATTTCAGTTGTCAAATTTATTAGGCAAAAAATGGCAATTGAAGTTTAAAATTTAAGTCAGTTAATCACTCACACTTCGCTGTTTATAAAAATATACTAACCGCTAACTTTCCACTCAAGTTTTCCAGAAGTGCTGGCATGTTGTTTTTATACTCCATTGCCTTTTTGCAATTACGAGAAAGAAAACGCTTTAGGGTTGAAAGTTCAAAACAGCTTTTAACACCTAATACAAAGTTGTGTGCATCTTTTGACTGCAAATGCTTTTTAGCGTTCTTATACATGCTTAACTTTATAAACTTTCTATACAAAAAACTTAACTAACCCAAACTATAATAAATCACTTTCAAAACACTTGTAAAGTAGGTAAATACTTTACAAAACGGTATATTTGAATAAATGAAATGACTACATTATTTTTCTTACTGTATGTTAACTATATTAATTAGAAAATATTTTATCATAATCAAGTCAACATAAAAACCTACTTAACATTATAAATATAAAAGCTTGTAAAGATCTCTATTATTCACTCACTTAATGACGAGTTAACCGCTGAGGCGAGTTATTTTATACAAGAATTAATACAGCTAAATTGAAAAATTTAAAACTTATAAGTTTTAGACAGATAGGATCATGTCCTCTAGAACACTATTTATTTTTATATATTAGGGTCGTTAGACAGGACGACGTTCCATTTAATGATAGGTGGCTACCGTCGCCTATAACACAAGCAACATCACTACTTGTCAGATCTAGACCGGAGCTAACTATGAAAACTATTTCCAAAGTTGGCCCTCCCGGGAATCAAACCTGGGAGCATTAAGGTGTATAACGCCGATTTGGCCTTGAATTATTAGGCTAATTTCCCCGCGCCACCCTCTACAAGAGATCGACCGCACAGAGATGGCAAAGAGTAGTATGGAGACTAGACGACAAAGGCACGACATAGTCGACTGAGCCTACTTTACTGCAAATACATACTACAAATTTATAATTATTTACAATGTAGAGGGATAATTCAGTAACAATGAAGCGTGTTTTGTTATTTAGGTAGTAAATTATGTTACCTAGTTAAAATTTTTACCCGTCTGCGCCACAACGAGGGTTATGTTTTTAGAGTGTATAGCGGCGCGCTCCCGGCTTGGCCCGGGGTGTATTTTTTCTAAAATAAACGTAGCCTAAGTTACTCCTTATTACATCAGCTACCTGCCAATAAAAGTCCCGTCAAAATCGGTCCAGCCATTTCAGAGATTAGCCGGAACAAACAAACAGACAGACAGACAAAAATTGTAAAAAATGTTATTTTGGTTGTTATTTTGGATTTTTTCTAAAATAAACGTAGCCTAAGTTACTCCTTATTAAATCAGCTATCTGCCAATAAAAGTCCCGTCAAAATCGGTTCAGCTATTTCAGAGATTAGCCGGAACAAACTGACACCCAGACAGACAAAAATTTGGTTTGGTTATGTGGTTGGTTTATTTTGGTGTATGTACTCATATATGGTGTATGTACGTATATATATTCATATGCATGTAGTAAAAAACGGTTATTTCAATATTACAAACAGACACTCCAAGTTTATTTATATGTATAGATGTATGTATATTTCTTTATACGAATATAAAATATATGGTAAAAGAGCCAAACAAAAGTTTTTATCAAAACTAACAAATTTTTTAATTTTCAGTAAAAACAATTGAGTTTTTGCACCAACCGTGCAAACTTCGCGTGGTACGTTTTGTTTGGGTAACGCTAATGCCGGCGGTAATAATTTTTTTTTTAATTTTGATATTTTTTTTCAAATTCACCAAGTGAGTGAAGTGACAATAAATTGAGACAAAAAGTGTTTTTTTTTTTCATTTTGATAAAGATTACGAACTTTTTAGAGCGAGAATCTTGCTTCTTCAATTTTTTCAAAAAATCTATCGAGTGGGACAAAAAAGCGGCTGAGTGGATTAAATCCCGATGAGCCCAAACACGACCCGGCTGTGACGCGCCGTTTCCGAGTTACGGTCGGGGGGTCCGCGGGGGGGGGGGGGGGGGGGGGGGGTGTCAATTTTTTTATCTCGTCCAGACGTCCCCGATGAGCCCAAACACGACCCGGCTGTGACGCGCCGTTTCCGAGTTACGGTCGGGGGGGTCCGAGGGGGGCGTCAAATTTTTTATCTCGTCGAGACGTTCCCGATGAGCCCAAACACGACACGGCTGTGACGCGCCGTTTCAGAGTTATGGTCGGGGGGGTCCAAGGAGGGGGCTTTTTTTTTGGTGCCCCGGTAGACCGGATGACACTTTCCTTGGTGACTACCGATCACCCTCTATGACCTTCTGCAAACGCCACCCTTCTATCCCTCATAGTTTCCGAGAACCGCTCACCAACTTTTTACCAGAACGGTGTACCGAGGATATCGGATTTTTCTGGAGGTCACGGGGGCGTCCCCTACGTGACCACCTACAATAGGGAAACCCCCCACCGCTCCTTCTAGGAGAACAATTCGATGAGTCACTAGATACGTGAGTGGGAATCCGGCATTATAGTGGCTTTATTATTTATTTATTAGGCTTATTAATTTATATGTATTAATTAATAATTAATAATTATTAATATTAATATTTATTAATATTAATTAATTTAATTAATTAATTAATTAATTAATTAAAATTCATGAAAACTTTCCTTCCTCGTTTGGTTTATTTTTGATATCTTATTACGCTTTTGCCTCCTTTGCTTACTTCCTATCTTTATTAAATTTAGATAACAAGTATATATACAGATGAATTATTAATTGAATATTCAAATTGAATATTTCAGATTATTAATAAATTGAATATTATATTACAACATAATTTATATTTAGTTTTTTAAAGATTTAATTAAAAAGACAAAAAAGAAAACCTATTAAAATATTATATACACTATCATGCACTGTCTGTTCTGCCACTAAAATGTTTATTCTTTGTTTATTACGTAAAAATTAATAATTTGATGAAGCGCAACGCGGCACAGGTCCGTCTAGCATCACGACTCGCCCCGCACTGATTTTATGGACGAGAACGGGCTAGCGCTGAGTAAGTGGGGAAATATTTTTGATAAAAACATTATATAAAATTCAATTTTACGAATTTTCAAAAAGCGCTTTCAACAAATCATGCTACATTGTTATCTTCATAAGTGTACAAAATTTCATAATCTTTTGATAAATATTGTAGAAGTGAGATTGTTATAACTGAAAATAAAAGGGGTGAGTTTAGAATTTTTTTCCTGAATCAATTTCAATAAAATAAAAATTTTAATCCCAACAAATCATTCCTCATATCTTGTAGATAAACATATATTTTTTTCGCTGAAGAAAAGGCGTATATATAATGAATAATACTGTTACAAAATGTAGCAAAAATTTAATTTTTTGGAAGGATAAGCCTTAAGCTAAAACAAGAAACTTAACCAGTCGAATTGTCAAATTGAAAATGTTTAAGCGGAATCGTAAAACGCTTTATTTACTAACTTTATTCATATCAATTTAAAACAAAATTGAAGACATTATATTAATAGTTATGTTTATTTTTTTATTAGCTGGTTGTAAAATGAAAATATAACACATGAGAAAATATCTGACATCTTTATCCCTGTGTTCTTTATATTTTAGATGATGCCTCAAGAACCTAACATTTTTCCAGGATATAAAGTAACCTAAGTGTTAATCCAGGTTGTTGTTAAACTATCTGTATGCCAAATTTCATCTAAATCAATTCAGTAGTTTTTACATGAAATAATAACAAAAACACAAACCATCCATTCTCATAAAGTTTCTCATTTGAAATTGTAGTAGGATTTTACTTTTAATTTTTTTAATGAAAAATACATGTCTTGTATTCAGTCTGTCATTCACGCTGGTATTTTCTTCACCCTTATTTTATTCCATGCACAGTGTCATTTATAAAACATGTAAAACGACTTTGATATAAGAAACAATGGGGCAAAAGTGAGAGGTGTACATTGCATGAAGAAGGGAGGTGAACAAGCGATCCGGCGCGAAGCGGGCTCCTGCTTCCTTCGCCTTAAATGACAGTCAGTTGACATCCACTCGCGTCTTTATTGTCTTCAATCTTGTTTTGTGGCAGTTTACGTCTTACATTATTCCATTTTGATATTTTGACACAATAACAAGGCCCATAAAAATTATATTAGCACACTCGCTGTTGGCATTCCGTATCTTTGTTTTCAATTATTCATTTAGAATTTATATTTTCACGTTTTAGATTTTCCGTGTTTAGATAGAATGAATTTGCTCCCACTTGTATTTTCTCTTATAGAGAAATCAAAGAGGAAATTCTATTTTATTTTTTCTTGGCGATTCAATAAAGATTAGATAATAAGGTAAAATGAACGCTTGTCGGTGCCATTTCCTCAGCGACGTCTACCAATTGTACCGGAACACATTTATGCATTTTATTTCTCGTTATCAGTAACTGACTTTGTTGGAATTAAAATTTTTAGAAATAAAACAGAACATCATCGTGAACTTCGTGTTGTTTTTTTTTCACCCAATTCCTTATCACTTATCCTTAATCCGGCAACGTACTTGCAGCACTTGTGGCTTTGCTTGTGTTGTAGGCGACGGTAGCTACCTACCATCAAATTGACGGTCAGCCTGTCTGCCTACCTTAATTTAAAAAAAAAAAATTGCAATATTTATTGACTAATTCAAACCCTTGCATTAAGTCTACTCCTGTCAACAGCTCTAAGTTTAATTCTTTTGTAAAATTAAATATTTCAATTTACGTAATAAGCGTAACGAGGGAGTTACTCTGCGAAATAGAATCAGAAATGAGGAAATCCGTAGACGTAGAAAGTTACCAACATAAGCCGGCAAATCAGTAAGTTGAAGTGGTAGTGGGTAGAATACATAGTATGGAGAGCCGAAAGTCGCTGAGGCCGAGAAGGTTGACAACGACCTGATAAGAGCCGCTGGTCGACGGTGGATTCAGGCTGCTTCTGATCGGCCCTATTGGAAAATTATGGAGAAGGACTGTTTTCTGTAATGTGTTGATTGCTGAAATAAAGAAAGCATTAATTTGGTCATAAATACGTAACATAAGCGCTGATATGTATATTAAAGTAAACGCTAGGATAAAATCAAGGAAGATTTTCGATTCGTGCCATGCCAAGCTATGAGTATCGGCCCTAACCTGATATGATTATGAATAGAGAATAAGCAATTTAATATTATTTTTAATTAGTCAGACATATGTTATAGGTACCTATGTGAATTCAGCTTACGTCAATTATGCACTTAGATAGCACACAAAGCCTATATGGATCTGTTGAGCACACCTGACGGTAGCTGTGACATATGCATTCTCTTTGTATGTGCCAAAACGTCCTATCCCTAAATCGTACCGAGTTCTATAAAATACATATGTATGTGCATTTCAACGCTGCATTTACTGCTGATTGATGAATTAATAATTAATTGATGAATCAATATAATATAATATTAAACATAGTATGAGCTCAGAATCGTTTAAATCCAGACTTCATTGTCTCTTAAATCATCAGTGATTCTATTAGTATCTAACATTTTGAACAGAGTTTGGTTTTGATTTCTGGAGACGTATTGTATTGAAATGTACAATGACATTAAGATTAGAGGATAGGATTTTAAATTATGAGCCTAAAAAATTAAATATCAAAGTGTATAAAGTTGTGTTAATTTTGCAGAGGTCGAAAAAATTTATTGGAACTAAGAGTCACGTATCAGTGTACGACCAATGATAGCAAGTATAACTTCCTGCAACTTGTCATGTGGTTCAGGTTCAGATACAAAGTCACCGCAAAACCGACAAGTGTAGAACATTCCAATTCGAAATTAGATACCGCTTCCGAATTCAAGAAATGAATTCAATGTGAACTCAATGATAGCAAACTTTCGATAGAGGTTTCATTGTATGTGGTGGTATAATTTCAATATTGACTATATGGTGAAATTTGTGGTCATAATTTGTTCGATTGTGTTTTCCTACATAAGCAAGTTTGTTATATTACTAAATACCTCTCGATTACAGTACATACTAGAGCAATATCCTTATCCAAATTTTATGTGACAATATGAATAAAAATTCTGAAAGCGAGCGCGGCTATTGTTAATTCTTACACAAATTTATTTTACGCCTTAGTTCCTCCATCTTCTTTCCGTCATCGGACTACTAGGCGTGGGGGAGTCTTTGCCACTTACTTACTATGTGGACCCAATAGTACAATTAATGATACTAATGAGAATAAAAACCCAATAGTACAATTAATGGTACTAATGAGAATAAAAAGCCCAGTAGTGCCATCACTGGTACTGCTCAGTGGTACTACTGGGAATGTGGGGATTTATTAACAGCAGGTAAAACTTATTTTGAATTTTGAATTTTCGTTTGTGATTAACGCTTTATTATGCACAATTTTTTATTGGCGATTGTCATGTTATGTTCAATTATCTGTTGCCATGTTATGTAGGAGGTAATGTGTGAAATCGCGGCTCTACTCAAATGTGCCAGTTACAATTCACATTGTAATTACAATTATATAAATAAATAAAGTCAACATTAACATTGAAACTGAAGCCAAGGAAAACATTTACTTGATATTAATAACTGATGTTCTCAGCCAAGAAACATAAAGGAACTGCTGTCGGGGCGGCGCGAATGAGTTTACACTTAGTTAATTAAAAGATTACACACGAATAGATAATTAACATCGGATTTGTTCTCTCATCTGTTACGCAGTCTACTCGACGGAGGCACGTAAGCTGCTGGAGTTAAGTCTTCTATTTGCACACCTACCTACCTTTAAGTGATCAGCTCTTTTTATATGGACATTCATATGTATTTAATTATTATTTACTCTTTACTTATTAGCTTAGGTAGTACTTAACACAAATTTTCTTTATATTATTATTTAAAGGTGACTTGCTCCCGGCTTCGCCCGGGATACAATTTTTTCTTGTTTATCCCTCTTTTCATAAGTGAAAACCAAAATGAAGTCCGTTCGGTGGTTTAGAAGAAACAGTCAGACAGACGCGGACAGTTTCGGCGACTTGGTTGCAATTTTTTTTTCTAGTTACACAAAAACTTAATTGGGTTTTATTATACAGGTTGTACCTTTCGTGAAAAGTTTCTTCGTGAATCAATCAATCAATCAATCATTTATTTTTTTGCAACTTAGTAACATACAAAGAAAAGAAAAAAAACAATAACGGTAAGAAATAAAAAATAAAAAAAAGTTACAGGTTACAAAAAAGTCCCTACTCAGTGTTTTGCTGGCAGCACTGATCTTCTACAGGAACCCTTAGTTAAATAGGCTATTGAAGGCTAGGATATAAAAGTCTTCGAAGGATGTTTAGTATTCGCAGACACACAAGTTGTAACATTGTATTCTTAACCATTATAGCATGCAATGGTAACGTTGCTATACTGAGGATTTCTTAGACTAATTTGATTTTATATGGTTTAGGTATGGAGTTAGTTCCTAATAGAGATCTTTGATATTCACTGTTTGTTCTGATTCGATTTTCTTTCCCTGAATTAATTAATTTGTTTAATGGTATCCGAAACCCATCCGTCGCGTGTGTCGATATAACTCTCGTAGAAATTAGAAAAGATCAAAGGATAAGGAAAATCGATAACGTAAGGAGTCGGAAACATTCAATTGACTGGTTGTAAAAGGGATTTGAGGTTTTTGTTGGATTTTAATTTAAAATTGTGCGGCTCTCGCTCTTGCTTCAAAGATTGTAAAATTAATAAGTGGCATCATCACTTTTGTCATTCATTTGAATACGGAATGTGTAAAATTAGGAGACGTTTTGACATTGTTTTTTGACGCTTGCGGTTCGAGATCCCCCTTGCGAGTCGGCTGAACGAATATAAATGAATCTTATATTTATGATACTTTTTTTCGTTGCCTCTGTTCTTGGTAACATTTTATTGCTCGTGAAAGGGTACGAATTGTTTTGCTGACAGATTTACGAGAAAAGATTCGGCGTTTATTTTATCTTCGAATACTTTTTTTCTGGCATTCAGAAAAGCAAGTTTAAAGTGTTTTCACGATTTTTTTTGGATTTGAATGTTTCCTCGTTGAAAAAAAAAATGTAGGTGTCAGCTCGGATCACCGCTGGAGTTTACTCCTTAATACACATAATTTAGAATTAGAATTTTTCCAAAGTGAAATGTGCGCAAGGCACGTTGCGCAGAGTAACATAACGCTTGTATTAATTTTACTCCTCATAAAATTAATACATGATTAAAAATCGAACGCAACATTTGGTATACAATTTATTTTATAAATATAATGTTAAATTTTTTCGTGTTCAAGATGTACTTCTCACGTTCAGAGCAACCTTTTTCCATAATTATATTTTTTGTAAATAAATTATATTATTCATAACAACACACTTGTTTAACATACACATCATACATATCGGAATTTTTAATGTAATTTGTAACTACATTTTTAAAACAATTTGTTATAGTTTCTACATTAAACGCAGTTTAAGTTATAAATGTTATATGTTATATCCTAAAAAATAAACATATGTTATTTTTTATATTTTTAGACAATCACTCGAGAATCTAACATCTCACGGGTATCCTATTTGTTAGACCAGGTAATAAACTATCTGTGTACCAAATTTTATCCAAATCCGTTCAGCCGTTTTTTCGAGAAAGCTAGTAACAAACATCCATCCATCCACATAAACTTTTACTTTTATAATATTAATATGTCGTTCATTAAAACACGTCCATTATTTTTGGAACATTGTCGATCAATAATGTATAGATTTTCTGTTTGGTGGAGTTCTTTTATAGGCTAATTAAAGATTCTTATTGTTTGTCTAGTTACTGTTCAAACTGTGCTAATGCTAGATTAATAATAGAGGTTCGAGTATTTTAGGCGCATTCTAAAGCAATTTGTACACTGATTTTGCACCGTTATTAATTCCTTGAGTGTGTCTGAGTTGGAGTGTTTCCGTTGTGAGTTGAGGCTCGAAGGCTGCTAACTCGATAACAAGACACAACAGCTTGCCTAATTGCAATTTATTGCAGGTACTACAAACAAGTCTGTTTCGCTCGACGCTCACGTATTTTAAATTAATTTGCGAATTTCGACAAGCAAATAGACCTCGCGAAATGAATAGCTTCAGCGAACTAACACGTTTATTTTGTTAGACGCTGATTTTGTTTTAGTGCTTGATAGGTGTTCCTTTCTTTATTATTATTATAACTTTGTGCTTAGAATAGGTTTGAGGATACGTATTCTATATTAAATACAAATGGTTTTAGGTTTAAATGTTTCTTCCATCTATCCCTACTGCGTAAATATACTATTAAGATGAAAAGCCTTCTATATGTTATCGGTAGAAATAATTTTAAATATCTGTCCACCTTATAAACTAAAAAGACAACCCCTAATGTAAGAGAAATCGTCTTGTTTTAAGAAACTGTTGTAACAGCATTTTTTTATATTGCATTTCTACTCTATACATTTTTGTATTGTGCATATTTTTTGGATAGTATTTTCATGTTGCGTACACCTTATTCTTAAATCTTCAAAATATCTCTCTATTTTGTTTATAAACTGGTACAAATAAAGCATAAATAATGATAACTCCAATACTTGAAAAAAGATACTGGACTCTAAGACGAAACGTATCAGATACTCGTAAATAAGCTTGATCAGATTTTTTCGCTTTAAAATAAACTTATATGCCACACGCATAAACTACTAGTTGTTTAGTTCTATTCGAGTTTAAACATTATTATTAATAGGCATTATCTTGGCTGGGGTATTGATTGCTTAGATTTCAATTTGATCTTACGGGTGAACTGATAAGAGTAGTTTCGCACAGAACCCAACAGAACATTCGAGGCATGCAGTTAATGCGGGTATCCGCAAACAAAGGAATCACATATCTTTAATCTATCATCATCGATCATGTCTAAACTGCATTATTTAACATTTTTATTCAACTAGTGTTTTTGAAGTGAAAACTTCTTTGGGCGCGTTGGGCATTTTTGAGATGGGGTAAAATCATTGAACTCGTCATGTCATTTAAGGGTCCCTTACGGCAATCGAGGGTCGGGATTGTAAAAGAATTATATAGTAAACGATGCTCCACAACCTTGAAAAAAATAACACAGCTAGCCAATGAATGTTACTTTTTGCTGAAACATTCGAATTTAAGATAATGCTTATGGAT
Source organism: Synanthedon andrenaeformis (assembly GCA_936446665.2). Classification (NCBI taxonomy): domain Eukaryota; kingdom Metazoa; phylum Arthropoda; class Insecta; order Lepidoptera; family Sesiidae; genus Synanthedon; species Synanthedon andrenaeformis. The sequence continues at coordinate 7,799,591 of OW387781.2, read as the reverse complement.
AAGTGTAAAAAAAATCCAGAAAATCACTAAAAACGTGTAAATCGCACTCCCGTTTTGTTACAATTGTGTCGGTAAGTATCAAGAATTATTAAATGAATTTTATCAAATAATAAAGTTAAAACTATAAAAAAATAGATGCAATCTTCATTTCTTAATAAACATATTCCTATTTTGTGTAAAAAAATCACAAACTTGCCCAATTTTTTCGCTCAAAATCTTAATACAAATTACTATGAAGGCTATTATTATGAAATCACGCTCGGGCCACGGTTCAGTCTGGTTCAATCGGCCATGCGCCTCCGAAGTGAGAGCACGTCGCTTTGCGCCGCACTGACAGTTCGTGATAAATCCGTGTACTTACACAAAAAATGTCAAATATGTCGTCTTTGATGTTGAAATTATAGCCCAAGAGCCCAAGGCCAGACCTTCGTTCAGTGTGACCATATATGGCAGGATTTCCACCCACATAAGAGACGACGGTAAAGGTCTACCGGGGCAACGAAAAAACAAAAATTTTGGAAAAACCCTTCCCCCCTCCCTTAAACCGCCCTGTCTGTCAGGCGCGACTCAGCCGAGTCGTGTTTGGGCTCATCGGAGACGTCTCTACGAGATAAAAAATTTGACGCCCCCCTCGGACCCCCTCAGCCGTAACTCGGAAACGACGCGACGCAGTGGGGTCGTGTTTGGGCTCATCGGAGACGTCTCGACGAGATAAAAAATTTGACGCCCCCCTCGGACCCCCCGGCCGTAACTCGGAAACGACGCGACGCAGTGGGGTCGTGTTTGTGCTCATCGGAGACGTCTCTCCGAGATAAAAAATTTGACGCCCCCCTCGGACCCCCTCAGCCGTAACTCGGAAACGACGCGACGCAGTGGGGTCGTGTTTGTTCTCATCGGGGACATCTCGGAGACGAATTTTTTAGAGTAGACCAAATTTCAAATTTTGACAGTTGCGGTCTACTCAGTAGACCATGGTCAACGGTTTTAGATAAACGGTTGCGTGTTGGGTATCATTTGAAAGGTCTCAACGAGGGTGACCAATTTTACTCCCCCTTTTTACTTACCCCTAATTTTTCACGAATTACAAAAAAAGACCCAAAACCAAACCAAAACAATTAACTATGGCAAATGACAACACCTAACTCACAACCGCGCCCTCACGGGCTGCTTGCAGACCGCGGTAGCAAGCACGATCTAGTTAGTGTATAATTATTATTTTAGTTGCACAATACAAAATGAAATTGTTATTCCCAATTACAAAAATAATATATTGTACTGAATACGTTTGTAAGCATTTTTAATTTTCAAACTGGAGTCAATTATATGATCCTGAGCATGAGTTTGTATAAATCAGAATAGATATGGTTATGCACAGGGTAAGTTAAAATGTCGTTTAGGGGTATAAGAACACGATTTACTTTCCAATAAAACCGTAAAACTTGCCAAAAGTCGTCACTAATTGGACGCTTGTATAATTTGCCGTAAAATCATTATACGCTTTGCGTCTTCAAAGTGCGGACGTGTGTGGAACTTTCCTTGCGCCCAGAGCTACGCTCGGGCTTTCGAGAACGTTCCATATGTAGTAAATTTACCATGATGATTATTTAAAAAAATCTGACTCCTAGGGGTCCGAGGGGGGCGTCAAATTTTTTATCTCGTAGAGACGTCTCCGATGAGCACAAACACGACCCCACTGCGTCGCGTCGTTTCCGAGTTACGGCCGGGGGGGTCCGAGGGGGGCGTCAAATTTTTTATCTCGGGGAGACGTCCCCGATGAGCCCAAGCACTACCCGGCTGAATCTGCTGGTCCTCGCTGGTTTTTAATACCTGTGTTGGGGACATGCACCTAGAAACTTTTAGCTTTTATAAAATAAAACGAAGATCTGGCCGTCGTGGGCTCTTGCTCTATGCATACGTACGTGTGTGCGTGCGATGCGCGAGCCTCGATCGTTGTGAGAGTAACGCTAAAAACCTAAACTTCGCGCGGCGCGTCTCCGAAACCGGCCCTTAATGTAATGTAATGTAAGCGTTGATGTAGCTGATAATATTAATTTAAAATAATTAAAGAAAAGAACAATTTTTGAGATGAGGTAAAATCATTGAATTCGTAACCTTATGTAATGTAATGTAAGGTTGACAACTGCATATGAAATAAGTAAACTTACTAGATATGATGACAAGAATCAATATGCAAAGCCGACAAGACATTTATGAGATGTTTTTTACGGTACAATGTTATTAATTCGTGGAAAACTATAGATTGAATATCACGCAGCCGGTAGGATTCGAACCTACTACGCTCCCAGAGAGAGTTTGATTTCGAGTCAGACACCTTAAACACTCGGCTACGATTGCTTTTGTAGAAAGCTTTGAATTCTTTGAAGCTTTCTTAATTGTCTGTCATTATGAATTTATTATTGTCATTGTGTGAGTGTCATATATATATACTAGGTGGTGCCCACGACTTCGTCCGCGTTGAAAAATATTAAGTAGCCTATTCTGTGACCCGTACGTCCAAATGTTTATCTACCAAGTTTCATGAAAATCAGTTAATTCGTTTCAGATTTATGGAGGAACATACATACATACAGAAAAAAATTCTAAAAATCGTCAATTTAGTTTCAGTATCATGTATAGAGCCTATAAACACGATATCTCTGAAAACAAAGTAACTTACTCCATGACCGACCCTTACAGATTTATTATTAGCATTGATTAATTTTATATTTTTTATAGATTTTTCGTTTTAATTTCAACTTTACAATTCTGTATTTTACAATTATGAAAATACATAGTAGATATACAAGACTTATTGTTTAGATAAATGTAGGGAATATTTAGTTATATGATTTCATGCCTGATTCATGCTGATGCTCATTCGCTATACATTCCCTTCATCCAAATGGACTCAGCAGCACTATTACTGTCGTTGATTAGATGACGACAATCACCTGTCATCAAGTATCAAGTTTATCAAGTAGATCGTCAACCTGTCTGCCACTACTTAATACAAAACAACTTCACATTTAATGTCTTTTAAAATAAAGGAGAGAAACGAATTTACCGTGAACTGAACAACTCATTTCTTTTTTAAAATAACAACGGTATAGTGTACTTTGGGGGAAGATATCGAACCCGTTCTATTTATATTGTTAGAAGCAATTAATTTACAGTTCACAATGGAAAAGTTCCCCGTTTTGATGCATTGTGTTCCGCTTAATCATTGCTTTCTTGAGCTGCTTTATCCAATAATTCAGTTTATTAGCTTTGTGTTTGTGAATAGGCAAACCTATTATGTATACAATAGAATTTAATACCTATTTATTTATTGCTTTCCTATCAAATATCAGAAAGTTGACGGTTGAGAACTGAAAGTTTGTAAAAGCAGGCAGAACAAAATGTATGTAGTGTTAGCCTTACTCCTTATGACTTACTCCTTTACAGAAGACCTTAGTGAAATAAGTAACTTTATATGTGTTAATATAAGCGACTATAGCCACCTACTATCAAGTGGGCCGTCGGTCTGTCTGTCTGTCAGGATTATCATTAAAAAAATGTGTATTTTTTTTAAAGATGTCGTCGTGTTTAAACTTTTTTTTTAAATTAAGTTTTATTTAAGAGGCAAATACATGTTTTTTACGATAGTCAAAGGTAACGGTATCAATTTCACTTTGTATAATTTATATAGAGTACACAATTGGGTACATGTTTGTTGTCTATTGCCGTTAGCATAATAGCTTAGTCTAGCTTAGCCTAGTCTCCATATCCATATTGATCCATATCAACAAAGTTTGTCTACAAAACATGTTCTTTTGGAAACAAAACATTGAATAGAAACAGAAACGTTTCAAGTATTTTTGTATTTAGATCATGTTCGACCTGTTCATTGCATTTGCTTTGTATTTGTATGTAATAACTATTATTAGGTTTGTGCACAAACAAGCACACACCGCATGAAGGAATGTTAACAAATATTATTACACATGCAACAATTGCTATATGTATTTACTCAGTGATTATTGTCAAGGAGTGTACGTGTTCGTATCGTTATTAGATTACACAATAGCACACTGAAAGGGGATAATTTGTTGACACTAAATTGGATACTAATGAAGCAAAGGCTCTTTAGGTAAACAAGACGGTCGTCTTGCCCCTGTTTACATGATTCAACGGTTCGTTAGCTTTGTTTCAAATCCAATCGTTCGTTTACTATACAACTCCTCTAGTTGTTTAACCCTGTACTCGATTTATTGGGGATTGAGACAGTGCCGGCGGTTCCGTAAACAATTATCTACGTATTAAATGTTCAATTTGTTGTGAATTCAATTGATTTACTGTTTCAAATAATTGCTCTGAGCGAGTGTTTGAATGTGTAGGATGTATTTTTTTTTTAAATAATTATATTAATTGGCTTTCGACGGAATCTGTTTTTATAATTATTTAAGGAATAATTGGACATATACTTAAGGTTTAGATATACATTTTAAGGTTATATTATGTTGGAGAGGTTATATTTGTAAACTTTGTTTAAATATAGAAATAAATACACATAAATATATATGTTTTTTTCATGACACCTTATGTCAGACAGGCTGACGGTCTAATTGATGGTAAGTGGCTTACATCTTTTATACACGCCACAGGTGCTGCAAGTGTGCTGCCGACCATAGGAGGATCAAGAATAAGGGATTAAGAAGGGCTCTGGCACCCCATACTCACACAACTAAACCCAACAGCCCACATGGTATTATTTCACGGTGGTCTTCTGTATGTAGGTGGTTACTGCCGCCAGACGGGCTGACCAAATGACTACGAACGCGCAGTACGAATGCAGTGTTTCCTGTCACTATTAAAAAACTCAATAAAATTATGATCCAATAAACAAGTTTCCAATCAGTAGAAGGAGGTTTCGTCTGATTGGGCTTTAGCGGTTTGCAGAAGTACCCTATTTCAAATAAGCTGTCGGCTGTTTGTCGAAAGTGGACATTTTGTATCGAACTGTACCTATTTAAAAAAAACAAAGGTAGGCATTTTGCTACTATGTCATTATGCGATTTTGTACTAATACGAAGTAGTCAATATGAGAAAGGGATTTTTACGACATAGGTTTTTTACGTTGTATGTATTTACCGATGTAACATGTTCTATATAAATGTTTAAGTACTTATTGCTTGCATCATGCAAATAATCATGGAAATTGAACTGTGATTCAATCTCGCGTCTTTAACATTCTAAAAATGAAGGCCAGCGTTCTCTCAAATGAATTATCACTAATTTACGTTGGCTTTTACTTAAAGACAATGGCGTAGAACTTTAATAAATGAAATGACATTACTTAGCCAAGGGTGTAACGATTAAATGACGGTAGTAGAATTTGTATTTTTATATAATACTAGCTGACCCGGCAAACGTATTTTTCAAAAAATAAATAAATAAATTGGGGTATAAAAATAGTTTATAACCTGTTCTCAGACCTACCGAATATACACAAAAAATTCATAAAAATTGGTAAAGCCGTTTCGGAGGAGATTTGTTACAAACACTGTGACACGAGAATTTAATATATAAGATTTATAATTTTATATGTTTACGTTAAATTGTGGGAGACAGAATTACGGCACACATAGTCTTGATGCAGGTGGTTATAGTCTTCTATAAACACAGGAACACCTTAGATGTATAAGTGCTCAGCCGACGCTGATTGAACCATAAATAAGGCACTAAACAGGGATAGGGAAATTGTTTCTGGAATAGAAAGTGCTGTTATTTGACGGTGAGCAAAAACTGTAAGCGGGTGGTTACTGCTGCCAGCAACTTTTTGGCTACATAACTCAGAACGTCTTGCCTCATTAACAAAGACTTTACGTATCCTCAGAATCCTGTTATCCATGATTAAAATCTAATAATGTGAAATATTAATACTTGAGTTGGATTATTCTGTGCATTAGGGTACTGGCATTGTGTATTTTCACACAACTCTCAGCTTTCTGTCGCTCTCGGCTACGTACTACCACAATTAGTTGAATGGTTTAACTGCGACTTCCTTAATATTTGTTTACTAAAAGAAATTTTTAACACTTTTTTCATAGAATTACAATCTAGTCGTTAGACTAATGAGCAATTTTAATTTAACCTAGATTACTAATTGAGTCCATTAACACGATTCTTACTATAAAGTCGACGACACTTTGTTATTGTGTTCTTTTATTGAAAGATGTAAATTAGTGCAGTTGCGTCGTTAGTGAAATAGCGGATAGCCGGTGCAACATGAAACTTTCCTAAAACCAAGCTCGGCTCGTAGCGAGGGCAATGACGTTAGCAAAAGTGTCCAGGTGTTATGTTGGCCGCAATAAATGGCTCCCCGGCTGTTAGTGGCGGTACGCGATTGCGGTGAGCCGCATGAATCTTCAGACGTGTCCTGACATTGTAGGTATACAACAATAGATACTGCTCAACTACTGAACACGAATTTACGACACAAGAAGCTCAAAATACCTACTACTACTTCCGTCTCAATACACGCAAGTTATTATTCTCGTACAATATTTAATAACCATAGTTAAAATACGGATATGTTTTCAATAAAATCACACAAGATGTTTACAATACGACGCATGTAAGAAACTATTTATCATTGTGAACTGTTGTCTTATTCATCTTCTTTACAAATATTTTAGCTTCATCAGAACTAGATTATTTGTAATTTCATTTTGATAATTAGAAAGTACAGACATTCAGATCCTATTTTTAAAAATCCAATGCAAGCTTACACAGTGATCAGGCTAATATAGGATACAAATTAGATGAATCAGAAAATCACATGGGTTTAAGCGACGTTTAGGCGAATGTTAGTCACTAGTTAACGATGTCTCCACGTAACAAGATCACAAGGGACACATTAACACAATAAAATTTAGAAAATGGATTAAATAAGCAATTAATACACCATCAACAAAACGTTCAACGATTCAACGAAAGTGAACCAAGTCGAGTGAAAAAAGAATATTTTATCCTATTCTGCCTCTGTGACTTATTACAGAAATACTATTAAAACTCTATGACTAGATAAAAGACTAAACTTACTTTAATTTCCTTTAGTATATAGGTACCTAGGTACATATTTTTTAATATATGGCATAACAAATTTGTATCATATACAATAACAATTTCGCGGAATAGCTCGATTTGTTTAATGAAGTGATATCTACTATTTTACATTGAAATAACTATACTTCAAAGACTGAATTAAAAATGCTACTTTTAACAGAACTTGTTATTAATAATTTATATTTGAATACACAGAATAACACCGTAGAGCTTTACTGATATTTTAAAGTGTTTATACAACAAGAAAACTTTACGAGAATTTCCCAATACCTACTTACGTGAATGAAAGCAAGACGTAGTTGTTTATTTTATCGTTAAAGCACTTTGTTGGGTATCAAAAAGTTTTGCACGTTTTGATTTCGTAGACGATATTTTGTAATCATAGAAATCCTAATCTTTGTATAGTATAAATTGTTAGTTTCTTGTGGGATTTTCAAAGAACGAACTAAAGCGCGTACGAAGTCGCGGGCAGAGCTAGTAAAACAATAATGTTGACTCAATAACGAATAGTTCTCTGAAATAAATCTCTCACATGTATTCGAATGAATTTGGGACAAAACTATGAAATGTATCTATATTTGCCTGTGTCATGAATTATAATAATAAATTAGGTGTTATTGTGTTATGTCGAAGCGTTGACGACGTGCTCCGTTACGCACGTACAACGAGACATACATAATTACAGTTGTAATTAACAGGAATTTGATTGCTCTGCACAAATTAGACTTCTATTGACGCTGCCAGTACTCTAATAGGCATCGCTTGTGACATAAACACATTTGCATATAAATCAGAATACCTGAAAATCACGCGTGATTTCTGGATTCAAAGCGATACCACATGCCAGAGTTATTATTCAAATTTTAGATTTTAATACTTGGAAATGATTTTAATTGGCTGGCGACGTTAAAAATTCGAGGCTTCTCGATGGTATGATTTTATTAAGTTACTAGCTGAACCCGGCCCACGTTTCGCTATGCCTTCAAATTCCAGTTATATAAAACATATAAATCTTCTATTAAAATGCAATATTGTGTAAAAATTTAGAAACAGTCCATCAGTTTTAGAGTTTTTTGAATATCGGAAACTGAATTTATATTTAAAGATTGTAAGGATGTTAGCTTAATTGTACGACAGTGTTCTAACACGAAGGTACAAACTTACAATTTAAATTTTTTTTGCGGTCCTAAATATTTTTCTCGTATTTTTTCTGCCTGGCACAAGTTTCTCCACAGCTCGTAGGTATTTGCTATAGCCTACTACCATAACACACTGCTAGGCAGGGCCTCTCATCTAGTCCGCTGAAATAGACAGTTTTTCTCAACAAGTGTTTCTTCGGTGGTTTCCGTTTAAGCAAATGATAATTCTCTTCAGGGTTTTCCATGAATAGAGACGTATTTTTTAACAAAATATTTTTCATTTTGCAGATGATCTTTTGTTTTCTAAGCCAAAGTTTTTTTTAGAACAAATGTCTAACCAAAATATGTAAAACCTCATCATATGTAGGTATAGTTTCACTGAAACAAGAACTAATTATAAAAATTTTAATATTTAATATAGGTATAATAAGAACAAGCAATTAAGAGTTGATTAAATGCATACACTTTTAGTTTATCTAACAAACGAATTAATATAACGCTCAGTTTATTTATGTGAAAAAATTAACTTTTATATTTAATGAACGCCGCCCGAATTCTGTTGGCTGTACAGCGTATTCTGTTAAACGAATGTTTGCAGTTCAATGTTAATACAAACGATGACTTAGTGTTCTCTTGTTAGTTTTCTTCCTTATTTACCATTGTAAATTTGTTACAACAAAGCTCACGAAACTGAAACGAGCTTACGTCTATTCGTAGCAAATTCTCAACAAATAACTAGCATGCACTGTTCTGTTCATTGTTCTTACTGTAACACTGCTTCAAAAATTTGTTCGAATATTCATTATGTTTCTAAGCTTATTTTTTTTATGATACAGGGCGTTAGATAGGCTGAGTGTGCACTTGTCTTGATTATTGGTGGCTACCGTCGCCTATAAACATAATCATAGCCAACTGATAACCGACCGTAATGACATATAGTGGCACTAATCAAAAGAAACAAATGTGGATTTTTAAATGAACTAATTTTTAAGTGAAACTAGAATTTTCTAAAAGGTTCCTTAACGCATCAATTAATTTTGAGCACTGAAGAAACAAATTTAAAAAGCATAAGAAAAATTCGCTTGCTTATTGTAAATACGTAGCACTTCGCAATCTAATAGAAAAACTGGTCGGCAATTAAATACCATGTAATGTGCAGCAACAAAGTTAAAAAACGTTAAAGGGGAACATAAAACTTTTAGAATAGTCTAAGGTTTTGTATCCACCTTAAATCCGCGAAGTTATTGCGTAGCGGGCTTACAAATGTCGGTTTAAAAATCATGTCCCCGTTAAAACTTTCCTCATGAATAATTTACGAAATTTCTTCTGAGATATGGTCTTGCCGCAGAAGATAAGAATTAAATTACGCCAAATTAAATTTTTATTATAACATCTGAGTAAAAATATAAAGGGAGCAATTTGAATAATTATCGAGTATACCCCACTGTTTTACCAAGTTTAGCTGAGTTTGCTCTGCTTTTCTTAATTATTTTTTTCTTAATTATTACAGAGGTTTATTTTTACAAAACCTCACCTATATGGATTTTTATTTTGATTTCTTGTGATATGAAAATTTGAAAATATGGAACGTTTATGAGTTCACTAATAAATTTTGTTGGAGATATAAAAATCTGTAGCACAAAGAGTTTAGTAGTATTTCATAAGAGGCAGGCTGATAATAATTTGAGTTCATACCTTTGGGAGTGGCGGTTGAAGAGGATAAGACCGCCTTCCTGTAATTTTCTCAAGTGCACCCTCTAAATCGAATAAGAGTACTTATATTTTCAGAATTTATAATATTACGGTACTCGTGCCGTTTTATGGGTTTAAGCATATTTTGAACTTTATTTTAATGACGCCTTAATTTTCACGAGAACTGAATTTTAAGAATTTATAGAAGTCCTAAAGTTCTTTGTTATTGTTGTACAAGCAACAACACACTTAACTGCACATTAAAGACGAAATTATCACTGTTTGAAAGAGATAGATATAATGTTGTCATTTTCAATGTAGTCATAAGTTTTCCAGGTAATAATTCTTAATTCGGTCGCATTGCAATGCAGCTTTTCTTTAACGCTCAAATATATACATATATTAGTAGGATATCTTTTGAACGCAAAATACACGAATAGATTGGCGCCAATTATATCGTAGGAAATCGGAACAAAAAGTTTCTGCAGCTCATGAACAACGATAGAAAATAGGTACACCTGGACTTTTGAACGCATAAAAAAGTTTTCCAATTTACGTCTGCTGATTGGGAAATTTTCGGCAGCTTGGTGTTAACTGAGCCTTCACTTTTTCGCTCTTTGTTCATTGGACTCTTTTATTTAAACCTTATATTATTTATTAATCTGTATCTAGAGAAGCTTTTCATATTTGTCTCGAAACATTTTATTTATTTTTTATTTGATTATGACGTGACACTTGATATACTTGTATATTTTGATAGTTTTGCGTAATGCGTAAGATTCGAGAAATTTTATCGAACAAAATGAGGTTGAGATATTATATCTCAAAAAAAGGCTAAAAGGTATGACTGGCGATATCTTTAGTCAATGCTGTGTAGCTTAGTTTTTAGTCAGTTTAATGAGCTGAGCTGTTTAGTTCAGATGACAAAAGAGATAAAATAAATTATTTAAAAAAGTCAAGGTCCATAGAATGAAGTCTATACTATCGAGCTTCTCGTATGCATTACGCGAAATTTAAAAGACTACGAACATAGAAACAGCAATAACAACATATTATGCGTTATGGTGTTATTCTGTGGGGTAACAGTACAGATGGAGCCTCTTTATTCACCCTTCAAAAAAAGTTAATCAGAATCATAGCAAATATAGAACAGACTGATAGCTGTAGACCATACTTTTTCGAATATAAAATATTAACTCTGTCCAGCTTATATATTTTGGAGATGTGTAAATTTGTCCGAAAATATAAATAATTATACAAAACGTGAAGACTTACCATAGAAGTACACTACGACATAAAAATGATTTAATATTACCAACATCACGATAAAAATTAAATTCTTCAAATACCTTCAGTTCTTCAATAAAAATATATAATAAATTACCAGATAATTTAAAAAAAGGAAACAACAATATCATATTTATAAAAAAAAATTAAAAAAATCCTAAATAGTAAATGTTACTATAATACTAATGAATATTTTATAGATCATATAATTATTTAATGTAAATATATGTAAATATTATTTATTTTTTAAATTTAAAATTTAATTTAAATAAAATAAAATTATTTTTATATATGTAGTTTACCCTTCCTCTCTCCTAGTCCCTTAAGTTGCATGCTCGACAGGGTCCATAACACTGGTCTTTTATATATTTTTTAACATCTTTCTTTATACATTATGGTTTCGCAATAAATGAATTGAATTGAAAGGTAAAATAAAATTTTATACTAGATTTTAAAAAAGACAAAATGTTTTCCTAAAAAAATTATCATAGTTCAGCAAAAACTATTATTTATAAGTTTTATCTCCAAGCTAGGGTTATCTTGAGGTTACACAGATCTTAGGCGACATTCCATCTAAAGACTACTTACACTACAATTAATAATGTCAATTTAAAAGCAAAATAGAGATATCACCCAGGAACGAATATTTCTGTGCTAGTATAGGAAGTCTACTTAGTTCTTAAGAATTAATTGTCCTCAAAAGAGTACAAATGAGGCTGTACAAATCTCTAGTTAAAAAGTTTCCTCATGAATATTTCTACTGAGTTATGAGCGCGAAACGGAAGATAATAAAATTCGGTGTAATTTAATTTTTATTGCAGCGTACAAAAATACAAAAGGGGGCTCCGTTGAATAATAATTAGATATTATGGCTGAGGTCATTGGACCCAAATTTTAATTGCGTCATATAAACATGATGACGTATTTTGCTTCTTGTCAAACGGTGTTTTTTTTTCTCGAAATAATGTACAAATCATTTGATTGCATGTCGTTTTGATTTTGGTTGTGGTCGAAATCATGTAAATGCACGCGTTGGCGTTACTTAATATTATAAATGTAAAAGTAACTGTCTGTATGATACTTTCTCACGTCTTAACTTTTCAAGGAATCATCATGAAATTTTGCATGCACGTTGTCAGGAATACAGGAAAGGATATAGAGCACCTTACAAACAAAAAAGAGTACTGTTCCCGAGAGATCATCTAAAATTAAATAAAACTAACGTCTGGCCCAAGTGTTACAGCAACAAGAGGTCAAGCGTTATATTGCTTGTATATTTTTTTTCAACGCGGACGTAGTCACGGGCAGTACTAGCTATAAATCTTCGTAATCTTAAAAGTTATATCGTTACCTCATGCTTAAATAAAATATTAAACTGTGAAGAATTTAATTGGTTACGAGCGCATGCGAAATTGTAAGGGGTAGGAATTCTTGTAATTTTTAACTAGGCCGGATTTATGGTGGCGACACCTGGCGGCGCAGCACAGTCAGTGATTGAGAGAGCGAGCCGTACGCGAAATTATTAAAGCGTAATTTATGCGCGCAATTTATACGTAACTTGAATTCGTTCCTTGCGTCATTCATCACGGGTGCCAGTGCTAAGGGCGATTAATTCCGACAATCATTGGTACTGTTACAAACGAACATGTCACACAAAAATTATTTTTTATGTCACAAGCGTAGAAATACTCTTTAACATCCACAATGTTATTTTTGAAATACAAATTCTTCGTTAAAAAATAAAAGAAATAATACATTCTCATAACGTTAATAAAATATAATAGCTACACAGCCTAGAAAAATAAAAGAAAAAATGTGTCATAATGAGATTAAATAAAAAAAAGTGTGACAAAAAAGGTTAAACACTATGCAGTTCTAAAAACATTTTGATTCATGAGTATCTATGAAAATAGTAATACCGTCCTTTATGAGTTTATTAAGTCAGTGCTACTGCAAATTCTGTAAATATAAGTACAATTTGCACAGATTTTTCTTATATTAACAGAATATTAGGGGTTAAAGTATGAAATTGCCGATTTGTACTGAAAAATAAAAATTCTTTTTTTTTTTAATTTAACATATTTATTTAATCAAAATAATTACCATTATTATCTATACATTGCTGCCATCTAATAGGAAGCTCATTTATGCCTTTGCGATAGAACTCTGGTGATCTAGATTCGACAAACTGTGTGAAAGCATTTTGCACTGCCTCCTGAGAAGAAAACTTTTTATCACGCAGAAAATTGTCCAAATCACGAAAAAAATGGTAGTCCGTTGGAGCAAGGTCTGGCGAATACGGAGGGTGACGAATGGTTTCTAATTGCAGTTCCTGTAGAGTTAAAACGGTTTCTCGTGCTGTATGAGGTCTCGCGTTATCATGGAGCAATAATGGTGAAGATCGATTCATAAGTCGGGGCTGTTTCACTGCTAGTTTCGCTATCATTGTTCCGAGTTCGGCGCAGTAGACATCTGCCGTTATTGCTTGACCAGATCGGAGAAATCTATAGTGAATAACACCACGCTGAGACCACCAAACAGTTACCATTACCTTTTTATTGGTAAGCTTTGCTTTAGGACACTGTTGCGGCGTTTGACCTGGGGTCAGCCATTGCATTTTCCGCTTACGATTATCGTAAAGAATCCATTTTTCATCACATGTCACAATTCGATCCAATATTCCATCATTTCTGTATCGATTCAACAAGGCAACGCAAGTTTCAACACGCGTTTCTTTCTGCAGATCAGTCAAATCATGAGGCACCCATTTTTCATATATTTTTATTTTATTGATTTGACGCAAATGAGTCAATATTGTTGGTAAGGTAACGTTAAACCATGCCGCTAATTCCTGGGTAGTTTGGCTCGGATCGGCTTCCACCATCTCTTTCAAATCATTGTTATTCACCTGTGTGGGCGGTCTTCCACGTGGTTCGTTCTTCAAATCGAAGTTTCCATCACGAAAGCGTTTAAACCAAAATCGCACAGTGCGTTCATTAGCAGTCCCCTCTCCAAACGCAACATTAATATTGCGAGCTGTTTCTGCCGCGTTAGTTCCGCGTCGGAACTCGTATTCAAAAATCACACGAATTTTCGAAGTATCCATCTTTATTGTCTAAGCTGAATAAAAAAAACAACTGAAAGTTGATAATCGAATGTTGCACATTTTTTAAAAGAAGAACTACATAGGTACCGTATGAAAAAAGTTTCACTCAAAAATCTCAAACCATGAAGGTTCTATGTCAATTCGAAGTACCTATTACAATAAAACGGCAATTTCATACTTTAACCCCTATTATTTAATGGAAATTAGAGGCAATTAACTGTGAAAAGTTTCTTTATAGACAAGTTCCAGGGCGTGACTACTTATCCGCTCTCTTAGCCGTATTCGCTTTTATTTTAAGCTTAGAAACGGATAATTCAATTTTGGAAAAATATCAAATGTATTTTTCGTTGAAATTATGTTAAGCTTGTTATTTTAAATTATGTAACTAATCCATTTTTTATTTATTTATTAATTAACTAGTCTATTTTTTAATATAGAATGAATATCAGAGAAGTAAAAATGTTTGTGGAACGTGAGTTCGTAAATTTATTGTAATTGTATGTAATGTGTAATTATTCTCTTGCTGATATTTTTCAGAATTATTTGAGCTTTCTATTGTACTCTATGTCTGCTTTAGGACCTACCTACTCGTTTATTCTACATTAGCAACATAGCGGTATCTTTTTCGGACATTATTTTTATATTCATGGCGTCATATACTTTTCACAAAACATGGCTTAGTCCTCAAAAATAAATGCGTCGACCTAGAGAATTCTACCAGAAGTAGGAGAAAACATGCTTATATAAGAAACACTGCTAAACTTGCTATCGATGAGTAATTTTGCCAAATCAAACTGTCCAATTCAAATACTCTATAAAAATGAAAATAAAGAAAAATTTTAATTTAGTGGAAAAAGCAACGAACCGTTTCCTTTTTTATAGCTGGCCAATTGAAACGTTTCCAGCTCTCTGAATAATTCATCTTTCGTTTGAACAAAGACGAAGTGGGCCGCGCGGCGATTCTTTGATCTTTTGTAATTGGAATCGATGCTCATATTAAAAAGAAGAATTCTTTAGAGCGACCGATGAAATGCACCGAAGCCATTTTCTTCAAGGCGATTAAGGGAGGCTGCGATTTTTGCCTCTCTGAAGGAAATATTTGAGGTGAGCCCCTTAGTCGCTGATGGTAAATATAACATTAACGAAAACAATTAATGCTATGCATAGTAGAGAGGAAATTAAAATAATAAAATACAGAAAAAATATAATATGTGTATTATCTAAGAAATGGATAATCCTCTACACTGAAAACTAATAACGCGGCGAGAAGACTGACGCGACACAACATCGTTTGTGTATTACTAAGCTTGGATACCAAGAGATTTAATGCATAAAATTGCATTTTCTAAGCAACTTATCAAAAAATATCCTACACTAATACGATGGTGAACATAAATATAATATCATAAGGTGAACATAATATAAATATAATCCTGAAAAATTATCCATAAATTATATTTTTCTTTAAATAAAAGTATTTTATTTGATATTTAGGGTTTAAATAAAATACTTTCATAAGTAAACTTATTTGTCTTTTAAGCATTTTTTTTATAAAGAATAAAGAAATTAAGTTTATTAATAATTATTTAAACAATAGACTCAATTTTCTAGTTCTATAAACTAAACAAATTCTAGTTGCTGCACATAGCATATTTTATTAAGACATCGTAGTCGTAGTAATAGTGCACATAGCAGATTTGGTTTTACAACGACGATACAAAAATATTCTCAATACATTTGACATAAACAATAATTTTATGTAATTTTATTTATTTATGGGGTCGGCAGTCAATTTGATAATTGACCCGAGAGTAGAAAGATGAAGTTTCTAACACAAATTAAAGATTATTTTGATTTCCCGACACCGACCTAAGCTGTTTCAAAAGCTCCAACTAATCGGTTAGGTTTATAAAAAAAAAACAAATAAACTTATTTATTACTACCGACTCGCCCCCGGCTTCACACGTAGTTAAAATTTTGAAAAATACTTTCTTATAGCGTATACTTATTTTATAAAATCATCCCATTCTAATCATTTCAGCATTCTAGATTTAGAAGTTTTGGGCTCTGGATTGATTGTCAGTCAGGACAAATTTAGAAGAACATGTAATAATAGCTTTTAGAACATCTTATTTTTGCAGCTATATACATTTTGTACGGCAAATTCATTATGATTTCCGGGGATATTGAAGTAAGTAGTTGTTTCGGAATTACTTTGGGAACTCTATCAATAAAGTTGGGAACTTGCGCAATAACACCAGAAATCGATTACTTAATAGGGGCGGTGGCTTTCTGAGTAGCTTTGGTATCTTAATAAATTGTTGATTGGCCAAACGTCGTACTGACCCCGAGAAACCAAAATCTGCTTGCAACAAATATATAATACTTTCTAATAAATTAAGAACTGTTAATTATTAGATGTTTTGATGTATTATATTAAAATATAATATAGAAAGTATCTTCTTAGTAATATTCTGTAAAAGTAAAAAGGTATTACAAATATTGTAACAAAACTAGAGTTTGAATTTTCACAGATGTAATTTTTATATAACAAGTGAAAAGGCAGGAAGTTTACGAGTTGAAAGTCAAGTTAGAAATCCTTTAGTAGACGCTAGTGTGAATTGCGAAGCGAAGTTGGATGTTCTACGAAGCGAGTAAAGGATTAGTGAGCGAGGCAACGTGTTCGACAATGTCATCTCTCACTTTAGTGATACACTTTGGACTCTTTGAGACGAAACTTTTATTTCCAACGTATTTCTCAACATTATGTTGCATATTTAAATGTTTGTGCGTTTTTTACTGAGCTTCCTTTGATTTACTGTTAACACGATATAATATTCCATAACCGTTTTTTTTATTTCGATGTTTCGATACAATAAATCTGTGAAATATGACACAGTGCTCAGTTCCATATTTGAGTTATTGGTTTGTTTGATTTTTTTTTTTTTTTGTAGTTTGGTATTTTTTTCGTTTATATGCTAGACCAAGTAGAGCGATAACTGTTCACTTGATGATGTGGCCCCCATCGCCTAATAAACATAACAAAAGGCTAAATTTCTTTAGCTAAATAAATTTTATTATTGTTGTTAATGGAATGGTTAAATAGATTTTGTTATTGTTCAACAATATGTTGTTGTTGTTGTTGTCTCAACAACAACATCAGTAGTGTACCTTGAAACCAGTAAAGGTAGCCAATAAGATAAGGTAAAGATAAAGTTAGGATGCCAAACTTGTGCATCAAAACAAATCTACAATGAAATGGGTTTTGTTTAAAAAATGTTTTTAATAAAAATATCAATATTTTTGAAAACAAGGGGTGTTTCTGACGTTATTATCGTTCAACAAACATTATTCAGATGGCTCGTAACAGTTTATACATATAACGAGGCTAGGCTTAAAATAAATACTGAATTACTTTACGTTATACTTATCACATCATTCCAAATCTCAAAACAGTTGGCTTACACGCTTAAACTTATTATTATGGAAAATAACTTAAATGTCAGTTATTATTTTACACAAAATAACACTATTATCGTAAAATTAGGGACGAAGTGATTAGTTCTTACTACCTTTAATGGATTAGATCACACGTAAACTAAACCGTCATTACACAGTGCCTACCCTTTATTACGAGCACACTATCCAGGTATTGAACAGAAGATTTCATTACGCGTAGTGGCCGGTATCGCCTTTATGGTGTCATAAACGAGGAAATAACATTAAAGGTGAGTATAAAAACGACGACCTGTGGCATTGCATTCTTGGTTCAAGAAAACTATTTTTAACTATACCTGTGTAGTCACGGGGACGTTCTCTAATAACGATCTCTTTGTGAGCTTAAAACATTGTGGATACGGTTTATCATTTTTCATCCATTCTTAATTGCAGTATAATTTGAAGTCGCTTCCGTCTGTCTGTATAAGTATCCGCTAAATCCTCCTAAACAACGTAACGGATTTTGATGCGGTTTTCACCATCAGTTAGATATATTTTTTACGAAAAGTTCTTATAATAAAACCTAGCTAAATTTTTTATTGACAATAGAAAAAAAACAATATTTTGCAACCAAATCGCCGAAACTGTCCGCGTCTGTCTGTTTATCCGCTAACTACTTCTAAAACATGCAACAGCTTTTGATACGGTTTTCACTAACGGAAAGAGTGATAAACGAGGAAGGTTTGTGTAAAAAAAATACGGGTCCCTGGTAAAGTATAATACGTGAAGAAATAATATACACAGATATATCAATAATCTGTATGTACCTAGTGAAAATTCTTTTATTGTGGGGTATCTCAAAACACCTGTTAGTGGAAAATATTCGGAAATTTAGTACATTTAACTGTAGACTTTTACAAAGGCTTGATTTCGAAATTATTTTTCGATCAGCACACACACGATAAATAAATTTTCATATGCAATAAAACTAAAATTTATTAGTATATTCATTTTTACATAAAAAAATATTTCGATACAAAACAATTTTGAAATGACGCCTTCAAACGATCACGCATTATTGGCAAAATTTAATTAATCAAAACTCAACGCTAAATTGAAAGTAAACAAATAAATTGACAACGAATAAGTTACGTGACATGACATGACATAAATCATGAACTTTTTAATGGAATAACTCTAATTTTTCAATTAAAACCCAGGAAATGCTCACATAAAAACTTTCTGGTCATGAATAGTAAAGCTATTGCACAGTTTACGGAATTTTAATGAAATTACTATTTGAATTAGATGTTGCTACGTGACCGTATGTAACATAATGTATTTCAGTACAAATATACACATGTAAGTACCATGAAACTGGTAGTGTGCGTCACATTAAAATTAACACGCCCGTTAATTGATGTAAACAACACGTGGGTAGTAGTAACTAATGGAAGTAAGGTATCACTCCATTAATTGCCATACATGTGCTGGGGTTACCATGTTAATTGGAACTAATAACGTTGGTGAAGCTGCATTTAAACCAAATGACGACCTAATTTGAGAGTATCATAACAACAGGTTGAATTTTAGCAACGCACAGTTATTGAATTTTCCGCCCGTAGATTTTGTACGTGGATTTTAGAGGCAATTTTACACTTTACGCGTGTAATGTATGTACGTTTATTAAATGAGTAAAAATATTGTTATAAGAGATATTGTGTTTTTTTTCTTTTAGGTTTTCTAATCGTACCTAATATTATTGCTATTAACCAGTGAATCGAGCATCATGAAATTTGGTCTACATGTTCTCAGGGATACAGAAAAGGACATATACTCGCAGCTTTCATGCAAAAATATACTGTTCCTAAGGGATTATCTAAAATTTGGTGCATAAAAATTAAAAAAAAAAATTGTGGCAGTGCCAACGTCCTCTACAGCCATACCAATTAACGGATTTTATATAAAAAAAGTTTGATTAGTTTTGTTTTATGTAACTAATGTAAATAGTGTTAATAATATTTTTATTTATTTTTATTTTAGAACGCCAAAGTAAAAATGACGCAGTCGAATTCGCTACATAAGGTGTAAAACAAATGAAAATCGTAAGTACTCTCGTGCTGTATTCTTAACAAAAGGTACGAAAAGTCATTTTAAGAATGTTGTCTTTTCAGAAAAGTTTTTCATTATGAAGCTAAACGATATTTTTTACATGATTGTTCATGACGATGCCACATCAGTACGAAGAATTTAGTTCATAATTCAAGGTGTACGCAATATTTCATAAGAATACTTGGAAGTAATACATTAGTTGGTAGAGTCAGTGGAGAAATATATTAGTATCACAAAGTGCCTCGTTTGCGCCAAGACCAATAGAAGGCATTGCATTAGTTAGATGGATACGCTTAGCTCTATAGTTCAGACTAAGTTCGTCCGCAATCCAACCAGTAACTTAGATCGCCACTGTTTGAAATCCTATTGCAAACAACGTCGCTGTTACAAAATGAAATGTCAATGTTGTTGTCAAGTGCGACTTCAATATGAACCGCAAAGCTCTTACTAATTTGATAATGTGTTGTTACAAGTTTGATATTTACACAGCGAAATGAAGTCACTTGCGAGCGAACTGGAATAAGATACTTACATATTTGTGTGTACATACACCAATTAGGTAGTAATGAATTATTTGTTACTAATAGTTCACACACTATTATTTAATAGTAATAAATTTATTTCTAAAAAATTATATATATAAAATAACAAAAGATACAAAACCATTAAATATTTATAAAAGGCCGATGAATTGTTGAATGAAATAATAATAACAATACAAGTATGTTTTGCTCCTTCTATAAAAAATAAAATAAAAACTCTTTCTTAGTAATTAACTTGATATCACTATAATGTCACAAAGTACATATGTTAGTTGATTTTTTATATATATAGTTTAAAAAAACAAAGTAATTTCTACATTTAAAATTGATGTAAAATTTTTTATTTTACCAGTGGCCCGCTCCCGGCTTCGCAGGGGTGCAATTTTTTACTCAATCCAGCTGATAAAATTACCTTACATCGCCATCTGTTAGAATCTTTTGGAACTCACAGATAAATAATTGCTGGATTAAATAGGTATCAACAGATGGCGCTATGTTAATAATATTATATAATTTGCAAAAAAATAATAAACAAAATGAGATATAAACTGTCCTGTCTTTTAAGTTGGACTAAATTACATATAGTTACGAAATTTTATCGAAATCGGTTCAGTAGTTTGGGAGTTCATCGCGGACAAACATGTGACACGAAATTTTTATATACAGGGTGGAAAAATAAGTCTGGCCCTGGAGGGAAACTACCTTAAATCCTTAAGCTAGCTCATTTTACATAAAGGAGACATTCCTTTATTTTTAAAAAGAAACAAAACTGAATTCAAAGATTTTTTAAAACTAGCTTGGCTCGCCCGGGACTCGAACCAACTAAAATTAAAAAAAAACAAACACTCGCTGTTTTATTATACTAATCGATAGGATTATTATTCAGGATAAAATTTCTCTAACAAACATTTGGTCTTAAAAATAAAAATGATCGTAAAATTTAACATTAACTTTATTTTGTTATCAATTTGTTAATTACACTTAAATTATTTAACTGATAAATTGTTCGAAATGAGCCCCCTCGTTCCGGATACACAAATTTAGTCTCCGTTGAAATTCATTTCTTGTAGCCTTCAGCAAAGTTTTGTGGTGTATGCCCCTAATAACATTTTCTACAACCCTTAGCTCTTGCTTAGCTCAGGTTTCATAAATAACATTTTTTACATTACGTTCATTAAAGAACTTGTGTACTAAATAGGTATTCTTCATGGATATCTGGTACGACAGACGAGAGTAAGACCAAATGTTTGTTAGAGAAATTTTGTCCTAAATAATAATCCTATCGATTAGTATAATAAAATAGCGAGTGTTTGTTTTTTTTTAATTTTAGTTGGTTCGAGTCCCGGGCGAGCCAAGCTAGTTTTAAAAAATCTTTGAATTCAGTTTTGTTTCTTTTTAAAAATAAAGGAATGTCTCCTTTATGTAAAATGAGCTAGCTTAAGGATTTAAGGTAGTTTCCCTCCAGGGCCAGACTTATTTTTCCACCCTGTATATAATTATATAACGTTTTAAAACGTATAAAATCGTAGCTTGTCTGTGCGCCTGTGCACGCAAATCTCAGAAACGGCTTAAATGTTTTGAATAGGGTTTTCATTTATGTACTGTCGCAAGCTATCTGCAACATTCATTCCAACGACTCGTTTGGTCTAGTGGCTAGTAACCCTAGCTGTTAACCAAACGGTCGCGGGTTCGAATCCCGCTAGGGGCAAATGTTTATGTGTTAACATTTACCTTTGTACCTGAGTCATGGAAAAAAAAGTAATCTATGTATTATATCAACTGTCTGGTATCCATAATACAAGCATTGTTGCTTAGTGTGGAACTAGATGGTGCTGTGTGGAATGTGTGAAGATATTTATTATTATTCCAATTGGTCTACAAACAAAAAAAGTTACGCCCGTACGAAGTCACGGGCACATCAACTGGTTTGTATCCAATGTCTTAACTCCAGGCATAAATGTTTGAAGTAGGTTTTAAGATCACTCACATTAAATGTATTCTCAGCTTAGAATGCAAGGCGAGAGCGAGCAGTACGGGGTGAAGGGAGGGCTCGCTGGCGATAGTAGTGTTAAATGCAATATTCAGAACGGCTTTGCTATGGGGCACAGGGGATACGTCGGACTCGCGTATATGTCTGCCGATTGCTTCACGAATAGTACCCAACAGACTGAACACGATGCAACTTCTCCTGACTTGTGTTTTGATACAAAAAAAATATATTGTATATACAAACATAATAGCGATTTCAGTAGCAAAAAAAAATTGTAATTTCTAATTCTAAACTTCTAGTGATATTCATTTCATTGCAATGGAATATTGAAATTTCATCCCATTGTTGTTTTCTATTTTAGGAAATCTATTGTGGACGTCCAAATTATAGAAAATAATTCAGCTTTATTCTACAAAAAAATTCCTCTAACAAAAAATCTTCTTCGTTCAAATATTCAACTTGCAAATTTTTTAAATCAGTTGTAATTTAATCGGTTATTCGTTTATCATTTATCATTTTTGAAGAATTTTACGGGTTCTCAGGGATCGATAATTCATTTTATTCATTTCATTCAAGAAAAGTACATAAAATAACCCTTATATTCATAAGAAAATTGAGAATTGGGGGTCATTTCATTTTTTTACACGACGTATGTAGCTCAATCTATTATGTTTCAAGAGATCTAAATGTATGGGGTGAATAGTACATGTTAATATCTTAACTTTTTGGGGTTTGAACCCCCAAAACCCTCACCCTGGCTACGCCCGTGACACGTAATATATATATGTCGTCGTATACAATAATTAATCTCAATGACTAATGAAAATTTTTAAAACTGTGCATTTAAATGACCAATATTTATTAAGAAAGTGAGTGTTTGTTTAATTTGTTTGTCTAGTTTCGCACTAGTCGAGAAAAACGAAGATTGATTGATCGATCTGATTGTGATTGATAAATTACTTTAATAATTCCAATGAAATGTATTATTATTCCATCAAAAAAAAATTAAAATTAATAAAAAATAAAAAAAACAATTTCAAAATATATATATACAGATTTTAAGTTGAAAAGCCGTCGCATGACTTTTTGGAAGTTAAGAAATACAAAATGAAGAATGATTTTTCCTCTACAGAGCAGGTTATCGGCAAAGGTCGTGCGTTGTCAACCGTACATATTTGTTCACACAAACCAACGCATGCATGAAATCCTATTTTACGGCTCGTATCCTTTCGTTTAGAGCGCCTTTTGAATGGGCCGTGTCTGTGCTCAGGCGAATATCTTACTTCAGTTTGCAACATTCGCTCGCGTTAAGAAACCGACAGGATTTCGAACACGTTACTGTTAAAAGGTAAATAGTTACAACCGTAAAGTATCTACTATATATGCTAGCATTTTCTTACAAAACTCTCTATTGCATAGTTGCTGTTATGTAATTTTCAGGAGTCGTATAATCAGAAAATAATAGTTGAAAACATAACCGGTTAGTCTTATATAAAAACAATGTTCATGTGGTCATTTTATAAGTGTTAATATATCAAATATGATTGTTTAGTTAGGGGGATACTTTTTTCCTGAATTTTTACAATAATAATTAAATGTAAATGTAATGGACGAAGTGTAGCAAGTGTTTAACTGTATATTTAGAAATTTAAAATTTAGTCATAATTTTATAACTTAATTATAAGGATTAGAACACCTTAGAACACCTGGAGAGTTAAGAAAACAAAAATACAAAAACATTTTATAATAAACAATCAATTTATAAATTAACTTATATATAAATTTTAAAAAATTCAATAAATTTTAAATTTCTGTGGCAATTACCTAAAATTAAGTTTTGGCTTCGGCCACTGATTTAACTTAAATAAAATTAATTCACATTTGCGGCTATAAGGCCATTAAATTAATAGTGTAAGTAAAATTTATGGCCAAAGTAAGTATGATAGATACCTTTACCTCTTAAATGTTTGAGCAGAATTTATGGTCTCGTATGGCGCATATGGTAATAGTTGGGCGGGCCACGGGCTCGTAGATATAGCAAACAGCGACTGGGCGTCGTCGTTGCGGCCTGCACGAATTATAAATGAATCCATTAACTTACAAAGACAAGGTGGTATGCAATTGAGACTAATTCGAAAGCTGCTAATACTAAAAATGCAATAATATATAAAATATTATGAAAAATTAATTGATACTTGTTTAAGTTAGATACACTTATTTATCTATCTAAAAAGACTAAATCAAGAAAGTATTCTAGTGGAGTTGTTAAAAATACTTAAAAATTTTTTTTGTAATTTTTTTAAAATTTTTAAACAGTCGTTATTAAGGAACTGAAAGTTCCCGCTATAACTAGGATTTAGTGTAGAACGTCTACCCACAAGATGCATACTGGATACCGGTTGAATCTGACTTGATCTACTGGAAATATATGGGTATATGGTCCATCGATATTTCTTTTAAGGGGCCTATATCCAGCAGTTAATGTCCTATGATTGAGATGACGACACTTAAAAAATTCGCCCCAGTTAACCTCAAAAGTTCAAAGTTTCGTAATGAATTTTTAGCACCAAAAATCATGACTGCTTTTGAACTACATAAACTCTTGAGTCAGTAGCTTACAGCGGACTAGCTTTAAACAATAATGCAAATAATAACGAACAACAGATTGAACCGCGGGGCTTGCGTTTATTGTTCCACTCATTTCAATGAACCCTTCCGTGGTCGCGATGAATACCGATGAAGGACTGTGTCGTCACCCTTCTATTAACATACAAAATATATATTTTTATTGTTGTCTTAAATTCATGATAATTTATAGTTTTTGCTTTTAAATGTGACGCTTAGCTTAAATATACCGCTTTAATATACGCCTGCTTTAAATATACCTAAGCAAGTTTTAAAATTACTCAATACTTTATTCATTACTAGCGGCCTACGTCAGGCGTCGGGTATAAAATAAGTTGTATTAAAAGATAACTGCATCTTTGTCATTCTCACTTTTTATTGAACACCCCTCGTACAAACCTCCTTTGTTTATCCCTTTTTTCATCAGTGAAAACAAAATCAAAATCCTTTGGGTGGTTTAGAAGAAGTTAGTGGAGAAACAAACAGACGCAGACGGATTTGGTGACTTGGTTGCAAAATATTGTTTTTTTTTCTACTTAAACAAAAGCTTTATTAGGTTTTATTATTTATATAAACCTCCCGTGAAAATTATCTAACTGATGGTGTAAACCGCATAAAAACAGACAGCGGACAGATACGCGTAGAGCGACTTTATTTTATAGTACTATATGTAGAGATTCTCTGTGTTTTTCGTACAATTTCTGTTTTATGTTACAGTTACAGTATTCGAGTAATATAATCTTTGAGTACGTATGGAATGCTAAAAGTACAAATAACAAATTCATGAAAGTGTCCACGGTTATTTGTTGAAAAAAGATGATGTTTACTATATTCTCCCGATAAAAATTGCATGAGAGTGTTTGACAGGGGGAACGAATACTGACTGTTTGCAAAGTAGATCAAATACTGAAACCATTTATTTTCAATGTGACTTTTTGATAGCATTCGATCCAGTTAAAGCCAGTGCGTCGTTTCATTGATATTTTCAATTTTTCATTATATTTTTTTAGCTTTCAATGATACGAATTTGTAACATACCTAGGTATTGTGCCGACATGTGCCTTACTAACGACACTAAAAATCCACATATTAAGTAGCAGTGTATGGGATTTTTGTGGACAGTATTTATTTAATATTTCATTCATTTCACAATTACATACATTTATACGCTTTAACATAATTATATACATACATACATAAATATGTATAGTTGTATACGTAAACATGTCAATATAAATTAAGCAAGATATTTTAAGCACCTTTAAGTAATTTATAAATAAGTAATTAAAATTAAAGTTATAAATTTTAAGTTTTTAAAATTTATAAGTTTTTAATTTTAATTACAATAAATCTCTGTTATAATAAATCTATAGATATACAAAAATCACTGTATATGTATGTATGTATGTTCCCTGTGGACTCCAAAACCGCTGAACCGATTTCGATGAAATTTTCAGACAATCTTCAGATTGGTCCAGCGGGTAATCCTATAAAGTTTGGTAGCGATCGGACGCGGACGAAGTCGCGGGCAAAGCCTAGTTGTTTATATTTTTTGAATATGGTATCTGCTTCAAATGTAGTGTAAAAAATCAGTAATTTGTTAGTTATTCATATTGAACTTGTTAGAAATTCAATTTAATTTTTGTATATCAATTTAATTTAAAGTTGCATTGATTTCTATATTTTTTTACTGATAAATTAGGTACATTATCGAGTGAAACTAATTTTCTCTTGCGCATAGAATTTAATGAATCTTCAGAGATGAACAACAGTGGCGTTACAATGAAAAATAATTAAAAGTAATAAATCTCTCAGCAGGTAACAAAAAGGTGAAGAGCTTAATAACCGTCGCATGTCTGTGGCGGGAGAGCGTGGGAACCGGGACATGCGGGACTCCATGCCTTTCCCCCCGCACCGTAACACCCGCAACCCACCCCTGGGAGATCCGCCGGCTTGTTCTACAACATGAGATTAGAATGGACACCTGAAACCATCGTTTCACTTAATTTCGTTTTAATTGTCTCAATTCTTTCCCCAGTTTTGAATAAAGGAAAATCTTAATTTTCGTCTGTTCATTTTTTAATTGAGGAATTCTTAATTTATCATACAAAAATTATTTTTGCTCTCCTTAAATAATCAAAAAATTGAACAATAGTATTGAAGAAGTTATTTAATGTCATAATTTCATTGCGTGCGTCGCCGGTAAGAATAAAGTTGAATACGTTAACTCACAGCTCGCATTTGGGTGTTACATTTATCTCTAAATATGTCGTTTATCATGTCTGTTTGTTCATTTGTTCAATTCTGTTGAACTATTTTATATGTTTTAACAATATTGTCACTGTAATAGTACGTAACAGATATCCAAAAGAAAACGCAGATTCCCAACATAATAGTAAAAATAAGGCAGCTAAAATGGCGCTGGACGGGTCACATAATGAGAGACAGAGTGGATAAGTGGACTAAAAGAGTGGTGGAATGGTATCCAAGATAAGGAAAAAGAAAAAAGGGAAGGCAGCTGAGAAGATGGGAAGATGATCTTCCAAAAAGATGGAGACAGCTAGCACTTGACCGCAGCAAGTGGCATGATCTGGAGGAGGCCTATGTCTTCGGACAACCTGATAAGGTTGCGGATGTCTAATTCAACATTAAAAATTATCAACAAATTTAGTCAAAAAAAATATGTATAGAAGCACATCACGGTATAACTGTAACTTATCAGTGAATAAAGGCTTATTTTTTTTTTAAATTTATTTATTTAATAGTACGTACGTACTCTCTCATGGAAAGTGAACTTACTAAAAACTTATTAGTTAATTGAAATGTTGGTAACGTGGCAATAAAACTTTTCTGAGTTTGTTTAGGTCTGCAATGGCACAACGTTTCGCAGTCATAAACGTTTGGTGGCAGTAACCACCTAAATACCTAAGACCATCGTGAAATAATATCATGTGTGCTGTTATGCTTGTTTTGATTATCTAAGGGATTTCATATAGATAAGTATTATCTACTATATATATCGTGAAACTAATAATTTAAAACATTAAAAAAGAACAAACAGTTTGATAGCCATCGGTATAATCTATGCACAACAATTGTTATATTTACGTTACAATATTTTTGACACACAAATGCGAATTCAGGGCAGGTGGCTAGTATTAGATATTACATAATACTTAAAAGCACTAAATAAACTGCAGCTTGTATAGTACATTTTCTTGCAACAATAATGCGGTACGGTGCTTCCGTATTTATGGGTGGAACTGGATAAAATTATGTAGCGGGTTAATATTGCCAGCTAAGACTTACACAGCATGTGAGCTGATTCCCACGCTCTGAACTGCTTCGTAGCACAGAAGCACCGTAGCACCGTAGCACCGATACCCGTAGCCGCGTAGAGGGCGCTTTGCTTGCATTGTTATTAGCCTTTGTCAAATGCGCCTTTGTCATCTATCTATTCACAGCAAAGACACGTGACATATATACATATTAAATCATGCTACGAAATCTCTAATTCGACGATATCTTGTGCTATAAATAATATTTTATTACTTTTATTAAAACACTTTTACGACAATGCGGTTGGGTCTCTCTATCCATGACCCGTGACTGTAGCAATGCCCCGAATTAGCCCGTCGGATATGTTTCGTGGCCTTAAGTGTAAATTATGTTATCCAAACAACAAAGGATATTTGTATATAAGTCATGTATACAGGGGTTGAATAATTTACGAGTGCACAAAGTTCGGCCACGACGGGCTGTTCGGTACAGATGCGATAGGTACATATATCAAATCGGCCCGAAGGTTGCAACTTCAATAAAACTTTAGTGAAACTTACTCAAACGCGTCGGCCGGTGAAAGCTGTTTTTAACTTCTACCCTCTGGGGATCAACCCGACAAATAAAGAGTTACTCGATGTATGAAAGCGGATACCTTTTTGTTTTCTGTTATCGTTGTAAAAATTGTGGAAGCTCGATGGAAGTTTGCAACATTTTTACTATTTTTTATACAAGACTACCGGCGTGTTCGTATATGTTGAAAATAATAAAAGCATTTATCTATTCCTTTGCAAAACTATTTGAAGGCTCTTATTGAAACTTATTTATATTGAAGGAAAGACAAAAATGGCAAAACTCCTTAAATCGTAATTCTTTAATCGTTCACTAACATTATTTAAGAATAGTAACACCTATATTTATAAAAATAAGCAAGTTTTATTAAGAAAAATAACTCAAATTCCCTCAAAGTTCGGTTCGGTTGTGTTTCGGTGAGCAAGTAAATGCTAAAGTAAAGTAATGCTAGACCTCATTTCCCTGTCTTTCTTATCCTTTATCCTACTTAAGTCAGTAACGCAATTGCAACACCTGTGGCCTGTTTTTATTAAAGGTGATGGTAGCCACCTACCGTTAATTGGATCGTCAGCCTAAATGCCGCCTTTTCATAAAGAAACTAAAATAACTGTTATGAATTAAAATCTAGAACAGTAAAGTTGTTACTAATAGCTTAATATCGATATGCAATTTCAGTTATTATTTACTGGAATATGTATTTGCTTTTCTTGTATAAAAATAGTTCAAAAATGACTATAAGTTCAACTTATAACTCCTGAAATACTTTTCGATGCTCTATGAATAACATTGCTGAAAGTTACATTGCTAACTTTAGGGATACTTCATAACTTTTTGTGCAAATACAACAGAGAAACCTGTAGTTTTGTCCGCGATTTCTTTCATGAAGTTGCTATTGTCAGGTGATTTATTTCTTTTGCAGAGATGTACTTGAAATGAGTGAATACTTGAAATAATTGAAATACTCTTTATAATATGTTTCTTTATGCCTTTTCGCTTAATCGACGGCGTTACTGCCAACTTCTTATGGTGTCTTGGAACAAAATTTATTTTAAAGGACTGTCTGCCTATTCATTGATATTTATTTTGAAGTTTAAAACTCTGTTAAAAAACAAAATTTAAATTATATTGAATTTAAACTCAACTTATTTATTACTAAGACGTTTCAAATCTATTTGCTAAATAGCAGTGACACAAAGCGCAGTTTACGCAAAATCTCCGACATTTGCTGAATATAAAGCAAATAAACTAGAAATTCAGTCAGAGTGGAGTTCACACTCGTGGTCGAGGACGCACTCAAGTCTCTTTCCGCGCGTCAAGTGTTTAGTAGACTCTGTATACATTTCCCTTCTCAACATAATCTTACATGTGAATGGGTACTTTATAAATATTGACAATGAAAACAAAGAGCCAAATTTTTCGTTAAGATAATAGATGCGAAATTAATTTTGAAGTGAAAACTTCTTTAGGCGCGTTGGGCATTTTTGAGATGGGACAAAATCATTTAACTCGTGACATTGTCATGTAATGTAACCATTGATGTAGTTGAAATTAATTTAAAATAATTTAAAAAAAGAACAATAAGCAGACAACTGCATATGAAAGTAAACTTACTAAATATGATAACAAGGATCAATATGGTATACACCTCTAACCAATAATCTAGTTTCATATCAACATCAAACCTTTTTAAAGGACTGTCATTATGAAGTTCATGTTAAATAATTATGTTCTATTTAATTGTCATTGTGTGTCAGTGTCATATATTTTCTCTGGTATTTCTTGCGATCAATAATAATCGTATTTACCTAATTCGATAATGCCAAGGAATTTAAATATCATACAATTATTTTTGTGAAGCTCGTTTTCACTTCTGATGTGCAGTCCTACGACTGACATGTTTTTTTTGATTCCATAGGTTTGTTTTCTTATAAAATTCGATAAATCTTGGAAATTTTACTCGAAAATTTTACATAATTTAAAAAATATATCTAAAAGAAAAACAGAAATTATTTTAAATCGCAATGACTTAATGGTGACGTATTAGTCTATAAGTTGTATAGTCTTAAACGATAAATAGACAAAATCTTATTTAAAAGCAAGTTGATTTCGTAAAAAAATTTAGTCGATATGGTTATCCCAATTTTCCAGTTCTTTGTTACTTATTTTATAATATTATCTGCTTTTTAAATACTAATACAAAAAATGTTTTTGCTAGCTAGGTGTTTGGTAAATTATATTTCAAAATAATCGAGGTTATATGCTTGGTAGCTAAATTCCATGTTTCATGCATGGTAAATTCTAAAAAGTATGAAACTAGGTAATGGAGTAAAAGAAAATAAACTTCCAAACATTTCGCTTGATTTTCTGTTGCAAATGCTCAAGGGGATTCCTCACATCTTCAAGACGGAGTTGTAAATAGAAAATCACATGTTCAAACTCCACTGCTTATCGCATCGACATTTTAATGGAAATACTTGGTTGTTTATTAAACAAGTACTTGCACTATGCTTGGATCTATTCGGAAATTTACTTGAATCAAAATATAAGTTTTGTATTGTACTTTAGAACTTATCTATCTCTTAATTTTGCAGTATGATACCAAAATTAGACTTTACGATTAATTATTTGATTAAATACATTAATACAATTAATAAACACGTAATAAGAGGGGGTAAGGTAACATATAGATGGTATAGACCATCCCAAATGACAACCTCACCTGCACGCCCGGAAGACAATCGACCTCCGTAGTACTCCCTGCTGGTTAACCAACTAGGCTGACGTCCGGGTAAGTGGTGGTATAACCACTCACCTATCTAGAGTAGACGAGGCTACAGCAGCTTGGAGATTCAAATAATCTCTAATCATTTCGAATTTTTGAAGCATACACTAACCAACTTAACATTATTATATAAGTATATATAGATTTCGTATAGATACTTATATAATAAGTATATACTAAGCACATAGTATAGATTACGCACATTTCGAATACGAAAATTAACAGAATAAGAAAATTAACTACTGAACTTTTAATAGTTTCAATAATAATTTAAAAGCGATCTCGCGCCCGATAATGTTATTTTTAATGAAGTCAATTTGTGTAAGTCTATTAACGTAGACCGACCGACGGAAACTTTTCCAATAACGTTGAGTCGCGTTCCGGTGCGGAAAATCGAACGATTTATTTCAAGATATCTTAATCTCTAGTTTTCAAGGGATAGAACGACTACACTAAATTCTAATTGACTTTTATCTATTTTAATTTTCGATATGTAATTTATTTCAATAAGGTACAGTAAATTAAATATAAAATTAAAACTAAAATTAAATATAAATCCTAAATAAAACTAAACTAAACTAAAATCTCAAACTAAATAATATCTAAAAAATTGGCTGTATTGCAATACTAATGCGTTGCGCGAGGAAGCTGCCATCAGTGATCACCAGTGGAGTCGGTAAGCCTATTCGAAATCTCTTTGAAAAGTTGGCGAGCGCTGGGACCCCACGGACCAAGGGTCTCGACTCTGAACGGCATAAAATTGTATCCGGAACCGAGACCCTGGTATTTCGCGGTCTTTAACTTACTTAACTCTTAACTTAACTTACTCTTTAACCCACTTGCCTACTCGTTTCGTGGATGCGGGAAGGAGCCAGTGTGTCCACTCAAGTAGCGTCCCACACTAGAACCCTTACCACACTCCAGGGAATCAGGTGCATGCCGTCCGGTCTCTTGCCGTCGTCCTTGGCTTTGCCAGTTGGTTCCATTAAGGTAGGCACGTTGACGGTGGCAAGAGACCGGCGGATTATATCATTGAGTGCGACGTGTCTGGAAAAGCGGTCGGCGCTTTTCTGGCATGAAAGCCCGTGGTGACCCAACTCGTCAACCTCGTTGCCGCAGGCACACCTGTGTGGAGCACAGACACGAACCTCGAGACGAAGACACGTGGCCAGACGCAGGGTGTCTGGCTCGAGGAACGTGCTAATGTTTGGCAACGGGTAGGCCCGGAGCCAATCTCCGCACTCCTTCGCCCCTGTAGCCAATAATCTGGACTGTTCTGAGCCTGTGTTTTGACTTAGGAGAGATTTGAATGTAATTTCCCAGATTGTGTCATCCCAGCTCCTTTGACAATTTGGGTGAGATGGGAAATCATAGTCTGAGGGAAGATCACGTAAGATTTTACCTAAGAGACTATCGGAGCTGTGGACGGAAGACAGAAAAGCTGGTAAGGACACGCTAGAGATTTTTCGGATCCCTAGCCCACCATGTCTGATGGGTAGGGATGCTTGGGTCCAAGACTTGTCGCTGAGCTGAATGTTTAAAATCGACTCCAATGTTAACCTTATAAGGTCGTCTAAAGGTGATAGAATATTTTTAAATTTTCAGAAAGGGCTACAGCGAAGAACACGTTAATTTATGAACGAAAAGGCAAAATTTGAGAACGGATATTGCATAATGGGGGCTTATTTCGAGTAGGCGGTCGGAATAGTTTTTGAATTTAGAAATGGAGTCTTCAAAAATGGGGGAGCCTAGGAAGTAAATAGAGTGGTTATATACTATTTTAATGTTAGGTGTTAGTGCATTGGATTTTTTTGAATTTCATCGTAATTTGGACAGGAATATGGGATGTATAGCTCACATTTATTGAAATTCAGTTCCAAACCGATGTTTATAAATTCTATCTGGATTATTGTAAGATTAGACAAAACTGTGTGTACATCTCCTTCTAGAGTTCCATCGTCCAGGTACCATACGTTAAATTTAGATTTCAATTTTTTAATAACAGGGCTGATTGCCAGAGAGAAAATTGTGGGCCCGAGAAGATCACCCTGCTGACAGCCGACTTCGGATAATAAGACGATTTTTATTTTTATTGTTTTTGCTTAAGCATTATGAAATCTTATATTTTTAATAATTGCTTGATTTTCCTGACTAACTATCAACGCACAATCAAAAGTCCTAAATCTAGAAAGCTGAAATTTGAAATATACATTTATTTTATAAAGTAAGCGTCTGCTAAGAAAGGATTTTTTAAAATGTCAATTCCGCGGGAAGCCAAGGAGGAACTCAATCTGTTCTAACTGCGATTACACCTTCCGATTTCCTAAATTGGTTTCCTACAAATTGAATAGTGTAATAACTGCTTTATTAATATTTTAAAAGAAAACTAAAACATATTTTTATATAATAAATGCAAAAAAAAAATTGTAAACAAGACATGGAATACTAATGAGAAAAACCAATGTGAGACTAAAAAATATATTAATGTATATCGACAGTGCCGCATTGTCAAAGTTAAAAGAAGGGAATCTGAAAACATTATTAAAATTAATATAACATAATGATCCATTATTAATTTTATTTCTGTTCCAATTTGTTACAGATCAACTGTATTCGCCGAAGAGATATCCATCACGTTCCCAGAAGTTAAAAGTTGAGCTTCCCCGTCACAAAAGATACTTTTATATACAGTATTTATATATTTTGCACAACGCAGCGTTTATAACAAAGTTAGTCACAAGTTTTGATATTCACCAATTTAGTTCTCTAACTGAGTGATTTAATAGAAAAGGCAATTTTTAAATGAATAAAATTTTTTAAAAAACAAGTACGTATAAATTGGAAAATGCTGCCTTTAAAAGATGTGAGTCGCCATTGAAGGTAAAAAGTATTTGCGATGATGTTTGCGAAACCATATTATTGAAATCAAATTTCATTGGCAAAAATATTGAATACAAAATTCTTTTGTTAGCGACGTGACAACAATTCAAAAGGAGAAATGTTACTATTCTTTTTCACCTTTTATTATTGTCTGTTGTAAAGGTAAGAGACGTTTTGTGATGAAACTCGATTAAATTAAGTTACTATTGCGAAAAGGAGAGCAATTTCGATTCTCATAGAATTCAAACGAGCTTTTTATTCAAACCGAAGAGTGGGGGAAACACTAAAACAGACTGTTTCACCCCATTGCATTAGAGGAACGTATGGCCATGCATATATTTAAACTTATGATTGCTGAGTTTTGTGACTGCGTAAAACTGGATCATCGCATATTTATTACGTTAACGTAAAAATACAAGGTTGGTTAAGTGGTTCAAGTGTAAGCCCTCTGAATCAAGGGTCGCAGTTTCAATCCAGGATTATACTTTTGTTAATTATTCCAAGCCATTCCTGAAAACACTTGGAAAAAATTAAATTTCATAACTCATAAAATCAAATAATAATCTTTAAATTATTATTGAAATTATATAATCAACAAACTCTAAGATATATGGGGGTTGGTCCAAGAGGAATCCTTAGAGCGAACTGATAATATGTATACTTATATATTTTTTGATTTATACCTACATATATTTAAAATATTTTTGTACTTACATAATACTTTTATAAGGCCTTTTCCTGCAAATTTTCCCACCAGAATACTACTGTGATGGTTTATTTTTATTTTTTATGTAAAGCTTGACAGACAGCTTGATGGTCCACTTGAAGGTAGGTGGCCACCGTCACCTATAACACAAGGAACACCACATGTGCTGACCATAGTAGGAATAAGGATAGGGATTAGGAAGGGATAGGGAAATGGGCTCTGATATCTCTCACTCATCCACCGAAACACAACAGGAAACATGTGGTCTTGTAGACAGTCAGACGGGCTGCCCAAGTGACTGCAAAATGCAGAGTGCCCTAATGCCATTACTTAAAATAAAATTAATAGATCGATCGAAATAATAGAACAGTTTTAGTAATAATTATTTATTTTCTAATAGATCTTAAAAGAAAGCAAGCAATATATTGTAATTTTTAAATACATGATACATATTTCTTCTTAATATCATTTTATCATGTATACTATATACATGTATTTCTATTTATCTACATATTTACTACAATAATAGTATTTAAAGCTATCGAGATCTTAACATATACTTAACTATGCATAAACAATGTTAGAAACAAGCTGTATCTTAATTGGTAAATAGATATATTTTACATTCAATACGATATGATTGTATTATATTCGGCATAAAGTCTTCTCGTTTTACCCGCCCTTTATTTCTTTAATAAGATATGTCATGTATTTTGTATTTACTTACAAAATATTTTAATTTAATTAAATTAAATATTGGTTGCACGTATTTTAAAAAGTAAAAATAATAAAAGTTTTAATTTAATGTTCTTCAATTTATACTCATTGTATTCTATTTTTTTTTTAAGAGCATACGTTCATGACAAGACCAGTAGCACACTTGGCAAGTTCACGTGGGTGCACTACATAAAATATGTAAGTAAAGCAGGTTCTGAAGTGAGGCCACTGTTGTAACAAAAGAAAAATATCTCATTAAGTTTGTGTACAGTCACCATCAGATATAAAATGCAGTTCAGTTGTTCTTTTATAATTCTACAAACACATACGTTAACATTAATATATGCAAATACTTTATCTCAATTGTTATATGCGAAAGCCACTTTAATGTTATTTGCACTTATTTATATAGAAGCGACATTTAATAATCAACTTAACAATTGTATAATAAAATAAAATATTTCTAAGCACACAAAATAGGAAAAATGTCAAAAAAGGCATTGTACTGAGACGCTAGACAAGCACCTGCAGCGCTAATTTTCTGCTAGCGCCGTTAGTGACACGGATGTTTAGGATGACATTGGCCGTATGTTCACAACTACGACTATTTGAATAATTGTTATGTGCAGATTTTACTACAATAATTCCAAAAATCATTAACTGTGTATATTTAGAATAATTTAGATAACTGGAATGCTCCAAAACGAGTACATCTGATGGTGTCTGAGAGTCTGGATGTAACGCAGAGAAACAATATTAAAATTTAGCTAACTTCTTTGGCAGTTCCGAATTGACCGTTGCCTAGTCTTACCTAATAGTAATTTTATTAGTGTATTACAATCATACATTCCAACATCTAAATATATTAATTAATTAAATAATATCTAGTTATAAAATAGAAACAGTAGGACAGTCTATCCGAAAATATTTGTTTGTATGTATGTATGTATGTATGTATTTCCTACGTACTTCTTAAGAGGCCATTACAATTTTTTAATTAAGTACATAATATTCAAACGTTTACATTTTTCTACTAAATATTCGCCTAACGATACATAAGTATACTTTATGAACAAATTAATTACAATTAATTTTGTGTTAAAATACGCTTCTTTATATTAATTTTTAAAGCAAGGGTATTTAGAATAGGACTGTACAATATAATAATATTCTAGTTTATGTACATTTTCGTCTATACTAAAAATAAATACTTGAATGCCTACCGAAGAAACTGTCTCGTCTTCAGTATTGTGTCCAGCTTTTGGCTGTAAAAATAACAGTCATTTTATTTGCAAATAAATTACAACCAATGCGAAGAATATGTTAGTATCGATAAAATCTAAAATAAAGAGTAATATTAATAATAAAGTTTATACCTTTATAATGCATGTCTCGATGCATACTTGGACAAGTTTTACCGGGATACTGAAAAGAGTTGTAATTTTATAATTCAAATTACCTAATATAAATTTATTAATGAACAATGAATTGGTAAATAAAAATCAAAATTAATGGTAACCCTTCTGTCGTACGTGCTTATGAATTAGTTCAAAGGTGGGTATGACTCACAAAGCAAAGAATCGCAGGGCCGCACGCTGCTAAAGACGGCAGTAATAATAATATTCGTGCCGGGCAATTGCGCTAAGCGCAACTCAAGGCGCATTTGGTCGCTATTTTCACGTTATGGCGTAAACATTATCGAAAAAAAGGGTTAAAAATGCGTCATAGTGCTGTGATTTGGTGTAATATTTAAAGCAAAATGTGAATAAGCTAAATTTCAAGTAATTACATCCAATTTTCAGATTAAAAAAAATGCAAGTCCAAATTATCTTGGAACACAAAACCTAAACAACGCGTAAGCTGTGCATGTACAAGTTGAATAAACGGTAACGCCCACTGACTCTGGATTTGTACTAGAGACGGCATGGCCAAATGCCGTCTTTAGTAGAGGCCGGAACGGTGATTCTTTGCTCTGTGGTATGACTACATGGTAAAATTTTGTACACACATTTAGAACTTTAAGAGTTTCAATTTAAATTGCAAAGAAATCAAGTACTTTCGTAAATCGGACTTACCTTGCTCAAGTCGAAATCTATGTTTGTTCTAACGGCGCGGTGGTGTAGAGGTTGTGGCGGTCTAAAGTTGTTGCCTAGTGGAGCCTTGGGGTGTCTCGCATCACCTTGCATCAGCCGTCGTAACGCGTGCAACTATATTGGAATAATATTGATATGATTTATTTTATAAGCAACGTGATGACTTATTTGGTATTAGTAGCTACTGTTGGAATTGAAATTGCGTTGCTGAACCTTTTTCATATATGTAAATATGACAGATAGGTCAAACAATTGAGTGGCTCGACAAAAGTAATGTATATTTTTTTAATGTTAAGATCGACAGCCAGACTGACGGTCCACTTGACGGTAGGTGGCTACTGTGGCTACTGTCGCCTATAATACAAGCAACACCACAGGTGCTGCAAGTGCGCTACCGACCAGGCCTTTTTAGCACAATTTATATTTAAGTTGTCACATAAATATATAAAAGAGTTTTATTTATGTTTTCCCATTGGTGGACTATATGCTGTTAAAATTTAGAATTCGTTCATTTATTCTGTACACTTTTGTAAATTCGCAAAATGTTCGAGCATACAAATTTAATTACCATCCCTTGCAAATAGTGGTCGGTTAAAAATAAAATGTGAACAAGTAATTACGGCAGCACTGTGAACTGTAAATTTTCTCGTAATTTGCAGACGTTCAGCGCGAATTCGTACCGCTTCTATTATTAAATGCTAAACAACTACAATGGAGTAAAACAGTTTGAAGAAAATTGAAATTTTCTTCTTTGTGTTAGGGTGTTTAGCCCCAAGGTTGGATTAACTGTACTAGGACACGCAAAATGGGTGCCGAATATGTCCACTACCCGGTGATCGTCCATTGCGTTGTCTATTTCATATCTATTTCTTTGCTGCTGAATTTTTATCGCAGTGACGAAGATGGTGCCGCCACAAAAATGTCAGATATTTTCTCAGGTGTTATATTTTCCACATTTCAATGCAGACGAAGTCGCGGGCACCAGATTAGGTACTAGTAAATAAATAAACAAGTAAGTCCTTTTTTTCTGTTTGTGACTTTAAATGTAGATTTAGATAGCATGTTACATGCACTGTGTAAACGTGCCTTTACAAGTCACGAATGTTTAGTGCTACCAGAACTATAATGTATAGAGCTTTCCTAAATACGTTCATGACATACATTGTATTTATGGTATAGAAATATCTTTTTAATAACTATGTAGACTGTATAAAGTCTTCGGCATCAAACATTAATCGCGCCATGTAGGTAGTAGTTACATTACAGCTAGCATATGGTGCTTGCACAGCCGCGGGACTGCAAGCAGTTCCCACTAGCACTTAATTTCCCCACCAACAAACGGAAAACATAAACAATGATTTATAATAAGAGCCACACAACGCGCCACTTTCAGTTTACTTTTACATAACACGTTCATAATTCACGGCGGAGTCTTTGTCTAAAGGCTAGGGACGTGAGTTGTTTATTGTAGCGTGAACACAAATGAAAATGTTATTACGCTAGCTTCGAATCTGCTGAGCATACTAGTAGAGCTCTAATAGATGCCTCAATAGAAACATATTTCGATTTTATTCAGATAAATTAAACTTTAACTATAAATGTGAACTTTAACTATAAAACAACAACGAAAAATCACACATGGAGGATGCTAATTTAGAAACATTACAGAGTGCTATAAAAAGTATTGACTACCGGGTACTAAAATCGATATTGATATTAATTGAAAAAAAAAACTTATAAATAAAACCAAACATACAATACCTACTCGTACGTAACGATTTCATAGCACGATATACAGTACAAACATGAACTTGATCGTGTGGCGACTCCAAGACTATCGATTGCTATTACCACCAAACTAACTTACCAGATTCATGACTTTGACTAACCCTTTGTAAATTCATTTGAAACTTGGACTAAATGTGCAAGTTCTAAGTACTAAAATTGTAATGCACTATATGCAATTGGTAATATGTGTCGGTATTTATTAATTTATATCTGGTTCGTACTAGTAAGCAAAATTCTTTATAGAGACATGTTAAGTTATGCTGTTAATAAACATATAATTAGGCTTTCGTTTTTAAAAACTACATTAAAGTAAGACACCGATTGGACTGGTTGGTTGACTTTAATGTTAAGTTTAGATCACTGGTCCCCAAATTTAGCGTGCTCGAAATTCTATTCTACTTAATCCTATATCCCCTGGATGATTATTTTATTATTGGTAATATTATTGATGATAATATGTTTATATTTTAGTATCTTGTAACAACAATGAAATCACTAATTGGGCCTTCAGGGGTTCAAGAATTTACGAACATCAATACCTACTACATTTCTGACACGGCTGTAGTTTAGGTATCAAACTTAGAACTAACTAACTAAGTTGTTAGATGAAAATAGCTTAGAACTACATAGATTCCTTAGACATACATGTAATAAATAATAATAGTAATAAAAAACAATACAAAATACATTTAGTTTTGAATTTTTTAATTAGCTTAATAAAATTTTAACAAAGAAAAGTTCTACTACCTACTTATAATTTTAATGTTATATTTGACATTCTGATATTATTGCATTTTTTTAACTGGTAAAATAGCTAGAAACACGGCGCAAATTTTGTGGGATACAAAAAATATAGAAACAATTTTACTTATTTTAAGCTTTGCAGTATTGATGCTATAAAATACATATATTATAAGGACACTCATGAAATACTTAATTAACCTTTTGCACAAGAAGTACAAACCTAGTTATTGAACAGCCCACAAAACAAATAAACCAATAAACGATAGTGCTATTTACTTAGCAAGATTTGGGGATGATAATGCTAATAAATTATGTTTAATGTTTACCTGTTGTTTGGTAATATAGATGGGCTTGTTGATAATGACCCAAGTGACGGTTTCGAAGCAGGCGGGAGCTGTTGTCGACCCGTCGTAAGTCATGTAGTAGTCTGTGTCTGGCAGTAAACCACGCACAGAGAGTTTATTCACTGGCATTTCCGCACCTAAAATCCATAAACTAAAATTAGACATGTTAGTACTGTATAGGTAGATGTAAGGGCTTTCATTTACTTGACTGCAGCCAATTAACACAACTCTTCCCCTGACGCCCGACCCAAAAACGGGGTGTCATAAGTTTGCCGTGTGTGAGCTACGAGAATCGTAGCTCTCAAATGGATGGATCGATTTTGATTGATATTTTTTAAAGGTGATGTGATCTTGATCGTTTTTAGTTATTACTTATGAAGATCTGTTCAGGCGCTTGAAAAAAATCAGCCCATTTCCTAGTTTACAAAGGGATTTCACTAATTTACACATGTTCGATTGATGTGAAATTTGGTATACTGTTACTTCGGTGGTATTTCTATGACATGGTACCTTGATTTAATATTGCAGCATCAAATAAAATGTAGTTTAAAAATGTAAGTAACCTTTTTAAAGTATATTTTAAAAATATAGTATTTTAAAAAGATGTAATGAAATAAAAAAAGCATGTAATTTTCTTGTAAAAAACACAATTCTTTGGTTACGGCCGCCAGATGGGCTGCCCAAATTACTGTGAAGTGAAAAACAGTGCCCTGCCACTACTTATTTTTAATGATAGGGAATTTACAATCTATATGATTTTTTAATTTCGACACTATAATTTTATAGTTACCTCCATATTTAATATTTTCTAATTCTTCTGTCAATATCCTTAATTCTGGATTTGATAAATCGCCGAGCTGAAAGATAAAATTATATTATTTTTAAGTTTAAGATTTAGGATCATAAAATGTTTCTCCTTTTCATTTTATGAGCAATAAATACAGTCGTCAGATTTGTAATAAAGTACATAATATCATTAGAGCTTGAGATGAAACTGTTTCAGTTCCAGATTTTAGATGTGGTGGCGAATAATAATACTATCTTACTTTATTAATATTATAAATGCGAAATTTTGTGAGGATGTTGATTAGATTTTTGAGAAAATTACAATATTGACATAATATCACTCGTTCTAAATAATATATTACTTTACAAATGAAAATTGTATAATTTTTATTCTTAATTTTACATCGATATTTTGTTATAGACAATGTTCGCAAACGAGCGATGCAACGATATTAGCACCGGCAGTGTAGAGTCGACTGTTGAAGGAAGAGGTTGTATTTCGTTTCTTTATGGATAAATCTCTTACGTCTGCCTAGTCGTTGTCGGTAGATATACTAAACAAGGTCTTAAGCAAATATTTGTTATTATTATTTTTGTACATGAAATATAATTATTAGAAAATGTATACGATGTGGGTTTATTTATAGACTATACTTTTGATATGATATTACTAAGTTATTAATAACTGCCAAGGTCTTGTCTGTTCAGTTCCTCAATTAATTGTAATAATAGTGATAGAGGAAATATGTCTTTAGAAATTTAATAAAACAATCATTTTAAAAAAAACCAACGCCTAGCGGTAATAATAGCCTAGCGATATTCGTTTATTTTATTTTTAAGTCTAAACTTTTGAAAGAGGAATCAATATTAGTATAAAAATTATAGCTCTATTAGTATACGTCTTGTGAGGTCCACTCACAAGGTGGACAGACGATCTAATGGTCGCGGGTCGACGGTGGATCCAGGCAGCTTCTGACCGGTCTTATTGGAAAATTATGGGGGAGGCCTATATCAAGCAATCGACGTCATATGGCTCGAGATGATGATGAAATATAGTATACAAATGCAATAAATAATGAATGACAGTATTATTCCAACAAATAGGTACAATAAACGATAACATTCAAATTTATCTAAAGGATCCTGAACCTGAACTCAGTACTAACTTTTTTTTATCAATTATTGAATAAATGATATTCTCGGCCACTAATTAAACCTAAATTTTTGTAATTTAGCTATTATTAACTATGTTAGTGTTCTTATTAAAGAATCAAACTTCATAATTTTAAACCTTTTGTCATTGTTAAAGCCGAAGGTGGATTTAAAAAGCTTTCCTTCGTTAGTTAAGTATAAAGTTTTCAATATTGAATAAAGCAAAAGTTACGGAGCAATTAATTGAAACTAAAGTGCGGCGTTGTGTTGACCCCTCAAAGTGACTGGCAATATACTTTTTCACCTTCATTTCAGACAGCTCTTAATTCGAACTAATAGCTTTTGTGGCTAATCCAATGGCCGCGGTGAAAATTCCAATTTCCTTAATTAACTGCGCATAGT
Source organism: Synanthedon andrenaeformis (assembly GCA_936446665.2). Classification (NCBI taxonomy): domain Eukaryota; kingdom Metazoa; phylum Arthropoda; class Insecta; order Lepidoptera; family Sesiidae; genus Synanthedon; species Synanthedon andrenaeformis. The sequence continues at coordinate 7,756,307 of OW387781.2, read as the reverse complement.
TTGGCTGGAAGCTATAATAGGTGTGGCCCTCTGATAACACTTAGTCGATTGCGATAAAGCGCACTTGCAAATTTAAAAAGATTTGTAATAATGTTCCCTACAAATAACGTTAACATTTCACTCCCCTCCTGGAACCCGGCTGCAAATAAATTAACTCTCATTCATACCATGAGCGAGGAAATCTAATATTTTAACGTTGAATCTGTTATGTCGTCACGTTTATAAATAAGTCGTTACGTTTCCTAACTTAATCACATTAGAGACAAAAGTGTCCCGGAACATAATTTTACCTGCAGCAGTAAGGATATTGAAACAACTCCCTGAGCTTTGTGCAGAGCCTCGGAGAAATTTGAATAGAGCTGCGAATTGAAACCAAATATTTGAATCTGAAACAAAAGGAAAATTGTACATCAATATACGATTTTAAGTGGAACGCGACTTTTAGTAAGGAATTAACTACATTTGGTTCCGTTTTGTGCTGTAATTCCACAGCTTCGGGCGAGGATGAACGAAATTGTAAAAAAATAATACCAAAAAGAATAAAAGGGATCCAACGTAGTATTGTAAATCACATGATTTGGGATTTAACGTGGCTGCGTAAGAATTTGTCACATAAATAAACAGGAGGTACGCTTCAGTTGATTCGCAGTCGTTCGTCGGGATTACATTTGGGATTTCAGCGTCTCTGAGAAGGCGTCTCGACGAAGCCGGAGCGTGGGCGATGCGTGTAAAAACATCTGTTACTCTTTTCTTTTCAGAACAAATCTACGATAACTGCTGACTGTGTCGGTAACTTTATTTGTAGCTTTCACTTTGCTTATATCTGTATTTTAGTGTGTAAGTTTTTTTAAAAGAGTCTTTCTATATTGGTACATTTTTTCTTAAAAATAGTGATCTTTTTTAATAAATCGACACGGGTTTGTGGCGGTAACTTTCATTTTGCTTATATTTTAATGTTTGTGAATTGTTTCAAAAAAGCCTTCCTATATTGGTGCCATTTTTCTTAAACACAATGATATTTTTAATATCTGTCAGTTTGTGCAAGGTTATATTTACTAAATCCAATTAACGTCCACATTAAATATTTGCAACAAGACTTAATATTTTAAATGCTATTAGCATGTTGCGTTCTACAGTCACAAAGGTAGCCCGGTGACGACAGTGACTGTAGACTGTACTGTAGACCACCGTAAAATATCAGAATGCAAATTTTAACAAGTTCAATTATTATCATTAATTAATTATTATTTTATTAGGTTCTCTATGATTCGGGGTACAAATTTCACAAAAAAAAAATACAGACAAAATAGTTCGCAATTAAAAAACCTACTACCGATTTACACAAATAAATATAAAAACCGTTGCAAATGAAGCGTTCAGATGTATGTTACAATAATTACCTAGTAAATTTAGTTAGACGTTGGAGTGAATTCGTAACTTTCTGGAGAGGAGAGACTGAAATAGTTCCTTTATAGTGTAGTTCATCCAAGTTTGAAACTGCAGTCAAGACATCAGAACATTTTGTCAAATTGCGTTCAAAGTTTTTTAATATGTTTATATTTTAATTTATTAACATAATATAATCCTAAGTGAAAGTCTTTTTGATTATTTTAATTTTAGACGACGAAAACTTTCTATAAACTGAGCAGGTTGCCTAAAAAATGCATACTTAACAAAGAGGAGGATACTCAAATAAAACTAACTGTAATATACTCGTTTTCAATGAAAATTTTATATTACTGAATTGTTTTGACGTCTCGCCTTCTTTGATATTTCACTTATTTTAAGACATTCTAAGGACTAGAATAAATTAAAACTTAAATCTGTAATAATGAATGTGTTTATTATGACTAAGGGCTTACCTCTGCAGGAAACGAATATCCATTGATAGCGTGTTCCGACCCGAACTGATCATGTAGACCATAATGTATGTGTATTTCATGAAACTGGTACTTGTAGGAAAGTGGCCCTCCGGTGATATTGATGTGGTGTCGAGTCTCGTTCTCGACAGTAAATATCACCGAGTGGCCTGTATTGCTTATAAGCCCATTTATCTGTTGGCAACACACCAAATTATTTCAATTTTATTTAGCTTAAAACAATATGAAATTTACAGCACAAAATATATTCAAATAACTATATCTATATCTTATGTCTATACATAATATAAAATGAAGTCGATTGCATCAGTGCGAAGGCTTGGGCGAGTCGCTAGTGCGATATAAGTAAAATTTTTAACTAAAACTTTTTATATAAAGGTATAAATTCAAAAAATCAGTTAATAGGTACATTACAAATCTATTTTTTTTTTCACTGAAGAAAATCAACCTTTTTAATTTATATTCCACTTCGTCAATGGTTAAGAAAATACTTATGAATCATAAAAATTAAGTAAATTATAACCATAGTATTTACACATTAATTTTTTTTCACAGTGTGTTCCTCCTTCACATTAGATTTACAATGAATTGAGAATCTAATTCAAAGATGTGTACAAGTAACACGTGAGAGCCACACAAGGGACTGGGCTCTACTAGACTAAGTGTAACTTGGAAAAGTTAATGTATAAATTTAACCTCTTTGAAGTTAGTTAGATCTAACAATTTCAAAAGGTCAAAATAGTATTTAAAAAAACCTAATAAGTTCCCCCGACTTCGTCCGCGTTGAAAAATAAAAGATATTATAACGCCTGACTACACTGATACTGATCACCTATACGTTTGCCAAGCGTTGGATTTTTTATATTTACATTTTTACAATTTGTATTCTAATTTAAACCAAATGTAAATATGCATTACCCTATGTTTATCTATGTGTAAAAAGCGTAGGTTGGGATCGTAGAGTAACTTGTCTGGCTCCAGATTGACCGGAGATTGCCGCCGTCCTTTGTTGCACAAGGACCACTCCGGATTGATGAGTCCCCAAAATGCCGGCCCTGAACACAATACACTTTTTTTACATTATTTATGAAAAAGTTATTACATATTTTGACAGGCCCGTTGAGTGAGTGTTTAGGTCGCTCTATCTCAGAGGTCCCGGGTTCGAATCCCGGCTGGGTCAACTCTGGAAATGAACTTTTTAAAGTTAGCTCTGTAAGTAGTGGAAAGTAAATAATAATAGGTGTAAAACCTAAGAAAAAGGGGCGCGGACGGAATTGCGCACATAAGCTAGTAGTTATTATAGTTATGTTCTTTCTATATATGGACTTTATGATTAGGCATATTACTCTTATTCCAAAATTTTACTTTTCAAATTGTGTACAAAAGTGTAAACAAATAAATAGGTATCATATGAAAAAACAATTAAATATTGCTTGTTTTATTTCTTTTGAGTTTATTAATGTACCTCATTACGTATTACAGCAGCTTTTTATTTTAGTTTTTAGTTTATGTAAGCGAGTACTTTATCGCGTCTGAATTTCAAACACGACATGGTGGTAAGGTCGTGTTGTAATATAAAACTCGGTAAGGTTTCATGAACACTCGTGAAAACGTATTTTATAATCAGATGGTTCAGAAACGTAGTGTTAATTATCGCTGACATGTGCCTTTACTGTACTGCACGTCAGACGCAGAAAATAATACATATACCGATAAATTTTACGCTCAAATAACAATATCATTTGGCTCTACATATTTTTAATGTAATATTTTTGACATGTGACATTTAACTTTTACTGGAATCGAATGGAAAAGAAATATTATTTCTTTATCAATGAATATTATGTTTGGCAACATATATAATTATCTAAAAATCTTTCTTATATTTCTTAAATTTATAGACTATGCGATCCGATTTATTATTATTGTCTCGTTGATACAAAGAAAGACCTATTGGGCCATTTAAAGCGAAAGTATATTTTTAGAGTAGCGCGGACTCATTGTGTAGGTCCGATTAGTTGGAATGAGATTTGACGGTATACTCCTCATGATTCGACGCACTGTAACGGAATTCAAGTAATATAATTAATATGAAGATTATTTAAAATCTTATTGAAAATTATTATTATTTTAATTTTGGTATTTTTTTATATGTTGAATGGTTAAAATAGCAGTTACAAATAATTTTAGAGGTCAGGTATAAAACTATTGTAGAATGTACAATCATAGCATAGCATGTTTGTAAGCATAGATCGATAGTTATCGATGTTTTTTCATTATCTTATTCAACTTCCTATTTAAACTTAATAACTAAACAAATGACTGTACCTATAAAGCGTTCAACGCCTAACATTAAGCTCTTCTGTAGATATTATATATTGCGTTGCTACATTTACTTATTTTGACAAATTAAGCTCTATCATTTAACACGGACTTTCTCAATGTAAAAACCACAAATAGTCGTAAAAATATGCATGCGTTTAATTGATGAAACCTATTCATAATTTCAATATAGCAGAAAAGTATGGCGCGAAAGTAGCCAAAGTGCTTTGGATCGCGTTCACGGTTTTATTATTTATGACCTTGAAAATTGCACGAGTAAGCCGGCGCCTGCCGCTGCGGTTTGCGGTCACGCCCACTTTATGGCCATACGCTCTATAATATGTATGTAAGGTACCTTATACTATCTTTTTTTATTATGTCTACTTACCTACTCATTTAATTCTTTTTCACTAATCTCTTTCGCGCATCCCTTCAAGGATCAAAATTGGTTGTTATTACGTTTGCAGAATAAATTTAGTTATACCTTAATTGTTCTTATAACAGACAGACTAGCGAACGGCTGCCGAATTTCCGGCTTCGCCCAAAATTCATTTTTTTTATATACTCAAACATTCCTTGTTTTTCTCTCTTACAGACTCGTATATAAATACAGATAGACGCAGAAAGCGACTGCAATTATACTATGTAAGGGAGAGTCACAAGTCATTTCGTCATCACAACCTGAGATAATGTATCTCGAATCTTGATCAAAACCCACAAATATTAGTTATGGAATAATATTTCCGAAACATTTTAATTAACCTAATTAAGTATCTTAATGAAAAAGAGAAAAGTACTAACTTATTTCTCGCAAGTTGTATCTAAGTACATAGACAAGCTAAGTTCAGATAGAAAATTTGCTAATGGCGATGAATATTACAGTAAGACACAATCGCGGTATCACGCAAAGCGCAAGCTTGATGAGATGAGTTCGGTAACTTTGACCAAATCATGTCTTCGAATGTCTACACTTCGTTATATAGTGTACTTCGGGTAATTATATGTGAATACTGGAAAAGCACCTTTATAAAATCTGTTGCACGCGACTATGTCGCTAATAATGTAGCTTTCTATAGGTGAAAGAATTTTTAAAATAGGTCCAGTAGTTATTGAGTTTATTTATTACAATCATAAAAATCTTCTATCTTTATAATATCAGTATAGAAGTATAGATAGACCACGTGAGGTTCATTTTAGATTATAAACGAAAAGGAACGTGCAGTGCTTAAAATGTGCGTTCCAATAACATTAAATCAGATTCAAGAGGCTGTTATCTAAAAGTTGTCATAATAAATATTTTAATGCCACAGCTCGCATATTGAGATAGAGATAGCAAGTACTCGTACCTATAGGTATTCAAGAAAGACACTGTGGAATATCGGTGACTGAATGATGCGATAACACACCTCACAATTTTGCGAGTAACGCGATATGAATGCAAGATAAATCGCCCGTATAAATTTCATGTCACGTAAGCTAGCAAAAATGTTATCGGCACAGAGAAATTGATATGGTTCGCAAACGAAATGTTATGCGGTCGGTTTGTGGTAGGTCATTGGATTGAGATATACGTTAACAAACAAAAACAGAATTGCTGGCTCGTGTGCCTGTGCCCTTACATTATTAGATTAACAATTTAAACTAATAATTTAAACTTTTTTTTAAATTTTTAACAAACAACACTACACCCAGTTTAATACATACGAAATAATTTTCAATGTTGAATTTAAAATCTAAAATTTTCTGCTTCTTATAAAATTACAGCCATCGTAAGCTGGCTTACTTTTATCTACTATGAGAATTTGTAAATTTAAATATAAAATATGTATTTGTACATACTCATCAACATAAAATCGAAAACCTGATTACTGAGAGGTATTTGACTATTACTAAATAACTTATTGACTATTTAAATGGGGAGCAGCTAAATTTAAGGCAGACGAAACTGTGGGATACATTGACTACGATACAAAAAAAAAAAGATCCATCGCTGATTTACAAAACGAAAATGAAAATTTTTCCACAAAAACGGACTTTAAAGTGGAATTATAAAGTTTAGATTAGTTGAAACAAAAATAAAGTAGACTGTGCGCTCACCTGAAATGCCATCGTAGGTCCACCATTCCTCCCAGCTGACGCCACTTACGGCTGCAATCAAATCCACTCTAATTAAGTCTGTACATTTCTCATTATGAACTCCAGCAATTCTTATGTTAGCTGTGTACGTACAAGGAGCTAGGATATACGTTTGGCTATGTTGTAGAACTTTACAATGTATCCAGTTTATTTTCTCAATTAGTAGCTGGTGTATATAAAATTGATATCATAAATTAGTTGAGTTCAGATTTTGTCCTTATATAGTAAATATTTTCACATTATAAAATGTGTATAAAATTTAATATAAGTTTTAGTTTTACCCTTTTTAGAGGTTTTTGATAATCTCCGAACAAGAATTTACTCAACAATATAGTTATTACTATAATTAACTATTTACACTTGTAATTTCAGCAAGGTATTCAGAGTGTTCACAATTGAATCTACAAGTAATACGGAAAATAATATAAGAACTGAGTGAAGCGGAAAACATTTTTTTGTTGGATACAAAATATTTTCGACTGCGAGTCGGCCTGAGATTTCTTTGTTAAAATACTGTGACAATGTCTTTATTGTCTTCTCATATTTCATTTCAGGTTTGTCAGTACATTTTGAGTCTTTGAATTATTTTTAAGGAAAAGAATCTTATATGTCATTAGATGTACTCGTACTTACACATATCATTATGGATATATACATATATAAAACTATATGTGATATAATAACATTGGTTTTCAAACAGTTAATTTTTTTTTATTGTAATCCTTTACGTAGGAGCAAAAAATTGACATTGTAAAATAGTTTATATAAGAAACCAAAGTTCCAAATTGTTAATTATGTTACATAAATAACAACCTACATTGGGTATAAATTGTGATCCTTATACAATCTATACTAACATTATAAAGAGTTAAAGTTTGAATGTTTGTATCTAGGAGGTAATATACAAGAATTGTAAAACAATTACAAGAACAAGAATTGTCTACAATTGTAAAAAGAAACAGTCTACAATATTTTATGTATAGGCATTTTACAACAAATATATTGTAGTAATATACAAAATATACCCATAAGTAAATTTAAAGGATATGTGAAGAAAACCTCGGTAAAGTGGATCCTATAATGTATTGTAAAGAATGTATAGATAAATAAGTTATTGTAAGATACACGTAAGGGATTGTTCAAGATAAGTGGATTGCCGAGATGATAAATAACCTAGAATTTTAAATTGTATTACTACCAGCCCTCGGGTTCGCACGTATTCAATTTTTTTTGCAAATTATATACTCAAACCTCCCACGGTTATTAAAACCGTATCAAAATTAGTTGTGTGGTTTATATTTATAAGCAGTTTGCGAAGAAACAGGCAGAGGCAGACAACGTCTTTATCTATATAAATAAAATCAGAGTGTCTGTCTGTGATTTGCGAAAAACTGCCTCAAACTAAGCTTAGAGAATCATTTGCATGCTGTTAAAACGTAAATAACTTTTTTTAGAATTTTTGTCTGTCTGTCTGTCTGTCCGGGGTAATCTCAGAAACGGCTGAAGCGATTTCGATGAAACTTTGCAGACATGAAGAGGGGGTCGTCAGGAGTAACATAGGCTACTTTTTGTTTATGTCAATTTTATACAAAATTCTAGAAGTTTTTAGAAAATTCTAGAAGTTTCTCGAAAATTCCAGAAGTTTCTAGAAAATTCTCGCATATATGAAAACTTTCTTCACCTTTTCAGATAATTTAATAAGATTTTTTGAAATTTCAGAACATCGTCATCTTTCTATATAAATAAAATCAGAGTGTCTGTCTGTGATTTGCGAAAAACTGCCTCAAACTAAGCTTAGAGAGTCATTCGCATGCTGTTAAAACGTAAATAACTTTTTTAGAATTTTTGTCTGTCTGTCTGTCTGTCTCGGGGTAATCTCAGAAACGGCTGAAGCGATTTCGATGAAACTTTGCAGACATGAAGAGGGGGTCGTCAGGAGTAACATAGGCTACTTTTTGTTTATGTAAATTGTTGCACCCGGGCGAAGCCGGGAACGAGTCGCTAGTTTATAATATGAACAGTATAAGATTGGCAGAGCACATTGTGTACACTTCCAGAAAACCACCGTGAAATATGTTTCAGCGAAGTGAAAGTGCTGTTATGTTTCAGCGAGTAATAAGTACAGTCAGCGTCAGAAGTAGATGAGCATCTGAAGTAGGCAAATAATTGTTGGCATTTAATTTTTCATTAACATCTACGCAACAACAGATTTCAAATTTATGTGAGCTTCTATGAATTCAAATATATCTAAACACTCATATGTCATATATTTCATTACAAAGGGAAAGTCTTCTTATTTATACAATCCGATCGCCAAAAGTATCTAAGCACTAAAATGTTCAATTATATCTCAACACTTTTTGGAATAACCTTTCAACTCTTTGTATTAAGGTTCATATTTAGTTAATAATCGCCTACTTACATTGTCTTTCATAATACGCTTGAATGACATCAGCACACATCAGTGAGGAATTATTTTCAACCGAATTCAAAAAAGGAAGAGGTTCTCAATTTGACTATAATTCTGAATTGATTTTGATGATTCTTTTTACTTAAGTCGTACTTCAGAGGTAGTCCCATATAAATTTTATCGAAATAGATTTAGCGCTTTTTGAAAAAAAAAATCAAAACAAATACGACTTTAATATTATTCTACCTTCAATCTATATTTTAACTGTCATTACCGATAGTCATCACAGAAACATTAGCCAAAAACAAAGGATATTTGTATGTACATATTTGTAAGGAGCCAACATAATACTACCAGTCGAATGTCATTATTTTCTGTACAACCTTATTTTCATAATTAGGTATACAACTAAGTTGCCAGATCGATTGTCACTTGTCAAATTACCCGTATCTAAGTATTTAAATATAATTGGAAATTAGCTGCAAAAGGGATAGAGATTCGACTTTCGAATGGCATGAGGGCCATTCAAAAAATCTCTATCCTTAATGCTAGTGTAGTTGGCAGCGCACTTGCGGCACCTGTGACGTTGCTTGTGTTATAGGCGACGGTAGCCACCTACCATAAAGTGGACCGTTAGCATGTCTACCATTCCAAAAACAGTAAAGTTTTGTCAATTTTAGTTCAGTAATTAAGAATTAATAAACTATTACACTTATTTTTAAAATTTTTAGTATAAATATATTTAGATACTATTGATCACCAACACACGTCCTAAAACAAAGCACGAGGGCCATTCGAAATTTGAAAAATCTTTCGCTCATAACTTCTCAATTACATTTAGATACATCTGACAACTTAGGTAATTATGAAAATATGATCGTATAGAAAATAATGACATTCGACTGTTTAGATATTTTTGACGCGTTGAATGTTCACATTAATTAGAGTACTTTGGAGTGTAGATTATCGGTCTTCAAAGTGTGTAGTGTTATTTGAGTACAGTCAGCGTCAGAAGTAGATGAGCATCTGAAGTAGGCAAATAATTGTTAGCATTTAATTTTTCAGTAACATCTACACAACAACAGATTTCAAATTGATGTGAGCTTCTTTGAATTCAAATATATCTAAACACACATGTCATATATTTCATTACAAACGGATTTTTTTTCTTATGTATACAATCTGATCGCCAAAAGTATCTAAGCACTAAAATGTTCAATTATATCTCAACACTATGGAATAAACTTTGATATCTTTGTATTAAGGTTCATGTTTAGTTGGTCGCAATAATCACCTACTTACATTGTCTCATAATTACGCTTGATGACATTTTCAACCGAATTCAAAAAAGGAACTTTATCAATATGACTGTATCTTTAAACTTTAACCGATCTTCCCTCTCGTCACTACTTTCTTACAAACAGCGTTGTCTCATTTGATCCGCGCATTTAGTATGCCTACCCATATTATATAATACACTTACTTAATTTTTAATGATTAATGCTTTACTTCAAAGCATAGCATTAAAGGACAATCAACGAAATTATTTATACTAGTTACCTATTTACAATCAGTTAATTTTATAGTCTGAGGAGCCTCAGAATGAAACCGTCGTCCCTCTTGGCTGGCACCTTCGTTTTTAAAAAATTTCTTTTTCAAGTTTTATTAATACAAATACAATATTTTGTAATTGTAGATGAATACCTAATTGATTTTTGTATATTGTGAACTTATTTTTGTATTGTGTTGTGTTTTTATGACTAGTCCATTGGATGAGTGGTTGAGGTGCTTGAATCCGGGTTCGATTCCCGGCAGGGTTAACTTTGGAAACAAAATTTTCAAAATTGGCTCTGGTCTGGAAAGTTGTGGCAGAGCATACAGATCACCGTTAAGACCATAAGGAGTGAATAAGGAATGCCAGAGCCCATTTCCCTATCCGTTATCCTAGTGTAATCAGCAACGCACTTGAGGCACCTCTGAGGCGTTACTTAATACGCTGTAATAGGGGACGGTAGCCACCTACCATCAAGTGGACCGTCAGCCTGTCTGCGGACCTTAACGTAAAAAAGTAAAGAATTATCAATCTTATTGTTACTTGAGTAATTAAGAATAATAAACCAGTAAACCTATTTAGATAATCAGCAACACACGTCCTAGTACAAAGTACGGGGGCCATTCGAAATTCGAAAAATCTTTCGCTCATAATTTCTCTATATTTAAACTTATTGTTAGATACGCCTCATTTGACAAATCAAAGATTTGACGTGTCTGCGTTATCCATCTGGCAGCTTAGTTGTATACCTAATTATGAAAATATGGTTGTACAGAAAATAATGACATTCGACTGTTTAGATATTTTTGACGCGTTGAATGTTCACATTAATTAGAATACTTTGGAGTGCAGATATAATCGGTCCTCAAAGTGTGTAGTGTTATTTGAGTACCTAGACAGATCCGATATATCTGATGCTGACTGTACCTAAGAGTAAGCCATAATCTCTGTTATCTTTTATACTGTAAATTCTCGCATTGTAAAAATCGACTACGATATGGTAGCTTTGTAAAAATGGAAGAAATGTACCTACATTAAATATGAAAGCTTGACTATTATAGTTTTGTAAAAAATATAGTCCAAATAAACATTAAGGATATTTAAAATATGTAAAAGGAATTTTTAATATCTTTAAAATGTGGGTAGGTACTTCATGAGAACACAAATAATAAACTTGACTGCACCCCTGTGCCCGGCGCCAAGCAGTCGTTCGCCGACTCTTGGATTTGCAAAGATTAAAATTTCTAATTTGAGCTTCATGAAATTCTCTTAATTAAGATTATGAGATTATGATACTCATAATGTTTTAAAAGCAATTAATTCAGAAATTATTTGTCTGAGTTTGCGGCTCGTTTGTGAAAAAATCAACGTCTTTGAGGTTTGTTGTTATTTAAAGTTTTAAGTGGGATTTATTCAAGTTTTATTTTAATTAATCTTACTTTAGAGCGGACATCGTATCAGGATTTCGCCTTCTTGTGCAGGATTTAAGGCTCTTGGTGTCGACAATGGGTTGGGTGTAGCCAGCTACACCCGCGCCGCATACCGAAATTAGTATATCTCGATGTTTTGAATAAAAATTTTGATTGATTTACATATGTTATGTTATGTTTAAAGTACAACAGATACCTAATTTTTTAGTTTGTAAATATTTCCAATCGCCATACCCGCTTTGGAGCAGTAAGTAGGGATTCAAGCCAAAAAACAACTGTTTGGGGGTTTTTTTTTATATAAAGGTTTTGGTGATACGAAATAAAGAAATTTACCAAATGTCAAATCTTCATAATGTGTATATATCCATAAATAAAGAGTACAATTAAGAAAGTACTCATTTGACGACACTAAGCGCCTCAATTGTACAAAGAAAGTGCCTTTTACTAGTTTCCGGGAACAAATAATACTTATAAACAACAGCACCGGATATTTCAAAATAAATATGAAAGCTCGCCGGTCGAAACATACACCGATCGGGAAACTTACTCGATACACGCCTGATTTATGCTTTTAATTTAAATTTTTGCATTCGCCAGGCAAAGTTCGCCATGGACGCGCCGCCGCCTGCATAGCAAATATATGTCGCATACTGAACTCAAGAGATCGTTTCCAGTAACGATTCGATACGGCTCCAGCGAACTGTCGACTTTTAATCTTTTAATGCTACTCAACAAACTCCAGCCTCACGAAATACGCTTTGGTTATAAAGTATATAATATTTTGCACGCTATATTTTCGTTTCACTTGATGATTCTGAATAAAAACCTGTGGAGAGATTACCTACATTAGGAAGCGAATGCGATGTGAAGCAACTTTTTCCATGCAATTTTAATTTGAAAAATAATATATGATGTTTAAAAAATAATGCATAGACAAGAGAACTGATAGAATTCTAAACTGCATAGAATTTTATAAAATTTGATTGTAAAAAATAACAACAAAAACCTTTCTTGTAAGATCTTTATGTTTTTTACAAATTATAATGGTAAATTATTATTATTATTACTATTATTTTATAAATATATAGGATAAATAAGATTATCCTCACGTTCCTTAGTGGCTCCTAAATAATTAGTAAGTAGGTATTGTAGTTAATCTTATTTAATGGGTACAATTTTTTGGATATCTAAGGCAATTTAAGATTTTATTTCTAGTTTCAAGTTTGGAACATAATTAAAACCCCAATTAACTGAACAATGTATTTATTTTCTTTTTATAGACTAATAGATTCATTTTTTTTTAATTTTATTATAATAATAAGACATTTCTAATAAAAAAAAATAAAAAAAAAACAACTTTAACACAACTAAATTAGAATCCAAAACATAGAAGTAAATGCAAGATTTCTTTAAAATTATAATACCTTTATTGCAAAGTAATTGTCTTATGTGAAAAAAATAAATTAATTAAACTATGATGCACCCCGTGTTGACTTTGCGAAATGTAATGTCTGTAGTTTATTGATGTTGAATAAGCATAGTTTAAGTAGCGATTGCTTTATAACTTTAGCGGCGAGGATAACATTAAGTGAGTACACAAGGCTATACGTACGTACACTAAATACGGGCTCAATGAGGCGTTAAAGCAACTTTACCGCTGAAAACAACACCTGAGGCGTAACATACATTGTATGCAATCTATGAAACATTTAGTTCACAGTAATTAGTGCTGCTTAATCAGTATTGAATATTATCATTTTATATAACAATACATGTAGGTGTAGCTTAAAATACCTAAGGAAGAAGAAAAAAATGCTTTACAAAAAGGAAATTAAAAGAAATTAGTATTTTAAATTAATTTAAAAAGATACAATTTATTTTTTGGTTTTGATATTACCTACAAAAATACGCGTGTTACAAACCGTCAAAAATATCTCGGCACTTCGCAATAAACTATTTTTTAATTTGCTTTGTATATAAATGTATGACATGATACATATTAAATAAATAAAAAAACACACAATCAACTATTTTTGACATAATATAAATATGTTTTTTGTACTTTTTCTTTGCCGATCGTAGCGTGCGGTACCGCATTCTTTCGAGGTGCCAAGAAATTTCCGACAGGTTATATATACTAGTAGTTTACCGGATTTCGATGTAATTGCTTTAAAGCGACGCCCGCAAAAAGGAACAGAATAAAAGGCATAAAAGGCATCTTGTGCTAAATTTATATTTTAAGACATTATATTAGTATGAATGCAGAATCTATTACGAATATGCAATATTTGTCAATTTGTTATAAAAATTGTTGCAGCGGACTAAATGTCCAATCTAACGTAGAGGGTGACTGTCGTCGGACATGAACTTTAACAAGAATTAACAAGAAGTATATTAAGAAGAATTAAGAAGTATTAACAAGAAGGAATGCAAAGTTGATGGGTTGTCGATCCCGTTGAGCATAGAAAAATAGTCTCTGGTAACATGTCTCTTACAAATCAGACGAGCATAGTACCTACGCGTTGTTGTTTCGTCGAAATATAATAAAACAAGTGCTGTTATTTCATGATGGTCTTTCGCAGAGGGGTGATTACTGGTACCAGACGGGCTAATCAGTATGTGATGAAGGAACGCACTGTGCCCTACTATTGCAAGTCATAGCGTTTTTCAGGGTAAAAATATATGCTATATCAGTAAAAAGTTAAAAACGGTTTAACAGATTTGGATGAAATTTAGCACACATGTAGTTTATTACATGGATTATCATATAGCATACTTTTTATTTTGGAAAATGTTAGGTTCCTGAGGGATCGTCTAAAAATATAAAAATCGGGTGCCACTGTTGTTGTGGCGGCGCCACCGTCGTCACAGCCGCGGTCACCAGCTAGTAATGTATAGTTATATTTGTCACGGGTGAAGTAAATATAAAATGTTAGTAAAAAAGAATATTTTTATATAAAAAACAAAAAAAATGGAACGCAGCGTTGGATGTATTAGAGACAATGGCTGTGTTAGTATAAACAAAAGATTGAAAACTTTATGCATTGCTGGGTTTTGCAGATGCAGTTGGTACGTGACGGAGCCGAGTGTTCGCTTGGGATATGCCAGTCAGCGTCTGCTCTATATAGTTTTGAGTCTCAACAGAGCAGGAAAGTCGGTCCATATTGCAAGCATTCAACCTGAAGTAAACAGTTTTGTAGAAGATTCTTTCTTTGTTTTATCTGCTGACCCTACAAGTAATTTCAGCAAAATTATTATGTTATTTCTAACAAAAGGTTATGACAATAGAGCCTTAATGAACACTCAAAAATAAATATTAACGTTTCGATGAATTAATTCAAAGGTAAAAAATATACTGAAAATTTCATCCGTTTAAATTGCTTCTGTCTTCATAAATTAAGTCGGTGGTGAAATTTCGTCTGTATTTATTTGGTTTGTCCGTTTTACTGAATATTTCATTAATTGTTTCAGTAATCAAATGTCTGTTCGATTGATATTTGGGGAGCGGGAGCAGTAAAAAAAATTATACGTATCACACTTACCTATAACTATTTAATTTTCATGTCCCGATGGAGATCATAATTTCTTATGTACCAGGAAGCGTTGACAGTATATTATCTATACACTTTCTTTTGATAACGTTGAATGCTCCAGAGTGACGAACATGGTCATTCACTGTGATACTAGTCTTTCGGAAAGAGTTGCCAACTAATCATTAGTTTTTTTTCTCTAAAAGATACATTTCGTAAATTAGGTGAGTTACACGAAAATTTTACATTTAAGGAAAATGGTCTTTATGAACCTTACGATGGCTTACCTTTCAGTGTTAGGGTTAATAAATTCGAAATCAAAAAGTTCACTCTAAATATAAATATTATTTTAAAAATACTACAAATATACAGGTATCGATGTCGCAATCAAATGTTGAAAACGTGAGCAATTCGCAGTCGACGAACTTCACAAAGAGCTTCAACCATGCATCGGAAATGAATCAGTTTCCGTTTTGAGTGAACCAAATGATATATTTCTGTCTACGTATGGCGCACACTTGCAATGCACCGCACTGTTCAAAATACGCCGTAACCGTTACAAATTTAAACATACGAGTTTTACCCGTGCACAGTGCGCGGGCACGTGAATCCTTAAAACTATTTAATACTAGTTTCAAACAATTCATTTTGTATTTAACAATCTATTGTATGTGAATATATTGTGCAACTAATAGGCTCTAATCTCCACATGTTTTCTCACTTTTCGGGTAAATTTATTTTTACGTGAATACGTTTTAAATTACTTCTTTAAATTTTAATTAAATTTATTTAACTTTTTTTAAATTTATTATTAATTTAACTTATCACTCTACGGAAGGTCAGCAATGGAAAACTAAATTTTAAAACTAAGTCAAAGTAATCCTATTTAATAAATATAACAAAAAAATCCACATTGCGGTTGCGTTGTATTTTTAACTATTTTCCGATGCAGTGAACTGTGATAAAACGAATGAAAACGTCATCGACGTATGAAATAAATAAATAAATTCACGTGGAAAATAGGCAATTTCACGGTGCATTGGTGTTCTTTGCGTGACGAGTGCAACGTTGCGCCTGACGCTGTCGACGATCGACACTACCGAAGCGCTCCATCTAACAAAAGCTTTGTTGGCGCTTATAATGTTGGCTTGAATTTTTTAACAAAAGGGCTAAGCTGCGAGCGAGTATCAAGCAGTTTCATCAATTAAATAATTATAACATAAGCAACATACTCTCTTTTAAATAATTTTATTTTAATTTACATTAAGCTAAGAGACTTTAATAACATTTGGACTTTAAATTGTTGTAGAAACGAAAGCACAGACACTTTTGAAAAAATCATAGTACTAGTACATAAT
The DNA here is from genome assembly GCA_936446665.2 of Synanthedon andrenaeformis. NCBI lineage: Eukaryota > Metazoa > Arthropoda > Insecta > Lepidoptera > Sesiidae > Synanthedon > Synanthedon andrenaeformis. Next base: position 7,739,689 of record OW387781.2, on the reverse strand, counting down.
CTCGGAATTTGGAAATTTATATACTTTGTCCTAATTGATTATTTATCATTATAGATTATTATTAATTCAGGAATATATTTAGTCAGCAATTCTAATCATTTATTTTATGACGGAGGCTTAGTAGAACTTATTAGCTTATTAGACTTACATAGAACAACTTTAGAAATGAACTTTATATAGGCCGTCTAGCGGCTGATCAATAGGCAGCCGTCTAGGGGCTGATCAATAGGCAGCCGTCTAGGGGCTGATCAATAGGCAGCCGTCTGGCGGCAGTAACCACCCCCCTTACTACCGTTTGTGTTTCGGGGAGTTACTAAGGGATGCCTGAAATCTCCCTATCCCCTTCCCAATCCCTTATCCTTAATTCTACTACTATGGTCGGCAGCGCACTTGCAGCACCAAGTGGCGTTGCTTGTGTTATAGGCGACGGTAGCCACCTACCATCAAGTGGATCGTCATAATCGTGAATGTTAGTGTATGAAGGAGCGATATCTTATTCCCTTATCCTTTTCAAGACGTGTTACTATTGGTCCCATTTATCATTTTAGAATGGTCTACGAAACAATTTGGTCAAGATAAAAAGCAATCAGTCTAATGAGTAATCTAGCCTTTTGTTATATGTTCACATTTAAAAAAAAACTCTGCTTAATTGTTTAGAAAATTTTATGGACATTAAAGCAGCTTAACTATACATTTTTTGGAGTGATTGAATATAGATAGTTATGAGCAGTTATAGTTAAATTTAAACCGCATGATGCATTGGTATCCTAATCCAATGCATCCATGCATTATTAGCAGTGATTAGCGCCTTTCATCGTTCTCTATATGTTTTTTCTCCGACAATATCTCGTATTAGATGAATCTGGGTCACACTATGCGGCACGATAAATAAGAGCTTCTGCAACTAATAATACAGGGGAAAGATACAAGGGCGGTGACGATCAATCAAATGTATTGTACAACCGCTTAATAACCGTAGAGTGTGTAACGAGATCGTATGATCTCTTTTCAGGGTAACTGTTAGACTATGAATAAAGACTACTCTAGCAAGTAACTCTAGTAATAGACGCGCTGTTTAAGTTTAAGAAGGTTAGCAGACTTCATTTTATGCCTACTTCTTTCCAGGTCAGAGGTTTCTTCTTTTTTGTTTTCTTTTTTTTGTGTTTATTATGTCTGCAGTGTTAACATACGATATTAAGCACGACTTTATAATAACCGAACTACATATACCTATTTCTAAAATATCAGTTATTATTTAGTGTTAAACCGAGGAGATTTTTACAATGAGCAGATCGAATATATGTTAATTTAGTGCGATGAAATTATGTGTACTGAAAATATCTCACGGCAGGACTGGTCCACAAGTTTAAAGTCGCTCATCGAGCTATGCTCGGAGTTTCTTTGCTGGATAGAATCAGGAATTCTGAGATTCACCTAAGAACCAAAGCAATGGGCGGTCAAATCTGTTGCAGAGCGGATAACCGTTGGGATGGAAGATTTCTCGAATGGTGGCCACGAGTCGGAAAGCGCAGTGTGGATCGCCCTGCGGCCAGGTGGACAGACGACCTGAAAGGCTTCGCGGGAAGCGGCTGTATGCCAAGGATAGAGGATGCATGGTGGGTTGACTTGGGAGAGGCCTACAGTAGTGGAGAGACACAAGCTGATGATGTTGATGAAGATGATGAAAATATCAACAACTTATTTCTTCCCTAAAGAAAATCGTAATAAAAAGGCATAATTATTTCAGACATCAGAAGAGTTTGCTTTCCATTCACTCCGTCTTTTTCTGCGGAACAATGCATAAACTGTTGCCTTCTAAGTCACAGACAGGCATTGAAACTCCCGTTCTTATCCTTTAACCTGCGGCTACGTCTCAAGAGTTTACCCGCTTTGAGTTCCCCAAATAAACAAATTGTAATGTTTTCTCCGTCGTCAATTTTAGGGTCCATTGAATATCTATTCATGCTTAAAACCAGCTTTCTTTTATTACTTTATTTTAGGAAGTAATAGAGTGATAGTCTTTAACTTTCTCTTTGTTTTCAATAACAATATTTTTGTATAAAGTGTATTAACAATAATCCTAACATATATGTATATTATAAATAAAAAAATAAATAAATGCGAAAGCAAGTATGTTTGTTTGTTACGCTTTTATGCCTCAACTAATCAACCGAAAAGGGCTTATGCCCTTTACCACCCAGAAAAAAGTTCTGTTCCCCAGTGATTAGAGAAATATTCCCGAGAGAAAGACCTAGTAAATAAATACTAATATTTTAAACTAATAAATACTAATTAATAATTTACTATTTAGTAAATAAGTACTAATAGTAGTTAATAAATACTAATATTTTAAATATAAAATTGAAATGTCTGTATGTTTTGCTTTTCACAGCTTAACTTTAAATTTCAAGAAATTAGACATCTTCTGGGTGAGCTCACTCCATTGTGGGACCTCGTCTTTGATGCATGGGGCTAGATGCTGGCCAAGAGCAAACCCATTATTAATAAAAAAAAAAAAACTACTGACAAGATCTTCATAAAATCCTGGGAGGAGATATAGGAAACTTAAACTCAAGCGGACAAAGCAGCTTGCACGCTTTTCCGAATTACTTTGTTACTGAACTGTATCTTAACAGATGCAGATTTTCTGAATATTTTCGGTAGTGTTTGTACAGTCACTGCTTTGCCCACGACGCTTCGTTGCTCTAATCGAGATAATGTAGACAACAAAATATAGGTGCGCGGCTTATGAAACGGAATTTCCACGGGTGGTTCTCGTACGTTGATGCAGTCACGTTACGTATTCAAACGGTATCGCGCACCGGCGCGCGGCGAGCAGGCCAACTCCTATGCAAATTACTGCATTATTGCTTTGGTTTCGTTTGTGTGCTTGTTATACATTGCAGTTACATACACTTTACAAAGTTGACGGGATAGTTTTAGAGAAAACACGACAACAGTCTAATCGTAGGTCAAATTGTGTGTGATACTATATTTTTTGGTCATGTTGAGGTCTATATTGAGCGTACTGATAGGAAATTCATTGCGTGATATTTATTGTATGAAAGTAGGAGCAGATGTATACACCTAAGATGATTCAGTTATTGACAAAAAATTACCTAATTACTTAAAAACATGTCTTGTATACTTACATCTGTACTCACATACTTAATGCTCAATACTTAACCAATCCAAACGAATAGTTCAGCACCGTTAGATACCTAATCAGTTGTGACATTCTTATCCTTTAATTGTCTCTTTAAAATTTTGTTATCAGGATCTGCATATGCATATTCCTGTTTTTGATAATTACTAATATCTGATGTTTGTGTCAATAAGCGACGGTAGCCACCTAGCATCAGATGTACTTGATCAAAACAATACCTGTTGTATCTGCTGTTGTGCAATCTCTCAAACAGTATTAAACGATGCAGTTTGAGAACATGGATTATGATACACCTCGATTCGATTATAGCAGTGAAATTATTTTGAAACATTTATCTGAAGTATTAGTTGCAAGCAATGTACAGCAACGCAAAGTTAAATTAAATCGTATGCGGATTTGGTATAGGTCCGCCTGAGCTTAAGGCCTGTCTCGCCACCTGCGCTCGGAAGGCCCCGTCTACCATGAAAATACAAATTACGCCGCTTTTTGGTCATGATATTTTATTTTTAACTACATGTATTTATACATATTACTTGTGTTAAATTTTAATATTTTATGGAGTAATTGATAAAATACTACTTAAAAAAACATATATTGAAAATCTTAGTTTTTATTTATGAATTTATTGGAATTAACATCAAACCGTAGATAACATTATGAAATTCAAAAATTGTAAACCTTAAAAAATCATTTTTACTTTACATGTTTTCCCACTTTAAATTCTTACTAGATTTTGCCGGCCATTTCGTCCGCGCCCACTTTTCTTATGTGTTAAAATATGTATTCAATCTTTATTGCTCAAATAATTTTGTCAAGTAGTGAATTATTTATTTTTATTATTCGATGAGCAGTACTTTTTTCTGAATAAAATGAATTCTATGTCCTTTTCTGTATCCCTGAAAACGTGTTGAGTATTTGAACCGTGAAAGAGTAACTTACAACAAACTCACTTTCGCATTTATAATAAGAATGATTTGGGATTCGTAACAAATATTCAATTCTTGATAATTTTTTAACAAACATTTCTGCAGCAACATTTGACACATTATGACAAAGCACGTTAATAAATAAAAAATATTTTTTTTGCTCACCGAATTTAAAGTTCATATCTTCAAGTATTCAAGTAGCAAGTTTTATAAGACACACATAAGCGGTGTGCCTATTATTTAGGTAGATATAAAGTTTGATATAAAGCTTTCCTTGCGACACGTTGTGTTGACACGAAAAATTCCTCATCGCCTTTGTCTTCGATTTAAAAGGTGTGTAAATAAAGGAGTGAGAGACAATGGGAGGAGAGCAAACAAGGTCATAAAGCACGTCACAATACGAGCCTATATATAATCAGCTTAGTGATAAATTGGCAAACAGCACGCGAGCAACGCAGCTGCTTCCGCCCCCTCGTCCGACGACTGACACTTGTCTTTGCTCAGTTGTTCCCCGCCTTCTAATGTCTTTTGATGGAACAACTAACGATATTGTCTTTACGTGCATTGACTTCGAATTTTCAAGACAAAATAACACGACTTTTCTTCAAAAATCTCCTATAATAAACTGACGCGTTCAAATGAGCAATACGGTGTACTCAAGGCGCTTGGAGTCGTCATGACATTAGCCGTCTGGACGGGGTGTAGCCCTGCTACACCCGCTGATTCATTTACATAAGCTATGTTGTGTTTAAAGTATAACAGGTTCTTTATTTTTCAGCGTGTAAACATTTCCAATTGCTGTTTCCATTCTGTACTGTTTAGGAGCAGTAGGGTGTTCAAACCATTTTATAGAAGTTTTGGTGATACGAAATAAAATGTACACACCAATTTTTATCTAAACTTTGATAAAAAAAATTTTTCAAGCTTTTTGGTCTAGCCATAAATGGCGCCGTAATGTTTGCAATGTGTTATCAGAAACTAAAACCCTAATTTAAGTTTCAATTTCAAAACTGAAATCCAATTACCATGCAATAACACTAAGCGCGGCAATTTACGAAAATGTTTTAAAACTGTACGCTTAAATATAAATTTTATTTTCCGCTCCACAAAGTCCCTTTTTCTCTTATTTTATGGGAGAATATTTTTCTTGCTGCTTAACCACAGGTAGGGGACTAAGCTGCGATAAAAACACTAATTACAAAGTTGCATTTCGCTTGTTTTAGCTTTTCTAAATTTGTTTACGTAAAAATTTAGCTTTTAATTTATTTAACACACAGATTATCTAGGAGACGATAATATTTATGAGTACTTTAATGCTGGAGTTCATAGTGTATCAAAGATCAACTTACATTCAGATTAAGATTAGTTCAGTGTAAGAAATATTTAATTATGATTCTTACCTGTAAATGTTAATAACAAATGCAGTATTGCCAACGCTATAGCTGCTTCCAGGACACTGGACATTTTCTATGAAACGCTTTCTTTCAGAGCCGACATTGGAAATTCTTTATGAAGCACCGTAAAGACGATTCCCTTTCTGTTTTTTCATTATAATGACCCCGGAAAGACTAACTTCCATCGATTTCTTCATCTCGATACTATGCTCTCTCGAGAGAGCATTATTGTTAATCTGGAACAAATATATATCATTTGAGTTATAATAAATAAAAAATATTTAAATTGTTATTTAATTTGATTGATTTAATTTATGTATAATATTATCCCGAACTAAAACTGGACATCACGTTTGGCGGCAATAAAAAACCATTTTACCGAAAGTATCAGCATGTGTGCTGTTGTGTGTTTTTTTGTGTGATTTATTGCTTCACAAATTTTTGTCTAATGGCCATCGTTATAAAATATTTAAAGCCAAATTGTTATTTCGCATCCAAGCAAACAATTAAGTACTTACAAACGAAATACTAAATTGATGGTGCTTTAACTGGCTAACTGGTGTAGCTTGTGTCCTTAGGCGATGGTAGCCACCTACCATCAAGTGGAACGTCAGCCTGCCTGCCACACCTAATAATATATTTTAAAAAAAAAACAAATTACCCTTCAAGTTCGTAATATTAAAAAAAATATTATATACCAGAAATACGTATTATACTAAAAATATCTTTATCAGATCAGATATGTAACTAGATAAGTGAAGTACAAAACTGAATGTTGTAACCAAATGAGGGTTACTTTTAAAAACCAATAAAGGCATTGTTTGCATACATACGATGGATAGACATTTAATGGGGTATTGATATGTCGCGCGGCCATAGAAAAATTTGAATGCCCGCTCCATGGTTTACTCGATCCGCCATATAAACAGGCGCAGGGTAGTATCGTATCACGCGAACCAGTCGTTAACACTGCTTCAAGTTGTACTAATGGAGAGGTGAGTGTGTCAGTATGACCGCAAAACCACTCCAAATGTATCTAACGGCTCGAATGTCAGCCCAAGGAGAATGGTAATTAACGTAGATAATGTTTAACTATATTCTATTGTATTTTTATTGTAATTATGATGATCGTCTTAAGCTAAGTTTGATGTAAGTTTTAGTTTCAGTATAAGCTTATTTGTTGTGTTCAATGACCTGCCTAATAAAACTGTTGTTAGCTAATTAGTTGGCATGTGTGCCTTAACGTTTAGCCTATAATATTTTTTTAGTAATAATAACCTAGCTGAATTTAATTAGCCATTACCAGTACAGCAACTCACTACCGAGTTCGCAGTTTTAATGATTTTTTTTTAAATCTTATTCCTTAATTTTTTAAAATCTGTTTTTAAATCCTACTTCAATCTATTTGGTCCCATATTCAGTCCTACTAGTTGACAATATTCTATATTATTAAAAGTGTTTTTAAAAATATAGAATCGTCCAAGCCGTTTTTTAAAATTGTTTTTTCTTTTAACCTTGTTTTACATACCGAATATACTTTGATATAGATTTAGTAAAAAGCAGTTATCTTGACACTACAAAAGACACTTCAATTTTATTTATTAGTGTAGCTTGACATTCAAATTAGTTGAGTAGATTAAAAAACGAAGCAGACAAACTAAAGACCTGGTCACCCGCTTGTTTTGATAGTCTTTAAAGAAAATAGTTACAAATTTATATGAAAAAATTATTAACATTTTAAAAGTTTAACCCTAGCCGGTATTCATTAAAAGGCCGTGAATGAATCGGCCGTAGAGCACAGTAGAATGTCAGTGAAATATTTTTTGAAAAGGTCCGCTATTTCAAAGCTGCGTCGTCGAGGTATTGAATGCGTTTTAATGAAAAAACATGCGCCAATTCGCAACAGCCAAGGGAATTTTTTAAACCCCTGCGCGGAGCCTCACTATTACGGAATGCATCGGGCGGAATTTTCATTTGTCCGAATATTATTTCCTGTTTCAGTGGGATTTTGCGGCCGCTTAACATTGTGAATGCGTCGCTTGGTGATTACCGTTGATAGATGATCGGATTAGTCACGGACGGTTTGTTACTCGATTCGCAATATTGTTTCGTACTGGTACTGAAAAGGAGCGCCGATTATACGCTTTAATTAATTGATAACAATGTCATTAACAAGCGTCACGTTAATTTTAACAAAGTTATACATAAATTAACAAAATTTTGTTCAACAAAATTAATAAATTGTTAGTTTTTCTAATTTTCCTAAACTCCTCGTACATTTTCTTACTAAAGTCGACAGCGCACTTACAGTAGCTGATGTGACGGTAGTCACTTACCATCACGCGGACCAGCCTGCCGAATTTACATAAATAAAAATATTAAGTTCAAATATTTAAATTTTTATTTTAAATTATTAGTTTCAATACAATAGAAATATTGTAAATATTTGTATATTTATTTAATAAAAAAAAAAAAAATTTGAAAAAGTTGTAGTCTATATTTTCGGACTTTCAGAAGTTTACAGGTTTACAGAATTTTACAAATAATATTATGTAATGCTGTGTTAATTTTTTTAATGAATATATATATATATTAAAATGTAATATTATTTGCATTTTTTTAGATAGTTATATTTAATTTTAGGTCATAGTTATGATTATTTTATAACAATAATTAAGTTTTTAATTTTAACTATAAAGTTACGTGTGTAGCTGCAAACTTACCTAAGTATATAGAGTTTTTTTTATTACTATTAATTTATAATAAAACATCTTAAAAGTTATTTAAATGTGCGTTAAGTATTATGTAATTGGTTAATTAATGTCATGTAGGATGTATTTGTATTTGCATTAAACATAACAAGAACCATGCTAAAAAGTTGCTTACATTAAAAGTATTGAGTTGTTTTTAAAGAAACAATTATGTTAAAGTAGAAAGATCTTATATTTATTACGTACCCATTAAATTAAAAACTAAATGAAGATGTCATACACTTTTTAAAAGACTCAGATAACATTAACAAAAGTTCATACGTGACGTATATTGAAAATTTTAAATAGTTTTCTCTTCCCGTATAGAAAATACTTATTCGTGTAAACGTACGAAAGTTATCGAAAAGTTCGCGCCATTTTCAGCAAAGAGCCAAACTTTAAGCTCGTCATCACGCAAGCAAATGCGCGGTGCGACTGAAGGCTGGCTTCAATCCCTCCGACACATTCCCGCTCACTACCTTTCAAGTTTTCCACCATTTCACTTAAAATAAAAAGGTCGCACGTCTCTTTTATCACAAAGTATTCTGAACTTTATCAGTTTAACGGACGGCTCAAAGTGTATTTTACGTATTCATCTTTTGGGTTGAGCTTATTCCAAGATACTTTCAAGGTGCGTTCGCCTAATACTGAAACGTATAAAGTGCGAATTCTTAAAATAAGAAATATTGAACGCTTCTAAACGGACATTGAGTTCAATATAAATAAATGGAAATGATGCCGTGCTTTGGAAAATAAGTGAATTTTTCCTAGAAAGAGAGAGACAAATATAGTTTCGTTGTACAAAGGGTACGGCCTATACGGACCAGTGGTGGGGATCATCTTCAATGTTTCCAAGTATCAGGGTCTAGATTGAAAAAGTAATTGGTAATTAAACGACTTTTTATATTTATACATTTTATATTTACATAGCGGATTAATATAGCAAAATATTTTTCTTATGTACAAGAAATAGCAAAATATTTTTCTCATTCACAACACTAACAACACACGATCAATAATGTTAATAAAATATGTCGGAAATGAGTGCAGTGACTGAAGTATGAAACGATATTTCTTAACTGCATATTGACTCATTTTTAAAACATAAGCGAGGAAGCAAAAGCTCAAAGGACCTAAAACTCGTAGCAATGTTGTTTATTTTGTTTAGAAAGAAAGCCGGTACACAACGGAGTGAACGCCACATGTCAGAACATGAATAAAAGAAGAGCCATGTTTCAGACTTTCAAAAGTTCAACTAGTATTTCTCAAAGCAATATATTCAAGTAACTACATTTCTTTAAGTGCATCGAGTACATCGTAGGCCTTGCAAACAAATACCTTTGTATTTTAAAAACATATAATACATAAATTAATAGTTATATTTTAATGCGATTGTTATATGTACATTTTATTTAAATTTTAACTGGTTATCGATTAAATTTTCTTTTATAAAAAAATATAATATAAAAAAGTGACTAAAAATTGCATTAGCCATAAATATTCTAATGAATATGCTTATTTATTTATTTTTATGTTCTTGGTGACAATATTTTGAGCTTTTTTCTAAACATTATCTTTAAAGTTTTAATGTTTACAATTTCATAAAAAAAAACGTAAGTTTATTCAGTCTTTTTTATTCACGAGTTAATCACAAGTTTATTTCGTGTATTCGCTTTAAATTTGAATTTAACACAAAAATAAATAAACATTCCCAATTTTAAAACTGCAAATGGCTTTACACGAATTGTAAATATATAAATATGAAATTAAAGGTATGTAACAATAGTAACATATACACATAGTAACAATTTATGAGTCTTGCGTTTGACCCTAAATTTGTGCAATAAATTATGGTTTACTTTGTCGTTTATGAGGGCAGCTGCAGACATAACCCGGTACGGAACATGTGTAACAGATTGCAGCAATAAGGGAAATTGTCTTTTTTATGAACGCTTGCCGACAACCAAAGTATTCACGTGAAGAAAACACCGCGCTTCGCAATCTAACGCGAGGCAAATATTGTCTTTTTGAGGCAAGAAATCAAAAATTTACTTATTTAAATTATGTTTTGAAATAAATACACGACCCTCTCACAGATAGCAGAAGACAATTATATTGAAATCTATAAAAAAAATCTATATAAAAATCCCTTTTAAAAAATAATGGTATAAATACTTAAAGTATATATGGAGAACAACTGGAGAAAGCTAATCCGTACTATATAATATTATAAAATGCGAAAGTTTGTTTGGATGTATGGATGTTTGTTACTCTTTCACGCAAAAACTACTGAACCGATCACAATGAAAATTTTGCATTCACGTTGTCTGGGACATCAGAAAGGACATAGGGTACCTTTCATCCAGAAAAAAAGGACTATTCCCCGAGGGATCTTCTAAAATTAAGGAAACTAACTCCTGGCTAAGTGTTATAGCAATAACGATGTCAGGCGATATATTGCTTTTTCAACGCGGACGAAGTCGCGGGCACCATCTAGTAGTTTTATATAATAGGGTTTATGGTCTACCAGTTGGATTTAAGAAAAAATATATTTTGCATTTCATGGGCTAATTCTGAGTAAAGTTGTCGTACTAATATTATAAATGCGATAGTTTTTATGTTTGAATGTTCGTTTCTCAATAACGCTAAGACAGCTTAACGGGTTTGGATGACATTTTTCACACAGATGCCTAATTACCTGGATTAACATATTGGATATATTTTATCATGAAAAATGTCAGGTTCTTGAGCCACCGTCGTCACAGCTATACTTAAAGATGCCAGGCGTTATTTAGGTGCTATATTTTTCAATTGTCAATGCGGAAGAAGTTGCGGGTACCAGCTAGTATGATATTTAATTATATAATCACGCTATGGTTCTCAGAAGCCGAGCGAAAGGAAAAAGTTAGAAGAAGCGAAAACGAAGTAATAGCGCGTGCGAGCGATGAGTTTCGTTGCGATGCGTATACTCAGTGGCCGAGGCGATTTTCATCGGGCCGAAAATCAAACATTACCGAGAAATGTCGACATGTACATTTGCTTTTGTCATTTTAAATTGAACGGCGGCTAAAACCGCAGGATACAGCTAGTTGAAAATATAGTTACAGTTTAGGTTTAATAAAATAAAAAATAAATTCTAAAAAATAAAATCTTCCCTACCTTTTGTTTCTATTCATGTAAGTGCGACGTACAATTGTTGCCCCCAGAGCCATTTGTCTTTTGTACCTGAGAGGTGTCCACTGCGAACTGAATCCAGAAGTTAATTTCACGGGGTATTTCTCTTGCTGTAAGAAAGTGCCTCCTTATTTTAAAGCACTCTAGTGTAAAATAAGAATTAATTCATTTCCTACTGAGGCACTAGACGCAGAAATTGGAGATAAAATGCAAATTTTATTAGAACCGTTGTATGTTGGCCGTAAAGTGTGTTTGTTAAGTGTGTACCTAAAACAATTCAAATTAAAATATATTTGATATTTAACAATAAAATAAATAAAATTGGCATTTCTTCATTAATGTCTGAATTAATAACAAATAGTCTTTCATTCATCCGATAGATTGTGGCATACATTGAAATTAATGGTAATACAAATTTACCGAATCATACTAAGCATTAGAAATCCAACACCTGGCAAAAGTATAACAGCAATGAATAAATATGTAAGGCCTTATATGGCTTACATATTTTGTCAGTTATATTTTTCATTTTTAAACGCGAAGTAGCAGGCACCAGTGAGTTTACTATAACCGGATATTAATACTGGAAATTTATAAGCTTAAAACTTTGACTTTAAATTTGATTATTTCAAATAAATTTCTTGAATGAATATTTAAATTAAAAAAATATGCATTATATCCAGGTTTCCATTGCCGGAGAACATTCGTCACGGCATGTAACTATTTTAACGTTCATCTCTAGACATTATCTTACCGAACAGTCGGCTCGTACGAAAGTTGTGCGCCATTATTTTCTTGACATATTTCACAACGGCGGAGCACAGTAGCAACGTTTTATTCCTTGCAAAATTCACGATGCATCTGAATGAAAGACATTTTCATAAGGTGGTTATAAGTACAATTTGTAAGAGAAATATTTACATAATTTTTGTTTTTAGATGAAAATTAAAACTAAAATTCTAAATTACTATACGGACTACATATATTTGAAATAGTTATTTGAATCAAAATATGCACGATTTCTTATAACTAGTCGATGCTAGATAAAAAAATTCCGACTTCGTACGCGTGGACTTCATTTTAAGATATGTAATTTATATATTTTTTATAAACAATAAAATTAATATAAAAAAATAAACAAAAAATAAAATGTGTAGATAACTAATAGACTAAGGGCCTCTTTCACCAAGTACAAGTAAAGTGTTGATTAATTACTTTTCAAGTAATGCTAATTGGCGAGTAAATGTTCGAGTTTCTTGTTTCAATTTGAGTGAAATTACCCTTGGGTAATGCTACTCGAAGATGGTGAAACTCGTACGCTTTCTAACCGGTGACTTTAAATGGCGGTTAGCCTACTTAACACTTTACTCAGATGGTGAGAGGCCCTAACTATAAAGAATTATAGGTTTTCATTTTCCTGGTTAGCCTACTAACTTTTCAGACGTAATCATATATATCTATGATTATTTAATTAAAAAATACTTTCTTACAAAAAAAATCTATCAATGTCCTTTAGGTCATTTAAATAAAATGAAAGAGTACTCGTCTGTCATTTCAAGTAGACATTCAATTAAACTTCACAAATTCTCAACAAAAGTGGCCTGTCGCGTGTTCTAAGCAATCATATGACCAAACAGCTGTGAGCCGCGGTCTGCTCTTCTAAAAACTATTTTTAATATATTATTGCTTTTAAATGGGGCTCAAGTTTTGCTGGCGATATGGTTATATTGTTATACACATATACACATAGCGCCACTGCTGCAACGTGAAAACAAATCAACGATACGGTACAGTCTGGGACGTTTTTATTTTGTCTGCTACGTAATTGAATTTTGTGGTTCGTTCGATGATAGAGCTTGGATCGCGCGGCGGATTTGTTTACTAGTTGAGATGCAAATGGACACCTCCATTTCGTTTTTATATGTCCCACAAAACTATTAAACGTGAATTGATTTAGAAAGATATGAATATCTAAATCGATTTATGCTAACTAGTCAGTATAATCCCAGTAGTTGCATTGAAGTTACGCATATTTAAATACTAGCTGTGCACGCGACTTCGTACGTGCTGTTGTTCGTTTTATAAAAACCCACAGGAATCTAATATTTTTCCAGTAAATAAAGTATCCTATATCTTAATCCAAGTAATAGAACTATGTGCCAAATTTCGGTTATCCATCCCAAAAAAGCCATTCTAAGGGAAATACTCGGAAATGTATATCCGAGAATTCACATTAGCCTGGATGGATAAATGCAAATGCTTTATCCAAATCTGTTCAACAGCTTTTGCGTGATTGAGTAAAAAACATCCAAACGTACAAACTTTAGCATTTACAGTATTAGTAGAGTTGTACGAGTATACTTAGATACATTTTATATTTAAAAGCTTACGCGATATTTTATTCTCGATCTAAATGGACGTTATCTCAAAGTAGCCTGAAGCTGTGGGAGTGTTTGATTCTAGCTACGTTTCAGTATATTTGTGTACTAGAGACGTTGAAAGGAAAAAAATATGAATCACCACCTGGCACAGTTCACACGGTTTTTGTTAGATTACTTACTCGTACGTATTCGGCAAGCAGACTCACGCTGAAATGCTTGAATTGTCTCAATTTAGAAAACAACAAGCAAATTGAGATGAATATACACAATATACAAATAAATATACAATATACTTGGCAATCGGAATTGCCAAATATAAAAGTTACACAATGAACCTGAACAAATGATAGCGTTGCTGCAAGAATGAGAATACCGTGGATAGACAAAGAGACAAAAGTTCTAACAACTATTTTTTTATCTTGGTAACATATTTAAAAAAAGCCCTTGTTTCTTTGAAAAAATATTTAATGTACAGAAACGGCTCGTTTACGATTTTACTATAATATATGTATAGATATAGTTTGGTACATTTCAAAGAAACCAAAATTTACTATACTAACCAAAAATATTTTTTGTGTGGAGAGTAAACAAAGACGCGGTCTAGTAAAGCAAAGCCGATTTAATGCTATAAATATTTAAATCCGTCGACACCTGCCAACACGAAAATAAGAATTCAACAAAAGTATAAATACTTAGATAAAGCATTAAGGATAAAACCACTCACCAACTGAACATAAAAACCTAATCATAAAAAAATATATTCTAGTTTTAAGATCGAATATACTACATATTTACATTGGGAATCAATTACAATTGTTTTAATTAAAAAAATAAAAATAATAATCTATATCTATATTACCCGATAATATTTGGGTATTTTTTTGTGTTTTTTTCTTTTTTTTTATCATTCATTATTAAAAGGAAATCGGTAAACTATAATATTATATAAGGTAAATTATTTTATTATATTTCCTGTAATAATGTTGAAGGTGGAATTACTACTTACTTAGGTTCAATTTTTAGACATAGCAAATAAGTTGTTACATAATTCTGTAATTTACACATTTTCCTACATTTTATATTAACTGAAAATATACTTAGGTTTTGTAAAAAGGACCCTTGTATTCACTATAAATTGGTTAATTTATTACGGTTCAATATACAAGGTTCGAATTCGATATTTGCATAGCTTTTGTTTTTGATTTTTCAGGAACTGTGAAGTAGTACAAAAATAATGCAAAATAACATTAAAAATGATGAAAAGAAGAGAACATTGCAAAACTAAAAGAATTTAAACATTTCTACAAGAATACAAAGAATTTAGTGAAAGTTAATTAATGCATATTTTTTGCAATATTTCATAAATAAATATCCTTAATTCTAGAAAAATAAAAAAAAACGAAAAAGAGCACCATCAACCTATTAACAATAAATGACAATAGCTAACCTATTAACCTATTAACAATAAATGACAATAGCTTTTATAAATCCAAAACAACAGACAGCATAATTTAAAAAAAATACGTTTCAAGGAAACGCGTGCTTTGTCCATAGAGTAAAAGCATTTTCTGTTATTTTAGTTAAATGTGCGACCGCTTTTTCTGGTGTTTCAGTATTCTGAGATTCTTAACTATTTTAAGTTTACTGCCGTATTATTATTTTTTAATAAAATAAATTGATTTTATTTTTCGTTCTGTAATTTTCATTAATACACAAAAATGTTTTTAATATGTATGTCATTTTGTAATTAGAATACAACTTCAACAATTAAATTTATATTCGTTAAATCAATCGAAGGAATAACACAATGAGTGTGAACCGTATTTAGAGAATAGGGAAAATATTTTATTTCCGAAAATGATACAGTTCATTTATAATAAGTAACAAAAGAATCTGTTAACAAAGAAGAGGCATCACTCAAAAGTCATAAGTATGGAGTCAATAGCTGGTGTCAAAACACTCCTGAGTTTCCATTCAACACTGCTGTTTATAAATAATTCAATATTGGCCCGAGCGATGTTCGGTTCGCTTTTCTATTCAACGTGTAGCGACAGAAAAATAAAAATGAAGACATTAATTCCACAAAAAATATTATTTTTACTCTATTATTTCACTATTAAACCGTTTCATTTGTAATTTCTTAACGGTTGCTGGTACGGTCATAGGTACAGAATAATTATTCCCATAGGTATGAAGTCTGCTGGTTAACCTTATTAGAACAAAGGAAGTGGGTCTCCCCATTTCGTTTGTTTTATCAAAGCTAAAACTTTTAGTTTGAGCAAAACTAAAAGCGGGGTTAGTCGGAAAAACATATTAAATAAAACACTACGAGTGGTGACCCTTTGTTTTTTTTATGTCAAGGCTACGGTCGACTTGATGGTAGGTGGCTACCCCCGTCTATAACTCAAGCAACACAAAAGGTACTGCAATTGCCCTGCTGACCATACAAGGATTTGGAAGGGATAGGGCAATGGGCTCTGGCATCCTTTACTCACACTTATCGAAAAATAACAGCACCACGGAAGTGTTCTGTAAGGGGGTGGTTACTGCCGCCAGATTGGCTGCCCAAATGACAGCGAAACACAGTTTGCCCTGCCACTATTTTCCAAATCCAGACCAGAACCATTTTCCAAAGTTGGCCCAGCCGCGAATCGAACCCGGGACCTCTGAGACAAACTATTAAGGCAAATACTCTAACCACTCATCGAATAGGCTCACCAAAACTGACTGATTCAATAGTGCCTATTCATTATATTTCACTTAAGAAAAATCAGTAGGTTATACAATTCACGTTCTTTATTAATCGCGCTTAAAAGTTTTTTCTGACCATACTTAGACAAAAAATAAGAGCCTTCCCGTTTATCTTGCGTGAGAGTTGAAGTGGGGTCCATGGAGTGCTTTATTATCATGAGAGGTGAACTTTGTGCTTACTTCAATCTACGTACCTTTTCTAAGAAGTGCACTTTAGATTGAAGATGCGAAATCGGCAAGATTTTTTGGCTACATCATTAAAATTAATAAGTTGACGTTGTCATAAATTTGTTGTTGAATAATAATCAAAAGGGCCTATTATAGACAATGTGTTCCAACTGCGTAACCAAATTGTGATTTTGAAAGTCGAATTCAGGTAAAATCAGTGTTTTCCCAATGGAACCATTTTTCATTGATCCAAGCAACGCAGACATTCCAGAACAAAAACAGCTATTCTTCTTTAGAGATTTACAACGACGTAAAAAACGTTTAAGTAAAAAGGAGTTTATTTTCCTTGGAACTCAGCCATTGTGAAAAATGCCGTGAAACACCTATAGATGATACCTTTATTTTCTGCTTTTAATTTTCTATTTAAATCACCGTTTATTTTTTAGATAAATATTCCGATAAAGGGTTGTATTTTTGATATATTTATTTTTAGTCTGAAATACAAGTATTGCTGGGGCTTGTAATTTTTTCGGTTGTAGAAATATTGTAATTATTAATAATATTGCTCGAGAACGGCTGGGTCAATTCAGCTAAATATTTTTTGAAATATTCAATGGAGTCCCAAAAAGGTTTTCACGAAGAGAAAAAATTGGCAGTATCATTTCATTAGTAGACACATCCATTTTTATTTGGAGATGAATGTTTATTTATGTCTCTCGTAACCCACAAAAGACAGTTCGATTTAAAACGGAGAAAAGCATTTCTGTAACTTAGCACGCCATTCAAATTCAACCTTTACTTCTTTTATGTCGTCGCAAAAGGAAATGTCGCAATCGGTGAAGTCGTCTTTAAACTGATAGTAGTGTTCGAGGTAAATGTTCGAAAGGTTGAAAATTTTCGACTCCGCGGGGACGGTACGAGGTATCGGAGCCCCTTCCGTTGCACACTCAATAAACAGTTCGTATTCAGACTCTTCAATTAAATAGATGTTTTATGTTGAATCAATGTATTAATCCAACTGGTCATTCGATGATATGTATTACTATGATAAAAGGTAAAGTTTAAATGTATGACGTAATCTTCGAAACTACTAATCCGATTTAAAAAATTCTTTAACCAAAGTTAGAATTATAGTAGACCATAAATAAACCATTATTTAAAGGATCATCTAACAAATTATCTCTGTAACCGTCACTAAAATGTTACAATGATATTAGTGTACCAGAGCAAAATCGATTGACATAAAATTGACAAACTTACTATGTGCTATTTGTTACCCTTTTTACCATTTTAACGATATAGGAAACTGTTTTGATGGTCAACATTGATCTGGAAGATTACTATGAATTGAGACGAATGAAAAAATTCAACACGGTATTTTTATGTTGAATTTGGAGATAACTTTTGGATCTACATTCGTGGGGATTGCATATTCATGCGGTGGTTAATGGACAGTTGTGACGAATAGGCAGAGATGAGAAAAGTTCTGTGCTGTTGGCAATGCAAAAAATATATATCAAAATTTAATAGTGGGCGACGCGTCACGTGTTATAACATCAGATTTAATTGTATCACTGTACCGTATATTTTGTTCCCATATAAGCCTCATCAGACATGCAAATTGAAAAGTCTCGTATCATCTTGGCATATAACCTCCTTCCTCTAAAACTTTCAGCGCTTTGAAAAGCCGACAATGCTTTAAAAAAATCTAGATCATGGTAAAAAATTCTCTCAATTATAGATATTGTAACATACTTCAAGGGTTCTTAACTTTATTAAGACATGAGTTTGTCATTGTGTGATATTTAGTGCCTACAATATTTTATTTTTATGACAGTCTGACGGTCCACTTGATCGTAGGTGGCTACCATCGTCTATAACAAAAGCAACACCGCAGATGATGCAAGTGTGCTGCCGACCATAGTAGGATAGGGGATAGGAAATAGGGAAGTGGTAAGTAAAGGAGGTTGTAAGGTACACACAGGCGATTCAGCGACTCTTCCTGGACACCACACATAATATTCAAAGGGAGAAAATTACACACGCACGTATTTTTACGCATGTTAGCACGTTTTTTCAACTGTCACTTTGACGTCATGCGGTGTTGCCAGTTTCGCGTGAACAGGAAGGGATAATGAGGAATGGGCTCTGGCATCCCTTACTCACACCAAAACACAACAGCACACACGATAGTCTTCTGTAAGGGGGTGGTTACTGCCGACAGACGGGTTGCCTAAATGACTGCGAAACGCAGTGTGCCCTGCCACTACTACATATACAGGGTGGAAAAATAAGTCGGGCCCTGGAGGGAAACTACCTTAAATCCTTAAGCTAGCTCATTTTACATAAAGGAGACATTCCTTTATTTTTAAAAAGAAACAAAACTGCATTCAAAGACTTTTTTAAAACTCGCTTGGCTCGCCCGGGACTCGAACCAACTAAAATTTAAAAAAAAACAAACACTCGCTGTTTTATTATACTAATCGATAGGATTATTATTCAGGATAAAATTTCTCTAATAAACATTTGGTCTTAAAAATAAAAATGATCGTAAAATTTAACATTAACTTTATTTTGTTATCAATTTGTTACACTTAAATTATTTAACTGATAAATTGTTCGAAATGAGCCCCCTCGTTCCGGATACACAAATTTAGTCTCCGTTGAAATTCATTTCTTGTAGCCTTCAGCAAAGTGTTGTGGTGTATGCCCCTAATAACATTTTCTACAACCCTTAGCTCTTGCACGGTGTCATAACAGGTTCAATAAATAACATTTTTTACATTACGTTCATTAAAGAACTTATGTACTAAATAGGTATTCTTCATGGATATCTTGTACGACAGACGAGAGTAAGACCAAATGTTTGTTAGAGAAATTTTGTCCTGAATAATAATCCTATCGATTAGTATAATAAAATAGCGAGTGTTTGTTTTTTTTTAATTTTAGTTGGTTCGAGTCCCGGGCGAGCCAAGCGAGTTTTAGAAAATCTTTGAATGCAGTTTTGTTTCTTTTTAAAAATAAAGGAATGTTTCCTTTATGTAAAATGAGCCAACTTAAAGATTTAAGGTAGTTTCCCTCCAGGGCCCGACTTATTTTTCCACCCTGTATATGTATAATGTAAAATATATATTTGTGTCTGAATTTGATAAATTTATTTAACCCGTGTTTGTTTAATCAATCAAGACACAGATAAGCTACGATTATATAATCGTAGCATAATTCACTTGGTGAATGTGTTTATTTAAAATTTTGAAGATATATTATTTAAGATGGATGATTGAGTTCAATTAACTTCTGTTAAATTATTAAATATTTGAAACATGATTTGACATATTTTACATTCCAAACTCATATTCGTGTTCCCAAATGAGATGGAATATGTGAAATCTCGTAAGAAGACAACCTGTTACTAGCTCTGATGGCTTCTTGATGCTTTTATGATGTCGTGTCCACGACAACGGATGCGAATATTCCCTAACATAATGTGATTTTTTATCCCCCTTTATGCGATATGTTTACTATCCTTTCTTCTTGTACAATGTTGTTTGCGGGAAAACATTTTAAAATCTTTATCACTTAACGTTACTGCCGCAATAATAGTTTGAGCATTTTTATTTATATTTTGTTGTCATAACAAACTTTTTTTTTAATAAAACTTATGAAATGTATACATGTAAAATCAACGTTTCTTAAATTTTAATAGTAAAGGAATATTTGAAAAAAAAGTTATGTTAAAAGTTTAAAGGCGCCTGCAAAAGACATTCTTACGTCCTTAGATCAATATTTTCCCTTATTGCTGCAATCTGGCTTAGCTATTGTACGAGTAGTTAAAGGTACATATTCCTGGTTAAAATTCTCGTGCAAGATTTATTTTATAGCCAAATATTTCAAAGTCAGCCTTCGGTGTACTTATTCTGATTTGTCCTGAACTGAACAAAACCTTACTTCGTTTTGTCAATATCGGTAGTACACTTGAATATAGGGAGAATGCAAAGATGCATTCAAGATGCATGGATCGTCTGATCGCCTCTTGAGTTTTATATCGTCGTCTTAAAGGTAAAACTAATTAGGTGACCATTTTGTTCAAAAATGATATTTTTCACTAAATGTACTTCTTTAGTTTAATGCCATATCAGGAAATAGTCACTATAAGTAAGCATACTAATTAAAAATTAAAAAAGTTTAACGATATAACCCTTAAAATCATTGTAATTAGTTAATAAGAAAATTACCATAACTTTACTTGATGAATTTTCCACTGAGTGAGTTTTACCTTTAAAGGGAAGTTATTTGAGAAATGCTACGACAAAGTGAACATTAATTTTAAACACGGCTACTTTTTGAAGACAGAAAATTTATGTTTGTTTCGGAGTAAATAAAAAACGAATTAGTGTTTAACCCATTTGACTTCTTGTATTGGCTTTTGATGATGTATTTACTTCGGAAAATTAACCACCGAAGGCAAGCGGATTGTCATGAAATGCTTACGTCTTAAGTACTTGAGGTAAGTTTAGTTACAAGTATTATTTTATTACAAGTTCGGTGTGGACAGTAAGAAGTATTAGTAAGATTTATAATTGTTATCTAGTGGTGAACTAGGCGAGGCAGACTTATTGCCGAGTTGCGTGCTAACACCTAATATATTACAATACCTTGGCCAAAACGTCTTTGTTTGCCACTAGCCCACTCTGTTTACTAACAAATACGACTCATTTTATTTTATACAGCGTTAGAAATGGTTTTAAAGGTGAAGGTTGGAAATTTAAAATTCAAATAATATATTATCGTACTATATAGATGACAATGAACAGAAGAGTTCTTTGATATTTTTAGTTTTTTTTTTACATTTTAATAGTATTGCTATATGATCAAATATGGTTGGGCATAATAATTTATTTAAATTTTAACATACCTTATGTTCTCACCACGTAAATACCATTCACATTAAGATCTCTACTTTGACCATAGCTTAATCATTAGATCCGAATCATATTGATTTATTTAAATACTACTTCTCTCTA
Organism: Synanthedon andrenaeformis; assembly: GCA_936446665.2. Lineage (NCBI taxonomy): Eukaryota > Metazoa > Arthropoda > Insecta > Lepidoptera > Sesiidae > Synanthedon > Synanthedon andrenaeformis. Next base: position 7,717,955 of record OW387781.2, on the reverse strand, counting down.
TCTCTCTCTTTTAATAATTTCTCTGCCATATAAACACACATATTTTTTTTTTGCTATGCGATCTGTGATTAATCGCTCCGAAAAACGGTACAAGGTTGCTGAAAGGGGTGGACCGGATGTATCCCGTATGTGTAGGTACTGTTTTGTGTATAGAATGTATATTGTGTGGGCGAGTAATATCGGGTATGTCATACTATGTAATACTTACCAGAAAAACCTTAACGGAAGAGACAGTGTTGGCAGAAGTGGTTGACGAGGTCACGAGTAACGAGTCAACGAGGCGTTCAGAAAATCTCAGTAAGTCGGCTACAGTTACTCGTCATGTAAAGCCGCAGTATAGGCCCAAGTTTCCTCTTAAAACCTCTCTTCCTCTTAGCCCGTAAATATGAATTATAAAACGTTTAAAAATTAAGATATGTCCAATTAAATGTTTTACTGGAGTCAATCTCGTCAGATGATTGGCAATAGAGCTTAATTTCTACATACATCCCAAAATAAATAACCGGAATTATTTCACACATACTATACACAATATTTTCAAGAAAAAAGAAAAAGCAAAAAATATGTCAAATATCACAGGAATTGTTATATTTTTAGAACAAATTTATGTCATACAATCCACGATTACTTATTCAAGCGACAGAAATTTACTCGCGCTGTCAAGGTGATACATGCAAGTCGACCCGTGTCATGTACGGAGGCAGGTGCAATATAACCCCCATTTTTATTGTGAAATCTCATTTTTCACTTGCTTATTAATAAAAGTTAGAGAAAAATGTTATAGGGAGGACCTCGAAACCACATGGATAAGGCAAATACTATACCTCAAGCCTACTTGGAGAGTCGTATATCTTGCAGAGCATAATATATGTTTATTTATTTATTTATTTATTTATTAAACAAGGCCCCCAACGAGGCAGGCATCAAATTAAAACACGTTGTTCAGAATAATTGGCACTAGGCGGATGCTGCCGCAATTATAGGAGGCTCAACATGCACCAGTAAGAGCTCCAAGCAACATCCCATGTATTAAACCTAAATTTAATCTAATCTAAACTATAATATTAATGATAATAAAAATAAAATTAAAATTAAAATAATTGAAATAAATAATAATAATAATAAAAATGTCACATTACATGTCAGGACCAACAACTAAATATTCAAATATAAACAAATGTAACAAAACAATTAAATAAAATTAAAATAAATAAAATTAAAATGTCAGGTGTCGGAACCACGGACGAGGATGACTCTCTTAATTTTCGACGGCGCATCGCTGCAAGGGTCTATCTCATGTCTTAGAGTGTTCGCATGACCCATAATACGATTTAGTGGCGAAAAACGGCCCAAGTTTGATCTGAAATGGTTCAGCTGGAAAGGTGTATATCTGCCCGGCCGAGGCACTCGTCGAGGAACACTAAAGTTTATACGTGACAAGAGCTCGGGCGAATCAACTGTCGCCCTCAGTAATTTACACAAAAATAAAACGTCCAACAAGAGCCTCCGGGACTGCAGAGAATCGACTTTAAAGTGATTCAGTCTTGCCGGATAGCTTGACAACTCCTTAGCTAGACCGTGTCCATAAGACAAATGCCAAAGGAATCGTTTCTGTACCGACTCCAGGCGCTTGATATATACATCATAGTGTGGATTCCATATAACTGAGCAATACTCCAGGCCTGAACGCACGTAAGCATTATAAAGAGCTATCGTTGTCGACGGGTTTTTGAACTCCCTGCAACTTCTAATAATGAAACCGAGGGACCTGAACGCCTTTTTCACAATATTATCAATGTGGACATTAAAACGAAGTTTTGAGTCGATCTGAACTCCAAGGTCCCTCGCAGAATCCATGCTCCGCAGATAAGTGCCGTCAAAGTGGTAGGTCTGCCCCGGTGGGAACCGACCCCTAGAGAAATGCAGATGAAAACATTTATCGATATTAAGCGACATTTCATTAATCCGGCACCAGTTTGACAACCTATTAAGATCCTCTTGAAGCCCTGCACCATCCTCTGGAGATGCCACACTTGAGAAAATTTTGAGGTCGTCAGCGAAGAGCAAACACTGCGAGTTTCGGAAACAGGACTCTATGTCATTAATAAAAATACTGAAGAATAGAGGGCCAAGATGAGAGCCCTGGGGTACGCCGGAATTTACTGCAAAGGAGTCTGAAAAATATCCTTTAAGGACCACTCTTGACACCCTACCACTCAGATATGACCCGCACCAATTTAGGACATTACCGGATAATCCATACCGCTCAAGCTTCCGCATCATAATGTGGTGTTGAACCCTGTCGAACGCCTTGGCGAAGTCAGTATAGATGGCGTCGACAGGGTGACGAGAATCCACTAAACCGCTCACCCTATCGATAAAAGAGCAAAGATTTGTAGATGTCGAGCGGCCCTTCATAAATCCATGCTGACAAGAAGAAAACAACTGCTTAAAGTGACTATTGAAAAGTGGGCACAGTAACTTCTCGAACACCTTGGCGAAGACAGGCAGGATTGCTATGGGTCTGTAGTTTTTCACGTCAGAGCTGTCGCCAGCCTTATAAAGGGGAAGTATAAATGCTTCTTTCCAAATAGAAGGAAAGATTCCTTCATTCAGGGATGCATTGAAGATCATTGTCAGAGGCAACCCCAAGGCACCAGCACACCTAACAGCAAATACTGAAGGGATACCGTCAGAACCAGCCGCTTTATAAGGGTCCAGTCCTTTTAGAGCAACACTCACCACAGAAGGAGACAAAACAGCAGAGCGGAGTGAAGCGCCAGTCTGAACACACCCAGCCTCGTCAGCCCTGGAAAAGTGGGAACTTGAGGGGCTAGAGGAATAATTGTATACCTTCGCAAAGTGAGTAGAAAAAAGATTACAGATTTCACAGCCGTCAGTAGCAGTTACACCCTCAAGAGACATCCTAGCGGGGTAGGACCCGCGGGTGCGCCTTCTACTCTTAACGAACGACCAAAACAGCTTTGGATTGGACCTAAGTGAAGACTCCATTCTGTGTAAATACTCTTTATAACATATCTTCTGCAGCCTGATGCATTTGCTCCTCAATAAATCATAATATAAAACATCGCGAGGGTTACTCTTAAATTTCTTCAATTTCATGCGTATTTTGTATTTTTCACTGATGAGACCCATAAGGTCCCTAGAGAACCAAGGAGGAAATTTCTTTCTTACAGGTTTAAATTTCGGAACTAATGAGTTAATAATTTGACGGATTTTAACGTAAAAGAGATCTAGCATTTCATTAACGTTAGAGCAAGTAGAAAACAAATCATCCCAACAAATCTCACGTAAGTGCTTAACTATAGCTTCGTAATCAGCTTTAAAGAAGCAAGGTCTGGGTATATCATTACCGGGCTGTAAAGTTCGTCGCACGGAGCACTCAAGGTCGAAACGCAAAGGAGGGTGGTAGGGATCCACCAAGGAGAGAGGGTTGGCTGAAGTGCTCAAGTCCGATACAACCAAACTACTCAATACGAGATCAAGGACCCTGCCATGATTATTTAGCGATGTATTATACTGAGTAAGATTATTAAGAGACACGAAATCAAGAAGCCTGAAGCAAGCAGAACTACCAGGACCAACCAGCGAAGGGACACCGTCACCCGACCCGAACCAGTCAATACCACCCAGATTAAAATCACCCGCAATCAAAATATTAGATATAGATAAGAGATCGAACAGTTCATTGGATTGGTTCAAGAAGTGCTCCAGGACTTGGCCCTGCACAGGTGGAGGTAAATAAACAGCACAGATAAGCAAATCGTCCGATATTCCGCCGCCGCACAGCCTGACCCAGACATCCTCGCAGTCAGTTCGTGTAACGACACGAGAAGAGCGGAATTTATTAGAGACCGCGACAAGAACTCCTCCGCCCTCCCTACCAGAATTGAACCCCGAGCTCTCACGATCGCGTCTGTACACACAATATCTATCGTCAAACAGCTCCGAGTCGAAAACGCTGTCATTAAGCCAAGTCTCACTGAGAATGACAACATCATAGTCACAACCAACTAGATTACTCAAGAATCGCGACACTTTCGTCCGTAATCCCCTGACATTCTGATAGTAAATCTTAAGATTGCTGCTCATAACATTATGTACAATAAAACTCCAATTCAGTCAAACAAAGATTAAAACTTATTAGCAATCAACCACAATTCACAAGAAGTCAATTATAAAGCAAATGTCAGTATCCAATGCAACACAATATCTAATTAAACAATAAAAAAAAGAAATTAACAATTATTCGATAAAAACTAAGTGCACTACATGAGTTATACAAAGCAATCTCATTTAATCAATTTCATAAAAATTAAAACGAGAAAGCAGTCAACCACAATACATAAGAAATTAATTATACAAAGCAAATGTCGGTACCTAATCTAAAACAACAATCAGTTAAAGAAATAAAAGTAATTATACGTTAAGGAATACATACAATAATTAAACATACAATAGTTAGTTCAATAGTTAGTTCAAACGGGCAAGACACTCTGAACCTCTTATGCAGATAGAGCCGCTGTGTTCAGTTTTCCGCACAAAAAATTTACCGTCACGAACCCAGACAAATCTATAACCCTTTTCTTTGGCTTTTTGACGCACCGCAGCATGCAGAGCCTTGTTTTCGGGGGTCAAATGTTCAGTGACATAAATAGGCACCTTATTGCCCCCAATACCTAGATGTCCAGAACACAACTTTTCTTTAGAGTTCGCCTTATTATATGTTGTGACAGCGGCTAGCAGGTTATCCCTGAGACGAACACTGCTAAGCTTCACCACTATAGAGCGTGGTCTTTGGCTGCTTTGATTGATCTTAGCAATCCTTGAACAGAAATGTATATTATTATCGGATATAGGGCACTTGGTGACCTTGCCGAGCTGTTGGACTGTGTTGATTAGATTTTCATTTTTAAATTCCGGAACGCATTGAATTTCAATATTCGCAGAGCGTTGCTGTTGTTCCACTATCCTGAGGCGAGAAGAAGTATCACGTTGCGCTGCTCGAAGAAGATCGTTTTCTTTACGTAAACTTTCCAGCTCGCCCTTATGAGACGCTAGATCTTCCTTGACTCTCTCAAACTCTTCATGAAAAAAAGAAAGGGATTTCTCAAGATCAGCAATCGCACTCCTCAAGCCGCTCAACTGAGAATTGAGCTCGGAGTTTGCAGACCTGAGCTCGGATCTGACTATATCCCTAATACAATCCGCTGACAAGTAACAGCCCGCCCGTTCGTTTCCAGAAGTTTGACGAGAAATGTTTACATTGCTATGTTCAGGTGTCAGCAAGGCAGCAGAGATGACGTCGCGAACAGGAGTATTATCATTTCCTGTAGTAAATACAACTTTTCCACGACAAAGATGGCAAATCCAAGATCGAGAAGATTTAGTGGTTTTCAGCTCAGCGCGTGACAAGTTAGAGCAGTTATTAGTTAAGAAGCGAAGGGCTTTAGTGTAACAGTTATTAGTTATATGTTTGTTTGTATGTAGAAGTTATCTTCGAAACTACTCATCCAATTTAAAAAATCTTTCATTAATAGTTACAATGGAATTTCAGGGTGTACATAGGCTAAACATTCCAAGCAGACGAAGCCGTGGGCATCAGCTATTTAAAAATAAAGATTTAACGCTCAATGTATGTCAGGCGTTATTATATATAATTTTTCAATTCGTCGGCGGACGTAGTCGCGGGCACCAGATAGTTTATAAGTAAAGATTTCATTATTTAAGATTTTCATTAATTAAGTTATAATTGTTTCCAATCTTTGGCGATTAAATCTTTACAATATTTTATTAATGTCGTGTGTAATGTGGAATTACTCTACACTTTAAGAGAACGTGTATTCTCTTTATGTATTTGTAATTAATTCTGTAAACACCAAGTGCTTAACTTTTGAATAAATGTTCTTAGAATTCCAATGGGATTGGTTGCAACTCTATACGTTCTAACTTCTCTAGTGGATATCTTTGTTTTTGTTTGAGAATTCCTGGTTGAAAAGTTAATTAAAGCCGTAGACGGTTCGCTCCCTAAGAGGGTTAAATTATTGCATCGTCTATTTTTCTCACACCATCAGCATCACCGGCCAAAAGGATTTAAATACTAAGTAGGAGCTAAGTTTCAGTTTCTTGAAGATTGCATAATTGTTCTATTATAAGAAAAGCTATCTTTAATTATTATATTGTAACTTTTGTTATAAAAATAATAGGGTTGTGAAATATTTATTCTAAAATAACGAGGAGTGCTTTCTATGCTGGAATTGGAAACAATATGCTACGCTAACGATTCTACGAGTATATCGTAGCTCCGTAGTATTTCTACGATATATATAGCGTGTATACATTACTTCTTTTATTTGTAAATCTATACTAATAAATAAAATAAATAATTAGTGTCTGTTAATGTCAAAATAACTGCCTAGTCAAAAAAAAATACTCATAATCCATACACTCGTATATAAGAACTGTCCAATAGCGCGCAGATGAATGTTATCACCATCTATTAGCACTTTCACCAATATAGATTATTACTATAAAAGAAATGAGGAAAATATTAAAGAAAATGAGGAAAAAAATGCAAAAAAAGCCAGTATTAAATAAATCTAACTTAATTTGGGGTGCTCGATGGAAAATTGGTGCTTATAATTTTGGTTTTATAATATTTTATGAATCAATAAAAATATGTTTAATAAAAATTAAGAACTTTAAAAAGAACTTTAACTTTAATTAAATGATCATGAAGCAATATTTTGTGGTGCAATATAAAATAGCACGGGTGATTTTTAAGTATTTAAAAAAAATAAGTAAGTCAAAATAACCATTTTTGGAAACTTCTTAATAGAGTTTGCTACTCTATTAAGAATTTGTTGTCTATGTTGTTATTGTAATTTGTCTATGTTGTTATTGTAAGATATTTTGTTACTACGTTGTAGTAAACAACTTTAAATAAGCGGAAATAAGCGAAAATAAAAACATAACTTAATATATTATGTAGTTGTACTTACATTACAATCTTAATATATAAAAATTACGTGTCACATGAACTCTTAAACTACTGAACCGATTTTCATCAAACTTCGTAACTATCTGTAATTTAGTCCAACTTATAAGATATAATATATTTTACGCCGACGAAGTTGCGTGCGTCAGCTAGTAATGTATAGATATTAATCAATATTCATACTTTAACATGTACTTAGATTTATTATACACGGCAGCTCAAGAAATATCTTCGTTTCAGTCTTAGTAAATGTGTATTTCTAGCTAATGAATACAGAGATACGTATTTTCTTTAGTAAGTACACAATTACTACACAACTTATCCAGTGAGTTTATGTTGAAGTTAGATAAAAGCAGGGCGTTTTAAATGGTCCGGGCGCGGAGCAGTTAATTTCACGGAGTATTTGTTTGGTGTGCAAAATACCACTTACCTACGTTCATCTAAGGAGCGCTATGTATTAGCAGAAGAGATTGCCTTGTGCACAATATTTCAGCACACATTTACAAATAAACGAGTTTCATTATTGACATTTTTTTTCTTCTTCTTCTCTTCTTAGAATAAAATAAAATTTAAGCAACCTTTATAATGTCCGTCTGTGTTCCGAGCTATAATCCAAATCCTTTCAAGGTTCGAGTGAATAAGCATCTGTGTGAGAGCTCGCTTCATCGTAGGCCTTCGCTATACGGTTAGATTCTGGCCAAGAGCAAACCCATCTCTAATAATAATAAAAAATATTTTTTTCTTGTCCAAAATTAAAAGCGACTCGGTTTTACACAGAATTCATAATTTTTTAAAATACCTATCATGTTATTTAATAACAAATATATGTAGTATAAAAATAATATAGAATCATAGCAACACAATCTGTTACGTGGCTTGGTGAAACAAAGCTGGAAACTCTACAAATGCGAATAGCGACTTAGTTTTATAATAATCACAGAAACCTACAACACTGCTATGCATTTTAACATGACAAACCTTTGCAGTATATTTTCCAGTTCCCCACACAAATCAAATCGCAGTAACAGCAGCGTATTACTATCGCAGTTAAAATTTATGGTTTGCCTATCCACGAACACCTTTGGAAATTATATTTGGAGTAGTGTAGCTGCACTGCGGTGGGGTTAAAGGAAATAGCGTCATTAGGTTTTCTCGTATTTCTTACGGGCAGACGTTTACGCGTACCTTGTAAGAGATACGGCAACTTTTTATTTTGCTTTTTAAAATCTAAAACACTAAGAATAGAAATAAAATTTATTGTTGCGTCTCTTAATTTGTAATGTTTTTCTATATATATATATATATATATATATATATATATATAATAAGTTTCTATGAAGAAATATAGAGCATCAAAAATGGAGCTTCGACAAAAATGTAAAATATGAAAACAATATAATTGTGTAATGTAACGGATCAAAAGAAAACTTTTTCAAGAAATGTTCTGGTTTACATAAGTGTACCTACAAGAAAATTTAATCTTAACTATAGATCGGCAAAGTGGCTTGTAGAAAAATAGTTTTCACAAGTCGCGTTACACACACATGTAAGGATGAATATTTATATTCCCCTCAGTGAGTATGGACGTTGTTTAAAAGCGGTTAGTGTACGGAGGAGGTAGGATGCTAGTATTTCGTTTAAAATCGTTCCCTAAAGGTCGACCAAAGTCCGTCGCGCACTCTTTGTTGTGCAAAGAAGACAAAGCCAACGGAATATTTCCGTGAGATAAGAAATAAAACGGTGCATTACTCGAATGCGCCTAAAACAATATTCTCGTAGCCGAATAACAACTACATATACATACATACCTACTTTTCATTAAATAGCATCAGTATAGGAGAAATTTAGATAGAACTACGCCTTGTTAGACATTGTAAGTCGCTGACCCAAATAAAATAATTTCCACATTATGTAGAAATTCTTATAATTTATAAATACAACTTATTTTTTATAATATATAATAAAGAAATAATTAATAAATGATTTTCTTTCATATTATTTTTTTTCATATTTTTTTGTATATATCTGGAAATATGTATTTATTTATTTATTTATTAAAGTCTACAGACATGGCGCTGCAAAGTGGTCTTTAACTATGGGCCTGGGAAGAAAGCTCAACGAGCTTTGCTCGGGGGTTATACTGCGAAATAGAATCAGAAATGAAGAAATCCGAGACGTACGGTTAACCCCTTCGTCCACTACGAGACTATAGAGCGAGACACATACGAGATTTATCTATTCTATCTCTATTTCGTACGTCCACGGTGTTATTGTGAGAGCGCTCTATGTTGTTTTCTAGATCATAGTAGACTTCTCTACCATAGACTAGTATACACACTGCGTCCACGCTGAGACTATTTTAAATCGAGATCTCTCTCAGCTCAGTTACAATCATGTCGCAATCACGCACAGCCGCCGCACTCATTATTTTAGCGTCACATAAAAAGAATAAAAAACGAAAATGTTGGGTGAGAGATTGGATAAAAGAACGTTCTCAACAAGGTGCCTATAATAATTTATTCCGTCAGTTGGAAGCCAAGGATGAAACTTATTATAAGAATTTTATTCGAATGGCACCTTCCGATTTTCAATTTTTACTTGAACTAATTTCACCACTAATAAAAAAGCACGATACTGTTATGCGAAAAGCTATTACTTGCGAGGAACGGTTAGCAGTGACTTTACGATTTTTGGCCACAGGTAACTAATTATTTATTTTAATACCTATACATTTTTTAATCTTTAATAAGAACTTATCGAGTAAAATATTACGCCTTACCGTTTATTTATTTATTATATATATTATAACATAAATAAATAAATTGTGCAGATATTAACAGTTAACACCAGTTAACCAATTTTGTTTTTTACAAAATATACAATAGTACCTTGAATATTATAATGTGTGTAATTGTATACCCTACATATTTTAATACAAAAAATGCGCAGGATCGGATCGGCTGACCTAGTGAGACTGCCGAGAGTTTTTAAAACAAATATAATTCTCGTAGAGCGCCCTACCGATAATGTTGTCTCACTCTCGTAGCTGCGTACACGTTTAGCTCTATCGATCTATCACAAACTGCCGAGATACTCTAGCTAGTTTGATCTCGCTTCTGCGTACACATATAGATTGCTCTACGAGAGTAAATCTCTCTCTATTCTCTCACTCGTGGACGAAGGGCTTTACTCACATAAGCCGCCTGATCAGTAAGTGGCAGTGGGCAGAACACAGTCATAGTAGGGAGAGCCGACAGCCGCTGGGTGCGGAAGGTTTTTGCTCACTCACAGAGTAGATAGACGACCTGAGAAGGGCCGCGGGTGGCCGCGGGTCGAAGTTGGATCCAGACTGATATGTCCAGCAGTGGATGTCCTGCGGCTGAGATAGTGATCACGGTGACACATATATTTCATATGAAATGAGTTATTCAGTTACCTTTGGCAACGGATGATTGCTTGCATGCATCGAAGACGCTTGAAATTAAATCTATTTCAAATTATATTACATCAACTTCTAGACGTATGTTGTCGTGAAGCGACGGTTAAAATAAAAAATGAAATAGGGATTTACAGATATATTTTAGAAAAATATTTACAAATAATATATATAAAAAAAATGAATGACTGAAATCTGTGTAGTGTGGAGTGTAATGAAAAATGAAAAAGATAAATAAACGAACGAAGAACAGGGGCGTGAGCTGGACGGCCGACAGGAAACTGGCAGTTGAAGGAGGCGGAATCGGAGAGCACCAGGGACGCGAGCCGGCAGCGCGCGTCTGTAGGTAGACGGCCGACAGGAGCGGCTTAGCAGCTCCGTCCGTAGAGCAGCAGGGACGCGATACTGGCAGCACGCGTCTGCAGGTAAACGGTCGACAGGAGTGGCTCAGCAGCTCCGTCTGTAGAGCGGCAGGGACGTGAGCCGGCAGCACACGTCTGTAGTTAGACGGGCGACAGGAGTGGCTCAACAGCTTCGTCCGTAGAGCAGCAGTGAGGTGAGTATTAATAAAGTATTATAAAACAATACCTCAGTAGAGAGGGTGTCCGGAGTCTCAGCTCTGACTTCCGGAACGCCACGAGGTCGAAGTGGTGGAGGCAAGACAGCCCAAAGTCCAATGTTGTATCAGAGAGGAGCTACAACACTGATGCCTTCGTTTCAGTCTCTCCGGGGCTGGAGAACCTTCGAAATCCTATTTTAAACATTAAATTTTGAAAATATTAATGATATATTGCCAGGACATTTCGAGTTTAGAGGTGAGGTTGTATATAAAAAGGAATAAAAAATGAGCGAGAAAGCAACAATGTAATGAGAAAGCATGATGTCAAAATATTATGGGAACTATGGCGACGAAATAAATACTTAAACAAAGAGATTATGTCGAAAATATATAAATTTGCGTTTTTGAAATTGTATGATGACTAAATGCATGTAAAACGCATGAGAAAATGTAGGAAAAATTATAGCAGACATTCTGAAAACAGTCTGTCGGTAAGATAATAAGGAAAAAGAGGGGAAAATGCGATGTAAATGATACGTCAATGACATGGAGGCCGAAAAATATATAAAATACAGGATCTGAGGCGTTATCCAGGTTAGTAGCGCATCCAGGAGTGATGTATGAAGTGTATGAACACGCTACAATGTATAGGTAAATTCACTGTTGCTATTCTCTCAAATATAAATTAATTTATATTTTAAAATAATTTACATTTTTTATATTACAACATCCTGAATGAGTAAAAAACCGTAAGCGTATTTTTACACAAAATACAAGAAAGCAAAATGTATGTATGTAACATAATAACATAACATAACAAAATGTACCAAATGCAAAATTTATAATTTTTGCAAACTATTAATGCAAAACGTTTTGCAACTATAATGTTGAATGTGCAACCGCACATTTATCACGAATAATATATGCCTAAATTATGTAAGGTGTAGAGTACATTATGTGTGTGGGTTATTATACTTTGTCTTTTGTGGTGGTCCGTTACACGATGTTAGGCAAAGGGACCAGGAAAAGGAAGCGGTTTATCTGTGCACCGGAACACAGGAAGACGTACGCTCACTACGACTTTAGTCGCGCGCTGGAATTCCTTTAGGCCCCGCATTTGTATGAATATTCCAAAACGTTTTTCCTATAAGAATATTTAGACGTGACGTAGGTGATACAGCACAGTTTTCACACTAACAGTAGTAACAGTAAACATAAGTTTCAGTTGCTTTTGAAAAAGTACAAAACAAAATCATTAAGAAAATCAAAACCAAATAAAACAATAAAAAGGACTCTCACCTTATAACAAATACATTTATGTGTCGGTGATTGTAAACTAAAATTAATTAACCTCAAGGTTTTGCTACGGCGAAGTCGCGTGGTCATTAGCTATTAATCTATATAAGGTAACGAATCAAGTAGTCAGTAATCAAGTAGTATGGAAATATAGGAGACATCATATATCAAATAGGAAACATAAAACATATAGACGCAAGTTTGCAAAATCTTTCAAAATAGAGGCATCCTTTTAGAGAACACAAAATTCCGATCGACGGCGCACCAATTTCGGTTTACAGAAACGGATCTGTTTGACATCCACCAAACAAACGTAAAAAATTGTTAGAGAAGCCGGTAGACGAATTGCGTCCATGCGCCCGCACGTAATTTAATCTTGTATCTCTTTGACGATGCTTTGTGTGAAATTGATACGAGATCGGTGTCCGCAACAATTTAACAGGTTAATTTAATGAAAGCTGTGGGGTACAGCAAGCCACAGTAATATCGAGATACTGGAGAGATTCCAAAGTAAGACGATACGAGCAATGGTGGACATCCCATACTATGTGTGTAACAGATATATCTACGAGGACCTGAGCCTTGACACTGTTAAGCGGGAGATTGCAAAGTATAACAAAAACTATCAAAAGAGATTGTCAACTCACATTAACGACCTGGCTTTCAGACGAGGGGGAGGGAAGTGTGAGGCACATCAGAATTAGAAGACATAGCCTCTGCTCTCTTACGAGTAGATTTGATTGACCTCAATATTGTGTTGCTTGGGTTGCAATATGGCCCCCTTCTGGTATTTTAACATCTAATTTAACATTTATTGTGTGAGCTAACTAAAAGGTACACTCTAATTTTAAAATTATTTAAAACTCATTTACGAACATGGCAGTTGTTAAACATGGGCACTAAATTAACGAAACATGGATAGCACAAAACCAAGCTTAGTTACAGTGCCCGCCTCGACCCACTTCATTATTAGACCAATGAGTTAAAGCGTCGAACTCGAAGCAATAACTAAAACTAAACACGTTTGTAACAAGTTGTTTGTTGTGTTATCAGCGTCGTGCCAAACGTTCTCTGCTCGCACACTCGCCGCAAACTTGCGCCCGCTCTTAATGAAAACTTTGTCTTGAGGTGAACGCGCTTACCCTCTATCGAATTTTATGCGAACACAATGCATACGGTTTTAATTTAAACACACTATCAAACTGAAATTTTGGTCTGTGTACACGAATGGCTGTATTCTGTAGGGTGGATGTGTGCGAATAGGAAAGTAAATCAGTTGAAACAAATGTGTATCATCAGTCAGCGGGCGGCGGGCTATAGAGTCCGTCGTTAGTGGTTGAGGCTGCCATTGATAAATCTTTGCGCCGCCTTGAGAACAGCATAAATGTTACAAGAATTGCTTTTTTAATGCACAAAATACGCTTTTAAATTCAATCACATACACTACTATTTGACACTAGTGTAGTTTGCAAAAATATTAGAAGTTCGGTTACAGGTAACGTATTGAATATATTAATATTAATATACTAAAAAATGAATACATAAAACAACATGTTATTATAAAGACAAACATTTCATAATAAACATGTTCCGATTAGGTAAATTGCAAATTAGAACCTAATCATTTACGCTTATAATCCATGGAAATCGTATCAAACAAGCGGCGTTGCTTTATATCAAATAAGGTAGTTCTGATTTTTCTACATATTGGTTCTGATGAAATGGTAGTGACAAATCCAAATTTTCCACCTTGTAAGCCGGATTATTGCTAAATTCATGAAAATTTATGTCTTTTTTCAGTTTTTGTCGATTTTTACTACCAAGGATCTGTAATATATTGCTTTGGTAGGCCAAATGGTTTTAAAGATAAGGCTATTCAGTGGTTTGCAAAATTTTTAGTTTTTAGTTTTCGACAATTTTGACCACTGAAAAATTTATTAAAATGCACTAAATTTCCAATACAATGAGATAAATTTGGTCCACATAGACCTGATAGTTCCTGAGATACAACTATTCAAAGTTGTTGAGGTAGTATTAGGAAGGGTTTAAAATGAAAATTTAAATAATACCAATTCCATGTGCTATTAACATTTTTGTGAATTGTTTAGTATTGAGCTCACTGAGTTTCGCTGTTATAAACAGGGCAAGCCGTTTGTAATAGTAATAACCATCTCCTTGCAGAAGAACATCGTTAAAATTACTGTAATATATGTAAAACGCTAAAACGGATATTCTATCTGAAAAAAAAATCAACCAATTCATGTTTTTATTAGAATATTTCTAAACCTATCATACGTTATATTATTTGTAATTGCGATGTTAATAACTCGCTAAAACCTCTGATAAAAAAAAGAGTACACGATGGACGCGTAAAACCCTTTGATCTCACATAAAACAGACAAATGAATATGAAAACTGAAATTACTCTGCAATATTTCCCCCTGTGCAGTTGCATTTATTTGTATGTGAATACGGTAGGCATTAATCATAACGAACAGGAGGTGCCGCCAGTGCACCGAGAGCTACGTGCATTCAGAAGCTGGTTCGCTTCGCTCGCCCGTACGCGCCACCGCAAACAACTGCACTGGACTTTTAATCTCACCTGGGCACCGAAAGGGCAGCCTTGCGGTTTCCACCGTAATCACACGCCCTATACACTCCATAGAGAACACATTTACACTTCATAATACTACAGGCTGGTTGCAATGTTTTATAGAGGGTAGACGATATTCAAAATAATTGTTTCGTAAGTACCTATTCCGTATATATTATGTCTTTTACAAATAATGCGTTATAGGATTTTTATATTGTGTCTTAGAAAAAATCTTTTTTCATGTTAAGATCGACACAGGCTGACGTTCCACTTGATGGTAAGAGGCTACTACCGTCGTATATAACAGGCTCTGGCAGCCCACACACACGATATTTCACGGTGGTCTTCTGTAAGGAGCTGGTTACTGCCGCCAGACGGGCTGCCCAAATGACTGCTTAACGCAAACTGCAAACTTTCCAGATCCAGATTTGAGCCAGCTTTGAAAACTTTTAATGAGAAGGTTTAGGTTTTTATAGTTTTATATAAGAAATGTCTTATGTTAAGGATACTGTAAGTTATTCTCTTTGTGGGAATGCGCCTTTATAAGGACGTAAGGATAACGAGCCTTCTGCGAATAACTCATATCATATATAGTTAGTTCCTCACGCTAATTTACCATGGCTTGGCGGACTGATCGCCTCCGACATCCAATATCGAATCAATTACTCTCAAACTAGCTACAACTCAACTTGACCCTTTGACTGCAGGTTTGCATCATGTATCACTTTATACCTCTTTATTAATTAAAATAGAGTAAGCCTTCTAAACAAATTCTTAAGGTTCGGTTACTTGGATAGAACGAAACCGCTCAAACCGAAAAAAAAACAGCTTACTTGGATTCATAGAAGTTTTTCCTTATGTAATTATTTCGATGCTTATGTACAACCACATAAGAAGAATGTGTTAACATGTATTAACATTAGAAAAATATCGAGTTGGTAAATTACAGAAAAAAACATGTTTTTTTTTTTAATGAAATAATATTTTGTAATTTTAATACAATACTAGGAAAATAGTGAAAATATATATTTAGTCCGTGTAATTTGATAGTTTTAATTTATGGAAATCTTGGTGTTATTATTACACTTTAAAATTTAATATGATTCTTTTTCATTTTATGCGAAAGAGATTTTAATGGGACCTTAATAACAGTCAATAATCGACTTCATAATGCCCCTAAGATAACATCCCATCGTAAGGTATCCCGAACTTTTGACGCGTACATTTTCACTCTACGTTCAATACTAAAAAGATTACAGGCGAAATCATCACGAACATTAATGAGGTAGAAAATACTTCAAACGAATATTAATTCATGCACCTGTAAAAATATTCAATATAATGTTACCGCTGAAAATATTTAAACACGTTTCACATTGAAATGGATATAGCGAAGCGAGTGGCCGTAAAGGCTCAATGGGACATACGGCACTCACTAATCATACTTTGCTTTCTGTTTTATTTCGCATTTCCATTACCGTATTTCAAAAGGTATTGACATATGGGGTACTTTTACGAGTTTTACTTTGCGTTTTACTGTATCGTAAATTATAAAGTTACTTTTGTTCAGTTTTGTTCTTCGGTCTGTATCGCCCGCCAAAATCAATAACACCATTTTAATACCAAGCGTCAGTGAATAAGTACTAGAAAGAGCGTTCAATCTAAACTGCATGCTATCCATACTTTCATTTTATTCATTTTATTAAACAGATAAAAGTACAGATAGAAAAAATAACACGAGATGGTATAGAATAAAACAAATAAATAAACTTTACATAAAATAGGTATGTAAAGTTATTCTACGTAAATATTTTTTACTAAAACCTATGCTAAAACAAAGTCACACAGCGTAAAATATCCACCAATACTATACAAGAAAAATACATATGAATGATTTAAATCTTAATGCCAATAACGCACTTATATTAAAAATATATATGAACATGAACATTAATAAATATGTAGTTAAATCAAAAATAAATAAACATTAAATATGAACGCGCCATTCGGCATTATCGCTCAAGTTAGCTAGATGGCGCTTACATAATTTATATTATTTATATTATTTTCGTGTGGGGTATCTACACGTAGATTGGAATAAGGAGTGTCGGTACCTCATAATAAGAATAAGTTTAACAACGAACGCAGAGACATGCGAGTTCAATTTAAAATTTAAGTATCTAATAATTAAAAACATTCCGCGTCCGCGTACCAGTGATTATATCCGCATAATAAAAACCGCAAATTAAGTGAGTTGCTGCAGTTTTTACACTTTCCAATTATAAGAATTAGCTAGGTACACCACATTAATACATACAAACATAACACTACACAAAATCGTCGAAGCAGCCGCTGAAGAAAGGTAAGTGGTGTGTTTGTCCGCATTCGCATTCTCGCAATCCCGCCTGGAGTCGCCTACCAGCGGCTTCAAAATAAAATATTAAAAAAGACGTATTGTACTTAGAAACTAATATAAAGCCGTTTGTATGTTTTGAAAACTTAATTATTATTAATATTAAAAACCATATATTTTAATACAGTTTCATATACGGATATTTAACAAGCCTGAAGTTATTTCAGCGAGTCTGAATGGAATAATTTGGTAAACAACAGCCGCTCACTGACCCATAACAATGTTATAATTCTCTCAACATTCATGAAAATGTAACTTTAATCACTTTATACGACGTCCCAGTTTGTATTGGTCTCGTTATGGCCTCAAAATTCACGATACAATATGATTTACTACATTTTCTGAATTACTAATTTACGGTTCTTCTACATTACTTATGTTATATGTGAATTACTTATATGTGAATATAATCATTTATTTTAATATTTTTCAACACAAAACATCTTATCTGGCGTGGTCCTGATAAATGTATAATAGTCTCATGGATTTATTTTTTGCTTAAAACTTGTACCTCAAGTGACAATTTTAAAATGAAGTCTTACTTTGTAAATACTGAAACTATTATAAAATTCAAGTTTTTTTGGTGCGACTTCTGTGTCGATGATCGGTTGAGTAGTACGGCGTAAAATCGTAACAAACAAACTTACTTTCGGTTTTATAATATTATTTAGATTGAATGATAGAAATGCAGTGAGTAGGTAATAGTCTAACGAGTAAAGCAGAAATATCACATACATATTTTCTATATTAATAGGTAATATCTATGTTAAGCTGCCAGAGTAGATTACAACGCACACAAAGACTAATTAAAAAAATTAGCTCTTCGCTCGCTAAAATGAAGTAGAATAAGTACGTCGTTGTTTTTGCGTAGTGAACAGAAACTTAAGTCTTATTACATTTGAGAAAAAACATAAATAAACTAATAGGCTATTCGTATTATATCTAATAAGCAAATTGCACAATCAACTCGCAAAAATTGAATTGTAATTAATTTGCCCATATTAGTGTAGTTTATCAACCGGTAACAAGGTAAACAGGGTATAACCAAGGTAATAAATAATGTATGGTACCAAACATGCGAGCAGTTCGAGCCATAGCGGCAGGGATCGGGTACATTTTCATGATTTTGCGGTTCCTGATACGTGCTTGTTAATATTAGTTTATCAACCCTTTAGCCGCATTGTGTACAAGATTTACGAAACCTGCTTGCGGCATTGAATTCATTACTTTTATCAATACGTATACAGTGTCCTGCAAGTCTGCAGATTTTGCTCATCTCAATTAAATTTAAGCATGTAAATTTCGTAAATATTTTATTGAAATCTTTATTTATTTATTGGTCCATATTTATTTATTCCAAAAGGTACACCAACAGCACAAATAAAAAACTTACAATAGATATAGGTAACATAAGGAAATTTTAAGACATACACAGATAAACTACAAACTAGAAATTGAGACGACCGATAATACACGCATAGCAACTAAACAATAAATAACTGAAAGCAAACAAAAAATTATATACTAGAACCAAAAATTAAAGGAAATAAAAAAAAATCCAAATTTTTAGGTGATTTTCAACAGGCTTGAACGTCGATGAAAATGGTTGTACAGAGTTCATTAAATAAGGAAATTGTAGCTTCAAGTCTCTTGAATGCATGCGTGCGCGCACGCGCAAGAAGAAGTGTAAATCAACCGTGCAACCTCCACGTGGTACGATTTGGGTAACGTTAATGCCGGTGGTAAAAACCTAGCTAGGCAATCAACCAAATTTTTTTTACAACAGGAGAGCATCGTTAACGTGTAGAAAAAAAGAAATTTGAAAAGAAATTTAATTTTTATATTTTGTTTTTTAATAATTAAAGGCTTCTAATGAAAAAATATGGATTATTGCTAAAAAAACGATAACTGCGGAATTTTAATGAACTCTGTACGACCATTTTTCTTCGAAGTTACAGCCTGTTGAAAATCACCTAAAAATTTGGAATTTTTTTTAAATAGGTACTTTAATTTTTGGGGCTATTATATTATAGTAACAAAAAACAATTATAATAATATAATAAATAAAAATTGTGTTACTTTGTACTATTTTCATGTATAAACTTTATTACTGTAAAGTTTTATGTAAATTCGTCCAGTAGTTCTGCGTGAGAGTAGTAAACATTCATTCGTCCGTCATCACAAACTTTTGTATTTATAATACTATCAGAATTGTAACTTGTGGTACATAAAAAGGAAACCATAATATCCATATCATACTCTTCAAAGATTTTAAATATGACCCTAATTATGGCATTAATCAATAACGCGTTTTCTTACCGTCGTCGTATACCTTATATGTAGTATATGTTACTGCATGTTGTTTTGCTAACTAGTTTCTAATTAGCTTCTTAAGCTCTAGTGTTTGGTTATCATCGCCGTATTCACAATTTTCATACCTATCTTGCAAGTCAGTTTTTTATATTGAAATAAGCATTCATTTTTGTAACCGTTCACATAGATTTCACAATTCTTCAAATGCTAAAGACTAAAATGGAAACAAGAAAAACTACAATACACGAACGTTCTCAATATTTTGTAAGGTTCGTTCCATAATGATTGTAGAACAATTAATATCTACAAATAATTCCTGTGTACAAATAACACACAACAATCCCACACTTGATCAATATTTGTGTTGAATAAACATTAACTGTAAAGTAATGTTAATTAATTAATTAATTTTATTGTGTGTCCCGGTGGCTGAAATCGAAATATAGTTACCGCTGGCATCTTTGTCGAACAGCTGATGACTGCCCTGTTTGAATCGCTTAGTTCTTTGATACCAATAGATAAAAATTACGGGGCTGTGAGATATCAACGGTGGTTCCATGATAGTGAATCTCATTTAATCAAGTTTTGTGAAGGAAGTTTTTAAATTTTTAGCACAAATTTTTATCATCATCGTCGTCGTTTTTGTTGTCGTCGTCATCGCAACCTTAGAAAATCCACTGCTAGCCATAATTTTCCTGGATCCATCATCGACAGTCCACCTTGAGGGTGGACGACTGCGTTTTCCGGTCCGTTGTCTTCACTTGAGAACCTTCCAGCCCCAGCAGACGTAGGCTCTCCGCTATTACCTCATATAAGAACATTATGCGATGCGATTCGAGCGAAGGTACGAACATTACCGGATTAATTATTTGAATAGATTCAATAATAACAAGAACTTGTAGGTGGACAGTAGGATAACAAACTTTATCACAAAAGTGTATTATGATCTATTTATTCTTAAAATATTCTAAAAATAACTGATTAAAACCTAAAAAGGTATTAAAACCTTGATTTTTGTCGTGACTTGTGGTTGGCCTTATCTTGTCGATTAGGCTCAAAACTAAGCATGGTTTTATCAGTATCAACCATGTCGAAATGTCTGAAATAAAATTTACCGGTCACAACATCAAAACCTGAGTTATTTTAGTATTCTAACAATTAATAAAATTGAGCTCTTAAATATTTTCAGAAAGAGCCAAAATAATTAAAATATATCCTTAACCTTAACAATCTGAATTCGGCCTAAGAAGTAATAATCATCGGAGCATGCACACGTGTTTCGTAGCGAATATTTTGACTACGTATTGCGCTATCGGACGAAGCAACTGTTCGGCTTCAAGATGATATTGTGTATTTTATATACACGGACAACTACTTATTATGCCAGCTTGTAACAAAGAAATTTATTCAGACTACAATCCAATTTCTGCTGTACACGTTAAATTCAAAAATGTTTGCTGAATTAAAGCGAAAAGGTCTTTGATGTCACAATTGTGAAATGCATTATGGCATACATAGATCCTTTGTCTCGTGGCTTGTTATTAAAAAGTTTGTAAAGTGGTGATAATATTTCAGGCGGGCAGAGGCCGTTTCAAACAATATGCTAACAAACAAGTCGTCGTCGGCAGGGGGCGGTGGTGCGGGCGTCTGCGGTGACCCCTCATTAACTGTGAGTGAGCGGTCGTTGTCACGTCGCGGAGCGAGCCTCTGGCAATTTGTTCACCCTTAACGATTCGACAAAGTAACGTTTTTCATAAATTAATTTAATTTCCCTACATTTTGTTATGGGACATATCAAAAGTAAGAGCTTCATGTGTAATTACGTAGTGAGCGTCATAATTGGCTGGCCTTCTTCTTAAGGCTATAATAATTTGAAAGGTCATGAAAGGTTTTTGCTAGCGATTTTCTTTTATTTATCTTTATGGATGAATTAGAAATATTTGCTGCATATACAAAAATGGTTAGGGCTCTGACTAGTAACCTAAATAGACATAGCGATGAATTTACGATATAAGGTCAGCTAGAGGGAAAAGTTGCATTATCTTCATGAAAGCTTGCAGTCACTTTGTAGTATTGAAATAACCATATTGTAGACGGACCAAACAAAAACACCTCAGGTCAAATTTTTGTAGCTATATTTAAGTAAACGTTCATTCGCTTATAAATGATAGCTGGTAGAACAGGCATCAGTTGGTTTAAAAATGTTCTTGAGTACCACCAACCGAATGTTCTTGGACCACGTACCGAAAACGCAACGCTGGTCCACATTGAGTAGTCCGACGACATTGTTTTATTCAGTAGTGGGTGACTATCAGACGGCTGTTAATGATGATGTAAACTTGACTATAAGCTTAAGACCAGTAATCAGAAAAAAGACCCAATTGGAAATTGAAATTTCCAAATAATTGATTTTTTGAGTCAGAAATCTAAAAATGCAACATTGTGTTCGCTTTGATCGGCAAAATGCCAGTAACATATTTTAATATAACTTAGATCATAGGCTAAACTGAGTGTGTAGAGCGTGAGACGCAATATTGCTTTTAGAGATGAATATTTCCGCTTGATGCATTTTTGATGTTTTTCTGATGTGGGTCTATCGCGCAGTACTATCTAAATGTGATGAATATTCAACACGTAGATGTTAAGGAGGACCTTCTTCTAATAAAAAAAAATAATACATTTAATTTTGTGGAGTTTTAGTTAAGACTTTCAATTAGGAGTTAAACCACTAAAATTGAAACAAAAAGTGGTTTTCTAGATTAAAATAATACGAAGGCTGAATGTTGGGGAAAACAAACTAAAAGTATATGTAATGCAGCTTAGACATACAAAAATATAAGTTTATTTGCAATTATTAGTAACTAGCTGTGCCCGCGACTTTTTTCTTTTAAGTTAAAAAGCTTAGAATGAAACAAACACTAAATGTTAAGGGAAGCTTACTAAAATACATCAGTGTAAGCCGTTTTTGAAGTTAGCGTACACAAGTGCACAGATAAAAAGACAAAAATTCTAAAAACTATTTTTTATCTTGGTAACATAATAAGAACAACGTGTATAAATTGAGTTTATTTTCTTAAATATTAAATGTACAACACGACTCGTTTACTAAAGATCGTATCGTCCACTAAGGATTGCAAAATAAAAATTATAGATGAAACGTTTATAAATTCATCATGAAAATATAGTATTAATAAATATTTATTTCGATGTCGCATCCATACTATGTCCACTATTATTTTATCGTATTTCAGTGGGACAACAGTGTCCCAGAGAGCCCATCAAATAAAAGACCTTCTGTGCATAGATAAAGGGCGTTCGACTGTCGTCGGCCAAATTGAATTTTGTAACGATAAATTCGTCTCCAAATAAACATTAATGTTTAAAAGATGATACTATAGCATTCTAAGTTAATCTTGTTTTAGTTATTATAAAGTAACATTTATTAGGCCACAGTTTATTGATCATTATGTAATTACTATAATAATGCTCATTATATTGTGGTTTGTGCTAATTTAGATACTATGTATAAATGCCTTTTTTTAAATTAGATATTGATGGGTTTGTTCTTGGCCAGGGTTTAAAAAAGATTTGGGTTATATTATGATCTCAGGAAAACAGACGCCGGCAGAAAGTTCCAATCCTTAAGTCCGAAAAAGACAAGATGAGTATACTAAACAGCCT
Organism: Synanthedon andrenaeformis; assembly: GCA_936446665.2. Taxonomy (NCBI): domain Eukaryota; kingdom Metazoa; phylum Arthropoda; class Insecta; order Lepidoptera; family Sesiidae; genus Synanthedon; species Synanthedon andrenaeformis. Next base: position 7,694,646 of record OW387781.2, on the reverse strand, counting down.
TACGTCTGAATGGCGTTTGGCGTCTGGCATCCCTTACCGAAACACAACAGGTATTATTTCACGGTGGTCTTCTGTACTGCTGCCAGACGGGCTGCCTAAATGACTGCGAATGCAGCATGCCCTGCCACTACATTCCAAATTCAGACCAATGCCAACTTTGAAAATATCATTTCCAAAGTTGATCCCGCCGGGAATCGAACCCGGGACCCCTGAGACAAAGCAAGTAAACCACTCATCCAACAGGTCGTCGCATATTAATTTTATATTGCCTCATAACACAAAAATACCTTCTTGATTTTTTTCTAATAAATTTATATTGCACAAATATATTTCAAATTCTAATATATTTATAAATAAATATTGTTATCCTAGACATTGAGTGCCTGTATTACTATGGCGCTCTTCATAATAGTATAATTTTATCTTAGAATACAAGTGTGCAAGTATGAGCTTACAGAGTTAAACGAAAATGCACACGAGTGCAGCCCGCGCACTCGCAACACGGAGTATCAAGAGCTGAGTCAACCGGCCGCCGCAGCCTCCCGGCCGGGCCCTATTTACCCGAGCAAATCTGAAAGGTCAACTCAACAAACATTACTGTAGCCAGACTGCGCGAACTAACAAATATATACTTTACAAAATGTATAGTAATTCTACACGGTCTCTTTGTGTTTGTTTTATTGAGAAATTTAATTAATTACTCGAGGTAAATTTGAAGAGTATTGACGATCTTAAATTACATTGACAGCAGCTAATTAGGAATGAGAGCTCGTATAGAAAACCTAGTTTGTTTATACAATGTATTCTATTCATACAAGTTGAAACATAAATATGTATTATGTTTTAGTACGTCTCAATTCAAAAGCAACTCTGATTTAGGAGGAGTATATTTGAAGTTTGAAGTGAGAGTAGCTAATTCATTTATAAATACCGGTCATGAGAGCCCATTTCCTCCCTATCAAAATCCCTTATTCTCAATCCTACTGTGAACGGCAGTATAAAAAGTTAAGAAAAATAAAAAGAAAACATATAAAAATAAGCAAAAAAAAATTAAGAAAAATCTAAACAAAACATATACTTAGGCAGGAAAGTAACAATAATTAATAAACACGTTATTCTGTTACTTTGTGTTATATCAAAACTATTTTCGATATAAATAAGGGGATGTTTATTTATATCGAAAAGTTTTTTTTTACAAAACATTTCAATGCTCTTACTATTTTATATTAAAATAATATATTATTATATACCAAAGTGAAATCAACGTTCATTTATTGAAATATGGAAATTGCAAATTAATAAAATGTCCCTAATTGTGCATTAACAATTTTTTTTTCAATCAGTTGTGTTGGCATTCCAATATGTGTTCCCACCCTCTCCACGATTTCGTCCCCAGCAGCTTCAAGAATCGGTTAGTTACATTTTACTTTCAGCACATTGCGAAATTTTTTTGATGATATTCGTATTATTTCTCACAGCAAATGCATTTGTCAAGCAGTTTACTGCAGCAGGAAGTATTTAAGTCTTCATTAAGAATACAGAGGTGTTTCATTTTTAAGAACGGCTATTTTCCCTACACATTTGCAACTGTGTAATCAGAGATGTTGTAAACAAATAGCGGTAGTTAGCCAAGCACCGCAGAGGGCAATATAAGCGATTTATATGTACGAAGAACACCGTCAAGGGGGAAGAGGTAGATACGGGACGCGGGGAGGGGAGTATGAAAGGTGTTGGTGTTGCCCTACTCGCGGACCGCGGTAATTAATGGCCAGACCACATCCTAGACTTGCTTCGTACGCGGCTAAAGCTCTGTTACAAATATTTCCCTATTCTCAGCGAGGGAACAATGAAATTTAGCACAAGATTGAGTAAAGTCAATATTTCATAATAATGTTATATCGCATCGTTTATGAGGTAACTGCTGAACTAGCCCGATATTTCTCTATAATTTCCTTTGATGTTTTTTTTTTTTTTGTTAATACGTTTTTACAAAAACCTTACAGATTCTGCGTGTAATTATAGTTAATATTTTAACAAATAATTTTTTTAGATTTTTGTACGAAAGTGGTAGGTAATAGGTAAGACCTAAAGATAAGTGAGGATCCTTGTTTCGCAAGACAACAGGGAATGATATATATCTATCACCTAAATGTAAAAAGAAATGTAAAGTGTAATTGATATTGATAATAATTAATTTTAAAATTTGAAATACATAAAAGTATGAAATCAATGTGATAAGAAAATACACATCTCACAGGGGTGATGTAACCCCCCAGAGGAAAAACCGAATAATTTAGCGTTTTAAACTAAAATTTTACTCAAATGTGATATTACTAATTATTAAACAATAATATTAGTATTAATCAGATTGTGCTTATTAACCTTACTTGAGGAGTAGGTATATTATTTCGATGACCCTTACTACAGAGACCCAAAACTCGTAGTATGAACATAAGCCAAGAACTAATGACATTAATCAAGAACTAATAATATAACTGGTAACAACGTATATTATTTGATTGATGGGAAACGAAGAAACACCTGTAGACAAGAAGGAATTATGTCACAATTAACAATATAGGTATCATTTTAACTACTTTAGAGATTTTCTCACCTTCGCAATGATTTACTTTAAATGCTGCCAAACGAGTATCGTGGCAAGTGAATATAAAATCCAATTATATTGTATTTTGTATTAGTTACCAACATTGTATACTTAAATCCTTATATTCGTCGACTTAAACAATTATGTCTTCTTCGGAAAAAAGCGTAATACTTATTCTTTTTAGCATCAGAATATTTAAAAAAATATGTATATGTAATGTAACCTAAGTGTAGGTTCTGTAAGACTATATGCATTCTTAGACATTTCTATCACTTTTCTTCTGACTAATTTGGTTTAAATAATGAAAAAACACTATAAATATAGATAAAAACCGTGGTAAATGATTATATCTAATTTAGAAAAAAAAAAACCGTGCATACTTGTTTCTTTTTTAAAAAATACTTACAAATTATTTGTAATATGACAGGTGCTGCGAGACCATACATTTATTTTATCAATTCAATTCCTTTGAACGGTTCACGTTGTCATCAACTCCATGCCATATTCGATTACATGCGGTTCGTGGAATAGTTCACCCGTTGACCAAACATTCCGATTTGTTTCCAGTTTGTGGCTTGGAAAAATGTTGTCGCATTTCTAGCTTTTAGTAGTGTGGATACATTATAAAAATTAAAAATTTCAGGTCGCACTGCTGCTAATTAATTCGACGAGCGTATCTACGTCATAGCAATTACTCGAGTCAGAAAAACACTATTCTCACAGGATAAGCTATTTGTATTAATTTTTCATAGTGTTTCGTTTTTATTTTATTTTTGTATTATTTACAGTTTATATTTATAACTTATTGGAAATTATTTTTAATGTATCTTTTCATTATTTCTTTGCTTATGTCACCGTTACTTGTGTTGCCCATGTAAATTAATTGTTGCTATTTAATAACATTTCATAATATTTATGTCTGCCTGTAATTTAATACTTCCCAGACATTTTAGCCCGAATGTAAGAACTAGGTTCTTAAATCCAAAACTGAAGCAATATTCTTTTGTCTGGTGGAGGCTTTTACAACCACACCGACTGTCACTGAAAAATGATTCAATTCTCTGTGAGGTTAGGAATTTTACTCCGCCACTGAGAAAATTACAACCCAGTCCGTTTTACCAGGGATGTAGCAGGAACTATTTCTGATATGAGCCTATTCCTACTTGTTAATTTACCTAAATGTAGTTTTACATATGTGACGCACAAAGAGGGAAGGAGGAATAAAAGGTAAGGTATACAGAGAAGTGTTGTTCTTCTATCCCTTATTTATGAATAAAAACTGCACATGTTCTTCTTAAAGAAGACAGTTTCTGTCGTAAGTCGGACTAACCAATGTACAATAATTACAAAATTCAAATTCCCCTGCCACTCATAATATTTAAGCGCATACGCAGACTAATATGGTGATGATAGACAAAGTCGCTGGAAAGAAAAGAGTAGAGCAAAGACTGCTCCAAGCTGATCGCCAACCTTCACTCGTTGGAGAGGCACCGCAAAAAAAGAAAGACCAATACATGTAGACTAGTAGATAGAATGAAATTTATGTTTGTATATATATTACGGAAATTATAGTTTTAAATTATCAAACTTAATATTTTCAATGCAAATTATATTACGCTAAAAGTTTGTAGAGTTATTTTACAAATTTTTAGATTCTACAATAGGAGATTATAAAAAAACACATAGGTAAGTAAATTTATTTCCTACTGTACACCTTAGCCGGGCTATTTAATAGCTGCGCTGTTGGCTGAGGCTAGTAGAAGTTAAAATGATTCAAAGCGTTCCAAATTTTTGCTTTCAGCGAATCATGGGCTTGACTGGGTAGCTAAATGCCATTTGATGAGTATATCCCGTTGCGATCGCAGTGATTGTGATTAGCAAATAATCAACGTAATCCTTTCATTCCTGACAAATGGCAGCGATTCACTCGCGTTCCATTCGATTGGCAATCGACATGAACATTGGAGCCCTCGGCAAATACAATAGCGTTGCAATGAAACCGATCGAAGCGCGAACGAAAGATGAGAGCCGGGTAAATAATAACATGTTTCTCCTTTCACATAATACAAAACGTTTTCAGATATTACGCCCTGTTTGATAACGGTATAAGATCTCAATGAAATGGGGATGATTACATCCATATATACAAAAGGGTATACCGACTAAATGTTCTTTGTTGAAAATAAATTTTGAACTGTTCTTATAAAAGTTGCGTCGCTTTAATCTTGAGAAATATACGTAGATTTACTTTATTTGGTACTCAAATTCGTCAATTACCCAATTTAGATATCGTCATTCACAAATTGATGAAAATAATGTCTTTAAATTCAGATGTTATCATGGTTTTACTAATAATCCGCGGTTGATGGCGCTATTTGAGGAGAATAACTAAATATCTATGAAGATTTTTTAAAGGATAAGTATTCGTTAAAAGATAAAAAAACACACTATGACAGATGTTAGATAAAAAACTATGATATATTAATGAAATAAAATAAAGGGAACGTTGAAGTTATAAAAAATGTTATCGTAGTAGAGGTATTATGTAATAATGTCTTCTCTGAGAAGCACACACTTGTGTTCGGATCACCTGAATAAATTCCCACATATTCTTAAAAAGGCTTTATCCGAGGGTCGGGCGATATGTGTTTTAAAAATCCTTTTCGTAATAAATTATTCGGAAAGTATCCAACGGTTGAAAGCGCATGGAATAATTTCCTACAATATTGCGCTTTTTAAGTAATATTTTTTCTCAAATATCCACCATGTAATACATTTGATAGATTTATCGATTCAATTGAAAAATCTCTCTTAAAAGCTAAAATGTTTGTTAGAAAGAATACCTCATATGTTTTAAATCCCAAGCAAAATGAAATGCAAACTATTTCAAAGAGTAGATACTAAGAGAGATACTTACTTATACTTATTTTGCATGGGTGTTGGGGGTTAATAAAGTTTAACTGTCACAATTAAAGTTTAAAATAAAAGAAATCATTGCATGTTTAGTTAGGGCTTCTGTCTTTTAAGTTCCTCTTCGATTGTATACATAGTATTGTATGCAAATACGCGATGATTTAAAAAAATAATCGCAACACGTGTCGTCACATGGATCGTGATGAAGTACCAATTCTGTAGTACATCACACGCTCTTGGAAAAATATCTTCTTCATTTCCGCACATCGATCATACGAGTGACAGGAAAAGGGTCTTCTAATTCTGATAGATCGTTGATGTACCTATTTATTATATGCGACCTTTCATACTAATTTGCTAAGGGTGTTACGGTAGTATGTCTTAAAAATATATGTAGAATACAACAATACTAGCTTTTGCCAGAGGCTTTGCTCGCGTGAAAATGGAAGTACATTTCCTGGGATTCTTAATGTCTCGATATCAGTTTTTACATTTTTAGATTTTGTTGTAAGTATAACCTTTCGTTTTGGATTCTGTAATCCTTATTATTTATTTTCCGCTACTTCTTCTACAGTTAAAATCTTTGATTTTAGTATTTATTGTTTTAACACGTTAAAATCATAATTTAATTTAACAACTTGCCATTGTATACGAAGATATACTCATAAATTTTCTTAATATACTCATCTTACAGTAGCAATTTTATCAGTAAAACGATATTAACTGTAATAGTTTTTAACTCATATGTTAACGAATAATAAATAGAATCATTATTTGAATAATTAAAAATGCATACTTATTGAGGTTTAATCCGACGAGTTTGCATTAGAACAATTTTATATATAACCACAGAATTGTTAGTTGTTTAAAACGAAATACGATTTTCGACATTTGGCGTAAAAGTCACATAGATAGAAACACTAAAGAGAATAAATTTTATGCTTATGCTTTTTATGCTTTTTTAATTAAAAAAAAATAACGGTAACGGCACTTGACGGTGTAGGAAATTTACTTCGGGTAAAGAATTGCAAAATTTAATCGAGAAACGTATGCAATACAAAAAACAGTTTCTTTATGTAACGTTTTATTTGAAGAGCCCATCGAAATATCGAGAGCTTGTTCGCCTCGCAATTTATTTTATCTTCCTGTACATTGTTATGTGAATGTAAAAAATTGAGAAAATGTTTGTTAATCGATCACTTGAATTTGGAAGAAACATGATAATTTTATAATTAGTTCTAACATGCTATGGTTATACCCGTAACGGGAACGGGTCACTAGTCTGACATAAAAATAAAATAAAAATAAAAACCGTTTGTCTGCTTCTAAATATGAATTATACAAATTACTTTTGTGGCGTTACCTATTTTATAAATTGTGATCAAAACTACTGAAATGTTTTTAGAAATTAAAGTATACTACTAATGTTTTTTGTCAATCTGATACAGCGATTCATGTTATAGAAAAGATAAGTTAAGAAACAACGTGAAAAGTTACTCCTTACAAAAAATATCAAATGTATGGAACGAAGTATCTGACAACGTGAAGCCATTGTACATAGCCGAAAGTCCATTTCAATTTCACGGGGCGTTTGTTGGGCGAGGAAGATGCCCAAAGGTGTCATTCCACTGAAAGCTGCCTGAACTTATCAGACGTTTTTATTTGGCAAAAACGTATTTTGCTAGAAAATCTCGTAAATTCACCCAGCTAAAACGATCTTGTAGACTTTAAATCTGTTTTAAAATAAATTTTACATTATTGAAAGTATGCTTTTAGATTTATTATATCGAACATTTAAATTACAATAATATTATTTTTTTAAAAATGCAAAAGTTTGTGTGTTTGTTTGGATGTTTGTTACCTTCTCATTATTACCTGGATTAACATATAGGATATTTTTTTATCGTGGAAACTGGTCCCGAGGGATTGTCTAAAAATATAATAAATAGTCACTGTCTATGAGTAATAAAATATATATTATACATTTTCTAATGTCACATTAAATATAATTTACACTGCATAAACATCTAGAATCTAGCTGAAAAATTTACACAACAATTAGAAATTAAATAAAAATTACTTACAAGATTTGGTACCTTTATTATTAAAATATGTGTATATATCAAATTAGCGACAAGCCCTCGGCTTTGCAGGGATGCAATTTTCTGGGCAATTTTTCTATTAATAAGTCCATTCACTTTTCACAAGACCATCATTTCAAATATCCTTCATAAGACTTCCAAGAATATTTTTGAAAAATAAAAAAATAGCTGAATGGTCCAAGTTTTAAGGTTAGTAACACATTTAGCGATTTATATTTTTTATATAAATCGCTCCGGCTTCGCATGTAAAAACATTAAAAATTTTCTCTTCATAAGAAATTTCAACGATTATTTGAAAAAATTATAATAGCCGTAATTGGTCAAGTTGTTCTCGAGTTTTTGCTTAGAAATATATTTCGCAGTTTATTTTTATTTATATAGATATTTGAAGACGCTTTTAAGTTACGGAACAGAGTTTTTACATTAGGTAAAAGCTAGTAGCATTTGTAACAAAGCGACAAGTTTTCGTAGCTTGTGTAGAAAACAAAAAGCTTTGACTTAAATGTCTTAAACTGTAAAAGTGTTTGAAAATATTGGCATTGAGCGGCACTAGGGTACACAATTCCACTCTATCGGCGCGCTAGTGTCTGAGTGCAAAGGCGTGTCGGGTTGCCGGACCGCTCCGGCCTCCGTGAAAATTCAGCTCTCGCCGGAAAATATGGCCACTGATGGAACCTTAATGTTTCCGACTTGGACCGACTTGCGGTCAGCGCACTACGCCTCTGATGTCTACAAACATCGTCTTAAATACGGTTATAGCGGCGACAAACGCTAAGTAGTTAGTTACTTGTAGAATGCGTTCAAATTGTTTTTTTATTTTTTTATTATACAAATTCAAAACTTTCTAGTGTTAGCATTAGTAAAAACAGTATTAAAATGCTTACTCCTTAAGCGGAGAAACGTGGATAGCAACTTTGTTTATATTAAAAAATCTAGTCATACCTATATCGATCTAAATAAACGATATAAATATTAATAAAATTCCTACAATTTCCTACAAAGTGATAACTTAGCGAGCGAAAGCTTCACAAACGTTTCTTAATAGATGGGAACTGTTTAAAGATTAAGTCTACATGTTAGAAAAAAATCATGGTATTTTAAGCTAGGCCACTATAGCCCATACTGTAAAGGTTTACTAAGAAGCGTCTCTGTTTTTGAGTGTTAGTGATTATAGTTATGGTCCAGCAGCACGTGGTAGCGGTGAATCAGTTGAGGATCTGATGCGAATTGGCGAACTCATTAGTGGACCTGTGTACAGACCGACGGGCAGCTAGGACACGTGATTGACACAACGGAAATGATTTCGCTCGCTGCCAGAGCTCTGCTATCTCTCAAACGGTACCCGCCCATTTGTTCAAATATATTTGATTTCGCCTCCTGATACCCACGTTTCACTGTTTACATTAAAGTTTGCTCATTAAAATTATCACGGAAACCGATAGATAGCATCAGTATAATTAAGGCGCTCGTTGCGAAAAATCACCAATTTAAATATTTAAGCCTGCGATCTTCCTGCGATTGAGTTATTTAATACTAGAGCCTTCGACGACAAGATTAGTTAAATGATAAATTTACAACTTTTGACGATTACAATCAACAAAATGACATAATTGTTTCTGATAAAAACTACAGAATAAAAATTTTGTATTGGAAATAAGTATTTGTAGAAATTTCGACATGTTCTAACTTACCTTTTTTTAAAATTAGGAAATCTTCTTGGATACGCGGTAGCGTGAATTTCTAGCGCGGCCGTGGTTCCCTGTCGGAATTTCCGCGTACCCGAAAGTACAGATACGCCGGCCATCTCAGGGAACATAACGACGGCGGTATAGTATATAATATATGTATTTCTCCTGTCCGTGTATATGTGACTGAGCTTCTCCTAAACGGATGGATTTTGATACTAAAAAATGTGTATGTTTGAGTGGGCTCCTGAATGATTTAGATTCACAATTGAACCTGATGAGTGGCGCTGCAATCGGGTTACCGGGTTCAGGCAGGACACCCTTTAGGTGTGCTACGACCTTGACGTGGTGGAGATTAACCTTCGGCAATTCGGTCGTTTGCAGGGGTGGATGGGGGGTCCCCGGCCTTCGCTTAGCTGATCGGATTGTCGCTGGGGAACCAACAAAGCACACGCAAATGTGCTCCGAGCAGAATTAAAGTTGTAATTAAAAAAAAAATGCAGATCTAAAGGATTCAAAATGGTATACAAAGCTAATATAATTCTCTTCTCATTTGTTATTCTTTTTCCAAACTCCCTGTATTTGTATATATATGTAGCACGTGTGATATAGAAATGTGTGCTACTGTCATATGGTTTCTATATTCGCGAAACGAAAAATTTCTTATTTCCTAGATATGATTCCTTAGGGTGAAATAAACCTTTTCATCACTTACAACGATGGAGTAAAAATGATATCGTAAAATTAAGGTATTTTTCTCGAAGAGTTGTTGAAGTACAACTGTGTTGGTCGAAGTACGACGAGCCCTCGGACTGGAGGGTCCTGAGATCGATTTCTAGCTAGGCCATTCATAAAAGCAAACGTTTCTCAGTTGTTTCTTATTTATTGTGCTACTAATGTTTGAGTTTGGATAATTCGACCAATGCAATTGATAAATATAATTTGTCTTGTTATTTGTACCCCTTAACATATTATTTTGCATCGCTTTTTAATGTATAGCATCAGCGACAAAGTCTCTTTCTCTAGCACATTTTCTTCTCCATTTTGACTCACAAATATAATATGTAGCAAGATTTCATTTCAAAAATTTTAACGTTTTACAATGACATAATAATATTACGATAAACAATTTGTTATTTTCATAATTTATATTAAAATAATATTTTCAGTAAACAGAACCAGTTTAAATTTGCGACCTACGTATACAGAAACACGGCTTAGGATTCTAAGGCGTGATCATATACGACACGAGTACATTAGGCAGCTAACCAACTTCCGACAGTAAAACAACATTAATTGCCTCTTGCTTACACGGGCCCGGCTACCATTTGATTCTCTTTCCTCCGAAGTTGCTCACTATGTCCGCATATGTACGCAGCTCTAACACTTAGAAACACAATATTTCTTTGGTCAAGACAAATTGCGGTCGGGCGTTAGTTTGATTGGAGGTTATTTGTTGCCTTTACAATGTACATTAGTAGAATGGTGAACCTTTTTCATCGTCAGTACCCCCGAACCTATTCAGCTTCTTACGCCGCATTTACTCACCTCATTAATTTCTAGTAGAATTTAAGAAATTATACATAGATTTAAGAAGCACTGTTCGTGTTTAAGACGTGTTGTTTGATCTGAGCCTGTAATATTTAAGGTGATGGTGACATTTTACAATTGCAATTGCATACACAGCTCTTATATAGACTGAAATATAATTTTTTTAATGTTAAGGTCGACATACAGGCTGACGGTCAACTTGATGGGAGGTGGCTACCGTTCGCCTATAACACAAGCAACGCAAGTGCGCTCCCGACTATAGTAGTATTAAAAATAACAACAATAGGCTTTATCATTCCTTACAAACGCTACGAAACACAACAGCACACATGCGGTTATTTCACGATGGGCTTAACTAAGTTTATTTTTACAAATATTACCAGTAGGTAATCTAAGTCCGTTAATTATTTAAGTTCAACTAAATTCAACACCAAGCAAAACTTTGGAATGTTTTCATGTAAATAGTTTAATTTAACCATTGTCTTATAAATTATTTGACGAGGGTGAAAGCGCTCATGTCCCTAATTTCAAAATACAAATGGACATGTAATAATACAAGAATGTGAATTGGGGAACAAAGGCATGACTTGTATTTCACAAATATATAAGTATATGCAAAATTTTCATTAATAAAAACAGCATTATGCTCTATATCAAATATTACATACATTTAATGAGTTTAATCTATATAAATTAAACTATTCCTTTCTACCGGTGTATTATATATTATGTATACATGATGACGATATAATCTTATAACTGGTTATGTGCAATTCGCCTATTAAATGCGTTAAGATGATACCCATAAAAAGTAAGAGAAAAAAGCTTCTTTTCTTTTATTCCAATTTTAATGCTACAAAAACATTTTCATAGTTTAAAATATACAACACTAGCGACCCTCCTCGTTTATCTCTCTGTCCATCATTGAAAACCGTATCAAAATCCGTTGGGTGGTTTAGAAGTAGTTAGCGGAGAAACAGACAGACGCGGACAGTTTCGGCGACTTGGTTTTTTTTGCTTGCACAAAAGCTTAATCAGGTTTTATTATACATATATATATATAAACCTTCCGTAAAAAGTTACCTATCTGTTGGTGGAATCCACATCAAAATCTGTTGCGTGGTTTAGGAGTAGTTAGCGGATATACAGAAGGACAGAAGCGGAAAGCGATTTCAATTTATACTATGTAAGGATGATGAAGATATTTCTGATGATTGAAAATCTAGTACCGTGTTTTAAGATTTACCTACCTATTTAATGTTTTCAACATGTTATATGTTTACTAAATGATTTTTTTAATCTATAGGTAATATTAAAAGTGCCTACCTAACTTAATTAGTACTACCAAAATAAAACATATCAAAATTTCCACGTTAAGACAGTGAAATCGATATGTGAGCAACAGTTGATTTCGGGGTGTGATCCCATTGAGACGTAACGTGGCAATTTCCTACTGTACCGAAACCGATACCGCGCCGCGATCACACGGACATAATGCATTGGGGGGAACGACGGGATCTGATAAATACATTTCTATACCTATATATATGTAAACCGTTGACTTCCGTATTATAACGTTAGAGGTTCAATATTATAATTATTATTACAATTACGAATTCTCATTGAAGTGAATCCTTTCAACACCTGTGACACCTTTCGATATTAGCAAAGCTATTTGGGACTAATTAAGTACATAGTATTATATCTGACTATGTTCGTTCATTCAAAAAAACATTTCCCTCATGCAATTCATATACTTATTGGATGTTCTACTGTATTGTATAATAGTATTATTATCTCAGCCGCAGGACGTCCACTGCTGGACATAGGTCCCCCTATAATTTTCATAGTTAGAGACCATAGGCCTATAGTTATAGACCATCTTTCAGCGCCATATGTCATCACTGAGAACACACATTGTTTGAAAACTTTTGTTTAGAGACAGAGGAATTTTGGATGAAAAGATATTGTCTCGGGGCTTCCCCCTAACGCTCCCCATCCAATCTAGATACGAGCTGGATAGTAATTATATAATAAAACTATAAGCAAAAATAAGTTTTGTTAGAGTTTCTTGTCAGATTTCTCCAGTTAATAAAACTGGGAGCTCTTCTGGCGGCAGTTGTCACTATATTAAAGACCAGCCTTTAATTCTTTAAAATTGTACGAACAGAAAATTGAATACGAGCACGCCTCTTGTATCAGACTGATTAAATGAAGGCACGTAGTACGGATTTGTTACGTAGAAAACCTAAAGTTTGAGTTCGTTATCCGGGATTTAGTATAAACTGTAGTTTATTATAGTGAGTAAATATTAGGGTATATTTAAACTTAAATGCTTGATTTATGTTTATTAAGTACTAAACCCTAAAATAACCATTATAAGCTAATGAAAAACTTGTTTATATTATAGTATGCTATATAACAGCAGATTTCTCTCTTTCCAAGATATGTAAATATTGACATTATATTGTGAATAAAATGATTAAAATTCTACTGGGTTTATGTGCAGCAGACTTTTTCAAGAAAGCTTCGTAAAGCTACGAAAGCGTAGCGTGAAAGCAGTGTAGCGGATCTATGCCAAATGGGACATTTATTTCGTTGCTTCCAATTTGTTAAAATGGGGTTTCTTAGACACATGCTATTTTATTAGGCAATTTGTTATCTATATTCTGACATTAACATTAACTAGCTGTGCCCGCGACTCCGTATGCGTTGAATATGCAAAATATATGAGTTATAACACCTGACATCTTTATGGCTGTGAAGACGGTGGCGCCTCCTATTTTTAGACGATATCTCGGGAACCTGACATTTTTCCAAGATAAAAAGTATCCTTTGTGTAAATTCAAGTAATAAACTATCTGTCTGCCAAACCCGTTCTACTGTTAGGTTGAATTACACATACGGCACGTTATTAGGCTAACAGCCGGCTAAAATGAAATCGAATGTGTTAGCCTCTGTGCGCTCTGTACGAGCAAAGTGGTCACAGTTATATAAATATATTCACCTCGGAAGATAAGATTATTGGTAGATATACGTATCTGCTTTTATAATATTATAACATAAGACATTATTTCCTTTTTATAATAACTCCTTTTTATACAGTTTACCACTGACCACTCCATCACACAGTAGTATGCCAAACTCACATACACGGGTATCCTTATGTTTTCTTTTACCGTCCGATGAATTGTTTCTCTTATCTTACCATGGAAAAGATTGAAATGTGTAGACCTAATTGAGATTTAAACCTGCGTTTGCCATTTTATCACTGCTTTTTTAAAATGTTATTTTCTCTTATTGATAATCTAACATTATTCTATAATAAAAAGTATATATAAGTTATTTGATAAATTATATACTCGTGTTCGAGGATAAAGGCGAACAAACACCATTGTAATAATAAAACGAGCGTGAACTTAGTCCTCGCCATTCATGAAAGTGCAAATCGCAAGCTTTCACCACACACGGGTCGATACACCGCAAAGACGGAGCTAGCAAACTTTATCACAATACACAATCAATACTAAAAGTACATATATAACGTTGCCGGTTGCTTCACCACTGTCTCGTTTGTTTTCCACTTTGTAGATCCAACTTCGCAAAGAACACTGTGTTTTGCAGTCACAAAGTAGCAGCCAGACTGCCAACAGTGCTTTTTATTTCGGTACTTAAGTAAGACATGACAGAGATCATAACCTCATCATCAACTTTTTACTTATACTTTTTTATAGGAATACCTAAGTCTTTCCACCACCTATGATCCTTCCAATCATGCGGTCCTAACCACAATTCGTGTTATGCTGTTTTCGGGGTATTTTTTTAATCCCTACATTGTTTCTTTTGCCTTTATCTTTTTATTAATCTCCTCTGTCTTAGGGTAGATAAATATATATTTTTTTTTTTTTCATAATCTTGTTACTTTGCCGCCTTCTCCAAGAGTAGGTACTATGCTATCAAGTGGCTATGAAAGTTGGTTGCGCATTGGCATCTCTGCTGGGGTTACTTCAAAGAGTATTATAATATATAGGGTTACTTGTATGAAGTAACATCTCATGAGCCGTCAGCCTAACTGCTTTTTGTACAAGGATGAAAATCAAAAACCTGGACTCTATAGAATGCCCAATGATATAGTTCAATCGGCTGCTAAAGCTTAAATAAAGAATTTACTTAAAAAATAAAAGCATTTTCTAGTTGTTAGCGGATGTAATATTAATCCCTCGGCAGGTAAATTTCAAATATCAATTCAATGTTTTATTTTAGTTTTTACCCGAAAAATAGATAACCGCACAATATTTTTAACTACCTACTGTTGTAATAAGATTTATGTAAAAAAGTATACTTCTCCGTGCTTGTTTAGTCTTGTCTTCAACGAAAATTACAATTTTCTGTACCTTTTCTGTTGAGAATTTTGATATTTCCATATATAAAGTATGGTTTCTGTTCTTCAAAACCATTCTATACAAAATTGGTATTAAAAATATAATATCAGCCATAACTGTTCTCTTCCCAATTTTTACAGGTAATCCTGGTAACATTCATTAGTGTCGTATCGAATGTAGCCGCAACTATAATCTCCTAGTGACCCAACTTGCTCGCCAATTACCTGTGCTACGTTTAAAGCAAAATGTTGTATTTGGCGATAAATATAAATAGATCTAGTAATATAAAAAGTCGTATAAGAGAGAATTCCTCATAGCTACTTCAATTGTCACATACATTTTAGTCGTACTTAAACCAGTTTAGATATGATGTTTATTTTATAACTACATAGTTTATTAGGTTGAGAACCCTCAAGCTCGTGATATGATCATCATGCATTTTTTGTATATTTTTAATATCAACAAATTGCAATATGCGGTGATTTTTACGTGAACAATGGAGAAACACTCTCAATCTTAAAATTGATCAAATTGCGTTTTTCTTAGCGAAGCATTCCCACGGCTCTCCCGGCGCGCTCCCTACATTATGTACTTACGATTTATTGCATGGACTACAAGCAGGCTGCAAGCATCTAGCAACAGCGGCGATTTTTAATACCTTTTACCTTTAATAAAACCAGCTTCGCTTGTATAAGGAGCCCTAAGCGCGAAGTAAAAAAAAAGCTCAACTGCTCTGTGGATATTTTTATAGTGCAAAAGGAATTATTTATACAACAATTCAACTTCTGTTCTCTGTGCATGCAACGACAAATGTTTGTTTTCGCTCGTAAAGCAAATAAGACCCCATATAAACTGAGTGGAACGCAAATCTTCTCCAAGTGACGGTTCTTATGAATCTGACACGATGAATTCTGAGATTAAATTCATGCCCTGAGGTACAATTCGTTCGGAATGACGCCGCATCGTCCGCTCTCGGATGAAAAACTCCACCATTATCTAGATATCACTTGTCAGTTTATTAGAATTTAAAATGTATTTATTCCAGCACTTTTAAAAAACAGTACGTTCGATATTACGAATTCGCGGGCATAGATATGGTTATAAATAAATAAAGATTATTACTACATTTGTCTAATCAAATAACAAGGAACATATTTCCTATTGAAGTATTATAGTAATAAAGGAGACATAACTATTTAAAAGATTTTTTTTTACATACGTTTAACATTAAAGTTAAATTTGTACAACTAATGCAAAAAAAAAGAAATTAATCCAAAAAAACAAGCAACAAAAACAACCCAGTAAAATAACGTCTTAAAAATTACAATATTTCTTACGTCATAAACGTTTTGTGGGAAGCCAATGTGACGCGTAAAACCTTTTGTTCAACTGTTTCACAATGAAAATTAACAATAAGAGCGGTCGAAACAAAGAAAGTGCGTAACTTGATAAATAAAAAAACATACCCAGGGACAAATGAACGGGAATTGGAACACAAAACTTCGAATTGGAGAAGTTTTGATCGTTTTAAATATTACTGCCCTTGTACGAAACGTATAGAAAATATTCATAAAATGAAATTGAGTATATTATTTATTGAAAATGACAATCGGTCATCTGAAAATATTAGTCAATATTGGATTACTTAGTTTTTTAAATATTCTCTCCAAACGCAGGGTCTACATACTAGCGACTATTACTTCGGTCAGAAAATAAGTCTTGCAATACAACGAGGTCTAAGGGACCCAAGCTTTATATGATATCAAATCAAATCAAATCAAATCAAATCAAATCATTTATTTGCATACATGGGTGTAAAACCAGATACCATACAATAACAAACGTCCCACCATATACTACCACATTTGGTGTGCAAAATAAAACATGTCAATTAGTTAGCTAAGTCAAATTATAACATCTTATTACATTAGTCAAATTTAAAATTTAAAATGCATCAGAACACTATTCTAAAAACGTGTCCTTTAAGAACTCATCCAGAGCATAATATGCTTTACCTACCAAATACTCCTTTAGTTTTTTCTTTATCAATTTAGTATCTGAAATGCAAGTAATAGAGACAGGTATCTTATTATATATTTTAGGAGCCAGACAGAATACACCATTATGCAAATATTTAGTTTTGGATTTGGTTAGACTGAGGGTATGTGCTCGTCGCTGTGAGGCTATATTATTTTCATACAAATATTTATTGTTTATTACATACATTACAACTTCCAATATGTACAAAGATGCAAGCAGTACGCCCAGGCTTTTAAAGTATGGCCTGCATGACTCACGTTGACCAAGATTACATATGGCCCTAATGCACCTTTTCTGAGCTTTAAAAGCGTCGTTTTTATTAGTTGAGTTTCCCCAAAACATTAACCCATACCTAAGCGTCGACTGCACATAACCATAATATGCAATAAGTGCAGTTGGTGTACCTGAGGATTTATTCAATTTGCTTAATGCATACGAGAATTTGTTTAGTTTTTTGCAAACGCTTTCTACATGTGACTTCCATGTGAGTTTGCTGTCTATTTGCAAGCCCAAAAACTTTACTTCATCTGTTTTTTCTATAGTTTCGCCACGATAAAGAATGTTGATTGGATCATGATTACCCCTTATTCTGAAATCCATTGCTTTAGTTTTATTGAAATTTAATTTGAGGTTATTATTTTCCAACCATTGAACTATCCCATCCAATGTTGTACAAAAATCAGAATTAAAATTTGTTAGGTCTTTGGTCAAAAACAGAACAGTGCAGTCATCCGCGAACAAAGTCATGGGGTGATTGATATTTTTTGGCAAATCATTAATGTAAATTAGAAACAATAGAGGACCTAGTATACTTCCTTGTGGTACTCCATAGTTACTATATCTTGTACGTGAGTAATACTTTATTTCATTTAATTTTGAATTCAATCTATTTATTACAGTAAATTGCTTTCTATCTTCTAAGTATGATTTAAGGAGATTATATGCATTACCCCTTACACCATAGCGATACAATTTTCTGAGAAGCATTTCGTGACTCACCCGATCAAATGCTTTTGTCATATCCATAAAAAGCGCGGTTGCTTTATTTCCAATATCTAAACTGACCATTACCCTTTGTAAAAAGTCAAACAGTGCCATGTCAATAGATCTGTTCTTTCTAAAACCCTTTTGTTCATTAATCAAAGCATTGTTTATTTCAAAAAAAGCATACAAACGAGAGTAGATAACTTTTTCAAAGATCTTGGAAAAAACTGATAACAAAGCAATTGGACGATAATTCGTTAAGTTATTTTTGTCCCCTTTTTTGAAAATGGGTTTGATCATTGCGATATACAATTTGTAAGTAATTCCTTTAAATTAATATTATTAATTTAGATTATTAATCAATAAAGTTTTTGTAAATTTTATATAGCACTAGCTGTGCCCGCGACTTCATACGCACTGTAGTTCGTTTTTTGAAAATCCCAGAGGAACCTAACATTTTTTCGTGATTAAAATTAGCTATATGTTAATCCAGGTATTAAACTATCTGTGTGCTAATTTTCGTCGAAATCCGTTCAGCCGTTTTGGGTGATTGAGTAACAAACACACAAACTTTCGCATTCATAATATAACTAGATGGTGCCTGCGACTTAGTCCGCGTTGAGAAATTTAAAAAAAACGTGAGTAATATAACGCCTGAAATTTTTATTGCTATTACACTTTTACCAGGCGATAGTTTTATTAATTTTATATGATCCATCGACAACATTACCTACTATCTTTCTTGAAGAAAGGTACCCTATTTCCGTTATCCCTGACGTGTATGCAAAATTTCATGATGATCGGTTGGGTAGTTAAAGGTTTAAAAAGGTAACATACAGACAGACAGACAGAGTTACTTTCATATTTATAATATTAAAGTATTAGTAAATAGTGTTAGTATGAATTAGGATTAGGATAATTAATTTCTTTGTACATATTTAAATAAGTTGTAATATTTTGATGAATTAAAAATCACATGGAAAAAAAGGCATTACTCATTTCGCTTTACTTTTTTTAGACACTGTCTAACAATGAGAAATTTTACAGAAAGTAGTTAAAATTGAAAATACTAAAGACTTTTGGAGTTGAATTAAAACCGAATTTTAAAGCTTTCTGTAAATTTATTTAACCATTTTTGTCTAAGCTAACTTTAAAATTTGCAATATCAGATCGCAGCAAAGCAAAATATTCATAAACAGAGATATTGTGATAAACGGCGCCTCGGCAATTACGCGGTGATATTAAAACTTAATTAAAATTTGTTTATCACGGCTCGAAAGCGATTAAAACTTTAAACGAAGCTGCGCCGATGTAGACCGCCTTACGAAATGAGTTTATTTACCTAAATAGTGTTTCCAGAATTGCTTAACATATGCTAAGTATAAGACTTTGATTTCCTCTAAACATTTTGATATTTCTGTTATTCTATACCTATTAGAGGTACCAATTGTGGCCAACTGTGTTACCCATTATTTAGAATAAATACAGCGATAAATCAATATTTTCTCAGTATATTTTTTATCTGTTTTATCATCTTATCTTATACAGAGTACAAGACAAGTTACATACAACCGTGATACGATAATTGTAATATACTAGCTGTTGCACGCGACTTCGCCCGCATAACTTTATAAAATATAGCCTATGTTACTCGCTGATAACAGCTTTCTATAGGTGAAAGAATTTTTAAAATCGGTCCAGTAGTTTTTGAGTTTATTTGAGTCATTACAAACTCTCTCTTTATTAATTATTGAAGTATATATTATATGACTGTGTCCTCTACTTGTCAAACCAAAATTCTTATATGCCGCCTAAACTACATTTCAATCTACTTTGAACTCTGTATTAACGGTGTTCTTGCATTCTTTTACTAGCTTTAACCGCTACAAACTTTATATTATTGTAAGTCGGAAACAGCTTAGAAGCTTAGCCACTAAGTAACACGGACATCCATTATCAAGATAAAACTTTAGCATCTTATATCACCATATCACTACTCGTTATAATATTTTCATTGACTTCATCATTGGGTTGGCAAATAAAGTTATTTTATAATTATTTCGTTATTCTTTTATCAATTTTTCTTTTTTTTTCTTTTGATATATGGTAGCCGATACGTTTGGGTTGCTATAGAAATGAATTCTAATTTAATTTACAACTGTCAGTTTACGGACATTTTAACATGGAGTCAAAGTAAGCATTTTCGACATATTTGATTTCCTACTCTTTTGTTTTCAAAAAGGCAAGAAAGCGACTGAGATTATTATATAAAGTTTTGGCTATTCATTGTTTAACAGAACTTACGTGTCAGAATTAATTTAAATATATATAGTTCTGAAGAATTTTAACCGAAAGATGACCAACGTTCTGAATTGTCGATCAAATGAAGTTGGTTATGACAAAATGAAATCCATAGTTAAATCTAATCACCATATTGTAAAACAGTTGCGACATATTGTAAAATAATTTAATTGATATTTTTGTATAAAAAAAAATTAGTCTTATTACACACTAAAAAACCGAAATCACTTTCCTGCCGACCCCGTTATTTTGGATTTTGAGTTTCTGCTTACAAGTTAGTCATACAAAGTCATGATATTAAAAAGAGTATGTTTTTAACAAAAAAAAAACAAGCCTAAAAAGTAAACACTCGATGTAGGAAAATCCTTAAATTATTTACAGCAGTTTACAAACGAGCTTGTCACTGGGGACGCATTCTAAAGGGCTGTTCTTATTTGGACTTCAACTTGTTTGTGCAAGTTATCTTGGAATTTATGTTAGGGCCGCACGAAGGCCGCGCCGCGGGACAAACTAGTGAAAATTAATGAGGACAGCAACCGGAGTTCAATACTAAAAGCCTTGAATGCGTCCGTGAAAATGGCCTATGTATATATACATACAAAACTATACCTAACTATATTAACATTTAAATATTGTTTCATTTTCAATTTTAGGTTTGTCTTTATAATTGATTAGCTGGTGCCCGAGATTTCGTCTGCGTTGAAAAATGAAATATATTCCACCCCAGGTGAAGCCGGGAGCGAGTCACTCATAATTTATATAAATCGATTTTACAACGTTACGTTTACAATTTCCTATTTTTAAAAAAGAATATTATTTAATTTTAATTTTACTTTTTTTTCAGATCGTGACAGGTAAGGTGATGGTCGCCGCTAAACATTCAAGTGTGCTGACCCTTTTTTAAAGCGGTTATCACACTTTACAATTTGAAGGATTCCAATTTAGGAAATTGGAAAGTGTAATCGCAGTTTGGATCTAATTTAGATTTTATCTATTTTCAATTTTATGTCTTCGATTTAGAAATCAATTTAGTTTCTAAATTCCTAAATTTAGAAACTAAATTATCTAAACTAAATAAACTTAAATTTATAATTCCTAAATTGGATTCCTTCAAATTGTAAAGTGTGATAACCGCTGAGAAATCCTCTTGGATACCTGGCAGTAGGGGATTCGTACCGCGCTAGAAACCCAACGACTTTCTAGCGCGGCCGTTGATGGTCGCGGGGACGTTATGATGACGTTATGAGACAACATCGGCGTTCCGCCACGGCTTTACAGCGCAGGGAGGGCTACGCTCCCTTTCAGAACCTCGGCGTACCAAAGTGTGAAGGTACGCCGGCCATCTCGGGGAAAGTGTGCTGACCCCAGTCGGCTTACCATATTGAAACACAAAAGAAGAGCATAAAATATATTTCACGGATATCTTCTCAGAAGGATTAATTTATGTTCTTCTTTAATATTTTTCCATGCACTACAATAAAATTGTAAACATACTTTTGTTATGTAATCCTAATGCTTATAGGCACTTTGTAACCTTTAATATATAAATACATCAAATTTAATATTCCAGTTCGTAATTCAGTCTATCTAGTTTCAAATTGTTTCGAATCGCCTCAAGGGTATGGTCTTCACGTTGCTTACCAATCTTATAACTTTATTGTTTGAGCTGGTTCGAGTTTAATAAACAGTGTGTGGGCCTTGGGATTTGTTTGTATTGTTGATTTTCTATTAGCAATTACAATAATGACCTGCGGCGATTGAAAGATCATGATTGGAAACCCATATAGCGAACAAACGCTTATTTTGATTCACTGTAATTACTTAAGTTCAATAATATATTAATCGAGTACTTTTATTTTTAATATAAGAAAGAAGTCCGTTGTTGAATATGAAATTTATTAGTTAAATATGAAATGCTGTATAACTGAAACCATATAGTTCAATAATCAAATATTCAGCCATCAGTCTCAAGCAGATCGAAGAGTCAAATAATCATTATTCGTATAATAGTTCTTTTTGTAGATATAGTTAATAATAGTTTTTCTGTTTATTTTTTTGAATTTTTTGTTGGACTTGAATATAACTTGGGATCATATTGTAAAAATGTAGATTGTCAATTCAGTAGCCCACTCACAGTAGCTGATTGGAAGAACATCGCACGACCATCGATATGTATATCGATGCGCACGACTCTGAAAATTGCAAGTTTCCTTCACCTTTGGAACAAGGGATCCTTATTTCTAATCAATACATAAAAACGGGGGATAGGGGCGCCACAGTGCCAACGTTTACATCGTGTCCGTATATAAAACAAGTTTAAAATTGTAATGGTGAATATAGTTTATGGAAAAGTGACAAATCATACCAAAAAGAACAGTAATTCATCTAAACAATATATGAAAAGCATCAAAATTCGCTATATAGTGAATATCCGGAAATCAAACAATATATCAAAGGTGACAAACAACAAATTATAAAAGTGATACAAGTGACAAAATAAACTGAACAATCAATCTTCTGTGAGTGATATGACAATTAAATAAACGAATCCGTGCGTTGAGTGTATAAACATCGAAAGAGAAAATGAATAACTGCATTCTAACTGAATCAATATTGATGATTTACATTTTACAGTATACCTCCAATTCGTAATATTAACGCCATCTAGTTAACTTTGACGAGGCTGCTTACTTATTGTTTAGCATAGCTTAAAACTCCATTTTATTAGCGCCATCTATTAATAGCAATTGAGCGACCGATAATATTACAATCGTCGATCTGAAAGAAACGACTGCATAAAAAAGAAAAATAAATAAATAAAATAAAAAATAAATAAATAAACTCGAGACATAACTAAGGACAATTACTAAATCACAATAATAGTGTAGAAACTTAAAAATGACCTAATAAAAACTTTGAAATGACATAAAGATATAATAATTTATTTATTTTTTAAATTAAATAACAAGAGACTACAACATGGAGGAAATAAAAAATATGCTATTAAATATGCAACATGACATGAAGCAGCAAAAACAAGACATGTTAGAAATGAAAGAGGATATTAGAAATACTATAATCAACAGTCTTAACGAGAAGTTTAACAACCTCGAACTAAAAAACGAACTTTTGGAGAAAAAAGTGGAGGAACAAAGTACAAAAATAAACAACTTAGAAAGGCAGTCCAGACGCAGGAACCTAGTCTTGTTTGGCGTAGAAGAATGCGAAAAGTCATACCACGAACTCGAAGAAATTATAATTAACATAATAAAAACATATATAAAAGTTCCATGTGATAGTAACAACATCGAAGCAGTTAGAAGATTGGGAAAAAAAGGAGCGAAAGTCAGACCGGTGATAATAACATTCAATACAATGGGTTTCAAAATAAAAATTCAGAAAAACAAACGCTATCTACAAAACACTTCATATTACATAAAAGAAGACTATCCAATTGAAGTATTAAACAAACGAAAAGAGCTGCAAATCCAATTACAGAGAGAAAAAGAGGCAGGTAATATCGCTTTTATAAAATACGACAAACTCATTATATCAAACAACAAGCACTCTCCTCGTAACCAACCAAACAAGAGGAACCTGTCTGAATCCCCGGAGATATCTCTTTCTAGTAATCGAAAAGCACAATATGTTGGTAAGCAGCCATCAAAGAAAAATAAAGCAACAAACATGAAAGATTACATAATAAAAGAGCCTAAACTGATCCTCACTGAGACAACTATTTCACAAAGCCAAAAGAAGACACCACAACATAACGTAGCATAGCAATCAAAATCGGTCCCTCTACCCACTCCTCATCTCCCAGTGCGGCCGGTCACCACGGGAGAGCTAGACCAAAACCCACCAAGGAAAACCACTCTAGCGGAAAACACCTTCAAAATTTGTACCTTCAACGCAAGATCACTGTCTACTGAACTAAAACTTATCGAGCTTAAGACAGCGCTACGAGACATTAACCACGACGTAATAGGATTGTGCGAAGTTCGTCGTCTCGGAGAGAAGATAGTAGAAGATGACGAATACATCATGTATCACATAGGTCAAACTAAAGGCCTATACGGTGTAGGTTTTCTAGTCAAGAAAAAACACAAAGAAAAAATCATAATATTCACCGGAATTTCCGAAAGATTATGCGTACTAGAAATCGAGCTAGAAAACCTACGTTTTGCAATAATTCAGGCATATGCACCTACTGAAAACTCATCTCAGGAAGAAATAGAAAATTTTTACGATGATTTGGCGAAGGCACACGAATCCACACGTTCGAAGTACATAATCTCCATGGGAGATTTTAATGCACAAATCGGAATTCCCAAGGAACACGAAAGCTCAGTAACTGGCAAATATGGATATGGTAAAAGAAGTATCAGAGGAGAGAGACTCATTCAATACGCACAAGAATCTAATCTAAAAATTATTAATACAATGTTCAAGCTGAAACCTAAGAACCGATGGACATGGATCTCTCCAGACAAAAACACAAGGAATGAAATAGATTACATAATGACCACGAAACCTCACATAATCTCTAAGTATGAAGTACTAACGTCATTTTCTTTTGGATCGGACCACAGATTACTAAGGGCTACAATCCGCCTGAAATCAACCAGGAAAAGCAGATGTAATTTTTCTAGTAAATCAGGGAGGCTTAAAACATTGGCCGAACAAGAAATATACCTAAAAAACCTTTACAGTTGTATACCAGAACTTATAACGACGCATAGCAACTACAAAGCGGAAGATTACTATCAAAAAATCGTTCACAATATAAAGGATAGTTTAAAGAGTATTAAAAAAACAGAAAAGAGCAACATCCTGTCAGAAAGGGCGCTAGAGCTCATGAAGGAAAGAAGTAAGTTACAGAACAAGCCTAAATTGAATAAAACTGACAAAGAAAAGTTAAAAACGCTTTACAAATTGACCAACAGGGAAATAAGAAAATGCTATGATACTTACAGAACAAGCATAATACAAAGACACATCGAAAATTCTAAATCTGCTAAGAGAGCTAATAAAGAACTAAACAAATCAATTACTTGGATTCCATCACTTCAGTCTGGCACTAACAAATGCAAATCACGCACAGAAATCATAAATATAGTTACTGATTTTTATGCTAAACTATACAAACAACCAGGCATAACAAAGCAAAGCGAAGTTGTTTGTGATTACCAATGCACAGAAACCCCTTCACAGTTTTCAGAGCCTGAAATATTAAAACAACTAATGAAACTTAAGCCCGAAAAAAGCCCAGGACCAGACGGGATCACAAACGAACATATAAAGTTGGCTAGGACCCTACTACTGACGCCAATCACTATCCTATGGAATAAAATACTGGAGGAAGAAACTGTGCCGCAACAATGGGTGGAATCTGAAATTATATTGTTGTATAAAAAAGGCGACCCAGCTGACATAGGGAATTATCGCCCCATAAGCCTCATGCCTTGTTTTTACAAACTATTCGCCTCCTGTCTACTTGAAAGAATATCCCCAGACATCGATGCACAGCAGCCGATTGAGCAATCCGGTTTCAGAAGCGGTTTTAGCACGGTAGACCACATTCAGGTCGTGGATCAGGTAATAGATAAATATCTAGAATTCCACAGACCCCTCTACGTGGCTTTTATAGATTACAAAAAAGCTTTTGATTCAATATCACATAAAAGCATATGGGAAGCTTTGGATTCATTAAATATAAATGGGAAATACATAAATATCCTGAAGAACATTTACGGCAACAGCACAAGTAAGGTTAAGTTGGACAGAGTCGGCGCACCAATCAACATTAGAAGAGGAGTCAGACAAGGTGACCCAATTTCTCCAAAATTGTTTATAGCCGTTCTACAGTATGTAATGGGAATCCTACCATGGGCTAAACGAGGCATTAACATAAATGGGAAATTTTTAAGTAATCTTAGATTCGCTGACGACATCATTCTGTTTTCAGAATGCCCACAACAGCTTAACATAATGATAAATGAATTAGAAAAGGCTAGTTCAAAGGTCGGGCTAGAAATGAACCTAGATAAAACAAAAGTGATGACAAATCATCATACGTCACCGATCTTGATTAATAACATACCTCTCGAATTTGTAGAAAATTACATATACCTAGGCAAGAAAATATCATTCAATAAAAATAGAAACTCAGAAGAAGTGGACCGGAGAGTCGCAATTACCTGGAAGAAATATTGGGCTCACAAAGAAATTTTCAAGTCACAATTGCCGCTGTCCACTAAGAAAATAGTCATGGATACGGCTATACTACCATGTCTAACCTACGGGTGTCAAACTTGGACGTTTGACGCCAAAACCAGAAAGAAAATCCAGACCACTCAAAGAAGAATGGAAAGAAGCAGCATGGGTTTAAGACTCAAGGATAAGGTGAGGAATACGGTCATTCGCGAGAAGACTAAAGTTACAGACGCATTAACTTTCTCACTTCAAAGAAAATGGAAATGGGCAGGTCACGTGGCTAGATATGAGGACAACAGATGGACTTTGAGAGCGGTAGAATGGTCCGGTCCGCGAGGAAAAAGAACGAGAGGCCGCCCGCACGCCAGATGGGAGGACGAAATAGCGGCAATAGCAGGTCAAGATTGGTTAAACACTGCCAAAGATAAAAATAAGTGGTACACCTTGGAGGAGGCTTTTACCCGAAGGGGGTCCATATAGAAATGATTTTTTTTAAATTATGTTAAATTTAGATAATTTATTGTTGTATTTAATAATGTTACATCAAATAATTAATTAACTGTAATATTGTAAATTTTATGCATGGACTAATAAAGCTTTATTATTATTATTATTATTATTATTACATAAAAACGCAAAAGAGTTTAGCGGATTCTCAGCGGGATTCGAACCTGCGTCGGCTGTTTTGGCAGCCAAGAGTAAGCATTACTAACTTTAGCGTCGTTCTGTGTGAAATGCACTATGAACATAAATGAAAAATTTCATTTAAGTAACTTTTAAAGTTTAGATTATATGTGAGCTTCTTTGTGCGGTTTTATAATAGCTCGGCATGTTATGTTGGCATGTTATGTTAGCTTCGCATTAACTGAACTCTGGTTAAGTGTATTTTAGTTCCTTATAATAATGTATTTATGCAAGCAGAAAACCTTCCTTAACCACAGAAACATTAAGATACCTCAGAACTAAACATTGCTTCTCAGTGTTCATTATTTTGTGAATTTACCTACTTAATACACCAACAAATTTAGTATTAAATAAACATTTATTTAACCTCAATTACAAATGTAAATTATGTTAACCACACCCCAGTTGCTATAACTAGTAAATAGATCTAAATAAACATTTTAGATATATTTTAATTACAATCTATATTTAAAACTAGCTGGTGCCCACGACTTCGTCCGCGTTGTAAAATATTAAGTAGTCTATCCTGTTTCCCTTGGTCCAAATGTTTATCTACCAAGTTTCATGAAATCAGTTAATTCGTTTAAGTTATGGAGGAACATACATACATACATACAGAAAAAAATTCTAAAAATCGTCAATTTAGTTTCAGTATCATGTATAGAGCCTATAAACACGATATCTCTGAAAGAAAGTAACTTACTCCATGACCGACCCTTACAGATTTATTATTAGTAGTATTGATGATTACATGAATACACAATTGACATACTGAATTACAAGTTGAAATTAAGTCTGAATAATAAACATTGTTATTAAATGTAATATAATTACATGTATCATTTATCATTTAGTAACTTGGGTTTAATATTACATTTAGTAACTTAAAAATAGTACAATAGTACCTAAAAAACCTTAAGTGGCTTTCGCTAGTAGGCAGAATGAAGGGCAAATATGTACAATCGAATTTTTTTATTTCATAAAAAATAAAGAGTTAACAAATAAAAACTAAACATTAATTTTGAAATGATTATAACGAGCTGGAATTTAATATTAATGCAAATATGCGAACTGTGTGACAACGGCCTTTACTTATACATTTTAACTACGTTCACGAATTTAGCTGTTATATAAATATCTGAAAATAAAGATTTACCTAATGCTTGGTAAAAGTATACTTTTGCCACATTGTAATGTCAGCCGTCAATGTTTGTCAGGCTTATATTATGGCTTACGTTATATTGCTTTATATACATATAATATTTTGCCAATCATTATATCTCATTTTTCAACGCGAAAGAAGTCACGGGCACCTAGAGTAGATAAAATAATTTGGTAAAAACGTATTTTAAATATGGGTACTTTTACAAAAAAGGTGGCGATTCTACATGTAAGACCTACTATTGTGTTCGGCTGCGCTAGATATGCCAAAGGCTATTATGCCATACCAATATTGTCATCTTTTATCCTAATAAGGTCATCAGCACTCTTTATTTAAGTTTTTTCTTTGTGCTTATAGGAGCCGGTAACCATCTACCATAAGTGAACATAAGAATTAGAAAACTGTAACCAAAGAAAGGAATAGAAGCACAAATAGATACAGATTCTTGACTTGAATATCATGATTAACTTGTAGTGGTACGGCAAGTGTTTGCGACGTATGTACAATATCTACGGGATGAGCGATGGTGTCGTCACTCATCTGCTCGCAAATTAACTGCTCTGATGAATGCGCCGCGACACGTTACCACCATCCTCAGCGCTCCGAACATACCTCGTCATACCGTCTACAAGTAATGCTAGTTCAAGTGCAGCAAGAGGCAGGGGAGGTCAAGTAATACCGGTCAACTATCGTAGGCGCGGTGAGGCTACAGTTGATGTATCGCTTTCATAACGTCCACGGTTAATTAGTGTCAAATTACAACGCTAATGTTTTTTCAAGCCCTCCCCATCACTGGTTCGCATTTGGTGTGTATGAGAGATGAGTTTTTCCAACTGACACTGAAAAATTACCATGCCTTTTTAACAAGAATTTAACTTTTGAAGTTATTTAGGTTTTTTATACCTAAATTTTAAAAAATCAAAATTTCTCCGTTTTGATATACTTAGGTACATTTTTATATAATGTGTTTGCGTTTTACGTTAAATTTAAAAACTTGCCGGTACCCGTGACTACGTCTGCGTTGAAAAATGAAAAATATAGCATCTGAGAAAAAATACATAAGTAGGTAAGTAATATAACTCCTGACATCTTTATCGCTGTGACGAATTTCTTATATTTTCGGACGATCCTTCGGGAACCCAACATTTTTCCGCGATAAAAAGTATCCAGGTAATGAACTATACCTATGTATGCCAAATTAGAACAACCAATTAACAACAAACAAGGTAGACTTATAGAGACACAGCGTTGTCTATTACAAAATAATATATCTGAATGTACATATTTATTCCATGAACAATTTGATTTAAATTTCGTTGCTTTCGTTTTCGAGCTTTAGGCTCGTTGAATGGGCAACATTTAAACTTACGGTTGCAGTACGCCCTGTGGGGAGATGTTTAAACCGCGTCCCTCGTTATTCAAGTCAGGATTTAAGCCTTAGAAGAAAAGTAAGTTTGCTGGGACAACAAAGAGAGGCCATTCCCCTCCAGAGTAATTTATATGTGACCGCGGCGTGCGGACTCGAACTCCGCCGGGAGTCGAGGCGGCGGGGGAGTTGCGTGTTCGACTGACAGGTACTAGTTGAGGCACCGGTCACCTATTTAAAATTCATTTTGTTTTACCAAGAGAATGTATGTTATACACAAGTGCTAACTCAAGCTTTAGCTTTTTCATGTCATTCTGAACTGTAATTAGGGTAGCCCGAAGGCCCGAAGGTCCGATGTTTGTATTTTATAATACTTTTATTAGGTACTAAATGACATTATGATAAAAATTAATTTAAATTTATTTACACATAATAAATTAAACATATATTTTTATTTAAACTTGCCAGGCAGTCTGTGCCACGTGAATTGGTAGTAGTACTAGTATTGGACCACAGGTTCAAATTGCTACTGAAAATAAACAAAAAAAGAAAATATGTTTATAAAAATGTTACAAAATAACATTTACAAAAGTTTTAGCTTCACATAATAAAATTTTGACGACACGTTTGGTCTAGTGGCTAGTAACCCTAGCTGTTAACCAAACGGTCGCGGGTTCGAATCCCGCTAGGGGCAAATGTTTATGTTAACATTTACCTTTGTACCTGAGTCATGGATGTTTGTATTTATAATCTATGTATTATATCAACTGTCTGGTATCCATAATACAAGCATTAAGTTGCTTAGTGTGGAACTAGATGGTGCTGTGTGGAATGTGTCAAGATATAAAAAAAAAAATGTATTATTAGTATATTTTAACAAATATAAAAAGATGAATTTAATTTTAAAATATTATTAGTATTAGTATTAGGTATTATATAAGTATTATTAGTATATAAATTAGAAAACTGTGCCAATCTGTAATATAAATAAAGTTTCACAAGGGAACAGTATTATTTATCATGCCTTTAACGCAGTGATGAACTAATGAGCTTGTCGCGTTAACAGGAAAACGGATAGGTATACATCTAATATCTATGCTCCCATTGGGATTGATTCCAATATGTTATTGCCACTTTGTATTACTTATTACGGCAAGTATTATTTTTATTGGTAATAAGAACTTGTTAACTTAGTCGTAACAAATACTCATTTTTCTAAACTATATTATATATGATATATGAGGTCGTTGTTTATGTTAAAGCCAACCCTAATCTATTTAAGCGAGTCTCTGATAATAGTAAAAGAGCACAAAGAGATCCCAATAGATTATGTATTCGAAAAGCACATACAGCCCTGATGCATAAAAGTGTTTTTTGTCAAGCGCCAGTTATATGTATATAATAAAATTCCAAACACTATTAAAGAACTTAATATTAATTTATTCAAGAAAATGAATAAATTACTCGTAGACAAATGTTATTATAATATTAAAGATTACATGTCTGACAATTCATTGTAATAATTAGTAATATTAATTAGTTTTATTCTTATGTAGTGTACTTAAAATATTTGCACACCCTCGAAGGGTAGAATGTAGCGAGAAATATCTTTTATAAAACCATTGTAACCTATATTCAGCAAATAAATTATTATTATTATTATATCTTTACTTATTTACAAAATAGGTTATTTGTGACAACATATAGGTTTTTTGAAACTATATGAAAACATATAATAAAGGAAAACAACATTACAGGTATTTTTTAAGTTTATTTTTGTGCTTCACCTGTCAATGCAGCTTGAACTGGTAAATTGGATCTCAATACATGAGCGGTGTTTTCAATCAATCTCGTGTAACGTGCAAGAGTGGCGTGCATGCTTGCCACTGATGCTAACTGATACACTTTGGAACAAATAGTTCCTATTTGCTTGCTGTCTGTCGCGCCACGCCGTGCCGCACGCCCGCCTGCTAACTGCCTCTTTCGTTCTTAATTTCATGGCCCGTTTGTTCCCAGTTCACGTACTTAGCTGTTCGGGTGTTCCAAAATTAAATCGAATTTTTATATTCGTACTAGACTTTGATTGAAAATCGTTATTAAGTGTAGCTATAAACTCTAAAGCGAAAATTAATAAAGAAATAGATAAAACCTTCTTCTGAGTAAGTTTAAGATAACCTATTGGCATGTAATGTAAAGCCTGTAGAAGGTTTCTTCTTTTTGTTTGTCGTGGACCTATTTTTCTAAAATTTCTAAACAAAATGGCATAGGTTTATTCAGTTCGTCATTTTTTTTTTCATCATCATTAACAGGAAACTCAACACTATCATAGTGGATGTTCAACGGTAATGAGTGTATATTACAAGAGGAATTACTTACCCAGCTCCAGTGAAGACAAACTAGGCTTCTTCTTAGTTCATCATCATAAGCTTCCGCCATTATTATTATAGCAACCTGGAACCAGCCTTGACCTGTGTTCTTATTAAAATAACATAATACGTAGAATAAAAAGTAAGGTAATTCTGTGTTATACTTTCACGTAACACAAATTATGATTTAAGATCATTCATCACAAAAACATATTTATGTATTAAGGTAGGGTCGCACAAGTGTGCGCGGTCCCCAAGAGTGCTCAAAGCCGATATTTGCGACGATTGACTGCAATACGTGCTAACTTTAGTTGTGTTCTGAGCGTCTTTATACTAGGTTGTTGTTGCAGAAAACCCGCAGAAAAATAATTCATTTTGGAGGAATAAGGTAAGATTTTTGAAATTTCTTTATTTTATTAAAATAATATGATGTTATTCAACTAATATAGCATATATATGTAAACAATGACCGTGTTTTATGAAGACAAATTGTGTGAAACACGTGTTCACCTATAAATTGTCGAGTTTATGTCTTCATATTTCAACAAGTGGCACTAGTATACCCCTTTATTTTGGACTCGAGACATTCCACAAGAGTGCGCATAGCAAGAGTATAGCATGCATATACTCTTGTGGATCCATCGCATTTTCTTAACGGTTTGGATTTATTTAATTTTCTTGTTTTCTAGATTGTTTCTAAGCAAAGAAAAACCACCCGCAGCAATTGTTCGCAAGACACATTGGATCTTGCACGGAAAATGGTATTTGGATACAGTGCAGCTTGTGCACTGAATGGGGGCACGATAAATGCACATCATATATCGGCATTGGAATCTACAAGTGCGATTTATGCTTGTAAATTAGCATATTTACTCTTTAAGGTGCAATGCGCACTCTTTGGGACTCTTGCGTATCGTGCGTACTCTTGTGGACTAGTATTATCAAGAGTGCGCAATTACCCACGATCTTAATTATATTGTTAATAAAAAGAGAATAAGACTAAGTTGATTTTTAATATAATATAATTAAAGTTGATATGTTGCTACTTCTAATAAACATTTTTTGATTTCATTGTAAACGTTATTATTTTATTTATGGCATTTTATTCCTAAACCGCGCACACTTGGGGCACCCTACCCTACCACGGAATACTAATTTCTGTAACCTCATGTTTGTTAAGTGTTTGAAATTAATCCTTATATATACTTATGTAAATTTGAACGATCGAAACTATATTCAATTTCAATCTTAATATTCCATTTCAATTTTCTTGAATTAAACGTATTGAAATTCTGCTTATTAGGATCTAAATGACGAAAGTTGTAAAATCTAAATTCCAACCTAATTTCCAAATATTCGACCTGAAATCTCGTTTGATATTTGCAAAGATTTTTACGATATCATCCACTGCATATTTGTATACCATAAATTCGTTAATAATGACACATTCTGTTGGAACACAGTGAGTATCTACTATTTAATATACACCGGATCCCCGCAAATCCCAATGTTAACGCTGACAGATGTTGATATCTAGCCACATGGATGCAAAGCCTGCGGAATTTCCAGTTTGACTGTTTAATCCGGCTTCGCGATTCAAGTCATCAACAACGCATACTCGACTTTTATCACTACTCGCTTCATATTCACATGGCATACGGTTTTAACGAATAAATGAAAACTGTGTTGTAAAATAGCGGAAACTGCATTTACCTATTGTATATCTACTGTACCATTTTGTACAAACTTAATGATTTTTTGACTAGAAATAAATACATTTATATGTTTATAATGAACAATCTCAAAAACTACTAGATTGATTTTGAAAATTCTTTCACCTATAGAAGGCTGCATTATCAGCGAGTAAAATAGGCTATATTTTATAAAGTAACGCGGGCGAACTAGCGTGCAACAGCTAGTATAGCATAATTTGAATTCGCTTTCCGCGTCTGTCTGTATGTACAACCGCTAAGTTTTCCTAAACCACGCAACTGTTACGGTTGATGCACAGTAACCTTTTCTTTCATTAAAACTTTAATCTTTACATATTATAAATGCATCATGTCTGTTTCTCCCTTAACAACTTCTACACCACTCATCGGATTTTAATTCGGTTTTCACTTATAGAAAGAGGAATAAACGAGGAAGGTTAGTGTATATAAAAAAAAATTAACCCGTGCGAAGCCGGGAGCAGGTCTCTAGTAAAAATAATAAACGAATAGGTATTCATGACGCCCTTATTTAAGAAAGTGACTGGATCCACGACTGGACTTTCTTTGAAGGGGATCTCGATTAAAGTTAAGAAATAAGCTGGTATGTAATTAAACACTTGATATTATAAAGTTGTACGGGAACGTCTCTTTAAAACATGAAGATAACTTCACTTAAAGTTTCAGTAGAAGTACTTAAAGAGTATACTTTTAAAATGAAATTTGTAATGGACTCTTTGATCTTTTAGTTGGTCTTTTGTTAAACGATGAAAAGCAGGTTTATACCATTATATAATTATATTCAGGTTTGAGTTAATACCTACTTATAATAATATTTAATTAATATTAAATAAATAATATTTATTTATTCGTTTAATTTCATTTAATCTATATCACTCTTATATCACCATATATTTAATTAAGGCTCGTTGTAAACCATCGAACTATAATAAGCATTGTTATTATTATAGTTGGATTTCGTACACGTTCCATTTTTAACTCTCGGCGCAAATAACCTACTAGCGACCGGCTTCGTTGCATTTTTTTTATACACAAACCTTCCTTGTTTATTCCTTTTTCAATTATTGAAAACCGTATCAAAATCCTTTGGGTAGTTTAGAAGTTGCTAGCGGACAGACAGACAAGCGAGTTTGCGTCATAATATCCCATTAGAAATTTAAGAAAAGTTAAAAGACTTTATATTCATTTTTGGAATTGTCTTGAAATTGATAAATTGTTGATAACGCCCTTGCAATTAAGTAGATAAGAGAGAAATATAATAAAAATATATTAATTATAGAAAGCAAACGATGTAGGTAATTTACGAAAACGATAAACGAAAATCATTCACTTATACCTCGTGTAAATGTGCCTTTATTTATGCCGAAAACCAAGCCCTAAAGCATAAAAAATCCTTCGTCAACAGTTCTCCCTCCATGGAATCGGTGTATTACTTTGTTAAATCGGCCGCGGTAAGATTAGCCGTGATTACGATATACAAGGATAACATCCCATTTTCTCATTTCGGTTCGGGCACGCATCAACTTGATTTCACCTCGTTCTTTCCCCGGCTCCGCGGATAACTTCTCCCCGAAGCGTCATATAAATAAATTGTTGCCAGTCTTTATTGCTCTCGGTTTACGGTACCGTTTTTCCCTGCATGTTATAGTCTTTGGGAATTCCCTTTTCTTATATCCGATCCTATTGTGATTTCCTGCGTACCTACCTGTGATTATCATAATGTCTATTTTGCGAGCGATTTCCGATCGTGTATGCTTTTCGTTGATTATTTTGTATTCGTTGATGGTTTTTCCGTTTTCTTTGAGAATGTTTAGTTAATTTTGCTTGTTTCGTGTATATCGAATTCGTGCTTGTTATTCGTTTGGACAAATTAAGCTTCAGAGAAAATGCACTTGATTGCAATTTTATTTCAATATTCGAATTCCTACTAATATTTTAAATGCGAAGTTTGTGAGGATGAATGTTTGGATTTTTTTTTTATAATATAAAGGTGGCAGAGAGGCTGACGGCCCACTTGATAGTAGGTGGTTACCATCGCCTAAGGAAACAAGCAACACCAAGGGGAGTGCAAGTGCGCTGCCTACCCTGTAGGTATTTGTTTACCACTCGCTTGAAATAGCTAGGTGGAAACACCTCAGGAGGCAGATTGTTCCAAAGTTCGCGCGTCCGCGGGATAAAGTTTCTACCCACCGGACTGTGCGTAGTGGCACCTTATCCAAGTAATGTGGATGAACTCCACATCCATGACGCGCAGTACGGTGGTAAAAACTTGGGGTAGGCATTAGTTGGAACAAGTCATCAGAGCACTCTCCATTGTACAGCCGGTAGAGCACACAAAGAGAGGCTACATCCCTTCTTAAACTAAGGGGTTCTAACCGTTTTTGTGTGAGCATTGGATCGCTAACAATTCAAATAATTCGACGTTGTAAGGCGTCAAATGGATCTAGCTGGTATTTTGGCGCGCCAGCCCAGAGATGAGAGCAGTATTCCATGTGGGGCCTAATCTGGGCCTTGTAGAGAACAAGGCGCTGCTCCGGTGTGAAATACCGCTTTGCTCTGTTAACACGCCCATTTTTTGGAAGCTAGAGTAGCCTTTTCTTTCAAGTGACACCTGAACTCGACTGTGTTCGAAATGTCACTGACCAAGGATGCCAATGCTCTTGGATATTTCGAGCGGAGTGCCCTGAAATTTAGGTTTCGCTACAAATGGGGCCTTTTTTGCGGTGAATGCACAGACTTGCGTCTTACAGGGGTTGAATTGCACAAGATTCGAGCAACCCCAATTTGAGACCTCAGATAATAATGTCTCAATCGAAGACACAAGTCTGTCGCGGCTCTCCTGCAAGTCAGAGAGAGGGATATTAGCGCGGCCTTTGTAATAAGCTTCCCATATGGAAAAGAAAGAGTGTTGGGGAAAGCACAGAGCCTTGCGGGACACCGGCGTAAACTGTCATGTTGTCGGAGCAACACCCGTCAACCACGACTCTGATACTCCGACCAGTCAAAAAGTCGGCGACCCAATCACACAATCCCTCGGGCAACCCGTAAGATGAAGCTTGGAGAGAAGAGCTCGATGCCAGACCCGGTCAAACGATTTTTCTATGTCCAGACCCACCGCCAAAACCTCCCCCCTGTTTGCCATAATTTCGGCTCAGCGGTGAGTAAAGTAAATGAGAAGATCACCAGTCGAGCGGCCGTGCCGAAAACCATATTGGCGGTCGCTGATCAGCTGATGATCCTCCAGATACCTCAGGAGCTGCCTATTAATAATGCTCTACATCACCTTGGAAAGGAGGGAAGTAATAGCGATCGGTCTATAATTGGCCGGATCCTTGTGGTCACCCTTTTTGGGCAAAGGGTGGACGCGAGCAACATTCCAAGCTTTCGGGAAGCGCTTGCTTAAATAGGAAAGTTTGAAGAACCGCGAAAGCACGGGAGACAACTCAGGTGCGCAAATCTTTAGAACCACTGCTGGAATACCATCTGGCCCATTCAACTTGCGAACGTCAAGGGAAGTCAGTGCCCGCCGAACCTCACGTTCCGGCATAGAGCTTTCACATCGCGGAATTGTCGGCGGAATGGCATTCTTGTCGTCCAAAGTCGAGTTAGAGGCGAAGATGTGGCACAAGAGGTTGGATGTTTGTTACTCTTACACGGAAAAAGGACTCGACTGATTTGGATGACATTTGGCACGCAAATAGTTTATTACCTAGATTGACATATATGTATATGTTACGGCTAAAGATAGGTGTGAACATAAACTTAAGTTTAGCCGGCTAATCTTAAGTTTATCTTCGAGAGGCGGCTAAAGTTCGATATCATGTTAGTTTGCGTCGTGAATTTCCATCTTTAGCCGGTTAATGTGCACATTATCCGAAACAAAACGGCTAAAAATGTTTCGATGGATGCGCCGGGGCGAACATGTCGCTTGAGGGGGCGGAGAGGAGAAGATGCGGGCAGACAGACAGGCTGACAGTCCACTTGATGGTAGGTGGCTACCTTCGCCTATAACACAAGCAACGCCATAAGTGCTACAAGTGCGCTGCCGATCATAGAAGGATTAAGGATAAGGGATAAGGTAGGGATGGGGCTCCTTATTATTTTATTTTAATGACTAGATATTGTTTTAAGTTATTAACACTGCAGAAGTTTTTTTTGTAATATTAAATACAGAAGTATCTGTAATGTACAAATGGTTTTTTATTATTTTATTTGAATGAATAGATATTGTTTTAAGTTATTAACGCTGCAGAAGTTTTAATTTGTAATTTTGTATACCTACATAAGTATGTGTAATGAGAGTGATTATTTTTTAATAAAAGTTTTCGTGTCGAAATAGTAAACATTATTATACCGTTTCCTTTTTCATTTGCTTCTACATTTTTAGCCAAGGGCCTGCAGTTACACTTAAGTTTAGCCGGCTAATGATAGATGAAACTAACATTAACATCGAAGTTTAGCCGGCTAATCTTAAGTTTATGGTCACACCTATCTTTAGCCGTAACATATATATGATACCTTTTATTCTTGAAAAATGTTAGGTTCCCGAGCGAGCAGTGGCGGTGTTATAATACTCAATATATTTTCTCAGGTGTTATATTTTTCATTTTTCAACGCAGACGAAGTCGCTTGCACCAGCTAGTGTCATAATATAGTAGAATATCAATTATTATGGTATGGTTTCATATTTTGGAAGATTCTGAAACAAAAAATAAATTAAAAATAAATGTAGTGAATCGTTAATAACAGAAACGTTTAGAAATCTTTAAAAAAAAATAAGTACACCTTTTCTGACTACGAAAATATTTATTTATGAAAATTATGTTTTATTGGCATAAAATATAATTTTCAATAATGAGTTACCAAATTCCGATCCTTACGGGCTCTCAGGTATTCCAATTAGGCATTTACGCTTGATATTTTGGCAAGAATTTACAAGATTTATTTAGAGGGTCTCGATGAAGACGATACTTAATAATAATTAATTGGGCAAATAATTTACTGTATCATTAGTAAAATATCCTATTTTATAATCTCAAGAAAACAAACACAGTTTTCATGATGTGATAATACCTATTGAAAAATTTTTTACAAAATAAATTATTAAGTAATTTTACATTTCTATACTAATATTATAAAGAAAAAAGAATTGTATTTTTGTATGTTTGTAATGAATAAACTCAAAAACTACTGGACCGATTTTAAAAATTCTGATAATGTAGCTTTCTATAGGCGAAACTATAGAATGTAGCTTTCTATAGGTGAAACTATAGAAAGCTACATCATCAGCGAGTTACATAGGCCATATTTTATAAAGTTATGCGGACAAAGTCGCGTGCAACAGCTAGTAATTTATAATTTAAATATACGCGCCTCCGGCTGCGCACGAATGCATTCTTTTTCTGCAAATTAAATGTAGGTAACCTATATAGAAACTTTTCTCAATTACCACTCCTTCCATTAGTGAATACAGTATATCAAAATCCGTTGGGTGAAAGTTAGCGGACAAACAGACAAGCGCTTCTGCTGTTTCTCCGCTAACTTCTTCTGAAGATATATAAAAATGTAATAAAAAAACAAAAGGTACGTCACTAACGTCACCTTATTCTTCTTTTTCTAACTCTATAACTTCACTTCCACGTTACCTTGGGAGATAATGCAGATGCAGAAATTTTTATATTTGTCAAATACGACTATTGGTATTATGACCACAGTATGTGACAGGATAGAGTACTTAGTTCGATGTCATAGCATTCATATTGCCAGGACGACGAGTCAGGTCGCTAATATTTGCGTTAAATGTGGCTAGTAATAACAATTTCTCTGCTATACCTAGTAAAAGGTATTTTGCTATACCTACTCATGAATTTAGAATATTATTTTACTCGAGACTATCATATCGCTAACAATGTTTACTATTAACTTTCATAGACGCCGAAAACACGAGGAAACTTTCAGAATCTGCGTGATTAAAAATTAAGCAAGAACATTTTATGCAAACTTGTTAAGAGTGTTTTACATAGAAGAGGATGCAAATTAATTCTATTAAGATGAGCGCTGTATGCGCCCACGTAATTACATAATACAGGCAGGCGTAAGGTGCGCTTTCATCACGCGCTCGCGCTGGCGCGATGTCAAAGCTTTTTAGAAATTGGACGGCCGGGAGTTGAAAATTGCAAAAAAAACTGAGGATTTAGGGGAAAGGAAGCGTTTCCATTAATTCCCGGCATACCTTGACGAGGGTAGAAAGTTTAACGGATTATAACAAGTGGCGGCACTAACTGTCACGAGCAGACCTGGCCTCGCCACGCCTCATGCCTTAATCGCCAAACTTTACCCTACTATTGGAGTTTTTGCGGAATTGCGGCGGTTGTGTGCTTACACCGCTAATTTATGCGCCGCCGAATGAATTGAGAGAGCACTCGCGCTCTCCGCTCCTATTATGTATTCAAGACATCGTTTAATCGCTGCGGTCACAGCTCCATTGATTTGACATTCTGATTTCTGAAATTTAATGAAAAATCATATAAGATCACACGATACAAATTACCTATCAAACTCTTCATAGAGTGCTTCTATCACACAACAAATAGGAAGGTACCTGAGTTCACGTATCTTGCTTGACAGCTTCTCGTAAGTATATGAGGGGTAATATTAAAAAAAAAACTACTTTCGACGTTATTACTCTTTTATGAACAAATCGTTGATCGGTTAAGAATACTTACGACAGTTTTCACACTTACCGCACAGAGGATTACCACGATTTTTAAATCTCATTTATCATATTTAACAAAATTTTGTCAGAGCTAGTCTCATAAGTAAGCACCTATTACTGATCCGTTTAATGTTTTAGCATTTCTAAATAAATAAAGTAGGTATAACTGTTTGGACTAACCCTTCAAATAATGATTCTGTAGTTATTAAAATTAAATACTTAAGTACTTACTCATCCAGTTTTTAATCCTGGATAATTATAATTTCACGCCTTTGATCTTCAACTTACATGTTTGTAAAATTATTAGGTAAGTAAAAATGTTATCCAAAAATATCCTTATTTTTTATAAAACTGAACAATAGTATGAAAGTATTATAATAAAAAAATGTTGGCCTCTTTGCTAATCTTGCCATCTGTTAAGGAAATTTTAACTTTTTTACTTTATTACTCTGTAAGTTTACGTGTTCGTAAAAAAATTTGAGGTGTGCAACAGATGGAGCCACATTTTTCATAAACAGCGCTATCTTACGGTATAAATTAGTACTATCACATGTCTTATAATCATTTATGTTATAATGCCGTTATAACATATTCTGTTTTCGGCCAGTTTTAATAGATGGCAGTTTGTACCATATAATTTCTAAATTTATTTCGAATATTAGCTAAGATTTACAGAATGAATTTATTCTATAATCTTAGACATTACGTGTTAAAAAAAATACTGCTTGAATTTACGAATCATAAAACTTGAAATGAATAATTATAGACTAGAATAATACCAAAATGTTGATTTAGTGCATTTTTACCAAGGATTTACCGAAGTAGGTTTGCTTCGGAATCCCCTATTATACAATTATACTAGCGGTACGCTATGATGGCCGATTTTAACAAAACGTTTATATTTTCGTTTTATTAAAACTTTTTAATTATTTACTAGGTAGAATACTTACAAATACAATGCTACTTACTTACCCATAACTCCAAAACAGATATAGGTGCAACTCGCAATTTATTATATGTAAGTACCTATATATATTTCTGTTATAAATTGACACATTGTATTGTAATGTGTAAAGTAGGAATTGTAATATGTAATCTTTATAAATAAAAATGAATCCTTAAATGTTTATAATAATAATATGTAACAATACAACGTCATTGTATGTGTTAAAATGACATCTTACTCGTACTTTATTTTTGCTGTCGATTTCAAACTCTCACACAGATAATCTTTAAATAGTAAAATTGCAATCTCCCTGTTCAATGCCTAGCTAAGAACGGTCGCAAATCTTGCAGTTAAGCATTAAATCTTCTCCCCTTTATCTTTAACTGTGCAAATAGCCTTACATCATTCACATCATTATTGGAAACATGTTGAACGAGAGTACGAGATCACAGAGTTTCACAAAAACAGTAGGTATACAATCTTAAATGTGCGATATAGTAAAAATGAAATTAAAATTGTTAAAAATAAATATACTTTACAAATTATATAATGCAGAATACTATGCATACAGTAAGCTTTTAATGTTAATTAACTA
Source organism: Synanthedon andrenaeformis (assembly GCA_936446665.2). Classification (NCBI taxonomy): domain Eukaryota; kingdom Metazoa; phylum Arthropoda; class Insecta; order Lepidoptera; family Sesiidae; genus Synanthedon; species Synanthedon andrenaeformis. The sequence goes on along the minus strand of OW387781.2, from coordinate 7,652,303 downwards.
ATAATGATATTAATTAATAATGAAGTATTACATTAAGCATAAATATAATACTTTCTCTTTTATATATATATACTTCCTTTTAATGTAGTGTGAACTGTTGCAACATTACTTACTGTCTGTTCACTTATACTAGTGATCGGTAACTTAAGGTAAGTCACACCTCGCCCTCGGCTGAATACGGGATCTCATATGCAAAATGCTTTGCTCTGACAAATTATCCTATTATTTAAGATTCCGTACAAATGATAGGGATTTTTGTTTTACAGCCACTCATAGCATACAGATGACCCCGCGTAGGTACCTAACTCGTATTTTTGTGTTTGATTTTAAAACAAGTCAAATATGTATATTTATAGGAGTTTATTCGAAAGAAATCAAGGAATGTTGGGTAATAAATAGCTTAAAAACTATTAATTTATTTGACATTTAATATCTTCTTCCTGTCATGACCCAAAACAACATCTTTATTATTTTAGCTCTCATAACTTCACCTTACTCAAGGAAAATTTTATGTGTTGATAAACCAGAGAATCACCGTTTTGTTTTAACACGAATTCTTTCTCACATAAATTTAATAACAAGAACATTTTTAGTTTACTGCATGATTTTTTGTTATCTATAGTAAGTTTTAAAAATGTACTGTGAACTACATAAATAGCAATAACAGTGAAATACATAATTATGTACCTAAAACTAGCTGTGTCTGCAACTTCATTAGTTCTTTATTTAAAAATCATTTTCTTTATTTGTACCTAACATTTTTCCAGGATAGTTTTTTTCCTGGATATGTCAATCCTGGAAATACTTTATCCTGTTTAAGACTATTTAAGTACATAAGGAAGTGAAAAAGCATAACCCAAAATTTGCGAATTTCAGGTGAGGCAAATTTCTGTATTTCGAAAGAACAGAGAAGTATTTTCATAAAATAAAACATCAGCTAGGCAATTGGAGTTTACCTACTCCATTTTCATATTTTCATTTCATATTTCACATAATATATTTTCATATATATTCTAATTTTAAATAATTTTAATTGTTTTAATTTTAGAATATCTAAAGTTTCAGCGATATTGCGCCATCTACACAATATCTCTGAAACTAGAATATGTTACGTAATAATACATCCTTGTGAAAACCAGATGGCACTGATAATCATTCGAACAGAGATGGCGCTAATATTAAATCGTTATGATTAATGTTTTTATAATTTTTATTATGTATTTTATAATCGTTCATAAAGAGTAAACTCCAGTCGTGCGTCGGAGCTGACACACGCACACACACACACATTTAAGGCTCTTCGAAGATCACCTCACCGGGTTTGAAATACCTACCTACTCCTTTTGACGGCACCTTTTTTTTAGGACAATACTTCTTAAATTTCGGCCAAAATATTTTTTTTGTTTTCAGCATGCTGTAATTTTTATTTTTCGTTTTTTCTTAAAATATCACAATAACTTATTCACACGCCAAGTTCCCATTAAACGGTTCTCATCAGTGCCTCACTAATGTTTTGATACGGTCCAATTATAAGTTTATACATCTGCCCCAAAAAGGCTTATCCACTATCAATCCGTAACATCTAAGTGAAGCATGACGTTCAACCCTCTCATAGGTGCCGGCAACTGTGTCGGACATCTTAAAAGGGGTGTGAAACCTTTTCTAATGTAGATGCTTTAAAAAAACTGTTTTGCATTTATATCATCACTAAAGTAGGTTTAATGAAGAAACATAACTGTTATCTATACTAGTATATACTATATTATAAAGAGAAAATATTTGTATTTTTGTATGTTTGTAATGAATAAACTCAAAAAATACGGGACCAAATTGAAAAAAAAAAAAAATCACCTTTAGAAAGTTACACTACCAGGGAGTAACATAGGCTATAAGTATTCCAATAAGTTACGCGAATGAATTCGCGTGCAACAGTAAAATAGTAAAAAATATTTATACAGAAATTAGCGACTCATTTACTCAGAAATCTACTTTACAAATGTTTTTTAACCATATTTTTAATTACTTAATGTTAATAAATTTATAGGCACTTAATTTAAAAATCGATTGAATGTGAAAAATGCATTTTTATGCATAGTTGTTCATATAAAAAATGTATAAAATATACTATTATGTAAAAAAAATGTAATACATATAAATGTAATATAATTGTTTACAGTCTCCAACGAAAATTCTCCTCAAACACTTCATAACTCAAGTGTAATGTAAAACTAATCATACTTATTATTGTAATATGTATTACATTAAACTTCGAATTAATAGACAAAATGTTACTTACTCCTGAATCTTATGTCCAACCTTACTTATTAAACTCTTTATGTAAATATGAAAAAAAGATATGATTATCATTTAATTTCATAGTTAGGGAACACTCTTATTGATTTGAAGCGGGAAGGCGCGTGCGCCGAGCACCTGCTTCCGTCGTTGATAGGGTTAAATCAATATTTGGACTAACATATTCAAATCTTTTGCCTCTTTGTTTTATTTAACATTATAAATCATTTGACCACATCATTTGACCACAATTAGAAAATACACTAGATACGAGATAGTACTGTCCGGCCCCGTTTAATAGTTTTTGCAAATGTCTCAAATTTAGGGTGATCTATTTTTGTTACATCTTTTACCTTATAGGTTAATAAAGAATATGGCAAAGGTATTCATAGACATACTGTATTTCAGTGCAATAGCTACCTGCTCATACATGTTTATTACATTACCAGCTATTGCTCCGCGCCCGCATGATATAAAGATTATAGCAATGGTTTAAAAATCGGATTTTATTAATGCATTTTTATTTTTTATGTTAAGGTAGACAGACAGGCTGACAGGTCCACTTGATCGTAGGGATCGTTGCTTGTATTATAGTTCACTTTGGCCTATTATACATAGTAGGACTAAGCGTACGTTGTAAATTTTTATATACAACTTCGTTTTTAAATCGAGATTATTTCTAGAATAAACTCCTCTACCTTTTTTACAATTAAAAAATTTTTTTTTTGCTAGATAGGTGACCCTAAAAAATGTTTAAGCCTTTATCTTACATTGATTGAGTCTGACCTGCCCCTTCACCGATGCATCAGGGTTTTTTGTACGTCTTTGTATAAAAAATACCAGAATGTATCAATGTTTATTTGTGACAATTTGCTTTGTCGGTTGATGCCGATTTACATTTGAAAGATGTCCTTTTGTTGTTCAACGTAGCGACCTGTAGAGAAAAGGTGAATGACACAGGTAGAAAAAATAGGATCATCCCAATGAAACAGTTTTGATCGTTGTAAGTTCGTAATTTAACGAATTTAAATTTCGTTTGTTCAAATAAAAAACTAAAATTAAATGTGTATTATTTAAATATTTGAACTTTCTTTTTAAAGTCTAGATTAATTAATAGTCTTAATTTAATTTACTTAATTCAGTAGTGGCAGGGCCTAAGGGCTCACTGCGTTTCGCAGTCATTTGGGCAGCCCGTCTGCAGCATCATCCCCCATCCACCCCCTTATAGAGGACCACCGTGAAATAACAGCTGATGTGTTTCAGTGAGTGAATAAGAAATTCACTTTATACTCGATGGTAGACGGTAGCCGTCTACCATCAAGTGTAGCTTGTCTGACGGAAACAACGTGATGTTTAATTTCGGCAAAAAATAATGAAATACCTATATAAGGAATACAACCAGGTGGTGGGTGGTTCTTGGTGGATTCTTAAACTTTTTGGAACCACAAATAAATTCGAAATATTTTTGCTTATATGTAGATTGAATATACTGTTCATAGCAGAAAATATGGAACAGAAAACACCAGAACATTTTGATCACGCCACCTATTGCTAAATTTCAGAACTAATGTTGAACGCAAGGTTCCATATTATTTATGTATTCATGTCTAGTTTATTTCTAATCATGTTGGAGAATCAAACGTTCAAAACCCTTTATAAAGACTCATTAAACATTATATCTTTGAAATAATTAATTACATCACAGTGGTGCAAATGGATAGAATTGATTTTCGAACTGAATCAATAAATCAATGTATTTATAGAGCCAATTGTAATTACTCAGTGCTCTTGCTATCTTCTGGCTAATAACATTTAACAGTTTAATGCAGCTTTCTATATGTCAATAAAACAATATCAGCTTCGTAAGCCAAACACCAAGACATAAATCGTAGGCAGTGCGCAGATGTGTGCCGAGATACTCGTACGGTCTGCGCCCGCGACGATCTAACTAAAGGAATAAAGACATAATCATCCATCAATCCCGAGTTGTCTCAGGACTCTCAGGAGGATCGATCGAACAATAAAGGGCCCGAAACGTAAATGTGTGGGAATTCTCTCAAAACATCATCATATATTTATTCATATTCTCTATATTTATTTATTTATACAGAAAAAAAAACTAGAACAATGAACCTAAAACTAAAATTATATTTATTATAAATTCATATTTAGAACACATATTAGGAAAATTAAGCGATGTAATCTAAAGTTCATATATGAAACAAACATGTATGAAAATTATTTTTTGAGAACTTTAGTCAAATTTCAGACAAATGATAACAGGTATTTTAGAAACACTAATTAAGAAGGAATTTGAATTCTAAACTTGAACATTGAAACAATACAAATGTTGTCTTTTATTCTCATAAATTTCAAGTGAAAAATTTTGTATTTTTTTATGTGTTTTATTAGCTTTAGCCTGTAGTTTACTTTCCATTCTTTTCTTCGAATCTCAAACTTCTATCCTGATTTTATCCTAATCGTTTTAGTAACTTAGCACTGTAAAGCTATAAAATTGAACATGATAAACACTGCAGAGCTTTGGAGTGATACGCGGACTTCACCCATTTGATAATTCTGTTATGTGGGTTTACGTGCAAAATCAATTGAATAAAAACAATTTCTTTTGCAATTAAAAGTAATCATTATTAGGTGTTAAGTAAGAAATTATGATGCTTTCTATATCCTATGTACTACATTATCAACTGAATGTTCGTGACAATTTATTGTAGGGATTATTACGCTACATGAAAATCTATACAAAGAAGTAATTTAAGCGAAACAAATAAATCAGTGGAGCTATCACAAGTCACGAATAAATAAATGTATTATTTACGACTCTGTGAGGCAAGCCACAGGCATAAACTTGCAATCCGCTTACGTCTATTAAACGATTTGTATGAAAGCGCATCGAAGACTACCGCTCTACGCAGCGCGACCAACAATACTCGGCAATCAACAACGCATGATATATATTTTAATCTGAAATAACCAGAATAAATTGCTCGGGGATTTATAAATAAATTTCGCAAGACGATACTTTGAGAATAAGATTTTCTTGTAGTCTTTTCAATAGGATGGTTTCAAGAAATTGTTCGATTAGGATCAATTTTAGAGACACATTGGATGCCTGTGGGAATTTTTGGAACTCCTCTGACGTTTTATATAACTTAATAACGTATTTTTTATTAATTTTTGAGAACAACATATACATTTTTTTAATAACACACATAACCTGAATAAACGAAGCAACTGAAGAAATCAAGCCCAAATTTCTTTAATATCTACACGTTAATTTTCTTAATAGTATGCATACTATGGATTTTTTTAATTATCTTTTAAAATCTTCAAGATGACTTGGCGTTTTATGTTTAATATGTATTTCAAGGATTATCTACTATTTTTCTATGATTTTAACATTACATTTGACATAATCACTAAATAGTATAAAACAAAGTCGCTTCCCGTCTGTCTGTCCCTATGTATGCTTAGATCTTTAAAACTACGCAACGGATTTTGATGCGTTTTTTTTTAATAGATAGTGATTCAAGAGGAAGGTTTATATGCATAATATATGCATAATATAGTAGAGAAACACTGATAATTTTAGAGGTTTCTAATGTCGTAAATAAACACATTTTTTTGCGCTTACATTGAAAACGCTGGCTGAACCCTACGAGATAGATCAAAATAATGTATTTTGGCACCGTTCACGGTCTACCTGGATGGCGTACAAATTATATTTGTCATAATATAAAAATCATTGTTAAATAGTATTATTGAATTATCCAGATGTACGAGGGACATTTGAAAAGTTCTTAGCCTAACATACTTAATGAAACCACACGATTTTGAGTTTATTTTTATTTTTCAACATACTCTCCTCCGAGCTCAAAACACTTTTTCCATCGACCCGGTAAGGCTTCGATACCCGTTTTAAAAAAATCTTCGTCTAACTCCTCAAAATAAGCGTCCACGGCGGCTATGACCTCTTCATTTGTAAAAAAATGTTTACCACCTAAAAATTTTTTCAGCTTTGGGAACAGATAAAAGTCGGACGGTGCTAAATCCGGTGAATATGGGGGGATGAGGTAACAATTCGAAGCCACATTGATGGATTTCTGCCATTGATTGCACAGAGGTGTGAACGCGCGCATTGTCCTGATGAAACAAGACTTTTCTTCTCAATAAACGTGGACGTTTTTCTTTGATTTCTTCTCTCAAACGACGCAACAGGTTGCAATAGTAATCGGAGTTTATTGTTTCACCCTTTTTTAAATAATCCACGAGAATTATACCCTTTGCATCCCAAAAAACGGATGCCATGACTTTGCCCGCCGATAAAACCACCTTTGCCTTCTTTGGGGTGGGCGATCCTGCTCTTTTCCATTGTTTCGACTGTTCTTTTGTCTCGAGTGTATTGTGGTGAACCCAGGTTTCATCCATGGTTAAAAATCTTTCAACAAATTCTATTGGGTTAGCTTCATATAACTCTAAACAGTCGCGAGAAGTTGTGAGTCGGTTGCGTTTTTGTTCCACTGAAAGCAGTCGCGGTACTCACCGCGCAGACGCCTTAGAGAATCCAAGTTCAGTAGTAATTATATGATGTGTTCGCTCAGATGAGATGCCTACAGTCTTAGCTATCTCCTCGACAGTCAATCTTCGATCAGATAAAATTAAATCACAGATTTTTTCTTTGTTTTGATCAGTGGAAGCAGTCGAAGGCCGGCCACTACGGGGCTCATCTTGAATGGTCTCACGACCACGTTTAAACTCTGCCACCCAGTTTTTAACAGTCGCATACGAAGGAGCGGTCTCACCCAAAGTAGCAGACATGTCTTCATGTATAGCTTTTGGAGTTAAACCTTTCAAATTCAGGTATTTTATCACTACACGATGTTCAATTTTATCCAATTTCAAAAATAGCTCTGACTTGACTTACGGTATCACGTGTAAACGAACAATGAGTTACTGTGAATAAACTAAACTGTGCATACTTGTTGCTAAATAATGTAACTACAAAATGAGGGTAGTTATAAAAAAAACCAATGACTTTAACCATGTTAGGCTAAGAACTTTTCAAATGTCCCTAGTATGTGTTTATATCCATACCTGGCAATCTACCCATCATAACATAATGTACTTCTATATATATCATAGCGTCTTAAGTAGTACACATGCCGTTTTATTTCTTGAAAAATTCCGTTGCTTAGGTGAGGATGCAAGAGCAAGAGCGTATCGATAAAATAAAATAAAGGCTATAACTATTTTTATTACTTACACGTTGATATAAAATGCAAGAGTGTACTAATCAGTAAAAGTGTAATAACTCATCGGCATCCATAACGTGAGCGGGAAGAGTCAAAACCATAAATCTCGCACTAATACAGCATGATCAGTATGCACTTACCTTTTCACAACTCCGTAATTTTCTTTACCTTATCTCTATATAAAGTTGTAAGGCAGAGAAGCAGATGAAATCTGTGATCAAGAAAGACCTCGTACCTATGTAAGTCATTGTATGTATATTTGCCTACTTCATTCGTACTTACATAAATTTCTAGCCCAACAATTTATTTAATATCACGACTGTCAAAATATACTTATAATAATTTTTGTAATGTAACTGCTAAAAAAACAATTATTTACTATTTCTATAAAATCGTAGTGATATGAATATCATAAAATATATACACCGGTAAATGTATAAAAATATAAACATTATATTATATTATTAATATAATATAATATAATATAATATAATATAATAAATATAATATATTATCACTGTTTATATACATATAATGTGGTCAAAACACACAGTATGCTTAAAAGTAGTTAGGCGTAAAACGACGCCGCGCCGCCACGACGAAGCAGAGAGATGCGCCCACGCCGCGCATCTCAGGAGCTGCTGATAAATGCATTAGATATTACGATTCTTTATTACTATTGTTTCAATCCTTGATACATTCGTTAAAGGAATTACTATGGCATTATTATGTTATGTAATACAAAAGCTTTTTATAATCAATTTATAATTTTCATTTGATGACATAGGTAAACTTCTTGTACCTAAACTTCAAATCTTTTTTGGGGTAAGAAAAGTTTCGTCACCTTAAAGTCGACATTTGCTTGCACCAAGACAATTATTAGACTTGCCAGAATTTTATATCAAAAGTCTGTCAGTTGTCTGCTTTAGTGCTTTAGTTTCAATAAGTTCTAAGTCTACGAATTGATCAAGGAATAAATTTGAAAACTGACGAAGGTTTTCGTACCTCGACTGTACAATACGAGTACGAGTAATGTGAAATGACTTATAAAATTTGGTGTCAATTTTTAATTTGAATCGATGTTTTAGAAATAATTTGAATTGTCGGTTACAACCACATTATGTAGTTCGTAGTTGGACATTGCGTAGTTTAAGAAACCACCGTAAATTAAATTCTATTACAGAGCCACACCCCAATGCCTGTGACGGATGAAGGTGTCTAGAGGATGACTGATGAAAGGTGGCTACCATCACCTGGGAACAGAAACAACGTCAGAACGAATGGAAGTAAGCTGCCTACCACGACAAGATAAGGAACAAAATGTAATTCCGATATTCAAACACAAGTTCATATGAAATTGTTGATATATTAATCAAATATACAAAATCAGTGTAGAAAGTTTATTGTTAAAATGAAAGTTTTATTGAAAGTAAATTTGTGGTTAAGAAATTAAGAATACAAGAAAAAAAAACGAAAGTTCAAAAGTAAAAGTTCAGTAAAAAAGTTTATACTCAATACCAGATTCATCTCAATAATTAGGGTACGAATGCGGCTATTAGAAATCAAAAATGCACCTGTTGAACAAGCCTGAGGTTTTTGTGGGATCTCTCACGAATTTACATATCAAACTCTTTGTTGGAACTAACGAGGGTTATTATTTCAACCACAAAATATAGAGTTAACCGCTTTTGATTGACAAAGGTTGGATATAATAAAGTGAGAGTAAAGCAGCGCATGTTAACGAAACGCACGAAGCAAAACTTGTACAAGAACACTTTTCACCTTTAGTGATTTCAATATCTAATGCACTTCATACGAAACAAGGAATAATTTACAAAATTATGTACGTCCAATAATATTTAACATACAATGAAGTTAGTCGATTTTTTTTTAAATTTTATTCAAAGTTAGCTAATATTAATACAAACCTTTTTTAAAACCTCTTCTTTTTCGTAAGTATCAATTCAAAATTATAAAATAAATCTTGCTATTAAGTATATGATATTAAAATATCTAAGCAGTTTTCCACATCACCTTTGAAAAATGTCCAATTCCATTGTGACCATTAATTGCGTTAATGAAAGGAGTTAAGAATCTACACGGAATGATACAAGTGAAATAGTGTGTTCAAACATTAAAAACACTTCAAATCTCAAGCAACTCTTTTGGGCGGGTCACATTGGGAGTGGAGCTAAACTTTCCTCATGTCGTGGAGCTAATAACGACAGTTGTCTGATTTCCGAATTGACGAAACCGACTATACTACCAGCGAAACGAAGTGTCGACCCTCAAGCGGAGGTAACGACGAGGCTACGCAGTGATGAGAGTGGACATAGTTTAGCAAACCAGTGTGGAACAACTTCGCTTGTTTCCCAAATCTGTCGCAGTTTTGTTTAGCTTCGCTCCCAATGTGGCCTGCACTTTATAATCTTCCTAGGTATATGTGTGCGTATTTTAAGGTATGAAAACAAAAGTAGAAATACTGGTCCGAATTCTAAAACAATGTGTCCAATATTTGGATCGATGTCTACAATATTATAAACAGGGAGAGGGTAGGGGTGTATTCGTGTATCCAATCCACATTGAATTATTCATGTAAAATGACGGTCGACACATCCGGTATTAATTCTTGACCTTGATTACATAATTCAAACATAGCTACTTTTCGCTTTGTAGGTACTTATTTTATATTTTTATGAAAAATTTCCAAATGGTTTGGTCTGTAGTATTTTTTATTTCATTTACTGTCGCTTTAGCAATACCATTCTTCTGATGTCCCCATACTAATAATAATTTTTGAACTCTTTATCTATGCTCTATCTCTCGATGCGTGTATATTTTTAATACTGACGGCTTCTTGATAATCCTACTTTTAATTATTGATTTATTTTATCTGGTAACAAATTCTTTTGAACACTTTTTATTTAAAGGCAGCCATTCCGCTGGAAGACCTTACTGGAAGGAAATTGTGCACGAAATTCATCTTTTTTCATCAGAGACAAGCTGACGGTCCAATTTATGGTAGTTGGCTACCGCCGCCTATACAACAAGCAAGCCATAGGTGCTGTAAGTGTGCTGCCGACCGCAGAAGGATTAAGGATAAGGGATAAGGAAGGGATCTACGTAAGTTTCTTTTATCTCAGTACAACAATTTACGGTACAGAGAATTAGTGTTAGGACCTCAAACCCTGCGTGTGAATATTCAATTGACTTCAGTCAAACGAAACCAGTTAATACTGGTCGATTCGAAGCAAAGATAAAATCTTTGGACCAATTAATTTAAAGTTCTCACTAATTAGTGAATTGTTTTATGAAACTCTATAAAAGTTAGGAGATTGTGTACCTAATTACTCGTTAAACTCGAGTTACTCACCCTTTATTAAGTATTTATAACATCCGAGGCGATTTGATGTCAAAGTGCAGTTCATTGCCACCCGACAATGTCGGGGAGACAATGTAATTTTATGCTCAAATGAGTCTCCCTGAAGTGGAACTCGCTCGGAAAATTTTGAATAGCAATTTCGTTGTGCACTCGTCTCACACCTTTGTCTTTAACTTGAATTGCAGTTATGTTTTATATGACAACAGAAGCGGAACAACTTTCCACTGTTTCAGTTGACACAAGGAAAAATACTGATTATGTCGCGTTAATTATTGGTGTATTCTTGTCGTTACGCCTAATACGTCTGTGCTAATGCAATCGTACAAATTTCGTTAGACCATGAACTAGAGAAGCTACATGGAACATGGACTTTAGTCATATAAACGTTTTTGTTATGTTTAGACTGCTAAGAAATATTAATCAGAAGATTAAAAAAATACCTAAATGATAAATACCCGGGTGGTCTGAAAAGTTTCAGACAACGTGAATATGGCATATGGCAGCTCTCGTCAATAAAGGCTAGTGAATGTAGTGCATCTTTTGACAGTCGTTTGAGTGAGTCGACGTGTTTTTGTGAATATGGAAAAAAATTGAGTATCGAGCTGTCATTACATTTTTATTTTTGAAAGGCAATACGCCTATGCAAATCAAAGATGAGTTAAACTCTCTGTACGGGGACTCTGCACCATCATGTACCATAGTGAAATTTTGGGCAGCTGAAACGTGGCCGTGAGAGCTTGGGAGATGATGAACGTCCAGGACGTCCAAAAACTGCAACTACTGACGATAACATCGCTAAAGTTCACCAAATGGTGCTAGACGACCGCCGAATTAAAGTGAGAGAGATAGCAGAGGCTATGAAAATGTCCAAAGAACGTGTTTGTCACATATTAAATCAAGATTTAGGCATGAGAAAGCTGTCCGCGCTTTGGGTGCCGCGTTTGCTACGTTAGACCAAAAACGTGTTCGAATTAACATTTCCAACGCTGTGTTGGCGCAGCTTAAGCACACTAAAACCGAGTTTTGGCGCCGATTAATTACTGTGGATGAAACTTGGATACACCATTATACGCCCGAAACAAAGATACAGTCAAAACAATAACTGTTTTTTCGGCTGGGAAAGTGATGGCGACTGTTTTTTGGGATAGTCGTGGAGTTATCTTAATCGATTATCTTTCTAAAGGAAAAACCATCAGGAGCATACTACGCATCATTACTTGACAAGCTGAAGGCAGGAATTGCAAAAAAACGACCACATTTGCAGAAAAAGAAAATCCTGTTTCACCAAGACAACGCTTCGTCTCACACCTCAGCGGTTGCTATGGCAAAAATCCACGAATTACGGTTTGAACTGCTTGACCTTACCACCTCCACCACCTTACTCACCAGATCTAGCTCCATGCGACTTCTTTTTGTTGCTTCATTTAAAAATTGTGCTCGAAGGACAGAGATTTTCGTCAAATGAGGAGGCAATCACCTTCGTAAACAATTATTTTGCAGATAAAAACGCCGAGTACTATTTGGACGGGTTGAAGAGATGGGAGCATCGCTGGGAGAAGTATGTGGAGTTACAAGGAGACCATGAAGAAAAACAAAAGTAAATTTTAAGAAAAAATGTATCTTTGTTAGGTCGGAAACTTTTCAGACCACTCACGTAAGTATAAACTATAGGTACACACTACAATAATCCCAAATTACTAGTCGAATTAATTAATATTATTCGACTAGTACTACTATTAAGTACTAGTCGATTACTAGTTAAATTACTAGTCGAATAACTTAATATTATAAATGTGAAAGTAAACTCTGTCTGTCTGTCTGTTACCTTTTCACGCCTTAACACATTGTCAGGGATACCGGAAAGGACATAGGGTACCTTTCATCCAGAAAAAAAGAACTGTTCTCGAGGGATCATCTAAAATAAATTAAAAAACAAACGGCTGTAATAAGTTTGTAATAAAGTTAATAAAGGCATCAATACAACGCAAATTTATTGTAAAGAAGTACTAATGTAGAGCCAAGTTCCAAATTTTCATGTAAATTTTTTTTTATCTATACTCGGTTCTAATGTCACAACATGGCGAATACAAATCCAATGACTACATTGTAACAACATTACTGCATATACCTATACAATTACACGACATTGTAAATAATGAAGTGTTATTGAGTGCAGTTTATTGAAATAAAATTACACTATTTTGAAGAAAAAAATATGTACCTATACTCATCGTTGTAGTGTATGAATATAATTTTAATTATACCTACTGTCTTACGTATACGTTACAAACATACCTGGATGGGATTTATATTTCAACATTATTTTTGCGTTTTACAAAGTTAATATTTCGTAAATAAACGAAAAATAGGGAACCTCAAAAAATGAATAAAGAAAAAAATATATAACATTAATTATAATGTTAAGTCCAAAGAGTTTCAAGCTTGTTTAATTTTATACAGTTTAATAATATAGTAAAACAAATACAGTTTTAATTTTAATCTTAATCTGTGGGTTTATTTTCTCTTTTTTTGTGAAATTTAACGATTAAATATAACGATAACACATTTTTCCTTAAAATGGCTGTGATTAACATTTTAGAAAAAATATAAGCCGATATTATTATTGGGCATATTGATCGTAAAATTAGTATGTATCACAAGACCGAATCAAGAACAATTAAAGAAGGAATTTTAATTTTTATTGCATCCTAAAGTTAGCATAGTTTGGCACGAGAAGTAAAAACCGTACAATATTGAGAGCTGTTGGTGATTTTTTGAATAGCGATATTCACGCCTTTGGCTAATTGTACCGGAATATTAAATAAAGTGTTTCGGCGCATTATCGGTTCATTAGCACGCGTTCAAATTGTTGCACTCACACAGATCGGTCGCATCATTTGTGAAATACTTTTAACAAAAATACATGGAATCGAATTTACTATTGCAAAAACATATTCATGTGATTAAAGGCAGTTCATTTGACAAAACACTAAAAAAAATATTTTTCACCTCTCCAGCACGAAAAGGGTGCTGTTGGTGCCTAAAAACACAGAAAAATCAATTCTTGATGGGAGCGTGATTCGAAATTCGAACACGCGATTTAACTCACAGGAATAAAATTTTGATTTTGTTAGTGTGTATAGAGCCCCAGCTGTGAAGATAGTTTCACCGCCGTTCAGAAACTGGTTCAGCATTAGGTCTTGGTATTTTCGTACTGTTTTGGTAAATATTTCTTAATACAGCGTCTACAAACTTTTGAACGCCTGTAGACGCTCACCCCACCGTTAAAAAGGAAAACACCATATAACCTTTTTTTCTTCCTACCATCTAATCTTCAAAATCCAATAGGTCCCCACGACGCTTGAGTGACCCCAAATTTAGCATAGTGGACTCCCTTACCATAACACGAGAGTAAACAAAACGACCATCAGTCCCGAACTAAACTGTTACCTTTAATCTTACAAATTGCAGTAATATTACTTTCAGCTTTAATATTTTTGTTAATTAAGTTATAATTTATGTGACTTTGGGCTATGTGAATGTTAGCTATAATAAACGTAATACATATTTAAAATTGTCTTAATTGATTTTCTTACCTAAAGATGACTTAGCAATTTTTTTTATGTCTCGTGCCTTTAAATCACTTACTTCGCTCAGTAGTCTATATTAGAATCTAGACTGCTACTTCGCTAGTTCGTGATTTAAAGTTGGCACTCGCAGCAAAAAACAATTTTGTTCTCTAGTTGAACAAATAACTATTTTTAAATGAAAGTGTATGAAGCGGACAGCCAACTTGATGGTAGGTGGCTACCGTCGCCTACGAACACAAGCAACGAGAGTGCATGCAAGAATTTATTAACATAACTTATTATGAATTTATTTAGTCTTAATATTTTTAGTGAAAAAAATTCTTTCAACTGTAGAAAGCTTACTCGTTGATAATGTTATCAGCGAGTAACTTTATGAACGCGGACGAAGTCGCGTGCAACAGCTTAAAAAAGGTCATTCTTCATGTATTAATTATTTCATCGATAATATTCTATCCATCAAATAGTCAAATTATCAAACACAAATAGATTAATATGCATAACTTTTAGTCGACAAGCGACTCCATGCATTTTCCTTTAAACTTCTAACGTTGTATTCGTGACTAATTTGTTATTTTAGTTAAGGTAGGTATTTTAATTGTTATGAGTTTACTCAAAATATGTTTAATATTGTCGCAATAAATTTTATGTCATTCGGATCGAGAGATTTGATAACATTTATGGATTTAATTGTTCGATATCGAGTTACACTTTTAATTAATATGATCAAAAAGGTGTTTTTTTTAAAATAACGTCAATTAATTAACACATGAAGCTGTGTCAAAAACTTAAGACATTTAAAAGGATAATACGACGGTCCCTACGTACATAAAGACATGTCAAAAATGGCTATTTTTTTTATTGCATAATTGTCTAGATTACCATTATAAAGTTCCTAAAGCTAATAAAATATTCTAGAAAAAACAAAATTTATAATTACCTATTATTATTATTATTTCTAGAGCAGTTTCAACATAAATTACGCTCTCCTGTAAACCCCGGTTTTAGACATGTCTTTATGTACGTAGGGACCGTCGATATAATTTTATCAAACACGAGCACTAATAGAGGTCACAGGTTATTCAGGTTTTAATTGTAAATTACCTTTATTCATGTTAAAATGTGACAGGCAGGCTGACATTTCATGCTGATCTTCTCTAAGGGGTATTATTTTCTGCCGCCAGATGAACTGCATAGGTCCAGTCGGGCCCCAAGTCTAGTGAGACTAAAACTAAGGCCTATAATGATATTTCATAGTTGACTTCCAACTAAATCGAAAAGATTATTGATACAAGTAAATTTTTCGGCTCACGCTTACCAGGTTTAGTAAAGGTGAGTAAAGACTATAAGTTTAATCTTACATTATTTGATGGCTGTTGGACATTTAAGGCAAATGACATTATAGTAAACGCATAGATGTATAAATATGTGTTGGTGACTTAGTTTTACTACTCTATTATATTAAGATTATTTTACTTAATATTTTTATTACTTAATTTTATTATTTTACTACTCTATTCTCTCTATTAAGCATTATTGGGCAAATATATTTTACAGCAGATTTTTTTTACTATTTACTTACATTTACAATTTTTAATATAATTTTATTATAGAGAATTACAAACATACCGACACATTCTCTACTGAGTGTATGGATATTTGATATAATGTAAGTAAAGATAGTTTTAACAAATGATTATCGCTTGTTTATGGTAGCTGAGATAGCACCGCGTAAAATATTATATTGCCCGTGGTTCGCTTAGTTAGCGACTCTGCTTTTATGTATCTGCAAAATTATTTAATGCAAAATATTAAAGGGAGATAAAACGATAGCTTAAAACAGTATTACCGGTAAACTGTTAATTCGCTACTGGATTTCCTCATATTTTAGTTGCTAAAATTTTACTAAACTATTTTAAAATTAGTGACAACGTTCTCAAAGTTCCGACTAATTTTAAGCGTAAGTTGCCTTTAGTTTAATTTTTAAAATTCATCACTTTGTCAGTCTTATATACCTATGATAAATATAGATATCATAGATATCTATAGGATTTAGAAGCAAATTTTTTTGGTGTATTAAGTGATGGTAGGCGGCACCATCACATTTATAACACAAGCAACGCCACAGGCGCTGCAAGTGGGCTGCCGACTACAGTAGGATTAAGGAAAGAATAGGAAAATGGGCTCTGGGCATCCCTTACTCATTCACCGAAACACAACAGCGCACATTCTTTTATTTCACGGCGGTTTTCTGTAAGGCGGTGGGTAGTTATTGCCGCCAGTGCGATGCTGATGACTGCGAAAAACAGTGTGCCCTGCCAATACTTTCCAGTGTGATATTTAGTTTTAAGATTTAAAAAATATTTCAAGTTTTAAGTTTCGAGCTCAAAACGTAATTAGTATTTTATTGATAAGTTTCAGCAGAGAAATTATTCAACGAAAATATATTGTTTAGGTATTAAAATTCTCGTTAGAGAAACTCCTAAACCCGAGTCCATGTTTGAGAACGAAGTGTATGAAGGGATCTTGTCAAAAACACAATAAAGTGTTTATGCTCACCATAAAAACATCTCAAGCCAGGGACGTATATTTTATGTGAAGCCGCTGAACCCAATTACACATGGATGGTTCGTCATGATCAGAGGGTTTTTGGGGCCTAATAAAAACTTGTACGGAGATTTATACGCCGACTAGGATAGTCCAAGGTATTTTAGTTGCAACATGTTAATAATATAAAATTAATACCTACTATGCATTTCCGACGATTGAGGTTATAGGAATTTTCCTTAAAATAATAAATAGTGGCAAAATTTGCTATAACTTTGTGTCCATAGCAAATGCCTAGAATAATATTTATTTTTATATTTCAATAATATAAGTAATAAAAAATATATCATTTTTTTATGAAACTAATACTATGGTTATACACGCTCTCATACTATATTTTATCTATGTATACATATCATAAAATACTGATTTAATAAAGAGAAAATATTTGCATTTCTGTATTTTTTTTAGTAATGAAGAAACTTAAGAACTACTGTACCGATTTTAAAAATCTTTCACCTATTGAAAACTACACTATGAGCGGTAACAAAGGCTATTTTTCATAAAGTTACGTGGACGAAGTCACGTGCAACAGCTAGTTATAAAATAAAGTCGCGGTCCCCTTCTGTCTGTTTATCCGGTAACTTCTTTTTAAACTCCCAATTGATTTTGATACGGCTGATCAGTAATGGAATGAGTTATAAACGAATACTTACTTAAGGCGTGCGAATTCCAGAACGATTTCCTAGTATTGTATAAAAATAATCATTTAAAAACTGAAAAAATTTATAATATATTAGTAATTGGATTTAAAAATTAGGATGCTACTGTAGTTTTCGGTTCCGATGCGATAAACATTTCTCTCTCGTAACTATATTTAAATGATCGTAGATACCTAAATCAACCAGCACCCACATACAGCAAACACGCTAGTCGAAGTTTTTAATTTGAATTTATTATGTTAACTCTCAATTATAAAAATCTTAAGTGTGCGCTTAGCTTTCGTGACGACAGCCATTAACCTTACTCTTAAATTTATTTGCTACATTAATGAATTCGTATCCACTGCAAAGATATACAGGCACAATCAAGGAGATACCATTTTAGAATACGTGTAAAGCTAATGCCTGTGCCGAGTCGCGAGAATTTAATCGAAGTCTGCTCTTGTCAATCAATAAACCTGAACTTGAAACACATTGTGATTTTGTTCAGATTAATGTGGATAAGACTCGTGTCTTGAGTCGTAATTTTTTAAATGTATTTTTTTATAATTTTGTATGAATTAAAACCTACAATATTATCTGTATTGATAGGGTTAATTTTTAATCATATATTTTGATCATTATATTTTGATTATATTATAATATATATATGCCTAAACAAATTACCACAAACATTTTGGGAATTCTGTTGGACAATTATAAAGAACTATACCGATATTGAAAAAATAAAAAGTATTAAGTATGTTTGAAAATTTTCAATTACTTTTTATTAAAATAAAAGGTTTATTCCATCTTTATTCTTCATTACAGTTCGGAACAATATTTATTCTTAGAATTACAAATTCTATATGTGTGCTTTGTTGTAACACCAATCTATATCAAATTTACATACATATTACAAATTACAATATTACGCTAGTCCGCTTCTGTCTGTTTCTCCGCTGACTTTTTCCCAATGTTGGAAGCGATAAGGTATTCACTATTGACACTTGATTACACGTGCGCAACTTGAAGTTGGTCTCTACTTTATAATAAATTCCAAAATATCAATTCAAAGCAATTATAACATCATCTTTAACTAATTCTGCCCTATCTACCTTTCTGCTGCATATTCTCTACCTATAATATACACATGAATTATAGTCATATTTTGTTAAATAAAAATAATTCAGTTACTTACCAAAAATATTTTTTTAAAAAGTAGCCTCCTTTTTAAAAATAAAAATACGGCACTCCGTTTTAAAAATACGCAGGCATTTCATCTGAAATCAATTGATGGAATTGATAGAATTATCAAATTGCGCTGTCATTACAATTAACCAATTTAAAAAATAAAAAATAAATAGAGATTTTGTTAAAGAACCCATTCTTTGAATAATTATTTCAATTCACAAATATTAAATAAATAGTTTTTTGATATACTTAAAGTATAAATGAACAGAAGCCGGTCCACAGAATATTCCACATACGGTAAATGGAACCATGGGTCCGTGATAAAACTGACCAAGTTAATAATTTATTGGGTATATCGGGCAGAAACTTCGTAAAAATAAACATGAATGGCTGCCTTATTGGGCCTTGATTTAATGCGGTCAATAAAAGAGTAACTAACCTTATATAAATTACTAAACAAATAAATAACTTTCTTGGCCATCAAACTTTAATTTGTACCGAAGATAGGTCTGGTAAGAAATCAAGGAGAAAAGAATTTATCGTACTTACAAAGAACTCAAGATAACGACATTTTAAAAATATTTATATTGTAAGTACAATATTATGTGGAATGTGTTATGAATGTGATTTTTTTTTATACTTAACATTTTATTTTTATTTTATTTTAACATGATTCTACTATATCAATCTATTTATTGCTTCCTACATTTGGACACTCCTCTTTCTGCAGTGGCCCAGAAGTATATACTACTTAGCTAGTGTCCGCGACTTCGTCCGTGTTGAAAATAAAAGATATAACGGCTGACATACATTGACGACTGACAATATACTTTTGCGAAGCGTTGAATCTTTATTTTTTAATAGCTGTATGTGAAACAATACTTGTTCACAATGCCAACATAAAAAATGTACATATTGTTTTAATTTAATACCCAATCTTATTAATACTTATAATTTGACCAAAAAATATCTTCTCCAATAAATATAATATATTACGTTTCCTAACTTTTCCTACTTGGTCGGTGTTACCCAACTGCATGAAAAATTACTACTGGTATATTTAATTTCTTTCTACGCCATAATATATGTTCCATATGTAACCGAGTATTGTCTAGACCCGACAAAAAGCGGACTTAATTGAATTTAGTCCAGTTAGTGATTATTACTGACGATACAGAAACATAAGCTTATTAAACAGGCCCACCTATGGAGAGGTCTCATCAATCTCTGTGACCAGTTACAAAGGACCTTAACAAAGAATTATGGGCCTTTATGTATGCTCGCTACTATGTAGTAGAATTATTACTTCAATTTAATGACCACTTCGTGATTAGACATTGCCTTCTCAAAGCCCTTATAGCTTTATTACATAAATCTTTGGGAGAATATAACCGTAGTAATAAAAAACGATAATGTCTTAAGCCTTTACTGGAAAATAGCAAAAGATTTATATATTTTCAAAGAAAATATGTTTAAAAAATACAAACTATTGAGAGTCTTACTAGAAATGTCGGCAAAAGGCCTCATAAGACCAAACGAACGAAACTGTTGAGTACCTATCACAAAAATTTTATCTACAAATATCCATACTAGTTCATCTGCTGATTGCATCTGAACAGTTAAACCGCCGCGCCGATATCATACAATTTAATATGGAGATAGATTGAAGCTTGAAGAAGGACATAAATTACTTTTAAACTTTGCATAATTTAAAATAGACAAGCTAATATTAAATCATTCTG
Source organism: Synanthedon andrenaeformis (assembly GCA_936446665.2). NCBI lineage: Eukaryota > Metazoa > Arthropoda > Insecta > Lepidoptera > Sesiidae > Synanthedon > Synanthedon andrenaeformis. Next base: position 7,631,588 of record OW387781.2, on the reverse strand, counting down.
AAATTTGTTTCAGAATGGAGGGAAAATATCTTTATCAGCTCTTTATCATTTTATCTCTAAATAAAATTTTTCTTACCCATATTTAATACCTTAATAAATAATTATCTACATTTATAAATAAGAAAAATTTAAACTGTTCAATACTTTTCTCATTTTTTTTTAAGGTCGACTGACAATCCACTTGATTGCAGGTTAAACAGGCAACGCCATATTTTCAATTTGTACGTTTTAATTACTCTTAACTGTTTAACATGAAACTTCTTACCATTGGTTAACTAAAACTCCCTGACTGTCATATCCGTCAATTGTGTTATCTCAAGGAGAACGATCGATATATTATATTTATATCGATCGACTTTCAAAAAAAAAAAAAAACAAGTTATTGCGACCCAGAAAATGAAGAAGTGAATATTGCACTTAAAGACACCTGCGAAAACAAGGTGGGTCTTCGCGGTCATTACGTAGAGGGAAAATCGCTGCATTCATATCTCAGCTTGCTAATTGTTTCCGACAGTAACGCTCAACGAAATTACTGGGCGTTAAATACATCTTTAAATATTGCTTCCTTTTTTCTGAAAAATAAAAAATAAATTATAAAAATGTACAAACATAGTATAGGTATGAGTGCGTAGTGCGAGTTTTACTCGATCAAACGAATTGAACGCGTAAACGTGAATTTGTATGGGAGTGAAGCAGCGCCACCTAGTGGCTAACGTGTAACGCTACTTCATTTGCATAAAAAATCCACGTTTACGCGTTCGATGCGTATGGTCGAGTAGAACTCATACTGCACACTATGCTTCGTTTTCAACTTTATTCTATTCAATATTTAAAAATGCGGAACGGAAATACAAAATCACAAAAGTTGTTTAAAGTGAAATTATACAAGAAGAACGAAATTTTGGTCGAGTCGATTTTATAAAACGCATGTGACCCGCTCCCGGTTTCGGCGGGATGCAATTTTTATATACATAAACCTTCCTCGCTTATCCCTCTTTTTATAAGTGAAAACAGAATTGAAATCGGTTGAGCGATTTTGGAGTCCATAGAGGACAAACATACAAACTTACGTACTACTTCAGTAACTACATATAACTACTTCAGTTGACGAGCTATGTTCGAGATAATGAAGACGAAATTGTAATAAATTATGAACACATATTAATAATTTAATATGCATAAAAACTTAATAAACGTAGTTAAATTTTATCTGTTTATTTAATATATTATTTTCATGGAACACTCGAGGTGGTACTCATCCGGTTTAAAAAATATTTTATCAATAATTACAATAGAAATCCAAGATGGACATAGACTCAATATTCGACGCTACTGAAGCCTCCGGGACCAAGCTATGTAAAAATAAATATCTAACGCTTGGAAAAGTAATGTCAGGCGCTTTTATTTTTCAACGCGACCGAAGTCGCGGGCACCAGCTAGTAGCATAATAAAAAAGTGACAGAATAAAAAGTAAAACTATAAATAACGATATATTGTAAGTAGGTAGTAACAAGTATCAATTAAAGGTATTTATTGGACGTGAGAACGAACAGCCTCTTCTTTAATTAGGGTTAGTAATTTGACATGCTCTGACAGCTAATAATATATTTAAATTGATTTGTGTTCACGTTGGAAGCCATTGTGACAGAATCAATAAGGCAGTAAGTTTTCAGAAGGTTAGAAGAGAATTAATTACTAATGATGTTAAAGATTTTTAAAAAATAGTAAGTTACTTTGGATTTTGTCAATGCAAGCCATGTTCTAAAAGAATTAAGTGATTATAACTAAGAAATTGTTTAGTTTTAGTTTTGTTTTTCTACTAAAACAATGTTTTATTATTATTATTCACACGTTTATTTTCTTTCTTAATTCTAAACTTTTTACATTAAATATTAAAAAAATATTATTATTATTTTTAAATTGTTCATGAAATGGCAAATACCTCTCATCATCTATGACGCTATAAGAGCGGTTAAAAGGTTGTCAGTATAATTGTAGACATCTATCCCTTTACAAGGTTCTCAGTAATGGACCGTCTGTCCGTCACATATTGTACTAGCAGGTCACACTGAATTCTGCAGTCTTAAATTATGAAGGGATTATCAAAAATTGGGTACCCATCAGGCGACAGTAAGTACAAGGGGTAGATAAAACCGCATGTTGTGCCACCGCCAGTGCCAAAGGGCAGAAATAGCAGAGAAATCGTCATGATTTTGGATACCAAATCCTATCCTTTATCCGTTGTCCTTTATCCTATCAAGATTGGCAATGCATTTGCAACTGCTATAGCGTTACCTGTATTAATAGGTGACGAGTCTTCTTTTATAAAGTTTCCTTCAACCTTCATCACGTCTTCACATAAAAAATAGGTATATTCCATATAATCCAACTAGTTTTGTTCAACCGTAGAACTAAATGACACACACACTGCTGGGCGCAGGAATAGAGGTCTGCAACAAGCAGTGTGATATGTGATTATTTCCTCTATAAGAGGGGCTAATTGGTCCACTGAGTTAAAAAAAAATATAACTAACAGATTCTCTACAATTAAAGTATTATTGGTCTTCATACTCCGTCTCTAATACTGTGGTTTCTAAAATATTTCTATAAGTCAAGTCATCAAACTCTGACGTCAATCATTGGCTACCGAAAGAAATAAGGTAATTATAATAAGGTAATCACTGGAACAAAACTCGCACGTCCATCTTCAAGATAACTAGTTACCGTTCGACAATGGCCTAAAGATAACAAGACAGGAACCTATTTAAAATACCTCTAATCGAATATGGCTTTTATGGTTACGTTTAACACGATTATTATATTTTAAGAGGTATCATGTGACTTGCACTTTGCACTTATTGAGGCAGTCTCGCCCGAGGTGTCGAATAATAGCTTTGCGTCCAAGTGATTGATTAATGACAGGACCGGAGAAAACAGAACGACTATTTAATTAAATACTCCGCAACGAAATGAAAGGCAGTTCTATATACTGAGAATATGAGCATTTTGTATTAGTCGTACAAAAAATTTTTGTCTTAAAAATAGGTATGGAACTCTTTTGCAATACAATAAAATCTTTTATGTTTTGTAAATATTAAAAAAATATGTATGTTATGTCAAAACATGTCAAAATAAAATTTACACAGTCATGTCAGATTCAATTTCATATCCAATATAACTATCAATAACTATTGTAGTAGTAGACCGCATAAAATGGTTTACTACTACACATCTGGAAACGTAAAAATGTTAAGAAACATATTAATGGACTACGAAGCCACTGTCGAGCATTCACCTTATGAGTACATGAAAATGTACATTGGAAAATGTTCAGAAACAGCTGATGATTCGAAAATAGGATGGGTTACCGAAACATTTCTTGGAATCCAAAAGCACAACCAGTTTTTAAAAAGTATCGCTGAACACTCCTCTGAAGAACTTTCAGATGTAGATAAACATCACTTTGTTATAATATTTTATGCTGTAACGTTTCAAATTACGCCAAAAGACATGCAGCTATTATATAAATGCTTATTTAACCTAAGTAAGTCACTATTGAAAGTATTTACAACATTCTTAAGTAATAATGAAATACTGACCTTCATTTCACAAATAGCACAAGAAAGTTATGATGCAACTTACATAACAGAAAATATTGTTGGTCCATTATTTACTTGGCAGCCATATATTAGTGAAATGGGTCACAGTTACATTGAATATGTAAAGAAAATTCAAAGTCGAAAGTTGAAACCACCAACTATTCCAATTCAGCCTAATGTTTTAAACAGACCTGGTAAGACTAAATCAATGCAACTCGATCAAATATCATTGCCTTCCACTCAACCCAATTCAATTCCAAAAAAATATAAAAAGATGCTAAATAAATGTACTATAGACAAAAATATAAATGACATGCACGAGAAAAATAAGCAAAAGGCTACAAATTTGTTAAATGTTGTTAAGACTTGCGACTTTCACTTTGCAAAATCAAAGTCCGAGAGATATTATAAAACATTGTCCGATATTAGAGATAAAACTGAAAATGTAAAAACGTTGCCGAAACCAAAAAAGGTTATTGCAAAGGAAACACCCCCACCAATTCGAGAAACAGCAGCGACAATCAAGCGCTTAAATAAAAGAATACTGACAGCTGAACAAGAAGAGCTGCAATGGTTGCAAGATTTAACTAACAATTGCACTAACACTGCAAAAATTGAAGAATTGGAAGCATTTGATCGTCAAGAAAGAGAAAAAGAAAGATTGATCGATATCGAAAGAAAACACCTTTTAGGACAAATTTCTTATGAAGAAGCTGTCATAGCTAAAAGAAAATTGCATGAAGACAATAAAAAGAAATATGAACAGTTCTTAAAAGAAAGAGAAATTTGGAACCAAGAAATCGAAAAATGGAAGAAAAATGAATTAGATAAAAAACGCAAACAAATTGAAAAATTGTCCATGGATGAACTGAATTTGTTGCAGGCTAAAAATGATATAACAAATAAAAAAAGGGAAATTGCCGAATCTGTAAAGAAAGATTCGGAAATGGTACAAGCAACCATTATGCAGGAAAAACAAGCTGAATTAGAGCGCAAAATAAATATTATAAAAGAGATAAGAATTCTAGCTCTAATAGCAAAGAAGGCAAGAGTTCCTAAAGTAATTGATTTGACGGAGACATCGGGATTGGGATTGTTGTGTGAGATGTCAACGGCAGAACTAAAAGAAAGATTGGATGTTATAAAAATAGGTCTCCAAGAAGAACTCAAACAAAAGAAAGATATTATAAAACAGGAAAACATTCTTGCTAAAAAGAGTGTAGAAGAAGCTAAAAAGACCATTCGTGTGTTTATGGACGAAAGGGCGGAAATGAGGAAACATTCACTAAAATCTACAACTGTTAAATACACAACTACCAAAGAACTAAGTGATTTAAAAAATCTTTTGGAGCAAAGACGTAGCCTTCGCATAAAATTAGCTAGTTAGATAATTCATCACATATTATGCTTCTATTAGTTATAGTTATTTTTTATAGCACTTATTGTTAAACGAATAAAGTAAAACCGAGTTGAAAATACAGGTCTAATTTTTTTTTGAAACACCAATATTAAGCACCTGTTAGATTTATTGCTTTTCTACATGTGTCGCATTTTAATATGAATCTCTGTTTGTTTTTTCTATATCTATTCGTCCATTTTCTAATCGATTCTAATTATAATTAATTGATTTATATTTTTAGGTTTAAAATTATTTCTTGCCCACACGTATCATTTACAATCTAATATAATAAGCTAATATAACAAACTGGAATTTGTAATGAAATTACAAGTTAAATCAATATTTACTCCATACAATTCATTAAATTTCCAATAACCTTTTGAAAATGTTTACTACATTGGTGCATATTCCTTTTGCAAATCCTATTTTATGTATCTTCCTAAATTTATGTTATTTCGGAATGAATGCGTAGATACATTTAGATTAATTGATATGTTAGATAATAATTTACAAGATTTGAAGGTACTGTTACTTAATAAGTATATATTTTTTGAAAAGTGACTGTTAAGCATTTACATAATGGCAATGATAAATTGAAATTAACTTCATAATAAAGTGTTTAAAATAAAATATGAACTATCAAAGGATGCTCAACAGTTGGTACCTTTAATGAAATAGTGCACCTGAGGCCATCAACTTAATAAAGTTGATTGCTTCGTTCATATTAGCATATAGGCTTTGAGATGGAGATGTCCTGTAATAAATTTGCAAGTATTCGTAGAGTTACATTTTTTGCAGATATGGACTTTATTATTTAGGGCATTTCTCAGATGTAAACCAACTATTAGTACCAACTATTACTACTTATCATACCAGTTTTACTACAATATATCAGTAAGAAAACTTTCCCGATATATTATGTGTAGTCTATCTAGATAACAAGACAAAAATAACACATGATTCTACTAATATTTATGAGGATGGACGTATGGATGTGTGGATGTTTGTTACTCTTTCACGCAAAAACGGCTTAATAGATTTGGATGAAATTTAAAACTGATTAAAATATAGGATACTGTTTATCCAGGAAAAATGTTAGGTTCTCTAAGGAAAGTCAAAAATTGTCGCCGTGGCGGTGCCGTCGTCGTCGTTATGTTTTTCAATTTTCACGTTCTTTATAATAAAAAAAATCTTTAGTTAACTTTTCTGATATTCTGTTCTGTTCTGTTCGTTGACATTTTAAAAACTATTCACTACCTTAATAATAACAAATTAAAATTAAAAACTATTTATTTTCTGATTTATTTCAGAGATTACTTATTGATTTCTATTGAGATGTTCTATTCTGTTCTTATGTCATGGAGCCCCATGAAGAGATGTAGTAGCAAGAGTAATGGTGTCTCCAGGCGAAGTAGAATCGATGCGCATGCGTGAATTGGTTGCTGCAGTTAATTAGTGTACGGCAAAGGGTATTGAAATATTAGTAATTAGAATTTATAGCACGAAGTTGACACCTCATATGATATATTATGTGAAGGTGATGTAACAATGCCTACTCGGACTTAGTATAAATGAAAATTACTTATCACATTAATATCTTTGAAATACTTACATCTAACTTACATATAAGTATTTTAAATCGTTCTGTCATTTTATTCATTTTATTTATGAACACATATACAGGCTGGAAAAATAAGTCGGGCCCTGGAGGGAAACTACCTTAAATCCTTAAGCTAGCTCATTTTACATAAAGGAGACATTCCTTTATTTTTAAAAAGAAACAAAACTGCATTCAAAGATTTTTTAAAACTCGCTTGACTCGCCCGGGACTCGAACCAACTGAAATTAAAAAAAAAACAAATACACGCTGTTTTATTATACTAATCGATAGGATTATTATTCAAGACAAAATTTCTCTAACAAACATTTGGTCTTAAAAATAAAAATGATCGTAAAATTTAACATTAACTTTATTTTGTTATCAATTTGTTACACTTCAATTATTTAACTGATAAATTGTTCGAAATGAGCCCCCTCATTCCGGATACACAAATTTAGTCTCCGTTGAAATTCATTTCTTGTAGCTTTCAGCAAAGTGTTGTGGTGTATGCCCCTAACAACATTTTCTACAACCCTTAGCTCTTGCACGGTGTCATAACAGGTTTCATAAATAACATTTTTTACATTACGTTCATTAAAGAACTTGTGTACTAAATAGGTATTCTTCATGGATATCTTGTACGACAGACGAGAGTAAGACCAAATGTTTGTTAGAGAAATTTTGTCCTGAATAATAATCCTATCGATTAGTATAATAAAATAGCGAGTGTTTGTTTTTTTAATTTTAGTTGGTTCGAGTCCCGGGCGAGCCAAGCGAGTTTTAGAAAATCTTTGAATGCAGTTTTGTTTCTTTTTAAAAATAAAGGAATGTTTCCTTTATGTAAAATGAGCCAACTTAAAGATTTAAGGCCAGGCGGATTCACGAAATGTGACGAAAAGATTGATGTTTGAACTTCAAGTTTGATGAAATGATGCAGAATTGTACTACACAAAAATTAATGTAGGTTGAAAAAGGAAAAAAGAAACACAATAACCGAAACGAATATTGAAAAATGGCTTGGTAACTCTGTAAAAAAAATCTAAACATCACCATAAAAAATTAACTTCCATGTTGACCATTTCATAATTTTCAACGACAGTGATATGATTTTTTTTACAAAAAGGATAGTCTTTTAATGGTTCTAACACAATAACCGGTTAGATTTTTAAAAAAATATCCAGAATTCAAACAATTAATTAAAATGTTCTAAATAGTAGTAATATTTTCGTTCGTAAACCTGACGAAGAGCTATACAATAATCGACCATATTGACGGAGCGGCAAGCGTTGCAATTCGATAAGCGCGTTCATTTAGTTTTCCAGCGACGCGGGCCGTGAACTGACCGGGCCTTAAGGTAGTTTCCCTCCAGGGCCCGACTTATTTTTCCACCCTGTATATTTTATAGGACCATAGATATAGTATATCTAACTTAGAGAGCATTTAGAATCGATTTTAATAATATAGTACATGATATATTTATTAAAATCGATTGAAATGGACTATCAGTCGTTTACAGACTTACTTTGCATGTAGCACTCTACCCTGTAGATGTTGTGTTATTTGACAGTTATTAATAAATATAGTTATAAATCTATAAATATATAAAAGAAATAATTTATATATTGTCATAAATAATATATGTAATTTAGGTATACTAAAAATAATATTCTGTTTTATATATTAATATAGAAATGTCTGTTTGTGATGCCGAAATAACTGCTTTTTACTAAATATAATATACGGTACTTATAAAAAAATGTCTGCAGGTATGTTTGTTCCGTCTGATCTCCGAAACGGCTGGATCGATTTTGACGACTCTCACTGACAGCTTCTTTTCACCTAAAGACATTATCAGCGAGTAACATGGGGCTATATTGAGTAACATGGGAACCTCAGCTAGTATAATAATTAGTATAATAATTTAAAACTTTTTCAAAAAATGTTTTATAAATATATTATAAATTACAGTTTATAAACTGTTTAGGACCGCAAAATACTTATAGCCTCGAATATAATTTATAGGTTATATTTTTAATTTGCTTATTAAACTATAACATGTGGATTAAAATGTTCTACAAGTTTAATAGTACACAGATGAAAGTAATAACGTATAAGCTTATTGAGCCATAACCATGTAATAAGGTGCCGGTATCGACATCATTGTACAAATCACATGACAATGTAGTCCGGACCCAAAAACTCTAGTCAGTATAATTTGGATTAAGGCAATAAATAAGGCGAGGTCGCTCGTTCATTTGTATCGGCGTATAATTTAAATTCTTTAACGCCAATGTTCAAGATTACGCGGCGAGATAGAGGCGCGGGCGCCCGTGTCTCCGCGACAACCACCAAATAAATTTATATTTCCGACGGACACCGGCACCACTGCACCGGCCCGACTTCTCTCTTTGTAGATAATTCGGTCGGTAACGTTGAATGACTCTATTAACAGCTTCCCTTTTTCGAATAAATGTCGACTTTAGACTCTGTCACATCACTGCCATATCTATAGTGTTGTCTATGTTAAAAATTCCATTTAAAAATTTACTTTGACACCCATTTTTGAAATCGCTTGCGGTATTTTAGTAACTGAATGTAAACCGTATATAAATATTAAACCCTTATTTGAATAGTTTCTGAAAAGTTAATATAGAGTTTGTCCATGTTTGATAAGATGGAGATGTTAAAAAACATGACAACTAAATTTTTTAAGGAGGTCCTATTTGTTTAAGAGGCTAATTGAATACTACGCCGTTTTGGAGTTTTGGAAAAAACTTGATACAGAAAAATAGATTTAAAGGGAGTAAAATAAATTAAAAAGTTATTTTTTGATTATGAAATATTTAATATGGCAAAAAGAAAAAATATAAAATGTAAATAATGATATACCTATACTATTAAATCTATTCTCCTATATGTTGTTGTTGACCCGTCCCATTGGAAAATAATGGGGAGGGCCTATGTCTAGCAGTACACGTTCAATAAATGCATTTGACGAAATATTTATTAAGGGAGAAGAAGTCTGCTTTTGGTCAATTTAAAATTTAAGAGTGGACTACAGATACGGCACCACATTCGAGATTAACCCGATAACAGTAAAACGTCAATAACCACCTAATTGGGAAAGAACACTCGGCCCACAATCACCTAAGCAACGTCTCGGGTGAGAAACGAATAAATATTGTAGCACACAACGAGATAATTTGACTGATAACTTAATGTGGTTACATTTCGAATCTGCTCATGGTTTTATGGGAAACTTAAAGTATTCTGTACTATGATTAGGTGACACTTTTATGTTATATTTATCTTTCAAGTAGTTTTTGTTCGCAGCTCATATCATCTGAAAGTAATGATGAGAATTTTTGTAACTTTAACTAAACTGCCTCCATTATTTTATATATACTAAGTAAGATAAATAGAATATATAAAAATAATTACTTATATACAAAAAAAAATCGAAGTGTAAATTGAATAGAAATATTTTTATTGTGTTAGCGAACTTTCCGTAAATCCGAATCTGCTAATGCTTTCAAATTAATTTGACCAAAAATTCTCGTCATTTTCACTTTGTTTGCTTTTTTATTGAGCAAATTATAACAGCCTGTACTTAGTCTTAAATGAACCTTATGTCATTGAACATAAGAATCACAACTGAATGATCGGCAATAAGTTTCGTCGTACTAAATTTGTACAAAAAACATTTTGATATGCTCCTTGAAGCGGTTGAGATCGGAAAGGCTAATTTTGAATGTCAGTTGGAACTAAAGCAACTTCGATACACTTCTTACGGGCGAAAACATTATTTTATTGGCGTCCGCATTAAGGTTGTTCGGATTATATTAAAGAATTTATGTTATGATTGCTCAGTCAATTTGCATATGAATAACATAAGAATTTTATGTGCGAATGATACCATATCCTCTCAACTTTATAAAGAAATGTGTGAAAAAGTTTTACGCGATGTCTTAACTGTATGCCTGTTTAAATTTTACGCAATTTCCGAATCCGATTATTAATTTCAAAACTAGTAAGTAAATGTTTACGCAAAATAAATGTATATATGACCTGGCACAATGAAGCGACATGTCCTTCGGGGAAAAGCTTCTAAATGAAGATTAAAAAAATCTTTTCAGGGAAGATTTATATCCATGAATAAAGTATTAAAATTGCTTTTTTAAGTAATTTATTGTGTGTTTAAAATATATTTATGTTTCAATCATCAAAAAAGGAATAAACAGAATGGTACCATAATGGTTATACAAATATTAACATCATATTAATATACCTAGGTATGTATTAAGTAATAGTATATAGTATATATAATATTTTTTTAAAATATATTTATTGATTAGCTGAGCACACTTTGTTCGGCCGTGATAAACTGCGTACATCATCTGACGGTATCTAAGCCCTTATAGAAACCTACTGTGAAATAAGAGATTTTGTATTGGATGCCAAAGTCCATTATCATATGTAAGAGTTAGAGAGCACAACCTATGAGGAGGCAGAGAAAGGAGTGGCGGTTTGTATGAAGAAAAAACCAAATAAAAGGCAAGTGAAGTCGCGGGGAACGATTACAATGATATTAAGAGTATTCATCAATTAGAATCACGCTGGAGTCAAAATTTATGATTTCAGTAGTTTCAGATGTTTTAGTTTGCAGATAAGATGTTAACGTCATATTATTTATAGTTGTATAATCTAGTCAATAGTTGAAAAATATTTTAAAGTGAATTTTCATTAGAACATTTTTAAACAGCCTTTTTTTAGACTAGCGGTCAACGGCCTACGCAGATAAATATACAAGTTATTAAAATAATTATAACACAATCTTTTAGAACATTAATGACTTCACATACTAGGTCCAAGAAAAAACAGAAATATCTCAAATTTGATCCTAAAATAACACGTTTAATATCACGAAAAATTACTAAAAGTGATTATACTTTTCTTGAATGAAAATTTACAGGAATCGTATGTTCTTTTCCACTATTATCTAATAAATGATATGAATTTTTGGAAAATCAATATTTTTATAATTTGTCGCATATAATTTTACTAATATCTCGCTTCTGCGTCGACCGTCGACCGTCGACCGCTACTTTTAAAAAAGGGTTGCTTAAAAACTGTTCTAATGAGAAAAGTAAAAATATATTAAAATATTTTTCGACAATTATCTAGATTATAAAACTACAAATAATATGACGTTAATATCTTATGTGCAAACTAAACACATCATTGCATTATGATCCGCCGGGAATAATAAATTTCTGATTCTGACTCTGTAACGCTCTAAAGTAGTTAACCATGTACAATTAGTATCAAATAATATGTGTCCTTGTTGAATAATTATCAACATATTATTTATAAATGAACAAGAAAAGCACGAAAGCAATCACATTATCATGTTTATATATTAACAAGCATATTAGTACTTTTACCGATTAATACCGGTTAAAGTATCGGCGCGATAGTGCGCGAGCGCAGCGGTTCAAACCGTGAGCTCTGTATCTTCGGTCCCTCTGTGACAGGAGCACAGGCGCTCAGGACGCGTCACTACAAATTCTACTTAGGCTAAACTAAGCTTTAAGGTCATGTTTGTTATTTAAATAGGGTTTGTAATGTGACAATGGTTTTTTTTATAACTTTATAAATCTTTTTGGATAACTGTAAATTACAAAAATAGATCTAATGTAATGTTTAATTTTTTTATAATGTTAAGGTAGTCAGACAGGCTGACGGTCTATTTGTTGGTAGGTGGCTGTTGTCGCCTATAACACAAGCAAAGCCACAGGTACTGCAATTGCCTACCACAGTAAAATTAAGAATATAATATGCCTTACTCACTGAAACACAAACAGCTCGCATGCTCTTATTTCACGGATCTTCTGTAAGGGAGTGGTTCCTCTGCCAGAGGGGTTTCCCGAAAAACTATTTGCTAGATGCTGCTATTTGCTAGATCCAGACCAGAGCCTACTGTGAAAAGTGCATTTCCAAAGATGGCCCTGCCGGCAATCAAACCCGGGACCCCTGGTCGCAACAAACCTCCCGATCAGGGGGGCCGTCATTAAATGAGGTTTGCGTTAGTGTGGCGTTTCTTGTGTTATAGGCGACCGAAGCCACCTACCATCAAGTGGATCGTCAGCCTGTCTATCGATCTTAACATAAAAAAGAAAGCAAGAAAATAATCAACGCAATAATTACACGTCGTATGGCCTACGTTACAAAAAAGTCTTTTTCATACCAGGATAGGAGTCTTATGCCCGTTTTCACCAACACTCACCTAGAGTTAGGGAACACATAAAGCCGGCTATTCACGGCAGTCACATTCACTATCCTGCATGAAGTGCCGAACTGCAAGGCGGACTGCCGTGAATGGTCGGCCTAAATAGTAGTTAGGTGTTCCCTAACTCTAGGTGTCTGTTGGTGAAAACGGGCATTACTCTAGCAAACACACCTTATTAAATAAATATTTCGTATATCTATAATTACATAAATCAGTGGTAAAGAGTTCCAGGTACCATCTTCAGTGGAGTATATGAGTGTGGTGTTTGTAATGTCGCGTTTGGTGTCCACTCGGCGCTTCAAACGACTCGGCGACGCACAAAATTTATTGTTATTGGAGTGGCGCGCGTACATGCATCCACACTCCGCGGCTATCACGACACTACAACTTTATCGGACGAAACACTATTCTGAATAAACGTAATGTCTTTATTCCGTGACCGTGATTTTTACCGTCTATTAATAAATTTATGAAATAAACTGATTTGTGTGAAGACAACATATTTTAGACTTTGTTTTTCACTTACCTAATAGTTCACTTGGTGGTAGTTAATATGGACATATTAACTGAAGCTACTTTTGAACAACGAACAGCTTCTCGAAACAACGAGGAAAAATCAATTGTGTCTTACTATGCATACACACTTGTCAATCCACAATTATTATGAACAAAACAATGAAATATAAGAGAATCGTTCCTCTGAAATTCCTTCAAATGGTACCAGAAACCACATGGTTTTGAAGCCAATTCAGATACATAAAATTATTACTTTCTTGTACCTACTTACTACCACAATGAAACCTTATTCATAACAATAATTTTCTTGAGAAATCCGAAGGTATATCTGCTAATGAGGCTTTGTCCTCATACGTTGTTTTTATACTACCGGCTTTCACCGGCATGATTGTCGATATCCGGGAAGAACCGATTTGGAACTTTATTAACAAAGGAGAAAAAAGGATAATTGACTTCAATGATATAGTCAGTGTGTAAGAACTGAAATTGGAGAAGGTATAAAGGAATGTCTAAATAATTGCAACATTTACATTTTTTCATTATTTTTAGAAATGATAAGACCTGTTTTTAACTCCCCTCCCCCCTGATGAGGGAGGTATACCCACTACAACCCCACGGCGGTCTTCCTCGGCAGTCAAGGAGGATCCTAGGCTCGCATTAGCGCACCAGGACCCTCCGCACCCGGCAACAATCCCAACCGCTCGGGGTGTTGTCTGGTCCCAGGCCGCGTCATTTAAAATTGATAAGACCTAGTACAGATGTAGCCAGATGGGTACATCCTAATGGGTAGCACCTACGCTTAGCTGTCATCACATTTAATAATTTGAATTTATCTGTGGATCAGAAATAATGATCACTCATTGTAACGGTGAGAGAACACGTGACGAAACTGTCATGCCTCACAAATTTCAAAGGTATTTGAAGTTTAATACCTAACTGCTGTGAGCTAGCGTGATGAGCAGTCCTTTCCTCTTCACATATAGGTCAAGCAAAAGCCTACGGTTGAACTTAAAGTAAGTACTAATATACACTCAGAATAAGAAACAAATTAGAAGGATCGTTAAATAAATTTCGTTTGACTTTGCAATGTGTCCGATAACAATTTGCTATAGATATAAAGTTCGTATCAATGTCTTATGAAATGAATTCTTAACCTTTATTATTTTGCTTAATTTTTTTCGCTACAGTTGTTTTATTGGCTTTCTTCATAATAGGTAATAACTAAGTGACGATAAGAAATTCAGCCATATTACAATTCTATGTAATGGTAAAGCATTGTTGAGCTAGCATTAAGATTATGCAAAAACATTTAATAAGTTTGCTAACCTCCAATGCTACTTTTCATCTCATGTTATCTCATCTCAGACATAGGACGTCCATTGCTGGACATAGGCTTTCCCCATAATTTTCCAAAAAGACCAGTCAGAAGAAACCTGGATTTGTCTACTTTGTGGGTGGATGTAATATACGTTGCGTTTCCTGGTCTGTGACCACTCGAGAACCTTTCGTCCTAGAGGCCGCGAGGCCGTCGGGGCTCTGTACTATATGTTATATGTGTCCTGCCCACTACCACTTCAACTTACAGATATTCCGACGGGTTATGTCGGTAACTTTCGTTCGTCTGATTCGATCTCGCAATGTTACCCCGAGTATAGCCCTCTCAATAACACTGCTTCGCCTTTTTTCTTGTTAAAAGTTTTTTTAGACTAGAGAAGCGGTTTTGGTTTTATGTAGTACTTAATGCATTATATTTAATCTAAAAAATTCTTTCATACTCAACGGATCAAACAGACAGATCGATGTATCAAGCTTGTTACAGAACGGTTACTTGAAATTGTAGTGGCTTATGACATGTTCATCTCATTACCATAATGTTAAAATTATTATCAAAAGGTTGTCTATAGCTTTACGATTAAATATTTTTTAAATTCCCTTATCTTGTTCATGTAAAGGTCGTCAAACAGGCTGTCGATCCACTTGTTGATAGGTGGCTACAGTCGCCTATTAACACAAGCATCGCTTGTGCTATTAGTACGCTGCCGAGTTTCATTATTTATTTTAGAGTATGGTAATTTCAAGAATAATTTTAAGTATTTTATTGAAAATACTTTTTGTTTTGTTTCCTTCAACATAGATTTTTCTCTAATTCAAAATTATCTAATTCCGGGAAGTACCTACTACCGGATAGATTGCAAATTGTACTTAAACAATATTCACAATTTCATTTCCGTTCTGCTGCCTCTCGAATCCGACAGGCTAACATACCCATATTCCTGTCTAGATAAGGGATAGGTGAATCGTTTGCCTTACCAAACAGTGAAAGCTGTTATATCACATAGGTTCTACAGTTTTTTTGCAGATACTTTTATAACGAAATTTATTCCATAGTAGGATTGATATCTTACTCTTAATTCCAGTTTGTAAAACGAATGTCACAAATTGACTATAAAGAAACCGAAATATTAATACGAACACGCTTCATCTTGTAATCTAATGGAACCTTTTACCTAATTTACATGGATATCATAAAATTGAGCAACCCCTAGATTATAAAAAGAAACTAGCATAAAATTAAAATAAAATATAAGCATAAAATTAGCTACGTTCTGTTCCTCTCTTGTACCTATAAAATAAAATCGACCTCTGCTTCTGATGGATATATTAATTCTATCTAGGTACATGTATGTCTTACATACCTGTTAATCACTCAAAAAAAACTTTATGCAATCTACTGAATGAGACTCGTTGACCTGTAATAGGGTTATTTTCTAATACCTACCACGACCTCCGGGCTCTCAAAATTATAACCATCATTTGTTTTGAACAATTTCCATTAATTTTAATTAATTTGTGTCATCATCATTATCATCTCAGCCGCAGGACGTCCACTGCTGGACATAGGCCTCCCCCATAACTCTCCAATAGGACCGGTCAGAAGCAACCTGGATCCACCGTTGACCCCGCGGCCTTTATTAGGTCGTCTGTCCACCTTGTGGGTGGACGTTCTACGCTGCGCTTGCTGGTACGTGGCCTCCACTCGATAACCTTCCGGCCCCAGCGGCCGTCGGCTCTCCGTACTATATGCCCTGCCCATTGCCACTTCAACTTACTGATCCGCCGGCTTATGTCGGTAACTTAGTTATTAATTTGTGTGCTTTTAAGTAATTGTTTAGAATTACTTAAAACCACTATACCGTTTTTATGTGTCATAAGACAGACTGACGGTCCACTTGGTGGTAGGTGGCTACCGTCCGCTATAACACCAGGCAAGTGCCATAATAGGGTTAGGAAGAGAAAGGGAAATTGGATCTGGCGTCCCTTACTGACTCACCGAAACAGAACAGCACACATGCTGTTATTTCAGAGTGGTCTTCTGTAAGGGGATAGTTTCTGTCGCTAGACGGGCTGACCAAATAACTGCCATGTAGAAACGCAGTATTGCGTTTACTTAAGACTTACTAGACTACAGAGACTTACAAATCGAGACCAGAGCCATCTTTGGAAGTTGGCTCTGAGAGAATCGAACCCGGGACTCCTAAGACAGAGCGTTAAGGCAAATTTCATTTAACCTTAACTACTTGAATAAGAGACAGAAATGAGTTATGAGTATTAGTTGAGTATTGTTTTGTAATACAAACTGAATTGTAATATCAAAAGTGACTTCAGTACCATCGTTGTTATTTCTCATGACTACTCATAAAATATCATTTATGATACATATTTCATTAAATAAAAAACAATTTCATTTGATTAATTTTATAATTTTCTAGACAATAAATAATATACAGTGCATCGTACGTAACAAATATTCACACAACATGTAAGGCATCGTCTCGTAGCGCCCGTACTAAGCGAACAAAATTATTTCCTATGTCCTAATAACTAAGAGCTGCATTACTTTATCGATTACAATGTAATATATCTTAATTTGTATTGTGCTCCTGTAGGAATGTATTTAGGAACTTTTGTTCTCCTGAAACCGTGCCTTTTAACCATGATATTAATACTTTGGTATTTTAATATATAAGCTACATTCGATAACCTCTCGATAAAGTTTTAACAAATAAAGCATCACATTTACGACATCAATGACAAAGGTAAGTTCAAAGTAGAATATCTTTTTTATCTCAGCTATATTGTTTAATAGCAGATTACATTTGGACCTAACATCGAAAAATATGTAATGCCTTGTACTGATCTTCATTCAAATATGTCTATAGTATCTATCGCTAAACACATCTAAAATTCTTCAGCTTAAAATCTAAAACTATTTTACGGACAATGGACATTAGATGGAGCTTTACAAATCGGAGTAAACTTAAGTTTTCAAGGTTTATTGACATCTTGTCTACAAATAACAATTTCTCACAATATTTTTATGATAATTTTAAAACAAAACAAACATCATTTACAGGACTTACTTAAATATATATTTAATAATGGAAATCTGGTTTTGATATTTATTATATGAAAGATAATATGATATACCTAAAATGTCTTTGTCTTTGTGTATAAGAATGAAAGAGATACAAAACTTATTTCAAAAACTTTTCAACAACTTACAATAATTGACCTCCATTGTTGTCGTAAATGTGCGATATCACATCCTAACAAAATTAATACCATTTGTGCATCATTCAACTTTTACCAGATTTAACAACTTACATAGTATCTATCTAAAACTAGTTACATACTTATAAATAAATATATTTACAATAATTTACAATAATAGAGACAGAGTATTCACACTCAACTGACAAAAATTTGCATAATTAATGAAAACTTAATGTTAACATGTGTGTTCAACATATCTAATAGGTATATTAACCCGATAAGTGTACACCTATTAGAAATTTATCATCAGCGATCATGCTTTGTTAATTGTAAGGGTACATCGTTTGAGACTGGCGCTCTTCTTGCTGGACTTGAAGATCTAGATTTTTGTTTGCTCATTTGCTTTTCGCTCTCATCGCCGCTTTCATCATGAACATTGATTTCCTCGTCTGAATCAGAATTGGATTCGTAGCCTCTGGCTAGCTGTATAGACTGCGCTGCGAGCAGCGCTGCAGCCGCTGAATGTGGTACTAGCGCTTTGAAAGCACTGTTTTCTAACGCTGGATGTGGTTTAAATGCGCCACCATCGAATGCGGTTTGATGCGATAGCGCTTTTAGCGTATTGCTGTCGAACTGTGTTTGATGGCTAAGAGCCTTGAGGGTGCTGGTGTCTTGGTGTGATAGGGCTTTGAAGGCGCTATTTTCTCCTCCCATCTGAGGGGTGTGGTAAGGTACTCGGGCGGGGGATAAAGATCGTGAACGGGATCTGGAAGGGGAGTGGGGCATGCGGTGGGGGGGCGAGCCACCACCGCGCTTGAGGAGGTTCATGCGCTGGTGGCGTCTCCACTTGGCTCGTCTGTTGGAAAACCAAACCTGTCAGTAACGGTAAATAAACCTGATTAGTACTTCTGTTCTTGCTGTGTTTAACAAAATATTCATGTATTTAAATGGATGTAAAATTACAAATCTGATTTGATTAAATCGTTACGAGTTTACATGTTATCTCTATTGACTGTCTAATATTAATAAATATCTTTAATTGCTTAGATTATGTTATAATATTTAAATTTATTAAGTTATTAACGATTGTCGGCTGTTGTTACCTGAACTCGTGCCTCTGAGAGCGAAGTTTTGGACGCAAGACGTTCTCGCGTCGAGACGCATGGGTAGTGTGATTTCTCGAATTCCTTTTCTAGTTCTTCGAGCTGGTCTGGACTAAATGTTGTTCTGTTTCTTCTGAATTTTGGTTGCTCGCCGTCCAAGGAACCCGAATCATCACCGTCCACATCTGTATCAATGACATATTATTTATCTTATCAATAATAATATGAAAAAAAAACCAGATACCTCTTCGCAAGCGGTATACTCGTGTGAGCTCAATCATGGAATATATAAATTTATTTGGGAATGATCTATTTGGGATTATTTACTACTGACTACTACTAGTAATCATCATCATGTAAGCTGTAGGACGTTCACTGGTGGACATAGACCATCACCATAATTTTTCAATCAGGTCAAAAGCAAACTGGATCAAATCATGTGCGCTAATCAATTTCAATAGTGAGATATTTTGACCAAAGTAAGATTTGAGTTATTTACATTTTAAATTTCTGCAGAAACAGTTTATGTATGGATTGATACCTACAACATTATGATATTGAATGCGTATGTATAAAAGATTTTTTGGAATAGTTTTAAACAGATTATAGCAAGATAATAGAAACACTAATCTAATGAATATAAAATATAGACTTCAATATATTAATTTTCCATAGTGCAAATTAACTATCTTAGATATATTAAAACGTAGGTACATATGTGATTGAAAAAAAAAACAGGGACATATTATTAACACTATGTTTAGGTACATTTAATATAAACGTTCATAAAAATATATGTATAACAGTTTATAATATACGTATTTAAAACACATTTATAAAACGGTTGTTTGGATATACCTAATTATATTTGTGCACTTGACTTTACATAAGGAAGTTTCAATAAAAAGATGCGCAAGTATATTTTTGTTAGTTATTTTCACTGAAAATCTCATTAAATTTCTTACCAATAAGACCACGCGCAGATGAGGAAAGGAACCCTTGTTGTACCGCATCTGGATGCGGTACCCCTGACGGCGGCGCCCCAACTCCAGGGGGTAGAGGTAAAGCTCCCGGCGGCCATACACCTCCACCGCTACCCCATGGAAAAGCTCCATATGGAGGTGGTGCTGCGTAGAGTCCATACCCCGCAGCTCTCGCGAATTCGGCTGCTGCTCTTTCTGCGGCTCTATTCCGCAGTATCCTATTTATTGATGACACACTTGGCGCTGTAGCGTTCGTGCACACACCTGTTGATGAAATATAATATTTTTTTAATCATCCAGTTCATTCGATGGTTAGGTGTATACCGTCGGCTAAGAGGGATGCAAGTAAGAAAACACTGAAAAGAAAAACAACTATATATGAATCAAAGATTATTTATAACTAGCTGTGTCCGCGACTTCATAAGAGCTGTTTTTAGTTATTTTTTTTGAAAATTTTACAGGATCCCAACATTTTTCCGGAATAAAAAGTATCCTAAGATGTAACACGTCTTATATTGAGAAGGAAAAAGATAGAAGAACACAAGAGATGCCAACATTTATACAACATAACCTAATATTACCTAAGCCACACAATAATGAGCTTATCTTGCTAAGTTTATATTAGATGATTTACAAGCAGTAATGTTATTAAAATTAATAAACATCCATTAATTCGAACCCCGCCCATTATCTTTAATCATTTAATGAAATGATTATTACCTCCAAATTATATAATTTAATATAGTTTCTATTATACATTGTATGATCTAACGTGTGTGCACAAATATAGGTGTAAAACACGCAGTTACCGGTTACGTAAACAGCGTTCAGTTAATTACAAATGTGCATAAAAAGCACCGGCAGCGTTAAAACCGATGCGTCATTGGTCGCGTTTTAAAATCGCTGGCCATTATATATGTAGTTTAATGCGTGCAGTGGGATCGCGTGCCGGCGCAGCCTTGGCAGAGCCATCCCATGTAATTTTCAGGAAACACTTCGAGTAAGTGCTATAATTTAATCATAGCCTGCTCACTGTAATTGTCGTAGAATTTTGTCGAGCTACTGAACAGTGGCGATGTTAATAAAAAATTCCAGTTTACATTTCTGGCTTCACACCAGCACATTTTGTGTGTCGTCGTCTGGTAAGCTGATGGTCCACTTGATGGTAAGTAGTTAACGTGGAATATTAACACAAGCAACGCCACATTGCTGAAGGCGGGCTGCCGATCTTAGTAGGTTTAAGGTTAAGGGATTAGGAAGGGTTAGGTTAGGTCATCAAAACATAACAGCACACATTTTACTGTGGTCTTCTGTAAGAGCCCAAATCGGCCAAAAAGCCCAAAGAGATAAAAGATGTTTAAAACCAGGCCATTGTTTTTTTTTTTCAACATACTTTAGAGAATTTGGTAATAAATGTCTTTCTTAATTTTAGTAATTTCCTGTTAATACTTCAGATTTTGTAAATGGGGATAACATACGAAAATTAAAAAGACGTTTTTATACTTTCAAAATTTTCACTTTTAACTTTTCACTTCATGTTTCAAAAATATATGAAACCTCATATACCACAATTCACGATATTTTCCCAGTAAAATTTACAATTTCTTATTACCTAATGGTATAAGTTTCAATTTGTAATTTGTGTTTAGGTATAGCAAAAACATAGAATTTCTTAAACAAGATTTCTCAGAAGGGGTAAAAACTTCCCCTTCTACGATTGCAGAGATCGCATTTCATAAATCATCATAAGAAATAATTTTAATAAATAATTTCAGCACAAATAAAATTATTAATAATTTTTTTACATAAATCATGAACAATCAACGTGTAAATTGCTCTTTGTAATAAGTGTAATAACCGTGTGGATATTTCCAGCACTGATTTTGCAATGATCAAAAGCAATTTGCGCGCATTTATTTAAAGTAGGCGAGCAGTTATAGATATTGCGTTTACAATTTACAAACGGTCATTTATATGGGCAACTACTTCGAACAATTATATCCAGGAACAATAATTTTATATAATTGCTTAATGAATGCTCTTTACGTGTAGCCGTCGATGAGTCGTTTCCTAGACATGGCTCGTTACAGAAAATTATGCTTCAACGTCTAAAAATAAACCGACCGACAATCGCTTGTCCTTTCGGTAATGAATGGAGCTCTGGATACTATAATGAGTGGTTAACCATCGCGATTTGTTAAAATCCATTTAATATGGTCACTGTTGTTAATGAATCGCCTTTGTGAGGCCCGAGTCGGTGCACGTTCCTATAACTCGTCGAATAAAACACGAAGGGACCTGTTATAATTTACTCAAAACACAAAGCCATATATAGAATAATGGTAATGATCAGTTGCACGGCTCAGTTTATTGTTAGCATGTTGGAAAGCACAAAAAGGTGGCCTCCACACAATTTGTTTAGTCAGTATTAACTGACGCGTTAAGACGCATCCCGATCGGAACGCCTTCTGTTCGAGACTCGACGTCAAACGCTTGATATGGCTGAGAATACGTCTAATGGTGACCAGTCATCACTTACTGCCGGAGATCTTTAATTATGTTGGGAGCACCGTCTCATAAAAAGAAAACGAACCGTTGAAAATCTCTTAACGTTTTGTGGGAGCTCACTGACGCGTCGCCTCTCGTACTATTTCATTTTTACTTTTCTTGTAAACAGTACAACAACAAAAAAAACATCGATGATCTTTAACAGAACAGATAAATTGGTTTTTGTTCGGTAACTAAGTAACGAACAAAACGTTTTCATTGATATTAAACTCCTAATTCCTGTCGCTCCATTCAAATCTATTTAGACAAACTCTTTAAAAAAAATTGTTGTAAAATAGAATAGAAACATTGAAATAAAAAGACATTTTCTATTAAATTATGTCTACCGGTGAATGTAAGTGTTTCGCGAATAATGTCGCCTATAATAACGATTACATTATTGGTAAAAACTTTTAGAAATTTAAAAACGGACGTATCAATTGCGATTTAATTAAGTCGGTAGATAAAACAGTAAACGATGATTAAACTGTGGGTAGTTTTACTATTTGTTTAAATAGAGATCATTATCCGTCAACAGGTTGCAGGTGGGGAATGCGATATCTATAATTGTTGTTTTAATGATTTGGGTTAGAGACCGCGCGCCTACATGCCTAGTCACGGTCATGCAATTTGTCTAAACTCGTTTAATCATGATTAGTCACAATGGGCTCCGCTTCTATTAAAGGCTTCAGATGCTTTCAATAGAAGGAGCTTGTTATGTTCACTGTCTTGTCTTTTTAATACACTGTTATGTTCTTTAACTTTTGTCTGTGACTTTGTTTATGTGAAAAAGTCATAGACCTTATGGGTTGGGTTTATGAATGGATAGTTGTTATTCTTTTCAAAGACTATATAAGTATATATTCTTTCACGCAAAAACGGCTGAACGAATTTAAATGAAATTTGGCAAAGAGGTAGTTAATCCAGGTAGATTAACACATTAGGATACTTTATCCTGGGAAAATTTTAGGTTTCCGAGGGATTGTCTAAAAATATAAAAAAATTGGCCCTACTCTGTCGTCCACAGAGGTGGCGCCACCGTCGTCACAGTTGTAAACCTGTCAGCCGTTATAACATGTGTTATATTTTTCATTTTTCAACGCCTACTAAGTCACTGGCACCAACTACGTACTATATAAATATTGTATCTTAGTGCCATAGAACAGGTTGTTTTACTTTTTAATGAAATATACCGTAAATTTATAAATATGTATTAAAATGTGGCATTTAAATATTTATACAAATTATGTGAAACATATAGAAGCAAGTAATTTAACTGTCATAATGAAACTCTGAGGAAAGACTGCTGATATTTCTAATTAGGCCTCCGATTTCAAGACAACCGAAACAGAATACACTCCATGACACAGGAACGCCTTGAGTAGGTACGCGATAAATTAAGCAGGAAATTTCTTAAACATTTGCAGGCGGATGTTTCACGTAACAACGTTCCCAGAGGATCCCAATAAAAAGCAAATTGATTTTTAAAATGTTTAATGTTTCTGAGTCCGAGTGTTAGGTACCTGCCTAAAAGCGTGACATGTCCGAAGATAAAACAGTCCGGCGCCGTCGGGCATACAGCTTAATCGGGTTAATTTATCGATAATTGACGGAAAATCTTTTTGTTTGTATTGCCGGGAAGTAACAGTAATTGTCACGCCTTTGAAGATTTACGCCCGTTTCTAAATTGAGACATTAACAGTCCGATCTCGTGCCTAATGGTTCGGAATAAATTTATTTGTTTAACTTATACTTACCGGTTCTTCGATATCATTGATTTGTTCTAACGAAACTGACTCTTGTCACGATCAAATTGTGCTAATCAGTTTCTGGTCGCGAATTAAGCACGAAAAGTTGACAGTTATTGCGTCCACTCATCATAAGATAATATGTCACACGGTCCGAATATATTGCGTAAACAGGCTATTCGAGATCGTTAACTTTTCATTTTATATTAAAGACGTCAATAACTTTGCTTTCGCTACTACAGTTATTGATAAGATGTAGTCCGTGAGTAAAGAATTTGAACCAGTTCATGTTTATCTAAAAATTAATAATATACATACTAACAAACTTTTTCAAAACAACAACTATAAATTACGACAAAAACATCTTTTATTTCTGTATAAATTAATTCTAGAAATGTTTTAAAGCAATAGGGTAAGGTTGCGTAAGTCGTACCCCAGCAATATCTCGTCTGATACTTATAAATATCGCCATCTAGTATTGTCAACATCAACATTTTAATCGAGTGAGCAAACGTAAACAATTAGACCGCCGGCTGTCTTCGTGAAGCAAAGATATTTAAAAAGTAAGTTATATAGTTTTTTATATAGTTTTTATTAAAAAATTTTTATTCATTCGTAAGCTTTTTATGGCAGGATTGTGATATTGATTTTTTATTTTTATTTATATCAATTTGAAACACTCATTTGGCAATCGTTTAGGGGTATTCAAACGGTCGAACTTTTTGAGGTTATGTCAGTGTTTTAGTTTTAAACTTACAAGTCCCAGCTGCTTAAGAGCAGGCTCCACGAATAAAATTCCTACGCTCGCTCCGCCCACGTCCCGCCACCCGAGAGTTACAAGTTGCTCGGCGGCTCTCTAGGATTTTTTTTAATATATCGCAAGATACAGCTTACGTAAGGTTGAATATTGCGTACATTATTTGAAGCATGATTTGGTATGCACTAGCTCGGAACTAAACAACGTAAGTCTCAAAATTGTTTTCGTTAATTATAGGAGTAAAAATAAACCTAAGTTTATTTTATTTTGACAATCACTGGTAAACAATGTTTCCTTGCTACGAGAAGTTTTTTGGCGATATAACTCAAGCCGTTTAGTAGAAAAATGTAATATTCTCCGGAAAAGGCGTCGATTTCGATAAAAAAATGTATGGAATGAAAATCACCTAATTATGTTTCTGACTTGATAATCTACAGATAAAGGTCTCAAAATATATATATGTAAATTCCACATTGATCAGATATGTGGTTGACTCAGCACATTTATTTAAAGTTCCCTTAGTTTCATAGAGCCTGGCCTTAAGTCGTACCTGTACAAAATTCCTTACTCGTACCGGTACGACTTGGGAATTAAGAAAATTGTTTTACAATTTAGGTTATTGTTTATCAGGTAAATAATAAATATAAATATAATAATAACAAGAAAAACAAAAAAAATAAAAGTTAAAGAATCGTGATTGTGTCAACTATGTAAGGAAGATCGTGAAGAAAACATGAAAGCAAAATAAAAAATATATTTGTGATATCTGTGTATCTCAATAATGTTCTAATTAAGCGTTACTTTCTTTTTAAGAGATTGACCTATAATTTAATTTAATTTTACCTTATTTATTTTCTGTAATAATTTAATATTTTTAGCTTCGATTTTATACCTAACAACAAAAAAAAAATTGATCCCAGACTAAATTGTTTGTAGTTTTTAGTTGTTCATGTGATCTCTGATTATTAAGTGTTTTTCTTTATAGTTTTTAATATGTTTACTAACATTTGTTTTCTAAGTACGACTAAGGCTATAGGTGGTACGAATTAGGCGACTAGGTGCCTTAATCGTACCGAAGGTATGTTTTTGAAAAACAATAAAATACCTATTTTCATTAAAGAATTTCAAGTTTTTATAATTGTTAATTGAAAACCAATTAAATAAAGATTTAGTAAGTGTTAAAGATTTTATTTTATTTTAATTGCAGTGAATATTACAGTGTAATTTCCTTAGGGGGTACGACTTGAGCACCCTTACCCTATATAGAATTTGGTCCTCAGACTTAACTAGTGACCAGTTATTTACAGGTACACACTACATACTTATATGGCATAAAGATAGCGTGAAGTATTTAAAAATATCTAATTATAATTTTCAGATTTAATTATGAAATTATGAAAATCTTTTCATAATGTAATAAATTTAATATAGACGAAAATCCTAGAATATGTAGGTACTAATAAAACAATAAAGTAAGGCTCATTACAGGGAACAAGTTATCTCATCTTGGACTTGGTCTATAATTGTGTTTATCATAATCTATAATTTAATCAACATTTTTATAAAGCGTAATTGAGAATAAGCATCTAAACATCTTCGCATATTTAAGTAGATAATATACTAAAAGTACATTAAGTAAATAAAAATATAATTATTTATTGGTAATCGGTACAAATTAGGCAACTATAGACCTTTCCGCTGTAAATGTTCGAGCCGGCTTCGATCGCACCTCAATTTACATACAACCTCTTATCAGTACAGCCGGAACTGCGTAGAAAAATCACGTCTCTGAACAAGAAGTGAGTTAACGAGTGAGTGGCGTCACGTCGTCTAAATGAATTATTGTTGGCTTTATGGGGAACATAAACCGATGAGATCGGAGGCAATCAAGCGACACCCGCAGAGTTGGCCCAAGTAAAAAGGTGTCGGCGCCAGCGGGGTGCCCGCCTTAGCAACCGTTGCGCTAAACGCCTACACTGCGCGCACCCGCTTTCCAACCCATTTCAATTAGCAATGAATGCCCGAACTCACAAAAGAAGTGTCATTTTCTAATAATTGTCCATACTTAGACAAATTGCTTGCATGCACGATATACTTATTTATACTTTACGCACGGAGACACCTGTTTGCTGGCCTTTGGTAACATTGTTTCAATTTTTATATAATATGTAATTGTCCATTGCTAGTAACGCTAGTTTGCGTGTTGTTTCGTATTTTTTTTAATTATTTTTAAGCAGGTATATAAAATAATTTTCTTTTAAAAGAGCAAGTTTTACTGTCTAAAGTCTTTTATCTGCTAGTGAAAGTTCGGTCAAAGTCGATAAGCTTAGAATAGTTAAGAAAAACAAATATTAAAAAAAAAATGTTTTTGATAAAGTACAATTTTATTTTTATTTGATTTAAATACCTATCTATATACCTATATATAGTGTATAACTTAAAATAAACGATAAAAGGTATCTATTATTCCATGATACAGTTAGATATTATATTAATATAGTATTTATGGTTGCATTAAAAATTAATTTAGCGAGGTTTTAAACGAGGATATATTTTAATAAGCTTGATACAGAATACTCTACTAAGTTGTGAGGTCATATCTTTTTATATTTTAAAAGCTTATTATTTGTGTCATAAACAATATATGTTATAATATTTATAAAAATCATATTTGACGTCGATATTAAATTTTCGCTTCAAAAGAACGTTAATAAAAACCGTTTTAAAAAAGCATGACTATCTACTACGACAAGCAACACTATGCGCTGCTGGGAACCAATTTAATGGTGTAACAAATCAATAAATGTATCGGTTTATTGGAAGCCGTGGTTCGAAGCGATCGATTTAATTTATTTCGGCTTTACAACGTTGATCAATCCAAGTAAGGTCTTGTTAGGAGACATCAAAATTCTAGGTAGCAGCAAAAGTAAATTTTAAAAAATCACATAAATACATAGATATATAGACTCTAAATATAAATACTAAGACTCTAAATATAAACCTATTAATAAAACTACAAATAAACAAAAAAAATAGTAGTTTTCAATAAATGCATCCAATATTAATAATATGGAAATCCACATAAATTTCAATTTAAATTTTTCAATATGAAATATTACAGGCAGTGAAATGGCTGTATACCCAACAAGTTCTACAAAGTTCCACAATTAATATAAACTAGAAAACTCGCCTTGTGATAGTAACCACCTTCTTACAGAAGACCAGCCCTATAAGAAATCTATTTTACTATATCCTAAGGTCAAAATTTATAAATATTTGAAGTCCAAAAAAAAAAATTTAAAGACCTTTTCCTTTTAAAAATGTTAAGGGAATCCAAGCTAGATACTGCATCCAGGCTGTTTCCGACCGGTCCTATTGAAAACTATGAAAGAAGCCTATGGTTAGCATTGAACATCCTACGGCTCGCATAATAAAATCCAAAAATTTCAAATTTCTCCCATGCCGGTTTGCTCAGTTTAAATTTGATGAAGTTTTAAATTTGAATCGTTATAAAACATTCAAGTATGAAATAACCTCAAACTTAGATACGCCTACATGTGACGCCTTACCTGTCACATTTTTTCACAACAATGTATTTAACATTTTCACCATCCCCTTTCTAACACAACGAGTCATCCGCTTCGCTAATTAATCGGCGCCACTCAATAATTTCGGCCGCTTCACAATCGACGCACGGTGCACACCGCGATCTAAGAATGCAATTAATCAAAATGTGGTCAGTAGCTAGAGCAGGCCGTAACGCCTCGTAAACTGATATCGATTTAGTCGATAAGTTGCACAAGCCATTGTCCAAAACTGCGTAGTCATCGTTAACAAAGGCGGTAGTGGGTACCTTATTAAAATTTAGACGGTCGCGATGAGCCGCTGTGTTTTGATAAACTGCACCCTTGAAGCCTATCGTTAAATGAGACTCTCCAAAGTGGATACCGCATTTCTGACACATTCCTTTCATGTTCCGCATTTGTAAATATTAGTTTGAGGCGAATTGGATCGTTTGGAAGTATGGGAATAAATTGATTGAGGGTTGTTTCTAGTTTGAGCTATGAGAGAATTAAATGAAAAAAGCCATCACACGAATTTATGCCCACACCATTTTATATTAGTCTAGAACTACTGCCATAGGTCTGTAGGTGAAATCCTGTCTTATGTACCGTCTACCTAACCGTCACACAATAACATAAAAAAATTACAGTTGAAATCTAAACATTACACGTTCATTTCGTACACGTCACGATTTGGAGAGTTTTTATTTGCAAAAGTAGGTGTTCATTTATAAAACCATTTTATCTCGCTTACCATTATGAAATTTAATCAATTTAGTTTCATAAGCGCGCAATACAGCCACTAGTTCGTATTGTGAGAGGCTAGCTATTGTAAGCACGATCATTTTGTTATAAATTTGATTAAAAATCTATTACCTACGTTACTTAAGTACAGAACCGCAGAGCTACAAAAATACCCGACTGAGCTATTTGAAATTATCACTCGATTATTATTTCGTCGATTAAATGGAAAAATGACATTATTCAAAAAGAGTAAATTTTACAATACAAGCATTTGAAGTATTTAATGGCATTAAATTTATTTTTTCTTTTAATGTTAAGTATTAATATATAAGTGTTAATAGTTATTTTTAAGGTATTTACATGAGGATTAGGGTGGTATGCTTATTTTATATAATTTATAATAAAAAAAGGCTTTTTTGACAAGAAGTGTCATTTTTCCATAACAAATTGAAAAAAATCAGACATGGATTTTATAAAAAATAAAACACTGTTCACAAAGAAAATATGTTTTATTTAAGAAAATTGTTATAAATTGTGATATCTATCTATCTGATAATATCTACTTAAAATTATATAAAATAAAAATCGTTATTAAACCTTTAGCTTAAAAATAAGTGGAACCTAATAGAAGATTCAATGACAATATTGAGATCAAAATGAATATAAACTTAAAGCAAATAATCAAATACTTATAGGTATAAATATAAAACAGTTACGTAGCATATTTATAGTACGTAACTTGAACATCAAAGAAAAGATAATAATTTGAGTTCTGAATTACAGCCTGTTTACACAAAAAAAATGCCTGTGTCTAGTAAAAAGAAAGCAGGCATACTAAAACTTATAGATAAAAATATAATACCCCGGTTTTACAAACACTTTTATGAAAGTCTGTAAGTAAGTAGATATTATCAGATAGATAGATATCACAATTTATAATAACAATTTTCTTAAATAAAACATATTGTCTTTGTGAACAGTGTTTTATTTTTTATAAAATCCTGATTTTTTTCAATTTGTTATGGAAAAATGACACTTCTTGTCAAAAAGCCTTTTTTTATTATAAATTATATAAAAGAAGCATACCACCCTAATCCTCATGTAAATACCTTAAAATAACTATTAACACTTATATATTAATACTTAACATTAAAAGAAAAAATAAATTTAATGCCATTAAATACTTCAAATGCTTGTATTGTAACATTTACTCTTTTTGAATAATGTCATTTTTCCATTTAATCGACGATGTGCTTGCTATCGTGGACGGGTCCGAAATGGCAGAGTGACGTTTTTACGTAAACAAAATGGCGGAAGACCATAGAATACCGAAATGACACTTGCGACACAGGTGAGTTTGAAGTAATAATTTCGCAAAATGTCTTTTTTCCATATAAACTTCGTTTAATGATATGCCCATTTACCTAATAATCTCTTTTTTATAAAATTTTGTAAAATGACGTTTTTCCATTTAATCGACGATTTATTATCACTTTGTTTAAGTACCCTGGGGTTATTTTGAATTTATCACTTAACTAGCTGTTGCAGGTGACATTTTCCGCGTAACTATAGCTTAGCTTAGCCTAACTATAACTATAGCGAAAGTATGTTACTTTCTATAGGTGAAAAAGATTTTGAATTTATTCATTACAAACAAAAATACAATACTACAAAATTGCAAATCTTCTCTCTTTTTACTATGAGTATAGACTAGCTGTGCTCGCAATTCATATGCGCGGTTTTAGTACGCTTGGTATTTCGGTATTCTTTACCTATAACTTTTTTGCTTGTGAACCGATTGGAATGAAAACAAACACTAAATTTTACAGGAAGCTTGCTAAAATACATAAGTGAAAACCGCTATTAAATCAGTTTAGCCGTCTGAGATCAACGCGCACAAAGCGTAAAATTTAATATTTACTTACTTTAAAAAAGTAATTTAGGAACGATTTTTATTTTTCGTTTAAAAAAAAATCCTATGTACTCCTTTTAATATCCTATTATTTCTTATTAATTTGTTTAAAAGTTAAGGTTGGGTTTTAAAAGCTCTAAAAAACCGTGTCTAAAAGTTTCGTCTATCTATGTTATTGTTGTCCCCCAGCAGGTGGTCCGTCCTGGTTAACACGCTTTGATACACCGAAATCATCGTCATATTTAATGGAATCAATCATAACTACATCCCGGTCTAATCGTGACCCCAATAATATTAAATTTGGTGTAAATTATTGAATTGTAGATTGTACGTAAACTTGATCGAAATACATTTATATCCATTATTTATTTTACATTGCAATACATTTTACATTACTTTTTACAAGTATTACAATTGAAAAAGAGAGGAACAAGTTAACTGTGATATTATTATTTCTTTCGCATTTTGTTATATTTTTTTTTTGCAAAATTAATATATTTCAAAATAATAATAACTCAAAATAATATTGATTTTTATACAATAAAAAAAGCTCCACGCGTGTGTGCGGTGATTATATCTTGAAAATCCAAATCCAACCAGAAACTAACGGTAAACTTACATACTCAGCCATAATAACAAGAGGTTTCCATAAATACTGGAGCGTTTTCGACAAATATGTGAGCATTTACACAAAACAACTGACAACGACGCGCGACGTGAGATCGCGTGCAATTTTCACATACAACAGAGGCATGGGTGAGCAGAGCACCGACCAACAATTATTTTAAATGCATTTCAACAAACGACCGTAATGTCAGACGACTGCGCAGATAACAACGAAATAACATAAAAATAAAAGCGCTCACTGAACAATTGCTCACGAAAAACAGTTCGGTCCTTAACTAATGCTTTCGTTTAAATTTTAAGTTATAATTGAAAAGGCAAGTAGGTACTTAAGTTTGTATAGTACGTAAGGGAAATTTTCAGGAATTCGGTCTAAGTATTGCTAAAATTACTACATACTTATTTATATAACAAATTAATTAAAAATAAAATAATATACTAATCAGACAGTTTAATTTCGTATAAATATTTTCGAATTTTGCTTTTCAAAATATATTTAATTTCCATAAAACAGCAACGATAAAGTAATAACGATTTTTTATTCTTTTATATTTTACGCAATTTCAATTAGGTAAGTAGTTCGTTTAAAATTTCATATAAAAAATCCATTACTTACATACATATTTCTCAATCTGAGATTGAACTTTAACGGTACCCTATTTGATTTTTAATAATTTGATTCGTGTGTTTATTATATTCGTTTGTAAACATACTTAATATTAACGAATAAAGTATATTTTTATAGTTGTGGATGTTTACCGGCGATGCGCTCTCAAGTTACGGCGCCCCCTGTGGATTTAATGACTGTGAACCAATTTAACAACTCAGTTTAGCACAGTGTTCCCATCAAGAGCGTTATCGTCCTCTAATCCGGTCCCAAGTGATATCGTAAACCAGAAGTGGTCTTGTAAGCGAAACCTGTTTCACAGCCGATCGCACGCACTCCCTACCGCTCTACACAGCTCGCTAGAGAAAACGCAACTGTTACTCCTTTCATGGAACTGTTTGCAGTTGTAGCGCTCATTCAATTTTGAACTCTATAAACGGAGCGGATACGTTAGGGTGTGATTAGCCGGAGATTGGGGCTTTTAAGTCGTTTTTTGTATACATTTATAGTGTTTAACGTCACGCATGGTCAGGAGGTGTCGTTGGCGCAATTACCGCAATTGGCCCGTTCGCCTCCAAGCTAAAGACGCCCATCGTGCGCTCCACTACATCTACGATACGCGGATTCGTTCTATTCCATTGTTTTATTACAACAAACGATTGTACAGTTCCGCCATAACTATCAATAAGCAACTACTATAGAGTGTAGCAGAAATTGTCGGGTTTTTTATTTTGTTTTGACAGTAATTTTATTAGCGTGTCCATATTAAAATTATTTCATATGCAAATTAAACAGAAGTAAGTGTCAGTTTGGTGATATAATTACAAAGAGTGATTGTGAGCATGAGTCGCGTGTTAAATTGCTGCTTTTCGATCATCAGAATAAACACGGTGTTTTTAGAAGATTATGAGAAGCTCCGAGACATCTTCTCCTCCAAAAATTCCTCAGTGATTTAAAAGAAATGTGTGTTGTCAGTGATAACATATGGCGTTGAAATGTGGTCTCTAACTATGGGCCTCGTAATAAAGCTCAACGTCGCTCAACGAGCTATGGAGAGGGTTATGCTCTGGGTTACACTGCGAGATTGAATCCCGAATGAGAAGATCCGTAGACGGATGAAAGTTACCGACATGCCTCGGCGAATTAGTAGGAAGAGCCGACAGCCGTTGGAGCCACAGAACGTTCTCGAGTGGAGGCCACGGATTGACAAGCGCTGTGTAGACTCACAAGGTGGACAGACGAACTGGTAAGGACCGCGGGTCGACATTGGTCTTCTATAAAGGTTGCAGCGCACCTAACACACAGTTGTTGGTTGTGTTTTTACACGACGATAACCACCTACTATCAAGTAGACCATCAGCCTGCCTTTACACAAAAATACCATTGCCTTTACTGCTATTTACTGTCTTCAGACAGGTTGTCTAATTGAAGACTGCGAATGGCTGTATGCCCTGCAATAGCAATAGCTCAACTTAGACGCTACAACTAATTTACTTGGCAATGTATGTGTCGAAGTTACTTTTTTTTAAATTATATGTACATTAAAACAGGTTACAGACAAAAACACTGGAATTTAATTCTGTACAATAAGGAATAGTACAGTAATGTATTTTTGGTTTAATTTTTACAAATATTTAATGAGTCTAGTACAAATTAAGTTCATCATAGCAATCTGCTGTCATTGTTAAACCTTAAGATTTTTTTCTGTACACGTCGGCAAAAAGAATAATGGTTTACTTAATGGTAATGTTGCTATCATACCATCACCTAGAGGATGAGGAAGAAGGTCTCGTACATATTTACTGAAATAGGTATAATATATTAGATACTATTGCGTTTCAACATACTTACCTACATTGATTTTTATTTATATAGATACCAGTGCGTTGCTCCTGGATAGGGTTGCCATCTCTAAAATCTACCAACCAGGACAAAAAGCATGAAAACCCCAGATTTTGGAACCTAAAACCCGGACATGACAAAAAAGTTTTTTTTTAAGTTAGTAAAATAAAAAATAGTTTTAATTATTATAAATCAACTTTTTTTTATTTGTTTTCATACAATTTTAGACTGAATATTATATTCTAAAGAAACAAAACAGAATCTTTTTAATGTCTTAAGGAACTATTGACAGTCTCTCATTTTTTCATACATTTTTCATTTCTTTTAATAAAACAAAAATTTATACTCTTTTAACACAAAAAAAAATCTTGAAGTTTTTAGAAACTTATAGCAGCTATTAGAAGAAACTTAAAAACAAAAAATTATTCTCTTTTAACTGTTAAAAATGGGCAGCCCGTTTGGCGGCAGTAACCATCCCCTCACGGAAAGTCACCGTGAAATAACATCATGTGTGCTGTTGTCTTTTAATGGGTAAGTAACGAATGCCAGAGCTTATTTCGCTGTCACTTCCAAATCCCTTGTCCTATTAAAATTGGCAGGGCACTTGCTTAAGTGACATTTCCGTGAGAGGTTTATCAGATAGGCTGACTGTCCACTTGATAGTAGGTGGGTACCGTCGCCCATAACACAAACATCGCCATAACACAAACAAAACAGGTTCTGCATTTGTGGTGACGACCATAGTAGGGTTAAAGATAAGGGATTATTTCACAGTGGTCTTCTGTAAGGGGGTGGTTACTGCCGCCAGACGGGCTTCCCGAATGACCACTAAACGCAGTGCTTTTTTAAATTTTAAGGTCGGCAGACAGGCTGACAGTCCACTTGATGGGAGGTGACTACCGTCGCCTATAACACAAGCAATGCCACAGATGGTTCAATTGCGCTGCTGACTACAGTAGGATTATGGATAAGGTATTGTGAAGGTATAGGGAAATGGGCTCCAGATCCAGACAAAAGCCAATTGTGAAAAGTTCATTTCCAAAGCCGGGAAATTTGTAATGAATAAACTCAAAAACTATTGGACCGATTTTATATAAAAAAAAATTAAAAAAAACTAGAAACTCGCGTACAATCGACAAAGAACCTAATTCCAATACGCGTGATCAAATTTCAACGTATCCGCTTCTGATGATAAAACGAGGCGGCCATTTACAAAACTATTAGATTATTTTCGGTGCATTTCATAGGCTTTACCAAGTGACCCCTCTACAAGAGTTTGACACGGCTGACTAGAGTTCATTACGTCTAATATAAGTTAGTTTGTACGATTAAAAATACAAATAAGAAAACCTTAGAACCGCAAGCAAGAAAAACGTTTTATTGGTCTACTAAAAAAAACATTCAAATGCAGTTATAGCAGTTCAAGTCTTTTGGCCGACTATATCTTGAATTTTACTGTATTGTTTCCATAGAAGTAATAGTAACATTCGAGCGATATGATTGTGAGTACGTGTACCCTTTTGTAAGTTTTTCCGATCGTGCGCGCACGCAACGTCTAGTCGAGTAACGTGAGTCGGCACCGGTATTACGCGGCGCGGCCAGCGCGCCCACCAACGTTTCATTTTAATCATTTTTAACTATTGTTATTATAAGAATTATGTGTATATCGTTGCCTCAATATAACCATTCATTAAGTTCAATACTAAAAAAAAAACTAACTGTATAATATATTTTAAACGCTTTAATGCTAATGTAATCCTACTAATATTATAAAGAGTCTGACCGATAGGTTTGAAGATGACAATAAAACATACATAACATGAGAGCTATGGTTATGTAAATGTCAGTGGTTTTTGTTTCATCAAAATCGATGCAGTATTTCCAAAGTTATTAGCGCCGAAAGTGGCGGTCGTTATTTAAATTTTCAAGTACGCGCGCGCCAAGCGGATGACGTCACACATCGATAGGAGCACAGAACTGACGAAGTAGGTGGGCGTTTTTCAAAAAACTTGTCGGTTATTAAAACACCATGTCCGGTACAAATTTAGCATTATGATATATCAAAAATATATTTTGTAAACTTTATGGCCTAATTTTATGGAAACACAATATGTGAGCATGCTAAAGTTATTTTATAAATATAAAAAGCTCTCTAAACAACAACACAGAGCCATAATTAAAGTAGACAAGTATATTAAAATTACTGTGTCCAACCATTTCTTCCAAACTTTAAAGTCAAATTAGTTTACTTTCTACTATTCAGACAGACAATGTTTTATATTTTCTGGAAACATTTTGAGTTAAGGAATTGAATTTTGAACCTAATATCTAGTTAATAGAATATAAAATAACAGATTATCTCAATTGTAATTTGTCCACAAATTTGACTTAATATGGAAAGTCCTAATAGTCACGTTGATTGTTTGGACTGTGGTAATAAAAGTAACAAAATAGAATTTCTTTTTAAAATAATGGCAACATTATAAATCTATCGGAGTTGCCATTTTGCTTTGGAACTTCTTGCAATCACAACGCGACGGAAAACAATTTGCGAGCGTCACACTCAAAGAGTATATAATCACTACGTTTTAAGAGACGGGACTCCCATACAATGAAAATGAAATCCACTGTTCTATGACAAAGATGGACTGCTCCAATACCAACCTAACCAAAATTAACAAGTACGATGCTGCCAACATAACGAACATAAAAATAAGGATGTGCTATTGTTACGATAAATAAGGTCGATAGTATAATTGACTCTATAGTCTATGGTTTTATGAAAAATCCCAAAAAAAAGGCCTTACATAATTTTAAATATTATTTATTGACAAATAAAAAACAAATAATTACAATCATCGCTTTATTACTATCATACAGTTTACGGTTATCGCTGACTGACGGAGTAGCAGAGAAGCAGTGAACGAAAAAAACAATGGTTAGCTGGGTGCCATTTTGGTATATGATTTGTTCCGCCTGGTATCAGTAGTACGGTTGTACACCTCACCCGGACTGTTGAGCCCCCTTTTGTATCAGTAATTCGGCGCTGGTGAAAAACTTTTGTTTTCTAAAGTACTGATGTATGTACACATGACGATTGTTTTACATTTCGAAGTAAGATAAGAGGAATAAATATGTATATTAATAATAACTTTAAAAATATAAAAAAGATATATCAAATTGTAAATCAAATGCTAGGAAGAGTTACACTGTCAATCGATATGGCCATACTTAGAGCATTTGATGCACAAGGAATCTACAAAATACATTGATAACAAGTGGCTAATTAAATAAAGAGGTTGAATAATGGACACTTATTGAAGTTTCTTGATATTATTATAAGAGCCTTATGTGTACATACAGTACCTTAGAAAACAAAGCACCAGCGCCGAACTACTGATACAAGAGGAGGCTCAACAGTTCGAGTGACGTGAACAACCGGATTACTGATATCAGGAGATTTGTTCGTCGTTCAATTGACAACGCAGGGCTGTCATGGTGGCAGACGCGGTCCTTAATGTTTTTTTATGGTACATCATCCTAACACGAACAAATCATATAGAAATTTTGGCACCCAGCTCCCTAGCCACAAGAGTAACTTCACATAAAATCTTTGAGGACTGCAGGATCTATTTATTTTTTAAGTTAATTACGGCAGTATCCAAGGTCGACGTTGAAGGTTCTGTAACACACATAAAAATTGGATTATGTCATGTATAACGTAATAATAATTTCATAAAGTAATTCAATGGATTGGAACGATACATGGAACAGCATTTCATTTGTTGTTTGTACAGGATTTTTAGCAATATGGAGAGGGAGTTCACTGAAAACTTCATCGTTCAATGGATTGGCAGAGATTCCGATACATGGAACAGCATTTCATTTGTTGTATGTACAGCTGTTTTTTTTTTCTTTTCAGTCTTGCCTGCACCTAGAAAGTAAATGAATATTGAAAGTTATTTTTAGTTAAATATATAAATAAAAAAATAAAGGCAAAATAAAACTAAAACAAACCAAATGGTACATTGGGGTGTATGCATGAGTTCATCTCTTACAGCATTTTTAGCAATATGGAGAGGGAGTTCACTGAAAACTTCATCGTTCAATGGATTGGCAGAGATTCCGATACATGGAACAGCATTTCATTTGTTGTTTTTTTCTTTTCAAAGTCTTGCCTGCACCTAGAAAGTAAATGAATAATAAATGTTATTTTTTAGTTAAATATACATATAAATAAAAAAGAAAGGCAAAATAAAACTAAAACAAACCAATTGGTACATTGGGGTGTATGCATGTGTTCATTTCTTATCATTCAGTGCAATAAAATCAAAAAGAATTTTTTGCCGATTGTCGATAAAAAATGGCACTGCACTATTGTTTACATTTTACATGCAATGATGCAACACATATGCAACACAATTTTATTCGAAAATTTGAACTAAACTCCCAATAAACTATATTATACATGGTTTTAGAACAGCAGCAAGATATAATATGTACTAACCTATCTTCATCCAGCGGGAATTGGGCCAAAAATATTCGTTTTTTATTATCAATGCGACTCGTTCTTAGGCCACATATTTCGCAGCTTACTTTCGGCATCTAGCACTAAACACGATACACCAAATATAACACTACGAAGAAAGAGTATTTAAACACTAAAATTTTGGCAAGTTTTATAAAAATCAATACTCTGCTTGCCGAAAAATCCGAAAATAAACAACAAACAAACAAAGCAGTTGAAATGAAAGACGCCATATTGCAACACATCAATATGGCCGCCGATGGTTTATTGCATAGAGTAACTTATACATACAGGTTTATTGTGGTTTTGATGTATAATACGGCCAAATTAGAGAATCGGTGATGTCTAATAACTTAATGGGTTTCGCAATCGCCTTGACTTAGTCGGGTTATTCCGGCATTACCCAATCCACCTGTTTCATACATCATTTTCTTTCCTTTGAGTTGCGCCAGCCTGGTCACACTCATAGTCCGTCGTGCTCCTAATAGCGACGTCCTTTTGCTAGGTAAATAACTGTTGATTTATTATTTTGCTTTAACAGGGTTTTTATTTAACTAATATGTTACATTAAACAAAAGTTGGTATAGTATTTATTTCGTTATTAAAGCTTAAATGAAATTTAATTCTATTGAAGTCAAGGAATCGTCACATCCATTTCGTCACGTGATATATAAGCGGAACATTTTTGTGACGAAAGGGAATCCTTAGGTCGAGGTTACACAGTTCGAAAAATAAAATCAAAGCCGAAATATTTTATTTTCTAACTATGCGTTATTTTTGCTGACTTTTATAAAATTTTATTAATTCAGTTACAAAAGCAGCAATCATTTGATGTCATGCTGCAAGAAAATTATACATTTAGATTATAGATCGAAACAAGAAAGAATTTATTTTATAAAAGCCAGTTTAATTTACCATGATTCGTACTACAAAATAGTTTTAAAATTTACAACTATGGCTCTTACGGCTGCAGAACGAGCAAAAAGATACAGGGAGAAATTAAAAGAAAACCCTCAAAAGTATGAAATACAGAGACAAAAGCAGTTAAAAAGGCTAAAGAAAAAGCAGAAAAAAATAGCAGATCTCTCTGAAGAAGAAAAAAGTAAAAAGATATTAATTTTTGTAATGTGTACTCCGCCTTACTTAGTTCCTAATAGTGACGCCACATTCCACATGCGTTACTGTCCAACATTAGCGGTGTATTAAAATTATTTTCAGCAATAAACAAATAAAGATAAATATATTGTTTTTTTTATTTTATGATACTTTATTGAAATAGGTTATTCTTTTTTATGCCATAGTTTTAAAATGTTCGGTATTTCTACACAGAAAGATAGTATTTGATCGTACTTTATGAGGCGATAGTGACGAAAAGGATCACACACGTAGTAAAACTTTTTAACATAAACTAAATATAGTAAATTTAACTTAGATTTTTAATAGAATAGATAGTACAATGTCATTGCGAAACTTTGTTTCACTAAGAAGTTAATATTTTTTTATTAATTAATTACTGATTTCGTGACAAAATGGAACATTTCCTTTGGCTACCTCATAGGAACATACTTAAATTTTCAATGAATCGATGATATTATATAAAAATCATAACATTTTAATATGTCTAAATATATTTTCAAAGCTATTAACTTGTGTTCAGGTAATATAAAAAGTTTAAAAAAAAATGGAACTCCCATTTCGTCACGGACAATTTCTTTGAAAAATGCCCAGGTACGTCGTGCCTCGCGCGCGCGACTTCTCGCTCTGTCGATTTGTGACGTCATCAAAGCTCGCGAGTCAGTTTGAAAAATGTGGGCGGCGCGCTAACTTTGAACGCTTATAACTCTGTCATTTTTTAAGATATCAATGAAATAAAAACACTGTAGTAATATTCTAGTGACCAGTATTCTGGTGATATGTTTAACAAAACTCATTGGTCAGACTCAATGCGAAAATTTGTGAGGATGGATGTATGTTTGCCATTCTTCCAAAAAAAAACGGCTCCATAGATTTGACTTAAACTTAGCACACAGATAGTTTATTATCCAGATTAAAATATAGAATACTTTTTATCCTATAAAAATGTAAGGTTCGCGGCCTTACATTTTTATAGGATAAATTATCAACTTTGGTCTCCGGCCGTCCACGGGGCTTGTTCTGAAGGTCGAAATTTCCAGAACGAAAATGTTGGAACCAAAAACGCACTGTGTTTTCTTTTCCGACACCGCCGCCATACACATCATTAATCCTTCGAGCCGTTTCTGCAGCACTGTTGCCATGATGGAACTCGTTCTCGTAAATAACGCGATATTTCAAGTTTTCCATTTTGTAAACTGAGTGACGCAAAGAAAAAAACAAAAGAGGAAAAAACAAATGAATTACGGTTTTCAAAACACAAAAGCATGAGTAAATAGCTGTATAAATTTGAAATTGGAATTCCTAAACAAAGAGGAGATATTTGAGATCAAAGTGGCCAGTACGACAAAACGCCAATTTTATATGTAAGGACCTAATACTTATTATATCAATCTATTTTACAAAAATTATTTTAATTATGTTAGTTAATAATTATGTAATATAAAATAATTATTTAATTCAAACATTACAACATTACAGACAGTCTCTAAGTTATCAATGGACAACGGTTGCTTGATAACCCAAATTGAGATCAAGAAGTATGATTCAATTTGAAATGCAATGAGGAAGTTATTGTAATCCTTGTCTTAACTAATATCATAAATGCGAAAGCACAGATTGGATAATAGCAAAAGTGTGTTTGTTCGTTTTTTACGCTTTTATGCCTTAACTTTCATCTAGAAAAAAAAACTACTGACAAAAATGAATTTTCCTACATTTTTCCTCATACATTTTTATTTTTCAGCTAAAGGGGCGTGGTTGAAGTGACAAGTAAGAGCTATAGTTTCCAATATTTATGAATTTAGAATATTTAACCACTAATTTTAATTATTGTATCTTTGTGTCTACAAAATTCTCTGGTTCCCTCACACAAATATGAAACAATTATGTGCAAAGAGGTTACGGGGTTTGGTGTGTTCACTAACTTTAAGGTTTCTTTGATTTCTTTATTTCGCCAGTTGCATTCACCAGAAGTTTAAGTGTCAAACAATTACGGCGACAGATAGGCCGACAGCCCACTTAAAAATGTCACAACCGTTGCTTTACATGAACCAAACAAAATCAGTAGGTGCTCAGGTGCGATGCCAACCCTTAAAGGATGAGGATAGGGAATGGGCT
The DNA here is from genome assembly GCA_936446665.2 of Synanthedon andrenaeformis. Taxonomy (NCBI): domain Eukaryota; kingdom Metazoa; phylum Arthropoda; class Insecta; order Lepidoptera; family Sesiidae; genus Synanthedon; species Synanthedon andrenaeformis. The sequence continues at coordinate 7,589,421 of OW387781.2, read as the reverse complement.
CGGGCATCGTTATTCAAGCAGTGAAATTCAATGTTTGAACGAACCTCTTATATTTGTATTATCTCTAAATATTATAAATTGAAGTTGTTGTCCGCATCTGTATTGTTTTTGCGTTTCTTCTAAATTATCCAACGGATTTTGTTACGATTTTTATTCATGGAAAGAGCGATCAAAGAGGAAGATTTGTGTATATAATTTGCAGAAAATTGTATCCGTGCGAAACCAGTAGCAGGCCATTTGTGTATCATATAATATTAATAATTCACTACAGATATTGAGTCGATATCCTCTCCCATTTGCGATATCCTCTCCCAGTCCTTATCCATAATCCTAACTATAGTCGGAAGCGCGCTTGCAGCACTGTGCTGTAGCTTGTGTTATACCTAGGCGACGTTAGCCAAGTGGCTTCAAACGGTCCATCAGCTCAGCATGTCTGTCGACCTTAGCATTAAGTAAAAGAGTTTGGTATGCTCACGAAATGCTGTAACGTAAGAGCGTGCGGTCCAAAGAAATTGAAAGACCTCATAGTAAATGTCATATTTTAAAACGATGACAATTAAATATGGTATTAACGAATATGTCGTTAAAAAGGTGTCGCGTAGAGAGAGGTGGGTGTAATTGCATACGAACGTAGTCATAATGATAGACGCGTCAGTTCGCAGTATGAGATGAATGCACACAGTTGACTGCGGTCAGTCGTGATCGCCCACGGCTTTCATGATTTACGCAACGCGAGAAATATAGCTTCTGACTTATAGAAAATCTTTGCTACTTATTTCTGGGAAAAATAAACGTTTGTTTACCTTCGGAGATGAGTCGCTCGCGGATCTCCCATGCGAAGATTGTCGGGTTTTCTCTCTTGTATTGTTCAATCTTAGACACAACTGCGGGCGTGGCGACCTTTGGCTTGCTGCCTCCAATAAGCCCCGGCGGTCGGAGCGTACCTAAAAAATGAACAAACCACATTACAGTTTTACTCCAGTCACGATTACTGCAAAAACATTTTTGTCAACACAAATCATACGAATTCTAAAGTGTTTCAGTAAGCATTGTACGCTGATTGTACGTGACACGCTCAAAATAGCTCGTACCAAAACCTATATTAAGGCGTCGTCACGATAAAGGCTTGAATAAATATTGATTTTTTTAATTTAAAGTGACAACTTTTATCAATTATATACTATTATGCAAAATAATTTCTGATTCTGAGGATCCAATTGTAAGAAGTCATTTTATGTGACACATTCAAAATAATTCTCGAAAGTGATAAACCCAAATGAATGTACTCTTTTTGGAAATTAAATAAGTCAACTTACAATTACATAATTACAATATTTGATCGGATACATCCTAATACATTCTAGTCTTAGATGTCCTTTAGATTTTCACAATCGGAGAATTTTAGTATTCTAAAAATAGTAGGTAAATTTCGGATTTTTAATGTTTTGTTAGATGCAGCGCCTTAAATAAAATAAAATGTAATTGATTACACCGACAGGTGGTTAGTTGCAATTAAATTTAAAGTAAAATACAATTGCATGTCTCATATAAAAATACCAATATTAATGATACCTAATACAGATTGAGCCAATTTCATTGAGTGACAAACGTGAGTAAACGCAACGCACTTATTGTCAATTTCTTCACTTTTAATTCCTCGTTTGACGCTCACAACTATGCACCTTATGCCAAAGGGCTAGAGTTGAAATGATATTACATAATAGTTGTAACTGCAATTGTACTTTTTCTTCGAAGAGGAAGGTGGTCGTCATTCTTTAAAATCAGTAATCGTGTTCAACGTGAACAATCAATAATTAAAACTTCAAATTAGTATTAATTACAGAACCGATGGTATCGGTTAAGTGAAGTTTGTGCGAGAGGGGAATTGTTAATTTCTTTACACTTTTTCCTGGCATAATTTTTCAATGCCATTTATCGCCAATTAAGTAAAAACTTAAGAAGCTAATATAACTTTCTTACATAACATAACTTCTTGTAGGCTCCATGTGAATGTTGATTCAGTATTTATTACTGTTTTTGAAAACAATTGTACAGGTAATTGTATAAATCATTTTAGTTAATAATAATCTTAGCGTCTTTAAATGTAAACTATTTAATTAAGCATTCGTTCCCGAGATTTGCACTAAAAAATAATAACATATAAGGCTAGGTTATTAAATTATTTGTTTTTAAATAATATAGGAAAAAGTTATAAGTAAGTTTTATAAATCTGGCTTTGTGTAAAGATGTTTTTATTTAAAAAAAAAGAATCTTTTTTTAATTCATATGCGCTTAATTCATACCTCTTTGTTGCGACACGAGAGACAGGCAGGAGTTACAAAAGTCGAAATGAAATAATAATTAATTACAGTTTATGTTATGAACTGGTCCGTGTAAAAAATAATGAATGTCGCCTTGCCTAAATCAGTTAGCTAATGGATGAGTTGGTTGCTTTGCTGGTGCGATTACGTAAAAACGCATCAGAGTCGTAGCATTCCTTGCGGGCGGGCGTCTGAACGTTTTTACCGTGCTCGCGGGCAGCCGCTGTCTTCCATACCGATAACACGCTGAATAATTCAACACATTATTTATATTCACATTTTTGTCAACGCCATTCACAATAAATTCATACTGGGTCTTTATGTCTTGATAATACTAAAGCTTACCGCCGAAAACGGCTCAGTACAGCAAAAAATTATCGCTTCAATTTTACAACACATGGGCTCCGCAGCGTTGGTTATATTTTTTATTTTATAGATATGAATGACTGATTTTAGTGATTTAGTGAATCGAATAAATTAAAGGACATTAGAACATATACTAATAAAAATCGGCAAGTCTATATTATCATGCAAACATGTTAATAATAGAGGAAGTATTAACATGTTTAATTGATTATTGGCATTTGATTGCCAATAATTTTGGAAATATACCAGTTAGATGGCAGAAAGATGATTTTTATTGTAAAGTGTACATTTGTCTACGTATAATTACTAAAATTTTGTCCTAAAGTACAATGGTTAACTCATAGGAGCAAAATAGAAAAAAGGTGAAAATGTCACAACAACATATCCTATGTTAGAAATGGTGATGGGAATCCAAATCTAGCATTTCTTTGTAAACACATCACAAAACACATACTGTATAACAGTAATAGTGTTATTAAATGAGATGTCATATTGTTATTAAAGAAGACTTAAAGTGAATAAGGTTGGGTTATAATTTTGGTTTTGGTTTTTTGGGTTTTTAATGGGAAATGTAAGAAAACAGGACTATAGAACACAGTTCTTTTGACCACCTTTGTTTGAAGTAAGAAAGCGGCACAATACTAATTGCAAGATAAAGATATATATTTTTTTTATATTGACCTAGATGTTAACCAAACGGTCGCGGGTTCGAATCCCGCTAGGGTCAATTGTTTATTTGTTAACATTTTACCTTTGTACCTGAGTCATGGATGTTTTGTATTTATAATATGTATGTATTTACAACAAAAAAAAAGTAATCTATGTAGTATATCAACTGTCTGGTATCCATAATACAAGCATTAGTTGCTTACTTTGGAACTAGATGGTGCTGTGTGGAATGTATGAAGATATTTATTTATTTATTTATTATTTATATTATAGGTTGTCAGACAGGCTGACGGTCGCCAGCCTATTAACACACGACAGAGGTTGCAAGTGGGCGGCTGACCTAATACTTCATACTAATGAAGTGTAAGGGTAAAGAGACCTATCATTTATTCCTGATATTACAGAATCACTACTAATACAAAAAAGTTAGTTTAGACTTGTTAACTCGTTCTAGTAGTAGTTCAAAGGCACTTTTCACTGCAAGCAAGCACCGATCTTTACAACGTTTGAAAATCCATAAATTGTGTATTCCGACTTTGAACGCCAATAAGCAAGCCGCTCTCCTGTTGATTGATAGGTAAATTGCAGGAGGCCGGCATACTGATCATTTCGCGATAATTAAATCGGCTAGAAACGTAATCGCATGACCGGGACCAATTACTCGCCGTTGCCTAGGCAGAGGCGGATCGTGTGAGGTACCTAGCACTGAAATGGTTGCTAAAAGTGTATTATTTATGCGAAACGCACGCGCGTGCTCTCTGTGCGCTCTTGCTGCCAACTTATTACAGTGTCATTCATGACCAGAGCCTGTTCCTTTCAACATTTCACATTTCATAAATCTCTCTAGCTCAGTAAAGTTCATAAGGTTCTTTATTGCTTAGACGCGGGAGTGGCTTGAGCGGAATATGGCTAAAACAAATAAAAAGACAATCATTTTGTTTTTCATTAATACATTCTCAAAAAATATCTTCGTACTCTAGAGCACAAGGTGAATCTAGGCAAATGGTAATACGCTATTTACTTACAATGAATTACCTAATTGTAATGACATTTTCCCTGATATATTCATAAGTAATGAAAATAAATAATCTTATTTAGATTCCCATACTTGGATAAACAGTAATTTCATAAGTCTAACTGATGTCAAAACATAAGTAAACCAGTACAAGATGAAATATCTCAATGATCGATCACAGAATACTCAAACATTAGTTATAAAAAGCTACACTTGATAAAAAACTACCTGAAGCCATGTTAATAATTTTTGCTACTAAGCTGTTTACATTAATACTTCATAGCTAAAGCTAATAGAAACTGCTATTTTTTTAAGCTGTGTTCAAGTATGTGGTCGTAAGGCAATTATTGTCATAGAATCCAATAGATTTCAATGGGCTGATGCTTGCTCGGACAGTTCAGAGGTGCATGTAAACGATATCTAGGTGACTCTCGAAGCATTTTGTGTTGACATGGACCATATTAATTTGTATTTATTTTTTATTTACTACATATTTACAGTCAATGTAAAAATGAGATAAGTATAAGAGAATCAGATGATATATAGAGAGAGATAAGAAATATATACTAACAGATATTATGTAAACCGATGTTTGAATCAAAATTACAAGTATTTATCATGTTCGTTATCTATATTGACAACAACATAAATAATATAACAGCTCTTTTGTACCTAACAATGACGCTAGCAAAAAAATGTTAAATTTGGGTGCAGACAGCACATGCTCTGACATCTCAAATGTCAATGGTATTTTAATGACTTCTTGATTTTAAAGTTTACTCGTACAGGTCCCGAACCATAAATGTATGGAGAAACTACTTCTGAATACACATTTCATTATGACACTAACACGGTATCGAAATACTTATCTTATAGTTTTTGTTGTTTTAAATTTAAAAAGGCTTCAGTTGCAAAACAAAGATCAACAATTAATCATCACCGATATGGCGAGGGAAGTTTTAAAGGGCACAATGCGCTCAAAACGTCGGTTAATAAATTTCCTCACAACAGTCGTTTATGGAGGCTCAAAGTCATTACACGGCGCGTCTACAATGAAGGACAAGATCATTGTAAATACCACAGAAAGGGAGCCAATCCACTTAATTAAATTTGTATTAAAAGTAGCTCTTTATATTAAATGGCGCTAACCGCGGCTGACTACTGCCGAGTCATTCAACTAATAGATCAAAATCTTCAGCAGCGAAGTGGGCCTGGATGACCCTGATTTATCGAACTTAATGCAACGCGTGTGTTAACGATGCCTGATTCGGTGATTGATCGACTTTTGGTAGAAAATGGGAGTTACCCGCTCATATCCTCCTACCTTCAAAAGCTATTAACAAATTTATGGCGCAAATATCTCTTCTCTCTAGGTTCCCCTGCTTACACAAATATTATGCTTCTTGCTGACAATATTTTCTACAGAGCACTGCGAGGATCGGCTACACGGTTTCCATTTTAATAATCTGTGTGACTGGTATAACTATATAGCAATATGAAAGACACAAATAAGTATACGTGGTTTTTTTTTTCTTTTCAATAAATGGTGGTTGTGAATGCAAGTCTGTGGCGCGCTCGTGATAGTAAAATCGCTAGAGGGTCATTTGAATGATACCTTTAAAAATATACAAGTCAGCATTGGCACGACATACCCAGAATTAAAACATTAGAAATTTATCGTGACGTCCACAACAACACTTATTACTTTATTGTCCTTTATTATGATTTTTAATAATCACAAAAAATCATACAGCACAGTTTTCAACTCCCCAATTGGTAGTTAGGGTTCATAATAGATAACCGTCTAGATATGTCCGTCTTTAAAATAAAGTCCCTTCGAATTGTGATTTTTTTAAATCAGTTGCATAGGTTTCAAAGATTATCCTCGACAAATACATAAACTTGTGAGATCCGCTCTCCCCTTTAATATTTGTTTAGATATTGTGTTCAAATTCCTGTCTGGGTAGAAAACATTTCTGACAATGCTAGTTGAATGTCTTGTTACAATGTTAGTCATTAAAAACTCAAAGCACTTAACCTACGTGAATTGGAGCAGAAAAAGAAAAAGCGTTCGTAGCGAGAATGTCAACCCCGGTAATTCAATTTTGATTATAGGACCAAAGCCTAAATACGACTTCATTACCCGTTGCGTCGATCCGCGGACAATCATCTTGAGGTAGGTATCATTACCTTACTACCAAATTTACATCGAAATAAAATGACCGGTTTAATATGAAATTACTCGCTCCGTGATTTCGGTTGCTTTGTAGACTTTGAAATTATTCGTGAGTAGAGAACAAATTGTATTTGAATCGGTCGTAATTTTTTAAGACACAATGACAAATGTGGATATACAAAAACAGACAAGGCTATGACAAAATAATAAAGATTATTGCAAAATAATAACCTAAATGTAAAAACAAACCATACATAAGTAATATATCATTTGCAATAAAAATTGTTCTCAAAAGTTTTACGTTATGGTTTATCCAGTTCAAAATTTTCAGAATTACTTATATAGTCTGTTTTGAGGAAATATAACCGTATTTTTTATTTAATCTTACCAATTATTTCATTATGTAACTATTCCAATTATTCCAGTTTGTACTAAAGTATTTCAAATTTTTTTGTACACACTGGAACATGTGGACACAAATAGAGTTTTCCAAAGTATAATCAAAGTAAATTTGCCTTACACTTCTGCTTGAAAAATTTAAAAAATGGTGTAGTGTTCTTAGTGGCACGACATACCGCAGCCATAACCTGGGAAGCCCGTCTAGCACCAGTAACCATCACCCTATTCTAAAATACCACTGTGAAGTCACAACATGCGTACTGTTGCGTTTCGGTGCGTGAGTAAGGGATGCTATAGCTTATCACTCTAGATTAGAGGAATAACTATTTTACAATTTATATTATCAGAGTCCGGTAATGTAGTAACGGTAGTAAAAGGTAATGTATTATTTCATAAAATACAGTATCAGTTTGAAAATTTTTCTTTAAATTAGAGTTGATATTGATTTTTTTTGATGTTCAACAACCTGACACCTTAAATGTTATACAAATGACCCATATGGGTCTAAAAAAAACAACGATCCATGAACGGTGAACCCAACTATGAACTTTAGTCGTGGGTGACCACCACTCTATAATAATGGTGCCACATTTCTATTTAAAAATGTCTACATGCGAGTGAAAATATAAAAATAAATTATTTACAATGAAAATCTCTTATAGAAGATGGCACAGTGACAAGAAAGAGAAGAATGGAGACAAAGAGATACCACAAAATTAATAAATGTATCCGAATTGCTCTATGAGAAAATTTTGTAATAGAACTGTATTAAAATGCAACGAAGAATGCAAATCGTAACGTAATTCTCCTCCAACTTCTACAGAGATCACAAAGTAATTTACCCATCACGTTGCTTACTCTATACCTACTACTTAGCCGACAATTTAATATTCTCGACCATGTAACGTTATTTATGCGTGCCCATTTCCATGCCGTCAACTTAGAAATACTTTGGGCTAGATAATAAGTTTTAAGCTAAGGTTATGTATAAGTTAAACACGTAAGTGGTTAAACATGACGGCCCTGGGCGGATCGTAGGCCAAGCTTCCGTGGGAACATAACACGTGACGCCACGGAACTACCACAGGCGAAAATTGATTGACACTGGCTTACATAACCAAGATTATTACTAGACTATATGAAAAATACTTCCTCATTATTGAGATATTGAAATTAACGAATCAGCTGCATTACAATAGTTTTGCAGCTTTTGCCAAGAAATATAATATATAATATAATAACACAAATAATTTATTTTCATATCAAATACTTGCATATTGTTTGATATTTATGGTTCCCAAAGTAGTCGTAGCCTGAATTTTGGGGATTGATTCCAACTTAGGTTTATAAGTGTATCATTAAATCAATAGATATTAAATTAATATATTACATGAAAAATCTTTGCTCTTTTGATATGTGTAAACCGAATTAAAATAGGTCTACCCATTCTCGAGTATTTGAAGCGTACACAAGCTAACTTAACATTTTTATACATAAAAAAGAAAAGATTATTGATATGTCAGTTAAACCTATGGGTAAAACTATTCAAAATAGCCACAGTGAATGCATGAGTGGTTTGGTAGTGGTTAGTTCACGAGTCTTGAGCAAACACAAAGTAAGCATGTGTCCTAACTAATAATACCTTCTCTTGTCAGTAGCATTAAATACAATATGTGATCAAGTGTTTGGGCGACATGACTTGCTCACGCTTCGGTGGTATTCAACCTAGTGATCATAAAAACCACTAATTACGGCTACTTTTAATTACAACAAGCGTATCAAAATGTATGGGTATGAATCAGGGATGTATAAATATAAGGGCACAGCCTTACTGCCTTACCTACCAAAAAGAAATGTAAACTTTTTTTCTGCTACAAATACGTACTTGGGAGCTATAGATAATAATTTTGCTAAACCTTATAAATTAAGATTATAAATATTTGTTTTTATTGATATTTTTAAATTAAGTTTCTTTTTTCATATGGATTGTAAAATATCCGAAATAATAATAATATTATTATTAAATATTTCAACAGTTTAGTTTTTGTTATTTTGTTACGACCGATCCTAAAGTATAAATGTATAAGAAACTAACATAACATTGATATAAGTTTTGTGAGTGAGACGAGTCAAGGAAGAAATTTTATTCATTCTTTTTTATTTATACTTCAACTGAAATGAATGCGTTTGGTGCAGGAAACAACTATAGGTAATCGCAGAAAAAATTACTACAAAAAACTTCACTATAGGGAAAAAATTTCAACAATAAATATGTGGATTACCTACTTAATATTTAATATCATTAACAATAAAATTTTCGACTAAAGATTCCACTCCATTACACTAATATTCAAATCATTTATTAATTATTTATTTATTATTTTATATATTTATTCACTTATTAATTGTTCCTTTATTAATTGTTGTTGTTTTACCTGCTAGAAGCTTTGATCTGGCATATTTATTTAGAATAAACAATATGTAATTCCATTTGATTTTAAGATTTCAACCTTTTTTCAATTGAAAGCCGCGTGTATAAATATGCATCTTGTGATAATTGTAAAGAAAACAGTCAAATAATCGGTTGGTGAAGTGAAGAATCGCTGATGATGAGATAGTTCTCACATCAGTATCGCTTTGGGAGCCGAATGCTCGCGGCGAATCGGCGCACCCGCAGTCCAGTGGCTTATAATTAACACGCTGCAAGTCTTATGAATCGATTAGGATCTAAGCTTTCGTCAATGGTAGCTTTCGTCGCGGCAAACTCCGCTGATGCCTTATCATTGATTAATAGCGATTGAGATTTTTGCTGGAGCCGTATTATTAGAACTGAGTTAATCACAGTCCACGGTCGCGTCGCTTTCGACAAATTGCCGACTTGTCAATAAATATTTTGATATCATTTATTGTGTGTGTCTTTAATTATCAGTTGTTAATATTGGTAGTGTCTCGTAAGTTCTAAAATGCTAATAAATACTTTTTGGCGTTATCTGATTTATAGGTATTTGTTGTGTCCTAAATATGCATTATTTTTCTATAAATTTTATATGTATATGAAAATCTTCCTCGTTTAATGCTATTTCCTTTGGTAAAAACCGCATAAAAATACGTTTATTAGTTTTTGAGATTTTCGCGAATATACAAACAGACGTAACGGGGGAGGATGTTGAATAATATGTAAGGATGTTGAAAAAGAATACAGACACATGAAATTATATTAATATTTAAAATGAACATAGCCATGTGTTAACCACGTGTAACAATTTTGTAAGTATTGATCATTCTATGCGAACGGTGAGGTAATTATAAAAAATAACTTAGTTGCCAGCAATAACGGCCCCGAGCAACTATCCAAGAAACGGTTGTATAAATCAATACATACACCGAAGAGTGTCTGACTAGTTGTCTATAAATAATACATACGCTAATTATAGTGTAACCATGCCCAGTAGGCAGAATTTTGCATTATCAATTAATTTTCTTACTCATAAACTTACTAACACCTATAAATTCTATCAACTAGGTGACTGACTACATTATTATTTTTTCAGTCGGAGGACGTCCACTGCTGGACTTAGATCTTCCTAATAATTTAGATATTAGAATGAATTAGAAAGTAAGTAATAATAATATCTACCCCAAAATCCAAAGCATCAATCAAATTGTGCAGATTCAAAACTAATAGAAATGAGTTATTATCCGGCTTGATGCATCCTGCATGTGATGATTTTTTTGATAGGCTATAATGAGTCGTTGAACGTAGCAAGACAAGTATACTGCAAGCCTCATAGCTTTGAAGCCTCAAAGCCTTGAAGCCGCCTATGTTGTAACGCAATGGGAACACTCCTTACCAATGTTTTAATCCTGCACAACCTTGTCATATGCATATAACAAGTGAATAACACTCTGTGACGCGTGTTTACTGCGTCACAGGATGTGACTTTCTTTTAGCTATGCTTACCAAGCAGTTTGGTAACAGCACCTTGCTGGGACAGCACATGGTGAGCGATATCGTAATGCCTGAGGCCGAAGCGGGACAGCTCGAGAAGCCTCTGCTGCGACAGCAGTGACGAGAGGGGATGAGAAGCGGCTCCCGGGTAAAGAGGCGTTCCTGCACCACCACCGGCTCCTCCGCCCGCCGTTGACGTCGGAGAGACAGGCACTGAAATTAAAATTATAATTTTAAGACTACCTTTATTCTTTTTTTTTATCTCTCTATCTAGGGTAAAACCGGGATAGATGCCCCACTTTTTGAAATAGCCACCTAACTTTAAAAATATTAATTATATACGAATAATTTCTATTAATGTAGCTAGCTCAATCCTTTATGTTGAATTATTATTATTATTTTTTAACCTGTCAAATACAGATTTTGCAGAAATTAGCTTTTCGTGAAACCTTTTTTTTTGAGGATAGATGCCCACCTATATGGATAGTTGCCCCACCATGAAAATACTGAGAAGGATAGATGCCCTTCATAGCGTGTAAACGAAAAACCCAAACTAAATGTTAGGTGTAGTTCTACTCCTATTATCTCCAAGAAACATGGGTCATAATAATAAAAAACATTTTGGTTTTTTTAAATCTTTTAATCATAATTAACTTTTTAAAGCGTTTATTCAACAAAAATATAAATTCTAAATTGTTGTTATAAAATTCTAATATTAAGTATCAACATGCACATTGCACAATCATACTTTTATATTGAAATAACATACTCGTAATATAGATATCATCATTATTTTATCCAATTTAATAGAAGTTTAGCCGGATAGTGCTTTTAATTTTCCACATCTTGAGCAATAATTTTTGAAAAGTGTAATCCCAAATTGTCGTGATATTTCGTTTATTGGTGTTTTATCCATTTCATCGAAAGCTGACTGTAGGTTTACTGTAGTCCAATAACATACTCGAGCTCGCACTCCTTCCTTTTCTTTTATATTTTCGTGGCATAGTTCTGCTAAAATCAGTAAAAAGTCCAAATAAAAATATACGTAAATACATAAAAAATATAACAGACACTAAAATATTTTAAAAATATACACTTAATTCATATATGGTTTATGGAGGGATAGCTGCCCCTAAGGGCACCTATACCTCGAAAAATCAGGGCAACTATCCTTTGTGATAGGGATAGATGCCCAAGTATTTTTTAAATAAATTATAAACAAAATAGCATCTACTTACACCTAGATGCAGACTCAATGAACCAGTATATCGGAATTTATTACTAATTATAAAGTTATACGACGCAAAATACTAACCTTTGAATCTTTGACGTGTTCGTGAATTTCGCCGCGGATAAAATTACACTCACGAGCGGAACGCGTCCTCACCGCAAGATTGTCCGTGGGTACCTTAGGTGGAAGGTGACTGCGGCTCCTACTTACACAATTAATTCTTAGTCGCGAGTTCGGGAAGTTAGGTTTTTAGAATGTGAGGCATCTATCCCGCTGGGGCATCTATCTCGGTTTTACCCTATACTTAAAAAATATATTATCCTGACTATACTTTAAAAAAAACCCTTAATTTAAGAAAGGTGAAGTTTGGAACATAGGTTTATTTTATAACGTAAGCACCCGCTAAGAATTTTTGTTTGAAATTTTGGCGAAAACAGTATTGGGTGGGCATAATAAATTCTAGTCAGCCCGCCTGGCAGTAACTATCCTATCACAGAAGATCACCGTGAAATAAGATGTAGTTGCTCTAGTACCATTGGACTGTACCATTAATAATAACAACATGACGTATTCTTTCGGTGCATGAATAAGGGACGCCAGGGCCATTCTCTACCCTTTCACTTTCTCCTTTACCCTAACTAGATTGTCAAGACACTTGCGTTATGTTAAAAGAAGACTGGGCCACCATCAAGTGGCCGTCATAATACTAGCCATCCTTTCCTTGAAGAAAAATTATAGAATTTTTTCTGACGATTTACCAAAATCGCATAGGAATAGTAATGATTACCATAAAATGAAAACACTTCTAAATTAGCATTAAGAAAGAATGTTGTGGTAACAGTAGGAAACTAAAGATAAAACCAACTGTAGGCATTTCGTATTTTTTTAGTGAAAAACAAAACATTAAGTAGAGTATTTTATTACGCAAAAAAACGACTCAAACCGCCTGTTCTGCATTGACAGTGTTACAATGTTGTAAATATCGTTTACTCGCAGTTACATGGAAAAAAAAATACACCCGCATGCATGCATGCATTTTTCCAGCATACACTTAAACTACATTATTCATAAAAAACAGCACTGTTTGTGCTTCCTTAAGAATGTAATGTCATTTCAATTTTTTTCCCTTTTAATTATCTTAAGAATTGAGACAAAAACAGGGGGCGAGAATTATAGAAAATATTACTCTCACAAATATAATTTTATTGTCATTGAATACGTTTCAATTTATCGCTTATGACATTAGACTTGTGAATATAAATATATTCATAAGTCTATGCGAATATTGTTATTGAATGCATATCTAGTTATGACACCACATTTACCCCACAGCCCATAGCGTAAAAATGTACAGTATCGTGTGGTTTACCTGGCGTTCTCCAGGCCAATTGGGTCGACTTTGTAGACATAAAAAATTATAAAGTAAAGTGATTTAAAAATCGTTCTAGTTAATGGTTTTGTTAGATGTCAAGCAACTTTAGATCGACTACATTACTTGGCAAATGAAAAAGTATAAAAACAATATGTCTTATGACTATAATTATGGCGTCTATTGGCTATATAGCAATAGTACTGTTGCTTACACATAATGTATATAAATCGACATAACCTTACACATTTTGATATCATTGATATCATTGATTCAACGTTTTTATAATTCCAAATGCGAACTGCCACAAGACCTATTTAATATTTATAAATTTTTAATAAAAATGTTTGCTTATGCATGTTATAAATGGTACGTACACGTAGGTATTATCAAATAACACAAAAAAATCTATATAAAAGTGTTGATTCATATGAAACCTATTTAATGGTTATGTCAGCTTTGTATTAAACCTGCAACACATGTTCTTAAATTTAAATAATAAAGTTATTATAATCTAAAAAGAACTCCCACCTTAAGTGTACGCCTCTAATTATAACCAGACATAATTGTGTAAACAAGCAATCAAACACCCAAATTGCAGCAATCATAACGCTCTAGACTGCCCTCGTTGAGAGAAATATTATTATTTTTTTCTTTGAGATTTCCATAATGAGTGCGCCTCTGGCGATACATTCTGTGATTCCACATTACTGAGGGCTGGTCAATCGGTGCTCACTCATTACGTACAAACGACGTTAAACCGTGTCAAAGTCCTTAGACTTTATTACAAGGCTACACAATAATCATGCCCTAACTACAAAGCTGTAAAGCTAAAATATCCGTTGATTTACCACACGCTATCATTGCTATGATAATAAAGCGCTGTGTGTTGAAATGTCTGTAATGTAACGATTAGGTACTATTGTCTCTATTATTTTACGCAACAAATTGTTTCGTGCTCCCCTTGAAGAAGCAAAGTTAGTACCTACTGTTTTTACAAATACTTTGTTGGAAGTATTCACGTGTAATATTATGTTGTTTTACACTATTTCCAGTAGCAATTAGACTTAACAAAAATGTTAGGTTAATATTAATCTAGCCAATATAACTCTATACTGCAACTGTTTTATTGAACCCGAGAAAAGAAGGTGCCTAATCCCTTAAATTATTTTGTTGAAGGTGCCTAAATAAGGATTTACCCATAGATTTGACTTATTGAAATAATAAAAGGCTTAAGTTATTAAAATAACTAAGCTCCAAATATGTGTAAAGTCTGTGAAATTAGTAAACTTATTTCATTGAAATAGAGCATATTTCTGTATTAACTGAGAGGTTATCGTAAGTAAATTTTTGAGTTTTATGTTTATGTTAATCTCGATTTGTACACATTGACCTTTTTAATTAGCTGTACTGTAAACTTTGGTGATTGATCATTAAAGGTCCTTTACCTCTCAGCTACAGATTTAAAACTGCATATAGAAGATCTCATTTGAAAGGTGTCTTTAAATTTCTCATCCGTTTTGTTTGTTATTCAGTAATTTGTCGTAACAACAACCAGATATGCTAAATGCCGATCGTAACAATGCTTTCTTATGAACACATCAATTAAGCCATTAACTTAATATACCATAATTTGTTTATCAGGTTAAGCATCGAAATTAATGCAAGTGGCATAACTTGTCCATAACTTTACACTTTTTATTAGCGAGTCCACAAGACCATTTCGTCAAGGAAAGTAATATCGAGCCTCCGAAGTTTACAAGCGAAAACAATTCTTGTCGTCTACGTCATAAAATCGCTATTCGTATACTGCGTCCGGTTTGATCGAGCACTCACGACTGGACTTCGACGTATAATTTCTCGTGTAATCGCTTTAATAATGAAAGAAAAAAAAGCGATATTATCTGCCCACGGTCAATAAATTAACACCGTTTAGAGCAAAATGTAGATTCTTAGTGTCGCTACTATTATAAATAAAACTGACTCGTATCGGGACTGGGTTTTTAAGGAGAACGTTCGTGTCGGTGTGTGCGTGTATGTTTTTATTAAAGTGCGTGAGCAGTGAGGCCTTATTAAAATATTTGGAGTGGAAACTGGAAGGACCACTTAGTGGTGCGCGGGAGTTTCACGCCTGAGCTGATACAACATTAAGTCGACAAGATAGCTTATTTGTGCTCAACTGGGGATTAGTGGCAATAAATCACTGATTAGAATGTATTGACTGGCGTTGACTCCGGCGCATGACCGTCGCCTTTATTTATCGACCACTAGTTTATAGGCTTTTACGGTTTTATTTCAAATTTTATTGACGTTCATTTGTTTCTTCGGATCGGTTTACTTAACTAATTATATTTTGCACTTAAGTAAGTCCGCTTAATGGTAAGTTCACTAAATGTGTTTTTCAAACATAATTTTCTTAGCTAAACATTATACGATACTTGTGTTTAGTTATTACGTGTTTATTAATTAAAATCGTTTTAGGGAGGAACGAATTACTTCAGTAAAGTCCTTCTAATTTAAAAAAACTCAAAAATCAGTAATTACCATTACCTATACTTACAAGAAAGAAAATGTCATTTTTTCAAATGAGCATACACTTTAATCGTCAGTAAACACAGAATTTGACGTACTAACTTCTTGTGATAGATTAAGTAAGACATAGTACTTAGCAATCAAATGGCAAGTCTATTATAAAATGTTGCAATGATAACGTTTAATGTCGTATAATTTAATTTAAAGGTGAGTTACGCACGTACAGGTAGACATCTGAGTACTGATATGAGCAGTTATTAAACATGCAAAACGATGCGAGGGTCTACATTCAACCCGTCCCGTCCGAATGTAAAACAACGGACAAAAAATATTGTTTCACTTGCAAGTTCCGTCGGCACTAACGCCTATTATTGTCATCATGCGTCCGGAAAATTACCACCTTTCGTGTAAATTTTAATACAAGATCGAAAGTGCACTGATGCAATTGCGATGCCCCACGAGATAACAAATATTTATACACAACAAAACTGGTGAATTATTTATTTAAAAATTGTTGGCGCATTATATCTACAGATAAGCCCGGTTTTATAGCCGTGCACACTTTCTTATGATTGCAGTGTTACAATGTTAAATTGTGTGTAAAAATGTGGGATTTCATTTAACGTTTAACGTGAGGACTCTTTTACTAAATTTAACTAATTTATTTCAGTTATTACTTACTTTGTTATGTAATAGTGTTACTGGTACAATGCCGCAGGGTCCATTCTTATATTGAGTTTTAGTTTTAGGTAAATATGTAAATATAGAACTGGTTCACATTGATCCATATTTTGATTAATTGATAAATAAATTATGACTTCGTTAAGATAAAATTAAATCAAGTTACCGGCAATAACTTGCGTTCTTTTTCTTAATATGTTATGATATGTTAGTCATGAATATATCATAAGTAATGCCTGTCCCTTTTATACATTATCAGATTATCAAATTGGTACAGTCTACCTAATGGTACAGATAACATAAACATACAGATTACATAAAGATTACATAAAAAAAAACTATCAAATTAAATAAATATATGTAGTTAACTAAATTTAATATTCCAAAAAAATGGTAGGTGGCGTGGCTATCATCTATATAGGTACGCGCTGCCTACCTTCATAAAACAAAGGATAAAGAATGGAGTGGATAGGGGAATAATCCCTGGCTCACTCACTCACCGAAACGCAAAGACTACGTCAAGCTGTTATTTTAGAATGGTCTTCTCTTCTGTATAAGGATGGATGCTGCCGCTAGATTGGCTGCTCAGTTTATGACTGCCTCTTATGTGCTTATTTTTGCTTATTTTTGGAATGAATAGGCTATTTTTTTTTTTTTTTTTTATTTAAGTACTACACGAAATTGTTAAAATTACATTCATATAGTAAGAAGTAAGCATTTCGATTAAGTAAAAAGTGTACATAGGATAATGATGGTTTTTTTACGATGCGGATCACAAAGACGTTGTTAAAGTGATTTCATTCGTACCGGTTGGTTCGTTCATTATCGACAATGCCTCCGCGCCCGTTTAACCGTATTTTCATTTCAATTTCTTCAAAAAGTAGCTTTTTATGTGAGTAATGGCTTTTTTGTTAATACAGACACATTGTAGCCTAATCTGATTTACATTGGAAATAAAAGTCGAGTGGTAGTTTTTGGTTACAGACTTTGAAATTCAGTTATCGGTTTAATGAAATATTATATGAAAAAAATATTATACTTATACCTACACAAATTCAATTTACAGCACGGGGCTTGGCTATACCTAAAGTCAAAATCTATACCTACTGCAATTATGGTGAAAAAAAAAAACTGTTATTTTAGTGAAGCTAAAGAACCTATAAAGAACGTTTGAAAAATAAAATACACCTGCAGTTTTTATTCATTCAATGCATCAATCCGACCAAATGTTCTTGATGGATTTACAAAAGGTGAATAAACAATAAAAAGCTAAAAACGCAGACTAAAGTAAAAAATAAAATAGCATGACGTGCTATGATAAATAACAAAAATCTATTTTTAAATAGGTAGGTATAAGTAAAATGGAGGAGAAATTATAGAAGAAAAGATAAGAAGAAGTGTATAAATATTTCCATAAACCAAAAACTAAAATAGTGTAAAAGTAGGAATAGTACCTTGTTAGTGACTGTCGAGTGAGTAAAATTCTGAAAGTATACTTTAAAACCATAATTATGTCCAAAACATAGCCTTGCAAAATAAGGACAAGTATTAGATGTATGTGCGTCTGGCCATCAGCGCTGTCGAAATCGTGTAAACGCGACCCTAAGGGCCCTTACTTAAAGTATATGAATACTTTCATAACATCAACAAATTATATTTTATTAATTAATGTGACTGAATACACTCGTAATCACAATTAATTTCCATTTAGATAAATAATTACCACAAAGTTCCTATAAATAAATACTTACACACAAATTTAATTATATCTTTGACATATTTTCGAAGTAAATACCTACCTAACCTTTACCTAGTAGAGTTGAAACCACGTGATTGTAATACTAGGATTATGTACAGAAAATGACGTAATACCTACTGTGAAACCTCCAGTGTAGCTGGCGCCTAATTTATATCTAATTAGGCCTAAGCCATTGAACGTAGCGCTTCGATGTTAGCATCATCGGCAGCCATAGCATATTAGTAACAACATCAATATGCCATAGCATATTGGAACTGTTCCTTTTACTTGCATCTATTGGTAAGTATAGATAAAACAATCATTGGTTATGTATAAAACATTTAATAAGAAGGTTTATAGGACATTTTAAGGAAATTTTATTGGAAAGAGATGCCTATAGTTTTAAAAAGGTTTTAATGAAATAAAACGACACGTTTGGTCTAGTGGCTAGTAACCCTAGCTATTAACCAAACGGTCGCGGGTTCGAATTCCGCTAGGGGCAAATGTTTATGTGTTAACATTTATCTTTGTATCTGAGTCATGGATGTTTGTATTTATAATATGTATGTATTTACAAAAAAAAGTAATCTATGTATTATATCAACTGTCTGGTATCCATAATACAAGCATTAAGTTGCTTAGTGTGGAACTAGATGGTGCTGTGTGGAATGTGTGAAGATATTTATTTATTTATTATTTATTTTTATTAAAACGTCTTGTATAATTGAAAACTTGAAAACGCTTTTATTGGCAATACAAATGTTTAATCAAAATATTATAGTATAAACTTTTTTTTAAACTGAATCAGGGATGTCTTAATACTAAATTTACACAAAAAAAAATCATAACTAATAGCCAATTAAGGATTTCACATTTGTATAAATTAGGATGTATGGGTTAGATGCCCACAGTTGTAAGGAGGAGATGCTATATCCAAAACGTGGATGATCAGTCATCAGCAAGTCGAACATTTAAAATCATCAACGCTGCAATCCTCATGAAACCATCTTTTACAACTTATACATTCGATTCAATCACAGTTTATAAAAGTCACCATAACAACACAAACATCTAAAATCCTATTACTCAACACTTTTTTTGTCAACGGAACTATTGTGCAGATATATTGGATCCCTGGAACCACCATTTTCTAACTTAACTGGTAGGTTACTTTTGTAACATTTTGTAACATACCTTTGACTTTTTTGAGTATCTTCTTCCTGGTCGGTCATGGCTTTGCTATTTTTTTAGTTCATTCTTCATTCTAATTTTATTTATATTGTGGGAATGTTAAGATTTCAGCAATATTCTTTTCTTATGGGATTAATAGTAGATACTTCTACATGATGGATGAGGATATAATTGATTTAACAGTATAACGGTGTCTCTATTGTTTTTGCTTGATAGAAAAAGCGTGTTAGTTTTTATATTATATTAGGCGTGATTGGATTTGTTTAATTACTTACTAGGGCCGGATATGTTCACTATAGTCGAAGTTTGTGCAATATTTTACACTCGCGCGGCATGTGAAATGAACATATCACAATAACAGTAACACAATATATATTTCAGATACATTTATTATTCATAGAAAAATAAATAATAGAAGGCACCATGTGATAACTTACTTGCTATAAGCTTTCATACATTGTTTAAACTCTAAACAATTAAAATGGTTCAATTCAAACAAAACGTAATTATACAATTAGTCAGATAATTTTTTTAACTCTTTTTATTGAGAAACAGCCTTTAATAACAAGATCGCAGCTATTACAAGAAATAGTAAATATATAACTACGAAAACATACAGTATCTAGACCAATTACGAAATTATAACATACATATTTAAATAATAACCAGCAGTTACATATGGGGTAGATTTTATGATAATCAATCAATACTAATAATAAATCTGTAAGTGTAGGTATTGTATGTATGTATGTATGTATGTATGTTCCTCCATAACTCTAAAACGAATTAACTGATTTTCATGAAACTTGGTAGATAAACATTTAGACGTACGGGACACAGGATAGGCTACATTTTTCTTTTTCAACGTGGACGAAGTCGCGGGCGCCAGCTAGTTAGATAATAAGTTAATAACTTTAAACATATGTATAATCGAGAGAGACCACTTTTCATCAATAATCTATTAATAATATTGTAGTAAAGTTTAAGAAATTGAATTGTTTGCTCTATAATTTGTTTTTGCATTTAGCTATATAAATATATTTATATAAGAATTGTAAATATATATATATATATATATATATATATATATATATATATATATATTGTAATTGAACGTAAGTAAAAAAACCTTTGTACCTATTGTAAAAAAAACTAGAAATGTTTTTTTAGAGAAAAGTGGAAAAATTATAATTTTGGAATTGAGTGGTTTTCAATTCTACAGTGCAAAACTTATCTTAGGTAGGCAATGAAAGAAATAATACAAAAAGTTGAAAAAAAAATGCAGAATGTATATTTAATTTCTATATAAACATATTATAGGTATGTATAAAAGGACTAATATAAAAATTATAATACAAATTAGTAACGTCGCCTTCAACTTTATATGTAACTATATGGCCGAATATTGCTCATCCATGCTTGAAATCGGGTGCAAATTAGAGTATGGTTTTCGTGTCATATTGTTTACAACTTATTTTAAAATAAAACACGGACCTTTAAATTAAATATTATATGTCTCTCGTAGTTAAGCTTTATTAAGTTAGATTAGTTTTTTAAATAATTATAAAAAATACTTTTATGTATTCCTACTTTTACGGTTTATAAAAGTCATAAAATACATAAAGTTTATAAAAAACAGGAATACTTTGGACATACGTGTATAATCTACTGCAGATAATCAGATGCAGGGGAAAACATAAGGTTGACGCAAGCCGAGTAGACGACGTACTTCCTGACCCAAGAATCTCCGCGAATGGTAAGGCCAAAGTACCAGATCGCTTTTTCGAGTCGCCGCCTCAAGGATTACGATATCTATGATGATAGCCGACCTCCGATAGGAGATGGCACTAAGAGAAGAGAAGAAGAATAAATATTAAATATTTTTTAAATATTATACGTAATACAAACGTTCCTTATTCTATCCTACTTATGTTATTTAATTTTCAGCCTCCCATACCGTCGCGATCAGGCTGGTCCTCCGACTTGCACTGCCTCTATATGTCCAATATTATCCATTAGGTATGTGTTGACATATTCCCTATGCCATCCTTTCTGTATATCGTATTCTAATCGATTTGCCTGTCTCCCCTTTTCTTCTCTTTCGTTACCATTACATTCCATAAAGATTCAGTCCATTTTTCTGTTTATTTCTGAAATGTGTCCAGTACATTTTAAATTTAATTTATGACCTGGATGGATATGGTACATCAACATGGAGAGAAGTATGACAAACCTTTCTCGTTTATCCCTCTTTCTATTAGTAAAACCGTATCAAAATCCGTTGGCTGGTTTAGAAGCAGTTAGCGAAGAACCAGACAGACGCGGAGAGTTTCGGCGACTTAATTGCAAAATATTGTTGGTTTTTATTTTACTTACATAACTTTACATTTTTTTACTTACCTTTCGTGAAATTTTATCTAACTGATTGCGAATACTGTATCAAAATCCGTTGTGTAGTTTAGAAGGAGTTAGCGGATATATGGAGAACCGACTTGAATATTTAACTATGTAAGGATTAAAAATAACCCAAATACTTGATTACATTGCGAGTTAGACACAGTGGGAAATATTAATTAAAATAATAAAATTATAAAAAAAATGTAGATGGCAACCGCACGTCTTATAGACGGTTGATAGGTTGATACAAACAACATTTGCGTCAAGTAAGTCTCGTGTGTATACAAGTGGTTACTCTCTGTGAATGTAGCCAGACAACTTAACGCCCCATTAATGAACTTTTTCAATTGTCTACTAATTAAGCGGCTTCATGTGTGTTTACAGAAACAGCTGATTATTATGCGTGATCGCCATTTAAATGTTAATTAGATTTATTAGCACACCTGGACAAACGCGTCTCGATATAAACAGTCAAGTGAAAAACAGACCTGAATACATTGTGCTCCATTGAAATTTTTTAAGGCCTGACTCACACAATAAACATGTTCTTCGACACTCTTTCAAGACGACATATTGTGCTAATCAACGTCGTTACTTGAAACAATGGATTAAGTTTAAACAGAGGCAAGGCAATTAATATGCGATATTGCATATAGATAAATAATATATGTAATTATAGCATCGCATTATGACTATTTTCTCTGGCTAACTGTGAGATTTAGTAAAATTCATAAACTGATTTTATAATGATCCTTAGTGGGTTATGGTCGTGTGTTTATTATTTATATTGATATAAGCGACTAACCCAACATATAATATATCTACCTATCATACATAGCAGATTTTGGTTTAACAACGACTATATGCTTCGAATTCACCCGAAATATTTTTTCCTAACTGGCCTTAAAATTTTACTCAATAATATAACAGTCCATTCTCAATTTAATTTCATGCTCACCAAAAAATAAATTATAGTTGCTTTTACCTTTTTGTCATATTTTAGGGCAATTTTTGTCATATTGCCATTAATTTAAAGTGAATTAGAAAAGTGATGTTTTTAACTTAAAAATAAAGTTAAGAACTATTATGCCTAAAATACAATGGATTAAGTTTTAACAGAGTCGAGGGAATTAATATGCATAATTGATAATTCTTCAAGAGGCCTTTTCGAGGGTGATCGCCAACGTCGGGGAAACCTGATAGGGTACTTACAGAAGAAGAAGAATTGATAATTAATTAGTGTATATTGCAATAAATATATAGTATTACACTGACTTATGTAGTTAATATAAAATATTACATAAGTAAACGGTACTTATATATAATAATCAATGGAATGTATCTATGTGAAGGTATAATTAATCAAAACGACAAACATTTATATGTGCACATAAATCGTTTGGTGAATATTGAACAACCTTCACCGGAAACGCTACCGGACTATCTACGGGCCGATCTACCGATTAATTAGTTCGATCGGCAATACAATGCATACAATGTCCTGTGATAGCTCATCATTTCGCCAACTCATCGCGGCAGCTGATTCGATGACAAATGAATGACGATCAACGCAACTTACACCAATAATATTCCACGCGAAATCAAGCCAACATAACCCTTATTTACTGTGCAGTAAAGACCTAATTATCAGAGAAAAATTCTTATACAAAGATTCGATCGAAATGTTACACCCATCACTTTCTACCGAAGAAGCAGTTTTACTAGTCCATTTGGTTTAGATTCTAATGAAACAATAAATTAGCTAGTAAAATAATTTAGATAAATAAAAATTTAAACTCAAACTAATGGTCACAGTATAACTTCTGTTTTGTAAATCTGTAATATTTTTATTATTATTTACCCATAGAATTTGAATTTATATTTACAGTAATGTTGCTAATTTTTGCAGGGATACTGAAACATTTTCTTGTGCAAAAACAGAGTTAGTTTAGTTAGTTAAAACGCGTTTAGTTTTACTTAATTGCTTAATTAAGTTTTACTTAATTAGGTATTTATTTAAACTTAAAAGGTACATTGTATCTAATTCTTTTAATAATCGTAAAATATTACAAACATTAAACATCCTTTAGGATATTTTTTGAATAAAAACTTATTAATAAATTTTATCATATTTGAAATCTTGATTTTTATATCCTTAAAGTATAGGTAGAGCAGGACTTCGAACATAGTTAATATTTTCTTATAATATTTAAAAAAAGTTTTGTTGGCCTAATGTTGTACCTATACTTACTGTTGTCAATCACTTATTAGTTAGATAGGCATAGTCGATATTAATGAATGAATTTCGTTCAATTATGAATAAAAGATGCTCCGCTTTTGCTATTTTTTACTTTAATTTAATCAAACAACTATTATCAAACACAAATTTAATTTATAAAAATATGTTTCCACGCAGTCTCGCAAAAAACTAAAAAATGATTCAACTGATTTAATATATTTTTTTTGTTCGCCTCAATACTAGAGTGGTTTCAGAAATGAACAAAATTAATAAAAATCTATAGGGACAGTTGAAATATCGATCTATATAGGAATTTCCACTTTGTATTACTTTTAATACATGACGTTCGTGACTGAGCTATCGACAGCTGCGCTATGCATGTTTTAAATCGCTCAGTAGCATTATGTACAAAAAGCATAATGAACAAAACGCAAAATGTACAAAACTCAAAATGAACACAACACTTGAAAAGAAAATCTGTTGGATAATTTCGTGCGGATAAGTGAAATTGTCTAATTGTTATTATGTTTCAATTCATTTTTTCTTAAGAAAAGGTAATTAAATAAATCCGTCTAAATATGTTTTAACGTGACTCGATAACTTAGTTTGAAGATTTCAATATCCTGACTGCAGTCCTGTGGGAAAGTTCGCGTATGGAGATTTTTTTTCAGGAAAGCTTAGCAGGAGTCTTAGTAAGTATTTTAGACTTGGGTGGAAATCCGTCACCTGGTACATTTTCCAGTTATGACATCAACTTTTTTGTAGGTATATAAAATTTCCCCATTTTTCAGAAACCTGTCGAGTCCTTATTGTCTAATAAAAGTGCTTTATGAGCTGATTCCACATATATACCACTTCAACCAGTTGTTTCATAAAAAAATATTAAAATTTTCAAAACACACCAACTTCGGGCTCTTCATGACAGGAAACGGCTGAATTATTTTTCTGTAAAATATCCGCCGAATGACTCGATATATATCCTTAAATCTAACGTATTGAAAGAAATTCTAAAAATATTAGCTTGCTATTTTTTTATTATGGATAATAAACACATTAGTTATTAAAATTACGCACTATTTTCATTCAAATTCTCCAACATCAAAGACTGCAAACATGTTTTCGTACCATTTAAATTTAATTAAGAATGGAAATTTTAATTTTAAGCCTCTTTGTTTTCATGAATTTCTTTTTTCCTTTATCATATTGTCGAATGTATAAAAATTAAACTTCCAAATATATATTCAAAAAAAAATTGACGTTGTTTGTGTTAATATTCGACCAATGTAAAGCTACCATTCGGTGCGTGGACCGTCAGCCTATCTGACGTTGTTTACTTTAAAAAAAACTCATTCGCAGGACAATTCTGCTACTGATAACCATATTTTTTTCTTATCCTTGACATTATTTTTTTTAATAAATAAACTTCTTCCATTTATTTTAAAAAAAAAGAACCATTTGTTATAAACAAATAAACAATTTTTCTCTTTTTCTGACATCATTCTTCATCATCATTCTTCAATTCAAAATTTAGTGTGTAAGGCGCTTTCCGCGAATTATGGAAATTTAAAATATACATTTTTCAACAATTAGTATCGATATAGGTTTTACGATCAAAATGATTGATGATTTAATTTTAATATATAAAAGAATTATTGAAAATTAAAACATTGTTTACCTTAATTATTTGTTTTACCTTTTATAATATTTCACGACAATGTATACCTACATAATATATTATACGTAAATATTGTATTCTTAAAATATTTGTTTTCTATTAAAGCATTAATTTTTTTAATATATTTTTTAATTTAGTTACCTACTTAATATTTCCCAACTGTTCCAATACAGGCAGCAAACATTTTCCTATACTTAGTCCATAAAAAAATGTTAATATTAAACCTGGTTGAATACTAGGTGGTGCCCGTAGCTTCGTCCGCGTTGAAAAATGAAAAATATAACACCTGAATAACGCCTGACATCTTTATCGTTGAGACGACGGTGGCGCCGAATATTTTATATTTTTAGACTATCCCTCGGGAACCTAACATAATATTTAGGTTCATATAATAAAGTTAATCCAGATTACAAGCTAAGTATAATGTGTGCTAATGTTCATCCAAATCCAACATTTAGGACCAAACATACAAACTTTCACATAATATATAATATTACTTATACCTAATAGGATTTAATGCCGCCACATAATTTATTATCGTTTAAGTAGCCTCAAGTATATTTCATGAAGTAAAATTACTTATAAGCCAGTCACTGAAGACATCTTAGGTCGCAAAAAATTGCACTGTCTTGATTTTTTTGGATGTTGTTAGGATATATACCAGTAGTGTAAAACCAAGCTTGCAGTTTCGAAAGACCTGTGATAACTGCACGGTGCTAGAATAACCTCGAAATTTTTATCATCAGGTGTTGTAATATCCTTTTTTTGTATTTTATATACAGCAAATAATTTGGTATATAGGTAACTACTACTTTTATAACGACGCGACGGACAAAACTCCGACATAATTATGTGACATGTAGGTATGATTTATAAAGACAAAAATATGTTACCTATAATATCAATTCAATTTCACGTGCAATATAGTAGATATTTTAATTTTACATTAGAACTTGATACATTTCATTTATTATAATAATATAGGTAAAAGTACTGTGTAAACTAATGCATTTATAATATGTCAAAACGGATGTATTTTAAGTTCACTGAAAAATGGAAAATAGCCTAAAAAATTAATAGGAGTTCAAAAAAAAAACATTTAATATATTGAATTGAAAAAGTTCTTTTTAAATTTCACTTACCATTTGGCGATATGTTTAGGGACTGCGTAATCGCTGCATTCGCCGGTACCGCTGGTTCCATTTTCCAGGAGGCACAGCACGAAGCAGGAGAGAATTCGGGCGTTGGGCCACTGCCCGCCGATATCAACATGGTAGACCCGCCTTCCAATTGGAATCTCTCTGCGACCAGATCATACGACACTATTTAAAAAACAACACCAACGAGCAGTCCACCGTCGCTAGAGATTTTTTTATATGAGCAGTCTTAACAGTTTTTTTTATTCTTAATTTAAAAACTCAAACGCGTCAGACAGTATTGTCAACCACGCGCTCACTCGAAGCTCAGCCAGAACACTGAAGAGCGCGCTTAGTGTACCGGCGCGCCCACCACTAGACCGCCAACTCCCATTCGTACGCCTCAGAAAAAAAATCGCCTCTGAACAATAAGAAAAAAGTTGCCTCCGCTGAATCAAACCCCGTGAGCCTCTCTCTCTAACGTCCTTAATTCGATTTTCGAACGCGTCAAAATTACAACCAGCGCTCGATTCGATACTAGCCTTCTAATTCCGTCCCGTTCTTAGATCTTTTAATTCAAAATCTATCTCCTCGTCCACTGTATTTTGACCCCTACGTTTTTGTACACTTAAACTTATATTGCTTTGTTTGTGAAGAGAAACTTATGACATTTTAGTTATGCGATCATACGGAACTATTCCTACTCGCACTCGCACGATTCAGCTTAAGCTTGCACCGTATGAAAGAGACAGGTGCCATGCCGTGGTAGAATTACGGTAGTGAGCACAGTTGATCTTTTACCATTTCTTCAGTGTGAAGGTGTTAAAGTGGAGCTTTCTCTCTCTATCTAATTCAATTTTATGTGTGCGATCAGAGATGGCAACAGTCGATTTAGTGTCACTTAATTAAGCGCGGTTCTAGTTAACCGTGCTTAGCATCTGTTCTAAATAGTTGTGGAACGCGTTCAATATTAATTAAGTCGAGAGAAATTCGTGTTCCTAACATCAGTTTAACGATTAAAATAGTTTTCCTTGGACTTGTTCGATTTAATTATTTACACGATTTGTGGGAAAATGCCGGTGGTGACGGACAACCTATTTATTAATACCTATGTAGAATATTACAACGGGGTACATTCGACATATTTTTTCATACTCATTATTGAGCAGGTCTACTTATGTTGGTTTTAAATATTAACGATAAGTTGTAACTTCAGACATCACAGTCGCGTATTGTATCAAGTCAATGTATTGCAGTCTGTAAATGAAGACTACAAGTAAATTGCTCGCTTGTAAATGACGGTGTTTTGTGCCATGTTGGTAATTACAAGCAATCACGTCTTTTGATCAAACACTATTTAGTGGCGTTGCCTATCAGTGCGGAGTGTTTATCCTATAATTAAGTTAGAACGGAATTGCCAGGAGCCATGGACCGAATGGCAACTGGCGTAGGTATTACGTTCTAAAAGCGAATGGCTCTTTGATGGTAGACTTGCTTACATGGATATTCATATTTCTTTTTAACTGGTGCCTTCTTAATTGATGCAATTAGGTATATAATTGATTCATTACTAGCTAACTATAAACTTTTAAACTGTAATTTATAAAAACTATATAAGTTATCCATAACTTAAGTATAACTTATATAGTTTTAAACTATATAAGTTATACATAACTTAGGTATAACTTAAGTACATAGATTTTTTTTTCATAACTATATTTAAGTTATGACACAATAATCGCTTATCTTTAATCCTACTAAGGTCAGAAGCGAACTTGCAGCACACGGCGTTTTTGTATTATCGCCGAGTACATACCTAAATGATTACATATAAACCGATAATTGTAGTATAGGTTAGATTAGAGACTCGAACAGGGGAATAAAAATTACTGAGTGTTACAAACAAAACAGGTTTTTTCTTTTACTTATCTATACTAATATTATAGAGGTAAAGTTTATGTGTTTGTTTGTATGTAGAAGGTAATCACCAATTTAAAAATTACTTTCACCAATAGTTAGAATTGAATTTCAGGATGGACCCAGTCTAAATATTCCACACTGGTGAAGCCGCAGCAGCTATCTAAAAATAAAGAATCAACGTTTGGCAAAAGTATAACGTCAATGTATTTTCAGGAGTTATAATTTATTGCTTTACATATTTTGGTGAAATATTTTTTTTAAATCGGATGAGTAAATACTTAGTTTCGATGATTACCTCCTAGGATACAATACAAACATACAAACTTTATACAAATATACAATTTCAAAAATCCAAAGATTATACTTTGTAGAAGACCGGGGATGGTTGACTAACTTTTCGTTTGAACCTTAATATCTTTG
Organism: Synanthedon andrenaeformis; assembly: GCA_936446665.2. Classification (NCBI taxonomy): domain Eukaryota; kingdom Metazoa; phylum Arthropoda; class Insecta; order Lepidoptera; family Sesiidae; genus Synanthedon; species Synanthedon andrenaeformis. The sequence continues at coordinate 7,559,997 of OW387781.2, read as the reverse complement.
AAGTTTTAAGATATATAGACAAAAAAATTGACTCAAATGATTAAGTATGTATCCTGCTAACTAAAAAAGGTTCGTTTATTACCATATTTTAATATTTAATTGGAAATTTATTGTTTTTTTATGAGCTCTTACCTTTAGTCTACCTACCCCAAACGCGGGGTAGGTTGACCACGTGCAGGGGGTAGGTTGACCTATAGCGCTAGTTGATGCTTTATCAAAACAAATCAGAGAAATTTAATTAAAAAAGGAAAAATAAAACAACAAAATTAATAATCATATTAACCCTCTTTAATCCAGATGAAAAACTTCTTATTTTAACTATAATTGTATACATAAATCAACTCAAACTTAAACAAAACACTTTTTTAATTTATTATGGCATTTATGGCACATAAAGTTAAAATTTTAATGAAGTCTAATTTCTAAATCACCACAATCTTTGAACAAAAAGAAAATCTTACTCTAATTCAGTATATTTTCGGAACTTTCAAATTTCAAATTAGTTTTCCTCATCTGTATTACAATTTTTGCACTCATAAAACATTAAATTGCCTTTTGCACATTTTGAGTGAGCCCATAGCTTACATGTAATACACTGGATCCATATTAGTTGATTGACTTATTAGTCTACAGCCCCAAAAAAAAACTAGTCAATCAGCCCCAGGCGGCATTTTAGATTTTGATCACATACATAACTTAAACATACATGCTTATTTGAAAATAAAGCTATGCATCGAAAAGAGAAATTCTTAAACTTATCTGTGAAATAGGAGCAATAAATTTCACAACGTATTTACACACGTGACAACAAAAAGTATACGAAAGGAAAAAAATACTTACGTTGGTCAAAATTCGATATCATGGAACCATACAAAAACGACATGCGTCGGCGACACGGCACTTCGTACGATTGAGCGGGAAGCGGGGCTCGATCCTTGAGTCTGATTGAAGGACGCAAAACACGTGATACCGGCGTGTTTTCGACGGTTAGTCTACCTACCCCTTTAACAACCATCCTCGGTCTCCCCCTATACAACGAACTACGTCCTACTCTTGTTAAAACATACTGAAAGAAATTCTTAAATACGCATACCTACATTATTACATTTTTTCTTTAAATCTTCTACGAATCGGAGGTTGCGAATTATTTGTGTTTTGTGTATTTCTTTCACTCATCACACACTAAATATTCCACGTTCGAGAAACATCGCAAAGCGATCCAATAAAAGAGCAGGTTGCATTATATTGAATTCAAAGAAAAGATCAACGTAATACACTTTTGTGTTTAAGACAAAAGTTTAGAATAATACCTACATACGAGTCGCTACATAGTACATACCTTATCCAGTACAATTCAGTACAGTACATAGTAGTGCATACTATTAGTGTTATTGGTAGAGGAAAGTAACCAAATATGGGCTACCATTTTGTTTTTGGGTGATAAATAATAAAATATTTAGTAATGAACTTATTTTTAATGAAATATTAATCAGACATATATTTTTAAAGAGGAATGTAAGAGTCTTATATTTTAATTAAGAAATTGCATTATCAAAATTGAGCACTAAACAAAATTGCTAAATGGGCGCTAAATATGGAACAGACTACCAAATATGGGCTATAGACCATCTAAACTATGTTAACTAACTTCTTTTAAAATAATAACTACAATAAGCATTTATCTTGAAAGAGATCAAATCAACTTGGCAAGTGTAAGAAATTATTAATTCTAGACGTCAAATTCTGACTCAGCTCAGTCATTATGTGCTAAGAGCCCAAACATCAAACATTTGACCTACACTTCTCCTAGTGTTGTGTCCTTTTTCTTTGTTATCCTTTCTTTTCTTTGCGTTTCTTGTCTATAGTTTTCTTGTCCTTTCCAATTTTCTTTTTTTTTTCAATAAGGATATTTTTATAGTGTCAGTTTATAGGGTATTTATGGGCTAGCCCATATTAGAAATTCTTGACCAAAATGAACTTGTCTTCGTATTTTACAAGTCATACACCAGAAGCAATTAAACGACCAAAATTTATAAAATTATGCATATAATCTACAAATCAAACATATAATTGCAGTTTCTAGCTATAATTTTCATCAATAAAATAACATACCTACTTTTAGGAACCTTACGAAATATTCTAACTATGGCGAAACAACATTGTTCTATCTTGATCGCAGCTCGCGCCGGACTGACGAAGTAGAGTGAATGGGAGGTTAGGGGGAATGAATATGACAGAAGATAGCATTGATGACATATGGCGCTGAAACGTGGTCTTTAACTATGGGCCTCGTAAGAAAGCTCAGCGTCGCTCAACGAGGTATGGAGAAAGCTATGCTCGGGGTTACACTGCGAGATCGAATTAGAAATGAGGAGATCCGTAGATGTACGAAAGTTACCGACATAAGCCAGCGGATCATAAGTTGAAGTAGCAGTGGGCAGGACACATAGTATGAAGAGCCGACGACCGCTGGAGCCGGAAGGTTCTCGAGTGGAGGCCACGGACCGGCAAGCGCAGCGCAGGACGTCAATTATTATTTAGTATGAGTCCAAAGTTTCAGGAAATTAAGTAGGTACCTACCAAATAGAGATTGCAAAAGGCCTTTTAGACACCCACCGGGCTGACCATTCTTACGGGGCCAGAGGGCCTAGTGCGAGTTTTACTCGATCAAACGCGACGAACAAGTAAATGTCAATTTGTATGGGAATGAAGCAGACTTACACGTGATACACCAGGTGGCGCTGCTTCATTCCCATACAAATTGACATTTACGTGTTCGTCGCGTTTGTTCGAGTAAAACTCGCACTAGGCCCTCTGGTCACCGGAAACGGTAGGTATGTAAACCGCGACGCGGGAGGGAGGCGGGAGCGACAACTCGTAGAAAATTAGCATGGCAACCGCTGCGAGCTGCGACTATTAATAAATTCAATTTGTTTTTGGAGACCATTCCTTCCGACTGAAAAATAATTGTTTTGCCCTATGCAAGTTAGAATTATTTAATTAATTATTTAAGTTAGAATTTTTGTTATATTATTATTATTATTAAGCCTACTTACATTACATTTTATTGGTTAAGACTATACAAGTTTGGTTGTTTACAATTACAATATATACAGCCTAGCCTACACTACTTATAAGATTTTGCTATCTGCTCAATTAGTAATAGTAACACTCACTAGTCTTAATAGCTAAAGTTTAAGAAAAAACATAATATTTTGCTTTCAGCAAAATAAGAATTTATTTTGTTTATACCAAAGCTACCAAAGTTTGTCTATCTATCTAATCTAAGTTGATAAGACAAGTTTAGTACTTTAAACTGCGTTATTAGTTTCTTATTCTTAATTCTAATACTATGTTTCCAAATAGACACTAGGTATAAGGAGTAAAGAGAAAGACCTGCTTGCTTAAAATTAAAAATAATAATAATTGCTAATACCTACTAATGGCACTATTCCGTCCATACCATAAGTAAAAGTAATCAATTCTGTATTAAACCAGTGATTTTGAGACTTTGAGTGAGACTGATTATTGTGATTATTGTTGATTTGCTAGTTTGAAATAAATATTAATTCGTAACCTTGAATCATTGTCTTTATCCATTCATATATAGAAAATTTTCATGAAGGTTTCATCGCTAACACATCAACCCGTCCGGGCCCGGCCGGGTTGAGAAACATATTACCGGGTTGCAATTTTTACTACCTGTAGAAGTCTAAGTCAAATAAAATTGAGCCAGCTAAGTAATTTATTAAAAGACCGATTCCATTACTACAGACATTATATATACCTACTCTGGAGGAAATTATCTAAATGGTAATAAAAATTGACCAATGCAACCAATGGCCTTATTGTTAGTTTATTTTAAAATGGTTTAAATTTGATATATGTACTTATTCCCAATCATCCAAAAATAACTATGTAGGTAACTAGAATAATCATTTTTAAATTTTTCTATACCAATTGGGTCAGTTAAATGGGGAGTAAAGTCTTCAAAGGTATATTTTTATTTTACCAGTCCCAAGTTGTGTCGTACAGCCTCCTCGGACAGGAGCGATACAAGGAGGATTTAGTGCCGAGATAGCGCGTGGGTGTCACCTAATGAATATATTTATTTATGTGTCGGCACTCGGTACACTTGCCGACTTTTATCTGACACCGCCTTACGGGAGACATGCTCTCCCTATCGATTGTATTTATACATAGGTATACATACGTAGTGCATTCATATTTGACCGCGAATTAAGACCCTAGTTTGCCATCCTTACATATTATAAAACAGTTCCTGCCGCATCTATCTGTGTGTATGTTCGCGAAGATCTCAATAACTGCTAAAAGTATTTTCAAGCGGTTTTCACGAATGAAAAGAGCGTTAAGCTGGTATTTGTATATAAGTAATTAGCAGAAAAAAGTGCGAAGCCGGGAGCCGGTCGCTAGTTAAATGCAAAATAAATAGCACTTTTCTATCACATATATATTTGTTTAACAGCCCGCATGAAAAGTTAAAAACCAACTATGCAGGTAGGTATTTTTTCAGAACTAGATAATACACAACATAACAACGAAATTGTAACCTACACTAATTTTTGTAAGAGTCGACTTGGTGGTGCTTACGGTCAACTCGGTGGTGGACCTATTTACTTAATAGGAAAACTTATCACTTCTTACTAGCTTAGTAATTAGTAATGAAATAGAAGTCTCAAATGAGCTGTTGACTTTAAAAGGATAACAAATAAGAAGTGAATGACGAAAAAAGCCCTTGTATTATTGACTTACCGAAAAAAAAACATAGTATTGTGCTGTTTTTCACAATTATTTTCAATTAGGGGCTGATTGCTCCTACTAGATGGGCTGCCAAGTTTATGACAACGGAACACAGTATGCCCTGATACTTCTAAAATAAAAATAATGTATCAACTTACTAGAGTCTATGAAAAAAAGACCCACAAAACTGTTTTTACTAAATTCATAACGGGTTATCAATATATGGCTATATTGATAGATACTTTAAAGCTCATCTCGGATATATTTTTTAATATTACCTGTACGACTCGTTAAATATAAAATATAAATTTATAATATATATCACTACTTACCTACACTGATTTTATAAAATGAATGGAATAGGTTTATTTGAAAAAAAATAAAATAAAACATAGACCTTCAGTTGCTTTCGCATTTGTTAAGCTTTCTACTTGTATGTGGCCTCTATTTTTAGTTAAGTATGTATTTTTTATATATGTTGGTTACCATTTATGCTGTAAAGGTGGTCGGAATCCTATATGCTTATAGGCTCATCTGTTTTTTAAGTAATTGTCTTGAAAACTTCATCACTAAACAATAAAATTGGCACATGAAGTTTTTTTTTTTTTTCAGTGTAATCACTAGTACATTCGTCTATTAAATATTGATTAATTTCGTTAGCAAGGTGTAGTTCATAAAAATATAAATCAATGTAGGCTTATGAAAAAAATTAATATTATTCAGATAAGAAAGAAGTTATTTTATTCAGATTCGGGTCAAGCGTCATTACCTACAAAATAGGAACAAGATTCAAAACGTTTTAAGAAATCTCTCCTACTTTACATTTTTTTTAAACTTGCATAGGTACCTACCTATTTTTATCTTGTCATCAACAATAGAACAAGGCATCACCCAACAAACAATGTCAACGCCTCAAACGCAAACAGCAAACGATATTTAACATATAACCCAAATGTATAATGCATATGGACCACTTAAAGTTGAACTGCTATTTCATATTTTTACATAATTTCTCGCAAGGAGGACGTATCAAATTAAAATGGTAACACACGGCATTCGTTGTGGTCTGAACGACAAAGCGCTACAGCGGCGTAGTCAGCACCCATTACCATTATAATAAACCTAAAAATATCTATTCCACTGGGGACCACCCACGCCGTGATGTCGCGCAGTCTCCGCCATCTACCTGGTAGAACAAAAGGCTCCAATCTATTCGTATTCAGAACAACCCCTTTCTACTTGATTGACCTCTTGTGGTTGCTGTTTGAAGAGGATAGTTTTCTTTTCATTTATTCTTCACACAGAAACGTATAAAGGTAACGACGTAAATTAAATTCTTTTAATAACATAAATTTATTATTAAGTAGGTACTAGCTGGTGCCCGCGACTTTGTCCGCGTAGAAACAGAAAATATAATATATTATGAGTATAATGAGTAATATTAGTAATACTCATACTATGAGTAATACTCATAGTATCCGTCTTATTAATAAACCAGTTTTAAATACCGCTTAACTTTACACCAAGGTTTAAAGCAGTTTTAGTAAAAACCCTTATTAATAAACTCGGTTTAAGGATAGAATAACTTAAACCCAGTTTTAACCATAGAATAAAGTTATACCTACTAACTAGTAGGTTTAGTGACAGTTTATGAACAATCTAACCTAACATATTTATTTGTTTTATGATTTGATTTACCATTTATAAGTGCTACAAGATGGAAAGAGACTATTATTTGAATGATTTAAGACTGATAAGGGAAATAGAAGAATTTCAAAATTATAATTATGACTTTAGACTAATAAAATTGTATAAAACTCGAAATAATCCGCTTGAAGAGCTCGATGAAATTTCATTTCGTGGAAAATATAGGTTCAATAAAATTACTGCAGTTTATGTAATAGACTTAATTAAGAATGATTTAATTCGAGATAGTAGGGGTGGTGAATACACAATGGTGCGCAATACACGAAATAAAATTGGTACTAATATCACAACGTGTAATACACTTTCCACAAGATCTACTGAACAATACAAACAAAAGAGGATATGTATATGTCACTTTTGTCAACTGACAGAAATCAACTGACATCAAATCTGACATAAACGTCAAAAAATAAAAAATAAAATCGTTTTGTTAGTATGGTAGAAACGGTAGAAAGGTCAGTGTTGCAATTTTCTACCTTAAACCGAGGTGTAACTTAAGTACTACTAAAACGTCGCTAATCTAAGTTTTTTAATAAGGATATTAAAACTTGGTTGAAACATCTTTATTCCTAGTTTAACTATTCTAAGCGTAACTTCGTTGTAAACTTAGAATAGGGTTATTTTATTAATAAGACAGTATGAGTATCTATACTTATCGCTGTGACGACGATGGCGCCCGCCCAATTTTTTATATTTTTAGAAGATCTCTCGGAAACCTAACATTTTATCAGAATAAAAAGTATCCTAATATGTTAATCCAGGTAATAAACTATTTGTGAGCCAAATTTCATCCAAATCCGTTAAGCCGTTTTTTCGTGAAATGTAACAAACATCCTTCCATCCATCCATACATATTCGCAATTATAATATTATAGTAGGATATTGTTTTCCCAGTTAGACAAGTAGGTTTACTAATACAATATTTTCTGTCTGTTAAGATGATAAATTTAAAAACTAATAAAACATAAAGTTAAAACATGATTCCTCTATTTGAAATTATAATTATAAGACTTCAATTTGTTTTCTATTAAAAAAAATTCTGAATAATTTCATTAAATTCAAATAAGATTATTAAGATTAATGATTACCTATATTATCGTAGGTAATAGAATTTTTTTTCTATTAAGTTATAGGTAGGTACTAACTAGGTAAAGTACCTAGGGGAGCGGGGGGCTAGTTGTAACAATTTTTCGCTTCTTGGCTATCAAAGCTTACTTGTTTGGTTTTTATGAAATCTAGCAGTACTATTCCAATTAACAACTATTCAACTATCGATTCCAAATAAACTTTTGATCAAACCTGTAACGATTTTTTGTAGAAACGGCTTTGAAATAAAACCGACAAGTGTTATAACTTACCCCATGATTGGGGCTAGTTGTAACAGGCTTGGGGCAAATTGTAGCATTAGGAATTGAAAACCAATTTTATATTTTATAAATATTTATTTGGCATATTTAACATAAGAAACTTTACAAACGCTAAAACAGGTTTAGACTTTTAAGTTAAATTTTTAATCTCACAGAAAATATTCAAAAATAAACAAATAACATGCTCTTTCTTTACTTAAACTATTAAGGCATTTTAGGCTTACAGCCATTTATAATCTTAATTACTTCAGTAATCAGACTTTTGACTCATTTAGCATTAGGCACGTTATAACCTTGCCTAGGTTATAACAAACTTAGACTTTTAAGTTTTATTCTTAATCTAATAGAAAAATAACCAAATGTTAACAAAACATGGTCTTCCTTAAAATATAAAGGAACTTTAGGCTCACAGCCATTTATAATCAGTCTTCATCGGAATCACAATTGAGACACACAAATGAGATCTTATTTCTTGTTGCACATTTTACATGTGCCCACATCTTGCACATGATGCATTGTATCCACTTCTCGTTTGAATTTTCATAAGTTTCCCCACAAGCTAAACAAAACCATTCCTCGGGTTCAGATTCTAGTAAGTAGGGGTACTTAGTTTTATTAAAAAAAAATTAAAAACAATAAAAAATTAGTTTTTAGTAATTATTTAAAATTTTACATTTAAATCATACCAATAAATTGGTACGTCTTATAAATCTTCTAATCAATCAACTTCGAAACTTCTTTCTATAAGTTGATTGATTAGAACTTAAAACTTCTCGTGCGACTCGCTGTTTTCTTTATAAATTGTTCTAATATTGTAACTGATTATTTCGTCACATATTTCACGAAGAAATTATGTATATAGAGCAATAAACGGCATAGGAGTTGACCTGGGTAGTTGAAAACAGGATAGAGTTGTGACAGGCGCCGTGTTTATAAGTCGATTAGCAGGTTTGTCGCCGGCAGCAGGTAGCAGTGACCGAGCCAAGCGTGGCCGAGCCATCCGAGCGCAGTGAGCGTCGCGTCTATCAGTAACAATCGACCGTGTCCGCCCAATGGGCGCGCTTCAACCGGAGGCGGCGCCACTGCAGCCACACCCCGCACACACTCGCGCCATCCAACGTCACACCACTGTCTAGCCTTTTAGAACTTGTATTTAACTATTATCTATTCTGGGCCTTAACTTAGTCTATAATAGTTAACGCTTAACAGATCTCTCACATTCTTTGTTTGAGCTGCAGTCGAATACTAAAGTTCCTCAAAAACAAGAGTTTTTGATGAGCTTATAAAAGTTCATGTTTCAGAAACAGATGCTCTGAAAATACTTGGAAGTAGGTAAGGTAATTGAACCGTTCAATCTTAATCTTAAAAAGAAAACAAACTTTAGGGCAAATATAAGCAAATTAGTGCAAATATGAAAAGAACTCTTGTAGGTATTTAAGTATAATGTAGGTACAATAATATGGGCTTAAGTCAATAAGCCTATAATAAAATATTAGGTATATATAAAGTAAAGGTTTATCATCACCTCGGTCGTAGGACGTCATAACTTTCCAGTAGGACCAGTCAGGAGCAGTCTTGATCCAACGTCTCCCAGTTAAGGTTAGTACCTACCTAGTTGGTAATTATTATTATTGGTACTAATAACAAATCTACCTACACTTATCTATACTACGATTTGACTACTTGATAAATCTGCCTATTAATTTACTACTGTGGATACCTTTGGAAGTAGGTAGTAGACTTACCTTATTGTCAGTTGTTAGTTCCCTCATACCTACCTAATGTTTTTACACTCAGGAGCACAATATATTTTTATTCCATTGTTCTTATCGAAGGTAGGTATAGGTATAACAACTGACGGATTTAGACTGACATGACTGTTAGCGTCAAGTTGAAGGATGTACCTACCTACCTGCCTATTATTATAATGTTGTTGTTATAGGTAAATGCGAAAGTTGTGACGATGGATGTATGTAAAATAGATACCTACATTTTTATTTTACTTTTTGCAAGAAAAGTATATACCTACCTACATACCTAGGTCTCCTAATATGATCTAAAACAGATTTAGAACAAACAAGCCTGTCCTAAATCCCCAAAGATCAGTTGGGGAATGATTGTCTTCTGAAAATAGGAGGGTTTCAAATTTCCCAATAGGTATAGATAATTGGGACACCAACAATATTAATGTTACGATTCACTGTTGTATACATAAGTTGTACCTAGTAATTCCATCATTAACACCTTACGTGTTATGTACTTACTATTTAATAGGTAGATCCGATTCGAGAAATTAATAATACCTACTTGCTTTACACTAAAACTTACCGCAAAATGTCTCTTACAACTAGTCTATATACTAAGCTGGTGCCCATAACTTTCTACCATGACCGTGACAGTGGAGCCCAATTTTTTATATTTTTAAACGGGAACCTATCTTTTTTTCAGGATAAAAGTATATTATATTATTGTAATAAACAACAAACTACAAGAAAAGCACGAAAGAGTAACAAACATCCATCCATTACATCCATTCTCACAAACTTTCGCATTTATAAGTATATATCTATAAGTAGGATTAAAAATTATTTCCCAGTTTTCATTATTATTAACAAAACTGTTTATTAGTTAAAAAAACAACATATAATAACCATTGTCATTTTTGTCAATTGATAGCTTAGGTTAAGTAAAATATATGATTAGTGTAAAAACTTGCACTAAAAATGTAAAGAAGCATTCGTATGAACGAGCCAACGGCTACCAGTGTTCGGCTGGCCCGCCCGCCCACTAACATATGGCGTCTGGACGGAAGGGGAGCGAGGCGCACTTGCCTAGACTGCCTACCCCGTGTTTTAACTCGCCTAATTGTTTCACATTTACATACATTAACAGAAAAAAGCCGCGCAACTGACGCCGCTAGCACCGTCCGTAAATATGTGACTATGTAGCTCGCACATAACCCCCCATTAGGGCGGCGACCGCTCATCGACAACATTACTAAAATTATAACGGAAATCAATTGTGGCGTGCTTCTAATTGCATACCTTTGAAATTTCAAGCTAATTTATATTTGGATGTGAACCTATTTGTATATGGCTACCCAATACAAATAATAATACATATATAATATAGATATTATATATCTTATATAGCGATGTATCTACCAATTATTATACGTAGGTATACAGATTTACTTAAATTCTATAATACATTTGTAAAAGTATGTGTTTTATCATTGATACTTTCTGTAGGTACCTACTGAATATGAAATTTATGATATAATATAAATACAAATACATAATTATATATAAGTTTAGTAACTTTATTTTACTATATTCATGTTTAAATCTCACTTACTTAAGTGGGTATTACTTATTTTTTAACATCATAAAAAATATTTTTGGTACTATTATTATAACTATAATAGGTTTATATAGGCTCCGAAACTACTGGAACGATTTGAAAAATTCTTTCACTGTTGGGAAGCTATATTATCAGCAAGTAACATACTTAGGCAATATTTTATAAAGTTACGCGGGCGAAGCCGTGTGCAACAGCTAGTATTTAATATTTTTAATAGTCTACCATGCACATTAAAGTTTAGTCACCTTACCCACATTTAGTCACCACACGCCTACTGCGTATTGGCAGCGTTCAATAAGCAATAGTTATTAGCAAAAAAACTTATTTATTAGATCAGTCCAGTTTTGTAAAGAGATCAGGCCATCAGTTTTTATTATATTTTCGTTTTAACACTTAAAACTTATATATAAAAAAAAAACTGATAGCCTGAAAATTACTGAAATCAAGAATTCTCCAAAGTGTAAGTTAAAAAAAACATGGCCCTGATTTTAACCGTTCTTTAACAGCTAACATTTCTTGATAAGCTATAAACTATGAATAACTCCAATATTCGTTGATACCTACCCGACTCCCGACATGTGAGTGTCTTTCGTTTTGTGCTTTGCTTGATTGTGAATCGATTAATAGAAAATTCTACTTTCGAAATCGTTGTCGTTCATTATTTACGAAATTCGACGAGTCCTTCATTACAATTTCGAGACCTAATTACGGAACAGCGGCCAATTATTAAATAATGGTGCGAACCAAAAACTGACAAAGGATCGACGAAGTAACAAGTTACATTAAAACAACAAAGTAAACATTCTGTTGTTTGTTGTGTAATTAGTGAAATCTGTTGTGAATTTTAGATAAACCAGCACACATTGTTCTCTTAGTAAGTATATCAGTTCGTTGGCTACCTATATTTTAATGCACCGTCAATGATACCCTGTCATTGTTTGCAATATCCATCATCTGCATATCCATTGTGCCTATTAATCTACTAATTTAAATTTTTTACGTAACTGAGAAGAATAATCATGAGAAATTGTTTCAATGTGAATTATATTTATGACTTAATGGCAAACTAGCTGTGCCCGCGACTTTGTTCGTGTTGAAAATTTAAAATTATCGCTGTGACGACGGTGGCGCCGTTTTTTTTAATATTTTTAGACGATCCCTCGGGAAGTCAGTGATTTTTATATCTTAATGAGACACCATAATTGACCAACTACTTATTGAAGTTGTTATTGAAAATAATGTTATTACCTACTAGGTAATCGTTCTGGGAAATACTCACAGTCATGTTAATACGATTGCGAAAATTTAGCGTTTACTTATAAAAAGAATCGGGGAACCAAAATGTTACCAAATGTTGGTACTTAATTGGTCCCAAAAATAAATATTTTTTTAAAATTGTGTTTCTAATTATTAATTAATTTAATTGACATCAAATTCATAAAACAAACTTAATGTTTAGCCACTTGAAATTCGATTACAAAACATGAACATTAGTCCAGTCATCATATATGTTACGGCTAAAGATAGGTGTGAACATAAACTTAAGATTAGCCGGCTAAACTTAGGTTTATCTTCGAGGAGATGTTAATGTTAGTTTCATCTATCATTAGCCGGCTAAACTTAAGTTTAACTGCAGGCCCTTGGCTAAAAATGTAGAAGCAAATGAAAAAGGAAACGGTATAATAATGTTTACTATTTCGACACGAAAACTTTTATTAAAAAAATAATCACTCTCATACTTATGTAGGTATACAAAATTACAAAATAAAACTTCTGCAGTGTTAATAACTTAAAACAATATCTAGTCATTAAAATAATAAGGAGCCCCCATCCCTCCCTTATCCTTAATCCTTCTATGGTCGGCAGTGCACTTGTAGAACTAATGGCGTAGCTTGTGTTATAGGCGACGGTAGCCACCTACCATCAAGTGGACCGTCAGCCTGTCTGTCGACCTTATCATAAAAAAGGAGCTATTTGTGGGAACATGATAAACTAGAATGACATTTCGAATTACAAAGAACATTATTATTCGATGAAATCCATTGAAACATTTTTAGCCGTTTCGTTTCGGTTAATGTGCACATTAACCGGCTAAAGATGGAAATTCACGACGCAAACTAACATGATATCGAACTTTAGCCGCCTCTCGAAGATAAACTTAAGATTAGGCGGCTAAACTTAAGTTTATGTTCACACCTAACTTTAGCCGTAACATATACATTTGGAAACAAAAATGAACATAAAAAGCTGATTTTTGGATATTGTGTTCGGGGGACTCAGAAAAGCTTAACTTCAAATTGTCGACCAAGATTTCCTATGAGCTTTCGCCGCCATCTTTGAAAAAGGGGTAAATTTTTATTTTTTAGCGATAACTCGGCTCTTCGTCATTATACGAAAATTTTGATAATATACTTTTTGGTTGCTTTTTTTATGCTCTACAATTTAGGTCATTAGCATTTTTCCTTTATTGTTGATCGTTGTTGAGATATCGGACGAGAAAGTATAAAATTGATGTAGAAACGTTGTTTGCTATTCTCTCTTTTCTCGTAAAACATATCAAAAATATGTTTATTATCAAACTTGTAGAGCATACTGATATTTACAATGTGCTTTTTTGTTTTTTTTTTCGGACAAAAATTACTATTTTGAGCTCCCCGTAAAGTTGGCAAGTCCGCGCGAAGTTTCGATTTCATAGCTCGTGCGGTTGTGTTAATATGTTTCGACGGATTAATGGTTCCAGAAAAAATTATTAAAATACAATATAAACAAATATAACAACAAGAATATGAATGACACGTCCAATATTTATTTGAAAAATACATAATTTGATTTTATAGAAGTAGAAATTGAAGATTCATCGAGGTCCGTTTTGTATTTATAATTTTTGTCGTTTCGATGGTCTCGGTCCACATTCTTCCTCCTCAGGAATTCTTCGAAATGTTGAGATTTTGGATGAATGGATGATGATCCATGAGATGATTCTTGGATAATACAATCATCCACATCATCCTCGTCACACAAGAAGTCGACTAAAAAAAAAAACCAAAAAAGCACATTGTAAGTGTCAGTATGCTCTACAAGTTTGATAATAGACATATTTTCTATATGTTTTACGAGAAAAGAAAGAATAGCAAAAAACAAGTTTCAACATATCAATTTTAAACTTTCTCGTCCGATATCTCAACAACGATCAACAATAAAGGAAAAATGCTAATGACCTAAATTGTAGAGCATAAAAAAAGTAACCAAAAAGTATATCATCAAAATTTTCGTATCACGACGGAGAGCCGAGTTATCGCTAAAAAATAAAAATTTACCCCTTTTTCAAAATGGCGGCGAAAGCTCATTGGAAATCTTGGTCGACAATTTAAAGTTAAGCTTTTCTGAGCCCCCCGAACACAATATCCAAAAATCAGTTTTTTATGTTCATTTTGATTTCTTTGCCTTTTTTTTCGGATATAATGACTGGACTACATTCCATTTAAGCAAATCAAATCACGCATTTCAACCAAAAGTATTGGGAAAGCCAACATCAAAATGAATATTTTTGATGAAATAAACCACTTGACGTCAATTTTTTTAACTTTGTATTATTTTTATTTCAAGTTTCAATTTCAATTTGCCTTATCTATAGCAAACATAGTAAGAGTCAATTAAGTTATTGTGCAAGAAGAAGGACAAGAAGGACAAGAAGAACACTTACGTGCCTGCCTACATATCTAACGCATTGGTTTAAAGTATGTATTTCCAACTGAAACAGTTGCACTGGATAATGATATTGGTAAATTATACACGCCACATTTGAATAAATGAACTGAATAACCAGCATAATAGGCTAAGTTATCTGGATTGCAATCAAACAAAGGCTACTTACAACTGTACTTAATCGTCATTTCACATACGGTTTCTACTGACGCAGGTAGGTAGCTACGTTTTATCTTAGTCTGTAATAGAAAAGAGGTGGAATACTGTCTGCAAGAACATACATTGCTTTTTTCTTTTATTTAAAGATTGAAGTATTTCTTTTTGATATTAAAATTATCTAATTGACCACTAACCATTCATTCGAAAATGAATTATTCTATTATTTATTATATTTGTTATCTACCTACACTTATATAGTCATTTGTCCTAAGTGATTTATCAACTCAGAGCCTAAACCACAGGGGTTAAAAACTTGAAATTTAGGCAGATGATGCATTTTATTATGTAAACATCAAAGAATTAAGGATTTTTCGAAATTCAACCCCCAAAGGGGTCAAAGTTAGAAGCATGAAATTTCATATACAAGCTTCTGGTTTGAAATAAATAAATACGTATTTCAGCGTTTTTGAAAATCGCTCCCCCGAAAGGGTGCAATGAAGGTTGAAAATTTATATGGGAAGTCATTTTTGTAGTAATAATGATGAAATTTATTATTAAAGCTTCTCAGCAAAAATAAATACAAACGTGTTTTGTCGTTTTTAGGAATTCAACTCCAAACGGGAGAAAAATGGGATGGAAACATTATATTAGGTATATATAAGCAGTGTCCAGTACCGCGCGCGCCCCATGCGTAACGCAGCAAAGCGGGGCAAGGATCAGCTTTGCTGTCAATATAATCAATATTATATTGATATGCAATTTTGCCATAAAATGGATAGCTCGACTGGCAACAGTATCGACCCCCTCCAGACAACCACCGTGAAATTATAGAACATAATGTGTTGTGGAGTAAGTTATGCCTGACCCTGTTTACCATATGACTTTATCCTAGGTCGGCAATTCCCCCTGGAGTCGCATGCGTTATAGGAGACAGTTAGCCACCTACCATCAATATACTATCAGCTTGTTTGTAATTTAACATTAAAAAATGTACTTTAAAGGGGAAATAAGGAAATATGTAGAAATAAATTTGTAAAAGTGAAGAGAGATCCGTTATTCATGCCTCAAAATGAAAGACTTGAAGTGAAGTTATTTTATGGTATAGTCTTTTGTAAATAAATATTGAAACAGTACGCTTTGCCACTATTTCCAAGGTGAATTTTCATGTATTAAAAAAATATTATTTCCAGTTCCAAGGTGAACTTTCATGTATTAAAAAAAATTAAGAAAATACTATTAAATATTATAAACTAACAAGCATAATATAATGATGTTATTATTGAAGAATTTACTTTTAAATTTATTTATTTTTAATTTTTTTTACTATATTATTATACAATTGCCTTTTTTTCTATCTGTCCTTAGTTTAGTGAATAGAGAAGGAGGCGATTTGCTTGCTCCGCGGTCTGCACTGCACACAATGGCTTTTAGAATGGCGATACACATACGGTGCAGCCCATGCAAATGTTACTCACATACGATACACACCTACTTACACCCACATCACTTGCCACTTTCAAATTGCAAACTTCTTTGTACTTCTACGGGTTAGGGTAAAGATAAAGCCTTTTTTGTAAAGCTTTTTGTACTAATAAATAACTCGTCAACGTGGCTAATAATTATTTCTACAAATAAAACCATTTATTCACTTAGAGCTAAAAGAAGTAGTTTGCAACAATAATTAATTATCATTACCTAAAATTGTAACTGTACTTAGAATTACAATCACAATTGTAATTGTAATCATTGTGACTTTCGATGTGTTAATTATTTTCAATTTGTTGTATTGTAATTAAAATTTGTTGACATAATTTTCTTTTTAACCCACTTATGATATATAAAGTTCTTAAAATGTCTAAATTACGAGTAAATACTTACCTATAGTCTAAAATCCGGCTGCAAGAATGCGTATCAATCAAGGATTTAATAAAAATCTTTTTTTTTTTTAATGTACAATTATAAAAGGAGCAATATGTTTTGGGCAGGGTGCCGATTAAAATGTGCCCGCTAATATTTTTAATTATATTAATAATTATTGACTGTTAGGGAAAAAAATATTTACTAGTCATTAAAATAAACTATACTTCACACCACAGCCACAAACGTAGAGAACTTGAAAAGTGATAGGTGCCGTTGCTCATCTGGTCGCAACCTCTTGGCAGCCAGGTATAAGCCAGTAATATTTTGTTACATAAATGAACTTACTACTCAAATGAATAAGTTATGTATTAAATTAAATCTAATTTTCTTCTGTATATGATAAACTACCTCTGCCTATGTAAAAGTGCACGCAAATAGCGGTGCCAAGCTTTTAGAGATTACTTAGAGTGAAAGAGTTACCGCGCTACATCATTCGTTACACAAGGATAGCGAAAGCCTTTGTCGGTGTTTTTGAAGTTTCATTTAAAACATATAAAACATAAGTAAAGTAAAGTTTTACTTTAAAAAAATGAAGTGTTTCCTGTGTTATGTTATTAATGTTACGTCCCACTGCTGAATCCAGTATCTATACTAGATTCAGTCCATATTTCTTGTCTAGTGGCATGATTTCTTAACTATTTCTACACATACAAAAAAAATCGAAAAAATCTCAGGACGTTAATTTAAAAGAGAGTTCGAAACTAACAGTATGCGGCCGCCATGCAAACTGGGCTATCACTCTTTTAAAGTGACTAGCTTTTTACCGCGACTTCGTCCGAATTATTTTTTCTTAAGTCATGAAAATTTTATTTAATGTTTATTAATTTCTCATTTATTATTGCTCGTTGATTCTTTTTCCGGAAAGAAGGTACTTTTTTTTTTTGGTCGAAAAGTTCGCCTTGCTTTCTATTTTTATATTTATCTATAAATGAAAAAAAAAAATGATGGAAAAATTAATTTAATTGCCTTTAATCTGTGACGAAAATAGGTAAGCTAAGAAATCACTTGACGCTCTGTACCAAAGACTTATTAAGTGCATATGAAGGACCTAAATCTTCAAGAAAGTCTGAAATGATTAATGAAAAATGTGTACCAAGCTTTAAGAATAACTAGTTACCTAATATAGTACAAGTGCTCTATACATAGGAGTAAGTAAATCTCTTCCGTACAGTTCACGTGAATAATTCACGAAACATCTTGGGTAGTTTATTTTTTAATTAGTGGCCGCTTTTTCATAGGTCGGCTTCAATCAAGATAGGAGACTGTTCGTGTGAATGGCCGGCGGTCGCTCGATGTTGCCTCACGCACCGGGGCTGCGGGCTGCCTCGCTGCCTCACCGATTATATGCAAATGAGATGTCATAACACGTGAATAATTATAGCTACCACGAGTCGCCCTTTCGGACGAACCGCACAAATTGGATTTACGTGAAATTCAAGTTTCACCCGTTGCGACACGACGTTCATGCATGTAAAGTATTTGACGTTATAAAGTAATGGAAGTAAAATTTATATACATATTAAATTCGAATTAAATAGCTCTACTCATTATATATTACAAGCGGCCCGCACCCGGCTTCGCACGTATGCATTTTTTATTTCTACAAATTATATACCTACCTACACAAACCTTCCTCATTTACAGCCTCATTTCCTCATTTAGTTTAGAAGAAGTTTGCGCAGAAACAAACTTAGGACAACAACAACAACAATTAGGATAAGAAGTACGACACCGATGGGATAAAAAAAAAGAAAAAAATTAGGGTAACGGCTTTCTTTACTCACTCGCAGTTAACAATTATTGTTGACTTAACAACGCAGGAAAGTTATTTCTGGCATAATTTTTTATACTGCTAAGTCCCGTCCATTTTTCATGCGGTCACACAATTTTTCAGGAAAGGTCCGCTGTGGAAATTGCGACCAACGTCGGGGGGCAGCGTGACCAAGCATGCTGCGTTAAGGGGCGCGCGAATCGTTATGCTAAATAGCTGTTTCAACTTCGATAACATCACAAGTCTTTTAATAGTTACTTTCTAAATTCAACCTGTTGCTCATATCTGTAAAGCTCATTTTAGCTAAATATTATTCCTTTGTCCAAAGCTATTTTGTTACGAGGAAACTACATTGGGCTGCGTGTCCGCTGCTTGTAGTCGCGATAGCAGGAAAATGAACGGTTGACTACGTTTATGGCTTACCTGCGGTGTTTAGATTTAAGGCAATACTCGTCCCCGTAAATACAATACATGTACAGCGATAAAGCGCCTTAATAAGGTTTACAGTCCTTCCTAACTACGCTAACTTTGTCGTAAGAAGCAAAGTTTTATAGCCAAAGCAATTTGGGTCCGATTTTTTACTTGCGAACCGTATCCGTAATTTATGTTTTCGTAGCGAAACGAATGTTTTACAGCATTAGGTATCATATAAACAAGAAAACCAGACAGAACTACAAAGTTATTGTTTCCATTTGTATTGTAGATATAAATAAAATGAAAATGACCATTATTACAATAAAGAAATTTTAAGTCAGTCATGACATATGAGGCTAAAACTTAATGTCTTGTAAATAGCTCGACTTGGAGAGAAACTTATTATATGCTTAGCTCAGTGCTCTAAGTTTGTTAAACGCGATTAGAAAATTAAATTCAAGAAAATGATTTCTTAGCAATTGTAGCTAAGAGGGAATAATAAACTACCTACCTACAATCTGTAGTAGGAATAAACATCGGCAGTGTTAACAGAAAGTAAATTCTGTTTCTCACCCATTTTTTTTTTGTTAAACCATATTGCAATATTAACGTAATGTGCATATACGTTAATCGCTTTCAAAGATAATAACCTCGGGTATTGTTAATTTTAAACATTTTTACCATACAATAAGAGAAGAACAATGTTACCCTCGAGAAATAATTGGAAATCACAACAAAAATACGGAAATGGATGCGGTTTGTGGCTTTTTTTGTAAAGTAATGAATAAAATTCTCGACGAGTAAGTAAAAGACAGAATTTGCATTGTTTGTTGCACCAACAAGGTCAACTGCGCTTGGAACAAATACACCAAGGATATATTTATCGACAGTCGGATTTAATTGCGAGATCGGTTAAGGGAGCTTTAAGTATAAATACACAGCGAAGTCTTTTTTTGTCAACAAAGAGTATTGAAACTAGGTAGGTAATTTACAACAGACGCCAATGTACATTGACGCAATTTTTTATAATAAATGCCGATGGTGAGATTTTTTAAAAGAGTAGTTTTTTATAGTTATAAATTATTATTTTTTAATAATTTGTAGACAGTTGATAGTCCGATTGATGATGGGTGGGTGGGGGGGCCCAATCGTCAATAAACACAACCAGAAGGATGCAAGTGAGCTGACGACATTGATAGGATAAAGGATATTATTTTCCCCGACTATCAATTGACATCGGACGATTAGGAGTGTTAAACAAATGTTAGACTGAAAAATAGCCATTGTAAAGCAAAAAGCAACCGAAATCAAAGAAACACTTTTAATCGTCACTCTAAAAAAATAGCCAAGATGATGACAATCCTGAGAAGAAACCGATAGAAGGACCATTACCTCAGGATACCATTACTTTTGTCATCATTAAAATATAATACCTAAGTAACAATTAGCATTTGCTAGCAATGCTCAAAAAGTAAATTTCACGCCTTAAGTAGGTACTTAAGGCGTGAAATTTACTTTTTGAGCATTTTGAAATTTACTTTTTACTAAACTGATCATCATGACATTTTACATACACGTTGTCAGGGATATACAGTAAAGTAGAACATAATCCAACTGTTCTCGAGTATGATATGAGAATGAAAACATATGAGAACAAAAACGTATGAGCAATAAATATTGAATAAATGTTTTAACAATAAAATGATGTTTTACAGTAGCGCCTTAAACAACTTAGATGGAGCCATAAATTACGCTAAGTGGGGCCACCACAGGCTTAGACTGTTTCTATTCGGCTCAGGTAGACAATACCGTTTTCCTTCATTGTTCCTCTAGTGGAACCCACAAGCAATTTAAAAACCACTAAACTGCCATTCTCACACCGTGAATTTCACGACACAAAAGTCGTCGAAAACGCAATGCGAGATGAAGCCTTTGTGGTTACAGCGTTTGATCTGTAATTAGGGTGTTTAACACTTAATAGTATAATAGCTCCGTGTAACGGTTCCGATCTGATAGTATTGTGTTTTTTGTGCCGCATAAGCGCCTCCACTTCTCATTGTAACCGTGGAAGAAAATTTAATGAACGTGACGTGTCCTGTAAATTGGACAATTAGACGCCCGATTCACACAATAAAATACATTTGACTATTACGCCAGTGATGAAAATAATCCTAAATTATAAGTTACTTTTCTACTAGAATATATTCGATAGATTCTACTAAAAGATACCCTATTCGATGATATGTCGCCCACAGACCTATGTAAGATCAAAACCTCACGGCTTCAAGGTGGGATTGGAAAGGCATACCTAGTTTTTTTATATAATAATGTATAGGAGGCAGGCAGGCCGACAGTCATTCCATCTGTATGGGAGCTACGATTCCACAGACAGACACAAATAATACATACACATACATACACACGTCAAATTTATAACACCCCGTTTTTGTGTCGGGCGTTAAAAATAACGAAATAACGGATAACGGGATCTGAATGTTTTCGGCACTCCAGCGTTGGAGCTACTACCTTAACAGTCACTGCTCATCAGCAGATGTATTATAAAACATAAATCTATACTACCTATAATAGAGGTTGTATTTTTGTTTGTAATGAATAAACTCAAAAAATACTGGAGCGTTTTTAATTATTTTTTTTATTGTTTATTTTTACCCAAAGAAAATTACACTTACAATGATATCAAGTTTAAGTGCAACATAAACTTATTCAAGTTTTATCCTACTTACCTACACATAAAAACTTTTACCTATAGAAAGCTATATTATCAACAAGTAGCATGGGTATTTTGTAAAATTACGCGAACGAATTCGCGTGCAACAGCTAGTATAATAATACAACTATATTTCTCGTGATCTTAGCACATGTCGCTAAGTAAGATGTAATCATGGTTTCGTGTATTAAACGGCTGGGGTGTTCAATGGCAGTCTTTTTGCGGGATACCCGACATATTCCCAAGGCAGGTGTGGTCGAGTCACTCGGTCCCGACGACGACATTAATGAACACAATGAAGACGTATTCCTACGAGTATATCCGGCGTTGATCGATTGATTTACTCGCTGCCACCGCGCTCGAGCTTTTTGTATTCGAATGTCGCTCGCTATTTGCATATCAGCCTCGCGGAGGGACGAATTTTAAACAAGATATACGGTGGAAGTCATGATGTACACACTAGGCGCGTTACCTCGGGGGATGTCGACATTTGCATACAGACCTTTGAATTTCGTAAGCGGTTAAACATAAATACGCATAAAAATACTGCAAATCATAAATTATATTTCGCAATATAAAGGGGATCAATCAGTTATGTATGAAGATCAGGCCATCAGTTTTTTTAATGTTTTCGTTTTCACGGTAGAAACTTGTACTAATAGGTAAGAAGAAATTATAGATTTTTACTGGGAAAATATCGTGTAATTTGGCAATGGTTTTTCATAGACATTTAAGTTAAGTTTAAGTTTGAATTTAGCATCCCTTACCAACGCAAACAAAAACAACACCAAGTGCTGTTATTTCATGGTAGTCTGTAAGGAGGTGGTTACAGTCGCCAAGGGCTGCCCTCTAATACATTATAGAAAACATATTAAAATTAATTTATTAATGTTAAAGACGTATATTTATATTTAAGTACTTTTTATATTAAGGTCGGCTGGCAGGCTGACGTTTCATTTGATGGTAGGTGGCTAACGTGGTCTAACACTTCACTGTGGTCTGCCCAGACAGGCTACCGAAATGACTGCAAAATGCAGTGTGCCCTGCCACTACTTTCCAGATCCAAACCAGAGACAAATTTAAAAAGTTATTTCCAAAGTTGACTCTGTCGGGAATCGAACCCGAGAACCCTGGAACAGAGCATTAAGGCAAGAAGCACCCTAACCACTCATCCAACGAGGTCGTCATTGTATTTATATAATGTAATTTATCTAAATACAAATATTATTTGGGTAATTTCCATTTTCTTTTTTTAAGTTTTTTGTCCTTAAAAAAGTAAATAGTCGTAGCAAGTAGGAATAACGCGGGGCTGTTTGTTTTACACTGTGAAGGGTTCACTCTTTTTATTATTCAAGATCCTCATCGATTACAAGCACTTTTATCGATGTTTAACGACTATTAAATGTTAATTGACTTTCAATTAGCTAACTACGTCTCGTTTAACCGTTCGTTTAGTGGGTAGGTAGGTACAAATGCGAATACAGTTAATTTCATATGTAAGAAAGAGACATTGACTGTAATTTAATAGATTGGTTTGCAAAGGAAATAACTTTCAACAAGGAGTACAAAACAGAATCTTAGTAAGTATTGAAAGATTAATTTAATCATTTTACACTGTTACATTTATTAGATATACTTGGGCCTCTTTCACCATCTCTGAGTAAAGTGTCAAGTAGGCTAACCGCCATTTAAAGTCACCGGTAAGAAAGCGTACGAGTTTCTCTATCTTCTAGTAGCATAACTCAAGGGTAGGTAATTTCAAAGAAATTGAAACAAGATACTCTTTACATTTACTCGCCAATTAGCGTTACTTGAAAAATAACTAATCAACACTTGTAGTTGGTGAAAAAGGCCTTTAGTGTAACAAATTATAGAAAACATAATATAACCCACGATATTTATTTGTACTTGTATTAATATAAAGTGACTATTTTGTGAAATCCAATCAATTTATTAATAAATGTCAATGAAATTGCAAACAAAAAAGTATCTACCTCAATTTTTTCAAAAAATTAAACGTTAATGGTGTAATATAATCTTATTTACTATGTACTTCAAATAAATCTACACTCAAGAAAATAAATGTCTAGTAAAACAGTATTCTATATTTTAATAACCTCTTAGTTGCAAATAAGTACTTAAATGTTCTAAATCATAAGAGAGGATCTTAAGGAGTTCCCTTCCTTTAAAAAAGTGTTAGAAAACATTGTACAAGTAAATATACTTACTTACTCTCTTCTAATTAGCATTGAATATAATGTTGGGCTAATAAGGTATTTGTTAACTGCTACAAAATATTAAAATGAAGTCGTCATAAAATGGCTTGCGTCGAACGGAATGAAACATATTTTCACATCGTGTATAAAACAATGGCCAGTGGCAGTTGCCTCGTTCGCTTATCTGTTGCATCAATAAATGCCTTTCTACAGAACGTCGAAGTACGTTATATACAAATTTAATTATTACGTCCGTCCACTGTAGGAAGAACTCCTCGGTTGGTTCACATCGCACGTGTTAGGAATTGATGAAAAAGTTCTTAATGTGTCAAAGTAATTTGGAGTAAAAGTTTTCAATTATGCATGCAGAATGTTAGTGTATATTTTATTAGATGCGAACGTATGATTGTCACGGAGCGTTCATGGAGATGGGCTTGACTTAATGGAGTTTTAATGGCATCAGGGCAAACATTCCTCCCCATTGTTAAAATAATTAATATTAGATAATCCATTTAGAAATGTAATATAAATAATTATCTATTTGTGTGTGTATCACAACTATCATTTGATTTTTAAGTATCATTGATTTCAGTGACCACCCTCACAGAAGACTGCCGAAAAAGACTTTACTTCATCTAATGATCTTGATGCTGTCAAGGTCGACAGGACATTATTTCAACATATAAATAACAATTGTTGCGTAGTATCTTGTGAAAACGTATACGTATTTTTCCTTGGAAATTTATATTCAATAACCGATTCATACTTTGACTCTTTTCAGTGTGACTTGTTGAGAACAAACGCATATATAAGTTTAGTGAAGAAGTATTGTATTTGTTAGATTTATTATTCATTCAGGCTGTATTGTTGCAAATGAAAATGTATACAAAATGACAAAAATATATTTTCCAACAATATAACCAAAATTAACCATCAATACAAAAATAGGCTCAAATCGCATGTTAGGCCAATTGTTCGCTAGCAAGTTATCTACTTGAATATTTATTATCACCCAATGCCAATAGTTTTTACCTACTAATGAATTTTTCAATATTTAAGACAAACGGATATTCATAGTGTGTGGTACCAAATTCGTTTATATTAAATAAACACCTGTTCAAGTTAAACTGAGACCCTTTAAATTATGATGCGCCTCTTGGTTTTGTTTTAAAAATTCTAACTGTTCCACATCAAAGTATCGCAAGGTGTATTTTTGAATATGATTAGCTGCTTGTCAGAAAGAGTTAGAGGGCAAACGTATTTAAACTTAATAGGCAACGGGTTGAACACACACATTTTAAAACAATTACCTATATAAAAATATCCGTTTTTCGTTTCGTTTTCTCAAAAAGTCATAAAAGTTCACTGCAGCAAGTGTTACGAGTTTGTAGATTAAATTTTATGAACATTATGGTTCACAAAAACAAAACCTATATCTTCTTGAAGTAACGGCTCAGACCATGTGCGGGATGAGATAAAGTATAGTTTCGTATTCGTGATCACGAATGATGAATTTTGAATGAATGCACACTACGTAACTCGATAATGAACACTTACTTCCTCGAATAGAGGGAAGGCAAGCGCAATAAAAGGGAGAGGGATTGGAATATTTAGTTGTGGATAATTCAAAATAAGGTAATATCGAAACCATCAGCAAACTTTTTAGACATTGAACTGAGTTAAGTACAAAATATTTCACGTACCTACGCATCTGAATCTTTAAAACCTTTACCTACTCCCGTTTAAATATTAATGATTTGAAACGAACTAAATCCTACTTACATTTATAAAATAAGTGTACCTACGTGTTAAATGATACGAAAGTTTAACTGAGCCTGGGTTGAGGGCAAATCGTTGGCAGTAGGTAGATACTATTGAGACGGATGACAAAAATCAGAAAGAAAAACCCAGTCGTCAGTCTTTATTTTTGATATTTATCTAAACAAATATATATATAATTAAAATGTACCAAATATAAATGATAATTAAGCTGTTAGTTTAAGCTGTTATCACACTACAATTTGAAGGATTCCAATTTAGGAACCTAAGTAGTGAACTAGTGATCACACTACACTAAATTGATTTCTAAATCGAAGATATAGAATTGAAAATAGATAAAATCTAAATTGGATCCAATCTGTTCTAACTGCGACTGCACTTTTAATTTTCCTAAATTGGAATCCTTCAAATTGTAAAGTGTGATAACCGCTTTATGAAGAGTACTTGAAGTGGCATTCTAAAAAGGCATTGTACCGCCCGACCAATAGGGACGGTAATAAACAGTTAATTGCAAACTGGAAGGGGAATGCTCGCCAATGAGTGAGCATTAGGGGCCGCTTATATAAATGAATTCATTCAACGCGCCTACTATGTATAGGTAGGTAATAATAAGAATTTGACGCTTATTACTAATGATATTATCACACATACCTACATAAGTAGGTAAATGCATTTGCTAGATGTCAACTGTTCGGTTTTTTTTTTAAATAAAGAACCAGAGTAATTTCTTGTATTTTTCTAGTAAACTACTCGTAGGTCCTTTACGAGTATTAGTAATAGGTACTATATTACTAATATTGTAGTATTAGTAGTTGTAGTACCTACTTGATACATTGTTGTTTCAATGTAGGTAGTACTATTAGTTGTGCTTTTTAGTATTTTGTACTTTAGGCTCCGAATATATAATAAAATAATACTAGCGTGCCTACTTAGGGTACTCTGAGAAAACGGGAAGGTTAAAAATAAATAAGTTATTGCTGCAAATAACTAAGCGACACTGTTAATATGGAGCCTGCAATGTGTATTGCTAAAAACAAATAAGTCAGATTGGCAACTATTACTCATTTAATATCAACCAATTAACTTTGTTAAATTATTTACCTAGTAGATTATTTCGAAATAGCACATTTTAGTTGGTTATTATTAACTTAGTTATTCTGAAATTATAGCAAATTTAATCGGTATTCTGAACAAACTGGTTTGGTTGCCACAGCAACAACACATTTACTTATAACCGATTTAGACGGTAACACTTACAACCTTACTTGGTTAATGTTAGCTAATCTACTTGGTATTCTGAACAGACTTATTTGGTTGTCACAGCAAAACCATATTTACTTTTTAACCTATTTAGACGGTAACCCCTACAACCTTACTTGGTTAATATTAGCTAATCTATTCGGTATTCCGAACGAACTTGTTTGGTTGTTGTAAAGGTCAGGTAAAGGGTAATAATAAAAAATATATATTAAAAAAACCGTTTATTTGTATTTAAAGTATAAATGTTATTGTGGTCTTATAGGTCAATATTAAGTATTCATACTTAACAAATTTAAAAAAAAAAAACATAAAATAAAGCAAACATTATATTACCTCTTAATTGTTGTGAATTAATAATAATAATAGTGAAACGCCTTTATATATTTTAGAGCTACTTAATTTAACAATTTTAAAATTAAACATAAAATAAAGCAAACATATTTTCTCTTTTTTGTTGTGAATTATTTATAATAATAGTGAAAAGTCTTTATATATATTTAGAGCAACTTAATTTAACAATTTTAAAATTTTAAGTTCTCGATTGACGGACCCACAACTATAATAAATGACTGAACTGTCTTATGATTGACTGTATTTCAAAATCATTTGTTACGTGTGTGATAAATCCTTCAAGTACTCCACCTTTCGATGGGCGCCAAACTTTTTGAGGGCATTTTTCAATCTTATGGTTGTCACTGATAATAGTGATGGGATCAGCATGAAGCAAGCAATATTAGAATAGAAGTTTCCTCTGAAGCTGAAACAATAAGTATTTATTTTGTTATAATTTACAACATTTAACCATAGCACAGGATGTTAGCATCAAGCAATAAGCTTCTAGGAGATATGGAATATCGATAGGGGAAAGAAATTTTTCTTTCAAGTGTTTCTTTCAAAACTATACAAAAATAGTAAGAGTAGAAAAAAAGCTTCAGATAAATATTGCTGAGAATCTAATTTTATATAAAAATTTTCATATAATAAAAATTTTCATATAAATTTTTATGTAACAGAATTTAAAAGGTTGGAATATAAGGGTTGAAAGGTAAAGCCAGAAATTTATTCAATTCATTTTTAACCTCCTCAACTGTTAATTTTATTTTGGCAAAAAGTTATATGATGAACATTTTTCTGTAAAATTTTCTTCAAAATTTATCTGAGACTTTTTTACTAATACTTACATATACATATGTATATTGCATAATACTTTAGAAACTCATATAAAAATGATCCTCTCAGAACTCGAATTTTGATGTGTTAGTGAGTTACAATATTGTAATGCGACCAGCGTCTGCAGTTGTTTATCCTTTATTTTGTAAAAAATTAAAACTTAAACAAATATTAAAATTTAAACAAATCTGAATTGGTTCAGAATGCTAACAATTTTGTTTAAAAATTATTAAGTGCAATGTTAAAAATAACCAAGTATCCATAACAATGTTGACGTGTTAGATTATAACCAACGTTGCTTATGTATTTTTAAACTAGTTTTAGTTAATTTTAAATAATCTGCCTTTAACCGAGCCAAAAAGGCACTTTGTTAAAGTAAAATTTTCTCAGTGTAGGTATAGTACTCCTGAGTAGTGGCAGTTCTTAGTAGTACTACTGATAGGTACACTTCGGGGTTTATACATAGTTTGGGTGCTTATTTTATTTTGAACTATATATTATGATACCTACCTTCTACCAATTTTTAATGATTTTTTTTAATAAGCGGTGTTATAGATACCTACTTATATAGTTCATGTTTCCAAAAATGGAATATTTGTATGTATTTTCGCTTTGTCATGTAGGTACCTATTATTTAAAATAAATATTCATATAGGTACCTAGTTTTCCCATAATGCAAGTTGATATAGGTACAGCAAACAAATTTTGGTTAGAAATTTAACATTTTGGGAATAAATATAAGAAAAATAATAATAAGATGTAATAATAAGATTAAGTGACCATAAATTAAAACTGATTTTTATTAAGATTTTTATAAATGATTTTATTCTCCTAAAAGAAGTGTGTAAGTACCACACAAAACCGGTTCGTACCGGCTTTAAACGAAGAGTCGGTACGTTTCAAAGGAAAATATTATTTCCAAATTATGTTAATTGTTTACCGTAGCTTATGTGCAACTCGACATAAGTTATTATATCCACCACTACACTACACAAGTGGACCATAGACCATGGTGTCTATTTTTGTCACATACTAACTTGCGCGTTTTAGGGGAGAGGCGGTTATAACGTACCACTTTTGACTTACCTCAGATACTTCGTTTGAGAAGAGACTTTAAAAAAGTTTAATGAAAGTGTAAAATAAAGCATAGTATATTATTATAAAGCATAGTATATAATTTTTACTATGCGTTTCATAGCAATTTTTAAACCCTGTGTGAATACCTTGCTTCTCGTTACTTCTATGAAAACTTCAAATCATAATCTAATAAATTCATTAGTTCAAATCATAATAAGGTCATAGGGCTTTTTACATTGACTCAATAGAGCGGAAGCGCAAGAGGGAACGGGAGCGATCGCAAGCTGTACGATTCTGTTAAGTCATTGAATTTATTCGTTTAAACCAAAAGTAACCAGTTTTGTATGTATATTAAATACATTCATAGCTCTATTGGTCTCGACACACGGAAGCGTGCTACTGTTCGCTGTCATTGTATTGCCGCTGACACTATTATGGATTCTATCATACTGGTTCGTCTCGGTTCGCGTCTAAAGATGCCGCAACTCTTTGTCACTTGTCCACACTCGTTCACACATACTCACATAATAAATTTCCAACATTAGGTACTGCAACTTGTGGATAGCATAGTATTATATGCAGTGGCGGAATTACTACAGCAGGCTGAGTAGGCTGGAGCCTAGGGCAGCAGATTATAGGGGCGACAAATGCGGAACTAAATTTTGTTATATCTTTTTTTAATGTTAAAGTCGACACACACGCTGACGGTCCACTTGATGGTAGGTGGCTACCGTCACCTATCATCAAGTCACCGTCAAGCAACGCCACAGGTGTTATAAGCTCTGCCGACCATAGAAGGACTATGGATAAGGGATTGGGATTGGGATGCACTTTTCAATGTTGGCTCTGGTCTGAACCTAGAAAGCAGTGGCAGGGCACAGCATACTGTGTTTCTCAGTCATTTGCGCATCCCGTCTGAGGGCAGTAACCACCCTCTTACACCGAAATAACAAGACCACCGTGAAATAACAGCATGTTTGCTGTTGTGTTTTGGTGAATATTAAGGAATGTCAGAGCCGATTCTCCTATTTCCTTCTTATAATTTATTTTAGGTATCTATGAAGGTGTACAATATAAAATATAATATATCAAACCACGCTGCTAAACAGCTATTTTAAGAGCTATTCGGATTGGTCCGTTAAGGGTTTCTAGGTATATATTTATTTGTCAAACCTTCCCTCGGTATGGTAGCTACAAGGGTAACGCACTTGCAAAGCCTTATGACGTTTCTTGTGTTAGGTAATAGCAGGCAACGGTAGCTACCTAACTTCAAATAGACCGTTAGCCTGTCTCTCGAACTTAACATAAAAAAAGTAAATGCAGTTCATGCTGTTTTGACAGAAGTTGCACACTAAACATTAAACTACTAAAATTATTATCTGCGTTAAAAACTGACATATTTTATGAATCATACACAAAAAAAATTTGACCTTTACATGGCTGATCTTTTTCAACCCACATCACCTTTGAAAGCTTGTATTTGAACAATTTCATCTCGACACGAAGTTAACACAATTGAAATTTTCGTCAAAGATCTTAAATTTTTTTGTCCATAGATGAAAATAATTTACGGCACCCAAAAAAATCATAAACAATACTCGACGATATGTCAAAATACTTTTACTTTATACGCTAACAGCCAAACAGGACGGAAGAATTCGTTCACAAAAGGAAACCCACTTTATAAGTCAACGCAACAAAGGTGTCGCCCTCGAAAGAGAAGATAAAAAGTATTATGAACTTCTGAAGCAGTTAATAGGAATCGGACACAAAAGGACTCAGCGGTTGCACGAGCTTTGAATGGAGTCGACCAACTAATTCATATTAATGTGGTGTATCAGTCTTCAAAGGGTTTTCTACCAAAATTATATATGGCTTTTATTTATCAACCTCTATGTCGTGGTAGCATTGATTGATGAGCTTAAAAAAGCGATTATTACAAAACGTTTGCCACGAACAGTGAGCAGCGAGTTCTTGCTGTACCTACTACAACTGTAGGTCTCGCATATTTGAAACTAACCATTTCTTTTCTTACCGTTCAGTATTCTATGACAACCCTATTCTATGACAGTAATCACCCCCTTACCATTGGTCATTGTGAAATAATAGCACCTGTGCTATTGTATTTCGATGTGAGAGTACTTATGAAATTAAATAACACCAACCAAATCTATATCTATATTTATATCTATAATAATATTACAAAGAGAGGATTTGTATGTTTCTAATGAATAAACTCAAAAGCTAAGTTATCAGTGAGTAACATAGGCTATTTTTTATAAAGTCACGTGAGATATGATCTATTAGAAAAGACGACCCAGTGAGCACATGAGTAGACTGGATTTTCTTATTCATTCAGAAAAACTTTGCATGAGTGTTTTCTGACATTGAAGACATTCTCTAATAATGTGCCACCTTGAGCTTCTGTTAGAAAAGGTTCTGTATTGAAAAGGTTAGTTGATTTCTATCCACTTAACAGTAGGTGTTATACCTCTACCCTGAGAGGTTAAAGAAAAATAGAAAAGATCGGGTTAGGATTCAACATTAACATTGAATCCAAACTTTCAATGTAGGTTTGGTATACTTACTGGTTTCGTTAGGTACATTTGTATACTTACCTATGAAACTAATAAGAAATTATGAATCGTTAACAAACTTGATTATCTACTATTTGTATTGGTACGAGAAGGCACATCATTCCATTGAACTAATGTCAAAACAAACTTATGTGTAGAAAAAGCTGAGAATATCCTAACAAAAACTCAATCTTATTTACATTTACTCATCAGCCATTTATCAATGCGAGCTGTGTGCATCAATACTCTCGAGACAATGTCGATAAACTGATAAAGAAATGGTACTAATATAAATAAATGGTCGGCGATATATAAATGTCCGCAATGTGCTACAAAAACTTGGAGATGGCTTTTAAAAATTCATTTACAATAATGGTGTTTTCATATATGTTCACTAAAAATTGGCCGAATTGAAACGTATTATAAAATAAAATTTATAATAAAATTATAAAACTATAATTTTTTGAACGCAAAATAAATAGATATTGAATTATTAATAAAGATTTAGTAGGTATTATCAAAAATTAATAACCAAACAGTGAATAAAAATTATAAAATTAACTTAATTTTATATCATAAATATATTTTATATTACACGGGCAAAATTTTTATACCTAGGGCTTTATTGTGATTTTCCTAGGGATCTTTGATATTTTTTTTTTTCGATAATAAAATAGTGGTAATATAGCTTTCCATAGGTAACAGAATTTTTAAAATCAGTTACGTAGTTTTTGGTTTATTCATTACAAACGAACGTACAAAAAAAATCTCTATAATATAGTGTAGAAGTGTAGTGTAGTGTTATAGCTTGTGTTCCTCTCCATATTTGGGAGCTGTTAATCTGTTGGAAAGTGAGCACGCGCATAACAAGTGAGGCTAACAAGCGGTCGATACAAAACGTCTCATTGACGTTAAGCTTAAATTATAACACCCAGTAAATTATTGCTCGTCATACCAACGCCTCTCGCAATCGTTCATTCAGACCTAATGAATGATCATAATGTTATTGATATGTGCCTTCGTATAATTTAATGAACAATGGTTACCTTAATTTAAATTTAAATTTGTATTTAATTACACTAAGGAAAAAATAAATAAAAAGGCTATTAAGTTATACTTCATAGAGGATCAGTGAAATCTTGTAGGTTTGATCTAATTTTAAAAAGTGTGACTAATACCATCAAATTATTATTTTAATGTTACTCAGAAGAGTGCTGATCTATTAAAAATTTTCTTGTTAATTTTTACGAATGCAAAAAATCGTAAATTATTCAGAGGT
This sequence comes from Synanthedon andrenaeformis, assembly GCA_936446665.2. Lineage (NCBI taxonomy): Eukaryota > Metazoa > Arthropoda > Insecta > Lepidoptera > Sesiidae > Synanthedon > Synanthedon andrenaeformis. The sequence continues at coordinate 7,526,745 of OW387781.2, read as the reverse complement.
ATTAATTCCTCTAAATAAAAGCATAATATGATGCATTTGTATATTATTATCTTGTAAAAAAAGAAATAGTTATTTTTATAATTCAATCACATGATAAACATGCCAATGAATCATTTGACGAGCTTATTGGATGAGAAAGGTGTTTGCCTTAGCGCTCTGACTCAGGAGTACCGGGTCAGATTCTCGACATGACCAAATCAGGAAATAAACTTTTCAAAGTTGACTCCAGTCTGGGTGTTTTAACCAGTCTCTTACAGAAATACCACCGTGAAATAAAAGCATAAGTGCTATTGTGTTTCGCTGAGTGAGTAAGAGATGCCAGACCCCATTTCCCTATCCCTTCCTAATTTTCTCTTATCCTTAATAAGATGGGCAGCGCCATAGAATTAGAAACTGCTACTACTGGCAGAGCACTTGAAGCACCTGTGGCGTTGTTTATATTAATAAGATAAGATAGCCACTTACCATTAAGTATATCGTCAGCTTGTCCGAAAATATTTACATAAATTTGTACACTTAAATAAATTATTTGGTATCGATATCAAAATAATCTATTTAAAGGCAATCGAGTTGCCACCGATGAACCATAAGTTATATAAGGTTAGAAATATAGCCTTTTCTTAAAATTTGTATATAATGTACAAAATCGGTGTTAGAAAATGTATAATTTGGTTTTCAAAAAGGAAACAACTTTAATGAAGAAGTTTCTTAATTTTAACAGTTATATCTAATGCCCTTTTGCGGCTATTGGCGTGATGACTAGTAAAATTTTGAAGCCTGCAACTTTTGCAACGACACGAGTAAGAAATTAAGTTTGACAGCAAGAAGAGGTTGCGCGGGTAATTCAGCGATGTTCGTGCGCACGAATCGGAGTATCGACAGGATAATGGGCGCCGACCCTCAATCGCTGACTCGATTTATACGTGCCCTCACCTTCTAGCACCGTTTGCTTTAGAACTTTATTAATCGTATCATTATCCGATAAAGCTCTTCTGAGAAGTGACTTCTCTTATCGATAAAACCATGTCTAACAATATTCATTCACTTGAATTATCAAATAAAAAGAATGGAAATGCACGCGTCATGCAGTCATAAGACGGCAGCTCATCTGACGGCTTAAGAAGACACACAGAAAAAAATGTGTTAGCAGAGCCCATTATCGTCCCTTACTACATCGTCGCTTCGAACCTCTGGTCTTGCACAGTTTTACAGGCAACACCTTACTCACAGGTCTTAAAAACACTTACAATGTCTTTAAAAATACTTAGTAAAAGTGCGTGGTTGAAATAACCTTCTGATGGTAAAAAAGCCAATAGCCAAAATTCTTATAGCTTTTCATATCCATATGAAATTTTGAAGACCAAACAACTTTCTATACAAAAAAACGTGGCCCTTATCGATTAAGTCCAACCCTAGTAGTACGGTAAGCACTGAATAGTTCGCTAGAAGTGGCGGACCGGTGAAGGCTCACTCATCGGGTTCAAAAGCCAACTGCCGCAATCTGTTACCAGCGAGTAATGTCGGCGTTGCACAACGATCTGTTATACAATTCTTTGGCAGACCTTTTGAACATCATACGAGTATATACAATGATACGTGAGATTAACAGACTTAAAGATAGGTATTCGTTAATACGCATTTTTCGGGCCGGTGGGTATCCATGATGGAATCCTCTTGTAAAAAAAGGTATGGCATGGCAAGCACTCTTCAGCATCCCGTGGCATGCCTAGGCACATCGTGGTATCCCATAATACGCAGCCGTGTCGTGCCCAAAACTATTCAGGTTAGCATTGCGTTACTCCGAATTCGATACATAATTTTGTTAAAATGATTGATTGGCATTTAGTGATAATAGCACTTGCTTCTACGACATCTTGGTATTGAAATGAAGGAGTGTGTATTAAAATCATTAGAATAAGGTTAAAAATAATATCATCAGAAAAGTCCTTAGCCGTAGCGGGCCGTGTCATCAGTCAGTGCTGACCTTTAAGGTGCTATTCTATGAGTGTATTGCGAAGTATTAATTTTCACTTTTTGAGTGAGTACGTAATCATTTCTAATAGAATGCTAATATTTACTTATTATTTGTTGTATGTAGGTAAGGGCTTATTTTATCTGTGGTAAGGGTTATAATTTCTATAGATATGAAATAACAGCGTGTGTGTTGTGTTTCTGTGGGTGTATAAGGAATTTCAGCCAATTCTCTTTCTTATCCTACCAAGGTTTATCAGAGCCCTTCTTTATTATCTTTAATCTTTACCTACATAAATAAATAAATAAACAATTCCATGAGGAGAAATAATACAACACTGAAATGGTATTGTACTACTAATAGGTTACAATATGAAACTAATAGGTTAGGAATAAGAATACCAATTACTGTGCATTATGTAGTTAAGCGAACTATTTTACAGAGTCTACTAAGTAGGTATTTCAGCATTTCAGCAATCCGTTGCTTTATAACACCTCAATGTAGCTTTGAAGGTACAGTCGTGAAAATCTTTATCCTATTGAAAATTCTTAACTATCAATCAAAAACGTATTAAAAACACGAAATGGTAGTAATCCCTTGTCAAAAAGGTAAAACTCACAGTTCACCATTTTAATTCGTTGGCTTCATTTACAACCGATGCTTACATAGTGAAAAGCCACCCATTTGCAGTGATAAACAGCTGTAGGTAAACGATCTGATCGCCAGAGGTATCGAGCCCGCCGCCAAAGAACCTCTAATAACTGCCTGTAGGACAAAATAACAAACACATTTGGTATCATAACGCAACCCTTCATTGTTACCAAACGACAGAATCAAGTAAAATCTAGAAGTGGCACTCTACATCTTTTTTTAGCTGTTTTTTATTGTTGTAATAGTTTAGGCCTCTTTATCGAGGTATAAACTATGGATTGTAACATGGATGTCTAGCAAGCTAGCAGCATTGCGGACTAGCAAAATTCCACTTATTTTGGGATGTTCTAGTCTTTTTGTCTTGTCGTTTAAGTAAATTTAACATAATTTTTAATACATAGATAAAATCTAAAAAAAACTGTGGTTTAAAAATTCTCATAAACTAGACTGTCTTATTTTTTGATAACTTTGTTAAGTAACTATTTAGATTTTACTCGATTTATTATTTATCAGTTTAAAATTTTTTTAACAGCAATGTCGGCTTTCTATATTAAAACACAGCTATTTAAATAAATTACACCGTTTTCAAAACCGTCCTTGAAATGTGTAAAAAAAACAGTGTCACTCCGGGATTGCCGACAGAAGTGAAAACTTGAACAATTACGTCTATACTTTTTGAATCGTCAGGAAAGTACATACTTATATACAGAGGTTTCGGTTATATTATGTTACATTACATTATCTAACAGCCCGCGAGTTCAATGGTTTTTTCCCATCTCAAAAATGCCAACGCGCCTAAAGAACTTTTCACTTCAATAGTTTAAAAAATAACAAAATTTAAATTCAGTTCTGAAAGACCTAACCACTGTAGCACCAAATGCATAGCTTCCACACCCTAATCGCCAGCTCGCGGCTAGCCATGTGCTGATTTTACGTTAACTTGACATACAATAGCAGTCAAAACTAAAATTGACCTTATTGAAAACGTAACAAAGCTTACAATTGACCAACAGAGCATGTGATTAATTACTCCCCACACGTCAACGAAAGATGTATCCTAAACCGCACTCCGTAAGGTTCTATTTCGACTGAGATTAAGGTAAACGGTCACAGCCTATATCCTGTGGGTGAATATTATTCGAAGATCAATCAAAAACACAGAACAAAATGTGAGTGTTTCAAGGCGCGCTTACAAATCACACTACTATACCATTATCTCCTTGGCCGTAATGACTTTTGCATTGCCTTTTGTTTAAATCTTTCATGTTTCACACATTAATTCTCAAAAGTAATTTCACACTATTTTCATACTAACAAAAATGTAGGACACATCTAACCTGATTAAGCTAGACAAGCTTGTAATTTCTCTGAGGCACATAAAGTTTATGGTTTTAATAAGACTTTTTTTTGTAAAATTTTAGAAAATTTAAATATAATGTACCTACCTTTTATTTTATCTCTTTAACTTTTTAAAATTTCAACTTCATTTAAAAACTAGCTGTTCCCGCGATATCTAGAATAGTGTGTAACTTTTTGTTTTTAAATCCATATGAAACCGTAACCGTCCATATGAAATCCATTTGTAAACCACTGAATGAAACACACTAAATGTTACGGCAAGCTAGCAAGAATACATCAGTAAAATTAGTAAATCAGCAAAAAATCAATTCAAACAGACAACAATTCTAAAAAAGTGCTAAATGCAAAGATTTAAATCGAATTGTTTTTGAAAAAATATTTTACGTACCGACACGGATTGTTTACGGTTTTATTATAATGTATTGTTTGTTTGTAATTCATTATTTTATAAACAGTTTTATAAATTTAAACTATTTTTTGTAAAACTTCGTTAATTTTAAAATATACCTTATCTACTGAAAAACTTCTAATAAATAATTTAATTTAAATAGATATTTCCTTAATAAGATTATTTCACTTTATTTTGCTACATACCTACTGTATAATATTTTATAAATATTTTATTTAGCTACGTCTATATCGTAGTCAAAAGGCACTTCAATTTTTAGTTTATCATATAGGTACCAGTTATTCCGACAGAAATAATATGTTTTATTAACACAAATTTCCATAATGGTCTCAATTGATCATCGATCATAAATTTAATTTAACAGCGAAAATTGAATAATGTTTATACACTGTAATAAGGTAGTATTATGGCAATTTCCTTTGGTAAGTGAATTACGCGGTTGCGCGTGAGCAGCCTGATTTAATGTGACTTCGCCTCTAGTTATCATGTATCAAAGATTGAGACTGACATCCTCTGTAGCGGTTTACCTTTTAATAAGGAGTCGTTAGAATAAACTAAAGACCAAAGTGCAATACAGAGTATGCATTTCATGTTCGTATTGGTTTTTTTTGCCATAAATATAATGAAAGCACTCTAAAAAGTATCATTAACTCATATTATAAAATATACTAATACTTTAATTTTATTATAATCGAAAATTACATAATTTGACTACATTATTATATTATTTGACGATCCCGTTGGCAGATTGATTAGGGTCCTTGTCGTAACGTTGGGCCTCAGGGGTCTTAGGTTTGATTTCCGGCAAGGTCAACTTTGGAAAAATTGGAAATGAACATTTCAAAGTTGACTGGTCTGGATGTGAAAAATAGTAGGCACCTCTTACAGATTACCAAAACATTTATTGTTGAAATGTGTTCTTTTATCTTCTTGTGAAACTTATTTTGTTTGTATGAAACTATAGTTTTATCTTTCTATGAACTCACTGTTTTCGTAAGGTACTCTGTGCACATGGAACCTCCAGCGACGTCTCGCTCGTCCATATAATGATTGATGGCTCCCGAAACCCGCGCCCGCAGCGAACTCGGGATTTATCACCGCGACTCCCTGCACAGACGTTTACATCCGTTTTGTTCACATCAGACGCGAACAAATCTCATTTCTAAAAAGAGAATTATACTCTTCGACTTGGACGCGACAGACTTCTCAAACATAATCATTATTTTGTTATTAATTAAGTCTATAACATATTTTTTTGTTATTATTCTTTAAGGCGAATATATACCGGAAACTATTACAAAGACTTTTTCTTACTAAATATTTAAAATTTTAGATATAAATTTAAAACGGCTTGCTTTTTATACATCACAATTAATATATTATCATAATTAATACAAAACCAAGATTAGTACGTAGACTAATCTTATTTACGTCAACTTACTAATCGTTGATCGGAGCACATCCTATATTAAACATGTATACGAATTACCTAAACATCTGATCAAATTCTCTGCAAATGCAGTTATTATTATAAAGATTTATCGTCTTCACGACTATTATCAACAAATATCTGTGATGCTTGGAACCCCTTTCGGTGAATAACAGCCGCCAGCCAAACGAGGAACAGGTGAAACGAACAGGGGTACAAGTGTACCTTTCTTCACGGTTTTTGTTATACATTTTTTGTGCGCCCTCATAGGTAAATGGTGTCCAGATAAAGGTCGAACTAACACCAGCAGTAATTAGTGGCGATTAATAAAATCGGTTATCTTTGATCGCCGCTCCGACTAGCGTGATAATTGCTGGACGCGTTAACAAAAATATTTCAAAGTTTCGGTGTGCTAATGACACTAGCAGCACCAGCTATTGAAATATATTGTTCTATTATTATAAACAATAGTATATTTTTTAATTTTTGTAGCTTATACCTTTTAATTTTCTTAATATATGAGATACAACCGCAGAGTTCAATACATTATTCCACAGCTTATGTTGCCATAAAGAGTCATCAAGATAATCTGATCATTGATCTATCAGAAATATCATTATAAAAACCTCTATCTAGATCTGTTGAGTTACTACTAGCTTTTTCCCGCGACTTCGGTTCTTCGGTTCTTAGAATATTTAATCTCTCTTTATCTTTACTTATCTTCAATTTTATAATTTAATCAGGCCCTGAAATTTTTAGTTTTTTATGTTCCTTCGGAACTTTTTTCTGTATGAAGTCTGTACTTCGGAACTGTTTTTACTTTGGAATGAAGGTTAAAGCAAGACACTTTCAAATTCTATGTTACTATTTTTTTTTACATAACATACACTAAAACCTACATTTTGAACTTACTTTTATATTGTAATAAAATTTTCCGAGTTAATCTTCCGCATAATACCGATCATAAATTTACATCCTATCAATCACTGAAGTGATATTACAATTCAAGGGTTTGTATGTGTCAATTTGTATGATAATGTTAGTTTCTTTGTTCGTCCGACAGCTAGCTATAAAGATCGAAATCGACGATACGGTCGCCTTGTTCGAAATCAATTTGTTTGAATAAAAGCACGGTTCATGTCATAAACGGTCTTTATCTACAATCGACTGATGTCGGCGGTGCGTTTCGCGTATGTGCGGCGAAGGACCCGTGGAATATGAGGTCTGCCCATCAGACTTCTCCGAAGTACGCCTGAGAGACGAGTCGATAAAATGTAGTGATGTGCCTGGACTATTTAGTTATCCGATATGTTAATGTTTATGTTAAACAAGTGTTTTGTTATAAATATACTTTATTATAAAAAATATAATTATGGAAAAAGATCGCTCTGAACGTGACAAGTTACACCTTGAACACGAAAAAATTTAACATCTATATCTTCTTTATATATAAAAAAAATCTCGTGTCACGATGTATGTTCGCGATAAACTCTGAAACTACTGAACCGACTTTGATCAAACTTCATAAGTATCTGTTATTTGGTCCAACTTAAAAGATAGGATAGTTTTTATTTTGAACCCGAGCGAAGCCGGGAGCGTGTAGCTAGTTATATTTATAAAATAAATTGTATACCAAATGTTGCGTTCGATTTTTAATCATGATTTACCATTGTATCAACTAAGGTATTATTTTATGAGGAGTAAAATTAATACAAGCGTTATGTTCTTCTGCGCAACGTACCTTGCGCACATTTCACTTTGAAAAAATTGAAATTCAAAATTATGTGTATTAAGGAGTAAACTCCAGCGGAGCGTCCGCGCTCACACATTTTTTTTTTTTAATTTTAATATCAGCCTGAGAAGATTGCCATTGGCTGCTGTTTTAGAAAGTTAATATTTTTGTAGAATCGATAAAGCAGATGAACAACTCTTTAAGACCGCGGCTACTGTCAGGTGAGTCGGTTTGAAGCGAGGTTGACGTGTGCGCCGGCGCACGCGGCCCCTAGTGGCGACCTATTGATGCATCGCCCTACCCACTCCATTCGGATTCAGTATTTACTTGTGTTATTTGACACACCGATGACGTAGCTATATTTTTTTTTTAATTTAAGATGGGTTTGCTCTTAGTTAGCAATGTAGCAAAGACAAGACGGATGATGGTACGAGCTCACCCAGAAGATACCTATTCACTCGAACTTTGAAAAGATTTGAGTTATGAGCTCAGAAACATACAAATAACACAATTAAATACTGAATATTTACTTGTGTTATTTGACACACTGATGACGTAGCTATACATTTTTTTAATTTAAGATGGGTTTGCTCTTAGTTAGCATCTAGCCATGTAGCAAAGACAAGACCGATGATGGTACGAGCTCACCCAGAAGATACCTATTCACTCGAACTTTGAAAAGATTTGAGTTATGAGCTCAGAAAAATACAAATGCCGGCACGGAGTTCCAATCCTTTTTTTTTTTTTTTGTCGAGGAGAAATCCTTTTATTGATCCCCTGCCACTTGCTAGGCGACAGGGGTATGTGGGGGTCGACAGTATACTCCGCGTTGCGCACGTGCAGACGGAACTGCCCCTACCCACTAAAACTCCCCGGTATCTCCTTGCCCATTGTGCGAGGGGTGGACGGGCTCTGGCGAACCAACTGCTCCGACCCACCCCTCACGGGCTGCCCAGCCATTTCTGGCTGGGTTGACGCCAACAGGGGGGGCTTGCCCGAAGATACCCGAGCAAACCCCTAGGCGGAGGGGACCCGTGCAGGCACACACAGTTAGCAGCTGTGTGCGCAGGCCCCCACGGAGTTCCAATCCTAGGCAGTGCGCATTATAAAGGATGTTTATTTTACATCCTTTAATTTATTTTTGTTGACAGAAGCAATTTTTTGCAATTGCTTTAGATTTAGGTACCTATCATAGACTTATGCCCGTATTCACCAACAGATACCTAGAGATAGAGAACACCTAACTGCTATTTGAGCCGGCAATTCACGGCAGCCGTCTTTCAGTCCGGCGCTTCATGACCTATTGTGATTGTGACGTTGCGATCTATGATCTTTTTAGAATAAACTCTCGCACTCTTTGAATCCCATATTCCATGTAGTCAATTTCACGACGCTTTTCGGTTCATTACTAGTAGTTCCGTTGAAGTAGTTCCGTGGCAGTAGTACTTATTATTAATTTATCAAATAAAAAAAATTTCTTCAACGGAACTAATAGGAATCAAATTACACATAAGTCCCATTGACGGAATTACTGGAAAAAAAATCACACTAGTTCCGGCACGGAACTACTTCAACAAACTTTTGTTGAAGTAGTTCCGTGCCGGAACAATCCCGCTTTTCTATCAAATTTTAAATTACTTATCGATTTTTAAACCAAATGCGTGAAGAAAAATCAATTAAAAAAACGAAATATCTACTACTATATGTTTCTGTATAGATAGGTACCTACTCACTCAGCAGTCGTGCGGGTGACCCCTATCGATCATGAAGAGCGTTTTATAGCGGCCAATCGCGAAGGATAACAACCGAACGCAGGTGTATGCGTAGTATTTGGTGCAACCCTCGTCGCTGAGGAAGAACCAAAACAGTGAATGATGAACAAACCGCAGACACGACACTCGATAATAAGTCCTTGATTTATTTCAAAAACTCTTCTACAAATCCTTTTCTAAAACTACACCTCAAAAACTAAAAAAATGTTACGAAAATTAGACGTTCAACACAGAGAAATGCTGTCCGACTCCTGGTAAACTTTCCCCTATATTATACTAGCGGGACGCCCCGGTTTCGCATGATTTTTTTCTGAAAATTATTCATTAATGCCTTCCTCCTTTAACGCTCTTTCCACTAGTAAAAACAGCATTAAAATCCGTTGTGTTGTTTAAAAGATCTAAGCGTAACATACAGAGGGACATACGCTGGGAAGCGACTTTTTTATAAAATACTAATGTAAAATTTTTGTGCCAACAAATGATGTTGCTTTAATGTTCAACACCATATTTCAAATATAAATTCCAATTTAAAAAACAACATTCACTTTATGTTAACTAAATAATTCGTTAATGTAAAGCTGATGATTTATAAACCTATTCTGAAGTTATTGATTAGTATTTTTTTAATGGGTATGATGTTTAGTTATTGATTTATAATATAGTAATTTATATTGACAATATTTTTGTTTGATTTTAATAAAAAATTTCACTTTAATATTCATTTAATGTTTATATCCGATTGTACAGAATCATTCATTGTTCGCGACTTCACTTAAATATATAAAAAAATGGTAATAGTGATACAAATCGCGCCTGGTCGTGAGTTTATTGGGCACCAGTTGATCAATTACTCAAGAAGCCACATCTTTAAAATTACTTCTAATGAAGATAAAAATCGTTTATGTTTTTTATCTTTCTTATTGACCAAAATGACATGCCACAAATATACTAGAGAATTCATACACTGTGCACATACAGTGTATGGCAGTGTAATAGTGTCAACATACACTAGAGTGAAATATGCAAAACTGTAATTCAATGTGTTATCTACATCTACTATGCTCTCTAAGTTTAACATTAAATGTTTTAGATTTTTTGTTGAATTTCCAAATCAAAGTTAATTATAATGCTCTAAAAAACATTCGTTAAGAAATTCATGTCTGTATTAAAAACCAAGGCAAAAAATTAATTTATGACTGTTCATTGTATCCGGCGATCTTAGCAAAATTATTGTCAATTTTCAGTCAATTAAATAATACTAAGGGGATACGTCTCTAATAAGACATTAAGTAGCTGCGCCGATAAGTGTACGTAATGCATTGTTCTTTTATTGAATACCTACTCATATTCATTGTCAACTGTATCATTAGAACCTCATATAGGCAAGCTAATGTGTGATTGAAACATACAATTTGTAAACTTGTTACGTTGTAAATATCCACAAACGAGTTAATGAAGCACCATTACCGACATGGGGAGAAGTGTTTATTGTGTTTGATGCATATAAAATAAACACGATTGATTTACGATCGTTTTGTGTAGTTAAGTATTCTTCTCTCTTCACACTAACCAAAAAACTATAAACAGTTGAACAAACTGTTTGTAACCTTTTTTATTTTTTCAAATATTTTAATTGATACGTTTTTCGATTTAATTAAAATTTTATTCTTAAATTTTGATTAAATAGAAAATATTTATTTATAAATAACTTCTATATTTATTTATTTCGTAATGTAATTGTTTAGTTGAAATTACTTTTAGAAAATGAAATCTTACTAATATTATAAATGCGAAAGTTTTTAAGGACGGATACTTGTTGCTCTCACACAAAAACGGCTCGACGGATTTGGATGAAATTTGGCACACATATAGTTTATTAACTGGATTAACATATACGATACCCTTTATCCTGAAAGAATTTTAGGTTCTCGAGGAATCGTCTTAAATATAAAATATTGGGCGCCGCCGTCGTCATATGCCGAGCCATAAATTATGGGGACGCCTATGTCCGAAAATGGACGCCCTATATCTGAGATGATGCTGATGATGATGAAGTGTACAAATTAATTACAAATGTGTACATTAACAGAAATTCTAATTTATCAACTGATGTTCACAACGTTTTTTTTAAATAGTCTAAAATACTTTAAATATTTACATAGGTATCTAATCTAATCCATCCCTAAATAAAATTATAAGAATCCCAATATTAGATATTTCAGTTAACTAAATAAGTGTATATTATTTGCATAATGGTTCATTAAACGGTTGCATGTAATTGAATAAAAGGTTTTCGGTAAAAGTTTTTAAGTCGTGCCACGCCACGCGACACCGCTAAAAAGATTATGCGGTTTTATTGTGGTTTCCGAAACTGCGCAAAGATGCCACGCGTTTTTGGCTTTATAATGTCATTGTGGCCATTCTATTGGGGCTTTGTTCTCAATCACCTGCTGTAGTTCATTCTTTGGGGTGACAAATGTCGTGTGTTTTAAACGAACACTTTTACTTTCAAATTGATGGGCAATTTTGAATTCTTTTTGCAAATAACTGCCCGTAGCCCCCATATGATTACCAGAGGCGGACTACCAAATCAAAGAAAAACAAACCCTTAAACGGTAGCTATTTTTTACCGTTTTAAAGATTGGAGCTATAATTACGTGGGTTGTCATTATTCTCGGTAATGAATTGGGATATACACTAGTTTTTTGGTTACCTATCAAAGGCAATCAAGGTGTCTACTTCGTGAATCTTCGCGGTTGTTAGTATCGAACACGCAATCCGCGCTTCACAGAAAACCCAGGTAGGCGCCGCCAAGCCAAATTCTTCACTTACGTTTATTCTTACGGGACTAATCTAAATTGCAGGCTTACTTACGTTCCCTACTTAGATCAAAATACGAATTCTTCTCTGTGTCTATAATAATATCATCATATATAATACATAGATCATCATATATTTATTATCAGACATATAATCTTTTATATTATGATAATCTTATATATTATATTATATGACAAATCTTTGCCGACGAGTAATTGCTTTATTTTCTTTTTTAATAAATTAATATTAAGTTATTTAAGGGTTATTATTATTATTATTATTTTCTTTATTAAGTTCTTTCAAAAAACGAAAAAAAACAATTTTTTGTCAAACGCCAAAAACACTTTTATGCATCAGGGCTGTATGTGCTTTTTGAATGTTTTTATAATAAAATAAATTATATTTGTTGCTTCACACATTAAATGAAAAAAATCTCAGAGGTAAACGCCCGTTTATATTTCTGCCGTGTCAGTAACCTAGTCTTCATACCAGTGGGCTTTCAATGCTTATTACAAGTCACCCAAATACAACCGAGTAGCATGTTCCTTGCACCGATTTAAATAAATTGTTACGTACGATTAAACACACGTATTTGCTTCAAAGGAATTTAGATGCCATAAGACAGCTATGCGTTTTTTTACAACGAGCCGAGACCGCGGTAGGTAAACCAGCGAACCATCGGTAGCTAACTCCGGACGATATTTCATGCGCAAGTTAGTTCAAACAAATCGTACGGTGTCTTTTAGAATCTCGTCAACTTTTTTAGTTCAATGATCACGAACTCTTTACACGGGTTTTTGTACAATTGTAGTATAAACAATAGACTTGTGTTTTCCTGGCTTTGTCACTGAAGAATGATACTAAAAAAATGTCAAAGATTGTTTGACAAATTTACAAATTTTTACATTTAAGCTGATATTGCTTTGAGATTTAATAACGTCTAGGTAAACTAAATTCTCCAGTCTTAAACTCAGCTCATTTTTTGCTAGTGTTTAGTACCCAACTACCTCAAGTATGTTTCGTACCCTCTATGGCCACTACCAAAAAGTGAAAATTTGCATAGTCCTTTTTATAATTTTTATTATAAATTTTAAATTCACGTTAATTTTTATATGTTATCAACAACTAAATTTTATAAAGTAGTCACAACTCCCAATGCGGCTTCCGACGATTAAAACCATTTCGGGCGAGTTTTTATTTGGTTATTCTTTTTGTGAGAGGCTACACGATATCATGTTTCCATAAAATCACCGAAGCGACTATTATCATGAGTTCACGTTTTGTTTTATGTGAAGATACACTCGCGATCAATATTAGACCTTAGAGGGCACTTTTAAAGTTACTATTATGTTTACAAGACATAAAGAATTAGAACATTTTTAAATGTTCAACAAGCGATGCCCAGTAGCCTAGGTAACCCGAGAATGTATCGCTCTGCGTCCGCATGAATATTTGGTGCGATTAAAAGAAAGGTATTGTTCTTGACAATTCGAATATAAATGAATTAAATCAATCTTGAACTATTGTATATAGGCAGGCTCAAATAAAAACGTGATGTCAACGAAGTAGTTTTAAAATGTTAAATCTAAAACAAAACTTTATTACTGTACTTAATTTACTGTAGAAAATAGTCTAGTAATTATAGTTAGCTCACTTGCCAACAGGAGCTGTTTACCAATTCCGTACTACGTAATTCTATAATTACTCGTTAATTGTGGGTCGTATTTAGTACTAATAATTTCTTAAATGTGCAGAATTTGTAACAAGTTCGCAGGTTGAATTCTTGTACCTAATTACTGACTAAAAGCTAGAAATGTTTTTCTATGAAAACATCCTAGCTATAATACATGATTGGGTTTTTAGCTATCATCATACATGTTTTTCTAAAATATTGGAATTGCTAGCGTAAGTTGTACTATTTTGGCCAGTGCGAAGCCGGCGGCGGGTTGCTGCTATATCTATCTATATATATGTATAAAAAATCTCGTGTCACAATGTACGTTCGCGATAAACTCTGAAACTACTGAACCGATTTTAATCAAATTTTGCACATTGTGTGCAGTTTGATCCAACTTGAGAGATAGGATAGTTTATATCTCATTTTGTTTATTATTTTTTTGCAAATGATATAATATTATTAACATAGCGCCATCTGTTGATACCTATTCAATCAAGCAATTATTTGTTAAAATTATCTGTGAGTTCCATGACAATCTAACAGATGGCGGTGTAAGACAATCTAACAGATTGCACCCGGGCGAAGCCCGGGAGCGGGCCACTAGTATTTTATAATTTTGTTTATATTCAGAAGTTGTATTAACAACTGTTCAATATATTAGAGAATATGTATTGCGTATTAGAATATACTGCGTATTGGGTGTAGGTATAGGTACCCATACCAAACATTGCTTTGAATTCTTTTACATAATTTACGTATTATCTGTTCTTCCATCGACGAATTCCTAATTTTCCTTGTGGCATATGCATCATATTCGTCAACCACAACTATTGTATACGTGTTGAAACAAAAAATAAAGCATCTGGCGATTTGTAACGGTTTTGTGAATAAAAAAAAAACCTTGGAAAAAGTCGTCCTTTTCCGTTGAATTCGGTAGCTTCCACGCTTCAATGCACTTCTTTTGTTTCAATCTTGTATCACAAAAGAAAAGTGTTTGGCTATTCATTAAGTTTATCTACTACAACATACATAATTTTCACGTTTTGCTTATTGCTCTTTTAAAATCTAAATTAGACTTAAATATTGCTTTCAGACTGCAGTATTTGCAGTATTAGTTCGCTAGTACTGTGTTATATTTTTGATTTTTCAACGCGGACGAAGTCGCAGGCGCCAGCTCGTATTATCATAAAAACACGTATACGCGGTAAATCATATATTAAAAATCAAAACATCAAAAAATTTATTTATTACTTAGCTTTCTCCAAGAAACTCTTATGATCGTCATTATAAATTTAAATTTACCAGGTTTTCAAAAAAAAAGCCAAGATGATGACGATCCTAAGAAGAAACCGCGATAAGGTTCTTTTTTTATCTTTAAAATAATAAAATAACAACAATAAAATAAGAAAGGACGTGTAGGTAAGTGTAAGGAAGACATAACTTATTATTACAAAAGACAAGGATAAGGATATGGAAAGAACTAATCAAAATACAACAGTTTACTACACTAGAAAAACGAATTAAACAAAAAGAAAAGAAAGCATAGCTTGATTTCCAGCTACATGAACACGGCATTCCCACTGCGCGTCACTCTCACGTAACCAAATACAGGATGAATATTGTAGGACATATTATCGGAGCATTTATTTTAATTTGATCTGTCAGAAAGAAGGCAAAAAAAGTTTGATACGGGCAGCGAGCTACCGAGTGCGGGGCGGGAGGCGCCTCGTAACACGATCACATCTAACAGAATTCCATAACTAACCATAAAATACGGTTAGGGTTACTAACGAACAAAAATGCTTGAGAAAATAATGGTACCGTTTGAAAACTAACGCTTGATAGAGATAGTTATTATTGCCTAATATTTATTTAAGAGTCAAAATAGTACAATACTAAATATCAATAAATGGTGGTTCAATTCTAAAATATATTCTAATTATATAGCTTCAAATAGGCAAGATACAGTTATAAAACTTAATTTCTAGCACTAATAAAAATTACTAATCTATTTATGTGTTAAATACGGAAATAGGTAAAAATTTTACCCCACACCCACCCACCCACAAGAATAAGGGATTGAAGTGACTAATAAATCATACATTTGGTCGTATCTCTGTTTTTGAAAAAGAATTTTTGTTTTTGAAACTGCTTTTGAATTTCATCAGTGGGTAAGAAATAATAATCACTTCCTGGATGTTAAAGAAAAACATCTTGAGAAAACTTGAGAAAACTTGAGAAAAATTCAGATAAAACACAAAGCTTTCGTCTAAGAACACAAACAAATCTGAAAAATATTATAGAAAATTAATAGAAGTTAACATTTTCTTACCAATTTCCCAAACGATAAGTTATTTCGCGAAGACGTTGAGTTTTAATTGTGTTTTCGTTGGGCTTAAAAATCTTGAAAGCTCAGCGGTGTCATGTTTGTTTGCAGTGCTGTAAGGCTGCAGGAAGCATGTCGATGACCAGAGGCGCGTCAAGTTTCAGTGGGCAGCGCGGCGCGCGCCACTGCGCAATTTGCCGGCCGCTGCGTCGCCTCCACACTTGTTCTTAACCGATTAAAAACGAATCGTTTAGACACTGCAACCTACCATCATCATTTATTACGTGGAACAATACTGAAGGCGGCTACTGAACTTTTTCAAACTACTTGAAAATAATGTCCATGTCCTGGAGATTCGACTAAAAATCGTGTCATTGATCTAAGTATATCCTAACTCTATTATGTGAGTATGTTTGTTTGTTCAATTTTTACGCCTAAACTAATAGTCAACCGATCATAGTGAAATTTTCCATACACGTTGTCAGGAATACAGAAAAGAACATAGGGTGTGGTACCTATCATCCAGAAAAAAAGTAAGTACTTAAGTAAAACTTAAAAAAAAAAATAGTTTTAATGCGACCATACCTATCGTAATGCTAGGTTTTCGATTTTATAAGTTGGCTTTTCGCACATTTTGTACGAAATGAAATTGTGCGAAATGACTACTAAACCGAAAATCCACAACCAAGAATAGAATTTTGCATGCGTTACTGCTACAATGTCTCTTCTATTTTATTCTGTCGTTTAAGTATATGGATATAAATCACGCATCTAAAACAAATATAATAGCTATATAGCTTCCAAAGAAAATTTTATTACTCACATATTTAGAATGAAAATATTCCTGTTCAATAATGCATCAACAAATTGCTTCAAGCCGATTGTCTTGACAACAATGCGCCCGCCCTCAATGAAACGATACTGTGTATAATTTATAAAATTATCAAAAATTATATTCCGGTAGTCAACGGGCAGTATGTAGTTGGGTATCAATTTTTTTTTTTCGCCCTCAAAAAAGGGAACCGAAAAAAGACGTCAGAAGCACGCGACACGCGATCCGTAGCGTCTCGCCTTATAAAAAAATATTACATGGATAATAAAATCACCGCGGGCTCAGTCGATATTAAACGGCTATAAATTATCCTAATAACTATAAACTATGATTAACTGGTCGCTCTCCTCACTCGATAACATTCGAGCTCTTTGTCCAAACCCATTTTTTCTAAATAAATGTTAATACCACTGACCGCCAAAGACATTAAACCTACCATTCAAAATTGCCTCGATGGACGATCCGCAAATTGTTACGGCCTTTGAATAAACTATATTGTAACCGATAATTTACAACAAAAACATCAAATTAAACATATTAGTTAAATTATTAAATTAGAGCTTTTATCATATGAGCCACCGCATTATTAATATTATAATGAATCAAAAAAACCCTATGTCAGTAAGTTGAATACAATTTTCAATGAAGTATTTGTTTGTTGTTAGAAAAATATATTTTCCTCTAAACTAGCAATTGCTTGCGACTTGTAGGCGCAAAAACGGAGTGTTATAAGTTTGTTTAAGTTACCCTTTTCTGCGTCTATGCAAAATTTCATGATTACAGGTAGAGTGCCTAGTTAAGGCGTGAAAGAGCAAGAAACTAACCAACTCACTTTTGCATTTATCATATTATTAATTAGGTTCTCGAACAATTCTAATCCTAAGAATAAGTATTGTAAATGCGAGAGTTTGCAAATTAAATTTTTATGTAATGTTTGTTCCTCAATAACGCAAAAACAGCTAATCAGAATTGGATGAATTTGGCAAACAGATAGTTATCTATCCGAGTTATCCGAGGGTTCCTCTAAAAATATAAAATGATAAATCTGATATTCTGAGAAAATATCTGACCTCTTTATCACTGTGACGACGGTGGCGCCACCGCCACGGCGACTTGTATTTTAAAACGATCCCTGGGTAACCTAACATTATTCCAGGACAAAAACAAATCCTATATGTTAATCCAGATGATAACATCTGTGTGCCAAAGTTAATCCAAATCTATAGAGCCGTTTTTGCGTGAAAAGTAACAAACATCCTCACAAACTAGCATTCATAATATTACTAAGATGAAACAGGCAAACAATGACATTTTCTGTATTATTAATTAAATAATACAGAAAATGTATTATTAATTGATTTTTTTTTAAATACTTGTAAACAACATTTAGCACACGACAGCACCATCTGTTCTTTTATATTGTAAATTAACATAACACTATGTGCACTGCAATTTTGAGCCGTAAACATCAGGCCGTAGCTAATTCAATCTAAAAGTACACTGTAATTTGCTTAGATGGCGCTTAAATAGTTTTCGTAAAAGACTATTTGGCTACAATAAAATTGTTATCATCTTTTTAAACATTATACTTAAAATCAATGATTTCCTAAAATTCACAAAATTAATACTTACTTCTTTATTTGGCCGCTTTATTGTTTCAGAATTGCATTAAGTAGATTAATTTATTGGGAATGAAAGTCCAAAAAGACAAATTTAATCATGTTTACTTGTTTTATTTCAATGTTATGTATGTTTACTAAATAAATATAAGTAAGTATTATTTCTAAATCTAATTATGAACCTACCCATATATAAAATACTAACGGGCCGACCCCGGCTTCGCGCGGTTTTAAAATTTACAAAAATTCTTTCGATACTTATCTACTTACATAATAAAATTAAGCTATGTTCTAAATTTCAGCCTTAGTAGTTAGTAGTTTACTTAGTACTTAGACTTTAGTAGTTTAGCTGTACTTTTATAGCAAGTCAGTACAAACAATTTTATATGAAAAATCTTTATTTGCGCGAACATACTTAATATGTTTCTTCTTCTCTGTGCCTTATCAGGTTTCCCCGACGTTAATATGTATAATATGTTTACAGGATTTTAATTTATATACAGCAGTTACAAAATGTACAAAATGTAGGAAGAATCATCTAAAAATAGATCATTATATTGGTGCTTATAAATCGCAAATAGTAAAAACAAAGTCAGTGGAAAGAGGGTTGTATTAGAAAAATTGTCGATTAATGTTCACACGACTCAGGAAGGAAGTTATTAGCCAGCCTAACCATTATTTATGCACTGAAACTAATATTCATCGTCGTTAGGAGTTCGGCTAGTGGTTATATCAGATAGGCTGCCAATGGGTCAAAATGAACTCGAACTCGAACTAGTAGGTCGAACTCTGTGACGTCACTAGTAGAGTGAAGAACGTCATCGCTAGCGTGCACTGCGTCACTGTTTTGTCGGTTTTCATACACAACACAGGGTTTCCTTTTATTTGCTTCAATGAACCTATTTGTATTAATGCCGTCGGTTCAGTGAGAACTAGGTATTGTTCGCTCGTATATTTTTGGAGTTGCATATATATATAAATAAGCCCGTGGTATAAAAATTTATGGGAGTAAAATCAAAATTGTTACACGAATGCGTTGTTATGCGTTATAATTACGTTCTATTTTTTTGAATATTTTAGAATATCTAAAAGTTTAACAGATACTGCGCCACTACACAATATTTGTTCTCAATGTTGTTCTTTCGGTGTGTTCGAATTGTGAAAATTTAAATTTTCTAATCGTTCGTAAGGAGTAAACTCCAGTCGTGTGTCGGAGTTGACACATTTTTTTTTCTTATAATTTCTAGATAGCTAACAGCAAAACGCATAAATAGATAATAGAAAGAATTGAATGATTTATCCATTGTTTTATAACTGAAAGTACCTACGTAAGTATCTAGCCTTTTCGGAGAATAGCAACACAGTTGAGTAGTTTAACCGAGACCGTTAAAAAGTCTTCTCCATCGAGGAGCCATTGAATAAATTGAGTCCATTGGCTAAATTAAGATAATTTAACAAATGTTATATATCTTTTCATAATTCCTGTAATCATTAGTAGTGTATTGACTGTTACATGAAAATCATATACTCGTAGTATTATATTGGTAGTGGCAGACACTACGTTTTCTAGTCATAAATTGAGCAGTCCCCACCCCTTAAGTAACCACCCCCTCAAAGAAGACCACCGTGAAATAACATCATATGTGCTGTTGTGTTTCGGTGAGTGAGTAAGGGACGCCAGAGCCCATGGACCTATCTTTTCTATTATTCTTATCCTTAATCCTACTATGGTCGGCAGCGCACTTGGAGGACATGTGGCATAGCTCGTGTGATAGGCGACAGTAGCCACCTACCATCAACCCGTTAGCCTGTCTGTCGAAAAAAATAACATCAAACAAAATCGTAACTAACCACACCATCATTATTATAGCATCATATGCAAACTATCAAGATCCAAACAGAACTTATTTCTTGGTTACTTTGTGTTTTTCATCCGCTTCTTTCAATATTTTAATTAAAGTGGCTTCAGAAACTTCAGTCGGTTGACCAAGTAATGAAATCTTATTTTTTTATAACTTTCTTCAAATTTGTAAGCTTCTTTCAAAAAGTATTTTAAATGTCAATTACGCACTGCTTCAAAAAAGATAGAAATTTGCCTCGATCATAATATTATATATAATTAATATACAATAGGTACATAATCGGTATACATTACTTTGTTTTTCTAGTCGTTTTTTGGTTAAAAAACTATGACCTGACTGCCGATTAATTTAAATGAGTCAGCAACTTATTTTGTTTAATTAGTTTAATTCCATAATTCTATACAAATGTTCACAATCTATTTTGTGATATGGTTACGAGAACCTGATCCACGTGATTTATCCCGAAGAACGAAGATTTTAAGGGAGATTCTACTTTTGAAGACTGTAAAACCGAGTTCTATAATTTTAGACCCGATGAAAAGACTGTTTCTTGCATCACGTCTAAAATTAAATTGTCAGAAATATTTTTCCTGAAGTCACATTGTTGCAACAAGTTCAATGAACTGGAAGTGTTAGTTCGTTGTTCCAGTGATTAGAACCGAAGGCTTGACCTTTACCCTACTGACCTAAATACACTGTGCGAGTATCTTTTAATACACTGTATTTCCCTAATTTCTATTGAGCACGCTAATATAACTTAGTTGGTGGCGTCGTGTTTAATCGGAGAATATTACTCGCTCACTGTGCCGGAGAAAACTAATAAAATCTTTGACGTCATATGAAAACCGCTATCAAAGGGCGAGTGTGACTAGACGGACTAAGACATATCTGTACATATTATAAAACTAGCTTTTGCCCGCGACTTTAACTGCGTTGATATAACACCTAACACGCCTGACATCTTTATCGCTATGACAACGGTAGAGCCATTAAGGCGAAAGTGGCGCCCGATTTTTATTTTTAGACGATCCCACGGGAACCTAACATTTTTTCAGGATAAAATGTATCCTAAGTATATTCAGGCAATAAATTATCTGTGTACTAAAATTTCATCCAAATCCGTGAAGCCCTTTCTGAGATTAGCGTGAACAGACAAACGGACAAAGTCTTCTGTAAGGGTTACTGCCGCCAGACAGCCCAAATGTCTGCGAAACGCAGTGGGCTTTGCCACTACTTTCCAGTTTCAGACCAAATCCAAATTCTAATGTTCCAATTTCCAATCTTGAGCCTGCCGGGAATCTTTTGGAACAGAGCGTTAAGGCAAGTCCCCTAACCACTCATCTAACGGGCTCGTAAAACGGGGTCCTCGATTACGAATATGAAGTAATTTGGGTTCATATTTAGAAGCAATAGGTTTCCAATTACAGAAATTATCATATAACTATAAGCCACTTTATTTGTCACATATTATGTAAATTATTAACCCTTATTACATGGAATTTAATCCCCACGATGCATTAACATGTTAACCAGTAGGTACCTAGTGGTTAATTTAAAAATGTCTAGCGCACCAGCCTGTACGTTTCTTACCACTGTATAACTACGAAACGACATATTATTTTAACGAAATAATTGTGTTTCTAGAGCGTACGTAGCATTTTTATCGATTTTTAAGTTGAATTCTTTGACCCTTCGTATCCAATGAAAGCGTAATCCACTTAGTAAGGGGTGTTTGTGACACGCGGCGAGCCGTGTTGCTTAAAAATTAATCCGAACAAGGGACGGTAAATACAATTTTATAGCTTTCAGTTTCACCATAAACTGGAGCCGAGTGGACGTAAAATTTGAACTAAAAGTATGCCCGATATTCTTTGGCAATAAAGATGAAGTCTATCTTCAACTCATTTATTTTTATTTCACAACAGGAAAAATACTGTTCTCTCTTCGTTTTTCTCTACTAAGTTTTTTGCTTTAAATATGTACCTAGTTGTTTTAATAAGTAATACAATTTAAATTCTTACCATATACATTAAAGAAAAGTCTGTATTCATAAATGTAAAGTACACTAAAGAAATGTAATGTGCAGTGAACAAAGTTCGGGACCGTCTCTTATTCACTTTCTGTGCCGCCAGACGTCACGTCCATTGTCCAGTCTGCGACTACAGAATTCAATCATAGCCTGTACATGCCCTGCCACTACTAGTTACTAACTAGGGTTCTGTAGATACCTGTACTGCCCGTACAAACAATCCGTTCAACTAGTGGCGTTCAAGTAGTGGCAAGGCACACTGCGTTTCGCTGTAATTTGGATAACAACCCCCTTACAGAAGACCAACGTGAAATAACAGTATGGGGGCTGTTGTTTTTCGGTAAGTGAGTAAGGATGTCAGCGTTGCTTGTGTTATAGGCGACGGTAGCCACCTATCTGTCTGTCGACTTTAACATAAAAATTTAACATAAAATGAACCTGAAACGTATAAATTCAGTAAGATGGGTAATTGTTCGTCTGTTGCTTACGAAATCTATGAAATATACAATTTTTAGGCACATCGTAAAAACTCTCACACACCTACTTAACGTGTTATTAATAATAAATAAAAGAATGAAATCCGTATCACAAAAAAGCCTTTTCCAATTATCTACTTACTGAAGAAAAAAACAGCTAAAGACACTCGTCAAGTCGAAATGAAAAGAAATACGTATAAAAAAGAAATGCTTTCAAGTTGTTAAATACAGACAGGGACTTGGGTCGACAACTTTATGCACCTAATTGTAGCGTTCAAAGAGGGTTTACGCGCTTAGCTTTTATTTAACCTCGTTAGTAATTGCGTTTACAAGTCCTCAGTCATAAAAAGCTGAACTGGGTTCTTGAAGACGAGTGGCTTTTTGTAGTTATAGAAATTAGTTCACGATCACGGTTGTAAAGCCGAACCGTTAACCTTAATAGGTTTCATTCACATTTTTCTTTAAATATGAAATCTATCAATTTCACTTATGGAAAGAGCTTAGAGCATTAAACCAACCGGAGACGCCACTGCCAGGCGTTCCCCCCTGCCTTGGTACGAGACCGGCGGTCATACGGGTTTTATAAAACTAGTTTCCGCGCGACGCGTGCCATTCTATAAGTGACTACGCTCGCGGAACGACGTCAACTAAAAATGCCGAATTGCAGCGTGTTTTCGTGTAAAAAGAGATCAGAATCATCTAGTGTTCAAAAGGATAACGTTACTTTCCATCTGTAAGTATTATTTTATATAAATATTATCAAATAATGCCCAAAATTTCCAAATATCCAAAAAATATTATTAGTCCAAAAGTGTTGCCGTGTTATTGTACAAGATCTAATTCTGCATAATTTTAAAAGTTGAATGAACCAACATTTAATAAAAATTTTGTAATAGTTAATAATACCATTTAGTACTGCAAATCCGTAATCAATTAAGAATAGATTACTGTTTGTATACTTTTTTAATTTATTATTATTTACTTTTTTAATAATTTTTCACTGTGTTTTCACTTCCATTTTTATTGTAAGATATTTACCGTAAGTGTCAGAATATTCAACTTATCAGAGAGATAATAATAAACTGAAGTCGTGACTTATTGCGAAAATAGAAACTAGGCAGTTTTTATATAAATACATTGGCAACACTGCAGCAAAGTTAGTGCTGGGTCAGAACAAAAACAAATATCGATATCGATGTGTTATTCTGGATATTATTTAGATTATCCGTATTAAATAAGTATCATGAAACTGTTAAGTTTTTCAGTTTCTGCTGGTTGGAGAAACATGTCAGTCAGTCAAGTTTATTTGTCTTCATATTATTAGGATACCCTTGAGTTTAAGAATTAACTATACTGTATTTACATCATAATGACATCAATCAAAAGTTCTGCCTTAACCATTAGGGAAAGGCTGAATTAAAAAAAATGTTTTGACTTTGTCATAATGATTGGAAGATTTCATGGACAATGAAATATCGATAGTGTCAAGCACTACCATTGTTTACTTAAAAATGACGTCATCTCATATACGGACAGGTAGTCAACTGTGTGAGAATGGATATGTGTGCGTAAAGTTTATGCTAGTGTTTAATAATATGGTCGTGTGCGTGCGTAGCGACGAGATCGAGAAATGCGTTAGTGTTAACAGTTTTTGTGTGAGATGCCTCGTCCCCCGCGCAGAAAGTGACAGACTTCTTTGCATAGAATTTATTGCGCGTGACGTCTCCGGTTGGTTTAATGCTCTAAGGGAAAGAGGGATAAACAGGGAAGGTTTGTACATATAAAAATTGCACCCCGGGCGAAGCAGAGAGCAGGTCACTCGAGGGAAAATAAAAATCCAAACGGCAATATCACATTTTAATTAAATATGACTTAAAATACAATGAGTAAATAGTAAGTAAATATTTATTTATGAAAATTGTTCAAAACTACAATTTCATTTAGGACGACAAAAGTAGGTAATATGTAAATTACTTTATAGTTTATCAGTATTAAGTATAGGCACCAAATATAAAATTGAATAATGATTGTTTTAAGTTGAAGCCACAATAGGAGATTATTTAGACATTAGATCTATAACTAGGAATATTTTGACGCGATTTATTAAAACACTACTGCACTGGAATGCTTCATTTTAATTGAATATAAAGATATGTATGTTACGATTAATATAAGAAATTACGACTAGATACTCGGCGAATATGAAATGTAAGGGTTAAACCGTATTTGTCAGCACGAAAACGCACTCCCGCTATCTTTCTCGCTCTAGGAAATGACAATTCTGAACGATAGAAAAGGATAGAGCATGAAAAATGCGATTCCTTCCTGACAGATTTGGCTAGTTTCCCACTACGTCGGCCTGGCAAATTTGCCGTAAACCAGGGTGCCCGGACGTATGTGTTCACATTCAACCATCATCAATTGATCAGCAAAGTTTGGTTTAAGTATAAAACATACTTTACGTCATACTGCTAATTTGAAAGCGGCGAGCAATTAGTGGTAAACAGGGATACCGGTGCGATCTCGATTACATTACTTCGATCCGCGCGTTTTGCCGGCGCTCCGCTGAAACAAAACGCTCAGCAGGAACCCCGAGCTCGGTATTTTTGCCAGATCCAACATAGGGTGAATAGTTCTTATAAGTTGTACAGCCGCTACACTTTCCCGCAGTTTTACCGGCCCAGTATATTCGCTGGTCCGATGTAGTGGGACCCTAGCCTTAGCGGTCATTCGCACTGACAGGGCAGCTAAACAACAACCGCATTCAGCCACAGGCACCGCGCTTTAAAATGTATGGCACAGCTTATGTTGCGGTTATGTCATTGTAAATGTCCGAAAATCGTTCATTTTTTGAATACCAGTATATTTCAACTTCAAATATCCGTAAGCTAGAAACGTGTCAGCATAGTATGGAGCGAAGTATGCTTAACATTAAAAGAAAAGACAAAATTAAATTATAGAAGATAAGAAAGGAAACTAAAATTATCGATATAACGTGCTGTATTAATAAATTAAAATGGAGATGGGCAGGACACATGATACGAAGTCAAAAGACAAATGGGCTAGAAAAGAAACGGAATGTGTCCGAGACAATATAAAAGGAGGAAAGGAGGCCAACAACGAAGGTGGGAAGACGATTTTAAAAAGGTAGCAGGCAAAAACTGGATGGTAAAGGCTCGTGATCGAAAATTGTGGAAAGGAAGGCTCTAAGGAAGGCCTATGCTGAAAAGCAAAACAATCTTTAGGAATCGGTGTCAGGACTGTATAATATTTCATTTTATAATGTAAGATATAAAGGTTGTTAAATAAAGGCTATAATAAATAAATAAATAAATAATAAAACTAAGTACAACTTAACTAAACCGCACATTTAGTCTACATTGGATGAGCTAAAAATTTTAATAATGTAAGTATCGGAAAATATCCATTTTTTTTAAATATTGACAGTTAGGTACTCATCTTTATTATTTATTAAATGAATAAACAATAGTGATAATCATGAAAAAGTTATTATTAATAATTATTATAACTTTTATTACCTAAATGAAGTTCGTCCAGCTTAAGTTCGGCAGAAATTCTGGCTGTTAAAATAACCCAGTAAAAGACTGAAATAATTAATACTACAAAAAAAACAATGTTTCAATTTTTCAGTAAAACTGATAAAAGTAGAGTTTCGGACAATCACAGTTATAGGTACCTATTTCAAATATATATAAAACTACATTAACTTGGCATAGAAATTTCTAAAGCAATTTCTTATTTTTTAGAATATTAAAAATGTTTTTTCTACAAATCAACTACACATTAAATTTTGATTTTTGTTTTTGAAAATATTTAAACCATTACACGTACCTATCGTAGTGTTATTTTCAATATAATATTATTGAACGTCTACATAATAATACATTATTTGACATTTACGATTAAACGCAAAATGTTCAATACAAAAACAGACAAAAACAGTAATTACGTAAGATTTTAGTTAAACTATTCTTTAATTTAATAGCCCATTCATTATGGATCTGGTAAATTTATCTAGTCAGAATGATCCTATTTTACTGACTTATGCATATGTTCTAGGTTTGTGACTAGACGCCTGACTAGACAGTTGAATATCAACTAGCGGGCCGTCCCCGGCTTTGCACGGATTATCTGCAAATTATAAATGAAAACCTTCCTCGTTTAACGCTCTTTCCATTAGTGAAAACCGCATTAAGATCCATTGCGTAGTTTAAAAGATCTAAGCATACATACAGAGAGGGGGACAGACGGCGGAGAGCGACCTTGTTTTATACTATGTAAAGATGTACTTGTATAATATCCTAGCGAAATTAATATTTGTAATTATGCAATTGAATTAATGATTGTAAGTAGACAAAATAGTATTTTATTATAAACCTAATTAGGTAGGTACAATTAAAATTTACTAATATAAAAATACAAATTACAAATTCTTAGAGAATTTTAAAGATGATTTTCTATGTCATTGTTCCCATTCGATATAATTAATTATAAAAATCGTTTCAGTATTCAATTAAAAATGTATTATATTTAAGTAAACATCGCCAATCACTTCTACAGTAGATATATCAATATAATAAAATACATTTAATTTGACTTACATTTTGAATAATAAAATTGGCACCGATTTATGAAAATAATACAATTATTAATTACATACAATGTTATTACATACAACATCGCTCAACGAGCTATATATAGCTATATATATGTATATATATGGTTGGGGTAACACTGCGAGATCGAATCAGGAATGAGGAGATCCGTAGATGAACGAAAGTTACCGATATAAGCCAGCAGATCAGTAAGTTGATGTGGAGTGGACAGGACATATCGTACGGAGAGCCTTGGGCCGCTGGAGGCGGAAGGTTCTCGAGTGGAGGCCTCGGACCGGCAAGCGCAGTGTATGACGTCCACTCACAGACAATCTGGTAAGGGCCGCTGGTCGATGTTAGATCCAGGTTGCCTCTGACCGATCCTATTGGGAAATTATGGCGAAGGCCTATGTCCAAGAGTGGATGTCCTATGCTGAGATGATGATGACATATAATTAAGCTCATTGGTACAGAAGTATAACATTAAATATTTGTATTCTATTTTTCTGAAGACCTAAATATTAGCAAAAAGATTACTACAATTTTACTACCTACATAAATAACTACTAATTCAATATTGAATTATATTTAGGCTCAGTATAGTTCAAAAGTAATAAGCTTATTTAACAATATATTTTTAATGAAAGAGAGAACGTTGTATCCGCAATAATTAATTTAATCTCGTAATAATGAAATGCACACAATTCTATGAAAATTTTGAGGGATGCTTATTCTTGGAAAGTATTTACAAGCAAACATGATCATCTAATTGTCTATTAATAATAATTTGATTCATGTTCAATGTTTAAAAATTCGCTAAAAGCATCAGTTAACTAGGGTTGCCAAACTTCGGATTTCCATAAAAAAATGTTTAAGCTTTTCGTATATGCTTAATAAATTATTTATTCGTTTATTTAAGACGATACATACAGTCCTCAATTGCTACTTGTTTATCGAGCTTTTTTTCTTGTCCATTCTTTTTTACCTCAATAGTAAGTTGTTGCCTATTTGTTCAAAGCCATATCAGCGAAACTTCTTTAATGTCGAAACTAAAGGACTTATAAGTAAAATTATACGATAAGTAGTGGCGTGTTTAAATGACACAGCACAGTTATTAAGATATTTTTTTTTTAATTTTAAGGTCGACGACAAGTCCTCTTTATGTTAGGTAGGAACCGTCGCCTATAACGCCATGTCGCCCTGGTGTCCATAGCAGAATTAAAGGGGAAAATTGTAAGGGATGAATGATTATTTTGGATTAATTTTGGATCTCAAGACTTGTAGGAGTTAAATGAAAACTTTTTTAAATAAAGTATCATATAGCATGTTTGACAGCCTTAGTGTTAGTAGCAGAAGCTGATTCGAACAACTTTAAAATGCATAAATCCGTATTCATATATCACTCTCCAGCAAACCCGGTCGTCGAAGCGGAATTGTTTCACAATCTATCAACTCAATTTCCTCAACTTGCTTCGATATATTTGCGACTCGCTCTCCCATAGGATGGAGGTTGCCGTTTCTTTTTCTTTCGCAATCTGTCTTTGTTACTTTTGTGGGAGCGTCTTCTATTTTAAGTATTTCAACTTCAACGCCAACTTCATCCCTGTCAACCGCCGCCCTACTCGTCCGGCGGGTTAACTCCTGTCAGGTGGCTTCTATTTCCTCAATATCGTTGTCCTCATCGTGAAAACTTTTCTCGGCGAGACGGAAACTTTCGAGGAACTCGTTCAAATCAACCAATCCGTCCTTGTTGATATCAATCAAACGACATATGTCCACCAACTGTTCCTGTGTCATTGGGTTCGGCATATATTTACCTAAAAGTTGGCAGGCCTCGGAGAATTCCTCCAATGTTATGTAACCTGTAAGTTATTTTCGTTTTGTATTCGCTATGTTATAAAAAGAAAAATCCTTGAAAAAGTCGAACATTTATAAGCCTTTGTCCGTAAAAAAATAATGAATAAACTACGATGTAAGGTAAACTTCAACATATCTACATAAATCTTCATCAAAATCGGTTCAGCGGTTAAAACGTGACCGATAGACAATGATATTCTGACATATCAAATGACATAAAATCACTTATATACCGACTTAGGTATGAAAAAAGTAATTGTTACATACTGAGAAACCTAATTTAAAATCAATTAGAAACCACTCACCTGAATTATCTTTATCTAGAATTTTGAAAATTGCTTCCAAACTCCTTTTGTTTTTGTATAGAGCTTCGACAACAGTTTGCGTGTCGGCCTTTCGTCCGTTTCTCTGGAAAAGGGGAATCGTAACATTAGTCACGCCAACCATTTTTCATATTTCCAGAGGCACCTAACATGTATTTTAACATATAGATTGATGAAAAGCCAAAAAGCTGTATTCTGTTGCATACAACTCCGTTCAAAATTATTTTAATATTTAAATTATCAAATTATAATTTAAAATATTTGAGACATATATATATAGTAAATGACAATACAAATCAAGTGAAATTATCAATTAAAAAAATCTAAACTACAGACTGGGAGAACCAAAATTTCTATACGAATTAATTACTCTCACTAAAATGTTATAGTAAAAAGACGGAAATGTCTAAAAAGCGACTTAATAGGGCGAACTTGATTTATTAATCGATACACATTGTTGATGAACAAATGGAAGGGAAAAGAGCGCTGCTTTATGAACTGAATAACGCAATGGGTTGATTAACACTGAAAGGTTAATGTGAAATAGGGTTACGGTTAACATGAAAGGAGGGTGGTAACTATTTGGTAGACAGGGGAATCCCAAGCCAATGCTCGTGATGTGAACTTAAAACAAAAGATCAATCGATCCTTTTTAGAATTACATTACAAACTGGCATGTTAATGGAACTTGTTAAACAATATTCAAAAAGGTATAGGTAATTGAGGTAATGTGTTTAAGATAATAAATTATTTAAAAATATCAATGATGGTAAGTATTGAGTTCCAACCAAAGACCCTCCAGGAATTGAAATACTTACATTGGTAGATAGGTCAAACGTGTCCATGTATCTGACCCGACGTGTATCAGGATCAGTTCTTACTAGTTTGTCCTTGAGCATTCGCCATGGAAGGCCGAGGTGAGTGGCTTCTTCCATCGCCCAACACCAATCTCCAATCGATATGAAACCTAAATAAATTGTAATTAATTATACTCAAATTAATTTTAAATTGTAACCAACTACTGCGAATTGAGATGACTCTTGGTGAGAGAATTGTAGATACATTTAGCCCTTTAAGTTTAGGTAAGCAAATAGTCTTAAGACTGCCTTAATAAGGTGTAAAGGCATAAGAGACATTAAATATAGCGAAAATATTTCTAAAGAAAATTTTGTGGTAGAATAACAGAATTACGTCACTTTGTCAAAAATAAAACCCTAATAATTATTCACCAACCGAAGAACTTCGTTAATATTAGATTTAACTTTCCTTATACAACAACTCAAAAACATTTCAACTATAGAAACATAACTGAAATTATAGGTATAACCAGTTATTTAAATAAGAGTTATAATCAAATAAGCATTTACGTCAAAAACTTTATTGATCATTGGCAAAACCATCTCGCTTGTTACTTAACCAGCGAGGATATCTAATTTCTGTAAAGGAAAAAATGATTATAATTTTTGTTAAAATTAGAAGCTTCGATCAGAAATCAAAGTTGTGGGATAATCGTGATTACGCGGGAAATGGATTTGAATTGAAGATATAAGCCAGAAATATCAATGTTATCATACTGCTGAAAGAAATCTTATTCACTTTTGCCAAACATTAATGGATTTTGATGAATGAAACGTCAAGACGGAGCAAAATTAAAAGAGTGATGAGAAATGGACTCGGATTCAGATATTTTTTTATCTTTATGAAACTTCTCGGCCTCCTTATCTGGCTGTGACCGGGATGACATTTGCTAAAACAAATTACTTTGAACATGTACAAAACGCGCCAGAGTTAAATGTAAAAGTTATTCAATGCCGTTAGAGTAAAAAAATTTTTACCCGAGATTATTCAGATAAATTGCTAAATCCAATATTGCGCTCGCAACAGTCCAATTTAGCGAACACCAACGCTATTATAAACGTAATAAAAATGGAGATATGAAACAGAATTGTGTGAGGTTGAGATATCAACAAAAACATAAATTCACAAATCAGTAGGTACTTTTGTGTGCGAGTATATTATAGATTCCTTTGTGTGACACCCGATGTATTTATTTAAAACTAGTAACCGCTCCCGGCTTCGCCCGGCGATAATTTTTTTACGTACAAACCTTCCCTGATTATCCCTCTAACCATAAGTGAAGACAGAATTAAAATCGGTCCAGCCGTTCTCGAGTTTCAGCGAGACAAACGAACAGCAATTGATTTATATATAATTAAATTGGATATGTAATGTGGCCTTATTTACCTAGTGCATTAAGTTATATTTATTAATTTTTTTCGCCCTGACTAATGAGGAGAGAGCAATTTAATAAAAAGTCAATATGACGAATAACGATCCGCATGTTATTTATCCGCCCGACGCGAAAACGGGGTGTTATATGTTTAACGTGTGTGTTTGTCTATGGTATCCTATTCACTATTAATAACGCATTCTGACAACTTATATAATGGAAATTTTATTAATATATATAATTAGAGTAATTTAAAAGAATTAAGTACATAGTATTAAAAGACTGAAGGACAATATTAATTTAGGTAGATATTAAAACATTAAATGCTCAAAGGCATTAGAGTTTAGACGGTATAAAAGCGCTCAAATATACATTATTTATTATCTGTATTAAAAAAAACACTATTTTTTAAGTACTAAATTTAACATTCCAATTTGGAAAGATATTGACATAAATTCTTCCAAAAATTCTAATTGAAATATTATTTAGATAATTTAAAAAAAAAAATATTAGAATCCGTTACATTTAAGTGAATTTTTTTTAGTTTTTTATTATATTAGTTTTTTAATAGTGAACTTCAAACGTGCTTTTAAGTCCAATGTATATGTTTAACGAGGACATTAATAAAGCGAGAATGATTACGTGAACTTCTAATAAGCCTAATTGAAGACAACTTTGTGTCTTGAAACGAACATAATTATAAGCCATACAATACAATACACGTGTACGTAAAAGTCACGTTACTTTTCACTGATTTCCAACTTTTGTATACGTCTCAAAGGATTCGTGGGAAAACGTATGTAAAATTTCCTCTGCAACCGTAAACTTTGCGATGAATAGCTCTAATTTACAATACCTTACAATGAGTAAGAGAGAGAGAAATGAAATTGCAAAATTGGTAAAGTTGGCAAATGAAAGCCATCGATGAAAAGTCTTCAACAATTTAGGTTTTTCATAACTAGGTTTTCCAATACATCAAATGTAAGTCCACGTATATCTACTCGATCAGGTCAGGTGGACTTAATGGTTGGAGATGAGATCTTCTTTTTTTATATTTCAATTTGTCAAGGTAATGAAAAGCTGATGTTATGAGATGAGTTATGACTTTCATTGAAACATAGGATAAAAAAATTGTGTGTGTGTCAGCTCCGACACACGATTGGAGTTTACTCCTTACGAACGATTATAAAATTTAAATTTTCACTTTTTGTCTCCCTTGTAAGGGCAGTGTTGTAGACATAAGTACTTTTGTAAAATTGTATGCCAGCCGGATGAATGAATAAAGTGATTAACAGTTCTCGTGTTCTACATTATTGATTATCGCCTCATCACAAGTTTCGTCTCAACGTAAAAGGCTTCTTACAAGTTTCATTAAAGTTACCAAGTGAAAATCAATTTACTCGTATCTATTATTGTTACAGTGGTAGCACGGAGCACTGCGTTTCGCTAATACATTGAGCAACCCGTCTGGCAGCAATAACCAAGGGATGCCAGGGCCAATTTTTCTACCCCCTCCTTATCTCTAATCCTTTATCCTACCAAGGACGGTAGTTAATAGGCGACTTCAAGGAGACTGTCAGCTTACCTTTAAAAAAAATCTCGTTGGCAACTTTGATTACAATGAATTTCCTGTCTTAACTATGTCGACTGATAGAAATTACTTTATTCGATCTTCCAGACCGAAATTCACAATTTAAAAACGTAAATTCAATATTACAGAAACCACATAACCACACACCTGATGTTGATTTTCGGTAAAGTGATTAAAGATAAGTTGATTAACCTAAAACATTTATAGCTGCATCAAAGAATATCATACACACGGACCACTTCAAAATACTTAACAATTTATGTGATTGAAAAAATTAAATCGATTCTTACCGCTTTGATCAAGATCCATTGCTCTAAACGTGGCTTCCAAAGATCTTCGCACAACTATGATTTGGTTGTGCAGCTCCCTCATGGCCGAAGATTCAACCAAACCAACCCTTTGTCTGAAAGTTAGTCGACGTGTTCTGGATACGGCTGCGGTGTATTGGACGAACTGTCGATCTAGCGAGTTGCCACACAGCTTCAAGTAAGCGCCCTTGTTTGATCCAAGCTCGTAGTAATTAGACGCGGAAAATATTGTTATTACCTGTGTACATTATTAAAATATTATGTTTCTCCTAAGATATTTAAGTAAATAGTGGTAGGTCACACTACGTTTTAGGCAGCCTGCCTGGCGGCAGTAACCACCCCCTTACAATACCAGCATGAAATTAGGAGAATGAGTAAGAGCCAATTTCCTCCTATCCTTTCCTAAATGATACTATGGTTGGAGCAGCGTATTTGCAGCATCTGTTGTGTTGCTTGTGTTATAGGCGACGGTAACCACCTATCATCAAGTGGACCTTCAACCTGTCTTATTGACCTTTACATAAATTTGTCTTATTGATTTGGATGACATTTGGAATACACAAGTTTATTACTTGGATTAACATAGGTACCGAACGATACTTTAATGATGTCAAGCGTTATATTACTCATATATTTTTAACGCGGACGAAGTGGCGGGCACCAGCTAGTTTTGTAATAAAAGCTTTTCTTAAACTTATGATTATTACTCTTTACCGAAACATTGTTAGAAATCACATGTTACATACGTCGGTTTGAATGGGCTCGTCAAAATATTTTGACAGGACTTTAATTGGCCACGTCCTCGACAGGACCAATTATATATATAATGTAATTATGATAATTCAATTTTTTATTGGGAGTCCTACTCATGTTTTATTGTTATTAATTAAATTATAGTTACATATCATATAGTTATAAATAGTTATATATACACACTATATAAATTATAGTTTCATCCTTCTAGAAAAGTTATATATATTTTAGTGCTCAATGTTATTAAAGTTTGTGTCTTGAAAGCAAAGCTATGATAAGCACACGGATTCCGACCACATGCACTTGTACTTGTATACAACTAGGCATTACAATGTATGGAAATATACAAGAACAAAATTGAAATATTGGGAAAAGTAAAATATTTGAGTAATTTTAATCGAAAATTATAGTAGTAGGTTTTAAAAAATATTTCTGCATTTGATAGCCCAATTCTCGAGGAAGGTTATAAACTATTTATCATAACGATAACGACCCTTAGAAGTCTAGCAAAAAGAAAAAATGTCAGAAAGAACGCTAAGCGAAAACGAAGTACCTAAAGATAGGATTACAGTGTGGGATAAAAGTACTAGCTAGGTACCATATATATATGACCAACAAAATATAATTGTGAAAGACTTGTTACCTCTATTTACATGTAACAGTAAGCACGATGTATTATAAAGTGGTAGGTAGTTATATCATATACGAATTATAGCAATACAATCTGAAAATAGCTTTTGGTTATTGTATTCTTGGTAAGGAAATGTAAACCATTGAAAGCATTGTAAACGCAACATTTCAGGCTAATATATACATATAGTTATACTCCTGTGTATGAAATTCACTGTTATCGTAACAATAAAATCAATACATGATCAACGGCTTACAATAATGGGTACAAAATTAAATTCGTGTTAAACTAGCCAACAAGTTCGCTCGCATTGAATTTACAAACTATTTTCACTTTATAAAATAAAAGTTTCAGAAAACTTTTAAAAATAAGGAATAGGTGTTGATCTATAAAAACCTTTAGCTACAAAAGTAAACAGTGTTTCCTCACCCTGGAATATATTTTTTGTTTAATTCTTTTAACTCCTAAACATTTTCTTTGTAGAAATCCTTAAATATTTTTCGTCAGACAGGCTGACGGTTCGGTGATAATCTGTAGGAGGGTGGTTACTGTCGCCAGACACAATGTGTCTAGCGTTAACATATTTTGTTTAGTTTGTAGCACCACCAAAATATCTGTGTTGAGATTATTAAAATATGACGTTTAGCCAAGATAGAGTCTAATCCACTGAAAAATCGCTTTGCTTAGGATATTAAGTGAATGGGCTCTGGAACGTTTACTCACTGAACGAAAAATAAAGTGACAAACAATATTCTAGAAAGGCTGCTTCCGTAGTTTAGACATGTATTTCAGTGAAGTTTGCCTCTAAGTCTGGACAGCGTCATTTTCTATGTTGTCTACTCTTTAAAATGCAGGGAGACAGCTTCGACTCAGTGGCGTAGCGTGCCTTGGAGGGACCCTATATCAAAATTAGTTGGGGGGCCCCAATGACAGTATTTTTCATGTTTCTTTTTTTTTTCGGGAATCACGAGATTAAGTGACATTGTGGATTACATTTTACTAATTTTTGCTTATACACTTTAGGGGCATCTGTAGCCCGGGGGCCCCGTATCATTGATACGGCGGTAGCTACGCCCCTGCTTCGACTTGAGACAACGTAGAAAGAGGAAGTCATACTAACTTGACTTCCATTTCTGAGTCGGTCTACCATAACTTAGATTAGATTAGTATTGGATAAAATAAATACGTACATTTCCATTGTGTATCATTTCATATCCTCCAGGTTTGCACTCGTGACTTCGAATGATAAAACTAAGCTTGTTTCTTTGTAGGAAAGCCGATGTCACGTCCGGCCCGAAGTATGTCCCTGCACCCCGTAGGGCATTCGCTACACAGCCGCTAACAGTTTGGGGGTCTGACCACAGGATATCAAAAACCTGATGACAAAAACTACTGCTCGTAAACATAAATTTATCTAAATGAAAATGAAAGCTTTGCAAAAAGTTAGATACTTTCAAGTTTCATATTTTAATACGCGGCAGTGATAGCCCGGTGGGTCGTAAGCTCGGTTACCAAATCAGCAGACGTAAGTTCGAATCCCTCAACCCTGCAACTCTAGTGTTTTTCGTATTAGAAATAATTAGCACAGGAAAACATAGTTGAAGAAATCTATTGTGTCCTAGAAAATTAACAATCTACAAAACATTCAAAGGCGTAACATATACATAGAGTAGATAAAGACCTATTCCACGTAGTGGAATGCAATATACGTAATGCATTGATATGGAGACTGATAATGATAAAAAAAAATTAATACATTACAAACAAATCTACAATTTCATAAAATAATACCTGCGGCTCGGGTAAAGCCGCTATGAAATCGATCTATTGATAAATTTCAATACTTAAGTAGGTATAAACAAACTTCGAATTAACTCTACGATAGTGATATCGGTATGAAACTACTCTATTCGTTATTCCAGTACATAGTCTAACTGTTTAATAAGTATCGTTCAAATTCATAGCGCATTTTTCGTATGATTCACACGTAATCACACAACTTTCACATTGAAAATGTTAGTAGTAATGTGAAAGTTTATGTTACTCAAAAACTCGTAAATCTCTGAACGATTTACATAAAGCTTGGTACATTACATAATACAAGATTCTAGATTATACTAGATATTCTAGATTATACCTTAATAGCATAATATTCTAGATATTATGCTATTAAGGTAATTTTTATATCGTTAACGCATTACTGTAGTTTAATTATCTTTAATTATCTTAGATAATTAGACTTTAATTGTCTTTGATTTTTCTTAAAAAAATTAATTTCATTTTAATCAAGAAAACTTTAATTGTTTTAATTACAAACTTTAAACAAAAGAGATGCTCATATCTGCTTGCAATATATCGAGTCATCTCTAAACTATAAAAATAAATACATAAATGGAAATGTATATCTATTATAAAAGATGGCAAGCAGTAGGACGTTCCACTTTATGATAGGTGACTACCGTCGCATAAAGTCACAAGCAACATCATTTAATTATTTTTTGTTTGGAAGGGAAGAGACTTGAACTTGAATAGTTTCTCGAGCAACTGTTCAAGTTGGCTCTTGACAGACACTAATTCAAGAGTTGACAGCCAATCTTCAGGACAAAGGAGAAAAAGAGTGAGAGAGAGAGAGAGAGAGAGAGAGTTAGTGGGCTACTCAGATAATAACACATACCACTTTTTTCCTGCAAATATTAAAAAGCGAAGTTGTGGGTACTTATTAGCATAATAACAAAACCATTATTATATCGAATACAAAATATCATCGTGCACGCAAATATGTACTACAAAATTCATGTATATCACACTAGTTCAATCATGTAGCTCAATAGGGTGGGGTGGTAGGTGCTAGGGGGATTCAATATGAAGATAGTGGCGTCGTTGTGAAAGCAATTCGGCTCACGGTCATGTCACGTGGCTCGCAGCGTCATTGAGATTCTATCGGTAATGAGGATTACTATCGCCTACGCCGCACCCCGCAGTGCTCGACCACAGTGTAAGTGGGTGAGCTTAATTCGTTTAATTGATACAAGCCTCTCTAATTAATTGTAATACGTTCACATACGTAAACGCACTTACAGGGAAGCCTCTTAAGAGGCCGTGTGTTGAAGCACCATAAGTCTCAACGCTCACAATGTATTATTACTTTCAAATAATAACCCTATTATTATGTCTTCGTAACAACATAATCGGCTTATTCAATTTTAACACCTCTCCTAATTTTAACCCATTAATGTCTTTTTATAATTTTTTTAAAAAATTTCCTATCAATAATTTGCAATCCTAGTCCGTATCCGTACTAATATTATACATGTGAAAGTAACTGTCTGTCTGTCTCTTACCTTTTCACGCCTTAACTACTCAAC
Source organism: Synanthedon andrenaeformis (assembly GCA_936446665.2). NCBI lineage: Eukaryota > Metazoa > Arthropoda > Insecta > Lepidoptera > Sesiidae > Synanthedon > Synanthedon andrenaeformis. The sequence continues at coordinate 7,488,105 of OW387781.2, read as the reverse complement.
CGACCATCATGAAATTTTGCCAACACGATGTCAGATATACGGGAAACCTAGATCAGATCGTACAAATTTTCAGGGCACGATGATTCTCTTACGATAAAGACAAAAACTCCTTCACTGTTACATAAAATCTAAGAACAATCAGATTTGCAGATCCGATCGCGATTTGAATCTATACTGGCCGTTTTAGTAGCCAAACTGTCGAACCACTGGCCTGTCAATAACAGTCTTAATAAGTAGTAAAACTTATTTTAAGTTTTATTCTCAAAAAAAAGCTGGCAATGGCTTGTATTATGTAGGGATCCCCAGGGACAAAAAGTTCATAAAGCGGTCGCAGTGTAGGTAGTCTATCGTCACATCGCAGGGGACCGCCTCGACTCGAGCAAATTTTATGACGCGAAGGATAGCAGTTGCTGAAATTGGTTCGAGACAAAAGATACGAGATAAGATCATTGATGGAATGACACGGACAACGCGACAGATAATCTTCTAAAGAAAATAATAAAAATATAATGGAACCGGGGTGAAAGGACGGTTTGTAAAGTAAATTTTGCAGACCGAAAATTCCTTCACTGACAGCAACTTCAAAACAATTAATCGATTACTCAAGTTTTAACATTAACGCAATCAGATTGAATTAAGACATTTTACTCTGCAAGATTTAAGAATTGAAATTGAACGGGCGGTTAGGTATCTAACAAATTATATAAATAACTCATTGGCTGTATAAAATTTACGATAAATAATCAATAAAATATTTTACTAACTGCGTTTTCACAGGGCATTTTAAAGGGCGTATTATACTAAACTATTTTACTAACAAATATGCAGATTTATATTTTATATTTCTCATCTAATAACTTTTTAAAATGATATTTTCCCGTAGTAAATTTATTTGTGTATAGGTAATTCCATTCGCGATATATAAATACTTGTAAAACTTTGTATCTAATGGAAAAATAAATAAATATCAAATATCTTTATTTTTGATACGTTTTGTATTATTAGATTTCTTAATCATTTTTGATTTTACACAATAAAAACTGAACTGAACTTGTGATTTAGAGATTTATATTCAATAGTGAAAATTCAAACGTAAATATAGGGACGAGAAATGTTATGACGTGTGAAGGCGGAGTTAATAGAATCCTATGTCATATCGCGTAAACTTTTCTTTCAGTGAATAGGAAAAGACTGAACACAAAGATCGAAAGTATAAACGAAATCGACACTACAATATTTTGTTCTGGTATTTTTCACGAAAATAGGAATTTTCGGGGGCCCAATATAAGGTAGCAATCGAATTGTTCAATACGCCCAAAGCCATCGTGAATGATTGATGGAGAATGACTAACCTGTTTCCACTCCACCTTATCAATGCCTTCGGCTCCCTCGGAGGTTTCATTTACTGGAGGTCGCAGTAAAGACGCGTACTGAAAGCATTCGTACATTTCTATACTTATATTATACTAGCTATTGCACGCAACTTCGCCCGCGTAACTTTATCAAATATAGCCTATGTTACTCGCTGATAATGTGGCTTTCTATTGGTTTAAGAATCGGTTTAGTAGTTTTTGAGTTTATTCATTACAAACATACAAATCTACTCTGTTTATAATATTAGTACAGAAAGAGGTAAAGTTTATATGTCTGTATGTAGAACGTAATCTTCTATAAACTGCTCATCCGATTTAAGAAATTCTTTCACCAGTAGTTAGAATTTTAGGATGGGCATAGGCTAAATAAGCCACGCAGACGAAGCCACGGTATAATCTATTTAAAAACAAAGATCCAACGCTTGGCAAATGTATAATGTCAAGCGTCGATGTATATGTCAGGCGTTATATTATACCTTTACCAATTTTGTAAGGCGTTTAGTCTTTAATAAGAGGAAACCTCTTCAAAGACTACAGACTTCAAAACTTTCATTGTACCTACCGAATTGAGGTTTAACTTTTGGAATTTCAATAGTTTTACGTAAGTCCTGGTTATATGATAAAGTGGGATGAGTGACCCAATATACTTACTTATATTTGAGTGTACCTTGTACGAACAAAAATAATTAATTTCCCCATCTACACTTTCAGGATGTCGGTAAGAGTTAGCGCGCTCGATTGTGTCGGTTCTATTGAAGTCGAAGTGTGGAACGTTCGTAATTTTACTTTGCGATTGGTCTATAATCCTGTATAACTTTCAAAATATCTGCTAACCTTATTTTTTTTAAATTGTTTTTTTAATGAATTTACACAACATATGATATCAGTTTAGGTAAATTTATTTTCAACTCAAAAGCTACTGAGAAATTTACAGAAAACAATAGTTGTTGCTCATATAAAATCATTTATACATATTTTTTGCATGTATCATGATACTAGCAGACTAAAAAAGGGGTTCGTTTAGCCTGTATTTACCGAATATTAACCCGTTTCATAAATTTTATATCTCCAAGCAATGCTGGAGTCAGGTGAATTTTTTTTTTTTTTTCAAGTTACGGCGCTAACAATGCCTATACTTTAACATCGTTAAAGTATTTACTCACTTTGTTTGTTTCAAACAAAAATGATTACGCTTCGAAGTTCGTAAAAGAAAGATCGAAGACAGCTCGTGTTACCCATATCACTTGTCACGAGAAAATTGAACCCAGAATTATCTTTGCTTGCTGTTGGATTCTATTCTTGGTTACATAATATTTATTACTGCTGCAGTTTTTACATTCACCTGCTTGGAGAGATGATGTACCCAACATTGTATGTACATAAACTCTAATTTTTAATCTATACACATAGGTCATGAGGTTCGGGTCATGAAAAATGTAATCGGCATAATATTACGGTATTACCTTATCCCGTTCTAAACTACGGATCATGTCGAGGTCTGTGGTATCCGATATTCCGCCGTGAACGATGAAGACGCGATTATTGATGATTGTACCGAGAGGTAGCCATCGGTAAACACACTCGATGAGTTTCAGTAGACGCTCCGCATTGTGCTACAAAAAAGTATTATAGATATAGGGTAAAGAAGATAATGATAATGTAAAGATGTTTAAGATGGAAAGGTCAATTAATCATCGTTGTTAAAGCAAAATCTGTTATGTGCAAAAAGTGTACCAACTTTTGAGAAAGTTTTCCTGAAAAATTTTACTCGAAGATTTATTTAAAAAAGGTATTTTACGTAGGGTTGTTAGAAGTAAACTTCTCTTCTTAGTCGGACACTCTTGTCAGAGTGGTCGTGGTTGCGCTGACGAAGTACACGGTGGGGTGTTCGGTGGGTCGATTTCATTTTCAGTTTCGAGAAGTAAACTTATGAATTTTTAAATAGTATATTTAGTTATTTTAATAATAGAGTTCATGCATTAAAGCCAATTCAACTCCAGTCACAGTATACCTTCCATTATGTTTTACAGATATTTTTATCACAGTCATTCCATTCTGCATGCATCTGACATAGCGACCGGATATTTGGAAACGTGGAAGGAATGTGGAATTATTTCAGAGCGGAAAGAATTTTCATATTATTCAGAAAGTAACCACGAAATTTGAGAAACCTATCGCTAACACACGTCAATATGCACAGAATGCTGTACATTGAGATAAAATACCTAATCAAATATGAAAATATTAAAAATATAATGAAAGACATTTCATATTCAGAATATATTCACGCAATTTGAATACATTTTGCTAAAATACATCATTGCTTTGAATGCTAAATATACGAGTATGGAGATATAATCAATTGTCGAAAATACTGATATTACTATTGAAGTATATTACATACAGATAAACAAAAATAATTAAAATAATGACGTAATTATGACTATCGAATAAATATCATATTATGTATACATAGGCATGGGCGTTATTTAACGTAACCAGTTTCAGTAACTAGTTACGAGGCCTGTCACCATATCACTAGTTACGCGTCGAACAATAAAGCGGTGATTTAACGTAAGCAGTTACCTACTCTGCCTGCGGTGATTTTTTGCAAACAGTTACCTACTCTGACTAGTGACAGGGTGACTTGATAAGTACTGTAGAGACAAAATCTCGCTGCAGGCGCGGCAATCATGAGTTATCATGAGTTTATTATATAAATAAATTTAATCTTTATATAGTGATTTTAAAATATTTGCATGCCCTTATAGGGTGGAATGTAGTGAGCACTATTGTTAATATAACCAAAACCATTGTAACCTATGTTCAGCAAATAAATAAATTTTTAAAAAAAGTGTGAGAGTAGAGCGGAGTACAGGCGCGCTCCCTTATGGGCCTTATGGGAACGTGTAATTTGACCCCTCTCCCCTCTTAGTAGCGTTAGCACCTTTTTACCTACTGTTCCAAAAAATAATTTATGACTCGACCTCATTCCTCATTGCTTTCGTCTAAATCGAATATGTACTTTAGGAAATACGACCACGCACATTTATAGGCAAAGGTGTCATCAAACATTTTCTTCCTAACACCTTACGGAACTGGCCGGTCAGCCTAAAGTGTAACTAGCATTATAAATACCCCTAAGTAACGTAGTCAGGCTCAAGATAACCTCATTGTAATCATAACTGAAAAAATAACTAGTTACGAAAAATCACTAGTTTTGAAATAGGTGACGCTCTCGGCGTAACTGGTTACGTTACGTTTCTCGAAATTCAGGTAACGACACATACCTATGTATACATGTGACTAATACTATTATTTAATAGGCTCTTGGTAGAACTTTTCAGAAGTTATATATTCTCTAGCTACGAAAATATGCATTTAAAAAGTTTTCTAAGCTAACGACGTCTAAATGTTATGTAATATTTAACCTAATTCAACAAAATCAAAATGTGAACATAATTTGTATCGATGTTCGTGAATTGGTTACTCGATCATGCGAAAACTTTGAACGGTTTTAGATGAAACTTGACACACAGTAAGCCTTTATTGACGGAATATTTTATCCATAGGGCGTGGAATAATGAACACTTTAGTTTTGAAATTTGTCAATAAATGCCGTTGGAATACCCACAGACATATGTATTAAAATATAATAATGCTCAAGAGTTTGTTTGATTAATTTACCGCTCTAACTAATCTATAACTACCAGTCAAATTAATGTACTAACTAGGTGATTCCCGTTACTTCGTATGCGTTGAAAACTTAAAATATATGAGTTATAACGCCTGTAATCTTTATTGCAATGCCGGTAGCGCCGCCAGTATTCACGACAGTGGCGCCGTTCTTTTTTTTTTTAAATAATTCTTCGGAAACCTAAAATTTTTTGGATAGCAAACATCCAAATTTACAAACTTTCGCATTTATAACAGCGTGGCTGTTGTGTTTATAGCCCGCCTTCTTAACAAAAACCGTAATATCTCGGCAAATATAAATAAGATATTTATGAATTATACAAATTAAACTAGGTATCCTCAAAAAATTTCTCTTTCCATCGATACAATCAGTTCACAACTTTCCGAGATTACTTAACGCATACATACATACAGACAAACAGAGTTAAATGAAGACTACTTTATACTTTGTACTAATTAGGATATTAGAATATTAATTTTACGGGAAAACGATGACAAGCGTTGGGTCAGAGGGTGAGGGTCGCTGCCTGACGAGAAACGAAAAGAGCCGAAAAGTCAATTTAAATTAAACAGCGATTGAAACCGTGGGACACAGCTAGTGTATTAAACATACCTACACGCAATGACTATTTTTACCTATGTCAGCCCAAATTGCAAACAACTTCGTGACCAAGACAAACTTTATTCCTTGTAAGCAGCTTATTGTTGGACAAGTTTATTCATTTGTTCACTGAGACGGCGGCGGGGATAACGAATGGACTTACAAATAAGGGTAGCCTTATTGTCCATTGCTTCTCTCCGTGAGCCAAGATAAGTCGTGTTTAAACACATTTGTGCTGCGTCTAAATAAATAAACCATACGAATCGGGATTTAAACGTTTCACGACGCATTTCTTATCTGGACAGGATTACAATTAATTTTAGTGTTTTTCTTTGGCCAACTGTACGTAAACGGGTCGTTAAATAGGTACGTACGTAATTATATTAGTAGCCTTGCCAGTTTTATAGCGATTACTTTTAGTTTTATTAGTTTACAGTTCGATGTTTGCAATAAAAAATATACTTAAATAAAAAATAAACTCACCCGATATTTTTGATGAACTTCTCTGATAAATCCGTATCTAAATGTCAATAGTAAAGCGTTAGATTAACAAAATAATACTTGTTAAAATATTTCATTTATATGATGTATATGCCAGTCTGGTCTGTGCCTCTGTTATAAGTATAAATTTTTTGGCGTGGACCATAAATTATGGTGAGTGTCGTTGAGTGCTTGCCTTAACGCCCTGTCTCAGGTGTACCGAGTTCGATTCCCGGCCGAGTCAACTTTGGAATAACAGCATGTGTGCTGTTGTGTTTCGATTAGTGAGTAAGTTATGCCAAAGCCCAATTAACTATCTCTTCCCAATCCTTTATCCTTACTCCCACTATGGTCAGCAGCGCACTTGCAACGCCTATGGCGTTACTTGTGTTATAGGAGACGGTAGCCATCTAACATCAAGTAGACCGTCAGCCTGTCTGTCGCCCCTAACATTAAAACAAAAGCTCATTTGCACAACGGTTATAATTTTTGATTTTTCCTAAGTCCTGCTCATTCTCAGTGAGATTGAATGGTGATTGCGTAAACAATATTAGGCTCTTGTTGCCTTGTGAGCGAACTAGCTATAATAAAAATTATAAACTAACCCCCGACTTTCGATTGAGCCCAAATACGCTATATCTGCTGAAAGTTGCTAAGGAGTTAGATGTCCCGCAGTTTACTTGGTGCTGCAGCATCAGATCAATGTCGTGGAAATACCACTTGTGTAGCAGTATTACCAAATTTCACATCCATCGAACCTGTGGAAGTTAGTGAAATCTCTTCGTCAACTAGGAAACGAGCTGATAGTCTTAAATACCTGAACAGATCTTCATAAATTATAGCTAAGAACCACCCCGATCAAGCCAGCTTTCAAAAAAAATGGATCAAAATCGGTCCATTGGTCCGTTTGGGAGCTATGATTCCTCAGACAGATCACCGATACACAGACCCCGTTTTTGCGTCGGGAGTCGGGATTTAAATCAGGATGACTAATTCCTGCACGAGAAATTTAAATAATCAAAATGCTATAATGTTATACCTAGAATTCATAATGAGGTCTTCGTGGTTGCCGCGGTTCAAGTAAACTCCTCCAGGGAACGCCAACATACAAGCCAACAGTAGTAGCAGCACTTCCAAACCTTTCTTGCCTCGATCCACAAAGTCCCCGTTGAATATGTAAGGGTTCTCCGGCGATGGCAGCCCGTTCTGTATAAAACGATGCATAATATTGAATTATTTAATAGTAAAATTTGTATTCGAATTGAATTTTAAACAAAACCAAACAAAAGATCTTTTATTAAAAATACAGACGTAGAAATCTGAAGCGCTATTTTTGTTGTACACTATTTTCCATATAACTGACTGTCAAAGAAACTTTTGGCAAAAAGCAATTCTGTTTTTGTTATATTCAATTATCGCGCGCTTGTCGTCTCAATGAGTTCTATGGGTAAATATCAGTCGATCATTATTGTACAGATCGACAGATCTTTTATACTAAATGGAGGTATGTGGAGAGTGCAGAATCTTAAACAGACCTATGTGGACGCAAAACGTTCTGTTGATAATGATAATGATGATGATTATAAATCTAAATTTTGCTTTCGTACAATTAAATATAAACTCATGAAAACAAAATATATTCGTAGAGTCGTCTTCTTCATTGCTGAAAGTCGTGCTCGCTCTGAAATGCCTTGGTGGCATCGACCACCAGCTGTTTCCATTCCACCCTATTGTAAAAATTTAAAATATATTAAAATGTTTTAAATTTTTAAAAACCGCTTATTAAGCCCAATAGCAAATATTCAAAAATTTATATCGTGACCTTTATTAAATTTATCTATACTAATATTATAAAGAAAAAAGATTTGATTGTTTGTTTGTTTACATTGAATAGGCTCCGAAACTACTGGACCAATTTGAAAAATTGTTAATTAAATAAAAATTAAAAAATTCAATTCAATTCAAATTCTTAATTTAAAAAAAAATTAAAAAAGTAAATCAGCGCTGATAAAACTTTATCAGCGAGTAACATAGGCTATATTTTATAAAGTTACGCGGGCGACGCCGCGTGCAACAGCTAGTATAAAATAAAATAATAAACGGGGTAATAATAGCTATACAGAGGTGTAATTAAATTTTGGATGTACATGATAACTACGGCATCAAATTTTATTGTATCCCCCGATTTTAGTCGTTTTAGCAGCTCTAGCAGTGGGTAGTCTATCTGCGGTATACTATATCGTCTTGTGAGGCACATTAAAACGGATTTATTCTATACTGAAAATATTGGCGTTTAGAACGCATTTCACCTCTTTGTGAGCATGAAACATTAATCCTTTGAAACGCATCACACATTTACGTCGCCAATAAAGAGCGTCGCTCGTCTTCATAACATTAACCTCTTTTACAATCTCCAAATACATAAACTGTGATATGTCTCATTTGCTCATAGGTACCTACCTCCGTAACAGCTCTGCTTGTAATATTGCTTGGTTCTGAGAACGGCTAGACTATTTCGAAGAACTAAATTATTTTGAATTACTTTAAAAGGTTTTTTTTGCGAACAAAAAAGAATATTTTCTAAAATATTTACAATTACTAATTTTGTTTAGACTATTTAGGAATTTTAGGGAAATTAATCAAAATTTAATAAATATTAACAATACAATATAGAGATACTGTGGAAATTGAATTTTGTGATAATATTTCTGTATGAAATTGTTCAAAATCTGAGAAGATAGGTGACATATCAAAATATACTAAAACAGACGAAGGCTAACTTCTCTAATTTCATAACATAACATTTAGTAGTGGCAGGGCACACTGCGTTTCGCAGTCGTAAATTGGGCAGCCCGTCTGGCGACAGTAACCACTCGCTTAAGGAAAACCGAAAAGGAAGGAAAAGGAAAACCATTAATAGCATATGTGCTATTAATGGTGTTTTGCTGAGTGAGTAAAGTTTGCCAGAGCCTAAGCATCTTAATCCGTTATCCTTAAACCTACGAAAACTTGTGTTAAAAGGCATCGGTAACCACCTACCATCAAATCAAATCAAAATATTTATTTATCAATTAGGTTTCTCAAGAAACTCTTATGATCATTATAAATTTAAATTTACTATTTACTAGGGTTTCGGAAAAAAAGCCAAGATGACGATCCTGAGAAGAAAACCCCGAAAGAAACTCAGGATACTATTCTTTTTGTCATCTTTAAAATATAAAATTACAATTAAGTACACTTAATACAAACATAAAGTCATATATCTATCTACAATACTAAACAAAACATAGTATGAGCTCCGGATCCAAGCTCTAAATCCAGGCTTCATTGTCACTTAAATAATCAGTGACCTAATAGTAGCCTTTCGAGAGGAGTTTGGCTTTAATGACACCTTTAAATTTATTTATAGATAAGGCTCTTATCATCTCAGGCAGTTTATTATAAAACCGTATACATTGACTCATAAAAAAATTACTTATCTCGTGGAGTCGCGTCTTATGTCTTATGTAATAAAACCGTCATTCTGCCTGACAATCTTTTCACAAAAAAAAATTAAGTTAAATTTATATTCCAAAAATAATAATTTTAAAATTGTATGTCGTTTTATCGAGTTATTTAAAAAGTATATTCTTTCAGAAAAACATGTATTTTCTATCTATTGACATATCTATTACACCGAATTCTTGTCAACATTTACTACTATAAATTGTGACTAATTTGTTTTTGATGAAAGCGTTTATTTATATTTCAATCTTTCATCGCTATAATCTCGCTAGTAATCAGATTCAGTTTGACTGAAAATCGCATATGGCACACAAAGACATTAATATTACTAATATAGTTGTAGGTATTCATGAATATTCCTTTCGATAATAACATCTAACATTAAGTTATAATACAACATAAATCCATAATAAAAAATCCAATCATGTCCTAATCGAGTGACAGCAATTTATCTAAAACAGCGAAGTTGGGTCGTCCGCCGCTACTGAATGTGACATGTGTATTTTATCTGGTCTCGATTAGAACTCGTACGTTCAGACAAATCTAATCAGTAATCGCTCTCTATTTCGTGGGTTGTTTGTTTTGTTTTTGTGAGTTTTGAATTTAACCTACACACATTACATTTAATCTACACATATAAAATAACAAATTCCACATTTCCATCTCAAATTATCTTACAAAATTATCGTCATCATAAAACCAACCTGCTAACTCTTATTTAAGTAAATACTACAATAACAAATGTAATTATGACCCTTAGGTATTGTCGAGTTGAATTAACACTAAAACTAAATCCACATCTCAATTTATATAGCAATAGTCTCATACTGCCTATCTTCCACTAATTGTGGGTGGCTATAAATAAGGGTATCTCACACTCACGAGAGAGAAATGATAGTTCATTTAGAAAGCGAATCCTTAAGGCACATATCCGCCGGAGTTGGATGGCTACGCCATCTCGACAGTTTGCTAGTATTTGTAGTTTACTGAATAGTATAGGAAAAGTCACACCAACCACTGCGTGACAATTGGCTTCTCGCTGAGCCGTGTATTTTCTCATGTAATTAGTTCAGTACAATACAACTGCCGACCGGTTGGCGCCGTAACGTCGTCCTGCGTCGACAGATATGAGTCGAATCCTTACATCTGCAGCCGTGTCCGTGACCGAGGCCGTTTACGCTATACCTCTGTATCTGTTCAAATCGATACGTTACAATCCGCTTGTTACGCAACGTTTATCCTTTTTTCGCTTCATCCTATCTACACCATTTTTCTCGATTTCATAGAGACTTATTATATCAATTTGACAACCCGTCGGTCGACTGAGTGAACATTCTCTTCGAAGACTGTTACAATAATCTTTTCCTACATGAACACATTTAATTGGGACTGGAGTAAACCATAATTAGGTTCTGGGCCATGCAAGTTTAGAAGAATCTCAGGTCTACCTAAAGACTTATTCATTAGTTTCTTAACAAAAAATACCACAACAGTATTAAGGTGCGCAAGACATTTTAACATAATACAAATAAATCTCTATTACAATTTTTTGGAAATTTACATAAAACAAAATATCATTTAGTTAGTTAGAAACATAGGAATATTTACCAACGATAAAAGAATATATTATTTTGGCACTGAGGAGTATAGGTACTAAACATATTTTAAAATCACTACATTTTACGGTTACTCAATAACAATTTATTTATTTACAGAACAATAATAGCACTGCGGGAAGTACGCTCGGCAGCCAATACGTTAGCCGTAGGTTCAAATCCCAGTTGGTTTTTTTATTTAATGTCGTGAGTAAACATGCATTTTCCAGGAAACTAGAAAAGCATTTACCTACTCGTCGCTACTTACAATTAGCGATTGTATCGGGGCTAACGAATTTCATTTAAGCATCCGCCAAACGCCAACTTAGAGGAACATTACTACGGAGTATTTTTAAGGACATATTTTTTAATCAAAGCATGAAAACACTTCGTACTTACTGACTTCAAATCTCTCAAGTAAATTTCATACAAAATCCAGTTTGCTAATCTCATAATCCATTCGAAGCGGAAATTGAAAAGTTCAATCCTACTTGAATCCCAAAAACACTTTTAATTACTTCAACTTACTGTGTACTTTAATGACTCCAATCTAGATGAGAAAAGTTCTCCGTAACGAATGGTTATGAAGCGGAAAAATAAAGAGGAAAAACAATGTTCGCAAATTAACGAGGTCATCCGGCGTAACAGGCGGTCTATCAATCAAACGGTAGTAGCGAAGGCGGTACAAATTACATGACGCGTGCGCCGCTCCCTTACTTGTTTGCTTGCGTCGCCACCGCACTTGACGTCAACACTGCCCTAATGAAAAACAACGTTGGAAACCCCACAAGAGCACACTAGCCGCGTCAGGTGCAAACTCAACAATCTATTATGCATGCATAACATTTAATTTTAGACTCCAAGTCTTGGGAAAGTAGAAAGTACTTTGCATAAATAACCTCGCATTCTCATTTATGTCAAGTATCTACCTTTATTTTATTAAATTTAAAAGTGAATTCAAATTTAAGAGTTTCGTATATAAGAATAAGGTTTACTAGTGACAGGGCAGTCATTTGGGCAGCCCGTCTGGCGGCAGTAACCACCCGCTTACAGAAGACCACATTGAAATAACAGTATGTGTGTTTGGCTAGTGAGTAAGGGATGCCAGAGCCCATTATCCCATCCCTCCATTATCCTTAACCCTACTTTTTTTTATGTATACTTCACTAAATTTTTTTTTTGCAATATGTAATTAATTGTAGTAATCAGTTTACTTGGCAGCGCACTAGCGTTGCTTGTATTATTACCATCAAGTGGACCGTCAGCCTGTCTGCCGACATTAAGATTAGAAAAGGCATGCGGTTTTCATTTTCATATTCATTGAATTCAAGTATAGATCGTGAAAATAGTTTTCTATTGAATATCAGGCTAATAAAATATTAATTCGTCTGGGAAAATCAGTGAACTGTCACTGATGCGACCTTTGACATTTCGCCTATTTGTTAGGACAGTAATATCGGGTAAAATAGCCACATCGCGATTGGAAAGCATTTGTGGAATTTGTAATAGTTTTTAAGAGGGATGGGATGTCGATAACAAAGGGTTGAAGCTAGGTTGAAGGGTTGACGTAGTTTCTCTTTTATTGAATGAGTAGGCGTAACCAAAACTAAATGTCTGATTTCGAAAATATTTAATTTTAAATCCCTTTTATTAGTTACTAGCTGGTGCCCGCGACTTCGTCCACGTTCTAAATTAATAAATAAGTAATACAACGCTTGATATCTTGTTGCTATAACACTTTGATAATAATAATAATCTAGATAATCTCTTCGGAACACAACTTTTTTTCTAAATGAAAGGTAACCTACTAGTATGTCCTTTCTTGTATCCCTGACACGTTGTATGCAAAATTTCATAATGATCGGTTGATTAGTTAATTCATGAAAAGGTAACAGACAGACAGACAGAGGAAGTTAGCAGAGAAACAGATAGACACGTACAGACACTTCAATTTATAATATGAAGATATAGTATAGGTAGTTGCTTGCGCGTAAAACATGAAAAAAGAATACCGCAATTTTGTAGTACAGATACAGTAAACCAATACAAATAGCTCTATCTCTTTCAACCTTGAACTTTCTCGATATTATATACTTACTCACTTGTGTTAGGTAATAAAAAACCTTTTCAAATGCGTGTAGATATTGTGTCTAGAAGGTTCTGAACAATTTAATTATCCATCCTGAATATCGACGACATGCAGACATGCATTCGAAAGCTGCATTGAATTATAAAATTGATTTTGCAGTTGTAAATGATGGTCTCCTTTATTCGTATATTGTTAGGTGGTCTGTGTATATTGTAGACTACCTGGTGCCCGAAACTACGTATGCGCTCGTTTTTTTTTTGTTTTAAATCCCATAGGAACCTAAAAAAATTCTCGTCAGGCACGCGCGTCAAATAGATAGTCAATTAGGTACTTACAAATTTTTGATATAATATACGAATATTAAATGAATTTGATATATGATATTGTTTATTTTAATATGTATATATGAACATATTTTCCTGTAAATAAAAGTTAGTGATTTGAGTATTTTAGCCACACAATGAACATGTAATTGATTGATTTTGCTACAATCGAGGGTCGAGTCTACTACTCTACAATTAGTGAAGCTACAGTCAAGGGTAAAGGTATTGTAGCTTCCTGGTGAAAAATACATAAGTAAACAAATTCTTTTCAAAATACTGTTCGAAATTTAATTTAACATAAATCCTGATAAATCCATACCTGTCAATTTTATCAGTAGGGAGTTAAAATTTACATTAAACTTTATTTAAATCTTAATATATATAAAAGGCAATGTGTGTATGTATGTTCTCTCAATATGTGTATGTATATTTCTTATGGACTCCAAAACCGCTGAATCTTCAGACAACCTTCAGATTTGTCCAGCGCGAAATACTTTGAAGTTTGGTAGCGATTGGACGCGGACGAAATCGCGGGCACCTACTAGTTATAAATAAGGGTCGCCTGAACGAACGACAGGGGCTTGAGTATATTAATTTATTTACTTTTAAGGCGCTTGGAGTCGTCAATGACGTCAATGACGTTGACCGTCTGGGCGGGGTGTAACTTGCTACACCCGCACCGCATACCGGAACGATTATATCCCGACGTTTTAAATGAAAATGTTGATTTATTTCATGCTATGTTGTGTTTAAAGTACAACAGAATTTTAATTTTTCTAGTGTAAATATTTCCAATCGCCGTACCGCTTATGTATTAGGAGTATTATGTATTATTATTATTAGGAGCAGTAGAAATCAAGCTAAAAATGCTTAACATTTTTTAAAATATGGAAGTCTTAGTGATACAAAAAAAAATGTACCAAATGTTGTCTGAACTTTGATAATACGTATAATATATATATCAAGCTTTTTGGACTAGCCATAAAACCATTTGACGCCACTTAGCACCTTAAGGTGTAGTGTCTAACTAACCTTATAAAACCAACTTTTATATTTAATATAAACCTAAACTTAGCTTTATATGGTCCTATTTGTCTTCGAAGTGATTTCGTTCTACATAAGCCACATTGTTGAGAATAACCTCGTAATACGTAATTCATTTATTCTATTGCTCACTAGCCTCAATAAACTTGTTACAATAACTCATTAATCTTTCCGACATTTGAAATGAATTTTACTGGCACTTGTAAACATAGCAGTGCATATAAATTATGAAATTTATGGACGACGTACCTTATGAAATATGACTAGTAAATCATCGAGTTTCCCGTGAAGATCGCCGCACACCGTAATCTGGCTTGAGATTGAGGTGGTCGCCACGTTGATGTTAGGGAGCCTCTTTAACACCTGCGTTGCCTCCTTTAATATCTGGGCCACATGTTTCGCGTGAAGGCGATGCTAAACAAAAAGATTTGCCTTATTTTAACACAAGCTTTTGTCCGCCTTCATCAGCGTGGATTTCAGAATTCATTATTCATTCTATAATTAATCATTATCAGGTAGGAAGGAACAGCATTAGTACGGTCTGTAAAAACCTCATTAGCTCACGAAATATGATTTAATAACATCGCCGGCTATTACAACTTAAATAAGATTTATAGTTAGTTAGATAATTCTACAGTTGAGCGGTAAAGAAACATAAGTAAATTTCTTGAAATTATTGTATTGTATCTTGTATTGTGATATTTAGTGAGCTATAAAAAAACAATCAGAAAGCCCGAATTTTTTTATCATAACAATCATTCAGTATGAAGAAAGCTTTTCAGTATGATTGAACTATTTTTTGAATAACTTAATTTTAACAATTCCCCAACTCAATAGGCCTGATTTCCCTATTTAGATTTTCTTTATATAAAGCTGAATTTCGGCGTTTTTTTATTTTTCAAAATAATCGATTCCAATTTTTTAAAATTACCGATTATAATTCGGTTTCCATCGGAATTATCTACCAAAATATTAAAAAATATTTTTGAGCGTTGCATACCCAGCTATAAATAACGTTAAATATTATTTGTTTCCTTATTAATAATCAGGAAAATCTGTTTGAACGTTACAAATAAATTTCCGGAATTTCCGGAGCAACCTTAATCTTCCTTCCGACTTCCTATCCGACATAGGCCGCATATTATTCGGGTTCAAGTCAAGACAATATAAAAATAGACCTTTCTAAGTGTAGAAGACACTAGAACGGAAACTAAGAAATCGATTCTTCTGTTTGCGAGCTACGATGCCACAGATAGACAAACAGGTCAAACCTATAATACCCCTATTTTGCATCGAGCGTCGGGGATTAAAAACATAAGGAACGACACACTTATGCCTAAGAATGTTAAATTCAATTAAAAATAAAACCTCTTGCGTTTATTCAATTAAAATAAACGCAAAGTCTAAAAACCTCATACAACTGTAATAAAAACAAATGTTACTTATATAATCCCTTAGTCTTTGTATTTAAAATTATTAAGATTTTAAATAAACAGAAAAAGTTGTTATTTGAATATATCAATTATAATTTAAAATGTTGTTTCAATCGTAATTGTACATAAGTATATAGTTGTAAATACAATATATTCGCTTTATACACATAAAGTGATTTCATTTAGGTTTACAAGAATTCTTCACAGAATCATACACAAAAAGAACTCAATCTAAAGTCAGAAACACGAATAAGCTTTGACCGGTTCCTTTAAAAATAATAACAAACAAGACAGTGAACCGAAATGTACATCCAATCATTTCGCAATCGGAAAAGGGGTTGTGGAATAAAATACCTTCTTTTTCCTGAAAGCCTCAATCAGTAGGTCTATATCCTTTCTCTGCAATGGAAACTCGATGTCAGGTCCGCGTGAAGGTTTCGGGGGCGCCGTTTCGTCCGCACCTCCTCCCTCGTCCGACTCTTCCGAAAATACTTGCTCCACTATAACAACATTTTTTCACATTAAAATTTCGTTTCTCTAAACCACCCAGGGAGCTTTAGTGATTACTGTAGCATATTGGATGTCTGTTTTTGGACAGTGTTATATCACACCATAGACTTTTTTGTATTGGAAATGTATTGTAATAAGGTAAATACAGCAGTATAGAGAATTAAAATAAGAATAAATCTCAATAAGTTCTTTTCTTCAACACAGAACACAATATTTATTTGAAACTAGGGGTCATTATACAATAAATATTTCGTGAAAAATTGCTAACTGATGGTGAAAACCGCATCAAAATCCTTTGCGTGGTACAGAAAGAGTTAGCGGATATACAGAGAGAGACAGTCGCAGAAAGCGACTTCGTTACTATGTAGAAAAGAAAAAGAAGAAAAAGCTAATAAAACATAAATAAAATGAAAACCGCCACACGATGATCAAAACTGATCTGTTTGTAGACGCAGAAATATCTAAATCAGCACTGACATGCGAACTGCAAACCACATCGCTGATTTTCAGTCAGGCTTCGAAAATAATTTGTGTGGACAAAATGAACGCTGACCCAATTATTGGGACCCAATTATTGTTAATGGAACATTATTGTTAACCGCTTTTGAAGAAAACCGAGGAAAAGATTTCTTTTGATTCAACCAATTATTTAATTGTTTTTTTTAGTGTTTCTTTAAATTCTGAAATATCACACACAAAATTCACAATAGATGGAAACACCTATGTTTTGCCATGATAGTAGGTACATTCAATAAATAATAATTTTACTGTCTAGTGACGAGATAGGCCAGCATTGTATCTTTTATATAATATACATATGTAGAGTAATATTATATAAAAAAATTTGGACGATTGTTTGTTTGTTTAAAGATTTCCTCCTACATATAGGAGGAAATCTTTAAAAATAGTTAGAACAGAAATTCAGGGTGGGCGTAGGTTAAAATCTTGATAAAATATTCCAAGCGTTCGAAGCGGGCATTAGTTATCTAAAAATATAGATCCAACGCTTGGCCAAAGTATGTATAATATCAGGCGACAATGTATGATAGGAGTTATATTGCTTTACATATTTTGTCAGACGTTATATCTTTTATTTATCAACGCGGACGAAGTCGCGGGCACTACCTAGTAAACAATAAAATTCAAAATATTATAGTTCATAAAATATAAAATATTCGGTGCTTTGTATGTTGCAGTCTGAATAGAGCCAGATTTCGTTTTAACAGTCGAACTTTATTCATTTGTACTTGTGTGCATTGATCCGGCACATAAATGAAATTATTTATTTAAACCCATCGCGCAAATAGTCTACAATTTCTGCCTTTATTCGATAATACAATAGGAAAGTCTAAGGTTTTTTCGATCTTACTTACATTTTCAAACAAAATTAGTGTGATTTGAAATTGATTTAATTATATCAACTCAACCTGTTTTTAAAAGAAAAATCGTGTAAAAGAAACCAAAAAGAAGACTAAACCAAAAACCTGTTTATACATGTATGTATATGTAGTAACGATTAAATTCTGTGTTTTTGGTTCTGGATAAATATAATTTCTGCAATTTTTATAATTAAATAGGTCTATTAACCAACCTTGTTGTCTTGTCCATTTATCGAAACTAACCACAACTATTCAATTATTATAATACAATACTGAGAACTACTTTTGGTATTGTTTTTATTGTAAAATATAAAAGTATAATTTTTACAAGGCAATTTTATAAGTATATTTTAATGCAGTTAGCGCATTGTGTTTTGTTAACGTTTGTTAGCGCTATTAACGCCTTAAGCTGGATGAATGGGCTCAATTCTAAAAATCTCCCAAAAGCTTATTCCCACCAGTTCCACGATTTCGTTCCCAGCTGCTCCAAAAGTTACTATACCTAAACGCTTATTATCTCCTGATAAGATTACTGGTGCTGTGTTAATCAATGCCTCAAAGCCAATACAAATGAAAAAGTACAAAAAGCAATCCGGTCACGTGACCACCGCGAATCTTTTTGGAAAAAGTAAGCCGAATTTCTCCTAGTTATTATTAAAAAAAAAAACTAAATAACTAAACTGAAATACATTATTTTCAATAAGTAAATATTTAAAAAATACACGAGTACTTATTATTATTAATTATTATTATTAATCAAAATGATCTGATACATATTTATGTGACAAACTATTCAAAGTTCGTAAAGATTTACCTACTTTAAAAAACAATGCCAGTAAACTTGTTGTAAAATACGGATATTTCGTGTGACACGGTTACTAGAATAGCCGGGACCTACATCTGCATTGACTGCATTACAGAAGGACAAAGGTCAGTGCAATATATTTAGTTGTAGTTGGAATAATGCATTGTACAATTTATATATTTTTGCACCGCAAAATTGTATGTATATAAATTAGAAGCACAAACACACTATATTTCTAAGTTCCCCGGGGTTAGAGGGAAGAGGTCACAGTAATTTAAATATTTGGTTAGACTAATTTATAGTGTCAAGCAAACTCGACGTACAGTAAAATATTATATGTACACTATGTGTTACACTAAGTGCAAAATACAAGATATTTTCAAATTTGCGGTATTTATATAGATTGTAAACCATACTAACATGTATAATGATAAAATATAAACACCAAAGATACTCAGTTCATAGCTAAGCCATTGAAAAAACTTTTACCACTTGAAGGTGTGGGAATAAAAAGAATAAACGCTAATAAAAAGATATGCTTGAAATATAAGGTACTGGCGACCCGCTCCCGGCTTCGCTCGGGATGCATTTTTTTATACACAAATCTTCCTCTTTTCAATAGTGAAAACCGTATCAAAATCGGTTGGGTAGTTTAGAAGTAGTTGGCGGAGAAACAGACGGACACGGACACTTTCGGGTACTTGTTTGCAAAATATTGTATTTTTTTTTTTCACTTACATAAAATTTAATTAGGTTTTATTATATATACATATAAACCTTCCGTGAAAAATTATATATCTGATAGTGAAACCCGCATCTAAATCCATTTCGTGAAATAATATATAATCTATTCAAGAGGAAAAACAATATAGTTTAGTTAGTCCATTTTAAAAAGGAACAAATAAGAAGTCTTGAATATGAAGAAAAATATCTCTAAATTAAATGGATCTTACATCGCTTATATTAAGTTAGAGAAATTCAGAGTAAATTCTGCATTTATTCCGTTAGTGTGTCAGGGTTCCACATCTAGATTTCTTTCTAAGGTTACCTTCACCTATTTGAAGTTAGCCAGAAAACTAAACAAAGTTAGTAAAAATGTATTGTGTTTCCAATTCCAATTTAAAGAATCGATCGACTCCGATTTCGTGCGAGGCAATTAACTAAAGGGCAATTTCGATAAGCATTGTAACTTTTAATAAAATTTATTATAAACTTCGGAACAAATAAACTGAACCGAATTTTTTGCGACTCAGTTATTGTATTGAATCTGTTGTAGGTTAGGGTGTATTTAGAAAGGACATATTCATAATTTTAAAATGAGGTTATGTTTATTATTCTGGAAATTATTATTCGTTTTTGGTGAAAGTTTATAGAGGTTAAAAAATGCTTATTGTTTCACTAGCTGAACCCGACTACGGTTCACTGCAGCGTGCGCTAATGGCGCGTCTGGTAGGTACTGGACACTGCTTAATATAGGTATAGTATATTATTAGCTTAATTACTGCTTATTAGCTTAATAACATACTCCTCCTTATAACATCAGTTATCTGCCAGTGATAGTCCCGTTAAAACCAATACAATATACTCTCTAAATTATAATAATGTTATGTTATTTGGTCCTTCGAGTAAAAATAACACTTTCATAAATATATACATATATAGTGTGCATTCACCATTGCATTTAACTATTATTATACATGCAAATTGAATTACTTTCGTTTCCACTGAGAAATAAATAAAAATTGCGAACCACAAAAGCTGTGATTGGCTTACAGCTTTTGTATTGTAAGTTGGCGTGTGTACATGCCCTTAGAATATTTCAGTGTGACAAAAACATAAAAGAAACGAATAGGAAATTGAATTGCAGTAAATGAAAATTACAAAGAGAAGACTAAAACAGTTATCGAAAGTTCTTCTTTTATTTAACTAAGTTAATAACTTTCTTTAATTAAGGTCCTTTTGATATTGCAGCAAAGCAGCTATATGCTACCATCATTTCCAGAGTACGACTGTCTTATAAATTTTTGATCGTTTGATTAATAACTTTTACCTTTAAAACATGTCTTTTCAATCGAGACACGAGCACGAACAAAAGCAGACAATTCCATCGATGATACGTCATAAAATTTTAAATTTACACCTATCAAATGACCTACACCTATGAAAAAAACAGTGACTACGTTTTAAAATAGTTTTTTTACTACTCTAATCTTTAAGCTCCTATAAAATGTTATAGAGGAAAAATTTACATATATATAACATCATGATTTAAAACTGTTTTTTTATTAATAAATGGTTATAATTTAC
The DNA here is from genome assembly GCA_936446665.2 of Synanthedon andrenaeformis. Classification (NCBI taxonomy): domain Eukaryota; kingdom Metazoa; phylum Arthropoda; class Insecta; order Lepidoptera; family Sesiidae; genus Synanthedon; species Synanthedon andrenaeformis. The sequence goes on along the minus strand of OW387781.2, from coordinate 7,466,966 downwards.
GATAAAAATTGAAGGACGCTGACTTGTAGGGTTCAGGTCAGAATCTTTTCTGTTTAAAGCGCGGTTTAGAAATGAAGATAGAGCTTGCTCTAACAGTGAACGGAAACTTCGCGAAAAAACATGTGTTACCTTAAATGCCTAACGATGATGATAATTAGAAATGATGATGCTCTAACAGTGAAAGAACACTTTACTGTTACAATATCAGCTTAGTTACTCGTCATTACTGAATTCAATTCCATGATACCATAATAAAAATCACTGGACTTAATTTGGAGATATGGGTAGGGTCGGTGTAATTTATTATTTCTATCATTTTCACATATTGAAAGGAGGATAAACGGGGAAGAATTTTATACACAAAAAATGCACCCCGGGCGAAGCCGCGAACGGGTCGCTAGTTAAATATAAAAACCCTCCTCGTTTAACGGTCTTTCCATTAATGAAAAACGCATGAAAATCCGTTCAGTAATTTTTTACATAATCGCAAACATACATACAAACGCCTTGTTTTGTAATATTTAATAATTAAACATCATCATATAAGTGATAATTATTGTAAACATTTCAAACGTATATGTCTATTAACTTCAACGATAAAACACAATAAGGACACATAATTAAATTTTCTATTTCAGCAAATTGCTCTAAAAGCGCCCTTGTTAGGTGTCCCTGAAGTGTAATCGTGTCATGAAAGGGGTCATTGTGTTATGTGGGGAGAGTGTGCATTGTTATACTGCGCTAAGGTAACGTTACTCACTCACGGAAGCTGTTCTCGAAGTCCTTTCAGAGGACGGCTTTCCTGTTGTGTCTCGCATGTGACTTAGGAGCGCGTTAAAGAAGTTGTAGAGCTGTAACAAAAAAAAAGTCATTCACTTAAGTGTCTTCTAACGAGACGCTTCAACGTAAAAGCGTGACGCCACGAAACTAACCACAAAGAGTTTAGATTTGCAGAATGGCTGAAAAATAGTATTGTAACATTTTTATCACAGAAGTCTCCAAAAAAGTATTATAGATATTAATCTGACATAGGATGGACATATTGCTCAGTCTTAGACGATCACATGGGCAAAGTCTTCAATTTAAACACATACTTAATAGGCATAAATAATATTTTCTTTCCAAATCAAAATCAAAATCAAAATGCTCTACCGACCTTCATAAGATGCTGATTTTTTTAAAGAAGGTACTCAGACAGACTCATGGTCCACTCGATTGCCTGTAACACAAGCCACAGGAGTTGCCGCGCTGCCGACCATAGTAGAATGCCGACCATAAGGGATTAGGACGGGATAGGATAAGGATTAGAAATGGGTTCTGGCATCCCTTACTCACTTGCGAGTTGCCGCCAGATTTCCCAGTTTTTAATTGTTATCTATTGACGATTAATATAAAAAAGATAGTATTGAAGAGATTTAGTTTTATCAAATAAACAAATGCAAACATATACTTTTCCCCATCTTTGAAACAACGAGTGTGGGCGAGCAGTAAGTAGTATTATATTAATGCTTGGTTTGTTTGATCATACTTAAAATTTTAGTTCGCTAAACACTAAAGTTCAGCGTCTAGAAACGTGAGCTTTTTGTTTCTTTCTTTAAAAAAATCTTTACCTGTATTTGGGCTTCGCCACTGTCAAGACGGATGTGCCCTCGACAAAATTTGTGATACGGTTTTGATGTTTTGCAAGCATCAAAACTGAATGTGGCATCAAGGGAGTTTTACGCTCAAAGTTAAGGAAATGTAAAGTTAAAGAATGTAAAGTATGAAACAATGTAAAGTATATTTTTCCAGAGACGAGATGATATTCAAATGAAAATATGCTTTACTAATGCAAGCGTAGAAATTATTCAAATATTTGTTTTTTTTTTTTTTACTTTTTGGTAGAAAAAACATTACGTATTATTCGGATGGCTGGTCAATTATATCAACGTATCATGCGACGACCGCTACGCTCCGACCGAAGCACTCATGTGTACAACCAACTGTCTCGACGCTGGACTAGAGAGACCTCTTCTCAGACCTCAAAGGCAACAAACACCCCTTTATACGCTGAGATATAACTATCAACTTCACCCATGGACTAGACACATTTTTCCATTTGGAACATACTAATTTTTGCGTGTCTCTTATTATACACGAAAAAAAATATGGCAGTCGAAATTCAAGCATACTCGTAATTATGTAGATGGAGATAATGAGATAAATGGACCTAAGTACTGAATGTTTTAGATTAATAAAACACTTTTATAAAAAATAAAGGCGCAACGTAATAAGCTTGCTAACACTGAATAAATGAAACCTGCTGACGATCTTATTACCTTTGAGCGAGATAGCTTTAACCACTTTCAATATAATTTAATAACTCGCTGTGACAACATCGTAGTAAACGTCATCAGAGCGTCACTAATTTTGAGACCATAAATTAACACACGTAAGTGAGTTGAAAATTTTTCCACACAAATGAAAATTCTCTCATTATAATGTTAACTAATTATGAAAGTGTAATTTGCACAATAAACATTGTTAAAGCTGTTAACAGCGCTGGTATTAAGGGTCACGAGGTTCGATTTTAGACAGTTAAAAAGGAAAAAAAAGACATAACCAAATTTAAGATTAAAATAAAAACTAGGATTATTGTTGAAGAAATATTAACTCATAACAATAACTTATACTACCATTAACATCTGTTCTAATATTTGTACATAAAAATCAGTTTACTTTTAAAAAATCAATTTACAAAGCCTACTTATTAATCAATACTAATAATAAATCTGTAAAAGTCGGTCATGGAGTGTTACTTTCTTTTCAGAGATATCGTGTTTATAGGCTCTATACATGATACTGAAACTAAATTGACGATTTTTAGAATTTTTTTCTGTATGTATGTATGTTCCTCCATAACTGAAACGAATTAACTGATTTTCATGAAACTTGGTAGATAAACATTTGGACGTACGGGAGACAGGATAGGCTACTTAATATTTTTCAACGCGGACGAAGTCGTGGGCACCAGCTAGTACTAATAATAAATCTGTAAGTGTAGGCATTGTATGTATGTATGTTCCTCCATAACTCTTAAACGAATTAACTGATTTTCATGAAATTTGGTAGATAAACATTTAGACGTACAGGACACAGGATAGGCTACTTTTTTTCTTTTTCAATGCGGACGAAGTCGCGGGCGCCAGCTAGTTTTGTAATAAAAATGTCTAGCAGATGTTACGCCCCACGGGAAGTATCTTACAATGCTGAATATCATTGTGTAATAATTAATTGGCCGTCTATACCCACCTTAGCAGATACGCATAGGTACACTACAGGATTTTATACATTTTTTTATTTAAAAAATAAGTTACGTCTGGCCGTACTAATATTATAAATGCGAAAGTTTGTTTGGATGTATGGATTTATGGATGTTTGTTACTCTTTCACGCAAAAACTACTGAACAGATCACCATGAAATTTTCCATACACGTTGTCTGGGACACCAAAAAGGACATAGGTACCTTTCATCCAGAAAAAAGGACTATTCCCGAGGGATCATCTAAAATTAAGGAAAATAACTCCTGACTAAGTGTAATAGCAATAACGATGTCAGGCGACATATTGCTTTTTCAACGGGGACGAAGTCGCGGGCACCATCTAGTAATAGTATATAACGGCATGTAGACACCTACAGTAACTTAGAGCTCTAATATGTGTGTCTATAAGTAAAGTAGCTTACTTTGACTTGGTCTTGCTCGCCTGCGTATTCAATGCTTTGAAATATAGTCCAAGTGTAACGCCTCCGCACCTCCATCCTTGCTAGATATCTTCGGTACCACTGTTGTATCAAGATAGCCGCCTTCATTGCTGCAACAATAAAATATGATAGAATTGATAAACCGCTCAGATTATTTTATGCGTAATTTTTTAATATCGAAAGTTTGAAATATGGATGTTTGTTACTCTTTTACGCAAAAACGACTGAACAGATTTGGATGAAATTTGGCACACGGATAGCTTATTACCTAGATTAACATATAGGATACTTTTTATCCTTTAATTTTTTTTAGGGCCCCCGAGGAATCCTCTAAAAATTCGGGTGACGGCGCCACCGTTGCCACAGTGATAAAGATGTCAGACATTATATTACTCATATATATATTCTCATTTTTCAACGCGGAAGAAGTTTCGGGCACCAGTTAGTTATACATATATTAGAATACAATATTGAGTCTAAGAAAACAAGTAGCATCCTTGACGTGAACTTTCTTCAATATTGTTTCAAGTATTCTCAGGCGTGCTTATCTTTGCTACACGCTCTTATTTTTTAAGTTGGACCTAATTACACATAGTTACGAAGTTCTATCAAAAATCGGTTCAGTAGTTTAGGAGTTTATTGGCGTCAAACAACGTGACACGTAATTTTTACTGGTAAGTATATAGAGAAGATGATAAAGTAAAGTTAAACAAACTAAAAAGATTTCCTCATAAGATATTGTATGTGCGGGAAGAGCTCAAGTATGAAATATAACGTAAGCGATCTTTAAAACACACTAATAAGTAAACTTTAATATTAATATTATTTAGTTTAATAAAACTTCTTCTGTATAATTCATAATAAGGGTTTTATGTCGACCTCTAGAGTACAGCCAACCGCAGAAAGTTGTAAAGTAAATGGAGCGCCCTTTATTAAATTTAACGCATTCATTTATTACAATATGTATTAAAATTATAAGTTAATCCAAATCGTATATTATTTTGAATTAAAGGCTAATTCTCAATTATATATTTATAATATAACTGGTGTCCGCGCGCGACTTAGTCCGTTTTGAATAATGAAAAATATCTGACATTTTCATCGCTGTGACGATGGTGGCGCCGCCACGGCGACAGTGGCGTGGCGGCGACAGTATATATATCTATTTAGATGATCCCTATATATATATAGTTGTATATTTGTAGGTATATTTAGAATCCATAATTCTAAATATACCTACAAACATACAACTTTCGTATTTTAATATTATTAGGAACCAAGTTATAAAACAGCTGTACAAATTATTTTGATTGCAATTTTATTGATAGATAGATCTCTTTTCAGGGGTTAATTAAGACTTCATATTATTGTAGAATTTTATAATAAAAAAAAAACTAAATTATTAAATAAAAAATAAAGTATTATAAACTAATTAAAGAAAAACTAATCTAAGTAAAATTGTAAATTGTAAAAAATTGTAAAATCTAACTAAAATTATAAATTGCTCAAACGAAGTAACGCGTTATCCATTGGACGTAGCCTAAAAGATAGCAATTTGAATTCAAGAATACGAAAAGGCTATATAATATTCGAAATAATAAAGTTATTAAAGAGTTGTTCAATCTTTATGATAATGCACCTAACGATCCGTAAAGAGAAGATCTCTTTATGAAAATGCCTTTTCTGAAATCACTGAGACAGTAATAGGCATTGTCAAAGCATTTCAGACAGGATGAGCATTCCAAGCCACGTTTATTTCACATAAAACCTCATTCGGCAGAGATATGTCTATCGTAAATCCGAAGATTTATAGAATTTCAAGGCTTTTTTGTGGTTCACTTTTCCAAAACTGTTTATCTGAAGTGTGGGCATATCTGGCCATAACTTTTTGTCTTCGGTCTACCCTGAGGTGGCACTAATATCCATTGCATTTATTCCTTATAACGGTTATATAGTTACATTGGACTTTTTAGTCATTTTTAGCTGTCACTCATAAGGGCCCGTGCACACGACGTTTTTTTCGTTGCGTTGCGAACGCGATATTATCGCTACCAATGTACATAGGCACACATTTATACAATAATGTAGTATGCAGCCGACGACTTTTTCACGTGCCGTCGACACTCATATAACGCAACAAAACGTGCTTCTAACGCGCAGTTACATAAATACAGAGGCAACTCGTTAGTTTAGCTAGCCTGCGCTGCTACGTAATACTAGAGTGAACTGCGGGAGTCACAGTCACAGAGAGTGCATGAGCTCGCAGGCTTCCAGTGCGTTTTAAAATACAAATGGTAAAATATAAGCGCGTTTGTAATTGATTTTTCCCGTGTTCACAGCGATGTAATCGCAATTAATCTGCCTTTTCTAAGTTTACCAGTGCAGCTAATGCGCGATCGTGAAAGGCGCGTCGACGCGTGTGCTCAGGCCCTAAAACCGTCCGCTATACAAATATTTTTACAGATTGATATTCACAGACAACGAACACATTACGTGTTGAGGAAACGTTTCATTTAATTCCTTACAGTAATTTAGAATTTATTTTTGATCAATTAATGATTTAATTACAGTAACTTACAATTTGTTTTTGATGCATATAAGTAGTATTAGTATTAAGATTAGTCTGCTTATGTTAGGTAATTGGGTTGGTTTTCATAAGCATCTCAAACTTAGTATTTAGAGCACCTGAGTTAAATCTAAGGTTTTAATAGTAGAAGTTGGTTTTGTCGCCATTACTGTTAAAATTTCGTACACATGACGGTATTGTCAGTAACTCTACACCCTTATAACGAAATAATACTATATTTAATCCATGTGGTTTCATTAGATTTTTTTGAATGAAAACTTCTTTAGGCACTTTTTGTATGGAGAAAAAATACTGAGCTCGAGGGACCGACATGCTTTGATATTTATATATACTCGTAGATGTGTGTATTTAAGCAATAGGCTAGTTTATACCCGTTCTGGTAAGCATTTACCAAGAATGAGAGAGAGAAGAACAAATGAAACCTGGGGGCACGGGCAGTTTATTTGCTAATAGTGGAACTAGAAAAAATTAATATACATCGTCACTAAGTTTTAAGCATCCAAATTAAGTAAAATGTTAAAACTTCCTAACACATTCCATTCGTTTGCGTGTCGTATACAAATCTCGATACGGTTGAACAGTGTTTCGAGTTTCAACGGCTCTCTTTTGTCTCTTTTGTCAAAGGCTTAACATAGACATTTTTCCTCGACAGTTGCAAAAGGTAAAAAAACTGTCCCTTACTTTTTATATTTTTATGCAACTAGCGACCCGCCCCCGGCTTCGCTCGGATGCATTTTTTCTGTAAATTACTGTAAAACCTTCTTCACTTATAGCTTTTTTCATTAGTGTATTAAAATCCATTTAGTGGTTCATAAATTATCGACAAAAACAGAAGCGGAAAATGACTTTATTTTAAAATATGTAGATAAATTGTAAAACAAATCATCATACATGTTAAAAGGTAACATTTTTATTATGTTATTGTTATTGTTATTAACAAACAAAATACATGTATATTGTTACCATCCGTAATAAAAAAAAATAAAGATTAAAAATAAATCTATTGTAAACTACTGACTCGGCCCTGATGCAATTTTTCGGGTTTTTTTTTTTCAATTTTTCTCTTCATTAAAACTCTTCATTGGACTTCATCGAATAAAGAGAAATTAGCCGAATTAGTCCAGCCGTTCTCAAATTTTGTGCTTAGCAACACATTCAGCGATTCATTTTTATTTATCTATCCGCCCCGGGTTCGCACGAATGCAATTTTCCTGGAATTTACTAATTTTACTCTTTATAAGAAACTTTCCTCGGAATTCAACGACTATTTAAAAATAAAAATCCGAATTGGTCCAGCCATTTTCGTGTTTTTGTTTATAAAGATAGATTTGAAATAAATAAACAGAATGAGAAAAAGTGTAAATAAAATGAAATGAGATTCTAAAAAAAAAGTATGATAAAGAAATGTACGAGTAAATCAATATTCGAACATCAGCGATTATGGGGGACCGTAAATGAATTATATGGAAATCCTTTTTCAGAAGAAAAACCTTTCTTCTCGGAGAGGATATACCCCGAACTGCGCATGGCATCCTCAGAGTAAAGATAACACGATTTTCAACGACACAAGCCGGTTGATTGGCTGTATACACAACGTTATATAATTGTATACATATACTTGCGATGTTGTGACCTACATGTCAATAACAACTGTCTATGTGAGGACTAAATTTGATAAGTGCACGACGTAATTAAAGACCCGTTGTTCATTAAGTGGACCTATTCATTTTGAACGTATGTATTTACATTTAACTTCTAAATCTATACTAATATTATAAAGAGGTAAAGTTTATATTTAAAATAACGGTTGTTCAAAAGTTTGCAAAATTTCTAAAAAAAAAATGGATGTTTTACAGTTGTTTTTAGTTTTCGACAATTTTGACCACTAAGGAATGGGTTTATGGTAAAAGTTATCATATGTTATTAAAGTGCACTAAATTTCCAATAAAATTAGATAAATTTGGTCTACATAGATCTTATAGTTCCTGAGATACAGCTTTGAACCTTTTTACTGGAACACCAGGAAATAGACAAAACAAAAATAAAGCGTGTTTCTAGTTATTCATCTCAAGCAAGTCATTTTCGACCTGTGCCTTTTTATACTATACCCAATAAGGGGATGTTACTAAATGTTTATTTTATACCCATTACATACATACAATACTTTTCTTGAATTATTACAAGCTCAAAGCTCAAAGCGCGAACACGCAATACGTATTATCATAAGCACTAAGGAACTGCTCATAAGCACTTAGATATCAGTTTTTTTTTTTACGACAAATAAGACAGTGAACTATTCACTAAGGTCAAACAAAATGTTGAAATTTCAAAAAAGTGCACATAGCAAATTTCGGTTTGACAACGACGATATCATTATTATGTATTCTAATCCCTCCAATAGCATCCGGGCGAAGCCAGGGTGCGTCAGTATTCAGTACCACATCTTTAATTTTCTCATGTTTACGTAATCAGTTGAAGTTCGTGAGTTCCAATTAATAGCTCTTAGCCTTGAATTACCGTTACCTTCGGGCGTCCTTCAGTAAACACACACAAATTAGATTTGACACACATTGATCGTGACCTGATCCTGACAGAAAGATTAAAATCAAAATTACACCTCTACCTAAATTGCATCATGTTCATAATTCCTAATTCTATATCCAGCATTTATAACCGCATTAATGCACCAGCATCAATGAAGCAGTGTATTGTGTATAGATAACTGTTTTGTTACAAGTTGTTATATTAATCAATTTAATATTCGGGTTAATGGGACATACTTTTAAGGGCTTACAAAGTTTGCCACAAAGTTAATTCGATAATGTCAATATTGATTTGAAACTTACGTACCTAATTACATAATATCCAAGTTCATATAGTTTTGTTACAGAACAAAATAACTGGAAAATGTTACGTCTCCATATAGAGACGAGCTAAGTCACAGTGAGATTAGAACTGGCTTCTTGTCGCAAAGAGGGAATAAAATATGACCTTTTATTGTAAGAGTAAGTTCTCGTGATTTTTTTAACTTCGCTATGAATTTATGCTATGAAAGGTTATAAAGATACAGAATCTTTGAGAAAATGTTACACCAATCACACCCACCCGCAAGTTATACGTGGAACCCATAGTGGGAGAAAAATAATGATAACAAAATCGGGGGAATACAGTTTGATGCTGTAGCTACATATATATCATCTTCATCCAAAGTTTAATTAAGTGCACTACACAATAGCTAAAATGTCATAGATTTTTTTGGTATATATGATATATTTGAATTCGTTGGATATATTACGCTCAAAATAAATATTACTCGTAACATACACACGTGTTCATGTAAAACACACGACCGTGTCTACGCCACAGCCACATCCCATTTTTTTATATTTAAACAACAGTCGAAGCAAAAAGATAAAACTGATTATTAAATTACACTGAGCCTTGAGTTCGCGCGAATTTGAACTTTTCCTGCCAGCAATATTCTGTAATCTTGTTTCAATCAAGAATTACGGAATTTTCCCCTTTAAAATGTATTATGGTTTCATGACAAGCACAATTAATTCAGGACATTAATTGTCGGTAAAGAGTTGTTTTTGACGAATGCGTTTCTAGTGTAATTATTGGTTTAGAACAGGGAAAATTATACTGGTAAATCTTTTGAATTTTGAATCTTTTAGTGGGCTTGAATAGGGTTTCTGTTTTTACAATATTTTTACAATTCTGTTTTTGTCAATGACACGGTTCTTAAATATAAGGGTTAAGAAACAATATACCAAGCTTATAATATGGATAATTATAATTGCAGCTACTTAAATGTGTAAAAAAAAGAATTTTACTTAAATTGCCGTAATCCATTTCAAAATGAACATCAAATACTCATCTGTCCAAAAACTATTTGCAATTTTCTGACACACAATTCTTTTAACTTAATAAACAGCATTTACCTACTCGTAGTAACCTAGTAGTAATGGAAATGGTCATGTACTTGGTTGTAGTAAAATACACTCACTTTAATGAGGAAGTTGTGCAAAGGACGATACAGTTTCTATTGGCGAAAACACTTACATTCGTATCGTATATTTCATTTTTCGTAAAAATCTCAACGGTTCCAAAAAAACTGTTGAGAGCTTTGTTTAAAAGTGCATATGTACCTAAATGCAACCGTAGGTAATATACACCTAAATTAATTGTTGGAGTTTTTGAAGAATATTATAGCGATGACGACGAATCGCCAGGGGAACGCTGTGGCGAGACGGCGAGTAAATAATAACGATAATAATTAAATTATAAATCACCTTGAAGCGTCATTAATCACCTGTGTGACCTATTATTTATTTATACCTATTTTATTACTCGTAAAAGTAGAAATAAGTTTACTGCTAAAGACAATACCAGACTACAGTAAAGTCATTTTAATAGGTAACATTTGACAATTCATCAAAATTCAACAACGTAACCTTGTAAAGGCGGGCATAAAATAATTTTTTTTTTTCGTTTTGTTAGAACTGCACAATTGCTTAACTTTTTTCAATTACGATTACATATTTATTGTAATAATGATCGATACGAAAAATTTTACGATTTGCTTTCACTAATAAACCATTCTAAACATAATAAACAATTTCTGATCTAAAGAACTAAACGTCGTTACAATGTTGCGTCAATTAACCCCTTTTCTTTTTATAGTAAAAGGGATGTCGATTTTTATAGTAACACTAGGGATGTTACTATAAAAATCGAAAGCTGATAAGTAGAATCGAATGCAATGATTACTTGTGAAGAAATATCACCATAAATTAATAACCACGTTGTGATTATAATAAAACATAATTATATTTATTATTCTTTTAACTAACTATAAAAATAAATGCAATTTCTTTTTAATTATGTACTTGTCTTATTTTGCTCCTTAAATTTACGAAAGAAAAAATAATAATGGGACAGGGATTCGCCTGATGATTTTTAAAATTCACATATGTTTAGAGTCCGTATCGATTCATTCACTTTAATCGATGTTTTAAGCAGGTCACCTCACTATGAAGATAAAACTGACAGACGTCAAATGTTACTTATTAAAATGTAGAAGAACACTTCTAGTTTACACTTTAGAAGTAGTAAAGACGTGTTGTTAACTAAGCTTTGAGATAGTCGAATAGTCAAATTGAGCTAAAACCCAACAATAGAGGGGTGGTTACTACCGCCAGACGGGCTTCCCAAATGGCTTCATAACGTAGTCCAGATCCAGACCAGAGCCAAATTTGAAAAGTTCACCCCACTGCGGTAGATGTCCTTGCACCAGAGGATATTAATGGGAACAAGTAAATTGCTACTATTATACATTATTTTACATAATTTTCATATATATTTACTTTTAAAAAAAAGCTTACTTCGTTCCGCCTTCGTCATGCTGACATCCTCTCTTCTCCAGAATCTTAGGAACGGAGCGAGAGCCTTTATGGTGCAATCTCCATTCAGTACTCTCTTCCCCAATTTCTTCGGAGCTTCCTGTTCTATCTCTGAACTTCGGCATGATGACGAGTCGTCTCCGAGGGAACGAGCTCTACGTCCACCCCGAAAACTGACACACCCGCAACCCTCGGACAAAGAGAACATAGTCGGACTTTTGTCCTTCGGATATTTCTTATCTCTTCGTTTCCGCGTGCATCTTGGTGTCTTCTGCCGTGACTTAGGAATGGTTACTGATGTGTTCTTTGTGACAAAGCAGAAACACAAACATGACCAGTCTCAACGACTGGTACTAATCTGAAAATAATACAAACATATTGAATTGATATAAAAAAACATGCATTTTTCATAATATTTTATGGTTTAAATAAAAAATAGGAACCAAGCGTTTTTATTACTAGAAAAAAAATGACACTATTTTTCGCTATAAACGATGCTATAAACGAATTTTTGGTTCGGCAGTACAATTACTGCACCCTGGTGTTTCTAGTGTTATAAGTACGACCTTATAGAGCCCACCATCAAGTGCTTCCTGCTTGCTCCTTCATAATATATGGAAAAAAAACGATCTCTTACATATTTCTTTTAAAGAAATTGAAATAAATTATTTATATTTATCTAATTTTAAATGATTAAAATAATCATGGTAAGTATTGACTTTAGAACGGATTTCTTTCCGTTTTCCAGTAGGGATCTAAATGGATGTTTAAAAATTATAAAAAGGTTAAGATTATATATACTATATTATTCGGGGAATACCCATAATATGATATTGTATTAATGAAATTAGAAACACCGAATATTTACTACACAATCGTGTAATAAGTTGGGGTCCTGAGAATTCATAATGGTCTAAGAGCCGGTAGGAGATCGACCTTCACCGATCTGATAACTCGATGAGACATATTTTTTATCGAATATAGTTTATAAAGAAATATGCCTATAATGGCTTGCCTATCAAAAAGTGTTCATGACTATTTTTAATTTAATTAATTTAATTAATAAATATTTTATGAACGGTTTTTTGCAGGCAAGCCTATATGATTGGTTTTCTTATTAAAATATCTTACCTATGATGTCAATTTCGATTGCATAACAGATCGATGTAGTTAACTATTTTGATTTGCCTGTTCACATCTGCTTGCCGGGTAGTCATGCACAGAAATGAGAAGGCAAGCCTACCTAGGCATACTCTGTGTGTTAAAAACTATAAGTTGAGATAAACTCATTCGGTTACGAAAAGAGTGAAGGTGATAAAAGAAAATGGATTAAAATCAATTAAATTAAAAATAGTCATGAACACTTTTTGATAGGCAAGCCATCATAGGCATATTTCTTTATAAACTATATTCGATAAAAAATATGTCTCATCGAGTTATCAGATCGGTGAAGGTCGATCTCCCCCGTCTCCCCTACTATAACGAGTCGAGGGGGTTAGCTAGCATACCATCCCTAATATGACCCTGGGGAGAGGAGTAATTAAGATTTTGGTCCGTATTTAAGTAAAGGAGTTTGGGTTTCACCTGGTGGCTTATAAAATCATTACGAACGGATTTATATGTTCAATTTAATTCTGTAATCAGAGTTTAATATAACATCACGCCTATAGTAAAAAGATGCAATAAAGTCACGATTGTTTGCTAACAAACTAAGATACTAATAACAAATGGATTGAGAATGTTTTCAAGGCTTTGTAAACAATTCAAAATCGGTACCATTGAACCGTCTCCTACCGAAACTTGTTTTTAAAGTGATAAGTAATGTTTTCTTCTTCGGTTTGAAACACTTGAATGAAATATTAGTCTATGGTAAAATGCTATTCTAACACAGAACATTATAATTGTCAAACCAAAACACTTTTGAGTAACTATAGCATAAAAAAAACTGCCAAGTTCTTATGAGCACTATTTGTCAAACTACGACCTCTTAATAAAATAATGTGCAGCAGCTAGAATCTTAAACTATTAAATTTTCATCTTTAAAAAACAAATAACTTTACATATAAATTCCACTAAAGCGGTTATCACACTTTACAATTTCAAGGATTCCAATTTAGGAAATTGGAAAGTGTAATCGCAGTTAGAACAGATTGGATCCAATTTAAATTTTATCTATTTTCAATTCTATGTCTTCGATTTAGAAATCAATTTAGTGTAGTTTGATCACTAGGTTCACTACTTAGGTACCTAAATTGGATTCCTTCAAATTGTAAAGTGTGATAACCGACCGCTTAAGTATTAAATAAAATACATTTGTTCTTCTAAATAAAGTAGTCAAATTTTTCAGGAAAACTTTTTGTCAATATCAAAAGTGTACTTTTTACACATTGCAGATTTTGGTTTGACATCAGCTATATAACCTACTAACCACGAATGAGCCATAGGTCATAAATGTAGTTTACTAGTAGGCAACGTACCTTTAGGCTTCCTTTTGGGAGCCTTTTCTTAAGGAGAGATTGTTGTTACTTTTACTGAGGTTTATAATCATTCTATGAACCTTTTTTTGACTACTTTTTACATTATTACCTAAACTTCATTAAATTGTTTATTTGTTTCAGTAATTCAATAAATCTGTTAGACTATATTTCAATTTTACATTTGCGTATGAGAGAGATCACAATATCAGCTAGATTTATATTTCGAGTACCAGGACGATGCAACATTTTTTATCCTATGGCCATGGTAAAAAAAATACAGAAAATTTTGCCATATTTTTGTTTTGCACATATGTATGTAACAAAATATTTATATTGCATTTATATTACTGTACCTATACATTTGCGCCAGGGTGATAATTTATATGTATACCTATGCGTAACCTGAGGGCCACCGCTGACAATGGCCTATAAATCATGAATTAAATAAAATTATTGATAATGTCAACGTTATTTGACAGCCAGTATTTTATGCCTAAAGCATTTTTACTTCTCACTATTTTGATGCAATGTTTATACGACAAAGGAAATTTTCCGTTAAATTAAAACGATTCTCTAGCGTTTCAAGTTTCTACATGCCCCGTAACTTTGTTAATCAATCATTAAGGATTATCGGGTCTCCCTTTTTCTTGCCTTAATTCACGGTTTCAAAGGCCTTCCTGGAGTATGTATTAGATTAGCGAATCTTTAGAATGCTTTTAGGTACAGTTTCGTAGATCTAGCTTCGAGAGCGAGGAGAAGCAATACAATTAAAAAACTAATTTTGAGTATTAATAGTGTACTGAAGTAGAGCCCAATCACTAAAAAGGTATGTGAAGGCGGCTTTTTAGTTTATATAATGTACAAAATATTATATCTATATTATATTAGTATTATAAAGAGAAAAGATTTGTATTTTTGTATGTAATGAATAAACTCAAAAACTACTGGACTGATCTTAAAAATTCTTTCACCTATAGAAAGCTACATTATCAGCGACTAACATAGGATATATTTTATAAAGTTACACGGGCGAAGTCGCATGCAACAGCTAGTAAATTATATAAACCACTGAAGTTTAATCGTGTGCTATGGTTGCTGTCACACTTTTAAAATATACTTTTTAATTTGTTACCACTATTATGGTACTCTGTGTAAGTATTGAAAGAATTCATTTCTATATTCATTAAAATATGTCAATACATTTAAATATAATTTTTAAAAAATCCTTTACTTCACTCCTTTAGGTATATTGTTTAGAATACAATTACTATTCATTATTACATGGTATAGATAATGTTTTGCTTACTATTTCACGATCAACCGAAATTTGTCGAAAATCTGTTAAAATATTAATATTTACCTGACATTTTACTTGGATTAAACTTTTATTTACGATTTGAAAGAACATAAAAGTGTTGCTATAACGTAGCAAATGTTTGGAACGTGAGTTGCAATAAAATCATCGCTAAGCGAAGTACACTTAGCAGATATGTATCTACATAAGGAGTTTCTTATCTACAAAGAACCCTTCACAACGTTTATAGGTCAGAAAGATTTATAAATGAATATTGATATATTTATACAATATATACATACACATATAATTAACCTATATAAAAAATCAACATTTTTTGTTGTATTCGTAATTGTATGAAAGTAAATTTTGGAAAATCCAGGTGAAAAGTCCTAAATTGAGAGGTATGTTATTATAAAATTGACAATGGCAACGACTGTCGGGTCAGCTAAAAAAATATTCGTGGTTCTAGTAAAAGGTTACATTACTTACATCCTATCTAATATTATAGTATGCGAGAGCGAGTTGTTTTGATTCCTTCTTGCGCTTTCACGCTTTATCTACTCAACCGACCATCATGAACATTTGCGCACACCTAGTCAAGGAAAAACGGAAAGATATACCGTTTATCTAGATAAAGTACCGTCAAAAGCTAATACGGCACTAAGTAATTAAAAATTCAAGTCATCTGGCTTCCGTAAAATATATTGCAACAAAATATATTATACCTAGTTAACTGACAAGAAACAAGGAAATTAATCCAAAAAAGAAGTAAAAAATAATTAAAACCACATAAAAACTTGTACTGTATAGGTATCCCCTAACGATATTGGTATACCCACAAAAAAAACATGTCAGTCGTAGGACTGGATGTCAGAAGTGAAAACGTAACTTCACAAAAACATTACGTTACATTACATTACCTAACAGGTCGCGAGTTCAATGGTTTTTTCCCATCTCAAAAATTTTTCTCTTTTTTTTTTAATTATTTTAAATTAATATCAGCTACAACAATGGTTACATTACATTATATGACAGTGTCGTGAGTTCAATGGTTTTTATCCCATCTCAAAAATGCCCAACGCGCCCAAAGAAGTTTTCACTTCAAAAATTTATTAGTTGTTCTGAGTTTTTTTAAGATGTATTTTAAGACACTCGTACTTTATTGTCTTTCGAATAGGAATTCTGTGCAACGTTTGTTAGATGAGTTATTTTCAAAAAAAATGTACATGTGACTAACATGATCAAAATTGTGACTAAACTGTTTCGTGATATACATGTATTTTTCTTTGACGTAAGTCACATTTATTATAAGGAAGAGTGTACATGAATAAGTTAAATAAACGAAACCATTATTAATAAGGTTTAATTAAACGCAAAATAACATTCTTACATAATATTTACTTATTTCTTTTTTGGCGATACACCGTTCTTTTTCAATGCTTTCCCATGTCTTATTTCAATTCCGCTTTTCGGTGGAGTTTTATTTTTTTGTTCTGTCATCTTTGTCTTATTTCTTCTTTTTTCGTTAGCCTCTCGCCATTGCTGTCTTCTTTTATTTTGCTCCGATGTCGTTAGCTGACCAATGACTTCTTTTATTTTTCATATATATAGCACGTTTTCTTTTAATTTCTTCATATTTATTAGGGTCCTGGGTTTTAAGTTTTTCTCTACGCTTCCGTTGATGTTCAGCTGCATTCATCGCCATCTTTCTGAAAATATGGCGATGGCCATCTTTCTGAAAATATACCTACTTATACACTATAATGTTCACTAATTATGCACAACAAAAACCATTTTGTACTAAATAATTGAGAAATTGTGGTGCGAAAATGATCGTTAATATTTTAAAAACTTTTTGTTAGTGTAAACATATCTTTGCTTTACATGTACATGTGAGTCACGTCATGTGAGTCACGAAATGTGACTAACATGTAAGCGCTTTTTTGTGAAAACCTAACCTCACTAAGTTACCATATCAAAATACCTTGCAATAGAGGTAAACGGACCACTTATTATTTGTTGTATGTGCTAGGTCTATGCAATGAAAGCAAAAGAAATAAATACACAGCTTACCTTGTTTATTATATTGCACTGTGACTCACATGATATTTTTTCCAAAAATTTTGCGGCTAATGTGCAAACAACATCCGAACTCTCACTAAGCAAAATAGCGGAGGTTTGATAGAAATCTTCTGACGTACAGTGTTGCCATTTATGAAAACTGAGATGAAAGTGGTAGGATTACTACGAAAAACCGTGACAATGTCCGTGACATCCTCTGAGTGACTCATATGTTAATAATCTCGGACAAACATACAGTTTGTTTTTTTGTTAGAAATATATCACCTAGATTAATATTGTTTTGAATAAACTAAAGGAAATTAATTTACTTTGATAGATAGAAACAGAAAAGTTCCAAAAAATAATACGTTGGAACCACATAATGATTTGATTCTGGTAAAGTGTAAAAAGGACATTTCTATTTATATAGGGACTTGAAAGGTCATAAAAATTTAAAAATGTTTTACATTAGTATCAATTTAATATTGTGCCATATTTTCTATGAGGGACTAAAGAGAAAGGTTCATATTTATAGGGAAACTAGACAAAACTTTAAAAAATGCGATGTTTCCTCCGTATTTTATAATTAAGTATGTCGGACATATTTTTTTTAATAATGTACATTATTTTTGAAAATGACTCAGATGTCACATTTATGTTCGCGCCATTTCCAAACTTAATAATGACATAAACGTCGCCATTTAAAATGGAGATTCATGAAGCGAATATTCTGTTTTTACAACTGCCCAGTGACCATGTAACTGTCGTTGTACCATAAAAGAAAATTGCTTGTCGTAAAGATAGAGTATGTATCCCTGACAAGGCCCTAGTGGATTCATGTTTATAGCTAGCATTTATTTTCTAAATAAAATAATGGTGATCTTAACCCTAGTCTACTCTGTCTGAAGAGAAGAAGTGTAGGTGCGCTTGCCCAACTTGCAAAATGTTAGGTTTTTGTGTAATAAATTAAATAAGTTAATATTATTCCGCGGAAAACCATGGCCATCGGAAAATATAACCTTGGACCAATCTTCATCTGTCATCAAATGTTTTCTCATACAAACAGCGTACTTAGTAACCTATGGATGCTGAATATTCTCAGGGATGTTTGGGGTCATTCGTTGGCCTTTTTATATATACCAATTCCTTGTTATAATATCTTTTTAGTTTATATTCAATTAGAAACCCCTCCCGACTTAGCCCGGGATGTATTTTTTTTATATACACAAAACTTCCTCGTTTATATTCTTTACATTAGTTTTGCTGGTTTAGAAGTAGTTAGCGGAGAAACAGACAGACACGGACCGTTTCAGCGACTTGGTTGCTTTACATTTTTTTTTTGTTTTTTTTTTTTCAATAAAAATAAAAACATAAAAAAACTAAAAAATACTATATTTATAGTCTTTTTTATAAAACAAAAGACTATAATACTAGATCAAAACTTTTTGCTAAAGCATAATACTCAGACAAAAACGTTTCTGTGTCACTAATATCGACGAAGAAATATAAGAATACATTTTTGTCGCTGACTGATAGTGAAAGCAATATCCACATGTACCTATGTAGTATGTATATAAACTAGTGTAGTTCATGCGAAAAACAATAAATAAATAAACAAATACAATAAATAGAGGCGTGCGTAGGAGGCGTGTTTTGAAGTAAAAAAATATATTAGGTATGTTTATTTTTAGTAACAGTAGTAAATATACATTTCCAAAAAACTTAATTTCGTCCCCCTTTTTTTGTTTTTTAATTTTGTAACATAAAAAAGAAAAAGAAAGGATAATTTTAATGTTCTTACTAAGTAAAAAAAAATAAGTAAAAAATCGTTCTACGACTGGAATGACTACAACCAATTTAATAATATAAAAATGATATGGCAACTAAGATAATATACAATTTTAATTAAAATATAATAATAGGTACTTTCAAATAATACGAGTATATAGTACTAGTAATTACAATATTACTATATAGTAGACACAGTAGGCAAGGATGACATTCGCCTAATAAGGATTGGTTCATTAGGTCACACTTAATTGGTGAGATTAATTTGGGTGCCTCAATATTGTAGAAGTTAGTGTTTCCACAAATTTACTTGTGATTTTGTGAGGAAACTTTGAAAAGCGATTCCAATACAACGCGAACTTACACTTAAGCCCTGTAAACTTCAGGTTTACAGAAAGGATAAAGAACCTTTTGTTTGGGTTATTAGGTTTATTTGAGTAAACAGTTTTGTTTAATTGTATGGTGATATTTTAATAAAATATGTAAGAATATACTTTGAATTTATTAAATAAAATGTAGATTACTCTTTTAAATAGAATTTAATTTTTAATACTATATTTGTAAGTTTAGATGTAGGATATAATTTTTAGAATGTTTGAGATGAATGTTTGTTACTCTTTCACACAAAAATGGCTTAACGGATTTGGATGAAATTTGGCACACATGTAGTTTATCTTGATTAACATATAGAATGTGATTTATCTATTTATTCTGAAAAAAATAATAAGTTCCCGAGGGATCGTCTAAAAACAAAAAATTGGGTGCCACCGTCGTTACGGCGATAAAGATGTCAGGTATTTTCTCAGATGTTATATTTTTCATTATTCAACGCGGACAAAGTCGCGGGTACTCAGTTTACTTAGGCGAGGAAGTAGTTTATAAACCGTTTTAACAACGGAGACAAAATATTCCCAATGCTAAAAATAATAATTATTCAAACGTAGGTATCTAGTGAACCAAATTTTGCAGTCGAATGTGAACCAATTTAAGATGAACGTGGCAATTCGCCAAGTCGCATGCCTTATTGTTTCCATATCTAATATTAGCGCATGAATGAAGATGATGCTGGGAGTGCGACACATTACCCAGTGTCGTTCGCTTTACCGACCTGGATCTAGATAAAAAAATGTGTTCAATGTTATTGGAGAAAAATAATTACAATTTTCTATTTAAATAAGTTGATTACCTTTACAAATGTCAATCTTACATTCAGCTCAGTAAAATGATGGCAAAAATAAAAAGATGCATATTATATATTTTAGAATGGTTATTCCTACCGGAAAATTTTTGTTACATAATTATGAATTCTATCTACATGGAGCGAATGAATGACTAATGTTGCCAATTGAAAAGGAAAGTATTCCTGTCGGTAGATAATATTGTTAAGTATTTGTGTTGTGAAAATGTTAACATCTATATATATATATATTATAAGGCAATGTGTGTATGTGTGTTCCCTATGGAATCCAAAACCGCTGAACCAATTTTGATGAAATTTTCAGACAATCTTCAGATTAGTCCAGCCGGTAATCCTGTGAAGTTTGGTAGCGATCGGATGCGGACGAAGTCGCGGGCAAAACCTACTTTAATATGTAATATATATCATTCAATATAATTTTCAGAGAAAAAGATGTATTATAAAGGAATAAATTAATATTGATTATTGTTTATTGAAAGAATAACCACTATTTAGTTTGAATTTGTACTGTCTTCCAAATTATGGAAGAAACATTTATAGGAAGGCTGCTTTTAGGCTCGTAGATACCATCTGGTTAAAGTACTATTTTCTCTATGATACCATGTAATCTATACACCACGCCTATTTTACTCTTAGGGTGGGTTGCACCATCTAACTTTAACGGTAACCATATCCAAACCAGCCGTTAAATCTTCGGTTAAGCATAATATGCGTTGCACCATTTTAACAACGGTTAAAATGACGTCATAACTTAACGCTAACCTTAACCGCTCGATATTGGCCGG
The DNA here is from genome assembly GCA_936446665.2 of Synanthedon andrenaeformis. Lineage (NCBI taxonomy): Eukaryota > Metazoa > Arthropoda > Insecta > Lepidoptera > Sesiidae > Synanthedon > Synanthedon andrenaeformis. Next base: position 7,445,626 of record OW387781.2, on the reverse strand, counting down.
TTAATGTTATTGTTACGGTTGCCTCGATAGTTTGGAATCCCTTTTATGATAAGTATTGCCAACAGATTGAATTAGTGCAGCATAAATTCTTTAAAACACTTAATTATAAGTGCTTCCACTCAAGGTTGTCATATGTTGATGCATTGGAGAAATATTCCCTGCCAAGTTTAGAACAACGACGATTGCTCCTGGATGCTATGTTCCTGTACAATATTTGTCATAACCACTATGACTGTGTTTACCTCGTGAATAACATTGTATATCGATTACCAAGCAGTTCCCAGCGTATACGAGATTCTCATACGCATAAACTATTTATGCCGAAGTTCTGTAAAACTAACGCTGGCGAACGTGCACCTTTATACCGTGTTATGCATAGGTACAATTGTCTGTTTACGAGTGTTGATCTGTTTTCTGTTAGATCACGGGAATATAAAAATGAACTGTCTTACTTATAAAAATAAACTAATCATCTTCTTAGCATCGTATTAACTAATCACTACTTATCTTCTTAAGTAGTGTTTGACAGTTCATTAAGACATTGCTAAGCAACAAATTAAAGTTAACGTTTATAAGTAAAAAAATTTCTTAAGTGGTTTCTAAGTATTACTTAAAATTTAAGTAACGTTTATAGGTAAGGCTGGACATTGCTAAATTGATTTAATTTTATGGTGTTGTTTTTTCTTTTCTTGTTTTTGTTTTATTTTTTTGTATATTATTTTTTTAGTATGTCTTTCTCTGTATAAAATTAGTGTAGCAATTTGAGGAAAATGTTGTTGATTGTACTGTTACCTTTATTTTTGCATGTTTCTTTTTTCATATTTATTATACACAGTGCAATTGTTTGTTTTCCCAAATAAAATAAAATAAGTCAACTGTCAACTTCAGGATAACCTACAAACTGTGTGAAAAAGTATTTTGTTTTGTGTGAAAATTTTGATAATATCATGTACGTGATATACTATGGGAATCTAGTTCTTCTGATGACAGTAATAACAATATAGTGGCCGAAATGTGAAAGAAAAAAGTAATGTAAAACAATGAGTAGAGTAGATGTACCGGATTATGTAGGTACGTAATATATCTGCATGCAATATATAATGTATTTTTTTGTAAATTAAATATAAATAAATACAGCTGGTGTATTAAGATCAATTTATAATTAGGTATTTATTATACAAAAGCTACAGCTTAGTATGCGTGGCGTTTATTGCATTCATATCTAAAGTATTCTCTAGTTAATCAAGGTCTAACATATTAGAAAAAAGTAGGTAAACTTTTACTAGAAGTTGTAGTCTAATAATAATTTCATAATAATTTCATCAGTGCTCGATCCGGCACGGTCCATTATTTTGATGTATAAAATACAAATGCTTTATTTACTCCTTCAACACGTTACAAACACAAAACCTCAAATACTCGAATTTGTTTTGTGACAGGTGACTTTGAATGTTACATAATAATAAAAATATTACCACAACAACTTAGGAAAATTACATGTTTTTATAATGGCTACCCCTTTAACTTTGACAGTGACGAAAAATATCATGGTGCAACATGCGATTGTTATTTCGACTGTCACCGTTAAGGCCAGGCGGATTCACGAAATGTGACGAAAAGATTGATGTTTGAACTTCAAGTTTGATGAAATGATGCAGAATTGTACTACACAAAAATTAATGTAGGTTGAAAAAGAAAAAAAGAAACACAATAACCGAAACGAATATTGAAAAATGGCTTGGTAACTCTGTAAAAAAAATCTAAACATCACCATAAAAAATTAACTTCCATGTTGACCATTTCGTAATTTTCAACGACAGTGATATGATTTTTTTTACAAAAAGGATAGTCTTTTAATGGTTCTAACACAATAACCGGTTAGATTTTTAAAAAAATATCCAGAATTCAAACAATTAATTAAAATGTTCTAAATAGTAGTAATATTTTCGTTCGTAAACCTGACGAAGAGCTATACAATAATCGACCATATTGACGGAGCGGCAAGCGTTGCAATTCGATACGCGCGTTCATTTAGTTTTCCAGCGATTACCGCTAAAGTTAATTTTGACCGAAACAATAACCAAGCCTACGGTGCAATCCACCCTAGAATCATTAGTGCTATTGCTAAGAAATTAAATATATAAGTATAAAAATATTTGTGCAACTTAATAACACCTGATATAAAATCATATAACAATAATTTTATTTATTTACTTCCCCTAACAAGTTGAGTAAAGAGTCGAGTGTTGAATATCGAAAAAGCCTTCCCTACCTTACAAAGATCGTGGGTTTCAGGAATCAAGGGTTTCAATCTTCGCTTTGGTTCATAAAAACCATACCCGAGATACATTTTAATTTAATTAATACAAAATTGATCACCCTTTGTAATTCGAGTTCCTTACCCTGCCGCTAAGCGAAACGGCCGACCACATTTTTTCTAATTTAACAACCAAAATTAATTCAGGCTCTATTGATACCAAAATTCAACACTTTTATTAAATCTCTTTAGAATTAAAAAAAAATTCTAAAATACAAATGTAACTACTCTTCATTCCTTTTTATTAGATATGGGTTTGCTCTTGGCCAGCATCCAGCCGTGCAACGAAGATGAGGCCTATGATGGTACGAGCTCACCCAGAACAGAACAGAGTAGTTCACTCGAAATTTGAAAAGATTTGGGTTAGTTATATTCAGTTATATTTTTAATGCATTATTGAATTTATGTAATAAATATCAGGTTCCACAAAATTACTCCAAAAAGCACATGCATTATTTCAACATACTTATAAAATACTTAAAGGTCAAACTTTAATAACATTTATTTAAACGTTATATGTATGTCTATGTATTATATATAGAATTAATATTGTATGTTTTCTCCTGCCACTGCGAATCGAAATAATTTTACACATTCGAAGATTGCTGGATGGGAGATTGCGATTGTTTTATACTCCGCATAAGATTAGTTCGGTGTTGTGTGTACAGTTATTGTTTTATGGAATTGAGAGTTGGACGCTAACTTCAGCATTGTGTTCGAACTGGTAGCATTTGAATTGTGGATTTACATGCGCATGCTTGGCATATCATAGGTGCAGAAGATAACAATTTGCATTGAATAAGAAAGAGTGTGGAAATGCTAAAATTTAAAATAATAATAATAATAAAGCGTTATCCAGGTTAGTAGCGTATCCAGGAGTGATAAATGTATGAACACGCTACACGATACAGGAGAGAAAGATGCATTATGCAAGGAAAAATACATGGCGAACGTAGCAGAGGCAAGAGAAAACATCCTGGTTGAAGAATTTAAGAGATTTTTTTATGTCAAGTTTGACAGACAGGCTGACTGTCCACTTGATGGTAGGTGGCTACCGTCGCCTATAACACAAGCAACGCCACAAGTGTTGGATGTGCACTGCCGACCATAGTAGAATTAAGGATAAGGGATTAGGAATGTGAGAAATTAGGATTAGGCTGCTCTTTCGTGCCGCAACTTCCAAGGTTTAGATAGCCAAGATGGCCGCCAACATCCGAAGTGGCACCATAAGAAGAAGAAGATTGCTAGTCTTCTAGGAGACACAATGTTTCCTTCACCAATTGAGAAATTAAACATTCTTTCAATCCAGATTCCAAAAAAAACACTCCGGCCGAAGTGCAGGTCATTCCTAAACTTGAACCTACGTCTCCCTTTTGGTAGGCGACCTTTTGGCTCACTGCTATACCACTTCGATCATGCACATGGAGATTAATCATGCTGTATGTCTGATTGTATATTATAAGAAGAAAAATGTAAGAAAAATGTAAAAAGTTTGCAATCCTTTAACATGTTTCGCAAAGTAGGTGAAACATTAATCACATAAAACAGTAACATCAGTCTCGTTGGCATTCTGTCATTTCGCATGTGTGTGGCTCGTATATTTATACGGATCGTATGCTTGGTTGACTAAGTTATACATGTCTACATTTCAAGACAGTGTACCCCTCAATAAGACTTTGCGTAAACTATTCTCGCTAGCATACAGAGAATATTATCTGTATGAAAATTCACAGAGCCTGCAGGAACAAAAGGACAACTATTTAAATGCCGATCTTTACTTACGCCTACATGCGGTTTCACTTGTGGGAAATTTTTAAAGGTAGGCATTCTTTGGCCTTAACAGGGTTTCGTAACTTACTTAAAAAATAGTAACCTTGTCTTGGGTTTTCAAGCAGTAAAAAGTCCGAGACAGAGTTACTTATGCGTTTAAGTGATATTCGCATCGTTAATTATGGACATGTATTTGACACCTTTGGTCTAGTGGCTAGTAACCCTAGCTGTTAACGAAACGGTCGCGGATTCGAATCCCGCTAGGGGCGAATGTTTATATGTTAACATTTACCTTTGTGCCTGAGTCATGGGTGTTTGTATTTAATATATGTAGTATATCCACTGTCTGGTATCCATATTACAAGCATTAGTTGCTAAGTGTGGAACTAGATGGAATTTGTGAAAATATTTATTTATTTATATTGCAAATTTTTGCCCCAATAATAAATAGGCATTATTTATATTGTAGTTAAGACTATTTATCTAACGCAGCCATTAAACGCAGCTATTATATGTATATCTGGTGGTAGTATGTACTATTTGAATAAACAAAATGACTGTATAGATTTTCTCTATTTTCTACAATCGATCACGTTATAATCGTCTTGTGAGTTAATCAATTAAATCCATTTACTTCAGACATTTCAAGAATACAATCAAGATAGCAAGTAGCTTACGACTATAACACAATATATCATCAATCAATCAATACTAATAATAAATCTGTAAGTGTAGGTATTGTATGTATGTATGTATGTTCCTCAATAACTCTTAAACGAATTAACTGATTTTCATGAAACTTGGTAGATAAACATTTAGACGTACAGGACACAGGATAGGCTACTTTTTTCTTTTTCAACGCGGACGAAGTCGCGGGCGCCAGCTAGTTATAAATAATTGTCAATAGAATAAAAATTCACATAAAAATTATGATTGAAATTAAAAATGGGAAATTTTACAACACATTTTGATTAGTTTTTTAAAATATGTTCCTTTTGTTTTTATTCTATTTTGAGATGTACACGTGTAGGTACTCTTCAAATAAAATAAATACGACAAGAGACTTGAGAAAAGTAAACAGTTCTCTTGCAACTCCTTTTCATAGATAATATAATATGACATCTCACGAGTAAGTACGTCTCGCGTATTTTAATACGTTTGTACACAGCAATCTGCGCCATAAAAGTTATTGCGGAAGTAAAATACACTCGGCTGTCAGTTTATTTTAGCACTTTTCGTTTTATGGCTGCTTTTAAAAGAACACATAAAAACATGCGCATTGTAAAATGTAACTAGATAAATTCATAAAAATTCAGAAACAACAAAGTACCTGAGGCAAAAAGCTACCATTATCAAGACATTACTAGGAAAGGTACATAGAAAGGTAAGGTAGGGAGTTATCTCAATGGTAATTCTATAACAAGTCTATAGATTATCATAGTATCGATTACCATTGACATCTAAAATATCTATAGTAACATTACTATCTGAAATACAACTCACGGCTTAGGGATGTTTAATAAAACGTAAGAAGCAGAGTAATCAAAGAATCAGTTGATAAACACATATACTTCAATCTTATCCGACACAAACACGTTTTTTATTAGGCAAGATTTGAAGACACATGAAACCAGCCGGCATATTTAAAGGTTTTTAACTACTAAAATTGTTGTTATCCCCAAGTACTTCATATTAGAGATTTTTATAAGTGTTGCTCCTTTACAAAAACTAGAAGGTACTAAGTCTAACAGTTTTCGCATTTTCACTAATTGATATCTGCTAACCTATTAGTGGCATCAACAGAACTAGTGAACAAGTCTTAAATACCCTCTGATCTTGTAAAGGAACTGCACGAATAAAAAAAGTCCCAGTAATACATCGAGGAACTAAAAAAGAAATTAAAAAAAGAACACTTAAAGAAATAAACTATTATACAGTTACAAAATATTTGATACATCTCTAAAACGTTTGCAACATAAGAATGCTATATAATAAAGAACGAAATGAAAATATAAAACTGTTTCGATGTTTAGGATTTCACAAGAATACCACTTAACCTAGACAGTAGAAATGCCAATAAAATCAGGGCGCATCAAATTCCAGCCAAGTTTTATGATATCTATAACATTTTTATTTTCATTCAATAAAATAAGCTTTATTTGTAGGAAATAATCAAGTTAATTAAATTGAACCTCAATATTAGTATCGAAAGATTTATCATTCTAAACTTGTGAGGCAGCTCAAGAAACCAAATCCAGTGTTTAGGCTTAGGGCTTCAAAACCAATAAAGAGCAGGTTCTATTGTTTATTTTTAAAAGTATGTTCACATTGGTATTGTATAGGAGATGCTTTTTAAATTATTTATTTTCACAATGTCATTTTTTCTGGATCCTATAACTTTTTGATATATTATATATTTATTGCCAAAAAGATATCCAGCTCGACGCGACGTAACCATACGACCGTTAACTTCTTCTAAACTACCTAACTAATTTTAGTACGTACGTCTGCAAGGTAGATAAACCTTCCGAGGAATCTATCTATCTTGCAGATTAACTTCTTTGCACCTATTTAATTTAAAAAAAAAATGGTTATAACGTAATTTGTTTTTATCGTAGATTGGTGTTTGAAAAATTTATAATCGTGAAAGCAGAGTCACTTACAAGGTACGGTGTAGGAAGATAGATATACAGTGGCACATTAAGGAAGCCCAAGAGAACAACATAAATTAGATTTAAAATGCGAAAGACAAATCTACGTGGGATTAAATAGAGCTGTTCCGTTTGCAGTAGGTTCATTAATTATTCAGTCCTTTACAAACATTCTGTGGAAATGTTTAAGCGTGCCAGTGAAAATTGAAATGTCTTTTACCTTAATGGTCACAAGTGCTGATTGTGTCAATTTAATAGGCAATAAATCATTTTTGATTTTAATAAATTTTGAAGTTTCTTGTTATAAAATATGGGGTAATAAGAGATACAAATTCCCAAATAAATTGTGTACATAAAATGGCAGTATATAAATTTTATGTTATGTGTACTTACTGATTTTTGATCTTTGTGCAGATTTATTTAGCATGGAGCAGAGTGAAATTAATGTGAACTTATTTTAACCATTAAGTTCTTATAAAAAAGGACATAAGATACTTTTTCCATCCAGAATAAAGTATTGTTTCCGAGGGATGATTAAATAAAAAATTATAAATGAGAAAAATTAAAAGAAAAATGAATAAAATTGTGTGTCAGCTCTGACACACGACTGGAGTTTATTTCTTACGAACGATTATAAAATTTAAATTTTCACAATTCGAACACGTCGAAAGAACAACATTGTTCATTTTTTAAATAATATTGTGTAAATATTCTAAAATATTAAAAAAATAGAACGTAACTATAACGCATAACATAACGCATTCGTGTAACAATTTTGATTTTACTGCCATAAACTTTTATACCGGGCTTATATATATTGTTACGATCAGAGTATGGAACATTCTCGATAGCGTAAGATCTGGACGGCGGAAAATTCCACACACTTAGTCGGGCTCGGGGCGGCACAATGAATAGGTGACCACGCCCCCTCTTTGATTCGTTTCAAAGCAAACTGTTCCTTATGGTTGCGACATAAGGTTCAGATTCCTTTGACAGCAATAGCCTTCGAGAAGCTTTGATAAACTTGTTTACGACTTTTAAAGTTTCCAGTAATTTCCACAACTTTCTGCGCAGTATAAATACGGGTGCGATCGCTCGAGAGAGCAGTTCTGCGATAACTAGCGATACGTTAACAACACTTGGGAGCTTTTACGAAGACATTTGCGACAGTGCATAGTTGAGACGTAGAGTGAATTAGCGACGACTTTTGGCAAGTTTTACGGTTTAAGAGGAGAAGCTCTGTAATATTGGAAGTCATCTTGGTCTGTAATAATAAATCGTGTTCCTATACCCCTAAACGGCATTTTAACGTACCCAGCGCGTAACAACTGGTGTCAGAAGCGGAATGCCGTTAATGCCACGGGACGAAGGAACTCGTACTCCACGGACAAGGAGACAAGTGGAAATGGATGCTGCGAGACAACGAGGACTTGAGGAGCCGGAGGAAGGCACCGATGCTGACCTGCTTCCTACGGCAGCACCTTCATCGAGCCCGTCGATGGACCTCGCTGCGCTGCTAGCTGCTGTACAGAGCATACAAGCCAGTCAGGAAGCAGCTCGCCGTGAACAGGAAGCCGCTGTACAGAGCATACAAGCCAGTCAGGAAGCCGCTCGCCGTGAACAGGAAGCCGCGCGCCGTGAACAGGAATCGGCTAGCCAAATGATGCTTTCAAAATTAGACACAAGCCTTGAAGCTATCTGTGACAAAGTTAAACAGGTAGAGTCCGAAGTAAAAGGGGTCTCACTGAAAGTCGAAGGCCTGGAAGAGAGACTCGACCAAAACGACAGTCGCCACCAAGCGCTCGCCGAGAAAGTGCAGAAGCTGATGACGAGAGAGGCAGTCCTCACTGCGCCGGTACCTACACAAGGCAGATTGGACTTGCCACGGTTTGATGGCACATCGTCCTGGACAGCGTATAAGTACCAGTTCGAAACCCTCTCTAACTGCAGCGGTTGGACCGAGGATCAAGCGTTCATGGCGTTGACTCTAGCCTTAAGAGGAGACGCCCAACTGATTCTGGAGCGACTCCCTACAGAAGGAAGGTCCCTGCAAGCCCTACTGGAAGCCCTAGAGACACGGTATGGTGACAAGCATATGGAGCACACGTATAGGGCACAACTACGCGATCGCATACAGAGGCCCACGGAAACACTCCAGCAGTGGGCTGACGAAATCGAAAGATTAGTTCGACGCGCCTATATATCGACACCGAATGCAGTGGAAATAACTCTGCTCCAAGCCTTCGTAGACGGCATAAGGGACGGCGAAGTTCGCGCAGCGGTGCGATTGGGTCACCATCAGAGCCTGAAGAGTGCACTGGCACACGCTCTAGAAGTAGAAGCTGTACGGCGTGACACAAGGCCATTCAAGGTCAGGGAGCTCAGCCTCGCTATGGTCCGACCTGTTATGGCTGCAGTGAAAAAGGCCACATAAGGGTGGACTGCCCAAAGAAGAAAAAAAAGAGGGTCTCAGAGATGGAGACCCAAGTTGACGAAGGGCAGTTAAACTAAGCGTCGCCAGAGCCGCGGGGCAGGCGCTGGCTGGGAGAAAGAAAGCCCCTGCTATTACTATCAGACAAGCTTCTAACGGCAACAGTTTAATCATCGAGGGTACGCTGAACGGGAAAACGTGCAGGTTCACAATAGACACAGGAGCATCGCGCTCCATTGTAAGACCTGAACTTTTAAAACGAACTATATCATGGAAGCAACGATCTCCAACATGTCAGTTGCGAACAGCAACGGGCCAGCCAGTACCTGTCCTCGGTGACACAGACATAGAAATTGGAATTGGTAGTCAGTTGTACTCAAACTCAGTGCTAACTGCCAATATTACTGACGACTGCATATTAGGATTGGATTTCTTAAAAAATCACCGTTGTATTTTGAACGTTGACCAAGGAGTACTCAAATTTCCTGATCAAGAAGTTTTCTTAGAAGGATCGACCCCGTGTACACTCTATTGTTTAAAGGATGTGAAACTAGCCCCAAGATCAGAAAATCTAGTAATGACCAAATTCTCACCTAACGTCAAGAACGGATTATGTGTCATCGCAGAGGATGAAGGAACACATCCTAATTGGATAATGGCCAGAACACTACTAATGACAAACGGGATAGGCAGAGTAAGAATTTTAAATCTCAGCAATGAAGAGCTACAGCTGAAAAGAAACAGCATAGTTGGAAAGTGTCAGGAAGTGAAGTATTTAAGACGTATAAGCAGCACAACAAACGCAGGAATAAGTACAGATTACCCGGTATCGCAGTTATTGGATTCGTTGAAAGGAAATTTGTCGTCAGTTCAGTTGAGACAAGCTCAGGATCTTTTAATGCGGTTCAAAGACATTTTTGCCGTAGGCAATGATTGCGGTAGAACAGGACTCGTGAAGCACAGAATAGACACCGGCGATTCAAGACCTATACGGCAAAGACCTCGTCGAATCCCGTGGGCAAAAGAAGCTGAAGTTGCGGATATGATAAGGGATATGGCGGCAAACAACATCATCGAACCATCCACAAGCCCCTGGTCGTCACCTGTGGTGCTGGTGAAAAAGAAAGATGGCACAACCAGGTTCTGCGTAGACTACCGAAGGCTGAACGACGTTACCAAGAAAGACAGCTATCCTCTACCGCGTATTGATGACACTTTAGATATGCTCAGTGGAATGGAATGGTTTTCTACCGTTGATCTTAAAAGTGGGTACTGGCAGGTGGAAATAAGTCCAGAGGATAAGGAGAAAACAGCATTCTCTACGGGCATCGGAAACGGACTTTGGCAATTCAAGGTAATGCCGTTTGGTTTATGTAATGCTCCCGCAACGTTTGAGCGCCTTATGGACAGAGTTATGGTGGGTCTTCTGGGAGATGTTTGCCTGGTGTACCTGGATGACGTAATTATCATGGGTCGTGACTTCAAGGAACATCTCCAAAACCTTGAAAAGGTGTTCAACCGTCTACGTGAGGCAAACTTAAAACTAAGTCCCAAAAAGTGTACCTTCTTCAGCAACGCAGTTAGCTATCTGGGGCACATAATCACCAAGGAAGGAGTTCAAACAGACCCAGAAAAGATCAAAGCTGTAAAAGATTGGCCTACACCAAAGAATAAAACGGAAGTCAGATCCTTTCTTGGCTTATGCGCATATTACAGGCGCTTTGTCAAGAATTTCTCAATAATAGCCAAACCCCTCCATCGCCTGACTGAAGATAAACAGGTATTTTCTTGGGATGCAAATTGTGACAACGCTTTCAAAGAACTAAAACAGCGTTTATGTGAGTCCCCGATATTGGGCTATCCGACACGGAATGGAAGATTCATTGTGGATACGGATGCCAGCAACACGGGCATTGGTGGAGTGTTATCACAAGTGCAGGGAGACAAACAAGTTGTGATTGCATACTACAGCAAAACGCTTTCCAGACCAGAGAGGAACTACTGTGTTACACGTCGAGAGTTGTTAGCTGTAGTGAAGACCTTGCAACACTTTCACAAATATCTCATTGGACGTGAGTTCACCTTAAGGACGGACCATGCTGCACTTAAATGGCTCCTTCAATTTAAAAGTCCTGAAGGACAGGTAGCACGGTGGATTGAGCAATTGCAGGAATTTCATTTTGCAACAGAACATCGAAGTGGAAAAGGTCATGGTAACGCTGACGCTCTATCGAGAAGACCATGTCCTGAAACCTGTAAACACTGCAGGAAACAAGAGTCACAGGAATCTGTAAGAATTATCCGTACCCAAGGATTAGACGACGACTGGTGTGGAGAAAGTATGAGGAAGGCGCAAGAGGAAGATGACGACCTGCGATTAATCTTAGATTGGATGAAAAAAGGAGTGAAACCTGAGTGGGCGGACGTATCAGCTTCCAGTCCTGTTACAAAAAGCTATTGGGCTCAATGGGATAGTTTGGCCCTGGAAGGCGGAGTCTTATGCAGGAAATGGGAGTCTAATACCGGACATCAGGTTACGGTACAGGTTGTAGTCCCTCGAAGCAAGGTATCTCCTCTGCTACGTCATATTCATGATGGGGTGTCCGGTGGTCATCTTGGAGTGAGGAAAACCCTTTTGAAAGTGCGACAGCGATTCTACTGGGTTCATTGCCGGGAGGACGTAGAAGATTGGTGTCGTAAATGTAACGCATGCGCTTCAGTCAAGGGACCGCAGACAAGAAATAGAGGAAAACTGAAGCTCTACAATGTAGGAGCACCTTGGGAACGCATCGCTATTGACGTGGCCGGACCATTTCCTGAAACTGAGGATGGCAATAAATACATCGTTGTAGTGCAAGACTATTTCAGCAAATGGCCAGAAGTATTTGCAACCCCTAACCAAGAAGCTAAAACTGTTGCCAAGAAGCTAGTTCAGAATGTAATCTGTCGGTATGGCGTACCTCTGGAAATACACTCCGATCAGGGGAGAAATTTCGAATCAACCCTATTTCAAGAGATGTGCAACCTTCTCGGTATACATAAGACCCGTACGACACCAGCTCATCCTCAGTCAGACGGAATGGTCGAAAGGTTTAACCAAACATTGGAAAATAATTTGGCTAAAGTAGTCGACTCACATCAGAGAGACTGGGACCAATACATACCTCTTTTCTTGCTGTCTTATCGCTCCGCTGTACACGACAGTACTGGTGTTACACCAGCCAAAGTGAATTTTGGACGAGAAATAAGGCTACCGGTCGATGCAATAACAGGGTCTCCACCGAATGGCCCGAAGCTTGTGACGGATTATGTCAGCGATCTTCGCGAACAGCTGGATGAAGTGCACAAGCTAGTTCGCGAGTGCAGTCTCAAGACCGGTGAAAAAATGAAAACCCGTTATGATAGGAAATCAAACATCAACGGTTTTGAAGAGGGAACTCTCGTATGGCTTCACAATCCCCTCAGAAGAAAGGGCAAAAGCCCAAAGCTACAAGCACGATGGGAAGGACCTTACAATGTGGTTACAAAAATTAACGACGTCACCTACCGAATCAAAAAGGGGCAAAGAGGAAAACCGAAGGTCGTACACATTGACCGTTTGACGAAGTATCACGGTACGAATGATGATCGGGACGATCATAACTAAGAGGGGGGTAATGTTACGATCAGAGTATGGAACATTCTCGATAGCGTAAGATCTGGACGGCGGAAAATTCCACACACTTAGTCGGGCTCGGGGCGGCACAATGAATAGGTGACCACGCCCCCTCTTTGATTCGTTTCAAAGCAAACTGTTCCTTATGGTTGCGACATAAGGTTCAGATTCCTTTGACAGCAATAGCCTTCGAGAAGCTTTGATAAACTTGTTTACGACTTTTAAAGTTTCCAGTAATTTCCACAACTTTCTGCGCAGTATAAATACGGGTGCGATCGCTCGAGAGAGCAGTTCTGCGATAACTAGCGATACGTTAACAACACTTGGGAGCTTTTACGAAGACATTTGCGACAGTGCATAGTTGAGACGTAGAGTGAATTAGCGACGACTTTTGGCAAGTTTTACGGTTTAAGAGGAGAAGCTCTGTAATATTGGAAGTCATCTTGGTCTGTAATAATAAATCGTGTTCCTATACCCCTAAACGGCATTTTAACGTACCCAGCGCGTAACAATATTATACGCAAATCGATTCTTAAGGAGTAAACTCCAAAAATTAAACGAACATACATCGTCTCGTATATATTTTAAAAGTGATAATATAGAAAAACCAGAATATGGGAAATATATGATGGTGAAAAATTGAGAATATGAAACCTACGACCGGCATCTGTTTAATAGGTACAAGTATACTTATTAAACAGATGGGTATACCCTTCAGATTAGACTTAAAAACTTGTGAACAATCTAGGTATTTTTTATTAATTTCGTTAAGAATTTATAATCAAATTCGCAAGCGGCCTTCCCTAATTTGCATATTCATTGCAAAAGATCTAAACGACACAAAACATTGGCAACTTTTATAACTCCTCTTCGGAGATTAGATTTCCATATTTTAATTAAGTATTTAAACGGGTATAACGATTTAGAAATTAGATTATAAACTGAGCAAACGTTGACAATGGAAAATTTATTTATAAAATACTTACTTATACTCTCAAATTTAAAATTTACAAACTAGCGACCTGCTCCCGGCTTCGCACAGATGCAATTTGCAATTATTTACACAAACCTTCCTCGTTTATCGCTCTTACCATTAGTTAATTTAATGGTAAATCATATAAATTTTAGGAGAATTTTAGGTATATTAGAAGTTAGCGGAGAACAGGGCAGACAGCGACTTCATTATATTATAATAATACTCGTAGTATAAATTTATATACGATATATAGGTACATATATGTAACTACAAGACAGTAAAACATAGTTTTTCTAAGTTTTTCTATTGGTCGAGCCTATTAGTCGAATGGTTAAAGTGCTTGCCTCGGGGCTCTGACTCAGGGATCTCTCGGGTTTGATTCCCAGCAGGGCCAACTTTGAAATTCTATAAACTATAATTCTATAGTTCTATAATTCTGTAATTCTATAATATAAGCCTTATCATAAGTGTTTACTTAGGTGCTTTGTTTAGGCATATAATTTTCTTGACGATACCATTTGTCACTTGCGTTATTTTGTTTATAATTATAATTACATTTGACGACACGTTTGGTATAGTGGCTAGTAACCCTAGCTGTTAACCAAACGGTCGCGGGTTCGAATCCTGCTAGGGGCAAATGTTTATGTGTTAACATTTATCTTTGTACCTGAGTCATGGATGTTTGTATTTATAATATGTATGTATTTACAAAAAAAAAAGTAATCTATGTATTATATCAACTGTCTGGTATCCATAATACAAGCATTAAGTTGCTTAGTGTGGAACTAGATGGTGCTGTGTGGAATGTGTGAAGATATTTATATTTATATTTATATTTATATTTATAAAAAAAAAAAAAAAAAATACATTCTTTCATGTAGTCATAACGTCATACATAACTCGTTCATAACATCGCGCATTTCATAGTTGTCGAAGTTGCAATAGAACCACGTGGAAACAGCGACATTTAAGTAGAAACAAAAATTATAATAGCCCATTATAATGCCGGGCTGGTCAAAGCCATCAAAGGGTCTTTTTGAACTCTCTTATTCATCAGAAGTAAGTACGGCAAAGAAGATCAAAAACCGAATTCTATTTTGCCATATATAATTTGCCACTCGTAATACGCAAAAGGCTGTAAGGTCAACAGCCTGGCCCTGGCAAGGTATAGTCATGAAATCGTTGAATTACTTGCCAACAATAATTTTAGGATCTATTGCTCGTTACAATGATTTATTTTTAATATATAATAATTCGAAAGTTTTTTACGTAAGAAATCATTTTCAATCGCAAACAACGACTTTAAATCATCTACCAAAAGGGTAAGTTTTTAGTGTTTTAACGCTTTAAACACCGCCAAAGTCTTCCGCTAATAAAGGTAATAACGTAAGGTAATAAGATAATAAAAAGTACTTGATAACTTTTTTTCTCATGTAAAAAGTACTTGATACTTGATAACTAACTTTTTTCAACTTTTGATTACTTGAAATTCTCATGGAAACCCGGCACCGTAGAGCTGACGAGCCCCATGGATGAGTGATTAGGGTGCTTGCCTTAACATTCCGGGGTTTCCGGGTTCGATTCTCTGCAAGGTCAACTTTGGAAAGGAACTTTTCAAAGTTGGCTCTGGTTTGGATTTGGAAAGTACTGGCAGGGCATGCTGCATTTCGCAATCATTTGGGCTACAGAAACAGTAGACCACAGAACAATTCTACCCCCTTACAGAAGACCACCGTGAAATAATAGCTTGTGTGCTGTTGTGTTTCGGTGAGTGAGTAAGGGATGCCAAAGCCCATTTCACTATCCCTTCCTAATCGCTATCTTTAATCTTACTATGGTCGGCACAGCACCTTACAGCACTACCAGTGGCGTTGCTAGTATTATAGGCGATGGTAATCACCTAGACTCTAGAGTTTAACATAGAAAATAAATAAAAAATTGGTAAATGTATCAAAATTCTAAAGAACCGTAGTCTATTTGTAGTCTTTTGTGATCAGCATGATCCCTTTTTTGGGGTGACTTGACTACGGTAAACACAGGTCGCACCAGTAATTTGGACTTGAAGAAAAATATACTAACATAATATATACAGTTTCAAATAAAAACATTGAGAATATCTGTGTATGTTGTTTCCAAATTGTCAATGCGGTAGTATACTCTCTGGTTTTGGTTCTGTGTTCGAAGCATTTAGTATAAGAAATGAATCAAGGTTTACAAATAATAATAAGTAAATTATAATAAAGTGGAGGTCATTGCTTCGTTCGCCCTTCCATAAAAAAATACTAGCGATCCGCTATCGGCTTCGCACGGATGCAATTTTTTGTGTTAACTATATACCTACACAAACCTTCCTCGATTATTGCTCTTTCCATTAGTGAAAAACGTATAAAAATCCGTTGGACGATTACTTTTGAAATAGACAGAGGCGGACAGCACTGTATTTTATTATATTTATAGATAGATATCTACATAAATAGATATGGCTAATGAAAGCGGTACTACATGCTCTTTGAACACAGTACAATCTAAAAGCGACGTTCAATTATATTACATGCCGTGTACCGAAACAAGATGGATGGCACTTTTTCTTTGACAATTCGTAATAGGTGAATAAAATAAATTTGTAAATAAATAGACACTATACATATAATTAACTATATGATCAACTATATACGAAATCTAATTCAATTTCTTCGCAAGTCTATTGTAATTTGAACATGACGAAACTAAACAAGGCAGTATAATTTAAATAATGATCATCATCATCTCAGACATAGGACGTCTACTGCTGGACATAGGCGTTAACTTTCCAATGGGACCAGTCAGAAGCAGCCTGGATCCACTGCTTCCAAATAGTTTCTGTTTCTTTAATTTATTCGCAATCTATTCTGTATTCTCAGTAAACAGAGGTTACTCAGGTATTTGTGTTGTTTAGAAAAAGTTAGCTGAGAAACAAGCAGATGCGGACAGCGACATTATTTTGTAATATGTATATACTTATATACTAATAATAAATCTGTAAGGGTCGGTCATGGAGTAAGTTACTTTGTTTTCAGAGATATCGTGTTTATAGGCTCTATACATGATACTGAAACTAAATTGACGATTTTTAGATATTTTTTTTGTATGTATGTAAGTATGTATGTATGTTCCTCCATAACTCTGAAACGAATTAACTGATTTTCATGAAACTTGGTAGATTAACATTTGGACATATGGGACACAGGATAGGCTATTTAATATTTTTCAACGCGAACGAAGTCGTGGGCACCAGCTAGTTAGTATACTTATATAGGTATAGAAGTATGTCTGTATGCTATATTACACTTATATATAATTTCGACAGCGTTGAGATCTTGTTAAGTTAGTATGAATATAATTTTGTAAAGTGTATTATGTTAAATACAACACTCACGTCGCAAAACGTCTCCTATAAGGAAAGTTTACTAATTTATGTTAAAACATCATCCGCACCTCGTTACCGAGTTGACGACAAACTTTAAACAATTTATATTCAATATTTATTTAAGCAGACACTAAGTAAGTAGGTTACGGTTAAATGGCAAAATAAATATTTAAAATTTAAACAGCAATACATTTATCAGTGATTCACCCCCGGCTTCGGACGGATGCAATTTTTTCTGCAATTATTAACACATACCTTCTCTTTGATCGCTCTTTCTATTACTGAAAATAGTATAAAAATCCGTTGAGTGAATAAATTTTATATACTAGCCCTATCCCGCGAGTTCACATGCCTTTCAATTTAAATTTGGCGATCTACAGTTTTATTACACATTTACTCGTATATAGGTACGTGTGTATAAGTAATATTATGAATGTAGTTACGGCGGCCCAATAGATTTTACTGCGAAGTGAAATTGGATGTCCCAATACTAGTATGTAGGTACATTATTTATCATTGTATTTTTATTTTTTTAATTAAAAGGTAACAGGCAGTCTGGTGGCCCACTTGATGTTTATCATTATTACGTTTACGAAGCTATAACTTCCTTTAATATAAGACGTCACGAAAGTAGACCAAAATATTAAATTAATTTTAGAAGGATACTAAGTAAAAAAAAAAAAATATTAATTTTCATTGATATTTTCCGAACAATCATGCAATTTTCGAGTTTTTAATGAAATCGCAACCATCCTTAATTATTTTCATTGTAAAACTTTTACATTATTCTAGGTTTTAGGTAAATCTAGGTAGTCGTGATCCAGTTACGAAGGTAAAACCAAACAAAACAGACACATTATTTAGTCACTAAAAATATGTAGACATCGCTATTTTAAAACAACGTTGTGACATTTTAATTTTATTTATTTGTATGTCGGGTATGTACTGATGACGTTAATCCTACATAACTATTGAATCGTATTGTTATTATTATCGAGTTGTTATTATCTCATAGTTTTTCTATGTTGTAGAAAAAAAAACAAGATAAAGGCGATGATTTATGTTGGCACAATACTTGATGTAGATGAATTCAGAAATCCCTTACATTAGACCAACACTATTACTACAGTACTAATATGTAGTATTCTTTCGTTAGTAAGAAAATTAATGCAAGCAAATCTATATAAATAAAAATGTGTTACTGGACTACTTCAAGTATTCGTCAAGTCAAGTCCGAAGAAGGTTCTTACGAAGAAAAAATTTCAGGCATTTTTTTTTTGTTTAAATTATATATCAGCTGCCACAGTCCAATAACTTGTGACAAAACGACGTCCATCGGGTCAACTAGTTCACTTATAAAAATAACTGAAAATTTTGCATGTAAAAATACGTGTCGACGACGTTATGACATCTTCGTATGTGTCGTTGTCGTTCTATTGTGGTACGATCTAGAATTTACATTTATTTATTTTTAAATTGGTATAGTTTTCAAACTGCGCTATAAAGGATACCACGAGTACGTGTGTGTTCTCATAACAAATAATAATACTTCTAGAGGAATTTTCTGCTTTGTGATTAAACCGATCACCATGAAGTTGGCACCATACAAATATAATTAAAAAAGGTTTCATACTCAACAATTTTAAAACTGGCGAAGCTGCGTGGAGCGATGCTAGTAATAATTTATACTCGTAACAAAGTAGATAATTATGTATGTATAGACAAATCACGAGATATTTTGCATACTCTTATTTGTATGCTACACTTTGATACTTGAATGATTTCTTAATAAAAATTTTATAATAAAATGGCAGGCAACTTGAATCCCATTTAATTAAAGGTTCCCCGTTAAAAAAAATCCGTTAAAATCCCATTGCTTATAAACCAATTGTTTAAAAGTTTCATTTAAATGTTAACATATATAGTTACCATAATGATGAGGAAAAATTGCAATAAAAAAAAATGAGCTCTCGTATCCTTTACTCATGTTCCTAGAAGTATGAATAATACAAGTAGGAACAACACAATTGAGTAGTAGCAGTTTCTAATACTCACGCCACTGAACACAACAGCTCAAGTGATGTGTCTTCTATAAAAATGTGATGTGGTTACTGTCACCATACCTACGGATCGCTAAGTTTATAATCTTATCCTAAGGGCCGCCACATACAGTCGGAATTCCGTTTCGGAATTTCGTTTCGGATACAATCCGAACGGAAAACTACTGTATGTATGTGGTAGATCCATAGAATTGCATGGATTTACTGCGTACGGAATCCCGAATCGATATTCCGAATCGAAATAATTCCGACTGTATGTGGCGACCCTTATACCGGAGAAACATAGTGTGCCGCTTAATAAACAAACCTTGTATATAAACCTATACCTACACATAATACACATTATAGAACCCATTCTTGTATAGGTATAGTTAAGCCTAATAAATATTATTATGAAACAATTTATAAATTGGCAATCGTCCAGTGTAATTACTTCACTTCGTTTTTATTGACTATTAACTTTTACAGCGAAATAGCTTTACAGACTTGTGTTGTATATATTGAATATACACATATCTGTGTAAGTATGTGCTATTAAAGTGTCAGTTTGGACTACTCATTTTTGTTTATTCCATATCATGAGATAGTATTAATTCGTACAGCGCCATCTATAGGGAAGTGTCTTTGAAATGGTCTTAGCTTTTAAAGCGGTTAAATTAAGCGGTTAATCTTTTTTAATAAGGTATAATTACTTTCATGTTATACAATAAATGGTCTTACGAGAACTGAAAGAAACATGACAAGAACAAACATTTTTAATTGTGTCGAAAAGTGGATGTGAAAATAATATTCTTTTGAAGTTTCCATATCGCCACCAATCGGTAGAGACAAGTGTTTTAAAAATTGGACATGTCTATCACGGACGACAGTTGTAGAGACAAGTGGAATGTACATAATTTTCGAGATACGGTCCAATAAAATTTTAATGGAAGCCACTATAATATTGCCCCTGACTTCTAACTCATTTTTAACTCACTTTAAAATTTAAAAAACCAACAGGAGTTACCAAAATATAGGTAATACGTATGCAGAGTCAAACAGAGTTAACAAATGAAAAAAGAATGAAGATAATTTCATATAGATTTTGTTAATTTTATTATTTAAATGTGATTATTTTTAAAAAATTTGACTAGCTAGACAAAAATAAAGGCGAAAAGGACAAATTCATCAGAAGGTAACTCAACCATCAACTTGACATTAATGAGTCCATACCTTTTCATTTATGAACATACCTACTCCGTGTGAATTACTACTGAAGCCCTAGTTGTTTTCATAAGCTAAACATGGCGTCATACTGCCAATGCTCATGGCTATGATTGAGCTAATGTCGTAAATTATGCAATATTTCTCTTTAATATGTTTAAATTTAAACGTTATAATTTGTTCTAGTAAAACAACTTAAGCCCTGAGTTGATTCGTCCATTATTTGAACTAGCGGCCCGCCCCCAGCTTCGCACGGATGCATTTATTCTGCAAATTATATACACCAGCCTTCTTCCTTTATCATCGCCATTTCCATTAGTGAAAACGAATCAAAATCCGTTGGACGGTTAGAGGTGAAAGAGACAGAGGCAGATAGCAACTTTATTTTATAACTAGCTGGTGCCCACGACTTCGTCCGCGTTGAAAAAATATATTAAGTAGCCTATCCTGTGTCCCATACGTCCAAATGTTTATCTACCAAGTTTCATGAAAATCAGTTAATTCGTTTCAGAGTTATGGAGGAACATACACACATACTACATACATACAGAAAAAAATTCTAAAAATCGTCAATTTAGTTTCACTATCATGTATAGAGCCTATAAACACGATATCTCTGAAAACAAAGTATAACTTACTCCATGACCGACCCTTACAGATTTATTATTAGTATTGATGATGTTAGATAGATCAGTTAATTCAAATAAAATATATATTAAGTGACGCTTATTTATAAAAAATGAAAAAGAAATAACGAAGGCAAAATTACATACACAAAGCCAGAATGCATAATTTATTCTAAAGTAATAACAAAACTCAACCAAACGAACGCCAGTAAAAAATCTACTTTCAGAAATGGTTAAATCTTTCTTTATTTAAGATTGAATGAAATTATTTCAAAGGTTTTATTTTATATAAATCATTTTATTTCATACTGAACGCATTAATTACTAGTAATTTTTTTTACTGGTTATGTATTTTTATGATATAATTTTTCTTTCTTCGGAAAAAAACGGTCCAATTAGGTAAAGCCAACTTCGAAAAGGATGTCAATCGTCGAATCCAGCTCGGATGGGCAGCGTTCGAGTAGTTACGAGACATCTCCAAAATTCCTCAGTGTCTCAAAACAAAAGTTTTCGACCAATGTGAGTCATGGCATATGGTCAGCGCCATATGTCATGACACAGCCGGCGGATCAGTAAGTTGAAGTAAGCAGTAAGTGGCAGTGGGCAGGACACATAGTCCGTAGAGCCGACGGCTGTTGTGACCGAAAAGTTCTTCAGTGTAGGCCACGGACCGGCAAACGCAGCATAGGACGTCCAGCCACAATGTGGAGAGACGACCTGATAGAGGCCGCGAGTCGACGGTGGATACGGTGGAAAATTATGGGGGAGGCCTTTATCCAGCAGTGGACGTCTTGCGACTGAGATGATGATGGAATTTTCTTTATGTATACATAGTATGCTATAAAGTATTGTTTTAGAAATACGCTTTTTCATTTTTTTAGTCAACTTCCCCTCGCCATAAATAATGTGACAAGGACATTGTCATGTCACAAACAAGCTAAATTATTATAATGACCGAAGCGTGTCAGCGACGAATGTTGTTAAATGGTAGATAAATGAACAAGTAAAATAGGTATTTCATGGGTTCAACAAACAGCTAGTTATTAAAATTTTGGCAAGCTGATTTTGTTACATATAATCGATTTTCGAGATTTTCTGTGGTAAAAAAAACACATGATATAAGGTACCTTTTTTCACACACACCCTCAGCTCACCCCCCAACCCTTGAGGACTTTTAGTATGTTTATCTGGATACCGCAAGGTGTAACACCCCTTTCACACGGCAGTCCAGTTTTGCAGGATCGGCTTTTTACGGTATCCTGCTAAACTGGACGCTGTGTTCACATGGCAGTTCAGTTTTGCAGGATTCAGTAAAAACCTGGTCCCGCAAAACTAGACTGCCGTATGAACACGGTTGCATCCTGTTTTTTTTACCATTCCTACGCCGGTTATCAGGTGAAATGGACGTGAATACTTTCCTAATTTTCTATTGGTATTATCGGCGTTGGCAGCGAAATAGAAGATTCTGGGTTCATCCTATTCTGACACAACGCTCGAATTAGGGTATTTTTCGGCATCTTATGAGCGATTTGAGAAGAGATGAGTCAAAATTTTTCAATTATTTTAGAATGAGTATGACCACATTTGACGACCTTTTAAAAAGGGTGAATGAAGATTTAAAAAAACGTGATGCAAATATGAGAAAAAGCATCACACCTGAATAAAAGTTAGCAATATGTTTAAGCCACCACTCCACTATCCCGCAAAAAACAGTGTCCACCAAAAAACCGCACGCAGGAAGCCGTGTGAACACTGCTATTGAAATATATGTGTGATTAAACGGGATCCCGCTTTTTAATGGACTACGGATCCAGTTTCTAGTGACAAAACCGAATGGCACAATTCGACCGGATCGGTTTTTTGCAGGATCCCGCATGCGGGATGCTCGTGTGAACGCTAGCATATAAACACATTCGCCATCAAACGGGATCCTGCAGGAAACGGGATCCTGTAAAAAACTGGACTGCCGTGTGAAAGGGCTCTAACTGTACCAATTTACAAAACTACACGAATTATCTCCACTGATTGCCCATATTCGGCTTAATTGCACCGAACTAAAGAGATCACATAAAATAATGTACTAGAGAATTGTAGTAGTTTTTCTAAAATCCTAAAGAAAACTCTGGGATGGCATACCTGTCACGGTTGACTCACATTTATTAAAACTTTAATCTCTACATATAAATCCATCATGTCTGTTTCTCCGCTAAGTACTTCTAAACCACCCAACAAATTTTAATTCGGTTTTCACTTATAGAAAGAGGGATATTGTTTATCCCTCTTTTTATAAGTGTGTGTATTATAAAAAAAAATGCGGACGAAGCTGGGAGCGGGTCGCTAGTATTAATAAAAGTGCATCTAATTAATAATCTTGTTTTCCTTTTATCTATCGTATATTTTGCCTAACCAACAAATTACTTCCATTTAACTTGAAGCATTTTGTATAAGTTAGTATGATCAATTTATCTGATCAGATATGTTGTATGAACAACGATCTGCATGAGCTTATCGATCGAAACAAATTGTGAGGACGAATCAACTTCTGGGACAAACCACGTCGGACATTTCCCCATTGAGAATGATTTGGCAACTCGCCCCCGCCTATATTTAAATCGTAATCTCTGTGAGTCAACGCTCTCGTTTCTCTAACACTCGAAATAAACGGTTCCAAAGGGGCGACAAATCCCAACTGAACTTCTAAATAACAAATAAAACAACATGGCTTCCTTTCGAATTACACACGTACCTGAGGTAAGCCCACAAAATTGGTCTGCTCCAAGCGCGGTTGGAATAAAAAAAATATTAACACTAGTTATTGTTTATTTTCAAACACATTACAATAGATAAAAAATATGAAAGATGTGGTAATTATAAATATATCTTCTTTTATATCATAAAAACGTTAAGTTGGTTATATATAGATATATATAAAATGTTTATGTACGCTTCAAAAAATGGAAAGTGGGATAAACGGCTAAGTTTTTTACATATAAAAATTGCACCCCGGGGGAAGCTGAGGGCGGGTCGCTAGTATATTTTATGAACGTTTCATTCAGTCTGCATTAATAAGCGGTCCCTAGACGATCATGCAGCATGACATGCATGACGTGATGTCATGCATGCATGACCGTTTAGTTGTATTGATTGAAGTGAATGACATGCAACTACGTGCTGGCAGTTAATTGATAGTTCTTTTTATTTTTCATCCTGCTTGCTATGACATACACGCATGATCATATAGCGGTCCCTAGACGATCATGCGGCATGACATGTAGCATGATAATTCACGCAAACGCATGTCATGCCGCATGATCGTCTAGGGACCGCTTTACATCATTCCAATTATTCAGATTCACAGAGAAAATATTCTCTCAAATTAATCCTGGATCCTGTTAAAGTCTTAAAAGACTTGGTTTCCCTACTCCCTATTGATGATTTATTTCGATGGTAGCCACCTACCCCCTAGTGGAACAAACTTATGTTTTATATAAAGAAAAGCATTTAAATTTAAGTTGAACAACCAATTTTATGGTCAAAACTGTATGTGTGTGAAATTATCACCTGCACAAATCTTATTACTAACTGCAATTCATATCATAACTCTTTATTTTCTGGAATCTATATTCTATATATTGCTGTTCGTTTGTCTCGCTAAAACTCGAGAACGGCTGGACCGATTTTAATTCTGTCTTCACTTATGGATAGAGGGATAATCAGGGAAGGTTTGTATGTACGTAAAAAAAATGGTTGCCGGTCACTAGTTATTAAATAAAAACAAGTTCCCAAAAAATAAGTTTCCTGTTTTCGTTTAAAATTATTCTGAATTTAAATATTGACACGTTGATTACATTGGCGCTGAATCAAAAAAAGCAATGAAAGTAAAAGTACATTTAATAAATTAGTATGTACGTTTGCATGTAGGTACATTACGCAAACTTCACTCTCTATTGATAGGATAAAGAACAAGAAACCTTGATAGGACAAAAAGAAGTAAGAACCACGTGGGGACAGGAATAAGAGCTCTTATTTCACGATAGTGCGAGTTTTACTCGCACTAGGTTAAAAATCCCTTCAGAGAAAAATATAAATGCTTGAGCTGAAAAAGGTTCCTGAAAAGCGGCGCATTACTAGAAAAAAATGTGTTAGCACTCAGTTTTTCTCACAGGGAGTCAAGTTTCGATCTACATAACTTTTTCTGTAAAATAAAATATAAACTTTTCTTTTGTAGAAAATAATTTCTCGAGATAAGCTCTGCATTTGAAAACAAACTTTACGTTTGAAATTTGAATAATTAGTCTTAAGTTGCTTAGGATTAGATAAATTATGAAAATGTTTTCATTATTTAAAATATGATGTTGAAAGGATTATGTTAAGAAGAAAATACAAAGTAATTTCAGGATGCCTTTTTAATTAGACACTATCGATTTTATATTGTATGTATACTAATTCTTCACTATCAGAAATCACTTTAACTATCATAAAGATATTTATAAAGATATCCTCATGATTAAAAAAAAAACTAGATAAAATAATTCGCCTTAAAATAAATCAGATAAAGTTTGCAAAAGATATAGAGACTGATATAAGTATTAAGTATAATTTTACTATTTTTACATCAGAAAATATACCGTTTTTAAAGACATAAGGAATAACTTACGATTAATTTGAATGCAAAATTTTCCGTCGAACAAAACACAAAAACATCACACACCTTTTCTTAAAAGAAGTGAGAATTTCAGTCACAATAGCGAAAATATTAGGTCACGACTCGCGATCAACGTCGACTTGAAACTGTGAAACTAAAACGCAACCAACCCCTACGGCCGATTGTATTCAACTGCTCGCTTCGCTTGCTCTGCTCTGCTAGCTGCTAGCTGAGAACAACCTCCACCTACCAAGTTGGGGATCTTTTCTACAATAATATTTAAAAACCGCGCCCGCTCCCGGCTTCGCCCGGGGTGTATTTTTTCTAAAATAAACGTAGCCTAAGTTACTCCTTATTATATCAGCTACCTGCCAATAAAAGTCCCGTCAAAATCGGTCCAGCCATTTCAGAGATTAGCCGGAACAAACAGACAGACAGACAAAAATTGTAAAAAAAATGTTATTTTGCTGTATGTACCGTATATATATTCATATGCATGTAGTAAAAAACGGTTATTTCAATATTACAAACAGACACTCCAATTTTATTTATATGTATAGATGTATTTATGCGATATAGTATTAACCTATTAAGTATCCATACTTATCTATATCTATATTAATATTATAAAGAGAGAAGATTTCTATGGTTGTAATGAATAAACTCAAAAATTAGTTTCACCCATAGGAAGCTACATTATCAGCGAGTAACATAGGCAAAAATTTTATAAAATTACGCGAACAAAGTCGCGTGCGACAGCTAGTAATATTGTAAATGTGAGTCAGTCGGTCTGTTACCTTTTCATGTTTTAACTAAGTACTCAACCGATCTTCATGAAATTTTGCATATATTTACTTACGTTGTTAGGGATACAGAAAAGGTACGCTTTCATCCAGAGAAAATGTTAGGTTCCCGAGGGATCATTTAAAAATGAAAATCCAACGCCTGGGTAAAGTAAAACAGCAATAAACATGTTAGGCGTTATGTATTTTATTATTCATCGCGGACGAAGTCGCGGTCTTCTGCTAGTATTAAATAAATCTACATTTATTCATTGACATATATTATACATTTATTTTATTTTATTTATAAAGGCACCCTTTACGAGCGAGTGAATTCAGGATGTAATAGGTATTTGGAAGAACTTGTTGTCTCAACTTGCTATAATAATCACACTATAATGCGAATAACTGAAGACAGAATGCGACGCCATTCTGTCTTCAGTTATTCGCTGCATTTAATAAACTCGCGAAAATAATAAAATTCCAATATTTTAGACAAACCTGTATAGGATTTTAACAACACAATTTTAAATTTACATTATAGATGAGATGTTTTCATGAAAAAACATTATTGGCTTTTAGTTAGTAACTAGCTGGTGCCAACGACTTCGTCCGCATTGTAAAATAATAAGTAGCCTATTCTGTGTCCCGTAGGTCCAAATGTTTATCTACCAAGTTTCATGAAATCAGTTAATTCGTTTAAGAGTTATGGAGGAACATACATACATACATACATATAGAAAAAAATTCTAAAAATCGTCAATTTAGTTTCAGTATCATGTATAGAGCCTATAAACACGATATCTCTGAAAACAAAATAACTTACTCCATGACCGACCCTTACAGTTTTATTATTAGTATTGATTGATTGATGATTACAAGAATTCAACCCCCAAATATGTCACAAATTCTACACATTTTAAAAATTATTGTACTAGATATCTAAGTAGGTATAGCACGATAATAATTTCTGGAAGAACTAACTACTTCAAGCGATACCGTCACACGGGGTTACTTTATCTTCCAGGGGAACATTGACAGATTTTGGGGCTAACTAAATTGACAATGGGTTAGAACAGGTCTGTTTGTGTCTTTATAAGTTCCATTGATTGAGCTGGCAAAGAACGATAATTCGAATTTATGTTCTATATATGCAAATGCGACTATATAACCTATGAGATAATACTTAGGTTCTCTTCACATATAGGTAAGTGATATTTACTTAAAATATCACAATTTATCACATAATATTGCAATTGTCTGTGATTACCATAATATTTTACAAAATGTAATACAACACGCATCGATGACATAATCAGCTATACCTACGTAATGCGCCTATTCCAGAATGATTTACAAACTTGGAAATGGCGGATAATAGTGAAGATTCAGCTCGTGCAAACTTTTTCACTGTTCTGGCCCAAGTTTGTATAAAAAACGGGGTTCTCTTAATATTGATCTTAATCTACTTGATATTGCATCTTCCCTTTAATAAAACCTTTGAAAATATTGGAAAAAATCTCTATGAAAATCGAAAATATACTCCATATTTTAGCTCATATTTTAAAGAAAACAGTTACTTCAATAATCATCAGTAGCTCGCAGTTCAAAAGCAAGTAGAAAAATATACTGAAAGTTTATCATCCAGTATTATTCACAATATCCTTTTGCCATACTCTCAGAAATAAAATTATTACAGTTGTCTATAGCAGTTATGTCTTTAGCAGAAATTCAAAAAGTCAATATTTTCGCAATTATCGTTTTCTAAAGATTATTATATAAACAGATTTTATTTTTCTAGCAGGTTTCATATAAGTAAATTGATAGAAATCGTCATTATTCTGTGGTTTGCCTGTTGTTGGCCGCGTATTGGTTTATGGTTGGTTTTGTCTTTCATTTCATCAATACCAAATACCCTGTCAGTCATTTCATTCATTCATCCATCCATACCATAACCAACGACCAACGTCTTGCTCTCTGGGCCAAAGAGTATATAATCACTACGTTTTAAGAGACGGGACTCCCATACAATGAAAATGAAATCCACTGTTCTATGACAAAGATGGACTGCTCCAATACCAACCTAACCAAAATTAACAAGTACGATGCTGCCAACATAACGAACATAAAAATAAGGATGTGCTATTGTTACGATAAATAAGGTCGATAGTATAATTGACTCTATAGTCTATGGTTTTATGAAAATCCCAAAAAAAGGCCTTACATAATTTTTATTATTTATTGACAAATAAAAAAACAAATAATTACAATCATCGCTTTATTACTATCATACAGTTTACGGTTATCGCCGACTGACGGAGTAGCAGAGAAGCAGTGAACGAAAAAAACAATGGTTAGCTGGGTGCCATTTTGGTATATGATTTGTTCCGCCTGGTATCAGTAGTACGGTTGTACACCTCACCCGGACTGTTGAGCCCCCTTTTGTATCAGTAGTTCGGCGCTGGTGAAAAACTTTTGTTTTCTAAAGTACTGATGTATGTACACACATGACGATTGTTTTACATTTCGAAGTAAGATAAGAGGAATAAATATGTATATTAATAATAACTTTAAAAATATAAAAAAGATATATCAAATTGTAAATCAAATGCTAGGAAGAGTTACACTGTCAATCGATATGGCCATACTTAAGAGCATTTGATGCACAAGGAATCTCTACAAAATACATTGATAACAAGTGGCTAATTAAATAAAGAGGTTGAATAATGGACACTTATTGAAGTTCCTTGATATTATTATAAGAGCCTTATGTGTACATACAGTACCTTAGAAAACAAAGCACCAGCGCCGAACTACTGATACAAGAGGAGGCTCAACAGTTCGAGTGACGTGAACAACCGGATTACTGATACCAGGAGATTAGTTCGTCGTTCAATTGACAACGCAGGGCTGTCATGGTGGCAGACGCGGTCCTTAATATTTTTTTATGGTACATCATCCTAACACGAACAAATCATATAGAAATTTTGGCACCCAGCTCCCTAGCCACAAGAGTAACTTCACATAAAATCTTTGAGGACTGCAGGATCTATTTATTTTTTAAGTTAATTACGGCAGTATCCAAGGTCGACGTTGAAGGTTCTGTAACACACATAAAAATTGAATTATGTCATGTATAACGTAATAATAATTTCATAAAGTAATTCAATGGATTGGAACGATACATGGAACAGCATTTCATTTGTTGTTTGTACAGGATTTTTAGCAATATGGAGAGGGAGTTCACTGAAAACTTCATCGTTCAATGGATTGGCAGAGATTCCGATACATGGAACAGCATTTCATTTGTTGTTTTTTTCTTTTCAAAGTCTTGCCTGCACCTAGAAAGTAAATGAATAATAAATGTTATTTTTTAGTTAAATATACATATAAATAAAAAAGAAAGGCAAAATAAAACTAAAACAAACCAATTGGTACGTTGGGGTGTATGCATGTGTTCATTTCTTATCATTCAGTGCAATAAAATCAAAAAGAAATTTTTGCCGATTGTCGATAAAAAATGGCACTGCACTATTGTTTACATTTTACATGCAACACATATGCAACACAATTTTATTCGAAAATTTGAACTAAACTCCCAATAAACTATATTATACATGGTTTTAGAACAGCAGCAAGATATAATATGTACTAACCTATCTTCATCCAGCGGGAATTGGGCCAAAAATATTCGTTTTTTATTATCAATGCGACTCGTTCTTAGGCCACATATTTCGCAGCTTACTTTCGGCATCTAGAACACTAAACACGATACACCAAATATAACACTACGAAGAAAGAGTATTTAAACACTAAAATTTTGGCAAGTTTTATAAAAATCAATACTCTGCTTGCCGAAAAATCCGAAAATAAACAACAAACAAACAAAGCAGTTGAAATGAAAGACGCCATATTGCAACACATCAATATGGCCGCCGATGGTTTATTGCATAGAGTAACTTATACATACAGGTTTATTGTGGTTTTGATGTATAATACGGCCAAATTAGAGAATCGGTGATGTCTAATAACTTAATGGGTTTCGGAATCGCCTTGACTTAGTCGGGTTATTCCGGCATTACCCAATCCACCTGTTTCATACATCATTTTCTTTCCTTTGAGTTGCGCCAGCCTCAAAGCCAGCCTGCTCTGGGCTTCTTTGCGATTTTCTGCCGATCTCTGCGAATTCAGCAATTTCTCATTTTATATTTGGGTATTTTAATTAAAGTACTTTTTTATCAGTGCTATGTTAATGAAATATTAATATAAGCGATTTGTGTGTTCAATCAATTGACGATGGTAATGTTCACATGAAACAATCCGAATATATTGTACAACCTCTTGCTTCACTTTACGAAGTAAAAGTGCAATTTATTATTTTAAGAAAAGTATTTTGCTTGTTACAATCTGGACACATAATCTGAAACCACGGCGTCGAAAAAATCGGATGAATCTCTGCATTCTGAAGCAGAAAAACGCTACACGGTAATTCTTATCCAATGTTTTTTTATATATATTTACAAAACATTAACAAACCTATTTTTTTGCTCATCGAAGATGCCAGCTGCAAGTTTTGGGACGCAGTTACCTGCTAACGGAGATTGCGGCATAAAAGATGTGTGGAACCACAACCTTCATGAGGAATTTCATGTAGTAAGACAGGTATGAAACAACACACATCATGAATTTTAATTAAAATTCTGAATAGTATATTGAAAGAGGAACATTATTTGTGGTTGCTCCGAAAATTCTTAGTTCTTTTTTTTTCATATTAATGTCGTTAGACAGGCTGACGGTCCACTTGATGATAGGTGGTTACTGTCATAGGTGCTGCAAGTGTGCTGCCAACCATAGTAGACGATTAAGGAATAGGGAGATGTGCCCTCGCATCTTTTACACACTCAACGAAACACGACAACAGACATGCTGTAATTTCACTATGGTTTTCTGTAAGGAGGTGGCACTGCCTGGCTCTAGATGGGCTCTATATGTTATGGCTTCGACGACACGTTTGGTCTAGTGGCTAGTAACCCAAGCTGTTAACCAAACGGTCGCGGGTTCGAATCCCGCTAGGGGCAAATGTTTATGTGTTAACATTTATCTTTGTACCTGAGTCATGGATGTTTGTATTTATAATATGTATGTATTTACAAAAAAAAAAGTAATCTATGTATTATATCAACTGTCTGGTATCCATAATACAAGCATTAAGTTGCTCAGTGTGGAACTAGATGGTGCTGTGTGGAATGTGTTAATAAGATATTTAAGATATTTACACCTATCTTTAGCCGTAACATATACATTACTATTCAGATAAAAGCGATACCTGAATGTTGCAAAAACAGTTGTAAAAACACTTTTTTACAAAGTACAATTAAATTACTGCTTCCTGTGATGATGTATGGGTCATCTATCCACCTGCCTTCAGAGCGTCCTAGCTGAATTTTCCAATTCTTGGCGTCCTTTCGAAAACTCATTTACACGATAGCATATCCACTCTGCGGTAGATGTAACCGGGCACATTGCCACTGCAGTTTGCTACTTCTCTCAACTCAGCTGTGTTGACAACTGGTTCTTCAATGAATTTCATAATTTCTGATTTTATTTACTTAAGAAACTATGAGCATAGCCTGCTCCATAGCTCATTGAGCGACTTGGTACATGATGATGAGTGCTGCTGTGAGGAGCCACATTTTGGAACTGTATGTCATTACTAGCAGGACACATTGCTTACTGGTCTTCAGACATTGCAGCAATTTGTGATGAGAACAGATGACGTAGATGGATTCTTCTGTCAGCCTCTTTGTTAAAGTTATTTCAATCATTTGATCACCACAGGACATGATTTGTGAGGAGCATAAATTTTTTTCAAACAATTGAATTATAAAATTATATTAATCTACCTTACAGTTTAGTGTTACAATGTGTTATGAGAAATTAAATTATTTATAAAAATATTCATATTTACAGTATGTTATTTAATACTTTTTCACAGATTGTTTTAAAATACCCTTGGGTGGCAATGGATGCAAAATTTTTATGAGAAATTAAATTATTTATAAAAATATTCATTTTTACATTATGTTATTTAATACTTTTTTACAGATTGTTTTAAAATACCCTTGGGTGGCAATGGATACAGAATTTCCTGGGGTTGTTGCTAAACCACTTGGAGAATTCAAAACTACTTCCGATTACCAATATCAGCTACTGAGGTAACTATGTAAACATTCATAAATCAAGCTAAAGTTCAGATAGAGTCGGCTTCTTTATTGCTGAAGGTCATGCCTCGGTGGCATCAACCACCAGCTGTTTCCACTCCACCCTGTCCTCAGCCCTTCTCATAGCCTTCGCAACTGTAAGGTCTGTAAGAACAATTTGGTCTGTCCATCGGCTAGGAGACCGGCCACGAGATCTTTTGCCATCCACTTTTCCAACCACCACCAGCTTCTCCAAGGTTTCTGGTTCTCTGCGGGCTATATGCCCAAAGTAATTGAGAACTCTTTGTTAGCAGGTGGCGGATAGTCTTGTCTGAATTCAAACAATATTTGAACTTTGTAAAATTATTCCGGTCCATAGAAAGGTACAGCTAACACTATTATTAGAAGAATACTTCAACAACGAACTGAAAAACGCTAAAATAACTAATCCAAACAAAATAAATACACGCAGCAGCAAATATCAAAAACTAGAACTGCCAAAATATAATAACTTATATGGCAAACGCAGATTGGGTTTTTTAGTACCTTACCTTATTAATAATCTGCCAACAGATTTAAAAAATAATTTAAACATAAAAAATATTAAATATAAATTAAAAGAATATTTTATCCGTAATATGTAATATAACGCAACTATATATTTTTATGTGTATGCATGTGTGTGTATATGTATGTATGTGTATGTATGTATGTATGTATGTATGTATGTATGTATGTATGTATAATATATATATAATTAATAATAATAAATATAACTAATATAATATATCTATAGTGTAAATAATTTCATACTAAGATATAAGATAAATAAAGATAATATAACTAATACTAAGAAATTAAAAATATAATACCTAATTTATACATCATTTATTAAGATAAAGTTTAGTAAAATTAAAACACCCCGTAGATAGTGTGCATTCTTGTTGTCAACAAGGATGCGCTTATATGAGTCAGCTGCATGTAAGAGTGGGACAGGCAGGTTCGTTGTATCAAAGCGTATTAAAATTGTATCTACCTACAAATATCTATACTTTTTCAAATTCAAAGCATTTTATTCGAAATAAGATTTACAAAATCGCTTTTCGACTTCTTTTATTTGTTTGTAGCAATGTTTATGTTTTATATTTTTGTTATTGTGGACAACTCAGGTGTACGCTAAAAACCTAATTGAGTTTATAGTACACCTAAACTGTGTACCACCATTGTATTTTTGTTTTGTGTGTAAATAAAAAAAAAATAAAAAAAATAATCGCCATACAAGAATATGGAGAAAACCAATGTTCTCATGATTCTTATTTTGGTTTTGTTTGAGACCAAAATGGTTCTTATTCTCGTTAGTTTACTCATAGCTGACTTGGCCATTTGAATTCTTCTTCGAATCTCCCTCTCGCTTCCCCCCTGGTTAGAAATTAACCAACCCAGATAAATAAACTCTTAGACAAACTGCACATCAGAGAGCTTTCCCGTCCATGCAAACAGGCCCTGTCCAGAACCATGACCTTTGTCTAAAGTTCAGATATGATGCCTATAAATATACAAAGAAATTAGCGTGGGATCAATTTGTCATTCATAAACTAGTAGAAGTGTTTGTTTTATACTGCATTTAAAAATACTTGATGCATTTCTACGTATCAGGATTAAAACAAACTGAAGATTTAATATATTATTCTTTAATTATTCAACTGAAATTTATAATAATAAACGCTTTGTTCTATTTACCAAAATATATACGTAGAAGAGCTAAAATTAAATAAAAATACTGAAGCCAAATTATAAAATTTATGCTCTTTTTCATTCAACATTCAGTTTTTACAAAAAGCCTCGTAAATAAAAATATATCAATTCTTATTTTTCTTATTCTTATTTTCAGATGTAATGTAGACCTTCTCAGAATTATTCAGCTTGGACTCACATTTATGGATGAAAATGGCAAAACACCTCCCGGTATTACCACATGGCAGTTTAATTTCAAGTTCAATTTACAGTAAGTGTTATTATTAATTAATTTCGATTAAGAAAATGCTAAAAAGACCTTAATGGTTTTGCCATGATCAGGGAAAATAGGAGCCAATTTTGAGTATTCATTATTATATGTCTCATGGTGTTTAAAACCTTGAGATAACTATAACCGTCATATCTTTTATAAATAAATATTCTATTAAATAAAAGTTTTATTTTGTTTTAATGCCTCTAATGTTTTGTGTTTACGTCATTATTCTAGAGAGGACATGTATGCTCAAGATTCCATTGACTTGCTACAGAACTCTGGCATTCAATTCAGAAAACATGAAGAGGATGGGATAGAACCTTTGGAGTTTGCTGAATTGCTCATGTCATCGGGTAATTTTGATTTTCTCTATCAAAAATATTTTCATTTTTATCTGCTTACAAAAGTGTGCTTAAATTTGTTTGATACGTTTGTGGGTGAGAGGCTTATGTGACATAAGCCTCTCACCCACAAACGAGGCTTAATGGTGACGCAGGCTTAAGCCTGCGTCACCATTAATATGCAATGTAGCACAATTCAAGTATGTGTGGGACATAAGTTATGTCCCACACATACTTGAATTGAATTACTTTAATGTGGACACAATTTGTTAGGTTTACTTATTTATACTATTATCATAATAATCTATAATATAAAAATGAATCCCTAAATGTGTTGCTAAGCGCAAAACTCGAGAACGGGTGGACCGATTTTAATTCTGTCTTCACTCATGGATAGAGGGATAATCGGGGAAGGATTTTACGTAAAAAAAATGCACCCCGGGCGAAGCCGGGAGCGGATCGCTAGTATATTATATAACTAGCTGGTGTCACGACTTCGTCCGCGTTAAAAAATATTAAGTAGCCTATCCTGTGTCCCGTACGTCCAAATGTTTATCTACCAAGTTTCATGAAAATCAGTTAATTCGTTTCAGAGTTATGGAGGAACATACATACAGAAAAAAAATTCTAAAAATCGTCAATTTAGTTTCAGTATCATGTATAGAGCCTATGAACACGATATCTCTGAAAACAAAGTAACTTACTCCATGACCGACCCTTACAGATTTATTATTAGTATTCATAAAATATTATATAATAATCGATTATTAATATAAAAACAGACTAAAATTTTGCCAAGAAACATATGTATAAGAAAGTATTTCGTTGATTTTCCTTTAATGCCCTATGCTTTGAAGTAATTAAAATATTATTTACGAATTTTTAGTTTAAGTTTGTAAGTATATGTAGTGGTACGTATAGTCTTGCAGTCGGATTTTGTTTTTTTAGAAAAATAATTTTATATTACATCCAATAGCAACGCAATGAGACACTGATTGAGTCAAGCGATTCCAGCTTAGTGATAATTCTTCCCCATTGCTGTTGATTTTTTTTTTCTTTATTCTCACAGCTCAAATGTGAATCTTAGGTGAAAATCAAAATTCCCACCATTTTAACTTTTCCTATTTCGAGACTGTTCAATACTCTTTAATTTCAGGTTTGGTTTTGATGGATAATGTTAAATGGCTCAGTTTTCACTCAGGATATGATTTTGGCTACTTATTGAAACTTCTCACCGATCAACATTTGCCGCATGAGGAAAATGAATTTTTTTCCAAGTTGCGAATGTATTTTCCAACAATTTACGATGTTAAAGTGAGTGGAAATATTTATTACATGCTAAATAATGTTGTATCTACATACATTTTCTCTTTAATAATACATATTAAAGAGATATTATTTATTATTATTTTTAATTTTTAAATACATTAGTTTTAAATTAAGCGTCAAACATTATAGCTATTTTTTTACAATTTAAAAATTAAATCTAAATTTAAAGATTTGAAATGTTGAAAATTTCTCATCTGCAACAACCCTGCTAACAATTAACCTCAGATGCATGCTACAAACGTAACTCAAACGCTGTAGTCATAATTAGTTGATTTTTTAAAATATTCTTGATAATTGACATGAGATAAATAAAAAGTAATAAATGTTACCATGATTTCTTCCCAGTATCTGATGAAACTTTGTAAGAACTTAAAAGGAGGTTTGCAAGAGGTGGCCGATCAGCTTGAATTAAGACGAGTGGGCCCCCAGCATCAGGCCGGTTCCGACTCTCACCTAACCGGAATGGCTTTCTTCAAAATCAAAGAGGTTATTACACACAGGACTAAATTGCGATTAAGTCTTCACTCTACACACTATGGTCTCACAGAAAACGATATCCTCATTTGCACTTGCATCCCCTTGATAGTTTATAAACATTAATTACCTAGTTGCCCATCCCATCAGCCATTATTATAAAAAAAGAGGCAGTAATGAACGGAAAGCCATCTGTGACTGAGATGTAGTCAGTGGCTACATTATATTATTTTAATTTTCAGATATTTTTCGATGACAACATAGAGAGTTCAAGTGGACATTTGTACGGTTTGGGAGCACCTTTCTCAATAAATATGAACAACTTTCAAGACAATGGAGAGAATGGAAATTCGTCTTAATCCAATACAAAAAAAAATATGCAAAAAGCTCACTAATTGTGAGTCAGTAATAAGTACTTTGTAATTAAGTAAATAAAAATATTACAAAATTTGTTGTTTAATTTACCATCAGACTAGTAGTTTACTTGTCTGCCCAGCTTTGAGAAGATTTATTTGGCATATTTTATACATGTAAGGCTTAACTTGAAGGGTACAAGAAAATTTGTTAATCCTAATATTATGAATACGAAAGTTCGTGAGCATGGATGGTTACTCTTTCACGCAAAAACTGATTTAGATGAAATTTGGCACGAAGATAGTTTATTACCTGGATTAACATATAGGATACTTTAATTATTTTATGAAGCAATTGGTATGACAATAAAAAATAAGGTTGGTACTTTTGGGTAAAATGGTTATGTAAGGGTTAGTTCAAAGATTTATACAAAATTAAACAAATTTTAAATTGTTTTCACTTTTTATCTTTATTTGTGATAGCATTTTTAATTAAACTATTTAAATAGTTCCACTTTTGATTCTTTGTTTTCAGAATTGAATAAATGCTCCATAATATCTGAAACAAATAATAATTTCAAGTCCAAGAAGATATTCGCAGTTCTACAGTAGTTATTCATAAATAGATTGTTTCATTGTGTTTGAGTACATAGCCCCGACTTTTTTTGAGTCTAAACTCTGCAACTTACAGTAGATATAACAGCTATATCTGCTGTTAGTTGATGAAGAGTTCGGTCCCCCAGACTCCTTGATGCTGCAGCGTCATGTCTAGGTATAGTATTATGATATAGTATAACTATATCATGGAAATAACATCAAAGTAACAGTATACCAAAATTCATATTAATCAGACCTATGGAAGTTAGTAAGATCTCTGTCGACTAGGAAATGAGCTGATTGTCTTGAAAGGCCTGAATGATCATGTCAGGCATATTTTATTTTAGGCGAAGCTAGTATTTAATAAAAGAAATTTTACCAATTCACCACAATATCCAAGAGCTCTCAATTCCCTTAACTTCATTTGTAATGGCCCAGTTGCAACATTACAATTATTAATTATTGTATTTCTTCCAGCGAGGATTAATACAATCCACAAATTATTATCTGGAGGTTTTCTTATGAAATCAAAATTTTGATTATCAAACAAGCCTTCTACTGGTAATGGTGATCCCTCAATAGTGTTGCACATAATAATATCTGTAATAAAATACATAAATAACATTTAGGTGAATAATATCACTAGAAAACTATTAATTTTTTCCTCTCAATAACATATAATGTCATAAACCAGTTTCAAAATAAATTGAGTAGTTTATATTTTATTACTGGACGTATAAAACCCTTACCTTGTCTTTGGTGATGGGTTAAGATATGACCTGCTGTCACATAACCACAACCCCTGTACTCTTTTAAAACATCTACCACATCAAGAAACATTAATTCTGAATTGGTATATGGTTTTTTTGTGTAACTTTTATCGGGTATATATTCAACATACTTTTTAACGAGTATGTTTAATGTCTTTCTATCCAATTTATTCATTTCAACATCAGAAAAAAACATTTCTGCACTATTATGTATGGCTAAGACTTCTTTGCCATATGAGTATGTATGTTTCCCATAAGAGTTCTCTAGAAAATTTGGAATTAACACTTTATTCATTAAGTCAATGGGGTAAACCCCAAGCATAGCCAAATATGACACACAACAAGCAAATGATCTGCCATGTGAATTTATTTCTTCTTTTCTTTCAGGTTTTCTAAGTTCATCAATTACTTTTTCCAAAAAGTTTTCTTTTGTTTGCGGAATCATATTGTATGTACCAAACACAAAAACTAAACGTTCTAAATCTTTCACTCTAGTGCTAGACATACAGGTTATTATTTTTTCCGCAATACTATTCAAACAGTCCTTATGTAATGTAATAGTTGACGTTCCGAGTAAAGCCAAATGAACGTTAGTCATGGTTG
Organism: Synanthedon andrenaeformis; assembly: GCA_936446665.2. Taxonomy (NCBI): domain Eukaryota; kingdom Metazoa; phylum Arthropoda; class Insecta; order Lepidoptera; family Sesiidae; genus Synanthedon; species Synanthedon andrenaeformis. The sequence goes on along the minus strand of OW387781.2, from coordinate 7,406,429 downwards.
ATAATCGAGGTACTTGATGTTGTAACACATCTAATAAATTATATATTACATTATCACTTTTCTTATAAGAGTATCTAATTATTTTTAATAGAGCAGCAAGGGAGACCTCATGTACATCATTTGAATTTTCAATGACTTTATTAATAATTTTTAAAACTAACTCCAAACGCCTAATTTTTGTTTTACTTTTAAAAAATCCCATGGACATAATTGCTAGCTCATCAATTGTATATTCTGGAAAACATTGTTCCAGACAAACTTCTAGATTATGCATATCAAATGGTTGTTTTCTAAAGACACCAATGAAAAAAAGTAATTGTACAAGTTGAGATGCAGTAATGTTTTTCGCTTTAGATGCTAATCTATTTATACATTTTAATGAAAAATCACTGACTTTAATTATGCTTATCATGTAAAATAATGATAGAAAGCAGAGAAGTTCATCGTGTGTCCACTTTGGAAATCGTTTTAAACATTCATCATCCAAAGCAACCCATATTTCCATATAATTCCTTGTTTTAAGTGATGCTGTTTCAGGCCATACCTTGAGAGCAAAAAATAAAGATTTCAATTCTTCGTCTGTTGCGAATTTTAAATTATCCGTAAGGCTATCCACATACTGATCAAACATATTGTTTGATATACACAAATTATTTGCTGAACTGTATGTGCCAAGTTTAGGAAATAATTCAAAAATAAATTTTGGCGGCTTTTCAGACCAATTCTGTTGTATTAATTCGTCGAACTGTTCGTGTGTTAATGATTCTTTGTTTGGTTCTTTATATAACCTAATAGCGTATCCTTTACTTTGCATTACACTGTAGGCATACGAGTTCTCGTAATTCGTATACATTATAACATTATATTTAGAGGTACAGGAAAACAATCTTAAATTTTTTGAATGAACTAAGGTAATATAATGTGGGTTACTTGAATATCTACATAATGTTTTAAGTAACTTATTCATTTTACGAATTAAAATAATTAAATTTTAGCTGAATACTAAAGAAAATAAATACGTATGTACAAAATAATAAAAAATCAAAAAAGTGGCATTCCTATTTCCACACCAATCCATGTGACAGTGACAGTGACAGATATTCCAACATCTTCATGGTCTATAGTCTAGTCTAATTGGCCACAGTACAGAAGAACTAATATTTATAATTTATTGTTAATAAACTAAATGCATACTATTTACGGAATGAATTTGATGCACTTCAAGTCTTACATAATAGCCACATGTAATATTGTATAACCCAAAGATGTATTTATTATAAAGTATACCCTCAGTATAATCTTATAATCAGTATCTATACAAAAATTATGAAGAGGAAAGATTTGTTTGTTTGTTTGTTTGTTTGTTTGTTTGTTTGTTTGTTTGTTTTCACTGAATAGGCTCCGAAACTACTGGACCGATTTGAAAAATTCATTCACTGTTGGGAAGCAAGTAACAAGGCTATATTATATTTTAAAAAAATTAGGGATCCTTACATCGCGTGCGCTGCGAAAACTATTCATGATAGAACAAAATAATGTACTACGGCTTTGCAGAACACATCATTATCTACAAAAAGTTGCGTTACAGCATATGTCTAACTATTATAGTTATGCCACAATAAGTGTACTTTAATTTTAATTTTTTTATTGAAATGCCGCCGCTAGAAAAGGCTCTTTATTTGTATCTTGGTATTAATCCTTATCAAAATAAACTACTTCATATTCAAGATTGCTTCAATACCTTTATATAACTTTTTGAATTATTCAATTCGGACATTCCATTCGAAAGATATCATGAGTATAAAAATGTAAGTAATAGAAAAAGTCGCGTGGTCGCCGCTCACCCCATACCATTAATATGCAATGTAGGCGTCACTGGGGTACGGGAGGGGAGTCAATTTCAAGAAGTAAAGTGCAGCGCAGGCTCCCTACGCAACGGTCGTGTGCGGAATCGAATAATTTGTTAAATACCCGTGCAAATCCGGCGCGGGCCGCTAGTTATAGATAAAATAAGTATAATACTGATAATACTAAAGTATGTACTATTTCTTCTATGGTATAATCTATGCTACGGTTTGTTTTGGTTTGTTTGATGGAATCTTGCTTTTGTCAACTTTTGCTTGACTTCTTGATATTGACACTGACACTGACAGTATTCTCAGAGGGAAATTATTAGTTAACCTGTGTGTGTTTCCAATGTGTTTCTGCCTGTGGTTGCTGCTGTCTGGCTTGATGGCTTCTGTGTACTGTGCTGTCAATGATTATTTAGTAATAATTTCATCTACGGTCTAACCAAATAAAATTCTGGAAAATATAAACTTAAGAAACTTGTGATAGTAAGTCAATCAAACGGGCGGTGTGGTGTAGCTTTACTGATTTGACTGTTTAATCGTTTATTAAGCATTTACACAAAATGCACTCGTTTTAATTTGATAACCTAACTAAAGCCCGCTGCTAACTGCCGATACAATTACAATGTCACAACCTGAAGAAGCAGTGGATGTTGCACCAGATGCTGGTGAAAATTCCGTAAGCAAATGAGAACTAAGAACAGCATCTTAATGAGTAATTTAAAACATTTAGGTAATACTTGATGTTTTGTTTTGTTTCCAGAATGGTTCTTCAAGCGACACTACATCGTCGCGGGGCAAGGAAGGCGACTTTGAAAGTAAAATCGAAACGGATCGATCTAAACGATTTGATTTCTTATTAAAACAGACTGAGATTTTTTCGCATTTCATGACTAACGCCTCTAAATCGAGCAGTCCCCCAAAACCTAAAGCTGGAAGGCCAAAGAAGAATAAAGATATTTCTGAACCGGCTGGAGCTGGAGAGTTAGTATATATTTATAATTATTTAATTAAATATTAATTAGTTACAATGTTTCTTATGTAATTGTACATTCATGCATTCATTCATGCAGATTGTTTATCTAATATGTAAACTCTAAGGATTATTATTAGTATTGATAATAAAAATATGCGACTGCTAGTGATAGAAGCATAACTGTGTAAGCGTAACCAAAATGGTCCACCGAAATTCAAATGGAGCTGAACAAGTGTAGACTCCATTAATCTAGATTTTTTCCATTGGTTTCCTAGTTCTTCTTCCTCAATGACAATTTTTATTTTTGTATAACTAGTTGATTACTAATTATAGTAATTAACTAGCTACTACAATTTCTATGGTGTTGAAAGTAGAATATTTTCAAATTATTCCAAGCAAACTAAAATGTATTTTTTTTTTTGCACATGACCCAATTTAACAAATAAAGCGTTTTCAATATTTATGTGATTTTATCTTATTGTATGTACTTTTTTATAGTCACAGACACAGAAAAACAGAGCAAGAAGAAGATGAAGAGCTTCTCGCTGAAACCAACATCAAACAAAAAACTATATTCCGGTTTGAGGCATCCCCTCATTATATTAAAGGTGGGGAAATGCGTGACTACCAAGTTCGGGGACTAAATTGGATGATATCTCTCTATGAGAATGGTATTAATGGTATCTTAGCCGATGAGATGGGTTTGGGAAAAACACTCCAAACAATTTCCTTACTCGGTTATATGAAACATTTCAAGTGAGTATGCAACTTATTGTCGTAAAGTTAATTCATTTTAATGTTACTTTGATTCATTTTGAACTTATTGAAATTTTTAATTCTAGGAATGTTCCCGGCCCTCATATTGTTATAGTGCCAAAATCAACACTCACTAACTGGATGAATGAATTCAAGAAGTGGTGTCCCTCTTTACGTGCAGTATGTCTTATTGGCGATCAAGAGACCAGGGTAGGAGTTATAGCTTATTATTTTAAATATTTTTAACAAATACATTCTTTTGCCCCCATAACACTCAATGGATTAGCCTATTGCAATCAATGGTGCAACTCACTTTCCCATTCATTTAATGTGACAACCAATAAGTTCAATAAGTTTTGTTAGTAATCTTTTAACATTATCATTGAATTTCTACATTTTTTAATCATCACAAGTAGAAAACTTAAATTAATTTTATTATGAAAATTTTAATTTTAATTATACTTATAATAAATTTTGTAAATAAAGATTTTGAAATGAACCAATACAAAAATCAATATGGAATATGTCCATCCACTTCTTGTAGTTATGACAGTTGCATTCTTTTTTTATGCTTCTGAGTTTCAGTAAGTCGTTGATTTCTAAATCTTTACTTGACTTGTTTATCATCCCTATAGCTACTCCTAACATAATTTTCTGCCAGATCAGGGACTTCTATAGAAAATCAGTCTCTTGAAACCTTTTCGAAATCTATGGACTTATATTCTCTTAGGGTTTATTTTATCAATAGTCATGTTGTTAAGTACGCTACAGAGTCTAGTCATAATTGATCAATGGTATATTTTTTTAGAACACATTCATACGTGAAACTCTGATGCCTGGGAACTGGGACGTTTGTATTACATCTTATGAGATGATAATAAGGGAGAGATCAGTTTTCAAAAAGTTCAATTGGCGTTACATGGTCATCGACGAGGCCCATCGCATCAAGAACGAAAAGTCCAAACTGTCTGAGTTGCTTCGGGAGTTCAAAAGTATGAACCGTCTCCTTTTGACTGGTACACCGTTACAGAACAATCTTCACGAATTATGGGCTCTGTTGAATTTCCTCCTGCCTGATGTCTTCAACAGTTCGGATGTAAGTAGTTTTATATAATATTAATATAGTTATGTTTTATTTCAACAATCAAAAAGTTTGCTTCAGTTTGATACTCAAATTTAACCATTAAAGAATTACATAAAAGTAACACTTACTTTAGAAAAAAAAAACAATTGTTGCTCATATTGGAAATTATAATCAGACAGGTTTAATTGTCTTTATTTATAAACTAGCTGTTGCACGCGACTTCGTCCGCGTAACTTTATAAAATATCAAGCGAAAATTATTCGATTCGAGTGAGCGGCGACCACGCCACGTTTTCTATTACTTACATTTTTAAACTCATGATATCTTTCGAATGGAATGTCCGAATTGAATAATTCAAAAAGTTATATAAAGGTATTGAAGCAATCTTGAATATGAAGTAGTTTATTTTGATAAGGATTAATACCAAGATACAAATGAGCCTTGTCTAGCGGCGGCATTTCAATAAAAAATTTAAATGATAATGATGTGTTCTGCAAAGCCGTAGTACATTCTTTTATTCTATCATCAATAGTTTTCGCAGCGCACATGATGTAAGGATGTTAACTCCATTATTGGAGTTTTAGTAAGGATCCCTAATTTTTTTTGTAAATATGATATAGCCTATGTCACCCGGGGATAGTGTAGCTTCCCAACAGTGAAAGAATTTTTCAAATCGGTCCAGTAGTTTCGGAGCCTATTTAATGCCAACAAACAAACAAATCTTTCCTCATTATAATATTAGCATAGATGTAATCTGAGCGTTCCTTACCAGTTCTGTTTTTTTTTTTTTTAATTTTTTTTTTATTCATTAATATTCATTGAATAAACATAATTTAAAGTATTAAATTATTTCTTTTAAAATATGACCCAATTTGAGTATGTAATCTCTTTTACTGCCACCAATTTGGTATGCTGATTATATGAGGAAGAACAAAGCCTTAGTGACTTCAATGTGATCCACCTTTTTAGAGGCCATTCATTAATTACCTAAGGACGATTTTGGCCATTTACTTAGAGGTCTAGTTGTTAGTGATTTTTTATATTTATTTACAGGACTTCGATTCATGGTTCAATACTAATGCAGCTCTCGGTGACAATCAGCTTGTGTCCCGGTTACATGCTGTTTTGAGACCCTTTTTGTTGAGACGACTTAAATCTGAAGTGGAGAAAAGACTGAAACCCAAGAAGGAACTTAAGGTGTATGTTGGATTGAGTAAAATGCAAAGGGAATGGTACACCAAAGTATTGATGAAAGACATTGACATTGGTGAGTATGGTTTTGAAAAAATGGGATATTTTAATTTTATGGAATAAATTAAACTTGTCATGGGTTAGGTAGGTACTTTTTATTTTTCATTGAAATCAAATAGTTATTAAAATGCTATATTAGAACTATTTAAATACTAAATATCAATTTCTCATATTTTTAACTTAAAATTCGAAATTTATTTATTGAAACTAAGTGATCACACTAATTGTGATGTGATGAAATCAGAAAATATGAGCACTACTTAGCATTTGCCACTTCTATTAAGCTAATGAAATTGTATTTGATAATAATAATAAATATAGGGTGGTGATATGATAATAATATTATAAGGTTGTGAAAACTATTAAACCAATTTTGATATTGAGTTAATTCAAACACTGATGAAGGATATATAATACTTTCTTTTTGCAGGCGAAGCTGCGGGCAAAAGCTAGTAAAGTATTAGTTAATATTATACATATAATGTGTGAATGTAATGTTATTTTATTAATGTTTATATTTAAACGGAAATTTGGTATGCAGTTCATGGGGATGATTATTCTTAACCTAACGGGCGAAACCGCCAATATACTTTATAACTTGTGACTGTGTTCTTTTCAGTGAATGGTGCGGGCAAAGTGGAGAAAATGCGTTTACAGAACATCCTGATGCAGTTGCGCAAGTGTTGCAACCATCCATATCTGTTCGACGGCGCCGAACCCGGACCTCCTTACACCACCGACGAACATCTCGTCTACAACTGCGGGAAGCTCGTCATACTCGACAAGCTACTGCCCAAACTCAGGGAGCAAGGCTCCAGAATCCTCATCTTCTCGCAGATGACAAGGATGCTCGACATTCTCGAGGATTACTGCCTTTGGAGACAGTATAAGGTACAGTAACCTCTGTACAATTTTTTTTTTTTTTTTCTATTTTTATTTTAAAATTACCCTCGAAACAATAGAGAAAATCCAATATCGAATCAATATAAAATATGCCTCGCTCATATTTTTGCATTTGAATTTTAAACTAGAACAATGAAGATTATGATTGATTGAACTCTTTTAAATTTTACACTAAAATAATATGTTTCTTAAATCATTCCTTCCTTCTTGGTAAAGGCCGTCGCTGACTGACTGTGTGGCATGGCACGGCATAGCAAAGGATTTTCCCTAAACATTTTTAACCTTATTCCTATTATCTTAGAACTCACTCTTCTTTATTTTAATATCAAAAGGCCGTAGCGTTCCGCGTCATGGCACGGCACGTCGCGGCACACAAATGAGTGTGAGTACTAAAATCATTGCAATAGGGTTAAAAATAATATGTTTAGGAAAAAATCCTTTGCTGTGCCATACCGTCAGTCAGCGCCGGCCATTTTAATGGATCAGATTGTCCCTAAATGCCTTTTAATTTTTGCTCAGCTTGAGTAAGTGTGAACCTTTGGCTTGAGTTATGTATGTAAATTATTACGATATATATAATTATGATCTATCTTGTTTTAGTATTGCCGTTTGGACGGTCAAACGCCCCACGAGGACAGGAACAGACAGATCGAGGAGTACAATGCGGAGGGCAGTGAAAAGTTCGTTTTCATGTTGTCCACTCGCGCTGGCGGACTCGGCATCAACTTGACCTCAGCCGACGTGGTCATCATATACGACTCCGATTGGAACCCACAGATGGATCTGCAGGCCATGGACAGAGCCCATCGCATTGGCCAGTTAAAACAAGTGAGTTGACAGTTAGCTATACTGGATTTTGTTGTCGATAAAAAAATTGTCGGCGTTGAAAAATGAGAAAAAAAGAACAAAAAAAAAAACATCGATCCTACCTCGCAAAATTTCACATTTATAATGTTAGTAGGATTAGTCCATATTCAAAATTTAAGGTCGTCAGATAAGCTGACAGTCCACTTGATGCTAGGTGGTTACCGTCGCCTATAATACAAGGAACGCCACAGGTGCTGCAAATGCGATGCCATAGTACCTATGGTAATAAAAACTAATTAGGATGTAATATGGCTCCTCATGGTGCACGAAATATTGATGACAAAATAATGCATTAGATAAAATGTGTTATTTTCCTTTAGGTGCGTGTGTTCAGGTTGATCACAGATAACACGGTGGAAGAGAAGATAGTGGAAAGAGCTGAAGTGAAATTGCGTTTGGACAAATTGGTGATACAGTCTGGTCGATTGGTGGACACCAAGAATCAGCTGAACAAAGACGAAATGTTGAATATGATCCGTCACGGAGCTAATCATGTCTTCTCCTCAAAGGATTCTGAGATTACAGACGAGGATATTGATACTATATTGGCTAAGGGTGAAACAAAGGTAGGTCTTTCATATCTAAATCTATCTAAGTATCATAAATATCTCTTTTCCAAGTATAAAAATCCAACAAATTCTTATATTTCATAAATTAATTTATTATTATTTTTATTATCTAACTGAAAATAAAGGGAATATTATTAAAAAAAAAAAAATAAAGGCTTTTGTCTACTATTGCCTCTTTGTCTTTGGTTTTAAGTTTAGGCCACAAACAGAATTAACTAGGAACAAAATGGCATTTTTACAGACTGAAGAATTGAAGCAAAAGTTGGAGAGCTTAGGCGAATCGTCACTGCGAGCCTTTTCAATGGACACGCCAGGCGCTACTGATTCTGTGTATCAGTTTGAAGGTACGATACCACCTTAATAATACTAAAGTCTAACTAGATAATTGATAATTAGGTGGTACTGTTCTGTTACACTTGTCCTTAAACACGTTATTGGAGCAATTACAAATACATACCACAAAAAATTGGTCATAATACACCCAGGTCCCTTCCCCGTTGTTTATATTTAAGATAATTAGTAACTAACTTAGGTAATATAATTTTAGTTTTTTAAGTCCTACACAATGAAACCCTGTAATTGGCAATGTAAGTAGTAATACTGTGTCTATTGTATGTTATTTTGTTTTGCTGTAGGGTTAATGTTCAAAATAAATAAATAAATTAGGCCTGGGAACACGGAGTGAACTAGGGATCCCCTAGTTCGCAATGTGCCCGACCTCTACTTATAATGCTTATCCATCCCGTTCTCTGGTCGCAAATGTAGATATGTGCAGTATAATATTATGTATACCAACAATAGGAACTGATGACACTTATTGATTTGTTCGTATGCAGGCGAGGATTACAGAGAGAAGCAGAAGATAATTCCTATAGGTAGCTGGATAGAGCCGCCCAAACGCGAACGCAAGGCTAATTATGCCGTGGACGCTTACTTCCGCGAGGCCCTTCGCGTTTCCGAACCGAAGGCGCCCAAGGTGCAGGTAAATAGACAACCTCACTTTTTTATCTGCTTTGAATGGAAAGCAAGTGGAAAGTTTTGATTCAGTCAGCCATAAATACTTTTAAGTATGTGATTGAACTCGTAAATTTGCATGAACTATTTGTTATTACGATTATACATATTCAATGTAAATGCCGCTTTTAATTCCGTATCTCTATTCACACATATAAGAATCCGCTAAGAAAGTGTGCGAGAGGCGAAATAAAAAAGTTTTAAATTTATTGACTCATATTATACCCTTAAGTTGAATTCTCTGAAGCATTGTTGTAAAGATTTTGTTGAAATTTGTTTGCATAGTGTTGTTGCAAATTTGCAACATTGCAATGAGTGTCGTTTTTAGGCACCGAGACCTCCAAAGCAGCCCATAGTGCAAGACTTCCAATTTTTCCCACCGAGATTGTTCGAATTGCTCGACCAGGAGATATATTATTTCAGAAAAACTCTCAGGTAAGTTTTTTTTTATAAATAACACAGTAAAAGAGAATAAATACACTATAATAATTTGTGAAAAAAATCATTAAGAAAATAACATTACATTTAACATAACTACAAAGTGGTACTTTTTCATTGTATAAAAATCATAGGAAGTCTGCTATGTCATTGCTTACTTAAACGATCTTTGCTATATGAAGTACCACTGATGTATAATCTTGTTACATTAACATTTATGTTGTCATCTGCAACTTAAAAAAAATTCTAACAAAACGGACGGTTTTGAGTGTGTCATTGAGGTGTCATGATCTTTATTAAAGTCTAGCTAGTGCCCGCGACTTCGGTCGCGTAAAAAAATTAAAAATATAACACTTTATATAACGCCTCACATCTTTACCCCCAAATTTTTCCGCGAAGATCCGTCGGGAGCCTAACATTTTTCCAGGATAAAAATCCTATATGTTAATCTAGGTAATAAACTATCTGTGTGCCAAATTTCATCCGAATCTGTTTACATGAGGGGAGGGGGGTCAAAAATCTTCAAAAATTACGTTACGTAATACTTGAACGCCTCCTAAGCCAATACATTCATACTCACAAACTTTCGCATTTGTAATAGTAGGATGGCACAAGATCGTTATGCTTGAAAATGTATATGGTGTTTTGTGTGTAGTTACAAAGTGCCACGGAACACGGAATTGGGCCCAGACGCCGCCAAGATCCAGCGAGAGGAACAACGCAAGGTCGACGATGCCGAACCCCTTACCGAGGAAGAGCTGCAAGAGAAAGAGGCTCTACTCACACAAGGTAAACACCCCCTTCTCATACAACCATTGTAAAATAACAGTAGGTGTAATATTAACCCTCATCCTGTTGTCGTATAAGGGTGTCCAGGTCCATCCTTATAAAGTAATGGTGTTTCTTGTGTTCATATGGGATGATAATAATCTCTCACCGAGTGTCGGGCAGGCTTTGGCTACGCGTTGTTTCGACAGTTTTTGATACCGCTTAATGAAGCAGACGTGTCCAGAATATATTAGGTTGCGGTTCAAGGTCTAGTAGATACTAGACCTTGAACCGCAAACTAGATGGTTTACATTGTTATTAGGGACAATCATAGAAAGGACTCGTATTAGTAGTATGTATATTGTAACAAATTAGAACATAAACTCTATTTTGAGTTTTAATTAAAATATCATAAACGAATAAAATGAATGAAAACAATGAACCATGTGTTCTCCTTCAACCTGACCGTATATTATATAGATTTTACAAGCAATATAGTATAAACATGGTCTTCCAGCCGTTATGGTAATAACGTTATAATATGGTCTCAGACTGGTCTTCAGTCTTGCAACTTGCAACACGTGTTGTTGCAACACGTGCAACAAATAATTTTGCAAAATGTCAATCTGTTTTAGGATTCACGAATTGGACAAAACGTGATTTCAATCAATTCATAAAGGCCAACGAGAAGTATGGCAGGGATGACATTGAAAACATTGCCAAGGACGTTGAAGGAAAAACACCTGAAGAGGTATGTACTTATATAAAAGTAACGAGTTTAATCATGTTAATGAAAATCAATTATTTAAAAAAATGATCAACTTTTGATAATAATAATAATAAATAAATATATTCCAGGTGATGGAATACTCTGCAGTGTTCTGGGAGAGATGTCACGAGCTGCAAGACATCGACCGCATAATGGGTCAGATCGAAAGAGGCGAGACCAAGATCCAGCGAAGAGCCTCCATCAAGAAAGCCCTCGACGCCAAAATGTCTCGCTACAGGGCGCCCTTCCACCAGCTCAGGATCTCCTACGGCACCAACAAGGGCAAGAACTACATCGAGGAGGAGGACAGGTCATTATTCTATTTATCATTTTAGCATTACAACTTACTATATCTAAGCAGTTGCGTTGCGTTGTTATATCTAACCCATAGAATTAAAACACCCTTATAGCGCATTGGTAATTCTCTATTACGAAGAAATAGATTTATTTATATTTACACACAATACAAAACTAAAGATTTACGTAGATCAAGCAATATTGTCGTGGTTTAACAAACAACAACAGAATAATGTACTCTCCTCGGGGCCAAAGCTGAGAATTTTGTCGAGAAATTAGGCATAACTGACTTTAAAGCATTAGAAGGTTGGCTCGGAAAATTTGGTTATTTTTCTTCCGTATCTCCATATAATGAAAATTCTTTATAACGAAAAAAAAATGCCCAGTCCCTTGAGATTATTTATAGTTTACGCTGTATAAAGATAGCTGTTTTTGAAAACTCAGTACGTTGAAGCATTTCTCTTCTCGAACGTGGGATAATAAAGGAATCATCGCAGGATTCGCAGGTTCATTCTGTCTTGTGTTAATAGTGAATGATTGGCAGGTTCTTGGTGTGCATGCTGCACAAGCTGGGCTTCGACAAGGAGAACGTGTACGAGGAGCTGCGCGCCTCCGTGCACGCCGCGCCGCAGTTCCGCTTCGACTGGTTCCTCAAGTCGCGCACAGCTCTCGAACTACAGCGCAGGTCAGTCACGGCAAATGGGAAATGGGGAAAGGGTCTTATGTATTTTCATCCTCTCTTAAAACTCTCCACAATAGATATTATTATCACTCTCCACTTCGGGTACATTAGTTAAGACCACTTCATGTTTAGTCCCAATATTTTTAATGTCCGACCGATATGACCGAACTACAATTTCTACTATAAGATGTTGCGGATATACGACAAATAACTCTTCGCGGACGCGTTCGTGTACGGAAGTGTACGTTCGTTTCGTTAACAGATTACCTTTTTAAATATCATGCCACAGAGTAGTTTTTATTGTAACGGCACAAAGTACTTTATACTATACTTTCGTGGAATAAATAGCAGGCGCTAACAGGATGTTGACTATTTTTGGGAAAGTGTTTAAAATCATGTATAAGTATCTAATATAGGCTAAAATATTTATCTTTCTTTTAATACTAGTACAACTGATACTTTAAAAATCGTGCAATTTCTGTTTTGAATTTCACTTGTTCCCCACACTTTTAAACTGTCTAACAGCAGCGGAATGACGTAGTTTTTGATAGCGATTATGTTTGCGAACAAGTGACGTCATGCGATTTGTGTTCGTTGTCACGTAATTTGTTTTTTTTTTTTTCTAAAATAAAAGAAGCCTAAGTTACTCCTTATAAAATCAGCTATCTGCCAGTGTGTCCCGTTAAAATAGGTCTAGCCGTTACGGACATTAGTCGAAACAAACAGACACAAATCTTAATTAATATTTTTTTGTTTTTGTTTTGTACTTTGTACTTTAACTGTTTTTACATATAGTATAGAGTCATAGATTACCTTTTGTAACCCTCGAGATCATCGTTTGATGTTTTACACGTTTCAGGTGTAACACTCTCATCACTCTGATCGAGAGGGAGAATCAGGAGCTAGAGGAGAAGGAGCGCGCGGAGAAGAAGAAGAAGTCGGGAGTGGGGAACGCGGGGGCCGCCGCCGGTGGAGGGGGGAAGGGGGCCGCGGCCAACAAGAGGCGAGCGGACTCCACTCCGGACGCCGCGGCGCACAAGCACAAGAAGAAGAAGAAGTAGAGCACACGTTGAGTGCATTTCAAACGATTTATTATAACTATTTCATTTCATTTATGCTCTCATGTTTTGCTCTTTTGTACACTTAAAGAGATGGACGAAAGTCTTAGTTATTAACTACATTTTTTCAGCTCAATTCAGGTTTTTGGAGTTCACTCCTTAAGAAGCCAGGGGTATTAAAATTTATGGGAGTAACATCAAATGTCACATGTCACACGTTACGCGTTACAGGCTACAATATGTTTCAATACATATTAATCTAATATAATACATATAATAAATTTATATTTATATCCATTGATATTTATTTGTGAGTTGAGAAAATTAACAAATACATGTAGCTGAGTAGACGCGTCTATGTACAAAATTGTCGTTTTCTATGGAAATAAACCTGAATTGAGCTAAATAAATGTAGTTAAATGTACTTGGATCTACAGCAGATTACAGATGATGATAAACGTTGTTCACGCCACTCCGTTTGTTGTTTCAATTCGTTGAAAAGTAGGTAATAAATATTCAACCAAATAAAGTGGATATTAGTATCCACTCACATGATGACCATTAAACGAATCCTTTCTTACCCGCAGTCCACCTGACAAGTTCTACACGTTGTATACTACACGATTTTTTAATATATCTTTAACACCTTTAAAGTAAACAAAATAACTTTGTATTTTTCAAAATTAATTTAATCCATAAAAAATGAATAAAATTTTATACTTTCAATTAAATATATCTCTAAATAAACAAATAATAAAATTAAGAAATTTAGTGACCGAGAAATTGAATTTTTAATTTGTAATGAAACATCTACTCCTATTGTCCAATATATTACAGTTCGCCAATAAATTATTAATAATAGTTTATTAGATTTTTATACGCCTGTTTTACTTAATGCAACCGACTTGAATATCTAATTTAGTTTTTTTTTTGTATACTTGAATAAAGTATAATTAAACTATAGTTATATAAAAATGCAAGCTGGAACTTGTTGAATCAGTACAACTTGATTATACAAAATAAGAATACTCCACGAATGAAGCGTCGAAGCTTTATTTAGAAACGTATAGTGATATTTGTATTTAGGTATTAGGTACCCTTTAAATGTTTGTATTTTATTTTTATTTTTGCGTGCATTAAATGGATAGTTCACTTGTGTGTATTTGACTTTTATAAAATAGGCGAAGCTCAATCTAGCTTCAGTTCAGTCTGTCTGTATCAAGTTTTTGACAAGTTACTTGATCGTTGATTGATCAGTTAGATCTTTTTATTTGATGTTGATAGTAATGATTCAAAATTGAAATTTTAATTTCTAAATGGTTTCCAAAATTCAAAATTACAATAACTAAAACTGAACTAGCGCGAATTGTACATTTTATGTGATACTAACGACTCGGGTTGCATTTTTTATATATGAAAATCTTGCCCGTTTTTTCCTCTTTCCATATGTAAAAACCGAATTAAAATCGGTCTTTCTAGAGTTTTTGAAGCGTACACACTTTGAAACCTACTTAACATTTTTATATGTAAAAAGATTTATGTCATTGGTAAGTTTTATCATTTCGTCTATTTACGATCGAACTGAAGCTAGACTGATATACTCGCAATGTGCATAAAATAACATTCCCGATCAAATAAGTTCGTATTGTTTGGTGCATTAACAAAAAATATTTTTTGTACTTTTTAAGATAAATAAAATTTTAAGGCCACATTAATGTCAAGCCACAAAATATCTATAAATTAATTTTATCATCCATCTATGAAATTCTACACTGTTTTTTTTTCCAGTGAATGTATTTTTTATTTTTGTTTAAATTAATAAATTGGATTTTATGCTTGTGGTCTGCATAATAAAAATTTTTGTTTGAAGGTATTTGTATCACTTATTAGTTGGTAATATTTTAGATTTGAAATTAGCGGTAACGTATAAGTTGTATTTTTGAAAAAATGACGTCTCGTTTGTCAATGCGAGAATGTGTAAGAGCTGATGAAAGAAGTCGAGGTTTTCAAAGTAATTTAATTGTAATAATAAAAATAATAAAAAAATGTGTATTTTTATTATATCCTCTTTCTTCTGCCACATTATTTCGTTCGTTTCCACTGTTAGAAACATGGAAATAAATAATAAATAAAATAAAGTACAAGAAAAATAGTTACTACTATACTTTAGTTATCAGGCTTGAATACTTAATTTGAAATGCCGTTATAGAAAAATATGAATATTAAGTCACACTGCTTCGTGGTCCATCACAGTTAGTGCTCTGTGTGATGGCACCACTTCACATGTCTTCGAACAGGCGCAGGTTTTGTCATTATATTGTCCTATAAGTTAATCCAGGTAATTGATATTTAACACGTATCAAATCGAACCTACGTCTTTCGTATCGAAAAACTAACGTGGGATCCACTAAGCTATCACGGCTTTGTCAACATGTTTTGGTTACGGTTGCTAATAGAGCAAGATCCCAGGGCCCCCAGACGTTACTTATTTTCTCATAAATAATAGACACGGGATAAAGTAGTGTTCGTACACACTGTGAGTGTGTGCATACCTGCTAGCTTGGGTCGACGGCCAATTCATGCGTACCAGGCGCTAAACATTCATGAATATAGTCCTCACTTTTCTTAAAGTCTCAGGGCTGATTTTTACATATATTTTAGATAATATTGCTAGTAACTAATAATAATTATTGCCAGACACTTTCTGTCGGCGCTTACCCTTTACAGACCCTTTGATGCTCCAAAAAAAATAATGAATTTTTACTTATAGTCTCAATTTTGATTTTTTTATAGGACATTTAGGAAACTGTTTATAAACTTTTGGTCAGCAGCCAGACCAACTAGAAGGGCCAAACATCCCCCCAGACACACATAAAGTGTCGTTATTATACCTGAGGTAGTCAAACTAAATAATACATTAAAAAAACTGTAACATGTAGGATGTTACAGTTTTTTTTAGTTCCAAGAATATGGAAGTCGTTTTTGCCAGAAAGTACAAACGTGTCTCTAGTAATAGGACGAAAAGAATAATTAAAGGTTGAAACTAAATTTGGGGTTTAGCTGGGCCACGCTGATCCAAACGCACTAAGAGTTGTTTTTAAATGACCGGTGTAAAATTATATACAAAAATCTACATGTCTGCCTTTTTCCCTATATTGAGCAATAAATTGCAGTTATCTAAGACAGTTTCGGAATGTAAATAAATCAATCGATAAACGAAACTATATCTAGACAAGTGTATGACGAATAGGGTTTTTTTCTACTTGCACATAGAAATTTATCCGGCAAGATAAATTCGATTAGTGATGCAAGACATGTAATTTTGCAACCTGTTGAATATTATATTGTAACATTTGTGACAGGGTTTTGTCACAGAAGTTCAAGGTGTGACCTGTATCTTTTGTATCAGAGTGTACCAGTAGGTACATCAAGTCTAAAATAAGTGCTTTTATTTTCGAAAGTTACACACGTGTATGGAACTGTTGTCATTTTTTAAATCAGGCACCTAGCTAAACACATGAGAACCAAATTAAAGGCGAGTAGTACTTACTGTAAGCCGCAGTGCGAAACTTTAAGAATGAAGCTTCGAAGTAAATCTTTAAATCGCATAAAAATCGTAGTGTAGATAAGTCAATGTAGCAGGACTGAGCTAACTATAGGTACCTACAATTATTATTTTTTTATAATATAAGATTCCACAAAAAAGCAGCAATAGCTTATTGGGTGGAATGCTTGGCTGCCAAAACAGTAAACCCAAGTTTGAATCTCGATCAGGCCTACACTTTTGATTTTTGAATTTGAAATGCAATTTTTATCACTTGCTTTAACAATAAAGTAAATCAACGTGTACCGGTAGACAAGCAATCTTCTAAGATATTTGAAATGGTACCTATGGTACAACCGGGTGACATGTAGTTATGTACCTACAAAGGTCGCATGGTAAATTTTATTAGCAAATAAAAGTACCGTAGTCATTATAAAGCTGTATGCCCCGTTTGAAATCATCGGTTCTCCAGTAATATATATGTAAACACATAATCTTTAATTTCAAGGTTACTACGGTCGCGCATTATGCATTCCGATGATTTATCGAAACTATTCGAAACAAAGAATTTTCTTGTAATAAGTACGATAACTTCATTTCATTAGTGTTGCCCAGTCCGGGGATTGGAATTGGTCGATCGCTATCCTCTCTCTCTCGCTTCGAACCCAAATATAAATATTTATTTGTCCATTTTATATGTCTCTGAAAAGAATCAGAATCAATTTTATTAATAAAATCACATCATCCTACTAATTTGTTGTCTTAACGTACGAGCGAGTAAAGTCACTAATAAGTATTTGGGAGAATTTGTTATCTCAATAATGCAGAACAAACCTTATAATAAGAATGCAACGCAAGACGTTCGCGGCACTTATTGAACTCGACAAAATAATAAGTAAAACATACGCCAACAAATTCTAATATTTTAGAAATACCTTTATAGATGGTAGCTATTGACAACCCAATTTTATGTTAAATGTAGGTACATTATAGCTTGGATGTTTTCATGGAAAAATATTTTTGGTTTTAGTCAGTAATTACAAGAATTCAACCGGCGAAAATGCTACAAATTCTGCACATTTTAATCTTGAAATTAATTTCAGTTTTTTGTTCCCGTCCAAACCTTTCATATTATATCTCAGAAGCGTCATGATTTTGTTGTATTACGTAATTGTGGTATTACGTAGTGTGGAATTGCTAAGCAGCTCCCGTTGGCAAGTGAGCTAGCTCGCTTACAATTCAAATATTAAAAGACTAGCGGGTTGAGCTATGTCGCTGAGAATGTAGTTTAAGTACCTACTCATCGCTTCATGCTACTAAAAAGTAATTTCTTAGATCTCAAATTGCACTTAGGTGCCCGTTATTTAAATGGTTTGCATTTTAAGGAGCAGTTAAACACTTTCGCATTTAATTTGATGACGAATATAATCTATCCGGCTAATAGCTGTTATTATCTAGACATCTAAACCATTTTGTGTGTAATATCCAACAGAATAGTTGTGAAACCCAATTACACAAGAAACTTGGAACCTTTGCCAAATTCTAACTTTGAACCAACTTGCAACAATTAATATAATATAAACGATTGATAATTTTTTTAATAAAGAAAAATGCGACCACAGCCATAAAATAACCGTTCCCACTAATATTACAACAGATCAACATATACGGTAGAGCTCATTAAAAGATAAGTAATGATTTTTCTGATAATAATCAATCATTAATTAGTAGGTAAATCTATGGTTTTAACGATTGCAAAAATGTATATAAATTGTGAGGCCAACGAAACACAATAAATTGATATAAGTATCATTATTATAATATGTGTTATATCTATACTTCTATACTAATATTATAAAGCTGAAAAGTTGATTGGTTGAACGCGTTAATCTCAAGAACTGAAAATTGAAAAATTCTTTTTGTGTTGCATAGTCCATTTATCTAGGAAGGCTTTAGGCTTTATAACATTTTTAACATTTTGAAGTCGCGGACACCAGCTATTATTTTAAGTATAAGAGCAGTGGCGTAGCGTGGACTAATATACACGTGGGCGAAGTGGCATCAGCGAGGCCCCTTTTCTTTCGTTCCCAAGATGTAGGTACTCACTAAATTTATCTTACCAAACATGCTTTGACACGACATACCTACTCATGATAGTGAAAAAATATAAATGCGCGCTGGGAGAATATTGAAAAGCATATAGATTTGAAAAAAGGATTTATTTTGTAACTTGAGTGATTTAATTTTTCACAAAAGTAATGTTCTTCGGCTTTTTGCTTTACTGAAGTCCTCTAGTAAGGATTTGTAATTAATTTTTGCAGCTAAATCCGCTTCGTTTGAGAGTATTGCTAAACCAAACAGTCGGTCCTGCTTCATACTGTTTCTTAAGTAGTTTTTAATAATTTTTAACTTAGAAAAACTTCTTTCTGCTGAAGCTGTACTTACAGGCATAGTCAACATAATTCTAATAGCAATGTAACATACTGGGAGTTACTTTTTGTATTATCTATTTCAGGTTCAGGAAAAACTGTATTTTCATTTTTGTTTTGCCATTATTTGTAAAATAATAATTATAGGCCACAAACAAACAAGGTTTTAAAGAAGACAAAATTTTATGGTACTTTAATCTAAAAAAAATACTACAAGTTTCATTGATATACCATTTGAAACAGACAAATAAACCATCTTATTCTGAACTACCTACTTCTAGAATTTTTTAAATCTTCCCTTTTTTCCAAAATGTTTACCACCTTCACTGTTTTGTATGAAGTATGCGGTAAAGAAACGTTTTGAAAAGCTAAGCTGTGTTGCCAGTCTGTGACGAGTGTGGCTAATATTTTTTAGATTTTTATTTAATTTAGAAATAAACGGGGATTTTATGTCTGGTGGCATCGCATTTAAAGAGGCCTCGCGAGGCCCCCTTCGTTGCGAGGCCGTAGGCGAGGGCCCACTTCGCCCACGCCTAGCTACGCCACTGTATAAGAATCTAGAAACTTCAATCATCCTTGTCAAGTGTATAAAGTAGATATACTTATCTACGCGTAAGTAAATGGTATGGCCACCATTTACTTATGCCTATTTTCTATATCTACCTACTTTGTACCATATATACCTATTTTGTATGTCTACTAGCGGTAGATTCATATAAGAATCAATTCCATAAAATTCCATAAAACAAGTTATTTTTTACTTACCGATTCTGAATAAGGCCACAGTTTGAGTTGACTATTTAATTCGTGGATATGATTACACCATAGATTCCAAAATATCTGCTCAAAGAAAAAAAAATCAACACATAATATTGTATTTCAATCTTTAGAACAGTTTTTAAAATATAAAAGTGAAAAGAGTAGCTATTGTTAGAGATCGATACAAAAATATCAAATTATTTTCCCCCAAGTTTGCTTACCTTTTTATTTTTGTTTGTGTTTAATTCAAAATATCTTGCAGTGCCATCACTGAACGACACTTTTAAGGAATGTCTTTGAATTTTTTTTAACACCTTAAGCGTAAGGCAGTCCAGTGGGTACAGGGAACATAATTCCATATTTCTTTCAGGCTTCACTTGGCTAATATGACGGTTAGGTGCCGATGTATTTTCACGTGTAAATACTGAAGCAATCAGGACTTTGCTAGGAGTTAAGGCTGCAAAAATGAAATATTGTTCTATGTACAGGTATATTGTTGTAACTAGTTAGCATATTCGCAAGTACCTAACGATAATATTATATTTACTTGAACCAAAACAAAAATGAAAGAGAGCTAAACTTAATTACCCAAATGCATTACACGTAATTGTTTCCCTTTCCTTGTACTTTCCATGAAAGGACTCTCTATTAGAACTATATCGTCAAAAATTTTGTATTCATCGGAAAGCAATTTTTTAACTCTTCCATATGACATTTTTCTTCGTGAATATGCTTAATTATTATTTTAGTTTATATAAACGAACATCTTTCATAAAAGCCGTTGTGAATATTGACTGGACAAATGATTGACAACTCACATAGAGAAGTACCCATAGTTATAGGATAGACACCCAATATGTATAGCTAGAACAGGTGGCCATTAGATAAAAAACTCAAAACAAGATGATTAAAATAAACGAGTTTTTTTTTTGTGGAATTCAGAAATGCAATTTTTATGTCGATGATGTCATTTTGTTTACATCTCTACATAGTTTCATGTGCAACATAATATATATTACCCACTTATCTATAGTTGTACAACAATTACAACAAACATCTTATACCAAAATCAACTTGTTGTATTTCTCTCAAATGTCGTGGGACCCGTGAAGATGATTAAATAAAACTTTATTAATCTGTGCACATCATAATTTTTCGTTAATTTATCCTTCATATCAAACTGACATGACTAAAAATTATCAAAAATACAACATCTTGTAAAACGTCTTTCCAATTTCACTTCTCAAATCATACTAAACAAATTACACTGACATGTAAAGTCTACAACCAAAATTCCTTTACTTGTTTTTTCTTTCTTCCTGTATCCCAACACTTTCCTGTATCCCTGACAACGTGTATAAAAAAAATTCATGATGATTGGTTAAGTAGTTAAGGCCTGTTATGTATCAACATTGTTTTTAAACCAAAACACCCTTTATTGTCGATCGGAAAATTAAAAAAAAACAACAAATTTGATATATGCACTTCTTTATTATATTAAATGACTTAGGCACTCAATTTAGTACAAATAAAAAATAATTATACGCCCTAAGAAAAAGGTGATGCATTACTCATGGAATTGCAGTAAATCTTAATTATATTTTAACCGTGTGGCACTTAAAAATTTATACTTTTACAAAAAAAAAAATTATAGCATCAATATCTAATATTACACATTCTGTTAGGTGTTTTCTCCAAAAGGTTTCCTTTAACAAAGTAGAAGTTACTAAACCAACGTAAGTAAAATAAACTTTGGTTCAACTTTATTTTTTTATTGTTATAGTACTAAGTTGATACAGTCGATAAGAAAACTTGTACTTAATCATATACCTAATATCCTATAATTCGCTAAAACACTCGTGTATCTTGAAACTTATCGCCATTAAATTCCTATTTGGCTTATATTTTAATACCGCTACACTACAAATACGATTTTCACTATCGGCCAGCATCCGCCTGTAAATAATAAATATTTCATTAGTTTTATGTATATTTTATCATTCTAATATACAATATTTGAAATGAGTTAGTAAAGGCAGCTACATAAACCACTGTAACTACAACAAAATTTTCTTATGATACTGTCGATAACTGTAGGTATGTATTTCAAATTTTCGTTGACAAATTCCAAAAAAGTACAATCAGCGGGAAAAAAGGAAATTTTCTAGTTTCTATGGCGTCGATCGATGTTTCTTATACTTGAGGATCAAAAGATTCAGTATGAGAAGTCTATTCAGTAGGTCTGCTAGTCATTCGATCCTTTTAGAAGAAGGCTGTAATTAATGTAATTGTCTTATTTCTTGTTTAAAATGGAGTCTCTAAAAATGTTTTGCTATTGTTACGATTTATTAATATTGCCTTTATTGACTCGTCTCGAATTCACAGTCTGTTAAGGTATGCGTAAAATTAGAATTATGCTTAATGGAAAACATAGAAAGATAACACACCATCATAACACCACCATCACCAGGTAAACAAACGAGGTTGTACAAAAAGTATTTAAAAATGCAGTAGTTGTATAGTGTGAATATTAGTTTTGACTTATTACCTAATTATTTATTTTTAGATACCTAAGCAGATTCAAAATTTGAAATTTTAATTAGATTTTATTTTTACCAGAAAAAATGCGAGGGTCTTTTTAAACTTTATCTTACTTAACTGTAAAACTTAAAACCACGGTATTTCTAATACAGAATTCATTGTTGTATTATTACGTAAAAAATCTTGTCTGAAAATAAACCTTGGATATTGATTTGGAAGGTGCTCTACATTATACATAGATAGCTAATGTTACATACATTTACGCATAACTCAAACTATTTCGGAAGCTACTCTGATATTATTTTTTTAAAGATTTTTTTCAGTTCTATAAGATTATTTTTTGTAAGACTAATGTGTACGAGTGTATTTGCACACTTGTGCAAATAATTATAGTTCTTTTTTTCTAATTATTTATTTTTTTGTAGTGTCCACATATATGAAGTAATAAATACTACGTGATTATACTGTGATCTATTTATAGGCATGTATCATGCAATACTTTTACTGTGAGATTCATGTGCATTTTTTATTTGTGTTTAAAAAACCCCAACAACTCCAATGACAAGTAATACCTATAAAAAAGTACATTTCTCTGACAGTACAGCACAGGTTAATGTTTAACTTTTGACACTTTTGGAATCGTTATAGATGGTGGCAGTGGTAACAGGTTGTTCCCATATCTAGAGTGAAAGTTATTATCAATGGATACGTCACTGTCTTCTTTATTGTTAACTTCCATACTATTTGAAGTCGGTTTAATATATTTATTCTGAAAAGAAAAATTCTATTCCAACAAATCTATCCAAATATTTTAAACTATTATAAGTAATGTTTAATTTTGAGTAATATTTTAATATTTACTGTCCCCCCACAAATTTTTGAAGGATAGGATATGTATATACAAAGTTACGCCACTTTGTTTACCCTCTTGGGTATGAAGGAAAATGGTTTCTTTCAGCCTGCAAAAATGTGTACCATGTAGGGATACCGATACTATTTTACCTCTTTATAGTTATAGTTCTTTATAGTCGAGTTGGTGCTGAGTATACATATATACTACATTCTAACGAAAATCTTTATATTGTGTATGGTATGTTAAAAATAATTTTAGTTGAACTCTTATTAACTAAGGTTTAAAAAAATATTTCTGTTTATTTATTTCTGCTAAGTTCAAAAAGGTAATGTACGATATATTTTTGTTTCAACGCTTCTATAAATATTTAATCCTTTTACAGTCAATTGTAATTTTGAGATGTGTTTTAATAAATTTTCTTTGATACCCTTGATTTCGACGCCAAAACTCACAAAAACTTATTTCGGCCTAATAAAGTTTGTATTTTAGTGCTAAAATGCAAGAGTCCTCGATTTGACCTTACTTAATCATCTACAAAACCTGCTATCAAAAAATAACCAACAAACAATGAAATGATTTCACAATGACAGGCATTACTCACCAAAGATTCAGTCTTTTTGCGTAAATTAGATCTGGACAAGGTCATCGCTAATTCCGACTGCAACCTGTTAGTGATTGAAGAGTCGTCATTGAGTGGTCCGTCAGGTTTCTCTCCATTGAGGAACTCCAATTTGGAAGGTTCGCGTCTGTTGAAACCTGTGCCTGTTGAACTTGCGTATTCACCGATGGTCACTGACACTGGACGGACGTGTTTCTTCATAGTGGCCGTTCCGTTCGGCGCTCTTACGAAGTAATTTGACGGAGGCTTAGGTAGCACGCTCAATGGAGTTTTCAATTTATAAGACTCCAGAGACTCCAATTCGGCTTTTTCGTCTTTGCCGTTTTTTAATTTCACACGTGTCAAGTCAATCTTGCTGTTGTAATCCGGCGTCGGAGTTCGTGTTAGCGCGCTGTTTCTGACATTCGTTTTCTTTAAATCTGTGTTAATTGCTTTCTGAACTGGTTTACTGATTTCTATTCTTTTATGATCGCCATTCGTTTGACCATTTGTAGCTGGCATCTAAAAACATGGGAATAATGAAAAAAAAAACAATCATTAGAACTAGAATAGTACCTACATATAACTGAATAAGGACAAAATCGTGGGTTTATACACCCAGACCAAGGTAAACTTCTTAACAGAAATCGAATGTGGGATCTTAAACGTGAGACACCTAGTGTCAAAATGTCATTACAAACTACTCAAGGAAAAAAGTTCGTGTATTCGATTTATTTGTAAATCGTGTTCGATCTGTGTTCGATCTATTTTTAAAGATTATTTTGATTTTGGAAGTAAGTAGTGTCTCTTGTTTTTTTGTCAGCTGGCGGTCACGGTCAAAGTTGACCGTCAATTGATGCCACGCCACAGGTACCTACTACAAGTGCGCCGACTACAGGGCGCTGACTTAGCAGGATTAAAAGTAAGATGAAGTATAAAGGATTAGGAAGGGATAGGAAAGTGAAATTTAAGTAAAAGCAGTATGATTTCGTTAAACTGTAAATCCCGTCGCTGGTTTGTGTGCTCGATTTTGTAAATCAATTCTTTATAAAATTACCTAAAGAAGCTTGCATGAAAACATTGGTGATATTCTACCGTGAAACTGCTCAAAACTGATGATTAGTACCGGCAAGTAGTAAAACAATAACTACCTAAGTATGTATGTATTATTTTACTATATGTATTGATGTTTGCGTTTTTTTTTATATTAATAGCTATCGGAATTGTGAGTGACATGTAAAAGTTATTATCTTAACTATCACCTCACACAATTGATACGTTTTATTTATCACATATTTCGCGGAATAAAACGTATTTTCCTGTTTTTATTAAATTAATGTACATACAATACTACAATTATATTATATACCTAGTAATAGGTGAACCCAGCCACTAACTAGCATAATGTACAGTCCGTTCCGTTACATAAAGGTATTAAACGAATTTTTAAACTAGAATATTCCTATTTCTTACTCCAGGTAGATTTTAATTTTAATAGGTATACAATTAAAAATACAATTTTGTTGTTCTTGCTCGTAATGTACCTGTAGTAAATTTCTTAATATTTCTCGTACCCTTTCTTAATATACTAAAACAGCATGATAATTGATGTCAGTTGTTATATTCCAAAAGATCCAACATTACAAACAATACAGCTGTCTCTTCTTATCGTTAATATATATATCAAATATCGGATATTTTTATATTTATTATGAATATCTTGCGAACCCTGAATATGATATTTCATTTTTGTTATTTAAAAGCAATATCTAGTTTTAACTTTAATATTCTATTAGATAACTTTTTTGTTCAACTAACAGAATAATAGGTAAAATTGTCTATTAAAATAATAGGCAAAATCAAACATGACAATTCGCCCATTTGGGCGAGATAAATTTTAGGCGAGTATTCCATTAACTCTTTTTTTGTTCCGTGGGAACTTTGGAATAAGAACAATATATAAATACATGTTGTCTGTCTGTCTGTATGTGTGCGCTAATATCGGATATTGTGATAGCATTTTGTTCCTGATTGTATCGATGGAAAGAGGAACTTCTGAGGATGGTTTATTTATATTTGTCGAGTTATCATGGGTTCGTGTGAAAGAAGGCAGGCGAAGCATAGCTAGTTAGTTAAAACTAAATAATAAAATACTAAATAATAATCTCACCGGTGGTGGAGGTGGCGGTGGGAGGTCAGCAGATTCTCGTTTCGTTTGAGGCTGATTGCTTGCATCTTCTGCTTTCCTCAATGGCAGGGTTTGTTGACGATCCTGATAAAGAAAAATATCTTTTATCACATCTTTGATACATGATGCACACAATATGAATATTAGTCATGTTCAATAATATTGAATCAATATATACAAATTTTTATACTTTAAACTTATAATGAGGTACATAGTCAAAGTGAATATTTTTTAAATTTTATTTCATTGTATGATATTGTACGATTTCTTAATATGCTGTAGGTGTAGATAGATAAAAATAGTTATAACATAATTAATAGGGTCTACCCATTTATTTCATAGTTTAGAATATTTACTAATCAACTAAATTAATAGGTATGTAGCTAAGTTAGACATGTATATTTTACAAGTTGGTCAGTTTTAGCCTTGAATAGAAGTGCCTACTTGTTATTATGCCTTATTATTACTCAGTATTATGGATTTCCGTATTTAGTCAATCATTGTATCGAGTAATTGAAAATTGCAAACGATTTTACATTAAGGTTAAAGGTTACCTACCTTAATATAAGTTATTTATTGGTTTTATATAAAACTAGCTGTTTCACGCGACTTCTTCAGCGTAACTTAATTAAACATAGCCTTTGTTAATCGAAAGAATTTTAAAATTGATGCAGTAGTGTTTGAGTTTATTCATTACAAACCAAAATACAATACAAATGTTCTCTCTTTATACTGTAATATCGTATGAGATGTGTACAAACAAATGTGTAAAAATCGTTCAAAATCTATTTTATTATTACTTAGATCAAATCAAAAATCAAATATATTTTTTGTTATCAAACATTATCAAGGTTTCTCCAAACAGATGTTAAACATATTTAACTAGCATACAAGTACACACCTCAGTTATAAATAGATACCTACTATACGATATGTCATAGGTAAACATATTAAATACAAACATTATTTACCGTTGAATTTAAAGGACATTCTTATTTTATTACTATAACTTTCTTATATATGTATTTTCGACAAATTATAACAATTAAAGGGAACTCTTATCTAGTAGGTTAACTTACCTACTTACATAGATACCGTTTTCATACATACTTTGGTAAGTCAGTTCTTCAAGAAGTATGCTTCATTTTTAAATAAAACCATATACATTTTGTTAATTGAAAATAGAATCCGGTTTTTTAATGTAAATATCGGCATGCACGGTGAAGGTCTATTTTTCAAAGATTGCTATAATCTCCTAAATAAAATAAAAATCCGATACGTCTGCCTGATTCGCAGTTACAAGCGCTGATTCAAAGACTCTATATCGTCCGTATATATATATCAGCTTATATGGGAAATCAACTAGGTATGTTATCTGATAAGTAGATAGTTATTGGTGGCGGCGCCAGATTGTGAAAAACTAAAAAATATCCCTGAGTAGGTATCTACATATAATAACAATCGACAATACATTTCTTTATTTAAAATCTTATTAAATTAATATGACTTTATATCGCCTAATAGGTGATCATATCCTTACATAGTATTTGAAGTCGCTGTCCGTGTTGTGTATCCGCCAACTCCTACTAAACCATGCAACGGATTTTTATGCGGTTTTCACCATCAGTTAGTCACATAATTTTTTCACGGAAGTTTTATATATATAATAAAACCTAATTACGTTTTTATTTAAATGGAAATAACAATATTTTGCAACCAAGTCGCCGAAACTGTCCGCGTATGTCTGTTTCTTCGCTAACTGATTCTAAACCACCCAACGGATTTTGATACGGTTTTCACTAAAGGAAAAAGAAGAATAAACGAGGAAGTTTTGTGTATATACTTAAATAAATGCATTCCGGGTGAACCCGAGAGCGGATCACTAGTTATAGGTAAACAGGAATTCTTAACATCTACACACATAAGATTCTCGCAAATCTGACATCACGTCACTCACGTCAACAATATCCTCAACTTATCGTTTCGCTCCAATAAAAAATAAAAACCACAACATACCTACATACATTTATTTAACTTACTTCGTAACATTGAATGACGACCAGCGGCTTTGATTTCGTATTCTTCATCTTTTTGATCACAACAATATTATTAATTCGCATCAGAGCGAAAAAAAAAAACACTATCACATTAACATTTATTAAAATTGTCAAGTGTTAAAACTATAATATGATTCACTGAGTACGCAACACTGAACAGCAAGAGCGTTCGAAGGTCACCAACATAATATTATTGTAATTTTCTAAATGCGAAAAACAGTTTTGAAAATATCGCATGTACTGTACGCGCGAGTCCGGCTTCAAAGTGCAACGATGACTGAAATGAATGAACTCAGCACGAAGTGAATATGGCAAACGCGATCCGGCCGGCACCAACTAAACCGCGCCATTGCCGTTATCAGGGCAGAGCAAAATCACGCGAAATCACACAACTCTTCCAACCGTATCACGGCGACCATCCGGAAAAAAAATCTCATAAAACCTATTTATTTATTCGCAACTTTATTCGCCTAACGAGCTCTCAGCTGCTACAAGAGGATATTACAACACCGAGCTGCCCGTAGCAAATTGGCGTGCATTTTAATAATCAAACAGTTTTATTATGACTACTAACAACATATCTGAATTAAATCTGCACAACTTATAAATTAGTTACCTGATTTCTTGGTAAAATGCTTAGAATTGATTTTTATGACTTAGGAAAAAATCTTAAATAAATTGATGGACAGACTGAAGTGTGGCTACCATAAGCTATAAACACAAACAACACAAGTGCTGCAAGTACTAGGATTAGGGATAAGGGATTGGGATACTCACTCAACGAAACACAACATATGCTGTTATTTCAGGGTGGTTACTGCCGCCAGATGGGTTGTTCAAATTACTCCGAAACGTAGTGTGCCTTGCCACCACTTTTCAGTTCCAAACCAGAGCCAACATTGAAAGTTGACTCTGCCGAAAATCGAACATGGGACCCGTGAGATAGAGCGTTAAGGCAACCACTCATCCAATGGGCTTGTCATATGGTTGCATGTTTTCTAGAAATAATGACAATTAGACAAAAAAAAAACGAAAAGATAACAGAAATGCAAACATGTTCAGAGCTAATTTTATATGAATAGTGAAATTTCTCTCTATCCCACAAGACAAAAGCTATTGTCATTTTAATCAAGATTTTCCAATTTGCTTCTAAACCGTATACCCAAGGTTCTTTCTTAATAACAGAAAAGTTAAATACTTATTTAAACAAGAAGCCAGTTAATCCGAAGCAGATAACGACATTAGAAAATATGTGAGAGAGAATGCATAGAATCACGTATCTATAAGTACACATATATACATGAGCTGAGTTTGCATGGACGCAATTAACTCATGTGATTAAATTCTATATAATTATGTTGGAAGTAAATTTTACCACTTGCACTTGTATCACTTATGATAAGGTTGCACTACGCGATATTTTGCGTGTATTAACTTTTTATAAAATAAAATTCTTTACGAAGCCATGGGCATTTTTTGTTTAAAGAAATCCTAATGTAATAATCATTAAAAAATAGTCTACCTTTTAAATAGTGAAACAATTTTTACAAATGAGTGTAATTCATAAACAACATGTTACAAAATCAGTTTCTCTGTCTCTATTAGTATTTACTTACGTACATACCTAAATATTATTGTATTCTAAATATTTGATACTTGTAATTTGGTGTAAAATTATTTTTTATTATTATTATTTGAATGACAGTTTTATTATTGTTGTCTATATTTACAAGAAAAATAAGCATTAACAATTTCTATCAAAGTTTTTAAAACAAATGATATTCACAAGTCGATTATAAGTGAGATAGATACAAAACAATTCAAGCTCTACTGTTCATTTCTCCGAATGCACAGACAGATTGATGTTAAAGAATTTTAAACAAAATTTAAACATTGAAATGTATTGAATTTCTCATAGATTATTTCATGAATCACGACGATGTTTATCATCGTGTGCATTTCAAGAAAACTGCGTGCAATCCACGCATTGCTGATAAGTATTAAATATGTATATATTTTATATGCGTACAATCAATTATACGCTTCTATGTAAACCTCTATAACTATCTCCATATCTTGTGGTTAGGTATGCGTACCTATGTATATCACACCTATATTCTTGAGGTTATATAATAAATATCTACGAATATTTTCCTCGTGCTTTAAAAGAAACAAGTTACTTGATTAAAGTGGGCATCGTTTAGTATTTAATTAACTAGGCACAGTAATTTCTGAACAACTTTGAATTTACGATCATAGCCTGAATATTTTCTTGTAGTTAATAAACCATTAACATACTTAGACCAGGTTACGTTTGTGATAAAATTGCAACAGGATGGCAGTTCTTTGACCTCTAAGTAAACACGTATAGGAAAATCTGGTAAACATATTTGTAGAAAAGCAATTAAGTTATTTACATATAACCTAAACATCGATGACATAACCATATAAAACATTGATAAAGTTAAATTATAATGTACATAATATAATATAATATAATATAATATAATATAATATAATATAATATAATATAATATAATATAATATAATATAATATAATATAATATAATATAATATAATATAATATAATATAATATAATATAATATAATATAATATAATATAATATAATATAATATAATATAATATAATATAATATAATATAATATAATATAATATAATATAATATAATATAATATAATATAATATAATATAATATGTATAATATAATATAATATAATATAATATATATCACTTTCCGCGTCTGTCTGTCTTTTTTATGCGGCTTCACGGATTTGATAGAAAAATTTTACTAGGAAGAATGTGACGCAAAATATACTAAGTGTTGAATTTTCATTTTAAAATAGTCTGCGAAAGTTTATGAGGTAGTTTTTAACTCTTTTACGCAAAAACTACTAAACAGATTATAAAATTATTTCTATGTATAAGTTACATCTATATATATATATATATATAAATTTCGTGTCACGTGTTTGTCCGCTGTGAACTCCTAAACTACTGAACCGATTTTTTAATTTAAAATTTAATTTAAATAAAATAAAATTCTTTTATATATGTAGTTTACGCTTCCTCTCTCCTAGTCCCTTAAGTTGCATGCCCGACAGGGTACATAACACTGGTCTTTTATATATTTTATAACATCTTTATACATTATGGTTTCGCAATAAATGAATTGAATTAAATTGAATTGAATTGAAAATTCTTTCACCTATATAAAGCTATATTATCAGCTAGCAACATAGGCTATATTTTATAAAGTTACGCGGACGAAGTCGCCTGCAACAGCTAGTATTTCATATAAAATAGTAACGCTCCAATAAATTTGATTTATGCAAGTATGCAGTAACGATTTGAGTAGTGAAAATTTCGTAACATTGGCCGCACTTTTATAACGCTGACAATGTAATTGCTCTTTCCCTAACTCAAATGATGCATATCAGTTTAGACAAGTATCTTCAAGGTGTATAGGTTATATTATCTCGCAACCAACGAGTTCGCAGAAAATTGGCAATCAGCCATTAAACGGGTTGCCGATTTAATATTATGTTTGTTGAACATATACGAGGATGAATATTATAAGTGTTTCAGTGGATAGAGGATCTGATTGTTCTGCATTATTATACCTATATTTCACTATTATTATTATTTTATTATATCAAACTAGCTGTTGCCCGCGATTTCACCCGCGTAACCTTATAAAACATAGCCTTCGTTACTCGCTGACAATGTTGTTTTCTATAGGTGAAATAATTTTCAAAATCTGTCACAATTAAAACCGTGGAACAATTGTTTCGACTCGCTAAAGACAAGGAGAGACCTCAATAATATAGAGCAACAAAAAAAAGAAGATAAACCTTTTAAACAAAGTTTCCAAATTCTAAATAATTGTTAATTTTGGCAATATGGACCCAGACTGCTTTAGACCGGTCCTTTTGGAAAATTATAGGGAAGGCCTATGCCCAACAGTGGGAGTCCTACGGATGAAATGATTGGCTATAACAATTTGAACACATATCCTTAACAGAAACAAGGGCATGGTCAGTTGTATTAAGTGAATTCATAAGAGCATTTCAATCTATTTAAAAATTCGAAGCAAATTGGTGGAAAAATTCAAAGGGTATTAAAACGGAAGTGACGTCATCAAATTATATGAAAAAAAAAACTGTTATCCAATAACAAACAACATCCAATAACAAACATCATGTTGTTGTATAGTGTGAGGTCATAACATTCGGAAAACATAAGTTCTATTTTTGGTTACAATACGATCAAAATTATACGATATATTAGGGGTTAAAGTATGAAATTGCCGATTTGTACTGAAAAATAAAAATTCTTTTTTTTTTTAATTTAACATATTTATTTAATCAAAATAATTACCATTATTATCTATACATTGCTGCCATCTAATAGGAAGCTCATTTATGCCTTTGCGATAGAACTCTGGTGATCTAGATTCGACAAACTGTGTGAAAGCATTTTGCACTGCCTCCTGAGAAGAAAACTTTTTATCACGCAGAAAATTGTCCAAATCACGAAAAAAATGGTAGTCCGTTGGAGCAAGGTCTGGCGAATACGGAGGGTGACGAATGGTTTCTAATTGCAGTTCCTGTAGAGTCTGCAGATCAGTCAAATCATGAGGCACCCATTTTTCATATTTTTTTATTTTATTGATTTGACGCAAATGAGTCAATATTGTTGGTAAGGTAACGTTAAACCATGCCGCTAATTCCTGGGTAGTTTGGCTCGGATCGGCTTCCACCATCTCTTTCAAATCATTGTTATTCACCTGTGTGGGCGGTCTTCCACGTGGTTCGTTCTTCAAATCGAAGTTTCCATCACGAAAGCGTTTAAACCAAAATCGCACAGTGCGTTCATTAGCAGTCCCCTCTCCAAACGCAACATTAATATTGCGAGCTGTTTCTGCCGCGTTAGTTCCGCGTCGGAACTCGTATTCAAAAATCACACGAATTTTCGAAGTATCCATCTTTATTGTCTAAGCTGAATAAAAAAAACAACTGAAAG
The DNA here is from genome assembly GCA_936446665.2 of Synanthedon andrenaeformis. Classification (NCBI taxonomy): domain Eukaryota; kingdom Metazoa; phylum Arthropoda; class Insecta; order Lepidoptera; family Sesiidae; genus Synanthedon; species Synanthedon andrenaeformis. The sequence goes on along the minus strand of OW387781.2, from coordinate 7,373,134 downwards.
TTGATAATCGAATGTTGCACATTTTTTAAAAGAAGAACTACATAGGTACCGTATGAAAAAAGTTTCACTCAAAAATCTCAAATCATGAAGGTTCTATGTCAATTCGAAGTACCTATTACAATAAAACGGCAACTTCATACTTTAACCCCTATTATCAACATGTACCTGCCGCTTAAAGTTATTTTCTTTTGTCTATACTTAAACGCTGATGATGAAGAAAATACAATCGGTACAACCGAAAACACAATAACCTTAATAAAAAAAAAATCAATTTTTTTAATATACGAAATGACAAGTAGAGATAGTGAAAATAAGTGAACAAGCACAACTAACGAGGAAGGTCAAGTTTCGATGTCGTTTAATAAATAATTAATTTTCTGTAGTTACAAATTGACCAATCGATTCCAATCGACACGATGTGATAATTAAATAAAATTAAAAACAATTCTCATTGATAAAATAAAACCCTAAATTGCTATGTTTAAGTATTTCAGTAATACATAATATAGTTAGGTAGTTGTAGCAGAATTGCTGGAAGACCTCAAACCTTAAAATATTTCTTTTAAGTAATATTTTATTTCACTCTTTTAAGTAATAATTTCTTTCCGGGACTTAAGTATAGTGTCTCAACATCTGATTCTTGATTTAAGCCTGGCTAAAAAAACTGCCCAGTGGATAATACGGCACCTCTTCTCCGAAATACCTCAATGTTTAAAATCTGAATGCTCATAACTGTTGAGAAGGTTTAAGGTTGTTACAATCTTAGAGTTTTCATGAGAAACAGAATCCATACTTAACAGATTCTAAAACCGGTAAGCTAATTAGCTTGGGTGTCTAGGCTTAAGTTAGACACAACACTGGGTAACTTAACTGCGAACAGACTGCGAATAGTCAGAGCTTTATCGGTGTATGGGAAGCATATTATTATATTCGGCATTGGACATCAGTCGGCTGTGATTCCGATAACGATAATTCGATGTTGACAATGAAATAACTATTTATGTTTTTAAAACTCGTATTTGACAATGAAACAATTACGGTACTTAAATAGATCCGAACACACTAAACTAGTGTCCAAAAATATTTTAATGTGCCGAAATTAAAAAAAAAACATTACTTCTTCCGGAATCGTGGCATTGGAACCAAAAATGATATCTGGCACAACAATGATATTATGAAAAATAATGATTGGTAATTCTATCTATTCTTTATGATAAAAATTACTCAATCTATAACAAACCACAGAATGTAATGTGAAAATCAAGAAAATTTTATGCAATTATATAAGTAGTCTGTCTAAAAATATAAACTTTTTTTAACGTTAGAATTTTTTTAAAATTGTTTTGTAATTCATAGTAAATTTAATGCTCAACGCAATGTTAGATATAATTTGAAATCCAAATTTAAATATTTATAATTTAACATCTTGGCATCATCATAATCATTTTACACGTCATCGGTGACGACATTCAGATTTTTTTTACACGTACAGATGCACTGAGTAAGGCAAAGGTGAAGGCCACAATATACTCATATTAAAATATATATTTAAAATAGAAAACGTAAACAACACTCAAGTAATATACTATCATATTTTGTACACAGAATGAATAGCTTCATAAATTTATTCATGCGGTAATAAGTATGTAGGCTTTGTCTTTAGTCAAAGCTATGACGTCAAACATCTTTGACAATCATTTCGTATGTTCTTATAGTTAGGGAAAATATTGAATGAATCACTTTTTGTTCTAAAATCTTCAACTTTACACCATTCTATTGGACTTTTTTAAATAGTAGCTACCTAACCTACGTCTGTTCGGGCAATAAAGATGGTATAATCCATACTTGATATTATAAATGTGAAAGTAACTTTCTGTCTGTCTGTACCTTTTCACGTCTTAACTACTCAACGGATCATAATGAAATTTTAAGAAAACTAACGCCTGGCAAAAGTGTAATAGCAATAAAGATGTCAGGCGTTATATTGCTTTTTTTTCTAATTTTTAACGCCGACGAAGTCGCGGGCACCAGCTAGTGTCAATATAATAATATACATTTTATACTTGATCTAACGTGGTTCTTGCTAGAGGAACTAATTAAAATAAGAATATTCTTTTTTTGTTTCGGTTTTATGTGTGATAATTTCTTCTGTTTTGTTCTATATTCTATTAGAATATGCTAAATAAACATTACGTGATTAATGAACGACCCCTTACGTAGTTAGGTAATCGCTGTACATATCTCCATGATTATAAAATATGTTGATATGTTAATTATATAATACTCGTAACCAATAAAATAGACTGTTTACTTACCAAGCTATCAGCATCGATTTCGTTTCCATTGTCGTTCTCTTGGTACTGGAACATTTTCCTGTGAACCTTCTTGAATTCGTCAATCAACGCGTCATGTTGCTTCTTATTATTATCGTTGTCTTTTGTGTTGACCATATTGTTATTACTATTTCTTGCCTCTGTGACGCCGTTGTCTCGGTTCAAATTTTTCTTGTTCTAGATGTGATGATTAAATAATATATATAAGTATTATTAATGATAAAATAATGATAGAAAATCTTAGTTAACTACTTCTAAACCACCCAACGGATTCAAACTCGCTTTTCACCTATGGAAAGAAGGATGATCAGGAAAGGTTTGTATATATAAAAATTGCACCCCCAAGCAAAGCCGGGACTGGGTCACATACACATAATATAAGGAATAACTAAATGCCGTTATACATAGGTAAGAATCAATTCAGAACGGCTTGTCTTGGAAGTTATGATTATTATTTTTAAATAATTAATAGTCCTCATAAGGTTTTTAGGGAAAGTAAAATGGAAAAGTTACGCTGAAAATGGCAAATTATCCTCAATTTGGTTACAACTATGAATTCTTATTCGCCATTAATATATTTGTAGATATTCTATTGCAAAATAATGTTCAGCAGCGCCAAAAATTCAATGAGATTCAATTTTTTTAACAGACTTAAAACATTCGGACAAAGTACAACCTTTCTTTTTTCTATTTTTGTGTATGTAAAGGTCGCCAGACAAGCCCACGGAAATAACATCACAGGCGCTGCCTAGTAGTGTTAAGGATGATTAAGAAGGAAATGAGCTCTGGCGTCCCTTACTAACTTACAGAAAAGAAACCAGCACATATGCTGTTATTTCACGGTGATTTTCTGTAAGGGGGTGGTTACTACCGTCAGATGGGCTGCCAAAATGACTGCGAAAAGCACTGATTGTCAGATCCAGACCAGTCAACTTTGAAATGTTCACTTCCAAAGTTGGTCTTGCCGAGAATCAAACCCGTCCCATCCGTGACAGAGCGTCAAGTTAAGCACTTTAACCACCTTAATCAATATATGGTTAAGTTTTCTACTGTATCTGGAAGAGATAGAAATTTATTTCAAACGATTTGTATTTGAGGTGACCAGACAAGACCAGACTATCTGGGCCACAAATAAATATATTACACAATACAAAGATATATTGGCAATCATAAATAACCTTGTGGCATCCTATTGAGAATAAAGAAAATATTTTTTTTATATCAGCCTTAGCAGTTTCCATCTCGTGAACCGTTAACAAAGACCCAGTTTATTTGTGCACTAATAAGTTTCGTCAAATTTTTTTTAAATTACCCCGGAGATTATCTTTTTCTTTCAAATTTATAAATTTATATCAGGATCAAAAACATACAACAGAGCCTTTTTTTTTTCGAGGGAAAATCTGCGAATCAAATCCCCACTGACATACAACAGAGCCTAGGGTTATTGGATAGAAATCTTTAAAAATATAAAAAGAGGAATGTGCCAGCAGGTTAACTTACTAATTTTCTCTTTTGTATTTCTTCAGCGATAGCATTAGACAGAGTGGTCGAACTCGACAGACTAGAAGTATCCGAACCGGCATCTGCTTTCTTGATAGTTGGTGTCTGGTAATTGGAATAAGTTTTCGCGTATGGCGCAGTACTAGTGTGATGAACTTCCACGACAATTGTTTTCTTATCGTTATCCCTGTTGGCTCGATTCGTTGTAAACTGATTCTTTCTCGGAGATTGGTTCTCGTAACTGCACTGTATTGTAGCGCCGTCTTCGGTTAAATTTATTATCGTTCTATTCGATGGGCTCGTGATTATCTCCTTTCTATTTTTACTCATGTTGCTCTTATTGTCGTACGAGTGTGGATTATTTGGTATGCTAGGGCTGTCGTAATCGGGTTCTATGTCGGAAGGTGCATCAAAATTGTGTATATCGTTTTTCCAACCAAAATCAAGACTGTCCCATGTCCTCCTTTTCAGTCGGTTCATATTCAACCTAAAATAAAAAATGTATTAAATATTTATTGTGATTCTAAACTTTGAAATTTTGAACAACTTTAACATATAAAAAATGTAACTAATGAAAAAAGTAATTAGACTATGACATATATTATATCTTGCCAAAGGATTTTTTAACATTTAATCTTAATATTAATTTTCAGCACAATTAGATATAAGTAATAATATTTTTTATGTATATAAATATGCATCGAAAAAAGTGAGGAATAAATTAGTTCGTCATCATAAAAAACCTAGTTACATATTAATATTATAAAAAATGCATATTTTGTAATATAACTATTATTTTTATATTAAAGTGGCGACCCGTCCCCGGTTTCTCGCTGAGTTGAAATTTTCATAAATCTACATTGTTCCAAATTTCAGCTTTCTAGACTTAGTATAGTTTTAGCTGTGCGTTGATAGTCAGTCAGGACCAACGATTTTATAAGTATAAATAAATGAGTGAAAGATTTTACCTATCTGCGCGATCGGCAGCCTCTTCGGCTACACTGGCCAGTCTTCGGCGAAGAGCCGCAGGCGGTGCGAGGGGCGCCAGTGTCGTGGCTGGAGCAGGGCTTCGCTCGCCGGCCGCTGACGAAGCAGAGCTGTTATAACCAGAACTCTCGGGAGAAACCAGCTCCGTGCCTGCACCCTCACGGATCACCAAATCTAGTCGTCCTGACGCTTTCATTGCTGATATAGCCTGAAAACAAAGACGTACTGAAAAAAATGCATATGAATTTATTGGGTTCCAGTGACATAAAGTCAACTTTATTTAGAATTTCATCATTACGAGTACCTAGAGAAAATATATTTACAATATTCTCATACAAATATCGTTAGGCTAAAGCGGTTATCACACTTTACAATTTGAAGGAATCCAATTTAGGAACCTAAAGAATTGAAAATAGGTAAAATCAAAATTGGATCCAATCTATTGTAACTGCGATTACACTTTCCAATTTCCTAAATTGGAATCCTTCAAATTGTAAAGTGTGATAACCGCTTTAGAAAGCGAATATAACATTGTGTTTTACACCGTATTTTTAATTTAAAATTTTTAACACATAAATCAGTCACAGGCCATTAAAACTCAACGAAGATTTATATTCGACTTTGACATTATAATCGCTTTACTGCAAATCAGCAATAGATGATGTTTAACAAATATGAAGTTGTTACCTTTAAGTTTGTTAAAGAAATGTATGGAAGCAGTCTATAGCCAAATAGACTATGTATGTATGTATTAGATATGGTAAAACAAAACGGTTCGATAGGACTTATAATTTAGAAGATTGGCTACAACGGAGATTATGCATATAAGAAATTCATAAATTACTTTCTAGAAGAGTGTATATTATGGTTTTTAAACAAATTTATTAGTTATACTTTGCAGTTATCTATAATTAAATTAGAAGGTTGTATTAAGAAAGCCATTTTGTTTGGAAAGATAATTTAAAAATTACCAAAGGTACCGTCAACGCATCCCCTCTGGGTGACAACGACAACTTCCTAAAATGTCAACATCCTAAAACGACATCCTCCTAAAACGACAACTTTTTAAAATGACAACTTTTTAGCAAGTCAACGTCCTAATACGACAACTTTTTAAATCGACAAATTCTTAAATTAATTCTCAGGTCCGCTGGGGTAAAACTAGTTGTCATTTTTATACTTAGCCATTCATCTAACTTGACAAAATTATTTTGTGCCGATATTTTTAGTGTACGATTATAGAATTCGTCATTTTTATATTTTGACCATTTGACATTTCACAACTGAGGACAACTTCACATTTAGCACACCTTAGTAAGTTGTCATTTTGGGAAATGTCTATTTTGGAAAAGACGTTTTAGTTGTCATTTTAGGAAGTTGTTGTTGTCATCCTAAGGGAACGCATCTGTCTACCTTACTGGGAAATTCTGATCCCCTACAGAAGGCACCTCAATCGATATAATAAAGCAATATTCTATTATTTAATTATATTAGTATGAACATAGGGCTTAGGAAATAAAGAAAAAGAGATCAATGATTGAAGTACCTACCTCATTAAACATGATGTTGGAGAAATCCTGGCCGTTGCAAGACAGGACCTGGTCTCCTGGACGAAGTCCAGCTTCACGTGCAATACCACCTTCTCGAACGAATTGCACAAAAATTCCCGGTTTCCAATCCGGGCCTTTACAGATCCTGTAAAATAAGTGCATAAACATCTTACTTTAGACTTTAAACATAAACTTTAAACACTTCACGTAACATGTGGATATATTTTAAATAGTCATGATAAGGGTGTGACACCCTGCAAACCCGGACCAGTCAACTTTGAAAGGTTCATTTCCAAATTTGGCCATTCATTTCCAAATGGGACGCTATTTGGTGCGCGAACTTAACCATTCTACGAACAGTTTTGGCACTTGATTAGTTTCACAAGAAACAAAAATTTCCTGATACATTTAGTTATTTAAACTAGGTACCTATAAAAGTAAATTACTTTTAAAAATCAATATTTGTTAACCTGTTTAGCCTGAATTGTCAGTAATAAACTGATGATGTTAAAACATGAATTTTCAAATTTATAATACACTAGCTGGTGCCCACGACTTGAAAAATATTAAGTAGCCTATCCTGTGTCCCGTACGTCCAAATGTTTATCTACCAAGTTTCATGAAAATCAGTTAATTCTTTTCAGAGTTATGGAAGAACATACATACATACATACATACATACAGAAAAAAATTCTAAAAATCGTCAATTTTGTTTCAGTATCATGTATAGAGCCTATAAACACGATATCTCTGAAAACAAAGTAACTTACTCCATGACCGACCCTTACAGATTTATTATTAGTAATGATATATGTGTTACATTAAAAAGTGCATTAATTACCCGCATCCGAGTTTCGCCCGTGGCGGCACTAGTATAGATAGACGCAGGTCAGTCAGGCGTTCCGTGTCGTGACAGAGAGTCGGCGAAGACGACACGTCGGAGCCCAACGATGCTCTTTCTGACACAAACTGCCATGAGAGTTGTTCGTGCACTTTACTACAAAAACACAAACACGTTAATGTATTGTATACTTTTAGAAATCACTGAGTAAATGTTTACTAAGTTTTTCTTATGTAAAGGTCCACTCCATGGTATACACAGATGTTGCAATTACGCTGCCGACCATAGTATGGTTAAGGATAAGGGATATGGATTGCACTACTTGCTAGATTCAGATCAAATCCAATTTTGAAAATCAAACCCGAGATCCCTGAGACAGGCCATTGATTGCAACCCCGATGTTTTTAAAGCTTTTTTTACTTAATTATAGTTTTAAGTAAGTGTTCAAATATCCATAGAAAGTCATATGATTATGAAAGTTAGTAAACTTAGTGAACTTTAGTGATATTCAGATAAAATTTAACTAAATTTTAACTAAACAGAAGTTTGAACATAGGTTGTATTAGTTTTCGGGTACGGTTATCCGATAAACCTCAAAATCAAAATGAAGAGCTTGTTTTATTAAAAAATATTTAAAAATAAATCTAAATAAAATATCACTTACTCTTTAACTGGTAGCATTCCCACATCTACAAAAAAAAAGTAATTTTTAAACACATAATGTTTCGTGATAATATACAGGGTGGAAAGATAAGTCGGGCCCTGGAGGGAAACTACCTTAAATCCTTAAGTTAGCTCATTTTACATAAAGGAAACATTCCTTTATTTTTAAAAAGAAACAAAACTGCATTCAAAGCTTTTCTAAAACTCGCTTGGCTCGCCCGGGACTCGAACCAACTAAAATTAAAAAAAAACAAACACTCACTATTTTATTATAATTATACTAATCGATAGGATTATTATTCAGGATAAAATTTCTCTAACAAACATTTGGTCTTACTCTCGTCTGTCGTACAAGATATCCATAAAGAATACCTATTTAGTACACAAGTTCTTTAATGAACGTAATGTAAAAAATGTTATTTATGAAACCTGTTATGACACCGTGCAAGAGCTAAGGGTTGTAGAAAATGTGACATGTAATGTGACATTTTTATTATTATTTATTTCAATTTTTTTTTTTTTTTATTATCATTAGCATTATAGTTTAGATTAGATTTAGGTTTAGTACATGGGATGTTGCTTGGAGCTCTTACTGGTGCATGTTGAGCCTCCTATAATTGCGGCAGCATCCGCCTAGTGCCAATTATTCTGAACAACGTGTTTTAATTTGATGCCTGCCTCGTTGGGGGTCTTGTTTAAAAAAAAATGTTATTAGGGGCATACACAACAACACTTTGCTGAAGGCTACAAGAAATGAATTTCAACGGAGACTAAATTTGTGTATCCGGAACGAGGGAGCTCATTTCGAACAATTTATCAGTTAAATAATTTAATTATAACAAATTGTTAACAAAATAAAGTTAATGTTAGATTTTACGATCATTTTTATTTTTAAGACCAAATGTTTGTTAGAGAAATTTTATCCTGAATAATAATCCTATCGATTAGTATAATAAAATAGTGAGTGTTTGTTTTTTTTAATTTTAGTTGGTTCGAGTCCCGGGCGAGACAAGCGAGTTTTAGAAAATTTTTGAATGCAGTTTTGTTTCTTTTTAAAAATAAAAGAAAGGTTGCCTTTATGTAAAATGAGCTAACTTAAGGATTTAAGGTAGTTTCCCTCCAGGGCCCGACTTATCTTTCCACCCTGTATATCTAATAACAACATTTTATTATGTCTACGAAATTGATTTGTTAAACAAAACCTAATCATTTGCTTAACAAAACTATTGTTGACATTTCAGGGCTTTCTATTTCGTTTGTTACACGCTTTGCGCAACTTGGGTGCTGTGATACGTCAATAGAAGTTAGAACCAGGTTGCCTACGCACTTTCACGATTATGAACAAATATCATAAATAAAAATTGTTGCCAATTCGCCTCTAATACCTACCAATGTTGTAACCTTTTTCATTTTGATTAATTAATGTACCAACTGTTTCTCCATTGTTTTGAAAAGTTGCATTGCTAGGTACATTTACAGTTTGTAGTATCTTTGAGGTGGAGAGAAAAAATGTAATGTTATAATATCTTTCGTTTACAAAATACAATTTGAAGTACCACGCAATGGTAATTCCTCCTCAACCACGCAATGGATTTTGATACGGTTTTTCACCATGAATTCACCATCAACAAACAATATTTTGCAACTACTTCTAAAGCACCCAACGGATTTTGATACGGTTTTCACTAATGGAAAGAGCAATATACGAGGAAAGTATGTGCGAATAAAAAAATTGCGTTCCGGGCGAAGCCGTTAACGGGTCGCTAGTTCATTCTATTCTTATATTAATCTGCTGAAATCTGCTGCGTTGTATCTACTCAACTTACTGAACTTGCTGTAGGTACCTACCTACCTACTGGACTTTCATTAAGCACTATTATTTTTAATTTGTTAAAGTTAATTAATTTAATTTAATTCGAACATTTATCATTTTCTTATGTTACTCACATATAGTGCAGTTCTTAGTGTGTATGTGTGTGAGTAGTAGGTAAGTAAATTTTATTAATTTTATCCGAGTTAGGATAGTTAAAAATCGTTTACTTAGTATCAGAAATTATATTCTCTGTATTGTCGCGCATTGCAGCTCCAGCTATAGTGCTGTCTAGCTGTTCCGATAGGAGTCCAGCTAGAGTTGTTTTAAATCTGATAGATCAGAACTATGTCTTAACTTATGAAAACCATATCCGCCCTTTTCGTTCGTTCTTTTTACTACATATATATAACTAGGTATATATATAATATTAGTATGTATATTCTACCATATTCTACTTACGTCTGACTTTCAGTTTGAGTCGAGACTGCGATGATAAATAATGCACTAGCTCGCCGTGCACAGCGTCATCAACGCGACAGCCGTTCACGCTTACCAATTGGTCGCCGACCTGCAAATTAAATTGACCATATCATAAAAACGTCAACGCAGGAGATTATGATGATTATACTAGTATTTGGTTATAATAACAGTGTTAGCCGAAGGTTGAATCCCGGTCATCCCGGTCGGCAGGCAACTTTGAAGTGTTTTTTAACTTCAGCAGTGTAGATAATTATTAGAAATAATGTAGGTAATTGTTAAAGTAATCTAGATGATTATTAGAAATAATTATCTAGATTACTAATGCTTAAACCGAGAAGAAAAACATTGTGAATAAACTTAAGTTTATTTAACTTGTCCGTATGCGACGGTAGCCGCCAGCGAAAAACGGGATTGATTTGTTGAAGAAATTATTTTGTATTAAATTATACACATATATCATTACCTAGGGTTGCTATGCTGGCTACAATACTTCGTTGTAAAGTAAGGCTAATTAGCTGATTGAGGTAATAACCAGGCTAAAAGGATCGCTAGTGGTGTCGACCATTAGCGTATTGCCAAAATATTGAAATGAGTGAAATATTAAGTGTGTTTTCATTACCAAACAAGCCTCGTACATGAATTCTATAAAACCTTTACATTTTTTCCTATAAATTCTCTACATTTATTTTCATAACTTTATTTTAGACTAGCTGGCGCCCGCGACTTCGTCCGCGTTGAAAAAGAAAAAAGTAACCTATCCTGTGTCCTGTACGTCTAAATGTTTATCTACCAAGTTTCATGAAAATCAGTTAATTCGTTTACTTTAAGAGTTATGGAGGAACATACATACATACAATACCTACACTTACAGATTTATTATTAGTATTGATAAATACATTAATTTTTTGACTATTATTTAATCTATCACAAAAAAAACTAACCTAACCTAAACAATAAATTATTGATTAGCTAATAAACCAATTTGGTCACTAAGTACTAGGTCAGCCAAAAAAAGTTGCTATATTTTGCTGATCTAAATATTTATTCCTATCTTTATCTTATTTTATCACTTATTTAATGTTTAACTGAAATTTTTGGAAAGGAGTAGCTATATTATTTATCGACGATGGCATTATTTTTGACCTCAATCTAATTATTCAATTATAAAAAAGTTGCCGCTTCTTCTAAAGCGCGAATTTTTGGTATAAAATTCGAAATCTAACCGGTTTTCTAAATGCAAAACGAGACCTATTTGATATCTTGAATTAATTCAAGTTGTGTTTTTCGAATATTTAATTATGAGCACTGGAATAACTCCGAGGTAAATTGGTATAACCTTAATACCGGACGATCTATAGTTGGCAACAATGGATTTGTGTTTATAAGTAGTTATATCTAACTGCAGATATTGCAACACTTGAAGATAATGCTGCCGCTTACTACGCAATTCATCAAACTTCAAATATACAACTACCATCTGAACGTAGAGCGTAAGTATTGCCAGTTACTATGTAAAAAAAATTGCGCCTGTCATTTTACAATCTGATAAATTACAGACAAAAGTCAAGAAACAATTGAGTATCAAATGTTTAGTTTTAATAATATGAACAAGAACTTTTGTTGTGTAATCTTATTTTTTATTGATACAGGTTCTTCGTGATTACGGAAATTATTTCAAATGTTTCCAAGAACGAGTACTTTCAATAGAGAAACCGTGGCCTACTTTTCTTAGTCGTCATTCAACACCAATTTTAGGTTTGCCTTAAGGGTTTACGGGTACCGGGCGAAGTATGCATTTTCTTTCCACCAAACAACCGGTCTGTTTCACTCCAATAACTTCAGTTTGCGAAACAGTTGGTACATATTTCGATTGAAGGTTGCGAGAGGAATTTGATAATTTTGTTCTATTGAAATAAACAATTCGTTTGTTTACGTGTCTCTGCTTATTGTAATTTTGAGTTAGCTCTTTCAATGAGTTGAACAAATAGGCTATAAATTATTTATGACGTCACCAGTGCGCACGACGCCGTATCGGAATGACGAAAAATACTTTCTTCGCGTTCGTCTCGAGAAGCCGGAATGGCCGCCCCATGTCCCACATATCGAACAACTTTCGATCACACTTTCATTCTGATACTACTTTTTTGGGAGCTAGCCAGACTCAGTGGCGACATCGAAACCATGCATTTAATATTGACTTTAATGAGACTGGTTTTTAGTTCAAAAAATATTTTTATCAGATAAACGTCAACTATAAATTTTCTCTCTGTGTACTAAGTAAAAAATCAACTCGACGCCAATAACCATTAAATAGTTGCTGTTTAGTCACAGGAGTCCTCTTACACTTTCCTTTTATGTCAAATCTTAATAATCCTACTATTATAAATACGAAAATTTGTGAGGATGGATGTATGAATGTTTGTTACTCTTACACACATAAACAGCTCATCGGATTTGGATGAAATTTGGCACACAGATAGTTTATTACCTGGATTAACATATAGTATATTTTTATCATGAAAAAATGTTAGGTTTCCGAGGAATCGTCTAAAATATTTAAAAAAAAAATACTATTTTAATAAACGATAATGAAACTTGGGATTGTTGCATTTCGAAACCTTTAAAGTTCACTACACAGGCTATGTAGATAAACAAGCAAAACCAGGTAACTGCCAGCGGTTCGCCAACGAGATAAAAATGATAGTGATAAGATAAAGATAAGAAAGAATATAGGAATGGACTTTGGCATTCCTCGTGCTCCGAAATACGATAGCATGAATAAAGCTAATCACAGTGGTATTTAATTAAAGAGTTATTGCCGCAAGTCGAGCTACCCGATTTATGACAGCAGGGCAGCGTGTCTTACAATTTATATTACAATTTGGTCCAACCATTGACTGAGAGATTGCATGCCACGTAACGGCCTATGTAAAAAATATGTAAGAAAGGCCAGGTATGGAGGTAATTTTTTTTTCGTTTGTGATAATATTTCACAAAAGAAATAATCATACACATAATGTCGTATATATTTGTATGTTAACGTATCACATGCAGCTGAATACACTTGTCGAAACTGTTTACACTGTCATTTACATAATTCCGATCGATAAATTGATAAAACGCGAACGTACACCAATTGTTCAAGTGGATTAGTATGAATCATTTTAATTTTTAAAATTGTTAATCGCAATACTCTCAATTGATGAAACTGTTGTTTCTTAGAAGACAGTTGGTCTGAAATATTGTAATAACAGCTTTTCTATTTTAGCAAACATTACGCAACAGACATTAACTACAAAGAAGCGCACGCGAGAGAAGTCAGCCAGCGCAGAAGTAGAAAGTCAACTACCGACAACGATCAGTCTTGATATAATTGAGCTTAGGCGTCAGATACCTCTGTAAGTAAGTACACTTATAAATTGACTAATAAGTACCTGAGTCCTACATCGTGAGAACACTACTTAAATACAAATAGGTAAACATCATATATAATTGCTTAGCTATTATATATATATATATATCTTCACCTTCCTGAGTTATTAATTCCTCAGTAGAACATGCAGGTACCGGCAAATTTTCACTCGCCACAAGTTTCTTTTCCTGTTGGAGTTCCGTTTTATGAGGTTTTCTACCAAAACTGGAATTCTTGTCTCTATTTCTTGGAAGTATATTAGTTTAGGATATCAAGTTCCTTATTTAGTATTACGTATTATGTATTTACGTTCTGGTTATGGGCACAGACCTTTCCTGCGGAAATGAAGTAACTTAAACGACGTTCCCCCAAATGCAAATTAAATAACAAATAACTACAGAGTTCAGGCCAGACGTATTAGTTAGAGCAAACAGACGTCATTGACTTGAAAGTCAAGTGTTCTCATTCATCCAAAGGAGCAATAAGAAAGATGTAATAATACAAAACGTACTTGTTATTTCAAAGCAATGTTCGATAACCGCTAACACCTGTCGAAAGGCCGAGCAAACAATGGACTACGTTCTCCGTACCCAAAGTACCGTAACTGGCTTTGATAAGGCAACGCACTGGTACCATTGCACAAATGAATCATAATTCTTTTCTCTTGAAAGTTTTCTTAACTCTTTTCAAAAAGAATCTGCGGTGGTGTTTTTTAAAATCACTAATCAGGTCTCGTCTTTCGAGGATCACGAAGACTTCACTTTTGTGAATATCCAAAACATGCAATTTATTTTAAATACTATTAAATTAATTTACAAAGCTACTTAATGTAATTTTTATTTATGCTATAAAATTACATCAGTGAAGTGGTCAAACATGAATTGGATTAGGAAAATTTCAACAAGAATAACGCAACAGTTTCAGTCAAATCGACAGCAACTTATTTGACAGTCTCATTTATTTTGCTCGTACAGTCATTGACACCATACACAGTTAGTTCTCTTTTAAACCGTGTCCACTTGCATTCCCAGGACGCGTGGTGAATGTTTCAAAACAACCTATTGTACCATTGGAACAACGACGGATGTGCTCGTGAATTTTTCGTAACCACTTTATTAAGGAAGTACCTGATCGTGAGAATTTTCCGAATTCACAATTCAAAATGAGTAGCGTTAACTTTAATGTCCAAGAGAATGACCAAATTGCCATCTCGATTATCGACGTGTTTAACTTTCGACGTGGGTAACACATGTAGTTTTCATACGGTGCAAACTAGATTTGTTTTGATGCTCTATTTCCTAACGGTTATCCAATAAACTAGCATTGAATCGCGGCTAACGACAGCGCAATCGATAATGAAGTGTTTGACCTAAATCTTAGTGTTGTCAGAGCTATCATCAAGTATGTACTTGATGTTGAGTGAGTTGTAGCAAAGGAAACTGCGGTCGTTACGTGAACATTCGAAAAGAATGGAATGTTTCTTACGAAAACTGAACGTCGTCGGATGCAAGTAATTGCTCGGTAGTCTTAGACAAGCAGGCCACGAGTTAATTATGGTCAAAGCAGTTCGCACGGATCCAACAACTAAGAGTGTGTAGATACTAAAAGACCGCCCGTGGGAACTCGCTGACAAAAACTCAAACAACGCAGATTTTAATCTTCGCCTTTAATCATTGTACGAAACATACGTAGAAACGTTACAATGAGATAATGCTCAATTGCTCAATGGCCGTGTAAAAAGTAAAACAAACGTTCAAGTCTTAATGTACTATTAATGGCGAACTACCAGTCGCTGCTGGCGATGTATTGTTATCTAAATTATTGAACAGTTACTTATTGCCTTCAGAAGGTTCCATGTATTTAACATACATAATCGTAGTCTGTTCATTTTACTCTTACTTTCGCAATAAAATTTAAGTCGAAGTTTGAAGCAAAACAGCTTACAAAAAGGGTTTTATGGCTTTCGGCAGGCAAGCTAACTATCTACTTGATGGTATATAGTTTTACCGTCGTCTATTAATGTAAGCTACATAGTAGGAAAATGGATAAGAGATTAAGAAGAAATAGGAATTTAACTTTTTTGGTATTTGTTTCAAATAAAAAAAAAACAGATTTATTCATTTATAATAAATTAAAATTAATAATTGTCATTAATTATATTGCGTATATAATTTATTGACATATAAGTTATGAGGGAGATCATTTTGTGATTTGCTTCTGCGGATACTTAAATCCGGAATACTCATATTAGATTAATTTCCGGAAAGGTCTACCATCTAGGGTTTTTCAACAAGAACTTTGTTTTGTAAATCAAAATAAAACAATGAATTTAGATGACAATGATTAAAATTTTTATTGTATTAAAAAAAGTAAGGTTTGGCAATTAGGAATGAAATATAATATCTGATAAATGTCCACCACGGCCACGGTTACAGATGTTGATTCTTTCATCAAAGTTTTTAATAACTTTTTGGCAAAATGGCGGGTCTATTTCGTTAATCACTCCACGAATTTTAAGTTTTAAGGCTGCAACCGATTCTATTGGTTCCGTTAAGTTCCGTATAGACTCTGTCTTTAACATAACCCCACAAAAAATAATCCAGCGGGGTTAAATCACATGATCGAGCTAGCCACTTAACAGCTGAATTTCGTGAAATTATGCGATCGGGAAATTTGGTTTGCAATAAATTCATTGTTTCGGTGGCTGTGTGACTTGTGGCACCGTCTTGTTGGAACCACGTGTCAGTGATATCCATATTATCAATAATAGGCCAAAATTGAGTTGTTAACATCTCTCGATAGCGTAATCCATTGACCGTAACCGCATTTCCAGCCGAATTTTCG
Organism: Synanthedon andrenaeformis; assembly: GCA_936446665.2. Taxonomy (NCBI): domain Eukaryota; kingdom Metazoa; phylum Arthropoda; class Insecta; order Lepidoptera; family Sesiidae; genus Synanthedon; species Synanthedon andrenaeformis. Next base: position 7,356,711 of record OW387781.2, on the reverse strand, counting down.
AAAAAAAACGGCCCAATCACGCCTCCAGACCACATAGCGCACCATACAGTGACACGTTCAATATGTAAAGGCTTCTCAACAATCTGTCTTGGATTTTCAGAAGCCCAAATGCGACAATTTTGCTTGTTGACGTAGCCTGACAAATGAAAATGGGCTTCGTCTGAAAAAAAGATTTTTTCAGAAAAACCAGCGGGTTGTTCTTGAATAAATTGAGCGAATCTACGGCGATGTGAATGATCGTCCGGCTTCAATTGTTGCACTAGTTGCACCTTGTAAGGCTTTAAAGCCAAATCCTTACGCAGAATTCGCCATGTGGTTGTTGTGGATAACCTCAATTGTTGAGAACGTCGAGGAATTGACAAATTCGGATCTTCTTCAACACTGTGGCTCACGGCTGCGATGTTTTTACTTGAACGACCCGGTCGAACACGCGTTGGTGTTGGCACATTATGTACCGAGCCTGTCGACTCAAATTTATTGAGCAAATTCTTAATAGCGGTCTCAGAAGGACGATTATGTTGACCGAAAATATGCCGAATTTTACGAAATGTAACTTTTACAGAACCACCATTTTCATAGTGAATTTTTATTATTTTAATGCGATTTTCGAGTGAAATTGAATTCATTGTAACAATTGCCCAAGCTTCTACTACAGATATGTCAAAAAACGGAATGTCAAAACTGTCATTTAGTTCCGGTGTGACCATATTGAAAAACAAAGTTCTTGTTGAAAAACCCTTTATATAGTCTGCATTCATATAGTTATGCATATAGTTAGTATATAAACCAGTAACTCTTATTCCAAAATCCATTACTTATTAAATAGTGATAGAGAATTATTAAATTTAGTGTGAATTAATCATATCCAAATGAAATTTACCTTGAGTCCTTGAAGATAAGCTTCAGAGTTGAACTCTACTTTGGATACGAAGAACCCGGTGGAGTATTCCTTGCCTCCTCGTAATGAGAAGCCGAAAGCCGGTGCCGTTCGACGGGGTCGCAGTAGTCGCAGTACACGGACGCGACGGTCGCAGGTCGTCATGCCGGCAACACGACCCGACCCAGATGCCGATGTGTTCGTGGATGTCGTCGACGCTGCATACATTCCTTCACTGAAATCAATCATTAGTGCCGTTTAATAATTATTAAAAATGTTAATCTACTTAATTAATATTGTATTAAAATTGTTAAATTAAATATGTCATAATCACAAAAAAGTACGAGTGGTCATCGACGTTATGTATTCAAAATAACACAAAATATGATTTAGCGTAGGTATCTACAAGTAGATACAATATGTACTTTATAAAGTATTTTAATAAATTTGTAACTCCGTCTGTAGATAGATAATTGGAAAATTTTAAGGAGCAACTTTGAAAAGGGAAAATGGTCTATATTTTTAAAAATAAGTACTTTGATCATTTTTAAAAGAATATTGCTTGAACTTCCTAAAGCCTAACCTTCGCGTAGAGAGCAGAATATCCAGAAAACAGCTGTCGAATATTGTATAATATGAGAAAATTGATTTCACAAGCACTTCCTTCGAATATTCTAAAACTATGCTTGATAAAGTAGATTTAACAGCTATATTTTTTTATATTTTATAGCTATATTTTAGTTAAAAACTGAAAAATCATTTTTAGAATTAAATTAAAGAAAAGAAAAAAGAAATATGTGCTGAAGAATAATTCAAGATTATTAGCAAGAAAAATAATTTAATATTGAATTATCAGTTATTACTTAAGCATAGCACATAGCTTAGTTTGAAGTAGTACAGTGAATTGAGCAATGTTTTAGCCTAAAGGAATAGTAAAGAAGCGTTGTTCGTTATTTCCCTTGACATTATCATTATGTACTGATATATACGAGTCTATCTATACAAAGGTCGATAAATGCTATTTATTTCGTTTGTACAAAGAAGTTACTCGAGCTAAATTTGACAAAAGATTTATAGAACTTTTTACATACATTAAATTAGTATAATATAATGTAGTTTGAGACAATACCCTTAAAAAGCAGCACAAAACAAGCTTTTTATCTTAATTTTTAAACAGAAATTTTAAATTATTATATCTAAGTATTAATAAAAAAACGGTATTATATATGTATTATTTAAGATTAATCTAACAGCATTACCTTGTAAATATATAATAAAAGATTAATTTCTTGCTCGACAGAAAAAGAATCGTAAAGTTCTAAGACAGAAAAAGAATCCTTCTTTCTATATATCTATATCTATACTAATATTATAAAGAGAGGTTTGTATGTTTGTAATGAATAAACTCAAAAACTACTGAATTGATTTTGAAAATTCCTATAGAAAGCTATATTATGAGCGAGTAACTTAAGCTATATTTTATAAAGTTACGCGGGCGAAGTCGCGTGCAACAGCTAGTCATTTATAATATTTATTTTATTTATTTCTATATTTATCCTCCAACAACTTATAAGTCTAAGGCTTAAAGGAATAGTGTAAACACTAATAAAATATCGTGAAAAGCAGTTATTTTGTCATTCCAAACAGAAATTTACATTTCATTTATTAGTAAATATAGATAAGAATTGAAATAGTCAACAAGCAGTAATTTTTAGAGTGCGAGGATGCGGGTCGGATGATCTGCCCCCGGTGGAGTGACGAGGCGAGGGGCAGGGCATAAAGTGCAGCCTCCTCGGGCGGTGCATCGACCTCGTCGCTCGGTTCACTCTTAGTGCAACCACAGCCTCCCATTGCAGTTAACCATCCTCTACATACACTAAACCCATTGTTACATCACAAAGGTAAGTATAGGTTGACCCTTATTAATATTTTTTTTTTGTAACGACATAACTTGAATATATTATGAAATTCATGTAACTTGACTTGAATGTATTATAAAAACTTAGATTTTTTTTAATTTGTGAGATTTTTAAGATTGATTAATGTTCATACACTTAATATAAATTATTTTATTTCGAATCTACAACTGTAACTGGCGACCCGCCTTTAGCATTGCTTATGTAATAAATTTAATCTATTTTCCAAATTTTACCTTAGTAGTTTTGGCTGTATGTTGAGTCAGTTTCTCATTATATTCTAAAAAAAATGTTATGTATCGAGAGCTTACTTATATGATTATTTAAGTAACTGGATGGTACCATCACCTATTAACACAAACAACACCAAGAGGGATGCAAGTGAGCTGCCAATCTATAGGACATACAATAATGAATAAGGCGACAATATGAGAATATGCCATATCTCTTCTTCATCCTGCATATTTAATTTATTATAACTCATCGATCAATCATATCCACAAACTATTTTTAACTGTCTATAAATTGTTTTCACTAATAGAAGATTATATATGGCAAGGTCGTTTAGTAGGATGAAACTCGCCACGCTAAATTCTTTATTCGTCTGATTTCTAATCGGTGTGCCTAACTATTAATAAAATTAGAATAATTAATTTTCAAAAAAAATCAAAAATCTGACAAAATAAGCTCAAAGTAGAACGTGGAGTTTAAATAGAACTCAATACATCCAATATCCATGGTGCATTTACCACAAAATGTTTCAACCACGAGCACCACGACGACGTAACATCTAATGAGGAACCAATTTTACATCATCCTACTTGTAATGCAATACCGACAATTATCCTATACAAATGTTATACCTACATATTGTGATTTTTGGTGATTTTACCGCACATAGATCTCTAATAGCATTTTTAATGCTATGGCACAAAAATTTACTTCGTAGACTATAAAGTGACTAATTTGGATTGATTTAACATTTAAGAAATAGTCATTTAACTCTTTAAAGTTATTTTAACAAGTGAAAATTAAAATATTGTACACTTAAGAAATATTGTCCAATATTTTAATTTTAAACAAATAAATAAATATGTAAGTAAATAAGTACATTTTACTATGTAAATGATTTGCGTTAATTGATTTAAAAAATGGGTATCTTTTGCGAGCGTTTCCTCGTGATTCCAGTGATTTTTTCTTTTTTTTAGATGTCCATTAAAGAATAAAATATTTACTGAATATAACTAAAGTCCCAAAGACGACACAAAGGAGGTTAATTAGGGCGTTATATATTATATTATAGAGAGAGCGATTGTTTTTGCCTATATGCTCTATAGTCTATACTATACTAGAGTATATAGTATAGTATAGACAGTACTATACTATACTACTATCTATGCTATACTATATATGTATTAGCGACCCACCCCCGGGTGCAATTTTTTCTCCTATCTCGTTTTTCGCTCTTTTCATTAGTGAAAACCGTATCAAAATCCTTTGGGTGGGAACAGACAATTAGCGAAGAAACAGACAATATAGATTCAAGAGGTTCGTACACAGAAATTCCAGAAACCGTTTTCCTGACCTCGTTATTTAAGGCTTGGCATCGCACCTGAATATCTCCTTATTTTGTTTGGTCCTATAAAAAAACTGTTGACATATATTTAAATTTGGTAATTTATAAGAAGTTAACGAAGAGAAAGACAAAAACGGACAAAAACACAATATTATTTTATAGATTATATTGTGTATTTTATATGTATTACATACAGGTATAGGCACTAACTTCACAATTTGCACTCGGACAAATCGGGGCAATAAATTTAAGTAAATCTTTCGCTTGAAATAATTTTACTGCAAGCAAAGCGATAAGACAATTTTAGAATAGTTAAATAGGTCACCAAACTTAAAAGATACTTCAAAAAATTAAACAGATTATTACATTACCTACTTTCAGAATATTGCATAAACTAAGTTAGGTTGCATGTTATAAACATAAACAAAATTTGCAATAAACAAGAAGTGGACGGAGAGATCTGGGCGAGGAGTAATGATTCCATAAAGAGGACCACAAAGTGAGGTATAGGGGTCAGAGGTATTTTTCAAATTTGTCCCCCTATATGGTTAAAAATGATACATTTATAACTATGCTATAGTATGGCGCAGGTGGCAAGGGCAGTCAACCATGAATCCCCTCCCTGCGACTTCGCCCCAACCAACTGTTACTCTTTTTTTTTCACTCCGTCTAGTCAAGAGCAATGGCCTCGTCCAAACTGCAAATTATTTAACTCCAATCCTCAACGTTATGACGACTAAAACAAAACCTGTTTCCTTGTTTCGAGGAAACGCTCAAAATTGTTTTGGGGATGTCAGATTTCTTGTACGATTGTCTTTATTACGTTGTAAGTAAAAAAAACAATATATATTATAAAAAATTTAAAATTAGTATGCCGCAAGTAGCGGGGCAAGGTCCAAGCTACCGGTGGTTAGGGCTGCAGAGTGAGGAACCTCGTGACAATTCGTGCCGTGTCCAGAAGTACCGCCTTCTGTATCTGACCCTTGATCCATCCATCTAGCGAGAGACTCTTAAGATGTTGGTCGAGGCTCTTCGCTATAAGACCATTCGCCGATATGACTATCGGGACGATGATTGTCGAATCGACATTCCACATGGCGGTCACCTCGTGAGCCAAGTCTATGTACTTGGTAAGTTTGTCTTTCTCGGCTTTCACGAGGTTTTCGTCATGTGGAACAGTAATGTCAACAAGCATCGTCCGGCGTTGGGATCGGTCAATAACCACGATGTCAGGTTTATTGGCGACAATAGTTCTGTCCGTGATTATTGAACGATCCCAATAGAGCGTGGCATGACCATTTTCGAGAACGGGCGCAGGCATATATTTGTAATATGGTACTTCAAATTCAACAAGGTGATATTGAAGAGCAAGTTGTTGGTGAATAATTCTGGCTACTTGGTTATGTCTGTGCAAATACTCGCCATTAGCAAGATGAGAACAACCGGAAATAATATGTCTCAATGATTCTCCTGCACGGTGGCATGCTCGACAAATGTCTACCGTACCGTCTTTGAGAATATATTTCCGGTAGTTTCTCGTCTTGATAACTTCATCTGCTATTGCACAGACAAAACCTTCGGTTTCCCCAAAGAGCCAGTTTATTGAAGCGAGCGGGTCTACATCGGGTCCGGTGAGGGCTCGATAGAACCGCCCGTGCAATTCCTTGCTCTTCCATATCTCCCTGCGATTCTCGGTACTCAAAATTATTGGCTTGCGCCAGTTCTCCTTAGATAAGCAAAGCGGAGTGAGGTTTTTGTCAACTGTCACGACATCATGATGTATCCCACAATCGATGTTAAGGAAATATTCCCTGAGACTGCATATTTCTCGGTTCAGAAAGCCGCGGCCCCCCATTTTCCGAGGGATATACAGTCTCATAACAGACGAGCGCGGGTGTAACATCCGGTGTATGGTGAGCAGTTGACGAACCCTTCTGTCCAAGGCATCTAGTTCAGTCTGTGTCCATCTTAGTATGCCAAAGGAGTAGGTTAACAAAGGCATAACCCAGCTGTTGAAGGCGCGCACTTTATTGCCACCCGATAAAAGACTCTTAAGTACTTTTGTCAGGCGGGAAAAGAAGCGCTCCTTCACCATCTGTTTTATGTCCTTATCAACGATACCCAACGACTGTGACATACCAAGATACTTGTAGGTTTCGGTTTCAGATAGAGATTTAAAGGTCACTTCAGTGAGTTGTAAATTAGAAGAATTTACAACCTTGCCCCGCTGTACATCCATAACCGCACACTTATCTACTCCAAACTCCATCTTTATAGAGTTGCTAAAAGTTTCAGTTATTTTTAACAACTCTAACAGATCCTGGCGTTTGGATGCAAATAGTTTGAGATCATCCATGTACAGTAGGTGAGAAATGACCTCTCCCTCTTTCCGTAACCGATAGCCTAGTTTTGAATCCTTCAGTAATGTGCTGAGAGGATTCAAAGCTAGGCAAAACCACAGTGGACTCAGGCTGTCGCCTTGGAAGATACCTCGCTTGATACTTATCTTGCGGACCAGAGACGCTCTGTAGGCTGCCTGGTTGACGAAGAACTGTGGTCCATTGCTCCATGCAGGTACTTAAGAAAGATCTCAGAGTTGGATTAATTTTATACAACTCCAAAATCCTTCTCAACCATGAATGGGGCACCGAGTCATAGGCCTTCTTATAATCAATCCAAGCTGTCGACAGAGTCCCTCTGTTCCGCCTGATGTATGCCTTATTAGTTCAAACGGTTTAATGCCCGGAGTAAGTATTACAATGGTGACATGACATATAGTATAAAGTATACTATGGCAGCGAGCCACAGCCGTGACGACAATCAACATAGATAAATTTATGTTTACTTTAACAGGTTCACATGTCTGTTTGACAATGTTTATCCAATCGCCTTCCGTGTGCTCGTCGGAGACCGACCAGATGTCGCGCCAAAAGTTTATCATAGCGTCTGCATCTGGACGCTGTCCGGCGTTCACACCATTAACAGTTTCCTCCCATTGTCTGTACACCTTCCTTTGGTCACTTTGAAAGAGACGATTCTGTCTGTACCTGTGCACCCGTTCTTTGTATCGTCTCACACGGTTTGCCAACGCATAGACTTTCTGTTTAAAATAGTCAATGCGTTCCGTTGCCGAGGCTAAGTAGTCCTTTGATTTTATACTTGTTCCTACAAACGCCTGGGCAACGAAACGCATAACTTTGGGTCTATGATTTCCCCTTTTAAATGAAATTAATTTAGCGATGAGAGTCCTAAACTTACCGATACGTCGCTCGATTCGCACTTGCAATGTAGGGGCATCCTCGGCGTCACTGATTGCCCTGTCATTGTTTAAAAATCTGACACGGGCAACGCGACACGCCGCGATGGCCCCACAATACAGAATCGAGTGAGTATCAGTTAAGTCTCTGCTGGTATTTATGTAAGGGGTCAGCAGAGTGCTTAGGGCTCCCATCAATGCAATGTTTTGTCTATGCATTGGCAAACGCGGTAGACGTGGTCTGTCTTTAGGTTTGGTACGATACTGCACAATCGTCTCCTCCAAAGCCCTCCTCAATTTCTCTTTCGTCTCGGTACTTACATTCGTGCTCGCACAATCTGTTTCCTGATCAACAGGATCATTAGGTGACGCTGCCGATATTGGGATACCAGTTGATTCTGGTATCGGCAGGGCGGCGGGTAGATCCTGTGTCGGTGTAGATATTGCGCGAGCATGTAGTGAGTCCGAGCGTAGCCGATCAAGTGCAGACTGGTCCAACAGTTGGCATCGTTGGATAGCCCGCACCTGATCCGATAATCGTTGAGCGTTAACGGTAACGGCTGGTTCAAGGGCCTGAAACAGAGAGAGCATCCTGACACGGTACGCCGTCAGTTTAGTACCCCCCTCTGTGGCCCCGTAATAGGCCCGCATGCAGTTCTCATTCATTGCTTGAGTCCATCGCATGCGGCGCACTACACCACCGGTAGCGAGGGCCGGGCGCGAGGCGGATTGCCTCGCAGGCCCCAAGCGTGCCGGTAGTGGTGGTCGTCCTCGTCGCGCAGGTCTTCTTGACGGCGAAGGCGGCTTTGGCCCGTCATCATCACTCGACGTGCTCTCACCATCAGCTGTTAAAAATTCCTCCGCCGAAGAGCACGGAGACGACGATACGGGCGGTGGTGGAAGGTGTGCGCATCGTCCCGCTATTCTTTTTCGTAGTTCCATTATTATTCACTTGTTTAAATTGTGCTTCTTATAAATTTTAATTTTTTTATATACATTATATAACAGGGGTCTCATGTTCATTACTAATCGTTTTTTATCCATTTTCATAAAATATTGCTTCAAAGTTTTCTGTTTTCCATATATATAATTTTATTAAACTCTGACGTATATGTTTGACATGTTATTCGTGTTCTAGATTTCGTAATATAGTAATGATTCCGGGTTCCTTCACTTGAAATATAATTTATCACCTTTATTATACACCAAGAAAACATAAAATATTATAAATAATAGGAAAAAATAAGCAAAATACTATAAAAACACAAAATATTACAGTGAAAATAATAAACCACGACTGTCAGTGTCAGCGGCAGTTTATCTTATTATTATTATTATTTTATGAATTTGTTAATAATATTTTTAAATTTTATTTTATTATTATTTTTTTATTACTTATTGTTACACAAATGTATATTAATGATTTAACTAAACACTTAATTATCCTATTTTAATCTACTAATTTACTAACTAACAATTAAACAAATAAAAATATGAAATAATAACAACACTTAAAAAATTAATTAAACCATGTGCATGCTGGGAAGGCAGGGGCGTGGAGGAAACTAATTGGCCAAAAAGAATAACTCGTCCAGCACCGCCGAATCTTGCGTACTCTTTGAATACATACATACTTTACATACCCAGGACGCTTGCAGTGTTACTTCTTTGAATTTCTAACGCTATACGTTGCGTGAAGAAAGAGCTGGCGCGCCGATCGCCCGATTTATCGATTAGAAGTTTTCCTATCTCTTTCCCGAAGGATTTAGCATTAATTAAAAGTAAGTATTTAAAAAAAATTATAAACGCATTTTCCTGCACATCACATCACTTGCGTGCCTGCTAGCTGCTAATAGTGGTTTTTGATCAAATGCGATATTGTAGCATAAAAAAAATCTTATTGCAACTATTAACGTGTAATGACTTTTTTAATGTTCCACAGTAAATAATATTGTATATATGTATTCATATGAAGACACACTTATATTAAGGTATCATCGCGTGTTGCAAAAAGGCGGAGGAGTTCATCGTACATTATTTTCTTAAATATTTTCAGACTTATTAAATTTATATTAATATTATATTACTTATTAATATTATATACCTATTCAATCGTTAGTGCGAGCAAGTTCTATATAAACTTTATGTTCATTTAAGATGTAAAGAATACCTACCATCATTTATATTGCTTGTTTGTTATGATCAATATTGCTAGGTAACGTAAAACTTTTGGGGGAAACGAAACACGATTATAGGGACTTCTTAATTTCCGGTAAGCCGGGAAGCCCGGCACCATGCACATCGCTGCCTATTAAATTACCTACAACCTTATGTCGATGTGATTATGTTGCAGTTTTAATACTTTATTTTAAATTTCAATTACGCATTCTTGCAAAGCAACGCTGCTTATTCTATGAATAGAAAATGGATGCAGCAATATAATGAGCGGAGGACAAGACAAACCGGCCGCGGTTCGCCAATTAACCGTCTCTCCGACCCCCTTGGATACTATTCATAGATATGTACAGGTAGATGCGTGTCCCAGAATACCTAGTTCACTTGGCCGGTGCAACGTGCCGGTTTTTATCCTCCTTTTTTACAAAATTCCTTTGCTCGCAGTGTTTACAAAGGTTCCGAAGTTATCTTCTTAACTGGTTTCAAAGAAAGGCTATAATATTATATAAATTCTCTACAAGAATAAGTAAACAACAATCAAGAGAAATTTAAGTTTATTTTAGATTGTAATTTTTTTAATTAAATTTAGATTGTTTTAGAATTATGTAGTTGTTATTTAAAAATTGTATTTTATCTATTAGACCTGTTGGTCTATTAGCCTCAACGATCTGTTGGTTCAAGTTGGCCCTGGTCCGGTTCTCACAAGAATACCTACATTGCGCATCGCAGTCATTTGGGCAGCCGGTCTGGCGCCCGTAACCACCCCCTTATAGAAGACCAACGTGAAATAACATCATTATAACATCATATAGTGAGTAAAGGATGCCCGATCCCATATCTCTATTCCTTATCCTCAATCCTACTAAGACAACGCATTTGCATCACATTTGGCGTTGCTTGCATCACATTTGGCGTTGTTTGCATCGACTGTAGCCACATACCATCAAGTGGACTGTCAGCCTGTCTATCGACCTTAACATGAAATAACTAGCCAAAATATAGTAAATTACTCTTACTGTAATAAGCTATAATTAAAATTAAAAACTTTCTATTGAGCCCGAACACGCTATATCTGCAGGATCAAAATCTGTGTATCCGTTTTGGGTCTACGATTCCATATACAGACAGACAGATACACCCATACACACACCCACACACGTCAAATTTATGACACCCCGTTTTTTCGTCGGCCGTCGGGGATTGATAATGATTATTTAAATGGACCGCTTGTCGCTTATTGCTTGAGGAATATTGTCGATAGTCTGTTATGTAAGTTACTGCCTTTAATAATAGCTGTTCATCACATAGTACACCGATAGGAGAAGAAATCGTTCAAAAAAGTTGTATATACCATCAATAGATGGAAAGTAGTTTGACGGACCAAACAGATGTAGTTTCTCTAACAATTCACACGGTGTTGTAAAAAGTAGTCATCGCGTAATTAAATTACATATAAGTACGAGAACACTTAAAGTTTCAAAAGAAAAGTTAATGAAACGATCAAACTAAGAAGTACCTTATTATTTTATTTTTAAACGCGACTTGTATAATAGGTACATCGCTCGTAGGATGTAAGTATATGGTGCAAAAAAAATTTCAACCATGCGAAGCCTGAGGCGGGGTCGCTAGTACAATAAAAAAAGCACTTATTACTAACTTTTTTTGGTATTTTTCAAATTTCCTTTCTCCGAAAATTTATATATAGGTATTTTTTTAATAATCTAATGAATCCATAATTTCTCAATTCATTCGTATATTATGAATGGCATAATTATAATAGGTATATTTATACAATGTATACGGTTTTATAAGTAACTATCTGAGATAATCAGAGCCTTATCTATCAATAAATTTAAGAGTGTCATTAAAACCAAACTCTTCTCGAGAGGCTATAAAATCACTGATTATTTAAGCGACAATGAAGCCTGGATTTAAGGTGTATAACGCCGATTTGGCCTTGAAATATTAGGCTAATTTCCCCGCGCCACCCTCTACAAGAGATCGACCGTACAGAGATGGCAAAGAGTAGTATGGAGACTAGACGACAAAGGCACGACATAGTCGACTGAGCCTACTTTACTGCAAATACATACTACAAATTTATAATTATTTACAATGTAGAGGGATAATTCAGTAACAATGAAGCGTGTTTTGTTATTTAGGTAGTAAATTATGTTACCTAGTAAAAATTTTTACCCGTCTGCGCCACAACGAGGGTTATGTTTTTAGAGTGTATAGCGGCGCGGTCCCGGCTTGGCCCGGGGTGTATTTTTTCTAAAATAAACGTAGCCTAAGTTACTCCTTCCGAATGTTAAAGCTTCATTTGGTATGCCATCTGGTCCTGGGCTTTTCTCTGATTTAAGTTTTTTTTTTTTTTAATATGTCCTATTACTTCTGTCGTATCCACCTCAGAGGGTTCGTCTTTGGTGTTGTTATACTTTCTAAGACATTTGTTTTTAATTACACATGTTTCATCTTTGTTCTTGGAACAACATTCGGAATTTCTCTTTTAGCACGTCCACTAGCACATCTATTCAGCAAAGTTATAAACACAGGACAAGTGCCCGAACAATGGAAAAAATCAGATATAATTCTGTTATATAAAAAAGGCGACCCTCAAGACCTGGGCAACTACCGCCCAATTAGCCTTCTTCCTAGTATCTACAAACTCTTTACGTCTACACTACTATGCAGAATCAATGGCAAAATCGAAAACCTTCAACCAAAAGAGCAAGCGGGATTCCGGTCAGGTTTCTCAACAATAGACCATATCCATGTAGTACAACAAATAATAGAAAAATACAAGGAGTTCAACAGACCGTTATATGTGGCTTTTATCGATTACGCTAAAGCATTTGATACGATATCACACGATGCAATTTGGGAAGCACTAAACAAATGTCACGTCCACGAAAAATATATAACAGCCTTGAAAAACATATACGACACTAGCAGCAGCTGCGTGAAACTAGAGAGTCGAGGTCCCGAAATACCTATTCAACGTGGTGTGAGACAAGGAGACCCCCTTTCCCCCAAGATCTTCATAGCAGTGCTACAAAACATTTTTGAAAATTTGAAATGGGAAAATGAAGGAATTAAAATAGGTACTCAATACCTAAGCCACCTCAGATTCGCAGACGACATAGTCCTGTTTGCTGAGAACAGTAAAAAACTAGAAAAAATGATAAATTTACTAAACGAACAAAGCGGACGAGTGGGCCTTTTGATGAACAAAGATAAAACAAAACTTATGACAAACAGCTACACACGTACAATAAATCTAGGAGGAAAAACACTTGAATATGTTAATAAATACACATACCTCGGGAAAGAAATATCATTCGAAGACAGAAAGGAAGAAGAAGAGGTAGAACGCCGAATAAATAAAAGCTGGAAAAAATACTGGTCACTCAAAGAAGTGATGAAAGGGGACTATTCGCTTCACCTAAAGAAAACGGCGATGGACACATGTATTTTACCGACTCTCACGTACGCTTGCCAGTCGTGGACTTACAGCAGAAAAATAAGAACTAAATTAGTAAATTGCCAGAAAGCTATGGAAAGAAGCTTACTAAAAATAAAAATAAAACACAAAATAAGAAGCGAATCCATAAGAAAAAAGACTAAACTAATAGATGTCCTAAACTACAGTCAAAAGTTAAAATGGCGATGGGCTGGCCACATAGCACGGTACAGCGATAAGCGATGGACAATAGAGGTTACAAGATGGAAAGGACCAAACGGGAAAAGACGAAAAGGACGACCGATGAAAAGATGGAGTGATGACATCATAGCTACAGCGGGAAGGGAGTGGACGAAACAAGCTAAAAACAGAGAAAACTGGAACGAACTGGAGGAGGCCTATACCCAAATAGGGGTTCCTATCTAATATCTTAAGAGAAACTCAATGTACATAAACATGCATGTAATGATGGGAAATAATAAAGGCTTATTATTATATTATTATTATTATTATAAGTTACTCCTTATTACATCAACTACCTGCCAATAAAGGTACCGTCAAAATCGGTCTAGCCATTTCAGAGATTAGCCGGAACAAACAAACAGACAGACAGACAAAAATTGTATAAAATGTTATTTTGGATGTTATTTTGGATTTTTTCTAAAATAAACGTAGCCTAAGTTACTCCTTATTAAATCAGCTACCTGCCAATAAAAGTCCCGTCAAAATCGGTTCAGCCATTTCAGAGATTAGCCGGAACTGACACCCAGACAGACAAAAATTTGGTTTGGTTATGTGGTTGGTTTATTTTGGTGTATGTACTTATATATGGTGTATGTACGTATATATATTCATATGCATGTAGTAAAAAACGGTTATTTCAATATTACAAACAGACACTCCAATTTTATTTATATGTATAGATGTATGTATATTTCTTTATACGAATATAAAATATATGGTAAAAGAGCCAAATAAAAGTTTTTATCAAAACTAACAATTTTTTTAATTTTCAGTAAAAACAATTGAGTTTTTGCACCAACCGTGCAAACTTCGCGTGGTACGTTTTGTTTGGATAACACTAATGCCGGCGGTAATAAATTTTTTTTTAATTTTGATATTTTTTTTCAAATTCACCAAGTGAGTGAAGTGACAATAAATTGAGACAAAAAGTGTTTTTTTTTTTTTTTTCATTTTGATAAAGATTACGAACTTTTTAAAGCGAGAATCTTGCTTCTTCAATTTTTTCAAAAAATCTATCGAGTGGGACAAAAAAGCGGCTGAGTGAATTAAATGGAAACTCTGTGGGGCTTTTTAGGGTATATTGAACTGTAAAAGGCACACTTAACATTTATTATTTTCTCCATATTTTTGATTCAGCGCTTGATTTTTCTAAAAGCTATCAAAAGCCCTTTTTTATAATTTTTAAAATTCATGTCAATAGAATTAAAAAAAAAACAAATGCTTGTAGAAAATTTATTCACGTTTTCATTTTGTTTTCGTTTTGTCTTGTCTTTTGCCATGTCTAATTGTTTTGGTTTGGTTTTGGGTCTTATTATTATTAATTGTGTAATTTTAAAGGAAGGGGGGGGAGTAAGGGGGGAGCGGAGGGGGGCTGGGAGGATGGTGTTGATAGATTACCCTCACCTTTCAAATAATACCTAACATGGGGTGTCTATTTGTAACCGTTGACCATGGTTACGTCAAATTTTTTATCTCGTCGAGACGTCCCCGATGAGCCCAAATACGATCCGGCTGTGACGCGCCGTTTCCGAGTTTCGGCCGGGGGGGTCCGAGGGGGCGTCAAATTTTTTATCCCGTCGAGACGTCCCCGATGAACCCAAACACGACCCGGCTGTGACGCGCCGTTTCCGAGTTACGGTCGGGGGGTCCGAGGGGGTGTCAAATTTTTTATCTCGTCGAGACGTCCCCGATGAGCCCAAACACGACACGGCTGTGACGCGCCATTTCCCAGTTACGGTCGGGGGGGTCCGAGGGGGGCGCCAAACTTTTTATCTCGTCCAGACGTCCCCGATGAGCCCAAACACGACCCGGCTGTGACGCGCCGAGTCACAGTCGGGGGGCTCCGAGGGGGGCGTCAAATTTTTTATCTCGTCGAGACGTTCCCGATGAGCCCAAACACGACACGGCTGTGACGCGCCGTTTCCCAGTTATGGTCGGGGGGGTCCAAGGAGGGGGCTTTTTTTTTGGTGCCCCGGTAGACCGGATGACACTTTCCTTGGTGACTACCGATCACCCTCTATGACCTTCTGCAAACGCCACCCTTCTATCCCTCATAGTTTCCGAGAACCGCTCACCAACTTTTTACCAGAACGGTGTACCGAGGATATCGGATTTTTCTGGAGGTCACGGGGGCGTCCCCTACGCGACCACCTACAATAGGGAAACCCCCCACCGCTCCTTCTAGGAGAACAATTCGATGAGTCACTAGATACGTGAGTGGGAATCCGGCTTTATAGTGGCTTTAAGTAGGTTGCTCGATGCCGCGGGCTTGCAGCCCGCGGGGGGGTTTTTGTGTTTCGTTTTTTGTTGTCTTTTTGCCATGTCTAATTGTTTTGGGTTTGGTTTTGGGTCTTTGTTTTGTAATTCCTCCCATCCGTTTCGCCGAAAATGCCACTTTTGTATGGAGGGGGGGCGAAGGGGGGGAGGTGGGGGGAAGTAGACGGTCCCGGCGGATGGGCCTCGGGGAGAAACCGTTATCCCCCAAAGACGCCGCCCACCTATTTCCGGTGGTTTAGGAGATATCCCCCTTTGATGAGTCCAAAAAAGTTGTATGGAGTTTAAAAAAAATGTATGAACGGGATGGGGATGACACTTTCCCTGGTGACTACCGGTGACCCTCTATGACATTCCGCAAACCCGGTCCCTCTGCGACTAATACTTTCCCAGATCCCGTCACCAACTTTTTACCAGGTCGGTTTACCGAGGATATGAGATTTTTCTGGAGGTCACCGGGGAATTCCCTATCCGACCACCTACAATAGGGAAACCCCCGACCGCTCCTTCTGGGAGAACAAATCGATGAGTCACTAGTCACTAGTTGGGTATGTGAGTGGTATTTCGGCTTTATATTATAGTGGCTTTATGGCTTTATTATTATTATTTATTTATTAGGCTTATTAATTTATATGTATTAATTAATAATTAATTATTATTAATATTAATTAATTTAATTAATTAAAATTCATGAAAACTTTCCTTCCTCGTTTGGTTTATTTTTGATATATTACGCTTTTGCCTCCTTTGCTTACTTCCTATCTTTATTAAATTTAGATAACAAGTATATATACAGATGAATTATTAATTGAATATTTCAGATTATTAATAAATTGAATATTATATTACAACATAATTTATATTTAGTTTTTTAAAGATTTAATTAAAAAGACAAAAAGAAAACCTATTAAAGTATTATATACACTATCATGCACTGTCTGTTCTGCCACTAAAATGTTTATTCTTTGTTTATTATGTAAAAATTAATAATTTGATGAAGCGCAACGCGACACAGGTCCGTGTAGCATCACGACTCGCCCCGCACTGATTTTATGGACGAGAACGGGTTAGCGCTGAGTAAGTGGGGAAATATTTTTGATAAAAACATTATATAAAATTCAATTTTACGAATTTTCAAAAAGCGCTTTCAACAAATCATGCTACATTGTTATCTTCATAAGTGTACAAAATTTCATAATCTTTTGATAAATATTGTAGAAGTGAGATTGTTATAACTGAAATTAAAAGGGGTGAGTTTAGAATTTTTTTCCTGAATCAATTTCAATAAAATATAATTTTTAATCCCAACAAATCATTTCTCATATCTCGTAGATAAACATATATTTTTTTCGCTGAAGAAAAGGCGTATATATAATGAATAATACTGTTACAAAATGTTGCAAAAATTTAATTTTTTGGAAGGATAAGCCTTAAGCGATTCGGAGCTCATACTGTATTTTAAACAAAATCAAAGTAATATATACATATTGTATATATACTTTGATTTTGTTTAAAATTAAGTGTAACTGTTGTAATTTTATATTTTAAAGATGACAAAAAGAATAGCATCCTGAGTTTTTTCGGGATTTCTTTTCAGGATTGTCATCTTGGCTTTTTTTTCCGAAACCCTGGTAAATTTAAATTTATAATGACGATCATAAATAAGAGTTTCTTGGAGAAACCTAATTGATAAGTAAATATTTTTAATTGATTTAAGACTTTACTTACTTTGTCGGCCAGTTAAAGTGAGACGGGCGGATGTAGGACGAGTTCTCGTCTTGAAAATTCACACTGTCTAATTAGATACTTCTCTGTTTGCTAGAATCCCGTACTGAATGGGTGATTTCAATAATAACAGTTCACTGGAATGTTGAGGGAATTGCAAAAATTAAGTGTTGAGTTGTTGTGTTAAAACTGGTTTGCTGACAATAAAATTCACTAACAAGCCCTTTGGTCGAGTAGTTAATTGTGTTATTTCTCGGTCGCAAGGGTCTGGTTTGATACCTAACGAAGTCAACTATGGTAAGAATATTTATTTAATTATAGCCTTGGTTTGATTTACCTACTGAGTCTCGTCTCTGATTTGATTTATGATTTACTGAGTGGTGTGTATATGGTGGCGATTAATATATATGTTGTGTGATTTTAATATTAATATCAAAATAAAGTGAATGTCAAAATACCTTATTATTTTAAATAAATATTTAAAATTGAAAGTTGTTACATTGAGCTTAGGTTTCGCATTTATTTTGTGTGAGCTATAGGCTGACATGCTGCAAATTAGCAAATTGCAAACTGAAAAACCTTCAAAGGGTTTTTGCACCTTCAAAAGCTTGATGAAGTCTATATTATAACTCAATTGAAACACATTACATTATGTTATCAATCAATCAATACTAATAATAAATCTGTAAGGGTCGGTCATGGAGTAAGTTAGTTTGTTTTCAGAGATATCGTGTTTACAGGCTCTATACATGATACTGAAACTAAATTGACGATTTTTAGAATTTTTTTCTGTATGTATATATGTATATTCCTCCATAATTCTGAAACGAATTAACTGATTTTCATGAAACTTGGTAGATAAACATTTGGACGTACGGGACACAAGATAGGCTACTTAATATTTTTTAACGCGGACAAAGTCGTGGGCACCAGCTAGTCAATTCTAATAATAAATCTGTAAGTGTAGGTATTGTATGTATGTATGTATGTTCCTCCATAACTCTGAAACGAATTAATTGATTTTCATGAAACTTCGTAGATAAACATTTGGACGTACCGGACACAGGATAGGCTACCTAATATTTTTCAACGCGGACGAAGTCGTGGGCACCAGCTAGTATAGTATATAACTGCATTATGTTTTCAAGCTGTTTAAACAAACTCATTATATAATTAATATATGAGACTAAATAAAGATTTAAACATAAAAGCAGACAAAAACCGTTAGAAATTTGAGCCCGTTTAAGTTTCGTTATCATCTTCATTAAACTGATTCCATTCACTTTTGAAATCCGGTAATCTAAAATTGCAGTATATTTAACTCAGCCTACTTTATTCAACAATTTTATTCAAATCGTACTCCCATTATTGTTTAGCCTTAGCTGGATAAACATGAAAGTACATCATTCAAAGCCATGGTTTTTTTAACGTATATTTTGGAGAACTTGGTAATAAAAATATTTCTTAATTTCAGTAAATTCCTGTAAATATTTCAGATTTTGTAAATGGGGATAACATTCAACCTTTTTTAACACTTGCAAACTTAAATATCTATGAAACCCCATTACCAAATTACACCAGTAAAATCTTCTTACCTAAGTCAACGGTTAAAACGAAAATAATAAAAAACTAATGCCCTGATATCCATACAAAACGATCCATCTCTTTTTAGTATCAGTACCAATGATAATGTCTGAATTTTATTTTATCTAGACCACATTGACAAGTTAAAGGCCGAATTTGATAGCACACAACGATAACATAGTATTAACTGTTTTATCCTAAAATGTCCTAGTTAAGATATAAAACTCAGTTAAAATATGCTATTAATATTTTTTTAAATTAAATACAACAATAATATAATATATTATAGATTTATTACAATGATTACAAAAACAAAGCAATAGATGAGAGTAGTTACAAACCTTTTTATTTTTCAATTTTCAGTTTAAAAACTGTCTCCTTTCATTGTTCCTTTTTTAAATGATCGGACATTTTGTTGACTCGATTTAAAAACAATTTTTTACACTAGCACCAGTCACACAGATTATTAGTTTTCGAACGAATGTTTTTCAAATATAAAACAGTTTCACGGTTCGTTTGTAACAACAACGTCGACCCACGTAAGGTACGGATGGCAGCACATAGCCGGGTGGTAATGGTAAATGTTCAGTATTATAATAATTTCGATACACTAGAACGGCCACGCGTCGTAGGCGCGTGCGTTCCGCGAGAACTACCGACCCGAATGGTTAACTGAAGTGAAATAAAGGCAGACCATTGAAGAAAGTCCAAACGTCATCGGTGTTTAAATAAAAGCCTTCGCACGACCATTGTATTCATTTTCCTCTTAATTAGTGGGTATATTACGTATCTACTGCGTTTTGCTACCTATCTGCACATCCTATAATTATGTGAAAATTAATATTTAATAAAGCGGCATAGATATAAAAATAAATAAAATAAAAATAAAAATAGCATAATATGTTATTCATCACCAACAACTCCAACTTGTCTTGCGACATAGGCCTCTTCCAAAGCTTTCCACTCATTGCGATCTCTTGCCGTTTTTTGCCAAACTCCGTTTGTGGTCTTGTCCAGGTCATCCGTCCATCTGAGATAAGGTCTTCCTCTTTTTCGTAATGCTCCTCTTGGGTACCATTCCACTATGTCTTTGGTCCATTTACTCACGCTTTGTCTGATCATGTGTCCACTCCAACGCCATTTTTGTTTTTTTTACGATATCATTTATTCATTTTGTTTTTGATTTTTCTTTAATTATTGAGAGTTTAATTCTATCCTTTAACTTTATATTAAGCACACTTCTTTCCATATGATTTTGACAAATCTCAAGTTTCTTGGACTGTCTTTTCGTCAATGTCCAAGTTTGGCATCCATATGTCATCACAGGTATTATGCACATATTAAATAATTTAAATTTTGATTTGTCGGGATTTCTTTAGCTTTCATCACCTCTTTAAGTGCCCAAAACTTATTCCATGCGTTTCCTATTCGTTTCTCGATCTCTTTATTTGTCTGGTCTAAGGGTGATATTATCTGTCCCAGGTATACGTATTCTTTAACAAATTCGATTACATTTCCCTTCACAACAATTTGTTCCTCTGTACTATTTGTCATTAATTTTGTTTTTGTCATATAAATAGTGAGACCAACCATTGCTTTGCAATAAAGCGGCATAGATATAGGAGGTATAAAAATTAAAAATATTTTTTTTGTGATAAATTTATGTGATATATTTTGTTACTGCGATTATTATATTATGTTATAAGAAAAATAATTTAAACTTCAAGACATTTTTTTGCGAATTTACAATTTGTATTTTCTTACTTCTAAGGTGGACAGGAATGATGTCAATTCCTGCCAAGGATTGGAACTCCCTTCCGGCACACTTCCGGCGTCTCCGAGCTCATATAACCCAAATCTTTTTAAAGTTCGAGTGAATAGGCATTTTCTGGGTTAGTTTGCTCCGTCGCCTCGTCTTTCCTGCACGGCTAGATGCTGGCCAAGATCAAACCTATTATTAATAAAAGAAATAGATTTTTTTTTAAATTATATCAAATGTAAAAATAAAAACACACATTTTCCATTTTGTAATTGCATTTCAAATATGTATTTCTAATAATTCGCATCTCTGTATATTAGATATTCTGCGGGTATATAATAAAACAGTGTACACATTCGAAACATATTTTATTAATGGCACAACAACACTAAACTAAGTTCCCCATCATTTATCACATCATCATTACCCTTCGCCGCGTCGCCGCATCTTCGTTTCTCCTGTTTGTACAAGTATCAAATACTGTTCAGGAGGGATATTGTGCTTCATTCATCTCAAAAATATCACCAAAAAAATACAGTCCTCAATGACGCCTCTAATACATCGCAATATTTCGCTTTCTTTATATCTAATATTTACATTAAACATCTATGTAACATCGATTTAATCAGTAATAATTTTCTAAAATACATCAAATTTAACAACAATATTTTCTATTCATTAGGCATTTTAATTGTCTCGTAGAAACATACGTATCTTAGAGATAAGTATTCAATCGATACTGCCCTGTACCGGTGCAACTCATCGCTCGCTCCGTTGGTCGACTTAGCGCAATACACACGTACCGGAATTTCCGGCCGGAGTATTTCGGACGGTGCTAATTCGTTTGAAGCTATTTGTCACACGCGTTGTCATTGTCACACGCAAAGCGATTCCGATCCAATACCGGACGGATAAAACTGACACCACTGGAATCGCCTGCGCCGGCTGTCCACCATCTTTCCGTCCGGCACCGAACATTATAGAAAGTATATGCGAGGCGACACATGACTTCGAAAATTCGTCCTGGATTCTCGGTTGAAAGTTATTCTATCGTTTTACCGTAATTTTTCATTTATATTGTATATAAACGTACAAACACTATGGGATCCAACCAAAATGGTACGATTTTGCGTACAATTCTACAGCCAAATGGCTGGAAATCAGCGCTTTTGTCCGTTTCCCGTAAGTCAATCGTCCAGAATTACCCGTACGTGTGTCATCGCGCTTACGGCTTGTCGACTCACGACTCTACGACTCCATCGCCTCGATATGACAACTAACCGCTAATGCGCCTAAGCACCTACGCCGACGACTGGTGGACACTACACTTGAACCCATTTATTTATTTTTAATATGCCTTAGCACGTAGGATCTAATACAAACCTATTCAAAAGCAAATAGGTGGGACTAGAACTGATCAAACTCATACAAATATTACAGTAACACCATTTATAAAATTATCAAGTGTACAGGGATATAAACACGTTATCAAAATAAAGTCATCTAAAACAATTAACAACATATAACGAATATTTCTATATTAATTCTTACACATAATCTTTTTCAATTTGAGGTAAAGTATCTAAACGACAATTCTAAATTACTAACTTTACATGATACGTTAGTGAATTTAGTGTTAAGTGCATTTAATACCAAGTAGGTATGCTTTTATAAGAACATTTTTTACTCATACAAGCTAAAGAATACCTACTGATACTTTTTAAAATTCAGCTTCTTTAAAAGCTGTATTTTTTGTATTTTTATGTAAATGGGTAATGTATTGATTGGTACAAAGTAAATATTACAAAAAACTTAATGGTTTGTAAAAACCAAACATTCTCAGTATTTCTCACGATCTCCACCTATTCTAAAAATTTATACTTACATAGTAGAAATAAGTGTATAATTCTCTCTTGAAATTAAAAATTTGGACACTTCAAAGGGCCTATAAAATATAAACCTTAAATCTCTATTAAAAATAAGTAGATCTCCAACTTACAAAAATATATAATTCCTACCATAAAAACATTTTAATACAAATTACAAAATATAGTAAAATTAAAAATATAGTAAAAGGGTTAACTATTTGAAAATAAAATATTGTAACATACTTTTACAATTTCCATAGCTGAAAAATTATAAACTTACGAATCTACGTTTTAGACGTTTTTTCTCGTATTCAGTGAGTATAATAAAAATAAATGTATTCTGAATTTCACTTTATTTACATCACAAAAATAAATTTTCTGTAGAAACAACCTGTATACCAATATTATAATACCAGTATAATTTGTGAAATAATTTCCAGCAAACTCTTATCTGACTGATTGTATTACTTTAATATACATATATTATGCATAAAAGTAAATAAGTATAATATATAATAAGTTAATATATTTTTAATTTAGAATCGCCGGCCGACATAACCGGCGACAGCCCCGGATCTTGGGGGGCTAACCGGGGCACCCGCCCCGGCAGCAGTTTCCGCCAAAATCATAAAATCTCAATCAATAAAAATGAATAAGTAAATGTGTTTTTATAAGCGCAAAACATTATAATAAAATTGATGCAAAACATTATATTAAAATTGCTCTATGTCTTTGCCATCGCGGCAGCACCGTACCATCACACCAGCTCAGAATATAGAGCATTATCCGGGGAATCGGGAGTTTTTTATAGGGAATAAAAATTCCCCCTCTTTAAGAATCTTTTTTCCGATTTTCGTTATCACTTATAGTTTTTGGGTTATTAGCGAAAATCTAAATGTCTTTTTTTCTCATCTAAATTGTTTATAACTTATGCAATTTTTTAAGTGCCGGTAAAACGTTTAAATACAATATTCTAGACATAATTCAGAATCCAGTGATATTTGCACATATTTTTACGAGCTTTTTAAAAATTTAACACCAATTTGAACTTGTGAACTACACTAAAGATTGAAGAAATATTTGTTGTCTTTCCTGGACAACAAGTGCAAAAATTTTGACATTTTTTTATACAATTTATCTTAAACTCTGGTAAAAGAGGGCGCCACATCAAGTTTCTGCCCCGGTTCGAAAAATTCGTAGATCCGGGGCTGACCGGCGATTCTAAAGCTGGCTGTTACCTCGATCAACAGATTAGCATTGCCATACAACGCCAAAGGGACCGAATGACCGAAGCTTTATTATTATATAATGTGTAAATATATATATAACAGGATTAGATTTTATTTTAAATAAGATTAATAAACATTATTGATTGTTATTTAGTAAATATATTTTTATATAATTATTGAAAATAATTTAATGAAAATTGATTCCAGAGGAAAACCATTAAACATTATAAGAGCCTTATGCATGGTCTAATTAAGTTTTGAATCAAATAAAATACTACATACTATTTTGATTTTTTGTCCATATCAATATCAGCAATATATCTTAAATATATTATGACTGTGTCAAACTACTGACCTACCTGGTTTACGCAATTTAAATAAAATTTTAAAAAAATGTCCAAATAGATAAATATCATTTTCCATAAGTACCTATACGTATGTAAAATTATTGTTTCATTATGTAAGTAGGTACCTGCTAAATTCATTTGTATTTTAATTTGTAATACCAATTTGGTAACTACCCTGTTTTTATTCTTTCATCAATACGTCTGGAACAAAATTAATAAAATAGGTAGAGATATGTATTTAATGTAATTTAAAAAAATTGACAGTGTTTGAGATTCGACAAATCATCTCTAAATGGCATCGAAAATATAAAATATTGTCTATGAAAAATATTGTTTTTCTCTCTTAGCACCACTAACCTAAAAATGTTAAAGGTAATAAAGGTACATCAATTGAAAACTATTGCCCTTTCAAATACCCAATCTTAAGGATTGACTTTGTTTTAATCACAATGTTTGGTTATTGTAACGTACATTACCTACATAATTTTTAGTTAATTTATGAATCTAGCTAAGTCAGACACACATACTTCCATTAGATTTGTATGCATTGATATAATATTCAATTCCTTTCAATTTCGAGAGCCAATTCCAGAAATTTTCTACCCTGATCAAATAAACATTGATTTCTCTATTACTAATATAATGCGACGAAGGTTTTCTTTTGTCATTGACTAATTTTCGCCCATGACCGAGAGGAGATACTTCATTCATTTTTACTTTATCTATTTACACCTATTATAAGTAATCCTAACAAAAATATTTAAAATTTGGCGAGGATATTTTAAAAATTCTAAACACTCATGTTGTTCATTGTCTGTAGGCTATTGAATAAGGTGATGTCGTGCTAAGTTTCTGAGATTAATTTGAACCAGTTATTAATGTGGGATGTCTACTTACACAAGAGTGGTCAACTAGGCACAGAAAAAAAGGTTTTAACACAAACAATTTATCACGTAATGTTGAGCGATAAGTCTTAATTCGAATTCGTAAATTAACGTTAAGCTTTAAAATCTTTTACTTTATTGCCAGGTTCACTATTATTCGATTGAGATTTTTTATTTGTTGACAGTTTCTCGCTACTTAATGAAGATTTTTCTTTACCTTTGTTTGAAATATCTTGTTTTGGTTGAGACGATACGGTTGATGTTTTAGTAAGTAAACTAGTTTTACCCACAGGCACTATATTAGATGCAGTCGTAGTTGTTAACTTGGCAGCTGGTTTTGAACTTTGTGCAGTTGTTGTAATTATCGTACTTGCAGTACTTGCTGTAGTTATTGTACTAGCAGTACTTGCTGTAATTTTTCGTATATTGGATACTGTTGCAGATGTTGAGGGCGCGGTTGAAATTTTAGGTTTCGTGTTTACTGCTTGGCTCCTTGTTAAACTTGCAACAGACGTTGTAACGGTTGCTGGTGAAACAGATGTTGTAGGTGAACTTGTATGCGCTGCTGTTTGAACTGTGGTTGCTTTTATCGCACCGGTTGTTGTGGGTTTTGTATTAGTAGATTTAGCAGCCATAGAAGTAATTTCGGTATCTATTACGTTGGTTTTCGTAATGCAAGTTGTAGTTGTTACAGGCTTTGACGTTGTTTTATCTAACAATTTAGAAGTTGTAGGTAATGTACTCGATATAGAAGTATTAGTCATTGGTTTAAAAGCAGTTGGAATTTGATTAATTGTTTTCCTGTTTTTCAATATAGGTGATGGAGATACGTCTTTATTATCTTTCAATTTATTTGTTTCTAATATTTGAGGTACTTTTGTTGAATCTTTCATATTTATACTGGTAGAAGGAAGCACGTCGGTTTTTAAGTTACTTTGGTGCTCCTTTACTAAGGGTTTTTGAAATCCTTTTACCACATAACTTGAATCTGTTCTACTATCTTCTGGAACAGCAGATGATTTTGTATCTAATGTTTGCGAATCTTTTGAAGTTTTGTTGATGTCCCGCATATTTTTATTCGCATCGTGCATACTAGCGGTATCCTTGTTAGCAGACACAGTATTCAAACTAGTAGGTTTTCTATTCCTATCTTCTTCATTGAAAGAAGTATCCATAAATTTATTTTTATCAGAAACACCAGGTTTTGTTGACATGTTTAATTTGTTTTTACTCTCAGTAACGGAAGGATGTGTACTTTGAGAAAAACTTGTTTTATTTGTGTCTTGTACTTTTTGAGAAGATTCTGTTTTAAAGTCAGACACGGAATATAAGGATTTGACTTTGTCTATCTCTGAAGAAATTGTAGGAATTTTGTCGTTTTTGTTTATTTCTTGTGATAATTGTCCTTCCGATTGATTACCTGATGTATTTAGAGTTACATTATCTTTGTTTGAAGAAGCTAATATATCGTCAGTCTTGAAAACTGACGGCAATTTAAAAACTTTAATTGCGGTTTTATCAGTTCCGCTATACATATTATGTACACTGTCTATTTCACGTAATGGACTATTTTTAACCTCATCTAAATTCACGGTGCCAGCCTTTACAATTCCTCCTTCAATGGTAGTCAATATAGGTACTGGTGTTACATGTACTGGCTCCATATGTCTTGTTTTACTATCTGTATGAATTTTTGCGGTTGTAAATATTACTGGACTCGGATTATAAGCATATTGTTTACCTGCATCGATTTCAACGAGTATTTGAGCTTTTGTTGAAACCGCATTTCTTTTTCCTTCCTGACCACCGAATACGTTAGTATTCATATGATTATGGATGTTAATTGAACTTGTGTTTAGTATACTTTTTTCTCTTCCTCCTGGTACACCATCTGTTATACCAGGCACACTTGATAAAGACGGTTTTTCTATTTTAACATCAGAGAGTAATTTATCTTTCTCGTTTTCTTTTTCGCCGCTAGAATCAGTCTTCGTTTTTGACAACAAATATTTGGCACTTTGATTATGATTATCAACTTTTTCCTTTTGCAACAGCGGCTCTATAACAGTATCGTCTGTCTCATGACTGAAATTTTGAACTTTTCTTTTTATAGAGTTTCTGGTTGTCTTAATAATGCTTGTTCCTATTTTCTTAGATTCGTTTTCCACTCCACTTGTAATAGACGTTGTATCGCCACCATCTTGTGATGTCTAGAAATTAGAATATTATTTTTTTATTGGTAAAAGGAACCAACGATTTATGTGACTGTTGGCAGACAGACTGACGGTCCACTTTACAGTATGGATATTCAAGTGCGCTGCCTGGATTCTGGCAAAAGATAATTGGTTCTGGCATCCCTTACCAACGCACTAAAACACAGTAACTATCCTCTTTAGAGAGGATCATCTCTGTGAAGGGGTGCCGTAAGGCTTACTGCCGTCAGACAGGCTGCCCAGTGTACAATCACATATATACAAAAAATTACTATGGAATTTGTATATTTATATATACAAGAATTTGTGTAATTTTCTTACCTTCCGCATAGCAAGAAGCGGGTGTGTGTGAGGGGGTCAAGCGCCACGTTCGCGAAGCACGGGCCTTCCATGCAGTAAAAGAACAGGGGGCGAAAGCTCGGGTTCAGTACGCAAAGTAGTACAAGTGCCTGCAATAGAGGCCGGGCCCCATTCCTCAGTCGGCCGCGCAAGGACGCGAGCTTTCTGTAATGTTACAAAATGCATTATGAATAAATACAATTTTTAATAGATATAGATGGGAACTGTTATAGTGGAAACATCATTAATCATCATATACAACGTCTAGTCTGATAGCTGTTCTCACCTGTAGAGTAGTTCTGTAAGATAATTCATCGCTACAACATTGAGACTTACTAACGATTGTGATTATTGTCACTAATAGGCTAGTAAGTCAATATTGACCTTAAAAGATTTTTTAGAAACCCTATCTATTGGCGAGGGTAAGTTTTTCACATAATACCTTAGAACCGCTGAGTGCGGTTTCTAAAAGGTTCTCTTTTTGAAATCTAGACACTGCCCACCAAATGCATTTAGCGCTAAAAATTGATGTTTGCTTGTCTTTGCTCTAAGTGAGTTGCTGCTTTACCAAATGTGCAGCCACTGCGACATATAATTCCTAATATAAACAGTAAGTGATATTGTGTTGCGGCCTGGTGATAAAGTAATGTTCCGCAAAGAAGAAAGGCTAAATATGACACATAGTCGCAGTTAAAACAGTACCTCCATGATGGTGAGATCATCCGGCCCACTGCAAATCTGATCGATAGCCATGATCACAACAACTACCACCGGCAGGACGCCCAGAGTCCAGCCAACAGCATCTGCCCACATGGGGTACACATAGTGTCCATATGACGCCGGCTTGTATTCAATCCAATTGAACACCAGAATGAACTGTGGAATAACAAAAAGAAAAATAATTAAGAAACATATGGTAACCAGCAGCTTTATAAGATTTGAATATATGAATACCACTAAAGCAGCAGGTGTGATGACACGCCACATGGCACTCCAGAAGATAACCCACAGCTTCGACTGGTGACCGATCATACTTTGAATGTCCCGACAGAATTTCTCCGCGCCATAGATCCACGCAATCAGAATACATTCGCCAATAGCGATGATTAACACGGACCAATTCGCCGCGTATTTATCCATCAGTTGTAGCCAGTACATGCCGCTCTAATAAAAAATAACTCTAATAAAATATTAAATTTTACATAAAAATTAAAATATATAAAAATCTTTACAAATTTTTATAGGACGCAGTCGTCTAAAAAAATCCAGACTTAAATTAACGAAAGCGTCGGTTTTCTGCAAAAGGTTAGAAAAATATCTTGAAAATAGGTCAGACAACACTTGTAGAAAATACTTCACGAGCCCTTAGGTCGAGTGGTTAAGGTGCTGTCTCGAGGGCCCCGGGTTCGATATCCGGCTAGGCCCCAACTTCTGAAATAAACTTTTGAAAGTTGGCTTTATTCTGAATCTGGCAAATAATAACTGCATTTCGCAGTCATTTGGGAAGCCCGTCATACAAAATGCCTTTAATAGCCATTGCATTCAATAACGACAATGTTTTAATTTTGTTTTTTTTTTAAGTGAGAGTAATACTGGAATTGTTTTGTAGGCATTTAGCAATAATCGAAAGATATAAACTTTATTTTTGCAATATTTCCATTTTAAATTTATGACAAATTGATTACTTACACAACTGGACTTACTTACACGGACTAACTTATCATAACTTTTATTAAACTTACATTAGTTGTAAATATGAGTCCACCGAGGTATCCCAAAATCGCTACGAAAAGCACGACCCAAACTTTTTTCTGTCTGAAGTTGGGGAATCTGTCGAGGATAGCCGTTGTCACTGTTTCCATAAGTGCAAACTGAAATAATTAAGCATATATGATAGTTAAAAATAGATAGCAGACAATTGTTTATAACTAAGTATACGTATTTTTGTTTTTCGGTGATTCGGTGCGTAAATAACAGAAGGCTAATGTAATATTTACATATTGTAAAACAAAGCGTATGTTTGTATGTATGTTCGCGATGATCTCAAAAACTACTGAAAAATCTCAAAAAATCAAGATTAGTAGCCACTTAAATCCCCGTGAATTTGCCTTTATTTATAAGAGATGGTTTGCCAGCTACCATCAAGTGGACAAGCCATCTCCAATATCATCTTCTTATTTAAAAGAAATGATAAGTAAAAATATATCAATAATACAGTAATTACCTGTGAATCAAGGCCGAGTGTCAAAAGCATGACAAAAAAGAGAATAGACCATAATGGCGAAACTGGAAGCCTGGTGACCACTTCCGGGTACACGATGAAGGCCAGACCCGCGCCTTGGTCCACAACGCGATCCACACTCACATCCAACTCGTGAGCTAAGAATCCTATTACTGAGAATATCACCAAGCCAGCGAAGAACGATGTAGCTATGTTTGAAACGGCTACGATCAGGGAATCGCTGAAAATATAGCATAATTTATTTAATAACTAGCTGGTTTGGTGTAACTTCTTCCGCGTTGAAAAATGAAACACCTGAGAAAATATCTGACATCTTTATCGCTGTGACGATGGTGGTGCTCGGAAAACTAACAGTTTAAACAGTAAAAGTATTTTATCCTGGAAAACTGTTAGTTAGTTCAGATCAACGTTATACTATGTCATGAAAATACCACCGAAGTAACAGTACACCAAATTTCAAATCAATCGAACGTGTGGAAGTTAGTGGGATCCCTTCGTCAACTAGAAAATCTTCAAAGGCCTGAACAGACCTTCATAAATTATAGCTAAGGAATATTACGATCACATCTGCTTTCAAATAAAAATAACGGATTAAAATCGATCCATCCCTCTGGGAGCTATGGTGCCACAGACAAACACACAGATATGTGTATCTGTGGATAAACAGGTTTTTATAATATGGTTGTATGAATAGAAGGCGCTGGTAATGAGGGCAGGCGAACGAGCGTGCGTTTGGTGTAACAATGTACGTGTCACTGTCGCAAGTATCGACGATCGATTCCCGCGCGCGCCGCATACGCTTGTGTGCGTATATGGTATGTAGGCACAGATGTGTGCGCGCATCGATTTATTATTGACGGGCGCTTGTTCGTCTGTCCGGCAGTTACAGTTTAAAACATACTGTACGCCACATCACCCCCCTCCAGAGACCTTCCTAAGGGCGATAATAGTCCGGAAATCGGACTGTCCTGCCTGACCGAGTTCTGCGCACGCCATCGTCTTCAGCCATGGGTGTTGTGGTGGTCACCGTGTTTTGAAACATAATAGGTGGCGTGAGTGGATTCTTGGTGTTAGTAGTGTCTATGTTGAGTATGTAGGCCGGCTCAATGCGATCTATGGATACTGTAACTGGTTTACATTTAAGGAGAAGTGTGAATGTTTTGCTACCACGTTTCAACACCTCATGCGGTCTGAATGAACCGCTACCAGCGTCATCGCGCAGGAAGACGTGTGTGGTGGCGGCAAGATCTTTAAACACAAAGATTGATTTTGTCGTGTGTCGTGACGCAGGAATTGGATGCAACTTTTGAACAACGGTCCTCAACTGCGTCAAATAATCCGTTAAGTCGGTTGCTTCTGATTTGTCGGGGTGAAGGAATTCGCCGGGAAGTCTTAATGTCTCCCCGTATACCAACTCTGCAGCGGAGGCATTGAGCTCTTCTTTGAATGAACTGCGGATTCCGAGTAAAACAAAAGGTAACGAGTTCATTCAGTTTTCGCCGGCATGGCAAGTGATGGCGGCTTTTAACTGTCTGTGGAACCTTTCCACCAGCCCATTGCATGCTGGGTGATAAGCTGTTGTCCTTCGGTGCTGGAATCCAATTAATTGGGATAGGCGGTTGAATAATGCAGATTCGAACTGCCTACCACGATCAGTTACGATATCTTTTGGACATCCGAAACGTGATATCCAACCTTGCAGAAGTGCTCGAGCTACAGTTTCGGCAGAGATGTCCTGTAGTGGTATTGCCTCAGGCCATCGTGTGAATCGGTCAACGGCTGTGAGACAGTACTTGTATCCATGCGACATTGGTAGAGGTCCGATCAGGTCGATGTGTATGTCTATGAATCTTGCACTCGGTAGCTTAAAATTACCTAACTCGGATTTAACGTGTCTTGTTATTTTAGATCGTTGACACGCCAAGCAACTACGCGTCCACTCTCTGCAGTCTTTCTTGACTCCTGGCCAAACATATCTGTCCGATACTAATTTTGATGTAGCATTTGCTCCTGGGTGGCTTAGCTCGTGCAGGCTTAGAAACACCCTGTAGCGTAGGTCTTTCGGAACGTATGGTCTTACGATGTTGTTTCTGTCGTCGCAGTATAATTCTAAAGAACCTGGCAGTTGAATTTTTCTTAAGCGAAGTGAAGATCCCTGCTGTAACAGCTGCTGCAGTTCCAGGTCTTCAGCTTGTAATTTGACCAATTGGGTGATATCTACCGGTTGGGTAACCTCCTCGATTCGCGACAACGTATCTGCTACGACATTGTCCTTGCCCGATATGTGTCTGATGTCCGTTGTGAATTGGGATATGAAATCCAGGTGTCTTAATTGTCTAGGCGAGCAACCTTCTTTTCTCCAGCTGAAACTATGGCAGAGAGGTTTGTGGTCTGTGTACACAATAAAGTGTTTAGCCTCAACCATGTGCCTAAAGTGTTTGATGGCCTCATATATTGCTAAGAGCTCGCGGTCATATGGAGAGTACTTGACTTGAGCTGGAGTCAACTTCCGCGAGAAAAATGCTAACGGCTGCCATGTTTCGCCATCTTTTAACTGCTGTAGTGCTGCACCAATGGCGGTGTCGGAAGCGTCAGTAACCAATGCCAACTTCGCGTGGCAGTCAGGGTGAGCCAACAGCGCAGCTTGGCTGAGTCCTTCCTTGCAGATTAAAAATGCTCTGCTTTCCTCTGCTGTGAAGTTCACTGGCTGTGAACCTTTGGCCGAGCCGATCAACAAGGCATTCAAGGGTGCTTGATGTTTCGCAGCATCGGGGATGAACCTACGGTAGAAGTTCAACATTCCCAGGAATCGTCGTAACTCCTTGACTGTCTTTGGGACTGGAAAGTTGTTGACTGCTTCCACTTTCTTCTCCCGGGATTCCGACAAACGTTTTATTAACTCGGACTTGAGTTTGTCATATTTATTGACCGCTGGGGGTAGTGTAATAATATCTTCTACCTCTGCTGCATATTGTGGTTCTAGTTGTCCGATGGCGTAGTAGAATTTTGTTACATCGGTGGTAATATTCGCCAACACGAACTGTGCCTCCAACTGAGCGAACCAGAGTGAGGGTTTTTCAGCGTAGAACGGTGGAATTCGTACGCCAACTCTCCAGGTCTCCGTTCCTCTAGCTCCACCAGAAGTCTCCTCATCAGTCATTGTGAACAGTGCGGGGTCACCAGTATGGTTGTATGAATAGAAGGCGCTGGTAATGAGGGCAGGCGAACGAGCGTGCGTTTGGTGTAACAATGTACGTGTCACTGTCGCAAGTATCGACGATCGATTCCCGCGCGCGCCGCATACGCTTGTGTGCGTATATGGTATGTAGGCACAGATGTGTGCGCGCATCGATTTATTATTGACGGGCGCTTGTTCGTCTGTCCGGCAGTTACAGTTTAAAACATACTTTGCGTCGGGCGTTAAAAATAAAATGCCAACTTACATATAACAGTTGTTTGAAAATTTGTTATAAGAAGAAAGTGTGATGAGTCCTCCCCAAGCAGGACTGAGCGCAAAAAATATTTGCACGGCAGCATCGCCCCAAACCTTAAATACAATTAGATTTATATATTAGATCCATGGCATAATTGAGATGCAGGAAAGAAGAAATTTTGGAGATTTTACCTGAGCATTAGCAAGTTGGCTGAAGTCTGGTGTCAGATAAAATAAAATTCCGGTCGACGCTCCTGGTAAAGTTACGCCACGGAAAAACAGGATGACGAGCACCACGTAAGGGAATAGCGCAGTGAAATATACCACCTGGATGGAGAAAGAAGAATTTCAAATCATTCAATATCTCTATGACAATTTGCAAGGTGCTATGTGCTAGTTTTGTCATATAATGAATTGTTGCAATTGAGATATATTAAATTAAATTTTAAAATAGAAAAATTCATATGATTTCATAAACGAATTGCATACCTTTCCTGAAGACTGTACACCCTTACACAGACAAAGAAATACAATAAGCCAGGCAGCGAATAGGCAGGTTGCCATGCCCAATCGAATTTGTCCTGTTTCTTCAATACCGGCCGATAAACCCAAAACTTGATTCCTGCAAATATTTGTTATAATTTAATTTTTTTTTAATAAATGTTTATTAATTGTTTTATTTTTCTTTCTTCCTTCTTTTTATTTTTTGTTTGTTCTGTAATCACTTTTTATTGTTACAAAATATTCTTTTACCTTTCCTTGGTGCCTGTTTATTAATGTTCTATTATTATGTTTCATTTATTTCGCAAGTGGTATTTACCTGTAATTAGTTGTCAGACATGTCTCTTACAAGTTTTTGGTTAAGTTTATTTGTTAAAATTATTATATTATATATTACTAGCTGGTGCCCACGACTTCGTCCGCGTTGAAAAATATTAAGTAGCCTATCCTGTGTCCCGTACGTCCAAATGTTTATCTACCAAGTTTCATGAAAATCAGTTAATTCGTTTCAGAGTTATAGAGGAACATACATACATACAATACCTACACTTACAGATTTATTATTAGTATTGATTATTTAAAAATTAAAAAAATATTATTATTATTTAAAAAGAAAATTAAAACTGTCAGTCGTAGGACTACACCTCAGAAGTGCAAAATTAGCTTTACATATATATATATATATATATATATATATATATATATATATATTATACACAAACAGTGAGCGTCAAGTGAGCGTCACTGAGCGTGACGGTCACGCGAGTTCAGTGCATTTTTCCCCATCCCAAAAGTGCCCAACTTTCCAAGAAGTTTTCATTTCAAGAGTTTTAACTTCAGAAAAAATTAGTTTGGCATTATACACTTACGTAAAATATTCTTCTGCTGGTGGTCTTCTGAGTGCTACATCAGCTAAAGCAACAATATTGTGACGATCTGCATAACTTTGGTTAAAACACTGCCTTAAGTAGTAAGTTCCATTCTTTGCTTCACACTCGTCCGCTTCCTCGTACGAATAGCAGACTGGAAAACAATAGGGAGGTAGAAACAATAGTTTATGGAGCGTTTACACTTCCAAGTCTCTTCACGAGGAGGTCAAGGTTATATTAGCATTATGTGGCACGTTAAGCATAAAACATCGTTTAGTTATAAAATGTTTATATTCCAAACCATCAACCTTAGATTTTAGACCTTAAACGATGGTCTATAAGAGACCTATACTGTAAAAAAAAAAATTTAAAATATGAGTAATCATTAATCAATAAAAAGGTTCTCATTGATTTTTAGTTCAGGGCAGACTGCGTTCAGTAGTCATAAAACTAAACAACTTGTCTGGCGATAACCACCTCCTTTCAAAGGACCACTGTGAAATATATATATATGCTGTTATGTGAATGGGTGAGGGGTGCCAAGACTTATTCCCTATTTCTTTCATCCTATATCATATTAAGGTTGGCTGCGTACTTGCAAATTCTTTGATGTTGTTAGTGTCAATGGGCGACGGTAGTCACCTACAATAAGTAAACAGACCGTCAGCATGCCTGCCGACCTATGCAAAAAAGGGATTATAATGGAAATTCGACAACGGATGCAACAGTATAGATTGTAAGTAACTAAGTGTATCTTACTTACATTTGGTACTCCAGGATGCATCGCAATTTTGCCACGGCAGTTGGTAGAAAATGCTCATGAACGATACAGCCATATAATAAATAGTCCACGCTATAATAAGATTGTAATATAGCATTACAATACACGAAACTATAACCATGCCATAGCCGAGTCCGCGAAATAGGGGACAGAATCTGTTGTAGACTGCGACCGGACCTAGTGCCGCGTATTGTCCGAAGGAAAGTTCCATAAACATGAGAGGAAGGCCTGCTATTATTAGCATCACAGTGAAGGGTATTAAGAAAGCTCCTGAAACAACAAATATTCACATGAAAAATTGTATCTTGAATAAACAAATGAGGTTGAACAACACTAACAACAGAAATTGCTTTTGCATTCCTAATTAATTGCGTTTGCACGTTCATAAAGTGACATAAAATTTCGTTATCGGTGAAAATGCAAAAGCAAACCTTATATAAGGTATCCCATATTAAAATTCATAGTCTCTATTACAAGTTTTAATAATCGCGAGTTTGTATATGTTACTCAATCACGGATGAAGCGTTACACGGGTTAGGATGAAACTCACTCCTCAAAAATGTACTTTTTATCCTGCTAATAATATAAATGGGAAAGTTTGTGAGGATGGATGTATAGTATAGATAGAATATAGATGTTTGTTACGCAAAAACAGCTCAACGGATTTGGATGAAATTTGGTACACAGATAGTTTATTATCTGGATTAACATATAGCATATTATCTATCCTGAAAAAATGTTTCAGTATTTGTAAAAATATAAATATAAAAAATATATATAAAAATGGGCGTCACGGTCGTCACAGTGATAAAAGATGTCGAGCGTTACAATATTCGTTATATTGTCTCAGGTGTTATGAGTTGACTATTTTCAAAGGCGGCAATCTGACTGAGAATTATTGGTAAATGCAAAGAAAATATTTTAGTTTTTGATTAAATGTTTTTGAATCATAAGAAATAAGGGCGCAGATGAAGTCGCAGGCAAAAGATAGTGTTTAAATAAAACGTTTTTATTAAATTTATTGTATTGCGCAACTATTTACCTACTCACAGGTTTTCTTAATTAATAAAGCACGCGACTACATCCGCGTTGGAATTAATTAATTAACTAATAATTTTATTTAATCATATGTTATTAATAATAATTTAAAAGACAATAAAATTGCTCAAACTATTTCAAAGAAACCATTCAAGATACGTGTTTCATTAAGAAACAATAGTAAAGGCAAGTTGAACAATTTTCAGACGTTCGAAATCCTTAATAATCCTTCAAATACGTAACCCACTTGATGCCGAACCTCGTTTTACATAAGACTTAAGAGCATTTGGTGATATAATACCTATTAATTATTTTGGTTTAGTTTGTATTATTAAAACAGTATTGTGATCGACTGCAATAGACTTACATGGACAGTCTATTGCAGTGAGAATTTTAAAAATAGTTCCTTTACTATTTTTTGAGTAATATTCCTCAAATTTTGAGTAGCATTCCTAAAAAAAAACTAGAGTATAGGAATAACGGGAGTTTCTCGTAACTCCTTCATTGGGGAATAGAAAGATATTGTTATTAATATGTACATAGGCACGTAAAATATGAAGAAAAAAAACTTAAGCCGCAATAATAAGACTGATAACATAATGAAACCTTCTAAATAAATTTATTTGAAATTTGTGTTCGATTCCTGGCAAGGTCAAGAAACTTGAATCGAACATTGAAAGAACTTTTTAAATTTAGCTTTGGTAAATTGTATTGGATTAGCAGAACAATTTGAAGCTAGATCTTAACATGAAATCGAAGACGCAGAGGTACAGGCCCTAACATGATTAGAATCTGAATATCCAGCCTTCGTTCGAATTATGATACCATAAATTTTCAGTTTGATTTGACTCAATAAATAATTTATATGCCTATTACATTAACTTTAATAATTTCATAGCCTATAGTGGTGAATAAATTTATATAACTTGATATTTGCACGTTTTTACACGCCTACTTACTTGTATGTAAATATTATGTAGGCGTAGGCAGGACGTAGGTTTGTAGATATGAAAAGCACATGAGACACGGGCCCGTTGGAGCGGCCCGAGTAAAAAGCGGTACAAATAAATAAATGTTTAAAAATGGGAATTCTCGTTAACACCATAAGATACTGAGATTCTAGTAATTGAACCTATATAGGTAATTAATAGTAATTACCTATATTATTGTGAAAGCTTATTTCTTGTGAAGTTTCATGAAATATAGTTACAAGTTAAGTGCATTCTGCCAGTGATGACGTATGGTGCCGAAACGTAGCCTCTCACGGCACGACTGATCCAGTTTAAAGTCGCTCAGCGAGTTATGCAACAAGCTGTGCTCCTAGTTTTTTTGGTGAATAAGGTCTGAAATTCTGAATACTGCGAAGAAACAAGGTTGTCAGTATAGACAAGAGAATCAGCAACTTGAAGTGGCAATGGGCTAGTCACATCTTTCGCAGAGCGGAAAACCGATGAGAAAGAATAAATAGTTCTCAAATGGAGACCAAGAATTGGAAAACGCATCGTGGGACGCCCTGCAGCCAAATGGTCAGACGACCTGAAAGGCTTCGCAAAAAGCGGCTGACTAGACCGTGCGTGATGGTGAGCCTTAGGAGAGGCCCACATCAAGCAGTGGAGAAATACAGGCTGTCAGATGATAACGATGAAGCAAGTAATCATAATAATAAATTTATAAATTTTTATCATATTAAGTTTTTGAATGATTGAATGCGTTCATAAAAACAGCCAGTATTCAAATCTGAATTACCTTAAAAGACCTGTCCATATAATATCATATCACAAATTAATCTCACACAATCTAACTAAATGCACTAACTACCCCACACCACTTTCATAGAGTGATGTTCAAATTGACTCATTAATAGTATCCCCAAACTAAACTTAGCGCCAACTAAAACTTGAGCTCAGGGAGTTCCACTTCAAGAGGAATAAACGAAGTCCACTTTGAACTGCCGTGTACATTGTTTCACTTTTGCCAGGAATCAAACTCAGGACAAATGCGTTTATGAGAGCTCATACAAAAATTGATCAACTAACAAGTTAGTAGATAGATAAGCGATTTACATGGTGCCTATGGTTACATAATTGAAGCAATACCTATTAACTGTAATATTTTCGGTGATAATCAGTTGGGGAAAAAGCAGAAAATTTCACAAAGAAAACGCGTTGACTTCCTAAATTTCAGACTAAAGTCTATAACTAAGAACCTTTTAGCTTATGACGGCATTTCTTACACTGAAGGCGAAGGGAAATTTGATCACACTTTATTTTGAAAAAAAAAAAAAAACAATTAATTTACCATACTTTCTGACATGAAACCGTAGTGGTTTTGGCGTGGTTGCCTAAAAACCCCACAAATAGAATGGTGCAGTAAGATGTAGATTAATATGAGGTAATGGAAACAGGCTAATAGAGGAAAAAATACAGGCACATGTATTTTTAAGAAATGGACGTGAAATCAATAAGAAATGGAAATATTACCTCCTCCATTATTGTAACAAAGGTATGGGAAACGCCACACATTTCCCAAGCCTACGCTATATCCCAACAGCGAAAGGAGAAAATCAAATCGGCCAGTCCAGTTACCGCGCTCAGGTTCAGTCTCTTCAGTCGGAGGTCTTGCTTCCAAGTCTTCCTTGCACTGCATAGAATTACATATCGGTTATTTACTAAAAAATATTAAACTTTGCCTACAGCGCAAACTCATCCATATATTCTCGGTCAGCTGACGATCACCTGATAACTTAATGAAGGTTACAGCCCGGTGTAAAGTTTAAAACTATTTATTATTTGAAATTATAAAAAAAATCAATTTCATATAAGGAGAACCGAGTCTAAATTGCGTATGAGACTACTTACATCTGAATATTTAAAATCCATAGTCGGCATGTTTTTCGTCACAGACGAAATGTGGGTTTTAGTAGACTTCTCCATGTTTTTTGAATACAAAATAATAGATTATTTAAGAACAAACATCGGCTCAGACATCGTTTCGCGTTATGACGAGAGCTGTGAAATCACAAGGAATACTGAGCAGCACACAGCATCTCAAACACTCGTAAACCTCATGGAACCGATTGATATGGGAGCAACACTTCGTTTAAAACTTAGTGGACTCATGTTCGATTTGTACGTGAACAAAATAGTATAATAAACAGAGAAACCAATCAAGAGACGATCAAGTTAAATGTAAGTACATTAAAATCGAAAATACAAAACGCAGGAACGCGCAGATGTCAAGTTTCGCATCGACCGAACTCTGAATGAACATCTAGGTCAATATCAAGCCTCCGCCTCCGTCCCGCTACCCGACCCGTTTCATAACACACCCTGCTGCTTTGAAAATTTCTCCACTTGACAAATATACGTGGAAATTTGTTCTCGCTACTTCAGAGCATTTATGTTCCGTGGGGAAGTCCAAATGTTTATCAGTAGGTCTATTATCAAAAATATTTTTATAAAGTTTACTATAAGTAGCTATAAATCCCACAGTATATAACTAATATAAGTGCTTATGTAGATATAAATGCCTGCCGTAAGTTGTTTGAAACTGGACGAAGAATTTTGATGCTGTTTTCACTATCATTAATGGGATATCTTCCGAATGTTTTATGATTAAATAGTTTTTATTCAAACTGTAAATACTAGAAACAAGTCTATGTCCTGTTTAATTATTATCAATTAGCTTTGACAAATTACAATTGTATTAAATTTTTATAATTGTTGAAGAAATTGTTATATTATTTTCCTATAAAAAACTTGAGTATATCAAATTTTAGTTAGTTAAAAATATAAATAAAATTTACCTACTCTAACTAAAGTATGGAATTAAAAATCACCAGGGTCCATTAGATGCATTTATGCATATAAGGTGTAAACTGATGGCGGGTTAGGCGGGCGGTGCGGAATGGAGCGGCCTGGAAGGTCGTTCAAACTAGAACAGCGTATTGATTACAGGACAGAACGGTGCGCCCGTTGCTATCCCATTCCCATACTATACCAACATGACTCACAAGCCCGATTTAAAAAAAAATCTCATAATAACAGGTGTCAACTTTCCTCGAAGCTGTTGCTTCGAGGTTTACTATATTATAATATCCTGCATATTGTATATTGTATATACAAAAAAAGAATGTTTGTTTGTTCAAAACAGCAATTCTCCGAAAATACTTTAACGATCACCAAGAAATTTTGCATAAACTTGTCAGTACTTTTCACCCAGAAAAGTACTCTTATCGAAAATTTCGTTAGAAATTTAACTAATACCTATGCTCTGGTATGCGGTGGTAAAATATATTATAATAAAAATATTTTAATGTACCCCGGCAATATTTTATACTTGACTTGTACAGGCAAGATTTTATACTTAATTACATCCCAAAAATATTGGTTACAAAGTGATTCCTTGTATAAAATTCATTTTAAATAATTCATTTCTTTGAATTACTTATGAAATAACGACACACCGACAAATCGCTTGAGTGTGGAGAAAAAAATAGCTATAAAGGCACCTTTCCATGGTCCTTTTAATTTTTTTTATATATATTTAGCTAGCATCTAACAAGCACGATTAGCGAGTCTGTAAAAAACTGTATGCCAAGGGTTGTAATTCTACCGACCCTCATCTCTCCACGTGACTTGAGAAAAAAGGGTGTACTTATGTATACTTGGAGAAACGTGCTTCGTCTTGCTCGCAACAATTCTCTTCATTCTAAAACTAATCTATAGGTACTATACTTAAATTATATTTTATATTAATATAGCTACACGCTCCCGGTTTCGCCTGGGTTCAAAATAAAATCTATCCTATCTTTTAAGTTGGACCAAATTACAAATAGGTACGAAGTTTTATCAAAATCGGTTCAGTAGTTTAGGAGTCCATTGGCGTCAAACAACGTGACAGGTAATTTATATATATTTCTGAAAAAGTAGAACCTTGAAAAAAACATCAATCTCGGTGACCAAGTTGATGCCAGTGATACATATATCTCAATTCACTATGCATTTATGGTAATCCCGATGCTAAATGAGTAGTTACTCGAACTTCGTGGGGATCTATTGGATTTTGAAGATTAGATTGTAGGAAGACAAAAAGGTAATATTAAGTTTTTCTTTTCAACGGTGGGGGAGCGTAAAAAATTTTAAAAAAAAAATCACATGGACATACTCGAGCGCGTCAGATATTGATAATGTATATGCCCCACGTGTCTCTAATGACGGGTACATGCTAATCTGCCGGTTTGGATGGTGGGGTCGCCCGTACGGAAGCGTTAAAAATGGAAAAAAAATACTCGAGCGCGTCAGATATTCAGAGGGCATGTTAAGTGAACCCAAACTAAGCTCCCATTTAAAAGACTGACGATTCGGATGTGACGCAAGCTCGTGGCAGCTTTTTTGCCATGTTGACATACTCGAGCGCGACAGACGGTTCAGCTTAAATTCATGATTGTGTTGATGCTTAATCTGACGATTATATGGAGGATTTTTCTTAATCCGACGATTTAAAAAAAATATTTTTCATGTCTTTTTAATTCTCGGAAAATAGGATACAAATAAAAATAAATAATAAAGCATTTTTTCATTGTTTCCGGCGTTAATTTTACAATTTTTGATGTTATTTTGTCCAAAAAACAGACACTTGAAAATACCTAAGCTGTCGTCGTAGCACATATTAAATTAACACAATTTCATTCGTAGAACTTAAAATAAAATACAACACAACAGCCAGAGCGCTGTACATATAATACCACAAGTACTGCGATCAGCTATAATGGCAACTACTTCATGGCTGGCGTGTGGGTATGGTGCGAAAGTGAAAAATAGAGAAATAGCGAAAGGGAGAGAGAGAACGCGGAGTAGGAAATACATGTTTCCTTGCAGCTGTATGAGCTAAACTTTTACTTCGGCTTGCGCAAATCGTCAGA
This sequence comes from Synanthedon andrenaeformis, assembly GCA_936446665.2. NCBI lineage: Eukaryota > Metazoa > Arthropoda > Insecta > Lepidoptera > Sesiidae > Synanthedon > Synanthedon andrenaeformis. The sequence goes on along the minus strand of OW387781.2, from coordinate 7,314,196 downwards.
TTAAGGTTTCCTGGTTCCCTTGCATTATTTCCTTTAAAATTAAAATTAAATTGACCGCGCTCGAGAATGTCGAGGTAACTTTTTTTTTTGCAACTTTGTGACCCTCCTACTCTCTTACGTCACGCTCAAATAGATTATTAAAATGCACACTTCAGCATGTAGTTAACCCACCATACCTTAATCTGACGCGCTCGAGTAAATCCCAAAATCCCCTACTATTATTGTTTAACTCAATTTTTTTTTTATATTATAAAGGTGGCAGACAGGCTGGCGGCCCACTTGATGGTAGGTGTTTACCGCCGCCTAAGGACACAAGCAACACCAAGGCACACCAAGGGGAGTGCTAGTGCGCTGCCTACCCTGTAGGTATTTGTTTACCCCTCGCTTGAAGTAGCCCATATTGTAGCTAGGTGGAAACACCTCAGGAGGGAGATTGTTCCAAAGTTCGCGCGTCCGCGGGATAAAGTTTCTACCCAACCGGACTGTGCGTAGTGGCACCTTATCCAAGTAATGCGGATGAACTCCACATCTATGACGCGCAGTACGGTGGTAAAAACTTGGAGTAGGCATAAGTTGGAACAACTCATCACAGCACTCTCCATTGTACAGCCGGTAGAACACACAAAGAGAGGCTACATCCCTTCTTAAACTAAGGGGTTCTAACCGTTTTTGTGTGAGCATTGGATCGTTAACAATTCGAATAATTCGATGTTGCAAGGCGTCAAATGGATCTAGCTGGTATTTTGGTGCGCCAGCCCAGAGATGAGAGCAGTATTCCATATGGGGCCTAATCTGGGCCTTCTAGAGAACTAGGCGCTGCTCCGGTGTGAAATACCGCTTTGCTCCGTTTAACACGCCCATTTTTTTGGAAGCTAGAGTAGCCTTTTCTTTCAGTGACACCTGAACTCGACTGTGTTCGAAATGTCCACACAGAGTCGCGGGCATAGCTAGTTAAAAATAAAATACCGTCTACACGTGCAGGGGAGTGAATGCGAATATGACGACTTTCCCGAATGATCACGTGGTTCATTTATGTTCGTAGAATCCAATCGTATTGATGTATCGGGCTTTAGACGGGCGGAAATTTTGTTAAAAAACCGAATTTAGTGAAACTTTTTGCCACCGGGCTTTTTTAGACTAATTCGACGCCGCTGAACACGATTTTGCCCGGTGTCAACCCCTCTCCCACTCCCCCCTACCTTTCCCTCCAAAACGTGTCCCGATCTGCAGTTTTTTTAAAAAATTTCTGAAACTATTGCAGATAAAAGAAGACTGCCACTAACAAAAATAATCTGCATTAAATTCCCTGTAATATTTGTATATAAATCATTTGACAGACATAATAACTTAAGAAATAATGTCTGTCCAAACTATTAAATTTTTATTTTCTACAACATTTTTGTATTTGCAGTTAATTTATCGAAAAACAAACGAAGCTGTGATAAAATAGTCAAAAATTGAATTATTCTTCATACATTTACCTACAAAAAAAGGCCTTACTTACCGTCGTACGAATATTCGTTCACGATTTATAGGTCGTAACGCAGACGCCACCATGCCGCCCACGAATCTCAAGTACCTACACTATGTTCTATAGATCACAAAACATACGCAAGTATCTACTTAAATTAACTACTTTTTTAAAAGCATTTCGTCATCATCATCATCTTAGCCAAATGAGTTCTACTGCTGGATTTTAAATTTTATTACAGAAAATCGGACACCACACCACGAAGAAGTAGAACACACACTGTGAACAGTCCGTTTGAGGGCGTTGTTGTATGAGTGAGAGACAATGATGTCTTTTTGTTACTTCTGCATCATCGGGAACGAATTGCCTCCAAACATCTTTGGATATAGGCAGGCACCAGCGCTGAAAGTAACTATCCTCGAACCACATTAGTTAACAGGAAAAAGTTGACGCTTTGACAAGTTCTGAAGTAACATCCTATATAATCGAAATAAGTAAACCAGAGGCTCAGAAAGCCATTCATGCACTCTATGATACCCCCAAGAAACACTCGCGGACGTAGGAAGTCATGTTTCAACTATACAAAATGAAACCTTCTGTAAACACAACAGATTAAGCAAGACGCTCTGTCACCAACTTCAGATGCAGCACGACTATAGGGTAAGGGTGCTCAAGTCGTACCCCCTAAGGAAATTACACTGTAATATTCACTGCAATTAAAATAAAACAAAATCTTTAACACTTACTAAATCTTTATTTAATTGGTTTTCAATTAACAATTATAAAAACTTGAAATTCTTTAATAAAAATAGGTATTTTATTGTTTTTCAAAAACATACCTTCGGTACGATTAAGGAACCTAGTCGCCTAATTCGTACCACCTATAGCCTTAGTCGTATTTAGAAAACAAATGTTAGTAAACATATTAAAAACAATAAAGAAAAACGCTTAATAATCAGAGATCACATGAACAACTAAAAACTACAAACAATTTAGTCTGAGATCAATTTTTTTTTGGTTGTTAGGTATAAAATCGAAGCTAAAATATTAAATTATAACAGAAAATAAATAAGGTAAAATTATGAAATCTCTTAAAAACAAAGTAACGCTTAATTAGAACATTATTGAGATACACAGATATCACAAATATATTTTTTTATTTAGCTTTCAACGCCAGCACATAGGTCATGTATCCAACCTTTACATTTTGTACACTGTATCATGTTTTCTTTACGATCTTCCTTACATATTATTACTATATTTATATTTATTATTTACCTGATAAACAATAACCTAAATTTTAAAACAATTTTCTTAATGCCTAAGTCGTACCGGTACGAGTAAGGAATTTTGTACAGGTACGACTTAGGCAGCTGGGACTTGTAAGTTTAAAACAAAATACTGACATAACTTCAAAAAGTTCGGCCGTTTGAATACCCCTAAACGATTGCCAAATGAGTGTTTCAAATTGATATAAATAAAAAAAAAAGATCAATATCACAATCCTGCCATAAAAAGCTTACGAATGAATAAAAATTTTTAATGAAAACTATATCAAAAACTTACTTTTTAAATATCTTTGCTTCACGAAGACAGCCGGCGGTCTAATTGTTTACGTTTGCTCACTCGACTAAAAAGTTGTTGTTGACAATACTAGATGGCGATATTTATAAGTATCAGACGAGATATTGCTGGGGTACGACTTAGGCTGTGGTACGACTTACGCAACCTTACCCTATATATACAGAGCCCATTATCCAATTTTCATGTGGAAAAACGCACACGTTGAAGAGATCGAGCGGCTTTCTCCAACAAATTATGGACGGCGTCAGGATGGTAATAAGCTAATATCAGTGCTTATAACTTTAGAATCGGTTCCAAAAGCTTGCAAGGATTTCCTTACATGCGGCTGTAGGACAGGTTGCAAAACTGCAACTCGTATTTGTCTTAGGAAACTCAAGCAACTTTGCACACCAGGTTATACTATTGTCAAGTCGATGCATTCTCGATACCTACACTATGAGGCGATACGAAGTTCGCCGGGTCAGGGAGTTTATAATATTAATTATAAACAATAAATATTTTTATGTTTACGGTGAGTCAGACAAAATATTAGATATTTCTTCTTACCGGCATTTTGTGTTATAACTTGTACTTCTGTGTTGTAAAAATAACCTTTTATCACTGCTATTTTGCAACATTATTATAAACATATGCATTAAACATGTCTGTAAACAAATTAGTAATATGTAAATACATATTACTAATTTATACATCATTAATATAATGTTATTGAAAAATTCGTCCTATCAGTAGATGATGCTCCTAAAAATTTTGTTTTGTTTTGTTCCTATTATTTTGTTTAGAATTTAATGTATTTCAAGTTATAGCTTGACGACGGTTTTCAAGCTATAGCTAATTTTTAAACTTTGAAAGTTACTTTGAAAACTAGCTATAGCTTGAAAACTGTCAAGCTAATCAAAATAATGTATAGAACATATTTTGTTTAGAATTTAATGAGGATAATTTTTTTCTTTCACACTTTTTTTTTGTATCTATTAAATTTTTCGCAAAATACTTAAAATACCGTTAACGGGGACAAATTTCACGATTTGGGGGTGTAAAGCGGCAGGTGGAAAGGGGGGGAGAGTTGTGGGTTTTGAACAGCAGACCCAAAGATATCACGCAACACAAGTTTTAAAACTTTCAAAACGCAATGATTTAAAAATAAACATTATACAAATAGAGGAATTTGTCCTATATAGACTATCGAAATGGACACGAAAATAATTGTTGGATAAATCTGACTCTGGTGGCTAGCTGTAGCTATAAAACTATAACCTTTACTTTATAAACTATAACTATTCCCGCAGACTACTTAATGCAGCAGCATCAGGTCAAGGTTACCATGGTTAATGTCACGGAAATACCATTGAAGTGTCAGTACACCAAATTTCATATCAATCGAACCCGTAGAGTTAGTAAAATCCCTTCTCCAAGTAGAGAATGAGGTGATGATCTTCAAACGCCTCAACAGATCTTAATAAATTATAGCTAAGGACCATCTTGATCACGTCAGTTTTCAAACAAGAAAACGGATTTTTGATCCGTTTTCTAGGTCCATCCGTTTGGTAGGTTTGATACCATAGACAAATACACAGATACACGCGTTAAACTTAAAATACCCCTGTTTTGCGTCGGGCGTCGGGGGTTAAAAAGCACATCACATAAGACAAGGCTAAGAGTCAGATATCGGCGCGTTAGACCGGCGTTAGTTAGCAAGACGGTAAAAATTATTTTTGTACCAATCACTTTAAAAATAGCTCAAGGCAAGAGATTACTTACCATTCGTAAGACATTTAGTAGACGAATGAGATCGACACAGCTGTCAAATATTATTATGTGGAAAGTCGTTCGCGTTGCACCGAGTTTATATAACAACGCTGTGAGGTGGTTTCCCTAACGAAGGTGTTATTTGATTAAATTCGATACTGTTGTAGTGAAAAGAAGAAATATTAGGTTTACATATTAAAATTATTTACTTAGTAAACCGTGCATTATTAAGTACTAAATTATTATTTTTTGAAATTATGAAAAAATGAAATTATAGACTTGGAATTGAATGCGTAGAACTTGGTAGAACAGAGGTCAGAAAAAATCAAATAAATAATTAGAAAACTATAATTAAAAAAAACACAAGGTGTTTGTTTTAAATTTTTATTTTATTTCTTAGCACCGTCAACCCCAACAATATAAAACTTGTAAACTAAATAAACATAGGAATGTTATCAATAATTTGTGGTCCCATTTCGATTTTGATGTACCCATCCAAATATAATAATATAATATTAAACATATATGTTGTAATTCACACTGTATAACTTAAACCTTATTTAGCCCGAATTTATTAATTACTTGTTGGCAAGAAGGGACTTAATAAGAGACTCAAGTTTTCTGGTGTCTGCAGCAAATTTCCTGATGCCGTCAGAAAGTTTTTCAGTAGCCATTTGGTCTTCATTGAGATGCCAACGGAACTGGGCTTCGGTCAACGATATCTTCTCTAAGTCACTCTCTGCGGCCGTTTTAGTGTCGAGCATCTGCAGACAAGCACAAATTGTGTTAGCTGAATATGAAAAACATTTTTAACAAGCTATAATTAAAGATTTTACGCTATATCTGCTGTAAGTTGTTAAGGACTTGGTAATCCCGCAGAATACTTGTTCCATGTCATAGAAATGCCATCGAAGTAACAGTATAACAAATTTCACATCAATCGAACACGTGGAAGTTAATGAAATCCCTTCGTCAACTATGAAATGGACTGACGGTCTTAAAACGCGTGAATATATCTTCATAAATTTTAAATAAGAGCGATCCCGATCACGTTAGCTGTCAAATTAAAAAAAAAATACAACAAAATCGGTCCATCTTTTTGGGAGCTACGATAACTCAGACAGACACACATGTCAAACTTATAACATCCCAATGGGGTTATAAGCGTTAAAAATGGGTAACATTGAGAAAAGCGGAAGTGATAATGGGAAAGTGGCGACTTACTCTCTTGAGAGGGTCACTGCTGGAGGCCAGCTCCTCGAGCAACTTGGGGCTGATGGTGAGCAGATCGCTGCCGGCCAGCTCCCGGATCTCGCCCGTGTTCCGGAACGAAGCGCCCATCACTTGAGTCTTGTAACCAAACTTCTTGTAGTAATTGTAGACACGCGTCACTGACACCACGCCGGGGTCTTCCTTGGGCTCGTAGCTCTTCTTCGTGTGTCCCACATACCTGTAAAGGAAGAGTTGACAGCTGCTCGCATTGCGTACTCGTATGGCAACTCGGTTTGCCTAAGCTGTTTTCATAATAATTATCCGCCTAGTCTCTTGCGAGTTGTGTGCGAGTCGAGTCAACGTAATTTAATTTATTTTTTAAAAACTATGATAAAGCCCATGAGCACAATACTAAGCTTTGAATTAGAAAATGATTATAAAAAACTTTAAAAAAAAACAAATAGAAAACTGGCGAGACTGGCTACTATGGTGGGGAAACGATGGTGCGAATGGTGGGGGATGAAAAAAAAATATTGAAGTTACTTGGATGCGAGCTACTGTCCGACTCGCAAGTGCGGTTAACTCGTATGATACGTGGTCACAGTGTAAGTTGCTGCACTGCAGCTACTTCATAGGCCGACTCGCACACTAGCTTGCATTATGTAAACCAGGCATTGAAATTATTAATTATTAATGATCTTCAAATGCCTGTACAGATTTTTATAAATTATAGCTAAGAACAATTTCTATCAGGTCACTTTTCAAACAAAAAGAAACCAGATCAAAATCGGTTCATCGTTTGGGACCCACATTCGCATCGAGCGTCCGGTGTCAAAAAAAAAAGTAACAGCTTCAACCTGCAAAAAGTGTTTAAATTACAGGCCTTACATTAAAAAAAACTAATTATTACAGAGTTAAACAACATATTTCTTTGAAATACATATAAAATAACTTACCAGTCCAATATGCGTCCAACAAAAGGTGAAATAAGCGTGACGTTTGCCTCAGCGCAGGCAATCGCTTGATACAAAGAGAACAGCAGAGTCAAGTTGCAATGGATACCATGAATTTTTTCCAATTCCCTAAAAAAAATAACACTTAAAATTATATATTCGAGATAGCAATAATACCAGCTCGTAATAAAGGGAGCAAATGCTGTAAATTTTTTTTTTTCCTCTGTCAAATCTGCAATCAAAAGCAGATGGTTTGCAGTATGCTGTAAATAATACTGTTTTTAATACAGTGAGTTCATAAAAGCTAACTAGGATAGATTTTAAATTATTGTCCGTTGACAAAATCTAGTTAATTTGATCAAAAACGATACAATAAATGAAATTGATCTTGCCTCTCATAATTCTAAAATATTTCCCTTACTTTGCTGCTTGAATTCCTTCCCAAGTAGAAGCCAACTTGATGAGAATTCTTTCCTTTTTGATTCCAAACTCGGTAAACAGATTAATCAACTTAACCGCCTTTGCTATGCTCGCTTCCTTATCAAATGACAATCTGAAAAATATTTTCAAATCAAAATTTGTAACTTCTCTTTATCTATTTCGCTCTGTCTCAGGGGTCCCAGGTTCAATTCCTGTCAGAATCAACTTTGGAAATGAACTTTTCAAAGCTGACTTTCAAGTAGTGACAGGGTTTCACAGTTGTTTGGGCAGCCCGTCTGACCACCCCCTTATAGAGGAGGACCACGATGAAATAACACGGACGCCAAAGTCCATTTCCCTTCTTCTTAATCGGGTCGGCACTTGAAGCACCTGTATTAATAAGCGACGATAGCCTCTTACCATCAAGTAGATCGTCAAATTGGTTGACCTTAATTTAAAAGATAACATTAGTATTAATTAATTTAAAAGATTATTTTATTTATTTTATTATTCATCGTCATTATATTCAGCAAAAAGTGTTCACTGTTCACATCAGTCTTTTTAATTGAGTGACACTGCATCCAGTGCCAGCTGCTCTCTTGAGTGATTGGCCCAAGGGACTTTTCCACTATGGTTTCTGTGGACTTTGGCTATGTCAACCACTTTAGTTCTTTGGCTCAGAAAATTATGATGAGAAATGATGAAACTTCAACCGAAATGAAATGATAATGTTGGTGTCAACATTGTATTGGTAAAGATAGAAAAGTTCAATAAAACCATATATTAAAAACTATATCAAATTAATGTTATATAAATAAATAATTGTTATAAAAACACACTGAAGACTTTCATACCTTGCATCTATTTCCACTGAAACTCTTCCAGGAATAATTTTAAGGATTTCACAACCAAAGAGGACGTTCAACATGTCCAGTGTTTCACCAATTTGTTCTTCAATAGTACTGAAAAATATGTTCATGTAAAAGTTTTTATATTTGGCACATTATGGCATATGGACTGAAAATCTATTAGAAATTAAATTTTGCCACAGGCGCGTCATTAAAAAGTGTGAGTAGACATGAGTATATGGTGTGCTCCATTTGCACTTAAGAATCTCATGACAACTGGTACTGATACAGCACTTGCGTCGATAATATTATTGATAAACTTATAAAAATTTGAATTTAATATTTTCTTTATAAAATACAAACGTCAAGATATTGTTGATAACGATGTGTACTTTTTGATTAATATTAACATCAACAGGTTTAATCATGCTCGCTAAAAATAAAAATTAATTTGTTTAAACTCCTGCAAGATCTTTAAACAAATTAATGTGGTGGCTGCATCCGGTTTATTAATAGATAAACTATCAATCAATAGATTACTGTGCAAAATTTAAATTATGTGTCTAGCTCTACCTGTGGCGAGATTTTGTTCATAAAAGATTGCACCAAAAGTAAAACATTTTTTAAATAAATCTAAAAAAAGTTAAAAAAATTTTTTTATAGCAAATTTGACAAAATGATTTTATGATTTTCTCAAATTATAGTTCAACTCAATTTATGACAAAAATTCGACAAGAGATTGCATTTTTGCACATTTATCTGAATAACAAATTATTACAAAGAGGTGAACTTACTTTATTTATTAAAGTATGTTCTCGATTTTAGTTATTAAAATAATAAAGTTATGCATACCTTCCAGACTCCTTGCCATATTTAATGGCCTTATCAAGAAGATGTTGGTACTGCTCCATAGAAGCTGCAGACAGAATGAGACTGGGATTTGTTGTGGCATCCGTAGGTTTATATGCCTTCATTACTGAAAATTGATATGAACTATTTCATTTATTAATTCAATTGTAAACTATCAAATATTATAATAAAGAAATTAACAATGGATGTCAGGTTTATTTTTAAAAAAGTTTTTTTTTTAATCAGTAAAACAGCAATTTATTATGTTCTCCTCCTTTACATCAATACTAATAATAAATTTGTAAGGGTCGGTCATGGAGTAAGTTACTTTGTTTTCAGAGATATCGTGTTTATAGGCTCTATACATGATACTGAAACTAAATTGACCATTTTTAGAATTTTTTTCTGTATGTATGTATGTTCCTCCATAACTCTGAAACGAATTAACTGATTTTCATGATAATAATTTATTGTATGAATAAAAACAAAGTGTCTAGGACTACAAAGATTAAGTATGTTTTGGATAAGCGAAATATATTCAAAATGAAATTACCTGCGCGATTTGAATATGACATTACATTTATCTACATTATATTCATGTATAATTCTATATTTTATATTAGTTAATATAATGTATAGATGCATATGCACCTCCCTGACAGTAATCCTGGCGGCGCCCGTGCACACTTCACCATTAAGTAGTGTGATGCAAATTTAAATTGTAAAATGCAGTAAGACATAACACTGTCCATTTATAACATATGTACCTACTCGAAATATCTTGATTTACCTTCAAAGTCCCCGGTGTCAGCAACCACCGTCGAATGTTGTTTAAGTTGATCAAGAGCAGACATTTTTGTGCGTTTTGCTTGAGGTTCACCACTCATACTGACAATATCTGAAATGAAAACATAAGCTATGAACTGAAATTGAGATAAAATTATTTTAACATTAATAACATGTCACGTTAAGTTTGAAGGTGACCTTTTTACAAAGAATCGTCATTGGTTATGTTTAATGTTATACCTCGACCGACAGAGATAACCCCTTACATTATCAAATACTTAATAGTTAATTAATATTCGGTAAAAATTGCAACTTTATTCTTTAAAAAAACTGCAAGTACCTTAGTAATATTGCAAGGATTTTTAAAATCCCTATCGGGGTCAATATTGCTGATGAAAGTATTAACAGGAGCGCTGAAAAATTAAGTGATAATAATTAATATTATTATTAGTTAACTACTAAGAGAGGGATAATTATTTATGAAATAAATAAACAAATAAATTAAATAGATACTTCTACTACATAAAACTAACCTAAAAATATTAATGCAATGAAATAAATTAAATTAACCTGAACTTGGTTTTTTTTATTATTATTAAAGCACAGTTGAAGGTTGAAGTTTGTTTGTGGTTTCATTCGTTTCATTAATATCATACATTCAAAGAGTATGTATCACTGCGTGTACCATGCGTGTACATTACTCTCCCAGAGTAAAACGTAGTGATTATATACTCTTTGCATTAGAGAGTACTGTATTCCTTGATACATTACTTAACTATACTCTATGCTGTGGTGTGGTTGATGAACCATAGAAGAAAGTTTAATAACATATATGTATATATAATATAATAACTATTATATATATTATAATGTTCATTATGCCGGTCACTCACATTCGCGCGAATACGCGAACCCGCAAGTGTAGGACGACATTTGCAAATGACTATGCGAAGTTTTTGCTACATTCGCGCTTTTCCGTGCAGTGTCGGTTTTTAACGCACATCAAAGTGCGCGAACCTCAAACCTTCGCGTAGTCTCCCACACATTCGTGCAAGCATTCGTGCGACCAATTTCGCGTACGATTGCGTATTGATTGCGTAGGTAACGGACATCTCGTTTACCATTTTCAGAGTTCGTATCGTGTACTGAGTGGCGTAAATTGAATTTGATCATGGATTGGACAAACACTAAACTGCACTAAAATCATCTTCACCTTCAACGCATTCGCAAATGAGTATGCGAACCCATTCGCATACTCGCTGAGTTTGCGAATGAATGTCACGTTCCTTCACATGCGTGCAAAGATTCATACAATGTAAGAATGTTTGCACGCATGTCAGTGACCGGGGTTATATCCGAAAAAAAGGCAATAAAATCAAAATGAACATAAAAAGCTGATTTTGGATATTGTGTTCGGGGGGCTCAGAAAAGCTTAACTTCAAATTGTCGACCAAGATTTCCTATGAGCTTTCGCCGCCATCTTGAAAAAGGGGTAAACTTTTATTTTTTAGCGATAACTCGGCTCTCCGTCATGGTACGAAAATTTTGATGATATACTTTTTGGTTGCTTTTTTATGCTCTACAATTTAGGTCATTAGCATTTTTCCTTTATCTTTGTTTTAAAATGTATATAAAGACTGGCCTTCATGGAAAGTACGCTGTAACCTAATATTGCATGCCCTTTAAGTTATGTATGTTTAAATAGTTAGGTAGTGTCGATTGCGCTATCAAGGTGAGTACGTTTTGTACCTAATCTACATTTTTGTGACTGCTTACTTCGATTGTGACCATCAAAAGTTACTCTAACTCTATGGTTAGTTAGCTTTCATAAGCAAAAGATTGTCTATGGTTACCGTCAGATTTCTAGAAAATTCGGCCATGGAGTAGAAAGATCAAAGACCACAAAAAATCGACAAAGTCAAACGAACCGGCGGCGGCGAGTGTGTGTCGACTGTCGTATGTGTGTATGTACGTACGAGTTTCGTTTTCTGTTGTCAGATTAACAACGTGTTCATATCTTTTAATTCCTCAGAAATCTGACCAAAAAGCCTTATTAATTAACCGAAGTAAATTTTTTTGGCGAAAATGGCTGCTATGTCCGTCATAGGTATTGATTTCGGCAATGAATCATGTTATATAGCTGTTGCAAAAGCAGGTGGCATTGAGACTATAGCTAACGATTACAGTCTTCGGGGTACACCGTAAGTTAATTTTGATTTATTATATATTTTTTTATTCATTTTAATTTCATACCAGATTCGCTTTAGACATTTTTTTCTTTATAAATACGTATGACATGTCCCTCTAATTTTTAAGTTTGCATGTCATGTTCATGTCAAAACCTTTTATGGAAATAAAATGAAATTTGATTTTTCCATTTGTTACCTTAGAAACAAATACAAAACATACCAACTATAAAACTTATGAATTTCGGTATTATATTAATGCAATATTTGAATATGGACTCTTCATAACAATTTTTTTTTCTCAGCTTAAACCCTTATTTTCAATGATTCTATACATTTAAAATATTTTTTATAGATCATGTATTGCATTCTCTCAAAAGAACCGAATATTAGGAGTAGCTGCCAAAAACCAAATGGTGACAAACATGAAAAATACTGTTTTTGGTTTCAAGAGACTTCTCGGAAGAAAATTTTCAGATCCACACGTTCAGAAAGAAATAAAACATTTCCCTTTCAAAGTAGAGCAAACAGCTGATGGTGGCATCGGAATAAGAATTAATTATTTGGGTGAAGATAACGTTTTCAGTCCAGAACAGGTATGTATAGGACAATTAATTGTATAATTTATTAGTATTTATATATTGTCTTTATTTGTGTATGAACAAACTTGGAAAAAAGAATCTAATATCTCTCCACATATTTTTCGCTCATATTCTATCTTTATATTATTAGTTTTCACAAAACTCTGTTGTATTATGTTTAACAAATTATTTCACTTAATAAACAAATTTGTGAATATAAATTCCAGTAATTTTTATAAAATTATTCATTATCATTACAAGTTAGTATTTCTATTCATTAAGAACTCGCATACTTCTATAATGTAGCCATAAGGTACATTGCCTTGTTATTTGCCTGTTTTATCCCTTTGAAAATTGAATAACAGTTTTGTTATGCATTCTTTGCATAACAAAACTGTTTTGTTTTGTTTTCATTTGTAGAATAAATAGGCAGATAAATTTTCAACACTGAACTCATGAGCTATCTGTGTAATGGTTCAAGTCATTATTTATGTACATATTTTATTATTTTATGAGTTTGTGCTTTATTACTATTTGTGCATCTACTGAATAACTATTATAAATATATGATCCTGTAATTAAAATGTATATAATTCTCTTCTCTACATCAGATTACTGCAATGCTGTTTACAAAACTAAAGGATATTGCCACAACAGCGTTACAAACACAAGTTAATGATTGTGTTATATCTGTGCCTAGTTATTTCACAAATGCCGAAAGAAATGCACTCCTTGATGCTGCATCCATTGCTGGTGAGTACTTAATAGTTCAATTTTATTTTATAAATTAATGGAATGTTTTCTGTAATTTAATCTTAAATGTCTTTAATTCTAAAAAAGAGAGCAAAAGCATTTATAAATTTTAAATAGTGTTTAAGATTATGACAAATGCGTTTTTTAGACTTAATTAAATTTTTACACTAATCTTGGACTGACTGCTATTCTTTTTTTAAGATTATAAAATGACAATTTTAAGAATAGTAATCACAACTTGATGTTTCTACTTCAGGACTCAATGTGCTGCGTCTCATGAATGAGACCACAGCCACTGCCCTTAGCTATGGCATTTACAAACAAGATTTACCAGCACTGGAAGAGAAACCGAGGAATGTTGTATTTGTAGATTTTGGTCATAGTTCTCTACAGGTAAATAGTCCAATGACTAATTTTTTTATTTTATTTATTTCACTAACTGAATCGGACCATGCTTTTTGTTTTTTTCATTTCCATTGAATCTTCAGAATAAAAAGTATAATAAAAACACTTCTTAAAATAAAATGTATATAAATTTATAAATGTATATCAATCCATCAGTTACTTTTCGAGTTTGGAGTACATTAACACAGAACCTAAATTTTTATATATAAAATTAACTAGTTTATAGGACAAAATTGAATCAATGAAAGGATGTCAAAGTGATAATAGAGATCATTAATAAAATATAACAAATCTGTGGTTGTGACGTTATATAATTGCCCTAAATTATATTGGATTAACATACTATATTCATTTATTAATGATCAATGTATTTTTTATGTAGAAAATACCAAATATTTTTTGTTCATAAAATGTTTGATATTTTAACATTACAATTTCCTCAAGTTAAAAACAGTTACAATTTATTATTTTTGATTAGTCACAATATAATTTGTGTTTTTTACTAATTACTTGAGAACTTAATAGTAGTTTTTTTTTAGCATTGGTATTTGAAATTAGTTTTTTTTTACCTCAGGTATCAGCTTGTGCTTTTAACAAAGGAAAGTTGCGTGTGCTGGCAACCGCAACCGATGGACAATGTGGAGGCAGAGACATAGACATGGCGTTGGCTGAATATTTCTGTCAGGACTTCCAAACCAGGTTGAAGCTTGACGCTAGGAAAAATCAAAGGTAATTTATTGTATTTTGACTTTATACTTTAAATGACATGACTAACTTTATATGATATGTTTATATTTATTATGTAGTAAAAAAGATCGCGATTTCTTACTTATTATTTTTATTTTTAAATCTAGAATTAAACATTAGCTCACCTACAAGTTTTATCTAAAATCCTATAGTTCACTACTGGGTACAAATAACTTGTAAAAAAGAACATGCAAATGTATTTTTATCAAAATTGCCTTTAAAATATGACTTATTCAACACTTATTTACATAATTCAGTCATATGAATTCTTTTAATCAAACATGTTTTCAAGTCTTCATTATCTTTAATGTGTATTTATTTTATCCCACCATTATAGCCAAATAAAATTTTAAATGAAACAATCCCCGAGTATTAAAATTTAGAGACTTTTTGTGTGAATAAAGTGTTTTTGTTAAGGGGAATTCCCTCTAATAAGATATACGTACATATTTCAAGGAAAAAAAATATCTTATCTTGTTAAAGTATTAGTTATATAAGAAACTAATTATACTTTAACATTATAAAAACTGTTATGATTATTTAAAAAAAGTTATTATTTATTTTAATAAAGATTCATTTGAAAATTAATTATTCATTATTCACCACTATGATTGTTAATCGTAAAAGAATTCGACTGTTTTTTTTAAAATTAGGATCGTCAATAACTGTTGTGTTTCAGTGAGTGAGTGAGAGCCCATTTTGCTATCCCTACCTTAATCATGTTAATGTTAGCAGCGCCCTTGTGGCTATGCTATAGGCGACGGTAACCACCTACCATACCGTTAGTCTGTGTTACGACCTTAATATGAAAAATTAAAAAAGTGACCTCGCTACTTTGAATATTTTTTTGAGCCACAACAGCGGTCACATCTTTTAAAGGAGACTATCTTTTTAAAGAGAAAAAATCCTAAAATGATTGTCACACTGTTTCAGGGCATTCCTTCGTCTGTTACAAGAAGTGGAAAAACTGAAGAAACAGATGTCGGCGAATAGCACACGACTTCCTCTGAACATCGAGTGTTTCATGGAGGAGCGCGATGTGTCGAGTGAACTTCAACGCTCGCAGATGGAGCAGATCTGCGCTGACACCTTCGCCAGGGTCGAGAGGACTCTGAGGGCTATCACTCATAATGCCAGTGAGTTTTTCCTTCTACCTCAACATGACAATGAAAACAATGAAGTAACTTTCTTTTTGTGTTATGTAGATGAAATGTAAAACTTATTTCATTTGACTGTATTGGACATTAAATCAATAATTTTGTTAAAGGTAAAGCCTTTATTTCTAGGAATCATAATTACATAACTTAATGCTAATATATTACAAGCGACCCACCCTTGAAGCTTTGCAAGGAGTTGGAATTTTCTTTGTGGATAATAAATCTATTTCCCAAATTTCAGCTTTCTATAGTAGAGCCAAATTGGTGAGATACAAAAGTTTATTCACCTCACTTGAACTGACAATCTATTATCTATTTCTATGTTGTATCTATTTGACACAAGATAGAAAGAGACAATGTAGCATACGAGCTTCCGTTTGATAATAATATTCAAGGACAACCCGGTCATCGCCGCGCTAAAGCCCTGCATAAAAAATGATCTTGCGGTAACTTTGTTTACATTTGGTATCGCTTCTCAATGGCCCTAGTATACACTTAGAAATAGTTAGGGCTGTCCACTTATGAAACAAACTATTTTATAAGTATCGATAGATTATAATAAAAGAGTGATCATTTCCGACATATGGAAATTATGATATTGATACTAGAATAATTTTGTTAGGAATATTCATATACCGTTTTAATCTTACAGAACTGAGACCAGAGGATATTTATTCTGTGGAGATTGTGGGAGGTTCAACGAGAATACCGGCCGTCAAAACTCTCATTGAACAAGTTTTCTCTAAAACTGCTTCGACTACATTGAATCAGGTACATACTTTCAGGAATTTATTTCCTTCCAAAAAAAAATATGATTCAGAACAAATACAACTTATAGGACGAAAAAAGTTGCGTGGGAGCAATGAGTCACGTAACTAAAGAAAATTATGTTAGTTTTTATATGAATATTTTTTTACTGGCAGGCAACCTCGTTAGAAGGCAGTATGTATGGATTAAATGATTCATCAAGTACATTAACATTAATGTTTACAATTGCTACTATCTGTACGTGATACTAATTTGTTATGCGTTATTAGAAACTTTACTTTTAGCAATCTTCTAGTTTTTAATAGGATTTGACTTGCAAATACGTCATAGCGACAATCGCAATATCCCTAAAACCCAAACTATGCATGTTGACTAATTGGGATCGCGTCGACTTGAAGGCGATACTCGCTGGATGTTCTATTCGCTATGAGACTTTCGTGTTGATTCTTGAATTGTCCATCCGTCTTTTAATGAAACAACACTTCAATTGTTTGCGATCAGGATGAGGCGGTGGCCCGCGGATGCGCGTTGCAGTGCGCGATGCTGAGTCCGGCGGTGCGCGTGCGCGAATTCAGCGTGACCGACGTGCAGCCCTACACCGTGCGCCTCGCCTGGGACGCCGCCAGGGGCGAAGACGGCGATATGGAGGTAACCTTCATCGTTTATCCCTTTTTCCATTAGTGAAAACCGTATCAACATTTGTTGGGTGATTGAGAAAGATTGAGAAACTGAGAAATACACTGAGGTTGATTATAATCTTCTGTATTGCAGGTGTTCCCGGCATTCCACCCAGCGCCCTTTTCCAAAATGTTGACTTTCTACAGAAAAGAACCGTTCACTGTCACCGCTTACTACGCTGACCAAGTGCCCTATCCGGACACATTTATTGGTGAGTTTAGCTCAAATTACTTGCGTAGCTTAAAAGATGTAAGCGTACATACAGAGGGACAGTTTAGTGATGTGCGTTGCGCAGGTCAGTGGCACATAAAGGACGTGCAGCCGACGAGCGAGGGCGAGTCGCAGAAAGTGAAGCTGAAGGTGCGCGTAAACATCCACGGCATCGTGACGGTGGCGTCCGCGTCGCTGGTGGAGAAGAAGGCGGACGCCATCAGCGAGGCCGTCGAGATGGAGAACGCGGCTGAGGCGGCCAACAGCGCCGACGCGCCCATGGACACGAACGGTAGCCAAGAGCAGAACGGTGCCGACCAAGAGGTGAGGCACGAGGACGAGCCGCAACAAAAACACTCGTGGACACAGAGAGTAGGCCAATGGTTCAGCGGGGTACGTCACTACTGCACTCCCCTCGACATCTCCTCAGTGGTCTTTGTTGCCGCTCCCCCGTAGCGCCATTCCGCACTCGCCTATTTAATAATCAACACTGCATTATCACCTCGTTTCATTTAAATTATTTAGCGATACAAATCTAATCGCACTCGTACAATGTTAACTAATTATTATTATTTTTATAATAAGAATCCAGTATTGTAAATGATTCTAAGAACATTGTCTTATAATCATAAACTGTATTTTCTTATATTTTCCGGCTTCAATCGTTCGCTCTCCATGTAAAAATAACAATATTTTAATTTTAAACTCATTCAGCACTAAAACTAAAATTTTCTATCTGAAATAGTCTTTCCTGTTGTCTTAGCAGTGAATTTTTGTTTCGATAATAGTCTAGAAATAAAATAAAACTAAAAATCAGTGAAATTATAGCTTCGAACGAACTGAATAAAATTACATTCAAACCAGAGTGCGGAATTGCGAATAACAGAACAGTTCTAAATAAATAATAAATAAGTCCTAAATTGCAAACTGCAGTAATCGGCAACAGTCACCACATTTTTTATTACCCACACCCTTATTTAGAATAGGCCCCATTTGCACTGTTTGTTCGATTTCTTGAGGCTTGTATGTCGCCTTTGTATTTTGTATTTAACAAGTTTCACGGATGCTGGTTTTTTTTAATGAAAAATTGAATTTTCTTACTCCCTATTGAAATTTGTCTCTGTGTCCACGCATGTATTTGGAGCCTACAATTGTGAATATGCCTTAAGTGCGGCCACGTGATCGTGAATCAATTATAATCAAAGTAAGGTCAACAAAAGACGGAGAGAAAGAGATGGATATAATTACGTACATTCAACCGTTCTGCTATTGGCGAAGCGAAACTTATTCACCTTCTGGTTGGCCCTACTTTAGTCGCTTCTTTTTGTAACCTTTTGAATACGAAGCTATTCTGTTAGTTGTGAGAAATGCTTGTAGTGTTTAAAGATGCAAATGGGGCACGCACCGATTCATACTAAGGATGCATGGCGCAGAAAGACTTCTATCATTAAACATTTTCTACCAATGCACTTTAAAAAAAACCACATAATTTTTCTAAAATTATTTTCATGCTAATCTTGTTTATGAATATACTTACTGAATAATCTTCAATTACATAGTTACTGTTAGATACTGTTACTATCCAAAAAATGGCACCATGAAACATATCTCCTATATAAGGCAATATGCCTTGTTTTGCTAATAAGTTTATAAGGTTTGTTTTGCTAATAATAAGGTTTTATTAATCGATTTGTCTGCACTAGGTCTTTGCGTCAACATTTCTTATAGGACAGGAGCCAAGAACACATTTAAATCGGTCATTCCTTCCAGTTAAATGCTTTTGACAGTAGTAAAGCATTGTGACTATCAGCTTTGGCACCATATTAATTCAATCAATAAGGAAATATATCCTTGCGTTTTAGTAATTTAGGATAGCTTATTTGTGCCAGTTCGGCTGCAAGTATATTGAGATGTTTTTCCAGCCATCGTTGGTACTGCCTGACAGTCGCTATGATTTAGAAATAAATATTTTGACCAGCAAAATATCTATTTGGACAGCAACTTTTTTTGGCTGACCAAATAGGTTTCCACCTAGACCACATGAAGCGCCGGACTGCTAAAACAGATTGCCGTGAATGGCCGGTTTAAATAGTAGTTAGGCTTAACTGTATCTGTTGGTTATCATATAATTGGTTAGAATTTTTTTTGCTGATAGATTAAATAATAACCATATGATTTCTTCCTTCACAGTAGCCATTTGAAGTTAGATACAAGTTTATATCTACCAGTATATTTTATTGAAGGTATATAACAAAAATATATAGATACATTTAATACTCCATGCACCATGTGTCCTTTATAATACCTTCAATGTACTTATTCTAATTGTTATAAATCATTATGAATTTAAGAATAAGATATAATAGACATAGGCAAAAAAATGTAATAAATAAAACCGAGTGAGGTATTAATCCTTTAGCCGCCAGAGTCGGATTTATCCGACAATTATTTTCCACTACTTGTATAATGTGTTTTTTTTTTAATCATGGCATTGCTTTCTCTTAAAAAAAATTACGAGTCAAGCACTAGGGGCACGACAAAACCTACAAAACCCAGCGGTTAAAGGGTTAATAAAATCGAATTAGGCATAAAGTTATTTATAATGCCTTTAATTTGAAATACATCGGAGGTGTTTTTTGATTGCAGTTGTGTTACGTTATTATAATTCATGTTAATGTTTACATGTTAGTAACAAATGAAGTAGTTTCAGTTTTTTGCATTGCATTTGTCGTTCACAGGACAACGAGGACAAAAAGGAAAAATTAAAGGAAAAGGCGAAGAAAGTACTCGTGAAGACTGTGGAATTGCCAATCGATGCTCGAACACATGGATACTCACAGATGGAAATTAACGCACATTTGGAACAAGAGGTAATTTTTAACTTTTACGTTTAATTAAACAGTTGTGATCAAAACCTTCTAATTCATCCTCGCGCCGAATGGTGTATAGTCGGCTCCAGTGGTGTAAATAGAAATGTTGCGTGTGTAGGGCAAGATGCAGGCGGCAGACCGGCAGGAGAAGGAGCGCGCGGACGCCCGCAACGCGCTCGAGGAGTACGTGTACGAGCTGCGCGGGAAGGTGTCTGAGGGCGAGCCGCTGCACGACTTCGTGGCCGACGAGCAGCGCGCGCGTCTCGTGGCCCACCTCGACTCGCTCGAGCAGTGGCTCTACGACGAGGGCGAGGACCAGGCGCGCGCCGTCTACGGCGACAAGCTCACCGAGCTCAAGGCCGAGGGCGAGCCCATCAAGCAGCGCCGCCTCGAGTTCGAGCTGCGCCCGCAGGCCATCGACGACTACTCGCTCGCCATACACCTCGCCAACAAGGCGGTCGACCTCTACAAGTGAATATACTCTTCTTATATATAAACCATTCACACACACTGAGATGTTACTTTATAAAACCAATCTTCATATTCTAACAAAATTGCATAAACAGGTCCGGCGACGAGAAATACTCGCACCTAGGCGAGGCGGACGTGCAGAAGGTGGCAGACGCGTGCAAGAACTCGCTCAACTGGCTCGAGAACGCCAGACAGGCGCTCGCCCACGCACCGCGCCACCAGACACCCCCGCACACCACGCATCAGATCCGTCAGGAGAGGCAGACCTTCGAGAGCACCGTCAACCCCATCCTCAACAAGCCCAAGCCCAAGGAGAAGACGCCGCCGCCCGCCAACCCCACCGCCGGCGACGGACACCAGGCGCCCAGCGAAGGCTCGCAGGAGAACATGGACGTCGAATAAACTGCTCCCTAAACGCGACCGTCACTTACGAATTTGCGCCGCAGGGTTGCCACTAACGGAATCAATACACTTTTCAACTCCATTCGTGTTGTAAATACTAATAAAACACACAGTAATTTCACAGACAGCCACTAATGGAGTATACACTTATTCAGCTCCATTCTCGTTGTAAGTTTGCTATGTAATAAAACAGAGTAATTTCAAACACAGTTACTCGCTCGACGGCCAGATAAGGAATGCCCCTACCAGCGTAGGCATCACAGTTTGCGTATCTATATTTATTGTGTATTACATCAAAGCGGAAAGCTGGCCGGACGCGTACGCATCTCCATACAAAACTGCTATTTTCTATGGACAAACAATTACACCACTCGGTACCTATCGGGGCTTTTTTGGTATATATGGTATATTCGAATTCTTTGCATATATACATATAAGCATACACGCATTCACATAAAACACACGGCTGTATCCACGACACAGCAGGACCTTTATTTTTTGTGGAACTTTTGTGGCAACCCTGACGTGTTCACGTTGCGTGACGCTTCGCATTTTTTTCGGGGGGTTGTGTGACGTCGCTCGGGTTTAAGCAGTTACACTATTCAATTTGTAGGAAACCAATTTAGGAAATTGGAAGGTGTAATCGCGGTTAGAACAGATGGATCCAATTTAGATTTTATCTATTTTCAATTCTTTGTCTTTGATTTAGAAATCAATTTAGTGTAGTGTGATCACTAATTCACTACTTAGGTTCCTAAATTGGTTTCCTACAAATTGAAAAGTGTAATAACTGCTTTAGTGGCTGGACCACGGACAAAATTGTATCTAACACGCCGCCACCAAGCTCACACACATTAATACCTACACCCACGCATTCGTGCAATAAAGTAATAACATCCTTGCGGCCGTTTCAGTGTACACAACACGCAGTACACAAACTATACTTCGATTATATAGTCTGTGACGCAACGCTACTGGGACTGCTCGCGGATATAGAAGTGTTATTTGTTTTTGAAAGTATTTTATTCAGAAACGACTAGTTAATCACATAGGACAATAAATAACCAATATTATCTTCAGCCTTTGAAATCGTCATAGCGGATTGGTCTTCAGCGTTGCGTCACAACGCGTTGTACTTTTATACTTAATGAGCTAGCTAGATCACGAGTTCGTGTTTTATTTTTATTTTTTACCTTAATATTGTTCCTAGAACAATATACAGCGCATACGCTATCTTAGTAACCATTTATAGTATTAATATTAATTTGAAATGTTTATTATTTTTTTCATTGACTCGCGACGCGTTCTTCTCCAATGTGATAAAGTTGTAAAAAAAATTGTAAAGCTATAGATATCGAGGCGGGCTTTATTAAACTTTTAGATCAATTCGTTTCACTTAGATAATGTTTGGTTTTTAATGGGCACCTGTAAATTAATATAGCTTTATCTATTAAAATGGATAGTTAGGTAAATTAACAATGAAATGAGTTAAAATGTTGGATCGTTTAGTCACTAACCTGGGCTGTGTTCTGGCACTCCATTTGAGCATAATTTGATCCGGACAAGATTTGATCATACCTGTTCCTGGTTGACTGTCAGAGCTAATTATGCTCTGCCTAGTCATAATTTTTATACCTTTTGCATCGGCCAAATTTTAGCCAGCTGTCATATGTGACAGATTTATGTTTCGATAACTGCCATCAAACTGAAATTCTGACAGTAGCTATTATAGGTTGCCCAGCACCATCGAACAAATCTAGCTCGTGCAATATTTATCCAAAGGACTGCTGGAACACAGCTCTGGCTCGACTATCATAATTTCTACTTTTTTTTTAACGGGAAATTGAGCCGTTACTGCAAACAGTGATATAGTTTTTAATATGAACTT
Source organism: Synanthedon andrenaeformis (assembly GCA_936446665.2). Lineage (NCBI taxonomy): Eukaryota > Metazoa > Arthropoda > Insecta > Lepidoptera > Sesiidae > Synanthedon > Synanthedon andrenaeformis. The sequence goes on along the minus strand of OW387781.2, from coordinate 7,291,208 downwards.
GAAGCATTTATTTTATTTTCACAAAAATATGAAGCTAATAATAGCTCAGTACGTTATTCGTATCGTATCATATTAATGAGTTAATTGTAAATTAACAAACTATTGATATAAAATAATTTCCTAACTTAAAGCACCAATGATACTAAATTATTCATTAGGCCGAAGGAACTAAATAGTATTAGACATTTCGTTTCGTGTTTTGCGCAGTACGTTTTGGTGTTATTGTATATGATGTAGTTTTATTTCCATAATTCATCCACTTTTGTTGTATACATTTTTGGCCTATAACGTTCATTTGCTGACAGTGTCTCCAAACTTACGAATTATTATTTGTGCATTTTAAACGTTAAAAGCTTAGTAAATAAATGAATTTATCTGTAAATACAAGTTTCATTTTTTAACCCTATAACTTTACGAGTTAAGTAAGTTCATTAACAGGATTTTTTCGTCTCTTTCGTATTTTTATGGTAGGTACGATATGATTTTATTTGAATTTTCATAAAAGAACAGTTCCACCCTTCAGTTGCAGTAACTGAAGGGTGGAACTGTTCAGTTATGAAAAGTAGTTACGAAAAAATTTTTTTATTACTGTTTTCACTAGTATTGAGAACAGAGAAAATTTCGATTTATGACGTAACTGGTTGGAACCTGACGGATGTGTACTAAATCGAAAAAATAATGCCGTTATCACAACCAGTACGGTATTTTAAAGTGTTATTTATGGATTTTTATGGATAAAATAACCTCAAAAAATTGTAAAGTTAACGCCGGAAACAATGAAAAACTACTTTATTTGTATGCTATTTATTTTCCGAGGAATTTAAGCTGAGCTGATCGTAGGATAATTATTTACAGCCCTTGAAACCCATTTCATTTTAATGATAACATAAAGATATATTAAGTTTCCATTGCCTAATAGTCTAAGATCCGGCCGCAAGAATGCGTACCTATCGAGTAGTCAATAAAAATATTTTTTTTTATGTACAATTATAAAAGGGACAATATGTTTTGGGCAGGGTGCCTATTAAAATTTGCCCGCTAATATTTTTAATTAAATTGGATTGGAAATTCACCAATAAATATTAGATATAGGTAAATGACCAACAGTTCAGACTTTAAATTTATTAATAACTTAAAATTATAATGAGGTATTGTTGCTAATAGTTAATTTCTGAAGCGCCAGCAAAAAAATATTATCCAAGAAACTAAATATGTTCTTTTAGTTTGTATATCATGAAGAAATTTGTCGGCACGGCTGGTCGACCCCAGGGCTGGCACTTACTTCTGTCAAATTGGGTATATTGGGGTCCATGCCGCAGGCGAACCTGTTAGACGGGGTATTCTTTTTATAATTACATATTTTGTATTTAAGGTTTTAATGTTAATTTTATATTAGTTAGTTTAATTATCTGTTAAAATAAAATAATGAGTGTTCTTTTACCATTTTCAATACTCTACAAATTGAAAATTTGACAAGTAAAAATTTGTCATTATAATATCTATCGAGTAAGAAATGAGCGATAAAACCCGTTATAATAGTTTATTTGAAAAAATAAGTTTTTTTATTTTGGTTAGTTGTTTTTTTTTAAGGGCGACTGCGTAGGAACTACTTATTGTGACTGTGTGTAACCTATGTGCTTGTCCCATCCCTATAATAGGATTATTCGCATAAGGACAGATTCTTAAATCGCTCAAATATATTATTAACTAGCGGGCCGCTCCCGGCTTCGCCCGATGTGCATTTTTTTACGTAAAAACCTTCCCTGATTATCCCTCTGTCCATGAGTGAAGACAGAATTAAAATCGGTCCAGCCGTTCTCGAGTTTTGCGCTTAGCAACACATTTAGGGATTCATTTTTATATTATAGATAAAGTTATTAATGTTAGGTACTTTAAGTATTTTTGATTAAATTAATGGATTTAAAAAAATCTTATGGGAGCCACAGTAATAATTCCAAATTCGAGCGGGATGACATTCCACTATGCCCTGCCTCTTACAAAAAATATGTATTTATGTGGTGAATGCAACCATATAATAGGAATGTTTGCTTAAATTAATAGAAAATGCTAGTTGAAATTACTAATTCTATGCAAATTACAGGAGTGATCAATACTTCTGGCCAAGGCTGTAGGTATGTGTAGAGGTATATTGTATAATGTCATAATGATAATGGGCAGTAGTGATATAGGAAATAAAAAATGTCCCGTGTTACTACCAGAGCAGTTAGTGGTAATGCGGGCAAAAAAAAATACCCGTGTTACTACTGGTAGTAAGATGGGTAGTAACACGGGTAACGACCTTTTAGAGCCATTACGCACTGTCGACTGGTCGCCGGCGACTCAGTCTCTCGGCGACCAAAACATAGGCATCTAGGGCCAGACTAAGCCAAGCGACAATATTCCAGTATTTAATAAATATAAATTTATCGGTATCGAAAGCCATTGTGAGCGACGTCCGGTCGTTACGACAGTTGCTCGCAGCAAAGAGATAATCACAAAACGTAGTGATTATATACTCTTTGATAATCACTGGCTCGCAGTGTGAATGCTTCCATTTGAAGCCGTGCTTCGAGTCGCCCGGGCGACCGACGACCAAGTGCGTAAACACCTATTTAAACTATAGTATAACTCACAGTCGCCGGCGACCAGTCGACAGTGCGTTACTGCGCGCTAACCAACCTTTTTTTATTTTTTACTTTATAATTACATAACATCCATCCATACTAATAAATGTGAAAATAACTGTCTGTTTTTACGCCTACTCAACCGATCATAATGAAATTTTGCATGTAAATTTAATATCTGCTGCAACGACGACTTGGAAGAAAATACAGAAAAAAAATTCACCAGTGCAAAGCCGGGAGCGAATCGTTCTAGTATGAAAATAAATCAAGACCTTTTATTACAGACTGAAAGTTTATTATGAATGAAAATAAATTTTAATTTATTGCTTCGCTTCTTCAGAATTAGGATCTACTTCATCAACGTAATCTGCCGGATTCTTTCTCTTCGAAAGGCGGTGTGCTTCCTCCACACGGTTATAAACCAGATATCCCACAATAAACACTAGAAATAAATTACAAGCTATAATTAAAATTATAAGCTAACCTCCGACTTTCTATTGAGCTCAAACACGCTATACCTGCTGTAGGTTGCGAAGAGTAGGGTTTCCCGCGGACTACTTGATGCTGCAGCATCAGTCATGGGAATACCACCGAAGTAAGAGCATACCAAATTTCACATCAATTAAACCTGTATAAGTTAGTGAAGCCTCTTCGTCAACTAGGAAATGGGCTGATGATCATCAAACGCTTGAGCAAATCTTCATGAACTATAGCTAAAAACCATCCCGATCACGTCAGCTTCCAAACAAAAAAAAAACTGATCTAAATCGACAACATTCGCAATTTCGTCAAAACCATGTCAAAACCCAAACGTTTTGGACAAATAACTCATTGTAGACGTGCATACCTGGCAGCCATCTTAATACGGTTGCTGATGTTCTTGTTCCAAAATTCATAAATCCCGAATAGGCTTTAGCAAAAGGTTTTTGTTCGTGCGGTGACAATTTGTAGTAAACAATTCCACGGATAAATGCTAATTCACCGAAATGCAAACCCATATTAGTAATTGTTTCTTTCGCTGTATAGTAGGTATTTAATCGGTAATATATTATTTATTAATAAAACAATCTGTTCACTGTTTCTATTTAGCTGACAGTTTATTTTATTTTATCTGTTTAGGTAGGTAAATTTACGGAAGAGGTTGATATGTGGTTAACATGTCATTTAAAAAATAAAAACTTCAGCTAAACTGTAAGGGGGTGGTGACTGCCGCCAGATGGGTTGCCCAAATGACTGAAATACAGTGTGGCTTTTTTTGCGTAGGTAAATCTGCAAACTAGATCCCTATCGACCATGGGGAGATCGGTGGGTGGGTAATGTGAAATTTCTACTCACTAAAAACTCACGGTGTTTCCTCGCTCCGTGAGACACGCAACCTTCTCCCCCCGCCAGACGAGGCCTGTAAATTTGCGGGCTTATCCTCCTCGAGTAGACGCTGAGTTTGATCTTCGCGCCATGGAGACGTGCTGGAAACCTCTCGACACGTTTCCCCTAGTTGTCCGGTATTATATGGAGGGCGGACTATTGAGAAAAGAGGTTTTAGCAATTTTTATACTTATTGTTATGTTGTTGCCTAGGAACGTAATATGTAATATGTCTGTAAATATCTAAAGAAATATATTTTTATTACTTTTAATTTCTTCTTATTTTTCGTATAATAAAGTGGTAGCAGAGCGTTGGTTCAAGCACAGCTTGATTATATCTATATATTACGATAATAAAGATTGAAAAAAAAAAAAAAAAAAAGGAAATATAAATATATATTGATCGCGACGGAAAGTAGTAGGAAAAAATAGTAAGATGGAAAAATCTTTTCTGGATTCTACGAAGCTACAAATTAGTCAATTAAGCGACAATAATTGGATTACTTGGAAATATAAAATTAAAATAGCTCTTCGAGGTCTTGGTGTATATTGGACATTGTTGAAAAGAACTATGAGCCTACACAAGACAAAGACGCAGAAGCTACATATTCCAAAGCAGATAGTACAGCGTTACTTGTGATAACAAATAATTTAAGCGACGATAATCTTCAAAAAGTCATGAGGATTCTCTACTGCAAGAGAGGTATGGTTAGAGTTACACAGATTATTCGATGGAGTATCTGAAGACAAAGCATATGGCCTCTGCATGAAGTTCTTTGGTTATAAGGAGGAACCAAATGATGGTATGTCAACTCATTTATCTAAGATAAAGAATATTTGGCACGAACTTTCATTGGAAATGAAAAAATCGGAAACATATGAGTTACCAGATATTTTTCTTATATGTAAGATTTTGGAAACCCTTCCCGAGCCATACTTTACATTCAAATCTAGTTGGCTATTAATGTCAAAAATAGATAGAACGGTAGAAAAACTGACAACACAATTATGTTCGTATGAAAGAGAGCTTTCTTCAAAAGATTGCGAAGACGCATTAACTCTTCAAGGGACATCGAAGATATCTAAGGCGAAAATTAAACACAAGTGTAATTATTGCCAAAAAGTTGGACATCGGGTGAAACAATGCCTAAAGTGGATTAATGATGGGCGTCCACCAAAACCAACATCGAAAGTTACACATCAAAATGAAACAGCTAACATGAATTTAATGACACTAAATCTAAATACGATGGAAGTAAATCAAGAAAACTGGTTTGTTGACAATGGAGCTACAAGCCATGTTACTGGTCAGAAGAATCTATTTGAGACATTTCATTTATTCAACGAGCTACATACTGTAACAACTGCTAACGGTCAAGCCATAAATGCTATTGGCAAGGGAACTATTAGAGTTGTAGCTGATGTGGGAAATCGAAAAGAATCGATACTACTAAACGATGTTTGGTATGTGCCCGGAATAACCAGAAATTTATTCTCAATGCTCTCAGCACAAGATAGACTTTCAAATAGTGTCTTCAAGTGAGAAAGCACAATATGTAAACTTTACGTAAGTGGGATTTTAATGTTGATTGGAGATAGAGAGAAAAGAGGAAGTCTTTATAAATTAAGACTCAGAAATGTCATTCCTCCCAAACCTGCAGAAGTAAATATCCTAGACGGAAAGAATACATTGCAGCTTTATCATGAGAGATTTGTTCACCACAACAAAACTCATGTTAAGAAGATATTAGAAAGAGAACTTGGATTGAAGCTAAAAATAGAGAATGCAGCTGAAAAAGAAGTATGTGAAGGATGCATATTTGGAAAAGCACACAGATTAAAATTTGGTACTAGAGTAGAAGCTACAAAACCAGGAGAATTGATTTTCGCTGATGTATGTGGACCTTTTATGTACTCAATCACCAAATTTAGATATTTTTTACTTTTTAAAGATTCTTTTTCTAAATTTCGCTATGTTTATTTTTTGAGAGAAAAGTCAGAAGTTTACAAGAAGTTAGAACTGATGTTGAACGAGATAAAAGCTATAGGTCACACAGTCAAGGAACTTTTTACTGACAATGGGGGTGAATTTGTAAATGAAAACATCAAAAAGTTAACACAAGCAAATGGTATTAAGCATAGACTTACAATGCCACACACACCACAACAAAATGCATGTGAAAGAGAAAACAGGATAGTTGTTGAGGCAGCTAGGACAATAATGCATGAAAAAAGGATTTCCTCAAGGTCTTTGGGCTGAACTAGTAAATGCAGTTGTATATGTTCTTAATCGAACTGGTCCGACTAAACACGATGACACCATACGAACTGTGGCATGATAAAAAGCCTAGAATAAATCATTTAAGAATAATAGGAAGTACCTGCTATGCACACGTTTCGAAAGTTTCGAGAAAGAAATTGGACAAGAAAGCAATCAAAGGTATACTGATAGGGTATAATGAAGATGAAGGCTACAGAGTTTGGATAAAAGATAAACATACATTGGTTAATTCCAGAGATGTTATTTTTAAAGAGAAAACTTTGTCACCAACAAAAGATATATTCATTCCCATCAATACAGATGCAACTGAAAATCCAATTACTCCTAACGAAGCTAGCCCATCTACGTCGACTCAGGAAACAAAACCGCAAAATCTTGAGAGGGTGTCAGAAAATTTCAAAGATGGAAATTTAAAAGTTGATGTCGATTCAGAGGTTGATGCACAGTCACAAGAAAATGACCATGCAGAGTCAACTGATTATGAATCTAGTGAAGAAAATCTTGAAGAGATTCTCCAAAATAGAATGATATTAAGAGATCGTACACAACTCCGTCCTCCAAAAAGATTAGATGATTTTATGCTAAGTTTAGTCGACAGCAACTATAAAGAGCCTAGATTTTACAAAGAAGCTATTTCCAGTAAAGATAAAGAAAAATGGAAACAGGCTATGGATGAAGAAATGCAGTCTTTGAAAGAGAATAAAACTTGGGATTTGCAACCTTTACCTGAAGGTAGAAAAAGTCTTCCTTGTAAATGGATTTTCAAGGTGAAAACCAATCTCAAAAGGATATTCTCAAAAGAAAGGAGTAGATTTCTTTGAAACATTTAGTCCAGTAGCAAGAATGAGCACTGTAAGAACAGTTTTGAGTATTGCTGCAAGGGATAATATGATACTCACACAGTTTGATGTATCCACTGCCTTTTTATATGGGAATTTAACAGAAGATATTTATATGAAACAGCCAGAGGGTTATAGTGATGGTACCGACTTCGTTTGCAAACTCAAACGAAGTTTATATGGTCTAAAACAAGCTCCACGATGCTGGAATCATTGCATAAGAGATTTTTTATTGCAAAATGGATTCAAAGAAAGCACAGTCGATCCATGCCTCTACGTGAGAAAAAAGGGAGAGAAGAAGTTAATATTAGTCCTCTATGTAGATGATGGACTTTTGGCTTCAAATAATGTTCAAGAAACCAATGAATTTTTAGAACAACTGAATAAAAGGTTCAAAGTTAAATCAAAGCCAGCTGACTATTACTTGGGTCTTGAAATTAAGAAAGATAAACAATCGATAAAGATTCATCAAAGTAGTTATGCAAACAAAATTTTAGAAAAGTTTAACATGAAATACTGTAAAGCTGTTGGACACCTATAATAAAGGATCAACAGATGACAGCGAGAGAGGAAAATGAAGAAACGTTTCCTTACAGAGAAGCAGTTGGTATGCTTATGTACTTGATGGTTGGAACCAGACCAGACATAGCTTATGCCGTAAGTGTGGTTTCGAGACATTTAGACAATCCAACGAAGGACGACATAGTGAAAGTAAAACGCATAATGCGATATATAAAAGGTACACAAGATGTCGGTATTACCTATAAAAGAAATTCTAGTAACACTCTACAATGTTACAGTGATGCTGATCATGGTGGAGACTTAGAAACTGGTCGTTCAACTTCTGGTATAATTTGCATATATGCTGAAGGAGCAATATCGTGGAGATCCCAACGACAGTCTTCCACTGCTATATCAAGTACTGAAGCAGAACTTGTTGCAGCCAGCGAAGCAGCTCGTGAAATAGTTTGTCTGAAAAGACTATTCAATGAAGTGGCTGAACTGAATGAAATTCCTTCGCTACATATTGATAACGACGCAGCTATAAAGATATCAAAGAATCCGGAGTTTCATCGTCGAACAAAACACATTGCAATTAGACATTTTTATGTCAGAGAGCTAGTGACTGACAATGAACTGGAGGTGAAGTACGTTCCAACAGAATATCAATGTGCTGACATTTTAACGAAACCTATTTATAAACCCAGATTGGTTTTGATTTCTGGCATGATTGGCCTACTATAAAAATCTGCCAAAAAGGGAGGATATTGAGAAAAGAGGTTTTAGCAATTTTTATACTTATTGTTTGTTGCCTAGGAACGTAATATGTAATATGTCTGTAAATATCTAAAGAAATATATTTTTATTACTTTTAATTTCTTCTTATTTTTCGTATAATAAAGCGGACTACCCTATGTCCGCCGCCCCTGGGCGAAGCCGCACATAGTCACCTCTCTCAGGCAGTCAGCGAGAAAGACATCAATTATTAATTTCATAATTAATCTGCAAATATTTTGGCAGTTCATATATTCGGCAAAATTATATTTTGTAAAAAATAAATTCTGCAAACGGTTTAGTATTCTATAAGTATTTTTATTGTATAATATAGAGGTAAAGTTTGTATGTAGGAGTTAATGTTCGAAACTACTCATGTGAATTAAAAAAAATCTTTTACCAATAGGTAGTTAGAATAGAATGTCAGGGTGGACATAGGCCAATAGGGCTCAATTAATATTCCACGCGGGCACCAGCTACGTATCTAAAAACAAAAATCTAACGCTTATATAGCTAAAGTATGTCTGGCGTTATGTTGGGTAGGGGTTGGGTAGGCGTTATGTTGGGTAGGTAGGGCAGGGGTTATTTCTTTGAACTTGCTTGTTAGTCTGAACTTGGCTTTATTTTGTTCGAAAACTTGATTTGACATTTGACAGATAATTATTTGACAGTTAAGTTGTCAATCTTATCACTATTGTCACCAATGTCACTAACGAATACTTATCGAGTTATCATTTGACGTCTTATCAATAAATAAAGCAATTTATTTATATTACCACATTCAAATCAAATAATATATAAGATCCGTACATGCGAGATGAACCGTAGTTGGTTATATTGTTGGTTGGCAATAGGTCGACGTCGTTTCATATCTCCCTACTATACTTACGTGTGCCACTACACTAACTGATAATTCTTAATATAAATAATGGCATCTATTTGTCTACCAGCTGGTGATGTGTTTGTGTCCGTTAAGATAGAAGAAGATAACTTATTTGGTGGAATTTTACAGCTGCTCAGTGTTATAAGACCGACATGGTTATCTGAGCATATTAAATTCAAGGTAACTTGACGTGCTGTTAAAAAACGTTCATGATAAAAAAAATTTTAAGTTAAGGTCAACAGTCGCCCCATTTGATGCTAGGTGGCTAGCATATAGTAGAATTGAGAATAAGGGATTCAGAAGGGATAGGGTAATGGGCTCTTGGCATCCCTTATTCACTACCGAACCGAACAGAGGACCCTCGTGAAATAAAAGCACACATACTTTTATTTCACGAGGGTCCTCTGTAAAGGGGTCGGTCACCGCCGCCAGACGGGCTGCCCTAATGACTGAAATGCCCAGCCACTACAATTTTTTTTATATGAATTTAATTAATATTTTATCCCTTTTCTTACCCAGACACGTTTTTAGATTTTTACAGATGGAATAACAAATAAACTTGTAGCCTGCGAATATGATAATGGAGGGAGTAATTCGGAAAAAATTGTTCTCATAAGGATATATGGGCATAAAACTGATCTTCTCATTGATAGAAATGCGGAACTCAGGTAAGTTTGATTTTGTATTAATTTATGAAGCATCATCATCATCAACAACCTATATCTCTCCACTTCATGATACTTTCTAGAGAGAGGATGTAGGCCTCTCTTAAGGCTCGACATGTACGGTCTTCTGTCCTTTGGATCCAGCCTCTTTCTATGAAACCTTTCAGGTTGTCTGTCCACTTGGCCGCAGGCTGAACCCCTTGCACTTTTCAATTGGTGGCCTCCGTTTGAGAACTCTTCTACCTGATCAGTTATCCACTGTGCGACACATGTGAAGTTTATTTGTTTAATAAAATATTAAAGAATAAATTCTGTTTGCAGAAATATTAAAGTTTTGAATGTGCTCAATTTGGCTCCAGAGATTTATGGCATATTTGAGAACGGCTTAGCTTATGAATATTTCCCTGGAGTAACTCTTGATGTGGACACAGTGACAGATTCAAAAATTTGGCCTTTAGTGGCTAAACAAATGGCCAAAATGCATAAAGTTGAACTGGGACCAGAAGTAAGTGGCACCACTTTAAGATTTCCTTATCACTTGAGGTATTACAAACTTTGTAGATTAACTACTCAACCAATCAATATGCACACAATAGGACGGACATAGGGTACCTTTCATCCAAAAAAAGTTCTGTTCCCGAGAGATCATCTAAAAATAAAAAATCATTACCCTCCAAAAATATATGAGCAATAAAGATTGAATAAATGTTTTAACACCTAAGAAAAAGGGGTGTGGACCAAGTCGCAGGCAAAAGCTAGTTTAATGTATGTTTAATAAAAAATAATTTTATTTTTGTCAACCTCTTTAGTCAATTTGTTATTGACTATAAACTGTATTCAATTGAAATAAAGTGAGGAACATTGATTCAATTGATTCAATTTGCCTTTTCAATTGTATTGTATTGTATTGCTCTCAGTATGTCTTTAATTTATTTTCTTAATATTATATAAATGAGGACAATCTTATCATGACAAATAAAAAGATTTTAACTGATCTTAATTGTTTACATTGTTTTGTTTTAAGATAACATTTTAGTTAGCTTTTCAAGTTATTTTTTATCAATGCACTTATTGACATTGGGTGAAAAATATACTGAGGTAGATAAGGACACACTTTCAATTATTTTTGACTTTTTTTAGATTAATAAAGAACCCATGGTGTGGGATAAAATTGAACAATTTTTAAGTCTACTGCCAGAGCCATTTACTGACGAGTTAAAAAATAAAAAGTATGTATTTTTATTTACTATTTCATAACAAAATAATTACAGTCTAAATTTTTGAAAATATTCTCAAAAATCATAAAAAATATATTTTACTATCCATACAATATAAAAAAAAAGCTAATTATCACATAAAGAGTTGTTAGTGTTATTTTTCTTGTATACTATTTTTCTAAAAAAATAATCTTAGGACATGAAAATTTATTTTGTATTTCAAACTTTCATGGCTATTAACAAACAGTTTTTCTTTTATAGGTTTGTCAAAAGCTTTGGATCTGTAACAAAACTAAGAATAGAATTTGAACGCCTCAAATCACACTTAGGTAATAATAGGAGCCCAATTGTCTTTGCTCACAACGATTTGCTTCTGGGAAATGTGATCTATAATGAAGAAAAGGGAACTGTATCATTCATTGACTACGAGTATGCTGCTTATAATCATCAAGCATTTGATATAGCCAACCATTTTAATGAATTTGTAGGTAAGAAATTTGCACAGAAGCTTTCTTCTTTTTGTTGTGACCTGTAGCCTCACGTACTTCAAATTGGGACTTCCGTCGAGGGATAATACCGCCTCTGACTCACCACAAATCGCTTCCGCACTCGAGTTTTGTCTTTATTTTTATTTTTTTTAAGTTCGACAGACAGGCTAATGGTCCACTTGATGGTAGGTGGCTACCGTCGCCTATAAGTAATAGGCTATAATACAAGCAACAGGTGTTGCAAGTGCGCTGGCGACCATACTGTCATCGAATTGGGAAATTGTGGTTTATAAATTCACTTTATCAATTCATCATAACTATTTAGTACTAGCTGGTGTCCGCGTTTAAAAATGAAAAATTAAGAAAATATTTGTCGCTTTGTCGCTGTAATGATGGTGGCGCCCAATTTTTAATATTATTAGAAGACCCCTCGGGAACCTAACATTTTTCCAGGATAAAAAGTATCCTATACATAATATATTAATCCAGGTATTAAACTAGCTGTGTACCAAATTTAATCCAAATCAGTTGATCCGTTTTATAACCATTAACCCTTTAACCGCTTGGTTTTGTAGGAGTTGTCATGCCCCTAGCACCTGACTCATAGTTTTTTTCAACTCAATGATTTAAAAATAAACATTATACATGTAGAGGAATTTGTCGTATATATATCCGGCTCTGGCGAAATGGACACGAACGTAATTCTCGGATAAATCCGATTGGCGGCTAAAGGGTTAATGAGGAACTTTCTTATTGATAGGTCTAAGTATAGAAGACATCGATTACAGCAGATACCCCACTAAAGAATTTCGGACGAGATGGATCCTTACATACCTGTCGGAATATTTGAACGATACGGAACCATCAGATAATGATGTGGAAAAAGTTTGTACAGAAGTGGAACAACTTTCGCTGGCATCCCACTTTTTGTGGGGAATTTGGTCTTTAGTGCAGTATGAATTGTCGAGCATTGAGTTTGACTTTGGTCGGTAAGTTTCAATTTTCACGGTTTACTTATTTATTTATATTTATTTTATGTTAAGGTAAACGGACAGGCTGACGGTCCACATGATGGTGACTACCGTCGGCTCTGACACAAGTAACGCCACAGGTGCTGCAAGTGCGCTGTCGGCCATAGGAGGATTGAGGACAATGGATTGGGATGGAATAAGGAAATGGCTTTCCAGAAATTAATTTATGTGAAGGATTCAATATATATAATATAAAAATGAATCTCTAAATGTGTTGCTAAGCGCAAAACTCGAGAACGGCTGGGCCGATTTTAATTCTGTCTTCACTCATGGATAGGGGGATAATCAGGGAAGGTTTTTACGTAAAAAAAATGCACCCCGGGCGAAGCCGGGAGCGGGCCGCTAGTTTTTAATAAAATTGTAAAATAGTATAGGTAGTGAAAATATATATTTATATACAGTGTGTTTTTTTTAACTATGAGGAAATCCTAAACCGTAGACGATACAGGAAAACTGTCTTAGCAACCATTTGGTCTTTTTTTGTGAAAACAATTTTGGCATAGTAATTTTTTTGGTCAAGCGTGAGTGGTCCATAGAAGTGTCATTTTGAAAAAAAAAAATTTTTAATGCGGATCGACTCAGTTTCATATAAGGATTATTTTACTGTATTGAAAGAAAAAAATCTGAGCAGCAGAAGTTAGTCAAATTTAATGAAATGTTTTCTCATACAATTTTTAAGTTATCTTATATTTAATACCTACTTTAATAAAACTAACAACGCAATAAATGTTCAATATGGCCTCCCTCTTGCTGAATACAGATACGAGCACGTTTTAGAACGCCTCTTGTTGCCTTAGCCAAGGATATGTGATGAATATTGTTTAAGTGGTTAAGGCCAGGCTCTATGAAACTAAGGGAACTTTAAATAAATGTGCTGAGTCAACCACATATCTGATCAATGTGGAATTTACATATATATATTTTGAGACCTTTATCTGTAGATTATCAAGTCAGAAACATAATTAGGTTCAAAAAATCCTAAGATGGCAATGGTTATGAATTCATTCACTACTAATGTTGGCCTCTTACGTTTAAGTTTAAAAGAACCCTCTTGTCTTAAGTTTTTAACAAGTTTTTCAAATACCTTGCGATTGGGTAGAAATCGATCAGGATAGCGTTCCCGATACCACTTTAATGCATTAACTGGGCTTCGATAATTAAGAAAATACGCTTCGACTAAATCAACTTTATGTGCATTGGATAACGCCATGATGAATCACAAACAAACTAATAATAACAAATGAAAGTCACAATAAGAACAATTTTCGTTCTAAATTTGAATATTTTTTATTTATTTTAATAAAACTCGCAAGACCATGGAGGTCCTGTTCAATTTCTAGTGTGCAAATAAAATCTCATTTTTAATTATGGAACACTTTTTGTACATGTAAGTAAGTATCGACTGTGATTCAGTAGATAGGTTGCACAGCTACTTTGCACGAGCCTGTTGCATGAAATCATTTTATTAAATTTGACTAACTTCTGCTGCTCAGATTTTTTTCATTCAATACAGTAAAATAATCCTTATATGAAACTGAGTCGATCCGCATTAAAAAATTTTTTTTTCAAAATGAGTCACTTTTATGGACCACTCACGCTTGACCAAAAAAATTACTATGCCAAAATTGTTTTCACAAAAAAAGACCAAATGGTTGCTAAGACAGTTTCCCTGTATCGTCTACGGTTCAGGATTTCCCCATACTGTCCCAGTTAAAAAAAACACACTGTATACTAGCTGGTGCCTGCGACTTCGTCCGCGTTGAAAAATGAAAATATTACGCCTGACATCTTTATCGCTGTGGCGACGGTGGCGCCGAATTTTTTATATTTTTTGACTATCCCTCGCGGAACCTACGGTAACGTTAACATTACAGTCAAGCCAAAAGCTACAATTTTGGCTTTTAGTCAGTAATTACAAGAATTCAACTGTGCATATTTTAGAAATTAATTATACTAGTTGTTGTCAATAAATAAGTTGTTGTTGTTGTTTTTTTATGTAATGCTACAACCAATAACTAATGAGTACCTAATCTTGGAATTACGTACTTAAGTAGTATGGAATTGGTAAGCTCGAGTTGGAAAGTTCCTCTTATTGATTTAAAATACTTATAAGCTTTTTCTTTTTTACAGATACGCAGAGATTAGACTTAATAGGTATTTCCAATGTAAGGACAAGGTATTTAAACAATTTAGTTGATGAAATGATTATTTATTTAGACCGAATTTGTCTCATTCACTTGACATCAATTTTTGCATTCCATGTGACGAATTGTCTACGATATTATGTAAGAATGAATTTATTGAAAAAAAAAGAAATGTTATAATTAAATCATGTAAATAATATTAATAAAATGGTAATTTAAAAATGTATTTTATTTTTCTAGTTTTTCCGTGAATATACATAGGTGATGATGATGAGCATGAGGATATATCATTTACTAGAGCATGCGTCACCATGACACACTTTCTAAAGCATTTATATTCAAACTAGCTTTTTCCCGTTATTTTCTCTGTGCTCCTTTTTCATAAGTAATAAAAAACATTTATTCAATATTTATTGCTCATATATTTTGCCAGGCATTATATTCTTTATTTTTAGATGATCTTTTTTTCACAAGCAGTTCTTTTTCTAGATGAAAGTTACCCTGTGCCCTTTTCTGTATTCCTGTTGCATATGCAAAATTTAATGATTGGATGAGTACTTAAGGCAAGAAAGTGTAACATAAAAAACTCACTTTCGCTATTATATTAGTAACTAGCTGGTGCCCACGACCATCCGCGTTGAAAAATATTAAGTAGCCTATCCTGTGTCCCATACGTCCAAATGTTTATCTACCAAGTTTTATGAAAATCAGTTAATTATTTCAGAGTAATGGAGGAACATACATACAGAAAAAAAATTCTAAAAATCGTCAATTTAGTTTCAGTATCATGTATAGAGCCTATAAACACAATATCTCTGAAAACAAAGTAACTTACTCCATGACCAACCCTTACAGATTTATTATTAGTATTGATACTAGCCCTTTTACTCACTTAAGCCTATTGTCCAATAGACATGTTACAATTAGCTTCATCAAGCCAATTCAGTGGTGTATGGATGTCAATTTGCATGTCTCAAGTATGATAAGCTCAAGCGTGTATGGCTGGCATTAGGTTTAAATGAAACAAACAATAGTTTATTAAAATTTATTACAAAAAAGATCTTCCGTGATGGGAAAGTTTTCTATTTATATTCATAACATGAATATTGAAAATATTAATGTTACTTGTTCTCAATTAATAAAACATAATACAATTTAATATGGGTCTATTACATTTCGCTTCAAAGTCATGTAATATTTCATCAATGTCATTGTCCAAGTCATCACTTTGTGCCATCTTAGTGACCATGTCACTGATTAAGAAAGCCCCTATCGTGGCTTCCTCATGATTGTCCTGTATGTCAATATTTATAACGTGAACTGGTTGATTGTATATAGATCTTCTCATGCCGAACCACTCTACAACCTGGTCGTAAACTCTTTCTTCACACGTTATAATAACGTCAAATCTTTCTGTAGAAACTTGAAATTTTTCTGGACAAGGTTTTATCCTCCTATTTCGATCTAACATGTGTAACAATCCATTCTGGGTGTAGAAAGATTTGTCTTTTTCGAGTAAATCGTTGTAAATATCGTCATAGGGAACTCCAAATTCGTAACAATTGGGACGATCAGCAGAGGATCCTGGTAGTTTAACTTTTTCTCCTGTGCCAAAGGATTCTACTTTGAATCCTTTCTTCACGAGAAACGCATGAGCTTCCATGCTCCGATTCATATTCGAAGAACAGACGACGGCAACGTACAAATCACTCATTTTACGAAGAAGTCAATCCTGGGATGAAAATTCTTAACAAACTGGTTACTTTCAGTTTAATCTAAAATAATATCTTTTGTAACCAACATATTTATTGTATTTTACCATATTCTTCTGTTTGCATTTACAATATTAAAAATTAAATTAAATAAACACGACATAAATAAGTAGCAGTAAGTAATCCTTGCTCTTTCGTTTCGTTCGGCTTGTTTTTTTTTTTAATACATTTTTTAGTTTCTAATCTACGTCAAGAGCTGTCAACTTGCTGTCAACGTCATGAAGCGGGGCGACAAAACGCCATGCACGAGTGATGCTTCCGTAAAATTGGACTGTACCTCTAGCCCATGGAGAATAGAAGTAAGAAGAGGACCAAGAATAGAGGTATAATTAATAACAAGAGCGCGCGCGGCGCTTGTTGTCCATTATGCCAAGTGTAAGCAGATGTTCTATAGATACTGATAGATAGATGTAGCGGTTGAATAGTGATGTGCCACGATTGATATCTGAGCGTAAATGTCAGTACTTAATTAGTTTAAGTATTAGGTAGGTATGTATTTTGTATGTATGTATTATATTGTATTATTTTGTCGTACGATCTTGTATGTATTATTTTATTATATATTTGTAGGTAAGTAATACTTACTTAAATGGCTTCATTTGTTATGGTATTTATAATAACATATTATTTATAAGTATCTATTATGTAGGTACGTAACATAATCAGGTAGGTAAGTATTTATAAATCTCATATTTTGTAAAACTAGAATAAAATAATGATTTCAAAGTAAAGAAAAATTTATATGTTAGCGATATTATCTTCAGACGTAAGCAATATTTAACAGTAAGCAACCCTGGCAACACGCCTGGACGACAGCGGGGCGTAATGACGTGAAGGGGGAAGTAGGTATATAAATGGCGGCGTTTGGGACGGTCACGTCCTGTGACGGTTACGTCCGGTGACGGTTCCAAAGTCCCCTCAGGACTGAACCATACCCATCTCGAGATGGAGTTTTAGTGCGCTAAGAATTCCACATAACCTTATGCCATTTGCATTGCATGCAGCATTTGTCATAAGGTACTTTTCTTCGCTCTTAAAAAAAAGTCAAACAAGATTCCGTTCTACTGTTTATTCCGTGTTATTATTTATTCATATGGTCATAGATAGATATTTACTTAACCGTAAGTATTTAACTTCACTGAGTATATTACATACAATTCAAAAGTTTTATTTTAAATATTGATCCATCATTGGTTAGTAGATAATACAAACAATACTTACATATTATTATAACGGAAGAAATCATGTTATTACATAATATTCGAGTACAACGTGGTACAGCACTATCTTCAAGGTTGAGGAGGTGTGAAGCGGGAGGCGCGGAAACGCGTCCTGCGTGTACCCGCCCCCGCGCCTCCCGCAACCTTCTTTCTCGCCATGAGTAATTTTGTTAAAATCCGTGTTTTCTAATCAAAATATTACTTACCGATGAAAAGAAATATCATTTTTCTTTTTATTTTGCTTCCGTGAATCGTTCTTACAGCTTGCTACTGCACATTCACCATTATAACATTAAATTTAAATAAATATCGGTGGGAGAAACAATCGGCGCGCGTGACATTTGTGACTAATAACGTCGCCATTGCAATGTCGATACTGTTCAAACCCGTGCTTACAGTTCATACTCGCTAACTAGCACTCTATAGCTTGCTAGCTTATATAAACTCTATGGGACCAAGTCTATATACATTAGAAAGTTAGAAAATGTCCATCGACTACCATTAAATGGGAGGCGTTGTAGTAGCATTGGGGCGTGGCGTTCTAGTAGCATTTTATTTAGGGTGGTTTCATGAACTACGAAACCAATAATATCAATTCACCAATGCTACATAAACGCCGCCTAATTGGGCGTATTCGACGCACACTTTTTTCTTGTATAGAGTCGGTCCTCCTATACCCTACCCTCTAGTCAAGATCTAGTCATATGTTATAGTCTATGTCCAGTTATAGGGGAACTAAGGCTTATTCCCTTCAAGGGACCATGGGTACATACTATTAAATTACACAAATTGATATGAAAACATATTTCATGATTTTTATAATTTTAGAACTACAAGTGCCTAATGCGAGTTTTACTTTATCATACGCGCTGATACGCGTAAACGTGAATTTGTATGGGAATGTAGCAGCGCCACCTAGTGGCTAACGTGTAACGCTTTTGATACGTTTGATCGAGTAAAACCACGCACGTATAATAAAATCAAAAATAAAATAATAAACTTCGGCTTGTAGGTAGATCAATGTAGATGAGTAAAACTCACTAGCACACACAAAGCACACAGTTGTTCAAAGCATGTTCGAAGAGTGTAAGTCAGACTAATATGAAATGTCAATTTGCACTTATCTATGGTTTATGGTTGGAAGTGGAAGATAGAATTTCATTCAATCATTCATAATTCATATTTGATTCATATTTTCCTTTCATTTAATAACTTATACTTAATTTGTAATTTGAAATTTTGTTTTTGTTTATACATACATACATTATTCATTTGACACTTGGTTTGTTCAGTGTGCTAGATAGATATCAATCGAATTAAGTTTTGAAATCTGTATTACGATAACAATAAATTATGAACAACTTATATAGGCGTCTGCGTACTTCTGTAACGCAAATAATTCATCTAAATAATTTCCACACAACTAATCAATGTTTAGCGTGGTCCTCTAGACCAAAAGTTCCTATAAGATTTATGCTGCATAATAAGAAAATTTATCCACCACAAGAAATCAATGAAGAACCGAGGCCTGCTGTAAGTAATTTATAAAACACCCACACACCCTTAATCCCTAATTTTGATTTCAAGAATATTTGTATTAACCTTATTGTTACCGGTTTCAGTTTGTGTGTCATCAGAAAACCAATATGAAGTACAGCCCTAAAAAGTTATGGTATATAGCATGTTTTGTTAGGGGAATGACAGTAGACGAAGCGGTTAAACAGCTGAGCTATGTAAATAAGAAAGGAGCAGAGTTTGTCAGAGACACTATTTTAGAAGCCCAAGAACTTGCTGTCAAAGAGCACAATGTGGAATTTAAAAGCAATTTATGGATCGGTATGTTGTGTACATTCCTGTAATAATTTTACTTATTTATATTATAAGTAATATGTTTTTTTTTTATGTTGGGGTCTACAGATGGTCCACTTAACGGTAGGTGGCTACTGTCATCTATGACACAAGCAACGCCACAGGTAGTAAGTTTAAGCATAAGGTATGGGGAAGCGGTCTCTTAGGGTAACAACCACATCAATCGATCAATAGTATATTTAATGGATAAGTAGACGTCAAATGACAGTTCCTACCTAATTAACACCATTGATTGATGTGGGCTGATCCATTCCACCATCAATCGATTGGTGTGGTAACATCTGTATTCACTCACTCACTGAAAGACAAAAGCACTCATGGTGGTGGTTACTGCCCCCAGACTTTAATCTTATCTTTACATACTTACACATTCACACCCACATCACAAAGTTTATTATATTTTCAAGAGTAAAATGTTGTTATTTTATCATTTGTAATTATACTGTTATTATTGTAATGGAATAATGTTCACTCTGCAAATAGAAACTGGTGGCCAAATGCGCCCTAAGTTGTGCTCAGCGCAATTGCGCGGCAAGAATATTATTACTGCAACTCTACTAGCGCGAGACTTGGTGATTCTTTACTCTGTGGTTGGATACATATAGGAACATTCTTTTACATATTTTCTTAATTTGTTTTTACAATAAGTATTTCATCCTTTTACAGCTGAATCATTCGCTGGAGATGGTATGCACATCAAAGGAATCAGAAGACACGCTAAAGGCCGAATGGGAGAGGTCCGCTATAAATATTGCCATTACTCAGTACGATTGGAAGAGGGAAAACCACCAAAGGACTTCTATAAACTCAATTTATTGACTCCTCCACAACAACTCGAACATTGGGTGGAACAGATGAGAAAAAGAAAGATTATCAATTCTTATTAAATTTATTGTAAAAAATTAAAATAAACATAGATGCTTGGATTATTTTATTTTTAACTTACTTCTAAATAAAAATATAATTCTGTATAACTTAGTACTTAAGTTATGTAAGACCTTTCTGAGCATGAATAATAATTACAATAATATACATTTTTAAAAAATGCTAAAAAATAAGTAGTACATATTTTTTTTTTTATATTTATTTATAATTTTAACAATTTTAAGGGCTACTTTATAAAATAACATGTAAAACGATAAAACTAAAAACCACTGAGGTTTAATCTCGTTTTATCATTTGAAATTATTAATAATTCTAACTATATACTATTAATTATTATTAATATTATTATTAATTACATACAATTTAAAAAATATTTCTTTAACTTAAATTTAATATTTTTAATCGATATATTGTTACATAGATCTGAAGGTAGGCCGTTGATAAGGTGTGGGACAATGTAAGCGGTAGTCCTTTCGCCATAAGTATTATTTACGCGCTGTGTACGTAATCGCTTTTTTGAAATAGCTCTAGTGCATACTGGGTGTTCCATCAATTTTTTTAAGGACTCGTTAAAAAAATTTTCTTTCAGTATTGAAAAAGAAAACTGATTCTTTATTGGTAAAATCTTACAGTGCTTAAAAAGGCCGTTCTCATCGTCGTAGTATTTATTTTTAATTTTAGTTGAGACTAATGTTTTTAGAATTTTTACTTGTAGTTTGTAGATTTTGTTTAAATAACTTTTGTAGGTTCGACCATAACTATTAAGTCCATACTGTATATAGGGTTCTGCTAGTGCATAATAAAGCATAAGTTTCACTTTAAATGGTATGCGATTTTTTAATATTGTAATATTTGCAAGGAAAATCCTTAATTTATCGCAAATTAGTTCGATATGAGGGTTCCAATTAAATTTGTCGTCTATAGTTAATCCGAGGTATGTTTGGGTTTTGACAATATCTATAGATTGACAGTTGCAGTATTTTATACTGATAGTGTGTAAACAATCATGTTCATGAGCTACTATGTTCTGTATATGGGATTCTCTAATGTACGGTGATTTTATAATTAACAATTTTGTTTTGTTTGCGTTAAGTACAAGACCGGAATCATGACACCATCTTGTTAAGGCATTCAGATCGGATTGTAAGCGTTCACATGCCGTGTTAGGATTTCTATCAGAAATTACAAGGCACGTGTCATCTGCGAATTGAAAACATGTGCTATATCTGATGTAATTGCTCATGTCATTAACATAGGATAGGAAGTGAAGTGGGCCCATCACGGATCCTTGAGCTGTTCCTTCGGTTACAGACATGAGCTCACTATATGTGTTATCAATTTTTACCGCAAATGTTCGATTTTTTAGATAGTTCGTACACCAAGTTAGTAATGGGCCACGTATTCCGCAATCATCCAATTTTTCAACGAGCTGGTTATGTACTAATGTGTCAAATGCTCGTGAGAAGTCAATAAAGAGAGTAAAAACATACTTTTTTTCATTTAATTGTTTATTAACTTCATTAGTGAACTCTGATAAGAGTATCGAAGTTCCTTTACCAGACTGAAAACCAAATTGATTTCGGTTTATTACATCGTGCTTCTTAAAAAATGCGGATATTTGATGGCATATATATTTTTCTACTATTTTGTTTATAGATGAAAGTAATGTTATTGGACGATAATTTGAATAATCGTTTTTCTTACCTTTTTTATAGACTGGTCTTACGCATCCTTTTTTTAGTTCATCCGGGTAGTGACCACTTTCAACAGTTTGATTAATTAAATCGGCCATTGGGTTAGATATAATGTCACCTATCATTTTAATTTCAGAAATTGTAATATTATCGGAACCTGGAGCTTTTTTAGAGTTGAGTTCTTTAATGATTTTATAAACACTCCTAGCAGTGGCTTTTTTAAACAAAATGCTTGAGTCCAATGGTTTACGTTTATCATTTGAATCTATTAATTTTATATTGCAGATTTATATATTAAACATAAATAAATATGTTTTTAATTCCCAGTCAAAGTTGAAGCTGCAAAAATTGTGTTACTGCATTTTTCATTAAGCTAAATTTGAGACGGGTATATTATAAATTGATCTTATTATGTACTAGTTTTTTGAACTTCACTAAATGCCCGAGAACTGAGGATTCTATCTGATTTTTAATTCGACAGAATTCTGACACTTGTATGAATTTCATGAAACATTTTTGCATACAACTATAGTACATAGTTAGTTGTTAACATTCGATATTATTAACATTTCGAATTGTCATAATACGGTCGAATTAAAAACCTGACTAAAGAACAATTATTATTTAAAGATATGAAAAAAAAAACCCTTATTGGTTTACCGTTTTATGTTTCGAGACTAGTTTTGAGAAAATAAAATTAAATCCTTAATACATATTTATTTATTTATATACTGTATACGGATTTTGCGGCGATAGATATCTATCTAACTTCTCGTTTAATTAACTAATTTAAAAAATGTATAGGTTTTCTTTTTGTATAACTTATGGAAGTGTAAAAATAGAATACACTTGCATAAATAAGTAATAAACACGTAGATGTAAAGAATAAAGTGCTAATTTAAACCAAACTTCGCAATGATTGCCTACTTTCATTGCCAAGATACAGTAGATTCTTGTACATAACTTCGACTATGATCTCTGTCTATTTATTTTAAAGGAATTTTCAAGCTCATCCTCTTTTCGCGAATAACGAATCCATTAAAAATCCGTTTTGTCATCAAACACAAAGTGTCACATTAACTCGTACTGTTTAAGTAATAATAGGAAAATTAATACTAAAGATTTTTAAGTACAATTTAAAAATAAATACTAGTTGAAGTTAGGACTATCAAAACGGTACTTTAATATTTTTAACAAATTCATGAAAAGTCATTACAAATATTTCTATACACTTTGTTACAAAATTCATTAGCACCTCAATAGATTCAATAGTTACAGTGCAAATATCCATACAATGCCCCACTAGGATCTCGAGTCGTTGTTTTCTAATAATTTACCTAAAAATGAAAGTCACTGCGTTTATGTACTAAAAGCATTGGCATAAGTTTAAAAAAATATGTCTAAGAAAAATCTCCCTCGACTTGCCGACCCACGCGAGCCCATGTTCGCTGGGAGACTGTCTCCGCCAATATATCATAGGGATGACCATCACCGACTGAGAAACTAAACATCTTACGTCTCCCGCCTATCCTCGTGGTGCATTTTAAGAGGTTCTGCAGAGATCCATCAGAGAATTGTGTACCGCAAGAGAATAACATACATAGATATCCCAATGGAAAATTTAAACGAGGCAGTTCTCGTCTCCGTCTAGTCCACAGGCGAAAGCTGTCTTAAGTCCATTGCAACTGCGTCGCAACGAAACACAGAGTTAAGTTTGTTGTTTTCTAAGCAAACACACAACTCCAGCCTAACGGCATGTTCACACGGAGATCAATTTTTAAGCTGGACCTATTTTTTGCAGGATGCGGTTTAGTCACAATATAATTTATATGTATGAGTTCACAGGTGCATACGTTTTTAAGATCCGGCACACGGCAAAATACCGGATACGGTTCAGTGGCAATAGCATTTTAATACATGAGTTCACACGAGCGCAGATCCGGCAAGTCGGGTGGCCGGCGCGACTTGCCGTAGATACACAATTGAATTTAACCAAAATCTTTTTCTAGGACGCCTTTGGCGGGATAGAGCAAGGGTGTTCACGTCCATTCCAAATGGTAGTGAGAGACAACGCTTTCCTGCAAAAAACCAAACGGTTTTTTTTTGTAGAAAAGCAAAACCGTGCCGTGCCGGATGCCGGAACAGAGCATTCGGTTCTGCCGTATACGGTAAAAATCCGATCCGGCAAAACCGCCGTATGCCGACGGTCAAGATAAAAAAATATTCAGGAATAATCATTTTCCTTGCCATACCGTCCATCAGCGATGGCCTTTAATTGCAGTGATTATTATTATCAGTCATTATCTGCATATTTCAGTCGGCTCCTTAGTTGGAACATTGTATGGATACTGTTAACTGTAGCAAAGCTGAGGAAATTTTATAACCAGTCGCATACTTTCATTTCGAATACTGACATACATTTAAAAAAAATAAAGCTTCAATAATATCTGCGTTTAAATACTTTTTTTAAACTATGTATTATGGATTGTATTAATCCATATTCACAATACACTGGTAGGTATTAATTTCATTTCAGTCTGACACGAGAAATCAAATCTTAGCATATGGCAAGCGATATTTACACACTTAGAGACGATTTAGGATCAGTTTTTTTTTTAGGTACATAACCGTACAAAAATATTGAGCCTATCACTAGAAGGGTGCCCCCTGCGAATTGAATGCTCAAATGAAAATCGAATATGTATATTGACGCTACGCACGAAATAATAATCGCTACGGACGTTGCGAATCCCTTGAGAATGTTGTCCGCGTATTTGACGACCACGGCCACGATGAGACCTCCGGCCGCTTGGAGCAAAACCAGATACCACACGAACCCGTCGAAGCCTTTCAGCAAATGCTTCATGGAACCCTCGTTTATCAGATACGTGATGGTCCCGAAGGGCAATGACAGCAAACTCAGCTGCACGTTCCTCATCCACACCTACAAAAAAATATCCATTTTTGGATTATTATTTGAATCTACATTTATAAACAAGTATACTTAGTTATTTTGATATTGATATTTCAACGTCGAAAAAAAAAGGTAAACAAAAACACCTAATTATTTTACAGCGGTCTTCTGTAAGTGGCAGGACACGCTGTATTTCGCAGTCATTTTGGAAGCTAGTCTGGCGACAATAACCACACCCTCACAGAACACCACCGTGAAATAATAGCTTGTGTGCTGTTGTGTTGCGGTGAGTGAGTGAGGGATCCTATCCCTATCTTTAATTCTACTGCGGTCGGCAGCGCACTTGCAGCATCTGTTGCGTTGCTTGTATTATAGGAGACGGTAGCCACAGTCTGTCGAGTTTAACTCAAAAAAAAAATGTACTCACCGATATGTCCGACTCCTTAAGTACTTTCTCAAAGTATATGCCAGCGAATCCCGAAATAAAGCAGGCCGCTAACGCCGCACTGAAACCTATCAGCTTAGACTGCTGTAAGTTGCTTGTAGTGGCTTTGGCGCCACCGTCAGTGGAGGACAGTTGCACGAGTGCTACACCGGCCGCCAGCAATCCCAGGGCACCCCACTGCCATTTCTTCAACTTCCTCTTCAATACGACCACAGCGAAAAACGCCGTCGTCAATAACTTCAATTGATATGTCACCTGAAAAGTGAGACATTGTGACATTATGATTTATGCAGTGCCGTAAATAGGGCGGTGCCACCGGTGCCCAGGCACAGGGCGTACTCTGGGGGGCGCAAGAATGGCCAGATCAGGCAGGACTATTATTTTTTCGGTTTGCTCCTGATAAGTTCCTGCTGCGTCCCTAGTGCTACTGAATTTTGGGCTGTATTAGACACTTTAAAGAGTCAAGTTGAAACGACTATATTATTTGATAAATGTGACCGTAGTTCAAGTCTGGGTCTTCTTAAAGCTATAGTCGAACTAGATTTAAAAGAGATGTTTCCCAATGTAGTAGTCGCTATAAAGATTTTTTTAACAATGCCAGTGACTGTAGCTTCCTGCGAAAGATCATTCAGTAAGCTTAAATTAATAAAAACTTACTTGCGCTCGACGATTGGCCAAGAAAGGTTGACCGGCCTAGCGATTTTGTCGATTGAACGCGACATAGGACGGTGCCTGTCGTATGAAAAGGTTATCAACGATTTCGCAATGAAGAAACCGCGAAAAGTAAATCTTTAAAAAAGTTTATGGCTTGCTTTAATAAATCTTTACTATCTGAACTCCTTCATTTGTGGTTTCATTCATTTTTGTATTGTGTAGTTGTGAATAATCTTGCAAATATTTTCGAATAAACGTTTTTTCACCAATTCATACTGAAACGCAATTTATATTATGCTACCTTCCATATTCAAAACTCTACCATACCAAGTACTTAAAATTAAATTAATTTACAGTTTACTGAAACTTTGCAGGGTGTTATTTTATTATAGAAGTATGAAAACCATAGTGGCCCAAAAATTAAATCTTAAGCATCAGGGTGGGCAACGCATTTGCACTAGTGAACTTGCGATTGAGTTTTAGTGAGTGAGACACAGTGGGTGGTATAATAGGCGAAGGGTTCACTTAACATCAGATGGCTCATCTGCTTGTTTGCCCACATCAATTCTTTAAAAAAATAGATTTTTCTTCCAAAATATTAGATAATTGGTCCACCAACACCAAGTTCCTTGTGCTTTATTTTATCATCCTGAATGAAATAAAGTAGGCCTATACATAGCATTGCTCTAGGGTACCTATAATATCTAAAAAAACAAGGGCGCAGTTATAGAAGCTCGCACAGGGCGCAAAAAAGGCTATTTACGGCACTGGATTTATGATGCTAAAATGTGTGGGCTTGAAAAAATTCCACAATATAAAATTCCAAAAAAAAAATTATTTCTATTTTTTCTAATGAGATAGGTTAGGTAATAATATCTCATTAGAATTTTTTACTAACATGTAGGCCTAAAATTAAAATAAAACTACTATTTACCCAGCGGAAATTACTACATATTTTTTTATTTTTCTAATGAGATATCATATCTAAAGGATATAAGATAAAGGATAAGGGACGGGGGTAATGGGTTCTGGCTTAATATTAATTAGTTAACACAAACTTCTCTTTTGGGCCGGGCGTTAATATTTATTCAGATACTAAATAAAAAATTTACCTGATATGTAGCAGCATCCAAATTTGAAGCTGACACGTAGAGCAAATTATTCTGGATAATATATAGAAAAGATGGCACACAAACGCGCAATGTGTCCTTTATATTTAAAATCACAGTCGCGTACATCGACTGCATGCCGATTGTAACGCTTTTCGATTCTTGCATCACTAGACCGACACAAATTATCAGTTTGAATACCTCTGCCATGAGTACAGCTGCAATGAAAATTCATTATAAATAAATAAATAGATAGGTTAAATATTCAACAACTTAACTTCAAATGTTACTTGTATTACACGACAATATGTACTGGCATCTTTATCGCTGTGACTACGGTGGCGCCACCACAATTTTATATATTTTAGACTACATGTTAATACAGGTAATAAAGTATCTGTTTTCCAAATTTTATGCAAATCTGTTCAGCTGTTTTTTGCGTTATTGAGGAACAAACATGCAAACTTTCGCTTTTATAATATACATACTAGCTGTTGCACGCGGCTTCGCCCGCGTAACTTTATAAAATATAGCCTATGTTACTCGCGGATAATATAGCTTCCCAACAGTGAAAGATTTTTTCAAACCAGTCCAGTAATTTCGGAAACTATTAAATGCAAAAAACAATCAAATCTTTCCTCTTTATAATATTGCAATAACCTTCAACTCAGAAAACTTTACTGGCTCATAGGCAGAAAGTCCCAGCTATCGTTATAGAACAAGCTCCTGCTTTATAAAACCACTCTTAAGCCTGTGCGAAATTATTCAAAGACCAGAATAAAATGCTGCGCATAATCACAAATGCACCATGGTATGAGACCAATGAGCAGCTATATAAAAACCTAAAAATGCCTACTGCCAGCGAGGAATTCTTTAGATATACAGTAGCATATTTAAAGAAAGGGGTTCTCTGCCTTTTCGCCGAAAATTGTTTGGCCGATTATCAATTGCCAACTACCGTTTTGAACAATTTTATTACGCGGAATAATCATTTGCCAACTTTTTATATAATTATGTTTTATTTCCCAACCTCACAGTTGCCAACAGTATGTTTGGTCTGCTTTTTATAATGACACTTTTCAAAATGGCAACTTTCAAGTAGCGAATGTTTTAGTTAGCGTAATATTCATTTAGTTGTTTATTGTTTACCAAATATTGTATTAAGTAGGGTTTCGTTTAGTAACTATGTAGTATTATGTGGGTAAGCGCAACTTATTTTTATGACAATATAGGTAGGTAGGTACGAATAAATTTTGTAATAAGCGCACAGTCGTTTTGCTACAACCAGTATTCCGGGTGCGTTTGCTCCTCTCGCATTTATTTTCATAAACATTACGGAACCTAACCTATTTGTTTCCAGTACAAATAAGTCTTGTAACACATTTTGTAATAAGCGCACAGTCGTTCATACTCTAACCTAACCTACTTAGATTCTTGAATAAAAAAATGCATGTAAAAATTAGTTTATTTTTTTATCATTATATCAATGTACGAAAAGGGAAATGTTACACTGACGAAACGTTATTCGTCTAACAGTTGTTTGCCCAAGTGAAAGATTTTACAAATGATAAATGCCTCAAACGTTTTGTGTCATTATAATAATCAGCTTAACAAAACCAAATGAAACGTTGTTAAACAAAAATTTTATAATCGTTAACTAAAATGCCTCAAACGTTTTGTGTCATTATAATAATCAGCTTAACAAAACCAAATGAAACGTTGTTAAACAAAAATTTTATAATCGTTAACTATAACTTTGACAGTTGTCACTTGACAACTGTCAAAGTGAAAAATAGGCGAAACGTTGGTTGGCAAGTGATAATCGGCCAAACAATTTTCGGCGAAAAGGCAGGATACCAAAAAAAGGATTGCCAACCATCCAAATTTACTGGCTCAGACGTTGATAGATGCAAGACCACTTAAAGGGAGACTCGAGCGTAGGATGTCTCAGGATGTGATAGGCTAAATATTACAATATATTAGAAGGATGCAACACAGGTTGCACTCCTGAACATGTCCACTACTTGCCACACCTACTGTTAAATGTCCGATCAATGCGAAAGTTTACAGTGAATAAAGGAGAAAAAATATATATTAGTATAGATTAATAGGACAAGGACTTTCAGTTGAACCTAGAAGCATTGATGGTCAGTTATCCAGATTTAAGATAGTAGTGAAATACTTACCAGCTGCAGATGAAAACATTTCTACATCTCGCATACGAGCATAGCGCATACTGAGGCCTAACGTAGCATTTTGTAATGTTAGAATTACTAGACTAACATATTTTATGTAACCTGTGAAGGAACAAAATAGTCTTATTGTAATTATTTTCAGAAATCACTTAGAGTTGCTTACAATAAATCAAATCTAAGATTTCTTTACTTCATATGGAGTTCAACTTCATACTAGTCGCTTCATATCGTGTCCGCTAGAAACTTGATCAACTGTGGGACCTCTTGTAACTTTTAACTCACTTACTACACTCAGCTCACTCTTTTTAGTGGAAGCATTTGGCTAACTTTCATCCTTGCAAATTAAACAGAGCACATAATGGGGCCATTTTACTCGCAATGGAAGGCATGTATTAAAACTAGAATCAAGATAATATAATTAGTCAAATATTCAAGGATGTGAAGCAATGCACACTCTTGGAAATTAAGTCCATTGTGAAGCTGGGGGCCTAGCCAAGATGTACATTAAAGAAACCGCTCCCTAGCGAACTTTACGAAGCGAACAAAATAAAGCCCGGTGATTGGTTGTTGTAACGCCCACATAAAATTTTGACCAATCACAAAGCTTTGTCCATAGCGTAGCGTAGCGTTTACGACTGTAGAAAGCACTGCGTTTGCATCTTGGCTAGGGCCCCAGTTGTGTTTTGGTGCACGAGTAAATGAGTTCACTCTTCTATGACCCATTTATGTCTTACTCTTTACCCTAACATAGTTAGCAATGTAATAAAATGAGCAGCGCAAATTTATGATATAAAAAGAAAGTATTACAAAAAATATTTAAATTTTGTCTAGTTACCATATTGTGCTCTTTTATTGGGCATATAAGCTTGGGATTTTTTTCCATCACTGTCCATGTTTTCAGTAGTTAATTGAGTATCTGCAGTATCTTGCTCAAGCTCTTCAACAGTTTGAAGGGCAGTATCGTTGTCAGTCTTCATAGGTGCTGTAATATTTAAAAGTATTATAATAAAAAATTATAAAAGTCCTTATTTATAACTAGCTTTTGCCTGCGATTTCATCTGCGCCTCTTTTTCTTAGAAGTTAATGCATTTTTTCAATCTTTATCGCTTACATATTTTCGTCAAGTGTTGAATTTTTTATTTTTAGATGATCCTCTGGGGACAAACGTTCTTCTGGATGAAAGCTACCCTGAATCCTTTTCTGTACCCCTGACAACATGTGTTTAATTAATCATAGTAATTAATCATCAAACTAAAATTAAAAATAAGCATGTATATCTACTTTGTGTAATATAAAATATTTAATCTTTTATTTATTTTTACTGAGTATATACTATGGTGGCATTTCGAATTAAACAAAATTTTTTTTTTTACACTGACACCTATTTGTAGCATATTTTTTGGTACAGGTGCACTTCATAAAACCTGTCTGAATATTGCTCATCTAATTTATTGCCTTTTAAACTATAATTTACATGAATTCAAAACCAGTTTGGCCTAGACCAAACTAGTTAATACTTAAAGTATTTAAGCCAAACTAGATTGTCCTGGGCTAAACTAGAAGGTATATCCTGTCCTGACACTGGACACCAATGACATACTAGTTTAGGCTGAAATCGGGTTTGGCCAGTAAGATAAGTATATACCAAACCCTATTTATTTTATGTTATACTAATGCAAAATGCAATAAGTGTTATATTAACTAGGAAAAAGGAGCCATAGCTACCAAGCGAAATAGCAGACAAAACCCAAAATTTGTTTTGATGTTTGTAGTGTTGGCATTCTAAATAGAATACTAAGAATTTTATTTAAAACTGTGCACCCATTTTTAAATCTCATATGTTAGAGCTGTAGAAATTTGGTTAAAATGAAATAACATTTGGGTTAATTCCATGTTAATTCATGAAATACTGTTTCCATGCTAAAAATATCCGCTTGAGGTTTGGCGGAATATTATTAAGTAGAAAGTTACACGTGAACTTTCACATTAAATTTCAACTTAATGCCCTCGAAACTGTGAGTTTTGGATTGATTAGAATAGAAAATTTTAAGCTACTGTTTCATTTAATCAGAATTTAAGCGAAATAAAAGGCTACGTGTTTACTTACCTATTCTGAAATGAATTAAGGTGGACTTATATTATTATATCATGTCATTTAGTTATAAAAACAACATTTGATCATTTCTGAATCGCTTAGTGTAACAAAAATAAAAACTAATAAAAATAATAATACATAATTAAATTCATCGGGCAAAATGTTTATCGATATGAGTTCAACCAAAGTTCAACTGTTGACGTTGCCAAATCCGAAATGGCAAAATCACAAACTATATAGAGGTTATGTGTCAAACAAGCCCATAGACAAATAGGCTATAGGTTCTAATTCTAATGAGTAATAAATAATTTTATTTAGTCTTGCTAGATTAAGCTAGATTCCCATTACACCGGACCGGAAAATTTGTCGGAAACAACCGGACGTAGATAGGTGTTCACATTAAGCCAGATGACGCATCATTGAAGTGGTTTTACTTTAATTTGTTTATAATGAATAAACGCATTCGCTAGCGCGAGCCTAAAACTCGTTAGTACATTTATAATGGAAAATTGTCAAATTCATGCGTATATTATACTCATGTTAGACCCATAGGGATACTGGTGTGAGTTTGTTCACACTCGGATCCGGGAGTTCTCCCGGCGTTACGCAGGGACAAAACGACCGGCAAGAATGCTGAGCTCGGCCTTTTTGCCGGATCCGGATCCGGCATAGTGTGAACGAGTTAATAAAGTAAAACAAATATACAACGTGTTCCAAAATTTTACTGAAGTTGGTACCAACAAAATGGACAAGTTAGGCTAGTCGGGGGAATATTTTTAAGCTATGTTTTTGTAAAGCTTTGAAACGAGAACTCCTTTTCCCATACAAGTCTGGGCCATGACTGTACAGGTCTGAAAATTATCCATAAATTAGATCTTCATGATTATCAGCAATGTTAAGATTTCCGGTATTCGTATTCATCAATCTACAGCACAGAATCTAAGAAACGAAGAGAACTACATACACAGAGTATCTTATTCATTGTCTTGCAGTCTTGCAGTGCAACCAGTATCTACTATTTAGTTTGTGGTGCAACCATAGAGTTTATATAAGCAAGCAAGCTACCTCTATGGGTGCAACCACAGATCATTATGTTATTATACAGGTGCAACTAAAACGTAGTGATTATATCAGAGTATAATAATATATAGGGGGATTATATACTCTCAAGCGCTCTCAAGTCTCAACTTATCCTCCCTCTACGCCACAGACTATACACGCTCTCAACCTTTAGAGTAGACTGCTGTACTACATACACGAGAACGAGAGAGGAGAGACAGTAATTGATTTCTGCAAGTAGTTACATAATCTTACTGCAAAAATGGGATTACATTTTGGTGAATTAGCTAAAATCCGAGGATTAATTACATACAAGCTTTCTCCACACGAACAGCGAGCGTATGCTGGCGCAATAACCAAAGGAATACCTAACATTTTCCGCAGATTCCGGGAAAATGTTTTCATAGTAGCTCCACGTAAGTTTTTATATTTATTTCCAACTTAACAATTTTATTTTTATGTGCTAAGTAAGTTGTAGTCATTAATGAATTAGAGTAGAAAAAATGAATTGGGCAGGTGGATATGAAATTTCCTTAAATATTGCAAACCTAAACTTTGTTTTTGACAGGTCTATTTATGTACGTCTTCTATTTTTTAAATTTATGCCATTGTTTTAATTTCCACCCCCTTTAACTTTCTACTTTATTATTTCTTATGTAACCAAATCAAAGATATTTTACCAAAACCAAAAATCAATTTTGTTTAAAGTTGTGGCAGGTAAAAGTTTCTGTATTTTGGATTAAATAGGCCCATTGCCTTATAACAATATAAATGTATACAAATGTAAAACCTTAATTGTCCGTAAATTTTGAGTAAATGTATAAATAAATAAACTTATTTTTATCAGGAATTTGAACATTTTTTTATCTTTAGTAACCATGTACTAGATCTTTAGACCTCTATTATTAGCTGTTATCAATTAACCCCAAAAAAATAATTTTAATTTTTTAATTAGTATTTAATAATTTTTGATAATTATTAAAAATAATATTTTGTGTAATTGTGAAGATACTTATTATTTCTCCATTGTCAAGCAGAGCCATCTCAAAATATAAGAATAAATTTTAATTCAATTTTATATCATACGTAATATGTGACAACACATAGACACAAAATATTATGTGAAATCATTATATCGTCTAGTCATTAATATTAATATAATTTGTTTCAGCTTTTATTATTGGGTATCTTATATATGAAGGAGTAGAAAGAGAACATCATAGACTTGGACGCAAGAATCCAGCTGATTTTGCTAATGATAAGTAATGTGATTGTTTAATATGTAAGTCATTGTTGTAGTAGAAAATAAAGATTTAAACTTAATAATTATTTATTTTATTTACACTAATACTAATTCATTTATTCACCTATATTCCTAAACACACAAACAATGTTTTTCAAAAGTGGCCATCAGAAAAGTAAATGACTTAATTAGTAGCATTATATCTTTTCTCTCATTGTATATCCTGCACCATAGGCATCTGTATTTCTCTACAATGGACTCTTTCTTTGGCAGAACTATGTTCAACTTAGTGTATAAGTCAGACCTATAGTGTCCAGTAACACCATTGTCTTCTAAGTTAGACAGATGGTGTCTTTCGAGTTTATATTGTGTAGCACTGCCGCGGTGCTACATATTCGCCAGCTTTCTTGGTTCGATTAACCCTTTAACTGCTTGGTTTTGTAGAAGTTGTTGTGCCCCTAGTGTTGAAATTTTTCTCTAACCTTTTGGGCCTTGATGAGCAGTGGAAGCGGGGTCTGGGAACATGAACTGTTGTAGGTATATCAATAGAGTAAATAGTACTTTAACCAGTAGTATATCTCAATTCACTCCTTTCCTATTCATTCTATACATTAATTAGTTTAGAATTAATATTAATTATTATTTAATCGTTTAAATTATATTTTTTGCTGTTTGTTCGTTCTATAAATCGCAATTCTTTTATTATAAATTTTAAGATGAGAATATTTTCATAGGTGACAAAATTATCACAAAATATTTAGCTAAGTAATGCATTATACTATTTTTTATTTATTTAACTTCACATTATTTTATTTTTTTTAATTAATAAACCATTCCAAATCGACATAGTCATTAGTAATCCTACTTTAAACGAAATTCGAACCATAAAATAACAATAATACGAATTTTAAATCAATAAAACAAGATAAAAAAAATTATAACTATTCAAACAAAACCGATATTAATACAGCACTATGGAGAAAACATTTGTAAAATTATTTTAAAATTTGACATTAAGGACCTGTCAAATTACTCCTTCTAATTATGGAACGCACTTTAATTTTAAATGATTATTAAAGTGCGTTAAGTATTGGTTATTTTGAAGATGGTGTCTATGACGATTCGCAATACATCCTAAACAATAAAAATAACGATACCTTGAGATAGTTTGTACATAAAGAATAAAACAACATTGTTAGAGGAAAGATAAATGCTTTTTTTTAAATCATGTATTATAAAATTAAATTATTTTAAAATAAAATCTAAGATTATAATGAATCATGGATCAAAACAATTTTCAATATTATGCCATCAACGCTAACAAGTGGGCATATTTAAACAGATTTACCACAGCATTCGTAATAAATATCAATAAATACTAAACTATAGAAGATATTTAACAACTAGCGTCCCTAGATTGATAAAATAAAATATATCCTGTCTCTGACGACTTTTGTATGTCAGAAGTTAGGCCGTAGAAATCTTCTATGGCGGATGCATCAATTTTCTGAAAAAAAAAATGGGAAAATTTTAATTTGGTATTACATTCTAATTTTTATTATATTGTTTTAGTTATTGCGCGGCGACAAAGCTCTGCATTTTATATTTCTGTTAACAAGGATGCGTCTAGTATTTTCTTCCGAAATCTTCTGTTTCTATACAACATAAAGACCGCAAGTTACATGTTTAAAATTAGAATATAATTAGAAGATGATAGACAACTAAATGTTGTGTTTTGTAAAAAGAAATAATAAAAGTAAGCTTCATTTTCAGTCGAGTATCGTATCTAAAGAGTATCATGATGTGCGAAGGGGCTTATGGTTTCAGATTTGCATGCACTGACCCATTTGGTTATATCACCTGTATAGTCTTGAATAATAGTACAAGCAAAGTTATTCCATTTCTGTTGACACACAAAAAAACTAGTGGTAGGGGAGCCCACGATACTAAATGTGAAGTTTCTCGAGCGTCGTGACGACCTATTGGATTTTGAAGATTAGATGGTAGGAAGAAAAAAAGGTTATAATGATATTTCCCTTTTCAACGGTGGGGTGAGCGTGTACAGGCGTTCAAAAGTTTGTAGACGCTGTATTAAGAAAAATCCTTCAAATAATTGTCAGATTAAAAATCAGCATGATCAGGAATTCAGACTGAAAAGTCTGTATGACTCCAAAATCCAAAATCCCCTCTTGGGCTCCCCTACTATAAAATTGATCTGAATCTGTAAAATTGACTTACATCGACCATGTCATCATCGAACAACAACCAGAAGCCGTGGCTTTTGACTATACTAATATAGTGGCCACGATTGGGCCCTGAACCGCAATGGACCACAACAGCGACCAGGTCATACAGCCGGTCCGGATTCACTGCATCATCAGACTGTCAACAAATAACATTTATAAGGTAAGAAGTCTTACGATAAGCACTCGGTGATAGATGGTCACAGTGGTAATAACAAAACATCATTACAATTGTCAATTATCACGTGCATTTGCGCTGAGCGCAATTCAGGGTACAATTGGCTGCCAGTTTCTATTTGCACGTTGTGGAGTAAACATTATTCAATAAAGCGATAGAGTGGGGGACTCTGTTCTTAAATAGGGTATTACACATTCTTTACGAAAAAAAAAATACAAAATTTATTTTTCTTGCTTTCTTAAGCATTAAGAATTAAGATTGAACTTGCAACCTTTCGAGTCTCTTAAATTTCTAGTTGATTAAAAACATTGTCGTACTTCAATGGAGATGACAATAAATCTGAGTTTTAGACTCATGAATGATTTCGATTTAGGCGGATTTTGAAAGGAAATATTTTACTTGTTAAAATTGTTGTTAAAGGAAATATTTTACTTGTTGTTAATTCTATGGTTAAGACCATAACCATAGAATTTATAAATACAATGTAAATTATAGTATCATAAGATCCTTGACCTGTATATCAGGGGTAGAATTACACGAAACATTAACAAAAAAGATCGAATATTTGCGTTCGCATCCGCACATGCGGAACTTATACATCCGCAACAACTCTGGTTAAGATTCATTCTAATTCGAAATACCAAATACTAATTTATTTTTTTCGAGTTATTGAGGGAAAATATGTACCGAAATGGCTTGTAGTAGTACTATTAAACCCAGTGACACAAGTCGCGAGACTCATTGCGAAGAAATACACTCAAAAAAAAAGAAAGAAAATATAATAAAGATTAAATAGAATTTAAAACTTACAGTGTTAAACAGTCTTAATTCCAGTGGAAAAACCACCCTATGGGACACCTTGATGTGGCGGTTGTATTGCTCCATATATTTGAACCGTTTCAAGTGTAAGGCGAGAATGAGAGGCAACTTCTTGACTCGCATTCGCTTCTGCGCCTCCTGATAGCTGCTGCAATTGTCGCATTTGAACTTGTTATCATTGCAAAGCGTCTCCGTATCACTGAAGCATTTCAGGCAGTGCGTTATACTTGTGTTTTGGCCGACGTCCACCTGAAAAATTACAAGCTTTAAGGGGGGACGATTTTCATACTAATAAAATTTACCAAATATGAACAAACGGAGCAAAATTTTACACTGAAATTACTTCCTACGGCGTTTAATTTAATCCCTATTTCCGCCAAATTATATTTCCTCAAAGAAAACAATAGATAAATAGCTTAAATGAGAGCGTAATTTTTGTTCATTTTGGTCAATGTGTGAGTGAACACCGATAGTGTCGTACGCTTTTAGCTACGATCACGTGTACAGCAAACAAGTACGTTGCCAGATCGCACTTCGCCGTCCGCGCATAGTTGCCAATATTCAACACCTACTACTGTTCATTGCTGTAGTCAGAGCGAGATAGCAGGTATTGCACTATTTCACTGTCTACATTCATTACAATTTTCATCGACTATTCTTTCGACGACTGGACACCTGTGTTGCTAACTGCAAACATTTTAGCAAGAAATAAGGGGAAATACATCACAACAAAAATCCGTTTCTCGTTATCTTTCGTATATTGTAAATAATCTTTTTATGACTTTCCAATCATATTAGTCATTTTAAAATATCACAGACACAAAATTTAGACTTTTCAAATTGTTTTGTCTGTGGTTTAATATTTGTATAAATTTATTTAGGTATACAATTATTAAACGATAATTGTTGTAACGACTCCGGGTTATATGACGTAATATTACAATTTTATTTTCCAAATAGAAATACCTAAAATTAATATTTTAGCAAAATATGTTTAGGGAAGAAGTCTTTATAGATACGGCAACACTGAACTGAACCCATTTGTCTGTAGTGTCAACGTCACTTTATTTATTTATAATTGATAATATTGCTCACGATTATTATCTCAGTTATTATTAAATAAGTTATTTATTTGATAATTTATTAATCTGAGTTTTTATTAGTTGCATTTATTAGTGTTTATATGTATCTAAACTATGGAACTGTTCTGCAATCAAGTATTGAAAAATCATTAGGCAATGTTTGGAAGGGCGAAGGGCCATCTTACGGCGGAATACCAACGGGTATACCATGATACCACCAAGAATCGGGAACAGGAGGAGGCTATAATAATGGCATATCGTTGGCTCACTATTACAAGGTTCTATATTACAATTTTTGCACTTTCTGAGTTATGAATGTCACAAAGTTCTATGTATTGTTCTTTCTATCTTTTAAAAACATGGAACTTTATAGTGCTAATTAATCTACGAGAAAAATGCATTTGAACATAGTTCTATGTTGAACAACTATTGTTGCGACTCTCTCTAGTAGAATTTTATTTATATTGGTAACATACCATTATTGAATAAGTACATTTATTATTTATTTATTTAAACAAGTAGGAAAGAAAGTTTGTAAGGTAAATTAAGTTTACATGTAAGGACAAAATTTCTAATCACATTTAATAGTTTCTTTTAAATAATAAGACTTATACCTCACTTGGTATACCTTATTTATAGTAAAATTAAATTTAAAAGATTGACTTTATTTCAAGTTTGCTGCATGAATTGATGAAAAGTGTCAAAATATGCAACATCAAGTAATAATAAAAACATACTAATTAATTACTTATTTCAAAATCAGTGTTTTTATTACTTATTTATTAATATTGTCAGGCAAAAGTATTGTTTACAAATCAAAATATTTTACATGTTGTAAACAGAAACAAACTATTCGGTAGTAGTAAGGTTGTGTCCTCGGTTTCTCAAAATCACAAAATAAGAGTATTTTAGATACAAATAACAGTTCTTCAAGTTTAGATAATTTAATCTGTAAGATAAATCAATTGAAATAATAATTTGAGTGGAAATTATTATTTTAATATCTCCCCACAACCGGTGACGGTTCTCACATAGACCTGACGTGGCTCATAGGCAGGCATACAATGACCCCATGTAAATCTTCTCAATCCGCTAGTGGTTAGCTCTCGCATATTATATACACCCGTTACATTCTCTCTTGTTTCAGAAGAAGACTTCGACAAATCCCGATGGACTGAGATGACATCATCACATCACCAATAGTTCAGCACAATTAGACGTTTATCCTGTCATAATGAATAGATTTGAATGTTTTTTTTTTGTTGGGTTTCTAAGGGCCTAAAATAAAAAGTACCTATTAAAAATTGTGACTTTTTTATTATCATTTTTTACTAAAATACTATTATAATAAAGAGAGAAGATTTGTATTTTTGCATGTTTATAATGAATAAACTCAAACTACAACAACAACTAGTCTTTTATAAATATAATAGCATGTGACTTCATCATGTAACTTTATAAATAATATATAGCCTATGTTACTCACTGATAATGTAGCTTTCTATAGGTAGAAGAATTTTAAAAAATCAGCCCAGTAGTTTTTGAGTTTATTAATTACAAAAATACAAATCTTGCTCTTTATAATATTAGTATAGAACAAGCTGGTGCCGGCGATTTCGTCCGCGTTCAAATTTAAAAATAAATAAGCGATATAACGCATGTCATCTCTATTGCTATAACTCTTCTGCCAGGTGTTAATTTTTATAATTTCATATGATCCCTCGGCAACAGTACCTTTTTCTGGACGAAAGGTACTTATATGTCCTTTCCGGTATCCCTGACAACGTATGCAAAAATTCATGGTGATCGGTTGAGTAGACGTAAAAAGGTAACAAACAGACAGAGTTACTTTCACATTTATAGAATAGAATAAGATTTGATTGGTAGTAAAGGACATTTAAAACATACATAAGTAACATATGGAAAGACAAACACCAACATATAGAAAGCCACAAAGCGGCTCCAACTCAGCATAATGCAGATATAACCTGCGCTGGTCTTCCGTTAGAGCCGATGGTGAGGTTACGCACTTTCTAAATAATACATAAAAGCTCAAAAAACAAAGAAAATTTCCAAAATAAAACCTATGTACAAACAAAAACACCTATGTTTATACAAAGAAAAAGAAAATATAATCTACTACAAGAAGTAAAAATATATTCAGAAGGCACTGGTGTCGTTCCGCAGTTGCTTCTCGCTTTTATGGTATTCGTATATGAGTATGGATGTTTTGTAATTATAAAGCAAAAAAATAAAAAAGAAATAAGAAAGGACCTACAGATTGGAACCGGTGTTTCTTTATTGCGAGCGCATAGTCAACTCGTTGGCTCTAACACGCGTCTTAGCTAGCCGACGAAATTGGCAAACACTTTAGTACGTAATAAGATTCTTGAAAGTGTGCGTGAGTGACTACTGCGGGGATGGCGATATTGTCCTTACGAATTACAAGTAATTTAAAACTAATATATACTTGAAATATACTAAAATACATTACTAATATTACACTTTAACCGCATACCCTATTCCAATTAAATTATATGCTCATTTTCATTCAAAAAAAAATTAAAAACATCAATTTAAGAAATTAGCGCCATCTATCCGCGCTGCAGTTTGTTCGGAGCGAGAGAAACCACCTTAACTAAAAATCACTATAAACTAAGGGTGGGTTGCACCATCTAACTTTAACGGTAACCATATCCAAACCAGCCGTTAAATCTTCGGTTAAGCATAATATGCGTTGCACCATTTTTACAACGGTTAAAATGACGTCATAACTTAACGTAACCGTAACCGCTCGATATTGGCCGGTCAATGTTATTGTTACGGTTAAGTCAACTTTAGTATTTTGTTATTGTGTGAAAATTTTGATATCATGCCTTTAGTCCGTGATATACTACGGGAATCTAGTTCTTCTGATGATGATGAGTGAATACAATATAGTGGCCGAAATGCGAAAGAAAAAGTTTATCAACCTCGAATTGATCGATTTCGAAAATGTATACATTTTGTGTTTGTCCAATGTCCACAAGTATTTGAAGTCTATTAACTTCTTCCTTGCCTTCTCTAAAACCCAATAATGTAAAACAATGAGTAGAGTAGATGTACCGGATTATGAAGGTACGTAATATGTCTGTGTATTTTATTGTAAATTAAATACAGCTGGTGTATTAAGATCAATTTATAATTAGGTATTTATTATAATAAAGCTACAGCTTAGTACGCGTGGCGTTTATTGCACTCATATCTAAAGTAAGTAAATAAATCTAGTTAATCAAGGTACAACACATTAGAAAAATGTAGGTAAACTTACTTTAAGCGGTAGTCTGCCATAATAATTTCATCGGTGCTCGATTCGGCACGGTCCATTATTTTGATGTACAAAATAAAATGCTTTATTTACTCCTTCAACACGTTAAAAACACAAAACCTCAAATATTCGAATTTGTTTTGAGACAGGTGACTGAATGTTGCCATAATAAAAAAATTATTACCACAACAACTTACGAAAATTATATGTTTTTATAATAGCAACCCCTTTAACTTTGACAGTGACGAACAATATCATGGTGCAACATGCGATTGTTAATTTCGACTGTCACCGTTAAAGTCACCGCTAAAGTTAACTTTGACCGAAACGATTACCAAGCCTACGGTGCAATCCACCCTAACTGTGCAAGCATTACTAAATAAACTAATAACTAATCTGAAAATTACCAATCTTTGTCTTCCTTTATTTTCATTAAGAACTATCATGTTGATGAATATAATTTATTAAAAAATAATATAATTTTATTTGTATGAGAACTACATAAATAAGTTACGTTTCAACTATGTATTTAAAATTGATAATATCCTTCTAGATAATTGCTGTGAAAGTTTTAAGTAAAAAAAGAAAACTTACGAATTCATCTTTCACAAGTTTAGACCTTTGACGCTCTTGTCCCTTCCCGGCAGGGTGGCGATGCTTGTGTTATATGTGGCGACGGTAGCCACCTACCATCAAGTGGACCGTGAGCCTGTCTGTTTAATTTAACATTTAAAATAAATAAATAATGACATTACCTGTAAATCAAAGAAGTGTTCGTCTTTACTGCTAACTGTTTCACAATTGAGACATCTTGTTTCACTGGTCAAG
Organism: Synanthedon andrenaeformis; assembly: GCA_936446665.2. NCBI lineage: Eukaryota > Metazoa > Arthropoda > Insecta > Lepidoptera > Sesiidae > Synanthedon > Synanthedon andrenaeformis. The sequence goes on along the minus strand of OW387781.2, from coordinate 7,248,786 downwards.
GTACCCTGAAATATCTCGTGGACCCAAGTCGGGTCGGTGTTTTGAGGAACTGTGCCGTTGCAAGTCACGTTCTCACCGGATGCATTCTTTTGAACTTTCAATGTACTTTGGCTGCGTTCCGCTGCAATTTTAACATCAATTTTGTCACAGAGTTGATTCTACAGATAGATGCCATATTGCTCAACCAATATGTGGTGACTTTTAACACAATCCAAAGTCTTTATGACATTATTAGTTCAGAGGTAATTAGTAACATTTTCATATACACGAACCGTTTATCTCTTTTCATTAGTGAAAACCGCATTAAAATCGGTTAGTTGGTTTAGAACTAATTAGCGGAGAAACAGACAGATATCTGTTATTTGGTCCAACTTAAAAGATAGGATAGTTTATATCACATTTTGTTTATTTTTTTGCAAATTATATAATATTATTAACATAGCGCCATCTGTTGATACCTATTCAATACAGCAATTATTTATTAAAATTATCTGTGAGTTCCATGACAATCTAACAGATGGCGGTGTAAGACAATCTAACAGATTGCACCCGGGCGAAGCCGGGAGCGGGCCACTAGTAAAAGGGTAAAAAAATGGCAGGTACGCTATGGACAAAGGATTGTGGCGAGTTCTAGAAGAGGCCTTTGCCAAAAGGCAAGCTGACATAGAAAAGGAAACCAAATAGGTACTTTTTAAAAAGAAAAAAAAAATGTAACTTGGTAACAATAATATAGAAAAGAAAGAAATATTGTAAAATGCCAGCAATAAAGGCTTTATTTATTTATATACATAATATATGTATAATGTAAACCTTTCTCATTGATCAACCCCTTCTATTAGTGAAAACCAATTCAAAATCCATTATGTGGTCGAGTTAGCGGATATAATTTTAATATATCCTAAGTAAAGATGTTCAACTGTCAGTGAGTAGCAAGTTTTTATTTGGAAATGGGAATTAGTCACCAGCTATTGTTGATTAAAATATCTAATTCATTGCTATTATTTTTTATCTATAAATAGTAACTGATTATGTCATTTCGTATATGCTCATACCAGTTTTATATGCTGATGATTCTTTGAGGATTGTGTTATCATCAAACAGTTTTATCAGTATTTCACTGATAAATAAATATTTTTTGTGTTCATTATTTCATTACTTATTTGTGACATTTTTTTTATACAAGTACATTATAACAATTTCAATAACTACTTGTTTATTCACTAATAACTTTTTTTTTAGGTTGTCATAGTTATTTTCATATAAATGCGGAAGATTGTCAAATTTAATCATTTATTATTACTATTTTTCTTCATTACATGAAAAATGGCATTTTAAGAGAGAATTTCTTTCCTTTTTCTGTTCAGTATGTTGAAGACTTCTGTAATGGATGAAACTCTTACCTAAAATAATTTCATTGATGTGATTAATAAGAAAATTAAGAAATTCATGTGCATCTTGTTGCATATAGTTATCAAATTCCTCTGAAAAACAAAAGAATTGGTTAATAACATCGCTGTATATGACCGACTAGCTGTTGCACGCGACTTCCTCTGATCAAATATAGCCTATGTTACTCGCTAATAATGTAGCTTTCTATAGGTGAAGGAATTTTTAAAATGGGTCCAGTAGTTTTTGAGTTTATTCATTACAAACAATATGCGTATCTTATTCAATACAAATCTTTTCTTTTTATAGTATTAGTTTAGAAAAGAGAGTTTTTTTATTTATTTAAAGAATTGATAAACTAATATAAAATATATTTTATGGATATTGTATATACAAACATTAAACTGCTTAATATTAATATATTTAAGAAGAAAATTAAATATTGCTAGTTGATTTAGTGGATAGTAATCATTAATTTGTATTTTTATGTAATATTCTCAAAATATTTGCATACCCTAAAGGGTAGGATGGAGTGAGCTCTATTCACTGTAAAACCATTGTAATTACCAGTGCTTAGCAATTAAATAATTATTGTTTTTTTTTTTTTCAACACATGCAAATTAAAAATAAACCTTAAATAAAATTAATAATTTTAAATAAAATTGCATTCTTTTTCATTCATTAAGTTCATTTTTGTACATATCATTATTGAAGATTTAGCCCTTAAGATATTAACACCTTGTAGTGTTATTTATTTATTTAACCGAAAGTAAATAAAAATAATGTTAGTAAATAAAACTTATTATTATAATTAAATTAGCAAAAATACCTTTTTCCTTTCTCAATCTGGCAATAAACTTCTTAGGTGCTATAGAGCCTACTTTCTTCTTCTGTGTAGCAATACTATAAAAAAGGTCTGCGAGGCATGTTAAAAGGGTTTCCTTAGTTCTCTTATTTTTAGCCTTATATTCTAAAACTTTCTCTCTAAACGGACGACAGAAATATAATGCTTGTAGTACTGAATTACTGTAACACGTGTTGCCGAACTGAAAAGTATTATTTACAAGATTAGGAAAACAATTTTAATATAATATGTAGATATTTTAAACACTAAGATTGTTGATATAAAAAAATATATAAACAATGTCTCATGATATGTTTCTATGATAAAAAATTAAGTATTGGCAGGGCACACTGTGTGCTCAATCTTTTAGGCAAGCCCATCTGATGGCAGTAACCACTGATTTACAGAATGCCACCATGACATAACAGCATGCGTGCTTTTTGGTTTCAGTTAGTGTGTAAGGGTAAGGGATGCCGGAGCCTATTTCCCTTAATGACCCTTAATCCTTAATGATACTATGGTCAGTAGTGCCCTGTGGCGTTACTTGTCTTATAGTTGATGGTATAACCACCTCTTATCAAGTGTACCGTCAGTCTGTCTGATGACCTTTACATTTAAAAAATAGTTTACAAAATATATATATTATTTATTCACATGTTATAAATGCATATTATATTTACTCTGAGCCAGTGAAACCCAATTTAAAAATCTTAAAAATATGCATTTCATTTCGAAAAACCAATTTTTTGTTATTTTGTATAAAAATAAGTACATATTTACACAATTATTATGTAATAAAAATAACAAATAAAGGCATCTATGTAATTGTTTGTTACTTACATTTACTAATCCAAAATAATGTTCATTTGGTGGAAACTGCTCGGACCCGATATCTCTTTCTAATTGTGATATATTTGCGCCCTAAAAAATATTAATATGAATATCAAGTCAAATATACTGCACATATACATGAAAAAAAAAATGCCGACATCAATATTTAAAATTAATTACCAATATCTTAAGAAACTTCTCCATGTGACGCTGCATTTTCACTACACAGTCTTTTTAACTACGATTGAACCAGGTAGGTATGCACTCATTAACTATAATTAGCGAAGAACATAAAAATTAATAGGTATGCATCACTCTCACCATTCTCTGTTGGAAGTTAAGGCCGAGATCCTGACATATTGACATTTGCAATTCGTTTATTTTAACTTAAGACACAATATCAACAATGAATGGTCAGTACACCTGTAGCAATTAGTCTTCGCTAATTTCTTTGCGCACATTGAATTGAAATAATCATGCATTAAATAACTATAAAACAAGCAAATGGAAACAGGTAGGTAGATAGATAGAGGGCAGCGGTAGAGAGGGCGAGCGAGAGGGTGGATGCCCGGTGTTGTCTATATTTATATACTTGCTTGTATGGAAATAAACTACTAGTAAGTCACACATAAACATACTTATTTATGGCCACTGAACTGTAATATGTGGTATAATAAGCATAATATATGGTATATGGTATATGTAGTATGGATCTAGTATAATAAGCAGGATTTATTAATTTATTACTAGCAGCTAAAAAGCGAGCCGAGCAGGATATGTAGCAGAGAGGCTATATGTCCCTTTCTAATAGGGTGACAATAAGTTTTTCAAAAATTTCAATATGAATTAGCCAACACTTTTAGCAGTTATAATTGGCAATGTTAATTTTATTGCTTATAATAGTTTTTCACCAATTGTACATAATCGCTAGAAATTTATGGTCATTTTATTAAAATAATTGAAGTACAATTAATATACAAGTGTTTTATGTAAGATTTTTGAATCTAAATTTTTAATGAAATTAAAATTAGTATCTGTGGCAGTGCGTACAGAATACAGACATAAAATAGGAGGTGGAGTACACAAATAAAGTATAATAGTTCTGAGATAATAACAGTTGGTACCTGTTTTAATAATGTGTTTGAACACTAAAACATTAGTCGAGTAGATTAGTAAGTTATTTAGTGGAGTCGATCCATTTTGTAATTTTTTCGAGCTAGTAGCGCGGGCGTTGACTGGTTAAACAAGTCTGAATATATCGTTTTAGCCAAGTTCAAAATTAATCTGGAGCGAAGAAACTACTTTCATTCATGTTGTAGGTACATATTAAGAAACAAATTTTAAAATTGCTTCATCACTTTAGCGAAACGAAATTTTTGCAGCAGCTAATAAACTTGAATAAAACTTAATCTACTACCAGCTAAACTACCGCCCGCGCTACTCGCTAACACCTTGTAGGTGTTGTACTTGCCCGAAAAAATAGAACAAAATGGATTGACTCGACTAAATTAATTACTTATCTACTCGAACAATTTGTTGGTGTTCAGACACGTTTAGTTACTAAATTATAGAGGTGGGCGTTTTGAACCATAAATAGTTTCAGAAACTATGTATCGGTGCAATACCTAAAACCCGGTATTGAGTTTCAGAAAAACTATGTATCGAGCAAAACTATGTATTGGTACAGCAGTGCTCAATAGCAACGAGGCAAGCGTATGATACACGTACTCTAGTTAGTCTGTGGTACGATATCTAAAGAAAGGGTAGAGATAAGGAGAACCATCTCTGTGTATCTAAAAGTATCCGCTGAAAGGCGTTAAACTTTTAAATACGCCTGCAAATAGAAGTAAACAAATGCTTCTGAAATCTCTGAATCTCAAAGCGTAATTATATCTGAATAACCAACCATAATAATTTACAGCCAGTCTTAAGCCTGATTAAAGTATGAAGGAAAGATCATTTCATTTGGCATAAAAAAATTAAGTAAAAGTATTTAACAAACACAAATTACAATTTTTTTTTAATTTATTTATATCATAACTCATAACAACACAAAAATCATCGCGCGTCCCATCACTCTCTATTACATATTGGAAACGTTGTTCTTGTTCTCAAATAAATACACAGTTTCAATCAACCGTTACCGATACCCACTTGAAAGACTATTCGGCAATAAATAGTTTCAACCGCAACGCTCTAGCAAAACTTTATTCTCCAATACATAGTTTTTAAAATACATAGTTTCAAAACCCGGTATTGGGTGGCGATAAATAGTTTCGTTTTGATACAGCAAAATCGCGTACCGACCCACCTCTACTAAATTACTTGCTACTCGATTAAATTACTAGTATGCGTACTGGGCTTTATAGACCGTAGACATTATATCACAGAACACTATATACTAACCTAACAAGGAGGTGCATCGGTGGTGCCTACGGAGTGTTGGGTTGGGAAACTAATTTCTCTCCCTCATTTGTCATTTGTCAAAACAAGGAACCGGGAGTAGGAAGGAGTTTGGAGGAATTAAGACAAGTTGGCTCTTCTGACGTGGCATTCTTCAGTAAGTTATAGTTAATTAATTAATAACATGCTATTTCTTTTTGGTTTTTAACTCAACTTTTTAGGTAAGTAGGTGTTTATATGAATACAAACTTGGGACCGGGTCCATACTAGCTAACTAGAATATACCCATAGTCTTATTTTTTGGCTTTTTTGGCTATTCGCACAAGCAAATCAAGTTTTCATAATTCAAGTTTTTTAAATTACTTTATTTTAGATTGCTGCTTGTTCAATATGCTGACTACGCTTTTTGTCGCACTGGCAATATCTGCCGCTTTTGCCGGTGTACCAACAAATGAGGAAACTAAGAGGCTTATGGACCACCTCTCGGACGCAGAACACTTCAAAAATGAACATCACAATAAGCAATTTGATCACGACGCCTTCTTAGGTGAAGATCAAGCTAAAACTTTCGACCAATTACCACCCGAAGAAAGCAAGAGGAGATTAGGGTAATTAAGCTTTATTTTTATTGCCTTATACTGTTCAGCTGTTTAAAAGTAACATTTTAAAACTAGGTAATTATATTTTAGAATAACGACTTTTTGATAAATGTTTACTTGCATTTTTTATGGTTTCTCTTTTATGAGGTTTATGCACTTCACATACCAATTGTTAGCTTGAAGAATGGGTTGTTCTTGCTTTACTTAGATTTTTTCTATAAAATCAGGAATTAGGAACTAAACTTACTTATTGGGTTATTCAGTTTGCAGTAAATGATGTTATTTAATTAGTCACTATATGGAGGTTCGTTCTCTACGTGAAGGCGCACAATTAGAACAGAACTAACTATAAATTACAAAGTCAAACCAGATACAATTTGCGCAAACTATTTATGGCCATGTTAATGATGAGAATTAACTAAAATAACAAACGTTACTAAATTGTTCTAATTTCCGTTTTATCTAGTGTAATTTTCTCTCCCACACAGATATGTCAGTGGGTCAGATAAATTTACTGATAACTTTATCTCATATGATGAATGATGTTGCTCTAGTAACCTGGTTGTAATGTTGTTAGTCTACTTTTATAAAAGATTTGTGTAATCTGTTGTAATGATGAGATTGAGAGTAACGAGTAAATCAGTTAATCTAAACTAGAAAAAGTAGCTTTGAAAAAATATATATTCCACATAGTTTAAATTAAATGTAAAAAATAAATCACAAATTTTACTAAAATACAAGCAAATTTTTATTAGATTTAAATTTCTATAATTTTATGTATATTAAATTATAGAACTAATTTATATTTATTTAAAATTTTACATACTGTGATTATCTATACTGATATTATAAAGAGGAAAGATTTTATTGTTTGTTTGTTTGAATTGAATAGGCTCCGAAACTACAGGACTGATCTGAAAAATCTGAGGGCTATACTATCAGCGAGTAACATAGTCTATATTTTATAAAGTTACGTGGATGAAGTTGTGTGCAACAACTAGTAAACTATAAATTTAATTTCATGCACACCAAGGACGTCCTATCGATTTCTTTACATAAAGAGACTATATTGAAATAATTTAGCAGATAATTTCTATCGTTTTCCAGAATTATCATTGACAAAATAGATTCAGATAGCGATGGATTTGTAACTTTGGTGGAACTTAAAGACTGGATCAGATACACTCAAAAGAGATACATCGATGAAGATGTTGAAAGGCACTGGAAGCAACACAATCCGAATAATGATGATCTTATTACATGGGAGGTAGGTTTATTTTCCTTATTTCTCTTGCACAACTTTATTGAATTGACTTTATTGGATGTTAGAATGCTACTACCATACTAGAATATTAACTTATTGTATTTCATTTGTGTTAAAAACATTTTGTAGGAGCAGGTCACACTGCGTTTCGCATTAACAAAGTGGACAAGAACCTCCTCTGGTCTGTCAATTCAAGAAAGTACTCAACTTTAATAAAGCACCTAATTCCTTTGTAATTTTCAGACATACAGAAAAAATGTATATGGTTTTATGGATGAGATGACGGAAAGGGAGTTGAAAACACCTAACAGCGAGGGATTCACTTATGCCAACTTACTCAAGAGAGATCGCAGGAGGTGGACATACGCCGGTTAGTTTATTTAATAATGTAGTCAAAACTACCAATAGAAGTTACTAGAATAACATGATTAGTTGTCTAGCAGATGTTCTTCTTTCTATTATGACCATAAGACAGCAGCTGGGTCCACAACTACACTACTAGGTTATTCTGTACTACTGTTCGGCTGGTGAGAGACTGCACATTTGAGGGTTTATGATTACCCGCTCTGCAATTTGTTCCCAGCAGCTCCGAGAGTAAAATTCAATATTAATTAAAAATATGGATGGGCTCCAAAAACATATTGATCGAATTTTCGGCATAACTTTGATGAGGCGAATACATTATGAAGAAACTATTTTAACCGATACATTGATACTAACTAATACCATAGATAAAATACTACTTACTGGTTACGAATATAAATACTACTTACGGTAATACGAATTTGTTAATTTCAGATGTGGATGAGAATGATGCTTTGAATAGAACGGAGTTTGCAGCTTTCTTACACCCAGAAGATCATCCGGGCATGAGAGATGTTATTGTGCTGGAGACATTGGAAGACATTGATAAGGACCATGTGAGTTTCTGTGGTTTATGTTAATATTAAAATATTTAGAATAATATGTTCGTAAGGTGTAAAGTTTAAAGGAAAACTCATAAATAAGAGTAATTTATGTACAGGTAAATTAAGCAACTAAGTATTTAAGCAAAAATTGAAGAGCAAATTTCTGAGTCACCTGTGTAGATCCCACATCTGTAAATGAATTTAAAAGAGCTTTGACAATAAAAGTGTTCCAATTTAAAATCCAGACATCCATACTAATATTATAAACTAGCTGGTGCCCGCGACTTTGTCAGCGTCGAAAAATACAACATAATAACACCTGACAAAATATGTAAAGCAACATACATATCATTTGCTGAGTAAAACTTTTTTATTTTTTGTGAACACATTTTAAAATCGTTTAAAATTTCAAGTAGTTTCTGAGGTGCAGTGTCTTTTTAATGTGAATATCTTGCTTTATGGAATGTCATGTAGATAACACAAAACAATGAAAATAGATGGAAATAGAAAAGTCCTGTCTAGGGTGTTACATTTTGAATGCTGATCATTTAATAATTTCAGGATGGAAAAGTATCTTTGGAGGAATACATTGGCGACATGTACAAGCCTGAAGATGGAGAAAATGAGGAGGAACCAGATTGGGTTAAGCAAGAGCGGGAACAGTTTAAAGGATACAGGTACGCATTGAAATTAATTATTTCAGGGATGTTAATAGTTACTCATAATAAATTATAACAAATTATAACCCACTTTCATAATTATTTTATTTCATGTCCCCACTGTCAATGGTGACTTTTCTTGGGATTAGTCGAAACTGTGGCAAAGAGTGAAAATTCGCGAGCTTTTTTGTTAATATTGTACAAAAAAATCTTTACCTACCCTTCATTTACTTCACTGGTACGGCCGTTGGATGTAGTTGCTCTAGTACCACTGGAATGTGCCATTAATAGTACTAGTGATACTACTTGGTATCGCCAGTACCTTTAAAAATAAGCTAGTTAAAATATCCATGCTTAACTTGGTGAACTTGCATAGATAAATAAATAAATATCTTCACACATTCCACACAGCACCATCTAGTTCCACATTAAGCGACTAATGTTTTTATTATGGATACCAGACAGTTGATATACTACATAGATAACTTTTTTTTCTAAATAAATACATATTATAAATACAAAACTCAGGTACAAAGGTAAAATGTTAACACTTAAACATTTGCCCTAGCGGGATTCGAACCCGCGACCGGTTCGATTGGTTAACAGCTATTGTTACTAGTCACTAGACCATACGTGTCGTCATATTATTATCTATAATATAAAAATGAATCCCTAAATGTGTTGCTAAGCGCAAAACTCGAGAACGGCTGGGCCGATTTTAATTCTGTCTTCACTCATGGATAGAGGGATAATCAGGGAAGGTTTTTACGTAAATAAATGCACCCGGGCGAAGCCGGGAACAAGTCGCTAGTATATGTATATAAATAGATGTATTTTTTTTCCAATAGAGACACAAACAAGGATGGGTTCATGGACGAGCACGAAGTAAAGGATTGGATCGCTCCTCCGGAATTCGACCACGCCGAGGCGGAGGCTCGCCATCTCGTCTTCGAGGCGGACACGGACGTTGACGAGAAGCTCACCAAGTCGGAGATACTCGACAAATACGACTTGTTCGTGGGCTCACAAGCCACCGACTTCGGTGAGGCCCTGGCCAGACACGACGAGTTCTAGTATTTAACGGATGCGCCGTAGAAGTAAGCTTCTTCCATTCTCTAGGGCTGTCAATGTTCAGAAAATGTTCATCCACTACACACATTTTTCAATGTCCATATTTTCCGTACATTATCAAATATTATCGCAAATTGTTCTCACTGGACTTTTTTGAGGTTCTTCTAGTTTTTGAACATCTCCATGAAATTTGAGAGCATAAAAATCTCCACATATGCATAATTACTTCGGCGAACTTCGTACCGCCTCAGAATAAAAACCCGTTCCATACAAAATTGTATGAGAAAATAAATTTTATTCATAATTTTTTTTCACGAATATTTCATATTAATATTGATTCTGCTATTCGTGGAAGAGACAAATTCAACAAAACAAAGGTCATAAAAATCGGTCTAGCCGTTTTCGAGTTGCAAATGGTGTAACAAACACAACTTTATTTTATATTATATATATATATGCGCCACCTTTTATTGTGATTTTTATGTAAAACATTCCCTTTTACATGTAAAAAATGAAAAAGTGACAGCCCTGTCATATATTAACTAATTAAGAAAAATCTATCTAATTTTTACCTTAATAAAAAAAATTGCTTATACTTAAAATTCAATTAACAGTGTTCTTAGATTGTTTTTGCTAATATGAATAAGTACTTTATAGAAATAAGGCAACTTTTATGATTATAAAATAATTATAGAAATTTACGGCATTTATGAACTTACTTTTTTATCATGTAGGTAACTAACTAGTTAGACCAAGTTACTATTAAGTATTTTTGCTATATATCGAGGCAACTATGTAGTTTTGCAATAAAAACATTGATCAAATTATAGGACAATATGTAAACCATTTATAATATTTTGAAAACATACAGAAATCGCATTCTGAATGTTAATTACATTTTAAGCAATATCTTTAAAAACTTGAGTATGGCAATAATTAATTTAAGCTTATCAACTAACTTGTTAAAATTAACTAAAATTTATTAAAAATTTATTAAAATTATAAAATCAAATGTCCTGTTTTTAAAATATTAGTTTTTTTAAGGGACCACGCTCACTGCTTAAGTCAATTCGAGGCGGCGGCGTCGACTCTTCGGCGCGAAGTCTGTCGCTTTAAAGGCTTGTTCGGACTACTTTAGTCATGTAGTAGCTAAACTACTTTAATCATTTAGTAGCTAAACTACTTTAGTCATGTAGTAGCTAAACTACTTTAATCATTTAGTAGCTAAACTACTTTAGTCATTTAGTAGTTAAACTAATTTAGTCATTTAATAGCTAAACTACTTTAGTCATTTAGTAGCTGCCCACAAACGGTCGAGTACAGTACAAAAGTGAGTGGTGTTTTGCAATATGAATGGCTGCAAAGCAATAAAGTGAATGAGCTAATAATAAAGCTAATATTGAAGAGGTGGATGAAGAAATTTGTTTGAGAACTAAGAATAACATTTCACAAGCATTCATGTTGTCCATATTTAGAAACAAATTTTAAAGTTGCTTCTTCGCTCCAGCGAGACAAAATTTTCGCGGCAACTAATAAACTTGACTAAAAACTAATCTGTTGCTAGACTAGTTTAGCCAGTGAACCGCCCGCGCTCTCCCGAAAAAGTATAACAAAATTGATTGACTCGAATTAAAATTACTTACTAATCTACTCGACTAGACACGTTTAGTTACTAAATTATTGCTACTCGACTAAATTACTAGCCTGATGCGAACTAGCCTAAAGGGAAGCGGTCAATAATAACTTTCGAAATTTTATCACGTGCAAACGAAGCACTAGTGTGTCACCAATGACAAAAAGAGCCCATTACCCCATCCTTTCCTTATCCTTAATCCTTCTATTGTCGCCAGCGCACTGGCAGCTTATATTATAGGCGACGGTAGCCACCTACCATCAAGTGGACCGTCAACCTGTCTGTCGACCTTAACATAAAAAAAGTTGCCGAATGACGAAGGTAGGACGTGCTTCTTGTTCACCTCTGACGCGAAGCCGTCTCGACTCTTATCCAGTGAGCGGAGTCCCTAAAAAAAGTTGTTTTTTTTTTCTTAAAAGTGCCAAATAAAAATATGATTCTTATTTATTTAGTTAACATTAATTCTTGCCTCCTAACTCTGCAAAGGTTCATTTTATTTTGTTACAGTGAGCCATTTACTTACTTAAATTTATTTAGTCTATATAAAAATAGTGAAGATACATATTATGATAATATATTACCAAAGTTTTATTTTTAGAATCTCTAAATACAAAGTGAATATTAAAGCATTTTGATGTAATTGAATACATGTTTTTTAACATATAATTAAGACATGTTTGTATTAATACTGCATTTATTGTTGTTAGAGTATGAAATATAACAGCGCACATAACCAGTTTTTGGTAATAAGTATTTCATTATAAAAATCTTATTCATATAATAAAATTATGTCAGAAAGTTTTGGTTGGATTTAATTGCTCTGATTTAAAAGTCAACGCAATTAAAAAACTTTTTAATAATTGTCTATTTTTTTTAATAATCAAAACCTTAATATTCATGAATGTTTTCTTGTGTCATTAATTGAAATAAATGTGATAAATTTGACTAAAATTCAGTTTTATTTAAATGTTCTATAATTATGACTCGTTAACAAGAGTTAACGAGCAATTTTTTAATGTGTAACGATCGGTTGAACTTTCGAGGCTTGGCGACGCTTGCGTCGTCGCGTTAAAACCCCAGTTCCTAATAGCATTATGTTCGTACAGAGCGCATACAAATAGCATACTATTTGTACAAATTCAAAATATAAAAAAAATCGGGGACTTCCACGTACTTTTTGTCTCTCGATGTCCTTGGTTACTTTAGTCCCTCGTATACGTTCATCATCTCAGCCGTAGGATGTACACTGTTGGACATGGTTGGCCTCTTTAATAAAGCGCCATCACACGTTCAGCAACCAGATGGGTGGAATGCTCATGGGCCATGGGCGTTCGATGTTTAATAATACGTATACTTATCACTAGCTGTGTCCGCGGCTTTGCCCGCGTAAAATGAGATTGTTCCTCTGTGGTTTGACGGCGAGCTCGCAATTCACATATATCGTATTATCTCTCTAACCATACGTCCAAAACATATGCAGTAAAAAGCAAAAATCAATATTTGTGACGGTAAACTTCTGATTTTGATAAGAATTCATAATTTTGTAGATAATATGAACAATAAACATCACCTAAAACCAAAAACAGATTTCTAAATATTGTTGAAACATTTTTTTAAATCGTATGAGTAGTTCCGAAGATTACCTCTACATTCAAACAAACATTACAAACTATACCCCTTTGTAGTATTAGTACCTATAGATTAGTTTAAAGAAAACCAAACTATTAAAATAATATCTTAGAAATCTGTTAGAAAAAAATTAATATCTCGAACCTCCATTCGGTTCCAAGTAAAAACATGTTTTTCAACGGTCGCAAAGAAAAAATAAACGAGGTCAGAGAAAAGTCTCAGTCTAGTTAATAGTCCTATAAAAGAAACTTCTCGACAAAATATCTCAATTATTTACAAAACAGATGCAAATTACAAGTGCTCCAAATTCGCGCGTGCAAAATACGTACCCAATATTCTTTGCGTGTATTTTCGCCTTAACATCTGAAAGGCAAAAGCGTTCTGCTTCCATATTTTTGCATACTTATATTGTGACAGTAATACCGCTTGGTTCATATAAGAAAGGGAATTTGTATGATAATTTTCATTTTGCATTCTCTCTGGTTATTCTTCTTGGTGGCTTGTTGTGGATTGCGCTCAGGGGAAATTCGGCGGCAATGTCGCGATGTTCATTGGCATAGATGTTGCGACTTGCCTGTTTACTGGATAGGACTAATTAAGGTAGCCATTATTATATTTCCATGTTTGAAGGGAAATGACATATTTACTTACTTCTCTACTTATACTTATTACATAAATATTACAAAATAGGGGAAACTTTGTGATGATACCTAAAATTTGAATGTTTCTTTGTTAATCACACGTAAAGCGGATACGAATGAAAGCTAGTCCCTATCCTGGATCTAAATCTAGAATATTATCTAGTTCCAATCTTTAGATTTACGAACCTATCATGGTAAAATAATTTAGTTCTCTAAAAAAAGAAGGTATCTACATAGACCATGTCTATACATCGTTCTTCCCAAGCAAAGTTAAGCGATTACAAATTTTCTATAAACCTCCATTTCTCACAGGTATAATGGTTTCATAGAAACAAATCAAACTGAATCAATCTATTTTTTAATTAATCTTTTACAAGGTATAATGGTTAACAAAATGTGTCTACCAAAGATATTCATTATTAGGTATACTGGTAAGAATTAAACACTGCATCATCATTGATTTTATTAAGGATCGATCAAATAACAGTTGTATTATGATTTCAAAGATTGTATTATGAATGTATCCAGTATAGTTGATACCCGTGTTGCTGTAAGGTGACATCCGCGGTAGGTAATCGCCGTCTTGGCGCTTGTTGGTATATCAATATCAGTAAATAGAGACGCTTAACTGGTACGCGTGAAATGCGCCCTCGGAGGATCTGTGAGTATTATTGAATGCGGCACTACAGCGTAGGACTTCACGTATGTTTAGTTTATATGAAATAAACTTTAAAACTAAAGAAGAATGGTTAGATTGCTGCAACTGTTTCTCAACAATTGTATATTATATATGTAATGTAAGGTATACTTCATTCGTGTTATCATTACTAAACTTTTTCATTTTCAATGTTTCTGAGAAGATAAATTCCCGCTCAACGAGTTCTCCAAAGTAATAAAACTGGCAAAGTAATTTCTCAGGTGGTAACTGTTACACGAAAGTGTGAAGTTGGAAAGCTTTGACCGAAAGCACAATGTGAAAAGTAAGTGGGTACTTTAAGAATTTATTAAATGAAATTATTGGATTTCCTTTCTTCTTATTCTTTTCAGAGAGCTTTCTACGCAGAATGTCTTGGAAGTATGACACTCTTCAAACAGACAGATTTTTTTTTTATGTTAGTCGATCCACTTGATGGTTGGTGGCTACCGTCGCAATTTTTAAATCACAGATGTTGGCAATGTTATAGACTAGCCTGTTTTCACCAACAGATACAGAGTTAGGGAATACCTAACTATATTCACGGCTGTCCGCCTCGCAGTCCGGCGCTTCATGCAGGATTGTGAATGTGACTGCCGTGAATGGCCGACTTTATGTGTTCCCTAGGTTCCTCTAGGTGACTGTTGATGAATACATAACATTCGTTATGTTTTTCGTTGTGTTAGTTATAGAATATAGTTGGTTTCATAAAGTAAATACATAAGTAGGTGTACTTATGTATATACTTTCCATAACTAAGCCTCAGCAAATTAACTAAAAACCCTGTCTTGATTAAGTAATTTCCCACCGAGATTAAATTTAATTTAATGCACGAGGTGTTTCGTAAACATCTTCTCTCGCTCTAATGAGTTCCCAACTTTGCCTTTTTGCAAGATTAAGCTGAATTTATGAAAAACCGCGTTCTATCTTAGCTGAACTTTGCTTGTACTGTTGATAAAATGTACAACTAACGACCCGCCACCGGCTTCGCACGAATGACATTAATTTTCTGTAAATTATATACTTACACAAACCTTCCTCGTTTATATAGCTGTTTCTATTAGTGAAATTAGTGGATGGAGGTGGACAGCGACTCTTTATTGTTTATAATACCTATGTTTTTATTTATCTTTATTGTTATTTTTTAATTTTTTAAAGAATAGTTACTGGCACCACGTTGTTGGGAACCTGCATACTCGTAAGAATATCGTACATATTCCATTCTGTAGATAGAATCCTCGTATTGAGTCGTCCTGGACATGGATCACATCGACGTAGGTGTGGCTATAAAATATTGAGTGTAGCCAGTGCATCTTCATTCGATATTTACATGAATATCAAACGAATCTCTTGGAGTTGGTATATATACCAGCGGAAACATTTTCATGTTCTGTTTACTAAAATTCCCGCATCCAAATGTTATCATAAATTATTCAAAGTGTACGCTGCACTGGTTCGGGAACAGTTGCGATATTATTTTTCATGTTCGGTATAAATTTGAGCTTTAAAATATCCAATTATTCAAGTTATTGGCCCATGTTTGTGACTGCGGCGCGTAGCGACGCGGTACTATACTGAACCTATTGGACTGAACGCGGATGGACAGTAGTAGGTATATTGTGTATGCAGGTTGCATTTTAAGAGCAGGCCCCACGAAAAAAATTCCTACGCTCGCTCCGCCCACGTCCCGCCACTCGAGAGTTACAAGGTGCTCGGCGGCTCTCTAGGATTTTTTTTAATATATCGCAAGATACAGCTTACGTAAGGTTGAATATTGCGTACATTATTTGAAGCATGATTTGGTGTGCACTAGCTCGGAACTAAACAACGTAAGTCTCAAAATTGTTTTCGTTAATTATAGGAGTAAAAATAAACCTAAGTTTATTTTATTTTGACAATCACTGGTAAACAATGTTTCCTTGCTACGAGGAGCTTTTTGGCGATATAACTCAAGCCGTTTAGTAGAAAAATGTAATATTCTCCGGAAAAGGCGCCGATTTCGATCAAAAAATGTATCGAATGAAAATCATCTAATTATGTTTCTGACTTGATAATCTACAGATAAAGGTCTCAAAATATATATATGTAAATTCCACATTGATCAGATATGTGGTTGACTCAGCACATTTATTTAAAGTTCCCTTAGTTTCATAGGGCCTGGCCTTAAATGGAGCCGACTCTTTTGAAGTTAAGCGGCAGGATAATTAGATCGCAATTAATGGGATCTATTATGTGTTATTACAATTTGTAAATGACACTGTGCAAATGCAATATTTTTTTTATATATTACTAGCGACTCGCTACCGGCTTCGTCCGGGGTGCAATTTTTATATATGAAAATCTTCCCCGTTTATCCCTATTTCCATACTTTATGTGAAAACGAAATTAAGTCCTATTCTCGAGTTTTTGATGTGTACACTAACCAACTTAACATTTTTATATACAAAAAAGATTGTGGCTGATTATTGATGGCCTGATTAGCACACAATAGAATACTTATGCGTTACTGCAAACCGAGTATGTTAAAATTAATTAATTTTGCTTGAAAAGTTCGATGATTTTTTTATTATTACGCAGGTAGGTACTAGTTGTTCTCGCGACTTTGTACGTGTTGAAAAATAAAAATAAATATGAGTTATAACGCCTGACATCTTTACCGTTGTGACGACACAGGTTTTATTTTATCTAACGTATGGTGAAAACAGCATCAAAATCCGTTGCGTGGTTTAGAAGTTAACGTTTATTTTAAACAGACAGATAGACGCGGAAAGCGACTTCAAATTAGACTGTGTTAAGAAGATGTGTATACTTAATGCAAATAAATAAAGTGCAGTACAATAAGTAAGCATTTATACTTATAATTTTAGATTTTATACAATTTAATAAGTTTTCTATCTATGTTGAAAATGTGTTCACCTCTATTCATAGGTAGTATATCTCTGGACATATTTTCATATTCTATACAATTTGATAAAAGCAGCTAAAAGTAGCAAGAAACCTATTTTGCAAAAAAAAAAACGTTATGATGTTATTTCTTCTGCTATGAGAGTTAATAAGTAAAAGATTTTGTTTAAAAAAATCTACAGACAGCAACAGAAAAACCGGTTCCTTGCTCCCAAGTGTAATTTTAATAAATAGGTACATAGCGAAACTTTTTCGTTAACATTGTAAAACCGTTGAAGCAAGAACATTACAGGAAGTCGTGTAATTTCCACTAGCGTCGACTGTATTTTATCTCTTGGCTGTTTGGTTAACGCTTTTAAAAGCGTACTTCCAATTTTACGGGTGTCATGCTTTTTGCTCCTTATTTAAGTGCAACGTCCCATCTTCAGAATACTAAGCCAACATTTCCACTTCTCTCTCATTATGTTTTTTTTTTTAAATTTTACACAACGTACTTGGAAATCTTCTATCTTTATAAGTATCTAGAGAAGCTGGCGTATACTACACTTCGCCATCTTATCCCGTTGAATTGCTAATATTTATTTCAATGAATTAAATAATCAAGTTACATTTTCATGACCGACATGCAGACCGGGGCGCCGCAAATAAGGTGGTATAGTCGGCGTAAATCTTAATGGGCTCTGGCGATATCATGTGTCATCGCCAGTACCGATTTTAGGACTGTTTGTGAAGTATTGTGATGCGAGGTGTGGGAGCCACGGAAAGAGTGAGGCGCAATTATAAAATTTGTACAAGAGAGAAAGCAGTGGTGATACAGTACATAAACAAATAAAAAAGAAACAATGGTGGAGTAAGATTTTAAATTTATTTAATATCTTTGCCGAATGCCGGTAAGAAGTGTAGGTATGCTTGACACCGTTTGATGAGTCACATTCTACTGTAAGTCACAAGCACACCTTACAATGAAACATGTCTTTACTGTACCTATTGATTGAGGAAGGCAATAGAACAGCTCCTGCCAAATTTCTTTAAAGTCGCCCGGTTATTCGGGCGGAATAAATTTATCTGATCCAATATAATGTACGTAGAGAAATTTCTTGCCGTTCACAAAGGAGGGCACGAAAGGAATTTAGATTAAAAATGATCCTTACAGAAAGTGCAATGTTTCGTGAAATGTTACGAGTAGGTCTTAATTTATGCGCATTTGCTTAAGGTTAGCTCTAAAGGAGAGTCGTAGACCACTTTAAATCATATTTAAAAATGAAATAATCCAGCGAGCATCAGATTTTATATCTTCGCTGTGATTTTTTCAATTTTGTTTAGAGTATCTGTTTAGTATATCTAGTTTCTGTAAACAATGATCTAATATTTTGTTCATTTCTTTTTAATTTTCAGTTTTTTTTAACCATATTGAATAGCATACTACTCTCGAGCGCTCAACGCGGACTAAAATTAACCAAGAAAAAAGTACCCCGAGGATTGACTCGTCTGCGCAGTCTGTCAATAAAAATATCATTGGCCTCATCGTGAGTATCATTCTCACTTAGAAGCAGAGGAAATTGATTACTGTGGGACAAATTGGTGACAATAATATAAAATTCAATCAGTGTAGGCATGTCAACGAATATTTTATTAAAAATATAATTGTAATTTAGTTTGTATGTTAGTAGGTATAAATTTGGTTGGATTCTGTCTTGTTGATACACAAGGTGTTTGCGCAGAGTCAACAGTGTCGAGGTCGATACACCCGTCATCGGCGCTAGGGAAAACACATTTCAAGATATCCACCTCTATTCGGAATTGCAATACCCAATGTGGTTATGTGGGATCAACCTCATTATTTTACATTGTACTGGAACTGTTTAGTTTTATTAACTGATTAAAGAAAAGTGAAAACGAATAAAATAACAACAGATTTTGGGACGTAAGTTTCTGGGGATGGATGTTGAAGGAATGTGTGAACAGTAGCAAATTGAAGAGGGCGCAGGGCGACGGACTCATTTAGGGGCTTAAGGGTGTCGACGAAATTATTATCCTGTTCAGGGGACCGGGTAAAGGTGAAATGTTTCGAGTGCCTCTGACATAAGGGTTATTTCGGTAATGTTTAGATGGCGAATTTGGGGACAATGATGATGCGTCCGTAGCTCTACTATATCACTGCCAGGTTCGAGTGTACAAAAGCGAAGTATTCGCAATTTGCAATTATCGGCTCGATCTAAGCGTGTTAACAAACAAGATAAAGCAATGCTAGCTTCAATTAATTGCGTACAGTATTATCATGATAATAACCTATATATGAAAACATATTACCATAACAATTAAGTATTCGAATTCCTAAAGGGTAAATGAATGCCTTATGATTTTTTAAATAATAAGGAAAGTATATTAACTATACTTTCCTTAAGAAAGTAAAATTAACTTACTACACACACATATATAAAGTATTATAAATGCGATAGTTTGTGAGGATGTATGGATGTTTGTTACTGAAACTCAAAATATTACTTGTGAAAATGCCGAATTGCGTGGTGAAAAAAACCAGAAAAATTAAATTCAAAAAATGTTGAATTCTTCTAAAAATTAAAAGCAGGATGGAATCACATTTGATACGTAAGTTAACTTGCAAACCAATATTTTCAATAAAAATAAATAGAAATGAATTTTTATGACAACACCGCCCTACGCACCACATGTGATAAAACCGGCTTCACTTTGGTGTTCGCAAAATTATGTCTAGTTTTTATTTGGTCTGAGCTGTTAGCCAACGGGTTGCCCAGTCATTGCTAATGCTTTAAAATAGATTAGTTATTTTTCGAAACGAGTTTTGAAAGCCGTCTCGACACCTACTAACACTTTGCTCCCTTGAGTACTCTACAATCCAATCAAACTTTGTTCTCGGCCCGGAGTGCTCTAGCACAGCTTAGACATAAAAAAATAAAATTGCATTAGGTATTGCTTACATCCGTTGAAATTAAGTTTCCTTGTTTGAACTCAAAGAGACACAAAACAAAAGTTAGGCAACGCCAAGTCGAAGAGGCAATTTTATTATTTTCTAGTGAGCTTTACACGTAGCTTTAAAACATTGTAAATTACAGGAAAAGCAGATTGTATCGATCGATCGAAAAAAATAATTAAATGTTATTAAATGCTTTTTATGTTTATATTATCTACAATTAATCTAGTAATTATCACTGTTATTATTTTTTGTTTCGCAAAGATGGTGCTGTAAGGGGGTGGTTACTGCCACCAGACGGGCTGCCCAAATGACTGCGAAACGCAGTGTGCCTTGCCGCTACTTTCAAAATGCTGACCAGAGCCAACTTTTGAAAAGTTCATTTCCTAAGTTGACCCAGCCGGGAATCGAACAAGCGAGACCATAGAAAATCTCGCATTTATAATATTATTATAAGGATTAGGAAATTAAAAAACTATTTGAAAAAGATAACACAGTTTACATTTGCTTCTGATCGATTGATCGATCTAAATACAATATGTACATGCAAACAGAATAAACGTTTGCAAACATTCAAACTAAAGCACAGTGAACCGAATGCAACCACATAAGCAATTCACAAAGGCTGACTTTAGTTGACTGTTGTCCGAGCAAACGTCTCGGCAAATATCTACTTCGTGTGTCCACTTAATTGACAGCTCCTGGAGACACATGACCGAAGCCGAACACAAAAACTGAAACTTTAAGGATCTACATACAAACATATTTTATTCAAATTATTACTTAAAATAATATAACCAACTCTTATTGTTTTTTTATGTTAAGGTCGACAGATAGGTTGACGATACAATTGACGGTAGGTGGCCTAGAACACAAGCAACGCCATATTGCTACAAGTGCACATAGAAAGATTAAGGATAAGGGATGAGGAAGGGACGGGTTAATAGGCTCTGGCATCCCTTATTCACTCACCGAAACACAACAGCCATATACGGTTATTTCACGGTGGTTTTCTGTAAGGGGGTGGTTACTGCTGCCAGATGAGTGCATGCATGCAGATACATACATGTCATCCTATGCCCAAATGAGCATAGTTGACAAAAAGCAAACAAAATATCTTAGGATCCCACGGATCCTCGACATGGGAGCCAAGTGGAGGGAGGCCAAATGACGCTCTGTAAAACGCAGTGTGCCTGCCACTATTTGCCTTGAAATCTATAGGTATATAAGAGGACATATATAAAAGAAAGTCGTATTAGTTACACCATACGCTTTAGTGTTCGTACAGTAAACTACACAGATTTTTGTTTACTGATTTAGCAACAGTACAAATTGGGACGGAGACAATAACCTCAAGTGTGACCGTAGTGCAAAGTAAATGGATTGGAACGGCCACGTCGGTGACCGGAGAATTGTCAGGCCTAGTAAACTTATATGTATTTGTGTGGCATCAGATCAGATATCAGATGGGGTTGTTGAAATTTGCCTGATAATATATATTAAACTTCCTTGTGATCACGAATTCGTCTGCGTTAAAAAAATAATATAACGTATGACAAAATATATGAGAAATAAATATTGGCAGTTATAGTTTTGCCACGCGTTGGATTTTTATTCTTAGGTATTATGGTATTATTCAATGGCACAAGATTAGTATATGCACCAATTAAAATAAAATTTTATGTCTTCATTAATTTTCTTGAAACCCTAATAATAGCTCGTAGTTGGAAGTTTAGTCAGTAATGAAAGGCCTCTATCAAGTCTGCGAAACTAATTGAAGAAGTGCCATCGTGATGCAATTATTAAAGAACGAATAAACTTTGTAATATCCTTTGCAATTGTACTTTAAACGTTCAATACTCAATTTGTTCCAGCCATTTAATTTTATTCCCTTTTTAATCTAAAAGGCTTTTGCACGTATAAAACTATCATTTTAATAGTACTGGGGTAAGGCACACAACATTTCGTAGTTATAAACTGGGTAGTCAGTCTGGCGGCAGTAACCAATTTATTTTTTATTCACTATCGTTTTCTTACCCCCGACGCATTACGCAAAAACGGGGTGTTACAAGTTACATGTGTGCATGTGTGTATCTGTGTGTCTGTCTATCGAATCGTAGCTACCGAACGGAAGGACAGATTTTGATCCGTTTTTTTGTTGTTTTTTGTTGCCGGGATAAAGTACGCGCGCGTCCGCGGTATGTGCGCAGCGGCACTTTGTAATGGGGGCGAACTCCGCATCTATGGCGGGCAGTATAGTGGTAAAACATGGGGTAGGCATTATTTCGTAGCATACAAAGGATAAGCCTCGTAACTCGTAACTACATCGTAGCATGCGTATATATAGCTATACGCATTTTGTCTTTTTAATTGTAACAGTCCTTTTAGGTAATTAATTTATTCTTAGTATTAATTTCATTATTAACAAAAATTAAATTTTCTATTTATTATTAATATTAACAATAATATTTATTTGTGATATATTAAAAATTAATATAATTCTACTTAATATTTAATATACTTAAATTAATATAATCTACTTAGAATTTGATGTGAACACGTTGGATGTCGTAAAATGGTCGCATAATTGATTGGATTCTATTAAATAATCCCCTTGTACTTTATTCTCTCAGCGATTGTCTGACGTCCGCTTGATGGCAACTTACCATCAAGCGGACGTCAGTCTACCGGCCGACCCATATAAAAATATGTAAAAAATCATATAAAAGTTTGAATTTATAAACTTGGTACAAAGTTGTTCTTTAGAAATATTGTGTTCTGCTTATGAGATTTTTGTTTACCGGTGAGATAAGTCGGTGAAAAGTGAAATTTAATCTGTGCGAAAAAGTTGAAAAATAAAGAGGACGCCACGCAAGACGTTAGGGATTGAAATTATCAAGTAATTTAATAAAGCTGGCGATAAGTCGAACAGGAGACCGTTCCCTCGCGGGCGGCGCGTTGGCGGCTAGATAAAAGGAAATAAGTTTAAACGAGAAAAGTTGGCGAGATAGCGCCAGCTCCAGTGGGTAGAGTGACGACCCCGTCACACTTCTATTTCGGACCGTGTATACTTAAACCCATAAAAATGTTAACTATTGTTATATCTTTTTTTTAAAATACATATATAAATTTATGTTAAGGTCATCAGACAGGCAAACGGACCACTCAATGGTAAGTGCTGGCTACCATCGCCTATCACACAAGCAACGCCACAAGCGCTACAAATGCGTTGTCGACCTTAGTAGAATTATTTAAGGATTATAAATAACTAGATGGTGGCAGCGACTTTGTCCGCGTTTAAAAAGCAATATATCGCCTGACATCGTTATTGCTATTTACACTTAGCCAAAAGTTAATTTCCTTAATTTTAGATGATCCCTCGGGAATAGTCCTTTTTTTCTGGATGAAAGGTACCCTATGTCCTTTCTGGTGTCCCAGACAACGTGTATGCAAAATTTCTTGGTGAGCGGTTCAGTAGTTTTTGCGTGAAAGAGTAACAACTAACAAACATCCATACATCCAAACAAACTTTCGCATTTATAATATTAAGTACGGATGAAGGGTAGGGAAATAGGCTCTGGCATTCCTTACTCTTTCGCCAAAAAACAACTGCACACATTATTTTATTATCATTTATTTGTTAATATTTTAGAACATGTATTTTTTAAAACAAATGCCAATTTTTAAAAATTTAATAGATAATAATAAAAATAAATCACATGTAAGTAAGGTATAAAACAATAATGATTAAATAGATATTTGATGTATTCCAATAACGCTAATTGAAATTAGGGAACTTTGTAACAGACAATGAATACTCGATTATACAACTAATTCTCAAATGAATTTGTATATTCACCCATTACAGCATGAAAATCAGTGTTACCAAATTAATCTGTAAATTGTTAAATCGGATGAGTTGTTTAGAAGTTACCTCTTACAACACAAATATACAAACTTTACCTCTTAATAATCAGTAGGGGAGGGGGGGCATGGTAGGGTACTTAACGTTTAAACATCCCTAAAAACTAAAATAATGTGATTAAATTAAAACTTTTAACTTAGAATCATAGCTTATTTCTTTGCAAATGACTATGGATACATTTATGTTGATAACGTAATTAATCTACGAGATGTGAATACTTGAATGAAAAAAGGCCTTTGACCCGCTATGCCCCATGCATAGGGGTAAAATGGGGTCTTCTATGGCGCATTGTGGGTCGATCATAATAAATAACGAAATACAACTTCTAAACGAAATAGTTTTATTGCTTAGCCACAGTAAACTTCTCTTTATTATTATTATTTTAAGTTAAAGAAATCAGATCACACAAACAACTTTAACACGTTTTTTTAATGTTGTTTGTGGAACGTTATGTATATTTGCTGCTTTCCTGTAGCCAACTTATCTGGACTCAACACTGTGTACAGCTTGTTTCATAGCTTGCATAGACCACGATGCTTCAGTCTTCCTCTTGTATGTGCAGACCATATTAGCTAATAACGTAAAAAAAATATATATATTACAACTTAGAATCTATAAAACGGGGCAAAGTGGGGCACTTTTTTATAATCAAAATAGTGTGCCCCACTTTGCCCCATCGGCTCATTCAGAATTAAACACAAACTGACGATATCTTACCTTTGATTTTATTACCTTGTG
The DNA here is from genome assembly GCA_936446665.2 of Synanthedon andrenaeformis. NCBI lineage: Eukaryota > Metazoa > Arthropoda > Insecta > Lepidoptera > Sesiidae > Synanthedon > Synanthedon andrenaeformis. Next base: position 7,223,704 of record OW387781.2, on the reverse strand, counting down.
CTTTTTGATTAAGAAATGCGAAAGGGAACTGATTCATAATGAACTATAACACACCACAGTACATAAGTACGTTTTAGAAAAGATTGCTGTTCAATTTCACTAAAAATTTTAAGAAAAACACTGGTTTTGATATTTTTGTTTATATCACACAAACGCCTGCCTAGATGACGTGGCTCGCCTATGAAGGTAACCCACCGACTAACGACCAATCATAACGACGCATTTGACAGTTTGTACGGCGTTTGCTACGTGCTGCGTAAGGCTTGCCCCGCTATGCCCCGTGGCCCCACTATGCCCCCCTCTACCTATAAATCTTTAAAAATGTTTTAGTTCAATAATTTGTCTTACATAAAAAATAAGTTTCATTATTGGACATTATCGAAACTGTAGGTACGTAGCTGCTTGTAAAAGTGTAACTTATTTTATAGACTGTACCTAATAATTTGTCTTTGAACTTTTCAAGTATCACACTTGCACCTGTTATTTTTTATGTAGCAGAAGTATGAAATAGCAATCACAATGTAAATTGTTTACAAATAACAAACATTGTATTCATAATTAGAAAAGGGTGGGCTATAATTTTTAAATTATTAATATAAGAAAGAATAAGTGCATGTGTCGCAAGGTAAATGCTGTGATATTGTAAACTCACTAATGAAATTACGACCAATTCTCACGATTTCACAAATATTTTTTAGGGTTATTTATTTAACTAAACCCTTACATTAACGCAGCGATATCTTAACAATTTCACTAGATGTGCAAGATCGTCAGATTGTGAGACTATCCCTAATTCATCTGTTTTCAAAGCTGAAAATGACAGATGATATGGTTTTCTGTGAATCCACCTATCAAAACTCATCGAGCTCTCCATTATAACAAGGGTAATTATAATGTCACTGATCACCTTTGAATTAATAATGTAACTAAGATTGTCTGATGATATTATTTCAGCTGAAACTGAAATTCAGCTTTCACAATAACTGTGACTTATATATATCATATTTAGTTTAGATTTTTAAATTCTATTTTGGAGTATTATTTTTTTAAACAATCAAACATTCTTTTATAGCTGCAACTCAATGGGGTTGTAGCTCAGTTGGTCGGGCATAGAATATTTATTTAATATTGTTTACCACAATTATCTGTTATATATAAAATTCTCGTGTTTGTGACAAAACTCCTCCGAAACGGCGACCAATTTTTATGAAATTATTTGTGTACGAGTATATTCGGTAGGTCTGGGAATAGGTTGTAAATTATTTATTATACTACAAAAAAATATTTTTTTTTCAAAACAACGTTTGCGGGGTCAGCTAGTAATATATAATAATATAAAATAAGTAACAATATTCATTATATTTATGGAAATAATTATGTAGATGAGGCAAAGTTGCACATAAGTCCCGCTAAGAACTAAACTGGAGAAGTACCTACGTTGGGGGGTCTGGTTGAGTTAAACACCAGTCCATACTTACCTACTCGCATATGAAATTCTTAGCTCTTAAAGAACTCACTTTGTAAGATAAAACTTGCTAATAAAGTTATGTTAGTACGTGAAACAGTTATGCAAAGATTGTTTCAATTTCGCTATAAAATTAATCAGCGTCGGTAAGCAATATCTGGTTGGTACCTCAGACAAAATAAGAACTGTATACAGAATTTTGCGGACAACATAGTGAAGCCGGTTTAGTAAACACCCTTTTTTTGTTATAGAAAATATTGGTTTCCAAGTTTATTTACATATGTAAATAAACTTTTTTATAATATAAAGGTGGCAGACAGGCTGGCGGCTAACTTGATAGTAGGTGGTTACCGTCGCCTAAGGAAACAAGCAACACCAATGGGAGTGCTTGTGCGCTGCCTACCCTGTAGGAGTTGCTTGAAGTAGCCCATATTGTAGCTACGTGGAAACACCTCAGGAGTTTTTTGAAACCTGGTTATTACAAACTTTCAATATGCAATTCGGCATTTTCACATGTAAATATTTATATAAGGCGAGGCGTTCTTTGATTGCATTTGTGTGCGTGTAACCGTATATGTACGTACACTGCGAAGGCGTAGTATTACTGGCTTCACACTACCGTTGACAGGGCTTATCTTTAGTTCTTATTTTATCTGATGTTGTTATTTGAGGTTGGTACTTTGTAGTTCTTGGTACTTTCATTAAATTCTTGCGAATTCGAGGGTAAAACTGGAGTGCAAATTGAATTTAATTATGTAAAATGTTACAATATTTGTGTAGAAATCAACGAATGTAAAGGCATTTTGTAAAGATTTTAACAGTTGAGCTATTTGAACATTAAACAAATAAGGCCCGCATACAAATACATGTACTTGCTCAAAAACAATCCGTTCTGTTTATATCAGTGTGCACGTTCCCTTATTTGTGTACACTCCTGCGAGTTTTCTTTGACAAATCTAACGCGATGTCTGCGTAAATAGGAACGTTCAAAAGGCCTTTAACAGGAAGTTTATTTAAACGCTCAAGACTTTTGTTGCAATTGACGAACATACATATTATAAACAAAGCGTTTATCAAAGTGGAATCACTTATAGTTGTGAGGTAAAAACATTTACTTAATAATTTAGATAGTTCATCCAGAAAAAAAGTATTTCAAAGTAGTAAAAGAATCCAGTATTAAAAAGTATTTAACTTTGAAAGTATTAGATCTTTCATGCAGCAAAAAGTACGGTTCTATAACCGCAACAAGCAATAAAGATGTCAGGCGTTATACTTTTTATTTTTCAAGGCTGAGTCGCGGGCATCATCTAGTATTCTGTATTTTTACTACCTGCTCCCGGCTTGTTCTGGGGTGCAATTTTTATATATATACAAATCTTTCCCGTTAATCTCTCTTTCCATAAGTGAAAACCGAATTAAAATCGTTCTACCCGATCGATTTTTTGCGAGACTAACGCACGGCGATTGATTTTTGTATATAAATGTTTTATAACCAATGTTGTAGCCAGTGTATCTTGTATTACAATTTCGAGTTACAATTTTTTTCCGTTGAAAAACTTACCTAGTTGTTTATTTATTATGTAAATGTCTACGGTTTTAAGGTGTACGATCTACCTATCACCTTAAGAATATTTATGCTTACATCGGAGTCGCGACACTCACCCTAAGGTTCTTCTTCGAATTCCATATTTCTCTCATGTGTTGATTAGAAGTAATCCGAGACTTATAAGGGATTAGTAGAAAGTTTTCCAATCCAGATAGAGAAAAATTGGCATGACTCCTTCTTAAGTTGAAGGGGGCCATGATGCACAATTGGGTGTATAATATTGGTGATGTTTGCCTTACGCTCTCTATCAGGGGTCCCGGAGTTCGATTCTCGGCATAGTCAAATTTGAGAAAAACTTTTCAAAGTTGGCTCTGGTCTGGATTGAAAGGAACTGGATTGGCAGCATTAGGGCAGCCTCTTTGGCGGCAGTAAATTCCAGAAATAATAGAATAATAGACTATTGAATTTATGACTTAATTCAATAGAATCGTTATTTAGGATTACACAAAAAAATAAATAACGGTAAAGCGACATTTTTACAAAGGTGTGTCCCCATTTTCAAATAGATCTCTATTATTTCTTAACCAATATAACTAAATTTTTTTTCTTATTTTGAGCTGGTTATTATTTATACCTAGCCTGTCGTCTGAACACATACAAATTTATTAATAAATATCAAAGCATTCGGCGAGTTCAATTTTTTTCCTTATTTAAAAAGTACCCAACGCGCCTAAAGAAGTTTTCAATTCAAAAACTCAATTCCCTATTAATTTGATCTTAATAAATATTGGATTAATTAAAAAACAACCGAAAACAAATAACGAAGGCTATGTTTTAGGATGAAATTTTTAAGATCTGTATAAATTAGTAAAGCATCAATAAACATTTAGCGATATTTTAAATTAAAATGTGAATAGTCACTGCACTACCACCCGATAACTCACTGGTCTGTATGTTATACCCAACGCAGTCCATAACTTCATTCGACCTGTCGGCAACGCTTGGGTTGATTAAAATTTATCGACCTAAATCCTCATTTGGTTGCCCCTTTGTTCACGCTCGGTTACTAACATGGACAAATTATTTCTAATCCACGTCGGCTTCGTACCCGTGACTACGTTACTAGCTTAGCTACGTGTTCTACTCTGTTTTTAGGTACTGCTTTAATTAAACTTTAATTACAAATTTTATTCAACATATTCTGCAAATATGAAGTAAGCCAAAACTGTGTACATATAAGTGTGCATAGGGATGTAAATTTTTCGTATGAAACTTTAATGTATATCAAAGGATAACCTTTAGACACACGTCACCAGTGATGTTGCACACATAACACTTAGGTAGTTTATCCTACTTATATTATAAATGCGAAAACTTGTGAGGATGGATGTTTGTTACTCTTTTTTTTACCTTTATACTACTTTTTAGGATACTTAGATATAAGATAATTTTTATTCAGAAAAATATACCTAAACTGCGTCTAAAAATAAAAAAAAACGGGTGGCAGCGCTATTGTTAAGTAGTTTTGTTACTCAATAAATTGCACTTTGTACATTCTGTGTCATTTATTTTTTAAAATGTATTTTAAAATTCATATTTTCAAAATGACTTTTAAAATGACATAACCCTAATGAATTCAATACATAACCCTGACATAATTATGATGATCTTATTTACAAGTGGATACAAGTATGAAGTAGACAAATACAATATAATAACCAACTAAACGTAATCGTATATCTAGGATCGTCAAGAACGTTTGATATGATACGATATACGAGAGAAGATATATGTTAGCAATCCAATTTGGTGGTGCATCTCTAGCGGTAACGTCATCCAGTGAGAAGATCAATTTATTGTTTGCTCTAGGATTTCCGTAAGTGGAGATTGCTCGAACACAATTCGGACAGAAACATAGAACAGTTGAACAAATAACAGTCACTGTTTACTCGATTTTTAATATAAGTATTTGGAAGCCACGAGAGATATTGGAGACTGGTAATTTTTTTTGACGAAAAATTATAAGGTTACTTGCGTCTGAGCAGATCTGTGCCCGCAATTAGAATAGGCGTTTCTATAGAATAGCGCGTAACATTTTTCTTTTTAAACCGATTGGAGTGAAAAAAATAATTAATGTAACGGGCAGCTTGCCACAACACATGTGAAAACCGCATTCAAATCGGAAAAGCCGTTTCTGAGATTAGCGTGCACAAACGCACAGTCAAACAAAGAATTTGTTATATTTATGATGATGATAGTATAACTAAATTAATTTTATTTACAATATAGGTAATTAGAATTAACAAAAACAAAAATTTACAATCTTACTAAATTAAGTATTAATTACAATCTACTAATTAATTATCAAAAATCTACCGAAATAAATAATATTATTATTGTTATCCATATTTCTAATTAACTATAACTATTCTTATCTTACAGCTATTCATATCTAACAAAAATAAAAACTATATATAATTTATATTTTGCTATGAGTAAGAGGAACCCATGGAAGTTAAGTCGGTAAAAAGATAAATCTGTTCCTACGGGAGGTTTTAGAAGTCTTAGAAGCCGACAGTGGACGGAGAGAAAGTATATTCAAATTTAAATACACCTCTGAATTCTTATAGATCTAATTCTTACAGTCGCCTGTGACAGGAAAACCCTCACTTCGCCGTCGTCAAGGATGAATATAGGCCAACATTCTCCTCTCTCACGCCTTAACCATTATTAACCCATGACATTTTTCTGGTTCTTTAGTATGTTTGAAAGTTAGGCTTAAAAATAACTCTTAGTATGTGGTAGGTATAAATATTAATTTTATAAGGTTTTTTTATTTTTATTTTTTTGCATTATTAGCTTTCATCTATTTTAGTTTGTTTTATAGAGATATTTTAGTTTGTTTAATAGAGCTTCAATTTTTTTTTGTAATAGTATGTTGTTGTCATTTTGTTATATATATAATAGTTATTATGTTTGCGTCGCCAGAGGCCCCAAAATTGTAGATTTGTCTAGGTAATTGTTATCACTATTTCTATGTCAGATTGTGTGCTGTTATGAAAAATAAATAGAGAAAAAAAAACGGTGTGTGACAGACAGACAGATAGAAGTGAAAGTGAAAGTGAAGACAGACAGAAGTCAAGACGAGGTTAATAATACAACATACAATTTTTTTTTTGTTCTATATTCATTAAGAAATAGCATTGACGCATCAATTATAATACCATTTGTCGACTCAAATCGACATTATCCGAATGAGCGTTACATAGCCTCATTCAATACTCACAAAATAAATAAAGAATAAGAAGAGTCTATAATAAAGAAAATAGTGTAACTAAAACGGAAAATTAATTTAAAAAATATTGAAATAGATTTTGTACAATTTAATTTAATCAAAAAGGTATTCACATCAAAATACTATTACAATGGATGACATATATCACTAATACAATTATTGGTTACCTACGCACGGGTCCATCAGAGAGTGCAGTGACCAGTAGAGCAGATTGTAGTGGAATTTCTTTGGTTAAAATGTTTGTGGTTGTAGGTACATACAATATGGAATAATGAAACAAACAGTGAACGTGTTGGTTTGTATTCAATTTGGATAGTCCGAATGGTCCGAATGCTGTACGGACACGATTTAGCAAACATCACATCGTGTCGGCCTGCGTTCGATTCATTCGATTATCCATTTTCGGATTATGACCTCGTTGTTATTGAATTGTCGATTTCGCGATGCATTGTTTCCGCTGACCCACATCAAGACAGTTGCGACCGATTTAGTTTACGCTTTTAAACTTACCTGCTTTTTATCTGCAGTGATTTCCTGAGGATAATTTCTGACTAAAGTTTTGTGATCAAAGGTACTGACATTTTATAACTATGCAACAACATTAAGGAAATATCTTTTGAATACGATCGTATTCTGTATACTTGTATTGTTTAGTAAAACAATCTCAAAAATATATAAAATATTATAAGATTTAATAAATATTTTGTGTGTAAATAAAAATTGTGAAAGATAAACTTGTAACACATTTTAAACAAAAATGAAACTTAAAAGATGGTCCAAGAAAAGAATATGGCAAAGTAATAAAGATTGGTACTATTTTATTCATGTCTGTTCATAAGTCTCAAGAGAAAGTGCAAGGGTGAAGTCGCGTGACTTATCTTTCCCGTCGTCAGCCGCACCTTTGCCAGGAATATTGCAAGTGGATACTTGTCTGCAACTGGTCAGATATTAAAGGGAATTTTGCTTCGTAACTCACTTTTCAACCAAACGAGTCCAAATATTTTCTTCAATTGTTCAAATTTTTCTTCGATATTTTCCATTTTTTTCGTTTCTTTTGAGTTGCGAAAACTATTGATGATATAAAAGTGATGTATTACACCTCTATAGTAATTACCATTAATATCTTAAGACCGTAATTAATTAAAACCTTAAGATAAATAAGATCTTCATCTTAAGATGAAGTCCAAGCGAACGAAGTCGCTGCCATCGGCTAGTCTTTGATAAATACGATTCAATGAAAACCCACAAGTCAGCCGTTTATTCCATTCCATAAAAAATATACAGACATTTATGTTCTTATCCTAAAACAAAGAAAAAATATATAGAAATATCGTCAATTCAGGATTAATTAATCCGAGTAGGCAAACATGAAAATATCCCGAATATTCACAGAGAAAATATACGAGAGCTATCTATTTTAAACATCTTTGTGTGAGACGTGCACTCCAAAATTCTTCTATTGTACGAATACCTTTGCTTGCGTATATGCTGATAACTTATCTAGACGTTCTCGTTTTGTAATATAAGTAATGTTGCAAGTGAGTATGCTGTTCACCATTAGCTGTACATCCAAGCAAAACAGTTATCCTCAGGACTTTGCTTGGAATTCACAAACGATATATTTTTTCACCGCTATCAAGTTTTTGCCAATAATAAAAAATTAAGGAATAAAATTTAAAATTATGTTCGTGTTAAGTGTTTTTTACTTGTTAGCCAAAAAATAAATAATAAAAATAAGATAAGCATAGAATAAGATAATAGAAGTTATCTTATTCTATGCTAGAATAGAATAAGATAATAGAGCTTAAAGAAAATTAAACTTTATAAAAAATATATAATGCTGCTTAAAACACATTCATTTTTGTGTTGAAAATCCTTTTTCTATAGTCAGTGGCATGTAACTTTGCTACCTAAAATCTCATGTTAAATTTGATAAAACTATGATAAAAATATTTCTTACCTAACAACCGTTGTTTTGTTTTATTGTTTTATTTATTGTTTTATCAATACTATTAATGTTAAAACAAATATAATAATACATAAACAATAAACAATTTTACAATTACTGTGATTATTACCTACAAAAAATGTGGTTATAATAGTTGAAAACACCACTATACCACTGTCGCAACTGGAGCGTACGTACTTTGGCTTCCACAACAGCAAATAAAACGTTCCCCTACCAAATTAACTCGCAACTAATTAATGCTCAGTCACGTTACATCTCGCACTTGTATTTATCACCTGCCTCGAGGCGATCCGTCGGGGTTGGGCCGACAAAATAATTTCCCCAAATGACGTTTAGGCACCGAAAACGACGGGAAACGTCGGTAATTGCCCTCTCGCGATATAAATTGGCTGAGTGTGTAACCGGCATAGGCAGTGGGAAGGGCTTGCTTTGTACCTTACTTCTTGTTCTCGAAATTTTATAGTAAATCTTACAATCCTACAAACATTTTGGTTCATGTAAAGTTTATATGAAACGAAAGTTCCGAATGCTTCACTTTGTGTCTAATTTTTTAATAAGTTATGTACAAAACTTATCAACAAGGAAACACGATAAGAGCACGACGTTGTACTTCACATTGACAGTAATTTAACAAATATCACTGAGAACTAATATCACTGAGAAAAAAACATAATATTATTTTTCGCAAAAAAATACAAAATCCTAAAAATGCATATACTACAATATAATTAAAGTAAAGTTTCATATTATTCGTGAAGAAATTGACGAGTCAGTTGGATGAATGATTAAAGGTGCTTGCTTTGACGCTCTATTCCGGGGTACCTGGATACGATTCTCGGCAGGATCAACTTTTGAAATGATCTTATCAAAATTGGCTCTCATTTTGATCTGAAAAGTAGTGAAAGGCACTGCGTTTCACAGTCATTTTGGGCAGCCCATCTGGTGGCAGTAGGCACCCCTTATGGAAGACCACCATGAAATAACAGCTTAATTATGTGCTTCGGTGAATAACCGCATGTTGTGTTTCGGTGAGTGAGCAAGGGATACCAGAGCCGATTTCCCTATCCCTTCCAAATTCCTTATCCTTAATCCTAGTGTAGTCGATAGCGCACTTGCAGCATAGGCAGCGTGATGCGTTCGAGTTGCAAGAGTAAAATGCTAGTGGCAGTGGTGCAAATGAGATTTGTTGACGGTGTGGGGCCCGCCCCGCGACCAAGCGTGCAATTACGCCGCATCAGCAGGGCGCCACTCGATCGCTGTTTAGGAATTTGTGTTTGTACTCATATGACCATTCGCCGCTTTCTATTACATTAGAATAGAAAGTTTATAAACTCATTTCTGTATGAAATTGTGTAAAGAAAAGTTAATCATAGATACCCTCACATTACAGAAGAGAATGTTATGGTAAGCATTTACATTTTTACTCGTGAGTTGTGTGTCCTTTTTTAAATTATTAAAAAAATAGTTTGGTAATAAGTAATAATAATTAGAAAATTTATATTTTCATTAAACATATTTTCAAGAAGTCGAAACTGAAGATATTTTTAATTTTTGAAAATTAATTGATTATGTTCTGCGAGTCTTCTGCGAGTGGCTATTACCGCCAGATGGGATGTTTAGAAGTGACCCTAACGTAATTAGTATATGCATATATATTTAAAACATAATTTTATATCCAGGTTTTTCGTCGTACGCATGGAGTACCAAGTTTACAACTCCTAAGTTTCGTTAAAAGTTAAAAATATAATGTAAATATCGGATCATTCACTGAAACAAGAACCTTAGACACACGAATTAAGACAAAAGATAATCTTCTTTTTAAATCTCGTTTGTGAGAGGGTCTTAATTGTAACCTAATTTTACACTGAGCAATTTGTGTAGAGACGCAAATAAACAAGCATGTTTCCTAAACAATGATCAATTTCAACAAGATAACTAGCTTCACACAAGCCGCAGCCTAATGAGTATTGATTGTAGAAACCAATTTGTAATTCATAAAGGCTCGAGTACACCTGCTACGCAACAAATTAACTGATCAATTAGTCGAAGCGCGTTCGCGATGTTGCCGCAGATTCTATTATCTGACAAGTGAACACTCGTCACATAATACAATTTGAATTTGTCCTTGTTAGTGTGAACATATCATGTAATTATATACTCGTATATTTATGTGACTAGAGTTGTCGTCGCTTGGTTTCGTTTGGTGGTTTTTTTCAGATTACGTCAGATAAACAAATTAGGCTCAGTGGATTGTAATTTAAAAAAATGGAAAGTCACAAATTTATACAATAAATAAGTAGATTTTTTTAAATTTCATCCCTGATTTTTCTTTTGTAAATGTAATTTTTTATATTATAAATATAATACACACTTATATAAATTAAGTGTAGTAGGTATTATTTATGAAATTTCAAAAAATACTCTTTTTGCATTTAATATTAAAATAACACAGTCGAGGAAAAATACTTTCAGTTTCAGACAGTAAAAAATAATAATACAGTGATACAAAAATTTTTGTTTGTCAAATTTCACCGAAATCCGTTGAAATGTTTTTGCGTGAAAGAGTAACAAACATCCATACATCTATACACTCATCCTTACAAACTGTCGCATTTATAATATTAGTAGGATGTTTGCACATCAATATCTACCTGAAGTCAGTGTAAGAGAATTATGACCAGTAGTCGGTTTGCATTTGCCTAAATACATGACAACTGGCGAAATCAATGCAACGCGAAAATTACGCACTACGCAGTGCATTAAGGCAAAATGTAACCTGATTCACAATCTAGACTAGTTAAATCTTTATTGTTAAATGAACATATTTTTTTGTTATAACTAATGGTTTAACGTTTATGTGACTACACACAAGAGATTTTAATACCACTTTGCATAGCCACTTTGTCAGTAAAGCTTAGACTTCGAAAAGCGCAGTGCCTAGTAATGTAAAATAATTTTTAAAAAAGTTTATTTTTGAGCTGATGTTTTGTTGTTTAAGAGGGTAGAAATAAAATATAATAAGAACTGTGTTTAAAATATCAAAAATTTTGTACACTCAAATTAATACTTAATTATTACTTCTGCTTCTGATTTTTTGTTACAAAAAAATTCTTAAACTATATTATAGAATATTATATCAAGAAAACGTAGAACGGAATTGGACATAAATATTTACACTAATAATAGTTTAGGCATTTTTTATTACAAACATCTCAGATTTTTTTTCAGAATTGCAAAAAATTTTAAAGCAACTACATGAATAAAATAGTAGAAATGTGTCAGTCCCTTATAGAAGGCGAGTGTGAAATAAAAATACTCATTATTTTTTTTCATCATCTCAGCCGCAGGTACAGTGGTCATAGGAATCACAATTTTCCCCATTATTTTCCAATAGGACCCGTCAGAAGCAGCCTCAATCCACCGTCGACCAGCGGCCCTTATCACTCTTATCAGGTAGTCGGTTCTCCACTCGAGAACCTTCTGGCCCCAGCGACCGTCTGCTCTGCGTACTGCCACTTCAACTTACCGATCCGCCGGGTTATGACGGTAACTTTCTTACGTCTACCAATGATTTTGAAGTAATATATAAGTCAATGACGTCTACTCATTCCTTATCCGATCGGTTTTTTTTCTTTTGTACAACAAAGTATGTACAAAAGAAAAGAAACCGCGTTCCTACATTATTTGGTCTTATTTCTACAGCTATCTAAGTTGAACTGGTCGAGACAATTTCATTTAATAAATAAAGTAAAATTTATTTACAATGAAATATTCATTCGTTTACCGACCTAATTAAGTAGACAGAACTCTGCAGTTGTGCAAATAAGTCTTCTCCGCTTTGCAACTACACGCTTCGAGTAATGAAACAATAACAAGAATCTTGTTTTCATTTAAAATTATCCTGTTTAATTAAATCCATTGGAATCGATAACATCTGTTACTTTTGCCTCGAACTTAAGACCTCTGGCGTCTTGCGAACTTACTTGCGAACTTCTACGGTTTCATCGACTCGCTGTACCTACCAAAGGACTTTGAATTAGTTTATTGAAATATTGGTTGTTAAAGTCAAATCAACAATTTCATAACTTGAATTCGATCACTTGAAATACTTTTGATGCTATTGGTAAGCGAGTAAATCAGTAAATTTACAACAACAAAACAGTAACAGCTCAGTGAGATAAACGCTCGGATGCTTTCATGGCAGACTCAGGTTTTAACCGGTCGTACAATAGTCTATTTACAAGTTCAAATGTGTGTTTCACTTAGTAAGATTACATCATTAAAGATTTTAAAAGTTATTTTGTTTATTAACGAAAAACTCAAAAATATCCTTTTTTGGTAGTTCCTTATCCGAACTTTCCTCCTCTGAATATTTTCGCTATCGCTTATAGTTTTCGAGTTATTAGCGAAAAAATAAATTACTTTTACAGTTGTTTATGTGCTGGCAAAACATTTTAACACATTCATCTAATTATACATATTTATACGTTCATCGCTCTTTAAATTAGTGAAAATTTTATCAAAATCAATTGGATATTGTAGAGGAAGTTAGCGGAGAAATGGACAGATATAGATACCTAATAGATACAGATATATAGATATACATAAAGACGTAGACGTAGACACAGACACAGACATAGATACCTAATAGATACAGATATATAGATATACATATAGACGTAGACGTAGACGTAGACACAGACACAGACATAGATACCTAATAGATACAGATATATAGATATACATATAGACGTAGACGTAGACACAGACACAGACATAGATACCTAATAGATACAGATATATAGATATACATAAAGACGTAGACGTAGACACAGACACAGACATAGATACCTAATAGATACAGATATATAGATATACATATAGACGTAGACGTAGACACAGACACAGACATAGATACCTAATAGATACAGATATATAGATATACATAAAGACGTAGACGTAGACACAGACACAGACATAGATACCTAATAGATACAGATATATAGATATACATAAAGACGTAGACGTAGACACAGACACAGACATAGATACCTAATAGATACAGATATATAGATATACATATAGACGTAGACGTAGACACAGACACAGACATAGATACCTAATAGATACAGATATATAGATATACATATAGACGTAGACGTAGACACAGACACAGACATAGATACCTAATAGATACAGATATATAGATATACATAAAGACGTAGACGTAGACACAGACACAGACATAGATACCTAATAGATACAGATATATAGATATACATATAGACGTTGACGTAGACACAGACACAGATATAGATATATAGATATACATATAGACGTAGACACAGACATAGATATAGATATATAGATTTGGATATAGATAAGTATAGATTTAGGAGATAACTAAATAATGTGTAAAATATGAATTTCGCTCAAAATGTGCACTACACAATTGCAAATAAATAAATGAAAAATTGAATAAATAAAAGTTACTTCACATGTTACTTATTCATGTTATATACCTGAAAAGCTTACTCATTAAGCTCTAACAAAAGCCTTTGTAGACCAAAGCCGTGTTATTCTTTCATTGAAATATGACAGCATGCTTAAAATTAAAATACGTCATAAAAATAAGGAACTCGCATTTGCGTTTTTTGTAACGTCTAAATTAAAAATGCACAGTAATTTTATAAATTCAGCTTTCAGAAACATACACGAATTAAAACATTCTTGCGAAAGGTCTTATTAAAATTTCAATTTCAGTGTAAATTAAAAATAAAGGAGAGAAAAATTTCTTTTAGAAATGTGCAGAACTTTTTTGATTAATAGGGAAGAATACAAAAAATATAGATATAAAAAATAGAGTGTAGACTACTCGTAGTGATATTGACAATAGTGATGTATTGTATTACGTTTTTTTATTTACTTTATTATACACTAGTTGTTACACGCGACTTCTTCCGAGTAACTTTTAAAACATAGCCTATGTTACTCGCTGATAACGTAGCTTTCTATAGGTTAAGGATTTTTAAAATCGGTTCAGTGAGTTTATTCATTACAAATAAAAATACAATTTTTTTTTCATTATAATATTAGTACCTATACATGAGCGTAGGCAAAATTAATATAATTTTAAATTAAGATATTAAATTTAAAACCTTTGTTAAAAAATTGACGACTCGCCTTCCTGCCTAAAGTCTTGGGGGTCCCGGGTTCGATTCCCGGCGGGGTCTACTTTGAAAATAAACTTTTCTAAGTTGGCTCTGGTATGGATTTGGATAGTAGCGGCAGGGCACTACTTTTCAAACGACTAAAATAATTTTTAATATAACATTTTTAATGGTATCTAAAAAAATTAACTACTATTACTAACTAGACGAATTAATTTGTGGAAAGACATAGTTCTACAAAATACACAATGAAAGTAAATAAGCAACTTTATACCAAGTTAAAAAATGGTCAACAGAAATTGCTTTGCATGATTTGTAGCTATAAAAGCGTTGGCGGCAATTCACTCTGTCCACTGAATATGTTTTTATAGTACGGTCTATTTAAATGCATGAGTCAGCTGATTGAACTGTTACTAAGGTTTTTAAAAAGCTACAAAAGCAGTATTGGATTATTGTGTGTGGTGTGACTTACTTGAGCATATTACCTTTGTCTACGCTATATTTAACAACGCGTTTAGGGCGATGTTAGGGCTACCCCGCTTCTGTAGTGCTTCGGGGATGTTTGCAATGATGAGCACTGATTGTTTCTATGCTAATGCGTAAAAAATGTGCATCACTTGTTAGGCGGGTGCGGGACAGCTCTAACAAAGTTATATCAATGATTGCTGATAGGCTAGACTGTTTATACATATATCCGACATTGTTGTGATAAACATGTTGGTGGTAGTTTTTAGTTTTTAGACACTTACTTATTATTATTATTATTATTTTTTTCTTTTCTTTCATCTTGTATTATATCTTATTACTGTTAGTATTATAAACAATTTGCTTATATTAGGGGTTAAAGTATGAAATTGCCGATTTGTACTGAAAAATAAAAATTGGTTTTTTTTTTTAATTTAACATATTTATTTAATCAAAATAATTACCATTATTATCTATACATTGCTGCCATCTAATAGGAAGCTCATTTATGCCTTTGCGATAGAACTCTGGTGATCTAGATTCGACAAACTGTGTGAAAGCATTTTGCACTGCCTCCTGAGAAGAAAACTTTTTATCACGCAGAAAATTGTCCAAATCACGTAAAAAATGGTAGTCCGTTGGAGCAAGGTCTGGCGAATACGGAGGGTGACGAATGGTTTCTAATTGCAGTTCCTGTAGAGTTAAAACGGTTTCTCGTGCTGTATGAGGTCTCGCGTTATCATGGAGCAATAATGGTGAAGATCGATTCATAAGTCGGGGCTGTTTCACTGCTAGTTTCGCTATCATTGTTCGGAGTTCGGCGCAGTAGACATCTGCCGTTATTGCTTGACCAGATCGGAGAAAGCTATAGTGAATAACACCACGCTGAGACCACCAAACAGTTACCATTACCTTTTTATTGGTAAGCTTTGCTTTAGGACACTGTAGCGGCGTTTGACCTGGGGTCAGCCATTGCATTTTCCGCTTACGATTATCGTAAAGAATCCATTTTTCATCACATGTCACAATTCGATCCAATATTCCTTCATTTCTGTATCGATTCAACAAGGCAACGCAAGTTTCAACACGCGTTTCTTTCTGCAGATCAGTCAAATCACGAGGCACCCATTTTTCATATTTTTTTATTTTATTGATTTGACGCAAATGAGTCAATATTGTTGGTAAGGTAACGTTAAACCATGCCGCTAATTCCTGGGTAGTTTGGCTCGGATCGGCTTCCACCATCTCTTTCAAATCATTGTTATTCACCTGTGTGGGCGGTCTTCCACGTGGTTCGTTCTTCAAATCGAAGTTTCCATCACGAAAGCGTTTAAACCAAAATCGCACAGTGCGTTCATTAGCAGTCCCCTCTCCAAACGCAACATTAATATTGCGAGCTGTTTCTGCCGCGTTAGTTCCGCGTCGGAACTCGTATTCAAAAATCACACGAATTTTCGAAGTATCCATCTTTATTGTCTAAGCTGAATAAAAAAAACAACTGAAAGTTGATAATCGAATGTTGCACATTTTTTAAAAGAAGAACTACATAGGTACCGTATGATAAAAGTTTCACTCAAAAATCTCAAACCATGAAGGTTCTATGTCAATTCGAAGTACCTATTACAATAAAACGGCAATTTCATACTTTAACCCCTATATATATATATATATATATATATATATATATATATATAATAAAAGCATATATAATAACTTAAAATGTAAAATATGGGTCCAGTTGCCTGCAAATAAATGAATTTGAATTAGAAATTAAATTAAATTAAATTAATTATTATAAAGAGAAAAGATTTAATTTTTTCTGTTTGTAATGGATAATACAAAAAACTACTGAACTGATTTTAAAAATTAGCGCGTAACATAGGCTATATTATATTTTCATAAAAACTATTATTCTCTAAGAAAATTAGAATAATGTAACAAAATGTATTAAAATTTTGCCTATAAAAGTCATTATTTGTTGTACGCTGGAAAAATATATATAATCATCATTAACCACAAAAAATTTCTCGAGGCAATGTGTATAGCTACTTACTATAGTTGTCACAATATAAATTTTTGTTAAAATTTGTCAATCAAAACACGAGTTATATTATAGTTATAGTTTCATAATCAAGGTTGATTATGTATTTAAATGTAAATTCCTCTTTTAATGATTCGAATCTGAGAACCTGAAAGTAAAAAAACCTCGATGTGTTTTATTTTTGTTTAGTTTATAATTATAGTTTTGGTTTATAAAATTATAAATTCATATCTTATATTTTCTGAAAATACGCGGACGAAGTCGCGTGAAACAGATAGTCTATTATAAAGATATTGTATACCATCGGTCCAAGCTTTTGATTATCAAGGCTGCGAAGTGGGGAACCTCACGACAATATGCGCTGTGTCAAGAAGTACTACTGTGTTTGACCTTAGAGACTTGAGATATTTGTCGAAACTTTTCTCTAACATTATTCGCGGAAACAAAGGCATGAAAAATGATCGCCGAATCTGTAGGTACCATAATAGCCGCCACCTCACAAACTTTGGTCTAACCTCTTTAATAAGTTCTGTAGGATTTCACAAAGTTTTCTTCATGCGGAACAGATCTATAATTAGCATTGTTCGGCTCTGGATCCGATTGACAACCAAGATAATATTCACAACAATATATCACCATGTTAATATAT
Source organism: Synanthedon andrenaeformis (assembly GCA_936446665.2). Lineage (NCBI taxonomy): Eukaryota > Metazoa > Arthropoda > Insecta > Lepidoptera > Sesiidae > Synanthedon > Synanthedon andrenaeformis. Next base: position 7,206,104 of record OW387781.2, on the reverse strand, counting down.
CACGACAATAGAACCTATACTAATGAAGCGTGAACGGTCGTTGAATTATCCCTATTATTAATAAACATTGAAACAAATCATTATATGTTTCATGTTATCAAACATAACATGAAACATATATTGAGATGCCCAGTAAAGAAAAATGATTACTTAATATTATGAATACAATTTTCTAGATCCACTGAAAAACCGAAGGATTTTGTAGCCCTTTTGGAATTCTGTAGGTAGGCTCTAGAATAAGTTTTATATTTACGAGTTTCGAAGCTTCGGTTATGCTTTCATTATGTTTTAAAATTAAATATAGAAGGGTCTGAGTTCCGTAGCTATTTTAATAATAGCTCTATTAATAGTTAATAATGGGTTTAATGATGAGTTTTGTTAGACGGTTGCGTTATTGCATTTTTATTTAATACTAGTTGTGCCCGTGACTTCGTACGCGCTGTAGTTCGTATTTATTGCTCATATATTTTTGTCAAGCATTGAATTCCTTTTTTAAAGAATTCCTGGGTATCAGTACTTTTTCCTGGATAAAAGATACTCTCGTGTCCTTTTCTGTATACCTGACAATATAAATTTCATGATGATCGGTTGAGTAGTTAAGGCGTGAATGCGTAACAATCAAATAAATTAGTTAATATAAAAACAATAAAAAAAATATTAGTTAGGATTTATTACTTAAATAATCCACTTACGTGTCTTTTGTAGTACTAGATTTTTTTATGTGATACAGTCAGGTCAGCCTATTAATACAAGTAACACAGGTAGTTCTGCAAGTACGCTTAGCACGATTAGGAAGGGATACGGAAAAGGGTCTCATCGAAACACAACAGCAGACATGCTATTATTTCACGCTGGTCTTTAAGTTACTGTTGCTTGCCACTACTTAAAATATCCAGATTAAAGTCAACGTTGAAGAGTTGATTTCCAAAGTTGACCTAGCCAGGAACCGAACCCGGGAACCTAAGTCAGAGCGGTATGGTGAGCACCTTTACTACTCGAACAGAAGGCTCGTGAAAAAATGTCACTGCTTTAATTGAGTTAGCTATTGTTAGAAGTATTTTGGTTTGTGCAGTTTACGGCGGTTGATTCGGTCTATACAGGGGCATTAAAAAGAAAACAATGTAGAGCCGGTATTCAGTAAGGAACAACGCAAACATTCATTTGGGAATTGCGGTATGACCATAAAACACAAAGTTGATTGTGTTTTGTGCACTTCGATACAGTAGTACAATAAATGAAAATGGAATAGATTGAGTAATTCAAACGTATTTAAGATTGTACGCGTTGAAAAATGAAAAACATTTTTATCGCTATAACGACAGTGGCGCCGAATTTGTCATATTATTAGACGATCCCGTAACCCGTATTATAGACGTAACCTATATATCCCCCGTATTATAGACGTAACCTAACATTAAAATTAATTAACATTAATTTTAAATTGATTAAAATTATAAGATAAGACAAATGAGTCACTATAACAGATAAGGACTCAATGTATAGTGGTAAAATTTAGTGGTGTATCAGTGAAATTGCAACTTAGAATATATTAGCACTTCATGGGGCTCCCGTTGGTCCAGTGGTTACGACTCAAGATTTATTCTGTGTTCGATTCCTAGCAAAGTCAACTAAGTAATGGAACTTTTCAAATTTGACTTTCGTAGGTTGTAAACTTAAATTATAGCTTTCACTATTTTTATAATTTTAATATAATACTTCATATAAATACCGACTGAAAGGATAGAAGAGAGAAAATATTTAACACAAACCACTTGGAATAAATGTAAGATCATCAACAATGATTCACGTTGGAGCGGTTGATATACGCCTCCCTAAGATATAACTATAGTAGTGACCGCAAGAGGGCGCCGTGATATAGTGTTATTGGCCCTTTACCCGGGGAGTAAATGAATGGTACAGTCGCAGATGCATTATGACGAATGCCCAGTAATAAAGCGTATGGAAGGCCTCCATGTGGCTTTTCTTCGTACAAGTATTCGTAAAAGTACACTTGGGATTTTTATTAAAGGGGAGAACGACATTGAAGAAGGAAGTTGACGACCTAAGACGTCTCATAGTTTCATAGCGGGTGGCAAGGTGCGTTGCAAGTGTAATACTTATTTTAATGGACAACATTGCTAGCGATAGCTTGATATATTAAGAGTTATGTTAGTTAAGTTCAAGATGCATTGATTTTAAGGGCTTAAAATACTTATTTACACTTATGTAACAACAATATAGTCCATGGAAATCGTATCAAACAAGCGGCGTTGCCTTACATCAAATGAGGTAGTTCTGATTTTTTTATATGTTGATACTGATGAAATGGTAATGAAAAATCCAAATTTTCTATCTCAAAAGCCTTACATTGTTAGCATTGTTAAATTCATTAAAATTTAGGTCTTTTTTCAGTTTTTGTCGATTTTTACTACCAAGGATCTGTACTACGGCAAAAGTCACTATACACACTTTGTAATTAGTTTAAATTTGCAATTGAATGAAGATAATTTAGTCTTGGTAAGCCAAATGGTTTTAAAGATACGGCTATTCAAAGGTCTGCAAAATTTAAAAAAAATGAATGTTTAACAGTTGTTTTTAGTTTTCGACAATTTTGACCACTAAGGTTTATGGTATAATAAAATGCAGTAAATTTCCAATAAAATGAGATAAATTTAGTCTACATAGACCTTATATTACACAAGATAGAGCTGTTCAAAGTTGTTGAGGGTTAAAATGAAAATTTAAATGAAGTACTTATTTCTCTGTTAGTGAAATAAGCATTTTAATTTATAAAAATAAACATTTTAGTAATTAAAACATTAATAATAAAAATGTATGTAGTATTATGAAACACTTAATTGTATATAATGACCAGTAATTGAACAGTTAATTTTGAACAATTTTGAACAGAACTAGCTTATTTGATGTAAGGTAAATAATACCAATTCCATGGGCTAAACAGGGGTAGATTACGTAAACTATACAACCCATATTTCGTTATTATTCGGAAAACAAATTTATAAAGTTAATGTATGCAAATCCTTGGGTTAAAGTTTTGTAACTGTGTGAGCTTGAAAGCAGATGCCGAAACGAGATCTCCGAGAAGTTGTTGCCTCACTCATCTTAATTACAGTCACATTTAGTAAAATTATGAAGAACTAAGTATGGAACTGCAGCACTAAGTATAACCTACTCACTTATAAATAAAAAGTCGACACGGGGAATATGTAAGCGAGTGTAGCTGAAAATGTAGGGAAAGTAAGGCGACATCAACGACTTGAAACGCTTCCAACAATAGAAGCACGAGTATTAGGACTTACTCACATGCGTACTTATTTGTACTTACTTACAGATGTAGGACTGAATTCCAGCTGGAGTGGTATTAGGTCCTTGGGTCTTTCTGTCCAGCGTTGGGTCGATAGCTTTCTTATAAGTTTCAAGTTTCTAGAATACACAACACGAAGTAAAGTAATGTATTATAATAAAAACTCTTGCACATGTTTCCGAGTGACGTAGCTTCATCCGTAGTACTGGCTACTGGCTGCTACGAACTATAAGTAGTTCGTAGCAGCTAGTTTGTAGCGGCTACGTTATCTTTATTTATGTATAATCTTACTTTACCGTATATAATCTTATTTTATATTACATATAAATTTAAAGTTTTAAAATAACATGGAAATTAAAATATCTTAACAATTTTTCTCTATTCTAGTTTTGTTGTTTAGCGCCCCACAAACTAATCAATCGAAGTAAAAATCGGCGACTAACTTAGCCATCCTTAAACTTCATTGGTTTTGAATAACTTTACTGAGCATTGCCGGTAAAATAATAATACAACAACAGCAAAACATTATGGCATAATATTGGTTGCATAGTCTCTCATGCATTTCTAACAACCCTATAAATTACTTTAAATTACATCCGCGCGTTTTTAGTGCTGAAATTGTTGTGAACACATCCAACCGTAGTCTTTATTAGGCTCAACTTTTGATTCTGTATTAGTCCCTCGTCTCTCGTTTCGCTCACGAATTGTTTTACTGCAACAAACATTAGCTGAAACAAAATAAAGGAGTCTACTCATACTTACTTATCTTAGAGAAATACAAACTTTTAAAAATTGCTAAGTTTAAACTTGGCAAGTTTTTTGAAAATCCCACAACCTAATTTTTTTCAGGATATAAAGTATCCTATAGTTTAATCTTAATATATCAGTGAAAACTGCATTCAAATCGGTTGAGCCGTTTTTGAGATTAGTTCAAAGAAACACACAGACAAATAGTCAAATATTCTAAAAACTATTTTTTTACCTCGGTAACATAAGTAACTACAACATGTACAATTTTTTTTTTTTAAATTATTTAATGTACAGACACGGCTCGTTTACGATTTTATTATGTTTATAGATATAGATTTGAGCAGGTATCTAAAATTGTTTTTATACAGCTCAAAGAAATGTTTGAAAATTTTCAATTCAATAATTTATCTAATCATCTAACTGATGGTGAAAACTGCATCAAAATCAGTTGCGTGGTTTAGGAGGAGTTAGCGGATATACAAAGGGCAGACGCGGACAGCGATTTCAATTCATACTATTTAAGGATAAACAAATCAAACGATTGTTATACGAAGTGTCCTAAGAGCCCCTGTACGAGTATTTAATAAGTCTTAAAATGTTTTAACATAAACGTGTGAGCTCCCCTTTAGGGCAGTTTGCAAATATCATATTAACTAGGTTGTCGGAACTTAGTTTACAGAAAATTAATTAATGGTCCATGCGGTTGCATAATTAAAGCTGTGCGCTGATAGTGTTTTGGTTCAACTTTTAATTTAGGTAACTAAATGTGCCCGCAGTTTAGCCTTGCATCGCGTACGCCAGATGATTTGTTATGCTCGCTTCACGGCGAGAGCGCAACGCTTTTTGTCCTTTGTAAAGCGTATAACTTATTACACAAAAACAAGTGGGTAACTCTTTTTTGAAATACGACTTCGTATGTATGCGTTAACTAATTTGCTAATGGTTTGTAATGCAAGAATGTTCGTAAATAACTTTGTTAGTTTTTTGCTATTTAAATCTATACTAAAATTATAAAGAGGTAAAGTTTGTATGTTTGTATGTTTGTATGTAGGGGGTAATCTTCGAGAATCTTCAGGATGGACATAGGCTACATATTATCCCGTAAAGTGAAAAGGCTTTTTCGATCGAATTTGCAAAGTAAGTCGACGAAAAAAACGGTCGAACGAAAAAGTTTCTTTCGAACGCTGTTTATAGCCTAATAAAATAAATAAAATAAGGAGAAACAATTTGTGAAGTTTAGTAAATTGGTACAGTTATACCTTGCGGTATCCAGATGAACATACTGAAATCACGTGTGTGTGTGGGGAGGTTATAAGGTACCTTTTTTCAGGTTTTTGCTCATATCATGAATAGCATTATGAACTTCTGACAAAAGTTTCTATATAAAATTTTCCACAAATTTGAATATATTCATTTTCACTCCACTGTTGTTGGGAAAGATCACCACCAGCAAATATTTCTTGTCAAGCCAGGAAAAGGGAAAGTGGAAACCAAGATATTTTCGTCACAAGAACTCCAACAATTCCCTTTTTTTGTTCTATTCTTTTCCTACATAGACACAGAAAAAAATTGCATCACGGTCGATGCCGGGAGCGGGTCTCTACTAAGATATAAATTATTATATACCTTCACATTAAGTATATAGAATACTATACAAGAACTTTCCCTATCTGCACGTTTCGGTCAGTTAGAGCGAGGCAACAAGCCCTTAACTGCCACGTCGATCCGTCAGCGTAATCTATATTTAGTGTCGCGTGGCTAATCTGTATCGAATTATCTCTTATCTCGTCCACAGTAACGATACAAGTATGTACTTAGTATTGTTTACAGCGAAGCCGGTCCCGAACGAGATAATATAGCGTAACATATCTACACTATGTTAGAACTACACTACACGCTTAGTATAATCTTAACATGTCTGAAGAAATCAAATAAAGAAGAGATTTTAATATCGTAAGTTTTCTATTAATAATTTTAATTATAAGTATTGCAATTTTAGTCAATTAAAAATATAATTTGAACTTGGACTTCTTTATTTTTTTATGTTAAGGTCGACAGACAGGCTAACAGTCAACTTGTTGGTACGTGGCTACCGTCGCCTATAACATAAGCAACGCCACAAGTGTTGCTAGTGCACTGCAAAATATAGTAGGATTATTTTAAAATAATAACACATTTGATTACATGTTTTTGTTTGTGATAAAGGAATGCTTGAGCCTTATTTTATTCCGGTTCTTCTTCTTCTACCCCATAGTATTTAGCTGGTCTATCTAATCAATATTTACCTACCGCCTGAAAAAGTATAAGCATCCTTATATTGAGTTGAGATACTCGTAGTATACTGTTTAGGTTTGTTTGTAATGTGATACGTCAGGATAATCCCGTGTATGTGAGCTTTGGAGGGTTAATACACAGTACGTTCAGATAACCGGAGTAATTTCGTCCCCTCTCATGTTAACTTTGTGCAGACGGAAAAAACTTTGAAATGAATGTGACCTGGCATTGAAATATCGACTAATGCTTACTTTGTTTGATTAAAAAGAAATATATTTTGTGTATATAAACATACTAGCTGTTGCACGCGACTTCGTAACTTTATAAAATATAGCCTATGTTACTCGCTGATAGTGTAGCTTTCTGTATGTGAAATAATTTTTAAAATCGGTTCAGTCGTTTTTGAGTTTATTCATTACAAACAAAAATACAAATATTTTCTATTTATAATATTAGTATAGAAGTATAGAAATAATACGTTACTTTATTCTTATTTTCACTGACACAAAAAGTATTAATAGGGGTTAAAGTATGAAATTGCCGTTTTATTGTAATAGGTACTTAGAATTGACATAGAACCTTCATGGTTTGAGATTTTTGAGTGAAACTTTTTTCATACGGTACCTATGTAGTTCTTCTTTTAAAAAATGTGCAACATTCGATTATCAACTTTCAGTTGTTTTTTTTATTCAGCTTAGACAATAAAGATGGATACTTCGAAAATTCGTGTGATTTTTGAATACGAGTTCCGACGCGGAACTAACGCGGCAGAAACAGCTCGCAATATTGATGTTGCGTTTGGAGAGGGGACTGCTAATGAACGCACTGTGCGATTTTGGTTTAAACGCTTTCGTGATGGAAACTTCGATTTGAAGAACGAACCACGTGGAAGACCGCCCACACAGGTGAATAACAATGATTTGAAAGAGATGGTGGAAGCCGATCCGAGCCAAACTACCCAGGAATTAGCGGCATGGTTTAACGTTACCTTACCAACAATATTGACTCATTTGCGTAAAATCAATAAAATAAAAAAATATGAAAAATGGGTGCCTCATGATTTGACTGATCTGCAGAAAGAAACGCGTGTTGAAACTTGCGTTGCCTTGTTGAATCGATACAGAAATGAAGGAATATTGGATCGAATTGTGACATGTGATGAAAAATGGATTCTTTACGATAATCGTAAGCGGAAAATGCAATGGCTGACCCCAGGTCAAACGCCGCAACAGTGTCCTAAAGCAAAGCTTACCAATAAAAAGGTAATGGTAACTGTTTGGTGGTCTCAGCGTGGTGTTATTCACTATAGCTTTCTCCGATCTGGTCAAGCAATAACGGCAGATGTCTACTGCGCCGAACTCCGAACAATGATAGCGAAACTAGCAGTGAAACAGCCCCGACTTATGAATCGATCTTCACCATTATTGCTCCATGATAACGCGAGACCTCATACAGCACGAGAAACCGTTTTAACTCTACAGGAACTGCAATTAGAAACCATTCGTCACCCTCCGTATTCGCCAGACCTTGCTCCAACGGACTACCATTTTTTTCGTGATTTGGACAATTTTCTGCGTGATAAAAAGTTTTCTTCTCAGGAGGCAGTGCAAAATGCTTTCACACAGTTTGTCGAATCTAGATCACCAGAGTTCTATTGCAAAGGCATAAATGAGCTTCCTATTAGATGGCAGCAATGTATAGATAATAATGGTAATTATTTTGATTAAATAAATATGTTAAATTAAAAAAAAAACGAATTTTTATTTTTCAGTACAAATCGGCAATTTCATACTTTAACCCCTAATAAAATAATTTTACGTTATCAAGATAACTTCAACTGCAGTTGAAGACGATAAAATATTAAAATTTGTATGTAAATTAGGTTCAATTAAAATTAACTTATCAATGCAAGTATGTTTGTCCTCTATGAACTCCTAAAATGCTCAACCGATTCCGGGCGAAGCCGGGAGCGGGTCACTAGTATTATGTATTATGGACTTTAACTGCAAGCGATCCTTGCACCCTCAGTAATATTCAATTTCAAAATTCAATTTTCTAGTGATTCATATCCTAGCGATTAACTAATATAATTTTCTTAAATGTGATAGGTGACGGACAGGTGGGAAATCACTTATAGATATGTGCAATTTATAACCACCGGGAAAAAAGTACATTAATCTTTACATGGAAGAAACAGGATAAAGTATGGATACCAGGATAAAGTATCCTATCTCTTACTCACTTTTAGAAACACAAAAGCACGTTATTTACATTTATTTTTTTGCAGCTACCATACAAGTTGAAACTGCCACTCATACATTACAGTATAATGAATATCCCAATACAATAATAATAATAACATTCTTTAAATAAGTAAGTTCTTTAAATCTTTAAACTAGGTATTGCTTGAAGGATAGGTATTTTAATTAATTTGACAATGAAGCCGTCAACGACACTCGCCTCTTCTAATTGCAACGTTTAGCTTCAAAACAATGAAATTCCATTATCATCCAGGCATAATCGAGCCACGTTCCAGCAAATTTATTACAGCTAAAATGTTGGTTTAATGTTGTAACTAGTTAATTTTCTTGTTACATTTTTACATATGTTTTATATGTAAAAATCTACGTAAAAATCCTATATGTTTTTCAATGCGAATACTATACGTAGAAAAACTTAAATGCAATCAGTTAATTGGATTCAAAATATTATTAAATTTTTATATTTAACATCTTGTCTACTAATTTTTTTTTAAAGACCACTAAATTAGAAAAACAACTCATGTTTTTTACCAAGCAGGTATGTCATAAATTAATCGCTAATAAAGGTACTCGTGGTAAACAAAACAATTTTATTGGCAGTAAAAATACACGAAGGCGCACGCGACGTAAACGCGGTAGTACATTCTTGATGTGGAATATTTGAATCAGTCGAGCATTATCATAAAGAGGGCGCTCGTAAAAACTTAACGCCTCTACTATAAGGAACTGAGGCAAGTGCGTGTCGCCACATGGTACGATATTATTGTGACTTCAATGTAACTTTCATGTTCACTCATGTAATTATTTCTTCTAACATTGGTTAATTAATTTTCGAATTGGATCTTACAATAAGCAACATTTTAATTGGGCTCTGTGGCGGACAATAAGACGGTTTCTGGGGTATACCATCAGGGTAGAGAGGTATATGGTCCATCGTAATGGGACAGTTAATGCCACTAGACAGTTTTCCCAGTTTATGATCGCAGACAGGTAAAAAAATAAGAGACATCATAGGAATCAAAGGGAAATAAGGTCTAGCATCCATTTTTCACTTTTCGTAAAACAGCTCACGTGCTGTAATTTACCCTGGTCACCTCAGTTCTGTAATACTCGTAGAGTAGTTTTTGCTACTAGTTCCTCTATTTATCTAGTTCTATCCTATCTAGCTAAAGACTTACTAAACACGGTGTGCTATGCCGATTGAGAATTTGCATATTTTCTGATAAGTTTCTGAAACCATAAATAATTTAGAAATATACAGTTCCATGAAGATAATAAAAATACATTATTGAACATGAAAAAAATACATTATTACAGGCCTTTTTTAAAACATTTTATGTCAATGCGCACGCTTCTATAATAAGGTCCTAAGATATAAGCAAGCTTTACCATTTAGCTTTCTAAGTTCTAAGTTCTTTGGTACGAACAAGAATAGTATTATTTTGATTTGTGATTTTGAACTTATTGTCAAAATTTAGAAAGAATGTTTTTATATATTTGAAGCATTGTTAATGTTCTACAGGTGTAAACTATTCTGGTAATTTAAGGGTGACACTGGTTGTCCCAAAAAGATAAATCTCGCGAGGTCGCGCCACTTTCAATGGATCCAATAAAACGTATTATACTAATACGTTTCGGGTTCCGCAAAGCAACATTGGGTCTCGCATACGGCTGCATTTTACGAGCAGCGTAATAGTAATCCCTCCGCATATTTATTTTTATTGCTTCTACGTAAACAGTATTGTGTTTCAAGACACCATTGGGAAACGCTGACTCAACGGTTAACATGTACCCTACTCAGCGTCAGTAATATTTACTATGTAATTATCTTATTATATAAAACTATTAGCTCATATTATAATATTTATTATCTTAATGTAATAAATTAGGTGCTTACAAAAAAACTATTGTTTATAAAGAGTGTTATAAAAGGAGATCTGAACTGAGAATTCACATAAATAATTAGATGACTCTCGGTATTGTTGGTATGTAAACAAAAAGTTAAACTAAAGCTGGTTAAAGTTAAATGCTTTACAAAAGAGGGAGTGAGTGCCCATACTACGCCATTCTCTTTAATACTTCAACCACAACTTTCTTGCGCTATGCTGCTCTACGGCCGTGCTAGAAAGTCGTTGAGTTTTAGCCGGTAGGTAGTATCCATGAGGATTTCCCAACGTTAAAAAAAATGAGCTTTCCTTGACAAATATAAATAGGAACCGACATACCTACTTGCTGCAACCGTCGTGATGGCGTTGTAAAAACGCACAAAACCGCGCTCTAATGAGTTTAGAAATAGAACAGCGATATCTGTCGCTCCATGAGTTTGTAGCGTAAGCAGGCAAGTTATGTAAGAAAATTATGCAAGAGCAATGTCGCGTTAACTTTATAAGTAACAGATGTTTGGGAGTTCTCTAATGAAACGAGGCCACATTGTTTATATATAGTTTATATATATAAATAAATAGTTAAAAAATAAATAAATAAATAATTTCGAATTCGTTGATTCTATATTTACCTATGTTAGATTTGATTTTAAAACGTCGATATATTTTTTTATTTATAAATTAAATTTGAACGAAATATTAAGTATGTATAAAAAAATCAACATAAATATCACTAATAGTCCGGTCAATTCACCTCAAAAAATGTTGGTAAAATAGGTCAGTCATATTATCGTAATTAGCAGCTAGTTTGACAAAATTATTTTCAGTTGTAAATAGGTTGTAAATTGAATAGCAGAAACAGCAGAAAGATGTTGCTCAAGGCTATACGCGTATATAAAATGAGGGACTGGTTTCCTTTTGAGTTCATATTCTTAGAATCGTACAATTTGTATGTATAAGTTACATAGACAATATTTTTACTTGTATTATGGTTATGTGATAATGTTTAGGAAAAAATGTGTAAATACAATTTTTATAGATTATATTTGCATGAACTACAATTTTCATCTTACGTATTTAAATGATAAAACTTACCGTTTAGCTGTAAAAAATGCAGATCTGTTTTTTTTTCTTGATTTGGGATCGACGGGGAATTTTCACATTTAATTTATAACGGTGTTCCCTACATTTGTACCAATTTTCAGCAATAATAGTAATTCTAAGTTCTCTTTCTTTTTATCTATTTGTGACAGCTTTTTTGCAGATTTCATGCATTTTATGGTTTCAGTTAGCTGATAGGTAAAGTAAATTCTGTTTCAGGCAATTATGTTTCGCCAAATAAACATTTTATTTGATACAAACACAGAGATTCTATCTGGAAAGCGTTCGTACCTACTGCTTGTAAATTCGAGTCGTCTGCGGCATTAACAAGACTCACTTTCAGTTTGCACAGGCGAAAACTGTCTTAAGTCCATTGCAACCGCATCGCAACGAAACGCAGAGTTAAATTTGTTGTTTTCTAAGCAAACACACAACTCCAGCCTAAATTGTTGCGGTCTGTGCCATGTTCTGTAGATACATTTGTTTGTTTATTTTCAGTAAACATAACACAATCGTCGTTGATTTGTTTGCACATTGATAGGTGGCTTGGTTGTGCCTGTTTGTTGACTAAGTCTGCCAGCATAACCGTAAACAGTAAACACACCAGTCGTATCAACAAAAACAACTCATCGATGTACATTTGTCTAGCCGCACTTTATTGCTTTTACTTTACAGCTTTCTTTCATGTGTTATTTTTTGTATGATTAAAGCGCAACACACATTGGGAGCGTTTCGGGGGTGAGAATTTTTGTAATGTACGAGTTCTTATGCAGCATGCTACGCAGTAACTATGAGCGGTAGCGAGGCGGCACGGCGCGGTGAGTACATTACAAAATTAAAAAATAATAATAATCGCAATGCGTTCATTTTCGGATATCGTGTGTAAACGATATCCTTTTATTCAGTAAACACCGCCATGTTGAAAAAGGGATAAAAAAATTATTTTTCTTTGCTATAACTTGGCGCTAAATCATGATGCGAAAATTGTGTATATACATTTTTGTTGCCTTTTTATGCTCTACAAAGTCATATGCATTTTTTCACTTATGGCTGAGTTCTAATTCATGGAGAACTCCGCGTCCGCGACGGACGCTTTTCCGCTGCGATAGCGCGCGGTATTCTGTGTGAAACGCCTTGCAAAAAATCGCTTCCCGCTTTCACGCTCCCAGACCGTTTACCGCCCAATGTGTTGCACTAATCTGTGGGTGATGTCCTATATGACTTTCTTTTTGTCAACTAAAAATGGGATGTATGAACAGTGATAGTCGTAGTGCTCTGTACTCTATAATCTCTAGACTATAGCTTTGTACCCGACGGTGGGATGTAATATATGTCGACGTAGGATAATGTGAGTCGTCTTTCACGATACAACTATTGGCATAGCGAAAAATCTGATTATTGTGTAAATCCGTCTGAATTTGACTGAGCCTTACCACACTAATCTAGTATTTATGCGAGAACGTGTAAAGAAACTCACGTTTACATATAATTACAGGACAATTTATATCATATTATTGTATTCAGATAACAGACAAGACAATTGTAAGATAATATTTAAAAAGATCTTAAAAAGATCTATCTTGAATAATATACGCTTGTGGGCTGCTGATGATAATTATGATTTACTTCTTACATGGTATTTTCTTAACTCAAGAGACAAATCTGTAAATAATCCCAATTGTGATGTCCTACCTATCAACAAGCGTCTAACATCCGCCTTCATTAGCAGATTTTAACGCAGCGTGGATTCGATAACCTCCGTCCATCCCATTGGTTGCCGGGTGATACCTACTCGAGAGCAATTAACTTCTCTTCCGACGCCTTAGGCTATCGACAAATCACTTTTCAGCTACCCCTACAATATCAACCCGCGCGGGTGTCACAGACAGAGAATTAAGCATTTAAAAATTTACAATCTCAACCAGTTTAGATTAACCGACAGTATTCTTTAATTAACATCTTTTAAATAAATATATTTGCGACAGGAATATACTTTAACTTATATTTATAGCCTTGTGTTATAGGCTACCATAGCCTATAATACAAGCAACGCCACAGGTGCTGCGAGTGCATAGTGGGATTGAGAATAAGAGATTGAGAAAGTATAGGGAAAAATCCTGGCTGGGGGATTCTGGTATCCCTCACTCAATCACCTAAACACAACAGCACACATGCTATTATGACTGCGAAATTCAGTTTGCCCTTTTTTTAGGAGGGGAAATTAAATTTAAATTAAATCTTTTTTTTAAATATCTTCACACATTCCACACAGCACCATCTAGTTCCAAAGTAAGCAACTAATGCTTGTATTATGGATACCAGACAGTTAATATACCTACTACATAGATTACCTTTTTTTTTTTGTAAATACATACATATTATAAATACAAAACATCCATGACTCAGGTACAAAGGTGAAATGTTAACACATAAACATTTGCCCCTGGCGGGATTCGAACCCGCGACCGTTTGGTTAACAGCTATGTTTATAACCACTAGACCAAACGTGTCACTAGACCAATCATTACTACTTAATGATTTCAAAAAAATTGTGACGTCAAATTTATCGAATAATTTCAACCTATCTGGCTTTTATTGTAGCATTATTATAACAGGTGTTAACTGGAAGGGCAACCGAAGTTAGTAAAATAGGGCTGATTTATCAATTTCAGCCTTCAGTGTAACAACCATAAAATTACACATAAGAGGGTCTGCGCCGGCCAGTTATCGAATCAATTTGGAATGCATGGGATATTTTGCGCTTATTTGAGTACTCGCTTCGATGATACGATTATGCAGTAATTTCTTTTGGTTACCAGAAAAATGTTATGGAAATTGAGAGATTGATTTTGTTTATGGGTGAATGAGAAATAAATACAGTAGGAATACCTAATGGGAGTAAAGCGAAATTGGGGAGTCGCTTTAGTGCCTTGGGGTAGCTTCAATAAATAAAACATGGCTACTATTGTTTGGAGCAATTTTTTAAATCATATATTACTGTATATTAGATACTGAAACATATGTAATTATGTATAAAAAATACTTTTATGGTTTTACATTTTATATTAAAATTTAAACTTATTAATCCTAATCATAAATTATAAATGCGAAATTGTGTATTTTAGATTTTTGTTCCTCAATAACGTAAAAAAGGCTGAATGGATTTAAATAAAATTTTGTCATACAGATTACCTGGATTCACATAAGGAATCCTTGTTATTTAAAAAAAAAAGTTAGGTCGCTGTGACGACGGTGAGATAAAGATGTCAGGAGTTATTACTCATAGGTATATTTTTATTTTTCAACGTGTACCAAGTCGCGGCGGCCAGCTGTGTAAAACATTTAGTATGATATTCAGACCTAGAACCTAGAACGACTTAGACCAAAGTCTTGGTCTTATCTATGATTTTCCAGTAGGTTAGATGGGTTAGAAGAATCTGACCTGACCTGGATCTTTATAAAAAGAATTCCTAAATTTTCTATTTTCTTAAATTTTATTAAGTACAATAATTGTTTATTCATCACATTGTTGGACAGGAGTTAGACTTAAGTAGCATTAAAATATGTTTCTATTTTTTTCACGCTAAAAATCTCGTGTCATGTCACTTGTCATTAACTTTATCATATTATTTTTGTAAAATCATATAGAAGATTTCAAAGCGAATACAATCACAGTGATATGATGAGTAAGCCATCTCATTGCACTGGCATTGCGAAAATATCACGACCACTGACGTAGACAGGGGTCGCCAGGGGTTGTTGGGTGTAACCCGCGTAAACCCTTTATTACTTCAATATTTCTAATAGCATCCGATCCAATCTCCCGCTATGGCTCTGTTGTCATTCCCGTTCCGCAAGTGTATAAATCGGTACACGAATTTAGGATTCGCCCAAGCACTATATAAGTACATATTAATAATTTACAATAATAGTTGTTGCACGCAACTTCGTCTGCGTAACGTTATAAATAATATTATCTCTATTACTCGCTGATAACGTAGCTTTCTACGGGTGAAAGAATTTTTAAAATCAGTGTAGTAGTTTTTGAGTTTATTCATCACAAACAATAATACAAAATACAAATCGTTTTTCTTTATAATAATTAGTATGCCTGGCATCGCTCGAAGTTGAAATTTTCAAAAACGATTTCTTAGCGGATGCTTGTTACAAAATAATCGTTTGTTCCTAATTTCAACTTTCTAGACTTGGTAGTTTTAGCTCTGCGTTGATACTCAGGATTTTATAAGTTTAGATTTCGAAGGGCTTTAACTAAAATCAATATGATACATATGTATAAATACCTTGATATCACTCTTGTTTTGTACCATGAAGCTTTGAATCTGATGGCCGTGAGACGCGCCCAAAGCCTGTATCGCTCGATCGGGAACGAGCTCATATGGTTATTGAAGCTTTTTGTATGGTACAGCATTTTGGAAGCCCTCGACTAACAACTGAGAAATCTGAGAATATGTGCAATATGCACTTAGATTGTTTAGAGAACGACTATAAGATAATAATATTTTATATAAGATAATGAGCCACAGTTAACTATTTCCGAAAACATTACATCACATCACATCACTGGCTACTCGAGAACCTTTCTTCCCAAAAGAATTATCACATTTCATGACAAAATGCAGATTCAAGCTCTCCTGCCATCTGTTCATAACTTCAGAACTAAAGAGTAGATTGGGAAGTTTAAAAAAATCTTTAAAAAATATTAAAAAAAAAGATTTGTTTGACTTAACTAAATGTGCCGAAGTTTCTTTATATATTTTAGGCGTTCCTTTGCAATCTTATGCACGAAGATCGTTCGAGAAGATACTTAGCGGTTTCTTAGGTACAACTGTGATTGTACCCTTCATGTTATTTTTTAAATTTGTTCTAATAGACGACGATCAAGTGGACCGTCAGTCTGTCTGAAGAATTTTGCATAAATAAATGAGCGAAAACAATAATACTGGGGTGAAGTCTGTAATAATTATAGCCGAAACCGTAATACGACAGGATACTTCGGTTTTAATACAGTTATTTGCATATAACTTAGTATAATTTATTTATTTTTATCAGGGAAATTAACATATATTAAAAAATGTAAAATAGAAAAAAAACACCAAATAAAAAAATCGACTTATCGCTTAAAAGATTACATAAACAAAGCAGCATCCGTGGTGAAGCAAGTATGACATTACAATATAAGGAAGTAAGTTTTAGATAGTTACTGAAATAATTTTTCAGTTATAATATTTCTTGCTTTAACTATAGATCTGTGGAACAGATCGACATCTGTATACATAAACGAGACGAATGATTTTTTCCTATACTTTGTTTCACTAAAAGGGCTTGTGAATTATTAAATGAATGAAATAAAATAACCTACATGTAATGGTATTATATTGAAAGAAGCTCTGGTTGTGTGTGAGGTGTATATTGATAGAAGTGGAGTATATGTTTGAAAGATCAAAGATATTTTTCAATTTAGTATTGTAGTATATTGTAGAGCATCGATGTTTCGCGTCACGCCCGCAATATGTGTCTAGGGGCGAATAGCCGAGGTCGGGCTGACATTCACTGAAAATTGAATACACGACGTTGATATGTGAAATGTTACACAATTCTCACGATAACAGCTTCAAGAGATACATTATTAAAGTACTTATAAATATAAAAGTACGATTTTTTTCAATACATTTTTAACCTTATATAATTTGAAGTCACTGTCCGCGTCTCTGTCTGGTATATTCGCTAACACCCCCTAAACTACGCAACGGATTTTAATGCGATTTTCAACATCAGTTATTTAATTTTCATAGTATGTCTAGTTGTATCAACCTTATATTTTATAACATGCGACCCGCTCCGGCTTCGCACGGATAGTATAGAATTAATAAAAAAAATTTTTTTTGCGTCAGCACACCGTCGCGTCACGTTGATGCAGGACCACTTGAATTTTCACGTGAACTCGCGGATACTTTTTCATTTACGATAACTCCTAAGTTAATTATTTAAATTAAATGGTATGAAGGGCTATTAAAATGTGTATGAAATGCTCAAGATCTGTCGACCTTAACATAAAAAAGAAAAGAGTATTGGAAATACTTTTTCTAAATACCAAATTATAAAGTGGACATAGACAGCTTTTAGCTTACACAGAACGTGTCTTAATATAATTACTAAAACATAACGTTTGTATTTCCTAATGATGTCGACCTGTCGAACACTTTTTTAGATCCATAGGTATAATTTAGAATAGTCTTAAAGATACGATCTATTAGTTAGTTGGTTTGAGAAAATACTCGTAGGTAACAATAAAAAAAATATTATTACCTACGTTTAAGAAAAAAAAAAACAAGAAAAGGCGTCATTAATTTAATGTGAGACACAATATAATTTCGCTGGCAGGTAAAAGTATTAGCTCCTAACCCCTAAACAATATTAGATACGTGAGCGGAATCATTTACAAATTGACTTTACGACTATTGCCTCTTCCCGACATATAAAAGTCTGTTTTTCTCCGTAAACGAGATTAGATGCCCTGTCACTTTTTATTGGATACTATGGCTTATGGTTGACATCAAAGCAAACAGATCAACAGCGGTTTTTTATATCTGTCAATCGATATGTCTAAGCTCTGTGTTGGATCTAAATCGATTTTTGCTGCCGCAGGATAAGTTCTAACAGTTTTTGTGACCACTTTATCTACTTCCTTAATATACATAATTATAATGGCCGGTCAGACTCCTGACCACTCACAAGCATTTTACATGTCGAAATGTGCGATTTCTAATATAGAGTGATGGATATTTGAGAGCTAAGCGTTGGGGAAAACATCAACTATAAGATTGATGTTTCTTTTTTATGTACAATTTTATTTATACCTGTACTTATCCATTTTCATTTTGAAAATCGTAACCTAATTCTAACAATATAATGGTAAGACAGAAATTATATTTTAGAAACTATCTTTTAGAAAATTTATGTCAAATTATGAGTTTTAGTGCAATTGATCTTTTTCTAAAACCAGATAAAATAAAGAAGGGGAAATCTTATGTACTCCTATCTTATTTAGAAATCTTATGTGCTCTTACATGAGGGTAGGAGGGGTCAAAAATTACGTCTTTACGTAATTAAAGAATGGCCCATTTACACGTGCGACTGAATAACTAACATCCAATGTTCTAAACAACTTCACTAACTTTAGCATCTATAATGTTAGTGACAATATTCTTAAATAATATGTTTATTCGACTCTCAAATTTACTGATCTCTGTTATAAGTAAGGTCGAGCAGGAACTTCAATTGGACCGCCATTATGATGTAAATACAGGCTCTGACCTGATTAAAAGCACCACCTGTTCACTGTGCTCAGGTTAAATCTAACCCTGATATTTATTGGTCCCTTTAACCCGATTAGCATTCCTGAGGAGCGCTTCTACCTTGAACTATCATTTTTGTAAATTATAATTCGTTTTTTTTAATTTGCTACATAAAAAACTATTACTTTAATTGTGATTACTGTTTCTGTTAATTGTGTGCAATTATTAACTATGTTAACAATAGTACTTGTTGGTGACACGATTGTGTGGCCGCGGTTTGCGAAAGAAAAAGACTATAAAATTTAGTTAGTCGATGTCCGAGATGCGAGCGGCTTGGGTTTCGACATATACGTCTTGTGTGGCAGCACGTGGGTAACTCCTTCAAAAAAGTTAAACGATTTGCCGCCCGCAATCTCGGTCCACCCTCATTTATTTATAAATAAAAATTACAATAAAAAATAATAACGGAATTGACGGTAAACAGAACAGAGACAAGTAGCTTACATTTATTTATACATTACATAGGTACATATATACAATATCAGCCTACAGGCGTCTGTCATCAACAGTACTATTTTTAGCTCACTAGTCGATATTCAACTACAATAAATACAAAGAAAAAAAAAAAAAACTAACAGCCTTACCTATAAACGTTATTTAAATTTTAAGTAATACTTAGGAACCACTTAAGAAAATTTTTTACTTATAAACGTTGCTTAACTTTAATTTGTTGCTTAGCAATGTCTTAATGAACTGTCAAACACTACTAAGGAAGATAAGTAGTGATTAGTTAATACGATGCTAAGAAGATGATTAGTTGATTTTTATAAGTAAGACAGTAAATGTTTCTTAAACTTATAATTAACAATGTAGCAACAGCGTCTATAGTAATTTATACTATACTAGCTGGTGCCCGCGACTTCGTCCGGTTGAACCAAAAAAAGTAGCCTATCCTGTGTCCCGCACGTCCAAATGTTTATCTACCAAGTTTCATGAAAATCAGTTAATTAGTTTCAGAGTTATGGAGGAACATACATAATATATGTATACATACAGAAAAAAATTCTAAAAATCCTCAATTTAGTTTCAGTATCATGTATAGAGCCTATAAACACGATATCTCTGAAAACAAAGTAACTTACTCCATGACCGACCCTTATAGATTTATTATTAGTATTGATTTGCTGATAGACCACAAACTATTAAGTATTATAATTTTATGATATACTAAATGTTGGATTAAAAATTAACTTATAACAATGTGTACTATAAATGCAAACAAATAATGTGGAAATGTCGTATTTCATATTCATACATAGTCGTAAGCAAAAAAAAATTGTTTCATAATTTCACAAAAAGGGTATTTTTTTAGTCTGTACCTATTTATATACAGATATATCCAAGTATGTGTAAAAGTATTACAATTCATTAGTTGTATGTGAAATTCGGTAGGTATATAACTAATATTGTAAAACTGTGTAGTTATGTTAGTAAATATAAGAGCATTTCAATAAAATGCAACATAGTAGTTATATTCGGAATTGCAAATTTCATTTAGTTTGTGTTTGATTTTTTCATATTTATTAAGCTGCGAGCCATGAAACTGAGTAATAAAATGAAATCGTCGAACGCATGAACGACTGTAACTTTGTAAAGTAAGTACGTTGTTCAAAATTCACACAGTGGTGGGTACAGATCAAATAGTGGGAATGATATGAAAGTACTGTTGAACCGTTCAAGCGAGGTCGCCTTTTTAATAAACAAACGCATGGGAAAGCACGTTTTCAATTTGTACCGACGCGGCGATGTTTGCTAAATATTAATATTTTTCAGTGCAAACTCAGGTCAGATGGAAGTGGATGCCGAAACTGTTGCGAATGAGATTTCGCGCGTGTCCTCATGAATTTCCCAGTAAACACTTGAGCATATACAATTTAACAAGTTCTCCAATTTGGTATTTAATGTTTATTTATTGTATACTAGCTAGTACTTGTGATTTAGTTTGCGTTAAAATATATATATAGTAATATAACGCCTTTTATCGCTGTGACGACGGTGGCGCTGCTACGTCGACAGTGGCGGTATCTATACTAATATTATAAAAAGAGAAGATAATGAATAAACTCAAAAACTACTGGAGCGATTTTGAAAATTCTTTCACCTATAGAAAGCTACATTATCAGCGAGTAACATAGGCTATATTTTATAAAGTTACGCGGGCGAAATCGCGTGCAACAGCTAGTTTTTTATATTTTTAGACGGTTTCCGGAAATTCTAGGATAAAAATTATTCTATATGTTTTTTTAGATTAAAAATTATCCTTTATGTTAATCCTAAAGTTTATGTAAATCTTTAGTGAATCTTTATTTTCGTATGTAATACCTTAATAAGTACCTACTTTTAAGGTTGTACTAGTGGTCACATTAACTTTCAAAACGCAAACTTGGAACCTATGAATAAAAATTGATAGAAAGAATCCGACATATCGCCGACTGGCACGAACGTGTTACATTCCTATAAGATCCCTTTGATCCCAACGGAAAGACATCTCTGCTAAATATTGAATACGTGATTGTAATATTATAACATGTAATCTACATACTTGTTAATCTTCGGATTATTTCTTGGCCTCGTGTACGGAAAATGTCTTATATCGTTATTTGAAAATTTGAATTCTTAACCTTTCTTAGCCTGATTGATTGTTAACCTTTTTTTTAATTTAAGGTCTTTCTTTCATTGGCACCGTTCTCATTCAGCGTATCATTTGGAAGTTTGAAAATTAATATAATGACTATAAAGGTACCGTTTTGGATTATTTATAATTATATGTATACTCATTACCTGAATTCGAAAGCTGTTAAAATATTTTTACATTCATTATTGATATTTTAGTAATTTTTTTTGTAAAGTTCATACAAGTAATGATGATGACGTATAAAAAAGAAATACTAAAAGAGGGGTGTTAAAAAAAGCCAATGGAAATTACTGTAGACAACACGAACACAACACAAAATGTGCAGCGGAAACACGTATATGAAATAATGAACATTAAACCACTAAGCTCATACCTTTGAAATTAGACAGATCCCTTGCTTCCGACCGTGTACCTTTAAAAAGATCAAAACCACTACCACTGTTACGATTTTCGAGTGTGATTATTATTCCTAATCGACACATAATATGTAAAAAATCTGGCTTATTACACTGAGGACCCAGGACCTGGTTCCTGGAATTTCTGGATGGCTTTATATTCCACGCGGGCGAAGCCGCAGACACGTACTATATAAAAGTAAAGATCCAAGGCCTAGCAAATGTATATATTTTTTCAGGCGTTATATGTTTTATTTTTCAAAGCGGAAGAAGTCGCGAGCACCAGCATTTATACAAGTTTACTGGTTGTTTAACAACATCAGACGTAGTTTAATTTTAGTGTTCGAGTGAACTTAGTAGGAGACATGTAATGGCCTTAAAAAGAGAAAAAGAGATTACCAGAGCAGGACGACCACTCTCTGTACGTAAAGTAATACATATTTTTGTGGCTTTTATTTCAGATTATCCTTTTCAACTTACGGTTGGAGCCACTAATGCTGCTTTTCATGTACCAAACCATAACGAAATCTATGACATTACACTGTCATAAGAACGTAGGGGCTTTAGTCACTTTAGTTGTATTATTTGGTATTTTGCTTTTATACTTACTCATTAAGGGCCAGTTTTATAAACGGCTACCCTTTTCCCGTTCGTTACAGTACTGTCCGTAAAAAATACGCCGAAGTTTATGAATATTGGCGATGGTTTCGTTGTAGTCTGTCAAGAACTGTCAATTCAACTTAGACTTTAATATTTTCTAATCTCAACTGGTCACTGGTCAAAATAAACGATAGGTAAAAGCATGGTAAAAGTAACATTTTGAAAGCAAAATATCAATGAGTGACTCATTGATTACTGATAATTGATAATAACTGACTTTTTTAGAGAAATAAATATGTAAATGTATGTTATGTCTAACATTATTGTATTCAGCATGCGAATGATGGAAGTATTTTCATTCTGCATTAATCTGCATTATTTCGGTTTGTGCATAAATAAGCAAACTACTTTTATAGAATTTACTACTCGGATTTATAGACAACATTTTTACAATATTAAGAATAATAACTGTAATTTTTTCTTGATTTTATAGTGTTTTCTTTTTAGTCTATTATAGTGTTTTGGGAATTGGTTGTTAAAATAGTTCATCGGCTTCAATTTTTATTGCACACGATGATGATTCATGATTCTCACATAACATAATGGAAGAATGAATTTGAAAAGTCAATACAACCTCTCTTTTATTGAAATTCGAGTTATTTCCTCTTCGACTTAAGCCTGAAATCGTAATAAGTTTTCGTATGCATAAATGGAACCTCGTTCTGGAGTCTACACTGGAGTCTAACAATGAAAATTTTTCTTCCGACCGGCGTTCCTTTATTTTTTCCGTCTCCCAGTTTTCATTTCACTTGCAAATGATTCATTCTTTATAAATTTACCACGAATCTTAAGAAAAAAGGTTTTCCGGAATATCAGTTGTACAAATATTTTTAAAATTCTAGATAAGAACAACATAACTGTCTCTATTTTGAATATAAGAAATCACGGTTAAAATTACAGACTTTTTTTTTCATCTCCTTGAAGATTGTCTAACAAAGATTGTTTTAGTTGATTCTCTTACAAGAGATCACTTACTACAAAACTCCCTCCGAACTTAGCCATTAGCAGCGCGTTGTGAAAACTTTTCAAGTCTGTTTTCTAGAAACTTCCATTCGGTATAGACAATGCTTTGGGAAATTAGATCGGATCAAGTCACACGGTAGTCGAAGCACGTGAGTGCCTTGACTGGCTAGTTAGGTGTGACTACGAAAATTATAGACTTGTGACATTCTAAAAATATATTCAAAACATACGTTCTAATTATGTGTGGTATATATATATTTTATATTACAAAGGGAACCATACAAGAATACGTTCCACTTGATGGTAGGTGTTTACCGTCACCTAAGGACATAAGCAACACCATTGCAGGTGTGCCGCAGCTATTACGGTTTGCTTGAAGAAGCACATATTGTAGCTAGGCAGAAACACCTTAGAAAGTAGATTGGTCCAAAGTTTGCATCTTATAACTCTGCGCGTGGTTATTTGGGATATTATGATTGTTATTTTTAATTTTTAATGAATAAAAAAAATCAGACATTATTTGCAAATAATAACAGTATATTTACTAGTCTTTATCTGTGTCTCCCACTTGTGCCACCTTTTGATAAATTTTAGAACTATATATAATATTTGTTTTGGTTTGGTTCTAGAAATGACAACATTTTTTAAATAAAGTTCAATATTTAAACAGAATACGCACCAACAGAATAATATATTGCTTATGCAAGACACGGTCAATCCCCATTTTCATCCAAATTTCAAATCTATATATGTTTAACATTTTAAAACTTAAAGTTATGGTAACATTTTTTTTAACAGGCTTTTTTTACAAACATATTATTTTCACAAGTATTAACATTAATGTTGTTACTTTGTTACTATTATTAAAAAATTTGCTTGGTAGTGCAAGAATTGTTTGGTATACCATTATTTAAGTTCAAAGTTTATGTAACTATAATGTTACAAGTTGTCTATTTGCGCTCAGGAGACGACCTGCAAACTAATACTCGCACATTCTCTACCTTTGTCCGGCAACTAACAATATTCAGCCCACTTTAAAAAAACTTTTACGTGTTCTTTGTAGACATTATACAAGAAGACAAAACACAAGCTTTTTCTTTGTAGCGAACTTTTTGGTATAAGGACACGCTGTACTTGCGAGTTAACCGAAGACAGAATGCGAAGCAATACATTCGCTTCACTTATTGCACTCGCGAAAATCATAGATTGCATAAGAATGGAATTGTTAGAGTTAGAAAGTGAGCTCTTAATATGTTTCGTTGCTGGACAGTTTTATAACAAGAAACAATATTCTGTTTACTTAACAATTTATTATATACAAGTTTACTAACGTCTGCGAAAATTACCATATTCATAAAACATTACAAAAGGCTTCATGATTAAAGTTTAAGAATTTTCAACGGCCAAGTTTCGAGCTCGCACCGACAACTTCTTAACTTAAAAAAAAAGATAGAGAATTTCGCGCACGATTAGTTTAGCTTGATTAAATTGAAATTAAATTAAAAACGTAGCAGTATGCTATTAATACTTCTTCTTTTTCTTTTCTTTTCTTAATGTTAACGTCGACAGATAGGCTGACGTCCACTTGTTGGAAGGTGGCTACCGCACTTTTAACACAAGCATCGCCACAGGTGTTGCAAGTGCGCTGCCGGCCATAGTAGGATTGATGATAAGGGAAATTGTACTCACACATTGAACACTCCCTTACTCACACATCGAAACACAACAGCACATATTTCTCTAAATACACAAACTTTTAGTTTTAGTTATGTGTCAAGAAACACAGTTTTTTGTATAAAATTTTTAACATCTATAGATCTTAACGATGGCTTAGGAAGTTTTAGAGAATTTAGGGAATTCCCTTCTGCTGGGAATATCATTCATCACATATCATTTCTATTTGGGAAGCAGTAGACTACCATCGATAAATGTATTCATTCACACAACGATATTAATAAGTAAAATAAAAAATAGTTTGCAAACATGATGTTTAAGCCATAAATAACACCATTACATCATTCTCACAATTTCGCATCCGACGCAAGCATACAAAAGCGTACGACAATATGATATTTTCATCATTAAATTTTAAACTCATCATTGCACCGTATTCGTTCGATAATCCATCATTGAGATACGGGCAACAAAAAGTGATTTATTGCAGCGAGTCTTTCGCAATTTTAACTAAAGTGTTTAACTATCTCCGCTACTCTTTTTGTCTCCCGTTATGTAAATATATTTTTAGCTGTGAAATAAAATGACATGTTGAATTTGTAATGATTTTTTTTTTTTAAAAAAAAGAAGAAAAAGATACATTTTTCAGCCGGTCGACCATGGATCCAGGTTGCTTCTGACAGGTCTTATTGGAAAATTATGGGCCCTGGCGTCAGACATAGATTCGAATCTATGTCTGCTATCTATGCATCCGAACATTAACTCCTGAGCTTTAATTGTTTGATTAATTGTAACTAATATTAAATTATATTGAACGAACTTTCTCAGGAAAGGTTATTTATTTATTCTATTTTTAGCTAGTTTGATTTCCGACATCAATTGCTTGCAACCGTAATGCATAATTTATCGGTTCACATTTCCCCTGGTACATTGCGTTTAGATCCAATTGGTATCCCCAGTGGACTTTTGCCGACGAACAAACATTTGCTTGAATTTTGAAGAATCAAGATACTGTAAATAGTTTCAGGACTACAACAATCATATATTTTAATTATAAATATATGGATACAAAATTTTAAGGGAAAGTATTTCATTTTCTTGTTTACTCTCTTAATGAAAGCACGAGAAAAACCGCGCTAGATGCAGCCTGATATATTAAAAAGTAATAATATTAATTGCTACTTGTATAATAATAATAGTGCTAAACGTAATAATAATGTTAATTGCTCACACAATATGTAATAAAATTGGAGGGTCACATTTATTTGACGAGCCAGTTGGAAACCAATTTTTAAGAAAATTGGTAACAAGCTGACAATCCACTGGTGCCTTAGCCAACCTTAACAGGATTAAAGATAGTGGATTTGGAAGGATAGGAAAATAGACTTTGCCATAACTTACCTAAATTATGTGCTGTTATTTCACTGTAGTCTTTTTGAAGAGGGTAGTTATACTGTCGCCAGACTGGATGCTAAATTTTTCAAATATTATAATAGGCGGTCTCGGTAGGTATCAGGTGGAAAATAGAACTTAAAAACACCAGTAGAGTGGATTTTGTTGCTAGTGGGATTATTAAAAAAAATTTAACTTACAAAACAGAGTGTTAGCGATTGATATTTTGTGTCTATTCATACAACAGCGCAACTGTTTCTGAGTGACTAAAAATAACCGCGTAGGCGGAAACACCGTGTTTTTGTCATTTTAATTAATTAAAGTCCCTTAACTATGAACGCCTACAATTTAATTTTATGTTTAAAAATATTTGTGAGTGTTATGGTATAACTAGAGTCATAAATTGAACAATTCAACTGGTGATAGTATTCAGCCTTTAACAACCGATATAAAAGCAGGTGTGCTTTTTCCGTAAGTTGGTAAAGGATAGCAGATAAATTAACCTAGCTGCTTCTTGAGTCCTTAATATCTAGAAGATTCCAATTGTTTGATTTAAGAAATTAACTAAGTTGTTTAACAAATAATAAAATAAACAAGAAATGAATGAAAGTTAATGAATGAAAAAAGTTGTCTGCACCAAAGTTTCAAGTGTATATATAAAAGAGAATGTCTGAAGACTTGATAAGACATGTTATGACTTTATGTGGACACCAAAGACATTTCTTCTTACCTAATTGTACAAGTTTCAACTGTACAAGTATTCCTTATAAGAGAGACTTCAGTAACTAAGTAAGAAAGCGAAATAAATAATAAATCTATAAGTTCTCACAATAAAAAATATATACTTTGTGTTTTTTTGGACATTCCTATCTCGAATGCTTTCAGTTACACAATGCCTAGAGTCAGTTTAACTTTTAAATATAAGGCGCCCGCACCCTGATGGAGTAAACGTAATTTTCATAATCATGTTTACTATGTATAAAAAAATAAATAAACATTTAAGATAATAGTCGCATTGAACGAGTGTCGCCCGCAGACATACTTCTCAGCTTGCCTACTTTTCGCTCGATTTACTAAAACAGAAATTCAGTGAAGAAAATTGTTAAAAGAACTTTAAAACGGTAGTCGTTTGTATAAAACTTTGTAGAACTCGATTGTCGTTCCCATTTCTGAGAATTTGTATACTTTACCTAGCATAGTTTTTGTACTTATTTTTTTTAAGTTAATGAAATAAAGAAAGTTATAAGTAATTAATAAGAAAGATATCAATCTTTCTTATTAATTACTTATAAATACCGCAATCTACATATAGTATTATTTATTTCTAACAGACACAAAAAAATCACATACGCGAACTTGTAATCTTCTTTACTTATAAAATCGTTTGTCCTGGCGTCAAATCCTGGCAGCCAAAACTACTTACAAACCTGAAATTTGAAATATACGTTTATTTTGTAACATAACTTATCCGCTGACAAAAGATTTTTGATAATTTCAATTCTGTGCGAAGCCGGGTGCGGGTTGCTAGTTTTTACTAATATTATAAAAAGAAAAGATTTTTATTTTTGTTTGTAATGAATAAACTCAAAAATTACTAGACCGATTTTTAAAAATTCTATCACTAGAAAGCTACATTATCAGCGAGTAACCTAGGAATATACTATTAAGTCTGGAAAGCTGAAGTTAGGAACATAGGTTTATTTTACACGCTGTACGCTAGAGAGCTTTTCACTGTATAAAGGGAACGTTACAGAACGCGTCCGCGCGTTGAAAGCAATTAACACTCAAAAATTCACAAATAATTATTTTATAAAAATAAAATATTTATGAACGTTTACGTACTATTCTTGGATGACTTTTCTCGATTAAGCCCCTCGCCGCTAATTGAATTTTGATGTCGCCGCGCGCCGCCGTGTACATACCGTGAAAAATAATTATACTCCATATAGACTGACTGCCTACAATTAGAATTTTTAAGGTTTTTAATTGAATATTTCGGTAATGATTACACCTTCGCTTTTTATTTTATTGATGAATGTTTTCAATTTGAAGGGAATTTTTCAAATGGGGGACTTATAATCAAAACCATGCCATTCTATTTTTTTAAGTTACAGTTTGGATAAAATGAAAAAAAAAAAAAGAGATTAAACTACTGATTGATCTTCTTTGTATTACTTAGCATTCTATAAAGACGTGTAGGTTATAGGTATAATAAAAATTCGAATATAAAATTAATTTATTCTATGTAAGTTTATAACATACATTTATCATGATTTAATACCGGGTCAAGTTTTGTAGGGTTCAACTAATGGACGGATATAATATGTTAGTGTGCAATGTTTCTCTTTTATTAATTTGATTTGACCTTTTTTGTGTTAGACTCGACAGACAGGCTGCGGTCCACTTGTTGGTAGGTGGCTACTACCCTCGCCTATAACAAGCAACGTCACAGGTGCTGCAAGTGCGCAAGTTAAGGTATGAAAAGGCAACAGATAGACAGAGTTACTTTCATTTTTATAATATTAGTATGGATAGTATGGATAGTCTAACTACGGAAATGGTAGATTTTAAGAAATAAAGAAAGAAGTAAAGGAAGATATTATTGGTATAGTTATGAGAAAGATATAAATTCCAGTGGGTTCCATACTATGCCTGTTTCGTGAGAGTTCTTATCTATACTAATACTACAAAGAGGAAAGATGTTTGTTTGTTTGTTTCTTTGTTTGCATTGAATAGGCTCCGAAACTAATGGATTGTTTTGAAAAATTCTTTCACTGTTGGGAAGCTATATTATCAGCGAGTAACATAGGCTATATTTTATGAAGTTACGCGGGCGTAGTCGCGTGCAACAGCTAGTCTAAACTAAATTTAAGCATTTAGCACCCACTAATTCCATAGCATATTACTGACTGAGAAGCGTCTCAGAAGTTAGTCTTTTGTCAAAGTACCACTTCAGTATACTATTTATGTATTCTTCCATATGATTAGTAAAAATAGCATATTTTTATGTGTGCACACTAAGCATATTATGTTATAATATAATCGATCATTAACTCAGTGACGTATTGGTTATTTATTAACCTCTCGTTAATGATGTGTTTTGTTTGGGAAATATGGTTAGAATGGCATTGCATTCAATTTATGAAGTTTGATGGAAAATGTTCATGAATTTCGTTGACAGCTAATTAGCATGTTAATGTCAAAGGTTTCAACACAATTTTCAATGAATATCAGCGGTTAAATAGAATGAATTAGTTTTAACATGTTTTGACACCTACTCATTTATAGGAATTTTTAATTAGTGAAAAAAGTGGACATTTTTTTGAAGTGAAAACTTCTATTAGCGCCTTTTATTGAGAAGAGAACGTAAGTGAACCGTCACGCTCGGAGTTGGTGACGTTGAATCGCGTTTACTCGGCTCCACGCGGCATCGAGCGCACTCGGATTGGTGACGCTCATTTTTTTTGGAAAATTAAGAGTTCGTGTAGTCATAATACGACTCCGATTTTTTTTTAGATCTAAGTCTGAAGGAAAAAATGATGTTGAAAAACTTCAAGATTTAAATGGCTTTTATTATAATAAGGCGCTGCAGCGAACTTTAGCGTAAACTCTTAACGTATTTGACAAACAATTTTGTTGTTGCATAGTATGCATAGAGGTCGATGGATATTATATAATTACTAAACATATTGTGCGAATTGTTTAACATGTCAAAACGGCGGATGGCTTTAATAATATTTATGTAACGCAGTACACGTAGTCAAATCAGTGTACACGCGAACAGTTCTTACGCCGAGTGGGATATATTGCAGGATTATGAGGGGATTCACCGCACGCGTTGGATCCCGTTTCGCGGGATTAATATTCCCGCCGCGCTCGACTATCATAAGTCCAAAATACGGATATCAGGAGGGCACACCACTAATCTCGAGCTCGAGGCATGCAAACTGCATGCACTTACAATGTTATTCAGCGTAGACAAGCTCGAAGCAAGGCAGAGTATAGTTCCTTTGTAGTCCTTTATAGTCTTTATACAAACTACTTGCTAGCAAGTGAAACTACTATAAATTCTGAATAGTGAATATAATAAATAGTAAACAAAGACCTATGAAGACAATTAATTGTAGATTTCTTCATATTCGTAATTATATACTTAGTTAACATTGATTAGTTATGTAGTGACAGATAGATTGTGAGATAGGTAAAATAGGTCGAAGATGTCCCGTATTTTAAGGTATTTCAAAAAAGTTTGTGATGATCACTTCAAAACTGTCTCACAGTCGGATTGGACACGACAATATTATTAATAATTAAAAAAAAACTAGTAATCTTAATGTTTATCTTTCATTTCATTGTCGTACACGACTGTACTTTCATTTTTTCTTCTATAAAACCCAAAGTGTGCAAGACGACTACAAAAATATATTTAAATTTAAAGTTGGCTTGTCGCACATTTACGAAAAGCCAACTTGCGACTACTGAAAATTGTACGAGACGACTACTAAAACGAAAAACATCAACTCTTTTAAAAAAGTAACACGATTTTTCAAAATAAGTTCATTACAATTTTGCGTAATTGCAAGTAAAAAAGGGGGTCTGGTTTAGGGTTTAATCAAGCACCCAGGCGTCCTCATGGGCCCTATTGACCTTTGTCCCTTAATGAAGGATCGCTTCCGTGGCCAGAGGCGTCTTTGTCACCATATTATGCCCCTTGTTTGTGGTGTGGTGCAAGAGACAACCTAACTTTTTTATAACTTTGAAATTAAGTAAATTACATTATATCATATAATTTCATGCATTCGAGTTGCATAAAACGTTTGAGAGTGCAGGTGATCGAATGCTATGCTAGTAGAGTTGCATAGCATTCGATCACCTGCACTCTCAAACGTTTTTAATATGCCAAGAATGCTAATTTGGAGCTACAATTTCCATCTGTTCGTAAACTGTTTTTTAATGGTATCAAATGAGTCCACTGCGTATTATATCTATTAATATTAAATGAAGATATGCAAACTCGTTAGTACGTCTTAAAGCTTGTAGAAAAGTTTGAACGAAAAGAAATATTTTTGAAAAATCAAAGATAATATAAATCAATATAGATGATTATTTCAAACTGTTAAAAGAAAAAATACAAAAATTAAGAACAACTATTTTTCCACGAATAAGCTTTAGTTGAAGATGTGACCAAAAACTTCAAACATTTTTAAATTTTCCACATACCAGTATCATTTCTGTGACGATCTCAAATTTTCGATCATAAACCAGAATTCATAGTAACAACATAACAACCAAAGGAGGCACCTCGCCATTTTGTTAAGTAGTTAGGCTCGTTATAATCCGGTGGATTATTAAATTTTGACAACAATATATGATGCTTAGGCGGATTGTCTTCACGCGATAAGTTTGCTCAAACGTAGCTGTCGCCTATTAGTTTTGTAAAGGGGATACAATTTAGGATAGGTAATCGCTTAAGATTAAAAACTTCCTTGAAACCGATAAACATACCCTTTAGTTTCGATGCAGATTTTAAAAACACTTTTATTTATCTTACTCACTAATGTAATACAACTACTACATATAACAAATGTCTTCTTTTACTATGAAAAAAAGTATTATAAAAATTAGGACTTAATATAACATTTTGACTTTTACAAGTTAAAAATGTCATATTTAAATTTTTATTTAAATCCTAGTAATCCTACTTTATCTATAAATGCGGAAGTTTGCGGGAATGCGGAATTTTATTATCCATATGTTTATTACTCCTTCACGCAAAAACAGCTCAACAGATTTCTATGAAAATTAGCACACAGATAGTTTATTACCTGGATTAACATATAGGATACTTTTTATGTTGGAAAAATGTTATGTTCCTGTGGGATTTTCAAAGAACTAACTACAGCGCGTACGAAGTCGCGGGTACAGCTTTTAACTAATAAGTACATAGTTCTGACCGGTCCTATTGGAGACTATTGGAGACCGGTCCTATAGGGAGGTCTATATCCAGCAGTGGACGTCCTGCGGCTGAGATGATGATGATGACATCGTTAAAAAAATAATTCTTTCGCTATCTTCAATAATAATTTGATTTTGGTGAAATTATTAAAAATATATTTCTAATGTCTCTGCCTAAAACTAAAATCACCTACTCATAATATTTTTGACATACACTTTTGAAATTTATGCGACTAAGTCTTCAGAAAGGTGATAAAAACGTTAGCTCCGCATATAATTTCTATCGCATATAAATATTACGAACTCAATATTTGGAGCTCTAAATCAAAAGTACATCCTCTATCGCTACAGCTTCTTAAATGAAGCTTTCGATAAACAGAAGAGCTCTTATTAAGGCACTAATTACAGCTTATTGTATTGGCATGTGCGCAGAACGGGTGGTCTTTGATTGCAGGTGAACGGATTCCTTCTCGGTAAAGGAACATAACCTGCATTATTAGCAACATGTGCAGTTTACTTTTATCGAATTAAAACAGTAACAGGCATTTGTAGGATTAAGCTTGGGTTATGTTATGGTGCAACTTTACTAGTGAACAAATATTTATATGTTGTTTTTTTAACTTCTATGTCTAAAATACGAGTATATTTAGAAGGTAAAGTCTCGCATGAAAGTCACTTATAGTAAAATTGAATTTTTTTTTTTCAATTGAATTCATTTATTGCTAAACCATAATGTATATACAAAGATGTTAAAAAATATATAAAAGACCAGTATTATGGACCCTGTCGGGCATGCAACTTAATGGTTTTATCTCGTAGTTAAGGCTTATCCTTCCAAAAAATTAAATTTTTGCAACATTTTGTAACAGTATTATTCATTATATATATACGCCTTTTCTTCAGCGAAAAAAATATATTGTTATCTACAAGATATGAGGAATGATTTGTTGGGATTAAAAATTTTATTTTATTGAAATTGATTCAGGAAAAAAATTCTAAACTCACCCCTTTTATATTCAGTTGTAACAATCTCACTTCTACAATATTTATCAAAAGATTATGAAATTTTGTACACTTATGAAGATAACAATGTAGCATGATTTGTTGAAAGCGCTTTTTGAAAATTCGTAAAATTGAATTTTATATAATGTTTTTATCAAAAATATTTCCCCACTTACTCAGCGCTAGCCCGTTCTCGTCCATAAAATCAGTGCGGGGCGAGTCGTGATGCTAGACGGACCTGTGCCGCGTTGCGCTTCATCAAATTATTAATTTTTACGTAATAAACAAAGAATAAACATTTTAGTGGCAGAACAGACAGTGCATGATAGTGTATATAATACTTTAATAGGTTTTCTTTTTTGTCTTTTTAATTAAATCTTTAAAAAACTAAATATAAATTATGTTGTAATATAATATTCAATTTATTAATTAATTAATATTAATAATAATTAATTATTAATTAATACATATAAATTAATAAGCCTAATAAATAAATAATAAAGCCACTATAAAGCCGGATTCCCACTCACGTATCTAGTGACTCATCGAATTGTTCTCCTAGAAGGAGCGGTGGGGGGTTTCCCTATTGTAGGTGGTCGCGTAGGGGACGCCCCCGTGACCTCCAGAAAAATCCGATATCCTCGGTACACCGTTCTGGTAAAAAGTTGGTGAGCGGTTCTCGGAAACTATGGGGGATAGAAGGGTGGCGTTTGCAGAAGGTCATAGAGGGTGATCGGTAGTCACCAAGGAAAGTGTCATCTGGTCTACCGGGGCACCAAAAAAAGCCCCCTCCTTGGACCCCCCCCGACCATAACTCGGAAACGGCGCGTCACAGCCGTATCGTGTTTGGGCTCATCGGGAACGTCTGGACGAGATAGAAAAATTGACCCCCCCCCGCAACTCGGAAACGGCGCGACACAGCCGGGTCGTGTTTGGGCTCATCGGGGACGTCTGGACGAGATAAAAAAATTGACAACCCCCCACCCTCCCGCGCGGACCCCCCGACCGTAACTCGGAAACGGCGCGTCACAGCCGGGTCGTGTTTGGGCTCATCGGGGACGTCTGGACGAGAAAAAAAATTTGACGCCCCCCTCGGACCCCCCCGACCGTAACTCGGAAACGGCGCGTCACAGCCGTGTCGTGTTTGGGCTCATCGAGGACGTCTGGACGAGATAAAAAATTTGGCGCCCCCCTCGGACCCCCCCGACCATAACTCGGAAACGGCGCGTCACAGCCGTGTCGTGTTTGGGCTCATCGGGGACGTCTGGACGAGATAAAAAATTTGACGCCCCCCTCGGACCCCCCGGCCGAAACTCGGAAACGGCGCGTCACAGCCGGATCGTATTTGGGCTCATCGGGGACGTCTCGACGAGATAAAAAATTTGACGTAACCATGGTCAACGGTTACAAATAGACCCCCCATGTTAGGTATCATTTGAAAGGATGAGGGTAATCTATCAACACCATCCTCCCAGCCCCCCTCCGCTCCCCCCTTACTCACCCCTCCTTTAAAATTATACAATTAATAATAATAAGACCCAAAACCAAACCAAAACAATTAGACATGGCAAAAGACAAGACAAAACGAAAACAAAATGAAAACGTGAATAAATTTTCTACAAGCATTTGTTTTTTTTTTAATTCTATTGACATGAATTTTAAAAATTATAAAAAAGGGCTTTTGATAGCTTTTAGAAAAATCAAGCGCTGAATCAAAAATATGGAGAAAATAATAAATGTTAAGTGTGCCTTTTACAGTTCAATATACCCTAAAAAGCCCCACAGAGTTTCCATTTAATCCACTTAGCCGCTTTTTTGTCCCACTCGATAGATTTTTTGAAAAAATTGAAGAAGCAAGATTCTCGCTCTAAAAAGTTTGTAATCTTTATCAAAATGAAAAAAAAAAAACACTTTTTGTCTCAATTTATTGTCACTTCATTCACTTGGTGAATTTGAAAAAAAATATCAAAATTAAAAAAAAAATTATTACCGCCGGCATTAGCGTTACCCAAACAAAACGTACCACGCGAAGTTTGCACGGTTGGTGCAAAAACTCAATTGTTTTTACTGAAAATTAAAAAATTTGTTAGTTTTGATAAAAACTTTTGTTTGGCTCTTTTACCATATATTTTATATTCGTATAAAGAAATATATATATATCTATACATATAAATAAAATTGGAGTGTCTGTTTGTAATATTGAAATAACCGTTTTTTACTACATGCATATGAATATATATACGTACATACACCATATATGAGTACATACACCAAAATAAACCAACCACATAACCAAACCAATTTTTTGTCTGTCTGGGTGTCTGTTTGTTCCGGCTAATCTCTGAAATGGCTGAACCGATTTTGACGGGACTTTTATTGGCAGGTAGCTGATTTAATAAGGAGTAACTTAGGCTACGTTTATTTTAGAAAAAACCAAAATAACATCCAAAATAACATTTTTTACAATTTTTGTCTGTCTGTCTGTTTGTTTGTTCCGGCTAATCTCTGAAATGGCTGGACCGATTTTGACGGGACTTTTATTGGCAGGTAGTTGATGTAATAAGGAGTAACTTAGGCTACGTTTATTTTAGAAAAAATACACCCCGGGCCAAGCCGGGAGCGCGCTGCTATACACTCTAAAAACATAACCCTCGTTGTGGCGCAGACGGGTAAAAAATTTTTACTAGGTAACATAATTTACTACCTAAATAACAAAACACGCTTCATTGTTACTGAATTATCCCTCTACATTGTAAATAATTATAAATTTGTAGTATGTATTTGCAGTAAAGTAGGCTCGGCTCAGTCGACTATGTCGTGCCTTTGTCGTCTAGTCTCCATACTACTCTTTGCCATCTCTGTGCGGTCGATCTCTTGTAGAGGGTGGCGCGGGGAAATCAGCCTAATAATTCAAGGCCAAATCGGCGTTATACACCTTAACGTAGTTTTAAAGTAACAAAAGATTAATAATAGAGTTTTTAATATGTACATATGGTTTAAAGTAAGTATATAAATTAGTACTTTTACATATTTTTTGATTTATAGATATATAATCGATTTAATATAGACTTATACACATACAAAAAACACAAAATCATTTAAAACCTTTCTTTTTTAATTTTGATGGACCACTCGATTCGTGGGCACAGCTAGTAATCGATATGTATTGTTGGAGATAATTCTAAATAATATATAAATAAAATGTGTCGATTCTTAATAAATAAATAGAGAAGTGAGTTCATTTAGTTAAAGAATTAAATTACGGTCAAAAAGTTTATGTGGAAGTGTCATATAAATCCTATCACGTTCTGCCAAGAAACAAGGAACAAACAAAATATTTAGGCAACAGCCCGAGTAGGCCGGGAAAGTTTCTTTAATTAAATCTCTAACGACGATTTCAAAACATCTGCTTCCTAAAAGACGTAACTCCGAAGACAGATTCAGAATTCTCTTCCATTGGCTTTGTTAGTAAATCCCGGGAACGGTTTAAAGTCCAATTGATTTAAATTTTATAAAACCCGCCTCTAATTAGGGCAGAACTGAAACTGAATAAGCGGGGTTTCAAACGAATCTTCATTAACACCGGGCTTCTTTAGTAGGTATAGTTACGCATCGAAGTTACGGGGCTTGCTTACTAAAATAAACAGTTGATGTAATTTTTTTCTTATGAACATAAAAGCGACTATATCAACATTAAAGCGACTATATTTTAACATTAAAAGTCAAGTCGCTTTTTGCGTCTATTTGTCTGTATATCCGCTACCTCCTCCTAAACCAAACAAAGAATTTTCTTTGACAGAAGAAATTTCTTTTTCTTGAGAATTTTCTTTGAGACAAGAACAGTCCTGAAGGTTAGCCGTCAACTTCCTGAACCGGTCCCTGCTCAGAGGTCCCTGTCAAGAGCCAACTGGAATAGCTGCTTGACCGAGGCAATCCCAGTTCACTCTCGGACTCTCGGATAATTAATGTAGCAGACATCTATCGTGCCCAAGCACGTGGTCTTGTTTTTTTTGATGGTTTTCCATTAGTTTTTCCCATAAGTTAGATAAATTTTCAAGGATGGTTGATAATATATAATAAAACTTAATTAAGATTTTATTTAATTAGAAATATATAATATATATTGCAACCAAGTCGCAGAAACTGTCTTCGGCTGTCTGTTTTTTCTAAACCAACCAACGGAAACAATCTTAGATATTTAGTTTTGTTTTTATAACTATCTATCTAACAGTAAATTAATAAAGAGTAACGATAATTGAAGTAAATACAGCAACGTTACCTACACTAAGCGCAATTTGTAAGTTAGAAGGTTCATTAACCGAAACAAACAATAACAATGAAAACACATTACACAGAACCAAGCACTATCACATGTCGAGCTGAGATCTGAGATGTTATCTATACGCGAAATGTCATAGTACTACTCTTTACGTGCCTTGGGACATTTTAGCCACTGCTTTCTAATAGCCACGGAGAAAGAGTCTTAACATTCAAAGTAATAGAGTTGAAACAAGATGCAGGTATAATTTGGTAATAAGTAAAGTTTGTGGAGACATATCGTAAGGCAGTATGGACTCTTGACGCTATTAAATCTTGGTTAAATATACTACATACCTACTACATACGGGTCTTCACAAAATTGTGATTGAAAGAGATCTTATTTGTTGAACACAATCTATTTCACTTAATACTAGGATTTCGGGCCTGGGACGGGCCTCTTGTCTAGAAGTCCCGGGACTTTTTTGAAAATTTTGCTGTCTCGAGTAACGGGACTTTCGGGTGGAGACTCGAGACAAGACACGATGGATAAAATTATATGGTAATCATGTCATTTTCAAAACATAAATAATCAAATTTATTTTTTACCCTCACTTGATTATATTTTATTCATTAGTTTCGAAGTCCCGGGACTTTGAAGCTGTGACTACCAAAAACTTTACTTAATACCTATTTGTTGTAGGGGATAAATCCAATTTGATAGTAACAAGAGAAATGCTAAATTTCTTTCTTCAACAGAACCAACTGATACATGTCCATTTTCATTTGAACTGTTAAACTACACATGGTTACAGCTTTTAACTCTTATATAGTCAATGAAACGAGAGGTGTGGGAGGTCAGGGTGAATCGGTCGTAGTTTCAAGACGTGGAATTCTAAAAATTCAATTTCCAACTGTAAATTTAGCACAGTATGTTGAAATAACAGGCTTTCCGTTCGATCGCTCCGGTCGGAACACGGCCAGAATTTCAAATGTAAGTAAGTAATTTACAAATGTTATAAAAGGAGAAATTCACTTAGTAGATTACACTACACAAAAAGGTTAAAAAAATTCCAATGCATGGTGCATTGGATTTTTTTAAAAAGTTTTTAGTTAGTTGTAATTTAACTGATTTTTATAACAGTTATGAACAGTAATGAATTATAAATGATGTTTATTATGAATGTTTGTCGAGGATAATATAACAATAATTAAATATAACAATATAACAAGATTTAAATTTCAAAATCAAAATAATTATTAACAATTTTGTTAAAGATTGACAAATGTAAAGTGTGCCATAATGCAATGAACCAGAGTGGCAACCCATAATTTGCTAGAAGACTGAGGTGAAATTACAAACGCAATCCAATTAAATGAACTGAGGGTTTCCAACCATAACGCAGTTATAAGATTTCACATAGATTTGTAACACTAATTAAGTGCCCACCCTCTTTTTACCTTGCAATGGAACGGAATAACATGAAGCACCACTTACTTGTTTGCTGGTTTACACAGAAACTATATCGCACCTTTGGTAAGACAAGGGCATAACTTACAAAAATTTGTAAAATGAGTTGGTTTTACTCACACACCGAAACATAACAGCACACATGCTGTTGTTCAACGGTAGTCTTTTGTAAGGGGGCGTTACTGTCTCCAGTCAGCTACTACTAAAAATAAAAGAATAAAAAATATATAACAAGTTTCTATAAAAGACAAACGCATTTTGTACAAAAACAATGACTAAATAATATGCATTTTTAATTTGTTTGTGCATGTTTATACGAGAGACAGGTCAGTCGTATGTGTCCGATCCGTCGAACCACGGAATGGAAATACAAATAGAAACACCATTAGGTAGCTTGAATTAATAACGCTAGGAAGGTTTTTGAATGTTTTTTCGCATCGCGAATTCAGCTACTTGGTAATCACGCTATTTACAAATCATAATATAATTAGGAACTAGATTTCTTCTATAGTAGTATATCCCCACCATCAGGTATTTGAATAGTAATCTCCCGTTTATCTGCAGCTCGCCGCTTAGAAAGGCATTTCAGAAATGACATTTAGCAACTGAATGATAACTTCGTTTTAATTGTACGCTGTTGATACACAAATAATATATTGTAGTGTGAAAGTATCTAGCTTTTTCCTATAAAAAAGTACACCAGGAGTTGTGATATAAGTTATGTATGAAAAAGGATCGCTCATGTAATTTTTTTGGACGAAAATCTGCTTAAATTTTGTACTTACAGAATCTAAAGAAATTTTAAATATTATATGCAACTGTGCAACTTGAATTTACCAACCATGGCCTCGTAAGGATGCAATTTTCCGGGCAAATGTTCCTATTTTCTCAACGAATATTTGAAAATAAACAAATAAATAAATAATCGAGTTTTACGTTTAGCAACACATTTAGCGACTATTTTTTATTTATATAGAAAACGATCTGAACCCAGTTATTTTTTTGTTTATGTTGAAACAAACACTTCGCACAACAAGACACAAACAGTAAATATGAAATTGTAAAAATTTCATGTCATTGGCTAGTTTTAGTTTTGTGAACATCAGGTGGACATAAATATATCAGGTGGACTTCAAGTGGACATAACAGTAATTAGGTTAACATTGAACTGTGTTTATCGGTAACTATACTATAATATGTATAATTGAAATAAGCACTTGTAGATAATGGAACGAAATATATTAAAAAATAAGTGAATAAGAAAATTCCCTCAAGTCATTAGTTTAGAAGGCAATATTTAGACATAGTAGTGTTTGAATTAAACATAAAATATAATTGCCCATTAAGACGTGCCCCGGGAGCAGTATCGTGCGATGTTACTGTTATGTCCACATTAGCTGACACAGTACTAGTTTAGTCCGGGAAGCGGGGTATGAAAATAACTGTATTAAATTAAATAAATACTAAATTGGTAGCATTTGGTTGTTCGTTCATTTAAAAAAAAACGTTGATTTCAGCATTTCCATTAAGGACTTGTGTTCCTGTCCTTTTTAATTAGTTACACTTTAAACTGAATGAACGTTTTAAACACACACTTTATACAAATAGACGTTGTTTTGTACGAGACTTTTTTAAAGTTTTTTAAATTACAATTAAGGAAATCTTTAAAAATATTGCTCATCAAATGAATATAGAAACATTACTATTTAAATTTTTGACAACAGTTGCATTTAAGAATACCTAAGAGCTGTAAAATAGGATTATGGTACCATACGCCAAACAAGTGAGCCACTGTGAAACTTAAATGTAGTTTAAAAAAATAACCATTCCTTAAAAAATTGTATATTTTAAGGAATAGGCAACATATTATAAATTTATATTAAAAATCAGTGTTTGGCTCCTGAACTATTGTAGTTTATTTGTTCGTTGCAGCAAAGCAATATAATGTTTACAATTCGTTCACGACGCTAAAATGTGCGATATAATATTGTTATTTCTGTCTGTGAAATCTCTTTTAGAAAATAATTTTGTTTACTTCCTTTTTGTCTTAATATTTCTGTCTTATAAATTTAATTATGTATGGTTACTGCCACCGGCAGTCACATTGCGTTCCGCAATCATAATCTAGGTGTACTTGTATCGCCCCGCTTTTTGTTTTTAGTGACGACCTACTTAACAACAATTATTTATTCAGCTTGTCAACCTGCTGTTACTATGAAATAATACTCAAATTAAGTGAAAAACACTTTCCAAATGAGTAACAAATCTGTATTCCTATATAAGTAAGACTAATGTTAATAGTTTTAAGTAGTGGTAGCTGGCGGCAGTAACTATCCCCTTACACCATCGAGAAATTTAGCATGTGTGCAGTGCAGTGAATGAGTAAGGGATGCCGTAGTCCATTTTCCATTTTTCCTTATCTCTATGTTCCTATGGTCCTTCCTCCTATGGTCGGCATGGCGCACTTGCAGTACGGTATACTTATTAAGTTATAAGATACCTTTAAAATGTAGCTATCTTTTGGCTATTAGTAAAATTAAATACTAAAAATTATTATAATGATATATTTCTGCAAACATATTTTACAAAAGTCGAAGCACTTTTTGTTGATAATATGTATATTAATTTCTTCATCAATTAAGATCCTTCTTCATTTTTAAGTACAGAAAAAAGTAAATGGGTGATCAAAATCGTTTTCATCAAATTGTATTTACATAAATATTAATATTTTTGGATCTTTATATTTACTTGCATTAGGAAATTGAACACCTGCGACAAGCTGTGCGTTCATTATACATTCCCCTAAGTAAACATTGCTTGTTCAATATCGGTCGAAAACATATGGCCTCCGCGTAAGACGTGTTTTATTAAACGAAGCTTACACACGTACAGGGGGTACCCACCGAAATAAAGATTTGTGGGTAACACGGAGTAGGTAATAGATTTATTAAACAATCAATAAGAATACCAGACAAAATAAACGCAAGCAAATTAATAAATAAAACAAACATTTTAGACCCAGTATAATATTTTAAAATTTATTTATACATAATTATACATTACAAACTGGCTTCGCACGAATGCAAGTTTTATATGCAAATTATATACTTATAAATATAATTTATAATTATATAATATTGCAAATTATATAATTATAAAAATTAAATTAGGGAGTTTAGAAGAAGTTAGAAAACAAATAGAAAGAGGCGGACGGCGACTTTATTTTATAACTAGCCGTTGCACGCGACTTTGTCCGCGTGAATTTATAAAATATAGCCTATATAGCCTATACTACTAACTGATTTTTAAAATCGTACCAGTAGATTTTGAATTTACTCATTACAAACAAAATAAAAAACACAAGTATTTTCTCTCTGAAATATTAAGTATATAATATATATAATTATACTTATATAATATAGACAGATGCATGTATATTTTTAAATTGACAGTCTTGGTAAATTTAAATTTGCATTTACGATGTTGGTCGATTTAAATGTTCTTAGAAATAATTGACTTTATCTTTTGTAATGGGACGCGCAGTTAATTTAAGAGGCCTTCATTGTTTGTTTGCTCTAACATTCGTGATTGAGGTGCCTCAAATAACGTTATGAGTTTATTGTAAGTGCACCGCGAAAGTAAGGTTACGTAATCCACAGTAACGTTACATTATAATGGCGGACAAAAAAATAGTATACATTTAATTAAACTTAGACGAAATATTTATATGCGAATTGATTAAAACTATGTTTTCCAAGGAGTTAAGAATATAACACCTATAATAGTTTTACTTTATAAACAGTAATATAACTTTGTATAATT
Source organism: Synanthedon andrenaeformis (assembly GCA_936446665.2). Lineage (NCBI taxonomy): Eukaryota > Metazoa > Arthropoda > Insecta > Lepidoptera > Sesiidae > Synanthedon > Synanthedon andrenaeformis. Next base: position 7,162,908 of record OW387781.2, on the reverse strand, counting down.
TTTAGTGTAATATATAATAAATCTTATTTAGTGTACCTATATTTACTTTTTGCAGTAATGTTATTTATAAAATTTATTTGCTAACTATTGACAACCCAATTTTATATATGCACTAGCTGGTGCCCACGACTTCGTTCGCGTTGAAAAATATTAAGTAGCCTATTTTGTGTCCCGTACGTCCAAATGTTTATCTACCAAGTTTCATGAAAATCAGTTAATTCGTTTCAGAGTTATGGAGTAACATACATACATACAATACCTACACTTACAGATTTATTATTAGTATTGATTATTAGGATGTTTAAATGGGAAACATTTTTGATTTTTAGTTATTAATTAAAAGAATTCAAATGTTACAAATTCTACACATTTTAGAAATGAATTATATTAGATAAGATATTGATTTCAGTTTTTTGTTACCATCCGAACGTTCACATTATATCTCAGAAGTGACCAATAACTAATGAGTAATCATAGAATTGGTAAGTTGCTCGAGTTGGAAAGTGTGCTCTTTATTCAAGTATTACAATAAACAGGAATAAATTGTCTATTTTCCAATAAATAAGACATAAGTTATTTTGTTTTATTATAATAATCAAAGAAAGAGATGTATTTTTTTACCACTCATTGTATCACTATAAGAACTTGTCTGTCGAAGGTCTGAACTGCACGTTGCTTTCGCAACAAACTGGTTGGCCGGCCGTACGGTCTTTGACACCGACGTCTCTGCAAATATATGTAGATAAAATTATAGCAACATATTATATACATATGCCTGACACAATAATAATTTGTAACTAAGATTTATGACGAAACTCTTCAATTGACAAGAGTTTACTTGACTTGGACTCTAATTTGTTTGAATTCAACCTCCTAAACACATTCCAGATTATTTTTATATTTATATCTATGAATCCTATGTTCCTTTCCAATGTTGTTCTGGTATTCATGTTATGATATGTTACTCAAAATAATTTTTCACAATCCTTTCTTTCTTTCAATTAACCATTAATTATGTTACATAGACAAACGATGTCCAAAAAGTAATTGTTTATTGAGTAAGAATTTTAAAGCATGAGCATTGTGACCTAATGGGATAGTTATATAATGAGGTACCACCTCTTATATAAGCTCTATGTACTATTATGATGGCTGATTATATTTGTTCATTGTATAATTGTATATATTGATGTAAAAAAAGGCAACTTAGGGTTTTTCCCCATTCCCCCTTTTTCCTTGGTGGTAAATAAAAAAATATTGAATATTGTTAGAAAACGAAATTTAAAGCTAATAAAGAATATTTTTATTTATTTTTTATAGTTCTATGATAAACGGAATAGGACGAAGTTGTTAGATAAAAACCATCGAGGTGTTGAAGCCACTGCTTATTTACAACATAAAGAGTCGATCCATTTAGTTATGATATAATAAAATTTAATTATGAATAACCTAGATTATGAAAGAACATTATGGGACATTCTCTTTTACAGAACGTTTTTATTTATTTTATTCTTTAGGGACACAGACTAAATAATAATAATAATATTACTACTCATTAGTAAAAAAAAAATTACATGATATATTAATTTATAACATGATAAATTGTAAACCATAAGATGAAGATAGATGAGTGGGCCTGGCATATCTTACTCGTTTCGTAAATGAAGATGCTCACTCACAATACTCTAATATTAATAAGAGTGCGGTTACTGCCTAGCTTATGGCTACGGAAACTCAATGTTATCTGCCAATCACGTTAAAATGTTAATTATTTTTTTATTACGTTTAATTGTATATTAAGTATACATATTCATAACACGAACGAATTGGACAATTAGTTGATAATTGCGAGCATTTGTGAAGCGATGTATTAACTGAACAATATGTGTATAATGGCATAATCTTCATTACCGTATCGCGAAGTCAACGAGCCGTGAAAATGAAAGCATTCTTTCTTTTCATTATGCCTCATCATTATATTATATAACCTTTCATGATTACGGTTCGAATAGACGATAGCACTTGAAATTTTAATATCATTTTATTGTTGAATAATAAATGTAGATTTTCTCATAACAATGTTTTTGATCAGGGAAAAAATAAGAAGTGATGTAATTGTGGATCCCAAACAAGACTTCTTTTTAACAATATCTATGCTATTTAATATCTTAGTATAATCGGCGCGAATCTTCATGGGCTCTGGCGATATCACGTGTCAAATATGCGCAGTAACCGATTTTAGGACTGTTTGTGAGGTATTGAGACGCAGGGATGGAGCCACGGAATGAGCGAGACGCATTGATAACATTTATACGAGAGAAAGCAGTTGCGCCGTATTGTTCGCAATTCTACATGAGCAAACGAAAGATACTCGCTCAAGGTCAGAGCCCATGAAGATTCGCGATGTTTATAGTAGATGTGTTAAATCACACCTACTAGTTTTATGTAAAAGAGCGAGAGGCAGCCTGACGGTACACTTGATGTTAGGTTCATCAGCATCAGCCTGTGTCTCTCCACTGCTAGATGTAGACTTCTCCCAAGGCTCACCACTACATACGGTCTTCTGTTTTTCGCAGTCAGCTACTTCCTCTTACTCTTACTAACGCACTAATAGACAGGAAGAACAAGTGCTGTTTTTTCACTGTGATATTCTGCAAATCGATGGCTTTGCCGCCAGAAAGGATTTTCAATTTATATGTAGTAATATAAAGTAGAAAATCATTGTCTTGAAAATGTTGAGGCGATTAGTCGAAATTTTCCTGGAAATGTTAACGAAATAAATAAATACTACTTAGATAAATTTTCGGTCTATTTGCTTCACTGACAAAGTGATAAATAATTTGTGGGATGTGGGTACAATCACAAGGGAAAGCGAAAAGTCAAAATATTTTCTTAAATAATGATTGCGAATGAGAAATTCTGCTTAATACTCGTATAATAAATGCGAAAGTTTGTATGTTTTTAAGTTTGTTCCTCAATAACGGCGGACTTGGATGAATATTTTCACACATATAATTTATTACCTAACATATAGGATACTTTTTATCCTGTAGAAATTTTAGGTTCCCGAGTGATCGTCTAAAAATATGAAAAAATAGTGGCGGGCGCCACATTAGTCACTGAGATTTATTACTGTCAGGCTTTATATTTACTTATATATTTTCTCAGGGGTTATTTTTCACTTTACCAACTTCAATTAAATAATTTAATTGATCATTATTTGCAAAAAAAAGTGTATAGGTACAATGTAATATTAAATTTATTAAAACGGCATGATAGAAATGAAGTATGTGATTTCTTTGATTTTCTGTTTAATATTACTCCTGGAAATTATTTCATGTTTTAGAATAGGTACTTTTCTGTCTGATTGTACACCGGAATGGTTCCCCAATAGCAACACAAATTACTACTACCGTTTTCGTAAGCTGCCGACGAAACCCTTCAATAAAGAAACACACGTTTCAATTTATAATTGACTAATTAAAAGTTGACTAACCTGTTTAAGCGAAGCAATTTGACTAATCATAACTTATTTTATAATATAAAATTTGTTTAGGAAGTAGATTTTTGAATAATAATGGAATTTGACTAATTTATATTGAAAGTAAAAAAACGGATATACGAATGGTTGTACGATAAGTGCACTACAAATTATTTATGTATTATAATATAAATTTATATAATATATGCGATTAAAAACACATGCAAGGGCTATGCTTGGTCTCAATTGGGATAGTTAGTATTAGTATATATATACTACTAGTATGCGCCCGCGACTTCATCTGCGTTGAAAAAAAAAAAAAAAAAAGAAAACACCCGACCAAATATTTAACATTCGCTGTGACAACAGTGGCGCCCATTTTTTATATTTTTGGACAATTCCTCGGATACCTAACATTTTTCCAACATCGTAAATGTTAACGTATCCTATATGTCAATCCAGGTAATAACTATCTGCAGCCGTTTTTGCGTAAATCAGCAACAAACATTCATACATCTTCGCAAACTTTCTAATTTATAATATTAGTAAGATATAGCTGTCCCTCTGGAATTTTGATACTAATAGTGAAAGAATGTTTTAAATAGGTGCACTAGTTCTGGAGATTAACCTTCACATATTAACAAACATACAAAACATATGGCATTTTCGCATTCTCTTTATAATGTAACGCATGAGCCATATTTCTACACAGGGTTCAGTTCAGTCCATGCGTTCTCGAAAGTTACCACAAGCCCTACCACATGATTAGCCAATTTAGTGGGGGATCAGTTGCACATTCGGCAGCCTCGGCTGTTCAGTCGACTCGGTGTAGTGCTAACGTTGAAGGAACAAAACTCATACAAAATGTGCGGTGAAATGGGAAAGGCGGTTCTTGGGGCACTGACAGGCGCTTTTCTCTGTGGCCTAGTGTCTGATGCGGCCTATTTGCAGGTAAAGTCCGTCCATAATAGTGTATATAAAAAAAGGAAATTTGTTTATTTGAAAGAAAAATTTAACAGAAAAAAACAATTTACATTATTTAGTGATTTTTTTATAATTTTTGACATTATTTAATGAAATAAGATTTAGTGATTTTTTTACATTAGTCTCGTGCTCGTGATTACTATATTATGTTATCCTACATATTGTATGTAGCATGAAAAATATTAATTATGTGCCATAAAATGTTATTATGTGCTATTATTTCATGATAACGGTGTGAGGGGTCAGTTGTTGGCGCTAGAAGGGCTAAGTAGTTATGGCTGCTGAACTCAAATATCTAATGTGGCTTATTCAGAAAGTTTGACCTCAGAATTAACTATTTTCAACTTTAACTTTTATTTTTAATTTCATTATTATTAATATGTGAAAGTTTTGAAAGACGTTACTCAATGGCTCAATGAAGCGTAAACAATTGAGCAGATTTTGGCGAAACTCGACATACAGAAACAACGTGTCCTGACCATGTATTCTGAAGTTTATTTAAATAAATACCTAGCACAAACGAAACCGCGGGCACCAATTAGTAAATAATAAGGGCCAAACCAAATGTCTAATAGGCACGCGATTACTACACCCGAGTGGGACAAACAAAACATTGCTGTGTACACAAAGAGCCGCCGGCCGCATATACGAACGTGTTTGTTAGGGACTGACCCGGCAGCATATTTGTTTGGGGCACATTTTTAAAGGGTAGTAGCTGGCAAAATCTCAGTCTGTGGGTAGCTAATAAGACAGCTGCGTGAAAACTTGTTACAGAATGCAGTTATAGAATTTTTTTATGTTAATCCCGACAGACAGGCTGACGGTCCATTTGACGTTAGGTGACTACCATCGTCTAGAACACATTAGTAGGATTAAGGATAGGGATGAGAAAGGGATAGGGAAACGGGCTCTGTCATCCCTTACTTACTCACCGAAACTCAATAGCACACACGCTATTATTTCACAGTGAATTTCTACAAGGGGGTGGTTACTGTCGCCAAACGGGCTGCCCAAGTGACTGCGAATTGCAGAATGCCCTAACAATACTTTCGAAATCCAGACCAAAGCCAACTTTGAAAATTTCATCTCCAAAGTTATCCGTTCCGGGAATCGAACCCGGGCCCCTGAGAAAGAGCGTTTAGGTAAGCACCCTAACAACTCATCGAACGGTCTCATCAATTTAAAATTCCCCAACAATAAATATTCTTTATGATGTTCGAAGTCTACACAAAGTTAATGTGAAGATCAAAGTAACGCACTGCCACTCAATAAACGAGTGAAAAAAATAAAACACATCTCGTCCGAGAGGTGAGAATTTGTGAAATTACTCTTGAATACCAATTTGGTAGCAACGCCAAGTTCCAAACAATTTCCACTTTGTGAAGCTTGATCAAAGAAATAAAACTAAAAAACAGGCCTCCGACGAAAATGAGAGTAAATTTAACCAACAGTAATTCGCCTTTGAAGGGCTCAAGGGAAACTCTAGAGAAAGGAAAATTGCAAAAGTTAGTACACCCTTATGGGGGGTCCCAGTTATTGCCAGTAGATATTTTAAGGTCGCAACTGGCCTTTGCAATAATTCTACTTAAACGCCAATTATATCAAAACTTTCACCCCTTTATGGATTGCTCCTACCGTGAAGTTTAAAAAATTATTACGGCCAGTCGTTACTGGGTCAGTATTAGTATAAAAAAAATCTGTATTCTTGGTCACCATACATGCTATAAAACATTCATATTCATGTTTCAAGTACCAATAAATATCAATAGGGCTTTTAAGTGAGAGGGGCCAATGTTTCTATGTGTGTTGTCACGGCCGTCCAGCTATTGCGTAGCGGCAATTCCCTCTGTGAAGTTGCGATAATTGCACCGTGTTGCATACAAGCACTGCAAGCACACCAACTGTGCAAAGCCTTTAAAAAAACAATTGGTATAAAGAAAGATACATTTATAAAAAATACTAGCGGCCCGGCTTCGGATTCGCACGGATGATTTTTTTCTGGAAGTTGTGTACACAAACCTTCTTCATTTATCGCTTTTTTATTATTGAAAACCGTATCAAAATCCGTTGAGTGGTTTAGAAGTTAGCGGAGAAACAGACTAAAGTTTTAATGAAAGAAATGATTACTGTGAGCTAACCGTAACAGATAGATACGCTATCCATGAGTTTTCTTTAGGATTTTAAAAGAACTACAATCTTTAGTACATAATTTTTATGTATCTCTTAAAGGCATGTTAATTTAGTTTTCGTAGTCTTGGTTGCAAAGTATTTTTTTTTTATACTTACATAAAAACTTAATTAGGATATAAGTTAGTTATATATATTTTCGTGAAAAATTATCTAACTGTTTATGAAAACCTCATCAAAATCCCTTGAGTAGTTTAGGAGTAAGCGGAAATATTATGTTTCATCATAGAAAAATATGCAAAACGATACCCAACAATTCTGGCAATTTCTTATCCTAATAAGAAGGTTCTGGTTTTGAGTTACTTACAATGTTCTTTTAGAAACAAAATTTGTAAAATAGGTACCTAATTAAGCAATAAATACCCAATTAATTACAATTTTTCTTTCAGAGATACGAGACATACCCAGAGCAGTATGAGCAAGCTCTTATTCGAAAACCATTAAGGGAACACGAAAAGCCACAAGACCTTCGCAATGTTCCTGGAGTTCCTGGAGTAGATTATCCGATTTATCACGAAGTACCAGATACACATTTCTCTTGCAGCCACGTACCCGTTCATCCTGGAATGTATGCTAATGTAGAAACAGGATGTCAGGTAATTTCTTCAGGTTAAATATTTAAAGGGCTTTCATTTCTAACTATGTCTCTCCATTTTTTGTTTTTGTGACGAATTTTGAAGCGGTTTTCACTATCATTATAGAAGTATTTCTACGAAAAGTTCAATTTAATAACAAAAACCAGCTTTTTGGGGGCTTTAAAAATGACATAACATTATTGATGCCTCGTTAATGATCACTGTCATCATGACTTATGAATAATAGCATTGAAAGTTTGTACTCGGCTCTGTTCTGGATCTGAAAAGTAGCGTAAAGGTCCTAAGGTAAAATCAATCTATAAAAAGAAAATATTTGTACGAGTATTTTTGTATTTTTGTGAATAGGCTCAAAAACAACAGGACCGATTTTTAAAATTCTTTCACCTATAGATAGGTACATTATCAGCGAGTAACATAGACTATATTTTATAAAATTACGTGGACGAAGTCTCGTGCAACAGTTAGTATTATAATATAGTACAAATTATAATATCGTATATTCTTTTCGTATTGTCGCATCTTTTAGTTAACAACAACCACACTTTTCCCATTAGGCATAACCACGAACATTTCCAATCGACGAACATTATTAGATTAATTCAGCTGCATTGGCCGCAAATGTTGAAGCGCATTCAACATAATCCACTTGCCTACTGTGCTGTGCACCTTACGGCATAATTAATTATCGAATCGGACACAATGGTATTTAGGATACCGAATAACCAGCTAAGGCTTTGGATACAAAAGGGGTTCCGACACAAAATGCCGTAGGGCAGGATAGATAGATTGCTTCAAACAGGGCGAATTATTCAAGAAGGGAACTTGTATTGTGCACGAATTGCTTCTTGTACCTAATTGGTTTCGAAGCAAGGAATTTGCTGTTGAATTCTAAATGATTAAATTCTTCTCGATATATATTTAGGTAGGATCTTCTCTTCTATAAAAAGTTTCTTCATTACACTTTAAGGTTAAACTAGTCGGCGGCTCGAACTCATTGGTGGGTGTGGCTAAAGTGCGTCCTGTCTCACACAGCACGCAGCGCGAGAAGAGCAGTCGAGTGAAATGCACAACGATTCATACCAAAAATGAGCACAGAAAAAACATACAGACTCTTGGGAAAATGCTTTTTTTGACAAAAATACTGCATGTATCTATTTCGTGTAAAGTTATTTGAACTCTTGAAAAACTAATCAATGTCTGTTGTTAAAGTATTCTGGAGTTTTTGTACACTAGAGTGACCTATTCACTCTCAAAATTGCATTAAAAATAGTGTTTAAATATGGATTTTTCAAGGATCATATAATTTAAATTAATACTTTTTTACTAGTTTGTATAGCAAAGAACCTAGTTAACCACAAGATAAATCGATATCATGCTTACTTTTGTAAATTAAACATAAAACAGCGGAGTAATAATCATTCAAAGTCTTTATGGAGGAAAAGCTGACTAGTTTAATCTTAAGCTACAATTGCGCTGCCTACCCTGCAGTAATAAGTCATAATAACCGACAGATAAATATAGCGTTTAGAATGGATCATTTCTATAGCTACGAGTACATATAAAATACATATAAATGGCGGCACCACCGTCATCACAACAATAATGATGTGGGGCATTATAATACTCATACATTTGCACAGGTGTTACATTTTCATTTTCCAACTCAAACGAAGTCGCGGGCACCAGCTGGTTTAACCATGTAACTCTTACAAATTTTGCTATGAATATGGTTCTACTATTTTTCAACCTCATGCATGATACGAGTTTGTATTAAAAATATACCTATATCAATTTTACTGTTTTGTAGGCGTACCACGTCTGCCACGACGGTCGTGAAGGACACCAGGGCGCTTCATTCCTCTGCACCAATGGAACACTCTTCGACCAGACTAAATTCGCCTGTGATTGGTGGTATAATGTTGACTGCTCTCAAGCCATTGAACATTACAAGTAAGACTATTTATTTCTTTTATCTTCTTTACACTGTTATAAACAATGTCACTTCCCGCCGTCTGTCCCTCAGGTCCCTCTGTATGTACGCTTAGATCTTTTAAACTACGCATTGGATTTTAATGCGGTATCTTACTAATGAAAATAGCGTTTAACGAGAAAGTTTTTTTACATATATTTGTATATACCCGCACTCGTGCGAATCCGGTAGATGGTCACTAGTAACTAATATTATAAATCTCAGTGAGTTTGTTAAATAAACACTACGACCCTAGTGTCTTTTCTCGTAGGAGCTAGGGTCTCTGGGTATAAATGTATCAAACGCCGTAAACAATAGTGGCGAAGTGTGGTATGTACCTATGTATGTACGAGAAAAAAAGTGTTCGTTTGTTGTGCTTTCATGCCTAAACTACTCAAGCGATCATCTTAAAATTTTTCATGCTCGTTATCAGGGATACGGAAAAGGATATAAGGTACTTTACGTCCAGAAAAAATTACCGTTCCCTAGGGATCACCTAAAAATATAAAAAACGACATGAGACTTTGCGCGCCACCGTCGTCAATATAATCGCCGAAAAAAGCATATCTAAAGAAAATTTTATAAAAAGTGAAAAATTAATTATTTTCTCTGTACAATTTTATTTTTAAATAAGTTTGATTAGTTTTTTTTTATGTAACCAATGCAAACAATGTGAATAATAAATATTCAGATTTATCGAAGTCTATGTAACTATTGCTTCCCTACAAATTATTGCTAACATATTTTTGGCACATGTTGGCACGAACGAAGTCGCGAGCAAAAGCTAGTATAATATAATTATTGTGTGGGAAGAAATGAAGAACTCCACATTATTTACACATTTATAATGATATATATTACACATATTTACAATTGAACAAACGCACGTATGGGCGTTTTTACATGATGTGTGGAGAAGTACGATGGGCGTTTGTGGTGATGACGAGTGACGAGAAAGCGCGTGCTTTCTGTAGCAGTGTTGGAGGCCGACTGTCTCTGGTTTCCGTGCTTCTTCATTTAAAAGAATGACACGGCAACTAAAACGTAAATTCACAAATAGGTTATTAAAAAGAGGTCGCCACAATTGTAATAACTATAGAAGCTGCTTGTAATTTCTAAGGTCATACTAAATTTTCTGATCACCACAAATCCAAATTAATTCTCTAGTTGGCGATATAATTAACAATTTAAAATAATATACATATATTGTTTCATAAACTAAATATTTCATTATTTTGTAATTTAGTTAATAATATTTTAAAATTCATTTATTAAAAAATGTTTTTATTTTCAGACTGAACGCTGATCCACTGAAAAATCCGTACACTCCTAAACCAAAACCAGAAGATTTATTGCCACAAGGCTTGTATTACAAAAAATATATTTAGTGCTAAGACTATTTCATTTCCTTTGATATTTTTATACTCATTTTTTTAAAGAACCTTACTTTTAAATCAGAAATTCGTCTCATAAAATCCAACTCATTATTTATTTATTGTAATGAATAATAACTATAATTTATTAGGGAAATCACAAACTACTTATAAAAGTGACAATTGTTAATTGGTTTAATAAAGTAAAATAAAAGATTTTAAGTAATTTATATCTTTAATTTTAATTTCTAATTGGAATTTATATTTTTTTCTGCACTTTTTTTTTAAACCCCGACGTCCGACCATGTTATTAGTTTGACGTATGTGTGGATTTGGGTGTCTGTCTGTGGAATCGTAGCTCCCAAACGGATGTATTGATGTTGATCCGTTTTTTTTAATTTGAAAGCTGACATGATCCGGATTGTTCCTAGCTATAATCTATGAAGATCTGTTCAGACGTTTGAAGACCATAAGCCTATTTCCTAGTTAACGAAGGCATTTCACAAACCTCCACATGTTCCATTGATGTGAAATTTGATTCAATGTTACTTCGGTGGTATTTCCATGACATGGCAACCTTGACCTGATGCTGCATCAAGTAGTCTGCGAAGTACTCCTCAGCAACTTACAGCAGCTATAGCGTGTTTAGGCTCAATAGAAAGTAGGGGTTAATTATATATTATTAATTACAGCTTGTTAAAGAATGGATTAGTAAATAAAATCCCTTATAGCCCCTTATAGTGGATTTTCATACTTCTGATGAGAAAATGTTAATTAACACCAATGAAAGAGCTGTATTCGTTTGAATCAATTTGTAAGTTTCATATGAATGAACAGAATGAACTAATCATTTCACAGGCTGGAAGACGGGTTCGGCGCTGCGACGCTGTTTAATTAAAAACTGAAGCTGTTATGTGTGTCGGATAAAATTTCTATAACTCGAATGGCATACCTAATACCTAAAACGACTTGGCGTGATAGTATTGATGGCTTTGGAAACAGGATACTTTACGCACACACCGAGACAGCAGCACACGAAACATTATTGCTCTAAGAAAGGAAGGAAAGCAGTATATTCTTTTATTTGCAATCGGTATAATAATCAGGAGAATATTTTATCTGGTTAATAATAAATAAATAAATAAAAATGTGGCCTCTATTGACATGAATGTTGTTTACTACCAAATATCTTTAAAGTGAAGTAACAAAGAGTGTACGCGCCGCTTCAAACTTCCTATCCCTTTCCTTGTCCCGTGCACGACCGTCCAGCGAGGAAGAGGGAGAAGGGAGATAGTGCCGATGCGCTTGCGTCGGACACTGCATTTGTATGTATATATTATTGTTAAATGGCTTCGTGACGAGAAGACCTTTTCCGAACCGCTCCGCAAAAGACCCGCTTATATGCCGCTTAATACTGAACTTTAATAACTATACGAAATCGCGTGTAAATAACAAAGATTGTGCCAAAAAAGGTGAAGTGATTTGTGTGTGGGAGTTTGGATGCATCGAGATAATCTCGCGAGGATCATCTTCGCCGAGCGCAGTCCCGAGCCAGATCCTGGATCCCAGCAGCCCAATTCACGAGGTACGTGTTGTGCACAATTCATACGCCCCGCTAACGCATTCCATTTTCCCCTTAATTAACCTATGGAGCATACAGCCATCCGCATATGAAGATTTTTTCTTCTGGTCCTTCACCCGCATCCCGCATACCCAAAGAGATTAACTATTTTCGTGAATAGAGCAATTTTCAAACGGTTTTTCCGACAAAGTTTCAATTAAGTTCAGTGTAACTGAAAAACGCCGACAATTTTTGTCTCTCGACATACTCGTGTTTGGGCAGGTCGCGTCCAGGCTGTGCGCTTGTGTGTGCACTAATTGACACTGAAACAATGTTCGACTGATAACCGTTGTCGTTTGAGCAAATAAAAAGGAATAAATGCTACGTGTTTCATTTGGAAAGGTTAAATGTTAGTGTTACGTTCCCATTATGCTACGTTTAAGTAAAGCGCGTTATTGAACCGTGTGTCAGTGAACCCTATTAAGGGTTTAAGACTAATCCCCTTCTCCTTTGTAAATAAATAAATAAAATTGAGTCTAAAAACAATAAAAAAATAAAGACATAAAGAATTGTGATATTTTCCTTTTTTAATAAAAGTACGTAGCCTCGTTTCGCAATAACCATAAATTTATTATTTAATTCAACAGTAAGGCTATTAATTCCTTTTTTTTAATCCCACTAATATTATATAATATATACTATTATAGTTTCATATATAACAACCTATTATTTTATATATTAGTTCTTAAGATGAAGTCTATATTGGGTATAGTATTCCATAAAAGCAAAAGCACGGTTTTTTTTAAAAAAAAAAAACATAGTTAACATCGACAAATTCGTTAATATATAGAAAAAGCCTAAACGTTTATTTGAAAAATATTCAGTTTCCATTTTTTCAAAGCATAAAATAACGGAAATTAAAAAACAAAGCAAAATTTATTTAAAAACTAACAATACAGATACTGGCCTTTTCATTAAAAACGTATGCACCAAATATTGAATTCAATACTATCGGGATCAATTAAACAATTATAATAAAAAATATTAAAGTTTTAAACTTTTGTGAAACTAATTCATTATTTTGCTCGTAATGTTTTTTACAAACAAAATCAATTTTGCATTGTATAAAATTTGACTAGTAGGTACGCAGTCCTATAGACGCATGTGTTGTGTTAGTCTTGTTTTGCCAACAGTACTGTAACGTATATTGTTAGCACAGGAAATAAATACGACAATAGATAAAGTGAACGTTTATTTGTTTGTTTGTATAAAGGAGGTAATCTTCGAAACTACTCATCCGATTTATAATAAAAAAATCTTTCACTAATAGTTAATAATAATTTTAGACATTTAGGATTTAGGATGGCTTAATATTCCACACGGGCGAAGCCGCGGGCAACAGAAATCGAAAAATATAAAGCATTTCAGAACACTGTCAATACAATCGTCGCTTTAACTTTATTAACTGATAAAATTGATATATTGTATTATCTACTTATTTATTCGAGTTTTACATGAGGTATGATATTGTTCACTTTAATAACACAATAAAGTGTCCTCCTATATTCACTCCGTTTCTATACAAATAATAAGGGAAAACAATAGGTTTACTGTTGTTGTGTTATTCAAAATTAATCTCTATGCGTATTAGTTTAAAGGTGCACTGATCTGTATTGAGTGTTTGGTGATAAACAGTTAAACATGACAGGACCCTCTTCGTAAGGGAACACCTGTCGGTTCGATTTAGTTCGGCAACGTGAAATTGTTAGTGTCACATCGCCTCTTTAAATATTTAAGCTAGGTATCGGTTCAGAGAACTAGGTCTTCGTTTCGATTCCATTGAGATTCTTCATTTTAGCTTGGTTACAGAAGTATTGGCCTATTATTTCACTGTACAACGTAGTGTATAGTGCAATAATCTGTCTGTGTGTCTGTATATCCGCTAATTCCTCCTAAACTACGCAACCATTGAAAGTGCGGTTTTCACCATCAGTTAGATAATTTTTCACGAAAGGCTTATACGTCAATATATAATCAAAAACTTATACACATAGTAAAACCACACCTTGCTCGTTTCCATCACGCCTATGTCCAGAGGCAGGAGCCCTGTAAATACGAGAGCGGCATTTTAAGAAACGGTTGGTAAGACTTGCAAATTTGCAGTTGCACTTCCATTTATATTATTCCATCTATATATTTCATTTATTCCAATATTCCCCCTTGTCGACTGTTACCTTTTTTGTGTGAGTAATGATCGTCAACAATTCGTTCGTTAAAAAATGACTTTTTATCGCTTAAACTTTTCGAACCTCAAATGTTTTCAATATACAAATGATAAATATTCGCAGAATTCAATTTAGTTAATTGAAAATATTGATAACTCCAAAGGAATGAGAGCGCTTCAATGATGACAGAGGACACAGTTTTAAAACAATTAATTAATATTGCTTTAAAATTAACAGTTTACCTATGAAATGTTTGGTAACGTTTCTTTTATAGGAAATTGTGAAAAAAAAGAGCCAAGTATATAATAATAAGAGAATAATAAGGAGATAAGTATATGCATTCAACGGGGCAATGCCGCCAGCATTCTGGCCACTTTACCGTCTACCGAAGGCTTAATAGGTTTAAATTATTTATAAGTATTTTTTGAAAATAATTAGTTAGTTTTTAAGTTTTTATGTTAAATTTGTATCTTCATTTAAATGTAAATATGTTAATAAAAATACATGTACGTTTTTATATCCTCTCAAAAGAGAATAATGCATGTAATAGTATTTATGTTGGACAAGGTCCCTTGTTTATGCAAGGGGTATATGTAGGTAAAGGGTTAAATCAACTTGGAGTAGAGCTGTGAATAACGCATAGTATGTTATTATTTAAAAATATTGTGAAGTTGTCCACATGTTTGTTAATCAACTGCGTGCTTCTAGAAAGATTATAGTTGAAACTTTTATCACATATAGATAATGAATTGGTAGATACAACGCTTCAGTCCTATAATTAACAAATAGAGACAACGAGTAGAGTCGCGCTGTAATCTAGGTAGTGTACGATCTAATAGTCTAATATTTAAGATCCATTTAAAAATTTAAGAGAAATTACTGTTAGATTCAAAAAATAAGTGTGCGTCTGTGTCAGCTCCGACGCACGATTGGAGTTTACTCCTTACGAACGTTTTTTTTTTTTATTTTATTTATTTATTTATTAAGATTACATACAGCCATAAATTTAAAAAATATATATTATAGATTATATACAAACAGGCCTAAAGAATCATAAAAACTATATATTTACATTTATCTATTAATTAAAAAAAAAAGATTATAAAATACATAATAAAAATTATAAAAACATTTATCATAACGAATTAATATCCACGCCATCTCTGTTGCTTAGGTGCCATCTAGTTTTTGCAAGGATTTATTATTACGTAACATATTCTAGTTTTAGAGATATTGTGTAGATATGTCTGAAACTTCAGATATTCTAAAATATTCGAAATAGAACGTATGTTGTAAAAATTCGAAAATAGAAAGTAACGCATACCTATTTTAATTTTTCTCCCATAAATTTTCATACCACGGGCTTATATATGAAAATCGATTCTTAAGGAGTAAACTCCTATATAAACTCCAATAATAATGGTCTTCTTTTAGATCTTTTAAAAACTCAAGTGAAAAATATAAAGAGGGAAATTTAAAAAAGAAACTAGAATTGTAGACCTAAATACGGAATACATAAATCCGAGCGTTGCATTGCATGTGACAAGCGTTCATGAATTCCGCATCTCGTCACCGATGTAAAAAGAACTTCCTTCCCTCCGCCCGCTTTTTTAATGTAGAGGGATAAGAGGTTACGTAAAACGTTTATATAGCTCTTACTTATTTGGACACTGCATGCCCCACTTACTTTCACAAGAATTTGCATTAATAAGTCAAACCAAGGTGTAAGTTTGTCGTCGCAGTGTTTCAATGGAAACAAGTGTTGGGAAAAATGAATTTTTATTAAGAATTATGACTTCAGAATAATAAGACGCGAAGTTTTTAAAGTTACTCGCTAGTAACGATTTTTTATTTTAAATGCCAATGCATGCGATATGCCTACTGGGGATACCACGATAAAAGAAACATACTGCATGGTGGTGTGGAAATGAGTATTTTGGTCAAAACTCATTTCAAAACCTTGCGGCGCTCGTACTCTGAAATTATTAAGTTTTACAAAAAAAAAAAAATTGTAACATAATTTATAAAAAAATATTCTCTAGTCTAATTTAATAAATTGTTTTTATAGTAAAATAGGTTAAAGGGGATAGGTGGCATAGTAGAAATTCGGGAAGATCACATCGCAATCTATAAAAATCACCAAAATTCAAAACTCAAATTTTCAAAAATGAAACTAACGAATGACTGTACTAAAACGCAAATAAAAATAACAGAAAATCTAGTTGAAACATAATAATTTTTTGGATGTCAAAATCACTGTTGTTGATATTTAATTTGTGAAGTAATTAAAAGATAGAGAGTACTGGATTTTACAGTAACAATAATGAAATAGATTAAAGAATAAAAGGGGAATATAAAATACACAAAAAGAAAGAGAGAATTAAATTATATAATTTCTATTAATACGAGCCATGGATTGACTGGCTGGAAGCATTGAAGAAGTTTCGAAGGTACCTTCTTATTGCGACTTCAGCTTATCTGATCTTCCACATCTATGACAACGGCTATCATTGCCACTTCTGTCATGGACTCCGTAAAGCCATCGTATGGATATAATAGTAGTAAAGTAGATAAAGTATTCGCTGGCTCTTCCTGACGTCCTGCCTCACGCTAAAACATAGCTGAACTACACCAACCGAAACAAGGGGAACTGTACGGATATGACACGTGGGTAATAAGGGGATGATACGATCATGTACAGCATTATAAGGTATGGAACGGTGTAGTGGGCAGAGGCCTTTAATGTTATTCTTAGCATGATCCTTTTACTCTCTGCAGCGATCCCTTACTCATGCATCGAAACAACATAAAAATGTATTATTATTGTATCACTTTTTTTGTGCGAAGATTATTACTCGAGGGTACAATAACATAAATAAAAATTATAGTTAATTATAAGCATTTAAGCGTAGATTCAATTTCGTAGTAGCCTTATCAATATTTAATACTTTGTACCCACAAATTAGATATAAATGAAACACGGCATTCCATCGAGCTTCGTCCAATGACTCCACAGGGTGTTGTAAAACGGCCATTACGAGACCGACTCGGATCCAGAGCCCTGGTTTCATAATGTTGTTGTAAATTAAATATAGAAGCGTCAAGCTTTGATGCAATGAACAACTAATAAATGTTTAATGCGTTTGTTTCTATGAAGCAATTAGCTAAACATCGTATTCAGCTTTTGAATAAAGTGAATAATTTATATGTTAGCAATTCGTCATCGAGCATTGTTATAAAACACTATATTTGTTCACAAAATTTTAAGACTGATCAAAAATATTAATTTAAAAAATCCAATCAAAATTCAACAAATATCGAATGTAGCGGAAATGAAATTTACGTTTAACTGTGCGCAAATAGTATACCTATGCATACAAAAAAGTTGATATTAAAATGTGCCACGTTAACTGCATATGAAGATTGTTCTGAACGATCTGTTTTCAGGCTGTGAAAGATTTACAGTCAAGTCTGTGGTTGGGCGATAAAGATATTTCACAGCACCAATATAATAGCTTTTAACATGCGAATGAATGGTCACACGAGAGCGGTAAATCGGGTGCTGCATCACGATGCAATCGATACACTGAATTGCATTTGTTTAAGTACAAAAAGATATATTGCTTTTGCAATGTCACAGTTTAATGATGTATGAGAATTCGCAAACACTACAAATTTTTGAGAATTCAAATTACAGTGGGAATGTTCATGGAAGATTTAAGATAAAATAATCAATAGTCTTAAATGCTATTCTTAACAGCAATTAGTCTTAAGCAGAAAATACACGATATACTGTACCTGATAGGTTTTCCTGTAAACCGGAGCGTGTATGTTGCAAACCTGTGTGCAGGACGGTAGTCATCTAGCCTTAAAAAAATCAACTGTAGGACCTTTAAAAAAATCATCAATACTCAACAACTAGATTGACGAACGTTGGAACAGAAAATAAAGTGTTTTTACGACCGTTTTATTTTTCTCAAGTTTGGATTTCAAATAGATAGATGTTATTCAAATTATTCATTTATTTTAAATAAGAATGAAGGCAGAACTTTTCGTCTTAATTCAAGTAAGGTCTATTATTCACAGGTGCGCGATAAATCTCCCAACATAAGGCCATGGGTTCATACTACATACACCGAGTGGTTTATAAGCTCAATAGATCCTCGCTTATCTGCCGTCTGGTGTGTTAGTAGCTTTATTTATGGCTCCCCTCTGACTATTCATTTACTAAGAAATCTTCCAGTCTACCCTATTTTTATGAGGGTGATGTGGTATCTTGTAAAATACTTAAGTACAAAGTTTTGTAAGAATTAGTAAATCTAATTTTATTCTTTTATAAAGGAATATGGCTTCGCCTGAGGTGCAATTTTTATTTTATTTTAATATTTTACATTAAATGTATAATTTTAGCCAACTAAAAGTAAAGACTTTCAATTAGCTAAAAGTATACTGTACTTTATTATAAGTATAGGGACTTTTAGTTGTCACTTTAAAAGTTTTACTCTAAAAGTACCTTTAAGTTTTTGAGCGAGGCAACGCTGCAATTAACTTACTGGACCAGAATTCCTATTTATACCCGAAAATTAGCAGTTTCACCTACCACAGCTAATAGGCTAATTAAAATTTTACGTCACAGTAATTCCATCAACAGGATTTATACAATAAGTCTGTCATAAATAATATCCAGATATTCGTTGATTTTTGTATTTGTCTCTGGCTACATTTATGTTTTAGAAGTTGATAAACCTAGTAAAATAAAAATTATAAATTTTATTAAAGACTTTTCCTGAGTAATTCGAAATAACAATAAGTTAACAGTAAGCAACGATGTCATACATTTCAGTGTAAATGTTGACATAAATTAAGTAATCGCTTAATCAGTAGCTGATGTTAGTTACGAACGATGTACCCAGTTGAATTGAAGATAGCTCGTTCTGCACAATACTAGACTATATTAATAGGAGCGTTTAATCCCGTCCTATAATGTTAAGGCGCAAGTAATAAAACAGAAGCGGGATAAATTACGATGTTACCGCAGATATGTTTAATCACATTGAATGCGAATAAAAAATATGTTAATATTATTAACCCGAAACCTTATTAATTTAAAGAACAATAACATGTTACAACTTTTCTTATACATGGTGGGTGTTGTGCCATGATTCATAACAGTGCCATATGATTTATTATTGTACTTATGGAGCCTACGATGCTAAATGTAGCGTCACTCGAGCGTCGTGGGGACCTATTGGATTTTGAAGATTGGGTGGTAAGAAGAAAAAAAGGTTATATGGTGTGATGAGCGTCTACAGGCTTTCAAAAATGTAAAAAAATCTGTCACATGGACATACTCGAGCGCGTCAGATATTGATAATGTATATGCCCCACATGTCCCTGATGACGGATTATGTTAATCTGACGGTTTGGATGGTGGGTTCTCCCGTACGGAAGCGTTAAAAATGAAAAAAAAAAAGTATTTACTCGAGCGCGTCAGATGTTCAGAGGGGATGTTAAGTGAACCCAAACTAAGCTCAACCATTCAAAAAACTGACGATCCGGATGCGAAGCAAGCTCGTGGCAGCTTTTTGAAATGCAAAAAGAAATCGCCATGTTGACATACTCGAGCGCGTAAGATTTTCATACAGTCGGTTCAGCTTAAATTCCTGGTTGTGATGTTTCTTAATCTGACAATTATATGGAGGAGTTTTCTAAATCTGACCATTTAAAAAATACGTCTTTCTTTTTCATGTATTTTTAATCACTGAATGTGATAAATAAAATGCTTGGAAAATAGCATACAAATAAAAACAAATAATAAAGCATATTTTCATTGTTTCCGGTGTTAATTTTACAATTTTTTGAGGTTATTTTGCCAAAAAAAAACACATACTTGAAAATACAATAAGTCGTCGTCGTAGCAGATATTAAATTTACACAATTTAATTAGTAGAACTTAAAAATCAACAAACCAGCCAGAGCGCTGTACATATAATAACCACGAGTGCTGTTATCAGCTGTAATGGCAACGTGGCGTCATGGCTGGCGTATGGTGCGAGAGTGAAAAATAGAGAAATGGCGAAAGGGAGAGAGAGAAAGCGAAGTAGGAAATACATGTTTTCCTGCAGCTGTATGAGCTAAACTTTATTGACGATTTTTGTTACTTCGGATTGCGCAAAACGTCAGATTAAGGTTTCCTGTTTTCCTTGCTTTATTTCCTTTAAAATAAAAAAAAATTTGACTGCTCTCGAATATCTCAAGGTAACGATTTTTTTTTGTATCTTTGTAACCTTCCCATTTCTTTTCGTCACGCTCAAATCGTCAGATTATTAAAATGTACATTTTTCAGCATGTAATTAACCCACCATACCTTAATCTGACGCGCTCGAGAATTTCAAGGAGAACATTTTTTTTTGCAACTTTGTGACCTTACCATTTCTTTTCGTCACGCTCAAATCGTCAGATTATTAAAATGCACACTTTTCAGCATGTGATTAATCTACCATACCTTAATCTGACGCGCTCGAGTAAATTCCGAAATCCGCTCTTGGCTCCCCTACTATATTGTATCTGCTAATAAAGACAGATATGTTTTTCTACTGTTCAATGATTTTGATATTAATTATATATTTCAAGAACGCCCTAAGTGTTCATAATAGTCGAAAAGTGAAAAATGTGTTTGGTGTTTGTTTTTTGGTACTCATATATACTCATACATACACCGATTTGATTACGGTAAATAGTTAGAAAATAGAGTATCGGTACTCAATTCGTTATGAAACAAAATTTAAATCTTGAAAAATATTATAAAATTATTGCGAAAGTGAACTTTCACGTCTTTTCTACTCAACCTTGACTCAACCGATCATTTTGCAATTTTAAATATGGTCAGGGATACAGAAAAGGACACAGGGTACCTGTCATCGTGAAATAAAAAAAAAGAACTGATAAAAATATATGAGTAATAAAGATTGAATAAATGTTTTAATACCTAAGAAAAGGGGACACGGACGAAGTCGCAGGCAAAAGCTAGTAACTACTAATGAGTTGTGCTGTCTCGAAAGAAGTAGCAATACAATTATTAGTAGGATTCCGAGATAACAAATTCTGTATACAGCTTTCGTTTATGGTTTGATCCATTTCGTTAATATAGTGAAGCGTATTAATTCCGCACGATGCCGCTAAGAGGATGATCTGAGGTAATTAGAACTGCACATTGGGAACAGACTCAAGTACCCTTTGATAGTGATGCAAGATGTGGTAATGTTTAATTGGGTTGCATTATTTACCTTTTAAGTACACTGTACGAGCGTGGGAACGTTGACTAAGGGGTTCCTGGTTCGATCCCCGATAGAAGTAAGCTTCTCTAAGTTGAAAGATTCTACACTGAAAGATTATTATTATTAAAATTGTGGAAACAAATGAATAAAGATTTATTAATAATATCACTGCTTTTTCCAGATAACTGAAAATTTAACTAGAATTTCTAGAATAGATATTAGCGTCTATTCAACAAGCAAAACATTGCAAGTCTGATTGCGGAAAAGGTCGACTGTAAAAAAAAAAGAAAGTTCCTTTCACGAACACATTCCATTCGCTATTTGAATTTATTAAATTAGTGTCGCTTGTTAACACAAGCGTTTGATGCATATGAATTAAATTAAACGTGAATATATGCAATCTGTAAAATCCATAATAAAATATTTTGCGCATTTCCAGTCTGTTAGTCAACGCATTTTGTTTTCCATTTTTTGCTTTTTGTTGTCCGGAAAAAGGTTTGACATATTTATTGGTCATTGTTTTAATTTTTTAAAATGATTATATCCTTATATTATAAAGAGAGAATTAGTTAAAACATTATTAGTTTATATGTAGTTTTACAGGGAAATGTAGGGAACGTAAAATATTTTAGATGAACCTACGCTTTGAGTTATGTATTATATACTAAATCATCAATTTCACGTGTTTAAAAGTAAAAGAACAACAATCTAGTGCAAAAATGTTACTATTTTTATGACAATTAAGATTCATGGAAAATAAGAGACCTCGCGACCTGTAACCGTAATGTAACCGACACCTCTCTATATTTTCAGATATTGCGCCAACTACACAATACCACTGAAACTAGAATATGTTACTACAATTCAAGCGTAATAGTAATAATTAAGTACCTATGTGTATATATTTATATCATCTGTCTATATATATACATATACAGACAGATGATATAAATAGATATCTGAATGTATAGATTTTAAATAATTCTTGATATATGAACATGGCGTACGGTAAAACTCTAATGAGTTTGTGTTTACACCTGTGTTAAACCAATGTAAGATTGTGTTGTATAAATAAATAAATAAATAATAATAATACATCCTTGCGAAAACTAATTGAATTGAAATAATACGAACAATGCGTTGCGAGACAGTTTAAAAAATATCAATTTTTGAGATGGGGAAAAAACCATTGAACTCGCGGTCTGTAACCGTGTATCCGTCACCTCTGAATATAAGTATGTAGTTTCCTGACGATTCAAAAAATACACACGTAATTGTTCAAGTTCTCACTTCAGTCGGAACTTCCGGGATGCCACTGTTTTTTTTAAAAAGTTTTCTTTAAATATATCAACATCTTGCGGTGCTTCATGATTGTGCGGTTTGAGGTGAAATAAATTACTTTAGCGCTTCGCTTCAAACAAATCTCGTGATTCTAATTAAGAAAATTAAGGCTTAAGACGAAGCGAGGAACGGAATTTCTGTAATGGAAATCTAATAAGATGTGAATTTAAAGTATTTTAATAAAATTTAGTGTTAAACAACATTTTAACAACAACAAACATTTCCATAGGAAAACTAATACTTTTACTTCGACTACTTCTAAAATTGGAGTGCAGAGATGCTGTAATAGAGTTGTTAACTAACTGTAATCATGTCTAGGCTCAACAACTTTTGATCGATGCCACGCATGATGAAGGCAAAGTAAAAACGTTTGTCCGTCATTTTCTCTTGTTATTCAAAAGCTCAACCTATCTGACAACTTCATAATTATATTATTATTATTATTAAATTTTTTTTTAAGAAAGTCATAATTATATCTATATTTAATAATATTTTACTTCACTACTGAGTGAACGTTTATTAAACCAAACTATTCGCAAACGAACTTATAGTAAGCAGTCAGGTAGAAAGTTAATTTCAGTTCTTAAATTTCCCTCTGCTCGACGGCGGGCGTGGCTTTGTTTTATTTTATTTTCAAGTTGAGATTGATTTCAGTAAAGCTAAAGAGAGGAGTTTAAAATGAAAAGTTAAAATTAACCATTTACTCGTATTTCTCGCCGGTGAAATATGGGGCGTTGTTTCTTTGAATTATTTTAAATTATTCTAGTAAAATTGTGGTATATTCTACTAATGTAGACTAATTATATAGGCTACTTCTTATCAATATAAAATTACAAATAAAGAAGTTCTAGATGGACGGACATAGGGTAAATATTCCACGCGGGGCACCGATGTCGTGTCATAACGTCGTTGGGTTTTAGCCGATACGAATCTGGCATAAACCCGCAGTGTCCGCTACACTGCCGGGTATCTAAGAGGATTTCTCAAAAGGTAGTATATAATCCACGTGGGCGAAGCCGCGGGCACCATCTATCTAAAAATAAAGATCGAACACTTGGCTAAAGTATAATGTCAGGCGCCTAATGTACGTCAGGCGTTATATGTTTTATTTTTCAAATCGGACGAAGGTGCGGGCATCAGCTAGTAATGACAAAGAAATAATGATTTCTACTTCGCCTCGCTTTTCATAAAAATTCCAGTAACAAACCGAGTGCAAAAGACAAAGGCTGTAAAAGAATCGATTAGTCTGTAAACTTCTCACCCCGGACACTAACAAGAAAACTATTAGCAATTATCAGTTTTTGTTGGTGTTTCAATCAATTTACAAGTTGAAACGATGTGCTGACGACTACAATTGTTTTTTCAAACCTTTCAACCTACCTTTGAAGTTCAATCGATTTTGGAGTGTTAAAATTAAACATTTGTCAATTCTATTTTTTGCTTTCTATTTTTTTTCCGTTTTTTGTTGTCGCTTTTCGTTAAATATTGTAGTGATTTTTAAGATACAGACCGCATACAAATATTTGCGACTTCAATTAATTTCATATTAGGAAAATTAATATACTACAATATATTATTTAATAATCACAAAGGATGGGCTTATTAATTCATTATAATGTCAAGTATATTATAATCTAAAATTGTTTATTATGACAATATTTACAAAGGAAACATCACAACAGTTAAGTTCGGTGGCAGCAAAGGATGCAAAAAAAAACCGATTTTACTTATAGTCAGTTTAATTAAAAAGAAATACTTTTACATTGAATTTGCTTATAACTACGTTTACGTGACACCGGTCGATGTTAGATCCAAATGCGCTGATTGTACTCCGACCGGAGTATTTAAGGTGGCCCTCGGTGCAGGTGTGCGGTGATTCATATTGATTCATACGCCCGAAAATTATGTTAATGTATTTTATAAGGTTGCGATGCTTCAGGGAATCGCCTGTAGATGTGTCGTAATGCCACCCATATCGATGACGTTCTATCGGTGGCTTGCATTATGAAATCGTAACACAATCACTTATTATACTAAGAATGGCAACAAATATAGTCAAACTCTATATATAATCACCAACAACAATGTTGTATATAATCACAATCACACTGTGTATATAATTTGTATATAATCACAAGAAAGTAAATACATATTTAAATTTTAAGTGATGATAACTCCCAATCTGATCTTACTAGGTGAGCGTTAAAAAATTTATGAAATTTTGCTTAATAACCCAATTGTGGCACTAAAAACAAAATTGGCATAATTTTTGCATACTTAATGGCGCCTTGTAATGGAGTTTACTTGTTACCTTTAATGTTGGAAACTCTAAACTTGGCTTTAAATGAAAAATGAATTTGCACATAACAAAATTTCCTCTTAACTTAATAATCGTACTGCTGAGTAATGAAATTGGTATAACAATTTTTAAATAAAAACTTTATTTATGATATTGAATAACAGAGTTGTTTTGATTCGATTGTTAAATTTTTCGAACAAACTATCTTTTTTGTTCTTTGAACGAAATTGAATGAAACGTCTGGTTTTCCATACAAGCCGAATGTAGTTTGACTAACTTTACTTTTTTTCTGATGCTTATAAAATGTTTCTGATTTATTTATTACAAATTCAAAGAACATGAAAGTAGTAACTCCTTTGCACCGATTAGCACGCATATTTTGAAAGCGCTATAAAACCCTGCCGAATTTCATTGTCCTGTCAGCTCAACCTGTGATTGCGCTGTCACGAAGAAAATCGTTCCCCGCTGAATCAATTATGCCATGCGCCCGTGACGAATTCGGAAAAGTGACGGGACACATAAGGCAGGGCGCATATTTGTAAACTCAGACGCGACAACTAGTCTAAAAAATATTATCTTTATCTTTTAACACCATAGAATATATAGTCTGTTGTGTGGTTGTAACAAATCAATAAACACAATTACAAATTATGTACCGAGACATTTGTACCGGTTACACTTTTATGTTCCTCGGTGTTGAATTTCTTGGTACCCACGGGTCCACGCGCGTCCTCAACGGTCCCAAGATTACCCGGAGGAGCCAGCATGCTTAGAAACTTAACTAAAAGACCAAGCTAGATATATAAATTAACTATTTCTGTCAAAAAACTAGACCTTTGCTTGCTTTGATCTAGAAGTTGTTCAACCTTAACCTTAAAAACATTACTTATACTTTACCTTATGTAATGTTATTTCAAAATTTGTAAGTTGTAACTTATGATTTACAAAATTCCCTACTATTTGTTATCATCTTGTGTGTATTCGCACCGTTATTCATCAAAGGCAGAAGCAGATTTGATTCATGCCCGGATATTGAGGAGTGACAGAGTTTTGAAAAAAGTGGAAATCAACGCGAACTTCTATACCGTTGATACGTGGTAATAAATTGCGGTGTCCGGTTTGAGATTGTGAAGGAAATATGTCAATTTCGTGTTAGTAAACCAATTTTACACAGACTTTAACGTGTGATTTTTGTACTTCTAAAACAGCACATAATATAATGTTTTAGTTAAATTTTGAAAAATTTGTATTATGTATTATGTATTTGGTTAGAAAATATTTGTAAGCTTTTTGAATTATGAATATTAAATTATGTGCATTATATAATACATAATACGTAGGTATGTTACACGTTAGAATGTTTGAAACTTTCTTCGTGTCACCTGCGCTGTATAGTTCAATTTATTGAAACTTTGAACTAACATTGGCACCCGATTGTTCGTGTCATACATATTAATTTCAGGGTTCATTTCAATATCAACATGCAAAGCTAAACAGCAGAATGGGTACGTTTACACAACGGGTCGCGGTTTTGTGTCCCTGACTACAATAAACGCGTTGGGGCAAGTATTAAGACATTCATTATTTATTTCTTTGAATAAACCCACAACTGCTATTTATAAAAACATATACAAATTCTCACTTATTGAAGATGAAATAATTCTTTATTATCAACAACTAAAATCGTGTGGTACATAATCCATACTAATATTATATATGTGAAAGTAACAATAGTTTGTCTGTACTACTAATAGTTATAGTACAATACTAATAGTTTGTCTGTCGGATAACTAATTTTTATATATGAAAGTTATAAGAACACAATGTTTACACATTTAAATCATAGTGAAAAGAAAATACCATACCAAAATACATAAGACAAAGTGTAAAATATAAGAAAAATAAACTATAATTTTACGCGATTCAGTAGTAAATTCTTATCACTTATACCAAACCACGTTGACAGGTAGTCGTATGTCTCGTACAGACACCTTCAATAATTTTATGCATGGATTTCGTATCACACGAGAGATATATTTAGTTTAAAGAGTGATCGGGGATTGGTGTTCATTCCTGTCATCGAGACGTTCGCTTACGATCACACTTGATATTCCACTAGGCAGAAGAAATTGCAAAATGTCCGTGGAACGTTTACCTCTATTTAACTTATTTTATTTTCTACTAAGATATCTATTGACAAATTTGAGTTTCAAAGTATTGTAATAATTTAAGAGTATTACCGGGACAAATAGTTCCCGATATGTTAGTACATAATTATGTTAGTATGTTTTTTTAAACGAAATCCATCCAAAGGTTTACGCGTGACTGAGTAACAAAAGATTAAGAAACCTTCATTTAAATTATTTAAATTTAAACCTACGTCCACGCACACGGTAAGAGAAACCTCTGGCTAGCGTCAGAGCCCGAATATCGCCTTTTTAACGATTTCATCTAATGATTTAAGATTTAGACTTTTCTTTATCGTAAATTTAAATCTGCATATTCCATCTGGAAAGGATTAGCTGAATGATAAAAACTGTATGCAGAAGACCTATATGCAGATAGAGGCAAATCGCCCGAGGTTAATCGGTGAAAGAGTTATATGCGCTTTATCGTAGTTCCAGGTACTTCCACATCAATTATGAACAAAATCGGTTTAGTGGCTCACTTGTGAAAACGTTACTAAAATATTTAAAAATTTACTTTCACGTTGGTAATTTTATTATGCATTTGGAAAACTACAAAACGACACTAAAGGCATTTATTTGTAAGAAGCTGGTGCTCGAAGGTAGGAATCGTACTTACCTTTATGACCCTATATCACTATTATAAATGTTGATTACATAAACCATTACGAGTAATGTTTAATGTGTGATCATAGATTTACTTTCACATCTTTACTTGTTAAGCAAGCAGCGGATCGTAGTTAACTGCGGCATCCTCCGATCCCTGAGGGGATCCTGATAAAATTTGATTCACCCTGGTGGTATTTGGTAAAATTTTGAAATCACAAAAATAAATTGGTATCGTTATATTTGACAAAGAGTACCTTATTGTACCCGTGGTCCCTTCGACGGACCACGAGAGGGACAACGGGAAACCTACTATAGTATGGCAGTCGCGCGAAGAGCATATTCGCGTATACACGTATCTCCTGCGATGTATACGCTAGCTCACGTCTAGTTTGGTCTAGATGCAAATAGTGAACTTGCTAATTTGCATCCGAGGACAATGTAGTATGGTCCAAAAGCAAAATTTGAAGGCATGGTTTTCTGGTTTTCATAGAACGATCATTGGGCCCCCTTTTTACGTTGGGTAGGTAGTACCTGTCAACGTGGGGGTTGATGACGGGTTACGCTACGTTCACACGGAGACACGTTTTGCCGGATCGGATTTTTACCCCATATGACAGAACCGAATTCTCTGTTCACACGGCATCCGATTTTGCTTTCCTGCAAAAAACCGAATGGTGCAAACAACCACCCCCATTCGGTAAAAAACCGGATCAGCTCTCGTGTGAATGCATGTATTAGAATGCTGTTGCCACTGAACCGTATTCGGAATTTTTGCCGTGTCGCGGGTCCGATTGCAGTCGCAAAATCAGATGTAAAGTTTTGCCCGTTTAGGTTATTTGCCGGATCTTAAAATATTGTGCACGTGTTTAAGATCCGGCAAATAACCGTACATATATATTATATTGTGACTGAACCGTATCCTGCAAAAAATCGGTCCGATTTAAAAAATGATGTCTCCGTGTGAACGCGCTGGTATGCCGGACTCACAACAGTACAATAACCTCACGACGGACGGTAGTCTCTCCTAAGACTACTGCCCAGATCCCGGTTAAGATGGGAAAGTGGCGGACATAGGTCAGCCGCCTGCGCCCATGTCTCTTCCGGCGGATCGGCTCGGGGAGGGGATCCTTTCCCCCGCTGTCTTTTCGCCTCTTCTTGCGAGGCATAACGTGCTCACAAAACGTGAGCATCACCTGCCACGCAAGTTCACTGCCAACCATCGCTTTCACGACTGCCGGCTGCGAGAGATCGGCGCCCACGACGAGAGACAAAGCGGCGCGTTGCTCTGCTCATTCGGGGCAGTCAACCAAGGTGCGTTGGGCAGTGTCCACCGCGCAGCCAGAATGGTGACACTCCTCGGTAACGGCCTACCCGCCCTGCCACTACTAAATCCTATGGTTTGTATAGTGTGTAGGGTGTGTAGAAGAACCTCGGGAACCAATATTCAGCTAATAAACTATCTGTGTGCCAAATTTACATTTAAATCTGTTGTCGTTTTTACGTGAAAGAGTAACAAACATCCATCTATACATCCATCCATCCATCCATCCATACTTTCGCATTTGTAATATTAGTAGGATAAAGGTTTTTTTTACTAGGATAAAGGCTGTGGTAGGCATAACACGGTCTAAAGTAGATAGTTGAAGTCGCACATATGCACTAGAAGAAATGAGTGGGGATACAAGTGTACTGCTAACACTGAAATTGTGACAGATAAATTGCATCGATAATGGCTTACAAGATAGGCAATTTGTCATTCCTTACTCACGTACCGAAAAACAACAGCACAAATGCTGCAGAGGGCTGTATAGTGTCACTGCCACAAATTTGCCTTTTGTATTACCGTATTTATTCTGATTTGGTTGTAGGCATTTACATGTACGGTGAGACGCTGCGTTATGAAGTCGCTAGCCTATGAATACTAATTTCTAAGCTCGACGCCACACGTGCTTAGCCCTCCGTTTAGGACGTACAGATATAAAATGGTATAAGTTACAAGCGTTAGTGCCAAAAATAGTAGATATTATAACAATATAATGTTTCTATGAATACTCTAATTAATATTAATAATATATTTCTAATTAATATTATGATGGGAAAGTTTTACACGATTTTGAGTTCAGTTTAATTTCAAGTTGTTTCTAAAAAAAGTTTTATTATAGATATAAATATAATAAAAATAACTGTTAATTATTAGTGTTTTTCCCTCAGTGATTATATATTATTATAATAATAGGGGTTAAAGTATGAAATTGCCGTTTTATTGTAATAGGTACTTCGAATTGACATAGAACCTTCATGGTTTGAGATTTTTGAGTGAAACTTTTTTCATACGGTACCTATGTAGTTCTTCTTTTAAAAAATGTGCAACATTCGATTATCAACTTTCAGTTGTTTTTTTTATTCAGCTTAGACAATAAAGATGGATACTTCGAAAATTCGTGTGATTTTTGAATACGAGTTCCGACGCGGAACTAACGCGGCAGAAACAGCTCGCAATATTAATGTTGCGTTTGGAGAGGGGACTGCTAATGAACGCACTGTGCGATTTTGGTTTAAACGCTTTCGTGATGGAAACTTCGATTTGAAGAACGAACCACGTGAAAGACCGCCCACACAGGTGAATAACAATGATTTGAAAGAGATGGTGGAAGCCGATCCGAGCCAAACTACCCAGGAATTAGCGGCATGGTTTAACGTTACCTTACCAACAATATTGACTCATTTGCGTCAAATCAATAAAATAAAAAAATATGAAAAATGGGTGCCTCATGATTTGACTGATCTGCAGAAAGAAACGCGTGTTGAAACTTGCGTTGCCTTGTTGAATCGATACAGAAATGAAGGAATATTGGATCGAATTGTGACATGTGATGAAAAATGGATTCTTTACGATAATCGTAAGCGGAAAATGCAATGGCTGACCCCAGGTCAAACGCCGCAACAGTGTCCTAAAGCAAAGCTTACCAATAAAAAGGTAATGGTAACTGTTTGGTGGTCTCAGCGTGGTGTTATTCACTATAGCTTTCTCCGATCTGGTCAAGCAATAACGGCAGATGTCTACTGCGCCGAACTCCGAACAATGATAGCGAAACTAGCAGTGAAACAGCCCCGACTTATGAATCGATCTTCACCATTATTGCTCCATGATAACGCGAGACCTCATACAGCACGAGAAACAGTTTTAACTCTACAGGAACTGCAATTAGAAACCATTCGTCACCCTCCGTATTCGCCAGACCTTGCTCCAACGGACTACCATTTTTTTCGTGATTTGGACAATTTTCTGCGTGATAAAAAGTTTTCTTCTCAGGAGGCAGTGCAAAATGCTTTCACACAGTTTGTCGAATCTAGATCAGCAGAGTTCTATCGCAAAGGCATAAATGAGCTTCCTATTAGATGGCAGCAATGTATAGATAATAATGGTAATTATTTTGATTAAATAAATATGTCAAATTAAAAAAAAACGAATTTTTATTTTTCAGTACAAATCGGCAATTTCATACTTTAACCCCTAATATAAAAAGTAATACGTAGTTAAATTCTTAAAAAAAATTTTTTTATTTAAGTTATATTAACATATTTTTAAGAATTAAATATAACATTTTTGAGTACGATGTTTTAATAGGTTGAATACTTATTTATTCTGCTAATATTATATTAAAATAATTTATATATATAAGGTAAAACTAGCGATATCTAATGTTTATGAAATCAGTCAGTATGTCGTGAAACTCTCGAACTATTGTATCTTTTTTTTAATGGGTAATAGACTATAAAGGAAATATTTGTTTGGCTAAGAATGGATATTTAAAATGTCTATATTTGGAATTTTTTTTAATTAACAACAGTAATGGTACGAACGAACACTGAGTGTGAAAATATATTTTTTTATTATTAATTATTAAAAAACATTTTTATAAATAATATTAATATTAAAAAGTTTTTTAGTTATTAAATAATCGTAAGTCAATTTAAATCATTATAACAGTGTTCTAAGTTATTATCGAAATTCGATGGCCCCATCACAGATATTGAAGTACTATAAAATTTTATGGCATCATTCAGTAATGGGTTTGCAAGCTTTAAGAGGTATTAGAAATGCCACATTAAAATTTATTGTTTATTTTGTTTTAAGTTGTAAATAAACAAAAAGTGCATATAAATTATTTATAGATATATTACGTAACGATTAATATTTTGATATGGCGCAACGCGGCACAGGTCCGTCTAGCATCACGTCTCGTCCCGCACTGATTTTATGGACGAGAACGGGCTAGCGCTAAGTAGGGAAATATTTTTGATATAAAAACATTATATAAAATTCAATTTTACGAATTTTCAAAAACCGCTTCCAACAAATCATGCTACATTGTTATCTTCATAAGTGTACAAAATTTCATAATCTTTTGATAAATATTGTAAAAGTGAGATTGTTATAACTGAAAATAAAAGGGGTGAGTTTAGAATTTTTTTCCTGAATCAATTTCAATAAAATAAAATTTTTAATCCCAACAAATCATTCCTCATATCTTGTAGATAAATATTATTATTTTTCTATGAAGAAAAGGCGTATATATATAATGAATAACACTGTTACAAAATGTTGTAAAAATTTAATTTTTTGGAAGGATAACCAGTCACATTGCTGTGCACAGGCCTCGTTTATATGAAACACTGCACCTTTTTATGGTCGGATCTTTGGCTTTGCTTGTGTTATAGGCGAACCCACCAGGCTGACGGCTCACGTCAGCCTGTCTGACGACCTTCACATAAAAAAGTGCATATAAATACTTTACAAATATTTTTTACCTACTTACTTTTTTCGTATGGTCATTATTCAGATAAAAATAATAGATTCGTGGTTGTAACTACATAATTCATTTTCTCATGCATTTTGCATAGAACGGATTTTTATTCTGAGGCTATACGAAATCCTCCCAAATGATTCAAAGGTACAAATATTCCTGTATCTAGGTTACTTATTTGCGAGAAATCTCCGTGTCCCGTCAGCACCTGCACAAGCTGCGGTGTCAGTTGGATTTAGCAATTACTGTTTTGTTAGAATAGAATCAACTCGAAACGATCAGAATACGAATATGAAAGGAATTATAACCGTTATAGTTTCAATGAAAACTAATTATATTCTCATACTCTTATAGCTTGGAACGACTTCCTAATGGCCATATTGTATTAGCATGATTGCTTCAGTTATTAGCATTTATTTAGGCTTGCCTCGTTACGACGAGTAGACGACGGCAGATGAATATTCCATTGATATTTGCACGTGAAACAGTTTGTGAGTGCGATTTCAAAATAAATGTATACAAAAACATGACAGTATGCATTGCCTTGTATGTTTATATACCTAAATAGTCTGTAGTTCGAAAGAGAAATATTTTTTTATGTTAAGAAAAATCTATAATGATGTTTTTTAAAAACTAACTATTAATAAAATAAGCTAAAACATTCTCACTCACATTCTCTCACATTTGTAAGATTAACATTTTAAAAATTTATGTGAAAATTTGAGAATTTATTTTTCAATTTTTAGTTTTTGTAATAGAAAATAAAAACCCTTTCTGTTGTGTCGACTATACAAGGAACCAATTAGATAAATAAATAGCCTACGGGTATTTTACAAAAAAGTTTCGCCACCCTGAAATCTCATTCAAATATTCATATCTGAATAATACTGTCGTCTCAATTACCCAGAGCCTATGAATAGCATGTACAATTGGGGGAAGAGATCTAAAAATGGGCGACGATTAAAACCTGTAACCGTTACACGAAACGTCCATTATCCGGTACGAAAGGAATATTCTCCAGTTATAACGAGTATCTAGGCTTGTAATTTTATTTTAACTCACGACAGCCAGAGATAAAAACGCATAACTTTAAATGGGAAAACTTCCGGTCTCGCGAAATGAAAAGACCCCCATCATTATAACGGCGTAGATTGATACAAAGAACGTGGTTAAGAAAGAGCTCTTCTAATATTTGCAACCAGTTTTAATTACAGCCAACGAATTGTCAAGAGAAGCTCTACTTCGACCTCTGTGAGTTGTTGTGCCTATACTGTTATTTAATTATTGCATTTGATGATTTTGTGAATAAAAACATTATTAATAAAAAAGATAACAAAAAGCTCACATAAATTCCTTACAAGGATTTAAAGCTGTACTCATGCCCAACTTTATATCGCATTTTAATTCGTTTTTCATACATGGAAATACCGATAAACTATCAAGGTTTGTGTATATAAATATGTAACTAGTAAATTATAAATAACAAACTGTTTTGTTTAATTTTGTAGTTAAAATTAAACAAAAATTTATTTTTGAAATTTTTGAATTTTGAAATTTTATTGTTGAATGTAATCATTAATTTGCATCTATTATTTTTACTATTTTTTACAAAGATACACACGTCTGAATTGGTTTAACGATCTAAAGTTCCAGTAACTACTAAAGCAAATAACACGGCGGATGTGGGATTGAAGTAATGATCGTAGACTTTAATTGAGGACCTGGCTTGATTAATAGTGAAGTTGGAAGTGCCGAAATTGAATTGCAACATGAACAGATGTGGACGGTGTGACGATCAATGTAGGACACAGAATTTTACATGTTCACAAAACAAAAATAAAAAGAGAGACGTTGTAATCAAGTTCCAACTTTTAATTCAATCTGAAAAGGTTGCAAGGTTGTTTTAAATGGAGTTGAAAGACGTAGTCATTAGGAGAAAAGTTAGTTATTTATAAATCAGATTATAAAGAATGTTGTTTAAGGTTAACAAATATTTGTAAACTAGCAATGGACTTTAATTGTGGACAATGGTAAGTTATATAATTTATATTTTATTTAATGGTATAAAAAGAAAATCATATCTAGAGGTAGGGAAATTTCTTTTAATTTAGGTATTTATTTTACTGGAATAATAGGTCAATGATGTATCCATACGGCTTTTGTCCAGCAATAGCATATCCTACGCTTGTGAAGATGACTGCAGTTATCAGTTTATTAATAAATACAAAAGTTAAGGTCTTATACATAAAAGGATGTGTAGAAATATTTAAGTTCAAGCATGGCGGAGGTACCATGTAATTAAGGACTCACGTTTACTTTTCCCAAATTTTGAAACAACGCAATGGTTTTTGTATAAAGATTTGTTACTATATATACCTACTAATGTAGCGTTAAAGCTTGAGAAATGCTTACCAAGCCAGGTGCCTCAGTGGCGAATTAATCACGGCGGTGGCTGAGTCAACTTTGGGTTAATTGGTGTATGTCCCTTGACGATCAACTCATCAAAGTGGTCAAATATAAACCTGGATGTTGACCGAGTTTCGTTTGCTTAGTTAGCATGTCGTTCTCTACGACAATTTGTTTGATTGTTACATATGTTATCATTTTATTATCATTTTAGATGAATGTTTTTGTTGAGTTTGTGTTAAATATAGTGTCCAACAGGATAACTAAACGCAAAAAACGGTTTCTTTTATTATTTTTAATAAGTTTCTCTATATAAGATGCATTCAATATTAGATACATTTTGAGCATTTTACTAAAATATATCACGTATACTTAAATAATTTTATTGGTAAAACATGTAAATATTAATACTTTTTAATGGATGTGAAATATCTTTTTCTAACAGCAAATACCTAAATCCGTCTACAGTTGATTTGGCAGTAACAATGAGGGGCGTGGGGTTGATTCTCGAAAATCAATGGGTCCGTTAGTGGAGATCTTCGGTGTGGGAATAAAAACTATTTCCTTTGAGGCCGGTCACGAGGCTAATGTGAAGTCCGCCCCCAAAAGATTGACCCTTGTAACATGACCTCGGTTATCTAATACCAACAAGGGTATTTCGGATTGAGTCAAATCACTCGATAGCATAATATTGAAGTAAGTGAAGTAAGGCTTCACCTATTCTTGGAGGGAGAACTACTACAAGAGTTTAAATTTATCCTCTGGATTAATCCAGTAATTGGTTTACATGTGTAATGAGTTTCAACAAAATCTGATCAACAGTTTAAACATAATTTAGTTACTAACAAAGAAGAATAGAATTGGAAATTGGAATAGAAAAACCAAAATAATTGAATTGAATTGAAGACATAGCAAAAACCAAAATAATAATAATAAATTAAATAACACGTTTGTTTAATTCGGAATTAATTATTTAATTGTCACCTACCATTAAGTCACAATGTCTGACAATTTTTATATAAAAAATATAGAGGCTGTAGTTGTTAAACTTGTATATATTAATATGTAGTTAAATGTTAAATTGAAATAAATAAAAATAAATTGTTACCTTCCTGTATTTAGTTCAGCAGTTATTCATTTCAAATAAACGAGCGACAATAAAAACAGAATGAATTACGAACAAATGAAAGTTTTTGTAAACATTTTCTCATATAATAAAAGTACAAGCTCTGTATGTCATAAATAATGCTTAAAGGCTTATATAAAGCTCTTTGGCTGTTATAAATCTCAGAAATGGAAAACATCGAGGTCAAAATAGCCAAAGGTCTTGGGTTGGAATTTTTTATAGATACGCAAATAATTATCTTTATTTATTCCCAGTCCCGTCTAATGCCTTTAAAAAACAAGGAGACAGGCTGACGGTCCACTTCATGGTAGGTGGCTACCGTCGCTTATAACACAAGCAACGCCACAGCTGTTGCAAGAACGCTGTCGACTATATTAGGATTGAGGATAACGAATTGGAAAGTGATAGGGAAACGTCGGAATTAATTGGGCCTTAGAACCCAAAGTTCAAAGCCCAAAAAGCTATCTGATAACAACCAAAAATATAAAAATATGTAAAATAGATAGTCACCTTCGTTGATACGTTTGTCTTAATATAAAATTCTCTATGTATTAAAAAAAATTCAAGAAATTCGTGCAAATACAGATGCCGGTTATCTATCAATCCTCTTCATGCCAGGTGATTTCGGATCCGCGACATTATATGATGGATGACTCAATTATCCCATGATGTAAGTCCCAAATTTATATCTGCGAACTCCTGTACTCAATTTCTAACGCGTTTGGGTTTAGAATGGTGCGAATTATGGTAAATATGGAGATTGTGTAATATTGAGGCAAGTCTCCAATATTACTTCATTATTGATTTCGATACGACAGGTTTTTGTCACCCGATTGATGCTCCGTGATGAAGCACGCACTCTTACGTGTTTGTAACGAATATGAATTGATATCGCTTTAATCCCAAGGTGATTTAGTGTAAGCAAATTAATCACGTAGTATTTATTTGTTGCTTAAAGTGTTGTTTTTTTCGTTCATTCAATATTATTGCATTAATAATACCGCAAAAAAGTTGTGAACTTCATTTTTGGGTCCATTCGACATTCGACGTATAAAACCATAAACGTATAACATGAACCCGTCATTTGCGAAATGGAAACAATAATCACATAAAATATATGTATCACAGAAATTATAGCACGTAACCATAATGATATATCATTTTTCGTATACATTCAGTCAGTGAAATGTCTATGTTAAATAACTGTGGGTAAATTAATTTTGCATAAATAAATGTCACATTTTTAAATTTAATGATATGTGTTTAAACTAAATATAATGTTTGGAAAAAAATCTTGTAATCAGTTCTAAAAGATTAGCACCTATAAAAAGTTATCTAAGAAAAAAGAATCACCTGTCATAAAATCATTAAAACAGTTCAGATTGATTATCTAAACTGTAAATCTGTTTAAATGATTAAACGGCGCACGGAAAGAAAGAGAAGTTGAAATGAGAAAAGTTCTATTCAGTTATGAAAATGAATAGATCACGATATCTCTGAAACATACTACTTTTGAGTTATGTTTTAACTCTCGTGAATGTCACCGTCAGAATTACAATGGGCTTCTGTTTCATGAAATTAAAATTCCCTGAGCGATTCGCTGAGTTAAGTATAAATATGAACTTGCAATTTGCGAACTTCGAGTCTTTTGTTTAATTTTAATTTCATCGTCTTTGATGGAGGATCGTTAAGCAGGAAAATTGTTTTAACTGTTGCCTACGTAGTGTTGGTGAATACACGTTACTTTCTTATGTATATTCTATTTTAGACAATATTACGTGACTTATTTAATGAATAACATCAAGTATTTGAATTACAGTCGACTCTTACAGTATATGGCGTTTATATAGTTTTTTTTTATTACAATCGTACGACAACTAACTCCGCCAAGCGGTAATTTTTGGATTCGCGTCATGCGACAACTGGCCTCTAAGTTTCAGCGCTACTGCAGATACAACTTCATACTTGCTGCCCTTTTATTTTGCTTTGACATTTACCTACATTTCACAAGAAGAGTTTGCCATCAAGTTTTGTTTTGTTAAATCTTTTTAGTTGACTTTTATTTACCTATATACTCGTATTATTTGTGTAAATTTAGAATATATATTTACAGACATGCATGAAAATTAAATTGTAGGTACATACATAGTTTATCCTATCTTGTTTTGGTTTTTCTGCTGTCTGTACAGAAAAAAACTACTGTGGCAAATTTACAACAATCCAAAATAAATTTATTCAATTTACCTCATAGAAATAGAACTGTGGCAAAACACATGTTTTTTTTGTGGCGAATTAACTTTGTGGCAAATTAACAATGACCCAAACCAAAGGAGGAGAAATATGTTTTCTGAATAAGGAATAAAAACATATAAAACGCACCAAATAAGGCATATTTAGCATTCTATTCGTTAATGAAACAATTGCGCAACAAACTCGAACTACTTATGAATAATACTCCTTTTAAATGTTCTCTGAATGAATGTGGTGTAAGAACGTGATTTCTTTTTCAAAAGCGCTTTCCTAACGTCTCTTTGAAAGTCAAGCCGCGATTCTTGACCCTCGTTATAGCACAAAGAACCCTTTCTTTTGCACTGGATTTAAGACATCTCCACTAATTTCGAGAGTAACCTTTTGTGGGTCACATTTCCGATTACGGATCGGATATCAAATTCGGTAGTGTAACGTCAGGCTGGTGGGCAACGATTGAAGGTTTTTGTCAGTTCTGTGCATTATATACTATACGATTCCTTTATTTACACAATCACTTTAGAAAAAAGTTAATAATAGGCTTACATAGCTGAATGACAATCACGAAAATACCCGAGTTTTAAACCTTAATTAAAAGGATTTGTTCAAACCATTAGTAGCGTTGCGGCTTGTTAACGAGATTATGATAGACAAAGCAAAGTAGCGTTGTTTTAATCATTAAATACTATATATTTTACTGTGCCCACGTCTCGTACGTTCGTGTTTTGAAAATCCCACAGAAACCTAAAGTTTTCCAGGAAAAAAGTTATTGTGTATGTTAATATAGGTAATAAGCCAAATTTCATGCAATTTCATCCAAATTTCATCTAAATCCGATCAGCCGTTTTTGAGTGTTTGTGTAACAAACATTATAATATCCAAACATACAAACTTTCGCATTGAAAATATTATTAGGATTACTTAGGTTTACTTACTGGAGGCCATCTGATGGCGGAAAACTTTCTTACAGGACAGATCTGCAAAATTAAGTGCGGTGTTGTGTTTTTGATGCTTAAGTCCATTTCTCTATTCTTACTCGTAAAATGTCCCTTAACAATTTTAAACTATTTCTTCTAACCCCTTGACATGGCCATAGATTTGCAGGCGATTTTCCTTCATTAAACGGTATTTAATTATCATCGTAAATGTTAAAATTAATTACGGAAATATTTGCTGACACTTGATCTATATATATCCCTACAAAACGATATTTCCCAGTGAAAAGATGTTGATTGTAAGCTTCTCGAAATTGTGATCGTTGAAATGTGTCGATTTGCATGACGAGTTCATGTTATAGGTATTTGTGGAAATAAATATATATACCTATTGTACATTCAGCAAAATTTAGAGCAGAGATAAGTTGTGAGTATTTCAGTTAGAATATAAAGAGAATGCAGATATAACGGCAGAATAAATTATTGCTCATAAAATTTGTCTGGAGTCATATTTTTTTTAATGCGGACGAAGTTGCGGGTACCAGCTAGTAATTTATATAGTCTCCATTAAAAATAAAGTCCTTAAGTTAACACAGAAATATGAAAATCCAGTGGGGATACATTAGTAGGGATAGGTGAAACGGTAAATATTTGTTTATGCTACTGCGCGATAGGTACAGTCGGGATACGAAAACTTTCGTCAGTTTTTAAATTCATCTTTATCGTCGTAGACTCGTAGACTCTTAGTACCTTTTGAAACTAATGAACTAAGCAGACAACTGACACACGTTTGGCATGACTGATAATTTGCCTTGGTGCAAGAAAATGTGGACTTTAAGATGTCGAACGTTTTGTTATCCCGACTGTACATGTTTCTTGAAAAGTTATATATTCTGAATTGGTTTTTTAGATGAACTAAGAAAGTTTTAAATGATTGTTTTTATTTGAATGAAACTATACATTCTTATCACTATTCCGGAAGAAATATCACACTGTTAAAATACTTCTTACCTAGTCTTTGTACAATAAATAACATACGAAGAAGTTTTAAAATGATTACAAAGGGGAAAGCATTGGAAAAGAAGCAATTTATTATCTACCCTTTTACCTCATACCTTTCACAGGAGCTGTACCATTTTTATGTTTACTTTTTGCCTTAACTACACACAATTTTTCTTTGAACTATGAAAAACTCTCATAAACTAATAAGTTGGTTGAAGCGAGTCATTCCCTTCGTCCCCGAAGCTAATCCATTTATTGATTCCGGCACTTCCCGCGGCGTTCTATCAGTTTTTATAGTTTCCATCCAATAGCTTCCTCACAAACAGAGTAATGACTCTGATACTACACTTTTATTTTGTTTTGCTATCGGAAAGCGAGTTACGTAACCTATAAAATCAATGTAAGCAAATCGAAGAATAAATACTTCTTTATTATTACAAAAACCCTCAAATAAGTCAATAAAAAAAATAACATAAATAACCTGATTTTAAAGTTAAAGTTAAAAACTATTTGCTTAACAATGTAGGTATCTTGTGAATTCTCTTAAGCTTCTAATTTCTAAGTCTCCCACTGTAATTACGTAACCTATCTTAATTAAAATATACAAGTATTTCATGATATTATGTTAGTGAGAATCAACCATTATCATCATATCAGCCATAGGACGTCCAGTGCTGGACCTCCCCTATAATTTTTCAAAAGGAAAGTTCGAAAGCAGCTACCGGGAAAGTTCTAGGTATTTGTTTTTGTATTCTCCCATTCTAATATCAATTTTAAGTCAAAATTTAAATCAGCTATAGGACGTACACTGATAGACATAGGCCCCTCCCATAATTTTCTTAAAAGAACTGTAGGAAGCAGACACCGAGAAAATTCCGGATATTTGTTTTTGAAAAAGTGTCATCTATTTCCATCGGATCAAAGATTAACTATAGACAACACATTATGTGAGGACGCAATAAAGTTTACCTGGTAGCTAAAACATCGATAAGCACAGAAGCGGGGACACATATTGCGTACGTGAGGGACGGCGGTATCGATATTAGTGTTGGGGTTACTGTTGTAAAATATCGTGATGTTACGCTACGCTAACACCAATAACAAACCGCCAATCAAAATGTTCATCGGTACTTAATAATAATTGATCTTTAGAGATGAAGTTGTCGTTTTGTATGGAAAAATTAAAATAAAATAGAACTTTAATTAACCAAAAATTTGCCTAAACTTTTAACACATTCTTGCTATTTAACCCCCAACGCTCGACGCAAGAACGGGGTGTTATAAGTTTGACATGTTTGTCTATCTATCTGTGTATCTGCTGTGTGGAATCGTAGCTCCCATCTGTCTGTGGATGGATCGATTTAAATCCGATTTTCCTACTGTAATTATACAGTACAGTAGGTATATTTAACAGATACTATACTATGGTGCAAAAATAGGGGATCAAACGAAACAGGGACGTAGAGGCAGGGCAGTTATTTAAAATAAAAACATCTCTAACTCTAACTCGATTCTATTAAAAATTATGACGGATTGGGTGTTTTTTTAAGAAAATACCAAAATTTGTACTAAAAAGGCAATAAAAAAAATGTACCTTTTTAAAAACAGTTGTGTACAGTTCTCTTTTTCGTACAAAAATCTCTTTCATGTGTCCATATAACAAAAAAATATAAGGTTTGGATCCGGAGATCTCGGTGGCCATTGGATTGTTCCACCTCGACCAATCCAACGATTTGGTCCACACAACAAAAAAATATAGGGTTTTGATCCGGAGATCTCGGTGGCCATTGGATTGTTCCACGTCGACCAATCCAACGATTTGGTCCACACAACAAAAAAATATAGGGTTTTGATCCGGAGATCTCGGTGGCCATTGGATTGTTCCACGTCGACCAATCCAACGATTTGGTCCACACAACAAAAAAATATAGGGTTTTGATCCGGAGATCTCGGTGGCCATTGGATTGTTCCACGTCGACCAATCCAACGATTTGGTCCACACAACAAAAAAATATAGGGTTTTGATCCGGAGATCTTGGTGGCCATTAGATTGTTCCACCTCGACCAATCCAACGATTTGGTCCCCACAACAAAAAAGTATAGGGTTTTGATCCGGAGATCTCGGTGGCCTTTGGATTGTTCCACCTCGACCAATCCAACGATAAAAAGGATTACTTACTAAAAATATGTTTATATTTATTCCATTTATTCAGATTACAGAAAGACAAATGAATCCAAAACACCATCATTATTACAATCGGAACTAATACAAAATAATGAGCAATATCATAAAGGACTCCAAATATTCTCTACGAGCATTCATGATTATATTAACAATAATCGAACGTACCGTAGTGGAATAAAAATCATCCCTTCCTCTCAAATTAAGGGTATCTTCCGTAATCAACGATAATATTGTTTTATTTATTTCGCATTGAACATGGAATAGATCTAGAAAATATTTAGACTTTTAGTGAAGAATTTGCTATTATTTCTGATGAAGAATAAAACTTATTTTTGAATAATTATATAGTCCCTATAATTTATAGAAACTGTTACATCTTGATTCACAAACCAATTTTCATTTTAACATGGCATTTTGAAGGATTTAAGTGTGTATTTATTTTTCTGAATATTTTATTATATCCTA
This sequence comes from Synanthedon andrenaeformis, assembly GCA_936446665.2. Classification (NCBI taxonomy): domain Eukaryota; kingdom Metazoa; phylum Arthropoda; class Insecta; order Lepidoptera; family Sesiidae; genus Synanthedon; species Synanthedon andrenaeformis. The sequence continues at coordinate 7,119,646 of OW387781.2, read as the reverse complement.
TATTTTTCTAAAAAGTTTTTTTTTATGAGGAAATACTAAAAACCTATTTTTTCTTAGAATACAAGGTTTCTCTCAGAATCACATCAATATAAACTGCACACAATATACAAGATTCAAAAATATGTAAATTGTATATCTTAAAATAGAAATTGTATATGCACTAATAATATTTGTATATAATTTGATATAGTAGAATTGTATCTACACAATTTACATTAAATAAATACAGATTAGGGATACACTTCAAAAGAATGAAATGAATTAGTATAACTTAAAATATTAGTACTTGTTTAATATCGTTACTTCGTAAGTATGTGTATACTGCACAATTTTTAGACCTAATTAATTAATAAGTTATAAAATTTAACGATAATAATATTATTTTAAAGAAAAGAACAACAGACACTTACACAACGCGAGACTCGAAGAATATTCTAAAGATGTTTACAACTTACAAGTACCCTTCAGACACAATTTTCTTGTGCAAGTGGAATTATTAATCATAATGAATATGAGCATTCCTTAATAATAATTTATAATGTAAGGAAATGTAACAAATAATTTACCTGAACATTGTATTGGGGCAGTTTTTTCGTAATCTTAATAATATTGTAAATGTAAAGGTTTGTATCTTTGGATGTTCCAAAACCGCTGAACAGATTTGGATGAAATTTGTCATACAGGTAGTTTATTATCTGGATCTGGTTATAGCATACTTTTTATCCTGCAAAGTATTAGGTTCCCGAGAGATTGCCTAAATTTTAAAAATATCCCTGCCACCGTCGTCACGGGCACAGCCAGCAAATCATAAAAAAAACCATGTACATAAGATACATACATAAAACATAACATAAACATAACATAAACATAACATAAACATAACATAAACATAACATAAACATAACATAAACATAACATAAACATAACATAAACATAACATAAACATAACATAAACATAACATAAACATAACATAAACATAAAACATACATAAAACCATGTACACAGATTAAGCCTTTAATTAATCTAGGAAATATCTGTACATTGCCTTACATAGATCTGTACATAATCTAGGAAATACGCTATTCCTGTCCATTTAGTACTGAACAGTCTATTAGAGCTAGTTTCTGTTGATAGACTAATTTCGTAATCATATTACCTCAACAATGCATTCAGTGTTCATAGTGTAAGGATATATGCTTCGGCGAGCACCGGTCAAGCAGACTTTCTAGCACTGGCCAACACAATAGCTAATAGTGATATAAGCGACTTTATTTTGAACTTTAGAAAATATTATTGATTTTAGTAGTTCTTCCGGAAGATGTAAGGTGACAAACAAAGAGACAACATTACGAATTAAAAACAAATTGAGAAATTATCCGTTACGCATGTAGTTGACTCAACTAAAAATACAGAAATGGACATAATATTAGAGAATATTTGAGTTTGCTTTATCATTTATATAGATAACTTTTAGAAATGTCTAAAGTTATCTAAATTGTATATAAAAAGGAATATAACTGCTTAATAGAGTACCAAAATTAACTTAAATCTCCATTTTAGTGTGTGAATTTAGTCAAAAAAAGTCTGTGGCGCCGTAGACAAAATTAAAGTATACGATAAAATGTTAACCATAAAATATACGTAGGTAGATAGATCAAAATTACGTAGGTGGATAAGGTAATAGGTGGCCTCGGTATAAAAAATTATAGTCAGGCGACAAAGAGTGGAAAGCTACAATTAAATATAGTTACACATCGCTTTTTAAATTGTATCGTTTTAAAGGAGGTCTATTATTAAAACTTTATTTCAATGAAGTGAAAAGTTTTTTAGTAAAACTTCAATTGATCACAATTGCTGTTCCAAATAATGAAACGTTGTTAGGGAAAAAAAAAGAAGTTAAAATTTCCAATTTTTATTACTTGTGGAATTAAGTAGCCCTCTACTTTAATGTTGATTGATTTACATATGCTACGTTGTGTTTAAAGTACAACAGATTCTTAAAGTTTTAGCTTAAAATAAAATATTATGAAGGCATATACAAAATATAGCCCCACCGTTAAAATGCATTTTTTTAGCAGAAGTATGTACAAATTTTATATTACTAATATTACTAAGATAAATTTTACTAAGATAATTTCTAAATATACTCATGAATATTTACATACATGCAAAGTGTTACTATGTTAAATAAACATAATAAATTAAACGTAGTCCTAAATAAACTGGGACTAAAAACCGAAGCTAAGCACATAAATAAGGTTTACCTCAAAAACCGGAGCCGAAATAGAGTAGGCCACACGTTATCAAACTCCGTCGTACCACCTGCGACTTGCCAACTTGATGTTTAATTAACACTGAAGTTTGTATACACTGAAAGTGCCATCTCCGAAGAGTAGCTCCTTTACGAACGTACAAAGTGTGTCAGAGACTGCAGTGTACTTTTTTGTCATTATTGCATTTAAAATTTAAGCACTTCAATGAAATGTTAATAAAAAAAAATTATTGTAATTTTTTATTTTGATTTGAAATGTAGTGCAGGAGGCGCTTGTTGAGAATAAAATGGATTGATAACGTTTGCATTCTGAAAGAGCTTCGTATCAAACAAAAACTTTCGTCGATTGCGTAAGTGAGAGAATACTTAAAATGTTTGGACATATCATTCGCAACGAGAGCAACGAGAGCGACTAGTGATACAAGGAAGAGTGGAAGGTCAGCGCTCTCGCAGCCGATCATCCACAAGATAGATCTATCAATACCTTATCAAATCCGCTACAAAGTGTTCCCTTATTGAATGTACAACTGTACACGCATTGTCAATACAGGTGGAGAAGATCAACTTGTCAGAGATTCTAATGAAATGTTTTATGACGAATTGGGAACAAATAATCTATGTAGCATTATTTAACATTAGCTTCAGCCTGGTCTCTTCGACATTGCAATCCATAATCTACTTTCCATGGGTACCGATAAGAAAATCGAAGAGCCACGCGAAGGTGCCATGTAATTTATTATTTTTTATTTATTTATGGCTTTATATCTTTATTTTTAGGGACTATCCAGCTGTGAAAATTATCTTTAAAGATAATAAAAAATTGCCATTTCCACTCCACATTTTATATCTTTGCCAGAAGCTAACTTAAACGCCACTCACACAATCTTAGAGCCGGTTTCTTAATTGTATTTGGCCAATTAGCATACGAAATTTCATTTACGGAGTGTGGTAATTACTTTCCTAGTACGTTATAAGCAAGTGTTATTGTTAGCTATTTTGCTAGCATTAAAACTTATAGTAACAATTCGTTAATTAGTATTTGTAAAATAAATATAATTGAGAAGTAGGCTCCGACTAAGATATAAATATTACTACAATAGATATCAACAGGGTAGATAGTAAGTTTATATATTTCAAATTTCACATGTAAATCTAGATAGTCTTGTATTAGCTATATTTTGAATGGTAAACGTCCAATCGTCATATAGAAAATATAATATATAGAATAAATAATATTGTCTTCGTTTATTATATGATTTGTTTTTATTTCTTCCTTTAACTGATCACGTAATATTAGCATGAAAAAAGATTGTTTTGTAAAATTGTTCCTGGGCAAAAACTAATACTTGAAGAAGGTAAGGGAATTACCTTCTTCAAGTAATCTTTTGTATCTTTTGAATCTTTTGAATCTTTAAAACAATTGATTTGTGTAAAAAAATCGAATAATAGTCGTACAGAGATCTTCAAGGATTTGTGAAAGCTTATACTTCAACTTCGTTATCTTTGAAAATCGATATTTTTTATTTTTTAGCGACTTAGTGTAAAATTATAAAAAAATTCGCAATTTGTAAAATTTTTAAAGTTCCTCTCCTATCCTAGGAAAGGAATTTTCAAATATGACCTTAAACCACGTATTGAGTCCAACATTGGACAATGATGAATCAGTGTAAAAAGTCAAAATCTTTGTGATTGGAATAAAAGGTTAGACCGATATTAATATACTGATCTACTAGTATACTATTTATTAGCATGTCCCCAGAGAATCGAACCGCAATTGGCGTAGAATAACACACGCGCCGAGACTCGGTTATCGAATCAATCCGGAATGCATAGAATTGTTTACGCTCGTGCCCGCTGGCGTCAGTGTGAAAGGGCCTTCGTTTGCGTTGCGCCCACATCGTTAGAAGTTAATAGATATTGGTTTTAACCCGGTTTAAAGTGATTGGCGTTTCGATGGATATTTGGCAGTGCTATTAAATTCTATGATAATACCCTCGGCTTTGAGTCTAATGACTTTACTCTTCACTTTCAATCTTCATCCTTCGTTAACTGGATTCATGCAAAACATGTGATTAGATTGCGTTGGCGTGTACTTGCTTAGTAATACTTATATTCTCCTATCTCTTCCAAAACATATATTCTAATCCTACTGTGGTCGGCAGCGCACTTGCATTATTTGTAATGCAAGCGACAGTAGCCATCTATGCCATCAAGTGTACCGTCGTCTGTCTGTTGACCTCAATATAAAAACAAAAACATAACATAGTAAAAAAACATTTTTGGATAAGAACAACCAAAATAACAATAAAAAATACAAGAATATAAAGTACAATAAAACAGAAAAAATAAACAATGAAATTGCAGCCACGATAAATAAACTGGAGTTAGTTAAATCTTCAAACAAATGGTTCATATTTCCCATCAAAATGCAGTAGCAAATGAAATAGCTAGACAATCTCTTCGTGTCTATATCAGCTGTCTGTTTTATGTTCCACTGATAGCTACAGGCCTTTTTTCAATGCGAGGAGTTATCTGCTACTGTACACCATTTTTAAAAGACTAAGAAATTTTCGAACATGTACTGTAAGACAGTTTGTTTTCAAAACATTCAGGTTTCCTCATAATGTTTTCTTGCACAATTAGAAAAAATGAAAAATAGTTATTTTCTACACTATAACATAGAAAACATCTAAGAGTCTTGACCGGAATTCGAAACTGAACTGAAACTGTCGATTCAGCAGCCGAATATTCCAACCACTATCACTGCTATCGTAGTAGAATAGAGCTTGCAAATTATAACATAGTTTTAGTAATGTGGTTTTACAACAGCCTGACCATTCATTAAGTAAGTAATAATTGAAAGTAATTTTAAACATTACCGTACAATTACACTTGGCTCCAACTGCGATCCAATTAGTCCGTTGAAATAGAGTAGTTTAGTTCTCAGGTCGGGGTCGTCTCTGATTTATCGCTAATTGTTATTTGATATGCTATTCTCGGCATCCCTTTCTCACAGTTTAATAAACGTAGTAGAAGCATGATATGAGTTCGTACAAATGAGCAGTACAAATTGTTTTAAATTGTTAATTGTTTTATTATCCTCGGTCTCAAATAACACCATAATGAACTGTTGTAGTTTTGGTATCAAGTTTTATCAACTGTAAAATCTTTCAAAATATTTGTCTAAATGAAAAGATGACTTCTTCATTTTTGTTTCAATAAATGAGTAAGGGATGCCCCCAGGATCGCGAGGCACACCTAGCTAGTAAGATACTAAGTAACAAACCTAATACCTAATAGTTAAATGAATGGGTATAGTAAATTCAATTCAAACGTGAGCGAATTTATGAAGACATGATGATCAGCTTTATCAGAATTTCCAAGTTAATAGCAAAAAATTACAAAGAAAAACATATGAGATAATTGAATGTAGGTTCGCCAGAACAAATAAGGCTGGTTCACTGTGTACGCAGCCCGCATCCGGACCGGTTACATAATTTGGAGCGCGTTCACACACAATCGTTGAGCATTTTCTTGGAAATTCCAGTTGAATTGCCTTACAAATATAGTTAAAGTTAGAATATTTTATATTATTTCAATGTTTTTATTCATTTCCACTTGATTTAATACTGAAACGTTTATAAAAGCAAATGCCGTGACAACTCAGTGGGAGGAACACTGAGAGAAGCTGGTTCGAATCCAAGTAAGGCCCTTACTGATAATTGATTTTGCATATCTGAAAAATATCAATTTAATTTATGGAATTTAAATGAAAATAGCTTACTGTAATATCAGCAGTTTCAGATGATGTGAACCAACATATGGTTTAACTTCTTTATTTCAACTATTTATTTTAATTGGGATGTCCACCCATTAGGTGGACAGACGACCTGATAAGGGCCGCGGGTCGACGGTGGATCCAGGCTGCTTCTGACCGGTCCTTTTGGAAATTAATGAGCAGTGGGCGTCTTACGGCTGAGATGATGAAGATGATTTATTTTAATTGTAAACACGGTTTCTTTCTGTGCCAGTTCATAGAAAACAAAGAAGATGTCTAAATATATTTTATAAATGCATTTTAAATTAAAGATTCCGGCATCTATTCCCAGCACGTTCAGAGATGCCTTCGTTAGTCGACAAAGGGAGTTAATTATTCAAATAACTACTCTTGACTCGAGCAGGACTCTCCATTAGTTCCGGACTGTCTCCAATCGCCGAACTGTGGCAACGTATAGCTCTTAATTGGTCGTAAATCTAGACCAAAATTAGAAAAGATGCAAATTTGTTCCCATTGTTACTAACATATTCATTTGTTTCAGGTATATCTCAATTCATTGCGCATTCGATCGATGACAAAATATTCAGATAAGAATCTTGAAAATGGACATAAGCTAAACTTTTTTGTTGACCAAGCCTTGAGAAAAAGCTAGTACCTAATCTATGCATTTTAGATTTTTGAGCTTCGCCTGAAGCTATAGATACATAAGGCTTTCAATGTTTTTATTGTCTGACGAAATTAATTTATTATTAAACATTAAAAAATCGGAGAAACTTCTAGATCATTAAAAGTAATATCAATCGTATAATAAAATAACAAATAACACAAAAACCCATTATTTCATTCACACATACACACTTAATCCTTAATTATTTATAAACTTTTTTATTATAAATTTAAATTATGATAATGAATTTGTACAGAATATAATAAAAAGCGGAACTTTCTGACACAGGATTTGTAAGCTTAAAAGTAAGCTCCAGCCAATGTATAAATAATATAAATCTGTGAAATAAATATATAATTTATTATTAACGCAAACGCAAGAAACTTTTATCGGATAGAAAATTCTAAAGAGTTTTGTTAGCTTCAAGAATTTCAGGTTTAGAACAACGGCAACGATATTATTCTACATAAACAATACTTTCGGCTGAAAGTCGGTAAGGCAACCAAACTGAACTATGATACTGTTGTTTGCAACTCAAAGAGCGCATTCAAAGGATGCACGGGCAACTGCTCGCGATGCTACGACTATATTGGAATAAAGCAAATAAAGGCAAAGCTCTCTATATGCATGTAAATCTGCCAGGCCGCTATACCGAATACAGATTGAAATGGAGGCTTTACATTTTTATTGGAAACCACTAACTCTTACGTGTGACTTGACTTGCAAGGATTGCTTCAATAACTTTGAGTATGTATGTACTGTGTACTCCCAACAAAAATGTATAACATATAGAATCACATGTGTTTGAAGTGCCCGTTGATGAGTGGTTATGTTGCTTGCCTTAACGCTCTGTTCCAGGATTCCCTGGGTTCGATTCCCGGCAGGGTCTTATAAATGAACTTTTCAGTTAGCTCTGATGCAAGTGGCAGGGCAATGTGCGTATAGGCATTAATCATCCCTTACAGATACCACCGTGAAATAACATAATATATGCTGTTGTGTTTCGATAAGCGAGTAAGGGATGCCAAAGTCCATTTCCCTATCTCTTCCCAATCCCATATCCGACTGTAGTCGGCAGAGCATTTGCAGCACCTGTGGCATTGCTTGCGTTATAGGTGACAGTAGCCACCTACCATCAAGTGGACTGTCAGCATGTCTGTCGACCTTAACATAAAAAAAAAAATATTATAATTATCTCTATTTTTATATAAGGGCTGGGTGGTAAAATTGGAATCTGAAAATTGGTAACAAGTACGGACGTAATGATGTAATGCACTGCTGGTATTAATTACTTATTGAGTCCCTAACGAGACGAGAAAATGACAGATCAAGCAGAGAAAATAATTACATTTAATTAAAAATATTTAACAACGTACATTTCATTTAAACCTGAAATCGAGGAATTAAATTTTTAGGGCTTGTTTTCGATTCTATATTAATTATCATCCGTTTAATAGTTATATATGTACTTACGAGTTTCTGGAAACTAGATATCTATAATAAAAAATAAGGTATAAGTAGTACCTTAAATGTAAAAATAATACATACCACAAAATAGGGTCTGTCTTTATTTCCTGGAGTTTCATCCCTGTTTGAGAAATAAATAATGTAACAGTGAGTATAATGAACATAGTACCTAAAAGGGAAGTTGAAACCCATTTCCCTACCCCTTGACTAAACACATTTATAAATAACTAGCGACCAGCCCCCGGCATTGGAGTTGAAATTTTCAAAAATCCTTTCTTAGCAGATGCTTACGTTAGGTATAAAATGTTCGAAATTTCAGCTTTCTAGATAGTTTTAATATGTGATAATACATAACATGTGCTCTTTTCTAACTAAGTATTTTTTTTACAGTGTATATTAGACTTATTTTAGTTAAACTAAAATTAAAAGATGTTCCAATCATTTCATTTATCCAAATTGATTGGAATATTTATGTGACCTTTACCTGAATCATACTCGTGCTTCCCCTGGTGTTGCTTGTGTTTCTGGACGACAGAAACCACTTTCTACAGAGTGAAGAATAAGCTTGATCATAAAATAAAGTAAGATCTGGTTAAATATCTGAACATTATTTTATTAGTAATATTTCGTGCACTATACTAAAGGAGATTTACTAACTCTCCCTGAATGATGCAATATGCATGCATGCATCTATTGCGAATGCATACAGACACTCGTACTTCACATATCACTGGCGTATGGGTTACTTTACGATATGAAGTATATACATATGTTCAGGTGAGGATTACGTATTCGAATCTGCAATAAAATAGAGGTATATTTCACTACTCGACTGCCGGATTTTACGTCATTCTTTTACTTTGTTCTTACCCAATAACTCTTATAGCAATCGTTATAGGCTTAACATTTTAATGTAATAATTTTTTTGGAAACATATTTTCGCTATATAGCAAAGTTCTGTTGCTATTTTCATTATAACCTGAAATATGAAGTTGTAGTAGTTCACTGAGTCGAACGCTTGGCTCTCGACATGGGTTCGAATCCCGGTAGTCCTTGCACCGCTCACTGTTTTTCTATTACTTGGTGTGGATAGTATTGGTATAACACATAAACAGTTGTTATTTTTTTGTGTTACGGTGTTACGTTAAGTGCGCTGTCAATCTTAGTAGAATTAAGAATAAGGAATAGGGAATTATCTGGCATCTCTGTCTTCTGTTCTGGTTATTGTCGCCAGACGGGCTGCTCTAATGACTATAATACGCAGTGTGCCTGAGAAACCTGCTTATAGCAATATTTAAAGACAAGATAGTTCTGACAATCTTTTAAAATAATTCTGTGGTTTACTGTAGCACATACTTCCTCACATTGAGAAAAGCTATGTGCTCAGAAATGGGTACTATCATAACTTGTAAAATATGTAGGATGATACTAATAAGTATATATTATGAGTTTTTAATCACAGTAGTTAACATATTTCAATATTCCAACTCGCAATAAAAAGAAATCACGTATAAAACATTACAATAGTTAACGTAACAGCCCAATTATTACTCTATCAACAGTTTTGCTCGGCCATTAGTCGACCTTGCCCTACCATAATTAATTTAAGTTCAACGAAATATGTATACACGCATGTAACTAGTTTCAAACTACTCTAGTTCCTATATTCACGGTATGCTGTGTTATTTTGAGGAACGATTTTATAAACCGTTTTTAGCCGTTTTATATTTAAATTTTTGACTTTATTAATGTATTGTTACTGAAAAATTGCTTAGTGAAATCTGTGTATAAATATATATAATTTATTATTGTAATAGCATTATTATTCCTCTAGATAACTATACCAATTGTGGTTCTTTCTTGGCACTAACATCGGGATTTCATGGAAGGACATGTTGGATTGATTGGGCTATTTAATTCCGGGTATTGGTCCACCTGGGTGGACCACGGGCAATTTTTCTTGCCTCTAGTCCACCTCAATAACATTTCACTGGAAATTTTAAGAGTTATTGTCTCTGGTCCATCTATATATTTTTAAAACTTGCAGACGTTTTCTACCTGAAGAGAGACGAGACTTGAAATATATACTTTTGGAATAGAATATTTCAACGCAACCTATCAAACGCCTAAGAAACTTTATATTTTATTAAGAATTCTTATAAAAGAAGACATTGTCTATTTAGAGCCTATTTACCTCGAAAGACAGAAGCAAACTATCGTCTATATTTATATTTACATCAATATTTATACTAATATAAGCTGTCATAGCATTCCATAATTCTTGGCAGTTTCTTGACTAAGTTAACTCGTGAAAAGTTTCCCCAAAAGTACTAAATAGGGCAATTTTATCGTATGTCGTAATATTGCCATGGGTAGAGGTTTGTGTAATTCAAAGCAACACTAAAAGGGCTCGCTTCACTCTATATTAAGTTTAAAGTTTTTGATGGTCCGTATATATGATACGTGACGGCTATCATTTCGCAAAGGGACAATATAATTTTGGGGACTTCCTGTTATGTTACTTCCATTTGCTAAAATATTTAGAAGACTCCAATGTATAAGCACAATGTAATTGGTATATATCTAACCGTAATATTAATGCTTTACTTGTTATATTCGGATAGAAACTTCTCAAGGGATATCTGTTCTCTATTAGGAAAAGGGTATATTGAAAACCGATATTGTACATCTACCCACGAAATTATGTTTAGTATTCTGAGGTTGCGTAATGTTTGCTCATTGCATATTTTATGATATCAGTCCCAAGACGTTTCTGTGTGTATGCCTAACGTAATTGGATCAAACAAGGAATGTTTGTCATCGCTTTAAAACTTTCATTATTTTAAAATAATTATTAATTACTAGATGTTGCACGCAACTTCGCCCGCGTAACTTTATAAAATATAGCCTATGTTACTCTCTGATAACGTAGTTTTCTTTAGGTGAAAGAATTTTAAAATCGCTACAGTAGTTATTGAATTTATTCATTATATACAAACAAAAATTCAATAATATAAATCTCTCTTTATAATATTAGTACAGATTTAGTTCTAACATTAATTCATTGTCAGTACATTATGTCAAACCTTGGAGTAAGAACAACACAGTAGACACCCACCACACATATGATTTAAGTTTCAGAGTAAGTTCTAAGTTAAGACAATTGTGCCCACATAGTAAACTGCTGACGTAACCTAGTTGAAGTCTGCTATGATTAATTTTTACAGTGTAGGCAACCTACATGAATTGAACTCTTAAGTCAATATTAGTGTAAAAGTTTTTCTTGAGGTAATATCAAATTAAGATCGATGTCGTTATTGTACAGGGATTATTATAAACTTATAAAGAAGAGAAACGTAAAAATGTTCATTTATTCTGTATAATCCAAATATGGCTGCAGGAATTATGTAATAACCTATAGAAAATTAGGATATTGAAGTTGTTAGTTTATTGGTAGGAGACAGCTTATGTATGACCAGTGAAACACTAATTTTGTAGAGTGGCACTTTCGCGCGTGCAAAAAAGGTGTATTGGGACAATAAAATAGTAGAGGGGATAATATGAAAATATGAGAATAGGCTCGGGTCCTCCTATATTCACAAACTTACATCAGCACACGTGATCTTTCAGTGACCTTTAGGAGGATGGTCTCTAACTCCAGTATAGTTACAGCTTACGATTAAATTGCCACTAAAATCGATTCAGATTTTTTGAAAAAATATGCAATCACTTTGTCTGTTCCTGATTTTTATTTATTTAGAGATTACAAACTAGATATACTTTTCCCAGACCCAAGCGATTTGCGTGTAAAGTGTATTCAACAAAAATTCGTAAACATTTATAAATCAAACACAATTGTAGTCTCTAGATGTACGGATGAGCCCAGAGAGCATTTCAATGTACGACCGCGCCGTCCTCTAAATCAAAATAAATTGAGATATACGATCCTGTCGCATGTAACTAACTGTATAACTTAGATTCAAATTGCTGACATTGATACAAGCTTTAATAATCTTACCGCAAATAGCTCATTTTACACAATGTCAATTAATTCTTAATTATTTGATAATAATATTATATTATATGAAGTTTAAATACAACTCACTGAGTCATTGATAAATAATTTTACTCATAGAAAGGGTTTTAAGGAGGTTTCCTATTAAACCTGGTCGTATAGTAGGTGGCTTGGTGAGTAGGTATTAGAAAAATCCGAATTCTGGAAGTTTCAAATCACCGTACGTTATAAAATAAACCGATGTTACAAATTTCACCTTAATATAGACTTAGTAGTTTTGACTGTGCCTATTCCGACTTAGTAGTCAGGCCCAACGATTTTATAAGTATAGATTTCTGAAACGTTTGTTTCTGTTTGTGTGCGATTTGGAATATTATACATTCGAATAGAATTGTCGGTACAAGTTTCGCATGGAACTCTCCCGAATCGATTAGATACAAAAATAAAGGACAATGAATGTATATAGATATAGCTATGTATAAATGTCTTGTGTAGTTTAATGTTTGAAATCGTCTTTCGAATTTTTTGATTTATTATCGAGTTCACTGAAGTTTCTAAACGCATACAAGCTTTTACCCGCGATTTCGTCCACGCTCCCTTTTCTTAGGTGTTAAAATATTTTCTCAATCTTTATAGCTTATATATTTTCGTCAAGTGTTGAATTTTTTATTTTTATTTCTATATCCTTTTACGCATCACTCACAACGTGTATGGAAAATTTCATGATGATTTTTATTAATTAAGGCCTCTAACAAACGAACACTCACTTTCGCACTAATAAATAACAACCAAGTAAATATTTACTTAAAATAAGAAACCACCCATATTTTCAAACGAGAAAACATCATGAAAATATTTTACGAAGTGTAGCTTTTAGAACACTTTTAATTTTCTCACCTCTGAAAATATCCTGAAATTTTTTTCCGGCATTTTTCCTTTAAAATATTTCGGATCATCTAGTGTCCCAGTTGTCTGGGCCGATGTAAAATACACTCCTCGAGGGAAATCTATTTGCGGCAGATATCCTAAGCCGTTATAATGTGCCTTCGATGTCTCGTCCCCGCCGGACTCGGTTATTGGAAAAACTGACGACATTATTACGATATATTTTTGTGTGACTGTATTTATACATTTCAGCCTTAAACATACCTAACAGTTTTTCATGTCGCTATTCTTTTTAAGATGCAGTACGTTATATGATGATTATACTATAGACAGCTGATTTCGATAAATAACAAAAAAATTATGGTCATTCTTCGTTTTTTTTTTTTCATACTTATCTCTAACAGTTGATTCAGTTAAAAACTAGTTTAAAACACTAAAAATCTCTAGTGTAGATTTTGTAAATAAAATATATATAGCAATTAAATATTTTACCGCCTATTTCTCGTAATTGTTTTTGCGGTTCTAATAAACCTAAACTTCATTCAAAACAAGAGAAGAGAGCTATGAATAAATGTGTCCAAAAAAATATTTTACCCCGACTATAAAGTTTTTTCTTCAAGAGTGTATCAAACTGAACGAGAAAAAGTATAATTAATGTCCAATGACATGCACCAAATGAAGAGTTTTTATGCAAAAATAATTATAAAGCTGTTAAAGCCAGGTTAATTTTTTTTATTTTTAAAGTAAAATTCTGAAATTACTCTCTAAAACTGGTGTCCAAAATATTCTAGCGTGGCTTTAAAATTGATCCAATCGTACAGTAATGGTAGCAGGTGCAGTCTAGTTTCCAATTCACACGGGGGTGTATTGAGTCCAAAAGGATTGGATTGGATGTTGGTTGAAAAAATAGCAGTCATTGTGTCCTCACAGTGTCGCGTGGGAAATATTGTGGACAAAGCTTTCCCATAGTTTTACTGAGCAATCACATTCATGCATGGGCGTACAGTGTGAAGCACATGAATGAAGTATAAAAAATATTATATGAATTTCTGTAAACAAAGTGGAGCCCACACTGTTTTATCTATACTAATTTATATATATAAAAGGTAATGTGTGTATGTACATATGTATGTATATTCCCTATGGACTCCAAAACCGCGGAACCGATTTTGAAGAATTTTCAGATTAGTCCAGCGGGTAATCCTGTGAAGTTTGGTAGCGATTCGACGCGGGCGAAGTCGCGGGCAAAACCTAGTATATTATAAACAGAGATAATTTTAATTTTTGTATTTTTGCTTGTAAAGAATAAAGTGATAAACTACTGGACCGATTATAAAAATTTTTTTCATCTATAGAAAACTACATTACCAGCGAGTAACATAGACTATATTTTATAAAGTTACGCGAACGAAGTCGCTTGTAACAGCTAGTGAAGTATAAAATTGTATTTACGTATTTTTCTAAACAAAGTGAAGCTCACACAGTTTTATGCAAAATAAAAGCCTCCTTCCACTTGGATCTACAGCTTGGCTTCACATATGGATCCGCGGATACCTTTATCTCCTCTTAAATCCACGTGTGGATCCATGGTTCCTTTTTTTCCTCTTCTATCCACCAGGTGGATCCGTTGATATTACATATGGCTGAAATATTGTTCTCTATAAGTGTCACTATTGACACTTGAGCTAATAGTCCTCAACCTGAGCACTTGAGAAAGTAACTGGCTGTATATTGTTTTTTGTTTATACGTTTTTTATAAACAAAAAACAATATAAATAATATACAAATATATTATTTTTTATTTATAAATATATTTGTATATTAAATATATGAAATATATTTAAAACAAACAAAGTGAAAGTACTTAACTCTGTCTGGCTGTTATCTTTTTACGTCTTAACTACGATCATCCAAAAATTAAAGTCCAACGTCTAGCAAAAGTATAACAGACGCAGCAAGTTATATTGCTCATTATTTCGTCAGTTATATATTTTTATTTTTCAACGAGGTCTAAATCGCGGGCACCAGCTAGTAATAAATATAAGTTTTATAGGAAGATACACTAAATAAAACTTTTTTTTTTAAATATATTTTTAATATTTACAATTTAGACTAGATAGAGAGAGAGAAAGGTTCTTTGGAATGTATCGGTTTCGTTTCTACATTAAAAAATGAAGTTGCTGAGTATTAAAAACTTTACAAAGTTTATGTTTGATATAGAAATTATGTACTAACAAGAGTTTCAAAACTTTTTACACAATTTAGTACCTATTCTTCGCTTTTTTATCACGTGATTTGTAGAATTACGGAGAAAACTATTGATGACAAGATGAGCGTCGTTGTCGATTGTACTTGATGACCTGTAAAAACAAAAGTAAATATAAAAATAAATTTTAACTTAAATACTTTCCAGATAAACACATTAATGGATATATCAGTGTGTTTTATTTCTAATGGCATTTAGTACACATAAATCCAAAAAGTAAAAATTTGAATTTATTCTTTTAGTTTAAGTTTAATATCAAACTAAAAGAATAAAATTTTAAATAATAATAATTAAAAAAAAAAACGAGTAAAAGATACATAATATTCTCATTACCTTTATCAGGTGAATCTTGTGAATCTGCAGAATTTGGCGTCTCTGGAGTAGTTGGCGGTGGATCTACATAGAAGGAAATATTTATTAACACAATTATATAGAAATAGTGGTGGAATCTCTGTTTATATAAATTTGAGTCATTTACAATATTTTAATAACTAAAAAGTAAATAAGAAATTCATTTATTTATTGACTATATTCTGTGAAATATATATAAAAAAATTACTACAAGCTTCAGGTGTCAAATTAATTTCAAGTTCAAACAAATATTAAAAATTCGCTATACGGCTGAATGCTGGCCAAGAGCAAACCTATCTCTAATAAAAAAATAATAATAAACAATCTGTTTTTTACTTAATAAAAATCTGTTTTTTACCTCTATAAAATATATCTCTTTTTCTGCTGAAATAATTTGCAAGAGGCACTTGCATATCGCACAGGATTTCTACAGTAGGTGGTAGAATATCCATTTTTACCACTGAACTTGTTACGGCGTTGTATCTGCCATTAGCCATATTAACAGAATATTTAGCATTTAAAGGCCTGGAACATAAAGGGAATTATTAAACGGAGTTCGCAATACAATCAATATAGGTTAGAATTTGCAACATTTCATACAAACATTATTAGTGTAACATAACAAATATTAAGTTTACACTAACTCGACATGTGATATTTTGTGATCGATGCATTTTATACACACAATATTTTATAATTTATTTATTGGACCAACAAAATTTTTTCAATAAAATTCATACCTAGACGATAGAGCTAAATAGATATCAGAATATGATTCGTTTCACTGAGCTAATATCTTTTTCTAATTCATGAGATATGAAGGAGAAATACAACAGATAAAAATTTAATATCACCATATATCGAAGTCTACGCCAAATAACATTGACTTTATTTTTACACCGCGTCGGAGCACATCCAGTATTATGAAGATAATTCTATATACCTATTGTTGCGCCATTTCAAGTTTTCAGAAGGAACAGTTCAGTATGTTATGTCGAACTTAATTATATATTTTTAAATATTATATTTTAAAACAGTAATTATACATAAATCGGATTCTATTTTTAACTAAGAAGACTTCACAAGTAAATAATTTAAAAAGTAGAATAATTAAAAATTAGTATTTGTGTAAATTTTTTTTCTACTTCTAATTAGTTAAACTAAGTAAGTAAGTTATAATAAATTAAGTTTAAACTCGGTAAGTGAAGCTTTTTTAAAACACTGTAACAAATTTAAAACCATGGAATGGAATTAATTACCTGTTACCGGCCAAAATAGCTATTTCAGGTCTAGGAAAAACTCCTTCAACTGCACAAATGATATTTAAGTATCCGTCTTGCAATCTATCTTGGATCATGTCGAAACGTCGTTCTGGTACTGAAAAAATACATGAAATGGATAAGTATATAAATGTGGTCATTTTAGACAAGTATAATATGACAATTAAGATTAAAATTGTAATTTTTTTTACAAATTCAATTTAAACGCGAAATACCAATAAAATGGTTACGATCTTATTAGAGATTGGTGATTTCGTTTGATTATTTAAAAAACAAATTACTGATGATCACGAATCCAATCATTGATTTATTCCAGTGATAACCTATTTCAACGCGATTCTGTCTAATGACGTGGAATAAACTATATATTCCGATACACACGAGATCGGATACACGTTACACGAAAATATATTTATAGTGTGCCGACTCGCAATTCGATTGCATCGAAAAATGTTTCTTTACTCCATCAAAGAAGTCGATATTGCAAAACATTTCATTAATGTAGTTGTCATTAAATTGCAGTATTTCGGTTAGATCAAGGCATGTTTTATTACATTCTACGGTTCATAAGCACGCAAGCAGTAATGGATTCAGAACATTTACTTGCTTTACAAACGCGCTTTGTTTCTGGAAGAGATATAAAGCGTATTTGAATCCAACTCACACACAAGCACGCACACACACACGCACACAAACACACTCGCACGCACACGCTCACACAACCACGCACAAACACGCACGCACACACACACACACACACACACACACGCATAAGACAGAAACTAGCTGGTTCCCATGACCCTATTTTTTATGTTTTTAGACGATCACTCGGGAACCTAACATTTTTCCAGGATAAAAAGTATCCTATATATTAATCCAGGTAATGAACTATTTCTATAAATGACAAAATTGAAAAAAAAAAAACAATTTTTTTCATTTATATATAATATTTTTAGGATATGACTCGTTGAGTCCATCCAATAAGTAATAATTTTCTCGCCGTACTTGCCCTTGTAGTAATTAAACTGCGAAAGCTATTCTGATTAATAATCAAGTCATTGTTCCCATTAAACTACGTCCTCAGTACTTACAAAATACTGACAGAGCAAACTGTTTTTTCTGTGGTCATAAGCTCTGCAGCGTATTTGAATTTAAGGTAAACACCACTTTACAAAAGATTTAAGTTAAATAAGCATGTATTGTGAGTATTCTAGGTCATAATATTTCCTACTTGTTATATTTTAATAATTTTATACTAACAGGTTAGGCAGCGTACCTACTTCATTTCATCCTTGTTTTGACTATCTTTGTACGCGACGGCAGCCTGATAGATATCAGTAAGCAATGATTGGCATGACTGACATTTTTTTTAAAATAAAACTGGCAATAGCAAAAAATATATTTGAAATTGGGTTTATAGGTCTCGTGTGTCACAGGATAATCTCATGTCTAGAAGTTATTCCTTTAAACTATGTAAGTCTATTCTAGTTTCTCATTATCTATATTCCATTATCGCATGGAATATAGAGGGATTTTATCATATATAAGTAAGTTGGCAATTTGTATTCCATTAATTTCTTCGTCTTTGTTTTGGTTTTATATTTGTAAGGGATATTATTGTTTATTAGATTATTAATTAATTGCATATTATAAAAATTTATTTGTTTTATTATTGTGGTTGTTATAATGGTTTTATTATAATGGTTCCTTTATTTTATTTGTTAAAATCGAGGACACTGTCAATTAATTAATTTTATATTTATTAATTTACGAAGGCTGTTCCTATCTATCTATCCATCCTTTTGGGAGCTACGATTCAACAGACAGATACACAGACACATACGTAAAACTTATAACACCCCCTTTTTGCGTTGTACGTCGGGGGTTAAAACAAAGAGTAAAGTTAGGAATAGTGTTAAAAGCGTTATAGTTTATTACAGCGTAATGTAAGTTTAATTTAGTGGAACATTAATTTATCACAGATAAAACTCAACCGCGAAGCTACAAGCTCAAATTCATACGTTTATATAATAATATCTACTTTATTAATACTGTTTATTCGCAAATGTTCGCAATATTATGCAGTAATTTAAACCACTTAGTTTTTATATTACTATCTGTACATCTAAACGGAATGTTTCCATTATTTGATATTGACTTTTAAAGTTAAGTATTTTTTCTTCAAACGTATCCATATTTTTATAATTTTGGCTCAATATTTCGTAAGCGTATTTAATAAAAAATATCAATCTTTACTATAGTGACTGAAATCATTTCAGCATTGGGTATATTTTGTAGATACAAAAGAGGCAGTATGTTTTTCATAAGCTGCTTCATATTATATCTCCACGCTGAGAATGTCATAGATTTTATTATTTAACAATAATTTTAATGATATTATATTAATAAAACAGACAGTATAATTGCTCGTTATATAATATTATTATAGATGATTTTGCTTTTCATTCATAAAATTATAAAGCAAGTTTACCAATGTGATGTGTAAAAACCTTGACTTTGAGCTTCATTTGTGACCATAGGTTAAATTAAAGTTATCCATATATGAATTCCTAGCGAAAATACTTTGAAAATGCCTTGAATTCCATCAATGTCAAAAATCTAAGTAAAGTAATGTAATAAAGTTAGATAAAATAAAGTTGAGTTTTAAAATATAAATTCGCAACGTTAGTATTATGTGTTATCTTCCTTCCTGTATCGTTTGTAGCGAGTAATATATCGCGGCTGGATGCATCGGCGGCGGCAGGTAAAGTTGCGCGGCGTAATTTCCGTTTCGTCTCAACTCACAAAGCTTTGTTGCACTCACTGAACGAGACTGGTTTTGACATTATTGCTTCATCACGAACCCCCCTTCTGTAAACCCTCCGTGGATTGCGCAGGAAAATATAGTCTATTCAATTATCAGATTATCAAAATTGAAAATTTTCAAAACACCATTTCGTAACGGACTAACTTCTTAGCGCAAACAACGCCAATTAGTTGAATTGATTTAATTACCTAGCCACTAGCTTATATAATATTTGGATTCTTTTCGTTATCTAAAATCCGTGACCATTTCAATGATTCCATAAAAAAGTTTCATTTAATTTCATAAATCTAAGAATGTAAATATCTAAATATGGTTTAGAAATAAAAAATATATTTTTTCTTTTAAATAAAAAATAAAGTTTATTTTATTAATTTTGACCAAATTTCCTAATCGATTTTTGGTTTTAATATTCGCAAATAATCAATTAGTCAGTAGCATTACGCGTTATACCTATTTATATTTGTATACAGAGTCAAACTCAATCTGGGTTGGTTTTATACCTAATAGGCTTTTTTCAAATATTTCATAAAAAAATATAAACATTAATTATTTACGATTAAAAATATATTAGCTGATGCTACGATTATCGTCTTTATTAGACGGACACATTACGTCGTTAATTTGACATTTCTTTAAGTTTAACAACTGTTTTGTTAAACTGTTAATACAAAAGCATTTAACTGCCCCGAAAATTATTTGCCTAAAATATTAATTTATTAGTATCATTTAAGACTTTGTTATTTAAGATATTAAAAACCGCAATTATAATAATGGGTGTGAAAAAAAGAAAAAAAAAATCGAAGTCATTTCGATTAACTTACCAAAAATAGCCATGGGTTTTGTGCGTTGGTCCTCAGCTAAGAAGGTTGACACTACGCAAGTATAATTGCCGGTTAGTTCTGTTCCTGGCGACATTATACGTAAAGCTCGGTGTTGTGTATATGGATTGTGTGATACTTTAAATGAGAGATCAAGCTGGAAAATAAATATTAATTGGTAATTTCAAAAAGTACGCTAAGGTAAGGTGCACATAAGTATACAATTTTTTAAAGTTATTGTCATACTCTCAATAGTAGACTCTTAACATTTGGTAGATAAGTAAGTTTATTGAACATTCAAGATTCCTTCTTCATTAAACTAAATAAATGTAAATTTATATAGACACTTCAATGCGTTCTATTTTTGAATTCGGCGACAGACACCGCATTCGAAAAAAGGTAACGCTTGTAGGAGCTTATCTGATGGGAAGCGATTATAGTAGCCTATGGACGTCGCCTCAACAGTAGAGGGATTACAGGAGTGCTGCCCACCACACAAGCCGCTTCAAAGCTTTTCAAAAACCCCCATATTGAATTGCAACGAAATACCTACATTTGCAGGGAGAGGTGGGAAATGAAAAAAGCGTTGGTGATAAACATATAAAATATTTCGTCTTTAACAAAAATCTGACATTAGCAATCAAATTCATTTAACAATGTAAGCTTATTTGATTTATTAAAAAAACTTATTTTATTCCTTCAACTAACTTCATTCCATCGAAATTTTCTACATTTTCATGCCGAAAATTTTCAAGTGGATGAAATTTTTAAAAAAAATATCAGAAATGGTAAATTAATGTTTAACAGATTGTTTTGACTGGAATAGTGTATATTTTATCATTTCAATTGTAAATTTTATTAAAAAAAAATTTAAATGGTGTAAACTAAACAGTTTACATTTTTTTTTTCAATTTTTTTTTAAGTAAATTATCAAGTGTATGAGATTTTTTTTTTAAATATCAGAAATGGTAAATTAATGTTTAACAGATTATTTTGACTAGAATAATGTATATTTTACCATTTAAATTGTAAATTTCATAAAATTTGAGTTTTTTAAAATGGTGTAAACAAATAAGTTGAACAATAGAAGTTGAGGGATAGTTAAGATTTTATTTAGTAAATACCTTATTCCTTAGCAGCCCCAATGCCTGTGGTTTCTGCGGCGGTATCCATTGGTATACTATCTGTGACTTGTCCATGTAGAACCATTTTACTACAAGACCGGTTACATTGCTTGTGACATAATCGCAGTCCAGTGTGATGGCGTCTTTTGTACCATATTGAATCACTTCTGGAACTCGCATATTTATTATACTCACTGAGTGAACACCTGGAAAAAAGAAATTATGATAATAAGTATTTTTATGCTGGTCTTTCATAGGAAACTAACTCCATTATGACACTCAACAGAAGCACGACCATTGCTTTTGTGTTTAAATATGTGACTACCAATTTATATGAAGCTTAGCTATACACTACTTCGCCCTGGTAACCGCGTTACTTGCTGATAACGTCGCTTTTTATATGTAAAAGAATTTTTAAAATAGGTCCACTAGTTTTTGAGTTAACTCATTACTTGAAACATACAAATTGTCTCTCTTTATTATTATAGAAGTATAAATAGCGTATGTTACTCGCTGATAATGTAGCTTTCTATACGTGAAAGAATTATTAAAGCAAGAAAACATTGTTCGACTACAAAAACATTAAATCTATCGCACAAATAAAGCACTATTTCGTGAAAAGCTTTACTTCTTTGACATTAACAGCGAATACTACTCTTTAATCACAGCGAACAGATGGCAGCAGTTATTAATTGCGAACAGAAATAGTTTTTAGTTATATTTTACATAGCTGTTGCACGTGCAACTATATAAAATATAACCTATTTTACTCGCTGCTAATGTACCTTTCTATAGGTGAAAGAATTTTTAAAATCGGTAGTATTATTAATTCGCTTTATTTACATATATCCTTTAAAAAAATGTAATAGAAACGTTTGTCCGCTTTTTCAATCATAAAAATATGATAGGCATCGCAATAAAAATAATTTACAATTCCGCTAGCTTAACTGTGTACAAGGATTAATTGATTTTGTTACATATTCTGTACGTTTAATAACGTCAGGGTAAAATTCCAATGAATGTACGCGGAAAAGAATTAAAAATATTTTCCGAATCGAAGGCAAAGTCAATATTAAAAACGAAACCCTTCAAGGCATTAGCCCTTTGAAACGCTTTACTGGACACAAGCTCATTTTGTCATAGCGGAAATACTCAAATAATATTTCCTTATTTTTATTTTATATAACTGTTGCTAAGCTTTTTGTGGTATTATAATATTGTCCGCACCCCGGCTTGCGCGATATTACGAAGAAGTTCAGAACTAAAGGCGTTTTTATAATAATAATATTAAATCCTTAGTGTCAGTAACCTTAGTATCTTTAATAGTTAAGGGTCCCTTACGGCAATCGAGGGTCGGGATTGTAAAAGAATTATATAGTAAACGATGCTCCACAACCTTGAAAAAAATAACACAGCTAGCCAATGAATGTTACTTTTTTCTGAAACATTCGAATTTAAGATAATGCTTATGGATAAGTGTAAAAAAAATCCAGAATATCACTAAAAACGTGTAAATCGCACTCCCGTTTTGTTACAATTGTGTCGGTAAGTATCAAGAATTATTAAATGAATTTTATCAAATAATAAAGTTAAAACTATAAAAAAATAGATGCAATCTTCATTTCTTAATAAACATATTCCTATTTTGTGTAAAAAAATCACAAACTTGCCCAATTTTTTCGCTCAAAATCTTCATACAAATTACTATGAAGGCTATTATTATGAAATCACGCTCGGGCCACGGTTCAGTCTGGTTCAGTCGGCCATGCGCCTCCGAAGTGAGAGCACGTCGCTTTGCGCCGCACTGACAGTTCGTGATAAAACCGTGTACTTACACAAAAAATGTCAAATATGTCGTCTTTGATGTTGAAATTATAGCCCAAGAGCCCAAGGCCAGACCTTCGTTCAGTGTGACCATATATGGCAGGATTTCCACCCACATAAGAGACGACGGTAAAGGTCTACCGGGGCAACGAAAAAACAAAAATTTTGGAAAAACCCTTCCCCCCTCCCTTAAACCGCCCTGTCTGTCCGGCGCGACTCGACGGCGACTCGACGTCTCGACGAGATAAAAAATTTGACGCCCCCCTCGGACCCCCTCAGCCGTAACTCGGAAACGACGCGACGCAGTGGGGTCGTGTTTGGGCTCATCGGAGACGTCTCGACGAGATAAAAAATTTGACGCCCCCCTCGGACCCCCTCAGCCGTAACTCGGAAACGACGCGACGCAGTGGGGTCGTGTTTGGGCTCATCGGAGACGTCTCGACGAGATAAAAAATTTGACGCCCCCCTCGGACCCCCTCAGCCGTAACTCGGAAACGACGCGACGCAGTGGGGTCGTGTTTGGGCTCATCGGAGACGTCTCGACGAGATAAAAAATTTGACGCCCCCCTCGGACCCCCTCAGCCGTAACTCGGAAACGACGCGACGCAGTGGGGTCGTGTTTGGGCTCATCGGAGACGTCTCGACGAGATAAAAAATTTGACGCCCCCCTCGGACCCCCTCAGCCGTAACTCGGAAACGACGCGACGCAGTGGGGTCGTGTTTGGGCTCATCGGAGACGTCTCGACGAGATAAAAAATTTGACGCCCCCCTCGGACCCCCTCAGCCGTAACTCGGAAACGACGCGACGCAGTAGGGTCGTGTTTGGGCTCATCGGAGACGTCTCGACGATATAAAAAATTTGAACCCCCCCTCTAACCCCCTCAGCCGTAACTCGGAAACGGCGCGACGCAGCCGGGTCGTGTTTGTGCTCATTGGAGACGTCTCTCCGAGATAAAAAATTTGACGCCCCCCTCGGACCCCCCCGGCCGTAACTCGGAAACGACGCGACGCAGTGGGGTCGTGTTTGTGCTCATTGGAGACGTCTCTCCGACATAAAAAATTTGACGCCCCCCTCGGACCACACCGGCCGTAACTCGGAAACGACGCGACGCAGTGGGGTCGTGTTTGGGCTCATCGGAGACGTCTCGACGAGATAAAAAATTTGACGCCCCCCTCGGACCCCCTCAGCCGTAACTCGGAAACGACGCGACGCAGTAGGGTCGTGTTTGGGCTCATCGGAGACGTCTCGACGATATAAAAAATTTGAACCCCCCCTCTAACCCCCTCAGCCGTAACTCGGAAACGGCGCGACGCAGCCGGGTCGTGTTTGTGCTCATTGGAGACGTCTCTCCGAGATAAAAAATTTGACGCCCCCCTCGGACCCCCCCGGCCGTAACTCGGAAACGACGCGACGCAGTGGGGTCGTGTTTGTGCTCATTGGAGACGTCTCTCCGACATAAAAAATTTGACGCCCCCCTCGGACCCCCCCGGCCGTAACTCGGAAACGACGCGACGCAGTGGGGTCGTGTTTGTGCTCATCGGAGACGTCTCTCCGACATAAAAAATTTGACACCCCCCTCGGACCCCCCCGGCCGTAACTCGGAAACGACGCGACGCAGTGGGGTCCTGTTTGTGCTCATCGAGGACGTCTCTCCGAGATAAAAAAATTGACACCCCCCTCGGACCCCCCGGCCGTAACTTGGGAACGACGCGACGCAGTGGGGTCGTGTTTGTGCTCATCGGGGACGTCTGCGAGATAAAAAATTTGACACCCCCTCCAACCTCTCCGGCTGTAACTTGGAAATAGCGCGACGCACCCGGGTCGTGTTTGGAATCATCTAAGACGGCTCTCGGGAAGGCGAATTTTTTAGAGTAGACCAAATTTCAAATTTTGGCAGTTGCGGTCTACTCGTAGGACCATGGTCAACGGTTACAGGTAGACCCCCGTGTTGGGTATCATTTGAAAGGTCTCAACGAGGGTGATCAATTGAAACTAATCCCCTCTCCCTCCCCCTTTTAAGTAAAAGTCTCCTACCCCCAATTCTTTACGAATTACAAAACAAAGACCCTAAACCAAACCAAAACAATTAAATATAGCAAATGACAACACCCAACTCACAACCGCGCCCCCACGGACTACTTGCAGACCGCAGCAGCACGCACGATCTAGTATTTAAATAGCGTAGAACTAAACAACATGCTCTTATTTATAAATTATTAGGAGACAAAGCACTAAATAGTATTTTGAACACTAAATAATAAAAATGACCAAATCCCATTTGCGTATAACGAAACGCATGATGGCGCATCTGTCAAACCTAATATCATTAGTGTCAAAAGATCACGCCAAATTTCAAATACCTATGTCGTCTTTGATCTTGAAATTATGATGTAAACTGCGCAACTAAAAAATTACTCCTCGGAACTATTTATCTCCGCAGCTAGAAACTTTACAGAAAGATTTCTATCAGGCCAGAAACCCACGGCATTCTCGGTGCATGCAAATACGAGATCCGCCTTATATTATTAAATCAATGGAAGAGAGGAAAGCAAGGGTGCAAAGCGCGTCGAAAGATTTGGAACCGAATGCAACTGATGAATAGAAGGTTTGTAAGGAACAGTATGCCATAAGTTCTAATCTAAGGAGATCCTAAGTTTTCTAGGAGTCAGATTTTTTTTACATAATCATCATGGTAAATTTACAACATATGGAACGTTCTCGAAAGCCCGAGCGTAGCTCTGGGCGCAAGGAAAGTTCCACACACGTCCGCACTTTGAAGACGCAAAGCGTATAATGATTTTACGGCAAATTATACAAGCGTCCAATTAGTGACAACTTTTGGCAAGTTTTACGGTTTTATTGGAAAGTAAATCGTGTTCTTATACCCCTAAACGACATTTTAACTTACCCTGTGCATAACCATATCTATTCTGATTTATACAAACTCATGCTCAGGATCATATAATTGACTCCAGTTTGAAAATTAAAAATGCTTACAAACGTTTTCAGTACAATATATTATTTTTGTAATTGGGAATAACAATTTCATTTTGTATTGTGCAACTAAAATAATAATTATACACTAACTAGATCGTGCTTGCAACCGCGGTCTGCAAGCAGCCCGCGAGGGCGCGGTTGTGAGTTAGGTGTTGTCATTTGCCATAGTTAATTGTTTTGGTTTGGTTTTGGGTCTTTTTTTGTAATTCGTGAAGAATTAGGGGTAAGTAAAAAGGGGGAGTAAAATTGGTCACCCTCGTTGAGACCTTTCAAATGATACCCAACACGCAACCGTTTATCTAAAACCGTTGACCATGGTCTACTGAGTAGACCGCAACTGTCAAAATTTGAAATTTGGTCTACTCTAAAAAATTCGTCTCCGAGATGTCCCCGATGAGCCCAAACACGACTTGGCTGCGTTGCGCCGTTTCCGAATTACGGCCGGGGGGGTCCGAGGGGGGCGTCAAATTTTTTATGTCGGAGAGACGTCTCCGATGAGCACAAGCACGACCCCATTGCGTCGCGTCGTTTCCGAGTTACGGCCGGGGGGGTCCGAGGGGGGCGTCAAATTTTTTATGTCGGAGAGACGTCTCCGATGAGCACAAACACGACCCCACTGCGTCGCGTCGTTTCCGAGTTACGGCCGGGGGGGTCCGAGGGGGGCGTCAAATTTTTTATGTCGGAGAGACGTCTCCGATGAGCACAAGCACGACCCCATTGCGTCGCGTCGTTTCCGAGTTACGGCCGGGGGGGTCCGAGGGGGGCGTCAAATTTTTTATCTCGGAGAGACGTCTCCAATGAGCACAAACACGACCCCACTGCGTCGCGTCGTTTCCGAGTTACGGCCGGGGGGGGTCCGAGGGGGGCGTCAAATTTTTTATCTCGTCGAGACGTCTCCGATGAGCCCAAACACGACCCCACTGCGTCGCGTCGTTTCCGAGTTACGGCTGAGGGGGTTAGAGGGGGGGGTTCAAATTTTTTATCTCGTGGAGACGTCTCCAATGAGCACAAACACGACCCCACTGCGTCGCGTCGTTTCCGAATTACGGCCGGGGGGGTCCGAGGGGGGTGTCAAATTTTTTATCTCGGAGAGACGTCTCCAATGAGCACAAACACGACCCCACTGCGTCGCGTCGTTTCCGAGTTACGGCCGGGGGGGTCCGAGGGGGGCGTCAAATTTTTTATCTCGGAGAGACGTCTCCGATGAGCCCAAACACGACCCCACTGCGTCGCGTCGTTTCCGAGTTACGGCTGAGGGGGTTAGAGGGGGGGGTTCAAATTTTTTATCTCGTGGAGACGTCCCCGATGAGCCCAAGCACTACCCGGCTGAGTCTGCTGGTCCTCGCTGGTTTTTAATACCTGTGTTGGGGACATGCACCTAGAAACTTTTAGCTTTTATAAAATAACGAAGATCTGGCCGTCGTGGGCTCTTGCTCTATGCATACGTACGTGTGTGCGTGCGATGCGCGAGCCTCGATCGTTGTGAGAGTAACGCTAAAAACCTAAACTTCGCGCGGCGCGTCTCCGAAACCGGCCCTTAAAAGAGTTCTAAAATTATTTTAGTTTTTTTGATGGATTCATGACAAGTGTTTGACGGCATTATTTTTGTTTACGTTTCTGACCGGGGCAACTGTTTATGGTTTAAATACTTAAATGTATCTACTTAAATATAAAGATACTAGCTGACCCGGCGAACTCCGTTTCGCCACCAGATTGCTTCGTTCGTTCGGGAATTTTTCCTGAATTTTCTTTGCTATAAACCTCACGGAGCCCGAGACCTTTCCAACGAATGCAAAACCGTGGAAATCGGTTCGTGCGTTCTGGAGTTATAGCGTCAGGAAGGAAAACCCGACTTATTTTTATATAGTAGATAAATATACGTCTTATAATGTCTTATTGAATACTTAATAATATTACGTATGCATGTCTATTCATATATTATGATAATATACATTAATATATACAAATTAATAATATGTGAAGCTAATGTTTATATACAGCTATACGTTTATACGTTGCAATACAGCTTTAATATCGGCTGATATATATCGCGTTCGTATATTAAAATCGAAGTGTGTAAAGGATTTTTTACCAAAAAATAATTTGGCACAAAATGGAGGGAATTGTGCGAGGCGCATTAGGCGCTCGCTCGGGCGGAAACATCATTATTATCGTCGAAGGAAAACCTCAGAATATTATTTTTTGGTCTCCTATCAATTCCAGGAATTTGTTTGAATTTCTCTTTTTCTGTTGAAGTTATTATAACTTCTGTTAATGGTATAAATAATTAAAGGGATATTTAAATATAATAAAGACAGATTTAAATCAATAATAAGCGATAGAGATTTTAATCGTATAACAGATTTGAAATTAAATAATTCTTGTAGGAGATTTGTATGAAATAAGAAAAGGTATTCCAAAATAGTGTTAATTATAATCGCTTCTTCAAAAATTATAATACGATTATAAATTGTATACGATTATACCCATTTGTTCGAGGATTTGAAATAAAATTAGAATTCGGTAGCTAAGCTAGGAAAATGTTTACATAAATTAATTTTGGAAGTGGGCTTAGTATTTTCTCGTTAGTTTATTTTCGAGGCCGGAGAGTGTTGGGTATCAAAACTTGAGATAAAATGCCAGGGTCCTTTACTCTATCTTCATCTCTCACCGTTTCTTATATATTTCATTTATTTCATTGTTGAACTTTAAAATGTTGTAAATAATCATGACAAAATTTATTACATTTGGTCGTTTTTATATTTCAAACATCTTATCCTTTTCATTGGCAACACGGGGTATTTATTACAGATGCTAAAAAGGCGACGGTTATGAATAAAATATTATGTACACATACACATAACATTCGATCTTTTACAGCTACTGACAGCTTCGATGGTGTAAAAATATTTTTTAACTCAATTAAAAAATAAAATATCCTTGTACCGCTGAGGTAAAGAATAATCTGTGTTCTAATAGCAATTTGGAAACACCACGTAAATATTTCATGACTTAGTTCTTCCTTCTCATTTTAGTCATCAGACTACTAGGTGTGGGCAGGGTTCCACAAATCACAACGAAAGGGTTACGTTGTGATTTGTGGACATACCATCTATTCGCACGAAGCGCTTTGCGTCTTCTTTTATTATGCACATAGCGAGGAATTGGAATTGTCTCCCTTCTTCAGTGTTTCCTGAAATTTATAACTTGAGACTCTTAAAAACAGAGTGAATAAGCTATTAACAGCAATAACTCCATCTTAGACTTCATCTTCACTTTACCATCACGTGAAATTGAGGTCCTTTTTAACGTTTTATTACATTTAATGGTATTTGATTTTAAATTTATTAATTTCGCGAAAAAATTATGTTTGTGCATTGTTGTGCAATGTTGAAGATAGGGCTAGGGTGCGCAGTGAAGCGATGCGTCCGCGTCAATCCGATAGCAGAACATTGCACTGCCTGGTTGTGTAGTTGTGTAGGCACTGAGAATGGCATATAAATTACTCGGTGCGATACGGTTACTGCAACTGTTAACAATATGTTGTCCGTAAATTGTTCGTGATTGCAAGATATTATATTTTTGTAATGATGGTTTCTAACTTGGGACATAAAACATGTTTTGCAAAGTAATTTGCAGTGAAAAAGTGGCAGATATTATATATGTGACTTTATTGAATGCAAGTTTGATGTAGACCTCCACGAAACAAATAATAAGAGGGAACAAAGAATTATTTAATAACAAGGAACAAATATATAGATTTGCTTAAACAACAAAATGTAACAATAGTCTTACATGTGCATTTATTTCACGGTAAGGATTTCATCAGATATCCACCTTAAAAATCTATGAAAATAAGTTATACAAGTCCTTTTAAATATAACATTCAGAATGAGCAAGAAAAATCTCAGGTAGTGGACTAGACAGTCACAAAGCTAATAACAGAACCAATATCAGTTGGAGGATAAAAGTTTTCGAATTACTGTCACTTTGAACAAGAGTATGCGGCACGAGGTGGTCAACCCAAGAACTCTATCGGCATTTGGAATTTATCAGATCAAAATTTTAGACTTTCAAATTACCTAAGCAATTTATTACATAACTTGTCCATTGAGGTGTTTTGAAATTTTAACAGATTTCTGATCACATAGGTTAATAAAAAGGATTTTAATTTATTTACAGGAGTTACAGTACAAAGTAGGTATTATATATTCTACCCGACCCGATCACACCTGATCGATCATTCCGAAAACTGTGTTCCTTTTTAAACTTATTTCCTTTGTTTTTCTTTAAATTCTGAAAAGTTGTGCTTTCTCTATTTCTGCAACCACATTTAAAAACAGCTTCCAGCTTTGTCTGTGTGAAAAAGTACATAAAAACAACAAAAAAAACATATGAACTAACGACTTCTTAGTTATTGTCATATTTGATTTCGCATAAATTGTAGGTAAAAATGTCTGTAATATTATCTATATCTAGGTTTTCAACAAGAAATTTACAATAATAAAATTAAAATGTTCTAAGTGAAGCTTTTAAAAAATTCAACGTCAACTCCAGACACGTGCTTAGAATCCGACAGGTTTTTATTACCAGCTTTAAGCAAGTAGCAAAGTGCAAGTAACAGTTTGGCTGAGAAAACAAAAGGTGTTTAAAAAGTTAACATATACGATATATCGGAGTCATTGAGCGTGAATACTCAGACTCGTGCGCATCGTTCCACTCAGTTGGCAAACCGTTGATAATAGCTTTAGTAGGTTTTACCCCACACAAGTGGCAGTTCATATTATTATTACTATATTTTATATCACGAATGTTTCCCTTGTAAATATTAAAAATGACTAGCTGGAACCCGCGATTTCATCTGTGCTGAAAAATGAATAATATATCACTTGAGAAAATATACATATCGATCGCTGGCGCCGAAATTTGTATATTTTACCTAGGTAATAAATTATCTATGTGCCAAATTTCATCCAAATTCATTGAATTAGCATAGCATTGAATTATGTTTATAACATGTAACCCAATATAAAGATATTATAATTTTGGACAAAACACGCAAAAATTATTATGAATGAAACTTGGCATGATACAGCTGTTTGCTTGCGTTTGAAATAATATCCTCTTGTTCAAACTCTTTAACGTTCACTCAAGCTTACTTAATTAAAACAAGTTTTAAAGTAAAGCACCCTTTCTTAGCACGCGACCAAGTCATGTGTTCACGGTCTGATGCGCAAAAGACATTACAAAGGTGCTTCGTTTTTTATGTGCCTAGTGCTGAACTTTGTTGGAAAGTATTTTGAATGAGGTTCTCATTTTCAAATACGAGTAATTTCAATACTTTAATACTATAGGTAAATAATAGCAATTTAAAGTAGGTACCTACCCAAAAATATTTAAAATTGATATGCTTTCTTTGAGTTAATTGAATTAACTCGAATTAAGAAATTCAATTGTAAATTAACTCTTTTTAATTTACAATTGAATTTTCCTTCAAAAATTCATAGTTCAATATCGAAATGAATAATTCAAAATTATATATAAAGTAAAAAGTAAAAACTGTAAAAAGAGACGACCTTTTTAAATTAATTTACTAAAGCTTTTCACTACCTATGGAAAGCTTTCTTTTTAAAAATAAATTTACTTTATATTTATAATCCACACCAATATTTTACACGTATGTTCATATTTGAAGGATAATTTCCCGACCGGAAGATATACTTATATATGTTTTTGAAAAATCCTTTTCATAAATGAACTTCAAATATGTCGTTAATGAGCGGTG
This sequence comes from Synanthedon andrenaeformis, assembly GCA_936446665.2. NCBI lineage: Eukaryota > Metazoa > Arthropoda > Insecta > Lepidoptera > Sesiidae > Synanthedon > Synanthedon andrenaeformis. Next base: position 7,087,288 of record OW387781.2, on the reverse strand, counting down.
TGCTGCTAATAACCGAGCAAGCGTTTTTGTATTTATTTTGTTCTTCAATAACAAGTTTTACGTTGTAAATATTCTTAGGTATTGTTTGCTCTTAAAGTATGAGTATAATACGACATGATAACAATTAAATGCTGGAAAATAGTTGTCACTTTGGATTAAAAAACACTCTGCTTTCAGTTGTGAGCCGGTGACACTTTTTATTAATAGCTGTTGCACGCTATTTCGTCCGCTTAATTTTATAAAATATAGCCTATGTTATTCGTCCAGTGGTTTTTGAGTTTATTCATTATAAAGAAAAATACAAATATTTTCTATTTATAATATATTAATTAGTAGGTATAGATGTGGAGCAAAACGGTTGATGTGGCATCACTAAAACTAAAATAGAGTAACACACGAGTTACCTGTTATAATACAACACTATTTGGTACAGACAGGAAACGCGCTCTCATAAGCACACGCCACTTCTTGTTTGCATACAAGCTTTTTCTCCTCTAAAGCAAAAGGTGTTTATAACGTTCTTTGTGAGATTATTGTAGAATATAAAGAAAAGAAAAGAGGGCATAAACAATGACTCTAACAAATAAAAGAACAAGTCTTTGATCTGTGATCAAAGTTTTGTACTAACTTCACTACAAGAGAAGATCTTGTTTGAAAAACGTGGATACAGATTTGGTTTGCTATCATGATCCGTGTGCTTCCCAGAGCCTATAACTCCAATTTCCTTCTTCGCCTTTGTGTAATTTTCTTTTAATTTTAATTAATTGATTGGAATACTGCATAATCTATTGATGCACAATTGCGCAGATCTATGGGAGATCTTTCATCTAAGGTGTGTTCTGCCTCTTAAAAACATATTACATCTAAAAAGAAAATGGTGGTAGTGTTTTAACACAAAAGTATATTTAATATTTTACGTCGCAATAAATCGTGGAATTCCCTTTCGAGTACGACAGTTGTACAAAATAACCTTTTGTTAAAGTAGCATGCAACAATATGTAAATCAAGCCTTCCTTTGTGCATCAATAAAGTCTACACGAAGTCATAACTCAGGTGCTTGAATTGTTATAATCTATGATGAAAAGTTTTCCATATCAAATTTCTAAAGAATGATCCAAAGTTTTTGAAGTGAACGATCTTTGAAGTGAGTCGCTTAATGTTAATAAGGACTCAGCACTTTCCAATGTCACTTTTGGTTCTGAATTTTTAAAGCAGCAGAGTTGAGTGAGTTAGAAGTTTGCTATACACTAGGTTTACCAAGAATTTATAACTAACGGAGATTTTGTTACAATATTTTTAATTCAAGATTTACCTTACATAAAATACTTTTGTGTATACACGTAATATTAACAATACATACGCCCCACGTTTATTGGGGGAATTTTTACTAATGAATAATTTTAATCTACAGTTAAGATTTAGTACACCTAAAATTTAGATTAGGAAAGATATTTTTTCCTTCAATTAATAAATATTTACAATAAAAATGTATTCTAGGATTTTTTTTCTCTCTCTCTTTATTTGCAATCTGTTCCGGTAAAAATTCAGCAAATGTTTGGGCAAAGTGAGCTGATCATGAAGGACATTGTCCATTAACATATGCCACAAATTCTATCCCGTTACCCTATAGGTCTCCAAGGGGTTTTCTCTTGAGACGAGTGAATTTAGTGTCACTCTGCATTAGTTGCATCGCCAACAAGTTCGGGTGGTTCTTTATTCTAGGAAATAGGAAAATAAATATTTGGAAAAATATTAAAATTATATTTAGTTTAGTTAGTTATAATTATAAACAAAACCCCCGATTTTCGCCGGAGAAGTTCGTTTAAATACGTATTTAGTATTATCTACATATTTTTAATATACATTTAAGTAATTTTAGAATTAACATCTAAATATAATATCTTATATATTATTAAAAGTCACTCTGTAAGTAAGCAAAGTAACGGTCCATTTAGAACATTATGGTCACCCTACGTTACAGTCTACCAAAAGGATGAGCACCAAGTACTTCTCAAAACTTATCTCTCTAGATTTGCATAACACGTGATACCGTATTTTGAAAGGCAATCTTACTCGCTTCGGCTTCTTTTCAGAGTTTTTCTTTCCGCAAAGTCTTTTGTTTAAATAAGTGATGTGAGCCGCGTATGAATATCAGATTATTGTAAGTTTCCTTTTTAACTGGTTTTACTTTTCTATTGATCGTATTGTTTCTAAGTAGACCGGGAATCGGAAAGAACTTGCATTCATTGCTTTTTCACATACAACTAAATAATACTCGCGGATTCGCTCGTCTTTCTGTCGAATTTGTACTAACTCTTGAAAACATTATATCGTAGGTAATGTATAAAGGATTTTAAAAAGAGCGTTTGTTTATATATGTTTAATATTCTTCTTTATTAGTTATTATACAAAAATCAATCTTCGTGCGTTAGTCTCGCAAAAACTTAAGAATGGTTAAACCCATTTTAATTCGGTTTTCACATATAGAAAGAGCAATAAACGGGGAAGGTTTGTATAAATAAAAATTGTCCCCCGGGCGTTTCCGGGAGCGGGTCACTAGTGACTAATAAAATTGGTTGTAAGTAAAATTTATTTTAAAAACAAAATTTACACATTAAATACAACATTCACAACAATATATCATTATGCTTCCATTAAGCGCATAAATTACTGTAATTTTATTAACCAAATTTTATATTCAAAATATAAACGCAGAAATAACATCGACGTAGTCAGTGGTTTCATGTTTGATTGATTTCAAAACGTGCTTCATTACTGAGAATTTATTGTGGGCAAAATATTTTAAATAAATTCTGCCCACTGGTTCGCCCTCATTTCCACCCACACACCTAAATGAACATGACGTATTAATTTCTTTTTCCACACATTTTATTGTATCATACGTATATTAAGTTTTATTCTACTCATATCTAGGTGTAATAAATTACTTTTTGCTAATTTTAATAGTAATCATCATCGTCTCAGCCGTACGACGTCCACTGCTTGACCCTATAATTTTTCAATAGGACCGGTCAACTCGCGGCCCTTATTAGTGGTGGACGTCGGACGTCCTACGCTGCGCTTGCCGTTCCTTGATCTTCTGTTTTTCCTAGAGTTAAAAATTATTTAAAAATTGGTTCAGTTTTTTAACCTTTTAAATTATACACCTTCGTATTTATTATAGAGTTTTGTCTGAAATGAAAAAATAAATAAAAACATAGATATCAATTCAACTTTTTGCCATTAAGAATATTTCTTAAATGTATAAATAAGATAGTTAAGTTTGCAAGATCCGCTATCATTGTTGGTAAAAAGCAAATGCGGGAAAATGTTGTGTGACTCCCTTGTTTATAGGCTCTAGTAAAGCCGTAGTGTTATCGCTTGCATACGCCTGTGAATTGTAAAATAAAAACCTTGGCATAATACGAGTACGTACTACATTAGAGCCGATAGGCAAAAAGAGTTTCTTATTTTGTTTCGTGTCGCACGAAAATTTCCTGTAGTTGTTGTAATAAGGTGACAGTTATAAAAAATTATATTGAGATCTATTGAGTTTATATTGAGATTTTTATATATTAGTTTATAGGCATATAAATTATTTTGAAGTTACTTAAGTCATTTGTTCGATAATTTATTTCATTATACATAAAAAATGTAAATCCTAGCTTCAAATCCCTAATCGAGTTCCTTACTTTCACGAGTAATTTTTTTATTCACCGAAAATTTGTTTTCCTGGGATATTTCTTATGAATATCACGCGGAAGTTTATTTAATTATATTATTTAATTACATTTAATACATACATTGGTGATCTCTAATATCACCAAGATTAGACTATTCCGGACATTGATCTTCTCCATATTGTCCATATTTCTCTACGGTTCGGGCAAACGATTGGAAGAAAAAAGACGCCTTCGAGATGTAGTGTTGGAAGATTTTAAGGGACACGATCTTCAACATTGAAGAATACGACTGAGAAAAAGAACTTTATTCTTTACATATTTGTATTTAATCTTTTTTTTTTCTATCTCACTTACTTCGCCTTGTGGTAAAGAACAATATGCGAGTGGTGAGCACTGAAGCGTGTTGCGTTCAAGGCATCTGCCGCACGCGACTTGTACACATGATACGGTTCGCAGTAGACAAATTCTCATAAATATTTATAACAATATTTTATTGCACTACTCATGTTGGATATGATGACTCATATCTAATATTTTTTGTAATTATATCTTTGTTTCTGATTTAAAAATATGTTATACAATTATATTGACTGTATGGTTATATAGGTAAAATGGTACTAATTGATGCCCTCGACTTAGTCCGTGTTGAAAAATAAAACATATAACACACGAGAAAATATCTGACATATTTATCGCTATGACGACGATGGAGCCGCCACAGTGACTGTTGCCATCTATCCATACAAATTTTCAGATATATAATATTAGTGGGAATTTATACTTTGTGGTTCGTTCGAAAATCTACGCGATTGAATGGAAACTTGAAAACTGAAATAGGTGTAAAGTTAAAATAAATATCAAATAATAAGTTTCGCTTAACTTATCCTAAGTTTATTAGAAGTTATTAGAAAATCGAATCATCTAACTCTGCAATCAGAAGATTTATCGTCATCTATGTCGTTTATTTGCTTACTTGCAAACTCATTTTCCCCAAGTTCCGCGCTCTTTGTAGTATCTATGGTTTTTTACATGTGCATAGAACCTCGCTTTAAATTAAAATCAAAATAAGGCAACCAACCAAATGACGGCTGTTGTGATTAATCATTTATAAATTCAGCAATAGAAAAGTCAACCAGGGCTCTCAACTTAGTTGATACACTGTATTCATGCTGTTGTGGAATTTGATGTTTTATATTAGGGTCTTTATGTCGGTGTTCATTGAATTTGAGTGGAATTTAAACAATTTTCCACGGAGTTTTCCCTTAAAAGTTTAAGCCTCAACTCGAAAAATAAACACATTTGTTTTACAAGAAATAAATATATTAATGTGTGATTTAACGAGTAATATTCTTTCATAATATCTTATATTAAACTATTTTATATTCACGTAAATTACCTTTTTTTTATGAATTAATCGGTTTGAATGTATATTTATTGTGAAACAATTTATAATTATAGCACAGTTCCGATAAAAAATATAAACAGAGATAATAGATTTTATACGTATAAATATAAACAGATGGAAGTTAAATTAACAGGTTAATTTTCAATATATCAGAGGAAGTTTTTGATTTGTTTGAAATTATTTTTGGCCGCTTATGTTAAAATCCAAAGCTTTTAAATTAAAAGCTAAAAGATAGGCTTACAATAAATATTATGGGCTATTTATATCTGTACAATATAACGCTATAAAAGTTTTGACATTCATTTAGGAAATCTCTGCCGGAAAGCTCACATGTTATAATAAAATTTACGAAATTGTAAGAATATTCGTCGATTTGTAAATAATTGTCGTCAGCAATTAGTACTAGGTTTTAGTTATATGGTTTGCTTATATAAGAGGTCATGGTTGCTATTATTTGGAATATTAGTTACTTTGAGCATTAAACATTAATTAAAATAGTCATCATCATCTTCTCAGCCGCAAGACGTCCACTGCTGGACATAGGCCTCCCATATAATTTTCCAAAAAGACCGGTCAGAAGCAGCCTGGATCCACCGTTGACCTGTGGTCCTTATATGGTCTTCTGTCCACGTTGTGGGTGGACGACCTGCGTTATGCTTGCCGGCCCGAGGCCCTCACTCGCGTATTTCAGCTACAGACGGCTCTCCACACTAAGGGTACTGATCACTACAACTTAAACTTACTTATCCGTCGCTCAATCATGGTAACTTTCGTTCGTCTACGGTACCTAGGTACTCCTCATTACTGATTCGATTCCTGAGCAGAGCCCTCTCCGTAGCTCGTTGAGCGACGTTAAGCTTTCTTACTAGGCCCATAGTACCTACTTCAATCAAAGTATTAAGTCAAAGTGTTAAAGTATAAATCACGATAATTAATTGGCACTTTAACCAGAATACACTTAACAAAATTTCAGATCAATGTTTAAAGAAAGTTGTATGAGGAATTGTGTACTTTACAATGCCTATCAGTTTGATAAATAGGATTAACTATTTAGAAAAATAGTTGTTATATAAATGATGTTTATTATCTCCATTTTACATAATTTAGTTAACCCAATGAACTTAGTAAACAAAACGTTTTAGCTTATAACTTTAAAATGTCATTCGTAGTGAAGTGTTATTTTTAATTACACTTATAACCGACGGTCTTACAGTCTGAAAGCTCTATTTAATCACATAAATTGTTGTCATAGTTTGTTGAGCTAAGCTAAAGGAATTTACTGCATTGTGCTTGCCTCTGACGTGTCACAACACTCGCGTTGAGTTACGGCTGCTTTATAATTTATCGTTTTAAAAATACCGCAAACAAATTTAGCTTAGGTTGCGCCTTACAATAAAGCTAGGTAAAATTGAAAAAGCTTTTCACGAATACTCTTAACAGTGATTCGAATTTCACTTTTTTTAAATGTTACTCAGAATAAGCGCCGGTCAACAATAGCGAAAATATATTTTGTGTATTCCTTCTAGTTTTAATGAATTAAAAATTATTTGGAACATTTTTCATTTTTTTTTTACCAGAGATCGACATTTGTTTCAGACTCTATTAAGTACTAAAAAGTACGTGGAAAAAATATATAAGTAAATTTTAAAGTTTCCAAACTTTAAAGTTTACCTTAAAGTGCTTTAAAGTAGTTTGTTATACTAAATGTTTCTGTATTTATAACAAACAGAAGAGACATTGATAAGTACTTCTGTGCTATGATGTTACGATATGTTTACGATAGTCCTATGTTTTCCTTCTAGAATGTTATTCTCTTCTCTGGATCTGCTATAAATATTTAATACGTTCACTTTAAGAAACAGTAGTATTTTCTAGTGTGAAATTATTTTTTCTGAAATTATTTAAATACAAGGGCAATTTTATATACAATACATTAACTGCATATTAACTGCAGCTATAAATCTAAAAATAAACCTTATATAAAATCTCTGGTTTAGTAAAAAATATTGGATTAATTTGAAATAAATACCTTTTCCTTTTGAATTTTTTTTTAAAGAGTAATGCCCAAGTGAGATTGATTAATTTTTTTCAGAATGAATATTAAAATGTAAAACTTAAAAATTAAGTCTGCTACAAAGTTACTTACTTATATTGTTACGTAATTTATTAAGTAGTATAAAATCTTGTTATCTACTAGCTAGAGAAATTAAAGTCTATATAAATAAGTTTTAAATCCACCGAGGACGCCTGTACACTTTGTTTCCATGAAGTAATTTTAAAGCAAAAAGACTTAACAAAGCGTGATTAAATATGCATGGGTTTATTTAAAGCGACATACTGACAAAGTAAAAGATGCTTGCACTCTAATGTGTTTATCACATTAAATTACTATTTTTTATTTTTTTTAAAAATAGTTTTTTTAGTAAACATTTTGGAATGACAGATATTGTATTTATACTTAATACTTAATAATTTTTGGACTTTCCTCAGCTTAAAGCACAATACAGTTGTCATTTTCTATTAATAATAAATATAACTTTTTTATGATACCTATTCTTTTCTTTTTAAAAGCTTAAGGAGATTGGCTAAAGAAATAGGCAACCTTTATATTTAAGGACTCTGATGTAGGTTTCTAGAAATCTATAAATAAACACAGTGTAATTAATTGTAACATTTTAAGTTTAAAAAACACGCAAGCGGAACTGTCTAGAAATAATATTTTCAAACGACTACGTACCTAACAGTTTCTTATGAAAACCTCGTTTCGAAAATCGATTAGCCAGGCTATTTTTATTATTAATTGGGGGTCCACTCCGGACTACTTTTCCTGTCACCCATAAATTTATAGCGTCTAATTTAAAAACAATTCACGTTCTTCTTTCATCTTCGTCATTTAACTGTCAAGAGCCATTGTGACAAGTGAACATATTCGTGTTAAAGTGCCATCAATAACCCAAAGGGCTTCGTTTAATGTAACGACACGATTGCGATACGAGATGTATTTTAACACTCTACTACAAATTTGTAAAATAACTGGAAGAAGCACGCGACTTTGTCCGCGTAACTTTATAAAATATAGCCTACGTTACCCTATGTTACGCCATACACGCCATACAATACACTACGTACCTTATGGAATATTTAAAAGTGACATATACGAGTATATGCGTAGAGCATGAACCAACCAACCAACCAACATTTAAAGAAAATGTCACTTTACGTCAACACATTGGAGTTTAAAATCAATAGTAGAACTTGGTCGTTACTACCTTTAAACATTGGCGCGCGAAGGCAAGACTCCGCCATGATTCTGTTTAAGGCGTACTTTTTATGTGCCGCTTTGGCATTTGTGGCGCAAATTCCATAGTTGTAGTACTTCTATGGGTTGAGGCGATAACTCCCTGACGAAAGTGTATCTTGATCAATTCATTTTTTTTTAATGACGTGTAACGTGTAATTTAATGAATATTTTAACAAACTACTCTATGCATGAAGGAACTCAATCACAACTTTAAGGTATAGTGGGTACAAGCTTATTTGAATAATTTTTTATATTGGATTGAATAAAATAGAATTATTGTTAATATTATTATTAATTTTATTTAGGTTTTTTTATTATTTAATTTATTCATTTAAAATAAAATGACAAATATTTTAATAGCTGATATAAAATAGAGTGAGACTACAGACGTTATAATTAGAATTGTTTAATTCAGTCGTTAACCAATACTCGGGAATTATGTAATTCATTTTTTAATTAATTTGTCAATTTTATCATGCAACAGTTTAAAATAAAATTTGTTGTATAAATTCTCTACGTTTTTCCGTATCCATTAAAATTATCATTTGATACGATAATAGTCGTAGTTCAGCTTCATGAACATCACGTTATAATTTTAAAGTCCCTTTTCGATTGTAATACTGTAGAGCTATTGAAAATCGTGTTTTTCACATGACAAACGTTTCCGGGTGAGTTTATGAATTAATAATTATTTCATCTGTTTACACTCAGTCAAACTTCACACGAGTAGATATTGCATAGGTATACTAGCTGGTGCCCGCAACTTCGTACGCGCTGTAGTTGGGTTTTTGAAAATACCTTATTTTTTCAGGATAAAAAGTATCCTATAGTGTATTTCTGTATGTTCACGATTTTCAAAAACTAACTGAACGGATTTGCATGCGGTTTTTACTAATGGAAAGAGCGTTAAACCAGGAAGGTTTCTATAAATAATTTGTAGAAATTGCACTCGTCCGAAGCCGGGTGCGGGTCGCTAGTAAACAATAAAGTACGACATAAGAATTAAGGGGGAAACCGAGTATTAACATATACTCGGTTTCCCAGAAGACAAACATTGCAGATAATCCTTCCATAATAATCCTTGCCAGAAATCAAAACAATGACCTTTATTTCGAAGAATTTAACCACTTGTTAACATTTGAAAAAATATTTTGTCTTTATATAACTTTGCAACAAAAATGTAGAGAATTTGCTTATAAATAAATATAAAACTGTTCAATTCATACACATAACGTAAGCAGTGAAAAAGTGTCCCAAATTAAGGTAATTTTAAAGGTCATATATATTCCTAATACAAAATTAGTGATACTATTACAAATCTCAACAGGGAAACAATGTAAAATCTCTTCCCCCACCGCTTCCGGGCAGCTTTGCTGAAAGCTGATTCGCCAACAATACGAAAAATTCTAAGAGCGAACAAAGTAGTCTATCTCGTTTAAATTACAGTTAATTCTGGTATGAAAAATCTCTTAAATATAATATATTAAATATTAGGAAATATGTGATCTTAGCATGTAGAATAGATATGGCACTTAATTTAGGTACCGCTACTTTAAGAAAACAAACTATTGCAAGGATATATTATATACCTACTATTTAATACACTATTAGGTTATATTAGATCTAAATTAGTGGCAAAAAAATTACACCAAAATACATATAAGACATAAAAATATATAATCGTAGTATGAAGAGTAGATATGACACTACAAAACCATTAGTTTTAGAACAAAAAAAAATTTAAAAAAATTGCTGACATTTCTTTGCTTTGAAAAGAATACTTACATTGTAACAAAATAGAGATTTTCAGTGACCACCACATTTTACATCCAAAGTGCAATCCGATGTTTTTTCATTTCACTGTGATGACCAACACAACTCAACAATTGTTCGCGACGCGGGAGCATACGCGCGAAAATAAAACTTCACACCTTTTTAATATTCACCGAATTTATTTCCAAAATAACTTATAAATCTATGAAATTACGTAAAACGCGTACTATCTGTTACGTATATCCTCTTTGATTGTAATATAAGAAGACGTGTGTGGGGTTCGAATCCGGGTAGTAAACTAACCGACTAAGCAACTGGCGTCCGGTGCCAGCAGACCATATCGGAAGCACTCGGCATTGTGTACTTATTGGTTAATTCATTCCAACATATACTTACTGTTACATATGGATATTAAGTAAAAAATATCTACTACATAGAATACTAGTCCATAAATATAATAAAATCGTAATCGAGCCGTGTTTGTACATTAAATAAAAAAAAAACCATTAAAATAGTCAAAAAATAGTTTTAGACTTAAAAAAAAACTGCCTGTTTATCTGTTGTTTGTCTGTGAACGCCAATCTCAGAAACAGCTAAACGGATTTGGATGAAATTTGGGACACAGAAAGTTTATTATCGGATTAACATTTTTCCTCAAAAAATGTTAGGTTCCTGTGGGATTTTCAAAAAACGAACTACAGCGCATACGAAGTTGCGGGCACAGTTATAGTTGTAAATAATATTCAATGCCAAAAAAGTATTGGTTGAACATATAATCAATGCGTGTTATGATCCCTAATTGTGGTCTATCAACCTGCAAGGACGTACTTGGTTTTATATTTTTGCATTATATTATTTATCAGAGAAGAGACTATATTTTTGCATTACATAGTAAGAAATGAGAGAAAATGATAAATTTGCCAGTCTTTGCATGCAGTATTATTGAGATGGTTTGTTAAAGTTTGGGATTTTGTATTCTATTTTATTTTACAACTACGTTTATAATAATCCTCGGAGAATATCAAAAATACGTGTACTTGTACTTAGCAAATAAAGGGTTACCTTCAGTCAAATAATGTCAACGATTTTTGTGGCAATATTGAAGTTGCTAAAAAATATTATAACATTACAAATGTTTATTAATACAAATCAATCTCTATAGCGACTAAAGCCCAATTTTGTATTTTATTTTCAAAACAAATCTATTTTAAGTTACTTTTTTATTGCAGTTTTAGTTTTATTTATTTATATACAGAGAACGAATTTCCTGGATTTTTTTCAATACAATGCTTAAATTATTTATTATTATTTATGTCAGTCCATCTTATGTTCTATAAATGATTTGCTAAAGAAAGAAAAATAAGTGTATAAATTCATTAAGGTCCATGACAACAATGAGTGAATAAAACAAAGATGTCCTCCCACAAACCACTCGTTGGCTATTTCTCGACCAGTAAATAACATTACGGACACACAATTAATATTTATGGGTGCCACGTCCGGCACAATAATTTCGTAGTGAATCAAAAGGATGTGACCATATAAAGGTTCAATTACAAACTATTATTGGACTTATAAAATTCTAACGTCTATGGTATTAAAATTTTGTGAGGGTATAAAAATAACTTTAAAGATCTGATTATTAATGTAGCAGATGCAAGTTATATTCACAGACTAGATCCGCAGTCTTCTCTCAGAGAAAAGTTCAAAGAAATATAGATTTAAACTGTTACATGGCAGTATATTTATGAAAATTTAATTTACGCGCATAAAAATATTAGTCAATTTAATAAAAAATGTGATGTACACAATATAAATACTAGGTTTAAAAATGATTTAGATTTAAATAAGACGCGACTCTACAAGTAATTCTTTTATGGGTCAATGTATCGAATCATCTAACGGTCTAACAGAATATGTTTCAATTGATAGATATAGTTATTCTAAGCAATAAATTTCACAACAAATTACAGAATTAACGATACTTTAGTATAAATAAACACAAACACTTACTGTCGACATAAGAGTACATATAGATACATAAGATACTCTTCGCATTTGTCGCACAAGTAAGCAAGTAAACCTTATCGGCGACAATTAAGTACATACAAAACTACACAATTGTTATAGTATACCGAATATATCGAAGGGATAAATTGTACTAATTTAATCCGTAAATAACTTGAATGAAATGTTTTTATGGGCTCACGTTTGATGTTGAGATCGTGGTCACGTAAATGGGTCTAAATGGATCACTGACCGTCGTCGTCTGTCGTTTCGGGGTCACGAATTGTTGAATGAGGACAGGATGCAATATTATACTTATTTAAATTGATCGCAGAGACATTAGTAGGCAATTACAGGAGAATATATTAAACCGCTTTTGTTCCACTAGAGACTTTTTCAAGAATGATTAAAATTTTGCCTAAGGTCAGTTTGAATTATTGTAATATATTGTACGATATTTTCCAATAATTTACATTGTTGTTAGTGATGATATATGGCGCTGAAACGTGGTCTCTGACTACGGGCCTGCTCAATGTCGCTTAACGAGCATTGGAGTCCAGTGCGAGATCGAATCAGGAATGAGGAGATCCGTAAACAAACGAAAGTTACCGACATAACCCAGCGGTTAGTAAGTTAAGGGGCAGTGGGTAGGACACATAGTATGAAGAGCCGACGGTTGTTGGAGCAGGAAGGTTCAGAGTGGAGGCCACGGACCGGCAAGCGCGCGCATAAAATAATATTAATGAGAACACTGGTAGAATGAATTGGTGAACACTTTTTATGTAAAAGGCGGAAAATTTAAAAAAAAAAAACAATTGCACAAAATTTGTTCAATTTTCTGCAGATTTAAACTCTTGATTCATATATGTCAACAATTGCAATTGACTAAAGGGTTATTTTCAAATTTGTTCTAGTCACCGTAAGCCACGTGAGCGTGATTTCAATTATGTGTAGTTTGGAAGATAGTGATTTTGTTTAAATATATTTAAATTTGTTACTCTAAATTAAGAGACATGGAGCATGTTATATCTAGTAACGACCCTTAAAAAGTGACGGTTCAGTAACCGCAGGGGTGCCGATCATCACGCGTGACGTAACGGAAACGCGTCGTGTGCCGGACATCCGGATCATTCGGCCGGAACGCTATGCGTAAACATTCCTATATTTTTTGTTTATAGGAATTACCAAGTAAGTGTTCAAGAGGTAGTATAAAGCAAATATACCCAGCGCCAAATTTAATAACCTACCTTTTATATAATATGGCTTGGATTTACCAAGTCGTAGTACTCTGCGTCCAGCAGTAATAAATTGGACAATCTGTGTGCCAATTATTATTATATTCTATTTATTCTTTTAGTTTTATAAAAATTTTTGGTAAGATACCTTCAAAAATTAAACACGATAAATGAAAAGTAGAATATTTAGCGATAGCAGATTGCAAAAATTATGTAATAACAAAATTAGCAACTGGCATATGCATAAACATTTTTTTTGTGTAAGACGTTAAGGCAGTACGTATTTTAGAAAAAAAAGGTTGTATTAAGATAACAGTAGAAAATTAAAAGTATACCAGTGCGATAAGATAAACAAACACATTTTTTTTTGTCAAATATGGTATTTATTATCAACTTATTACCGGTTTTCTTGTTATGTAAGCAGTAAGAACCCATGATTTTTTAAAGTGTATTATGAATTGTTATATTAAACGAGACATTTCGTTGCTTAAATTCAAAAGTGCCACAAATTATTTTTTGTCTATTTTTTCTTATTAGATATATATCAAATATATGCATATTATATCATTAGAAGCGTATTTTTAAGTAGCATTAAATATTTTAAGTACTTTTATAATAAACTGAATACTAGAGGAGATGTAAGCATATAAGTTACTTTTAAATATATAAAAAATATCAAAATATACTAAATATGGAATAAAACAACCATAAGTCTTTTTGCAAAATACAATATGAAGGATTGTGATTGTATTTTTGCAACAAAACATTTTTGTAATTTTTTGATTTGTTGTACTTTTGAATTTAAGCAGCGGTTTGTTTGTATAAATACTTGAATTTAAAATATTTACTCCTTAGTAAAATGACAACATATTGTGATATATGAAAACTTATTCATTTGGAAGCAAAACGAATTTAAACGGTGTACTTAGTTTGTCACGCTTTCTTTATTTCACCAGTAAGTATGTACACACATTACTTACATGGCCGCTATTTCTTTGTACACTGTCGAACATTAAAAATTAAAAACACTTCTTATTATTTTAATTTTGACATTCTTTTCACTGGTAAGAGTTAACTCAAGACGTCATTGTCACCAATGTGAATGTTGCAAACAACAATAATGTTGCATAATGAAATTAATAATAATAATGAATAATAAGAAGAAATGAAGAAATTGATAAATACAAAACATTAAGATTTCGCCTAATTACGCTCGAGTTACATCTCTACTTTTTCGCATTGACAGCTTGAGTGGAATTTTCAAGGTTTTTGTACTCTACTTTTATGCTTGTTCCCCGTGATTCCGACCAAGGATTATTTACAAGAAAACAATGTTGAAGTTAAGCTGTTATTTAATGAGTATTAATTACGACCCAAAAGGATTTTTGCCTCTACTTGTTGCCAAAGTTGCCGCTTTTAAACCCTATTACGACTAAAATAAAATTTATAGTTTTTATTATTAACTAACTAGATGCTGCCCGCGACTTCGTCCGCGTTGAAAAAGCAATATATCGCCTGACATCGTTATTGCTATTTTTTTCTGGATGAAAGGTACCCTATGTCCTTCCTGGTATTCCAGACAACGTGTATGTAAAAAACTTCATGGTGATCGGTTCAGTAGTTTTTTCGTGAAAGAGTAACAAACATCCATACATCCAAACAAACGTTCGCATTTATAATATTAGTACGGATAAAGGCTATAGAACACTAGAAACACTTCCAATTATTGCCGGCTTATGGCTGAGTTTGTATTGTAATTTCTCGATTACAATTGTATTTTCAAGTACAAAAAAAAATAAATAAAAAAAAATAAGACAAAAGTGAGAAAATATATAAGTAACCATATATTATAGATTGTCCTCAAGTGTATAAACTAAACGCGCAGTAACTTCACGTCAGATACCGTAACTTACTGTTCTGCCCTGATTCAAACTTTTGTTGATCCCGAGTCTATTCTTTATGTTAGTTGTATGTTCAGTCTACCATTTTTATTTTATTATTCACTAAATCGAAAGACACTTTTTTAAATATTTAGGTAAACTACTGGTTGCATTACACACTATTAATGACATTTTCAAGTTATATAAAACAAAGAACCTGTTATATAAAATAATCTGTAGACGCCCAAAAAATGTTTTTATTTTCTGCTTAATTGATTATAATAATATTTCTGTATAATTCAAAATTTGTACTACATGTATTGTTTTTTTTTATACATGTATATATTAGGTCATTACATATGAAATTGGCGTTTTGTAAGGGAGGAACATAAAGTCAATTTTTGCACTTTTGCCATCTCATAGGTAGTTCATTGATCCCTTTACTTAAAAAAACCATTCGGACGGGAATCAATAAAATCTTTGAAGGCGCTTTGGACTGCCCCATCGGAGTTGAATTTTTTCCCTTGCAAGAAGTTATCCAAATTTCGAAAAAAATGGTAATCTGTTGGAGCAAGGTCCGGGGAGTACGGTGGATGTCTTAGACATTCCAATTGAAGCTCCTCTAATTTGGTAGCCGTCTGTTGTGCAGTGTGTGGTCTAGCGTTGTCCTGAAGCAGCAGTGGCCTAGAGCGATTGACCAGCCTCGGTTGTTTAGCAGCTAGCTTTTCCATCATGGTTTGCAGTTGCTGACAATAGACATCCGCCGTAATCGTCTGGCCAGATTTAAGAAAGCTGTAGGGAACGAAACCGGCACTAGTCCACCAAACGCTCACAAGTATTTTTTTTTTGAGTCAATTTTCGATTGGGGCAGGATTTGACTGGTTTGCCACGGTTCAGCCATTGCGATGAGCGTTTCTGATTATCGTACAGAATTCACTTTTCATCACAGGTAATGATTCGATTTAAAATCCCTTCATTATTGTGCCGGTTGAGGAATGTAACGCAGCAGTCGACGCGCATTTGTCGGCTTGCTGCACTCAATTCATGAGGTACCCACCTTTCAAGCTTTTTTACCTTCCCAATTTGCTTCAAGTGGATTAAAACAGTTTTATCACTAACACCGCAACCTGCAGCTAACTCGGACGTGGTTTGTGATGGATCCGCTTCCACAATAGCCTTCAATTCTTCATTATCAACTTTGGTTTTCGGCCGTCCACGGGGCTTGTTCTGCAGGTCGAAATTTCCAGAACGAAAACGTTGGAACCAAAAGGCACTGTGTTTTATTTTGCGACACCGCCTCCATACACATATTTAATCCTTCGAGCCGTTTCTGCAGCATTGGTGCCACGATGGAACTCGTAGTTCAAGTTTTCCATTTTGTAAACTGAGTGACGCAAAGAAAAAACCAAACGAGGAAAAAACAAATGAATTACGGTTTTCAAAACACAAAAGCATGAGTAAATAGCTGTATAAATTTGAAATTGGAAATCCTAACCAAAGAGGAGATATTTGAGATCAAAGTAGCCAGTACGACAAAACGCCAATTTCATATGTAAGGACCTAATATTATAAAATTTGCAAAAAATCTTGATTTAACTAAGTGGATCGGATTCATTGGCACTTTGGAAAATTTTGTTTGAAATTTTAAAAATGTCATTGTGGCTGGTAATTAAACAATGTTCAATTAACTTATAGAGAACACAGAAAAGAAAACACAAATGAAATCGTATTTCAATGAATATAGAAAAGAGCAATGAAAATAATCGATAGGTGAACGTTCGGTTGACGACATCGTTTGCCGAGTCGATGCACACCGTATACGGGCCTTATCGGAATCGCATTTTGCACGATACCAAAACGTAAAACTGAGCAATCACCGAATACATTCAATTACTAACATTACAAATTTTCAATTCGAAGACGATATTTTGACGATCTTCCAGACACCCTAGTAAATAGTAAATTTAAATTTATAATAACGATCATAAGAGTTTCGTGAGAAACCTAATCTATATAAATAAAATCAGAGTGTCTGTCTGTGATTTGCGAAAAACTGCCTCAAACTAAGCTTAGAGAGTCATTCGCATGCTGTTAAAACGTAAATAACTTTTTTTAGAATTTTTGTCTGTCTGTCTGTCTGTCTGTCTGTCTGTCTGTCTGTCTGTCTGTCTGTCTGTCTGTCTGTCTGTCTGTCTGTCTGTCTGTCCGGGGTAATCTCAGAAACGGCTGAAGCGATTTCGATGAAACTTTGCAGACATGAAGAGGGGGTCGTCAGGAGTAACATAGGCTACTTTTTGTTTATGTAAATTGCGGTACATACACCAAAATAACATTTTTTACAATTTTTGTCTGTCTGTCTGTTTGTTCCGGCTAATCTCTGAAATAGCTGGACCGATTTTGACGGGACTTTTATTGGCAGGTAGCTGATGTAATAAGGAGTAACTTAGGCTACCTTTATTTTAGAAAAAATACACCTCGGACGAAGCCGGGAGCGGGCCGCTAAATGTATTGCTAAGCGCAAAACTCGAGAACGGGTGGACCGATTTTAATTCTGTCTTCACTCATGGACAGAGGGATAATCAGGGAAGGTTTTTACGTTAAAAAAAATGCACCTCGGGCGAAGCCGGGAGCGGACCGCTAGTAAACAATAAAAAACGGGATCTATGCAATATATTCGAGTTTTTCAAACGCGATATTTTTTCTTTTACTGAAAAAAAGTTACTAACCCTGTGACAATAAAAAAAAAGAATTTTTTCGTTCATAACAACTGCATTTGTTGTTAACAACTGAAACGAAGGTTCATGCAATACGATGAGTTCTCCTTGCGGCATATCTTTTCTTTGGCTGAGTCGCTCATTATGTATTATTAATAGGAACGGATTTTTTTTTTCGCTAATATTCTAGAAAATTTTAGATGTTTATAGAAAATTCTAGAAGTTTCTCGAAAATTTCAGAAGTTTTTAGAAAATTCCAGAAGTTTCTAGAAAATTCTATGAAAACTTTCTTCACTTTTTCAGATAATTTAATAAGATTTTTTGAAATTTCAGAACATCGTCAAAATTTTCAGAAATTTAAAAATTTGTTAAACCTGATGGGTGATTTGTTATATTTATTTCGAAGGAAGTAGAGTGAGGCTATCTTAATGCATAAGCATCATTCTCATTAAACTCGAAAAGTCTATGTACACGAATAAGTTGAAACATTTATCTTTTCTGCCTAACGATCATCACTCAGCTTGATAGACAGCTTTAGTATTCATCATCGAAGTTTTGAGATAGAATATACCCATATTTCGCCGAACTGCGTTCTCTTATCTCAGTTGGAACTAATATACACAGCTAAAAGACAAAGTTACTTACAATTAAACAAAAATCAATTCGCTCACGCAGACAACATTATCAAATTTACGTTTTTTAATATTATAAAACAAAGTCCCCCCGCCGCGTCTGTCTGTCTGTATGTTTGCGATTCTCAAAAACTACCGAACGGATTTTTATACTGTTTTCATTAATGGGAAGAGCGTTAAACGAGGAAGGTTTCTACGTTTAATTTGCAGAAAAAAATTGCATCCGTGCGAAGCCGGGAACGGATCGCTAGTTGATAAATAAATATTTTGATTTTTGATTTTGATTTGATTTTGACTTCTAAGAAAATTTAAGCTTAGAATTTCTCAAATTGAATTAAGTATAAATTTAGTTTTTCATTAGTTAGTTTATAAAATGCACTATGCATTGAGGTCAAGTTTTAAGAGATAATTA
Source organism: Synanthedon andrenaeformis (assembly GCA_936446665.2). Taxonomy (NCBI): domain Eukaryota; kingdom Metazoa; phylum Arthropoda; class Insecta; order Lepidoptera; family Sesiidae; genus Synanthedon; species Synanthedon andrenaeformis. Next base: position 7,068,246 of record OW387781.2, on the reverse strand, counting down.
GATAATATAACAAGATTTGTTACAAATGATTAATTTTGATATTATATTTATATATTATTAATACTATTCAAGGAATATTATTAACAGTTGATTATTAAAATTTAGTTACTATTAGGTGGTTTTAACCATTGAATTTTAACTCAAGAAGTAGTCATCAGTTTAAATACGGAAAAACTTAGCAATTTAATAGAAAAAAATATTACAATGAATTTTTTTTTATTTTTTTTACACATATTATTTTAACAAAATCGACTAGACCTTTTAAAAGCATCAAGACCAGACCCTCGATAATCCTTGAATAATCCGTGATAATGCTGAAGTAAATCCTTGAACTTTTGAAATCTTGCAGTCAAGTGTCTTCATATACTAGTTGATAAGCAATCAGTAAAAAATTTAATTTTGACTATTTAAGTATTAAGCACTAAATAAAAGTGAGGTCAAAGCAAAAACTAAAAGCATTCGGACTATTGAAATTCCGTGCAAAGGCTGTTTCGGATTGATCCAAGTTTTTTTTTTTGCTTTTATTCACATCATCTGCGAGCACTCGTTTACAGGATGAACCAATGTTACTTTATTCAGTGTACGTGCCGAGTAAATGTTGCGCTATGTGTACACTTTTTCCACCGCAAATCTAGTAATTTCGTAGAACTTTAATGAAATTATTGAATGAAAGGAAAGTCTCAAGGTTTAGCAGTATTGATTGATTGCTTTCATTTTGACAATATTTTCTGACGAATCGATATTATTTTATTATATTATTATATTATTTTTGACTGTTTGGATTGTATATATTTTTTTTTTTTTTTTACATTTGACAAATTGTTTTATTATCAATTGAACCTAAAACTAAAAACCTTAAAAAATATAATACAATAATTAAAATATATTATTAAAAGAAGTCCCTTTAGGCAAGGTTCCGAAGATACTGGCAGCGTTCCCCCTTTGAATAGCTAGACTAATTCTTTGTCCGAGGTAGCTGCCAGCTCTTCGGTCTCCTGTGATGTCGACTAACCTTTTTACTATTTCCTTAAAAAGCCTTATAGCGCTAGGACCCCACGGACCAAGGGTCTCGACACCGAATGGGACAAAATCATATTCGGAGCCTAGACCCCTGTATTTGCATGCTTTAGCTTTTTCAGCCGCTTCACAAGCCGCACCAGCTCTGTTGTTGGTTCCATGTAGATGGGAAGGGGCCAGCGTGTCTGAACAGGTTGCATCCCATACCAGCACCCGGCCCATCTTCCATGGAATCAAACTCATACCGTCCGGTCTCTTGCCATCGTCTCTTGCGATCCCAGGCGGCTCAAGTAGACTTGGCACGTTGACGGTGGCAAGGGACCGGCGTATGATATCGTTAAGTGCGGCATGTCTCGAGAAGCGGCCTGCACTTTTTTGGCATGACAGTCCGTGATGTCCTAGCTTGTCGACATCACTGCCACAGGGACATTTATGAGGAGCGCAGACCGGAACCCCAAGCCGTAGACAGGTTGCGATTCGGAGCGTGTCAGGCTCAAGAAATGTTCCTGTATTTGACGAAGGGTACGCGTGAAGCCAGTAGCCGGCCTCATGCGCACCCACGGCCAAAAGCCTAGCACGCGCCGAACCTGTACTACAGCTCAAAAGATTGTCATATGTCAATTTGCAGTTTATGTCGTCCCAGATCCTCTGTGAATTTGGAGAAACTGGAAAATTTTGACCTGGGCATGCAATTAAGAAAGCGTTTCTAGCTTCTTCCAAGCCAGCAATCTCAAAGTTTGAAGGGGTGTCGTGAAGCGACAGTTAAAATAAAAAAATGAAATAGATATTTACAGATATATTTCATAGAATATTTACAAATAATATATATAAAAAAAAATGGATGAATTGAAAGTTGTGTAGAGTGTTATGAATGAAGTACAGGTGAATAAATAAAGATTAAAAAAAAACAGCGTCTGGGGTGCAGTGGTGAAGTGCGTCCGGGGTCTCAGCACTGACTCCCGGAACGATATGATGCCGACGGGCAGCGGCGATGGGTGCGTCCGGAGTCTCAGCACCGACTCCCGGAACGACACGATGCAGACGGGCAGCGGCGATGGGTGCGTCCGGGGTCTCAGCACCGACTCCCGGAACGACACGATGCAGACGGGCAGCGGCGATGGGTGCGTCCGGAGTCTTTGCACAGACTCGCGGAATGACACGAAGTGAAGCGTGCAGTGGTGAAGTGCGTCCGGGGTCTCAGCACCGACTCCCGGAACGACACGATGCAGACGGGAAGCAGAGATGGGTGCGTCCGGAGTCTCTGCGCCGACTCACGGAACGACGCGAAGTGAACTTTGCTGTAGAGAAGTGCGTCCGGAGTCTCAGCACCGACTTCCGGAATGACACGAAGCAGATAGAGGCAAGACAGGCCAAATTTTAATATTGTATCGCAGAGAGGAGCGACAACACACTGATTGATTTTCATCAGTCTAGCCGGCTGGAAAACCTTCGAAATAATATTTTAAAAATTAAATTTAGAAAATAATAAATATATATGGCCAGGACATTTCGAATTTAGAGGTGAGGTTGTATATAAAAAGGAATAAAAAATGAGCGAGAAAGCAACAATGTAGTGAGAAAGCATGATGTCAAAATACTATGGGAACTATGGCGACGAAATAAATAAACAAAGAGATTATGTCAAAAATATATAAATTTGCGTTTTTGAAATTATATGATGACTAAATGCATGTAAAACGTATGAGAAAATGTAGGAAAAAGTATAGCAGACATTCTGAAAACAGGCTGTCGGTAAGATAATAAGGAAACAAGGGAAAAATGTGATGTAAATGATACGTGAATGACATGTAGGCCGAAAAATATATAAAATACAGGATCTGAGGCGTTATCCAGGTTAGTAGCGCATCCAGGAGTGATGTATGAAGTGTATGAACACGCTACATTTCCCCGAAAACCCCAGAAAAATTTTCGACCTAGAAAATTTTGAGTAAAAACCAGAAAGATCCAGGGGACACAGCTTTGCAGATTCAGACATCATCAGACATAGCTCAAACATTCATCTTCAAACACACCGTCTTCTATCATTCTGGTACGGGTGGAGTTCACATTCAATGACTGCCACTCGAAAAGGGTGATCCCAAATGACGGGTAAGGCTTATTTAAGGAGTTGTCAGCCGCTCCTTTGTAAAAATAATAATGACCTAGGGCTTAATTTAACGAGTAGTCAGCCCGGCTAGCTCAGTCGGTAGAGCATGAGACTCTTAATCTCAGGGTCGTGGGTTCGAGCCCCACGTTGGGCGCCAAACTGTCGTGAAGCGACAGTTAAAATAAAAAAATGAAATAGATATTTACAGATATATTTCATAGAATATTTACAAATAATATATATAAAAAAAAATGGATGAATTGAAAGTTGTGTAGAGTGTTATGAATGAAGTACAGGTGAATAAATAAAGATTAAAAAAAAACAGCGTCTGGGGTGCAGTGGTGAAGTGCGTCCGGGGTCTCAGCACTGACTCCCGGAACGATATGATGCCGACGGGCAGCGGCGATGGGTGCGTCCGGAGTCTCAGCACCGACTCCCGGAACGACACGATGCAGACGGGCAGCGGCGATGGGTGCGTCCGGGGTCTCAGCACCGACTCCCGGAACGACACGATGCAGACGGGCAGCGGCGATGGGTGCGTCCGGAGTCTTTGCACAGACTCGCGGAATGACACGAAGTGAAGCGTGCAGTGGTGAAGTGCGTCCGGGGTCTCAGCACCGACTCCCGGAACGACACGATGCAGACGGGAAGCAGAGATGGGTGCGTCCGGAGTCTCTGCGCCGACTCACGGAACGACGCGAAGTGAACTTTGCTGTAGAGAAGTGCGTCCGGAGTCTCAGCACCGACTTCCGGAATGACACGAAGCAGATAGAGGCAAGACAGGCCAAATTTTAATATTGTATCGCAGAGAGGAGCGACAACACACTGATTGATTTTCATCAGTCTAGCCGGCTGGAAAACCTTCGTGTCATTCCGGAAGTCGGTGCTGAGACTCCGGACGCACTTCTCTACAGCAAAGTTCACTTCGCGTCGTTCCGTGAGTCGGCGCAGAGACTCCGGACGCACCCATCTCTGCTTCCCGTCTGCATCGTGTCGTTCCGGGAGTCGGTGCTGAGACCCCGGACGCACTTCACCACTGCACGCTTCACTTCGTGTCATTCCGCGAGTCTGTGCAAAGACTCCGGACGCACCCATCGCCGCTGCCCGTCTGCATCGTGTCGTTCCGGGAGTCGGTGCTGAGACCCCGGACGCACCCATCGCCGCTGCCCGTCTGCATCGTGTCGTTCCGGGAGTCGGTGCTGAGACTCCGGACGCACCCATCGCCGCTGCCCGTCGGCATCATATCGTTCCGGGAGTCAGTGCTGAGACCCCGGACGCACTTCACCACTGCACCCCAGACGCTGTTTTTTTTTAATCTTTATTTATTCACCTGTACTTCATTCATAACACTCTACACAACTTTCAATTCATCCATTGTATTGAATGTAGCGTATCCAGGAGTGATGTATGAAGTGTATGAACACGCTACAGGGGATGCCCTTAAAATTTTACTTATTAGATTTGCTGAACTATGGACAGAAGATAGGAAGGCTGGTAAAGCGACACTGGAAATTTTGCGAATCCCTAAACCACCATAACGGATGGGTAGGGATGCTTGAGTCCAAGATTGCTCATTCAGCTGCATATTAAGAATCGATTCTAAGCTAATTTTGATTAAGTCGTCTACTTGTGTCAAAAGATCTGGGTGATTCCAAAAGGAGCAGCACCGGAGCACATACGTAAATTTTGGGACGAAAAGACAGAATTTTAAGATGCAAAGTGCATAATGTGGACTAATTTCAAGGAGACGGTCAGCAGTATTTTGAAATTTAGTAATTGAATTATTAATATATTCAGAAATAGATTCATCAAAAATTGGAGAACCTAAAAGGTAAAGGGAATTACTGTTAACTATTTTAATATTTGGAGCCAAAATATTAAATTTTTGTTTTACGTCATTTAAATTTAAGTCACAGTTATTTATAAAAAGTTCGCATTTGCTAAAATTAAGCTCCAAACCAATGGCTTCAAATTTATTTTTGATTAAAAAAAGGTCCGAAAATACAGTATCCACATCACCTCCTAGGGTTCCGTCGTCCAAATACCAAACGTTGAATTTAGAATTTAAATTTTTGATTATCGGATTTATAGCCAAACTAAAAATTGCAGGCCCAAGGGGATCACCCTGTTGACAACCTACTTCCGAAGACAGTTCATTAGAACGATATAACAATTTTGTTGGGTCAGCGTAACTGAGAAGAAGATAATTGTATATTTCCGGTATATGTTGTTTTATTTCCGTCAGCAGGGTATCCCTATTTACCGAATTGAATGCATTTTTAACATCAATTTTGAGCAACACGTCAGGCTGTCCGTAAGTTAGGAAAGAGCGTAGGGCATGGACGGCTGCCTCACACCCTCGTTTTACACCGAAGCCTAACTGTACGGGTTCAAATTCCGAATTTAATTTTGGTAAAATATGTCGAACAGCAATTTTGGAGGCCAGACGTCGTAGTGTTGATCCAACAGCAATTGGTCTCACCCCTCCGTCCTTTTTGGTGAGGGCAATGAGGTTCGCGCCGAAAAGAATGGGAACAATTTCTGGATTGACATTACCGGAATACATAAAGTTGATTAATTTAGTGATCGAATTTACAAGTTGCTCGCCTGCATCACCCACAGAATGCGATGTTAAGTCTTTCAAATGTTGGGGTGAGATTCCATCCAAACCTGCAGCCGAACCTGGTTTAAAAGATAAAATGGCATCCGTAACATCTTTGTTTTGAATTTGAAGGCATGCTTGCCCTGCTGTTGGTGGGTCGAGAAAATATGGGTTTGCTGGAGCTGGAGGATGTTTTGTCCGTAAGGCCTGAAGGGTGTCAGATATTGTCAATCTTATCAACAATATAATTTTATTGTTGATAAGATTGAATTTATATGTTAGATATTACTTTGACTTTTATAATTTATTGATTTTTTTTAATTTTAAATAATATATTTATTCTTAATTTTTAACAGACACAATATTATATAACTACAATATGTAGTTGTAGATACCTGTAATTGGCAAGCAAATTAATGTAAACGTGTTTGTATATTTTGTTTATGTGACTTAGTAAATTTTTCTGTGCTTCGCGAGGATTTTTCCAATATTTTTTATCATAAGAACCTTCCTCGGACCAACGAAAATTAAAAAAAAAAGGAGAGCGGTTTTGGTTCTCGATTTTTTTTCTCGATTTCTCGATAGAGATTCATTTTCATTTATATAGATAAAAAGTATATTCTGTAACGAACAGGATAATTCTCAAAATATATTTTAAACTAGCGATCCGTTCCCGGCTTCGCACGGATGCAATTTTTTTCTGCAAATTAAACGTAGAAACCTTCCTCGTTTAACGCTCTTCCCATTAATGAAAACAGTATAAAAATCCGTTCGGTAGTTTTTGAGAATCGCAAACATACAGACAGACAGACGCGGCGGGGGGACTTTGTTTTATAATATTAAAAAACGTAAATTTGATAATGTTGTCTGCGTGAGCGAATTGATTTTTGTTTAATTGTAAGTAACTTTGTCTTTTAGCTGTGTATATTAGTTCCAACTGAGATAAGAGAACGCAGTTCGGCGAAATATGGGTATATTCTATCTCAAAACTTCGATGATGAATACTAAAGCTGTCTATCAAGCTGAGTGATGATCGTTAGGCAGAAAAGATAAATGTTTCAACTTATTCGTGTACATAGACTTTTCGAGTTTAATGAGAATGATGCTTATGCATTAAGATAGCCTCACTCTACTTCCTTCGAAATAAATATAACAAATCACCCATCAGGTTTAACAAATTTTTAAATTTCTAAAAATTTTGACGATGTTCTGAAATTTCAAAAAATCTTATTAAATTATCTGAAAAAGTGAAGAAAGTTTTCATAGAATTTTCTAGAAACTTCTGGAATTTTCTAAAAACTTCTGAAATTTTCGAGAAACTTCTAGAATTTTCTATAAACATCTAAAATTTTCTAGAATATTAGCGAAAAAAAAAAATCCGTTCCTATTAATCTATATAAATAAAATCAGAGTGTCTGTCTGTGATTTGCGAAAAACTGCCTCAAACTAAGCTTAGAGAGTCATTCGCATGCTGTTAAAACGTAAATAACTTTTTTTAGAATTGTTGTCTGTCTGTCTGTCTGTCTGTCTGTCTGTCTGTCTGTCTGTTCGGGGTAATCTCAGAAACGGCTGAAGCGATTTCGATGAAACTTTGCAGACATGAAGAGGGGGTCGTCAGGAGTAACATAGGCTACTTTTTGTTTATGTAAATTGCGGTACATACACCAAAATAACATTTTTTTCAATTTTTGTCTGTCTGTCTGTCTGTTTGTTCCGGCTAATCTCTGAAATAGCTGGACCGATTTTGACGGGACTTTTATTGGCAGGTAGCTGATGTAATAAGGAGTAACTTAGGCTACCTTTATTTTAGAAAAAATACACCTCGGACGAAGCCGGGAGCGGGCCGCTAAATGTATTGCTAAGCGCAAAACTCGAGAACGGGTGGACCGATTTTAATTCTGTCTTCACTCATGGACAGAGGGATAATCAGGGAAGGTTTTTACGTTAAAAAAAAATGCACCTCGGGCGAAGCCGGGAGCGGACCGCTAGTAATACATAATGAGCGACTCAGCCAAAGAAAAGATATGCCGCAAGGAGAACTCATCGTATTGCATGAACCTTCGTTTCAGTTGTTAACAACAAATGCAGTTGTTATGAACGAAAAAATTCTTTTTTTTTATTGTCACAGGGTTAGTAACTTTTTTTCAGTAAAAGAAAAAATATCGCGTTTGAAAAACTCGAATATATTGCATAGATCCCGTTTTTTATTGTTTACTAGCGGTCCGCTCCCGGCTTCGCCCGAGGTGCATTTTTTTTAACGTAAAAACCTTCCCTGATTATCCCTCTGTCCATGAGTGAAGACAGAATTAAAATCGGTCCACCCGTTCTCGAGTTTTGCGCTTAGCAATACATTTAGCGGCCCGCTCCCGGCTTCGTCCGAGGTGTATTTTTTCTAAAATAAAGGTAGCCTAAGTTACTCCTTATTACATCAGCTACCTGCCAATAAAAGTCCCGTCAAAATCGGTCCAGCTATTTCAGAGATTAGCCGGAACAAACAGACAGACAGACAAAAATTGTAAAAAATGTTATTTTGGTGTATGTACCGCAATTTACATAAACAAAAAGTAGCCTATGTTACTCCTGACGACCCCCTCTTCATGTCTGCAAAGTTTCATCGAAATCGCTTCAGCCGTTTCTGAGATTACCCCGAACAGACAGACAGACAGACAGACAGACAGACAGACAACAATTCTAAAAAAAGTTATTTACATTTTAACAGCATGCGAATGACTCTCTAAGCTTAGTTTGAGGCAGTTTTTCGCAAATCACAGACAGACACTCTGATTTTATTTATATAGATGAAAAATGATACACAACATGGAGTTAACCAATAATATCACACGTGTATTAGGTTAAGCCTTGGTAACTGGATAGGTCACGTGGGGCAATAGACCTTTGTCCAATTGTGTAGTCCAGCTTATTTTTATGTCTGCAAAGTTTACAAAGGATTAAAATGTTTACAATTTGGAGTTTCTATAAGGGTATTAAACTGTTTGCGTTATTGTTTGCGAAAACAATACCTATCTCACCGCCTGTCAATGAAAGCATTTGAATATAAATAATTCTCTTATTAAATAACAAATTATATAACTTATATAATATATAAAAGGCGATGTGTGTGTGTATGTTCTCTATGGACTCCAAAACCGCTGAAACGATTTTGATGAAACTTTCAGACAATCTTCAGATTAGTCCAGCAGGTAAACCTTTGAAGTTTGGTAGCGATCAGACGCGGGTGAAGCCGGGAGCGGGTCGCTAGTAGAAAATGAAAATGGTAATACTTTTTAGAATTTATCCTCTTCTGTATATTGGTTCCATATGTAATATAAAACATAAAACTTTTCAATTTAAATGCCTTTAAATTTTCTATTATATTGGCCTAAGAAAACTAAAACTGAACATTATAAATAAATAACTAGGGACCCGCTCCCTTTACACAAAACATCCTCTATTATCGCTCTTTCTATTAGTGAAAACTGTATTAAATTTTGTGAAAGAAGTCAGTTCGCTAACTTTTTCAAAAAGACAGACATAGTCGTACAGCGACTTTATTTTATAATTTGTGTATAGACCATTTTATATACTGTGAAGATAAACCATTTCACATTAACTACATTATATTTGAAGGTTTTTTTTTTTAATAAATGTTTGGTATTCTTAAAATTATTAACCTTATTTTGATTCTTTTTCCCTATTTTTTCATGGCAGCTCCTGTTATTGTCGGCATCCATGAGGCCGACGTAAAGCTTGTGTAGAGGGGACTGGAATAAAAAAAAATGGGAGAGGAAGCTCACATGTTGTTTGCGTGTCGACGTTAAATAAACTTTTGAAATTCACGTACAATTTTTTTGTCCGTTCATCTTTTCGTTAATTTTTTACCACGATCTACATTAAAAGAGTAACATTAATAATAGCAACTTAAATACTTTTCATTGTGTTCAGGCTAGTCGGTCTATTTAGTAATTAAATATTGAAGATGCACACAGAAATATTTAATTAAACAATTATTTCATTTTTATATTTTTTTTTATATATTAATGTCACCCAGACAGGTGGTCCACTTGATGGTAAGTGACTACCGTCGCTACCGCCATAGCTGCTGCAAGTGCGCTGCCAACCATAGAAGGATTAAGTATAAGAATGGAATGCGGTAATAAGCCCTGGCATCCCTTACTCACTCACCATACTATAGCACATATGATGTTATTTCACCTTGTTATTCTGTAAGGGGGTTGACTAATAACTGTAAAACGCAGTGTGCCCTGTTACTAATTTCCAAATCCGACGTTGGCCAACTATGAAAAGTTTATTTCCTAAGTAGACCCCGCCGGGAATAGAACCCAGGGCTCCTGAGACGTTAGGCAAGCACCCTTACCACTCGTCCAACGGGCTAGTCAAAGTATTCGTCATATTGTGAAACGCCCATCGAGTCGTGGGCAAAAACTAGTTAGTAAAATTATAATTTGTTTATATTTGCCATTTTAAGTAGTTTTTTCATTCCTTAAGGTTTCTTTCTATGCTGATTTTTCATGCGCACATTTCTAACGTGTCGTAGAGATAGGTACACCTAATTCTACTTTTAAACTCCATAGTAATATAATTGATTGGAAATGTAATGAGCACATAACACCATACGTGCATTGCGCTCGTGAGCCTCTGTTATTGGAAAGCAATTATGCACTATTACACTTTACCTTTTAACAATAATGCCGTTTTCAGTTCAATCGTGAGCTAAAAGCTTTGCTTGTTACTCGTGCATATTGATTTTTTGCTTGTTTAATGGAGTGAAATGACCTGGTTTCAGTCTGTCTTTTTGGGACCTATTTTCTTATACAGCACTCTAGTGTTACGGTGCGTTAAAATTAAATAACATGTCATCGTTATATCCGTCAATGGGTCGATCCCAACCAGCCTCAGTGGTAACCTGAGGCGGTTGGGATTCCGCGGCGGTTCCCTCCCGGCCCAGATACAGAAGGCGGTGGTGCTCGATAGGGCCAGGATAGTGCGTCGGTTTCTGTCCTTGTCGCCCTGAACCCCGACCGACTGTGCTTCTGTCGGGGGTAACACCGTCTCCCACTCATTTTGGCTTTTGGAGGGGGAGAATATTAAACTGAGAAAATAATAATAACAATAGTATGTACCTATTTCTTTATATGTACAGTCGGGGTAAGAAGTAAGAAAAGGTCGGGTACCTTAAAGTGAACATTTGCCTGCACCAGGGCAATTGTCAGTTATGCCAAAATTTCATTGCAAACGTCTGTCAGTTGTCTGCTTAGTGCTTTACTTTCAAAAAGTACTCAAATTCTACGATTTTGATAAAAGAAGTAATTTGAAAACTGACGAAGGTTTTCGTACTCCGACTTTACCTGGGTAGTCGATAGTTAGCAATAGTTTAAAGCTTTTTTCCTAATCAATTCAAAATAGTTCCTATTTCCTTATTATTTATAACCCTTTTGCAACTTAAATTTTTTACAGCCACTTTTTACACTAGATTAAATTATTTAGATTTAACAACTTGTTTATACCTCACAGTTCTATTCGTAGGGTTTGCTGCCGTCTTGTGAATGTAATTCGAAACTTCCAATTTGCAACAACTGAATATCTGATTGCGCTACTGACTTTCAATGCAGCGCTGTCACGTGCCTCTACTGGAATTATCCGACGTCTGAATAAACATCTTTGCAACAGTTCTGCGATTCTATTTGCAAGATGTGTCCACTGAATTCGAAATAACTTACCGGCTACCGAATTAACTCACTTCTAACGTTTGATTGACTTGTTTAGAAATTTTAGTGCTACGTGTGTCTAAACTAACTACACTAACATTTAAATCTAAATAGAGTTTGAGGTATATGTAAAAATAATATAATGTTAGCGTCTGCTATTTAAGTCAACTGAAGTTGATTGATTAAGGCGGCAAGTATAGTAAAAAGTGCTGTGTGACGTTGCAAAAAGAGGTGCTCATTCATTCAGATTCATACAGGTATTGAACGAAGGTTGAACGAACGCGTCCGCGAAGGGAGGTCGATGTCGTAGGTCTGCACATCTTACATGGTAGGGTAGCCCAAGATGCTAAATGTGGAGTCACTCGAGCGTCGTGGGGACCTATTGGATTTTGAAGATTAGATGGTAGGAAGAAAAAAGGCGTTCAAAAGTTTATAGACGCTGTATTAAAAAAGTCTTTCAAATAATCGCTCGAGTATTATAAAATGGCAATCGCCAAAAACCTTTTTTGCATTTTCAAAAAGCTGCCACGAGCTTGCGTTACATCCGAATCGTCTGTATTTTAAATGGAAGCTTAGTTTGGGTTCACTTAACATCGCCTCTAAAAATCTGATGCGATCGAATTGTATTTAAATTTATACCCCAACCCTCACCAACCCCACTACCCAAACTGGCAGAATAATATATATCCGTTATCGGAGACACGTGGGGCAGCAATGTAGTTATACGTGTCCCACCGATCTACCGTATCTTAAGATACATGAGTTACGCGTAACAAGCTTAATAGAATTATTGGGGTCCTTTTTATAAAGTGTACTATCATTTACAATTTTATTTATGTTTTTTTCATATTAATTCTTAATATGGCACTTGCACGTAACTTGCATTTTTGAGAGTTTTGTAATGTGGCGCATTACAAGCCATAACTTTTACAAGGAAAACTAACAGTCTTTCCTTATAGAAGACTGCAATTCATAGTAAAAGATTATTTTTTAAAGTTATAATTGACTATTTGGTAATAAATAGCTATTGGTTGGACGATAAAAGTGTTGCGACTAAATATAAAGTAGTTTAATTAATGTATCCGAAGTAAAGGGTACTAACAACAATAATTGTACATTAAAAATAATAATAAATAGGTTAACAGTCGAATCTATTTTTCTTAAATTGTCAAACTAGATGTTTTCAGAACCTTCAGATAAAATCAATTCCGAGCCTAAAGAACCATTAAGAAATGCAAGGAGTGAAACGAGATGCAAATAGCAATCTTAGTTTAAACAATAAAGTTATGTAGATACGGGCGATACATAGATAGATGGATAGGTTTAATACCTGCCTATCTACCTATAAATATATGACCGTAACAGTTCAAATAAAGCGATATGAACTATTGATGTGTAATTTGGTGCAATTATGTAATAGTCCGTTATTGAAGGCTGTACGACGGAAAATAGTACGTTAATGTTACACATAATTTTGAAACCGCATCAAATATTAATCAATTCAGATTTGCAATTGATTTTTGAATGGCACTGTTTTGAACGGTAATAGGTATTAAATTATAATATTTAATAAACGTGCAAACCGGGAAGCAATTTCAAAAGTAATATCTTGCATTTCATTGATGTGCATATTTTGCATTTCATAGTTTTGTAAAGGATTATATGTACCGTATAATGTGGATAAGTTTCTTTTACAACTTATTATAACAACACAACTTAGGTTGTGTGGTGCCATGAGTAGATTTATTGGGTATTACCTTTTAAAATTTTATTCTTTAATGTATTTCTATATAGTGTCATGTCTTTAAAAATTAATGTGCGTACTAAAATTTTAAACTGAATAAGACCAAATGTAACTTAGGCATAAAGATGATTTAATATGACATTTAGTCATAATGCGACTTAGTCCCTCCACCTTAACCACCTTATCACCTTAAAGTCGACATTTTCTTGCACCAGGGCAATTGTCAGTCATGCCAAAATTTTATTTCATACTTCTATCAGTTGTCTGCTTAGTACTTAATCTCAAAAGGTACTAAAAGTCTACGATTATCGTACCCCGACTGTATACACCTATCTCAATACTTTGGATTGAAGTATTTTTTATTTGTAGCATGTTGTAAGCCATAGATTAAAAGTATGCATTTACCAAAAAGGTTATGACGTCAATAAATGAGGAAAAACAAAGAAATCCTTAATCCGACGAGTGAAAATTCAAACAAAAACTAATTACGTTCACGTGACATGCGAACGTTGACTATATTTTGTAAAAAGGTGGTAATTTTTTACTTTCTATAAGCACGCGACATAAGTGTTCCCTCGGTTCGTGCGTTCATAATTTTTTACGGTTTCAAAGTTAATCAAGGTCTGATTTCATATCCGATGGACGTATGCTTCTCTTAAGGGAGCATGTACTTTGTAAGTAACTTATTAAATTAACCAAAGTGGCTTGTTAGCTTAAAAATATATGTCTTTATCTAGGTTATAATTATAACATAGGAAATTTCAGTAAATTATTAATAAAATAGAAATAAACAGACAAACCTACAAAGTCACACTCAGTCATTAACATGATTATAGTTTTTTTTTCTAATATTAATACTACCTAAAAGTTTAGTTCCTACGAATTAATACCTAATAATAGTATAATCGGCGTAGAATTAGTATTTAATCTATTTCCACGCTCATATTTCAATAATTAATATTAAATTTTTAAGATTGAAAATACAAATTCGACCTTGCTAATCTCACTACAGACGCAATCCTACCTATAACTTTATTTTTTATTATTAATTATGCTTCACTTGAACCTATGTTTTTATGTGATAAAATTACTGTAACTGTGTTTTGTTTTGTTTATCCAAAAGAACTTAATTTTATTAGATAGAAAATATTGAATAGTAACTATAGTTACTAAGTCATTAAAGGATAACAAAGGAAATATTTCATTTAAGCAATTATATGGTTTAGATATATTAGAAAGATTTGACAGTCTGATCAGGTTGGCCATTATTGAAATGTACGCTTTTTGAAAGTTTTCTCGCGAATTTAATTTTTTTATAATATTTTGTACACGCTCCTTTATAAATTTCCACAGGATTCTATATCTTTAAACATATGCTACGGAAACAATGCCCACGGGACAAATTTCCTATATCAAGTTATAGTTTCATTATTACTGATTGCTTCGTGAAGCCTTACTAAGGTTCTGTATCCTTGGTTTTAATAAATTAAGTAAATCTGATACTCAGTTAAAGATATTTTTTCTTTTTTTATAAAATAACTATATCCAACCTGAAAATTAGTTTTCGGATTTAAAGCTGTATAAGCTAAAAGTAACTTAATTTTCTTTCTAAAGTAAAGTTAACTAAAGTATTTTACTATGTAACAATAGTATTCTTTTAAACACATAAACCTGTTCTAGATTTAACAATTAAATTTATTCTATTTCAACTTTACGAGCTGCAATGAATTTTTCATGTTCTTATTTTATTAATTGCATATATTAATAAATTAACAAATAAGTAAAAGTATATTTCAAGTATTTTAGGTGAAATATATAGTCAAGGTATAAAGAATACGTACTGAAACTGTTTCAAAACGATTCCAAATTTTTAAAGGTCAAATGAAGCTACGAGTGTTGACTAATAATTAAGCTACGAACTTAGCACGTTATTAAGTAAATATTAAAGATACATAATTAAAATTCTACTGATATTATAAATACAAAAGTTTGTGAGGATGTATGGATATTTATAACTCTTTCAAGCAAAAACGGTTGATCGGATTTGGATTAAGTTTAGCACACATACCTATACGTAGTTCATATGGGATACATTTTTTCTTGGGAAAATGTTAGATATCCGAAGGATCGTCTAAAAACGTAAAAACATGGGCGCCACTGTCGCCTTGGCGGTGGCGGCGCCACCGTCATCATAGAGATAAAGATATCGAATATATTTTTTCAGGTGTTATTTTTTTATTTTTCAACATTGTCGAAGTCGCATGCTCCAACTGGTGTTAAATATTTCTCACCTTTTAAATGTACTTTATTAATGTTATAACTGCATTTAAGTTAGGTTCTGCGATATTCGTCAATGGAAAGTTGGAACAGTTGACACGTTGCAAAGGAGAGTGACATTTTGTAAATTGCATACCAGTCAAACCAGAAGCAATTTAATACCGTGTTGAGATTTACCTAAAGTAAATTATACACTCGTAGTCGATTTCAAGCCAAATTGATTGCCCTGTTATATTTTAGATAACAAATGTAATACAATAAAACTACTTATAAATGCGAAAGTTTGTGAGGATGGATGTATGTATGGATGTTTGTTTGTTACTCTTTCACATAAAAACTATCTGTAAACTGTGATGTATTATATAACATATATAGATATGACCTATATACACATACATATATAGATGTAACTATATACTCTAGAATTTTAGAATATTCTAGAAAAGTGTTAGGTTTCCGGGGGATCGTACAAAAATATATATAAAAAATTGCGCCACTGTCGCCGTTTCGGCGCCACCGTCGTCACAGCTATAAAGATGTTGGATAATTCCTAGGGGTTATATTTTTCATTTTTCAAAGCGAACAAAGTCGCGGAATCCAGCTAGTAATAAAATAGGTAAACGAATTTTCAGTACCTAACAAAATTTAGTAACAAAAATAAAAATAACAACCAAATAATTTAAATAGGTAATAAAGTAGATTAAGAAACAGGTCTAAGTCTTTTGTGTCCGAAAGCACATGTCAAAGGATGAGTTTTCAGATATAACACTATTTTTCAAATAAAATTCCTTACAAATGTACAAATTGATGCACATTTGATTACTTAGAAATGTAAGTAAGGAACAGGAAATGTTTTCTTTAATTTTATTGTTATTCCGACGTCGAATCTCCAGTTACAGAAAACGTTGCTAGTTGCGAAATGTCGGGAAGTGAACCTCACGCCCCGGGGGCAGCTGTAAACAACTTTGCTAATGGCCACTTAAACTTTGCGAAATCGCCACACTTCACAGGGAAGTCATTTTTCCCCAAAAAAGTTTCTTACATAACAGCTGATGTCATATTAAAAATCCTTTTGAAGCTGCCTTAACATACAAATGTTTTCGCCATTAAATATGCCAAGAAACTCAATTACGATAAATATTGAAAAATTCTTAATTAATTTTTGCATCAATTAAGATTGTAATGTATTATTTGATTTTATGTAAAGATCGGCAGTAAGTATAATGTGGTTCGCAAGTTATATTAATTTTAATATTAATCTAAAACATATTCTCTCTTATTAAACGTTATCAATTACAAAAAGTACATTGTTTTCTGACACTGACAATACTCCAAAGGATATTCTTCCAAAATATTCTTAATATATCTTGAAGTTTAAAGTGAGAAAAAACTGTATAATTCATTCCAATAATGAGCTCAAATTTATTCAATATGTTTTATGGAACATTCTACCTCCGACATTAATTAAATCTATCCGTGGCTTTTTGTACTGATGAATTATAAAATTAATTTAAATTTTCATTATCCTCAGACATCTTTGTTATAGAATGTTAGTTTTCTTTGTGTAAGCGCTCGACCGTCCTACACGACGCATTGTTCCACCGAGACGTGTAAATTATTCTATGAAACCGTAATTGATGCATGAAAGAACAATCTGAATTAGAGCTTGTTTTGTATATTGAATATTTAAAGCGTTTTTAAAATTTTCAGAATTTTCGTTTCAGTTAAGGTTTCAGTTCATTCAATTTACATTTCGTCAGTTTTACCCGTTGACTCTTAGTACTTTTTGAAACTAAAGCACTAAGCAGACAAGTGACAGACATTTGAAATGAAATTTTGACGATTGATAATTGCCCCCTGGTGCAAGCAAATATGGACTTTAAGGTGGCGAACCTTTTATTACCCCAAATGTACTACTAATAAAATCGTAGTAAAAATAGGAATACTCCACATTATTCCGGGTTTTAGATGACATATCTCCCAATACCGTTATGTTCCATTTGATATTCCTTTCCGTAACACTTTGTACATTTTATTATATTTTTAAACATTTATAGTTAGTGTTCATTCACTTTTACGAATTTAAATTTAATTTAAACTGAACTTTAAATTCTATCTATACTACTATATTTTTGTATTATAAAAATATTATAAAAAGAAAATATTACTATGTTTGTACTAAACTACTGCACCAATTTTAAAATATATTTCACCTATAGAATGTTACATTATCAGCGAGTAACATGGGCTATATTTTATAAACTTATACACGGACGAATTCGCGTGCAACAGCTAGTATTTTAAGTAATGCCTTCCTCATGTTAATTTCATAGCTCAATGTACATCATACACTGTGAGCAATCCTTTATACATAGCGACTTAGCTATTTATCTATTCATAAACTGCGATAAGCTTTGTTAGTAGTGAATTTAAGTCTCACACACTCCTTCACTATTTAGATCCATCCGAGACGCTTGAACTTTTATCGTCTTAATGCGATGTCTAGGAGTTACTTTTGTTTATTGTTACTATTTCGTAGAGAGAGCTCTTTGAATAATTTAAATAACTGAAAAGCAACGTAGAAACGAGAGTCTGTTTTATATTATTTTAATAAGCAAGCGCTGCTAACTTTGCTTCTCAAAATATCTTTTATTAGATACTAGCGGTCCGCTCCCGGCTTCGCCCGGGGTGCATTTTTTTTACGTAAAAACCTTCCCTGATTATCCCTCTATCCATGAGTGAAGACAGAATTAAAATCGGTCCACCCGTTCTCGAGTTTTGCGCTTAGCAACACATTTAGGGATTCATTTTTATATTATAGATGTATTAACTTTTTAACAAAGTTAATACATATCTAATAAAGAGCTATACGCGTTTATGAACTATTATAATCCCTGTCAAGTCGGCATTCTCAAGGTTATTTTTAATTTTAAGACTAAAACAATATAATACCTCGCACTAATAAATCCCAAGAAAAACGTCTCGATCTAAGTTTCCTAGAAGAGTTTTTCTTATATTTGTTATTACTCGAATAAAAACAGAAATTACCTCCTATACAAACCAACGTCTCGTGGCAACATGTCATCACGTGACCATATGACGCAGACGTTGCTTTTTGATACAAACATTACCTCTTTATAATATTACTAATGTTGCAAATATATTTATATGCAAATATATATATATATATATGTTGAAGTATATATATTTTACTCGTTGATATAATAATATAGCATTCTATAAGTGAAAGAATTTTTAAAATCGGTCCAGTAGTTTTTGAATTTATTCATTACAAACAAAAATACAAATCTTTTCTCTATAATATTAGTATAGATGTTCAATATATTCAGTTTGAATTAACACAACAGGGTCGGTATGTAAAACATCGAGACTGTAATTAAACAACGAGTCTCGAGCTGCAAAATAAATAGTATAAACTCGTGATTCCAGGTGTTAAACCTGTCGGTTATTTGGTCAAGTGACTGTTAATAGGCAAATAAACTGAACAGTGGAGTGATTTTAAATCTCTTTGATTATTTAGATAAAAATAAAATATAGAATGCATCGACTGTATTTAAATTGCGTTTATCTACTGCGAATATATCTCATTTATAAAAGCAGTGCATTTATAAAAGCATTTTATTTAAACTAGCAGTGCTTCGCGGTTTCTCCCGCCTGAATTTGGCCGTATAAAAACCTCATACCAAATCGGATCAGGGGTTTATGGCCTCCCTCCACTTGGCTCCCACGACGTGGAGGATCCCATGGGATGCTAGTATATATTTTTTTGCCTTTTGGCTCCTATGCTCATAGAACCACTTTTATTGACATTTATGACGATATGGCTCAAAATGAAACCGATATACTTAAAGGCAAACAGACATCCAAATTATTCGCTTTTATGAGTTAATTAGTATGAACTTCTAGACTTCTACTATTTAATTTTTTTCCGGCGTCTAAACTTCCGGTACTTGATTAATCCATATTAAATTATATTAAAGCAAATGTAAAATTTTAGTCGTGGCAGAAAACTCATAACTAATGAGTGTCATTATAATTATGCTAAGTCGGAACTGAAACTACCACTTTTAGGCACTAATTAGACGGACGTATGAGCTGTTCTCTGTCAGAACATTACTTATTCATATACTGAAGCTATTTCCACTCCGCAATTAAACCTGACTAGGAAAGTCTATGAAGATTATTCAAACAGATTTAACTTCAGTTTTGACTTTGAATTAATAACGTGATGTATATTATATCATATTATCAATATTTTTTTTTATAAAACTGTACTTTAAAGTTGAACTTTGAAAATTATTTTAGTACTAATGCAAGAGAAAGTTAAGTCGTATTTTTTTATTGCTATTTAAATATCTAGTTATTGTTTGTTATTTCAAGTACATACATTTAAGTCAGAAATAAAGCACGTTTTAGACTGATATCTTAATTAGCAAAAAAGTTATTTATACTTAATAGTCAATTTTTGGGGTAAAATAAAAAATATAGAAAAATTTAAATATTTCAAAAACCGTTAGATTTTGTTTGGACAATTTTGGTCATAATGGTTGCAAATGACCAATATACATATATATATATTGTGGTATAATTAGTTCTCCAATTAGTGAGAGGCAGTTAGCTTTCCATATTATTACTAGTCCACTCTCGAATTATCTTCGCACATTATGGGAACAATTTTGTTCTTGTTTTGCCTATTAAAATAAGAGATGGTGAGAAAGAGTGTAAAACCAATTTGATAACATTATAGTAATATAGCCGTGCCACTTTAAGCTTGTAGCTCCTTTAAATTCTATTCCAAGAGGTTGGAAAGCTCTCAAAATTGAGATATAAAAATATCATGTTTCCTTGCGGAGCGGGCGTTACGTACGTAAATCTCCGCTTCCACCCAGTGGGTGCTCCGCAAATAAAACGGCGTGTAATGGCATCTTAAAGTTTTCTTTATGCGAGCCCCCGAGGGTTGCCTCTCTTTAAATCATATTTCCTTAGCCCCTAATAGTTGCGTTCCCAGACCTTGTTTGCAGTATATTCGGAGAATTAGCTGTTTACTCCTGCTTAATAGGAATGAATTGCAGATTTGCATCGTTACGAGCTGGCGAAGGATTTTAAAGGAGATTTCAAAGTGCTGACGACTACTAGACCATCTATTTGTTTTCTTTATATAGTGAGGTACCTAATGTTTGAGTTAGAACTGCAGAAAATATATTAGAAATTCTTTATATTAATTTATATATACATATACCTCAAGATTCAGTATTTGAAAACCGTAGATATAAAACACGAGAACGGCTGGATCAATTTGGCTATTTATTTTTTCAAATATTCGTTGAAGTCCTAGGAATGTTCAACCTTGGAAATAAAGAGAAAAATTTGAAAAGTTGGTCATCCGAGTAAAGACAGGGGCAGTTCGCTAGTTCAAAATAAATGAAAAGAAGTACGAAGGAAGAGCAAGATGCTTTGGTAACTTTTAAAGTAGGTACTTACTGCTAAAATTATTCCTCAATTAAATTAAAATATGTAGTATAATATAATTTGTATATATTAACTTCCACACTTGCACACAGTCGAAGTATGGGTTCGTCAGTCTTGTTTTTAATAAAAAGAGTAAGATTATTGTGGAGCCGTTTTAAGTAGGTATGCACATTTGACGTTTAGCAGATTGACATAACTAGTGGTGGGTATAGTATAACATAATTAGGTTTTAGACACATTTTAGAATTAGTATCATTCATATACATTTATTACATAGCTGTAATGTTCACATTACTAACGGACACCTCAATTAAGAGAAAATATTTTTTTTATTCTATTTTAAATATATTTAGGTATTATTCACAATCGGACAGCGAATAGCTTAAGGCGCTGTCGTCATCATCGTCTTTACCGACTTGAATTACAATATTATTATCAATAATGCAGTCTATTATGCAGTCCATTATTATTCTAATGCAGTCTATAGCAGATTCGCGTTCAAAATCTGCTATAATTATTTTCTTTGTTTTTTCTAGGACCTTAGCCCAATCGTCTTTCGTGACTTTTGCGCGTGACTTCTGCGGCCGTGAAATACTTTTGTTCCCGCTAGTTTATTTGTACCTGGGTTGTGTTCCAGCTGTCCTTTGGATATATATTGCACCAATGTCAGAGTTTGACAGCAGTATTTTAGGCGGTAAATTTAATTTATTATCAAAAGAAGCATCAAGATTTAATCTTGTCCGGATCAAATTATGCTCGAATGGAGTACTGGAACGACGGTTGTAGCAAAATTACCCTTGAAATAATTTTTGAAATTGTTAAAATTTTCAGTGTCAGGCAAGCCTTCACATACATCCAATACCACTTCAAAAATATTCGTTGCTGGTAATAACGGAATCTGACTAAATAATCCTAAAGCTATTTTTTCCTTAATAAAATTACACTTGTAGACTTTACCAAACTAACCATTTATTAATCTGACGATTTGAAAAACTGACCATCTGAAAGTCTGTCCTTTTGAAAATCTGACCTTTTGAAAGTAAAGACAACGGACAACTGACAACTACACGTGACATAATAGTGGACCTATGGAGGGTAGGTTAAGGAGTACCGACTCATATGATATTATTATAACATAGAAATTATTATTTATAACATAGTTTTTCGACTCATAGTATGTATTTCACTTAAACACATTTAATCGACAGATTATAATATTTTCATGGCACATCACTAGATCTACAAAAATAGGCACCTGGCGTAACCTTGTAACATCGTAGTAAGGATTTGAGAAATTACGAAAATATTGTGCAATCTTAATTATTAACTAACAGTTTAAGAGTTAAATGTGTTTACATTTATTGTAAAACTACGTACTATATCACATATTGTTTTAATTAGTTTTAATAGAAAATGTAAAGTTGAAATATTTCGTCGTAATGAGCTCGCGGCTTCAAAGTTATCCCGGACGTCCGTCACGAACTGTCAAATGTGCAAACATAAAACGGCTCCACAATAAAAAAGGCAATCCCTGAATTCGATTTACGATTGCAAATTTAAAAAGAAAATTTTAAAATATTAGATCTTTTGGAAGATTTCACGTGACTAGGTACTCGTAAATTCAATATGTTTTTGAATTGAATATGTTTTTGAATATACATAATTATGTAATTTTTTCCCTTTGTTTTTGAAACATCCACTCGGGACGGAAAAAGCAATATAAATATCCCGGCACAAACATGTCTAGAACAGCAAAAATCATAAATATTTTACGTAAAGTTCGACCCCACGAGACAGCTTTGGGACATTGTGGTCATTAGAAAAGTTTTAGTGGCCATTACAGCCTGTTTTATATTACCACTGAGCGTAGGTTGCGTAGATTTACGCAGGAACGAATGCCTTGGGATCGCTCCGCTGTTATGTTACATGGTAATTCTTATACATATTGCATGTTGTTAAGGGACCGAAGTACAGATATTTTGTTCAGATTTAAACATAAATAAAAACATCATTTTGCCCTCACTTCTCGAGGATGATTTAATTAATTTTCTGCATGCTTGATTGACGAGTTTGGAGTTGACATGACATTGATTGCGCAATATTCATTATTAATATACGTGCATTTTAATTTATAAATAATATAAATTACTTTATAAATTTATACTTTTTGTATTGAATAAAATAGTAATATTACAAAAATATAGGCCAACACTTACTGCAAGTTCAGCTTTAAATTATTAATCATTGCCACCAATAACTAGTTTAGAAGAAACTAGACTAAAGAAATAATTTAATAATTGCGGCCTACAGAAATTTTACATTTTAAATCAGGCATGGGTATCAGGTTAATAGTATGGAATAGCAAGAGCAATGGGGGAAACATTGCTCTTGTAATAGTATAATAGTATAGTAGTATGATATCTATATGGTACATCTGGCCGGTATAACCGCTTACTTTTCATGTACCACAATCATTCGAATCATGAGGAACTCAGTAGAGGGCGTCTTAATTGTCACAAAGACGACCGGTATGTTAACAATCTTCGGACTGTCGGCGAAGGACGCTTTTAGAAAACTGTGAGAGGAACTCGTGTAGACATGGAGTGAAATATAACATGGCTAACAGCTAATTCGTGATTGAGACAACAAGTGTTGAATATCCTAAGAGGATACCACTTGTTTCAAGTGTACGTCTAAACTTACTTAACAGAATGCACCAGTAGTGCTTAGGGTACTTAAGGGAAGTAAGTTTAAGTACTTACTCCTATAGTGCTACGAGGATGTTCGCATTGACGTGTACTGACATCTCTTTAGGGGACGTCCATTAATTACCTACGTGAGGCGATTTTAGCGCTTTTGGCGATTTTCGACCCCCCTCTCCCTCTGGTGAGATATCGTGATATTTGGCGCCGGATTAGACAGGAGTCGGATTACCGGGGCCCACTGTATTATCATAATATTATGGTACATAGTAAAATATTAAAAGTAATGCTTTTATGTAAATATCAGATAATTCATTTTGTTTAAAGTTATAGTTATCAAATTATCTGCTGTATTTGGACTTCTTCGTGTGTTCATATTGTATTGTTTCCTTTCCCTAATATATGTTGTATCTAAAAATGTATTTAATCAATTGATAACTTTATCTAGCAGATAAAACGTGCATCACCTGGATAGAACTTTTCAAAAAAAAAAAACAAAGTTCTAAAAGTAATAACAGTTCAAACACTACGAAGCTACAAATAATGCGCTTGTTAACAAACACTTTTGTTTCTGTTAAAGAGCCCTTAAAAGTTAAAAATGGATACTAGACTGTAAAAGAAAAACCGTCATTAGTGGCGGAATGGTTTGTGTAAAGCCCCTTACATTTTTATTGACTGGAGCTTTTTTTTAGATCACCTTATTCTCCTTTCAGATATTCTGATCTTAAGTATGTAAGTTATTAGAGAGTTAATGTATGAAATTGTTAAACGTGTTTTTTAAAAAGAACTAAAACCAATATTTTGGTTTACTTTTGATATGTAAAAATCTGGAAGCCTAGCGGTTGAAAATACTGATTTTATGCAATGAAAATGTAATTATACATTTTATTTTAAATTGAGACAAACAGACTGATAGCTAGTAGCTCTGTAGATGTTATAATGTTTATAGAACTTTTTACCCCAGGAGGGTCTGGCAACATAAAGTTATATGCTCTGGCAACACTCACACTTTACTGCCCTACATCTGGTTACCCAGTATATGACTGCATAGTGCATAAAGCAATGTGTCCTGCCAATACGTATTATACCTGTGCATATGTAATTATGTAATAACATCAAATACATATCGAAAATATTGTAATAATAGTAATCTTGGCATATTTTTAAGTATTGTTAGAGAACACAAGCGTTGTTGAACTTAATTTTTAAAATAAAAATTTCACACGTGAACCTAGCACATATGCACTTTTGATTTTGCAAGTAACATATGTTAACATATGTGGATGAAAACAATATTTCATATAACATTTTTGTTGTAAAATTTAGTTCAATGCATAAATTAAGGTTCACGTTAAATTTAAACAATATTCACGGCTAGACAAGATAAATGTCCCATACACTTTACCTCTTCAGAACGTCATTCTATTTTGACATTTGCTATCTCCGGACTTGTGGTGGATGCAGTCGCCGCTTGACCGAACGCATTTGTATCACTTCATTGAGCATTGTCATCCTACCTTACTCGTACCTAACTAAATAAGAGCAACATGATTGTTTAAATGAAAAGAAGTTAGAATTTATAAGCAACACAGTGTGAAAATTTCTGTAAAAAAAAAATAATAAAGAAAATGAAACCTTTATACAAAAACAGATGTCGTTGTCTCGTATTTAGAGTATCAAATAACCAAAAAAAGATGGAATGTTTAATACCATAACTAAGAGAAGAGTAAGAGCAAAAGAAACGCTAAGTATAGCCTTGAATTACGCGTGTTTCGTAAATCGAGCCGAGTAACTTTGGGTTCCACAGGCAAAAGTTGTTGAAAGCGTCACTGAACTGGATTCTTTAAAAATTCACAACGCTAAGTGTGATACGGAGAGCGACGCGTACGGAATATTTGAAATGAACTGTCTATACCACATTTTCTTTTTAAAAAAGTACACATTGATCAGCATTTAAATATATTCAATACTAGCTGGTGGGCGCAACTTAGTACGCGTTGTAGTACGTTTTTTGAAAATCCCACAGGAGCCTAATATTTATAAAAGTACTATTCTATAGTTTAATCCATGTAATCGTCAATACATTAGTGAAAATCATATTCAAATAGGACGCATTTCTGAGAAGCCTGCACAAACGCACAGACAAACGAACAATTTACAAAAATTTTATAACTAGAAACACAAGAACTAGGGGACCATTTTATCCATACTAATATTATAAACGTGAAACTAACTCTGTCTGTTACCTTTTCACGCCTTAACTACTCAACCAATCATCATGAAATTTTGCATCAACGTTGTCAATATTACAGGAAAGGACATGGGATAAATCCAGAAAAAGAAAGGATTGTTCTCGAGGGATCATCATCAATACTAATAATAAATCTGTAAGGGTCGGTCATGGAGTAAGTTACTTTGTTTTCAGAGATATCGTGTTTATAGGCTCTATACATGATACTGAAACTAAATTGACGATTTTTAGAATTTTTTTCCTCTATGTATGTATGTATGTTCCTCCATAACTCTGAAACGAATTAACTGATTTTCATGAAACTTGGAAGATAAACATTTGGATGTACGGGACACAGGATAGGCTACTTAATAATTTTCAACGCGGACGAAGTCGTGGGCACCAGCTAGTCTAAAATATAATAAAATAAAAAAACTAATGCCTGGCCAAAGTGTTATAGCAACAAGAGATCAATAGTGTTCTATTGCTTATGTATTTTTTTCAATGCGGACGAAATCACGGGCACCAGCTAGTATAAAATAAAGCTAAGGCCAAAAAGCGTAAGACACATAATTTATTCAGAAAGTTATTTAACCAAATTATTAACAAAAACTGTCAAAATAGAAAAAGAATAAGACGGTAAAAGAAACTAAAAAAATGAGTGCTTTTCCTATTTGGAGTTATTTACTCCACTCATTTCCATTACAGTTAATTAATATTAAAGCATAAGTTTTGCATGTTTAAATACGTTTTCAAATGCAGACGAAGCCTTTTTATTGAATTCTTTGCAAGTCTCTTTGACGTTTCAATTCATCAAAGCATTATGCGCTCTTTCAGTTGCTTTGGTTTATAAAGTTCACTCGTATAAATACTTTGCTTTATTTAAACTATAAAAATAAAAATAATAATATGTGAAGCATTGCAACATCGGGACCATGCAACTGGCTAAATTATCTACTTAAAAATTTAGAGGAATTTGAAAGTGTATCAGAGCGAACTTCTTATTATAAATTTCAAAAGCATTCATTAGCAAATTCAAGTTAAAGTCATGTTGACAATTTCAATAATGGTTCTAAAGCATTTAATATATTAGGACTACCACTAAAAGGTTATGGTTACCGTTTTTTTTTAAATTGTTTCCCCCCAAGGGCTACGCCACCCCCACAGGCCGTTTTTTTCTCAGTAAAATTACAAATTTCAATTACATTTACAATCTTTTTTCTATTATATTCTACATTTATTTACAATTTAATAGATTAATTTTTAATTTCACAATATCTGGGGTGTTTGAGGGATGAAAGCCTCTACCACCGACATAATCGGAGACTAATGAGTTTCTTTTAATAATATTTTTTTCCTAATTTTGCTTATATTTATTTATGGCTTAAATATAGCTACCGTTGACACAACCTATTAACACAAAAGACACCGTATGGGGATACAAATGCGCTTTTGACCCTGATTGGATTTAACCATAATTTGGGGAAAGAAGAATAAGATCTGACATAGCTTACGCGCACCGAATAAGTGTTGTTGTGTCACCATAATCTTCATATTTCCAAGTATTTATAACATATATTATAAATATGTTATTGAGGGTGACAATGTCGTGTTTGCCAACTCATTTATCAGTTTTCATACCTTCACTATCACGTGAAAACTTTTCACTTTCCACACGCGATTGACGTGCCATTCTAGATAAATGGGAGCTTCCCGCACCACTTTCGAAGTTGAATGTATATATATGGGTGTACCTATAGTTTTGTACCAAGTACTTAAAGAACTTCGAAGTTATATACTGTAATTACAAATTCAATAGGATAATGAAAAGTTATCATGTAATTTGGAAGTTTAGTACCATAAGTTTAGACTGAATTTATTATATATTTAAAGTAATCTGAATCATTGAAAAAGTGAAATAATAAAGGCGTAATTTATGCAATAACACCTTATGGTATATATAATATGGAGAGGTTTTATTCTAATTTGTATAAAACTTATATTTATAAAAGAACCGAAATTATAAAACGTGATTTCAATAGTATTTTGAATATATTGGCTAATATTAGCTCTCCTGTTTTATATCTTTGTTGCTGTAAGATTTTCACTTACAAAAGTTTATCCTATGAATGAAATTACTTGTACAAAGAATAAAACATATAAGAGTATTTTAAATGAGAAAATAATTCAACTTAATGACATTATCTTAATAAAATGTTTATTCTAACTTTGTTAAATTACGTTTTTCTCTGAAATCAACGACCATTCTAAAAGAATATATAGATATCTCAAAGAAGAACTAACTTGTTGGACAATTTAGTCAGCACAAAAGTTGTTTTGAACTTTAAGACATAATAAACTGCTTCGATAAAACGTTAACTGAATCAGGTCAGGAGAAAGCTGGCCAAGTATGAAATTACTTCAAAATACTTTTAAACAAGTCTCGAGGAGTACGACGGACGTGAAACGAGGAAATTTCCGGATCATCTGAAATACAAACGAGAATTAAAAAATAAAACTTATGAAGTATTTGCAGAATTTGTTTTTTGTACATTTTTTTTAGATAAAAGTTGATTATTTGTTTCCATTATAACGTGCTTGTTTATTAACTAAGTAATAAATACTTCACTTAACTCAAAATTAATAATCAAATTTTATTATGGATCAGTACTAACCATTATTGAGATTAAGATTAATAAAAAAAAATTGATTCATGCAAACAATTACGCCAATTTAGAACATTTATTATTAACTAGCGACCCGCTCCCGGCTTTGCACGGGTGCAGTTTTTTTTTCTACAAATTATATAGAAAAATCCACTTCCACTTTCCACTAGTGTAGACCGCATAAAATTCCGTTCAGTAGTTTTTGAGATAATCGCATCAGTCTATAAATTATTACACATACTTCCTACTATGTTATGCCTCTGCGGATTAAAAGAACTTCACATATATCACGTAGCTACTCTTCTTTCGTTATAACTATAGTTATAGGATCATTAGAAGCTAATGATCCTTATTATTGTAACCCACACAATATGAAATCAAAAAATGCTCATATATTTTTCTCCGGCCCAACAGCAGGTCGTACTTTATCTTTCAATAAATAACTAACACATTTGCATACTTAAACCATGTATTTACTAATCTTGCTTCTGTCAATACTCATTTTTGCATTTGCCAGATTATATAAAACGAAGTTATTTTATTTGTTTTC
This sequence comes from Synanthedon andrenaeformis, assembly GCA_936446665.2. Taxonomy (NCBI): domain Eukaryota; kingdom Metazoa; phylum Arthropoda; class Insecta; order Lepidoptera; family Sesiidae; genus Synanthedon; species Synanthedon andrenaeformis. The sequence goes on along the minus strand of OW387781.2, from coordinate 7,039,135 downwards.
CATAACATCATGCTACATTTTAATGTAGCATATTTTCAGTATCAAAATTCTGGAACAAAAATTTTGCAAGCACTAACAGGTTTTAATTTGGATTACTTTTCTCATTTACTTTTTTGGGACAAAACAAATGCACAATGGAAGTTATAAACACTAGCCGCTGTTTGCGTCGCAAGTTGCGTTTAACGACCGAAGTTGGGTCAGTGTACACATTTTTGGAATTATGTAAAACGGTCGCATGAAATATCGCCCTTTGGGGTATTCGTTTCATGTTTAAAATAGGTCCTATTAGCCCGAGTGCGATGGCAACACGGCCTTTTGTTGGGTTATTTGGGAAATTAATATTATGCGAGATTATTTTTCCCATTCCGGTATTTAATTAATTAAATTAAAGAGATTTTTTTAGTCAATAAGAACATAAGTATTTTTTCTATATTTCGTTTCTCTGCGTCTTATGCGAGACCAAACGTTTTATCTCCGATTTAGCTTCAGGCCAAAAAAAAAATTAAAGGGAAAATGACAAAGATCTGCCATCAAATTAACAACGACCTTCTGAAAGTCCGTGTAATTATAAAACGTGGAAAACTTTCCGGTCCGAAAGCTCTTTTAGAAAAAGGGAGGGTAATTCTAACAAAAAACAGTGGCAAGGGCAGGTAGAAACACTTCTACTCTCGCGACTTGTTTTCAATCGGCCTTCTTTTTTCTCGTTTTTACAAAGTGGAACAGTCATTAAAACTTTTTGACGAGACTGACTTTAATTGTTACGGATATCTCGTTAGCGTTCTACGATGCCGAAATGTAGACAATAAGACGTTTGTTCCGTTTCAACTTTAAGAGTTCCACTTTCCTGTTGATGTTCTATTAGCTTATTTTTCTTTGGTTTTTCCTTGGTTTATGTCTGTAGACTGTATTGCATTATTAGTACGGAATTTAAACATGGTATTGCAATAATTTATTCAATTTATTTGATATAAACAATTTGTTGAATTTGTTGTTAATATTTATGAATTAATTTATTTGAAAAAATAAAAATATTTTGTCACAGTTTTTTTAATAATAGTTATAATTATGATCATCAATAAAACAATAAAAAATTTGAGGTTTGTTTGATTTGCTAATTGATTGCTATTTGATTGCTAATCAGGGAGATCATTTTCAGCATAACCAGGTGTTGTAATACATGAGTCGACGATTTTTTTAACCTTTTTTCTTATATTATCAATAGTAACCAGTTTAATTTCTTAAGTTGGTCTGGAAGTTTTATTTATAACTTTACAGTGACTCGCTCCCGGCTTCGCCCGTTGTGCAATTGTTATATGTACAAATATTCGTTTATCCCTCTTTCCATAAGTGAAAACAGAATCAAAGTATGATAAATCTTGGACGTTCCAAACAGTAAAACTTTTGTCCAATATTTTTACCCTGAGACCCCGTGGTCCTCCGACTTGATGGGACAGCCAAACTTTATATTAAAAACTAGCTGGTGCCCACGATTTCGTCCGGGTTGAAAAATATTAAGTAGCCTATCCTGTGTCCCGTACGTACGTCCAAATGTTTATCTACCAAGTTTCATGAAAATCAGTTAATTCGTTTCAGAGTTATGGAGGAACATACATACATACAATACCTACACTTACAGATTGATTATTAGTATTGATTGATACCCATTATATTAAAATTTTGCATAAATGCGAATTATATTTTACAATGTAATAGCAAATGGGTAGGTACTTTTTTAAATTTAAACAGAAACCTTTGCTTCTGTTGTAAAAAAAAAACAATGAAAGCGTTTTTAATTTTATTCAGTTAACACGTATCCAATGAGTACAATTTAACAGTTTCACGCCAGGTAAAATTGCAATTAAGCAGATGCCCATAAAACAATTCAACAAGAAAAACAAAGGGCCGCGTTCGCTCACAACATTTCCACATAGAAAATAATGTACAATAAAAATGCGTCGACGCGGTTTGACAAAGTGCAGTTGCATCGTATGACGGGGAACAAAATGACGCCATTACACAACTTGTATGCGATACTTGTCCAGAGACGGACAATATATTCGTTAAATATGAGTGTACGATCTTTCGTACATTATATTAACAGAGAAAAGCCGTGATAAAAAGTGTGTTAACAAAATTAGTTTATTAAGCAGAAGCAACATACATACATGTAGGTACGATTGCAATAAGAGAATAAGTAGTACGTATATAAGGAAATTTATGTAGAAAATATTTAGTGTTCTCATAACAGTCAAGTTGATTATAGCGAACGATAGTGGCTAATCTTCTTAGACAAGTATCAAGTTAAGCCTTGATACTCGGGATCAAGGTATAGATTACCTTGATCCATAAATTTTAGTCGGATAATGAGACATTTTAATTTAAAATTATAGGCAAAAAAATTTACCCCCGCCCCCATAAAATGTCTATGCTTGCACAAGTATTGTGTATATTGAAACTATAAAATAGGTAATATTCAGACAAAGCAATATTAACAATACACTTAACAACATATTAACAACATAGCTATTTATAAGCAATGTGCATGAATACAACCGGTGTCTAACTAAAGCCTTAGGCTAAGTACTGAGCTGCAACTAAAGTTAGAAAATTTGAGTTTAGTTTGACTTACTCGTGCATGTTTAAAATCAACAGATATAGTATTAATACGTCTAGATGCGATGTTTGTTTGGGAATTTCGATGTAAAAGCGACCTACATTAAATTTAACTGTATAATATATAAGTAATAATTGACGAATAATTGTCAGTATCTCTTAGATTGTACTTTATTACGTTTCAATATTATTACTTTTAAAACTTGAATTAATGAAGAGGTTAAAAAAATAATATGATGATTAAAAATAATATTTAACAAACCATACTCCGTTGCCACGTGGCTTATAAATTTACTCCGACTTACGATTTTTGTACCCGAGTCCAAAAATGCTATAATTACCTATCTGCTGTAAGTTGCTGAGGAGTTGGTTATCCCGCAGATTACTTGATGATCTTCAAACGCCTGAACAATTAAACTTTCAAACAGCTTTCAGTTACCTTTGAAAAAAAAAACCGGATCGGTTGGATAGCTATGATGACACAGACAGACACACTACACAGACACACAAGACAAACTTATATACGCCTCTTTTGTGTCGGATTTCGGGAGTTAAAAATAATAACAAACTGCTGCATTTATGTTTTAGTTGAAAGATGACGTTTTAGAAACTTTAAGTACGGAGATGTGACCTGCTCCCGGATTAGCACGAGTGCTATCCATGCATTAGATTTTGAGATCATCGTACATTCAGAGAGACAGACGCGGCGGGGGACTTTGTTTTACTTATAATTTGTAAGGATTATTTTAATTAGTATTCTCATTGGCTTTGAAATATAATTAATATAGTTAGATACAGAAAGTATTTTTCTAAATAATAATTAAGTGTAGAGAGTTCTGTTGGTATATCTGGAAATTCTATGTCACAGTTTCACCGTAACATTACAAACTAACTGCTCTTGTCTGTAATACAGATGCAAATAAACTTAGCCCAAAGAAATTTTCCCTTTAGACGTCTGTACAATTTGGTCTAGGAGTTCACTGAGTGCTTCTCTTTCTACGATTTGAATACGTCTCGTTTACTAAAGGCTAAACTACATCTAATTATATAAACGGTTTATTACAAGACAATTTTAAATATATTATGCTAATTATTATAAATGAAAAATATTTTAAATATTTAATTTGTTAAATATTTAAAATTGAATTGAATTTTCATTATACGATATCCAGATGTTCATTTATAATTTTATTTTAAGGAATAGAATTTATTTTTTGTGAAGGAGTTATGTATAAAATACTATAAAAATCTTATATACTATACTATAAAAAGTAGTATAAAATCTACCACTTATAATTTTTAGTCTGAAAGTGACTTGAATTTGAACATGGCTTTGGACTGCTATTTGCTATTTTTAGATATAAATATCAAACACTATAGAACCTTTACTCTGTATTAGGTAACTTAAATTGAATTGTTTTTTAAAGGTCTTATTATCATAATAAGATCGCATAAGCAAACATTTGTATCAAAAGGCAAAAATTTGTATGCTACCTATTATACAAAACGGACGCATCATTAACCGTGTAATTCTCGCTAATTTTCAATGTGCCGCAAAACTAATTTACATAATTAATTCACTTACACACACTGCTAACTTGAAATATTAAAATTGCGGTCCGTCCCTTCATTTAAATTTCTAAATCGTAGCAAAGGATTACAATGAAGTGCCCGTTCCACTTTTATATGCCGCTTGTGTTGAGATATGCCTTCCTATAAGAATTATTATGTAAGTATAATATCATTTATATTAACTAGGCGTATGATTTAAAAAAAATCAATGTAGCTCAGTGTTTTTTCAAGTGTTGTTGTTGTTGTTTTTAGTATTGTTTTAGCTCATGTATTGTTTTTTGTACAATTGTTATCGGACTTTACATCACTAAAGAAGACATAATTAGATTAAGCAATTGAACAAACTGAAAATTCAACCTCTATTCAATATCGCCAAAAACAAAACTCAGAATTAAATATAAAAAGTAATATATTTAAAAATTATAGGATTTTTACTATTTTTGCTTACTTTTAGGGCCATACGATTGTTTGTACATAGAGATTTTTGTTTTACTTTTTTTTTATTTTTATTTTTTCAAAAGTAATGGTACCTTTCAACTTCTTTGGTGACATTTACCATCATCATAGTTGCCATTACCTCCATACCTACTTATCGCCAGATTGAAACAAGCATCAACATTTATCAGATACCTTGCCTATATAAGAAGACCAAAAAATTATCAACAATTCGATAAATTTTTTTTTTTTGCTTTGTTAACTTATACATTTGCTAAAAAGATTCAATCTTTTTTGCACCCTAAATCGTATACGACAATTACACCCTTGTATTTTTTTATCTTACGTAATCATTTTCGTGTAAAAGACATTGTTCCCTGAACGCAACAACAAAACTCATTTGTTATTTCAGTGCAAAACAGTAGAATACATTCGCCTTGTATAAAGATAGCGCACTCGAGTTTTAGCTGAAGTTTATTTTACCGAAGTGCAATTAAAATGTAATTAGAAAGACTCGTATTCATAACCAGTCACCACATATTAATTAAGAGTCTTAGTCTTTGTTGCACTAATTAAAATAAATCTTACTTCGTTTCGATGTCTTAATGCAACTGTGTTTTAGAAGAAAATAAATTTTAATTTTACATATTTCTTACTCAGGTAAAATAAGAACCAAGGATAAGAAAATAGAACTCAAGATAGAATTTGTGTTTTACTAAGTCTGAAGATGAGCCGGCAGGATGACTGTACATTTGATGGTGGCTACATCTCTTGTATTGGTAACAAGTTACCATATACTGAGCATACATTTCTTATTGACGATTATAATATATAAATAAAAATTTTTTGGTGAAAACTTTCAACTTAACTGGATTGTCTCGATTCTATGAATAAGATTGGAAACTACAGTTATTTTTTATAAGGTATGTGATAAGCATAATTTATTAATTTTATAATATACAAGTTTCTTTTTTTTTAAATAATAATAAAGAATATTAATACTTCCCGTCTGGTTCTGAAGTCAATATTCATATTAAAATTTAATCTTAAACAGTATAGTTTCCCGTCAAGTAAACTGAAATGTTTTAATAAAGTGTGTCTAATAGAAACAGTAGATTGCAAGTGGAAGCTCGTATAAAACAAGGATGAAATATGAGATCCTTCCTTCCTTACTGAACTAACTTTCTGTTACACCTTATTTTAAAAAGTATTGTTAATACTCGTACAATGGGTATTTAACAACACAATGGAGTTGGATCTTAAACATCAGTAACGAGCTTAACGAGCAAATAATACAATAGTTACCATTTTATGTTACGATCGGCACATGTTATTGTGCCATGGTCATGGTCTATGTTGGTAGGTGGCTACTGTCGCCTATAACAGAATCAACGCCACAGGTATTGCAAGTGCACTGCCGAGTACAGTAGGATTAAGGACTAGGGATTTGGAAATTGGTTCTCTCACTCACCGAAACACAGCAGCATACATGCTGTTATTTCACGGTGGTCTTCTGTAAAGGGGTGATGGTTACTGTCGCCAGACGGGCTGCCCAAATAACTGCGAAACGCAGTGTGCAATGCCACTATTTTCCAGATCCAGACCAGATTATATTACAGAATAGTGACCGCTCCCGGCTTCGCCCGGCGAACATTTTTTTTACGTACAAACCTTTACTGATTATCCCCCTATCCATAAGTGAAGACAGAATTAAAATCGGTCCAGCCGTTCTCGAGTCTTAGATATTTAGTTTTAGATTGATTTATATGAGATTGTACCTACCGCATTATATTTATAAAACATTCAAAGAAACTTGCCGAAGTCACAATAAACTTATGAATAAAAAATATATATATTACAACGACGAAGTTACAAAATCTTATCGGTATTTATTCACTCCAGTGTATACATATTCCCGCACGCACAAAAAGAAATTATTTCACTTTTTTGTCAGCAGACACAATCTCGTTACAATTTTTCATATACTCTTATTTAAAGATAATAAGAAAAATGTCAAATGCACACGACACATACGTCTCGAGTTAGTGTGTACTTGACAAAGGAACATAAAAATACATGGGCCGTGTTCGGAACAAATGGCTTGAATATACGACTTGCGGGACTATGTTTTATCTCTTGAAAACGAAGTACATCTTTCTCTTTGCAAAAATTATGAAGACGAATATACAAAGCGATAAATGACATTAACAGTGAGCTTAGGTGTTAGTAGAGCACTCTATTGTGAGCCAATGAAGCTCTGGCTGATTACACCGCTATATTTAATAAATTACATTAATAAATTGAGGAGGCCTTTTTATTTTTATACTTTGGTTTTCGTGTTTCCTGAGGTGTGTGTGGTTCAAACCCTTAATAAAATTGATATCTGTTATATTGAATTAATTTCAAGCATCTAATAAAAGTAGTAAAAATTATCATAAATTGAAATAATAAAAAACTACGCGCGCAGTTCGCGTTCGCTTTTTGAAAATCGTACAGGTACCTAACTTTTTTCCACGATAAAAAGTAATATATTATCAATACATCAGTTCAAACCGCATTAAAAATTTTATATGCTATAATTATGCTCTTTAAGCTATAATTTGCTATAACGTTCGGATGAACGTGTTTGAAAATTTTCCACCTTTTGAATTCTCAAATATGTTTTAAGCAAGTAAACAAAGTTGCCTACACCTTCTGTGCTACACAAAGAGATACAACACAACACAACACTGTATAGTTGCTTTGTCAAAAGAGTGGTCTCACCTATAAAACTACCGCCAGACTAAAAGCCAGTAGCAGCACAGAGAAGTTAGTTCTATATTAAATTCAACAACTCTGTGAACTTTTTACTTTTCACTTCCAATTAACTGCCACTCCGGTACCGCTTTCAGCATTACCGTTTATGCATAACATAACGTTTTTCGCCCATTTCTTTACTCATGCATTAGTTTTCAGCTTTCAGTCACGCGAGATTACTTCATTTGCGTCGACTAAAAACGCTCAGCCATTTATGTGTGTAAAAGAAAATAATTGCGCGAATTGTGTCGACATTGTTGGGAAACGTTACTTGATTTCATTAAGAGCTCAATTGCCAACGGGAGCTGCTTACCAATTTCATAACATAAATTCAATGATTAGTTATTTGTCGTAGCATAAAAAAAACATTTCCGAGATATATTGTAAGGTTTGGATGCAAAGAAAAACTGAAATTAATTTCATTTGAAAAAATTTCTAAAATGTGCAGAATTTGTGATATTTTACTTGTAATTACTGGTTAAAAGCAAATAAGTATTTTCCATGAAACGATTCTAACTATAATGTACACTTAAAGTTGGATTGGAAATAGCTACCTCCTATAAAGTTTTTTCTTAAATATTGGAATTGCTGGATTCTTCCAAATAACTATTATACTTTATTTTAGTGTCTTTACCTATTTATGTTTATGCATACAGCTGTGCTGCCTCTGCACTGGTTTCATTTGATTTCATTCATTCTTAGAAGACGAGGTCTTCGTTGAATCCAATCTCTAGCTGATTGCTCGGGCATTTTATGTATTTTTTATGTATTATGCTACGACCAATAACTAACGAGTAATCATGGAATTCCGTAGTATGGAATTGGTAAACAGTTCCCGTTGGTAAGTGAGTTCTGAAATATCAAAATTCACGAAGAAGGATATTTGTTTACACATAATTGAGATTGTTTTGCAAAAACATTCGTGAAAGATAAATTAATTTAAAAGACCTGCCGTCAGGTGGATCGTATTCAGCAACATACGGGACCCGAGGTCCAATAAAAAACACGCGCCGTCGAATTTTTGTGACATGCTGATACGGTATGTCGTATTTTACCGCAACGAATCTGTAATGTGCTGCTCCCACGCGACCGAGCCATACGGAGCAGATTTACACAGATTTAGATTTGTCTAGAAGAACCTAATATTAATATTGTTTATAAATATTGTTAATCATATATCATCAGGTTAATATATGCTGAAAATCAACAGAATAAACAGCCTAGTATATAAATATATAGCTGGCGATGCCCGCAACTTTGTACGTGTTGGAAAATGAAAAATATAAGACCTGAGAAAATATATTAGTAAGTATTATAACGCCCGACAGCTTTATCGCTGTGACGACGCGACGGTGGAACCGCCACGGCAAAAGTGGTGCCTATTTTTTTTTATAATTTTATATGGTCCCTCGGAAACCTAACATTTTTTCAGGATAAAAAGTATCTTATTATATGTTAATCCAGGTAATAAACTACGTGTGAGCCAAATTTCACCCAAATCCGTTCAGCCGTGTTTATGTGAAAGGTAGCAAACATTCATACGTCCATCCTCATTGCACACAAACTTTTGCATTTATAATATTAGTAGGATTTAATATATTGGCTGTATTAATTAAAACATAGTCTTTTAGCCATTAAGTTTTGTTTGCCGTATCTAGAAAGATAACACTGCTTATGTGTCTCATGCGAACGGGAAAATTAATAAAATCGAAGCAGACTCTGGTATCGAATTAAGCTAATGCGCCTCCCCGTCTGCCTTTAACTGTTCGTAATTAATATGCGTGGAAAAATATGGAAATTCAATATTATTGCTTGCGGAAATGTGAGAACCGTATATATTTAATTAATATTTAGTAGACAGGAAAAATAATTTGGATATCGAATCACGCAATTTCGAGGAAAGTTTTAATATTTCTAAATTGATTGTGGAGGCCCTGTTAATATCGACAAGCGAGGTCATCTACCCTATAAAATTCTTAAGTTGCCCTGGATCTCAATTATCCTGGGCAGACCCAGGTTCCTAGTCAATTGTATGACGTCTGCAGTACAGTGTGTCCGGTCATGAACTAGCGATATTTTGAGCCAAATTTCACCTTTACATACTAAAGGGTTTTTCAATAGGGACGCTCTAACTTTAACGCGTGTAGCGGAAATCTCGGTTATGCGATAGCTGTCACATTTGACAAGAATACTTATTTAGTCCTGATATTTGATCATGAAAAGTTATATGCTGAAACAACGAGTTGATTGGGTTTTAGAGCATTTGGCGGCTGACTCTGCTGTCGGAAAACAAATCATCTTTAGTGATGAGGCTCCTTTCTTGTTGAGTGGCTTCGTGAACAAACAAAATTGCCGGACTTTGAGCAAAATTTACGAGAGATTCATCAGGTGCTTCTACACTCCGAAAAAGCATTGTTATGTGTGTGTTTTGGTGCGGTGGTATCATCGGCCCTTATTTCTTTGAAGATGCGCAGAAGCCGCACTCACTGTCAATGGCGATCGATATCGGACGATGATAACAATTTTTTTGTCGCCTAGGATAGATGATAATGGATCTCACGAACATGTGGTTCCAACGGGACGGCGCCACTTGCCATACTGCACGCGAAAATTAAATTTATTAGATGAGAAGTTTAAATGTCTCGTCATCTCACGCGGTGGCGACATCAACTGTCCACCGAGATCTTGTGACTTTACACCGCTCGACTACTTTCTGTGGGGCTATGTGAAATCTCTGATCTATACAGACAAACCACAGACAATAGCCGCTCTGATAACTCGCGTTCTTCATGAAATTAAGCCCTATTTATGCGAAGATGTCGCCCAAAATTGGTCCACCAGGATAAACCACCTGCTTCGGAGCCGCGGCGGCCATTTAACCGAAATTATATTCCGTTAAATGTTATTAAATATCCTTTAAAATAAAATAAACATAGTGGCAATATCACTCAAAGAGCTTGTTTTATTTCATTTCAAAGTTCGAGCGCTCTTAATGAAAAACCCTCTATTTTAATACACAAATCGACAAAACTTGTGATCGAGGCGACGGTAGCCTTAAAATAAAACAAATAAAATTACTTTTTCTTTTATAATGTTGAATTTTTATTTTCCTAATTGAAAATAAATCTAAAAAAAAAATAAACCGCAGACAAAAACTAGTAAATAATGTAATTATAAACCTTAGTGTTATATAAGTATACTCTATATATAAAAAATAAAACAGGTTTAAGCTGTGAATCAAGGTGGTTTCCCTTTTATAGCAATTTCATTCTGTTACAGCCTCTTTCACTTTTCAGATATCGGTTGGCGATAGATTTATAGGTTTGTAATTAACATCTGTTATCGGCGTTTTTCTTCACTTGTTCAGTTAATGGACCCTTGTAACAGAGAAGCGGCTCAACCGTTAAATTGAATTTGCTTGCCCATTTTCTTGTTATTTCACCGTATTTTAATTCAATATATTTTTATCCGGCTGCAAAAAGCGAGTGATTGGAAACAATTAAATCCCGGTTGACATTTATCAATTTATCAACATTTTGCAGTTATAAATTAGCTTAATTCTATCATTATGATTATCAGTTCTTCATTATCATCATTACTAACAACCATATTATGGACATGAGATGTAACAATACATTTACCTAATATTGAAGCAAGATATAAGAACAAGATAAGCAAGATTAATTTTAATTTACATTTTTAAACTAATGTGGGCTAGGTCTATGGCATTTCCTAATATTACTTGGTATTTGGAAATCAAGATCGCTAGCTTATATTTTACGAGGCACTAAAGGCGGAGTTGGTGGGTCGAAAAGACGTGCTTTCCACATTGCTACATTTCAAGAGAGTCCGCACAATTAGCCGGCTACTTTGCATAAAACACGCCCGCATTTACAATATGGTTTAATTTATAAGTTAGCAGCGCTTTGTCTATTATATTCAAATGTCAAAGAAAATACTTTTTCAGTTTCAGAACTTCATTCCACAATAATGCTTAGTTTTTGTGTTAATTGGGCGGTGTATTTGATAGCGATTCGCTCCCGGCTTCGCCCTGGTTGCAATTGATATATATAAAAACTTACCCCGTTTATCCCTCTTTCCACAAGAGAAAACAGAATTAAAATCGGTGCAGAACTTTTCGAGTTTTTGAAGAGTACACAAACCAACTTAACATAATTATATGGTTTAGACCAAGTCGGCAGTGGGGATTTGTCGTTATTAAAGATGACAAAGAATGAACAGGATGTGCATTGGAGATAATAAATGAATAAAGGGTAAAGGGAAAAGTCAGCAATACAAGAATGAATTCTGGCATCCGAAACACAACATCGCAAATGATTTTATATACAGGAGTCTTTTTAAGGATGTAGTTATTGGCAAAAGACGTTTTCTTAGTTACTTGTGACGAAAAAAAATCTGTTTAAAAATTTTAATACTTATGTTATTTGGTTAGACACTTTTGTACCAAACATTCACGTGCACTGATTCTCGTTGATTATAGAGCCTTCGCCGTCACGCAATCCTCTACCCCTATAAAGGATATAGAGATATCTTTGTAGGGGTTAGAAATTTCGTGTTGAGCGGCCTACTAGTCGAACAATTTGATGCGTACCTAATTTATGAGAACACCGACAGGTCGTACAATTTTACTTCCATTCTAATTCCGTTTAGTAATAATAATTTTTTATTACATTGTGACATATTTGTATTTTTGGTCATTTTATTTGAATTAAATATGCACAAGGTATTCTAGGTAATTGTGTTATATTGCTAATGTTAATATTAATGTGCAATCTTAAGATTGATTTAACAGGGAAACCGTAAATGACCGTAAATGCAGACTGCCTCCATGGTGCGATTGAGTGTTATAGACTTTAGCATATTACTGAGTTATGCAAACTTCATTCTGCTAACCTCTGCTATAACTTGTTTACTAAGTCTCATATTCTTACTTTAAGACCGGATGTAATATCGATATTGCCTAAAACATTGTTGTAATATAACTACTTTTAGGTCATGATATTAAATTGATTAAAGTCAATAAGGTTTACAAGCTACTTGAAAATATATTTTGTTTTTAAGAAAATTGTTATATATTTTAACAAATACGTTGAATATATTATAAGATGAAATACATGGTATATTCTTGTCGACAAACATACACTCATAAAAAACAATCGGGAAATATTTTAAATACTTCTATTAACTAAGTATTTCTTTTGTACTTTCATCCAATCCTTTCGTAAAGGGATATTTATCCATCTTGATTCATCGTGAGTATTATACTAGAGATTTTGAAAAGCAACAAAATTCTTTACTGCTCATTCTCATTCATATAGCTATTTGCATAATGATTACGCAGATATGATCACACTTGGAGAGTTTATGAACCGTAAAATGAGTCAATACGGAAGCCATAATAAAACATGACCCCAGTAGATTTTACAGCCCTTTTGCGGTATCTAATTTTGTTGGTACGTGCACCTTTTCTTCAAATATGTGAGGTCTGTGAAATATTCGGGAGAACGTCGGCGTGAATGGAACGGGTGCTCGTAAAGTGTTCCAAACGATTAAACGCCTCTGACCCAGTGCTTGGTGTATAATAGCGTTTCTATAAACTTTATAGGGAGAGACGTCTTGTAAGGCAAGTTTTCGCTATTTCGTTTGTCGATGTTCATTTAGTACAAACTTGTTACATTCGTTGCACGTTTCATTGATAATCGTATGGGCAGTTCTATGAGGACCTATTTGATAAAAGTTATTTTATTTATTAGAATTACGACTGAATACATTTTGCACTTGCACTTAGGTACAAGTTTACTTTCACCAAATAGGTTATTGAGGACAAAATCATACCATTTAGATGTTTTAAACGTTTGACTGATAGGTATACGATAATATCGTAGATAGTGTCGAAGAAAATATCTATCTACAATCTTATTTTTTATTTAATAAAAAGCTACAAATTACCTTAGTCACACAGGCATTAGCACTGAAAATATTATGACATGACTTGAATAATTAAAGAGATAATTTCTGAGTCTATCTCTAACAAAGTGTTTGTGGAGTTTTATTATAATTTAATGCCTGAATTACTTTTTGTAGCATATAATTTGATGATAATATGAAAACATAAGAGAGAGCATAAGTTGTTCATGATGTTAGGTAACGGAATGAAAGGATTTATTGAAGTTCGATTCATCAGACGGTGGAAGTTGTGATAAGATATTCGTATTATAACAATAATCATTATTCTTACACGGACCTTCCATTTGTTTCCGGAGCGGAGCTTCTTTTAAATCGTAATTCTCGCTCGGGTCACTAATGTTCCCGTTCTCAAATAGTAAGGACTGGTACGATGTTTCTGTGGTAAATTATACACGTAATATCAAGCCAGGTGTAAGAATCCAACGACTGTGAAGAAAATGACTTACGCATAGTTATTTAAATTCTTTAAAATAACTAGTCAAGCTCAGGAAGGGATTTTCAATCAGAAAGCGAAAATTTATTAACATTTTAATTAACGTGCTAAATTTAATATATTTTTATATTAGTAAGTTTTGGTCAGTTAGAATAGTTAAGTTTTGCGATTACCACGTCGTAATCAGGGACTAAATACTATGTTACCTTATCAGCCGTATCAATTATGTTAGAGTCCCTGGCCATAGAGTTAAACGTTAAACTTATAGGCAGAGGAATTTAGAGTCAAAATATTAATACATTTAAAATTTAAATATATACCGAAGTAGGTATCTCATTAGTCAGTCATTTAAAAACTCGTAACCAAATGGTAACTCACAACCTCAAACTGAAAAATTGAAAACCGCTTGAAAAGTTTCAAAGCGACTTCAAGCGACACAAGACTAATATACAAATAAATTTTAATTGTTATTAAATCATAGTTTAAGGTTTGATGTGTTCATATGTTTAAACATTTCTAATGCTTTTTTAACTATTAAATGACTGAATTTAGATATAATATGTGTTCGTTAAAGGTTATGCAGTTGCATCAATCGTTCCATTTCCGCCATATTGAAACAGCAGTGAAATATCTGAGCTTATTTTTCCACGGAGCTCTAAACGAATTAGCTTTCAAAATGGTATAGTAGAAATTCTTGGTTTGTACTAAGATTTTTCTGAATGAAACAAAGTTTATAATGTACGATACATTTCTTTCGGTGCGATAGGTATTACTTTGAAACTAACGTTATGGGAATATACCTTATAAAAATACATATAATTATATAACATCATATAACATGTTTATTGAAAGGCTACGATAGCGAGAATGAACGTATTTTGCCGTGTAGTTATATAAATCTATATGTATATACTCTATAACGTATGAATACCAATTAGTTACATATGCAATATGGCTGCATCATTATGATTCTTACTCTCTATGGGCTACATACGTACAAAAATGTCACGCGGAATGCAAAGAAACAACCTGCGGGAAACAATAAAACACTGAACAACATTGCAGAGAACAAATCTGAACACCAAAATCGAGCCAACTTAAATTTTATGTGTAGTGGTTGTAAGTATAAAAACAACACTCTATAATGATATAGTCAACCAGGGCTGAGACCAGGGTAATTGTAAAAACTTATGATTGTTTTACTACGAGTATTTTTTCAATTTTAAACTTACTAACAAAAAATATGTAAGTATTATTGATTGTGATTGTTGATTGTATTGAGCAATATTTTGATTCAATTATTATCGGAATCAGTGGGGTAAAAATATCTTTTAAGGCTTATCCTTCCAAAAAATTAAATTTTTGCTACATTTTGTAACAGTATTATTCATTATATATACGCCATTTCTTCAGCGAAAAAAATATATGTTTATCTACAAGATATGAGGAATGATTTGTTGGGATTAAAATTTTTATTTTATTGAAATTGATTCAGGAAAAAAATTCTAAACTAACCCCTTTTATTTTCAGTTATAACAATCTCACTTCTACAATATTTATCAAAAGATTATGAAATTTTGTACACTTATGAAGATAACAATGTAGCATGATTTGTTGAAAGCGCTTTTTGAAAATTCGTAAAATTGAATTTTATATAATGTTTTTATCAAAAATATTTCCCCACTTACTCAGCGCTAGCCCGTTCTCGTCCATAAAATCAGTGCGGGGCGAGTCGTGATGCTAGACGGACCTGTGCCGCGTTGCGCTTCATCAAATTATTAATTTTTACGTAATAAACAAAGAATAAACATTTTAGTGGCAGAACAGACAGTGTATGATAGTGTATATAATACTTTAATAGGTTTTCTTTTTGTCTTTTTAATTAAATCTTTAAAAAACTAAATATAAATTATGTTGTAATATAATATTCAATTTATTAATAATCTGAAATATTCAATTTGAATATTCAATTAATAATTCATCTGTATATATACTTGTTATCTAAATTTAATAAAGATACTAAGTAAGCAAAGGAGGCAAAAGCGTAATAAGATATCAAAAATAAACCAAACGAGGAAGGAAAGTTTTCATGAATTTTAATTAATTAATTAATTAATTAATTAATTAAATTAATTAATTAATATTAATAATTATTAATTATTAATTAATACATATAAATTAATAAGCCTAATAAATAAATAATAAAGCCACTATAATGCCGGATTCCCACTCACGTATCTAGTGACTCATCGAATTGTTCTCCTAGAAGGAGCGGTGGGGGGTTTCCCTATTGTAGGTGGTCGCGTAGGGGACGCCCCCGTGACCTCCAGAAAAATCCGATATCCTCGGTACACCGTTCTGGTAAAAAGTTGGTGAGCGGTTCTCGGAAACTATGAGGGATAGAAGGGTGGCGTTTGCAGAAGGTCATAGAGGGTGATCGGTAGTCACCAAGGAAAGTGTCATCCGGTCTACAGGGGCATCAAAAAAAAAGCCCCCGACCATAACTCGGAAATGGCGCGTCACAGCCGTGTCGTGTTTGGGCTCATCGGGAACGTCTCGACGAGATAAAAAATTTGACGCCCCCCTCGGACCACCCCGACCGTAACTCGGAAACGGCGCGTCACAGCCGGGTCGTGTTTGGGCTCATCGGGGACGTCTGGACGAGATAAAAAAATTTACGTAACCATGGTCAACGGTTACAAATAGACCCCCCATGTTAGGTATCATTTGAAAGGATGAGGGTAATCTATCAACACCATCCTCCCAGCCCCCCTCCGCTCCCCCCTTACTCCCCCCCTCCTTTAAAATTACACAATTAATAATAATAAGACCCAAAACCAAACCAAAACAATTAGACATGGCAAAAGACAAGACAAAACGAAAACAAAATGAAAACGTGAATAAATTTTCTACAAGCATTTTTTTTTTAAATTCTATTGACATGAATTTTAAAAATTATAAAAAAGGGCTTTTGATAGCTTTTAGAAAAATCAAGCGCTGAATCAAAAACATGGAGAAAATAATAAATGTTAAGTGTGCCTTTTACAGTTCAATATACCCTAAAAAGCCCCACAGAGTTTCCATTTAATCCACTCAGCCGCTTTTTTGTCCCACTCGATAGATTTTTTGAAAAAATTGAAGAAGCAAGATTCTCGCTCTAAAAAGTTCGTAATCTTTATCAAAATGAAAAAAAAAAACCACTTTTTGTCTCAATTTATTGTCACTTGACTCACTTGGTGAATTTGAAAAAAAATATCAAAATTAAAAAAAAATTATTACCGCCGGCATTAGCGTTACCCAAACAAAACGTACCACGCGAAGTTTGCACGGTTGGTGCAAAAACTCAATTGTTTTTACTGAAAATTAAAAAATTTGTTAGTTTTGATAAAAACTTTTGTTTGGATCTTTTACCATATATTTTATATTCATATAAAGAAATATACATACATCTATACATATAAATAAAATTGGAGTGTCTGTTTGTAATATTGAAATAACCGTTTTTTACTACATGCATATGAATATATATACGTACATACACCATATATGAGTACATACACCAAAATAAACCAACCACATAACCAAACCAAATTTTTGTCTGTCTGGGTGTCTGTTTGTTCCGGCTAATCTCTGAAATGGCTGAACCGATTTTGACGGGACTTTTATTGGCAGATAGCTGATTTAATAAGGAGTAACTTAGGCTACGTTTATTTTAGAAAAAATCCAAAATAACATCCAAAATAACATTTTTTACAATTTTTGTCTGTCTGTCTGTCTGTTTGTTTGTTCCGGCTAATCTCTGAAATGGCTGGACCGATTTTGACGGGACTTTTATTGGCAGGTAGCTGATGTAATAAGGAGTAACTTAGGCTACGTTTATTTTAGAAAAAATACACCCCGGGCCAAGCCGGGAGCGCGCCGCTATACACTCTAAAAACATAACCCTCGTTATGGCGCAGACGGGTAAAAATTTTAACTAGGTAACATAATTTACTACCTAAATAACAAAACACGCTTCATTGTTACTGAATTATCCCTCTACATTGTAAATAATTATAAATTTATAGTATGTATTTGCAGTAAAGTAGAGTCGACTATGTCGTGCCTTTGTCGTCTAGTCTCCATACTACTCTTTGCGATCTCTGTGCGGTCGATCTCTTGTAGAGGGTGGCGCGGGGAAATTAGCCTAATAATTCAAGGCCAAATCGGCGTTATACACCTTAAGTCTGTTTACAATTACCTACAAATATATTTCACATTCTAGTTTTTGGGGTAATTGGAAACATCATATCAGGTAAATGGAAACTAAACACATTCGCAAACCGGGAAGTTGTAAACAATATTGAAGTAATACGCACACATTATAAACACTCAAAGTAAGGTTATGTTTGATGCATCATTGAATTTTGACAGCTGCAATCAAATCAAATAAAATAGAGTAGCGCTCAGTTTGACGCAATTACTGACTGACTGGTGACTGTTTCCAATTCCCCCTTTTTACAATTAACTTTGTTGACCCTACTTTTAAAGCCAGTCACTATTTTTCATTTTGTTATAGTCAATGAAAATGAAATATTGAATAATAATATGGATTTCACATTTAAATTATCTCATTCTTTAAAAAAAATATTTGTTATAACTAAAGAAAATAATATCTTGAAACTTACATAATTGATAAAATAAATAACCCAAAAAATAAGTTGATAAAAATAAATCTTTCAATGACAGTAAATAAAACCTTTAAATAATACATTAAACACCCATTATTCGTTTTCATGACTACTAAACAACTCGACGCGTTAATGGTGCCTTCAAAATTTGCCAAACCGACAGAGAAAATTGTTGTTTTGCCAACGAGCTTGTTTTGCACGCGATGCTCTAATTGTTTCATAATTGCCGATGCACCCATTACTCTTTCTTTGTCGGATTCACTAGAGATATGAAACATAAAAACAACTTAACGTCATTGTTTAAAATGTTAGTGAAACAATATCATTTATACTAAACTTGCTTAGGAAGTAAACTGAAACTTTGGATTTAAGATGTCACCATATTTATTATACACACATTTATCTTTGTTAGGGTGCTTGCCTTTATGCTTTGTCTCAGGAGTTCGGGTTAGATTCTCGGCAGGGTCAACTTTGGGAATTAAGTTGGTTCTGGTCTGGATTTAGAAAGTAGTGGCAGGGCACGCTGCATTTCGCAGTCATTTGTGCAGCCTGTGTGGCGGCAGTAAATACCCCCTTACAGAAGACCACTATGAAATAATGGCATATGGCTATCCCTTCCTAATCTCTATCCTAAATCCTACTATGGTCGGCAGCGCACTTGGAACACCTGTGGAGTTGCTTGTGTTATAGGCGACGATAGCCACTTATCATCAAGTGGACCGTCAGCCTGTCTGTCGAGTTTAACATAAAAGAAATATTATTGAAACATAATTGTGAACAACTGTATTGCCTAAATTAAATTAGAGCAACCCAAACAATGTATATGAATAACTAAATTAATACTTTGAAGCGACATGAAAGTCCTTGTTATAGTAAAATTTAACTAGTTTATAAGAATTAACTAATAAACTAACAAAACTAAATTAGGTCAACGTGAGTTTACACTTTCAGTAAGTCGCTCTTGGCTTAGTCGGTCATGATTCTGGAGATTGTGGGTCTGAATACAAGATTGTGTCCAATGAAAATATTTTCATGTGCTATGCGAATTAAAAACTGGTACCAAAGTTCGAATTTAGTAAAACATAATTTAATAATAAACGTCATAATAAATGACTGCGTCAGGCTCTACTGAAAATATGATACTGAATCATGGACAGTACTTACAGACAATACTTAATACCAATAAGCCCTGATATTGTGATTTAAGACCGTTTACAACACCGGACAATGCTCAACGATATCGCCATCACGCACGAAGAAATGAAGAAAGGTTAAGTAATTACTAGTACTTTTCTTACTAAGCGACCGCCGGGTGGGATGTCGATTTAACGATCGTTTTCCCGATAGTAATTTCGTTGAACGGTATTAAAACGAAGTGACGAGCATACCTCAAGAGGCTGTTGTTTGTTAGCCCGATCAAGAGAAAGACGGAGAAGGTGGTAATTGTTGAAACAGTTCCTGATGTTTCAAGTGGTTAGGATAAATTATAAGGGATGAGGAGAGGGAAAGGGAAACAGACTCTGGCATCTTTTACTTGCTCACCGAAATATACACACGCGCTTTTCTAATGGAGTTATTACTGCCGTCAGTAGGGCTGCCTAGTTTATTGGAAGTGCAGTGTGCCCATTGTTATATTAGTGACCCGCCTTATTTAATTAAAGGAAAAAAGAAGGCTGCTCTCATGCAGGTCAGGAGGGCTGGTGAGGACTCATAAGTGTTGGTACCTTGCCCCTGTTAACTGCTGAATTAATTCCTAAATAAATTAAACATTAAGAAAATCATAGATTAATTAAAAGTTTACATGGTCACTAAGGTCTGAATGCTTTTTCAGGTTGGTCTGCAGATCAAAAATATCATCAGAAATCGTAATCGTTGGACAAAAATTATGAGGGTGTTATAGGAATATTATTGTACAAAAACGGAATGCAAAAGGCGGATAAAAAATTTATTCGGGGATAAAAAATAAATGCTTATTTTGATGTGGTTATGAGTTTTTTTCACTACTTTTCTGTTGCAGCTTAATTTCTTTTAGAGATAAATATATAGAGATTTAGAGATTTTTTGGGTAGCCCTACTGGCCGTCTGGCGGCCGTAACCATCCCTTACGAGTAAGTGATGCCAGAGCTCACTTCCCTATTCCTTCTTAATCCCTTATCCTACTACTATAGTCGGCAGCGCAATTGAAGCATAAAAAAGTACATTGTTGTATTATGAGAACGTATATAAAACGTAAATAATTTACTTCATTGATAAACAACATGGAGATTTATAACTGTAAAAAGATAGCGTAGAATGGAACAAACAACACAAAATGAGTTAGTCCAACATTCCCAACACATCCCTGTGGAACAATTTCGACTGAAACATTTTAATTCATTATACCTAATTCGTATTAAAACAGAGACCGCAAATGAATCCAATATGTAGTTGATGTATCAGCATCGCAACACTCACCGATAATTAACGAATCAACGGTTTAACTAACCAAAATGCAAGCTTCAACGTACAATTTGTGTTACTTTACTTTATCAATAACAAATCGCCATTCGTACGTCAAAATTAGTACATACAATATTTGATCATGCCATAGATGACCTTGTTGATTCAATCCACAAGCACCTCAATATGAGCAATAAAAATGAAATAAAATAAAAGGAACAAGGTTAGAGTACCAAAAAATACACTATAGAAATAAACTTTTCAGACATATTTATGCATGACTAGATTCAAAATACATACATTCCTTTTACGATGGAAGTACAACTTGTAATTAAAAATCTTTAGATTACAACGACAGCTTTTATATTTCAGCACAATTGTAGGGATTTAAACCTAAAAATGATAACAGTTAACACCAAGAAAGTCACTATTAGCAGCTATCAGTAAGCCGATCATTATATTACAATTCAAAGAACATTTTAATGGAACGATTCAGAGCAAGAGCCGGGGCATTCAATTTAACAACCGGCCCATTTTTCCACGTCGTGGAGCTGCCTTCCATTAACTCTCGTGAAAATAAAGAGACCCGATTACTGTGGTTAATGACGGCAGAGTACAGTGATAGTGCGGTGAACAATAATAATTATGTTATTAGAATTAAGAACAGTTAAGATACTTACGAGGTCTGGGTAGTTGTATCCAATGTTCAATTGGATTTATATTTCGCTCAATGCACAACATTGCACAATATATTTCGCTCAGTTAAATTTTATCAGATTTCATTATATAATATATGTAAATAAAATTAAAGAATCTGTTTGTAATGTAAAATAAACTTAATGCAAATAATTTTCTGCAAATCTATACTAATATTATAAAGAAAGAAGATTTGTATGTTGTAATGAATAAACTCAAAAACTATTAGACCAATTTTAAATATTCTTTCACCTATAGAAGCTATATTTTATAAGTTCCGCGGGCGAATTCGCGTGCAACAGTTAGTAATATATATAAAAACCGTTAAAGTTCTTCTTATTAGTGAAAACAATATGAAAATCACTTCAGTAGTTTTTAAGATTATCGCGAACATACACATACATATAGACGCGGACAGCGACTTCAATTTAAATAATAGTATATTTGTGTCCACTAAACTCTAAAACCAGCCTATGAATTGATTTAAAATTTTTACATAACATTACGTTCTTATAGAAGAGTGTTTCTAAAACTTTTCATTCCGAATTGTTATAAGGCTGAGCTATGGGGAAGTGTGACCGGGTTCATCTAGTATTTTAGAGAGGTAAGTAAAAAAATATATTGAAGATGCCTTTGTAAAACCTTTGCCACAGGTGTCACCAAACCGTTGAACTTTGACTACAGCTGTCACCAAACCTGGTTACCTGGTTACCAAACCTAGTTTACTGGTCATGGTGGGTTTGCAGATTTTCTGCACAGAATCAAGAAGGTTTCCAGCCCGGACTGCTCGTGCGGACATCGGGTAGCGGAAACCGTGTCTCATTTATTAGTGGACTGCCCCAGATTCGCGCGAGCAAGGTTCGTGCTGGAAAACGATATTGACATGAATCTGAGTGCAGATAATCTGCAAAAAATTTTGGAAAATAAATACGTAATGAAAAAGTTTCTAGACTTCTACCATAAAGTGGCAACGGTGTCGATCAGGACGAATAATAACTAAATGAAAAATAAAAAGTGATAACAGCATTAGTAATATTATATTTATATTTGTTTTATTATAATTTTTACAAGGTCCATTGCCTATGCAAGGGGTATTTGTGACTTTGCCCCCAAGAAAATGTCTTGGTGCAAGAAAATGTCGACTTTAAGGTGACGTACCTTTTTTTACCCCGACTGTACTTCTTAAGGAAATTTTTGTTTTACTACTTTTTTTTTAAATTAATTAAAAAATAATCTTATTTCATATTTCTATTAAGCTGCGATTCGAAAGGTTACAGCGCCATAACCCATAGAATTGCGGCTTAAGGTGTATAACGCCGATTTGGCCTTGAATTATTAGGCTGATTTCCCCGCGCCACCCTCTACAAGAGATCGACCGCACAGAGATGGCAAAGAGTAGTATGGAGACTAGACGACAAAGGCACGACATAGTCGACTGAGCTTACTTTACTGCAAATACCTACAAATTTATAATTATTTACAATGTAGAGGGATAATTCAGTAACAATGAAGCGTGTTTTGTTATTTAGGTAGTAAATTATGTTACCTAGTAAAAATTTTTACCCGTCTGCGCCACAACGAGGGTTATGTTTTTAGAGTGTATAGCGGCGCGCTCCCGGCTTCGCCCGGGGTGTATTTTTTCTAAAATAAACTTAGCCTAAATTACTCCTTATTACATCAGCTACCTGCCAATAAAAGTCTCGTCAAAATCGGTTCAGCCATTTCAGAGATTAGCCGGAACAAACAAACAGACAGACAGACAAAAATTGTAAAAAATGTTATTTTGGATGTTATTTTGGATTTTTTCTAAAATAAACGTAGCCTAAGTTACTCCTTATTAAATCACCTACCTGCCAATAAAAGTCCCGTCAAAATCGGTTCAGCCATTTCAGAGATTAGCCGGAACAAACAGACACCCAGAAAGACAAAAATTTGGTTTGGTTATGTGGTTGGTTTATTTTGGTGTATGTACTCATATATGGTGTATGTACGTATATATATTCATATGCATGTAGTAAAAAATGGTTATTTCAATATTACAAACAGACACTCAAATTTTATTTATATGTATAGATGTATGTATATTTCTTTATACGAATATATAATATATGGTAAAAGAGCCAAACAACAGTTTTTATCAAAACTAACAATTTTTTTAATTTTCAGTAAAAACAATTGAGTTTTTGCACCAACCGTGCAATTTTCGCGTGGTACGTTTTGTTTGGGTAACGCTAATGCTGGCGGTAATAATTTTTTTTTAATTTTGATATTTTTTTTCAAATTCACCAAGTGAGTGAAGTGACAATAAATTGAGACAAAAAGTGTTTTTTTTTTCATTTTGATAAAGATTACGAACTTTTTAGAGCGAGAATCTTGCTTCTTCAATTTTTTCAAAAAATCTATCGAGTGGGACAAAAAAGCGGCTGAGTGGATTAAATGGAAACTCTGTGGGGCTTTTTTGGGTATACTGAACTGTAAAAGGCACACTTAACATTTATTATTTTCTCCATATTTTTGATTCAGCGCTTGATTTTTCTAAAAGCTATCAAAAGCCCTTTTTTATAATTTTTAAAATTCATGTCAATAGAATTTAAAAAAAAAACAAATATTATTGTAGAAAATTTATTCACGTTTTCATTTTGTTTTCGTTTTGCCTTGTCTTTTGCCATGTCTAATTGTTGTGGTTTGGTTTTGGGTGTTATTATTATTAATTGTATAATTTTAAAGGAGGGGGGGGGGAGTAAGGGGGAAGCGGAGGGGGGCTGGGAGGATGGTGTTGATAGATTACCCTCATTAAGGCCTTTCAAATGATACCTAACATGGGGGGTCTATTTGTAACCGTTGACCATGGTTACAATAGACAGCAATTGACCAAATTTCAAATTTGGTCTATAATAAATTTTAAATTCGTCTTCCTGAAACATCTCAGATGACTCCAAACACAACCCGGCTGTGACGCGCCGTTTCCGAGTTTCGGCCGGTGGGGGTCCGAGGGGGGCGTCAAATTTTTTATCTCGTCGAGACGTCCCCGATGAGCCCAAACACGACCCGGCTGTGACGCGCCGTTTCCGAGTTACGGTCGGGGGGGTCCGAAGGGGGCGTCAAATTTTTTATCTCGTCGAGACGTCCCCGATGAGCCCAAACACGACCCGACTGTGATGCGCCGTTTCCGAGTTACGGTCGGAGGGGTCCGAGGAGGGGGCTGTTAAAAATTTTTGGTGCCCCGGTAGACCGGATGACACTTTCTTTGGTGACTACCGATCAACCTCTATGACATTCCGCAAACGCCACCCTTCTATCCCTCATAGTTTCCGAGAACCGCTCACCAACTTTTTACTAGTGATAACGGTGTATCGAGGATATCGGATTTTTCTGGAGGTCACGGGGGCGTCCCCTACGTCACCACCTACAATAGGGAAACCCCCAACCGCTCCTTCTAGGAGAACAATTCGATGAGTCACTAGATACGTGAGTGGGAATCCGGCTTTATAGTGGCTTTATTATTTATTTATTAGGCTTATTAATTTATATGTATTAATTAATAATTAATAATATTAATTAATTTAATTAATTAATTAATTAAAATTCATGAAAACTTTCCTTCCTCTTCTGGTTTATTTTTGATATATTACGCTTTTGCCTCCTTTGCTTATTTCCTATCGTTGTTAAATTTAGATAACAAGTATATATACAGATGAATAATTATTAATTGAATATTCAAATTGAATATTTCAGATTATTAATAAATTGAATATTATATTACAACATAATTTATATTTAGTTTTTTAAAGATTTAATTACCTAGTAAGACAAAAAAGAAAACCTATTAAAATATTATATACACTATCATGCACTGACTGTTCTGCCACTAAAATGTTTATTCTTTGTTTATTACGTAAAAATTAATAATTTGATGAAGCGCAACGCGGCACAGGTCCGTCTAGCATCACGACTCGCCCCGCATTGATTTTATGGACGAGAACGGGCTAGCGCTGAGTAAGTGGGGAAATATTTTTGATAAAAACATTATATAAAATTCAATTTTACGAATTTTCAAAAAGCGCTTTCAACAAATCATGCTACATTGTTATCTTCATAAGTGTACAAAATTTCATAATCTTTTGATAAATATTGTAGAAGTGAGATTGTTATAACTGAAAATAAAAGGGGTGAGTTTAGAATTTTTTTCCTGAATCAATTTCAATAAAATAAAAATTCTAATCCCAACAAATCATTCCTCATATCTTGTAGATAAACATATATTTTTTTCGATGAAGAAAAGGCGTATATATAATGAATAACATTGTTACAAAATGTTGCAAAAATTCAATTTTTTGGAAGGATAAGCCTTAATGAGGATTTATATATTACTATTTTTAAAGCACAAAATTTTTAAGCTTAACCCAATACTTACAGTCCTCTTAATAAATAATTTTTGTTCATAAATTTTTATTACATACGCGAGTTTTGTTTCAGCTGGGAGGAAAATATACATAACTTAATAGTCCGTACTATTTGCTTTGTTCAAAATAAACAGCAGCAGAACAGACTCGACTTATTGTGTTATCATAGTAAATGCGACGCCGTCGCATTTTATTTACTTCATAATTAAATGAAACATTTAGTGGAAAATATTCTTAACTGTATATATTTTCTTTCCGTTTATTTTTTTTTGTATTTCCTATGATTATTTTATGTAAAGCTTATAAGTACCTCGTTATAACTTCATTTATTTTAAACAAATAATTTTAGTAGTTTGAGGTGGTTGTGTTTTTTTTAAAGAAAATAATTAAATTGTGCTATATAGAAAATGTAATAAATAAATATAAATGTAAATAAATATAATAAATATATAAATTTATAACAAAAATTATAAATTTGCTATATTTATAAAATGAAAGAAAAAAAAGAAAAAAAAAAGAAATCGCTGGAAATTTTTAAATTTGTGTGATAGTCGGTAACTGCGGTTAGAGAAGTCTAACATTGATGCCATACAACTGTTTAAAATTAATAAGAATACTTGTCAGCAAATTTGTACTGTAATGTCTCACTTATGTAAAAAATCTTTTTACACAAAAGTTTTTACACATAATATTAAAAAAATATTTTATATTTAACTCCCTTTAATTATAAGAGTTAAAAATTAAAAATTGGATTAAAAATTAAAAGTTAAATTAAAAGCTTAATTTAAAAGTTTCAGTGCATGAGATTTGTATAAAATAAAATACCTACTGAGATGTACATTAGAATTTTCATAACAACAAACTCTCTGTTAAGACATTGTAATAGAGTTGTATTTTATTAAATTTTGTATAAGCTACGTGACCTGCACGAGGTCGTAGGATTTCAACCCCATTAACCTTGTCCCGCCATGATTTAGGACCGAATACATATTTCCCTACATTTCTGCCCTTTAACTTTTAAACACTCTTTTTTCGTTTAATGGCCAAGTTCTAATCCAATATAGAATTTATTTTTTAATTTATGGTTAAATTTACTTAACCTCATTACGTAAAATTGACTTGATATTTAAATTACTTAGGTACAATCTTTTTTAATAATACTTTAACGGAGTTAAAGAAGCAACTGTTAACTGCAACAATGAGTTTACTATAACGTAAACTCATTATATCTATATATTAATACGTGAAGCGAAAACTGAATGATTTTCATGTTAAGGTCAGCAGACAGGCTGACGACACACTTAATGGTAGATGGCTACCATGGCCTTCACATTTTTGCACAATTAAATTAAGATCACTAACGTAAATATATTTTCTTTTACATACTTATCCCCCTGTAGTTAATTTCTTAATATATAAGAGTGACTTCGTTGATTCATCTCCATTCCTCATCATTTGATATAAGTAAGGTAAAAGTATCGTAATATTTTCATAGAAAACGTTTATGAGTTCGTAGAGACATCCTGTGGCCGGATGTACACGCCGGCAATAAAGGATATTAGCACGTGTCCCAGAGACGGAAATGAACTTGTTGTTAGCAAGTGACATTAACATGTTGTTCAACATAACTCACTGCTAGATTTACACAGCAGGTTAAGTAACAGTCTTAATATAATCATTTGTAGTACACAAGAGTTATCTTTAAGTATTAATTTTAATACTAATTTAAGGTAATGAAGAAATTAGTACAGAATCAATGTAACACATGTAATTATAATTTTGTGGATTATAAAACGTTGTTTTGTGAAGGGTCTGGTATTTTTTAACAAAACAACACTGAATTTTAATAAAAAGAAAAAATGCAAAGACCTACATTTGACAAAAAAACGTTGTTGAGTAGCGAAAAATAATGTCTTGACAAGCGTATGAGTTCTCATTACTTGGACCCAAGTTAGATGAGTTACAGAAAAGAATAAAATTCGCTTGGCCACCGATTGTAATCTGCGATGTGAGTTGCAGCTTGGAAAGACCATTGGGAACCATGATACGAATAACTTGTTTATTAATGATATTATGTAGGTAATACCAAAAATACAAAGAATATGGAATGGAAACCGGACCTAAGTGCAGAAAGTTAAAATAAGAAGCCTACTCAATAACATTGTGTATTGTTATTTCATTAAAAAGTTAAGTAAAATTTTAACAAAAACATTTTAGGTACAATGTTATTTTTATGTAGATAAGGAAACGCGGTCTTAATAATTTAATAAACAAAGAGGCGAAGGTATTCGGTTTATTATCTAATCTTTTATTCAATGTTTAAAATAAAATAAAAAATCTCATAGACTATAAATATAAGCAAATAAATTAGCTGTGACACTAAATTTTCATTAAAACTGTAACCTATAAATAATATGTTTCAACGTCTACCCTTCGAGATTACAAACATAAAAAGCCTCGAGCAAAATGTCACTTTATGGATTATGAACACAACAGTCTATCTTTACTTTCCATTACATTCTCTTAAACTCAAAAAGTGTATACACAAATTTAATCCCGTTTCACCAAAACGCACTTCCTGGTGTTCCTCGACGCGGCCTCCCCGGCAAGATAAAAGTTAATGGGCGAACTTACCGCGAATTATTCCCTTAGCGAAGCATATTTTTTTGGTATCTCAACAGTGTAAATGATTCAATAATTCAAAACGACTCTCAACGTCAAGCGGGAGAAAGTTTGTTAATGTTTGGAATGAACTCCCTATTTTACATTTTTGAGTGGGTATTTTTGAGTATACACAAAACGTGTGTGTGGGCCTTTGTACAATAATTAATTAATTTTAAAAGTAGCATTTTGGATACCAGCAATGCCGAGGATCTCGGGTAGCAAGAATGTGTTTATATGAGAGCTGATAAAAAAATACCCGGAATATTTGAATTATCAATTCAAATACGTCACAGTAAGTACCTATATAAAATATGGCCTGTGTTACTCGCTTATAATGTAGCTTTCTATATGTAAAACGATGTGAAAGAATTATTAAAATCGGTCCAGTACTTTTTGAGTTTATTCATAACAAAAATACAAAAATACAAATTTTTCTCTTTATAATATTAGTATAAATTGATTTTATACAGATGTTGATGTGAGATAATAATTACAAAGAGAGATGTTTGTTCAATATAAATTAAACAAAGATTAAATTGTTCATTTTATCGCGTAACTGATATCTATTAATTGAGTAATTTTATACCTGATCTTTATAAGAAACCTAGTTTCGCGGGTGAGTTTTCTTAAATATAATTATAAAGCTCTAACAAAAGGAGATAAGCTGAGATAAACGTCTTTGTTAAAGGTCGCACGTGCCTCTCAGTCTTTATTTGAGTTATTGAGTTATTGAAAATATGATAGTCGGTATGAAACTAAAAATAATAACAGTTCATTGTTGTCGTCTAGTTATTAAAAGAATCGGGAGTGCAACTAAAATAAACAACGGATGCGGTAAGAAGCGGTCGAAGTGGGGAACAGCAGCTGATATTAAAAATGTGAAAGTGAGCTTGTATGTTTGTTAGTTACATTTTCACGCCTTAACTACATAATCCATCATAATGAAATCATCTAGAAACAAAATTACTGTTTGCCAAGGACCCGAACGATGTCGTGGGCAAAGGCTATTAAGATGTAACTTCAAATTTCTGTTTATAACCAACGCAAGGATGTTATAAGGTTGACCCGTGTGTGTGGAATAGTAGCTCCCAAACGGATGAACCGATTTTAGTCCGTTTTTTTTTTGTTTGAGAGCAGACGTGATCAGGATTGTTTTTAATTATAATTTATGAAGATCTTTTCAGGCGTTTGAAGATCTTTTTAGCCCATTGCCTCGGTAGCGAAGGTATTTTACTAATTTCCATGTGTTCGATATGTAAAATTTGGTATACCGTTACTTCGGTGGTATTTCCATGATGACATGGTAAGCTTGACCTGATGCTGCAGCATCAAGTAGTCTGTGGAACACACAACTTATTAGCAACTTACAGCAGATATGGTAGCGTGTTTGGGGGGTTTAGTTCGTAATAATTATTATAGCTTTATGTGACAAACATTAATTGTAAAAACAGAATCTACACCGGGAGTATGCAGATAAATTGGCGCCCCTGCTGGAAATTCTAAAAATTCTTGTAGTGTATGTAACGTCGAATGTTATATAAATTCTCGTTTGGGTCCAAAATTAATCACATCTCACTAGTAGCAGTGAAGCCATTAGCCCGTTGTTGTAACCAGGTCATTGCAACCACTTCTCTATTCCAAGATTGATGTACACCACGGTTTCGACCACAAATCTGGCGGCCCTAATAAATGATTCACTCGCCAGTTCATTCATCGGCAACGTTAATTACAATTGCCGTAATATGATACTTTACGGTTGATTTAGTGTGTGAGAAGGGTCAAATGGATTGAAACAAAAGGTTTTAGGTTGAAATTTTTAGGTAACATTTCAACTTACCTTAGTAAAATCATTCTGATTTTTTGTGGAACTATTTTTTAATTTATTGTATAAGTAGTTAGTGCACGCGACTTCGTTATATGGGTTATATTGTTACACGATCCCTTGGGAACCGAAAATGTTTTTTAGGATAATAAACTATCTGTGTGCAAGATTTAAACCAAATCCGTTTCTTTTGCTGACGTTTTCTGGTCTTTCTTATGTTCTTTCGTACATTCTAAATTACCGTCATATACCTACTAATTTTCATAAAATTAGTAGTTTTCAACGTTAAGAGTATGAGTTAATATATGTGTTTGAGAAACTTCTATATATTGAAAAGCTTTTAAGTAATCGGCCATTGTTAACTGAAGTTCGCTGAAAGAGGGAATATTCTTATACAATGTGGCAAACAAATCCATTGTTCACAAATCATCCAATTAAAATCGAAGCTGTGTTAAGTACCAATTTATTTGCTTACCTTTAGGTACTTTTGTGTTCCAATTACAAGTTTGAAATTCCCTTGAATATCGATTATTGACCGGGAATAAGTCTTTGTTAAAGTTGGGCTTTAAGCTAAGGAATAATCGAACCGAGAAGTATCTATTGTAAAATAAGAGGTAGTAACATTTTAAAGACGTAGGTAAGCTCCACGAATGCAAGATCACGTTATTATTCATTTTCCTCTGCATTGCATATAATTAAATAAGGCTCAAAGCTACTAAGCTAAGCCTAGCCTTAAGCTACATAGAAAATATCAGGTTTTTACACTTGCCGTTTTGTTAAAGATGGGGTAAGGTAAGGTTGTTAAGGCGTGTATTTGCGAAATCTGAAAAATATTTCAAAATTTGCAAAATCTAGGCTTATATATGCTTGCCTGCAACTCTTTAATAAATAAATTTTGTAATTTCGTTTACAAGAAAAAAAAAAGATAGTCTATAATTACTGTCTCTTTATTTTCAAAATTTTGTCAAAACCACAGTTTATTTTATTCATAATACATTTGTAAGTAACTGGGTTGCCTATGAAAATTACTTATTTTTATATAATATAATGATATTTAATATTTTTAACCTCAATAATTTAAGTAACTAAGTAGCTAAGTCGAATAAAGTTAAATGCGCAAAAAATCTCACAACTAACTCTAGACTATTTGCAATTTTATTATACTAAAGAACTTCTCTTTGTGTTTCCATTTTTACACCAGAATTAGTTTCTGCACGTTATTGCATGTTTTTAAAATTCAAAGAAGCAAAAATTATACAGACTTATCTCAGTGAGAAAAGTTCTCTTTACTTCAACAATAGGTACAGAAACTATTCACAAGAAATTGGCGTTTCATAAAACATCAATATGTAAAATTTGTAAATTCATTTTGTGATAGCCGATTTTCCTCCAAAATAATAAATTTACAGATTTTTTGATGAAAAATCTTGAACGATAACGATATTTTTTTTAGTATTTTTTTATAAATACAAAACAAATTGCAATTAGGGATTGTATAGGATTTAGGTCAAAAATAAATTGTTATTTACATTACGCAAGACTGATCTGATCTGCATAATCGCTACAGATTAAGACTTAAACCACTTTAGTTACTTTAGAGAACCATGTTTCACCTTCGCCGCCCGAGGCAGACCAGAGGGCCTAGTGCGAGTTTTAGTCGATCAAACGCGACGAACAAGTAAATGTCAATTTGTATGGGAATGAAGCAGCGCCACCTGGTGGCTCACATGTAGGTCTGCTTCATTCCCATACAAATTGACATCAATTGACATTTACGTGTTCGTCGCGTTTGATCGAGTAAAACTCGCACTAGGCCCTCAGTTCTTATCTAATTTAAAAAGAAAACTTGTTTCAAGAGCCTCGTCTCTTTTATGACTTTGCATGTTTACACGAACGCACAAAATGTTAGGGAAACAATGCAATACATGTCACCTAAAATGTAAAGGACGCATTTCTGAAAGACTTTTCTATTTAGAAAAAAGTATTTCAGTTGCTGAATATTTTTTTCTTCGTTTTTATTTTCATGTTTCAAAGGTAAAATATTCTTGAGTCTATATATAAATAAAAATGATTCACTAAATATGTTGCTAAGCGCAAAACTCGAAAACGACTGGACCAAATAAGATGGGATTTTTTTTATAAAGTAAATTGCAAAAATTGAAAATTACAAATTTGCATCCGGGAAATTGCATCCTTGCAAAGCCAGAGGCGGATCACTAGTCAAGAACAACAATATAAATTCAACGTTTAACAAAAATACACGAACTATAGATTAAATAAAAATTATTGCTTATATATTTTTCTTAGGAGTCTATTTTTTATTTTTCAACGCTAAAGAAAAAGGGAACGGGTGAAGTCGCGTGCATAAATTAGTTAGAAATTAGTTAACAATAAATTTATTCATACTTATTCATCTCAATATTATTATTAAGTTTTGTCAAAGATGTACCACGAGCTTTAGTCGAATAATATTATTTCGATGGCTGTATTGTACTGAACGTCTTTTCAACAATTCGGTGTTCACAGTATGGAACTTGCGTACCTACTGTACATTATTGTCTGTAAACAACAACAGCATGTATAAGGAAATGCTATTGTATAACAACAGACATTAAACTTGCATCTGTTTGTGGCTGTATGGAGTTCAGGTCGCTAACTTGCGCTACCGTTTATGAAAACATACGTTGTATTAATTCGAGCGTTTAGGTCCTTGACAAGATAATAAAAGGTAGATAAACAGTACCTATATACACGTTTGTATTTCGAATGTGTATTTTCATTGATGAATACCGAGATCCATTTTTGAAGAATCTTTCATATTAAGTAGGTATATTATCTACAAAAGAAATACAACCACTAATTTCCGGAAGAAAACGAGTGAATAAAAGTGTTTTCTGAAGTGGATTTGCATAACATGTCTTATTCAAAACAAGGTAACTTATTTTTGTTACCTTTATTTTTGTTAACTGTACTTTAAACTTTAAGTTTTTGCGATAAACCAGGAATAGAATATTGTTATGGGACAAACGAGGAAATTTTTGAAATGTGGGACATAATATCGTGACGTACGAGGCATAAATCTTGTAGCTAGTTTTTCCGGCTTTCATTTACAATATTTTTTTCCGTATTTTCCATCTGAGACGCAACGGGGCTAAAGTTTTGTTAGTGTCATCCAGAGAGAAATTTAGAAATTTAGTATTACAATGTTATTGCTTTGTGCCTTGTTTCTTATTTTATAATTTCCCGAGATAAAGTACTGTCTTAAAGAAACTAAAAGTTTATCTTGGTACGAGTAAAGTTTTTAACTATGATTATTCATTTTAAATACAATGCACATGAAGTTAATATAAAAATTAATACTTTTTTTAACAGAAAATAGAGTTAAATAATGAACACCTGTTTATAAAATCTTTTAATTGTAGTGGCTGTTTAGTATATATTGTTTGTTACTTCCGATTTTATTTAATGATTTGAATTAAATAAAATCGGAATGTGTGAATAACACTGAATGATTTTTTGTGCATTATTTTTATTTGGAAGTAGACTGTAGGACAGTTCTAATTTTATAGCCGAAATTAGCAAAAATAAAAGATTTAGCAAAAATAATGAATTCTCATGAATTTCGAGTCATTTGACTTTAAGCCATGTGAAGGTTTAACGTTATTAAATTAAATTAATTAAATTAAATTTAATAAAATTTAACTACTCTAATCTATTTAAAACTTTTTTTTTCAACCGTAGCTGTAATCTTTGTGCCTCGTGTGATTTCGATCGTATTTTAATTACTTATACAGCACAAAAATATGGAGATATATATATATATATTTCTTAAGAAATAGGATATTATAATAATCATTCCGAATATCTTTCTTTCAAGCAAACAAAGCAAACCGAAATCTCACATTATGTGGAGTTGTCGAAATCTCATATTATGCTCTTGCTCTTACATTGTGGCCATTAAACAAGCTGTAGTAACATAAAATTTTACTTTTGACTTACAAATCGAATACCTTACCAAAAGAGATTTTCAAAATATAACTTCGTGGTTAAAAATTATAGCAACTAAGATGGTCAAGCTACAACTGATCTGATAATAAAATTACTAAAATACATTGGAAAATAAAAAAATAAATTTCTATAGATAATATGTTATGTGATAAAAAACAATGTGGTTTTATCTCTGTCCTTAATTTCTCATTCATATAATGCTTTATTCAGATTCGCTCCAACTTGATTAAATATCCAAATTTAATCTGAAATTTTTACTGGTGGGCTCGGGCCACGCATTGATAAATTTCAAATATAAAGTGGTGTTAAGATGACATTAAATATTATGAACAACAACGTCATGGGAATGCCGTATCAAAATAAAAATATTTTAAATAATAATCTGGAGCAGAGCCAGTAGTCTATGTGCTAAGTTTAATACAGATTCGTTCCAATATATTTCCAAACTTTTGAATTTGTTAAATTATTATTATAGCTAAGTATCTAAACATTATCCAATATTAACGAAAATATAATGTCAGGCGTCAATGTATGTCAGGTATTATATCTATTATTTTTAACACGCACGAAGTCGCGGGCACCAGGTAGTTTTTTAATGAAAGAATTATTATTACACAATCATGGATAAATTATATTGTTGTCTATTTTTATGGCCATAACCGCAGTGAAGAAAGCACAAAGGAACAAACAAGCTGTACATTTTCTTCGCCCCGCCGGCGCCGTCAAAAACAACTCTTATACTTAATATAAATTGTATTATTCCATTCAGCGCCAGATATTGTGTCGTCTCTAGCAATTGAAAAAGAAGTAAATATGCTTGACGTATTGACTTCTTATTTTTGTGGTTTCTTGCCCAATTTATTTAGGTATTGTTCTAGACTTTCTAATTGCTAAATGTTTAATTACGATTATATTTAATTTTGTTTTATCAAATAACTTGTAGGTAGAGTCAAGTGCATAAATATATATCCAAAGAATCGTTTGATAAAATATATGTTTTTAAAAACTTGCTATTCAAAATTTGTTATCCATTTGTGAGCATATTGCTCGCGTGTTAATTAATAATATTTTGGAACATTTGCGAAGACATATTAATGATGAAAAAAATATGATATATTTCATGATAGCTTTAGTATATACATGTAATTGTAATGGTTTGGTATATACATATATTTACACTAGACTGTACATAAGTTCAATTGTACATTTATTGGTTTTGGAAACGAGGTTTTAAGCCATGAAGCTACAAGATAAGTTAGAGCCAAGGAATTCTGAGAACAAGGAAACTCCAACAGAACTCTGACATTCTAAGCTCGAATTAATTTTAATTCAATCCTTGTTACAAGTTCAGTTTGCGATGCATCTGCGCAGGTGAAGTTTGGCGGGCTTAAACAGTGAGGAAGTTAGAACTATTTGTGGTTATTTTAGTAGGTGTAAAGATATAATGAAAGCTATTTTGATATAATGAAACCTATTTTAGATTGGTATGAATTAGCATCCTACACTAATCCATACCAATCTGTTCTACAGCGCATTTGTATCGTTTTGATATACCTAGGTCACGGCAGCTGCCTAACGATAAGTTTATAATAAAAAAATGTTATATCATATGGGGCTGGCAACGAAGTAATTTCGGTTTTTTTTAGTGTGAAATAAAATTTAATCTTTTCTATACAAAAAATAACTTTAATCAATTAAGTATTTTATTTTATTCTAGCATAGCTATATGATAATTTGATTCAACTATGTCCATTATTTTGTCATCATCAACGTCAGAAGGTCAACCAGAACGTTCGCCATCTTTCAGTGAAAAATCTTCAGAACGAATTTATTAAACCAATTCTGACACGTACGTTCTATTAAATAAACAATCAACAGCTTAAATTCACAGTTTCACATAATTCATATACCTCATGATGAGTGTTTGGTAATAAGGTTTACTTTCGTTTTGGTTTGTGGAGAATGAAGCAAAGACGTGTTGTTTGTAGCAATTGTATTTTGCGACTGACTTTGTAACATTGATTACCTACTTACTTATACACAGCACCTATATGGTTGGATATATGTACATATAATGCGAGTATTTTATAACTACATCGAACATGCCGCCCACCAAAGGGCTAATAAAGTCCTTTAAAATAATAAGATATTGATGTTTATGTACAATGATTATCGATAAAGCTCTAATTTGATTTGAGTTAGAATCTAAATGAGTAACTATATAAAGATAAAATAAAATTAAGTTTCAATATTAACAGGCAAAGGACATAACTTATTAAATGATCTTTTAATCACACTATTCCCACTTTTTACACTGTACACTCTTGTAACATTATCACCACCGGGATGTTTGGCAACGATTCTTCCTAGCGCCCATTTGCCTGGTGGTAAATTATCACTCTTTATGAGTACTATGCGACCAACCTCAAATTCTTCAATCTTCTTTAGCCACTTTGGTCGTTGTTGTAACCTTGTCAGGTATTCTGCTTGCCATCTATGCCAGAAGTCTGCAAGTAATTTCTGCACGTGCTGCCATCGGGACAAGTGACTGACCGAAGAAGCATCACGTAGGGTTGCTTGTGGTACCGTAATTGGGCTTCACCAATCAAAAAATGGCCAGGTGTCAGAGGTATGATATTATCTGTGTCCGAGTCATCGATAGGACTCATAGGCCTTGAATTAAGGCATGCTTCGATTTGACATAGTAAGGATGTCATTTCTTCAAAGGTCAGGTGTGACGTCAAAATCCGTTTCATGTGATACTTCATCGACTTAACACCTGCTTCCCATAGTCTTCAGCTGCTTTCTTGCCTTTTATTAAAATAAAAAAGTAAATCTGTGGGAAATGCTTCTTTGTACTCTATGTTATGTTGTCCGTTAACTGACAATAGTAAACTAAATTACTTCATTTCTATAGCAAACTTATCGGCTTTTAAAATCTCAAAAAAAACCTAAAATTGAACAAGAGAATAACAAAAAAAACTTTCTTGCCAAACCAATATAACGGAATATCCTGTTAAGTTGAGGTAAATCGGTGGATCATTAACACCTTTTAAACTATGAATAATATCCGTGTGAATATGAACACAGGCATAGTTCGATTGTAAGGCACAGAGAGCAACATATGGACGATATGGGAAAATTAAAACGAGGGGTGAAGCTAACGTTCTAGTCTCACGCGAAAGGTTAGAAGGGGTCGTTTGAAGTTTTAAAATTTCAATGGATTGTTAGGCTTTTACCGTTCTCTTTTCTGTGCAGTCCTTAGTGTTCAACAGCCTGTAAGTCATGCGTCCGTAAAACAAAGAAAGCTGTATTTTTTATTGACATAATTGTAGATAGTGTATACTTACGTGCGGATATTCGATATGTCCTAATAATGAGTTAAGGAGTTATTTAACATATGTATGTAATACACATACATATGTATGTAATGTGTAACGGTTTATACATACTATGTATAAACCGTTACACATATGGAACATGTATTCACTTTTTTCCCATTTTTCAAATTTTCATTTTTCAACGCGGACGAAGTTGCGGCTAACAGCTACTTTCAAATAAATTAGACCTCATGTATTTATTTGAACGATAATAACTCATATTTGAAATCACAATACCAACTTGTTATTATCTAGTGCATGCTCTAAGAAGACGGATTTCCAAAATAATCAAACATTCACTGCACATCCAGTGTCAATGATTGACTTGAGAGAATTGCAGCACATATGTCTTGCAATTGCGTGGGACAGAACAATGCAGTGCAACGCCCTCTACTGTAGTACATTCACCGAATGCAGATAACTTGAACATTAATTTTTATTCCTCTAATAAAAATGTATTTCCATTTGAAAATTAAATTTATGCTATGTTTTCAAAGTCGCATTTTAGTTTTTCTTTGATTCTTAATATTAATTATTAATTAAATAATATTAAAAATATTAATATTAATATGCCACACCGTTACGTTTCAGCTAGTTAATGTTTCGTAAAAAATAAAAAAATAAAATTTAAAACACCAAGTTCAGGCTCTTTCTGGCAGAAAATTGCTGAATATTTTCTTGTAAAATATACGCAGAATGACTCGTTATATCTTCGTATCTAATGTAATGAAAGCAATTCGAAAAATATTGATGCTAACTATTTTTTCTTTTCTTTTTTTATAAGAAAAGAATAACTTCTTAAAAAAATTCTTCGTAAGCGAATTTTCTTACAGGAGCTCCTGGACCATAATGTGTGATATACCTACATAATTATAGTAAGGATAATTAGAAAATTGAGATTTGATCATACCTTAAGATTTTAAATAAATAAAGTTGAAGAAACGTTCTTCTCAAGAAACGAAATGTGCAATTTCAATTTTAATTGAAATAAAAATGCACGTGTTGGCACCGCTGGTTATAGAATAAACTTAGTTTGTCCTTAGTTATTACAATTAGCATAATGGGTTTTAATGCGGTTTCCACTGTCATTTAAAAAAATAAAGTTAATTAATAAGGAGTTCCATACTTTACAAGAAGCTAACTCTAATTACTCAGCGTGCTCAGTCCTCCGGAGGAACTAAGGGCTAAATTTTTTATTGTAATGCTTTCTAACGTTTTTTTCTTAATGTTTGGATGTTTATCCAAACATTAAAGAAATGAATAGGTAGGTTATATGATTTCGTATCAAGATGCCTACTTTTACGCTATGTTAACTTTTAAATATTTCTATGTAATTGGTAGAATAACGGTATGCCAACTTTTTTATAGTCAGTCCTTTTAATAAGCAAGTGGCCTACAAATTGTACAGTTAACACACAATTTGATTTACCTAGTGATTATTAGTGTAATTAAGTCGTAAAAAGACGACTTTCGGTAGAATATTTGGTTTCATTTGGTAAAACTTAATTACCTTTGTTATATATATAATGCATTTAATGTATCTTGGTTTATAAAAATTATTATATTTTTTAGATAGGTACCTATTTAATTTTACAGTTTCTTGTATTCTCAATTTAAAGTCAGAATACGAAGTTAAGTGAACATTGTAATAAAATTCCATCAAAACAGTTTTACGCTAATTTTACGCTATTCTAATGCCACAATGTAATAGAAAGGTTGAAAAGCTTTCAATTGACAATCAATATATCAATTGACTAAATGGTAAGATAAAGCATAAACTACACATACTTACTTATAAAATTGTTTGTCCTGGCTGACTATTCACTACTTACTAAAAAGCTGTGATTTGGATCATGGCTGTTTTATAACGTAATCATCCGCTAAGAACGGTTTTTGAAAATTTTAACTCCTTACGATGCAGAGGTCGAGTCGTAAAAGATAAAATAGGTAATTGCGTCCACATATACTTCATTGCCTCATTATAACAACTTTAACAGGTAAAGCGAAATTCCTACAACTGACAAAATATCCTTTAAAAAGCTTCTGTTAAGTAATCATAAAAGTGATGGACGATAACCAACACCCCATACCCTACTCCTTGCCGTACCAACACCCTAAATAGTGTTATTTACGATGTCGTTAACTTGTAAAAGTCACTATAAATTACAGCGATTACGATCGTTAGAACTAGTGTGTTACAATAAAAGTGTTTTTGTAATTTGTGTTGTTAATCAAATGCATAATATTGGTTAAAAAATTTGTTTAAAGAAAAGTTTTAAATCCAATTCTTGTAGAACTTCCAAATTCTTACACAGAACCAAACTAAATAAAGTAGCCTGTCGTGTATGGCTGTCTGTATGCTAACGGTCAGAAGGGAAAAAAAATATTGACAATGACTTTCGAAGACTTTATCGCCATGTAAACTATTGACGAAGTTAAGCTTATTTTTTATTTATTTATTTATCTACACACTAACAGCTTGACATAACTTTAACTTCATACTTAACTTTTAAGTAGTGTATAGATTTGTTATGTAAGCCAATTACAGGCGTTATTATTATGAACCAAGAAGTACATATACGGGTAGATGGCGCTTATTTCATACAATTAAAAGTAACTGAGGGGGTCACTTACAGAGCGTGACGGCGCGTACTAAAAGTGGCCAACGCGCCTAAAGAAATTTTCACTTAAAAATAACTTAAGAACTAACCTACATAGTAACTTAATCTAATTAACCATTATTGTTATAATTTTGGTCACAGCTTATCTGCTTAAAGTGATAAAAATGGCATGCAACTTTCCTTAGGGTTTAAAAATACTTCACAACAATTTTCATCGAAATCGCTTTCCGCGTTTAGCCGTAAATAAGTACATCCCATTTTCATTTATGAAATCTGAAGTAACATTTCGGAGGTTAAAAAGTAAAGGGAAATAAGAGTAATTCCAATAAGTTTAGTGAGTCCTGTTTGAAACTAAATAAAATTCAATAGTTGAGTCGCAAGTCGCAACATATGGCCCGAGGCATGTCTAACGTACGTTGAAATGCAATCGCCTGAGAGCTTCCACTCTAAAACTACGGCGCGATAGTGTGAAGATATTTGTGCTCTTATACGATGTATGACCCAATTTCTATCTATTTCAACTTTGGCAAATGTTTATGTTCCATTCGGCTTTATTCGTGCAGAAACCAAATTGACATTTGCAGATATTTAGAGTTGTTTAAAAAATGCAGGAATCAAATAAAATAAACAAAAAATATATATTAAATTATAATCTATCTACGATACTTTCTACTCTGTTCTGTAACCATATTAAGTTTAATCTTGCAAACATAATAATGCCCGAGAATGTATAACGGGGGTAAATTCATATAATATGTTGTTATATGAATTTGTTATGAATAAATGAGGTAAAAACATATAACATTGTTGCAGTGAAAAACACACTTATAAAAGCATTAAAGCACGAAAACCAAAATAAAAATCACTGCTTACCTAAATTAAACTAAATCCATGATACTATTACCAAAATCAACTCAGTGTGGTAACCAATTTGGAATGATAATTACGAATTACCATACCTACTAAAATTCACCTATCCTGGAGGATCAAGGCAATTAGGACATTCTACATAATTTCCATAATTTCATAGTGTCCTTACAGTTTCGAGTGAAAACAATGAAATTAGGATTCTCGAATATATTAGGTCTGAAGAAATTATGACCATGGACAAAATTTATACATAACATCAAAATTAATCTTACCATATACATAATAATTACAAAAAATAACCATATTATATGATAATTATGCGAAATTACATAAAAATCCGAACCGAACGGACCTCTACGTATTTGTTTTACACGTTTTCAAAGCGGAAACTCTTCAACGACTAATAAAGCGTAAGACAAATTTATTTAATTTCTGCTCGAAATACAATTTCAAAAGCTGGAAAGTTCACGAAACAACGCCACTGTTGCGCCATTCGTCTCTTGTGCCGGCGTCACGTTCCGCATTTTATTGCTCCCTCTAAAGTTTTCTGGATATTTCTCTTCGTAAACATTGTACTTTGACCATTACTCTCTTTGTTTTATACAAGGAATAAAGTAGAGACGTCGATTTTATTTTCGGTTAATTAGTGAATACAAGAAGCTACAAAAGGCCTGGGCAATGAAGAACATGTAGGTAGTAAAAAGCGAATACAAGGAATGTCAGGCCACGACTATCGTAATTTAATGTTTATCCTAAATTAGAATACATGTTTATAAAACAATAGTTTTGGTTTTCAGATAGAAAAAAAAACCTGCTTAATGAATTCTTATTTTGTGGCTTAACAGCTAGAATGGTTCTCATAATTCAACTGCGGTAATACGTACAACACAACTCATTTACGGTATTTCATTAAAGTTTTCACTTAAAAACATATTTTTCTGTAAAACGCAAAACAATGCATGCACGCCAGACCTAAAATATTAAGGAGCTACTGCAAGTTTCAAAACAATCAAGTTCACAATAATAAGCCCTTAGCGATGCCAATCTGAGTTTTTCATCGAAAATTCTTTTCGTTAGCCCTCAATTAACTTTGATAGCTTTTTGTACAGCGTCATGCTTGCGTAGCGTATTCTAGTTACAGTTGCGGTAAGTGTATTAGATACTTTTATTTTCTTACTTCAGGAAATAGAGAATACAATGACAATGCAATAATATTAGAAAGTAGGAATCAAAATTGTCAGGTATATATTAACAATCTGTAGCAACACTGTGGCAACACTGCGCTCTCCATGAAAACCCCGTACATGCATGTGTAACTTCAACCATGTCAAATATATATAATAAAACAGCTAAGTGAATAATTGACCTTGTACTTATTAATGATAATTGACACCCAAAGACAGAAATGACATGATTTTTTTCTCTGTAATTATCACATTTGCTTTTGATTGATAAGACAAATTGTTTTTAGCCGGTTCAGAAGAAAACCGAGAGTATCATGAATGATCAGAAGTTGACAAGGAAGACTATAGAGCTATAGATACACGCAGCGGGGGAACTTGTTCTATAATATGTAAGGATCTAATATGGCATCTCTAATAAGAGAATACAATCCTAAGTCAGCCTTTCTAATTAGTCCAAGGACTTCTACACTAACTTTGTTAAATCCAATGCGAAAAGCAAATCAATCACAGTATTATTTTGTTTATATATAATATAATGTTTATTCCTTTATATTATGTTTGTGTATTATTAAAAAATAAAAATAAAACTACAACTTCATATTCAAAAACAATTCACAGATTTGACATAAAACGACAAAATGCAGTCATTCCCAGTCTATAGGCATTTTAAACGAAAAGTGTCATTTCCAGGAATTAATTTATCATTATTCTTTATTCCAATCTCTGATTATTGTTCCCCTACTTAATTGGAAACTGTAGCC
Source organism: Synanthedon andrenaeformis (assembly GCA_936446665.2). Classification (NCBI taxonomy): domain Eukaryota; kingdom Metazoa; phylum Arthropoda; class Insecta; order Lepidoptera; family Sesiidae; genus Synanthedon; species Synanthedon andrenaeformis. Next base: position 6,995,780 of record OW387781.2, on the reverse strand, counting down.
ATTGATGTTTAATTACAGTGAGCCCGGTCTCGCGCCCAATGGTCGCGTGTCGTTTTGATGAATGACTCCATTCATATCGGATGTCATCGCAACTAAAACATAGTTCCGTTCGAAATTATTAAAATATCGATCGTTTGTAACCCATTATTTTCTTGAAAGTCATATGAGTTTCATGTGGGCAAATGTTTTCAATTTTATTGTTGTTATTTTTCAGATATGCGAGTATGATACATGTTTTTTGTGTTTATTTTTTATGGAAGATAGTAAATTACTATAGATGTGTTTTATGAAGAAAAAATCCGTCATATATTTATTTTCTTTAGTAAATCATCAGTTCATTTTCATGTGAATTATTTATACATAAAAATGTTTTGTGTATGCTTTAAAAACTCGAGAATGGGTAGACCGATTTCAATTTTTCGCAAATAGAAAGAAGAATAAACGAGAAGATTTTTAACTTATACAAATTTCACCCCGGACGAAGCCGAGAGCGGGTCGCTAGTATACATTTTATATTAAGTTACTAAATAACATTCGAATTATATACGTTCCTACCTCTAAGAACTGTAGATCAACTAAATGTGCTTCAAAATTGAATACTCCTTGAATATAGATTTGTTAAAAAAAATAGATTTTTAAAAACATATAAATCCCCTTACAGAACGTGTTATGATTTTTATTAATACAAGCCAATTTGGAAGTTTGAAAAGGAAAACAGCAATAAGAAGCGATATATTGCGCATAAAGAGGCCAGCATCGCATGCAATAGCGAGTAAAATCTGTTTTCTCCCAATGATTTGTCTCTAGAACTACCGAATCTGAGCTGGGCTCGTGCCAAATGCACGCTATATACCACGTTATCTCTGCTTGCTTCGCGTCCTGTATCAATTTGATCTAAGGTCGCTATTTTGGCGTGAAACTACATTTGTAATCGGGTGCGGGCTGGGGTTAAATTCAGTTGGAAGCCCAGACGGGGCACTTGAGAGCTTCTCAGATCTTCTATGAAAATAATATTTTATTGGTCTCATAATGTCTGACTGTATAGCGTTGGTGTTGTCGCAACGTCGCTACGGGATAAGCTCTTTAGAATTCAGCTCGCCTTTATAAGTTTCGGATTAACTGGGAATGCATAATATTTTCTACCAAATATTATAAAATTGTATTACAGTTCCACACTATTTTTATTGTTGTGAAAACTTTCTTACTTACGAGTGGTGTTGTGACTAAATTTAGCCACTTCATATCGCGTCGTCGCGTGATTAAGATTTTTATCACAAAATAAAGTATTTACATTTACTGCACGCGCTTTAGAAAGAAATTTTTCACTCGAAACGAAGTATTTGGTAAAACAATAACTAGACCGCAGTTGCGATAAAAGCGTAGTTTATCGAATTCTTTGTTGACTATTCAACTTTGACTTTATTACGAAACAATTGTAATTTATTATTGCTTTCAAAAGATAAAAAAAGTCGCATTTCTAATGTTGCTAGCGTCTATTTTTGTAGGCTTGTTATTATATCTACCTACAATTTTATTTTAAGTCATGTAACAAAATTGGTTTGTTAAATAATAGTCTAATAAAACCTACCATTAAAGGGATCGTCAGCGTGCCTGTTGGCTTAAGTTGACTTAATAGTCTAGCGGCAAACTGTAGCAAAAAAGTGAGTCCATTACGAGTTATATTGCAAAATGTAGAATGACACGTGGAGGGAAAGTCATATTTTTGGGAATATGTATTAAACTATAGCATTTATGGCTATCATTTCTATAAAAAAACAAATAGCATCTAAATATCTTTCAAACGACACCATGTATGTACGAATTGGTTGCGTAGAACTCGAGAAATCTGCAAAAACTAAGGTCGATGGTCGCCATCTTTATGACGTCATAAATACCACCTGTTTCCGGATTTCAAAACTAAAACAGGCAGATTCGTCATCTGGAGATCACGAGGAATCCAACGATACCTGTTTTAGGTATATAGCGCTCCGTGACCACGACTTTGGTCAAAACCAGGACCCGCCGCTGGACTATAAGTTGATATGACAAGTGTACAATTATATTAATTTTATTATTCTTTTAACAATTTTTGCATTGAATTTGAAAGAGACGAAGCATTTTCACCCTGTTCAGTCACGCGTTAAAATTTATTATTCTGCAAGTGGTGTAGTTCACAGTAGTTTTAATTACTATTGGTTATTAGTAATTCCCAACCCTCCGTAGCATTTTACAGTGGACAATGGAATAAAAATGTACATTTTATTTAAAATATCTGTAATTACAAAAAAATAAAAATCTTCGTAAAACTGTTTTTCTTTTTATATGCATTATTTACTTGTTACCGGTGTATGCTAATGCTAGGTTATTAGATAGGTAGTTTATTTTCTTAACACAGTCATAGGTATGTAATGATCGTGGTCTTCGGTCGCCCTTATATTTTTCATTTTTGCTTCTGGAATCTTATACGTTTATATTCTTCTCTTAATACTTGTGTATTTACTAATGAAGTAATGTCAAAATTGGCACAGCTGTTTCGAGGATTACTTCGGGCGTAAACAGAGAAAGCAGAGAGAAAATAAACAAAATGAAAACCCGAGTTTACAAAAAAACACATTCTTATTATTTATATTAGATACTGATGTTATTTTTTTATTTGTACGACTACGTGAAAGTTTTGAAGAGAAACCAAATCAACTTAAGGGCTCCTTTAAGTTTTTGTCAAGGGAGAATTTGTTGTCTCAACTTACTATACTTAATGCGAATATCCGAAGATAGAATGCGACACATCACATTCTCGGCACTTATTGAACTTGCGAAAATAATAAAATACGTCAGCAATTACAATATTTTGGAAAAACCTTATTATACATATAGAGTAATCGAGTAACTCGTTGAATTACAACGAGTAATTACATTAACGTAGTATCGAATTGGTAAGCAGGTCCGTCTTTATTTAAAACATAAACTTCAAGTTTTTAAAGGTAATGTACCGTGGTGGCCACAACAAAATTTTACAAATACGCTCACGAAGTTGCGTGGAAAAATGAAGTAATTTAAAGAGAATGTTGGACATTTTCACGGCATTTTTTCGCCGACCAATTCAAAGAACGTCTAGAATTTCAGAACAGAGGGTCTAAAGTTGGGCATCATTTGACTGTGCCGCGTTTCCTCTAAATGTTTGAAAGGGGAGCCCATTTCAGTCCAAATGCAGCTTAATTAAAGTTTAGCCGTGCTGTTGAGAGCGAATGGGCCTCCCTCATAATTTATTCCTGCGGGATATAATTCGGTCGGATTAAGTAACAAACACAGCGACGAAAATGTTTTAGATTTATCCTAAAAACGTACCATTATTTAATAATTCTTGTAGAGGTAAATCTGTATGTTTGTACGTAATTGCTTGTTGTAAAAATGTGGGTAGAGTATTCAATCAAAAGTAACTTACTTAAATTTCTTATTCAAAGGTGAAATATATACGAGAAATGCTAGTGGTAAATAAAAATCGGACGATTCTGATTGGGTGTAACTAAACGAATAAAGACCCAACGACTTACGATTTTAAAGTTTAAATTCCAATCTGCCTCCGAGTTCACCGGTAACGTTGAAATCTTTATTTTGTTCGGAAACGGTTCGCATTTTTCACAATTACTTGGACGTTTTCGCGTTAATCCATCTTCTTTCTCCAACGTTTGAATTTCATTTGCCGAACAAATTGCTTTAAATATTGGCTACCCTAGTTTCAGCTCTTACTTAAGTAACCAGGAAGTATACAAACAACTAACTAAAAGTGTGTTGTATTATCATTTCGAATTTATATTTGAAATGTAAATGTAGTATTTTTATATAAGTATTTTTAATAATATTTATATAAAAATACTACACTATAATATGTAATAATTTTAATAACATGTAGTATTTACTACATATTATTTATTAAGGTCCTTAAGAAAGATAAAGGATCATGGTCCATACAAAATTACTCCAAGTCCTATATAGAAAAGAGATTTACCACAAAAATGATAATTATGAGTATAAAAGGACGTCATATTTTCAAATTTTTCTGAACGAAGTTTAATTTTTTTTTCTGTAAGGACAGCGTTACAGTCAACCTTAAAATGGCTATGAAGTTCGCAAAATGAACTATTAAAAAAAAATACGTCATCCGCAAGGGACGGCACTAAATTTACTGAGTGCAATTAAATTAGCCGTATGCGTTGTGTGTATGATATAGCGTAGCACGTCCGTTCCTCTCCTAATTTAACTGTTTATATTCATGACACCAACTCTACGTTATATCGTCCGAGGCTTGTTTATCTCGTTTGGGACGTCTCGCTGTGTAAAAAGTTGAGTCGGCGCATGGTCGGCTCGAGAAATATATGAAGTGGCTGTTTTTTCGCTTAGTTTAGTAATTGCTAAATTTCAACACTAGTAGCCCTAGAGATTATTTCAAAGTGTGCAGGAATTGATGTTGCACATGCTCATTTGTTGTTATATAATTAACACGATAGTGTTTTTACATGCGCTCACATGTTATGTATAAATAACTGTTATAAGGATTACATGAATAACAAAGAGTTTAAAAAAAAATAACAAAGAGTTTTCTTTTAAGTGAAAACTTCTTTAGGCGCGTTGGGCATTTTTGAGATGGGATAAAATCATTGAACTCGCGACAATGTCATGTAACGTAATGTAATATAACCATTGACGTAGCTGATACTAATGTAAAATAATTTTAAAAAGAAAAAAATTTGACATGGGATAAAATCACTCGCGACAGTGTCATGTAATGTAATGTAAGAGTTGATGTAGCTGATATTAATTTAAAATAATTTAAAAAAGAACAATAAGCAGACAACTGCATATGAAACTAAACTTACTAGACGACAAGGATCAAAATGGTGTCACCTCTGACCAATAATCTAGTTTCATATCAACTTCAAACATTTTTAATGGTCTATCATTATGAAGTTCATGTTAGAATTAATTATGTTCTAGTTATTGTCATTGTGTGTCAGGGCATATATTTTCTCTTGTATTTCTTGCGATCAATAATAATAATCAATAATAATAATCGTATTTACTTAATTCGCTAATGCCAAGGAATTTAAATATCATACAATTATTTTTGTGAAGCTACGTTTTCACTTCTGACGTGCAGTCCTACGACTGAATTGTTTAAATTTTAAATTAAAAAGGCAATTGAAAATTATAGCTTTTTTAATAGGTAATTTTATTTTAGGACCTTAGAAACCAAAAATATCATTCAAATCCATTCATTATAACAGGATTCCGTCATTTTCCTTTAAAAACGTCTAATTACGCTGGTCTATATTGTTACAACTGACACTGGCAAAATCATCGGAGAAGATCCGATGGAGCCGAAATAAAAAGAAAGAGGAAAAAGAAAGACAAAGGAAACTGTATTATTTTTCATTGTTTCTCAAAGGAGTTTTTATAATTCAAATTAAACGATGCGTGTATAGGTATATAAATTCGTTTACAAGAAACACAATCAACTTTGCCTATTTAAATGTTTCGTTACCTCTTCCTTAGGCTAGAAAGTAATTTAAATTAAATAACTTTCTCAAGAATTCACAGCAATAATCCTTTCATTAAAATTGTTCAACCACAATGATTTATACGATTTGTGAAATAAAACTAATTAGATTTGTTCCGAAATTCGCGTTGTATCTGACAGTTTATTTTCGTTTGATATTTTGAACAGTAATTCCGTTTGTTAATTTTGTTAGAATTAAACCAGGAACATAAAGCAAGTAAGCATAATAATATTACAATAGTAAGTACACCTACGTGTTGTTGATGGAAAAGTTAAAAAAATTACTGAATCTACTTTTAAATTAATTAATTAATTGTTGATAATGTTAATAATGTATTTTTATAATGAATTTTAATAATAAATTTTATTGGATTTTTGTAAGCCTTGTTTGTTTTTCGATTTTAATCAAAAACAATTTCTTATAAATGATTTATTAATATATTACAATATGAAACTACATTGCATGATAAATCTCATTGCGTATACTAAATTCAGTCAAACACAATGCTCAGTTCAAATAGTCAAACTCTAAATTCAATAAACTTTGAACCGGACCGATTTCAGTGCTTTTCGATGGCAAACGAATGTCGAGTATTTCATTTGAAGAGACATTTTCATTTTTCCGGTTGAGTCGTAGTTCGTGAATAAAGTCACTTTCGAAATAAACATTTCAAAGCGATCTTCAAAAATGGTTACTTTAAGAGATGCCAACAATGATAAACATCCAAACTTTCATGTTCTTATGAACTATACAAAGCTCACTGACGTGTCTTCTTAAGAGTAAATAATCGAGTTGTATAAGGATGTAGTTGCTCTAGCACCATTGGACTGTATCATTAATAGTACTTGTGATACTACTTGGTAACGCCACTACCTTTAAAAAGAAGCTAGTTAAAATATCCATTACTTTACTTGCTGAACTACAAATGATAGGCGCTCTTTACATGCATAGCCACAGAAAAATAAAAATAACAAGTACCAAGTTGTAAGAATGCAACCAAGTTACACCCATACTCATGTTACGATCTTTTATTTCCGTGGTGCAGGCAGACATTTTACGCATATTTTTTTAAATTAATTAAAAGGAATATAATTTACCTATCTACAAAAAATTATACAATTAAAGCATGTATTTTTATATGTAAGTATCCTGATATTTAATATGCAAATAAGGTTACATTTTTAGTTACATTTTTATTACTTAATATTTTAAAAAATAACAGAGTTAAAATTTCTAGAAGTAAGGGATCGTAATACACTACAAGAAGTAAAAAACCATGCAGTCACCTACCATCAAATGGAACACCAGCTTGGCCGTCTGCCAAGCTTTACATAAAAAAAAAAAGAAAAAAAATTTAACAACACTTACTGTGTTTTCATGTCTTAATATGAAAGAGAGAGAGAGAAAAAAGAAAGAAATCTTTATATTTATTTCACTTTATTTTTATTAGATTAGATATGCTCAGCTTTTTAAACTGTATTAATTTTTATACTGATCATTTAACTAACTTTCCCTAAACTCGCAATACTGTAGCTGCATCCGTACCGTACTTGTCTAGCTAGCCTGTCAATGTTCATGATTTTGAAAAAAATATATATTTTTTTTATAAACGAGGCATATAAAAAATGTGTTAAATTATAAAAAAAACATATATTTCTACTTTTTGAAATATTATCTTACCCTTTTTTGATCGTACCATCAATAACTTGATGTTAGCCACCACCGAGCACTCTCTGCATTCACACAAAATTATCTGAATATTTTATTACAGATGAGTCAAATATTTCAAAAATAATTGTCTGTACAGTTTGTTTTTAAAATTTTGGTCTTCAAAATTGTTCATAGTTTTTTTACTTATGTTTTTCGATTTGTCACAATTCGCGATACTCGTATTAGCTTGATATAGTCCAAATGCGTTATCGACGTTTTAGATAATACGATCACAAATTAATGTGGCGTACTTACTAAGGCTCTATTTCGAAAACATTTCGATTTCTAGTACGTTATAGACAGGAATATGACAAAAATAAAAATAACTTTTATGAATATAATATAAATATTATATAATAACATTCTTATGCACTTTCTCCCTTGTTAGGCATAGTGTATGTCCAATGTCATGTCACGTCATGATGTTTATGCCGACGTGCTTGAATGCTCTGACTGAACAAATTATTAAAGCTTAATGTTCCATACAACCATACGATACGATATTTCCACAAGAGAATTATGAAAACCCTATATCAACCGGATATAGGGTTTTAAAAATAAAAAGGACGCTACCAACAAGTATTACGGATATTATGGGTTAAAGCCATTACTCTTTATTCAAAACTAGTTTACGCCCAATGTTTACGCCTGCGACTTAGCCCGCGTTGGAAAATGAAAAATACAATACTTGAAAAAATATAAGAGTATTATAACGTCCGACATCTTTATCGGTGACGTCGATGGCGCCTCCACGGCGACAGTGGCTCCCATTTTTTTAAATATTTTTTGATGATTCCACAGGAACCTAAAATTTTTCAGGACATAAAATATCGTATATGTTAAACCAGGTAATAGACTATTTGTATGCAAAATTTCATAAGAATCTGTTGAGCTGTTTTTGCGTGAAAGAGTAACAAACATCCGCCCTTACAAACTTTGGCATTTTTAATGTTAGTATGATTTATAGGTAACAAAGAATGTTTACAAATTATTTTTGTATTGAAAAATATAATACCGATTTGTTCTCTCTGTGACAACTTCTTATATTAAAACTTACCATTTATGTCTTCCGAAGCTAAAAGCCTGAACATTTTACATTGTGGGTCAAATGGGCTTCAGCCTAATGTATCGTGACAGGCGGAGTGGCGGGTGAGTGATCGAATTACCATTCTATTTCTACATTCCCCGTAGTAAAATATTAACTTCGCTTCAAACCGATAGGGTTCACGGTAGCGGTTAGTGTGCATGTAATCTACACATAGAAAATAAAAGAGCAGCGAATAACGTGGATCAATTTGGGAAAATGTTTGGTGCACCAGGCCGACGCGTAAAAATAGAGAGATTTCTATGATACAGAACACGTTTAGGTCAAAAACCTGCTGTAACATAGCACATGCAAGTAAAAACTAAACGGAATGCTTGTGTTCACAAAAAACTGGAACGTTATACCACTGATTGTTAAATATTTTCAACAACTTCAATGACCCTAACGGTTGTGAACTTAAATTTCATTAATAATGATGATGAAGATCAAAAAAGGTCAAATATAATTTCAGCACTTATTAAAGGCATTGATACTAATAAAATTAAACATTATAAAATTTTATGTTTGAATGGACCTACATTAAATGGGAATCATTTTAAAATATGTAGTTGACCACCAAAGACTTTTTATCAATCAATACTAATAATAAATCTGTAAGGGTCGGTGATGGAGTAAGTTACTTTGTTTTCAGAGATATTGTGTTTATAGGCTCTATACATGATACTGAAACTAAATTGACGATTTTTAGAATTTTTTCTGTATGTATTTTTTTTTTTTTAATGATTCCCCCCGGGGGTTACACCACCCCCGTGGGCCGTATATTTCCATTACATCAAACATTACAATATTGCATCAATTAACTTACATTATAATTGGGGGAATTAGACATTTACCCCTTGCATAAGCAAAGGACCTTGTTTGGCTAATTAAATATTCATATTAATATTATTTATAACATGTAACATTAGCATTGTAATTATTTACATTATTTTAAACCTTTATTTTTATGAATTATCCAGTTATTCCTTTATTCAGCCCGATCGACACCGTTGCCACTTTGTGGCAGAAGTCTAGAAATTTTTTAACAACATATTTGTTTTCTAGGATTTTATGCAGATTACCGGCACTCAGATTTATATCTATGTCATTTTCCAGCACGAACCTTGTCGCGCGAACCTGGGGCAGTCCACGTATGTATGTATGTTCCTCCATAACTGAAACGAATTAACTGATTTTCATTAAACTTGGTAGATAAACATTTGGACGTACGGGACACAGGATAGGCTACTTAATATTTTTCAACGCGGACGAAGTAGTGGGCACCAGCTAGTATATAATAATTTTAAGGTTAAAGTTACACAAGTAAACAAAAGTGGTATTTTTATTTGAGAATAACCCAGTTTTTTTCCAAACACCTTAAGACCAAATGAAAATATTTGATTTTACATGTAAGTATGCATGTATTGTGCAATGCATTCTCAAATACTACAGGACCAAATGAAAAACAATTCGTTTAGGACAATAAACAATACTAAGTATGTTAAATCTCCTTAATCTAATACAAAAAAAAAAAATTAAAACTGTGTTATTACATTTTTATACAAATTTTATACTGTATTTTTTTTATGTGTTACAAGATTTTATTACATTTAAAAAAAAATAATAACTTAAACTTAAGATGAAAGAAGCGCCGTAGTGGCTCAATCAGTTCAGAATAGTGTCAAAAACGAAGCGCTGATTTAAACATACGAAGCCGACATAAAATTCGGTATAGGTCACCGCATAAGCTTCGCTCGGGCCTCGAACGGAACCGAATATTCGAATGCGTAACTCCAGAGTAACCCAGGCTTTAACCGACCTAAACTATTCGGGAAGTTTTCCTTTGATCGGGTTTTCGATTGCAGCATTCCATAGTTAATATTATCTAACTATTAACTTTAGATTTATTCGCAATCGAGACAATAACGTAAATGTAGTATTATGAACAATTGAATATGTACAAAACTTTTTAAACTTTTCAAAACTCCAACTATTTGGATAGTTTCCTTTGTTCAAGTTTTTGAATTTAGCATTCCATATTTATAATATATAATACCAACTTTTCATAATAGTAACTATTCGAAAAGTTCTTTTTTTAATGAGGTTCTTATATTATAATTATATACATAATTTTAGATATTATTAACCTTCGGTTTATTTGCTGTCCAGAAAAAAAACATAAACTAAGTGTTATGAATTATTTATTAAAACTAATGTCCAGCTCGCACTGATGCAATTTTTTTTCTGCAAATACATAATATACAAGTATTTCTCGTTTAGTGACAACCGTATCAATATCCGTTGGATAGTTTAGAAGTAGTCAGCGGATATATATAGACAGACAGACAGACAAACAGACGCAGAAAGCAACTTTTTATAAAAACAGATTTTTATCTACATACTTTCGTAACAGAAATAAGCTTCTAAGTCTAAAATAAACCAAATTTTTCAGTGAAACAGTTCAGCCAAATCATGTTACGTTTCGTACAAAGGCATCAATTAGTGCCGGCGTTACTCAGTCACAATTAAAATTTGAGAATTAATATTGCAAATCCAATTTACATTACGTATTTTCATTGTTCGGAACATGTTTGGTTTTCACAAATAAATTTCTAGATAAATTGTAATGTGCTCCATATTTAGTAAGTAAATACGTGAATATATAATAATATAAATGATGTTGATCTATACAAATCAAAAATAACTTTCAAAATGCCGTTTCTTACAAAAACAAACACAATTTATTCTAACAAACTGTCAGCTGTCATAATGTAGGAAAGTTTTAAAATATTTGTGTTAGAATATCAAAGTATATTTTAAAGTTTAGTGTCAAAGGAAGGTGTCGAGTGAAGCGAACAAGCGTTTATTGAAAATGGCAGCCAAACTGACGTTAGATAATAATTTTAGTTAGGAAACATGAGCGTCTGAAACATTCTGAAATTGAGCACGAAATCGAGACATTTATGGCGGATAAATGCTGCCTAATTTTAAACTGCTCTGTATACGAGGGGCACACTGAAATGATCGGGAATAAGAAAAACCACATGCACGGTATAGCTAAATTGTATTTTATTGTTTTTCGAAGTATTCTCCGTTCAACTTAATGCACTTTTCCATTCGTGCAAACCAATCATTAAAACAGTAATTCCAGTCTGAAGTTGATGTTGACAAAATGGCTGATTTGTACGCTTCCACAGCTGCTTCGGGGTCTTCAAACCGTTGACCGCGTAATAAATCTTTCATTCTAGGGAATGTAAAGAAATCGTTTGGGCTCTGGTCAGGACTGTACGGAGGATGGCTCATCAGCTCAACGTTTTTCTGCTTTAAAAAATCATTTGTCTTCCGAGCCGTATGGGAGCTCGCATTATCGTGATGTAAGATGATGCGACGTTTCGGGTTATTTTTTCGGAGTTCGGCTATCATTTCTGGCAAAGAAACCGTGATATACCACCCGGCGGTAACCGTTCTGCGTTCCTGTAAAGGAATTGTAGCAACATGCCCCTTTTTCGAGACAAACGTAGCGACCATTTTCTTTGACACGCTGCGGGAGCGAACCACTTTCGTTGGTGTGACCTCGTCTTCGAAGACCCAAACTGCTGATTGATGTTTTTTTTCAGGTTCGTACGAATAAATCCATGATTCGTCACCTGAGACCATATTATAAACGGCATTTGACTTCCCTCCGTTGAAGCGTTGCAGAGTATTCCGGCACCAATCTACACGAGCCGCCTTTTGCTCTTCGGACAAATTGTGGGGAACCCAGCGGGAAACTAGCTTTCTTACACACAGCTCATTATGTAATATCAACTGAATTGCAGTCAATACGATATTGATAACAGCCCAAATCTGCTCGTATGTCACATGACGGTCATCTAATATAATAGTTCGCACAGCCGCGATGTTTTCACGCGTGACCGCTGCTCTAGGTCGACCTGCAGAAGAAACAGTGCTGAGCGACACACGACCGCGTCGGAACTCGGCATACCAGCGGTATATTGTCGTTTGACTCGGTGCTTCAACATCATAAATCGAAACAAGTTCGCTGAGACATTTATCTTGAGATATGCCGCGACGAAAATTGTGATAAATTATGGCACGGAAATGTTCACGCGTGAGCTCCATTTCTGTTAACGACGTGTCAAATTTAAACCAACATAGTTTTTGTTTTTAATCTTTTTTTTTTAATTGTTTGAATGTCATTAAGATTCTAAGAGGCCAGTATTCAAATTCTAAAAAAGGTTTTATTGTAACTCAATCCGAAATATTCTATTCCCGATCATTTCAGTGTGCCCCTCCGTACAATGAAACTAAAAGTACTTAAACAACTGTTTCTATTTTTTTTAAATGAGTACTCAAATTCGTTTGTGATATAAAATACCCTGTAACAATTACTGATTCAGTAAAATATTTTAATTTATATACTGAAATACGTTTTCTATGCGTGTTCTTAATTATCTTTACTTATCCAACAACCATCAAACAATATAAGATTAAAATCGTCTAACTTTTTAGTTGCCTGTGCTAAATTTGATCAGGCGTGAATCGTAAAAGTTATTTAATATTTTATAGGAATAATCTTTTCGAGCTAGTTAGAAATATAATTAGTATGAAATATAATTTGGGCTGATTGGATTTCGGGAAAACAGGAACCACCAATTTAAAATGCTACACACCCACCATTAGGCAATAGCTTAGAATGAAAAACAAGGAAACAAAGTAAAAATGGACACTTTAATTAATCTGGTTGCACTACTAGGAAATGTTGTTGAGGCAATTAGGTGTAGTCCCTCGAATTAAACCATCAGCCAGTACCAAGGCTGTACACGTCAGCCGCCGATAACTAGCTAAGTGGGTCGCTGAATTAGATCCCACTTTTGTGGTCACGCGACGAACGAAGTCATGTGTGAGTGGAGTTTTTTTAACATTACACTAATAAATCCGCCTTGGTTCTGTTTTTTTTTTATAATATATTATTTTCGGACAACAAAAAGTTTGTGTTAAATCTATATGCATATATTATTATACCGTATTTATCTAAAAAATTATACTGTCAGTAAGTATATTAATTATAATAACAGGTACCTATTATTAAGATAATTGTAATTTAATACGGGAAAATATCATATTAAAGCTCCTGCTATCCGTAAGTACATGAAATATTTTATATAAAACAAAAGTCAAAGATCTGACGATTTTCACGTCATAAAGAAAAGTCATAAAGAAGTCATGTTTTCAGAGATTTTTATGAAAAGTAGCCAGGCAGATGGCGAAATACTTGACGAAAGTTAACGAGCGTTGTCTACTTAATACAAATTAAATAATGTTACAAAATAATATTAGCACATAATATGATTGTAATATTTCAATAACTTCAACTCCTTAATACTGAGCGTGTTCAGGACGTAATGAATAATTCAATATAATATTTCTCGCTAATCAGTCAGAAGTGAGAAAGCAACGAAATACAATTTATTTGGTAATCAACAGAGGGCGATTCACATGTAAATTTATTATGGCAAGAGTAATTATTAATAAATAGTAGTTGGCTCGGAAAAAGCGTGTTGTTGCGTGACTCTATTTGGGATTAGGCTGAGTCTACATACGACATGTTAAGGCATAACTTGTATAATTTTAGTTTCAGTAGTTTTACTTGGGTGGTTAATGTATTTTTGTTATACTTTTTGTTATAAATTTAATTGTGATATATTTTTTACCAGCAGCTATTTTTTTATCTTTATACCTATATAAAAATGTTAAGCTGGTTTGTTGATAAAAATTCGAGAATGTGTAGACCGATTTTAATTCGGTTTTTACATATGGAGAGGGATAAACGGGGAAGATTTTTATATATCAAAAATTGCACCGCGGGCGAAGCCGGGAACGAGTTGTTATATATTTATAAAAAAATTGAATGACTTACGAAACGGACTAATGCTGAACTTCAATATTCTAGAATATTCTAGAATAATATTCTAGAATAAATTTACATAATACTGATGGACGCTTACAAGTATAATACAATCTTTACCATCCAATTAACAATTTTGTCTAATAGGACAGTAGGTAAGTATTTATTATGTTTTAAATCTGCCTTATCCCAATTGCTTAGACTATTCTTGCTTGACAAGAATAGGTTTGGATAGGTATATTTTTTTATGTTATGTATCTAAGACAGACAGTAGCTACTACCTAGGTGGCTACCGTCGCCTACAACACAATCAACGCCACAGGTTCTGCAAGTAGGTACTGCCGACCATAGAAGGATTAAGGATAAGGGATAAGGAAGGGATGGGGTAATGGGCTCTGGCATCCCTTACTCACTTACCGAAATACAATAGATAGATGAATCTATGAAGTGTATCCCGGACGAAGCCGAGAGCGTGCCGCTAGTATATATAACAACCTCTGATGTGACAGCGATGATGATGAATAATTTTATATAGATCCTTATATTGACAGCTTAAAATCTTCTTAAAATTAGTCGTACTTCTTAAGTAAGTAATTTAATTTATTCTCGACACAGTGTGCTGGTTTATATATTTAGACATATTATTATATGAATTTATTAATAAAAAAATTTGCTTAACATCACTGTCATTATTATAGCCAGATGTGATGTTAGCACTTCAGAGTATGGAATTTTTGTACTTACTTTTGTTATAAAATAATTAAATGAGACATTGAAAGTAACAATAGTCATTGAAAACATGAAATAAGTGTTTATTATTATTATTTTTAATTTCATTATTTTCAAAATGAATCACTCAGTAACAAAATCAATATACACAACAGGTGTAGACAATTAAAGGATATTGTTGAATTAATAATTTACCACTTTGGGTAACTTTGTTATTATTGGTTTATGTATTTGTTTATTCATGTTAAATACAAGCGATTTACCCTAATTTAAATAGGGTACAAAATTTACGCATAAGTTATAGTAATAATGCGTAAATTTTGTTATAAAAATATTTTTTTGGAACACTTCAGTCGCTCAATTAGTTCTTTCTATTTCTTCTTCCCCAAATATATATTTATTCGATATTTTTACCGTATTTCAAAATTCTTTTGCAAAAACCTCGTCTGCTGTTACATTAAAATTACATCTAGCGTAGCGAAATATGCGCGTGTATCTAGATTTATTTTAAAACTATATTACAATACATCGATTTATTCCTTTTAAAATCTTAGATTAAAATATGCTTCTCATAAAAATTAAAGGAGCAAAAAAATATCCAAATTTTTAGGTTATTTTCAACAGGCTACTTGAAGACAAATAATTGTCTTACAGTAAATTTTAAAAAGAAAATTGTAGCTCCAAGTGTCTAGTTTTATGGATCTGACCTTCAAATATAGTTTTTTTTGGTATATTGAACTGTAAAAGGCACACTTAACATTTATGATTTTCTCCATATTTTTGATTCGGCGCTTGATTTTTCAAAAAGCTATCAAAGTACTTTTTTTATGATTTTTCAAATTCATGTAAATTATGAAAAAAAATTTTTTTTAGAAAAAATAATTAAAAGTTCTTGTAGAAAATTTATTCAAGTTTTCAAGGCCCCCATTGAAATTTCTGTGCTATCTTTGGTTGCTGAGATATTGACGGTCAAAAACGAAATCCTTTTCCATTCAAAGACCGATATCTCAGCGAAAACTGGTCGTATCGAGGTCTTAAAAAAGCAAATGGAAGCTGAATGAACAAAAAAAAAAGAAATTATTGAAGGTCAGATCCAAAAACTAGACACTTGGAGCTACAATTTGATTTTTTAAAATTTACTGTACGACAATTTTTCTTCAAGTTACAGCCTGTTGAAAATAACCTAAAAATTTGGAATTTTTTTTGCTCCTTTAATTTTTGTGAGAAGTTTTATAACAGTAGGTGTGCTGTTGTGTATTGATGAGTGAGTAAGAGATAGCAGAGCCAATTGCCCTATCCCTTCCTAATCCCTTATCCTTAACCCTTCTATTGTCGGCAGTGTACTTGCACCACAAAAAAATATGAATAGTCTTAACTGTTTAAATCTCCACTAAATATATTGTGTACTTTAAGAACATTTAAGCGATCAAATTGACACGAAAAAACAAGGTTACAAAAGTACAAAAATTTAGATTACTACAATCTACTAATTATTATGCAAATATAAGCAAAAAAACGAAAAACAAAGACAAGTAATGTTTGCGTGCGTGGAATACATGTACGACCAAAGATAATATGAGACTAAATATATTATGAGTACAATTAATTTGAGTGTGTTCGGCCCTTGGGCAGCGTTTTATATTTACTGAACCTTTTTAACTGAACAGGCGATACCACAACTCCTTGTGTGCTAAAGAAAGTAAGATACAAAGAAAATGTAAAAAAATAAATACACATAAATTGAATTGAGTGTGAATTTCAATATTATTCGCAATAAATAAATTGCTTTTGGTCTAACAAGTAAATCACTCGTCGATGTTCAATGAGACGTTCGAGACATATGGCCTGTCAGACATATATCGGTTATAATTACGCCGGTTAGTTCGAAACGTCTGTCTGTGACATGCTCCATAAGAGCCCCGCACTTAGACTAATTATACGTAGGTATCTATAGAAAGCTTTTTGCTACATTAGTATATGCAGATAGTATAGTATATATTTCAGTATTGCAAAATTCAATTATGATACTCGTAGCTACTTGAGCTAGAACCTTCGGCAGTCGACACAGGAGGTGGCGGTTCGTATCCTCGTATATTATAACTCTAAAATTGATTTCATGAGTAATTATCAAATTATAAATTACCTGCTTTAATTATAAAGGAAAATAAAATCATTGTAACAAAAAACTAGTAAACTTTAAAAACTTTGCAAGTTTACAGTGGGCTACATCATTAAGTATACTTTTTAACCCCCAGATTCTTGTGGTACATAATGGGAATAGACGACCAATCAGTGCGATTTTTTGTCTGTTTGTCAGTGCGTTTGTGTACCCTAATCTCAGAAATGACTTAACCGATTTGCTTGCGGTTTTTACTGACATATTAATAATTACCTAAATTAAGATACATGATACTTTTGTCCTAAAAAAGTATCATGTATCTTAATGGTTTCTTAATCTTCTGTGGTTTTTTCAACAAAAAAAAAACGAACTTATAACGCGTACGAAGTGTGGCAATATTTATGTTACCTTTTTTTACGATTTTGATACATTTAATGCGATTATCCTTATGTTAACATCTCATGCAGAGATATTTCTTTAGATCCTATAAAAATATACAAAATTCGGAAATTTCCCTGTACGCTCACAATACTCGTTGGACGCTGAACAAAGATGGGAATTTTGAAGTTACGTATGTTACTTATATTAGAATTTTAGTTGAAAACATAACAAAGGACAGCATAATATTATTTTATGAGAATCAGAAAAATGAAGCATCGTAGGCAGTGTACGACCCCGTTAATAATGAGAGAGTGGACAGTGGTCATTTGGGCGAGGGTCGGGCCAAATTGAAGGAGCACACCCATTGTGTTCCAAACACACATTTTTATTATTATTCGGCCACCATTTAATTTTCTCCGACCGTTGTTGGATGTTTTAACGGTGTCATTTGACTTCAATTTTTGTATTATTTTTTCTGAAATAAATGTTACCTACTGCTAAATGGTGTTTTCCCGCAGTTCCCTGTCCATGCTCGCTCATATTATTTTATTATGCCGCCAAATTAGTTTCGTTTTGAATGCACGAGTTCAACATCCATAATTTAGTTGCATTAATATTTTATTGTTCCACGAAATGTAGGTAAAACAAACACAATTGCACAACGTACATTATTTGTGATCAATTAATTCTATTTATACCCGTATTAATATGTTCAATGCAAAAGTGGGTGTGTTTTTTCGTTACGCCTTCACGCCTTAGTAATTCAAATGATCATCATTAAATTTCATACACGTTGTCAGGGATACAGAAAAGTACATAGGTTGCCTTTCATCCAGAAAACATCTATTGTTCCCGAGAGATCATCTAAAATTTTGCATAAAAAAAAATTAATAAAAGGGGCTGCGGACAAAGAATTAAAAGCTAGTTGCTAGTAGTTTCATATTTATTACATCCAAATATCTTATTTGTTTGACTCGGTTTTTTTAATACTTCACTTGTGTTTATAAAGACGGAACGCGCAGGCTGGCGACCCACTTAAGTGGCTATAGTCGCATAGAAACGTAAGCATCACTAGGACAAACGCCAATACGATGCTTGTGAGATAATATGTATTTTTATGATAATTATATGCGATGGACAATCAATATACGATTGCAATAAGGCCGTGTTGCAGGAATCACATATGTGCAGGGAGGAATAGCATAAAGGATAGAAAGCTTAAGCTTAAGCTTACTATAAGCATAAGCTTACTCTGATATGCTCCGACAATCAGAGATCGATATCTTAACGTGCGTATAGTAAAGTTTAGTCCACAGAAGTTTAAGCCCTACGGTTGACACGATGAACATAAATTTAAATTTGTAGTTCTTCTGGATTGGTTGTTAATGCCAGACGGGTTGCTAAATTTATGCCCACATTAACGTTGCCCTCAATGCCTGCCAATGCCTCTCTAATTTGTGTTTAATTTGTAAACGTAAAAATAGAGGGAAATCGATAATTGAAATCGGATGCGGAAGCCGTAATGTTGCTGGGCGTGTGAACCCACAGGATTATCCCCTACTAATGACACTTACGAGTGCTCTAAACATTCTCACGAATATTGATTTAGTAGATTTAGGACAGATGGTTTCGCTATTAATATGCTTAGTGCTCTACGGAAGCCTTATAATAATTATTCCCCTAATTATTAACCTTTCACCACACACGTGTTAATTTGTTAAAACACAATTAGTTATTTAAATTTAATTATTTATAATTAAATTTACTAACAGTAATTTTTTAAACGTCCTTAAAAGTGTAACGATGTTAGTTATTTTTTTCCTAAATCGTTCCATGGTAAAATAATTATGAAATCTATAAAATACCTATAAAACTTTTAAAGGTTTAATGACAAAATGGAAACTTGTGGTACGTTTAAAGTAAAGTCGCAAAGTAGTTCATTAAATATTTATTTAGGGACATAACTATTAGATACGGGTATAAAATCAGCGATTTAAAATTATTATAATATACTAGCTGCTGCACGCGACTTAGTCCACGTAACTTTATAAAATATATCCTATCTCTCAAGTTGGATCGAACTGCACACAGTGTGCAAAGAAAAAGGAGAGGAGAGAGGAGCTCGAAAAGAGGATTATATGGACTGATTTCTTCGTGTTAATTAAAAATAGAAAAATAATCAGCGACTGGTATTAGTTTTCAATTGATGGTTTTCAAACTAAATAGTAGCAGCTTTACTTGTCATACAAAAACCACACCACACTGGAGGCGAAAAAATCTATTTACAAAACAAATTATAATTAAAATTATAAACTAACCCACGACTTTCTATTGACCTCAAGCACGCTATATCTGCTCTAAGTTGCTGAGAAGTTGGGTGTCTCTCAGACTACTTGATGCTGCAGCATCAGATCAATGTTACCATATCATGGAAATACCACCGAAGTATACCAAAGGACAACGGGTTATTTTGGACCAACATGGAAGTTAGTGAAACCACTTCGTCAACTAGGAAATGGGGTGATGATCTTCAGACGTTTGAACAGAGATCTTCATAAACTATAGCTAACAACCATCTCCATCACGTCAGCTTCCAAACACAAAACCGGATCAAAATAGCTCCACCCATTTGGGAGCTACGATTACATAGACAGACATGCAAATACACAGATAAACAGGTCAAACTTATAACTTATAACCCTGTTTCTGCGTCGGGCGTCAGGGGTAAATAACCATTGCACTGTCTTTCGCAACCTTCACTGGGTTGCTGGGATCACCTAGTAAGACGCTACCTGGATAGCGTGGCATAAAATTTTGCATAATTACATAGAGACGGTTCATAAAATCATTTGCGTTTTTATGGAATTTAATAATACGTGAAAACGGCCGCTTGTCTCGTGGCCTGATGCAGAAAAGTAACAAATGATGGCTGCCTAGGAGCAGATATTATGCGATATCACGCTCCGGGTCAGCCCCGTAATGAATGCGTACGCAGTGCTAACAATATTTACAAAAATCGACTATCGAGTTTATAAAAGACATTTGTACAATTTCATAACTTAGTTAACTTTAAAAATAAGAAGTAATATAAAGATTACTTAAACAATATTAGGTTGAAATAATTTTAGGTACAGGTAAGTTACCTATAGACCGTTTTTGGGTGTATACAGGTGTATACTTAGATATGTATATCTCGAATGAGGTTGAATCTATTAAATTTAAAAAACAAGGCTACCCTTTAGTTTTAGCTTAAAAAAGTTAAATAATATTACACAAACTAATCGTAACAGGACCTCAGAACAGATTTTTTTTTGTGTTTTTCCGTCTGTTCTGATGAGTTATTACTCCATTGTCGCGGTGTTCAATTTCTTTCCCTGTTTACGAAACCGCTGCGCATATTCCCGATGGATAGAAACTTCATCCGACGGAGGCATGAATTTCGGAACAAATTCCATATTAATGTGTTTTCGTCCCGCTACAACATGGGCTTCTTTAGTCAAGGAATGCTTGCATAGTTGACAATGCACTTGCGTCTCGGCCCGGAGCAATTTTTGTTTTTAGATATATATTATAAAAAAAATAAAAAAAAAATTTACTACTATAGTCTCGATAGCAAGCAGTTACCAGCATCAAAAATATTATAATTTACAACACTACTATACCTACTAGCTGCCCGCAACTTCGTACACGCCGTAGTTCGTTTTTTGAAAACTTCATAGGTATCTAACATTTTTTCAGGATAAAAATTATACTTGGTATACTTTAATCCAGTTTATTATCAATACATCAGTAAATCAGTTTCTAAAATATGTAAGTGTGCACAAACGCACGGGCAAATAGACAAAAATTCTAAAAACTATTTTTTTGACCTTGGTAACATAAGTACAACAGTACAGTATTTTTTTTAAAATATATTTTTAATATTCTGTACATTAAATATATTTTCAAAAAACACGGTACGTTTACGATTTTATTATAAGTATACCTATAGATATTTTTAAAACAAAAATCTTCTTCCTTCACCGTAACTACCTTAAGTAGGTACTCTGTATATGTACTCGTAGTACATATAAAATGATTCCACCACGATCGAAACAAAGATACGTGGGAAGTGCATAAATAATTCACTATATTTAAAGCTTGTTTTATTGCCGCTCCAGTCATGCTATCCTTCGTCAATGTCCACGCCAAAGTACAACTTTAATGGAGTTTTGTAAAAACGTGAAAACTTATGTTTACTAACTTCCAAGTATGGACATTACCAAGGAAATGATACATCAATATTGTAGTATGTACTAACTTAAAAGTTTGTACTTCTTTCTTGTTTATATTAAGGTGTTTAGTTTCGTCAAACGGGTACTTATTCTTAAGCCTACTCTGCGTTTATGGCTAGTTTATATCACACATTTTTTATAACATATAATATATTTTATCGTATCACAAAATCATCTGTATTTAAAAACCAAATAGTGGTATTTTGGCTTTAATTCTCTACTGCTACAGCGGGTTAGGATATTGGAAATATTTACAAGCTAAAAAATTAGGAATCTGTACTTTAAACAAAACATAGCATAATATTATTATGTCAATCAATCAACATTTTCATTCAAAACTATGAGATATACTATCTCGAGTATGCGGCGGGGTGTAGCGGGTTTCATCCTGCCCATACGGCCAACGCCATTGATGGCTTCAAGCGCCTTAAGCCAAATGAAATATTTAGGAATAGTATAAATGTAAAAGTTTATGGTAATGTATGTTGTATACAGTCATCAGATTGTTCCTTAATCACGAGTAAATTGCTGAACAGAATTGATCCTAATGACTATTCATTCCGGTAATTCGTCACTAGGCTAGTAAACACTTAAAATATCTGAATATTATCCATAGTTCATAGTTCGATAGTTATAGAAACTAATAACACTAACTGTACTAACTAAGAAATAGCATAGCTTCTTTACAGTCATTCAGAACGAGAAAGCAGATATGAAAATTATAACAGAATTTAATTAAGCTTAAATAATTCAATTTTTAAAACAATTATAAATATATAACAACTAAATAATAAAATTATAAAACCTAAACATCAATAGCCTTGTTATATCAAACTCTTGTTATAGCTGCCACAAGCTATAAAAAAGAGAACCATTTTTATATTCAAACATATTCAGGTTAAATATAAATAATAAATGGATTAGTTTAATGGAAGGTTTACTGGGTCTTAGCTATTTTTATTGATTGAAATAACTTAAGTATTTATTTCGTTAAAACGTCGTGCGTTTTGTACTCGTTACCGTTTTATTCAATATATAAAGGGGATTGAAACGTATTCAAAAGGTGATTTTAGTCATTCTTTGTCGACATTCTGTTGGAGTACGTATTCAAAAAAAAATTATAATGATAACGTTTGCTCAGGTGTTCTGATCGTAAAACGTTATTACGTTTATTGGAAATGAGCCAGTGGCATCATGTTACCTATTTCATGTCACTTAGCCATTTCACTACATATTAATAATAGTAGTGGTAGGGCACACTGAGGCATTTGGGCAGCCTGTCTGGCAGCAGTAATCACACCCTTTCAGAAACACCCTGGCAGCAGAACAGCATGTCAGTGCCCATTTTCCTATCCTAATATATGGTCGGCAGCGCACATGCAGCACCTGTGGCGTTGCTTGTGTTATTGGCGACGGTAGCCACCTACCATCAAGTGGACCGTCAGCCTGTCTGTCCACATTAACATAAGAAAAATTAATTAAACAAAGCGTATAGGTAATAAAGTGTATGAACTATGAAAAGAACTACGGATGCAAAATTAATTTCGTACGGTCCGCCGGAAAGTTTCGATTCAACTTTTCGATTCTCCTTTTATTTCCGAGGAAAGTTAATACGACTTCAAATGAATACGCATTTAAATTGGAATTTAATATTTGTTGTTTCATAATTTTAGCTGCACATATTCACATAATTCAAAGAGTTCTCCTGGAAATATTCCCCATACGTAAAATAATAAATTTTACAGAGGCTCTTTTTACAAACAATCTGACATGGGTAATATATATAATTGATATAATTATAATATTTATTATTTTAAAGATGAGAAAAATGGTATCCTGAAATAATCGCTTAATATTTCAACATAGTGAAATATTTGATGAAATTATCTAGGACTATTTTCTATTTTAATTTTAAATTTTCATTTGAATGATGAAATTAGGTTTATTTAATAAAGATTTTATTCCAATAAAATTGTTGGTTTAATTCCAATAACATAAGATTTAATTTAAATATATACATATAGAAATAATTTGTTACAAATTGAGTTTTTGCATTTTTACAATTATATTGATGTTAGATATTACTGCTATTTCATGTACAATACTTTTGACACTGACTGTGAATGCAGCACGAGGCATATTGCAAAAAAAATGCACACAATATATAATGGAAAATCTACGCACATGAAGCTGTGAATCCGTGTACAATATTTATTGCAGATGTTTTGTTGCAATGGAGTTCCATTGCAACATTGACCTGTAGTATTTTTTGCTTTTTTTACTATGTACCTATGTAAGGATATATTATTACATTTTGCTATCAATGTGATTTTTCTTCCCCTTTGAATTCCACTGTTTTCTCTTGTGTATGAAGGCGAATGTAGCCGGAGTCAGCTACCATCAATTGTCTGCCCTTTATCATAAAAAATCCGGATGAGTAGAAACTTTATCCCGCGGACGCGCGAACTTTAAAGCAATCTTCCTTCTAAAGTGTTTCCACCTAGTTACAATATGAGCATCTTCAAGCGAGTAGTAAATAAATTCCTGCAGGGTAAGGTAACGCACTTGTGGTGTTGCTTGTGTCCTACCATCAAGTGAACCGTCAGTCTGCCTGCCACCCTTATTAATATTTGAAAAAAAATATGTGTATTTTTTTAAAAATAGTTGTATATATATGGGTTTGCAGTGTTTTCAATTATTTTATTGATATCAAGTCCCTTGGTCAGAGAGTCTAATAGTGGACGTTACATTAGCACGGGTCAAAATATATACGTTACAATAAAGGGTACGTAGACGTTAGTAACACAAACATAATAATAATTAATTAATACCTTCACAAAATTATCCATATACTGAAAATGCTATAAAATGGTATAATTTAGAGTCACAACAGCATTTGACTTTCAAAGGTTCATATTCTGGAATTTAATAGTGGATCCGCTGCTGGAAGAATCAAGCCCGGATGTTCATATACAGGCTTTTGCTAATGATCTGATGCTGGTCGCTGTTGGGCCCTTGATATAGTGGCACGCTGGGGAGCCTTAAATAAGTTAAAATTTGCAGCCAATAAAATTGAGCTGTTGGTAGCTACCAACAAAATTAAATATACTGAACCCAGAATTATTTCGAAAACGTTTTGTTTTCTTGTGATAGTCATATTTTTCCAAAACTTAATGCGATATGTATACTTATCAATTAATTTCAAGTTCTATATTTTTATATTGGTGTCCCAGTAGCCAATTTCGAATAAGTTAGATGTAAGTAGTTATTTTTAATGTCATATAGATTTTTTGTTTTTATTGTTTTTTATAAATGTCCTGTATTATTAAACTATTTTAACTATTATATATTTATTTCAAATATTAATACTTTGTGGTGAACTAACGTTTTAAGATACAGTGAAAGTTGTTACATTTTTAAGGCACGTCTTCAAAATATTGCCAAACGGTTTTCAATGTTTGGCACGGTTTCAAAATATTTTTAACCGCCGATGAATTTTGTAGTACAACATTGTTGGAATAGCGATCAAAGATGCTTATCGGGATTTGTGGTTTTAAAAGGATTCTTGTGTACAGGTTGGCGCGGACGCAAAATACGACTGTGTATTTCATGATGAGGTGTGTGTGGGGAAGTCGGCGTGGTGCCAAGTTTGCACTGATTCCGGTGGCTCTCAGCTCTTTAAAGCGGTTATTGCATTTTAAATGTGAGCACTGTGAGCATTTGTTGTGCGTTTGTCGTCGCAATTTTAAATATGTAAATTCATAATTAATCTATAGCGAAACAGCGTTATAATTTACTTAAAATTAGGTCCGCAAAAACTAAGTCTTGTATTTATTGTGTTTCTTAAAAACGTACTTAGGTTAAATTAAGTTTCGTAAATAAAATGTTAGTAGTCGCCAATTTTTCAAATTTATTGAATGCATATGTTATTACAGTAAATGATAGTTAGCCTCATATGACTTAATTCAATAGATGTTTTTTAATTTACCTATTTTATATGTGATATTTTTAATGCAAAATTAATCAGATACATTTAAGTATAAATGACTAGTTGAACCAACATTTTTTTTTTTTCAAGATAAAAAGTATGAAATAAGTATGTTAATCCAGTTAATAAACTATCTGTGTGTCAAATTTCATCCAAACCCATTCAGCCGTTTTTGCGTGATTGAGTAACAAACATTCAATCCAAACGTACAAACTTTCGGATTTATAATATTACTGATTTCTTATTACGAAACATCGTAAAAATACAAAGTGAATCTGTTAAAGAATATAAGTAAAATTGTTAGGTACTAGCTGGTGCGCACGATTTCGTCCGCATTGAAAAATATTAAGTAGCCTATCCTGTGTCCCGTGCGTCCAAATGTTTATCTACCAAGTTTCATGAAAATCAGTTAATTCGTTTCAGAGTTATGGAGGAACATACATACATACAATACCTACACTTACAGATTTATTATTGGTATTGATTGATTGATATACATTGTGTACATTCATTTCGTACTACAGATGTTTCATATTTTCAGATTATATGTACAATAAAAAAGAATCGGAATGAAATGGCAATTATTATGTGGAAAAAAGCGACATTAGTTACACGTTTAATCCCTTAACGATTACTGGTTGTTGTGACGTTAACGTATTCTGCTACGACAAATTAATCGGCTATAAAGGAGAAAATATTGGTATTGGCTTGAAGCTTCTACGCCACGCTAAAACGTCGCTTCCCACAGTTAGTAAAAAATGTACAAAACATGTAAATTTACGTTCACTGCGGCAGTTCAGCTGATAGTTTTACGCTTTAGCAATCTGGAATATCGATGCTGTTCGGAATTTCATTGACTAGATTTGGAAATATAATTGAGTTTTCCTATTATACAGCTATATGACTTATAACTTAGTTATACACTGTTGTTTAGTATCCGAATTTTTTTTATTTTTATATATGATGTCCACTTGATGGTAAGTGGCTACCGTCGCCTATAACACAAGCAACAGCACAAGTGCTGCACGTGCGCTGCCGACTACAGTAGTGGGATTAAGGATAAGGGATAAGGAAGAGAAAGGGAAATGGGCTCTAGTATCGTTGGACTCACTCAACGATACACAACAACAACTTACAACATCATGTATGCTACATGATGTTGTAAGGTGGTAACTGCCGCCAGACGAGCTGCTCAAATCCTTCCGGGTGGTTAGGTCTGAATGTCAAAATGTACTGATCTACATAACGTACGTACTTCAAAATGTCTGCGAAAAGCATTATGCACTACGCAGACCAGAGCCAGTTTTGAAAAAATCATTTCCTAATTTAATCCTGCCGGGAATTGAACCTAGCGACTCATCCAACGAGCTCGTCGAATAATATATTTGCTTTGAAATAATCTGTAATTGAAGCGAAATTTGTAAAATTTCTTTAATAAATTTAATTTATAATGAACTCGCATACCTCTGGAACTCTTAATTTATCTGTAAAATCAGTAAAAAAATATTTTTTTAAACTTTTGCGTCATTCATTATACATGTATTAAGATGATATCTTCACTAAATATTGTATTTTAAAACATCATACTTGCAACGTATAATCACTTAATCTTTCCTCAATTTTTTCAAAGTTTTTATTTATCATAAAGCTGCAGTTTCTCTTGCATGATATCGTGCAACAGAAATGACCGTAATCACGTCCGCAAGCTTAACATTTTCCGTCGAAAATTTTCATTTACCTAATATGTATCAAATTTATCACAAACCACGATATGAAATATGTCTGTAATTACCGCACTAAAATGTTGGCAGCCGTCGGTTTGGGTCCCCGAAGCGCTGGAATGATGCCAGACGCTCACCTAAGCGTTTATTTTACCGGACAAACAATCAACATGTGCCAAAATGAAAAATTACAAAAATCCTTCCAAAACTTTTTAAAGTATGCATATATTCTAAAAATAAAACCTGATTAATATTTTCCAAACTGTAAAGTTCATGTTTTCCTTAGGAGACAGAATTCGTAACTAAAATCACCAACATAGATGGTCTTCAGATATGTAATTTGCTTATTTTTGTTTCCCCCCGTGGGTTATACCACCCACGTGACTGGTATATTTCCACTTCACAATAATTTCTTACTTTGCATTTTATTCTATGTCTAAATATTAATTAAAATTGCTTTAGCTTCGATTAGCTGATCTCCTAGCTAATCAAAGTGACAGTGGGTAGATTATATGGCTTTTGTAGAACCGAAAATAAAATGGAAAACTGTTAGCAGATCCCAAACATTGAGTAAGAAATATTATTTGTTAAATTAATAATATTACAATTATTTGTTTATCATTTACACAACGCAAAATACTATTTACTTGGTTTTTTAACTGCACACAGTCTGTATTCATTTAATGTGTAATATTATACAATAATATTAATTTAATAAGTAATACTATATTATAACGCCTGACAAATTTATCGCTATGACGACGGTAACGCCACTATAGTGACACGCCATTTTTCATATTTTTGCTTTGTCCAGCAGTGACCGTCTATAGATTGTTAGACGATTAATGATAAAATTGTAAACTGCTAAGAAAACAAAGGTTAAAGGGTGTTTTATGACTATAATTAACTTCGGGCCAAAGGTTAATTTAACAAGATCTATATTTAAGTGTTATTAAAGTAAAATTGTTTGCATAATTCAAATTCTAATTAAGGTACACTTTAATTCTCTAGAGGCATAATTTAATTGAAGAGTCATTTGCGTAATTAATCGCCGATGAGAGGCCCGTTGCCCTCAGCGCTCAGGGATATCCCGTATCATATAATGTGGGAGCTCAAACCGTTACGGAACTTACCTACATTCATAATGCTATTATTTATAGCGTTCTAAGCTCTTTGTCTAAATCAATATGGTCTAAATCAATATTCTACCTTAATATATTGAATTTATTAAATATGTATAAATGTGAATATAATTATAATAGCAAATTTTTAAGCGTAAATATATTATTGGAACACATAAATATTAGGATTTAAGTTTGCATGTTAATCAAACTTTGATTCGTAACATAAATAACAACAAAGAGTATCAGAAGTCAGAAGAGTCTGTGTAATTGCCCCTCTACATATTCGGCGAACGTTCGCCAATCGAGATGGCCATGCGATGGTTGATACGCAACTACACAATGGCGACATTCAGTTGTGATCTTAACGTTTTCCGAGATGGACGTGGAAGCATTTGCCGCTGCGTCAATATATCTATACCTATCCCGATATATATCTATCCCAATATTTTTATTTTTATTCATTTAATAGTTACAGCATGTAACATTTCACAAATACATTTAAAAAAAACGAATAATTAAAAAATTATAACAAAAATTGTATTATAAAATTATATTAAAAAATTATATATATATTGTTATATTTTTTTAATTTTTAAGTTTGCATATAATGTATAATATGCTTATATAATTATAGATACATGTATATTATAATACATTATATGCAAATACATACATATAGAAACATATTATGCGTGATTGCGTGCATGTGTGTGTGTTAGTGTGTGTGGTACTTCATTATGAGGCCACGTATTAGTCATTTTTAAGAAAATTCATAAATTAATAAACAAAGCGTGACGTCCACACTCAACCGCGTTCGAGCAGGCACTGAGGAATGGGCCACGTGTGGATGCGTACCGCCATCGTTGGCCCACTGCCTTTGATGTGCGGCGGAAAAACCGACATCGAAGCCAACCCACGACAATCGCACGCGCCATAAGCCAACCTACGCAAATACGCCCTCCACACGCTCGCCGATCATAGTTGGCCAACGCTATGGCCGAATATGTAGAGGGGCAATTATATTTAATGGGCCGACTGTGACATTCATTTTAATGACATTCATAAATTTACCTTATATGCACTATGGTATGATATCACATTATACTAGCGACCAGCCATCGTCTTCTTACGGATGTAATTTTTTTATAATATAAATAATTTATATATACAAACCTTAATCGTTTATGGCTCTGTGCATTAGGGAAACCCGTTGAGTGGTTTAGAATAAGTAAGCAGGGATATAGATAAATAGATACATAGATAGATCATAATATTATATAAACAATGATGTGCACATGATTCTTCATTGTGGAAGGAAATAAGTACACTCCTTCACTAGCGTACTGCAGATGGCTATTACTTGATATTTTATGTACCTATCAACATATTAAATTTGTAGCAAGTAATCATCGATTTTCTGATACATACATACATCACATACGAAAGAATCTAGAAGTCCAGGTCCAACCGAGGCTGCCTTGTCTGCAGACCAATTGACGTCCCACTAGGTACACTGTTTTAGCTGAGTCATACACAATAAAATCAATTTTGCTATATTATATGGAAATATAGTAAAACGGGAAAAAAGTTCATCGATCTATGCATGCAGTCGAGCCACGGCGCCACAGCCAAATTTTCTGTTGTTCTAATGTTTTGCTATATTTCAAGTTAATTATCGTATATCGATAACAAAAGAGATATTATATTCATTGAAATATTTTGGTACATCTACTAAAAATAGCTTCAAATTATATTTGTATATGGGATATTAATATTAGTTGGATATTAACATCCCTTCTGCTTCCAACTTGTTCTATGATTGCATTGCAAAATACATATATCGCTCGGCTCATTAAAACTTTAATTAAGTTTTGGCCCACTCGAGAGCTGAATGTATAATCGTTAACTAAGAACATTTCTCTAAGATATTAGTCGGTGCAAAATTTAGCATAACACCACGTACTATAAATGTAATAGTTAAATCTTGTAGATAAGACTACCAGCGGGTCTTAAAAAAATGGTGTCCTACAATCTACTTCCTACTCGTTGAGCAGATTTTTTTATTGGGAGATTGCAAACAATAAAAATGATAAAAATGACTAAAAAATTTTATGTATAGGTTTAAATATGTAAAACTTGAATGATTTCCATTTATCAACAAATGAAAAGATGTTTATCAATTATTATACTATTTCACACCTGGATAATGTAACTTTTGAACTTTTGGTACGCAGGGTCGAGTCAACACCAATAACATCCTCAATGCATTTGCCAAAAGGCTTGACTGTCGGTACCTGAACCGTTGTTGTATGGTTCACAGTTACTAACTATTGAGGACAGCGGTAAGCCAATTTAAAATATTTGTACTAACTTAAATTTAACTTACAAATGATCAGACATGGTCGAAAGAGTTTATTTTATTATTTATGTCCACTAAACCACTAAAACTAATTTTTATGAAATGTCAGCTTAAAACAAAGAAAAACCATGGGCAAGAGCTAATATAAAGTAGGTATATAAACTTACTTCTGTAACAAATACGAGTAGATATACTTGATTGTAGACAATTAAATTAAAGAGGACGAAAACAAAAGATAAGTTTGCAAAAAAAACCGCAATATCACGAGGTCACGTAATAAATAAGAGCCGGGACAATTAGCTTCACTGTCTGTTTGTTTGTCCGGTCCCTAATTCAAAGTTACACAGTTTACTCAACAGTGGCGCCCTGTGTTTGTGTTTATTTAAGTAATTTAGTGTATTCCGCGTAGGTGGTATATTTACTTTGTTAAGGTGTGCCAGAAAATTTTCACTGCAACATAAGGTCAATATTTTATCATTCAACACGTAGGTACCACCTACACTACATTTTATTATTACAAAATTATTTACTTAAGTTTTAATAAAACCAAAAGTGACATAATATTCTATAATGTTCTATAAATATGGCAGGACATCTACCGACCGAAACCACTCCCTTACAGAAGGCCGCCGTGATACATAGCAGCATATGTGCTATAATGTTTATATTGAAAATAAAATAAATAATGTTTAACGTCATTGAGTTGGAAATGCTGGAGCGCCTTTCCCTATTTTTATACCTTGTCCTTGATCCTATCAAAGAAGGTATCGCGATTGGGTTCCTCCTGGCGTTGCTTGTGATTATTGGAGACCATTGCAGGCCTACCATTGTGCGGACCGTCAACTTTATAGCCAACCCTAATCATAAAAAATAGAATTTTAGCAACCATAATCAGGTTAGTTAAGGGAGGCAAAAGATGAAACAATATCCCTTTGTAATGCAAAATACCATAATTTAACATATTTTATAACATACCCACCCTTATTACCAGCAGACAAAAAATATATTACTGAGGGTAAACAATATTAATAGTGCTTGTAAGAAAGTAAAGAGCAGGCTTTGTTCGCGGTATTAATAACCTAATTCTGTAACCATCAATCAACGGGGAACTTCAAAAAACAGCTATTGTGCGTCAAACAAAATACGGCATTCCTTATGGTGTGGAGTTAAAAGCAGCATTATGTAACATTTTATGCAAATGAATGTTCGCTCGGCTTTCAGGCTTTCTAGGCACTTTGCAGAGAAATGTACAATAAAATGGAGCTACTGCGGCTTAGCCAGGATTACGGCCAAGCGGCCTAGTTCGGCGTGTTTTTAACCGCTCAGTCCGCGCTTTATATGCGCAGTCCGCGACTCGATGTTAGCTTAATGGATGCACTACTTATTATAATCATATCATAAATATAAATCTATGAAAAAACTAAACGAACTGCTATTTTCATTAAAAATCTTCCTTCAAATCGTTTGAAGTTTCAATTTTCTTCGAAGGAAATATGAAAATATATTTTTATCAGCGCGATCATGGGCGGAGAATTTGAATATTCCTCTCGATGATATAAGTAGTAGTTCATTATCACTATCGCCGTCTGGTAATGAAACTTGCTTCTGATCTGGTGAATTAAGTTAAAAAGAATTTACGAAAATATCTTTTAAAATTGCTGAGAATTTTGAAAAAAAATTATTACAATAAATTTCTTTTGAATTACTGAGGCTTTACTGAGTGCTTACTACCTCTTTTTTTTTATTTACCGAAGAAAAAAAAATACAAACATTGAAGACTTTTTCAATTTAATTTCATTTTGAAAAGGGAGCACGAGAAAACTTTTGTTTCAAATCAAGTGAAATGTAGTCGACCAAGGGATAACTTTTCTTTCAAGTAACAAACTACTTAGTCGTTAGTTTATCAAGCTTCTCAACTGCTATACCAGTGGCAATTATGATTATATTCTTTGAAATTGTTGCCAACGTTCAAGAATGCCGATGAAGGTTACAGTATAAACTGATAATAATTTATAATAACTAATATCCAAGTGACCATATATTATCATTTGACAAAATGATGCAAAAGTATTTATTTATCAAATTACACATAGATTTTAATTTTCACATTTAACGTTATTTACGTTAACACAAAATGTATATTTTAATGCTTTAACAATAAAAAACAGTTATTTCTTTTTAATGGTTTCAATGATAATGAATACAACAATTTCTACAATACAACGCAGCAGATGGGAGTTATCTGCTGCGGATATGGAGCAGACGGATTTAGATTAATTGTGTAATCTAAGTAGGTACAAATGTGATTATTCACAAATGTACGCGTACACGGCAGACCGTAAAACTATAAAATCAATAAATAAATCAATAATCAAATAATTT
Organism: Synanthedon andrenaeformis; assembly: GCA_936446665.2. NCBI lineage: Eukaryota > Metazoa > Arthropoda > Insecta > Lepidoptera > Sesiidae > Synanthedon > Synanthedon andrenaeformis. The sequence continues at coordinate 6,962,446 of OW387781.2, read as the reverse complement.
TATTGTATTTCTTATTCAGTTACTTTTGATGAATGCTGAGGATCAATTGTGGGAAGTCACTATCGTCGCCCATTAAAAGAAGCAACGCAATTGGGGTTGCAACTGATAAAGGGCTTTGATAGGATGAGACAATGTGGAAATAGAGGAACAATTTCTGAATAGCTCATCCAAACACTACAGTATATTTTATGTTATATTCGGTAGTTAAGGGATAGGTTACTGTCAATATTCGGTAGTCTTCTAGAAAGGATAGATTACTGATGTCAAAATTAAGACCTTTTTAGGTCCCTACTCTATTAAAAATTAAAAAATATTTAAACTGTAACAGGTTTTGTAGTGGGCTGTTCTTGTATCAGTTTCCGCAGGAGAGTTATTTCACGAATTGGCAGAATTTCTATTTACTTGGATATAAAACATGTAGGAGAGACTGGGTACGGTTGTGCCACATTACGATTGTAAAAGTTGTCGCATTAGCGAAACTATAAGGAATAGCGTAGTGGGTCCAAGGGAAGAAAGAAGGAACGTGTTCATCTGCACGTGTGTCACAACATTGCGTCAGCCATTGTGCGACATTCCCATTTAAAGTGCGCAAGCGGTATAGTCGCCCTTATATTTGTGACAATTATAATGAGTCTCAGTATCGCAATTTCCAGTTTTTAGAAATAAGAATAGACCTTAAATTTCTTCTCTTTTTTATATTGTAGGTATGTTGATTTCTATACAAATGTTAATTTTTTCCTGAAGAAGACATTTTCAGATTTTTATATAACATTTAATATCGCTTGTTTTGTATTTTGTCGCAGTTAACTTAATGAATAATAGAAATGATAATTTAACTTTTTTGACCAATTGTAATATGAAGACTTTTACAATAATTATAGAGTCTACTACATTGTCCTACGGAGGGGCACACTGAAATGATCGGGAATAGAATATTTCGGATTGAGTTACAATAAAACCTTTTTTAGAATTTGAATACTGGCCTCTTAGAATCATAATGACATTCAAACAATTAAAAAAAATGATTAAAAACAAAAACTATGTGGTTTAAAGTTGACACGTCGTTAACAGAAATGGAGCTCACGCGTGAACATTTCCGTGCCATAATTTATCACAAATTTCGTCGCGGCTTATCTCAAGATAAATGTCTCAGCGAACTTGTTTCGATTTATGATGTTGAAGCACCGAGTCAAACGACAATATACCGCTGGTATGCCGAGTTCCGACGCGGTCGTGTGTCGCTCAGCACTGTTTCTTCTGCAGGTCGACCAAGAACAGCGGTCACGCCTAAAAACATCGCAGCTGTGCGAACTATTATATTAAATGATCGTCATGTGACATACGAGCAGATTCGGGCTGTTATCAGTATCGGAATGACTGCAATTCAGTCGATATTACATAATGAGCTGTGTGTAAGAAAGCTAGTTTCCCGCTGGGTTCCCCACAATTTGTCCGAAGAGCAAAAGGCGGCTCGTGTAGATTGGTGCCGGAATACTCTGCAACGCTTCAACGGAGGGAAGTCAAATGCCGTTTATAATATCGTCTCAGGTGAAGAATCATGGATTTATTCATACGAACCTGAAAGAAAACATCAGTCAGCAGTTTGGGTCTTCGAAGACGAGGTCAAACCAACGAAAGTGGTTCGCTCCCGCAGCGTGTCAAAGAAAATGGTCGCTACGTTTGTCTCGAAAAAGGGGCATGTTGCTACAATTCCTTTACAGGAACGCAGAACGGTTACCGCCGAGTGGTATAACACGGTTTGTTTGCCAGAAATGATAGCCGAACTCCGAAAAAATAACCCGAAACGTCGCATCATCTTACATCACGATAATGCGAGCTCCCATACGGCTCGGAAGACAAATGATTTTTTAAAGCAGGAAAACGTTGAGCTGATGAGCCATCCTCCGTACAGTCCTGACCTGAGCACAAACGATTTCTTTACATTCCCTAGAATGAAAGATTTATTACACGGTCAACGATTTGAAGACCCCGAAGCAGCTGTGGAAGCGTACAAATCAGCCATTTTGTCAACATCAACTTCAAACTGGAATTACTGTTTTAATGATTGGTTTGCACGAATGGAAAAGTGCATTAAGTTAAACGGAGAATACTTCGAAAAACAATAAAATACAATTTAGCTATACCGTGCATGTGGTTTTTCTTATTCCCGATCATTTCAGTGTGCCCCTCGTATTAGTTGTAAGTGATTAAAGTGTTAGGAGACTTAATTTCATTTAAATAAATAAAATAAGATTTAGTTACTTTATGTTCGTTATTAGTTGCAATAAAAAAGATTTTAAATAATTTTGGAGTATTTTTGAACTTGTCACTTCAGGACGGTTGTGACGTTTTCCCCCTTTTTTTCTAATTTAATCCTATGAGTTAACCATTGTACTTGAGGACAAAATTTTAGTATTTATACGTCGACAAATGTACACTGTACAATAAAAATCATCTTTCTGCCATCTAACTGGTGTATTTACAAAACTATGGGCAATCAAATGAAAATTGTCACAACCGTATCCTACTCTACCCTACCCTACTCAAACTAACAGCAAAGCAAATCTCTCTTTGCTCTCCCCTTGTGCACTCTTTTACCTTATACATACCTGTATTTTATTCGATCTGATATTAGCGCGATGGTCTGCATACATTGTTCGGATTTACCAAAACCGTGACCTCACATACATTTTGTAACTTTGCGGTCATTCGTAGGTTTCAGGGAAATTTATGATAAACTGTAGGTTGTCTTTGTAAATAGATGCATTTTATGTAGGTAAATATTACAATGCTTAAAAGTTTAATAAAACATATTTAATGATCAGATATTTTTTGTAATTTGAATTTTAGTAGAAATAATTAAATTTACTTTTTTTTTTCAAATAAATTACTAAATGTAGAAATAGCTATTATAAACATGACGACAAGACCTACTAGTATAAATAAAGAAAAAAATAGTTGGAAAATTGAGAATATAATCCTATAGCTATCCTATAGATCCCAAAAAAAACGTATATTAATAGCTCTTGCAATATTCTACAAATTATTCATAAAATAAAAATTAAATTAAAAACATAAGTTTTTATGCCTAACCACACAGTACTTAATTGAAAAGGTTCTAAATTACAATTTTCAAAGAAAACCAATATTGTCAGTTAAGTAACAAGGTAATAAATTCGTTTTACTGAAGTTAATTGGTGTTTCAGACGTTTTTATAGAGTATTGGATAACTTAATAACTGCGTTATAGTTTTATATCGAAGCCATCAATTTAGTTGAATTTGAATTTAATTGAACTATTTTATATTTTTCTCGGAGTAAAAATATTCTTACTTTGAATACTAAAATACATAAGGACGTCGTAAAAGTTTATTAATCTTTCCTTCTAAATTCTATCGGTCTTATTCATAAAAAGTTATAGGAGGCTTATTAGCTTGTTATAAGAAATTTACCAAAAAACATTATTCATAAACGTTCAATAGCGTAAAACACTAATAACGCCTTCATAAAATTATTGAAGCCTGAACCCTACTATAAGCCTCTAATAAGGGAACAATTCAAGATGGCCGACTTAAAACAGCTAATTTCTGAATGACGTTTGATGTAGAGTAATGTTTGTAAAGGAGTTGGTCATATCTAAGATATTTATTTATACAAATAATAGTATAAATTACATAAGTAAGATAACATAATAAGCGATATAGTTCTTATTTATATATTTTCTATTTTTACTTCTGTTTTCTTTTAAAACTTGTCATAGAACCCATAAGATAATTAAATAAAACTTTCTTATATTTCCATATCATAAATTTAATCACTTCATTTTACATAGCTATGTATAACTTTATATAAACATATTCATCAAAATTACTTTAAACCATCTCCAAGAGAGATATGATCCATTTTCTTTGCCCGACGTGTTCAAAAGGAGATACCGTTTTAATATACGGCTGTCTTTATTATTGATCTTGTCTTTCCCGTTTTTTCATAGTTTTTGTCTCCATTATTCACTTTAATTGTAAAAGAAATATAATTTTGGTAACTGAAAACGACCGTGATCAAACGATAAAACGTAAGTAATTTGATAACCTCTGCGAAATGTTTTGTTTTCATAAGAAATGTCAAAATGTTACATCAAAATAATCACTTTACTATCATTTAGGGTGTCGATAGAGAGATTTTAGCTTTTTTGTCTATGAATTTTTCAGAACGGCAACTTAACAATTATAAACTAACCCATAGCGAATATTTAGTTATGACAGACTTATTGAACGTTTATGAATGAGCGTTTTAACTAATGAACGTTTTAAACCTCTAATAAGGGATTTTTATGAATAAGAGCGTATAATTTATACAATGGCAAATTACAAATGAAAGTTTAAAAACACATTTGTTTGAAATTCGAATGAAATTGACTGTACATGTGATCGTGACTTGGCGCACAGAGAAGTATTCATTAACGCTGAATATTGATCAAAAATATCTTTTCCAATAATCTCTTATTGGTAAATTCGGTGTACTTAGCTCTTTTTTAAATTTATTTTGATTTCGTTGATACTTGTAACTTATATGTGAAACACTCATACCAAATAAGTAATATAGACATAATTTTGCGGACAACATAGTGAAACAAGTTTCATAAATACGCGTGCATAGGACGTTTATTGATATTTTATGTTCTAATCTAATATATAACCTCAACTTTTGTTTCTGCCGCATGACGTCTACTGCTGGCCATGCTGGACCTGTCCTATAATTTTCCAATAGGACCGGTCAGAAGCAACCTGGAACCACCGTCGACCCGCGGCCTTTATGAACGAATTCTCTCCATGTGGATTATTTCAGCATAATATGCTAATTTGAACATCAATCAATGTCAACATCGGATAATATGATTATTATGAATTAATACTCTATTGAATTGTCCACTAAAAATTGTACATTAAAGCTGTAAATGTCTGTGCAATGAGTATTGTGCTTTTAAAAACCAATCTAAGATAGTCTGTTTTTTTTCAAACCATTACAAAGCCGACTTATATCTGACACTGGACTTAAAAGAAATTATTAGCAGGTGTAACTTTTTGCATTTATATAAATATTTATTGTTTTTTAAATTCTAACCATTGAAATCAGTAGTTTTCTGTAATAACTTCTATGGGCTTTAAGGCTATATTTACAAGATTTTTTAAACCGTAAGTAAAGGAATAAATAAAATGTAGCACAACTTATTGGGACTTACTAAGTATGGATTGAATTAAATCATACTTAGTAAGTCACATCAAATTAAAAAGTCATTGTAATAGTTATGATTTTCATTCAATTAAAAAGAAAGTATAGGTAATTATTTAATTATTAGGTCTTTACATATGAAATTGGAGTTTTATCGTACTGGGAATTTTGGTTTCAAATATCTAGTGTTTGGTTACGAATTTCTAATTCAAATTTGTTTCAAATAAAGCTTGCGTATTTGTGTTATGAATTGTGTTTTGTTTGTGTTAAGACTTGTGTTACGAATTTGCTGATTCATTTGTTTACGCGTCATTTGATTTTCTCTGACATACTTACTTCCGTTCACAATATGTAAAACTTATCTCAAAACTAATCTCGCGTTATTTACGAATACAAGTCCCACTGTGGCAGGGTTGGCATGATTATAACAAGTTGTTTTAAAACACGTGTTTAAAACAGTTTGAAATAAAACTATGTTTTTTATTAAGTGTTTCAAAACACAGTTTAAAACAAGTTTTAAACAATGTTTAAAACATGAAGAAAAAAACAGGGTTTAAAACTACATTTAACTGCAAATGAATGGAAATGAATCCAAACGAATATATATGTAGAACACTAAATAGCTTAAAATAAATTTACAAGTTGAGGCTTTGTTGTATTTTCATTTAAATTATTAATTCTAAGATAAGGAAACCTTTATTTGGAATTGAAATTAAACATAGCAAGTTATCATTCACACTTCACACAATTTTAATAATTAAATGAAGTATTAGACAGACAGGCTGTGGTATTTATAAACTGCATAGGCAACTCCCCGCCAGTAAAGTCCCGCAGGGAAAGTCCCTATGTCGGCCGTCGAAAGAAAGTAATTCACTGGATTAGTGGGTATTCCCCGCTCTCTCTCTATCTACATACAAGGTGTATGTAAAGTGTTTTGTATTGATTAGATTAGATACTACGCAACAAAAAGTTAATATTTATCGTTTTGTTAATTTTTACTAATGTGAATTAGGAAATAGTTTAGAACACTTGTTTTAAACATTTTGAAATGTTTATTTTATAAAATATAAAAAAAAACTGTTTTTCTTCCAACCCTGCACTGTGGCATCAGAAAGTGCTGTGTATAGGGCAGTATCTTTCTATAAGGCGCAAGTCCGATCTTGCATGGAGTATTGCTCCCACCTCTGGGATGGCTCAGCCAAATACCAACTTGCCGCACTCGACTCGGTGGAACGCAGAGCTAGGAGACTCATTGGCGGAAGTACGTTTTTAAAAACTAAGATGCAGAGCCTGGCACATAGACGCAAAATTGCCAGTCAATGTGTCTTTTATAAGATGTACTTCGGAGAGTGTGCTCAGGAGCTGCATGAACTCATACCGCCTTCCCCTTTCTTCCATCGGACATACAGAGAAACGGTTGGTTACCATCCTCATCTTGTCGATATCCCTCTGTTTCGGACCAAGCGCTTTAAAACATCCTTTATAATGCGCACTGCCAAGGTTTGGAACTCCCTGCCGGTGTCTGTATTTCCGAGCACATATAACCCGAATCTATTCAAAGTTCGAGTGAATAGGCACCTTCTGGGTGAGCTCGCTCCATCATAGGCCTCATCTTCGCTACACACCTGGATCTTGGCCAAGAGCAAACCCAATCTCTACTAAAATAAGGGCAGCTACTGCAAAAGCAATGACATGTTTTTGGTTCCAACATTTTCGTTCTGGAAATTTTGACCTTCAGAATAATCCCTGTTGAGGGCATTTTCAACAATTTGTGATAAAACAAATCTTTAAGAAAAAAGATTTGTATGAACTACAGATACAATATGAAATTGTACCTAAGTTTCTCGTGTGAGACTAGAATTAACCTTATACTTGTATCTTTAGTAATATAAGTTTTTACTTTATCAAACACTATTTCATAAAATTGTTATAAAATCATAAAATTGTTATATCATCTAAATATCGACAGTAATGATAGAATTATGGATAGTCAGCTTATTGCGATTATAGGGCCCTAGGTATGTGGCCGAGCTAAAGTAGTGTATAGTTCTCAAATGCCTTATTATTTTCTTATATGAAAAGAACAGATATATTTTAACAATGTGCCAAAAGCAAATAAATCGTTAAATTTACGACAGAAAACACATACATAATTTGAAGCAAGCTTCACGGTGCCAAGTCTAAACGGTGGATGCGTTAACTCCTGAATTTCTGTTGCATTTAGAAATTCCCGAGTAAGAATCGCTTTGTGGGGCGACGCATTGTCGTGGTGCAGAAAAAGTCCTTTCAAGCCCAACTGAGGTCATTTTGCTTTCAAAACCTCAGACTTGTGGTAAGCACACTTCACTGTAATATTGTGCATTTACAGTTTTTGTCCTTCTTAAGAATTTTTCGCCACATGGCCGCTTGCAGAAAAAAATGTCGCCACCATTTTTTTGTCGATACTTCGCCCACGTTTCACTTTTCTCGGGGGTTCTTCGTCTGGAAATACCCAAACAGTGGACTGCCGTTTTGTTTGTGGATCGTACTAATAGATACAAGACTCGTCTCGAGTTAGGATGTCAAAAATCTTACGACCTTCGCTATTTTCAAATTTTACGAGCATTTCTATGCGCCATGTCACTCGCGTTTCTTTTTGTTCAGTCGTCAATGAGTGAGGAACCTAACGCAAACAAAGTTTCCTGGCCTGCAGGTGTTCATGTAAAATTTCATTTATGGCCGGTGATGAAATTTCTAGTGTCCTCTATTTACTTATATGTTGTTTTTGGGTCTTCTGTCAAAAGATTTTTCACAGCTGTGATGTTTTCTAAAGTCACTGAAGTTGCGGGACGGCCACTTCTCTCTTCGTCTTTCAAATGAAATTGTTCACGTTTAAATTGTGAATACCACCTGAACACTGCTCCCCAAAAGCCGACATTAGTCGCTCAAAGCATTTGTTTTCCTATAAACCGAATTCATAATAGTACAACAATTACAATATTCGGTTAGGTACTTGAGGATTTAATTACAATTATTTTATGTTAAGGTCGGCAGACAGGCTGATGGTCCACTCGATGGTGGATGACAAGTATATAAAAGTCTGTTACATCATAAACATAACAAAAATACTTATCATAAATATACAACAGACTTTTGTATTACTTTGTTCATAAAATTATATAAATTTTTAATTATATCTAGTACGTTGAATCGGCTACTAAGAATTTTTTAATGTAAATCTTAATTGCAGTTCTTTTGTTTTTCCAGACGCTCTTCATTTCTCGTTATGAACAAACAATATTGGCTTAATCATCATTTTTGCCCTCGGGGAATGATACTACCTAAAACATTTGTACAACTTTTTCGTCTTAAGATATTTATAAATGAAACCTCACTTTAAAGTAAGCAAATATACTTTAGAGTCAGCTTATATTGATCAGTTAAAATTGTTTTTATTATATGGCTTTGTGACTTCGTGGTTCTTTCATATTCTACATATGTTATTTACTCTGAATATTGTTATGTATTTGTACCTGTAAATTTCCCTAAAATAAATAAATAAATATGAAAGGACCGCGAAGTCACAAAGCCATGAGTTAGGAATATGTGCGAATTCTTATCATTCTTATTATTCTTATTATTGCTATGTTCTTCTTAAACCATTTCTCTGTGTGTTTGCTTGCGTTTCGTGGATTGATTAATAACATATCATTAACATGAGATACATTAAATTAACTACATTTAAAAACTACATTTACAAAACTATTCGTTAATCTTAGAAATAATTTTTGACTTAAATTTTGTGTCCATCTCTTGGGAGCTCTTCGCATAAAGGACAAAAAGAATATTTATCTTGAGAAAGAATAAAATAGTAGCTAATATACATTTTAATAAGGACCACCTAAATCACTGTGATGCATAACAGTGAGTTCTATATTCTGGTGCATTTTCTCAGTTAATATTTCTTTGGAACGACTTTCTTCGTTGCCCGTCGCGATAAAATAAATTGTGTGCTCCTTTTTATAAAGTTCTCCAGCCTTTTTCATTTCTTTCATTAACATATACCTTGTACTGTGTACTTAAACATTTCCCTTAAATTTAATTACCTTATAGTTGAATTGCTAATTGCGTAATTTAAAGAAAGAAAGAAAGAAAGCAAATTTTATTAATAAATACATATACAATTATGTACTATCCATACTTACGTATGTTAAACCTATACAAATGAAATGCAACCCAACATTAGAATAAACAAAGGGAATCCAAGATTCCAAATAACACTTTTCATTATGCCGTACCTCGCCACAATTTGGTTGGAGGAGATTCGAAACAGTCTATTAGGGTCGAGCCATTATCCTTGCAAATCACGCGAACCGTCCAGAACTAATATCACTAAACATGGCTGTATCATAAAAAAGGATGACCGACTAACTTCATTCAGTGCAGAAGATAACAACGTCTGAAGTCTTTAAGAACACGTAAATAGGTGCACTGATTTGCAACCACAAAAACTGAGTATTAAAAACCAGTTAAACTGTTAAACACAAAACCAATTAAACTGAATATTAATATTAAAGGAAAATAATACAGTGTGCCACAGATGTTCCTGAATCGTTTCAGAGACAGACTGGGCCGCTTGGTATTACGCGTAGCAGATGAGCGTAAAGTAAGGGACTACGATCACTATTCACTGCCTAAGTCAAGGCGGCGTTGAGGCAGAGGTGTGTCGACTCCGCGTCGAAGCCGCCGCGCCTCCGCCTTGACATTTGCACTCTTTTTTTGACGAAGAGTAATCCGCTTATAGATTTCCTACCGCTGGCTAGCATCTGATCATGCTAGTCCTTGTCCTTTGAACGGGATGGGCCGGGCTCTGCCGAGGCAACAACTCCGATCCACCCCAGGGCAACCTAGCCATTGCTGGCTAGACTAACTCAAATGGGGGATTGCCGGGGACACCGAGGTAATCGCCAGGCGAGGGGAACCATGTGCGCAGGTCCCCTAGGACATTTAAGGACGAGCTTGATATGTCCTCCTCTCCTACCCAACCGCCTGCGTCTGAGGAAAGCGAGACTGGCCTCTTCTTCTCGCTCCCTCTCAGCTGCCTCCTTCTGCGAATCCATAATGGCGGATTCGCAGAATGAAGCAAGCAACTGCTTTCCAAGTGGTCACACTATAAAGCATAGCTTCAAACATGCTTGACATAGGCAAAATGCCCTGGAGACGAGCTGGAAGCGTGCCGCGCGCCCCGACTCGACGCCGCCTCGCCTCCGCCTTGACTCTTGCAGTAAGCGGACGCGGATATGATTACATAAAAAATATAGAAGAGGCGCGCCTCTTGGTAACCTGCTATGCGACGCTGCTTCGACTTTTTTGCAGTGAGCAGAGTCCCTAAGATTTATGCCTATCCAATCTTCACCTAATTTTGTACCCCTTATTTGTAATTTCGGCAGCCCATTTGTATGGTATTCTTGTGATTGATAATATCCTTATTTTATTGCTATTTATAAATAATGATTTCACTGTCACATATAAAAATAGTACCTATCCTGTAAACGTTCTTGTGTTGTTAAAAGTAGCTACTATTTCGGGTAAATAGTAATAGTAACTTTTTTCATTAGTGTTCTTTAATGGCGGTTGTCACCACTGATACAACTTAATTCATTCTTTTGATAACTGTTGATAACTTTTGATAAATTATACCTACTCTTTACTCTCGCGAAAGCTGTGTCTGTAGCGGAAGCTGTGCTGCCTTTATTGCGCTAGCTTGTAGTAGGATTGCTGCAACAGTCACATTATGTGAGGATATGGTGTGTGATTGTGACCTTAAAACACTCAGGTGTTGTTTTGTTTTATTCATGTCCAAAGCTAATAGCCATTTATTCATTCATATTAAGTACTAATTAGTATTTTTTTTAAATCCAGTGATTTCCAACCCTTTAAAAAATTACTAGTGGTCGTTATCGGCCCTTAAAGTAAGTACATAAAGTACTTTACTTCGTAACTTGAAGTTCTGATTATCAGATATTCAGATAACCTCAGCTAAATATGTGTAATTTTGTTTTTGTCAACTAGAGATTCTAAAGCAAACGTATCATCAAAACATAATAATCCTTAGTCTGGAAACAGGGAAACACACTCAAAACTATTATTATACTAATTTAATGTCGTGTAACTTAGAAGCGTTCTTAATGAAGTTCTGTAATACGATACATCTTCAGCTTATAAAATTACATAATTACGCTCTATTCGCTTTAAATTACAGCATACTTGAAACAATAATTACTTAGAACATATATGTAGATTTGAAGATCATATAGTTTGGAAATCGGTAGTTGAAGACTTTTAAAGAAAATCGGTACCTACTAATATTATAAATGCGAAAGTTTGTATGGATGTATTGATGTTAGTTACTCTTTCACGCAAAAACTACTGAACCGATGACCATGATGTTTGCACACACGTTGTCTGGTACACCAGAAAGGACATAGTGTACCTTTCATCCAGTAAAAAAGCACTATTCCCGAGGGATGATCTAAAATAACATAAAAAACTAACGCCTGGCCAAAGTGTTATAGCAACAAGAGGTCAAGCGTTATATTGCTTATTTTTTTATATTTTTCAACGCGGACGAAGTCGCGGGCACCAGCTCGTATTAATAAAAAAAAAACAACTTTCACATTACTTTTAGACGGCTTCAAATCGTCGGTCTATTCACTGCGATTTCTCATCAACTTTCAAAAGCTCCGTACTATAAATTTTTTGTTCGCGTATTAAATATTCTATGTTAAAAAGAAACCATCAAATTTTCAACTTTCAGATGTTCATAAAAGTTATGAAAACGAGTAGTGAACATTGAAGTTTTCCTCATGGCTTCAGCACTCGACTTTCTGATAAAACTCCCAGTTTCACGACGGCCTAACACGGAATCGCTGAAACTTTAGTCGTTGCGGACAAGTTTAATACGAGTTTTGTGGCATTCGGAGACATTGTCGTTATAAAATCGAACCTTTGTTTTTGTTTCTACATTCGCGTTCATCCTAACATTATTATCAACTTCTTCGATGCCACTTTACTCTTTACACAAACAAATTTAGTTTAATATGGAAACTTGATTATTAAATCACCTCTTAGATAAACTAAGTGGGCACAACGCGTTTTCATTTCGTTTAATGTCAACAATAAAAATACAAGCGGCCATTCAGACGAAAATTGACTAAACACAGCACGTGGGTCGAGCTCTTGGAGGGAAACTGTGTGAGGATACAAAACAGTTTGATACACCCTCCCACACCGCCACCCTTTCCATTTTAGCTTCAACCCTCGCTTTAACCTCAGTCGTGCCCGACGCCTTTAGGTGAACGGACGTGGTCACGTTGCTAACGTATGCGTGAACTTTCCGTTACGTCACACTCGGTGGTGGAATTTCTGTCGGACATATTCGAGTGTCCTTTCGAGGTGGTATTGATATTAGTTCTGTGGGATGGTGATCCGATGACATTGTTAATATGGCACGCCGACGGGAAGTCAGGCATGCTACTTTCACGCATCTGTGCACCACATTATTGTGGTTGCTCACCTGTTTTAACGGTAAGTTTTAGTGTTATAAGGGTCAAATTGGGTACAAAAGGGGCTGTGGTGCGATCCTATACGCTTCGATACTCGCAACCGTTACTGTGTTCCGCAAGACCTTTTTTATTTACTTTCCCGATTTTGCAATGAATGAATTAGTTATGCTAATACATTTTGGACAAGAACATCTTTGGTATTGTATTTAAAATACCAAAGGGGTCGCATTTGAAATCGGGTATAAATGTAGTTTCCCATAACTAAGTATATCACATTTTTCACAGTTTTAAGTAATTAATTAATTACTACAAAAATAAAAATTAAATATACCTACTTATAAAAATAAATAGAATAACTGATAACATGTAGTCAGTACTAAGTTCTTCCTGTGGTTGCAATTCAATATATTTGCAACAATTAAATTTCATGTAAATTTCAGGAATTATAACAATAGAAAAATATTGTTCACATAAATATTATGAAAATGAACAAAATTTGTAATAATTACATATATAAATGAAGAGAATATTTTGTGTATAATATACAGACTACAAACGATGAATAAAATATAGATTTTATTCATTGTTTTTAAAAATTTGGAATAAAGTTTCTTTGTTAACATTGCCCAAAAATAAATAATATGATAAATGGAATAGATGACTTATAGTTATCGCGTCATAAATTGTATACGATTGTTACAATTAATAGCTTTGTTTTCGTAGAAACAAAAGATAAAACTACAGATAGTAATTCTTGGTTCTGAAATAGAATGTTACGAACAATTAACTTTTTTGAGATAAATATTTATCAGCGATATTTACTTATGTTTAATTCATAACACTTTATTTAATCATATTACTCGTATTATTTAAATGCTAAAAATGGTGTATTAAGTTGTTTATAGCTAAAATATTTTATTTTAATAGAAAGAAATCGGTGGTATTTTTAGTATCTCAATTAAAACAAATGAAAAACAATACTACATTTAATATTAAAGAGGAAAAAAAAAACAATAGAGTTGCTATTTGTTTGCGTTTAGGTATAGCGTTTCTTTATTTTATGGATAATTGTATTTTTAATTGATTTATAAATTTCAATAAAATTAATTTGATAGTTAACTAATGCAAATAAAAGCCGAAGAAAATAATATTAATAAAGAGATGGGCCGAAATTTCCATAAAACCGCGATGTTTTTCATACTTACTAGGTACGTCAAATTTAATTAGATATGATATTTAAGCGAGAACCAGGGCCTTATTGTCAGCCATACAGTGGTAGAATAGTGGCTGATTATTAAATTATATTCACACATTCTAAAGCTAAGTGGAACAAAAAAATAAACTGTCTTTATTATCATCAAAATTCTGCAACAAAACTAACAATATGAACGCTACTTGCGTTTTTTGATGAATTTTCGAATTAATTACATAAATTAAAAATTTTTGTTCATGGAATTACTTTTTTAAATTCATAAACACGAGAAAAAAGAAATAGAATAACAGAAGAAAAAGAAGAAATAAAATAAAAAAATATTATATTTCGTCCAGTGACCCAATTTTTTAGACTGTCTAAAATACCGTCTGGGATCAATAATTGTAATAATTTGAGTCGAATGAAATATTTTAAATATATTTTCATTATAATATAATATAAAAAAACCTTTTTTGGTAGTTTAAAATGCATATAATTATGTGAATAAGTCATCTAAGTAAAGATTGTGAACGATAGTAGTGTTTATGCATTAAATTGTGAAGATTTTAATCCGCAAAAGTGTAAAATAACAATAACAAAGAATAAGACAAGTAATAACAAAAGTGACAAGCAGGCTCAGGTCACTTAAAATATTTATTTTTAAGCCAGTTTAATTTCCTGATGGCTCAAACCTGCATATAAAAATTTATCAAGATGTTTTTCATATGTGCGCATGGGGATTTTATGGTTGTTCCCACCACAGTGCCTGTTCAGTCTAAAAACTTCTAATCCGCGTGTGATAATTTCAAGACGCGGTTGCTAAGGCCGCCATCGGTTGTCCTAGCGACGACATGCGTCGCTAGGTCTCTTCCACTGCAGCGTCCAATTGCAAGACCATCCTGTGACGCACCTACGTAACGACGCATGCGTCTTGTTACCAAAACAAGCAGCCGTCATATTTTGACTTTGACTTTTTTATGTTTTCAGTGTACATTTTAAGTTACTTTATTGTGTTTTTAACTTTGTTTTAAGTTATTCTTTTTTGTGAATTTATTTATCTGTTGTGAATGCAGTCCGTGACCCAATCTTGTGATGGCACGTCGAACGCGACACATACATGTACACAGTGCAACAAGTCATTCAAATCTTTGAAAGGCCTCAACATACACACTACAAAAACACACAGGAAATGTATTAGCCAAAACAGTTCACCTTTAGACATCCATCCCATTATTCCGAGTGCGCCTACTTATGTAGCCAACGATCCAACTCCTTTCCACACATATCTTAGCCATTTGAAAAATAGTATACCCATAGTTAAAAGAATCCCTCGAGGAGCTCGAATAACCGTTGCTACACATTTGTCACAATTAATCCAGAAATGTTACATAAGCAATTGCACTCAAGACTGGCAGAACCTATTTTTATTTTCATACAGCACACTACATATAATAAAAACTGATGAACCGAATTTATCCTTGACACAAAAGATTAAGAATAACTGTGCTGTAAGCTCCTCGCCTTCTCCCGCACCTCTAATCAAACATGATGCCCCTCGTAATCGCAACAAACTCATCGAAAACAAAATCTGTGACGGAGATCTCAAAGGTGCCGCTCGCCTTTTGTTCTCCAACGACGTGCTATCACCAGATACCTCTGACACCCTTCAGGCCTTACGGACAAAACATCCTCCAGCTCCAGCAAACCCATATTTTCTCGACCCACCAACAGCAGGGCAAGCATGCCTTCAAATTCAAAACAAAGATGTTACGGATGCCATTTTATCTTTTAAACCAGGTTCGGCTGCAGGTTTGGATGGAATCTCACCCCAACATTTGAAAGACTTAACATCGCATTCTGTGGGTGATGCAGGCGAGCAACTTGTAAATTCGATCACTAAATTAATCAACTTTATGTATTCCGGTAATGTCAATCCAGAAATTGTTCCCATTCTTTTCGGCGCGAACCTCATTGCCCTCACCAAAAAGGACGGAGGGGTGAGACCAATTGCTGTTGGATCAACACTACGACGTCTGGCCTCCAAAATTGCTGTTCGACATATTTTACCAAAATTAAATTCGGAATTTGAACCCGTACAGTTAGGCTTCGGTGTAAAACGAGGGTGTGAGGCAGCCGTCCATGCCCTACGCTCTTTCCTAACTTACGGACAGCCTGACGTGTTGCTCAAAATTGATGTTAAAAATGCATTCAATTCGGTAAATAGGGATACCCTGCTGACGGAAATAAAACAACATATACCGGAAATATACAATTATCTTCTTCTCAGTTACGCTGACCCAACAAAATTGTTATATCGTTCTAATGAACTGTCTTCGGAAGTAGGTTGTCAACAGGGTGATCCCCTTGGGCCTGCAATTTTTAGTTTGGCTATAAATCCGATAATCAAAAATTTAAATTCTAAATTCAACGTTTGGTATTTGGACGACGGAACCCTAGGAGGTGATGTGGATACTGTGTTTTCGGACCTTTTTTTAATCAAAAATAAATTTGAAGCCATTGGTTTGGACCTTAATTTTAGCAAATGCGAACTTTTTATAAATAACTGTGACTTAAATTTAAATGACGTAAAACAAAAATTTAATATTTTGGCTCCAAATATTAAAATAGTTAACAGTAATTCCCTTTACCTTTTAGGTTCTCCAATTTTTGATGAATCTATTTCTGAATATATTAATAATTCAATTACTAAATTTCAAAATACTGCTGACCGTCTCCTTGAAATTAGTCCACATTATGCACTTTGCATCTTAAAATTCTGTCTTTTCGTCCCAAAATTTATGTATGTGCTCCGGTGCTGCTCCTTTTGGAATCACCCAGATCTTTTGACACAAGTAGACGACTTAATCAAAATTAGCTTAGAATCGATTCTTAATATGCAGCTGAATGAGCAATCTTGGACCCAAGCATCCCTACCCATCCGTTATGGTGGTTTAGGGATTCGCAAAATTTCCAGTGTCGCTTTACCAGCCTTCCTATCTTCTGTCCATAGTTCAGCAAATCTCATAAGTAAAATTTTAAGGGCATCCCCTTCAAACTTTGAGATTGCTGGCTTGGAAGAAGCTAGAAACGCTTTCTTAATTGCATGCCCAGGTCAAAATTTTCCAGTTTCTCCAAATTCACAGAGGATCTGGGACGACATAAACTGCAAATTGACATATGACAATCTTTTGAGCTGTAGTACAGGTTCGGCGCGTGCTAGGCTTTTGGCAGTGGGTGCGCATGAGGCCGGCTACTGGCTTCACGCGTACCCTTCGTCAAATACAGGAACATTTCTTGAGCCTGACACGCTCCGAATCGCAACCTGTCTACGGCTTGGGGTTCCGGTCTGCGCTCCTCATAAATGTCCCTGTGGCAGTGATGTCGACAAGCTAGGACATCACGGACTGTCATGCCAAAAAAGTGCAGGCCGCTTCTCGAGACATGCCGCACTTAACGATATCATACGCCGGTCCCTTGCCACCGTCAACGTGCCAAGTCTACTTGAGCCGCCTGGGATCGCAAGAAACGATGGCAAGAGACCGGACGGTATGAGTTTGATTCCATGGAAGATGGGTCGGGTGCTGGTATGGGATGCAACCTGTTCAGACACGCTGGCCCCTTCCCATCTACATGGAACCAACAACAGAGCTGGTGCGGCTTGTGAAGCGGCTGAAAAAGCTAAAGCATGCAAATACAGGGGTCTAGGCTCCGAATATGATTTTGTCCCATTCGGTGTCGAGACCCTTGGTCCGTGGGGTCCTAGCGCTATAAGGCTTTTTAAGGAAATAGTAAAAAGGTTAGTCGACATCACAGGAGACCGAAGAGCTGGCAGCTACCTCGGACAAAGAATTAGTCTAGCTATTCAAAGGGGGAACGCTGCCAGTATCTTCGGAACCTTGCCTAAAGGGACTTCTTTTAATAATATATTTTAATTATTGTATTATATTTTTTAAGGTTTTTAGTTTTAGGTTCAATTGATAATATTACACTGAAATGTGGTCTCTAAAAAAAAAAAAAAATAAATTAATAAGTTGGAATATTATTCCATACATATTTTTATGATATTAAAAACATGAAGACCTTCCGAACTCGCAATATCAAAGGATTATGTCTCGTTATGGCCTAAAGCCGATTTCTTTACGTTCTCATGGACCTTTGTTAAATTCGTATATACATTTTTCAAGGGTTTTAGCTATGAAGATTTATAGCGACTTCATTACAACGAGCACAACTAGGTGGTGTACCAGGAAAATTTAAAAGATATGTTAAACTCAGAAGGAAATTCTTTTATAATGCGACAAGAAGGAATTTCCTTATATACAAACAAAACTTTCTGTTTTGTCCCAGAAAAAAAATTCTTTTCATTTCGGATTTTTATTTTTATACAGTATTTTTTTCTTTTCATTTTTCTTTCCTTTTTCATAAAATATTCCTTTCATTCCTTTTTTATTTTTTTTTTAATCATTTCAATACTGCCTCAAATTTCAATCATCGAATCGATCTTATTTATTGTCTATAAAAGTATACAATTATCTATACTGACTTACTAGGGACTCGCTCTCAGCTACGACCAGGAATAAAAAGTTCCGTGAAAAATTAAATGGTGAAAACCGCATCAAAATCCCTTACGTTGTCTCAAAGGAGTTAGCGGCAATACAGACAGACAAGGAAAGCGACTTCAAATTATATTACGTAAAGATTGTCCTACAGATTCTAACAGACGACCTGAAAGGCTTCGCAGGAAGCGGCTGGATCGAAGCGACCTGAAAGGACTCTGATTAGTTGCGATTTTTGGGAAAGGCAGTGGAGAGACAGGAACTGATGATGATGAATATAACATGTTAAACTTCTAAACCAAAAGTGCGAATATTATGCCAGAGACTAAACATACGTGTATAAACACATATAACTATACCAATAAACTGTACATTTAATGCGTTAGATCGATTAAACGAACCCGATATGTTTGTATGTAGTACGGGCGGAAGCAAGGGGATGTCCGGCTAAATCCGAGAGAGAGAATGTTATTCCCACACCAGTACTCATTTTAGCTAAAATACCTACAATGTGTATTCCGTACAAAGTGTATCTAGATATAGTATTTATTCTCTTGACTCGTTGGTTAAGTTTTATCTATGGATTTTATAAATGCGAAAGATTGTGAGGATGTATGGATGGATGTTTGTCACTTGTGATCGAGATGGTTTATAGTTTATAGCTAGTTTATGAAAATATGTTCAGGCGTTTAAAGATCATAAGCCCATTTCCTCGTTGACGAAGGGATTTCACTAATTGCCCCATGTTCGATTGATGTGAAATTTGGTATAATATTACTTCGGTGATATGACATGGTAACCTTGATCCGATGCTGTTGAGGAGTTGGGTGTCCAGTGTCTGGAGGAACCCAACAAGATATAGCGTGTTTTGACTCAACAGAAAGTCACGGGTTAGTTTATAATTTTAATTATGGCTGATTACTGTACAAATTTAAAAATTGCAATCTGTATACCGGCACCTACGGTCAGCGGAATCGTTGTAGGTTCATTTCATAGTTGAAAGATACACAATCGATATAATAATATAGCGCTTGGCGATGACTGGGAGGCGTGTTTAATGAGAATATGTAAGTGTAGTGTAAAAGGCATATTTCTTGAGAATATTCCTTTTACTGTATTATTTTTTCTAAATGGATGTATGTATATATATGTGTGTAATCATAAAACTAGAACATCTGTTTGTTTACCATGACAGTTGGTTCAAGGCGGGGCGAAGCTACGGACAGTAAGAATAAGGAATAGTTACAATAAGAAAAAGTCATTTAAGTAGAAGTAAGATTAACATGAAATTGTGTGTTTGAATCTTAGCGATACTTTGGAACCACTTAACTGATTTAAAAAATATTTCCCATGCATCCGAGCCTAATATAGGCTCTACCTATATTAGAGTATATATTAGAGCCTAATATATATTAGGCCTAATATATATTAGTCCGAGTCTAATGTGTGCTCTGAGGCTTAACCCGAGTCAAATATTTATTTGTATTATAAATTTAAGAATTTTTCAAATCCCTTTATCGGGGTAAGAGAGCCAATTTGCTCCTCCAAAAAACACCGTAGATACCTACGTCTGTAACATTTTCGAGTAAGTTCAATTTCTTTTACCTTTTTTATTATTAATTAGCTGGTGCCCATGACTAAAATAAAAAACATAACATCTGGGAAAATACACTATGAGTACTATAAAACCCGATATATTTATCGCTTATATTTACGGCAGTAGCGCCAAACTTTTTATATTTTTAGACGATCCCACGGGAACATAACATTTTTCCAGGATAAAAGTATCCTGTACGTTAAGCCAGATAATAAGTTATTTGTGTGCCAAATTTCATCCAAATCCGTTGAGCCGTTTTTGCGTGAAAGAGTAACAAACATCCATACATCCATCCTCACAAACTTTCGCATTTATAATTTTAGTAGGATGACTTGAGTATTATTAATCTTTCGTGGGTTATTAACATTTTGTCTTATTTATGAAATCGTTATACATTTGTTATTTCTATAGAGTATGTATAGGTACTCGTATGTAGAATATCACGTGCTGCGGTTGCTTGAAAGATTTATATCCAGCAATAAAGAATCATGTAACGAATTTGGTTAGCATATTTATAATATTGCATAAAGTTTATCGTCCCTGCAAAATGAAGATTTAACATGAGATTTAGACATTTTTAACAGCATTAATTTTTTTTTAATTATTAGTCTTGATCAAATAAATATAGTTCTAAGCAATTTGAATATCAGAACTTGTGAAATTATTACAATAGGAAAATAAAGTGGAAACTTAGATATGAAAAGGTGAGATATCCTTTTCAGATTTACGGTATTTCTACCGATTTATGGCTTAATAAAACAGTTTTTTATAGGTCGTCAGATATCAGAAAATACAAGCTTTAAGTTACTTTCAACGAAATTTTATGAGTGGAGTGAAATGAAAATTTTACTATATGAAAAACATAGATTTTTTCATAAACTCTGAGTAGTAACTGCTTGACATAGATTTTCCTATTTCACTTCAATTAATTAATTTGCAAGTCGAAAAGTGGCCTCTTCTTTTAGCATATTTAATGAAAGTATAATTTTACTTCTAAATACTAAAATCCAGATCAACAACGTTTATATGGGTATTTTATACTCACATAGTCGTCATCATCAGCCTGTGTCTCTCCACTTCTGGATGAAAACCTCTTCCAAGGCTCGCTACTAAGCACCGTGCATATCCAGCTGCTTCCCGCTAAGCCTTTCAGGTCGTTTGTCCACCTAGCTGCAAAATTAGTGGCGAGAACCTTATCAGTTATCCGCTCGGCTGCGTCAAAAGTGACCTGCCCATTGCCACCTCAACTTGTTAATTCTCCTTGCTATGAACTTTGGTTCTTCGGCGAATTTCAGAATATTTGATCATATCCAGCAAAGAAACTCCGAGCATAGCTTGCTTCATAACTCGCTCAGTGACTTTAAATTTGTGGATCAGTCATGCCATGAGGTTACGTTTCGGCACCATACGTCATGAAGAATAATTTTTTTGGAATGCCTAAAATATGCATGAACCATATATTTCTAAATACTTACTTGAAGTAGAACTTGTTTCATATGTCATGTCTCATTATTTTCGACAAGTTCATTTAATAAGTTCGAGGTGAATTTTTCAAAAGAACTTCTAATTAAATGACATACTCGTACCACTTGCCTAAACATTATCAAGAGAAAGCTACATTTGTATTTTCCTGTAAACATTTCAGACAATTGACGCAAGTGTGGAATAATTGATTACCGTTAAATGTCAAACGTACGATTAAGACCATATTTAAAGGCGCTTAGTTTCAACTTTGCGTACAAATGTGGGCTTTTATGTAAAGTTAAGAAGATATAATCTTACTTTGCCCTACTTGGGAATATATTATACTCTGTATATACTATATTATGATTTGTTTGATCGATGATACTCGATTTGGCTCGTGTCCGTTTAGGGCACTGACCAAACTTATATATATTATTCAGAAACCGGAGACTATTCCTGATGGATATCGAACCGTAAGCTTTTTCATATCATTTCTTATTAATCTCCTTGGATAGTGCGTTCCGTGTTTGTTTATAATCTTTAAATAATAAATTTTACTTATTTTTAATACATTTACTTATATGTTATACCGAAATACGAAAACCGTATGAAAACTGCGCATAGGAAGTTGCTAGCACAGCTAGTATTTAATACTTTAAATATCACACATTTAGTTCAATCAGGTATAAAAATATCCAATCAAAATATCCTTTTGCTAACAGATAAAGCTTATAAGCTAACTAAATTCATATTTTATAAGTGTATATACTAAAAAATGAGTGCCTATAATTTAACACTGATGTATCCATAGAATCCCTGACACAGATTTTTGTGAACCTCCATATTTTACCACAAAGGTCATTAATGTCAGAAGCAAGATCCAAAGTATATTTAATATTCTATTCGATGGCCAGATGTTGTTAAGTGCGGTCATTTTACA
The DNA here is from genome assembly GCA_936446665.2 of Synanthedon andrenaeformis. Classification (NCBI taxonomy): domain Eukaryota; kingdom Metazoa; phylum Arthropoda; class Insecta; order Lepidoptera; family Sesiidae; genus Synanthedon; species Synanthedon andrenaeformis. The sequence continues at coordinate 6,939,925 of OW387781.2, read as the reverse complement.
CGCTGTAGAGATTCGCTCCTTTTAATAACTACCTATAACAATTATGAATATTTACTCAAATATATATCCAATGTTAGACATTGTGGTTTTCTAAATTAAATATTCAATCGTGACAATTAATAAGTTCTTTGTAATTACTTCCTTAACGTGTTTCAAAACCAGGCCATTGTTTTTTTTTATGTTACACTGGAGAATTTAATAAGTCTTTGGAGAATTTAATAAGTCTTTGGAGAATAAGTCTTTTTTAATTTCAATTATTTTCTCTGAATATTTCAGATTTTATAAATGGGGATAACATTTGAAAAATAAAAATACTTTTTTATATTTTCACACTTTTTATACTTTTAAGCTTTTTTTAATATTTTCTAATTTAAAAATACAATATATGAAACCCCATTAATAATTTGCACGATTTTTTCCAGTAAAATCTATAATTTCTTCTTACCTAATGGTACAGTGTCAACCGTTAAAAAGAAAATAGCTAGTAAAAAAAACCGATAGCCTGATTTTGATTTTTGATAGCATAAACTTCAGGAATCAAAGAGCAAGCTCAAATTTAAATTATGAAATTGGAATTATATAGTAACTTATATTTTATCGGCGGTTGTTCTGATTGACTAATCAACGCACAGCCAAAACTACTAACTATAAGTCTAGAACGCTGAAATTTAGAACAAAGTTTTATTTTTATAAAGTAAGCATCCGCTAAAATAAGATTTTTGAAACTTTCAACACCGTAAGAAGCCGGAGGCGGGTCGCTAGTATTACATATAAATAAAGTACTTATAATAAACTACTTAAATTATTAGTATTACAGTCCTCTTTATTCGTTTCATCTGTTCTGTAAGAAATTGTGTCTACCTTTCATTTAACATTTTACACATAAAACGTTTATTTAATGTTTAAGCAAAAATTGCTGTGCCACTGTCTTTGAAGCAACCCTCAAACTTGTTATTATCGATACTCTTACAAGCGACTTAGTTTATTATTCCGTCTACGTAGCTTAGAAACGACAGGGTCGAGGTCCGAGAGCTCTACACAGAATTCAAGCCAAAGTCATTTGTTTTAACATTTTTAGTGGTAAGAACAAAATTTGAGGCTACTACAATATTTACGTTTTTAATATTTTCTAATTCGAGGATTAATTATGTGATAAAAATGTTAGATTTATTAGTCATTAACAAATTAATCATTAATTCAACATACTTAAACGCAATAAATAATATTTAGTTGTAACATATCATACAGATATTATTTTCAAATTTCCACTAGAGCAGTGGTGCTCAAATGGTCGATCGCGAGAGCTTTTTGAGTCGATCTCGGGTAACATTGGCCGATTTAGGTCGATTCATAATTTTTATTTGATGGCGATTTGATTCACATTTAAACCAGAATAACTCACTTATTACTTTTTAATGTCGGAATAACCCCTGCTAGCGGTATTATGACGGCTTTATGAAAAGAATACGCGGAATTTGCTACTCTATCTTAAACTAGTGAAATATTTGCACGCAATTATGTGCATCACACATACTTGCGGCATTTACTGAGACGACCCCGCGTAGTCTTAAAAGTTTTGAGGTAGATCGCCAGCAGTTCATGTCTGAGCACTATACTGCACTAACTAGAGGATTTAAGAATAGTACCTATGAGACATAATTTGAAAATAAATCCTAATCCTCATAATGTTATAACTTTGTATGTTTGTTACTAGAAACGGCTGAAAGAATTTAAATTAAATTTAGCACACATATAGTTTATTACATGGATTAACATATACGATACTTTTTATTCTGGAAAAGATCTTAGGTTCCTGTGGGATTTTCAAAAAACGTTCTACAGCCCGTACGAAGTCGCGGGCACAGCAAGTTATACCATAATGGTATAATTTTTTTTTTAAAGTTTAGTTACAAAATCTCTTTGAAAATATGTACTGTTAGAAACAATTTGGCAACACGCCCATTTTCTGGGACGCAATGGTACTTAAAGGACCCTTTAAATGCTAACGGATTTTGGCAATTAGCCGATTTTATAATATAAACTTAACAAAGTGCCGCCAACAATACTGACGCCGTTCAATAAAATTTATTTAGTAACATGTCAAATTATCGTCTGTCTTCAAATTTTAGTTTTGTCCATTTATAAAATACTAGCAACCCCAAACCTGTGCACTGATTCACGTCTTTCTGCAATTTTATAATACACAAATCTTCTTCGTTTATCGATCTTTCTCTATCAAAATGCCTTAGGTGGTTTTAGAAGAAGAAGTTAGCGCAAAAACAGATAAACGAATAGCGACTTTATTTTATAATGGTAATCCAGTCATGGTGATCCAGTTACCGACCCATCTGTTGGAGTCACGTGTCAAGCTCATCTTTGACCAAAAAAAATTAATGATGCCTTCTTTCCTTAAATCACGACCTCATGTTTCGTAATACTGATGGACTGTATCTTGGATCTGTGATTTTGGATTTCCCTATACATTCCCAGTTGAAAAAGACATTTTCACGGCATCACACAATGTTTAAATACTAGTGAAGTATAAGGTTATTTTTCAAGTTACTAATGCTTTTCGTTAAGCGATAAAAATAATCAAGTAAAGAGCGATTGTTGTGTATTAGCAAAAACATTGGACAATTTCTACGAGCAGTCACACGATATATTTTAATATGATGCAACACTTTTAGTACTACGGGAAAAAGTGGAACAAGTTTATGCTAAACTAAGTTATTGCGAGAGGTTCAAGCGGTACGGCAGAGATACCATTAAAGCAAAATTATTAGCGGGAGACACTTTGTATAACCAAAAGTAGGTTAAAGTTTACCGCCAGACAAAACGTTTTATACACTTTGGGAACAGCTTTTTGGCGAACTGCCTAAATATCGGTTAGTAGAAAGACACGTAACAGTATCTGGCGTATTCTTACCGTGATGTTACATCCAATGTAATTTTCGGAACACTAAATATTTACTCCCACTTTCATTTAAAGAATGAGTAGGTACTACTTTGTTGGGTTTAGGAAAGTTTTTTCATCTGGAATCGAACACTAGCTAGCTTTAGTTATTATCAAATTCTACACAGAGCAAATATGTCCACTATCATAACAGCGGTCCCTCGATAAGGTTTAAAACGAATAAATCCCCTGTAACACGTCACGTCACACAAAAGGTTCACATTAAATCTACGGAACCGCAAAAAGCTGTAAAGATAACGCAGCCCCGCTTTAATGTCGCTTTGCAAATGGACACGTCCGGCACGGTTTGGTATACTCAATATCAGAGCGAACATTAAGTTAAATTAATTATTTTGTTCTGTCGAACGTCTCTATTATGGTGGCAATGGTTTAAGGTCACGTGTGTAGGTAGCAATGGAGTCATGTCGGGATAAATCAATAACTAAGTGTCGAATGTTGACCTTGAAAATTTGTAAAATGGTACCTTAGTCCACATAACTAATTTAACACTAACGTCGCTTTCTTATGTTAAGGTCGACAGACAGGCTCACGGTCAACTTGGTCACCTTAACACACAAGTAACGCGATAAGTGATTAAGGATATGGGATTGGAAAGAGGGATAGAGAAATAAGCTCTGGCATCCATTACTCACTCACCGAAACATAACAGCACACATGCTGTTATTTCACGGCAGTCTTCTGTAAGAGGGTGGTTAGTATCGCCCATGCGAAACTGTGCTCTGCCACTAGTATCACGCTTTACTTGCTTTAATAGAGAACATGTAAACGAAAATTTAAGAGAGATTTGAAGATAGAATCGGATGTGAAATCTGTTTGTGTGTCACATACTTAGTTACAATTACGGAAAATGTTTATTAACTGTGATTTTGGTGATCTAGAAGTAATTACATAGAAATATTAACTATTTTGATTTGTTTTTAAACATATGAGGTTCAGCAGTTTTTTTTTGCAATTTATGTTCACACAGGTTTTTTTTATATACTAAATACTTAATAGTAGCATTTCACATTTCTTCCTTACAATTATTTGTAGATTTCCCCTAAAATTGGTAAAGTACATTACTTTTTACAAGTAGTAAATACCTATGACGTATCAAAAATAGCCACTCAATTCTTTCCCTAAAATGGTGATTCGTTCAATTATTTAACCGCCAAATTTCGATGTCTGTCTATAACTTATCCGTAGTAGTCATTGTCAAGTGGCGCGCGCCGATTAACGCCTCGGTAGGTCCAATTCTCTTCGACTTTTTAGTCGGCAACTACATAATATTTTGTTTTCCACAACTCGTTATTTTGGGGTTGAAACAAATGCTTCCGTGCTTTGTGTCCAATGTAGCAAAGGTAATGTGTTTAAACATTACATCATTGGTCAAAGGAAAGTGTTTCAAATTTATCAATGCTTTGGCCTATATTGGCGTTACAATATTTGTAGAAGTTATGTGGTTTTGTAAGCATATCTTTGATTCACTTATGGTTTTAACACGTCTATTACTAATATGAGATATCAGGCACTTGTTACTTGTTTGTGTACTATACTTAACTATAATCATAAAATTCATTTATGAACTAAAGTAACAAAATGAGTATTTGCTTAGCGTATTTTAAGTAGTATATTTTAAGCAAGTATATAGAATATAGATATTGATATAGCCAGAGCCAACTTTGAAAAGTTAATTTCCAAAGTTGACTCTGCAGGGAATCGAACCCGGGGCCTCTGAGACGTTAGGCAACCACTCTTACCACTCATCCAACGGGCTCGTCAAAATATTTTGTAAAATAATATTATGTAAAATATTAATAAAAGTATTTGTATTACCCATGTTTACTGTTGCTACAGCGCTTACTGTAGCAACTACAAGAGGATGCCCGCAGGGCGGTGTTCTATCGCCACTGCTCTGGACTCTTGCAGTTGATCAGCTTCTGTGTAGGCTGGCGGAACAGAAGATCGACACCCTAGGTTATGCTGATGACCTAGTGGTGATCATAAGAGGCTTCTGCCAAAGCACAATTTCGGCCCTACTACAGAAAGCCCTAAATATCATTTGCGAATGGTGCACAGCAAATGCACTGACAGTAAACGGTGACAAAACCGTTATAGTTCCGTTTACCAAAAAGAGGCTGCTGGACAAATTAAAGCCACCTCTAGTAAATGGCAAACGAGTTGAATTTTCCTCAGAGGTCAAATATCTGGGAGTTACTTTCGACCAGAGACTAACGTGGAATGCACACATTGGAAATGTGATTAATAAGGCTAAGGCAGCTTTATGTATCAGTCGTCGAATGGTAGGGAAGAGTTGGGGCCCGTGTCCAAAGCTCACCTACTGGCTGTACACTGCTATTGTGAGGCCGATGATCGCATACGCCTCTATAGTATGGTATAGAAAAGCCAACCAGAAGACGACTATGGATAAGCTGAATGGCCTACAGCGTTTGGCATGTCTGATGATAACAGGAGCCATGTCGAGTTCCCCCGGAGCATCTCTGGAGGCAATCCTGAGCTTACCGCCTCTAAATCTATTTTTAGAGAAAGAGGCGAAAACCAGTATGCACAGGATGATGAATCGGGGTAAACACAATTGGCTGTCCGAGGTACTCAGAGCTCTAGAAGACTCAGTACTAAGGGATCCCATTCTAGGCATGCCCACTGATACAATGTTACCACAGTATATCGAAGAAAAATCTTACACTGTGGAGTTACTCCCAAGAGAAAACTGGTCAGAAAATAAAATCTCTTGGGAGGAAGGTAGCCTTTCTTGGTATACTGATGGGTCCAAATCAGGACCTGACGTAGGCTGTGGAGTGTATGGCAGGGACCAGAATTACAAGACCAGTGTAAATTTGGGACAATACGCCAGCATCTTCCAAGCAGAGGTCTTCGCCATCCTAGAATGTGCGGAAATCAACCTGCGAAGAAACTACGTCAACCATGTAATTTATATTCACTCGGATAGTCAGGCTGCACTTCAAGCACTGGACTCGGACTTTACAGTCTCAAAGCTGGTGCGAAACTGTGTAGACTACTTAAATACTTTAGGGCGCAAGAATAAAGTGGTCCTAAGATGGGTACCTGGCCATATGGGGATTGAAGGCAATGAACATGCCGACCAACTGGCTCGAGCAGGCGCAAAAGGTAGGCTAATAGGTCCTGAACCTATGTGCGGACTACCTAACAGCCTAGCTCGCTGGACCATATGGAACCAGTGCTTTACTAAATCTTACAAACGCTGGACTAACTTGCCAGGTCTGAACCATTCCAAAGCGCTCATAAAAGCCTACAGTCGAAACGTGACGAACCAGGCTATGTCGCTTAGCAGGAGCAATCTGTGTATGCTAACGAGGGCTCTAACGGGGCACTGCCGCCTCAATAGGCACCTCAAAATAATGGGTCTCACCAGTACGGGAGAGTGTCGCTTCTGCCATGAGGCAGAAGAAACACCAATGCATATCCTGTGCGAGTGTGGCCCCTTGATGCACAAGCGCAGTCACGTCCTAGGAAGCCACACAATGGCTTCTGAAGATGTGAGGAATGCCTCTATCAAAAAAGTACTACAGTTTCTAAACGCGGTAGGTATAGGTAGAGAGCTTTAGTTTACGTGGCGATCACAATATTTCAGCAATGGACGAAGTGATACTGGTTCTCTAGCAGACCAGAAATAGCCGCTAGGAAGATAATAATTACCCATGTTTTATTTTAAATAAATCACCATGAAACAATTCTCATTTACATTCACCGATTTAATATGTTTTTTATTCGAACAATGTGCTATTCAATGATTAAAAAGTGTAAAATAATTAATTATATCGAAGTGTCGAATGAAAGATAAATGTTTCCATCGTCGATACACATCGGTGTACATTAAATACACTTATTATGGGTAAATACACACATAAAAGAGGCGTCCCACAAAACGTAAGCCCCGCCTGTCAAGGGATGATGAATCGTTGGTCAACATTTGTTTGTGACAAATGTAAAAATGCTTACATTTTAAATGGAAATTATTTATTATAAAATAGTTTCAGCAGATATTTGGTTTTTTTATAGCTGCAGAAAAAAAAAACAATAACTACTTTTGTATACATTATTTTTAACGCCTAGTTCAAAAAGGGTGTTATGAGTTTGGACGTGGATGTCTGTGTATCTGTCTGTGTCAATCGTAACTCCCAAATGGACGGACCGATTTTGATGCGGTTTTTTTGTTTGGATGCTGACGTGATCGGGGTGGTTCTTAGATATATTTATTTATTTAATAAGAAATAAAAACTGCAGTATAAGTAAACATAAAAAAATTAACTTAAAAAGATACAAAATAAAAAATATGATAACACAGTGTGTTATTATATAATTTATGAAAAATATGATATATTTTTTGAAGATGTATAATGTAGTATTTTGTAAATAATAATAGTATTGTTCTTATTAGGAGTAACTACACCAATTGTATACAAACGAGTTAAAAGGTATTAAGGCCTTACTAATACTAGTAGGTATACATCGCCGCATAGTCAGTCAGCGCTTTATAATCTTGCTGTATCAGGATCCCATTAGAGCACAATACTCCAATTTACATCAACGATTTGCGTAATTGCATTACGTATTTGGGTATACAGATTATAGACAACGTGTCACTATATGCACAACTAATAGGAATTCCTCAAATTTAATTAATAAAATTAATTTCAATCTGTTATGTTCTCCAATAACTGAACGTTATTATTACTGCAGAAACTAATTCAATGCGCAAAGTTTACTAATTGTGTATTTGAAATATTTAATTTGAAATTAATAATTTGACGAGCCCGTTGGATGAGTAGTTAGGGTGCTTGTCTCAACGCTCTGTTCTAGGGTTTTCCTTGGTACGATTCCAGGCAGGGCCAACTTTGGAAATGAACTTTTCAAAGTTGACTCTGGTCTGGAATTGGAAAGTAGTGGCAGGGATACCACCGTGAAATAACAGCATATGTGCTGTTGTGTTTCGGTGAGTGAGTAAGGGATGCCAGAGCCCATTTCCCTATCATTCATTTAAACTGGCTAGCGGTGACCACCGAGGCACCAACGGACAGTTGGAGCCTCTAACTAAATTGATTCTTCCCCACGAGCTCCGATGATAGGAGCCCGCTCGAAGCTTTCTTCGTTCCCCAACTACAATCTGGTCAGCTAAGCGAAGGCCGGTGACCTCACTGCTCGGATTGCCTAGGATTAAGCTCCCTCATCGCGACAAGGTCATAGCACACCTATGTGGTTAACAATATTACCTAGCAAAACATTTTAACGCTATAATGAGGATTATGTGAAAAATTACAGCGTAACATTGTCATTACGTATTCAAAGCACACGATAAAATTCACAGTGATCAGAATGAAAGTTTATCAACTGAGGAGATACTTGAATACTAACGCGATCAGTTCAATAGACAAAAAAAGTATTATATTTTAAAAAATCTTCATAACATTATAAATGTGAAAGATTTTATGTTTGGATGTTTATTCCTCAATAACCTATATAAACAGTTGAACGGATTTGGATGAAAGCATCGATGGATGAAAGACACACACAGTTGATTATCTGGATCTGATTATATAGGATACTTTTTATCCTGAAATGTGTTAGGTTTCTGAGGGATCGTAAAAAAAAACTAAAATCAGTAGAATGTAGTGAATGGAATGGAGAAGAGCATGTCATTTATGCAACTGAATCCAGCGCATGCTTTTGACCGGTTTACTGCACAATTCTGAGGAAAGTGCCGTTGCCGTCACAGATCAATGCTCTTGCTTGTACATCCATATCTACCCGTTAATATTTTTCTTCCTACGCTTTCTTACACGATAACAATGTAACTGAGAGCACTCTGGTTAACTAATATATGGAACGACTTGCTTATGGGTCATCATCTACCCAAAAGAAGTTTTCATAAAAGATGGGGTGTGGCTGTGTCGTAGACACGGCCGAGTGTTTTACGTGAATACGTGTATACTTTACGAGTAATATTTTCTTTGAGCGTACTATAAATTATATATATATATGACGTGTACTATACATTCAAAGTATTTGAATATAATATGTAGGTATACCAAAAAATCTTTGATCCTTTGGCTATCGCGTGGTGTAATTAAATTTTGGATGCAGATGATAGATATGTAGCTACAGTATCAAATATATCTCCCTATTTTGTTATCATCACTTTTCTAAATTATCTCTCACTATGGAAATAAATTTAAAGACTCACGTCACCGGCACATTTCATTCGGCAACTGGCTATCTACTGGCTTTGCCGACACGGGTATAAGTAGGTATAGCAATTTGTCAAACGTTCATCTACACATATATTTGATTCTACTATACATATTCGGCTATATGTATAGCAACCCTAATCTGTAAAAAATATTTTGTTAAATTACACTACTATTTATTTGAACAAAGCTTTTATTTCATTAAGGGAGCACTAAATTTTAGTAAAACCATTAACTTATGCACTCTTACAAGTGAATACTTTTACAGCCCTTCTATTTGTCTGTGACAACTTCTGATAAAAAAGTATTTTTAATTGTGCACTAAATGAAAAAGAACATTTTTAATTTTACACTTTTTAATATTCTGTATAATGTTAGTAATTGAGAAGGAATCTCATAGCATTATGTAACTCGGCGAGCACTTAATTTTGGTAAAATCATTAACGCACGCACTCGTCTAAGTGGATTCGCGCCTAATACCAAGAAATCAAATTACACTGAACGAGTTGCGTTACTTATTTACAGTAAGCTTGCTTTTAAAAGCCTTGAAGGGCTCGTGAAATGTATTTAGTGTGACCATATCGCAACATGGAATAAAAATGACAATGATATGTGTATTTATGTTTTTTTTTTGTTAATTATACAAATAAAAAATAATAGTAACAAACTGTACCTCACTAAGGATTTATTATTATGTCATCACGTAGTATTTTTAGTCTTAATGTGCTATCGTAGAGACTCATGTTACATCAATCATTATAATTATGAAATGCATAATATATTTACTTTTGTTTTTTTTTTTTCAATAAAAATGCATTAAAGCATTTTTAAATAAAACTGTTTAATTTTAACTTAAGTAACATAATAAGTTCGTTTTATATTTCTATAATCAATACTAATAATAAATCTGTAAGTGTAGGTATTGTATGTATGTATGTTCCTCCATAACTCTGAAACGAATTAACTGATTTTCATGAAACTTGGTAGATAAACATTTGGACGTACGGGACACAGGATGGGCTACTTAATATTTTTCAACGCGGACGAAGTCGTGGGCACCAGCTAGTTATAGAATAAGTTTAAAAATCAGTAATTATACACTTAATTAAAAGTTACGAGTTTTGAACATGTTGAAAGTAAGAGTAAAATGGAAAACGATGTTCGTCCATTGAAAACAAATTTAAAACCATTACCTCTGTAGGTATTCATAAAACTTTTAAGAGGGTAATGACTGTTATTTTACATTCAATAACAATGTTTTAAACGTTTAATAACAATAATCCGCTTAATGTCGCTTTTAATAATGTTAATTTATATGATTCGATTTAATTTCATTCATTAATTTTATTTGGCTTTATTTTTATAAGGCAACCTGCGAGCCTTTTAACTCTTATAAATATTCATTGTTTATAAAATAGAAGTTTATTTAATAATCCTAGTACACTATATGTTAATCCTAGTAATAAACTATCTGTGTGCCAAATTTAATTGAAATCTGTTAAGCCGGTTTTATGTGTAAGAGTAACAAACTTCCATACATCCTCACACAATCGCATTTATAATATTAGTAAGATTATTAGCCCGCTAAACACCCGTGGTAAATTTTTTGTTCTCCGCCTTAAGTTTCATAAAACCGTTTGCAAACGAGTTCTCACAAATTTAAGGAGTTGGGTATCCCTGAGACTACTTGATGCTTCAGCATCATGTCAAGAGGTCACCATGTCACGGAAATACCACCGAAGTAACAGTATACCAAATTTGGTACATGTAGAAGTTAGTGAAATCCCTTCGTTAACTATAAAATGGGCTGATGGTCTTCAAACGAACAGATCTTCATAAATTATAGTATAATTATCCAGATCAATCCAGCTTTCAAACAAAAAAAATAAATTTTAAAAATTGGTCTATCCGTTTGGGAGCTACGATTCCACACACACACGTCAAACTTATAACACCCCGTTTTTGGTTCGAGCGTCGGGGGTTAGAAATTTTTCGCTAGTTGTTCGGAATGAGCACACGATCGTTACGGCTACGGACAAAGTTAAAATTGCGACTATGTTCGCCAACATCAGTTAGGATATAGCACCGCAAGAAGAAAAAGAAATACTTAGCCATACAAACTAATAAGAACGTTTTTATTTGCAATTAATTGCATAACAAATACAGAAATCAAATGATATTATCATAATTCCTCAACTTGTGGACACCTCACATGGCGTGAAGTACGCTCCGCGTTACAGTATGACGTGTATACGTAATTACTTAGCTACGTAGCGCAAAGTCATGCTCTGTCATTTTCGCCAACGCTGCCGCTCGCCGTCCCTATTTCAGCTCTGGTTAAGGGATGGAGTTGAAATGTTCGTGAATAAAGTGCCGTGAATTCTTTTGTGCCACTTTTGGTCAGTTGCGGCTTCTTTGTGTTCTGTAATCGGGATGTCTGAATGACACAGACATACCTACTTCATTGTAATTCTCGTCTTCTACGACGTACTTTTACTGACTACAAAACATATATATCCTTATCTATCTATATATATAAAAATCTCGCGTCACGATGTATGTTCGCGATAAACTCTGAAACTACTGAACCGACTTTGATCAAACTTCATAAGTATCTGTTATTTGGTCCAACTTAAAAGATAAGATAGTTTATATCTCATTTTGTTTATTATTATTTTTTAAATTATATTAACATATTCCATAAGGTTCTCACAGACGGCGGTTTAAAGTAATTTATCGGCTGGATTGCAAAAAAGCACCCCGGGCGAAGCCGGGAGCGGGCCACTAGTAATATATATCATTTAATTGAAGTTGCCCAGTACTATAATATTATATTATGTGGGTTTATTTCGAGGTTAAAAGTATTGACATTATCAAATCTGTACTTTTATATAATAACGAACAGGCATAACTTTTTTATTTTAGGCAATTTTTGTTTATTTCATAAAACTTGATAAGGTTAAAACAGCACAAAAATAATTAATGATTATTGAATTATATTATCATTAAATTATTGAAATACAAACAGTGATTTGTTAATTAAATCATCAGATAGAAGTTCTTTAATTCGCTGCACTAGTAAACAAACTTAAGATATATGAAAAATTAATAAAGAAAAACTATATCAACTGCAATCTTAAATGTTTTAAATTAAAATAATAGTTTTTAATATTTATTATTAATAATACATGGTTATATAAACTATACTAATACTATGAAGAGAGATGGTTTGTATTTTTGTTTGTAATTAATAAACGATAAACTACTGGACCAATTTATTTCCGTGCAACAGCTAGTATTTATAAAATTTTATTGAAAGGAATAGCGATACAAAATCAATAATTGTATATTATTGTCTTATACATACGCACCAGTATATTGTTATATCTTTCATATTAAATACTTAACATATTTTCTTAAAGTACTATTATCTATACTATTAATCTGCATAACTTTTTCAATAGGTATAGAATTCTTAGCGCTGGTATTACGTAAAGACTATGTCCCCTTTAAGGCCAGGCTCTATGAAACTAAGGGAACTTTAAATAAATGTGCTGAGTCAACCACATATCTGATCAATGTGGAATTTACATATATATATTTTGAGACCTTTATCTGTAGATTATCAAGTCAGAAACATAATTAGGTGATTTTCATTCGATACATTTTTTTATCGAAATCGACGCCTTTTCCGGAGAATATTACATTTTTCTACTAAACGGCTTGAGTTATATCGCCAAAAAACTTTTCGTAGCAAGGAAACATTGTTTACCAGTGATTGTCAAAATAAAATAAACTTAGGTTTATTTTTACTCCTATAATTAACGAAAACAATTTTGAGACTTACGTTGTTTAGTTCCGAGCTAGTGCACACCAAATCATGCTTCAAATAATGTACGCAATATTCAACCTTACGTAAGCTGTATCTTGCGATATATTAAAAAAAATCCTAGAGAGCCGCCGAGCAACTTGTAACTCTCGGGTGGCGATGGCGGGACGTGGGCGGAGCGAGCGTAGGAATTTTATTCGTGGAGCCTGCTCTTAAGTAGGAAAAGGAGATATTTCCTACACCACGCGAAGTAAAGTAATATCGAATGGCACCTACCCTTAACAGCTTATTTCACATCCCACTAACCGTAGCAAGAGAACGTTTCTTGTTACTTTCATGTATTTATTATGTGACTTGTGACTTAACCTTGTGACTTAAGTGGTATAATAAACAAGTTTTTTTTTTCTAATATATACAACTATCTTTTTAAATTCAAAATAGATTTAGTTGAATTTTTTATTACTAATATTTTTATTACTAACATAGTATACATTTTTAGAATTATGTTACACATATTGTTGTACGTTTTGTAACACAAATTGTATTCAATAGATAATACAGTTATATTGAAGTAGACACATATTAATGTATAATAAGATAGAAACCTACATATTATCACAACAGAAGCTCTGAGTAAATTCTTTATTATATTTGGGTAAATTAAATTGTTTTTAAAGTAAATTATTCAGCCCTTCGTAATTGACTCATAGTTATGGCCTCTTATTTTTGCCCAGTTTTAAGAAAACATGTCGAGAATACAAAATCATATAAGCTTCGATATTGTTGATTACAAATTAAAAATTAAGCATTACTTTCATACTAGTTTTCTTGTTTAAATATTTAAAAAAAAGGTTATGGCTGTGTCGTGGACACGGCCGTGTGGCCGAATTCGTTGGCCGTGCTGTGCCAACAAATCCGAATATACCATATATACCAAAAAATCTGATCCTGTAGCTATTGAGTTTTGTAATTATATTTTGTATGTAGATGACAGCATCAAACTATATCCCCCGAATTTGTTATCATCACTTTTCTGAATCGTCTCCTATAGAAGCAAGTTTAAGGACGATGTTGACGTCAAAAAATGAAAAAGTAATGTCTTAGTAAATTTTCAAACAAGTAAAAAAATTTCATCACATATAAAAGCTCCTACAATCTGTATACAATTCAATTTTATTTGTACTTTTTGTATGTAATTTAAAGGCGTAAAGTTTAAAACGAATACGAGAAAGTAATTTCGTTACATATTGAATAAAAATCTAGATAAGTCTTCGCTTTCTACGTCACGAAACCCATTAAAAGTTTCTCATAGAGAGAGACGTGAAAAATGAAAGTACTTTTCATTTCCTACCGTCAAAGAATCTCGTTTAACTTCATAATGCACATGACTTGCTTAAAATACTGTACAGTTGTAACTACTGGGGATTGAGTTGAACCTACGAATATTAGATTATGTAGCGTGACTTCAGAAATAGGACATACGTACAGAGATAATTTAAAATTCTGATTCGCCAAACAAGGCGAATTCAGTTAATCTTAAAATTTAAGACTGAATATTTTATAATGAACATAAATTTATAGTTTAATGAAATTGCATCCTATATAAAATCAACAGTTGACCATTTTGTACTATACTTAATTTCACCTGAAGGTTTGTTAATTAAGTTGTGTTATTTTTTTTTCTCTAAATATTAATTTGAGGAGAACGGTGCTGATCGTGCTGATGGTACAATTACTACTATTTATATGTACTTTTTAATTGTAACTATTTACCTAAGACCTGTTAGTTTAGTTATATTAAGTTTTTCCTCAACTAAAGCAGTATGAAAAACAAATTTTTATTGTGACAATTCTAGCTTTTCCATTACGTAATGTTGTAAGAAAAGTATTATGACGACACGCCGTTTAGCTGGCAACGTTTTAAAGCTTTTCTCGTGAATCCTAAGAGCAATGTTTCGCTTTACTGAATATTCTAAAAATCACACGCAAAAACGAGTTTTATATCGCTGTCATTTTAGGCAGTAAAGACAGTTTTTTTCAGACATTTTAGTGAGTAAAAATAGCAATTTCTGTTATAACATACTATGTACCTATGTGTAGCGCTAAGTTTTCGTCTGCAAGTAAATGTCAGACATCGGTGACACCAATTTTCTTGAAAGCACGATGGCTGACATTTGATATAAGCGTCGGGATCGCACTAATATTTTGCTGTACATACATTTCAAGCTTTCTAATATTTCATGTCCAATAGTAGTGACGCATACTATATTAAGATTGGTAAGTATGTTTATAAATGAAAGCAGTATAAATAATATAAATAATAATTCCTTTCAAGTATATTCTAGATATTTAATACATTCTGTATTAAATATGGTGTTAAATCGTTTGTTAAATTATTCATAGAAATCAGATTTGCAGAGCGAGGGATTAGTAATGTTGAGATTTTGTCATGCTTAATTTACATCGTTTTCAATACATTATGTCCGCGACTCTGTTATATATTTAAGTTTAATTTACTAGAGGTCGCCCAGTGGTCATAATTCGTCCATGAAACAAAAGAGTAGGTATACCTACATATTACCATAAATCATCACGTCGTCACGTGACTAGGAGACATATTACAGAGCTAAGAGGCCCCAGACCTCCCTCCTTTTGGAATATCTGAAATTTCAAGTATGAATGCTGTTTTATATACTTATAATAACCGTATGGGTCATTGGATAGTTTAGGTAGGCGGACGATTCTCAGGTTCAAAAATTCAAAAAGGTTTCCTGGAATAGGTTTCAAGGAATTATAT
Organism: Synanthedon andrenaeformis; assembly: GCA_936446665.2. Lineage (NCBI taxonomy): Eukaryota > Metazoa > Arthropoda > Insecta > Lepidoptera > Sesiidae > Synanthedon > Synanthedon andrenaeformis. Next base: position 6,924,098 of record OW387781.2, on the reverse strand, counting down.
AAATTATATAAAGGTTTAAAATAAATGGCCGACGAGGGTGGTGTAATCCCCGGGGGGAAATTATAAGAAAAAAAAACATAACACCACTAATTAAAAAAGGATTTTTAAATCGTTTTCACCAATGCGAATTTATAATAAGATCCTCAGTAATTTTAATAATTAATATTACTAAATATTAATACATACACATGCTAATACATACATAGTTAAATATAGCAGTTCTATATGTTTTCACCAATTCAGTTTTCACGTAATCAGCTCTCCATCCATTATGACGGCACAGTTTTAATTGAGTACGAAATTTTATAAGCTCGCACTAATATCTTAATCCTTTATTAGTACACTAATAATATATATTGGTAGGCGGACAGATATAAATAAAAAATAAGCAATGGAAACCGTCACGTGTGATATTGATGCTGAAATAATTTTCAAACTTAACCAATACGAATAGCCCAGTAAAATTAATAAAATCAAGGGAAATAATTCGTGTAGTTTTGAAAATTGGTACAGCGGTATCCAGATGAACATATTAAAAGTCCTCAAGGATGGGGGGGTAGTGCTGAGGGTGTGTGGGGGGTTACGAATAGCGTTATGATTACTTCTGACAATAGTTTATGAAGAATAAAATTTTCTACAAATTTGGATGGATATATTCATTTTTATTCTACAATCAACTTTAGGAGCTACAGGCTGTGTAAGTTAACAGTGAGTTAAGTTATGTAAGATGTTGTTGTTGGGGAATATGTGGATTTAGTAGTTCTTCTAATGGCTCTTGCACCACCAACAAATATTCCTTGTCAAGCTAGGAAAAGGGAAGGTGAAAACCAAGATATTTTCGTCACAAATATCTACACAACACTACACTAATATTATATGAATTTGTTTGCTCCAAACTGATAATTAACTTTTATGCTACAGACGATGCTACTTTTGTGAAAATGTCACTATCTTTAATTGTAAATTTCACGAAAAGCTTTTAGAAAAAATGAAACTTAAAATTATAGCTTGTACGATATTAAAATACTTGTTACTGGTTCAAAAACTTGGCGCTTTAATTTGGTTAAAAGTGCAAAAAGATACAATCTCGAAAGCCAACTGGGTTGAAGTTGCGAGCATTTTGTAAGCATGAGAAATTACACGCTTCGTTATTTCATTGGAATTTTTAATTGCTAAATATATTATTATGCATAACTTAAATTATACCAATTATGTGTTGTAATACCATTAAAACTTCCATAAGTAAAATGAACTGGGTTTACAATAATCTTTTTAGGGTTGTAATTGAAAGACTTACATCCCAAATGGATCTTTTCAACACGAGGAAGTCATAAAAGTACTATAGCACACTTAAAATTATAAGGGTAAATATAAGGAAAGAATAGGTAAGGTACATGATGATCCCTGGTATGACTTACTAACCACCTTACACCCCCTTACAGGTAACAACAGGAAATTAACAGCATGTGTGATGTTGTGTTTCTGTAAGTGAGTAAGGGATGCCAGAGCCCATTTCCCTACCCATTTCTTAACCCTACTATGGTTGGCAGTGCAATTGGAGTACCTGTGGCGTTGCTTGTGTTACAGGCGACGGTAGCCACCTACCATCAAGAGATCGCCAGCCTCTCTGACGGCCTTTACATATAAAAATATAAGTATCGATCGTTCTATACACTAAAATGATTATCTAACAATTAACATAACAAATCTATGTCCGTTTTACTTTTAATATTATTTCAAATTGAATTAATAAAACCCCAAAACTTGTGAGAAAACAATTATTTATCTCGTCTCTTTTTTTTCATTTCTATAAAATTATATTCTTATTATATTTTGATAAGGATCGTTGTCTTGACTATAATGACCTTTTTTTTTCATATTCATCTTAAAATAAGTCTCCATTAAAAGCAGTTTCATTTTAAGCTGCTTTTAGGTTCTCGTTATAAAATGTTTTAAACGGTGTCTTCATTTGCGTCTCACGAGAATCATAAACGAAAATGTAGCTCTAAAAATGTACCCATATTTTGTAATTCACCGAAATTTTTTTTATGTTAAGTTCGGAAGACAGTCTAATAACGGTACACTTGATGGTAGATGGATTTGATGAAGTATAATCGTTCATCAAAAGTAGATGGCTACCGTCGCCTATAACACAAGCAATGCCAAGGGTTCTGCAAGTGCGCTGGCGACTAAAGTAAGGTTAAGGATAAGGGATTGACAAGGGATAAGGAAATGGGTTCTGGCATCTCTTCATCACTCACCGAAACACAACAGCACATGTGGTGTTATTTCACCGTGGTCTTTTGTAAGGGGGCGATTACTGCCTCCAGACGTGCTGCCCAAATGACCGCGAAACGCAGTCACGCGTATAATATAATTTAATGATTTTGTAAACTTATTATATTATAATTGAATATTTTGTCATTCCTTTAAATTATTTGACTTATTATGGGAAATGCTACAAATGGATAGTTAATTATATAAGCTCATCTTGAGGAGTTTTCTAGTTAGAATAGTTTTGGCGTTAAGTTTAAGTATATTCGTAGTTTTATTTTACAGACATTATTTTAGTTTATTTAATTAATTAATTAATAAAGTACACAAACAGATTAAATACGTAATAATAAAATACGTGTATGTATATAGATAAATTGCTAAATTGCAGTCCTAAAGAGTGTAGGTTCATAGCAGCACCTTTAACTTATCCACTACTTAATTTAATTAACATTAATGTTAAAACCCTAGTCTACTTAAATACTAAAGCTTAATATTAAAGCTTAGTTAAAGCTTTGACCTTTCGTACAAATAATATTCACGAAAAATATGAAATTATACTATTACATAGGAATTAAATAATAAGTGCTGTAGACACGATAGATGACAGAGTAAAAGTGCGATCGTTACTGTCAGATGCATGTAACGTTGGCAAAGAAAACCCATTATTAATAGCTACGGGCCAGCCCAGGGGTTTCCGCTGGCAAATAATATATGACCCGTTGGTAAAACAGGACTCTCGAAAATACGGGAATTAAGGCAACATGGAATTATGCTATGCTCCAGTGACTTCATAATATGTGTCTCACTGCGAAGTATTACTTTTTGGGGTCTTCTAATATATGCATATAATTAGGTCTTCTTATATAGGAATAATATATGCATATAATTAAATCGTAAACAAGTCGTCTGTACATTAAAAAAATTTCAAAAAAAATAAATTTAACAAATTGTATACATTGTAGTTATGTTTTTAGTTTAAACATAACTCAAAAATAGTTTTTAGAATTTTTGTCTAGTCTGTGCACACTAATCTTAGGAAGGCTTAACCGGCTTAAATTTGGTTTTCACTGAAGTATTGTAGCAATCTACTTGTTTATTTCATTCCAAACGGTTTACAAACAAAAAAGTTTTTGGTAAGTATGTTACGATTTCATCATGCAAGAGCCACCAAAAGAACGTCACCTACATGGGTGGTATTGCGACATCCGATTCCTTGAAAGAATTCGCGCCCGTAGGTACGAAATACATTTCCTGTTAGGATTGCAACACGCAAGAGTCACCGAACGAGCGTCATCCACATGGGTGGTATTACGAGAACATGCGATTCCCTGAAGCATTACAACCTTACAAAATTAATTTCACATGATTTTCGAACGTATTAATCAGTATGATAAACCGCACACATCCCCCGAGGGCCGCCTTAAATACTCCGGTCGGAGTCCGACCAGTGTCCACTTCAACGTAGTTATAAGAAAATTCTTTGTGCATTTGGATCTAACATCTAATATTTCTTTTTAATTAAACTAACTATAAGTATAATCAGTTTTTTTTGCATCCTTTGCTGCCACCGAACTTAACTGGTACCGAATACAGAAATACCAAGCCTAAGAAAACCGCCCGTACGAAGTTGCGGGCACAGCTAGTTAATAATAAAAAGTATTTTCGAAACATCTATACAATATTAATATTTTTTTCTTAAGAGTAATCGCAATGTCTATTAAAATTATCAGAGTTTTGAAACCAATTTTATTGAATTAAAATTATGACGGAATTATTGAGTCAATAGATATGATGGTTGCTAATAATATTTACCCAAGCATACATATAAACTAAAAAAAAACCTGTTATGTTTCCATTTCTTTACAAACTGCTTCTGTTATGTTCATCGTTTATCGCTCTTTTTATTATTGAAAACTGTAAAAAAATCAATAGGTTGTTTAGAAGAAATTGGCGGATCAACAGACAGAAGCGGATAACGACTGTATATTATAATTTTTATACATACATAGATATAGATAATATATTATGTTATTTGATACTCTTAAGAAAATTCAGTATCAGCTTAGTAGCCGGCAAAGTAAAGCAAATGTATTCAGCAAATTTTTGCGGGAGTATTGTATAAATTCTAAGAGGCGTAAAATAAACGTAGAAAGAGTTGAGGCGAGCTTTGCTTAGAACTTAACGAACAATAAAAAGTTGAGAAAGAAAGAGGCACAGTGGAGGGCTATCAAGTTAGCTATAAAATGCAGACAGCAAACGGTTCCGGTTTGTGCTTAATAACTTTCCTCCTTCAACAAACAGTGTTGTGGACTAAGCAAATTCTTGACATTTTTATCATTCCTTCAAAAGGTTGAATCACAATGGACAAAAAAAACGAAGAAACAAACGAATAGCAGTAAAATTCAAACAAAAAATATATAGAAACTGTAAGGAATTTAGTAAGTGCACGATGAATTAACTTTTCTAAGAGAAAGTAGATAACTGCATGGCAAAGAAGCATTACTTAAAGATCCCATGTGAAATGTACCTACACCTTTTAGTTTCACTGGTAATACATACTTGTATATATTGTTTGGGGTTGTGTACTTAGCCCGCGGTGCTTACAGACCAAATTAAATCCAAATAACCGAGGGTTCAATAAGGTAGAGGTCAAATTTAAAAACAACATAAGATACTTTGAGTCTCATGTTGATATCATATATTATGTGCTTATAAAAAAGTTTATTGACGTTGTAGAAAATGTCAAAATGAATACCGGTTTGGTCATGCTATTGAATAATATCCTTATTGTGGTGCCATTGTAAGTTTACACATTTGACAGTTCGTGACGGACGTCCGGGATAACTTTCAAGCGAGCTCATTACGACGAAATATTTCAACTACATTTTCACTAATTAAAACAAAATGTGACAGGACCTAGTTTTACAATAAATGTAAACACGTTCAACTCTTAAACTGTTAGTTAATAACTAAGATTGCACTAGTTTTTCGTGATTTCCCAAATCCTTATAACGATGTTACAAGGTTACGCCAGGTGCCTATTTTTGTAGATCTAGTGATGTGCCATGGACATATATTATAATCTGACGATTAAATGTGTTTAAGTAAAATACATACTATGAGGCGAAAAACTATGTTATAAATAATAATGTTTAAAAATGCGCTTTTCATTTTGAATACATAATACCATATCACTTCATTGATATGGTTGAACAGGTTTATTTGTTTGAGAAACTCTTGCGCGGCGAAATCTAGTGTATTCGAACCCGGAATTTTTTTTATCCGAAATCGAACACTACTTGACCAACATGCTCATGATGGTGAGAACAACAATTTTTTATATATACATAAAAATCTTTATTTGATTTGTGTACGCCTCAAAAACTCGAGAATGGGTAGACCGATTATAATTCGGATTTCACATATGGAAAGAGGGATACGGGGGAAAGATTTTTATATGTAAAAATTGCATCCCGGGCGAAGCCGGGAGTGGGTCGCTAGTAGTTTTAATAATTTAGGAACCGTGAATTTGACGTTATAATAACATTAATTCATCGCAGTTCACTGGTTCAGAATGTTATTTTGAGCAACAATAACCACGACATAGTTGCAATAGTGCAACGTCACGCTTTCGTTGGTTGTGTAAACAAACATCATTTGAGCGCAATGTCCCGCGACTATGTGTTATTGTCCAAAATGTTATTGTGCACACTGTCCTTCCTCGGACGAGGTATTGTCCACCCTTTATTTTATTTTTACTCCAAAAGGAAAAGGAACTATAACAGCAATTCACGCTGACGTAATCACATCGTAACAATGGTCTCTTGAGTGCAAACCACAAGTCCGATCCCACTCAGCCGGGCTGCCCGCGCTGACTCCGACCTGTCAGCTTGAGATATTCAGCTCGTTAGTAGAGCTCTGAAGTCTTATGAAAACTGCAAACGTTCTAAAGGGGTTTGTTACACGTTTTTGGCATTTGAATAGAACGAGCATAGAATACCAACAAAATTTTCAGAGAAACAAACTTTGCTGTTGTCGAACTGTTAATATGAGTGTGAAGAACTATTAACCTGAAAAGAAATAAATTAAATTTGCAGAAATTATATCATTGGTGATGTATTGTAATTTGTACCAACATTCCATTCGTTTCATTATGTAAAGAAGCATCGGCTTTTAAGGCTTCTTTATGAATTTGTCACTTAACTCGAATTTGTCTTGTTGTTAAAAGCGTCCACCGATGAAAATTTTAAGTGCGACCAAATCAAATTTTTAGCATGTTCTGCCCTTGCTTTTAAGTAGGGCCAAGGATGAATTTAAATAAGCTTTCAACAACGTTGAATTGAGAATTGCATAAATATTAATGGTCTACGGCACAAGACTGATGGATATGGATTAGTAGGCGGGATGTATTTTAAGCGCAAACTTCAGGACATAATGTTTTCAAGTAAATTGTTTTCGTGTTTCACGATGAATATTAAATATTTACTCTATTTATTGATATTCACTTGATGTGTCTGTCAATTTGAAATTCTGATTTACAGATGATCGAGGAATAAGTAACCGTATACAACAATGTCAATTTGTAGAGACTATCGATTTCTTTATTATAATATAACAAATAAAAAATATCAATAATTTCTTTATTTTATGAAATATATAATTTTAAAGTTTCTAAAAACCTGTAGCACGTTGGTTAAAGGTCTCCAGGAAATCATCAATTAAAAATCAAATTAAAAATTCAATTTGTAATACAAAGGACAAATAAAAATATAGAAATCTTTTTTCATATGAGTTTAAATTTTATTCTGTTTGGACTTTTAATAAAATAAAGAAATTTCTAAAATTATATTTATATTGGTAACTTGAACACGACAACTGAAACCGATTTATGCCAGCTATTTCTTGTTTTATTTTGATTTTTATTGATTTCAATTTGTTTATAATAAAAAATTTCTCTTTTCTTTCCAGGTTTGCACTCGGTAAAAATAGTGAGAGTGGTTGTGCCAGAAATCATACAATATGGTGTTCAAGACGCTGTTGTTTTAGACTGTGATTACACTTACGGAAATAATACATCCGGTTTAGTCGTAAAGTGGTTCTTTAGAAATAAAACAAGGCCCGTTTACCAGTGGATAGCCTCACAAAAACCTCAGGATATGGGTATATTGAGAGGTCGGGTGGACTTGACGTACAGAGCGTCGAATGACACATTAAAAATGCATAGAGCATTGCGAATAATAAAGCCAAACACAGATATTTCGGGTGACTATACCTGTGTTGTATCTACGTTTATGGACGAGGACCAGAGGACGAAACAAATGATTGTTTTTGGTGAGTATATCCCTATGTGTTTATCAATTTTAAAAATGGGAAGTTCTTCTTTTTTACCGACAATTCGATTGGTAATTTTTAAGATTTGTTAAAAAAATATCTTTCTTTAATAAAATATGTTTTAAATTATTGCCTCATTATCGTAGATTTCTTAAACATATAATGCAGCGAAGTATTAGCTCTCATTTTTTATTAATTTAAAGTTTTTCGGAGCGGTAGCAAAAAATAAAAACCTCAGTCACAGAAATATTTTAATTTATATTACTTGCCATGCAAAATCATATCTTTAGCTTTTTATTACTTTTCTTAACTAGAATACAAACATTAATTTTTATCTAGCTCGATATGACGAAATTCTCATAATAAACAATTAAAAAATGTTATTCAATACGACTGTCACATTTTTGCTTCTTAAGATAATAAACTTTGGAATATTATGCAAGTCTTTAAATAAAATAACGTGGAAATCTATTTAACACTTTGTGTTTGGTGTGTAATTGGTGAGTACGAAATTTTAATAAATATTGCAAATAAATTGGATCATACACTACTTTAACGGTTAGTTATAAAGGGAACAAACTTGTGACAGAGTGGTTAACAAAGTGACGGAGTGGTAGATACTAATTAGCCTACGTACAATATAATCTTCTAAATATTGTTAGTTAAGAAAACAAGAAATATTAGTTTTCTAAATGCTCCAATTAGATATGTATCCAACAAAAATCTTTTCTGCATTTCTGTTTTTTGAAACGTGACACTCTTTTTTTCCCAGCAGGCTCGTTACACATCAACCTGTAGATAAAAATTATGTATTTTTCGTTTTAATAAGATGTTTTTTTGACAAAACAGAACTGCATTTTGTAATTCTCTTTTACTCTCGAACGTTTAATTGTTGGGTCTCCAAGTAATGCTTTCATATGGCGTTTTAGTTTGTATTCATTTATTTCTTCGTCGTGTTATATTTGATAAAATTGTATATTTTCTGTTTTGTTTTTCGCCGTGATTAATTATATTTTCATGGGCATGTAATAAGTGCACTTTATTTTCTTCGTCGAAGAATTTTCTTGTTTTCTGTGCCTTTCTTTGTAATTCAATTACTTGGTTTTGAACTTACATATTTTGTCTATAAACGTTCCATCTAACGTGTTTCTTTGCCCTTGCGCTAGCAGTAGACGAAACTTTTTGCCACAACGTCAATATCTTTTAGCCGCAGATAATGGCATTTTTCAATTCACGTGACGGGAATACCTCCAACGAATGCAATAATTAATTATTTAATAACCCACACCATAAAAATAAGAATTGTCTATTAAAAAAATCAAGTAAGGCTCTAAGTTCCATACGAAAATGACCACTCTGTCACGAGTTTTACCACTCCGTCACAGTTTTTGTAACAGAGGTGTCTCGTGACAGAGGTGTAAAATAGTAGTATTTGAGATTGTCAGTATTCACCTAATTATGAATTGTTCATTCAGCTGGCCGTGACAGAGCCGTCACCTAATAAACACACGCATCTTAATTTACTATCTTCGGGCGAATAACTTGGCTCGCTATGGTGTAGTGTTGCAATGCGTGGGTCCAAGGGGGAGAAGGAACCATGACGTTGCCTAACAAGCATGGTCAAACTGCTAAAGCGCATTATTTGTTTCATAAAATTTGTGACGGAAGATAGCAAAAACATCTCCGTCACCGTTTTTGTATACTATGTCACAATCATTTCATAGAAAATAATAATAATACGAATCCAATTTTAAGGTTATTTTATTTGGTGCATTGTCAAGAGTTTTTGTGAAATAATAATCCAGAAACTGAATATTTTGGAGGAATATTTTTTTTATTTTTTTTTGTGGAGGGGATACGTAATTGTCGATGAAAAAGTAGAACGTCCCATATATATTAATACTAGCTGGTGCTCGCGACTTAATCCGCGTTAAAAAAATAAAAATAAAACTTAACGCTTGAAAAAAATTATGAGCGAAATATTTTTAATTTTTATTGGTATTAAAGGTTTTCTAGGTGTTGGATTTATATTTTTGTGTAATCTCTGGGGAACAGTATTTTTTTCTGGGTTAAAGGTACCTTATGTCCTTTACTGTATGCTTGACAATTATGTACACAACATTTCATGATTATCGGTATTTTAGTTAAGGCGTGAAAAGGTAACAACAGACAGACAGACTTTCACATTTATAATATAATATTAATATGGATTAGTTATTATTATTAAACATATTATTATTAACAACCATTTCGGTTTCGTAAGGGTGTAAAGTTTATCATTATCTATGCAAGTTAGCACCATGTCTTATTAAATTATTTGATATTTCTCTTATAAATCAATATGAGACCTCTTTAAAAAATAAACTTTAAAAAATGTACTAACATGTAAAATATAAATAAACTCTACTGTACAATAATTGGTTTAAAAGGCCATTAGCTACTGTAATAGCCGAGATAACATAGCTAGCGATAAATGTTGTTCGTAGTTTATTTTAAACAGACATGAAGCAGACAGACTGACAAACGCGTACGTACAGCTACTTTATGTTATATGATTTTGAGGTTTATTTGGAGAACACTCGACGAACATGACATGCCTTTTAAATTCAATTCTCATATTTTACCGCTATTTCACTCCATTTGTTCTGTGATAAAATGAAAAATATAATAACGGTTTAGCTTTTCGACTATTGTCAATGTTTAATGTAGATCTCTTATAATTAGCTATGCTCTTTAAACGGACCTGTGAAAATCTATACTTACAGAAATAAATCTATACTTATAAAATCGTTCGCCCTGCCCTAAAATTTACGCACAGCCAAAACTACTTAGGCGCGATTTCACCATACTCTGGTAGCATTTGACATCGCTGTTAAGTAATTTAACAGACGTTTATAGTATGCGAGTGACAGCGCTAAATGACTTAACAGCTATGTTAAATACTAACAGAGTATGGTGAAATCGCGCCTTAGTCTAGAAATCGAAAATTTGGAACATAGCTTTATTTTGTAAGTAATCATCCACTTAGAAAGGATTTTTGAATATTTCAACTAGCTTTTTTTGTTTAGATTTTTTCTTAAATTGCCTCAAAATTACCTACTCAAATAGTTGCTATCGCTTTTATGGATTCAGGAAGAGACATGAAACAGCTTCAAACTACTTAACCATAGTGATATATGATCCAAAATAGAGACAACACATCACCACAATTCACATTTTGTTGGACTCAGCTGAAAAGGTTAACTCCTTCATATGACACGTGCTACGACCGACTCATCTCGAAGGTCCAACTTGGCGTAAGTTATGAAAAATAAAGAGTGAAATCAATAAATGAATTAAAATTTTCAACTTTTTTAAATACTACATAAAAACTATAAAATATCCTACATATTTAAAAAAAAAATCTAAAATTTTTTTAATCTTTCTATTTACTTAAAAAAAATTTTAAAGGCTCTTTTATTATTTAAAATATCCTGGTGGAAGTTGCTTATCGTTATCTATTAACGCAAGCAACCCCATTTTGGCTGTTTTTACAACGCCGACGTTATAGGATAAAAACTAAGGCATTAAGACTGGTTAAGTGAATTAATTCAAGTATTCCCTCACGCGCTATCCTATAGCTATCCTAAGGGAGTGGTTATTGTCGACAGAGGATTTTTATGACTGCGAAATATAATTGTGCTTGCCACTACTAAACAAATCCGATCTTTCCGCAATCTCTTGTGAATTTGTACCACAGAAAAAACTTTTTTTTGTATTGCTAAGCAAGTTTTGTACGTATGCCGGCATCTGCCATCCGGTTCACATCTCTTTTTATGGTGAAATATGTTATAAGACTTCGGATATAAAGGAAGTAGCATGCATGTTAATAAAAATAAGAAAGAATTTGTGTTTTTTACTAGTGCTTCTAATTTTGAATGTTTCAATAACTTCTGTCGTCATAGATACTGTTGAGGAGTGGACTGTATTAAATGAAATGAAAAGCTGATGAGAATTAAGAACATACATATATATTTACAGTAAAATCTGACATACTACCAAACAATATGTCTCCGCTACCAACTTACAACGGTTTGGTCCCATCTCGTCAGAGTTTCAAATCGTCAGTTTCATTTGGTCAGAGTACAATCAAACTAATTATAATTCAAATTTTATTGAATTAATTATTACAATAAATCAATTTTAAAATAAAAATAAAACTAATAACTACAACATTTCCCTTACAAAAACACCTACTCATGGCGATAAAAAGAAAATTTTACTTGTTATAGATTTTTGTTCTTTGTAAATTAATTAAATAAATAACAGGTTATCCTTATAAATAAACTACACCAGAGCTTAATGAAAGATAAACAGGGCTTAAATGCTGTTATTAAAAATTATAAACTAATTTCCAACATTCTGTTGAGACCATTCCAATGAGCCCAACAAGCTACATCTGCTGTAAGTTGCTGAAGAGTTGGGTATTTCGCAGACTACTTGATGCTGTAGAATCAAGTCAACGTTACCATGTCATGGACATACCACCAAGTAACAGTACACCAAATTACAAATCAATCGAATTTGTGGAAGTTAATGAGATCCCTTCTTGATGATCTTCAAACAGCTGAACAAATCTTCATAAATTATATGAAAACTGCTTCGAACTAACTATCAAATTTGGTCTATCCGTTTGGGTTATTTTTATTTTAAAATTGATTTATTGTAATTAATTCAATAAAATTTGAATTATAATTTGTTTGATTGTACTCTGACCAAATGAAACTCTGACGATTTGAAACTCAAAGTCTGACGAGTTGAAACTCTGACGAGATGGGACCAAACCCTTACAACTACTACTACTGACATCATAATGTATTTTTCTTATTATAATATTCTTTTAAACTATTCTTTGTGGCCACCAACCAGCCAGTTGCCAACATATACTAATGAGGCCTTTAGAAGAGTGATTTATTAGATTGGCTCCTTATGTTAACAATCCCAGTTACTATTATTGGAACTTAAGCTATGTGAATAGAAAAAAATAATAATAAAGGCTAACCCTTAAAAAATAAATTCTTGATAAGTTACTACTAGTTTTGGCTATGAGTCTTGTTGTGAAACCAAAGCCTGCTTCTTAGTTAAGTACTTACGAATCATTTTATGTGCTCGTTTGACAATCATTATTAAAAGAAAGAAAAGAAGATAGAAACCTCGACTGATAAGTAATTAAGTAAATTGTGTTTTAAAGTTTAATAAAGCCAAGCCAATTTGTTTGCTTATTTGCTCTTAGCGCTACTATATAATTATAGTAGCGCTAAGAGCAAATAAGCAAACAAATTGATGTTACGGCGCTTTAACAAGTTGTTGATCAATTAGTGTCAGACTAAAGAGTAGCTAATGCTTGAATACCATTTTATGAAGAAACATATTTAAATATTTCTATATATATTTTAAACTAGCTGTTGCACGTGACATCGTCCGCGTAACTTTATAAAATATAGTAACATTATATAAAACTATGATGTTACTCGCTGATAAAGTAGCTTTCTTTCTATGTGTGAAATATTTTTTAAAATCGGTCCAATATTACCTACTTGTTAACCAAAAACTCAAGGACTGATTTTCTAAAAGAGGTTTCCCTTAACATAAATAGTGCTCTATGATGCATCTATGTGTTTTGTCAAGAAGCTAAAGACATTTTCAGCGATCTGTTTAAGTAAAAATGCTGTCATTAAAATCTTAGGTCTGAAAAGTGATATTTCATTAAATAAACATGTGAAATTATAGGAAAAATGTTTGAAAAAAAAAGTTGTTAGGAATGACAAGTTCAATATATTTATGTGGATACATTAAATAAGTATTATTAATTCCTTTTCATGCAAAAAAATAGATATTTGAAAACGATGAGATAGTTAAATACGATGAGATAAATGTCCTTTGTGTTTACAAGTCTTTGTGGGCCACGTCTTTGGACGTGATAGTAAGTATTGTATATATGCTTTAAATCTATATAATTATGCTTATGATTTCATATGTGTACTTACTAAGTAATAAATTTAATCTAATAATTGAGATTCCTGGTGTGGACTAAAATAAAGTTTTTATTATCGGAAACTCTCTTCCAAAGTGTTTACTTTATTAAACTCTTAAATATTTATATTATTATAGTAATCTTCATAATTAAATACTAATCTTTCATTAAAATATGTTCAGTAGATTTGTGTTACAGAGTAACCATCATCAATATATCCTCACAAACTGTCGCATTTATAATCAAGGTGTTTACAAACACCACATAGCTATATAGGTATATAAAAACTATTCGATTGAACCTGTGACGTATTTCAAGTAGAATGGCATGCATAAAAATGTTTCATTGCAGTTCCGGAGACGAATTTTCGACTGATTCAAAACAAGACGGACGACGACACCGTGAACGTCATATGTGCAGCGGACGGTGCATTTCCGGCACCGAACCTCACACTTGCCACGCCTGAGAGGTAAGCAAAAAGTTTTATGTCACACCTACTCTATACATAATATATAATATCTAAACGAACTACCTGCTTATTCAAGAGACAGCGAATATTTTTACCAGAATAAGAAATTTACTTTTAAAAATATGTAAAAATCACAAAGAGAAACTACTAATTAAAATTAAGTGATCAATTATTAAGTAATATACTAATTGATTAATATCTAGTGAGTTTAGTATTGAAAGAATATTACATATTGAACATTTTATTAGTATGAATATTCGCATGATTCAAAACAACATTCAACAAACACCGCTTCAGACCTCAAATACCGAAGTTTCTCTTTCCTGTGATTTTCCTCTAATTTCCACCGAGCCGTTGAAGGGGATAAACGACAAACATAAGCTGATCCCTAACCCGATTTGCCTTTTCGAAGAATGTGGAAGTTTAGCGTATAGTTACAAATGTCAAGGTAGATTGGTTGCATGCTGATGTATGAAGTTGCCAGCGCATATACTAACCGCATTGCGGGAAAGCGGTATGTGCACCAAACACAGTTTGATATGAAATGCGTTTTCAGAACATTTCTAGGATGAGAAAAGTGTAGGAAATTGTGAAATTTAGTAGCAGTTGCTGTGGTATTCTGTTTCTCTTTGACTCGGGCCATAAATAACGTATACAAGTTCACTTTGTAAATAATATAAGTAACTTGCTTTGTGCCAAAAAAGGCAAAATGCTGATAAAGCTTATAAACAGAAAACTATTTTAAGAATATCTGACTTGAACTCACCTGGGCGTCGTTCTTAAAGTGAAAGATTAAACTCGGTTGCACTCAAAGCTACACCTGGTGCGTCTACGTGCCATCTTTACATTACTAAAACACGTTCCGTTGGAACTTTCAACATTTACAATAATTTAGGTATTACAGAAAAATATTCTTAAGTGTCAAAAATTTCTTTAGCTCAAACTATTCCGTAGATTGTAGTTTATTAAGAGTATGGCAGTGGTATGTATGTCTGGGCAAGTCCAATAGCGCTGTATATGCATTATTATACTGCACCCAGAGGGGGCGCAGAATGTTGACTGGACGTGTAATAAAGTTCTGATCACACGATGTTGTCCAATCGAATTTTCTGATGTACTCTTGTTTTCGGATTAGCGTGAAGCCTCCAAATTTTTAAGAAATTATTATATAATATTTAATTCGTTATAAATACTTCATAAAGTAAATTTTAGATTAGATTCCTAGTAATGCAAAACTCATTGAGTGGAAAGATGCTTAGATTGTCGGCTAGATCATCTAATTTATTTTTAAAATACAGCGAGCCATGCAGGCTGACGGTTCTATTAGTATAAGCATACCAGAAGAGATGAGAGTGCCGACCCTGTTAAGAATAAGAGACTTGCTTTGTCCATTTCTTCTTGCCTACCTTGTATGTGTGAAGAAATTCAGATTTGTATTAGCTTGTGACATATGAGACCATACCAGTATATTATAAACTGTTTGTTCACAGGCGCTTAGATGGAGTATCTCACAGTTTAAAGTTAGTCAACGGCAGGTATTCAGCGGTCGCGTCCGTAACGCTTCTTGACGCTGATCTACCGTCGCCAGCAGAGTTCATATGCACTTTGAGGATAACTCAAGCAAAGTATGCAGTGCGGAAAGAGACTATATATTATCCAGGTATAACAATATTTTATTACCCAAATGATTTCCCAAAGCTGTCACTATAAGTAACAAAAATTTGTTTTTAGTTTACTAAATATTCAATTGCATATATCTTTACTTATCTAAACTTACTAATAAATCTGAATAGTTTGATTGTTTGTTAAGCTTTCACGTCTTAACTTCTCAGCCGGTCATCATGAAATTTTCTATACACGTTGCCAAGGTTACCGGAAAGGATGCACGTTATCTTTCATCCAGAAAAACAGTACTGTTCCCGAGGAATCATCTAAAAATAAAAATAAAAAATCTATTCCTTAAAATAATAAATTAGCAATAAAGATTATTCAATGTTTCAATGCATTAAAAGAACTGGCGCGAACGAAGTCACTGGCAATAACTAGTTTAATATACAATAACATTGAAGCAATAAATTTAATATCACACTAATCACATCAAGTTAATAACATATTTGATAGGAACTGATAGAAGTGGCGTCTTGAGCGCTGACAGCAATTATCTCGCTCCATCGGTATGCGATTGCTATGTGGCTGGAGAAGTGCCAACTTTCAGTCAGATCGTGTCTCGTAGACAGTCTGATAGGTCCTTGAGCATGCATGGCGAATACGTATTCGAGTTTTCTACTAAAGCCACGCCGCTATACACTTGTTGAATTTATAATTATATAGTTTGTATTTAGTTACTGTTATAGTTTATGTAAACTTTATCCTAACTAATCCTAATTATAATGCGAAAATTTGAATGTTTTGATATTTGTTAGTCAAAAAGGGCTGAGCGGATTTGGATGAAATTTCAGATAGTTTATAACCTGGATTAACATATTATAGGATACTTTTTATTCTGGAAAAATGTTATGATCCTGTAGGATTTTCAAAAAACTAACAGCGCGTAGGAAGTCACGGGCACAGGTTAGTATACAAGTAAGAAAGTGAGTTTCTACACTTTCACGCCTAAACTACTCAATCCCATTTCCCTATTAATGGGATAGGAAATGGGTATTCATATAATGAATGTTTGTCGAAATAAAAAAATATAAAAAAAATACAATAAAAAAAACGAACGAAGCGGTGTCCCATCGCTAGTTCTACAAAAAAAAAAGTTAATGGTTAAACCATTCAAGCGCGGTTTTGATTAAACCACTGTTGAAACCGTATAAAAGCGTCTGGATATTATTTGTGAATATATTTTTAATTGAAAATAAAGAATTGCAAACAGATTCGAAACTAATGAAATATGACGGCGTAAACAGAAAGCTGTTTATTTATTTAAAGCGAGCAATTTAACCGCTTTATAAGTCGACGAACGTCATTAAAGCCGAGCAGTGGAAGCGAAAAGAATAAGGGATGGAAATATTTTTTAACAGAGGCATGAAAATAACAATTTCGTGGAATAATTTGCGAGAGGGCCATTTAAGCTTTTTATCAGCAAAAAGTTTGTGTACACAGCTATCTAAAGTGTATAAAGGCGAGATGAAACATTTCCTGCAGAAGTCCTCGTGAATAATTTTACGCTTCGTTAACTCCATTGTAGACAAAAATGCGTCAAATAGAATATACTTAGATATGGATAACATCATATCGGGAACATTTAAGGAGCGTTAAGTATGCATTTTATTCTATTGATATGTTACAGAAATTCTTTCAGTGAGGAGGATAATAGGTGATAGGTACCTATCTATATGTATCTACCTATCTATATAACTAGCTACACGCTCCCGGCTTCGCCCGGTGTGCATTTTTTTTGTTACGTAAAAACCTTCCCTGATTATCCCTCTATCCATGAGTGAAGACAGAATTAAAATCGGTCCACCCGTTCTCGAGTTTTGCGCTTAGCAACACATTTAGGGATTCATTTTTATATTATAGATATAGAGATGAACATCACAAGGTGAAAAATTATTTGGGTAATAATATGTCACAAAGTGACTTGAAGACAAAAGAAGGAGACTTACTCACGAACCGAAATACTGGATCATATTATGCTGTTATTTCACGGTGGTGTTCTTAAAGGTGATGGTTGCTGCCGCCAGTCATTCTGTCCAATTCTTGAGTGCAGAACACAGTGCTCCCTGCCAATACTTAAACATAGTTCTAAAATTTTTATGAATGCTAGCTTTTGCCCGCGACTAGGTCCGCGCTTCATTTTCTTACATGTTTAAACATTTATTAAATATTAATTTCTCATATATTTTTCTCACGCGTGGATTTTTTAGTTTAATTGTAGATTTCTGCTTTTTCTTTATAAAAAGTATCCTATGTCCTTTTCTGTACCGCTGACAACTTGTTTCCAAAACTTCGTGGTGATCGTTAAAGTACTTTCGGAAATTTGCGGTTTTGTACAAACGAACATTACATTTTTATTATGTATTGATAGTTTTGTAAGGTGAATACTTGGTATCAAAGAAGAAGGCATTTATTAATTTTGAGATGAAAAGGCGGTATTAATGTGTAAGTTGTCTATAGAATTTAACACGAATGAAAAGTCAACAAGCTTTCTCGACTGTGAGGCGGCGATGGCGGTTCGAAAAGTAATTTCTATCTTAATTATTTTATCCGTCGCCGTCTTTTCTGTTGTGATTGGAAGTTGAGACTTGAGATTGATTATTATGATGGATCGAGTTTTTTCAATTACATCTCGATGACGACAGTAATAGGTATCCTATTACATTTCTCTCAACTATACGCTCTATTATTATTTATTGACATAATGCTGAAATTATTGGATGGCTAACATTACCGATTTATATCTGATATATGTATGTATTATTATATAATATTTGCTAGTAGTGCCCGCGACTTCGTCTGCGTTAAAAAATAAAAGATAACGATATACATTGATGTCGATTATAATTCACCCAAGTTTCCAAGTCTTACGCGCCGAGAGGCGACATTGAGGCTATCCAACATCCCTCTCTTCCAGCGACTGTCCGCGGTGCTGAAGATAACATAACAATTACATAACAGTCAATGATCTTTATGCCAAGTTGTTGATGAATGCTTTAAGAAGCATGAGGTAGCTTAATATAGCAAAAAAGTTGGTAGTTATTACATATCATTCACCAGGATGTAAAGTATGTCCTTTCAAATGTAAAAATGTTCTTTCAAAATAACTTGTGGTTTGTTTTAGGTCCAATAAGCACCACGCCTGATTTGCCGACAGCAGCTGACATGCAACTTGCTGCTGCAGTTGGATCTAAAAGTAATAACAGATTTTTAAGACAATATTATGATACCTACATATTACACGTACAGTTATTTATAGGGATAGCTTACTAGCACGATTCGAGCATCGGTAAGGCGAATTTAGGTTCAAATCCTAGTGTTGAATACGATTTTCTTGTGCTAAATATGAAAGGATACTTCTAGTGTAACTTTATAGCGTCTATTCTGATGCATTAAAAGCTTGCTAGACTAATTGTGATTATAAAGATTATAGAAATAAATTTTATGTGAATGTTACATGACGAAATATGAATCGTTACATGAAGGCGTTCTAAGTTACTCAATATACTCAACTTTTTGATATATGTATTATCCGTAAAGGCCTATTACAT
The DNA here is from genome assembly GCA_936446665.2 of Synanthedon andrenaeformis. Classification (NCBI taxonomy): domain Eukaryota; kingdom Metazoa; phylum Arthropoda; class Insecta; order Lepidoptera; family Sesiidae; genus Synanthedon; species Synanthedon andrenaeformis. Next base: position 6,904,792 of record OW387781.2, on the reverse strand, counting down.
TTTACCCCAGGACGTGACTATCTCAGGAGAGCGATGTCAATTTCAGTCTTCCAATTAACGGTGCGGTTCTGCGATACTTTATATTAAAATACCTACTTAATTAAATATTATTGAGTATTATGAAAGTAAGATCTCTTGCTTATTTATAATATAGTTGACTAAGAATACTTTAAAAAAATGTAACATGCAGGCTTGTGATGACCATGTCGCTACTGTTGCAAAACCAAGATGTGAGTATTCTGCTGAACCTGTTAGGATATAGAACAATTACAGAATGATGGTGATATTCTGCAAGGGTGATGGTAATGGTGATGTTTTTGCCAGTTTATGACTGCGGGAGGTATTGCGCCTTTGGGCAGTACTTAAAAGAATATTTGCCTGAGAAAGTTAAATAATACATTAAGACCCAACTACGAATTGGTAAACCGACACGATCGTCCGTGTCCGTGACACACGGACTAAATGTGGAGTAGAAGCATTGATTGATAACAGAAATAAGGATGAAACATTGATTTCAGGTGCAGCTCTCAGCGTTGCCACTGCTACAGTACTTTTGACGGCACTTGCTCAAGCGATAAAATTATTTTAACACTTATAAGAACACAGGTAATACACAAGTTACTTTTTAAAATTAAATATTTTTTACTTTACAAATGCAATTATATAAATTAAAACACATTTATTTTATTGTTACAGTTTGTTACCAAAGTTGAATATGCAACGAACGCAGTAACTAAACCAAATAAAATCAACCAATAACATCTAGTCGTGTACCCAAAGTAAAGTGAGCTTTCGATTTGTTCAACTCACTGTCAAAGCAAACCCTGTTAACATGCAGTCATGTTGTACAGTTAGTAACAAAAGTAATTACTTTTGAACACATAGCTTGCGAATAGAATTTAAATTTTATTTACGTAAATTCTTTTGGTTATTAATTTCACTAGATATTTATTGATATAGTTATGTTTAAATATTAAAAAATGTTTTTATATACCTCAGATAAAATAAGAACTAAAGATAAGTAACGTGGATGGCAAAGTGAAGCCGGCAAAACTACGCCTTCGCCGTGTACATACACGGTTCACGCACGCAAAAGCAATCAAACTACGCCTTGCCTTATTAAAATATTTATTAGAGAAAATGCAGATTTTCATACTGGTTAACTACCAGTATATTAACCAGTCTTCAAAAAATAAAAGCAGCATAGAATCGTATTTGACACGTGAGTAAACTTGGAAACTAAAATTATCAATAAAAATAAACAAAAATTGAGGTTATAGCTTTGTACACAAAATCTCAAGTTAGTAAACGGCCAACGTTCACCTGTTTATAAGACCGGCCACTATGCTGTCCACAAAATTCTGTCCGTCACAAATAGTTCTTATTTGGTACCTAGACCAAAGATTGCCACTTATTAACTCAGAAGTTAGAGACATAAATTTCTCAATTACAATTTCTGGTGTCTAAACTCTCTTTTATGTAGATTCTTTATCTATTCTCTTTTATGTTTTTTAAAATTATAATTTAAGACAAATAATCCATTTCAATTGATTTTCAACTTTTAGGACTTCTGTAATATAATATCTTATATTGCCTATTTCATTGTAAATTATTTAAATTGAAATAAAATCGTAGATATTATTAGCCGGAGAAAAGTATAATTTGCTCACAAGTTAATATGGCTTTTCATTCACAATCAGTAAAGAATTATCGAAATTCATTATACCAATAAGCAAGCATGACATGAAAAAGCACGTTTGTTTCATCTAGATAAGTATAATTTAATAGGTTTATGTTACGAACGTTTGTAAATCCGGCCTCACAGGCACAAAATCTACTATTGTTATAAAAACTAAAATATAGCTTATATGTGTATAATTGCGTGTTAATAGGTAATAAATAAAAATAGTAGCTATAAAATTGTATAGTTCTTTATAACATAAATTTTCATATACTAAAAATATTTTTCTTAATACCAATGAATAAGTGTGTAAATAGTGCCTCTTGAAAGGTACATAATTTGTACTAGGTATTAAATGTGATTACGTTGTTTTTAGATACAGGCCTAAATGGATTGGACGTTTTTCAAAGAAATAATACAAAGAGTCATATAGTAAAAGCAGTTTGGTTATATTAGTTTTAGTTAGTTATGTGTTAAACACGAAAGAGTTTTGAACCTTGTTTTATATGTATTAGAGAAGAACTTTTTTCAACACAGAAATATTTCTTTCAATGCTTTGTAACAAAATAGAAAAAAAAAAACGATATAATATTATGTATTTATACAGTGTGTCCGACGTTATGGGCTAGCGAAATTCTATAATAGGTACAAAAATTACATATATTTTAATACACAAAAACAGCTGTAAAGCGATCAATCAAAAGCAAAATAAAAAGCTCACAGCCACAAGTAGTAAAAAAATATAAAAAGGTCATAAGAGTTGTTTTTTCAGTAATTTACATTTAATTGCAGTAATTTTTTGGAGTCCAATATTTTTATTTTTATCTGAGTAAAACCAAACTGAGATTTTTTTTTTGTACAGGGGAAGTGGATTGAACCTCCAATATGTAGTGTATTTGTATATTAAAATAGTTGTGATTTATGTATTTAGAATATCCCTAGTTCATGACCGGACACACTGTATAATTATTTGAAGAAGAATTTCATTCTGAATGACACTGAAAATTATTTTAGAAAATGATCTATTCGTAGGCTTTTCATTAAAAAAATTAAAAAACATAAAATATTGATTGTGTTTGTAATAATGTTTTCATTAAATTGCAATGTTTGTCGAATATAATTAATTAGTTACTTCGTGATGTGGGAGGTATAATTTCTGAATGAATATTTATGAAAACGATATACGTACAACCTGTACAAAATGGATCATATTTTTCTTATTCCGATCGTTATTTTGTATTTCGACGAGGGATGATCCCCTCACAGACAGGGTATCAACATGCTCTTGCTTAATTAATTTTCAATTGAGTATAGATCAGATATGAATTTTCGTCAATATTATAAGCGTATTATTTATATTTCCCCCTTTATTGGTGAAATTTGAATTTATTTGTATATTTTGATAAATGTTATGGTAAACTAGAAAAGTTTAAACCTAGTTTTATATGATTCCTCGTGATAATAATAAAAATGGAATTTCGGAAGAGAATATTCTAATAGCAAAATAACGATAGGCATTTTGTAAAAAAAGCGTTCAAAAATAAGGGCTATTGTAAATATTTGTATTAGAATTTGTATGGCTAGATGTTAATTAGCGAGTAAGTTTATGTTTAAATGATAAAAGAAAGTTCATTTGCTGTGCATATTGCCGTTTATGGATAAGATCCAGTCAAAACTTTTATTGTGAAAAATCTTAGCGAATAAAGGGGATCGTTGTGTAATATGGTTTTATTTTATTTATGAAAATCCTTGAATATTTTCTAGTATCATAGCTAGCTATATCATACCACCTATTTTCTTCTAATTGCACCTCTACATATTCGGCGAACGTTCGCCCATCGAGATGGCCATGCGATGGTTGATACGCAACTACACAATGGCGACATTCAGTTGTGATCTTAACGTTTTCCGAGATGGACGTGGAAGCATTTGCCGCTGCGACAATATATCTATACCTATCCGGATATATATCTATCCCAATATTTTTATTTTTATTCATTTAATAGTTACAGCATGTAACATTTCACAAATACATTAAAAAAAAACGAATAATTAAAAAAATTATAAAATTGTATTATAAAATTATATTAAAAAATTATATATATATTGTTATATTTTTTTAATTTTTAAGTTTGCATATAATGTATAATATGCTTATATAATTATAGATACATGTATATTATAATACATTATATGCAAATAAATACATATAGAAACATATTATGCGTGATTGCGTGCATGTGTGTGTGTTAGTGTGTGTGGTACTTCATTATGAGGCCACGTATTAGTCATTTTTAAGAAAATTCATAAATTAATAAACAAAGCGTAACGTCCACACTCAACCGCGTTCGAGCAGGCACTGAGGAATGGGCCACGTGTAGATGCGTACCGCCATCGTTGGCCCACTGCCTTTGATGTGCGGCGGAAAAACCGACATCGAAGCCAACCCACGACAATCGCACGCGCCATAAGCCAACCTACGCAAATACGCCCTCCACACGCTCGCCCATCATAGTTGGCCAACGCTATGGCCGAATATGTAGAGGGGCTATAAGAGAAATTAGGAAAAATCAAATTCAGTAAAAAATTGAGGGAATTAGAAACATTTTCAGGAAAAATCTAGAATTGTATAAATCTAGAAAGTTACAACCAATCCAGTGCTTCGAACTTTTATATCCTATGTGTAACAAAGCCTTAAGAATTAATTGATGAATTTCATTTTAAAACACCAATTACTTGTTTAATATACATAATTACAATTGCTTCTCAAGTTTCAGTCAGTTATTCTGTTGACTTCTATCGAATCACAATAAGAAATAGTACAATAAAAAATACTTAATTTGTGATAAAATAGTCTATAAAATACAATTATAAAAATAAAGTGAATAATAATATTTTTTTAAAACAAAATTGAGCGCAGACAACAGAATGTCATCTGTTGTCAATTCAGAAAGTGGTTCGAATCTCGGTTAGGACTGGTACTCCTGTGTGTACGATTTTCATGCGGATTATTAACTAGTAAAGCCCAAGACTTCGCGTCCTTCGGGAACAATACTTTTTTTTATTAGAGTACCACAATTTTGATCAATTTGTTAATAGTTAAAGCCGTCAGACAGTCTGACCTACCATCAAGTGCTACCATCATGTGGCTACCGTCGCCTATAACACAAGGAATGTCACAGATGCTACAAGTGCGCTGCCGACTAAAGTAGCATTAAAGGGATTAAAGGATTGTGAAGGGCTTGGCAAATTGTGAAATCGGGTTATTTTTTAACTTCAAAGTAAAAGGTGTTACCATTAAATATACGCTCTTCAAGAATCTAATGGAACACATCGATTATATTCGGTATGTTAAATGCATTGCGCGGAAATTAGAAAATATTTCCGGATACTTTAGAGCAATCCCGCGGGTTCTGGACTCGCCGTTGAATAATACATTCGCTGGCCACGCTCTCTGATGGATTATCCGACTAAATTATTGAACACGCCACTTCTGACCCTTGGCGCTTAGAATAAATGAACATCGTTATTTGGCTAGTTAGTAAAGTAGGGGATCCGAAAAGTTTTTCGGAAATTATTGTAGGAGAGCGGGTAACTTGTTCGGAATTTGTTGCGCGATTGATGTCCAATAAAGGAAATAAATAAGTAGAGGAAGTGCGAGTATGTTCTCCACTATCACGCTAGAATCGTATTTAGAAACTTAAGTGAAGTGGAAGTTACTTATAGATACGAAGTTATGTATTTATTGAAGATTAATATTAAAAATGTTGGAAGTAAATACTCCTTGATATTGTAATGTGTACCTTTGTGATATTTTTATTATTACCTAGTGATATACTAAATTTAAACATTTAAAAAGAAAATAATATTACTTGTCCACTGTATGTCAACCTAAAATATGTTGTTAAAAATATAGAAGCTAAATTATATATTCTTGTTTATCAATACTAATAATAAATCTGTAAGGGTCAGTCATGGAGTAAGTTACTTTGTTTTCAGAGATATCGTGTTTATAGGCTCTATACATGATACTGAAACTAAATTGACTATTTTTAGAAATTTTTTCTGTATGTATGTATGTATGTATGTATGTATGTATGTTCCTCCATAACTGAAACGAATTAACTGATTTTTATGAAACTTGGTAGATAAACATTTGGACGTACGGGACACAGGATAGGCTACTTAATATTTTTCAACGCGGACGAAGTCGTGGGCACCAGCTAGTTTATAATAATTCCACTTAATTACACATTTACTAAGTAATACCTACATTTTCTGATATAATAACATTATAAAATACCAGGTCGAGTGCTATTTTATATCGTTGCTATATCCATTCTCGTATTTTTACCTTGGCCTAAGTAACTTTTGTTAATATACAGGGCGTCCCACGACTATGCCACATGGAGGGAAAGTACCTTGAATATTGTAGATGGAACATTTTACTGAAAGAAGACTTTATTTTAATTTAAAAAACAATTTAAACTGCATTCATAGATTTTTAAATAATTACATGTTTGAACCGGGAATCGAACCAGCTACACGAGAAAAAAAATTACCCTGTAGCTTTATCATACCGATCGAAAGGCTTCATCATAAAGATTATTTTTTGCTAAATAACATAGTGTCAGAAATAAAAGGAAGACCATGAATTTTAACATTTGATGTGAAATTTTGTTCAGAAAAATTAAAAGCTGACACTGCCGTAAGGACATACAACGGCATTATCATAAGTACCTATTACTATTACTAATAAATGTACCCACTTGAGAAGTACGCATCATTTCCCTATTATAATTTAAGTGCATGATAAAATGTAATTAGTAGGTACCTGGTTGTATGCAACAAATCGAGCTGTATGGCTGTATCCTGACGCGTAAATTATACGCATAAAAACGAGCTACAAACAGAACTTAGACGTATTATTCTAAATATCCACCACAACAAGATCAAAAAATCGACAGGGAGTGAAATAATCAAAAGAGTGCGACTTTGTATTCAACAGTATGGGACTCATTTTGAGCATTTGATAAAATGATTAATTTTGTATTAAAAACGTTAAAATTCATGGTCTTCCTTTTATTTCTGACACTATGTTATTTAGCAAAAAATAATCCTTATGATGAAGCCTTTCGATCGGTATGATAAAGTTACAGGGTAATTTTTTTTCTCATGTAGCGAGTTCGATTCCCAGTTCAACCATGTAATTATTTAAAAATCTATGAATGCAGTTTAAATTGTTTTTTAAATTAAAATAATGTCTTCTTTCAGTAAAATGTTCCATCTACAATATCCAAGGTACTTTCCCTCCATGTGGCATAGTCGTGGGACGCCCTGTATAAAACTAAAACATTATGTAAGATTGACTTGAAAATTTCAAATTTTTATTTCTTTGGGTGCAGTTATAAGTTATTTAGGGCCTCTTTCACAATCTGTCAAGTAGACTAAGCGTCATTTAAAGTCACCTGTCACCGGGGATATATCTTTGTTTGTACGGTAAAACTCCCAAACCCAAAAAAATTCGCCTATCGAAGGGCACTAAACCGAGTGCATAATTTAATAAAACATTAAATTATTTCCAAAAGTAACTAATCGACACTTTACTTGTAGTTGGTGAAAGAGGCCCTTAATAAAATGAATCAGAAGTCATAGCTTAAATTTTATTAAATAACTAAATTATTGATAGAAGTTTCTTTCTATTATTTCCTACAGCAAACAAGCTGAAACTGAATCAGTGATGTTCAGTAAAATACTACTAAGTGCTAATGGTTAAAACGATTGGCAAAATGCTTTACTGTCGATTACCATGTTTAAATCGGTGGTTTGTTGAATGGTCAAATACATTTGACTATGTATTTTAACTTCATTGTATTGTGTCTAAAACGAAGAGTGATTTGTTGCAATGTTGTTTCCGTTATTCAATCAAACTATTTCGCTTCCGTCTATTTTATCTGCAACAACAACTAAATGTGCTTAATAGAAGTTTGAACTATAAATCCAATGTACGTAACGTAAACATGTTTTGATATTTTCAACTTCTATTTAGTTGTTTCCGTCTTTAGTTGTGCATAAATTATATTATTTTAAATTGCTTGATTCAAAGTAATAAATGTGCTTAAATTCCATTCCCATGTCCTTATATAGTTCCTAATCTATTCTTTTATTCTATTAGTCCCATACTGAGATACCAGATGGATACAGTAACCACCCTCCAGAAGACTGTTCGGTATTTTAAGGGAAACTAGAGACCACACCCTATAGTTGAAATGTCATCAATCAGACCGTAGCCAGACTGTTCGCGGCATACGGAAAGGCTTGCAGTTATGCGCTGATAATGACTTCTACGCCACAATACCAAAAGCAAGTAGCCTCCATGATGCAGCGTACTAGACAAAAATAAAATGACCACAATTTTATTTTGGGTTGGGAAAATAGGGTCTTTCGATCTCATTTATCTTTCAGGCAATAAATAGTCTTTAGTATTTGTTTACATTTTCACACTATTAAATATTTAAAGCATTACTAAAATAATGCTTTATTTCCTGTTAAAAGCATTTTTGCATTTTTCGTTTCTTTCGTCCAGACCTACTTCCATAACATTATAGGGATAACTCAAACAAAACTCGTTTATGAATGAAAATATTTCATTTTCAAGTGTGATGCGTTCCACCCAACACTTATAATTCTAGGCGAGGTATTCACTACAACGTGAGCGGGATTTACGCACTCACCTGATAACAATGACGTAGACATTTTGGAACAGGTAATTTTTATACGTACTATAAGATGGCTAAAGTTTGTATCTTTGAATGAAAAAGTTAGGTTCCTGTGGAACATTCAAAACACGAACTACAGAGCGTAAGAAGTCGCGGGCACAGCCAATAGGCACAATATTTTTATTTAATTTTTGCAATTTCTTCAAGTATAATTAACTTAGTTACAACTAATATTATTATGTGGCGACCTCCTTTTAGTGACCTATTTGGGAATTTACTTTTTAGTTGCTGTCATTCTTTTAAATGAAGAAGCACGGAAACCAGAGACAGTCGGCCGGCCTCCAACATTGCTACAGAGAGCACGCGCTTTCTCGCCACTCATCACCACAAACGCCAATCATGCGTCTACACACATCATGTAGATCATGTGTACACAAACGCCCATACGTGCGTTTGTTCAGTTGTAAATATGTGTAATATATATCATTATAAATATGTAAATAATAATGTGAGTTCTTCATTTCTTACTTTTGATGTATGAAGTGAAAATATAGGCACGAGTTACTTTTAATTAACATTTATTTTCAGCAAAAACGACGACATGTTTTCCTTCGTATTTTTTATATAATAATAATACAATTTTCTGACATAAGACGAGTGTCGATGAATAATCTACCATAGAGGTCGATTAACACAAAACTAAAAACCTCAACACACCACAATTAGTTTAGAATTAATATGAATCCAATAAAGAACTTACAAAAATATTCAGATTAGTATTAAAACAGAAAATTATTATTACCGCTTCCAGTGTACTATGCCCCCGCGGACGTCTCATTTGTTTTGCACGACGCACGTAATAACGCGATCAAAACGTACGAGAATTTTGACAGCGAGACGTGATGCGAAACCTTAAAGTGTAAGAGAAAATTTATTTGTGAAGTAAATTGAGTAAACTAAGCACCTACGTGTCGCGAAGCGATAGAGCCGCTAGTAATTATAACTCATGAAAAGGGTTGCTCTCAATACTACCTACATCCTGCTCGTAAATAAAAGTAATAAAAAGGAAACGTAATACACGGTGTGTCCGGTCATGGACTAGCGATATTCTAGATATATAGATTATACATAAATTATAGAGCTTCGGGCAACAGATTAGCATTGCCATACAACGAGGTAATGCAGCCAGCATGCTTGGGACCCAGCCTAGGGGACCGAAGCTTTATATTATATATAATTAATATGTAAATACATATAACTTAGAATTAAATGAAATATTATTTAGTTTACTATTGCTGTTATCTCAATAAAATTTTCAACCATCTATTGAAGTGAAAACTTCTTTAGGAGCGTTGGGCATTTTTGAGATGAGAAAAAACCACACTCTCATGTAATGTAATGTAATGTACTGTAACCGATACTGACATCTCGAAAGTACTAAGCAGACAACTGCATATGAAAGTAAACTTACTAAATAAGATAAGGATCAATATAGTTTCATATCAACATCACACCTTTTAAATGGTTTGTCATTATGAAATTCATGTTAAATTAATTATGTTCTATTTAATTGTCATTGTGTGTCAGTGACATATATTTTCTCTTGTATTTCTTGCGATCAATAATAATCGTATTTACTTAATTCGATAATGCCATGGAATTTAAATATCATACAATTATTTTTGTGAACCTCTGTTTTCATTTCTGACGTGCAGTTCTACGACTGACAGTCTATCGACTGACATTTCGTCCAAATGTACGATTTTTAAAATAAACATCAATTTAAAAATTTTAAATTAGTATTAGATCATAAAATATTAGTAGTATGTAACTAGGAACAAATCTTATGCCACCCAGTTATTAGGCCATGACCTTTGACGAAACTGGAGTAAGCGGACGCGGTAGGGCATTCATTCAACTGCGACACTTTATAAATGTCATGAGAGGTAAATCTGCTGTTACTCGTAATGTATAGGTACGTGTCTACCTCCGAGTATCCATCAAACACTGTAGGAGCTTTAGAACGAGCGGATTGCTTCTAAAAGGGTAAAGAAAGGTTAATAAATATCATGTCTCTTTAAGTTACGTATTTGTTAAAGAAATATATGCCTTTTACATGTTTGTAGAAAATGTTAACATTTCTGTGTTAAAAGATATTTATTTGTTTCAACAAATATACACACATAATTACAGAAGTACCAAATGCGATGTAGTAGGTAATTCATTAATTATAAACTAAATTATAATGTATAAGAAATTACACATTAACTTAATTTTTATATGACATAATATATAGTGACGCCATGCTAAGTAAATCAATTCTTGCGTACAGTACGGCCAAGCTACATAATATATATAATCCAACGCGACGGACGAAGGCGCGGGCACCAGCTAGTATGGTAATAAACGAATTTTTTTCAACTGACACAACTGACTGTGTTATAATTATGTGAAATTTTTTATGTATAGTATTACATGTAGGTGTATAATTTTGTATAGTGTGAATTAAATGTAATTACGCGAATCCAACTAAGACGAATATTCCATTAAATTAAATATTTATTAACATTAATATAGAAATACTAAGTACTTAAAAATACTTACTAATTAATTAAAATCGGATCATACAGTGATAATTATTAGAACAAACTGAAAATATTTAATTATTAATAATCACATTAAAGTGTGAAATATCTCAAGCAAGTTGGTACCTAGTTAATTAACATTATAATTGTTATGCTGCGCAGTCGATTGAATTAATTTCGGTAATTGTGAGGATTAATGAAACTACCGAAAACATTATTCCTTTAATAAATATTGTTAGTTCCGCGGCGAAGTCGTCGACTTGTTCACATTAAACTCTCGTGTAATAAGAGCTGTTGTTACCATAATCAACGTAGATGTAATTTCAGAGTGCTAAAGAAGATTTATTATCGTCGTAAAAGTTTAAACCTGATTATGTTTCGCATCTGGTTAGTGAAATTATCAGTAACAAAGTACTCGTCTCGTTCGTTTATAAGCAGCTTTTGCCGGCTTTTGCAGACTTCGCTGTGAAGATCATCAAGTTATTAAATATCATTAGTTAAATTATGAATTAAGTAATTACTTTGTCACAGATTTGATCCCACAATATAACCATACAATACTTAACTCTTTGTAATATTATTGTTACTTTTAATATTATTATTCTTTGTAATACTCGAGCGCGTCGGATTTTCATACAGACGGTTCAGCCTGAATTCCTGATCGCGCTGATTCTTAATCTGACGATTATTTGGAGGATTTTTTTTAATACAGCGTCAACAAACTTCTGAACGCCTGTAGACGCTCACCCCACCGTTGAACAGAAAAACATCATATAACCTTTTTTTCTTCCTACCATCTAATCTTCAAAATCCAATAGGTCCCTACGACGCTCGAGTGACTCACATTTAGCATCGTAACCTTCCCTACAATCAGTAGTCTATATTAGAATCACTCGCTACTAGACTACTTCGCTACAATTTTGCTCTCTAGTTGAACAAATAACTATTAACCAATATTTTCTAATTATATCTAAACTGAAAATAGATAGTCATCGCCAAAATTAAATGTTTGAATTATCATTCAACACACATTTTCTGTCAATCTGAAGACGACTTTATTTGTTTAATTTTTATATGTAGGTTTATCTTCTAATAAATTATTTTTATTAATCTATCTTATTAATTTGTGTTATTAGTATTTGTGTAGGTATATTGTATTTATGTACTTGTATTTAGTTATTAGATAGATTAAGTTTATGGTGATCACTTTTACCACCCACATTGTTTTATTAATTTTTTGTAGAATTTTCCTTACCCTAAGGTTGCCTGGCAGAAATCACTATAAAGCGATAAGGCCGCCTCTTGTACCTTTAATTGTCATTTCTTTCTTTTTTTTCTATTATCTTTTTTATATGTGTGTTTTTGGTGCAAATACAGAGTTAATAATAATAATAATAATTCCAGTTACAATAATGTATTTTTAATAATGGCACTATCTATTATTATGGTTTGTTTAATTTATTAGGGTAGTTCACATAGAATTATTCATAAATCATAAATATGCAAATAAATGATTATGCTAAAATTTTAAATTATTAAAGTTTGTGTACATATTTAAAAGCTTTTGCGCGCGACTCGTTCGCGCTTTGAATTTAAGTTAGTATAAAATGAAATTGGTTATTTATTTTAATTAAAAAATTTCTAATAACATCTAGCAGATTGTTGCATGACAACCACTGCTAGTGAGAAAATGATAGTACGAGTTTAACGTCGCCTTATTGCTTTGTTATCATTATTTTTTTAAAATATTTTATTTAAAAAAAATAAAACTTGCGATTCTTTACCTCTCAGAATAAAAACGAATACTTTATTTTATAATTGAATTTTTATTACGAAACACTAGTTGCGAAATTACTAGGTCAATGGATTCAATGAGATTTTTTGACGACTACATGGCTACGAAAAATAAATAGAAATTTAAATTTGCCATATACAAGTTAGATACATGTAAGGTAACAATAGAATATCGTACAAGTTCGCACAGTCCCAATTACAACTTGGTATTACTTACAAAGGAAGTAATTTAGAATGAAGCTTAGCGACTTGGTACTTTGAGACATTTATACATGAGAAAGTTTTGATGAAAATACACTAAGTTACTACTGCAGTTATGTGGAATAGATAGCTCTTACGGTCTTACAAACGTAGCCTCGAGAGACGATGGCAGGAAAATTTAACTTTCTGAAATATATTACAAAGCTATAAAGAATTTAATTATAAAATTTTCGTTTGTTTATCTTTACATATCGCTTCCCGCCGTCTGTCCCTCTGTATGTGCGCTTAGATATTTTAAACTAAGATACGGATTTTAATGCAGTTTTCTCTAGTGGAAAGAGCGTGGAAGAAATAATTTGAAGAATTGTGTGTGTGTAAATAAAATTCATTTTCTCGTAGGTACATTTTACATTTTTTTAAATTCTGTGGTGGTAAGAAGTTACCCGGATCAGCTAGTTATAGATATATCTCAACCGTTTCTAGAATACCTAGAGTAGCTTCATATCACATCAAAGAACTATAAAACTTGTAGTTCACTGAGCCGTTGATAAGAGCCTTTGATAAGAGAGTTTTCCTTCAAAAACTCAAAAGTATGTTTTCAATTTAAACACCATTTATTCCAATTTATTTAGTTATTCTTTCTGTCTCCTTGATTGACGGCAATCGGCATTTGGAAGTACCAATATATTTTACTTGATGTTTTTCAACCTCTTGTCACTGTGAGTGGTATACCAGAGACCTATTTCGTTTTTCGCATCATAACAAAAGCTAATCATCAAATACTCACCTCAGTACAAAATTATTCACTTCGCTCACTTCATTCGTTTCCCTTTACGTACAAATTGTATTCGTAAGCTTAAATTATTACGCCCGTCCCGAATACGAATTATAATTGTGCGCTTAAAGTATCCCCTTGCTTGTTTGTGTTTTAGGGAAATGGCGAGCTTTTGGCTCTTTTTTGTTTTTGAGTCTCTATGGAATTATACATCAACATGTTTAAAATTTGAAACTTTCTCTTTTAAATTAAATGATAGGTGGCTAAGATTCCATCGGATTTACTAACCGCGTTCTTTTATCATAGAAAATAATGAAATTAATTATGTTTTGATATCAATCCCTTGACGATAGCTTCTCCATGTATCCGGTTCAACCGTGTTTCTCGCTGGAGCCCCGTTATCGACATTATTAGGCTAGAAAGTAGATGCAATACCTACCTAAAAGAAAAATTAAGTGGTTTCCTTTATCCTTTGACGACACGTTTGGTCTAGTGGCTAGTAACCCTAGCTGTTAAACAAACGGTCGCGGGTTCGAATCCCGCTAGGGGCAAATATTTATATGGTAACATTTACCTTTGTACCCGAGTCATGGATGTTTGTATTTATAATATGTATGTATTTACAAAAAAAAAAGTAATCTATGTATTATATCAACTGTCTGGTATCCATAATACAAGCAATTAAGTTGCTTAGTGTGGAACTAGATGGTGCTGTGTGGAATGTGTGAAGATATTTATTTATTTATTTTATTTATTTAGTTCAAGCTACCAAATCAACAACTGTGAGTTATAACTTTGTTTATCTTCAACATCCAAACTTATATTTTAATATTAGCAGTGATTAACTGTCATTGGATAACCGTCCCAATGGTATATATTATAGTTTAAGAAAATATAAATAAATATAAAGTAACATTTTATATAGACCCATTTAAAGGCGGTAGCAAATCTCTAAGTTGTTCATTAACTGTCTAAAATTCCCAAGCAGGTGTAGCACTTACGTGCGCAAATCGTTTGAAATGAGCGCGTCATAAGTGTAAATAAATTACATTAAATCTACCGCTCACATGCCGGAAAATTCACCAATGTTTCGGGACGGGAATGAGAGAGTGCCAAGCTCTAAACGGTGAAGGAGTTAATGTGTGATATACTTCTATTTTAAAGTTATTTATATGTTCTTTATAGTTTAAGAATACGGCTGAATATTTTTTTGCATCGATCCTACTATTAAATAGGTATGTTGACTATTTTTGGGAAAGTGTTCTTAATTATGTATAAGTAGCTTATAGCCTAATATATTTAATATTATCTTTTAATATAATATAACTAAATCAATCGTGTATTTTAAATTCCGTTTCTTTCGCTCCAAAACTTATTATTGTGTGACATTTGTGACGCCACTTGTTCCCAAAACTTGTAAGCTATCTTAGTTTATGTTAAGTCAAATAGTCTGACAGCAGCGATATTTGCAAAAAAGTGACGTCATGCACTTTGATTGGTGTTCGCTGTGACGTGACTTGAGTGTTGCATTTTGATTTATCAATAAAAATTAAATTGCTTATTGTACTTTTTAGGTATAATGGAAAATACCGTTTCGCTGCTAAATTATATTTTTATTTGAATATATAGTCCACATCCCTATTGGTCGAATCCAAAAATTCTTAAAAATGCAATGGACGAAACCAGACTGAATTTACCACAACAATAATAATCATTGTTGTTTAATATAGCATTGAGTATAATTTCAGAAAAATAATTCTTTTATTATGTATTTCTTTTGTGACATTATAAAAGTAAGACCGAGTCATAAAATTATTCAGGCTAAATAGGCAAATCTCGTTCGTACTCATTCCACCTTAATCCCCGCAAATAGGCGCGGTTTTCCAAATCAATTTGTTAAGAAAACTCCCATTTCCTCCGTTTCGTTCTGCTAAAATAACAGGATTTAATACTTTGTTGCTTCCATTCCGAAAGAGAAACACCCATAGTAAACAGAAATGAATAGTAATATAGTAATAATACAAAATTATAGGTAATGTATATACATAAATATCCTATCTACGATGTTTAAGGTACTTTCCCTTCATGTCGCATAGACTTGGGACGCCCTGTATTTATTACATTACCTATAATTTTGTATTATTACTATAAAATACTTGAGATTTGTAAGAATTTAGTACATATTGAAACCTTACAGATTATATACTTTTTATTCTGGGTGAATATGTAACATAACAGTTCCTTTACTTATTACTTAACTAACTGGTGCCTACGTCTACATCTGTGTTAGAAAATGAAAATTATAACAATTGATAAAATATATGAGTTTTATAACGCACGACATCTTTATCGCTGTAGCGTCGGTGTCGGTGGCGCCCAATTTTTATTTTATTTTTAGGTGATCCCTTGGGAACCTTACATTTTATTAGAATAAAAAGTATTACATATGTTAAACCAAGTAATGAACTATCTATGTGCCAAATTTCATCCAAATCCGTTGAGCTGTTTTTGCGTGAAAGAGTAACAAACATCCATAAATCCATCCGTGAAAGCCCATCCATATTATTAGTAGGATACACTGATGTTTTCCTATTGTTTTATCTGTTCTATGATCGCATTTAAAACTAAAACACAATGAAGCAGAAAATAAGAATTCAGCTTAATTGAATCGATAATAAACAGTTAACAAAACTGAAATCTAATTGATAAATAAATATATTATTTCGAGAAGCAACCAAAGAGCGGAAGTAATGAATTTTTAACTCAATTGTGCCTGTGTGTCCAGTTTGTTCAAGCACTCTGCGCAATGGCTCATTAAGTTTACGGTTAATTGGACGAATTTAATGGTTTATACGAATGGAAATAATTGGAAAACCATTACCTGTATAGGTAGTGGTTGGTTTAGTTCGTATTTAGATATTTAATATGTTTTTCATTAATATACTGACTGATAATAAATGTCAATTTTATTTTTATTATTTTATATTTATTAATCTATTTAATAATATACAATCTACACACCAATATACTTTAGAGAGGAAATATTTTTTATATATTTGTTTGTAATCGATAAAAATTAGATTACTACGAAAATTAAAATAAATTAACCAAACGTATCAAAAAATTTCTTATAAAAGTTACTATTTGAAGTGTGCTGCAAAAATTATTGATCACACATAAAATATTGTAGAACATGGAGTTTTTAATTATATATGTATAATAAAACCTAATTAGTTTTTTCCTGGGCGAAGCCGGGGGCGGGTCGCTAGAATACTATAATATGCATAATTGTATCTGCAAGTATATTAACATTTGATTATGTCAGAGTTCTTATATCCTTTCTGGTGATTAGCCGTTAAAACGATTATATCGATACACGTTTCTATCGAAGGCTTCTCCCAAAGCGCACCGGTGAAGCAGCTAATTCAATCAGTGATATCTATTCACAGATTCAATTTAGGTAAGAGAGTTGGATCGTTTCTGATCACTGTAATATTACCTTTCGATTTTCTCGTAACAGGTGGTAGGTACATTGTGTTTCCTTTGATGGTATTACCATAAATACGCTTTTTTGTTGGCACCTGAGTTAAATTAGATGCACATACGTTTGGTATCAAGTCTTTGAAACTTTTGTGCGTTACATTTTTTCATGTTCCCTTTACTTGCTAATGAAAAAATTCATGAAAGAATTATGTGTCGATAAAACTTTTTTATGTTATGTTAAAGTCGACAGGCAAGTTTTACCGCCGTGATAGCTGCCCACATCCGATTATTTTATCTCCCTCGAGTACGCAATAGTTTTCTGGGATAAAAAAGTATTCTATATGTTAATCCAGTTAATATACTATCTGTGTGCTAAATTTCATCCAAATCGTGATAATTGGGCTCTAAAAGCACATTTCGGAATAGTATCAAAATAAGAAATAATGGAAGCCATTGTGATAACCGTGATGCCGATTATAAGTGGCTTATGCGAAAATCAATGTGCACTTTGCTCCTATTGTCTAAAAGCTATTTGATCTAACAAAGGGTATAATTTATACGGTTTCCACTCATCTCGTGCAATTTTAGGGGATATACCTACTTTTGACTAATCTGAGTACTTATGATGTCTATGTATATATGTACATATATACTAATTATTTTGTTGTTACAAAGAAAAGTTTGGTTAAAAATCAGTTCTAGGGTATAAAATACTGAAAATTAATTTTAATATCCTATTAATATTAAAAATGCGAAAGTTTATATGTTCGTTACTCAAAAATGGTTAAACGAATTTGGATGAAATTTGACACACATATAGTTTATTACCTGGATTAACATATAAGATACTTTTTATCCTAAAAATGTTAGGTTCTCCAGGGTTCGTCTAAAAATGCGAAAAATTCGGCTCGCCACCGTCGTCATAGCGATAAGGATAACGTCTCAGGTGTTATATTTTTCATTTTTTTATTGAGGAAGAAGTGGCAACGGGTACCAGCTAGTTGCTTCATAAGTGTTTGTTTATTCGTACACTGTTTAATTTTTATATACAGTCTTGAAACATTCCGAGTTTAGATGTCTGCGAAATAGTCGTGCAGCGGAGCTAAAAATCGCATCAGTTAAGCTCCGAATCCGTTTATCGTAGCACACCTGAGTCTGTTCGTGACTCAACCAACTGTTAACGCTAAAAGAAATGGAATACTCCTACTGACCGCTTACTATATATATTTTTAAATAAATTTCTTGAATACAAATTTTAGATCATAGAAGTGTCTTTTCTGTAATCTATTTGGATTTCTGATAATGAAATTATTCATGATAATACCTAGGTATTAAAAATAATTTTAGTACGTAACAGAAATAAAAAGAATACTCAGCTACTTGTGAATTTATTATACCTTAATAATCCAGTTTGTTTCTTTTTCAGTCTTAATGGAAATAGTTGAAATCTTAAACACAAAAATTATGGGAGCAAATACAAACTCTTCACTAGACTGAAACCACTGGTTCTGAACAAGGTATAAAGTCCCTAAGAAAATCGTCATACCTACCTTTTAAGATGGAGAGGCTATGGAGAAGGCTATGGAATTATGGACAAATGCATTATATTTTTACGTTTTGAAAGTTATGAATATGTAAGAGTAGCTCCTGACAACTTTAGTTATTTCAATCCAGCTTTAACGCTTATATAATTTTGCCCTTTAGCAGAGATTTAATATGTTCGCTGTCCCTCGGAAGTTACTTTTCATTTGGTATAAATAATTGAAGTATAACATTTCAAAATTCGCCAGTGTGGCTCAGAGGTTTTGTATAGACATATTATTTAGTCACAGAACCAACACAGAAGAGAGGTTTTCGAGTGGTACGTACTAATAGATAGACATCGGACTACATTATCGATGATACTTTTGCGACCTGAATTCTTTTCTACGGCGCTAAATAAACCAGCTTGGTTCTTGTTGGATGGTATTAAAATAGTGAGCAGATGTAAAACACAAGATTTTATATGGAAATATAGTTCCACTAGCGTTCACCACATGCTCTAAAATTTTTAGAAGTTCTCTAACTTAAGAAGCATTTTGTTTACACTTTAACATAAAATGTTGGATGTTTTATTTAAATTGGTACTTAAAAGTTAAAATATCATTTTATAAAAGTTCAAATACTCGAAATTGAATATTTCATTTAAACTATTTCAATGTGCTTAATGAATTTATAATATTTTATTATCAAATTGTATAGGTACTTACCTACTAATTATGAGTAACCTATATTTGCGTATTCTCTGATTGCATTAACTCTGACATGCTTTATTTAATAATAATGGATCATTAAGCCGTAATTATGCAAAATAAATAGCGAGGCTCATTCAATAAAATCAGTCAATTATTTTGTATTTCTTTATTATAACGAATTTAAATAAAAGATAATTGGTTATTTTTAAAATTAAGTTTAAGTAGGTAAAATCAAAATCAAAATATTTATTTATCAATTAGGTTTCCCCACGAAACTTATGATGGTCATTATAAATTTAAATTTAAATTTACCAGGATTTCGGAAAAAAGCCAAGATGAAGATCCTGAGAAGAAACCCCGAAAGAAATCAAGGATACTATTCTTTTTGTCATCTTTAAAATATAAAATTACAACAATTTGGCACACTTAATACAAACAAAATCAAAGTCCATATACAATACTAAACATAGTATTATTATGTAGCTGATGAAGCTAGTAAGGTAATATGTAGCTGATAAAAGAATTGTAATTTAAAATGTCACTTAAAACATAGTTAAATTTAATTAATTTACGATTTGTAAATAAGTAAGAAACAAATATATTCACTTTGGATAGGAAAATTACACAAACCCGCAATCAAGGTATAATATTGGCACAAAAACGAGACTGTTTTCAGAATGACGCAGGGTCGAATCCCGCTTGGAACGGCAATTCTGGATTGTTCTTTTCATATTTGTATTAGAAATGACTGTAACTTATCTTAGATTTTTTTTTTCATATAAAGATATATATAAAGAGCTTGAATAATATCGACTTGAAGATAATCGTCGCCCACTAATACAAACAACGCCACAGGGGTGACAGGGGATACAAGTGCGCAGCCAACCTTGGGTACGACAAAGTATAGAAGATAACGGGGGATAGATCCCTTACTCACTTATTAGAACATCATAAAAGTACTATTTTTAATGAAAATACCATTGGTGAAAACCGCATTATTATCCGTTGCGCAGTTTAATAGATCTAAGCGTACATACAGAGAGACAGACGGCGGGAAGACTTTGTTTTATACTATGTAAATTTATAGATAAGTAATTTATAGCATGGTGGTGAACAAAAGATTTTTTGGCCTAGATATTTCAACAAATATTAAATTATATTAGCCCCTCTAAATACATATTATGCATATTTTATGGTAGGTAAAGTTGCTTAAAAACAAAACATGCAATACCAAGGCAATGGAAATGTGATACAAAACTATAAGATAGGGATTTAGGGCTAACGAGCTTAAACAAAATAGCACACGTGATAGTTTTGATTTGAATTAGTAGGTAAAAAATATAACGTTAAATTAAAAAATCACTTTTATCGTAAGGAGGTTGCTGCTGCTGCTGCAGAGGTTTATATAAGGAAATAGGTAAGTTCTGACTCAATATTTTCCAAATAATATCACCGATACCTCACAAATATGTTATAGTCGGAAATGAACAATGTCCACGTCAATTCGTAGTCATTAATACATGAATTATACTTATAATGTAGATATAAAGGTTTTTGTTATGAGGTATCTTTTATAAATCTGTCTGTGGCACTTAAGAATTTCATGGCACCTTTTCCTATTCAAAAGGCACTTCACAAGCGTAATTGGGCTCGTCATTGTCGTAAACGGCGAATAATATGGAAGTTTATTACGTAGGAGACATTCTGTTGCAGACAATAGGTAAACGATTGATACTTCTACAATGTATAAAACTCATTTATCAATACAGAAATTAACAGCATTATTTGAATATTCGACCGTTCAATGCCACATCTCGTGCGTCATTATACATAACACACATTAAACTGGTTTGAAATTTAAGTTTTGAAGAGTTATGAGTAGATATATCTATAATCTTTATAAATAAAAATGAACCGCTAAATATTTTGCTAAGCTCAAAACTAGATAACTGTTGGAGCAATTCGTTTAACATTTTTTTTCCCAAATATTTATTGAAGTCCGAGGAACGATCTTAGAAGAGAAAAATCGGAAAAAAATCCTGCCAGTCTATATAAATAAAGTCCGTAGAAGGTTCTCATGAAGAGAAAAATAGTAAAAAATGCCCCAAAAATTGCATCCGTGCGTAGCCGGAGGTGGGTCGCTATTTACAAGTTAATTAGGCTCAAAAACAATCTATTGGTATTTTTTTTTATTATTTAGATATCGTTACTCCCATAATTTTTACCCTATAACTTTAAATTGTCTACTTTGATATTATATATTAGCTTATAGGTGATATAGAATTCACCTATAAGCTTTATTATATATAGCTTATAGGTGATATAGCGTATAGCTGATTCCATTAGTATTCATACAAAAAATGATGATGTCGTAATTGGAAAATGTACCAGGTATCCATCCAAGTCTAAAAAAAATATCTATACCCGAACTTCCCCACAGCCAGGGACACGACTAATATACATCATAGGTTAAATACAATTAAAATTTTAAATACTTAAAACTTTTTGAATAGGTCGAGAAAAACGTAGACTTACCCCGCAAGTATATGCTACAACATAAAAATAATGTAATAGTACCAACATCACGATTAAAACTAAATTCTTCAAATACCTTCAGTTCTTCTATAAAAATATATAACAAATTACCAGATATGTTAAAAAATGAAAACAATGATATCATATTTAAAAAAAAAACAAAAAAATTCTAAATGTTATTATAAGATAAATGAATATTTTATCGATAAAATATCAACGAGAAAACTTTTCCCCAACCTATTATAATAGTCAATACTTCTCCTAATTGTTAAGTACCATAGTACAAGTAAACCTGATTAGTAAAGCTATTGTTTTAACTGAGGCTAGTAGCACACTTGATATTGTTCTGTTTTGACAGCAGGTCAGCTTACATTTTTAACTTGTGTTAAAACATCGCAGAAAAATAAACTCACCTAAATACTTATCCTTGCCCCGAAGGATCCTTGCAAATGAATCATTAACATGATTCGAATTACATAACATCGTGAAATAGATCTGAACCGGAGCCAAAGGGAAGATTTTACAATAATAAATATGTGGGAATCCTTTAATCCCTGAAGCAATGTATACCCCGTAAGGTCAAACGCGGGCATTCAGTGATGGTAAATCGATATCCATTAACCCCAAAGGATGCGGTGTAGCAATCTCTAACATTATCTGTTACATAAATGCTTTTATATAGAACACTCCGTGTATTGTACGTATATTATATATATATGCGTTACATAGGTATCGATCTATTGAGTATTTCTTATTCATTCTTTCGAATCAAAACACCATACTTTTGTATTAAAGTTTCAACAAAACGTACGCATAAAGTTTCCAAAAAAATTTCTAACTGATTTAATAAACGTTATATATTTAGTTGTTTACTCTTCATTTTCTGATATTATAAATGCTTAAATTTTTGAAAATGTTTTTTACTCAATTACCCGTAAATAGCTGAATCAATTTGTATGAAACTAGGAAAGCTGATAGATTTATACAGGTATAATAGTAATTATGGTAAGATTATCACGGAACGTCGACTTTAACCACGCTAAAAAGCCACCATCAACAAGATTCTGCCTTGTTAAGCGAATCGAAGAATATGCAGAAAAATACGGGATATGAAAAAAAAAAGAATTATTTCTGAAGCGGCTCAAAAGGATATCCTAAGAACAAAGCTAACCGACAATCGACATATTTTACTTCCACGTCATTAAATCAAGATACATTGACTCGACGAATAAGTACAGACAATGGATAAATGTTCAAGCTATATATTTCATTGTCTGCTTTAACAAACAATACGTTGTATTTGCTTGTGGATCTGGACTGTTTTATTTTTTAACCATATAATATTGATTTATTTCTATGTATGTGTTCTTTATAAGTAACTAGCTACACGCTCCCGGTTTCGCCCGGGTTCAAAATAAAAACTATCCTATCTTTTAAGTTGGACCAAATTACACATAGTTAAGAAGTTTTATCAAAATCGGTTCAGTAGTAAACTATTGCGATCTTGGTACATCCTGCGCAATGAAAGTTTCCGTCGGGTTTTCTTTATCTGGCGGCAACTTCCATTGCAGTAGAGCTCAGCAACTATTGATTTTACAAAAAAAAGTTTCGTACAAAAATTGTAGAAAATTTTATGCTCTACAACTTTGATTACTACATTTTTTTCCTATTTCTAAAAATTATAGAAATATTTTCCAAAAACAAAAATTTAGTTTTTAATCGACTATATCTTGGCAAATATTACAGAGAAAAACGTTTTAAATAAAAAAGATGGGAAATTTTATCTTCTACAAAAAAGTTCCTTTCAATTTTTAACGTAAAACTCACAGTTTTTGAGATATTTGCAAAAAGACGTTTTTCAAGATGGCGGAAGAGAGCAACAAAGCATTGTTTGATTTATAAATATGAGACTTAAGTTATTGATAAGTAATTTATTTACAACTAGCGACCCGCCCACGGCTTCACGTGGGTGCAATTATATACACGTATCTTCTTTGTTTATTTCTCTTTTCATTACTGAAAATATTGTAAATCCGTTGGGTACTTTATAAGAAGTGAGGAATGAAACCGACACAGGCGGACAGCGAGTTTTTAATTTATATACCTATATTAATTTATAGATATATATTGTTTAGAATTATGTCAAGTAATAGTGATAGGGTAATCTGCATCAAGTCATAAACTTCGACTTACGACTTACGAACCTTCTTACAGAAGACCTGAGAATATGAGTTACCATAGGCCACTCCTTTATCTCCTCGACCCCTACCTTTCACCCAATTCTAGTTCGACAGCGCACGTCTTGCATCCCCCTAGTACTCGTAGCGCTTGTTGGCAGTGGCTTCTTTATCATCAAGTGGACTTAATCTGCTGCCGACTTATTATTAGTAAAAATACTTAAATAACTGTTACAGCCGACATTGTGCAATACCTAGATAAGTCACAAGAGGCATCTCCAAAGAAGAAGTAATTCCTCTCTATACTACTAATGACACCTTAGAATTTATGTCTTTTTGAGACAGAGGATCTTTCGTTAATTAATTGAAGTTCTGAAATAAAATTTCTCATAGGCTTGTGATGCGAAGCCTCAAATGAGTTATTTCTTTTATTATAACTATCTCCTGTAACTTTTTATGTAGTGTCGGCTGATACAATTCAAATATTTTAAAAGTCACGTCCCCTTTATTTAGTTAGATAAATTATTGAATTAGCCCGCAGAATCGATTCGGAAATGAAATAATGAAAACTCAAAGTTTGAAGAATGGGCGTTAAAAGCGGGAAAAATTCCCCATTAATTTTCTGCAAACGGCATTTGGCAAGAAAGTTGCTCTAAGTAAAAGAAAGAGTTTAACCAACTTCTGTTAAAATTTTGCGAAGCTTTAGAAGAGAAACAATTACGAAACTTAGACTTGCCTTTCAAAATCATGTTGTTTATACAATTAAAAATGTGTCATAGTATTAATTTATATATACTCAACAAACTATGATAATCTAGGTTCATTATAGGTTCCTTGGGGAATGGGTGAGGCGCCGTCAAGGCGGCCTCACCTTTCACATGGTGCAGATAATGACCGGTCACGGGTGCTTCGGGCATTATCTGCACCAAATACAAAGGGAGGAATAGCCGCAGTGCCACCACTGCGGCGATCCGGACGACACGGCCGAGCATACGCTCCAGGTATGCTCGGCCTGGGGAGCCCAGTGCCGGGAGCTGGAGGCGGCGCTGGGTGGGGGAGACGTCTCACTGCCAAGCATGGTCGAAGCCATGCTTGACAGTGAGACCAAATGGAAGGCAGTTGTCTCCTTCTGCGAATCCGTTATGTCGCAGAAGGAGGCAGCTGAGAGGGAGCGAGAGGAAGAAGCAGCTCTCGCTTCCCTCAGACGCAGACGGTTGGGCAGGAGAAGGCGGGCATATCAAGCCCGTCTTCAAATGCCCTAGGGGACCTGCGCACATAGCTGGTCAGCTTTGTGTGCTTGCACAGGCTCCCCCCGTCTGGGGATTGTCCCGGTGTCTCCGGGCAATCCCCCATTGGCGTTAGCCTAGCCGACGCTGGCTAGGCCGTCCTGGGGTGGATCGGAGTTGTTGCCTCGGCAGAGCCCGGTCCACCCCGCTCAAAGGGCAAGGATACACCGGGGAGTTTTAGTGGGTAGTGGCCGGGCCCGCTATGATCAGCATAGCGCCGAGCGCCGGCCGACCCCCACATACCCCTACCGCCTAGCCAACGGTAGGGAATCAATAAACGGATTTCTTCTCGTCAAAAAAAAAAAGGTTCATTATAGGTATATGAACCCTCTTTGAACCCGAATCGAAATTTTTATACAAAATTTTTAATTTTAGAATTAAATTTAGCAGTTGCTAAGGATTATTATCACTTGCTTCTGAAATTTATAAACTGACACTCGAGCGAAGTCGCTTGCAACTGCTTTTAGTATGAATTGATTTCCTTTTATAATGGTTCGAACTTTCACAATTATCACATATTATTACCATGAATGGTGAATATTCAGTGGAAATAGTGAATGTTTATTACAATATTTCACATTGGTACATACTTAGCTATCTTAACTGGCTTGGATTATCAAATGGGATACCTTTTATAATTTTTTAGTTCTAACAATCAACAATAAATAACGTGAACAGATTCATCGGTAAATACTAGTTTAGTACATATATATGTACCTATAGCACTGAATTTTCAAATGCTGGTAGCATGGTGAAGTAAACTATCAAAGGGGCGGACAAGTGCATGTGTAATAAATCTTTCCACTACTTTTAGAAAGCTTCTTTGAAACCGCGACCGACATGGAGCTAAAAAATTAAAGTAAATCTTGAATTTATCTGCAATTCGAGTACATTTTCAAAGTAGCTACGTTCTGCTAACGAAGCATTTTCTCAGTGAATGTAAGTATAGTGAAGTTTTTTGGCACGAATCTAAATAACGTTCGATTCGACTTCGGCTTTTGTTTTAACTGAAAGAATTAGGTATTTTTCCTTGGATTCACTCAGCAAATATTAAAACTATTTTGGCAAGACACAGCAGGCGGCCAACAGAGTTGTTCAATTAATTATTGGCGAGGCAGCCAAATAGGAGTGACTTACCATTTGAAAGAAACTATTACTTTAGTTTAGTTTAAGTAACTTTTATTGTGTAAGAGGCCTAATTTAAATAATAAATTACAATATCAATATTTATGTGAACTTTAAAAGATGACTTAGGATTAGAGGTCAGATCGTCGTTCACCTTGTCCTGTCTCGATTATTTATGTTTTGATCTAGTATGGATACATTTATTTAGTAATATTACTGCATTTTACTTGAACTTATTTTAGACTGTTCTAACTACGCAAATATACCATTTGCTGGTTATTGTGAAAACCTGTTGTTATTGTATTCGTATGAACTGAAGCCGGACGTTTTCAACAAACATATAATATTCTACGAGGTAGCTTGATGAGGAACCCAACTGTTTTCAGGGCGGCTACAGCGCTACATCATATTTTATTCCCGGTGACAAGTACTTGTTAGCCAACTTGTGGTCGTACGCTGTAGGTTGGTAACTAAATATTTAATCATCTGTAACATTAGTTGTATCATGTTAATTATAACTGATACATCAGTTATAATGAATACAAACTATTCAACTATTAATCGCGATGAATACACACTAATCGAAGCAGTAGTTAACTGAAGTCGAAAAGAAATAAAAGTTTGACAAAAAAAAAACTAAATCGCGTTGACATTATGATTAGTTCTTAATAATTCACTGTGTAACAAAAAAAATCACTACATCATTATAAATAATATATTTTCAATACTAGTAACGCCATCTGACGTATTAGACTGGTACTAAGTGGTAGTAGATCGATTTATTAGCAGAGTACATACTTTCTGCAGAACGCGGGTGAATTATAATTTATTAAAAATAAAGAGAGAAAAAAGTAAAAAGGTCGGTGGACGAAAGAGAGGGGCTCTCTTGGTCTGCAGATGGGATAACGGTTGTGCATTTTGAAGTATAGACTGATAAGACAGATTGTCGGAGATAATAATATTTTAGTTTCCAAGTTGGAAAGTTAATATCACGATTATTGATCACGATTGAGCGAGCGGCGTCTGTACGCAAGAAGTGTTACAGGCAAATTCTGTCTGCAACAAATTGCATTTTCTACGACGTTTTGCCCTGACCACATGCGTGGCCAGTGAATTGCTAGCCAACTACATCTTCGTGTTTTCGTGCTGTCGCGTCGGTGGACGGTGAGGTGGATGGCATTGGATGGTGAGGCATCCGGCAGAGACCAAAGCTTCACATAACCTCGACGGCAGCGGTGACGGCAACCTTCATCAGAGGTACCCTCTTTATAATTTATTCTCCCAATCATACACTTCGGTGTGCATATTCAGTGTCAGTGCAGTGCAATATAGAAGGAAACCATAGTTGGTGACCTTTTGCTTGTGTTTCCCAGTACCATTGGAAAAGACTGAATTTTGTAAGATAGTATAAGCATTTTGTTGTTAGATATAATTAGAGTTAAATAATAAATGTGTTGTAGCTTCCGAAGGTTTTTTTATTGAGTTCATCCCGCTGATCATTAGTTTTCTTCAGTAGCTGGCGCCCTGAGATTCATGTTTTGCTGATTGTTTCTGGTCGGTGAGTAAAGGAAGCGGTCATACCCGACTGCAGACGTTACAACTAAAAATAAATATTGATTCAAAATATAATGGCAAAAATTTCAAATTCAAGTTACTATTTTATTACAGTTTGTAACATTTAATATTAACGCTATTTACATTTCAAAAGAATAATTGGTTACGACCGCTTCGATTGGTCGTATTGAGTCATCATTAGAAATACAGTAAT
Organism: Synanthedon andrenaeformis; assembly: GCA_936446665.2. Lineage (NCBI taxonomy): Eukaryota > Metazoa > Arthropoda > Insecta > Lepidoptera > Sesiidae > Synanthedon > Synanthedon andrenaeformis. Next base: position 6,876,429 of record OW387781.2, on the reverse strand, counting down.
GGTTAAATAATAGTGGCAGTAGTAATTGACAGTTAAAATAACAGTTACTATATTGAAACGACTCAATATGTTAAACAAAGTAGTTTCATTTGTGTAAAACACGTACCGATGAAATTAAAGAAAATGTAGAACACTTTTATAACTTACCTATTTAGTTGTAATATCAAATTGATACCAATATATTATTATATTATTTGTTATGTGAAGGTCGTCAGACAGGCTGACGGTCCACCTGATGGTAGGTAAGTGGCTATCGTCGCCTGTAACACAAGCAACGCCACAGGTGCTGCAAGTGCGTTGCTGAACGATAAGGACGATAGAAGGATTAACGATAAGGAATCATACAGGGAAATGATAAGGATAAGGAATCACAGAGGGAATGAAATATGATTAATAGTATGAAATAGTATTCTATCGAATTTATTAATATAGAAAAAAGGAAAAATATTCGCTCAAAATAAGTCAGTTAAAAACTCTCGCAATATTTTCAGAAAAGTATTGTGGGGATAAAGAAGCGTTTTAAATTGCATTCAATGTTTCCAATTTTTGAATATGAAATATGCCATTTCGGTGCAGGGCCTCAAGTGTCGCTACAATAATATGAATATAAGATTCTCGTACCGCATTGCGACGACTCAGTTATTCGCTCACACCTGCCCACGTCAAGGTAAAAGCTTAGTGCAAACAATTGGATGTTACATTTCTTAAACTAGACTATTATTAATCCGGTCCAATAAAATTATAATATGTTAAACAATAATAATATGAAATATATGAAACATTTAAAAAGTAACTGTGCTCGCGACTTCACATGCACTGTAGTTCGTTTTTTAGAAATCCCACAGTAAGCTACCCTATAATATTAAATTATATGTGTGCCAACGAAATCAGTTCAGACGTTTATGCGTAATTCAGTAACAATCACCCAAATATACAAGCTTTCGCATTTATACTTAGTATATAATATTACATATTAGGATTTTTTTATTGGACTTTATAAGAAAAAAGCCAATGAGGAGAAAATTCACTTCATCATACCATTTTTGACTAATTTTTATGTAGAAGTATACACACAGGCTGACAGTTCATTTGATATTAGGTGATTTCATCGCCAATAAACACAAAGAAAACCGAGAGTAAATGAAATTGCACAGCTGACCTTGATAAAGTTTGGAGTAAAAACTAAGAAGGGGACAGCGAAATTTAATCCCTTACTCACACATAAGCGCATGCGTCGTTATAATACTGTCGCCCTTATAAAAAACTAGTGTTTTTGCCCGCGACTTCGTCCGCGTCCGATCGCGCACAGGAACACCCGCTGCTTAGACAATCTGAAGATTGTCTAAGAGTTTCATCAAAATCGGTTCAGCGGTTTTGGAGTCTATAGGAGACATACGGGGACATTCATACACACATCGCCTTTTATATATAAGAAGAAGAAGAAGAATATTTATAAGAAGAAGAAAGGCAACTTACAAAAAATTGTAAAATGCAGAAATATCTTAAATACATTATTAAATAAGAAAAATATTCACAAGAATTTTTAATATTTGATTTAAAAAAAAAGAATTGTTTCTAGACAATATAGGCAGAAGAATACGATATTGAATGCAAAAAAATAAACTTTAAAAGGCTCTCCTGTAAAATTACAAAAAGTGCAGTTATGCCTTGTCTTGCCGAAGGTGCGATTTACTCTTTCCTTACTTAAATTATTTTAATCTGAACGAGGTGAGGGTATAAGTATATAGGGAATTGAAAAAAATTTCAAATAATTTTTGGTACTTTTAAATTTTAATTTTAATTCAATGTTGAAAACCTTTAGTTTATCACGAGACAACCGGAATATTAAAACGATAAGATAGGTTCTTAGGATCGCTACACAGTTTAAACTTTAAACTTTATTTGTCGCTCTTCTTTCATAACTTAGATATCAGAATAAATGCAATTCAAAAGAAACGAAAGAAAATATTCTTATTCAAAAGTGGACTGGGCGATCCGTGACCTGTTTACAAGACTTTGTTTGGTTAAGTATACCTACACAATATTTTTAGTTTCTATAAAAATAATTATAATTTAGGTTTATTGGGAATTGATTGCCTAATCCTGCTTTTCATTTAGCTTAACTTTTACCTTAATTACTTAAATGACGCCATAAAAGTGATTGAAAAATTAAATTATTCCGTAATTTTAAATATTTTTAATTTGACTGTTGACAGCCAAGCTATAAATTAAATAAAATATTTAATATTACAAAATATATAAAGATAAACAGCGAGATGCATTGAACAGTACCGCCATGGTGTAATACAAGTGTGATGCATTTCAGTGCTTCTACCTTGATAAGAAAGGATAGCAGAATGTGCTGTAGTATGCTCTGGTATCCATGCACCAAAATAAATAGCTCAATTTCTGTTCATTCAATGTAGCCTTTCTATCGATATTTTGGTACCACACTATAGGTATGATTCAATCACTCCTTAATTGCTAACACTCAACTAATCATCACTGAAAAATATTTACGTTGTAACTAACTAACTAATTGAAAACTTACTCTAGAGCTTTGAGTCTAAACTTCTGTTATGAAAATGTTACTCGATAATAAACATTTTCTTGTCTGTAAATAAAATTTTCCTTTGATTTCCCTTTGCATGCCGCTTAATAAGCTGTATTGCTGTTTACCAGTCAATTTATTACGAAAATATTGCTTAAGGGTCAACATTAAAAAAAAACCACAACAGCTATTTTGTATCTTATAAGACTACATCTCTTACAAGCCAAAGCCAGTTTTAAAGCTTTACGCGATATGGTTCCGTGATCTACATTCATATCTCGAGAATAAATCTTTCGCTTCTAGACACGATTTTTTTCTGATTCTGTACACATGATATAGTAAGAATATTATGTGTATCGTGTATAGCATGATCTTGTGTTACAAACGGAAGACTATCAGTTGTAGCGTACACTTTCCAGTAATGTAATTTTAAAAAAAAAATCACTCCCTTGTTACTTTTTGAAATAACATTATAACTGTTCTTAGTATCACCCTACTCCATGTTTGAACCTCAGCCCCTGACGCAAAAATAGCATATCTGTGTGTCTGTCTGTGGAATCGAGCTCCCAAAATGGATGGATCGATTTGGATCCGTTTTTTTTTTAGATGAAAGCTTATATGATCGAGATAGTTCATATTTGTTTAGGGGTTAGAAGACCATCAGCCCTTCCTATTTGATGAAGGGATTTCACTAACTTCCACAGGTTCGATTGATGTAAAATTTGGTATACTGTTATTTCGGTGGTATTTCCATGACATGGTAAGCTTGATCTGATGCTGCAGCATCAAGTAGCCTACGGGAAACGACTCTTCAGCGATTACAGCAGATATAGCGTGTGTGGGATCAATAGAAAGTCGGGGGTTAGTTTATAATTTTAATTATAGCTTGTATATTAAGTATCTTACACAAGGCAGCTAGTAACATTTTTTAAGGAAAATGAAAGCTTCTATACAATAATATACAATAAACATGTTTTGTAAGGGTTAATAATTAAAGTAATATTTCATTTTCATATTAAAATTTGCAACAAGCTTCGTTCAGTCTATCTTGAGTATTGCAACCAGCAACACATAAGTTCCCCAAGTATTAACTTTAATCACCATCTACCCATTAAGGTTTCATTAAAAATATAATGTAGCGGTTTAATTTCGTGCACGAGACTGGATTTTAATGAAGCGCGCCGTAAGACAAGAGCTTTAATCTCAGGCTTTTTGCCCTGTCGCCGGTAAAATATTGTCTAACATAACCTTAACTGAACGTTAATACGTTAAACGTATGCTATGTGACTGACATTATGAAATTGAAAAGACAATTTCCGCTCAAGTCCTACTTCTCTCCTGGTCAAAAAGTCAAAATTTTTTTTATATTCTGTTCTAGCTGTTGAACGCGACTTCGTCCGCGTTACTTTATTTTAGCTTATGTTATTTTCTGATAATGAAGCTTTCTATAGGTGAAAGAATTTCTAAAATCAGTTCAGTAGTTTTTGAGTTTATTCATTACAAACAAAAATACCAATCTTCTCTCTTTATAATATTAGTATAGATTTATTCTGTACACTATAACCATCACCAAGTCAGTAAGGATAGAAGTCAATAAGTATCGTTTCTTAAATTACTTTTACAGCTTCAAATCCATTAGATACTATATTAAATTGGGGATATTCCTTATAACTATTTATATAATATTTTAAAAGGGATGAAACAAAGTAACCCTTTGAGACAAATTACTGTCGTACGGAGACGGGATTTACGTAAACCTCAAAATCTATCAAGCTCCGTTCGGGTCGCGAACTCCCGATTACCGATATTCTTGAATCCATCTTGAATTCATATGAAAATCTGAACATTCGATTGAAAACGTACATGTACAAAATGGAAACATAAATTCAACTTTCGTTAAAAATGGAAATTCTGTAACATAAACTTTAGTAGCAATTATAACACTTGGATAAACACAATAAACACTTGGATATGTAATGTGTGTGTAATGAGGAATAAAATTTTGGTTGTTTAAACTGAACAGCCCATCTAAAAAAATACCACCTGAACCACCCTTGTACCTACCTGAAGGTACACCCTTGTACCTACCCTTTAAGGGCTTCTGTAGACGTCCGTTTTTTTTTACCAGACACGGACCGTTAATAAAAATAATGGACATCTGTATATTCATTATTATTTTTAAATAAAAAATGCAGATATCCGGAACTCAATATACAGAAAACGAGCAAAACTTTAGGTACCGTATACGTCAGTATACGTCGATATACTGTGTGGCTGACCGCACTTTCTTAGGTCGAACCGGTGTCCGTCGCCAAGTCCGTGAGTGTGCATCCGACGAAGATTGATCGCTGGATCGGTATCCGATGCCTATACAGATATTCATAGTTGGCGATACAACATTACGAATCCGGTAAAAGAAGACGGACGAGTGTCCGGTGAAATAAACGGAAGTCTGCAAGAGCCTTAAGAAAGTCTTCAGAAATAACATGAGTTTTCATTGTGCAAGGAAAGTATCCTTCTTTATTTATTGCAGTCGCCTTAGTCCCCGCGAATTTGGGGACCACGGACACTAAATGCTAAATTAGGCGACTTCGTCCCCGGCGGGAACAATCTTTCTTCTTTCTTCTTTCCAAACCGTTTTTACCTTATTCGTTCTATCTGTTAATAAGCCATCTACTATCCGGAACTTGTTCTCACTAGAAAAAATAAACGGTTACTTTTGAGGGAGCACAACTTTTATTAGTTTTTAATGGTATGTTTTGATGGCAGTTATCAAGGGAATGTAAGTTTTGTAAGTAGCAGTAAGCTTTGATAAGGATACAGAAATATAAACCTAAAAATAGAATGTAGGTCAAACTAAATTAAAAAATGCAAATAATGACTTACTAACGGATAGTAATAAGTTGACGGATATTAATAAGTTGCTATCGTTTATACAACTATTGCAATGGTTTCTACTTATTTGAGCTTATTTATTTATTTATTTATTTATTTATTTATTAGAATAGGCAATTTCAACGAACTGCTAGTTAATTTATGTTATGTAAGGCGAACACCCCCAATTTCACACCCCACTTAGCTGAGTGCGGGATAAGTATTTACTAAACGGAGACCCCATAATAACACCCTATTAGCTAACGTGCGCGGTATAACTGCGTGTGTACTGATTTACGTTTATACATGGGATCAGTACAAACTTTGGTATAGCGGTATGTTACTCACACATTCATATAAATATATTACTCATTAAACTTTTGCATGAGGAACGAACATAATTATGTGCTTTTCAAACCAATGTGGATCGCGAAGGAATGTTAGCTTTGTTTATGAGGTTTTGTCATTTTAGAACTTATTTTAGAAGCGTATCTATGACATGGTTACCATACTTTGCTTATTGTGCATCGACACGAGTAATGGCTACTTAGTGATTATAAAACACGTACGTAGTGATTTTATGTGATAGATACAAGATTTATCCTAAAACAGATTCTATAAAAACTTTTATTATTATTATGTAGTGCATCAATTATCCAGTTTAATAGTTGAAGCTATTATCATAAACGGAAGCTACGAAGCCTTCAGCAGTACTCTACTTATTACTATGTAGACTTCCTTAAACTTGTTGAGCAACTTATAATGATATACTACTATCGTTACGGCCGAAACTATGAACAAAATGATAAATGTAAGGACCTATAATTTTCTCCATGGAGTGCAAAATTCAAAATTAATTAATGGTAGGGGAGCCCACGATGCTATTGGATTTTGAAGGTTATATGATGTTTTCCTTTTTAACGGTGGGGTTAATAGGCGTTCAAAAGTTTTTATACGCTGTATTAAGAAAAATTCTCCTTCTGATCCAGCACCATCAGAAATTCAAGCTGAGCCGTCTGTATGAAAATTTGACGCGCTCGAGTATTTCAAAATACCAGTCGCCAAAAATCTTTTATGCATTTTCAAAAAGCTGCCACGAGCTTGCGTTACATCCGAATCGTCTGTATTTTAAATGGGAGCTTAGTTTGGGTTCACTTAACATCCCCTCTGAAAATCTGACGCGCTCGAGTAGTATTTAAATTTTTACCCCAACCCCCGTCAACCCCACCATCCAAACCGGCAGATTAACACATTGGAAACACGTGGGGTATATATGTTACGGCTAAAGTTAGGTGTGGACATAAACTTAAGTTTAGCCGGCTAATCTTAAGTTTATCTTCGAGAAGAGGCTAAAGTTCGATATCATGTTAGTTTGCGTCGTGAATTTCCATCTTTAGCCGGTTAATGTGCACATTAACCGAAACGAAACGGCTAAAAATGTTTCGATGTATTTCATCGAATAATAATGTTCTTTGTAATTAGAAATGCCATTCTAGTTTATCATGTTCCAACAAATAGCTCCTTTTTTATGATAAGGTCGACAGACAGGCTGACGGTCCACTTGATGGTAGGTGGCTACCGTCGCCTATAACACAAGCAACGCCATTAGTGCTACAAGTCTGCTGCCGACCATAGAAGGATTAAGGATAAGGGATAAGGGAGGGATGGGGCTCCTTATTATTTTATTTTAATGACTAGATATTGTATTAAGTTATTAACACTGCAGAAGTTTTATTTTGTAATTTTGTATACCTACATAAGTATGTGTAATGAGAGTGATTATTTTTTTAATAAAAGTTTTCGTGTCGAAATAGTAAACATTTTTATACCGTTTCCTTTTTCATTTGCTTCTTCTACATATTTAGCTAAGAGCCTGCAGTTAAACTTAAGTTTAGCCGGCTAATGATAGATGAAACTAACATTAACATCTCCTCGAAGATAAACCTAAGTTTAGCCGGCTAATCTTAAGTTTATGTTCACACCTATCTTTAGCCGTAACATATACATTGGCAATATCTGAGGCGCTCGAGTAAATCCCAAAATCCCCTCTTGGGCTCCTCTACTATAACGTATGATGGTTATGACTAATTGCTTATATATTCTTTATTGTTCCTGTTTTAATTGGCTTATTGTTAATTTTAGTTAAAAATGAAATAATGACTATCTGTGTGCAAAATTTCATAGGAATCGCTTGAGCTGTTTTTGCGTGAAAGAGTAACAAACATTCATACATCCATCCTCACAAACTTTCGCATTTATAATATTAGGAAGATTTCACCGTGGTCTTCTAATAAGTACAGCCACCAATGTAAGAATTATATGACTGCATCTGTAGTAATTTAGTGTTCTACCCACTACTAAATAAGTAAATAACTAATTCTTTAATTAGCAGATTAATGGACCTGTTCCATGGAACTGTTTACATGTTCAGATTCTTTTATATAAATTAATGTAAATTCTAATGATATACAAATATTTCTTTACAGAAATAGCAAAGCTCTGTGGTTTTCGAATAAAACTGAAATAATTACGCTTAAATTTCATTATTGCGATTATGTATGTTTTTAAAATATATGCTTAAAAGTAATCTAAAACTAATATTAGGTACCTACATCAATAAAATTTATTTAAACACAAACAAGTAGAAACTAGTTCATTATTTTCTCCGTATACATAGAATTGAGTTCAGGGATTTGCGTTAACAATGATCAGTGAAAAGTTTGACAGTCAACGAGTCGAAAGCTGGATTATCTGTTGAAGTACGCATGGGTCGAGATTTTCACATGTTCGTCTGATAATGTTGGTGTACAGACGGGCGGGTATCCGATTTGATTTATTTCGTACTAGATGGTGCCCGCGACTTCGTCCGCGTTGAAAAAGCAATATATCACCTGACATTGTTATTGCTATTACACTTAGCCAGGAGTTAGTTTCCTTAATTTTTAGTGCTTTTTTTCTGGATGAAAGGTACCCTTTGTCCTTTCTGGTGTCCCAGACAACATGTATGCATAATTCACGGTGATCGGTTCAGTAGTTTTTGCGTGAAAGAGTAACAAACATCCAAACAAACTTTCGCATAATTATAATATTATTAAGTACAGATCATACTGCATAAGCTGGACAAGTTAGGTAAATCAAAATGACTTGATTATCCCTTTTATATTAGAGGGCCACGATTCAAATACCTCATATTTTCATTATATTTTCAAAAATGACACATTTTTTGGATATGGAGCTTCCAAATTTCTACTAAAATTTTAAACTTAAATAATCGTATAATTATTTGTATGTCTGTAACTTGATACGCGTACAACGTTGAATGGATATGAATAATTAATGTTAACAATATTAATTAATTTTAATATTACTAAGCTGTTAAAGTATGAAATCGCCGTTGAATTGTATGAAATTAAATTGATAAAATAAAATCAATTTAACTCATTGTCATTAGCTGTAAATAATTATGTCAAATCTAAGAAATTTTAATAAATTTTAGATCACTTAAACACTTGTATATTTGCTTGATTTTGTTGTGTGTTATGTACTCCAATTATGTACTAATTATTAAGCTAAATTATTAACTAATTAATACCTACAAAGTAAGTATATAGAGTATAATACAGTCTCATTGAAATTGAAAGCAACAAAGTGAGCTTATTGAGAAAATTTAACATTGTTATTGCATAGTAATCTATCTATAATGTCTGCTTCAATGTTTGAAGCAACAACAATCTGTATGTTTTACAAAAAAGAGGTAGCTATGAGGTGAGACGCAAAACTTCTGCCTATCCCTGTTTGTTGAACTGAAACTGATTTAAGGAGAGTCTCGTAAGAAGTTCTTGCTAAATTTACTTTGTTTAACGCAAAGAGTGAACAACAATATGCTTAACAATATGTGACAAAGTTTAGTTGATCATTTAAATACAAAACAAAAGGCAAAGTTGCAAACAAATTTTAATCAACATTTAGCATGCCAATTGTAAAAGTTATTATCTGCCCAGCTTGGACAAGTTCTCATGAAAATTGGAAAACTAAGGTAAGTCAGGAAATTAATACCTAATTCGACTAATTTAATGACCAGAATGATGTATTCTTCGGGAATGGATCATGGACATATTCACTAAGTATCCGAAATCAAAACAGTTTTTTTGCAAATAGCAATATTTTTTTGCTGCATTATAGGTAGCTGTATTTGTTGGTAGCTAATATATATAGGTAGCTGATGGCGGACGCCGAGTTTACTATGGCTTGTATGTGTGCTGTAAATACACGTTATGGAGCTTACTCTGATCTTACTACGGTGCTACACGTTATTAGTATATGGAATTCCGTCCGTTGTTTTTTCTAGATTCATGCATCCAAAATTTAATTTCACTTTATACTGAAGGGATTGTTATATGTAATATTTTGCAGAAAAATTGCACTCGTGCAAAACCGGAAGCGGGTGGTTAGTACCTATATAAAACAAACAGTGGAAAATTCTTTCAATTGTTTCCACGATCCAGATTTCATAGTAAATTGAGATTTAAACTGCACGCCGGCTAAACATAAATATCTTCAACAAATTAATTCACTTTTGCTCGCAAATAGCGCTCGCCTCACAGAAGCGGCACTGTAATTTAATTTCAAGGCGAGTCTAAATTCAGGCCATTTCCTTTACCTGCATATAGAATCAGGAATGCATTAATAGCAACTTAATTTACTTCGAAACTTGTTAATTCTTTCTCTTAAGGAGTACTTATAAAACTTATTCACCCATTAAGGTGTGCCTGTGCCCGCGACTTTATCCGCTTTGAAAAATATATATCTGTATCTGTATCAGGTAACTATTTATCTGCGTGCCAAATTTCATTATTTGCATGCCAATCCGTTCAGCTGTTTTTGCGTGATTGAGTAACAAGAATCCAAACATGTAAACTTTTGAATTTATAATATTATGTTAGGATTATGCAACCCATAGTTGGTTTCGCATATTTTCCACAATCCACATTTTTCCTACATTGTTACTGATAAGAATTATTCATAGGCGGTCGAGAAAATGTATCATATCGACATAAAGTAATAGAATCTGATACGCAGTCTCCATACGTTTAAATCGCAGTACATTTTCATGGGTCCAAAGTATAGCATTTGTCACGTAGGGCCAATATTTCCGTAGGGACCATCCGACAAAATAACACTACTAAATTTTTTACCAAGGAAAAGACGGAAGGGCTTTTTGCGTCGCCTAGCTGTCTTGAATAATGAAACTTAGTTGTGTCAAAATGTGTACGTATGTATATACTAGTATGGTGTCTTTCAAATCGGATGCTTTTAATACAATGAACACGATATTGATATTGAGAACTTTTTAAAAGTAATTTATTCGAAATTAACACCTTTCGTGATGCTTACGTATTTCAATAATATTGATTTAATTAAGATAAATTATTGGCGTCCTGCGTGAATTACCTTCTTCGTTTTTATTTACACTTAACACTTATTAGATGTGTTTTAAAATCTTTAATTTTTGTTTTGATCTTAGTTTTTAATGTATTTTTAAGCACCTACTTAAAAATATATTTTTTGTTCTCATATGTTGTTGGTCACTATAGATAGAGTTAACCGGTGTTGTTGTCATTATGGAAAAATCTCTAAGAAACTTTTAAAAACGCCAAGCTTAGTGATATTGTATCAATTTAAATTTATCGAAAATAAATACATAATATTTATAACGCACCCAATATACATTGTCACATCCAGATAGTACCATAGTAGTTTAAATTTATAATATCATACAAATATTATAAATTTAAAAATAACTCTCTCTCTCTGTCTGTTACCTTTTCACGTATCAATTACTCAACCGATCAATTGTAATTACACATTACACTGACATTACAAATTACTTAGATAATTATTCGCCAATACCCGATCTGAAAATTCGAAAATAATAACCACGTAATACTTTTTAGTAGGTAAAGCAATTGTGTCACTAAAAAAAGGAACCGGTTAATAAGTTACCAAATCCCCATAATGCCTTTTAGAATCCCCAAAAATTACCGCATAAGTTTTATCTGGTAAATCCTCTAAAATGCTCAAACTCCCGCTTTGTATCCAATTTGAATTTCATGAATATTAACAAGAAAATTGTTCTGTCCATGATGTTCAAACCGATCCCTAAGTATTACACCCAACTAATTAATCCTCTTTCTAGTTTCAAATACTACAACTTTAAGTTCTAATTTAAAAGTTTAGCGTACCGTTAAATTTTTCGTTACATACATCTCTATATATATAAAAATTACGTGTCACGTTGTTTGTCGCCACTGAATTCCTAAACTACTGAACCGATTTCGAACCGATCTGAACCGGTTCCGATTTAACCGATACTAACCGATTTTTAAGGATAGTTTTTATCTCCATTTAAAGTATTTTTTTATTGCAAATTATTTGTTTACTATATGAGATGGAGTTATAAATTACCTTACACCGCCGTCTGTGGGAATCTCACAGTTGTTTTAAAACTTATTTTTAAAGTTATCTGTGAGTTCCATAAGATTCTGAAAGATGACAGTGTAAGCTAATTTATCGGCTGGACGAAGCCGGGAGCGGGTCAGCTAGTAATATGTATATTAAAAATACTAGCTGTACTCACGACTCCATACGCGCTGTAGTTAATTTTTTGAAAATCTTCAGGAACCTAATGTTTTTCCAGGACTTAAGATATCATATACGTTAATACAGGTAATAATCTATCCGTGAGCCACATTTCATCTAAATCCATTCAGCCGTTATTACGTGATGAGTGACAAGCATTCAAACATACAAACTTTCGCATTTATAATATTATTAGCTTTGGCACGCGAATTCGTCCGTGTAAATTTACAAAATATAGTCTAATGTTACTCTCTGATAATCTAGCTTTCTATAGATGAAAGAATTCGGTCCTGTAGTTTTTGAGTTAATTCATTACAAACTAAAACACATATGTTTTTTTTTTTTCTTTATAATATAGTAAAGATTAGGATTTGGATTCCTTATAGCATTCATAAGAATGACTAAAAATTAGTTAGAGGATAGACACACTTTAATTAATTAATAATACATTCAATTTACTTTGCCTGTGTTGAAAATTATAAATTTTAATAAATTTAAAAATATTTTCCCACATTGTCACGTAACCCACACGACGTAAACACGTTCGTTATGAACCGCAAGCGGCAAACTGGCTTCCAGGGGCGTAATGTATGGCCTCCATTATGAGCCTAATCTTCAAGCCTTTCTCATATAAATTATCAACCTCACTATAATGTTCTCCAAGATATTTCACAACGAATATTTCAAGTATTAACAGCGGGGACGCTAAATAAGCACTTAATAAACTAAAATAATACTTTGATCTATGTGTATCGGAAATAATTTTATTTTAAACTATGGTATAATTTATAATGGTTTATTTATATTATATTTGAAATGTAAACAAATGCTGATGATCATTCAGTAAATAAGAGTTTAAGAATAGCAGTCAAAAATAAACACCGGAATAAAATTCGATCGCAAAAATACCGTACAAGATGACTGTGTCGTGTATTGGTAAATCGACAACCCCGATATACAGAATCGAAAACAGGCCTTGGAATATTTTCATGTTATATATAACTTTTTATATAGGAATATATATAAAAGTAACGATTCTTCGACACCCGGTATCTAAAGCTTAATTTATTTTTCAAAATAGCTATGAGGAATAGCCATAACAGAACAGTGTACGATTTGTCACGTACATGGATTAATTTGTGTTGCCATGCATCTTCAGATGTGTATCAATTTGATCTTTGATTGCGATCCAGATTATACTATTTCGTAAGTGACGCAGACCGCAGACCGATGGTTTAGTTTAGTGCTCATCCAGTATTAAGTGGACACATTTTTTCAGAGGACCTAACGTGGTCAAATGAAAATTGCATGTTATAATATGATCCCTACTCTCTATATGGTACACACCTCAAAATTTGGCTTAAAAACTAATACTGTTCAAATTTGTTAAGTACCTTATGAAAATACAAAAAAAGAAAAAGAAAAAAGAAAATATTGTATAAGGTACATATAATACGCTCAAAAGAAATAACACTCGTAATACACACAGCTGAAACTGACACCCACGACACAGCCACACACACACACCCCTTTTTTTGCTCAAGACGTCTCTTCGAAAAACTTTAAAATATGATAAAATTCTAATTTCTTAAAAATATTTTTATGAAAATTTTAATCGGGAACCACTTCCATTTAAATTTGTTTTTGTATCATTACATACGACAGCATTCGTCACGTGCCGCAGTCATATCCGCAGGGAGCAACTGGAGACATTCTTAAATTTTCATAGCATACATATACCAACGTACGTTTCACCGCGAAAAGTGAAAATACAAAATTGCAAGGAGTATTTTATGTGCGGTGGACTATTGAATCAAACGTTTTCTTGGTTTCGTGATAAAGTAGCGTATAAATATGAGAAAGGTTCGATAAGAAAAAATTCTCACCTCAACTCCTTTTAACCGGAGATATTTTTTTCTCATTTTTGCTTTTTTATGTTAAGGTCGGCTGACAGGCTTACGGTCCTCTTGATGGTAGGTGGCTACAGGCACCTATAACACAAGCAACAGCAGAGTTATTGCAAGTGTACTATTCACCATAGTATGATAAATGATAAAGGGTTGGTAAGGGATAGGGAAATGGGTTCTGGCATCCCTTACTCACTCATCAAAATGCTGTTAGACGTGCTGTTCTTTCACGGTGATCTTCTATAAAGGGGTGATGGTTATTGCCGCCAGACGGGCTGCGCAAATGAGTACGAAACGCTGTGTGCCCTGCCACTTTCCAGATCCAAAACAGAGCCAACTTTGAAAGGTTCATTTCCAAAGTTAACCCGGGAATCCTGGAACATAGCGTTAAGGCAAGCATCCTAACCACTCATCGAATTTAGGTATCGAAAACTGAAATCTATAATAATATTATAAAGAGAGTAGATTTGTATTTTTGTATGGTTGTAATGAATAAACTCAAAAACTACTGGACCGATTTTGAAAATTCTTTCACCTATAGAAAGCTACATTATCAGCGAGTAATATATATACATATATATTATAAAGTTACGCGGCCAAATTCACGTGCTACAACTAGTATAATATAAATAACAATCGCCTAACTATTTTAATAACTAACACTGCAACAATGCAATTACTCGTATGCTCTAACCACTTGCCATATATAAAAATACCATGAAATGTCAACAATTTAACTTTGACATGATTATTTTTCATAGAAATAATAGCAGCTTTTTTTTAATAAAGCAAATATTAAGAGAGCACACAAGAGGGATACCTTTAAAAATGCTTGATCGATTTGGAAAAGTGCCTATTGGAATTCGCACTGAATCGTTTTCTGAGGAATCAGAGCGCGTTTTCCCATGGGGTAAAAAATATAAATCCGAAATGACAAATGAGGCCTTGTTATTGTCGTTTCTATTTATTTTATGTTATGATTGAACGCAAGCAACATTCACAGAGGTCGCTGGAGACCTCTTTGGTACAAAACATTCATCATTTGGTTTCCTTTTTTATTCTTGATTACAATTTTACTACTGGATTCACTTCATGGTTCGAAATTCATAAATATTGAAACACAAACAAGCCTCTGCTCTGATTATAAGATCGACAAGCGGGACGTATGGTATCTATTTTGGTTACTGGTTACTGTCGCTAGGAACACATCCTAGGTTGCGTTAGTGTAAGGGACTATACTAGGTTCCATTATTCATTGCTCATGCACCGGAAATCATCTATTCATATACTACTACATCAGCCTTCTCTAAAACCATAGTATTATCTGCCAGACATACTGTATAGTATTTACATGTAGACTATATATATTATGGCCCAAGTGATAAATTGGGCAATGTGAAAAAATCACTAATAATATAAGAGGGCAATGTGGTAATACTATTAAAATAATTAAATTGTTCGGGCACTATGTTTATTGTATTTTTGGGCAAAGTAATTAAAATACAGCTTTAATAATAATTTTTTTGCTAAATGTGTTGCTAATCGCAAAACTGGAGAACGGCTAAATCAATTCGGCAATTGTATTTTTTTAAATATTCATTCTATATAAATATAAGAAACCAATGTTTACAATAGTCCCAGAAAATAATTAAATATTATAACAATAGAGAAGCTCAAGAACGACCTTCAGTTAGTAATAAATAATTTCATTACAATCTTCATTCAAAGCTACGATGAAGAATATTCAGTCGGCTATTTTGAGAGTTCGAGGCTTCTCTTACCCCAGTAATACGGACTCCTAAATCGGTTTAGAATTTATTCTCAACTCTATTATGATTAAAGGAAACACAGGAAGCTATTCATTCGAAGGGTTTATTAAAAATCTTTAAAGAATTTAATAGAAGTTTGTTGTAATAACTTCTTCTTAACAAATTGTTTAAGTATTTAATTAATGTAAGTTTGTGATAACAATAGATAATAAGTGAATAATATGCTTGATGTCTTTTGTTTCAAAAAGTATATTATGTAATCTAATAATCTATAAGGTTGTAATTATTATATAACTAGGGACCGCTCCCGGCTTCGCCCGGCGATCAATTTTTTTTTACGTTCATTATTATCCCTCTATCCATAAGTGAAGACAGAACGAGTTTTAGCGAGACAAATGAGCAGCAATTGATTTATATATATATATAGATTCTTTGTTAATTTTGTAATATTTTAATTATATTTTTTATTTGAACAATATTATTATATAGAATAATATTATTATTATTATTTTCAATAGTAGCCTAACACTTATGCCTTAAACTTGTCTGATCTAACAATTCGAGCTCTCAGGTCGGGAGATAAAATAGGGCTTATACCGGACCAGCACCGCCAATCTACAATACAATCATTTATTTATATTGAACATAGAATAACTTTATACTTTCTGTTTTATATACTTTACATATTTGTGTGTAAATTATTGTAAAATTCTTTTTGTCGTCTTTAATATACTAAATACTAGAATTATAATCTACAAGACAACCAACAAAAACACGATGTTTGTTAAATAAAATTACTACATTAGTTTTATATTTATCTTTATCGTCTTTTCATTACATAAATTATGTATAATATTAATTTAAAAAAAAATTAATTAATCATTTTTATTTGTATAGATTTCAATAACATTTGTTGATCGTTACCAATACCGCTATAACAGGTTTAAATACTTACCAACACCATCTAGTCACAATCACAAACAAGCATCGATTACATATAATGAAAATAGACTACCCAATCTTAAGAAATAACCAGCCAATCAGTGTGGAAATTCAAAAAGTCATTCGATTAAAATCACTTGTAGAGTTTTGATTGCCTCTTGTTGGCAATTTTGAGTGCGCTAGATAAACTTTTAGTGGAGTACTGATTGTCAATTTAATATCGTTTAGTTCGTAAAAGTTTTAATAAAAATACATTAGAGAAAATATTTTTAAATACATTTAAAATAATTTCAATCATATAAAATCATATAATCAAATCAAATCAAAATTCAAATCAAATATTTTCAAAGTTCGATTGTATAGGCATCTTCTGGGTGAGCTCGCTCCATCATAGGCCTCATCTTCGCTACACGGCTGGATGCTGGCCAAGAGTAAACCCATCTATAATAAAAAAAATAAAAAAATATTAAAACCTAGGCTGATTACGGCGTTACAATTACGGATATATTTGAAAAACGGAACCGAGAAACAAAATACTGCCTGATATTAATATTCATAGAACAGAAATTGGGACCCTGTGGCAAATGACCGAGCTCTCCACCGGATTAGTTATCGAAATTCCTCAATTTTGTTCTTTGATTAGATTCTGCGAAGTTATAAACCTACCAACCACAATTAAGTCGAGTTTTACTTTGATCCAGAAGTAAGTTTTCTTTATATTTGTGGAGGATCTTTATTAAATTAATCACTGCAAACTCTATATATCTTAAATAAAGTAATCTCGTTCTACTAAAAGCAAAATTTGCAATTTTTAATCTTTAGTCATTCGTTGAACATAAAACGGATTAAACGCTATCATCGTATTATTTTATTACAAGTATCGTAAAATATGATACGGATAAGTGTGTGTGTGCGTGTGTGGATACATATTTTGTATTTTTTTTATGAATACTATATTACACGTTATCTGTACTTTTTATCCAAAAGAAAAAAAAATCTAATAAATATTATGATTATTATATTGTTTGTATGTATTTTTATTATTCTAGTAATTAAGTTTATATATCTAGAAATGTCAATTTTATCAATATTTCAATACTAATGCAAAAATTAGTATGATCCATAACTAAGTTGTTCGAAATCTAATTTCTATGGTAATCTAATGGTTACCATAGAAACTTCTTCGGTTATCTTCGGTATCTAATGGCAATATGATCCATTTGTTATAGTAAATGTCAGCTGTGATAAATAATACTTATTTGGCAAGGCAACTCATGGTGACTAAGCACATTTTATCAAAAAATCCGCACGCAAATAAGTACATTCCAAATACTCGTCCAACAAAAAAATCTTCAGTTATTTATAATCTACCTAGCTTTATTTTTACATTTATTTTAGACTTCGGTCAAGGACAGAAAATGTTTGAAACAATAAAATTAACGAGGCAAGAAATTTTTCAGTCCCCCTGAGGGCTGGTGGACCGCCGTGTAATTATCATTTTGGGATCCTTTTAAACAAGCATAGGGTAAATAAATTTAAATTTTTCGTTGTGTATATTTATATCTTAATTTTTTGTAAAATACAAAAAATTAAGATATAAATTATTATATCTTAGGCTTATTTTTTTATTATTTTTAGTAAGGTCTTTCTGGATTGAGTTTTATATAGGTGCTCCTAATACGCTGTCTCTGTAAGAATATCTTTAGGCTTTATTCTTCCGTAATACTTTTACTATAATATTGAATTGAATGATTGCAATTATTTAATTTTATTTTAGTTTATTTAATTACTTACCAATTTAAGATGATTTCGTAGGCCTTACTGCAATGGCGTTATCAGTTCTATATCTATCTTGGGTTCGATCGAACGGAGTTGTTCAGTAGGTAGGTACAGCCGCCAAGAGTACCATTATATTATATGAATAAAAAAAAACATCAAAGTGAAAAATCAAGCTCGCTTCACAAGAATAGATTCTTTCAGGTATTTTCCTCTTATCTAATATCAATTTTAATAAAAGACAAAGTAGGAAATTTGCCCTTAGTAAACCGGGATGATATCTAATTAAGAAGTTTCGTTATGGAATTTAATTTGATTGCTTCTTTATTATATTTTAATATTTTTTATGTATATTGTTATTGTTTATTAAATTAACTTTGCTACTTTATTATTATTTTATTTTATTATATGTACCGCCTTCTGTATCTGTCCTTTGATCCAGCTATCTAGTGAGAGCCTCTTGAGATGAATTTCGAGGCTCTTCGCTATAATCCGTTCGCCGGGACGACTATCTGGACGATAATTGTCGAATCGACATCCCACATGGCTGTCACCTCGTGAGTCAAGTCTGTACTTGGTAAGTTTGTTTTTCTCGTCTTTCACGAGATTTTCGTCATGTGGGACAGCGATGTCAACAAGTATCGTCCGGTGCTGGGATAGGTCGATAACCACGATATCAGGTTTCTTGACGACAATAATTCCTGTCTGAGATTGAGCGGTCCCAGTGGAGCATAGCACGACCATTTTCGAGAACAAGCGTAGGCATTTACGGCATCTCAGACTCGATAAGACCGTATTGACCGAAGGGCGAGTTGACGATGAATGATCTGGCTACTTGGTTATGTCTGTGCAAGTACTCGTCGTTAGGAGGATAAGCACAACCGGAAATAATATGCACGTGTCTCCAGGACGGTGGCATGCCCGACAGATATCGACTATACAGGGCATATTTCCGGTAATTTGTTCGTCTTAATAATATGTCTTAACTTACCTATGTATTTAAGCTATAAACGTCTAATTAGCTTTTTTTTATATAAAGAACATTGTTATTTTATTGTTAATGAATAATATAATTCCATATTTATATTACAAGAACTTATTTATTGCATGTTTGAAATAAAACATCTACTAGTATAGCAAAACCATTATTAGTAGGCGAGAGTTGTTTTGTGGCTCAAACCTTTATGGTGAGAAATAAGCATTGTATACTTTTCATAATTTATTACCTCCTATTAATTCTTTCCTTACAGTTCAAGGTCGGCTGTTTACTTTGCAAAAGGAAAGACTATCCCATTAATCTTTACTCTCGAGTAATAACGGCGCCCAGAAATGTTTTACCACTGCAAAAACAATGCCTTAGACGTGTAATAATTTTTATGCAAAAAGTCAGTAGCTCGTCCGAGGAGGCGATAGTTTATCTCTATGCTAATATTTCATTAATGTATGAAATAAATAAAATTCTAATTAATTCACTTCCCCTTAAATAAGGTTTTTTTTTTAATATCTTAATTCATGAACGCAAACAAAGGATTATTTAAAATCCATTGTTGTGGACCAAACAAAGCCGATGAAAACTAATAAAGAAAAGAAATAAAATAAAATAGGCATTGACTTTCTGATAAAGGAGCAATAGCGGCAATTTCATTCCACAGGAAAATAAAAAAAGATAAATATTCCCTTTGCATTTTATTTTTATTTCATTCGTGTGGCCTCCCTCGTTTTCTTTTGTTCTGAGTGATTTATGAAGTACTCTAACCTTACAAAACATTAAACATCGAAGCGGAATGCAAGTAAACAGAAATAAATTTACAAATTCGTATAAAGGCGCCAAAGAAGTGAATGTTACATTTTAAATTAGTTAGCGATGTTTTGGGTAAACGTAAATAATTATTTGAAAATTTATTATTGCAAATATATAGATTGTATCGTTGTGTTGCAAATGCAAATAAATATACACGGATTTTTATTGATCCAAAATTTTCATAGATTTTCTTCTGCTTCGCTAAAAATTTTATAAAATATGGACTTTATATTTATGATGACTATTAAACGTAAAATCATATATACAATTATTCTATGATTTTAAGTTGAAGTAATGACGAACCTTAACGTGCTTGCCTTAACGTTCTGTCTCAGGGGTAGCAGGTTCGATCCTCGGCAGCGTCATCTTTGGAAATGAAATTTTCAAAGTTGGCTCTGATCTGGACTTGTAGTAGGATTGCATTTCGCAGTCATTTGGCCTGCCCCTTACAAAAGACCACCATGAAATAATAGCATGTGTGCTTTTTTATTTCGGTGAATGAGTAAGGGATGCCAGAGCCTATTTCGCTATCCCTACCCAAACCATTATCCTTATCCCACTGTAATCGGCAGCGCACTTGCAGCACCTGTGGCGGCGACGGTAGCCAGCACCTACCATCAAATGAACCGTTAGGTGACCATAGTAGGTTAAGCGATTAATAAGGACTAAGGAAATGGGCTCTGTATTTCTTACTCACTCACCAAAACACAACAGCACAAATTATTTTACGGCATTCTTAGAATCTTTTCAATTAAATAATAACAAAATCAAGTAATATTATATTCGCATACGCAATGTTATTTCAGGCCTATTAAAAGGTATGGATTAACTTCCAGACTTTATATTCATTTATTTTTCTATGTATAATAAAGGAGCAGTAAATTTGAAACTTTTCTTTCGGCAATATAGCATTCTCAACAACAAACCGGAGAAGATAAATATTTATGTGAGTAGGTACCGCTCTTATGATAAAACATTATGGGGGAAGTATATTTTTCCCTCTTGCTTTTTCACCAAACATAGACTGAGGAATAATAGACGTCGTGTGCAAAAGCTAAGGAACTCATTTGCATTCATAAACATAAACCATTTAAATTCTCTTTGCATTTCTGCAAACGTGATTTTTGAGTTGAAATAATTAGCCAGGAGCAACAATAGATATATTGGAAAATAATTTTAAAATGAAAATTTAATCTATATAACAAATGAATCGCTAAATGCGTTGCTAAGGGCAAAAATCGAGAACGTGTCGACCCATTCGGCTATTTTTTTTAATCCGTCCGAGGAAGGCAGAAAAATTGCCCGGTAAATCTTTTTGTTTCTTGTTATTGTTTTCCCGGAAATCTAAGAACATTTTATTTTTCTAGACATCGTTACGAACCCAATGAGCTATCGCACATATTTTTAGGAGCTTTATCAAGAATTAACACCAAATTTAACTCGTGAACTTAGATCAATTTAAGTGCACTTACATTTTGAAAGTAACATTTAAAACGTAATTCCAGTTATAATGACATCATCAAAATTATTTTTAATATTTCTTATTTCAATGTAATATATTTATAATATTTATAAATCTGGAAAAAACCAAAATTCACTTCATGTAGAATAATTTTCAAGTAATCACATTGTAATTATACTCTAATTTGTAATTCTTGTGAACCAAAAGAAGAAAAGTGGTTACCGATAAAAATACTAGTAACACATACGTGTATAAGTATGTTAATAATATAACATAATCCTATATATATTTATTGTTTTATTATCAATTGAACCTAAAACTAAAAACCTTAAAAAATATAATATAATAATTAAAATATATTATTAAAAGAAGTCCCTTTAGGCAAGGTTCCGAAGATACTGGCAGCGTTCCCCCTTTGAATAGCTAGACTAATTCTTTGTCCGAGGTAGCTGCCAGCTCTTCGGTCTCCTGTGATGTCGACTAACCTTTTTACTATTTCCTTAAAAAGCCTTATAGCGCTAGGACCCCACGGACCAAGGGTCTCGACACCGAATGGGACAAAATCATATTCGGAGCCTAGACCCCTGTGTAAGTATACATGATTTATATCTTCCCACAAAATTGTTACCAAAGTAAATTCATTGATATAAACTGAAATTCACGTCGTAAATTCGTACGTAAAAATATATCAACGACTCGTAAAAATATCATTTAATATCAATAACACGTAAATCACGCGCTTGTGGCAGAACACCTCGGAAGTTAAGGGGATATAAACCTCGCAAGATAAACTGCGTATTCCCACATGTTTTAACACAATATTCCTAAATTGAGCCGTCGGTGTGTCTATCTTGTGACAGTATTTTGTTCTTGGATTGTTTTGATGAACAATCTTTTCATATTTAAAATTATTTTTATTGAAGAATTATATTTAATAAATAAAAACTACGAATTATTTTATTTTGTTTTCGTAATTTGTGGAATTGCCAATGTACCTATTTTATTGGGTTAAGCTGTTTAGTAAGTTTCATTATTATTTCTTTATCATGTCTGTTAGCTAGTAAGTGCCTGCAATTCCAAATGTATTGCAAAACAATTCAATTTCACCAAAGAAATGAACCAACTAACATGAGTCGCCGCAAAGATACGAAACGCGTAAACTAACCTACTGGCTTGTCCAACACTCCCGGATTATTATCATTTATTACTTTCTCGTCACTCTAATCAGTAGGTGTAATCAGACTATTAGTAAATAGTGGTTATAGTTGACAAGTTTTAGTTGTCGTTTTAAATCGACTGCACAGAAATCTGAGATCATCGATTAGGCAGCTTATCTAGCGGAACTTACCATCCCCTTACACTCTGTAGTAGCGAGGCCCACTGCAAGTTTCACAGTCATAATCAGGTCACTTTTCTCACTGAAAACCACAGTAAAATAACAGCACTCTTATTGTCGTATTTCAGTAAGTTAATGTTCTGGTAGGCAAAGCACATGCTCCCTCCTAGTGTCGTGTACACAGTTTATTGTAAAAAAATATTTATAGCTATTAAAAAACATTGCTATATAAAAGACCATAAACAGTAAAATGCGGGCGTAAAGTGCTTCAAAGTAAAGCGAAGTTTATTGTTTAAATATCTCAGGATAATATCGGATAGTTTCATCCAAAAACGGCTACAGAACTATTGTCTGCTTAACTAAAATAGACGTTTTAGTTCATCAGAAACATTGACACTTTTATATATGTAGGTATATAGAACAAAACGCATCATTCTGTGTTTCTATACATATGTATATTATGTATATATGTACATATTTCTATACATTTATTATATTTATATTTCGCGTTTGCTTGTCTATAAATCTTGCGTGACACGTCTTTAACAGTCGTGTAAACTGTTGTAGATGAAAAATATCTACTTACATACTTTTCAAGATAATTCAGTTTAGTACTGCCTTATTGTTGACAAGACTCAAACCAGGTGTTCTTTTAAAAAAAAAAATATTTAGTATAGTCAACGAAGTAAGACTGTCTCGGGATTTAACAACGGCTGTAGAAAACGGTTATCCATCTTGAATCTACTAAGTGGGGTCTGCATGTAATCTGTGCAACGAACCGGGCAAGCCTTCCTAGAGATTTATTCGTGGTGTACAGGGAAAAATAAAGCTCCCTTTGATGCAACCAGCTTAAAAATTTAATATTAAAGATTTCATTTAAGATCATTTTTTACTAGGGGGTCGTTCATTAAATATTAGGGCCATATTAGGATGTTTAACGCTACCTTCGAAACACATATTTCACAGTGTGAACTGCTCAAGTGTTATTTATGTGTTTGTCAATAGGGCGATTCGGAATGCCATAAAAGTGCTTCTTGCACCGATGGATAGAACAGTGATTAATATAATAGAATAAATTTAACAATTGCAATATAATGTACTATTTAATAATTGAGATATTCAAGTCACATCTTAATGATTAAAATATATGATCTATAATCGAGATTATTTCTCGTGGTTTAATTAAATGATTTCCGTTATAAAGAAATATTGTGGTATTTTATAAAATTATATTTTCGACTTAAGCGAACTAACGAGTCATCCAGCGGGCTCTTCAATATATCTTAAAGCTTACTTTTTCGTTACTTATTTAAAAGCGCACATAATATAATCAGATACTTCCGTGCAATTTACGTTTTAACATCAAATTCAGAATTGGTACGAGTAAGGCGATAGACCCTGAATTGAGTGAATTCGATGACCTCATTTGCATTCGGGACGCAGCTTGTTTTGAAAGCGATGGCTATCCCAAGGACGGAACACCGTTTTCAATTTTGCATTAATGCTGCTCGTGGAAAGATCTCTTGTTTATTTATTATACTTAACTTGTGCATTAGTATACATAAATTTATTAGAGTGGTTAACGTCTATTTTTTTTAAAGACAAACCAAGATTAGTTGGTTTTACATATTATAAGTCTTTTAGTGTGTTAACTATCTACTGATAATCAATTATTCCGATTCAATTAATATTTTTTAAGATTGTCATAAAACACTTTTACAACTTAAATAGTCCTGCACCTGACTGCAGTCCTGGAGAAATAAGCTTAGTAGGAGTCTTAGGTAACTTATTTAGATTTAGATTTGGGTGAAAGAAGAGCCCAATTTTTTGTGTTTTGAAAATATTTTTAATTTTAGCTGGTATCGTGACTGAAATGTAATTGTGTGGTATATTATTATTAATTAGCTCATGGAGCCCTTTCATTTGATGTACCACTCGATAGGTTTCTGAAGAAAAAAAATTCATACATTTTTTTTACATACCAGGCGGATAGGTATTCAATTCACCCAAGTCTAAAATAATTACTAGGACTCCTAAAAAAACTTCCTAAAAAACTTTCCTGAAAAAAAAAATCTCCATACGCGAACTTTCCCACAGGTCCTGGATCAAACAAGTATACTATGATAAATGAGTGCTTTTTCTAGTGAATGTGGAACAAGATTTAAATACGTAATCTTTGAAAACGTGTAGGTAAGTAAATTTAATAACTTTTATTGGAACGTCATTGAATGTACTGTAATTCATGTATAGATTGTATATATTTATGTATTGTACACGTAACAATATATTAGCAATATTATTTAAGCTAATGACAATTACCTGTGAAATATTTTTAGTATAGCCCTTAGTATAGTAGCAATAAAAGAAAAAGTATGACAGAGTTGCTTATACGAGTGTTCTATTTCATTTGTGGATTAGAAATAATTACTTTCTTCCCATCTTCACCTTCCTTCACTAATCTGCCTTACAGAGAAGACTGGCCTTATAATCCCCTAGCGTGGTCATACCCCTTTAAAAAAAGGAAGAGGCTTATCTTTCATCTATAGCTATTAGTAATAAAATATAAATATTGTGTCGTTTTATTTTAGCACAAAGTCAATAAATTATAGGTATATATATTTGCCTAGAAAAGTGATTAACTCATGTAAAAACTATATAGTAATAATGAACAACTTACATAGCTTTATTTAAAATTTTTGCTTTACTTAAAATCTGATTCTATAATATATATAATACATAAGTATTACACCATCATGCATTAGAAATGTAGTCGTAAACGTAGATGAAACTCGCACTAAATGTGAGGACTCTTTTATTGGAGTTCGCTACTATCTATTTTAACTACCGCGGTTAATCACTGTGCAGTCAAATCCCCGATGTCCGGAAAGTATCTGCTTTGGACTATAAAAAGTACTTATTCCGAGTACCTAGTATTTGTTCTATATCAACATTTATGCATTATAATTTGAATATATCTGTAATCTGGAACTTCGCCCGCCTTAAAAATTGTTACCTCAAACACCTTACCCCGTAAATGGAAGCAAAGAGAAAGATATCTCACTATCGGCACATGGACCCCACATATCGAGTCAAAGGTCAAAGGACACTTACTGTCTTGTTATCAACGTGATACATCAAGTATACACAAACATTTTGTGGAAAATTTTGAATACAATTGTCTACCATTCCTATTATTACACTAGGTATATAGTTTTACGATTAGGTAATGTAAGAAGAACCCCGTATCTTTCTTTTGCTTTCATCTACGCCTTATCCATAAAAAATACCCATGAAAAGTTAAACAATTTCCGAAATGAATAAATTTCTGCATAATATACAATCATACGTTATAAATTTTACTATTTTGGTATTAAAATATTTTTATATTAATATTCGTTTTTCTTTATTTCGCTGCCGTCAGTTCATAAATTACCTCGCTCAGCTAGATGCAATACTAATTTAAAAATACCACCTTACCGGCATGTTGATAATGAACTTTGAAAAATGGCTACAAGCTTCCATTATGGTAAAAGCAGTGTTAGAAATAGTGACTAGTGTAGCATCTCTGCCTCATTTTTCTTGGTCTCTCTTATTGAAGTAAAGTTTTAATGGAACTGACGTGGAACCATTAACATCGGGCAAACCTCTAGAGTTTTTGTCTAGTCTATCAGCGCGTATCTTTTACTTATATGTAAGTTTTGAATATTATGTAAGAATACATAAATAATATATTTTATCGTATACACCCAATTCGGCTAGTCCGGGACTTTCTAAATTTAATTACTTTCAACTCGACCATATTAATTTTCTTCGTAGAATTGTTCTAAATGCCAAAAGAAAAACGATGTGACATCATTTCGCTCGAGGTTATCAATGTGTCGAAATTTATATTGAATTTTTTCTTTGACATAGGTATTGAATCTACATTCAAGTAGGTCTTCACAAATCGGATAGCTATGTATTTATTCGAGCAAATATTTATTTTTCTAATTTCGAGCAATTAAAATTAAAAAAAAATCTGAATAATTTTCTTTGAATTGTAATTTAGTAACACTTCAGAGAATAATACCTACTTCTTCATTTTGTGGTAGATTTTGTGCCGATCGAATGACTGCAAAAACTCCACAGACCAATGTAATCTATAATATAAAAATGAATCCCTAAATGTGTTGCTAAGCGCAAAACTCGAGAACGGCTGCGCCGATTTTAATTCTGTCTTCACTCATGGATAGAGGGATAATCAGGGAAGGTTTTTACGTAAAAAAAATGCACCCCGGGCGAAGCCGGGAGCGGACCGCTAATATATTATAAACACGCTAGTTTTTCTCTATACATTGAGTTATATGTATCGGTCAAAAATAATATGAATGACTTTAATTGAAGACTTAATATGAAATTTTTTTTAATTGGCTTGAGCAGTATTAATTTGTCTGAAAGAAATTTTATAATGAACATAAATTGTGCTCCATGATTTTTTTACGTTTCAAAATAATAATATTCAAAATACCTAAAAATTCAAGAGCACTCCAGAAGTATTTTGATTAAATTGCCAGCAGAAATAAAAGTGAGAGATCGGAGCGAATCAGAATTCGCAGATCAATATAAAAGTTAATTGGAAAGGATGGGACTTGAATTTGTAATTGGAAGATTACAGGTTCGATTCTTCGTCTCGATTGTCGCAGCAATATTGCCGAGATCGGATTCTAAAGGTACTTAAGCGATTTGTTTTTAATGACTTTGGTTTTGGAGCCTCATTTTGATGGCAAACGAATATTAGAATTTCCATTAAATCATAAATTGCTTTACTGTAGTCGTTTTCAAATAGGAAGTAACTTGGGACTTTCACCGGCACTCTCGTTTTAGTGATATACTACCCCAATATTTAAATACCTAGACAATATTCGAAGAGATATAGAGTTTAAGGGAATCACAAGATGTACAATTGCGCAAGTACTCGCAGTAATGACATAAAACCACCGGTGGGACTGTTACAAATAAAACTCGGTAATTTTACATCTGGTGACGGACCTCAATTTATTTAATTACTTTCTATACATATTTGTGAAATACAACATACACAATCATACTTTCACACGATGCAAAGCGACATCTAGTTTCACTTTCCTCTTTAGACGGACATAACAAACAACTAGCGCCATCTAGCGAACCTTACCAACATACATATTATTTGAAATATGATTTCGCCATAATACAGTTCTACACAAGACAAAAAAATGAAGTCCAAAGTGACTTCCTATTTGAAACATATATTAACTGTTAATTAAGTAAGTAATCATTTAATTTACTATTACAACTGAATAAAAATTACCTACAGATACTAACAATAAATTGCTGTAATTTGTTGCATTTTGTGTTAATGAAATTTATTGACATGAAGTAAGAAAAATAACCCAAGCTATACTTAGACTACAGAGCAGCTCAGAAAGTATATTCAATTTTTAAAGGTGATATTAAAAAAAAATGTTAAAAAACCATAATTATAATACAAGCGCACTCCATCATAAATCATGTAAATAAATAAATTAATGTGTGAAATAAACAAATAGTTAACATTTTGAAAAAGCCAAAAAGCGACCTGAGTTCAAAATATTATGACACCTTGTTCTTAATGACCAGTGATATTTTTAAGGTTTACAAAGACATGGTTATCATTCCTTGGTCAAATTTTGGTCCATTTATTCTTTAAATAAAAGTCAACACATACTGGGTAAGACGTTATACTATGGTTTTAACATTGTTACAGCAATTAATCTTTTTAATGTTGCACCATGTCAAGTTAACTTCCTTGAATATTACGACCGATATAAGTCTATATTCGTAATTATAAACATTACACCTCAGATTAGTGAGCGTTACACCTTCTTAAACTGATTTCTTTTGATTTTAAAATAGCCACTTGAATGTTTCACATACAATACACTGGGGTGCCAGCCTGTGATCTCCAACGTTTTGGAACAAAGAAAATATTTTCTAGATAACAATTATCGCCGAAAGAGGACCTTACGTACTCGTGAGATACAATAACCAGTCAAGGATTAAGCTGTGGAAAGCTATTGAGTACAGTTATATTTAATTTATTATTTTTACATAAGTACAATAGTTCAAGAGTTTAATTTATAGGATTAAATAATTAAACTATATGTATGATCAAAGTACATTTATAAAAACTTTATTTGTACTTTCATGTTATTATCAATTTAAGAATAATAGTGACACAATTTAAACTTAAGAAATAAAGATAACCTCTTCTTATAGATAGGGTCCATAATAATAAGTAATACTGAATGAGTTTAATTTTTGAATTTCGACTAGGAAAATCTATATTCCAAGCGATTGACTCGTCCTAGTATGCAACCTCATTGTTTAAAAGGAAAGGTCCCAAAATTTTGCCAAGAGCATGGCAATACTAGAAACTTTCCAGGTCCTTATAGTCCACCGAAACAAGCTGGTGAGGGACTGCTCGGTTAAATTTAAATTATGTTATTTGAGTAAATTTCGACATTTCTAATCGGGGGATGAGCTGAGCAGAAAAGTACAAAAACAAAAAGGCAAAATTTAAGAATGAAAATAACCGAATGGGAGTTAATGCAGACTAAATTTATATTTTGTAATTGTCTTCGAGTACAGGTCTCAAGCCTTTTTCTTAAATTGGAGGGCCTAGGAGAGAAAGCGTATATTATTATTTATTCAGAGCTTTTTAATTTGTCGGAATTTTAGGTATGTATTCTCTAAATAAAATTAACTAACGGAGAAATCAAAAGGCAGCATAATGAGTGGCGATCTCCGTGACACTTTTAACTGTTCGAGTGGACAAAGCACTTTGTGCGCTCTGTTATACTTCAAAAGAAATTAAACATTTTACTTTATGTGACATTTAATGTATGAGATCCTTTTTGATACTATCCCTGCACTAATTGATTGTTTTATGAAAAACCGCAGCTTTTGACGTGAATAATTTTAATTTTTAAATAAATGTAATAATGTAATATAATATACAAAAAACAGTGAGAAAAACATGGTTCTACAGTCATTGTAGTATGCAACATCTAGTTATTTCGATTACACATGCGAAATAGAAATGTTGAACGCTTGGTGTAACTGAATAGAAAAACAAAGTGAATTAATTTCTATATAAGGAAAGACATATTCTAAGACTATCCCATAGGACAGGCGGAGCCTAGTGTGGGGGACAGAAATATGCTAAAACTAAAGTTGTTATTCTAAAATAAATTTCTTTATTATTCTTCTTCTTATTCGTCTTTATATGACAGTTTCAGAACTCACTGCCGTTCCGTAGTTATAACTTGGACAGCCCGGCTGGCGGCAGTATAAACTACTCCGTAATGGAAGATCATCGTGAAATAACAACCCGTGTCTTGTTTTATTTCGGGATAAGAAAATCCATTATCGTATTATTATATTTTATCATTTCAAGGATTTCAACACACTTATGTAACCACAATGGCGTTGTATGCTTGACCAGCTTGCAGATTTGCAGACCAGGCTACATATAAAGCTGAACTCCAGCGAAACCGCAGTCAGCTAACTTAATGGGCCATAATTCATATAGAAGAGGAGCTGTGTCCAACAGAGCTACATAATATTATTATATTCTATAGCGGCTATATTATAAATGCGAAAATTTTATGTTTTGATATTTGTTACTCAATCACGCAAAAACGGCTCAATGGGTTTGGATGAGATTTGGCGCACAGATAGTTTATTACCTGGATTAACATATAGAATACTTTTTATGGTTGAAAAATATTAGGTTTCTGTGGGATTTTCAAAAAACTAACGGCAGCGCGTACGAAGTCGCGGGCACACCTAGTATTTAAATGCCTATCATATGTAATAAATTATATTACAAATTTTAACATACTCGTTCATATTTATCATATAAGAAAGATTTCCGGGCTTTCACTTGGGTAGACTAAACGCTAATCCAATTTAAAAGCGAGAGGAGTCGTACATAATATTTTTCAACTTCTCCATTAGTAAACTTCACAAATTGTTTACAAAACTCACGCATGGAATATATTCATAGAGTTAAAACATGATTTTTTAAAGACCGACCCAAAAAGGGGTTGTTGTAAGTTTGACCTGTGGATGTGTGTATATGTGGCATCGTCTCCAAAACAGGTAAGACCGATTTTGATTTTTTTTGTTTGAAATCTCACGTGATCGAGATGGTTCTTAATTATAATTTATGAATATCTATTCAGGCTTTTGAAGAAGATCAGCTCATTTCCTAGTTGAATAAGGAGTTTCACTAACTTCAACAGGTTCGATCGATGTGAAATTTGGTATACTGTTACTTTGGTGTTATTTCCATGACAATTGGTAACATTGACCTGATGCTGCTAGCAGCACCAAATAGTCGGGGGACGCCCAACCCCTCAGCAACTTACACTAGTATATAGCGTGTTTGTGTGAATAGAAAGTCGGGGGTTAGTTTATAACTTTTAATTATAGCTTGTTATTTTACTTGAAAACTTCTTTTCCAGCATTCCTGTTAATCTTACTCGGACACTAAACTCATCGTCAATTGCTGCTGAGAATCTACTTAAACAGAATGTAAAAGAATGTGATACAGCGTTTGAATTTACATTTGTTAGCCCAGGTGACATTGTGAAATTTTTTAAGACAATTGTAATAAAAAAAACTGTAGATCTTTGGGGCATGTCAGTGAAAACTGTTGCCTCTGTAATCAATATAATTGCACCTCATTTAGCAACTGTGTTCAATTGCTGTGTTACATGTGGCGAATTTCCTAATTTAATGAAAATTAGTAGGGTTGTGCCTTTATTTAAATCGAATGATGCAACTAATCCCGCTAATTATAGACCGATTTCAATACTTCCGACCCTTAGTAAAATTTTTGAAAAAATTATTTTGAGTCAATTACTTAAACATTTCAATGACCATAATTTACTTTTTAATAAGCAGTTTGGTTTCACAAAGGGGCGTTCAACTACGGACGCAGGTGTTGAACTATTGAAAAATATATTTGAGGCATGGGAGAATTCGCAGGATGCTCTTGGTATTTTTTGCGATTTGTCCAAAGCCTTTGACTGTGTCCAGCATGACACTTTAATAAGGAAATTGTGCCACTATGGAATTAAGAATAAGGCTCTCGATCTTCTGACTTCTTATCTGAGCCATAGAATTCAGAAGGTCGATGTTAATGGTAGGAAATCTCTGGGTTCTTTAGTTAAAATGGGCGTCCCTCAAGGCTCGATTCTCGGTCCGTTTTTGTTCCTAGTTTATATTAATGATTTACCTCATTCTGTGAATAAGCACAGTATTGTCTTGTTTGCTGATGACACTTCATTAATATTTAAGATTAAAAGGCAACTTGGGTGCTTTAATGAGATAAATTATGCACTTTCTAACGTAGTGCATTGGTTTAGTGTTAATAATCTCCTTTTAAATGCCACAAAAACTAAACTTGTTAAATTCAGTACCCCGAACGTTAAAAATATTGGAACGAATGTGATTTTGGGTAGTGAAAAATTGGAGCCTGTGGAATCAACAGTATTTTTAGGTATTACCGTAGATTCGAAATTACAATGGGGTCCTCATATTGAGAAATTAAGTAAAAGGCTTAGCTCTGCAGCTTATGCAGTTAAACAGATTCGACGTCTAACAGATGTCGATACAGCTAGGATTGTCTATTTTAGTTACTTCCACAGTATAATGTGTTATGGGATTCTTCTTTGGGGTAGCGCTGCG
The DNA here is from genome assembly GCA_936446665.2 of Synanthedon andrenaeformis. Classification (NCBI taxonomy): domain Eukaryota; kingdom Metazoa; phylum Arthropoda; class Insecta; order Lepidoptera; family Sesiidae; genus Synanthedon; species Synanthedon andrenaeformis. The sequence continues at coordinate 6,843,616 of OW387781.2, read as the reverse complement.
GACATAAATACTATTTTTATTTTACAAAAAAGGGCCATTAGAGCCATCTATCAACTAGATCCGCAGTGTTCTCTCAGAGAAAAGTTCAAAGAAATAAAGATTTTAACTGTTACATGTCAGTATATTTATGAAAATTTAATTTACGCTCATAAAAATATTAGTCAGTTTAATAAAAAATGTGATGTACACAATATAAATACTAGGTTCAAAAATAATTTAGATTTACATAAGACGCGACTCCACAAGATAAGTAATTCTTTTATGGGTCAATGTATACGGCTTTATAATAAACTACCTGAGATGATAAGAGCCTTATCTATAAATAAATTTAAAGGTGTCATTAAAGCCAAACTCCTCTCGAAAGGCTACTATAAGGTCACTGATTATTTAAGTGACAATGAAGCCTGGATTTAGAGCTTGGATCCGGAGCTCATACTATGTTTTGCTTAGTATTGTATATGAACTTTATGTTTGTATTAAGTGTACTTAATTGTAATTTTTATATTTTAAAGATGACAAAAAGAATAGTATCCTGAGTTTCTTTCGGGGTTTCTTCTCAGGATCGTCATCTTGGCTTTTTTTCCGAAACCCTAGTAAATTTAAATTTATAATAACGATCATAAGAGTTTCGTGAGAAACCTAATTGATAAATAAATATTTTGATTTTGATTTGATTTTGACTTTATAATTCAAAAATAATTTTTATATTGTTGTAAATGAGCAATAACTTGTACCTATGTATTGAGTTGATCCTTTATACAAGCATCCTTAGCGGATACTTATGTTATGAAATAAATATTATATTATATTCCAAATATCACCTTTCTAAACTTCATAGTTTTGGCTGTGCGTTGGAAGTCAGTCAGAACAAACGATTTTACACAATAATAGAAAGATCATTTTTCTTAAGTAATTAAAACTGAACAATTTCATACCAATTAATTTTTACTCAATATTAAATTTAATTTGTTAAATTGATATACTAAATTGTTAACAACATTAATACTATTTGTAGCGACAACGCCTTGCTACTTCTAGTTTTACATAATAATGAATGATCGGCACTCTGAAACTTTACAAAACCTTGCAAAATAATTACGTGTCTCTGTTGTTGTTTTGCCATCACGAACACGGTATACATCAACGTCATCATTAGTCATTCTGTCACTTTACAAATCAGAACTTGAACTATGTAATATTAGAGAACTGCGAAGTACAGTTTTTATAAATAAATTTTTTGGGGAAATTGACAGATGGCCTCAAAAGATTTCTTCTACTTTCTTGTTGTTTAGCGGCACTTCTAACTATGTTAAGGTTAGCTGACGTCGAAAACTTGAAACAGGAAGTGTACTTTGCGTGACCGTCATGCCATATTATACTAATCTTTGCGGTGTAACAAGAAGAAAAATGTCGCTGTTATTTATGCATTAATTTAAAAAATAAAGAATAGCTTATTTTTTGCACTTAAAATAATATAACATAGATTTAAAGACATCACTCCTTGAATTGACTTGAATTTTGAGAAATTATAATGATAAATATAATTATATATAATTAGAATGATTTTGACGACACGTTTGGTCTAGTGGCTATTAACCCTAGCTGTTAACCAAACGGTCGCGGGTTCGAATCCCGCTAGGGGCAAATGTTTATGTATTAACATTTATCTTTGTACCTGAATCATGGATGTTTGTATTTATAATATATGTATGTATTTACAAAAAAAAAAGTAATCTATGTATTATGTCAACTGTCTGGTATCCATAATACAAGCATTAAGTTGTTTAGTGTGGAACTAGATGGTGCTGTGTGAAATGTGTGAAGATATTATATTATATTATTAGATATTATAAAATATAATTTATTTTTTTATTAATAAGGAAATAAGGAAGATTAATAACACAATTAGATATGTTACGAGATAATTAGTGTTAAATTATTTTCTTTTCTACGATTTGATTTTGCTGACATCTGCCGGTGGGAGTCGGATGGGATGTCACTTTATTTCTCCAGTCCCCACCATCATAGGCAGTGCGTAGGAACGCCAAGGCGGTTTTAGTCCGTAAGGTCTACCCTGTCGCCATCTAGGGGTAGGAGTCCGACATAACCTACCGGCCGCCCCAAGCCCGTAAAAAAAGGCCAGGGTATTCAGTATAGCAGGCAGTAGGCGCTTCCTCACCCTGCGCGCACTTTTCGCACGTACGTGCAATTGAATTAATAAACTTAAAAAATCAAAAACTGTTTTGAGAAAAAGTAGCCGTATAATATTCTTCTAAACATCATTAAATATTTTTTGTCATTTTTTCGTGAGTAAAAAAGTATTTCAATTACGACCTGAAATACGATCAAAATTTCGTAAATATCTTGTTTTAAAGCTTAAAATAGTCAAGATTTTCATAACTACGATTAACGTATTTTTCAAAAAATTTCAAATAGTGTTCAATTTATACATATTTTTTACAAATTTTACCATTTTCGCATTAGTAAAAATGTTTTAAAATTAGTTGTATCTAATATCAAAATTCTGGTTGGTTATTTTTTGAATACGAATTCTAAATGAATCTAGCTGTGCAAATGTCATTCTCGTTACAGGTTTAATTGAAATCTACAACATACAATACTTACATAGGTACATTACCCAAGAGAAATGAAGAAGAACACCCTTCATACTTTTGTTTAACCCTCGTAAATGGGAACGTACCCATATTTGTTTTAATCCCCTACTCTTGTTAATTTACAAGAGAAAACACGTTCTACCTACTTCTATTTAACTTACAAAGTATTAACATTATAAGGATTTAATTACAAAGCTGTACGTTTGTTGGCGGAGGCACAAAGCATGGATTACACATCCGACACTGGATCAAGACAGTTAAGATAAAAGAGATCCTTGATTCTGTCTTTTAATTAAACCAAGCTTACACTTTGCCGTTCAAGATTTTAAAAAAGTTTGACGTTAATTGTAATTTGCTTCCGTGTGTAACTCAAAGGTTTAAAATATATTCAAACTTTTGATTTACACACAGAAGCAATAGCGTTACGTTACTAATCTTGCGCGTTAACGTTGAAAATTATAATATTATCAAAAATTATTCTGAAGACATATATGTTTTTTTTTTCTCTTTAACATATTATAAGGAAGCAGGCAAACACATTAAGAGGCTACATGTTCTATGAACAAATACTCAGCCGGGTTAACGCGATCAGATAAATAGTTTATCTACTATTTATCTGCAAACATGCAAACAAGCAAAATACTCATTCGAATTTAATAATGATAATTAATGTTTGTGAAAAGGAATAGAGGTTATTGCTTTAAGAAACCATTACAAGCGCTGTTGGACCAAATCAAGATTGAAAGACAGAATATTGTAAGACTGAGGCTTCAACAGGCTCTCAAAACATTATAAGATTGAGATCTTTTTAATGATGTGCCGCATTGCATTTTTAATTAGCGAGTTTTAAAAGTGGTCAAAGAAAGTCACGTTTGAATTTCAGCCCAGATCTGCGTAACTACCTACTCTAAGGTGTAAAAGCGAATCAGAACGTTTGAAGTCTATGGCAATTCACAAGGGGAGAGCTTTTGAGCCGCGCCAGACGCACTTGTTGAGTGGCACTCAAAAACATCAAAGCTTGTTTCGTATATGCAAAGTTAAAGCTGCAGTCAATCTTATAGGCGTTACAGATAATGACGAATAGCATCTTTCATGGCGCAATTTGATTCGTAGCATTGATGAATGTGCCCACTTCTTCAGTGAAAAATTGATGAATTTTATTATTCCCATGCATTTTGTAGTTGTTACCTTAAATGAAGTAGCAAGGCAAGTGTTGAGAGAGCGGCATTTAACGGCATTAAATACAGACGGCATTGCATCGTGTTAAAGAAACAAAGCGACATTTGCAACAAAGCACCTTATATTTCAGTCGTTTCAAGTTGTTAGGTATATTTCTCTATGTGAAGTATTGAAGAACACTTCATAAATTGTTTTGTGTGACTAAGTTGTGTCACCTTTTCAGTGTTTTCTTCTTATTATTTTTTACAATCAGGTCGGCAGACAAGCTGACGGTCCATTTGATGGTAGATTCTAAAACAAGCAAGCCACAGGTACTGCAGTGCGCTGCTGACTACAGTAGGGTAAAGGATGAGGGACTGGGAAAAGATAAGGAAATGGTCTCTGGCATCTCTTACTCACTCATCGAAAGACAACAGCACACATGCTATTATTTATTCTGTGAAGGAGTGGTTACTACCGCTAGACGGGCTGCCTAAATGACTGCGAAATTTAGCGTGCCCTGACTTAAAATAGAGTTTATTATATGAATCAAATAGCGTATATAAAAAGACATAAAGTGTCAAGCCTACGTGTTTTTCTAAAGGGTTTAAAGTATTTTGATAGGCACATGTAGCTCCTATAATCTGTAATCTGTCAATGAATTGACTGACATTTTGATCAGAATTAATATATTACAGTAGTTAAATATAGATTGAGTTTTAATTTATCTTGAACTGTAATCTTAAGTTAGCGGAGTTCTAAAGGCATTAAGCTGGGTAATATTGTGAAATAAGGCCGAGACTAGACTGAATGCAAGTTGAAGATACGAGCTTAGTATCAAGTTTATTAGAATTTATTCTCGCAATAAAACGCTACAAGAGTCACTTGAATAAGCCCCTTATACCCTTTCGTAGTGTGAAATTCCGCGGCAATCTTCAATTATCATTCCAAACATCGGGGGAATTAATTAAATTTTCGCTATGGTATGAATGAAACCGTAGGGAGAGCGAGCGTAGTAATAAACTGACTGTTAAACTGATTTCTGGGAAATTTTATTGCTTGAAATTGTTGTTGAAACAACAAAAAAATATCTGCTCGTCTCTTTTATTCTTCTGAAGGGATCCCGACCCTCGCGTCGTCCTTTCATCTGTGCTTTCGTTCCGAGTGTGATTCGAGATTAGCTTTTATAACTGAACGTGACTGAATTGTTTTGTAGTCCATACATTATGTTCTATAAAAATAAGTTTAGACTGGTTTTTTGCTCACCAAAAATAAATTTTAATGCACGAAATAGTCACAAAACTACATCGTCACCAGGTGACCGACGATTGTGCAATCTGCCTAAGAAACTAATACGTTTGTGCAAACTTATGTAAAACAGTTGCTAAATTTTTCTACAAATTTGAACTAAAAATATTTTTTACCTTTTTTAAGTCGATTGACAGGCAGGGATTCGGTTCACTAGATGGTAGGTGGCTACAGTCGCATAAGACAAGTAACGCCACAGGTGTTGCAAGTGCGCTCCCAACCATATTAGGATTAAGGCTGGACCCGCATTGCGAAATTCCACCGCGCGATTTTTTCCGCAATATAGAAATTGTATGGAGTTTTTTCATTCGCGAGTGCGTGTAGCTCCATACAATTTCTATATATCACAGAATTTGGGTGGAATTTCGCAATGCGGGTACAGCCTAAGGATAAGTGATTAAGAAGGGATAGGGAAATGAGCTCTAGCATTTCTTATTTACTCACCGAACCACAACAGCACACACGCTTTTCTTTCACGGTGGTATTCTGTAAGGGGGCTGGTTACTGCCACCAGACGAACTGCCGCCTAATTTAATACTGTGAAGCGCAATGTACCCCGCCACTAAAATTGTACTACTTACTAATACGAATTTAAAATATTTAACTAAAACTAAAACTTAAAATAACTTAACTATTTAACAAAAACAAATAAATTGCAACTACCTATAAATATTTATATAGTTATCTAAGGGCAAATTAATGATATTCATATAACTAAAGAACGGTCCGATTGAAATGGAAATAAATTCCACTGGACTAGGGCGGGTTTATTTTGGGACTAGTGGATATATAGGTAAGCTATATCGTATATATTTAAACAGGCAGGGTAAGAGATTTTATTTAAACAAAACTATGTGAAAAAAGTGACCTTAAACTTTCTATTACAAACGTTATACCCAAAGGTATATTTTCTAATCAATAAAAGTTTAAATTTATTAGTTTTTGTACTTTAGCAGTGTGATCTAGTGAAAAATGTTTTAAAATCCATGTTTTCAATTTATAAATTAATGGTTCTTACACAAATAATCGAGTTTATTCCATTACAAGTAAGGAAACACTCAAAACATATAAACCCGTTCGCTAGAATTTATTAATTTTAAACGATAAAAAAACTTCATAATGTGTAAAACCTTAAATATGAATATAAATACTACAGCAAATATCGTTTACGAATCAATTTGCTAATAGTGTATTTATTATGAGTGTAATCGACAAACAACACTGTGATTTATTCTGAGCCACATATATATATATCTGATATATGTAGATCGTATATCTATATGGATCATATATCTATGTAGTCGTTTTAATGATCAAATCAAGGATTATTGAGTGATACCCGGATTGTGTAGTTCTAGTCTTTGAAGAAATAACGTGAAACATCGCAGAGGCTTTTTTGTGACCAATTCTTATGCTACAATGGACTAATTTATAAAGTAATTTTCTAGTTAATAAAAATAATTTAATAAAAAAATAAAAACAGTAATCGTAGAATTCCATTCGCCAACATTTATGCTCCCAGTCTTGTATATTTAAAGACTTTTTTTAGCGAGTTCTTTAAAAGACCCTAATTTATAAAATTAAAGAAATGTTAATGACAGCGAATGAAATAACAGGTTTATTTAAATAAACTCAAATGCGTTGGGCAGGTTAATTATTCAATTAAAGGCCCTGCCTGCTCCTGAACAAATTTGAAATTTGCATAAAGGTCAATCAAAGCTATTGGGGACGAGATTACAGAGCCCATGCCAGAGTTCTTGTATTTCAAATAGACGTTTGTTTTAAATTCAAATAATATGTTAGGGGACTAGGCTTTAAGGTAAATCTTTATTTTTATATTTACAACCAGCTGGTGCCCGCGTCTTTGTTCGCTTTGAAAAATGAAAAATCTAATACCTGAGAAAATATCCGAAATCGTTACGACAGTGGCGCCCTGTTTTTTATGTGTTCAGTAGGATTAGAAATTTCCCATTGAGGATCTGAGCACACTGCGTTTTGCACAATCACAATCAGTTGGCAAGGCATCTGCCGTGGCAGATGTAAACTCTTCTGCCGTGAAATAATAGCACGTGTGCAATTGTTTTAGGTTCTTGACCATTGCTGCTTTCTCACTACAACGTAACGGCACTCCAACAGACACTATCCAAAGCACAAGTTACATAAAAAAAGTTACAAAAAGTTACAAGTTATTTTTACAAGTTTTAAGGCGACGTTCCATCTAAAAGGCCTTTTGCCGGTTTGAAAATAAGTGTACAAGTATAATATATAACACTCAATGCTTGCTGGAAACTGAAAAATATTCGTAGATAATTTTTTATGCAAAATTGTTTCTAAATCGGTCGTCGGGTCGTTAGGATTACGAATTAAACGTTTAAAATGTTCCAAAGAATATTAAAATTTCGCAATCGTGATATAATCATAAAAGTACATTAACATCCGACAGGAAAAGGGAACGCAATCAATAAAAATAAGGTCATGACTCCGACATTATCTCACGAAAGCGAATGGCTCTGTTATCGATTCCAATAAATGCCTCTCTTTTATTTCAGGCAGAGGAAAAAAAGGAATTACATCGAACAGCTAAAATTCTCATTAAAATTCCATTACATCGACTTTGGTAGATTTGCTACACGTAGGTATATATTTTTCAATAACGAGCTCTGTTATTATGATGCCTGTAATTTTATAGCTGGTCGTGACACCTGAATAACGCAGGTTAATTATAACAGCCATAAAACAACATTAGTCGTAATACGCAACCTTTCAGAGCAATTCAAAATTACAAGGAATATTTCTCAGCTCTCTGGTATTAGAGTTCCTTAAAAATACATAAAAAGGGATGAAAAGTTACATTAAAATATGCTGGAAGAAAATGAAGGTAATAAGAAGTCAATTATTCGCTAAAGGAAAATCTCTATCATCATCTGCTGGCGTCAGATAAAAATAACGTCAACAATGAAGTCTGTATAAGCCACTAGAAATATGAAAAAAAAAGTGATTATTAAAGCCGACGTTAGTGGATCTGTGTAAACAGGTCTTATCTTTCCCCAACAGACGCCGACCTTGGCCATCTAATGTTTTGTTAATATTACAATATCTTTTTCACTTTTGCCGAAAGATTTTATTTACTCCTCATTTATACTAGCGGCAAGTCCCGGTTTCGTGCAAGTGCAATTGACTAAGAGGCAACTTGAATCTACGTCAATAATGCCTAATTTTATTTATTTTTATTTTATTTATATTAGAGAAACATATAATATCTCGCTACACATTATACACATACATACAAAAAAAACATAAATCAGCAAAGTTTCCACTAAATTACAAAAACATATTATAAGTTACAAGTCACTACAGAATATTGGAGCTGGGAGAATACATACAAAAAGGTAAGAAGTAAACAAAAAAAAAGAAATAGAAAAACAAAACAAATAAACCAATTAACAAATAACATAACACATTTAACAACATAACACACAACTATATTTTCGAGAGCTTGTTTAAGACTTCGTTTATAGGCTCCTATAGGACAACTGAAAATATCCAGATCTAGCGAGTGTTCATTATATAATTTAATATACAAGAGCGATGCAAAAACTTATGTGCTAGTATATTTCTTTTTGCAGAACGAACACTTACGGCGTGAATTTATTCGAGGGCAACTCAAACCAATATTGCTTAATAAGAACGGCTAATGTAATTAAATCTTACCAAATGTCCATACAACCCAATGAAAACCGTTTTTTTTACGATTTCACTATATAACAATGTTTTTCTGTTGTAATGTTAAATTAAAGTAAATAAAATTAATCAGTAAGAAAAAAAAAACTTAAATGTTTGAACGTTCTAGAAAATATATAATACTCAACTAAAAGTAACATATTTACTTATTTACGAGTACAATTTCGTCGAAATATTCTATAACACAATTTCACACCATCTACACAGGGATAAAAATTTCATCAAATTCTTCACAACATAAGTATTTCCTTTACTTGTCACGTGCAAGCTAAGACCCAAGGGGACGGCATCCCCAAATTCGTCCAGGGAAACTGGGAATGCCTTCCATTTTGCTTTTTCGGGAGAATTTAGGCTATATTTAAAAAGTAATTCTCCAGTTGGACAAAGTTATAAAAGTTTCCTTTTGTTTCCTTATTTAATTAAATTTTTTGTGTAACATTTAATTTAAAAATACAACAATGTTAGTGGAAAGATATTGTTTTAAAAAACAGTGTCGATTCATAAATTTGCATATGCGTATCATTTCTTATAAGCCAAGAACAAAAGATTGAAAACTACAATGGACATAAACAGAAAGCTACATGTAACCACATTCACAATGTTGCCACCGGTGATAATGGTCATTTTTGTAGCATGGCTTCTTATACTTGAAGTTCCTAACATTAATTCATATAAAACACTAAACGAATACAAAAGCGAGTTTAAGAAACTAAGAAATCAGAGCTTTACAAATACAGATGTTGTAGTGGGGAAGGCTATGGATTTTGTATATTCAAACAAAAGCATTATGGTCTTGTTAGCAAGAGAGCTGTGGAATGTTGGATCCAGTGCTATTGATAAAATTGTTCAAGTAAAAGGTAAATTTGTCTTTGAAATAGTGTAAGATATTTTTTTCAAATAGATGCAGTACTTACTACGAATATTTCCCTCCACAAATATAGAAAATATTCTCTCTCTCTAAAGACAGGGAGAGATTTATAATATCATTAACAGATAAGAAAGAAGATTTAATGAACAATTTGCACCTAGCGATATTTTTTAAATTATTACTGGTTAAACTTAAGTTGTTCTTGATAAAGATATGTTGTGATGTATAATTATGTTGTCAACTGAGTTAAAACTTGAAATTTATTTCTGTGATGTGTAGGTAAACAAATCAAAATTATATAGGAATTCCCTTGTTACAGGTCAAGAGGTTGAACGTAATCGAAGAAACTGAAAATTAATATCTGAATGTATGTAAGTCTAAAAATGTAAGGAATGTGAGAGTACCATCGATGGAGAGTACTAACTATTGTACATCAACAATATTAAAGTTTAGTTTTAATCTACGCAATGTTATTTTAGTATAAACTTTAAATGGAAGATGGATCTGCAATATCTTGTAACTTTCTAAGGTTTTGCGATATTTCAAAATGTTTTAAGAGTAACTTGTGTTTTTAATGTGAATAAAAATTATATGTGAAATCCTTTTTTTTTATAATTTTCAAATTTAAAAAATTTATAATTTTCCATTTTAAGGACTAAAATAAATTTTAAAGTAACGGCTATGAATATGACTCGGTCAAAAGCTAATATCGTGATTTTAGTTATAAGCGAAATCATGTGATGGTGTATGAGTATAATCGTAGGAAAAATGAAGAAGATTTCTCAAGCCTTATAACGAAAATAACATGTTACTTAGTAACCGCAATAAATGACATCTTCACTTATCTCAAAGTAAAAACGAGCAGGAAGGAGCATCAAGGAGCAGCAAAGAAACAGGAACAAAGTAGCATAAAATAAGTAAATACATTTTTCGGTTTCTCTTACATCTCAAAAGAACATCGCGCGTAGTATTACTTAGCGGATGCATCAAAGAGAACGTATTGAATAATGGAAGAAATATGATGTCGGAAAATGGGGAAGAACAAACACTATTGTATTCGTGTTGCGTTCACGAATATGGAGTTACGAATATTAAGATATTCTCTACTATATCTAAATTTCTCGATAGCCACTTATAATTCTTAACCGTCTGGAAACCAGTATACAACAAAATACATAACTTATATCAATCCGATGAATACCAAACATTACAAATATGTAGATATACAAATTATATTCGCAAAGAAAAAATATTTTTGCCACACTAGTTAATTCATAGAAAGTTTTATTTTATTATCAAAGAATTGATTTTTGTTATTTCTTGACACCTTTTTAATAAACCCTTGCTTATTACTAAATGGTATAATATTTTGTACGATATTTCTCCAGTTTTTCCAAGGTTACTGTGCTTACCCGTATGGCAATAACTATTAGAGAATGCTAAACTGTCATTTTTTTTCTAAGTTATTTTAGATTTTTATGACACTTTTTAGGTGTATACAGTGCAAAATTGTAGTAGGTATTAAGTTCGTAAAAGTTCGTAACAAAAAAATAATTTTATTCAAAATACCTATTTGTTAGTTCTGTTGTTCCTTATACTCAAAGAATTACAACAAAACTATCCTGTCGTTTATTTCGTAGGTACATACGTAGTCTTTCGTAGCTCCAAACACAAATTGGAAAGCGATACGCTCGCTTACAATTGACTGTCTGCTAATAATAGCTCTTCTGAATCTTGATAACACGTTTTTGTCTCTTTAGAGCAAATACGAGAAAATCCTTTGTTCGATTACTTTGGCTTAGAAGTGAAATTATTAACGGATTTCACTTTCTATGCAAATAACAAAAGTTAATCGTTACTAAAAAATTACTAAAACGAAATTTTATTCTAGACTAGTATAATATGAGATGTCCGCGTCAGCCATGTACCTACACGCCTGTCAATATTTCTTTCTGGATCTGAGTGAAAAACATTAATTGTTCTAATTCTTTTATAAATTTAACTATACATATATTTAAATATTCTTTCATTAAATATCAAAAGTATCGCGTTAACCGTACAAAATGTTAGTACTGAGTCTAGTTTTAATAGTCATTAACGAAATTATTGTTATTATTATTTTAAATTAACTTGAATTAATGAAATCTTTCTCTCCTTTTTGATTACTTATTTAATATTATTTGCTTGTAGAATTTTATATAATTATTATCTATACTAATATTACAAAGAGGAAACATCTGATTGTTTGTTTGCATTGAGTAGGCTCCGAAACTAATGGATCCATCGATGAATGGACAGATTTGAAAAATTCTTTCACTGTTGGGAAGCTATATTATCAGCAAGTAACATAGGCTATATTTTATAAAGTTACGCGGACAAACAATCTATCAACAGCTAATCAACAATAAAATCGTTTACAGTGAGTCAAGGTATCAGTGAAGGAATAAAAAATATTAGCTAACAAATACGAATAAATGTCAGCTTTAAATGTTATGTATGTGCGTTTACATGAAACTTAAATCCTGGCCATGTCTCTTCTTAAGTAGCTTATCGGTTCTTTGCAGCTAGTCTAGTTTTATAGCTACGTATGTTTCTATCATCTCAAATACTTTCTATCGTCGTGGAATATTCACGATATTTTAAAATTATCTTACATATTTAATATGAGTCTTTTTTTTCCAAACCATCCATATGAATCAAGTGATCCATCCAAGTGACATCCATATGAAGACAAAAGGGTGTGTGGCAGATACATATTTTTTGAAGCCGATTTGCCTCAAGTCCATTGTAGTTATATTAATTTCTAGCCAGCATACTTAAACTGGGTACCATTTTTGGAGACAGTAACCATTCCGCTGCCTATAGAAGTCTACAGTAAGCGGAATGACAAATTAATAACATTGTGCATTACACAATTTATTACCCATTGTCTTTGAATATACTTTCAAAGTACAATTCATCGTTGGTTTGCTTATGTTCCATGAAATTTTCTATAAAGTTTTATACAACCAGAACAAAAGTGGCTAACATGAAAGAAATATCTGTCGCTATAACTATGGATAAAATAGTTCTATATACCTTTTTAATCTGAAGCAAAATTACTAAAAAGATTACCGACCAACTAAATGGGCGACGAAAAGTATTTTGGATGTGTGGTACGGGAACAAAAACGTCATTGAAATTCTGTCCCGAGAATTCATGGACTTGGTTGATAAATTAGCTTCCAGACCTAGTAAACTAGCCAATAGTAATATATATGCGTAACTAATTAAGTTTTCACAGAAAGACCAAAAATTCCGATGAATGAAAAACCTTTATTTTGAAAAAAAAATATTGAAAAACGTTTGCAATTAATGTAATATATGTGTTTTTGTTATGATAAATTTGTAATCGAACCCAAAAGGTCATGTCTTGATTATTTTATTCAATATTTTCTAATTTATTTTATAGACTTCAAAACTTGAAACGTGTTATTATCATTAAAATTATACTGAAATCAAAATTACAGTACCGTACAATGAAACCACATTTTTGGGTTAGTATAATTTTCGTGCCCCTATCTCCTAGGGGCGCACAAGGCGTCGGCTTTGATGTTATAAAAGCCACTTCATAAGTGCGCACTCTCCAGCCGCATGATTAGAAGCCAGTTAGGGTGAGGGAGGCCAAACCAATAAGCCAATCCGGAAGGAGATGAATTTTAAATAATGCTATTTTTCAACATCACTATACTTCATTTTGCGTATTTATGTAGTTTCTTTTTTTATTTTAAATTACATTTACTTCCTCTGATTATTTTATTTTGTTTTGGTTACAAAGTGTTTTTTTTTATCTTAATTTCACACTCGCCTAGAATGACATCTTTTTAAAATAGAAAACATCTAAAGTATGAAATGTAATTCCGTTAAAAGTATGTAAATCTTTTGCCGAGCCTTGAGGCAATTGATGAAACTAACGAGAGCTTTAGTTTGGCCAGTGTGTTATTGCATTAAAAATGTCGGGAATATTTGGAGTGATGTAAATTTAGGAATGCACGAAATTCTGTCGCATGAATTTTAACCGAATGCGGTTCTACGTAGAAATTAATTACCGTCCTCATTTTGAAGTAAGCTTTATTTGAACTCGACTCGAGTGGGAAGTCAGCGTTTCGAATGGGATTTTTCGTGCAAAGAGAGGGTAGATCTTTAATGAGCGTACTTGAAAACAAAGCTTCAGGTATACGTAGCGTTTTCACTCAGTCCTCGTTGTGTCTTTGATATTCGAAGCGTAGTTTACAGAGGTACATTTGTGGATTCCATTTGTGCTATCGTGTTACCATCTGACCTTAGTTTCATCTAGCTAGCTTCATGTTAGTTGTTCATGTTCATCTAGCAAGCTAGCTTTGAATGGGTGTAACTGCAATTGGTTAGAAGAAAACTTTTGTAATTCGACGAGGGCAGTCTGCGAAGAGGTATGTGGGACTTTTCCGATGAAAAGACTTATCACGGCGGCAAAGACCATCGCAAGGCCCCACAAACACCGCCATGTACCTGCTGACCCACCTCTGTGCGACTTAGTAGCGTTCAACTCCTATTTTGGCCACCACAGGAAAATCTGTGAACCACTACACCTCTCAACTGGCAAATCCCAGACGCCGGATAATCCAGAGCTCAACATGTTGCAATGCAATGTGATATTTCGTTTTATGACGGTTCATACAATTTATTTTTGATATTTACAACCAATCCGTAAAACATACTATTGTCGCACTAAGGATACAGAAATGTTCTTTGTTCCGTTGTCAACTAAAAAGGAGTTACGTACACAGTCTTTGTGACAGTAAAGAGAGACAGTTTAGTTTGTGAAAGCGCAGTATAAAGCGGTGTTGTATTGCAGCAATACAAAAGGCTCAGTTTCGTTTCAAACCGCATAAAGGACATCCGAACTAGGCATACAAGGAAATCAGTGGCGGATATAGCGAGTGCAATAGTTTACTTTTATTTTAGTGTTATTGCGGTACCATCCAAGCTGTGTAGACCACCTGCGCCTGATATAGCTGTGTCTACACACGAAAGCGTTTTGCGCTGCACATTGCAACTAACAAGTTAATTTTAAATATTATTTTTTACAAATGTATTGTTCAGCAACATTACAGCGTTTGTACGAGTCAAAATGATGTTTGAAATATATTTTTTAATTCATTGGGACAACCAGTTATCCATACTAATATAATAAAAGTGAAAGTGACTGTCTGTCTGTCTATCTGTTACCTTTACACGCCTTACTACTTAGCCGATAATCGTGAAATATTGCATATACATTATCAGGGATACGGAAAAAGAAAATATACATTGAATGTGATGAAATTTGTCATAATTGAATCAGAAATGTTTTGTGTAGATTTTGACTTCTTTTTACTTCGCCAAAATTTTATTACGCAATTT
Organism: Synanthedon andrenaeformis; assembly: GCA_936446665.2. Taxonomy (NCBI): domain Eukaryota; kingdom Metazoa; phylum Arthropoda; class Insecta; order Lepidoptera; family Sesiidae; genus Synanthedon; species Synanthedon andrenaeformis. The sequence goes on along the minus strand of OW387781.2, from coordinate 6,828,506 downwards.
GAACACAAACAATGCAATAATGAGTTTCCTAATTACATTACACAGTCAACCCTGAGGCGAAATTTCGATCATTAATTTCTACATTAACAAACGTAGAAAAGCCCCTGCTTAAGCAAATTTCAATTGACTATCTCAATAATCGAGACCACCTCGAGCTATAATTCTTATACCTAGCAATCACCTGCTGAACTTTAATAAGATAGAGAAGAGTTATTGCTAGCCAATGTTTACTTGCGAAGTCGAACATAAGCCGTCGCAAAAACTTCAAAGAACTTAGTCTCCGGAAATATCAGTTAGTTCACATTATTTGTTATATCAAGTGTAGACAGTATCACAGAATCTCACAGGATATACAGAAAATTTTACAAATAAGAAGAAACTATGTGAATCATATAAGAATTTGTGTTCAGTTCGTAGCAGCGATTGTAATAAACACCCCTATGTGTCACAAACTCAGAGTAAACCCCACACCCAGTACGTTTTGCTGCAGCTTTGTCCCACGCACAAGGGACATAAACCTCCGTCACTGAACCTTGGATTTTTGCGGCATGTTTTAATGTAATTTGTTCTGCTTTAGACACGTTCCCTGGTTTAATTCGAAGTGCATCACAAACATACAAGGGCGAATTAGTGCTTAATTAGAAGCTTGTAGGTGAATTAGAATGTTGCACATACAGTAAAGTAGGTATATTTATATTCTCGAAACGTAACATTTCCATTAGGTACCAAAAGAATAGCAGCATAATCAAGTTATAAAAAATTGCTCATTTTATTACCTTCCTAATAATGGCTACAATACTGATATGAAAGTATAATTAATTAATATAATTTCCTCTCAGCCTATGGTTTCTAAGCTGTGCTTGTTATTTTATGGCTTAGAAAAAAAAAACGTAATCTTAAAGAAGTGAAAGTCTTAAAGACAATGCGGTCGAGTGACAGGAGATTATAAACTTTCAAGTTACGAAGATTGATCATTGTTGTAGGACTTCAAAGGGAGCAATCCCTCCGGATGTTTCTTTGGTGGAAACAATGGCGGTTAGAAACATTACACGAGACAATAACTCGGTCCTATTGTTAGACAAATGTTTGACTGTGTTTACATAGTACGCGATACGGTACTGTATAATTCGCTCTGAATTTCAGTTTTGGCTTATTAAGTCAGTGAAATATTTAAAGCATTAATCACATACACATCAAAAGGACAAGATCCAGTAGAAGTAAAAGTTGTCGTATTGCATATTCTTGTCTAATATGTCTTTTAGAAAGTCTAGTGTAATAAACAAAAAAAAATAGAATGAAATTATTATCATTAAAATGTTGTCACGATAGAAGTCTGGATTCAAAAATCATCATCGGTCATCTGATGTAGGTACACCGTACAAATGTATAAAATACTTGGAAAATACCCAATATGGGAGGATTTATTCAATACATCTTTTTAGTCCATTAAATTTTTCACTTAATTTTTCTATGGTACATAGGTAATCTAATTTTTAAATGGTTTTCAGTACATTTAAATAATATCTTGTGGAAGGTTTAATGCTTAGATTGAATTTATTAATTTAAAAAAGCCCATTAACTTTAATCAAGTACTCCAAAATATTCATCCAATATCCAAAAATCTTATCTTTGTCACTTTATAAGTAACATTTTACTAAAAGCCAATAAAACACTGGTCGACCAAAACACTTAGAAGAACTGTAATTGTAGTTCTTAGTGCTACTGAGCGGTGAATCTCTGGGTACGGATAATCAAGAAATATTACAGCTGCGGCAGACTTTTATGTGTTTCTCACATGTTTCTGTTTTGTAAATTATTGTATATTCTCCTGTGCACTAAGGGCCTAGCTAGTGTAAGTACTGTCACATTTACAGTATAAGTATAGTTAACTGTTCCTTATAAGTTTATTGAACCCTTTGTTAATAATAATATTAAACACAAAATTCTCGACAGATCATCTCCTCCGAAATAAATTTCAAACGCCAAAAAATCCTATGTATTTCCAATTACTCTAAAGGTGACCCCTAATCTAAGGGAATTATTGAGAATATATCCCTGCATTTCAATAATAATATATTAATTAAATAATAACCTAAGTAATTCATTACTAATGACAGTAAAACAGGCTTGCGTATTACTGGTAACAACTCAAACACACTTGATCAGCTCAATGGAAATCTTTTCTCGATAAGCAATTTTGACAAGGAGTAGATAACGATTAATCCAATTTTCTTAATAAAACTTCTGTAGAAAGTCTATAGAAACTTCTGTCTTCTGTAGAGTACCTACACTAAATTTGATTCTAAAATAAATTTAAAAAAATAAGCCAAAAATAAAAGACAATTCTCGACTGGCCACTACCGCCTCCGAAATGTATTTCAAAGGGATAAATTCCCTTTCCTCTAAAACTCCTGTGAATTTCCAATCACTATGAAGGTGACACATTATCTAAGGCGATTATTGATAATGTATCCTTGCAATTAAATAATTCAGTCCATCTTCACTAAATAAAGGACAACATGTGGATCAAATTTATGTTCATTCCTTCGCTATCTAATATAAAACCTAACAGTTCTGTAGCCAGTACAAACCGGACCAAACCAATCTCCCGTCTGTTTATCTAGCGCTTGTTTGACGAACATCTAGTTTAGATGGGTAAACTTCATTAAAACTACATGTTGTAGGTTCAAATGTGGACATCATTTGACTTGTGACAGTTTTGACCAATAGATTTTGACACATTATTAAATTTATCGATAGAATATTTTTTAAATTTATATTCTAATATTTAAAATCATTTATTACAAAAGTAGTATGTTTAAATAATAAAATAGTTACGAAGCGGTCGGACCACGCGGTCTCAGTTTTTATCAATACTAATAATAAATCTGTAAGTGCAGGTATTGTATGTATGTATGTATGTATGTTCCTCCATAACTCTTAAACGAATTAACTGATTTCCATGAAACTTGGTAGATAAACATTTGGACGTACGGGACACATGATAGGCTACTTAATATTTTTCAACGCGGACGAAGTCGTGGGCACCAGCTAGTTACATAATAAGCTTTTGCTCGCGACTTCGTTCGCGCCCTTTTTTGTTAAGTATTAAAACATTTTTATATCTTTATTGCCTAAATATTTTTGCAAAGCGCTGAATTTTTAATTTTTACTTTTAGAGGATCCATCGAGACCCGTACTTCTTTTTCGGATAAGTAGTGCCTACCCTAAGTTCCTTTCTGTACCCTTGACAATGTTTATGCAAACTTTCATGATAACGTTTGAGTACTTAAGGCGTGTGAGCGTAACAAACAAACAAACACACTTTTGAATTTATAACATTAAGTGAGGATTAAACTTCTTCCTATAGTGAAGTCGCTGTCCGCGTCTGTTTGTATGTCTACTAACTCCTTCTTAACCACGCAACGGATTTTTATGTGGCTTTCACTAATAGAAAGAGCGATCAAGGAGGAAGGTTGGTGCATATAATTTGCAGAAAAATAAACCTGTGAAAACGGGGCGGGCCGCTAGTAATTAATAAAATTAGTTTCCACCGTTTATTTACTACATATTTCGTCGGACATGTCTTTAAATAAAGAAAGGGAAATCATAAATAGTCTGTTTAAAATTGAAATGTCGCCTTTGTTTATCTTGTATCCAATATCAGAGTTGTAGCACAATACGAATTGTCTGAAGTCCGAAATATGTCCCATCTCTAGTTACCATAGCTACTTCAATAATGGAACTGGCACTCAAATGCTCTAAATACAAATCAACGGTTTTGCATGACTGAACCGCTTACATTTGAAGTGAAAAGCGCAGATCGCTTTTGTGTGAGATAGATATTTCAAAGACTTAAAAGAGCAAAACAATACGTTTTCTGTTATTATCATGTCAACAATGATATTCATAAAACCTTGTATAGCTTAACCTATGTATTCATTTATAGGTTTAACTAGAATATGGGGTATTTTACAAAGAATTTGACGGAGTACAGAGGGTCTTGAATCTAGAACAAAAGAGTAAAACCTGGCTTATAAGATGATAATATTATCACACGATTCAGACAACATTTGTGATACATCCACGAGTACCTTCTAGTTATCGCTCGCGGTTTCATGCGAATGAAAAGGTAAAAGTAGTCTATGAATATTTTAAAGGTCCTTTTTAAATATGGGTGTTAATGTAAACCACGCTTTATATAACATCTAGATCAGGGATTCCCAAAGTGGTCGATATCGACCCCTTGGGGTCGATATCGGTTTCCTAGGGGTCGACATAAACGAAAAGTGATTTTGGGGGTCGACGAGGTCTAAAAATCGACCCCTATTATATTAACACAAGTTCTTATTTAAAACTTTCAAGATAGGTAAGTAGGTAGTTACTGTATTGTTTATGTTGTGTTACGTGTACTAAGAATAATTAATATTTTTGTAGGAAATAATGTTCCAGGAATGTAAAGTTTCAAGTTCGTACAAGATGAAAAACTCGGCAAGTCTATGTGGACAAGTTTGTGCAAGATTGAGTTGGAGCGTACGTCTTTCAGCGGCGTTTTGACTTGCTCTCTATTTGACGATAAAGTGCTTATCACACTATTCAATTTGAACGATTCCTATTTAGGAATCTAAGTAGTGAGCTCGTGATCACACTACGCTAAATTGATTTCTAAATCGAAGATATAGAGTTGAAAATGGATAAACTCTTAATTGAATCCAATCTGTTCTAACTGCGATCACACCTTCCGATTTCCTAAATTGGAATCGTTCAAATTGAATAGTGTGATAGCGGCTTTACGCGAATTAAGACGAACGAATTCATGATCAAGTCCAAACATGTTCCTGATATTTTACTATTTAACGAGCTTGCATTTAGGTTGAAAGTTCATTTGCGTTTTGAAATTCGTTGGAGCTTGAACGATAAAAACTCATATAGCTAAGTACTCATTTATTTCAAGAGATTACAAACTTATTACAAAGCTAAATTAAGTGAAGTAAAGTGACTGAAAAAGTGTTAAACACAACATACAACATATTTTAAATAGGTATGTATAATTGTATTTGTAAAAATTACTAACACTTAAGTCTTTGGTTTTCGTTCTTATTCTACCTAATTACCTAATACGAAGTTTCTATACCTAATTACCTACTGTAGTTACTTCCCAATATAGGTATCAAAGTTTATCAAAGAGTAAGTCAGTAATACTTAACAAGAATCCATTAACTGAGTGTGATAAAAATAAGATAGTGTGCAAATTTAACAGTTTATTATTGTTTTTTATTTAGGTTCCTTATTTTTTTGTTTGCAGAATTACTGAAAGTTTTATGATGGCGGACACGAAAAAAAAATGCAGACAATACAGTTTGGACTACTTGAAGTTCGGATTTATTGCATCTCCATCAAATCAACACTTCCCGATGTGTCTCATATGTGAAAAAGTATTTAGTAACGATGCCAAGAAGCCTTCAAAAATGGATGACCACTTATCAAGAGTACATGCTAACAAAAAAAGTAAGCCCTTGTCATATTTTCAAGCACTGAAAGAAAAACTAGACAAAAGGCCATCCATAGGATCGATGTTTGCGTCATCATCTATTCGAGACAATGATGGTTTACGAGCGTCCTATAATATATCTTTACTAATAGCGAAGTCGGGGAAACCCCATACAATTGGAGAGCAGCTTATCTTACCAGCCATTGCGGAGGTCCTTAACAATGTATTGCACAAACCCGCACATGATATTTTAAAGAGAATACCTTTGAGCAACAACACCGTTCAGAGACGCATAGATGAGATGGGACGCGATGTGGAAAACATTTTATGCAAGTTCTTACAGACCCGCAGATTCTCTCTCCAGTTGGACGAGTCTACATTACCCGGCAATGAAGCTCTATTGTTAGGATATGTTCGATTTATCAAAGATGAAAATATGTGCCAAGAACTGATTTTTGCTGCATATTTAGAGACTGATACTAGAGGAGAATCGATTTTTCAGGCCGTGGAACATTTTTTTACTGATAAAGCTATTCCATGGAAGAATATTGTTTCTGTTGCGACTGATGGTGCACCGTCTATGGTTGGTCGTCATCGTGGCTTTATAGCTCACTTAAAGCGACAACTGCCTGATGTACTGGTTATTCACTGTGTGATTCACAGGCAGCATTTAGCAGCAAAAAAGCTGAGTCCTAGATTGCATAAGTCTTTACAATATGTAATAAATGCTATCAACAAGATTCGAAGCAATTCTTTGAACTCTCGGTTATTTGCTCAACTATGTGACGAAAACGACGAAGTCTTTACTCGGTTACTTCTGCACACTGAAGTTCGCTGGCTATCAAGAGGCTCTTGCTTAGAAAGATTTTCAGCCCTTTTTGAATCTGTGTTGGAGTTTTTACAAGAAAAAGATCCGAATTTGAAAGAAAATCTGAACAATTGTAAAACAGATATTTATTACTTGACTGATATCTTTGGAATGTTCAACAAAGTTAATTTGCAACTACAGGGTGATGATCTTAACTTGATTAAAACAAAATCAATAATATCGGCCTTCGTGGGTAAACTAGTTCTTTATAAACAAAATTTAGGCAGAAAAGAATATTCGCAGTTTCCGCATTTGTCAAAATTACCAAAAATGCTTCAAGATGATGACATTTTATTATATGTTACTCACTTGGACGCATTACACAAGGATTTTACGGAGAGGTTTGATGATCTTTTAAATTTACAAATTCCTCAATGGATAATAAATCCGTATAACACCACAGCCATAGAAGAAGCCAATGTGATAATGCAAGAAGAGTTGATTACCATCAGCACAGACGAAGAGCTTAAGCAAAAGTTCAACCAAGGCTATCAGAAGTTCTGGTTGCAACGCAAAATTGAAACACAGTATCCTACATTGTGGAACATTGCTGAAAAATACCTTATCGCTTTTCCATCATCATATCTAGTTGAAAAAAGCTTCAGTGTGGTAACAAACATTTTGACAAAACAAAGAAACCGTTTGAAAATCAACGAACGTGGAGATTTAAGGCTGCAACTCACTAATATTGAACCGGATGTAGCTAGATTGGTAGATAGTCACCAGGTTCATCCATCGCACTGAATGTTTTATTTTCTCTTTGCGAATTAATAGTTTTTAAAATATAATTTCCTACCAACTTAAGATGCTTTATGTATTAATTTGTAATAATTATAAATTAAACTTGATATTTACTGAATTGGATTGTCTTTTTATTTTGTTAAATTTTGACGAGAAAATGAAATCAACTTCACTCACTTAACCAAGTGCAAAGTTTTCTAATTGGCACCTTAGTACCTAGGTATTTTGTACCAATAGGAAAAAACTAAAGATAGACTAAGATAGATAGCTGCTTTAAGTTAGCGGACCATTATGAATAAGGGGGTTGGTCTTAAAAGTAGGTAATTTGACCATGGGGGTCTGAGGTAACAGTTCATTGTTGAAAAGGGGTCACTTGTCCAAAATAGTTTGGGGAACCCTGATCTAGATGGTAGCCGCGACATGAGTTGAGGCGTGAAATGGTAACAGACAGATAGACAGACAGACAGACAGACAGACAGACAGAGTTACTTTCATATTTTATAATATAAGTAAGGATATTTTAAATATTGTACACCTCTTATATTTATACCTCTTAGCCAATTTGTACACGAAATGAAATTCTACATACATAACATGAAATACATCAACACAGTCAAACACAGTGTCCAAAATTGGAAAGGGACTGCTGATAAATTATTCACATACACAAAGTAGGAACTGCTCTGTGGAATTCCGGGGAGGGTGAATGTGGAATTTATTGGACACCTTCCGTTTCAATTTGCGAGTGCCTACAAGATGCGCTATGCCGTTCCGCTGGGATGTCCCACTTCGAGGGTTCAAGAATTCTGACCTGTGCCCGCAAATGGTTGTGTAATGTTCTCAAAGTGGTTTTGTATGTTTTTCTCGCGCCGTGTCGAAGTTTTGTTTATGTCGTCGATATATTTTCTTTATTTATTTTACACTCCATAAAAACAATTGCACTAATAAAAATAATGAGTTACAAAAGTTAACAATTTGTAGAAAAAGATTAAACTAAACTAAATTAAAATATTCTTCTAAGGCTAAACTCTCCTTGGCCTATTTTAAGGTTTAGCCGTATTAAATGTGTGCTGTTGCACTGTTCACTATATACATAAATTTCATAAGACCAAAAACTCAACAAATATTAATAACTGTTATTAAAATAATATGAACATCACAAAATCCATCTAATGCTAGGGCACACTGCGTTCGCAGTTATTTGGGAAGCCCGTCTGACTGCCATAAACAGCTCTTACAGAAGACCATCGTGTAATAACAGCATGTGTGCTGTAGTGTTTTGGTGTGAGTAAGGATACCAGAACCCATTTTCTTTCCTAATCCCTTCTTCTTATTTCTACAATGGTCGGCAACGGATTTACAGCACTTGTAGAACTGCGTATGGTTACTAGTCGTACTGCCATCAAGTTGTATTACCTACAACATAAATGTGTATATACATATTAGATAGGTGCATAAATGCGTAGATCGCAGTGAGCTTAGAGAATCCAAATTCAAGTTTACCCTAATTACGAAGTAAATTATAAATAGACTAAATAAATAACCATAACTTACTTAATTTAAGACAAATCGAAATAATTAGAACACACAAAGATTATTTAGTCTGGCTGTTCATCTTAAGACAGCAACTAAAACATTATTTACTTACTTTAATTAAGTACAAAGAAAAACGGACTTAATTTTTCATGACTCCAAAAATTCTTAGTAGACAGAGTGACTGTTTCTAATTTTTCCAACTTGGCGATAGCTATGGCTGGTTGTGCCAACAAATAGGATTAAATTTATTTACTACCGACCCCCAAAACTGAACTAATTGGTTAGTTGATGGCGATCCATTAATTTTAAATAATTGGCTCGGGTCGATTTAGCGCTTCCGCGAGAGAAAAGGGTAAGGACGAACTCATTTCTAATTTACCAAAACCGTGTCTATTTAGTTCTACGTTAGCTTGAATGTACCAGTCATTTGGTGCTTAAAAAAGGGGGTTATCTGGAAAGTTTTGCAGGACTTTTGAAAATTGGCGATTTTATAAATTTCGATGTGTTGTCTCGGAATGTTTACATACTTTGCAACCTCGTGTCTTAGCCGCTCGCGCCGCCATATTGAAAAAATGGCGCCTAAAAAAACTAAAAAAACTAACATAATTTAAAATAATTCACAAGAAACAGCAATTTACTAGATCTCTTATATTTATAAAATAAGTTTGTCGAAATTGGTGAATAATGTTTACCTATGATCACTCTATAAGCAAAACGTTCACTATAATCGATTAATTAATATAAAATACAATAAATATAACATAATATAGTAGTGTAGGAATTTTAATATATTTTATTTTTTTAACTTTTATTACGACTTTTTCTAACCCATTATGAACTTTTAAATTATTTAATGATTTTTTCATTTTTTTTTTCATTTTGTATAAAAAGAAAACAAATATGTTTTTTACATTGATTTTGTAACAGAGCTTTTGAAAACAATGAAATTTACTATTACATCGAGCTGTTGTTTTAAACACAGCCGTTAAATTTTTATGATCCTGTTAAAAAGCTTTTAACGATGTTTGTTTTGATTATTGTCGGGGTTGAATATCCTGTGTTTTATGAAACGTAGTTGATAATTGAAATAACGTTTATTTACTCATTTTAATTATTTTGTATATATATTTCCATATTTATTTAAAAATTTACATAACAGAAAAAATTATATTTTTCTTTCATAGTAAATCGTATAACTAATTTAATTTCAGAAAAAATCACAATAAGTGTAATCTAAATCAACATAATAAACAACTATATCTAAGGAATTATAGCTAATCTATTTAGAAATTAAAGATCACTAATATCTTTATTAAAAGCAGCTGTTTCAGGTGCTTATAAAGTATAATTCTATCATTTTATTCTATATTAAAAAAATAAAATAAGATGCATACATCATAAATGGAAAACGCTTTTGTTATTTCTAACATGTAACTAGTATAGTAATTAATAGTTAAATATTGCTGAAATCAGGTTCTTATCTTATTCATCATATCAAGATTAGATGTGCAAAGATGCAGCTGGAAATTTGAAGCTATTGCAGTTTAAAAAAGGTCTCTCCCGAGGCTCACAACCACGCATGTCCTTCTGTACTTCGCATACAGTCGCTTCCGGCGAAGCTACTGTCCACCTGACCGCTTTAAAAAGAACGCACCTAGCTGGTCAATTTAAAATATGACTGTACTTATTAATTTAATTTACAACAAAGTTAGTTTTTTTTTTATTATAAACAACGTAGGCTTATGCAACATAAGCTTCCAATAACGAGACCACTGCTCCAACTCACGTACAAAGAGCTTTTGCCAAGCTTTACGCAGTTTTTCAATCTATTCCAAAGGATTGTGTCACGATGCACTGGATTTATTAATTCAGTAGCTAACTTGAATATTTTTCATATTACGTAATTTTCAACTGATTTATTCCTAAATTTATTGCTGTGGGATTTTCAAAAAATCAACTACAGCGCGTACGAAGTCGCGGGCACAGCTAGTATATAATAAATTCAATATTAATATTATTTGGGTTTCAAGCATTTATTTCGAAATTAAGGACACACAATAATATTTAAAAAAAAAATGAATTTCTATTTTAATTTTTCTTTATTATATCTTTAATACTGTACATTGTAAACTAATCGTCTAACACGACATTAAAATAATTCAATAGTTGGGACAATTTCCTACATAAATTTATAAACAATTAATTGTCTTATTTTAAGGAAACAATCTAAAAGTAAAACATTATGTTTGGAACCTTCCGGGACATCGCTGTTTACATGACTAACGACCAAATGGTTCGATTACCTATGGTCTAACTCCATTTAAAAAAAAACTCCATAGTATAAATAGGATATACAAGGGCTACTGTTTGTATTTTCTACTTTATGATGTACTTACTGTTCTATTGAGACCCGCGAACGTGTGTCAACACTTGAATCCTTTCCAAACGCGCGCTCAGCAGGTTTGGCAGCGCAACACGCGAGATCATTTCCTGCTGACCTCGTTGGCGAACGTAATACACGCAAAAACTGAATGCTAAACTCAAAGTTAGGGCTGGAACAAATTTACAAGCGAACAATACACTAGATTGAGAGCCAAACAATAGTTTTAACTCAGATCAAACAAAAAACTAGACAGAAACAGTGAAGCCGGCTTTATATACCTACTTACCTACACGTACTGAGTAGGGCGATTTATATTATTTAACTAGCTGGTGCCCACGACTTCGTCCGCGTTTAAAAATATTAAGTAGCCTATCTTGTGTCCCGTACGACCAAATGTTTATCTACCAAGTTTCATGAAAATCAGTTAATTCGTTTCAGAGTTATTGAGAAACATACATACATACATACAGAAAAAAATTCTAAAAATCGTCAATTTAGTTACTGTTTCATGTATAGAGCCTATAAACACGATATCTCTGAAAACAAAGTGACTTACTCCATGACCGACCCATACAGATTTATTATTAGTATTGATGAGGCACCGGGCTACAAAAATAATTCGTAAAATGTTATCTACAATGTTACTTGAATTTTTAGGCATGTGGTTAGCGTTTAAAAGTTTATAGTTTAAATGCATTGCGTCTAAAATATGCGCGCTTTTATTTATGTTTGTTTTGAAAAAAAACCTTTACCTCCATTTATATGCATGTACATGTATAGTTATCATATATTATACTACTATATAACATACATCATATTACACGTCAAAATAATGAAATATTTATTCAATGTAAAATACTTTACTTGTTTCAATTAAACTTTGCGTGAAGCATCAGCTGAGCTCACAAGGGAATGTACCTAACGAAAACTTCTATCTTTCTTAAAAGCTAAGTTACAAACTAACGCATAGCTTGTATACACTCATTTAATTTACAAAAGGAGCGCGTCTTACAAAGGGGCATTCATCTAAAATCAATTAGCATCTATAATACAATGCAGTAAGTAAGTATGCAATATTTTATTTTTAATAAAGTCCTTTTTTATTCGTACTGCATTTCTCTGGGTTTCTCTTGCAAAAAATGTTTGGCAACTTATGTTTGCATTTACTATGCCGTTGAAAAGAGTACAATACAATAAATGATTATATGTAAACATGTACATAAATTCAGCGATTTTTGAAGTAAAAACTTCTTTAGGCACGTTTTTAAAGCATAATGTTTTAGCTTTATATTTTTTTTTTCTTTTAACTTTAACAACTTCATTTTTTCTTCATTTCACATAAGTGTGAGAAATAATATAAAGCTTTTTACCTAACACTTAATAAAGGGTCTCTCCATAATTATATTCAAACACAATGTTTCTAAAGATAACAGAAAGGAAAAATCCACTGGAAGCTAACTAATTTAAGTCTCACCCACAGTGTCAGAGCAAGATCCGAAAGTATATTACCAAGCTGACAAGTGCCGCTCCTTATTGCTTCTTTTAATGTAAGAGTCCCCCTTCAATAACACCGAACTATTGATGCAGTTATACAATTGTAGTTATACATATTTTTTTAAGTTAAGGTCAATATACAGACTGTTGACTTTGATTGTAGGTGGCTTATAATAGCACAACAGAACACATGTGCTACAAGTGTTCTGCCGACCATAGTAGGATTAAGGATAAGGTAGGAAGAGATAGGGATTAAGGTATTATGTAAGGTATTGTGTTTCAGTGAGTAAAGGATGCCTACTTTACTCACTGAAACACAACAAAACACATGCTGTTATATTTTCACGGTGGACTTTCTGTAAGGTGATTAAGCGCGTTACAGAGTCAGAATCAGAAATTTACGATTCCCTGCGGATCATAATGCCATGATGTGTTTAGTTTGCAGATAAGATATTAACGTCATATTATTTGTAGTTTTATAGTCTAGATAATTGTCGAGAAATATTTTAAAATATTGGGATACTTTTCTCTTTAAAACAGTTTTTAAGCAACCCTTTTATAAAACTAGCGGTCGACGGTCGACGCAGAAGCGAGATATTAGTCAAATTATATGCGACAAATTATAAAAATATTGATTTTCCACAAATTCATATCATTTATTAGATAATAGTCGAAAAAAACATACGATTTCTGTAAATTTTCATTCAAGAAAACTATAATCAAAAGTGTCACTTTTAGTAATTTTTCGTGATATTAAACGTGTTATTTTAGGATCAAATTTGAGATATTTCTGTTTTTTTTGAACCTAGTATGTGAAGTCATTAATGTTCTAAAAGATCTAAAAGATGTTATAATTTTTTTAATAACTTGTATATTTATCTGCGTAGGCCGTCGACCGCTAGTTTAAAAAAAGGGCTGTTTAAAAATGTTCTAATGAAAATTCACTTTAAAATATTTTTCAACTATTTACTAGATTTTACAACTACAAATATTATGACGTTAAGATCTTATCTGCAAACTAAAACATCTGAAACTACTGAAATCATAAGTTTTGACTCCAGCGTGATTCTAATTGATGAATGCTCTTAAAGCAATACCGAAATATTAATGAAATGACACGATATAGTGTCATTTTAGTGAAAAATGGGCATTACTGTGCATGCCACAGTGTTGAAGTCACGTATGTAATGTTTCGTCATGCAAGCAAACATGTCTTAGGAAGCTTGTAACAACATTGTCATGCGGCTTAGAATCAGGTCAAGCAGATTATGTTAGTAGTATGTGGGCGGACAACGTGCTTCGCAGGTTAAACGGAGCGTTTCGAATATAACATTCTCATATTTGAATATTATTTCTAAAAGGATTATGTTTATATACCTATCTTAATATTCATCACGTTAAGCTGTAGTTGCATGCTGAATCTATGTAGTTAGTTATTACAGGTTGTTTGGAAAGTGGATGCAAATTGTGAAGCGGATGAAGCGTTTTAAGATCCCGTAGTCTATTTAAGATTAGCATTCCGTTAAAATTTTTTGTTTATTGTTAATTTTATACACAGCAGGCTACGAACATCTACGGTCAATTCCACATAGTGCTACTAGTTTCGTATCACCGTAGACTAAACATAATTTTTCAGGCTGACGTTCAACTATGTTAGGCGGCTACCGTCACCTATATACAAGTAACGTCTCAGGTTCTGAAAGTACGCTGCCGACTGTAGTAGAACTAAGGATAAAGGATTAGGAAGGGATAGGGAAATGGTGTTTGATATCGCTTACTTATTTACCGAAACACAACAAAACACATGCTATTTTCGCGGTGGTCTTCTGTAAGGTGGTAGGTTACTGCCGCCAGACAGGCTGCCCAAATATCTGTGAAATGCCCTGCCACTTAATGCTTAGTTAGAACTTAAATGCCTTTAACTTCTTCTAATGGTTTTATTCGTTGTAATGTATCATAGTGGGTGCAATTTTTTTTTTTAAAATGTCACTACGTGAGCGCAAAAAATCGAATAAAAACTATAACTGTGTTGGTACAATGTCGGTAAGCTTTTATTATATATTTTATTGTTTTCTTTTTTTACTTATATGTTAACGTCACTAGACAGGCTAACGGTCCACTTGATGGTAGTTGACTAATATCGTCGCCAATAACATACGATAACGAGGTTATCAGAAAAATACCGTTGGGTATGGTCTTCATTCAGTAAACTCACTTAAGGCGTGGATACCAATGAAAATCGTTCGCAGATCCAAAAAAGTAGAACATAAGTAAATATATCTGGATAAAAAAATATACAAAAAATGTGTTTTACTTTTTGGCTTTAAAAAATTTAATAAAATCAGTTTGACAAACTTTTAAAGCATTTGACACATATATACATTTTCTTGTTATTTTTCCAAAAAATAAAATCTTGTTAAATAAATTACTTATTTTTTTGTTTGATATTTTGTTTCATTTACATATTACTTTGACAATCAAAGTAACATAGGACTCTCAAATAATTTCAACCAAAAAAAATGTCTAGAATTTCTAGAAAATTATTCTCTCTGCTTTTAGACTAGCCTTTAAATTATCAACGAGCTGTTTGCCAGTGCATTGGAATCTAATTCTGAGTTAACATCCGACTAGTTGTTCTCCACAAAATTGGATCCAGAGCCGGGAATCACCTGATTTAACTCCAGTAGATATTTTTCATTTGGGGACGGGCCAGAATCTTGTTTAAACAACGAATAAAAATAACAACCAGGGAAAAACAGAAATGTATTCGACGTCGTGAAGGCATGAAGCAGGAAATACAATTAAAAATCGCGTCAACACGAATGAGAAAACGGGCCCCTGTTAGATTGTTGAATAAAAATAAAATGAAATTGGCAGAAATGTAGTTTTTAGGTGTCGTGAAATAAAAAAAGAATAGTTTTCTCAATATATAATTGTATGTATATTATTAGACTAATAAGCATATTGTGTGATGTCTGTTTTTCCCTGGTTGTTATTTTTATTCGTTGTTTAAACATGATCCTGTTACTATAAAAGGATTATTGATTTTATAGTGAAATACACTCTAAAAGTTTTTTTTGTTTTCATTTAAAATAACCAGCGCCACATCCACTTACCCATTTTAAAACAGTTCGTATCATTGGTGCCCAATAACCCTTTAGTAAATGACCTCGATACGTTACTGGGATCATCGGCGTGAGTGGACGGGAACGATAGGGACATAAATTATTAGCCGGGACCGTTCCATTCATACTCGACATTTATCAGAGGTTACTTTCAGGAAAACTTTGATTTAACGTCCAAAGAACATTGCCCAGAGTACTAGGCATTTTTTTCCTTATTATTTTTCATTTACACGTTTAATTTTAACCTACCTCGTGTTTAAATTAAAATGAATGTAAAAGCGGTGGAAATTCATAGTAAAAATTGTTACAAGGCAGTTGTCTAAATGTACGGTAGGTACTATTGCGCATGTAAAATTAAAAAATGCGTCGATTTAATTGAAAACTAAAATCTCTACAGAAAATTATCAAAAATATTGTTCCAAAAGGCAATTTTGTAGTTTCCTGTTCCTACATATTTATTATAATTTTGTATCTACAACACTATCGCCACTTATATTTTTTAAGATATCATCATAATTGCACTATTATTACAAAGATAAGCATTACCGGGATAAAAAAATAACCTATATTTACTGACAATTCAGTATAATCTGTCAGTGTGTCAGATCTGTTCACCTAAATCTGTTCAACTTTGTCCAGTCAAAAACTTCATGTTTTACCATAATTACTGGAGGTGTTGATATAGGTATAACCGCCTATTACCAACCGACAAAACCACCTATTTCGCTCCCCAACCTTAACATTAAGAAATCGGCTATGCTAGTATGTATACTTTGTATTGGCAGATTTTATGTGTCTATAACAAATATTAGCGTTAGGAGATTACGCTGACTAGATACACGCTAATAATAAAAAAGTCAAGTCTAGTCAGAAAGATCTACTCTAAGACAGATGGATAACGAAATAATACAAGGGCTACAGTTTTTTTCTTTCTAGAACCCTATGGGAACCTAAATTTAAACTAAAGCAGTAAGCATAACACTAACAGAACAGAAATTTTGGCTTGACTGATAAATTACCCTGGTGCAAGCAAATATCGACTTTAAGATGACGAACCTTTTCTTACAACAATTGTACAAGTTACTTATTAGGCAATGTTACTTCATAACATCAAAACACAATAAAACCCAACGGTTACCAAGTTGTAGATGTAGGTGTATACTTTATTGGGAAAATAAATAGCTTATTATCATAAACAATACGATTCGTAACAAAATAAAATATTATTTTATAGACGTAAGGAAAAATCGTCGCCATCATTTATATAAGAATTGTGACGCAATTCGCGTTATGGGCGCCCAAACAAATTGCAGGCACCAGACTATTTGTTGAGAGTGGCGATGTGACGATAAAATAGTCAACATGGGAATGCTGTGCCTGTGCCCTTCTACACTAACGAAAGTAAGTAATAACACTGAAATGTACTCCAACTTTTTTGGTCTTATGGAAAAGTTCCAACTTTTTTTAAATAGCAAATTTAACAATGTTAGTAACATACATTAACAAAGAAATTATAACCTTATTTGCATACAAATCACTATGATATTTTTTTATTAAGATTGAAATTTTAAGCAAAATATTTCATACAAAAGTTATTTTTAACAGCGGAATTTTAAGTTTACATTTTCAGTTATTTTCAGAAATATCATTTCTTACTTTTATTTTTAACATTTTAATAATATCGTTAGCACTGAGAAGCCGACGAGCCTTTGTTCGCACAAAAATAACAAAGATATCAATTATATAAAAATAATGTTTAGCGTAGGAAGCAACTGAATTTGATTCATGAACCATGAGTCTAAATTTGACTTAAACAATGTTATCTATACTTCTATACCAATCTATACTAATATTATAAAGAGAGAAGATGTATATGTGTGTAATGAATAAACTCAAAAACTACTTGACCGATTTTTAAAACTCTCACCTATAGAAAGTTACATTATCAGCGAGTAACAGGCTATATTACGCGAGTGAAGTCGCGTGCAACAACTAGTTATCTGGCTTTTATATAAGACAATTTAGAAATATTACAACGTGTTTTTTTATGTAAAGGTCTATAAGCAGGCTGATCGTTCACTTGATGGTAAGTGGCTATCGTCGCTTATGACACAAGCAACGCCACAAGCCCTGCAAGTGCTCTGCCAACCACAATAGGATTAAAGACAAGGGATGGGGAGATTAGGATGGGATAAGGAAGTGGGCTCTGGCATCCCTTAATCACTCACCGAAACACAACAGCCCATATGTTGTTATTTCGAGGTGGTCTTCTGTAAGCGGGTGGTTAGTGCCGCCAGAAGGGCTAACCAATGCTCTACCAATGGCTACTAAAGCTGTTATGATTTGCTGCATAAGTAGGGGATACCAAGGGGCATCCGCTTTCTCCGTCGGTCCGGTCAGTTAAGAATCTTTCATATAAACTTTCAACAAGAAGAAAAACACTACCATTAAATTTTAAAAAATAATGTCTCTACGCATGTCTGTCTATTCTTCTGCCTAGTTTTTTTTAATGCAACGAATTCTACTCTAAATAGTACACAAACTCTACTCTAAGTAGTGTCAATATGAAGCCTATTATTTTACATCCAACTTCATTGAATTATAAAACAACATGAATTCCAAATAATATATATTAATAAAACAAGGAACTTACAAAAACATTTTCCGTTCCGACATTTGTCGTGTCTGACAGGAACAAACCACAAGTTATCGTTCACTTCACGGTCGGCTGGACCTCGCGAAAATATGGAATAAGTCACTTGTTTTGACTGTTAGCAATTCATTTATTATTGTCTTTGCCAGTTTTCAAAAATAAATATTAATTGAAAGCTTCTAAATATAGAATAATACCAATATATAATTCATTATTGCAATCGACACAATAATGCCGATTGCAATAATGATACTGTGGATTCAGGCTGCTTCTGACCGGTCCTTTTGGGAAATTATGGGGTCTATGTCTAGCCGTGGAAGTCCTACGACTGTGATGTGTATAATATAGAGTAAGAGCTATGAGGCCACAGACCTAAGTCATTTTGGAATGGCTGAAATTTTAAGTATGAATGCTGTTTTATATACTTATAACCGCATGGGTACTGGCTAGCTTGGATAGGCGGCCTATTCGCAGGTGGAGATGGTACAAAAAATCTCACCGACTTAGGGTAGACTGGGTACGATTGTAACATGGTACGGTTTTAACAACTCGAATATTATCGAAACTACCTATGCACGGTAGATGAGGGGTACAAGAGGAGAGACAAGAGGGCAACAAGTCCCGACACCATTCCAGTGTTGTGTCATCATTCACGCGGTAAGTGCGTTTACAAGGAGGCTTATTGTGTTTTGTCAAGCAAAAGTAAGTATTTTTAGTGAATTTATTTATGATATAGCTTAAATATTAATAAAGTTATTATATTTAAAAATGTATTTACGTTCATCACATTTTAGAGATTATAATGCGCTGATTTGTTTTTGTATAGGTTATGCTATCTCGTATCTGTGACAGCCTTATTACCAAAAAGTGAGGGCAGGGGAGGGTTGTAACAGTAATAATATTTTTTATTTATAATTTTTTTTTATTGCAGATGCCTAGGAAACGTGTAAGGAAGACTTCGAGAGGTAAAAGCGACATAATGTTGTACAAGAACGGTAAACAAAGGGAAAGGGAAAGCTAAGAAAAAGATGACAAACACACCACCCGAATCGTCTGAAGAAGAAGAATATTATTGCCTTCTTTGCCTGGAGACGTATTCAGGGAGTCGATCTGGAGAGAATTGGATTCAGTGTCAAGGAGGCTGCAATCAATGGTCTCACGTAGCCTTATACTGATGGGAGTAGATGCCATAACTGTGATGAGTCTGATTAAATATTACAGGAAAAAAATATTTTATTTAAACTTAGATTTTGTTGACTTTTGTTTTGCAAGTCTAATTATAAAACTACTCGAATGAAAAACTCAATATATATATGTAGTTACAGTTATAGTATAGTTCTAATAATTATCTAAGGGTGGATTGCACCGTAGGCTTGGTTATTGTTTCGGTTGCACCATGATATTGTTCGTCACTGTCAAAGTTAAAGGGGTTGCCATGCCATTATAAAAACATGTAATTTTCCTAAGTTGTTGTGATAATAATTTACTCTACTCACTGTTTTACATTATTGGGTTTCAGAGAAAGCAGTGTTAACTTAAGCAAAGAAGAAGACTTCAAATACCTGTGGACAAGCACAAAAATGTATACATTTTCGGAATCGATCAATTCGAGGTTGATAAACTTTTTTCTTTCGTGAAATACGAAAACGTGAAAAACGTGAAAAACAATATAGTGGCCGAAATGGCCACTATATTGTTATCAAGACATGATATTATCAAAATTTTCACACAAAACAAAATACGGAAGTTGACAGTTGACTTAACCGTAACAATAACATTAACCGGCCAATATCAAGCGGTTAAGGTTAGCGTTAAGTTATGACGTCATTTTAACCGTTGAAATGGTGCAACGCATATTATGCTTAACCGAAGATTTAACGGCTGGTTTGGATATGGTTACCGTTAAAGTTAGATGGTGCAACCCACCCTAAAAATACTACTTAAGCTTTCCTTAAATATTGTTCATTTGTTTTAAGTACATTTCGATATCTTTGATTAATAAAAGTGATTTTAAATACCTGTTTTATGTATATTTCAGTGTTACATTAGTGTTACAATCACCCTTGATATGGGGTCGGTTGTAACAATGGCACACACTCATTAAAATGGCACATTCCTTCCAAACTGTTATACCTGAGTCACTGGGTTTCATATTATTTTAAAGACAAATGACTATGCTTTCATCTCAAAATCTTTAATCGCTGCTTAGGTATAGCTGTAATAGCTGTGCAGTGTGCATTCAAAGAAAAATTGTTACAACCGTACCCTGTCTACCATACGTTAAATTGGAATGGCTGATTTTTATACCTAACCTTATATATATATATATATATATATATATATATATATATATATATATATATATATATATATATATATATATAAATCTCGTGTCACGATGTATGTTCGCGATAAACTCTGAAACTACTGAACCGACTTTGATCAAACTTCATAAGTATCTGTTATTTGGTCCAACTTAAAAGATAGGATAGTGTATATCTCATTTTGTTTATTATTTTTTTGCAAATTATATAATATTATTAACATAGCGCCATCTGTTGATACCTATTCAATCCAGCAATTATTTGTTAAAATTATCTGTGAGTTCCATGACAATCTAACAGATGGCGGTGTAAGACAATCTAACAGATTGCATCCGTGGGAAGCCGGAAGCGGGCCACTAGTGTTATATAAAATATTGTTAGAAAAAAATATTCATTAGTGTCAGACAGTTCTAGCTTCAAAGCTCGTAAAAATAGTAGTGAAGCTACGTCATTTTAGAATGCCTAATTTTTAGATATTTTTATGTACTTAACGCACTATTTTAACCTTACTTTAAGTAGCCAGACGACTAATCCTATGGGCCAAATTCCCCCCAGACACGACGAAAATTCCGAAAAGATGCTTGCCTTAACGCTCTGTTCTAGGGTTCCCGGGATTAATTCTAGGCAGGGTCAACATTGGAAATGAACTTTTCAAAGTTGGCTCTGGTCTGGCCAAAGATGGCTTTTCAAAGTACTAGCAAGGCACACTGCGTTTCGCAGTCATATGGGCAATCCGACTGGCGGTAGTAAGCAATCCCCTTACAGAAGACCACCGGGAAAAAACAGCACGTGTGCTGTTATGTTTCGGAGAGTGAGTAAAGAGTGAGTGAGTTTGCCAACCTTAACATTGAAAAGGAAAGAAAGACAGGCTATAAAAGTAAGTAAAGGCTCTAAGAGCCTGTGAAGGAGAATTACTGATAGGCAGCCTCAGTCGATACATAAGCGACATAGAAGTTGAAGTGATTCGTATTTATAATTAGTAGGATATTAAAATTACTTCCATTATAAAAATATTAAATCAATACAAGCACCATCTCTCGATTTCCTATCAAACAAAGCACTCACTTTACCTTCAAGTATAAAGTTGAAAGCATCTTGCGTTAAAAACCTGTCATTATTTCGTAGCTCCTTATAATTGGTAGTTGATAAATTTTTGCACAGATGTCGCTCGTAAGGATTGAAAACTGTCGCTTTTCTCGCCTCCGACCCGCGAAGGACGCCACTCATTTAGGGCGGGAAAAGATTTCACGTAGTCCATGGATAGGTAGCGCTACAAGCAAGAATAATATCTTAACAAGTAGTGTCCTCTAACGGACTTTTTAAATATCGTTGCATTTTTAAAGCCAATCTTTTTAAACATCGTTTCATTTTTTAGGCTGTACCCGCATTGCGAAATTCCACCGCGCGATTTTTTCCGCAATATATAGAAATTGTATGGAGTTTTTTTATTCGCGAGTGCGTGTAGCTCCATACAATTTCTAATGTTCCGCCTATATTTCATAGATGACGCTGTTTACGACTGTACGAACGAGTGCAGTCAGTAATAGATATTTGAGAGAATTTGTTGTCGCAACTACTATAATGCGAATAACCGCAGACATTCACGGCACTTATTAAACTCGCGAAAATAATAAAACATACGCCAGCAATTCCAATATTAAAAAAAAACTTCAGAAATGGTAACTATTGGCAACTTTATTTTAAATGTACATTATAGCTAAGATGTTTTCATTTTCACTAAAAGAGTCAGCAAAGAACTATAAGCACTCACACTTCTTTATTTTAATATCAAGAGACCGTAGCGTTCCGCGTCATGCCAAGTGATGATTCGGCATGTCACGGCATTTATGTCAAAACGGTCTTCTAATTTAGTTTTTACTAGCGATCCGCTCCCGGCTTCGGACGGGTGCATTTTTTTCTACAAATTATATATGAAAAAATTCCTCGTTGCGTACTTTAAAAGATATAAGCGTAAATACAAAGGGATAAATAGCATCAAGCGACTTTATTTTATACTATGTAAGATGTACCAAAAAAAAAATTTTTTTGAGCAACCAAGTCACCGAAACTGTCAGTGTCTTCCTGTTTTTCCGCTAACCACATCTAAACCATCCAACCCAATTCGGTTTTCACTTATGGAAAGAGGTATATACAGGGCGTCCCACGACTATGCCACATGGAGGGAAAGTACCTTGAATATTGTAGACGGAACATTTTACTGAAAGAAGACATTATTTTAATTTAAAAAACAATTTAAACTGCATTCATAGATTTTTAAATAATTACATGGTTGAACTGGGAATCGAACTCGCTACATGAGAAAAAAAATTACCCTGTAACTTTATCATACCGATCGAAAGGCTTCATCATAAGGATTATTTTTTGCTAAATAACATAGTGTCAGAAATAAAAGGAAGACCATGAATTTTAACGTTTTTAATACAAAATTAATCATTTTATCAAATGCTCAAAATGAGTCCCATACTGTTGAATACAAAGTCGCACTCTTTTGATTATTTCACTCCCTGTCGATTTTTTGATCTTGTTGTGGTGGATATTTAGAATAATACGTCTAAGTTCTGTTTGTAGCTCGTTTTTACGCGTATAATTTACGCGTCAGGATACAGCCATACAGCTCGATTTGTTGCATACAACCAGGTACCTACTAATTACATTTTATCATGCACTTAAATTATAATAGGGAAATGATGCGTACTTCTCAAGTGGGTACATTTATTAGTAATAGTAATAGGTACTTATGATAATGCCGTTGTATGGTCCTTACGGCAGTGTCAGCTTTTAATTTTTCTGAACAAAATTTCACATCAAATGTTAAAATTCATGGTCTTCCTTTTATTTCTGACACTATGTTATTTAGCAAAAAATAATCTTTATGATGAAGCCTTTCGATCGGTATGATAAAGTTACAGGGTAATTTTTTTTCTCGTGTAGCTGGTTCGATTCCCGGTTCAACCATGTAATTATTTAAAAATCTATGAATGCAGTTTAAATTGTTTTTTAAATTAAAATAAAGTCTTCTTTCAGTAAAATGTTCCATCTACAATATTCAAGGTACTTTCCCTCCATGTGGCATAGTCGTGGGACGCCCTGTATACAAGGTTTGTATTATATAAAAAAAATGCACCCAATGCTAAGCCGGGACACACTAGTTTTGTTAAAATATATTTATTAGATTTATTTCCGTACGCAACTTTACCTACTACTTACACCGTGCCCACCTCACAAGTAACAATTTAAATTATTCGAAAACCTCTAATTTAGTACTGGTAACTTTTAATTTATTCTCTAAAGGAACGTCTGATTGCAAATTGTTCCCTGTTTTGGAATTCCACGATCGTGGCTCGAATTCACTTTTGCTTTACTGTAAGCCTGATGAAAAACAATTTCGTTCATTGTGTGCCAGTTTCACTTAATTTTTTTTATTCTTTCTAAATGTTTCTTTGAACGGGAAAACATGAACTGATTAAAATTCAACGCGTCTAACGTTAAAAGCAGTCTCTACGGTTGAAGCAGAATATTTTAATTTTGTAAACAAACTTTTCAGTGCCATTAATATTATAATAGTTTTTAATTTCAAATTTTCAGAAAAGGGTTACAATTAAATGAACATTAATGAACTTTCACGGAGTTAATTAAATATAAAGAAAACAAAAAATGTACTCTAGACAAAGACTAACCTCAGACCGAACACAATTATTAATTGTGCACTCTATTTTTATCTATTATAAGTTTTAATTTTACTTAAAGCAGTCAAATTAAACGACAAAAATAATGCTTTCTGCTAAGTCCTGAATTAAATTTATAAAATACTAGTTAAATTGAATGATTAGTTTATTAATATACAAGACATTGTAGCTCTTAAAACCATAGAACAGCTCTTAGAACCATATACAGCTCTTGGAAGAGCTGTCATGTACAGACAATACATTGGACAGCCCTTTTACTAGTTTGGATAAAGAAAAAACCTTTTAAAACTGCCTCGGAATTGTTGTAAGAGTTTCTCTCGGGCTTTTTATTCCCTAATAAATCTAACAGCTAAACAGTACCTCCCTCCTTGATTTAGGGCAATAATATACTTATATTTGTGATAATCGTTACATTATTAATGAATAGTCACAGCTTCAACTATAAATTCCTTTCAGAAACCTGATAAAACATATTTTAGTTACAGATGCTTATAGAACCATCACTTTATTATATTAATTCTCAGACGGATTTTCTATCTTATGTCTTATCATAGAGGTCAGCGAAAGGTCAATATGAATGGATGAGACTCAATATAAAAGGCTAGTTCGTGAGAAAGGTCCAAAGAGATTGTCCCATAAATTTTGTTCGCGAGTACACGTTGGATAAGTGGGGTTTATTTCCGAAGATTTGGGCGAAGTACGCACTAAGTTTGGTTCGCTTCGTAACAGCGAATAGATAGGTTGGCTGTCTAGTGAGCTTCTTAATCATGTGTCGACAGTTTAACACAACTTTCTTATCGTGATCACCTCTTTTTGCCACATATCTACACATACATTTAAAAGTAACTAATGGCGCTCGGGAAAATAATATTATAAATGTGAAAGTAACTTTGTCTGTTACCTTTTCACGCCTTAACTACTCAACCGATCATAATGAAATCTTGCATACACGCATGCATGCAATCAGGGATACTGGAAAGTACATAAGGTATAAAGATGCCAAGCGTTATATACATCTACAATATAAAAATGAATCCCTAAATGTGTTGCTAAGCGCAAAACTCGAGAACGGGTGGACCGATTTTAATTCTGTCTTCACTCGTGGATAGAGGGATAATCAGGGAAGGTTTTTACGTAAAAAAATGCACCCCGGGCGAAGCCGGGAGAGGACCGCTAGGATATAATAAAAATAAAAAAAAAATTCAACGCGGAGGCTCAGCTTAATTTCCTGAAGGTGCTTATTCATAATCTGATGATTATTTGGAGGAAAGTCCAATAGGACCCCACGACGCGCGAGTAACTCCACATTCATGGGCCCTCCTACCAATACGTAGACAACATCGTTAGGTATATACAATCTGTTACTCTTGATTATTATCAGGATGTTCAAAAACACACTAACATATTTTTCCAGTGGTATTCAATTTTTTTGGAATGGTACATTCCAGTGCAGGTTCACATTATGCCCAGTTTACATTATTCCAGTCCAGCGATCCAGTCCAGTACTGGATTGCTTACTGGAAAAATGTAAACCAGCACTGGAATGAACTGAATCCAATAAGCATTCCAGTCCAGTAACTGGATTCGCGGTCTACTTTTGAATCCAGTGCGATCAATCCAGTGCAACTGGAATAATGTAGACGGCCAATCCAGTGCCATTCCAGTGCTGACGAAGTACACACGTGTTGGTTGTTTTTGCGGATTTTTTTTGCGAAGAAAGGATTTAACAATGGTGAAGAAGTTATCTGAAGACGAAACTGTAAAGTTTGTCACTATATACAGAGAAAATCAGTGTTTATGGGATATAACATCAGAACAATATAAAAACAAAGCTATGCGCCAAACTGCTTTGCAAAATCTGTGCATTGGTATGGAAATTGAAGGATTCACATTGGAAGATGTGAAAAACAAAATAAAAAGTATTCGTTCGACATACTACCTTGAACTAGACAAGATTAAGAAGTCATCCACATCTGGTGCTAGTGGTAATGTTTACCAACCCAAAGTGAAATGGTTCGCCGAATTTAATTCATTTATTAAAAATGTGATGGTGAAGCGTAAAACACACGTATGTATTTTAAGATTTTTATTTATTTTTATTTTAGTAGCATATTATTTGTTAAAACACATAAATTTATCAATGTATCATATGATTTTGCCATGGTACTTTTCCTTCGTTCACAAAATAATTAGTAAATTGAGTTCTTTTTTCCCTGGCATGTGTTGCTGAGTTGTTACTGCCCTGCTGTATGATACTATCTAAAGAGGTTATTTCGGATCTCCACGTTCCATTAATCAAATGATGGTCGTTGTGATCTTCATGGTCTACACAAATAGTAGTCATATAATTGCTTGACTTTTTTCTCAACCAATTGTGTAGAGAGCAAGCTGCATACACAATGTGATCCACAGTATGTAACTTAGTTGAAATAGCTTTTTCGAAAATTCTGAATCGACTTACTAATATACCAAAAGCGTTTTCTACAATGCGTCTAGCACGGGACAGCCTGTAATTATATATTTTTTGTTCAAAAGTTAAATTAGACTCAGGATATGGTTTCATTAAGTATGTTTTTAGTGGAAATGCTGCATCAGCCACAATCACTCCATCTTCTGGAATAAAACTGCCATTTTCTAATTCAGTAAAAATGGAACAGTTTTTGAAAATACCACCATCCGAAGCGCTTCCATTTGCTCCCACATTGATATACGTAAAACAGTAATCATGGTCAACAAGAGCCATCAATACTATGCTGTTTTCTTTTTTATAATTAAAGTTCGTACTTCCATATTCATAGGAGCCAGTAATTTTTATATGTTTTCCGTCTAACGCTCCGTAGCACAAAGGAAAGTTCCACTTATTCCGAAAGCCTTCCTCGACTTGTTTCCATTGTTCCGCAGTGGGTATCTGCAAAAATAAAGTAAAAATATTTTATTTTCAGGAAAATACTGATGATGCTCAAAATAAAGAAAATACTGACAATACTCAACCTAGTGACCAATGTGGGAACCCTACCCATACAAACCCAGAACCAAGTCTATCAGAACCGCGAAAGAAAAGAAGTAAAATTTCACAGCTGTCTACAATAGTCAGTAGCATGAAAGAGATGCAATACGATTTATCCAAATCAGAAACAGGGGAAGATGAATTTGACATCTTCGGGAAACACATTGCGAAGCAATTAAGGACCCTTTCTACAGAACAGGCTATTCTAGGCCAAGAAGAAATTCAGAGTGTGATAACAAAATGTCGACTACACGATTTGAAATACGGAAATATGACAGTGAATAGTCCTACATATTCTGCAAACACACATGCCAATTCGTCAAGACCAAGTACGAGTAGTAGTACTTATATGCCATTGAATAGTCCAGCGTCTGTAACTTTGAATAGTCCAGCGTCTGTAGATACACAAACCACTGAGGACTCATTAAATGTAGTAAGCGATGACCCAGAATACATTAATATAATCATGAATGCTTTCAATAATGCTTAATTGTCATAGATATGATACTTAATAAAAAAATATTACCTTGATGTGGTCTTTTAATGCCCTTTTAATTTCTTGACAGACTTCTGGTATAATTTTTGAAATAGTTGGTTTTGGCAATCGAAACATACGACTGAGGCTTCTGTAACTATCTCCAGTAGTTAAAAAAGAAAGAGTGACTTCTAATTTTATTTTTGCGGGTATAGCATCTCTGAACAACGTATTCTTACGCTGGATATTAATCGAAACTAATGATAACAGTTCTTCAAAGTTTTCTGCTGTCATTCTCAGTGCCAGTCTATATTCATTGGGATCTTCTACCTTCAGTTGTTGCAAAAGCATTACTGACCCTCCTTTTTGATCTCTTTCGCTGATCCAATTTCTCACCCAAATCCGTTCCTTTTTTCTTAGTTCCTTATCAACCTCATTAATAACTTCTTGTAGCAAGAGTGATTGACAACGTTTGAAAGATTTTCGAAACTGATCTCTTTTTGAAATCATTGTCACTGTAGTGTTCACAATTCAACGGCTTCTAAATGACTGGAATAATGTAGACGATAACGAATCCAGTCCAGCACTGGACTGTATCGCTGGACTGGAATAATGTAAACCGGGCATTATTCCATGGGCATTCCAGCGCTGGACTGGAATGCTACTGGAATAATGTGAACCGCGCATAATCATTATTATGGAAGAATATTCCATACTCAAATTACAACTAACTAAAACTATAAGTAGGTTTATATAGCATCTCAACTTTTAAAAAATCATTCTTATCGATAAGATGTAAAACATTGTGTCCAACACTATCAAGAGTTGAGATAAGTTCGACAAGTTACCGTCTCCCACTAAAATATGTAGCGACACGATATTGAAAAGTTCTTCCTTTGTTGGACTAACCATCTTCTTATCTAGCCTCAGGACACGTTCCGTTTAAAACTACCTCCTACCTCTGTTTGATTGAACTTATATAAATTTTTAACATTAGATATTGAAGTGCAGGATAAATCCAGCGCGCTAATAAATTAGGTTTTAAATATAAACGCATTTATAAACACATGTTTAATATTCTATTAACTAGTCTTAATATTATTGTAAGGGGTGATTTAGGTGATTATAAGGGCAGTTTACAAGGTGGTGTATTCTGATCTCACAAGAAAACCCCAAGCTATAAAAGAAAGATGACGAGATTTCTATATACTAATATTATTATAATAAAACTGAAAGAGTTATCCATATTTTTAGTACATATTATTATATTTAGACAGCTAAATTAATTTATTATATAAATATTTATATAAATTTTCTTTAAAACCATATATAATTTTCTATCTAAACTGTAAATAGAGAAATAGAAAAGCGAAAAATTGCGGTCGGGTGCGGCGCGAACTGGTATCATGCAAATATTACAAGCGCCATCTTGTTTGAACCAGACAAAACACGCATAAATCTACTGTATTTCAGTTTTATTAAAAGAAGCTGCTTCACAGCAAAGTATTATTCACAGAAAATGTAGTACGCTGTATTAAAAGGACTTCTGCTATGAGTTTCACTTATTGTATCTATAAAAGTTATATCTCCTCGGGACGTCCTTTATAACAAAATTGACTGAGCAAGTCAATAGTTAAATACCTTATTATTACAGTTTAGAAAAATAAACATCGACATTCTATTCTAACTATTGGTAAAGATTATTTAAAATCAGATCTGTAGTTTTGAAGATTACTGCCTCCATATAAATAAACGTATATACAAACTTTACCTCTTTATAATATAATTATATTCATATAGACAGTATAGTGCTGTGAAAATAAATCCATACAAATAAATTCCCAAGACCGAAAAGTTTAAAAGAGGATTTTGTTCAGAATTTAATGCAATAAAACGTCTTTTGCAATTCAACTATGGCTTTCTACCGTTCCTAAATTTGTGTATTACATACAAACATGAGAAAATCCTTTCGCAACGGTGGCTCCAGGCTTTGTGGCCGACGCTTTTGCATAAGAAGATTGATGACAGCTGTTGTTGTATAAATCGGTATATCATGCAGGACGGAGTAAATCATTTTTCTTTTCTTTCCATCTTTTTTCTCTTTTTTTTTTCAGGTAAACTTTTGCAAGACGTCTTCTTAACACTCTTTGTCTTTGGATAAACAATAATAATGTTGTTCATTTATTCATTTTGAATTATAATTGAATACATACTCTATTTTTTGATTTAATTTATTACCTGTCCCGATTTATTTACATTAATTTTTACATTAAATTTTTATTAACATTAAATGGCCATCGCTTAGGTTACGAAACCTTCCGTATTGACAAGATTGTGTGGCTAAAATAAATACAACAAACTATAATTAAAATTATAGCGTAGATTGCGTGGGGCGTCGAGAGTTAAAAATGCCAAAAGACTGCAGGTTTTGCACTGGGACAGATGAATCGCCGACGTACGTTCTGCATTATTATAAAAATCATATAAGTGAACAA
This sequence comes from Synanthedon andrenaeformis, assembly GCA_936446665.2. Lineage (NCBI taxonomy): Eukaryota > Metazoa > Arthropoda > Insecta > Lepidoptera > Sesiidae > Synanthedon > Synanthedon andrenaeformis. Next base: position 6,798,207 of record OW387781.2, on the reverse strand, counting down.
GAAAAATCATAAATGGCAGCGAAGTGTCGTTCAGAAACACATTAAAGTGCTTTTGAGGTTGCTATTATATAAAAAGTTTTAGTCTTTGAAGGTAACAAGAGAGGTCACAAGCAATGCCTCACCACGAAAATGTAGATAGGAATCAGCTATTAACACTCCAGCTTTAGTCATTTCCCTCAGTCCTTTGAACACCCAACGCATTCTTTTTCAGTGATATTTTCTTGAAAGAAGATAGTTATTTTCGGCGTGGCAGTTAGCCATTCAGATGCCTTTAATGGTGAGATGTAATCACTTTCAAAATTTCGCCACCGTCAAACAAACTTTTCAATATGTTCGCAATGTTCTACTTATATGAAAGTGTTGTTTTATGATTTTTTTAAATTTTCTATTATAAGAGTATTTCGAGGGCCAGGAAAGCCTCATTTTTTTAATTTATTAATTAATAAAAATCGTCAAAATGCATTTTCATTTTTTTGTTTTTTAGTTAATCAATAAAATAACCAATAATTATGATCCAATCGAAAACATAAAATGTAAAAAATTCCAAGTCTTGCAATGCAGTTCTTCCACTAAAAAAAGTCGTGAGATCTTATGCAAGTCCAAGTTTGAATTATTTTAATTAGTGTCTATCAACAACTTTGCTATAAATTGTTACCTAATCAATCACCTATCAACATTTTCAGTCATCGTGTTGACATTGGACATCTTTGTTTCTATAATAATTATAATGATTTGGCAAATGCGCGGCACCATTATTAAGTATAAAGGAATAAAATCTAGTATTTCCATTACTACGTAAATGTAATCAGTGCACTTAAGAATAAAGTATTTTAATTAGTAGAATATGTACCAAATACATTCACATACTTTTCCATAAGTAGTATTTTATCTACATACTTGGGACAGTACATTCCGACAGTACATTCCGACAGACAGTACAAAACGGGAACCACAAAAGGGTACTTGACCTCGAACGGAGTAAACCTATTTTGCGCACTTTGATGATGAACCATGTATCAAGCCTATTGTAGATCACAAAGCCGAGTAGATTCCAGTAGGTCCTCTCAACTGTAAATCTAGTACGTCTGTGTAAAAAAAAATACTGCCCCCGATTTGAAGTGTATAGGAAAATAAAATTGGAATCAGATCGAAACGGTGTTAGAAGTTTTATGCACCTAGATAAATCGGTTTTGATTAAGCTTCAAGGGTATCTGTACACATGACTGAACTTAAATCATGCTTCACAGGTCAATGCTCCACCAACCGATTTTTGGATGGCAGCCAGTGGTTTGCCTTTTTTATTTTTGCCACCGTTCGAGCATATTCTATTTTATTTTAAATATCCCCCAAATTAACAATGATACATATGCATTTTTTTTGTTTGAGTACATTATGTATTTGTTTGCAGATCAATAGTACCTTATAACCTCAAAATATATCTTATAACCTATAAGCACAGAATAGTACAAGTACTATAAGGTAGCATTTCATACCTTATAATATTAGGTAAGTGTAACAATATAACCTCAAAACGAGAAAGAAATAAACTTTGATTGTGTATTAAGTATAAAAAACTGTGTACTTAGTTTAATAAGAATAGGACATTAACTTTCAATAATCCCTATCGGCTAAACAGATTTAGATAAAATTTGACATATAAATAGTTTATTACCTTGATATAATTATTTATCAAAGTTTTATCCTACAAAATTATTAGGTTCCTGCAAGATTTTTAAAAAAACCAACTACAGTGAATGGCAGCTTTTTCTATGTTCTACATAAAAGCGGAGAAGGCCTTTTTATATTTGTTATAAAGAATACTTTATTTTCAAGAGAAAATACTTATACAATATAAAATCTATACATTATAAAATTTTAAAGAAAATAAAATTAAGTTCGTGTTTGTCGATTCACGAAGAGTTACGAATATACGATGTAAATTTTTTTTCAGATATTATATTTTCAGCATTACTGGTTTTAAGTATAAATTATTTTTAAACTTTATAAATAGTCTCAATTAGTTTAGTTAAAAATATTTTGAGTTAAAATATAATTTACACCAATGTTCTTGTAAGAGCCAGCTCTAAGCAGCATTGGGACATTTTAATACCACCGTAGCTTATATCCTGTCACAACAAGCTGCCGCTAACAAAATAACTTGTGCTGTACACGATTTTCAAGTCACAAACGCAGACCCGACTTAAGTTACTCAAAGCCTCAGTAGTTTAATTTTATCATTAGTGCGAGCGCTTTGTATTAAAATAATGCAACAATTTTTTTTTCAATAGCGTCTTTTTTAATTACATTTGTCTATGGCAATTTTACCAAGTTATTTTTAACTGTCTGGTGTACGCGACTTCGTCCGGGTTGAAAAATAAAAAATATATATACCAAACGCCTGACAAAATATGTAAAGCAATATAACGCCTGACACAATATTGACGCCTGACATTCTTTTGCCGAGTTTTGGATCTTTATTATTAGATAGCGGGTTCCCGCGGCTTCGCCCGAGTGTAATACTTAGTCTATATATCCAGTATTAGTTCTATTAGTATTTATTAGTATTTTGTTTTTATTAGTATCAGTATTTAGTGGTGATTTTTTTTTATTCGGATGAGTTAGTTTCGAAGATTACCACCAAAACACAAACATATGTTTATATCTCTCATAATATTAGTACTAATATTATGAACTTATCTCTTCATAATATTAGTATAGATGGTAGTACACCTACCATGGGTGGCTACCGTCGCCTATTGACACAAGCAACGCAATTGCACTGCCGATCTTAATAGGATTAAGTAGAGATTAGGAGGCGACAGGGAAATGGGCACAGGCATCCCTTATTCACCCACCGAAACACAACCAAATTTCACCGTGATCTTTCGCAAGGGAATGGTTACTGCCGCCAGGTAGGTTACCTACATGTCTGTAAAATGCAGTGTGCTCTGCTACTACTAAAATCTTTTAATATACCTTACCAGCTGAACCCGTCCACGCTTAGCTGTGAAAAAAGTACAGGTAAACACTTCTGTTTAAGTGAAATATTGTGGAAAATTTTTAAATCAATTCATTGGGATTTAGTTTTCGAGTTGTGTGGACATAAACATTCGAAAGTTGAATTTTTATATATTACTAGCTACACGCTCTCGGCTTCGCCCGAACGATAAAAATATTGGAACGAATGTGATTTTGGGTAGTGAAAAATTGGAGCCTGTGGAATCAACAGTATTTTTAGGTATTACCGTAGATTCGAAATTACAATGGGGTCCTCATATTGAGAAATTAAGTAAAAGGCTTAGCTCTGCAGCTTATGCAGTTAAACAGATTCGACGTCTAACAGATGTCGATACAGCTAGGATTGTCTATTTTAGTTACTTCCACAGTATAATGTGTTATGGGATTCTTCTTTGGGGTAGCGCTGCGGACATAAATACTATTTTTATTTTACAAAAAAGGGCCATTAGAGCCATCTATCAACTAGATCCGCAGTGTTCTCTCAGAGAAAAGTTCAAAGAAATAAAGATTTTAACTGTTACATGTCAGTATATTTATGAAAATTTAATTTACGCGCATAAAAATATTAGTCAGTTTAATAAAAAATGTGATGTACACAATATAAATACTAGGTTCAAAAATAATTTAGATTTACATAAGACGCGACTCCACAAGATAAGTAATTCTTTTATGGGTCAATGTATACGGTTTTATAATAAACTACCTGAGATGATAAGAGCCTTATCTATAAATAAATTTAAAGGTGTCATTAAAGCCAAACTCCTCTCGAAAGGCTACTATAAGGTCACTGATTATTTAAGTGACAATGAAGCCTGGATTTAGAGCTTGGATCCGGAGCTCATACTATGTTTTGCTTAGTATTGTATATGAACTTTATGTTTGTATTAAGTGTACTTAATTGTAATTTTTATATTTTAAAGATGACAAAAAGAATAGTATCCTGAGTTTCTTTCGGGGTTTCTTCTCAGGATCGTCATCTTGGCTTTTTTTTCGAAACCCTAGTACATTTAAATTTATAATAACGATCATAAGAGTTTCGTGAGAAACCTAATTGATAAATAAATATTTTGATTTTTGATTTTGATTTTTGCCCGGGTTCAAAATAAAAACTGTTCTATCTTTTAAGTTGGACCAAATTGCACATAGTTACGAAGTTTTATTAAAATCGGTTCAGTAGTTTAGGAGTTCATTGGCGTCAAACAACATAACACATATTTTTTTTATATATAGAGAAGATATAAAGAAAAGCAAGTAAGTGTTAGATCTTTTGCAGGGCAAAAAAAGATTTCATCGTAATAATTCAGTAAACTTTTTCTGTATTCTCAGTTTTAATACAAACTCGTTCAATTTTTTTACGTGTGATTGAGTAACAAATATACAAACGATTTCCCCTTTATAATGTTTGTAGAGATGCGCGTTTTCAATGCGGTCTATTTGTTTCAGACAACTGTTTTTGTAGTTAAACAAAATATTGTCAAACATGGTTTTGTTATTTTAAATAACATTTATATTGTATAAATCCGATGAAATTCATTTCAAGAGCTAAAACTATACTCGTAGTTTTACTTTATAAATAACTAGCTGGTTCACGCGACTCCGACCGCGTGTCTCTAAATAATAATAAATGTCCGCTTTTCCCTCCTAATACAACAAACCAAATTGTACAGCATAGATAAATAATCCTCTGACATGACAACATAGCTATGTAGCTAGCTACCTATCTTCGTAAATGTTATCCGAATCGTGCCTATGCGACGTTGTATACATCGACTAACTGCACCCGCCCCTTTCGTGTTACAAGCGTTTACGAGGGAAGATATTGAGGTAACTATGAAAGCTTCCATAGACTATAATATCCTTCACTGTTTCCTTAATAGTGTGTTTTGTTCCTTTTAAGTAATATTATTTATTAAGTGGGCGTTTACTAATGAGGGTGAAGATAATGACTTGAGATAATGATGTTGCGTTAGCCTTGGAAATTATTTTCTTTGGATATGACAGTGCTAGGTGTGGAAATTCTTATAAGATTCTTTTGAATTGTCATAAAATTAACCTTGCTCCAAATTGCAGCTCTTAGATATAGTAGTTTTGGTAGTGCATTGACCAAAACTACTATCAATTTTGTTTTAATTTCAATACTATCTATACTATCAAATACTATCAAATACTATCATTTTTTTACTACCAAATTTGTTTTAATTATTATGTAGGTATGAGAGCAGATCTAAACTTGTCCCTTACATGTGCGAATTCTGAAACAAACTCACGAGCATAACTATGTCCAATATTTTATGAAGGAATTCGTTGACCAACATGTACGATTGGCAACCGTTCCCACTGCTTGCATTAAGGCGACATAGTGTCTTAAAATGTTCTTAGAACAAGCCTTCTTATTCAAATTTTCAGTATTTTTAATTAGATTCAGTATTTTTAATTGGCATAAAGCAATCTGTGGGATAACCAACTCCTCAGCAACTTACAGCAGATGTAGCGTGTTGGGGCTCAATAGAAAGTTGGGAGTTAGTTTACAATTTTATTTATAGCTTGTCCATTCACAATATATATATACACTACATACGAAAATACATGAAAACTGATGCACAAAAACGATAACTATTTGGAATATTTGTTTGAGAGCTTATTAACTGGAATCGAGTTTAATTAAATACCAATATCAGATAAATCATCTGTGAGTAATAAATCAAGTCGGCTAGCATAGTTGTATCAAATATAACCATGGAATTACTCCCATATTGACCGATACTGTCATTTTCAGTTACCTACGTACATATTTTGGGTCACAATTAATACTAGTTACAATACCGTTCGGGTTGTACAATTTAGTCGAAACAGACTTAATCCGTTTACAAGCGGATTTGTCCTATTACGTTCACTATTGTTTTATTACCACGTTACAGTTTGCAATTTGATTGCTATTTGCATAATTTCGTGTCATTGTTTATGTTATCTTGTACTTCGTAGATTTCCTTATTGCAATTCTTATTAGGTATGTTTTGATTGACATTGTTCTATTATATTTCTCTATAGTTCAAGCCAGTGAGACAGCGTGCAGTACAATTTCATAGAAATATGCGTCTACTAGAGTCAGTGCCGGTGCCGGTGCCGGGCCGGGTTGGCCAATGAAGATATGCTCATAGGCCTCCTCCATAATTTTCCAATAGGACCGGTCAGAAGTCCGGATCCACCGTCGACCCGCGGCCCTTATTATTTGTCCACCTTGTGCGTCCACTCAAGAACCTTCCGGCTTAACGGCCGTCGACTCTCCATACTATGTGACTGCCATTTCAACTCACTGATCCGTTGGCTTATGTCGATAACTTTCGTAAGTCTGCGGATCTTTAAATTTATAATTCGATCTCTTGTAGTGTAACCCCGAGCATAGCCCTCTCCATAGCTCGTTGAGCGACGTTGAGGCCCGTAGTTAGAGACCACGTTTCAGTACATCACTATTTTATTATATACCATCATAAATGTCTTCGAAAGCGAGTGTTTTCAACATCATTATTGTTTGCTTGCACGGTATCTTGAAGTTCAAGAAACCCGTGCAAGCGTGCAAGCAATAATGATGTTACATGTCATGTTTGATTTCTTCTTCGTCGTAAAAAATATAAAATGTGTAATTTTTTTATCAATTACTAGCGACCCGCCTCCGGCTTTGCACGGGTGCAATTTCCGGGAAATTTGTCCAATTATAAGAACCTTCCTCGGATTTCAACGAATATTTGGATAAACAAATGCCGGGTTTGTCAAACCAATTTTTGAGTTTTGCGCTTACAAAAATTTTTAAAATGAAAAAAATATGCAGAAGTGTCTAAAAACATTGTTCAATTAAAAAAATATTCACAACAGTATGGGGCTTTTTTGATGCAAAAAAGGGAATTGTTTCAAAGCAATGTAAGCAGAAGAATACGATATTAAATGCAAAAAAATGAACTTTAAATGGCTCTCCTGTAAAGTTACAAAAAGTGCAGTTATGCCCTTGTCCTGCCGAAGGTGCGATATGTAGTAGGTACATAAACTTCTACATCGTTCTAATATATAACTTAAGGCGTGCCAGGCTGTGGATTAAATGTACAGTCGGGGTAAGAAAAGGTTGGTCACCTTAAAGTCGACATTTGCTTGCACCAGGGCAATTGTCAGTCATGCCAAAATTTCATTTCAATCGTCTGTCAGTTGTCTGTTTAGTGCTTTAGTTTCAAAAGATACAAAGAGTCTACGATTTTGATAGAGGAATGAATTTGAAAACTGACGAAGGTTTTCGTACCCCGACTTTATATTGATATTTTAGTACCGAAAATGTCTTATTTAAATATTATATCTGTAACGCACACCTGTACCGGGGCGTAACGTCTTTCCTTTATTTGACGCACGCTGTCGCGATTTATCTTCCACAGAGGCAATAGTGATAATATACGTATATACGTAACTTTGGAAAAAAATGTTACTGAATAAAAATTCTCGTCACGCTCATACTCAGCCCCCATAAAGGATAACTTTGCCGTCCAAGTTTCAATGTCAGCAGCATTTAGGAGTTTTTTCAGTGAATTCCGCAACAAAACACACAAAAAGCCACAACGCGACCTCTTTCGCTCTTTAATTTCAGACGTGGGCCACTTAAGTGGGAGCGTGACAGCAATACGGGGGATCTATTCTGTAAAATAGAAAAAAATCCAAGTTTCAAATAAAAATAGAAAATACAAAGGGGAATTAAATATCTTATCGTCTTGCGATAATAATACTAGCATTGGGAACATTCTTGAAAGCGTCACTATAGAGCTGTGTTGAAAATATATTTTATATAATATAACTAAGTCACAGAGTTTAAATGTATCATCGGGAGAATATACCGTATAAAATATAAAAGGAAATTATTATTTTTTCTCTTTATTTACGAAACAAACAGTCATTATACATATTTTTTTACAATATACATAAATATTTAAAGACTTAGAGTTCCATACATAGGTACAGTACTGAAATATAATTAAAATACGAATAGATTATAAATTATTAAATGTTATAGTAAAGTAGTAATACGAGTGTTGACCACGATCTAAACGCCCAGTGGGACCACCATCTGATCATTGGACTGATGACCTCAAGGAGGTCTGTGCTTGCATAGGATGAGAGAGAAATCAGGGAGTTCAAAGGATAAGAATTGTCTTTATGTAAGTGGTAAATTCTCTAACTACAGAATAAGTCCCCAGGTTGATTAAGCAGTTTAGATGCCGGCCCGGAGACCCATTGCCGTGAGTTCACGTCACAGTCCATATAGCATTGTACTACGAGATCGCGCCGCGCCCCATAGTAAAAAGATTCACGTAGTCTACGGATTATCTTTGTAATTTTATTTATCGTCGCCGTCCTTAATTAATTATTTTGGGTTAGCTAAATTATGTAAATTTTGTCATTTCTAAAATATTTACATACGATATCCTTGCATACCAACTAGGTGCATGATTCAAATCTCAGAAGATTTCCTTAGTATTTGTACATTTTAAGTTAATGAAATTAATGTAGGTACTTATCTGAAATCTATTAATTGGTTTTATGAATCATTTAAAGTTTCTATGATAAATGAAAAAAAAATTGTGTTTACAAATAGTCGTAATAAAAGTAAAAAAAAAGTATTAATCTTTTTGTACCTATTTTTGCTATTAAATGCTGAAAATTTTATTGGCTTTTAAATGGCAGAAACGAAAAGTTCCTTTTTCTTTGTTATTTATAAAAATGATTACAAAAGAGCTTACTTAAGACCAAAACCATCAAAAGTAGTATTTGCTAAAGGACTTAAACAACTTGTCTAAAAAAAGGTCCAATAAGTCCGTTTTCTGGAAAGGGTTAACTAGATTTTAAATTGTTAGTAGGTAAATCTCTTCCTTCTTATGGCGACCATCTTAACTATACAAAAATAGAGCTAGTGCTCATACTAAACCATTCTCTTAAATTCTTCAATTGGGATGTTTTATAAGCATTTGTGCCTAGGCGTATTAAAATTAAATGTATTAAATAATAATAATAATAATAATAAATAATAATACATCAAGCCCTCACCGGGCTCGATGTAGACCCGCTTGCTTCAATAAACTGGCTACGTTTTAGTGACCTCTTTGGGGAAACCGAAGGTTTTGTCTGTGCAATAGCAGATGAAGTTATCAAGACGAGAAACTACCGGAAATATATTCTCAAAGACGGTACGGCCGACATTTGTCGAGCATGCCACCGCCCAGGAGAATCATTGAGACATATTATTTCCGGTTGTTCTCATCTTGCTAATGACGAGTATTTGCACAGACATAACCAAGTAGCCAAAATTATTCACCAACAACTTGCTCTTCAATTTATGACCTTGTTGAATTTGAAGTACCATATTACAAATATTGTATACCGGCGCCCGTTCTCGAAAATGGTCATGCCACGCTCTATTGGGATCGCTCCATAATCACGGACAGAACTATTGTCGCCAATAAACCTAACACCGTGGTTATTGACCGATCCCAACGCCGGACGATGCTTGTTGACATTACTGTTCGACATGACGAAAACCTCGTGAAAGCCGAGAAGGACAAACTTACCAAGTACATAGACTTGGCTCACGAGGTGACCGCCATGTGGAATGTCGATTCGACAATCATCGTCCCGATAGTCATATCGGCGAATGGTCTTATAGCGAAGAGCCTCGACCAACATCTTAAGAGTCTCTCGCTAGATGGATGGATCAAGGGTCAGATACTTGCGGCATACTAATTTTAAATTTTTTATAATATTTATTGTTTTTTTATATTTATATTGTAAAAAAATAATGTTAAGAAATAAGATAAATAAAGAGAATAATAATAATAATGTAGGCATAATTATAAACTCGTAATAATTCTATAAATAAGTATTTCTTAACGCTCCTTGTGTAAGAACGTTGAAAGTTGTTTCAGTAGTTTTGTGTAGACAAGTGGCCTGCAATGCGCGGCTGGGCGTTACCTACTCGAAAACTTGCAGTATTACACATTTCGTTTTTGTGATGCTTCCGCAATGCGGTTTTTGAAATGCCATGCCTTTAATTCAATTATCTTTACATAGTATAATATAAAGTCGCTTCCCGTTATCTGTCATCTCTGTCAGGTGAAGAAATTTTATGCTCTACAAAAAAGGTGCTTACAATTTTAACGTAATACTCACCGTTTTTGAGATATTTGCAAAAAGGCGTTTTTCAAGATGGCGGCTAACGCTCGCGGTTTCGGACGACACAAACTTGGCTTCGATTTATACTTGGGAGACAGTCTGACATAATGAAATGAAAAAATCTATTAGCAGGATTTTTTCCAGATCGAAACCATTTTTGAGCTAAAAATCTTGGACGATTTTTTTTATAAAATTAATAATGTCAGCAGTAAGACAAACTTACAATTAATCCGCGATGAACTAAAGACATTTTGCCAATTTTCTGTTATCTAGGAATAGTTAACTATAGTAGTTCGTAGAAAAATGCCCACGATGCGAATTGGACCACCTCCACTCCGAATAGCAGAATAACTGTTAAAACATCTGATATATTCACGAAGAAAAATGTATTTTTTTCATAATTTTGTATGGAAAGGGATTTCATTCTGAGGCGGTACGAAGTGTGCCTGCTCAGCTGGTATTAAATAAAAAGTGCATTCATTATGAATCTTAACTAAATAAAACATAAGTTAAAGTCGACTCTATTATTAAGTTAGATGTCATGACTAATGACTGGTAAATAGCATATTAGTGTAAAAAAAACTGTATTGAGTTAAATATTATTTGAATAACATGTGAACACAGGAAAGAGATCACCAATCAGTAAATAGATTACAATTAAAATGGTGGATCTAGATCAGACAGGTTCACGCTGACTCGGTAGTCTTAAGACAATGCAGGCCCCATTAATAAGTACTGAACGTCTCCCAACAATGGCCTCTAAGAACAATGAGACATTTCCCCTACAATAGCTTTTCCTGAATATTGTATTTGACTGTACATTGTCTCCGAACCTTAATAGCATGCCGCTTAAACTTGTGCCTACTTTAATTTCACCAACTTCTGAGTGATACTCAAGTTACTGTGGTAGTTCGGTTTCAAACAAAAGTTTTTGCTCGAGCTCATACATATTTGAGTGTGAGTGCAAACGAATATTTAAGAGTTGCGAAGAAAGTAAAAGGTAGCTTTTAAAGAAAAGCACTTTTTTTAACACGTCGCCAGTATTTGTAAAAGAAGTACAGAAATTAATGTGCTATAATATTATTTCAATATTCAAAACTATCTTTTTGAAAATGTCTGGAATTTCTGGTAAAGAAGTGTAGGAACGATTCGAAGTTTCTAGTATTAAGATACGCATCTTATGTACTATAATATGGAGCCACAGAGCAAAAAATATAAGCTAATAGCATTCTTCTGTGTTGCTTTCTCTCTTTTGGTGTTGCTACCAAGTAGGATCGCACATAGCTTAAAAATATATTATATTCTTAGTCTTTACATCGATTGGTGTGAAATCACAAGATCTCCAGTTAATTCAGAACTAGCCCATACAAATGCGATCTTTACATAAAACCGACGAAGATTCCACCTCACGTAGTATCTGAGACGTGACGATCTTACGCTCCTGCTCCATGTTACTTAGCTCGTTTCAAGCATAAATTAGGGTAGTAGCGATGCGTTTGTTTTTAAATTTTAATCAGGCTAGGATATACTGAGAAGACGAAGTATTGGATAGAATAATATTTTGTAGATATATATGTAGTGACCTCGTTCATGGTACGTATCCTTATCGCATACGTCATGATTTTTGTATTTATAGAAACCTATAAAACAGTAACAATAATATAAATTTAATATTATTGTCGTTGTTTAACATTCAATTCAATTCAATTGTTGTTACTTCAATATTTAGTAGTTGAAACAACAAAATGATTATAATTTTTATAAAATAATGAATGTGGCACTACCTTGGAAAAGTTTGTTTCCAAAGTTGACCCTGCTGGGAATCGAACCCGGGACCCCTGATACAGAGCGTTAAGGCAAGCAGCCTAAGTACTCATCCAACGAGCTCGTAAAGTTAATAACAGCAAACAAGTAGTTACTTCAATAAACCGCAAGTTAATATTAACTTTGATGTCATTAGCATAGTAAATTAGTGGGTAATAAGACTGTGGTAAAATGGTACACATTTTATGAGCAATAATAATTGATACGTATAAATATATGTTTTCGTGTCATTGGTTCTGATCAGAAATTGAAATTTAACATATTGTTCCAAAAGAATATACATAATAAACGTGCCTGGGGAGCTTTCACAATAAATTGCGTCGGTAGCGAACGGCGTAATTGGCAGGTGACCGGTGCGATTATTCAATCCGGGCATTGATGAATTTAACACTGAACGCGCACGTACACGTAATGTCTCATTATTTTTATGTGTATGAAATAAGTCGTTTATCGAGTTCAATCTGAATCGTTCGTGCAAAAACGGATAATTGTTACAAACGTAAGCATTTCTTTTTTAAGAGACTTTAGCATTTCTTTTTTCTTTACATGCTTTTTATAATTTTGTCAATTTCGACTAAAGCAGACCATCGGCTCCTCGATATTAGATTCTTCTTTCATCTATATTCTATTTTTTACATTTTTCTCAATGTTGTAGTTAAAAAATGTTATTCCTTTTTTTATTTTCCAATTTCAAATGTTCGAGGACAACATTTAATAAAAAAACAAACATCATATTACCACATCGTATAATCATTTCCACATGAAAAATAAAAAAAATAAAAAATAAAATAAGAGCCAATTGCAGATCTAAACTTAAATAACTTAAAGATGTAAAGATATGTGCGATGAAACTTAACAGAATAAATATATTTGGTCGCAGTAATTTAATAAAAATTAGTCTAAAATTTTTAGATTTTTATTTCCCAATAAACATTCCGGCAATATGTGTATGAAAGAAAATAAAAATGTCTCGACAATTTACTGAATAGCTTCGTGCACTACAGTACAATTGTAGTGAAGCTTAAGGCGTCTTTCAGCTACAGTGAACAATTTTGCTCTTACTGGTAATTTGTTGAATCGATGTAAATAACGAATTGTGGATCTTATTTGTATCTTATTAGTATTTTAAACATAACAGAAAATAACTAAACTTTAACATAAAATATGGGGAAGTTATAATTTAGATATAAATTAATATAAAATATATTTATGACTAAACTTTATTTTGCTAATAAAGAGAAAAATGTATACGAACTAAGTCTGGACTCTGGAGTCTGGAAGTCTAGGACCGATTGCTTGTTTTATAATAATAATAAAAATATTTTATTCTAATTCCACGGCACAAAAGAAAAACTCACGAAATTCTTCCCAGATATTCACAAGTTTACAATCCAGTATAGCTACCAACGTAACATCTTTAACTCTAACATTGCATTACTGGTTAAAACATCACTCGGCCGCAGTTGGCCGCACGACCGCTACATGTAACACTAAAAGGGTAATATTTTAAGAGGGAATAGCTCGCCTTCCTTTACCGAGTGCACTCAAGCCTTTATAAAGACCATTAGCGCTGTGTTTTGACCATAATGACAGTACTGTTAAAACAATGTGAAAGTTTCATTTCTTGTTGAAAAACTTAAAGGCTATAGAGTAGTTTCACGAGACTTTCATTGTTTAGATTATTTATTTTACTTCTTTGTGATGCCTCTTCAACAAGTGAAGGTTATTGATCAGTGTATAACAGTTGGAACAATTCAACTGCGTTAGCTATACTGTCCAATCTCGTTCTTCAGCCACGACTTCTTTCTTCGCCCAACTTTTCTCTATCCAGCGAGTTTGCCCATCGTCACCAGCTAAAGCACATCGTATCGCTCTAAGAATATGACCCAGGTATGAAACTTTACGTCTTTTCAATGTTAAGGTTGCGTTTTTTTGGCCAATCCAAACATTATGTAACATTACAACAACTTTACCTGTTGTTAAAAACCAGTCTAAAAGTTAGGGAACTCGAAGTTCATTACTCCATTTAAAATTTAAAGGCAGATAGAGTGTTAGAGTTTCCTTTGATAATTAATAAGTAGTTTATATTTGCGGAACTTATTTGTTTTTGAAAGTTTAACTCTTAATATTAGTAAACTAAATACATACTAAACCACTTTAGCACAAATATTAAATTTCATTAAACTACATTTAGCTTTTTTTATTATAGCTTTTTATAAGGTTTATTCTATTATGTCAAACTTCAAGGTGATTATTTCTTCGGTATCATCATTAGAAAAACCAAATTTTTATGTTCATGTAGTAATTTTCTAAAGGTATGTACATAAACGTGCGTGATTTTCTCCGAGGTTGACCTACTCGGAATCAAACTTAATTGGAAAAAGTCATATTCGGAATTCAACCTCTTACGAATCTGAGCTACTTCGGCATATATAACACACTAGCTGGTGCCCGCAACTTCGTCCGCGTTGAAAAATAAAACATAAAACGCCCAACAAAATGTGTAAAGCAACATAACGCCTAAGATACAATGACTCCTATCATTATACTTTTGCTAAGCGTTGGATCTTTATTTTTACATAGCTGGTGCCCACGGCTTCGCCCGCGTGGATTGTTTAATCTATATTCATCCTGAAATTCTATTCTAACTATTGGTGAAAGAACTTTTTAAATCGAATGAGAAGATTACCTCCTATATTACAAACATGCAAACTTTACCTCTTTATAATATTAGTATAGATATAGTTTTCTTTACAAAAATATGTATAAGTTAGCGATAGTAAACCATTATTTCTCGTTCCTATTATTATTCTGTGCACAATATATTTGCATGAAAAAAAATAATCCAGCAATCGTAAAAAACCGTGTTCGATTCATGTCATATTTTATCAATTCCAATCTGTCACGGCTCATAAAAAGAGCGAAACACTCGTTTACATAGTCTAAAGCCGTATGCGTAATACAAACATTTTTTCAGATTCCCTCACGAGAGCCATTCAAAAGTAATCCCTTTGTATTTGGAATTACGTGTTATTTAGACTGAAATATCTCTCAATGACGTTTTGTTACCACTGTTACTTTGGGAAGCGGCCATCAAAACTTCTAAAATTGACATTCCAGTTATCGTCAATGGAAAATGTTCACGATACATCGAGACGCGATCCGGTACGAATAATCGTACCCTTGGGCAGATCCGTCATCAATATTTCAAATGGTGAATGCGGGCGCGATTCATTCGCTCATTCGTTCCTTTGCTCGAGGTGTCCGTGGATATTGATTGCGGTTTGGGTGTTACACTCATCTCTGCAGACGACACTCGAAATGTTTGATTTCAAATTTTATAACACCTTCCTTTGACATTTATGAAAGCAATACTGTCGAAATTATTTTCGTTTCAATAAATTTAACTATTTTACATTGATCGTATTCTGTATAATGGCTTTATTTGTGATTAATTGAATTAAAACTTTTATTTTTAACTGGCGACCCGATCCCGGCTTCGCTCAGGATGCATTTTTTTACTATCCCCCTTTCCTTAAGTGAAAACCGAATTAAAGTCTGTTGGGTCGTTTAGAAGTAGTTACCGGAGAAACAGATAAACGCTAAACATTTTCGGCTAATTGATTGCAAAATATTGTTTTTCTACTTACATAAAAACTTAATTAGGTTTTATTATATAGATATATGAACCTTCCGTGAGATTTATCTAACTGATGGTGAAAACCGCATAAAAATCCGTTGTGTGGTTTAGGAGGAGTTAGCGGATATACGACATAGGTACATACACAGAAGTGCGAGGAGATCGCGCAACTGCGCACTGCAGTTGTGAGATCCCGTCGCCGGTACCTGCGAGCCCGAAGGAGACGGCGAGCCACCGCCGAGGAGACAGCCGGAGCGCGTAGGGAGTACGGAGCCGCCACGAAGGCACTCAGTGTTGCCATCTCTCAGGCCAAGGCTCGGTCCTGGAAAGAACTCATAGAGAAACTGGATGGGGATCCATGGGGGCGCTCATACAAGATGGTATTGGGCAAGCTCAGACCATGGGTCCCACCGCTGGCAGAAACTTTGGATCCGGAGTTCGTGGGTAGAGTTGTTGATACACTCTTCCCAAGAGTCCAGGACAGACCCTCAGACACTTCACCCTTGACCTGGTCGGACGAATACGAGGTGACGGAGGATGAGTTAGACCGAGCAGTGAAGCGACTCGCCTCCCGCAACACCGCGCCGGGCCCCGACGGAGTTCCAGGCCGAGCGTGGGTGTTAGCTCTGACTGTCTTAGGGAGCAGACTCAGGTGCCTATTTACCAGCTGTCTCCGCCTGGGTGTTTTCCCCCTTGGTTGGAAGGAAGCGAGATTGGTGCTCCTTAAAAAGGAAGGAAGGCCTGCAGATTCTCCCTCTGCGTACCGACCAATTTGCCTGCTAGACGAAGGAGCGAAGCTCTTTGAGCGAATTATCGCTGCTCGCCTTAGCGGGCATCTGTCGCGCGTAGGCCCCGACTTATCGGACTGCCAATATGGCTTCCGAGAGGGGCGTTCGACGGTGGACGCAATCAGGCGCGTCCGCTCTCTGACGGAGTCGGCTGTTCAAGCGGGCGGGGTGGCGTTGGCTATAAGCTTAGACATAGTCAATGCCTTTGGGACCCTCCCCTGGCAGGCGATACGAAAGGCACTTGATTACCACAACGTGCCTCCCTACCTGAGGACAATCGTTGGGGCATATTTGCGCGACAGGTCCATCCATTACATTGGTCGGGATGGTAACAGATACGAGAGGGAGGTAAGCTGCGGGGTTCCCCAAGGGTCCGTTCTGGGACCCCTATTGTGGAACCTAGCTTATGACGCGGTTCTACGCACCAGTCTTCCCCATGGATTAAGCGTCGTCTGCTACGCAGACGACACACTGATTCTGACCAGGGGATTAGGCTTTCGACAGGTAATTAGGCTCGCTGAACTAGGCGTGACATTGATCGTCCGGAAAATCTCCGAGCTGGGCCTTAGGATAGCGCCTCAGAAAACTGAGGCGTTGTGGTTTCATTCTCTACGCAGGAGAATGGAGCCACCGATCTCGGTGATAAGGGTAGGGGACACAGAAGTCCAGATAAGGCAGTGCATGAGGTACCTTGGCCTCACCCTGGATCCGAAGTGGGGCTTCGAAGAACATTTCGAGCGCCTTGTCCCCCGAATTCGAGGGGTAGCTGGTGCATTGCACAGAGTGCTGCCCAATCTCGGCGGACCACGGGAGGAAGTCCGCCGCCTCTACATGGGCGTCGTGCGATCTATGGCCCTCTATGGGGCGCCCGTCTGGTCAAAAGACCTGGCAGGCTCTTCCCGCTGCAAAGCTCTCTTGAACAGTCTGCAGCGGTTGATGGCTATCCGGATCGCACGAGGATACCGCACAATATCCTTTGAGGCAGCGACAGTCCTGGCACGTTCTCCTCCGTTTGACATCCTGGCTGAAATGGACGCAACGGTCTATGACAAGTTGCGGGGCCATGGCCGGGAGGAGGAGGGGGAGTGCAATACATCAGGATCGGGGCTCGGAATGTTACGGCGGAACGCCCGACGAGGGGCCTTGGAGGTTTGGCGCGCGAGACTGGCGGAGCCTCGTGGTACGCGCCAACGTATAGTCGGAGCAATTCTGCCGAACTTCGAAGCATGGATGGATAGAAAATTCGGATGTGTCACCTACAGAATGACTCAGATACTCACCGGGCACGGCTGCTTCGGTGAGTATCTAAATCGAATCGGGCGGGAAAGGACGTCACAATGCCACCATTGCGCTTCTGACCGGGACTCCGCCCAGCATACGCTGGAGGACTGCCCTGCTTGGGCGTCCGAGCGTCGAGTCCTGGTCGATCAGATCGGGCGTGATCTATCCCCGCCAGCAGTAGTCGCGGCTATGCTGGTGAGTGAGGATGGCTGGAGGGCTGCGGTTTCCTTCTGCGAGGCAGTAATGCTCCAGAAGGAGGCCGCCGAGCGGGATCGGGAGAGGGCCGATCCCGCTCGGAGGAGGCGGCGCCGGGGTGCCGGCAATCGAAGCCGATAACTCGAGTGCTGCCAACGGGTCGCGGGCGGCGTATCTTGGGGAAATGCGCCATCAAATCATGTGGCCCGGGATCGGACAACACCCCGAGCGGTCGGGGTGCTGCCGCTTGTCAAGGGATACGACTAGCATCCCTGGGAGGTGCCCTCCCGTAAAATGGGGGGCATAGCGGGGGAGGGCCCTGGTGCGCTAATGCGAGCCCAGGATCCTTCTGCTGCTGTGGAAGACCGCCGCTAGGTTTTAGTGGGTATAACTCCCTCATTAGGGGGAGGGGAGTCCCACATAACCACACCGTCCCCCCAGATGGTATGTGTATGCGTAACGCATTTCCTAGCGTCAAAAAAAAAAAAAAAAAGGTACATACACAGAAAGTGACTTAAATTTATACCATGTAAGGATGATTTTTTTTATATAAAACTATCTCAAATTGTTTATTATTTTCCTCATTTTACCATCTTTGAATGTTTCCTCTAACTCCATCCAAGGACATCGTAACTAAAATTGTATTTTAAACAAAATCTTAAGTTGGGGATTAACTTACATTAAGAACCAGTTCACAGACATTAAATTATAAGAACGCATTAAGTGTTAGTATTTATAATAAGTTTTTATTAGATAAAATGAAGGCTTCAATTGACTCTGATAGCAGTGTTTGTTATCGCTTTTAAAGATCAAATTTATTTAAACCTACCGATATAAGTTCACAGTATCTTAAGATAATAAGAGTATTTGACTTGCAATGATTTTTTGCATTAAATCTTACTTAATTTAGAATAAGAACATGTTGTAGAGGAATTACTTAAAATGTCGAACCAAACTGTTTTGGCTTATCTTACTACACATAAAATAGAAGTCGACATTTTCTACGTAATTAAGCTTGGAACCTCTTGCGTGAAAGTTATTTATTGCTAGATTCACATATGCTGTTGCGCTTCATTGCTTCGCGTATGTGCTGCTACGAATATGTTTCTCAAGTAATTGTACAGTGTTTTTACTAATTCTAATGATGAAATTCAACTTAGTTATTCGTGTCTTTAAATATTCCTCTTAAAATATTTCTCTAAATATTGTCTCTTTAGACAATTTATTATGCATGGACAGATCTTTACATAGTATGATTTCAAGTCGCTTTCCGCGTCTGTCGATTTGGCCACACAACGGATTTTGATGCGGTTTTCACCATGAGTTAGGTGATTTGTCACGGATTTCTTTTGGTATTATTATAATAAAACCTAATTAAGTTTTTTTCCTGGACGAAGCCGAAAGCGGGTTACAAGTATAAAATAATTTCATGAAAACGAGTGCAGTATAAAGATAGATTTGGGAAAGATAAAATTAAAATAGTCTTCTTGTATGTTTTTCTAATAAGAAAAAATAAACTTTAATCTTTATTACTTTCGCTTAGTTCTTCTCTACTAATAATGGGTGATTCATTTAGAGGTACTTTTTTGTCTATGGATTTTTTGACAGATGAAGCGTGAGTCGTGATAACCTTTTATGGTATTTTTGTTCTGTATAGTTTGACATTTCATCATGGAAAGACTTAGCCCCGCACAGCGTCTACAAATAATACAGCTGTATTACGAAAATCAGCGTTCAGCGAGGAATGTGTTTCGTGCACTTAGAGAAACTTATGGTCCACATAATCGGCCTACCGAACGCACGATTCGCCATACCATCCAAAAATTTGAGAGCCAATTTACTTTAATAGATAATACACGACCAAAAAGACCACATCCAGCACGTAGCGAAGAAAATATTGCGGCTGTAGCTGAGAGTGTACGCGATGACCGCAAAGAATCGATCCGGCGCCGTTCGCAACAACTTGGCTTGTCATATGCAACGACTTGGCGTATTTTACGTAAGGATCTTGGTTTCAAAGCTTACAAAATTCAACTAGTGCAAGAATTGAAGCCGACTGACCTACCAAATCGTCACCAATTCAGTCTTTGGGCTCTTGAAAAGCTTAAAGAAAATCCACTGTTTTCGTCAAAAATTTTGTTTAGTGATGAGGCACATTTCTGGCTTAACGGATATGTCAACAAACAAAATTGCCGTATTTGGTCCGAAGAGCAACCTGAAGAGATTCAAGCGCTGCCATTACATCCAGACAAAACAACGGTTTGGTGTGGTTTATGGGCCGGTGGAATCATCGGTCCATATTTCTTCAAAAACGAGGCCGGCCAGAACGTAACTGTCAATGGTGACCGTTATCGTGCCATGATAACAGACTATTTGTTTCCTGAAATTGAAGCCCGTGATCTTCAGGACATTTGGTACCAACAAGACGGCGCCACTTGCCACACAGCACGTGAAACCATGGCTTTATTGCGTGAACAATTTGGTGAACAGTTAATTTCGCGCTTCGGACCGGTGAGTTGGCCGCCTAGATCCTGTGATATCACACCCCTAGACTTTTTCCTTTGGGGCTATGTAAAGTCCAAAGTCTATATTGATAAGCCAGGTACGATTGAGCAACTGGAAGCCAACATTACTCGCGTTATTCGCCAAATACCAATCGAAATGCTTAGACGCGTCATCGAAAATTGGAACTGCAGAATGGACTATGTTAACCGGAGTAACGGCCAACATTTGAAAGAAATAATCTTTAAATAATAAATGTAAAGAATAGTTCTTTTGTATAATAATAAAAATTACCCGATAAATTTGTTTTTATTAATATATTTTTTTGTTTTGAAAAAGTACCTCCAAATGAATCACCCGTTATTATAAAGAGGAAATATTTAATTGATTGTTTGTTTGTTTGCATTGAATAGGCTCCGAAACTACTGGATCGATTTAAAAAAATCTTTCACTGTTGGGAAGCTATATTATCAGCGAGTAACAGCTAGCTAAAAATGGGTACGAATTTTCGGAACACCATTATAAATGTAATGTGAAAATGTGAAAAATTTATTATCCTAAAATTTATTTTCCACTTTTTTTCCTAAGAGTCACCGTTTATGAGATATAATGATTTAAAAAGTTGAAAAAGTTGTATTCTTCATAATACTCGTATGCACACGTTTCCACGCCACCTGTGAGGTAGTGTACTTGACGCGTTTTTTTTAACGTGGTTTCCCCGGTAGGCCTATTCCACGAACTATTTTGTATTTTGCACGTTTTTACGAGATTAGATAGATTAGTCACTCATAAAAGAAGAGATGGATCTATATGAGTATGGGGGAACAAGCGGTAGCTTTTTACAGTTCGCTTATAATAGCTTACTCATCCTGGTGCTAACCAGTGTTGAGTCAGAGATGGCATTTTCATCTGCTGGGTACATAGCGACTGACATAAGATGCCGTTTATCACACACCACTCTCGATACTCTTTGTTTCTTAAGAAGTTATTTCCAAAATCCTTCCTAGATCTCTATATCTAGGATAGGTAGGAGTAATTCTGGAAATAACTATATAGATAGATATTCTTTATTCACCATTACAGAAGACTTATACTAGGTTATATTAAATAATAATAATAATATGTTTCGTGAGTTATATTAAATAATAAAGGTATTTTTCTTTCAATTGACGTATCTCATTTAACCCCATAATCACATCTTAGCAATTTTCATCGCTTTTTAGTTATACGATTGAAACAATATTTTTTTGAAAACTACCCGAGATCTCGAAAATACCGAGATCTCGAAATTGCGATCTCGATTCGAGATTGCATTCCCTATATACAGACCAATAGAAAAATATTTTTACTTGCATTACAGATCCATTGATGTATGTAAGCATGGCGTACTTATGTATATTTTGAAGAATACAACTTTTTCAACTTTTTGAATCATTCTATCTCATAAACGGTCGGTGAGTCTTAGGAAAACAGTATCGAGACAATTTTTATAGACAATTGCATGATCTAAAATTTTTGTCTGACCTATTCTTATGACACCGTTTGGCTGAAAAATACAAAAAACCCATTATTGCGAACTTTGACCTTGAATAAAAAATTTTGCAGATGTGGGATTTTCACATTTCATTTATAATGGTGTTCCAAACATTTGTACCAATTTTTAGCTTTAGCGAATTCTTGTAACCTTACCCCTATTTTTTGAGCTAAATTGACCGGACTCAACATCTAGTTTATTATAATTATTTAGAGTTTACAAAAAATGTAATAATATGTATGTAAAAATATACAATGACAATACAGTTAGTTATAATTATTTTTTAATAACAACCAATTCAATAGTCATCAAGAAATTATTTCTTAATTTTAATTTTAATTAATTCTGAATATAATTTTGAAAGATTTTTAGTAGTCTACAGACTACAAATGAAATCGTTATTTCATTACATAAATTCTTTTTTTTAATCGTTTACTTTGATTGTTGCTTTAAACAAAACATTGGGTTGTTGTACCTACTTAGTACGATAACCTGTAAATTAATTTTTAAAAATTGTGTAATCGTTGTTTTAAGAGATTTAAAATTTTTCTAAGATTATTAGTATTTTATCAGCTCTGCCAAGCTTAAAAAAAAGACTAAAAATTGTTCTTTATCTGACAATTAAAAACAATGGGATATTCTTACGCAGCTCGTTCCAAAATGCCCGAACAAAATAATTACACTCTGTCTGCACTCCGGGAAGAAATTAATGTCCGTAATAAATAACAAGCTTTTGTCTGTTTATGTTTCACTTAAGTTATTTCAACACTAGCTAGAATAAAAGAGTGTTGGAAAGTTTTTTCCTTCTTGATAAATATGTGGTCAAATTTTATACTGTACTAGTACTACTCCCTCGGCTTCGCATCGATTTTTTTTAAATATTATATATAACAATATCATACTTACATAATAAGTACGATATGATTAGCAAATCATTATATTACTAAACTATTTGAATTATCAATACTTATCATAATCACAAGGAAATGATCAGCTTTTTACAGTTAAGAAAACCATTTTCACGGTTTGCGCCCTTCGTGCAAACTTTATCAAACTTTATCGCTTATTGTAAAAATTTTATTCATTACATGAAATAATTTGTTTTTTTTTAGGAAATATTACGGTTTTCAATAATGGAAACAGCGATCAATGAGGAAGGTTTGTGTATATTGTTTGCAGAAAAAAATTGTTAACAGTTTTTCAAATAGACTTTCTAACGAAAATAAAAGTTGTAAATATTATTACTCAGTCTGACTACAAAAAAAATGTGTGCTTATTACAAGGCACATTAAATAATATAACTTTTAACTTTATTTAAACTGAGTATCATTGCTGACTACATTTTATATATTTTCTCTCTATTTTTATTTCCCTCTACGATATATATTGGAGCTTTATATTTCTAAAGTATCTGAACTCCTTTTCGGCTTTATTCAACCGTGCTGAGCCTCTGTGAAATGTGTAAAATTGCCAACAGTAGGATTCAAGGAAACTCTTGAAATGAGTTTTGCAAAATAGTGAAATAATAAAATGTTACACATTGGTCTCCTTTGAATAAAATTTTGTTGAATTTTTAAATATACATTACAATATTGTATACAAAACGAGTTCGGAAATATGGAATATATTTTTCTGTTACTAAAATAACCAGCGACTTGCTGCTGTAACCTGTCATTGAGAGAAATTTCTAAACGCGTTTTATTCAACAAAGTTTTACAACTTATCCAAATATTTGGAAACACAAGAAGCCGTATTCCCCCAGTAAAATTTGGCGAATAATTTAGCGAAATGTTGACGATTAAAACAATTTTCGTCGTCAAACTATGCGAGTTTATTAGCGCCACTATCAAGATTAAAAGCTGTTCCGCGCTGAAGGGTCCCGGCCTTTAATTAAGAGGGCTAGAGATCTGACGCCTCAAACCATGGCAGGGATTTAGCACGGTTTGTCAAAATGTACAGACACGCTACAAGATATATTAATTGAATGAACTGATACATATTATTCTATTGTAAAATATTCTATTCGACTTTCTATTTTCAAACAAACATTCCAAATCGTTAGCGTTTTTGTGCAGAAGTTTTTATGTATTTTTGTATGTTATGTATATATTTTGTCATTAGACAAGCTATAATTAAAATTATAAATTAACTCCCGATTTTTTATTGAGCCCAAATAAATTATGGCTAAGAACGATTCCGATCACGTCAGCTGCCTAACAAATAAAATCGGATCAAAACCGACCATTATTCTTTAGATATAGGAAAGCGAATAAATCAATGATTGCAAAAAACAGAAAGCATTTATGGAAATATCTAAAGGTTTTAAGCTCCTCGGTCGAGTCGTTTATAGGTGCTTGCTTTAACGCTCTGTCTTAGGTGTCCCGGGTTTTATTCCCGGCATGAACTTTTTATAGTTGGCTATGGTCTAGATCTGACAAGTTGGCCCTTTTCGCAGTCATTTGGGCAGCCCGTCTAGCGGCAGTAACTACACCCATAGGAGATCACCGTTATATCAGTATTTGTGGTGTTGTGTTTCAGTGAGTGAGTAAGGGATGCCAAAGCTCATTTATCTATCCCTTCTTAATCCCTATCCCTGTGGAGTTGCTTCTGTTATAGGCGACGGTAACTACCTACCATCAAGTGGACCGTTAGCCTGTCTGACAAACCTAACATAAAAATGAATATGCTAACAATACATAATCATTTTAAAAAGTGTAGTTTATTTCAACCATTTTGAATTGACAAATTAGTCACAAATTATTAGTGAGATGCGGTCTATGTATCCGCTTAATCAAAGCCATCTAACTTGTTACGACTATGTCCCTCGGTAATTGTTGGGCTGTAGCAGACCTTTAACAATCACAAGTTACGAGCTTTACAATTTGCAACACCATTATTCTGTAGAAGATTACAGCTGACTTCTGTTAACAGAATTCTCAATCGATTTTGTTAATCCTAATTTCCTAAAAGTTCTACTAGACAGGATTCAAGAGTAGCTATCTGTAATTAATATACATATAAATATCTGCAAACTAACCTAAAATAGATCAGTTCCTTTTTATAATTGCAGGACACATTTATTCCTAATTCGCAAAATGACCACACCGCCTGGCGGTACGACATGTCGGAATATCTCGGCACTTCGCAAAAATTTTTGAAAACAATTTTTGAGTTAAAGAATTCATTAATTTAATATAATTTGCAGTACTTTTCTAAATGACTGTGTTGATAAGCATTATACGGTAGACACATATGTTGAAAAATGAATAGCTGAATACAGTCGATCATGCTGAAAGCGATTCGCAATTTTCATGATTGCGAATGTTATTAGTTAACCTCATCCTACTATGGATGTCAAACATTCTAAGGATTTTAAATCTATGTAAGTATGAATGCTTTTAAATATTATATCTCTTATTTTTTTGAATAAAAAATGAAAATAGGTAATCTAGAAAATAGAAAAAAGTTAGGAACTACATGGTCTATGCATTACAAACCACGTTTCCAAACAACTTGTCAGGTTGCCAAAGTTAATCAAATGTCCTCCACAGCCACAAACACGGCACAAGTGATAAGTTCACAAAATTGTTATAACATTTATTTTGCCCGAATATATCATATGTTTTAATTTATTTTTTTATTAATTTCTATGCTAGTAACATTAAAAGTTTGTAAGTACGGCGGTTGGTTGCATAATCTACATATTTAAAAATATTAAGTTGATTTGTGTACGCTTCAAAAACTCGAAAGTGGAAAGAGGGATAAGCGAGGAAGGTTTGTGTTTATAAAAAATGCATCCCAGGCAAAGCGGGAGCGGGTCATTGATGAAATTTTCTGGATGATGAAATGAAACTTGAAAGTTTATGCATGTGTATCAAAAGTATAACCCTGTTTTTTAATCTTATTATTAATCTAATCTATTTATAACTCCCTTTATTTCTTCAATGTATTAATATTAAAAGGCTTCAGTCTGAGCCAGGTTGGATTCTACTTTTGAGGAATCTGCTCCTTATTTTACTATAGTTAAAAGTTATAAGATGTTATTAAGGGGTTTCACTAACTTCCACGGGTTCCCCGTTTATCCCACTTTCAATATGTGAACACCGAATTTAAATCGGTCTAACAATTTTCGAGTTTTTGTCCACAAACAAACTTAATATTTTTATATAGTTATGTTTATAAAAGATTAGGATAATCTTGACCATTGATCTGTACAATATTGGAGCAGATATTTGTCGCTTTAATTTATGTACTAATAATTAATACACATTATAACTGTAATAAAGCTCACATTTACTTCAAACTCGTGTATCCTGTGGGCGTAATGTCCGCTTTTGCTTAACGCTTGCACTGGTAGAAACTCTAATTGTTTTAGTTTCTCCCTTCACAGTTTGACGTTTAATTAGAACCGGATAGCTCTGTTTGTTGTTCTATATAAATATGTGTTTATGCCATTCGGTGGGACGCATTATTTAATACCAGTATAGGCACTGTTTGTTGATTGTATATAAGTATTACTAACAAAATTATTGATTAGATTTTATTTCGCGGTCATCGTTTTCTCTGATTTATTCCAAAATTCAGCAAAAAAACTATGCTGAGAATTAGAAAATGTCTGTAATTATTATATATAAAAGGCGATGTGTGTAGGTATGTATCTCCCTGTATGTCTCCTATAGACTCCAACACAGCTGAACCGATTTTGATGAAACTTTCAGACAATCTTCGGATTAGTACAGCGGGTGTTCCTGTAAAGTTTGGTAGCGATCGGACGCGGACGAAGTCGCGGGCAAAAACATTAGTTTTAATTGAAATTAAAAGCCTAAAAACCTATACGGAGGATTCTCCTGGTGTATGAAATGTCTTTATTGTTTCATAATAAGAGTTACCTGCTAAAATACTGAATATAATATTTTAAATCGCCAGGGACTTAAGCTACTAAGATAACTATAAATCGCGGCACGTAAGTTGAACCAAAATGGCGGTCTTCGCGCAGGTAAAATTATGAAAAAAGTGTTAGACGAATGCTCCGCGGTTAAAGAGAAAGCCGTGATATCGTCGTATTTAAGTACCTAGATTTTTGAAAAGTGTGAAATTTAGTGAAGTTATTTAATTAAACACAAGTTAAACGGAAAATCAAATGTCATAAAATTAATCTCGGCTTAACTCGGATACAAAAATTGAAAAGATCAAATTTTTGTATTTCTCAAAGAACAGTGGCGTAGAAAGTGGTCATTAGGTATTATTAAATTATAACAGTTAAAGTAATAATAATAAGAATTTAATACAAAAAAAGTTAGTGTAGGTACATGTTTAATCACTAACATTCATTATCAAAAATGATTATAAACGTCAAATACCATCCTTCTCGACTGCCTCCTTAAAGTTGATTGTGGTCTAGTCATATTCTTGAAATTAAATTGAATGTTCACACGACAGAAATATGAGTCAAAAAACTGAAGTTTGTGCGCGATTGTACCCCAGGGCCAAGCAGAGCGTGCGCGGGCGGCGCGCGGCGGAGTGCGACTGCGTGGCATCGCACCTCATACCGCACTACGATTGAGACCCAAAAATGTGTTACTGCGCATCCAAGTTTATAGTTCAATTTAGGGCTAGCGCATACATACAACTTTTTCATCGACTAAACTGTTTAGTCGAGTTGTGTACTTCTCGTGAGTTCCACATGACTAAACTGTTTAGTCGATGGAGGTGCGCATACAATCGATTTCAGTCGATTTATCTCCTAAACAAATCCAACAGTCTTCTGTAGGCAACGCTCGAGTCAAGGTGCTAAGTACAATGCCATTTAACCATATAGTTATAGCTTGTGCTTTACTTTATATACGTTTTAAAAGAGATAAGAAAAGGAGGTATTGTGTATTAAGTGACAGATTATTTTGTGGAATATTTCATACGTTGCATTCTAAGCTAAAAGAGCACTTTAAATTAATGTCCGAATACTCCTTTAGACTTATTAAGTAAAGCGCGGGCCTTTTTTCTATGCTATCAATAAACTCCTCCGTATCGTCTGTAATGGTTCCCGCCATTGTGACAAGAAACGTGGCGCCCGCCGCTTCAAATGCTAATACGAGACTGAACAGTCGCGGATCGACTGTTTAGTCGATGTTATGCGCACTTCAATACATTGCAATACAAAATGAGCGCTTGATCGATAGTTGTCCAACTTTTTAATCAAAAACAGATCGATACAGCTTTTTGATTTTTTTATCGATCAACTGTTGAGTTGACAGTATGCGCACGTTCATATATTGCTATAAACTTATGAAACACAACAAAATAGTTGTTCAACTAAAAGTTGTATGTAAGCGCTAGCCCTTAGGAGCCGCGTATTATACTAAGATATAGATTCAATATGACTGAGTTGAATCAAGAACTTATATAAGTATTATATTTTACTACAGTACAGTTTTTTGTAAAATAGGATTAGCAATACCAACCTTTGAAAATAGATCAATAATCTACATAATATAAAGAAAGGACAAATTCGATATATGAAATTATTTTGATTTATTCATAGCAATTATATTATTTAACAGAAATAAGATAGTTCACTCATACCTTTTTATATTTGCGAACATTGGATAGTGCGGTAAAAATGCTTTTATCAAGCTTTTATCGCCACGTTCTGTTTGAATAGGTTGATATCGAACCAGAGAGGACTCGTACTTATCTATTTTTATTAAAACCATCACAAGCAATAAAATGATCCATTTAAATTTATTTTGTATATAAATCTTTAGTATATTATTATGACAACGAATCTATTGGGTTAGAGGATTTTGAAGAGGTTAGAGGAGAAACAGACAAACGCGGACAACGACTTTAATTTATAATATGTATTAAGGTTTTAATAAAAGAAATCAATGGCAACAAATAGAGATATGCCATCGCGGAGTTTTCTATAGGACTAAAAGAACTATAGGACTAGAAGAACTACATTTCTCTTGTACATCGTTAATATGATGTAATCTCTTAAAATAAGCCTACGTAGCTAAGCCTTGTAAATTTATTTACATACTGTAGATACGGATCTCCACTGCCAACAGCTCATGAGACTCAAACAAGAAATAGAGATAAAAACGACCGAAATTGACTAACAGAAAGACGTGGTTATTCACATGGTAATAACGCCAGTCCACACATATTTAGCCACTCAGCAAATATTGAGAGCTTGGTTGGTAAGTGTTAATGCAATGTACCATGTAGCCCTAACGTTGCACCCTCAGATTTTCACCTGTTTCGGTCTCTTCAGAATTCTTCAAGAAGTGTTAGGTTAACATCAAGAGAATACTTTCAAAACTACTTGTCGAAACAATAATGTACCTAATCTAACTACACATGTATGTCATATATTTTAAACTTATAAGTGAAGTTCCAAGGAAAGAAAAAAAAAAGAAACGCGAATAAAATGAAATAAAAGAATCCAAGATTAAATGCAGTAAATGAATGACCTCAGTGTCGCATTACCATTATCTTTTCTTTTGTTTCTTCGTTGCACTCGAGTTAATCAGGAAGAAGAAAGCGGCCAGATAATGGAAGCTTCAAGAAAAATAATGCATTGTTTTAAAAACATTAAAAACATTTAATCTTTTAATTAATTAATTACTGTTAACGTTCTTTCTTGAGAAGGATTTCTTGTTAAATTGTAAAAATATTAAATTGGTTTTTAGTTGTTGAGTCCTTCTGCATAATAGCCAAGTAAGGTACAGGAAATCATTGGGGAGCACTTGAACGCTAGACACAAAGTTTTTTGTCCTCCACCGACGTGATTTGAATTCAATAAACGGGATCGAGTCAGCCGCAGATCGCTTTCCATGGAAATGAAGGGAGTTTCTTTTTTATTTTGTCGAAGAAAGAATAATTCCATTGGCGGGTAATCGCGCCGGAGATTGGAGGTAGATATTAAAAATCCAAGGGGAAGTTATTCCGTCATCCGGTTGCTTTATCGTTTTCATTTTGTCGCAAGTTTCGCGATCTCAGTTTAATTTTGTCCAGTCATTTCATTTACCAGTCGTATTTGAAATGTTGGTTTTTAATTTCTTCCTTTTTATTAACTCAATTTATCAATCATCATCAATACTAATAATAAATCTGTAAGGGTCGGTCATGGAGTAAGTTACTTTGTTTTCAGAGATATCGTGTTTATAGGCTCTATACATGATACTGAAACTAAATTGACAATTTTTAGATTTTTTTTCTGTGTGTATGTATGTATGTATGTATGTATGTATGTATGTATGTATGTATGTTCCTCCATAACTCTGAAACGAACTAACTGATTTTCATGAAACTTGGTAGATAAACATTTGGACGTACGGGACACAGGTTAGGCTACTTTTTTTCTTTTTCAACGCGGACGAAGTCGCGGGCACCAGCTAGTATTTTATAATATAATATAATATAAAAATGTACCCTGGAATGTGAAACATATTAAAAAATAATCAAATAAATATGAATAGGTATAGCAGAATGGATTATGCTATAAAATTTGCTAATGTTTTTTTTAATGTCAAATTAGAATACTTACTAGAATATCCAAAAACTACAAAAGTAGTGAGTTTATATAGCAAAAATCATTAAAGAATAAAAGAGTGCTTTGTTGTTCCAAAATCAAATTACTAAGATAGAAAAAAAGATAGGCAAGAAAAGACAAGAGAAGGGGAGAGTACAGTGTTGCATTAAATAACAATAAACGGCGACAAGAGGGATAGAGTAAAAGTTAATTGAACCACGGTAACTAAAATTTGAAACCGATTTTATGTCATAAACAGCAACTTATTTTGTTATTCTCTCTCGTTGGTCATGTATAAAGTTAAATAAATTCGATTCCGTACTAAAAATATTTGTTCCAAATAAAACAAATAAAACCTTTATTCGAATAGGTTAAAAATGTATCATAAAAACACGAATAATTCAGTTCATTATTAAGTAGCAGCGTATAATTTGGACGTATACGTTTTAATTAAGAATAAAATCATTTGCCGAAGGATTTATACGGTCAGCTATATGGTTTAAAATTCGTTTTAAAACAGTTTTGTTCATTGTTTATACTATTGTGCATTTATTATGCTTATTAATCAGCATTTTTATTATAAAACCGTTTTAAAATTGTTTTATGTTTTGTTTATTATTCTCTATTTGTATTTATTTTAAACTAGCTATTACTCGCGGCTATTTCAATATTTTGTCGCACTACTACACATTATCCTAATCCTCGGAAGTATGTATGTTTGAATGTTCGTTACTCAATCACACAAAAACGGCTTAACGGAATTGCATGAAATTTGGCACACATATAGCTTATTGCGTGGATTAACATATAGGGTACTTTTTATCATGGAAACATAACACGATAATCTCAAAAACTACTGAACGGATTTTCCGAACGGATCTCAAAAACTACTGAGCTCAAAAACTAATGGAAAAAGCGTCACACGGGGACGTTTTTATATATTACTAGCTGTTGCACGCGACTTCGCCTGCGTAATTCGCTGATAATGTGGCTTTCTGGTGAAAGAATTTTCAAAATCGGTCCAGTAGTTTTTGAGTTTATTTATTACAAACTCTTATCAGAAGAAAAAATGCACCCGTGCGAAGCTGGAAGCGAGTCTCTAGTTGCCCATATGTTAATGTATAACTATGAATCAATACACGCTAAGTAAACAGCAACGTTAATTTAGTAAACAATCCTGCTTAAAAAATTGTCAGACAAAATTAATTTGTCGCGAATATAAATTACCAAAAGCTCGTTAACAATTTTAGTAAAATATTGACTAGCTATATTTTATAGGGGCAATTAAATTAACGTCAACCTATTAAACAGCTCCGACAGTGTAACTATGTAGTTTTATAAAGCGCTAATTACCTGGACGGTTTTAATTACCTTCAGTAGCTTTCAACAATTTCATATTACGGTTAATATTTTTATTAAAATTGGTACCTCTGTGGAAAACATGACACTGGGAATTGTACGTCATGATCTTAAGATGTAAGCTATATATTATATTCCAAATTAATTACTAGAGACAGCACAATTTGGATTTCTTTTAAGAAAGAAAGAAAGAAAGAAAGAAAGAAAGAAAGAATTTTATTCACTGCACACAACACAAAGACACAAACATAGGTAATACAAAAACCACAAGACAGAAATGAATAAAAAACAGGTAAAAGATGTGTGTACCCTCGCGGCAGCGAATCAGATGCTGGCTCATATTCTAGACAAGACAAGACAACACATTTTATGCAAACATATTTTATAAATTACTTAGACATAGGAATGAATTAGACACGTAAATAAATTTAATACATAGATAAATAATATAAAAAGTTATTCCCGATTTTCTGCTGTCGTTTAAAGTAAAACTAAATAATTAAAACTAAATGCAATTTAAAATATAATATTTAAACAAGGACAAACAATAAATTTAATAGCGAATGTTTGAATCAACCCCGAACAGAAGAAATTAAACAAAGAAAATTGCCGAATATTACGAGATTAGGGACTAGTTTTAATTTCAAGCTTCTGCTGTGGATTAAAGAGAAATTTTAAGCCAGCATAAGCCATGTTAAGCGCTCGTGCGGTGAATTTTATTTCCTATTTCTAAACTAAATAAGAGCGTATTAACCAAATAAACCTTGTAAGAAAAATCTCACCCGCAAACCTCGGCGGCTGGGGCGGGACAAGTATCCCTCCCCTCTGCTTTCTCGCCTTGCTGTCGTCGGGGGGGGGGGGGGTGAGTCAGGGATCCTGGGAAACCCGGGGGGTGGACCCAGGTCCCTGCTCACCCGCCGGAGGTGTTGCCGCCCCTGGGTCAGAGAAGGGGTCTGTGGGGTACGGTTCCGGTTGAGCCCCCACTTACCCGCGGTGGGTGGCTCCCGGGTAAAATCCGGC
The DNA here is from genome assembly GCA_936446665.2 of Synanthedon andrenaeformis. NCBI lineage: Eukaryota > Metazoa > Arthropoda > Insecta > Lepidoptera > Sesiidae > Synanthedon > Synanthedon andrenaeformis. The sequence continues at coordinate 6,765,316 of OW387781.2, read as the reverse complement.
GACCGAAGACTTCCTCGCCCGTTGTCTGAGGTCTACGATTCCGGTTGAGTCCGCACGTATGCTCCGGTGCGTGCGGCTCCCGGGTAAAATCCGGCCCCCCAAAGACTGCCTCACACGGGGTCGAGGAGCTGGTGTACGTCGCTGCGGCGGCGTCGTCCAGCTGTTCCGGGCGCCGGAGTAGGGCATCTGGCGTCCGGGACTTGATGAGAGGTGTGGTGGCCCATTGATGTTCCTGTGTGTCGCCACAGGAGTGGATCGCAGCCTAGCTGCTGAAGGTGGGTCCGCAAGGACACGGCAGCGATTGTGGGGCCCGGAGACAAGGCCTCGCTGTGATTCCTGGTCGCATATCTGCCGCCGATGGTGGAACATGGGGGGGTTTTAGTGCGGTAGTGCCCGGTGATAAGACGCGTCGCCGGGCGAGTCCCACATACCCCTTCGTCGACTGCCCTAGTCGGCGAAGGGCAATCCGTAAACAGTGATTTCCCCTCCTCAACAAAAAAAAAGGATCACATCTGTTTGGTTAGTTAGTTAACAATATTTTGAAAGAATTCCACTGTGAGAACTTCAACAATTTAATATTTTAATAAAAATAGTTGAAGAAAAAATAGAATGAATATTATATTATGAAAGATGAAATCCCTAATTTATCATACAATGCTATAAAGAGTAGGTTACACAGACAACAGATGATTTCGCTCACAAAACATAACTCACACATTAGATACATTGACACTAATAAATGTTCCGCGACGCTATTGTTCGTTGAATAATACTCGTACATTCACAATGTAAATATTATTTATGTGTCCATTACGACAGGTCAAACTGATAGTTCAGCAATAACCGTGCTAACATTAATTTAAATTGAATTATTAAGTTTGCCTAAACGACTATTTTAACTTGAGCCCTACGTGGCAAAGATTTCTCCAGATTTCAACTCTCACTGTAACAATAGAAGGGGGATCGGTAGCTCAACTAGTGGATATCCTTAATGCAGTAGATATACACTTAGTTCAATGGGATTATAGCTTCATATCCTGATGGTTATATTCTAACTCGTTAAAGCCGATTCAGTTATTAACAGTTACTTAGAAACTTCCAGTATACTATTATAGGTAATTGTACTAAGTTTAATAGTAACTGTAATATTCAATTCATTATATTACTGATGGTGGAATCCCGGGGAGGGGGGGGGACACGACAACAATCCCTTTATTTTATATTTTAGACAATCCCTCGGGAACCTAACATTTTTTCAGGATAAAAAGTATTCCTATAATGTTAATTCAGGTAATAAACTATTTGTGTGCTAAATTTTATCTAAATCTGCTCAGCCGTTTTTGCGTTATTGAGGAACAAACTATCGCATTTTTAATATTATTAGGATTATGATTACGGTGATGTAGGGCGTATAATGTTCACTACATTAGTGACGAATAAAGTATGTAAATAAGAACTGTAGATAGATGTTCATTACATTGAGTAGCTGCTTCTTAATTATTTATTAATGACGTATGACATCGGTGGCAATTCCTTTAATATTATTTACCTGCAGACAAACAGAAACCAATGTCAAGACTTGACATCACAATGAAACAATGATGTTGTTCGCCAAGGATATAAAATAGCCAGAGAGATAAGTTAAAAGTTACAAAAGATTACCGTATTTGCTCTTTTTTTTCGATTCGGTCCCAAAAAAGCCTAAGAGAAAAAAATACAAATAGAATGAATGACATACCTACTTAAAGTGTTGAAACGAACTTGTTATTTCGAATAATTATTGTAGGAATGGTATATTATTATATAGTTTATATTTTATAATGTTATATAAATATATAGTTTGTATTGTATGTACATAATAACACACTTTTATAATACATTTAATATTTGTTAAAGAGAAAAGATTATTTATACAAAAATACTAATCTTTTCTGTTTTTAATGAATAAACTCAAAAACTACTAGACCGATTTTGAAAATTCTTTCATCTTAGAAAGTTACACTATCAGCGGATAACATACTTAGGCTATATTTTATTAAGTAATACCGACGCAGTCGCGTGAAACAGCCAGTTACTTATATTATTGAAATTAAATATTTTTAAATGATTTAATATTCGCATTCTATCGCGTTGTCCGCGTCTATAAATTTCTTTGTGTGGCATTAGTTAGGCTATGTCAAGTGAACTTAGAATCGCGTCGGTTCTTAACTGCTACGAAGGCCTACGAAGGCATGATCTGTCCTGTTTCTCCGCTAATACTTCTTTTAAATCACCTAACGGATTTTGATACCATTTTCACTACAAAAACCGTTGATCACACTCACAAAGCCGGGAACAGGTCGCTAGTATTTACATAAAATATAATATAAAAGTATTGAAATACAGAGGTAACCCAATGCTTTTACATAATATCGTGCTTTTAATATGTATTTAATTAATGTAACTTTTCTTAATATAAGTATATTTTATTAATTTTGAAGAATAAATTTCTTGAACCTGTACTAATTATTATTTTAGTAACATTTGTTAGATTTTATACTAATAGTAACAATAAGTACCTACAGCTTGTACTAAAATTAATTATAATTTTGTGTAAAATTTAACCCACAGATAATCATATTTATTCATTCTCTTGGAATGTCCGAATGATTTAATTCTAACTGTCAAATTAATTTATAAAATTTGTTTAGTAGTATCGTTTCAATAATAAATCTAAAATCCGCTTTTAGCCTATACATTAAAGTGGGGCAATACTCCAATCTCACTCAAGTCGTTACAAGACGTTTCAAACCTTCCGTCTCGAAGTCCGGGACCAAATTAGCCCTTTAGAGTGAATTTCTCTCTCAAACTAACTTTGCTTACTAATATCAATTTAGTGAGCCTCCCATTGTGATAAATTTGAATTTAATTTTCTTGAACGTGCTTTGACGAAAATTTCTGGTGATTATTACATTTTTTTGTTTGTTGAAGTTGTCACACCTATTTTTATGGAAATCAGTGTGAAAACAGCTTTTTTCATTAACTCTATAAAAAATTTATAATTCTATAGTAAACACAATGGTTAACGAACAAGTCGACAAGCGAACAAAGTCGTGGCTAAAAGTTGGTATGAATACAATATGATCATTGCTATTAAAACTATGGATCATTTTATCATCGGGTATTTTGGTTTATAAGCCTTAAATTAATATATCTGAAAAGCCTAAACCCTCTGTCGCGTAATTGTGTTGGTTTTGCGTTTCAATTTAATAAGCAACAAAATTTAGTACAAAGGCACATTAACCAATATTACCACAAACTAAATGCACCCGTAAAAGCCCCGTCACGGCCTTAAATTGTTTAAGACTCGCTTGACAACAAACAGCGGTTTTACCCGCAAATAAGAATGTCACGCAACATTAACCGACATCATATTTTGTGTTACAAAAACCAAATTTATGTGTAGGTAACCTAACTTACATTGTGAATAATGTTTTATTAATATAAAAATATATGAGATTATGGAAATTTATTTAAACAAGCCAGTGTTTCATTATTACTTACTAGTTGTTTTACAAAAAGATAAAATCACTATGTAAAAGAAGATAGAAATAACAAGTATCTCATTCTATTGGCCTCTCGGTCTTCCACTTCAAATGTCTGACCTCAATATAATGTCTCATTATATTGAATTTCTTCGAATGCTATTGCGATAACTATCCTAATTTAATTATACTATTGCTTTTAGTCTGGTAAATCTTTATGTTAGAAATATGTTTGTTATTTCTCAGAAAACTTGATTGTTTTGTTAAACGTAATTTACTTAACTTATATAATATATGATATTTACTGATACTGTTTCAAACTGAGTATATTTCTAATGTCCCAACAAAAGACAAGGAATATTAGGAATAAACTTTGTCGGAACAACCGGAAACAAAAAGAACTAATTTGTCTATTAAGATGCAGAAAGCTTGGTAAGTATATACCTATCAGTGGCTTTATCTATACTCTAACTGAAGAGTTTGGTTGAACGCGCTAATCTCAGGAACTAATTGACTAACTCAGGTTCGAATTGAAAAATTCTTTTTGTGTTGGATAGTCCATTATAAATTTAATGATTATTTGACTCACAAGTTTAATTCACTGGATACTAGTAGTTTTTATTATTATAATAATGAAACCTACTTAAGAGTTTATGTGTTACTTAAGTGTTACTTAATAATTTATGGGTTTATATCATTAAAATAACTTATTAATTAACTAAAGCAACCTCATAGGTGCTGCACGTGCTGTGCCGACCTAACAAGATAAGGAAAAAGAGATTAGGAGGGGATAGAAAAATGGACACAAATTATTTAAATTGACTCAAGGAATAGAGTATATACATTTTTGGCATCTGACGTACGTACCTACTGATGCACAATATCTCTTATAAACACTTATAAATATAATGCTGCTAATAACAAAAGGTATGTATTTCACATACCACGAACTTGCAAACTTGCAACAATCTCGTTACCAAGAATTTATAACCACTGAGAACCGACTAAAATATTAGTACTTGTAGAGGATGGTGTAACAGCTTCTGTAATATAATTTTTAATAAACATCTTTGCATAGTATAATTTGAAGTCGTTTTCCGTGTCAGGCTGTATGTGTATCCGCTAACAATAAACCAGAAAACTTATTTTGATGCGGTTTTCACAATCAGTTAGATAATAATTTTTCACGGAAGGTATAATAAAAAAATGTAATAAACATAATAATTATGTAATAAGATAATAAAGTTTTTACAAAATTTGCAGAAAAAAATGTACTTACCGTGCGAAGCCGGAGGCGAGCCGCTAGTTAAGATATAAAATAACATTCACACTTTAATTCCATTGAAAGTTTTTAGTTTCAAGTACAGTAATTTAATAATGTCATAATATCTAAAACCCGTGTGCGCCATGTCCCCGCAGGCAGTTTACAGCTGGACGACGCCAGGTGGCGCACTAAGTGCCGAGGTCGCCACTTTACACTTAACTAGTTACATGAATTTATGAGCGGCACTCGCTGAGAAGCGTATTCCGAACGGTGCTGTAACTTAAAATTTAATAACGGAATACGACTTTAAGTGGGTATACTCTAAAATATGAGATCTTTTCACAATGTTAACTAATCAAAATTCATTTCGTGAATGGATCACTGTTTGAAGGGTAGGTTATTTAACAGAAAATTAAGAACTTTGATAAATGAGTATACTAATAACTAAACTTAATACCTCTTCCTGGGCGAAGCGGGGAGCGGGTCACTAATAAAGAACTAATACATCATTCACTCGGCAGTGAAAAGCACTAAGATAACAAGTTTAACATATTTCTCGAAGATGGAAACTGATAAATTTACGGTATGATTTTAAAGATAAACAACAATACAGTAAGTAATTCATTTTTATATTTATTCGTCCATCTATTAATGAGATATTTAAAAAGATGCAATCGATATACAAGTTTGTTGGAAGACGAATATAAGTTAGAACCATATTCTCCTCCAATTGAGCAAAGCATAAAAGAGACCTAACAAATATTTTATGCAGTTATCAAAAATTTAAGGGGGAAAAATTATGCTGTCAGCGCGGGCTATTTATACACTACCGGTCGAGCTGTGATTGTGTCCGTCGCACTAACGAACCGCTTCCCGCGACCCGTGTTTGTTCAACTATCGCCGAGCCGAAGGCAGAGTAAATAGTTCAATAACATGGGTTAGTTTGTGGCCTTTTCCGAAGCATAGTTTTTGCGAATTTAGTTTTTAGTCTTGATTAGGATTAAATGGAATCATTCTCAACGCTGAGAGTTCATTTACGAATGAAAAAGGTTGAAGTAGGTATCGTCTAATGTGGTGTAAAATATCAGGAAGGAGATTTGTTCTTATTTATGTTAAGGTCGGCAGAAAGCTACAAAAACTTGCTGTATAATAATATTGCACCTTAATTCATAGGTAATTTTGGTAAAATTTTTGTTACGTCATAGGTTAGGTTAGTTTTTACTAAAATAAATTTATCAATCCTTATTATTCTAAAATATTTACTTTTTTGTTAGCAGTTGTTATTTATTGTACAGCGAACCGAAATAACCTGAAAGATAGTGAATGAATTATAAATATCTAAATGGATGTCGATTATAATTTCGATAAGACAGTTTAGGTTTTCGGTAAATAGTAGGTAATATGAGTATCTAAACCCACGTCGAATATAATGTCTAACCGTTTACCAAATGCTAAATTGTGTTGGGTAAAAATATTCCAAATATTACGTATGAAAAGTTTTACCCAAAATTGGCTGAATAATGTAGAAGGTTTGCCAACATAGGTAATACGCTATCGTCTATGTGACCTGGCACTGGTTAACGTAGAATAATTCAGTACGCTTTAAGTGACCACCCATTATCCTTTTCTTATATAAAACCTTTCTAAAGATATGATTGCTTACTGTTGGATACCTAGACCATTTTGACGCAATCCACTTCATATTCAATATACTTAGTTCGCAACTGTTTTTAAGTTACACATAGCAAGTAGCACCTCTGAATGGCTTGTACCAGAATCAATAGGACAAACAAACATTGAATCGACCGATAACAACGTTATAGCCCAGTACAGCGAAGTTGTATAACATAATATATGCAAGCATACATAATGCAAACAGGATTCCGAGAGCAACATACAAACATAACATCCACGTCCATTCTATGCACGTTTGTAGATAGTGGTACAAGTTCAAAGTACCGCAACCTCTGAATCAAGTTTTACAAACTTTTCGAATATAACCAAAAACTGTTGATATTTATAAAAAATAAAAAAAGCCTTTATTGCTGTTTTTTCTTTACATTCTTACTTAAAAGTTAATGCCTAAACGAAATTCATTTTAAAATATTTACATAAATCGGCAAACGGTTGTCATTCAGCTTGTCTCCCGACCCGACATAGGCCTCCTCTAAAGATTTCCACTTATTCCTGTCTTTTGCTGTACGAGTCTTTTAACTCCTAAAGTACTACTCTCCATTCCGTTCTGACAAGTTTTTATTCTATTTGCTAGTTGCTCCGTCAATGCCCATGTTTGACACCCGTGGTAGAATACACATATTATATACCTTCCTTTATAGGCATATTTATACTTCATTACTTCGCTAAGTGACCAAAATCGATTCCACGCATTGGTTGTTCTTCTTTCTATTTCTTTTGCATGCAATTCTCTGTAGATAATAGTTGTCCCAAGTATATATATATATATTAATAGTATTATTCAGACACATATTTAATCGGTTCATTATGTTATGATGTTTATGACATTATCATTTTATTTAATAACACTGCTTACTTTATTATTACAGTTTATGTTTTTTTTCCTACAACGAGTTATTCTGGTCTTAAAGACGTGAAAATACACGTGACGTGACTACTCGAACAAATACGCATTCGCTTCTTTCTAGTTGAATTGAGCATAAATTTAAAAAAAAAAATATCTACACACTTTAAAATCATCGATCTATAAAATATAAAAAATAAATGTTGCGTCGTCAATTAAAACTGCTCCGCGAGGCGTGCATTTACTAGAAGAGAGATTTTTGAAATGTATTGAAAATATTTTAATTCTGAAATAAGTTTCGTTTGTTAAAATGATTGCAGTGAGACATTATGTATCTCCTCTTAACCCCTATTTTACTATGGTCGAGAGTGCACTTGCAGTACCTACCTATCGATTGTGTTAGTAGACGATGAGCTACCTACTATCAAATGGGCCTTCAGCATGCACGATGATCTTGACATAAAAAAAAATTGCTATCGTAATGAAAATATTAATGACAAAAGACTTCATGTAGATGTTTTTAAGATTATGTTTGGATTTTTGGATGTTCTCAATAACTCAAAAATGGCTAAATGGATTTGCATGAAGTTTGGCACATATATAGTTTATTACCTGTATTAACATATAGGATACTTTTTATATTGCAAATTTTTTTTTTTTTTTTTTTTTTTTTTTTTTTTTTTTTTTTTTTTTTTTTTTTTTTTTTTTTTTTTTTTTTTTTTTTTTTTTTTTTAGTTCGAAAGAATTTTCGATGTTTATTTAATATTAAAATAGAAGAACAAAAATTAAATATAAATCCTAAATAAAACTAAACTAAACTAAAATCTAAAACTAAATAAGCCTAAAAAATATCTAAAAAATTGGGCGCCCGCGGCATGGTGCCGAGGATGCTGGCAGCATTTCCTCGCTGTATTGCAATGCTAATGCGTTGCGCGAGGAAACTGCCAGCTCGTCGGTCACCAGTGGTGTTGGTAAGCCTTTTCGAAATGTCTTTGAAAAGTTGGCGAGCGCTGGGACCCCACGGACCAAGGGTCTCGACTCCGAACGGCATAAAAATGTATCCGGAACCGAGACTCTGGTATTTCGCGGTCTTTAATTTTTCGGCTACTTTAGCGGCTGCACCCATTTGCCTACTCGTTTCGTGGATGCGGGAAGGAGCCAATGTGTCCACGCAAGTAGCGTCCCACACTAGAACCCTTCCCACACTCCATGGAATCAGGGACATGCCGTCCGGTCTCTTACCGTCATCCCTGGCTATGCCAGTTGGTTCCATTAAGGTAGGAACGTTGATGGTGGCAAGAGACCGGCGGATTATATCATTGAGTGCGGCGTGTCTGGAAAAGCGACCGGCGCTTTTCTGACATGAAAGCCCGTGGTGACCCAACTCGTCAACTTCGTTGCCGCAGGCACACCTGTGTGGAGCACAGACACGAACCCCGAGACGAAGACACGTGGCCAGACGAAGGGTGTCTGGCTCGAGGAACGTGCCAATGTTTGGCGACGGGTAGGCCCGCAGCCAATCTCCGGACTCCTTCGCCCCTGTAGCCAATAATCTGGCCTGTTCTGAGCCCGTGCTTTGACTTTGGAGAGAGTTAAATGTAATTTCGCATATTGTGTCATCCCAGCTCCTCTGACAATTTGGATGAGATGGTAAATCCTTGCTCGGGCAGGCAACTGACCAAGCCTTTCTGGCCTCCTCCAAGCCCGCAGTCTCATAGTTTGAGGGAAGATCCCGTAAGATTTTACCTATGAGACTAGTGGAGCTGTGGACGGAAGATAGAAAAGCTGGTAAGGACACGCTAGAGATTTTTCGGATCCCTAGCCCACCATGTCTGATGGGTAAGGATGCTTGGGTCCAAGACTTGTCGCTGAGCTGAATGTTTAAAATCGATTCCAATGTTAACCTTATAAGGTCGTCTAAAGGTGATAGAATATTTTTAAATTTCCAGAAAGGGCTACAGCGAAGAACATACGTTAATTTAGGGACGAAAAGGCAAAATTTGAGGATAGATATTGCATAATGCGGGCTTATTTCTAGTAGGCGATAGTTTTTGAATTTAGAAATGGAATTTTGTATAAAATCCGAAAAGGAGTCTTCAAAAACGGGGGACCCTAGGAGGTAAAGAGAGTGGTTATAAACTATTTTGATGTTAGGTGTTAGTACATTGAATTTTTGTTGAATTTCATGGTAATTTGGACAGGAATTTGGGATGTATAGCTCACATTTATTGAAATTCAATTCCAAACCGATGTTTTTAAATTCTGTCTGAATTATTGTAAGATCAGACAAAACTGTGTGTACATCTCCTCCTAGGGTTCCATCGTCCAGGTACCATACGTTAAATTTAGATTTTAATTTTTTAATAATAGGGCTGATTGCCAGAGAGAAAATTGCGGGCCCGAGAGGATCACCCTGCTGACAGCCGACCTCGGATGATAAAACGTTTTCTCGGTAGAATAATTTAGTAGGATCTGCGTACGAGAGAAGAAGGTAATTGTAGATTTCAGGAATATTATGTTTTGCTTCTGTCAACAGAGTCTCTCTGTTTAACGAATTGAAGGCGTTTTTCACGTCAATTTTGATCAACACTTCAGACGTTGTATTGGTGAGGAAGGTGCGCAGGGAGTGTACGGCTGCTTCGCAACCCCTTTTGGTGCCAAAGCCTAATTGTATCGGTTCAAACTGAGATTGTAGTTTTGTTTTGATGTGTCGGACTGCTATTTTAGATGCAAGACGCCGAAGTGTTGTACCAACGGCTACAGGTCGTACCCCGCCATCTTTTTTAGTTAAGGCGATAAGATTGGCGCCGAAAAGGATTGGGACTATGTCGGAGTTGATGTTGCCAGAATACATTTTGTTAACTAATTTTGTTATTGAATTTAGGAGCTTTTCACCAGCATCACCAGCAGAGGTTGAGATAAGGTCCTTAAGATGTTGGGGTGAGATCCCATCCATTCCAGCCGCGGAGCCGGTTTTAAACGAAACAATCGCGTCAAGGGTGTCTTTATTGTTGATCGTTAAGCATACTTGTGTAGCCGTTGGTGGATCCAGGAAATACGGTGTTGAAGGAGCTGGGGGATGTTTAGACTGTAGGGACGAAAGAGTTTCAGGGGTATCTGGTGACAGCACTTCGCTTGTGAAAAGGAGGCGAGCAGCGCTTTTTAGGTCCCCATCGCTAATTTTAGCTTCTATGTATTTGCCTCGATTAAAAGATACACTGTTTCTTTTATTAGCTGCGGAAAGAGGACAAGTTTGATTAGAACAGTTATTTTTAATCTTCTGTGTAAGAGAGATGGATGAATTGTTATTATCGACGTGGAGCGTGTGAAAAGAAAAAAGAAGGAGGTTATGCCAGTCATGAATATTATTATTTTCTAAGCATTTATCGATTATGTTGGACAGATGAGTAGCGACGGTGATTCTAGCACCACGGGGTATTCTTTTAACTAATTGTGTACTGAGTTTTAATTTGCTAATATGAAGATAGAATGAAATGACTGGATCGTTGGTGAGTGAAGGTGCGGGTGGAGGAGTATTATGGCTGCATGCTGAGGGTGCGACATTTTGACTTTTACAATTTCTGTGTGATTTTGTGAAATGAATATTAAGTGCTCTTACAGATTTAAAATGTCTGGGGCACAAGCTGCATGTGTGATTTAACGAGGTGTTGTCATCAGGCTGGGAGGAAGGTTGCATCCACACACGTATAAAAATTATCACAGAAACTTAAAATACAATGATTAGGAAACTTAAATTAAAATATACTAAGAAAAATAGTAAAATACACAATATAATAAAAGCTTGTACATTCACCCATTGTCACTTGTGTCAAATTGTAATATGTATCGGACACCAAACAATCAACAACACCAAACAAGATATTTATGTATTATTCTTGAATAGTAAGTCGCCACAAGTAAGTATACGATATACAAAAGTCGCCTATTTTGCTTGCGAAAAAAAAAATTCTTCTCTTGCAACTGGTTAGGTTATTTCAGTTACGAACATGGATGAAAGGAATTTTTCACATGTCATCTGATCTACTACTTTACGCAGTAGCACATTTATCAGCGCCTACGCTCTTGTATTTATTTGAATCAGTATACGTGATGCAAGGAACTTTTCTCCTTATCCTTTGCCTTTTATCCTGTCAAAGTAGACAGTGTCTTGTGATGTTTATCCACAAATTATCTCGTAATTAGATATAGGTGACCATCCAATTATTTTGTAATTTATTTGTAATCTAGCGATAGTTATGTAATCTTTTCCTTTAACTTTATGTTGGTCTGAAATTGTTTTAAAATTACTATTTTCTAAGAAAAATGCGAAAATGGTTGTATTGACACACACACGTCACACGTCAATATTGCAAAAATGTTGGGTTACCGAGGAATCGTCTAAAAATATAAAACATTGTGGCGGCGCCACTGTCGTCATAGTGATAAATATGTCACATTATATCTCATATATTTTTAGGTGTTATATTTTTCATTTTTCAACGCAAACGAAGTCGCGGGCACCAGCTAATCACTACTACCATGTTGTACCATGTTATTGAAAACAAACTTAGTAGATACACTTACTATGTTTGTTTGCAACAACATGGTACAGATGTTGTTTATTATTGTATCGTATAGTAGGTTTACCGTAGAGTAAACATCATTATTCAATTAGATCATGCACGCAACGAGCACATGTGAGTACGTGGCAGATTGGCGTGCGTGACATGATATTCAAGATACAGACACACGCAACCACACGCACATTATCCTGACCTAGTTATCCTTGGGCTTAGATGTAAGTGGCAAGACCAGCCAGCCGTACGATATAATTATTGTTATTGCAAGGTGAGATAATAAGCACTTAGGTTACTCTTTCTACAAAAAATCTTATATTTTCTTTTGGATTAATAAATAATTTAGATTGAACATGTACAGCCAATGCCCGGATGCTTCGTCCACCTCATTTATATCTATAATAATATTACAAAGAGAGAAGATTTGTATGTTTGTAATGAATAAACGCAAAAACTACTGAACTGATTTTAAAAATGTTTTCACCTATAGAAAGCTACATTGTCAGAGATTAACATTGTAGGCTATATTTCATAAGTTACTTGTACGAAATCGCGTGCAATAGCTAGTCTTATATAATATACTGGTGACACCAATTTTCCTAGCGATCGGTTATGCGATGTAGATGTGACGTCTTGCAATTAGATACAATTAGATACAATACGCAACAAAGATAATATAAAATATTTCTCTACAAAAATTTTTTGGGTGTATCAGTTTTATGGTAACCTGTCAAACGCTGCTGTCCGGATTTGGTTGATCTCATACATAACAATATTCGTGCCAGAAGAGAAAATAAAATTATATTAACTTCCATTTAAAACTGTCACTCAGTCTAACATTTTCGCGCTATATTTTGCTAAAATGCTTGTGGGGATAAAACTACACAAAGTGACAGAAAAAGCTCTGGCCGTCCATCACAAAGTACTATTATATATATACGGCAACCGTCCATGTGCCATTCAGTATTTACTAAGGCGAGGCGTAGTTTCAATGCATTTGTGTGCGTAAAACGCACGGTCGCAACGGTCGACGCGGTTGGAGTTGAGTTGTTGCGAGAAATGAGACTTCTACGTGAAGAGTTTCGGGCAGTGAGAGTTGATATGCGTAAGGATTTGGATGGTATCAGATCAGAGGTATCAGATCTTAAAAGGGATATGGGTATTGTTATGGAATCGTTTACCTCCTACACTGACAGGGTGGATGCACTAGAGTCAAGACTGAATGAGTTTGATCTTAAATTTACAGAGAATCACACCTCAGAGTTGTCAGTTCTACAAGGAACAGTTGCAAACCTACAGAAGGAATTAAACGAGCGTGACCAGACCGCTTTTTTGAATGATGTTGAGATAAATGGTTTGCCTGAGCAAGAGGGTTTATCTACTTTTCATCTGATATCTTTGGTTGCCGCTAAACTCGGGGTTAAGTTAGAGGCTAGTGATGTTGTTAGTGTGGAACGTATTGGACGTAAACGAATGTCGAAAGGCAATGGCGAAGAATCACGGCCCATAGTACTGCGTCTAGCCAGACGCTCACTTCGCGATGAGTTTTTAAAGGCAGCTAAAATGCGTAGGGGGGCTACCACCTCTGACCTCGGACTACAAACCCCTAACCACAGAATTTTTTACGTGAACGAACGACTCACAAAGCATAATAGAACTCTTTTCGCCAAAGCAAGAACACTGGGCAAGGAAAAGAAATGGCGGTATGTCTGGACGCGAGAGGGAAGAATATTGGCACGGCAGAACGAATTATCACCAATACTTCGATTGAGGGACACAGATGACCTGGAACGTGTTTTTAAGTGTACTCTTACTCAAGAAGGAATCGTTTAAATTGTACATGTCTTTTAAAATACGTCTTAACTTTTCTCTACTTTGTCAATGTATAATAGTTATTGGTCTTTTCTGCTCCTATCTTTCTCTTTATCTTGTTTTGTTTTTGTTTTTTTATTGTTTTGTTCAGATATTTGTGTGTTTCAGTTTTATGGGTAATGTGCATGTGGGCGTCATGGCAGTGGTGTATATACAAAGTAGAAGTATAGATGTGGTCCTTTTTTGCTCAATCTACTATATCTCTTGCAATATAGCTGCGCAGTTTCTATATTATATAATTTATAGTCAAGTAACATGCACTACACTTATTTCGGATTCTTTAAGTGTCGCTTATTACAATGTACCTTTGATCTTGCATCTCTCCTTAGCAATTGTTTTCCTGTTTTTTTTTTTTTATGATTTAGTATTATTTGTAAAAATCCTAAAATTAAAAACATGTTCTCTTTCCATAATATGAATTTAAAAATAGGTTTCCTAAATGCGGGATCTCTTGGTACAAATCATGATCATTTCATAGCGGCAGTCGAGCGTTATTCTGTGGACATTTTAGCCATAAATGAAACCTGGCTCAGAAAGGGAGAGGAGGCTCGCGCACCAGTAGTACCCGGTTACCGCTTGAGACATCTTCCTCGGTCTCGAGAGGTCCGATCGCGTGGTGGGGGAGTGGGTTTTTATGTTAAAAAGGGAGTCAATGCTAGAACTATAACTCATCCGCTGCCCACTAACTCAGCGGTTGAACAAATGTGGATCTCAATTACGGTTAAAGGGCAAAGAATTGCTATTGGTACTGCTTACCGTGCTCCTTGGCTTAATATAGACGATTTTTTGGACGCCTTATCTGAGTCAGTAATGTTCTTCTCGTTCTATGATTATTTAGTACTAGTTGGAGATTTCAATGTAAATATTTTAAATAAAGACAATTTGACTACGAGACTGAATCAATTTATAACTTATTCTAAATTGACAAACTACGTATCTGAACCCACTCATTTTACAAGTCACAGTCAAACGCTTATTGATTTATTTTGTACTGACGCCAAAGTAGTAGCCGTTTCTGTTGAGCACATAGGAGATTTTGGTGGACATGCACTGATAGTTGGCGAAATAAAAATAAAAAAGGAAAAAAACAAGCCTAGAATTCTCTACACAAGAAATATTCGAAACATTAATATAAATGATTTTAATTCGTGTTTGAACGCCATGGATTGGACTGAGTTGGCATCAATCCGTTCTGTTGATATTATGGTAGAAAAATTTACCGAATATATTACAATGCTTTTTGACAACTTTGCACCTATAACAAAGTGTTATTTTAAAGACATGCCTAAACCATGGTTAACTAGTAACGTTAGGTATATGATGTCACTGCGCGATAAAGCCTTGAAAAAATTTCGCAAAACCAAAATGGAATCGGATAAAGAACAATATAAAAATCTTAAACATCTTGTAAATGTAAGTTTATACTATGAAAAAAAAGCTTTTTTTGAGCAAAATATCAATTGCCATTCTAAGGACTCAAAAACTCTATGGAAGCAACTAAAGAAAAATGTCATTCCCAATTTCCAATCCCCTGCTGAAGTGCCTCAATTTCTTGTCAAACCAGATGAAATTAATCAACACTTTATGGATATACCGGGAAAAGATGTGGTAAATATCTCAGATTTGACATACTTTGAGCATCACAGGTACGGTGAAAGTTCTTTCTTGCTAAGTCCTGTTAATGAGGCCACTGTCGCGAAAGCTATTTTAAGTATAAAATCTAATTGTAGGGGTTACGACAATTTGTCTATGGATATGGTACTAATGACTTTACCTCATACTCTTAACGTTATTACTGCTATTATAAATCTTTCTATATCGACGGCGACCTTTCCTCAAAAATGGAAGACTGCTTTAATTAGACCCATTCCAAAAAATAACCACCCAGCTAACTTTGGGGATCTACGACCCATCAGTCTTTTGCCTTTCTTATCTAAAATTTTAGAAAAAGTAATATATGATAAGGTGTACAGCTATTTGGAAACAAATTCTATTTTACCTGCATGCCAATCAGGTTTTCGCAAAGGCCGGAGCACCTCCACAGCTCTTATTGATGTTGTTGACAATGTTCTAAATGCACATAATTCTAGAATGGGCACAATTTTGGTACTCCTGGATTATTCCAGGGCTTTTGATTCAATCAATATTTCTTTGTTACTTCCAAAGTTATCGTATTATGGTTTTACTCCTTCAGCAGTTTCTTGGTTTAATAGTTATCTTTCTGGACGTGGGCAAATAGTTGAATTTGTCTCAGATGACGGTGTGGTTTTAAGATCACAACCAATGACAGTCAACAGGGGCGTTCCTCAGGGTTCTATTTTGGGTCCGCTTTTATTTATATTGTATTCTAGTGACATCACCCAGCATATTAAGAACTGCTTTTACCATTTATATGCTGATGATTTACAATTATATATGAGTTGTAAAAGTGACAATACACAAGATGTAATAAAAAAAATAAATGGAGACCTAGAAACTATAACTGCTTGGTCAAAAACAAATTGTTTAGTTCTTAATCCAAGTAAATCCAAATTTATGTTACTGGGTTCAAAACAAAGTATAAAAAGTTTAGCCGCGTCTAACCCTAATATAATAATTAATGGTGAACCTGTTGTCAGAGTGAGTGAAGCGCGCAACCTCGGAGTCATGATGGACGGAAATTTGCGTTTTGAGAAACATGTGCTTGAACTAGTCCAAAACTGCTTTTACCGCTTGAAAGTTTTGTACAAAATTAGAGATGTTCTAAGTGTAAATTTGCGTTTTAAACTTTGTGAAGCGATTATCTTATCCAAGTTGAATTATTGTTTGGTTGTATATGGTCCCTGTTTATTTAAGAAGACACACAAATTGATTCAACGAGTGCAAAATGCCTGTTTACGATTCTGCGTGAAGGTGCCTCCTAGATCGCACATAACACCTTTTTTGAATAAATATAATATTTTGCGTATGAATGCCAGGCAACAGCTTTACTATGCAACGCTTATCTTTGAAGTGGTTGGTACTAAGAGACCGGAGTATCTGTTTAAGAAATTGAATTGGCGTGATCCTTCCTCCGTTTGCAGGCGTCCGGTGAATACATTGAATGTCCCCTTTTGCTCGACAGCAGCTTTTAGTGGTAGCTTCAGATACTTGGCTTCTAAATGTTGGAATAATATTCCTCCCCCCCTTCGTGATCTCAAGTCTAAATTTGCTTTTAAAAATAAATACACTGCTTTACTAATAGAGAGACAAAAAAGTGAATGAGGTCTTAAGCCAAGTGTTTAATTTTTGAGGTATGAGCGATAACTGGGGAAGACTTGATCAGGGGTAGTGTAGTACATACAGAATGTAGTAAATTCCTGCAAGATAACAATACTGCTGTAACGACGCGTATTCCGCCGGCGTGAAACTTCAAGTAGGGCTGGCGTAAAATCAGCGCTGTGCTTTGCATCAGCTTATGCTGAGCCAGACACCTTTTTGCTGCCATGGCGCACACTCATTGGGATTTTATTTAAGTATGTATTGTCATTTAAATGTAAAAAATTTATGTATTTGATTTGTTATGTTATTTTTAGATGTATTCGTGTGTGTCATGTGTATGCAAATAAATGTTCTATCTATCTATCTATCTATCTATCTAAAACCGTGTATGTACACAGCAAAGACGTAGTTTTATCGGCTTTACAGTCCACAGGGCTTTCTTTAGTTCTTATTTTATGTAAGATTTAATAGGATTCGAGTATGACAAATTGTTCAAAAGAAACTCAGCTCAAACTATATGTTATACATCACGTAACTATCTCAGTAACAGCTTACCAGGGCTGTTTGAACGCTAACATCCCAAGTCGGCCACCAACAACGCCCTGGAAGCTTTCCAACCACAAATCGCGGAATTTATTTGCCTTCAGCCGTAGCTAGTGCATCTACGTGGAGCGTATACAAAATGTACGACCACAAAGAGATAGGATCCCTAGATAAGCCAAGGACAAGTTTCCACAGTGCATATGGTTTGTTGCACAAGTTTGTGTAAATTCAGTACCAAGAAAGTATCTTTTTGGTATATACAAATATAGACAATGATTATGCACTATACTTTAATAACCTTTTCAATGTATGTTCATGTTATTATTTTAGGACGTAAAATATAATTTTATTTGTAATGTATAACATAGGCAGGCAGGATCTCGCCTATAGGTATAGAATCATATAGTGTGTAGTGTAGGTATGGGCCAAATCGGACAATAGAATGCTCTTAGCTATGCACTTGACTATATTTTCATTATATACCTTAACAGTTTTAATGTTATTTTAGTTTTTTTTTCAATATTGATTATGCGAACCATGTATTTTTTATTGTATAATGGTGGCAACCAATCTGTTCCCTATTAACCCTTGGCTTCGCACATATGTCATTTTAATAATGCAAATCATATACATTAACCTTTCTTGTTTATAGCACCTTCCTTTAGTAAAACTTAATCAAAATCCGTTGGATGAGTAAGAAGAAACAGACAGATGCGGACAGCCACTTTATTTTATAATATGTATATAAATATAAATATATATTTAAAATTACTAATAATTATCATAAAATAATTATTAGTTTACAATAATGTTCACAGTATTACAAGTAGCATTAGGAATAACTAGGACACAAAGTATTAAAATGGTAAAGGAAATCTAAAATTATGGTGTAATTCATATCTAGTAGTTAAACTTAAGTAGTTGTGTTGTAGTGGAAATTGTAATTTACTTGATTCAGTTATGGTATATCAATTTAAGATGTAGGTGTAAACAATAAAGTATTCTTGTTTCAGATTTATTCGTTCATATCTAGATATTCAAAACATATAAATAAAATAGATAACAAAATAAAACTGAAGAGTTGGTTGGTTTGTTTCAACGCGATAAGATCTTCGTTAAGCGTTGAGCGTTTCACTTCTGACGTAGTTTTTTTTTATGTTGGATTATTACTAGCTAACGCCCGCGACTTCTTCCGCGTTGATCTTCACGTGG
The DNA here is from genome assembly GCA_936446665.2 of Synanthedon andrenaeformis. NCBI lineage: Eukaryota > Metazoa > Arthropoda > Insecta > Lepidoptera > Sesiidae > Synanthedon > Synanthedon andrenaeformis. The sequence continues at coordinate 6,746,545 of OW387781.2, read as the reverse complement.
TCCGCGTTGCCCGCGCGATTTTCAAAACTCATTTCTTTGCGAAAGCCTCCGTTATAAAGTAAACCTTGTTCCAAATTACAATTTTCTAGACTTAGGTAGTAGTTTTGGCAGTGCGTTGATACACAGTAAGGACAAACAATTTTATATAAGTTACGTTATCCTTACGTTTACGTTTGATCCTGGATAATTCTTAGGTTATTAAAATAAGTAATATATTAAAAAAAGAACAACAAAGGACACGTGAACATACCTTAGAAGTTTACTATTAAAATATACTCAAATATATAAAAAATCTACTTTTATTATTTAGTATTAGAAAAGCCTAAAAGCATCATTTACAAATAACTAATATGTATTTTTAATATTTTTATAATAAATTAAAATTTGCCTTCAAACCAAATACGGCTATATTTTTCCAAAATAATCTTTCTTTTTATTTTTCATTGCAGTGTTAGATATGGTTCCGAGTAATGTGATTCAACGTCGCGGAAAGCCAATTTCTCTTATACAGCGCGAAAATTTCTTGGCGTGTATTTAATATAAATATAGCGTATTTTTAAAAATATTAGTGTAGAGTATTTAATTAATTAATACTTCCGTAATGTGTTTTTTGTTTTATAATTCACGAGTAGTATAAAAAATATTGAAAAATATAAACTTTTTTATAACTTTAAAAATACAAACAAAAGTTTGTTTGCAAGAACCGTAAGCTTATTCAAGGATCTGTTAAAAGTACTATTTATTCATCCAAACATTTTCACGTCCCACGATGACAAGGAGACGAATAGGAGAGGTCTTATTCAGCTCTGTCGATGTATGACATGTGAATTATTCATGGAATATTTTATCTCTTTAGTCTGAAACTCGATGTCATGTATGTTTTAGGGAGTAGTTGAGAAGCGGATCACGGTTCGATTCGTGCAAACTAATAGTACCTACTTTTACTTAGTAATTTCAATTTTTTAATTAAGGCGATTTGGCAATTTTTAAACAAATGTCTTTGACTGAAAATTCTGACAAATTTCTGCAGGGTCCGCAACGCACTTGCCAATAAGTATTATTTTTTAATAACTGAATTTAGTAGGTACTGCCTACTAGGCAGTACCATATAATTCAGTTATATGATGAGTTGTTAAAATGTCACATTATTTGTTTTCGATTTTGTCACAGGGATTTTGAAGTGAAAAGATCTAGATAAAAGTTATGATAACATTTTATTGCAAATTCGATAAATATACGGACATACCTTGAACTCTATTGAGATTTATAGATCTAACAACTTTAAATATGGTTTTGGGAATATCTTACAATACTTCCTATTCATAAAATCTTTTTACTTATTAATTATAAATCTTACAATCCGAATATTAAGTACACAATTTAGTCTCTAACTTATTATAATAAATTCAAAACGGAGTTAACGCACAATTCGTGGTAAAACGGGGAGTTTGTAATTGAATTAAGAAAAATTTAAGTACCCCGAAATTTCATAACAACACGAACGAGACGAGGCAAAAGAATATTCCCTTTTTTAATTTCATGTCCTTTCCCACGACATTTTTTCTTTAAGAAAATTTGATACGTCCTGAGATCTCGAACGACGCATCTAAAAATAAAACATCCATCTCAGATAGATTTACTGACCTGAATAATTTTCGGGGAGATTGAAGAAACGTGGCATTCCCTTGAGCGTTAAATATTCGATCATTCGCCATATTAGTGACGATATTCAAACGAGTGTGAAAATTTCAAAATGATATTTATTTATTTTTATAAATAATTTAATTAATATACATCACACATATCATACTGATTTGTATTACCAATCAAAATCGCGTATACAAAACTTTTGTATACAAAACAAAATACAACAAAACTCCTTATAACAGAAGTCAGTTGGTATATTTCATTGTTCAGTTCTTCTAAACTGCGCGTTTGTTTTCATTATCAATTATAATAGATCATTAATTTTGAAAGATTTTTATGGCTTATAATAATGTATATTATCGATGTGAGGAATATCCAAAAAAATTTGATGATTATGTGGCTTACGCTAGCTTAACCTTATAGAACCTTGGAAGTTTAAGAGAGATTACAACTGACCTTTCGTCATTTGCACCTGCGATTAGCCAGGCTTATACTTTACTAGCTACTTCAGACGACTTCGTCCGCGTAACTTTATAGAATATAGCCTATATTACTTGCTAATATTTCTGTTCAAGGGAATTATACCGTAATAGCGCTTTACCGAAGATTGGTTTTAATCTTCATGCTTTAGCAGTAGTTTACTTTTACCAAATTCTTTCGAATTCTTTTGCCTGTATCCTCTTAAATAGTATTAAAAATCGTCCATATGAAACTTTACATTCAGAGCGAGTAACATTTAGAATTTTCTGGAAATCTTCCAAGGTACACTGCAACTTTACAATATTTTCATACTAAATGTTAAGTTCAAAAGTATACACACCCACAAATATTAAAATTATCTATAAATAATTTCCAGGACAGTCAGAGTAAAGGCAGTAGAGATAAATTACTTATCTCTTTAAATGATAGTTAACTTTTAACTGATGAAACATTTCCCTGTGAACATTTCTATACTATTCTTTATATTAAATAAACTTCCGAGAAAAATACTAAAAATAAAGGGTTCTTTAGAACTGCATGATCGAGTAAACAACTAAGCATATAAACTGTTCATTACATAAAAGTTGTAGCATAAAACTGGCTGAACAATTTTCAAAAATATTATAATAAAAATAATTAAAACTAACCAATTGGTTAGTTTTAATTATTGTTTGTTTTAATTAAACAAACGACAGTTAAGACAAAAAACAAATAAGTCTAATTCTATAAGTCTAAGGGTGACTTTCAAGATGAAATGACCTCGGATATATTTTGGTCTAGTATTAATAGTTCGGTAGATTATGTACTTTCTGAATTGTGTTTAAATGTAGATGAAATTAATGACATCTGTTTGGTGTGAACTAAGTTATCTAACTAAGTTATTAAATAAATATTACTTAGTAATAATATTACATTATTAATATTACAAGTTAGTGTTTTTGTTTTAATAAAGAAATGAATGAAATGAATAGTTAAAGGAAACGAGTGGTTCGCAATTTGTTTTTAGAATAATTAAAATACAAAGACTCCTTTGAGTGTACCTATACTTTGAGGAATTGTTTCAATTCAATGAAACTGGGAGTTCAATTTATTGCAATACAATAATTGCATTGTGCACTATTATACATACATACATTAAGTTAAAAACTTGTTAACGTAAGTTCTTACCAGGACTGTTTTCATAAAATGAAATAATAGATTTTGACATGAATTTTAACATTACAACTTACGTAAAAAATAACCACCTTTTCTATAAGTTTTCTGAACTATAGTTCATAAATAATTCTGAACTATAATTCTAATAATAATTATGTGTCTCGCGCTCTCGAGAACCTTTAGAAGACCACTGTGAAACAGCAACGTGTCTCCTGTTGTGTTTTGACGAGTGAGTAGGAGAAGTAAGACCCCATTTCTTTTGTTCCACTTAAGTTGGAAGTTGCATCACCTATGTGTGTTAAAAGGAAACCATCTACCATTAATATAATTTAAGCATGTCGAGTATTATACTGCTATATACTATTTTTCATCAAAATAGTATTAGCTGTATGAGCTGTAATAGAGAAAATTTGTATTTTTGTTTGTAATGAATAAACTCAAAAACTACTGGACCGATTTGAAAAATTCTACATTTATAGAAAGCTACACTTTGAGAAACATACTTAGGCTTTATTTTATAAAGTCGCGTGCAACAGCTATGTAAAATGTAAAAAAATGTAAAAATCTAGTATACCGAAAGAAATGGGAAACAATATTCAAGTTTTTCGTGGTATTATTACCAGAATCTGTCAAAACAAGCCAATCAACCAATGACATGATCGAAAAGAACCAACCGCCAAACAACGGCACGCCCAACAATAAGAAACAACTGTTCAAGAAACGCCTGTGATTGCTTCTGGCAGTAGTTCAGAAAAGTTTTTAGTTACGGTCCAAATAAAAATTGTCTTATTATTCTACGATTTCTACGTGGGTATAATATAAAATAGATTTACCTATTTATGTTATATTTAATTGTACACCCTCCGGGTTTCTCCCGGTATGTATTTTTTTATATAGGTACCCAAACGTTCCTCTTTTATCCCTATTTTTATGAGTGAATATCGAATTAAAATCCATTTGGTGTTTAGAAGTTAGTTAGCAGAGAAACAGACGTCTGAATATTTTTGCTGTCTGTAAATCCATACCAATGGAAAAATTTAGAGAACAAAACTTTACTAAGTTGTATTGAGCTTCAAGACACGAGACTATTGATTTTTATTCGTAAAAAACCCTTTAAGACATCATCGTCAAAAACAATATAACAGCTAGTAACTCGTACTTTGAACCAGACACTTTTAGTTCCTCAAGGATCGTCCAACACAGCGGCCGCTAAGTTGACAATACTCGCTACAAATATGTTGCAACAAGATACGAACTTCGCAAACTTTGTTGGTTTTCGCGACACAGTATTTTAAGTTTTTAAATTAGTTTTACTTTTCGTGATATCGTATAGCCGACAGCTCAACGAGTTACGAACGTAAAAAATCGATGTTGTCGCATCGCTGGCTGTTGCAACGTTGCAATGTAATTTAATTTAACGCTATTTGCCGTACTCCAACTTTCTTCAATTTGGTTCTTGCTGAAATTAGAGATCTGCATAAATATTTTAGATTAGAATCGAGTAGATGGTAGAAGAGACACTCGTGCATATCGATCTTTTAGTATCAAATGACATTTAGTTAATCAAAGTAGTTAAATTTTGTTTTAAATTATAATTAAATTAAATTTTTGGGCATTTTTTTAAAACTTATGCTCGGCAGGGAACTGGTTCTTTTAAAGAAATGTTGTCAGGTTATTATTATTCATGCAAGCAGTTTTATTTTATTTAAATTTATCTGTATTTATTAGATTTTAAGGGGCATATGCATGGTGTATGACCGTGCTTGTATTAAATTAAGGGTCCTTGCGGAAGATCAGTGCAGACCTTTTTGTAACTTGTAACTTTTTATTTCTTACCGTTACTGTTTTTTTTTCTTTTTCTTTGTAATCGCATGTTACTAAGTTGCAAATAACTGATTGATTGATTGATTGAATAGTGGAGTGAAACGATAGCTCGGTTGCACACGGCTTACGATCTCTAATTTTATTATTACTTGCAGTAATTTATTCAGGGAGAAAATATTTCTGAGGAGGCTTGTTTCCTGTTTTTCATAATAAAGACGAAGGCTGACGATCCAGCAAGATCTACAGACACAAAGTTCGCAAGGAGCGAGGTAGCCTGCTTATAACAATAATAACATAACCCTACCTTACTTAAAAGGCTCAAAGCCTTTGCTTAAAAGGCTCAAAGCCTTTGCTTAAAAGGCTCAAAGCCTTTGCTTAAAAGGCTCAAAGGCTCGAAACACTAGTTGTGCATCGAAACACTAGAATAGAAAACATTTCGACACTATGACACAACAACAAAAGTTCGTAGCCGTTGCTTTTGTCTATAATATTATGATCAGAACCATTTTAGGGAAGCGAGCGTATACTTCCATATATATACAGGATGTCCCTGGAAGTATGGATCAAATCAAACAAAAGCATTGAGGGATTTAAGTTATCAAACTCTATAATTGATATCAATAAAGTACCGTAGACTGATATTATAGCCTGATATTATGTAAATGTAGTTCAATTTATTTGTTTTGATGTTCAAAAATCAAATGACACCGCAACAAAATCAACGAACCTTGTTTTATTTCCTAAACTGAAACTGTACGTCGCTGAAAAAAGTCACTTTGAAATCAAATTTACCCCAGGCAAGTTATGCGAACATTTTTAGAATCGCTCTAACAGTATAAACAAAAAGGTATTGCGATGAAGGATCTTTTTCACTTACTGTCCATTCAATAATTATGATTACTTCCGGTTTTAATATTTGTCATTGTCTAATACTAATATTATAAAGAGAAAAGATGTAATGAATAAACTCAAAAACCACAGGACCGATTTTAAAAATTCCTTCATCAGTAAAAGCTACATTATCAGCGCGCCACGTTAATTTATATTTTATACTTTATATTTTATAAAGTTACGCGGACGCGCTGATAATGTAGCTATCACAAATATGTATCCGAATATGTATGCTAACATGCTAATATGCTGATATGTAGCACGAAGTCGCCTAATCACAAATATAATGAGAGAGCGTAAATAATCTTGTAACATATCTGAAAATGATTATTAAAACATTTAAAACTAGCTGGCGCCGACTTCGTCCGAATTAAAAAATAACTGAAAAAAAAAAACATTCCGCACTGATAAATATTGTAAATTAATATAACGCCTGACATTATACTTTTGCCAAGCGTTGGACCTTTATTTTTAGAAAGCTGGTGCCGCTGCTGAACATTCCTCTCTCATATATACTATGGACTATGTATCATTTTAAATATATTGCCATTACAAGACAATTAAATATCTAAATGAGTAATCTAACAAAAGTAATGTATGAGTTTAGTACTTAGGTACCAAAGGAATGTGTTCAATAAAGTTTGTATTTTTAAAGTAAGTACGGTGTGAAAAACTCTTGGCTTTCGTCGCTGAGCGCAGACAATGTTGTACAAATACTAGCGTCCCACAACTCTCGGTTCGTTAGTGAATGCGTCCAGAATCACGAGGCACGCTATAAAAAAAATGTCACTAAAATTCACTTTTATCTTTACTGACTCTTCTGTTACATTTTATATAAGTAAAAAATATTACATATCACCTTGAACCAATAGGAAAGCGCAACATTAATTTTTAATACATTTATAAATTTAGTAAATACTTCTGTCCGAGGACATTGTAGTTTTAAAAGTCAATGGACTTTCAATGCTGCAATTCAAAATATTCAGAAACTTATACAAGTAACAAAACTTATTTGGCACTGATCTGTTAGCCACGTTAAAAAGAGTATTTTATTCGGATATGAAATGTGTTTTTTCTTCTTCTAATCTTTACACCAAAGCAAGCTGTTACCAGAGAGCCATATTTATCAACCGCAAGGAAACCATTAGCGAAGTAGCGTCCCCGCAAACACCGACGTTTCCATATTCTACGTGACGATAACAAGTGTTACGTTGGCACGATTATCGCGATCGTTATTATTGCAACGTTACTTATGCTTCTTTATGATTACAAAGAATTAAATGCTCTCTCTGTTGCAAATATGTAATCAATTGTTTATATATGTCTATAATCACAGTTAGATGACTTCCGGCGCTGAAACGTGTTCTCTAACTGTATTGGCTTCCTAAAAATGCTCCACTTCTTTCAACGAGCTAGAAGCGGAGTTTTTAACTAAAATATAAATTCCATTATTACAGCTAAGTAATATAGTTTAGGTAATTAACATCATCGTTGATTTTGAAATAATGTTAAATCCTCGATTTTGAACTTAGTAGATACGTCATACTCCATGTTAAAATACCATTGTTAAAGAAAAAGTTCACGTGAAAATATAAAATAAATTCGGCAATACATTTGGTATTTTTGACATCAAATTAATTATTTTCTCACAGATTATTCAGTGCTTTTAACATTTTCCCTCAACTGTTCGAAATGTTTTCTTTTTCCTGTTATATAATTTAACATCATACCAATACCGTGGGAATCGATAAAATTTTGTACGAAGGAAATGGGATACAAGGTAAAGAACATTATGAGGAAATAGCACCCCTTATCCAACAAAACAAAACAACACAAAATGATAGTATGACAACTGCCACCAAATGCATAGTCCTGTTCGTCGACTGTGAAAGGCTATGATTATTTACGACGAATAGGCAAAATATTTTTTCTTATAATCAAAGTTCTGCCTAAATGAACCGAAATTTTATAATTAAAATTTAAGTATTAATCTCCATAGATATCATGTATATTGTCATGATTCTTACTTTTTCTTACTTTTCTACCTTTACTTTTTAAGATCTCTAGGGTCAGTTCACACCGAAACGCGACGCGGCGTGTTGTTGCTTGGAGAAGACAGCGTCGTTAGTAGAAGATCCGAACCTAAATCGACCTTCACCGAGCTGATAATAGAATGAAACATATTTTATCGTGAATTTAGTATATTAGAAAATATATTAAAAATGGGTTTGCTAAAAAAATCCTGGACAGACTATTTTTAATTATTTTTTGAAAAATGATTCATGATTCATGATAAAATATGTTTCATTCTATTATCAGCTCGGTGAAGGTCCTTTTAGGTTCGGATCTTAGACTACGTGGGACGCAGCAAGAAGCCGATACCACTTTCGTGTACTCACACTGAACTGTGTGCCTTTTCGTGTAGTAAATATTCTTTATTGTATTGCTACGTTAAAAACTTGCGTCGCGTCGCTTTTCGGTGTGATTGGATCCTTATATTTTAACATTTAATAAACTGCTTTGATGCTTATATTCCACTCGCTTGGGACAGAATTACAATAATTTCAATACGAAACATTAAAACATTAGTGAAAACCATATCAATCCATATCATAGTGAAATCCATTAGTGAAAATCCGTTCGGTGGTTTAGAAGTGGTTAGCGGAGAAACAGATAAACGCGGACAGTTTCGGCGACTTGATTGCATAACAAAAACTTAATTAGGTTTTGTATATATAATAAACCTTCTGTAAAAAATTATGTATCTGATGGTGAAAACCACATCAAAACTTGTTGCGGGGTTTTAGGAAAAGTTAAGATGGACATATGCGGAAAGCGACTGAATTATACCAGCACAGTAGAGAGATCTCTATTTGTTAATAACAGTAATTTTTAGAAATTATATCTTGCAGATAACATCAGTTCAAAAAATTAAAATAACTTTAAAGCCAATATTGCTTTTTAATTAAATCGTAGAAAGGGGATAAAAACGGCACAAAAAGAGTAAAGCAGGAAATTCCTAAAGCCAAAATTCTCAACCTGTGAATGGAGTCTGCGGAGCACAAAATTGATTGAATTTTAAACTTTTGCTACTTGTAGATCTGGCAGCTTCCGCCAGGAACTAGAGTTAATTACCTAACTCCTGCGTTAGTTGAGCCGCGAAGTTGTTCTAGGTGGGTATTGGTTAGGTGTTTTATGTCATTTTTAATAGGAGTAAAAGGGTTAACTTATAATTGTGGTACTACCCAGAAAATTGCTTTTATTAAATACAAATTTAATTAGTAAACCTGGCTTATTTAAATTAAAAATCTACCTACTTCCGACTTGTCTCCATATGAGAATTGTCAGATATTTTTGATTTAGAATCATGTTAGAATAGTAAATCTGACACGCAATTATTGTTTATTTCCTCTATAAGCGAATACTTTTATAAGTACTCTATAAGTCCCTACTTTTATAGCACAAACGCTACGCTCCTAAAGTAACAATGTTTTAAAAAATATTTTCTCTGCGTTTGAAATAAGTTATTACTACAAATTGACATTATCCGACTCAAGGTTTGATACTTGTTTTCTGGTTATTGAAATCAACCCCAATTTAAATCTATCAGAAAAGATTAGCGTATGATTATTGTAGATTTTATGAATGAAAGATAAGTTCCCAGTTTTGTTATAATACATAAAGAAAAAGTAGCTAATATAATAATGATGTCAGAATTTAATGTAACTTGATTGACCGTTACTCACATTTTTGGCCAAAGCTATGAATATGGATTCGGCTCGTAACATATATATACACACGTTAATATAATATCGCTTTGGGCTTTGTTTTGTACTAGCCTCAACACCGCGGCCTGCTAGAAAGTAATTAAAAGTTACGCCCATTTATCTCCCCTGTCGATGTTGGGTGCGTGTATACAGTTTTTGCTAATCGTGTGTTCTATACAACTTTTAATTGCCGAGTGACTACAAAACCACACGGAAATTTATCTAACGCGGTTTTATTCCTAATTGTATTGCAGAATTGAAGTTCAGAAATTTGAAAATTTTCAATCAAAGTAAATATCATTAACTAAATATTGAAAAAAAATATACACTTTGATATTAGTTTTCGAAATATATTATTTTTCATTACTCATGTCACACTGAGCGACCCCAGCGTACTATGGAGCGAGTACTAATGCTCCGAGTTTCTTTGGTGGATAGGATCAGAAATTCTGAAATTTGCCGAAGAACCAAGAGAATTAACAAATTAATGTGGCAATTATACGACATCTGTCGCAGAGCAGATAACCGATCAGACCGCTAGAAAAGTTCTTGAATGCGAGGCCACGAATTGGAAAGCGCAACGTAGCCGCCCTGCGGCCAGATGGACAGATGAGTTTCGCAGGAAGCGGCTGGATGCGAAGAACAGGCCGTGCGTGGTGGCGAGCCTTGGGAGAGGCTTTCATCCAGTAGTGGAGAGACACAGGCTGATTATGGTGATGATGATTTTTAATGTAAAGTGGCATACAAGCTGCCGGCTCATTAAATGGTAGGTAATCTTTTATTTTTTCACTTAATTTTTGAAAATAAATAAATTATAAACTGTTTGAATTATATTACATTCAAGATACAAATTTTGCATAAGGTCATTTTAGTTAGATCTTAGAGAAGACTACCATGAAATAACAGCATGTGTGCTATAGAGTCCGATCAGTATTGACAGATACTGGAACGTATCTGCAGTAGATATATTTTAACTGCACATTTTCTCAGCGATCAATATAACATATTCACATTGCAATCTTGGCGAACTTGCAACACCAATAGAAACCACTTGGTGCCTTAATACTAGATTTATAGGGATGAAAAATCTTCAGAGTTGCCGATTCTACACTAGTGGATTGCTATAATCCTTGTTATAGAAAAATGCGAAAGGAAATAACAGTTTATTTTTTGACACTGTCGACTTCACACAAAATCTAGTGTTGCTTTTTTAATTTTCATTATATCTTGTAATATAAAAAAGTTTTGAAAAGGCCTATAAATTAAATATTATTAGATTTAATGCGTGCATCACAATTAACAACGAAGAGATCGTGAGACATAGAGCGTATTCTAGAAGGCATCCATATCCTATGAAACATATAACCAACATAATGGTTATGTCAAAATTCAAAGTAATAACTCGATTGAACTAAATTCATTTTTTTTTACCTTTTTATTTTTTAAAAGGGTATCTTGCCACTACACCCCGTTAAACTTAATCTTGAAGATGTAGAGGCTTTGAACGTTGAGAAATTCTTCAGATAAGTACAAAAGGTATTTAGTGAAATTTCAATCTTTACTTTGTCTCCGGTATTCAATTTTGGTTGAAATGAGAAATTATTGAAATAGTTTGTAACGAAATTGCTTCATAGGGGTTCGTGTTTAAATTAAATATATATTTATTTATTACTAGCTGCGCTTGTGACTTCGTACGAGTTGAAAAATGAAAATATATGAATTATAACGCCTGACATATTTATCGCTGTGACGACTGTGGCGCCGATTTTCCTAATATTTTTAACAATCCCTCGGAAACCTAACATTTTTCCAGGATAAAAAGTAACCTATATGTTAACACAAGTAATTAACTATATGTGTGCCAGATTTTATCCAAATCCGTTCAACCGTTTTTACGATATTGACGTACTAACATTCAAAACATGCAAACTATAATATTATAGGAGTAATCCTGTAGTAAAATTGTGTGAAATTTTTTAGTCATAAGTTACATATTGGATATTGTAATATTTAACTTGGACCAATGTTTGTACACTTATAACATTTTGTCAACCTAACGAAATGTGATGTCCGAACGTGAAGCAAGCACGGTTCGTTAAGACAATCGAACGTGACGTCAAATGTTTAGTCGACTTGACTATTTGGAACTTTTCCTACTTATGTACATAATATATATATATATATATATATATATATATATATATATAAACGAAGACAGCGACTTAATCATAATTGTTCGATAAGGATATAAATTAGATATTTGGAGAGTTTGTTGCTTGTTCGGTAGGCATTGCTTAAAATCTTTTGGAAATTCCAACTTTATGAATGAATGGGTTACAATATTTCTGGAAAATATTATACCAATTGATAAAAAAATATTTGAAGCTTCGTATCGATGCTCTTGGATTGGATTAAAGATAAAGAAACTTTATTCACAAACGGATTTTTAACCACTCTTCTTATTCATGGATCAAAAATGTTTCAGAAATTAAGGATTTTCACTGCGCTATATTTCTTGTTTTTAAGTTATTAAATTTTAATTAAATACCATCATCTGAATCTCAGTTAGCCACAAAAGAACAACATTGGAATTGTCAATTTTGTGCTTTTGGCACATAGTTTGCAGAAAAAAATCCGTGCAAAGCCGGGGCGGGCCGCTAGTAATTTATATATAGTAATAAGTATTTATGCTAGTAATTGACGACACGTTTGGTCTAGTGGCTAGTAACCCTAGCTGTTAACCAAACGGTCGCGGGTTCGAATCCCGCTAGGGGCAAATGTTTATGTGTTAACATTTACCTTTGTACCTGAGTCATGGATGTTTGTATTTATAATATGTATGTATTTACAAAAAAAAAGTAATCTATGTATTATATCAACTGTCTGGTATCCATAATACAAGCATTAAGTTGCTTAGTGTGGAACTAGATGGTGCTGTGTGGAATGTGTGAAGATATTATACAATATATAGATATTATACAATATATATACGTATTAAGTACATAAGAGTTTGAAAATTTGAAAATTTTGGTTTTGTTAAATGTCGCGTACATTTATTTGTAATATTAGTAGTATTATCGAAATTGACATTAAACACGTGTGAAAGAATAATAAACACACACTTTTATAAAACAAAATTATATAATAACCATAAAAAGTTACTGTTTCACATAAATGTCAATAAAAAAATGAACGTCCCACGTCTTACCAGTGCAGAACAAAAAGACAGAGAATTCCTTTACTCAAAATATCCAAGTGTGTCTCTTTTATCTTTTGTTTACGAGCTCTGAACGTTATATGTGGCAGTTTGGGAAAATTTAACTTCAGTTTATGCTTATTTTACATTTGTTGGTAAAGTTGGTGAGACGTCGTTCTTCCGTCTTTCATTTGCTGAATTATGTGCGAGCGAAACATTAGATAATGGAGTTGAATCTCTTTATGGTTGAAGGGTTGTTTAGGTTAAATATGAATAGCCGGCATGCTAATAGCGAAAATATAATATCCATTCACCGTTTCTTTTCCTTTCTATTTACCGTTTTGATAAGCCGGTTGGATGAGTGGTTAAAGTGCCTTAGCACCCTGAGACGGAGTGTTAAGGCAAGCGCCTTAACACTCCGTCTCAGGGTTCCCGAGTTCGATTCCCGGCAGGGTCAAAATTGGAAATGAAATTTTCGAAGAAACACTTTTGAGGAAATACGGACGCAGGCAATGAGTTCCACTCCTTAGCAGTTCGGACAAGGAAGGTGGAACTGCTTCGTGCGCGACCGAGGAACATCAAGCACGAAGGGATGAAACCCCCGCCCGCGCCTCGTGGTCCGCAAATGGAACGGTTCCAGTTGGATTAGATCGTATACAATGGACGCACACTCTCCATAGTGCAGACGATAGAAAATCGATAGGCATGCTACTTTTCGGCGATGCTGCAGGCTTTGAAGTTGAGACTCCACAAGGGTGTCGCTGCCAATAAGTTTCTTAGCTTGCCTTTCAATCGAGTCCAGTGCAGCCAATTGATAACGGGCAGACCCATCCCAGAAGTGGCAGCAGTACTCCATGCAGGATGGGACTTGTGCTCTGTATAAGTCAAGGAGCTGTCTCGCAGTGAAGTACCGCCTAACCTTGGAAAGGATGCCCAATTTTGTAGCAGGCGTTTTGGCAATGGACTCGATATGCCTACCAAAGTTCAGATCGGCAGTAAGGTCTACACCAAGGAGTTGCAGGTGGTCAGTGATTGGAACGGTCACTAGTCAAATCTGCAGACCATGTCTTCCCGTTCAGGACTAGATCTTCACAGTGAAAATATTTATACAAATTTAAATTTACAGACAGGTTTAAATCTGTTATAAAATATGTATTTGCTACATATTTAATTTTAAAAATAAATTTAGTTTATTTTATATAATCAGAGTTCTATCGTGTTCATGCAAACAGAAATCTACTGTAAAGTGATCCCTCCTTCACCACGATCCAATGTCAACAAAGGATGGAATATTTTGCATGTATATTGTATTTTCAAACAAATATAACTGAATAGAATTTTCTTTGTATTTTATTTTATAAAACAGAAATATCATTTTAGTTTTGTTTTTAAGCTACGACGAACAAAAGACCGTTTACCATAAATAAAGTATGTATACTTCGTATTCGTATTTCGTATACTTCGTATAAATAAAATAAAGCTAGTACTCTACAACATGTTTACATTTTTTTCCGTTAGCGGTGTTAGGTAATTATCATCTATGCAAGAAATTACAAGAAAATTTAATAAAAGTTACAAGTTCTTTAATAATATTATATATATGCACATGTAATATTAACCTGCGCCATCCATACATTAAGCAGCTCGTAATTATTTCAAGTGGGGGTACCGTTCCACAGGAAGAGTAAAATGCCACTTACATGCAGTTGGATCGCTCTCAACTGAAATTGCATTCGGTATTTCACAAGTGCAATACGTTGCCATTGCAGCGTGTCTCGCATCTTGATAGTGCGGCTCTTAACTGAATTCGAGTAAGATTTTTATTTGGAGGTATGCTACATAATGTATGGAGTGCAGGAAAGTGTACTTACTATCTAGTACTTTGTCATCCTATCTGTTGGTTAACAAAGATACGTGCTCCATAATGATCTACCCCGATAGTCCATTGCGGATTGCCAAGACTTACATGACTTGCCAAGACTGCTACTCTTGATGCAGAGATTGCATCACATTTTTTTCTACCACAATAAGGACATAATGTGTTTTTATTTTATGGAATTAAAGATTTACTGGAATCAGTAAAGATGGGTTGTTTAGCTCCCAAAACAAAATGGGAATGAAAATGGAAAAGAAAATGAAGATCAATGGAACCGTGCCTGCTTCCGATTGCCGTTAAGATAAGAGAAAGTTAATACATTATTATTAAACTAGCTGGTTCCCGCGACTTCGTCCTTGTTGAAAAATGAAAAATATTATATTATAACACCTGAGAAACGCCTGACATCTTTATCGCTGTGACGACGGTGGCGCCGAATTTTATATATTTTTAGAAAATCTTTTGGGAACATAATATTTTCCAGGATAAAAAGTATCCTATATACTAATCCAGACAGTAAACTATATGTGTACCAAATTTTATCCAAATCCGTTCCGTCGTTTTTATAAACGATATACAAACTTTTTAATATCAAATATACAAACTTTCGCATTTATAATGTACACCAACAAAGCATGCATTATTTAAGTTGCAAAAGATACAAATTAATATGCTTAGATTTATATCCAACTAGTTACCCGCTCCGGCTTCGCCCGGGATGCAATTTTTTATAAACACAAACCTTCCTATGTTATCCCTGTTTACATATATGAAATAAAATCGGTTGAAGTCCATATAGAACAAACATACTTTCATGGATTTTTATTTATATAGATTAAGTACTTTAAGACACCTTCTTTTAAGATGCTACTATTCACGTGTCTTACACAGACTAAACAATTATAAGTACATCTAATCCCTTTAAAGAAATAGTTCAAAATGTTAACTGGAAGCGAGATAAGCCCAAATTACAGAAAAAACTATCTATTCTGTCTAGGTCAAACTAGCAAATCATAACCTAATTTTATTTTATTTAAACTTAGACTAATTCTATGAAAATATATTAATTATAAATTAAATAAATTAAAATATCAAAGACTCTGTTAATCCACAGTTCTGAACTGCTGAAGAATTTAATTAAAGTTGGCAAAGTTTGCAATGGAGAATGTCTAGGACTTACCCACCTGCACTTTGTTACACTCCAACGGAACTGGAACGAAAGATACACTTGTATAAGTATTTATTATTACTGTACATTGCAGTTCGTATGTTAAAATATTAAAATGTTAAATATACTAAGGGCCAGTTTTATAACGATGCGTTAGTTAAATTTTACGCTGTTTATCAAATAAACAGTTGTATTAAAACAACTGTTCGTTAGTCAACAGTATAATTTAACAGCTAGCGTTTACTGGCTCGTTACTGACTATGAATGGGTCGGTTTATCTTACGTATCGTTTATTTTGTTATTTTTGTAAATAAATGTGTTTGTGATGCGACACTTGACAGTTCTGGACAGACTACCACGAAACCATCGACAATATTCATAAACTTCGGCGTATTTTTTACGGACAGCTACCGAATGTTTAATTTCTTTTATAGAACCACGTCAGCAAACGTTATTGACGACCGTTAAGCGTTCGTTACCAGCACTGTAACGAACGGGAAAAAGGTATAAAGCTGGCCCTAAGTATTATTTTTCATCATTAGGATTTTTAATTTTACCTATATAGGTGAATGTATTTTATCAACGATTTGAATTGAACACAAAATTGATACAAATTTAAGGAATAAAATACCTTAAACTTAATTTAGTTACTTAAAAAAAATCTCACCTACTTGACAGCATATTTATCGAGTAAGTGGGTACGAAAGGCGTACTAACGTCTAAGTTATCAACAGAAAATAATCCAATTGTCTTCCCAATATTTCTTATGAAAGAATCACTTTATAAGAGATTACAAGCGAACATTATTGGCAAACTTTCGAAGTGCCTTATTTCTTTTGAGTTATAAGAGGCGCTAAAATCTTGCGTAAACACTGTTAAGGAATTAATTAAGATGTTTAGGGACTACTAATTTAATATACTAGGGAGAATTGTACGTGATTTAGAGACTATGTAATAATTGTATATAACTGAGATTGGCTATTGGACTGGTTAACACTCTACTGAGACATTAAACCATGGTAAAGTTGATTTTAGAAGTATTGTAAAATTATAATAAATTAGCTAAACCATTTCGATTTTTTTATTATTAATTTCTTAGATGTTTTCTTAATAGCGGACAAGGAAAAAAAGTGTAGTAATGCAAAAAAAAACATAAACATCTTAAACATTAAACAGTGTTAAATGAATAATATACTCTTGTGTACAATGTACAATACTCAAACTATATAAAGATATAAAAAGATGAGTTGAAAGCGCCATTTTAGCGTTCCTCATAATACAATTTCAACAATATAGCTTCGACATTAGAATGCGAATCAATTCGCGGATGATTCCATTTATTATTATGGCCCAACGAATGCCTCACAAAATCGGGACAAAGAAAATTTATGTACGCTTTTTATTCAAAATGGGGAAAGGCAGCGTTCTTGCTGTTAAAAACAGTTTCCATTAGATATAACAATGAAACCTCCTTAAAACAGCGTATAATAAAATAAAATTCTGTGTACAATGAAGTCATCAGGAACCAACACCGAGGAGAAATTAATCCGAGGTGACGGATTTTCCTCTCACAATCTTATTTTTTCTTCATTATTCATATAATAGTAGCACAGTTATAATGCACACAGACCACTAACGGCAATAACCACCCCCTCACAAGACACCCTGAAATAAAAACGTATATGAAATTTGGTAAGTGAGTAAGGTGCCGAAGTCTCTTGCCATTTCTCCCCGCTTTTATTAATGCACTAGCGTTGCAATCACGTGACTGTAACCACTTACCATCAAGTACCGTCACCCTACATGCCTCATATTTGATAATGATTACAAATAAAAATTACCAAATATCTGCAATATCAGTACTTTATCAAAGGAAGTCTATTTTTATACAGTATTCACGTGATTACGCAAACATAAACTCTCTGTGAGTAAAAAAGAATTTCACGATGAAGTATGTAATTTGTGTATTCGAATATTACATATTCACGAGTCAAAAGCAAAACTCAAGTTTAAATGAGTTAAAACAAACTTCTTCTCAATGAAAAGGGAAATATATCCACTGCGAATTCGTAAGATTTTTTTTAATGTTAAGGTCGACAGACAGGCTGACGATCCACTTGACAACACAAGCAACACTACAGGTGCTGCAAGTGCGCTGCCGACTGTGCCGACCGCAGTAGGATCAAGCATAAGGGATTGGAAAGGGACAGGAAAAATGGGCTTGGCATTCCTTATTCACTCACAGAAGCCCAACAGCACACATGCTGTTATTTCATGGTGGTCTTCTGTAAGAGGGTGGTTACTGCCTCCAAACGAGTTGCCGAAATGACTGCAGTGTGCACTGCAACTACTAGTATTCTTGGGTGCCCTAAAATTTTCACAAATTTTCTTTTCCTACGCTGATTCTAATGCTACTAATTTTTAATCGACTCAGTGCGCTGTTACCAATTTGAATTTACTATAATTTAAAAATAGAAATATAATATATTATATCTCATTATAACAGCAATATTCAGTAAATGTTACAATAGTGAATGGTGTGCTTTACTGGTCTACTTATTGCGCTCGTTTCAGCAATACATTACCAAATACAGTGGATATTTCAACGCAAACTTTAGTGAATTTCTCGGTAGAATGGTTTTATATAGGCTGTTACATACACTTGGCTTGTGGGCTTAGGGCTTTTATGGGAGGATCATAAAAATGATAGATCACTATATGGTGCGTAGTCATAGACACTGTGGTAGGCATTGTGTTGTGAATATTCCTTCATAAAATATACATCACATTATTCTATAGTCGCGGTATCTTATTCAACTTTATACTTTTATAGTTCTCTTGACAAGAGTTAATAAAGTGTTCTAAATGAAAGATTTAGAAGAGTTCAGGCTAGTCAATAGTATACACTAATGTATAATCGAAGTTGGACAATTTTGGATTTTGTTCGGGACGTATACTCACCGTGTACAGCTTCATTTAAAATCAAACAATAGGAGTGTTTGTCTATCAATTTTATTATTGTTCTTTGCTTCGAGCAGAAAACGCCGAATCGCATTAAAATTGTTTTCAAGCTACCTACTTACTACGACAAACAAAGATTTAACAATATTTTTAAAACTAGGAATTCTAAAAGAACTATAAAAACAAAAACATGCATTCCATTTTTAATTTAACAAGTATTGGTCACTTCATTTATACACAATCATAAGAAAGTCGTAAACGAGCCGTGTCTGTACATTAAATATTAGAATAAAACAATTTGTCACGTTCATGACCTCGGTAAACCTTACCTACACTTATGTTACCGAGGTCAAAAATTCTTATTATCCCACCCGCATGACGTCTACTGATGGACATAGGCCTCCCACACAACATTCCAATAACAAAGGTAAAAAAGTTTTTACATTTTTTATCGGTTTGTATTTGCGCTTGTGAACGATAATCTCAGAAACGGCTTAACCGATTTGAATACGATTTACACTGATGTATTGATGATTATCTAGATCAGGGATTCCCAAAGTGGTCGATATCGACCCCTTGGGGTCGATATCGGTTTCCTAGGGGTCGACATAAACGAAAAGTGATTTTGGGGGTCGACGAGGTCTAAAAATCGACCCCTATTATATTAACACAAGTTCTTATTTAAAACTTTCAAGATAGGTAAGTAGGTAGTTACTGTATTGTTTATGTTGTGTTACGTGTACTAAGAATAATTAATATTTTTGTAGGAAATAATGTTCCAGGAATGTAAAGTTTCAAGTTCGTACAAGATGAAAAACTCGGCAAGTCTATGTGGACAAGTTTGTGCAAGATTGAGTTGGAGCGTACGTCTTTCAGCGGCGTTTTGACTTGCTCTCTATTTGACGATAAAGTGCTTATCACACTATTCAATTTGAACGATTCCTATTTAGGAATCTAAGTAGTGAGCTCGTGATTACACTACGCTAAATTGATTTCTAAATCGAAGATATAGAGTTGAAAATGGATAAACTCTTAATTGAATCCAATCTGTTCTAACTGCGATCACACCTTCCGATTTCCTAAATTGGAATCGTTCAAATTGAATAGTGTGATAGCGGCTTTACGCGAATTAAGACGAACGAATTCATGATCAAGTCCAAACATGTTCCTGATATTTTACTATTTAACGAGCTTGCATTTAGGTTGAAAGTTCATTTGCGTTTTGAAATTCGTTGGAGCTTGAACGATAAAAACTCATATAGCTAAGTACTCATTTATTTCAAGAGATTACAAACTTATTACAAAGCTAAATTAAGTGAAGTAAAGTGACTGAAAAAGTGTTAAACACAACATACAACATATTTTAAATAGGTATGTATAATTGTATTTGTAAAAATTACTAACACTTAAGTCTTTGGTTTTCGTTCTTATTCTACCTAATTACCTAATACGAAGTTTCTATACCTAATTACCTACTGTAGTTACTTCCCAATATAGGTATCAAAGTTTATCAAAGAGTAAGTCAGTAATACTTAACAAGAATCCATTAACTGAGTGTGATAAAAATAAGATAGTGTGCAAATTTAACAGTTTATTATTGTTTTTTACTGAAAGTTTTATGATGGCGGACACGAAAAAAAAATGCAGACAATACAGTTTGGACTACTTGAAGTTCGGATTTATTGCATCTCCATCAAATCAACACTTCCCGATGTGTCTCATATGTGAAAAAGTATTTAGTAACGATGCCATGAAGCCTTCAAAAATGGATGACCACTTATCAAGAGTACATGCTAACAAAAAAAGTAAGCCCTTGTCATATTTTCAAGCACTGAAAGAAAAACTAGACAAAAGGTCATCCATAGGATCGATGTTTGCGTCATCATCTATTCGAGACAATGATGGTTTACGAGCGTCCTATAATATATCTTTACTAATAGCGAAGTCGGGGAAACCCCATACAATTGGAGAGCAGCTTATCTTACCAGCCATTGCGGAGGTCCTTAACAATGTATTGCACAAACCCGCACATGATATTTTAAAGAGAATACCTTTGAGCAACAACACCGTTCAGAGACGCATAGATGAGATGGGACGCGATGTGGAAAACATTTTATGCAAGTTCTTACAGACCCGCAGATTCTCTCTCCAGTTGGACGAGTCTACATTACCCGGCAATGAAGCTCTATTGTTAGGATATGTTCGATTTATCAAAGATGAAAATATGTGCCAAGAACTGATTTTTGCTGCATATTTAGAGACTGATACTAGAGGAGAATCGATTTTTCAGGCCGTGGAACATTTTTTTACTGATAAAGCTATTCCATGGAAGAATATTGTTTCTGTTGCGACTGATGGTGCACCGTCTATGGTTGGTCGTCATCGTGGCTTTATAGCTCACTTAAAGCGACAACTGCCTGATGTACTGGTTATTCACTGTGTGATTCACAGGCAGCATTTAGCAGCAAAAAAGCTGAGTCCTAGATTGCATAAGTCTTTACAATATGTAATAAATGCTATCAACAAGATTCGAAGCAATTCTTTGAACTCTCGGTTATTTGCTCAACTATGTGACGAAAACGACGAAGTCTTTACTCGGTTACTTCTGCACACTGAAGTTCGCTGGCTATCAAGAGGCTCTTGCTTAGAAAGATTTTCAGCCCTTTTTGAATCTGTGTTGGAGTTTTTACAAGAAAAAGATCCGAATTTGAAAGAAAATCTGAACAATTGTAAAACAGATATTTATTACTTGACTGATATCTTTGGAATGTTCAACAAAGTTAATTTGCAACTACAGGGTGATGATCTTAACTTGATTAAAACAAAATCAATAATATCGGCCTTCGTGGGTAAACTAGTTCTTTATAAACAAAATTTAGGCAGAAAAGAATATTCGCAGTTTCCGCATTTGTCAAAATTACCAAAAATGCTTCAAGATGATGACATTTTATTATATGTTACTCACTTGGACGCATTACACAAGGATTTTACGGAGAGGTTTGATGATCTTTTAAATTTACAAATTCCTCAATGGATAATAAATCCGTATAACACCACAGCCATAGAAGAAGCCAATGTGATAATGCAAGAAGAGTTGATTACCATCAGCACAGACGAAGAGCTTAAGCAAAAGTTCAACCAAGGCTATCAGAAGTTCTGGTTGCAACGCAAAATTGAAACACAGTATCCTACATTGTGGAACATTGCTGAAAAATACCTTATCGCTTTTCCATCATCATATCTAGTTGAAAAAAGCTTCAGTGTGGTAACAAACATTTTGACAAAACAAAGAAACCGTTTGAAAATCAACGAACGTGGAGATTTAAGGCTGCAACTCACTAATATTGAACCGGATGTAGCTAGATTGGTAGATAGTCACCAGGTTCATCCATCGCACTGAATGTTTTATTTTCTCTTTGCGAATTAATAGTTTTTAAAATATAATTTCCTACCAACTTAAGATGCTTTATGTATTAATTTGTAATAATTATAAATTAAACTTGATATTTACTGAATTGGATTGTCTTTTTATTTTGTTAAATTTTGACGAGAAAATGAAATCAACTTCACTCACTTAACCAAGTGCAAAGTTTTCTAATTGGCACCTTAGTACCTAGGTATTTTGTACCAATAGGAAAAAACTAAAGATAGACTAAGATAGATAGCTGCTTTAAGTTAGCGGACCATTATGAATAAGGGGGTTGGTCTTAAAAGTAGGTAATTTGACCATGGGGGTCTGAGGTAACAGTTCATTGTTGAAAAGGGGTCACTTGTCCAAAATAGTTTGGGGAACCCTGATCTAGATTAACATATTAATTATAGGATTTTTTTATACTCAAAAAATGTTAGGTTCCTTTGGGATTTTTAAAAAACTAACTATAGTGCTTGCGAAGTTGAGGAGACTAGCTAGTGTTAAATATAGTATAACTAGCAGGCGCCCGCGACTTCGTCCGCGTGGAATATTTAGCCTATGGCCATCCTGAAATTCCATTCTATTGGTGAAAGAATTTTTAAATCGGATGGGTAGTTTCGAAAACTACTTCCTATATAAAAACAAATAAACATACAAACTTTACCTCTTTATGATTCTAGTACAGAAAAGTTTTATTTACATCGACACTAATCTATCGTTCAATCCATCAAGAGATAAAAAATCCGACACTACGAAGAAATCAAATTTCCGCTAGAGACATCTCAAAGAAGACACTGGTTATTGGTCAGAGGGGAGATGATATTACGCAATTTTTCCTCTGTGGAACACATTTCCTTTTAACATTTTTTTAGTGCTACTGCTTGAGTCTATATACCTACTTATTGTTAATATTTCTTTGAAAGTTTACATATTTAACAAAGAAAATTACTTTAAAATATTTTAAACACAAAAAAGACTAATGATTTCACGCCTTACGTATCTACTTTATCAAGTAGGTATACAGAAAATCACAAAGGGTCATAAAAAAACTAAAATTTAACTATATGAGTGACAAAACTATATGAGTCAAAAATAATTTTTTTTTTCTAAATATTCGTATTACAGATTATGTAGAATCAGTTTATGAATTCCCTATCAATTTAATGTATACATAAAAAAATTACACTACATTTTATTCGAACAAACAACATCAGTGTGATAAACAAGTTCACCTTCTTAAAAAAACACACGCAATGTTAAAGAGGAAAGCAAGATATCACCTCATTTCTTTTTACGGACGTAACATAAGATCGTTGCATGTAATGTACCGGATAATCGTGATAAACAAGGGGTGTGACGCGGTGTAACTTTCGCGTCACGTCCTCCTGTCTCACGTGCTCATACCTTCAGACACAAGCCTCATACACTTTCCTACTTATTTGGGAAATGTCTTCAAAATTAAGAATTTATAGAATATGTTGTAAAAGTATCGTATTATATAAATATATTCATACGTATGATACATTTTATTTTACAATTCTTATTGTAAAATGATAAGCTGACTGGTAGGTAAGCTGACGTGCAACTAAGTAATTGGTTGTTACCCTCGTGAAATTATGCAAAATCAAAACTTATTCCTAACTAGCGTCCTGCTCCCGGTTTCGCTCGGGATGCATTTTTTACACACACACCTTCCCTGCTTATTACTCTTTACACAAATAAAAATCCGTTGCAAATAATAAACCGTTGCGTGGTTTAGGAGGAGTTAGCGGATAAACAGACAGATAGACGCGGGCAGTGACTTCAATTTACACTATTTAAGGAAGTTGAATCAGATCTTAAAGATTAAGTAAAATTAATCTAAACTTTAAGTTCAGATCTCAAGTTCCTTGAGGGTAAACGACAAGTTGAAAATAGAACAATGGGTTCAGACATGTCTTACGTAACGAAACACGCCACAAGTGAAGCATTTTTTGTTCGCAATAAAATTAATCTATTACTTCAAGGTTGAGAGATTCTTTGTGAAAAATCCAATTGTGTTTTTCCACTGTTAATAACATCACAGGAGCGAAGAGCGGCTTGAAAGATTTTACTCATTAATTTAAAAGCGAGTTGTGTAGCTTTAAAAAACTTTCATTTAAAATGTTTATTTTCAAAGGCTGATTGGACAAAGAGTGAAGCCATGTTAGTATGTAGTTTTCACTCCTCACAACCTTTCATGGATTCGAATCAAAAGACAAAAATGTTATTTCAAAATAACACCACTACTTTTTTGTATTTATACTTTTCAATTTAATTTTGCCATTCAAGCAATTCACACTGCTAGCTCAGCTGTTGTGATACCACCTTAGTCAATACTTTTATGAATTTATATGAAAAAGTATTTTATTTTTATGTAAAGGTCGTCAAACAGTCTGACGATCTACTTAATGGTAGATATGGCTTCCGTTACCTATAACACAAGCACCACCACAGGTTTTGCAAGTGCGCTGCCGATGATAGTAGGACTACGGATAAGGGATTAGGACGGGAGAGGGAACTATTATGGCCTTTATACAATACTAATAAGTAGCTGGTGCTCGCGATTTGAGGAAATATAATTATGAGTAATTAACGCCTGACATCTTTACTGCTCAACTTTCAAAGTTGTGGCGACGGCCGCCACAACTTTTTATATTTTTAGATGATTCCTCGGGAACAGTATTTTTTTCTGAATGAAAGGTACCCAATATCCTTTCCTGTATTCCTGACAACGTGTATGAAAAATTTCATGAGAGACAGACCGAGTTACTTTCATATTTTTGTAATATTAGTATGGACTAGTATGATTGCAAATATCATCGGATTTTTTCAGGAAAGTTAGTTTTTTTTTTAGAGTAGCAATAAAAATAATGGATAATTCCACAATCTACCTTCTGTGTTACATAACTATTATAACAATCCACTACATAACTGTTCTATGTCGAACTTGTTATATAATTGGTGTTGGGTATTTTATAGATAAAAACAAAAATTAAACATAGCAAACAATTTATTCTTTCGTTAATTACTTTGGCAATTTTTCGTACAATAAAGCAACTACGACCTTATGTCTAAATAGTTGTACATTAAAGGACATGCATAGTTGTATAACATTAAATTAGTAAAGTTTCATGTTATTAACCTATAGCTTTCCTTGCCACCCGCCATGGCAGCTCTATGGGAAAACTTTTCGCATTATATACCACGTGAGGCATTTTGGTAGACGAACTGTATTTTCGAGCAGATATTGCGAGTGGTGAACGCTTTTCACTATATTTATGGTCGGTTTAATATCGTCAGCTTTTAAATTAAATATAGTGTGGAGAAAAATGAAATGTCTTATCTTTATAAAGTAAGAAGCTTTTATATTTAACATTTAGCTTTCAATGTCAAATACTGGCGACCCGCTCCCGGTTCTCATGGGTGCAATTTTTTTCTGCAAATTATCCATACTAATATTATAAGGAGAGTAGATTTGTATGTTTGTGATGAATAAACTCAAAAACTACTGGAACGATTTTGAAAATTCTTTCACCTATAGAAAGCTTCATTCATCAGCGAGTAACATAGGCTATATTTTATAAAGTTACGCAGGCGAAGTCGCGTGCAACAGCTAGTATATTATAAAAACCTTCCTAGTTTAACGCTCTTTCTATTAGTGAAACCGCATGTAACTTTTCACAGGTTTTCACTAATGGAAAGACAGATAAACGAGGAAGGTTTTTTTATATAAAATTGCATTTGGGCGAAGTCAGGAGCGGGTCGCTAGTTAGATATAAAGTTTTATGCATTTCATATAAATTTATTTTTGAATTAAAAGAAATTTCGAGTATTCTTTAAAGATACTCTTGTAAAAGCTAAATATAAAACTCCAGCTAAAAGTTTCCAAGTAAATTATACTTAACGTTTAGCTCGAAATATTTCTCCTAGCAAATAGAAGTTGAACAAAGCAAAATATAGTGGCCTATTTCTTTAAAAATAACTGGATTGCCAGCAAATAAAATTTAAAATCCTTCCGTGAAAGCCGACGCTCAGTTTATTGGGAACCGGCTAGTCAAGACTTAACTATATTGAATTCCACCGATATAGGTAAATTCCCGGAATAGTCTAAGTTCTTTCGCAATCCACACAGTGATGGTTTAATAGCGGTGGAGAAACACTATTTTAGTTAGTTCTAGAAAGGGATTGATAATACTTAATCAGAATAAATCATAGTTAGGATACTTTTGGCCATCTTACGAATGATTACCTTGAGAACAGTCGACAACCTTCAATTGTGTTAGATAACATACAACATAAGACAATACAGTAATTTCGCATTTTGCTACAACAGTGTGATTATGTAATAGAAATTTGTTGATAACTTCTACCTTCAGTTCGAGTTGGATATTTACAATTCTCTTTTTATTATTATACCCTTGTAGGGCAGTGTCCTATAAGGCACAGTCTTATATTGTAGCTATATAATTATTGGCTATTTGTAATCTCTATATAATTAGTAATCATTGTAAAGCGAAGAATGTTTACAAGGAAAAAACATAGATAAAAATAAGTGAAGAAACCGAAAAGAATGTTGACGATATATTTTAATTAAAAATTAAAAATACATAAAAAATCAATTTTAGTTATTCGAGATACAATTTTATGTCTATATAAGATGAGTGGTTAAGCTATATTGTTAATCGCGGTATTGAAAACAAAGGTAAGTCAAGTAAATCTGTGACATCTTCGACAACATAATCGTATTACTTCCGTAATTCAGTAATACGATTATGTCGACGAAAGTTACGGGGATCTGAGGAGATTTTCTAAGTAAAATAACATTTGAAACAAAATGTCTATGAAATTTATGAATATTTTAGATAAAAAAGAGATTTAGATCAAATTCAAGTAACAAAACATTTATCTGAAAGTTGTAAGTTATACAAAAACAACGTTTGTACAATTATGTTCAGTTTTAATTACACCATGAAATGTTTCTTTTAAATTTATGGGTACCACATAAACGTTAGAACAGTGACAGTTAAATATTATAAGAGGAAGACCCAAATAATTTACTTACACAAAAGAGTTTTTTCACTGAGCCTTCGCAAATGTACATAAATAATATAAATGCGAAAGTTTGCAACACTGAGACAAGAATAAAAAAGAAATATTCAAGAATGAAAATCATATGGGACAAACGTGACTGAAATACACGATTCACGAAAAGGTAGTTCTGTAGAAAACTACGTTTCTATTAACATCACTCTGCTTCTCTCTAACTTTGTGTAACGGATCGTAATTAATATTTAGTATTCTATAGTTTAATATCATTTCTGACCGTAAAATCATTAATCTATTCTATGTAAAACTTGACGTGACATTGACATTGTTTCGATATGTCATGTCGGCCATTTTCCTGCATTGGCAGTTAGTTAAGAACGAGTGGTTGCGAAGTGTGCATTAAGGTTAGTAACAGTGAAATATATTTCTTTGTATTGTGAATTTAACAAGCAATAAATACTTGTTCTCACGTTGATCTATGAATTTCATTTATACAATTATTCCATGCGTTACATCTCAGAAGTGGGATCGTGAACAAACGATTCGTTTGTAATACTACCCCACGACTTCGATGTTTATTAAATGATACATTATATTTCATAATTAGATTTTTACAAAAATCAACGTGAAAACACTTATAAGTAGTATGAGTATGGTATGTAATTGTAGAAATTTCGTAAAAATTAAATTGAAATTTTATAAAAATAAAATATTAACAATTATAATCGAAATATATGTTTTAAGAGATATACCTACTATAATAAAAATAAGGATAGGTAGAAGCAATTTTTATTTATTATTTTTTTTAAATATATTTTATTTAAAAGTAGCTGATAAATTCCAAGATGCGAACGGATTAATATTTTCTTCTTTCTTTCTTTATTAGTAAAGTTTAATAAAAATAAGGATAGGTAGAAGCAATTTTTATTTATTAAATTTTGTTTAATATCTTTTATTTAAAAATAGCTAATAAATTCGAAGAAGCGAACGGATTAATATTTTCTTCTTTCTTTCTTTGGATCCTCCTTCTGGTTAAACGTACAAATACGTAAAGACGTTGTTGTAAGTTTCAGAGATATGAACGACCGAGAATCTGAGACGGGTAGGAAACGCCGCTGGTACACTGCATCCCGGAGCCCTAGTCGGGACTTCCGAGAAGGCGGGCAGCGCAGTCGCAGTCGTCGTGATGACCGGCCGCGGATGCCACCTCCTCGAGAAAGCAGTGATGTACGTGATCAACGTTCCAGTCGCAACCGGAGCTGCAGCTCAACCACACTGCGGGAACGAGAACGCAGGCTGTCTCAGGAAATGAAACGACTGAAGGCGCTTGAAAGTGAGGTACGTAGAAAGCGTGAGAGATTGATGGAACGTGATCATAAGCAATACCTAGGTTAATGACGATAGATCTTTTTGAGGACTTTTTAATGTATTAAAAATCAAAAGCAGGAGGTCGTGAATCGTTTAGCACCTCAAATAACGTGATCCTTGAGGTTATCCCTTATCAAAAGAGCAAACCATCAACATATAATTGGACTAGCAAGCAAACGATCCACTATGCCCTGCCTAGGCTCACTGGCCTTGCTAAGACGTGGGTTTGTCCACTATTAAGCATAGTTGGACAGAATGGAAAACTAATCATTTCCTGCAACCGAGAATTAGAGCAGAATTACTGACCGACTTGCTTAATAGGAGGGTAGGCCCTGGTGAATCCTTTGAACTTTACTATTTTGCAAAAATAAACCTACTGATGTAAAATGTAAAATTACCTACTGATGTAATGATCCACTGATGTAATGATCTACTGATGTAATGATCTACTGATGTAATGATCTACTGATGTAATGATCTACTGATGTAATGATCTACTGATGTAAGATGTAAAATTTTCGGAAAGCAAGCAGTGGATTGTGTACTCTATGACATTAATGAAATGAAATCAGCCAAATTTGATAAACCTGAAGACGTACTCGAACTCTCTAAAAACCATTAAATTCCATCACAGAAACCAGTCGGAT
Organism: Synanthedon andrenaeformis; assembly: GCA_936446665.2. Taxonomy (NCBI): domain Eukaryota; kingdom Metazoa; phylum Arthropoda; class Insecta; order Lepidoptera; family Sesiidae; genus Synanthedon; species Synanthedon andrenaeformis. The sequence goes on along the minus strand of OW387781.2, from coordinate 6,717,086 downwards.
TTTCAAAGAGATTTAGGTCGGGATAAACGTCCTGGGAATACGTTCACTATCGTTAGCTCGACGAAAGATAGCGTGCCAAATAAAAACATTAACGTGAGAGGTCCCGTTATGTGCTTTAAATGCCATAATGTTGGGCATCCCAGTTTTAAGTGCCCTAAACCCATAGTAAAATTTACCAACTGCAACTTTCTGGTACATGACTCAACTAATTGTCCTAAGTTAAAGTAGTCGAAGAAATCCTCAGAAGGACAAAAATGTTCTTGAGGTTTCTATTGCTGACAATACTAACGATAATTATAAAATAATGATAAATGTTAACGGTTTTGCTATAATGTGTCAGTTATATTTCGGAAGTGAAGCAACTCTTGTCCGCAAAAATAAAGCCTTGAGACTAGGACTAACTTGGGAAGTGTAGGCCATTTTTTTTACCGAGAGACCTACTCTGAAAATTATCAAAACAGCAGCATACGTAAGGTTTGAACGCATAGAGCAAGAGAATAGCATAAAAATACATCTTTTTACGGTTTATGCAGTCACAGTAGATGTTGGTGAGATGGCTTGTATTCCGGTTAAGTCAAGTGTTGCGTGTCACGGAAGTGTGTATGTGGGGGGGTCGTTGAGAGGTCAAACAGGTCGGGAATACTATTTACTGCCAGGGGAATACCAGATTCATGGATCTGAACGTAAGTTGTTAATTCAAAATGTAAGTTCTGATATGATACAATTTAAAGAAAATATTCTTGTTACTCGAAAATACTTGAAAATACTCGTGCACAGTTTATAGAGTCAGGTATTGATATCTCTCAAATTTAGTGTTTCTAGTTGCGCGAATCTGGTATTGCCCAAGTTTGGTGACTAATTGACAGACAATCAAAAACGCCAGATTGAAGAGTTATTAGGGAAATTTCGTAATTGTTTCTCAAATTGAATGCACGATTTAGGCTTTATTTATTTATTTATTTATTTATTTTATTTTACGGAAATCTACAGATATAATTACATAATAACAGTTTCAGTAAATAGCTTAAACCTAAAAATAGCAAACTAGTCTAATAACAACGATAATAAGAGTATTATAGTAGGCCATTGAAGAATTTATCGGCTATAATATTTTTAGTTTTAACTATGGAACTGTGGAACAGGTCGGCATCTGTATCCTCTAATAAAATTTCATTAAAAAAGTCTACATGAACGAGACATGAATGTATTTTTCCTATAATTTGTCTTACTAAGAGCTACATGCAGCAAAGAGCGATTTCTCAAATTAGTATGAGGGACATTTAAATATAATTTGGATAATAGTTCAGATGAATCAATTAAACCCTTTGCAATTTTCATCAAATAGCAGATGTCACTAATATTACGCCTATACTGAAGAGGTAGAAAATGATAGTGATGATAGGAAATGATAGTTTGTACTAGTGTTTTTTTTTACTAGTGTTACTGAAATGGAAATCCACGTTAAGGATTCTACTCCAGTCGTTTATAGGCCGTATCACTTGCTCTTATCGGAGCGTAGATTAGTGATTCGTGAAAGGATTCGCCCTTATCGCGAGGTCATTGACGAGTATCTTGAAGAAAAATGTTAATTGGCAATGAGATGACATAGAGGTTGAATCCTTTGAAACCAATTTAAAGGTTACTCACGAATAAGCCGGTCTTAACTTTATACGATCATACTGCGGAAACACAGTTGCACATAGATGTCAGTAAGTTTTAACAATAATAATAATATCTTCACACATTCCACACAGCGCCATCTAGTTCCACACTGAGCAACTTAATGCTTGTATTATGGATGCCAGACAGTTGATATAATACATAGATTACTTTTTTTTGTAAATACATACGTATTATAAATATAAAACATCCATGACTCAGGTACAAAGGTAAAATGTTAACACGTAAACATTTGCCCCTAGCGGGACTCGAACCCGCGACCGTTTGGTTGACGGCTAGGGTTACTAGCCACTAGAACAAACGTGTCTTCATGTTGGTCATGTCAATTTGGAGTCGCAGGCATCTTGCTACAAAGGAAAGGGTCGGATCCTTGGAGACCGGTAGCATATTTTAGCCGCCAGACACTAGCCGATGAGATGAAACTACACTCGTTCGGGTTAGACACGCTTGCAGGCTTAAGTTTTTTTTAAATAAATTCCGCACATACCTTATAGGAATCAAGTTCGTTATCGTGAATGACTACAATGTCTTGTGATCCACTTTCACAAAAAGAGATCTAATTCCGCGAATATCAAGGTGATGGATACAATCTAGAATTTGATTGTATTGTCGAATATCGTCCAGGTAAGAAAGTGGCTCATGAAGACGCACTCAGCCGTGGACCTGTATCAACAAAACCTGACAAAATATCTTAACTATTGATACTAAAGATTGGATCGCGACAGTGCAGTCATCTGATAACGAAATTAGACGTATTAAGGATATTCTTGAAGATCCCCAGATCCCCAAGGCTGTAAATATCTATAGGGGATATAAAATCAAAAATGGGCGAGTCTTTAAAGTATTAGACGATTATGTCACTAGGTGCGAATCGCTCAAAACTCTCTTTAGTTACTTCGGATCCCCGTCTAGACTTATAACGGATAGAGGGTCGATTAGTAAAAGCATGTTCTCAATGCCGTTGCCTCGCCAAGGCAAACGGACAAGTCGAAAAGTATAACCGAATGATCTTAGCTTCTCTTGGTTCTATGGTTCACGGTAAATGTAAAAATACTTGGGATGAACTCCTACCAGATGTGCAGTTAGGCCTAAATACTTTATTTGGTAGGACAGTAGCAAAAACAGTATTAGGGATGATATAGAGCACGGCGAAGAGATCGATGGATGAGATTAGGTCTGAAGCAAGTGAACAAATTAAAAAGAATCAGGATAAAAATAAAAATAGGTACGACAGACACAGGAAAGGGACTACACAATATAAAGAGGGTGACCTTATTAGAATAGCTAGGGCTATAGGGACTGGAGCTGGACAGCCCAAAAAGTTGGAAGCCAAATGTCAAGCGCCTTATAGAATTAGGAAGGTTCTCATGATAGGTTTCTTGTTGAGGACACCCCTTTGACCAGAAAGGGTGCAAAATATGAAACGGTTGTGGCTATTGATAAAATATTTCCCTGGACGAGTTTCAACGCCCCTGCTTGCTCTTCGAGTGAGGATAACGATGACGATAGTGACGTAAATTATTAAGTTATTATTAATAATGGTATTGATATCAGAGATTAATTGCGTGATATTAAAATTGATTATTAGCTATTACTATTGCTTGTCTATTGATTTGATCTGATTAGCGTATTTACTGATAATGTAATAATGACATGAGATAATTACCATGATACTAACTAATGTGAAAGTGATTCAAAGTGAGGAAGTGAGGGTGTCTCGAGTCGGGCTTGATTGGCGTATGAACTCGCCGCCCATGAGTGGCTTGAGGCATCGCAGCCGTTGCCTAGTGATTACGAAGGAAGTAGTTATCACAAAGCACGGCTATAGAATTGATTGAGTGAGGATGTTTCGAGTCGGGCTTGATTGGCGTATGAACTCGCCGCCCATGAGTGGCTTGAGGCATCGCAGCCGCTGCCTAGTGATTACGAAGGAAGTAGTTATCACAAAGCACGGCTATAGAATTGATTGAGCGAGGATGTTTCGAGTCGGGCACGATTGGTGTATGAACTCACCGCCCATGAGTGGCTCTAAACATCGCAGTTGATGTGGTGTGATAACGAAGGAAGTAGTTTCACCCCACACAGCTATAGTTAAGTCTGATCTTTTAATTGTAGTACCAAGCGATATTACTTAAGTGTGATATAAATAATTATATATAATGATGAATATGATGAATATGATGGATTAATAATAGATTAGTTATGATTGAAATAATAATGATATAGATATTGGTTATTACATGCATATCATTGTCCTCTTTTTGTTTACATTTTGCGATTGTTAAAGAGTTTGGAGTACCTATAGTGATAGGTAAGTGATGTTTATGATTGAAATAATAATGATATAAATATTGGTTATTACATGCATATTATTGTCCTCGTTTTGTTTACATTTTGCGATTGTTAAAGAGTTTGGAGTACCTATAGTGATAGGTAAGTGATGTTTATGATTGAAATAATAATGATATAAATATTGGTTATTACATGCATATTATTGTCCTCGTTTTGTTTACATTTTGCGATTGTTAAAGAGTTTGGAGTACCTATAGTGATAGGTAAGTGATGTTTATGATTGAAATAATAATGATATAAATATTGGTTATTACATGCATATTATTGTCCTCGTTTTGTTTACATTTTACGATTGTTAAAGAGTTTAGAGTACCTATAGTGATATAGTGATAAGATATAGATAAAGATCTATAGTGATAAGATAAGATAAGTTCTCAGTGACTAGAAACGAAGGGACTCGTTCCTGGAGGATGGCCGACTGTAACGGATCGTAATTAATATTTAGTATTCTATAGTTTAATATCATTTCTGACCGTAAAATCATTAATCTATTCTATGTAAAACTTGACGTGACATTGACATTGTTTCGATATGTCATGTCGGCCATTTTCCTGCATTGGCAGTTAGTTAAGAACGAGTGGTTGCGAAGTGTGCATTAAGGTTAGTAACAGTGAAATATATTTCTTTGTATTGTGAATTTAACAAGCAATAAATACTTGTTCTCACGTTGATCTATGAATTTCATTTATACAATTATTCCATGCGTTACATCTCAGAAGTGGGATCGTGAACAAACGATTCGTTTGTAATACTACCCCACGACTTCGATGTTTATTAAATGATACATTATATTTCATAATTAGATTTTTACAATAATCTATGAATTTCATTTATACAATTATTCCATGCGTTACATTTGTTTTGAGGAAGAAGGAAAGTTTATTATTTTAAACATTTTAGAAAAAATCGTGTATTTTTTTTCTTAATTGATCACTACAAATCCTCTACAGCTACAAAAAAATAAAAGTGGGTTCATAAACAAGCGAGAAAAAGGTTCTGAATTGTTTTGACTAGTGACCTACTAGCGACCGCTCCCGGCGACCAATTTTTTTTAACGATTATCCCTCTATTTAACTTATCCATTTATCCATAAGTGAAGACAGAATTAAAATCGGTCCAGCAGTTCTCGAGTTTTAGCGAGACAAATGAACAGCATTGATTTAAGTATAGGTATATATATAATATGTTAGATGATACGGGAGTAAATAACGCACAATTTGATTTATCTAGAAATAGAAACAATTTTTATTATTATAAAATTAAGTTACTCAAATCAATTGAGATAAAATGTTTAAATATGATCTACTAACCTAGAAATAGAAAAATCGACAATTAAAGGTTTTTACTTCCAGTATTTTAGTAGATCGACACTGTATCACTTTAATTAGTTAAACTAATGATTTTATGAAATTTACTTCTCCTTTTTCTGTATTACTTTAATCAATGTTAAATATTAATACCAATCAATGATAATACTTTTTAGGCGGCATACACATATACTAGTCTATGTACACAACGTACAGTATACAAAGCTTACATCCCCCCTCCTTAAAATTGCAAATTAACTGGGGTTAATTTGAATAATCAAACTGAGGAATGAGCTTTGTTACATGGTAAAGTCCCAAGGAATTTTTATTCTTTCCAGTGTTGATTCTGCATAGCGAATTCGATATCATTTCTTCTATTTCAAAAGGACCAATTCTAATTTCATCCAGTTTAGATCTGTTCAACTTATTACAGTTCATTATGTAAACCATATCACCTTTCTGAAACTTTTAATCTATTCTATTTTTGTCAAAAATGGCCTTGTTCAATTCATGTGATTTTTTTGATCTGAGAAATGCTATTTGTCGGTCTTTTTCCAGTTCTCCGGGTTCCATTTGTTTTTTTTTTAGGCCCGTTGGTAGTAAGTCAGTTGGTTCTCCACTTAACAGATATTGAGGTGAATAACCTGTTACTGAGTGGTTTGTTGAGTTGTAGGCTTTCACACAATCCATTGCTACGGTTGTCCAAGCTGTTCTTTTTTCTTTGCTGTTCAAAGCACATCTAATCCTATTCACCAACGTCTGGTTCAACCTTTCATTATGACCATTTGAAAACGGAGCATCCACCGCTGTAAAAATTAAATCAACAGCGTGATCGCTTAAATATTTTTTAAATTCTTTTGAATTCAGTGCTGGATATTGATCTGAAAGCAATATCTCAACTTCATTGTCCTTGATCACTTGGTCTATCAATTTTGTAAAGTCCTTAGCCAGTTGTGTCTTTGAGCATGAAATGTAAGCATAACGTGTGAAATGATCCATCAATAAGTGTAGATACTTTTTTGAAGACCTGTTGCCACCAAATCCTCCTACTGTGTCTATGGACATAATTTGGAAAGGTTTTTCTGCCGGTCCTAATTGTGACATGAGTCCATACTTTCTATTTATTCGTGTTTTGTTTTTTATACAAACTTCACATTGACGGCAAATCAACTTTATATTATCCAAAAGGTTTGGTGCTGTGTAGGAAGGTCTTATTTTTGACTCGATCTGATTTATTCCTATGTGGCAGAAATGCTCATGCACCTTTTTTATTAATATCTTACTGTAGTCTTCCGACAAAACGATTTTTTTTTTCTTGTTATTCCGCTTGTAATATATACCATTTTCTATAATAAAACTATGTTTGTTCTTTATGTCTGGATTTTTGTTCTGATCATCTAATATTTCCTCAATCTTTACAATATTTACTGTTTTCAAGTTATCTTCTTCGTTTTCGTGGCTTTCATACACAGGATTTCTGCTTAAACAGTCTGCTTCTGTATTGTTTCTGCCTGGGTTGTATTTTATTACAAAGTTGTATTGCGATAGGTAATGAGTCATGTCTCCCAGTTCATCATCTGTTCTGTTTTTTATGTTTAAATTTTCTAGCGGCTTGTGGTCCGTATAAATTGTGAATGAGTTTCCTATTAGCCAGTGTTGCCAAAATTTCAAACTTTCTTTTATGGCTAAGCATTCTAAAAATATGGCTTTCTTCTTTTTTTGATATTCATTTAATTTTTTTGAAAAGTACGCCACTGGTTTGATTTCTCCACATTTCTGTGTTTGTTTTAGTATTGCACCAATTCCTTTTATACTTGCATCGGTGTAAATAAAAGTTGGCGCCTCTCGGTCGAAAATAGCCAGAATTGGCGCCGAACATAAATTATCTTTTATTGTTTGGAAAGCATTTTCACAATCAGCTGACCAATTATAATTGACATTTTTTCTAAGTAAATTGTGTATTGGATCAAGGGTTATTGCAGCATTAGGAATATATTTATTATAAAAATTTACTTTACCCAGAAATTGTCTTATCTGTTTCTTGTTTTGTGGTGCTGAAAATTCTGCTATAGATCTGAGGTTATCTTTCAAAGGTGTGATTGTATTACCTTTTATTACATGTCCCAAGAACCTTACCGACTGTGCCGCAAATTTGCATTTTGTTAATTTCAGACGGAATCCTTCTTCAGCAATTGCATCCAGCAGTTTCGATAAGTGGTCCATATGTTCATTAAAAGTTTTCGAAAATACCATAATATCATCTATGTAATTCATCACAAAATTTGACAGGTTATGTTTTCTTATTATATTACTCAAGATTCTTTGGAAAATTGCCGGAGATGTTTTTAGTCCAAAAGGAAGGCAAGTCCTTTGATAATGACCTTCTTGTGTAACAAAACCTGTCTTCTCTCTGTCGCTGATCCTCAATGGTATGGACCAAAAAGCAGAATTAATGTCAAGAGTGGTAAAATACTTACAGTTTATCGTTTTTATCATTAGATCCTCTATTAGAGGAAATGGCTGTGGCTGTGGTACAATAATTTTATTAAGATCTCTGAAATCGATGCATAATCTTGACTTTTTCCCTTCATCCCGTTTGAATGCCAATGTCACTGGTGCTGAAAATGGGCTATAAGATTCTTCAATTAATTCATTTTTTAGCAATTGACCAATTTGTTTCTCGATTTCTTCTTTATCATCTAACGAGCATCTGTATGGTCTTTTTGAGCAATATTTCTCCACTTGTAGGTCTATGAATGCTTCATAATTTTTCACTTGGCCTACATCATATTTATCCTTCGCAAATATGTGTTTATAGTCATCTAATAATGCACTAATTTTCATTCTTTGGTTATCTTCCAAGTAAGTAGTATCCATATCAAATTGTTTCACATCTATGTCCTCATTGAAATTTATTTCATAATTTAATATTTCTGACTTAAACTCTTTGGTTTCAATTTCATGAATACTATATTCTTTGTCTTCAGTGGGGCTGATATATTTCTTTGCACTAGGGTTGGTATTTTCCTGAAGTTGGATGTTTAAATTCCCATCATGGGTCAACCCAAACCTCTTTACTGTATCCAGTCCCAAAAGCAAATCATGAGTGAAATTTTTATCATTGCAAATAAATGCATTTATTTCCTCTTCAATATTTAGTATTTTTCCATTTAATTTTATTAAACCTGTTGTTTTTCCCCCACCACCAATTGTGTTGAATTTATTTTCAAAGTAATTTTTCTTTGAATTTTTTACTTTTATTAATTTGGAATTTATTAAGGTTATATTTGAGCCAGGGTCATAAATACCTGTGCATTTCAGTGAGTCATTTAATATAACCTCAACTTCTATTAGTGGGGGAATATTTAGTTTTTTGTATTTTGAAATTGATCAATCTCCAACGTCAAGTTTTTGCAGTGTTTTACACTGTCATTACTGTTCTTGTCTTCTTTGAACCAACACAAATCTTCAGAATGAAATTTGTTTTTCTTTCCAATCTTGTAACATATTTGACATGGTGTTTTTTTTCTTAATTCCAGTTCCGATTTAGTAGACTTTTTTTTCTCAATAAAATTTTTTTGTACATTTTGATTTTGATTTTCATGCATCCGTAGGGCACTAAACAGAAGAGTTGGGTTTGTCACTTCTTGTCTATCTAGTTTACTTCTAATATAAGTTGGCAATCCTGTGACAATTAAGTCAGTTAGAGTTCTGTTATCAATATCACTGTTATACTCTAGTAACAATCTCTCCTTTTTCAATGCATATTCCAGCAGAGACCCATTTAAATATTTGTAAGTCAATGCATAGATTACAGAGGACCAACTTTTATCTGCAAATGTGTCTAGAAAATTTACTTTCCATATTTGCCATTGTGAGTTTAAACTGTGTTTAATTAACATAGACTCATACCAGTCACTTTCTGAGTCATTCAAAAATAATCTCAAAGCACTAATTTTCTCTGTATCACCATTTAAATCAAATCTTGTACATTCACTTTCAAAACTTTGCAACCATTGTTTGGCATTAGTGATCTTGTTATCAAACTTTTTCAAAACAAATTTTTCAGTTAATTTGCTTAAATTGTTATGTTTTTCTTTGTTGATATTGGATTTATCACTTAATTTCTCCAAAATTTCTAATAATTTTCCATCTGTATTAGATTGGCTTGTGAGTTGAGTCATTTCTTGTAATAAATAATCATTAAACACCATATTTCCAGTATTATCTTTGTATAGTTCTAAAATATCACTTGGCACACATATCCAAACCTTTCTGTTATGACCTCTTCTCTGTAATGTTTTTTTTATTTTCAAAAATTCTGGTAGCTTAGTCAGTTGAAGGTGGTGTTTTGCTGCTTGGAAACCTGGCGGTATGAGATATGTTATTCCATCCTCTTTTGTTATTGATTTTATAATTATGATGTTATTCTTCGGATCTTCATCTGCTGCCAACTCAACCTCAAATTGCAATCTTTCCATGATCTACTATTATCCAATCAAACTCTGACAATTGTCGATTTATAATATGTTAGATGATACGGGAGTAAATAACGCACAATTTGATTTATCTAGAAATAGAAACAATTTTTATTATTATAAAATTAAGTTACTCAAATCAATTGAGATAAAATGTTTAAATATGATCTACTAACCTAGAAATAGAAAAATCGACAATTAAAGGTTTTTACTTCCAGTATTTTAGTAGATCGACACTGTATCACTTTAATTAGTTAAACTAATGATTTTATGAAATTTACTTCTCCTTTTTCTGTATTACTTTAATCAATGTTAAATATTAATACCAATCAATGATAATACTTTTTAGGCGGCATACACATATACTAGTCTATGTACACAACGTACAGTATACAAAGCTTACATATATATTTAATATTAACATTACCTGCCATAAAAGAAATCAAATATTTTCAAGTATATCCAAACCGATTTCAATGTCCAATAATTTGGATTACCGTTTGGAAAAATGCCAAAAATTCGCAAGAAAAATGTCTGAAAAATTAAGCTATTAAGTATACCAAAGTAACAAATTTGTTTATGTAACAGTAATTCAACTTGAATTTAAGAAGACGAAGAAAAATGTAGCACAAAACAATAAAATCAAAACTTAGCTTTGTGAGCAAAATCCAGCAATGAATTTTTAGTTCGATGCGCCAATAAAACTTGTTCGATATCACGGGATTCATATCACGGCACGTGCCATGATCATAACGCACCAAGTGTCCTCTGTCAAATTACAACAATATTAAAGAGGGGTGACCACGTAGTACCGGCCGATATTAAAAGTCCCACATCAAGTACTACGGATGTTATTGCCCTTGTGGTCACGTCAGCTGTCCGTCTACCCTTGTTATTTGTAACCCTTCGTAGAATCACTAGCGTTCAAATATCTTTAGGCACTCTTACGGATGCGTTCTGAATCAACAAATAAACCTTTAAAAACTGTGTTCCCATAAGAAAAAATAATTTAATATAGTGAAAATACTAATTACGTACATACGATATTACAATACAATTTAATGCTGTACATTTGACTTTTTAAAGGTTATTCAATGTTTAAATAGTTTTCGCATGGAAAATAAAATTAAAATAAAAACATTAAAAATTAAGAAAATACGAACTATACCTACGTAGACAGCCACCGCGGACAAAACCTAGGTTTTTACACACTTATCAAATAAAAACATATAGATAAATATATTTTAGTATATAAAATAACTTAATAAACAAATTAATAAAGTCAAATAATATTTGACTCGCTGAAGAAGGAATACAAATCTTTATTTCAACCACTATTTACCTAACTTATGCATTAAATGTCCTACGTAATTACCTAACAGAAAATACAACTTAAATAAACCGGAGTTTGTAGAAGTCCCCTTTGCGGCGTAGACCTCTCGTAAGTCTTCTCTTGAGACTCTACTTTTACTTCACTTTTTCTTTATTTTCTAAGAGTAGAGATTATTTCGCCTTTCTCGTCCAGTCTGTCCCACGTTTCTTCTGCCTTGGCTTGGCTTTTTTTTTCCGTCTCAGGGAGCTCATTTCGTCCATCTCGTATTTTCGAGCGTTGATATGGCCACTGAATGTCATTCAGCTTTTTATTAATAGACAAATTATGTTACATAGTTATGTAAGTTCGTACGAGAGCAAGGCGCAAAACCGTTTTTTTTCTATAAAGCGGAATTTTAAGTCCTCATACTAAGGGTTGCTTTGAATATTTTTTTATTTACGATACACGGTGAAAGTATGCAAAGAGTGCATTATAAGAAATTTTAAAAGCTAACACGAGTGAACAGTTTAGTGCCGAGGATTAAACGACATACGACAGTGAAAGCCTTTGACACTCGACGAACGAGTAATTGAATGCACGTCCGAAGTAAGTCTAGCGGTGAATGTATACAGGAACGTATGGAGTCGAATCAAACATCTGAATTTACTTCAAGCCTTATTGTTGCACTTTTTTTTCATGTGAAAAACCTGTATAGTGATTACGATTCGTCTGACATAAACACAAATATTACCAAACTATAGCTGGTGCCCACAACTTCGTACGAGTTCATAGTTAATGTTTGAAAAATCACACAGGAACTTAATATTTCTCAGGATAAAAAGTATCCAGCGCAGGGGCGGCAGGGAGGGTGAACACGATGATGTATTTTTTTTCAGACTTCCGTACACAAATAAAAATAAAATAAATAAATAAACATTTATAAATATCTAAATCGCAAGAAAACAAGTAACTAGTAGGTTTTCATGTAAAATAATATAAGTAATGGAATCGTGGCAAACAAAAAAAATTAAAAATGTTCAACAAAATGTAGCCACGTATATCGTACATACTCAAAGGGTAAAGGCGGCTAACAGCAGAGAACCGTTTTGTCAAAGCTAAAAATGAAAGCGACTTTTTTCGCCTAGTATTTTCAAATCGTATTCAGTAAGATCAAAAGGTATTTCTGCTATTTTTCTTGGCATTTACTTTGGTCATCCTTTATATTTTAATAGCATTACAATGTACTAACAATTTACATTTTTTAACTCTTATAGATACAACTCTGTTTAGATTGAAAATCACAAAAATGTTATGTATGTCATTTTGTGTATTTTAAATATTTACCATTATCTTTTTAAAACAATTAGAACCTCATAAGAATCGGCTAATTAAAATCGCATATACATTATAATATGTAGTAGGATATTAACGTTTAGCCCTTATTATGGAACTAGTATATTTCCTATAGGAAAGCCTTTTTCATTTTTAATACTAGAGCTCATAAATATCTATACAAGCAAAAAAAAATCCTTTCACAAACAAATGACAACAAGGTATTGAAAATTTCTTTACTAATTAAAATTAGAATAGGAATAGATTTTATTAATTATATTATTTATATGACTAAAGAATATGTAGGAATTTAAATGTATCTAGTGAAGATCCAGTCATTTTTAATGAGAGGACAAATTAATATAAAGAATTAATCACAATTTGCGAAATTTTTGACCAAATAAGAAATTGTCCATTCATCATCGTTAATATCTCGATCGAGTAAAGATTCATGAGGTAAAGTTGAGAAGTGAGAATGATTCCATCGATCATTCTCGATGTTTTGAACATTTGCATGATAAATGACGGGTAAGGCTTGAGCGTTACTCTTTCTAGACGAATGGTTTAAGGTTTATTTAAATTTCTTATTATTTTACAGTTCACCGCAACTTCTACACATATAATACAATCGTAAACGAGCCGCGTTTGTTCATTAAATATTAAAAAAAAAACAATTCGTTGTACTTATGTTACCAAGATCAAAAAAATAGTTTTTAGAACTTTTGTCTGATAGCCTGCATTTTTGTACGCTAATCACAGAAGCGGTTTAACCGATTTGAATGCGGTTTTCACTGATGCATTGACGATTACCTGGATTAAACTATAGGTTACTTTTGTCCTGGAAAAATGTTAGGTTCCAATGAGATTTTTAAGAAACGCACTAAAGCGCGTACAAAGTTGCGGGAAACAGCTAGTATTAAATATATTAATTAATTTCTGGTCTTACTAGAACGTCATCTCCACTCACGCTCATATAATATTTAAGGAGATAAATTTTGGACGCAAATTTCTTTAGATCTTTGAAGTTGTTCTTTAGGGATCGTGGATACTTAAGATCCATTACATCATGGGTTGTAATGGATCTTAAGTGTTCTCAAGTAACTATCACACACACCACAGTAACATATTAACACAGTATTCTTAAGAATACTTCCGCATTACACATTTTTATTGTTATGGAATTATTATAAAAAAATAATGAAAATATCTGTGATACGATTTAGCATATTATGCCCTTTAAATGCAATTTTAAAAAAATGTTGTAAATAAAGATGAACTACCTTCTGAAGATGATCCAGTGCATTTCAGCACCGTAATGTTACATTTTTGTAAATTTTCTTGGCTTACTATGTCGTTTCAGGGTCAACGTGTATGCTGAATTTGCAAAGATTTCATTTAAGGAAATACACAATCAATAAACAATTTCATTGATTGATTAAGCAGTGTAAAATTATTTGAAACAAAATTACTCTCTAATCAAACCACAAATATGGAAATTTCTTAAATAAAATTTCTTCTTAAATCAGCTTATTTCTTTTTTTAATTTCTTAAACCAGTTAGAGTCATATTTAAAGAATGGATTAATTTTCTAACTCCTTGAACGAAAAAAAAAATTCAATCATCTCTTGCGTTAAAAAAATTTAAAAAACTCGTCATTCGTAAATAATTCATTTAATGATATTTTTGTCATAAATTTGATATACCTAAAATCTAAATGTGTAGAATGTGTAGAATAAAAACAATAGATACAAACTTAAATTTTAAAAAAAACATTGCAATATAAAAATATTGCGGGTAACCGAAATATCAGTCCTTCAAGCTCGATATAATAATTAAATAGTAAATGTTACTATAACACTAATGAATATTTTATAGATCATATAATTATTTAATGTGAATATAATATGTAATAAATGTAAATATTATTTATTTTTTATTTATTTTATTTAAATAAATAATAAATTCGCAGTAAATAATTGAATTGAATTAAAAAGAACATCTACGACGTAGACTAAAATGAATTTCCTTAAAACATTATATCATTTGAATAAAAATATTGCGGGTAATCGAAATATCTAGTTAGCCCTTCAAGTTTAATATAATAATTAGAAAGAAAATTTACGATGTAGACAATAGGGAATTTCCTTCCATTAGATTTCAAGGAACCAATTCGCATCAAATATCCGGTTTTCGAAGTACAAGAATTACGCATAAAGGCCCTTTTATTAAAACGCTTCCGTCTAAATATTATGTAAAAAGTAATGTAAATTGTATTTTTTGGAAATGACTTCCTTATTATTTATTGGTAGAATGGATATATTTTTACATATATTTTGAAATAAGGAATAATAATAATCATTAATAAGGAAATACAGTTGCCCCCTTTATCATTTCTATGATCATTTCTAAGACGCACAGAAAACTTCGGTAATTTTAACTATTAATGAATAACAGATTTTATTTAGATAATATTGTGTTAGCTACCGTCGCCTTTTAAGATTAGCAACGCCATAAATGCTTCAAGAGAATTGATGATCCAAGTATATGTAGTATTGTACATAGATGATTTTGTATGTATGTAATGTCACACTCTTTATTAGTTCTCCCAACATTTACAGAAGATACTTTTGACGATTTTTGAGTTGGAAATTTATTAAAGTTTGTGTATTTCACTATGAAACACAACTTGTAGAACTTCCATCGTAATCTCTCTTATTGCGTCTGCATGCGGTGCCCTTTATATGAAATAAAATTGTTTTGTATGCAATATGATCTAAAACTTTTATTGCTCAGCGGTTGCAACACGTATCACATTCCAAGTTGCGTCACGTGCGAGTCATGTTCTCCTTTATATGTTGAAATATGTTAGGGGAGGGACGCTTTTGCTACAATATAAACTGATAAAGTGCATATGTTAAATTGTTTTTTTTTTTCTATTGTATTCATTTTCATAACAGTTATCAAATCGAAACAGGAACAAATATATTAAAGGCACACTCTTTTAATTATTTTTTAATTAAAAAAACAACGTATATACAGGGGGTACATACTCTTTTTTGTAGCTGATTACTTTTAATGAAAAGGTTATTTATATTTATTCCTTAGCATTTATTTAAGACTGTCTCCCACAGCAGACAACTCTGCATTGATATCACTTTATATTTTTCTTCAAAGATTAGCAGTCTTCACTCTAGCAATAATGATACATAAAACGATATAGAGCAGAGAAACAGCATTTTTTTATATTTCAATTGCGAAATAATTTTTTCTCTATAAAAAATTTCATGCCCAATTTTCATTGCCTTTAACTCTTATTTTCGTTCCTAAAATTAGCTTATGTACAAAAAGATCCCATCTATATCTATTAACAATAATCAAAATTGATAGAGCGATATAAGCGTGAAAACGTAACTAAAAGACAGACACCATCTTTGTCTTTTTGTTACGTTACTTACTGACTGTCTGGCTGAACTGTACTGTATTTTATGTACTGAGGCATTAGAATTACAATTAAAATACGAAGGTATATAATTTACTGTTACATATAAAAATGTTCACAAAGGTTCAGGTAATTCCCTAAAAATGTTTCCCTTAATCTCTAAAAGCTGCCAAAACGCGAATTAGTCGGTATCCTCAACGTGTATCCAGATAACGTGATTGGCAATTTAAAATAGTCGTAAAGTTGCGGTCGGATTTGTAGCGATTAAGTCAGTGATTTCCAACACTATACCCAAATGCGGTATGAAAATAAGGTATATTTTTGATTTAATTTTTAATCCTATCTGTAGATAGGATTCGCAAGATAGGACGTACAAGGAAAGGAAATTGGTGCATCGTCTTCTTAGACGGTTGTCACAACAGCACACATATTAATATTTGCATGTCTTCTGTAATAGCACACGTGTCTTCTGTGGACTGACTGCGAAATGCAGCGTGCCCTGCTATTACTAAACAGCACGAGATGCTATGCTGAGCTAAAACATATAATAACAGGTCACAGAAAGACTGGATCTAAAAAATATCTAAAAAATATAGAGATGTTTCTATTTTAGAAGTATAACTAAGTTATATAATAAAAGTCATTCATTTAAAATGTTTTACATAGGAGCTTTTTTCACAAAAACGCTTTACGTTTACTGTTTACTAAGCTCGGATCAACTAAGCGGGGCCCGTTTCTTTCCGCAATTTTAAATATTCAACACCTGCGACAAGTCGACTTAATTTAGGTGACAGTATAATCAAGAGCCCGCAGTCGATTTTTAATGTCTGTTTAATTTACTCTTGTTTTATTTCGCCCGATTCGTCTTCAGCGCTGATTTATTCGGATCTCCTAAACCAAGATTTCGGGGTAATGAAATACTGCTTTTGTATAATCGAAACAACGTTTTCATTGAACCGTTTAGTACTTTACCAAAAAGTATAATTCAATCGTTCATCTTTAATTTTTTTTTGTACAATATTAATTTTACATAAGATTTTAATTGTAGGCTGAAATGGACAGATAACCTGGCAATAAACCACCACCTTACAGAAGACTAGGTTTTTGTGTAAAGGGTATCAGAGTCCATTACCGTACCCTCTGCTTATCCTTAACCCTTTAATCCATGTCTGAGGGTAATGTATCATTACAGGAAAATGTTATAAAAAAACAAGGGTTGCAAGTAGTATTTCTAAAATACTTACGTAGTTGAAACAATATTTTCTAAAAAAATACTAGATATAACTGTGCAGCTCGGAAGCCACGAGTTCTCTCGTGATCGTCGCTATCTAAGCCGAAAATTTCTATAAAACTTTCTTCGCGATTCAAGGCTGAGCAAATGGAAAATTGAAAAGTGTAAAATTTTGTGGAGAGATACAGTTTCAAATTCATGTCTAAGTTTTAACGTACTTATGAATAAAGTTGACACGTGTGAATTTTACAAATCCGCGCCGTTGGCTAAAATAGTTGGAGCTAGGTAACTATGTTTGAACAGGTCACATTGAATTGAAGGGGAATTCAATTTTAGCTGCGACCACGGTATGGATATGCGACTTTGTTGGACATGTAAAGGGCTCTTGTATAATATCGAACTGAAAGCATTGGTACATTCTAAGTAAATGTAACATTTCATATAAATACATTTGAAGTACAGCGCAATCCTAATAATATTATAGATGCGGCGCTGGGAGGAGATAATAATATTGCAAGATTTTGGAAAATAATCTTGTAAATGACGACTAAATATAAAACTTATGGTAAACACCAGTATCCAGCCCAAATCTTTAAAATTGTGTTTAATAATCTCACTTTCCTGCTTATTTCTCATTATCCTGGCAATAAAATAACGTTAACAATGCGTTAACATCATAATATTTTCTAACGGTTTTCAATCGATCTATAAAATATCTATTGTCAAGTATATATGTTACGGCTAAAGATAGGTGTGAACATAAACTTAAGTTTAGCCGGCTAATCTTAAGTTTATCTTCGAGAGGCGGCTAAAGTTCGATATCAAGTTAGTTTGCGTCTTGAATTTCCATCTTTAGCCGGTTAATGTGCACATTAACCGAAACAAAGCGGCTAAAAATGTTTCTATGGATGCGCCGGGGCGAACATGTCGCTTGAGGGGGCGGAGGGGAGACGATGCGCGAAGACAGACAGGCTGACGGTCCACTTGATGGTAGGTGGCTACCGTCGCCTATAACACAAGCAACGGCATAGGTGCTCTGCAAGTGCGCTGTCGACCATAGAAGGATTAAGGATAAGGGAGGGATGGGGCCTTATCCTTATTATTTTATTTTAATGACTAGATATTCTTTTAAGTTATTAACACTGCAGAAGTTTTTTTTTTTGTAATTTTAAATACAGAAGTATCTATAATGAACAAATGGTTTTTTTATTATTTTATTTTAATGAATAGATATTGTTTTAAGTTATTAACGCTGCAGAAGTTTTAATGTGTAATTTTGTATACCTACATAAGTATGTGTAATGAGAGTGATTATTTTATAATAAAAGTTTTCATGTCGAAATGGTAAACATTATTATACCGTTTCCTTTTTCATTTGCTTCTACATTTTTAGCCAAGGGCCTGCAGTTAAACTTAAGTTTAGCCGGCTAATGATAGATGAAACTAACATTAACATCTCCTCGGAGATAAACCTAAGTTTAGCCGGCTAATCTTAAGTTTATGTTCACACCTATCATTAGCCGTAACATATATACGTCACCTATTATGCCTTTTTATACACGTTTAAAGAATTATTTTCATTTTCCTGCGCCATGTATCACTTTCCTGTGCTCAAAAAATTTTAAAACGGCTATATTTTATGTAGCTTAAGCTATATTTAGCAATATATTGTCTGACCCGCAAAACTTTAGCTTATTTAAGTCAAAAACTTGACCTCTGGACACTTTGCACACTAAATCTAGTAAAAAAAAGTGTGGAACTAAAAACGTCGGTTTTATTCCTTCATAATAATAGCCATATACGAATATTTGCCATATCACCTGAGGATACTACTATCCCAGCAGACACGTTATATTTGAATAAATTTGAATTGAAACACACGAACGAACTTTCGTGGAAAAAACCTTACAATTACTCATGTAAATAAATGTCGGTGGGTGCATTTTTTTTATCAATTCTCTGTATAGTTAATGCATTCTCATTCATGCAGTGGTTTAAATCTATTTAAACATTATAGTAGTAGAATAAAAAAAACGTGAAACTGTTTATGGAGTTTTATTCAAAGTTAAACTGAAATTCACAACTTACCCAGGTTATTTAATTATAAATAACCGTCGAAAGATTGACGCACTGGAGATGTGGTGCTGGAGACGCCTCCTAAATACCCCGTGGACAGCGTTTCGTACCAATAATTCAATACTAGCAGAACAAGTTAAGGACAGGATTTCGTCGATTATGCTATTACGATTACTGAAGTTCTTTGGCCACATCTCCAGGAAGAAAAATTCAATGGAACGGCTTGTGGTTCAGGGTCGGGTGGAGGGCAAACGCCCAAGAGGTAGATTGCCTACCCGCTGGACAGACATGATAAAATGCGCAACCCAATCTACTATAGTACAGTGTGCTTGTGACGCTACAAATAGGTGAAAGTGGAGAAGCATCGCAGGGGCGGCTATACGCACCAAGGAGGATGAACACGAACATCCTCCGTGTACATCACGACGACCACGACATACGACCACGACCACTCTGACAAGAGTGTGCGACTTGATATATATTTAATTACAAATAAAAGGCCAAAAAGTGATGAAAATCCGTGCATCTATATTTTGCTTATCAATAGACAAATGAGGTCTCAAATTTTTCATAGTTAACGATAATTCTAATTTCTGCATACACCTGTGCTTCCATCACATCCAATTACAAAAAGTGTTCAATCCTTCAACACGAAACAAGGTTATCATCAATTTAAGTCGCGTTATTGTTTGCATTTACGCTCGGCAGCTGGCAGTGACAAAGCTTCGTCAGTGAACGTGACGAAATTGTCCGCCGTTGATATGCGAGTGCCTGACCGCAAATAAATCGCTTACGTGAAAATTTGCGCAATTTCAGCGAACGTAATTAAGGTTGAGTCTAGTTAATTTAAAGGAGAGACACGAAAGGTGTATTTTATCTTGGTATCTGTTATTGAACTAATGACTGGTATTTATTTTAATTTTTGTGTTCTACACAAAGAGGTTTGGAAGCTTCCCATATTAATATCACGTTATTTTAGTTAATATCACGCTTTAGCGTCTTTAAATGAAAACAGCCCTATTTAATTAAGCATCCGTTCCCGAGCTTTGCACTAAAAAAATATTTGAAATTATAAGAAGAAGCTACCAGGAAATATTATTATTATAAGGTCTTCAAAACTAGAGTTAACTATTAAAGTAGCATTTACTAGGTAAGCGTGGTCCTGAGTAAGTATAAAATAAATAAACTATCTGAGTGCCAAATTCTTCCAAATCCGTTAAGCCGCTTTTACGTGAAAGAGTAAGAAACATACATTCTCTTGACAAACTTTCGCAATTATAATATTAGTAGGATAATAGATGTGACTCAAAACTTATTTTAATTCTAGATCGGTCTAGTTTAAATAAAAGTCTTGTACAATTAAATTTGTTTAGTCAGGTAACAAAGCATTTAGTTCAGCGCTGCTCTTCTTTCGTTCTACACTTTAATTACTAACAAAGGAAACACGTAATGAATGACATTTTTACTACACTACAAACAAAACACTATGTTAAAAATACATGAACGATTTCTGAATTTTCTGATTCTCAGTTGCTGTCTTTGCTTCGGTAAGACATTGGGTCTTCAACAGCTTTATTCCTATGTTGAAAGGCACGAAAGCGTAAACAGTTAGTGATTGTGCCTCAATCTAAACGGAAGCATCTACTGAGTGGACTTTTCAATTCTGCCGAGTGCCGTTGAATTTATGCTGGGAAACATGGTAGTGTTTTCTTTTCATTTTGAAAAGAGCATCCCTGCTTCCGCGTTCACGGCTCAAGGCCCAACGTTTGAGGGAATGCATAACGAGGGATGCGTCGGCTGTGAAATGATTGGAAATAAGCTTTATGTAGAGAATTTTCCCTTTTGACATGATTCATGTCTTGGAAACAACTGGAGCTTGGAGTTTTTATATCTGTAACTGTCTTTATCATCATCAGCCTGTTGGATCTTCACTGTTGGATATAGGCCTCATCAAAGACTCGCCACCACACAAGGTCCTCTGCCCTTCGCATACAGTCGCTTCATGCGATGCCTTTCAGGTCGTCTGTCCACCTGGTCGCAGGGCGTCCTACGCTGCGTTTTCGTCTAAGGCAACTGTATTTGTATAGAAGAAATACGTTATTGCTTTCTTGGTCAAATAGACGTTCTACCGATAAAAAGAGTTGTGCAGTTAAATATGGCTAGTGAAAAAAGAAAACGAGCAAGCACCGAATTCCAAAAATAATTTATACCATAAAATATGTATAGGTATATATTATTTTAGAACATTATGACAATTTTGGTAGTTAAATTTTGCGGTAACCTGTTGATCGTATTACTTCCACTGATCAACATTTGTAGTTTGTTTTAACCACAATTCAAAACTGACTATACATTTAGATTGTGGGTGAATCGCAAACAAATTATTTTTATAGTTAATTTTATTTGTGGACTATGTATATTGACTAATAAATAATTATTTTATGATTATCCCTATACGCTCATGCTAAGCTTGAAATAACATATTACAATGTCATCACAATAGGGACAAAATAATTTTATTAACTATCATACTTTCTTTAATTAATTACTTTAATAAACAATTTTAATACTAATCCGATATTATTTGGGGAGTCCAGAAGGTATTATTTACTAAAAGGTATTAATTCCAGTAATGCATTAGAGAAGAATCATGTAAAATAACTAGGATATAAGGATATACTTATACGATCATAGATCTATGATACTACCGTTCCGTTTGTATACGATACAAGTAAAATAGCAGTAACCACCCCCTTAAAGAAGACCACCATGAAATAATAGCACGTGTTGTGTTTCGGTGAGTGAATAAGCGATGCTAAAGCCCATTCCCTATTCCAATACAATCCCTAATCCTTAACCCGACTGTAGTCGGCAGCTCACTTGCTACACGTGTGGCGTTGCTTGTACACGGTACTATGAAGTGGACCGTCAGCCTGTCTGCCGACCTTATCATAAAAAGCCAACTAAGCATATATGTTTGCTGAGTTTCCTATCTTATTCCTTTCTTATTTTACTTTCCTTAGATACGTTTTATTTTTTGTATATTATAGTCAGGACAAGTTTCTAATAACAAACGTGAATAGTATTTTACATGATATAAAATTCTATGGATTTATAACGTACAAGAAACCTTGGATGTCGCGTTTTATAAAAGCAGGAAACTGTGTCCCTTGTGAGTTTATGGACCTGTCTCGTCCATTATCATACATTAGAATTTATTGTGGCCCCACGTCTCTCAACTCAAGTACCTGTATTACGGAGGGTGCGTTTGAACAACAAAATTACCTATAATGTAGCTTAAATGGTAAGTGGAATCGTATTTTCATGTAAATTATTTCCAGGTATTAATGCGTATCATTTATCATATCAAATACAAATACAATTTTACTTACCAATTGCCAAGATACTTTATGTGTACATATAAGTATATTCTATTTTAATACGATATTAGCTTGTTTTAGATGCTTTATTTCACTATAAGAGAAATTTCTTAAAGATTTTCTTGAAGAAGGATAATTTTTTTGAATATATTTATTTATTAATAAATACTATGAAAACATACCAAATTAATTTTTTTTTAAATTAAGTTAAAAAAAATAAGAATTTTTCAGCGGTAGTAGTTTTGAGTTTTAAAGCATCCGTATAAACCGTAATTAATAAATAGAAAGATATTATTCACATGAAGACATACATTCATTCATAAAGGTTGTCTGGAAGATATCGCTTTTAGCGATAAGACCGCCCATTGTACATTGTCATATTTTGTATTTTTTATTTTTTATTTTTTTATTGTGTTACTCTGTGTACAATAAAGTATATCTATCTATCTATCTATCTACATTTATAAAGTTCACATACTGACTCACTTAATTTACTTAGAAACCTTTAATCATATTCTACCTTTTTACTTAAATCTTGTGTCAAGTAAGGTATTAAATGCTTAAAAAATAGAATCCTTAATATAGAAAATCTTGTGTCCTTTAATGAAATATAAACAGAATGAATAAAAAAACTAATACTCATTTTATTGGCAATTCAATGCCAAAATTAAAAATGGTCTAGACTAATTTGTGTCTGTTTATTGTTGTAACTCAAGCAGACCATTCCAAAAATTTTAGTATTATTTAATTTTTTATAAATACTTACAAAAATTTTAAATATCCGAAAGAAGTTACGGCAACGAAGTCGGCAGAATCCTCAATGGAATTTCTTTTCATGTAACAAAAGTTGTGCTGCGACGTTCCCAGCGGATCAAAACGACAAAAGCTATTTGAAAACACCCCTCAGTGTATGATAAGACTTTTCTATAAAAAAAACCGCAGATGTTTATTTCTTTACTCTCTCCTGAGATGGGAACAAGTTTTTGATTATTATATTTTAATGCTTTTGTGACGGGCAAGCAAACTGTGAATCACTAAGCAGAGAAGTCGCAAATAGGCTTCTGAAATACTAATAACTTTCAGTCAATAAAATTTAAGTAATATTTTTAGAATATATAGTATAGGAAAAGGACAATTAATTAATAATGATTCAGATGAATTTTATAATGATAATCACACTAGCCTTGGGGTTTCAAACGAAAGTCAACAACTAGACGATGTCCACAGCAAAGATTAAAAAAAGATTGCCTCCGGCTATACGAGCGATGCAAGAAAAGATCCCGTTAAAGCTGAGTGTACAATTTGAATGAGTGCGTCTTGCAAAGTTTGCCTGATGCTCGACGCAACGCACACTCCATTTTGCGTTGATATGAAACAGTTCTTAGTTTTGTTTAATGGCTCCTTTCGAAAGATTCCTAGACCGCTTTTCTAAAGTTGAAAGCAACGGGATTGAATAACAAAGTGTGCTTTGATTGGTCTCGGTGAGTTCTGTTTATTTCCGAGAGTAGGGGAATACGGAAAACTGTTTCAGCGTTTTAGTCCTCTGATGCAAAAAAAAGAACTCCCGCTAGCTAGAAAATAGATACTAGAAACATTATTATACTGTCAATTTTGAATCCCATCTTTAAATTTCTATGCTAATTGAAATCCATTAACTGGAACGGCATTTTTTTACATTTAAATTTATTATTTGCAACTTACATAAAACTTTGCTTTAACCTCGTTTAACCTACATAAAAATAAAGTGCAAGACTTTGAGAAGACCTCTTTATAACTCTCGTAAGATAATGAATTTACTTTATTTCTTATTCTCCTAATCACTTTCTTTGTGAAGTAATGAATCCTTATGCCCATTATAATGTTTCATTTTAATTCACATTTTTGAGTGTTCGCAAAAACTTTAACAAATTCTTTTCTTGTTACGTTTTTTAATAAATCTCCTTAGAAAGTGCAAGAACCATAAATTGAATAATAAATAAAGCTTGGCTGTGCAATAAAATTATGAAAAGTAAACCTATTGTTAGCTGTGCACACAAAACTAAGAGTTCTCGGACAGCCTCGAGGGCCATCCATCATGTCTCAGATGCTGTAAAAACTTTTAGCAAAACTATAGAGTTAAATTTTTAACATTGTTGGATCCTTTAGATTTGATTTTAAAGATTTATTTCTTTACTTAAATTATGATGGAAATAAAAATGATTCAAGAGGCTTTTCCGCGAACAAAAATTAATTTTGTTGTTTATTTTGGTTGTTGAAAAAACGACGTCAAATTTCATATTATAATATATCCTTAATGTTTAACCAAATAGGCAGTAAGTACTCTAACCAATTTCATCCCATCTTGTGTATAATTCAGACCAAGCAGACCATCTACCCTCAAGTGGACAGTAAATGTGCCGAGTCTGCTTGCTTATTGAAAATTTGAAAAATATATTTTCATTTCGATTCATAAACGATAAACAAACACGAAACTTTGGAAACCTGGTTGAAATCCTGAGTATCGGACTGGTTTCGTAAATAAAGTTATTGGTACTCTAATCGCTGTAGTAATTGAAGTTCTTCAAAATCTATTAAAATAATGGGATGTTCAGCCTCGAGGAGTGCGATTTTCCTTCATATCTTTTATCTTTTCTTTAACTAAATTATATCGCCTTTTACGTAACCGCCGCTTTTTACCTGAACGAAGTTCCAGCTAACAATCCTTTTTAGGCGAGCCAATAGTTGTGAAAAATCCAATTTCCCTCGGAGCCGTTCGGTAGTTTTAAGTTAAACCCTTGAAAGTGTGGAGGTTTCCCTTAACTTTTTACAAAGTTGGAATTCGACCGAACTCCAAAAACTGGTTCAATGGAAAATATTTTATTTATTAAGTTTTGGGTCAAATACCTATTTAATTCTCCCCGAGTTAACTAGATATAGTCAGTGAACAAAGTGAATTCGGAAATAGATTTAAAAAAAGAATCAATCAGTCGAGTGGCCTATAAATCGTTGACTCTTTGGTCACAGGTTCGATTTTTTGCAAAATATTTGTCAGATTTTTTTTTACACATTGAGCTTCGAATCAAGTCTGATGTAAGATTTTGGTGGTAATTATTAAATTTATTGTAAGTACAGTGTTGTTATCCATAACGATATTTAAGAACAACACTGTATTTTGTGTTAAGTTTTCATTGCTGAACTACGCAACTTTTTAATGAAACTTTTTATAGAACTGGCTCGTTAGATTGAACTTTGGCAGAGGATATAAGCAAATGAAACTGGGAAGAAAACTAGTTGTTATTAAAATGTAAAACGATGTGTACTTTTTGTGATTCTAACATTTTTACTTTAGTGAATAGTTCACTGCCTTATCTATCGTACAAAAAACTTATAAGCACTATTTGTCGAACTATGAATATGCTACTATATGCAGCAGGAAAAATCTGTTATTTGTGGAATTTTCCCTATTATCAAAATAATAAATTTTCATGTTTAATAGATAAACAAGTTTACGTATAACAACATGAAGTTTCTTATAAAAATAAACCTTCATGTAAAATTTTACATACGACGATATTTTAATGTTATTTTAAACAATAGCATATTTTAAACAGAGAGTGAAACAATTCACAATCTTTGATGAATCCCATAGGTAAACGAGATGGGTCCCGGTATATATTGGTAAAGCACACATACCTGCTCATTTTCATCGGATAGCTTAAATATTGTTGACATGCGGAATCGGCGCGAACGACGGATTAAGCTCTGGGAATCTGTGTTGAGAGTATACCTTCATTTTATGGGACACAACGTGATTCGATTTGAATAAAAGGTATCGAGCCCGACGCCCAATATGTAAATACAGTTAGAAAAATGTAAACCGCCACAGAGGTATGTATATAAAAAGTGGAATATTCTTGATATAATGTGTAAACAGAGCAGACGAAGCCGTTAATTGGCTGCCATCCGTTCATAGCTGAACAATCGGTGTTACGAGTATATTCAGTAATTTCCCAATTAGTTATTTTACGAGATTATTTCACTACGTTTGACTGAGTAATGCCAGCGAACTTGAATACAAAGATATATTATTTCGATGGGTAATACATTTTATTAACCATCAAACGCCCGCATCATTAAGTATGATTTACACGAAGCCAACGCTGGCTTCCAGTGAGACTGGCAGCTAGCGCTGGTTTGTTATTGGCCTCGTATAAACAGTTTTTCAAGCCAAGCCAACGCTGGCTGCTAACGCTGGCGTGAATAGAGCGCCCGTGGTGTATTATTTATCAAAGACACTCGTCTATTTTTCAGGCCACTGACTTCAGCCCGCGTGCCCCGCTGTCCCCACTCATGTAGACGCGCCAGTCCTGAATTCATTTTTTGTTAATGAATGTGTGCACACCATAAGAAAAATCCAAAAATCACTTCGCCTCGTCTAAACAACACGGGCCTGGCCAGCGGTGGAAAGTCTCTAGGACTGGCGCCAACGCACTGGCTTCGTATAAACTAGCCTTTATTTCTGTAGGGTTTTCTTATAGTATTTCCTTGAATTAACGTAGTTTTATATACTCTGCCGGAAACTCATTGGTGGCAATTCAGCCACAACCGATTCAGCCCGACAAAATGAGAACTTTATAACAATAAGTTTAACAAGTTTCACTTATAAAATCAATAAATAACAATATAAGCTTAAAAATATGCCCTCATTTCTGAATCAGAGACACATGCTTCAATTTTATTTGTGTGGATTTAGAATTTATAATCGGTATCAGTTTTTTATAAGTATTGAGAATGATTAATTTGGTTTATTTTTTAATCTTGCAACCCAAACAATGTTATCGTCTAAAAATATGAAATACCTTGAAAAATTCAAAGATAAATAATATTTCTTAAACCAAGCAAGCTGTTCGAATTTCAATCAAGTTAATAAAAACAAATCATAAGCCTCTTCTTTGTATGCATATAAAAATTAAAAAGAAATCGGCGCTACCGTTGTTAACAATAACGGCACCACCATTGTTGTAGTGTCAATATATAATTTGTAACATAACACATTAAACTACTATTAATAAAATATTATTTTTTCTTTATCCAATCCATATATATTTAAATAGTAAAATGCCGCCGGCAATAATGTATCAGAATCAGTATATTCTGATATATTATAATTCAATAATCATACGCGAATTTTACTCAAAATTTCCAACGTCCGTGTATTTTTTTGTTTATTGCTGAAAATCACATATTTGAGTATCGAAGCGTCGTATTAATTGCAATTAATGTAACGTAATCGTGATCCAATTTTATTAAATTGATCTGATGAAGTATCAGACTGTTTGTGTAATTTCACTGATAATTTTTAAAATACATTTTTTTTTCTTGTATAAAAATGTCAAAATATTGTAATACGTACAAAGGTGCGAGAGACCAAAGAAAATCTTATATTGGGACCAAAGCGTTCAAAGAATATGAACGCAAGCTACTTATATTATATAATAGAAATAATAAATTATGTTATAAAATTTAAAAGAAAATCTCAGATCTTAAATCTAGAGCTTATATACTACTATAGTTTTTTGACCAATGAAGTAAACATATATTTTAATAATACAAAATGATACAATGTAACTAAATTATTACGATCAGGGGATCAATTTTGTAAAGTATGGTATTTAAAGTTTAATTGTAAATATTACTATAATATTTAAAAAATGATTGACTACAACACCATAAATTCAAAAATAATATCGCATCTAAAAACAGAGTAATTTAAAAAAAAATAGATAATGGCCTTAATAAAATTGCGATTATACAGGGAAGCCTTGCTGAAAACGCACCACCCACGTCTCATTTAGTGATGAAATATACTTGGGCTTACCGTTCTCAAGACCGGCATTATAAATATTTCACAGTTTATTGCCTCGCTTATTTGACGACGGGAATCTAATGACCAATTTAACGCTTATGAAGTGCAAATTTTCTGTCATACTGCGTAACGAGACATTGTGAAATCCAATTTCGGCTTCTGTAACAATATAAATGGCCCAAGCGTTTGAGATACAGGCGCACCAGAAAATTTTTACTCTACTATCGAAATTTTTACTAAACTATACGTTTATTACATTTTTAACGTAACTATACTTTATGTACTAATTGTATTTGATAAAATACATAGTAATTGATTAATACATAGTAATTAAAAGTCAATAATATATCATATTATTGACAAGATATATTTAAAATTTCATCATTATCTCAACAAAAACAGCTTACATATAGCAATATGTCGACTACATACTTAATTTAAATTTCAGTTAAGAAGTGTCCATTAAAATACTTAAAATTAATTTTTATTCTTATATTAAACTAATGACCCGCTCCCGGTTTCAACCGGGATGCAATTTTTTATATAGGTACACAAAACTTCTTCATTTGTCCTCTTTCCATTAGTGAAAACCCGTATCAAAATCGGTTGGGTGGTTTAGTAGTAGTTAGCGGAGAAACAGGAAAGAAAGAAAGACGCGGATAGTTTCGCCGACTTGGTTGCAAAATGTTGTTTTTTTTTACTTATACTTAAAAACTTAATTAAGTTTTATAATACATATATATAAACCTTCAGTGAAAAAATATCAAACATCAAGCATTGCGTTAGTAATTTAGGAGGAGTTAGCGAATATACAGAAAGACAGACGTGCGAAGCGAAACGAAATATAATATCTATTGCTACATCTAATGCTGGCACTTCACATGGCTATTTGTGTTCGCTATTGGGTGTTTGTTGTATGTGGCAAAATATTTGACGTTCTGATAATCATGCAAATAACGGAAAATACCACCATCCACACATGGCAGTCAAATAACAACCACACAAACATTTGGCAGCAGAACGCAAGGTGTTTACCAACACTATGGACGTGTTTCAATTTGCAGCGGGATTTTATTATTTAAATGCGTGTTACTATTACATGCTATGCGTCAAAAAACACAAAGTCTTGAAAAGACCCTGGACAGCAAGGCGCTGGTGGATGCTGACTATGCATAAAAATCGAACCCGGTTAGTAATTTTCATAGAATAGCGTTTCTGAATATGGCCATTGTGTGGACGGTTTATTTGCGTATTTGCCTATTTGATCCCTTTGATGTGTCTCGAAAAACCGACAAGCGCACGGATCGGCCTATTTGGTATTGTCCTTATTTGTCAAATAGGCAAATAAGGGCAACACTTTGTCAAATAAACTGTTCTCACATGGTAATTGTTTGCCAAATATGCCAAATACACAAATACAAATAGCCATGTGAAGTGCCAGCATAACACAAACTAATCACAATCGCAAATAACACAAGTGATAAACGAATTATCTTACAAAAATAAAGTAATTTTAAATGATAATGCTTTTTTGATTGAACAATACTTTTACGCAAGGACAGGTCTGTGGTATCATTCGTTTATTATTTTGTTTTTATTTTTTTAATTGATTGTTTGCTTAATTAAAATTTATTATTAGATTTTACATAAACATACACAAGGGTCTCACTCTTAAAATATGTACCTACTTATGGTTTTTAAATATCTAAAGGCTTCTAAAATAATATACATAAATATTTTACACATATAAAAAAACAGTGCTTTAGTTAGTATTGCACGAAAGAACTATGCTTTTCAAATAACATCGCACATGATTTATAACTTAGTTACAATCATAAAATAAAATAGTTAGAAACGTTTTGCCATTTGCCTTAGGGTGAACAGGGTTTTAACATTAAAGAAAATCCTCTCACTTCAGGGTAAAACTGACTAAAGGAAAAAAGGCGATATATTTTGTGGGTATTGTTGTTTATTATATGTATAGATTACTAAAGATCTACTTAACTACTACTTAAAGGGCACGACTTTTTCATATTTTCAATTTGCGCAAAATCTAGTTTTCTAGTAGGCATGGCGCAATGTGTTCTGTGGGAATAAAATAGGTAGGTAGTAAAGTTTTTCCATTAGTGAGTAAAAGTTTCCTGATCCTATTTTCTTAACAAATTATTCTTCATTTTTAAGTTTGGGACATTTTGTATAAAATTTTCTACATTTATTTATTTGTACGAGTATGAAAATCCGACAAGCAAAAACCCATTTAAATTTCCTCGGGTATTAACTGAACCACAGCCAACGACCTCCATATCGAAATTAGGATTTTATTATTAATTGCGACAAGGCATTAATAATAAAATCCATATTTCACATTTCTTTACGGTAGTTATTTATATTAAACATGAAATAACCTGAAATGGTACTTTAAAATGAAAGTTAAATCGAAAAATTCATTTAAACATTATGTTACTGATGAAAACTATCAAAATGTATTTTACATTAACACATTCCACTCCAAAGGCTTGACATAAGCCTCCATGGCTGGGTAACTCGTTAAAATAATGGATCCATATATAAAACAGGACTTACTCTTGCAAAAGAGACAGATAGCTGGTTACTAGTAATAAATATCGTAAGTCGCGGGCTAACGACATATTTCCTTTCTCCCATCTCCTCGGGGTTAAACATTGTTACTGCACGGTTTACGAATTGATTAATCTTTATAATCAATTACTTAAAAAGTATAATGTATGTATTGTTTTAATTAATTATAATCACTATAACAGAATGTAGATAGATTGAAACTTTACTAGCAATAACATAAAATTAAAAATAACAATACTTGTCATACCATTTTTCCTATTTCTAATGTTAAAAGTAATTGAACTTAATATTCCAATTTTTATTTTTAACAAATAAAAAGTAATATCTCAAAAAACTGCGATGAATAAAATCCAATCTAACCTAACCTAACTACTTTCATTTTTCTAAAAATACAAAATTTTCAAACCGAGTTGTACAAGTCGAAAATGTGCTCGGGTAATTTGTGGGTGGACGCGTGTCGATAACTGTGAGGACGATATTTATTGACTTTTCTTTTCGGATGAATATTATAAGAGACGAGAAAATATTTCTTTGGATATTATTATTACCATTCAATATAAACTCTGGAGAGCACCGAGTCCAAGCAGTAAGAAGCCTACGCGTGTTCGTGCGAACGCTCGCGCATATGCATGCTTTTTTGCCTAATATGTGAAGTGCAGAAAATTGCGAGCGCAAACTGGCCGCTGCGGTTTGATATACATCCTTTAGTTAATAAATACATTGTGAGACCGGTACGCCTTGCTAAAATACTAATACACAAGTTAATAAATAAATAATATAATAAATCGCCATGAAAGATGAGACCTGAAGCATCACGTGGTTGAACTTGAGCACACGATTTATAGGCCATTTTTTTAATTAAAAGAATATTTTATTTAATTAAATGTAGCTTTTTAAACCTGGACTAATATTTAACTATTTTATGAGCGAATAAACCTGCGCGGAATCACTATTGACCTGTCTGTCAGCAGAATTAGCTTGTCTGTCGATCATAACATAAAAAAATCGGGCTTACATTTATCCTTACATAATAATATTATAAACAAAGTCCACCGCCGCGACTGTCTGCATGTATCTTGTTCACGATGATCTTAAAAAACTAAGTACGGATTTTCATGCCGTTTTTAATAATGGTAAGAGCATTTAACTAGGAATATTTTTATATATTAACTAGATGAACCCGGCCACGCTTTGCTGTGGTTCAGTCAGCAACGTTCCACGGTTGCCATAACAACGGTCATCGTATGAAAATTATGTTTTTTTTTTAAATATAAAAATCGGTTTCTGTTGGAATTTTGGAAAAAAAAAGTATATAAGATTATTCCTCTGTTTAAATGTAATGATGTTTACGAGTTTTTGAAGCATACACAAACCAACACAGCATTTATATATTATAGATATGCAGAAAGGAATCCGGGCGAAGCCGGGGGCGGGCCGCTATAATATTTCGTGGTTTCATTTTCGATACAAATTAACAGGTAGTCCTTTGACCTACAAGGCAACACTCGCACGCTTTAAGAATTTTATATTTATTTATTTATTTAGTATCGATTACTTTTAACTCGATTAAATACCAGTATTCTACCTCCCCAATATAGGTACGTAGCCATGACAGTTCATTCTTTTTCCGTGCGAGGCAACGAGTGCACGCGCGCGCTCCTACCTTTGAGTTGTTAAGAAAGTAAAACTTTATTAATTTTTCAACGTTCACGATGCCTAAAAGATCGTTCGACGAGAAGATGGAGTATTATTTGCAAAAAATGGAAAAATTGAAACATAAACATCGCCGTAAACGTCGGCGTTTAGATTCGTTTTCATCTTCAGATGAAGAAAAAATAGATAATGTTCAAAGTAAGTGGTGTATCCAAAATCATATTTTCGCTAAAGAATCGTGCAAATACTGTTCAATTTGAAAGTCTTTTGTTACGATGATTTGCCATAGATTCTAATTAGAACCCGGCAAAATTATGCAACCTACCCGCCATAGATTCAAAAATGAACAAGGCGTAACTATTCATGTTTTTATACAGGTTATAGATTCAAGTTATGAACTATTCCTGTTTATCGTCATTTTATTTTTGACTTACGTAACCTATTGGTCGTTGTCGTTGTCCTCTAGAAGGCGAAACTTCGACGGTACACCTAACCGAGCCTGACCGGGATTGACCGGCACCATTACCTGATTTGGACGAACATGCTATCGCCACTGCGTCATCGACAATGGATGATAGAGCCGATTGCCGATAGAGACCGAGACTTGTCCACCTCTTGACCCAGAAATCTTATCCGCCCTCGGTGAGGCCACAGATTCGGGACCAACGTGGGGTCAAGAGATTCATAATAATTTGACCCAGCTCTGGCTCCCATTGTTAAAAACAGGTATGGACAAGGAAGTTAGAGAAAAGGTATTAAAAACAATACCTTATTCCCAGCAATTGCACTTTATTGCAAGCCCTAAAACTCAACATTGAGATATCGGCGGCAGTTATAGAAATGGTCAGATTGCGTGACCAAAAAGTCGAAGCTGGCGCAGGGTCACTGCTATCAGCCGGGCGATGTCAACATTGTTGACAAGCGACAATAAAATAGATGTGATTAAAATGCTCAGTGACGGTTGTCGCATTTTATGTGATTTGCATGATAATGAAATCCGCGCTAGGACAAAAATGATTACACCAGGGCTAGCGAAACCCTTTTTGAACCTCATTCAAGACAGTGAACGTGACGAAACGTTGTTCGGTGTCAGTCTGCCAGAGAAAATTAAAGCTTCTAAGACTATTGAGAAGCAGGGACTGCAGATCAAAAAGACAGTGCCTCCGCCGAGGTCTTGTTGCTCCCAGCACAAGTGTGGCCCGTCATCCATTCGAGGGAAACTGGACCGGGCCTCCTCGATACTCGACAAACAGGGGGGGGGGCGAGGAGACAGGAAGTTAGCACAACCAAGGCGTACCAGAGCAAGTCACGTGCCCCACCACGTCCTTAATACAGGTACATGCGGGTTGCGTTTAATTTTTCTATAATTGTTGGCTTAACATTACAGATAATGTTAATATTCTTAGCTGGGTTCTGAATGGAGTACCTATTCCGTTTATAACCAAGCCGTATCAATAAAATGTACCGCGTCTATAGTGGTCATCAAAAGAACAGCATGAAATGTACATGGCTGTCGATAATTTATTTAAACTATTCAATTTAAAGATCAGTTTATTTCAAGTACGTTTTTAGCCCTTAAGCCTAATAGTACTAAAAGGTTTATTTTGAATCTAAAATTATTAAATCGTTTTATACCAAAGACCCAATTTAAAATTCAGGATTACCGGACTGCCTGCAAGTTATTACAAAACAATAAGTATTGACTTACGTCAATGACTTACTTATACCTATCGATATATATAATCTCGAAAATACCTTCGATTCCAGTAGGTACATCGCACCAAATTCAAATGAACTATAACGTACGAGTTTTGTGCTTTATGTTACGGCCTAGGGATAGCACCTAGGTGTTTTACTAAGATAGTCAGAGAAGTCGTAGCACACTTACGTAGTCGTGGTCACAAATCGGTCTGATATCTTGACATTTTTTGCTTAGCTAAGAGCTACGATGAATGCCTTCGTAATGTTCAAGAGATGATAGCATTGTTTGAGTGTAGTTTTCGTAATAAATTACGTAAAAATTACGATAAAAGTCAATTACAACCACAACAATTGTGCAATTTTTTAGGATTTACATATTATGATACCACTCAAATGACCCTTCTGTTACCTTTTGATAAACGTAATAACCTTGTAATATTGATATACCTTGATATTGATATACCTTGTAAACGTAATAATATTGATAAACAAATAATTTTGATAACCTGTATGGTTCAAAGATTTGCTAAACCACCCATTGTCACCATTCGTCAGTTTTCTCAATTAATAGCTTCCTTGTATCAGCTTGCCCAGCAGCAGGCTATGGTTGGCTCTATACAAAAATATTAGAACGACAAAAATACATATTGTTAAAACAACATGGTATATTTGAAGCTAAAGTAAAACCAGCAAAAAATATTTTAAACGACCTTAACTGGTGGATTAATAATATTATTACATAATAGACAGGCCTATATAAAAACGAAACCTATGCTATGGAAACTTACGCTGTAGCGTCGCGTTCTGGCTAGGGTGCCTGTTGTAATGGTTCCGGGGTAAACGGTTCTTGGAAAGGGAGTGAACTTCAGTTCCATATTAATTATTTAGAACTGTTGTCTATATTCTTGGCTCTTAAATGTTTTTTAAAAAGATAAGTCTACCTGTGCTTTCTTACTCCGCGTAGACTACAGCGTGCTACAGTCATTAGTTATATAAACCGCATGGGCGGTATACAATTGCAGGATTTGAACACACTGTCTCGTGATATTTGGCAATAGTGTGAGTCGTATATAAATACGAAGGCTGTAGCTATTGGCCTCGTATATAAATACGAAGGACAATATCGAGGCTGATGAAGAGTCACGCAGAGTGAATCCGGATGCCGAGTGGGAGTTGTCAGAAGCAGGTTTTATTTGCATCGTTAAAAAGCTCGGTAACCCAGAGATTGGCTTGTTTGCTTCTCGCACTAACGCCAAGTGTCCCGAATATGTAGCTTGAAATAGGATCCAGACGCTATTAGTGTGGACGATTTCACAATAAGCTGGAGTGAGAAATTCTTTTACGCTTTTCCCACTTTTGCTTTGTTATTACACTGCATACAAAAGATTATTTGTCCAAGATATAGCTAATATAATATTAGTATTTCCGATGCGGCACAGGCTTGGTACCCTCAATTAATGGACGCATTAGTTACTGATATAGTTATTTTAGACCCTTGGCCAAACTTAGTACTCTCACATTTCAGACAGCAACACCCACTCCACCGGACGCTTACCCTGGGTGCAGCGGTACTCTCCGGTGCGCGTTCTCCCGCCGCGGCCGGCGTGCCGCCTACCGCCCTAAATTTAATGATTGGGTCACTGTCGGATAAAACCTTGCAGCAATACGGGATTTGTTACAAGCTTTGTGGAAATTCTGCCACGATAACTGTTACAACGTATTTGAAACCTCTGTATTTGAACCTGTTGTATCTTTTTTAACAGAATTATTTGAAAGCGGTGCGTCCTACGGCACGCTTAATAGTCACCGTTCAGCCCTGTTATTATTCCTTGACAATAATCTAAGTTAGGATGACTGTATCAAAAGGCCAATGAAAGGAATATTCAGAATGAGACCGTCTTTGCCGAAATACTCAAGTGACTGGGTTCATAATAGTCAATTAAGCTTAGAAAAACTAACCAAAAAACTAGTTATTTTACTGGCCTTATGTACGGCACACAGAGTCCAAACGTTTTCTTTGATTAAAACAGATAACATTAAAATAAAAACTAAAGCAGCTGAAATTGTAATATCAGATATGATTAAAATTTCAGGAATAGGACGAGAAATTTGTTTTGGCCCTTTTTCCGCGAAAATGTTTCGATTTGTCCGGCCACAACGATTGTTGACTACTTGTCCATGACTCGAGTCTTAAGACCTTCGAGTACTGATCATCTCTTAATTACTGTGAAGCGTCCTCACAGGGGCGCGACAGCACAGCGTATAAGCAGATGGATCAAACAGACGTTGTGCGCGAGCGGTATCGACGTGGCGGAGTTCGGCGCGCACAGCGTCCGGCACGCCGCCGCGCCGCCACGTCGGCTGCGTGCGTGACCGGCCTTAGCGTTGACGTGATCCGCAAAACTGCTGGCTGGACTGCGTCGTCCCAAACTTTTGCCAAATTTTATCAAAGACCCCTCATACTGGAGTCAAATTTTGCAAAATCAGTTTGTTTGTCGTCCAATAATAATGATTCAGAATAAACTTAATCTTCGTTTGATTATCAATTGTATTGAAATAACTTAAATTATTAAGTTTTTTGTAATGGTTAAATATTAAATGATAAATGATTTTTCACTCTTACTTCGTATTTCATTTATCGTGTACAGATAAACCCACGATAAATACTGACAAAACTCAATCTCTAAACATCTACCTGTTAATTTGTATCGAAAATGAAACCACGAAATATTATATATGATCAAACGAACTTCTCAAGTGAAGTTCGATCAATATAATATGAGTGGTTTCATTTGAAGATACAAATCTCCCACCCGCCCGTATCCCAGTTTTGTAAAATACGAGAAGAGTGAAATTAAATCGTTACTTTAAAAGAATGAACTGTCATGGCTACGTACCTATATTGGGGAGGTAGAATACTGGTATTTAATCGAGTTAAAAGTAATCGATACTAAATAAATAAATAAATATAAAATTCTTAAAGCGTGCGAGTGTTGCCTTGTAGGTCAAAGGACTACCTGTTAATTTGTATCTTCAAATGAAACCACTCATATTATATTGATCGAACTTCACTTGAGAAGTTCGTTTGATCATATAGTATAGCTTATAACATGGTAACTATGTGCTAATTACTCGTATATATTATGTGTATAAATTATTATTAAGTAAGAAATACCGCTTTAGTTTAACACAAGAAACTTATCTCTCAAATCTTAATTACATGAGTACATTAATAGTTTTGCGCACACAAAACGTAATATTCACTGCATTCGCAAATAACTTTGAAACATCTGAATACGACTGTACACAAGTTTGTCGGAGTAGTGTGTAGGACCCGTAAAGCTGGCGTTTAGGCCACTGAGCCGATTACTGCATGTAATCCGACCTCTACGTGACACACACCCGCTCAACCCGGCCTCCGTTGACTGTAACTGCATCACGGATCCGTCTCTCACTTTATTAAATGATGACGGCCCAGCTAACTGGACATGACAAACTGCGCGCTTAGATTTACTATTCGGTTTTAGATTTAGTTCAGTGCTTTTTAATAATTTCCTTGATCCTTGATATTATTGTATTTTTAGCAATCCTACTAGACCACTAGAGATTGAACTAATGAAGAGAATGGAAGAACACATACCAAATTCATTAGGGAGAACAATGAGAAAATGCAGGGTTGTACTACATTAGGAGGCATACAGGAGGCAAAAATAGTTTCTTTTAAATTTTTGTCTGTTCGTTCGTTTGTGCACTCTCATCTCAGAAACTGCTTAACGGATTTGGATGAAATACTAACATATATGATATTTAGTATCTTGGAAAAATGTTAGGTTCCTGTGGGATTTTCAAAAAACGAACAACAGCGCATAAGAAGTTGTGGGTACATTAAAAGGTGTACAAATATGACGAAAATACAAATACGGATTGAAATAAAATGAAATCAATCCTTTGTGTATGGTACGTGGTACACATATGTAGCTGAAGTAAAAGGCACAAAATATCCAGTTACCAATTTATAAAATGATAAAACCCGAGGTACGTTAAATCAAAGGCAACAATGAACTGTTACAATGGTTTGTTCGCATTTTTTCTTGGTTTGTAATCCACACTAATATAGAATGGGCGATAAAGTTTGTTTGTTTGTTGTTTTTTTTTTGTTGTATGTACTTATTTATAAAGGTCGGCAGGCAGGCTGATGGTCCAATTTATTTTAAGTACTTAGGTACCGTCGCCTTTTAACACAAGCAACTACATAGGTGCTGCGAAATTATTGCCGAGCTTAGTACAATAATTAGTGATTATGTATTGCTTCTATTAATTTTTATATAAAGCAGCTAGCTATAAATAACTTGTCGAATTCTTCCTCAATATTACTTTCTTAATTGATAATTGTAAAGCATTAACGATTGTAAGGGACTGAAATTTGGTGCTGCAATGAAGATTTTATTACACTCCTTTTACTACTTGGGTTTTTAATCAATGTAATTTAATTTAATGTTTAGTATATATGTTACGGCTAAAGATAGGTGTGAACACTTAAGATTAGCCGGCTAAACTTAAGTGTAACTGCAGGCCCTTGGCTAAAAATGTAGAAGCAAATGAAAAAGGAAACGTTATAATAATGTTTACTATTTCGACACGAAAACTTTTGTTAAAAAATAATCACTCTCATTACACATACTTATGTAGGTATACAAAATTACAAAATAAAACTTTTGCAGTCTTAATAACTTAAAACAATATCTAGTCATTAAAATAAAATAATAAGGAGCCCCTCCCTTATCCCTTATCCTTAATCCTTCTATGGTCGGCAGCGCACTAAACAAATCCGGCCTTCTGTCCTTTTCCTTCACACGAAGCGGCCGGCCGGCGCTATCTGTTTCATGGTATAGGAAGTTAACTTTACAACCCTTGAATGTTTGTATACACGTACACTACATTCATACATTCTCTGTGTTGTGTCGTTGGCCTTGCTTTAGAAAGTTTCGCATAGGTTACCTTTTACTTTTAAATTACTTGTGAATTACATATCATCCAAGTTATGTCAACCAAAACCATTGAACACTTACCCAGTAGAGAGATGCGGGGCCCGACCGCATGCGCCAAACATTCCTAGAGGACGCTGAGATTAATTTCGTTAGTTGTAGTCACTATAAGTGTTTGTAAGCACGTAAGGCGCGCGCTAATGCTATAGCTTTAATGCTTATAGTACAATGCAATTTTATTAAAAAAAAATTCAAACCAACCGAACTATGTAGTTTTCTCGATATCGATATATTTTGTCTATTGAAGTCCCTTTGCATAACACATGTCTCTAAGGTCACTTTTTTTTACAAGTCAAAGCCGTTTTAAGTCCCCTCTTCCCCACTGTAAAAGCGTGACCCACGTTTCATTCTATAAAGCGTTTATGCTTTCTATATTGGCTTAGTACCTACTCGGTGACAAAAACTAATAACAAACTAGTAACAATGTAATAGAAAATTGCAAATACAATTTTAAAGGACACAGATATGGCTTTATAAAAGTGGTGTAACCTCCACAAATATTCCTAAAATTCTTTTTTGGCTTTAGCGAAGTGAAGTGGAAACGGGACAAGAGACCCTCGGTTCAATTCAACGGATAATCGAATAGTTTACGGTTCGAAAACATTTGCCTTGCGTACCTATGGCACCGCGTTTATATTTACAATGGAATGTGTAAGGATTTTTCCTTTTGAAGTGGATGTAGCTACGCGTTCAGGTAGACACTTCTCTATTGACTTTAAACTATTTTGGTTACAACTATTTTTTATGTTTTGATATTTGTCAGAGAGCGCTCTTCTGAATTTGCTTAGGCGTCATGTGACTATAATCTTCTTGACTTCTATTACTATCTATAAAACTCTTTGTATTCAGCTTTTTTCCCCAAGCCCGCCGGTTTTAAATTAGAAAAATATGTTGATTGACAGGCAAGCCTACTCAAAAGGATTACTTAAAAGATACCGCTGTGTATTGATTCAGAAATTGTTTTTGCTATGAAGCATTTATTATAACTTGTAAGCTTAATTTATTTTGAAATTACATAAAATTCTTTAATTGTCTTGTAAAAACAGCCTCAGAGCTTTTCTTTACAAATTTAGTTTTTATATGTTAGGTATATTAGTGACTCTACTGCAAATTGCGATTACAATTTTATAAAATTTTATCAACTCTGATAAGTAAATAATTAATTTTAAAAAATAAATTACTGGTCATAATTTTGAATATATCTTATGAAGAGATTATTCATTCCCTAATTTAAAGACCTAAGCGAATTCTCCTAAGTAAAGTTTTCTTTAGAGTCATGAGCCCTTAAACTATTCATTTCGTTGACACTTACGACCTTTTAATAAATAACAAGCACATGCGCTTACACACATTCCTAATACACGATTTTCCTATTTCCTGTTACCTACCTATATGCAACTGCTATGGAAGCCACAGTAGGTATCTTTAACCCATTATATAAGACTTGTATACATAGATAGTAACGTTAGAGTAATGGTGCGAAATGGCCTTTAGATACACCGAATAGATAAAACAAATCGTATTCATGAAACGTAACGCGTGCGGAACACAGAATCCGACTGTAACTACAAATTGTTTAGCTGTGTATTACCATCTTTATTAGCGCAGCGGAGAGTCGGCGTAATTTGTACAGGAACGAGCTCTCATATTTCCAGCCCGGGCTTTATTTAGGCAGGGGTCATTAGCATAATGCTGCATTACAGCTCCCGTTGTTACTGGTCCGTTACCGTGGACAATATAGAGCGCTTTGCTCGCGTCGGCTCAAAATTTTGTTTTTTATCTTACCTAACTGGTACATTTGTGTTTCTAAAATTTTATATTATACATACTTACATACTCGTATTTCTCAATATTCAAACAAGACATTATTTTTCCTATTATCCATCTCGTCAGTTAAATGGTTGAATGTCATTTGCAATTATTTATTTCTATCCACATCTTGACTTATCTTCCATCCTCATCTTGTCAAAATCCTTCTTTCTCGGAGCAAACGTTTTAAAAATTCTTTTATAATG
This sequence comes from Synanthedon andrenaeformis, assembly GCA_936446665.2. Lineage (NCBI taxonomy): Eukaryota > Metazoa > Arthropoda > Insecta > Lepidoptera > Sesiidae > Synanthedon > Synanthedon andrenaeformis. The sequence goes on along the minus strand of OW387781.2, from coordinate 6,675,642 downwards.
GCATGCATTGGAAATCCCTTCCGGCGTCTGTGTTTTCGAACTTATCTAAATATAAAACAATTATGATATCCTCTTTCCTTGACTCATTGTCGTCGATTTGTATAATGGCAACATTACTTAAATGTTCCTCATTTATTAGTGACTGTATCCCACTTAAACAAGCATAGGGTGGTACGAGGAAAAATATATTTTGATTTTAAAAATCACCTTATAGAAATTTGAAGATTGTATAATTGTATCAAAGAATAAATTTATGGTATGCTTACGTGTTTGTTTTTTCTTACCTTTTCATTGCTGTACCTAGTCACGGCAAGAACTTAACCATTAAAGTCACATCATATAAAACTTTCGCAGACTTAGAAGTTACAACATCGAGATACGCTCGTAAATTAATCCCCCTAGAACCGATATTGCGAAAGTTGGAAGAGGATTATTATTTAACCCGTTTGTTACATTTTTTCGTGGAGATTTAATAACAATTATATTCATACTAGTTTCGTAGCGCGGGTTCTGTATCATTTACTGTTTTTTTTTATAGTGAAAACTTCTTTAGGCGGGTTGGGCACTTTTAGTATGGAAAAAAAAAACAATGAACTCTCGCCATGACGCTCTGTTAGCGACACCCTTAGTGCGATTTTATTGTATGAAATAAGTGCCATCTACCCGAATTAGTACGCAGTTCTTGGTTCATATAATAAGCTTAAATTCGTCAATAGTTTGTTAAGTACTGCGACTAACAGTTTAGTTATTTATTTTCTGTTACTTAATTAACTTATTTTATATCAATTACATAATCATTTAAATGTAACCACATAATTTTGTTTGTATTTGTTTCTTATGTTGACTTCTAGTTCTATAAAATTTTACATAAAAACTCATTTGTAAGAAAAAACTCATGATTTTTCTACAACAATAAAAAGAGAACTTCATTTCAGTGCATAATACAGTTTAGCTATGAACTACAATTATTATTAACATATAAGAAAATAAGTCAGTTATTATTCGGTTAGTAATAAATGTAAGAATATGAATATGCAATTTGTATATTAATAAAAATGTGAGCCTGTCATGTTATTATTACTAAGCAAACAAGCATGATCCTGTGCAAACTTTTGGCAGAATATTATTTTATATAATATACTTTATACTTATAACTTCATTTATGATCGTTTATCATTTATCATCATTAAATATTACAGGCTTACGTCAGTACAAAATTAAAATGCATTGGAACATTATCTTAGAACTTGTCACTGAATGTATCATATAAGCTTTCCCTACTAAAAAATCCTTAAATTTCTTCTTCATTAATTTTACATTCGAAGTGGTCGTAATATTCAAAAGTATATTGTTATATGTCAGAACTAGAGATCCGCTCCTGGCTTTGCACGAGTGATATTTTTTCTGCAAATTATATATAAAAAATTAAAATCCGTTGCATATGTAGTTTAAAAGATATAAGCGTACATAACAGAGGGAAAGACGGCGGAAAGCGACTTTATTTTATACAATACTATGTAGACGATAAACTTTTAAGAAACCATTTGGTTATAGAATTAGTTTAATTGATAATATACACGTGCACGATTTTGAATTTAATTGTATTTGAATGAATTTCTTTTTGATGGGTAACTAACTTAAAAATGGCTTAATTAACTATTGCAACGCTTCTTCATTTTCAGTTGCATTCCATTTGTAGCTATTTAGACGAGTTCTATTACCATAATGCCACATTGGGCTGTAAAGCTTTTTGATTACATTGCCGTTTCCCGATATGAATGCAAATAGACTATGCATACAATAGAAGCGATGCTGTAGCGAAGTGTCAATGACTTCTTTGCCACAATATGAATGGTGCTCTTTTTGAAACGAGCTCGCTAGGATCACATTGCTTTTATATTGCAATATGAAGTGAAGGAAAATATCAACGTCTGTATATTATGAAACGTGCGGACCAGAGGTTTATTGAACTTCATATAAATGTCGAAATTACAATGCGGTTAACACTCTTTATCTTGTTTGTTTAATTAATTTTAAGCCAAATATTCCGCTTTAGTCTACATTTTTAACTCCCCACGCAAAAACGAGGTGTTATAATTTTGACTTGGGTGTCTGTGTCTGTCTACTGCGGAATCGTAGCTCCCAAAGGGATGAACCGATTTTGATCTGTTTTTTTTTTGTTTGTTTGAAAACTGGCGTGGTCGGGATGGTACTTAGCAATGATTTAGAAAGATCTGTTCAGGTGTTTGAAGACCAAAAGCCTATTTCCTAGTTGACGAAAAGATTTCACTAACTTTCACAGGTTCGATATACTGTTACTTGGCGGTATTTCATTGACATGATCCTCAGCAACTTACAGCACATATACCTATAGCGTGTTTGGGCTCAATAGAAAGTCGAGGGTTAGTTTATAATTCCAATTATATCTTACTTTTAAATTTAAATTTTTTATTTTAATTATTAAATAGTTTATAATTTTAATTACAGCCTATGCGAAATGAAATCCACACGTTCTCTGCACCCTTCATTAAAAATGGATCACTGCTTTTGTGACACATTTAATAACGAATTGGAAAGTGGCGGAACCAGGAGATACATAATACTTTCAATATAGACGGATTAACGTATGCGTTTTCATGATAATATTACTTTTTATGCACTATAGTTGGTTTTTTTTAACAGACACTTTTGAAGTTTACTCCCCTTTACGTCCTTTCGCTTGGCTCGCCCGGGACTCGAACCAACTAAAATTAAAAAAACAAACACTCGCTATTTTATTATACTAATCTATAGGATTATTATTGAGGTTAAAATTTCTCTAACAAACATTTGGTCTTAAAAATAAAAATGATCGTAAAATCTAACATTAACTTTATTTTATTATCAATATGGATGTTGTTTCGAAGATTACCTCCTACATAGACACAAACAAACTAACTTTACATCTTTATAATATTGTAAAGATAGGTACTGTAATATAGGCTCTTTATAATATTGAGAGGTTTACTGAGGATTCCTTCGCCTTGATACCTACGCTTTACCGTTGGTAATCTGGAAATAACATAACTGTTACAGACATGTAATAAAAAAACAATAAAGGCGTCAAGGGAATGCTATGAAATCTATTATCATCAAACCTGTGTCTCCTCCCTGTCAGTAGTAGAGCCTTAGGGAGATCTAAAGCCAAGTAATATACGAGTACATACTTGTCCCAAAGCTCATCTCGATATATTACGTTATTAGCTTTTTTATTGTTTGTGTTTTGTGATATAAACACAAAACCATGAAATTTTTTAAATATTATATTTTGTCTATATTATATGTACATATTTATTTTCGATTTTTGAATGAATTATTTGTTTAATAATGCAATTTATATAAGTGTATATTATTTATATACCTACTTATTTATACGAGACCAATGCGCCCGGCTTCGCTCGATTGCAGTTGGATGTATGTAACTACTAGTTGGTGCCCGCGACTTCTTCCGCGTTAAAAAATGAAAAATATAACACATGAATAACGTCTGAAATCGGTGTGATGATTCATGATGGATCTAGTGATATTTACTTTTCTCACTAGATAGAGCTTCTCGATATTATATCTCTAGAACACATCCAAATGTCCACATTTAAACGAGACTTTTCAACATTTTAACAAGAGCCTCTGTATAAATATTAGTAGGTATATGTAATATTACAATTTATTTCAAATCGTAGTTAACGGTTTCATATAAAATAAAAGAAATTACAAAAAAAAGTAATCACAAGTGGAATTGAGTTGTATCAAAGATATATTATTTCGATGCTTCAATGTGAATTTAGAAAGATATTTTAATAAATTTATATTTCGAAGTTAAAAAAATTGAGACACAATTTATTTAAAATAAATATTATATTACAATGTTACTGTAAGAAATTGATTAGAAGTGCCATTAAGAAGAAGTCGTTTGAACTTTCAATGTTGTAGAATTTCGCTTTATATTAGCTTACAAAGAATTAAATAAAAATTGGGATTAATTGCAGCACTTTTAAAAACTTTTTTTTAAAGCTCGACAGATAGGCTGTCGGTCCACTTGATGGTAGGTGGCAATCGTCCCCTATAACAATCGCCTCAGGAGCTTCAAGAGCGCTTCCGTTCATAGGATTAAAGGATAGGAATTAGGGATTGAACCCTCCTTGAAATTGATAATCACACCTTACCATTGATAAAGCTTAAACCTTTTTAAGGTTCAATTAAAAAAGTGTATTTTTGAAAAGTGTAGATTGAAACGCAGCCATGACATAAATGGAGGTAAAACATTTAGTGGTGACAATGGAAGTGCAAATGAGGTCAAAAGTTGTTAGTGACGCCATCCCTGCAACGATGTGAAGCGCTTAACTGTTGCTCTAAAAGATATAAAGTGTAACTGAATGTACTCAGTTATAAAAATATTTTTAGTCTCGCATGCAATTTATGATTTGATTCATACTAAAATAAAAACTTTATATTTTAAATAAATATAATACGTATACCTCTGAATTGGTCTTGAAGTTCTTGCAATGCTGTTTTAATTTTCCTACTAATATTATAAATGCGAAAGTTTGTTAGGATGGATGTATAGATTCACGCAAAAATTACTCTACTTTTTTATTTATTTTAAATTTTATTTTATTTTAAAACGATATTCTAGGGACAAAAAGCAAAAGTTAGTATTGTATGTAGATATATTACATATAAACCAAGCTCTCATCCCCGTATTGTTAGAATCCGATAAAAGAGCAACGCATATTCAGTAAGGCGTAATTTATTTAATTTCCACTACCGACCGAAATACGATCACCGATAGTCTTCGTTAATTAATTAACTTGATTAGACAAGGATCTACTTTAAGAAAATTTATCACAATAAACAAGGATGCTCAAATATTTTATGTTGCTTTTCCAATGTTTAATTAAAATTGGTTTTTGTAGATATTTTAATAGCTGTTGCACGCGACTTCGTCCGCGTAACGTTGAAAAATATTATCCTATGTTACTCGCTGATAATCTAAGTAATCTTTCGCTTTCTACGGGTGAAAGAATTTTTAAAATCGGCCCAGTCGTTTTTGGGTTTATTCATTACAAACATACAAAAATACAAATTTTTTCTCTTTATAATATTAGTACAGAAGTATAGATTAATATTTATAATCGGTATTAGTTATAATATTATAGCAAGCCACATTGCTACTTGAGATCAGCGTAGCTATCATCAACTTTTATAAGCGTTTCAATTTAGGTTTCTAAATTGAATCGCTTTATTTCGTACCTATGATCTACTTAAAACTGAATCGCTAAATATCAGACTGAATGATTTGTGTCCCTGGTCCGCCATTGAACCGGAGCGCACAACTTTTTAATTTAGGCTCCGCAACTTGGCATTTGAACCAATCTATAACGCTACGTTCAAAAACCTTACAATGGAAAACTTAGCGATGTTACAAATTAAAGGTTTTTAACAAATATGCAATAGTATTTTATCAGTCCGCGTCGTCCGATCATTATAGTCGGATTCATTAATCGAACCAAGAGGAAAAAAGTCCGCGTCGTCCGATCAATCGGACGAAGCAGTCGTACCACGCGATCTCGGGGATATTTAACGCGAAAGGACTATTTCACAAATAATTAAATATAATGTTTTTTGTAAAACTTCTACCATTTCGCCTATCACAGATATCACAATCTTAATTTATTATGCTTTCAGAACATCTCTCTCAATTTGATGTATGATCGTGAGTTTTGTAATATTGGTGACTGCGCAATATTACAAATTTTAAAGTAATTCAATTTTAAAGTTCCGAGCTGTACCCTACCATAACAAGCCAGTATCTCACTGAAGAAAAGAAAGAAACACACACGGATTTTGGTATCTCCTAGAGTTCGGCACCCGATAACAGTTTTCCTAAAAATATTACTTTTTTAATCGTAATTGGGATTATAAGTAACATCATTATGTAGTTTTAATAAAATTCGTACTAATATTACAAATGCGAAAGATGGTGCCCGCAACTTCGTCCGCGTTGAAAAAGCAATATTTCGCCCGACATCGTTATTGTTATTACACTTAGCCAGAAGTTAGTTTCCTTAATTTTAGATGATCCGTCGGGAATAGTCCTTTTTTTCTGAATGAAAGGTACCCTATGTCCTTTCTGGTGTCCCAGAAAACGTGTATGCAAAATTTCATGGTGATCGGTTGAGTAGTTTTTGCGTAAAAGAGTAACAAACATCCATACATCAAAACAAACTTTCGCATTTATAATATTAGTACGGATTTAAAGGTAATAACTAATGTTAATAGGTAGGTAATTTAAGGTAAAAAAAAAACTGAATTAATTCTTTATATTTTTAAGGGGTACGAGGAATTCGAGATAATTCAGGAACAAACGCAGGAAAAAGTAATTCGGAACCACTGTACTAGTCAGTTATTATGATACGAAAAACATTGTATCGCAACTCATAGCGCTCACTCACAGCGCGAGTGAATTCTCTAATTGAATAACTCCCAGATATAGTTTTCCCATTAATTTTGAAGCTAGTGTTTATCAGATCAGAAGATCTATTCATCAGGCGTTTAAAGATTATCAGCATTTCCTAGTTGACAAAAGGATTTCACTACTTCCACAGGTTCGATTGATGTGAAATTTGGTATACTGTTACTTCGTTGGCAATTCCATGACATGGTTACCTTGATCTGATGCTGAAGCATCAAGTAGCCTACGAGACCCAACTCTTAGGCAACTTACAGCAATAGAAAGGCTCAATAGAAAAGCGAATGTTAGTTTATAATTTTAATTTTTACTTTTTACATAGGTCGTGTTAATGGCAGGTATATAACAGAGGCAGATTTAGACGAACTAATATCCGTGTTAGCAGACGAATGTACGTCACAGTGTGTAATTAAATGAGTCGCGGCGCCTCGTCAGTAGCCTCGAGCGCAAGTTCTCACCGTTTGTTGCGAGATCTGTAGCTGCAGTCAAACATGGTGACAACTTGTGTGGTTCATGGTAAAAGCTACTGAAACAATTTAATTCTTATTCTCATTACTTATTACTGCATACCATTGTAATATCATTGGATTTGGACACACTGTTTTTCGCACATTTAGGCGGCAGAAACCACTCTTTTACAGATGACCACCGTAAAATAATAGCATGTGCGCTGATGTGTTACGATGAGTGAGTAAAGAATGTCAGAGCCCATTTCCCCATCCCTTCTTAATCCCTGTCCTTAAATTTTTATTAAGTAATCAAGTGAGTAGTTTTAATTTCTTAGTTTTAATTAATAATACTTGTTATATAATTAACTATTTTATATTATTAGTCATCTAATCAGTCCATTATAAAGTAATCAAGTCCTTAATAGTAAATTGAAAACTAAAAAAACTAAAACAATTTCATTATTTATCCTGGGGAAATCTGCCAGACTTAGGACTAGTTCTATATCCGCATCCACAAAAGATTCGATTTTAGTCTGGTTGCGGATGTCTTAGTTAAGCTCTTACATGGTTTATTATTTTCTTTTCCGTATTTTTTTCCGTCTATGCTATCAATTGTAGTTACATGTATTAAATATTTCTTAAATGGACAAATATTTAGTTCGATTCGACCTCTTAGTTATAGAAACACGTTCCGAGGTAGGCACAAAATATAAATAGAACAACGGAAGTCTATTCTTGTTTATCTTTGTTGTCTATCTTTGTTGATAGAAAGGAAAATGGCTTCTGCGGCAATATGCTTTCCATCATGTTCGTTATATTCAATATTGAGTTTCTGTTTACTAGATCAAAAACAGGCGTCGAATTTTTAATCTACTAAATTGAATTCGGCAGTTTTTCGCTCGGAATTGAGAGCAAGCGGCAGATGCGGGCGATGTGCGGCCCGCGTGAATGCCGTTCAAGTGAATCCTTTTATTTTGTGAACAGCATTATGCACTAGGAAACCACTTTTGAACTTTTAAGCTGCTGTATACATGACATAATACTGAAACATAAAAATGATCCTTCTCTGTAGAGACAAGTTCATAAATAACGCTTTGAATATTAATTTTCTATAGTGCAAATATTGTTATATTAAAACGTATGCATATTATTGAAAAAAAAAGAGGGACATAGTAATGACACTTTATATGTGCTCATTTATAACAAAGTTTTTTAAAAACAATTATATTTGTGAAACCATTCAATGGCTATTTAATATATACTAGCTGTTGCACGCGACTTTGTATGCGTAGCTTTATAAAATATTGCCTATGTTACTCGCTGATAATGTAACTTTCTATAGGTGATTTTATTTTTTAAATCGGTCTAGTAGTTTTGGAGTTTGTTCATTACAATCGAAAATACAAATCTATCCTACTTATAAAATTAGTATAGATTAGAATTAATATAGTGTAGTATGTATTTTATACTCATTCGATTAAAAAGTTTCTTTTATTCAAAACCTATTAGTTTTATATTTTGGGAAATAATACTGCTCGTATGGTAATTAATAAAATTTTTGAACATTTGCTAAGACTTATTGATTAGAATTTTATTAATGATGAAAAAATTACTGTTAATTTTAATGATTACTTTAGTAGGTCAATGTATTGTTTTTAAATGTCATTGTATTGGTTTAGTAGAAACATATTTTACAGTTGACATATTTTACAGTTATAATAATTTTTTCTGTGAACATTTTAAATTACATTTTTCCATGTTCTAACTTTTGGTCTCGACGTTCGTCCGGGCAGAAGTAGGAGTCTACTAGTCTACTACCTCTACCCAGTGTGTGTTTATTATACATATTTGAATAATATTTGAATATTATTCAAACATACTCCGTGAAAAATATACCCCCTTATCATGTTGTTTGTTGCAGCATAGACTGCCGAATCTTATAGAATCGAACAATAATATTTTTAAAGTATTAAAAAAACTCAATTAAGTAGGTACTATTGTTAATAGAAATAATTTTAATGTATAAATACAATAAATAGTATTTTCGGAACAGAACGCAAACGTAAATATTTTAAATATTTATTTTTTAATAATCACTTATTATATTAATCTAAAAATCATATACATGATTCACCTGTCCTGTTGTCAGAAATAAAATTACTTACTCTGCTTCGCAGTGTCTCTAGACGTACCCATTTGAAGCTGTTTTTTTTTAGCTAATTGTGTTAAACCAAGTAAACTATCTTCAATTCTACTTAATATTTGCCTATTTTGTATAAATAAGATACTTTTCCATCAATCTTAATCTTTTCAGATCTTTCCAGACACATATTAATTGTGTAAGTAACCTATTGTGTGGTATTGGCTATCACTCTAGCATTACTTAATTTGTTTTGTTTTAGTTTCTTATCGCAAACATTAGTTGGTTTCATCTTCACGTTGTGTGTTTTCTTTTCTTAAGATATTTTTATTTGGATCGAAGATATGTTTCGAGCTGATTATTTGTTTATACCGGTCGATTAGTGGAAATGATTTATTGCTTTTTTATCTAATGTGTTGCAATCATCTTTATATTGTTGGCCATTATTGTCCATGTACAAAATACTAAATAAAAAATATATAAAATAAAATTGTTTTTATCTATTGTGTCTTTATTTAAACATCCCGCTTCACTTATCCCTATTCTAAGGTATCCGGGATAAGTGTATTTTTCCACGATTTAGTTACGGTCATGAATATTAGCTTTCTATTTAGTTACGCATATTTTTAGAAACAATCTATTTAGTTCGAAAAATAGTTATGTCTGAAATTTTGACCATGGTAGGCAAACAGAAGAATAAAATTCGATGGTAGAAATTGAAATTGTAATAATTTGAGAATCACAATCATAATTTGAGAAAAATTCGAAATTGGTTTGAATTTACTAATTTATATACTAATTAGCTGGTGCCCGCTACTTCGTCCGCGTTGAAAAATGAAAAATATAACATCTGAAAAAATGTGTAATATCTTTAACACTGTGACGACGGCCTAAGGTTTTTTTCAGGATAAAAAGTGCCTTATATGTTAATCCAGGTAATAAGTTACATGTGTGCCAAATTTCATCCACATCTGTTAAGCCGTTTTGCGTGAAAGAGAAACAAATATCCCCACAATTTTTCACATTATTTGTAGTGGAATTATAATATTAGTGGAACATTTTTAAGCATAATAAAATTATTGTATTACTAATTACCTTGGAATTTCTAGTCATATATTTGGTCTTAGCGCGGATTGAATACAGAGATCACGCGTCAGCAAAAACGGAAACCACTCGGTAATTTCCTAGAAATAATTAATTAATAATCTCCGTTCTGAAACTGTGATCAATCAAACGGGAAAGTTTAGCTAATTGCCAGTTAATCTGCCGTTGATCGAGACCAATTTGTTACTTAATTTATTTTATTCTTAAACCGATTGCTTAGCGACGTCGACTGGTTTTATTCATTTGCATCGTGGCGTTTAATCTTTGAATTAACATTGATTAGTTTGTAAGTGCTAATCTGTATCTCAATTAATCAGTATTAATTAAAAAAATACGTCGCGATGCTAGGCTTAAGCCTTTCCAATGTGTACACAGTAGGACTAGGACATAGTCCTTATATGATCCTCATATGAATTCATGGGAAGCCCAGAAAAGCTAGTACTAACCCCTTTACCAACCCCGCAGTAACCAACCCGTGAGTACCGTGAAATACCGTGAAATAACAGCATGTGTGCTGTTGTGTTTCTGTGGGTGAGTAAGAGATGCCAGAGCCCATTTCCATATCTCTTATCAATCCCTAATTCTTAACTACTGCAGTCGAAAGCACTCTTGCAGGCACCTTAGCGTTTCTTGTAGAGGTGACGGTAGCCAGCTACCATCAAGCCTCAATATAAGTTACATAATCATGGTTATATAAAAATTAGTATTTTCTGAATTATTTTTGACGGCATTTAGAGTATCTAATTTCCTAATGTGCAAAAAAATCGTCCTTATTGTCAATCACTGTGTGCTTCACTTTTTTCATGCTAAAAATTGCAATTTATTTTGCCAATTCTTACTGGTAATATGAACCTTCGTCTATGTCAGCTGAAGTTTAGGCGGTATAAGGAACCTTTTTATTTGAATGTAAAACATCAAACTTTGGTGGAGCGTGTCATAGAAACCTTTAATTAAAGTTGTATTAAGTTGATACGGCACGAACATTAACTAAATGAGAAGATTTTATCAAACGGCGTTAGATATGAAGAGAATTTTCCGTTTGCTTTCTATTCAATGACGTACATACACGGGCTTTATACGTATGAAAAATTTCTGAACATTTTTGCAGTTTACTCCTTAAAAATCGATTTTCATATATAAGCCCGGGGTATGAAAATTTATGGGAGTAAAATCAAATGTCACATGTCACACGTTACGCGTTACAGGCTACCATATGCAATACATATCAATATTATGTTAATATGTTTTAATTATATTTATTAAATTATTTATTTATCGTTCATAAGGAGTAAACTCCAGTCGTGCGTCGGAGCTGACACACACACTTTTTTTTGAATAAGTAGTGACTTACTGCAATTGTAATTTTTGATTGACATGTTAATAACATGTAATTACATGTTTAAATGCTTGATATGTTTTCTTTTTTTTTAATATACACATTCTGAGCTCGAAATATATAAAAAAATGCTGGTTATGACAATATTGCCTATAAGTCAAAAGTTACAACTGGGCATCATAAACCTGGCATCTCGCATCTACATGCTAGTAACCTATTCTAGTAGTGGGGGCGGTAACCACCCTCTACTATAATACCACCATAAAATAATAGAATTTGTGCTGTTGTGTTGTAGCTTGAAAGCAGGTGATCTATACCTATAGGAAATAGGAAATAATTTTAATTTTATGAACAACTAGCTGAACTTGCGGTTTTCGTACCACCTCAGAATAAAAACCCATTCCATGCAAAATGTGTGAGAAAATATGTTTTTTTTTTTTTTACAAAAAAAATTTCATGAATATTTTAGACTTAAAGTCGGTCCAGCCGTTATCGAGTTATAAATGGTGTAACTATAATATTACTTTTATTTATATAGATAGATTTTCTTTTATATAGTTAGATATTCATTGGTGTAGACTTTACAAATATGTTTTGATAAAAATATAATTACTTTAACTTTGTCCTATATTATTTAACCCAAATATTGAGGAGCACGGTAAGTTTATGTTTCAATAAATTTATGGTAATGGCCATTGAAATACAGTTAATTTCATAGGGAAAGTATTAAAACTTTCCACACTATTATGAACGTACACCAAGGCGTCCACACTAAGAGCAAGATAATGGCTTAGATGTTATCACACCCGGTACTGTGGTACAAATTGAGCCGACTTGCAATTATCCGTAGACTTAATAGTCTAAATCGTTAAGTGGATTGCCGTAATTTTGACCAATCATAGAACTTACCCGTAAGTGGACCTTTATGAAAGAGTAGAATTTTCTAATAAATAATTTCTTTTATAAGAAATATATTTTAAAATAAAACTCTGCAATATGTAGGAAAAAATCTTTATTAAATTAAATTTGTCAATCAAAACAAGTATAAAATTGAAAGATTTTGACATTAGTATCAGGATATTATTAGTTATAAATATAAATCGTTTCATAATCATGGTTATAATTATGAAACGATCGTTCATAATTATGAAACGATTCTGAAATTAACGCGCACAGACAAACTGTTAAAAATTCTAAAAACAATTTTTTGACCTCGAAAACATAACAGTATAATTTGTTTTTACCATTATTTTTAATTTTTCTTAAATGTTAAATGTACACGGCTCGTAAACGATTTTATTTTATGTATAGAATACATTAGTGAGGCAAATAGGCAGGTTTTATTATTACCGTAACCTTGAAAGAGTACACTTATTTGACTGTATCAATCAACACGAGAAAGTGCGTTATATGATTCATAATGTTGCGGACATTTGTCGTAAATAGCGTTGCGGTAACTACTAACATTACTGAACATTACTAACACCAAAATAATTATTCAAATTAATATGGTCATCCAACAAATACTAACATAGTAAATAAAAAACTTTTTACATATTTTTTTGCTTAGTTATAAACAAATTCTTTTATTTGTGTGTATATAAAAAAAATGTTAAAATGAATTTATTTTAATATTTTTCTTGAGTGTAAATAGAAAAAGAATGAATTGAATTTATGATTGATTATATCATTTAAAATAATCATTTTTTAAAAATTAATATTGGGTTTCCTTTAGCCCAATATCAGCCGAGGCCGACGAAGGAACGAGCTTAACCAGACGATGCTCATTGCTATAGGATACTAAATTTATATTAATATTAATATGCATTATATATTTAAGTAACTTCTCAAGAATCTTTTGAATATTCGGCCCTTAACAGTGATTACAAATGAATTAGGCTATTTATAGTTTTTTAATTAAAATTCTACTATCGTATTCTATGTTTTCAAATGTAAAATGGTTATGTAGTCTTAAAAATTATTTTAAATAAATCTATTTAATCTATTCGTTTAGGCAAATACTGAAATATTCATACAATATTTACGAATACAAACTCTAGATTCAATGAGACTTCGGCCATTGACGAATAGTCCTAAATATCGGCACTTTTTAGGTAGAGGGGAGGTGCCGCCCGTGTAGTGCCGTTTGGCAATCTGGCGTCGGTCGACCCCATTCCATTCGGTCTATCTGTTTTCATGATTGTTATGGCGTCTCTTGGTCGCCCAATCCACAAAGCTATTCTATTCTTTTTTGCTACAACAACGTTATTCGTTTCTGTACTATTTTTTTCTTTTGGAAGCGTATTTTATTCAACTCGATATTTGTTCTCTCATTGTACTCTTTTAAATTAATTTAAAAAGTTTTTAGATATCTGTCAAAATAAACTTTTTGTCTGATCGTATTTTAAAGCGTTACACACACAGTTAACTATTTTGATTTGACTGCCACTAATATACAAAGTTGAAATTAATCTTGAATTCATTTTTAGCTTGCAAATATATTAAATGCTTTTTAATGAGTTAGTAATAGTGGGTCTGGCATCGAGCTCTTCTCTCAAAGCTTCCATTTTACGGGTTGTCTGAGGGATTGTGCGATTGGGTCGCCGACTTTTTGACTGGTCGGAGTATCAGAGTCCTGGTTGACGGATGTTGCTCCGACAACATGACAGTTAACGCCGGTGTCCCGCAAGGCTCTGTTTTTCCCCAACATTCTTTCTTTTGCATATCAATGATCAAGTCAACAGTATTCATTGCTATGCAGATGACAGCACTGGGGAAGCATATTACAAAGGCCGCGCTAATGTCCCTCCCTCTGACTTGCAATAGGTCTCAAATTGGGGTTGCTCGAAGCTTGTGCAATTCAACCCCTGTCAGACGCAAGTCTGTGCATTCACCGCAAAAAAGGCCCCATTTGTAGCGACACCTAAATTTAGGGCACTCCACTCGAAATATCAAAGAGCATTGGCATCCTGGGGTGTGGACATTTCGAACACAGTCGAACAAGCTTCCAAAAAATTGGCGTGTTAAACATACCAAAGCAGTATTTCACACCGGAGCAGTGCCTTCTTCTCTACATGGCCCAGATTAGGGCCCATATGGATTACTGCTCTCATCTCTGGGCTGGCGCGCCAAAATACCAGCTAGATCCATTTGACGCCTAGCAACGTCGAATTATTCGAATTGTTAACGATCCAATGCTCACACAAAAACGGTTAGAACCCTTTAGTTTAAGAAGGGATGTAGCCTCTCTTTGTGTGTTCTACCGGCTATATGTTGAGTGCTCTGATGAGTTGATGATGAGTTGATTGAGTAGAAACTTTATCCCGCGGACGCGCGAACTTTGGAACCATCTCCCTCCTGAGGTGTTTCCACCTAGCTACAATATGGGCTACTTCAAACGAGCTGTAAACAAACTCCTACAGGGTAGGCATCGCACTAGCACTCCCCTTGGTGTTGCTCGTGTCCTTAGGCAACGGTAACCACCTACCATCAAGTGAGCCGCCAGACTGTCTGCCATCTTTATATTATATAAAAAAATGTTTTCTTTGTTAAATTGTTTTAAAAAACAAAGCAGATACATTTTAATCAAAATATATTTTTATATTATACAAATACAGGTGGTATGAAACAGATCTGAGGATCTGAGGCAAAGAAGTATTTAAAAAACAAAAGGGTTTTTTTAATAATCAGAGGGTTTGTCGCATATAAAATTATAACAAAACCTTTCAATTCTTATCAATACTAATAATAAATCTGTAAGTGTAGGTATTGTATGTATGTATGTCCCTCCATAGTTAACTCTGAAACGAATTAACTGATTTTCATGAAACTTGGTAAATAAACATTTGGACGTACGGGACACAGGATAGGCTACTTAATATTTTCCAACGCGGACGAAGTCGTGGGCACCAGCTAGTTAGTAAATATAGTTGAACTAACTGAGCGAATGAATGAACGCTCAAAAATGATGGGCTGCGTCACAATAGCGTTGGGCCTACAAAATACCATCAATAATTCAAACAATTTGCTGCGTTCTCGTTCATTCACACTGATTTATATGTGAATACATGAATGCAAAATTAAGTACCTGAATTAAGCATTGCCAATATCAGTAATAGTAGATTAACATTTATGTAAGTAGTTCAGGAAAACATTTTGTATCACGAACAAAAACAGATTGGAAAATAAATATTAATAATATTAACTGTTTCATATTGTAGCGACTATAAGCAACTACTCTAAATAATATTTATCTTAAATCAGTGAAATTCTTGAAAAGTATCACTGGAAAATATGGAAAACTCAAGGGTTGCAATCGATTCATTTAAATGTCATTTTAATTGTTAACTTGTTAAACGAAGTTCCTTAGATTCTGGATCTCTGAGAATAATTTTAATTTAAAGGTCGTCAGACAGGCTGATAGTTCATTCGATGCTAGTAGATGTTTAGAGTCGCCATAGGTTAACAGAACCTTAGGTTAACAGCCATTAACAGAAGCAACACCATAGGTTTATGTAACAGTAAATTCCCCTACTACCGAATTTGAGGTAATACGATTGGTGATGTTAACAGTTCTTATTGTTTTTTTTTATACCGGGAGCGGTCACTAGTTCCCTTATAATTATTTATCACTAAAAGATGGTAGTTCATACTAAACTTTGCCCAAAAAAATCATTGATTGCAAAACCATAATGTATAAAGATGTTACAAAATTTATAAATTTTGTATAAACCAGTGTTATGGTCTCTGTCGGGCATGCAACTTAGGGGCTAAGAGAGAAGAAGCGTATTAAACTAAATAAAGAATTTATTTTATTTAAATTTAAATTAAAATAAAATAAAAATAAAATTAAAATTTATATACATTTGTCATTTTGTAGAATCTATAATATTGTCAATAAAATATTCATTAGTGTTATTTACTATTTAGGATGTATTTAAATTTTTAATAAATATGATATCATTGTTTTCTTTTTTAATTTATCCGGTAATTTGTTATCGGTATATTTTTATAGAAGAACTGAAGGTATTTGAGGAATTTAGCGATTTAATTTCTTCTTTAGTTAAACGGTTAAATAGAGGAACAGGAAAAAAATCACCGACACGAGACGCAAAATGTAACAGTGACCCAAATGTAACTACTAGCTGGGCGTATCTAATAATAAATCTTTAATAACATGTAGGTATATGAGAGAACACACAGCTGAGCATTCATCAATAATTCAAAAGTCAACGTTTCGATCGCGTGCTCAATCTGTATCCCACTATGAGTTTTGCTAACAAGATTACACGAACATTGTATACGTTTTCAGTCAGTGAAATTTTGTGGAAACCTAAACGGATTTCAAACGACACAATAGTATGAGTTGTAAAAATTCAAAATGCAAAAACAACGTGAATCTTGCGACAAGTTTTGATAAAAAATGATTTTCACAAACTTAATAGGTACCTTTATCTGCAAACACTACGTTTTTCATAAAAAATTCTTGTATAAAAGTCTGCACCTAATAAGAGCCCAATAAGACCTATTAAGATTCTATACATGGAAGGGCTTGCACCTAGCCCTTTCAAATTTGATTTCAAATGTTAATTTGAAATTATATTGACTTGATTTGTTAATATTCTTCGTTTAATTTTTGTCCCTTAGTTAATGTTATTATTTTTAGGTACCTACAATTTTTGTTATAAGCTTCCTATAGGTTTTAATAGGGTTTTTACCTAAACATTTTATTTATTTATTATTTTGTGAAGGGATGGAGGAAATCTGTGTGTGAGAAGACGAGAGCAGTCCCGCAAATAAACAGTAAAATCATGGTCCACTCTGCAGAGAAAATCCCAAGCTTGATCTCAAAGGAATACCTACCAATTATTAATAGAATAAATGTAAGCTTTGTTAGTTGTTAGTTAATTTAGAGGAAATAATTAATATACGATATTTAACTGATTTATATTAAAAACAGTAAAATCGATAGTTTTTCGAATTCGATTTCAAATATACTCTTTAATTTTTCATGTTATAAGGTAATTTCATTTAAATTACTAGAGCTTTAAATTTATAACAATGAGAGTTGAACTGATGATAAATGAATTACAAGGTAAAGTCGGACTACGAAAACCTTTGTCTCAGTGGACGCGGCTGCTTTCCAGAACTAGATTATAAAATGAGTTTTGTTTTACTTATAATAAAGCATTCTCTCCATTATGATTTACTAACAGTGTTATCAGTGCCGAATTAGGAATGCGCGGGGCCCGTAGCAAATTCTATCAAGAGGCCCTCGGTTTGTATTAGGATCTTCAGTTTAAGGTGTTAAGGGATTACGTGGATTTTAAATGTTAAAATATAGCGTATTTTTTTCTTAATTTTCTTAATGATAATTTTATTCAAACTTTTAAGTACATAAAAGAATAACATTTGAACAATATTTTCTGAAATGATCATTTCAAAATATTGAAAATTTACCTGTTTAGACCTGGTTTCCGGAGAGAAATCGTGTCCATCGACTTCAAAAATAGTCTTTACAGAATAAAAGCTATATACATTACACGCCGCGCCGCCGCCGGTCAGACCTCATGACTGAAATTTCTGAAGATTCTCTCTCCTACAGTTTTATTCCGTTTGACTTAAAACTTTCAAACATTATTCTTGACATATTGTACTATTAGATAAAAAAAATCAAAATGATTTTTTTTAAATTTCAAAACCTACGTAACCCCCTAAATAAAATAGATGGGGCCATAAATCAAGCCTATTGTTAATATTATTATAAGGAATAAGTTCGCTAAATTTGTTAGAAGATCCGCAACTGAACACTATTAATTATAGCTTGAAATTAAGAAGATTAAATTATTATTAATTTAAAATTAACTATACCTGAAGAAAACAATTCATAAATTACTAATAGTAAGGTTATATTTCCTTAAGGATGAACAATATTTTTTTTCATTTAAAATAGGAGCGTAAAAATATTTTTGCTGAAAAATTTATTTTACCCGTAGTAATTGTTCCTTCTGCTACATAGCTAATCCGGCATTGAATGTTATTAGTAACAATAATAGCTATACAAGATTACATCATTAAGCAAGGCTTCGTCGTTTCCGCTCTGAATAATTGACATTCATCAATAGTTATTTTAACTTTGATGATCAGTGACAGTTTGAAATCTAATATTCGTCTGATCTTAGCAAAACCCACTTTACAATTCACGAATGCAATAATTTGATTTACATAAAGACAAATCTGTCTGTATAACTATAGGTAGGTATACTTGTTATGGACAGCGACAATGATCGATATGTAACAATCCATCTTCGGAAAATAGGGTTGAAGAATACGTTTCGAGGAAAGGAAACATTACTTCTCTTACAATTTTGTCAACAATGTAACTTGTATTTGAAAGAAAAATAGTTTTTTTTTTCAGTTATAAAGCTTTCTTGCTATAAGCACAAATAACGATTTCTTTTACTTAATTTACAATATTTCTTTTGCCAAATAATAATATTGTGTATATTGTGTAATATCCGAAATTAGGTCCGCTAGCTAACGAACCGCTCTGCTGTGATAGGACGCAACATTGTTTGTCAAAACTGTGTGATATATCGTTTAGTTTGTACACCAACAGATTCGAGGGAGCTCAACCGTGATATTTGGTCGCGTAAAATTTTAAATGTGCTAGTACTATAGTTCTTTTAAAATTATGCTTCCACCGTTATTTACATCGAGTCACATACCTTCATATATTCAAAATTATTGTTTTAAAATCATTAAAACGTATAAACTGTGTTTAATAAATTAAACAAACAAATATTAGACAAAAAATTTGAAAATTGCTTAAGAGCATTCATCCGTCAGAATCACGCTGGAGTCAAAATTTATGATTTCCGACGAAAAATAAACCAATGATGTGTTTAGTTTGCAGATAAGATATTAACGTCATATTATTTGTAGTTTTATAATCTAGATAATTTATATCTAGATAATTTTCTCATTAGATCAGTTTTTAAACAGCCCCTTTTTTTAAACTAGCGGTCGACGGTCTACGCAGAAGCGAGATATTAGTAAAATTATATGCGACTAACTAATAGAAATATTGATTAGTAGATACATGGCTGAAAAAAAAACCATAATATTTCTATAAATTTTCATTCAAGAGAAGTATAATCAAAAGTGTCACTTTTAGTAATTTTTCGTGATATGGAACGTGTTATTTTAGGATAAAATTTGAGATATTTCTGTTTTTTCTTGGACCTAGTACCTATGACGTGAAGTTATTTATGTTCTAAAACATTGTTTTATATTTTTTTTAATAACTTGTATATTTATCTGCGTAGGCCGTCAACTGTTCTATTTAAATTCATTTTAAAATATTTTTCAGCCATTTATTAGATTATAAAACTACAAATAATATGACGTTAACATCTTAACTGCAACTAAAGATCTGTAACTACTGAAATCATAAAATTTTGACTCCAGCGTGATTCTAATGGATGAATGCTCTTAAGGATTGGATTCTAATATCAGTGTAAAGATACATAAAATAAGAGTATAAATTATAGTGTATCTAAAGCTATAATTTATACTCTTATTTGTATTGTAATACATTATTGTTGTGAATTCCGTCTCTTGAGACGACTTAACACCTGGCAATTTGTAAACGACCTTGCGAAAGTGTATATACCACGAGTTTGAAAGGCACGTGTCCGTCCAGGGACGACCCGTCGCCATATTTTAAGATTTACGACCACCAGTGCGGAATCCATTTTGTTAAAATCTACTCACGTGCAACATGCAAAAGCACTCTGAGCGGGAACTCCTGAAATTTGCTGAAACTACTCAAGCGACGACATCCGAAATGCGGGCCGCACGGGGGGTTAGGTTCTAATGAAATAATTTTCATTATGTAAACAACACGCTAGGTAATATCCAGACGTAGTACCTCTGTAGGACGCTTAGCTGGGAAAGGCTTTGTTTCATTAATTTTAATGGCTTAATAAGATTTGAGATTAAAATTTAATTCTATTATAAATAACGAAATTTGACATAAATTTAGAATACCTACAAATAAGACAAAGGCTGTTTTTATGTAATCAGCTACAATGGGAAATTATTATTTGGATTTACTTAAGTCATCACCATCCTCATGTTAACCGTAGGACGTCCACTACTGTAGGCATAGGTCAAGCATAGGCCTCCTCATAATTTTCCAAAAAGACTGGTCAAAAGCAGCCTGGATCCACCGTCGACCGGTGGCCCTTATCGGCTGCCTTATTCACGTAACTCATCACAAAGGTGTGGTTTGCGATAAAGTCTCTTACGGACAATAACTAAAATTAAAGTGCATCATTTATGTATGGCAGCACACGCGATCGCAAGTCGTCTGTTGTCGTCTGCTGTTAGACAATAATCATCTTCATAGATAACAACATAATCATCATTCTAATATGAATGATTACATAACTATTGTTATGGCAAAACTTTCACGCAATTAGAACAATTCCCATTTTTTTACGATTTTTTACCGTAAAATATTGATTTTTTTGTATTAATTCTGTAAGTCGACCTAGGAAGTTAATTTAATACCTTTTTTCGCAACGCAATAATTCAACTGACCCTAATTGCTCCATTGCATGTGAAGTCAACTGTAATATTTGTATCCATTAATGTTACGCAGGTATTCAATCCCATAGCGGGCGGCTCCAATTATCACTGTAAATTGTGACCGCTTGGCATAATATCATATTTTGCAATATCCAGAATGTTTAAAATAATCTTTACATAGCATAAAACAAAGTCTCTTTTAGTGTCAGTCTGTCTGTAGGTATATCCGCTATCTCCTCCTAAACTACACAAAGGATTTTGGTGTGGTTTTCACAATCGGTTGTATAATTTCTCTAGGAAGGTTTATATAGAATAATAAAATATTTTTTACAAAATATAATAAGTTTTTATGTAAATAGAAGAAGAAAAAAATAATATTTTGCAAACAAAACAAGGAGAGTCTTAAGAGATACATAAAAAATTATGTACTTACCTACTAAAGAATTATAGATCTTCTAAAATCGTAAAGAAAACTTTTTAACTTTCTTAATCTTAACCTTTTTTATTTTATGCTAATTTGCGCATTTAAATATTTATTTACCCAAAAGAGACACAAAGATCTTATAAAGAATCTATGATAACATAAGGTTAAGTATATAACATAAGGTTAAGTATATAAGACTAGCAGCCCGCTCCCGGCAGCGCCCGGTATACTTTTCTTATATACTTAACAAATTATTTTTTTAAAAGAGTAATTTAAAAAAATGGCCCGATTTTGAGTGGCGTCCTTTTCCTTTATAATGTAAACGTTGGCAACATCAACTCCTTATCACATATACTTCACTCATACTTTATCCGATTTAGCTTCCAAAGAGTTCGCTGATAAATTGCCGCGATCAGCCGCCGGCTAATTGGCACGTGAGCTGTGCGCGAGAGAGCGACGTTGACATATTTGATGTCGGACGATAGAGTCACCGGTTTACACAGATAATTGGATTCCCTCGCTCAGGGATTACCACGATGTCCTATCTGCGACGTTTTTTAATGCATTAGCAATATGTCCAGAACGATAACTGGTTTTGTGTCGCTCGTGACTTTATTGTCACTCACGAGTAAACTATGAACATTATGTTTTAAGGACATCCTGTACGAGCAAGTGAAGTAAGTAATAGGTATTTGGGAGGATTTGTTGTTTCAACTTACTATAATGCGGATAACCGAAAAAATTAGTATGCTATTGACCTTAATAGATGGTATGTAGCGTGTTCATACACTTCATACATCACTCCTGGATGCGCTACTAACCTGGATAACGCCTCAGATCCTGTATTTTATATATTTTTCGGCCTACATGTCATTCACGTATCATTTACATCACATTTTTCCCTTGTTTCCTTATTATCTTACCGACAGCCTGTTTTCAGAATGTCTGCTATACTTTTTCCTACATTTTCTCATACGTTTTACATGCATTTAGTCATCATATAATTTCAAAAACGCAAATTTATATATTTTTGACATAATCTCTTTGTTTATTTATTTCGTCGCCATAGTTCCCATAGTATTTTGACATCATGCTTTCTCACTACATTGTTGCTTTCTCGCTCATTTTTTATTCCTTTTTATATACAACCTCACCTCTAAATTCGAAATGTCCTGGCCATATATATTTATTATTTTCTAAATTTGATTTTATATGATTTCGAAGGTTTTCCAGCCGGCTAGACTGATGAAAATCAATCAGTGTGTTGTCGCTCCTCTCTGCGATAATTAATTTAAGCATTAAATGTTAAGCTAACATTATTTAAAGCATATTGTACATCATTGTATACTTGTGCTTTGTGGGCAAACTACACACAAAAATGCTACAGCTCCCTTCGTGTCCAATTTAACAACGCGTTTAGGGCGATGTTAGGGCTACCCCGCTTCTGTAGTGCTTCGGGGATGTTTGCAATGATGAGCACTGATTGTTTCTATGCTAACATGCGTAAAAAATGTGCATCACTTGTTAGGCGGGTGCGGGACAGCTCTAACAAAGTTATATCAATGATTGCTGATAGGCTAGACTGTTTATATATCCGACATTGTTGTGATAGACATGTTGGTGGTAGTTTTTAGTTTTTAGGCACTTACTTATTATTATTATTACTTATTAATTATTATTATTATTATTATTATTTCTTTTCTTTCATCTTGTATTATATCTTATTACTGTTAGTATTATAAACAATTTGCTTTTATTTTATATATATATATATATATATATATATACAGGGCGTCCCACGACTATGCCACATGGAGGGAAAGTACCTTGAATATTGTAGATGGAACATTTTACTGAAAGAAGACATTATTTTAATTTAAAAAACAATTTAAACTGCATTCATAGATTTTTAAATAATTACATGGTTGAACTGGGAATCGAACTCGCTACATGAGAAAAAAAATTACCCTGTAACTTTATCATACCGATCGAAAGGCTTCATCATAAGGATTATTTTTTGCTAAATAACATAGTGTCAGAAATAAAAGGAAGACCATGAATTTTAACGTTTTTAATACAAAATTAATCATTTTATCAAATGCTCAAAATAAGTCCCATACTGTTGAATACAAAGTCGCACTCTTTTGATTATTTCACTCCCTGTCGATTTTTTGATCTTGTTGTGGTGGATATTTAGAATAATACGTCTAAGTTCTGTTTGTAGCTCGTGGACACTTTCATACTGGTTCTTGTAAACTAAATTTTTACGCGTATAATTTACGCGTCAGGATACAGCTCGATTTGTTGCATACAACCAGGTACCTACCTACTAATTACATTTTATCATGCACTTAAATTATAATAGGGAAATGATGCGTACTTCTCAAGTGGGTACATTTATTAGTAATAGTAATAGGTACTTATGATAATGCCGTTGTATGTCCTTACGGCAGTGTCAGCTTTTAATTTTTCTGAACAAAATTTCACATCAAATGTTAAAATTCATGGTCTTCCTTTTATTTCTGACACTATGTTATTTAGCAAAAAATAATCTTTATGATGAAGCCTTTCGATCGGTATGATAAAGCTACAGGGTAATTTTTTTTCTCGTGTAGCTGGTTCGATTCCCGGTTCAACCATGTAATTATTTAAAAATCTATGAATGCAGTTTAAATTGTTTTTTAAATTAAAATAAAGTCTTCTTTCAGTAAAATGTTCCATCTACAATATTCAAGGTACTTTCCCTCCATGTGGCATAGTCGTGGGACGCCCTGTATAATAACTTAAAACTGTATAATATGGGTCCAGTTGCCTGCAAATAAATGAATTTGAATTTGAATTTGAATCTGCGATACAACATTGAAATTTGGCTTGTCTTGCCTCTATCTGCTTCGTGTCATTCCGGAAGTCGGTGCTGAGACTCCGGACGCACTTCACTACAGCAAATTTCACTTCGCGTCGTTCCGTGAGTCGGCGCAGAGACTCCGGACGCACCCATCTCCGCTTTCCGTCTGCATCGTGTCGTTCCGGGAGTCGGTGCTGAGAACCCGGATGCACTTCACCCCTTCGACGCTTCACTTCGTGTCGTTCCGTGAGTCTGTGCAGAGACTCCGGACGCACCCATCGGCGCTGCCCGTCTGCATCGTGTCGTTCCGGGAGTCGGTGCTGAGACCCCGGACGCACTTCACCACTGCACGCTTCACTTCGTGTCATTCCGCGAGTCTATGCAGAGACTCCGGACGCACCCATCGCCGCTGCCCGTCTGCATCATATCGTTCCGGGAGTCAGTGCTGAGACCCCGGACGCACTTCACCACTGCACCCCAGACGCTGTTTTTTAATCTTTATTTAATCACCTGTACTTCATTCATAACACTCTACACAACTTTCAATTCATCCATTTTTTTATATATATATTATTTGTAAATATTCTCAAAAATATATCTGTAAATACTTATTTCATTTTTTTTATTTTAACTGTCGCTTCACGACAGGTAGCTATTGACAAACAGATTTTAAATATACTTAAAGTCAGTAATTAAAGGAATTCAACCCGTGAAAATGTCACAAATTCCGCAAATCTTAGAAATTAATTGCGAATTAATAATTATTTTTTTTATTTCCATACAAACCTTTATATTATATCTCAGAAATGTCATATATTTTATGTATTGCTATGACCAATACTAACGAGTAATAATGGAATTACGTAATATGGAATTGATTAGCAGCTCCTGATGACAAGTGAGCTATATTATGTAAAAAGTAACACAAGTGGATATATATATATATTAAATTGTAAACGGATGTTTAATAGAATGAGCGGATGCGCGGCCTTGTATTCACTTTGTATAGGAGTTACACATGCTTACGAGACCCTTTTGGCCTTAATGAATATAACTCCGATACTTTCGTACAACAAGGATAAAATGAGCTGAAATGTCTACAAAAGAAACTAATTTCTATCCATGTAATGTCTACAAAGATTTCATTGTATGAGTAATGAATAATTACAGAAATAATTTATAATAAAATAAATGATATATGCTACACTATAAATGCGAAAGATTGTGAAGATGGATGAATGGATGTTTGTTACCGCGGGCACTAGCTAGATTATATATACATATAAGATTTTTAGTAGACTGAAGTATTTAGCGGTACCCGTTACTACAAGGAATGTTTTATAAATCAAGGAGGCAAAAGCTCAAGGAAAAAGTCCGATTTCTGGTGGTTTAGGAAGCGAGTCGCCTCAGAATTGAAGCCTTGCTTTAATATTTTACGTGTGGAAAAAGACGTCGTGAGTTACGAGTATATTCCAGTTATAATAACATATTAGATGATCATCATTTTGTACCGTGTACCGTACATTCTAATCCGTTCAGCCGTTTTTGCTTTATTGAGGAACAAATATCGAAACATACTAAGTAACTTCGCATTTATAATATTATTTTTAGGATTAGGATAAAAAAGGAAATGAGCATAAAATATGTAATACCCGTTGAACCCGGCCACGCTTCGCTGTGGCTTAGTTAACAACGTTCCATGGTTGCCATAACAACGGTCAAAGTATGAAAGTCGGAAAATTGGAATTTTGGAAAAAAGTATATAAGATCATTCCTCTGTTTAAATGCAATATTGTGTAAAAATTTCAAGTCAATCCGTCGGCTAGTTTTCAAGTTTTTGAGTAATACACAAACCAACACAACATTTTTATATATATATAATCGTATATAGATGTATCAAAAGCTTGTTTTTATCTCATGAAATTATTAGTTATATTTTTTCCAATTTCAATTTCAATTACACTCATGAAAAGTATATCGCTGAAGTTATTTAACTAATAAACATTTGTAAATAAATCTCAGCAAAGTTTCATAACAGTTGAAGTTAATATCGTATACTTTATCTGGTCTATTGTACATAAGCTCAGACAAATATGAATTTGTGATGAGTGTCCCACCTCGGTTGACCCCTGTGATAAACTTGATGAATTTGTTATGATGTCAGCGGTAAACGCTACATAAAGTACAGAAAGTAGTATATGTCTCTGATTTTAGTAAGTCTCTACAATATTGAATAAATAAAAATATGACTAAGTAATTGACCACAAGTTGAAAAACCACACATAGAAAATAGCCACTTTGGTATTAATAAAACACAGATTGACATTGGTTTTTAAATATCTGTTGTGTGTTGTTTATATAAATCAATAAATGGTAAAATACCCCGTAAATTGAATACAAAAGACTTGAGTGTATATAATATATCCTACACTTTTCAATACACTTTTTAAATAAAAAGGTTGAAGGTTGCGTGTAAGCGTAATTTAAAAAAGTTTGAAAGCAGTTATTCTTAATTTCAAAATCGGACCCATATAGTTCCTAAGAACAAATTTTCGTATTATTGTTTCAGATTTGGCCTTACTGTTATTTGCATGGATCAAATCTCAAGTTTTTTAGAAATTAAGGTCTAAATGTCCTTACCTTACCATAGCTAAATGAGTGTTATAAAATAAATTAATTTGGTTTTTTGGAACGTCGAGGATGTGTGGGTATTGTGGGGGAGTCATTGCTCATTTTATGATCGAAGTGTACTTCCATTGAAACTTAACGATTATATATAACACGAATTGCAACTTTGTAGTAAATTATCAAGACATAAAATCCTTTGTAACAATTTTCTATGAAGACCCTCTGAATGAATTGCGACCGCGTTTTAAATTAGGTTATAACATAATTTAATAATTCCTTGAACGCCAGTCAGTTTTGCGTTAAACATTTCAACTCTTGTTCATCTCTTCAACTTCCAAACCATTGTCGTTAAAATTAAACCTTTTACCTATAAATAAAAGGCATCAAGCGAAATAAATTTAATTTCAAAACAAGGTGGTTTCTTCGAGCATAGGATTTCACTTCAGCTCTACAAAATAATTACTTTCTGTCTTCGGGCAAGCAAATAATTAATAGCTGCTATAAATCTTAAACTTTTGTTGAGTTTGGTTACTTAAATTATTTATAATTTTAATATCCCGCCCCAAGTTTTTATCTTTCGCCGATGATGGCAAATATTTTTAAGTTAACAAACTTTCCTCGAGTTTCTTTCTTCGAACAAGTTTGTTGAAATATTTCGACATTTCTTAAATAACTTCAAAAATAATTAAACTTGTACAAGTATTTCTAATTAACCGGATATTATTATAGATATAATGTCTAAGGATAGTAGCGACGAAACTACGTATCAAATCAATACGACGTTGAATCAATACTCAAAAGAAAGTATAAAAAACCGGTTATTGGCTTGATTAAAAAAAAGGTTTCCACATTAGAGCCACTGTTTTTATAAAGAAAATCAAAAAAGTAAAATTAAATATATATAATAATATGCTTTAGAAGCTTTGTTTATATTATTCTGCTAACATTTTGATTTCAAGTGGTGGTGGTATGAAACTTTAACTTAGGATCGAGTAGCAAAGACTTTCTCTGAGGTAGGTACTTAACTCGGAACCTCTTCAGAATCCGTAATAGGATCGTGACAAAACTGACGATATTTCCGATATTTTGCATACAAAAATACCACCTCATTTCATCATTTCTAATGCCTTAATATGATGCAAGATATAGTTAGTTGTTATAATTATATTTTTATATATTTTTTTAAACTGTCTTTATTTGTAAACTAATTAACATAAATACTAACTTTGGACCACCATTACAAGCAATACCATAGTTAAACCAAAGGTTAGATGGATTAGTGGTGTCGCCCAAAGTGACCTAAATTAATAACTTTGCCGAAGTCAATAAGCCGACAAAATTAAATCGTTGGTCCCACCGGACGTGAGATTATTGGGATTTCATTCCATTACCACTCTTTAATTGTTCTATTAATACTTTAGAGCATTAAACAAAAGACAAAAAATATAGTAGTTTTTGTAACTTATATAGTTTTGTGAATGTATGTAAAAAAAGTTATTTAAAACGTAATTTCTTAACTAGTAAATTTTAGTGTCCTAATTTTGTATTATTTTAATTCAAACCTTATAAATAATAGTATAAATCTTATCTAAAATAATTAAATAATAAATAAAAATACTAGTAGGCATAAAATTCCTATAAACAATAAACATGCATAATATTTTTTAATCTTCAGTCAATTTGGCACTAGGGCATTTCGGATTTCATTTCAGTCATTCTGGGATTAAGACATTTTAATATTTGGTCGATTTAGGAAAGATCATTTGCATTTCAGTCAATTTGGAATTAAGTAGGTTAAAAACAATTGAATAAATAGCCACATAAGTCAAGAGATATAAAAGCACTGAAAAACGTGTATAAATTTATATCGTCGTTGCAAATTTAAAACCTCTTATGTGACAATTTGGTCAAAATGCGTTTTATTTTTTCAAATATTTTGAAGAGAACTTTTTTCCTATCCTTTAAAAAAACTCCCATATTAAGATCGCTTTTATTTTTTGAGTTATAAGTCGTAAGTGACATGCCTTATTTCATCGAAATTCAAAATCTCTTATGTGCGAAATATCGTCACATATCTATGATGAGGTCTTGTAGCTTAAAGATTTAAAAAAGTTGTAAATATTAACTTATTTGTACGATTGCTATGGTAAATTCACCGTAATTGTGTCTTGATCCTTTTATATGTGTTTGTGTAATTTGTTTTTTGATAATTATCACTTAAATGACTGAAATGACAGTGTTATTTTAGTTCCTTCACACTAAAAAAACCTCTTATGTAACAAAAATTTACAATTAAAAAAAAATCAAAATATTTATTTATCAATTAGGTTTCTCCAAGAAACTCTTATGATCGTCATTATAAATTTAAATTTAAATTTACCAGGGTTTCGGAATGTCTTATATGCACATTTATTTTAAAAAACTGCTGTATCTTGAATAATAATTAAAAAAACAGATTGTTGATCTTTACACTAATTTCTTATTAGTTTGTTTAAGTTATTATCTTAAAAAAATGGAAAGTGTTTTAAGTAAATTTTACAGTATAATGTTTATTTCACTTTTCTCGAAATGTTTAAAACTGCACATAAGATATTTTAAATTTGCAACAACGATGCAATGTTAGATTTTATTGGTAATATCATTTTGGTTTTTACTGTCATGTTTTAACATTTTTTATTCATAAGAGAGGCTCATAGTTTATTCTGTACACGATCTATCCAAATCCACACGTCTGTTTCGTAAACTAACGATTACCGTCTTAGATTTCTAATAGTTTCAATCTGTACCATTCTCAGCTGTTTTCAATCCGCCTTTTTGATACACATGCTCTTGCGTGCAGGACATCTAGATCCAGAAAATAAAGTTCCAAAAAAGACCCGCTAAAATAGTTATAAAGAGCTTAAATAAAGTCAAGTTTTCTATATTGAACAAAATTTTAATCAATAAGGTTTCTGAATATAGCTCAATAAAGCAAAGATATAGCAAAACTAAGTCTATAAAGTCGAAATTTGAAACGAAGAATTTTTAACGTTATTAAGAATATATTTATGAAAAATTTAACTCCGGACGAAGTCGGGGATGAGTCGTTAGTTATAAAACCTAGTGAAAAAATATAGAAATAGAAAAACTCCAAAATACGCATCAAAATGAGATATACCTACACTGAAAAGTAAAAAAATCCGGAAGCTTGAAATCAATCTTAAAATTTTAATAATTTGTCATCCACTTTAAATTGAACTCTTTTCAACTCGGAAGACATCGCGGGCATCAGATAGTGTTTTTTTTTATAAATATTAATGCTATTATGCATTAAATTATTTGGTGAACGCACAAATCACTATTCAATGTACATTTTCGTTGATGTCACTAATGAAAACGAGCTTAATTAGACACAAAAGAGACAGTTTGAAGTAATGTGGCCTTTGATTTCGTCTGTCATGATATATTGCTTGATAAGCTAGAAGCATTAGGAATAAGAGAATGTGCCCTAAAATGGCTAGAAAGTTACATCAGAAATCGAAAACAATATGTTGAAATAAAAAAATTAAACTGTCATCACGAAAATAGTTACACATCTACTCTGAAACAAAATAGATACGGCGTTCCCCAGGGAAGCGTCCTAGGACCACTCATGTTTCTGATCTATGTAAACGAGATGCCTGATGCAGTTCAACATGAATCAATCCAATTTGCTGATGACACAACAGTAGTTGTAAAGTGTAATGACAAAACTGAAATAACGTCCAAAATTGAATATGTCTTAAATTCTGTAACAGACTGGTTAACCCAAAATAACCTGAAAATTAATTTAACAAAGACAACTCATATCGTTTCAAACTTATAATAGTAACTTCTTAAATTTAGACATTAAATGTAAAGACATTTCCATTGAACAAGTAAATACTATAGCGTTTTTGGGTTTAAAAAATGACAAATTTTGCAATTGGAAAGCTCAAATTGAAAATGTTAATAATAAGGTGAACAGATTCGTCTACGTTTAAAATAGATTAAGAGTTACTGCAACTAAAGAGTCGGTTTTATTAGCTTACCACGGATACGTCTCTTCAATACTGAGATACGGTATCATTGTTTGGGGTAATTCTGTGGATGTCGAAACTGTATTCAAGTCTCAAAAGAAGTGCATTCGTTCAATGTTTGGTATCGATTCCTTACAAAGTTGTAAACCTTTTTTCAAACAAAACGGTATTCTTCCACTGCCTAGTTTATATGTCTATGAAACGTGTGTATTTGTGCAGAAAAATTTGTCTCTGTTTAAAAGAAATAAAGATGTTTATATAAACGTAAAAGGCAGAAATAAACGTGGCAATAATCTATACTTGCCACGACAACGACTTGCAGTATACACTTAGAATGCTTATTGTATGTCAATAAAAATATATAACAAACTGCCAGACAACCTCAAAGAGTATAACGTCACCATGTTTAAAACCAAATTGTTCAAAATTTTAATAGATAAATGTTATTATTCGGTGAGGGAATATTTGGATGATAAATTAGATGAAACTTAATTAATTAATTAATATAAATAAATTATACCAAAATGGACATTGTGGTTAACTTTTACTTTTATTGTTGTTTTTTTTTAGACGTTTTTCTTTTATTGACATTTAATTTTTGACTATTCACAATATATTTATTTAGTCATTGATTCACAATGACTAGATCCGCAGTGTTCTCTCAGAGAAAAGTTCAAAGAGATAAAGATTTTAACTGTTACATGTCAGTATATTTATGAAAATTTAATTTACGCTCATAAAAATATTAGTCAGTTTAATAAAAAATGTGATGTACACAATATAAATACTAGGTTCAAAAATAATTTAGATTTACATAAGACGCGACTCCACAAGATAAGTAATTCTTTTATGGGTCAATGTATACGGCTTTATAATAAACTACCTGAGATGATAAGAGCCTTATCTATAAATAAATTTAAAGGTGTCATTAAAGCCAAACTCCTCTCGAAAGGCTACTATAAGGTCACTGATTATTTAAGTGACAATGAAGCCTGGATTTAGAGCTTGGATCCGGAGCTCATACTATGTTTTGCTTAGTATTGTATATGAACTTTATGTTTGTATTAAGTGTACTTAATTGTAATTTTTATATTTTAAAGATGACAAAAAGAATAGTATCCTGAGTTTCTTTCGGAGTTTCTTCTCAGGATCGTCATCTTGGCTTTTTTTCCGAAACCCTAGTAAATTTAAATTTATAATAACGATCATAAGAGTTTCGTGAGAAACCTAATTGATAAATAAATATTTTGATTTTGATTTTTTTTTACAATAAAAACAAATTTGTACGTCGTAATTACGACAGAGTGTGCATAGGACTGTAATATTTTTATCTACCATTGTACTCACATTCTGATACAAATAAAGTTATTATTATTATAACGCACCTAAAGAAGTTTTCACTTCAAAAAAAACCGTGAACTCTTGTATTTGAGAAAACGGGTTGAGCTCGCTAAACATAAAACTCAATACATTCATCGCAGTAAAGGGTTCGCCGACGTAGCACGTATTCATGCAAATTTTCATATACACAGCAGTAAACGTCTCGTTCCGTTGACGTGTCTTTAACATTAATAAATGTTTCCACGTGGATCGCACAAAGTTTGGTACACATATTGCTCTTTTTGCTTGAGAACAACTTCGACGCTGTATATCAATTTGTACGTTGTTAGGTTTCCCACGAGGTTGTATATTTTTGTTTATAAATACAATGTAGCTTCTAAAATTGCAGTGATGTGCCCCATTTTTTTATAATAAAATAAGTTAAGAGTTAACTACGCGAAAGAGTAGCTTATGTAAAGGCCACCATTCACAAGCACTCCATTTGGAAGCGCTCCACTCCATCCACTCCAAATCTCATCGTGAATGTAAAAAACAACGTCAATTGTGTGGCACCGCTCCGCTTGTTGGATTTCCAAACACTCCAAAATCCAGTGCGGCTCGGCTCCAATGGCCGCAGTCCAACTCACCGTGAATGCGGAACTCGCGCTCCACGCGGCGCCGTTCCACGCCGCGCTACTTGTGAGTGTTTAAACCGAAATCCATTTTGAGCTCATTTCGTCGTCGTCCATCGATGAGGAGCGCTGCCAAATTGAGTGCCCGTGAATGGCGGCCTAGGTGGTAAGAATTTGGATGTCGTCCACCGATGTCGTGATGGAGTGAAGCGCTGCCAAATGGATTGCCCGTGAATGGTGGCCTTATGCTACGCGAAAACAAAAATTACCTTATTTCTTGTATATTACTTTGATTAGTATAAATAATATTACTGTAAAGATTATCTATCTAATAATATACATCCACTTGCTTTTGGATTCATACAGCCTTACCTATAAACGTTACTTAAATTTTAAGTAATACTTAGGAACCACTTAAGAAATTTTTTTACTTATAAACGTTGCTTAACTTTAATTTGTTGCTTAGCAATGTCTTAATGAACTGTCAAACACTACTTAAGAAGATAAGTAGTGATTAGTTAATACGATGCTAAGAAGATGATTAGTTGATTTTTATAAGTAAGACAGATAATCTATTTTATTAGTACCTACAATATTTATGTTGTTATTTCTAATTTTGCGTACTCGTTTAAACAAAGTACGTAATGTGTACCAAAGAATATTATAATATTAATATCACGTAATTAGTTAATGCCATCGGCGTAGGGTAAACTGTAAAATCAAACTATATCTACATAAATGTAACCTTAGATGTAAAAAACAATGTAGGTATGTTACAATAAAAAGAATAAATAAAAATAGATATAAACATAAAGAGTAGTGCGTTTTTAATAAATTAGTGTATCTATTGCATTTGTTTGTTGAAAGACTGTAAAAAGACTGCATTGTATTATTGATAGTAAATGATAAATATTGGAATTTCTTGTCTTCAGGGTCAAAACACCAGAGTTATGCGCTCAGGAGCCCCTGATTTATTAAAGGAGGTAAACCACCGCCTACGTGACCGTAATACAGGCAGATTCCTAGGCGCACTGAGCTTCAGCGCCCAAAGCATTAAATTGGCCTTGATGATAATGTGACGAGTCTTGTGGCCTTTACAGAAACTATTTCCAATTTCAATTACTTTCTTTTGTAAAAATGTATTAAAACTGTTTGGCTTAATTTATAATCATATCTTTCAATTTACTAACAAGCTCTAATTAAAAATTATAAACTATTTATAGACTTTCTATTGAGTCCAAACACACTATATCTGCTGTAAGTTAGTGGAATCCCTTTGTCAACTAGGAAATGGGCTGATGGTCTTCAAATGCCTAAACCGATCTCATAAATTATAACTACGAACGATGCCGATCACGTCAGCTTTCAAATAAAAAAAATAAATAAAAAAAAAACAGATCAAAATCGGTCCGTCCGTTTGACAACCACAGACAGACATACACACACACGTGAACTTATAAAACTACATTTTTGTGTCGGGGGTCGGGGGTTACAAATGGGGAATAAGTGGACTGTATAAAGTATTTCTTCACCGATTTAACGATGACGATTATTTACTCAGACCTTTTTAGCCCTTTTTAATGGAATCCAGGCACTTCTGCCGGTCGAATATTTGTCTTCACACGTGACACGCAACCATTCAAGTTTCAGTTTACAGCAGGGGTTCAAATTAGCAGATGAACACACGCGAATCAAATACAATTGCTAATTAACACACGGCCAGCCTTGACCGAGAAAGCGAGCGTCAGTTGAGAGTACCCTATGATTCCCGGTCACCAGGCATTGATTGATTCGGAAAAGGCTATGAATGAAATGACTAAACTAAGATTGACACGTGTTATTAAACAATCTAGTAAAAAGTAAAATAAGTTTTTGTATAACAACCAATTTAACTTACTTCATCTTTCATCTGAAACTGCGATGCAAATCGAGTCCGCTCTTGAGACATTTACAAATTTAAGCAATCGTAACGAAAAAAAAGTTAATCTTTATTAGACTTCAATCAAACGTGAATTCGTCGCGTCATCAATGAAATGTTTCATTATTCAATCAGAAAACTTTTAACGAGAAAAGTTAAAAACTGTAACTTTTTACGAGTTGCCACAATTACTGTCTTTATTGGATAGAAACTGTTTAATTTATGTTTAAAATTCTTTTACAGCACCGTTTATGTAATTAATTTATTTTAATTAAATAAATGTATTATACATTTTTTTAAAATAAAATAAAAAAGACAAAAAATGCAAAACAAAGCAAACAGACAACCTATTTGTACTGTAATTATATTATTTAATTAGTAGGTACAATTGCGTGTATAGGACAGAATAAGTAGCTTAATTAAACGTTCAGAATTTTATGTGGTGACGTAAGTCATACAGAAATCTAAAAAGAGGAGAGGCCTTGGTCCCATTACGTAGATACTTGATACGTTCTGATATTTCATATTTATCGTCTGTAAGAATGGGTGCATGAAGCTAGTCCACATGCATGAGTATATTCCAATTATATTATTTAAAATATACTAAACATAAGTATGTAACTATACCAAACCAACATATAAGTCAAGTTATAAACTTTCTGGAAGCTAAAATGGAAATCCCGAGAACAGCTTAACTAGGTAAAATTATTTTATATTAAAATAATGTAAAATGAAAAAATTGAAATTCAGATAGAAAAAAATATGTTTTGTTTTGTAGTGTGTTTTGATGTATTCTACAATATGTTTTCCCAAGTTTGAGGTATATTAAATTTCACACATTTCTTATAATTTATTGCTGTATAGGTTAAAGCGTACATGAAATGGGCGTGTGTGACTTAGCCCAGAATGTTGCAAGTGTAAGTGAGGTGCAGAAAGTTTTATTACGTTTATGTAACAATATAAATGCTTATACTTTTTATGTAAATACCGGCAGGTAGGCTGGTATAGGCTACCGTCACCTGTAACCACAAGCTACACCACAAGTAGTGTGCTGCTGAACTTATGAATTATGAATA
Source organism: Synanthedon andrenaeformis (assembly GCA_936446665.2). Taxonomy (NCBI): domain Eukaryota; kingdom Metazoa; phylum Arthropoda; class Insecta; order Lepidoptera; family Sesiidae; genus Synanthedon; species Synanthedon andrenaeformis. Next base: position 6,639,631 of record OW387781.2, on the reverse strand, counting down.
AGGAAGGGACATGGGAATGAGCCTTAGGAATTCTTACTCACCCATGAAAACACACACACACACACACACACACACACACACACACACACACACACACACACACACACACACACACACACACACACACACACACACACACACACGAAATTTGACATTTATAATTACCGTTTGATATTGATTTAATATGTCACGCAAACAAAACATTTCCATGATAATTTGTTCTCCAGTATAATTTTCATAATAAGTAACTCGAGCACACTTATTAGTTGTTGTTTGTTGTTACGTGAATTAATAGAAATAACATTTGTTTAACCACTTACATTTGTTAATTTTCTATTGTTATCTATTTTTTAGGAACTTAGGCTTAATTCAATTTTTAATAAAAGCATTGAAATTAAATGTCTTACTATTATTACTATTCTTGTATTCTCCTATTCTTACTATTAATGCTACGGGAACTGCCACGTGCTAGTAAAGAATACTCTTTCGGCTTCGGGTTTGATACTTTTAATGTCAACTATGGAGTGATAACTCTTAAAAGTTGATTGGTATAGGCAGGTCCTTAAACCTTTCTGTTTCATTACGCAGTAAAGGATATCACATTTTTATTATTTCCTTATATCGGTTGGAACTTGTACCATTATCGTGTATTTTGGTATTATGTTTGATAGTATTAAAAAATGAAAAACTAAAAAAAAGGTTTTTTTATTCGAATCTTATCCCTATTTTTAAAATCCTAATCAGGAATTTAGGAAATTACTGAAATTAAGACAGACTTTTATTAACCAATTTTACAAGAAAAAGAAAAAAAAAACAATGGTCAGGTTTTAAACGATGACCTTTAGAGGCTTACACGATTTGTATGTGCTTGTCAAACGTTTCATTTTATTAATATAAATTTTGTTATATTCCATACAGTCCATAACCTTAACCTTGTATTTCCTACAAAAGGTTGTTTTTTTTTAAATAATGTTTTTTGACAATTTTAATCTTTTGCAAAGCGGCATTTCATTAAGTTCCTTAGCACCTAGAACGTAATAATAATAACACGAACGTAAAGTAAAACGACTTTAACTTTTGTAATTGTTCCCAATTTTGCACTCGGAAATGACTAGGGAATGTTGATTTTGCCTTATCTACTTGTTCCAAGCGAATTCTAAATTACAAATAAGTTATTTAAATAAGATTTAGCGAAGGAAACTTCAATATAAAGCTAGAGCCTCGCGAGTTTCGTTTCTCAACTGTAAACGGATGGATGATCATTGGAGCACAGAAATGATTTAATGAAACCCAAACAGATTCATAATTTAACATTGTGCTGAAATTTAACAAAGCGATAGTTAAATTAATTATTTACAATAGTATGTTGATGAGAAATAAACAATTTAAGTAAGAACTTCATTCAATAGATAGGTATGTGCTGGTTTCAACCAACACATACCTATTCACATTAATTAACAGCCTGGTACTTTACTTTAATTATTTTCTACTAGCTGTGCCCGAGACTTCGTACGCGCTGTAGTTCGTTTTTTGAAAATCCCACATTATCTTAACAATTTTTCAAAAGTATCCTAATGTTTAATCCAGGTAATCATCAATGCACCAGTGAAAATCGTATTCAATATGGCTAAAACGTTTTTGCGTGATTGAGTAACAAACATATAGACTTTTGCATTTATAATATTACTGTTATTGCTTTTTTAGAAACTCCCACAGGGACCTAAGATTTTCCAGGATAAAAAGTACCATTTATATGTTACGATTATTATTTATTTGTTATTTAATTTATCACAATTATTTTTATTTTCGTACAAACATAATATTTTTTAAGTTTCAAAATACACATAATTATAACAGTAGTAACTTTAAAAAATCATAACTACAAATTTCAATAATAATAAAAAAAATATTAAAACGCAATTCATTATCGTACATTATTATTAATACATTTATTAATTTATTAAAAATTACCAGACTTTTCAATCGAGATAAAAAGATAATAAAAAAAAAGAATTTGAAACACAAAAAGTATTTCAAAATTATCTCTCAGTTCAATATATCACATGCCGCTACATTCAATTCGACAACAGAATAACGACGGTCATAAAAAAGAGATCACATTTCTATAGTCGAAACGGATTCAATAGATAATAATGTTGGATAATCTAACAATAGTATTCTCTTATTAGTATCTACTGCCTAACGACTTCCAATTACGGTACATATTTGAATATGAATATATACTGAAATATTAAATTTAATTATAGTAAACTAGCAACCCGTTTCCGGCTTCGCCTGTGTTTTTTTTATATACACAGACCTTTCTCGTTTATCATTATTACTGTTAGTGATATCGCATCAAAATCCGTTCGATGGCTTAGAAGTAGTTAGTGGAGAAACAGTTTCGGCGAGTTGGTTTCAAAATAATGTTTTTTTTTTCCTACTAAAATAAAAACTAAATTTGGTTTTATGATATAGGGGTGAAAAATTATCTAATTGAAACCGCATCAAAATCCGTTGCGTGGTTTAGGAGGACTTAGCGGATATAACAGACAGATGCGGTGGAAACTTCAGTTTGCTACAGATAGTTCAAAATACTATCTAAACTCAGGATAGTTCAGCAAGCAGATTGATACAGTGAAGTGCAAACGCGTTTGTCACGAAGTAGAGCCCTATATGGCGTCGTTCAATTCTTAAGCCGTATTTTCTTTCAATCGATTTGTTTAGGCTTTATTACTTTGCGCGGAGGCCATTTTTCAGCCGCTTAGCGCGAGCGCAACCCTCTCGCAAATATCTTAAACAAATTTATTCAAGCTTAGGCGAGATGTTTTGTTTGTACGACGTAAATAAGTACTACGTTTATATTAACGCCTCTGCTTCATTCCCTTTCAAATTTTCTCCGCCCTTACAGTGAAACGAGGTAAAGGTTGAACTTTTAAATTGATAAGTTCTTTGATTCTTTATGTTTAAGAATCATTAACTAAGTAGAATTTCAATGTTGTATTAAAATAGTGTTACTGTAAAAAAAACAGCTTTCATTTTCTACAAAAAAATATCTAATATATTTTTTCTTTTTGTCTTTTGTCTGTTTAAGAAGATGGCCGTCCGTATTGAAAATTCTTCTTTATATATAAAAATAAATCACCTATGTTTGTCCTCTATGGACTGAAACCGCTCAACCGATTTTAATTCGGTTATCACTGATGGAAGGAGGGATAAACGAAGCTGGTTTGTGTATATAAAAATTGCATCCCGGCGAAGCCGAGAGGGGGTCACTAAATTAACTACACTAATGTGTGCTAAATATCATCCAAATTCGTTGAGCATCCAGAAAAAAAAAGAACTGTTCACGAGGGATCATCTAAAAATATTTTAAAAAAATCAATTCTTTAAGACAAGACAAACTAAGTGAAAACTTCCCAACTAGCAAAATAATGTCATATAAAGGGTACATTAACGTTTTATATTTAACTTTCAGCCATATGAAAATGGTTTTATAATAGTTATTTAGACGTAAATATAACGTAGGTTTGGGCGCAGATTATATAACATTTAAATCGTGTAAGGGTCGTTTTGCGGTCGCGTCAACGACAATTACGTTGAGTAAAAATCACGTAGACATTGTAAGTTTAACTAAAGTAGAGCCAAATTGGTGAGATACAAAAGTTTATTCACCTTACTTGAACTGACAATCTATTATCTCTTTCTATGTTGTATCTATTTGACACAAGATAGAAAGAGACAATGTAGCCTACGAGCTTCCGTTTGATAATAATATTCAAGGACAACCCGGACATCACCGCGCTAAAGCCCAGCATAAAAAAATTACCTTGCGGTAACTTTGTTTACATTTGGTATCGCTTCTCAATGGCCCTAGTATAGTAAGGTTTGTCACAGTTTTTAGTAATACGCTTACATAACTATATCATCGTATAGACGTGGTCGCGCAGTCAATTAGACAATTTGTCGTGACAGTTTATTGTGTTATGAAAAAACTTATAAAATTATATAAAGGAGTTTTAAAAATCTTTATTATTTATTAATGTAAAGAAAGCTTATTGTGGTGGAAAATAAAAAGCGGTGACTGATACTTGGGAATTTAAAGGGGAATGCCCACTTCCCATTAGTGTTTTGGCCACATGTTAATTGTGCTGAACAAAAATGATTCTTACACGAATGTGATCTTTAAAATAGATTATAAACAAAATATTTTGTATTTCTTGAATTAAAGATGGGAAAACGTTGCAATACTTAAATATTGTTTGACCACATTTTGAGGTTATATTTCGATATTTAGAGAGGCAACTATTATTATTATTGTTAAATATCTATGTTTTTAATTAGGATGTACATATTTGTTTTGTTATATCTATGTAACAATAGCAAATCATGACTTTGCAGCTTTGTCGTGTCGTCATATTGACACTAATTAACAGATGAAACGGTTTCGGAGTCCATATTCGCGCAAGAGTCAAAAGTCAAAAAAAGTAAAAAACGATAAAAACAAGAAATTCCACACAAAACGTTTATGAGCAAATGAAAAATAAAACTTGATTAAAAAAACGAAAACGAACGAAATCACAACCACAGATTAATAAGAGTAGTACGTTCACACAGACTATAATAATTAAATCAAAGACCAAAGAATCACAGAGCCAATCTGGTTCTAGGTGTTTGAGCCGTTTTGTGTCTTTTTATTCTTTTGGTACATTTTACAGTATTTTTTAAGTTTTACTTGACAAAATAAAAATTCATTTGTTACGTGTTTGTACCAATAAATTCGTGACTATCAACTAAATTACGAGTATTATAAAAATATCGCAAGATATAAACAACATTCACCAATAATTCAAAGAAATAAGAGAATTATATTAATGAAACATAATTATTTAATAACATTATTTAATACATAACCAATATTAGATAACTCAATTCTATCTATATAACCAGGAACTTACCACAGATTCAAATTGCACCACAGAGTTATTTTTGGTTACAGAGGACGCTCGAATCAGTTGACAAAAGATACGGAAATCATGAGTAATACTATTATTATTAATAAAATTATTCCCATCTTTATTTCTTTTAGTATATAGCAAAATATTACATAAAAAATAGTACTTTTTTTTTCAAATAAGAATGATTACTGTTCATGTTACTTTATAAGTGGCCAAAAATGGGCATTGCCCTTTCCGATGATATGATGGTTATCTTTGTTAAATATTTTAATGGGCCTTCATAATATTGGTGTTTCAATATTGTTTATAAAAATAAAATGCATAAATTCTCATCAATATTTTCCGCCATATTGCCAATAGTTATTGGGCGACTGCATTTAGACATTGTATATGTAAAATTGTATTATTGTTTTGTATTGTTGTGTCTTCTGTTGGTGTACCTTAATAAATAAAATAAAAAATAAATAAATAAATATATAACTTGGGTATGCGGGATGCGGCTGAAGGACCAGAAGAAAAAATCTTCAAATGCGGATGGCTGTATGATCCATAGGATAATTTAGGGGAAAACTGGAATGCGTTAGCGGGGCGTAAGAATTGTGCACAACACGTACCTCGTGAATTGGGCTGCTGGGTTCCACGATCTGGCTCGGGACTGCACTCGGCGAAGATGATCCTCGCGAGATTATCTCGATGCGTCCAAACTCCCACACACAAATCACTTCACCTTTTTTGGCACAATCTTTTTTATTTACACGCGATTTCATATAGTTATTAAAGTTCAGTATAAGCGGTATATAAGCGGGTCTTTTGCGGAGCGGTTCGGAAAAAGGTCTTCTCGTCACGAAGCCATTTAACAATAATATATAACACAAATGCAGTGTCCGACGCAGGCGCATCGGCACTATCTCCCTTCTCCCTCTTCCTCGCTGGACGGTCGTGCACGGGACAAGGAAAGGGATAGGAAGTTTGAAGCGGCGCGTACATCCTCCGGCGCCTTGAGAAACAGTTTTCTCAAAAAAACCAAAGAGGATAAGAAAGAGGATAAGATAAAGCGGACAAAGAAAGAAATTAAGTACTTAAGAATAGAATAATTAGATAAACATTTAAAGAGAGATGCGGTATTGTTATTGAGACGGCAATGGACTCAATTTAACTATTGGTCTTTTCAGTAGACCATTTTGCGTTTTAACTAATGCTACTCTTACGACACCATCCGCGCCTGGATAAGTTTTTTCTATAATTCCCATTGGCCATCGTAAGGGTGGCGCATTATCGTCATGTAGTAGCACGACAGTACCAATCCTAACACTTGAAACGTCCTTTAACCATTTTTGCCGGACTTGCAAATTATTCAAGTACTCTAAATGCCATCTCTTCCAATACGAGCGAATCATTTGATCGAGTAGTGATTTACGCGTAAGAAGCGGCGCTGTAGAGAGCGGCGCAAGTGGCAAGTACTGCAAAGGAGACGCCATAATAAAATGTGCTGGAGTTAAAGGCTCGGGATGCGGTTCTTCCTGCAAAATGCAGAGCGGGCGCGAATTCATAATAGTTTCAATTTGTGTTAAGACTGTTAAAAGCTCCTCATAAGTAAGGAGCTGATTGCCAATAATGCGGTATAAATGCGTTTTTTAACTTTTTATATTCGACTCCCATATTCCTCCGAAATGCGGTGCTCGCGGTGGTAGCATATGCCATTCGATACGGCGATTAACTAGCTCACCCGACAGTGCTTTATTATACTCTGAAGAGTCTAAAAGATGATAAAGTTCGTTTAAATGAGACTTGGCACCAACGAAATTGGTTCCATTATCGGAATAGAGATGGGTAACTGGACCCCTCCGGGATATAAATCTCTTAAAAGCGGAAAAAAAAGTAGCAGACGACAAATCTGATGCGAGCTCAATGTGAACAGCTTTTGTCACTAAACAAACAAATAAGCAAATGTATGCTTTTTGACTTCGCTGACCACGACGTCTACATAGCGTAATATTAATAGGTCCAGCGTAATCTACGCCGGTATGAACGAAGGCTTTAGTCTCTTGAACTCGAAATGCGGGGAGGTTAGCCATTTTAGGAGTTTGATACGAAGGAGAACTCTTAAAACAGAAGTTACAGTTATGTACGCGTTGGCGTATAACTGACCTAGAGGATAATATCCAATACCTTTGGCGAATCAAAGAACTAAGAAGAGTGGCTCCAGTATGGCAATTAGCGCGGTGAAAGTTATCAATTATCAAGTAAGTAACACTATCATGTTTAGGCAGCAAAATCGGATGCTTTGCTTCAAATGGTAAGTTTGCATTTGATAACCTACCTCCTATCCTAATCAATTTGTCTTCAGACATGAATAAATCTAATTTATTTAGCGGTGCAGAGTGTATATTACCCCTTTTTAGATCCTTTATTACATGCGGGAAATGTGCAGCTTGAACTGCACGGAGCAGATAATTTTCAGCGGTATGTATATGAGCGGTTTCTATATTTTTAGAGCGGGTTAGTATTCGTACAAATTGTAAAATGTAGACAATTATTCTTAACAATTTATTCCACGATGAGACTTTACTTGCAAGTAAACAGAGCGGTGAGAGTTCTACGGTATGAGGGGCGGTTGAAATAAATGTCTTGTTGTTAAATTCAGGCAGATCTTCCCATTTTTCAGGCTTGAAAGATTCTATCGGCCACTCAGGTACGGGTGCGTTCAGCCAAACGGGACCGTTCCACCATAACTCGTGAGTTAGCAATTGTTCTGGCAATAAGCCTCTAGACAAACAGTCGGCAGGATTATGCACTCCGGCGATATGGTAGAAGGTTTTAGGTTCTAGATTTTCCTGACATTTGGCTACGCGGTTGCTAACAAAAATATTCCACCGATGTGGAGACGAATGAATCCAAGAGAGGGCGATTTTTGAATCCGAAAATGCGTAGACATTATGTATTGATGTGCGTGCTCAGTAAGTATCGCAGACCAATTTAGTTAACTTTGACATTAAGACGGCGGCACAAAGTTCTAAGCGGGCAAGTGAAACTACTTTAACTGGTGCGACCTTTGACTTCGCACAGACCAAACGAACACATATATTGCCTGCGGAGTCAGTCACATGTAAGAAAACTACGCAGCCGTACGCTTTCATACTAGCGTCGGCGAAAGCAACTGTGTTTGTCGTACAACCCTGTGTTACGGCAACATGGCGGGGTATTTTTAAAATAGTAAGAAGCGGCAATTGCTCTCTGAATTTAATAAATTTAGCTGTTATATTTGCCGGAGGTTCGACATCCCATCCGACTTTTTGAATCCAGAGTTCCTTAATTAGAAGTTTGGCATAAAGGATTACAGGTGCAGCGAAACCTAACACGTCCCATAAGCGGGCAATTACAGAAAGAATTGAACGTTTTGTACAGGAATGGTCATCATTATTGATTTTAAAAACGAAAGTATCGTTTTCCGGCTGCCATTCTAGCCCTAATATTTTAAGAGATAATGTTTTATCAAATTCTACTTTCTGTGTAAGTCTTAGCGATTGCGGGATGCTCTCAAGCACCTTTTTTGAATTGCTCGACCATTTTACTAAATCAAAGCCAGCAGATTTAAACATATTAATTAATTGAGCGGATGCCTCGACAGCATCAGATTCATTTATAATTGAACTAGCCAAATCATCCATATAAAGTTCCTTCTCAGCTATGGCAGCTGCTACTGGAAAATTAGTGCGTTCATCATCACAGAGTTGGCGCACGGTGCGCATTGCAACGTATGGGCTTGACTTAAGACCAAACGTCACCCTGTTGAACTTGAAAGCACGTATCGGTTCAGAGGTGTCGAAGCGGAAAAGTATTTGTTGATATTTTTGATGTTCTTCTGTTACACGTATTTGAAGATACATCTGCTTTATGTCGGCGGTTACAGCAATTGGGAAAAGGCGGAAATTCAATAAAAGTAAAAATAAATCTGCTTGTAGATTGGGTCCGGTATGTAAAATATCATTGAGAGATACGCCATTATGGCATTGAGCACTTGCGTCTAAAACTACTCTGACTTTACTAGTTTGTTTATCTTGTCTGATCACCGGGTGATGAGGAATTATATAACCTTCAATTTCGTCCGATGATGACACTGGAGATAAATATTTATTATCTATGTAGTCCATAATTGCGGCGTTATAGCTCAAACGTAAATCCTTGTGGCATAGCTTGCGCTCTAGTGCTAACAAACGACGATGAGCGACAGCGTAAGAATTCCCTAAGCTACTCGGATCCTTAGAAAATGGTAATGCGGTACAATAACGGCCTGAAGAGTCGCGAGATATTGTAGAAGTGTATATTTGTTCGCATTCTTCTTCAGACTGACTAAGAAATTTCTTTGCGGGAACTTCTTCTAACTCCCAAAATTTAGAAAGAGAAGCGTCTATATTATTCTCAATACATGTAAGAAACGAAGCGGTAGGTGAGCGTTGAAGTGCGGTTAGATCGCCACGAACTGGCGAAGCGGTATTAGCGGTGTCACCCATGAACACATATCCGAACACGGTTTCAATAGCGGGTGGAGCGGGCGGCGCAATAATCTTTCCACTAAGAAGTATAAATGGAAATAATTTTGCTCCCAATACGAGTTCTATCTCACTCGGTATGTGCCAGAATGGATCGGCAAGCGGTATGTCTGCTAAATGACTAATGATAGATGTATTAATATAATCAACGGGAAGTCGATCGGTAATGCAATCGATAACTAATGCGGTTAAGTTAAAACTTTGTTTATTATTTTTCGAAGAAATCATAAAATTGACATAACCTATAACAGGTCGAGAAGTTAAACCAACACCCTTTAGAACTGAATTCGTAAGCGGTACAATATTTAAATTAAGTTTTTTGCAACAGTTGACAGTTATTAAATGATTCTGTGAAGCATTATCAATAAGACATCGAACAGTTTCTTTTATATTTTTATCATTATTATATGCGTAAATACTCGCAGTAGAAAGAATAACTTCAGTACGTTTATTGCAAGATAACGTGGTATAGGGGGGTAACTTAGTTGCAGTTACGACAGGTGAGCGAGCGCATAGTGATAACGCTTTGGTAGCGGGCGTCGAAGCCGAAGCGATGACGCAATTGTCTGAACGATTCGTAGGCATGTCCGGTACATCGTTCCCAGCTGTCCGGTCTGCCGCGGACGACACGTTTTTATTTTTAATAATATCTAAATGTAGCAAGGTATGGTGTCTCTTTTCACACTGTTTACATCTATATTTCGAATTACAATTTAAAACCGAGTGGGTTAAACTAAGGCAGTTTACACACCCTCGTTTCGATTTAATAAATTCGATGCGATTTTTCGGTAACATTGATTTAAATGCGGCGCAAGTATATAGTTGATAATGTTTCGAGGTATTACACATAGAACATAAAGAACTTCTGTTGTAATTATTATGACGAGTTACGAACGAATGTACTGTATTGCGGGGGCGGTTAGAATTATTATTATTGGCATTATTATTACGTGTAGTGCGGTTGAATGAATTATTATTACTAGTAGTAGTTCTATCTAATATCTTTACTTGACTTTTAATAAATTCGACTAAATCTAAATAACTCAGAATAATTTTATCCCTAGCGGTCATTTCAAAGGCTTGAGCGGTACTTGAATCTATCTTGCGGTATGCTAAGTTGAATAAAATGAAATCGAACATATTTTCAATTTTTAATTGCTTAAGTGCAGCGGCAGCAGCATCAAATGTTTCGATGAAATCATTTAATGAAACTGACTCATTTGAAGCGGCCCTAATGTTAAGTAACGTAGACACATAATATGAACCTAGGGCTCTTTTATCTTGATATTTCTTTGTTAGACTTTCCCAAATAGAAGGATAGTTCTCACCGGAAGGAATTACACCTGCAATAATTTTTAGTGCATTTCCAGTAAGTCTTCCGACTAAATACTGAACTCGATGTGAATCGGTTAAGTCTGGATTACAATGTATGTTAGCCTTAAATGATTCATAGAACACTGGCCAGTTTTCAATTTTTCCATCAAAGTTGGGAATAGCAAGCGGTGCCAGTGTGAAGGGCGCCTTAGCCGCGGCTTGTGTATTTGCATTCGAAGCTATGGACTTACTTCCCTTTAAATTTACGCGGTATCTTATGACACGAGCAAAAATATCTTCAAATGATGAAAGTGACTGATAATTTGGTTCAACTTCGGGCTCTAATTGTATCTGTATTTCGATAATTTCATCCAATGTTTGCATGAAATCATTACGTAATATGTCTATGGTCTCACTATCAGACATAAAAGTTTCAATCGAGCGTAATTCGGTAGTTGATTGAGCCAGCTGTTTACCAGCTTTGTACAATTTCGTAATACGCTCAAATCTGACATTATTTTTCGCCTGTAATATCTTTAATTTCGACTCCATTGCAAAAGATGGCAAATTAGAGACTGTTTATATATATAAAAAATATGTTTACAATTTTAAACATATATCGAAAGCGTCTATCACGAATTCAAACAAAAATGTAAATTATCTATTTTAAAGCGCTCTAAATAAATGTGAATAAATGTGAATAGAAAACAAATTAAATTATTTATAAAGCGTGTACAAAATTATATATCGCTTTAAAGCGCTGCAGCACAGTGTAAGTAATCTATGTATAGGTATACTTTCTTATAAAAAAAGAATACAAAAACGCAAATAAATGAAAGACATAAATTAAGTAGGTAAATATTTAAATGCGTAAACACGTATTTATTTTCAAGCATGTAGGTACTTATTTAATACAATGTTTATGTTATATGCTAAGAAAGTTATGTAAATAAATGTTGTAATAAACTTATCCAAACGAATAGGCTTTATGCGATGCGGTGCGGGCTAGATAATAAATAAAAATATGTATGCAATAATGAAAATCGACCGAAATCGGCGTAAGCGGTTTTACTATTTACCCACAGTGGGCGCGGTATTAACACGAAATCTTGTCTAAATAACAATACGCATGAACTATGGGAATGAATAACAAACTGATATTGTTTGCTAAAAAGAAAAGCGGTTATGTGCCGGTTTGAATCCGGTTCGTTAGGACCATCTTATGGGTATGCGGGATGCGGCTGAAGGACCAGAAGAAAAAATCTTCAAATGCGGATGGCTGTATGATCCATAGGATAATTTAGGGGAAAACTGGAATGCGTTAGCGGGGCGTAAGAATTGTGCACAACACGTACCTCGTGAATTGGGCTGCTGGGTTCCAGGATCTGGCTCGGGACTGCACTCGGCGAAGATGATCCTCGCGAGATTATCTCGATGCGTCCAAACTCCCACACACAAATCACTTCACCTTTTTTGGCACAATCTTTTTTATTTACACGCGATTTCATATAGTTATTAAAGTTCAGTATAAGCGGTATATAAGCGGGTCTTTTGCGGAGCGGTTCGGAAAAAGGTCTTCTCGTCACGAAGCCATTTAACAATAATATATAACACAAATGCAGTGTCCGACGCAGGCGCATCGGCACTATCTCCCTTCTCCCTCTTCCTCGCTGGACGGTCGTGCACGGGACAAGGAAAGGGATAGGAAGTTTGAAGCGGCGCGTACATAACTATTGGTCATATAAAGGTTTTTTATACGATTTATGGCGTCTACCATGACAGTTGCAATTGGGGTTCCCTTGGAAAATCGAAAAAACCTTTGTGTATAGTGATGTGACTTAATTTTTGATAATGTTCTTTTTATCATTATTTCAATGAGTTTAGATTTCATATTACTTAATTTCGGTACAATCATGCCGCGGCACGTCGTGGCATGCCGTAGCATGCCGAAGGATGCGACAACGTGCCGCGGCATTCTGTTAATTATTTCACTAACTTATTTAATGTTTCATAAGGAATATTACAAGTGATTGCCCATTATTTAAAGTCTTCCCGGAATTGATCATTTTTATCAAGTTGTTCAGAACTTTCGTCACTCATTTCCGAAGAGTTGTCTTCTTCAGAGAAATCGGAATGATTTAACTGGTCTACAAAAAAAATTGTGATGTAACTTACGAATTAATCTGTTAAAGGAGCTTTTTATGCAATAATTTACTTTCTGTATCTAGTGTGCCTTCTGGTAAAAGATGAGCGGAACAAATTTGATTTGTAGAACAGGTCCTGGCTTGACTGGATCCAGCATTAACCGCATTAAATGTTGAAAAATGTAAGGAACCATAATGATGTAAAATGGCGACTAAGTTAAACAAAAGTATAAAATTGATAAAAGTTGTATAAAAGGAGCTCATTATCGTTTAAATAATCAATTGACTTATAATGGTTATATTAAAGTAACGTTTCAAACTAAAAGTTACTTAAAGGTAGAAGTATATGACCTAATAAGACGATTTTATAGTAGTTAACTATAAAATCATTACATAACAGTTTATTTAAGTGTTGAATAAAAGGTTCTAAATTTACAAAACATGGCGACTTATGACTATTTTCTGACTGAAACGTTTACTCAACTTAACGTTGTACGACAATCATATAAATTGTTGAGATGACGTTTACCAGACTCATTAATATGACTTAAATTATATATAACTAATGCGTCGAACGGAATACTACTTTACAACTGTTTAGTTGCTGCAAAACTGTTATAAAGCCCTTACATGTCTGTTAGTTGTATAATTCTAATATTATACAACTTTTTTGCTAGTTGGGTTAGTTATTCGAATACATTGGTTTAAAAAGAATTCTCTAATAATACTTCCTTGCGTAGTACCTACTTCCATATTTTTTAAATTAATTCTCTCCGACACAATAAAATGTACAAATGTTTTGATGTTTTGGAAAAAAATCTACAATGGATGAACAAAAGGACAGTTTGTACCAAAAAAATTATTATTCAAATATTTAAAGCTCGTCACGTCGTGGGCATCAGCTAGTAAATAAATATTTTTGCAAAATAAAATTCTGTTACTTATAATGCTATTCAGAAAGGGGCAAATGCACCGTATCAAGCTATGCATGGCAAAGACTGTGATGGATGAAGCACTACCGTATGTATTGGAAGCTGAAATATATTTACATTATAAGCAACTTCGACATAAAGGTGATATTTTATAAGCAAATAGAGATATGTATGTTATATGTTTGAATGGTAAGGTTGATTACAATATAATAATACTTTAGGTTGATAATCTAAAATTTTAAATTGTAAACGGTTAAAATACTATAAATAAATTAATAAACAAAGAAACAAAAATAATAAACAAGTTGTAAACAAGGTTATAAACAAGTTAATGGAGAAAACACAATATTGGTGACTTGTTATAACAAATTGCAAAAATTTGTAATAAATCACTAAAAAACAATACTTACTTTTATTGGTCGCTCATGCATATACATCATATTGTTGATAAGGTCGGCTGTCCTTTACAAACATTTTCGATGGGTTTAAATGCGAAAAATATAATAAAATAACAAAATATAATACAATATTAAAAAGCCCATTCCTATCCCATCCCATAGTATTAGCTATGGATAATTATTATCTGAAATAAATTATTATTATCATGTTAATTATGTGTGTTATTAATTAAGGGAGTTTGGGTACGGTTGTGACACGATACGATTGTAAAAGTTGTCGTATTAAGCAAAACTATAAGGAATACAGTAGTGTGTGCAGGGGAAGAAAAAAGGAGCGTGTTCATCTGCACGTGTGTCACAGCATTGCGTCAGCCATCGTGCGACATTATGTAACGTTAGCAGATGCTATATTACTTTTAACAGTCAAAAGTAAGTTTATTCGATTTATTTTAATAATTGTTCGTATGTGTGTACAGATTGAATAATGAGTATTATTCCTCGTTGTAAGTTAAACATTAGTAGTTAAATAGAAGTGATTACTTTGTACGTAGATTATTTTGCATTGTTATGGTTATTGTTTTTTTGCAAAAGAGTGCGTTGGGTACGGTTGTGACGCATTTTTTTTTTTTACTTTTAGATGCCCAGAATACGCGTCAGGAAGACCGAAGACGCCTACAAAGAAGTAAAACAAGAGATTTCTTCGCAGATACCTTTTTTCGCATCTGAGCATGAGCATTACTCTGAAGATAACTGATTAGCATTCAACTTTTGCTGTACGTACAACTACAATAAATCTTTCAACCTTTTATCCTCGCCGTGTAAGTTTCATTGTAATCTACAACTACATACCTGAACATTTAAAAATGTGAGAAACTGAATAGTGCCTTTGTACGTAAATATTTCAATTTATAAAATGTATCGTTCAAAAATGCTCGCTTCACAAAAACAAAGCTGAATTGAAAAAGAAAGTTAAAGTGAGGCGTAAAATCTAAATTTGCAGCACTTAGCTAAAAGCTTTAATGTACTTAGTTCATGCACCTCACATTAAGTACGTTATAATCACACCCACCATTACTTAATTGTAAATTACTGAAAGATGTACCTATGCAACTATCTGTTTTGTTCGTTATAAACATTAATCTGTAAAATTAATTCCTTTATATTTTTACAAATGATAAGTTATTACAGTATATTAATTTTACTTAAGTTAAATTCTTCGCAAATATAATTTTCCGTTAAAACTTATAAGTAAAGTACATGTGATATAGTGAATAGTATAGGGCAGGGCATTCTGGTCGTATGTTAAAAGCAAAAACAACTCAACAGCAATGCCTAATATTATGACGTATAAAGACTCTGTCGCCAATACAGGGTGCGGGATTGTGGAACTTTTTTCAAACTTCTTCCAATCCACATTTGCTGATCCACTTTGTAGTAATAACAATGACGCAAGCTGCTTACATCCACCAACTATTCATGACATCGCTACTATCAGAGTATGTAAGAGCGAGGTAATTAAATTACTTAAAACCCTTGATATATCCAAATCCGCAGGTCCGGATGCGATTCCTGCTGTTTTCATTGTTGGGTGTGCTGAGGTCCTTGCAGTACCACTCTGCATTTTGTTTGAACGTTCTCTGGCCGAGGGTATCGTGCCCTCAATATGGAAATCTGCATTCGTAACGCCAATTCCAAAAAAGGGGGATAAAGCAAATGTAGAAAATTACAGACCAATATCCAAATTGTGTCTATTCGCTAAAGTACTTGAGCAGTTGGTCTATAATGCTCTAAAATGCTCATTTAGTGATGACCAACATGGTTTCTTAAAAATCGGTCTACGACACCCAATTTACTTCTGGCCACTGAGTACATTACTGAGGGAATGGACGGCCGCGGTCAGGTGGATGTTGTGTATACAGACTATTCTAAATGTTTTGACGCGAACATGGACTAATTTTAGAAATATTAAAACGCTAAAAATTTATACTGTACCTTTGTGCGCAGCCACCTAGAATATGCATCACAAATATGGAATCCGCAATACGAAACCTATGTTTCACGTATTGAGAGGATACAGAAGAAATTTCTTCGGTACCTTGATTACAAAAGTCATCAAAAGTTGCAGGGTTACATTCACAGATGTAGGTGCTATCATTTTGTACCTCTTGAGTATAATATTAATGACATTTGCTATTTGATAAAAATTGCAAAGGGTTTAAATGATTCAAATTTAAATATTTAAATGTCCCTCATACTAATTTGAGAAATCGCTCTTTGCTGCATGTAGCTCTTAGTAAGACAAATTATAGGAAAAATACATTCATGTCTCGTTCATGTACTTTTTTTAATGAAATGTCGACCTGTTCCACAGTTCCATAGTTAAAACTAAAAATATTATAGCCGATAAATTCTTCAATGACCTACTATAACATCGTTGTTATTAGACTAGTTTGCAATCTATAAGTGGAATTTTTTTATTAGGTTTAAGCTATTTACTCAAACTGTTAATATGTAATTATAACTGTAAATTTCCTTAAAATAAAATAAATAAATATTACTGCCCAAGTCGGAAATAAAGAAATTTTTGGCCGAATAGTATTGGATCACTTTCCAAGTGAATTTAAAAGGTTTGGCCGAGCCTTTTTTGAAACAAACGAAGCCGTCAATTGCTATTCGACCGAGACTTATGGTATTTTTCGCTAAATTGTGAGGAAAAATAGGAAATATAATATACAAAACATAAAATAAAGTCCATTTTTTCTGATGAAGTACCTACCTACTTTTTTATTATATAACAACTTCTGTATGTAAAAAATGTTTAAAATATTAATTAATTCGGGTACAATTGTTAATATGATTAAAAAATATATCTAAATTAGTAGTTATTATTCTTTTCTTTGGGAGATCTATGTTGTTTATACATTCTCTTGAGTTCTAATACAAAATGTATTGTAGAGATGACTCAATCAATTCAAGCAGTGGTTCATTGAACTTGTCACACTCATAGAGGAATAGTAAATGCATCGCCATTAGAACCGCAAAACTCACACTGAAGATGAATTACATCGCATCAACTGAGGGTTGGTTAACCATTGTTTACCTCTGTTATTTACTCGCAAACATCATTTATGTCTAAATTGCGGCCTCCACTTTTAAAATCAAGCAAATCCTTTCTAAATAAAATCAGTTAAGCGTACTAGTAGCAATTGTTGGCTTAATATCAAGCTTTTATTATTTAATGTAGCTATTTATTTCAAAATGTAATAAAAACCGATATTAAAATCAGATTGGATTTAACATGGATATTGAAGATAGGAAATTTCTACACATTTAAACACGCAAATACTTATATAAAAAATTGCTTGTCGGTCACATTAATAAAGGCACTTAGAAATACGCTTAGGAGGACGGACGTTCACAGATTGTGGCTCCTGTAGATGGTATAACCCTTCTACATAAGATTCTTCTGTATATGGTATTCCCTTCTTATCCTGTAGGGGTCAACCCTTTTTTAAGGTTGGGAAATCCTCATGGATACCCAGCAGTGTAGGGAGCTGCGGGGTAATGCAGAACTCGTACCGGCTAAAACCCAACGACTTAGCCCGGCTGTCGATGGGCAGGGTCGCGGGGACGTTATGACACGGCATCGGTGCCCCGCCAGATGGGCATAACCTTAAGGCAATAAACAGTTTAATCGTCGCTCGGTCCATCATCGGCCTCGTCTGCTGCACGGCTAGATTCTAGCCTAAAGCAAACCCAACATTAATAAAAAAAAGTATAAATAATTGACTACAGTGAATTAGAATCACAGATGACCTCTTTTCGTTTAACTACTTACTTTACTGATTACAAAGTGGATTCGAGCACAAATATTTTAGTTGGTCAAACCCCTTAACTCGAGAGCAAACTTTCTTTGAGATTCCGTGTTTTAAGTGTAAATTTTAAACGAGCAACCACTATAAATATCACACAAATAACAACTTTAAAAACGAACCATTAAAGTCTATCTTGGCAGCAGAGAGTTGTTGTGAATTTGAAATAAAAATATTGATAATCTCTGAAGGAAGTTGTAATTGGATTGCGTGTTAATAGCAGTTTTTCAGCGAGTTAAATTTTTAGTATTTTGTTTTGTTTGTTATGAACACAGTAAGGTAAAATCCTCTTTTAAAAGGCAGTTTAAGGAGATTCTGAAATTATTGCAATAGTTTGTTATTTTGAAATAAATAATTCAAAATGTAGAGAGATTAATTACGTAACAATGGACAGGCTGTTAGTCCACTTGATGGTAAGTGGCTACCTATTTATTAACACAAGCAATTTCATGGGTGCTGCAGGTGCCGTCCTTGGTAAGATAAAGATAGGGTTATGAGCACTGGTATCCCTTACTCAGTCACCAAAACACAACAGCGACATGCTGTTATTTCAACGTGGACATCTGTAAGGCGATAGTTACCGCCCAAATGACTACGAAAAGCAGTGTGCCCTACCACTACTTGCCTGATCCAGACTAGAGCCAATTAGGAAAAGTTCAGTCGAAAGTTGGTCAAGCCAGGAATCAAACCCGGAATCTTTGAGACAGAGCGGTAAGACAATTACCATAACCGCTCGTCTAATTTTGAAATCTGTGCATAAAACAACTGATATTTATATTATGCAAATTATTAAAATTTATTGTGTGTGTATGATTTAATACGATTGGCCGACGATTGACTTTGTAAAATTTATGCATTATTTTCGGCCAATGTAAGTTGGGTTCACAGATCGACGACGGTCCATATTTAATGTACAAGATATTCACCGAAACCCAAACGATGTATGCATACATAACGTTCGTGTTGTTTACACATTTTACGGGTTCGTTTCAAAGCCGACGAACCGTTACTGTAACATGGTTTAATAAACTGTAGCTCACGCGTGGCTCGAGTTCAAACGACATGCGGCTGACGTGTAGCTTCCAGATTGAATTTTCCCGTTGTTTAGAACGATAGAATGAATGATGCCATGTATTATGAACGCCCTGTCATAATACGTGTACGGTTGAACCTTTTAATATTCCCTTTATTGCTTTCCCGTTAACGTTTTCACGTCGAAAGTTGATGATGCGATTCACCGCCAAAAGAATGGCCTTTCAAAGTTTGATTTATTAATTTGTGCCTACCTTGTAGCGGCTTAAATACAAGTAAACCTTAAAGCGTAATTCTTTTAAAACTAAAACGACCCCGTTTTTTGACAAGCTCGAAGGCTCGCTGGATAAGTAGTTAGGGTATTTCTCTTAACGCTCTGTCTCAGGGCCCCGGATTCGATTTCCGGCAGAGTCAACTTTGGAAATGAACTTTTTGAAGTTGACTTTGGTCTGGCTTTGGAAAGTGGAGGCAGGGCACGCTGCGTTTCGCAGTCATTCGGCAGCACGTCTGGCGGCAGTAGCCACCTCCTTACAGAAGAGCACCGTGAAATAACACCATATGTTCTGTTGTGTTTCGGTGAGTGAGTAAGGGTTGCTAGAGCCCGTTTTCCTATCTATCCCTTCCAAACCCTTATCCTTAATCCTACTATGGTCAGCAGCGTACTTGCAGCACCAGTGGCGTTGCTTGTGGTATAGTCTACGGTAGCCACCTACCATTAAGTGGCCGTCAGCCTGTCTGCAGACCTTAACATAAAAAATAAGTTGATAACCGTAATAAGAAGGAATTTGTACACTATTCTAACCATCATATAAAATAGAAATAGGTAAGAAAAAAGAGAGAAATAATTTTGCATTAATATTAAAACCAAACATTTAATAAAAGAGAATAAAACCTCTACAAATCTGTTGAAAAACCTTTTCTTGCCCGCGACGCAACCCGAGGATGTCTTCATTATTTCACGCTCGAGTGTCTATGGTCATTGCCGACCCAGTTTTAATATTTAAGGATTTATAGTCCCACAGGCGACATTCATTTTGACTTTTAGGTACACTTACGACTACTAAAAGTATACACAACCTTTTCCGTGAAGTTGTATTTAAAATGTAATGTTATAAATAAATAAATATTAAAAGGTAATAAGTTGTATTTAAATGTAAATATGCCTAAGTAAACAAGTCGTTTGTATTTTTGATTTATGATTTTACAGGAAAAGTGATTCGAAAGTTGCCAAGAAATACGAGAATTTTCGCTTCAGAGTTAGCCTTTATTTATCAATTGACTAAAAGTTTTAATTATTAATCTGCATAAAATATCCTAGATAATTAGGCTTGAGCTAGTCAACACTATTTAAGGACACAAAATTTTCCAATTGATGTTGGAATCTGTGTCAGTAACCAGTGCGTAGTTTATAGGAATTGTAAACGTTCAAAAAAACAGACGTCGATGACTACTTTGTCTTGTCATAAAAAAATCGTATAGTTTAACGTATATTTTCCAAAAAAAAAAATCTCATACAAACCTGAAAAACCTGACAGTTACAAAAACAACAAAAAATAACTGCAAAATCGGTCGTATGCATTTTCAAGTGATGCTCCGTCATAGATACACGAAACATTAGTTTTAATTTATACGTATTATTTCAAAATAAATGCGTTATATAATAATCATTCAATAATACATATTTAGATATAGATTTTGTCTTTCTTCGATTTATATGTACTCACAACTAATACATATTCGCACTCAAACGGAAACTAGTTGATCTGATCTATCAGTAGGAACCTGTTCAATGGCTACGTGAAATATAATTTAAAAATATATGAATTTATTTGTCCACAATTGTAATCCAACATATGCAGTAGTTACCTGACCAAGTAGTATCCCTATGAGAGTGATACAACATTGGGAAGTATATTAATATGACCTTTACTGACCTCGGCCATTGTTCCCAAAGATCCCCCAGGAGCCTTTCAACGTTTTGTTGAAGCCGTTCCCTTTTTTATTACAATGGATGTTATTTTATGGGTCGATTGTCGAAAGGCTTATTTATAACCTCAAAGATTTTTCTAAAGGGAAATCTTAGATAGGCATTTTCAAAACTGATTAAACATTTTAAAATTTAAAGACATTTAAAAAAAAATAACTTTTAAATTAATTATAAGCAATAATAAATTAATGCTAATACCAAGTTATAGCACAGCAATTAAATAACATACATGTTTTTGGCCAAATCACCTAATATAATTTAAAAAATATGAAAGTTAAAAAAATGCTAAAAAAGCTAAGTTCTAAAAACGCGAAAGTTTTTACTCAATGACGCAAAAACGGATTAACGGATTTGTATTAAATTAGGCACACACACACTTTATTAACTGGATCAACATAAACCTAATCATAATAGTGAGTAGGTATTTAATTACATACTGAAAAAGAGATTAAAAAAATAAAAAGTAAAGGAGCCTTACAGTAGTCGCATATTATTATGATGTATAACATCTGACATCTCAGCTTGGTAAAAAGTCATTGTTATGACTTCTCTATGTTCCAAAGTTTCTATGTTTTTGACAATTTAAAAATCCCTGTTGAAATTACTTACTTGTTTTATTTCGAATAAAATTCTTCCGATTTTTTACTGGCAACTTTACCGATTTTCAATATTTACTTTTGCAACACTGCAGTGACTTTCGCGCGCGCTCATTGGTCAAATAAAATAGCGCGCGTTCTATAAATTCCGGTTTCCTGTAACACGTTTCCGTTGCATTTTCACGATTTTACTCCCACGAGTGGTAAGATGTTACACATCAAAAATACACAATTCTTATTTTAAACTTTTTGACGGGATAAGTAAAATCACTAAATTGAACTCTTTAGTAGTTTAATTTAATACTTATTATAGAAGAATATAGAAATAGCTTAGGTATTCTAATGTTGCTATCATTAATCTCGTGTGCCTGACTCTCCAATTTACAATTGAATGAACCTCGATATTAAACAAACATTTATATATTGTCCGCTCTTCATTCATTTATGAATAGACAATAATATAGTTCGATTGAATGCTAATGAAAACAAGTGACAAAGACAATATGTCAATAAAAACAAACATACGTTAATAAATTCAGTTGTTCATTGTTTTGGAAGAAGGCTAATAGAAAAATAATATCTCTGCTGGAAAGCAAAATAGTCTTCTCTTATAATAAAATACATGAATTCATTACAGTACAAATTACAAAGGATGAAAATACATAGACACAAAATACAACTTACTAACTATGTCAGTAAGTACGGAGTAAGTATGTTAGCGATTTGAGATCAAACCAAATCCGCATATGTAACTCGTATTATGTAATCATGGTTAAATTAAATATGTCGGATGGATGATGATAATCTGCGCCTCCCCACGATTCGAGCAACGAGCAGCAAGGCCGTCGTCTGATTGCCGATAATAGTTGCATTCGCACTTGCTATGTTACCTACACTACGGTACATTAGCCCAATTTTAACCATCTAAATCAATTTGCCCCTATCGACTAATTAGTTCTTGTATTATCTTCAATGAATCGGTGGCGATTAATGATTCCTTGACATCTCAGAATTAATTTAAAAAAATATTTAACTGCTTCAATCCTCAATAATATAAGAAGCTGTTGACCGCGAAAAGAAGCTTTTAAAGAATTGCTACTGAGTAAAGTCTGCTTTATAATTTATCAAAGGTTTTTAGCGATTGTATAATATTTTTATTTATTTTGATACATAGTTTGAAGATTTAAGGAAGTATTGACATAGACTAAACAAAACGGTTCAAAAATGATAGCAGACAAAAATTTACAGTTTTTTGTATTTTTTAAATTTGAATTTCTATCTATCTCTTTTTATATTTTAAAAAATTAACAATTTTATTAAGTAAACCACCGAGAAAAAGGTTGGACAGACTTTCACTAAGTAATTAATAGTTACAGATCTGCAATGTCGCCGGCATAAATATTCTGAGTGGCTTTAGTTAAGTAAAGAATAATATCAGTCGTATTATGTTCACTATTGCTAATGTCTACGTAGGTATACAGCGAGACGGCTTACTTTTGTTGGGATTGATTTATACTTTCTCACTACTTTGTATGCAATTTATTATTAAAAACTTAAAGGTATTCTTTTTCATATGTATAATGCACATAGAAAATATGATGAAAAAACTACGACTTGCATTCTTCACGTAATTATTACTCGTATAGAGAGGACAATTTGTTCAACCCGTTTTGATGAGATGATGGTGCTCACCGCATACACACACTTACGGACGTCCCTATTGCGAAACCCTACTATTTTTAGAGTGTTGACGACAACTACCAAATATTCCATTCAATTGTTAATTTCGTTGTTTACACATGGTCGCCTTTTAGTGGGTTGTCTTTTTAAAACTATATACCTACACTTCTACGAACTGCACACTATATTTTCATGTTTATAAGAAACCATACATTTTATGCCCACTGTTTAGAAGAAACCATACATTTTATTGCTGAAGTCCAGTTTTAATTGAATTACCTTGCTTGAAGGCGCTATAAAACTTCCAGTTTTACAAATAAATTTGTAGCTGCGTCGCAACTAATCTGTAACAAGTAACAAGAAATACTTTAATTAAATTACAGAGTGGATGTATAGATAACGACTCTATACTCGTATCAACCTTGCCGAATGACAAAGGAGAAATATATGAGACTAGCTATGTCCCGCGGTTTCATCCGCCGCTTAATTAAAGTTGAAAAGCAGCGAGTTTGTCATATGTTTACATTTTATCAATACTAATAATAAATCTGTAAGGGTCGGTCGCGGAGTAAGTTACTTTGTTTTCAGAGATATCGTGTTTATAGGCTCTATATATGATACTGAAACTAAATTGACGACTAAAATTCCTCCATAACTCTGAAACGAATTAACTGATTTTCACGAAACTTGGTAGATAACGGGACACAGGATAGGCTACTTTTTTCTTTTTCAACGAGGACGAAGTCGCGGGCACCAGCTAGTTCATAATTAAACAAATCAGTAAGTCTCACCTTAACGTTATATAGATAAAAAGTTACAAGCAAGAGAGAAATTGTTCAGTAAAAAAATGCGTTAAAAATATTGCCATTTTCTTGCCCATGCTCATTTTCTTCGAAAAGGTTTAATCCAGGCCGAAATTCAATAGCTATTAACCGTTCCAATGCGATACTTAATTGAGAGTAACCGTTAACTTCAGAAACGTTACAAATAAAGATATTGCCCTATACACAACCCCTAAGGCTACTAAATACGTAGCATTGACCTACTCGTCCCTTCTATTAATCTTTTTAACGGCCCTTAAAAAGATTAAGTTAAGTATCGCATACGCAGACCTCTCTTTTGTTGAGCTAAATTAAAAGGATTTAATTTCAAAAAATTTATACCTACCAACAACTAGCTAAATAATAAAACTTTATAAAAACATTATAAATAAATTTATCATTGATCACGTATTGCATTTTTTTTTTTACTTATTTAATTTTCAATTACATTGTGACATATTGATGAGAGGATTTACATAAAATAGTATTCTATAAACTGCAGGAACATCTAAATTAATATTAATTAATACTAAATTTATCACATAAATCCCATCAATCCTACTATGTCATATTATAAAAGAGAAAGTTGGTGAGTCTGGATGTTTGATACTTCTCAGTAACATATGTATAAACACATATGAAAAAAAAAACGCAGTATTTAATTTGCTACACACACACGAAGTCGTAGGTAAAGGTTCGTACACCAAAAAATACTGGGTCTAAAAAATAATTATCGACCAAAAATTTCTATTTAATACAAATTTGTTAGTTTAACTAGTCCTTGAATAGATTTGTTTTGTCAGTCAAAAAATGTTGAAAATTGAAAAACGTAAGAGTTTAATAAAGAAAAGTTAGGTAATGTATAAAACTAATAATCTTAATATTTTTAACGGATTCGACATTATTCTGTCGTTTATTGCGTACTCGTAATAATAAAAAGGAGAATCGAATAAATTTTTACATTGTAAAAAACGGAAATTTACGTAACAGATTTAATCCACGTTTCAAAATCGTTTTAAGCCACCGCTGACGAATATGTTGAGGATATAATCAATTTCTTTTCGCGCAGATGTTTCCCGGTGGGGCGTTATTGAATCCCTTACAATGTATGTAATATGCGGGATTTCATTTTCACATATTGTCAAAGTTAAGCTCGTTCAGATTATGGTGCTTCTTAGTGGTATTAAAAAGGGAAATGAGAAAGTATATTTACAACAAATTATTTAAAACTAGCGACCCATTCCCGGCTTTCCCCTTTATACCTCTTTCCATATGTGAAAACCGAATTAAAATCGGTCTATCCATTCTCGAGTTTTTGAAGCAAACACAAACCAACTTAACATTTTTATTAAAAAAAAAGAAAATTACACTATATTAACAGAAGTGTCCGTGTGTAACACAAGCTAAATTTGCACTTCACGGTAGTAGTTTAAGTTAAACTGGTTATATCCGGATTATCCAAACCCACCACGCCCCTACCACATTCGTCATCTTAATAGCAGCGCAAAACACTCGGCCCTAATAAAATTAGACTACAGCAAAACATCAGGAGAATTAAATTTTAAATAGTCGCTTTAGAGTCTCTAATAGCTCGCTTTAAACGAAATCTGTGGCAAAAGTTCGCTGAATAAACACGGGTGACTCTTCAATATGTATAGGGTTGTCTCACCTTAAATTACATTGGAGTTAATTTCTATAAATAACTAACAATTGTGTAAATTATCCATATCTACACATATTTTTAAATAAATTCGATTTCCGCATCTGTTTGTATCTCCCTTAACTTCTTTTAAAACTCCCAACATATTTTGATATGGTTTTTCACTGATAAACGAGGATAATTTCTATATACGAGTATATATTATTATTTTTCAGAAAAAAAATATCGAAATCGTCTAGTTTTACTCGATAATCAGAAAAATCTCTTCCTGTCCTTCCTATTAGAAAGCAAGTAAGCAAGTAAGCTTTTGCCTTACTTTGTACAAATAAAAATGTAGGTAATATATATTACTATGTATTATATTACTAATACTAAAAAATGTAGGGAAAAACGTTAATATATTTCTTTAGTTAAACATTTCTCTAAACATTCTTCGAGTTTTGGATTTATATCCGTCACAGAGCCAAAATGGTCGACATAGACCAAATAATTAGTCAGCAGAAGTAGGAATGAGTAGAACATATTTGTTGTGTAACAGATAGGTGTCGAGGTATACGAATTTTGAATTGGCGACCATGGAAACACCTGGAAACACCCCATGTGGTTGACCGCTTGTGACCTCAAGAGAACTTCTGTGATAGATGCGAGACAGTGGATAGATGCGGAAGACGGACTAAACGATCTATTCCAGAAAGTTCAACTCAACAGTTCAACCAGTTGAAAGACAGTGTTATAATTCGCCATTAAAAATACTAAAGGTGGTCGACCATAAACAAAATGCTTATGCCTGTGTCAAACGAGCGGTAGTGTAAGTATATAATGTTTATTTTAGCTTGTTTAGTGTATTTCTAATGCATATTATGTAACAATATTAGCTTTGACAAACCTTTCTCCATATAAACTTCAAGTGTACCAAATTTCACACTCCTCCGTTTGCGCACAGTTTGTGACTTAATCTTATTGTCATATTCTTGTCATTAATCTCATTGTCTTATACAATACAATATTTTACATACAATATAATTATGTTTTTTTCTATACAATTTGTACCTGAAATATCTGCTTCTAATACTTCAAATATCCTTCACAAACTAGTCCTCTGGAAGAAATCTACGTAGGACTTGAATAAACTTCATTTGTACAGTATTACAATATAATATGTTAGTTAAACTGGGCTATCGTCGACCTTTTCCGTATACAATAACTTGTTTATTTATTCATATATATGTTTATTTTCTTAAATGTCTGTTTGTCAAATATTAACAGAACTGTCGCAGAATAATATTTTGTCTTTCTTATCGTAAGCCTTGTCATAATATATAAAATATTTGAAATCTTTATAGACCTCTGAAAGCAGCTTACTTTTCGTCTTTATATTTCTACAATTGGCTTTATATTTAGAGGATATCTGGAACAAAATTCAATTTTATCCCCATGGGAGTTGAGTTATACGTATAAATCTTTAATTTTTTCATAATGATTTGTTTTATTTACACTTTCAGTCCAATGTTTGTACGCACGATTTCGAGACGTATCTCTTTCTATTTCTCATAGGTAGTGAAGAAAAATAATGTGTGTCACTCGGGGCCAAAATGTTTTGTTCTTGGGCGGCGTGTGTTGAATTCCTCGCTCGCTCGCTCAGAATGCTTCGCTTCATTTTTGAATGCTTCGCTTCGGTCTGAATTCAAAATAATGCCATCGAGCATCAAAATAATATTTTGTCTTATTGTAACACAAATATGTAGTTATTTTGCAATCTCAAACCAATGGACCAGCTATGCGTTATTTGTTAATGTACAATTAGGAAACAGAGAAACCGATTTTAATACAGATGGTTGATTCACAAGGATAAAATCAAAACCTCTTTTATTTTTAGCTGGGAATCCTCAACGATGCGCATAGTTTACTTTTCAATAAGCCGTTTTATAAGGAATCTCTAATTGTTACAGTTATCTGATTGCTATCGAAACTGGATAATCGCAGATTTTTAACCACTTGATTTATATTAAGTTTCATTTTGGGTTTAAGTATAAACTAGTTCGCTAGATCTATAAATTCTCGTCACTTGGTTCAATAAATTTTGTATTGCCGTTCAGCGAGTTAGCGATTACTCGGTGGGTACCCTACGAAAGGGTCATACCAATGTATATTTTTTTTACACTTGTTTCCTTTTGTTATTAAATCTTGTGTATTTAATGTGTGATTAAACGTGAATTGCATCCCCCATAAGACTTATTGGGGATTTCTCGTTATTTCTTGCAATTTTTTTCATATACATAAAAAGTTAATACTAATCTCCCCGTTTCCAATTAAAACTGTATAAGAATAGTTTATTTTTTCCGTCTGTATAATGCTAAACTTAATTAGTTGTTTTAAGCAAAAGTGGAGCCACACTATGGTAAGTACAGTCTCGTGTATTAATTGTATACGTTAAGTATGACAAAAGATGAAGAAAAAAATGCTATGTATAAGTCTATATTAGTATAATTACATAAGTAAATACAGGTAGCAACCCTAGTATTACGCGAAGTTGGTAATTTTAATTTAAATAACCGACAACTCGCTGCCTTGGCTTACTTACCTGAAGAGTTTGGAATCTTTGTGATATATGGCTAAGGGTTAACACGAGACTTAAAACTTGGCTGGTTTATTTTTCATATGCAAAAGGCTTTTACGCTAATGGTGAAATAGTGGTTTTCATATTACAGCACTGTAATCTAGTATACATCAAAGCAGCACTTACGTACACATAAAAAATTAAACTAACACATATCAATTAAAGTCACTAAAAATCAAGTTTCAGACCGTTCCTTGAAACATTTATATGATAATTTTTATGTATGGTCTAAGATCCGAAGAAAGGTTGTCGAAGGACAACCGAAGGACACACATTCAGGTTAACAGATGAAGATCCATCTGTTAACCAGACGAAAAGTATATTTTATCAATTATTATCTATGAGATAATAAACCTAATATCCAGGTGTTAGAATATGGAAAATATGGTGGTGTATAAAGAGCAAAAAACATGTACGAAAATTTATACGAAAAGATGTAACTGTCTAGCCTCGGTGTGTTCTAAAGCGGACCAACAAAGTGCTTTAACAGTTTCGATAACAAATTCCATTCATTTCAAATTTCTCACTACAGGCGTCATCCCAAAAGAGTTTACTTGACCGAAGTCCATAAAGTAGCACGCTTGAATTTTGCAAGAGTTTTTAAATTTTAATTGGGCCAATACGATATTTACAGATGAAAAGACTTTCAAGTCCAGCCAACATGGTCGATTAAATCTCAGGCGTTATAATAATACTATATATAGCGAAAACCATATAGTGCCAAATATGGAATCTGGTCGAATTAGTGCTAACCTATGGGGCTGGATGTCGGCTGATGGAGTAGTTGATCTGTTCAGCTTACCTTCAAGAGCAAACGCTCTAAATTATGTAGAGATATTAGAAAATTGTATGCTACTGACTGACCGAAACGTGTACCCGGAAAAAGAGCAGCGTGAATTTGATTTTTTACAACTGCCGATTACATATTGTTAGAGTGACCCGCGACTGGTTTCAACGACATCAATTCATTCATTTGATACCGTGGCCTTCAAGATCACCAGATCTAAATCCGATAGAGAAACCTTTGGGGACTTATGGTGCAACGGTGGGATAACCGTAACGAAAGAACACGCAATGAAATTGAAACACACTGCAATCAGGTATGGGAACGTCTGTGGCGTACCTACGGATATATTTTCACGTTTCGTTGGATCGATGAATTGTGGACACACACGTTATTGATTCTAGATTAATTGAATCAAAGTTTTGCTAAGACAACTAATAAGCTAAGAAACTTAATTACCTTTGCTAAGACAGAAGAAAATATTTTTGTTATTAGATAGTTTCTATGGCTATGTTAGAAATAAATGATGGTAATAAATAAGTTGTTTTATTAACCTTTGATAATATTGCATCAAATGTAAAAATTTAATACCAAATCAATATTTTAGATTCTTAGGGGAAATTTTGAAATAAGTTTTTAAAATATATATGATATCAGATGGATGAAAGAAATTATCGAATCCAATCCAAGGGATGGAAAAAAATTTTTTAAAAACTCCTCAAATTATATAAAAATGGAAAGAGTTAAAAAAAGTTTCAGATAATTGTAGAGAATTTGGTTTTACATAAAAATGTTTATATAAGGAACTATTTATGCTAAAATTAAAATTATCACCTTTTACAAGTTGGATTCGAAAATTTTTTTCACCCATCGATATTACATAATAATATTCTATAAACTTATATCCAAAATTCCCCTAAGGATCCCAAGTTTTAATAGTAAATTTTCCTGGACATAATTGTATTGAAATTGAGCGATTTGGTAGCTTCGATTCAAACACTAGATGTGCACACACCCTTTAGTTAGACGAAGAGGTATCATTTAATTTCGAAATGTGAATTCGATGTAATGTCAATAATGTATATGACAAAGATAGCAATAGAAATTGTCACTTTGAACTTTCAAAGGAAAACAGACCTTATCCTTTTGCAACATACAAAGAATGTTCAATCTTAGAGTGATAATGCATACTGGTCGAGCATATTTCTACCTGGGTTACAGTGGCGTTCCTCTGGTGTGTAATGATATTTTGACTGGACTGCAAACGTATGTGGAGATTGCAAGCAAGTATGTGTCTATATTTTTGTCAAGATTCTTACATGCGGCGTTAAGGGGCAATATCAAAAAGGATATTACAATAAACCTGGAGATAAACAAATAAGGATAAGTTATTTACAAACTAATAGGGCAAATAGCTCTATTAGAATTTGAAGAGACTGAAAAGTGAAACGGCTAATATGAAAATGTTACAATAAAACATAAAAGCTTACATGTAATCTGTAATCTCTTACCATTATAAGAGATTAAAACACTATGATGGTCGTCTATGTCTGTGTCAAGTTATATCCAAAGTAAGGTGTAAGTCTTATTAAGCGATATACATTAAGAATCATTACCTCAAATTTAACATCATGTAAAATACATATTGGCTTTGGATGTTACCTTGTACGAGTTGGTCAAAGCAAGCTGTGTGAATTGCCATTTAAACAGGCTAATAATAAATATTGTATTGATATAGGTGGTGCTCAGACCAGATGCGGCATTATTGCTGGCGCAATACATCTTAACCCTGAGACACCCGTAGCTTTATTACTCCGTCGAAAGGACCAGTCGGAGACATTTTTCAACCGCTTAACGCCACTCCAACGAACTTAACCAAATTTATTCAGGCTTACAGCGGCACCGTTATTGTTTGCACTTTCTTGTTTGACTGCTAAGGGAATTTATGTAAAATGTCGATATTTAGGACGATATTATCGAGGGTGCCGTTTGAATAACGATTTGCGTTGTTTTATTCTTTGGATAAAAGTGTTTGCTTTGATTTTACTCCGATTGCTATGTACATGTTTGTATTATTTTGGATAGCTAGAAGATCTACTCAAGAATATCTACTATTTATTTTAACAAGAATTTTAGCGGAAAAAGAATTTTCAACAACAAAAACGTATATAAGGCCCTGAGGTCGTATATGGGGCGTTTGCCGACTGAGCGGGGTGAAGCCCGCTACACCCGCGCCTCATACCGGAATTACTATTCTCGATGTTTTGAATGAAAATGTTGATTGATTTACATAATTATGATATGATGCAGCGAACTTGAAAGATATATTATTTCGATCATATGATGTGTTTAAAGTACAACAGATTCTAAATAAGCACAGTTTGATTAATATTAACATTTTTTTTAAATATATAGAAGTTTTAATGCTACGAAAAAAACGTACCAAATCTTGTCTAAGCTTTGATAATTCATATACAATATATATATATATATATATATATACTAGCTTTCAAGCGTTTTAGGTCTAAACATAAACAATGAGTTAGGCTTAAAAAGTAGGTACCCATTTGACGGCACTAAGCGTCTTAACAAATCGGTTATGTAGTTACTATTGTACAAAGACGCAATCAAGATAGCATCACAAGGTTTGGTAGGTCAAGAAGAGCCCTATGTTATGGTGCGACTTAGTTTATTTGCTATAAAATATTATTGTAAGTAATTAAAACTTATTACAAATAACCATATTATTATTGAATATTGTGAAGCACTGACAAAAAATAATAATATCATTTAATCCTTCTCCTGCTTATAATCTGATTACATTTAAATAAAACTTATAATTGCGGAGAATAGCTGAAAACTTGTTGAAAACTGATTAAACAGGAGATTGACTTACTTGTCACGTTAAAAAGCTTTTAACTAAAAACGTTTTCCCTGTTTGGTTTGTACTGAATTAAGTGTACCTGAAATTTATTATTGGTATACTAGATTTATTTATTATTATTATATAATAAATAAATCTCGTATACCCGCCCTCTGCTTTGTACGCGCGGTTTTGATACGCTTGGTATTCGGTGTAACTTTTTTGTTTGTAAACTGGTAGGAATAAAACAAACACCATAAGAAAAGCTTACAATACATAAGTGAAAACCGCATTTAAATCAGTTAAGCTGTTTGTGAGACTAGCGTGCATGGACAAATAGACAAAAAATCTAAAAACTATTTTTTTGAACTCGATAACATTAGTACAATCTGTGCAAATTGTTTTTTTTTTTAAATTTATTGTACAGACACGAATCACTTACGATTTTATTATATGTAAAGATACGACTAAGTTAATAGGGTATACGACCACAATGTTTTCACAAATCAGTTAATACATCATATGGTTTTCAAAGTGCAATAAATAATAGACTGTGCTTTCTCACTGAAGGAATTATCAAGCTCATTCTGTATGAAGCAAATAACTTAATCCTGTACGTTTCCTCCATATCTCTTCAGTCTGACTTATATTAAAGCCGGTTTACTTTAAGCTATGACTTTTAAACCTTCGTATCTTTTATATGGAATATAAAACCAATTCTATGGTTGCAGTGCACTTGCAACACTTATGCTGTTTGTGCTGAAGGCGACAAGTGGACTGACAGCCTATATGAAAATCTTAACGTAAAAAAATGTAGTATTGAGCAACTTGGTAATAACAAAATTTATAATAATTTTATTTTAACCATATTATACGTATTTCAAGATTATACATTATTCGCCTTGTAATGTATATTTAGATGCATTTTATTGAGAAAAAATCCGAAATGGCTATAAACACTTACATAAGACTTCAGTAACCAATATAATATACCCAAATATCAACTGTAATATTAGGGATGTACTCATTTTCATTCAGCAAGCTACGGCAACTCGGTAACATAAGCCTACAACAGCGTTTGGCTTGTTCGTTTTCATAACTCTCGGTTCTGTAATCAAAACTTTTCATATAACAAGTTTGGGTCCAATAAAAACCGCGTGTGTGTGCCATATTTCAAATATTCGTTTCGAAAATTTTAATGTCATTATGGGTCATTGTATTTATTAACGAAAAATTAGAAACACACATTGATCCACCGGGCATTCCATTCTATCTTTTCTCTTTTTTAATTATAAAAATGAAAATAATATAGAAATTTGTAAATCAAAGTAAGATATATTCCTTTAATAGAAGATAACACTAGGGGAATACAGGACTCGCTGACTGCTCGCTGGCTCGCTGCGAAAGGTGATTAAAGGCGGTCTATGCCGCTTCGGCGTGGGCAGGAGACACGGGGTCGTCGTCGTTTTCACA
Organism: Synanthedon andrenaeformis; assembly: GCA_936446665.2. Taxonomy (NCBI): domain Eukaryota; kingdom Metazoa; phylum Arthropoda; class Insecta; order Lepidoptera; family Sesiidae; genus Synanthedon; species Synanthedon andrenaeformis. Next base: position 6,605,950 of record OW387781.2, on the reverse strand, counting down.
ACACCGGACAACGAGGGGAGAGGTGCTGGGTGTCCGCGCCTAATCGTGATGGAGCTCGCAATGTGCGGGCTTTGTCTAGCAAGGGGAAAAGGCTTCGTCTCAGCAAACCTTGACCCCCCCATCTACAGACGGCGCGAGGAAACACCGTGGGTTTTTAGTGGAGAGAAGTCCCACATACCCCACCGATCTCCACATGGTCGGTGGGGATCTGGTTTGGAGATTTTCACACGGAAAAAAGGGGAAAAAGTCAGAACTTACAGTATTAAATAAAAATATGTAAAGTTACAAGCATTTAAAAGTAATCAGATAGTAATATACTCGTATAACTAATATTATCATTTGAAATTGTTAATTATTTAGAAGAATATCATGAATTTGTAACATACAATCCAAACGATTCCGTTAATTTTACAGATATTCAATTATAATTGAGCGTTAAAATAATATTGTATTTATCATTGAACGTTGTCAATATTATCATCATAAATATAATAATCAGCAAAATCGGTTGTGCCGTTCTCAAGCGATGCTTTATCATACTTGTGGAAATTAATTTTTTATACACTAGCTGATCTGTCACTTTCATATAAAAATACCATCAAAATATTCGAAGTTTCCCTTGGATTTAAAAAAAAAAAACTCTAATACAAACATCACGAACACAACAAAAAGAAACAGCACAACAAAAAGAAGCAGCATTGTAGTGTTCTCAAGTTATGATTTATTTATATAGATTTTAATATAGAAAATTCAAACACCACTTTTCAATAATTTTGTTATTTATTCACACAAAAAGCCACTTTAACATACATAACGATATGTCTGCAGACTAAAAGCTGGGTGTAGTGGGATGATGTTCAGTCTGCTCTTTTGTCTGCATTGAACGAGTACACGCCATAATGCATCTCTCTGTCTACTTCTCTGCGGTTTCGGTACACATGGGGACATATTTTCGTTTTAAACTTTTTTTTTTGTTGGCCTATAAAATTTTCAAATAATGAATAAAGAATAAAATACAAGCACTGGTATATTCTAATTTGTAGCTATAATATATTTATCGTTTTAATGAGTCACCTATTTATTACCTTAAAATAGTTACCTTCCCTCTTCTTGGAAAATTTATGGGTAAAGCTTCTTTGCTTATTTCGGTTATATTTGTTGTTGTGTTTCTAGAAAATATTGTTGGGTAAATGTTGAATAATATTTCAGATATTATAACTAACGATAGTAAAGGACTAATTAATAAATAGTTTGACTATCTAATAACTAATTTAGGACGGCTCCTCACTTAATTGTCGACAAATAAGATCTTATATCTTGTGTTTTCTGAGATTCAGTAAAAAAAATTGTAATATTTTTCTTACGTTACCTCCAAAAAAGCTTCACCGTGGTCACGTGACTATGGTTACCTCTATTTTCATTTAAAGAAATTTTATTGTCTTAAGAATATAATTATTTTAAGAAAGCAGTATTTTAGTACACAATAATTAACAGGTAGTGTAATGTTGCCTATTTATAAAAGCGCGAATTCCTCGTCGTCGGCACTAGAACAAATATTTTTAATGTATGGGTAAATACTTACAATAAAATATATTTTGTGAAAACCAAAATAATACAAGAATTAAAGTTAAACAGTCATTGTGTTCAAATTAAATGGCATGTTGCAATTAGATAAAACAAGTCCAGGACCCAGGACACATTTATCATTTTGTTTATTATCTTTTAATATTATTTATTTATTTGCTTTTAATTTTAAAATCAAATCCTACTAATATCATAAATACGAAAGTTTGTGAGGATGTATGTGTTTGTTACTCTTTCACGCATAAACGGTTCAACGGATTTGGCACACAGATTACCTGGATTAACATATAGGTTACTTTTTATCCAATATTAGGTTTAAAATACATAATAGGCTACCGAGAGATCGCCTAAAAATATAAAAACTGAGCGTCTCTGTGACCGCGGCGGCGCCGGCGCTACTATAGTTATGTGCAGCGATAGATATGTCAAATATTTTCTCAGGTGTTCTATTTTTCATTTTTCAACGCGAAGTCGTGAGCACCAGCTAGTATTAAAAATAAAATTCTTTATTGACAGTGTACGCCGCCCACATAATATTGAGTTTAAAAACTAATTTAATGTGCATTCGAAATTTAGTCTTTAATTACTTACACCTTTTAAAAAGAGGTTAAAACTTCCGAGGTTTCAAATAGAGGAAAATGACACAGCTTTTAATAGATTGATTGCACATTTCTCTATTCTATTTACTCATAAAAAATTAATATTCTTATTCTAGTACAACTACATAGGTACAGGTACAACTTATGATTCAACGATGGTTTGTTTTTATAGACTTTACAAAGAATATAAGAATTAAAACATTTTTGTAATGGAAAAACATAATTATCAACCTCAGTATCTACCGCTGCAGAAATCTCTTGCAAGAGATTTCTGCAGCGGTAGATACAGAGTTACTTACTTTATTATTAAATTGTATTTAGTCCGACCAATGCGACTTGTAGAGGTCAATGTAGGTTTTAAGCATGTCGAGTGTCGCATTGAAGATATGTAGTGGTCAAAACGCCAATGGCAACGAGCGAGCACTAGCCCATATTTTACAAACTCCAACGTGAAATGTATTCGGCGAACGCGAATACTGCGATATCCTCTTCACTGTATGTTTTATTCGCTGCCTAACTAAATTTATGCTGTGTCACAGCATTATCACTTGAATATTCATAGCAGAGTTCTACTCTATTTACCATGTGTGTACGTATAATCCTTTTAACATTTAAGGTTTTAATAGTAAGTGTCGTTTATGCACTTCACATTTTTTTTGTGCGGGTTGTTAGATATAGGCATAGTTCATCAAATGCGCGACGCTGCTTAGTGGCTATGACCAACACCTAATGCCGCCATAGCTTGCTTGCGACTTCGTACGATCTGTAGTCCGTTTTTTGTAAATCCTGCAGGATCTTAATGTTTCACACTTAATGAGAATTAAGTGTTGGGGATTATTTTATTTTTTCTATAAAAGAATGAGAGAAACAAAAGAAAAACAGTAAAAATACAATCCCTTTATGTGATGGATATTGAAATTATTACATGATATCGAATTATCGAATGATCGAAATTATCTTACCTAAATTATTAATTGTTTTTATCCTGAAAAAATGTTACTACAGCAGCGCTACAGCGCGGTCACATTTAGTAAATTATATTTCATTTGAATTCGACAATTGTATATAAAACCACATTTTATAATACATTAAACATTTATAATTTCAATCTTCTCTGTGACAATATTAGAAAGGTCATTACGAATTATTTATTAACATGTCATTCAAAATCGCATTGAAACCTTATGATTAAGTTCCTTATCGCTTGATAATAAAAGTGAAGCCTTGCCTACCCTGGCAAACATTACTGGAAACTTCGTGAAGTTGATTAATTGCTCGATGTTATCGCTTCCCTCCAAGTTCTTGAGGCCTAATTCATCATAATATGAGATGCGATCGTGTTTCCCATCTTACACTAACTTATGCATAAAATTATACTCCGTAGATAAAATATCTCGCTAACCCAGAAAACGATAACAGATTAGTACATCAGCATAAATTTACAAACAACTCAATTAACTTGTAATCAGCCTGCATTAGTCCAGATAACTTTGCTGGGAGAGCCGAACAAACATGCAATAACAAAACTCTATGCAATATGCACTGAAAATTATTGCTTTCAGCAATACCTAATTATAACAGCAATCGTTTTGCAACGGACATGATTTATCCTAATACCTACATACTAATATTATTATAAATGCGAGTTTGTGTGTTTGTTCCTCAATAACGCAAACGACTTAGCGGATTTGGATGAAATTTCGCACACTGACAGTTTATTACCTGGGTTAACATATTTACTTTTTATCCTGCAAAAATTTTAGGTTCACGAGAGATTTTGTAAAAATACAAAATTTTGGGCGCCTCTGTCGTGAACAAAGGTAAACAGCGTCACAGCTATAAAGTGTTTTTTTTTGTAATTTTTCAAAGCGGACGAAGTCGCGGGCACCACCTCAATCAATCAAAAAACGAACTACTTACAGTGCATACTAAATCTCGGGCAGAGCTAGTATCTAATAATGCGTTGGCCCAGAATTGTAAACACATTGAATTACATACTAATGAGGAATAAATTAAAAATAATTTTAATATATAAGCATATTGACATAACATAAATTAATCATTAAATATCAATGTAATATATTAAACATAGTTAATTATTGGAGGAATCGAAACTACTCGAAACTTAATAGTACCTATCATGTAACTAGTAGGAAAATGTATTTCCTCGAAACGTAACCATTCAAGGTTCACTGATCTTCGAGTTAAAGATTTATTACAGTTTAATTAACGTCTATTTTAGATGTTAATTTTGATTAATTTTACCAGTGCCAATGTTGCTACGTTACGGCGACTAATTAACCTCACTTTGACAGCAAACATATCTTATTACACTTATTGGAATCTGTAATTGTTGTTTATTTTTGTTTACTTCAGTCATAATTACTCAAAACATAACAATTAAACATCCCAATTTGTTTCAAATTATTTTCTAGTTAAACCTGTTGCTAGTTATTAGTACCAAACTCAAAACATTTGGTTTCTAGTTAAACTAAATAACCAATTAAATTGAGATTTAATAAATTAACCATTGTTATCGAAGGAGTAGTGTAAATATTGCTTTTAAACTTCATTATTTTATTTTTTTACTTTAAGAAGCCTTCTTCAAAAATTGTGAGCTTTGTCACGTTTTGTAGTTCACCACAGCACTCCCTTACAGAAGACCATCACAGCATGGGTGGTGCTGTGTTTCAGTGAGTGAGTAAGAATTATCAGAGCCCTTTATCCTACTATGATCCGCAGCACACTTGCAGCACCTGTGGCGTTTGCTCGTATCATAGGCTACGGTAGCCTATGATACCTACCATTAAGTTGACCGTCAGCCTTTCTGATGACCTCAACATGAAAAAACCATTCTTTCCAGACTTTTATTACTCACGAATAAAATAAAAAACAGAGTAAAATATTTACTTAAATATCAAGTTGACGTTGTAGCCAGGCATTGAATATAACAGTCACTTTCTCCATTTACTTACCTACTCTAAAAGAGACATAAACCGAGCGACGAGCGGTTAAGATTGGGAATAGATTACGGCCAACTTTGATGAAGTCAGAACGTTCCAACCACCCTGAGTTTTACAACCTAGTGCTAAATCCTGTTGAACAGTGCTAAACATGGTGTTGTTAAGAGCTGTTCAGGCATCAGAATCATAGTATCTTGGTACACTTTTGGCGATATTTCATCAATACTCATATATTACTAATAATAAATCTGTAAGGGTCGGTCATGGAATAAGTTACTTTGTTTTCAGAGATATCGTGTTTATAGGCTCTATACATGATACTGAAACTAAATTGACGATTTTTAGAATTCTTTTCTGTATGTATGTACGTATGTATGTATGTATGTATGTATGCATGCATGTTCCTCCATAACTCTGAAACGAATTAACTGATTTTCATGAAACTTGGTAGATAAACATTTGGACTTAATTTGGCTACTTAATATTTTTCAACGCGGACGTAGTCGTGGACACCAGCTAATTTTTAATAAGAATATTGCTCAGAATCAGCTTTGCAGCTAACACCTCACCAACCAGAAAACCATCTTTAAAGATAATGTAAAATAACTTTACGGCCTGATGACTGATTGAAAAACTTCTCTAGAACTCAGAGTATCAATTCTACTCATTAAAATCTTGCTCAACAGTAAATAAGTGGTTTTAATTGTACTGTGTTAATTGTATGTTGTGGTATTAATTAATTGATCAATTTTTAAATTTTCTTTCAATTATTAAACGTAAAATATTTTTTACCCTGCAAATCCTAGATCATCTGAAAATACGCAGTAAGCTTCTGGGTTCAACGCAGTAAGTATCACATTGTGGTGTAAGATCACAGGAATTCTGTTCTCATTATCATTATAATATCACAAGATTTTCATTCAAAAGAATTACTGGTTCTAAATTCAAATGTTTACTTATTGTTTTTTTTTTACTCGTAAGTGAGGTCAGATTAAAATATATAAGCAATGTAAAGAAGTGACCAGAATCAGATTTAGTGGCTATTCTTTTTATTTCAATATTGCAGGCTGATTAAAGTAACTTTAAAATTAATCAGACCAGAGAGGTCCAAAATAGCTGTTTGGTAACTCGCAGATACTTGATTGTGAGCAATGACAAACATCGCTCTACTGGAATTGATTACCTCATTTTAGTTAATTTGTGGTTGGGAGAAAAAGTAATGAGTTCGTAATGAGCTGCAACTCATTACGAAGTAGGTAAATATGAGTATTTTATGACAACTTAAGTTTTTCTTAAAGACATCTACAAAAAAAATTATTACGGTAGACGACAATACTTAATAACTAAGCCTTCAATTTAAATAAAATATACAAAACCGCTCCCTCAATAGAATAGATAGCCTATACGTCTTCCTACAACAGAACCATTTCATATCAATCATCCTACCGCCTTTACAGTTAATACCATTCGGGTTGGAAACGAAAAACTCGGAATTTACATAGAAGAAGGCCGATTCGGCCCCTATTATGTAAATCGGATCACGTCGGGACCTATAAGATATGGTATCCCTAGCAGAGATTTCAACTGCTTGATCCAACATTACGTCGACCTACGTTCTTGTAAACATCGCTTATGGAAATCGTCGTTTATGGTACACCCTTGCTCTTTTCGAACGTATCGTTTCGTACCATCTTCGAACGCAAATATGTAGATACGTGTTTTGAAATACGAACCGGTCGTTCGCCAGTTTCTTTACGAAACGCACGATTACGCCTACATATATGGAAAAATTGAAACCACTCCGATAAAGAATTCACCTCGCATTTTATTAAGTGGCAATTTTGTAATAACTATATACATTAACCACAAATTAGCGTAACATTTTAATGATCTTTACTAATTTTATAAAGCTTGTGAAAATGTTTATTATAATGACGTTTAAACAATTAAAATATATTTAGATGAAAATTAGCACACAAGTATAATTACTGGATATTTTACTGATTCTGAAAATTTCTAAACGAGTAAAGCGTTTCGAAGGAATAATATTACAAATTTAGTTCTCCAGAAGAAGAATGCTGTATTAATACTGCATGTTTTACTGATTTTAGAAAATTTTATCAATATAATACGTTTCAAAGGGATAAAATTTTAAATATATTCTTAAATGTATAATTCAATAATGAGTTACGAGTAAACGGCGAGTAGCAAACTTTACGATTTAATACTACACTTATTAAAAAGGAAGCACGAGAGGAGTCGCGCTAATAAACAAATAAAAATAATTTTATATAAACTAATTAAGAATTTTCATACAACGTGTTTTTAAAAGCGTAAAGAAATTGGAATTTGTGTTGAAATTAGCATTTATAAAATCGTTAAGCAACTACGAAATGCTTAATTTAGGCGAGAGTTCTTATGGCAGACTTCTTGCTTCTGGACCAAGAAGTAAACTCAGTTAATTTGTTGGAGCGACAAGATTTTCACTGGCATTTTACACGGCTTTTAGATTAAAGGGCGACCGTTTTAATTTTACGTCAATTAATCTTTCTTATTTTGTTTTATAATTGTTTTGAAAAACAAAAACCTTTTACGACGGGCATTAGTTAGAAATGGCTTTTAAGATATCCATTTGCGAATAGGCCCATGATTTCTCTAAATTATTTTCTGTCCTGTCTGCTTAAATTGTTTCTGACGATTAAGAATCAATCTAGGTACATATTTTCGCATTAAAAACCCTAGGACCACATTGATATTGACAGTTTTATACGAATTTATTTTATTTTATATATTTTTATTTGCATAATTAATTTTCTAATTTCTAATTATTCACTTTAAAATATTATATTGTCATATTATAAATTTTAACTAATATTATAAACTAAAAATAAGCTTATTTAAAATAAAATCTAATCCTAAGTTATATATATTTACACATTATATACTTATAGTCCTTAAATATAAAAAAGGGATATTATGTCATTTTGTAGTGGCGTTTATTAGACTGAGAAAAAGAGTGTGTTGTGGCAGAATGCGTTTCTAGTTAAATAATAGCACGTTTGCTTTTGTCAAATGCAAGAGGATTATATTAGGGGTTAAAGTATGAAATTGCCGATTTGTACTGAAAAATAAAAATTCGTTTTTTTTTTAATTTTACATATTTATTTAATCAAAATAATTACCATTATTATCTATACATTGCTGCCATCTAATAGGAAGCTCATTTATGCCTTTGCGATAGAACTCTGGTGATCTAGATTCGACAAACTGTGTGAAAGCATTTTGCACTGCCTCCTCAGAAGAAAACTTTTTATCACGCAGAAAATTGTCCAAATCACGAAAAAAATGGTAGTCCGTTGGAGCAAGGTCTGGCGAATACGGAGGGTGACGAATGGTTTCTAATTGCAGTTCCTGTAGAGTCTGCAGATCAGTCAAATCATGAGGCACCCATTTTTCATATTTTTTTATTTTATTGATTTGACGCAAATGAGTCAATATTGTTGGTAAGGTAACGTTAAACCATGCCGCTAATTCCTGGGTAGTTTGGCTCGGATCGGCTTCCACCATCTCTTTCAAATCATTGTTATTCACCTGTGTGGGCGGTCTTCCACGTGGTTCGTTCTTCAAATCGAAGTTTCCATCACGAAAGCGTTTAAACCAAAATCGCACAGTGCGTTCATTAGCAGTCCCCTCTCCAAACGCAACATTAATATTGCGAGCTGTTTCTGCCGCGTTAGTTCCGCGTCGGAACTCGTATTCAAAAATCACACGAATTTTCGAAGTATCCATCTTTATTGTCTAAGCTGAATAAAAAAAACAACTGAGAGTTGATAATCGAATATTGCACATTTTTTAAAAGAAGAACTACATAGGTACCGTATGAAAAAAGTTTCACTCAAAAATCTCAAACCATGAAGGTTCTATGTCAATTCGAAGTACCTATTACAATAAAACGGCAATTTCATACTTTAACCCCTATTACAATAGGGTACACGTTATCCAGATTAATCCGGTAATCTCCGATCAGCACCTTGAGTTAAAATTTTTACTTTTCAGTTCTCGTTAAAGATTAGAGCTTAAAATTTAAATTTTGATTAGAAAACTACTTCAGAAAATACTTTTTAAATATGTAATATTTTTTTATGGTTTAGTAGCTCTCTTTTCTTAAGTGTTAAAACATTTATTTAATCTTTTTAGATACAGACATTGAATATTTTATTTTTATTTTTAAATAGAAAAAATCTAATAAAAATATTTATAATACCTATCCTGTGTTCTTTTCTGGAACCCATGTTGTATGCAAAATTTGGTTACATAGCATAATGTGTAAGTCGTAATATGTGCAGATCGCAAAATGCGCAGTCTACGCAAAATGTGCAGATCGCAAAATGTGCAGATCTTGTAATGTACCGGTTGAAATTTCTGTCGATTTCCGAAAAATTTAGAATAAAGGTGTACTTCATAGAATACCTACTACATTTGATTATTGTTTGTACCTACTTGAATTTTTGTACGACCTGCACATTTTGCGTAGCGTGCACATTGTGCGACTTGCACATTATGCTGGTTGAGCGGTTTTGGAGTCTATACACAGAGATCGATTTTTATGTATACCTAAAGAAGATAGAATATTTGCAAATGTGATAAGATATTCTCGCCTTAAAAACTATTAAATAAAAACATTGCAGAACATAATGGAAACGGAGGTCTGATTTTTATGCTTTTATTACGAGCTTAAGCGAAACATTTACAATAATGTGCATACGTTGCTAGATAAAAAAAACAGCTGGTAACATAATGCACGGTATCCGCGTACCAAACGCTGTACATTTGTTTGCGAAGATATATGTTCGAATGTGAACAAAGGGAGAAATGTTTGCGGCATATTTATTTTGAACCATACATCAACTGCGTATTACAGCTGCCCATTGCTGGCGATAGGATTACGTTGTTGGAGGCTGTGGTGGATTCAACCTCGACGGAAAAGTGACTGTTATGGAACTATTAATGGGATTTAAAAAAAAAATACAAACTGTAAAATTGATTGTTTAAAATTTTGTTGTAAAAAGTGAATTTTTTTTTTTAACTAAAAGCGGTAGACGGGCTGACGGTCTACTCAATGACGGTCTAGTGGTAAGTCACTATATTAACCTCGGAAGATCTTTAATAAAAAAAATCCTTCTAATTCAATAAAATTTAAATATTAAAGCATTATTAAATTTTATTTATTTTTACAAATATTTAGGTTATGTAGTTAATTTGTGTGCCCTACATTTGCTTATTTAGGTACTGTCACAATAAAACACCAAAATAATATTATAATGTATTTATAAAATAGTACAAAAATTATTATACTTTTTGTACTTACATTATTATCTTATTCTTATATTACTGTAAATATTCACATTTTATTATATTAATTTCGATATCATAAGAGAATATTTAAATGAAACTGCTCCTTAATCGTTTTTATATTTAATTTTATCTAAAATATTTAAGGGTCAAATTTTAAGCCACCCAAAAGTTTGGCATTTTAACATGTAAACCTTAAAAAAAAAAGATTTTTTTGTAATGTTATTCACGTTTTATCGAATATAAATTTACTGGTATCACGTGACTAGAGACCGTGTATTACTGAGAGCCTTGAAAGCCTTGTAGTGTACTCTGAGAGTTACAAGACTGTGGTACAGTTGGCAAGTGTGAGTTACTAACGGAGTGTTAGTTTAAAGCAGGGATTCCCAAAGTGGTCGATATCGACCCCTTGGGGTCGATATCGGTTTCCTAGGGGTCGACATAAACGAAAAGTGATTTTGGGGGTCGACGAGGTCTAAAAATCGACCCCTATTATATTAACACAAGTTCTTATTTAAAACTTTCAAGATAGGTAAGTAGGTAGTTACTGTATTGTTTATGTTGTGTTACGTGTACTAAGAATAATTAATATTTTTGTAGGAAATAATGTTCCAGGAATGTAAAGTTTCAAGTTCGTACAAGATGAAAAACTCGGCAAGTCTATGTGGACAAGTTTGTGCAAGATTGAGTTGGAGCGTACGTCTTTCAGCGGCGTTTTGACTTGCTCTCTATTTGACGATAAAGTGCTTATCACACTATTCAATTTGAACGATTCCTATTTAGGAATCTAAGTAGTGAGCTCGTGATCACACTACGCTAAATTGATTTCTAAATCGAAGATATAGAGTTGAAAATGGATAAACTCTTAATTGAATCCAATCTGTTCTAACTGCGATCACACCTTCCGATTTCCTAAATTGGAATCGTTCAAATTGAATAGTGTGATAGCGGCTTTACGCGAATTAAGACGAACGAATTCATGATCAAGTCCAAACATGTTCCTGATATTTTACTATTTAACGAGCTTGCATTTAGGTTGAAAGTTCATTTGCGTTTTGAAATTCGTTGGAGCTTGAACGATAAAAACTCATATAGCTAAGTACTCATTTATTTCAAGAGATTACAAACTTATTACAAAGCTAAATTAAGTGAAGTAAAGTGACTGAAAAAGTGTTAAACACAACATACAACATATTTTAAATAGGTATGTATAATTGTATTTGTAAAAATTACTAACACTTAAGTCTTTGGTTTTCGTTCTTATTCTACCTAATTACCTAATACGAAGTTTCTATACCTAATTACCTACTGTAGTTACTTCCCAATATAGGTATCAAAGTTTATCAAAGAGTAAGTCAGTAATACTTAACAAGAATCCATTAACTGAGTGTGATAAAAATAAGATAGTGTGCAAATTTAACAGTTTATTATTGTTTTTTATTATTATTCCTTATTTTTTTGTTTGCAGAATTACTGAAAGTTTTATGATGGCGGACACGAAAAAAAAATGCAGACAATACAGTTTGGACTACTTGAAGTTCGGATTTATTGCATCTCCATCAAATCAACACTTCCCGATGTGTCTCATATGTGAAAAAGTATTTAGTAACGATGCCATGAAGCCTTCAAAAATGGATGACCACTTATCAAGAGTACATGCTAACAAAAAAAGTAAGCCCTTGTCATATTTTCAAGCACTGAAAGAAAAACTAGACAAAAGGCCATCCATAGGATCGATGTTTGCGTCATCATCTATTCGAGACAATGATGGTTTACGAGCGTCCTATAATATATCTTTACTAATAGCGAAGTCGGGGAAACCCCATACAATTGGAGAGCAGCTTATCTTACCAGCCATTGCGGAGGTCCTTAACAATGTATTGCACAAACCCGCACATGATATTTTAAAGAGAATACCTTTGAGCAACAACACCGTTCAGAGACGCATAGATGAGATGGGACGCGATGTGGAAAACATTTTATGCAAGTTCTTACAGACCCGCAGATTCTCTCTCCAGTTGGACGAGTCTACATTACCCGGCAATGAAGCTCTATTGTTAGGATATGTTCGATTTATCAAAGATGAAAATATGTGCCAAGAACTGATTTTTGCTGCATATTTAGAGACTGATACTAGAGGAGAATCGATTTTTCAGGCCGTGGAACATTTTTTTACTGATAAAGCTATTCCATGGAAGAATATTGTTTCTGTTGCGACTGATGGTGCACCGTCTATGGTTGGTCGTCATCGTGGCTTTATAGCTCACTTAAAGCGACAACTGCCTGATGTACTGGTTATTCACTGTGTGATTCACAGGCAGCATTTAGCAGCAAAAAAGCTGAGTCCTAGATTGCATAAGTCTTTACAATATGTAATAAATGCTATCAACAAGATTCGAAGCAATTCTTTGAACTCTCGGTTATTTGCTCAACTATGTGACGAAAACGACGAAGTCTTTACTCGGTTACTTCTGCACACTGAAGTTCGCTGGCTATCAAGAGGCTCTTGCTTAGAAAGATTTTCAGCCCTTTTTGAATCTGTGTTGGAGTTTTTACAAGAAAAAGATCCGAATTTGAAAGAAAATCTGAACAATTGTAAAACAGATATTTATTACTTGACTGATATCTTTGGAATGTTCAACAAAGTTAATTTGCAACTACAGGGTGATGATCTTAACTTGATTAAAACAAAATCAATAATATCGGCCTTCGTGGGTAAACTAGTTCTTTATAAACAAAATTTAGGCAGAAAAGAATATTCGCAGTTTCCGCATTTGTCAAAATTACCAAAAATGCTTCAAGATGATGACATTTTATTATATGTTACTCACTTGGACGCATTACACAAGGATTTTACGGAGAGGTTTGATGATCTTTTAAATTTACAAATTCCTCAATGGATAATAAATCCGTATAACACCACAGCCATAGAAGAAGCCAATGTGATAATGCAAGAAGAGTTGATTACCATCAGCACAGACGAAGAGCTTAAGCAAAAGTTCAACCAAGGCTATCAGAAGTTCTGGTTGCAACGCAAAATTGAAACACAGTATCCTACATTGTAGAACATTGCTGAAAAATACCTTATCGCTTTTCCATCATCATATCTAGTTGAAAAAAGCTTCAGTGTGGTAACAAACATTTTGACAAAACAAAGAAACCGTTTGAAAATCAACGAACGTGGAGATTTAAGGCTGCAACTCACTAATATTGAACCGGATGTAGCTAGATTGGTAGATAGTCACCAGGTTCATCCATCGCACTGAATGTTTTATTTTCTCTTTGCGAATTAATAGTTTTTAAAATATAATTTCCTACCAACTTAAGATGCTTTATGTATTAATTTGTAATAATTATAAATTAAACTTGATATTTACTGAATTGGATTGTCTTTTTATTTTGTTAAATTTTGACGAGAAAATGAAATCAACTTCACTCACTTAACCAAGTGCAAAGTTTTCTAATTGGCACCTTAGTACCTAGGTATTTTGTACCAATAGGAAAAAACTAAAGATAGACTAAGATAGATAGCTGCTTTAAGTTAGCGGACCATTATGAATAAGGGGGTTGGTCTTAAAAGTAGGTAATTTGACCATGGGGGTCTGAGGTAACAGTTCATTGTTGAAAAGGGGTCACTTGTCCAAAATAGTTTGGGGAACCCTGGTTTAAAGTAATGTGCCTTGAATTACAAAATCATTTTTGTTTTTGAAATCGTAGGCAAATAAAATTTTACACTGCATATAACAAGTCAATTACCAGTAAGATATATTTCTCATTATAGTATAAAATCCTTCCAGATTTTATGAATGCAAAACTGAAGATAATTACATGAACCCTCAGCCTGTCTGTCGACCTTAACATAAAAGAAAAACCTAATAAAACGTGGCACCGATTATAGCCTAAAACCTAATAGCCGCCACTAAAAGCTATATATTTTATTAAGAGATATATGACAAGTTTTATGCCATAAGTTTTAAGGTTTCAATATTTATTTTTACTTGCACTCGCCCCTCTTGTGTTCCGTGGGTGAATAGAGAGCTCTTTCCCCTAAGCACTTTATTTCATATCTGTTAAGGTGCGCCACCTTGCTGCCACTATGGCGTTACTCATAATATCTAGGCAACTATAACGAAGTAGACTGTCAATCTGTCTGACATCCTTTATTATATACATATTACAATGGCTTCAATAGTAATTTAGCTAAAGAATCGATGAAGCGTCGTGAGACGCTCGCTTGGTGCAACACCGTATGCCTCGGCAAGCGAGAGGCATCCATTCGTGCTCCACAAGGCACAATTAGTGGCGGAATTGCCTCAATCTGATATAGAAGATCATGGCTTATATAAAATATCGTGATTCGTGCTCTTATATAAAATATCTTCATTTTTTATGTCACTTTGTAGGCTTGCGGACTATAGTAAAAGAAATGTTATTGAATATACGCGTATCTAATGTGCAATTATTCATAATTTTACGATATAAATAGGTATCATTTATCGTACGCGTAGCCAACCATAAAATACGTCCTTACTTAAACGACACAGCATATTGTATACATGCTATGAAGGGCTCGGACCCAGAGACCGTCACACCATTACCTTCCGTTTTATTTATTGTGTCAAATGTTTATAAGGAAACGTATCTTTTGAATAGAACCATTCAGTGTGTAAAATTGCCTTTAATCGATTGGAAATTGTTATACTTAGTCATCCTTAATAAATATCAAGTGTATTGTGGTATTTTGTGAAACACAATATAATTTGACGGTAAATACTACGACATTCGGGAGTAGCAATGAAGCTGTACGTTATGGTTTAAGATCCGAAAAGTGTGGTCGTCCTTCACTTATTATGTTCACCAGAAGAAAAGTAGATACAGGTATATCAATTTTTATCTATAAGAAAATAAATCGTGATTTTGTTGCCTATTAAAATATGCTCATGAATATCCTTATTAAAAGAAAAAAAGAAAGTAGCTGTTATACGCGTACTTCTCTATTAAACTGCACAGTACGCTGCTTCTC
Organism: Synanthedon andrenaeformis; assembly: GCA_936446665.2. Taxonomy (NCBI): domain Eukaryota; kingdom Metazoa; phylum Arthropoda; class Insecta; order Lepidoptera; family Sesiidae; genus Synanthedon; species Synanthedon andrenaeformis. The sequence continues at coordinate 6,590,429 of OW387781.2, read as the reverse complement.
TTTCGCGTATCGTTGCTTGCTCCAATTCTTGCTTGCACCTGATCTCAAACTACCAATTAGTTACTTGCCCTGATCTAAGAGTACTAACTAGTGCCCTGATGTTGGAGGGCTCGATAGCTGACAACCTTCTAATGTAACAAACATTGATTCTTTAGTTAAATTATAATCCCTTTATCCACATTCATAATAACCAGCTACGAAAAAGACAATTTCCTTCGCTGTTTCATAGCTAGTTATTTTTAACAATTTATACAATTTTCATAAGAAATAAATACACAACATTTATCTGAATTGAAAAGAAACCTTTTCAGTTCAGAAACTGTAATGCATTTATATAATATTTCTTAATACTACGTTCGACTACATTTTAGCTATTAGTCGGACAGCCCGTATGAACTTAAGACATTTTATATTCAACTTTATGCTTTAGGCCAATAGAGCTAAAATCAAAATTAAAACACTGTTTTCTCAAATAGAGTGGTTATTAATTTAGAATTTCCTTTTTTGCGACGACGAGACGCGACACGTAGACTACGTGTGAGTATAATATGCAATTTTTAAAATGTAGCTAAGTGTAGAAGAATGAATTTAATATTATTTTTTCCATCTCGCTTCGGGCATCATTCTTATTTTATCCTAATTGTACAAAATTGTACAATTAGGATTATACAAAACTCCTGGACTCTAATTATACAAAACGATTTTTCACACATATACCCTTTGCAACGAATGTATTTAAGAAATCGAAGTGCTTCAATTATTGCAAAATTTGATGGTTATCTTTACTATTTTATTCAATATTTATAAACTTTCTTTGGGTTTTTAAAGGTTTATGGCAACTAAAATCTAATAGATAATTACAAAAAAACTACATCAACTGTACTAGATTTTGATGTAGCTTTTTTTAGTGTAAGGTCTTTGTAACAGTTCCTTGGACATTACAAGACGATCTTCTATTTTATTTATTATATTTTTATATATGTTAAAAGAAAATAAGAAATATTTGCATTTAAATAAATTTAAAAAATACAAAATCTTTTTTGAGTAAAATTCCAAAAATGGTGACAAAAATATTTATGTTTTTAGGTATATCATATTTTCTTTGATAACATGTGAATAGACAGACAATGGTCTGGAAATTGCGCCGCTTTGCTTCATCAAAGATTGGGGGAAGTTTCAAATTGAATTTCCGCTGTTGCGCATACGGGCACTGAGTCAAAAGCTTGTTCTACTAGCATGCACACTACTTGTTTGTCTAACTGGAAAGTTCATATATTTGATTATTCAAACCACAAATAAGCTAAATTCATGTATTTATATTGAACAACAATTAATAAAGCAGGTAAAGGACATTGTTATTTTAAACTTACGCTTCAGAGAATTTGATTTGAGTAATTTTCTGTAAATATTTTAGATTTTGTTCATGAGGATAAAGTTCGAAATACTTTTAAACTTTTATAATATTTTGAAACTCTTTTAATATGTTTTCAACTTACGTACATATGCGGGTTGCATTACCATATTACCAAATTACACGATATTTTCCCAGTAAAATCTATAAGTTCTTCTTATCTAATGGTAAGAACCTTTAAAGGTTAGAACGAGAATGATGGCTGATGGCCTGATCTCCATACAAAAGTGATTGATCTTTTAAGGTAAAGTGTGACGAAAAATATAATTAAAATAAACACTTAAATATGCCATTAAACAATATTCATGGAGTTGTGTTTACAAGTATATAACTAGATCAAGCTCCTGAGTATTTCCTACAATTTTCAAAGAAAGTAATTTACTTCAACTTTAACGTGAGTTTAAAACTTCGCCTCATAATAACCTCTCTTTGACATTGAGATCACTGGGAAGATGTAAGCGGAATCACAAGTGACGGCAAGCAGTTGAACTGAATTATTTAGTTGCCTCTTTATAAATAGAGTTTCATAGACATCCTGAGTATTTTCGTAACACGGCACTGTTTTCCGTTATGTATTCCTCAATCTGCTCAATCGCAAAACTGTTTACCTTCCCTTAACATTTACGAAAACAAGAACGTTTTTTCTTTAGCTCGAGTAATAAAATTGTGAAAGCCTTTTTATCGAGAAAACTAAAATAACCGTGAGTGCATACATTTCCCAGAACCCTCGTGTTCGTAGTGTAGTATTTTCTTTAAGGTGCAAAATCAATATTTCTGATCCACTGCGAGCAGAAAATACAAGTTTCCTGGTTTCCATGCTCCGAACTTATTCAAGTGGAAGTTCTATATAGAGCACTGAATGTTAAAGTGGCTGTTATAAGGCTATTGAACGTGTCTTCGTGACAATTTTGCGAATATTTATATAAACACTTTTGTTTCACCAAATTGCACAATGAATACGTTAGCAATCTTGTTATTTTTTGAGTTTAGTCATTATAAACAAAAATACATTCTATTTCTCTTTATAATATTAGTCTAGATTTACAAAAAAATGCACTCGTGCAAAGCCGAGAGCTAGTCGCTAGTTAAAAATAAAATCCACTTTGTAAGACCATGCTTTTACGCTTTTATGCATGAAATGTATACATAAGACCTAGTGTATAACACTTAAAAAATCGTTCATTAAAACTTACACCTTGTTTCATAGAGAACCCTTCAAGCTCTTTGTCCTAAACTCTTTTTTTCTACACTTTACTTGGAGTAGCTGTCAACCCGCTATACATTTTATCAGTCAAATTCCCCAACGCACTCTGGCTGAGTAGGCGCATTAAGAGCCTGTTATATGTGGCGTGGCACGTTCATCGAGACACCACTACGTGACGAAGGATACCCATGTGAATTGTTCTGGATAAAAAAATGTCTCTTTATTTGTATTCCACTTATACGATTTTTCTTTAAGAACATTTCCTCTTGATTGACTTTCGTTTATATTTACTGCAAAAAAATTTTTTTTAATATAGTTTAGTTATGTAATCACATAATTATAGTTCTGCAAAGTATTTTTTTTAATTAAAATTTAGCTTGTTTAAAAGAGAATCCATAATGCCACATAATTATCTAAAATAAACTTTCTGTTTCGCTTAATCAATAAAATCAATACAACAACAAGATTTTAATATGTTCACTCATATAGTGTCCTACTTATTTTGATTCTAAGGATAACTATACTCTATTTTTTAAGAAAAAATATTAGAGGAATTTGATTCGTGATTCTATCTACAGTTTACATATTATTTCTTCGGTGCTATAAAAAAAAAAATTAAAAAAAACTTCCACACGAATAAAAACATTTAACAAAATTATTTTTAAAACATTGTATTTAGTTATTCAGAGGAAAACACGAACTAATACTGTAAATACTTGAATAGCTACATTTATAAAGGCCCTCCTTGAACCTGTCACTTGCAACTCATTTTGCATTTCCTTCTACCGCAATACAAGTCCACGAGGATACGGAAAAATTGGATGCGACCTCCCTTTTCTTTCATCACATTTGATTTGAGTTTGAACGCTGACAAGATAGAATTTTTGAACCAATTTTCTCCTGAAAGTGTAATATGGGTTTCATGAAACAACACAAGTTCGATTCAGATATTGTCGAAAGCTAACGTATTTAGTTCGTGGATATAATAATAGGGGTTAAAGTATGAAATTGCCGTTTTATTGTAATAGGTACTTCGAATTGCATAGAACCTTCATGGTTTGAGATTTTTGAGTGAAACTTTTTTCATACGGTACCTATGTAGTTCTTCTTTTAAAAAATGTGCAACATTCGATTATCAACTTTCAGTTGTTTTTTTTATTCAGCTTAGACAATAAAGATGGATACTTCGAAAATTCGTGTGATTTTTGAATACGAGTTCCGACGCGGAACTAACGCGGCAGAAACAGCTCGCAATATTAATGTTGCGTTTGGAGAGGGGACTGCTAATGAACGCACTGTGCGATTTTGGTTTAAACGCTTTCGTGATGGAAACTTCGATTTGAAAAACGAACCACGTGGAAGACCGCCCACACAGGTGAATAACAATGATTTGAAAGAGATGGTGGAAGCCGATCCGAGTCAAACTACCCAGGAATTAGCGGCATGGTTTAACGTTACCTTACCAACAATATTGACTCATTTGCGTCAAATCAATAAAATAAAAATATATGAAAAATGGGTGCCTCATGATTTGACTGATCTGCAGACTCTACAGGAACTGCAATTAGAAACCATTCGTCACCCTCCGTATTCGCCAGACCTTGCTCCAACGGACTACCATTTTTTTCGTGATTTGGACAATTTTCTGCGTGATAAAAAGTTTTCTTCTCAGGAGGCAGTGCAAAATGCTTTCACACAGTTTGTCGAATCTAGATCACCAGAGTTCTATCGCAAAGGCATAAATGAGCTTCCTATTAGATGGCAGCAATGTATAGATAATAATGGTAATTATTTTGATTAAATAAATATGTTAAATTAAAAAAAAAAACGAATTTTTATTTTTCAGTACAAATCGGCAATTTCATACTTTAACCCCTAATATTATAAGGTCTTTGTTAATTTATTATTGACAATGTGGTTCTCATTATATCTATACTTTATTATTTTCCCAGATAAAAACTAAGCTGTAATAAATTTATGCGAAATTAATTTTATCCGTTCATATTCATACAATTGAATATAAAATATCTGAAAGTTGTGTATATAAAAAAAAAAAACAATGAAATGTCAATTGTATTTTTTTATATTGTCTTGTTCATAGTAATAAATGACAAATAAAATGCAATTTTTCTAATGTGCTCTCATCATCCAAGTATTTGATCATTATTCTATCTACGAGTATGGTCTCAAAATATAATCCTTACATATATTTTTTTATCTCTAGGAACATGTAAAAGGCGAACAGGACCAGCGAATAAAGTGTCCGGCTTTAATGACGTCAAATTTTTTCAGACGTAAACCACGAGCTAAAATGTTGTAGTCTTTTTGGTAGATGTCTTTAACCAGACTGTGTATAACTTCTATGTATGTAACAGAAACTTTCATATTGAATGTAGCTAATGATAAGAATTCGTAACGTATTAGGAAAATCTTCGAAAATCCGTCCTCCTCAAAAAAATTATACGAAAACCACTGTCATCTGTTCTTATTCATAGGAATTCAGAAGAATAGGAGAAAGGAGAAATGTAAGTCATGTTCAACTTATTAATTAAATCGCTAACATTTTATTTCTTAAAAATCAAGTCACTTCCAAAGTTACGAACATTCAATGTAGATCTTGAAAACGACACCACGTCTATTTCGTTGCAGAAATCAACAAAAATGTGGCAAGTGACTACATTAAGCTTTTAAATAAAATTGCTGTTACGAAAGCTGTAATATTCTAAGTAACAAAAGTTTATTAATAATTTAAAACAAATTAAAAAGGGGTTTAAATAGAAAACAGGGTAAACCAATTTTAACAGGTTGTCTCCAAACTCAAGCGCACCATTAAAAAAAATCCATTTTTTTGACAATAACAAAAAAAAAATTATAATTTATTTTATTTTATTTTATTTTATTTTATTTGGGAAAACAAACAATTACACTGTGTATAATAAATATGAAAAAAGAAACATGCAAAAATAAAGGTAACAGTACAATCAACAACATTTTCCTCAAATTGCTACACTAATTTTATACAGAGAAAGACATACTAAAAAAGAATATACAAAAAAATAAAACAAAAACAAGAAAAGAAAAAACAACACCATAAAATTAAATTAATTTAGCAATTTCATTTTTATATTCCCGTGATCTAACAGAAAATAGATCAACACCCGTAAACAGACAATTGTACCTATGCATAACACGGTATAAAGGTGCACGTTCGCCAGCGTTAGTTTTACAGAACTTCGGCATAAATAGTTTATGCGTATGAGAATCTCGTATACGCTGGGAACTGCTTGGTAATCGATATACAATGTTATTCACGAGGCAAACACAGTCATAGTGGTTATGACAAATATTGTACAGGAACATAGCATCCAGGAGCAATCGTCGTTGTTCTAAACTTGGCAGGGAATATTTCTCCAATGCATCAACATATGACAACCTTGAGTGGAAGCACTTATAATTAAGTGTTTTAAGGAATTTACGCTGCACTAATTCAATCTGTTGGCAATACTTATCATAAAAGGGATTCCAAACTATCGAGGCATACTCAAGTTGTGACCGAACCAAAGTCTTATACAGATACAGATAAGTATCTGGACGTTTAAAATTTGAACAAGTTCTTATAACAAGACCATAGAACTGAAACGCCCTGTTACAGATATGTTGAATATGTTGATTCAAAATTAGTTTAGAGTCAAGAAAAACCCCCAGATCTCTTATAACCGGTACCTTTTCCAGTATAGTATGACACAGATTATAATGATAATTAACTATATTTATTTTCCTAGTAAAAGTTATAGCTTTACATTTGGATAAACTTAAATACAGTCCATTCTCAGTACAGTATCTACTAAAACGATCAAGATCCTCTTGTAACTTAATGCAATCATCTAAGGCTGTTATCCTTTTATAGACTTTCAAATCATCGGCGTATAGTAAAAAACGGCAATGCTTAAAACAATTGGCAATATCATTGATATATATGACAAACAATAAGGGCCCTAAAATGGAACCTTGCGCAACGCCAGAACTCACTGTTATAGTTTCAGAGGTATAACCGTGCACCACAACTCTTTGCATCCTGTTCAAAACATATGCCGAGAACCATCTTAACAAATTTCCCTTAATCCCATTAAACTCAATTTTCTTGAGTAATAAGTTATGGTCCACTTTATCGAAGGCCTTACAAAAGTCTGTATATACTACGTCAACTTGTGTTCTATCATCTAAATTTTCAAATAAGAAATTGGTATAAACTACTAAATTAGTTAATGTTGAACGTTTCCTAACAAAACCATGTTGCTCTGGTATAATGAGGCGGTGCAGTGTAGGATAAACTTTATTATGAACTAATCTTTCGAGAACCTTAGACAGAGTAGACAGTAAAGAGATAGGCCTGTAGTTTTCAATATTATTCCTGCTACCACTTTTATGAACGGGTGTTATATTGGCAGTCTTCCATATGTGTGGAAGAACACCTTCGCTGAGACATTTATTAAAAAGAATTGCAATTGGTGCGGAGAGAATAGTGCAAGTACTCTTGAGAAAGAATGGTGGAATACCGTCAGGACCTGCCCCTTTCCCCACGTCTAGAGATCTTAGTGCTATATATACACTATTAACATCCAAGTCTATGTCTGATAAAACTTCGCTGCCAGAACCTTCCAATTCACAGGTGTCCCTATCGTCACAAGAAATAATAGCAGGTTCATAAACAGAAGAAAAGTAATTGGAAAACATATTACATATCCCTTCGACATTATCTGATTTGTGTTGACCGAAAAACATAGAATTGGGTATACCAGTCTTGTCTTTGCGACTATTCAAATATGACCAGAATACTTTAATATCTTTTTTCAATGAGGTCTCTATACCTTCAATGTATTGATTAAAATAAATTTTGCTAAGTTTTTTAAATCTATGTCGGTAAAGAGAGAACTCTTCATAGCTACTTATGTTGCCAAACTTTTTCCACTTATCCCACGCACGTTTTTTATTTTTATGTATGTGTATTAATGGACGGGGGAACCAGATAGGATAGTTAGAACTTTTAGTAGGCCGAGCAGGAATGTATTTCTTAATGATTTCGTAAACATTTTCGTAAAAAGCATCAACACCCTGAATAGCGGACAGAGGACTCAAAAGTGTATGCCAGTTGATATGACGCAGCTCTTCGTTAATGATATTATAGTTGCCTTCAATAAACCTATATCTAGGAATATTGTTACGCAGCATAGTCTTATAAGAAACATTAAGATTAGCCAGTGCTAAGATGGGCGGATGATGATTATCTGGTTGTACCAAACCGAAAGACGGGTAATCAACACTGCAGCAGTCCGTATTGGATATAAACAAGTCAAGTATGTTATTATGACAATTAGCAATATGATTATATTGGACACCATTAATTGCAGATAACATGTTAATTAAGTAATTTTCTACAGAAGTACTATTACTGGTAAGAACCGGTTCTGTTCCGACAATAGCACTATTCCATTTTAGGTTCGGTATGTTAAAGTCTCCCACCAAGCAGAACTTGTCTATATCACTACTCAAAAGTGAATGCATAATAGTATCGAAAAAATTCTCATAAACTAATGATTGTTGATTTGGTGGTATGTAGACAGCTATAATCGTATGGTATTTATTCATTATGTTAGACGGGTACTGAATCATGACATAGTCTATACTACTAGGCAGGGATGATAGATGAGATGGCGACATAAGTGATCTGCGAGTAGCTTGTAATTCACGACGTACCGCTATCAGCGTGCCACCTCCATCACGCTTTTCACTAGCGATACGGTCCCGGTCACATCGAAACACCACGTACCGCGAGTCTATAAATTCTTCATTGGAAATAGTAGGTACCAGCCAAGTCTCGGTTAACAAAATAATATCATAACATTCGGACAATATATTCATGTATATAGTATTTAATTTAGTTCGAAGACCCCGACAGTTCTGATAGTAAAAAGAAAGTTTTTTATCCCCCATTATACCGTGACAAGTAAATGCGCATTATTAAAAGAATTAGGAAATTATAATAATAATATATGTGCAGCGAACATAAATGTAAAATAAGAAAAATGTTACAATATATACTTTTAAAATTTTTATAACTAATTACAAATTCAACAACAATCACGCCCCTAAATTGATAAAGAACATCCCATACCACCAAATTGCTCATGACTGCAATGCTCACACAATAAAGTAGTCGTAGTAAGAAATTAATATTAGCGGGTAAATAGAAAAAGAGAATATTTTTTAAGTATAAATAAACGCAAATGCATTTAAATATTATAGACTTATAAAAAAATTGTAGGGTAGTTGTATCATACGACTTACTAATAATAAGAGAATACAAGTGCAAATCCATAGAGTGATAAAAGTACAAGAATAGACAAAAAGTATATAATATTATGAAAATGCTATTTATGAATTTATGGTGACAGAGGGTCAATTTCTTATGATTTATCTGTATCCACCTTAATCTTAAGCAAATCTTTAGTGCACTTGACGGCAAAGACAGGAGAAGTTTCATTTTTACGTACCAAAATGGTGCCGTTTTTGACCCAAACAAATACAATATAATTTCAAATACAATATGGGAAAGTAAGCACAGAAATTCGGCTATGTAGAAAGTAAGGACAAAAATTCGGAAAAAATATATTAAAAAAAAAATTGGTGAAGTTACAGTTTGCCAGACCGTTGGTTCCTTATTTGTCCAATATCCCCAAAGTTATAAAGTCCATTTTTGTACTTATTCTGGATCACCACCCGTTTTTACGGTCGCCGCTTGGACTATTCAAGCCGTATAATTGATCGTTCTATGTTTTTCATTTTGAATGTCATATAATTTTATCAAGATTTTTTATTCACGTTTATCGAGATCAACACTTTCTTATTAGGATTTCATGGTTACAGTTTGCATTCGATAAAATCAACCTTATCATTCCATTTAAAAAAAATATGACTTTTTTTATTTTATTTTTTATAGATTTTAGTGACAAAATATACATTTCTTTAAACTATGTAGCTCTCAAATTAATATTCAATTTAATAAAAATAAAAAATGAATATTCTTTTCTAATATTCACAAGAGGAATACAACAGGGTCCACTTTGTCCCATAACATGACCAATTTGGACAATGATAAGGCATTTTCCCGCGTTCGAGACAAGAAACCATTCTTCGCAAGCATGCAAAGAAGCAATGTTGTAGAAAAGGAACGGACGTGAATTATTCCCATTTGAATGTTCCATTCGTTTTACTTCAAGGCGGGTGCATATTCACCCTTGAAAGCTCTCGCATTGTTCACCGCACTTGTTGTAATTTGTACTGCAATTGTTTATTTAATTGAACAATAAAGAATAAACAGGTAAACTAATTTAATACGTAGATTTTTTCCATTTATTTTCTGACATGAAACTGTTGTTGAACCACTTGCTGTAAAATGGAAAAATGTAAAATATCCGCATATTCACTCTAGGGCTAGGGTATTAATTAAATATATAATTCTAAAGCCTTAAAGCAATAATATTACAATAAGTACATAAAAAAATTAACGGATTGTCATGCGGTTTTTACGAATGTAAAGAGCGTTAAACGAGGAAGGTTTTGTATATAATTTGCCTTGAAAATTGCACTCGCGCAAAGCCGGAAGCGAGTCACACTTAAACCCTGAAATCAAGCTACCGGCTCGAAAGAAGCATTGCAAAGTTATCTAATTTGATACGAAAGCATAACATAATACCAAATTACTGTTACACGGCAAACATTAAACATTATAACGAACGAAATCCAACACTGTAGGTACTCATCATAATCTGCATTACTCACAGATTTAAGTAAACAATAACAGACAGCGTAACAGTAGGTTACACTGAGTTTCCAGGTAATGTTTCCAGGTGAAGGAAATCTTAGTACGGTGCTCGAGGTTCTGTATTCGCTGAATTTTATTGCACGAAACGAGCTATTATTCTCAGTGAAAGTCCTTAAAATTTAATTCTGAAAATGTTTACTGTGAAATAATTTTATTACCGCCGACGGTGGCGCTGGGTATTTAAAATGACAAATGTACAAAGCCTCGTTCAAGTCAACAGCCTTTTGGTTGACATAATATTATAATACGTTATTTAAGCATTAACCAAATTGCATGGTTGTCTTAAACAAACAAAATTAATGTTTTTTATTCATTTAGAGAATTTAAAAATGGATGATTATTTGTAATTGTGTAGACACTCGGGGAAAGTCTTAATTATCCCCTTATAAACTAGATTCAATTTTAATTTGATTCTGCTAAAGAATAATCGTGACTTAAGACAAAACTAATTTTGACGGAAAGTTAAGAGAAAGATCATAAAAATGTTATAAGACTTATCACCAGTTAAAGTTCTAGTATACAAAATTCTTGTAAATTTAGGATCTAACAATTTCTTCATTTTGTAGTTTATGTTGCAATCATTTATTTTCCCTAATTATTTGGGATCTTAAAATATATAATTATTTATAAATGCAAATAAAGGTATCAAAATTAATGGAGGCGAAGATAAGGTAAATTAAATATTTTAAAAAATTGTTTAATTACTCGTATAGGTCCATTCTTAATTTTAATTTACTTGAGCTTTTTTGTTTGTATTTCTATGTAAGGGTAAGTATTATAAACAACATAATTTTTTGTTTTGGGCAAAACATTCTTTTGGTTCTTGGATGTTTCAATCTCTAAATATTTACACACCAATTTAAAGTAATCATTTATAAACATAACAATTACGTTTTGTCTCTCACCATTGCTGCTCATTATTAAAAAAAAAAAAAAAAATTAAAAATGGACCAAAAAATAAAATAATACTCTTTTAATCATCCCCCATTTTTCAGTAGTATCAAACAGCTAACTGGCACTCTTTCTTTGAAGGTGGTCTTTAAAAGTTTTGTACAAAGCAGATACTCGATGTTTTTATTAAGAACTAACTGTATAAAATCTGGGCAGTTATGTGAATGAATGTTGGGACAGTGAGCAGGAGGTTCGGGTGTTACATTTTTACATTTTTACAAAGGCCAGAGGTGCCTTTGTAAAAATGGGAAAGATCCTGTGCTGCAGACGATTCAGTGTCAAGAGATTGGTCCGTTGTTTTGTGTGGGGTGTTTTGTTTTATGGAGTGGAGAGTTGGACGCTAACTTCAGCATTGTGCTTGAAATTATAAGCATTCGAAATGTGGATATACAGGCGTATGCTCGGCATATCATGGATGCAGAGAGTAACAAATGTTGAAGTTTTGCGTCGAATGAAAAAGGGAATGGAGGTGCTGAGGACTATAAAGGACAGGAAGCTGCAGTATTTCGGGCACGTAATGAGGGGCGAAAGATACCGTATTCTTCAGCTAGTGATGCAAGGGAAAATACAGGGGAAGCGGAGCAGAGGTAGAAGAAAGACATCCTGGCTGAAGAATCTAAGAGAATAGTTCGGATTGAGCACTAGCTCCCTCTTTCGCGCAGCAGCTTCCAAAGTCAGAATAGCCATGATGGTCGCTAACCTTCGCAGAGAAGTGGCACGCTGAGAAGAAAAAGTATAAAATATGTGTCACCGTCGTCACAACGGTAACGCTTGGCACCTTTACCGTTGTGACGACGGTGGCGCCACTGCCCTCGGCAACCTGACATTTTTCAAACATAAAAAGTATCCTATATGAAAATCCAGGTAAAAAACTATCGGTGTGCCCAATTTCATCAAAATACTTTCAGTAGTTTTTCGTGAAAGAGTAACAAGCATGCATACGTACCTACATCCACACATCCTGACAGATTTTCGTATTTATGATATTAGTTGGATAGAGAGATTTTACGGTCATAGATTAAAGCAATGTCACATTCTGGTTTAAAACTTCTTCCTCTAACAAGTCTGGAATTGACCTCCCATGTTTTGATATACAACTAGGTAAATATTAAATTACTTTTTTGTGGCATTTTGCGACTAAATATATAAGTTTAATACGAAGGTATTGTAATATATTATTTTATGTACCTATTCTAAATTTAATGGTTATGTTCGACGTTCAGAATTTTCGTTGCTCGCTTAAATACGTAGTCCAACATTACAGAGTAAAGTGAAGTTGTTAACTTGAAAATGTAATTATTGAGCTTCGGTGACAATCCACTGTTGAAATTCATATCCTCAACCGGCTCGTGAACTATTCAAAACTTGAAACTAGTTATCAGGTCGAATTCGATATTGACCGCTCTTAAACTGTAGACTGTTAACAAAATTAGTGATTACAAAGGCATGCTGCAAAGCGATGGAACAATGCACCACGGGAAAATTTATATTTCTATTTTCTACCAGCAACCCGTCCTTGGTTTCGCATGGACAATTTTTCCAAGTTTTCTATTCATAAGAACCTTCCTCGGACTTCAAAGAATATATGAAAAAAAAACCTAAATAGTTCAGCCGTTCTTCAGTTTTGCAATTAGAAACACATTTAGGGATTCATTCAACAATTAGATCAAGTACATATCAAGTTAATGGATCAAGTAGATTAGATTATCAAGTTAACAAGGATTAATATACTCGTTGATTGAGGCTCAATCAAGAAAACTGTAATGAGTACTTAATAGTATATGAGATACTTAGTTCTAGTTATTTTTAATTGTTTTTTTTAAAGGTCGTCAGATAGGCTCTGATGGTAGGCGGCTACAGCGCCTTCACACAAGCATACGAATTGAAGTGCGAAGCGGACCTTAGTAGTGTAGCTAGTGTAGCTACCATACAGATTAAGGATGTAAGAAATAAATGTAATAGACAATTAATGTACCTTAAAATATTATACTTCTTTTGTTCCACTATTAAAAACTGTGCCCGCTGCTAAAAAGAATACACTCATTGAAATTCGTAATTTAAATATTGCAGTTATTTTTATCATTCTTATATTTAACTAGTGATCCACTCCCGGCTATGCCCAGGAAAATACTTGATTTTCCGTGAAAAGGTATCTAACTGATGGAGAAAACCTCATCAAAATCCGTTGCGGTATTTAGGAGGAGTTAGCGGCCATACAGACAGACGCGGAAGGCGACTTCAATTTATATTATACTATGCAAAGATGATTTATCTCCAGGAAAAGTAGGATCTTAGAACTTCCAATAAAAAGTAAGACATGATAAAACGCGGTTGTTGACCGTTAAGAAACATTTAAAATGTGTAAATTAAGTTTATCGCAGCACAATAAGTCAAGGAAAAATATGTGAGACAAGCAGTTTCAAACAGCGAACCGTGAAATAGTGCAATATAAGAATGCATTTTGAATTCAACAACTCGTAGGAGCTTATAGGAGCTGCGTCCTATAAGCAAGTAGTTATGAGAGATTCAACTGTCTGGACATAAATAAATAAAAAACTTTGTTAAGTAAAAAATACAGATGCTGTTTAATTTCTTTCTGCTTTAGTATATTTAAAAGACTTCTCTACTAGAAGAGACGAAATACAGCGAAGTTAACATTGTTTTCGTAACTTGGATAAGCGAGAACTTGGAACTTCATGAAGGACGAAGAACACCAAAGACGTTAGTCAGCAAGTTACTATTTCAATGTCATTTCCATATTATTAGGCCTGTTCGATTATTATTCCAATTTGTATTTTTTATAAACACATGTCAAAATTAAATAAATTTAGTATCATGATAGTGTAGATTAGATTTTATTCTTATGTAAAGGTCGTCAGACAAACTGACGGTCCACTTGTAGGTCTTTTAGCACAGCTATACCACAAGCGCTGAAAGTTTTCTGCCGACCTTAATGGGATTAAGGATAAGGAATTAGGAATGGATAGGTAAATTGTGGTCTTGCATTGATATCCCTTACTCACTGATCGAAAAACAAAAGCATACATCCTGTTATTTCACTGTGGCCTTCTGAAAGAGACTGAAAGGATGATTACTGCCACCCGACGGACTGCCAGTTTATGACTGAGAAACTAAAACTTAAATGTTAATATCATACATACATCAATACGTTTCAAAATGGATAAACTTGCATTGCATATTCGGTTATTATTATTTTATTTCAAACAAAAATATGTTTTATTTTGAGGCGTGAGCAGATGCACCGCGATAATACATCTGGGTGACCAGATGCCTCACTATCATTCTTAATTGTGCTAAAACTGGAAGCTAGACGAGATATTATTAAAACTAAATCAAGCGATACACCATTTGTTTCCTCTGAAAACATCTTTAGTACGTACACTGACCGAGTGTTATTTCACTTAATGAAGTGGCAAACACGGGACGTTGCGGGCGTGTTTGCTCACTTAACTATGATAATGTTGGTTATGAGGAAAATGTTGATGACTCGGTTAGATGATGTCGTTGTTGGTTACTTTATATTGTGGCTCAGGAACAGAAAGGAAGAGAAAGCTTTTGACATTATAGGAGGTAATAAAATAGAATTTGTTTTTGCCAACGCACACTGCGTTGACTAGTAATAAACTGAGCAATTCGTCGACTGATTTTTTTAGTCCTATCGATATAAAATTCGAGATTCTTTATTTTGGAGAGGGTCTCTTCAAAATAAAGAATCATTTGTCAGTTATAACAATCGATCCCTTAAATAATACATTATTTGCAAAGGAACTTATTATTATATTGTAACAATAAATAAAAAATGGGTATAAACATTGTTGTTAACGCCTTCCCTAAGTTCTTAGAGGAAATAACATGAAGCGAAAACCATTATACGTACCGACTCTAAATAGTGAGAAATTAATTTAACGTCAGACCCAATTTACATAACGCCATTGTTGTATACACTCTATTTAGTGTCCTTGGACCTTTGGACCTTGACCTTTCACAACAATAGGTAAACCTTATACCTCTATCTCAGATAACTCGTAAGATAAGGTTATGTTGAAAGGTGTAAATCTAATAAATGATGTTATATAGGTTGAGTGAATTATTCAAGATTCGCTTCAACACTTTAAAGGATAATTTTAGACAGTTAATTACACTGTTTCACGTTACCAAAGACTTATTTTATTTTTCGAATTAAATTTTGCTGAATTTTGGACATATACCTGAATTAAAAAAAACATTTAAACAACATCTTCAAAACCCTTTATTTTCAATATATGTCATAATTTTGAATAAATGTCAACGGTTTTTGACAAACTAGTTAATATTAATATTAACTATACTCCGTCCATTTATTTTAATTTTGACATTTGTGCTATCAAGTTACGAATTTCTTGGCAGTAAATTTCACGTGAAAAAAAAATCACAATTGTCATACTTCATTGTTGCGAGCGACGTAATAGTGACGTTTTGTAATTCATCTAACGCTCTGTGCGTAAGTTATCGATACCACATCGATATTGAATATAATTATATAGAAAATAAAAATATACAACTACAGCAAATAAAACAAAAAAAAAAAGAGTTCTCATTTCATTATTAATAATCTAAATAAGGAATATTCGAATTTTTCTAGTTTACAAATCGTTAAGCATTTATATTAAAATAAAACATAAAATATAGTTATATAAACGCCTGAATATAGTTAAAAACAATACGAAATGCTTACAATAAAATATCAAAGTTCTAAATCGATCACAACCTTTTCATAAATGAAGTGGATTGTTATAAAAATTCGATACGGTAACGCATTAGGTCGTCACTAACTGTAAAAAAATAAAATAAACGATTGGACCAAGTATAAAATTATGTTGTTGCGTTTTGCGCCTTAGCTATGTTTATGCTTTATAAGCTACTAGAGGGTGCCCGCGACTTCGTCCGCGTCCGATCGCTACCAAACTTCACAGGAGGTACCCGTTGGACTAATCTGAAGGTTGTCTGAAAATTTCATCAAAATCGGTTGATGAAAGCGGGTTGGAGTCCATAAAAACATACATACATATATATACACACATTGCCTTTTATTATTATATATAGATACATGTTATTGCTGAAGATTCTATCGTTGGTTTTTATGCTATCAAAAGCAATCGCATTTTTACATCGTTATGTGACATGTACTATGATTTTGGGTAAAATTAGTTATTGGGTACGGTTAGTTGTATTCTTGTATTTAAACCCCGATGCCCAAATTAAATAGGTTATAAGTTTGATCAGTGTTTCTGTGTATATGTGTATATGTCTGTGTGGAATCATTTTAGTACTATCGTCTGACTTCGTTTTCGGGAGCGGGAGTATATAAAGATTAATTTTGCTATTTGTTGTGCCATTTATGATGATAAGATGATCATAAGTAATAAAATCCTATAATGAAATTTCTTCGCATTCTAATTTTGAAATAAACTATAAAAAATAAAGAAAATTGTAAAAATATCGGACTAGTATATCTTTTCCGATACCGGGAATCGAACCCGAGCCTCCTGGGTGAGAGCCAGGTATGCTAGCCACTAGATCATATAGGAGACGGTTACTTGTCGATTTTCTATATTGCCTAGCTTCCTAAATTGAATAGTTAGATTCATATGAATAGATTATTTAATTTTCGAATATGCAACTAATTAACGATTTAACTTTGAGAAATATATAAACATGTTATTTTGTTGTCTATATTTTATACAAAGGAAATAATTTAATTTTTTGTTTGTTATATAGAAAAAATATTTATGCCGAATAGGCATATTTTGTTCACTTCTTCACAAGTTAAATGAATGAAACATTTAATTTTAATCTGAAGGCGATTCTCACCGTTTCGCTCTCATAAATCTACCGCTATATCGCATATATCGCAATCATTATATTCCTGTTCGTCGTCTCCTAGGTACAATAAGTCGATGAGAGAAACGTACACCAACTTATTATAATGTGTAAATTACCCTCTGGCCTTTTGTTGAGGTCGACAGACAAGCTGATGGTCCACTTGATGGTAGGTGGCTACCGTTGCTGTAACATAAGCAACGACACAGGTGCTGCAAGTGCGCTGCCGATCATAGAAGGATTAAGGATAAGGGATAAGGAAGGGATGGGGTAATGGGCTCTGGCATCACTTACTCGCCGAAACACAACAACACATAATATGCTGTTATTTCGGTTCACGGTGGTCTTATATAAGGGCGTTACTGCCGCCTGACGGGCACTGCTATACTTTTGAAAATAAAGAATTACCTACATTGAATAGTTTTAATTGTTGGCAACGTAAAAGCTTTTATTTAAGGACGATCTAGAGCCAAATTGGTGAGATACAAAAGTTTATTCACCTTACTTGAACTGAGAATCTATTATCTCTTTCTATGTTGTATCTATTTGACACAAGATAGAAAGAGACAATGTAGCATACGAGCTTCCGTTTGATAATAATATTCAAGGACAACCCGGACATCGCCGCGCTAAAGCCCTGCATAAAAAAAATGACCTTGCGGTAACTTTGTTTACATTTGGTATCGCTTCTCAATGGCCCTAGTATACACATCCATTCAGATTTTTGCTCCTTTCATAAAAATTTGCATGAAAAAATAAAGCACTCCGTTACATAATCAAACAACGATTAATTCACGGCGAAGAAAGACACTCCGTAGTCGAAAGTAATGTCTAGTATTTATTAACACGTCTTCACCCCAAGACCATTATGCGCGCGTAAAGGAAACGATAAGGTGGAGGCAATTTAAACACCTAATGACTCATCTACTCCAACTTTAATAGGAACTTCGTTGGATTGTGATCACGCGAAGAACCCACAAATTAAACAGCTAGCAGAATGTCGTTTGTATGCAGACACCGAGCGTCTAAATTGATTCAAATATTTTAACTTAAGTATTTTGTTAAATTTAATTAATTAAAATTATTTTAAATAATTAAAATTAATTTAATTGAAATAGTGGCGCGGTACACTGCGTTTCGCAGTAATTTAAGCAGCCCAGTCTGGCGGCAGTCCCTTACAGAAGATCACCGTGAAATAACAGCATATTTTATTATGTGTTGTGTTGTGTTGTCGGCAGCGCACTTGCAGCGTTGCTTTTGTTATAGGCGACGCTAGCCACCTACTAACATGTTGACCTTCAGCCTGTTATTTTGTGTAAACATTAATTTAAATTTTATATCATATTTTTATTTTATTTTATTCAGGACAATAATCTTCTGTATGTAGGTACACATATGACTGTACAACCAGCACGGTTATCTACAAAATTGTAAAAAAAAACCACAAAATATCGGTGAAATATGATAATTATTAGATACAGTTAGATTTTAGTATTAATTACAAATGATAACACAAGATTAAACCTCAGTGGTTTTTAGTGTTATCATTTTACATGTATTATATTATTAGCCTGAAAATTGTTAAAATTATAAATAAATAAATAATTAAAAACAGCAAATGTTTTTTATGAGTTCATACTTATAACAAATATTTGCTATTAATTTTACAATTTGAAAACCTCAGAAAAAGCAACTTCAAAAAAATCTAACAGTGAAAAGTAAATTATTAGTCTGTATAATACTAAACTCACCCAATTACATCCGGGCGATGTCAGGACGCGCCGGTCTTATAATCCAATAAATAATAATAATTACATCACGGAGAAAACATATTTGCTGTAACTTCTCGGAATTCTTCTTATTTTGTTTCATGGCGAATCCCAAAATAACCCGTTTTTTTACATATGTATATATTTTTCAAACTCAACTACGAGATTACAAGTTGAAAATATATCTACTAGGACTATTATTATTATGTGACACATAGGGAGAAAGCTTCTTAGAAATAGATTTTGTGCCCGATGTCGCCATTGACCTTTGAAGTGGGTTGCAGTAAAAACGTCGATAATGCAGAAATCAATAGCATTGACGTTAATAGAACAAAATGTTATAGAAGAATATGGAGACGGGAGTCCCCATAAAAATATTTCAATTAATTTTTCGATAAAATTATTTCCAACACTTTATTCGAAGTTCTTTTATTTTCTGTCTTAAAAATATTTCAAAATGTAGAAAAATGTGGGAATTCTCCGACACATGCGATTTGCAACTTCGCTACTGGACTACACTACAACATTCATTGCTTTGCATTAGATACAACCAAGCGTATAGTTGAACTGCTTACACACAAATCCACTGAAGTATGGAGAGAATGCATACAATTCGATATTTCCGCTTGACATACCTATATACGGTTCACTAAACGTTACTTGCGCGTTTTGCTTGACGAGATGTCAAATAGAATCCGATAATAGCTCACTACCGGCTACTATCAAACAATACGTGAACTGGCTGACGAATTATCGCACATCACTTCACACTACCTACAACACAATCGTAGAATAGTTCAATACACAATTTAGTTCATTGTTGGTGTACAGTAAGCATGTATGTCCAAAAGGAAAAGAGAAACATGATTTTTTTTGTCATTAATATATTGTTTTCGCAAATGTTTCATTATTTTATTAATTACCACATGAGTAATAATATGTCCCAAAAATAGACAAAAAGTTTTGAGTAGCAAGTTTTTGAATAAAGGGAAGTTTTTCCTTTCAATAAAATATTAAATATAGACTTCAATATATTAATATTCCATAGTGCAAATTATATCATTACCAACCTGAGATATATGTAATAAAACGTGTCCATGTTATAAAAAAAAATCAGGCACTTATATTACTGAAATTTTTGTAGATTGTGTACACGTATAATAAATGTTTTAGAAACATATTTATGAAAAGATTCTTTATATACATATTTATGCACTTGACTCTACACCTTTTACCGACTTTTAGATTGGTTTGTTTATATTGTCAATTCCTCCTATGTGGATCTTGCTTGATTCATTTTCTAAGAAATAATTAAAATATTATTTTTAAAATTTATATTAAATGCATTCTCATGCAGTACTTTACACTTTTATCTTGAGTACTGAACATTAACAGTTCAATATCTCACTAATTTTTCTTTAGTGAACGCAGAATACTGTACATATTTCGGATTTATTTGTTTATTTATTTTTGTAAATTATATACACAAATCTTTCTCATTGTCTGGCTTAGAATAAATTGCGGAGAAACAGACAAGAGTGGTCATAGACTTTATTTTATAAATGTATAGACATTATAAATTAACTGTTTCAATGCAGATGATGATATGATAACAATATACAAACTTCTATTTTTTGGTCTTCAGTTTTTTTTCCCATACCAAAAGTTCACACCGCACCTAAAAAAATATTTCATCGTAAAAAAAAATTAATGTAGACACATATTAGGGAGTCAATTTAATAAATAGCACTTAGGTTTAGAGCTAAGTTAGATAACTAACAGCCAACTCCGCTCCACTTAGAGCTGGAACTAACGGATCTTCGGCTTAACAGTTCCTTGTAAAGCTCTTTAATACGTACTCAGAATCAATGACGTTCGAGTGATTGTATCCGACTAGCAAGTGGCGAGCGATGCTCAGGGCTTTGACAAGTAAATTACTGCGTACCAAACACGTCAATACAATTTATCCTTACTACAATTTGCTATGGCTTGTAATTTGAATTGGTTTACACTTCGATTCGATAGTAATAAAAATATTGTAAATACTTACACGTTATAAAAGAAAGTCGTCCACCGTGTCTCTATCTGTATGTATGTTTGCGATGATCTCAAAAACTACTCAACGGATTTTCATGCGGAACGCATTTCGGATTTTCACTAATCGAAAGACCGTCAAACGAGGAAACTTTTTTATATAGGTACTTATATAATTTGCAGAAAACAATTGCATCCTTGCGAAGCCGAGAGCGGGTCGCTAAATTTATAATATTTTCACCTTGA
This sequence comes from Synanthedon andrenaeformis, assembly GCA_936446665.2. Taxonomy (NCBI): domain Eukaryota; kingdom Metazoa; phylum Arthropoda; class Insecta; order Lepidoptera; family Sesiidae; genus Synanthedon; species Synanthedon andrenaeformis. The sequence goes on along the minus strand of OW387781.2, from coordinate 6,569,052 downwards.
GTATACATATGTGTAGTTGTCAATATAACAATATAATGTATAACTATATGTGTAGTTTGTATATGTATGTAAATAAATATTGAAATATACCTAAGGTTTGCTAGCCCTTAGGGCTTTAAGATAGATTGACGGTACGGAAGAAACAAGTTTTTTTATGTTAAGGTCAGCAGACAGGCTGACTGTTCACTTGACGGTACTGCGCTGCCGACTATAGTATGATTAAGGAAAAGGAATTGGGAAGGGATAAGGAAATGGGCTCAAATCTCAGTCTAATATGTGGATTACAAATAGTAAATCTCCTACTCTAATGGTGAAGGAAAACATAGTGAGAAGAACTTGTGGGAGAAGACTAGCAATAGACGAGGAAAGGAGCTGTCCGTTCCAATTCACCGATTCCAGATATCCAAACTAGTCAAATAAAATTATACCAATAACATTGGTTTACCATTTATATCAATACCAATACCGTTCCTGTTTAAGGAATCCCATCTAATACGCGTATATGTGAAGTGTCCATACTATCCATATCCATACTAATATTATTAATGTGAAAGTAACTGTCTGTCTATTACCTTTTCACGCATAAACTACTCAATCGATCATCGTGAAATTTCGCATACACGTTTTCAGGGATACAAGAAAGGACATAGGGTACCTTTCATCCAGAAAAAAGTACTGTTCCCAGGGGATAATCTAAAATAAAGAAAACTGACGCCTGGCAAAAGCGTTATATATAGCAACAAGATGACAAACGTTATATTGCTTATTTATATATATATATTTTATTTTTAAACGCGGACGAAGTTGCGGGCACCAGCTGGTATGTAATAAATACAGGCTGAACGCTGAACTTCTAAAATACTTCTAAACTATAATAATATAATGATTTCTCATATAACGTCGAAACCGCATCGAACCGAGTTTTCATAGGAGAGAAGCATACAAAGTTTAGCAAACAACTTATTTTCCGAACATAGCTCTTTATCGAAGTTTGTTCTCATCAACATGAGCTAACGAACGATGGGGAGAGGAAAACCTCAGCAAATTTCTTTCTAATAATCTTGCCGTCATCATCTTCAGCACGTAATTCCAAAGAACGTTGTCATTATATTTACATAAACAATTTCCATGTAATTGCAAAGTTTTAATTAATTCGCTTTAGTTGAATCCGCCTAATCAATATCTAATATGTGGGATATTGATTTTTTAACCAATAAATCTGTCAACAAAATTACAGAATTCCACATATGTAAGGTCTACAAAATTATAGGTAATGATGAGATCTACATACTTTAAACACAATTTTTAAAATTAATATACCTACAAAAAACAAATATACAAAAAATCAAATCTTTCCTCTATAATATTAGTGTGGACACAGAATGAGTAATAGTACAAGTATAGATAACCCACAATATTAATTGTAAAAAATTTATCAACTGTTGAAAGTTTTATATTTTTATGGTTGGTTCGAATAAGTGTTAAATAAAATAGAAAATGTTTTAAATCTTTTTTATATACGTTTTAAACCTTTTTAAAAGCAAAAAAGTAATTATTGACCCAAGAAAGCAATTCGCTCATCTGGGTTATAAATCTCTAAATATTCAACGAAATCAGTTCGCTAGTTTATGCGTGAAAAAGTAAGATAATTCTATTCAGTTACAGAAACATACATAGGAAAAAGGCTTTTGCGTTACTATTTCTTACATGAATTTAATGAAAACAGTAAATATAAGCTATGCTTTTCTATATTTCTAGGTTTTCGACGATATTGGAACACCTTTTAAAGGTTCGAAGGACTATTAGACGAAAGACTCACGTCCCAATATAGAGTTCTGGTAAAGACACCTGCTGTAATATATCAACAAGCTGCGACAGGTAATGGCGAAATAAAAAATGGTTGCAGCGCACACCGGAGCGGAGCTATGTTATAGAAAGTGGAATATATATTTTCAATATTTATTTCCTTTGCAGAAATTTTGGGGAATACTCTGTTATATATCTAATTTATATTGTTACTGGCTGTACCCGCGACTTCATACGTGTTGTTGTTTGTTTTTTGAAAAATTTACAGAAACCTAACATTTTTTCAGGGTAAAAAGGACAAATCCAGGTAATAAGCTATATGTGGGCCAAATTTCATCCAAATATTACATCCAAATATCCAAATATTTTGTATACTTATTACTTATACAAACATACTTACAAAATGTCGCATTCTTATGATTAGAATTCTTAATTTTTCAAACTACAATAAAAATATATTGAATACATATTTAATGTCAATTTATTGACAAGAATAATATATTATTAACTTAGTCTTGGCGGGAATAAAACTAGTTATTATTTTTCTTTAGAAGGGTGTCTGACCTTTTAGTCCTACAAATTTTGACCCTACATGAAAAAGTGCCCATTTGACCCGTTCGTGTTTTGAATGAGTCAGAAAAAAAAGCAATTTATATCTAGTTCATACATATTATTAAACTTACTAAGTCATGATGACACAAGTAAAAAAATCTTGATTCACCCTATAACACAAATATTCATGAAAAATTAAAACAAAGATAAAGATTCGTGATGAGACTTACATTAATAATTCCCATTACATGCTTTGAAAATCGTACAGAAAATGAAATTTGACGGTGAATAATAATTACAGACACTAGACAATGCAAAGCTCTGCAGCTGAATTAAGCAATTGAAATTTATCTGTCTGTGGAAAACAGATAGTTAAGAGACAGTAGTCAAAACTTTGTTCAATGTTACAAATTAATATTTGCGATGAGGAAATGTCTTTGATTAAACCTGTCAAAATTTTATTGAATACACCGACCCTTGCTGTGAGCGTACCTATTTAAAGATTAATTCTAAAGTAATATCGCGGTTGTTCACCTCAAAATTTGTAATTACATATGAAATACAAATTATAGAGCAGGTTCAAATAAGAATTAAAAATACAGATCATAGCCCAGTCAATCGACGACTGTTAAGGTAGAATTCGGTTTTTACCGACCGCGATGTGCGAATGCGACCTTACGACTACGCGACTAAAGTGCTCAAGTGTCCAACCCAAACTGTTAAATATTCTTGCAATAACAGTAATTTCTGTAGTAAACAGTTCTTCCAAGCATTATGTCGGAACTTTTAACTATGAAAAGAAAAAGAATTATTCGGTAAGTTATTGGGAGATGAAGAGTAAGACGATATCACATTAATTCTCATACATCTGGAAAACAGAATGAAGATCGCCTCAATTTTCACATCGCGAGGAGAAGATAAGAATTATCAACTAATTCTACCAGTATCAATATCTCAACTTCATGCGAGGTAAACGCCGCCATTTTCATTGGTTTGGACGCTGTGAATTAATGAAATGAATCTAATCAATGAATCTCAATGGCCTCTTAAACATTCTATGTAACTATGTAAATATTAAAATTTCATTCTGTATTAAAACAATTGCAGTGCCTAGTCTCGCAAAAACTCGAGAATGGCTAGACCTATTTAAATTTGGTTTTCACTTATGGATAAAGAGATAAAAGGGGAATGATTGTGTGTATAAAATTGAACCCCCAACGGAGCCCGTAGGGGGTCACTAGTATTAATATAATAATATTAGACATACATAGTTAATTTTGTTGTGAACCTATAGCATAACCAGACGTCCGTTGTTTCAATTTAATCCAATAATCACGTCCAACTTTGACATTTAACACCAATTACGGTGTCAAGTATTATTCATCGCAGTGGAACGGTCGACAACCACCTGCTCACTTCAAAGTGATTCATACAGTAAAACTCCCAAATATTTAAACTGTAATAACATGTCTACAGGCGCGTTGGCCGAGGGTGTTTTCCTTTAGCGAGGTCATATTTAAATTTCAACTTTCTCAAGTTCGCCCTCTTTTCAGAGCCGCGAGTTTCGCCTAAATACTATTGCATAGATGTTTGTAATACAAACTTACTTGGCAATTGATGTGGTTTGCCTGTAGAGAGTTTTTTATACTCATGTCGTCACTGATTAATATTTTAATCTCTTAAATTAATGTTTTAAAATTTAAGTTTTATTTTTATTTTCTATATTATTTTATCTTTCGTTATTATTCGTAATATAATTTTCATTAAGAAGCATACTTTTTTAGTAAATGTGTGAATAATCGACCATATACATATGAATAACATAGCACCTATATTTATTTATAGTTTTAAATTAATGAACACTAAATTAGATATTATTTTGAGCAAAAATTTAAAAAATCACTATTGTAATATTGTGTACCTCAACTCATATTTATACTAACTAGCTGTGCCAGCGACTTCGTACCTACGCTTTAAAAAATGAAATTATACAATTATAACGCCTGACATCTTTATGCTGTGACGTCAGTCGCGTAGAATTTTTTATATTTTTAGACGATCCCTCAAGAACCTAACATTCTTTGAAGAAAATAGAGGTAATAAAACTAGTGCCAAATTTCACCCAAATCCGTTTAGCCATCGAAGAAAAAACACACAAGCTTTCGCATTTATAATATTATAGTAGGATTAGGATTTGGATTAGGATGGTATACGCAATATAACTATTGTACTGCTATAATGGTGTATGAAACTTAAGTACCAAGTACCAAGTGATAAAGATTAATGAAGCCTCGTAGCCATTCCTTTAAGCATCACAGTAACAAAATCCCTTCGCGAAGTGTTATAATATTGTGATGACATAAATCTTCGAAGACATGGCTTGTTTACTCATAAATGACGTACCTAATCACATGCATGAAACGCCAGGACAATCTATTTTATGAATAGGAAGGCAAACTGGCAATTCTGCTGGGTAACTGTGTTCCGCCTTAATAAATTCTATTTCCATTCAACGTACTACAAGCCTTAGTCCAATGTAAATTAAGCTAGGTGCTGACAAGACGACAACTCTCATTCTCTTATGCAATTCAACATTTTGCTTGTAGAGAAACCTCGATGTCACAGCTTGGAGAAAGTCTTAACACGTAGTATGGAAGTTTTGATTAATTTTCACTACAATAGCGCGCTGTTAGTTAACAGTTTCCACATGTGTTTATATTTAAACTATTTATTAAATGTTTGTAAAATGCAACAATAAAAACAACTTTGTATACTTATGTAAATATTTCGTCACTATTGCTATCAGAGTTAGTGGTCCGCAATTTAGGCGAGCGTTACGTCCCCCACAAAAGAAGATGGTCTACAAAAAATCCTTGGATTCTATCAAAGATGAAATTTGATACGATTGGTACCGTATTTTTTAAATTAGTTTTCATTGTACATTTAATGATTAGGATATTTTTTATGGAATTCACTACGCCTATTAAAAATAAAATGATTGAATTGAGTTTAATAATTACTAATTAATTAGAATTAATTAATTAACAAGAACATTTTTTGTTTTTTCATAATAATGTACATGTCGCAGTTTAGATGCGTGCGATTTATAACTGCACTAAAATTTGTTACATGTAACAAGTAAAAGTTATAGTACAAACAGCAGCAAGACATGCATTTTTACTAACTCTACTTCACTAATATTTTAAATTTAAAAATTTGTGAATATATTTGTATGGGTGGCAAGCTTTTTTAAAATAATAGTATTAAAAATGCTACCTTTTTCACGTATGAAACTCGCATTTAATAGAACATATCCTGGATTAACACACTTTCTATCCAGGCAATGGTAGGTTTCCGTTGAATTTTCGTTCAAAATTTATTCAATGAACAATGAACGACGAATAAGATATTAAAACACTTTGGAATTTATGAAACACCTAGCATGAGTAACACCCAAAAACGTAGAAAACGTAGATAACACCCAAAAAATAAATATTTTATTAATGTGTTAGCATAAGAATAATTTCATTGTTTAATTTTGTAATTGTTATTATTTTTTTTATTTTAAAGATGACAAAAAGAATGGTATCCTGAGTTTCTTTCAGGGTTTCTCAGGATTCTCAGGATCATCATCACCTTGGATTTTTCCCCGAAACCCTGGCAAATATAAATTTATAATGACGATCACAAGAGTTTGTTAGAGAAACCTAAATCATAAATAAATATTTAGATTTTGACTAGATTCTAATAGCAAATGTGTGATGGCTCAATTGTCGCTAGTTGTCATAAGAAGACAGCTAACTAGTGAGTGTCTGCTGTGGTCTCCTGGGCAAGAAGTTGGAATACATAATTTCGTGCTAATTTTTAATTAAAAATCAATTATTATTATTATTAAATATTCGAATATGAACAAAGGATGCAACACATCACAAAAATAATAAAATAATAATTGAAATAAACTCTGTTAACTAAAAAATATATGATACCTTTAAGCTACATTATAATCGTTTATTACACAGGGTCCCAAATTCAATACCCGAGTGTGTAGTGCGAGTTTTACTCGATCAAATGCATCAAACGAGTATTTATTACCATACAAATTCACGTTTACGCGTTTGACGCGTTTGATCGGGTAAAACTCGCACACACTGGCAAGGACAACTTTGGATTTGATAAAAAAAGCAAAAAATAGAATTTTTAAAAATAATCCGTATTTTTTTTTTCAAGACTAACTTCGAAACGGCCGCGTCTATTTTGCCTTAATTTTCTTTTGCAGAGAAATTCACAGAGAAGAATCTAAGCTACTTTTAACCCGTAAGCGTTGGCTCTCCAAAGAATTTTAAATTTAATTGAATGGAGCCGTAGACGATCACTTGTAATAAATAAAAATATACCTAAAATATAAATATCTAGGTAGGTACATACCAAGTTTATATTAAAACAATTGCAAAATAACCTGTTCAAAAGAAAGTCCATTAGCTTTATTTTTAGCACTCATGTCCCTGACCTAAATGCACTGCACAGGTTGCAGCTTCAAGCGAGTATTTGCAGTATTTATTCATGTATAACTGTTCCCTATATATGTTGTTACTGTGTACACAATAAGGTTTTGTGGGACTGGTGTACACGGAGCTAAGTAATTATTAAATCGCATCTCTCCATAGTACGACGACTGACAATTCGTCGACAAGTTACTAAGTTACATTAAACGCCGGCACTTACTAATGGTATGGCACGGCACGACATGGCAAATGATTTTTCCTGAAAATATATTATTTTTTATTATAATTAAAAAATATTTACACTCCTTTATTTCGATACCAATAGTCCGTAGCGTTCCGCGTCATGCTTCCGCATGCCGCAGCATCCATTCAGCAACAAATGCTATTATCAATAAATCCCAATTAATATTTTTAACAAAATTATTCTACGACGTCCATACCGTCAGTCAGCGCCGGCCCTAATGCGCCATATTCGCCGGTATAAATAAATTAAATAAGTAAGTAATACATTTTTCATCTGATTTTATTTTATTTATTTATTTTACTTTATTTTATTATTTTATAGTCTGAAGGTTAACCCAATAAAAAATATTTTACCGAAACTGTCCCACAAATGTTTGAAATTGACTGAAATGTTTGAAATTAAACGAGTTTTAAACATATCATTTACTGTTTTTTATTTTATATTTTTAATTAAAACAAAGTCCTGTATACTTTAAATCTTAATGCCAATAACGGCTATAATTCTTTTTTATGTTAAAAATATGTATAGAAAATAAAATAGATTTATATAAATACCGATATCATTGTGTAACAACTATAATTCACAATTCATGAGAATGCATAAATTCATGAAACGCAGTGTGCCCTGCCACTACTTTCCAAAATCAGACCAGAGAGAACTTTGAAAAGTTCCTTTCCAAAGTTGACCCTGCCGGAAATTGAACCTGGGATCCCTGAGACGTTAGGCAAACACCCTTACCACTCATGCAAAGGATCGTCAAATATAATATTTAAAAAAATGAAATTGTAAAACTAATTAAATTAGAACAATATAGGGGAGGCAAACTACACCCAACTAAACGAAACCCCAGCGAAATGAACTCTCAAAATCAGAGCAGAATGTATGCAAATTAGTTGGCAACTTCGTTCGCTCTCGCGTGACTCCCCCTGCCCTGTCCAGAAAATTCATCTACGTTTAATTCAATGTACTGGAAAAGGTAACGTGGATGAAATATACGAGTTTCATAAATACATAATGGTAGTTATTATAAGTGTAACGTGAAAATCTATAATCTATTTTAAATACGAATATTTAGCCTTATTCCATGCTTTAATTCCATTCAAACTATTGGTGATTTTTTTTAAATCCGATGAGAAATTTAGAAGATTACCTTCTAAATATAAACAAACTACTTATTTATAATATTAGTAAAGATAAAAAACAGCATAGTCTTGTCTGTAAAAGTGTAATCTGCAATGTTGTTATTAATATGTCAATCGCATAAAAGTGCTTATTCCATAACCTTTTAAGTATTTAAGTGTAAAATGAAATTTTAATTAACTTCCTACACTTAATAAGGGAGACCTTACACCCCTCATTTTACTCTTGAAACGGTACCTAAATTAAATACTGATGGAACCTTCTCTTAACTTTGAAACGGACACTAATGATGAGCTGCAAGTGAAAGCAACAGGCGGAAAAGTTTATGACGTCAAACATTTTATACGACAATTGTGTCTTGAGCTTGAGAATATCTTATTAAGTATTACCAGGGAAATTAATTTACATCCGTCGATTGCAATTTACCGCGAATTTACAACAATTTATTTCTGTAATTTCGATTTATCCACCATGTTCTAACATCCGTTTCATAAAATTTGGTGTTTTCAGTCGACATCGTAGTTTAAACTTAACGGAAAAAATACTGTGTATTGGCATAGAAGTCTTACAAAGAATAAATATAACATTTTTTTATTGATAGAATAATTTAATGTTTCAAGCCGTACTGCGTATCGCAGCCTTAAACTAGAACACAAGTCTGACCCCTGCACAATTACTTAATAATCAATTCCGCAAACTGCGTTGTATGTAGGAAAAGTAGGAATGATGCAATCTATTGAATGGTTGTTTCAAAAAGTGACCATTGTGTTACGAATTACATAAAAATATTGTAGTCGACAAAACGCAAAAGCAGATAGACAGCATAGACCGTGAATAATAATGAATAAATGATCGTGCTATTGTATTTTGGTACGTATAGGTTATAGTCAGTTTAACAAAACGTCGAATCTATTTTCCCTATTTTTAACTAAACCTTTTTATCGTAGTCTATAGACTCTCTGCGATAGGCCTTCTGTTATAGCACACCTCACATAGAAATAAATTGTGGGAACTGTATTTTTTTTTGAAAGATAAAAATATTTTTAATAATTCAATCTTATCGCTAGTCGCTCTCGCTTCGCTAAGAAGACAGCAAATGGAGTTTTCAAGTAATTTACATACATTGCTTTTTGTATTGTGAACGAGATGGACGTCCCGAGACCTCACTGGTTGAGTCCTTTTTTGTAAGGTGAAATTTGAAAAGTTTGATGAAACTCGTCCTAATGTGTAAGTTTAAATTAATTTATGCAAAGGATTCTGCTTTCATTGTATTATGTCGAAGACTTTAAAGGTATTTAGGGGATCCAGAGTGGGACTTCTTTGTCGCTAAGTTCAAAGTATTTAAGTAACTAACGTTTATTACTGTGGTATGCATCTAAAACTGCGCATTACAAAGCTCCATGTAGCGTACAAGGCCGTGTCACGGTCATACACGGGCAATTTTGTAGCAGTCATGACCGACTACTTCAAGCAGCAACTAAATATTAAATTCTATTTCTTGACATTTTAAACTTGACCGCTCGTAGTATCGATCGTCGTCGTCATGAAGTCTATTATAGCAATTGCATCAAATAAAATACGTTTTGCTTTCGACCGATCTCAAAACAATAAATATCTTTGTTTTAACTTTAATTTTTCGACCTGAATTTTTTCGACGAACCATTACAGAAAGGAACAGTAGTCTTAAGATAATAATGGATCGTCATGACTCCTATCTGCGAGGAGGTTAAATTTCTCTAACAAATTCCTTTTGTTACAGAAATTTTATCCTGAATAATAATCCTATCGATTAGTATAATAAAACAGCGAGTGTTTGTTTTTTTTAATTTTAGTTGGTTCGAGTCCCGGGCGAGTCAAGCGAGTTTAAAAAAATCTTTGAATGCAGTTTTGTTTCTTTTTAAAAATAAAGGAATGTCTCCTTTATGTAAAATGAGCTAGCTTAAGGATTTAAGGTAGTTTCCCTCCAGGGCCCGACTTATTTTTCCACCCTGTATATATTAAAATGACTGACTGTGTTTGACTGAGAAGTAATTTTTATACAAATTCGTCTGTACTACAGACCGTATGTACAGACGAGTATGCATAAAAATTGATCCTACTAACGTAATCATAATCAATAAGCTGTTGCATGCATCATACTACCGAATTAGATCAGCCGGGTTAGCTTAGGTCAATACAATTAGCAGTAATTGGTCAGAAGGGAGGGCGAATATTAGGCACTCACTTTTACTGTCCTTTTGATGCCGTCCCAGTGATGACATAATCTGCTCTTGCTTTTATACGAAAGATCTCGTGTTGTGTGGTTTTAGTGTTACAATTTCGTGCCGGCCGCAGATAAGACGTCTGAGTAAATTTAATTGTAGGTTACGTAGAGGAACATTTTATCGCCTGTATTGGTATGTACCCGTATTTAAAATACTATAAAAATGCCATTTGTACTTTACAATATTTTAGTTTTTTTTTTAGCAACTGTTATAAAAAAAACTCTTAAATCCTAACTTTTTTTTACATACATACATAGTTAGGAAATACATAAATTTCAATCAATTTCAAAATATTTTCTAAATAAAATATTGATTGAATATTATTGGTTGTACATAATAATCAATGGTAATATTATGAATGGAGTATATATTAATTATAAAAATATATTGCAATATATTACCTTATTCATTAATACTCGTATTTTATTTAGAGAATACATTAATTCGATTATAAGCTTTTTAAATGTGTATACTAATTCCTCCAATTGAACAAAGAACTATAATTAAGTGTACCTAGTACTTCTTGTGCCCTAGTATTATCCCATATAGCTACACGAATATACTATTAGTATGAAAGTCTTTACTATAATCATATAATTTAATTTTTTAAATTTTATTAGTTTACTTTCAAATCCAAAATGTTATGTTTACTTACGTAAGCAAAATTATAATGTTCAAATCAATTCAAATAATCAAATAATAACATTCGTCGTATTACTACTGTAGAAAATCATGTGTATTCCTTCCGGCAATTTGATTTCAGTTCATAAATTCAAAATACTAATAAATTAATAATCAAACTCGATTCAAAATGAATTATTATTCAACGAACAATCACAGTGCATGCATCTTCAAATTGGTCATATTCTGTTGAATATCAACAGTTAATTATGTAAACCTTAGTCATATTGAAATATGAAGTTTGTATTAAATTTTAAAATAATTTTGAACTCTATACAAACTTTATATAACAAGTAACATTTCACGAATTAATGGATAACGTTGTTCGCATCGCACCTACTTAATCTTAATTAAATCCACTGCCCAAGAGACGTATAATTGTGGCCCACGGTGAAACCGTTGTAAAACCCTAATGCACTTATTTAAGCCGTGACAAATTTTCGTTTTAAAACCGTCGCTCTTTACGTGTCATATAACATGATATTTATCGTGGATAGTACAAGATTTATTATTTTCTAGCTTGGGTCCACAACAAAGGAGGCAAGGCGAAGCTTAAATGAAACTTTACCAATCATCCTGTCATTGGTGCATTTCAAGCGAGAACTTCAGTTTATTTTAAAGAACTTTTAATTCTGCATTTTGTATGGAATGCTCTTTTCTTGCAAGCCTTTGTTTTATTGAAGTTTTTGATTAAAGACAGTGAAAATATGTTGTTGTAATATTGAAATTAATAGATCAACCTCAACCCACCAATATGTCGAATGAATCCATACCTACTACAATTATAAATTATAAATGTTAAAGTAAATTAGTCTGTCTATGTATCTGTTACCCTTTCACAGCTTAACTACTCAAGCGATAGGTACTGTATTGAAATAGTGTTTAATAAAAACTATTTTCAGTAAACTTTATGACTTCTTGTGTCGTTGGCCCATCAGTAAATATAAAATAGTTTGTTAAGGTGTATAACGCCGATTTGGCCTTGAAATATTAGGCTAATTTCCCCGCGCCACCCTCTACAAGAGATCGACCGCACAGAGATGGCAAAGAGTAGTATGGAGACTAGACGACAAAGGCACGACATAGTCGACTGAGCCTACTAAATACCTACAAATTTATAATTATTTACAATGTAGAGGGATAATTCAGTAACAATGAAGCGTGTTTTGTTATTTAGGTAGTAAATTATGTTACCTAGTTAAAATTTTTACCCGTCTGCGCCACAACGAGGGTTATGTTTTTAGAGTGTATAGCGGCGCGCTCCCGGCTTGGCCCGGGGTGTATTTTTTCTAAAATAAACATAGCCTAAGTTACTCCTTATTACATCAGCTACCTGCCAATAAAAGTCCCGTCAAAATCGGTCCAGCCATTTCAGAGATTAGCCGGAACAAACGAACAGACAGACACACAAAAATTGTAAAAATGTTATTTTGGATGTTATTTTGGATTTTTTCTAAAATAAACGTAACCTAAGTTACTCCTTATTAAATCAGCTACCTGCCAATAAAAGTCCCGTCAAAATCGGTTCAGCCATTTCAGAGATTAGCCGGAACAAACAGACACCCAGACAGACAAAAATTTGGTTTGGTTATGTGGTTGGTTTATTTTGGTGTATGTACTCATATATGGTATATGTACGTATATATATTCATATGCATGTAGTAAAAAACGGTTATTTCAATATTACAAACAGACACTCCAATTTTATTTATATGTATAGATGTATGTATATTTCTTTATACGAATATAAAATATATGGTAAAAGAGCCAAACAAAAGTTTTTATCAAAACTAACAAATTTTTTAATTTTCAGTAAAAACAATTGAGTTTTTGCACCAACCGTGCAAACTTCGCGTGGTACGTTTTGTTTGGGTAACGCTAATGCCGGCGGTAATAATTTTTTTTCTAATTTTGATATTTTTTTTCAAATTCACCAAGTGAGTGAAGTGACAATAAATTGAGACAAAAAGTGTTTTTTTTTTTTCATTTTGATAAAGATTACGAACTTTTTAGAGCGAGAATCTTGCTTCTTCAATTTTTTCAAAAAATCTATAGAGTGGGACAAAAAAGCGGCTGAGTGGATTAAATGGAAACTCTGTGGGGCTTTTTGGGGTATATTGAACTGTAAAAGGCACACTTAACATTTATTATTTTCTCCATATTTTTGATTCAGCGCTTGATTTTTCTAAAAGCTATCAAAAGCCCTTTTTTATAATTTTTAAAATTCATGTCAATAGAATTAAAAAAAAAAATGGTTGCAGAAAATTTATTCACGTTTTCATTTTGTTTTCGTTTTGTCTTGTCTTTTGCCATGTCTAATTGTTTTGGTTTGGTTTTGGGTCTTATTATTATTAATTGTGTAATTTTAAAGGAGGGGGGGGAGTAAGGGGGGAGCGGAGGGGGGCTGGGAGGATGGTGTTGATAGATTACCCTCATCCTTTCAAATGATACCTAACATGGGGGGTCTATTTGTAACCGTTGACCATGGTTACGTCAAATTTTTTACCTCGTCGAGACGTCCCCGATGAGCCCAAATACGATCCGGCTGTGACGCGCCGTTTCCGAGTTACGGTCGGGGGGTCCGCGGGGGGGTCAATTTTTTTATCTCGTCCAGACGTCCCCGATGAGCCCAAACACGATCCGGCTGTGACGCGCAGTTTCCGAGTTACGGTCGGGGGGGTCCGAGAGGGGCGTCAAATTTTTTATCTCGTCGAGACGTCTCCGATGAGCCCAAACACGACCCGGCTGTGACGCGCCGTTTCCGAGTTACGGTCGGGGGGTCCGCGGGGGGGGGGGGGTGTCAATTTTTTTATCTCGTCCAGACGTCCCCGATGAGCCCAAACACGACCCGGCTGTGACGCGCCGTTTCCGAGTTACGGTCGGGGGGGTCCGAGAGGGGCGTCAAATTTTTTATCTCGTCGAGACGTCTAAGATGAGCCCAACACGATCCGGCTGTGACGCGCCGTTTCCGAGTTACGGTCGGGGGGTCCGCGGGGGGGGGGGGGGGGGAGGGGGGGTCAATTTTTTTATCTCGTCCAGACGTCCCCGATGAGCCCAAACACGACCCGGCTGTGACGCGCCGTTTCCGAGTTACGGTCGGGGGGGTCCGAGGGGGGCGTCAAATTTTTTATCTCGTCAAGACGTTCCCGATGAGCCCAAACACGACACGGCTGTGACGCGCCGTTTCCGAGTTATGGTCGGGGGGGTCCAAGGAGGGGGCTTTTTTTTGGTGCCCCTGTAGACCGGATGACACTTTCCTAGGTGACAACCGATCACCCTCTATGACCTTCTGCAAAAGCCACCCTTCTATCCCTCATAGTTTCCGAGAAACGCTCACCAACTTTTTACCAGAACGGTGTACCGAGGATATCGGATTTTTCTGGAGGTCACGGGGGCGTCCCCTACGCGACCACCTACAATAGGGAAACCCCCCACCGCTCCTTCTAGGAGAACAATTCGATGAGTCACTAGATACGTGAGTGGGAATCCGGCTTTATAGTGGCTTTATTATTTATTTATTAGGCTTATTAATTTATATGTATTAATTAATAATTAATAATTATTAATATTAATTAATTTAATTAATTAATTAAGTAAATTAATTAATTAAAATTCATAAAAACTTTCCTTCCTCGTTTGGTTTATTTTTGATATATTACGCTTTTGCCTCCTTTGCTTACTTCCTATCTTTATTAAATTTAGATAACAAGTATATATACAGATGAATTATTAATTGAATATTCAAATTGAATATTTCAGATTATTAATAAATTGAATATTATATTACAACATAATTTATATTTAGTTTTATAAAGATTTAATTAAAAAGACAAAAAGAAAACCTATTAAAGTACTATCATGCACTGTCTGTTCTGCCACTAAAATGTTTATTCTTTGTTTATTACGTAAAAATTAATAATTTGATGAAGCACAACGCGGCACAGGTCCGTCTAGCATCAGGACTCGCCCGCACTGATTTTATGGACGAGAACGGGCTAGCGCTGAGTAAGTGGGGAAATATTTTTGATAAAAACATTATATAAAATTCAATTTTACGAATTTTCAAAAAGCGCTTTCAACAAATCATGCTACATTGTTATCTTCATAAGTGTACAAAATTTCATAATCTTTTGATAAATATTGTAGAAGTGAGATTGTTATAACTGAAAATAAAAGGGGTGAGTTTAGAATTTTTTTCCTGAATCAATTTCAATAAAATAAAAATTTTAATCCCAACAAATCATTCCTCATATCTTGTAGATAAACATATATTTTTTTCGCTGAAGAAAAGGCGTATATATAATGAATAATACTGTTACAAAATGTAGCAAAAATTTAATTTTTTGGAAGGATAAGCCTTAGAGTTACAAACTAAATCAGTAGTTGCATAAAATAAACATCGCACCTCTTTCGAAGACGTTCTTAACAATTGATATAGTGGATAATTAAGCAAATCGTCAAAGGAATTCGTTAATTCATTACTTCAATAGAGCTTAACATTTAGATTAAAGGAAAACAAAACTATTTGTTCATTTTCACAGTACAAAGACAACTGTAGGGGGAAAATTAAACGTGGAAATTTAGCAAGTATACCTCTAGCTGTTTAAGACAAGGAGTACCTCAGGCCGAACACAATTTTTACTAAAATGAGCGCAACCTAATAACCTATCAATGAAAGTGCAATATTGCACAACAAATTTTAGTAGCTTCTCGAAGATAACCGAAAAGATTTAAAATTGGAAGGTTTTTCTTAAATATTGTGTATTATGGAAAAAGTAATAAAAGTAGCAGGTTAAAACTTTAGTACAGAACTTGTTATTTTTTTCTATAAATCTGCGCGATTTAAACTTTTTTTAAATATGTAGTCTACTATGAACTGTATTTTATCTAAGTTTTAATTTTACTTTGGGAAATCTAATTAGGCGACGAAAATAACACTTTTCTGCTATGTACCCGCCTTAAGGAAAACGACTTTGAACTCCGTTGGCTGTTAAAGCGCGCAAGAGTGACATATACAAATGCTCAGTTAATTTAGAACACGTTAACTTTTACTTAAGAACATTATACAAAACGAACGGTTATCTTGAATTTATACCAGCAAAATCACCGTTGAGTTTAGACGGGAGGAAAAGTTTGTTGAATTTATTCCCGCTGTTTTCGTACTGTGTTCGTATCTTTAATGTTTCACATGTGGCTTTTACATGATCCCCGAGTTGGGCGTTGGTTTTCGAACAATAATTGTATAAATATTAATGAATAGGGAGACAATTTTCCTATCCGTGCCATGCCTATGCCATTGCTTGTGGCAACAATGGCCTCTTACCATGAAGTGGACCACCAGTCCGCATGTGGACTTGAACAAAAAAAATGTAATTGATAATCTTGGAATCTTCTTTATAAATAAAAAAATGAATCCCTAAATGTGTTGCTAAGCGCAAAACTCGAGAACGGCTGGACCGATTTTAATTCTGTCTTCACTCATGGATAGAGGTATAATCAGGGAAGGTTTTTACGTAAAAAAATGCACCCCGGGCGAAGCCGGGAGCGGGCCGCTAGTTACAAATAAAAATTTCAAAAGATCAAATTAAGAATTTGAGATAGGGTTAAACAGTATATAGCTCATTGGGTAGAAGCCTATGGATACATTGTAGAGAGTCACAACTTCAAATCCCTGTCCCTAGTGGATAGTATATTTTCAATATCATCTGTAGTTTAGAAATTATTTTCACACCCTAAAATTATTAAGTATGCAAAAAGATGCAAAAAGTATGCAAAAAGATGCAAAAAGATTATTAAGACATGAATATTTTCATTTTGATTTTTTTAATGGTTTTGATTTCTATCTATAAAAACATTCGTTTAATCCGTTAATTGAAGGAACATTGTCTCCAGAGAAAGGACAAGTAATACATCTTGTTCTCCAACTTTGTTAAAGGAGAAAAGGTAATGTATGCAAATGTTTGTAACTTTATCCCTTTAGTGTAATTAAGAAGACTTTGACCGTCTTATACGTCTGAAAAAGAGATACTAAGCTACTATTTCTATAATAATTTGTTGAAAATATTTATTCTAATAATATTATAAATACGAAAGTTTTTATGTTTGGATTAATGTTAGTCAATCACGCAAAAACTGCTGAACGGATTGAATGAAAATTGGCACACAGAGAGTTTGTTATCTGGATTAACATATGTCACTTTTTATCTTGGAAAGAATTTAAGTTCCCGAGGGATCGTCTATTAAAAACATAAAAAAATGCGGTGGCGGCGCAACCGTCATCACAGCGATAAACATGTCAGGTGTTATATAATATATATTTTATAAATTACTAATATATTTTCAAAAATTTAACTACAGCGCGTACGAAGTCGCGGGCACAACTAGTAATAAATATTTAAAACGTAATTTCTGTTAATTTTATTATTTTCCCATACGTGTTGCATGAGCGCTTAATTTGACAAAAATAATTTTATGCTACTTTTTGATAGTGGGTATACAAATAAAACCAGATATATATAATACTAGTGACCCGCTCCCGGCTTCGCCCGGGTTCAAAATAAAAGCTATCCTATCTTTTGAGTTGGACCAAATTACACATAGTTACGAAATTTTATCAAAATCGGTTCAGTAGTTTAAGACTTCATCACGAACATATGACACGTAATTTTTATATATGTTACCGGCTCGAAGACCACAATGTAATTAGTTGTAAATAAGGGATTACTAATTATGATTCTAAGTAAAATACAAATTAAACTTAAAATAATATATTTCTTGTCCAGACTTGATGTACGGATATTACTATACAGTGTCTGGTAAGAAAGTAACTAAATATAAAAAAAATATTCAAATATAGGGCACAATTTGTTACAATATCGACAGCGAATTTTTTTATAAGGGTAGTTTGTATCATAATTTTATTATTACTTGTAGTTTGTATTATGAATGTTGTATTAGCTTGTACATAATATGATAGTAAGAAGATCACGCTGAGTTTAGCAGTTATAACAGGACAGCCCTATTGGCTGAAGTAAATAAAGGAGAAATACCCTTAAGGTTAGTCAGCTTTTCCTCCATACAAACGTAGAATGATTATTACTCCGCTGTTTTATGTTTAATTTACAAAAGTAAGCATGATATCGATTTATCTTGTCGTTAACTAGGTTCGTTGCTATACAAATTAGTAAAAAAAGTATTAGTTTAAAATATATGATCCTTGAAAAATCCATATTTTAACACAAATTTTAATGCAACTTTGAGGGTGAATAGGTAACTCTAGTGTACAAAAACTCCAAAATACTTTAGCCACAGACATTTATTAGTTATTCAAGAGTTCAAATAATTTTACACGAAATAGATGCACGCAGTAGTTTTGCCAAAAAAAAGCATTTTCCCAAGGGTCTGTTTATGTTTTTTTTCAGTGCTCATTTTAGATATGAATCATTGTGCATTTCACTCGACTGCTCTTCCCGCGCTGTGTGCTGTATGAGACAGGACGCATTTTAACCACACCCACCGATGAGTTCGAGCCGCCGACTAGTTTAGCTTTAAAGAAATTCAACTGAGAAATAACAGGACGTGTGCTGTTTTGTTTTAGTGTGTTATGTTGTCATAATCCCTTACCCTATTCTAAGTTAGCAGCACACTTGCTAAGAGATACAAGTGGACCGGTCAACCGGTGGAATTTATTGCCAACAAAAAATGTCTCAATCAAATAAAACAACATATTTTATTTGATGAAGTTAAAATTAAATTATATGAATTTTTATTAGTCTAAAAACCATTCGTTGAAAGAAGTCAAAACATTAGGCACAGAAAAAGAATTGCTCCGAATTCGTAGCACAACGATACGTTAAGTCAAATCAAAGGGTTAATAAGAACATCAGAGTGCTCTTAGCTTCTCTTAAGTGCTCTTTAATACGAGTAAGGCATTGTAACCAAAAAAGTATTTTACAAATAAAATATTCAATGTTATTCCGCTTATACACTGCTGTTACTTTACACTAAATTAATATGTAAGAAATTAAGTCACTGAGAGCAATTATAAAATGACTCAAAGTAATTACACTAGTTTTTGCTCGTGGCTACGACGACTGCGTGAAAGTTAAAAGTAAAATTAATGTCCTTCCTCAGGCTTCATGCAAAATTGCACCCGTGCGAAGCCGGGAGCAGGACGCTAGTAAAAATATATGTATAATTAAATTTTCACATTTTGCCAACTTTGTTAAAGATCGTCATATAACTTTACTGCGTTAGAAGTACATAAATAAGTACTAAAGTAAATGAGTTAATATTAGGATTATTTCGTGACAAACTTCGTGCTCATACGACTGGGTAGCTTCGTTATTGTGCTGTCACGTCACTCGTGCCCACAAGTGACATAAATGACTTAATAAAAATTAATTATTCGTTATTAATTATTACTGTCAGGGCGTGTCCTATCGTACCCCAGGGCATATTGTGACTGAGCATAAACATCTCTTCCGTTACTCTTCTGTAACAATTTCCATTAACATTAATTTAACACCGATGAATTTATGTTTTTGAAGCTTTCCATTCAAATATTAATGTTATTAGCATTAATATTTGAATAGAAAGTAGTAGGCTCCCAAAAGGGTAATTTTGTTAAAGATCAATCAATGTATAAGGTACTAAATAAAGTTACCAAATGGTACTCTACTGTGAAAAACTAAATTCAAATGAAATCAGAAAAATATTGAGTGGCATGTAGCAAAATATCTTGATATCAAAATGGCGTATGGTTAAAAACCAATTCTATGCTCGTTTTTTTAGGTTTTTATAAATATGCTTTTAAAGCTTTTTGCTTTTGCTTTGCATAATTTAGTAGTAAGATCCGAAATAATACACTACTATATTATAAATACGAAAGTTTATGAGTACCTATGTATTTGATGTTTGTTACTCTTTCACACAAAAAAGGCTTAACATATTTTATAACCTGGATTTCTAATACTGTAATATTAGCATAGAATATCAGATGTGAAAATCGGTAAAATTTCAATACGTCTAAATAAATGTAAAATCGAATAATTTCTTAACTTCAATTATAATTAAGACAAATTATTTCTGACCACAAAATGAAGAGCTCTTGTGACTAAATTGTGTAAAACGCGCATCTTACTAGGCGTTTCTGTGGTATAAGGCACTCTCAGGCCGCAACAGTAATACTGTTTCTTTTACCTTAGGTTATATATTTATTTTTGTAATTCACGTTACATTCCTAATCCAAACATAATTATGTAACTCCGAGCTTAACTGTTGAGTTAAGCAAGAAATGCGATTTGTTGTTATTCTCGTGTTCAAATCAACAAAGGCATGTCACGTTAAAATAATTTACTGACAAAGGTCTGCGTACGATCAAAGACAGTTAATCCATTGGCCTTTACCTTTACTGTTGACGGATCATTTCTTGGTCTTCAAAGAGAATGATGTCTTAAGAATTACTTTCGAACTTTGTGCTTTTGGTTATGTTTTCGATTATGAGATTATCCAAATTCTTTGGAAATAAGTAGGTAGATAGTAGCGTTACGAATAATGAATAAATTTAATTGGGATTAGTGTACTGTATGTGTCTAGGTCTATAATGTCTATGTCATGTATGTAGATAATTCAAAGTGGCAATTGTGATAAAACGGAAGTGTAATATTTAGACCCCTATTATGTATGTATGTATTACGTATTTATTAAGTTCACGCCTAATAATAAAATTAAAATTTCATATTATTTTATTATTTAATGATTAAATTGTAGATCACTTGAAGAACATAAGGTTTACTTCAAATTTTAATGACATCAATTAACCAATAAACATCCTTTAAATTGAAAACATCCGTTTCAACATCGAGTTATACAACTTACAAATCTTACCAGTTACCAATTTTTTTTTTCAGTTAATGTCTGCAAGCAGGCTGACGGTCTACTTGATGGTAGGTGGCTACCGCCGCCTATAGCACAAGCAATGCCACAGGTGCTGCAAGTGCGCAGCCAACTACAGTAGAATTAAGGATAATTGCTAGCACAGTGAAGTGCTTGGAGGGTGCTCCTCTCCTCGACATGTCTATGCTTGAGCGGCATTGAAGGAGGGGTTTTTAGTCCTTGCGAGACGGGCATACGTCCATGGAAAAGGAATTTTTCGCTGCTCACGTAAAAAAAAGGATTAAGGATTAATTGAGATGGGACAGGGAAATTGGCTTACTCGCTCACCGAAACAACAGCACACACACTGTTATTTCACGGTGTTCTTGTGTAATTTATCTACGCGTTATCTCACAGAATCTCAAGGCAGAGAGTAACATTGACGTAACTTTCTGTATTTACACTCTCCCAGGTATGAGTGCGATAGTGCGATGGATCAATAGTTATGTGAAAACAAATTTATATTCGCACACTTAATGTCACCTCAACTTCAGTTAAGATTCGTTATATCGCTTTGTTGGCATAACAGCTCAGTATTCCCTCGAGATGTTAATTTTGGTGTGATATAGCTCAATATGAATTAACTATCTACGACCTAATAAACCTTTTAGGTTAACTATGCTTATTATTGTTATATCTACATATATGTTACTAGCGACCCGCTTGTAACTAATAACTAAATTATTAACATAACTAAATTAATTCTTATTATTGATAATTTGTTTTTGGTATATTTTTAATATGTTTTTTTTGGTGATTTTATTTTTTATTTCTATATGGAGTTTATTAATAAGATTGGCAATTAGATAGTGTTTTAATTTAGGTTCATTAGGTTTTTTGGAAGTGATGCTTTTGATAGAAGTAAAATTGTTTTTGGGAAATTCAATTTGATTACGAAAATACTGTGTAACTAGTAGGTTTTCTTCAATTTTTTTCGGTGTATTTGGATTTAATTTTTGGTGGTAATTTTTGGTGGTGGTAATTTTTGGATTTAATTATTAGGCTGATTTCCCCGCGCCACCCTCTACAAGAAATCGACCGCACAGAGATGGCAAAGAGTAGTATGGAGCCTAGACGACAAAGGCACGACCATAGAATAATAACTAAAGTGGGCACGACATAGTCGACTGAGCCTACTTTACTGCAAATACCTACAAATTTATAATTATTTACAATGTAGAGGGATAATTCAGTAACAATGAAGCGTGTTTTGTTATTTAGGTAGTAAATTATGTTACCTAGTAAAAATTTTTACCCGTCTGCGCCACAACGAGGGTTATGTTTTTAGAGTGTATAGCGGCGCGCTCCCGGCTTGGCCCGGGGTGTATTTTTTCTAAAATAAACGTAACCTAAGTTACTCCTTATTACATCAGCTACCTGCCAATAAAAGTCCCGTCAAAATCGGTCCAGCCATTTCAGAGATTAGCCGGAACAAACAAACAGACAGACAGACAAAAATTGTAAAAAATGTTATTTTGGATGTTATTTTGGATTTTTTCTAAAATAAATCTAGCCTAAGTTACTCCTTATTAAATCAGCTACCTGCCAATAAAAGTCCCGTCAAAATCGGTCCAGCCATTTCAGAGATTAGCCGGAACAAACAAACAGACAGATAGACAAAAATTGTAAAAAATGTTATTTTGGATTTTTTTCTAAAATAAACGTAGCCTAAGTTACTCCTTATTACATCAGCTACCTGCCAATAATAGTCCCGTCAAAATCGGTCCAGCCATTTCAAAGATTAGCCGGAACAAACAAACAGACAGACAGACAAAAATTGTAAAAAATGTTATTTTGGATGTTATTTTAGATTTTTTCTAAAATAAAAGTAGCCTAAGTTACTCCTTATTACATCAGCTACCTGCCAATAAAAGTCCCGTCAAAATCGGTTCAGCCATTTCAGAGATTAGCCGGAACAAACAGACAGACAGACAAAAATTGTAAAAAATGTTATTTTGGTGTATGTATCGTATATATATTCATATGCATGTAGTAAAAAACGGTTATTTCAATATTACAAACAGACACTCCAATTTTATTTATATGTATAGATGTATGTATATTTCTTTATACGAATATAAAACATATGGTAAAAGAGCCAAACAACAGTTTTTATCAAAACTAACAAATTTTTTAATTTTCAGTAAAAACAATTGAGTTTTTGCACCTTCGCGTGGTACGTTTTGTTTGAGTAACGCTAATGCCGGCGGTAATTTTTTTTTTAATTTTGATATTTTTTTTTCAAATTCACCAAGTTAGTGAAGTGACAAGAAGTTGAGACAATTTTTTTTATTTTTTTTATTTTGAAAGATTACGAACTTTTTAGAGCGAGAATCTTGCTTCTTCAATTTTTTCAAAAATCTATCGATGGGGACAAAAAAGCGGCTGAGTGGATTAAATGGAAACTCTGTGGGGCTTTTTTGGGTATATTGAACTGTAAAAGGCACACTTAACATTTATTATTATTATTATTTACATATTTATTTTCAACTCTTAATTCTAAATTTTTTACAATATAAATATTAAAAAACAATAAATATCGTAAAAAACCTAAAACTAGAACTCCGCAGGTAGCGGGGCAAGGCCCAAGCTACCGGTGGTTAGGGCTGCAGAGTGAGGAACCTCCTGACAATTCGTGCCGTGTCAAGAAGTACCGCCTTCTGTATCTGTCCCTTGATCCAGCCATCTAGTGAGAGCCTCTTAAGGTATTGGTCGAGGCTCTTCGCTATAAGACCGTTCGCCGACACGACTATCGGGACGATGATGGTCGAATCAACATCCCACATGGCGGTCACCTCGTGAGCCAAGTCTAAATATTTACTTAGTTTATCTTTTTCGGCTTTCACGAGGTTTTCGTCATGTGGGACAGTGATGTCAACAAGCATCGTCTGGCGCTGAGATCGATCGATAACCACGATGTCAGGCTTATTGGCAACAATAGTCCTGTCCGTGATTATAGAGCGGTCCCAGTAGAGCGTGGCACGACTATTTTCGAGAACGGGCGTAGGCACGTACTTGTAGTACGGCACCTCAGATTCAATAAGACCGTATCGAAGGGCAAGTTGTTGATGTATGATCCTGGCTACTTGGTTATGTCTGTGCAAATACTCGCCGTTAGAAAGATGAGCACAACCGGAAATAATATGCCTGAGTGTCTCTCCAGGACGGTGGCATGCCCGACAGACGTCGACCGTACCGTCCTTCAGGATATATTTCCGGTAATTGTTCGTCTTAATAACTTCGTCCGCAATTGCACAGACAAAGCCTTCGGTTTCCCCAAAGAGGTCACCGAAACGTAGCCAGTTCACTGACATGAGCGAGTCTACATCAGCACCCGTCAGGGCCTTGTAGAACCGCCCGTGCAGCTCCTTGCCCTTCCATACGTTCTTTCGGTCTTCGGTGCTTAACACTACAGGCTTACGCCAATTCTCGTTAGCCAGAGATAGAGGAGTGAGGTTTTTGTCAATTGCTACAACGTCTCGATGTACACCACTCTCATTATGCAGGAAATATTCCCTAAGACTGTACACCTCACGGTTATGGAGGTTCTTGGCACTTAAAAAACCGCGACCCCCCAATTTCCGTGGTATGTACAGTCTCATTACCGATGAGCGTGGGTGTAGCATGCGATGCGCCGTGAGCAATCGACGAACCTTCCTATCTAAACCATCGAGCTCAGTTTGAGTCCACCTTAGTATGCCAAAGGAGTATGTGAGTAAAGGTATAACCCAGCCATTGAAAGCGCGCACCTTGTTACCTCCTGATAAAAGACTCTTAAGAACTTTTATCAGGCGTCCAAAGAAACGCGTTCTCACTGTCTGTTTTATATCCTTATCACTAATACCCAACGACTGTGACATACCAAGGTATTTGTATGTCTCAACTTCGGAGAGGGATCTAAAAGTCATTTCATTTGAAATTAATGAAATTATTAATTATTAAATTAAATTAAATTAAATTAATTAAATTAAATTATTTAATTCTCCAAATTTACAACTTTTCCCTTCTTTACATGCATGACCGCGCACTTATCGACACCAAAATCCATCCTTATTGCGTTACTGAAACATTGAGTTATTTTCAGTAACTCTAACAGGTCTTTGGGTTTCGGTGCAAATAGTTTAAGGTCGTCCATGTAAAGTAGGTGTGAAATGACTTCACCCCCCCTCCGCAGTCGATAGCCCAGCTTTAAATTTCTCAGCAGAGTGCTGAGAGGATTTAAAGCCAGGCTAAACCATAACGGACTCAAACTGTCGCCCTGGAAGATCCCGCGTTCTATCTTTACCATGTCCCGCGGATCAGCGGCACCTCCACGATTTCCTGGTTGACTCAGGACTGTGGTCCATTGCCCCATACACATAGCTAAGAAGGATCTCAGAATTGTATCTATTTTATATAACTCTAATATCCTTCTCAGCCAAGAATGGGGCACTGAATCATAGGCCTTCTGGTAATCAATCCAAGCTACCGAGAGGGCGCCACTGTTGCGCCGGACACGCTGGCAAATAGTCATGTCTATGAGGAGGAGCTCCTTAGTACCACGGGACCCAATCTTACATCCATTCTGAGCAGTGTCCAAAATATTGTTTTCAAAAATATGTGAATTAATTTTTGCTCTCAGAATAGACGTAAGTAACTTGTAGATGGTGGGTAAGCACGTAATTGGTCTGTAGTTTTTAGCCTCCGTGGTACTACCTGATTTATGGAGCAGAAAGGTGATACCGGTTGTCATAAAGGTTGGGAGAGTACCTAATTCTAGGGCGTTTTGGAATTGCATTGCCAAGCACCCGTGCGAACAAGTAAACATTTTAAGCCAGAAGTTGTGCAATCCGTCCAGTCCAGGACTTTTCCAGTTCTGGGTAGAACGGACTGCACAACTTACATCTGAAGGACTGATGATGATTTCCTTCATTGCTGTTATTGGTTCGCACGCCTGCTCAACAATGGATATCCAGTCACCCTCGGTATGCTCGTCGGACACCGACCAGATATTACGCCAAAAGTTCAACATAACTTCTGGGTCAGGTAGATGTCCGACGTTCACACTTAGGTCGGTCTTCTCCCAATCTCTGTATACCTTTCTTTGGTCACTTTGGAAGAGGCGATTCTGATGAAATCTGTTCACACGTTCCCTATAGCGACGTATTCTGTTTGCCCACGCATAGATTTTCTGCTTCAAGAAATCAACACGTTCCGTGACACAGGCCATGTAGTCTCTAGGTCTGATACCAGTTCCTAGAAAAGCCTGAGTCACGAATCGCATGACTCGCGGACGATTATTGCCGTTCTTGAAGCAGAGTAACTTTGCAATGAGAGTCCTAAACGTAGCGATACGCTTCTCGATACGTATCTGCCACATTGGGGTGTGCGCGATATCTTTTGATGTTTGATTAGTTCTTAAAAATCTAATATTGGCAACGCGACACACCGTAATAGCTCCACAGTACAGTATCGAGTGCGTATCGGTTAAGTCTTTGCTGTCCTGTATGTATGGCGACAGCAAAGCGTTTACGGCTTCCATTAAAACAAAGCCACGTCTATTCGCGGGCAAACGTGGTAACCGCGGTTTAAGTTCACTTGTGGAACGGTATCTTAAAATCGTCTCCTCCAGAGTCCTCCTCAATTGCTCATAAGCCTGGGTACTTACTAACTCGCTCGCACAATCTTCCTCGCCGTCAACAGGGTCTATAAGCAGCGGATGGGCGGTTGGTTCCGCATTCGCCACCGCAGTTGATAAGATCTGTGACGTCACAGAAGTCGCACGAACAGGCTGTGAGTCCAGGCGCAGCCTATCAAGTGCAGACTGGTCCAACAGTTGGCACCGTTGGATAGCCCGCACCTGATCCGACAGCCGTTGAGCGGTGACGGTGACAGCTGGTTCAAGGTCCTGAAACAGAGACAGCATCCTGGCACGGTACGCCGTCAGGTTAGTTCCCCCCTCTGTTGCCCCGTAATAGGCCCGCATGCAGTTCTCATTCATTGTCTGAGTCCATCGCATGCGTCGCACTACACCACCGGTAGCGAGGGCCGGGCGCGAGGCGGAATGCCTCGCAGGCCCCAAGCGTGCCGGCAGTGGGGGTCGTCCTCGTCGCGCAGGTCTTGTTGACGGCGAAGACGGCGTCGGCCCGTCTTCGTTGCTCGACGTGCTCTTGTCGTCGGCGGTTAAAAATTCCTCCGCCGAAGAGCACGGAGACGACGATACGGGCGGTGGTGGTGGGTGTGCGCTCCGTTTTGCTGCTCTTTTTCGCAACTCCATGTTTCATTTATCAGTTTTATTTATCATCCATGTATTATTACTTATCCATGTTTTATTTTGTAAAATATTGATCCAAACAAATCCAAACTGTCTATATAAATTTGCAATGTCATTGAAAGTTGAATTGCAGTTTTCCATATTTTTATTTTATTTTCGGGTTTCACACTTTTGATTATTTATTATTTTATTATATTGCATATTATTTGTGTAGTATATGGTATAAATGAAAGGAAAATTTATGAAAAACCGGTGAAAAACATAAAATATTATAAATGAAAACACAAAATCACGTTTGTCACTGACAGCGGTCAAAATTATTATTATTATTATTCACATATATTTATTTTCTATCTTAATTTTAAATTTTTACAATATATATATATATAAAAACAATAAATATTATAAAAACTTAAAACTAGTTTGCCGCTGGTAGCGGGGCAGGGCCCAAACTACCGGTGGTTAGGGCTGCAGACTGAGGAACCTCCTGACAATACGCGCCGTGTCAAGGAGTACTGCCTTCTGTATCTGCCCCTTGATCCAGCCATCTAGCGAGAGCCTCTTGAGGTGCTGGTCGAGGCTCTTCGCAATGAGTCCATTCGCCGTAACAACTATCGGGACAATGATTGTCGAATCGACATCCCACATGTCGGTCACCTCATGAGCCAAGTCTAGGTACTTACTTAACTTGTCCTTTTCGGCTTTCACGAGGTTTCCGTCGTGCGGGACAGCGACGTCGACAATCACCGTCCGGCGTTGAGATCGGTCGATAACCACGATGTCAGGCTTATTGGCGACAATAGTCCTGTCCGTAATTATAGAGCGATCCCAGTAGAGCGTGGCATGACTATTTTCGAGAACTGGTGCAGGAACGTATTGATAATATGGCACCTCGGTATCTACAAGTTGATATTGAAGAGCAAGTTGTTGGTGGATAATTCTGGCTACTTGGTTATGTCTGTGCAAATACTCTCCGTTAGCAAGATGAGAACAACCGGAAATAATATGTCTCAGTGTTTCTCCGGGACGGTGGCATGCTCGACATATGTCGACCGTACCGTCCTTGAGAATATATTTCCGGTAGTTTCTTGTCTTGATAACTTCGTCAGCTATTGCACAGACAAAACCTTCGGTTTCCCCAAAGAGGTCACCAAAGCGTAGCCAGTTTACCGAAGCGAGTGGATCTACGTCGGGCCCGGTGAGGGCTCCATAGAACCTCCCGTGCAACTCCTTGCTTTTCCATATCTCCTTGCGGTCCTCGGTGCTTAATATTATTGGTTTTTGCCAGTTCTCGACAGATAAGGAGAGTGGAGTGAAGTGTCTATCAATTGCCACAACATCCTGATGTATCCCGCACTCAATGTTAAGGAAATATTCCCTAAGGCTGCATATTTCTCGGTTATGGAGGTTCTTGGCATTCAAGAAGCCGCGACCCCCCAATTTCCGAGGAATATACAGTCTCATAACAGACGAGCGCGGGTGTAACATCCGGTATGTGGTGAGCAGTTGACGGACCCTTCTGTCCACGGCATCTAGTTCAGTCTGACTCCATCTTAGTATGCCAAAGGAGTAGGTTAGCAAGGGCATAACCCAGCTGTTGAAAGCTTGCACTTTATGGCCCCCTGACAAAAGACTCTTAAGTACTTTTGTCAGGCGGCAAAAGAAGCGATCCTTCATCATCTGTTTCATGTCCCTGTCAACGATACCCAATGACTGTGACATACCAAGATACTTATAGGTTTCGGTTTCAGAAAGAGATTTAAAGGTCATCACATCATTAAGTTGTAAATTGGAAGAATTTACAACTTTACCCCGCTGTATATGCATGACCGCACACTTATCCGTACCAAATTCCATCTTTATAGAGTTACTGAAATTTTCTGTTATTTTCAGCAACTCCATTAGATCTTGGTGTTTTGGTGCGAATAATTTGAGATCATCCATATACAGTAGGTGAGAAATGACCTCTCCCTCTCTCCGTAACCGGCAGCCTAGAGTTGAATCTTTAAGCAATGTGCTAAGGGGATTCAACGCTAGGCAAAACCAAAGTGGACTCAGGCTGTCGCCTTGAAAGATGCCTCGCTTAATCCTTATCTGGTCCTGTAGGCCAGAGACACTCCCTCGACTGCCCGGTTGACGAAGAACTGTGGTCCACTGCGCCATGCATGTACTTAAGAAGGATTTCAGAGTTGGATTAATCTTATACAACTCCAGAATCCTTCTCAGCCATGAATGGGGCACTGAATCATAGGCCTTCTTGTAGTCAATCCAGGCTGTGGATAGAGCTCCTCTGTTCCGCCTAACTCTTTGACAAATGGTCATGTCTATGAGGAGGAGCTCCTTAGTACCACGGGACCCAACTCGACATCCATTCTGAGCTGAGGCCAAAATGTTATTAGAATCGATGTGTTTATAAATTTTTGATCTCAGAATGGATGTGAGCAGCTTGTATAACGTAGGTAAACATGTAATGGGTCTGTAGTTCTTAGCTTCCGTGGTACTACCGGACTTGTGGAGCAGGAAGGTGATGCCAGTTGTCAACAAACAAGGTAGGGTACCGAGGTCGAGGGCATTTTGAAATTGCATTGCCAAACATTCATGTGAGCATCGAAACCACTTAATCCAGAAGTTGTGCAATCCATCCGGTCCAGGACTTTTCCAGTTCTGGGCCGTTTGGATAGCACAGCTAACGTCATGAGGGCTGATGGTAACAACCCCCATGGGTTCGATGGTTTCACACGTCTGCTTGACAATGTTTATCCAATCGTCCTCGGTGTGTTCGTCGGACACCGACCAGATGCCACGCCAAAAATTTTTCATAGCGTCTGCATCTGGTAGCTGTTCAGCGTCCACACGTGTATCGGCTCCATCCCATTGCCTGTACACCTTCCTTTGGTCACTTCGGAAGAGGCGGTTCTGATGAAATCTGTCCACACGTTTTTTGTATCGGCGAATTCTGTTTGCCCACGCATAGACTTTCTGTTTCAGGAAGTCAATGCGTTCAGTGACACAGGTTATATAGTCTTTAGGTTTGATGCCTGTGTCTGCAAAGGCCTGTGTCACGAAACGCATGACCCGAGGTCGATGGTTTCCGTTCCTGAAACAGTGCAACTTTGCAATGAGAGTTCTGAACGAGTCGATACGCTTCTCGATACGTATCTGCCACGTCGGAGCTCCCGCGTCACGTCTCGGAGCCTTGTCAGATTCCGGGAATCTGACGTGAGCAACTTGACATACCGCGATAGCTCCACAGTATAGTATCGAGTGCGTATCAATTAGATCTTTGCTGGTCTCTATGTACGAAACCAGCAAAGCGTTCATGGCTCCCATTAAGGCAAAGCTACGTCTATTCGCGGGCAAACGTGGTAAGCGCGGTTTACATTCACGTGTGGCATGATATCTCAAAATCGTCTCCTCCAAAGCCCTCCTCAATTGCTCTTTTACCTCGGTACTTACTTGCATATTTGCGCAACCTTCCGCCTCGTCAACGCGATCCCTAGGCATCGCTGCCGATGACGGATGATTAGTAGGCTCCGATGTCGGCAACGTAGCATCTGAGATCACGGGCGATGTGGTAGCTACGCGAACAGGCAGTGAGTCCAGGCGTAGCCGATCAAGTGAGGACTCGTCTAACAGCTTGCACCGTTGGATAGCCCGCACCTGATCCGACAGTCGTTGCGCGGAGACGGTGACGGCTGGTTCAAGGGCCTGAAACAGAGACAGCATCCTGGCTCGGTACGCAGTCAGGTTAGTTCCCCCTTCTGTAGCTCCGTAATAGGCGCGCATGCAGTTTTCATTTATGGACTGAGTCCATCGCATGCGGCGCACTACACCACCGGTAGCGGGGGCCGGGCGCGAGGCAGCTTGCCTCGCAGGCCCCAAGCGTGCCGGCAGCGGAGGTCGTTCTCGTCGCGCAGGTCGTGGTGGCGGCGAAGACGGCTTCGGCCCGTCATCGTCACTCGACGTGCTCTTGTCGTCGGCAGTCAAAAATTCCTCCGCCGTTGAGCACGGAGACGACGAGACGGGCTGTGGTGGGGGGCGTGCGCTACTTCCATCCGCTACGGGTCGTCTTTTTCGCAGTTTCATTTTCTTTAGTTATTATCTTCACTTAAATTTTGCGTGTCTGATTTGTCATTTTTGACCAAAATATTTTGTTTGTTTTCGGTTCGCATGTTGAATATTTTTGTTTATCAGAGTATTTACAATCTTCTAAATGATATTGCTAAATTTATGTATATATATTTATTGTATTTACAATTTTCCACTGATAGTTCCAGGTATATATTTCCAATTTTCCAGCGAAATTTCCAGTACCAAAATGATACGACTGTTTACTTGTCACTTGTGTTTGTCACTATGCAATTTTTTATTAAAACGTTTGCACTTTCAAAAGCGATCTGCTGTTAATGTTTTAATATTATTATACTATTATACTTTACAATTTGTTTATATTTACACATAAATAAGTATGAAAACTAAGATTTTATAAAGTATATGTAAATTATAAATAGAGATACAAAAAAAGACGTCCGTCAGTGTCAGCGGTACTTTTTTTTTTTTTTTTTATTATTATTATTATTATTATTTTCTGCATATTTTTGATTCAGCGCTTGATTTTTCTAAAAGCTATCAAAAGCCCTTTTTTATATTTTTAAAATTCATTTAAATAGAATTAAAAAAAAAAAACATTCTTGTAGAAAAATTATTCACGTTTTCATTTTGTTTTCGTTTTGTCTTGTCTTTTGCCATGTCTAATTGTTTTGGTTTGGTTTTGGGTCTTATTATTATTAATTGTATAATTTTAAAGGCTGGGAGGATGGTGTTGATATATTACCCTCATTAAGGCCTTTCAAATGATACCTAACATGGGGGGTCTATTTGTAACCGTTGACCATGGTTACAATAGACAGCAATTGACCAAATTTCAAAATTTCGTCTACTCTGAAAAATTCGTCTTCTTGAAACATCTCAGATGACTCCAAACACAACCCAGCTGCGACGCGCCGTTTCCGAGTTACGGTCGGGGGGGGGTCCGAGGGGGGTGTCAAATTTTTTATCTCGTCCAGACGTCCCCAATGAGCCCAAACACGACCCGGCTGTGACGCGCCGTTTCCGAGTTACGGTCGGGGGGGGGGGGTCCGAGGGGGGCGTCAAATTTTTTATCTCGTCCAGACGTCCCCGATGAGCCCAAACACGACCCGGCTGTAACGCGCCGTTTCCGAGTTACGGTCGGGGTGGTCCGAGGGGGGCGTCAATTTTTTTATCTCGTCCAGACGTCCCCGATGAGCCCAAACACGACCCGGCTGTGACGCGCCATTTCCGAGTTACGGTCGGGGGGGCCCGAGGGGGGCGTCTAATTTTTTATCTCGTCCAGACGTCCCCGATGAGCCCAAACACGACCCGGCTGTGACGCGCCGTTTCCGAGTTACGGTCGAGGGGGTCCGAGGGGGGCGTCAAATTTTTTATCTCGTCCAGACGTCCCCGATGAGCCCAAACACGACCCGGCTGTGACGCGCCGTTTCCGAGTTACGGTCGGGGGGGAGGAGGTTCAAGGAGGGGGCTGTCAAAAATCTCGCTTTTTGTTTGGTGCCCTGGTAGACCGGATGACACTTTCCTTGGTAACTACCGATCACCCTCTATGACCTTCCGCAAACGCCACCCTTCTATCCCTCATAGTTTCCGAGAACCGCTCACCAACTTTTTACCAGAACGGTGTACCGAGGATATCGGATTTTTCTGGAGGTCACGGGGGCGTCCCCTACACGACCACCTACAATAGGGAAACACCCCACCGCTCCTTCTAGGAGAACAATTCGATGAGTCACTATATACGTGAGTGGGAATGCGGCTTTATAGTGGCTTTATTATTTATTTATTAGGCTTATTAATTTATATGTATTAATTAATTATTATAAATATTAATTCATTAAATTAATTAATTAAAATTCATGAAAACTTTCCTTCCTCGTTTGGTTTATTTTTGATATATTACGCTTTTGCCTCCTTTACTTACTTCCTAGCTTTCTTAAATTTAGATAACAAGTATATATACAGATGAATTATTAATTGAATATTCAAATTGAATATTTCAGATTATTAATAAATTGAATATTATATTACAACATAATTTATATTTAGTTTTTTAAAGATTTAATTAAAAAGACAAAAAAGAAAACCTATTAAAGTATTATATACACTATCATGCACTGTCTGTTCTGCCACTAAAATGTTTATTCTTTGTTTATTACGTAAAAATTAATAATTTGATGAAGCGCAACGCGGCACAGGTCCGTCTGGCATCACGACTCGCCCCGCACTGATTTTATGGACGAGAACGGGCTAGCGCTGAGTAAGTGGGGAAATATTTTTGATAAAAACATTATATAAAATTCAATTTTACGAATTTTCAAAAAGCGCTTTCAACAAATCATGCTACATTGTTATCTTCATAAGTGTACAAAATTTCATAATCTTTTGATAAATATTGTAGAAGTGAGATTGTTATAACTGAAAATAAAAGGGGTGAGTTTAGAATTTTTTTCCTGAATCAATTTCAATAAAATAAAAATTTTAATCCCAACACATCATTCCTCATATCTTGTAGATAAACATATATTTTTTTCGCTGAAGAAAAGGCGTATATATAATGAATAACACTGTTACAAAATGTTGAAAAAATTCAATTTTTTGGAAGGATAAGCCTTAAGACCACATGAAAATATGTTTTAAAATAGTTACAAGTAATTTGTAAAAAGTTTATATTTTATTTTTCATAATGTAAAATTTTGCCGTCATAGCTTTAATTTTATTACATATTTTGTTCATGACTTTAAATCTATTATAATTATCTAATACGAATAATTACTAATACTAGGCAGATATGTTAAAAAACTTGTTCTAATTTTAGACAATTATTATTACGCTGTATTTTGAAGAATTGTAACCAGATTGAAGATGAGTAAATTTTGTATTATTTGCGTTAAGTACTAGGCTATGAATAATGTGACCACTTGCAGATTGCATCGAAGTCTGCTTGTATTTTGGATTTAGCGACCAAGAAAATTGATAAATAGTAGTGTGTTTGATGAGGTTGTCAAGGTCGTCAACATATAACGTAACGTAACTTCGATTGCTGATATATTCTTTCCACCAGTTTAATAGTTTTCTTAAAAAGTAAAAACTAATATTTTTTAAAAACTGTAATTTTTTTTTAATTTTACAAAATAATTTTAAAATAATTACACTAGCAAAAGTTTATGGTTCATTAGCTCAGTAGATAAACTAACACGAGCTAACAAAACTTGTGCCAGTATAGTCCAACAATAAAATTATTGTCCAGCACTTTCTCTTGTTGAATAAATATTAGACATTAATAATTTCTGAATACTGATGAAATGTAGTGAGCTAGGATTAATTTCAATAGGTAACCTTCCCTTTGAACCCGTCATTTTAGAAGACGTGTCGTTGGATTGTAATGCCGTGTTATACCTTAACAGAACGGGGATAGTTTTAACGTACCCTTACAATATACATACATAATATTATATAATATACGTATAATGCTATCTCTTATGGAAAATTCTTCATATTTTTTCCAAATTATTTTGAAATAACTATTTTCAACCTATATTTTGAATGGAGATATGGTAGGTACTAAATGTGTGGTGAACGTAAAAAAAACTTCTAATCTAGCAGGTTTAATTATGAAGATTTCTTTACACTATATCCTTTTCGACTGTGAATGAAAATTAAAATACAAAGTAAAGTAATTAGCGGAGCAATTAGTAAGCTAAGATAGTAATTAGCGGATAGAAGTGCCTAGTCCAGACAGCGGAGCCGCAATATTAATTTATTAACACCTTAATTGTTTTGCCACTTTTCCTCCGGAATGGAAATTGTTCTCCTAAATTGGGCAGTGTCAAACTTTCCGACACCCACAGGGTAGACACTAAGCCAAATATTTTATTAAAGGAGAAGGTTAATACAGGGGCGGAGAAAAGTTGATATATTAATTAACTGGTGAATAAGTCCGACAGGCTAAAGAGTCACTTCGTTTCACGCGTGCGCAATAAGGACCTGTTCAGTTACGCCCTTATGTAGTGTGAACGCGACGGTCGAGGAGTGCACACGACAGTCAAATTGAACTATCGCACGCGACGTTTCATTAGCCTCCTACACGAATTTCGAATTTGAACTCTAACGGATACGGTGATGAATAATATGAACGCTACAAGTGTATGAATGAATAATGTCTGTGGTCGACAGAGCGACACATTTCACGTGTGTTTCTGTTGAAACTATCGAGAAGTTTGTAGAGTTTTCGCGTTTCAGGGTTGTGTTTTTACGGGAAGTGTTTGTGAACGATGTGCTTCGTGATGAACGAAGGAAGTTTATCTCCGCTAACGGTGAGTGTGGGAACGGTGTAGGGCAGTAAAGCTATTTGCGCTCACGTTTTATGTGCTTAAACTTATAGTATTGTAGATTTACTATCCTATTGTAAGTTTTCAGTATACATTTACTATAAACTAATAGGCCTGTAACGTAATTAATAATTTGATTGTAATATTGCTGTAATGTAACGCACATAGGAGCATAATCTACAGGCTAAGAAATAAAAAAATACTGGGTTCTACAGATTAAAAGATTGAAACAAGTTTAATTTCTTTAAGCGGTTTATAGAGCTTAATCTAATTATCCTGAAATATTACTACCAGTAGGTATATTAAATATATGAAATAATAACATTAATACATTTTTGATAATTATGTAATTGTTCATGGAAATCTTCGAAGCCATGTTTTAAATAAAAATGTTCAGATCAGGTACCCGTTTAATTGTCTACCAATTCATTTAAACAACAATCCTAAATTTCCTTGGAAGTAGAAAAAAAAACCTATAATAATTATAATACCCCATTATAGTAACCTTAGTAATCTCACAGGGAGAGATTTAGACATTAAGAAAAACAATTTAACCTTTTAAATTCCAGCCCAAACACCCTTTTCATACAAAAGGAGACTGGTGGCTTTTTTACAGTCACAGATAAATTGTATTAATAATTATTAGCAATCCTCAATTTTGCTTTAAAATAAATTTAATTAAATTGGTGTTACTCAATCTTTGGAATAAGATATTAAGTACATTGAAGTATTATATATGTGATCTAATGTAGGTATAAGTTTCTTATTTAATTGTAACTTTTTAGGTAGAACTATTTAGGTTTTAAGTACCTACTAAGTCATTACAATGTCAGACATCAGATTAATCCTTTTATGTCTATATACCTATTAAAATAAAAACTGTAACCAATATGAAGATATATATACGTATTCTCCACTTCAGTTCGGAATAGTATGAATGGCCGAGTATTTAAAACACTAATAAAGGCTTATGACATCTGCCAACATGCAAAATCGTGAGCTACTCTACTCACCCACTCCTTGAATCAGTGCCAAGCAAGCGAGTCATAATGATATAATGAAAATCAACATATTTTTCTTTTAGTTATATATTTTTCTCCATATATTTGGTGTACACTGTACATGACATTTAAATATATTTCCTCCCTAGGTTATATGTAGGTATAACTTCACAAAATTGCTCATGAAATTGTCTTTTATAAAATAATAATTATATTGGCCAAGAAAATGAAAACAAAGTAGGAACGAGTTCGATTTATGATTGCTTGCTTGCGGTTCGAGCCTACCATTCATCATAAAAAAGTCCAGAGTAAAGTTTTTTTTTAAATATTTTCGCATGTATCCCTTGCATCATAATATATTTTGGAATACGCAAGGGAAGCGATCATGCGTACTTACTTGACTAATTCCTCGGTTTCTTCGGCAGCTCTCTTAGGGAGGCTGCATATTGGCTACTATCGTCCAGCGACTGAGTTGCTTAGCCGAATTTGTGCTGAGGGCGCATATTAGTTATTATATAGCTTACTTACATAGCGTCCCGACTAGGTTCCACTTTCATATTGTTATTTGAGACAACTTCGCAACTGCACAGACGCTTAAATGATCGCTCTTGTCACTTCAGCAACTAATTTTATGAGGGAATTTATAGCTCTAGCGACAAAATAGTCGCTTATGCAACAGTTCTATCGTGTACGACCGGACAGTGTGTGTAAGCGATATAGTAGCCAATGTGCGGCCTCCTTATTTGAAGCTTCGTACCAAGGTCCGTTCCTGTTATTTATATACTCGGTAGTAGGAATTATAGCTGTTCATATGATACACGTTCTACAAACATGTATCGGACTGTTCAGTTTGATCCTCGCGGTACCGCGCGGTCATGTGGACTAACCCTTATAGCTACCGTCGCTTATTAACGAAAGCAACGCCATAAGTACAGAATGTGCGCTGAGGGATTAGGAGATAGAAAAGTGTACTCTGGCATCCCTTACTCACCGAAACACAACAGCACACATGGTGTTATTTCACCAGGGACTTGAGCTTGAAGATTAATTTATGGTTTATATACGTTTCCAGGTTACTTCGATTTTTCACTTGGTATTTCGGTATTCGGAATAACTTTTATTTGTAAACACTAAATGTTATGGGAAGCTTGCTACAATATATCAGTGGAAACCGCATTCAAATCGGTTAAGTTATTTCTGAGATTAGTGTGAAAAACGCACAGACAAACATACAAAAATTCTAAAAGCCTCGGATTTAAAATTTTATCTCGGTAATATAAGGTACAACGTAAATAATAATAAATATCTTCAAACATTCCACACATCACCATCTAGTTCCACACTAAGCAACTAATGCTTGTATTATCGATATACTAAATAGATTACTTTTTTTTGTAAATCCAAAAAAAATGGTAAACGTATTGCAGACACGGCTCGTTTACGTTTTTATTATATGTATAGATATATATTAATATAACGAACGAAAGATACAGTTTATAATGTCAGTACGTCACACATAATAGACTCATTCTTAAACTTTTCAGCTCGTAAAAATGGCAACAGAAAAAGTGCCTTGATATTTAATCAGATTCCATCTTGACGGGAGTACCCATTGTCATGATGAACAACTCATTTGGATTTGATCTTTTGTTGTTCCCATTTGTTTCAACACGCTGTAAATTACGAACAACAATAGAACATTTCTCGGAGAGCTCAAATTGTGGTGAATATTTTTGCGTCGCGAAAAAATATCATGAATGACCCGTCAAAAACATTACGCCGTTGTTTCTATTTGAGAAGGGATACCGTTGAAGTGTCATACAGAGTAAATGGGGTTCCCTAAATCCGGGTCGTTGAGCACTTCAAAGTTTACGGGTTCCGTCGGTAGCCGAGAAAATGGTGTGTCATATACAGCGTGCTACATCATTCTCGCTGTGCCTTGTGTTATGGAGTGATGGTCCTCAAACTCAATCTGTTCCAACTAATGCTCTCCTTAGTTCTCGAGTAACCGGACTTTGTTCCGAAATTGTTCAGATATTTACTATCAATACATACCTACTTACTATTTGTATGGAGATTCATAATCCAAAAGTGTTGTGTTACCGGCTGTTACGAAATACATTTTTATTTTATTGATTACTATCGATTATTATCAGAAAATTTCGAAGGTCAGTTAAAATTCAAAACAAACAAAATTACAGTCTAGTTATCAAATTAACAATAAAACTGTTTGCACTTATAATAATATTTCTATACTGTTATAATATATTTGTCGTATATAATAAATTATTACAAAAGAAACGTATTTTATTTACTGTTAAAACTCGTGACCTACAGTAAGATGTTAATTTTGATTGGATATTGTTTTGGTATTAGATTTGCTATTAGATGTGAGTAACTACCAATTCATTTCCATAAGGGCGCGATCATTTCAAATTTGTATGGAAATTCTTTTTTCAGTAAATTGTAAAATTTTTTTTGTTCTGTTAGTGGTAACGTTCTTTACATTCTCGAATTGCTAGTGAACGTGTGTGTGCGCGTGTGTGTGTCTTTTTGTGTGGGTGTGTGGGCTTGTGTGGGTGTGTGGGCTTGTGTGGGTGTTGGTTTAAAACAAAAACATGAAGGAGTAAAGATTTCTGCTTATATTTGCATCAGTCCTGGAAGACCAAGCGAATGTAGATAACCTTAAATTTATTAATACTCCCTTTTTTTCGCAATACTGTATGTACTTAGCTTATTATATATTAGTTAGATATGATGCTATAAAATTTCCTAATAGTTTCCGCTTCGATGAGCCGTCTTTTTATTGCTGCACTCGCGGCATCTCAGAGCCTTACCTTTCTTTTAGATTTTCGTCTCGATGATTTCATAAAATTGCTCCTATTTTCAACGTTATTACTTAAATGTAACGTTGGAATATTCTTTTGTGTCCTTTAATTAACTAATTCAATTTTATATATATATAAAAAAAGTATTCATTACTACCTACGAATTAATTTTTATTACTTGGAATTTATAGGAAATATAATAAATAAATAAAATATACACCGGCACATTTAAAGGTGTATCAAGCGGTGCAGCTGTTATATTATCCTAGCCTGGATGTCTTTTTTTTTTTTTACAAGAGGATGGAAAATGGATACCCACCGGCCCGGGGACAGACCGGTGGGTTATGTCGGACTCCTGCCCCGAGATGGTATGGCATATTTTAGTTTATCTTTTAATAAATAATTCTATTTATAATTAGAAAAAGGCTTTCAGAAAGAAACGTGCCATAGTCTATATTTAGCCTGAGAACATATTATTAAAATTTTAAATGAAATGAACAACATACGCATTTTAAATACATATGTAGCTTTCATTAATAACTGTAATTTTTAGCTTACTTTGAAACGTTTCTCAGAACATTTAATACAAGAGCTATTAAAAACATATTATTATAGTCATACCTACTAATCCAGTTATTCTATAAGTGCCGTAACGAACACATACCAAATCACAATAATAATATATTTCGTCTATAATGCACAGTGAATGAGTTTTCTAGGTCACTTTGTAGTGTATTTATATTTATGACCACTCTAGACACGTAATACTGAGTATACATATGTATGCTGAGTATTAAATTCAATAAATAAGTAATATTGCTTTCATCGAAATCGTTGTTAATGTAACCTCTAATCTTTATATTCTAAACTAGCCACCCGCTCCCGGCTACGCTCAGGATTGAATTTTTGTATATATACACAAACCTTCCTTGTTTATCACTCTTTCCATAAGTGAAAACCGAATAAAAATCCACAGGGTGATTAAAAGCAGTTAGCGGAGAAACAGACATGGCAGATTTATAATATGTGTAGAGATTAAATTTTTAAGGAAAGAAATGGTTACTGTGAGGCCACCGTAACATATAGGCATATGAGATCGCAATGTTTTCTTTAGGATTTTAGAACAATTACAATACTCTAGCTTCTACGTCATTTTTATGTATCTCTTAAGGTTTAGCCTAACTGATAGTGAAAACCACATCAAAATCCTTTGGGTGGTGTAGGAGGAGTTAGCGACTATACAGACAGATGCTGGAAGCGACTTCAAATTATACTATGTAAAGATTGTGCATTCTACTTTTCAGAACTTTTAACCTTTGCCTCTCGACTGTAGACTGTACAAAGTAATAAATTTAATAGGCACTGAAATTAAATATCTTAAAACTATCTGTATGAACTGAAGGACAAATTTTATTTTTTTAGTTATTGAATTAATTATTAAAAAATAGCATAGACATATTTTTTGCTAAGTTTTGCTAAGTATACCCCAAGTTACGAGAATCTCTTACGTAGCGCGTAGCATCTGTCTGTCGTCTACAGCGTAGCACTTGGTGGAGTGCTTGCCTCTCTTACTTATCTACGCGTCGCACTAAGAAGGTTTATATGGCAAACTAAGGTCTAAGGGTTTTACTGGGTGTAAGGGTCAAATCACACCAAAAATTTATGCGACGCAATGATGCTTGAATGATGAGTTGTTTCGCGAATCGTATCGTGAGTCGCATCGTCAAGCTATGTATAGTAGCGTCCGCGCGGCGCGGCGCCTCATAACATTGCATGCCGCGCTGCGCGTCGGGACGTCGTCGCGCTGCGTCACGAGACGCAACTTGAAGCTGCCACCACCACTTTTTAGTACTGTTAAGGGATGCCAGAACTGTGTACCTTAAGACATAAATACTAAATAGGGTACACGAACGGAACACGTAATTAAACGAAACAAGCTACCTGTAGTTATTGAAAGAAACGACGCCGCTATTATTTAGTACTTTCAATGTGGGTAAAATTTTATCATCGGACTAACGAGCTTTCTGTGTAAATTGGCCCTTAATGAGGTTAAGCGGTAATACGAGAAAAAATTATCGACTATTCATCTAATTAATAAGAAAATTAATCCACTTTCGGTGGAATCGCGAAACGTCGTCATCACCGATTCGTTGATGGAATATTGTAGCACGAATTTGAATAATTTTGCATCTGAATCGACGTTTTGATAATGTACGGTGGCCGGAGTTCTAAACGCTCGCATTTATGAATTTTTCGTAAACACATTCGATGTAATGTTGTTATTTGTGTGATTTTAATTGTTGTTACTCATGTAGATCCAGGACCTGACTGCAGTACTGTGGGAAAGTTTGCGTACTTATAGATAATTTTTTTCAGGAAAGTTTAGTAAGAATCTTAGTAAATATTTTCGACTTGGGTGGATCTCCGTCACCTGGTAAAATTTCCAGTCATGTCATTATTTTTTTGTATTTTATAAAAATAATTTTTCTATTGAGTGATTGAAAACCTATAGAGTGATTCCAAAAATATACAACACACAACTTTCCGGCAAGTTGTTTCGTAAAAAAAAATTCAACACACTAAGTTTGGGCTGTTGCTAACAGAAAACGACTGAATGATTTTTTCCCAAAAAAATATCCATATCAATTTTTTCACAGGACTTCTGCAGTCAGGTCCATATGGACATTACAAAACTATTGGATCTCAACGCAATCCAATCAATCATTCATTTATGTAACGTGTCTTATAGCAAGGTTAAATAATTTTATTTGAATGCAATGATTAATGGGTAGACGTGATGTAATCCTCAAATAATAATTATCAATTAATTAATCGTGTA
Source organism: Synanthedon andrenaeformis (assembly GCA_936446665.2). Lineage (NCBI taxonomy): Eukaryota > Metazoa > Arthropoda > Insecta > Lepidoptera > Sesiidae > Synanthedon > Synanthedon andrenaeformis. The sequence continues at coordinate 6,526,586 of OW387781.2, read as the reverse complement.
TTGACGGTTGATTGGCCAACTATTTGTGGATATTAATTACTGTTATATTCAGTTTATATATTAATGAGAATTGTTATTAGCATTTTCATTCCCTTGCACGATCCCATCTGTCTATCTATAGGTATATTTATTAGCATACCGTGACAATTACTATGATAAGGCTGCACGCTTGTGGTCACCAAAATGGTACTAGTTTATCTCGCTTTTGTTATTTTGTGATAAGAGAATCTGAGTACAAAGAGAATGATATTTTATTGTATTTTTTTTTCACAAATGAATTCATTCATATGTTTACACCGTTCAAGAGATATTTTTTGCTAGTTGTGCCCCGAACTTCGTATGCGTGTACTTAACTTTTTTGTTTGTATACCGGTTGGAATGAAATAAACACTAAATATTACGAGAAGCTTTGATACAATACATCAGTGAAAACCGCAGTCAAATAGGTTAAGACGTTTCTGAAATTAGCATGCACTAATGCAATACACAGATAAACAGACAAAACATGAGTACATGAGTACAACGTTGTACAAATTGTTTTTTGAAAAATATATTTAATGTACAAACAGGGCTCGTTAACGATTTTATCTCATACTAGCTGGTGCCCACGACTTCGTCCGCGTTGGAAAATATTAAGTAGCCTATCCTGTGTCCCGTACGTCCAAATGTTTATCTACCAAGTTTCGTGAATATCAGTTAATTCGTTTCAGAGTTATGTAGGAACATACATACATACAATACATACGAGTACATAGTTACATACAGAAAAAAATTCTAAAAATCGTCAATTTAGTTTCAGTATCATGTATAGAGCCTATAAACACGATATCTCTGAAAACAAAGTAACTTACTCCATGACCGACCCTTACAGATTTATTATTAGTATTGATGATATGTATTGATGATTAACGTAATTACCATGCATAAGAAAAATGAAATAAAACAACTTAATATATAAATACGTAATTATGAGTTATGCAAGTGTCTAGTGAATTTGAAGGGTATTGATATTTGAATTAGCAATTCCACCCTCCTACATATCACCATGGAATTATAGCAGGTGTTCAATACAACAAACAGTGGTAATAACAATGTGTGGTATTTATTATATTTTTGTTTTAGCAACGAGTTAGTTCGATTGTGTGGAAATAAATATATATTAGTGACCAAAAATCGTTAACTACACAACCACAACATGCAAAAATTATTAAGTGTTATATTTTTGTGAGTAAGCATGATTGACCATGAACCTTACTTACTGCGTCATTCTATATAATTAAAAAAATACTATTAATTTTGAAATTAAACAAATTTTTAAAATGTTTATTTTTAAAATTTTTATTTTTGTTTCAGGTTCGGACGAGTACGGCATTATGTAGAACGGCAAACGCGGTGGTCCTAAGTAAAATTAAAAAGTGTCAACGCTAACATTTGTAAATAAACATATTTTAATATTAGCTAGAAAAATTAACGCAATGCATAAAATAGGATATATGCAAAAAACTTTTGCCGCATTCTTACTACTGGCTGTATCAACGTCACCATCGGCGACACAGAACACTATTATATCAGGTAATAACCATAAACATTTTTAGTCATTTATAGAAGAAGGTCGTGGACGATTAATTGCTGAAGCTGAATAATAAAAAAAACTAGTGCGAACAAATACAATTTTTAATGATATTTAGTGATATAATTCTGGGAAAATTAAATTTGATTTTATCCGATATCTTAAATAAATTAGTTTTAAAAAAATTAAATTAATTCCTTTGATTTAATTATTTTACTCAAATAAAAAATATTTTATTAAAATATGTAGACTGTAATGAAGAATATACAAGGATGAAAATATACACTTTAGTCATTGAATTTTATAGTGAAATAATCACACAATTATATCACTAGGCAAAGTTATATCTCGTACCTATTTATTATATTTCGTGTACGCTCTCTTATTTTTTTTTGTTAAAAAAACATATTTTAAAAAGGCAATTGTCAGATTATACGACTTTATTGCATGCCAAAGACGTAAATGTACCTGTGTTTCAGGCAAATAAAATTGATGTCTTAATATTGCTGTTCAGATATTACTCGTATTAAGTATCATAATAGCTGGTTACCGTACTTCATATATTACGCGAATGCGACCGTAACATAGGGAAGGGCGGATAAAAGCATGTTCTGAATTCTAAATGAACTGAATAAAGCGTGATATTTGACTTTTTCCAACGGCCAGCCGAGTCACGAAAAGTTTTATTAATATGCTTGTCAGTTCTTTATGTTTGTATTACGTTATGTAGAATAAAAAAATATTTTCTTTGTATTTAAAAAAAATATGATTGTGATTATAAGTTGGAACTAGCTGGTGCCCGCAACTTCGTCCGCGTTGAAAAATAAAAGATAAATAAAGATAATAAATAATATGTAAAGCAATATAACGCCTGACATATATTGATAGTATAAGGCCATAGTAATAATGGGAGATTCCGTTATCCATGTGCCTGACATTATATTTTTGCCAAGCGTAGCCAGCTTCACCCGCTACCCTCCAATATTTAACGTATTTGCAACCTGAATGAAATTATTGTTAATAAATCTAATAGGAATATTAACTATTAATGTTTTCGAATAGCGAATCAAAACCAATACATCCTTTTGGGAGCTACGATGCACAGATACACATATGGACAGATACACGTGTCAAACTTATAACACCCGTTTTTGACATCCTCGAACCTTATTAACTTATGAACCTTAGAGGGATAAACTTGAATTTTATCTGGAATTTTAGAGACCTATACGAATCTAAATAAGAAGCTATTGAAAGTTTATTAGAAGAACCCTTGGCAATAATAATAGGAAACGAATTAATAATAAGTATTGATTTAGAATTGTGTAGTGTACAAGTTCTTTATTCAGCAGCGTGGAAAAAAATATTTGTTCTTGTACAATGGTGGAACGCAGAGGGCAGCTTCGAATAAATCTCTTAGAGACAGATAAGGCTCGACGAGCGGTCCCTACTTAGACAACAATAAAATGTGAAGATGCCAATAGTATATAGTTGGAAGAAGTAATAGTTTTTGTTTATTTATTTTTGCTATCGATACTCTGACAGAAATACAAATTAACAATGTTTTCTTATTTGTAGTATATTAAGTTCAACATTTTATTAATGTTTCTCTTACTCTACTTATCCCCTCCCCCCTTTACTTAATAATGCGCTAGTTGAAGAATATAAATCTATGTAGGTGTAGAAACCTCTACAAACAATTAAGTAAAGGATTTTTATTGAAAATCCTAAAATAAATGATAAAATATCATCTCACTTAGACTTTATTTTAATATTTTTTTTTTATTTATATTTTTTTAAGTTTTCATTTAATTTAATTTATTTAATATGAATACTTTTAGTTATGTGTGCTGTTTGACGTTCACGTATTGCAAAATTCCTTTTTTGCAGCCCAGCGCATTTTCGATTTCGAGTATTTTTGATATACCATTTAAAAAAAATCAAATAAACCGCGTGTAGAAAAAGAATTTTTAATTTCATAGACAATATTTTCAAATCAAAAGTCACATGAGTCATGTATACCTACTTAAAATTCAAATTATGTCTTAACGTAAGATCATAACATGTTTAAGTATACTTAATTTACTTAATTCTCAACTGATCTGTATTAAAGTATTAACAAGAGCACTTTTTTTTTCCAAGAGGAATCCACCATGGATCCCCATCGGTCTGTCCCCAGGCCGGTGGGGATCCATGATGGATTCGGCTTCGAGCCCCTGCTTATCCTGCCCCGAGATGGTATTGGGGTAGACCGACCGAGTAAATCTCTTGGCGTCCTCCGCGTCCGCGTAACGCCGCCGCGGGGGTTAACCACAGTACCTAGAGTTAATACCACGTCAATGTAATTTGTTCTCCTTTTCATATTTATGATAATTGACAGGAAACTTTTATTTGAAATTCGCGATTATTTGACCGGTCGAGCGCCAAATTAATTCCCTCGACAAACACCCGTTGACGAGAGTGACGGCCTCACCCCCACTTTAAAATAAATCTCGTTGAAACAGATAAGGGTGGCAACGAGTCGTCGAATCCGAGGTCTGGCACAACTTAAGAGAGAAGTCCACACGTCAGACTCCATACTATTTTTATTTTACTGCTAACTGGACTCACGTTCCATGAAAATTGTTAAAAAATATTGAATGCTATTGGGTTACAATTTTAATGTAATTGGCTAAGAACTTGGGTTACACGCATATTACTTTGCTTCTTAATAATATTAGATCGATATCACACTTGTGTTATTATTTTGGATAAGCATTACTTTTTGTCGTATCCAAATTAATTACTAACTCAAAATGGATTAAAATTTTGGTTCTCCTTAGAGTGATGAAATGGTTACGTTTAAAAAAATATATATTTGAGAATTTTGATTCGTCTTTAAATCTTCCGTTCACTTAGCAACCCACTTAGTCATATGAACGTTGACCTTTAATGGAGCTGTTCGTGATCTTCAACGAGGATGAACACATATTGGGTAACAGTCACTGGCCTTTTCATCAATCCAAACATAAATTTATCTTACATGTTAGTATTTCTAACCTAATTTGCGAGAGCTTACACAGCAGTAAGAAGAAGTAACTTAAGTAGACCCTATGAATGAAATGAATGAATGAATGAACTTTATCCGACGTTTTATCCCCACGATTCACACGGGCCCCAGGTTACGAAGTAAGTAACTAAGCTGTCATGTTTGCATAATTTTTTTTGAGGACAATCTCAAAAAAGAATAAGAACACTGAAATATTTTATTCCTTATCCAAATTTAAATATATCTTACATGTAAGTGCCTTACATACTGTATTTCTAACCTAATTTGCGAGAGCTAACACAACAGTAAGAAGAAACAGTTCCCTAACATGTCGTCGCCCACTCTCCTAACTTAAGTAGACCCTAAGTCCCAATAAGGCCGCGATAAACTTCTTTAAGTGGTCCGATTTCTCGCTTCCCGAATCGGGATTATCGTAGTTTCGGATACAATAAAGGTTTTACTTATTGTTAAAGATAAAAGTGGATCCATAATGTATTAGCCCAGTCAATGAAGCCGTAACTTTGCCATTTTGACCTGGGTGAGTAGAACCAACGGGAAAATGTGCGTTAATAATCCTGCAAAAACATATCAAAAATGCAGGGTCCTAAATCACCGGAATGATTTGCAAAAAAATTGCAAAAAGGTGAAAAAATGACTTTTTCTCAAATATCTCGAAAACTATAAGAGATATGAGAAAAAGTTTCAAATAATAGTTGTAGAGGATTTAATTCTCTACAAAAATGATTAGAATGAATTTTTTGCGTATCGGGCACCGTTGGCACGGAAATCACGTTTAAAGTATGAAAAATTGAAAAATAATTTTTTTTTGGCTCAAAATAAAAAAATAATTTATTTTCCAAATAGGAGTGATTTTTTCTGCATCCCGCGAACATTTCCTAAGAGATTACCCTTTCATTGTTGTACATTTATATTGTTTATAAACAATTAAAAACTTTAAAATTCATTTTTAGCCATCTTAAAATTATTTTTTTTATTTCATTTTCACACCAATCGATTTAGAATGAAGTTTTCTATAAGATTAAGTTATTTTTTTAGACAAAAAAAGATTCATCGAGATTTAGCTTAGAAATGGGTTTTGGGGAACTTTCTCAGGGATCCGACACTGGCGATGAGAGAGAAAGACTATAGTTATGTCTCGCTCGCACTCACACAAAATTTCTGCGCGTGCGCGGCGTACGAAAAATGCGACAGAGACCAACTTTTTCCAAATGAGAGGAAGAAGGATAGAGTGAGGCGCGTGCGCACAGCGATTAAGAGTATAAGTGCAACAAAGACAGATTTTTTTTACATAAGAGCGAGAAGGACAGAGCGACATGGGTCCGCTCAGCTCAAAAAATCGCGTTCGGCTCCTAGTTGCGGAATTTTTTTATTGATAAACGATCTCCAAAAACGTTATTTTAAGCTATATATCAATCGATTCAGAATCGAAAACTGAATCGATTACACCCACTCCCATTTTTAACTTTTTTTTTTTGTAAATTCTTTTTTTAAAATTAACTAATAAATGACTCATTTTTCATCTGGAAAAACGACATTTCAACCCATATATCAATCGATTCAGAATCGAAAACTGAATCGATTACACCCACTCTCATTTTAGCTTTTTTTTTTGTAATATTTTTTTATTGAAACAAATGAATCAAACAGATTAATTATAAATGAAATTTATTTATTACAAGCTTTTATATACATTTTTTTTTTCAATATCATCGCCAGTAGTTGCCAAGTAGTCTATTATTATGCTGATTTCTATAATTCTATATTTCACGGTTGTATTCTCTACAAGGGTGGTTAGTGCCACTATAAATTTATACTATACTAGCTTTTGTACCCGATTTCGTCTGCGTGACTTTGTAAAATATTGCCTTAAGTTACTTAGAGCTAACGCAGCTTCCTATAAGGTGATTTTTTTTAAATCGATCCAGTAGTTTTTGATTTAATCATTATAAATAAAAATACAAATTTTCTTTCCTTATAAAATTAGTATAGACAAGCGTCCATCCTTTTCCATAGTCCAAACTATTTCCATACGAAGTTTAAATAAAAATCCCTTTAAAAGTTCAACCGTGTTACTTTTGTAATCCGCAATTTCATTGAGATATAATACATGCAGAAATTGCATTAGCAAGTCTTCAAGCGCATGTTGTTTATTATTCCAGTTACTCCGTTATTAAACTAAATATTCAATGAACAAATTCGCTCCATAACTGTAATTATCAACTTAGTCAACGTCTAAGAACAGAAGATGTTTTTAATTTTTAATTAAACGGCAAAAAACCTTTTAATCATTCCGTCAGGAGTTCCAAGAGTGCTTTGTAAAACACCTTACTTACACTTACACAGTCGAGCAAGGGAAATCTTTATAGGGATGCCCACCTATGTCGATAAAGAAACTCAGGAAAGGAATAAACTCAAAAACTACTGGACCGATTTTGAAAATTCTTTCACCAATAGAAAGCTACGTTATTAGCGAGTAACATGTAATTTTTCAAATAGATGCAAGGGTTCCAGAGATTAGTCTCCACATGTAAACTGACATTCTAAATCCACCCTCTCTCTGTTATATCAGTAGGATAGATTTTCTCTTAATATCTATCTATATATATAAAAATCTCGTGTCACGATGTATGTTCGCGATAATCTGTTATTTGGTCCAACTTAAAAGATAGGATAGTTTATATCACATTTTGTTTATTATTTTGTTTATTATTATTTTTTAAATTATATAATATTATTTACATAGCGCCATCCGTTGATACTTATTCAATACAGCAATTATTTATCTGTGAGTTCCATAAGGTTCTCACAGATGGCGGTTTAAAGTAATTTATCGGCTGGATTGCAAAAAAGCACCCCGGGCGAAGCCGGGAGCGGGCCACTAGTAAAATATATAAAATTCTCGTGTCACAGTGTTTGTAACCAAACTCCTCCGAAACGGTTTGACCGATTTTTATGAAATTTTTTGTGTGTATTCGGTAGGTCGTAAACTATTTACCCATTATGAAAATAATTTTTATACGCCGAATATTGTATGAAAATTAGTTTATACAATCTTCAGATTTGCTGGATTTGCTAGAGAATTGCTAAATCTTAATATACATTAACCACCTCTTCACAGAATACTGCATGCACCCTTAAATACAAGACGAAAGTATGGAGATAGATTTCGAAAATTATTAAACTTATGTACAAAAAAATTATAGAAATCAGCATAATAATAGACTACTTGGCAACTACTGGCGATGATATTGAAAAAAAAAATGTATATAAAAGCTTGTAATAAATAAATTTCATTTATAATTAATCTGTTTGATTCATTTGTTTCAATAAAAAAATATTACAAAAAAAAAAGTTAAAATGAGAGTGGGTGTAATCGATTCAGTTTTCGATTCTGAATCGATTGATATAAGGGTTGAAATGTCGTTTTTCCAGATGAAAAATGAGTCATTTATTAGTTAATTTAAAAAAAAGAATTTACAAAAAAAAAAAGTTAAAAATGGGAGTGGGTGTAATCGATTCAGTTTTCGATTCTGAATCGATTGATATATAGCTTAAAATAACGTTTTTGGAGATCGTTTATCAATAAAAAAATTCCGCAACTCGGAGCCGAACGCGATTTTTTGAGCTGAGCGGACCCATGTCGCTCTGTCATTCTCGCTCTTATGTAAAAAAAATCTGTCTTTGTCGCACTTATACTCCTAATCGCTGTGCGCACGCACCTCACTCTATCCTTCTTCCTCTCATTTGGAAAAAGTTAGTCTCTCTCGCACGCATGCTTTTTCGTACGCCGCGCACGCGCAGAAATTTTGTGTGAGACATAACTATAGTCTTTCTCTCTCATCGCCAGTGTCGGATCCCTGAGAAAGTTCCCCAAAACCCATTTCTAAGCTAAATCTCGATGAATCTTTTTTTGTCTAAAAAAATAACTTAATCTTATAGAAAACTTCATTCTAAATCGATTGGTGTGAAAATGAAATCAAAAAAATAATTTTAAGATGGCTAAAAATAAATTTTAAAGTTTTTAATTGTTTATAAACAATATAAATGTACAACAATGAAAGGGTAATCTCTTAGGAAATGTTCGCGGGATGCAGAAAAAATCACTCCTATTTGGAAAATAAATTATTTTTTTATTTTGAGCCAAAAAAAAATTATTTTTCAATTTTTCATACTTTAAACGTGATTTCCGTGCCAACGGGTCCCGATACGCAAAAAATTCATTCTAATCATTTTTGTAGAGAATTAAATCCTCTACAACTATTATTTGAAACTTTTTCTCATATCTCTTATAGTTTTCGAGATATTTGAGAAAAAGTCATTTTTTCACCTTTTTGCAATTTTTTTGCAAATCATTCCGGTGATTTAGGACCCTGCATTTTTGATATGTTTTTGCAGGATTATTAACGCACATTTTCCCGTTGGTTCTACTCACCCAGGTCAAAATGGCAAAGTTACGGCTTCATTGACTGGGCTATATCGGCCGTTTGAAGCTTTGTGATTCAAATTTTATTGACACTTATACTGTCCGTTATCTCGTGAAGTGACGTAACCTACAATTTGTCGATATCGAGAAAATTCCAAATATGTATATATGTAATTGTGTATATATATACAATTACATTTCGTCACCAAAAGCTCTGCTCATTTGGATTACCTCGGATCAGATACTTAACGATAAGTTACCCTGTATATGGACACTATGGATCAATTGATAAATCTTTATTGTAATTATTGCTACGTCTAACGTCTATTTTTGCGCTCTGCATCCATCCACTGGGAGGTTCATCGGTCCAGCGAGCCTGTTTCGTTCAACAGTGTTAAAAATACCTTTAAAATACAAATGACAGCTTGAAGTTTAATCTTAGACACCATCGCGATCTTATAGTCATAAATTTTCTCTCGGGAAATTAGCATTTTCGTTGTACGTGGACATTTTATTTTCATGCGGAGCTTAACTAATGTTCGCCTTTACCAGTAGAGTGAAGCAAACTCAAGACAGATTATAAATCACTATACAAGGTTCCATAAATATTGATACGGTACAAACTTGGTAATATTGAACAGATTATGTACCTGAATGTAGAAAAGGAAAGGAATGCGGGTTCCATACTAATTATCTCTATCGACAAATATCTGCGGCGAACAGTTTGCAATTCATTGCTCAGCAGATTAAGTACGTAGATTACCAGTTTCGAGACTGCAAGTGAAAAATTAACCATGTTATGATAACAAAAAGGGCAATTATGTTTGTACCGTGACAAAAAAAAATTGAGGACACAGTGTAGAAAGTTTCATATTTTTTTTCATTTGTGAAGAAATTTTCTACTAACAGTTACTAGTTTCCATGCTGCTCAATAAAGTATTTGTACACTACACTTTAAAATAAATATTTTTGTTTGTAATGAATAAACTCAAAAACTACTGGACCGATTTTTAAAAATTCTTTCACCTATAGAAAGCTATATTACCGGCGAGTAACATATTATAAAGTTACCCGGACAAAGTCGCGTGCAAGAGCTAGTGATTTATATTTAAGTAATTTCTAAATTGGTAATTATTTCATGGTAGAATGGCAGTTATAAATTAAATTGATAAGTATGTCTACCGAGCCATTAGTCTTATTTAATTCGCCGAACAAAATTGTATCGCTTATTTATCGTTAATAACCCGCAGCTTTTTGTTAGGTTACTCACATTGACCTACCCGTATCAACTTTGGTGGTCACAATTGATTTAAATGACACATTGACTGAGGCGTGAAGTCTACTTATTTATTTAATCATATGGTCTCTATTTAATTGAAGTTCATATTATTATTTAGAATTAATTGATCTTAAAAACGACCCTTTCAAGTTAATGTCTTGAAAACAAGTTTTAAAAAAAAAATATTTAACGAACTTGAATGCATAAATAGTTAGAAACTTAAAAGAAATGAAATTTTATTGAAATTTAAATTATTTTGGCTCCACGTACCATAACCGTAGTACACATTTATTCAATTAAATTCAAAACGATAACTGAACAAAATCGCTATAGCATTTGGAGAGCACATTGTGGTCCGTATTTTACAAACTCAGCAGCCTGACTGGCTGCTGTTACCACTTCTTTACAGAAGACTACCATGAAATAACTGAGTGTACCTTGTGTTTCTGTAAGTGAGTAAGAAATGCCAGAATCCCCTATGCTTTGTTCTATCAAGGTCAATAACGCTAAAGTACCTCTTTATGTTGCGTTCATTATCGATGTTTGTTACCTACAATGTAATGAATTCAGATGAACCTTTAAAACTACACGATAAGAAGCGATTTTATAGTATAACGTAAGAAATAATGACATTGTACACAATACTGTGGAATTCTGCTTAAGCGATAATATCCATTTTATTATCCAAAAAATTGTCAACCTCTTCTTAATAATTAGAAATATTCTTTAACTAAAATTATATTATATATTCTGGACCTAATATGGAACCGTTATAAAAACTGGAAGTTAGAATTGGTAGAATGAGAACATTAAGTATTACTTTTAAGTCATCATCATCATCTCAGTCGTAGGAGGTCTACTGCTAAACATAGGCATTCCCCATGATTTTCCAAAAGGACCGGTCAGAAGCAGCCTGGATCCACCGTCGACCCACCTTGTGAGTGGGCGGCCTGCGCTGCACTTGCCGGTCCGTGGCCTCCACTCGAGAATCTTACGGCCCCAAGGCTTTGAGTACTTTTATGTACCTACATAGAATTAATTAGCAAGCGACTCTCGTTCTCATGTTATTATCACAAGAATGAATTAGCATTCTCGTGTTATTCGAATTTAAAATCGATAAAGGAAACAAACGCATACACTTGAATATAATAGGTCCAACAGTATTTTGTTCAGACATAGAAGCAAATAAAGCTTTTAACCTTGAGGGGAATTTTAAATCCGGAATGAATAATGGTTTAAAGTTAAACGGAACAGAAGATTTAAAAGCATGAAATAGCAGCAGCGACCACGCATTGAGTTCACGGAATAAAAGCACTCGTAGCTACGTAGTTGAAAGTCAATAACGTCGATAGCTGTGGAGAACCGCGTTGGAAAGCCGCAAATTTGCTGCAGCGAACTACATCTAAGTGTAAATAGTGCGTTTTATTTGCGCATTAAGTATCTCTATTGTGTACGTCCTGATTTACACCAATGAAATTCTTCAAAGGTATAGGAACCTAACCTTAGGAAAGGTGAGTCCATACTATATAACCAAATATGTTATAAAATATAATTATATATCATGTTTTATATGTGTGGACGACAGTGTTAACAAATCAGTTATATAGCATTTATACGTGAGTCACGTCATCACGTGTACTCATCACATCCGACCGAGACAATCGTAACCTAACCTTAGTAAAGGTAGTCCATTCAGCCAAGGGTGAACGAGTGGGGTGTCCGATTTAATTGCGAGATCCGTGTTGGTTTGTATTTTAAACCGCCTGAACTACAGAGAGCGAGAAGTATTATCTTGTATCCTCATTACTATTCTCATGTTCAATATTGAAAGGTTTTTACTTTTTCCGAACTGCAGCTAACTAAATAACCTATATAATAATTAACTAAAAAACACGTTTTTGAATACTGGCAGGCATAAAAATACGTGTCCACAGTCAATCTGTCAATGGAGTGGTGAAAAAATTTGCCACCTACCGTGTGCATTTCTTGCTGTACAGCATTGCTACAATGACATTCGCAACGTCCTCTACATTTTTTGTTCTATAAATTTTCGTGTGAAATGCATACAATTCGAGAAAAATGCATTTCAAAATTTTTTTTCACGTTTTTTTAGGTTTCTAAAAGACGCACCAAAGTAGCATATGCCCATCGCAAAGGTAGCTTAAGTACATCATTCTTCAACGAATAAAACAACTTTCACCCATTCGCAATTTTTTTCAGTCAACCTTAGTAGTTAGTAGAGATCTGACTGACTTGTCTTGCGTAAAGTTACTATACAATGCCTATGTGCGTAGTGTCCTCGAATTTGGCATTCCGATTTGGAACCCACAGTATGTCACGTGTAGAAATCACATAGAGCGCATACAGAGGAGATTTGTGAGATGGCTTAACCTCCGTTCGCACTGCACTCCTTTAAGCTATGCTGATTCTTGCAAGCGTCATAACTTAATGACCTTAGAGGACAGACGCACGGTATCCGATATGTCATTCCTCCACGACATCTGTTCTGGAACTCTCAACTGTCCGGCACTGCTGTCTCAAATGCTGCGGCTTCAGGCCGGACCCAAGCGTGGAAGAAAAACGAAATTGTTCCACGTTCCGCTATCTCGAACTAATTACGACCGTAATTCTGTATACCATAGATTACCCACAACCTACAATGATAAGTTCACACACTTGGACATTTTCCACCTCCCAAAAATATCTTTTAAGCTCAGCATCGTGAATGTACTAAAGGAGAAATAAATAGAACCGCGCACACACACGAACACACACACACACACAAATACCCCAGGTCCCTCCCCCATTGTTTAGATTTTAGATTTAAGATAATTAGTAACTAACTTAGGTAATAAATTTTAAAGTTTTTTAAGTCCTACATAATGAAACCCTGTAATTGACAATGTAAGTAATAATACTGTGTCTATTGTATGTTATTTTGTTTTGCTGTAGGGTTTATGTTCATAAATAAATAAATAAATAAACCTATTTATTTTATGACAGATTGACTGTACAGGTCCGCGAGCTACAGCTTTTTTTTTTCTATTTATTGCTATTTTATCAGTGGCAGGGTACAATTTCTGCAAGCATAATAAAATAACTGGCACAAATAACCAGTCTATAGAAGACAATAATATAATGGTTCAAGGCATTGTTAGGCACCTATAGGCGACTGTCTGTCGAATGTCAGCCTGTCTGTCTACTTAACATAAAAAATATATAGGTATCCATAATTATAAAGTTGTTTGTCCTGATTATCAACCCACAGCTAAAACTACTAAGTCTAGAAGGCGTAAATATTGATTATAGGTTTATTTTATAACGTAAGGATTCGTTAAGAAAATATTTTCGAAAATTTACTAATGAAATATCATGTATAAAGACAGTATTTGACCGTAATATCAATTACGATTAAGTACGAGGATCATTTCTTATAATGGTTACTCGAGCTTTTCTATTTCTCAAGAAAAGAAATCTTACCAATCTGGGATAAAGAAACCTAAGAAATAAATAATGAGTAAGAATGCGATACAATAAATTAATTATTGATTCTCAACTAAGAGTGCGATATAATGCGACACAATAGAGTTTCCTCGTTATAGTAAGGCCTTTCGTAATTATTTCTCTCATTTTCAGTGCATTAAAAATTGCGTGGAATTTACATCAACCTACTACAACTATGGATTTCGCATGCCATACAAAACACTACGAACTTTATGGAACATTTAAAAATGAGATATGCGTAGAGCATGAACTCTGTCATCTGTCATTTAAAACCAACCAAACATCTGTAATTTAAAGAAAATGTGACTTTACGTCAACACATTGGTGTTTAAAATGAATAGTAGAACTTGGTCGTTACTACCTTTTACCGTAGACGCGCGAAGGCAAGACTCCGTCATAATTCCGTTTGAGGCGTACTTTTAAGTGCCGTTTTTGGCATTTGTGACGCAAAGTCCATAGTTGTAGTAGATTGATGGGAATTTCATATTCGGGCTCATGCTGTCCGCGTATGTCTGTTGTAAATCTGCTAACTACTCCAAAACCACGAAACGGAATTTGATGCGGTTTTCACCATCAGTAAGATAATTTATTATTGAATTTTTTAATATATGTATAACAAAACCTGTTAAATCTAAATAAGTCAAATCTAAATATGTGCTATAAAATCAATCAAGTCGTCGATACTGTTCGCGTCTGTCTGTTACTGCGCTAACTACTTCTATTTATATTATATTTATATAAAAAATTGCACCCCGGACGAAGCTGTAAGCGGATCGCTAGTAAAAAATCAAGATTTAATTTTTCGTTACATAAACAGTAACTTTACATAAAAAATATAAGAATAACATTCCCGTTGGTGCTGAATACAATTCATTTCCATAAAAGTAATAATAAATCGTCTTACTATTTTGCATAGGACTAACTTGTTTTGAACAGAATAAAAAAAGGCATTTTAATTAAAACAGAAGGCTTGAACATTCGTGTACAGACGAAATATAATTGTTTTTTTTTTATTCTGTTGATAATCACGGGTCTGAGAGGAGCTTGAAGGATTTCCTCATTAATTTAAAAGCGAGTTTTGTTTAAAAAAAGGTCTTTAAGGGCTATGGGGAGTTTAGAATGTCATTGAAAAAGTCAACAATGTCGTTACAATGTCATGTGATTCGGGTGTATATTGTTTTCCTTTTTCACGTTACAGACAAAAGTGTGTTAAATCTTTACAATTTCAAGATGAAAACACTCAAAAAAATAAACATTTATTTGATTAAAAAATAATGCTCTTATCCGTTTAATATACTTATACTTAAAAGCGAAATCTAATTTAAAAAAAAATTTCCCGATGTTTTAATCTAACCAAAATAAATCAAATAGAGAAAAGGCAAAGTAAAACGGAAATGTTAAAATGGGAAACATTGCGAAAAGTCACGTCTACGCGTCGTGATATTTTGACTTCCTTTGTGATCATATACAATTTTGCGAACTTATTGCTCCTATTCTCTGTAGAACTTCATCCGTTACGGGCTTTTAAATTTTGGCTATATAGAAAACTAGCTGGTGCTCGAGACTTCCGCGTCCGCGTTGAAAAATCTATATAAATAAAATCAGAGTGTCTGTCTGTGATTTGCGAAAAACTGCCTCAAACTAAGCTTAGAGAGTCATTCGCATGCTGTTAAAACGTAAATAACTTTTTTTAGAATTTTTGTCTGTCTGTCTGTCTGTCTGTCTGTCTGTCTGTCTGTCTGTCTGTCTGTCTGTCTGTCTGTCTGTCTGTCCGGGGTAATCTCAGAAACGGCTGAAGCGATTTCGATGAAACTTTGCAGACATGAAGAGGGGGTCGTCAGGAGTAACATAGGCTACTTTTTGTTTATGTAAATTGCGGTACATACACCAAAATAACATTTTTTACAATTTTTGTCTGTCTGTCTGTTTGTTCCGGCTAATCTCTGAAATAGCTGGACCGATTTTGACGGGACTTTTATTGGCAGGTAGCTGATGTAATAAGGAGTAACTTAGGCTAAGTTTATTTTAGAAAAAATACACCCCGGACGAAGCCGGGAGCGGGCCGCTAAATGTATTGCTAAGCACAAAACTCGAGAACGGGTGGACCGATTTTAATTCTGTCTTCACTCATGGACAGAGGGATAATCAGGGAAGTTTTTTACGTTAAAAAAAAATGCACCTCGGGCGAAGCCGGGAGCGGACCGCTAGTAAATAATATATCACTTGAGAAAGTTATTAATTTGAGCAAAGTTGTTTTTTGCTGCGAGTGCCGATTTTAAATCAGAAACAAGCGAAGTAGTTTGATTCTAATATAGACTACTGAGCGCAGTGAGTGATTTAAAGGCACGAGACATAAAAAAAATTTGGCCCAGCCTGGAATCGAATCCGGGACCCTTGAGTCAGATCGCTAAGATGCCACCTAAACTGCTAATTATTTAAAAAAAAAATGATCTAAAAAATAAAAGAAGCCGTCAGCTTAAATTTAATAATGGCATATTTGTTGCGAAAGACACAAAAAAAAATAAGCTGAGCATTTGTTACAAATATTGGTTTGTTTGCTTGTTCGCTTTTAAAATACTGTTTCATAATATCAAATGAAAGTTCCGATTCTATAAATATCGCCGAACGGTTGTTTCGTTCGTTATTTAAGTTAAAAGCTTAATATGTATTGTGTGTTCAGCAAAAAACATTGAACGTATTGTTTAGCGCGGATTGGGGTGTATAAATCTTAGCCCCGTGTCAAATATTGCGGGCAGTGGGTTGTGGCTTTTCTTTCAGTTAGAAAAAAAGATACAGCGTATCATCGAATACTTATTTTGCGTTGGAATGCAATAAAAACGAGAATTTCCTTCAAAATGGTTTATATGTTGTCGGATTTTGATTTATATTGGGAATATATCTCTTTTGTATTAAGATGTCAAATATCCAACATATTCGTATTTCAAATTTTGTAAATGAAAAATTTACAAAAAATATGGGTAAAAGTCACTCATCCAATATATTCGTTTTGAAAATTTTGTAAATGAAAAATTTACAAAAATATCGGTAAGTCACTCTTTGATAGCTAACACCTTTTTAAGCCGGATAATGCCTACTGACTAATTAAGCAGCTTCTTCAGAGCTTTCAGCTTAGTCAATCTGCTTGTTAAAATGTAAAATGTTGTTCAATAGCAAGAAAAAATTTTTGGGGAAACAAAATATTTATTTCTAAATATCTTCGATTTACGTAAAGCCTAAGAAGTTTTTATTTTACCATTCTATTTATTTTCAAATTATTGGTAAGTATTCAAAGTAATTACCAGTACGAGTCTTATAAAATATAAGTCCTACATATATTTATATCAAGCGGATGAACTGTTTTTTGAATTACATTTCGTTCTATTCTGCCAATAGAAAATTACTGTAATACAGGGAAACGCAAGGAATATTCGTTAACTAATAAGAATGATAATTTCTTAAAATATAATCCTCACTTTAATCTTAAACTTTGTTTCTATTTTTTTAAACAGTGTCCCCGTCTACTTTTATTTCAATTATTCAGAAAATACATCATCTATAATAATCTATATCCATTCTGTCTTAATATTCTCTAAAATTGACCTAGTCATTATAGTTACTATTCTTCCCAACATTACTCTTTTAGATGTAGTTAATAATGTAAACTATTGTAAAAAGACATGACGTCTGTTATTTAAAAATATACTTACAATATGTACTATTACAGATAGTCATACCTCTTACAAATTATTGTCCCTTTACAAGTTTATGAATGTCATCAAATTAATGGCCGTGGCTGTGGCTGTGGCCTTAATTTCCTGTTAAATAATCAACAACGGAAGACTGGCCACGTGACCGCTCGCTTATCTATCCCCTGAAAGATTTATAACGGAGACGTTAGCAAAGTTTATCTTAATCTTAGGCGTTGACCCATTCGGACTTGAACTACTTATATTATCGATATTTCCACAACAGCGCATTTCTGTTTGAATATTTCCTTTATCTGTTTTACTATCTTTCGTTTATATGCATGGTGTTTTATAATTTAACTTTAATTATAAAAGTGAGAGTAATATAGAAAAAGAATAAGCACATGGTTGTTTACAAAATTATACATCGACTTTGCCCATGTAGTTTGCCCATGGAACTGGCAAACTGACTTTGCCCATGGAGTTGCATAAGAAAAATTTAAAGAATTAAATTCAAGTTACTTTCCTTGGTTTCAAGCTACAGCATGTATGTCTTATCAAAATAATGATTATAGACAGATTTACTTGCGCATTTACATTAATAGTAATAAGTATAATCATAACTTTAACAACATTTTGAAATGTAAAGTATAACTTCCTATTTGAATTAAAATAAAAACATTTTTTTATGATTAGCGTTGATATAGCCACGTATTTTATTTATTATTTATTAATATTATTTAATTTATTATATGTTTTTACATTATTTTATTTATATTAAGTATAATAATATAAATTAAATAATATTAAATTCGTATCGCCTTAGAATGAAAACTCGTCCCACACAAAATGTATGAGAAAATGTTTTTTTTTTCGTGATTTTATATGTTTTCATAGTTATTCTGCTATTCGGGGCGGAGATAAACGATATACAGCCCATTTATATCGAAAAATCGATACAGCCCTTTTCGTGTTATAAATGGTGTAACTAACGCGACTTTCTTTTATGTATACATATAAGTAGATTATTTTATTTATTATCTATTAACTATTATTAATAATAAATGTGCCTAAGCATATACATATGTCGAAAACACAAAACGTATGATTGTCTAACAAGAACTTTTTCGTTTCAAATTAGATCCTTAAGCAAAAAGTTAAAAAAGTTACTTTTATTTAATGCAGAAATATTGCTTATGAAGAAGAGAGCGAATAAAAACCTTTTTCAAAGTGCAATACATCCTTTTACAAAGTATAAAACTTTTCCATTATCGTCATGTTGCCTACGAAAGGAGGTGACTATAATACATGTATTTAAGGACGCGTTTGCGAAATGAATAGGTATCTAATAGCAACAATACACTGCCACGGCTAAAACTCACACATATACGCAGCATTATGCGGGAACAAACTCGTTTTGATACTTTTTAGGTATTTTTTAAATATTTTTTTATGTTCCTGTGTAGACAAATATTACAATTGTTTTGTGTTGTCTGACCTTTTGCACTTGGTGAAATGACCTGAAAGTCTACTTCGGTGACTGCTACTGGAACTTTTTGACTATAAGAGCTATGTTTGCTGAGTTTGGGCTCAATTTGTTAGTTATGACAAGATCTTACGACTGGAATTGGTGGAGTGACCTGAAGGTCTACTTCGGTGACTGCTACTGGAACTTTTAGACTACAAGAGCTAAGTTTGCCGAGTTTGGGCTCAATTTGTTAGTTATGACAAGACCTTACGACTGGAATTGGTGGAGTGACCTGAAGGTCTACTTCGGTGCTTTTTGATTACAAAAGCTAAGTCTTTCTAGTTTTGGCTCATTTCGTTTCTTGGACATCATTTTGATGTCAGTTTTTGGGGCAGGTCAACATATAAAAATCAAGAAATACACAATTAAACTTTATTAATTCTTTATTTTTAGAATATTCGTGTGGACGTGTCACGACAAGGTTTTATATCATGTAATAAATTGTGTAATACATGCACTAAATTGATTGGTTTGATTTAATTTAAAGTTTTTTATTTTCTTCTTTTTAGGGCACTAAAAATTTTTTACCATTAATTATTTTTTTATTTTTTAGTATAGCGTTTTAATATTTTTTGTATTCTTTTTAGTCTTACTCGAGTTCTTCTGTGCCCTTTCATTTGATACCCATATTGTGGTAGTGCAGAAAAATTGACAAATGTTGATTTAATTATGTCTGCTATCCTTCAGTATTTTTAAACTAACAAAATTAGTAATATGAAAACATTAAAATGATCCTACACGACCACTTTTCGTAAATTTTGTGCGAAGAGGCGATGAGAAATCGTTTTTATAGTACTAAAAATCATATTTTTAAAAATTATTTTTAATAGAATTTGCAGATAAAGAAGTAATCTAACTGTGCCATCTGTTAGTTTTATTTGATTTGGTTTCATTTGGTCACAAAATCTACCGATTAACAACTAATTTTTGTCAGATGCGCAAACGCGTCCTTAAGAATAAAGTTACAAATGTATAAAAAGATTTCATTTCAAGGCCTATGTTTTGTCGTTGTATTATTTGATATTAATAGATATAACACAATGATATTTATACTATATCAGATTAGGTCTGAGAATATGCTTTAATTTTAGTTTTTTTACCATATAAATTTTATAGTTATAGGTTAATTTTAGTTTATCTAAGGTAAACTAAGTAAGTGTAAGTAAGTAGGTTATAAGTGCTATTACGATCACATAAAATTCTATATGATCCTAAGCCATAGTGATCCTAATGGCATCCTAAGCCAGATGGATCCTGTGGCTGCTCCCTCACATCCCAAATGCTGAAATCTGTATTTCTATATAGGGTCACAATCGTTCAGCAGTTTCTATCCGGTTGCCTTGAACTTCGAATGATTGTGCCCTTGAAGCTATGCTTGCTATGCGCCAATGTAGTCAGTACAGCGAACTTGAAATATTATTCTAATGCATTTCTTGATGAGAAAGAATTTCAAACAGAAATTAGAATATGAACATCTCAACATTTAAAAGCATCGAGTATCCACTTTGCATAAAAGATTTCGAGAGAAGTGAATTCACCTAGAACCAACCTACAATACTCTAGGAAAGCTTAATGAATAAACAAAACATTGCACGTATCCACAGTCTGACAAGAATTCAATTACTTACATTTAACTCGAACGTTGTTCCAGTATCCACTTTCCTACAAATAAATAATTCAACATTTACAAAGCTCTGCAAACGACCAAGCATTGTCTTTACCGTTTAAATGTTTTTCTTGAGTGATTTCTTCAACTAGCTAGACGCGTATTAAACACACCGTTCTGGGCTACAAATTAAATTGATGTGCTGAGGTTATTAATGTCAGGAAAGATTTCCACTATTTTATCATTAGCCTCACTTCGTGGCAAATCTACTGAATTTCACAACTACTAAACAGTTAGATAAGTCGGTTATCCGGATTGTTTTTATGGCAAGGTACGGTATATTGAAAGAAAGAAAGAAAGAAAGAAAGAAAGAAAGAAAGAAAGAAAGAAAGAAAGAAAGAAAGAAAGAAAAGAAATTTTATTGAATCAACACAAATAGCACATGCAATACAAGTTTAATAAGAATAATTTTAATCGTATTAGCAATGGTACGATACTTGCCAGTGCATGCACCAGTGTCTCGACCCAAATAGGCACCCAACTCAGCATATGCTGTGTGTGCTACAAGTCACACACAGCGCTGATCTTCCGCTGGGGACCTCATGGTCGGCTTCACGGTAGTAATGACAGTAATATACTATTAAAGGACCCTTCTATAGGTATCAAAATATAGTTACAATAAATATAAGGTTACTTTTCACTCCGATTACTACATATTTGCGATTTTCTGTGGATTCACGTGGATTAAACGCTGTTAATTTATTTACATCTTTAAGCACATAAACTTGTTAAGTAAATTTACACCAGTCCCATTCATTGTCCAATTTATTTGGGCGATAATTACGATGTAACGGGGATAAATCCAGTGATCAAGTTCCTTTCTCCAGATCGGACATAATGTTTCACCTAATTCATGTGGTAAACAGCTATTGGAAAGTTCGTATTGCTTTTCTAGGATGTTTGTTGTTTGTTTCTTTCTGGATCTAATCGTAAATAAGGAGGAGAATTAACGTGGGATTGTGCCAATTTAATGTACGACAATCGAAACCACAGTCCTATATTGTGCAGAGTAATTGTTTCTATTTTATATTTGTACATTTCTCAGTGAATACAAGGCAATATAATAAAAAGACACCACTTTACTGGAAAATTTGATGTCTATATACGTCAATTTAGTTGCCACCTTGAATCATACTCGACGTTTTCAAAATCAATACCTACGTTATACGCCAGGTGCTCAATCCCCCATAATTACGTTTCCTTCTTCACTCGCAAATATACAGACAAATCAACATATTATAAACTAGCTGTTGCACGCGACTTCGTCCGCGTAACTTTATAAAATATAGCCTATTTTACTCGCTGATAATATAGCTTCCCAACAGTGCAAGAATTTTTCAAAGGTTTGGTCCCATCTCGTCAGAGTTTCAACTCGTCAGAGTTTCATTTGGTCAGTGTACAGTCAAACATAAATTATATTCAAATTTTATTAAAGTGAATTAATTACAATAAATCAATTTTAAAATTAAAATAAAACTAACAACTACAACATTTCCCTTACAAAAACACCTACTCATGACGATAAAAAGAAAATTTTACTTGTTATACATTTTTTGTTCTTTGTAAATTAATTAAATAAATAACAGGTTGTTCTTATAAATAAACTACACCAGAGCTTAATGAAAGATAAACAGGGCTTAAATGCTGTTATTAAAAATTATAAACTAATTCCCGACATTCTGTTGAGACCATTCCAATGAGCCCAACAAGCTACATCTGCTGTAAGTTGCTGAAGAGTTGGGTATTTCGCAGACTACTTGATGCTGTAGAATCAAGTCAACGTTACCATGTCATGGACATACCACCAAGTAACAGTACACCAAATTACAAATCAATCGAATTTGTGGAAGTTAGTGAGATCCCTTCTTCAACTAGGAAATGAGCTGATGTACTTCAAACAGCTGAACAAATCTTCATAAATTATATGAAAACTACTTCGAACTAATTAGATTTCAAACAAAAAAAACTATCAAATTTGGTCTATCTGTTTGGGTTATTTTTATTTTAAAATTGATTTATTGTAATTAATTCATTAAAATTTAAATTATAATTTGTTTGATTGTACTCCGACCAAATGAAACTCTGACGATTTGAAACTCAAAGTCTGACGAGTTGAAACTCTGACGAGATGGGACCAAACCTTTTCAAATCGGTCTAGTACATAGTAGTTTCGGAGCCTATTCAATGCAATGCAAACAAACAATCAAATCTTTCCTCTTTATAATATTAGTAAGTATTAGACAAAAGTGAAGAAACAGTAGCATTAAAATATTTTACAATTTAAAAGAATTCGCATAAAAACGAAAAAAATGACCGTGAAATGTAGATGAAAGAATTTTTTTGTTGGTTTAATCCGAATATTTCTCTTCGACGAAACACTGACCTACATACAAGATTCCCTCGAGTGCTCAGGTGTCAGGATAAATTTCCGCCTCAGTAACCTCACATCCAGTCCCATTTACGGGGTTGAAGTAGTCTTTTATTTAGTCCACGACTGCCGACGATGATAGGTTAAGCGGGGGTCGAAGGATTTGCGTTCTTTGCATATGGTTTTGAATTTTCATTGTTCTGAAGAGAGGGAAAATACAAAGAAAAAAAATTTACTTGCATCGTTGTTTCTGTGTTTTGATGTGAAAAAAGGTAATTTTGATTTTAGAGAGTATGTATGGCCATCCGAACTTTGCATATTTCATCCTAGATTCATTTAAAGATATCCATGAGATTGAACGAGAATTTTTCATAAAATCTACATTAAAAGTTGAAGCTGCAAAGGGATAGAGGAATTATCACGATTGAGTTCGTTTTTCTCTTGGTCTCATTTTGAACTTTATTGACGCGGTCGGGGCCATTGAACTAGGTATCTAACTTTTATGATATTCTTTACTGTTATTAACTACTTCACTGTTATTATAGTGAAGGTATGAGAATAAAACTTTATTGGCTTATGCATAAAACATATTATACATATCGTGGTCGTCCATGAGTTAATTTAGAATTAGTCGACTCATTAGGTTTGGGAATTTAGCTGTAACCGTATCCAACTCACTGTCAAATAAAATTAATGTTATGTTAATTTCTAATTTAAACCAAGAGTTTAGTTAGGAAGTTTAATTTGTCTATACTTAAATTAAACAAGTTTGTGTGTAGATACAAAACGAAATGCGTCAGTAACTCAAATGGCCGCATTGCCTGACGAGCTACATACAATACTACGCGATAAATACGATTACAATATTATACAATACAAATTCGTTTAGAAAAATTTACATAGTAATATAAATAGCCTTTGATCCGAAAACATCGTAAATAAGAACGTTGTTTGGAAATTTTTAATCAAAACTGTTCATAGATCTAGTTGTTTTAATGAGTCGTTTTATCGGAGAAAAGAAGATTGATATAAAAATCAGAGCATTAAAATTTTAATTATACATAAAGACTGTAAAAAGACTTTTGATATAAATTGTTATTTTGTAGCTTTATTTTTTTTACAGCTTATCTTTTGTTATTTTAAATTTAACAATCGGAAATATTTTTAAAGGCAATATAATTTTTGTTTTTCATTTTTATTCTATTTTTTCTTTCATCCTTCGTTTTTTATTACTTTCCTTAAACTTTTTATCTACACAATGTTTACATAACAAATTTAATATTTAGGATTAAAAAATTATTTCAGCCGTGATTATAAAACTCAAAAAGCCTAATCTGTAAAACAGAGCCAATTTATAATGTAAAATTTGACTTACAAGTGCATTTTAAGATACTGCGGTAAATTGTTTCATATTAGTGATATGTATTAATGACCATTTCTTCTATAGATATCTTTTGCCAGCGCCAAGATACCTTCAAGTGGACCGTCAGTTATTTTTCCGGCTTTGACATATATAAGCCAAAAATTTGATAAAAGATAGGATACGTATTGAAACATAACTTTTTTTAAACAATAGTCATGGTTCAATAGGTATCTTATCGTCTATTTTCGAATATCCTATATAATATAACAATGTCAGTAAGTAAATAATATATGAAAATACATATGAAAACATGTCAAATATAATTTAGATATCAATCGATATAAGTAAAGTAAAAACACATTTTATTTATATTTTTCCATCATTAATGCAATAGCACTTTGAATTACTTACAGCAATCCATCTATTCGACGTCTTATCGGAGCGAAACATAACAATTTATTAAACACATTTTCATGATTGAAGTAGATATTGAGTTGGTATTGAACGGAATTTTTCATTATTACTCATTAAGTAAATGAATTCGAATCGACATAAGTATAGATAAATGCATATACTAAACGATTTTATATTTGTAACTGTTAATCTATATCTATACATTTAATAAATGTTAAGCATATTTTTTTAAATAAACCAATTTGTACACGTTTTACTTAAGTATGTTACCGAGGTCAAAAAAAATAGTTTTTAGATTTTTGCCCTTTCACTATTTAACTTGCATGCTGATTCTAGGCAAAATCTAGCAGAAAATAAATTGTTAATTTTTGCAACTTATTTAAAATATTTTTTAGTATACATTTTTCGTTGCATGTGTAAAAGAAACAGCAACTTCTTTAACATCGAGTGGAAGTTTTAAATTCACAGAAATCCATACGAGCTGTACACGTCCTTCATTTTTTACTACGTTTTCATACAATACCGCCCGGGCCGCAGTTAATTCGCGTCTGACATGCAAAACATGACGTTATGAGTGTCACGTGACGAATGTTTACTAAACTCATGAATTTGAAAGTAATACTGTGACCACTGAATTCATAACAGAACTAGCAAGCGATCCGCCAATGAGTTGCGATGCGGCCCGGTGTGGCCTGCCTGTAGTGTGCGATAGTTCATATAAAATGTACGAAAGTGATGTAGGAGGATTTTTGTAATGCGATGCGTTGCGATGCGGCCCGCCCTAATGTGCGCGAGCCTTCATTCATTGTTTTTAGTTTTTATAATGTTTTTAATTTCATTTTTGATCATTCTTAATATTAAGTATCTTTTAATATTTTTTGTTGTCTTCCATCAAATGGACCGCTTACCAAAAAAAAAGCAATCAAAAAAATTTAATATTAAAATTTTCTTATGGGTTTAATTTGCATTGATGAGTCTAGTGTCACATTTAGACTAATTTTATGTATTTGGTCACAGTCACACATTAGTAAATCTGTGCTACGTTGCTTAAAATACGATTGCTACTACGTTGCTACTGCTGTGCTACGTTGCTACTGAGAATAGCATAAAATATTCATTCATGTCTAAGTTAGTAGACATGTGGGACACGAGCACTAAACAAAACCGAATGGCCTATTTTTCATTAAAACCAAAATTGCTTCCAGCCACGCCTTACATCATCAATAATACTTGCAAATGGACTTAAGGGCGTGTTTTGAATACGCATAATCTACAGTCTCATTAATATACAGTGCGTGCGATATTAGCTTTTATTTCATTAGAGCTAATGATCAATGTAGCCGGGTATTCTTGGTATTATTTTCTATAGAACATGAAGTCCTAGTTTACAAAAGAAACAACCTTGTTTACGACTGTTTCAAAACAATCACATTTATTCCGTCTTTTACATTTTTATGCAGCCCTATTATTACAGCCAGTTTGTTTTTGTAACATATTTTTAAAGAGAAAATAATTGCTCTTAGACCTGTGTGCTACTGGAACTTTTAAAAATAGGTTGATAAATAGATAAGAACGCCTTTTATCCCGTAATACCGTAATTCTCTAATTGAACTTTGAACTCCTTCCCCTAATTAAACTCCTTCCCCTAATCGTGGCCAGTCTGCGGTTAACCTGAGGCGATATACGTACGTACAAGGTATCTCGGAATGTATCGTTAGTGTAATTCAGATTAATATTCTGCTAATATAAGCAATTTGTATGCAAATAATTGATATTCGTAATTAGATTACTTTTAAGGGATATTCTAAGAATATGAAGTATGATACTTTGCGTTTTTTCGCCGCGAGCATGAGGTTGCGTATTATTCAGATTTCAGATTAATTCAGATTTATTTGAAATGTTAACTGTAGTGAGGAACTTAAGACGATGAAAGCGTTTTAGTTAGTTAGTACGATTTACAGATTACAGATCGGATGACTGTAAGTTTTTCATATACCATTTATGTAGGCCAGTTTCATTTATGTGTATTATATGAATAATATATGCTTGAGTGCTCGATTTTTAAGTGTATTTTGTGTTTCTGTTACTGTTGAAAACGTTGCATATTTAAACAATTATTTTCTTGTGCAAGTACTTTCTTCAATTGAGTCTAAATACTTGTTCAATTGTATAATTTTATTGTTCTCTTAATAGTTCCACAATGGTTTTCATGGAAATTTATTCAATTTTCCGCGACTTCAATATTACGCTGCCGCATTATGTTAAAACATTCAAGTTTGTACAATTTGTTTTGTTAGTAATTCAATAGTTTACATACATACATATTCATTTATTACCAGTTGCAAAATTTTAAATTAAGCATACACACGTTTTTATAAGCTTAAATCGGTAATCCCAGAACAAAATGACAGATTTGCAACAACATGCTTTGAAAACCAATTTGCACTTAAACCACAGCGTTACTTAGCTTATCAACTACTACCTATTAACGATATTTTCAGTAGTATGTGCCAACGCAGGAGAATTTTATTTGTTTTGAATATTATAGATAATGTACTTATGAAATTTCAAACTGATTATATGATGAATCAAAACTTAATTTACCCAACTATAACAACCTTCATGGAAAAAGACGCTTGCTTATGTTATACCGAACCTAATTAATCAACTAGCTAAAACATTAAAAAGCGAAATAACTCCCAAAAACATCAAATATAAGCTAAAACAATACTTTTTACAATTAACTACAGATAAATATAATTTTTAGCAGCAAAATTAACTTTACTATCGCAGATTAAATTCTAAATGCTAAAATTCTAAAGTAAACTATTGAAGAATCGAAAGTATGTGTGAGCGTCAACAGAAATTCAAGCGTAATAGGAATAATTAAGTATGTGTATATATTTATATTTTCTGTATATATATATCTCTCTGAATGTATATATTTTAAATAATTCTTTAATATGAACACGGTGTGCGGTAAAACTCTAATGAGTTTGTGTTTACACCTTTGTTAAACCAAATGTAACATCATGTTGTATAAATAAATAAATAAAAAATAAAAAAAAAATCCATCACGGTTTTTGACTTTGCTTCGCATTTGTGTAGCCGCTTTTTTAATATGACACGTGACGTGACACGATGTGATAAATGTTTCGTTTTTGCTTGGGCAGGTGCGTGTCGTGACCATTGCCCTTCCTCGACCTCCGTCTTACTTTCTGTCACCTCATTTTTTTTTCTTTAAAGGATTTTAGCTGTCGTAATGTGCATGACAAATGCAACTGTAGCGGATTATGATACAGCTCTTTTTGCCCGCGGATTTCGTCCCGATATGTATATAGAGTATAGCCTATTCCGATTGTATTTTTATTTCTGTTATACGATTCTGATTGTTAGTTGCATTATTCTAATGTACAAAATTACATAATACATAATTTGTAGAAATTTAATGTAATCAAAACAAAGTTATCCGTGTCATGCCGGAACGTATGATTAATTTTCTAATTCATTATAAGATTATAAAACTAAAAAGGTTTTTATATAATACGGTAGCTTACCATCAAGTAGACCGTCAGCCTGTCTGTCAAGCTTAACATAAAAAAAATAACTTTCATCTATACTTCCATTTAATGTTCTTAATGTAATTTAGTTTGGGGTTGTAGCGGTGCTGACGCAGCCCGCTAGCCAAACACGCAGGTCAGGCTCTGCGCAGCCGCTAGTGTTCTGGCGGTCCCCGAACGCGCAACACGTACCTTAATAAACAGTGCACACAAAATATCGCCTATCATTCCACTATCACCTATAGGGACCATATAGCCAGACACTCCCACATTGGTACAGCAAACCGGAAGAAATAATTATCGCGCAAAATGGTGCGAACGGCGCGAGCACAAACGAGATAGAAACACACTTGAAATTACATGGATCTATCATGATGGTAGTACTCATTATGCTAGCCATAGGATTTCTATATTTTTTGTATAACAAATGCAGCCAAGAATCAGTGTCCAGCAACCACAACCTCAGCCTCAACCGCAAGTTGTGTTTGCACAGCGGACTTAATGCGGACTTAGTACAAAAGAAACAGCCATAGTATTACAACAAATTGTTTTAATTGTAAGTACATACTAACATAACGTTTTCTTTGTATAATGAAATTAACCTAGGAATATAAATAGTAACTTACTTTTTCTTTGTATTTTTCAATTGAAATTTGTATAATAATTAACCCATAAACAAATGTAATATAAAATTTTCAATAAGAGGGGGAATATTGTAGCGGTGCTGACGCAGCCCGCTAGCCAAACACGCAGGTCAGGCTCTGCGCAGCCGCTAGTGTTCTGGCGGTCCCCGAACGCGCAACACGTACCTTAATAAACAGTGCACACAAAATATCGCCTATCATTCCACTATCACCTATAGGGACCATATAGCCAGACACTCCCACAGGGGTAGAAAGGGTAGTTATTGGCTTCTTGTTTTATATCGCTTACAACGTAAAAACCAACAACATGTCACTCGTCCAGCATAATGTGGGTTTTGCATACATACTGGTCGTTATATTAATATGTAACTAGGGATTTTGTTCAGCTCACACATAAGCGTGGTTCCGAATGAAGCTTTGCAGGATAAACACTCGGATTTTGTAGGGTTCGTTCGAAAGGGAAACGATATGTTGAACAAGGTTCTCGTGTATCGAATATTGTTAATTACAAGTTTTGTAATTTATTATTTTATATATTTTTTATAAATTTCACGTATTTCGCAAACAGCCCTAACGATTTTTATGAAATTTTGTATTTAGAATAAGGTTTTGATTTTTAAGTCTACCTATACAGTATTTCTCGTCTATCTACCTATACATTAAATTTCTTACTTATTTACATTTACTAAATATAAATTTAAATCTCGCAAATTTTTGTAAGTTTATTGTTACCGATGGATGACAACCAACTGTTACGTCAACATTTTGTGAGATGGCGCTATATGGATATCTACATCCAATGTATTACATTCGATAGTAACAATGCAATAATTATTGTGACGATTTTAAGTCTACGTCGGCGTAAAAAAATCAAATACCGAACGCTACTCGATCACCGTGAATTACAACAGAAAGTGTTGAACTGAAAATATACAAAGGGATCCAATAAGGTTTCTATTTTCTTTTCAAGTGATGAACGTTAAAACGTACTCCACCAATTCATATCCTGTGCGAGTGTGGCCCCTTGATGCACAAGCGCAGTCACATCCTAGGAAGCCACACAGTGGCTTGTGAAGATGTGAGGAATGCCTCTATCAAAAAAGTACTACAGTTTCTAAACGCGGTAGGTATAGGTTATTTCAGCAATGGACGGAATGATACTGGTACTCTAGCAGACCAGAAATAGCCACTAAGAAGATAATAATAATCCATTGTTAGAATATAATTTCAGGTTGAACATAGGCTAAATAATTACACACCGTCGAAGCCGCGAGCACCAGCTATCTAAAAATAAAGATCTAACTAAACGCTTAGCAAAAGTATAGTTTCAGGCCTCAACGTATATCAGGCGTTCTAATTTTTATTTTTCAATGCAAGCGAACTCGTGGGCACCAGTCAATAACAACTAAAATTAAAAAGAAAATATTTTTAACATAATCTATTTTGTACTGTGGTATTGGTATATCGATTTTTCTGGTTTAATTCATTATAAATTCTATTTCTATTCTAAGATATTTTTCATTCTAAAGATATTATAAGGTTTCTGTTATATCTTTCATTACTTATAATTTATGTATACTTGTAGTAAAAGTATGTGTGCTTCAACAGTGGTATACATAGAAATTGCGGTTCTATTAATTCATTTTGTTTCCGCTTACATTGCTTCCCTGTTTCTGCTCGTCTTTTGCTTACTATTCAACAAACTCTATATATTAGTTACAACAACAGTAAGTAACTTTTGAGCATGTTAGGTTTAAAACTTAGTATTAGCTTATTGTCTTCAATATGAAGAGATATGCATAGGTTATGTTTTCTTTTACAATTACGTAGAGCATAATTCTGAGCATAAGCCCGTTGGATGAGTGGTTAGAGTGCTTGCCTTAACGCTATGAGGTCTCAGCGGTCCCGGGTTCCATTTGGATCAACTTTGGAAATGCATTTTTCAGTTGGCTCTAGTTGGATTTGGAAGTGTGGCAGGGCACACTGCGTTTCGCAGTCATTTGGGCAGCCCGTCTGGCAGCAGTAACCACCGCCTTACAGAAGACCACTGTGAAGTAACAGCATTATATGTGCTGTTGTGCAAAAACAGTTGAACAGATTTAGAGTATTGGAAATACCCAGGATAAAAGTATTTTATCTTGGAATTTTTTTTATGATTTTCAAAAAAAGAACTACAGCGAGTATTACGTTTCAGGAACAGCTAGTAGTGAAATAATATTATATTATAATAGAGAAGAATAAACAGAAAAAGGGGTATGTATACAAAATATGTAACTACCTACTTCTGACAAATATGACATCATTAAGCTGAATGGCCGAGAGTGTGCTTGAATACAGCCTTGAGAACTTGGTAGATGAAAACAAAACTGTGTGCTTTAAAAAAGGGCTATATATTTTAGTAAGTACTAGCTGTTAAACGCGACTTCGTCCGCTTAACTTTATAAAATATAGCATATGGTACTCGCTGATAATGTAGATTTCTATAGGTGAAAAACATTTAAAATCGGTCCAGTAGTTTTTGAGTTTATTCATTAAAAACAAAATACAAATCTTTATAATATTTATAATATTCCTTTATAATATTCATTAGTATAAATTTAAAAAAATATCTACTTAACTCTATTCAGGCCATCTTTTTACAAATTAAAAATTTCATATAAATCCAGACACTGAAGCAACATTTATCTAAACTACAATAAATGGCCCAATATTGGCCTTGTACTTAATTAATAACCTAAATTACTAGACTCAACTAAAAGAATTTTGGTACACTAATACTAATCAAGTAAAAATGTTTGTTTTGTTAGTTAGATGAACGGGCGAGTAATGAAATCATTGCTCTTTTACAGAATTACACGAACCAAATCGGATTATTTTATTAAGCCTTGATTAATCTGATTATTACAATAACGCTGAACCTTATAATGAAATAAATGGTGAGACTAATGTTAATATTTTATAAAACAAAACCATATTTTTATGCTACTTACTGTTTGTGACTCTGCTCGTATTCTATTAAATAAGTTCAAAACTAAATTGTTAAGTAACTTTTAGTTGTACTATTATCGCATCCTATATGTTAATCTAGAAAACAGTCTATCTAAGTGCTAATTTAGATGATAATCTAAATCCGCGCTGTGGAAACAAACATTTTCACAAACACATTTAACTTAAAAGAAAACTTAATTTTAATGGCATGTTAAAAAAGTCACAACAGAGTTTATTATTGTCTTTATTGTCGTATATTGCACAAGAAAAAGTGAATATTAATAAATATGGTATCAATAAATCAGTACAATTCGTATCCAAAGAGCACAACATACACAAAAATTACTACAGTTTGAAGAACCAACAATTGATGGGAAAAATTCTCGAATGGTTCAGATGCTACGTTGAATGTACTGGGTTTGAACACCTAATAAAAGTCATGGTGAAACTGATTTGTCTATGTTCAGCAGTGAGAGTCTGTCGGCTGTTATTTCATAATGATGATAGA
Source organism: Synanthedon andrenaeformis (assembly GCA_936446665.2). NCBI lineage: Eukaryota > Metazoa > Arthropoda > Insecta > Lepidoptera > Sesiidae > Synanthedon > Synanthedon andrenaeformis. The sequence goes on along the minus strand of OW387781.2, from coordinate 6,494,036 downwards.
TCACTGTACCGGGTTCAACGATTTACGTGGGATAGTATTAATAAAAAAATTCACTAAAATTAAACTAAATTATTGATTAAAATTAACTAATTAAACTAAACTAAAAATTATCAATATTATTTCCACTAATTTACAATTCCGTTTAATTATGTACTGTACATAATATATTCCGGAAAAGTGCTTAGTTTTATGAATTAATATTCTACATGCATCTAAAATGGATATAAACTCAATATTAAAATGATGAAAAAATAACTTTAAACTTCAAACTTATTACGGAAAGAAAGGGTAAATGAGGAATGATTTGCTGCACTGGGTGATTTAGGTATAGAAAAGAAAAGAAGAGATAGAGGTACAAATACTGAAATATATCCTATTGTTCAATATATTTTATTTTCTCTTATTCAATATGTCAGAATTGACGGAGAAACAGGATTCTTGCTCGATTTTCCTCCACTATACAAATCAATACCTGCTTAAATGTAAATGTGACATCTTCGCGTGTTTCTTTCTGAAGCGTCTCTATCACGGGTTCGGATATAGCTCTCAATGTTTCCGACACTTTGAAGTGACAGTTAATCTACATTTGCAAGCGTGTTTTATGCAAATCCAGCTAACGTGGTGCTGTCTGTTTTTCCAGGAAGCCCTTTGTCGACGGTAACTGGGACAGTGACACGTGTGTCTGCGGTGGTTGGTGGTGAGGCGGAGCTTCCGTGTGACTCGCGCCCGCCCCAACGTAACGACAGCCTGCTGCTCGTCGTTTGGTATAGGGACGATAATCCCGTTTACAGGTAGGTAACACGTCAATTACATTAATTACTTTCAAAGTGAAAACTTCTTTAGACGCGCTGTGAACTTTATTTTGTGGGTATTGAATGAGACTGAGCTGAAATGCTCGGCTATGTAACGCTCGTTCGGGTAAAATCGGCTCGAGTCGACTAAGGGAGTGAGGCGTTGGATTTTTATTTTTATAGTCCCTTGGGAACAGTACTATTCTGGATTAAAGGTACTCAATGTCCTTTTTTTGTATCCCTGACAAACAATCAATGAAATAAGCAAAATTTCATGATGATTGGTTGAGTAGTGGTAACAGACAGACATAGCCACTTTATACTCAAGTGTGTAATATGATCAAAATGTATGTTTTCAATATAAAAAAATCTTACTCCAAGCACTTACCAAAAGTGATTCATTCCCTTGAAACCGGTTTTGAAATTTAACTTTAATTTTAAAAAATTAAAAAAAAATGTGCAACCTCGTGAGTATTCACAGACAGATAAAAAAGGCTACGTCTGATATTATGAATCTCGTCAAAAAGGACGACCCGTTCATTTTGTAGGCCCGTCCCGAAATCGGTACGAAATAAAACTCATCATGTTACGTGCGTGTACGAATATTATGCGTCCCTTTTTCTCCGTTATACAATAATAATAAAGGGGCACTGAAACGTACCTATCAACGTTACAGCCTAAAACGTATATCAGCAACAAGCGCTCACATTTATTTTATGCAATGCTTTCATGAAAAACATACACAAATCTACTCTTTCGAATACAAAGAATATTCGTTGCTTCTAAAATAAAAATGATATAGACCCTAAAGTTTAAAGATATTTTTTTTATAAACTGCCTTTTTAATAACTATTAGAAGTACCAATCACTTTGACTGTATTACAGGAACATTGCTCATTTAAAAATATGTTTTATATTTTATGTGGAACAATATAATATACATAGTATATTGTACAGGACCATTTGCTTTCCACGATTATCAGACAAGTACACTTACGTGTATGCGAGATTATAGATATGATTAAGTGTTCACATTTTTGTAGGTTATTCGTGATTAGAAGATGTTCATGCCGCTTGGCGAGAGCGGTACATCAGTCGTTCATATAAGACCACGTGCCAAGGTTTTTACCCTTACAGAATCCAACCCACATACGCATTTATACATATTTACCAGTTCTAATGCCGAATTCGGGAACTACGAATTCAGGGGGATTTTCAAACTATTCAATCCGTTGCCAATCGGATCAAATTCAGGTGAAGATGACAAAGTGCACCTGGCAAGCAGCCAAAGTACACGTGCTTTGTTGAAACATCCATTCACACGCTTTGTTTGAGCCGAGACATCTTTAAGCTTGCATACAGCTGCAATATGAAACGAAGACTTAATGTATTGTGCTCTACAAATACATAGTTGTTGCCAAATTTGTATGTGGAGATTTTTACTGTCATAGATCTGACGGCTTCTTGCATCACACACCATAATTACAGTATTAGACTTTCGTAAGGAACTGAATCCATTATGCCCGAGATACACGAGGCTAGTTTTTCAAGCTAGGGTAGCAAGCTAGTGTTAGTAAGCTAGCAGCAAGTAACTCTAGCTTCGTGTATAGAGAACTAACTTCTTTTCTAGACTAGTAAGCTAGCGTCTCAAGCTAGGAGAGTTTAAATTTTTGATAGTTTTAATAGAATTAAACAAACAAACTAACTTTCGCATTTATAGTATTAGTTAGGATAATAATATTCTTAAAATATTTTTTTAAAGTCATCACCGAAACTTTATTTTACAATACAGAACCAGTGGTTACATTGACAAAATCCTAATAGTCATCATAAGTATAAATTAGCATAGATGGATTTCCACGGAGCAGTAATGTTTCCTGAAAATCCTTATTAGACAGAGATTTATGGTGCAAGTCCATGGTAGCGCGTGGTAGGCGTTTAAACGAGTCGCATACGTAATACTGTGCGTAAATCGTTTATGAAAGCTGAAATATGTGTAATAAGTTTTTGTTTCAGGAAACTTTAGCTTTTAATATATGTATGTCGCTAATAAAACGTGATTATTATCACCATAATCATGGCGTATTTCGTATGGGTGATTTACATACATGATGATTACATGATGGTTTACTTATTCTTGTGTACTTCAATCTATCTAAAGCAAGGCCAACGAGACGAAGCAAAGAATGTAAACTTTCAAGGTTTGTCAAGATGGCTTCCTTTACTATGAAACAGATAGCACTGTCCGCTTCGTGTATGGGAAAAGGACAGTGGGGGTTTGTTTAATTGTTTGTGTTGTCTCCTTGGATCTACTATATTCACGGTTATTTTGCAAATGATGCAAATGATTTTATAATAAAAAAATAAATAACAAAGCTACACGTTCAATTTATTAATGTTATTTTTCCTCCCTGTCTAAAACGTGGATACCATAAACACAGTTTTCAAAAAAGAGGTGTTTCCAACGCTGGGTTAGTACCGTATACAGTTTGTACAAAGTAACCTAATGGGAACTAAAGTTGTTTGAAAATAAAGTAGTGGAAGTAACGGAGCGAGCTAGACTAGAACCAGTAGCTCGTCGTGGTTGCCGCTCTAATTCAAATTTCAAATGAGACTACGTTTTTTTTTCTTGTCGGTGTCGGAGCAGAGGTAATTGTAAGTTTGCAGCCGGTTTTACGCTTTTATGTAAAAGTTGTTCGACGAAACTTGACGCTGAAAGAAAGACGATGTCAAAGAGCGGCTGTTTTGTTACGATATAGCTAATGTTTGAAGGACACACAGCCAATTTGAAATTTGAAATTCAGATATACAATTACAATTCGTATTACTACTAGTTTTTAATATACTGTAGTAGAACAATAATTGAATGTACATAATTACAATAATACAGGTTTTGTTTCGAATTACTTGATAGCTTTACCGTAATCATTTCAAATATAAATATTATAAATATTAAAAAAAAATACACTTTTTTAAAGCTTCCGGTCAAACGTTTTACTCTAGTGTGGCCTGTGGGTGACATATATCAACGCCTTGCGCGTACAGTACAACAATGCTTTCAAGATGCTGTTAAGGCTACCTCGACCCTGCACTGCTTCTACTATGTTTGCAGAGACAGGTACTGATAGTTTTCACGCCATAATGCGCAAAAGAACTGCCTCTTTGATAAAGCGCTTACGGGGCAGTGGTAAAAGCCTTAGATTTGACTGTCCTTTCCAAAATCACTGGATGATGACTTAAAAATGTAAAATATTGTAAAATAATTTAAATTAACATGCTTAATACGTTTGTAATGTATTAAAAATCATATGAACAAAAAGTCAGAAATAAAAGTTTATTATTATTATTTAATTCTAAAATTATAAACTATTTAGATTATTATCATTTATTTAGATGTTTTCCGGTTATTTAATAATATAACTAAATAGTTAATCCGGCATAATGATACCTTGTGTATCGAATAACTAATAATAATCAGTAATTCATTATAATGATGCTTAATAATTATTATTATTATAATGATAAATGTAGGCCACGATCGTATATGCTTACCAAGTGCAATTAAAATTTTCCCTCCTTGAAATTAAACAGTTTAGGCATGATAAAACTTAACTTTTAAATGATACCTTCACAAATTTTTGGAATATTTGTGCCCACTTTTTATAAAGACTATAACTACACACATATGGTTAAAATGTTACTACCCATAAAAGAGAAAATCTGCAATTAAAATTGCAAGACCATTCTTCGCACGAAAATTCGGTACGGGATTTTCGCTTACAATTCCGTTTCAATATGGAACACAAATACATGTACAAGTTTTGAACCGTCAGCATTTAAACTACGATCCCAATGCACAACTTTGCACTGGAGTCTCTCCATTTCTGTAATATAATTTACGTACCTAACAATCCTTATGAGATTACTGACAGCGTGACAGTTCGTTATTGAGTCCCCTCGCTCTGGTCACGAATCAACTTAATAATTTGCATTCATTATATTACCGAAGCAGTCATAGCTCAGTGACACTATCGCTCGACTTCCGACACTGCAGATACTGGTTCCAATCCCCTTTAGAAGATAGTTAATCATTATAGGTGTTTATTATAATACATACTTCTTAAATTACAATTAAGTGCAATGCCGACATTGATAGAATTATAAAGGTCGATAGTGCACTTGCAACACTTACGGCCTTATTTGTGGATAGGCTGAAGGTCTATCATTAATGGCCTATCATCCTGCCTAAACTATACCTAAAATTTTTGTATGTTTAAAAAGAAAACAAAATTTGTTTGATGCAATGACAGCTGGTTTGTACAATTTACTCGGCCTAAAAGACTTTCAGGATTTTTTTCCTTGTAGTACATAAACATAGTATATACAGTAGTAACATACAGGATTTCTCTACAGCTGTCACAGTCGAAACAAGCTTTATTATAACAGCAGTCATTAATTGATTTTTTTTTTCATTATTAGCATTAAAACGTTTACATGTGAAAAAGAAAAACAAGAAAATTCTCAATTATTATCAAAACGAGCAAGAATCTTATTGGCGAGTTTGGTAATTTACTAATCTGGCTTTATGCGATTCTGATGAAAAAGTATGTCATGTCTTTGTATGTCTTTGTGTAATATCTATTATTCTAGATAATATAAAATAATATTGCAAAATAGTAATCGTATATGGACTAAAAAATATTAGTGCCAATAAATAATACCTAATTTACATTAAATGAGTTTTGTTTAACATTTTATTAGTCTAGTTATTTTATACTCATATATTTTGCCCTCTTAATTGCCTTGTTTAACAAAATATTTTTTCTCTTCCTTTATTACTCCGCCTGTTACAATAATTATTTACCTTATATACCTACCTGTTAACAATATTTACATAGTTTATTGTTACACATTTGATTTCAATTCATAGTTTCAAACTTCTTTCGTTGTACAAATAGTTACAAATAAATCACAACGTCACTTTAAGTCTCTTGAGGGTGATTTCTACATCAAATACAACCGAGTTTCGAGAAAATAATTGTCTTTGAACGCATTTAAGTTTACCAAACCTATGAGTAGACTTGCGCAATGAACTACAGCCCGAAAGTCCTTAAAACCTCACATGTTCTCAGTAATAATTATACAAGCTCAGAAAATTTATCATGTTCTATTTAACATTTAGGAATTATTCTAAGGGCTGAGATAATATGTAAACATATCTCAGTCATTAGCTTTCAGCTGACGTAAACTTTTATTGTGCCATAAAAAGAATTGAAATTTCAGAGGTCTTGCGAAATAATAATTTTATATCTAAATCTTGCTTTAGATGAATAATTGGCAGGATGAAATGAATCTGATAGGGTTTAGAATGCAGATGTTTAATGCAGATGTTCAGGTTAACTAGTATTTATTTACAATATCAGAATGCACTACGAAAATGCATTTTAAGTTAAAATTTTTCATACGTTTTTAGGTTTATTATTCAGTCACACGTAAATTAATAGCAGAAAGCTTTAATGATCACACAATATACGTAGTTTCGATCTCAGTCAGGAGTGTTTTTCTGAGTTTATTTTGTGTGTGGTTCTCCAGATTTCGTATAATCTCACAAATCCATAGAGAGCTGGCTAAACCTAAACAGAGTCTATAGGACAAAATTAGACGTGATATAGTACAACATAATTACATATATACTAGCTGTTGCACGCGACTTCGTCCGCGTAACTTTATAAAATATAGCCTATGTTGCTAGCTGATAATATAGCTTTCTATAGGTGAAAGAATTTTCAAAATTGGTTCATCGTGATTGGTAATTTAGGAGTTCATCGCGGACAAACAACGTGACACGAAATTTTTATATATTAAGATTATGTATACATAGATTGACACAGATAATTTTTTTCACAGATACATGCAAACATTCACAATAGACTACCGGCAATACATTGCCCTTTCTAAAAGTTTAGTACCCATGAGATGTTGAAGGCGCCGATCGGAAATGATATTTGGTTCGGGACCTGTACGTGAATGGCCTGCATGACAGATTAATTCACCGTCGTTTAGTTCACCAAAGAATAATTATTATTTACTCAGACTCCTTAGTGCTTCTTCGTTGAATCCACTCTCTAGTTCCTCCTACTCTTCGAGGGTTTATAATCACACTCGACACGCAACTACTAAAGATTTCAGTAAATGGCGGGTTGAATATAGTGGGGTTCAAATTAGTGGATTAAATCACGCGAGGTGAATATAATAGCTATCAAGCACAAGTCCAAACTCGAGAGCGCGAGCGTCCACGTTAGATATTGCAGGAAATGATACTGATTGACTGAGGAATGACTGAAATGACTGAACGGAAATTGGCAAGTGATCTGAAAGAAATGAGCGGCGCAAACAGATGCGAACAGAACGAAGTTTCCTAAGAGTATAAAATTCTTTAGTTTTAATTTTATTCTACGACTATTTCAAGTGAAACCGAAACCAAGCACTAGTCTAAATTAAGTTTACAATCAGTTTGAACAAGGTGTTGCTATTTCCAATGAAAAAACCAGAGCTCTGAGTTTTTTTATTTCAAATGTTTTCTATGTGTTTTTGTAAAGTTTAGTATAGCACAGACATGCCGTTTGTAAATTAAAGCGAAACTTTATTCCCATAGAAAGCCGAGCAACCGAAAAATGTTACATGCATCGGTACCGTGAGCTCACTGCAGCCGTAGCAATTCTACGTATCGTATCATTCGTAGCATCTACGTTCCATAAGCTGCGTTTACTGGCGAAACATTGTTGTTGTTACTTGTGTGTTTTCAAATTTAGTAAAAGAGTTTTTATCTTTTTTGGCGATCTGCAGATGGGTCACTTGTTGTTGACTATTGATGTCCACGGACTTCCTTAGTGCCAACATGTAACAGCTCTACTTGTACTACATGTTAATAACACGAATTTCGCAAAATTAAGTACCCAAAAAAGTAGATATTTAGATACTTGGACTTATTAAGATTTAGCTGTTAAAAGATGAATCCGATCGCCTTTTATTTTCTTTACGACGACGGCCTGAAATTTCAAACAGATAAATTTAACCCAATGTGCTAAAATAAAGAAAAAAAATCAATACGAGGAATATCGTTATTGATACATTTGAAATGTTTATTTCAAAGAAGTATGTGTCTAAGTGACGTAGTGATAGACTGTTTTACAATTCTAAGTATGACAGGACACATTGGCATAAATACTTGATTTGGAATATCGGTTTTATTATTTACGTAACTAGAAAGGAAACACAATTTAGACACTATTTTATTGTTAGGTAATCTTTGTCTTGATGTGTGTATTTTATTTTTGTTTAATTGTTATTCTTATTACATATTTTGATATTATCACATAAATTCGAAATCATCCTTGCCCGTATTAGAAACGTTCGAAACGCAAGCAAGTAAGGTCGACAAAAAAAAACCAATGACTATTGACAACTTGAAAAATAAAATTTATTTTATGTGTTGGTTAAAGAACTAAATTCTTTTTTTTTTTCATTTTTATAATATGCTCAAGTAAAGAAACCGAGTAAAGAGGTGAAAAGTTATGGTTTACTTCAAAAAATTAAGCTTTAAATTAATTAATTAATTAATTAATTAATGCCTAACGAACATATTCCGACAAAGCTTTGTTCAAGAAAAGTAATGAAACGAATATATAATACATATAGAGGCATTTACATGCTCCAGTACGTGCAACTAGATGTCTGAAATTTTGACAACTCGTATAATGTACAGTAGGCACTTACTTATTCTAATTAACGTGTCGTAAACATGAAAAACAATAAGCGATGAGAAATTACTGTCTGTCCTCATTTTCGAGTATGTAATAATTTACCGAAAATTACTTTCAGAAAAGAGAGACGTATTGTGGAAGCGCCAATATCTGACAAGGCGTTTTATGTGCCAAATAGGGATTTTGGAAACATGATTCTGGCAGTCTCGAGCAGATAATTGACAACATAATATTATGTTACAACGTTCATTAGTTACGGAAATTATTATTATTATTTTTTATATTTAGTTGATGTTTACAGTGGAATTAGAATAAATATTCTAATACAAAAAAAACTGACAAACGAGACTATTGATTATTCCGCAGAATACTTGATGCTGCAGCACCAGGTCAAGGTTACCATGTCATGGACTCGAACATGTGTAAGTTAGTAAATTCCGTTCGTTATGAATTTTTAAAATAAAATTCTACAATGTTACGATTCATTGCTATCACAACAAGTCAATGTGAATGTTATTTATTTATAGAATTGTTTTGCCTCAGCAAATAAAGTATATAAATTCGACTATATTGTGTTGGTAATTTTAACCTAAAAGTTAAAATTAATACTTTCCAGGCGTTCGATTGAGTTCCGAACTTTCAGGCATTGTTCAACTGTAAATAAAATTTATATACATTATTTGGGTTATTTAGTTTAGCCGAGCCATTCGCTGGTAATGGCCCTAATATTAACAATTCAGCAAAGACGACATTATTCAAGTAAAAAATAACTCAAACATTCACGAAAAGCGAGTCTCATTTAAGGATATTTATCCCTCTTATTTGTACTGTTATATGAAAAGTTAATGGAGGGCTTATGAAAAGTCAGCGTAAAGAACATAATCTGAAATGAAAGAAACAAAAAATGAAATGCTATCGTAGAATTGCTGAATTTTTGGTGATACAATTAATTAACTTGCTTCAGAATTGTAAGAAATTTGACAAAAAAAAAAAAAAAAAACATGGTAATTTAAAAAAAAATAAAGAAAAAAATCAAAAAGAAGGATAGGGGAATGGCTTCTAACATTCCTTAAAGATTGATAATGTCTTCTGTAAGGGATTGTTACTGTCGCCTGATGAACTCTCCAATCTTAACGGTGGTACTACTCCGATGTTATGAATGAAAATGTTTATTTATTTATGTACTATGCGATGTTGTGTTTAAGGTACAACAGATTCTTAATTTTTTAGCATGTAAATATTTCTAATCTCTGTACCCGATTATGTAGTAGGAAATTCTAGCCAAAAAAACCTGTTTAATTAACTTTTTGTTAAATATAGAACATTTGGTGATACAAAATAAAAGTATGTACCAAATGTTTAGTAATTCATATATATTTCAAGCTTTTTGGTCCAGCCTTAAACGAGGAGTAGCTTAAGAATGTACTGATTTGACGGCAGTAAGCGCCTTAAGGTGGAAATTTTAAAAACGCTGTAAAGTGAGTGGAACTGAAAAAATACGTTTGAGGCCTATGTACAGCAGTGGAAGTCCTACGCCTGGCATGATTATGAATACTATTTTCAACATTTAGGTACGGTACCATATACAGGGTGTGGCCTATAATAAGAGCAATAAAGTAAAATATACACCCTCTAACGAATCAGTAGTTAATTCCAAATGGTTTCAATTTATTAAAATGAAAAACTAATTTACTGTTATTTACTGTTACTGTTACTACAGATATAGTGTGTCCAGTCGGAGTACTTGACATTGACATTTACGATCGTTCTCACCCAGTACCCTGTACCAAGACATCTAACGACTGATAACCGACAATTTAGCGATCATGAAATTCATTGATTATGTATTGTAACTTTGGATTGGAAGAGCTTATCTCTGAGTATAAGCTCTTTGGAGCATTATGATTAGGTTAAGGTAACTGCGTATACTCTATAGAATCATCATTTAAATTTACTGCTCTTATAACAGGCCACACCCTGTATATTCCACTGATGGAATAGCGTGTGCAATATACCTAGTGGCCAAAATAGCGTGGCACGTATTAATATAGAAGATACAAAGAGGTACTTGATGCAAATGGAAAACACCAACACACCGGCAAAACTTTGTTAGTAACAACAACCTTCGTACACACACGGCTAGATAAATAAATCGCGCTGATACGTGGAAGTATTTGTTCAAAACTACACAGTAAGCTTCGAACTGTGTTGCGTTTTAAGCGCAAATTGGTGTAAACATTGCCCCGTATATTACACACATCCGCGAACACAAGTTTCAAACTTTCACTCACACAGTCAGATAAACACGAATTTATTGATGAAACCAACAATAAATATCGGCAACCACAATACGGGGAAAATATCGTTCACAGTTTATTTCCTGCAAAGTTTCAAGTCGGATCTTAATTTTATATTCTACACACCTAGGAATAAAAAATAGAAGTAGACAGCAGAATAACATTATTAGAGATTTTTGTATTGGGAAAAACATAAATATTTAAGAAATAAATGTCGAATAAATGAATTTTAATTTGCTGTTCTATACCATTATTGGCAGATCACAACTCAAAATATTCGAAAACAAAGCAAGCGTTAGTTTACCTTCTTAATGAAAGAGCAAATATACCTAATTATATGAAATAATCATTAATAATTCAACAAAAACTAGCTATACTTATTCATTTTATAAATGACACAATTTAAATAAACTGAAAAAATAATACTCTTGGTTTATTTTAATTATCCATTTTTTTTTTGTTTAAAAATGAACCTAAGTAATTTAAATAAATTGCTACTATTTTTTCATTTCCCTACACCTATTTTAAAAGCTTTTAAAATATTAAGCAAAAAGGAAACATTGCAATAGGAAACATTTTGTGGTAAGCCAATTCAATAATAAAGTGAAATAATTTTATGCTATTATTGTACAAAATTTCTTTTCGTTTTACCTAAAATATAACCATGACAGCACTTGTATTTTTGTGTAGTACCTATATAATCATAGTCATTTTACATGTCCCTAGTTGTATTGCATATTGTTAATACTTGTTTTTGAAAAAGTTTGATGAAGTTTGTTTGATGCTTTAATTAAAATTAAAACTGGAAAGCAAACAAAAAAAAAGTAGATGTAATAGTCATACATAACTACAACAATAAGTTGTTAAAAAATATTAACCGAAATCACTTTTACATGCTTTAATTCAGACAATTTTGATATGGGAAATGCATCTCATTCATTAATTTATACAAACTGCCATAAAAATTCTCAGGTGCGAAGAGATTAAATTTAACGAATGCTGTAGCAATTTTTATTCATTTCCATTAATAAAAAATGTAATGTTTTTCCGAACAACTCAGTAGTAAAATAAAACTGTACCTGCTGTAGAAGTTACGTAATGAACAGGTACATATAATGGCCACTACATGAGAGTGTTGTCCTTACATATACTAATGCTAGTGATCCGCTCCCTGCTTCACACGTGTTTTTTTTTGTATTTTTTTTATTTCTGTAAAAATCATCCTCTTTCCATTAGTAAAAAACACATCAAAATCCGTTGCGTAGTTTAAAAAATCTAAACGTACATATAATACATACAGAGGGACAGACGGCAGGGCGCAACTTTGTTTTATACTATGTAAAGATTATAAAGAAGTAAAATTTGTGTGTTTGTTGTATGTAGGTAATCTTCGAAACTACTCATCCTATTTTAAAAAAAAAATTTCCCCAATAGTTAGGATGCACACAGGCTAAACATTCCACGCAGATAAAGCCGCGCTATCTGAATATAAAGATCCAACGCTTTAGCCCAGTCGATTAAGCAAAAAAGGGGTCAACCTCGGAATGAGAGATAATAAGCTGAAAACTCGTATACTTCTCCAATTTGGTGTTCTAAAAGTTGTCTCAAAAGTCTCATAAAATCTCGTGTCTGCATCGTAAGTTATTCAAGGTCAAAAGTCACAAAAATCAGTTCTTCGCGATTATCTCGGTTTCTATAGATCCATTGATGTTTACATTTATTTTAAAAATTGCGACAAATTTTGTTTTAAATTTTTTTTATACGCCCAACCGTTTTTAAGATAGAGGGCAGAGCCCGCAGCGCTCAACCATATTCACTGTTGTAGCGGTGCTGACGCGGCACGCTAGCCAAACACACAGGTCAGGCTCTGTGCAGCCGCTACTCGCTAGTGTTCTGGGCTCTGGCGGTCCCCGTACGGGCAACACGTACCTAATAAACAGTGCACACAAAATATCGTCTATTATTCCACTATCACCTTAAGGGACTATACCGCTAGCACTCCACAACTGTTATGCAAGGTCAACCATGAATCTCAGTGAATATTTCCTTGTATAAAGTTATTAAATCATTGAAATATCATATACGAGATTTCAGCTTATTATCTGTCATTCCGAGGTGAAACCCTAATTTGACTGGCCTACTTGGCAAAAGTATAATGACAGGCGTCAATGTATGTCAGGCGTAATAAAGCTATACTTTTATTTCTCCACGGCCATGAAATCGCGGCTATTAACTGATAAATGTCTAATTTCTTCTTAATCAGTTTTCTTGAAAAGAATTAATTATATAGCTGTATTATATACATAAAATTTCGCGATTTAATACTGTGTAAGATAATTTAGGCTTGCAGAAACATTTTGTTATTATTTTGTTTTCAGAAATACAAACCCACTTTTACGTTTTACCAAATGTATTAATTTATTGAATTTCTTTTTAAGGTAGTATACACGGAAATGACAAATATCCGATAATCCACTCTCTCGTTTTACTAAAAAGGAGTGGATTTAAAGGTGAATAGAAAAAAGAAAGATGAATGTAGTCCAGTATTCCATTTAAAGTAATTGCTTTTTTCGCTAACGTCCATAACAATCAGGTATAAAAGGAATCACTGACTAAACTTCAGCTGACTTTTTAATTTTAAAAGAACACGATCCTTTGAGTATAAATTAATACCAAACTTTTATATTTAATGAACCAATTTCATCCATACGAAAAGAGGTCAGAAATAAGCTGAAAATGATTAAGTAAGTGAAACCCGCAATTAACATAACAACTATTGTTACTGTACTCTAACTAGAATGGAAGTGAAATTTATTGAAGAATCATGTTTAGTACTAATATAACTGAAAATAGAGTGAATAGACCTGTCTATTGTATTGAAATATTAATGAACATTGTTTGACATTGTTACCTTGTATCAATTTTAAACACGTACATACATTCACTAATGAATTGTCACATCATTTTGTGTCTGTCTTTTAAGGTGGCGCTTTTCGAGCGTGGGAACTCAGTAATAGGCATTTGGGAGAATTTGTTGTTTCAACTTTCTATAATGCGAATAACCGACGACAGAATGCGACGCAAAAAATTCGCTCACTTATTCATCTCGCGAAACATACGCCAGTAATTCCAATATTTTGAAAAAACCTTTCATTTTTACATTATTTAGGATGTTTTCATCAAAAAACATTATTGGCTTTTATTCAGTAATTACAAGAATTCAACCCGCGAAAATGTCACTAATTCTGCACATTTTATAAAATAATATACCTTGATACACAATAATATACAGGTCTAACGAACCGGTCTAATGTTAAGATCTTTCCCTTACAATATAATTATGTATATCCATTATCAGTTAATTTAAGAGAGTTCAGATTAATTTCTTAACACTTATTATGGATTTAGTAAACAAATATAAGACACTCAAGACTGTGTAGACAAACAGTCTTAAGTGTCTTGTTCCACTTTGGTGAAAGTAGAGGTTTTTCTAATGATCGATTCTGGAATGTTTGTATAAAAATATCTAATGCTTTCATGGCGACTTATTTTGCCCTACATTCATATCTATAATAATTCAATATTTAACCATGCCACTTCCCATGAAATCGCACGCCCCCTACAATAATTTCATACTTCTGTTATGAGTTTGTTCCAATAAAAAAGGGATTAATTAAAAAAAAAACAGTAAACTTTTGAGTTATTACCTGGAATTGAAGAAAATTACCAAGCAAAATACAATGCCAGCAGGCACGCCAACGCACGCGATCGAAGTAGTATTGGTTGGCGATCGGAGTAATTGAACGTTCATTTGCGGACAGAAATTTTATTATTACATTACTTCGTTATTTCTAGTTTATTTATGTAGTCAACAAAATAACGTCATCTAGTGATATATATTTACATTGTTTTCAAATTATTTAATGTACTTACCTATTAATGAAGGTTATCTATTAACGAGACGATTATCCAAGTAATTGCGACCCGTTCTCGGCTTTAAAAATGAATAAAAATGAAATAAAAATGAATCATTGTGGCAACACTGGCCTACACTCAGTACATACTAGGCCTACTAGGTACATGTTTATAAAACCGGCTTGTCCGCAAAATACTCTCTCTAGTTTTTATTTGGTCTGAGTCAACCGGCCTACCGAAATTAATATATAAAAAATATTTACTCGTGTTTTATCAATCAAATTTTAAAACTTATCCATAGTGCAAAACCTGTTCAAAATTACTTTGTAACAAGAATTATTTCGGGCTTTAACGAAAGGAGTTGCTCGAACTTAGGATAGTTCTTAGATATTTTGAGGAATCTTTGATGATAATTGGTTAATAGTCGGCCGAGTAGTATTGCAACTAGGCCGAGAATTGTATAATATTATCTATACTAATATTATAAATAGGAGAGATTTGAATGTTTGTTTGTTTGTTTATTTGTTTGCATTGAATAGGCTCCGAAACTACTGGACCGATTTTAAAAATTCTCTTATCTACTTATAGAAAGCTACATTATCAGCGAGTAACATAGGATATATATATTTTATAAAATTACGAGGACGAAGTCGCGTACAACAGCTAGTCTATAATAATTTGCAAGGAAATTAACTCAGAACAAATAAGAACTATACACAGTTTTGCGGTTTTATAAGCATGTGTGCGTGTTACTGTATTGAGATTTTGTGTTCCAATTCCTCAATTTTTGTTTATTTTCATTGAAAATATTGCTATCCAAGTTTACTTACTTGTGAAATGTGATTCCATTCGCCTTTTATATTTTGAAAACTGCTTTTTAACACCCTTTTACTAAGCAATTCGTCATTTTCACTAGTAAATATTTTAAAAAGGCTAGGCGCAGTTTTACCGGCTTCACTTACCGTTCTCATGGCTCTATCTTTAGTTTTTAATTTATCGCAGAAGACTAATAAAGTCCGATAAACTTCTGAATGTAAAGTTAATTCAAATATTCTAATTCTAGAAAAACTTCTAAATGTAACTTAATAGAAATGTAAGCATGAAACAAAATGGACGTCAACTTCTCCTGTACTAGTTGGTCAAGATTTAATACCTACTGCCCAGCATTTTTTATTATTGTCCTCATGGAGAGAAAAGAGACGATTGACGTTTTTTTTTTCTCTATATATTCAAGACATTTCCAAGTGGTAGAAACAATGAATCAAGAAAATATTAACAAAGTCACGTTTTCGTAAATTCATTTGCATTGTAGATGTAAATTTAGAAAAATGTAACATTATGCCTCCGAAAACGTCGAGTGGAGTCGCGATGCGGCGCATTGCGGCAACCAGCAAATATTGTGACAAGACCGCTCCGCGAAGCATTCGAAATTGAGCGTTACATTTCAAAGTTTACCCGGTACCAGGCAAACTCAAACAATTTGCAAGTTTTATGCCGTGAAATGTTATGTTATGCTCTTTGCCCTGATACCGGAGAGGTTAAAAGCAAAATATTATAACTGAAGTCTTTAGCGGCAACAAGACACGTAAAGGTGCATTTTCTTATTCTTTTCAGCAGACAAGTTGTTCAACTTGTCAGTGACTTATTTACATACATTTCAGTAAATCTTACGCCTCCGTACCAACTGGACAGATTCTCGACTGGACAGATTAGCAACTAGACAGTTCGTCAAAAAAAAAATTACATTTACCTAAATAAATTTTTGTTTTCGAAACTTTTTGCCAATTCTCATTTAAAGGGAAAACAAGTTACTTATACAAAAAATATAGGTATAATTGTTTTATATTATATTTTATAAAGACTAGCTGCTGCACGCGTAATTTTCCCCTATGTTACTCGTTGTTAATGTAGCTTTCTATAGATGAAAGAATTTTAAAAATCAGTATAGTAAGTAGTTTTTAAGTTTATTCATTACAAACAAAAATACAAATCTTTCCTCTTTATATTATAAATATTAGTATAGACTATATGTTTCAAGCGACTACGTCCGCGTTACTTTATAAAATATGAATACTTATATAATTTTATAAACAAAAAACAATATTATAAACTAATATAATAAAAGCGTAAACTAGTAGGCACCTACTGTTGAAGATATTATGAAATTCAAATAACGTTTCCAAGCTTTTCACAAAGCAGAAACTTACGCATTGAATTAATATTATACATACAATATCTTTGAGATAAACGAGTTTGTTACAACAGATCCAAATTTATTACCTATTGAACAGTAAACAGGACGTGATCTGTTTACAATCAATGTTTACAACCGTTTGACCGTCTCATTGTCTGTCGGCGACCCTAAAACGCGAAACTTTAGTAAAAGGGAGAGCCCATAATGTTATGTATGCCGGGTTTCCAACATAAATACCTACGTGAATAAATTGATTAGACAGGTTCAATAATTTGTAAGGTATATTTATAAAATATATCCAACATTTACATATTGAACTCTTCTGGTACCTACCCTTGTTATATAAGTATTATAGGTACGATAGGTATTTTTCTTTTTAATTTTTTTAAAAGACAAATTAAACAGTCCACATTTTGTTAGTAGAATAAAAACTTAAGTCTAAATTTTAATGTCTATATAAATATATTACTGCCAGAAAGACGAGCTGCCTAATGTATGGCTAAGAAATACTTTAATACCTACTGATATTGGTTCTTTAGTTTCCTTTAAAAAGTAGAAACTCACTTTTATTTTCCTTGTACCTCAGTCTGTTCACAGCGTATGTTGGCATGTCCAATGCTTTTTAATTTCCGTATGACACATTTAATATCATGTATATTTTATGTCATAAATTTGTTCACAGTTAGCTAATGCGCATGTAAATGTAAAAGGAAAAAAATAATGTAGGTCCTTGTTAAAACTCCAACTAACTTCCATTTTAGAGTGGAGTTAATTTTCACATTCACGCTTCTCGGGTGTTCTCGGGGGTTCTCGCCGTGAGTCTGGATTCTACTTAACATATACAATCAGCCCCGACACCACTCACGGGTTACATTAAAAATGATACGACCAAACAAGGTTGTTTAAATCCTCTGTCCTTATACATAATAGTAATCAAATACCAAATACCCTTTTTATTATAAAAAGAGACAGGTGGACTGACAGACCACTTTTTTTTTCTCGAATCCCTTTGGTAGCATCGGCTTTCCTCTTACATACCAATTTTATCAGTCGCTACTACTTGTCATTTCATGCTGCATCCTTGTTGTTTCTTGTATTCCTCCCTAACATACTAATCCTAAAGTTATTCTTATTTTTATCCATTCCTTGTCCTTTGACAGACCACTTAATGGCTTAATTAACTTAATAGCGGCTACCGTCGCCTGAAGAAAATACAAACAACCCCAAATGAGGCGTTTGAACCCGGGTAGGATAAAAACAATGAGTCATCCCTGTATCCTCTATTTAACGTATAAATAATATATTGTTAGATCACAAATAAAGGGATATCTAGAGAAAAAATAGTTACTGCAAATGTTAAAAATGGATGTGGTTCGATGACTCGACATGTTCATGTGGTTAATCTCATTTTTTTTTAATAAATATTTTTTTATTATCAAAAATAATTTTGCATTAACTAAGATTATTGAATTATTAAAAATTAAATTCGACGTACTTATAGTAATTATAAATGGACTATTTAAATGTTTTTAAATCGTCATAGGTGTACTACACAAATCGAATAAAACTACGCCTCGCCTTATTAAAATATAACATACACTATGGTGTCCGCAAAACTTTGTCTATAGTCTTTATTTGGTCTGAGATGTCAACTATTAAATTGTGAAGTGTTCGCAACGTTAAAACATTCAAAAAGTAATACGACCATTTCCCTAAACTCACTCCACTTTAATTGAATTAAATGTTTGATCACGTCGAGATGTGTTCGCAATTTTGGCAGATACCAAAGTTTGAAGTTTGAAAGGAGCGCTCTTTTGCATAATTGGCCTGGAGTTGTACGCTTCTTGCCTTCTCTGTGAAGTGATGAACACTCGCAGTAAATTTTATTATAAAGTTACCGCTGCCAGTTACATGTTACATCTAGACGTGCTGATTGTAGTACAAGGAATTGTACTCGGTACAAATTTTTTTATCTAACTATTAACATAACATTTACCCACTTAATAAGTTTAATAACGGAGCAATAAGTTATTAACTTCTGATAGTTAGTGTTGGTCATTGTCAAGACATTATTGCTTTTCTACATTTTATTGAACATTTTATTCAGTTTATACGAAACTTCAACAGGATCAATCAATGGAAATATTGTTTTATTTTTTAATATGCTTTATTTTATTGAGTACACTTTGATCCCTAATCTTTGAAAAAGTAATTGTAGTCAAACTAGGAGGAGAAAACATACTTTAATAACATACTTTGTCCAGATACACATGACGTGTGTTTCAGACGTAACCTAACGCTTCGAGCGCTATGTAATAGATATGTTTGAATATTTTGAGTATCAATCCATAAAGAAAAGTCCTTAAATGTAGTGACTGCATACTGTAGATTGTAAGAGTACTGTAAGATAGGTTAGTCCACTTATTGATCCGATGTGAAATCCTAGTGGAACAGGTATAAGTAGTGATGCGGGCTTAAGCTATTAGTTATTCCCTTTGATGTAGGCCAATCGTCAGTAGTTAGCAAGTGTGGTTGACAAGTGTGATGATAGACAAAGTCACCGGGATCAGTTTGACAGTGACGAAGTCACTGTAAACACATATGATAATTAACAAGAAAATACTAAATCACGGAATAAACGTTAGTGTTGAAAAGCAGAAAAGGCCAATTACGGACCATTTCTATTGAAATTTCTCATTGAAGTAACGGCCTAAATAATTTCAAATGGATCATACCCAAACTGATTAATTCCCGTATTGTGGTCGGCCAAGCTAATCTACATTGCAGTTTACAACGCACAGCCTGCCCGTATTGATCGAGCCTACTGTTCATAACACTGAATACCAATAGACACCAAATGACGCAGCCAGCTGAAGTTCGTGGTTAATGAGATTTCATTGTTTTAAAACTGGGATGAGTTTATATCGCGTTGCATTCTACAGTTAACGGTGCTACTGCAGTGTACACTTGGCACCGCTACTGTATAAAAAATAAAAATATTTTTATTCTTTATTTTTATTCTTTTGATTCAAATTCAGTGATAGTCCATGGAAATCGTATTAAACAAGAGATGTTGCCTTACATCAAATCAGGTAGTTCTGATTTTTTATATGTTGGTACTAATGAAATGGTGATGACAAATCTAATTCTTCCGCCTCGAAAGCCTTACGGATCATTGTTAAATTCATCAAAATGTAGGATTTTTTCGTTTTTGTTGTATCTCAGAAACTATCAAGTCTATGTAGACCAAATCTATCTCATTTTATTAGAAATTTAGTGCGCTTTAATAACTTACTGTAAACCCATTTCTTAGCAGTCAAAATTTTCGAAAACTAAAAATAACTGTAAAACATCCATTTTTTTAGAAATTTTGCAAACTTTTGAATAGCCGTATCTTTAAAAGTATTTCGCCTACCAAGACCAAATTATTCTCATCAATTGCAAATTTATAGTGACTTTTGTCGTAACAAAGGTAGTAAAAATCGACAAAAACTGAAAAAAGACCTACATTTTGACTTTGGATTTGTCATTACCATTTCATCAGTATCAACATATAAAAATCAGAACTACCTGATTTGATGTAAGGTAAAATGTACCAATTCCACGGGTTATGACAGTTTATGGTTCGTTTATATCTTCAGAGCATTGAATCAAATTAGTAACATTATTAATTACTTTGTCACACTGATAGCGATTTGATAATACTCGCGATTGTTTACGATTTCCGATTCAAGCGCCGTTTTCCATTTGAGCTTCATACAGCATAGCATAGTATCGCCTCAATTCAATTCTGAACTATATTTTTATATAAAAATTCAAAGCTAGTTATTAACAAAATCCACCATCGTCATAACCTGCCGTTAACGGGGTACGATTAGCGACCAAGCGCATTCAAAGCTTTTCCGCCAACTATAATAATATATCGTCAGACGAATCTTGTTTTCCTAGTCCACTGACAGGTTTTTCCTTGTTTAAAACATTGATTGATATTTATTGACAAGAAAGCTTTCGAAGCATCAGTAAAGGTAGGTTGTGGGTTTCATGGAAATCCGATCAGATAGAAATAAATAAAATGTTACGTGCCTTATCTTTGAGACCCAACTCGGATTCGTACGGATAAAAGGAGTAGTGACGACATACAACCTTTTATATAGAAATGTTTATACTCTTATAGGGAGAATATGAGGATCACATTAGTATTATTTTTTTAATGATTAAATGATTTCGAGAAAAGTAGTAGTAGGTACATAAATGAAGCTGGAGCTCACCTACATCGGAGTATAAAGGCTGAAATTTTTTCCGTGCAATTACACTACAGTATATAAACGTACATATACATAAAACGTTTGACTTATACGAACTAAGTATAGACTTTGAGTGCTTGCCGCTGTAATTGGTCAGGTAGCAACGTAAACTTGCTTCTGAATTTTTTTTTAAGTTTACGTAAATTCTTTCCGCGTTTACTGACCTCCAGATATTCGGTTAGCACTAACATCCTTTTTATACATACACTATCATGAAAAGGAATGTTTTTGGATGCGATTTTGGAAAACTTTATATATTGTAAGTGCTTTTTCCAAGGAGATGTTTTTAATGCTTATCAAATTTAAGCCGCGCGAAGACGCGGTGCATATTATCTATATTCTATACATATAATAAAGTCGTAAACGAACCGTGTCTGTACATTAAAATAAAATAAAAAAATGTACAGAGGTCAAAAAATAGTTTTTTAGAATCTTTGTCTTTTTGTCTGTGCGTTATAAACAAGACCGATTATAATGAGTTTTGTACTGATGATGATTATAACAACGCTCCCGTAACAGCGTTTCTTTCATTCCAATTGGTTTACAAACAAAAAAATATATACCGAGCGTTTGGAGTTGCGAGCACCACTATTGTTTTATAACTTTTAAAATAGGTCATAATTTGTAGTGCTTCTTTAAAAATAAACCTTTTGTCTACAGCTATGACACTCGGGTGCCGGGGCCTACCGCGCACTGGACCGACGAGGCGTTTGCGGAACGTGCCAGGTGGCTCGGTTCGCCGACCTCTGCCCTCCACGTCCGAGATGTGCAAGCTCGTGACCGAGCCGTTTACAGGTGCCGTGTCGACTTCCAAGTATCTCCTACAAGAAATTATAGGATTGCACTCGACGTTATAGGTGAGTTACATTTTTATTTGCAAGAAACTGTTTAAATACTTTACTCACAGCACGAAAGACGCAAACAATATTTTAAAAAATGGACGGAAGTTAATTAAAAAAAAAAACACGCAAAAGATGTGCGTGTCCTCGCGGAAGTGAATCGGATACTGGTTAGCATTGTACTGAGAGGCTAGACAGACCCCTGCAGCGCTGATTTTCAGCCAGCACCGCCTGCGACTTACAGAACGCCATACAAACATACTTTATAAATTACTTAGATACAATAATAAAATATTAAATAATTAAATACATAGGTAAATAATATAAACAACTTATAACAAAATACTTATCCATACACAATGCAATGCTTCAATGATTCAGTGCATATCATGGAATTGGATAAAATATTAGCGAAATATATTCAAACTACAGATACTTCTGGAGTTCTACTAAGGTTCTGGATTATGCTCTAGCCTTGTTGGTTCAGTGCGAAAGCGACTACAATTGTTTTGTTTATTTAAATAATTTTAATACGATTCATTTTATTTCTTTAAAAAACAATATAAAATAATAAATATGGACATAAACACGTCAATAATTATATATCATAATTGATTTCGGGATCAGTCGTAGTTTCCTAGTTTTCCCGAAGGCAAAACATTCACTACATCCTCCTTAGTTGACCTGTCATTTAACCAGCCTATTGCAAACGTCAATGCAATATTCTGTTTTGTTTGAAATGAAATGTTGGTATCTGATATTGCCCGGGTGCAAGCCAATGTCGACTTTTAAGGTGACGACTTACCTACCGCGACTTTATCTACCATAGTTATTGTATTCCTATAAATAATTTTGTTGTGATGTTTTTATTTAATAAACGTACGCGATAACAATTAAATGTCAATTACTATTACTAGAAATTAATGTAATAAGTTTAAGTGAATGTTAATTAGATACAGTTATTAAAGTTAATTATAGAGAAACGATGTCGATTATTTCAGTAAAAGCGACATACAAGGTGGTCATACGCGTACAGTAGATACTATTATACACATCATGTTTACCATTTTAACTATATGTTGCCATAAAATCGAAATTTTAGTTGTATTTTTTTTTCGTTTTAATTGGAATGATATTTTTACCATGAGCAATAATCAATAAAATAAGATAAAAGAGAACTAATAGACCTTTTTATTTCTCTAGCTATCTGTTAATAGTGAAAATTTAATTTATAAAAAACATTCTAAAATATTAATAAATATTTGCTTTAATATTAGAATAAATCATATTGGAATAATATTTGTATATATTACATAGATTTCGTATTTACATTTATTGTGTTATTAATATATACTCGTAGGTATACTTTAATGACACACTAAAACTAATGCAACCAAATTAGTCCAAGATCTCAGAGCATTCAGACCTAAGCCATTCTAGCGAAACTAAAAAAAAATGTGGATAACAAATAGTTACATAATGGCGTGTAATAATACTTAACCTAGTTGCTTAATGTAGGCTAGCACAAAAATGGAGCCCTTTACATGAAATAGATACGAAAGGTACAAGAAGGATGGTAATCTTCTTTATATCATATATGTTTTTTTATATTTATTTTCTTGGTTAAGATCTGCGACAGACTGACGGTCCACTAGGTACTAGGCACTAGGTATTAGGTGGCTACTGTCGCCTATAATACCCACAAGCAACACCACAGATACTGCAAGTGCGCTGCCAACTATAATCGTATATTAGGATTAAGTATAAGGGATGGGAAAATGGAAATGGGATAGGAATATTATGTTTCTTCGAATACTATTACAAAATAACATAGGTAATTATTGACAAACACATTCCATCAGCCCCAGTTTCCTTCCTTCAGAGGCTTTTGATTATAATTTTTAATAATCGATGACTACATATTTTTCTATTTTACATGATAGTAAAATAAATACTTCCATAGATTAAAGTAGTAACGATAAAAAACTTTGTTTTCTTTTTCATTTCTTATATTTTTTTAATAGTGCCCTATCACTGCGTATCGCAGTTTAGCAGTTGAGTAGCATATCTGGCGACAGTAACCACCTCTTCTAAAATACCACTCTGATAAGTAACATAATGTGTGCTATTGTGTTTTAGTGAGTGAGTAAGGAATTCCAATACAATTTCCTTTCTACACCCTACTAAAGTCGGCAGCTTACTTGCGGCACCTAATGGCTTTTTTTTGTATTAAAAGGTGACGGTAGCCAACGCCATCAAGTGGCCCGTCATATCGCCTCCCGTACACAAGAAAAGATTTCAAAATCCTTTGGCGGTGATAAATCAAGAGAAACCAGGAAATCTTTAAATTCTCACCTAATCTAAGACCAGTATATTATGTTCTCCCCTTTTTCCTCTTTTAATAAAATAACTTACCTCAAAACAGTAGGGTAACCAAAGCTATGAAAAGTCACCATAGTACCGCCGGGCAATCTCGATAAAAACTGGTACGATCGTAAACTTGACCCTCCCTTATCCTAGCGGAATCAACACGAAAACTTTAAGGAAAGTCTGTACAAGCCCGGGAATGATTTACGTAAGGTCGCTGACAGTAAAAATGTGGATCAGTTTGGAAATTATATTTCACTTCGACTCTGAAACATCTCAACATTGTTTGAAGATTAAGTAGAATATTGAACAAAATAAGTTTCGTGTTCTTTATTACGTATTTTTGGACTAGGAATAAACCTTTAAGTATTTTATTATCATATTATCTTTTATATGTAATAGTATATACATTTTATTAATGAATATAGAGAAGGCAAATATAGTCGTACTAATTAATATTATTCTCTAACACATTGATCTGAAATGTAAACCATTTAATTTGAACAAAAGATTTACAGCTTGGTGAATGACAGCGGGGTAATTAATACAATGGCGTAGTGATAGTTCTCAGAAGAGACTTTCATATGTGCTATATAAGTTCAGCTAAAAATATCAGCTAATAGAGGCAGACTGATGTCATTTATACATATTCATAGATATTATTATGATGTGATGTGACATGTATACTCATTTTCATAAAATAAGAATTATAGACAGAATTTTTCGGATAACATAGTAAAGCCGGTTTATAATCATGTGTGCGTAGGCCGTTTACTGTATTGAGATTTTGTGTTCCAAGCTGTAACCTCAATTATTTGTGAAGTGTGATGTGACTGGTTATTTTTACATCCTTTCACTGCGCAATTCAGAATTTTCACTAGTAATAAAGCGAGGCGAGTTTTGGTTACATTTGTGTTTGCATTTATTATGAAAATGGCGAGTTTTACCGGTTTCACTCTGCCGTCCAGGGTTCTAATCTTTAGTTCTTATTTTATCTAAGCCTACTACTGGGATTCCTAGCAAGTCAATTTTATTGTATTAAAAACTAATTAATGTAAAATATATGGTTCTTAATCTTGTGAATTTAGCACATCGATACCTATACCAGGTCCTGGACGCTGATGCGTCTCCGTGGGATAATAGTTCTGATTTAATTCCGTTTATTACTCAATATATAGCTCGAGTACCTAATACTACTATGCATGTAATAAGTAAAAGATATTTATTAAGGTATGCTTAAAGGTATTGATCGAGTACGTTAGTGCATAATGTATTATTTACACTTTCTTCTTATTTACTATTTACGGACTTAGCGCCTGTAATACCCTTTACGAAGCAGGTAACGTTGTTTAAAATTAAAATTTCCATTAGCATGCTTGATAACACTACGGTGGGCAACTGGCATTCCGGCATTAATATTTCAGCTCTAAACCTAGATAGACGCTGCAACCAAGGAACAAAGATAATATTCTGCAAAGGGTATTCAACGACAAGGCCGCTCACGTGAGGCGATCGCGATAGTGGAGAGCACTAACCCCTTATGAACTTCAATATATTTTATCCCTTCGAAATCGACATGAAATATTGCGAAGGAAAACTTGCAGTAACTTCTTAATGGAATTTTTCTACAGAAGGCTAACTAACGTTCTCATCGCGTTATGCTATTTACAATCTTATTGTGTACTCAATATTATTGGTAACAGAAAATCTGTTGGAGTAGACATTGCCACGTTAACTATCTTAAGGTAATCAAATGATATACATAACTAATACCATGAACGATGTATTCATCATATGTTAAAACTCACATTCATAAATAAAATATCTTTGATGTCTATAAAAATTATTAAATGTATTTTAAATTACTTTCACTTATCATTGTTGTTAGTCTAAGTATTGTTTTATTACAAAGTAGGTAGTTGCTTACACTAGTTGCTTACGCTAAAAGACAGATATTTTTTGCACTTAAAGAATTTGAAAGCGTTGGTTTTAGTCATCAGATCTAATTTATTCATTTCTAGCTATTTTGTTGTACTGTTTTTAGAGACCTCTGACAATAAATCTGACAATGTCATAAAAAATTTATAAAGAAACATTTTTGTAGTATAGGCTTGGTTGGAAAATTACACATTTTATTAGCATCCCATGAAATCAACACAAGAAAGTTTTTCGAAGAACAAAACGAAACTTTTTGGTGGCAAAACTTTTTTATTGACAGGAATAAAGAAACATGTTTGCAGCGTCTGCCCCCAATAAATGCGTCTATTGTTCGCAAAATAAAACTTTTTTTGCTAATTATGATTAAGTTTGGAAATTCCGTTAGCGTCTTGTTTCTTATTATTAAAATTATTTTTATGTAAAGATCAGAATGCAGCCGAACGATCCACTTGATGTAGTTAGCTACGATCACTTATAAACACGAGCAATCCTAGGAGAATCACTATAGTCAAGACATAATTTCCCTTTGAAAAATTCAGACTTCGTTTAAACGATCTTTGTAAGCATATGAGTAAATATGCTAGTCTTTTATTTACTTTTTCCAGTGCTCTTTCTAACAAACCAATTAACTGGATATAGTACCTTGCGCGTAACAACATCAATTCCCTATTTATCAAACCCTATTACACAATTCAAACTATGAAAAGTGATTTATTCATGAATGCGTTTGCTTTTGTAATATTACCTTGTATACTAAATAGGTATTTGAACTAAATTAAATATAATTAGCTAACACGCAAGCTTTACATTAGAGTAAATATTTCAAGAATTCATCGATACTAATCGTTGATATATTATCATTCATGATTTATACATTTACCCTGTACAGTTTTTTTTAGGCGATATTACACACGGTACAATCAAGTTAAACCAGTTTCTATGAAACACTAGAGAAGAAACGGGCCTCTCACGTTTCGCCTGGTGCAAGTGCTCTCGGAGTATGGCTTATTCGGGAGTTACTTTCACCGGCTGACCCGTATGGAGCCCACACAGCAATGTCACTCGTGTGCTTACGCTGAGGAGAGCACAGCATACCCTTTCGGAGTGCCCTAATAGATTAGGGTCTCTCAAACTTATGGCTCCACGTACCCCTAAATCCCTTAATAAAAAAGTGACTAAATATAGATAAAACAAATGAGGTATTACGTAAAATTGCGTTACGTAATACTTGACGCCCCCTTAAAACCTACTACAAATATTACTTATATAGTATATGGTTAAAACCATGTTAAAACTGATTATAACTCGCTAAATTCTTTTTAAATAAATTCATAAACATGTTAAAAGTTGAATCAATTTTGTGTAGAATCTAGAAAGAGAACCGACAAAAGTTGCCGCTTTATGACAGTACAAACGAATTTACACTTTAAACCGTAGATATTTAGGGCATCATTGGCTACACAAGGAAGCTGTGAGGCAAGCATGTAAAAAATCACTTTGAACTGGAATTTTCACCGTGCGTATTTTTGTTGAAAATGAACTTAAGTGCTCATACTTTTAAGAACTGAATTTGCTTACACATATCAATACAACTACGCAATTGCGGCGAAAATCAAATAGTCAAAAGTTGTTTTTACTACCTATTCTTGATTTGATGTCTTCTTAATATTAAATTTTTAAATGTAATGAAATCATCTATGTACATGAAATATTACTTATGTATTTACATTTACTTTTTTTTTTCAAATGCAGTAGTCTATTCTTTTGGTTAGATTATAATGTCAGATCTATGGCTTATATTATTATATTATATTATATATTATTATATATTATATTACAGGATGTAAATATAGTAAAACAAAACCTATGATGTATAATGTACTAGCTGAATCCGCGGTTCCGCTCTCGTGGACTCAGTGGTTTGATTTAAATTGCAAGACGCAAGAGTCTTGCAGGCTTAGTCTTGTTCTTGCTTAAGTCTTGCAGGGTCAGTCTTGGTCTTGGTCTTGCTACAATTAGGCAGTCTTGGTCTTGGTCTTGGTCTTGCAAAAATGCAAGAACAAGACCAAGACTGCAAGACTTGCAAGACTTTTGGGCAACACTAATTTATAATTAAAATAAATATAATAGTATTGAATTTTAAATAGCCATATTCATAAAAACGTGAACATTTTTCGTTAAAAAACTTTTAGCTATCAGAAAACATCGCAAGTGACGTCACGGCACCGAAGAGTAACTGTTCTCGTTAGTAAAAAATTAGAAAGTTCTAAAAATTTATATATTTCTCTTATACAAAACAACGCTTAAACTCATTTCCTTACAATTATCCGCTACGAGTATGTTACAGTTTTAAATCGCGTTCAAAATTATATATTAATACTTATTCAAAAGCAAAAATGTTGTGGCGGTTTTCAACTCTATTGTATGTTCAGTGGTTATACATTTGATAAGTATATTTAGTATCAATATTTAATTTAGTATCAAATAGGGAATCAATATTTAATTTACTTATAATTAATCTAATACGATTTTTTGAATTTAGTAATTGTAAAATTACACTGTTATTATTTAGGAGAAATATTATGAGTTGTTCAAAGTAACTTAAAGAGTTTGACCACACTCAACTCAAAATAACTTAATGAGTAACTTAATAAGAGAACACGGTCTACCCCTATAAAATTGAAAACATGGACCTGCTATAAATATTTTATAAAGAATAGCTTCCGGACTTAATATACAACTATCGGATGTCGAATTATTCATAAAGGCGCGACGTACGATTCACAAAAAATCAAAGTGCTTTTTATGTCCTGTGAAATTCCATTGACAATTTTAATCCGTCATCAATAAACGCCGACCAATGAGAATTGAAACATGAAACTGCATTTACGAAGCACAATTATTATTTCGTCTGTTTGTAAGCGTGAAATTATTAAAAAAAATGTATTTCGGAACAATATTCTCACTTTAGCTCGGTCCGCATTCACGCGAAACGGTATGAAACAA
This sequence comes from Synanthedon andrenaeformis, assembly GCA_936446665.2. Taxonomy (NCBI): domain Eukaryota; kingdom Metazoa; phylum Arthropoda; class Insecta; order Lepidoptera; family Sesiidae; genus Synanthedon; species Synanthedon andrenaeformis. The sequence goes on along the minus strand of OW387781.2, from coordinate 6,464,622 downwards.
TGGGTGCTCCCAGCTGTTCATTTCAGTAAGCGATAGTACCGTTCTCTAGAATGGATATGAAAGTTTCGCGCGATTGCCAAGATCCTCCGCTGAATACTCATATGGTGGGAACCTTTTGTTTCGAGTCAACGAAAACATTTTCATTTCCTCGTCTACTTTGGAGCGCCATTCGTACTGCCATTCGTACGCCATTTCTGAGCGTTAGAGCCCCTCGATCGGCTAGACCCTCGCCGATCTTGTTTTGATTGTGAATACATTGGAAGTGAAGGCGCTATCTTTACAAAATGTATAAAATTAAAAAAATAAGTTAATCATCAAAGACTGTTTATACAGGTCTTTTATTAAGACCTTAATAAATATATAACATAACTAGTGGCCCTCTCCATTTACTCAATTTTTTACTCAATCCAGCTGATAAAATTACCTTACATCGCCATTTGTTAGAATCTTTTGGAACTCACAGATAAATAATTGCTGGATTGAATAGGTATCAACAGATGGCGCTATGTTAATAATATTATATAATTAGCCAAAAAATAATAAACAAAATGAGATATAAACTATCCTGTCTTTTAAGTTGGACCAAATTACATATAGTTACGAAATTTTATCAAAATCGGTTCAGTAGTTTGGGAGTTTATCGCGGACAAACATGTGACACGTAATTTTTATATATATAAGGATAATACATAATAATTTTTACTTAACAGCTCGTAATGTAATATTTATATTCAAAAGAAATAAAAATCAACTTGTAGCACCAATCAACAATATTTTAACACAAAATTTAAATTGTGTTATAAATTTACATTTAGAAAAATTAGAAGTACATTTATAAAAATAATATTCCTATATTTTTTTTAGAATGTAGTCAATCTCTGCTTTGGTTACAAATTGCGCGTCGAATTGACTCAGTAACTGAAGCGCAAAGGAACTCTAATCAAATTTTAAAATATCACCTGAATCCCTCGGGATTCAAAAACAGCTTAGAGCACGAGTTGCATCACTAACACTGTTTCACGCCGAACGCACGATAGCGTCAACTCTGTCCTCACTAGGCCACAGTTAAGTTTATAAATTAATTCTTATCATTAAAATTAATTAGAAAAAAATCCGATCTTACAATTGATTTTGGCAATCTGCTGTGACATTTTGCATTTATCTACATTCCTTATTTTGATTTCGATCATTTTCCCGCAGAATTGCCAAACAAACCGGTGATCTTTGATGAATACGGGAAAGAAATATCCGGCACAGCGGGTCCTTACAATGAAGGGGGAGACTTCAAGCTTATTTGCTCTGTCAACGGGGGTAAGTACACATTACAATACTCGACAATTATTTAATATTATTACACAAACCATCTTACAATTCACAGTTAATTGAGTAAAATAATATTGACTTAACGGAGCTGAAATTCAACTAGTATTTAAGGTTTGTGACATGGGAAAATTTAATTGAAAAAGGGAACGCTTATAAAGAATCAAAGAAATTTTCTTCATTGAACAGAATTAAATATTTTAATATTTTTTATAAGATCACTTTTAAGAAATTCTTGCTTAATATATACTTATAAAATCGTCTGTCCTGACTGTCTCAACGCAAAGCAAAAACTACGAAGTCTAAAAAGCTGAAATTTGGAATATATGTTTAATTTATAAATTAACTATTCCTTAAGAAAGGTTTTTTAACATTTCAGCACCGTGAGAAGCCGGGGGCGATTCGCTAGTATAGGTACTATAGTAATATATTTAGATAGGACCTGACTCGACTCGTATGAGTATTTTTTCTATTTTTATCATATTATTTGTCTACACGATATACTACTAGCGACCCGCTTCACACCTATGTACTTTTTTCTGCAAACATCGTCGCTCTTTAGTGAAAACCATAATTAAATTTAGAAAAAGTTAGCGGACAAACAGACATCGACTTTATTTTATAATATCTATAGATATAGAATATAGAGAATAGATACATACATATTATATAGCCATTGCTGAGCAATTTCATTCTGTGTTTCTTATAAGATTCCTCATAATATTTTCATCGCAGAAAATTTGAATGTATATTTTTATGTTAATTCTTATGTTTTAATACCCGTAGATGACAATTTTACATTAAAAATATATTTCAATAGCATTGAATAAATATCAATTTTATTGCTCACTTATTCCAAGCACTTGTTACCATGTAACATTTATAAAATATTCGAGAAAGAGCGTTCCTTTACGGAATGCCTTGTGTTTGTTGTAGAATGCAAGTAGGTCAGCTTAATTTTATGCAACTCACATGGCTATATTCTACCTTTGAAAAACAAAACTTTGTCGTTCCAAAGACTTAGTCACGTATAAATTTAACTACGATGGAGGTGCTACCTTTGTTGTCTAAAAAACTTATATCTGAATGTTAAAATTATTATCCACATCTTGTTAACTTTTCTAGGTAGAAAATATTTTAAATCATTACAACTAAAAACTGTTTTACAATGATCTTGGCTACTTTAATTACTGAAACTCAAAGCTGGGGCAAGACCCTTAATCGTTAATAAACAAAGTTAACATTTTGGCTAACGGTTTAACTTATATCTTAACTTTAAAATTTACTATCGTCAAGTCTGTTAATTGACACTCTAGTACCTATTATGTACCAAAAAGATTTTGAGCCAGCGCGTGTGTAAACTGCGAAGATATTTGTTTCATATGATTCGTTTCATTACCAACTTAGTGCCAGCGCTGAGTGACGAGTATTTTGTTTAGTTTTTATAAGTACCTACATCAGTAATGCAATGACATAAAAATGCGATTTCTATCAAGCGTTAAGATTAACTATTAACGTTACCTTCCGTTAAATCTTCCGAGATCTAACGCTTTAACGTTAACGAAGTTAACTTTTTTAGTAACGAATTAGCGATTAACGATGATAACTTTTTGATTAAGCCCAGCTAGGTTGAAACTATAGAATTTCATTAATGCGAGTGAATCTCGGTGATGTCATTTTATGCCAATACTGGAGCGTTCGGAGTTTTAGCTCCCAGTCCCTCCCACTACTGGATTCTAAAATATGTACTAGTCTAAGATCCGAACCTAAGTCGACCTTCACCGAGCTGATAATAGAATGAAACATATTTTATCATGAATTTAGTATATTAGAAAATATATTAAAAATGGGTTTGAAAAAAATTTTTTTTTGAAAAATATAGCAACATCAAGATAATAAGAAAATTTTGTCCTGACTTAAAGTATAAAACGTATAGAATGTGCAACCGTTGGGTTGTCTATTATTTACCTGGGCGAACTACTGGGTTGTCAGGTATATCGATACCAGTTACTTTCACTTGATTGGATAATAGAAAAAAAATTATATCATCATAAGCGCTGTTTTATTGCGAACACGTTGATATAGGGTTGTCTGCAAAAAAATCGGTTCTATTAGGAGTTTTTGAAAAAATAATTAAAAATAGTCTGTCCAGGATTTTTTTAGTAAACCCATTTTTAATATACGAGTATGTTTTAATATAAGTACTAAATTCATGATAAAATGTGTTTCATTCTATTAACTGCTCGGTGAAGGTCGACTTAGGTTCGGATCTTCTACTATACGTATAGACAACCGAAACTAATCGCGGCTCCAAAAGCCGCCATTTACAAAATAGTCAAAGATACAATCAATATTTAAACGTTAAAATGAAATTTGATATATGAAGCAAGAGTTTCACATGTTCCTAATGGTTTTTATATGTAACAGTATTGTTAAATAAAGCTAACAAGCTATAACAACGACAGATTTATTTGAAAGCCGTGTGTTTTGGTGTTTTTTTTTTTGGCTGGTGAAAGCACATAAAATATTTTGCCGACAAAACATGATGAATAGTAATTTCAATAGGCACTATAATGTTTAATTTATTATTACTTATATTAATCTTTAATTGTAAAAATCTGCTTCTATGATTGCTTTGTCTCACAGTAGAAGCCCTTAAAAAGTCTGGCGTCTGATATATTTTTTTATTATTATTTTAGGCTCAACAGACAAGCTGAAGGTCCACTTGATAGTAGGATGTGTTTTATTTAGTGAATTTATTAGTTGTGTAAGGGAGCCCTGCCACAACGAAATGAATTCTAGTTTACTATACTAAAAATATACACATAAATAAAGGTTTATTAGTTAACTCTTGCATAACGTACAGTTTTATTCGCTAAGGAGATTTGATCAACAAATAAATCCTAGAAACTTAATTAATTAGTCTAAGAAAAGGATTAAGGAAAAAATAATACTTACAAACCGAAGAATTTATTATGTCTAAATAAGTTAAATATAAATATAGAAGGACGACTTCAAAAAAAAGCGTCTCTTGCATATCCGTATGAATATGAGCATGCATAAAATTCTGTGCGGCGTCTGGCGCGCCAGTCATTTTCACCTTCATTTAACTTTGCAAGATTCGGAAATATGTAGCATAGTTTAACAAAGTTACCTACTACTGATTTCGCTCCAATTAATTCAGGAAAATTCTTTTGAGATTTTTACTACTAAATACTATAAGAGAAACCTTATCTATGATATAAATTGGGGAACCATCATATATTATAATAATAGTTACACAACTAGTTAGGAAAGGCACTTTATTTTTTATTTTATATGTTAAGGTCGACACACAGGCTGACGGTCTTTGACAGTAGGTGGCTACCGTCGCCTATAATAAAAGCAGCGCCAAGCAAGTGCGCTGCCGACCATAGAAGGATTAAGGACAAGGGATAAGGAAGGGATGGGGTAATTGGCTCTGGCATTTCTCACTCACTCACCGAAACACAACAGCACATAATATGCTGTTATTTCGCGGTGGTTTTCTGTAAGGGGGTGGTTACTGCCGCCAGATGGGCTGCTCAAATGACTGCCGCAGTGTGCCCTGCCACTACTTTCCAAATCCAGAACAGAGCCAACTTTGAAAAGTTCATTTCCGAAGTTGACCCCGCCGGGAATCGTTAGCCTGTCTATCGACCTTAACATAAAATTTTAATTACAAGGGCCCGCGCCCATGCACGGTAACCGGGTAACCGTATTGTCCCCCCCTAAACCAGTACCTACCAATTTAACGAAGTTTATAAAAGAGTGACACTTACAGGTAATCCAACTCCCAGAGTCCAGTGGCTTCAAGGTGACTCTGTATTGTCTACGTTGGGTGCAAGTGACCTCCAGCCATCTGGGCCAACCAGGTCGCTGACATTAGTAGTGAGAAACGCGACAAGAGCACATCTCTCCTCAGTATACACTTGTACAGCTGACAATACAATATTGTCGCCACCCCAGAGAACTTCAGTCCGAGTGGAACTTTATTGTAAGTATTATAATAATAATAATATTTATTAGCAGTCATTAATGCGCATAGAACCAATCCAGCCTGCTTGCGACTATATTAAAAAAGGTGTTGGTACTTCCCTATACTCTGCGCACCAGGGCCCTTTTACGCATTCAAACATACCTGATGTGCTGAGGTAATCCCGTGACTACCCTAAAAGCGTTTCTTAAATTATGTTTGAATCACTTGTATATATCGTATACACTTTATTTTATTACCAGCTGGTGCCCACGACTTCATTCGCGTTGGAAAGTAAAAAATATAACGCCTGACAAAATATGTCAAGCAATATTACACCTGACGCACATACATATTTACACTCAATTACACTCAATTCGTAAAGTGTGAAAGGGAATTTTTCTATTATTTTTTGGTAATAATTGTTGCGGTTGTTCTAAATAAAATATCCGTTTAATAAATATTCTGGTAATTCCTGAAAAAATGTGTAGTATTAAAAATTAAAATATGGTCCGGTATTTGATTTATCAACACTATATAGAACGATAAAACAATCTACAGATAATGCGATAAAAAATGCTACAAAAATAATTCTTTTATTTTTCGAATGTTTCTGTTTCAAACGCCTCCTGTTAACTGTAATTTAAATAAACTTTATAAGATTTTAGAATCTAGAATATCTATTTTTGATGTTTAAAATTATTTAAAAAGCATTAATAATTCAGAAATTCCTTGGGAATTTTCTATCTTCTTTTAATTTTGTCTACGTAGCCTTACGATATAATGACATGTGAATCGCAACGAATCTTTTAAATAAACATTTCCAGAATAAACATTCACAATAAATATTTATTACAAACAACGTTTCTTTTTACATCGTCTCCAGAGCCCATAACTTTCAAGCATTATTGGCTTAGTTGACGTGAACAGAAAACGTATTTGTCCCATCGACTTGCTTCATTCTGATAACATTTGTTCGCGATATTGTGATTTTAACAAAAGAAACTCCGTCCAGAATCTTCCTCCAAATAGAACGGTGGGAGACAATATTTTCTTTCATGGACTCGAATCTGAAAAAAAAATACGCTCATTTTCTAAAGAAAAAGCCGTCTCGTAGTTAATAGTCTACGTTAACGCCTTATTACATTTGAAAATTCCATTTTATCGCATAATAAATTGTAGCTTATATTATGTGAAATACTATTAAATGTGTTAATATTTTCATCGTACCGTGTTACAAAGTTGTAAAGAGAATATTAACATTTCAGCAGTATACTTGCACACCAAGCTAAACCGAATTCGCTTATTGTGAAAACGCCTAATCTTTTACAATAAAAAGTTATCGTCGTACACCATGTGTGTTCGATGATAACTGTACAATGATAATTTAACTCTAAATGAGGAGTTGAAGATTTTTACAATATCTGTTGTTTAAATTTACTTGTTATTAAGTAGTTAAATAGATACAAATCAAGAAACAATAATTAATGTAGTTTGTAACATAATACTATAATTTTGTTTATTTTTAGTAAATACATGGTTTTTTTATACAATGGGGTATGGCATGGCAGAAATTTATTTCAAAATTATTTTCATAAATTACGTAAAAACCAAGAAACGTAATTTTTTTTTTAATATTGTCACATTTACACAAAGCCAGGTAAAACATGACTTTTTCTTATAACTTCAAAATCCAATCATTCAAAAAACATGGCTTCATCTGTTAACATTTTTTTTGTGCATATCTCGGGAACGGATGCTTAGTTTTCATGTAAAGGCGCTTAAGATTATTAACTAAAACGAAGTAGGGGAAGCTAACATACCCCTTTATAGTTAAACTAAAAGGTAAAGTAGAGTATACCAACCTTAAAACGTCGATGGTTAAGGCTCCATTGAAAGACCTAAGAATACAGTTCGTCTCAAGAAGTCGGCTCTGGATCGTGATCTCTACGTCAATCGAAAGCCTTAGGTTTGAGGCTCTTTATTATTAAAAAGTCCGAAACGACTACTAGGACAACGATAGTTGAAAAAAGACAAGTAATTCATTTATAGGTCAATTTATACGGTTTTATAATAAACTTCCTGAGATAATTAGAGCCTTACATAACTACGTGTATAAACAAATTTAAAAGTGTGATCAAAACCTTTTCCGATCTATACATTAAATAAAATCGCTAAATATTAAAGCGATAATGAAGCCTTATCTAGATAAAGCACATACTATACATATTTTGTATTGTACCTATATATTTTGATTTGTGTAGAATAAATGAGTGAATTGTAATTGGTAAGTATATATTTTATTTTAAAATGGTGAAAAGGGTTTCTTTTCAGGATCGTCATCGTATTGGTCATTTTTTCCGAAACCTTGGTAAAATATATAATTACCATTTAAAGTGTTCCTATGAAACCTAGGTAATGAATAATTATCTAACTATTTCTCTATTTCAACAACACACATTAAGGTTTACCTTATCTAATTTAAAGTTAATGTCTTTTGATTATTGAAACCACATTATTTTTATTTAATTTTTCATAATTTCACTTTTTTTTTTTTATAAGTAACCAGTAAACCAGTTCATATCTTGAATAAATAGTTTCTTTATTATTTTTGTTAATAATACAAATCATTAATTTGACATTATTTAATATCTACATTTTCCTTTTGTCACACGCCTTCACGTTATCTGACAGTTGCCTCCTACGCTGTGTGCAAAAATATCACAATATTATTTATACAGACATCAAAATGTACGTTTTCCCGTTTAAGAAAACTGTGTCTTTAAGATCGCGTAAGTGGTTTATCTGATATTCAAAACGTGTAAAGTTCTTTTGACAAATAATACCAATATAAATTTATTGCATTGCTTCGTTCTATAAATAAACTACTTTTGCCTACGCCCTAACTCATAGTAGAGCCCAAGTCGGGATTTTGGGATTTACTCGAGCGCGTCAGATTAAGGTATGGTAGATTAATTACATGTTTAAAAGTGTTCATTTTAATAATCTGACGATTTGTGCGTGACGAAAGGAAATGGGAAGGTCACAAAGTTGCAAAAAAGTCACCTTGACATTCTCGAGCACGTCAGATTAAGGTATGGTGGGTTAATTACATGCTGAAAAGTGTGCATTTTAATAATCTGACGAATTGAGCGTGACGTAAGTGTGTACGTGGGTCACAAAGGAATAATGCAAGGAAAACAAGAAAGCTTAATCTGACGATTTGCGCAAGCCGAAGTAACAAAAATCGTCAATAAAGTTTAGCTCATACAGCTGCAGGAAAACATGTATTTCCTACTCCGCTTTCTCTCTTTCCCTTTCGCTATTTCTCTATTTTACACTCTTGAACCACGACGCCACGTTGCCATTACAGCTGATAACAGCACTCGTGGTATTATATGTACAGCGATATGGCAGGTTTGTTTTATTTTAAGTTCTACGAATTAAATTGTGTAAATTTAATATCTGCTACAACGACGACTTATTTTCAAGTGTGTGTGTTTTTTTGGACAAAATAATCTCAAAAAATTGTAAAATTAACGCTGGAAACAATTAAACAATTAAAAAATGCTTTATTATTTGTGTTTATTTGTATGCTATTTTCCGAGCATTTTTTATCACATTCAATGATTAAAAAGATATGAAAAAAAAAAATATTTTTAAGTGTCAGATTAAGAAAAATCCTTCATTTAGTCGTCAGATTAAGAATCAGTACAATCAGGAATTTAAGCTGAACCGTCTGTATTGCGTTTTCAAAGAGCTGCCAGGAGCTTATGTCACATCCGAATCGTCAGTCTTTTGAATGGGAGCTTAGTTTGGGTTCACTTAACAAACCCTCTGATTTCTGACGCGCTCGAGTAAATACATTTTTTGAAGTGAAAACTTCTTTAGGCGTGTTGGGCATTTTTGAGATGGGAATAAACCATTTAACTCGCGACCTATAACCGTAATGTAACCGTATAACCGTAACGTAACCGACACCTCTGTATATTTTCAGATATTGCGTCATCTACACAATACCACTGAAACTAGAATATTTTAGGTAATAATAATTGAAAACTAATTGAATTGAAATAATACATCAATGCGAACCGAGATGGCGCTGACAGTTTAAAAAAAGAACAATTTTTGAGATGGGAAATTACCATTGAAATCGCGACCTGTAACCGTGTAACCGAAACCTCTGTATATAAGTATTACTTTAACTATTCAAAGAATACACACGTAATTTTTTAAGTTTTCACCTCTGTCTACACTCCCGGAATGCCACTTTTTTTCATTTTTGACATTTTTACCCACCACCCAAACTGGCAGATTAACATATATTCGTCATCAGGGACATGTGGGGCATTTACATTATCAATATCTGACGCGCTCGAGTATATCCATTTTTTACATTTTTGAAAGCATGTAGACGATCACCCCACCGTTGAAATAAAAAACTTCATATAACCATTTTTTTTCTTACCATCCAATCTTCAAAATCCAATAAGTCCCCACGACGCTCGAGTAACTCCACATTTAGCATCTGGGGCTCCCCTACCATTATAACATATATAACTTTAGGGATTTAATTGGTAGTTTAGTAAGAAGATAAGTAGTACCTGTCTATAGTTCACGCGTTTTAATAGTTTTATTATAATTCTTTCGGAAATATTCCGCAATTTTTATTCGAAAATTTCGAATGACACACATTAGCGACCTGAAATTACAGGAACATTGATGCAATTTGGACAGAAAGCGAAGATTGTAAGCAATAATTTTAGTTAATTCCGCTGAAGTTTATAAATAAATACCATTAGTCGGAACGCTATTCAGAGAGCTTGTTTCAAATGTGGTTCTAATTGTTGCTAATTTCAATATTATTTGTTCACAGTGAGGCCACTTACGGTAGAGATACTGTCTAGAGAACAACCCCTTTCAGTTGGCAGAAAAGCCGAGCTCTGGTGTAGATCGACAGGCGCCAGGCCACCTTCAATAATTACTTGGTGGCTTGGCGGAAGACAGCTGAATTCAATTACTAAACAAAGAGTGAGTTGAATTTTTCAATTTCGTGTCTTAAGAACTTTGAATAAATATTATAACAAGCTATAAGTAAAGTTATAAACTGACCCGCGACTTTCTATCGAGCCCAAACATCCTGTATCTGCTGTAAGTTTTTGAGGAGTCGGGTGACTCGCAGACTACTTGATGCTGCAGCATCAGGTCATGGTCACCATATTACGTTATGGAAATATCACCAAATTTTACTTGATTCGAATATGTGGGAGTTAGTAAAATCCTTCGTTAACTAAGAAATGATGTGACGGTCTTCAAACGCCGGAACAGTTTTTCATCACAGACAGATACATAGATGGAAAGATACACAGACACACACGTCATACGTATAACACCTCGTTTTTTCGTCGGGCGTAGGGGGTTATAAAAGACGTTTACTCGAAAAGTAAAGATATAATCTAATTCCAATTGATGATAAAACTTATTGTAATTTGTTTAAATGGATTTTTTGTTGAAATTTATAAAATAGCCTCCATTTCTACACAGGAATCCGAAGATGGCAACGAAACACAGTCAGTTCTTCAATGGACTCCATTAAAGGGAAACAATGGCCAAGTTCTCACTTGTAGAGCAGAACACCCCAAGTTCAACCATTCAACAATTGAAAGCAAACTGCCATTAAACATTTACTGTAAGTACTTCAATATTGAGAAAGTTAACCAAATATTTTGGTCTATACCTAAATTTGATTAATTAAAATAAAATATAGTTTACGGTTTTGTGTAATATGATTAATCAGTTTGAAACCTATAGAAATCCTCTAAACTCAATACAACTTATGAAGTCAAATGTCTAGACTGGAATACCACAATGGTTTGATGTTTATAAGTTTTCTATTTTAAATGTGCTTTTTATTCTACTAACAATAATTAAAATTAATTAAATGTTATTATTAACTTTTGTATAAATAACCATGTAAATTTTGATTGGACGAGTGGTTTTAATGTTAGCCTTTTAACTCGAGTATCCCAGGTACGATTCCTGGCAAGGTAACTATGTAAACTAACTTTTCAAGGTGCTTAATCAGAGGACTACAGGGATGGAAGTCCAACGTATGGTTTAACCACTAACTAACCTAACCAATGAAAATCAATTAGGAATATAATTCGTATGATTATCTGTAAACAAACATTAAAAATCAAGAATCTTATAAATCTGTTTATTTAAATATACTGGTTTATAATAAAAATAGTAATAATAATTTTCAAAGACAAAAATACAAATGGGCAACTTTGCATTACTTTTCGGTAGGTATATGTCTGTTTCGGTAACTGTGATCCGACTGAACAGATTTATTATGAGAGATATACTAAGAGGTATAATAATTTCTTTTGAAGTAAACTTTAACGTGGGGACTATTTTGGGCTTATTTTTGCATAATCTAGTAATAACCAAAAAAAGAAAGGCTATTAAAAGAGATATATTTCTACCTATTGAAGCCAACTTAAACCAACTTGAAGTTAAAGTGGTTATTAAATTTAAAATTACTTATTAAAGGCTTGACTGTGAAAAAGAGAAATTTCTCGCTTCTTGGAAATTCAACCTTAAGAGCTCTCTTGCCAACGGGAGCTGCTTACCAATTCCATACTTCATAGTTGCATGATTACTCTTTGGCTATTGTTCGTAGAAATACATAAAAAACATGACATTTCTGAGATATAAAGAAAAAAAAAGAAAAAAACTGAAATTAATTTACTATCTATTGAAATTAATTTCTAAAATATGCAGAATGTGGATATTTTTACGGTTTGAATTCTAGTAATTACTGATTAAAAGTCTTGAATGTTTTTCCATGACAATATCCCTACTATTGAATTGAAATGAACGTGAATTAAAATTAACCTTGCTTTATAATAGACGTGCCAGTGGCGACAATGCACCTCGGTGCAAAGATGAACCCGAACGATATTGAAGAGGGAGATGACGTTTACTTCGGTTGCGAGGTTGATGCCAACCCGCCAGCATATAAAGTTGTCTGGGAGCACAACGTGAGTAAGCACTTCCTTGTCTTTTTTATTCTTCTTACTATTAAATTGGTACGTGCCTGAAAATACAACCGGACTTCTTACGTGTTGTTTGTAATCACACTTTACTTTCGATATACCCTTTCGATATATTTGTTTCTGTTTCCGTTCTGTGTTCTTGTAACTTGGGTGAATGTTTTGAGCTCTGCAGTTTGGAATTAAAATTGAATTTGGTATTATCCATATAAAAATACCAAATTCATACAACATTAAAATAATGAAGCTATCAAATAACGTACCTGCATATGTTGTATATCGCCTACTACGATTTTTTCTGAAAGTGTCTTGTTGCATGCAAGAAAATTAAAATGTGTGTGTGAGATGACTACTAAGAATACATTTGAATTTAAATTAGACTTTTCGCATTACGTACGAAATAAAATCGTGCGAGATGACAACTAAACCATAGTTACGGATTAAAAATGGTTCTTCTTCTAAAAAAAAGGTTTTAATTAAAACACATATTACCTTTCGTATTCCTTGTAACAAGGATTGTGGAGCGCTCACTGAAATGTTATATAAACAGATAAAAATACATAAATAATTACAACAGAGTTTTATAATAGTACATACATTGTGCTCAGACCAATAAGAACCATAGACATAATTTTGCAAACAACATAGTGAAGTTGGTTTTCTAGACATGCGTGCTATGTCGTTACTGTATTGAAATTTTGTATTCCAAGCTATAACCTAAATTTTTGTTTATTTTTATTGAAAATATTAGTCTCCGACTTTACTTACGTGTGAAATGTGATTCCATCCTGCTTTTTATTTTATCAAACTTGGTTTTTACACCCTTTCAACACGCAATTTTCAGCATTTTCAATAGTAAATATTTTAATAAGCTGAGGCGTAGTATCATTGCATTTGCGTGCGTATAACCGTGTGCGTGCGTATAATTGCCCCTCTACATATTCGGCGAACGTTCGCCAATCGAGATGGCCATGCGATGGTTGATACGCAACTACACAATGGCGACATTCAGTTGTGATCTTAACGTTTTCCGAGATGGACGTGGAAGCATTTGCCGCTGCGACAATATATCTATACCTATCCCGATATATATCTATCCCAATATTTTTATTTTTATTCATTTAATAGTTACAGCATGTAACATTTCACAAATACATTAAAAAAAAACGAATAATTAAAAAATTATAACAAAAATTGTATTATAAAATTATATTAAAAAATTATATATATATTGTTATATTTTTTTAATTTTTAAGTTTGCATATAATGTATAATATGCTTATATAATTATAGATACATGTATATTATAATACATTATATGCAAATACATACATATAGAAACATATTATGCGTGATTGCGTGCATGTGTGTGTGTGTGTTAGTGTGTGTGGTACTTCATTATGAGGCCACGTATTATCATTTTTAAGAAAATTCATAAATTAATAAACAAAGCGTGACGTCCACACTCAACCGCGTTCGAGCAGGCACTGAGGAATGGGCCACGTGTAGATGCGTACCGCCATCGTTGGCCCACTGCCTTTGATGTGCGGCGGAAAAACCGACATCGACGTCATCCCACGACAATCGCACGCGCCATAAGCCAACCTACGCAAATACGCCCTCCACACGCTCGCCGATCATAGTTGGCCAACGCTATGGCCGAATATGTAGAGGGGCAATAACATGGCGAAGGCGTAGTTTTATTGGCTTCACTCTGCCGTTCACAGGGCTTTATCTTTATATCTTATTTTATCTGAGATCCATTGTTCATTTAATTTTGTGCTGATGACGGTAACTTTATTTCAACTAAATCCATCCGTTAAACAATGTTGAAAACGTGAATAGGTATTTACATAGTTGGATAGACGAAAAATATCAGCCATTTCAAATCTCTCGCCATGGCATGTATGCCAATTGCAAATGGTTTAGACGCATTCACGGCACTTTCATATTTTTACACAAGCCACGACTTTTGACGGCTTTTGACGTGTTCAATAAAAACTAAACGGGAATTTGAAATGGATTTAGGTAATTAAATTTTCTCAAATTATACGTTTGCAGCCTTTATTTATTCTATAAACATTAAAATCTACCCTTCGAAATAAAATAAAAATTATAATATAATTATTTCTTCCTCGACAGGGTATTTTGCTTCAACACAATCCCTCAGGTGGGGTTATTCTCACTGGAAATACAAATCTGGCTCTGCGAGATGTCTCCAGGCACCAAGCTGGCAAATACACTTGCACAGCTTCCAACGTAGAAGGAGATGGAAAGTCGCCCCCTTTACAAATGCAAGTTGTTTGTAAGTTTGCATTTCAAGTTATTACTCAGTGTCAATACAATTGCTGAAACGGCGGAGATAAATGTGTTCTATATTAGTGAATGAGTCACTGTTAGTAAACCTAATCCTTTAAACTTAGTTTGTCAAACATAATTAAAATTCACGGCCATCGCTTTGAGATGAAATTAAACGCTAAACATTTTAATCTTCTATATGTGAACTTCATTTTGGGTTTTCCACGTATGTAATTTGTTTATGTAAATCAAATTTTAATTAAACATAAATGTGAGCATGTTTTTTCTATATTTATTAAAATAATAATAGCCTATATTTACATTCGTCTTCTAGCGAGTGTGAATTAGGGTATAGTATCCATTGTGATAAACTTTTTTGATTTATTTATACATTCATAGTATAGTATATTGATAGCTAAATTCTTAAGTTTTTACATTCATTGTGGATTTTAGTTACTTTTGGATTTAATTATATCGAATGAAGTATTATAAATCGTGTATCGAAAGAAGACTTTTTACAGATGATATCCTCAATATCATTCCCCTTTTTTTCACATGTACAAATATAAGCTTGTTTTGGAGTAAGCCGCCTCATAAAATCACGTTTCACGGAATATTATATATTAGAAAGAAACATCAAGTGTTGATATTTAAAAAATAACATCACTAATGCTAATTAGCCCTTCACTGTATGTAACGTTTCGTATTATAATTCTGCAGCAAAAAATATTTAAGTAATTACGTTTACAAAATCTAATTGAATTAAATCTTATAGAGGTTTTAAAATTGGTATTCGCTTGCAGACAGACCGCTGTGTAGGAACAGAGAAATAAAAATGATTGGCGCGGCTCTTCAAGAGCCATCAAATGTGGTGTGCGAAGTCGACGCTTTCCCTCCACCAGACACGTTCGAGTGGACCCTTAACAATTCAGCTGGCTCCATAAAGGTAGACCCGGTAAGTTAGTTTCCGTGTACCCATTGAAACCAAACTCTCAACTAGTGTATTTGTATTGTTACGTCATGGCGACGGAGAAGATGTGGTTCTCGCCACAATAAATCTAAGTGCATCACGGCATTGCGGCTTTGTTGAAATCTTAGTAATATTTGTAAATAAAACTGTGAATAGAATGTTGAAGAAAAAAAGGATGTCATCATGTCATTATCCCATTTGTAATTGAACAATAAGTAACTCGATCTATTCGTATTTTCGGCGGTATTGATTTTGTCAAGCGACAGTTAAGATTAAAGGAGATCAATCAGTTTTGCATGGAAATCAGGCCATCAGTTTTAGTTTTAACGGTAGAAACTTGTATCATTAATTAAGAAGAAATTATAGATTTTACTGGGAAAATATCTTGTAATTTGGTTTCATGGATATTTGAGTTTGAAAGTATTAAAATATTGTGCATTTCCCAAATACAAGTCATATAAATTTGAAATATTCACAGGAAACTATTGAAATAAAGAGAAACTTTTACTACCAAATTCTCCAGTGTGTTAAAAAAAACAATTGCCTGGTTTTAAATGATTTCCTTTTTGTAGCGAAGTTTAAGCATTAATCGTCATCTGAGATGGTTTGATGAGCTATAAAGGAGCGAAACCCTTTTGTGAAAAATGTTGATGAAACTTAACAGCTTAACTGAATCATCTTTTACAAGAATGATACTTCGCAGACTCAGCACGGGATCATAAACTTACATCCATACAAATCTGGCTAGAAAGGAATGTTTCAGACTTCACCAGAGCTGCAGATTGACCGTCGTGTAGAACCGAACTTAATCTGCTTGTTTATAATTTTTTAAACGGTTTGGCATTCTCTAAATTACGTGATAACATTGTGTTACTAAAACATATACTAAGTGTGGAAGTGTCGAATTTTATAACAAAGAAAGTACGCGATTCAATCGATCACTTATATATAGCGTTTAAAGAATAGTAATAAGACATTGAAGCAGTGGCAGGCAAGTTTCGCATTCATTTTGTGCAACCCGTCTGGCGGCAGACCACCGTGAAATAACAGTGTGCTGTTGTGTTTCGGCGAGTAAGGGTGCCAGAGCCCATTTCTATATCCCCTTATGCTAATAGATTATCCTTAATCCTGCTGCCAAATGATTGCGAAACGCAGTGTGCAAATTGAAGGATTAATCATTGATCTGTATTAAATTTGTGATTGCCTACGGCCACAATACAAAATATTACAGACTAGTTAAAGAAGAAGTAAATAACCTCTTCATATCATCTACACTCGGGAAACGAAAAAAAAAACACATATATTGAAACATTGATTGCATGTATTGAAACGCTGAAAATCTGCTTCTATTTTATTAGTTATTATAAAGTGTCCAGGAATATGGAGTATAAAGCCAAACGAGTTAAGAAATAGACGAATAAGATACACCCGTCTAAACATCCCCAGCAATCAAACCCTCCGCTGGCTGCATACAAAGAAAAGGCGACCCAAAATCGGTCCCACCCGACCGTCAAATGTTTACCCGACGAATAAATAAGATAGTCTTTGCATTAAGGTTAATAAAGGCCGATATCTTTTGAAAGTCGTTTGCGTAATAACGGCTTTGGCCTTCATTCTTCGCATCGTTTTCTTATAACTTTGTATATAAGCTTATTGTTGTAACTACTGAATTTCCGTCGTAAACTTATTACGAAATACATAACGTCGTGTACTTTCATCTCAAATCTCCCTACGCATCCAGATAAATTCAAATTCCGAAGTTTTACTGGCGAACATACTTTGTTCACATTATTTGAACTACTCGTTTAGGAGATGTAATATTATGCTTTCAAAGATCTTTTGCATGCCTATGCGCCTTAATAAAATCTGTTAATCCCCTCAATTAAGGCTCTCCTCTGTGGTAACGCCAGCTGTTTTTTATTCAGGACCGTTTCACAGTTGACGGGAAATTAGGTCAATCTGTGTTGTCGTACACTCCCGTGTCGGACGTCGACTACGGCACATTGAGCTGTCGCGCGACAAACTTGGCAGGACAACAGATGACGCCGTGCATTTACACCCTGCTGCCTGCCACTAAACCTGATCCGCCTGCTAACTGCAGTGTGTACAACCTCACCGATGACTCTTTGGATCTCAGTTGTTTAGCAGGTAATTCTGAACTATTTCACTTTTAATTTGTCGAGTTTTGTAAAGAAAACTGGCATTTATTTAAACTTAAGAAATAATTCAAATAATGTGATATAATTATATTATATTAGTACTATAATATAATATTAAACTTTTCATAGTAAATTTTTGTAACATAATTTTTATAGCAAAATTTTTGTATTGGAAACAATAACGGGGCATTAACCTATTTATATGAATTAATAAAACTTTAATTACATAATTAAAATTTCCTACAGGTTACGAAGGAGGGCTGCAATGCGTTTACATTGCAGAAGTGTGGGCGAACGAAGGACTAGTTGTAAACTCGAGTAACGCAATAGCCAATTGGAATCTCCGGAGGCTCGGTGCCAAGAGGCAACTTCGGATTGTTGTATATGCGGCTAACGCCAGAGGGAGATCCGAACATGTAATGTTCACTGTCGAAACTCATCCGAGGCTTTCGCCGAGAACTGGTACGATTGCTGTTGCACAAATTGTCATTATTAGGAGACCATACGAAATTAACTGCCAACCTTAGTTTCGAATTTTATCTGAATAGATAATAGATAATATTTAACTTATTTATAATTTTATAAAATACATTAATAATTTATTATTAAATATAAATTTTAGTAATAATCAGGATTTTATATAGTGTAAGAACGTTTATACAACAATGTCCATCGAATATTAAACTCAGTTTTATTTGTATGCAGAAGCACAAGAAGCCTGGGAGGTAAACTGGGCTGTAGGAGGAGTATTGGGAGCCGCTTTGACTATTGCAGTAGTAATGTGTCTAATACTCATTGCCACGAGAATCAAACATAGACAAAGAGATTATGAAGGTGAGTATTAAAAATTTAATGGTATTTATTTACAAAAGTATTCTATATTTTATCTCAACTAAAAGTATCATGCAAAAAATTGTTAAAGTATCAAAAGTTAGTTAAGCATATTTACCTTAATATAACGACGATACACAAAGTATCGTCGTTAACAAACCAAAATTTGCTATGTGCGCTTTTTTGATATTCAAACATTTTGACCGCACTGCTTTAACTATCGCTTAAAAAACTGCTTCTTACTTATGTGCAGTGCACTATGTGTCAAACTACGATCTCTAAATAAAATATGCGATGTGGAGCAGTAAGAATCTGTTATTAATTTGGAAATTTTACTCATTACCAAAATAATAAATATACATTTTGCACATAGCAGATTTTGGTTTGACAACGACGATATGCAAGTTTTTAAATTAATATTCAAACGGAAACGGAACTATGGGCTCCTAAATTCAATGAAAAAACAGTTAATATAATAATTTTATTGCACGATATTGGAATAAATAATTTCCTACGATATGTATGTAAATATATATTGGAGATTTTACACGGTAAATATGAAACGATAATATTCCATACGAATTCTACACAACATGCTAAAGCAACTCTGTCTGTGTATCTGTAAATAACTATATTACGCTTTCACGCTATACCAGTGCACTGGTTTTGATGAAATTGGGTACTGAATAAACAAGAACCGCTACAAAAAGATACAGGCATTTCTTTCTTCTTTTTTTTTCAAATTCAGTTCTCAAAGCTGTGTCAAAGAGGATGAAGATAAATTTAAGCTTCATATGTTTTTTCAATATTTTTTAAATCTCAATGAACAGGAATATGAAATAACAAACATGAAAAAAAAATCTTTTTTTTTTTAAAATATAGATATTGAAATAAACAAACGTTTCTAAAGGGAATACATGCCATGGGATAGGTAATTCTAGGCCTACATCTGAGTAAAAAAATTTCGATTAAATGTTTTGGTAAGAAAAGGGTGGTTACTGCCGCCAGACGGGCTGCCCAGATGACCTCGAAACGCAGTGTGCCCTACCACCACTAAAAATATTAATATATACATTTTTAAATGAGGTGTAACAAGGTGCTATTTCTTACTTTTTTATAGTTAAGGCAATAATATAAAATGAATAGTAGAATAAATTTTAAAATATTCAGTCGAACAAAACGTTTCATCCATCCAATATTCTTTGATGCCATTCAGAGTAGCATTCAGCTGAATCCCAGCTAAAACTTTTTAACTAACTTTTCTTTCACAATGGACTTATACATTCATTGAGAGTTGCCTGAAAAAGAATGTATAATGTTGAATAATTAATCCGTTGGGAGGCTGGCATTTATCCAGCTCAATGGGCCGACGCGTTATAAATTGTTTTTGTCGTATTAAAATATCGAAAACACTCGTTCCATCGAAGCATTTTATAAAATTAAACAATATATTAAAATCGAATATATTTGTGTGTAGTTTGTTTGCTACCTCATTTTCTGAATAACTGTTTATTATTGTCCATTTTTCACCTTTCAAACAACTGAATCATGCTTTAATAAATATTGTTATTAAGATTATTGGCTCGAATATTGGCCCTTGCTTTTTAACGACTTTTGCAACTCCTAATTGAATGACTAGGCCTATTGACTTCCGTACCGTTGTCCAGAACAGCTATAGAGCACTATGGACGTCTTATATTCTTTGGATGACTCCAATTCTCCAAAATTTTTAGTGAGTGTAATTTTAACATTTTATTAGTAGTGGCAGGGCACACAGCACAGCCACTCTTTTATAGAAATACACCGTGAAATAATAGCATGTGTGCTGTAGTGTTCCGGTGAGTGAGTAAGAGATGCAAGAGCCCATTTTCCTATCCCTTCCGAATCCCTTATCTTCACTCCTACTATGGTCGGCAGCGCATTTGCAAAACCTGTGGCGTTGCTTGTGTTATAAGGCGATATTAGCCATAGTTTACCGTCAAGTGGACCGACAGCCGGTCTCCTTAACCTTAACATAAACATTAAAAAATACTCCCCAGGATTTTTTATATTTTATTATTTATTAACGATTAATAATAATGTATTTAAAAGATATGTTTCTTACAGTTACAATACCATCATCTAAGAATCAGAAACCGACACTAAGTAAAAGGAGTTCACCACACGGACCAGACGATAGAAATCCTGACTTAATCCCTTTAAGCAAAGGTATGTTTACTATTTTCTTATTTAATTAAATATTACCATACAAAGTAAGGTTTGAAAGTTAATAGTGACGTATCATAAGGCTATTTGTATTACACTAAAAACTGAACAAATAGAATGTTACATTAATTAGCATCAACATTAATTAAAACGATTTTTTTTACCAATTCATATAAGATTAATATCTAATTATATAGTAAACGTGTTTTTTTATTAAATTAACAATAATAAAGCATCTGTGGCTCTCAAGACGTAAGAGTAGTGCGAGAGAGTACCAAGCTGTTACTTTGCTACACGTAAGAAAACCAATTGGAAAGCCCTAAATTGGGATGATTGCTTGTGTAACTGATATACATAGTATGGTTAGAAAATTACTATGTTTTTGTCTTAAACTAAAAGTATGAGTATATTAAACTAAAAGTGTAATAAAAATATTCCGTGTAGAAGCTTCCAAGGTTAAGGCAGTCATGATGCCCGCCAACCTTGGTAGAGAACGTAAAGAAGAAGAGAAGTGTAGAAACACGTATTTTTCTTTGAGATTTCAATTTGAATGTGCAATGATCAGTCAGTTACTGTTCAGTTAAAGATACTAGATACAGTTTAAAGATAGTAAAAGATACATAGGCGCAGTTTTATGAAATCGACAAAATCCATCATTTGTCTTAAATCTTTACTACCTACCATTTTTAACTTCCATAGAAAATAGCAAAAGAACATCCATCGGATCGATTATTGATACTTATTGTGGTATCAATTAATTATTACATCAAAATTTTATTCATTAAATATTGTGGAACAAAAATATGTCACTTGAATTCGAGCCTAAGAATAGAAGTTCTTAAGCTTAAAATAAAAATATTAGATACCAACTAGTACGGAAATTGAAAAGAAAATGAGAATTTTTACAGAATGTATATACTTCAAAAACATTATTCAACACAGTCGCATCGCACTCAAAGTCAATAAAACCGATAACAACCTCATACATAATAAAAGTTCTTTATGGAATGTGCAGTCAATATGGACTGTCACGTATTGCAATGTTGTTGGAAAGCTATAATTTTATTTGTTATAGTTAAAGTCATTTTGTGAATTTAAAAATACAATCAAATAGCGACCACAGTGTTTAATGTCTCACGACTAGTTACGATGACGACATACGCGATTTATTGTCAATCAATATAGATATATTCGAATAGTGTGTTATAAGTTGAACGTTACAGTACTCGTAGATTCAGGATTTGTTAGGTAATGAAGGCCTTCGAGAAGACAGCCTACTGACAGGTCCTCACGTGTTTCATATAACATTCTCCGGGGAAAAATAAATGAAATTCCATTACGTTAGTTGTTAATAACATTAAGTTTCGATAGGTTTGCGATACGAGACCGAATATATTGTAGAAAATCTTAACTGGCTTAACGGATTTTAATGAAATTTGGCAGACATAGTTTATTACTTGGATTAACATATAGCATACCTTCTATTTTGGAAAAATGTTAGGTTCACGTCTAAAAATATAAAAAATAACCACTGTCGTCAACGTTTAACGCGAAGTCGCGGTCACCGTTAGTGAACTAATAAAATTATACCGTTCACACATATAATAAGTACAAGACGCTGTTAGCAACATGTAAGCAACTTGCAAGTTGACACACATCGCCAGATGTTACCAAACAGAGCCGGGGCATAATGCGAAAAGTTAAAACTACGGTTTTACTGCTACTTGCTTGGCTCTCCTGACTTGAACACTGTAGGTACTACTAAACTTTGTTACATCCTACGGTTTTTCTTTTACATAAATTGCACCGAGTCCGCCTTCGTTGACATTCTTTTATTTATATGTCGGGTTAGGAGATCGGTGAAACAGTCCCGGCTAATCTATTTATTCGCGCAGAAATAAAGCGCTAAATTTTAACATCTTAGTTGTTCGTAGTTTCAAGTAAATTTCTAGGATACAACTTCATTTAATGAGATGACTTGTTTGGCGGGCGGTCCGTAAATTTAATTTGTATGCAAATTACTCTTCGTCGTCGTCATAATTTTTAGTGGCCACACTAAATTAATTTTTCTTTAATTTTTTTCCGTTAGATGCGTTTTACTGCATACAAGAATGAATGCAATTACAGTTAAGTATTCAAACGAAGTGTAAGGAAACAGCTTGTTAAGTAAAAATATTAATAATACAGTTTAATTTAGCACAAATCTGCTTAAATGTATGATTTTGTTTAAAGTAAGGTTCACCAGATTGACTGACGGTTTATTACCATAAGAGATTGAAAAGGGATAGAATAAGAATATATTTGATAGGGATATGGGTTCTGGCAATCCCCTTTTTATGGGATTTTATTTTGTTTTTTTTTTTACTTTTTATGGGTTTTGAAAATTCTTGTAAATCAATATATTATTTAAAAAAAAGTTTACATGAAAATAGAAGATTACCAAAAAGATTTTAAGATACAATTTTAAGAAATGGTATTTTTATAACCGCCTAAGTTGGAAAAGTTTGTAAAAAAACACAAACCCTAATGAGAAAATGCTCGGAGAGTGGAGCACGCGTGAAACTATGTTTATATTTGCCGTAGGGTTCCCTTTACGGATGAGAAAGCATAATAATATTATTATTATTCGACCGACTAACACAACACAGTATACTTACTAGCACTTTAATTACGTATTCCAAGTAGTATGCAAATGAGATTCACGACTCAACTTCTATTAAAGTGGGTGTAACTACCTGACTATAGTTTGTTCCATGACGTTCTCCCATTCCGCTTCTCTGCTCGGCATGAAAGTCGGAAACTTTATTTCCTGTTCCCATTACTCCTGTATAATATCATTGTGGGTCCCAATATAGCTTCGGATGTCCCGGAGGAAGATCCTTGCACGGATCCACTGTATGCCACGTCTTTAGGAATATAAGATATTATGCAGAATATAAGACACATTAACATATATAATAGATACTAATTAAGATCGCCGGTTATCTTATTTGAATTTGTTATTATTACAGTGCACACATTGTCGTATAATTGAGTTTCTTCTGCTCTCGCAAGACAAACGTATATTCATACATTTTTTTTGTCTTATATTGTCTCATTGTAACATACAAATGCTGGGATCGAACCAGCGACCTCGCACACAACAGACTGAGGTAATATCGCTGAGCCATTCGGTAGACAATAATTGAACAGTGTTAAACAGCATATAATCGAACATTGAAACTAAGCAAACCCAAAAATTCTTATAAGTAAAATTATTGCTTTAGGTTACAAACATGCAAAGCCGTTAGTAGATGCACTAAATGTACAGAATGTTCATTTAATTTAAATGAAATTTGCCACTCAGGCGTAGCGGAATGTCCGCCCGAGCCGCCCTTGTACTCGGCGGTGACTGCTATGTCCGAGCCTAAGAATTCAAGCAGCGCCCAAAGCTTGGCTCGCACACAATCTCCAAGCACGCCGGCGTCACCTCCACTTCAGTACACTGACTCACAGGTTTGCAAACTAACAATCATATCGTAACTTAGCATCATATGCTGTCGACCTTAATATGTATTCTAACTAGACTTGGTGATCGGAACAAAATAGTTTGTCGAATACGGCAAGAGTTCGCGACCAAAATTTCGAAAGCGCCATGGAAAATACGGCGCTTAAGCCTGGTTTAGACGGGGTCAGTGACTGGACCCAGAGACTCGAATTTTCGGACCCAGTTACTGTTATAATGTGAACGGGATCGCCAGTAAGTCATTGACTGGGCCCGAAAATAGACAGGCAGGCTAGTCAACTGGACTGACTTGAGGGCGCGAAATCAGCACTGGACTGACTTGAAACTAGTGTCTATACAAGCCCAGTAGCAAGTCAGCGCTGGACTGGGTTACTGTACTGCCTTGTTACTGACACCGTCTATACCAGGCTTTATGCGTTCTACGATTCCTTCATTCTATCGATTGCAAATGAGTAATGAAGAATTACCCGTAACTAAATTAGCAATTTCTGCGTTCCGCTTAGCGAGTCTAGTGTATTAAAGTCATTATTATATGACCTAAAAATTCCAGTGGCATGTTTTAATACACTAATTACATCTTCGTTTTATTTTTTATAATAACTCTTATAATTTATATTCTATAGTTTTCTCATCAAAAACATTCACTTATTCGTTTTATTTTTATTTCATTTTATTGTTTATTCAAAATCATTCATCATCATTTGTTATTCAAAGCTCTTAATAATTAAAATTGCAACATAAAATTTAATATCCAGTGTAATATTATGTAGTTACTGTAAACCAAAAATATACAGAAATTTAATGGTGCTCTTACTGTTACAGATACCTACTTCATTAAAATATACTGTAGTAATGATTCTTCGAAAATCATAATTAAAGGAGTACTATTAAAAATATTTCTGTCATAATTTAACTTCTCGACCGATTTTAATATTTTTGTTCATTTCCTGTACAAGTAGATAATATTTAGTTTTTACGTGTTTATGTTATATAAGTTCATTATATTATATTTAAATTTATTAGTTTGCTTTTTGAAGATAGTTTTATTTCGAAGCTTTTAAAACTTAATTTTAATGACTGTTTTTTCGTTGTTTTTCTTCATTTCATTTTCAGGCCATTTTTTAATTAGAAATTTAGTTTAGGTAGATATTTTATATAAAACTTCCGACCCAGACCGGGGCGCTATTTTTATATAAGTATAAAAATCTTTCCCGTTTATTCATATTTCCATATGTGAAAATCTAATAAAATCATTCTATCCATTAACCGTACACGAACCAACTTAACATTTTTACACAGGGTGTGGCCTGTAATAAGAGCAATAAAATTTAAACGATGATTCTATAGACTATACGCAGTTACCTTAACCTAATCATAATGCTCCAAAGTGCTTATACTTAGAAATATAGCAATCCAAAGTTACAATACATAATCAATGAATTTTATGATAGCTAAATTGTCGGTTATCAGTCGTTAGAAGTCTTGGTACAGGGTACTGGGGCGAGAACGATCGTAAATGTCAATGTCAAGTACTCCGACTGGACACATTATGTCGTCTGTAGTCATATTAATTTATTGCTCTTATTACACCCTCCCCTGTATATAAAGATTACCTAAATTATTATATTTTAGCCATTTGATTTGCTTATGCAATTTATACAGATTTTTAAAATATTTGTAATTTTTAAACAATTATATTTTTATAATATTATATTTTCGCCATTTGATTTGCATATGCTTTGTTGAAAGTTTCTTTTGATAGTAATTTGGTTAACACAACATTTTGAAACTCTTAAATGAATTTTTTTTTATTATTATTATTTGGAACCATTTTCAACATAATACTTAAAGTAAGCACTAGTATTCTATTAGACATAATAGTTGAGTACATAAAATTTCTCGCAGTTTAGCTTCTAGGTCATGCACTTAACACGTCTAGTTGCTATTTTGCTGCTAACACGCCGGCTAACGTTTGCACAATGCATTAATGAAACGCTTTTGTTTATATAATACCTTCTACAAACATTATTTCACTATTGGAGCAGCAGAAATGTAATAACACCACATTGGGTTCACTAATCTCTTCGTTCCAACTGTTATTCCTTCGTTTGATTTTCAACTTATTGCTTGAATAACACAAACATAATCTACAAGACAAATATGTAGCTAACTTATATTGCGATATTAAGAAATACATAACTAGACTTAGGTAATATTTTTTTTGTTTAATATTAGCAAAGTAAACCAACAATACGAAGAACAAAGAAAATTAGATTTTATGTAAATAAATTTTATTGCCTATTTTTATTTTTTTATATAAAGCATGCTACGTAATTTTATTTCGGAACTCGGAATCAAATGGTTTGTAATGAAAGCTGTATCGTTTACGATCCCTTGTACTCAAATTTAGTATTCTGTACAAGTTTAAGTATCGCTAGAAAAATTACAGAAAAAAAGTAGGTAATTCAAAATTTGTTATGTCGTGATACATAGCTTTTATTTCCAACCATTCAAGCTGACCATATCAAAACACTAAAGTTAAACTTGCTAACTAGAAATATATGAGAATTTTCCTTTTTGAGATTATATAGAGTTAAGTAATTGCTAATTAGAAATGTATAATTAACATTTTCATTATAATCCTAATAACCTTCAGCAAAAAAAAAATGTAATATTTTTCCTATTTTGTCCCAAATATTGAAATGAAAGAAAATGTGGGGGTGTATTAAAAATTTGTGTGGGTCTATTAAAAATATTATTGTTTAGTGTAACAAATTTGTCAAAGCTCCGACAGATCAAAAGAAAAGTGGTACTGCTCAGATGAAATTTAGAGAAAATTGTATATTTTTGGATTAGCTAGACAAATATTTTTGCGGTTTCTTGAATAGCGAATACTCACGATTCATTGAAGCACAGTATTTATTAAATATCTTATTATAATTACAGAACATTAATGAAGTAAATGGATTAATTTGTATTATTATTATTTTTCTATTCGGCAGACAGGCAGACGGTCCACTTAATGGTAGGTGGCTACCGTCGTCTATTACACAAACAACACCACATGTGCTGCAAATGCTCTACCAATTTCAGTAGGATTAAGAATAGGGGTTTGGGAAGGGAACAGCACAATTGCTGTTATTTCATGGTTGTCTTCTGTAAGGTGGTGTTTACTGTCGCCAGACGGAATGCACCCTAACCACTCATCCAACGAGCTCGTCAAATAATTTTGTTGATAATTTTGTTTTAGAGTGATTGCGGGCGCAGCGGAACTAACGGTACATTGCGGTCTCATCGAGAGGTTGTCACTACAAGAACACCTCTTTTGGCTGCACATCAAGAAAGTTGTGTTTAAAGATTGTAAAAAA
Organism: Synanthedon andrenaeformis; assembly: GCA_936446665.2. Classification (NCBI taxonomy): domain Eukaryota; kingdom Metazoa; phylum Arthropoda; class Insecta; order Lepidoptera; family Sesiidae; genus Synanthedon; species Synanthedon andrenaeformis. The sequence continues at coordinate 6,436,914 of OW387781.2, read as the reverse complement.
AGCTTAATTTAGTTCTATTTCAAATTTTAAATGGTAATTAATACTGTTACAAAGAAACTGTATTTTAAGATATTTTTTAAATTATTTGAATACCAAAACTGCGTCTTTGTTAGCTTAAAAATAAATAATTTATATGTACTCATTGTTAAATATTGCATTAATTCTGTTTGTAACATTTAGATTATTGGATACAGAACATAGCTAATAATAACTTAGTTCATATTCGTACTTTTATCCAGTTCTCATTGAGAACTTAATGGACCTGATTTTTAACCCCCGACACTCTTTTTTAACTTGTGTGTCTGTGTATCAGTGTATCTGTCTGTGGGATCGTAGTTCCCAAACGCATGAACCGATTGAGATGCGTTTTTTTTAAACCTGACGTGATCGGCATTTTTTCTTGGCTATAATTTATGATCTGTTTAGGCGTTTGAAGACCATCTTATTTAACGAATGGATTTCATTTACTTCCACATGTTTGATTAATTTCAACTTTGTTACTTTTGTGGTATTTACATGGCAAGATAACCTTGATCTGATGCTGCAGCATCAAGAAGTCTGTGGAAACCCACCTCCTCAGCAACTTACACCAGATATAGCGTGTAGCTCATTAGAAAGTCGGAGGTTTCTAATGAGTTTATAATTTTAATAGAGCTTGTAATAGACGAGATGACAACAGACAAATATTACGAAACAAATATGCATAATAGTGAAATAGATTATTTTGTTTGTACATATTCGTCAGTTCCTTGCGATAATCTAAGTGTTACATCTGTTGTTATAAATTTGTTAGAAATAAACATCAAATGAGACTCTTATGTAATTTAAACCGAAAAATATTTAGGCAATTGTATTATATTTAAATAAATCGAAAAAAATGACTGACAAGTGGAATATAATTATGACCTTTGTAAATAAAACTTTTATTAGATAATTATTAGACTCTGTTCCGATTAACTATTCATTACTCTTTAAGAGAAAAAGTGAAAATGGCTCTAAGCAAACTATAGTTTTATCTTTAGAAAATATTACATGTAAATTAATAATTATATTATTTTACTTATTTGTTGCAATAGAACACACATGTATTTATTGTACAAAATAATTAAAACATTGTAAATATATAAAGTAAATTTTAACTTTTAACTCTTAAGATTTACCTACATTAAGTTTTTTCATTTTTTTTTATATCGCACTCAGTTATGTATCATTTAAATATAAAAGATTAATGTTGTCTTTAATTAAGAGTTTGTCTGGATCATTTAAGAGAAGGACTAACCTGAGATCGAACACAATTTTTACCAAAATAAGCGCAACCAAAATAATCATGAACTAAGGTGCAACATTGCACAACAAATTTTAGTAGCTTCTCTGAGATAACTGAACAGATTTAAAGGAAGGTTAAAAATTGTGTCTTAAATATTGTGTAAATTATGAAAAAAAGTACTTAGCCGATTAAAACTTTAAAACACAACTTAAGTTAATTAATAATTTTAAAACAAATTGCCAACAAACGCTAATTTTTTTTATTACTGTGACACTAAAGTTTTTTTTTTGCGCAGTAACGTATTGTTTTTATTACTCGCTTTTTATTTTTCGCTTAAATGTGTCCTATTAAAACTTCATTTAATATAGTCTACTATCATGTATTTTTATTTAAGACTTGATTTTTACTCTAAGAAGTTAAATGAGGCGACAAAAATAGCGCATTTCTGTTAAGTCCTTACCTTAAATGTAAAAGAAACCTTAATTATTATTATTTTTATTATATTATGCACGATCTGATTGTATAAACAAGAAATATTGCTCACGAAGTACGATTAAAAAATTATTTATCTCTTGCACGAGAACAACTGAATGGTTTGTGGATGCATAAAAATTAAATAAAAAATCATATCGAAAAAATCAATTAACGAGCTGGAGAGCATTTTTTATTACATGTGATTCAATAAAATATCACAAAATATTGTTTGACTTTTATTACTTAAAGCTCCAATGTATGAAGAGCTACAAAAACATGCATTATTAACAAATTAAATGCCTAAAATTTAACCTAAAATTTACCTAAAATAAACCTAAAACCTAATCTTAACAAATTAAATACCGAAAATAGTTTGGGACAAACGATCTAGTCAGGCAGGAACTACGAGTACTTTGACAAAGGTACGACTGGGTTAGACTGCATAAGGGAAGCTACCTCATCTGTTCTCGTCACCACTGCCGCAATTTCAATAGACCAAGTTATATAAACAGTGTGTCCTGCCAATGATGACGTATGGTGCTGAAACGTGGCCTCTCCCGGTAAGACTGATCCTCAAGTCAGCAGCAGCATCAGCATGCTAATGCTGATTCTAGGTCGGTCAGCATGCTATGGAGCGAGTACTCAGAGTTTCTTTACTGGATAGTTTTAGACATTCTGAAATTCTCCGAAGAACCAATGTTGTCCACATAGTTGAAGTTGAAGAGGCAATGGGCCTGTCTGTCTAAAGATACATTTATTTTATCTTCCCTATAATTACCTACAATTACCTACCCTCCATCCATTTTTCTCGCATTGAATAAGAATATATGTATTTCCGATACACGATAGATATTAATTTAGTAATCGTACAGACAAGAGGAAAAATTCTCAGCGATAAATAACAGAGCACAGAAGAAAGCTCGATCGCACGCATTGTGTTTAGAGTGATGCAGGTCGTATAAAGCGTTTGTCCCACGTCAGCCGAGGCGGAGAGGCGCTAGCACCATTTGTTACGCATTCAATGCTTGGCGCACCCGGCTATTTATCTCCTAACCATTGACTGGGTGAGTCGTCTATCAATTCATGGCGATTCCCACGTCGATCGATCAAACTCTAATACGAAGTTTAATCGGCGTGTCAGCGCGTCTTAGAAGCGGACAAGATTAAAGGCTTTAGTGATGAAGAATTGCGAATATACGTTCGTCGACTAAAAGTATTTATCTTAAAATTTATTTGCTTTCTTATTATCTTTATAGTATGTTATACAGTCTTCTATAAACATAAGCAATACTATAGGAAGAATGCAAGCGCACTTATTATCTTAATCAGATTTATTTATGAAAAAAAAAAGTACTCCTAAACGTGTCGCAATCATTATAAAGGATTCCCGTTGACAGATAATTGGGTACTACTTATTTATTTGTTAAGGATACATAACAGAAAGAAAATCATTCACATTACAAATAGGTGACATCGTCGTCAATGTAACACTCGTAAAAGTATGTACATATATATAGAACATTGTCAATATAAATAAAAACTGGTATCGTGTAAAATAAAAATTATAACAATGATCCACTGATTACACATGATAATTCAGAGGTACAAGTATAACAGCAATATAAAACCTTTCAATTTGTTCGATAAAGATCTCCATTATTAATGGACACGGAAAATCCTCTGAAAATAGAAATTCGCTTGGGAAATTACTTTTTATTTAATTATTTTTAGTAGTGGTTCGGTAGGGCTAAGTTTGGAAATGAACCTTTCAAAGTTGGCTAGTCTGAATATAATACTGGTTTCGCAGTCATTTGGACAGCCCGTCTGGTGGCAGTAATTACTCTACACAAGACCACCGTGAGACAACGTGTGTACTGTTGTGTTTCAGTGTGAGTAAGGAATGCCAGAGCTCATCTTTCCTAATTATGACAAAAATATATCAGCAATAAAGATTGAATAAATTTAAAAAAGCGGCGCGGACGAAGTAGCGGGTAATAGCTAGTTCTATAATAAAACAGAGACTTTAATAAGTTCAATAGCGAAAAATTCTTTTGGAAGTTTATTTTTTACCTACATACCCAATGTATTAATATCTTGCGAAACCTTGAAAGTTTTCAAACAAATTTTGTTCACGTACGGTAGGTACTTATAGAGATTTACATGGTATTTCGCCGCTCTGTCTCGACTCAATCGCTGGACTAACAACTCGGCTGTTTCGGACCTTTATCCGGTTAGGGACAGCCGCTTGGGATTGGGCATCCTTCACTCACTTTGAGCGGTCGTGAAAAATTACCTCACAAGACGTCCGCCTACTCTGTGTCACCAAATATGTACAAAGCTAGCTTTATATGACTTAGTCCTGGCCACACGCAAAAAGAACTTTTTTATTTTCATAGGATTATGTTATAGTTAATGTTTTCTAGTTCTTGGTTTGTTTTACTAAGTTTAACAATTATATCTGTCTTTATCCATGAATTTATTAAATGAATCATTTTTTTATGTTAAGGCTGGCAGACAAGCTGGCAACCCTCTTGATGGTAGGTGGCTACCGTCGCCTATAACACAAGCAAGGCCACTGGTTCTGTAAGTGCGCTGCCGACTACAGTAGGATTAAGGATAAGGGATCGTGATAGGATAGGGAAATAGGAAATGGCTTGCTCACCTACCAAAACAAAACCAGCATTTCAAGACGGTCTTATTTATCTAAGGACTGGTAACTGTAACCAAGCTGGCTTTATAAATACTTTCGTACAGTATTTGTTACTATTTTAAAGTTTGCGTTATTTTTTATATAAAATTAAAACCTAAAATTTAAAAAAAAAACGTTAATATTAATCTGACCTCTAATTCCCAGAGGTGTTCCAGTTACACAGTTTCTGAAAAAAATTGGTATATTCATTAAACTATAACATTTGCTTTATAAAACCGTATAATATATAGAAAAAAAGAAAGAATTTTATAAACTTTTCATATGTTTATGGAAAATTAGTTTTGTAAAGTAATATTATATTACTGTTTCATTAACTTCTTGGCTATAAACTGGCCTACTAAAATAAGCTTACGGAAATAACATACCTTTAAAGTTTTATTTTATTATTTGTTTACATAATTAGATTAAATAAAATAAATATAATTTCTCTAAATGAGTTGCATGAAGGTATACAAATATGATATATACATACACGTATATGGCATGTTATAATCCTACTCCGACACTGCATCTCACCTCGTCACCTCTACGAGACAAAACATTCCCGAATAGATTAAACTCATAATAGAAGAAACTAACACTATTTACGAAAATTAGGGCTCGCGACCCCCTTTCCTTATTCGCTTGTATTATAGCTGTGTGGTTTCCCTTTTAATTTAACCTTACTATTTGTGTGTGAAACTCGACAGACGACGCATTTATGAGTAGCTACCTATTTCTAGAAGTGTTGGGTAGAGTAGGTACATGAATTAATAAAGTTTAACTACAATTACTCTGTAATAAATAGCTTAAATATAGTTAATTATCTACTATTCATGGAACTTTAAACATATCTTAAGTATATATAAAAGGCGATATGTGTGTATGTGTCCCCGTATGTCTCCTACAGACTCCAAAACCACTGAACCGATTTTGATGAAACTTTCAGACAATCTTCAGATTATTGCAGCGGGTGTTCCTGTGAAGCTTGGTAGGATCGGATGCGGACGAAGTTGCGGGCAAAAACACTAGTTGAAAATAAACTTAGTAAATTATAATATATACAAAAAATGTAATTTTTTTGCCAATTGCAGTCTTAGTTTTTAGTTTCAATCTTAAACTAACTGTGCCCGCAACTTTATACGCTTCATACGCGCGGTTTTCGTACGCTTGGTATTTCGTTATTCGCTATAACTTTTTTGTTTGTGAACCAAATGGAATGAATCAAGCACTGAATGTTACGGGAAGCTTGCTACAATACAGCAATGTAAACTCCATTTAAGTTAGTTAAGCCGTTTCTGAGATTAGAGAGCACAGACAAACAGACAAAAATTCTAAAAACTATTTTTTGCCTCGGTAATATACCTAAGTATAACGTGTACAAATGGTTTTTTTTTTTGAACAAATATTTAATGTACAGACACGGCATGTTTACGATATTGTTATATTACAAGCAGTGTCCGTGACTTCGTACACGCTTTAGTTCACTGTTAAACTGTTAATAAATGTTAATCCAGTAAAATTATCTGTGTACCAAATTTCATCCAAATCCGTTAACTCGCGTTTTTGCGTGATTAACAAACATACAAACTTTCGCGTTTATAATATTAGTAATGTAAGTATAGATTTACAGCGCTAATATTGTACAGGTATTAGAATTAAAACGTAGGTATACATTTCATAGGCATATCATTGTTCTTCATTACTTCACTAAGTGACCAAAATCGTTTCCACGCATGTTGTTCTTCTAAAAAAGAAAAAAGGAAGGTATATAATATGTGTATTCTACCATGTTTATTATACGGGTGTCAGCATTGACGGAGCAACTAGTAAATAAAAAAAAAACTTGTCAGAATGGAATGGAGAGAAGTACTTTAGGAGTTAAAAGAGTGGATAGAATAAAATTAAAAAACATAAAAAGTAGTACTAATTTCAAGAATGCTTATACCACTTATAAACAACTAAAATGGCAATGGACAGGGCATATGATGCGAGAGAAAAATGAGAAATGGACTAGGATAGTGACGGAATGGTATCCACGAGATAATAAAAGGAACAGAGGTAGACAGACCAAAAGATGGGAAGATGAATTCTTGAAAGTGGCTGGACCAATGTGGACTCGTACAGCAAAAGACAGGAATAAGTGGAAATCTTTAGAGGAGGCCTATGTCGGGAGACAAGCTGAATGACAACCGTTTGCCGATTTATGTAAATAATAAAAATATTTAATATGAATTTAGTTTAGGCATTAATATTTTTAAGTAAGAATGTACAGAAAAACAGCAATAAAGGCTTTTTTATTTTTTATTTATTTATTTTATTATACATTTCATTTACACAAATCATTTATTTTGTATGTATTGTTTTATTTTAAAAGAAAAATTTCCAGAACGAAACTCGATTTCGAGATGTTAAAACCATAGTAATACAATAACAATATGGCGGGTTGACGCCGTAATAGTGCGGTAGGCAATAAAGGCCAATGACAAAGTTTGTCACGATATTACCCGGAGCAAGTGTACCGATATTGCCTGTGTTTAACAACTGTTATCGGTCGCGATACATTGTCATATACTTAGATCCCGATATGTAGTAGGCTGTTTCATATATTTAAATATACACCACATGCCCATAATTTAGTCTATTTTTTCCAAATAATCTAAAAAACATACAACAAACTAGAAAGAGCGTTTAGATGCCCGTGACTTCGTCAGCGTTGAAAAATAAAGGATGTAACGCTTGACAAAATATGTACTGATATTATACTTTTGTCAAGCGTTGGAACTTTATTTTTAGACTAGCGGCCCGAACCGGCTTGGCACGAGCCGACCGCGCGAGTGAGCCGCGCGGCACCGTACCCCAGTGACGCCTGTATGGCGTAAGCGGCGATCATGCGAATATTCTAATAAATTTTTAAAGTCGTGATATCTTTCGAATGGAATGTCTGAATTGAATAATTCAAAAAGTTATATAAAGCTATTGAAGCAGTTTTTAATATGAAGTAATTTATTTTGATAAGGATTGATGCCAAGATACAAATAAAGAGCCTTTTCTAGCGGCGGCATTTCAATTAAATTAAAATAAAAGAACACGTATTGTGGCATAACGTAATGCGACATATGCCGTCGCGATACTTTGTAGATAATGATGTGTTCTGCAAAGTCTTAGTACATTCTTTTGTTCTATCATCAATAGTTTTCGCAGCGCACGCGATGTATATTTATAAAGAATATTTTAGGTCATTTTTACATTGAATTACAGTCTTAAATTAAATTTACTCACTAGTCTTACAAAAAGATTGCAATATTTGTACTTCCCAGAGCAACGTACATGTTTTTTTATAAGCGTTATCTTTATAAAGATAATCATCAAACTTTACATGCCATTTCACCCAGAAAAAGTACTGTTCCCGAGGGACGCGGTCGAAGTAGCAGGCAAAATTTAGTGCTTTCTTATAAACAATACACACGAAATGTACAAGTAAATATTTTCTAAAATATAAGGTCGTTGAAGTCTGATTTTGACGTTAAGAGGCCGTCTAAGTATAGTAAATAATATAAGTAAGTTTCTTGGTTAGATATATGGTTAGGTGTATATAATGTTAGTCCAATGTTAACGAGAACGAGTCGTCAGTGCAATCAGGTTTAAATGAAAACACATACTGTAAAGTATTAAAAACCGAAATTAACTGCTGTCGAAACTATTTCCGTTGACCATTTTATGTTATAAATGATGACTAAAAAAAACATATTCTTTATACAGCGACTTTTGTGTCCAAACAAAACTGTCTACGATTATATGCTGAATTTTACGTCTCAAAATTTACGACGACACAGCCATCGATGATGTTTGAATACGTCAAACGACATACGAAGACATATCAAGCATTAAATATTCGCAAACGAATTCAAACCTTATGATTTTACTCATTAGATTCAACCAAGTTGGAGCAACTTGAAATAGGAAAATTTTAAATGTGTTTCAGGGAACATTTTCTTGAGATATTTTTGCAAGTCTGCGTTTACGATACCATTTTACCATTTACTGTTTAGATATTGGCTTTTATATTTTATTGCTAGTTTCGCAACGAATGTTATGGCCATAATATGCATCAAGTAGACAGATAACCACAATGATAATCGATTGGATAGATTGCTCGAATGCTATGACAACAGACATAGGTTAAGTATACCGGTTATGTCTGCATCTCTGACTCTACGTACTCATGAGAGGATGATAGTAACTTGCTGTAACGAAAATGGGAACACCAAAGCAATCAAATCTACATTTCCGACATAAGTTTTTATACTTACAAAAACTTCAAGTAAGTAATTCCTTCCTACCGACAAATTGGAAGACATGTGAAGATAGTTTGTCATATTTAGTCATACAATAAATTCAAAGTGGAAGTAATCACAGTAAATTCATTGGATAATAGGCACTATTTTTTTAATGTCAAGGTTAAAGATGGGCTGGCGGTCTATTTGATGGTAGGTGGCTACTGTCACCATAACACAAGCAACGCCACAGGTGTGACAAGTGCATTGCCGATCATAGTAGCATTAAGGATAAGGAAAAGATCGATTTCTTACTCACTCACCGAAACACAACAAACACACATCCAGTTATTACACGGTTGGTCTTCCATTAAGGTTGTAATTACTGCCAAAAGACTTTCTGCCCAAATGACTGCGAAACACAGTGTACCCTGCTCTAATTTCCAAATCCAGACCAGTCCCAACTTTGAAAGATAATTTGCAAACTTGACCCTGCCTGGAATCGAACTCGAGACCCCTGAGATGGAGTCTTATGGCAAGCACCCTAACCAAGCACCCTAACCACTCATCCTAGGCACTCATCAAAGTTCTTTGTCATGTTTCTATGTCATTTTTAAATACAATAGTAATTTAACCAAGAAATTAAGAAAAAAATCACAATCGCTTTTATCTTATTTGAAATTTTAGATGTTTTTCAACGTTAAAAACATTAACTTGGAATATTTATTAGCGATACTTAGCTTCATTACTAGGTAGACATTTAACATTTTAACTGTGCACAGTCAAGGGGAAAAACTAGTTACTTACATATAATTAAAAATTATTTAGAAAGCTTTAGCAGAAAAACCACAGGGATTCAAAAATGTTACATTGAAACTCAAGTGAACCAAAGTAAAGTTAAAGAAAAGGTGAAATTGAGACTGCCGATCTAATTTAATTTTACTCGACGTACGCCTGTAAATTTCAGCAAAAATTAAATAAAATTGGGTTCTGTGTAACCTTTTTTTGCTGATAAAACTGAATCTATCCAACTCGTCTTGTCGTCAATCAATAATACATCATCTAATTCAACTAAATATTTTTTTCATCTAGAAATAAAGGTAATTATATTTTTCCACCATCTTTACATAATTATTATATTACAACAATCGTTTCCCGCCGTCTATCTCTATGTATGTACTTGCACTAATGGCAAGAGCGTTCAAAAGGAAGATTATATATAACTTGCAGAAAAAAAACGTGGGAAGCCGGGGGCGATCCGCTAGTTGTAAATAAAGAAGCTTGGAGCCAGATGATTTTTCAGGCAAAAGGTTATGCTTTCATAAAATGGATTTAGAATGCAGTCCGTTTAGCGTCTGGTGTCGCAGTAATCACCCACTTACGCTTATCTTTTTTATTTATTTACTTAGGAAGGTAAGGTAAACAATATAGTCAAAAACAAGGTATGTATTCTTAATGTATTCTCAAATACTATATTTCGGTTTTAGAATTTAAAAAGCGTTAAAAAGCTGTAATGTTTATGTAATATTATATATGTTGGACATTACGACTCCAGAAGGTTGCGACTCCAGGTGCTAAAATAAAAGATGTAACTAGCCAGACTGAGTTTATATTGTTATAAAGTTACACGGCAAATATGCAACTGCAAGAGGAATGGAACGGACGACGTGCGCGGCCTGCTCTGCGGAGCGCTCGTCGGACGACCGAACGAATTACGTCTTGTCTACGTATAAGTGTCGCAACGGTTTATGAGCGCTCGGCAAAACTGGCGGGGATGTCTGCGCAGGTGTACACTCTACTCCCGCCATAACAGATCCAAAAAATGAATACTGCGCATTCAAGGTCAGCGCTCATAAACCACTGCGACACTTATAACGCTTGTGGAACGACTGAATGCGCGGGCGCGGGCCTGCCTCGATGAGGTGCCCTAACCGCTGAGTCAGTTCGTGCGCGTCCGTTACATCATTCCCCCCCTTTTGAGAGAATGACAATGATAACTATGAAAATTATAAAATAGTTAATTACAAAAAAATTAAATAGTCGATACACCCTGTAATTCTCCAGTTAAAACTACAACCTGTATGTTTATCCGTCATAATGTAATTTCAGCAAATCGCTGCGACCTCTGGTCGCGTCATGTAATATGATCAACTTGTTATGACGCCTATTGCATTAACAATAATGGAATGTTATGGCTGGCTTTAACTGGAAAAACGTCGCAGAGTGCATGACGCAATTTACACAATTAAAAGATTGTTGAAATTAACATGCACATATTACAACATTTGAAACATATTGGAGGCTAAAGTTAACAACACATATTAATTCACAATTATTACTATTTAAAAAAGGTAAACTTTCGAACTCTAAATTTAACTGAAAACACTAATGAACATTTCTTTGCGCACTCGGTATATATAAACACTAAGCTTGAACTCGCTCCATGCCAGGTTTGGGGAGCGTCGTCGACAGTTTTTTAGTCATCCATTTCTTGGCTTGTTTCTTGACTCGTTGGTACACTTCGAAGGTGAGACAAACGACTAGTACTATTAATACACACGTAAGCAAGTATTTATTTTGCCTTAGTTGTTCGGAGATGATGATCAGTTGCTCTTCGCGAACTTGGCTGCTGCCTAATTCGGCAGTGACTTTTTTCGTCTCCGTGCTTGCGTATGAACCCATAATGTTTGTTTGGATTGACTTTAGCGGTAGGTAATAAGGAAACAAGTTTGTCGACGAGTTGAGTGTGAGTGCGTAAAGAATTGTTTGTACACCTTAATATTATAATAATTAGTGGACTTACGTAAGTATGTGGAACGTTGCGAAATCGTTTCAATTCGAATTATCGAAGAAATAAATTGCACCGCATGTAGTTAGTATGGCGTGATACTTATGACGCAAATCTAACCGGTCGGTTAATGACCCGGCCGCTTCGTGTCACCTTTGGGTTACACGTGTTGCTAAGCGGCGTTGGCGCGTCTGACGGCGTAACATGCGATTGTGATTGCGCAACGTCCTTTACCTTAGGACTAGGGTCGTGACCGTGAATACCTGGCAAGTCGCTCCCCAAGACAAATGCTGGTTTTAGTCTATCTAGGGAAACTTCGGACTGCCTACTAGGAAACTGCAACTTAAAAGACTTGTCATGTCTTGCAAGGACTTTGTAAGGCCCTGAATATGGTGGTTGCAGCGATCTTTTGCACATGTCATTACGAACGAAAACGTGTGTGCAGTTTTTTAACCCTTTATGCACGAAAAGCGTGCGATAGTCCCTATGCTCTACAGGTTTGGGCTTGAGCTTTTTGATTATGTTTTGTATTTTAACTACAAATTCATCAGGATCTGTTATCCTGTTGGACGTGTTGTCGTAAAAATCGCTTGGTAAGCGGATTACGGTACCGTACACCATTTCTGAAGGGCTGACGTTTGTGTCGTTTCTCGGTGCGGCGCGTAGCCCGAGCATGACAAACGGCAATTCTTCAACCCAGGAAGTACTATCCAGGCGTGCCATTAAGGCAGCTTTGAGTGACCTGTGCCATCGTTCTACCGCTCCATTGCTCATTGGGTGAAAGGCTGTGGTCCGAACTTTTTCGATCCCTAGGTACTTCATGAGTTGACTGAAAAGATTACTCTCAAATTGTCTACCCTGGTCGGTTGTGATCCTAACTGGGCATCCAAATCGAGTAATCCACCCTTCAAAAATTACTTTGGCTACAGTTTGGGCCGTAATATCTTTAATAGGAAATGCTTCTGGCCACGATGTAGCACGATCTATCATCGTAAGGCAATACCTATACCCGTCTTGTGACGTAGGTAGCGGTCCCACAATGTCTATGTGTAAGTGCTCGAATCTGTTAGATTTTTCGAACTTGCCTAGACTTGTTACTGTGTGACGCGTGACTTTGGCTTTCTGGCATGGAATGCAGGTTTTAGCCCATTTGCCTACATCTGCATTCATGTTTGGCCAGAAAATTTTTTTTCGCATCAACTCGCGTGATGTTCGTACACCTGGATGACTCAGATTATGTACAGCAAAAAAAGCTTTGTGCCTAAAGTCTTTAGGTAAATATGGCCTTGCAATACCTTGCGATGTTTCACACGTTATGGGAATGTCGTATATACCTAAATTAACTTTCAAGAAGTTAAATTTGTTATCCTTTAATAACAAAAGGTTTTGCAATTCGACATCCGTGTTTTGCGCGCGTGCAATTTCTGCCAAATCGAGCGTTGTGGGGCAGGCTATTGTTTCAATACGCGATAATGCGTCAGCCACCACGTTTTCATTGCCCTGCACATATTCGATGTTAGCAATGAATTCTCTTATGTACGATAGATGTCTTGCGCGCCTTGGGGATTCTTTTTGCAAATCTTTTTTGCTGAACATAAACGTCAATGGTTTATGATCAGTGTAAACAGTTGTTTCACGTCCTTCAATGAGGTACAAGAAGTGTTTAACGGCCAAATATACAGCTAACAACTCGCGGTCGTAGGTGCTATATTTCTGTTGCGCCGTGGATAACCCTTTAGAGAAATATCCAAGAGGTTTCCACTGGCCGTTTATTTTTTGTTGTAAGACGGCGCCTACGCAAGTATTTGAGGCATCAGTCATCAATGCCAGTTTGGCGTTAGGAAGCGGTGGCGACAGTGTAATAGCGCTTTGTAGGCTACTTTTACACTGTTCGAAAGCCTCTTCCGCTTCAGGTGTCCATGCAATGGGTGTCTTATCTTTCTTCTTGGAGTTATGAAGGTAACTGTTTAAGATTCGCTGTGACATGGCTGCCTTCGGTATATGAAGACGGTAAAAGTTAACCATGCCTAAGAATCTACGCAATTCTTCGATATTGGTTGGTTTAGGGTAATTGCTGATGGCATCCACCTTTTGTTGAATGGGTTTTATGCCCTCAGCGCTAACTTGATGACCTAAAAACTCTAATTGAGATTGACCAAAACAGCATTTGTGGAGGTTTATGGTGATACCGTAAGTACTAAATCTTTCGAGAACTGTGCGCAGATGTTCCCTATGTTCCACCTCTGACTTGCTAGCTATCAATATGTCATCGAGATATATAAATATGTAATCTAACCCTTCAAGCATGTGATTCATAAAACGTTGAAACGTTTGTGCTGCATTGCGCAGGCCGAATGTCATGCGAGGAAATTCAAACAAACCGAACGGCGTAATGATTGCCGTTTTCTCTATATCTTCGGGGGCGGTGCAAATGAAATGATAGGCACGATTAATATCTATTTTTGAAAAAATCTGTTTACCTGTCAAGATATAGGTAAAGTCGTGCAAACGGGGTATCGGGTACCTATCGGGTTTAGTAACGGCGTTAAGCCGCCTATAATCACCACATGGGCGTAGGCCTCCATCTTTTTTAGGTACCACGTGTAACGGGCTGGACCAAGCGCTTTTGGATGGTCTGCAGATGCCCATCTCCTGCATAATGCGGAACTCCTCTTTGACCTGATTGTAGCTACCGGGGGGTAGAGGTCGGGCTCTCGCATGGACAGGAGGTCCCGTCGTTTCAATATGATGAAACACCTTATGAGCTGGTGGCTCTTTGAAGGAAATCGGTTTGGTAGTTTCTGGAAATTCCTTGAGCAACTCATGGTATGGCGTTTTAAAGCAAATGGTACTGAGGGAAGGTTGTTTAGTACTTACAATTTTTGCTGCAACTTTTAGGTAAGTCACTTGGTCAATTAGCTTACGACTACTTAAATCTACTAAGAGTTTATAGTGTTTAAGAAAGTCTGCGCCTATGATAGGCTGTGAAACGTCAGCTATGATGAAAGTCCAACGGAACGCGCGACGTAGGTTTAAGTCCAATTCTAGTGTTTGTAAGCCATACGTCTTAATTTCGGTTCCGTTAGCCGCGTATAGCTTAAGACCGACACTTTTAACTTTCGACACTGTTCTATTGAGCACTGACACTGGCACTACGGACACGTTGGCACCCGTGTCAACGAGAAAACAAAAACCGTTCTGCCGATCTGTGACGCACAGGCGATGGTTGGTGTGGGCGATGCTGGCCCCCACCGAAGGCTGCACCGCTCCTAGTTTTCCGCTGGAGCTGCCGGCGCGCGCTTCTGCCACGCGCACCGACCAGGCGCTGCACACTTTCTTGCGTCCTTGTCGAACTTGCGATGGAAGTAGCACTTCCACGGCTGTGTCCTCGTGTTGCTATGTGCTCGCGTGCGGCTCCGTGACCGTTGACGACGGAACCGAACAGCTGTTCGTCCCCGTCGCATTGCTGCTTCGTTTTCGTCGAGGCGTGCGTTGATCCTTGATAACTGTGCCACGAGAGTTGACATATCGAAAGGATTGGGTTTGCTTTCCGATACCGACGCCACTGGGAAAACGCCTATGTTTTCCATGATTTTATCGGCCATTGCTGCTAACGTGGTCAAGCTGGAGGCTGGGTCAGCAGCTGCGAGTACTGCTCTTACTGGTTGAGGTAGAAGTTTGATCCACATGACCGTCAGAGTTTCGTTGGTCACGTGGCTTCGAGCTAGGTTGGTCATCTCTCTTAAAAGCTGAGAGGGTTTTCTGTCTCCTAGCTCCATCTCGTCGATGAGCTTCTGAACTTGCCGAGTTTGGGACTCTTCGTAAATTGAGAGTAACTGACCTTTTAGTGCTGCATATTTGTCTTTATCAGGCGGTTTTTGTAGGAAGTCGCCGATTTGAATAATGACTTCTTTAGGCAGCTTTGCCAGCACCACATGATAACGTGCTTCGTCAGCACTCTTCAGTGGGTCTACTATCGCTTCTGCTTGAATGAACCATATTCTGGGCTGATCCGTCCAGAATTCTGGTATGCGTGCTGCCACTGAGATGACGGAAAGTTCCGTTGAAGTGCCGCTGGCTTGCATCGTACACTACGTATATGCACGTGGTGTTAAACGAGGTAACTAACGTGGTGTGTCCACGCGGTCGCGGTCGTCGACCTCTTGCCTCGGAGTCGTTCCGTGAATTTAAAATATTGCAGCTTAATTTTAGCCCCCTGGGTTCGAGACGCGGTCACCAATGTAATGTTTATGTAATATTATATATGTTGGACATTACGACTCCAGAAGGTTGCGACTCCAGGTGCTAAAATAAAAGATGTAACTAGCCAGACTGAGTTTATATTGTTATAAAGTTACACGGCAAATATGCAACTGCAAGAGGAATGGAACGGACGACGTGCGCGGCCTGCTCTGCGGAGCGCTCGTCGGACGACCGAACGAATTACGTCTTGTCTACGTAACGCTTGTGGAACGACTGAATGCGCGGGCGCGGGCCTGCCTCGATGAGGTGCCCTAACCGCTGAGTCAGTTCGTGCGCGTCCGTTACAAAGCGCTTAAAACTCGACAAACGGAATTCAAGACAGATTTTTCGCAGCCAACCGTGTTCGCAATGAAATTAGAGTGCGTTCCCACTGCGCCGGACCGGCTGATTAGATGGAAGCCGGCGCCCGGATGTAGGTGTTCACATATAAACGGGAGACGGAGCCGGCTGCATCCATTTTGCACGAGCGCAGAGCTGAAATGATGTTTGCGAGGAGATCCGCGGGGACCGCGGGGTGGGAGGGAGGCACATTGGTGCCGTCTCGTCTTTCACACTACATCCGATCCGGTCGTTTAGACGGACCTTCGCAGTGGCGAAACGTCCGTCCAAACACCCGGATCCGTTCGTTTTCCCGGATCCGTCTAAATGTGAACACCTTCATATAAATTGTACTGCCACTGGCATATCCGTCTGTTTAGACGGACCGAGAAAACAGCCGGTCCGGCGTAGTGGGAACACGCTGTATCTTGACATAAGTTTTATTTATTAAAGAGACGAGTGAAAAACATCGATATCGACTTACCTGTTTACACCTGTCTACCCAATAGTTATGACGGGAAAAAGAGTCAACCTATCGTTTGCATATTCTAGACTTCATATTTTCGAATAAAAAAAGTATTAATCATAATTATCCTGGATTGAAATTTTTTAGGTAACCTATTCGCGATATATTACTTAATATATTAAATTCGATTTAAAATACTTTTCATCCATTAAACATATGGGTGAAGGTCGAAGTCCTATTCGATTCCTCTAGTATCACACTTTGTAAGGATTATACAAATTAGATGTCATAAGCTTTGTTGTCTAATATTTATTTTTATGGCTAATATGTTCACAAACGTGCGTTAGTGCTAAAAACATAAATCTCCAGAGTGGTCATTCTCGGCAAATATGTTCCCGGAGAGGACCGCCATTCCAAGTTTTAATTGGCATTAAACATTCAAAAACACGTGCGTGCATTGTTTTAACCGCAAACTATGATACGCGGGTAAACCAACAAACAATAGGTAATGTCAACAACAAAAAATACAATCTGAACTCGATTTTTTATGTTTGTTTTCAATGTAAATAACGAAGGCTTTTGTACCAGAGTAGCATAACGAACTTAGTTGAGGAAAAACTCATAAAGTGTGCACTTTTTTCATTATTTTATTGAAGTGAAAACTTCTTTAGGCGCGTTGGACATTTTTGAAATGGGAAAAAACCATTAAACTCGCAATCTGTTACCGTAACGTAACCGTGTAACCGTGTAACCGACACCTCTGTATATTTTCAGATATTAAATATATATTTTAGTATTGTTAACTAGGAAATGGTGTGAAGGCCTTCAAACGCCTGAACAGATCTCTATAAATTATAACTAAGAACAATCCCGATCACGTCAGCTTTCAAACCAAAAGAAAACGGATAAAAATCGGTCCATTCGTTTGGGAGCTACAAATACAAATATACACAGATAGACAGATATACAGACACTTGCGTCACACACATAACACCCCGTTTTTTTCGTCGGGAGTCGGGGGTTAAAAGGAATCCTGAACAATACACAGTGTATAAATACAAGTAGAACTTAAATTTGTGACCATTGCGTGACCAGCACTCGTAAACATTTTTAACAACCATTCGTCATTGTACATGTCACAGCTCATATCATTCTGTTTTATTCAGAAGTTATATGTATATGTTGACTTAGTAAATGTACCGTTGAGTTTGTTCTATCTTGTACTAGCTCTTAGTAATTTATAAAAATAAAAAAAAAACTAACTGCGATAAAAAAGACAACTTCACAAATAAGTGTGACGTCATTACAGATAACGATTTTTCACAATATAGTCACCGGGCACAACATGTCCTTACTACCTTAGCTTGGACTCTGTAATATTAGGGGTTAAAGTATGAAATTGCCGATTTGTACTGAAAAATAAAAATTCGTTTTTTTTTTAATTTAACATATTTATTTAATCAAAATAATTACCATTATTATCTATACATTGCTGCCATCTAATAGGAAGCTCATTTATGCCTTTGCGATAGAACTCTGGTGATCTAGATTCGACAAACTGTGTGAAAGCATTTTGCACTGCCTCCTGAGAAGAAAACTTTTTATCACGCAGAAAATTGTCCAAATCACGAAAAAAATGGTACTCCGTTGGAGCAAGGTCTGGCGAATACGGAGGGTGACGAATGGTTTCTAATTGCAGTTCCTGTAGAGTCTGCAGATCAGTCAAATCATGAGGCACCCATTTTTCATATATTTTTATTTTATTAATTTGACGCAAATGAGTCAATATTGTTGGTAAGGTAACGTTAAACCATGCCGCTAATTCCTGGGTAGTTTGGCTCGGATCGGCTTCCACCATCTCTTTCAAATCATTGTTATTCACCTGTGTGGGCGGTCTTCCACGTGGTTCGTTCTTCAAATCGAAGTTTCCATCACGAAAGCGTTTAAACCAAAATCGCACAGTGCGTTCATTAGCAGTCCCCTCTCCAAACGCAACATTAATATTGCGAGCTGTTTCTGCCGCGTTAGTTCCGCGTCGGAACTCGTATTCAAAAATCACACGAATTTTCGAAGTATCCATCTTTATTGTCTAAGCTGAATAAAAAAAACAACTGAAAGTTGATAATCGAATGTTGCACATTTTTTAA
Organism: Synanthedon andrenaeformis; assembly: GCA_936446665.2. NCBI lineage: Eukaryota > Metazoa > Arthropoda > Insecta > Lepidoptera > Sesiidae > Synanthedon > Synanthedon andrenaeformis. The sequence continues at coordinate 6,418,225 of OW387781.2, read as the reverse complement.
AAGAAGAACTACATAGGTACCGTATGAAAAAAGTTTCACTCAAAAATCTCAAACCATGAAGGTTCTATGTCAATTCGAAGTACCTATTACAATAAAACGGCAATTTCATACTTTAACCCCTATTTCTCAGTAAAAGCGTTGTCCTTGAGTGTGATTCCACCCGCCTAACGTAACATGCGCATTTTATTGGTGTGAAGTTTTTACTCATAGGTTATCTTGAAAGCGCACGTTTCGCCACCATGGAGTATAGTGGACCTAACCGCTATTTTGTAGACCTTGCCTTTGGTTCTTATCGACATTTTTGGATCGCAAAGAACTCCTGGTGTACACCACTTATTTGCGCTTGATCGTATATATTCGTCATTAAAATTTAAAATTTGAATTATGTTTTTGTCGGCTTAAATATAAATGTCGGCTCCGCTATAACATTAGCGCCGAATGAAGTCATCTTAAAACATGAATTATATTTTCTGATATCGTTTTTCCAATATTTAAAAAAAATGTTTTTATACGACCCGTTGGATGAGTGGTAAAAGTGCGTGCATAACATCTCAGGGGGTCAACTTTGGAAATGAACTTTTTAAAGTTGGTCTGGATTTGGAAAGTGGTGGCAGGGCACACTGCACTATTCGCAGTCATTTGGGCAGCCCGCCCGGCGGCAGTAACCATTCGGTCGTCCTTATTCGTTATCCTTCTATGGTTGGCAGCGCACTTGCAGCGCCTATGGCGTTGCTTGTGTTATAAGCTACGGTACCCACCTACCATCAAGTGGACCGTCAGTCTGTCTAATATAAAAATAAATCAGTAATACCATTTGACATGTTTTTTACATTAGTTAAAAAAATTCCGTTTAACAAATTTATCAGTGGTACTTGTGGCTATTCAAGTTCAAGTAGAACTTTTCCATTTGCACAGTGGTACATTCTTTCTTTTTTTATTTCATTGCTTTGCAGTGCAGGCAAACATTATCCATTTTTCCGATTTGAGGTTCTTATAACCGTCGACCTGCGGCCCTTATCAGGTCGATCAGGTTATCGGTGGATCCAGGCTACTTCAGACCGGTCCTTTTGGAGGCCTATGTCCAGCAGTGGACGATGATGTTGATAACATGAGGTACCTACTGTAAATATCCGGTTCGATTATTCAAATGTTGCATCTAGTTTTAGTAATAAAACAAAAAAGAGAATTCAAACAAGTGGCTGGAGGACTATTTTAAAAAGAGTACCATTTAAAATAACGTTAGACATTTAGACAAACATTTCACGTTATAAAATAAAAGCCTTTCGGTCCATTAAAGCTATATTTGGCTTAGTTAGCTTTCAGTTGTGTAAATTGATGACATAAACAAAAAAAAAGGATTCTGCACATAATATAACTGGAATAAAAATCTTAAAGTAAAGAATTTTCGGCCAAGCCTAGTCTCTTCCCTCAATAATACTGGACATTTTTATTTAATTCCTCTGCGACAGCGACTTTGAGTTTGCAATTACGTTGAAAGGGAACTATTGATTTTTTTTATTTTTACAGTCAATGTTTGCTTAGTTTCGAATTTAGTAGATATAGGAGAATCAACATTAAGTAGAACAAGAACAACATTAAGAAGTTCATACAATTTATAAATTACATAATTGATTTTGTCAATTACTTACATAGTTTTAGATGATTTAAATTAATTAAATGTCTACTTACCTCTTTAATGTTGCCATGCTCATATATATACATGTAATTCTATGTATAATATTTACAGGTGAATTATGTTAGTAATATGTAAAAGAGTTGCCAATGATGACATAATATTATGAACGTGAATGGCGCTGAAATGTTGTTTCTAACTATGGGTACAGCTTTACAATGTATGGGTGTTGGCAACTGGTTGGTTAGTGGCCACAAAGAATAATAATAAGAATGTCTATTGATATGATTTCATGTCAGTAGTGGTTGGGAGTTAGTAGCGTGTCAGTTAGTAAAAGTTTTATTTTAAATATACTTTTGTTAAGTACTCATCTTTTCATTTCATTTTACATACAGTCCACTCCTCAACAATGGGCTTCGTAAAAAAGGGGGCTATGCTCGGCGAGATCGAATCAGGAACGAGGGCATCCGTAGAAGTACGAAAGTTACCGACATAAGCCGGCGAATCAGTAAGTTCAAGTGGCAGTGGGCAGGACACATAGTACAGAGGGCCACGGCCGCTGGGGCCGGAAGATTCTCGAGTAGAGGCCACTGTCTGGCAAGCGCCCAGTAGGACATCCACCCGCAAGGTGGACTGATGACCTCATAAGGGCCGCGACTCGACGGTGGATCCAGGTTGCTTCTAACCTGTACTATTGGAAAATGCCCATCATTTTCCAAGAGGCCTATGTCCAACAGCTTAACGTCATCATCATCATCATCATTTCAGCCGCAGGACGTCCACTGCTGGACATAGGCCTCCCCCATAACTCTCCAATAGGACCGGTCAGAAGCAACCTGGATCCACCGCTTAACGTACTATGCCTGAATTGATAAATATAATTATGTTCGCAATATAACAATTACAATATAGTAAAATGTTATATAGTTCATGCAAAAATAGAAAATAGATTTATCACTTATTTGCTAATGTTATTTATTTCAGTGTGTTTGTAATTGTAGCGTAATGTGTATTATCGTTTTACATAAACAACCTCTACTCGTATATGTGGGGTGAAGTGAATCTCACTATTATGTGGTTGGATACAATCACATGTTAATTACTATATCGCTAAATTTACGAAAGAGAATATGTAGCCCGAAGGTATAATTATATACATACATTAGATACGTTCTTGTAGTATGCTTTATAACTAAATTATATAACGAAGTTATTTTAACAAGTAATAAAACAGTTTCCAAGTTGTGTCATCGTAACAATGTTAGGTATTATTGTAAGAACTACTCCAGTTACCAGTGGAACATTCGGTCCTAAATCAACAAGAATATTATTCGCTATCTGCGAACAAGTGTTTTACAGGTTCTCTTTCGGTAATAATTACGTGGAACTCCTTTTATAGTCATTCACATATTCTAAATGTGTCATCAAAGGTCGCATCTAAAATGTATGAAACTGCTAAAATTTGTTTTGGATTCAATATATTTTTTTTTGAATTGATTATGAATGTTAATAACCACCAGCTAGTTTAAAAAAACAATTCATTATACTTCAGTCTGGGTAGTCTGTCTGGCGGCAGTAACCACACTATTATAGAAAACACCATGGAATAGCAGCATGTGTGATGTATTTCATGGAGTGAGTAAAAGAATGTCGGCGGCAAGTTTGAAACACTTGTGGCTTTTCTTGTGTTAATAATCGATGATAACTACCTGCTAGCATGTGCACCGTCAGCCTGCCTACCTAAATACCATAAATACTTCTTATTGATACAAAAATACAAAATAATATTATTAATTTTTAAAATTACAGCAAATTTAACTGCTAATATTGAAATGAAGTCTAGACGCGCTCTGCACTCTTATTTTGTGGGTATTGAATGAGACAGAGCTAAAACGCTCGGTCGGGTCATTTCTGTCGTGTGGTCAGCACATACCGTTTTATTTATACAAAATATACCTACGGCGATTCATACGGAAAATAAGATTGATCCTAAATCGTGTTAAATCCATATTACTAATCCTTGGAATTAAATGTACTAGAAGCCGCAGAATTAAACTGTCCTTATTGGTTGCCACCGACTCCAAAATAATAAATAGGTATATGTTTCAATAATTTCGTTGATTGTCCTTTAATACCTACTCTTTGCTTTGAAGTAATGAAAATATTCTTGAAGTCTATTTTTTTTTAATTTTATTTTTTGTTCTTAGCTTTCATTGTAGTTTATACAAAAATATAAGCTAAATTCGTAAATAAATTTTCTAAACTCAAATTGAGAAATGGTGTTAGAAGAGCCTTAAATTGTTTAAACTAGCTAATTATAATATCTTAATTAACTATTAAGTTTGCCGCTGTAATCATTACTTAAGTCTCTTTTGAATGTATCAAAGAAGAAATATTTACGCAATTTACGCAATTTCTGATGTTAAATGAAATTTTGCTTTTGTAAACATGTTATTGTGTTTTATAGCCATTATATTTTAGTGGCTTTATAATGTGCGCTCTTAGAGATTCAATTATTTACAGTAATTTTTGGCTTCTGTTACAAAGTTGGTTTCTTAATCTAATTTCGAAGGAGAAAAACATTTTCTTTACATTTTATTAAGAATATTTTTATTTTTATTTTTTTTTACATTGAAATTAAATCGAAAGAATAGTACGCTTATTATGAACATAAATATCACATCGCCTTACAGAGGAAGAAGTCAGATGGGGATAAATACTCGAATTCGTAACAATGATAAATGAACGAGCAGATTTATTCGTCACACATTGGTTCGATAGCAGGTGCTGTGATACTACTGAGCGTCAATAAAGTTTTTATCGAATCTGACAACGATTGATGCTACGAATTCATTTCCGTGCTGGGCCGGTAACGTAATGTAATGAGTTATGAATGAACTATATTTACAATTTATACTTGGATTACCTGCCTACTATAATTATTACGTTAATGTAATTAATAATTATAAATTTTATTAAATTTGAAAGAAATTTTTTATGAGAATGAAGTAGGTAATCCGCCTCCCGTGTCCAATACAATATCTTCAGGACGGTGTTAGCCCGGAATGCTTGCTATCATTTGCAAAAAGATTACTATCTTGCTCTGCCCAGGTATACCCAGATATAATACGCCACCGCAAATAGGTGCTGATCGGTAAATAGGTGCTGATCGGTATCCATATATAACTAAACTAGAAACTTTTTTGTTTTCAATAAATTAATTTTATTTTATTTTTGAACATGTTTGTATGTTTGTATGACAATCAAAAATTAAAAGTTGAAAGGATTTATAAGAACATGTCCTAGGAGAAAAAAATATTCGAGCAATTCGTTCTTATCGATAATTTATTGTTTTAAAATTTCAATTTTTTTTAATAATTTTATAAACATTATGACATGACGCCAGCAAGAACCCGAGCAACAGCTTAAAAACATTTTACATTCTGAACTTATTCAACAAATAGAAGAAATGGAGTCGCGAACTAAATCTTGTTAGTTTCTACAAAATCTAATTTTCTTATTATTTTCAATTCCCATTTGTTATTGGAAATGCAAAAAGAATTCTATGAATGTATACTTCCCTGTCACGGTATAAAACGGGGCAAATCAACCATCGGAAAATAGGTCAACCAACGAATCTAATCCGGCTGGTAAGTTTTCTGAAAATTACGAAGCATTTTTGTCCGACGTACTTTCAGGGTCTTAAATTTCAAGTCATTATTCAGTGTATGCTATCAGTAACGACTTATGATACACAGATTTGTTTGGTATTAGAGAAAGCAAAAGGTCACTCAATTTTTAAAACACCTTTTCTCGGGGTTTGCCGCGAGACAGAATCTGTAATAAGAAAATTCGTAGAAAGAATCCCATAGTGATTAGAATTTACAAGCTGAAATAGGCGGAAAGATTGCTCGTAACAGCGACAACCGTTGAGAAAGGAAAAATCAAGAAATCTTCTTGAAGACGCTACGCTAGACGGGCCACCTAGTGAGGACTAAGTAGTCCAATGACACAGTAAAACTTGCAGGTACAGTAGATACTGGATACTGGCCGTGGCTTTTATATGTCCGCGTTAAAAAGTGAATATAACACCTGAGAAAATATATGAGTCTTATATAACACCCGACATCTTTATCGCTGTGGCTATGGTGGAACCGCCATTTTGACAATTGCGCCTGTATATTGTTAGAAGATTCCTCGGGAACTTAACACTTTTTCAACTTACAAAGTAATCTATGTGTTAATTCAGAACTAAACTATTTATGTGCCAAATTTGATCCAAATTCGTTAAGTTGTTTAAGCGTGAAAGAGTAACAAACATCCATTGAGAGGATACATCCATCCTCAGAAACTTTCGCATTTATAATATTACTAGGGTATTCAGCAGTAAGCAGAAGCAGAGGCCGACAGATGTCCGCTTAAAATATCATATACTACAAATGGATAAATAAGAATAAATATAAGAAATGACCTAATGACAAATATCGACTTACAATTAGTATTCCCTTCATCCTTATTAAATATTTCGGTAACCTTATTTAATTATTTTTGGCTATGTAATCTGCACTTCATCCCTTCGAGATATTTATAGGCTTCTACTAATCTTATTTGTTGAACATATTGCTCATTTGTAAGTCGGAGAATGAACTCCGGGATAAATTGAGCTAGGGACCAGCTATCAGTCTAAATCTCGAGTGTATGTTCATTACTAATATAGCTCGGAAACTAACTATAGATACGAATGTTATATCATCATTTGTGTCGAGACTTCTTCAATATTAAATATTTAAATGAATCCTAAATGCTCATTAATATCTGAGATAATATCTCTCATTCAAGTTAATGAAAACTACTTTAGTTATTACTATTTGGGAAAATGATCGTAACTATAATTTTAGTGAATTCTTCTGTTTGTTACACTTTCATGGCTTAACTACTCAACCGATCATGAAATTTTTCATACACATTGTCAGGGGTACAGGAAAGTCAACTGTTAATATATAAATAAAAATACATTGAGTAAGGGCATTCCTGTGGTTAGAAAACTTGGGAGATTTTTGCAGACATTTCTTATTTTGTATTGTTTAGTTTCTTAAAATAATATTATTATTGTTATCAAAATTAGCTAACTTATTCACTTTTTAGTGCTAAATAAATTATTATTATCATTATTATTTTTCAATGTACATTTGGGCACAATGACATGGAGATTGATACTTCCGAATAAGTTCTGGTTAGGACTAACTACAGGGGTATTGCTACCAATTGTATATCAAACAATACCTACAAAATCACCAGGTTTATAAGTAAATGCATATTGACTTGTCATTTTTGTTTAAGGGTTATCATATGTCTGCGGTGCAGATAAAACTTGCGACATTGGGGCAAAGAACTCTGAATTTAGAAACAAAAGCTCCTTGGCACGCAATCCAACAAGAACATTGTTCGTGTTTGACGTGGTTTATTATTACCTACTCTTTGTTCTTATTCTGTAACAATTATGTTGAGATAACATAATTGAATTCATTTCTGACTGAATGAATTGCCAATATGGGTAAGGGTTTGTAGGTAATATAAATGTACATAATTATTATGTACATTATATACACCTACTTGGCAAATCAGAATTGCGTGTATACCTACAATTTGTTTTATAAACTCAATCAAATGTATGTGTTTTGTTTAATAATTCGTCAAAATGGTATGTTTTAGTTAAGTGGAAAAATATATTTGTAAGAATTAAATTAGTGTATATTTCTACGGAGGCTTTCGTGACTGTGAAAGGCAAACATTATTAAATACTCTTTTTTTGCTATTAAGTGTTTTTGAAACTGTAACAATTTGTTACAGTTTTAAGTAAAGACAAATTATATTTTCTTGTAGAATACAGATGGATATACCTATTTATCTATGCAATTATTTTCTAATAATCTATGAAATTATTTTCTATGCAATTTGGTCGAATGAATGGTTGAGTATACACAGTGATGTAGTGGACGCATGTTCGATTCCCTGCATGGCCAACTTAAATGTAAATGAACTTTTACATTTACTCTGTCAAAGTGTGTGTGTAGCGTTTAAGCCCTGCACAGTAGCTTTCTGTAGATGAAATAATCTTTAAAATTGGTCCAGTTCTTTTTGAGTTTATTCATCACAAACAAAAATACAAAAATTCAAATCTTCTTTCTTTATAATATTAGTATAGATTAGATATATATTGGTTACGTACTTGATTTATTATAGGTAAATTTACCTATTTTAATTAATTTTAAGTACTTAATTTAATCAACCCAAACATATTTAAAAAAAATACAATATCAATTTATTTCAAGCCGATAACTCACGAGTCTTTAGTTTTTAAAACATCCATTTTTATGTTCAATATTTATTTAAACATCATGACGATCTTGGTTCACAGATGTGTCAAATTTACATCTCCAAACTGGCTTGTACGTTACGTTACCAAGACATTAGTGGACATTGTATATTGGCTAAGTTGGTGTCACGTGCGTCCGCCATGTGGCGGGGAGACTTATCGCTAACTGTCGTTAGGCTAGGATTAAATACTAGGAAGCAACTCTGGCAAGTTTACTACACATCCAGTAAATGTTTTACCTCGGATCTAACGATTGTTTGGTTAACTATTAACTGATTGACGTTGATACAAAATTATCACACACACACACACACACACACACACACACACACACACACACACACACACACACACACACACACACACACACACACACACACACACACACACACACACACACACACACACACACACACACACACACACACACACACACACACACACACACACACACACACACACACACACACACACACACACACACACACACACACACACACACACACACACACACACACACACACACACACACATCAAACTTATAACACCCTGTTTTTGCGTCGGATAGGTATTGTTGAAATATAATAATAGAATATTTTACATTTACAATTAAAAGCAATACATAAAATTATTTTTTTATTTTGTATGCTAATGTTTAAGCAGTTTGTAAAAATCCAATGTTTTTCTTTGTAAGAAATAATGGTAGCAAATAATCATAATAACATGAACGAAGTAAGATATTTTCACAAATCAGATTGGTAGTTCGCGACTTACTGCCAAGGAAAATCACGATAATACAATGAAGTTTTTCAATTCCAATTGCATTTTCTTGTAGTTGTTTGTTTTGTTTGCATTATTTGATTGCTTTGTTTCATTGCTATGATATTTTTCATTGGAAAATTTTACATTTGCATAGTTTGTACTTTCAAAGCGTTTTTTATTATAGATGAGCAAGCTCAAAATACACAGATATTTTCATGCAATTTTACGAGCTGTTTCTTATGAATATAAAATTATTTCGAAGCAACTGTTTCTATGGGGACGAAACGTTTATTTAAATATCTTATCACATCATAAGTAATCGTAAGACAATATTAGAAGACATTATAGGCGTACTCAATATTTTTTATCTATAACTTTAGGTTTTTTAGTTTGTAAGTAGAAAATACATTGTTTAGAGAGTTTAGAGATTATATATTTATGACAATTTCATCATCTTTTTAATGTATTATTTTTTAATGAAATCGAATAGTTGTTTTGGTTATTTCTGTCCGATTAGAGCAAAATAAAAGTTTTATAGAACTTAACAGTTTTGATGTTTAGCTGACTGTAAATTAATTCGTTTCATTGCCCATAGTGAGTCGGTAAGATATATCTATTATATCTTAAATTAAAGGGGGCTCTACAGCCTTCAAAAAGCTATAAGTAGGAAATGGAATAAAGGCAAGGCACACACGAGTCCTGCCACTCAATATGCAATGTCACATGCGTTTTTATGTTAATGTATTAATAACATATAAGGTCTTTTATAAGGTAATCGTTATTACTTCTAGATATTGTAATACTGTGATGCGGGAGACCTATATATACGAAACGCCCACTGGATACCGCCTACGCTGCGGCCACAATAAATATTTTCCTAATGAATATATAGATAACAGCTTAGTTCTATGAATCATATTATGTTGTGAATTTTTCTGCTTGCTAATTTACTAATTATGATATTTCTGTGTCTTTTAGTTAAATAGTTGTAGTTGGAAAAGAAGATAGTAAACTCCACGATTATTATCCTTGGCAAACCTAATTAATATAATAAATTCTTATATTTATATTAATTGTTGTTACTATTAGCTTACCATAAAAAAACTATGGTGCTAAGAAAAAAAAACTTGTTAGTCGTAGGACTGATCAGAAGGGAAAACTATGGAAGATAAACTTATTATGAACTAGCGATCCGTTCCCGGCTTCGCACGGGTGCAATTTTTTTCTGCAAATTAAACGTAGAAACCTTCCTCGTTTAACGCTCTTCCCATTAATGAAAACAGTATAAAAATCCGTTCGGTAGTTTTTGAGAATCGCAAACATATAGACAGACAGACGCAGCGGGTTGACTTTGTTTTATAATATTAAAAAACGTAAATTTAATAATGTTGTCTTCGTGAGCGAATTGATTTTTGTTTAATTGTGCGTTACTTTGTCTTTTTCCTGTGTATATTAGTTCCACTGAGATAAGAGAACGCAGTTCGGCGAAATATGGGTATATTCTATCTCAAAACTTCGATGATGAATACTAAAGCTGTCTATCAAGCTGATAGTGATGATCGTTAGGCAGAAAAGATAAATGTTTCAACTTATTCGTGTACATAGACTTTTCGAGTTTAATGAGAATGATGCTTATGCATTAAGATAGCCTCACTCTACTTCCTTCGAAATAAATATAACAAATCACCCATCAGGTTTAACAAATTTTTAAATTTCTAAAAATTTTGACGATGTTCTGAAATTTCAAAAAATCTTATTAAATTATCTGAAAAAGTGAAGAAAGTTTTCATAGAATTTTCTAGAAACTTCTGGAATTTTCTAGAAACTTCTGAAAATTTTCGAGAAACTTCTAGAATTTTCTAAAAACTTCTAGAATTTTCTATAAACATCTAGAATTTTCTAGAATGTTAGCAAAAAAAAATCCGTTCCTATTAATAATACATAATGAGCGACTTAGCCAAAGAAAAGATATGCCGCAAGGAGAACTCATCGTATTGCATGAACCTTCGTTTCAGTTGTTAACAACAAATGCAATTGTTATGAACGAAAAAATTCTTTTTTTTTATTGTCACAGGGTTAGTAACTTTTTTCAGTAAAAGAAAAAATATCGCGTTTGAAAAAATCGAATATATTGCATAGATCCCGTTTTTTATTGTTTATGACGCTTGGAGAACCCTCTGGAAACTAAAGGAAGGGCGAAGAATGGAAGCAAACAAACAATCTGTGCGAGCAAATTCTAGAACACCTTTTTTAACACGTGTACATAGACTTTTCGAGTTTAATGAGAATGATGCTTATGCATTAAGATAGCCTTACTCTACTTCCTTCGAAATAAATATAATAAATCACCCATCAGGTTTAACAAATTTTTAAATTTCTAAAAATTTTGACGATGTTCTGTAATTTCAAAAAATCTTATCAAATTATCTGAAAAAGTGAAGAAAGTTTTCATATATGCGAGAATTTTCTAGAAACTTCTGAAATTTTCGAGAAACTTCTAGAATTTTCTAAAAACTTCTAGAATTTTCTATAAAATTTACATAAACAAAAAGTAGCCTATGTTACTCCTGACGACCCCCTCTTCATGTCTGCAAAGTTTCATCGAAATCGCTTCAGCCGTTTCTGAGATTACCCCGAACAGACAGACAGACAGACAAACAATTCTAAAAAAAGTTATTTACGTTTTAACAGCATGCGAATGACTCTCTAAGCTTAGTTTGAGGCAGTTTTTCGCAAATGACAGACAGACACTCCGATTTTATTTATATAGATTAATAGAAACGGATTTTTTTTCGCTAACATTCTAGAAAATTCTAGATGTTTATAGAAAATTCTAGAAGTTTTTAGAAAATTCTAGAAGTTTCTCGAAAATTTCAGAAATTTCTAGAAAATTCCAGAAGTTTCTAGGAAATTCTCGCATATATGAAAACTTTCTTCACTTTTTCAGATAATTTAATAAGATTTTTTGAAATTTCAGAACCTGATGGGTGATTTGTTATATTTATTTCGAAGGAAGTAGAGTGAGGCTATCTTAATGCATAAGCATCATTCTCATTAAACTCGAAAAGTCTATGTACACGAATGCACCCGGGCGAAGCCGGGAACGAGTCGCTAGTCTAAAATAAACGTAGCCTAAGTTACTCCTTATTACATCAGCTACCTGCCAATAAAAGTCCCGTCAAAATCGGTCCAGCTATTTCAGAGATTAGCCGGAACAAACAGACAGACAGACAAAAATTGTAAAAAATATTATTTTGGTGTATGTACCGCAATTTACATAAACAAAAAGTAGCCTATGTTACTCCTGACGACCCCCTCTTCATGTCTGCAAAGTTTCATCGAAATCGCTTCAGCCGTTTCTGAGATTACCCCGGACAGACAGACAGACAGACAGACAGACAGACAGACAGACAGACAGACAGACAGACAGACAGACAGACAGACAGACAGACAGACAGACAGACAGACAGACAGACAGACAGACAGACAGACAGACAGACAGACAGACAGACAGACAGACAGACAGACAGACAGACAGACAGACAGACAGACAGACGGACGGACGGACGGACGGACGGACGGACGGACGGACGGACGGACGGACGGACGGACGGACGGACGGACGGACGGACGGACGGACGGACGGACGGACGGACGGACGGACGGACGGACGGACGGACGGACGGACGGACGGACGGACGGACGGACGGACGGACGGACGGACGGACGGACGGACGGACGGACGGACGGACGGACGGACGGACGGACGGACGGACGGACAGACAGACAGACAGACAAAAATTCTAAAAAAAGTTATTTACGTTTTAACAGCATGCGAATGACTCTCTAAGCTTAGTTTGAGGCAGTTTTTCGCAAATCACAGACAGACACTCCGATTTTATTTATATAGATTAACAGCATGCGAATGACTCTCTAAGCTTAGTTTGAGGCAGTTTTTCGCAAATCACAGACAGACACTCCGATTTTATTTATATAGATGAAGAAGTACTGAAGGTTTCGCTCACAGAGTGTGTCGCTTTGTCTTTAGTGACCCATACCTACTAAAAGTGCCCAAGGCGCCTAAAGAAGTTTTACTTCAACAATCCTTAATATAAGTTGTGTAAAAACGGTACGTTAACTGATATATAAAACATTCAAGATGGGCAGAAAATTCAGCAATGAAGAATAAGAAGTAGAAAAAGCAGACCGCCGATATCCCAACTAATGAGATATTTGCCCCTGTGACAAATCACTTAAAAAGTTTTTCACCCAGAAATTTCCAACTACGTTAGAATCGAAAACGTCGCAGCCTTTTTAGTTGTAAGGAGTATTTTAATCCCGTCTGTTCACTTTCGCATTTCTGTTTGACGGAATTCTCTCTAGCCACGCTACGCCTCCTCAGTTTATTTGACACTCCATTTACTAAACAATCTTTACTTTAGTTTAGTATACCTAGTGACATATAAGCGAACGGATCAAGTGATGGAAAACATTCCCACTTAAGTACCGTAACATTTGTTGTACTAATACCAATCAGTTTTTACTGATTAAAATAACTGTTAAAAAGTTTTTACTGTTAAAAAATATAGTCGATAATAGCTTACACGGAGATTTACACGAAGGGTAGATATTAGCAGAGAAAGGTATATTTTCTAGCTAAATATAATTTAGTATTAGTTATTTATTCTACTAATATAACCTAGTAGTTGAAACAGCTTCTTTCGAATTGGAAACCAATTTTAAAATGGCAAAGATGTAATGTTTTAGGATATTTATTTTGATTTTTTTTTAATAAACAACAATATTAACTACACAATTATTTAGGTTATTTGCTTTCAAGTATTACATCAATTTATTCATAAACTTATTTTTATTCGTAATGAAACTTCCGCTTTGGCATTTTAGAATAAACTTTATAGCACTAAAGTGTCGCTCGTTGAAACTTTATTCGTGTTTTAGGCGTAATTTACAATATGAGTAAAGTAAGTTTTAAGAGAGAGCCTTAATGTACTCACAGCTTAAATAAAAGGAAAACTAATCTTTAAAGTAGGTTGTAGGTGAGAACAAACAAAAGCTACTTTTTGACGCAAAGAAAGAATAACTTTATTTTGTAATTTCGCGCAGTAACATAAGGAAAAAAATCATTAAAGGAATAAGGAACACTTAGAAATTACTTGTATTATTACAATTGTATATTGATTTCGTTAATATTAATATTGCTTCCTTTCCCTGCCTCCGGCAAATAAGCACAAATATGCTTCGCATTTTTGTGGAAAAATGTGTTTTCATCACTCATGCTCCGAAAGTAGGTCGTATTTAACTTGAAATTCAGGATGTAAATTCGATTCACATCCCGAGGGATGTAAGTAAATTAAAAAAAACAAGAGAATTAAATTATTTACAACATGATTTAGAACCCATTTCCCTATTTCGGAAGCGCACTTGTAGCACTAGTAGCTGTTAGCAATTATTTATATTATTGTTTTCAGTTATATTCTCTTTTCAACAAGCTCTAATTAAAATTATAAACTAACCCCTGAACTTATAAATTATAATTGAACTTATAATTAAAATTATAACTAATCGGTCCATCGGTTAGGAGTTAGGTACGATTCCACAAACAGATACATAGACACACACGTCAAACTTTGTACTAGCTACCAGCCCCTGGCTTCGCATGGAGTTGTAATATTTAAACCCCTCTTAGCGGATGCTTACGTTAAAAAATATACTGATGTTCCTACTTTTAGCATTCTAGACTTAATAGTTTTGGTTGTGCCTCGATAGTCAGGCACGACAAAAGTCATTCAAAATGTAAAAAAAAAAAAATATTTTATTCATTTGATTTATATTTCGCCGTAAAATATTTGCAAAATAAAAATCAACGTTACAATACAAATAAGTAGCTAGACATCTTTCGACACCTCCAGAATTATGAATAAAAGACGAAAGTCAGACGACGCCGCAGGCTGTGTACAGAGCTGTAAGAAATAAATCAGTGTACAGTCCATTTTTTATCAGCTACAATGTTAAAGAGGACTCTAACCCCATTCGAAGTAGCAATAAAAAATCGACTTTAAATGACAGCTCATAAGATTGAGATTTCATACACGTTTCGAAAGAATGGAACCAGTGAAACGGATTTCGGTGCAGACTTAATCATACAACATAATTACATCCCAGTTGCATGTTATCACAGAATTTTGAAACGACATGAAATGACAGATATTACCAGTCGGTTTTGCTTCACTGCATAGTTAGCACAAAAATGTAGGGCAATAATGTCCATCTGCATTTTTACAACACTAATTCTTATAGATTGGAAAAGTCCATTCATTGCATTGGAGATGTTATTAAAATTTATAAAAGTATAAAGAAAACTATAAAATATATACGACGGGCCCGTTGATTAAGGTGTGATTGGATAGTGATCCCACTCCAATACGATTAAAATATCACTCAATTTAGTCTGGATAAATTTATCCGGTAGATGACGAACACGTTGGTCTGACTTGGGGGTCTCGGGTTCGAATCCCGGAGTCAATTTTATCTATATACTACTAGCGGTCGGCTTTGCCCGGGGAACCTTCCCTGATTATCCCTCTATCCATGAGTGAAGACAGAATTAAAATCGGCCGAGCCGTTCTCGAGTTTTGCGCTTAGCAACACATTTAGGGATTCATTTTTATATTATAGACTAGCGACTCGTTCCTGGCTTCGCCCGGGTGCATTTTTTTTACGTAAAAACCTTCCCTGATTATCCCTCTATCCATGAGTGAAGACAGAATTAAAATCGGCCCAGTAGCCTATGTTACTCCTGACGACCCCCTCTTCATGTCTGCAAAGTTTCATCGAAATCGCTTCAGCCGTTTCTGAGATTACCCCGGACAGACAGACAGACAGACAGACAAAAATTCTAAAAAAAGTTATTTACGTTTTAACAGCATGCGAATGACTCTCTAAGCTTAGTTTGAGGCAGTTTTTCGCAAATCACAGACAGACACTCTGATTTTATTTATATAGATAGATTATATAAAGCGGAAGGGTTTGTTTGGTTGAACGCGCTAATCTCAGGAACTACTGGTTCTCGAATTGAAAAAATCTTTTTGTGTTTTATTATCGAGGAAGGCTTTAGGCTATATAACATTAAAGCTTACATATATCTATAATTTTAGTATAATTTCAATTTGAGTCAACTCTAGCGCCTTCTGTCAGTGAAAAGTGACATTAAATATAATACTGACGGACTGCAGTGACAAAAAGTCTTATTTTCATTCCATCAGATGGCACAAATAGCTACTGATTTTTTAAATTTATTTTTGCGATATCTCATTGTATTTTATTTTCTTTACTCATTTATTTTTACTCATTTATTTTCTTTTTCAACGCGGACGAAATCGCGGGCACCAGCTCGTTAGTTATAAAGCTTTGATCCTACTCATTTTTTTGTTGTTAAAAGTGGATTTGTATATATATTTTCAATTTTTAGAAATTTTGTTGTTGATTTTAAGTTTCTGCGATAAAAATTAACATTAGATGTCACTGCACATGTAAAACTTCATAAACAACTTCAAAGGAGCTTAGACCCCCTAATGTTCGGCCATACGAAGGTAGGAATGTTTTGTAGGGTTCAAAGGATACTCTTTATTCGTTGTAAGAATGTTTTGAAATTCAATTTTCAGTAATCTACATGTCATGTGCAAAATGCTTTAAATATGAAGTGAAAATCAGTATATCTGTTTGTACTTTTTTCATTGAATATATTTACACAGTATATAGCAAAGTTGCTTCCCGCTATCTGTCACACTGTATGTACGCTGGGATCTTTTAAAATACGCAATGGAAAGAGCATTTTGCAGAAAAAAAATGTGCAGGGGCGGATTTTATATAAAATAGTATTTTATATAATATGAACTTTTTTACAAGGCCTATAAACGTATGCGACTGATTTTAAAACGTGTAGTATATAAAAGTATCTTTGAAAATCATCATTTCTTTTTACTTAATTGGTGAAATTAATTAATTAATTAAATTAAGATGTACTTTGTACATTCATGATATAATTAATCTTTAAGATGTAATTAATTTGGAAAGCCGAATCGGTAACGAAACACGTCATATAGCTCGTCCTTAACGATAACAAGATGTTTCACGAGAAACCTGTAGGCGTTGTGTTTCGTAAATGCGGTGGATCGACTATACTTACATAAAAAGCAATGTGGATTTTAACCGGAAATAGAATAATACAATAAAATTACAAAAATACATTAATAAAAAAATAATTTTCTTCTAATAAATACAAGCAACGCAGTAATTTAATACTAACTTGCACACTATAGTAAATTTATACAGAAGTGAATATGATGTCTGGTTGTAAATGTAACACGTACTGAACTTAATCCCGAGACTTTGGGAGTTGTCTCAATACCGAAGATGAACTGTTAGTGAGTGAACTGTGAGCTCACTTTGCCAATGGGAGCTGTTTACCAATTCAATACTACTTACATAATATTATTTACGTAATTCCATGATTGCTCGTTAATTATTGGTAGTAGCAATACATAAAAAAAAACATATGACATTACTGAGATATCATTTGAAGGTTTGGATGGAAATAAAAAAATGAAATTAATTAATTTCATATGTATAGAACAGTTAATTGTGACATTTCCGCGAGTTGAATTCTTGAAGTTACTAAAAGCCAATAATGCTGTTGAATGAAAACATCCTAGCTGTAATGTGCGAACATTTAAAATTGTGATGTCTACAGATACCATCTCTAAGGGCCTCTTTCACCATCTCTGAGTAAAGTGTCAAGTAGGCTAACCGCAATTTAAAGTCACCATCTTCGAGTAGCATTACTCAAGGGTAATTTCAATGAAATTGAAACAAGATACTCGTAACATTTACTCGCCAAAGCATTACTTGAAAAGTAACTAATCAACACTTTACTTGAAGTTGGTGAAAGAGGCCCTAAAGGTTTTATTATTTTGGTTTATTATTTTCACAAATTCAATAAGTGGCGTGAATGTCTTGCGTCTCTTTTTGTCTTGGATTATTAGCATTATAGTGATTATAGTAAGTTTAGGCAACAAATTGTTCCAAATACCTGTTGCCTTCAGTACCTACTCTTGCAGCATACTCAAGATTTGTTAATTGTCTATATTTGTATTTAAGTAATAATTTCTAAATGAAGTTGATATCTTGTGTGGGACAGATTTACTTCTGTTTGTGCTGGAAACAGAAAGCGAAATATTTAATGTCGAAAGACAGTCTTTTTGTAAATATAAGAGGATTTTCACTCGTAATGTGAAGTCAGTAAGTTCTTTTACATACCGTCAAATGGAATTTGTGCCATTTATGAGAGAGAAAATGGTTCATAGTCTGCTACTTTGTCACTGGAGTTGAGGTAAGCCTCTAACTTATTGGAGTAATCCAGTAGGAACGTCGAATATGCACTAACTTTTAGCGCTCTTTAATAACATTTAGACTTCAGACTGTTCAGTTGAAATAAAATAGGATATTAAGCTGAAATATGTATTTAAAATTCGCAGCTTATATCAAATTATATCAGTTTATCCTCTATTGCATGTCATTTATTAACAAATTAAAAAAAAAACGTTTCGTAATTCTAGTTCCATGGGGCAAAATTGTAATTGATTTTTATATCAGACTATTAATAGATACAACAAAAACGTTTTTTTTAAAGAAAGTTTAATTCATTAAATATTTCCACGGGTTTTAGTTTCAATAGAAAAACAATTATAATTATATTAAATCACTAGCTGTTGCACGCAACTTCTCCCGCGTAACTTTATAAAATATAGCCTGGGGCCCTAGCCAAGAACCAAACCAATGCAAACGTTTCGTTGCGTTCTTACGAAAAGAAAAAAATAAAGCCCGGTGGTTGATCAAAATTTTATGTAGGCGTTACAACAACCAATCGGCGGGCTTTATTTCTTTCGTTTCGTAAGAACGCAACGAAACGTTTGCATTGGTATGGTTCTTGGCTAGGGCCCCTGATTCGCTTACTCGATGAAAGAATTTTCAAAATCGGTCCAGTAGCTTTTGAGTTTATTCATTACAAACATACAAATCTCCTTTGTTTATAATTTAAGTATAGAATTACAGATAAGAACGTTTGTCAAAGTTCGCAGGTGTATCCAAGAAACGTGGAATTTTCTCCAGCCTACTGATAAAGGTTTTCTATAAGCGTTCAGGGTAAAATCTGCTAATTATATTAACAACAAAGACACAGGTACCCGATACAAAAATTGGTTCATTTAGTTATTCTTCATTGAAGTAAGTACAGGGCGACATTTAAATTGGTTAATTACTATGTAATTTAGTAATCCCCCGGTACACGACAAAAAAGCTTTTAGCCTAACATAAAAATGTTTTGACCTTTTCCTTTGTATAGAATTAAGAGTTAATAATTTAATAAAACACGCAATAGTATTGGTTTAAGACAATTATTTATATAATTATAACCTTATTCATTTTAAGCAGATGCGTTTTTGATGAGACTGTGGCAAAAGTATATTTGCGATATATACTAGTCTTGGCTATAGCAACTATAATCTTTATAACTAGATCAATATTATAAATATAAAAAATTTGTATTTTTGTATGTTTGTAAATAATTACGCGGTCGAAGTTGCTTGCAACAGTTAATATATATATATATATAAATCGCCGTGCGTTTGTCTCGGAATAGAGCGTTTATGCATTCACTTATCCATCGGGCTCGTCAAATAATAAATTAATATGATTACATTAATATTGAAAATCTCAAATTGCCACCAATATAAACACGGCTCGTTTACGATTTTATTATGTGTAAATGTTTAGATATGTTAATTATACGTAGTAGGTATGTCGATATGCTAATTAAGAATTCAGAATATTTATAAATAAATCGAATTTACATGCGCACCTAATTGTAAAAATAAAAATACAACAACGAAAGTAAATTTGAATTGAAGAATTTGATCGCGCCCGGACGCGACGGCACGGCGTTTTATTTTTAGTACTTTTATTTACCAAAATGATCTATTGTTTCGAGATCAAATTTCTGTTATCTTAAAATAATTGAGTAGACTAGAGATCCATTATAATTATATTCAGCCTACAGATATTTTAATTAGTTTTTACATTTATAGACTAACTGGTGCCCGTGACATCGTTCGCGTTGAAAAGAAAATAGATACGTGTATGGGTAATATATAACGCCACATTATCATTATCGCTGTGCCACCATTGTGTGGCACCTAGTTTTTTTAAATTTTTAGACGATTCCTCGGTAACCTAATATTTTTACAAGATATAAAGTAGGTATCCTATATGTTAATTCAGGTAATAAAATATCTGTGTGCCAAATTTTATCCAACTTCAAAAAGTTCATTTCGAAGTTGACCCTGCCAGGAATCGAACCCGGAAACCCTGGAACAGAGCGTTAAGGTAAGCACCCTAACCACTCGTCCTACGGCCACGTCAAATACAATTAATACGCGAATCTTAATATGCAAGTTGCTAAAATTTTCAGAGCTCCACTTAACGAAGAATTCCCTGGTTCGTAAATTACTAATACCGCGCTAATACAGACAGCTGCGGGTAATGTAAGGCAGTGAGGTTCAAGTGCGGATAGATCAAGAGGCCGCTCTCACGCCGAGTGCTCCTCGTGAATGCGGAGTGAGGTGGAACGTTCCGGAATTAATTCAGTCATTGCGTTAAGTGAACTTCGATCAAATATTAAATTTATGTCGAAAAAAGTAAGAAATCTTTTTTCAACTCATAATCTAATTTTAACTTTACCCAAGTTTTATTGTGTATTCAACGTCTTGTACAATATTTTTCAAAGAAATGAAATTAATTTTATTACAATCGTAACAGAAATAATTCAAATCAAATGAGAATGTTTAAAGGTGTGAACTATCTCCTTTCGCCAAGGCTTCGCACGGATGCAATTTTATGGCTACCTACGTTTATTATCGCTTTTTACACTAGTGAAAACTGTATCAAAATCAATTGCGTGTTTTAGAAGAAATAAGCGGATAAACAGACAGCTCTGGACAGTGACTATGTATAGTTCGTGTTATACTACGTATTTATATAATACAAGCGATCCGCGCTCGGCTTTCCACGGATATAAATTTTGTTTCGCAAAAATTCGTTTAGCGGTTTAGAAACAGTTATCGGAAAACAAACACAGGCAGATGTTATTTTGTAATATCTGTTCGCGCCATTTTGTCGCTATATTATTGTTTCGTACAGAAACGTTTCTGATTGGTCATATCAGATGATCGGACCAATCAGAGAACCCGCTAGCCGGCCGCCATCTTATATTGCAGTCGTGATTAGGTTTTAGCATCGAGCTGATCGTATGCATCGTATGAAGAGTTAAGACTAATGTAAACCGCTTGTTCCGCTTGAAAGTGTTCTATAATCTGACCGCTACCCGCTAATTCATCAATCCGCATATATCCGCTTAACCCGCTAATATCCAACCGCAAAAACACCTATTTTCACGAGCTGAACTCAAGTGATTCGCGTCGCGAGTGTTAAAGAAGATCCAAAGCTTTGGCAGAAGATTGAAGAAAGAAGACTCCGCGGATCACTGAGGTAAGTGCGTAGAATAGGTTGTTTATCCCGCTTCTATACAGTCCACTATCCGCTACGTTTGGGCTCTAAACCGAGTAATTAAATTAATTCGGTAGCCCTCACAATATCTATCGTATGTATAAGTATTGTATTGATAAATATATACATATAAATATGTGTAACTGGATTGCAAGTATATGTATTATTGTATTATTAGATCAAATTAGAAAAGAAAATATTCATCTACACAAAATTTGCGATAAAAGTTTGATTGTGAATTTAATTCTACTTAGTTCTACTTTATAGGTGCCCATAGAATTAAACATTTGATTATCAAAATTTTAATGTCTACTTATAGGTTTTAAAGACAACACTTAATAGTTTCAAAAAAATCGGAACTTCGCAGAGAAATAGGGGACGATAGTAATTTCGAAATGGTGCAGTCAATATTCAATAAAATTGACTAAAATATTTAACTCAAAATCTAATTTAATTTAACAAAATATTTAATTAATTTACTTATTCAATTAGAAATTATTCAATAAATTTAATAATAATTCAAAATAACTTTTGAGTATAATTTTCAGATGGCACTGAAGTAAAATGACCATAAATCTATGACTTTATTTGGTACTAGATGTTGCACACGGCTTCGCCCGCGTAACTTTATAAAATATAGCCTATGTTACTCGCCGATAACATTGCTTCCCAACAGTGAAAGAATTATTCAAATCGGTCTAGTAGTTTCGGAGCCTATTCAATGCAAACAAACTTCAATGGAAATTAGTATAGATGAGTGGAATAAATTTACATTTCATTTTTAAATGTTCCCTGAATAACTTAATTCACGTCTCAATACAATACCGGAACAACAGGGAAAAAAAGGTGGGCATGAAACGAGCGATAAACAGGTTGGGAACAAAGCTCAACAGAAGGGGTCGTAATAATTAAACGGGGTGATTTTTGGACTTTTTTTGACTCATCCACGCCTTTGTTCGAAGACAATACCGCGACAATAGAGGTCGCCACCTCCCATGAAATGAACGACCCTACTACGGTTTGAGGTAAGTAAAATCATAGTTAATATACCGTGAAATGTGTTTTTATTTTTTAAGCTTCAGAATAAGTTACTTACAGGAAAAATCTCTTTTATTAGGCATTCCATAAAATACAAAAACCATAAATATTTTTGGTGGACTTTGTCATAGTAATAAACAAATTAGTTGTTATCATATACAAGTTTATCCTAAACTTAATCCTTTCATATTATAAATGCGAAAGTTCGTATGTTTGTTCCTTAATAACGCAAAAACGGTTGACCAGTATTGAATGAAATTTGGCACACATATAGTTTACTACCTAGATTGACATATAGGATAATATTTATTCTCTAAAAATGTTTGGTTCTCGAGGGATTGTCTAAAAATATAAAAATTGGCGCCACTGTCGTCAATAGTGGCGGCGCCACCGTCGTCACAGCGATAAAGAAGTCAGGCGTTATAATAATAATATACATATTTACTCAAGTATTTTTTTCATTTTTTAATGCAGACGAAGTCGCGAGCACCAGAAAATAAAATTTGAAGTTTATACTTACAGAATTTCCACAGTTGCGAATACGAATGGAAATTCCGAATGACTAAATTAGTTAATACAGCTATTATAAGTACATACACCTACTCGTACGATAAATTAAGTTCGTAGCAAATTCTGACAGTAATTTCGTAGCGCCTTTATCGTAGCAAATTGGTTCTACATCAATATAAACCTTACAGTTTACATTTTCTTCTTCAAAAATCGTCGCATTGATATGTACTAAAACTCTACAGCGTTTACGTAGTGGAATACCGATGATAGCATTTAATGAAACTAGCGCCATTCAATATTTACAGCAGAACTATGAAATACCTCTATCTGTACAAATGTTTAACTACAATACTGTATAGAGGCCGACAAAACAACCAAGCGCCTACCACACGCATAACACAGACGAAGTTCTACCCTTTCATCACAGATGGCGCTGTAATGTAATTGAATTTAATAAGTTTTTGAAACCACCGTTTACAAAATAAAATTTGTATCCGATCTCTAGATTCAAATCGATTGTCTAATTCACAAGTTAAAAATTGTATTAATTTTTAATAAAGCTCCTAAAAATATGTGCGATAGCTCATTAGATTCCATATAAATAAAATGTAATACATTTTTCTATACATTGCAAAAGTTATAAACAAATTAAGATTAGAAAAAATGCATTTAGTTTTTTATAAGGTCCTTTCAGACAACATTGGTTTTTGTATTATTATAATCTATAGCCCAATGGCCATAGATACGCTGAAGTTGTTGATAATAATGTTTTGTGTATCTGAGTACCTCGTGCCAAATGCATGTTTCACCGCCAATCACTCCACCACCTAATGAGCAACCGGTGGAGTGTGTCCACACGCACAGTGTGTAGTCTTTATCACCGAGTTGCTCTATGAGATTTGGCGTAGCGCCTGTCTACGGCTACGGTTACTGCTACGGACGGCAACGGCTACTGCTACAGCTAGAGCTACGCGGCTACGACAACAGCTAGAGCTACGGTTACGGTTACGGCTACGGCTCACAGAACTACAGTTTCAGAATCAGAGGGACTGCCATCGAACTGCAGATAAGATTGCAGATATATTAGATGAAGTAGATTATAAGTTTTGTAATTATTAAACTATATAGGTACTGTAAATTAAAAAGAAAATAATTAAAAAAACACCCAAAATAATTAAAAACTAAAATATTATAAATGCGTGGCAGTACGTATAACATATCGGATACTTTATTTTAATTAGTTATATAATAAATATTCTGATTAAGGGCCTCTTTCACCAACTACAAGTAAAGTGTTGTATGCACTCGGTTTAGTGCATCCTTCGATAGGCAATTTTTTTTTATTATTTACTTTTTAATTTTTGGGACTTTTACCGCACAAACAAAGGTATATATCAGCTTCATCCCCGGTGACCGGTGACTTTAAATGACTGTTAGCCTACTTGACAGATGGTGAAATAATTCCCTTAAAATTAAATTGCCTTCAAATTCTTGGTCATAATATAATCTGTTTAGGAATTGTTTTATTTTTTAACGATTAAGAAAAAGGGGCGTGGTTTAAGTCTCGGGAAAAAGGTAGTATTAGATTAAATATTAAATATTGAATGTGTATTTAAAAGTGATGTTCACTTTTGTATCTCAATGACTTATAGCACAATGAAATGAAATTTCACATGACAAAACATAATTTTAATTAGACGACACGAAGTCAACATCAACTGAACACATAGATTACAGCGAAATTAATTACAAAGTAGCACCAATAACTCATTTGGTTGAGATAAACGGATAATTTGATAGAGATTAGCGGCGTTCCCGTATTTACGGTGTAATTCTCGTAAACTAGTCGAAATGTGATTTATTGGTCATAGGTGTGCTCGCTTTGGTTTGTTTATTATTTGTCTATCGGGACTAATTACTAGGCATGTAATGAGCCTGTTTGGGAACAACTATTTTTAAGCTATTAATTATGAAACTTTTTTTCATCAGCATCATCAGCCTGTGCCTCTCCACAGCTGGATGTAGGCCTCTCTCAAGGCCGCTTCCTGTGAAACGTTTCAGGTCTTTTTTTTTTTCATTGGAAGTTTTTCGTAATATTATTTATGTGATCTCGACTTATTATAAAACTAGCTTCACACGGATACATTTTTTTTTTTTGAAAATTATATTACGCAGCCTCCTCGTTTATCACTCCTTCCATTAGTTAAAAGCATATAAAATCCGTTAGGTGGTTTAAAAATTAGCGGAGAAACAGACAGAAACAACTGTATGTTATAATTATATTTATGATACCCATAGATTTATAACAAAGAAGTTAGGCCCTATATTTGCTAACTTTGTGGGTAAGAAGAATTATCTCTCACAAAGCTACCGTCGCCTATAAATCGCCATCGCCTATATAAGGTCTGCAAATGTACTGCAAACCTCGATAGAATAAAGGTTTAAGAATTAGAAGGAGGTCGAGATAAGAGAATGAGATTTCGGGTCCCTAACTTTTATTATAAGAAATATGATTGTACATTTTTTGATGTGTACAAAATTAAATGTTTCCAAATGAACTGTATCAATTTTTAATTTAATATGGAGTTTATTTTCATAAACTCATAAGTCATCGTAGGTATTTATTTATTGTTGTATTTATTGTGGTGGCAGAAATAACTGCATTCAGCAGACTCGTATGTTGTAAAATATGTATATAGATATAAGCTATCATTGCTATACAGGGTGGAAAAATAAGTCGGGCCCTGGAGGGAAACTACCTTAAATCTTTAAGCTAGCTCATTTTACATAAAGGAGACATTCCTTTATTTTTAAAAAGAAACAAAACTGCATTCAAAGATTTTTTAAAACTCGCTTGGCTGGTCGCCCAGGACTCGAACCAAATAAAATTAAAAAAAAAAAAAAAAACGAACACTCGCTGTTTTATTATACTAATCGATAGGATTATTATTCAGGATAAAAATTTTCTAACAAACATTTGGTCTTAAAAATAAAAATGATCGTAAAATCTAACATTAACTTTATTTTCTTATCAATTTGTTACACTTAAATTATTTAACTGATAAATTGTTCGTAATGAACCCCCTCGTTCCGGATACATAAATTTAGTCTCCGTTGAAATTCATTTCTTGTAGCCTTCAGCAAAGTGTTGTGGTGTATGCCCCTAATAACATTTTCTACAACCCTTAGCTCTTGCACGGTGTCATAACAGGTTTCATAAATAACATTTTTTACATTACGTTCATTAAAGAACTTGTGTACTAAATAGGTATTCTTCATGGATATCTTGTACGACAGACGAGAGTAAGACCAAATGTTTGTTAGAAAATTTATATCCTGAATAATAATCCTATCGATTAGTATAATAAAATAGCGAGTGTTTGTTTTTTTAATTTTAGTTGGTTCGAGTCCCGGGCGAGCCAAGCGAGTTTTAGAAAATCTTTGAATGCAGTTTTGTTTCTTTTTAAAAATAAAGGAATGTTTCCTTTATGTAAAATGAGCCAACTTAAAGATTTAAGGTAGTTTCCCTCCAGGGCCCGACTTATTTTTCCACCCTGTATAATCAATAAATTCTATAAGTACCTTGACAATATTTACAGTTGTATTATTAAAAAAAGTTGTGGCTTTGTTCTAAATAAATTTATTACAAAAAAAAGGTTCGCACGAGTCGCTTCTTTTTTTAGAAAAAATACACCTAGAACTCACTTGTTTGTTTGAGTCTATAAATCCAGCAGTGCAGTAGGAAGACACCATAAATTTAAACTGGGCATAACCATATTTCTAGTCCGCTTAAAATTCTATGCACTTTTTCAGTTCCATTTCAGCCGCGGTGAATCTTCCTTTGCCTTTTTAAAACCTGTTTAAAAACATGTGCCGTCTGGAGTGAACAACACAATTATTGTACATATTTTGATATACTTTTGAAGTATAATACTTATACTGCTCGAAACAATTAGAGGAACAAGATTTTGGTCCTTTCTATTATTTAAACTACAATTAGGTTTAAAATAAATTTTAAGTAATTTTTTCCTTGTTAATTCATTAATTAATCCATATAATAAAAACTCATTTTGTATTTTTTTTTTAAATTAAAAATAAAATAAAATGTACATTGTTGGCGAAAAACTAATTGGTGATAAAAAATGTCCGTCAAAGAAATATTCTTATATTGATTAAATATTCGACTTTAGTGACTTTTAGTAACATGTGTGGCCTCCATGAACCCTCTTTTGTAACTTTTAGTAACGTGTGTGGCCGCCATGAGCCATAATCACAGCTTGACAACGACGCGGCATGTTTCGTATGATCTTCCGAATATCTTCTTGTGGAATTCGCTCACATTCTTCAATCAACGCTTCAGTGAGCTGCGGCAATGTTTGAGGTGTAATAGGATGCTTCCGGGTGCGCCGGGTAAGTAATCTAACGTGATGGGTGCAGTATACGGCCTGGCATTATCTTGCATTAAAAGAAAATCTGGGCCGATACCATATGCTGCGTGTAAAACATGATCTTCGGGCACGTATAATTAAAATAT
Source organism: Synanthedon andrenaeformis (assembly GCA_936446665.2). Classification (NCBI taxonomy): domain Eukaryota; kingdom Metazoa; phylum Arthropoda; class Insecta; order Lepidoptera; family Sesiidae; genus Synanthedon; species Synanthedon andrenaeformis. Next base: position 6,390,733 of record OW387781.2, on the reverse strand, counting down.
TCAAAAGTATTTTGAAATTAAATTTGTGAGGGACAATAAATCTGTAATTATAATTCATATTATTATAATAATATTGTTAAATAATATTACAAAATATCTTTTGTCAGTCTGTTGATATTTAATTAAGTATTGATTTTACTCTAGATAAAATATAACAAAAATTGGTGCAATAAAAGCTTATACATTGAAAAAAAAAAAATCAGCATTGACATTAGCTACGGCTTCTCTATGAGAGCGAAAGCAAAAGCAATAGTTGACCTTGTCTATAATTTGAAACCGAAAATTCCATAATAATTATGTTATGGTAGAATTTTAAGTATACACAAACGCCTTATAAAGTTTGGTATGAATCTGATATAACAATGAAGCAGTTACGGAATGTTTAAAGCAACTTGACAAGAAACTATGTTTACACTTTCAAAGGATTATAGTGACCATATTGTTAGGGGTTTTTTGCAATGTTATTTTCTTTTGATAATAAATTTCGCCATTGATTATTTTTTGGTGATTTTTTTTTCAAAATTACATATAGGCAATTATTGAAAATAAATTTAAAAATGTTAACAAAATCTGAAATGAGCCTAATTTAACTCAATATATTTAACATAATATCTAAATTATAAATGCTAATTATTATGAGATTAACATTTATAATTAGTGGCAAATGCACTGAGCGAAATATTTCCCACCTCTGAGTAGTTAATAATATCGGCGCAAAGACCTCACGGACCAGGAGACGTCTCGAATTTAAGACACCTTGTTTTTATTTACGTGAATAAATAAAAACAAGGTGAATTTAATTTTTCTGCCACAGTGGGAGGCAATTCAGAAAACTGATGGTAACAAAATCGGGGAATAAGTTTAATGCTGTAGCTATATTTCTATCATCTACACCCAAAATTTAATTATACCACTCTATAGCTAAAGGGTAAAGATATTTTTTTGGTAGGTATGCATGAGCAGCGGTTTGCCCAACTATTAGTGGATTTATTCTATCTGGTTTCTTGCTATTCAAATATTTTGGCGATATATGCCATTCAAATATCTTGTGTTTCAATAATTCAATGTGTTTTAATAATAAAATTGTGTTATAATTCAAATTTTATGCTTATACTTACGTTATTGATAAAACTTAGAAATTTTAAGGGGTTCTCTTTCGTAAGCCCAAACCGGTTTATGTTATGTTTTCTAAAGTTGAATTTTGTGTCTATGTCTACTCGATAACTGAAAATTTTCGCAGATACACCGTGAAGATTTAAGTGTAGTTACCCTACCAATATCAGAAACTATTTGAGACCTCCAACGGTGCCTCCGGGCACAATATTGTTACTAATACATATTTAACATAATATGTTGTTTTATAGTATTAGAATTTTCATGTTATCTTATCATATATCGCCTGTTTAAAAATAATAAATTAGGATCGTACCTGTAGCTATTTTATTATTAACCTGCATAACTTACACGAGTCTCTTACACGAAAAGTAATTTTTGACCGCAACTAACAGTCGTGTCTTTTGCAATATTACTGAATAACTACTTGGGTCTGCTGGTACGTGTTTACGTTACTGTTTAGGGAAGTAGTTTTGACGGCTTTACGTGATAAATGAGACTTCGTAGGTAACATGTACAGGAATCCGTTTATTTACAAATTTACCTACTTTTATACATTATTTATATTGACACATCGATAGGTACGACTTGGAACCTAGTTAAGATGAGTTAATAATATTATCCAAAATCATAAGAAATAATAAAATTACGTTTCAAAGATTTGATCTACAAAATAATGTATAACGTTCTACAAAATTTTGTTTTTATTCATGATAAAAAAATCTCATATTTTTGTAATTAGCTGTTGCACGCGACTTCGACCGTGTAACTTTATAAAATATAGTCCGTTACTCGCTGGTAATATATATATATATCTTTCTATAGGTGGAAGAATTTTTAAAATCGGCCCAGTAGTTTTTGAGTTTATTCATAACAAACATACAAATCTTCTCTCTTTATAATATTAGTATAGATTTGTATTTATTACTAATATTTAATATTTTAATTTTTATGACAGTATGCTTGCTTTGTGTTTCGGTGAGTGAGTAAGGAATGCCAGTGCTCATTTTCCTATCCTTCTCCAATACCTTGTCCCAAACCCTACTGTAGTCGGCAGCATACTTGCAGCACTTACCATCGAGTGGGCCGTCAGCCTGTATGCCGAACTTAACGTAAAAAAAATTGCTATTTATATTGATATTTTAAGTTTCCATTGCTGATAAATACACATGAACATTTGTGCTGGTGCAAGTTTCCTACAACTAACATTTTCATCATTAAAAATTCTTTGAAATATGTATCCAGAAATATCTAACGAAATGTTTTGACAGAGTTTTTTTTTAAGAGAACGCGGTCGTAGTTGTGCAAAAGACAAACGGGAAGTGTTATTTGTCGCTGCGCCAACGGCTTCCGGCGTTACTTCCGCCTACTCGGTTGCGCTACGACTCTTCAAGTAGAACTTGCCTAAATTTAACTAAAGGGAATATCTAGTATGTATAGTTATAAAGTATGTAATACGGGTTTCATTATAATGACTAAACGTATATGTGTTGTAACGTTTGAAACTTGTACAATTAGGTAAGAAGAAATTATAGATTTTTACTGGGAAAATATCGTGTATTTTGGTGATGGGGTTTCATAGATATTTAAATTTGAAACTATTAAAAAAGTTTGAAAGTACAAAAAATGTTTTTTTTTAATTTTCGAATGTTATCCCTATTTAGAAAATCTGTCAAGAAATTATTATTAATTCTCCAAAGTGTAAGTTAAAAAAAATGGCATAGTTTTGAACGATGTCCTTTCAAGTTCCATTAGTCAGATAGTGATTACACGAATAATAGTACCTACTTTTTACATGATCATTGTTTCACCACTAATTAGAAATAATCGCATCGTCGCTTTCATATATCAAATTGGCAATTAATATTCTACTGAAGTTTTTGTTAAATGTTTGATAAGTGTAGGTATTATTATACGATGTTAAATGCAGGTTTAGCCAATTTGACTTAACATCCTAGTTTTATTTGACTGTATTTTTCATCTGATTGTTGACGAGAATTTTAAAGTTATTCAATTTTTTATATAATAATTTAAGTTTAATTTTATTATAATAAACAGTTATTGTTTATTATATAAATAAAATTGTATGCAACCATTTTAACTCAAGTAACTCACTAGTTATTTTTATGGGACGCACGAATCTAATGAATCATCTAGAGAACGTCGTACGTAAGAAAGCATAAAACATAGCCAATGACTAATAAACACTGATCAAGTCAAACAAAAAACCAACATAATGCAAAGCAAAATTTTAAAGACATTCCCAAATGTTTCTTTACATGGTATAATTTGTAGTCGCTTTCCGCGACTGTCTGTATGGCCGCTAACTCCTCCTAAACCACGCAAAGGATTTTAATGCCGTTTTCCCCATCAGTTTGATTATTTTTCATGATTTTTTTTTATATAAGTACATAATATAATAAAATCTAACTAAGTTTTTTTCCTTAGCGAAGCTGAGAGCGGGTAGCTAGTAGATATGTTCCATAATCAAAATATCAATTTAAGCATTTGTTATTGTTTTTAATAATTTAAATATGTTCATATGCATTGTCTTTGTTTAAAATGAGCTAGGATGCGTACAATTTTCTAGAGGGCAATCAAAAATTAAGACCAACAAGAGTACAGAGCGTTTCAATCAAAGCAGGTCCATGCATTATTCAGTGGGTAGCTAACTCGGAGGCTCAGTAATTGAAATGCGCCAAACGGTCCAACGGTTCGCCTCTACGATGCTAATCGCATTGGCACCTCACATAAATCACTATCCCTTTTAAATGATGTTATTGGTATAGTTGTGAACTAGGGCGGTTTGCATCCATAATGCTTTGGTGTTGGTCCTGGAAGTTATAGTCCCCTCGGGAACCTAATTGAATGATTAACATATTCGCTAATAGATTCGTCTTTATATTTGACTGGTGATCCGCTCCGGCTTAGCACACGTGCAATTTGTTCTGCAAATTATAATATAGGAACCTGCTTCGTTTAACGTTCTTTTAATTAGTGAAAATCCCATTAAAATCCGTTGCGTATAGTTTAAAAGATCTAAACGTACATACAGAGGGTCAGACGGCGGGAAACGATTTTATTTTGTACTATGCAAAAAAGCGAATAAAATAAATTTGAAGTGAATGAAATAATATGGGAGAGCTCGTTTGGTATCAGACTATATCTTTATTCTATAAAAAATATGACGCGTAAGTCAGTCAAGTTTATGTGGCACGAGAGTATTGCAAAATAAACCATGTTGGACCATATTAATATTGTAGTTACACCATATTTTTTTCATATTTCTATCTTTTCAAACTAAGAAAAAATACCCACACTTTCTTTAAACCCAGTGGGGTTTAAAAAAAAATCTTTATCAACTATGTACTAATCTATATCAGTATGAAAGTAAAGATTTCTAAAACATTTGAGTTTTATGTTCGAATATACCTAAACAAAAATGTAAGCATTATTTCTCCCATTTTGGGGCAGATTATATACATATAAACCACTAATAATCTGTGTGTACTAATGTATACAAATGATTCAAACATAAATTGTTCAGAACAAACTTTCGTAGTTTGGGCATTTGTTATTTAGATATCCGGACTGCTAATGGAGATTTATAACCAACTCATTATTTTGCCCAACAGATTGAATTTCGGTCAAAATTCATTATTACCGTGCTGTTGTTAAAGTTTAACTTTACTACAATCTCTGATTTCTGTAATCAATTCAGGCATGTCTAGTCCATACTAGGGTAAGATTTCTCTACATTGTCGCTACCGTGTGCCGGCCACATACTGCGTCCAATATGAGGGAGTGTATCTAATTCTAATATAGAATAAAAATAACGATCTAAAGATAGCTGAATAAAGCTCTGAATACTGATTAAAAATTAATGACTTTTATACTGAATAAGCTCTGAAAAATTAATGACCTGAAATTTACTTTATGGCAAATTTAATTTAAAAATATATATACGAGAAGTTACTTTATTTAAGTATCTATTTATATTAACACTGATGTTTTAAATGTCGAAAACTTATTTTTATGCATTAATAAATTATTCACAATTTAATAAAGAAAAACTGTAAATATCTTGTGTTTTAACCCATTTTTTCCTGTCGATTACGCTTAATTACCTGCCTACATTGCAAATTTAATGAACCAAATTCATTAAAACTGAAATTCGCTCGGCTGGAAAAACATGATGCATAACGTCGATAATTATTTTATTTTATGAAACCCTGTTTCACTTAATATATTTTTAATTAATTATTATATGCTGCTAGAGTACGTTCATTGACATTAAAACACACCAATATAAAAGCACATATTGCCCATTTGATCATATTACCAAAACCGCAGTGTTTTGTATGATATATTATTTCTAACAATCCGCTGTAAATAATAAAATGAAAGCAATTTTTATATAAAAATCATAAGCCAGGATGACCGTCCATACCATAATATATGGTTATCGTCGCCTGTATATACCGAAATACGATAGAACAAGTGCTGTTATAATTTCGCATAAAAGCCGTTCCTTTGATGGAGAAAACTGGAGACATAAACTCCCGAGTGTGGAACATAAGGAACCTAATGAAAATATCAGCCGAAGGATCAGACAATTTTAAGTGTTAATAGTAACAATTGAACTGGTTATAAGGTATTTTATAATAACGACCAAGTATATTCCATTCCGCAACAAAGAATATTAGTCGATATGAAAATTTCAAAGCTGGCGAAAAATTCAATGAAATAAAAAAAAACAAAGATTTCATTCAACACAGCTAACGCAAACGGTTCCTGAAACATTTGTAATTAAAAAATTCCATTGCATTTGATAGAATATAAAGCAACGCTTCGCTGTTCCCTAGATGGGTGTAAATTGTAGAACGTGGATCTCTCAAATATTTACCGAATACTTGTCCGGACGCGCGGGCGCTCCCGTGAGCACAGTTTGCGGTGGACACACGGAACAACATTGCGGACTGCCCGCATCTTAAAACTCATCTTGATATTAAAAGTGAGACGAGCTACGCGGCAAATGCAGTTCCGAAATTTTTAAGCACCTCTCACACTTGACAATTTCATGTGTAATAATACTAATTTAAAACCATTTAAAGTTATAATAATACTAGCGACCCGCTCCCGACTTCGCATGGGTGAAATTTTTTCCAACAAATTTTTTTCTGTAATTTTTTTTTCTTTAGTACTACATACTTGTTTGTTGGAGTGTTCCAACAAGTTAATTTGGTTTCACGTTGACTAGAAGAGCCCTGCGCTTCATTTGACAGGATACTGGATTTCTTGCTATACATAGTTACATATTATTACTACATTAACCGATTACGTTGAGTAATGAACGCTGTGTTTCTGCGTGCAGTGCTATGTATGCGGACTATGTAGCTATAAAAATTGAAACACGGGACTATACAGTCGGAACGTGTTAACTATTTTAGGAAGTAGATAAGTCATCTAAACTATTTGTTTTTCCTCTCTGTGTCGTGTATTAACACCACCCTTTAGAACTAATAATGTTATTGAATCCATAACATGACTATAAACGGTAATAGTCAACTCATATCTCCATATGTTTTATTACGGACTGGATCTAAACGTTTGGAATTATTTATTAGGTACTCCGTTTTTAAGCCCTGAATGAATACATTATGTTATCTGAAGCGTAGGTTTTTAAACTATTTTATATGTTAAGCTCTACAGACAGGCTGGCTGACGGTCCACTTAATAGTAGTTGGCTACTTACTAGCAATGCCACAGACACTGCATGTGCGCTGCATAGTAGGAATTATTCCTTATTCCTACTGACCATAGTAGAAATAAGGATAGGGCTTAGGAAATGGGCTCTGGCATCCCTACTCACTTACCGAAACAAAATAGCACACATTTAATCATTTCTCGGCGGTCTTCAATAAGGGGGTGGTTACTGCCGCCAGAAGGGCTGCCCAAATGACTGCCGCAGTGTGCCCTGCCAGTACTTTCCAAATCCAGAACAGAGCCAACTTTGAAAAAAGTGCGGAAAGCGGTATTCCCTATTACTACTTAAGTATGCAAGCAAGCAAGCATAAATACCAGGTCGTACTACAAATTGGCAAACTTGATATATGCTGGAACCACCTACCGGCGGAGGAGAGCACTAGTGATATGCTAATTTAATTTCGTAAAAAAATTAACTTTAATTGTTTCACGCATTGAAAAAGGTGTTTAACATCATTTCATGTTCAATACCTAAAGAATTTCCAATACCTAAAGTGAAATTTAGAATATTAAGGCATCTAAACAGACATCATATTGCACTTCACAGACTTGAACATCTACCCAGAGGAATAGAAGTATTAAGGTCAGATCACCGAGTTTTTAGATTTTTGTTTTTAGATTCATCAATAAATAAAAAATATAAAAAATAGTTAACATTTTAAATTGAAGCATTAATCTACAGGACAGAGCACTTGTAATAACGAAACAGAACAACGGAACAGAAATTGTGCTAGTTATAACAGCACACCTAGTGTATTTCACACCCCCTTTCACAATGTACCGACCTGCAGTGTTCGATATCCCTGAATCAGCAAGCCAAGCAATATCCTCCCTTCGACCGTCGTAAAACCCACGATTCCAACGTTCATATTCGCCTGTGCAGTCCTCTGAACCGTGAGTTGCGTTAACATAAGTTCCCTGTAATATTTTTCATACAATACCGATACATATTTTTACGAGGGATCAGCTATGTCATGATATTACCAATAAAGTTGCTCCGCCAATAAGTTTTCGTAGTACAATTTTACGACGTGTGTCCGGCGATCGTATTTCCTTTTTTGGATATTAAAGATGGTGTTTATAAAATGATGACGTTGTAGGGTTTAACTGATGGGAAACATCCACCAAGATATGAAGTATCATAAACTAATTGTAATGTTACTTCTATTGAGAAGAAATTGAGAAGAATGGCAATCCAGGGTGTGTAACTATATAGTAGCTATTTGACCGAAGCACCCCATATTATATATTTATTGTTATAACTTCATTTCGGGTAAAAATACAGATATTACGAAGTTATGTAAGATAAGTTATGTAAACTTTAGATAGGTAAACATAGATAGCATAGGCTTTACGCCAAACTTGTGGTGTTCATAACGCGAGCAGTTAAGTTAAATTATTAACTTAAGCAAACAATATTACAAAATGATTAATTACTTACTGGCTCCTCTTCCAAAATATCGATCCAGTGTCAAGATTAAAGTGTTTGTGTTCACGTTTGAAACTGGTTGCCAGTTCTAACAATGTTTGAAGGTGTATTAAGTTATGCAAATACATATCTACTACATATTTTTAACGTACATACAAATTATGGCTTATAAATTTAGTTGATATTTTTTTATTATTCATATATAATAATTATAAATTACATCATTTTACACACACTTCATGGAATTAAAGAAATTATACACTTGCTTTAATATAATTTTAGTTCATCACTCCTTCTTAGAATGATGACTTAACCTTTAGATGTTTCAATGTCAAAACAGATAATGATCCGATTTACATTAACCTGGCAGCAGTAAGTACAATTACCTGCACACGTACAAAATCAATAACGACACAATGCACACTCCATTCTCCATAGCTCGGCTGGATGCTGACTCGAGGGCTATTGAAACTGGAGTCAAGTGCTACTTAACTCGATAGCTTTTTAGATTCCAACCATTAATAATGTTATTTGTCTTTTATAGCGATTAGAAGTGCAATGAAAATAAAACCAAGGTATTCTTAATTTTTAAAAGGTTTAATAATTCTTAATTTTTATTTTCATAGATAAATACTACATATGTATAAAAAAAGAGATAAAGGGGAGTATAAAGTACCTACTCTGTCTCTGTATACTAATTTCGGAATGTTTAATTTTTTTTTTTTTTTTTTGCTTTAACCCCGCCAGCATCATGCGCTGAAGCCCTATATTCGCTACATATTCATACCAGTTCTCGCTTTCTTTCCTCTCGCACTTTTATTCTTTATACTGTTTCTTTCTTTCAGTTGAGTCAAATGGCTCGTCTAGTCATTCAAATTAATATTATACTATATTATTGTAGATACATGTAGTGGAATTCAACCTAATTTGCTTGCCCTCTTGCTTTCGCTCTCGCTGGTCGGTGAAATTCCTATCTGATAGTCAGTAGTATAGTCCTGACACATTGTATAATGTGTTTCATATACTTTTGTCGTTTTATACGGCGGATCGTTGACAAAATTTCTATTTTCAAAAAAAAGGTGATGATAAATTTATAACGAGTGTATATAATTGTATATAAGCGCATCAAATATTTTTCTGTCGTCTCGGGGTTTTCTTTGCTGAAAAAATAAAATAAAATAAACTAGTGCATCTAGTGCACTAGTGATTTTGTTATCGTAATTCTTTTGTCGTTTTGAGTGGTTTTTGCTTATATTTAGATTGTGATAAAAAAAAGACCGGTGGGTTATGTCGGACTCCCGCCCCGAGATGGTAGTGGGGTTGCACTTAGACGTATTGCAGGTGTTGCAAACCTCGGAGTAAGTAATAATCCATCACGAAGAGCAAAAAATGTAGGTAAAAAATTAACAAATTATTTCTGGGAACAATATCAAAGATTGTAATTGAGGTATAATAATAAAAAAACTTACTATCACTTCCAGGAAATTGTTCCTTCCTGTTTTATTGTTTGATAAAACAGGATTGTTTGATATTTCGCGCCCGTCGTCGCAACCGCGCTAGGCTCGCAGTATGGCCCACGCCATACACGTCTAAAGAAATTTTCACTTTATAAAATATATTTACTAAATTAGTTAAAGAAATACCTAGCATTCAAGGGTTCAATCGCAACGTCAAACAAAATCCTCTGTCACATGTCATATGTGACGTGAATAAAGTTTCGATATATAGATAGAAAAGTTGAAAACGGTTGTAATAAAAGATTTTGTTATCGATAGGTCTAACTGAATAGAAAATAATACGAACAAACCTTTTGAAGATGTATCTGTAGAAAAATAAACCATTCATTACTATAATAGATAATCTCATGATCATACATGTACACGTAAAGTATCTACAATGACAATTCTATAGATCAAACACACAATAAGGTTCACATATTCTGGTAAACATTTTTGGCTATTATACACAGCTTTTTTTGTGGTAGAGGGAATGTAGGAAAAATATCTAGATATAAAACTAAATAGAACTAAGTAGAATAGAATATAAGAGAAAAGACAATTGTACGACTATAACTAAATTATTATAACCATTTATTTGCTACTATTCTTATGGTCCATCGCTCGTCTGGCAATCGCGCTACATGTCCCGCCCATTTCCATTTTAATTTCTGAGCATAATTAAGAGCATCAGTGGCTTTTGACATGTTTCTGATTTTGGTGTGTCTTATTTTATGGATTTTCTTTATTTTTAGCATACTGCGTTCTAGTCCCCGTTGGCATGTTATAATTTTTTCTTTTATTTTTGTTGTATACTTCCATGTTTGACACGCATATGTCAGGCACGGCAAGAGACATGTGTTCATTACTCTAGTTTTAGTTTTGACTGGCATGTTGCTTTTAAAAATCTCCTTTAAGCTCCAATACTTATTCCACGTGTGTTGTATTCTTCGTTCTATTTCCGATTCATTATTTTTCCTGTCGAAGCTGATTTGTTTGCCTAAGTATACGTATTTTTCTGTGTAGTTCAGTAGTTCATTGTCGACCGATATTGTCTTTTCTGTGCTGTTAGTCATTACCATAGTTTTCGTGAGGTTCATCTCTAGACCTACTTCCTTGCTAGCCACATTCAGTGATTGGATCATAGTTTGTAGTTGCTTGCTCGATTCCGATAGGAGCACCAGGTCATCTGCAAAACGGAGGTGGCTTAGGTATTTTCCGTCGATGTTGAGACCTATGCCCTTCCAATCTAGCTTTCTTATTATCGACTCCAGTATAGCAATGAATATTTTAGGGGAAATAGGGTCACCTTGTCTTACACCCCTTTGAATGGGGAAACTTGGGCCTATTTTTTCCAATTTAACTCTGCCTGTGTTATTACTGTAGATATTTTTGATCACCTGTATGTACTCATTTTCCACCCCTTGATCTTTTAGTGTCTTCCATATACTAGAATGTGATACGGTATCGAAGGCTTTTTTATAATCTATGTATGATATGTATAGAGCTCTCCGCCTTTCTTGATATTTTTCAATCAGCAATTCCAGGGTATGAATATGGTCAATTGTCGAAAAGCTTTTCCTAAATCCCGCTTGTTCTATGGGTTGTACAGCATCTAAAGTGGTACTTATTCTTTGGTTTATAAGGACCATAAGAGTGACATCGTGGAAAGACCCAAAAGGGAAACGCTACAGAGGTAGACCGTACAAGAGATGGGAAGACGATATAATCGAGACGGCTGGTCCATACTGGATGCAAGCAGCCCAAGATAAAGACAATTGGTTTTCTTTGGAGGAGAGCTTCACCTGCGGAGGGGTTTTTGCAGAAGTTAAATGTTAAATTTTATATTTTTAAACAGTACTTATATCACAAATCAACTCATTTTACCGTATAATATATGCAGCCACATTGTATTATATATATAGTCACATTGTATTTAACTTTCGCAAGAAATAAAAGGCTTTTTATTTATTTATTTGCTACTATTAAATTGATTCCATTTACTCGTCGCTCAAAAAAGAAACTTCAGAACTGAAGAAATTTTGATTGTAAAATTTAAAGTCATATAAACCTTGATAGCAAATGTAGCTACTTACATCGCAATGACAGTGTATAAAACACTTGAAATAATTCTACATATTATTTATTCATTATAATTTTCATTAACATTTTTATTTTTATAAAATATCAAATTCTTATAATAAAGACTATAAATTATTCCTTTTTCGTTTAAATTTCAAATACTTACGTCACTACAATCACATCTATTTCTCACATTTTCATTCTCAAAATAATTTTGATATTTTTTAAATCTTCCGAAAAATAATCTATGTTATCTGTGAGACCTCTGTTTGCTTATTACAAAATGTAATTAATTGTTATTCTGCCATCAATTTTTTAATTCTCGTCTCAACCGAAATAGGACTAAAATTGTGCCAGTGAACGCGGTGTAACAGAAATTATTACACAAAAGTGTCAATTAGTGTAATTCTAAATGTACGAGTATAAACGGTAGGTGAGCGGGATGAGTTGCGATTTCACTGAATGACTAAGCGAACGTGAAAGCGTAATAAAATTTTAAAAATAATTTTCTTATTATTTCCAACAATGGAACAACCTGTGGAGCTAAAAGCACGCAATGAATGGAACAATATAACTTCGCCAGCATGTTTTATCTAACTGCTTAGAGATATATTTTTCTTTACAACATGACAACACAAAATGTGTAACCGCTAATAGAGCCATTTCCTTATTCGTCACAAAGATACTTTTAAATTGCTTTGCGATCAAAGCTTTCCTGTTGATAACAATTTATTAGAAAAGTTTAATGAACGCGTATCTATTTACACTGACAGCAATAAATCTTTAAATTACTTTTTAGCTATCGTTACTGTTGCTTTTTTATATATTTTTACTAGCTAGTGCCCGCGACTTTGTCTACGTTGAAATTAAAAGATATTATAACGCCTGACATTACACTTTTGCAAAACTAATTTTCAAAGTTTCCTTTTTTATTTAACCTTGCTCCTGACAACTCAGAACTTTTTATTGTTTTTTGTGTGTCTTTAAATAAACTTAAAATAAAGAATAATTTCATGCGAATACAAACATGGTATCTAGATAAATTAAAATATACATTACCTATACCTACGTACGAGTATATATGTGTAAAATTTCACGTTCAAAATTTAGTTTCCATAACATCAACAAAGACTGAACCTAACATTGAATAATATTGTGTTTCAACACAATTGCCGCGTTTACAATGAAAACGAAATGGTTCCATCACTCGCACATCAAATTTCCAACAGAATAGGATCGATTACTGTATTATATTATTAAATGTTCAAACGATGATTCTATTAGAAGGATTTGCAACACATTGAAATCATTTCAGTATCGTCATGTCGGGAGTCTGCGTGCATGAGCCTGTGAGACAATGTGGAAAGGCTATTACTAATTACTAATTTATTATAATTTTCGATATGTCTATTGTATTTTTAGATAGCCATACGTATTAGATATTAGGTTCCTTGTGTTGCTCATGTCCTTCTTATAGGAGACGGTAGCCAAATAAGTCCACTTGATAGCCAAGCAACCTATTAATTTAACAATAATTGTATGTTACCTTTTTATATAAGAATATTATTTTCAACTATAACAGTGATTTCAATCAGAAAGTAAGTAAGTTTTTTGAATAATAATAAGTTATACAAAAAGTTATTGTTATAGATCTCGATACGAAAAATAGGAAATGAAGCAATTGTCAAACCAGGCGTGGTCATCGCCCGGGTTCCCGCTAAAAACGGGGGACGCAATTTCCGTTAAGATCGTCTCAGTAAGGGGTTTCTTTTTTTTCTTCAAAATTGTGCCTATATTCCAGATTACGTTATTGATAAAGTTCTTATTAGTTACATAGTTTGTTAATACATCTGTACAGACAAATACATAAATAATAAAGCCTAAGTGAGAAAAAAATGCCTATCTTAAATTTAGTGACGCATTTCCGGCTTGATTTTTATTTATATATATTACATGCACGTAAGATAATATACGCGTATAAAATTTTATTCAAGGTTTACCTTTGTTAAATTTAAGTGTTTACGCGGAAGATTTGTTAACGATGTCATACTATTTAAGATCAAAAGTAATCCTTTAAGCTCGATGGGATGTATCGGCATAGCACTTCTCTTCATGTCTATTTGCGTTTATGTTTTGGAAGGAATTGGCAGCACAGCTTCCTCTTTTTATCACACCCAAAAATGCTTGTTTTCGTATTTACTTCTGACATTGTTCTTCCCAAAAAAAAATCATCTGTATCTATGTGTGTATTCATTCAGTAAGAGTTGCAATATCACTAGTTTCCTTTATGAGGCCATTCGCACGTTGTTTACTGAGAGTAAGCTTATATACGCTTGCAAGCTAATCTTTATATATAAAAATCAATCGCTTTGATTTTTTGATCCAAAAATGGTTGGATCGATTTCAATTCGGTTTTCACTTATGGATAGAGAAATAAACGGGAAAAGAATTGTATGTATGTATAAAAATTGCACCCTTTGCGAAGCCGGGAGCATTTTCGTTATAAATTATATATTTATAAATTATATTTTCGTTATAATACTAACTAGGTTATAGTAGTAACTAGGTGACCCAGCGAACTTCGTACCACCTCAAAATAAAAACCCGGACAATAAAAAAATGTATGAGAGAATGAATTTTATTTATTTACAATTTCTTTTAAGTGAGTATTTCAGATGTTTTAATAGATATTCTGCTATTCGGCGCGGATCAAATTCAACAAATCAAAGCTCACAAAAATCGGTCCAGCCGTTCTCGAGTTATAACATGACTTTTCATTTCAATCCATTTATTGCTAAACCATAATGTATAATATGTTTTATATTATGTTTTATATTATTATTATGTTATTATTATATTATATATTATGTTTTATATTATGTTTTATATTATTATTATGTTATTATTATATTATATATTATGTTTTATATTATGACTTTCTTTTATATAATATTTATACAATTCCATGAGCTATTTGTTACTTATTGAATTTATGTACCCCAATTAAACGTATACCTACCTGGTCTCACAGCATAAAATCAAATATCGGCTCAGTATCTTGTATTCGCAGCCGATCGAAACAACAATCACATTGCATCGTGTTAGCCAAACAACCAGATTGGACTTGGTAACAGCGAAACAAGAGAATTGCATTTCAAGACATATGTTGGTCTATTTTAGTGAGAAATCAGTGTGTGTTTCTGGTACGCGTTTGAAAACTGATATCTACGTAGATGACAGTATATAGAGCACGTATTTCTACGATAAAGGAAGCAATAGGCTAAGCTATTTCTAAAACGCTCGAGTGTTACCCGCATATACCATTAATATCGTACGTGAATAGTCTTATTTTGTCGTATATTCTGAGCTTAGTAAATACATCCTATTTAATATAAATATATTATATTAGTCCCAGAGGAATGAATGGCACAAATACTTACTCTTTTCTTCAAATCTACTTTAAGAAACAAGATGGCCTCTTTAATTCAAAATGATTAATGATTTAATTTAAGCTTTAGTATAATAAAACACACATCCACACATTTAAACATTATATTTATACAGAGTGTGGCCTGTAATAAGAGCAATAAATTTAAACGATGATTCTATAGAGTATAGAGTATACGCAGTTACCTTAACCTAATAATAAAGCTTATACTCCATAAGCTCCAAAGTGCTTATACTAGATATAGCAATCCAAAGTCACCATAGATAAATAAATGAATTTCATCATCGCTAAATTGTCGGTTATCAGTCGTTAGATGTAAAGGGGACTTAGTCAAAGTAACATTTTAAAAACGATAACGAAGTTCGAAAGAATAAAACGTATGGGATGTATCACGTGATTTAGCGACGGCATATATCAATCCCATACATTTTATTATTTTCGAACTTCGTTATCATTTCGTTAACATTTTAAATTGTTTCTTTGACTAGGGACCCAGGGTACTAGGGCGAGAACTATCGTAAATGTCAATGTCTAGTACTCCTACTGGACACAATATGTCTGTAGTAGTACATTGCTGGCTCGATTAATTTTGTTAGAAAATAACAGTAAATATGTTTTTCATTTTAATTAATTGAAACCATTTGGAATCAATTACTGATTCGTTAAAGGGTCTATGTTTTAATTTATGGCTCTTATTACAAGCCACATCCTTTATATAAATTACATTTATGTTTATTAAAATGAAAGTTAAAACAAAGCAAATCAAGTTTCTAACAGTACCTGTGTAATGGAAGCATCATAATCACGTTCGTTTATAATCCGCAGGGATCAGCAGCCGTATGGCGTTTACTCGGCTGCCCCGCACGAGGAAGGTGTGCTAACATTAACTTAATCCAATGTAAGTGTGCGTCAAGTTTCCGTTCTCGCTAAACAGACTGTTTGAACAAAGGCCTTCTCTAACGTTCGTTTGGGAGTCTACAGTACAGGAGTGACGTTACATTTGTAATTGTAATAAAGCATCGGCGACCGCGCGAGTTTAGATTGTCGACGTTCACATCTCTCCTTACTCCTACTAAGAGCTTGTCACTTGATTAGCGTAAGCCTTTTCCTTTCGGTTTCTTATTTTTGTACTTTTATGTCTTATTTTTGTATGTCTTGTTATAGCACAGAGTTTCACGTTTCACTATGGTCTTCTGTAAAAGCCTGTCACCAGACAGACTAATTGCGGAACGCAGTGTGCTCTACCTCTATTCAATTCTGAATTGAAATAATTCCAACAAAGGTTATAAATGTCTGGTTATGACATTTTCAAATGATTCCTTTAGTTATATGAAAGTGAAGCCCAGTTTATATGGTTGTATATGGTGAATCACAAGTTAACAAAATAATAATAAAAAAAAACACGAAATTGTTATGTCTTCATTATAATTAAAAATACTTGATTCCTTTATGAACTTATAATTACGCAATTTCTTAAAATTAACATAAAAAAATTTAACAATAAAAATCTTTAAAAAAAATACGATACTGTAAGCGTTATAAACATAGTAGGGGATAGATATTAACATCAGTGTACAGGGAGTACGACGGAATTCAATTTGGGACTAGATTTAGTCTTACGTGTGTGGAAGTTCTGGCGGTAAGCCAAATTACTTTTACTATTTTAACTAAATTCATACCATATTACATATAACAATTTTTGAAACGTTATAAATACAAGTTTCATTATCGTTATATTTTTGGAGGAAGCAGTTAGGATTAATATATAGGTACTCTATATACTTTGTATACAGGGCGTCCCACGACTATGCCACATGGAGGGAAAGTACCTTGAATATTGTAGATGGAACATTTTACTGAAAGAAGACATTATTTTAATTTAAAAAACAATTTAAACTGCATTCATAGATTTTTAAATAATTACATGGTTGAACTGGGAATCGAACTCGCTACATGAGAAAAAAAATTACCCTGTAACTTTATCATACCGATCGAAAGGCTTCATCATAAGGATTATTTTTTGCTAAATAACATAGTATCAGAAATAAAAGGAAGACCATGAATTTTAACGTTTTTAATACAAAATTAATCATTTTATCAAATGCTCAAAATGAGTCCCATACTGTTGAATACAAAGTCGCACTCTTTTGATTATTTCACTCCCTGTCGATTTTTTGATCTTGTTGTGGTGGATATTTAGAATAATACGTCTAAGTTCTGTTTGTAGCTCGTTTTTACGCGTATAATTTACGCGTCAGGATACAGCCATACAGCTCGATTTGTTGCATACAACCAGGTACCTACTAATTACATTTTATCATGCACTTAAATTATAATAGGGAAATGATGCGTACTTCTCAAGTGGGTACATTTATTAGTAATAGTAATAGGTACTTATGATAATGCCGTTGTATGTCCTTACGGCAGTGTCAGCTTTTAATTTTTCTGAACAAAATTTCACATCAAATGTTAAAATTCATGGTCTTCCTTTTATTTCTGACACTATGTTATTTAGCAAAAAATAATCTTTATGATGAAGCCTTTCGATCGGTATGATAAAGCTACAGGGTAATTTTTTTTCTCGTGTAGCTGGTTCGATTCCCGGTTCAACCATGTAATTATTTAAAAATCTATGAATGCAGTTTAAATTGTTTTTTAAATTAAAATAAAGTCTTCTTTCAGTAAAATGTTCCATCTACAATATTCAAGGTACTTTCCCTCCATGTGGCATAGTCGTGGGACGCCCTGTATACTCTAAAAGTTAACATTTTACTTATAAAATCGTTCTGACTGACTATCAATGCGTAACCAAAACTAAAAGTCGAGAAAGCTGAAATTTAGAACATATATTTTATAACGTAAACATCCGCTCAGAAAGAATTTTTGATTTAACTCCGTGCAAAGCCTGGGAAGGGTCACTAGTATCTGCATACGCTTAGATATACGTCAATCAGTCGCTTCTTGAACTGAGCGATGGTGTGACATAAGCTGTCGGCGCCAATTTCCATCTATTCTCGATCCAATCTGAATCTGATGCTACATTGAAATTTTGAATATTGTATTCCTATATACTATGTTAATATAATATTCTGTGTCATAAATGAATAAGAAATTCAAAATAAAGTCAGGCATAGCACTACCTCAAAATACAACTATATAGTTTCCAATTTTCTTGCATAATTTTTTTTTTTTTGGTGCACACACAGCAAAATTTCAAAAAACAAGCGATTGTTGTTTAAAACACAAATGAATATACATGCGCCCATCGCAAAGCGTGTTGCAGTTGGACAAGTAATTATTTGTACAAAGCTCGCCTGACCATACAGCCGTATCTAAAATATAACCGCCCGAATGTGGAACGGGAACGGTAGCACATTTGAAAGTTATTAAAACTTTTCAGTTTTAAAGGATCCATGCTGTTTAAATTACGATTTTCTAGTTAAACTTGCTTGACTTTGTTTAGTTCGATTGACGGAACTATTCTGTTTTTAATTGGAACTCTTTATGAAGTGCTCGCAATGAAATGGGTCTCTTCTGACATGAAATTTAAATTAACTCGTTGCCAACTAGACGTTGACGTGTCTATGGATCTTTATATGTACGAGTCTCTTAGTTTACTTCTTTAATTGATTTTGACGAGTATAGGCCTAACATTCCAATAATTATTGGGTGTCGTTCGTTAGTAACTGTTTGAATTGGTGAGATGTATATTGAAGTTCATTTATATATTCTGATATACTTTTGTATTAATTATGCATTTAATTTGAAATAATAATCCTTCCATGCTTTAATTACCACGCAATTTTGAGGTAGTTTTCACTAGATTTTTCACAGTTAGATAATTTTTCACGAAAGGTTTAAATTGCTTTGTAATCAATTACATAAGAAATAATACTTATCGAGCTGATAGTAAATTGTAAAATCGGAATGTGTATGCAACAATGTGTTTTGCATACGAGTAGATACGGTGTATAAAATACTTTCAGGGAGGAGAAGCACACTGTTCGTCTTAGAAACACCTGTAGTCTAAATATACGAAAGTTCCAGATATACAATATTCCAGTAACCATTAAGCCGTTCTGTAGGTACTGAAGATACTGTAGGTATATCTATTGGTTATTAAAAATAAATTTATTAAAAAATATAATAAATTTAAATATTTCATTACTTGTGACGTCATAATTTCTGGTATTAGAGTTTCAATTTTGCATAGGACTTTGCTTCGCAATGTTGCTTGAGTCAGTTGTCATATGACATCAAGTGGGCTGCCAGCCTGTTTGTCTTCCACGTGTCTATCATGTGACTAATAAAATTTAGGCTACATTTTTTTACATTTATCTAAAAGATGACTAAATAAAATTTAGGCTACAGTTGTTTTCAAATCAATCCACTAAATTATGTCCTTGGTATGCAACCAATATAAATTGAAGCAGTTAGATGACATTTAGTAGCACATATCTCATTAGGGCACCTAATCAAATTATCATGCACCTAACATTTCCGTCTATATTAATGTCAGCAGTCACGTTATGAGATTACTAGTGTCAGGTATCCAATGTTGGCCACTAATTAGAACTACTAATAATATGAACGGCTTAATTTGTATGAAATAAAGATTTCATTAGACAGCACTCCACTGTTCAGAGAATGAAGATATTTATTTTTTAATGTAAAAGTTGGCAATTAGGTTAACGGCATTTTATTGTAGAAATTATATAATGTGGTGACAATATGTGATACTAAAATTGGAAATTTGTAGTTTATAGTAATTTAATGTATTTAAATTGTAGTGAGTGATCGTCGCATCGATAAAGATGCTGGGCGTTATAATACTTTAAAAATTCTTAGATGATCCAATTTAATTTTCCAACGCGCACGAAGTTGCGGGCACCAACTAATATAAAATTCCTACATATATGTTACCTGCATTCAGCAAATAAACAATTATTATTGTTATTGTAATTACCACCGAAGCTCACCTACAAGTTTAATAAAAGCTCGTCTATAAGTTTAATGATGAGCACAGCGTAGACTACGAGTACTTTTGCAAACAAGATGCGCCATAATTGCTTTTAATTTTTTTAAGCTCGTTTCTACTATCGGTTTTCCTAAAGAAAGTAAATAGTTTAATCCGTATTCCATTGTATTCGCTTGAGTGTGACAGTAGAACCTTTAATTAAACTATTTCTGGCTTAAACTTAAATCCAACAAAGAGTTAATTTGAATATTAATTAAATTTAACAAGTCCAGAACCGACAATAGAATGCCTTTAAATACGTGGCCACAATAGTCGACATGTGGCTCGATCGGAATTGCAAGCACTTCACAAGGCAAACGGCATAGTTCAACCGCTAGAGGTACCTACATTATAAATGTGCATACTAAGGATTGGAATTAATTACTGTCTATTATCTCAATAATCTAATGGTAATATCTAACTCAATATATATATACAGGGTGGAAAGATAAGTCGGGCCCTGGAGGGAAACTACCTTAAATCCTTAAGTTAGCTCATTTTACATAAAGGAAACATTCCTTTATTTTTAAAAAGAAACAAAACTGCATTCAAAGATTTTCTAAAACTCGCTTGGCTCGCCCGGGACTCGAACCAACTAAAATTAAAAAAAACAAACACTCACTATTTTATTATACTACTCGCTATTTTATTATACTAATCGCTATAAAATTTCGAATATACGAAAATGAATGTTCTATTTTAATGTAAATAACGTCGCTATTCGCTCCGGTCTCCGCTTTTGTAAGTGGTATTAACAAAAAACCTGTCGACATCTGCAAATAAGGAAATTATGAAACCGCGGCAAAAAGCAGCGATTCAGGTTTTTGTTCGTTCACTACCTTTTGTTTCACCCTTTCTTTAATTTAAACGTCAAATACTACGTTAGGCACAGTTTGCAGTATGAACAGGTAAGTTCCTACTCCTACTGTAATTACTTTAAAACTTTATTAATAACCAGTGATTATCCTAAATTAAGGAATGCTTTTAATTTTATAATATCAAAGTTATATAGGTTCTTTCAGATAATAAAGGTATAAAAATAATATATTTTTACAATTTTTTTGAGAACTCTTTCTAACGCACGCACAAAATATTTCAAAACACTTATCGATTACTTATACTTAAGTTTAATACGTATTTAGTATAAGTACCTGGTATTTTACAATTCACTTTGTTTATGTATTTGCTTATTATTTATTTTTGCTCTAGAAGTTTGACCGGTTTAAAACTGACTTATTTTCAGTGAGACATTTTTCACCCTTGAGAAAGGGTGGTATCCACCCCAGGATAAAAGCGACCCCCGGAACAGGTTCAACTTTGAAGTACAGGGTAAGTAAAACCTGGCTCAAAATCTTCGTGTAAATCTGTGCCGTTTGGCAAATTTATAAGGGAGAACGCTCATTGACTAACTAATAGAGACTACGTTTCAGTGTCGTCACAAGTAACACAGACAAAACCAAGGTTTTGGACGAACGTCAAATATAATTTATCAATAGCTAGCTAATGCCCGCGACTTCGTATTAAAAAATAAATAAGCAATATAACGCTTGACCTCTTGTTGATATAACACTTTGGCCGGCGTTAGTTTTCTATTTTATTTTTGATGATCCCTTGAGGACAGTACTTTTTATTTCTGATTGAAAGGTCATCCTTTTTTATATCCCTTACAACGTGTATGCAAAATTTAAGCAGTTAAGGCAGAAAGAGTAACAGAAAGACAGACAGACAGAGTTACTTTCACATTTATAATATTAGTGTGGATAGTATGAATAAATGACCCACTATATAAAACCCATTATATAACAATGATGCATAAAATTTAAAGAAAATATATAACTAGACTAACCGAGAAGAAAGCTAATGAAAAAAAAAACAGATGTTTCATATCTATACTGTTAAATAATAAAATCAAATGAATTAAAGTGGAGTGAAACGTCTCGCCAGTGAAAGGCAATAGAATAAATCAACTCCACTCGTGTCTCCCGACTATCTGGCAATACCAAAATGGACTGGCCAAATACGACAACGAACAAAATTGAATTTGCGCTGTGGCGAAGCGAGTAGCGACCAACGACGACGTTCGTTCTCCCACGGGACGCTTCGGGCGCTCCCGAGCCGACGCCACGAGAAATTTCAACCATTGACGAAGAAACTTGAATATTTGCTTATTTAAATATTTCAGGTGTATTGTGCCGTTAAATAAGTAGCTGGTGGAAGTTTTATTTTAAATCTTCCCAATGAAGCAAATTTTGGGGTGCAATAATTACTTATCATAATGAGAAATTTGCTAAGAGTATTGAATAAGTTGCTGCGAAGCGTGCTGAAGTTGTTGGAAGAGCTTTGGAAGTTATATTGAAACTTTTGTAGTATATATGAAGCGTCGAATAACTTTTACTATGGAAATGAAACGCTCGGGGACTCGTCTAGTAGAAAGCGGCTGAAGAATCTGTTAATTTAGTATTATTGAATGTATTTCAAACATTTTATGGTCTCTTATTTATTTGTGAATTTAAATAATTAGCATAAGTTTTGACTATGTATTCGTTCATGACATGAAGTCACGTCATTCATATAGCGTCATCTATTAATTATCATACATCGGCTATTGTCGATACAAGTACCGCCAAAAGTTATGAGATGGCACTTTAATAAATAGTATGTAATTAAAAACTATTTTTTTTTATAAAATGGCGTTTTTACAAAAAATAGACTATATTACGCATGTTAATATATCACAAAAGTCTTACACATTGCCTCTTTATGGTGTCTTTGGGTGCATGTTATATCTACGTCTTCTGTTCCTAAAACGTTTGTAAAGATAATAAGGAGCAATTAAACTATTCGTAAACGCATCTATTTCGTGTGCGACTGTACTAGTTTGGTCGGTGCGTTCGTCAGGAGAGCTCTGAAAGGGTATAACCTGACGGTCAGTCGTGCGTATCGTCAGGACCGCGTACGCACCGACGATCAGGCGAGCTCTGAAAACCGGCCTAAAAAGTATTTTAACACGGCAAATTCAAATAAGCTTTCGAATAACTGTGCCAAATTTGAAAGTGCTAACTGTTTTAACTTTAGTAATGTGACGGTTTGTGGAAAATTTTAATGAGAGGATTCTAACTAGACAAACTACTTTAAAAGTTTCCTTCCTTTTATATTGATACAGCCACTGTACTACTGAAAAATGTGAAGCTTTAGCGATTCTGCTTATTTAAGCTTATTTCGGCAGAAAAGCATTTTTTTCGTCGCCTAATTTGACTTCTTAACTAAAATTAAAACTTAAATATAAAAACTAGACTTAAAAAGTTTGAATCGGACAGATTTATACAAAAAATCTATTTTCTAACAAGAAAAAACAGTAAATTTCTGCCCAATAAAAACCTATCGTGTCACAGTAGTAAGTTCAGGGACAACCACATTTGATCAAGTGGACTGTCAGCCTGTCTGTCAAGCTGAATACCAAAGAAACAAGATTTCTATTGGTTTATTATTTTTTAATACGTGTAGCTATTTATAAGGGGTAAGTGTTCGTTTAATCCTACATTATAGTTAGTTTCCTCTGCCTTGTTCTAAATACCTAAGTGGGCTACTGGCCACGAGAATTTTAGAGCAAAATAACATTGCATTAGAGTTCCCTCTGTGCATACTTTATAGGCGTACGTGATGTTACTTTCCATAAGCTTCTAATGTGCATGCTTGGGAATTACCTAATAAGTTAAACAGAAACTATCTAGCTTATATCTAAATAAAGAGCTCTTAGTTCTCTTAGCTCTTAGTTCTTAGCTCAACAATGCTTTAAAAGATTATTTATTTATTTTTTTAAGTAAGATATGAAGTCCACTTCCGAATACATATGTATTGTTTGGCCCCTAATTTTCTAAATATAAGTTATTTAAAATGTTTTTAAATAGTTGTTTTTAAATAATAGCAGTAACATGTTGTGTTTTGGTCAGTAAGGAATGTAAGAGCCCATTTTTCTATTCCTTTTTATTCCTTCCTTCCATACTTTCAAGAGGACTGTTAGCTTGTCACGTTGGAGAACGGTGGAGAAATATGTGAATTTGGGATGCAAGGCGACGGTGGATCCAGGCTGCTTCAGACCGCTAATTGGAAATTGGAAAATTATGGGGAGGCCTATGTCCAGCAGTCTGCGGCTGAAATGATGATTATGATGATCACAATTTAAATGTCAATTTTTTCATAGTTACAGGTGTTAATTAAAATTTGTTTTCGAATTTATCAACTTCCAATGAATATTGTTGATGCAACACAGACACGAAAAGAGGCCACGGTTTATTAGTCCCAATGCTTGTAATAAAACCTGTGGTAGGCAGGGTTATCAATAAATTCTCACAATAATTCTGTGTGTGTGTGTGTGTGTGTGTGTGTGTGTGTGTGTGTGTGTAAAAATCTGTGTCAATCCCGGATTTTTCAGCAAAAATTCATATCACGTTTTCAATGTTAACTCGTTCTATTTTAGCAATAAAAAATAAATAAAAAGCAATAAAAATAAAATTTAGTAGATAGTTTGCATATTACAATTAAATACAATCTTTTTTTTTGCAGAAGTTTACTATACAACTATAAAACACATTTTTAGTGTTATACTACATAGATTACGTGCGTAACTTTTATACCTATATATTACGTAACGTTTTTATTATTATTATTATTTACATGTATTTATTCACATTTTTAAAGTTATTTAATTTTTCTAAAACAATAAATATTATTAAAAAATCCGCCGGTAGCGGGACAAGACAAAGCTACCGGTGGTTAGGGCTGCACCTCCTCATAATTTGTGCAGTGACAAGAAGTATCGCCTTTTTTACGTGGGAAAATCTGCGAACCAGATCTCCACCAACCCGGGCGGGGGGACTTCTACCCACTAAAACCCCACGATATTTCTTCGCGCCGTCTATGAGCGGGGGTTAGGGGACGTTAAGGCTCGCTACCTTGTCCTCCCGCCAAACGAGGCCCGCACACTTGCGGGCTCCACCACGATTAGACGCGGCGTGTGACCTCCGCGCCGTGAAGAGACGGACCGCCTATTTTCCACCTCTCGCAGCGGGCAGTCAGCGAGGGGCTTCACTTCTGAAGCATCCCATAACCTCTTCTCTGCGGCACAACCTACCGCAGTCGGAGGCTGCTCAAAACTGAACACCTGAAACTCTCGGACAACCCCTATTCACGTGGCCGCTCATCTCTACGGAATTAAGGGTGGACGGCAAAAGGGGGTTTCCGCTTGACATTTGCACATCAATCGCGGCAGCTCGAGAGACAGGCTCCACCTCGTTGTCATTACGGAAGAGTTTCTAGGCTGGGTGGCGAGGCCGGGTGTTCACTCTTTTGGACTACTGCAGAGGGTGGTTACTAGGCCGGCCGTGGTTACCGGGTCTTCACTGCCCTCCACAAAGCCGCGATTGCAGAATTCTGCCAGACGGTCCTTCCCTGCCGTAGAGCTCCTTCTTCGCGTGCGTTGCCCAAATACGACTGAGCGTCAGAGCTATCCGAGAGAATCTGCCCGCTGCGACCCGCGCCGGTCTTTGTGCGCAGAACCGGGCCCATACCTCGGTCTGACGCACAAGGTCCGGGGATGCCATCTCTCACCGGCCAACACCTGCGTGGGCCAAGTACGGATCCTCGGCCCAGCGAGCGGTGACCGGTGAAACTCCAACGGACAGTTGGAGCCTCCAAACTGATGCTCCGCCATGAGCTCCGTTGATCAGAGCCCGCTCGGAGCACACGCACGTGGGTCTTCTTTGTTCCCCAGAGACAATCCGATCAGCCAAGCAAAGACCCCACCGGCCCGTGCAACCGCCCGGATTGCCGAGGGTTAAGTCCCCCCACTACTACACGGTCATGACCCGCCTGGGGGGGAGGGGGGAGGAGGACCTCCTGCTGTATATGTCTCTTGATCCAGCCATCTAGTAAGAGCCTCTTGTGTTTTGGTGAGTGAGTAAGGGATGCCAGAGCCCATTACTCCATCCATCCCTTCCTTATCCCTTATACGTAATCCTTCTATGGTCAGCAGCGCACTTGCAGTACCTGGCCATCTAACATCAAGTAGACCGTCAGCCTGTCTGTCCACCTTTACATAAAAAAATATTATATTAATCCTTTGTTGTAATCATGTATTGTAGTATTGTAAATTCGATATTCTCATTATCAATATCTAATTACGATTTAATTAATCGGAAAATAGAATGGAAATCATTACCTAAATTACAAATAAAACGTTTATTTTAATATATTTTATAATTAATGAGTAATTTATAAGTCCCTTTGTCCATTACGGTTTTATTCTAATTCTGATATTAATTTTCAGGAATTCATACTTATGTGAATTGGTATATTTAATGAACAAGCTAGCTGTTCTCTAATGGTGACCCTAGCGAGTACCAGCTTGGGCGAATTAAAGCTATATTTATAGCGGTCCACACATCGATTCCCATGATGATAACGTGTAATTCGACTGTTTTGTACAGTAGCACTGGGCTTATTGTTGTTCCCAATATCCCATGACCATTAGCGAACACGCGTCCGTCACATTCGCTACATCGTCCAGATAATGGGTTTCCTTTATTAAAATTAAAATTTTATACCTTACTAACTGATATGTATAGCCGCGACTTATATATATGTGTGTGTCGGAGAAACACTGTTTTCCTCGACATCGTCATTAGTGGTTGCAGGCTTAGTGGGCGTCATTAGGGTTAAATGCAAGCACAAAACACAATAAGCACTGATTTATACGATTTTAATTAAGAAATAAACAGTAATTTGTCACTTTTACAATATTTAGGCCGAGCAGCGGGTTCAAGGCGCCTATCTTACTTAAACAACCAAAAATGTAAGCTAATACAAGAGAAAAACTCCAACGATCCAACTCGATCGATCTTTTTCACTTATTCATCTCCCAAAAAACTCAACTACCGCACGCCGCGAGTGCAGCGCCACGACCCCGCTCGAAGCATGTGCTTTGCTCTGATTGGCCGCGTTACGTAAACAATATTCATTACTTTTTTAAAATTAGTAAGGTTTTTAAACATAAGAAAGATTTAACAAATTAAATAAAATAAAATAAAGATTTTTAAAGATAAGTTACAATGTAAACAATTAATATTTAGCGTTACGCATACAAATAACAATCAACCAGACTTATAGCTTCCTCCGACATATATATATATATATATATATATATGAAAAGGTAACAGAAAAACAGTTACTTTCACATTTATAATATTAGTATGGACTAGCCGGTGCCCGCGACTTCGTCCGCGTTTAAAAATAAAAGATATAACATCTGAAAAACTATGTAAGACAATATAACACCTGCATACATTTACATCTGACATTATACTTTACCCAAGCATTGGATCTTTATTTTTAGATAGATGGATATTAAACTATACACGATGTTGACCTTACTAAACAAATGACTATGACTTTTCAAAGTTACCCGCTACTCGTTGTAATACCATAACTTCACAACATTTCGGTGTGTTATTTCTCTCTGCGGGCTCTTTTAATTACAGCCTGCCCCTACATGTATCATAAATTCTAATGGAGTACGAACTCCCGCCCCGCACTGCTGAAACCCGCCACCAGTAAATTGCATTTTAGAATTTAAACATACGCGCGACGGGAATAATCGAACTCGGAATGTTAATTAGAGATTTATTTTTAGGGAACAGAAATAATTCCAAAAACAAACTTTAAAAAAGTTAGTGACCCTCTGAAACTATTTCATCGTCAACATCTCAGATGCAGGACGTCCATTACTGGACATAGGCCTCCTCAATAATTTTCCGCCTGGGGGGTTAGGATAGCCATGATTATAGCTAACCACCGATAGGAGATGGCACTAAGAGAAGAAGAAGACGATACAACGAGGTAATGCAGCCAGGGATGCTCTTAAGGTACTGCCTAAGGAACTCAAGCTTGATATAATATACAACCTACATAGTAATAATACCTATACATACAATTTGTAAAAGAGTTTCTGTAAATCTATTAATATATTATTTTAAAATTTTATATAACATAATTAATTGTATTAATTAATCAATTCTAAATTGTTTAAAAAAATAACATAGTACATGATTAATGGACTCGGACTACAATGAATATTGAAAGGCACACGAATCTTAATAAACGCAGTGAAAAAAGTATATTCATTTTTTTGCTTGGGAGCTTTTGGTACTTACAATAGTTATTATTTTACTTTTACCACTGTTTCGTAGTGTAGATTATATGAGGAACAGACAGGAAATATGATAGATGCTCTATTCAACTATAAATAATGTTATACGAGCACAATTATTACACTTTTAAATTAAGGTTAGAATTACAAAACTCAATATTTGGAGTAATTTGGAGTAATATCAATTTTCTCAGCATTTTGTATGGTAAGACAAGCAATCCCTTATCCTTAAAACTAATATGATCAGCAATGCATTTGCCATTGTTTGTGCTATAGGCAACGGTAATCTGTCTAACGACCTTTACACAAATAATGTGGTGACCTTTATTCTTCTTATTTCTCTGTTCCTGTCCATTAATTGAAGTTAGCAATGGCTAACTGCTAACTTCAATTTTTGGACAAAAAACTAAAACTAATTGGTTATTAAAAGTTTGCTAAAACAATGCTAACCTCTGTAATACTATTAATGTTGTTACTTGTACTTATACTAATTTTATACTTATATTTTCAGATGTTGGAAGCAATCTACCATCAGTTTAGTCTCTCAGCTTACATACCACTCTCTCCTTCTGTTCCTTATGAAAGTGTGTTTATTTTTGTAAAGGTTTTATCATAATAAGGATAATCTCAGAACGAACCCTCTGCTATAATAAACTTGCTAATTAATAAAGGATTCTTTGTTTACCCATTTCGGACTTTCACGATTTTCAGTGGCAAACATGATTATTCTTTGTGTAAACTGAAAACCGACTCGTTATCATACCATTTGGTTTTATCTCTTAAAGGGCTGTTAAATGGGCTATTCTGTATAATTTTGTAGACCGCAATGTTTGGGAAAGTACACACAGTGTAGAGACGTTAAGCAGCTGTCAACTTATTTCTGATATGCATCATATCATTAAACTTGCAAATCATGTTTACACTAAGTAGAAATGATACAAAAAAGATTTGCCACTGGATAAATTTTGTAGAATATATTTGTAAATGTAGGCCGTGAGTACATTGTGTGTAAACATTCCCTTACAATGGCCTCCATCATGTTTAGACGGCAAAGAAATCTCGGGTTCCGCGGTCCTGCCACACGCAATTAAGAGCTTTTTATAGCAGCCGTATGGCCGTTTTTATTACGGAACGTTTAAATAATTTTATGAGATTGCGCTGCCGAAATTACCCCATTTTCTTTTTTAAACAACCACCGTTTTGCATTTTACTTGCGCTCCCGAGACTTTGTTGGATTGTGATAGGATGTATAGAAAATAATAAACCATTCGGTAAGTAGGTATATTATTCCAGAATTATGATTATGAACAAAACTATAGATGTATTATCAGTTTCACTATCAAAAGAAGGTTCTCTCTCAAACGAAAACAAGATACACCTCTCTGTAAAAAGCGCAGTCTATTTCTGAAGAACAGGCAGTTCTAGATGTCAGTATATATAATATATATATATGAAACTTCAGAAGGACTAAATTTGTAATATGTTGTACTATATTGTAATATTAAGGGAAAGGATGTAAGGAATTTAGCACTGAAGAATACAACCGAGAAGAGTAATATTAAATTAAACTAGTTTAATATTAATTTGGTTTATTAATTATTTGTATTACAAAATAATATTGAATTTTCTTAATGTATCCTTGAATTGAATAGACAACGAATAAGTGTGTAGCCCAATTAATTATTTCGGCACCACAAAAAGATACTTTGTTCTTTTGTTTTAATCATTATCTCGAAATTTGTGGAAAATAGGATCAAGTTCGAAATACTGTATCAATGATCCATTAATTAAACAACAGCCAACTGTGTAATACATGACTATTTATTATGTAACAAAAGATTACAGAAAATTTCCTGGTTGTTTATATTTATATATATGATGGGTGTTGGTTTGACAACGACAACATGGCGGAAGTACACATATTTTCAAGGGGATGGTGATTATTTTTGAGGGGACAATGTAAATATTAAGTAATATCACCAGGTTTAAGTGCATCACTTTTTAGTATTTTCAATATTCCTTTTGTATCCATTTTCCGAAATTCCTTAAATATAATCTTATAATAATTTATAAATGAGGAAGCCATAATAGTGTTCGCGTTCAAAAATGTTGCACTGAATAAATGACATATAAAATAAATGTTGATACACCCTGTTTTCATTGAAATCTTTCAAGATCGATTTTGGCATAAAATTATAATAAAATTTTTCATCTGCAAAGCCTTTAATAATTATACATAAATTATTACAGGCGCCCCAGATCTCTTTATCGACCTGATTTATTATAATGGTTGTTGAAATTGATACGTATTCATTATAATTGCCGAATGGTATCAATGAAGATATTTTTTGTAATATTTTACAGTTTCCCGTTTTAATAATTAAATCCCATTTCCTGGAACAAAATGAAAATGCAATTGAATAAAAAGCTGCATGTCTATCGAATATTTGCAAAATATTATTTGAAAAAAAAAAAAAACAGTGTATTAACTTTAAAGGTTCTCAATATATTCCAGAAAAATATTTAAATAACTAGCGACCCGATACCGGCTTCGCCCGGGGTGCTATCTGTTTATATACTAATATAAACCTTTCCCGTTTATCCTTCTTTATATCTTTTACAATTATTGAACCATACACAAACCAACTTAACTAAATTAATTATTTGCATTAATTTTTAGCACTTTGCAATATATAAAAATGACATTAATATGGTTTGTGTTTTTTAAAGCGATTTTCAATACAAAATATATTTTAGTGCAGATGACACCCAGGTCCTATTCTGTTATATTCTATATCGTGTTCTTTTATTTTATATGTTCGAAGATTTTATTTTCGACAAATGGGTTAGTGAATATTTCACTTAGGAGAGACCGTGCTTGCCGCACCCATGTGAACTCATTTAAAATAATGATAACAATAAACAAGGTTAGCAATCAGAAAGTATATAGTTACTATTATATGGGTAAGTGTAAATCCACAAATTGAAGTGGCCAGACTTATATCGACGTAACACAAGGCAGAAAGAAAATTGAGGGAAAAGGTCCCGAGAAATATTTCAATACGCCATTCACATTTTTTACGATCGTCATGTGTGCTGCCTTACGATTGTGCAGAACCGCAATATTGGACGATTCTTTCGTTTCCTTTCTCCTTCGGAGGTTATCGGGTTTGGGTTAACTGTTTATCAGAACGATGACATTTCTTTCCCTCTATTTCCACCTCTATGAAAAACGTAAGCTTATTTGCTTAAAAGTTTTTTATGATAATGTGTGACTGACAGCTAACACCTCAATAAATAAAAACATGTGACTTAACAGGAGAGTGCAGTGGCGGTAAAATTATTAAAAAGGATGTGTAGGGAGAATATAGGATAAACTATGGCTCTGTAACGAGTGTCTACAACTTAGGTATAGTCGTAGACACTCGTTAGAGAGCTGTAGTACAATATCTCAACTCTATAGCCTAGCCTAAACTTATAGAGAGTGTATTCAAAAGTCTACATTGTCGTGACTGTTACAAGGAATACGTGAAAGTCTCGCCAAATACAGAATCGCTGTGTACTCGCAGCATGATCGTTGCTGGATGCAATGCGCCTTTAGCCGGAAAATGAACACCGCTCAAAGCTTTATATTGTGACAAATAGCGTAGTGAACGCTAAGACTCATAGTCGTCCTGGATACGGTGGTTTAATTATAGTTGGAATTTCCCGCACGATTAAAGTGCGGACTTGATGCAGTGTACTCGCTCGTGGATGTGGCGCATAACCAGACTACAACTGATTCCCAAGTGAAGAGTGACATCTTGGAAGTTGAAGGCTTTTCAAGAACTTGCGTAAATATTCAACTTTGACAAAAACGTTTAGATACTAAACTTTAAAACAATCTAAATTGATGCGGGCAACAGTCTTGTGAACTTAAAACTAAATCTTACGAGAGCTTAAATTTTAGAATATTTGAATTATATAAAATAAAATCTATTTAAACTAAATAAAACACTACAAGACTGTATATTATTTCTATACTTAAACCACACAAAGAAGTTAATGCGGGTTTTACTATGTTATCTGGAAAGTTGGTTATTGTATGTTACGTCCCACTGCCAGGCCTCTTCTCAATGTCAAGTGGCTTGGACAATTGTTCACTACGCTGGTCTACAGCGGATTTTCAAGACTACATGTTCACAATATATTTTTTCACCGTTAGTACAAGTAATTTTTGTTCTAATCCATATATGAAATCAAAAAACAATCGAAATCGAACCATGTCTGTTTGTTTATAATTATGACAATTTATAAAAAAGTTGAAGAAAGTTATTTATTTTATAAACATATCGTCAAAAATAATGTTAGGGCGGCAACGTTCATTTCATTCGTTTATGAAAATTAAAATTTCCCTGTAGTATCGAATCGGAACTAGAATAAATTTTATTGTTATTCCTCATTGGCAAGGATAATTACATATTGCCTTAACATATTTTCACGGAAATTGTGGCTTATTGAGACATAACTTTTTTGCAGCACTGAATTGATTTATGACGCCATTTAATTATTATAGCCATTAAGAAGTTTTAGTACCCTTGTCGTCGACATTTAGACAAGTTTTTGTTATGCATCGCAATCGATGCTCCTTACCCGACGAGTGTCCGCTAGAGATACAAAGGTTTAATAGGCAGTGCGGCAAAAAGCGCCCGGCAGTGCTGCCGAGATTATAACATCGGAGTTTCAATTGCACAAGTTGGTATAATTTGCTGGTTCGCACTATCGCACACCCGCAGAACATTGCCGTTCGCGGTAAGCCCGACGCATTTGCAACTGCGAAGCATCGTGTAATTCGTGATTTACTCGTATATATATATGTGATTTCAATAATATTTTCCAGTTTAAAAAGAGGTTTTTTAAATATTTTACGCGTAATATGTTTTTCTGAGATTATAGACTGAATTATATGTAAAACTTTTCATCATAATCATTATCATCGGCCGTAGGATGTCCACTGTTAGATATAAGCCTCCATCATGACTTACCAATAGGACCTGTCAGTGGCAGCCTGGACCCAGGTTCAACCCGCAGCCCTTATTATGTCGTCAGTCAATTTTATGGGTAAGGGATGCCAGAGCCCATTTCCCAGTTCCTTTCTAAATCCCTTATAAATTTCAGTAATGTCGGCAGCACACTTGCTACACCTATGATGTTGCTTATGTTAATGTGAAGGTAGCTATTACCAACAATTGAACCGTAAGTCTGTCTGACGACCTTTGGATAAAAAAGTTATTTTTGGTATTTTTGTCTCTGTTGAAAGCGTAGACATTTTTTTAGAACTTTCACAAATTAGCACTATTAAGGTTTTCATAGTTTGAAAGCTTTTCATAAGTTCATTTTTCATTATTTTTTTCAATTCGATGAAATAACAGTTAAAATCTCAAGTTTATATGTAATATTCAAAGATATCGTGCAATAGTCATTTGTAAACTTTAAACCTACTACAAGAACGTTGTTAATTAGTGTGTGGTATCGTATGTCTTGTCCTTATCCCAAGAGGGGCGAGTGGTCTCAACATTACTACACAGAACTTTGACAAATTAGTTCACGCTTTATGGCTGCCACAAACTTTGTTTAACTATAAGATCCAAATAGAGTTACGACACATGTTAATATGACTAGATAAACGAGTGTACAAGACGCGAAACTTGTTTACCGTGGCCGGCTCATATATTAGCAGAATTCTTAAGACATATTAAATCAATATTCATTAATTTATCGACGATTATTCTTAGTCTGGACATAAGTAGTCGGTCTTGGTTAGCTCTTCAAGGCTGAACGAAATAATAAGTGTGACTGGAAAGAAATATTTTTAATTGGAATTAAAATTAAACCTGCATGGTGCCAGATTTCAGAGTGAAACTAATTTTTAAACTAATTTTTGAAATGTAGTTTTTTAAAGAAAAACTATAATATTTTAAATAAAAAAAAACGTGTCACTTGATCGCTCGACTTACTTTTTTTATATATTCAGCTTTTAATGTGGTTATATATATATATCACGAAAATCAGAGTAATTTTCGAATACAAGGTCCGTCATGGGACTAGCGCAGCAGAAACTCTTCCTAATGTCAATGCTGTGTGGAGAGGATACAGCTAACGTTCGCACTATGCGTTGTTTTTTTTTATATAAATGAAGGAAGCATAGAAATTCAGCAGATAATAGATTTTGATAACAATGGAAAGCAAAGGGAATTTTATATATTATATTAACAATTTAAAATTAATTTTTATAAGTGTTTTACAGGTACATTGCAGTTTTATTATGATTTCACTAAGAACACGCAAGTAACACCGCAAGCTGATGAGCAATTTATCTTCACCTGAACTTACGGAGGCGATGGAAAATAAAGTAGAAGAAATTAAGTTTTAATTAAATGGTTATACACATGAGAAATAATTCATTTTCAACTTAGCCATGCATTAAAATAAAAAAGCTTGAAGTAGGTAAAAATCACAAATAAATTCACATTAATATTTGAAATGCTATGAGTGCTAGTGAATTATTTGAAATATGTATTTACATCGACATGATATGTATTTCGTTTATTAGCAAACATTAAATGATATTACTGAATCACAAATTATTTTTAAATTTGAAGTTAATATTATATTAAACTGGCTGACCCGGCTAACTTGATCTTCGTACCGCAGAATAAAAATATCGCAATAAAAATAATCAGGATAAAGCAAAAACTTCAGAATAAAAGTTTTGTGAATATTACAGATGTTTTAATATTTATTCTGCTATTCGGGACGGAGATAAATTCAACAAAAAAAGATCATGAAAATATCCGTTTAGCCGTTCTCGAGTACTCAAATCAAAATAAAATCAAAATTTTTATTTATCAATTAGGTTTCCCCGAGAAACTCTTACGATATATTCATTATAAATTTAAATTTACCGGTGTTTTGGAAAAAACCAAGATGACGACGATCCTGAGAAGAAACCTTGAAAGAAACTCAGAATGGTGTAACTAACACGACTTTATTTTAATATATATTATTAAATTAATGGAATGTTATAGTTATTAAAGTAATGTTTACTGCCGTGTTCAGTCCACAACATTAGAGAGAATTACACATTTTCATTGGGATTCACAGTTCCAGTAACTTTGGTAATTTGCATCTCTCGCATTTGGACTCGCACAAATGGTAGCAAGAAATAAGCTCAGAGCAGAATCAGATGCACGGGACTAAATATTCCATCTGCTTAAATAAGTTGGAACATTGGATGAGTTGTTAGGTTCGATTCTTGACTGGATCAATTTTCTAATGTACTTTGAAAAGTAGCGGCAGGGTTCACTGCATTTCGCAGCCATTTGGGCGGCCCGTCTGGCGGCAGTAACCATCCTCTTACAGAACACCAACGTTAAACAACAGTATGTGTACCTACTGTTGTGTTTCGGTGTGAGAGTAAGTGATGCCAGAGGCCATTTCCCCATTCCCACTTGCAATACTAGCGGCGTTGCTTGTGTTATAGGCAAGTAGTTACCTACCATCAAGTGGTTCGTCAGCCTATCTGTCGAGCTTAACTTTAAACAAAACCTATCCGCTGCCTACTACTAAAATTAAATATAAAATAAATATATGATTCTTTATAATAGAAAAGACACCTACCTACATATTACTTGTATTTTACTGTTTTCAAGGACAAGCCTAACAACGCACCATAAAAACTAACTACTCAATATAGTACAGACCTATTTTTTTTTTTGGAAATTATTTATAGACCTTCACTCTATAGATTAATTTGTAAAAACAAACTAATAAACATTAAATTTGCTCAAACTAATTGCATGTTTAGTTAAAAGTTGTTTGGAGAATTGTGTGTAAAGTGATAATGTTCCAGCCGGGAACGCCCTAATCGAATCACGGGGACTTATTTGCTGGCGCCTACGTCTCTTATGCTAATTCACGGGCCAATCTGCCTCCATGTCTTGTTTACGTCAGCGGTATTAGGCGACTTTAACTTTAATGACACATCAAAGAATATTTCAACAAATTTATGTTTGCGACGACAAACATTATAATTTAATGTGATTATTATAACTGATATAATAATTAATTTTGGGGTGTTCAAATGAGGTTCACCTGTCGTATTTACGTTCATATAAAGATGTCTTCCTATCAGCATTTTTCCGTTATATAAACAAAGAAGATAACAACCTACTACTTTATATTGAACAACTGCTTTCTATTTTAAGGTATTTCTTCATAATTTTGTATTGATGATCCATTTTGACTTTGATTTTACTTAGAGGTGATTTCACCATTACATTAGCTTTAAAAAAATTTAAACTACTATACAAACTTAGATTGGTATAAGTAAGTAAGTATATACTATGTAATTATGTAATTAAGTAAGTAAGTAAGTAATACTAATGTTAGTACTTAGTGGGTCTGGCTTTTGTATAGATGATTTACTTTTGAATATAGAATTAAGTAAGTTAAGTTATTTGTCAAATATAATAACTACCTAACTTTCTTTCAATTATTAGTTTGATCACTTAACTTTCCAAACATTTTAACCAAAATACGAATTAGATATCCGAATTTTAAAAGTATATTTTATTGAAAACGTGTTTTACGTAGATTAAGTTTTATACGTAATGGAACACAAGCGTGTACTTTAACAAGGGAAACTAAGCTTCAACGACATATTGGTACATTAGACCCCTGATGTAGATCAACGGTGGTCGTACTCGGGATTTGTGAAATTTATTCGCTCAATCCGAGTACCGAGTACCTCTGGCTGTTGCCCTAGTAAACACTATTAGAACTACTAGATAAGGCATTTTATTTCTAGCAAAATAAAGTACGCCCTAAAATCCTTTGAACCTATATTCGGTTGGTTGGTCAAGGATTAATTACCCTTAGATATTGGTGGTTTGTTATTTACTCATTCGTTATATTCGATTTAAGTTAAAAAGATGTTGTAGCCCTTAAGTTTATGTATATATTTTTTAAGTATAAGACTGAGACTGCAACAAAGAACACCAAAACTTATATGCGGCCGCGGAGCGGTACGTACTGTGTGAATTCTTCTATTAAGCGTCAACATACAAATTCCTCTATCAAATAAATCGCCACGCGTTGTCGAGGGTAAAAACGAGGGGGTTACCATTAATGGGTTACCATGTCGAGGGGTACCATTAATATATTTATGTTATGTTATGTTATGTTTTGGATATTCTGTTGCCAGTAAAAACAGTTGCCAGGTACCATGCCTCTTGCTATCACACTTAACTGTAGTAGGTATTTTTTTATTTTAAATTTGGAAATTATTAATGTTACATTTGGTAGGGATGGGCTAAAATAAAGAAAAGAATTATGTTTCAAGAAAATATATTTGTAAATCTATTCGTGCTAAGCAATAATTCCTATTAAACTAGTATCAACAATTTATTGAAGCGAATTATATTTTTAGTACAATTATATTTTTCGTGTAAATAAATCGGTAGAGCTAAATTCTATATTTGGTCTAATATACGAGTCCACTTAGTCATGGCTCGTAGTAGTGGCAAGGCACACTGTGCTTCGCAGTCATTTGGGCATCCCGTTTGACGGCAGTAACCAACCCCTTACAGAAGACCACCGTGAAATAAAAGCATGTGTGCTGTTGTGTTTCCGTGAGTGAGTAAAGTATGCCAGAGCCGATTTTCCTATTCCTTCGAAATCCTACTATAGTCGGCAGCGCACTTGCAACACCTGTGGCGTAGTTGTGTTATAGGCGACGCTAGCCACCTACCATCAAGTGGACTGTCAGCTTCTA
This sequence comes from Synanthedon andrenaeformis, assembly GCA_936446665.2. Lineage (NCBI taxonomy): Eukaryota > Metazoa > Arthropoda > Insecta > Lepidoptera > Sesiidae > Synanthedon > Synanthedon andrenaeformis. The sequence goes on along the minus strand of OW387781.2, from coordinate 6,352,365 downwards.
ATTATGTTAACCTGGTTCGGTTTAATCTGGTTAATTATGTTAACCAGATAAACAACAGACAAGCGATGCTATAGGAAGCGACCTCAAAAGTATGAAGACAAGGACAAGGTAAGGTTAAATCCATTAGTGACGCATCACAGTTTTTGCTGCCAACCCATAATTATTAAAATATATTAAATATTAATCAGACCTAGTAAGTTGGGCATATTCCATTATTTCTTACTCCGTAACTCCGTCCCCAGATAGCCATACACCGCTACACGTACCCGTTTCGATTACATTTGACGTCATGGTTTCGCAGCGAAAAGATAAGTATTGGCACCTAATGTAAAGGTTACGACACACGCGAGGCTTCGAGTAAAGATTGGAAATGTTGCTTTTTTAGAAAGTGGAATCTTTCTCTGAAACTTTGTCAATGTTTTCGGGCATGTTCTACTACTCGCGACAATATTTTGCTGAAGAATTTTCTTTTGCTACGTGTTACCATTTCGTATTACAAAAAGTTCATTTTTTATTCATAGAACCGGCTGCATATTGTAATTAATTGTAAGATAATCTTATCTATATAAAATTAAAGCTGGTGCCTGCGATTTCGTCCGAGTTGAAAAATGAAAAATATAACACATGAGAAAATAATATCTGAAATCGCTGTTGACGCCACGGTGACAGTGGCACCCACTTTTTTATATTTTTAGACTTGATCCTTTAAAATTTTTTATTGTTAATCCAGGTAATAAAATATCCGCGTGCCAAATTTTATCCAAATCCGTTAAGCCGTTTTTGCGTGAGAGTTTTTTCGCACTTTCACAAACTTTCGAATTTATGAATTTAGGATACATGTAAGCTAGCTGGTTTAGCCAGAATATACCATATAAACATCCGGTTTAAATCGTAAAACGTATGCTTGTTTACTTCATGAATATTATTCAAGAAAATTATAATTCATTAACCTTTACCACGTACACATTACATAAACAAATGCATATCAACCGAATTGGATACAATAATTTTGTACAATACGTTTCCGTAAGACAAATAGTTCTTGTTCAATGTAATTTTAAAAACACATTATTTCTGAAGTTACTCGTAGCAGTAGGTAGATGGCGCCGGATGAGCTAACTTGTAGTTTGTAAAACATTGTAGTGTAAAAACAAAAACATGTCGAATGCTTTCCGTAAATTACCGCCGCATCGGCAGATAGTAATCTGCAGCCGAGTGGCACAAGTCGGGATGAGGTCCCGCAAATTACACTGCACCGGACCAACGTTCGGTGGCAAAAACGGACAACAGACCATTTTGGGTGATTAATTTTAATTGCAAAACTTGGCGTTCGAAGCGTGAATACGCTTGTAATGGTTTATTCCTAATACGTGCATTTTAATAATACAAATAATTTAAACAATATGAAAAACTGAAAAGGGAAATACAGATCAAATAACATTACACGTGTATGCTGTTTGTGCTGTTTGTATGCCATTTATCGACTATTTATTATACCTAATTTAAGTACTATATTATGTTTCCTATTATATGTTTACGTCTATATAAGACACAAAAAAGTTTTATATAAACACTAGCTAGTTCCCGCGACTTAGTAAGCATTGTCAGTAAAAATATAACGTCTGACATCTGTTGTCTTTACTTTTGTTATACTTTTGCCAGGTATTGAATTTTTAATTTGATATTTTTAAAAGAAAAAAACATTGTTTTAAGAATACAAATGTACATTACATAAGCTCCCTTGGTGTTTTCTGTTTTTTCTTTCAAAAAATTTAGTTTATGTGACTTTTATCTCATCTATGAATACTGACAAGCACAGAGAACACAGTCTTGTTATGACGGACTCTGATTATTTTATAAAGAAACTCATATAACCATGTAATTTATATTCGACTCTAGCTTTGAAATGCTGCCACTTGTTTAACCGGTAAAGAGATCTTTAGAAATATGTAGGAGGAAACTAATCTTCAATTGTAATACTATATACCTGTTTCATTCACTTAAGAAGAAATAATGTGTGTAAAAGGGGGATATTATTCATTAAAAGTTTTATACATTTACTACCAGGAGCATAAAGAAGCATAAAACTCATTTACATAGACATATAAAAATTATGCAATTTTGCTTCGCAGTGTTGTAATATTATTATCACAACCATTTTGGTTCGCATAAGATTTTATCAATACTAATAATAAATCTGTAAGTGTAGGTTTTGTATTTATATATGTATGTATGTATGTATGTTCCTCCATGACTCTTAAACGAATTAACTGATTTTCATGAAACTTGATAGATAAACATTTAGACGTACAGGACACAGGATAGGCTACTTTTTTCTTTTTCAACGCGGACGAAGTCGCGGGCGCCAGCTAGTAAATTATAAATTTAGCTTGTAGCGTGTTCATACACTTCATACATCACTCCTGGATGCGCTACTAACCTGGATAACGCCTCAGACCCTGTATTTTATATATTTTTCGGCCTACATGTCATTCACGTATCATTTACATCACATTTTTCCCTTGTTTCCTTATTAGATATCTTACCGACAGCCTGTTTTCAGAATGTCTGCTATACTTTTTCCTACATTTTCTCATACGTTTTACATGCATTTAGTCATCATATAATTTCAAAAACGCAAATTTATATATTTTTGACATAATCTCTTTGTTTATTTATTTCGTCGCCATAGTTCCCATAGTATTTTGACATCATGCTTTCTCACTACATTGTTGCTTTCTCGCTCATTTTTTATTCCTTTTTATATACAACCTCACCTCTAAATTCGAAATGTCCTGGCCATATATATTTATTATTTTCTAAATTTAATTTTAAAAATATGATTTCGAAGGTTTTCCAGCCGGCTAGACTGATGAAAATCAATCAGGGTGTTGTCGCTCCTCTCTGCGATACAACATTGAAATTTGGCCTGTCTTGCCTCTATCTGCTTCGTGTCATTCCGGAAGTCGGTGCTGAGACTCCGGACGCACTTCACTACAGCAAATTTCACTTCGCGTCGTTCCGTGAGTCGGCGCAGAGACTCCGGACGCACTTCACCCCTTCGACGCTTCACTCCGTGTCGTTCCGTGAGTCTGTGCAGAGACTCCGGACGCACCCATCGCCGTTGCCCGTCTGCATCGTGTCGTTCCGGGAGTCGGTGCTGAGACCCCGGACGCACTTCACCACTGCACGCTTCACTTCGTGTCATTCCGCGAGTCTGTGCAGAGACTCCGGACGCACCCATCGCCGCTGCCCGTCTGCATCATATCGTTCCGGGAGTCAGTGCTGAGACCCCGGACGCACTTCACCACTGCACCACAGACGCTGTTTTTTAATCTTTATTTAATCACCTGTACTTCATTCATAACACTCTACACAACTTTCAATTCATCCATTTTTTATATATATATATATATTATTTGTAAATATTCTCAAAAATATATCTGTAAATACTTATTTCATTTTTTATTTTAACTGTCGCTTCACGATAAGCTTTCGTGTCCTATTATAAAATTGGCTTCATATCTATGTCGCTGATGGTTGTAATTTTTTTTTGTTGCTATAGATTTTAATAAAGCATACAATTAAATGATAAAATATTTCTTCCATAGGGTTACAGAAACCAATAAACATTATACGTAATATAACTATTTTCGTGTGTTGCATTAAGAGCCACCCGCCGCATCGTGCACTCACTATCGACCTGTGACAAATTGGAATAGTTTCGTTTGCAATTTCCACTAACTTTAATTTAAGACCGCGATTACAGTGCAGTTTACAAGTACGTATATTTATTGTTTCGTGGAGATAAACCAAGAATGAGTCATCTGCGAAAGTACTAACTTCAACTCTGGGAAAATAAATTCAAAACGATGCTTGAATCATTATATTATATCTATATAATCGATTATATCAATTAAGACATTTATGTTTTTCCTATTTTAGCTTCATTTAAGGAATAAAGAATTAAATATTTCAACGTGTTTGTAAAATACACACATAATCTTAGACACAAATGTGCATTCGAATAAAAATCAACTTGTATATCTAGCTTAATAAATTTTCTCCTTGGCTATTTAAAACTTCCTTAATTTATAAAGATTTGATAGAAGTTAATCTAAAGTTAATCTTTGGCTGACGTGTCGTAGTAAGAGAAAATTTAGGCCAGCATCTTTATTTTTTTATTTATTAAAAGCACTATTAGCAGAATTTTAGAGTAGACAAAATTTTTAAGGAAAGGCTCTAACACAATTCTTTATACATAAATAGCTGTGCCCACGACTTCGTAAGCGCACTAGTTCGTTTTCTAAAAATCGCGACGGTTAATATGCGACGGTGGCCACCTACCATCAAGTAGACGGGCACTTGGACTACACGAGTTGCCCAATATATTACTAGTGTGTGCTTTAATAATCGCCGGCGATTTACCGCCGCCGATTCATCGTCAAGCTATTTCATCGCCGGCCATTCATTTAATGGTTTATTGTTTTTTAAGCTAACGAAACAGTAAAGAAACGGAAAATTCATCATAATATATAAATAATAGTTAGTAAGTTATTAGATTGGTAGTATTGCAGAAACTAAACTAAACGGCGAACAAATGGCGGCAGTGAATTGTACTGGAGCACGGATTTTGTGCTAGTAGTCTAAAATCATTTTTAAAAAAACAATTAAAATTAATAAGGTTATCTCGCTCGTTCACTCAACACAATTGTCAACGACAAGGAGGCGGCAGTGCTGCGCGAAAATTAATGCCGAAAAAATAAACACAACAAAATCGTTTCCGTAACGAAACTTGTTTAACGTAAATTGAATTCACAGAGGGAGAATACAACAAAGCAACGGGCTTGAAAAAACTTTTCATTCGTTACAGAATAAACTAGATATAGTTCAACAAGCTACAGACAGAGTTGTTTATGATTAACTATTCTTAATAGTCATATATATGGGACTTGGCTATGGCCTCTCGTAACTCAGCAGTTGTAACTGCCTTTTATTTTGTTAAGGTCAACAGACAGGCTGACGGTCCATTGATGTTAAGTGGTTACCGTCACCTAAACCACAAGCAACGCGACAGATGCTGCATGTGCGTTTCCGATAAAGTATAAAGGATTAGGAAGGTATAGGGCAATGGGCTCTTAAGGCCAAACATAATAAAGTGTCTTGAAAAACAAAAATAACTATATAATATTTTTGTTAACTGTACTTTAAACTTCTGAAACTTTTGGGACGAAACGGGAAACAAATACAGTTATGGGACGAAGGAGGACATTTTTGGACGTGGGATAAAATATCGGGGGGGTAAGTCCTTACAATGTAAGTCTCGTTTTACAAAATACCTATCATTAAAAAAATTCTATTTTATTTTTCAATTTTACAGTCTCGATTAATATTGTGATAATATTTTCATACAACAGAGCTATTTACTTGTTTCTAGTTGTTTATAAATCAGAATTAATTTGTTATATTATAAATTAAAAAATACAATAAATCAAGTATATCAATTTTAGAATTTCAGAAGCATTTATAATTTCTCATCTACCACATAATTTAAGGCACAGGTTATAATATGGTCAGACAACCTTACATAATAGGTACGTATTAAAGCTGTAAAATTCAACAAGAGATAATTGGGGCCGGTCTGATATTTCAGCTTGATTAATAACATTATAAATCAGAGCTGAATCCCGGCATTAATGTAAAAATAAAAACGACAATTTAGATTAAAACAGCACGAATTATCTTCTTTATAATTCTTTATGTGGTTGTGGCAATGTATGCCATGAAAAATTCGATGCGGCATATTATTTAATGTTCAATTTAATAATGAATATTAATTCTAATTGAATATTTATGTGTTCAAAAAGTATTTTAAAACATTTAACTTATCCCTTACAATTTTAAAATATTCTTTTATGTAACTAACACCTGTAATCGCCTGTAAGGTTTCGCCTGTCTTGTGGAGGAGACTGACGGAAGCAGAACAGCTTCTAGTTTTTGCCCGTAGAGAACCAGTCTTCACTGTTCAAATATTCACGTTGTCTCACATAAGCGAGCTGAAGACGCCTGCTCGCATTGGATCTGTATATACGTAGCAATGTACATTTATTAATACACTTACATTTTTTATGTTAAGCTCGACTGACAGGCTGATGGTAGGTGGCTACGGTCGTCTGCACAACACAAGCGAAGCTACTGGTACTGCAAGTGCGTTGCCGACCATAGTATTATTATAGAAGGGATAGGGAAATGGGCCTTGGCATCCCTTACTCACCGAAACACAACAGCATACATGCTTCACTTCACGGTGGTCTTCTGAAAGGGGGTGGTTACTGCCATTAGACGGGCTGCCCAAATGACCTCAAAATGCAGGTTTATGTTACTGAACTAATATAAACCAGAATAAATTAAATTGAAATATATGTATGTTATTTTAATTGAAGCTTTTTTTAAGCTCATATCAACTAAAAATTAAAAAGTGGATTATTAAAGTCGTTTGAATGAATATTAAATTATCTAAATATAAATGATTTATTTTCTAAACCAAAAACCAAATAATTTATATTTAGACCACTTCACATTCACACACAACGTTTTTGAACCACTTCACTTAATTTTAAAATATCTGAGCACTGAGACAGTGTAAATAAAATCATTGAAATTAACTATCCATCGATAGATGATATTTTAAAGAGAATAAAGATAACCAAGCAGATAAGTAAGTTCATAAGTAAGTACAATTTACAGTCGATAATAAGCAGTTCTTTTAAAAGAATAATGCTTTTTCACGATTACAAAAAAAAAGAACCTATAGGTACGTATAGCATATCGGAACCAGTGGCGTACATGATAGACCGAGGTCGAATGACGTAGCACGCACTGCGGTTGACGCGAACATTTGTTTCGACTTACGAAAAGATATTTATTCTTTCCGTTTGCTAATTTAAAAATTGAGCTATTGTATTCACAGTATTTTCAGTAAAACACCTGTTTCAATTTAATTCTGTAATCATCATTAAATTATTGCTTCGCAATTTGTTTCATGTTTCAGAAATATTTATGGCCGTTACAGCGGAGCCTTAACGAAGTAATTTTAATTAATGAATGTTAATGTAAATTTTGATAATATTTTAATCTTTTTCGATTTTGTGTATTTTTTTTATATTATTTCTATCGACGATTTTTTTTTAATAAAAATATTTAATGTCCAGACACGGCTCGTTTACGATATTATTATATGTATTGATTTAGTAGACTTGCCACTCGACCGATACACAAGTCTCTTCGAATGAACCATTCGATTTATTAGAAGATACTCGTACCTGAACAAAGATTGCATCTTCTTATCACTTCTATTTTTTTGTTAAAATTTAGTTTATGAAAGTGTCAGTGACTGCGTCTCAGCAGCAATTCTAACAACCACATGTTTAACCCAATTTAAATCGCGACGTAGGGTATAGTAAGTACTCTCGGAGCTATAAACCATTTGATCACGCATCCGTTTCTATTTCCGCTTCCACATTCGGAATAATTCAAATAACCTGTCATGTTTACGCATTACTAACGCTTTCGCTGGTGACAGACGACCGAAAATAGATAGTAGGACTTCACTGCCAATCACAGAATTCTGTTAGTCGAATCCGCTCAGTAGCATTATGTACAAAAAGCATAATGAACAAAACGCAAAATGTACAAAACTCAAAATGAACACAAGCAAAAGGAAATCCGTTGATGGTTTATAAAAAATTGTTGTGTTCATTTTGAGTTTTGTACATTTTGCGTTTTGTTCATTATGCTTTTTGTACATAATGCTACTTAGCGGTCGAATCGAATGTACAGTCGGGGTACCTCTGTCACTGTCAGTTTTCAAAATCATTCCTTTATCAAGTCGTATAGACTCTTAGTACCTTTTGAAACTAAAGTACTAAGCAGACAACTGACAGTTCTGAAATAATGTTTTGGCATGGCAAATGTCTATTTTAAGGAGGCGAACCTTTTCTTACACTGACTACAAAGGAAAAATTAAAAAAAAATGCAAGTTTTTACTTATTGTATTTGTGTTATGAGCGTAACACTTGGAGATAACAAATTTTGTTTTAACTATGTTTTAACTAGTTGGTGCCGGCGACTTCGTCGGCATTGAAAAAGAGAATATCGCTGCTTAAATTCAAAAGTACCACAAATCAAAAAATTCAAAAAATGTTTTTATGGCAAAAATACAATCACAATCCTTCATATTGTATGTTGCAAAAAGACTTATTGGTTGTTTTATTCCATATTTACTATATTATGATATTTTTTTTGTATATTCAAAAGTAACTTATATGCTTATATCTCCTCTAGTATTCAGTAAAGTACTTAAAACATTTAATGCTACTTAAAAATACGCTTCTAACCATGTATAATATGCATATATTTGATATATATCTAATAAGATAAAAAAATGACAAAAAATAATTTAATTTTTCTCGATTAGCTCTCCTGTAAAAAAGTGTAATTTTGATTTGTGAATTCAGCGATTTATGGATAAATAACGCCTGACATTTTTATTTACCTATATTTTAGACGATCCCTCCGGAAGTTATCTTTTTCCAGTATAAAAAGTATTTTAATATATATATAAAATTTCATTCAAATCCTTTCAGTAGTTTTACATCTACGAGTATACATGCCTCTACCATCCACCCTAACAAACTTTCGCATTTATAATTACTCCCGAATTGAAAACCTTTTAATAAGAAATCAAAATCAAAATATTTTATTATTATACCTCTTTCCTTTATATCTTATGTAGTAAAAGTCTCGTGTAATGTAAAAAATCTTGTGTCGTTCCGATACAAAGAAGCTTATGTGCGGCTCAGTTGAGCATCCCCATTTTTCCTTGTAACCAACAAAGGTGAGTTCTCACTTGTAATAGTGCTGAGATTTCCCTTGATAGTGACAGATCATATAATGTACATACTTCACAAACAAATAATTTCTCATACATAACATTAAAAAATTATAGTACGTGGCGTACTGGTTCTTATTGTTATTATGGCATCATATATTCACATTTCACATAATATCGTAATATCCTGATCGTCTGGACATATTAAAAACAAAGTTCACGATAATCTGCATCAAAAACTACTGAACAGATTTTCATGCGGTTTTCACTAATACAAACAGAGTTAAACAAGGAAGGTATACAAATGTAAAGAGAAATTGCACCTGTGCGAAGCCGAGAGCGGATTGCTAGTTCAAAATAAAATTATAATTATAGCATTTAAGGGACTGCTTAATATTTTTACTATTGAAACTGTATCAATATAATCAAGATATAATCAAGATGACTAACTGCAATCCGTAGACGCTTATAGCATGTCACAGTCATAAACCGAACAGACCATCTGGCAGCGTAGTTGTTACATTTCGATGAGTATGAAATTTAAGATCTTATGCCCTTATTCCTCCTTTTCCTCTTAAGGCATGCATTTGCAACCCTTTTTATAACACTGCGGGGTTATGCCAGATTTGTACCGGCTAAAACCCAACGACTTTCTAGCGCAGCCGTAGATGGGCGGGGTCGCGGGGAACGTAATGACACAACATCGGTGCCCCGCCGCCACGATTATCCAGTACGGTATATACATTTGCAACCCTCATGGGATTACTTGTGATAGAAGGTAAGGGTAACTATCTACCATTATGTGGATCCAGAGCGTGCCAGAAGATCTCTATATATACTATAAAAATTTAAAAAAAAACAATGCAACTTTTTTATTTCATAAAATTAAAACCAGAATATTTTACTCCTACGTATCTCTAAGTAACATTAATATTCACAAGTCACTTTGGGAGATAGGCACGTCAATTAACTCGCTAACTTAGTTCGCTTCGTATTCGCTGTTGTTGTAGTTCTTCAGACGGACAGAGATTTGTTTATTGCTTTTGAGTGAATTCGACGATTTAAGCAATTGTTGTTGAATTAGTCGCCATTGTTTGTTCAATACATCTGACAAATTTGAATAGGATTCAATTTAAGATTTTAAAAATCTATATATCAAACGACATAACTCTGTACTCGTATATCAGGCGTTATTATTGCTTCACATATTTTGCCAGGCATTATATCTTTCCCCCCCTAGGTGTGTCAGGACCGTGTCGAGGTGGGGGGCTTAACCCTCGGTAGTCCAAGCGATCTTGCGGTCTTCTCCATGACTGATCGGACTATCGTAGGGGACTAAGAAGACACACAGCGCCGCCGCTCCGTACGGGCTCTGTTTTGTCAGAGCTTGGTGTCGTGAGCGGTAAGCTCGTAAGCCCTTCGGGGAACGAGGGCTCCTTCTCTCTAGAGGGACGGGGTCGCGAGGAAGACAACCTCTATAAAAAAAATTATTTTACAACGCGGACACCAGCTAGTCTATACTTAATATAAAAATGAATCCCTAAATGTGTTGCTAAGCGCAAAACTCGAGAACGGCTGAGCCGATTTTAATTCTGTCTTCACTCATGGATAGAGGGATAATCAGGGAAGGTTTTTACGTAAAAAAAATGCACCCGGGCGAAGCCGGGAACGAGTCCCTAGTTATTAATAAATTAAGTTTCTCAAAACCTCATCTTGTGATCTAGAGATAGAATCGGTTGTCACTCTTTTTTATTCCGAAAGCAAGGCTAACAAAATGAACTTATCATCGTTTTCTACTTCCTCTAATAACTGCCGCAAAATCTTCTGTGTCTTGTTGTACATAAATTTTCTCAGATTCACTAGCAAACATATTTTTTAAACAAATTTTCTCCCACAGGTCTATTTTCGATCATGGCTAAAAAATTTTTTTTATAGATAGCATTGCTCATGCTCATAAATAGTCAATAAACAAAAAAAAATTGTTCACATTTTACCAGTTAGATGAAGCAAACTGTATTATACAACCATATAGTTCCATTTTTAAATGTTGTGTATACTTTATGTAAGTGGCCAGTTCTGGAAAATATTTAGTGTGCCTTATCTATAAGATTATTTTACATAATATTCACAATAAATAAATATTACAAAATATAACAGAAAATCTTTCATTGGTTTGTTTACAATATTGTATTAACACAAATCACAGAGTATCGCAGTTGTGCTATTTCGCGTAAGCCCTTTTTTGTGTATAATCTTGTAAACCGCTCTCAGAAATACTGGTTAATTGGCTTCGTTATTTTATTGAATTGAATAAAAAATGAAATGAATAAAAGAGAAATAATTTTATCCTAAATTTATCTTCAATACCGAGAACATTGTTAAATAGAGGTTCTTGATCGAAATGGACTGGAAATCGTCTGCAAATATCAATAGTTGTATAAATTGTGCACTCAAATGCATTCACGGTTGGAAACCATCAGTCAACATTCATTTACTGAACAGACCGTTTCACAACTCGCCACTGAAAACTATAGTAATAGCTCTTCGAAATACCGAGGGTTCTGGATTTAACTTCGTTAATCCATATCCATACTAATATTATGAATGTGAAAGTAACTTTGTGTGTTTGTCTGTTACCTTTTCACGCCTTAACTGCTCAACATGAAATTTTGCATACACGTCCCGGTTCCCGGGAATCAAAGAAAATTAACGCCTGGCAAAAGTGTAATAGCAATAAAGATGTAAGGCGTGATATTGCTTATGTTTTTTTTTTTCAACGCGGACGTACTCGCGGGCACCAGTTAGTTTTTTTATAAGAGCGTAAACAAATTGCTTGAGCTTCTATGTCTATAGGGCATAAATATAATATTAAAAACTCCCGTCTCGACCCGCTCCCAGCTTCGTACGTGTGCTCCTAATTTTTTCCTAATTAGAGCGAATATAATATATCAACGTTTGATCCTTTCAAACTATTAACATAAGGACGATAATGATTTTATTATAATTAAAAACTATACACATATTTTTAAAATAACATTAAGCTTTTGGAATAGTTTGGTGACAGAAATCCCTTACATTCGGGTCAGTAAATTCAATATGTATAGGACATCACCTATTTATACGTGTACGTCTTTGGATCCAACTCAAGATAAGACAAACCTCAACAGTCCGCAGCAAACGAAAACAACAGAATAAAGGCTTTTGTTCCTCTGAAAACAATGGGCGAAGTGAAAAAGGCTAGAAGTGACAGCTCTAAAGAAGAATTGGCTGGATTTATGTGTGACAGTTATTGCTAGATACAATCAAAATTGTGAAATACAGATAATTATTAAAGCGACTGTTTGAAATTTACTTGAAATGTTTGATATACCTAATTCGTTTTGTATTATTTTATTTTCGGTTGTTAAAGTATTTTTTTGTTAATATAACCATTTTGTAAAGTATTATTTTGATAGTATATTTACTAAATTGTAATTGGTCTTACTAGCTGTGTAACACGGATTCGTCTGCTATACATTTAGTTTCCTCTCCAACTCACTGAGTTATTATTCGAAGTAAACATAGCTTATTCTAGAAGCATCGTTTGCTAATCCATGCCACTCTGCAACGAAGGACGTAAACTAGCGATGCTATTGCTCTTTCGTTGGACACTGAAGGATTCTCTTCTTCATATGGTTGCATGGTCCTTACCATGCAACCATGGTCCGGAAATAGTCCTTGCCGCTTATCGCGACACTGCGGAAGGTATATTCTGCATATGACAAGATAACATGACTCCAGTTCGCCGTACGAGACTTATATTTTACCTCAGTGACCTGAGGTAAAATGCGTGGCCGATTAATTGTCTGTGTGCCCCATTGGATTGCAAACCCATAGATATTGGACACTGGGCATGCATCTGCCTATATAGAATATTGTGTGCAGCGTGACGTCGTGTGCTAAAACTTTGAACATAACGCTAATCTAGCATTAGCGATAAATTATGTAAGTCGCGATCGGACATACGGATTGCAACCCGCAGCCGAGTCAGCACGCCTCGAGGTATAAGGACTGGTCCTAACCTTATTCCGCATTAGCCCTTTCGTCGGGTTAAAAATTTTTTTACGATTTTTTTAGTTTTTTTTTAATGTTCAAGTCGTAAGAAGAAGGTCAATGGTAAATGGCCACCGTCGCCTATAACTCAAGCAACGCCACAGGTGCGCTGCCAACCATAGTAGGATTAAGGATAAGTGAATAAGGCTTTAGCATCCCTTACTCACTTGCCGTAACCTAACAGCACTTATGCTGTTATTTCACGTTAGTCACAATTTTATAAAAGTTCTATATTATATTTACAGACAAATAATACACATTAGAGATGAGCAACAAAACAAGAGTTACCTACTATTTTCTTTTGACAGCGAATGCAGGGTAAACGCTCCAGTAACGGTCCATCGTTAAATTGACGGGGCGTACGTATCAATTACTAAAATGGATCTCACGGGCACTCGCTCTATCGCTTCGGTCACGAGGATCGCATCAAATGAAATCGATGATATTACTGAAGCCTTACCACATTTATTTTTTGCCTTTTAAATAATTAATAATAACACTGAAACGACAGCAATTTTTTAGAGATGTATAGGAAATGTCGCTTCATTATAATTTAAACTCATAAAATCATTATTGTATTGGCCCAAATTTCACTCACATTAGTCATACTTTACTAGGTTATTCAAATACCGTAATTTTCAGATATTGCGCAAGAACCTCTTCCACGTTACCTATACAAAAACACACTACACAACTTTTATTGCAATAGGACAAAATTTCAACCCTTTATGTTTTAAGTATTGTTATTGTTATTTTATCTCATCATTGATTTGAAATACTGAATCTAATAGAAAGTGCGAAAAAGCTAGAAATTTAAAGCAAAAAATATATTATTAGCTACCTGAGTCTATAAAAATCATTCATTATCATAAATATGAAGTATATTGACGTATTTATTTGTTAGCTATAAAATCTAATGCATTTTCCACATGACTTTTTCCACTTGAGCGATTAAAAGCACGCACTAAAACGGTGGTAAAATACGTTCGCTGTTCACCATTTTCGTGCGGCGTTAAATTGAAGGGAAGGGCACATCAATTACATATGCACACAGGCCCAGAGGTTCGACACGCAACGCTCGCTACCATACCAACCGTTAGGTAATTCGGTTGAAACTGGTTGAAACGAGGTATTGCTAGTCGATATCTGTTCGAACCGGTTATTAGACGATAGCACCGGCCACTCTACAGATCTCTCAAATTTTCGAAACGTTTTTGCGCTTGAATGATGATTGTTTGAAGAACGCACAAATTCGCAATTGGCTTTTCATTTGATCGTCTATCACGGAATTCCGTTCACATATCTCGAACGGAAATTTACAATCGAATAATTATACCCTAATTTGTGATGTTGCCACATATTACAATTATTCGATGCTTTTAATACGGAACTAAACAGCTTGTCCTGAATTCGCACGGGTGTATCAATACTTTTTTGGTCAATACTTTTCATCAAATACTTTTTTGATATTACTCCTTCTTTACTGATTCATTTAATTTCTTAACTAATATGCTTTACTCAGTGCAAAAAGAATCTATAATACATTTGAAATACTTTATTTACATGATAAATACATGATAAATATAAGTTTTTTATATTTATTTAAAGTTACTATTTATATTATATTGACTTACCTACATGTTTTTAAGATAATAAACAAACTAATAAGAAAACTAACAGTTTTTGTAAATAAATGTGCACATATTTTAATTGTAAACTTTTGTTACATAAGAGGTTTTTTCGTGTGATGGATCTAAAATAACACTCAGTCATTTAGTCAATTTCAGCAAAAAAACAAATTACACACACATATAAAAGGATGACGACACAATTACGGTGAAAGTTACCATAGCAATCGTACACATGTTATTATTTACAACTTTTTTTATATCTTTAAGCTGCAGGACCTCATATGTGACGATATTTCGCACATAAGAGATTTTGAATTTCGATGAAATGTAAGAATTTACACGACATATTAATTATGACTTATAACTCAGAAAATAAATTCGATTTTTCTCTTAAAATATTGAAAAAACGCATTTTCACCAAATTGTCACATTGGAGGTTTTAAATTTGCAACGATGATATATTTTTCTTATCATTTTTCTATATCAATAGGTAATTTAGGAATCCTTTTAAAATGTTACGATGACTTATGCAGTACCGAAATTTTGTTTACATTACCAAGTTATTCTTTCAAAAGCTTGATATTTACTTACATTTTGTAAATAATTTAAAAATATATTTTATATGTTTTTGTGATCAATATTAATAATTTTTTTGGACATCATTATTGTAGGCCACAGAAATATACTTATTATATATTAAATCTTACAGACTTATATATTAAATCGTTGCTTACATTATATACATAATAAAATGTAGCGAGTGGCAATTCACTCAAAATTCTTAATCTTGCCTTTCATTGTTTCACTGATTACACTTTTGACTCTCCGGTAGCCAGAGACATAAACAAGGAAAAACTCATCAGGGGCTATGATGTCCCTTCTTTAAATTCGCCACCTTTAGCATCCACAACAAAGGGGGAATTGGAATAAAAATTCTTATCACGAACGACAATGGCTGACTCGAGTAGACAATCTCTCGCGACCTTTTTTCTTTTACTTTCTTTAGTTGGGATTGAGAACGATGCGACGATATCTCCGGCTATTAGCTCTCTGTATGCGGAGAGAATTAGTGGATTGATTCCGTCACCTTCGGTTTTTTTCCCTTAATTGAATGTTGACCTTGTTACTATCCAATTACGTTTTAACATTGTAATACGGTGATTGGAGATTTCAAAGAAGATTTCAAATTTATACATCCTTATATAGTATAAATTTAAGTTGCTGACGCATCTGTCTATATATCCTCTAACTTCTTCTAAACCACGCAACGGATTTTGATGCGTTAACATAATGTTTGTAATGAATAAACTCCAAAACTACTCGGTCGAGTAGTTATTTCACCTATAGAAAGCTACATTATCAGGGAGCAACACAGGCTATATATTATGGCGAAGTCGCGTGCAACATAACTATTATACAATATTTTGCAACCAAGTCGCCGAAGTTCCCATGTGTCTGTTTCTCTGCTGACTGCTACTTAACCATCCAACGGCTTTTGGCGTTTTCCCTAATGGAAAGCGGTTTTCACTAATGGAAAGCGGGATGAATGAGCAAGGTTTGTGTATGTTAAAAATTGCGTCCCGGACGAAGCCGGGAGCGGGTGGCTAGTATGGCATAAATTAAAGTCGCTTTCCGCGTCTGCCTTTCTGTATATCCGCTGACTCCTCCTACACCACCCAACGGATTTTGATGCGGTTTTTCATTAATGAAAAGAGCGGTAAATGGGGAAGGGTTTTCCGTGCGAAATTGTTTGTGTACGAAGCCCGGGGACGGGTAACTAATATTAATTAAAAAGAAACAATGTGATTGCTAATAAGCAAATTTATTATTTCAAGAAATTTTACACATATCCCACTTATTAATAACGATATGTCAAGAAGTCTTTGAAAATTTACAAATTAACAAACAATAAGTATATTACAATAGATTTTTAGATCAATTTGAATATTACAACTTCACAAGTTGTTTTTTGTCACATAATGTAAAATATAATGAAATAAAAAAATAATATATAAGGAGGCATTGCTTTTAACGTTACAATAATTCTTTCAATATTTTATTTTATTATATATTTAATAATAGTTAATTCATAAATATTTACATATATACAAGAAAACATTATAATATCTTAATAGATTTATCGAGTTATAATAAATACACTATATTATTGTATTTACAAAAACTCCACACCCTTTCAGTGTTAAAATGTTACTTAAGTATAATAAAATTTACAGGATCACAGTGAATTTATTTTATATAAAATAATAGTTTCTAAGTATACATTTAATATAAATACATTTGAAATACTTTATATTATATTATATCCTGAATTTATGGAGAAACAAGTACGTAGAACAATGTTATTTAGTTTAATGTTATTTACTTATGTGATTAAAATCCAATATTTATTTTACAAAAAAAAATGTGGTGGCTGGATGAGTGAAATAGACAATAAGTGACTATATATAGTCGGTTTCATGAAAATTAACTACTCTATAGTTAATATTCATTAACTATAACTATATAGAGACTATTGAGTCTATATAGTCGGATTTATGATTTTTTTTTTATTGTAGATCGAATTACAGAATTTGTGAATCTACGCTCTAGGTCTGACCTGATTTTGCAATCACTTGTATAATATGTGTTTGTTGCATACAGTAATTTCTAATCTTGTTTACGGTTTCGGCACATAACAGGTGTAATGAAGGTGACTGACATATTGGTGTTGAACCAGCCTTCGCCGGATATGTGTCGCAGCCATTAGGTTTTTGTATTGTATTTGTACAGAATATCCATTTTACGGAATATTTTCTTTTATATACCATAAACACAAGTGACTAGTTAGAGCGTTGCGTTGCTGTCATCTGTTCTTGTCACCACTGCCGCTATGTCGGAACGGAAGACTAAGTTATATAATCAACAATGAGTAATAAATAACCTATGGAGGTGCCCTATCGGTTTATATTTCTTTATTCTCATTAAATCTTAAAGCTAACAAAAGACTTAATTAAGAAACGAAACATTAAACAGACAGACAAAAATCACTAAAATTAAACAATATTTGTTACTGATTTTTATCTGTAACAGATTTTACAGATTCCCTAGAAATCAATCACCCTATTCTACTATATGAACCTCAGCCTATATAAATATCTGTTATAATGTCAAAAAGCATTTTGTCTCATTTTAACGAAGTGACAGTTGAAATGGTATCTTGTTGAAATGGTATCTTTAAGATACCATTTCAACTGTTTGGCAACACTCTTTGCTGTCTTCATGACTTTACCAAAGCGTGACCGGTGCCGCCATAGGAAGTATTTTGAAGTTTTTGTGAGAGAACGATTAAGAAAACTACTTTTTGTGGTGTGCAGGGCTTTGTCCTAAATTGAATAATTGCCTTTGTGCTGCATCAAGCAGTGTCGTAATAGAAAAAACAAAAATAACGTAAATTTGCTTACAAATGTTAGTAACAATTTTTTTTAAATGTTTTATGTATTTAGTCATGTATCGTAACATTTTGGCCCTTTAAATGATTATGAAGACGGTCGTTGGTTCTATGAAAGGTAGCCATCTTATGTGCCAAATTTTAGTAGGTATGCACGCCGGTTCTGTAGGGGTATGCCCTGTCCATATTGTTTTTAGGTCATTGAAATCAGCGCGTCTTACCAGTGATGACGTATAGTGTCAAAACGTAGCCCCTAACGGAAGGACTGATCTGCAAGTTTAATGTCGCTTAGCGGGCTATGCTCGAAGTTTTTTGGTGGATAGGATCAAAAATTCTGAAATTCGCCGAAGAACCAAGGTTATCGAAATAGCCAAGAGAATTAGCAAGTTGAACGGCTCACATCTGACGCAGAGCGGATAACCAATGGGATATAAAAGTTCTCGAACGGAGGCCACGAATCGGAAAGCGCAGCCTGGGACGACCTGCGGGCAGATGGTCTGACTACCTAAAAGGAAGAACGTGGCGAACTTAGTGGAGAGCCTTGGGAGAGACCTGAATCCAGCAGGCCGATGATGCTGATTATGATGATGATGATGGTGGTGCTACACTGAAAAGTATTAATGGATTTCCATTTTGTACATAAATATTTTTCAATAACAATTGTCGATATTTTTCAATAACAATTGTCGATACCTAAGTATGGTATATACATAAATGTATAAAGTAGGTACACCTAAATACATTTCAAGAATTTTACACATAAAAATGAAAATTTAAAATTTAAAACACCACTAATATAATATGTACCAGTTGTAGGTCACAAAAAGAATTTTTATTTTAATGTTGAGATTAAAGTTCATACATTTTATTTAGATTTATCGAATGACTAAATTAATAATGGCGCAATTCTTAGAGCTCAATCATATTTTATATAGCAACGTCACGATAATTTACTTTATATCTTTATTGTCTTATGTTTCTTTAGTACTAACTTAGTACAATATTATTTTAAAATTTGATGTATAACACTATTAAGAAAAACTTATATTCAAGCCAATAATTCACTCGTTGCTTGTTTCGTTTTGTTACCAGAATTAGGCAATGCTTTGGATCTAAAAGATCAACAACAAACATAACTCCATTGTTAAACTTAAAAACTATTTTCTGTTTTTAAATAAACACTTAAAACTTACTCATTACCCCAAAATTAATAAGTTATTCAGTAATTATTTAATTGAGGAGTAAACCCTCTTAATTGAGCAGTCAGGTTAATAGCAAATCTAAATAATACCAATATATACTTAATTTAAATTTTATGAAATGACACTTGGTACAAATAAATATGAATACAACATAAGTATTAACTAAAACCAATATTATCTCGGGAAGGTTGTACAAAGACTTTATTTAACTTATAAATTTACCTAAATATTAAGTACAAGTTATTAAATGGTATTTTTCGCATCATAAAATATTTTTACATTTAAAGGTAGAAATTTATTTTTGCCTGTATACATTGTAAATTTTTATTTACAAAATTCTTACCTACTGCAGTAATTATATTGTATTTACATAATTTTGTTTCAATTATAATAAATATTTCACATCAAAGCGAATCTGTGGCGGATTTCGTTTTGTTAAATTTAGATATTTAAATGGTTAAGGAAAAAAATGTACCCATTGAATAAATTATTATATTTAAATTTGATAAGCAAACATTCTTTATTAGACTAAGCAAATTTGTTTTCGTGAAGAACACAAAGCCAATTAAAATGAATTTATCTTTTAAAAATATTGATATTGCTTACAGTTTTAAAAATACGAGAAATCCGCCTAGTTATATATTTATTTAATATTATATTTAATATCTAGATGTAGAACATAATCAGACACAACTCTCGCGGGCGTTGGCTAGAAGTGGCGTTCTCGTGGTGACAACCTCCCGGCGCCGTGACAAAGTGCCGCTTGTCACGCTCCGTCTGTCCTCCGCTAGAGTGCCGATGCTCTATACGAAATACACACAACAACCTCTTTATAGCCTTTTCTATTTATGTCATTAACAAATACAAATACAATACAAATGGCAAATGGTCAGTTATCAACAAATACAAATGGCAAATGGTCAGTTATCAACAAATACAAATGGCAAATGGTCAGTTATCAACAAATACAAATGGCAAATGGTCAGTTTTCAACCAAAATCGAAGGCATGGAAAAGGAAACGGTGCATTGATTTGTAAGCAAGGAATCATCATTTTATGCATTTGAGTGTCTGTTGCTCTTACCTGAGCATCGGAAGCTGGTGTGTTTGGCGTGTGAGGTGTATTTGACCTTACATCTTGCTGATGTAAACTATGAGCACTCCTCGACGAGCCTACTGGGGGCGAAACCACTGAGCCATAAGGTGGTGGTTCAGGAGGTCTTTCCACGTCTCTTGTGCAATTGAAATCTGAACAAAATGCATCATATACTTATATAATTTACCCACAAACTTCTGTCAATTTTCGATGGCTAAGCTATGTTCCAGCCTATAGACGAATTTACAATTTTATTAATAAATATTGTCATACATATATTAAAATTTTATTTATGTTGCGATCGCTAAGGTATGTGCCAGCCCATGGACGAATTTGAAGTTGGACTAATTTCATTAAGTAGATTAATTAGAATAATGAATGTAATTAGACCAGACAGTATTAAAGTAACAATTTTGTAGACTATGAAGCCCGAATAAGGATTGTTAAAAGAGGATCCGTTCAATTCACATTAGTTAAGCAACGCGAATGAATTATCAGAAGTTTAGTCATTATATCTTATTTTATTTTATGAAATAGGTTCTGTAACTGAAATGGAGTTAATTTCAAGTTTGCAATACTTTTAAGTCACTTCATGTGGCAAAAGTAACTTCATCTAAAATCGGTGTAGGATTGGTTGGCTAACAAAGCCAACCTTATCGGGA
The DNA here is from genome assembly GCA_936446665.2 of Synanthedon andrenaeformis. NCBI lineage: Eukaryota > Metazoa > Arthropoda > Insecta > Lepidoptera > Sesiidae > Synanthedon > Synanthedon andrenaeformis. Next base: position 6,331,345 of record OW387781.2, on the reverse strand, counting down.
TCGGTCAAATGTAAAACAAATTTGGCCTAACTTGTCGTGTGAAAGAAATTAGCGCAGTTTGCATATATTTGGATAAAATTGACCTTTATATTTTTCTAGAACTATACAAAGATACTGAAGAATCAAGAACAAAAAGAAATTGTCTTCCATCCCAGGGGTCTCTAGTTCTGTAGGTAGTTAAATGTAATAATTTAGTAATTTTTACAAGAAATATTTTTAAAATTTTAAGTAAAATATGCTTTTTTGTTTCTATATAATTCGGGGAAACAGTCGCCTTGATAAATATTTATTTATAATAACATGAATTACAAGTAACTGTACGGTAGTACTCGTACGTACCTAAATATAGAGAAGAATACATATTATTACCTTTTCCTAGTGGAACCACATCTGGATTTTTGTCATCAGGTTGAATCGGCGAGTGATTCGTGCTATGAATTGAAGCCTTGTACGCCTTCACCGTTTGTACTGGAGCTAAGAAGAAAAAAAAACCATGAATTCCCTTTCTGTGAAATGACAATAAATATTACTCTCATACATTTTAAGTAATAACTGAGACACTTTATTCATTAAAAAATGTATCGATACTGTTTGTTTCATGGATATGATCACGCTCATAGTGTCTCACGCTATTCAATACTTAGATCCTAAAATCCTCCTGGTACTAGCCTGGCACAGACTAAAATAACGGATGTTATAGTAGAAATATATGTTTTTATTGCGCAATATTTCTTTGGAAAACGCCATTACGGCCATAAAGCCTTAGGTTAGGTGTTTGGAAAGTTTTCAATTTGCCCGCACCTTTCAACCTTAATTTGAGGTGACAGAAATGGCAAACCCTCTAACAAATTTTCTAATAAATTAACTCTAATAAATGTTCAACTTTAAAGGGTTTATAACAGTAGACATTGTAAATAAAGTTACCAAAATAAGAGAACTCGAGTTTCTTTTATAAAAGAGACTTGTAATAGCAATTTGTTTTGTTTTTCTTGTTTATATTTTCTAACTACGAAAACTTTTATTTTATGTCGGGTTTTGAATAGAGAATTTTATGTTTTCTTTCGTTAAGTAGCTTTATCTATACTCCCAGGGGAACATTCCTTACTTTTGAGTATTTTTTTTTTAATTCAAAAGGAATTTTCAAATTACAAGACACGAAGAAATATCGAAAAGTAAGATCCATATTTTTAATATTATTTTTAAAGATGAAATATAACACGATAAAGTATAGTGATAGGTATATTTCAGCTTGACGGTTGAAATTTTATTATAGTTTGGCACAAGCCTCGTAGGTACCTAAATGCGGCATTCCCCTTTTCTATTCGACACAGAATATAGAGAAAACTTAATAAAAGTGTCGTATTCGAGTGACGAAACATTTTCAATTTCAGTACTAACGCAGAAGGACATAAATCACATTTGAAATGCAGCGAATGGCGGAGTCAGCGCTAGCGTTGAAAAATTCCAGACACGCGATAGAATCTGCCTCAGTACTTCACTTCACTTCTAGATACCGTTCTACTTCTGGTCTCACGAGAAAATGCAGTCTTAAATTCCTTTCAACTTGATTTACTGTGTGTACGGGTCTTGAATCGTACTTACATAAAGTCCATTTTTGAAACGAGAACAAATTAGTTGAGCCGCGAAATTGGCCTAGTTGCAAAGAAACCCCTTTCTTTCTACACATTCTTGTTGCGGTTAAGTGGTTATGTTACAGTTAAAGCTCTAAACTGCATCCAATGTCTTTATAATGCAAACCTTCTGTATAGCCAGCAATAAGCTTGGTATGCGCCGTGGGATGCATTTGAATAGTCAAGTCTGCGAGCAGAATAATAATCGAGGCAGTCTTTTTGCCCCGAGGGCAATTTTATCAGGCCAATATCGCAGCATGGAGTCCACGGAATGTGTCTCGTAGCGAAATGTTTCCAGTGCGGCCACTCCAAAGAAACAGAACTCGCAATGCTATCTATTTCAATTTCATTGCATGTGCCACATTTCACAAAGACCATTTTTATTTTCGTTATTCGAGCTGTGAAACCGATATATAAACCTCTACTTAAGCTGGTGGTAAAAATTCAGTTAATGGTAGATTTATTTGGAAGTTTCGTGCTAATGAAAATCCTAATATGAACAAATACATTAAATAGTTCCAGATAATTATATATATAGTCAAATAGCCAAAAGTCAATAGCTGATATATAAGTAAATGCCAGAGCCAGACCAACTTTGCTTGTGCATGTTTTTACGAGTATAATTATTATTATTCCCTTGGTATGTATAGATAGCCACAAATTCAATATTTTCTATGTTTTATTTGAATCTATGAACGTCGGCCTAATTCGTTAACCTGCTAAGTCACTTTTTGCATAGTTTACAGGAGGAGGAAAAACTGAATATATCATTGCATGTTTCAACAATCAAAATTCTGAAAATTCCATTGGTTCCCTATAACTTTTCTTGATATTTAACAAAATGGTTGTCCAGTCTTAAATACGACTATGTTGAAAAACTATTTAAATCGATTTAAAAACGTAATATAAATATAAATTGAGGCTATCGAACCACATATTTCGATAGCCTCAATTTATATTCTAAATTTATTGTGTCTTACTTTTATATGTAACTACTTATTATTAGGTAATGTAGTGTATTTAGTCATTTATAATTTGTTATTATTTGTATTTTTAATTATTATAATTAATATTTTTATTTTTTCATATTTATTTTAAATATCAAAAAATATATTACATTTTATGAGGCACACGATACAGGCTTGCATGCCTAGTGTGTGTTTTCATATTTAACTATATGAATTATGTTCCTGTAAATAAATAAATATATAAATAAATTTGTATGTACTATTCCATTGTATTGTATACTGTGAAATTTTTGAAGACTGCTTTAGCTTAGAGCTTTAAAGACTGCAAGTTATACGTTCAAATTTCATTATCACGCTTTATAATGACTCAAAGCTTACACTAAAGTCTGCGTTGCTTTTAACATGATGAATTTAAAAGCCCTCCTAACTAGACGTTTATGTCCTATATTAGGAATTTAAAAATAGCTGATAGGTATATATAAAATATTAAAAATGGCTGCTAAAATAAGAAAATAGAATAATATTTTATCGTCATTATTAGAAGTAAAAATAAAAAGAAAGCTTTAGAATAATTTCTGGCTCAAATTTTTTTTTTTGCTTTAAAATTCATACACTTATAATGGCCGCTAAAGAGAAAATAGAGAAATATTCACACTAGAGAAACATTGCCGTAATAATAATACGTATAAAGACTAATAAATGACTAATTAATAATTATATTAACACTTTACAACCGAGATAAAGATAAGCACATTAAATCAAATCGAGCCTCTAGAATTTACCAAATACGAGTATAAATAAACTTACCAAATATAATATTATAAGCTCCGTAGCACGATCTTTGCAGTGAACGAATATTTCAGTGGAAACTTTAAGTAACTAACAACTTACCTTCGTACTGCATTGGCCTATGATGTCGTTTTCTTGCTAAGAGAGCGATGACTGCTACAGCAGCCAGGGTGCCCAGTGTTCCAGCAACTATGCCAAGTGCCCAGCTGGCATCGACTCCGGTATTTATATTGGTTTTTGCTTCTACAAAAACATTTTCTTATTAATTTTGTAAGCTGAGTAAAATCTTATCCTGAAGAGACAGTGTATTTTCGTTCTTCATACAACGCGGCGGTACCTACTTGAGAAAATATTCAAGAATTCAGTCGCTTGCTAAGCTAAAGCAGCTCGACCGAAGCCTGTCCACAAAAATAATAGCAGATTTTCTTTTTTTTATGCCCGATAAGAGTATATTAAACAAACTTTTTTGTTTTAACATAATACGAAGTTGAATTAAAAAAAGTTTATTTCATATTTATGTTGAAAAACGGGTCTCCATTGTTGGGACTCCAATAATTATTAAAAAAAAATTAACCCTGCGTTATTTATTCCACAGCCGCAATATCACTTCTGGATATAGCTCATCAATAACTTTCCAAAAGAACCGGTCAGAACCGGTAGCCTGGATCCATCGTCGACTCGCGGCCCTTATCAGATCGTCTGTCAACCTCGTGGGTGGACGTCCTACGCTGCGTTTGTCAGTCAGTGAGGTCTATCGTGAACCTTCCGGTACCAGCGGAACTTACTGATCCGCCGAGTTATGTTGGTAACTTTCGTTCTTCTACGGATCTCTACGTTCATTCTGGTTTTTGCAGTGTAACCTCAAACATAGCCCTCTCCATAGCTCCTTGAGAGACGTTTTGAGTTTCCTACGAGGATTTTAATTATATATGTATTTAATTTCTAAAACTAAAATCATATTCTCCTTGATTATTTACTTTAATTTTCTCAACTTCAGGTTTCCATTGATTGTTTTTTTTAAATAAAATTTAAGTAATTTCGTTTTTAAATGGGTTGAAATCAGTTGCAATTTTAACCTATTTAATAAAAAATAGATTCTTACGTTAATGTTAAATATACAAATTGGTAAATTATAGATACCTATGAACAAACAAAAGGTTAGTTCAAATGCTGGTGAATTTTTGTGAGGTCATTAAAAACGCTCCAATTGTCAAATGGGGTTCGTACGACAGTCGATTTATTTTTATATTAACTGTCATCTGCATGCATCCCTCTCATCGGTGCACACGAGTATACGAGATTGAAGAAGATTTCTTGCGCTTCAGGAAATTATTTTTAAAACTACATTTCAAGATACAAAATAAAGTAATTTTTAAAGCATTTTTATAGTACATTCGTAAAATGAACAAAATTTGGGTTCATTTTAAATGCTGGAAATTTCAGAATTCTGTTGTATTACATATATTAAAAATAGTTTCTCATTGAGGGGAGAGGCAATGTCCGAAATTTAAAATTCATGAACTTTATAATTGGAGCTTTGTTGGTTTATAATAACATTTTAGATTATTAAAATACTGCAATTATATATTGTGAGTTTAAGGATATGTCTTAGTATTAAGAGATAACCTTAAACGTCACGTTCACGTTCATTTTTTGAAAAAATGTCACAGACTTTATATAAGGAAAAAAACTGTTTTACGAAATTAATGCCAACCATTTAATTTATAATCGAATCGCATCCTGCTGTTTCACTTCCTCCTTAAATCCGATTTAAATTCATGAACTCACCTGTATGCAGAGCCAGTCTTGATAAAGTTAGAACCCTTAAGGCTGTCTCTTCAGATCTCCCTCTAGCGTTAGCCGCGTAAAATATCAACTTCAGCGTTTTCCCTGAGCCAAGATTTCTCAATTTCCATGTTGGTATTAGGCTAGATGCGTTGGCTATCAAGTTTCCCGCTTCCCAGGCCTCCACGAAATATGTTGTGTGAAGACCTCCGTCATGACCTTCGGAAAGATTTTTCATAAATAACTTAATAATATTTACCTATAACTATTTTTTTTTAAATATTATTATCATCGTTATTTACATTCTAATATTAAACTTTGTCTCGCAAATATCCGCGGGAAGGAAAATATCTTTTATGTATTACAAATATTTTATGTTTGTTAAACCGTCATGTGTTACGTCATGTGTTGGACCAAATTTCATTCTTACGATCATCTTATTTTAAGTATTATTACAATTATAACAAAATAGAAGCAACATGTGTTTTTAAGTGTCGAATCTGTCAAAATATGCAGTTTTTTTATAAATATTAAATTAAATTCGAGAAAGTTTGTATCAACATCAAATAAACGTGAATGGTGTATGACGCGAAAATAAAAATAAAAGATAATTTAACAAATCATTTAAACATTCACCATGAGTATTTTCGTCTAAGATGTTTTCAATAAAAATTTTGTTCCATAGAATTAGTGTTCTTTGATCTGATTGTAATGATATTTAACGTTTGATTTTATTGACAAGAAAACTTACCAGCCACACAGCGCAACTCGACCGAGTCGTCAGTCAAGTTCAACGATGAGCAGTTTTCAGGTGGATCCGGTCTTACTGCTGGTAACAGCGTATATCGACATGGCTCTATTTGCTGTCCAGCTAGATTTGTGGATCTACACGACAACGATCCATAATCTACTTCTGAACTGGGAGTGTAAGAGAGGATTGAGCGGCCGACGCTGTCTACTGTAAATTTGCTCTAGAAAAAAAGATAATTCAAGAATTAATCTTATTTGTGAAATTTAATTTTGTACCATTATCTCTAGGAGAGAATATACATATGTTTATTAGCGAGAATCCATATTAATATAAACGTATATAGATGAACTTGAAATGACCCAGAGATGAAAAAGAAGAAAAGACTCAAAGACCAGGATAATGAACCTGCGTCTGCTATTTTCATAGCCAATGCTTCGCCTCATTGGACTAACATTTTGAAAACTATTATAACAAGCTGTAATCAAAATCGGCTTATCCATTTGGGAGCCACAGAGCCATAATATTTGTGTAAATTATTAAACATTTTAAATATTAGATATTTATTAGAATATTAAATATTTAGATTTTGAGCTACGCCGTCCATTCATCAACTCCTTATTTTGAACAGGCGTCTGCCAGTAAACGAATTTTAAAAAATTGTTAAAAAAAACAATAAATGAGTAAATAATTAGCTTTTAAAAGATTATTCCGATCAATAGTGGCCGTTTTCTAATTTGAATTGCTTATTTATGCACCAATTAACGAGTCTGTAACATCGCGCCTTGCTTATAGGCATATGTTTGAATATTTTATATATTTTAGAATAAATACTCAAAAGGTATCCAAAACTTTTAGCAGTAAGCTGATTAGTTTGCGTTCAAACGATTCTAATCCTGCACGAATAGAACGACAACCTCAGTGCTTAAGTGACCTGAAGTCCTTAAATACCTTTAGTGTAACTGCTTTAGTTTGAAAGCGATTTAAAGTGAGGTAGCATGGAATACTTACTCATCGCATTATGGGTTTAACCACACAATAGGGTCTCTATAATCCGTAGGTAGATGTAAAGTAATTTTATAAATAAAAATTATTCTTACCGATTTTAAATATTTATAAACGAAAATAATTTTCTACCGATTATTTAAAATCAGTAGAATATAAATAATCGGTAGATAATCGTAGATAATACCTAACATGTCCTCTCCATTGCTCCTTGAGCGACGTTGAGTTTCCTTACGAGTATTTTAATTATTATTATATTTAATTTTTTAAAACAAAAATAATATGCTACTTGATTATTTACTTTTCAACTTCAAGTTTCCATTGTTTGTTTTTTAAAATAAGATTTAAATTAATTAATTTAAGTTTAAATTTAATTTATGTTAAAGTTCTTGACAAGCTTTTTCTATTTATAAACGAAAATTTTTCTTACCAATTTTAAATATTCGATGCGAATAATTTTCTACCGATACACCGGTAATAAAGTATATCACCATGCAACAACACTGTTTTTGTGTGTCGGTGAGTGAGTAAGGAGTGCCAGATTCCATTTTGTATGTTTACCCTTTGTCGTGCTTACATACTTCTGGTTTTTATTAAGTTCATAGATGACATTAAAGATATATGGTATATAAATACTATAAAGTGAAAATCAACGAGCATGCGGCAATTTCTCTTAAAGAAAAACGAATGTTGTCCTTACCGGTTCCAATTCAATGGTACCCAGAGAATTGTTCAGAGTCCATTGAAAGTTTTTTGGTGGTGGAAATGCGTCCACTTCACATGTAACTTTTGCTGCTTCATTAATAGCTGCACCGACTATCATTGGCACAGTGTTGAGGCATACTGGCTTATCTGTTGACAAAAAATACTTTTTTCAAGTTTTTAAAAGAGTGTCAGGTCACACTATGCTTTGCTATAAGCGTTAGTTCTGTTATGTTTAGTTGGATAAGGCGGTTGACTGACTGTCCGATTTTCAACTTCCACATTTCACATCTAGTCAGTTGGTCCTTCTTCGATGCGTCGGGCGTATCATCCCTTAGAGTCTATTCGGTCCTGTCAACTAATTTTAGTTCCAAAAATGTTAAGAAAAGTAAAGATAAACTTTTGATATTATTGATTTCGCAAAAAGAAACTATTTTTTAATCAAACAACAAACAAAGAAATTAAAATACATACACATCACTTAATAAGTTTCCAGATAACTTAATGTCTGCTAGAGATGGAGTTAACAGCTACTATAATATTTAATGGGATGTCGCAGATGATCAACATCCTATTAAATTTTCCTACACGTACGATTGAGCATTTGCATGTGACTACACAATACATCATAGAGACACTAGATTCACGGGTTCACACACGATCGGAATCGAAAATGGAATTGTGCACCTCTACTCTGCAGAATGTAAGGGTACATTCACCATCATGAGTGATATTTACACTTGCTAATACGTACATGTATTAATATACAGATAAATGTTGCATACATTGCACATACAGTATGAAATCATCGAATTTTATTACTACGGAATAGCCATAAGCTCACTATACCTACAGATTTTTGATTAGTCTCCGCTGGCTTATACGACATACAAAGAGAAAAAAAATACTTTGTAATATTTCACCTTTATTGGATTTCATTTATTTTTTCAATTTGTTTTTCTAATCTTAGTTTTGTCGATATATCACTGTCTTGTTACGATTTTCCAATTTCAATTTTCAAAACGCAAAAGTTCATAAGGATGGGTAAATCGACGAATGGATCTTGGCTTTTACACGTAAGAACTACTTGATGCATTTTTAACTTTACAGTATATATAGGTAATCTAGTTCAGAATAACACATATACCTACGATATAACTTATAGTAGAGGTACACCTACGTGACATGGGCTAAAGGTAGCGTAAAAAAATTTTAAACAATAAGTTTACGTGTGTTTGCTCTTTCAAAACCATGTGGTTTTGTATTCTTCTCTAAAATATGACAAATATTATTCAAATATAACATGAATCAGCAATATGAACATAGTCTTATAATTTGTAAATAGATGCAATAGTGTCGGATCGACTTTGATTCAGAATACAATGCAACTTGCATTGTAAACAAGCAATAGATAGACGTCGTTGGATGCGCCACTATTATCGTGTCAATATACGTGGGAATTTCATGTCTTATTTGCAGTTTCAGATTCGATCAATTTTGTTCAGTTTATCCCTTAACTTTATGTAGGTACATATGTTTTACCGAATGTTGATAGATTAATTAAAGCATCCGATAGAGGCTCAGTCAAATAAAGGTTCAACTTTTTTTTCTAAAATCGTTGCTAAGCTCTTGTGCAATGAAAGTTGCCGTCGCTGTGTTTCTTTACCTGACGGCAACTTTCATTGCGATAGAATTCAGCAACTATTGATTTTACAAAGAAAAGCTTCATACAAAAATTGTAGAATATTTTATGCTCTACAATTATGCTTGATAATTACATTTCTTTTTATTTCCAAAAATTATCGAGATATTTTTCAAAAACAAAAATTTGGTCTTTTTAATCGACTATATCTCGGCAAATATTGAGCTATTTGCAAAAAGGCGTTTTTCAAGATGGCGGCTAACGCTCGCGGTTTCGGACGACACAAACTTTGGATTTAGGAATACTTGGAAGACAGTCTGACATAATCCAATCGAAACATCAAATAGCAGTATTTTTTGCGGATCGAACCCATTTTTGAGTTAAAAATCTTGGAATATTTGTACATGCAGTAGAAAGGACGACGATTCAACCTCAGTGGTATGCATGGACCTCAACCTCGCGATCCGCGCCGCGCTGACACCCATAATTGCTTAAGGCTACCAGGCACCAGAAGTGAAAAGTTCAGTGTTTCCCTGGAGCTTTTTGCTCACGCGAACTCAGTGCCTTTTCCCAATACCAAAAGTGCCCAACCTTTCTAAAAAATCATTAACTTAACGTCACTGAGCGAGTTCAGTGTTTTTCCATATACCAAAAGTGCCCAACGCACCCAGTGAAGTTTTCACTTCATAAACAACTCTAACTTAATATGAGTACTTTACTATTTAGTTTCTAAACTTTGTTGAAGTGACACGGTTTGTATTATTACTAACATCATTTCATAGTACCTGATTTTCTAGTGCATATTTAAAGTCTCTCGTCAAAGGAAATAAGAGTTGCTCGTGTAACCATTAAATATTCAGTGCTTCTTCGGCGGCATCGTTGCATATTTTCAGTTAGAACTATTGTAGCTTAAACATTATTTGATCAAATAAATATAAATTTTGCTTTTACCTCTTCTTCATTATAAACAGAAACTTTTAAGAAGACTATCGGGTTGTTAATATCAAACAATTGTGCATTGAATACTCTAGTCATCATTACAATTGTATAAGACTTTTAACTAGTGTTAAAAACTTTAATAGTCAGATAAAATAAGAACTAAAGATAAAGCCCTGTGGACGGCAGAGTGAAGCCAGTTAAACTACGCTTTCGCAGTGTACATGCACGGCTACGCGCAAACAAATGCAATCAAACTACTCCTCGCCTTAATAAAATACTAGTGAAAATATCGAATTGAGTATGCGTAGAGAGAGTGTAAAAACGAGTCTTCAAAAAATAAAAAGCAGGCTGGAATCACATTTTACACGTAGGTATATAAGTAAACTTGGAGACCAATATTTTCAATAAAAATAAACAAAAGTTATAGTTTGAAACACAAAATCTCAATACAGTAAACAGCCTACGCACACATGCTTATAAATCCGGATTCATTTTATTGTCCGCCAATTTCTGTCTATAGTTTTTAATTGGTCTGAGCTTTAATACATATTTTTATTTAGTTAATCTCTTGCATTGGCATTTTATTGTGTACAGGGACAACTATGGATATTGCTGTTCTCATTGAAAGAGAAGCTTTTGTTGTGTCTAGCTTATTCTGTGTTCCAATAAACCTAGTTATGGCACACACAATTTTATTACACAATGAGTTTCGCTTACGTCAGGTAAAATCTTTCTCTACTGAAGAATAACTTATGTACAAAAAGCATATTCAATGATGACATTAGCTTTTATTGTGGTAACAGATAGGAAATAAGATTAATACTAACTGAAAAATTATTAACTAGGTATATGTAATTCTGTTAAGTTTGATCAAATAATGCTTTTTGTTATAAAAAAAAAACTAAGTATATATAAATAGGTATTTTACTGTTTTGCTACAACATATTATTATTTTAAACAATTATTAAAACGATTACTTGTTGATTAAATGTTAAATGTTGATTAAATCCAAAAAATGCGGATTTCATGCAGTGAACAATAAATATATAAAATAAACTTGTACGCGTAAATAAAGTTGTACGCGTTTTTGGAAATTTCCATAGGAACGTAACATTTTTCGAGTATATAATATATCCTATATGTTAATACAGACAATAAACTATCTGTTTGCCAAATTTCTAAACTTTGTTTGACAAATTTGCCAAATTTGTAATATAACTAGCGACCCACCCGGGACTTCGCCCGCGCATAATGTAACGTACGCAATGTCCTTTTCTGAAATTCTCCGGTGTTCCCCTCTGTGCAAACGGCATAGCGTGATTGCAACGGATATATTTGCGACTTCTTGCCGTTTCCGATTGGTACCTACTACTACTATAAATAGTAGCCGGCGCAGTATCCTGTCGTTAACCGTGCCGCCGCCAGTACCAGTAATCATAAAACGGTTTAAATATACATACAGTACTAGCCGGTGTCCGTGACTTCATCCGCGTTGAAAAATAAAAAATAATATAACGTCTGATAAATTATATGACCAAATTAACACTGACATATTTATTGCTGTACTTTTGGTAGGGGTTGAGTTTTATTTTTGAATGATCCCTTGGGAACAGTATTTTGTTTTGTTACGAAAGGTACCCCATGTCCGTTTCTGTATCACTTACAATTTGTATGCAAAATTTCATAAGTAGTTAAGACGTGAAAAGATAACATACAGAGTGCCTAGTGCGAGTTTTACTCAATCAAACGCATCGAACGCGTAAACATAAATTTGTATATCCATATAAATATGGATATGAAGTAATTTCAAGCAATATTTTATAATTATCTAACGGGAACAAAATACCGGGGTTCCAGTCCATCAAACGCTTAAAGCATGGTCGAGTCACAAATATTTTATTATAAGAAGATTAACATTAACATTGGCGCTATGGCGATCCGTCGATCTTCCTGTCTTCTTTTTTTAAATAAAAAAAAAATAAGTTGTTAAAAATAAATAATATAGAATATATATTACCAACCAACAGATAATTAATAGTGTAATAATAAATTAATTTGATTTGAAAAGAAGAAACCTGTTGTTACATTATCAATTTAAAATCTCTATGAAGCAGAAACAACCATTATTACCTGTATTAAATAAATGAAATTTATCTTGTGGAATATCGCTAAAAATGTGATATAATTTATGAAAGCGTCGCAAAAAAAACATATCTCATTCCGTAATGTTAGTGAAAAAATGAAAGTTTAGTGAAAACGTGAAAGAATATTCCAAAATATTTATAGAACACCGACTGTTCGCACTTGATTGTTCACGTAAATGGAATCAGATGAAACAAATATGTACGTATAACATTGTATAATACTATAAATTGATGTCAATATGTGTAGTCTTATTTTAGAAAGCAGTATTTGCATCCGTTTTAGGTAACACAACATCATAATAACATGAAAATTTATATCTAGAGGCACTGTAGTGCCCCCGCTATGCCGGATGATAACAAGTACAGCCGTATCATCCTTTTCTCGAAGCGACTCACGGCACTTCGTTGTGGATAAAGCAAAAAGTTTGATTTAATGTTTAGTGATCTGATCAATGACTACAATTAGCTACATTGCCAATATATCTAATAAGTTATAACACCTTATAGTTTACGAATTATCGCTAATCAAAATTCTTTATTTTATCACTGCCGATCATCCTAATTTTGGGGTACTTATAAATTCAAAGTCTAACAAACTTCAAATTTTAAATTAAAGTTAGAGCCTATAAAGTAAGGAAAAAAATAAAAATCAAAAAATTAATTATTCATTAAATGAAAAATATTTATATTGATATAAAAGGTGCCGGCGACAACCTGTAGTATGAAAGGGGTATATAAAGCGTCTGGCAGAAGTAATGGCCTACGGCAACCAATCTTTATGTTACTTTAAAGTTTGTATGTTTGTTACTAAATGACGCAAAAGCGACTCAACGGATTTAATATGTAGAATACCACTGTCACCAGCAGGGGTGGCGCCATTGTCGTAACAGGTGTTTTATTTTTCATTTTTCAACGCGAACAACGTCGCGGGCACCAGTTAGTACCAAAATAAATAGTAAAGTTGAATTCAACTTCAAAATAAATTTTGACAATTTACTGCAGTTATCTATTTATATACTTAATGTTATACTTACAAATAACTTGAAGATTTACTGGTGGAGATTTTCCGTCCCCCTCGACATTAGAAGCTGTGCAGACATATTTTCCAGCTTGTTCTCTGGAAACACCTTGAATGGCTAAATGTGCTGAGCCTGCTATTACACCCGCACGTTGATTATGCGTCATCACTTGACCCTAAAAATTAAAAAAAAAATTAGAAAATTCAGTATAACGTTGTATTTTATGTTATTTTAAAGTTATTTAAGTGACATTTAGTAAAGTCTAACAGTGTGGACTTTAATAAATTAAATAATAAACAGTTATAGGCAGACAAAGAATAGTTTGAAATATGATTGCAAACATTTCACAGTATTTTACATGTAATAATTTTTACATTTAGTAATATTTAACCTCATTTATAGGAAATGAATAATGATAAATTCCATATCGAATTTCATGTTTGCAGTGTATTTATTGGTCTATTTCCGCATTCACAGATAAAAATTGTTAAAAAAAGGTACTTAACCTACTGAAAATTTAACAAGAGTCAATTCAAATAAAACAAGTCTGTTTCAATTAGTTCAATTATTCAATTAAGCAAAATTGTTTTAAAATAAAAGCATGATGCTGGAACTAGACTGTCACCAACTCCAGGACGGGATTTACGAAATTCTCATTTTATCATCCATTTCTATTTATACAGAAAATAATACTCAATTTTAATGTTCGAACAATTAAATGACCTTTATTTCCATTTCATCACTATATATCACGCTTTGAAAATTATATCACGCTATGACTTTTAGAAACCCATGAAAATATCAGAAAAAACGATTTGCAGAAAAATCAAATTACTTCGCTCACTGGAGAAGAGTCGAGGCGGCGTCGCCTCGGTGGCGACCAAGAGGCGTGCCTTCTCTATAATATTGTCTATTTAATCATATGGGCGTCCGCTCACTGCACTAGTTGAGGCGGAGGCGCGGTAGTCGAGTCGTGTGCCTATATTTTCTATGTATCAGGGCGCAAAGCTCAAAGCGAAGACGCGGCGGCGTTCGTCGACGTTGAGTCCACAATGAGTCCACACGTCTCTGCATCGGCGATCGACGCCGCCTCGACCTAAGAAGTGAGCGTAGTCCCTAAAGAATCCGAACAAAAAAAATCAAAAAGAACGCTTAAGCGAAAACAAAGTAAAGTGCCAGCGTGCTATGAGATGCGATGCGTTGGGAAATGTGCACGCTTTTTAAAAAAAAAAAAATTGTGTATGGAAAAGCGATTGACCTCAATCTCACCTGACGGTAAGTGAAGATGAGGTCGAAGATGGAGTTCGTTTGCTCGATAATAGTCTATTCGCTCTGTTCTCGAAGAGAGTGAATTAGAATTAATTTCTGTCAATTTAGATTAACCGCAGAACACAGCTAGTAAATTAGATAATGGATTGCGTTTGATAATTTAGCATACCTACCTGACAGGCCTTTGGTGGCATCTGGCAAATCTTAAATAAATATTTGCCTATCGTTTTAAGTTACATAAATGTGACAATGTCTATGTTGAAACAAACAAACATGAAAGTAAGTGACTTACATTATGTTCCCAAACAACTTTGTAAGCCGGTGGATTGGCACGGACCACGCATTCGAAGTAAACGTCGTCACCCTCTTCAATGTCATTTGGATTCAGTTTGGAACCCAACTGTAGCACCACTATGGGCACGTCTAGACCAAAAGAGAATATTTAATAGTCATGAACAGTATTATTCCTTACAACGTTCATACCAAAAAATTCAACACAGAACTTCTAAACATCAACCCCACTTGTAACCATAGCATGTCTATGGCTAATTGTAATTTTAAACACAAACAATGCTACAAGGATAAGATAGATAGCATAAAGTATAAGGATTAACGAATCAATTTTGCGAACGGGTTCTGTCATCCCTTACTTACTCACCGAAAGACCACATGATTTTGTTACCACCACCGGCTGTCCACTATGACTGTGAAACGCAGTGTAGGTACCCTAACACTGCTACTATATTTTCATTAGACAATTTACTGTCTTTTAAATACAACCCACATTAAACATACAAAATACGTAATTTTACTTTAAAATTGGCCGTGTTAACATAATTTACAACCACGTCACACTCGTACATCAAGTCAGTTCTTATCAAGAATGCCATAGAAATGCAGACATTCTTGTACATACAGTAAATACTGGCTAGAAAGATCCGCAAGTAATGCATCCATCTGGTAAAAGCAAAAGTTTTAACAAGCACTAGTTAGTTTCGATGCAACCATTGTAGTAGTTAACTAATGTTGTATTTCTTGTACATATTGTATTAAAATATAACTATCCATATATAAACAACCACATACTATAGTAAATAGGCATCGTATTATAGAAAAATGTGTAATATTCTTTTTAAATAATGTGTAATATTCTTCATTTTGATCTCAGGAAAAAGATATCTCAGGATTAGATCTGAGTTAGATAAAAAATTAGTTATCAGTGAATCTATGGTACGAACTCTTACGACATGCGTGAGTTCTAATCCGCTCCTGAGGTTTTGAGTCTTTTCTATTTCAATAATTCTTTGCTCTATGGTTGGAGGAATTTAGTGATATTTTAATACATGTTTATTTATTTATAATTTTAAAAGCTAATAAATATAATACATATTATGATATCACTAAAAACCTTGTGCTATCATTTTAAATTATCATGGTCCTTCGAGCCGGATTCTTGTCAATTAGGATAATCAAGGCTAAACTTCCTCACACAAAAGTGGAAATAGTGGTAGATTGAGAAATAGAAGACGTGAAGAAGGTTTGTACTTACAATGTAAATTGAGTGACATACTGGTCTCAATGGTTGCGTGTTCTAAAGTCGTATGCGTCGCTCTACAGGTAAGGACTCGACCATCATGCTCCATTCGAGGTGTCCACCGTAAGAAAGATGCAGTTTCGTTCCCATCTTCTGAGTTCTGAAATTGAATTTTAGAAGTGTACACATTCTACCTGTTGCAATAAATACATTTTTGTCCTACTTTAAAGACATTTAATCGTATAATATCGTCATACAAAAGTAGAAGAAATGTCTTCAAAGTACTTTAGGAAAATTACAATATGGATTATAATTATATGAACAAATTTTCGAACTTTTAGTTATGAAACTAGAATTAAGTTTATTAAGTAATGTATAATTTTATTTTAGGTGTCAATTGCTTGCATTTGCGAAGTGTGATATAACAATAATTAAATTTAGTGGAATAGTGGAAGGGCACATTACTTATTCAACCCCTTACAGAAATAACATCTTGTTTGTCCCCTTATCCTTTATCCAATTAAAATGGACAAGCAACCAAATAGCATTATTTATTTTACATATTTAATATCTACGTTGCAATCTCTGTATATTAATATTATCACCTTTTGTATACCCGCTGAAGACATTTGTTTCCCATCCATCCACCATGATATAACTGCCGGTGGCCGCGCACCAACGGCTTTGCATACTAGTTCAGCTTCTTGGCCCACAGACAACGGTTGTTCTCTTGCTAAAATCTCCACCAGTAGCGGCCTCACTGTGCATTCAATATCATTTTTAGATTTTAAAATATAATTAGGTATTATTTTAGGTTTGTCTAAATAGATAAAATTAAATTAATCTTAATTTTATCTGTTGTTTCTTAAATTATAGAATTTTGTATGGTTTTATGGTCATTGCATTGATGGAGGATTGATTTCGTAAGGTTTATTGTGAATAAATTACATAAATAGTAGAATACAGAAATTTATAAAAAAGAAAATCATCTAAAAACGAATGCCAGCCATAATATCACGGTGTAAGCTTATGCAAGTCATAGTACACAAGTACGGCTATCATGCAAAATGTGACCATACACCATCAAATTGGCTTGATCAAGACAATCATATCATCCCGATTACACGACATACTTGACGTGTATAGCTGGCATTACATTATTTACGTTGACTTGAAGTTATTATTACTACCACTTAGAACTCATCAATATATAAAACCAAATTACCTAAATATTGACGACTCTACAAAATGGCGAATGTTTTACATAATTAGTTTTATGTTTATAATCAAATAGAAAGAATACGCGCAAAAGCATGGTACTATCATTACATTAACAGTTTTTTTTTTGTAAAAGTTCCTCTTATGAAAAAAATGTTATTGAAACTTATTTTGTTTATTTTTAGTCCCTCAACGTAGTTATCAAATTCCTGGATGGCTTGCAATAAAAACTAACGGTCTTATTCATAAAAAATTATAGGAGGCTTATTAGCTTGTTATAAGAAATTTACCAAAAAACATTATTCATAAACGTTCAATAGCGTAAAACACTCTAATAACGCCTTCATAAAGTTATTGAAGCCTGAACCCTACTATAAGCCTCTAATAAGGGAACAATTCAAGATGGCCTACTTAAAACAGCTGATTTCGAAATGACGTTTGATGTAAAGATTAATGTTTGTAAATGAGTTGGTCATATCTAAGATATTTATTTATACAAATAATAGTTTAAATTACTTAAGTAAGATAACATAATAAGCGATATAATTCTTATTTATATATTTTCTATTTTTACTTCTGTTTTCTTTTAAAACTTGTCATAGAACCCATAAGATAATTAAATAAAACATTCTTATATTTTCATATCATAAATTTAATCACTTCATTTTACATAGCTATGTATAACTTTATATAAACATATTCATCAAAATTACTTTAAACCATCTCCAAGAGAGATATGATCCATTTTCTTTGCCCGACGTGTTCAAAAGGAGATACCGTTTTAATATACGGCTGTCTTTATTATTGATCTTGTCTTTCCCGTTTTTTGATAGTTTTTGTCTCCATTATTTACTTTAATTGTAAAAGAAATATAATTTTGGTAACTGAAAACGACCGGGATCAAACGTAAGTAATTTGATAACCTCTGCGAATTGTTTTGTTTTCATAATAAATGTCAAAATGTTACATCACAATAATCACTTTAGGTATCATTTAGGGCGTGGATAGAGAGATTTTAGCTTTTTTGTCTATGAATTCATCAGAACGGCAACATAACAATTATAAACTAACCCATAGCGAATATTTAGTTATGACAGGCTTATTGAACGTTGATGAATAGGAATTTTATAATAAGCTTATTAAGGTCTTATGAGCGTTTTAACTAATGAACGTTTTAAACCTCTAATAAGGGATTTTTATGAATAAGAGCGTAAAGCTTTAACATTAACGAAAACAGAAAAATGGAACAGGTAATTTCACTTATTACACTCTTGTATATAATAATGTGGAATAATTTCCTATTTTCCGGCGAAAGAATGGTGTTGCCGAAGGACAATGCGAGAGCACACAAATAAAAACTAATGGTCCCGTTCAGGGGCGCGGGTGACACAAAAGAATTCTGTGTAACTGCTGTCGTCATATCAGAGATAATCCGAACAGACCGGCGAGCTGTTTGATCTAGGTTAATTGCTTGGGTTTGCCTGGATTTCGTTTTGCAATAACGTTGAATGAGCACTCATTCAGTAGCAATATGCAAGCGTCGATGTTTTTCTTGCTTCCCACGATTTTAACTACCACTACGAGTGGATTCAATAGTACGACGTAATTTTATATTGTTAAGTAGGTATATTTTATTTATTAAATTCACAAGCAATGAGAGGCTTATGAATATCATGAACAATAACAATGTATAACATACAATAATTATTTAGTTTTTCTTAGAGACATATTTTAAACCCATAAAGAGTTTTAAAAATAATTTATTTTGAGCAGTCTGTCCTCAATTCGATGATAGAATTAAACAATTGACGGATGGTATACAAAACAGAGACTTTACTTGAAATAAAGAGTGATATTGAAAATTACGGTTCATTCTAATAAGTACTAACTAAAGTTACTAAAATCTCATTTTCATATAAACAAAGTGATACTTAAAAAATAAGTACTTATTGCTTTTTTACCCAACTATTAAATTTGCTCATTTATTCCTTATTAAAGAAATTCCCTTTAACAAAATGCAATTCTTACAATTTTAGAGCTCTCAATATTACAAAACCACTTAAGGCAGCAGTAATAAAATATAAAATAAAAAATAGCCCGACAATCTAGAGGATAATAAAGGATTATAATAAGGACCATAAGCGTAACAACAAAAAAGCACCAAGTTTTTGAACTAAATAGTAGACGCAGAAAAAGGTAATTTTTATAAAAGTAGTTTCCATAGTTGATATTGGCATTAATCGAACCCAGAGCCCTTGAGCCAGACCTTATTACTACAATCACCTTATATACACGACTAAATATATTATTCCGACCCGAACTTTTAGTTCTTAGTTCTGTTTTAGTAATAATATCTATTTATTGATCCTGTTACAAAATAAATTTTTGATTTTGTCTAACTGGTCTAAAATTTACAAAATTTTT
Source organism: Synanthedon andrenaeformis (assembly GCA_936446665.2). NCBI lineage: Eukaryota > Metazoa > Arthropoda > Insecta > Lepidoptera > Sesiidae > Synanthedon > Synanthedon andrenaeformis. The sequence goes on along the minus strand of OW387781.2, from coordinate 6,311,528 downwards.
AGTAGTAGGTAATCTTTTTACATAATCGAAAATTTAATACAAATTATTTTGTTAATGCATTTCCCGCCATACTTTTATAAATAAATATTAAGTTAAAGCACATTTTTCACAGGATTTCGCTTTGCGCTAAATGAGCACAAATATTTTCTCCCTTGGAAATTGGTGGTGATAGAGCTCTTTGAGTTTTTCATCGCGGAGAAAATCTTTTTGATACATCAACCTGTCTGCAACATTCGCCAATAGTCTGTGTACTCATAATCTTCAAAGGTGGCGCTACCCTCATATCTCACAGAAAGCACGTATAAGATGACGTAGTGGCCTGTCACCGTTCATAATGTCTCTGGAGCGGTTAGTTAGACTAATGCCTCAGCGTTAGGTGTGGAACTATGAACTATATAACACAAGTTCTTGTTTAGGTGTAAATTATTGTGGTTTATTCCTATATTAGCTAAGTACGAGTACTTACTTAGTTTTATGTATAAAGGGGTACTTGACACAACTTTTAGTTGTGTTAGAACACACTAAAGTTTAGAAACATTGTTTTATTAGTTTCAAAAATGAACTCAATATAATGCAAAAATATAATTAAGGGCAAAAAACTCTGCTCAAAACTCGACTAGCTTCTTCAGTTAATTTAATTCTTAGTACAATGGTCAATGGAAGAGTTTTTTCTTTAATATAATATATAGGTACATACAATTTATCTCCACTCCTTATTCTCTAAACTAATTTTAAGGAAAATATATTTGGACACAGGAAAATCTCAGATTTATAAGTAAATACCTACCTAGAAACAGATTGTGTAAGTTTTTTTTTTAATCGGTTGAGTGAGTAAGCTTTTTTTTAAAAAAGGCCGGTTTTGTTAAAAAAAAACAGAGCTAGTGAAGAATTTCATTTGTTTATTAACATTTTACAATCAGAAAATTAATTACAATTTCTTTGTATTTTCTTTCAGTGCACAAAAGTTTTTAACTATATTCGTAACAGCCGATAAATTGTATACTTAATCATATTTCACGTGAACATTGTTCTTCGTCTAATCCGCCTCGAACAACGAAGTACTATTGTACAGTGACGAAGTACCTTTGACCTTTTAATATTCGAAATTACGCGACCTGAACCCATACGTTAGTCAGGTAATAAACGAGTTTATTATTTACTTATGAATAGTGAGAGCTCTGAAGTAAGTACAGGTATAAATAAAGAAATCTCTCTCACCCTAAAATGTAATATGCCAAAGAGCCAATTTAAATAACTCACGGCATAAAATTCTTTTTTTCAGTTCTCTCTTGCATTACATATAACTTTTACAAATTCTAATCTGATTGAAAGTTACGAATTACTCTGTATCATACAAACAAAATTAGATTTAATAAATAGTATATTTTCGCATTTTTTTACTAAATCGTGTAATGGATGTTTGGATGTTTGTTCCTCAATAACGCAAAAACGGCTGAACGAATTTAGATGAAAGTTGGTACACAGATATTTTATTACATACCTGTATTAACATTATAGAATACTTTGATTCCTGAAAAAATGTTAACAATTTTTTAACAAAATTTTAAAAAATAGGCGCTAGGCCGTCGTCACAAATAGACAAGACAAACGCGGACGAATTCGCAGGCATCAGCTAGTTAGTAAATAATTATTAAAATTTCGTCTGAAAATAAGAAAAATTGGGCGCCACCGTCGTTACAGCGATAGAGATGTCAGGCGTTATATTATTCAAATATTTTCTTCTATAACGCGGGCGAACACGCGGGCACCAGCTAGATGCTTATTAGATCGCTAGATTGATTTGTTAGAAAGAAGTTTGTAAAAAGTTTGCAAAAAGAGTTACTAATTTTGTAGGGAAGTGCAGGTTTATTTCTTGTATTTGTTACGTGAACATCGCTATTGTTACCGGAGATATTGTTTTCTTCATTCTCTTTTCAATTTTTCATAATACGTTATCTATGAGTACTTATACGAAATTAGATACTTACAATATAGCTGTATCTGAACATTGACCCTCAGCGGCGGAACCAAAGGTGTGTTATCCGCTGTACATGTGTACACGGCTTCTAGGTAATCTCTTTTCAATTTAGGTATTTTCAGCTCCAAAATACTAAGTCGCGACCCGTCATCTACGGGCGGTAAATTCGCCACCACTTTATCGTCTCTCCACCAGCGTAGTCGTGGCATTGGTTTACCTGGGAAATAAATTTTAAAATGAATAAATGTGTTAGTATATTTTTCATTTACTACGTACAATAGGCTAGTACCGCGCTTTAGAGTTCTTCTGTTGTCCCGTGATAAGTGGCAATAAATTATTATTTCTTTTATACTAGAACCACACTAAGGTTTCATTGCGCTGCTACATTATTAAACGTTAATGGTAGGAATACTCTGTTTTTAACGCCCGACGTATGACGCAAAAGAGGAGTCATAAGTTCGACTTGTGTGTCTCTGTATCTGTGTGTCTTAATATCTGTCTATCTGTGTATCTGTCTGTGGCTCCCAAATGGATAGGCCGATTTTGATTACAGCTTGTTATAATAGTTTTCAAAATGTTAGGCCAATGAGGCGAAGCATTGGCTATGAAAATAGCAGACGCAGGTTCATAATCCTGGTCTTTGAGTCTTTTCTTCTTTTTCATCTCTGGGTCATTTCAATTTCATTTATATACGTTTATATTAATATAGATTCTCGCTAATAAACAATTGTATATTCTCTCCTTAACTAAACAATCAATCACAGTGAAATTTTGATATATCGACGGTCCCTACGTACATAAAGACATGTCAAAAACGGCAATTTTTTTTATTGCATAATTGTCTTTAGATTACCATTATAAATTTCCTAAAGCTAATAAAATATTCTAGAAAAAAAAATTATAATTACTTATACATATAATTATTTCTAGAGCGGTTTGAACATAAATTACGCTCTCCTGTAAACCCCGGTTTTTGACATGTCTTTATGTACGTAGGGACCGTCAATATGTTGTCAAATGTATACCTATTAAATATCAGGTGGTCCAAGCAAAACAAATACATATTTGATGATATTAATTTATTTTCTTTACAAGACGAGTGGGTAGCAACAAGGCGTGTTGTCAGTTCGAAGTCTTAGCGTAAGAATGAATAATCGAATGCCTGCCACGCGGCTCCCTTATCGCTCTCGACAAAAACCTACCCACCTTTTATTTTTCCCGTTTTTTAAAAATAGTCCGTGTTGGTACCCCATAAATTATATTGACAAATCTTGCGGTAGACTTACACTATGCAAATTAATATAGGGCACAGTTTCTACTATTAAATTACTGTTGTAATCGCGTAATTATAACGAATTCTAACATACCGGTCTCGAGGAATCTTTACAATAAACCACCTCTGAAAAATAAATGATCAATAAAAGAAACAGGGACGCAGAGGAAGTCACGGGCAAAAGCTAGTCCTTTGATAAATCGACACGTAATTTATCAAGAGTAATGTATAAATATTCAGATATTTAGATTATACATTTAAAATAACTTAATTTAAAAATGTTTACCTTTAATTTATGGTTTATCAACATCAAGTATCCTAGCATTTTACATGAAAAAAGTCATTGTCCAAGCAGTTGAATATTAAATCCATAAATTAGTTGTTTCTTTAAATATTTCATACTAGTTATTAGACAATCAGGAAGCCGTAAATTCTACAAGTACCTAGACAAGAATGCGTGCCAAATGAATTACGTGTATTTGACACATTTAAATGTAGGTACCTACTTCATAGTACAACTGGATTTGGCAAAAACGCTGCACAGCTGACGTTGAGTTGTGGTTGTGCACTTTACAGAGAAACCGCATGACAATTTTAAGCTCAGAATTTCAACAGGTCCGTGATTTTACATTGGAGCACTGACAGCTTAATTATTGAGAACGAGGTCCGTTTAACTTTTTTAATTACAAATGTTTTAATTACTGTAAACAACCGCCAAGCTAATAGGATCAAAATGGTGGACGAAACACATTTAGCTTTACGACCTTAATAATGTCTGTCAAATAAAAATTAGAAATAATTTTACCAAATGGTCTACTTACAAAATTACTATATTTCTTTGAATCTTTTATTATTACGTTTCCTGAGTGTAATTTATCAGAATGCAATTTTTCAAAGATTGGCCCAATGCCAGGAAGCGAAGTTTCTAAAAATTATTATACAACAAGTACTTTTCTGTCAGTTATGTTAGTACTGGGCTGCGCAGTTGGGATATGCAATTAATTATTGTTTGCTTGCATGCAATGAAAACTAAACACAATTTCTAATTCGATGAAATGTTTTATTATCGTTTTAAAAATTAAAAGAATTGGGAATTATATGCAAAGATTTAAGGTTTTGTTAAAAACCAGAGCTACCAGAACTACAATAACGCCGTCATTTGGATACCTTGCCTACGTGTCTACGAAGTAGCTACGAGACCTATAGGGTATAGCGTGTGTAGCAAGATATAAGAATATTTTTTTCTTAGATCTCTGTGCTTTGTATATGCTTTGTGTAGTTTAGAAAAGGCAACAGAATGGCTATCCATTTGATAACTGGTGGATGCTGTCTCCTAGAGACATTGGGAAAACCACGGAGGATGCATATTAAACGATAGAGAGGAAAATGGATTTATAGTAACTTTAAGTAAAGCAAGAAAAAACTTGTATACATAGTTAGACTGAATAATGAAAATTTACAAATTTACCTCCACTTACAACACAGGTGAGTTTTAAGCTAGTGTCTTCAATGTATGGACCAGCGATGCCGATGACTTCTTTGTCGTGCTCGTCGAAAATCTTCGGCTTCTCGGGTAATTCTGCCACAAAAAATAAAAAGTATACTTTGAAACACTTTACTTTTAGGAAGAAATCTACAATATACATAATATATATTATAGGGAAATAATAATATTATACAATACATAATATGAGAAAGTATTAATTTTGGCGGCCTAATCGAAAAAACTATAAACTCTGTTGACCAAATATAGGGTTCAATTCGTTTGGTGAAAATCCATCATGAACTTAACATTTTTCCAGGATAAAAAATATCCTACAGTTAATCATTAATACATAAGTGAAAACCGCATCCATAACGCTTAGCCGTATCTTAGATTAGTGTGCGTTTGCCACAAACAAACAGAAGAAAATTCTAATAAAACTAATTTTTGATCTCAGTAATATTTTTTTTAGTGTTTATTGTACAGACACGGCTTGTTTAAGATGATATGTATAGATTGTGGATAGAATTTTATGAAATTTTACATATACACGTCGAGGCCTGTAGCCCCTGTAACCTGCATAATAATTCTTTAACTTGAAAAACTATTCAATATTATCTATTACTGTAATACTCAAAAACTGTTATAGCATCTAAATTGTATCATAATAAAATTACTAAGAACAAGGCAACATCAATCAAAAAGTGTATAAGTTAGATATATTTTTTGTAATTTGATATAAAAGAAATTTAAGAAAAAAGTACTTATTTTCCCCTTAAAAACAACTTAACAAAAAAGTGCTTTAAAGACGCGTAAAACAAAATGTGGAAATAATGAAAGTTTATATTAAGAACGAACATATACGGATATCGTGGAGCATTCGCTCGAGATAAAATGTTCCGTGATAAATTTAGGGCACGCACGACGGGGACTAGCCATAATTGAGTTACCCTACATTAAACTTTTCCTCGGACCGTATATTGCTAAAATAAAAGGCTTCTAGTAACGTCCCAGACACAAATTACCTTGGGCCCAAAGCAATCTTATCATCGTTATTCTGATTTTTCCGATGGCCCGTTTTTCATTGGCAGGTGACGTTTTACGGCCCACATAAAACAAAAGAACAATTTTCAAAGGTTTCTATATTCATTACACTAATCGAATCATGTCTTTAACAGCCATAAAAGCCACAAAATTTGTAAAAATTGTAACATAATAGGAAATTTAATTCTATTCCCATAAGATTTTTTAATTTTTTTATAAAAAAATTTCTATAAGATTTTACTTCGGAGAGTGTGCTCAGGAGCTGCATGAGCTAATGTCGCCTTCATAAGAATCCTCTAAAAGAGCATCAGGTGATAAAATATGTGAAACATAAAACTAGACGATTTATTACAACGGTAAAGCTCGTGAAAAGCCCAAACTGGCTTAAGTCCAAAATAGTCTAATATCGTTTGAGCATATTGATTATTTACGAACACATTTATTTTAGCTAAATTTAATACTTTCGTCAAAGAAGATTTCTTTACTTAAACTTATATTTTTAATAATATAAGATTAGATAGTCACATACAAAATGGCTACATTTGAAATAATTATTTAGGTAAGTAATAATATTTGAAATAATTATATAGGTAATGATATTTGTCAATTCAACAAAATTTTGTTTTTAATATTACTATGCGAAGCCGTGCGAAGTGGGCAGCGTATCACTAGTTTTATAATAATCTACTTAAAAATATGGCATCAACAATTACAGTTGATTTTGGTTGGGAAAATTCCCCTAATCAGTTTAAAATGATGATAAAACACCAATACCTACTCGTACTTCAATACTTAAACCGCAATGCAGGAAGTTTAAAATTAACCACCTCAGTGACCGCAGGCAGGCTACACACGAGCAGCGAGTATATCATAATGAGAATCATTGAGTGGGCTTTACCGCGAAAATAGCATATGATTTGAGGTAGAATTTGTCACTGTCATAATAGTCCATATGATATTTAATGCTATTTGGAAAAATGAAAAATATATTTAATTAAGATTTATTTTACCAAATATTAAAAATATACCAATATACCAAATACTAATAAAAAATTCTTAATCAAATAAAACCGTGTTATTCATACAAAATTACATGATGCATGATCCACACTTCGTACATTTCAGGCATCAGCATTACCATAATTATTTAAGTAATGTCCATTACACATTTTAAGTAGTATACGATCAAAGTTACTCAGAGCTCTTGATACCTTTTAATACTTGCTCAATAAAGTAATAAAAATGTTAATCATAATATTTTAAAATTTAGGAGAGCATAACCACCCCTTAGATGTTATATTTTAAAAAACATACAGGTCAAATTATATGCGTTTTAGCTTTAAATATAGGTATGTATGATCAAGTCCAGCACTGTAAAGAGTGAATGCGTTACATTGGAATATGTGTATAGAAACTCCGTCAAATAATTAGTTAAACAAAACCTTGTTCTTCCAGAAACGTTGTTCTCAAACGGACGAATAATAAAAATATCGTATAATCTTTGCAAACATTTTTTTTTGCTCGACAGACAGGCTGCCAGTCCACGGTAGGCCTATAAAACAAGTAACACCATAGTTGCTGCAAGTGAGCTGCAGACCATAGCAGGATTGAGGATTAGAGATTAGAAATGGATAGGGAAATGGGCTTGGCATCCCGAACATAACAAAACACATGCTATTAAGTATTTCACGTTGGTCTTCTGTAAGAGGGTGGTTACTGCCGCCAGACTGGCATTACTTACCAAATTCCAGACCATAGCCAAATTTGAAAATTTCAGTTCCAAAGTTGACTCGGAACTTAAGGCAAGCACCCGTATCTCATCCAAACGTTGAAATTTTAAGAGACATTCGAGTATTCGAAAGAGATAGACACATGAATCAATAAGTTTGGAGAAATCTAATACCCTCACCCGCAATCCACGACCAAAATATATAATATATTATTATATTTTACAGGTCCAAAAGTCTTCGCCTGGCACAACGCCGGCAAAGTATCCGCTCAATAAACCGCCACTATTTGGCCTCTCTCCGACACAGTAACACATAAATATTAACGGACCCACCAGTCAGAGGTGACTTGTACATAAATGAAATATTGATGTTTCGAGTTATACTCCCCGGATAGAAGGGTGGGGTTTCCTTTGATCATTATAAACGCGAAATATTATTTCGCTTCTTGGTGACAGGCGAATAACTCTACCTTTTTTATGGTGAAAATTCCCATGACTTTATTTCGATGATTTTTTTCCTATAAAGTAATATTTTTTAACATTATTACTTTAATGTTTTACATGATGATTAATTCTTCACACAATCTCAATAAAATTTATTTTATATTAGAAAACTAGCGATCCGTTCCCGGCTTCGCACGGGTGCAATTTTTTTCTGCAAATTAAACGTAGAAAGCTTCCTCGTTTAACGCTCTTCCCATTAATGAAAACAGTATAAAAATCCGTTCGGTAGTTTTTGAGAATCGCAAACATACAGACAGACAGAATGTGAGCGAATTGATTTTTGTTTAATTGTGCGTAACTTTGTCTTTTTCCTGTGTATATACTGAGATAAGAGAACGCAGTTCGGCGAAATATGGGTATATTCTATCTCAAAACTTCGATGATGAATACTAAAGCTGTCTATCAAGCTGAGTGATGATCGTTAGGCAGAAAAGATAAATGTTTCAACTTATTCGTGTACATAGACTTTTCGAGTTTAATGAGAATGATGCTTATGCATTAAGATAGCCTCACTCTACTTCCTTCGAAATAAATATAACAAATCACCCATCAGGTTTAACAAATTTTTAATTTCTAAAAATTTTGACATGTTCTGAAATTTCAAAAAATCTTATTAAATTATCTGAAAAAGTGAAGAAAATTTTCATAGAATTTTCTAGAAACTTCTGGAATTTTCTAGAAACTTCTGAAATTTTCGAGAAACTTCTAGAATTTTCTATAAACATCTAGAATTTTCTAGAATGTTAGCGAAAAAAAATCCGTTCCTATTAATAATACATAATGAGCGACTCAGCCAAAGAAAAGATATGCCGCAAGGAGAACTCATCGTATTGCATGAACCTTCGTTTCAGTTGTTAACAACAAATGCAATTGTTATGAACGAAAAAAATCTTTTTTTTTTATTGTCACAGGGTTAGTAACTTTTTTTCAGTAAAAGAAAAAATATCGCGTTTGAAAAACTCCAATATATTGCATAGATCCCGTTTTTTATTGTTTATAGCGGCCCGCTCCCGGCTTCGTCCGGGGTGTATTTTTTCTAAAATAAACGTAGCCTAAGTTACTCCTTATTACATCAGCTACCTGACAATAAAAGTCCCGTCAAAATCGGTCTAGCTATTTCAGAGATTAGCCGGAACAAACAGACAGACAGACAAAAATTGTAAAAAATGTTATTTTGGTGTATGTACCGCAATTTACATAAACAAAAGGTAGCCTATGTTACTCCTGACGACCAAGGGGGTCGGCCCGCTCCCGGCTTCGTCCGGGGTGTATTTTTTCTAAAATAAACGTAGCCTAAGTTACTCCTTATTACATCAGCTACCTGCCAATAAAAGTCCCGTCAAAATCGGTCTAGCTATTTCAGAGATTAGCCGGAACAAACAGACAGACAGACAAAAATTGTAAAAAATGTTATTTTGGTGTATGTACCGCAATTTACATAAACAAAAAGTAGCCTATGTTACTCCTGACGACCCCCTCTTCATGTCTGCAAAGTTTCATCGAAATCGCTTCAGCCGTTTCTGAGATTACCCCGGACAGACAGACAGACAGACAGACAGACAGACAGACAGACAGACAGACAGACAGACAGACAGACAGACAGACAGACAGACAGACAGACAGACAGACAGACAGACAGACAGACAGACAGACAGACAGACAGACAGACAGACAGACAGACAGACAGACAGACAGACAGACAGACAGACAGACAGACAGACAGACAGACAGACAGACAGACAGACAGACAGACAGACAGACAGACAGACAGACAGACAGACAGACAGACAGACAGACAGACAGACAGACAGACAGACAGACAGACAGACAGACAGACAGACAGACAGACAGACAGACAGACAGACAGACAGACAGACAGACAGACAGACAGACAGACAGACAGACAGACAGACAGACAGACAGACAGACAGACAGACAGACAGACAGACAGACAGACAGACAGACAGACAGACAGACAGACAGACAGACAGACAGACAGACAGACAGACAGACAGACAGACAGACAGACAGACAGACAGACAGACAGACAGACAGACAGACAGACAGACAGACAGACAGACAGACAGACAGACAGACAGACAGACAGACAGACAGACAGACAGACAGACAGACAGACAGACAGACAGACAGACAGACAGACAGACAGACAGACAGACAGACAGACAGACAGACAGACAGACAGACAGACAGACAGACAGACAGACAGACAGACAGACAGACAGACAGACAGACAGACAGACAGACAGACAGACAGACAGACAGACAGACAGACAGACAGACAGACAGACAGACAGACAGACAGACAGACAGACAGACAGACAGACAGACAGACAGACAGACAGACAGACAGACAGACAGACAGACAGACAGACAGACAGACAGACAGACAGACAGACAGACAGACAGACAGACAGACAGACAGACAGACAGACAGACAGACAGACAGACAGACAGACAGACAGACAGACAGACAGACAGACAGACAGACAGACAGACAGACAGACAGACAGACAGACAGACAGACAGACAGACAGACAGACAGACAGACAGACAGACAGACAGACAGACAGACAGACAGACAGACAGACAGACAGACAGACAGACAGACAGACAGACAGACAGACAAAAATTCTAAAAAAAGTTATTTACGTTTTAACAGCATGCGAATGACTCTCTAAGCTTAGTTTGAGGCAGTTTTTCGCAAATCACAGACAGACACTGATTTTATTTATATAGATGAGAAATTGTTTCAAAAAAATATAAAGACAAAACAGTTTATCTATATAAATAAAATCAGAGTGTCTGTCTGTGATTTGCGAAAAACTGCCTCAAACTAAGCTTAGAGAGTCATTCGCATGCTGTTAAAACGTAAATAACTTTTTTTAGAATTTTTGTCTGTCTGTCTGTCTGTCTGTCTGTCTGTCTGTCTGTCTGTCTGTCTGTCCGGGGTAATCTCAGAAACGGCTGAAGCGATTTCGATGAAACTTTGCAGATATGAAGAGGGGGTCGTCAGGAGTAACATAGGCTACTTTTTGTTTATGTAAATTGCGGTACATACACCAAAGTAACATTTTTTACAATTTTTGTCTGTCTGTCTGTTTGTTCCGGCTAATCTCTGAAATAGCTGGACCAATTTTGACGGGACTTTTATTGGCAGGTAGCTGATGTAATAAGGAGTAACTTAGGCTACGTTTATTTTAGAAAAAATACACCCCGGACGAAGCCGGGAGCGGGCCGCTAAATGTATTGCTAAGCGCAAAACTCGAGAACGGGTGGACCGATTTTAATTCTGTCTTCACTCATGGACAGAGGGATAATCAGGGAAGGTTTTTACGTTAAAAAAAATGCACCTCGGGCGAAGCCGGGAGCGGACCGCTAGTTCAGTAATATATTGGCAATTTTGATCTATAATCTATTATATTTAGAAGTAAGGTTAAGAAGTACCTACCACGGAACACTGCGTTTCGCAGTCATTTAGGTAGCCCGTCTGGCATTAGCAACCACTTCCTTACAGAAGACCACCGTGAAGTAACAGCATGTCTGCTATTGTGATTTGGTGAAAATAATGCTTTTCTGCTAAGTGCTCGCCTTAATTTTTTTAAATAAAAAAATTAAATGAAACATTAAAATTCTCTACCTAATATTTCAAAGATATTATCGTGAAAATGTCCATAGAGAATATGTTATTTTAAAACATTTTTTAATATACCTACTTTAGAATCTAGATGAAACTCACCGCCTTCTGCTAATTAACTCACCATAAAAATTCAGATTTATTTATTATTTATTTATTTAATGTAATATAAGTCTGAAGAAAAACATTCTAGACATTAGAGTTGAACATGTTTTATTGCATTCTCATGAAATGTTTATTTTATCCTAACAAGTCTTTAATACTGCTTCAATAAACACAAATTGCCGACTGCATATTTAAGGAGCGTTCCGAACAGCGCAATGGAAATTTTCATTCAGATACGAATTCGAAATTGTTGACTATAAATTTTAAATGGAACGACCCTAGACGCCGCTACGCTATGCTATGACAGCTGTGCTGGTGAGACGAATTATTCCGCATAGAGTTTCTCTTTAAGTGGGTTCTAAACTACGAAATTTAAGACACCATAAAACTTAACTAACTTAAGTAGCCAGGCTGTTTGAACGTACGTATAATGAAACACTTCATTATGCAATGTTCGACTCCAAAGTTGGAATGGACTGTGACTTCATATCAAAAATTTATTCAAACCTTCCTGTTCCTTTTGCTTGAATGCATTCGTGCGAAAATATACCTTTTATGTTGATCCATTAGATTCAAAGTTCAAAGGACAAACTTTTAATTGGAGATTTAAAATTAGTATAGTTAACAGGTATTCTGTTATAGATTGTTATTATTATGTATTTATTGAAAAAAATAATAATACCGATTATTTGTTTTGTTTGGTTCATATACAAAATACACATACAGAATATTAATATGAAGGTGACTTGATTATACCTTTTTATAAGCAAGTCACTATAAATTAAATATTAAAATTATTAATTAAATATTAAAAGGGATTTATTATTAATGTGCACTATTTATTCAAACTTCGAAGCATAAAAATATCGAAGTCATAATACAATTATGCTTTGACAGTTTGTGAGGATAAATTGATGTTAGGTACTCTTTCCCTCGGAAGCTTCTGAGAAGATTTTTTAGCTAAATTAAATATAATTAGGAATTTATGTACCCTGCCAGTAGTTAAGAATAAAAGAATTATAATGTCAAATAAAATTATGAGACTAAAAAGTTCAATAGTATAAATAGAAAATTTATTGTGAATGTCAGGCGATTTTATTTATCTACAAAAAAAATACATTGAATCTGGTGCCACTTACCTATTACATCTAAAGAAATCTTGTGATTTCTGGTAGGCGAAACCTTGAAGTCCACCCTGCAGCGGTATAGAGCTCGGTCTTTGGCGACCACATCTCTTATTCGAAGAGCCGAAGGCGATGTGGAATGCCACCTTGCCCGTCCCGCAAGCCCATCGTCTGCCCAATGTGCAGATGGGCCTTTGACCCGCCCGTCGTAGCTGTCAACAATGTATTTATATTTTATACAGTAAATCTTGATTACGAAATTCCAATCAGAAGTATAAGTCTATACAAAAATAATAATATTGAAGTGTCTGTCAAAATAACTGCTTTTACTAAATGTAGATATCAAAGTATGGATATACTGTACTTATAACAAAAAAAAACATGTTAAATTCTTTTGTCTGTCTGTTTGTTTAAGAATACAACCGAGTAGACAGATATTGACGAGACTTTTACTGACATATATCTGGTGTTATGAGGAGTAACATAGGCTATTAATGGTATGATAGAACAAAATTTTGTTTATTGAAGCAAACGACAGAAAGGGGCTTATTTGATGGGAAGCGATTGCCTTTGCCTTTGAGAATTTATATTTGAATGTCCTTGTCGCCCACACTATTATTATCATCATCAATCAACTATAACCGATGAGGAAATCGGATATCCCTATCTCGTCGACTGCTACCAATTTACTTGTTTATCTCGTGTCTTGGCTTTATTTATAGAGAGACTTAGAAATGTATTGTAATTGAAATACCAGCCATTGTAGGTAATAAGTAATTAATTTGAACATTTTAAGTGATTGACGTACGCTTTAGTTTATTCGATGGGTCGTAGTTCATAAACCAATACAACTGCAATAGCGATAGAGACATCGATCACTCTATAGTGTGAGGAAGAGGGAGTGGCCTCTGTCTTCTCTTAATTTCAGACAGAAAAACAAAAGCATAGTCACAGTTGTCTTCAATAAGTGATTGGTTACTGTTGCCAGACGAACGCACCATTTTATTAGCGGAACGTAAAAATGTAACCTGAAATTAAATTAAATTAGTGTCGCAACATACCTACTCGTTAGCGTATCATACTCCCTTTTTTTTAAGGAGGGAAAATGACATTTACGCACTATCCCTCGTCGACGGGGACAGTCGACGAGGGGGAGTGTGGGACTTGCCCGGTGAAATGACATCACCGGGAATACCCACTAAAACCCCCGGATTCCACCATCAGCGGTGATGTGCGGGTCCGAGTTCACAGCGAGGCCTTATCCTCGGATCCCCACACACCGCTGCGTTCTCTTCGAACCCAGCTCTGCGTATCATACTCCCTGCGTATGTTGCTCCTACTAACAAGACCGTTAGTATAGTGGCAGTGCATTTCGCAGTCATTTGGACAGCACATATGTCGGCAGTAAGTAACCTCCCCTTTGCAGAAGAACACAGTAAAATAACAGCATGTCGCTGCTTAAATTCAAAAGTACCACAAATCAAAATTACACTTTTTTACAGGAGAGCTAATTGAAAAAAATTAAATTATTTTTTGTCTATTTTTTTTTTCTTATTAGATATTATATCAAATATGTCAATAATATCAAATGTGCATATTGTACATCGTTAGAAGCGTATTTTTGAGTAGCATTAAATGTTTTAAGTACTTTTATAATAAACTGAATACTAGAGGATATATTATAAGTATATAAGTATTTTTGAATATAAAAATAAATATCAAAATATACTATATATGAAATAAAACAACCATAAATCTTTTGCAACACACAATATGAAGGATTGTGATTGTATTTTTGCAATAAAAATATTTTTGTAATTTTTTGATTTGTGGTACGTTTGAATTTAAGCAGCGATGTTGTGCTATTGTGTTTCGGTGTGTGTAAGGGATGCACATTTTTCTATTTCCTAATCCCTTTTATTGTCAATCCCACTAAGGTCGGCAGCGTATTTACAGCACCTGGAGCGTTGCTGTGTTACTAGCAACGGTAGCCACCTCCATCCCTTGGACCGTCAGCCTGTCCGTCGACCTTAAGATAAAAAAAATGATTGTACTTTAAGTGACACAGGTTCAGAAAAAAAAATAGTCCGATTAAAGAGTGTATACTTGAAATACTCGGAGGATATACAACCTATTAGGGTTATAGGAACCACACATTTCATAATTTTATCTCACAAATCATTAAATACACTTAAATATTTAAATAAATAAGTAAAATTATTCAACAATTAAATTTTATGATAATGTAAAAAGTAATCTGAATTGCGTTTTTTCATTCAAAAATATTAAGCATCCATATTTCAAAAGTAGAAAATATGTCGTCGAAATGATGAAATTAAAATTAAAAATGCAATAAAGTAAAAATGATTTTAAATCTACTGTTAAAATTGAATTACGAATTATGGGTCTTAACCTACATTATGATTAAATTATTGATTCCTGTAACATAACATGTTTTTATAACGGTCACAGTTGCTTATTATAAGGCATAAATAAGTTATTCTCATCATAAAATTATTTACGAGTTATGTTGTAAAGTACCACTAACCACGGTAGTAAATATAGTTGTTAAAATATGGACGTCGAATGAATTTTTTCAGCAACCACGAGTTGCCTTTAAAAAAAAACAATTTCTCAAAAGACTTGATTTAAATTACTATAATATTTTTAAGAAACACTATTATTACCTATTATTTGAAACTGTATAAATTTATAGCCTAATAGTTTATTATTTAAAACACAGTGAGTTAATTACTGAAAGCTAACTTGGTTTTAACGTGATAGAAAATCATTCCTTTACCGTGTAAATAAAACCACGCATTTCGATATTTTATCTCAAAAATTATAAAATATCATTAACTATTAAATAAAATTATTAAACATTATTAAATTTTACTCAAAATCTTGGTAAATATCAAAAGTTAGGACGCATTTCTTTCGGTATAGGACAAGTCTCAATTGGTGACACCCTTTACCACCCTTTATTATTTAAGTCAAAAATTTACCTACTTGACGATTAACTGTGAAATTATAATTATTTTGCTCCGTTTATTCCTTTCAAAGTTAAGCTTACAAATTTTCTTGAAATCTGCCCTTAAAAACGTCTCGACTCATAAATATTTCATAACCAACCGGTGCGGCGGCGGGCGGCGTGCTTACAGTGAGTAGGACTCGCTAAGCGAGCACCATCAATCAACAGCTTGTAGAAAGGCGTAAAATACACCATAATCGATTGCAATAAGATGTTTGATTATTCAATCTCTTTATTTATATCTCAGGTGCGTTTCATTACATTTTCTGGTTTGGGAATCAACAGAGCTCTTTCGTTATCCCTATTTTAATAATACACCGTCATTAATAATATGGTAAATTGGGCGCCACTGTCGTCAATATAGTGGCGGCGCCACCGTCGTCACAGCGGTAAAAATTTCGGGCGTTCCTCAGGTGTTATTCTTCATTTTTGAACGCGGACGTAGTCGCGAGCACCAGCCAGTAATGATATAAATTGAAATATTGAGATATTTCCCTACATTATTACATAACTCCCTTGTATACTGCCATATCACACACGTGATTCGTGTGACATAACTACTACTGTATTTTTCCTCTTTCTTTATATATTTGTGTATTTCATTCCTAATTTATATATTATTAAAACAATTTAACAAAAAAATACTGGTCAAAGTGTGTATATTATAAAGGATTTTTCTTCTTCTTTACAAATATAGTCACGTTTGAACTTAAAAGAAATTAAAAACTTAAAACTACAACTTACAACTTAAAAGAACGATATCGCAATCCTTATTTCTGGGAGTTGGAATATTCAAATGTATTTATTATTTTCTTTATGAATATTGAAGGAGAAATTACCGCGAAATTTCGTTTGTTTTCTCCACAGTTGCTTCAAATAACAACACAAATAGAATTTCATTATTATTGTTCCCTTTAAAAATATAAGGGGATGGCATTTTTTTTTTTAATTAAGCTCTACAGACAGGCTGACGGTCCACTTGATGGTACGTGGTTACCGTCGCCTATAACAAAAGCAAAACGACCATAGTAGGACCACAGAATAGGTAATAATACAAGTAGTAGTATTAAGGATAGACAAGATTAAGGGTAAGGAGTTCGGCATAAACCCGCAGCGTCCTCTACGCTGCCGGATATCCACGAGGATTTCTCAAAGTTAAAAAAAAAAGAAAAAAGAAAAACTACCGTGAAATAATAGCACGTGTGCTGTTGTGTTTCGATGTCAGGGATGTCAGAGCCCATTTCTCTATTTCTTCTCAATCCTTAATCCATCCTACCATGGTGTGTAGAGCACTTGCCACCTACCATCTAGTGGACCTTAACATAAAATAAATAGTCAAACAATCCTCCGATATCCAACTTTATTGAGTTGGAATAAAGTCCATATAAGTATAATATGTTTCCAAGAAGACTCACCGCCTAACACTGATATGCATGTAAATATAATATTATAATATATTATATAGGAAACGTAAGTGCACTGTTGAGCTAAAAACGTATAGAACGACACAAGATTACATTCTCTTGAACACAAATCGTTCCTTAAAATTTTGCAAACTGCTTTCCGAGTCTGTGACAAAACCCGAAGATAACGGGTATTACGTCGGCTTTATTTCCATAATCCCTAATGTACATATTAAGGCCGGCATAAAATTGTTCAAATCGGCCTAAGTCACATCCTAGTAAAAAAGTTTTCTACTAATTTTATATTTGTAAAGAAAATTCCCAAGAATTGATCCCCAAGAGCTCCGCGAAAAAGAAATGATAAATAACAAATTAAGTTCCCAAGAGATTTCTGATTCCCAAGATTTCGTTCCCAAGAGCTCCAAAGCATTTCTTACTTATTTAAAACTAGCTGGTGCCCGCGACTCTGTCCTCGTTGAAAAATGAAAAATATAACACCTGAATAACGCCTGAAATCTTTATCGGTATGACGACGGTGGCGCCAATTTTTTTATTATTATTTTTTGATATTTTTAGACGATTCCTCGGGAATCCATTTTTTTTTATGATAAAAAGTGTTCTATATTTAATCCTGGTAATCAGTGTGCCAAATTTCATCCAGCCGTTCAACCGTTTCATTTGGTTCAGGGTTTGATTTCGATATTTAATTTTACCTTGTATTTCTTTACTCTTTCTTCTTTACTCCTTTTCTTTACTTTCATTTCGGTCATTTATTTCTTCTCTTTACTTTAGGTACATGTTCATTTCTATTTTTTATTAGCGTACAAGGTATTTATTCACATGTTTTTATATTAGTTCGATTTTAAAATTCATAGTGTAGGTGGAATGAAAAAATTATCTCTTTCTTGCTCTAACGAATAATGAGAAGAAAAAAGCAATTTTTAAAGTGGGCTAGTGCAGTAGCGACCTGTGAACATAAGTGGGACAAAACATGTGCCACGTATAAAAAAAGAAATTATTGTGTCAGATACAGTTTTAATTAATTTCTTGGCTTACTTTCATTTTTTGTAACTACGTTAAATTTAATTTTTACGATCTGTTTTTATCTCTGAAACAATGTTACGATAAATTTCGGAGCATAATTTTTAAGGCACGTCCAAAAACGAGTTTAATCTGATCAAACATATTTCGGGCGCCCAGCTTATATGCCGAAACTAATTTGGCAGTCGCACGGGCGCGGTCATGCATAACAAATGCGCGCTTGAGCGATTTATAAAATATGCACACATTGTCAGATTGCAATTTAGTCATGAATCTTAGTTGATATACACCTAAAACAGCCTTACTTTCGTTTTGTGAGATTAAAATCCATACTTACTGATATTATAAACTAGCTGGTGCCCGGGACTTCATCCGCGTTGAAAAAAAAAAATAACACCTGAGAAAATATGACGCCGCCGCGCTAGTTTATAACATTCGTTACAAACTAGTGTAATTTTGAACTCGGCGGCGCGGCGCGGCGTAGCAAGGAACTAACTGTCGCCTGTCGCTCGCTAGCCGCAAGCTACTGCGCACGCGTCTATTACTTCCGAATACTACTTTCGAATTTAAAGCGTTGTTATTTTGTTAAATTACTGTTTTTTACTGTACTGGTTACTATTACGTACTATTTTAGTAGCGGATTTACTTACATACAAAATAAGTAACTATGAGTTTAATAATTTAAATAGGTATGCTCGACCAGTAAAGTGCTTTATCACCCTAAGATTGAACATTCTTTGTATGTTGCAAAATGATAAGGTCTGTTTTTCTTTGAAAATTCAAAGTGAAAATTTCTATTGCTATCTTTATCATATCTAGCAAGACATTATTGACATTACATTAATTTTTTTTTGTCTAGATAAACACCTTTCGAAATTAAATGATACCTCTTCGTCTAAAGTAAATGGTGTGTGCACATCTAGTGTTTGAATCGAAGCGACCTAATCGCTCAATAGTCCAGGAAAATTAACTACTAAATCAAAACTTGGATATAAGTTTCTAAAATAAGTTCTAGAATCAATTCATCTAGAATCAATAACGTGTGTGTCCACAATTAGCTTCGATCTTCCAGCAATCGGCTCTTCATCCGTGAAAAAATATCCGTAGGTACCCCGCAGACCTTCCCATATCTGATTGCAGTGTGTTTCAATTTCATCGTGTGTTCTTTCGTTACGGTTATCCCACCGTTGCACCATAAGTCCCCAAAGGTTCTCTATCGGATTTAGATCTGGTGATCTTGAAGGCCATGGTATCAAATAAATGAACTGATGTCGTTGAAACCAGTCGCGGGTCACGCTAGCAGTACTGAGTAATAGATGTAAAACGTGATGCAAACCCGACCGTAATTCGAAGGATTTAGTGTTTCTCGTCATATTTATTATTTTGAAAAAGAGTTACAGTTTGACAGCACGTGCCCTTATTAGTTGTAATAGATTTTCATAATATACATAATTTACGTGTAAGTTAAATTACCATGAAATGTGCATATGTAATTTTTATTTAATTACCCTTCGATTTTCAATATAAAACTCGTGGTAGTGGTAAAGTTTGAGGGTCGTTGTTCTGGCGCCGCACGCCACCAAGCCTTATTACAGTAAAAAGTGGAAAAATAAAAGCCGCGTAGAACGTGCTTGAATAATTTACATTTTCCGGCGAAAACTTT
This sequence comes from Synanthedon andrenaeformis, assembly GCA_936446665.2. Classification (NCBI taxonomy): domain Eukaryota; kingdom Metazoa; phylum Arthropoda; class Insecta; order Lepidoptera; family Sesiidae; genus Synanthedon; species Synanthedon andrenaeformis. The sequence goes on along the minus strand of OW387781.2, from coordinate 6,291,495 downwards.
AGAAATGATCGTAGTGTTGTTTTCAAAGAGGGATTTTCAACTATGACTACGTTGTTTAACCAACAATTGCAGAGATTTTCATTATACTTACTCTCATTTATTTTTAACTAGCCGAGCCCAGCCCTGATTCGTTGCGACGTATGCGTGGGGCGCACCGGAGATACTATTATAGGTATAATATTTTTATTTTTCTGAAACATTTTGCTCCTTATAACATCAGGTTATCTACCAGTGAAAGTTCCGTCTAAATGCCTATTCGCTCGAACTTAAGATTTGGTTAGCTCGGAAACACAGACGCTGCGCCGGAAGGGAGTTCCAATCCTTGGCAGTGCGTAGGTATTATGAAAAAACAAAAACATAATATTACACATATACCTATATAATAACATAAGCTTTGATAAACATTTTATAAAAAACAATTATTTTGACATTACAAACGGACGCTTAAATTTCATTAATTAGTATAGATTAATATTATAAAAAGAATTCTTTTTCTTTTTAACACCTTTTTCTTTTAGTTTCATGTAAGAGTAGAAGTGAAGATATGCAAATTGAAACATCTAACCCACATCATGCACTTGCGGTCGCGTGCTGAGGTAGCCGTTGGCCTCGTCAACACGAAAGGTATTAACGGTTAGGTTTTTAATCAGTAAAAATTAAATAACGGTGTGACTGTGGTTTTGTGACGACTATCTACTACTTATTTTTTAGTAGATTAATCTATAGATATGATATAATCATAAATAATCATAATCTGTACATTAAGTATATATTTTTCATGAAAATAATTTGTACACTTTTGTCTCCTTGTCTGTGCACGCTAACCTCAGAAACGGCTCGACTGATTAGAATGCGGTTTTTACTGATATATTAGCAAGCTTTCCGTAACATTTAGTGTATGTTTCATTCCACTCAGTTTCAAGGCATAGAGTGTAATTAATTCCTACGCTTTCAATGAACAAATAAAATTTAACATGATCGTCAATGCAAATGCAGATAAACGAAGGAGATAATATTAAGTTTGATAGATGTCAATTTATTAGAAAATGTTTACTCCTAGAAAACAATTAATTTTATTGATAAGAATGTAAGTAATTTTTCCACATAATGTAAGAATTGTATTTATTAAAACATATAAAAATGGAAAAGTAGGTATAGGAAATGTAAAGTGAATATTTCAATAATGTTAAATGGCCCGTTTGTCTTATCCCATAGCATTTTCAACCCTGACTTTTGTGGACTGTTGTGGTAAAAATCTTTTTTGCAACTACGAGATACACAAAAATAACTTCAGAGACAGGAATGGTGTTCTTTTCTGTCGGGTTATTATCCGACACCTCAAAAGCTTAAGTGCACTATATATAGCACTCACCTGTAAATAGGTACATCGTCTTTATACCAGACGACTAATAGCAAGGCGTCCGGCGGCTGTGGGGAGCGGGTGTCACAGGGCAGCGTTGCCTCCCCGCCTGACACCGCCGACACTTTGACCGCATCTAGAGACTCTGCCCTGACATTTGATCCCGGCCGGAGACCTGTTGACGATACAACTCAAGCTATGACTTCTGAACATCGAATAATTTATCGCATTAATATTTTTAATTACAGCTAAGTACCAATATGTGTTACCAAAATAAAGTGTAATTTACAATATAAACAAATTTAATCGCTTATGTTATAACAGAAATAGAAATAATCTGTATCTAAAGAACCTATGAGATAGATGTGTCAATATAGGGCACACTCTGATTCGAAGTCATTTCGTGCAGCCCTTCTGGCGGTAGTAATAGTAAAAAAACATTATTACCTCCTACATAACAAGAAACAAACAAACTTTACCTCTTTATAATATTAGAAACCTATTTTTGAACGAAAAAAAAAATATGGCCTCAAATACATACTTGTATTTCTCGAACTCAATAAGAGCAAATATGTATATCGTAACTAGAAGTATCTTTACTAATTATGAGTAACATTTTCAACGTGATAGATTCAAAAAAGAAAAGCACCAAAGTGGGTTTCAATAGTTCTATTAAAGCTTTCTTTCGAAGTAAAACGTAATGTCCACTGAGTTCAAATCAGTGTTTAAGGGGTAAAACTCGACCGAGGTTTAAAAGGGTATCTCTCTATTTCTATTTTAGAAAAGGCTACTTAAAATGACAGTCATTGTAGATTTTGACTGAACTACATATCACGTGAAATATTCTGTTAAGAGGTATTAGTAATGGAAATAAAAATGGAATATACATATGTATAGGTGGTAAATTAATGTATATGCGTAGGTAAATTAAAAATATATCTGAAGGCCTACTTGACAGAACAATAATAAGTAAAAAGAGAGATTGAAATGATTAGGAAATGTTAAGACAATGATGTTCCACGCCTTTAAGATGTTTTAAAATAAATAAAGTTAATTCAAATAGCTATCTAGGTAACTGTTGTCACAATAATTGTGTTATTATTTCTAAATGTTATTGACTTTTTATATGTTTTTTGCATAACGTAAAATTGTGCGCTGTATGAAATCTCAAGGGACGCTAGTCATAAATAAAGAAAGAAAGAATGTAAAAGGAAAGAGTTATAAATTGTTGCTAAAAGGTTCAAATTTAATGCAGACTAATGAACTGTCCAAAGAAACGTTTCACGATTTCCGTTCGAAATCGTTTGCAAAATTCCAACAGTTCGTTCACATTGGAACACGTGACAAATGGCCCGATTAACAGTCTGACTTCCCCAAGAAGGAGATGGTGCGAATAATGATTCAATATATAAAAGGATTTTCTAGCTCTTATAAGAACAATGTTATTAAAAGTTTCTTTTGCAATAATCATGAAACGGGACGGTCATACGCGATTATAATTACCTATTTTAAATAATGTGGTGTTGTTTTTCACGCCTATTAAGACGTTTGTAGGTTACTCTTTGATGGTATTTTTTTTGAAATCTTTTTTAAATCATAATTTCAAACATTCGTTGTTTGAAATTATGATTTAAAAAAGAATCGCTCGGTGAATTGTGACTAGATGGCGTTAACAACTAAACGGAACCTTTTTTAATAATTCTTATCTGAAAATATAAGGGTTGATTTATCCCAGCTACCCTTAGACCGGTCTGTGGTTCTGTACTTAGGTATTAACTATATATGAGAAGTTTTCAACAAGTTTTCATCGTGCCTCAAATACCTACCCAAAAATGTCTAACAGCTGTCAGACTATATTTACGACTGACAATAAATTATCTTTAACAATATTATCATTAGACATATCAATAATAGAGACAGCAGACGAACAACAACAATGCCACCTGCTAAATCAGATTTAGGTAACCCGGGCATTGTATTATAGAAGCATCTCGTCCAAGTGATGTCATGAGGTAGTGCGGGAGGGTTCACAACTACGAAACTTATTACAACCTTCAGTCTTGATATACAATTACGTATTACTTTTACCGGAAACGGTAATAAATTATTTATAACGATTGGTAAACGTGATAAATTTCAAGGATTTCATTACATTAACGAAGTTATGAGGTAACTATGACGTCCACTGCTGGATATTGGCCTCCCCCATAATTTTTATGAATTCTGACCGGTTATTATTATTATTATACTTATAGCATTCTTTACATTTACCGTAACATATACAAAAGACAGTTAAAACGATGTAAATATTATGCGAAAGTACTTTAAAAACATGGACAAAGAATGTTCGCAACTCTGAGCACGAATTGTCTGAAGTGAGATTGTCAGGTAAGTCTTTTTCTTATTGTGAACGAAAGTCGAAATGATGTTATCCGCCTTTACAAATCGGTAGGCAAAAATTAAAATGTAACACAATGACTTGGTATTGTCGTAAAAAAAGTTAAAAATCTCGATTTAGGCATTTATTTTTATTATTATATATAAAAAATAGCTGAGCCAGCAACTTCGTACGTGATATAGTTCGTTTTTTTTTTTTTTTTTAAATCCCACGGGATCCTAATATTTTTACAATTTAAAAAAAAAAGGTAATCTATGTAATAAACTATGTGTGTGCCAAATTTCATCTAAATTCTTTTAGCCATTTTTGCGTGATTGAGTAACAAATATATAACCTTCCCCGTTAATCGCTCTTTCTATTGGTGGAGGCCGCATCAAAATCTGTTGCGTGGTTCAGGAACAGTTAGAAGATATACAGACAGACAGATAGATAGATAACGGAAAGCGACTTTGTTTTACATTTACTATGTGAGGATTAGGATTAGGATAGGTACCTACGCCAGCCCATGTTTACATAAATATGTTATTTAACGTATGTTATTTATGTAAACTTATTCTAGGTTATGTTTACATAGATTTTTTCACATAAATCTTCAATACGTTATTCGTGAGAATTTTTTCGTGAAACGGTTTACCAATATCGTTTTTTCCACACGTTGTCGCTTCTCTGAAAAATATCAACACAGACAAACCGAATTTATTTTGTGTGTTGCGAATAAAAACGCTGTGATCTTTTGGATTTCCTTTCCACTATTTCTTCCCGCCCTCGTAAAATCGTTTATTCTCGTCCATTTAAGTTGCGGGAACGTGTGGATGCTAATCACGCCATTTGTCACAACGCTCGCGCAATTGGATTGTTACGACGTACAGATACTCAGCCAAAAGTCCCGAATCCACCAATTCCATATACGCCATCCTGACCTTTATTACGTTAGAGTAAACCCTGAAGTCGCGTGTACAAATTGCTCAGTCCATGAATTTTCGAGCGTGGTCAAATCAACAACGTGGTAGTCGAGCGACCGAATGTTGGAGCAAATATTTGCGCAACGTTTACTAATGATAGAGAGGATGTTGACTGAAATGAGCATGACCATTCGCTCGAACATTTTAGTGGAGATAACTTGGGCGTAGGTGGTAAATTGTAAGCGTGTTTATTATACTTACTTGTGAATTTGGTCTAAATGCTGTCAAGTATGAGTTTTTAAATGTTTGTTGAACCAAATGAAGTTAGTTATCAAATGTTATAATAGTGCTTCGTACTCAACGTCCTGGAATACACAATTCCTGGAAATAAATCTTGGAATTCAAATGCATACTTGAATTAAATAATAGCGGTCATTTGTATAAACACCTATAACAGTTCTATTGTTATGAAAAATAACAATCATTTATTGAAAGCTATACCAGGCCCCCTTCACTCGGGCCACGGAGAGTTTTAAATACCTACCGTTAAGTAGACTACCGGCGGCGGCGGGCGGTCCGAACGACAGTAGGTTTGCCGACTGCGAGACTGAGTGCGCACGTGCATGTTTCCCGCTCAAAACGCAGCGATACTTACATATTTTATCATTAAATTCTTGACTAACGATACGATAGTTAACTATTGTGAAGTTGTTGGATGTCGTAGTCAAAAGACAAATAAAAATTTGCCTTTTTTTCATTGCCAACGTTATTTGAATTATAAGTACTTAATTTTAAGTATTTAGATCTTAATACCTAGATCGTAGGACGGTGGGTGTTTTAGATCGGGTGAGTCGTTTTTTCTATTAATGTGCTAGATATCTGTATCCGTATCCCCAGATATCCGAAGAATAAAAAAGGTCTGTACCCGTGTTACCTTTTGTCGGATCTTTTGCATTATTAAGTTTCATTATGTAAATAAATTATTTACCTATACGTAAAGGTAGTAATAAAATGCAATGGAATCCCGTTTTTATATGTTTTTCACGTGTGTATTGTAAAAGTTATTTTTATTGTTTGAGTTTTATTGTAGTGAGTTAAGTGGTAACAAGTATAAATAACTTGCCACCTTTATAATAAGGTTCTAATTAAACTATGTAACTGTTGTTATACCTAATGAAAAAATAAAATAAAAAATATAACACATTTAAATAATATAAAAAGTAATATTAGTTTTTTTTATATTAACTAGCTAATTATTTATATAATGAGCCATTTAATTTTTGGACTAAGCCATTTTGTTTAATTTATATTTTTTGTAGATTTTGTACAACCCTAACGTTTTTGCTCGATGACGTAATCGCGCTGTGTACGCGGGAATCTCGATTCTCGGCGCGCGTCCGTAGAGTACGTTTCTTCTTGCAGCGTCTTTTGTAGGCTAATATAGCGTAGGTATTTTAGCTTTTGTATGGGAGTGACGAATCTGTTACGATAGTAACGATTTTATCTGTGGCTATACCCGCTTCTATAGTCCTTTATGTATTGTATAGTATTTGTAGTTTTATATCATGTACTAGCTGTTGCACGCGGCGTCGTCCGCGTAACTATAAAATATAGCCTATGTTACTCCATGAGCTTCCCAACAGTGAAAGAATTTTTAAAATCGGTCCAGTAGTTTCGGAGCCTATTCAATTCAAACAAACAAACAAATCTTTTCTCGTTATAATATTGGTATAGATAACTGGAAAGTAAGACAGAACGCTTTAAAGATATTAAACTAGCTGGTGCCCGCAACTTTATCCGCGTTGGAAAATAAAAATATATAATACCTGAGAAAATATAATATGAGCAGTATATAGCGCCCGATCGCTCATTTATATTGTATACGCGTCAGAATATGTTAATATCTAACCTAGACGCTGTGTTTAGTTCAATATGAGTTCAATTGTAATAAGATAGATCTGTCAATCAATATTGACAGTTTTTGTTGAAACGTAAAGATTGATTAGGATTGAGTTGGTGACCGACCAACTCTTTATACTTCGGTGGACACGTATTTAGGTGAAAACCTTCATTTTAATGAAAAAAAAAATGTGATAAAACCCCTCGCGACCGTCAGCTAAATTCACATAATCGTGGATAACATCGCAGCGAAGCGTGTTCAGAACATCCCGATGCTAATCGCATCGTTTGTCACGATATGCCACGGATTATTCTCATGTGCTACGATAATATTCCCAGCTGTCGGTTAATATATAAACGATTTCGACGAACTTTTATACCTTCATTTAATAAATTATATTTGCTTTCTTATTATGCCTTCGTATACACTCGTACATTTTGTAACCATTTTTTCTTATCCTTTCTGGTAACGCCAAATTATTTATTTAAATTAACTGATAAATAGTTTGCTATGGTGGGTACATTCCTTTCCACTATTTCCTATACTAAACATGCAAGCGCTGCCACCGATGAGTAGTCGCCCTCTAGCGGCTAGTGTAGAAAACGCTTCACTTGTGTTTAGAACGTCGTCGACCGAGTATGGATGGCACTGCGCGAATTTATATTAGAAAAATTCGTTTTAAGATGGAAACGCGCTCTTATATCACTAAAAATATGTATTGTTTAATGAAGAATTTAATAGAATTTACAAGAAATAGACAACGCAATTACTTTGAAAGAAATATATATTATACTTAAATAATATGAAAGACAAATTTTATTCTTTAGAATTTTCGTTGAAGTAATAGAAACTCCACAAAAAAAAAATATCAAGAATTTGACTTTATTTGAAAATTATTTCGAAAAAGGCTTATTGCGCGCATATGAATTTTGCACCGATTAATAAGTTAATGTCAGTTTAAAAAAATGTTTATTTTAATTTTTTTGTATACTGTTCTAATGGTAAAAACAAAACACCATAATTTCCAAGCCTGAGAGCGACAGCGAGCTGCCGACGCCGCCAACGCTTGTATGAAACATTTCATATAATTGTTGAATGTCAAACGTCAATGTCATTTGCCTCAGTGAATCCCCATATTTCAAGCATTGAGCTTTTGTAATCCCACAAATAAAACGATCACGTCTTCCGCGAGTGCAATTGAAGTGTGCATTGTGCGGGAAGACTTTGATGGACACCAGGAATTCTGTCTTTTTCTGCTGTCTTCGTCGCCTGAAAGACCTAGAGCCATTGTCAGTGTTCTACGAAGTAGGTATTGTGTGTTTTGATAATTTTATAACGGTTTAATTAAGCCACAGACCAAAGACCTACAAATATAGTACAAATCCTTTTAAACAATTGTTATCCCTGAATTGAAATATAAAATGCAAGTATCTTAAGCAAAAAAAAGTTAACCAAAATGTGCGATAAAAACTATTCTATCTTAGGCTTTTTGGTAAAATAATTCCTTGGGAAACGAAAAGTAAAATTTGGTTTGGCGCGTGTACGTATTAGTTTTACGAGAAAACATTGGAAACAACTGTTCCCCGGGGACGTGACACGAGATGTAGATAGATAGCCTATTGTTTTAAGACGACGAATACGTGTCGTACGTATGTATTATATACTGACGCGTTACATCATAAAGGCAGATTGAATAAATTAAATTACTTCTTCTAACTACAAAGGAGGATTAAATGTATAAAAGACGTATTTGTATTTCAATTCCGTCTGGTTAAATCTATTTAATAAAACCGTGTACCAAAAAAAATCATAAAAAAAGAATAAAAAAATGTACCCATAAAAGAATTTTATCTTGTGGATATCTTGCTTTAGGTAGCTATCATGACCTACCGCTTTAACGCCGGCTATACCTACTGCCGGATTTTCAGTCGGCTTTACCGCCAACCTCACTGCCGACTGATTTTTGACTTGCTTCAGTTGTCGAAGTTTTGTCTCCGAAGGTAGTGGGTGGAAGGAAGAGAAGTGAAATATGTTTGACGATTAATGACAGTGCTGCACTGTAATTTTAATTAAATTATAACTTGTATTTTTAAAATTAAATAAATGAAATTAAATATAAATACTGTTTGTAATTTTAATTAAAATGAAAATTTTAATTTTGTTTTTAACGTTAATAATATTATCTTTTTACACAAAAAACACTAGCAATGGCATTCAACAGCCGTGAGTCGCGACTGCCGCAAGCAAAACTAGCGGTACCTACGTCAGGACGCGCGACGCCGCGCCGCCGAGTACGTGCGAATGCGCCATAGCATATTCTGAAGTGGAAGGAAACACACTTCCATTTCTTGCAAAATGTTATATTACAATTTTTTTACCAGATCTGGCCAGATATTATCTGCTCTTTTTATCTATCTATTATCTTTATTATCTATTTTTTTTCCTGTATGCTCTATAATATTTATAAACTCAGCATTTTTCAATTGCTGCGTTTCGCTGCATAATACAGTTTCTTTTTTTTTTTCTTATTTACAGAGTATTTTATTTAATAAATTCTGAAGCGAAATGTTAACGAGAATATTTAGTTTATGTGAAGGCAACGATGAATTTTAGGGATTGCAAAATGAAATCACGTCATGTTGTATTATTAAATGGCACATTAATAAAACTTCTTGAATTAGCCTGTGAAACTTTCGTATTGATTTCACAAGAGTGTGTCGTCTGGGGAACTGTACTCTCCTTACGAACAAGGATACGTGACAAAAGAACTACGGAAGGGGAAAAATTGCGAGAGCACGTAACGCTTGAATTGTGCTTCGACGTCTATACCGAGGTGTAAATTTGAATAGCATTTTTTTTATATATATACGACACTGCTTCCACTAATATACATCCGTGATACTGTGAAGATTCAATCTCCTACGTGGAAATACAATAATGCTATTGAGAATGTCAAATTAACCTATAAATATTTTTACGGAAAAATTATGTTAACCGAAGTATTTTAAAGAAAAATGCATCAGTTTATTTAAATTCAATTAAATTCATTATTATTCCACTTTCATAACGTGAAAACTTTTTTATATCAAAAATATTTTGATTTCAATAATTTCAAGAAAAATATCAAATAAATAAAGAAAAAAATATCTGTTAAAGAAAACTGATACAATATATTTAATACAGTTTTTATAATTTATAATTTAATTTATAAATAATAGTATAGTTTTTAAATAAGCCTACAGCATACAGTTTTAATTATACTCGCCTTAATTTCAAACACATTGTTTTTTAACTAAACGTGGCCAAGGAGACTAACCTATTAATTATAATTATAAGCCATAGGATGGGATCCAACAGCATACGAGTATGTGCAGTTATTTCATGGTAATATTCTGCAAGAGGGTAGTAGCTATTGTTAGATGAGTTGCCCAGTTTGTAACTACGGAACATAATACAGACCGTCTTTCTCTGTACACGTATACAGGAAAAATAAGGTAAATGTCTCGTATTTCAACAATTATTGCCTTCTCCTATGTCTGTCTGTATCAACACGGCTTTGAAGAGATTTTCATTAAAAATTACAGCAAGGGCCACGGAGTAGCATAATTCAACGAAGGAACAATCGCACGCCTGGGGCACGTAAAACGTTGTGCACACAGAGACAATTGCGAAGGTATAACTCTAGGACATTTCTTATTTCCCGGGTAACTTTTCGAGAAAAATCGTTTTTAAAAATCTCACTCTAAAGGCCACGTCGATTCTATTACGTCGAGCAGGGAGGTAAGAGCGAACGTTTTAAATTGCAATTCGTTTGTATGAATAGTAATTCGATGCCTCGTTTAAAGTCTCATTTTAAAAGGCTTTATAAAATCTAGACCGTTATATATATATATATATATATATATATATATATATATATATATATATATATATATATATATATATACTTTAAATTTAAAAGGCAATACTTAGCAGGAGAGCTTTCATTATGTCCAACGCAATAGATTTGTTCAGTTGCTTGGACTTGGACGTCCAAGCAACTGAACAAACTTTCGTTTAATTAAATTTTTAAGTTTTTGTAATGTGTGTAGTGTACCTATGTGGTTTTTTTTTCGATTGATCTATTTCTATTTTTTTTTTTAACTATTGACGGGCCTTTGGTCGAGTGGTTAAAGTGCTTGTCTTATGGCTATGACTCAGTCATTTGGGCGACCCGTCTGACGGCAGTAACCACCGTGAAATAACAGTATGAGTGCTGTTGTGTTTCGGTGAATGTGTAAGAGATGCTTGAATAATGGGGATGCACAGGTTCTGCAAGTGCGCTGTCGGCCATAGTGGGATTGAGGATAAGGGATTAGGAATTGATAGAGACCATATGACCACATATGGCGGTGCTTGTGTTATAGGTGACGGTGACCACCTACCAACAAGTGGACCGTCAGCCTGTCTACCGACCTTAACATGAGAAAGTTGTTTCCAATTGAAACAGATATTGTTTTTAAAATAACAAAAGTCGATTTTTAGGCGTGATTAAACTCTATTGGACCCGCTCCCGTCCCATATGTAAAAACGTAAAACCCAAAATCCCGGCGTCGACGAATTGTCACTTTTTATCTTGGGACAGTGGTGCAATCACTCGGTCCAGTGAACGGGTTAATTAATGAAATCTATTAACTTCTCCTTTCTCCTTAGGGACGAGAATCGTTTGCTGATTTTTTTTGTTCGGACATCTATCCGCGCGTGTTCCAACAATACCCCATCTTACACCGTGATGGTTATCACTCGGATAGTAATGAACCGTGTCCGAGGCACGGTGTTACACAGTATAAACTCAGATATTTTAGTGTCGCCAATTGAAAAAGTAACATTTTGCGCTGTTGGGATATTAGTAACGGTGGACTGAGGTTTAGTTGCGATCGGTTCAGAATTGATTGCGGATTTGTTCGTTGCAGTATTTTACAAAAAGTGTTGTAAATCGACCACATAGTTTTAGTTTTACTCCGTACCTATATCGGGCGTATTTTAAACGGCTACTACAGTTTCATTATTTATACAATCGTTTTTTTATATCTCCACTTTTTGAGCATTCATTTATCTTTATTAAAAGATAATTGCGAAAAGATACAAAATTTACGGTTAATACTAGTTGTTTTTTACGGTCTTCCATTATATATGAAAAAAATCCGGAAAATCTTGAATAACAATTTTTAACTCGATTTTCTCGAAAATGGTTAATTTTCGGGCCCGTATATGATTCGGGTTAAATTAATCCAATATAGTCACATTTTCATCTCCCGAGAGAAATACGAGCAATTTTCGGGTCACTCTGTATAATAAAAACGCAGTCAGTACCGACTTCATCGGAAGAATTATTAGATTTTACCCAAATTTTACATGACAGCTATCAAAATGGTACGAAATTTTGGTTCAGTATCCATAGTCAGGTTGCTTACTTAGCCAAAACAAAAAATCCATATCTGAAATATTTTCAAACTCGAAAGCGTTATAAACGGGAAGGTTTACATAATATAAAAATTGCAGCCCGGGCGAAGTCGAGAGTGAGTCGCTAGTATTGTTATACTTATGTAATAATAAATAATATATCATGACAGTAATAAATAAAATTTTGAAAAAAAAAACCTTAAGTAATTGTTCCCTATTAAATGAAATGTGAAGTCACTAAACCCCTGTCTAATAAACCTGCGCTGTACAAAACGTCTCCATTTTCAAATTTTCCTTTCCTGATTAACGTGTCCTACGAGGAAGTAATATTAGCTCCGACAAGCGCGCAGCGTATTAAACGAGACAAGAGTATTACAATTTAAGATAACCTGCTTCATGTTAGCAATAAAAATAAACTGTTCCTCTCCCTCATATAGGCACGCGCTGATATTTCACAGTACATTGATGCGGGACCGTATAAATATTCATGATAGAGTAAGAGAATACGCGGCGCAACGGCATGTTAATGCCACGGCTTAACGCCCCCGTACATCTCAAACACTGAGCCGTGAGAGGATTTTAATGGCTCTATCAAGGAATCAAAATATAACATATTTTATGTATTATAAATAATATATTATCCGTTTTTTTAAACTCTGACACATTTTTATGCCAGATTTAAGCGGGCTCGTCAAATAAAACTAAAAGGGAATTAAAAAAAAAAAAAGGTAAGTATATAACCTAACCACACCCTTTTAAAAAAAGTCTACGAAAATAACACGCGCCTATAGGAACAGTGTACCGTTTTGCTTTTACATAATTATGACAGACATAATACAGTATAAGACGTATTATCATCAGACGTCGCCTATATAGGTATAACTACAGACAACGGCAATCTCAAGGAATTGACATAAGTAGTAGTGATTTTTTTTACTTGTGGATAAATATGCAAGCATATGTGCTATTATTTCACAGCTTCTTCTGTATTCTGAGTCACTCTCAAGGACAAAGTGCGTAACGACCACGTTCAAAGTAACGCTTTTACTGAGAAGATTACAGAGTCCAGGCTAAGGTAGTACGGACATGTTACGCGTAAACCCGGTGACCATATCGTGAAAAATCTTCATCTGTTGTCTATTCGCATTCCAAGCTTTTGCGTGTCCATCTATTCGCTTACCAGCGAAGTGAATGGTGCCGAAAGAATAAGAAAGCCGTCCCCGCGTAACGGAAAGAGGCGAGGGCAAAGAAGAAAGAAGACTAAGAATGTTTAAAAATGCTATTGATCTAAACTAAAGCCATCTGACATCGAATTGTTATTCGTGCTGATCAAACACCAGTTTCGCTTGTGCGGATAACGGACAAACAAAAAATGTAGTCCTTTCGCTGGCTTTGCAATAAAAATAATTTACAATGAAAAAATATATATTAAGTAAGATATTAAATTGAACAATGTGTCTTTCGGTAATCCTATGTTCGCTAGAATACTTTTATTTACACTTATGATAAAATTATAATAAGACTGAGCCACAGCGAAGCGTGGTCGGGTTCAGGTATATTATATAATATATTGTTACGATCAGAGTATGGAACATTCTCGATAGCGTAAGATCTGGACGGCGGAAAATTCCACACACTTAGCCGCGCTCGGGGCGGCACAATGAATAGGTGACCACGCCCCCTCTTTGATTCGTTTCAAAGCAAACTGTTCCTTATGGTTGCGACATAAGGTTCAGATTCCTTTGACAGCAATAGCCTTCGAGAAGCTTTGATAAACTTGTTTACGACTTTTAAAGTTTCCAGTAATTTCCACAACTTTCTGCGCAGTATAAATACGGGTGCGATCGCTCGAGAGAGCAGTTGTGCGATAACTAGCGATACATTAACAACACTTGGGAGCTTTTACGAAGACATTTGCGACAGTGCATAGTTGAGACGTAGAGTGAATTAGCGACGACTTTTGGCAAGTTTTACGGTTTAAGAGGAGAAGCTCTGTAATATTGGAAGTCATCTTGGTCTGTAATAATAAATCGTGTTCCTATACCCCTAAACGGCATTTTAACGTACCCTGCGCGTAACAACTGGTGTCAGAAGCGGAATGCCGTTAATGCCACGGGACGAAGGAACTCGTACTCCACGGACAAGGAGACAAGTGGAAATGGATGCTGCGAGACAACGAGGACTTGAGGAGCCGGAGGAAGGCACCGATGCTGAATTGCTTCCTACGGCAGCACCTTCATCGAGCCCGTCGATGGACCTCGCTGCGCTGCTAGCTGCTGTACAGAGCATACAAGCCAGCCAGGAAGCTGCTCGCCGTGAACAGGAAGCCGCTGTACAAAGGATACAAGCCAGTCAGGAAGCCGCTCGCCGTGAACAGGAAGCCGCTGTACAGAGCATACAAGCCAGTCAGGAAGCCGCTCGCCGTGAACAGGAATCGGCTAGCCAAATGTTGCTTTCAAAATTGGACACAAGCCTTGAAGCGATCTGTGACAAGGTTAAACAGGTTGAGTCCGAAGTAAAAGGGGTCTCACTGAAATTCGAAGGCCTAGAAGAGAGACTCGACCAAACCGACAGTCGCCACCAAGCGCTCGCCGAGAAAGTGCAGAAGCTGATGACGAGAGAGGCAGTCCTCACTGCGCCGGTACCTACACAAGGCAGATTGGACTTGCCACGGTTTGATGGCACATCGTCCTGGACAGCCTATAAGTACCAGTTCGAAACCCTCTCTAACTGCAGCGGTTGGACCGAGGATCAAGCATTCATGGCGTTGACTCTAGCCTTAAGAGGAGACGCCCAACTGATTCTGGAGCGACTCCCTACAGAAGGAAGGTCTCTGCAAGCCCTACTGGAAGCCCTAGAGACACGGTATGGTGACAAGCATATGGAGCACACGTATAGGGCACAACTACGCGACCGCATACAGAGGCCCACGGAAACACTCCAGCAGTGGGCTGACGAAATCGAAAGATTAGTTCGTCGCGCCTACATATCAACACCGAATGCAATAGAAATAACTCTGCTCCAAGCCTTTGTGGACGGCATAAGGGACGGCGAAGTTCGCGCAGCGGTGCGATTGGGTCACCATCAGAGCCTGAAGAGTGCACTGGCACATGCTCTAGAAGTGGAAGCTGTACGGCGTGACACAAGGCCATTCAAGGTCAGGGAGCTGATAGCCGAGGAGCGAAAGCCTCGCTATGGTCCGACCTGTTATGGCTGCGGTGAAAAAGGGCACATAAGGGTGGACTGCCCAAAGAAGAAAAGAAAGAGTGTCTCAGAGATGGAGACCCAAGTTGACGAAGGGGCAGTTAAACTAAGCGTCGCCAGGGCCGCGGGGCAGGCACTTGCTTGGAGAAAGAAAGCCCCTGCTATTACTATCAGACAAGCTTCTAACGGAAACAGTTTAATCATCGAAGGTACGCTGAACGGGAAAACGTGCAGGTTCACAATAGACACAGGAGCATCGCGCACCATTGTAAGACCTGAACTATTAAAACGAACTATTTCATGGAAGCAACGATCTTCAACATGTCAGCTGCGAACAGCAACGGGCCAGCCAGTACCTGTCCTCGGTGACACAGACATAGAAATTGGAATTGGTAGTCAGTTGTACTCAAACTCAGTGCTAATTGCCAATATTACTGACGACTGCATATTAGGATTAGATTTCTTAAAAAATCACCGTTGTATTTTGAACGTTAACCAAGGAGTACTCAAATTTCCTGATCAAGAAGTTTTCTTAGAAGGATCGACCCCGTGTACACTCTATTGTTTAAAGGATGTGAAACTAGCCCCAAGATCAGAAAATCTAGTAATGACAAAATTCTCATCCAACGTTAAGAACGGATTATGTGTCATCGCAGAGGATGAAGGAACACATCCTAATTGGATAATGGCCAGAACACTACTAATGACAAACAGGATAGGCAGAGTAAGAATTTTAAATCTCAGCAATGAAGAGGTACAGCTGAGAAGAAACAGCGTAGTTGGAAAGTGTCAGGAAGTGAAGTATTTAAGACGTATAAGCAGTACAACAAACGCAGGAATAAGCACAGATTACCAGGTATCGCAGTTATTGGATCCGTTGAAAGGAAATTTGTCGTCAGTTCAGTTGGGACAAGCTCAGGATCTTTTAATGCGGTTCAAAGACATTTTTGCCGTAGGCAATGATTGCGGTAGAACAGGACTCGTGAAGCACAGAATAGACACCGGCGATTCAAGACCTATACGGCAAAGACCTCGTCGAATCCCGTGGGCAAAAGAAGCTGAAGTCGCGGATATGATAAGGGATATGGCGGCAAACAACATCATCGAACCATCCACAAGCCCCTGGTCGTCACCTGTGGTGCTGGTGAAAAAGAAAGATGGCACAACCAGGTTCTGCGTAGACTACCGAAGGCTGAACGACGTTACCAAGAAAGACAGCTATCCTCTACCGCGTATTGATGACACTTTAGATAAGCTCAGTGGAATGGAATGGTTTTCTACCGTTGATCTTAAAAGTGGGTACTGGCAGGTGGAAATAAGTCCAGAGGATAAGGAGAAAACAGCATTCTCTACGGGCATCGGAAATGGACTTTGGCAATTCAACGTCATGCCGTTTGGTTTGTGTAATGCTCCCGCAACGTTTGAGCGCCTTATGGACAGAGTTATGGTGGGTCTTCTGGGAGATGTTTGCCTGGTGTACCTGGACGACGTAATCATCATGGGTCGTGACTTCAAGGAACATCTCCAAAACCTTGAAAAGGTGTTCAACCGTCTACGTGAGGCAAACTTAAAACTAAGTCCCAAAAAGTGTACCTTCTTCAGTAACGCAGTTAGCTATCTGGGGCACATAATCACCAAGGAAGGAGTTCAAACAGACCCAGAAAAGATCAAAGCTGTAAAAGATTGGCCTACACCAAAGAATAAAACGGAAGTCAGATCCTTTCTTGGCTTGTGCGCATATTACAGACGCTTTGTCAAAAAATTTTCAACAATAGCCAAACCCCTCCATCGCTTGACTGAAGATAAACACGTGTTTTCTTGGGATGCAAATTGTGACAACGCTTTCAAAGAACTCAAACAGCGTTTATGCGAGTCCCCGATATTGGGCTATCCGACACGGAATGGAAGATTCGTTGTGGATACGGATGCCAGCAACACGGGTATTGGAGGAGTGTTATCACAAGTGCAGGGAGACAAACAAGTTGTGATTGCATACTACAGCAAAACGCTTTCCAGACCAGAGAGGAACTACTGTGTTACACGTCGAGAGTTGTTAGCTGTAGTGAAGACCTTGCAACACTTTCACAAATATCTCATTGGACGTGAGTTCACCTTAAGGACGGACCATGCTGCACTTAAATGGCTCCTTCAATTTAAAAGTCCTGAAGGACAGGTAGCACGGTGGATTGAGCAATTGCAGGAATTCCATTTTGCAACAGAACATCGAAGTGGAAAAGGTCATGGTAACGCTGACGCTCTATCGAGAAGACCATGTCCTGAAACCTGTAAACACTGCGGGAAACAAGAGTCCCGGGAATCAGTAAAAATTATCCGTACCCAAGGATTAGACGACGACTGGTGTGGAGAAAATATGAGGAAGGCGCAAGAGGAAGATGACGACTTGCGATTGATCTTAGATTGGATGAAAAAAGGAGTGAAACCTGAGTGGGCGGACGTATCAGCTTCCAGTCCTGTTACAAAAAGCTATTGGGCTCAATGGGATAGTTTGGCCCTGGAAGGCGGAGTCTTATGCAGGAAATGGGAGTCTAATACCGGAAATCAGGTTACGGTACAGGTTGTAGTCCCTAGAAGCAAGGTATCTCCTCTGCTACGTCATATCCATGATGGGGTGTCCGGTGGTCATCTTGGAGTGAGGAAAACCCTTTTGAAAGTGCGACAGCGATTCTACTGGGTCCATTGCCGGGAAGACGTAGAAGATTGGTGTCGTAAATGCAACGCATGCGCTTCAGTCAAGGGACCGCAGACAAGAAGTAGAGGAAAACTGAAGCTCTACAATGTGGGAGCACCTTGGGAACGTATCGCTATTGACGTGGCCGGACCATTTCCTGAAACTGAGGATGGCAACAAATACATCGTTGTAGTGCAAGACTATTTCAGCAAATGGCCAGAAGTGTTTGCAACCCCTAACCAAGAAGCTAAAACTGTTGCCAAGAAGCTAGTTCAGAATGTAATCTGTCGGTATGGCGTACCTCTGGAAATACACTCCGATCAGGGGAGAAATTTCGAATCAGCCCTATTTCAAGAGATGTGCAACCTTCTCGGTATACATAAGACCCGTACGACACCA
Source organism: Synanthedon andrenaeformis (assembly GCA_936446665.2). Lineage (NCBI taxonomy): Eukaryota > Metazoa > Arthropoda > Insecta > Lepidoptera > Sesiidae > Synanthedon > Synanthedon andrenaeformis. The sequence goes on along the minus strand of OW387781.2, from coordinate 6,273,201 downwards.
GCTCATCCTCAGTCAGACGGAATGGTCGAAAGGTTTAACCAAACATTGGAAAATAATTTGGCTAAAGTAGTCGACTCACATCAGAGAGACTGGGACCAATACATACCTCTTTTCTTGCTGTCTTATCGCTCCGCTGTACACGACAGTACTGGTGTTACACCAGCCAAAGTGAATTTTGGACGAGAAATAAGGCTACCGGTCGATGCAATAACAGGGTCTCCACCGAATAGCCCGAAGCTTGTGACGGATTATGTCAGCGATCTTCGCGAACAGCTGGATGAAGTGCACAAGCTAGTTCGCGAGTGCAGTCTCAAGACCGGTAAAAAAATGAAAACCCGTTATGATAGGAAATCAAACATCAACGGTTTTGAAGAGGGAACTCTCGTATGGCTTCACAATCCCCTCAGAAGAAAGGGCAAAAGCCCAAAGCTACAAGCACGATGGGAAGGACCTTACAATGTAGTTACAAAAATTAACGACGTCACCTACCGAATCAAAAAGGGGCAAAGAGGAAAACCGAAGGTCGTACACATTGACCGTTTGACGAAGTATCACGGTACGAATGATGATCGGGACGATCATAACTAAGAGGGGGGTAATGTTACGATCAGAGTATGGAACATTCTCGATAGCGTAAGATCTGGACGGCGGAAAATTCCACACACTTAGCCGCGCTCGGGGCGGCACAATGAATAGGTGACCACGCCCCCTCTTTGATTCGTTTCAAAGCAAACTGTTCCTTATGGTTGCGACATAAGGTTCAGATTCCTTTGACAGCAATAGCCTTCGAGAAGCTTTGATAAACTTGTTTACGACTTTTAAAGTTTCCAGTAATTTCCACAACTTTCTGCGCAGTATAAATACGGGTGCGATCGCTCGAGAGAGCAGTTGTGCGATAACTAGCGATACATTAACAACACTTGGGAGCTTTTACGAAGACATTTGCGACAGTGCATAGTTGAGACGTAGAGTGAATTAGCGACGACTTTTGGCAAGTTTTACGATTTAAGAGGAGAAGCTCTGTAATATTGGAAGTCATCTTGGTCTGTAATAATAAATCGTGTTCCTATACCCCTAAACGGCATTTTAACGTACCCTGCGCGTAACAATATGTAAATATATATTATACTTAGAATTAAAAAAAAACATTATATTGTATTAAGTTTGTTAAGTTTTAACGTCTAACTACTCAACCGAACATTATGAATTTTTCTATACACTGTCAGATACAGAAAAGGACATAGTACCTTTCAGCCAGAAAAAAAGTACTGTGCCCGAGGGATCATCTAGAAATAAAAAGTTCAACGCCTGAAAACAATGTGTGAGCAATAAAGATTGAATAAATGTTTTAAAAATGAAAAAAAATATATAAAAAAATAAAATAAAAAAACTTAACCGATATACCTAAGTCAAATTTAAGTAACCAATTGTCAATAGCCTAAAAAGAAATCAAGCGATCCAAATTAATCCCATTTTTTATATGGGAAACCCTTAATAGCTCTAAGTCATTCCTAAAAAGCCGACATAAAGGTAATGTAGATAATACATATATCTCAACAACGAGTTTTATAAGAACCGATATACTTAATTTCCAAGTTGACATTGTGTGCGTTATAGGTAATTAAGCGCTTCAATTATCATAAGCTATAATTATTAAAATATAAACTAACCCCCGACATTCTGTTTAGCCCAAACACGCTATATCTGCTGTACGTTGCTGAGGAGTTGCTTATCACTCAAGATTGTAAGATCTTCAACTAAGGTTTTCAAATGCCTGAACAGGTCTTCTTAAATTACAGCTGACAACAATCCCCATCAAACAAAAAAAAAACGGATCAAAATCCGTCCATCCACACATATACACAGAAACATACGTCAAACTTATAAAACCCCATTTTTGCGTCGGTGTCAGATGTTAAAAACAAACCTTAACCAATTTTCCATTCACATGTCACAATAACTTGTTGCAATTAATCATACAATGGTACAGACTAAAACACCTAGAAAAACTAAAGGTAGTATAAAACTAGAAGTCTAGTATACGAGTATGATCGCTTGAAGCGTCCATGTTTAATGGTAAAGAAGTATTGACCAAATTCGTATATTCATAGATGTTTTATAGATGTTTTAGACCGCAGAGTGAAGCCGGTAAAACTACGCCTTCGCCGGTAAACTTTTCGAGGTTATTCACTGCAAACAAATGCAACTTTTAATGCACATTCCTCACTGTATTTTCTATCTCTGTTAACAAGAACGTCGCGTGATCCACGTACAAAGGAGTAAGCGTGAAGATAGTGTACGCTTATTTCGCCGGCCATTTGTTGTTGTATATCCCCACGCGACACTGGAACGTGCAACATCAGATAAAGCGTGAAACGCTCTGGGAAGAAAGAAATGAAATATACGACATTCAGAAACAAATAAGCTATCTCTTTGACTTTAAATTTAAACATTTCTCAAGATTATCTGAAAACGTATTGAATTTCTTCCGATCAAGTTCTGTAAAGGACTAGAATCCACTTTCACTCATCTTTTAGTTTGATCAGATACAGTGTCCTCTACATCTATACATATAATAAAATCGTAAGATATTTTTTTAATAAAAAAAAGACAATTTGAACAAGTTTTATTTGTTACAGAGGTTAAAAAAATAGTTTTTAGAATTTTTGTCTGTTTACTTCTACGTTTGTGCACACTAATCTAAGAAACGGCATGAGCGATTTGGATGCGGTTTTCACTGATCTATTGATGATTACCTGGATTAAGCTATAGGGTACTTTTTTATACTGACAGAACGTTAGGTTCCATAGCGCGTACGAAGTTTTGGGAACCAGCTATAATAACTATTTTCGAACTAGGGAGTTTATAATAACGGCAAATAGTTATTACTTAATAGGGTTAGTTAATAACAAAGCATAATTAAACTAAGTTAGCTACCTACTTTAAGGAACACTGTGCACGTGTCAGATAAACTCAAGCTTATAAAGGGATGAGACGAACGAGATTATTATGAATTAGGTACTTGTGACTTTATTATTATTACGCTTACGTGATGTTATTTTCATCTCATTTCATTTTGCATTCATGAAGAGGTATCTATGGGAGTGAACAATAATTCGTATCCATCATGTACGAAAATGAGTAATAAAAAAAATAGGCTAGAATAATTTATTCAGGGAATCAGGAAATTAGCATTAAGAAACGATCGGAGCGTATTTATAATTGTGAATGGTGTTTATTCGCTGAAATTCTCTTAGCGTTTGTCGGATGTTGCTTTTGAATAATGGATTTGCGACTGAAGTCGACAAACTGTCGAGACTTGACAACTTTTTGTCACATAAAAAGGGGAGGAAGTAGGATATTTATTTTTACAGATTTTGTTCAATTTCTAGTTTTATAATTGTGATTTCGTTTCCATAAAATTATTTAAAAGAATGTTTCTCTGCCTATTTTCAATACGAGATAATAATTTGGTGTTATTAGGATTAATTAAAAATACAATGACACAAATTCTGCCATTTATCATATAAAGCATACATATTTGAATGCATCATTTAAAAAAAAAATTAAAAAAATGTTTCTAAAATTAAGAATTAAGAAATTAAGAAAAGGCAGTCAATCGTTTTTTTTTTATAAATTAAAGAAAGAATATTAGACAAGATGCGAACAAAGACAAATAAAAGCTACGATCAAGTGGACCGTCAGCATCCGACCTCAACATTAAAAAAAATCATGGATTTTTTTAATTATTTTTTGAATAAGATATTGCATAAGTGATGTTCTATTTTAAATAGTTTATGTTTCACATTTGAATTATTTCCATTTATTGGTAAGCTAATAAATCTTACACTTTAAAATATGAGTATCTTAAACTTAGATCTTAGCTTAATTAGATCAATACGAATCACCTATACATTCATAATAAAATCGTAAACAAGCCGTGTCTTTACATTAAATAAAAAAACTTTATGTTTATGTTAACTTATGTTACCGAGGCCAAAAAATAGTTTTTACCTTGTACCTTTGTACACGCTAACCTCAGAAAAGGCTTAACCGATTTGTAGGCGGTTTCACTGGCGTATTTTAGCAAGCTTCCTATAATTTGGTTTACAAATAAAATACCGGTAGTAAAAAAATAAAAATAGTATAAAAATAGGTGTTATAGGTCAAAATAAATGTGAAATTTGATTTATAAAAAGTATCATATCTGTGCAGAAATCAAATAGAAAAGTTCACATTCAATATTATTATTTGCAATCATAACTCATGCTTCATACTCTAAAGTTTGATCATGTTTGACGTTCCACGCAAGTTGCTGAATTCTTGCCCATGTTCTGAACTTGGACTGTCAGGAAATTGAGAGCGAATTTATATAAGTTTCAATTTTATATGAACCCAAGGAAAGTTCGGTAGTTCCCTCGTCTTTAGAACTGAGAAACTGGAGTTCACACTCTGGTAAAATTAATTATTCCGAATTCTCACAAAACTTTGCAAAATGTATATTATAGAATATTATAGAATATTATTAGGAGTTAACTAAGAAAGTTTTAAACAATGAGGTTTAAGAATGAATTAAGTGTTTACTTAATATGGATTCATTGGCAGTGTCACGCAAAAAAGGCTTATTGAATTTGGATAAAATTTGGCACACAGATAGTTTATTATTTGGATCAATATTATAGGATGCTTTTTATCCTACAAAGATGTTAGGTTATCCAGAGATTTTCTAAAAATATAAAAAGAATGGGCGCCACTGTCGTCACAACGATAAAGATGTCAGCCGTTATATCAGGTGTTATATTTTTTATTATTTAAGGCGGACGAAGTCGCGGACAGAGGCTAGTTTTAAAATATAATATGCTTAGACGGAAAGACTAAGGTAAAATCTTATTTACTTTACATGCTAAATTTTTGCAACGTTTTTGGTTATTTGCGTTATTAAGTTTAGACCACAAATTCTCCCAAATACCTATTACTCACTCACTCGTACCTACAGAGTGCCCTTAATCACTCGCCTATCACGATATTACAGCCACCAAAAGGACAATTCGGAAGTGTATCAGTTTCGCAATACAATAATATTTATCCATAAACTCTTCAATCGATGTATTTCAAACTTATATTCAAGGAAATTATTATGTAGTCATAAAAGAAAATTTCAATATTAAATATTCACTTTACTGAATACATTCAACATAAATGTAATATGTAATTAAGTTTAAATCAATTGCCTAACACTTATTTAGTTGTCACGAACAACATATTGAAGACAGACTTTGTTTTATAATACGAGGGATATGTATAATATAAACACTTTTACACGTCTTATGTCTAGCTTTTTTACCATTAGATACGATTGCTACAGCAATAAGATATGTAAAATTGTTTGTATTTATTTACGTTATTTTATTTTAACATTAAACTCATTTATGCTTACATCAGCAACTATTACAATCGAGCCCCTAGATCAGTTACTAAATTCAAAACTGCTTTTGAAGCAGGATAAGTTTACAATGATTTTACAAGTTTACAAGTTTACAAATATATACTTACTATTACGAAGAATAAGCTATTTAAAATTGATATTGATGAAAATCCACATCATTGATATCTGTTGAGAACTATATACGAAGCGTATGAAGGAACATGTAACGCTAAATTAATTCAGATATCGTATTCAAAATTAGCAGTGTACGCTTTCACGGGAGTTATATTATCATGTTCCGAATTCCACATGTTTGAGAAACCTTTGCCAACATTTCCTGACGTACTATATAGGTATACTAATATAGTTGATATAATATATTTGATATGTTTGTGTAATGTGGTTAGGGGCGTGTCAATAAGAATGTTATGAAAAGTACTAATAGAGATTAAAACTGCATTCGAAGAAACTAAGTAATTCTTGGAAATAGTGTGAAATAACCGTAAGTTTGCTGTTGTGTTTCGGTGAGTGAGTAAAGGATGCCAGAACCCATTTCCCTATTCCTTTCCAATCACTAATCCTTAATTCTACTATGGTCTGCAGTGCGCTTGCAGCACCTATTGCATAACACAAGCGTTACTTGTGTCATAGGCGGCGATAGACAACTATTACTTAAACCTGTAAATAATGTTTTGTGCTAATATTCTTCAAACAAACTCCGAAAGGCCACGAGAATAATAAAAAATACAAATACTTCAATTTGTTTTTGATGGAAATAAGAAATTCCATAAAAATTATAGTAGGTACTTACAATATTGGCTTAGAATCGAAACTGTTTCAGACTTTATAGATAACTAAAACTCATTGTTATGTATATATTTGTACCTGAAATAAGTCGACTATCAAAGAAAAAAATAAAAAACGAGTTTACTGAAGAAACAAAAGTATAATTGAATTATTTCGTGCTGACGGTAAGGAAAAAATATATAACATGTAGGTATAAATCTGTAGATATTTTACTTATCAAGAAAATTGATCGCCAACATTTTCCATCACGAAATCAACCATTAGCAAAAAAAATCCCTAACAATTCATCAAGATCCCTTCCAATATACCATGTGACAGGTAAAGAGGGGTCAAATAAATCGGTCAGTAGGTTGCTAAGGTAGAGTCCATCCCTCATTATTCGTATCACGTTCCGACCAAATATTTTCCGATTTCCTGCGAACCGGTCATCTAACAGCTTTACCAGGTGATTTCTGTATTGGATTTACTGAAGAGCGTTTTCGGTTTTTTCAATAGAATGGCCGGGTTATAATTGAGGATAAGTATTTCATATTTTTAAGAGTAAATTTCGGTTTATGTTACTTTAGGGTTGTTATTTGTTTTTTAATTCAATATTTTAATGATTAATGTAGTTGTTATGTACTCGTACTTATGACATTAATATAAAGTTTATTTAAGTTAGTTTGTTAGTTAGTTTAGTTTTATTTTTTGTTTACATTTTGTTGAAATAAATATATTTTTAGATGTGTATGTCTTTAAATACATACATACAAATATATTAACACAAATCTATACATATAAGAAAATCGTATAAGAGCCGTGTCTATCTATTAAATATTGGAAATGAAAGTGCGAAGCCGGGAGCGGGTAGCTAGTTACGAATAATTTAAATTAATCGTTATTATATCGTAGTTATTATATCGTGCCTAAAACTAGAATCAATCTCTAGTCAATTCCTTTAATTACCTTTAAACAACACACCATTTGAAATCTCAGTAAGATAAAAGTAAGGTTTGTAGACATAGAAGTTAATCAACGAGTTAGTAATCAAATATATACATTTTGAGGCCTATTATGTTAACTACCTAGCTATGTTCTGTAAGCTAAGCTTAGTGATTGCAATTAAAATGTTTTCAAACTGCTAGTTAATATTATAGTTCCTTAGCCATTTATTTGTAAGATTATGCTTGTAAGATTTATGAAATAAATATTTTTTCATTTTTTCATATATGTTTTTTTTATTTTTTCAGTACTATACTATTCGCTAGAATTTAACTCCCTCGAACCGGCGATTAATAAGAAAAATCCTTAGATAATATTATGCATGTTATTCATTACATGTTCATTTTCTGTAAAAAAGGCTACCTCTCACAACAAACACACCAAGCTAAGGTACTGTGCCTATATTGTCGACATACTAAGCTTCCGTGCGTCAATAAAAACTAACTTCGTAACCATTTTCTATTGAACAACATTTACATTATCCGCTTTGTTAACTGGAACACTTGTCTCTAGTTTAATAGACGCAGTTCATCGTGTAGTTTAATGGAATTGTAATAGGTATTTTGAAAAAGTATATGTACTTTATCCGAAGTTCATTTTATTTTATTTTTTAGCGAAATTTAATTTAATTTATTAAAACAAAAAATAAGTAGATATATTTATGGTAGATGATATTTTCTTTTTTTTTTGTATAAATATAGGTCGCTTATTTTCTATATTTATAGGTTTTATTTTAATTTTAACTATTTTATTTTTGAAATTTTCTTTGTTTTTTGGAGCTTTTATATATTATGTTTTTTTTTGTTTTTTTTGTTTAGTAAGTGCGTGACGGAAGATCGGCTCTAACTGAAGACCAGCGCATATTTTAACAACCTCCATTATACTGAGTTGAAGCCGTTTGGTGGCGGGGACATTTTTGTGTTTGTCTTTCTATATGTTACCTATGTATGTTTTTATATATCTTTTCTTAATAATAAAACTTATTCTATTCAATGTACGAGCAAATTATAAACATAAATCTTTCTTGTTTATCGCTTTTACCATAGAGTGAAAACCGTGTTATAATCCGTTGGGTGGTACTTATAGCGGAGAAATAGAAGCGGTCGGCGATCTATGTAGGTATATATTATATATATTGTTTTGATTTGCTTATAACCAACCATTGATAAGAGTTGATTTCATTTACATACATAATTAACCGATTTCGATCACATTTTGACGTCTTCTAGTAGCTATCTAATCCATAAATATCAAGTTCAGTCAAGGTTAAATAATTTAATAGACAAAATTATTTAAGTACGAAACATAGTATGAGTTCAAAATACGTTATTACCGACTCGTTTCATTTCAGTTATTCAAAAATAACTCATAGACAACTGAATATAGTAATATTATAAAACTTTTTCTGTTTGCTATGTTCATACGAGGCTAAGTTTGTTAATTTATTAAATTAAATTACACAACTCTTACTCACAAGTTCTAAATGACTGCGATTCTTACGTAAAAGTACGCGACTCAAATCGGAACATCTCTGTAAAAAGACACCTAGAATCTAGCAACGAAATTATTAACTAGCTGTTGCACGCGACTTCGCATGCGTAACTTTATAAAATATAGCCTATGCCACTCGCCGACACTTCGCATTGCGAATTTTCAAAATCGGTCCAGTAGTTTTTGAGTTTATTCATTACAAACATACAAATCTTTTTTATATAGATATTTATGTCCACAATTCTAAAGCGCCAGATACACGACGACATTTACACTCGACACAAATGTCGACATTGCGTCCACACAGTAAGCAATTTTTTGTGTCGACATTGGTGTATACATCTAGTGTCCTGGTTCAAGTGTATTGGCTGTTTACGCGCACGTCCCATCTCCGCGGCTGCAACACGGACACTGAGCGACACCGACACTACATCTGCAACTGGCCGGTTTTAGTGCTCGACCGACCGTCGGCGCGTACGTCAGTCGCGCTTGTCATTTGTATGAAAATTCGAAATCGTTACCGGCGCGCCGCCGCCGGACCGTACGCACGCGTTTATTGCTACGCACTGCGTACCGTCGGTCGCCTGACGCGCTATAGAATCAAATGAACGCGTTCAGATCTGCACCGATTGTTGAACCGACCATACGGATTCGTATATCATCGTCGTAAAAAGCGATTTCGTAGTGAATATTAATGTAGTTCGCTTTTCCTCTTTACATAGTATACTTAATATGAAATTGCTTTAAGATCTGCCTTTATGGCTGTTAACTTCTCTTAAACCACGCAACGGATTTTGATGCGGTTTTCACCATCCGTTAGATAATTATTCGTGGAGTTTTTATATACGGTGTTACACATTGCCTCTTTATGGTCTTTGGGTGCATGTTACATCTACGTCTTCTGTTCCTAAAACGTTTGCGGAGATAATAAGCAGCAAACTATTCATAAACGCATCTATTTCGTGTACGACTGTTCCAGTCTGGTCGGTGCGTTCGTCAGGAGAGCTCTGAAAGGTTACAACCAGACGGTCAGTCGTGCGTATCGTCAAGACCGACCGTACGCACCGACTACCAGGCGAGCTCTGAAACCGGCCTAAGTGTCGCGGCAGTGGACACACATAGACAGTCGATGTATACACTGAAGGTCTTATTCATAAAAAGTTATAGGAGGCTTATTAGCTTGTTATAAGAAATTTACCAAAAAACATTATTCATAAACGTTCAATAGCGTAAAACGCTATGAACGCATAACGTTCAATAGCGTAAAACGTATAACTTTATGAAGGCGTTCATAAAGTTATTGAAGCATGAACTTATTAGAGGCTTATAGTAATAAGCCTCTAATAAGGGAACAATTCAAGATGGCCGACTTAAAACAGCTGATTTCTGAATGACGTTTGATGTAGATATTAATGTTCGTAAAGGAGTTGGTCATATCTAAGATATTTAATTATACAAATAATATGTAGTTTAAATTACTTAAGTAAGATAACATAATAAGCGATATAATTCTTATTTATATATTTTCTATTTTTACTTCTGTTTTCTTTTAAAACTTGTCATAGAACCCATAAGATAATTAAATAAAACTTTCTTATATTTCCATATCATAAATTTAATCACTTCATTTTACATAGCTATGTATAACTTTATATAAACATATTCATCAAAATTACTTTAAACCATCTCAAAACAATTTCTAAAACACCATTATTCACTTTAATTGTAAAAGAAATATAATTTTGGTAACTGAAAACGACCGGGATCAAACGTAAGTAATTTGATAACCTTTGCGAATTGTTTTGTTTTCATAAGAAATGTCAAAATGTTACATCACTATCATTTAGGGCGTGGATAGAGAGATTTTAGCTTTTTTGTCTATGGATTCATCAGAACGGCAACATAACAATTATAAATTAACCCATAGCGAATATTTAGTTATGACGGGCTTATTGAACGTTTATGAATAGGAATTTTATAATAAGCTTATTAAGGTTTTATGAGCGTTTTAACTAATGAACGTTTTAAACCTCTAATAAGGGTTTTATATGAATAAGACAGTGAGTGTCTAGTGTCAAGTGTCGTCGTGTATACCTAGCAGAGGGTCTGTAAAATTTTTAAAATTGTCTACATAACCTAATGAAAACGATGAATACTTTGTCAAACGTACATATAGAACTGAGTAGGTAGAGTTGCTATAGAATTAAAGATCTAAAGGAAGACTATTGCGGAGAAGCTATTTAGAATATTTGTGCCTTAAAGTTTAACTGTCCTGTCTAATTAACACAAGTATAATATGATTTTTAATTTCTTTCGTGAATTCTCTTATGCTGTATTAGTCTCTTTTACAGTGTATTTAAAAGTATCGTTGCCGGACGATACTAATTGTCAATTTTAAGAACTGCAACACTAAAAAAGCGTAAGTACATTAAACAAAAGTCCACATAAATCAATGAAATGACTTAAGTAGAATGCTAAATCTTTTGTTAGTTTACTTTATGTAAACCAGTAGTTACCGGCAACTATGTATTTACAATTTCACAAACTACTGTAGAAGTTAGCTGTTAGGGAACGTGCAATCAATAATGTTAATAAAATAACCTAATTGGACTGTGCAATGTTTTACTGGAAATTTTGTTTTCTATTAGCATGGCGAGTCTTGTGTTGATGTTATATTTCTGTTAGCATTAGATATTATTCAGTAAGGGAATGTGAGTTTTATCATATAAGGAAGTAAGTAGTAAGGGACAGATATAGAAAAGGCGAAAATTGTTTTTGACACAACAATTATTGTCAGGAGTCAGACAATACTTGTTAGTCTTTAGCCCTAACCATGGCTGGTGCACGTTAATTTTCGGTTTTTTTTTTATATTATATAATTATTGTATTTTTAATATATATACCAATTTATTGTAAAAAAATTAGAAATAAAATAAATAACTTTTTATTCTAAGCATCCGCTAAGAAAGGATATTTGAAAATTTCAACCATGCGAAAACCGGGGCGGGTCGCTAATTGTTACACATTAAAGAACAAAATCTCCAGCCGTATCTGTTATATAACTAAGAGCTACGTGGCCCCAGACGCCTCATTTTGGAATGACTGGAATTTCAGGTATGAATGCTGTTTTATATACTTATAACCATATGGGTATTGGCTAGTTTGGGTAGGCGGCCGGTTCTCAGGTATCCAGATGGTAAAGGTACAAAAAAATCGTATCTATCTATCCCAAATTGGAATGGCTGATTTTTATATATGTTATATAAAATAGTGTTAGAAAACAATATTCATTGGTGCCAGACTTTTTCCGTGGCCCCGAGCTTTAGCCAGACACTTCAAAGTTCATCAAAAAAAATATTAATCTACGTCATTTAGGAATGCCTAGTTTTTAGATATTTTAATCTGTATGCAGTTTTCATGCAGTTTTTACTATTGGTTAAACATTAACGAAGGCAGTTTCTGTATATTACTTGCAGAATAAAATCACACACGCGCAAAGAGGGGGACCGATAATAAAATTTAACAAATAATAAAAATGATAATATATGTTCATGCTTTATCCACTTTCGGTCCTTATGTTGTTCCCCGCTCTGCGATTTTATTATTACAAACAAACAATTTAACCATTACCATTAAACAGGTAATTATTTAGCCTAATTAGAATAAATCAGTTGTTATTATCAAAATCACTTATGGTAGCTCAAATTAAATTTTAGTAAAAGTAATTAAAATTAAAAAAATAAATTTTATTGTAAATGTCACCTGCAAGCTCTTCAAAAAAGGCGTGACTGAGGCTTAATTGTGGTAATTTATCTTTTCCAATATTCGAAATACCACAAAATGTGCTCATTAATTGCTGTTCTATACGTACATATCTTACTGTAGAACTAATGACGCAAAAGCCAACGTTTCTAAATAAAATATACTGACAACGTGTTATTGAGCTAAAATAACTCTTTATTTTGTGTAGTCCAAGTTACATTTTTCTTCGCGCCTTTTTAACCAATTATTGACAGTAAATTATAAAGGAAAACTGTATTTTTGGGTGTCAAAAAATTTAAATGTCGGATCTTTTATTTTTTGAGTTTACTTCTTAAGGTGTATAACGCCGATTTGGCCTTGAATTATTAGGCTGAGTTCCCCGCGCCACCCTCTACAAGAGATCGACCGCACAGAGATGGCAAAGAGTAGTATGGAGACTAGACGACAAAGGCACGACATAGTCGACTGAGCCTACTTTACTGCAAATACATACTACAAATTTATAATTATTTACAATGTAGAGGGATAATTCAGTAACAATGAAGCGTGTTTTGTTATTTAGGTAGTAAATTATGTTACCTAGTAAACATTTTTACCCGTCTGCGCCACAACGAGGGTTATGTTTTTAGAGTGTATAGCGGCGCGCTCCCGGCTTGGCCCGGGGTGTATTTTTTCTAAAATAAACGTAGCCTAAGTTACTCCTTATTACATCAGCTACCTGCCAATAAAAGTCCCGTCAAAATCGGTTCAGCCATTTCAGAGATTAGCCGGAACAAACAAACAGACAGACACACAAAAATTGTAAAAAATCTTATTTTGGATGTTATTTTGGATTTTTTCTAAAATAAACGTAGCCTAAGTTACTCCTTATTAAATCAGCTACCTGCCAATAAAAGTCCCGTCAAAATCGGTTCAGCCATTTCAGAGATTAGCCGGAACAAACAGACACCCAGACAGACAAAAATTTGGTTTGGTTATGTGGTTGGTTTATTTTGGTGTATGTACTCATATATGGTGTATGTACGTATATATATTCATATGCATGTAGTAAAAAACGGTTATTTCAATATTACAAACAGACACTCCAATTTTATTTATATGTATAGATGTATGTATATTTCTTTATACGAATATAAAATATATGGTAAAAGAGCCAAACAAAAGTTTTTATCAAAACTAACAAATTTTTTAATTTTCAGTAAAAACAATTGAGTTTTTGCACCAACCGTGCAAACTTCGCGTGGTACGTTTTTTTTGGGTAACGCTAATGCCGGCGGTAATATTTTATTTTTTTATTTTGATATTTTTTTTCAAATTCACCAAGTGAGTGAAGTGACAATAAATTGAGACAAAAAGTGTTTTTTTTTTTCATTTTGATAAAGATTACGAACTTTTTAGAGCGAGAATCTTGCTTCTTCAATTTTTTCAAAAAATCTATCGAGTGGGACAAAAAAAGCGGCTGAGTGGATTAAATGGAAACTCTGTGGGGCTTTTTAGGGTATATTGAACTGTAAAAAGCACACTTAACATTTATTATTTTCTCCATATTTTTGATTCAGCGCTTGATTTTTCTAAAAGCTATCAAAAGCCCTTTTTTATAATTTTTAAAATTCATGTCAATAGAATTAAAAAAAAAAAAACAAATGCTTGTAGAAAATTTATTCACGTTTTCATTTTGTTTTCGTTTTGTCTTGTCTTTTGCCATGTCTAATTGTTTTGGTTTGGTTTTGGGTCTTATTATTATTAATTGTGTAATTTTTAAGGAGGGGGGGGGAGTAAGGGGGGAGCGGAGGGGGGCTGGGAGGATGGTGTTGATAGATTACCCTCATCCTTTCAAATGATACCTAACATTTGTCTATTTGTAACCGTTGACCATGGTTACGTCAAATTTTTTATCCCGTCGAGACGTCCCCGATGAGCCCAAATACGATCCGGCTGTGACGCGCCGTTTCCGAGTTTCGGCCGGGGGGGTCCGAAGGGGGCGTCAAATTTTTTATCTCGTCGAGACGTCCCCGATGAACCCAAACACGACCCGGCTGTGACGCGCCGTTTCCGAGTTACGGTCGGGGGGGTCCGAGGAGGGGGCTTTTTTTTTGGTGCCCCGGTAGACCGGATGACACTTTCCTTGGTGACTACCGATCACCCTCTATGACCTTCTGCAAACGCCACCCTTCTATTCCTCATAGTTTCCGAGAACCGCTCACCAACTTTTTACCAGAACGGTGTACCGAGGATATCGGATTTTTCTGGAGGTCACGGGGGCGTCCCCTACGCGACCACCTACAATAGGGAAACCCCCCACCGCTCCTTCTAGGAGAACAATTCGATGAGTCACTAGATACGTGAGTGGGAATCCGGCTTTATAGTGGCTTTACTAGTAGGTTGCTCGATGCCGCGGGCTTGCAGCCCGCGGGGGGTGGGTGGGGGCTCCGTGTTGTAGTTTGTCTTGTCTTTTGCCATGTCTAATTGTTTTGGTTTGGTTTTGGGTCTTTGTATTGTAATTCGTGAAGAATTGGGGGTAAGTAAGTAAATTTAAGTTAGGTAAGTTAACGTTAAGGGGGAGGGGGAGGTCGGTTGGTGGCAATAGATCACCCTCGTTGAGACCTTTCAAATGATACCCAACACCAGGGGTTTATCTTTTACCGTTTACCATGGTCCTACGAGTAGACCGCAACTGTCAAAATTTGAAATTTGGTCTACTCTAAAAAATTCGTCTTTCCGAGACGTCTCCGATGAGGCCAAACACGACCCGGCTGCGTCGCGCCGTTTCCGAGTTACGGCTGAGGGGGTTGGAGGGGGGTTCAATTTTATTATCTCGGGGTGACGTCTCCGATGACCCCAAACACAACCCGGTTGTGACGCGCCGTTTCCGAGTTACAGCCGGGGGGGTCCGAGGGGGCCTCAAATTTTTTATCTCGGGGAGACGTCCCCGATGAGCCCAAACACGACCCCACTACGTCGCGTCGTTTCCAAGTTACGGCCTGGGGGGTCCGAGAGGGGTTCAAATTTTTTAAATCGTCGAGACGTCTCCGGTGAGCCCAAACACGACCTGGCTGCGTCGCGCCGTTTCCGAGTTACGGCTGAGGGGTGTGGAGGGGGGTTCAATTTTATTATCTCGGGGAGACGTCTCCGATGACCCCAAACACGACCTGGCTGCGTTGCGCCGTTTCCGAGTTACGGCTGAGGGGGTCCGAGGGGGGTTCAAATTTTTCTTGTCAAAAATCTCGCTTTTTTTGGTGCCCCGGTAGACCCTTGCCGTCGCTCGGCTTCGCTCCGCGACGGGTCGCCCGCCGTCTCTTGTGTGGGTGGAAAAATCCCTTTTAGTTGTGATTTTGTATGGAGTGGAGGAGGGAGGGGGAGGGCGAGTGCGCAATGCCAAAATTCGGTCCGACCCCTTGGACTACCCGCGACGAGCCTGATCGAATGAGCCCAAGCACGGGGGGTATCGGTCGAACCGTTTCCGAGTTAGTACCGGGATGGACGGATGGGATGGGGAGGATCGGGGTCATTGGGACTTGGCTGTGTCTAAATGGCCGATGGGGGTGGACTTTCGCGGCTCTCCGGTCACGGTCTCTCCGGCATTCATCCTTCCGAAATGAAATGCCACTTTTGTATGGAGGGGGGGCGAAGGGGGGGAGGCGGGGGGAAGTAGACCGTCCCGGCCGATGGGCCTCGGGGAGAAACTGTTATCCCCCAAAGAGACCGAACAGGCAGCTGCCACCGCTGAGGAGCTACAGGGATCGGAAAGTCCATACAGGTTGTATGGAGTTTAAAAAATTCCGCATGACATTCCGCAAACGCCACCCTTCCATCCCTCTTACTTTCCGAGGACCACACCCCAACTTTTTACCAGAACGGTGGACCGAGCACCGAAGAATTTCCTACGGTGCGCTACGCCGCCCTCCATACGATGGGATGAGATATACCGCTCCAGAAAATCTCCTTCCGGTTGAAATAAATCGCTTTTCCGAAAATACATAAATTTGTATGGAGACGGGATGAAGGGATGGAAATCCCGAAAATCGGGATGGCCCTTAAGAAGGATCGCAACGAGGGATGGAAACGCGCTATGGAGACCGACTTCCCATCCTCGATGGTTTTGGAGATATTCCCATCCCTTTCGCCGAAAATGCCACTTTTGTATGGAGACGGGATGAAGGGGGCGGGATGGGGGGATAAAGTTTATCCGAGAAGTTGGACCACCACTATGGGTTATCATCCCCCTAAGACGCCGCCCACCTATCTCCGGCGGTTTCGGAGATGTTCCACTTTGAAAAATCCAAAAAGTTGTATGGAGTTTAAAAAAAATGTATGAACGGGATGGGGATGACATTTTCTTTGGTGACTATCGATGACCCTCTATGACATTCCGCAAACGCCATCCTTCTATCCCCTGTAGTTTCCGAAGACCACTCACCAACTTTTTACCAGGTAGGTGGACCGAGGACTGAGAAATTTCCTGGGGCGCGCTACGCCGCCCTCCATACGACGGGATAGGATACACCGCCCCACGGTGTCTCCTTGTGGTTGAAAAAAATCGCTTTTTAGAAAATTCAGAAAAAACCCAATATTGGCATGAAACGGGATGAAGGGATGGAAATCCCATAAATCGGGATAGCTTTTAAGAAGCATCCCACCGAGGGACGGAAACGCGCCATTGAGACCGACTTCCTATCCTCGGTGGTTTCGGAGATATTTTTATCCTTCCAAAAAATGGCCACTTTTTGTATGGAGACGGGATGAAGGGGGCGGGATGGGGGGATAAAGTTTATCCGAGAAGTTGGACCACCACTATAGGTGATCATCCCCCAAAGACGCCGCCCACCTATCCCCGGTGGTTGAGGAGATCGTCCACTTTGAAAAGTCCAAAAAAGTTGTATGGAGTATAAAAAAAATGTATGAACGGGGTGGGGATGACACTTTCCCTGGTCACCACCGATGACCCTCTATGACATTCCGCAAACGCCACCCTTCCATCCCTCATAGTTTCCGAGGACCACTAACCAACTTTTTACCAGGTCGGTTTACCAAGGATATGAGATTTTTCTGGAGGTCACCGGGGAATTACCTATCCGACCACCTACAACAGGGAAATCCCCGACCGCTCCTTCTGGGAGAACAAATCGATGAGTCACTAGTTGGGTATGTGAGTGGTATTTCGGCTTTATAGTGTATTACTAGTAGGTTGCTCGATGCCGCGGGCTTGCAGCCCGCGGGGGGGTTTTTGTGTTTCGTTTTTTGTTGTCTTTTTGCCATGTCTAATTGTTTGGTTTGGTTTTGGGTCTTTGTTTTGTAAATCGTCATTAATTGTATAATTTTAAATGGGGGTGGTAAGTAAGGGAGAAGCGGAGGGGGGCTGGTAGGATGGTGTTGATAGATTACCCTTATTGAGACCTTTCAAATAACACCTAACATGGGGGGTCTACTTGTAACCGTTGACCATGGTCTACTGAGTAGACTGGAATTGACAAATTTAGAAATTTGGTCTACTTTAAAAAATTTGTCTTTCCGAGACGTCTCCGATGAGCCCAAACACAACTTGGCTGCGTTGCGCCGTTTCCGAGTTACGGCCGGGGGGATTGCAGGGGGCGTCAAATTTTTTATCTCGGTGTGACTTCCCCGATGAGCCCAAACACGACCTGGCTGCGTTGCGCCGTTTCCGAGTTACGGCCGGGGGGGTCAGAGGGGGGCGTCAAATTTTTTATCTCGTCGAGACGTCTCCGATGAGCCCAAACACGAGCTGGCTGCGTCGCGTCGTTTCCGAGTTACGGCTGAGAGGGTTGGAGGGGGGTTCAATTTTATTATCTCGGAGAGACGTCTCCGATGATCCCAAACACGACCCGGCTGTGACGTGCCGTTTTCGAGTTATGGCCGGGGGGGTTCGAGGGGGGCGTCAAATTTTATATCTCGTCGAGACGTCTCCGATGAGCCCAAACCAAACACGACCTGGCTGCGTCGCGCCGTTTCCGAGTTACGTCTGAGGGGGTCTGGGGGGGGGCGTCAAATTTTTTAACTCGGGGAGATGTCTCCTATGAGCTCAAACACGACACGGCTGCGTCGCGCCGTTTCCGAGTTACGGCTGAGGGGTTGGAGGGGGAGGGGGTCAAAATTTTCGCTTTTTTTTTGGTGCCCCGGTAGACCCTTGCCGTCGCTCCGCTTCGCTCCGCGACGAGTCTACCGCCGTCTCTTGTGTGGGTGTCGGTCGAACCGTTTCCGAGTTCCTACCGGGATGGACGGATGGGATGGGGAGGATCGGGGTCATAGGGTCTCGGCTGTGTCTAAATAGCCGATGGGGGTGGACTTTCGCGGCTCTCCGGCCACCGTTGCCGCCGCTGCGGCCCTCGAGTCCGGGGGAGCGAATGACGAGGAGGGGGGCGGGGGGGGCGGGTCGCGCTGCGCGCTCCCCTAGCCCCCCTATCCCCCCTCCTCGTCATTCGCTCCCCCGGCCTCGAGACCCTTCGCGGCGGGTCGACCTAAATGTGCTAAATCGCCATTCCGGTGTGATTTTGTATGAAAGGGGGGTAAAGGGGGGGACGTGGGGGGAAGGTGACGTTCCCTGAGGTGGATCTCGCGGGGTGACGGTTATCCGCCAAAGTGACCACCCACCCATCCGCGATGGTTTTGGAGATATTCCCATCCTTCCGAAAAGAAATGCCACTTTTGTATGGAGAGGGGGCGAAGGGGGGGAGGTGGGGGGAAGTAGACCGTCCCGGCCGATGGGCCTCGGGGAGAAACCGTTATCCCTTAAAGAGACCGCACGGGCAGCTGCCATCGTTGAGGAGCTACGGGGATCGTAAAGTCCATGCAGGTTGTATGGAGTGTAAAAAAAATGTATGAACGGGATGGGGATGACATTTTCCCTGGTGACTACCGATGACCCTCTATGACATTCCGCAAACGCCACCCTTCCATCCCTCTTACTTTCCGAGTACCAGTCGCCATCTTTGTACCAGGTCGGTGGACCGAGCACTGAAGAATTTCCCGGGACGCGCTACGCCACCCTCCATACGACGCGATGAGATATACTGCTCCAGAAAATTTCCTTGTGGGTGAAATAAATCGCTTTTCCGAAAATCCATAAATTTGTATGGAGACGGGATGAAGGGATGGAAATCCCGAAAATCGGGATGGCCCTTAAGAAGGATCCCACCGAGGGATGGAAACGCGCCATTGCGACCGACCACCTATCCCGCACGGTTTTAGAGATTTTCCCATCCCTTTCGCCGAAAATGCCACTTTTGTATGGAGGGGGGGCGAAGGTGGGGAGGTGGGGGGAAGTAGACCACCCCGGCCAATGGGCCTCGGGGAGAAACCGTTATCCCCCAAAGACGCCGCCCACCTATCTCTGGCGGTTTCGGAGATGTTCCACTTTGAAAAATCCAAAAAGTTGTATGGAGTGTAAAAAAAATGTATGAACGGGATGGGGATGACTCTCTCCCTGGTCACTACCGATGACCCTCTATGACATTCCGCAAACGCCACCCTTCCATCCCTCTCAGTTTCCGAGGACCTCTCGCCATCTTTGTACCAGATCGGTGGACCGAGGATCGAAGAATTTCCTGGGGCGCGCTACGCCACCCTCCATACGACGGGATAGGATACACCGCCCCACGGTGTCTCCTTGTGGGTGAAAAAAATAGCTTTTTAGAAAATTCAGAAAAAACCCAATATTGGCATGAAACGGGATGAAGGGATGGAAATCCCATAAATCGGGATAGCTTTTAAGAAGCATCCCACCGAGGGACGGAAACGCGCCATTGAGACCGACTTCCTATCCTCGATAGTTTCGGAGATATTTTCATCCTTCCAAAAAAATGGCCACTTTTTGTATGGAGACGGGATGAAGGGGGCGGGATGGGGGGATAAAGTTTATCCGAGAAGTTGGACCACCACTATAGGTGATCATCCCCCAAAGACGCCGCCCACCTATCTCCGGTGGTTTAGAGGGTACTCCACTTTGAAAAGTCCAAAAAAGTTGTATGGAGTTTAAAAAAAATGTATGAACGGGATGGGGATGACACTTTCCCTGGTCACCACCGATGACCCTCTATGACATTCCGCAAACGCCACCCTTCTATCCCTCATAGTTTCCGAGGACCACTAACCAACTTTTTACCAGGTCGGTTTACCGAGGATATGAGATTTTTCTGGAGGTCACCGGGGAATTACCTATACGACCACCTATAACAGGGAAACCCCCGACCGCTCCTTCTAGGAGAACAAATCGATGAGTGAGTCATTGGGTATGTGAGTGGTATTTCGGCTTTATATTGTATTAACTAGTAGGTTGCTCGATGCCGCGGGCTTGCAGCCCGCGGGGGGTGGATGCTCTGTGTTGTAGTTTGTCTTGTCTTTTGCCATGTCTAATTGTTTTGGCTTGGTTTTGGGTCTTTGTTTTGTAATTCATCAAAAATTGGGGGTAAGTAAGTAAGGTTGTGTTAGGTTAGGTAAGATAAAGGGGGAGGGGGGAGGTGGGTGGTGGCAATAGATCACCCTCGTTGAGACCTTTCAAATGATACCCAACATGGGGGGGTCTACTTGTAACCTTTGACTAAGTAGACCGCAACTGTCAAAATTTGAAATTTTGGTCTACTCTAAAAAATTCGTCGTTGCGAGACGTCTCCGATGAGCCCAAACACGACCCGGCTGCGTAGCACCGTTTCCGAGTTACGGTCGGGGGGGTCCGAGGGGGGCGTGAAATTTTTTATCTCTGGGAGACGTCTCCGATGACCCCAAACACGACCCAACTACGTCGCGTCGTTTCCAAGTTACGGCCTGGGGGGTCCGAGGGGGGTTCAAATTTTTTATCTCGGGGAGACGTCTCCGATGAGTCCAAACACGACCTGGCTGCGTCGCGCCGTTTTCGAGATACGTCTGAGGGGGTTGGAGGAGGGTTCAAATTTTTTATCTCGGGGAGACGTCTCCGATGACCCCAAACACGACCCGGTTGTGACGCGCCGTTTCCGGGTTACGGCCGGGGGGGTCCGAGGGGGGCGTCAAATTTTTTATCTCTGGGAGACGTCTCCGATGACCCCAAACACGACCCGGTTGTGACGCGCCGTTTCCGAGTTACGGCCGGGGGGGTCCGAGGGGGGCGTCAATTTTTTTATTTCTGGGAGACGTCTCCGATGACCCCAAACACGACCCGGTTGTGACGCGCCGTTTCCGAGTTACGGCCGGGGGGGGTCCGAGGGCGGCGTGAAATTTTTTATTTCTGGGAGACGTCTCCGATGACCCCAAACACGACCCCACTACGTCGCGTCGTTTCCAAGTTACGGCCTGGGGGGTCCGAGGGGCGCGTCAAATTTTTTATCTCTGGGAGACGTCTCCGATGACCCCAAACACGACCCGGTTGTGACGCGCCGTTTCCGAGTTACGGCCGGAGGGGTCCGAGGGGGGCGTCAAATTTTTTATCTCTGGGAGACGTCTCCGATGACCCCAAACACGACCCGGTTGTGACGCGCCGTTTCCGAGTTACGGCCTGGGGGGTCCGAGGGGGGCGTCAAATTTTTTATCTCTGGCAGACGTCTCCGATGAGCCCAAACACGACCCCACTACGTCGCGTCGTTTCCGAGTTACGGCCTGGGGGGTCCGAGGGGGGTTCAAATTTTTTATTTCCTCGAGACGTCTCCGGTGAGCCCAAACACGACCTGGCTGCGTCGCGCCGTTTCCGAGTTACGGCTGAGGGGTGTGGAGGGGGGTTCAATTTTATTATCTCGGGGAGACGTCTTCGATGAGCCCAAACATGATCTGGTTGCGTTGCGCCGTTTCTGAGTTACGACTGAGGGGGTCTGAGGGGGGTTCAAATTTTTCTTGTCAAAAATCTCGCTTTTTTTGGTGCCCCGGTAGACCCTTGCCGTCGCTCCGCTTCGCTCCGCGACGGGTCGACCGCCGCCTCTTGTGTGGGTGGAAAAATCCCTTTTAGTTGTGATTTTGTATGGAGTGGGGGAGGGAGGGGAAGGGCGAGTGCGCAATGCCAAAATTCGGTCGGACCCCTTGAACTACCCGCGACGAGCCCGATCGTTTGAGTCCAAACACGAGGGGTATCGGTCGCACCGTTATCGAGTACGTACCGGGATGAACTAATGGGATGGGGAGGATCGGGGTCACTGGGTCTCGTCTGTGTCTAAATGGCCGATGGGGGTGGACTTTTGCGGCTCTCCGGTCACCGTTGCCGCCGCTGCGGCCCTCGAGTCCGGGGGGGCGGGTCGCGCTGCGCGCTCCCCTAGCCCCCCCATATCTCCCCTCCTCGTCATTCGCCCCCCCGGCCGCGAGACCCTTCACGGCGGGTCAACCGCCCTCCTCTAAGTGTGCAAAATCGCCATCGAGGTCTGATTTTGTATGAAAAGGGGGTAAAGGGGGGGAGGTGGGGGGAAGGTAACGGTCCCTGGGGGTGGATCTCGCGGGGTGACGGTTATCCGCCGAACTGATCACCCACCCATCCTCGATGGTTTCGGAGATATTCCCATCCTTCCGAAATGAAAGGCTACTTTTGTATGGAGGGGGGGCGAAGGGGGGGAGGTCGGGGGAAGTAGACCGTCCCGGCCGATGGGCCTCGGGGAGAAACCGTTATCCCTTAAAGGGACCGCACGGGCAGCTGCCACCGCTGAGGAGCTACGGGGATCGGAAAGTCTATACAGGTTGTATGGAGTGTAAAAAAAATGTATGAACGGGATGGGGATGACTCTCTCCTTGGTGACTACCGATGACCCTCTATGACATTCCGCAAACGCCACCCTTCCATCCCTCGTAGTTTCCGAGGACCGCTCGCCATCTTTGTACCAGGTCGGTGGATCAAGTATGGAGGAAATTCCTGGGGCGCGCTACGCCACCGTCCATACGACGGGATGAGATATACCGCTCCAGAAAATCTCCTTCCGGTTAAAATAAATCGCTTTTCCGAAAAACCATAAATTTGTATGGAGACGGGATGAAGGGATAGAAATCCCGAAAATCGGGATGGCCCTTAAGAAGGATCCTACCGAGGGATGGAAACGCGCCATGGCCACCGACCACCCATCCCGCACGGTTTTGGAGATTTTCCCATCCCTTTCGCCGAAAATGCCACTTTTGTATGGAGGGGGGGCGAAGGGGGGGAGGTGAGGGGAAGTAGACCGTCTCGGCCGATGGTCCTCGGGGAGAAACCGTTATCCCCCAAAGCGACCGCACGGGCAGGTGCCACCGCTGAGGAGCTACGGGGATCGGATAGTCCACACAGGTTGTATGGAGTGTAAAAAAAATGTATGAACGGGATGGGGATGACTCTCTCCCTGGTGACTACCGATGACCCTCTATGACATTCCGCAAACGCCACCCTTCCATCCCTCTTACTTTCCAAGGACCACACCCCAACTTTTTACCAGAACGGTGGACCGAGCACCGAAGAATTTCCTACGGTGCGCTACGCCGCCCTCCATACGATGGGATGAGATATACCGCTCCAGAAAATCTCCTTCCGGTTGAAATAAATCGCTTTTCCGAAAATCCATAAATTTGTATGGAGACGGGATGAAGGGATGGAAATCCCGAAAATCGGGATGGCCCTTAAGAAGGATCGCACCGAGGGATGGAAACGCGCTATGGAGACCGACTTCCCATCCTCGATGGTTTTGGAGATATTCCCATCCCTTTCGCCGAAAATGCCACTTTTGTATGGAGACGGGATGAAGGGGGCGGGATGGGGGGATAAAGTTTATCCGAGAAGTTGGACCACCACTAAGGGTTATCATCCCCCTAAGACGCCGCCCACCTATCTCCGGCGGTTTCGGAGATGTTCCACTTTGAAAAATCCAAAAAGTTGTATGGAGTTTAAAAAAAATGTATGAACGGGATGGGGATGACATTTTCTTTGGTGACTATCGATGACCCTCTATGACATTCCGCAAACGCCACCCTTCTATCCCCCGTGGTTTCCGAAGACCACTCACCAACTTTTTACCAGGTAAGTGGACCGAGGCTCGAATAATTTCCTGGGGCGCGCTACGCCACCCTCCATACGACGGGATAGGATACACCGCCCCACGGTGTCTCCTTGTGGGTGAAAAAAATCGCTTTTTAGAAAATTCAGAAAAAACCCAATATTGGCATGAAACGGGATGAAGGGATGGAAATCCC
The DNA here is from genome assembly GCA_936446665.2 of Synanthedon andrenaeformis. Classification (NCBI taxonomy): domain Eukaryota; kingdom Metazoa; phylum Arthropoda; class Insecta; order Lepidoptera; family Sesiidae; genus Synanthedon; species Synanthedon andrenaeformis. Next base: position 6,248,621 of record OW387781.2, on the reverse strand, counting down.
ATAAATCGGGATAGCTTTTAAGAAGCATCCCACCGAGGGACGGAAACGCGCCATTGAGACCGACTTCCTATCCTCGATAGTTTCGGAGATATTTTTATCCTTCCAAAAAAATGGCCACTTTTTGTATGGAGACGGGATGAAGGGGGCGGGATGGGGGGATAAAGTTTATCCGAGAAGTTGGACCACCACTATAGGTGATCATCCCCCAAAGACACCACCCACCTATCCCCGGTGGTTGAGGAGGTAGTCCACTTTGAAAAGTCCAAAAAAGTTGTATGGAGTTTAAAAAAAATGTATGAACGGGATGGGGATGACACTTTCCCTGGTCACCACCGATGACCCTCTATGACATTCCGCAAACGCCACCCTTCTATCCCTCATAGTTTCCGAGGACCACTAACCAACTTTTTACCAGGTCGGTTTACCGAGGATATGAGATTTTTCTGGAGGTCACCGGGGAATTACCTATACGACCACCTATAACAGGGAAACCCCCGACCGCTCCTTCTAGGAGAACAAATCGATGAGTGAGTCATTGGGTATGTGAGTGGTATTTCGGCTTTATATTGTATTAACTAGTAGGTTGCTCGATGCCGCGGGCTTGCAGCCCGCGGGGGGGTTTTTGTGTTTCGTTTTTTGTTGTCTTTTTGCCATGTCTAATTGTTTTGGTTTGGTTTTGGGTCTTTGTTTTGTAATTCGTCCCATCCGTTTCGCCGAAAATTCCACTTTTGTGTGGAGAGGGGGCGAAGGGGAGGAGGAGTGGAGAGGGAGTTGGTGAGTTTAGTGTTAATTCGTGCGACTGTGCTCTTATAATTGTTTTGGTTTGGTTTTGGAGTCTTTGTTTTGTAATTCGTGAAAAATTGGGGGTAAGTAAGGGGGGAGGGGGGAGGAAGGTTGTGTCAATAAATCACCCTCTTTGAGACCTTTCAAATGATACCCAACTCGGGGGGTTTATCTGTAACCATTGACGATGGTCTACTGAGTAGACCGCAACTGTCAAAATTTAAAATTTGGTCTACTCTAAAAAATTCGTCTTTCCGAGACGTCTCCGATGAGCCCAAACACGACCCGGCTGCGTCGCGCCGTTTCCGAGTTACGACTGAGGGGGTCCGAGGGGGGTTCAATTTTTTTATCTCGTCGAGACGTCTCCGATGAGCCCAACCACGATTTGGCTGCGTTGCGCTGTTTCTGAGATACGGCCGAGGGGTTTGGAGGGGGGTTCAATTTTTATTATCTCGGGGAGACGTCTCCAATGACCCCAAACACGACCTGGCTGCGTTGCGCCGTTTCCGAGTTACGGCTGAGGGGTTTGGAGGGGGGTTCAATTTTATTATCTCGGGGTGACGTCTCCAATGACCCCAAACACGACCCCACTGCGTCGCGTCGCTTCCGAGTTACGGCCGGAGGGGGTCCGAGGGGGGTTCAAATTTTTTATCTCGTCGAGACGTCTCCGATGACCCCAAACACGGCCCGGTTGTGACGCGCCGTTTCCGAGTTACGGCCGGGGGGGTCCGAGGGGGGCGCCAATTTTTTTATCTAGGTGAGACGTCTCCGATGAGCCCAAACACGACCCGGCTGTGTTGCGCCGTTTTCGAGTTACGGCCGGGGGGGTCCGAGGGGGGCGTCAATTTTTTTATCTCGTCGAGACGTCTCCGATGAGCCCAAACACGACCCGGCTGTGTTGCGCCGTTTTCGAGTTACGGCCGGGGGGGTCCGAGGGGGCGTCAAATTTTTTATCTCGGTGAGACGTCCCCGATGAGCCCAAACACGACCTGGCTGCGTCGGGCCGTTTCCGAGTTACGGCTGAGGGGGTTGGAGGGGGAGAGGAGGTCAAAAATCTCGCTTTTTTTGGTGCCCCGGTAGACCCTTGCCGTCGCTCCGCTTCGTTTCGCGACGGGTCAACCACCGTCTCTTATGTCGGTGCAAAAATCCCTTTTAGTTGTGATTTTGTATGGCGTGGGGGAGTGAGGGGGGGGGGGGTGAATGCGCAATGCCAAAATTCGGTCCGACCCCTTGGACTACCGCGACAAGCCCGATCGAATGAGTCCAAGCACTGGGGGTATCGGTCGAACCGTTTCCGAGTTCCTACCGGGATGGACGGATGGGATGGGGAGGATCGGGGTCATAGGGTCTCGGCTGTGTCTAAATGGCCGATGGGGGTGGACTTTCGCGGCTCTCCGGCCACCGTTGCCGCCGCTGCGGCCCTCGAGTCCGGGGGAGCGAATGACGAGGAGGGGGGCGGGGGGGGCGGGTCGCGCTGCGCGCTCCCCTAGCCCCCCTATCCCCCCTCCTCGTCATTCGCTCCCCCGGCCTCGAGACCCTTCGCGGCGGGTCGACCTAAATGTGCTAAATCGCCATTGTGGTGTGATTTTGTATGAAAGGGGGGTTAAGGGGAAGGTGGGGGGAAGGTGACGGTCCCTGGGGGTGGATCTCGCGGGGTGACGATTATCCGCCAAAGTGCCCACCCACCCATCCTCGATGGTTTTGAAGATATTCCCATCCTTCCGAGAAGAAATGCCACTTTTGTATGGAGGGGGGGCGAAGGGGGGGAGGCGAGGGGAAGTAAACCGTACCGGCCGATGGGCCCCGGGAAGATACCGTTATCCCTCAAAGAGACCGCACGGGCAGCTGCCACCGCTGAGGAGCTACGGGGATCGGAAAGTCCGTACAGGTTGTACGGAGTGTAAAAAAAATGTATGAACGGGATGGGGATGACACTTTCCCTGGTGACTACCGATGACCCTCTATGACATTCCGCAAACGCCACCCTTCCATCCCTCTCAGTTTCCGAGGACCTCTCGCCATCTTTGTACCAGATCGGTGAACCTAGCACCGAGGAAATTCCTGGGGCGCGCTACGCCACCGTCCATACGATGGGATAGGATTGACTACCCGACTTTGCCCCCTTCCCGGTGAAATAAATAGCTTTTCCGAAAAACCATAAATTTGTATGGAGACGGGATGAAGGGATGGAAATCCCGAAAATCGGGATGGCCCTTGAGAAGCATCCCACCGAGGAATAGAAACGCGCCATAGCCACCGACCACCTATCCCGCACGGTTTTGGAGATTTTCCCATCCCTTTCGCCGAAAATGCCACTTTTGTATGGAGACGGGATGAAGGGGGCGGGATGAGGGGATAAAGTTTATCCGAGAAGTTGGACCACCACTATGGGTTATCATCCCCCTAAGACGCCGCCCACCTATCTCTGGCGGTTTCGGAGATGTTCCACTTTGAAAAATCCAAAAAGTTGTATGGAGTGTAAAAAAAATGTATGAACGGGATGGGGATGACATTTTCTTTGGTGACTACCGATGACCCTCTATGACATTCCGCAAACGCCACCCTTCTATCCCCCGTGGTTTCCGAAGACCACTCACCAACTTTTTACCAGGTAGGTGGACCGAGGATCGAATAATTTCCTGGGGCGCGCTACGCCACCCTCCATACGACGGGATAGGATACACCGCCCCACGGTGTCTCCTTGTGGGTGAAAAAAATAGCTTTTTAGAAAATTCAGAAAAAACCCAATATTGGCATGAAACGGGATGAAGGGATGGAAATCCCATAAATCGGGATAGCTTTTAAGAAGCATCCCACCGAGGGACGGAAACGCGCCATTGAGACCGACTTCCTATCCTCGATAGTTTCGGAGATATTTTCATCCTTCCAAAAAAATGGCCACTTTTTGTATGGAGACGGGATGAAGGGGGCGGGATGGGGGGATAAAGTTTATCCGAGAAGTTGGACCACCACTATAGGTGATCATCCCCCAAAGACGCCGCCCACCTATCTCCGGTGGTTTAGAGGGTACTCCACTTTGAAAAGTCCAAAAAAGTTGTATGGAGTTTAAAAAAAATGTATGAACGGGATGGGGATGACACTTTCCCTGGTCACCACCGATGACCCTCTATGACATTCCGCAAACGCCACCCTTCTATCCCTCATAGTTTCCGAGGACCACTAACCAACTTTTTACCAGGTCGGTTTACCGAGGATATGAGATTTTTCTGGAGGTCACCGGGGAATTACCTATACGACCACCTATAACAGGGAAACCCCCGACCGCTCCTTCTAGGAGAACAAATCGATGAGTGAGTCATTGGGTATGTGAGTGGTATTTCGGCTTTATATTGTATTAATTAATTAACTAGTAGGTTGCTCGATGCCGCGGGCTTGCAGCCCGCGGGGGGGTTTTTGTGTTTCGTTTTTTGTTGTCTTTTTGCCATGTCTAATTGTTTTGGTTTGGTTTTGGGTCTTTGTTTTGTAAATCGTCATTAATTGTATAATTTTAAATGGGGGTGGTAAGTAAGGGGGAAGCGGAGGGGGGCTGGTAGGATGGTGTTGATAGATTACTCTTATTGAGACCTTTCAAATAACACCTAACATGGGGGGTCTACTTGTAACCGTTGACCATGGTCTACTGAGTAGCTTGGAATTGACAAATTTTGAAATTTGGTCTACTTTAAAAAATTTGTCTTTCCGAGACGTCTCCGATGAGCCCAAACACGACCTGGCTGCGTTGCGCCGTTTCTGAGTTACGGCTGAGGGGGTTGGAGGGGGGTTAAATTTTATTACCTCGGGGAGACGTCTCCAATGAGCCCAAACACGACTCCACTGCGTGGTGTTGTTTTCGAGTTACGGCCAGGGGGTCAGAGGGGGGTTCAAAATTTTTATCTCCTCGAGACCTCTCTGATGAGCACAAACACGACCCGGCTATGACGTGCCGTTTCCGAGTTACGACCGGGGGGGTCCGAGGGGGGCGTCAATTTTTTTATCTCGGTGAGACGTCCCCGATGAGCCCAAACACGACGTGGCTGCGTCGGGCCGTTTCCGAGTTACGGCCGGGGGGGTTGGAGGGGGGCGTCAAATTTTTCATCTCGGAGAGACGTCCCCGATGAGCCCAAACACGACCCGGCTGAGTCGCGCCGTTTCCGAGTTACGGCCGAGGGGGTTGGAGGGGGGCGTCAAATTTTTCATCTCGGTGAGACGTCCCCGATGAGCCCAAACACGACCCGGCTGTGACGCGCCGTTTCCGAGTTACGGCCGGGGTGGTCCGAGGGGGGCGTCAAATTTTTTATCTCGTTGAGACGTCCCCGATGAGCCCAAACACGACCCCACTACGTCGCGTCGTTTCCAAGTTACGGTCGGGGGGGTCCGAGGGGGGCGTCAAATTATTTATATCTGGGAGACGTCTCCAATGACCCCAAACATGACCCGGTTGTGACGCGCCGTTTCCGAGTTACAGCCGGGGGGGTCCGAGGGGGCCTCAAATTTTTTATCTCAGGGAGACGTCCCCGATGAGCCCAAACACGACCCGGCTGTGACGTGCCGTTTCCGAGTTACGACTGAGGGGTGTGGAGGGGGGTTCAATTTTATTATCTCGGGGAGACGTCTCCGATGAGCCCAAACACGATTTGGTTGCGTTGCGCCGTTTCCGAGTTACGACTGAGGGGGTCCGAGGGGGGTTCAAATTTTTCTTGTGAAAAATCTCGCTTTTTTTGGTGCCCCGGTAGACCCTTGCCGTCGCTCCGCTTCGCTCCGCGACGGGTCGACCGCCGTCTCTTATGTCGGTGCAAAAATTCCTTTCAGTTTTGATTTTGTATGGAGTGGGAGAGGGAGGGGGAGGGCGAGTGCGCAATGCCAAAATTCGGTCCGACCCCTTGGACTACCCGCGACGAGCCCGATCGAATGAGCCCAAGCACGGGGGCAATCGGTCGAACCGTTTCCGAGTTCGTATCGGGATGGACGGATGGAATGGGGTGGATCGGGGTCATTGGGACTTGGCTGTGTCTAAATGGCCGATGGGGGTGGACTTTCGCGGCTCTCCGGTCACCGTTGCCGCCGCTGCGGCCCTCGAGTCCGGGGTCGCGAATTCCTCGGAGGAGGGCCGGGGGGGCGGGTCGCGCTGCGCGCTCCCCTATCCCCCCCTACCCCCCCCCCCCCTCCTCGTCATTCGCCCCCCCGGCCTCGAGGCCCTTCGCGGCGGGTCGACCGCCCTCCTCTAAATGTGCAAGAGGTGTGATTTTGTATGAAAGGGGGGTAAAGGGGGGGAGTGGGGGGAAGGTGACGGTCCCTGGGGGTGAACCTCGCGGAGTGACGGTTATCCGCCGAACCGATCACCCACCTATCCGCGATGGTTTCGGAGATATTCCCATCCTTCCGAAAAGAAATGCCACTTTTGTATGGAGGGGGGGCGAAGGGGGGCAGGCGGGGGGAAGTAGACCGTCCCGGCCGATGGGCCTCGGGGAGAAACCGTTATCCCCCAAAGAGACCGCACGGGCAGCTGCCACCGCTGAGGAGCTACGGGGATCGTAAAGTCCGTACAGGTTGTATGGAGTGTAAAAAAAATGTATGAACGGGATGGGGATGACTCTCTCCCTGGTGACTACCGATGACCCTCTATGACATTCCGCAAACGCCACCCTTCTATCCCTCTTACTTTCCGAGGACCGCTCGCCATCTTTGTACCAGGTCGGTGGACCGGGCACCGAGGAAATTCCTGGGGCGCGCTACGCCACCGTCCATACGATGGGATGATATATACCGCTCCAGAAAATCTCCTTCCGGTTGAAATAAATCGCTTTTCCGAAAATCCATAAATTTGTATGGAGACGGGATGAAGGGATGGAAATCCCGAAAATCGGGATGGCCCTTAAGAAGGATCGCACCGAGGGATGGAAACGCGCTATGGAGACCGACTTCCCATCCTCGATGGTTTTGGAGATTTTCCCATCCCTTTCGCAGAAAATGCCACTTTTGTATGCAGACGGGATGAAGGGGGCGGGATGGGGGGATAAAGTTTATCCGAGAAGTTGGACCACCACTATAGGTTATCATCCCCCTAAGACGCCGCCCACCTATCTCCGGCGGTTTCGGAGATGTTCCACTTTGAAAAATCCAAAAAGTTGTATGGAGTTTAAAAAAAATGTATGAACGGGATGGGGATGACATTTTCTTTGGTGACTATCGATGACCCTCTATGACATTCCGCAAACGCCACCCTTCTATCCCCCGTAGTTTCCGAAGACCACTCACCAACTTTTTACCAGGTAGGTGGACCGAGGATCGAAGAATTTCCTGGGGCGCGCTACGCCACCCTCTATACGACGGGATAGGACACACCGCCCCATGGTGTCTCCTTGTGGGTGAAAAAAATAGCTTTTTAGAAAATTCAGAAAAAACCCAATATTGGCATGAAACGGGATGAAGGGATGGAAATCCCATAAATCGGGATAGCTTTTAAGAAGCATCCCACCGAGGGACGGAAACGCGCCATTGAGACCGACTTCCTATGCTCGATGGTTTCGGAGATATTTTCATCCTTCCAAAAAAATGGCCACTTTTTGTATGGAGACGGGATGAAGGGGGCGGGAGGGGGGGATAGAGTTTATCCGAGAAGTTGGACCACCACTATAGGTGATCATCCCCCAAAGACGCCGCCCCTCTATCTCCGGTGGTTGAGGAGGTAGTCCACTTTGAAAAGTCCAAAAAAGTTGTATGGAGTTTAAAAAAAATGTATGAACGGGATGGGGATGACACTTTCCCTGGTGACTACCGATGACCCTCTATGACATTCCGCAAACGCCACCCTTCCATCCCTCATAGTTTCCGAGGACCACTAACCAACTTTTTACCAGGTCGGTTTACCGAGGATATGAGATTTTTCTGGAGGTCACCGGGGAATTCCCTACACGACCACCTATAGCGGGGAAACCCCCGACCGCTCCTTCTAGGAGAACAAATCGATGAGTGAGTCAGTCAGTAGGTCGTTGAGTGGTATTTCGGCTTTATAGTTTATTAACTAGTAGGTTGCTCGATGCCGCGGGCTTGCAGCCCGCGGGGGGGTTTTTGTGTTGTAGTTTGTCTTGTCTTTTGCAATGTCTAATTGTTTTGGTTTGGTTTTGGGTCTTTGTATTGTAATTCGTGAAGAATTGGGGGTAAGTAAGTAAAGTTAAGTTAGGTAAGTTAACGTTAGGGGGGAGGGGGGAGGTCGGTTGGTGGCAATAGATCACCCTCGTTGAGACCTTTCAAATGATACCCAACACCAGGGGTTTATCTGTAACCGTTGACCATGGTCCTACGTGTTGACCGCAACTGTCAAAATTTGAAATTTGGTCTACTCTAAAAAATTCATCTTTCCCAGACGTCTCCGTTGACCCCAAACACGACCCGGCTGCGTCTAGCCGTTCGGGGGGTGAGGGAGGGGGAGTTGATGAGTTTAGTGTTTATTCGAGCGACTGTGCTCTTATAACTGTTTTGGTTTGGTTTTGGGGTCCTTGTTTTGTATTTAAGAAGTTTTTAAGTAGAGGAGGTCAGAAGGGGAGGGTGCCAATAAATCACTCTCATTGAGACCTTTTAAATGATACCCAACACGAGGGGTTTATCTTTTACCGTTTACCATGGTCCTACGAGTAGACCGCAACTGTCAGAATTTGAAATTTGGTCTACTCTAAAAAATTCGTCTTTCCGAGACGTCTCCGATGAGGCCAAACACGACCCGCCTGGACGCGCCGTTTCGGAGTTACGGCTGAGGGGGTTGGAGGGGGCGTCAATTTTTTTATCTCGGTGAGACGTCCCCGATGAGCCCAAACTCGACCCGGTTGAGTCGCGCCGTTTCCGAGTTACGGCCGGGGGGGTCCGAGGGGGGCGTCAAATTTTCTATCTCGGCGAGACGTCTGTGATGACCCCAAACACGACCCGACTGTGACGTGCCGTTTCCGAGTTACGGCCGGGGTGGTCCGAGGGGGGCGTCAAATTTTTTATCTCGTTGAGACGTCCCCGATGAGCCCAAACACGACCCCACTACGTCGCGTCGTTTCCAAGTTACGGCCTGGGGGGTCCCAGGGGGGGGTCAAATTTTTTATCTCGGTGAGACGTCTCCGATGACCCCAAACACGACCCGGTTGTGACGCGCCGTTTCCGAGTTACGGCCGGGGGGGTCCGAGGGGGGCGTCAAATTTTCAATCTCGGCGAGACGTCTCTGATGACCCCAAACACGACCCGGCTGTGACGCGCCGTTTCCGAGTTACGACTGAGGGGGTCCGAGGGAGGGGAGGGGAGGGTGTCAAAAATCTCGCTTTTTTTTTGGTGCTCCGGTAGACCCTTGCCGTCGCTCCGCTTCGCTCCGCGACGGGTCGACCGCTGTCTCTTATGTGGGTGGATTTTGTGTGGAGGGGGGCGAGTGCGCAATGACGAAATTCAGTCGGACCCCTTGGACTACCCGCGACGAGCCCGATCGAATGAGCCCAAACACGGGGGGTATCGGTCGAACCGTTTCCGAGTTGGTACCGGGATGGACGGATGGGATGGGGAGGATCGGCGTCATTGGGTCTCAGCTGTGTCTAAATGGCCGATGGGGGTGGACTTTCGCGGCTCTCCGGTCACCGTTGCCGCCGCTGCGGCCCTCGAGTCCGGGGTCGCGAATTCCTCGGAGGGGGGCCGGGGGGGCGGGTCGCGCTGCGCGCTCCCCTATCCCCCCTCCTCGTCATTCGCCCCCCCGGCCTCGAGACCCTTCGCGGCGGGTCGACCGCCCTCCTCTAAATGTACAAAATCGCCATTCTGGTGTGATTTTGTATGAAAGGGGGGTAAAGGGGGGGAGGTGGGGGGAAGGTGACGGTCCCGGAGGGTGGACCTCGCGGGGTGACGGTTATCCGCCAAAGTGTCCACCCACCCATCCTCGACGGTTTTGGAGATATTCCCATCCCTTTCGCCGAAAATGCCACTTTTGTATGGAGGGGGGGCGAAGGGGGGGAGGTGAAGGGAAGTAGACCGTCCCGGCTGATGGGCCTCGGGGAGAAACTTTTATCCCCCAAAGAGACCGCACGGGCAGTTGCCACCGTCGAGAAACTACGGGAATCGGAAAGTCCGTACAGGTTGTATGGAGTGTAAAAAAAACGTATGAACGGGATGGGTATGACTCTCTCCCTGGTGACTACCGATGACCCTCTATGACATTCCGCAAACGCCACCCTTCCATCTCTCGTAGTTTCCGAGTACCACTCGCCATCTTTGTACCAGGTCGGTGGACCGAAGATGGAGGAATTTCCTGGGACGCGCTACGCCACTTTCCATACGATGGGATGAGATATACCGCTTCAGAAAATCTCCTTCCGGTTGAAATAAATAGCTTTTCCGAAAAACCATAAATTTGTACGGAGACGGGATGAAGGGATGGAAATCCCGAAAATCGGGATGGCTTTTAAGAAGCATCCCACCGAGGGATGGAAACGCGCCATGGTCACCGACCACCTATCCCGCACGGTTTTAGAGATTTTCCCATCCCTTTCGCCGAAAATGCCACTTTTGTATGGAGACGGGATGAAGGGGGCGGGATGGGGGGATAAAGTTTATCCGGGAAGTTGGACCACCACTATGGGTTATCATCCCCCTAAGACGCCGACCACCTATCTCCGGCGGTTTCGGAGATGTTCCACTTTGAAAAATCCAAAAAATTGTATGGAGTTTAAAAAAAATGTATGAACGGGATAGGGATGACATTTTCTTTGGTGACTATCGACGACCCTCTATGACATTCCGCAAACGCCACCCTTCTATCCCCCATAGTTTCCGAAGACCACTCACCAACTTTTTACCAGGTAGGTGGACCGAGGATCGAATAATTTCCTAGGGCGCGCTACGCCACCCTCTATACGACGGGATAGGATACACCGCCCCACGGTGTCTCTTTGTGGGTGAAAAAAATAGCTTTTTAGAAAATTCAGAAAAAACCCAATATTGGCATGAAACGGGATGAAGGGATGGAAATCCCATAAATCGGGATAGCTTTTAAGAAGCATCCCATCGAGGGACGGAAACGCGCCATTGAGACCGACTTCCTATCCTCGATGATTTCGGAGATATTTTTATCCTTCCAAAAAAATGGCCACTTTTTGTATGGAGACGGGATGAAGGGGGCGGGATGGGGGGATAAAGTTTATCCGAGAAGTTGGACCACCACTATAGGTGATCATCCCCCAAAGACGCCACCCACCTATCCCCGGCGGTTTGGGAGGTAGTCCACTTTGAAAAGTCCAATAAAGTTGTATGGAGTTTAAAAAAAATGTATGAACGGGATGGGGATGACACTTTCCCTGGTGACTACCGATGACCCTCTATGACATTCCGCGAACCCCGTCCCTCTGCGACTAATACTTTCCCAGATCCCGTCACCAACTTTTTACCAGAACGGTGTACCGAGGATATGAGATTTTTCTGGAGGTCACCGGGGAATTACCTATACGACCACCTACAACGGGGAAACCCCCGACCGCTCCTTCTAGGAGAACAAATCGATGAGTGAGTCATTAGTTGGGTACGTGAGTGGTATTTCGGCTTTATAGTGTATTAACTAGTAGGTTGCTCGATGCCGCGGGCTTGCAGCCCGCGGGGGGTGGATGCTCTGTGTTGTAGTTTGTCTTGTCTTTTGCCATGTCTAATTGTTTTGGCTTGGTTTTGGGTCTTTGTTTTGTAATTCATCAAAAATTGGGGGTAAGTAAGTAAGGTTGTGTTAGGTTAGGTAAGATAAAGGGGGAGGGGGGAGGTGGGTGGTGGCAATAGATCACCCTCGTTGAGACCTTTCAAATGATACCCAACATGGGGGGGTCTACTTGTAACCTTTGACTAAGTAGACCGCAACTGTCAAAATTTGAAATTTTGGTCTACTCTAAAAAATTCGTCGTTGCGAGACGTCTCCGATGAGCCCAAACACGACCCGGCTGCGTAGCACCGTTTCCGAGTTACGGTCGGGGGGGTCCGAGGGGGGCGTGAAATTTTTTATCTCTGGGAGACGTCTCCGATGACCCCAAACACGACCCAACTACGTCGCGTCGTTTCCAAGTTACGGCCTGGGGGGTCCGAGGGGGGTTCAAATTTTTTATCTCGGGGAGACGTCTCCGATGAGTCCAAACACGACCTGGCTGCGTCGCGCCGTTTTCGAGATACGTCTGAGGGGGTTGGAGGAGGGTTCAAATTTTTTATCTCGGGGAGACGTCTCCGATGACCCCAAACACGACCCGGTTGTGACGCGCCGTTTCCGGGTTACGGCCGGGGGGGTCCGAGGGGGGCGTCAAATTTTTTATCTCTGGGAGACGTCTCCGATGACCCCAAACACGACCCGGTTGTGACGCGCCGTTTCCGAGTTACGGCCGGGGGGGTCCGAGGGGGGCGTCAATTTTTTTATTTCTGGGAGACGTCTCCGATGACCCCAAACACGACCCGGTTGTGACGCGCCGTTTCCGAGTTACGGCCGGGGGGGGTCCGAGGGCGGCGTGAAATTTTTTATTTCTGGGAGACGTCTCCGATGACCCCAAACACGACCCCACTACGTCGCGTCGTTTCCAAGTTACGGCCTGGGGGGTCCGAGGGGCGCGTCAAATTTTTTATCTCTGGGAGACGTCTCCGATGACCCCAAACACGACCCGGTTGTGACGCGCCGTTTCCGAGTTACGGCCGGAGGGGTCCGAGGGGGGCGTCAAATTTTTTATCTCTGGGAGACGTCTCCGATGACCCCAAACACGACCCGGTTGTGACGCGCCGTTTCCGAGTTACGGCCTGGGGGGTCCGAGGGGGGCGTCAAATTTTTTATCTCTGGCAGACGTCTCCGATGAGCCCAAACACGACCCCACTACGTCGCGTCGTTTCCGAGTTACGGCCTGGGGGGTCCGAGGGGGGTTCAAATTTTTTATTTCCTCGAGACGTCTCCGGTGAGCCCAAACACGACCTGGCTGCGTCGCGCCGTTTCCGAGTTACGGCTGAGGGGTGTGGAGGGGGGTTCAATTTTATTATCTCGGGGAGACGTCTTCGATGAGCCCAAACATGATCTGGTTGCGTTGCGCCGTTTCTGAGTTACGACTGAGGGGGTCTGAGGGGGGTTCAAATTTTTCTTGTCAAAAATCTCGCTTTTTTTGGTGCCCCGGTAGACCCTTGCCGTCGCTCCGCTTCGCTCCGCGACGGGTCGACCGCCGCCTCTTGTGTGGGTGGAAAAATCCCTTTTAGTTGTGATTTTGTATGGAGTGGGGGAGGGAGGGGAAGGGCGAGTGCGCAATGCCAAAATTCGGTCGGACCCCTTGAACTACCCGCGACGAGCCCGATCGTTTGAGTCCAAACACGAGGGGTATCGGTCGCACCGTTATCGAGTACGTACCGGGATGAACTAATGGGATGGGGAGGATCGGGGTCACTGGGTCTCGTCTGTGTCTAAATGGCCGATGGGGGTGGACTTTTGCGGCTCTCCGGTCACCGTTGCCGCCGCTGCGGCCCTCGAGTCCGGGGGGGCGGGTCGCGCTGCGCGCTCCCCTAGCCCCCCCATATCTCCCCTCCTCGTCATTCGCCCCCCCGGCCGCGAGACCCTTCACGGCGGGTCAACCGCCCTCCTCTAAGTGTGCAAAATCGCCATCGAGGTCTGATTTTGTATGAAAAGGGGGTAAAGGGGGGGAGGTGGGGGGAAGGTAACGGTCCCTGGGGGTGGATCTCGCGGGGTGACGGTTATCCGCCGAACTGATCACCCACCCATCCTCGATGGTTTCGGAGATATTCCCATCCTTCCGAAATGAAAGGCTACTTTTGTATGGAGGGGGGGCGAAGGGGGGGAGGTCGGGGGAAGTAGACCGTCCCGGCCGATGGGCCTCGGGGAGAAACCGTTATCCCTTAAAGGGACCGCACGGGCAGCTGCCACCGCTGAGGAGCTACGGGGATCGGAAAGTCTATACAGGTTGTATGGAGTGTAAAAAAAATGTATGAACGGGATGGGGATGACTCTCTCCTTGGTGACTACCGATGACCCTCTATGACATTCCGCAAACGCCACCCTTCCATCCCTCGTAGTTTCCGAGGACCGCTCGCCATCTTTGTACCAGGTCGGTGGATCAAGTATGGAGGAAATTCCTGGGGCGCGCTACGCCACCGTCCATACGACGGGATGAGATATACCGCTCCAGAAAATCTCCTTCCGGTTAAAATAAATCGCTTTTCCGAAAAACCATAAATTTGTATGGAGACGGGATGAAGGGATAGAAATCCCGAAAATCGGGATGGCCCTTAAGAAGGATCCTACCGAGGGATGGAAACGCGCCATGGCCACCGACCACCCATCCCGCACGGTTTTGGAGATTTTCCCATCCCTTTCGCCGAAAATGCCACTTTTGTATGGAGGGGGGGCGAAGGGGGGGAGGTGAGGGGAAGTAGACCGTCTCGGCCGATGGTCCTCGGGGAGAAACCGTTATCCCCCAAAGCGACCGCACGGGCAGGTGCCACCGCTGAGGAGCTACGGGGATCGGATAGTCCACACAGGTTGTATGGAGTGTAAAAAAAATGTATGAACGGGATGGGGATGACTCTCTCCCTGGTGACTACCGATGACCCTCTATGACATTCCGCAAACGCCACCCTTCCATCCCTCTTACTTTCCAAGGACCACACCCCAACTTTTTACCAGAACGGTGGACCGAGCACCGAAGAATTTCCTACGGTGCGCTACGCCGCCCTCCATACGATGGGATGAGATATACCGCTCCAGAAAATCTCCTTCCGGTTGAAATAAATCGCTTTTCCGAAAATCCATAAATTTGTATGGAGACGGGATGAAGGGATGGAAATCCCGAAAATCGGGATGGCCCTTAAGAAGGATCGCACCGAGGGATGGAAACGCGCTATGGAGACCGACTTCCCATCCTCGATGGTTTTGGAGATATTCCCATCCCTTTCGCCGAAAATGCCACTTTTGTATGGAGACGGGATGAAGGGGGCGGGATGGGGGGATAAAGTTTATCCGAGAAGTTGGACCACCACTAAGGGTTATCATCCCCCTAAGACGCCGCCCACCTATCTCCGGCGGTTTCGGAGATGTTCCACTTTGAAAAATCCAAAAAGTTGTATGGAGTTTAAAAAAAATGTATGAACTGGATGGGGATGACATTTTCTTTGGTGACTATCGATGACCCTCTATGACATTCCGCAAACGCCACCCTTCTATCCCCCGTGGTTTCCGAAGACCACTCACCAACTTTTTACCAGGTAAGTGGACCGAGGCTCGAATAATTTCCTGGGGCGCGCTACGCCACCCTCCATACGACGGGATAGGATACACCGCCCCACGGTGTCTCCTTGTGGGTGAAAAAAATCGCTTTTTAGAAAATTCAGAAAAAACCCAATATTGGCATGAAACGGGATGAAGGGATGGAAATCCCATAAATCGGGATAGCTTTTAAGAAGCATCCCACCGAGGGACGGAAACGCGCCATTGAGACCGACTTCCTATCCTCGATAGTTTCGGAGATATTTTTATCCTTCCAAAAAAATGGCCACTTTTTGTATGGAGACGGGATGAAGGGGGCGGGATGGGGGGATAAAGTTTATCCGAGAAGTTGGACCACCACTATAGGTGATCATCCCCCAAAGACGCCACCCCTCTATCTCCCGTGGTTCGGGAGGTGTTCCACTTGGAAAAGTCCAAAAAAGTTGTATGGAGTTTAAAAAAAATGTATGAACGGGATGGGGATGACACTTTCCCTGGTGACCACCGATGACCCTCTATGACATTCCGCAAACCCCGTCCCTCTGCGACTAATACTTTCCCAGATCCCGTCACCAACTTTTTACCAGAACGGTGTACCGAGGATATCGGATTTTTCTGGAGGTCACGGGGGAATCCCCTATACGACCATATATAATAGGGAAATCCCCGACCGCTCCTTCTAGGAGAACAAAAAGATGAGTCATTAGGTCGTTGAGTGGGAATCCGGCTTTATAGTTTATTAACTAGATTTTGTGTGCTGCCGCGGACTGCAAGCAGCCCGCGGGGGCGCGGTTGTGAGTTGGGTGTTGGTCTTTTGCCATGTCTAATTGTTTTGGTTTGGTTTTGGGTCTTTGTTTTGTAATTCGAATTGGGGGTAAGTAAGTAAGGTTGTTAGGTGAGGTAAGGTTAAGGGGGAGGGGGGTAGGCGGGTGGTAGCAATAGATCACCCTCGTTGAGACCTTTCAAATGATACCCAACACGGTGATCTACCTGTAACCGTTGCCCGTGGTCTACTGAGTAGATTCCAACTGTCAAAATTTTAAATTTGGTCTACTCTAAAAAATTCGTCTACCCGAGACGTTTTCGTTGACCCCAAACACGACCCGGCTACGTCTAGCCGTTTCCGAGTTACGCTCGGGGTGTTAGAGGAGGGGGGGAAGGGGGGAAGGAGGGGGGGAACTCCCCCTGAGTTGGGGCTATTAGTGTTTATTCGTGCGACTGTGCTCTTATAATTGTTTTGGTTTGGTTTTGGGATCTTTGTTTTGTATTTCGGAAGGATCTTAATTAGAGGAGGGGAAAGGGGTGGTTCCAATAGATCACCCTCGTTGAAACCTTTCAAATGATACCCAACACGAGGGGTCTACTTGTAACCGTTGACCATCGTCTACTGAGTAGCCCGGAATTGTCAAATTTTGAAATTTGGTTTACTCTAAAAAATTCGTTTTCCCGAGACGTCTCCGATGAGCCCATACACGGCCTGGCTGCATCGCGCCGTTTCTGAGTCACAGCTGAGGGGGTTGGAGGGGGGGGGGGGAGGGGTGTCAAAATTCGGGGCCACGGTAGACCCTTCCCGCTGCTCCGTTTCGCTCCGCGACGGATCTACCGCCGTCTCTTATGTGGGTGGAAAAAAATCCCTTTTAGGTGTGATTTTGTATGGAGAGGGGACTGAAGGGGTGGGCAAGTGCGCAATGCAGAAATTAGGTCGGACCAGTCGGATTACCCGCGATGAGCCCGATCGAATGAGCCCAAACACGGGGGGTATCGGTCGCACCGTTTCCGAGTTCGCACCGGGATGGAGGATGGGATGAGGTGGATTGGGGTCATTGAGTCTTGGCTGTGTCTAAATAGCCAAAAGGGATGGACTTCCGCGGCTCTCTGGTCACCGTTGCCGCCGCTGCGGCCCTCGAGTCCGGGGTCGCGAATTCCTCGGAGGAGGGCCGGGGTTCGGGTCGCGCTGCGCGCTCCCCTATCCCCCCTACCCCCCTCCTCGTCATTCGCCCCCCCGGCCTCGAGATCCTTAGCGGCGGGTCGACCGTCCTCCTCTAAATGTGCAAAATCGCCATCGAGGTGTGATTTTGTATGAAGTTGTATGGAGTTTAAAAAAAATGTATGAGCGGGACGGGGATGAGTGATCCGGTGGTAGCTACCGATGACCCTCTATGACATTCCGCAAACGCCATCCCTCTATCCCTCGTAGTTTCCGAGGACCTCTCACCAACTTTGTACCAGGTCGGTAGACCGAGGACCGAGGAATTTCTTTCGGTGCGCTACGCCACCCTCTATACGATGACTACCCGACACTGCCCCCTTCCTGGTGAAATAAATCGCTTTTCGGAAAAATTAAAATTTGGATGGAAACGGGATGAAGGGATGGGATACCCGAAAATCGGGATGGTCCTTAAGAGGTATCCCACCGAAGGATTGAAACGCGCCATGGCCACCGACCGCCTATCCCCGACGGTTTTGGAGATATCCCTATCCCTTTCGCCGAAAATGCCACTTTTGTATGGAGACGGGATGAAGGGATAGAAATCCCGAAAATCGAGATGGTCCTTAAGAGGTATCCTACCGAAGGATTGAAACGCGCCATGGCCACCGACCGCCTATCCCCGATGGTTTTGGATATATTCCCATCCCTTTCGCCGAAAATGCCACTTTTGTATGGAGACGGGATGAAGGGGGCGGGATGTGGGGATAAAGTTTATCCGAGAAGTTGGACCACCACTATAGGTTATCATCCCCCTAAGACGCCGCCCACCTATCTCCGACGGTTTCGGAGATGTTCCACTTTGAAAAATCCAAAAAGTTGTATGGAGTGTAAAAAAAATGTATGAACGGGATGGGGATGACATTTTCCTTGGTGACTACCGATGACCCTCTATGACATTCCGCAAACGCCACCCTTTCATCCCTCTCAGTTTCCGAGGACCTCTCGCCATCTTTGTACCAGGTCGGTGAACCGAGCACCGAGGAAATTCCTGGGGCGCGCTACGCCACCGTCCATACGATGGGATGAAATATACCGCTCCAGAAAATCTCCTTCCGGTTGAAATAAATCGCTTTTCCGAAAAACCATAAACTTGTACGGCGGCGGGATGAAGGGATGGGATAGTCGAAACGCGGGATGGCTTTTAAGAAGCGTCCCACCGAGAGACGGATATGCGCCATGGAGACCGACTTCCCATCCTCGATGGTTACGGAGATATTTCCATCCTTCAAAGAAATTGCCACTTTTTGTATGAAGGGGGTGCGAAGGGGGGGAGGTGGGGGGAAGTAGACCGTCCCGGCCGATGGGCCTCGGGGAGAAACCTTTATCCCCCAAAGACGCCGCCCCTCTATCTCCCGTGGTTCGGGAGGTGTTCCACTTGGAAAAGTCCAAAAAAGTTGTATGGAGTTTAAAAAAAATGTATGAACGGGATGGGGATGACACTTTCCCTGGTGACCACCGATGACCCTCTATGACATTCAGCAAACGCCACCCTTCTATCCCTCATAGTTTCCGAGGACCACTAACCAACTTTTTACCAGAACGGTGTACCGAGGATATGAGATTTTTCTGGAGGTCACCGGGGAATTACCTATCCGACCACCTATAGCGGGGAAACCCCCGACCGCTCCTTCTAGGAGAACAAATCGATGAGTGAGTCATTGGGTATGTGAGTGGGATTTCGGCTTTATAGTGTATTAATAATTAACTAGTAGGTTGCTCGATGCCGCGGGCTTGCAGCCCGCGGGGGGGTTTTTGTGTTTCGTTTTTTGTTGTCTTTTTGCCATGTCTAATTGTTTTGGTTTGGTTTTGGGTCTTTGTTTTGTAATTCCTCCCATCCGTTTCGCCGAAAATGACACTTTTGTATGGAGGGGGGGCGAAGGGGGGGAGGAGGGGAGAGGGAGTTGATGAGTTTAGTGTTAATTCGTGCGACTGTGCTCTTATAATTGTTTTGGTTTGGTTTTGGAGTCTTTGTTTTGTAATTCGTGAAAAATTGGGGGTAGGTAAGGGGGGAGGGGGGAGGGGGGTTGTGTCAATAAATCACCCTCTTTCAGACCTTTCAAATGATACTCAACTCGGGGGGTTTATCTGTAACCGTTGACCATGGTCTACTGAGTAGACCGCAACTGTCAAAATTTAAAATTTGGTCTACTCTAAAAAATTCGTCTTTCCGAGACATCTCCGATGACCCCAAACACGACCCGGCTGTGACGCGCTGTTTCTGATTTACGGCTAAGGGGGTCCGAGGGGGGCGTAAAATTTTTTATCTCGGGGAGACGTCTCCGATGAGCCTAAACATGACCCGGCTGCGTCGCACCGTTTCCGAGATACGGCCGAGGGGTTTGGAGGGGGGTTCAATTTTTATTATCTCGGGGAGACGTCTCCAATGACCCCAAACACGACCTAGCTGCGTTGCGCCGTTTCCGAGTTACGGCTGAGGGGGTTGGAGGGGGGGTTCAATTTTATTATCTCGGGGTGACGTCTCCAATGACCCCAAACACGACCCCACTGCGTCGCATCGCTTCCGAGTTACGGCCGGAGGGGGTCCGAGAGGGGCGTCAAATTTTTTATCTCGAGGAGATGTCTCCGATGACCCCAAACACGACCGGGCTGCGTTGCGCCGTTTTCGAGTTACGGCCGGGGGGGTACGAGGGGGGCGTCAAATTTTTTATCTCGGGGAGACATCTTCGATGAGCCCAAACACGACCCGGTTGTGACACGCCGTTTCCGAGTTACGACTAAGGGGGTCCGAGGGGGGCTCAAATTTTTTATCTCGGGGAGACGTCTCCGATGACCCCAAACACGACCCGGCTGTGACGTGCCGTTTCCGAGTTACGGCGGGGGGGTCCGAGGGGGGTGTAAATTTTTTTATCTCGGTGAGACGTCCCCGATGAGCCCAAACACGACTTGGCTGCGTTGCGCCATTTTCGAGTTACGACTGAGGGGGTGCGAAGGGAGAGGTGTCAAAAATCTCACTTTTTTGGTGCCCCGGTAGACCCTTGCCGTCGCTCCGCTACGCTCCGCGACGGGTCGACCGCCGTCTTGTCTGGGTGGAAAAATCCCTTTTAGTTGTGATTTTGTATGGAGTGGAGGAGGGAGGGGGAGGGCGAGTGCGCTATGCCAAAATTCGGTCCGACCCCTCGGACTACCCGCGACGAGTCCGATCGAATGAGCCCAAACACGGGGGGTATTGGTCGAACCGTTTCCGAGTTAGTACCGGGATGGACGGATGGGATGGGGAGGATCGGGGTCATTGGGTCTTGTCTGTGTCTAAATGGCCGATGGGGGTGGACTTTCGCGGCTCTCCGGTCACCGTTGCCGCCGCTGCGGCCCTCGAGTCCGAGGTCGCGAATTCCTCGGAGGGGGGCAGGGGGGGCGGGTCGCGCTGCGCGCTCCCCTATCCCCCCTACCCCCCCTCCTCGTCATTCGCCCCCCCGGCCTCGAGACCCTTCGCGGCGGGTCGACCGCCCTCCTCTAAATGTGCAAGAGGTGTGATTTTGTATGAAAGGATGGTAAAGGGGGGGAGGTAGGGGGAAGGTGACGGTCCCTGGGGGTGGATCTCGCGGGGTGACGGTTATCCGCCAAAGTGTCCACCCACCTATCCGCGATGGGTTTGGAGATATTCCCATCCTTCCGAAAAGAAATGCCACTTTCGTATGGAGGGGGGGCGAAGGGGGGCAGGCGGGGGGAAGTAGACCGTCCCGGCCGATGGGTCTCGGGGAGAAACCGTTATCCCCCAAAGCGACCGCACGGGCAGGTGCCACCGCTGAGGAGCTACGGGGATCGGATAGTCCACACAGGTTGTATGGAGTGTAAAAAAAATGTATGAACGGGATGGGGATGACATTTTCCTTGGTGACTACCGATGACCCTCTATGACATTCCACAAACGCCAACCTTCCATCCCTCGTAGTTTCCGAGGACCGCTCACCATCTTTGTACCAGGTCGATGGACCGAGGACCAAGAAATTTCCCGGGACGCGCTACGCCACCCTCCATACGACGGGATGAGATATATCGCTCCAGAAAATCTCCTTGTGGGTGAAATAAATCGCTTTTCCGAAAAACCATAAATTTGTATGGTGGCGGGATGAAGGGGTGGAAATCCCGAAAATCGGGATGGCTTTTAAGAAGCATCCCACCGAGGGATGGAAACGCGCCACGGCGACCGACCACCTATCCCGCACGGTTTTAGAGATATTCCCATCCCTTTCGCCGAAAATGCCACTTTTGTATGGAGACGGGATGAAGGGGGCGGGATGGGGGGATAAAGTTTATCCGAGAAGTTGGACCACCACTATGGATTATCATCCCCCTAAGACGCCGCCCACCTATCTCCGGCGGTTCCGGAGATGTTCCACTTTGAAAAATCCAAAAAGTTGTATGGAGTTTAAAAAAAATGTATGAACGGGATGGGGATGACATTTTCTTTGGTGACTATCGATGACCCTCTATGACATTCCGCAAACGCCACCCTTCTATCCCCCGTAGTTTCCGAAGACCACTCACCAACTTTTTACCAGGTAGGTGGACCGAGGACCGAGAAATTTCCTGGGGCGCGCTACGCCACCGTCCATACGATGGGATGAGATATACCGCTCCAGAAAATCTCCTTCCGGTTGAAATAAATCACTTTTCCGAAAAACCATAACTTTGTACGGTGGCGGGATGAAGGGATGGGATACTCGAAACGCGGGATGGCTTTTAAGAAGCGTCCCACCGAGGGACGGAAACGCGCCATTGAGACCGACTTCCTATCCTCGATGGTTTCGGAGATATTTCCATCCTTCAAAGAAATTGCCACTTTTTGTATGAAGGGGGGGCGAAGGGGGGGACGTGGGGGGAAGTAGACCGTCCCGGCCGATGGGCCTCGGGGAGAAACCGTTATCCCCCAAAGACGCCGCCCACCAATCCCCGGTGGTTGAGGAGGTAGTCCACTTTGAAAAGTCCAAAAAATTTGTATGGAGTTTAAAAAAAATGTATGAACGGGATGGGGATGACACTTTCCCTGGTGACTACCGACGACCCTCTATGACATTCCGCAAACCCCGTCCCTCTGCGACTAATACTTTCCCAGATCCCGTCACCAACTTTTTACCAGGTCGGTTTACCGAGGATATGAGATTTTTCTGGAGGTCACCGGGGAATTCCCTACACGACCACCTACAGCGGGGAAACCCCCGACCGCTCCTTCTAGGAGAACAAATCGATGAGTGAGTCAGTCAGTAGGTCGTTGAGTGGTATTTCGGCTTTATAGTTTATTAATTATTTATTTATTAGGCTTATTAATTTATATGTATTAATTAATAATTAATAATTATTAATATTAATTAATTTAATTAATTATATAATTAATTAAAATTCATGAAAACTTTCCTTCCTCGTTTGGTTTATTTTTGATATATTACGCTTTAGCCTCCTTTGCTTACTTCCTATCTTTATTAAATTTAGATAACAAGTACATATACAGATGAATTATTAATTGAATATTCAAATTGAATATTTCAGATTATTAATAAATTGAATATTATATTACAACATAATTTATATTTAGTTTTTTAAAGATTTAATTAAAAAGACAAAAAAGAAAACCTATTAAAGTATTATATACACTATCATGCACTGTCTGTTCTGCCACTAAAATGTTTATTCTTTGTTTATTACATAAAAATTAATAATTTGATGAAGCGCAACGCGGCACAGGTCCGTCTAGCATCACGACTCGCCCCGCACTGATTTTATGGACGAGAACGGGCTAGCGCTGAGTAAGTGGGGAAATATTTTTGATAAAAACATTATATAAAATTCAATTTTACGAATTTTCAAAAAGCGCTTTCAACAAATCATGCTACATTGTTATCTTCATAAGTGTACAAAATTTCATAATCTTTTGATAAATATTGTAGAAGTGAGATTGTTATAACTGAAAATAAAAGGGGTGAGTTTAGAATTTTTTTCCTGAATCAATTTCAATAAAATAAAATTTTTAATCCCAACAAATCATTCCTCATATCTTGTAGATAAACATATATTTTTTTCGCTGAAGAAAAGGCGTATATATAATGAATAATACTGTTACAAAATGTTGCAAAAATTTAATTTTTTGGAAGGATAAGCCTTAATAAGCCCGGGGTATGAAAATTTATGAGAGTAAAATCAAAATTGTCACACGGTATGCGTTACGTTCTATTTTCGAATATTTTAGAACATCTGAAGTTTTAGAGATATTGCACCATCTACACAATACATAATATCTCTGAAACTAGAATATGTTACGTAATAATACAGCTTGCGAAAACTAGATGGCATCTGAGCACAAGAGATGGCCCTGATATTAATTCGTTATGATAAATGTTTTTATAATTTTTATTATGTATTTTATAATCGTTCGTAAGGAGTAAACTCCAGTCGTGCGTCTGAGCTGACACACACACTTTTTTTCTAATAGACCTTCCTACGAGGACAAGTTTTTATGTATACTTATTATACATATTATTTCGTATATATATTATATATTATTTCGATGGTATAATGTTAGAAAGAATATGTGTTTTCGAAGCATATGCATTTGACATTGTAAAGAATTATTTTATATTGTTTTCTATCTATAATCTATTTATTTGTTTTATATTTATTTGTTGATATCCACCAACAACCAATTTTTACTTACTTCCACCAACAACAATTGCTTACTTTTATTTCCATACAAGTATGCAATTTACTTGTGTAAGTTAAACGGAGTCCTTAATGGGTCCGCTCCGTCCGCGATGGAAATCGGCCTCCATTCAGAGAACTCTTCTACCCCATCGGTTATCTGCGACATTATGTGACCAGCCTATTGCCACTTCAACTTGCTAATTCTCTTAGCTATGTCGACAACCTTGGTTCTTCGGCGAATTTCAGAATTACTAATCCTATATCCACCAAAGAAACTCTGAGCACAACTCTTCAAACGAATTCAAAATGTCACTGATCAATATAATTTAATCAGTGTTTGAAAGTGTATTAAAGAAAGTCGCTTTGAAGAAAATCCCACAAGTATCTATGACAGTTAAGTATGTAATGGCTTAAGTATGATTCACTGAACTTAACCTAGTCAAACATAAGTTGCAAAGCATTAACGGAATGTTGAAATAGAACACAATGACAAAGCACGCAAGCATGATGCGATTTACTGCTATAATGGCTTATTGTGGATACCACAATTCAAATAGCATCAGGAAACGTTGCCTTTTTCAATGAATCATCATTACCTTCTAGCTTCATATGGAAGTGAATATTTGAAATATTAAAATATAAATTATAAATGTCAATTACATTTTGTACTTACTAGCTAGTGCCCGCGACTTCATGTGCGTTGAAAAATAAAAGATAAAACGCCTGACAAAATATGTAAAGCAATATGATGCCTGACATTATTCTGTTGCCAAGCATTGGGTCTTTATTTTTAGATAGCTGGTGCCCGCGGCTTTGCCCGCGTGAAATACTCTCGCCTATGTCCATCCTGAAATTCTATTCGAACTATTGGTGAAAGGTTTTCTTAAGACGGATGAGTAGTTTCGAAGAAAACCTCCTACAAACTAACAAACTTTATACCTCTTAATAATATTTAAAGAAAGTAATATTTGTTCCCAATAAAAAGTATGAATGTAATTTAATTAAAAGAAATAAAGCAGCGATCCCAATAAGCAATTAAAAAATGTTATTGTTAACTACAAACTAAAATATCGGTTATCTTTTTTCAGACAGCGAGTATCCCGGTTAATGTTAGCAAAACCTATTCTTGAAGAGGGTTACCACAAAAGAGAGTATAAAAATGTTAATGGTTTATATCTGGCTATTACGATGTTCTAATGACGAGATGTGATGATCCCTAATGAGGCTTCACAATCTATTTCTAAATATATTCATGTGGGTGTACCAAAAAAAAATCTAAAAGATAGACAGGTTTTTCAACTAGAATTTATTCATTGACCGCTAGACAAGACTAGCTAGACAGAGTAACTTACTCATTTGGGTTGGGATATGTCCGAGGAACACAGGAGTATGTTATAATATGCAATGCACTGCAATAAATAAAAATCTTTTTTGGGACAACTGTTATCGCTTTTTCTACGATTTTATTCGTTAACTGTTAGAAATACTATATATTTTTTGGATCCCTATTTTAAGTACACAATTATTGTGATTATAACCACTTTTCAAAATGTAAATTCCATCATGAAGTATGCTACAAGAATTTTATATATGATAATTTTAAAATAACTCCTAATAAATAAATTAACAAAATAGGTATGATAAGGTTCGGGTCGGTTCAATTCACGCACGTCAATCACTGCCGCGCGGAACAATCTCAATTCCACGCGGGCGAAGCCGCGGGCACAGCTAGTTACTCATTTATTTTCTTTTTCAACACGGACGAAATCGCGGGCACCAGCTAGTTAATAAATGAAGAAGTCACCAGTCCAAAAATTTTATTAATAAATTATTTCTAGACATAACCTTTATCACACTTCGTTGTGCGATTTATGAACTCACTACTTTAGTAAATATATATAGTTACTTTAGTTACTTATTTTAATGACGTGATGTCTCATTCGATTTACATCTTATTATCTTTATTACATTTTATGTTATAAAATTTACTAACTTTTCTAAGCAAAATCGCTTAATTAAAATATGTAAAATAAATTCACATATACTTTTGAATAACGTTTAAGATTTTAAGATAAATTAGTATTAATGTTATTATTTAATTTTAATTTATTTAAAGAAATAGTTTTTTAATTTGGGAAACAGTGTACCACGCGAACATCCCCATAAATTTTACAGCAGAGCGGTTTAATCACCCTTAGACCATCTCGGTGTAATTTTTCATATAAACGTCTCGAGAGGTTTCAATTCTGGCAAGCAATTTCGCTGTTTCCAGTTAAATCGATATTATACAGGCCGTGCTACAGTCCGGAACAATGTGATCCTTTTAATGGGTGAAAGTTATACGAAATCATTTGTCCGTGAAAATTATATAGGGCTGAAGCAATCGACTTATGACTGGTTTACCATTCGAAATATTAAATGGTTTACCTTTGATAAACGTATTGGAAGCAAAATTATATTTGTACATTTAAGCGTTACAAAACTACTGAGCGTTTATAGTCATAAAAAATGTTGAACTATTTCACCATAATATATTCACATAAATTATTGTTGCCTTAGTTTAATCGAATACTCACGAGCCTTATTAATAATATTTTTATTTTTGAAGAACCATATGTTTTTCCCGCCATTTTTTAATTTTGGTCAATGGGCGAATACTAGTCCATTTAAATCTTAAGCGCACGCGCGGGCGCATCTGAATATTGTGATCTTTCACAATTAGAGCAAGAATAGTTCACTAATTAATTACACATAATGAAACTCGTTGAGGTTCCTCTTAATTGAAATGGAATTTATTTGAACCGAAGTCTAGATTGAATACGATATTTTTGACTTGGACAGGTATATTAATCTAATAAAACTTATTACACGCGGCTCATAAATTTCACTTGGTGTACCTATCCGACAAAGATCACGCACCTTTTTGCCGACAACCCCTAGCTAGCTCTTTTTCATGCAGAATACATATACGAAGCACGCAACCCTTTCACGTCTATTTATTTTCAAAAGGAACAAAGCGTAACAATAAAAAGTTGGGGACTTGCGAACGCGATTCAACTTGGTATCTTAGTAGGGAAATGGGTAGGTTCAGATTGAATTTATAGTGTGTCATTTCTGTTGTGCTATTTCATTCGTCGGAAGGTTCAACGTTTTTACGACTCTTTATAATTCTATTCAAATCCAATTCAAACACTCATCTAGCGATTTAGCATAAAAATGTTGTTACTTTTATATTTTACTAGCGGCCCGCCACCGGCTTCGCGAGAATTTTTTCTGCAAATTATAAAAGTTTTTCTCATTTAATGCTCTTTTCATTAGTAAAAACCGCATAAAAGCCGTTGCGTAGTTTAGAAGATATAAGCGTGCATACAGACGGACAGATGGCGAGAAGTGACTTTTGTTTTATACTATATAAAGATATACATACTAGCTGGTGCCAGCGACTTAGTCCGCGTTGAAAAATGAAAAATATAACATCCGATAAACGCCTGATTTATCTTTATGGCTGTGACGACAGTGATTAGTCACCCTTGTCTAAAATATCTTGTCTAAAAATCATATATACACTTAAATACCTATTTTCTGTCACATATTTAATTTAGTAGTGTAATTTCATTTTCTCTTCATAAGAACCTTCCTCGGACTTCAACGAATATTTGAAAACTGAACCAAATCGAATTCTCGAGTTTTGCGCTTAGCCAACACATTTAGCGATTCATTTTTATTGATATACTAGCTGGTGCCCACGACTCCGTCCGCGTTGAAAAATATTAAGTAGCCTATCCTGTGTCCCGTACGTCCAAATGTTTATCTACCATGTTTCATGAAAATCAGTTAATTCGTTTCAGAGTTATGGAGGAACATACATACATACATACATACATACATACATACAGAAAAAAATTCTAAAAATCGTCAATTTACTAGTAGTTTCAGTATCATGTATATAAAATATAGCTTATACTACTCGCTGATAAATCGGTGTGTGGGTGTGGGTGTGTGTGGGTGTGTGTGGGTGTGTGGGTGTGTGTGTGTGTGTGTGTGTGTGTGTGTGTGTGTGTGTGTGTGTGTGTGTGTGTGTGTGTGTGTGTGTGTGTGTGTGTGTGTGTGTGTGTGTGTGTGTGTGTGTGTGTGTGTGTGTGTGTGTGTGTGTGTGTGTGTGTGTGTGTGTGTGTGTGTGTTACATAATAATGTTTAATGTTTATTTCAATAGGCAGATGGTGATGATTATTAAGATTGTTTTAAAGTAATTAAACGAGTTTGTTAAAACTTTAAAGAAGTTAATTATGAAACTGAAATCACAAAATTTACTTACACTCGCGAAGTTTATCATTAAAATTTCATAATTTCAACCCGATGGTAAATACTTTCATCTAATTAAAAAGAGAATATTTCTTCTCCCGACGTAATATCAAAGCTTCAAAGCGTCGCGTGTCGCCTACATACTCACGTGAGCACTACGCAAAGGCCAACATTCCTTCGGGGCTGAAGTAGCAACATTCCTCTCTGAGATTTAACTGCGCCGTAATTCAACGTTACGATCTATGTATGTACTCACACACCTTTATTTTTAAGCACATCCGTGAGGGCAGCCCTTCAGCTAGTAAAACTATAGAGATTTTTCACTCCTTACCACCTTACCATCTTTTGACTTGTCATAGTTTTGACATTGCCGCACTTACCATCTTTTGACTTGCCATAGTTTTGACATTGTCGCACTTGCCATCTTAAGATTCTTCCATTGACAAGAATTAAAATTATATAGTAATAGCGAATCGGCACCGACTTCGCAAGGGTATTAAGTTTTCAATATTTTTTTCCAGTTTTTCTCTTCATAAGAACCGCCCTAATTACTTTCTTCGGAAAAAAAATAGTCAAATAAAATTGGTCCAGCCCTTCTCGAGTTTTAAATTTAGCATATTTAGAGATTGAATTTTATTTAGTATATAGATTAATCCACGTAAACACATTACTTGTTAATAATCAAAGTAAAAACATAACCGATGGTAGGTACAACTTTTGACTTTTGTACGTAGTAATTTTAATAATTCTGTCAATAATCGAGGTCGTTCAACATCGTAAGACAATTATATATTTTGTGGTTCGAACCTTATAACGCGTAGATAATTTTATTAATACTCAATACCCTAACCTATAATTTACTCCCATTCACGAACTAACTACCAGTTGCGAGAAGAATAAACCAAATTATATATGAAAAAGGTTGTGAAAGAAAAAAAATGTAATTTTACTCATTTATGTGGGCAATTCAGACATGACAAGAATATAAGAATATATACTATTCAAAGATTGATTTCATAAAAAAATACTTAATGCTTCGTTTCCTAAAACGTTTTCAACTGGACCCATATGTTACATTATTATACATTAATAATTATTCTACATAGACAGTACCGTATTAAAAAATATAAATAAAATAAAAGCATTTTTTATGAATGGAACAGTTATCGATCTCTAGTTATTATTAATATAAATATTATATCATTTAACTGCTGCAATTTGCCGATTATCATTTATGAAGAAGTCTTTTTAAATGGCCTTATTATTTAATTCTGTCCTATACTTTCTTTGTTTATTTTCAAGTATATTTTTCTCTACTTTAATGGCCGAGACGATTATGATGAAACTGCAGTAAGTACGCAGCAAGCACCGAGTTGTAATTTTCTTTAATACGCTCTTATGAGGAAGTTTCTCGTGTAATAAAGTTGACTTTATTTTTAAAATGGCACTTAGCTAGTTTTCCAGCCATAAAACGTGGGATGCGAACTAATTTCATAAAATACAAGGTATCGTGACCTTATTTCATGGAAGTTGGTTGCTTGAAACTAACGTTCGACTTTGTTATCGAAAAGTAAAGTTTGGAATTTATAGCGTCACTTGACATTGTAAAAAGCAGCAGGAGAATACTATCTGCGATCTGCAATACGGTGCTACTTCGGCTTAATTGTAGTTCTTGGCAATTGCACTTAATGGGTTAGAGAAAAATAGTAAGTAGAGTTCATTGGCATAATTTTATTGGAATTAAAATTATAAAAGTTATTGTAGTTTCAACACAAATAAACTGTATATTTATCTCTATAAAGGCTCAGAACTATATTATAGATTCCGTGTCACAAAATTCCCACTTTGTGATAAATACGCTAAACAAGAATTAAATGTATAATAATACGACGTACCTCTGTATGTACCAACGCTTAGATCTTTTAAACTACGCATCAGATATTAATGCGGTTTGCACTAATAGAAATAGTTTTAAAAGAAGAAAGGTTTTTATATGTATGTATATAATTTGCTGAAAAAAATTTGTACGAAGCCGGAGGCGGTCCGCTAATAAATGATAAAAATATGAAGTGAACTCAACTTGACTTCATTTGCGCGAACAATTCATAGACTTTCCCAACAATTCATAGTGAAATTGTAATTGTAAAAATAGCCTTTCGTGTATTTCGTGTAAAATACACGAAATTTAATGTTCTATTATATCTAATAGGCACAAAGCCGAAAGGTGATTTCAGTAATTCAACAGGAAATTACATGTAATTTCGTTTGGTCAAATACAAAGCGTAGTTTACCATTAATTTCAATTGGCAAGCACCCGAAAGTAAGCGCCTACTTACATTCAACACTTACTATAAAAATGGGTTGAAGCAATCACGCTAATGAAAACAAGCCACGCTGCCGTCTAGTAAATATTCAACGGATATTCAGTTACAGGAGCTCGCTCCACATACGGTTCTAGTGTTAAGGCTTATCCTTCCAAAAAATTAAATTTTTGCAACATTTTGTAACAGTATTATTCATTATATATACGCCTTTTCTTCAGCGAAAAAAATATATGTTTATCTACAAGATATGAGGAATGATTTGTTGGGATTAAAAATTTTATTTTATTGAAATTGATTCAGGAAAAAAATTCTAAACTCACCCCTTTTATTTTCAGTTATAACCATCTCACTTCTACAATATTTATCAAAAGATTATGAAATTTTGTACACTTATGAAGATAACAATGTAGCATGATTTGTTGAAAGCGCTTTTTGAAAATTCGTAAAATTGAATTTTATATAATGTTTTTATCAAAAATATTTCCCCACTTACTCAGCGCTAACCCGTTCTCGTCCATAAAATCAGTGCGGGGCGAGTCGTGATGCTAGACGGACCTGTGTCGCGTTGCGCCTCATCAAATTATTAATTTTTACGTAATAAACAAAGAATAAACATTTTAGTGGCAGAACAGACAGTGCATGATAGTGTATATAATACTTTAATAGGTTTTCTTTTTTGTCTTTTTAATTAAATCTTTAAAAAACTAAATATAAATTATGTTGTAATATAATATTCAATTTATTAATAATCTGAAATATTCAATTTGAATATTCAATTAATAATTCATCTGTATATATACTTGTTATCTAAATTTAATAAAGATAGGAAGTAAGCAAAGGAGGCAAAAGCGTAATATATCAAAAATAAACCAAACGAGAAAGGAAAGTTTCATGAATTTTAATTAATTAATATTAATAATTATTAATTATTAATTAATACATATAAATTAATAAGCCTAATATAAATAAATAATAAAGCCACTATAAAGCCGGATTCCCACTCACGTATCTAGTGACTCATCGAATTGTTCTCCTAGAAGGAGCGGTGGGGGGTTTCCTTATTGTAGGTGGTCGCGTAGGGGACGCCCCCGTGACCTCCAGAAAAATCCGATATCCTCGGTACACCGTTCTGGTAAAAAGTTGGTGAGCGGTTCTCGGAAACTATGAGGGATAGAAGGGTGGCGTTTGCAGAAGGTCATAGAGGGTGATCGGTAGTCACCAAGGAAAGTGTCATCCGGTCTACCGGGGCACAAAAAAAAAGCCCCCTCCTTGGACCCCCCCGACCGTAACTCGGAAACGGCGCGTCACAGCCGTGTCGTGTTTGGGCTCATCGGGGACGTCTCGACGAGATAAAAAGTTTGACACCCCCGCGGACCCCCCGACCGTAACTCGGAAACGGCGCGTCACAGCCGTGTCGTGTTTGGGCTCATCGGGGACGTCTCGACGAGATAAAAAGTTTGACACCCCCGCGGACCCCCCCGACCGTAACTCGGAAACGGCGCGTCATAGCCGTGTCGTGTTTGGGCTCATCGGGGACGTCTCGACGAGATAAAAAATTTGACACCCCCTCGGACCCCCCCGACCGTAACTCGGAAACGGCGCGTCACAGCCGGGTCGTGTTTGGGTTCATCGGGGACGTCTCGACGAGATAAAAAGTTTGACACCCCCGCGGACCCCCCCGACCGTAACTCGGAAACGGCGCGTCATAGCCGTGTCGTGTTTGGCTCATCGGGGACGTCTCGACGAGATAAAAAATTTGACACCCCCTCGGACCCCCCCGACCGTAACTCGGAAACGGCGCGTCACAGCCGTGTCGTGTTTGGGCTCATCGGGGACGTCTCGACGAGATAAAAAGTTTGACACCCCCGCGGACCCCCCCGACCGTAACTCGGAAACGGCGCGTCACAGCCGTGTCGTGTTTGGGCTCATCGGGGACGTCTCGACGAGATAAAAAGTTTGACACCCCCGCGGACCCCCCCGACCGTAACTCGGAAACGGCGCGTCATAGCCGTGTCGTGTTTGGCTCATCGGGGACGTCTCGACGAGATAAAAAATTTGACACCCCCTCGGACCCCCCCGACCGTAACTCGGAAACGGCGCGTCACAGCCGTGTCGTGTTTGGGCTCATCGGGGACGTCTCGACAAGATAAAAAGTTTGACACCCCCGCGGACCCCCCCGACCGTAACTCGGAAACGGCGCGTCACAGCCGTGTCGTGTTTGGGCTCATCGGGGACGTCTCGACGAGATAAAAAGTTTGACACCCCCGCGGACCCCCCCGACCGTAACTCGGAAACGGCGCGTCATAGCCGTGTCGTGTTTGGGCTCATCGGGGACGTCTCGACGAGATAAAAAATTTGACACCCCCTCGGACCTCCCCGACCGTAACTCGGAAACGGCGCGTCACAGCCGTGTCGTGTTTGGGTTCATCGGGGACGTCTCGACGAGATAAAAAGTTTGACACCCCCGCGGACCCCCCCGACCGTAACTCGGAAACGGCGCGTCATAGCCGTGTCGTGTTTGGCTCATCGGGGACGTCTCGACGAGATAAAAAATTTGACACCCCCTCGGACCCCCCCGACCGTAACTCGGAAACGGCGCGTCACAGCCGTGTCGTGTTTGGGCTCATCGGGGACGTCTCGACGAGATAAAAAGTTTGACACCCCCGCGGACCCCCCCGACCGTAACTCGGAAACGGCGCGTCACAGCCGTGTCGTGTTTGGGCTCATCGGGGACGTCTCGACGAGATAAAAAGTTTGACACCCCCGCGGACCCCCCCGACCGTAACTCGGAAACGGCGCGTCATAGCCGTGTCGTGTTTGGGCTCATCGGGGACGTCTCGACGAGATAAAAAATTTGACACCCCCTCGGACCTCCCCGACCGTAACTCGGAAACGGCGCGTCACAGCCGGGTCGTGTTTGGGTTCATCGGGGACGTCTCGACGAGATAAAAAATTTGACGCCCCCCTCTTACTCCCCCCCCCCCCCCCCCCTCCTTTAAAATTACACAATTAATAATAAGACCCAAAACCAAACCAAAACAATTAGACATGGCAAAAGACAAGACAAAACAAAAACAAAACGAAAACGTGAATAAATTTTCTACAAGCTTTTTTTTTTTTTTTTAATTCTATTGACATGAATTTTAAAAATTATAAAAAAGGGCTTTTGATAGCTTTTAGAAAAATCAAGCGCTGAATTAAAAATATGGAGAAAATAATAAATGTTAAGTGTGCCTTTTACAGTTCAATATACCTTAAAAAGCCCCACAGAGTTTCCATTTAATCCACTCAGCCGCTTTTTTGTCCCACTCGATAGATTTTTTGAAGAACAAGAAAAAAAAATTGAAGAAACAAGATTCTCGCTCTAAAAAGTTCGTAATCTTTATCAAAATGAAAAAAAAAAAACATTTTTTGTCTCAATTTATTGTCACCACTCACTTGGTGAATTTGAAAAAAAATGTCAAAATTAAAAAAAAATTATTACCGCCGGCATTAGCGTTACCCAAACAAAACGTACTACGCGAAGTTTGCACGGTTGGTGCAAAAACTCGATTGTTTTTACTGAAAATTAAAAAATTTGTTAGTTTTGATAAAAACTTTTGTTTTGGCTCTTTTACCATATATTTTATATTCGTATAAAGAAATATACATACATCTATACATATAAATAAAATTGGAGTGTCTGTTTGTAATATTGAAATAACCGTTTTTTACTACATGCATATGAATATATATACGTACATACACCATATATGAGTACATACACCAAAATAAACCAACCACATAACCAAACCAAATTTTTATCTGTCTGATTTTGACGGAACTTTTATTGGCAGGTAGCTGATTTAATGAGGAGTAACTTAGGCTACGTTTATTTTAGAAAAAATCCAAAATAACATCCAAAATAACATTTTTTACAATTTTTGTGTGTCTGTCTGTTTGTTTGTTCCGGCTAATCTCTGAAATGGCTGGACCGATTTTGACGGGACTTTTATTGGCAGGTAGCTGATGTAATAAGGAGTAACTTAGGCTACGTTTATTTTAGAAAAAATACACCCCGGGCCAAGCCGGGAGCGCGCCGCTATACACTCTAAAAACATAACCCTCGTTGTGGCGCAGACGGGTAAAAATTTTTACTAGGTAACATAATTTACTACCTAAATAACAAAACACGCTTCATTGTTACTGAATTATCCCTCTACATCGTAAATAATTATAAATTTGTAGTATGTATTTGCAGTAAAGTAGGCTCAGTCGACTATGTCGTGCCTTTGTCGTCTAGTCTCCATACTACTCTTTGCCATCTCTGTGCGGTCGATCTCTTGTAGAGGGTGGCGCGGGGAAATTAGCCTAATAATTCAAGGCCAAATCGGCGTTATACACCTTAAGAAAACTTCTTATATAGAAAAAACATACTATATGGTCGAATCAACGGCTTAAACTTTTTAACAAATTTGGTATCTCATATAATCTATAAATATATATTTTTCGATACCTAACTACTACAAAATGTGAATTTTATTTGAATTAATGAATAAATTAATTAAGTATTTCAAAATATGACAATGATCTATTATTTTACATTTCATGATGTTGAACATACTTTTTTTTTACCAAAATGAGCGTAGCCTAAATACCTAATAATTAAGGTACAATATTTCACAAAAAAAAATTGTTGCTTCTAAAAGATAACCGTTCAGATTTAAAATTGAAAGGTTTTTCTTAAATATTACGAAAAATATGACAAAACTAATTAAAACTTTAGTACAGAACTTAACGTTACTGAAAAGCTTAAAAAAAGTAGTTGTCGCTGAAAATTTTTATTTCTCCGACACGAAAGGTCTTTTTTTGAGTAGTAATTTATTATTTATTTTTTTATTTTTTTCAGAAAATAGAATATTTTGTAAAAATCTGCTCGATTCAAACTTTTTTAAATTATCTGTTTTATTTTTTCTCTATGGAGTCAAATTAGGCGACTAAAATAACGCTTTTCTGCTAAGTTCTCGCCTTTAGAAAATTTAACCTTCACGCTCGTGTTTGAGAACCTCTAATTTATTAAGAAGCGTTTGAGTATTCAGTCAAACGTGACCTAGGTGTTTTAAGCCAGCAAGTGGGAGAAAAATGTTTTATGACAGCTGAAACTAGGTGCCGAAATGTTGCATTTGATTAAGGGAAGCTCTACACTTCATTAAACCGACTTTATCTAGATATAATAATCATAACCATTTATATGTAGTTACGTTATAGCTAGGTACAGTAAATTAATATTGACTACACCAATCATTAATCAATTAAATATTGATTATGAAGTTCTATTTCCACTAGTTAATGGTTACTGCTAGGTGTACAATTACTCGCATGTGTAGGTTGCAGACCAGAAAACAAAGCTAAGGGCTAAGCCAACAACTGAAATACCAAATTATACTAATTATCAAATGCCTGGGAAAAGCTGCCAAGTATTATTTAATAACTCTAAATATCAAAGAAAAATTTTAAACGATAGAAAACGTTATAAAAACATTGTATAAGATAATAAATAATTGGGTACATTTTTACGATATAAATAGCTTTTATATTTAAAAAAAAACTTATTTTATTAGATGATTCTTGTTATTTTATACGTTGTTTTTATTTTTGGAGTTTACTAATGGATTGTTGTTCACATTGCGATTTTTTATGTTAAGGTCGACAGACAGGCTGACGATTCACTTGATAATAGGTGGCTACCGTCGCCTATAATACAAGCGAAGTGATAAGTGCAGCAAGTACGCTAACTCAAGATAAACTTGACATTTAAACTTTGCGCGAAATTGTTACGAAAACGCAATAGTTAAAAACACAATAATAAGTCATTGTCAATAAGTAATTTAAAGTCATAATTAATTAACTTTTGTATTCATATATGCAGTTAATATTTTACATTTCATCATGTATAAAGGTTTGTAATAAACCGGTGAGTCGACGCAAAACGCGGCGTCCCACTTTCTGTTAATTAAATACCTGTGGAAAGATCGCTTTTCGTATTTATGCGATAAGCCTTTTCATGATGATTTATTGACTTTATTTACATCAGATGAATATAATGTCCCCGAATGCTCGTTGTGAAAGTTGATATGAGTTCCCTGAAGTTTGAAAAAGACATTCATTTTAATAAGGGAGGAATCGATCGTTCATAAATTTATTACCTGAGTAATAAATTTATACCTTTTAAATATACTACTTTCTAATCTATGTATAAAAATGTTATGTTGGTTTGTGTATGCTCCACAACCCTCGAAATCATAAACTAGCTGACGCATTAACTCGAAATTTTTACACAGCATGTTAAAATAAAAGTTTAAATGTTTAAATGTTATAATAAAATGTTGTTATAATAATGTTAAAGAATGTTTAAATAAACAGAGGAATAAGAGGCATATATACTTTTTTCCCAGAATTCCAAAGGGAACCGATTTTATTTTATATAAAAAAAAAAACATAATTTCATACGTTAACCGTTGTTATGACAACCGTGGAACCTTGCTGAAGCTAGTAATTTATATTTGTTATAGGTAAATATCTATAGATTCAAAAATATAGATTTTTGACAGTATTTGATATGGCTGAGAAAATATATATAAATAGGTAATTGACATGTACTGACCTGCAATATTAAAACTTCCAATTAGTAGTGTCCACAGGGATAGAAGTCGGCTCGGGCTGGCGCGCGGCAAACACTCCATTTTATCACCGAAAATAAACCGGTCAAAAAGTAAATAT
Source organism: Synanthedon andrenaeformis (assembly GCA_936446665.2). NCBI lineage: Eukaryota > Metazoa > Arthropoda > Insecta > Lepidoptera > Sesiidae > Synanthedon > Synanthedon andrenaeformis. The sequence continues at coordinate 6,211,579 of OW387781.2, read as the reverse complement.
TTCTTAACACTTGGCCAAAACCCTCAAGATTACATTTTCAACGTAATGGTTGTTTGTTCTTCTTAAATTCCTCTGCCCTTCTGAAACAATGGATAGAGAAAATATATAATTCTACGAAAATTTCAAAATTACATTAATTTCAGGTGTTCGTGATATTTTCTGAGTTTACATGTTATTTATATACCTAATATGTTATTTTATTTATAAATATATATTTTAAAAAAATTAAAATAATAATTTTTAGAAACAATCAGATGACTGCCTGCAGTGTGCCCTGCCACTACTAAATAAAATAAACTTTAATATTATAAAGAGATTTTCTCTTATAATATAGTATATTTTTGTATTTTTTTATTTGTCTTTTGGTTTGCAATTTAATGATTGTAACACAAAAACTACTGGGCCGATTTTAAAATCTGTAAAAAGCTATATTATCAGCGAGTAACATATAACATAACATATAATCATCATATATATAACATAACGGGACGCCTATAAGCCTGACATCGTGGTTATCGATCGATCTCAATGCCGAACGACGCTTGTTGACATCACTGTCCCGCCGAAAAAGATAAGCTTAGTAAGTACTCGTAGATAGACTTGGCTCACGTGGTGACCGCCATGTGGGATGTGGATTCGACCATTATCGTCCCGATAGTCGTGTCAGCGAACGGTCTTATAGCGAAGAGCCTCGACCAACACCTCAAGAGGCTCTCACTAGATGGCTGGGCCAAGGGACAGATACAGAAGGCGGTACTTCTTGACATGGCACGTATTGTCAGGAGGTTCCTCACTCTGCAGCCCTAACCACCGGTAGCTTGGGCCTTGCCCCGCTACCAGGGGTTATATTTTATAAGTAAGTAGCTGTTCTATAGTTCTTAATATTTAGACTAATGGTCTAAAAGCATATTAAAACAGTTTTATGAAGAAGTTGTTAAAATAATTTCATTAACTACTCGTATCTAAGTATTCTGCGTTTATACTATAACAGTTATGAGTAGATAGAATTGTAGTGCACATTCTACAGATTTACTTTCTGGTCATGAATAAAGAAACTATTTGTCCAATAAAAACTTTATGTTATACAACAAATAGAAATATGAATTTCATTTTTTTTGTAGCCGTGTATAAATTGAATATTTCTAACAACTCATCACGAATTCAACAAAATATACGAACAAAAGTGCTTCTAAATATTCAGTCCGTTAAAAAAATTTTATTCATTCTTTTTCGCTAGCTAATCAATCCTTTCACATCGTTTTATATATCAACACAAAATAAAACTATAATCATTCATTATACATAGGTAAACTTTGTGTCATCTTTACATAGTATAAAGTTGATATCGCTTTCCGTGTCTGTCTGTTGGGCCGCTAACTTCTCCTAAACTACGCAACGGATTTTTATACAGTTTTCACCGTCAGTTAGATGATTTTTCGAACTTTTATATCTACAATAAAATGTTTTTATATGTACAACCAAGTAGCCGAAATATAAATTTACATGGCTAACGTAGGCTAAATCTTAAGAGATCTTAAGAGATCTTTCCCGCGGCTTCGTCCGCGTCCGATTGCTACCAAACTTCACAGGAACACCCGCTGGACTTATCTGAAGATTATTTGAAAGTTTCATCAAAATCGGTTCAGCGGTTTTAGAGTCTATAGGGGACATATTACAAATCTGTCATGTCTGTTTCTTCGCTAACTTCTTCTAAACCACACAACGAATTATAATACGATTTTCACTTATGGAAAGAGGGAAAGAGGGTTTGTGTAGGTATAAGAAAAAATTGCATCCTAGACGAAGCCGGGAGCGGGTCGCTAAGTATATTACAAATAAAATATTTAGTAAACAAAAGAAATTCAAAAATGTGTCGCTCGAATTTAGACGGCTTTATTAAAAAAAAATCATGGTTTCCCAGGTCAGGGATAAGCCATAGTCTCCGCCATCAATCTTCATATTTCCTGGAGAATGTCTGACGAGAACCATCCGTCTTACGAAATTGGCGTCTATGTGCCGATTTCTTAGACGCAGATTTGTACGGTTGACAGAGAATTATTGATAACTTATTATAAAAGGTGACGCCATTAAACATAATTTATAATTAGCATTTTATTTTATTTTTAAATATTTTAGAGGTAAAATTAGTAAGTATTTTTGTTTGTATGTAGGAGGTATCGAAACCTCTAGTTAGAATAGAATTTCAGGATGGACATAGTCTAAATTTTCCACGCAAGCAAAGCTGCGGGCACCAGCTAACTAAAGCCGAGGCTCGACCGCGAAATGAATGAACAGAGATGAGCTTTGCGAGTTTTTTGAACCGAGAAATAGTATATAATAATGTAGCTCGACCTAAAAATAGTTGCCAGCGGTGTTAGTGTTGTGACGCATTTGACACAGAACGGTTGTGTTACAAAATGTATGAAGACTCCAGCTCTGTACCTAGATGATTTTCACACTAATTATGAAAAAAAGAAATTTTTAATAACCTGGCATAAAAGAAAACATAGACATTCACCAAGATATTGGATAAGTAGTCACATTGAGAGAAGCCGCTTACGCCTCTTTTTGCTCTTTCAGCCCGCTCCGCTAGACTTGCGTTGCGTTGCCGTTGCGAGTTAAGCGGGCTCATTTTGACCTCTTTCATTTCGCGGTCGAGTCTAGGCTTAATAATTAAGATCCAACGCCTGGCAAAAGTGTAATGTCAAACGTAATATTGCTTTACATATTTTGTCATCTTTACATATCTTTTATTTTTCAACGCGGACGAAGTTGAAGGCACCAACTAGTACTTTATACTAACATATTCTTATAAGCTTCTGTTATAATAACTCATCAAGTATATTTTCGCTTCAACAACAAATCATTACACACCTCTGACCGCGCCCCATTATCTTACCTGCTAAGAACGTAATATAACACCTCGAGTTTTATTACCTTGCAAATCATAAAAAGCAGCGGAAGAAACGAAATTTGTTAAATTAGTTGAACTTGAATTTTTATGAAAGGGTCGGCAGGAAGACTGAAGGTTTACTTTATGGAAGGTGGCTTCCTTTTAATACAAGCAACTCTGCAAATGCTGCAAGCCGACCATAGTCATTACCTACTAGGTGTACCCTAAAATATGCAAATGGTATCCCTTACTCACGTAGGGTGGGTGTTATAAGTTCGGTGAGTTTTGGTGAAATAGTTCACGGTGGTCTCTAAGGGGATGGTTGCTGCCGCCAGACGGTCTGCCCAATTTATGGGTGTTGACTGCGATAGAAAATTTAGTGTGCCCCGCCATTACTTAATTTTCTACTAAGGACTTAAGTAGTACATCACTACTAAGCGCTCAATTATGAAAGTTAAATTCAAAATTCAAATATGCAATAATATTGACATATATTTAATTTAGTAAATCTTTTTATGTACTAACTCGCTGTTCAGTTTTCACTTGTATACCACCCTGAAGCAATGTTTAAAAATTCAAGAAAAAGCGTCGTTTCCCAACTGCGGCCCTCCGGGGCACACTTAGCGGGGACTCCAGCGAAGTGGTGTAATGAAAATACTTAATGACCTAGAGGAAACAACAGCCAATGGCGGTAAGAAAGTGCTTCTACTCGTAACTGTATTCATTGTTTACTCGCCTTATATAATATTACCTTGTGTTTTTCTATTAAAATTTTATACTGAATTTTTCAACGATTATTATCAAACCTAAGTTGACGGCCAGCAGTTGTCTTCATAACCTTGGGCTAACAAGAGCAGAGATAAGTAGAGCGAGTTTAAAGGAAAAATTAAAAAAAAAATTATTAACACGGAAAACAAATGAAAAATTCACTTATGGAGCACATAGAACAAGTACATAAATAACTTTATTTGTCCTTATTACCATGGCGCTACTCATAAAATGTTACTAACATATTTTCCTGTCCAAGAGACATAAAAAATATTGTTTACAGAATTTGGCTAGAAGGACATTTTATGAATAGTACGAATCAAATTAGTACTATTTTCTCTGAAAATAAATTTGTTTTATATAGCAAGGTGCTAGTTGTTTTCTAGGATTGCTAATCTTCTCAAATATACGGTATACTTTCCTTCGTCTAGCAGGGGTTCCCAAACTTATTTTGTCTACTGCCCACTTTGAGAGTAAATTATTTTTTAGCGCCCCCATCCTAGCTAAATGAAATTACAAATCACCCCCCAAGCCTCTACACAACGCCCCCATTTTTTTTCTGGGTCTCTTACCGCCCCCCTTTAGGCCTGCAGCGCCCACAAGGGGGCGTTATCGCCCACTTTGGGAAAGACTGGTCTAGAGCATTTATAATTGTTTGAAACCAGCATACTTAGCCACACTAGCGACATGACATTGTATCATGATATTGAAAAGCCTCAAAGGCTCGTCTGGGACCAAAATCTACTTTTTTTTTTAATAGGATATACTGATAACTAGATTATCACTACATCCTAAAAAATAAATTATAGTGTATATTAGTCTTTCTGGACTGCCAACAAAGGTATTGTGGGTGACAACAAAAAAATTGGTCTACCCACAATGGTAAAAAAATATTTTCATAAGCGGTTTGATATTTGAAATAATACGAGAAAAAAAATATCCAAAAGGCGAAAAGCTGGAATAACGTACTCTACTTGATGTCAAGTAGTTACAAACATACAGACAACTGTGACAAGAGGAGAGCTGTTCGGCTACTTGCCAACTTTCTTCGTGGAGTTCTTGGACTTTTCATATAGATGCAATGCAGTCACTGGAAAACTTTTCTAGGACCTTTTAGTTATAAGTTCACAATATAATTGAGCTCTCAACTCGTTGATTATTAAAACGTATCAAATGCAATCAAATCATTTATTTCAAAACTACATGTGAAATAGGAATAGGAAGTTAGGAATAGGTAAAATGAAGTAAAAAAAAAAGTTTTTAGAATTTTTGTCTGTCAGTGCACACTAATCTCAGTAATGGCTTAATCGATTTGAATGCGGTTTGCACCGATATATTATAGAAAGAAAACTTCCAGTAACATTCAGTAATGTTCATACCAATCATACCTAACGGTTTACAAACAAAAAAGTATACCGAATACCGAGATATATATCACGCGTACGAAGTTGCGGGCACAGCTACGAAGCGTACGAAGTGGCAGGTTAATAAGATCTTTCAGTGAAATATAATGTAGAGCCACGAGTCTAGTCCGAAGCGGACGGGGCGGTGTGTGGGGATCCGAGGATAAGGTCTCGCTGTGATCTCGGACCCACACATCACCGCTGATGGTGGAATCCAGAGGGGTTTTATTGGGTATTCCCGGTGATAAGTCACTTCACTGCCGTGTCCCACCGATCTACCGTATCTTAAGATTATTAGGGTCCTTTTTATACAGTGTACTATCATTTATATTTTTATTCATCTATGTTTTTTCATATTAATTATTAATATACTTAGCACTTGCACTTAACTCGCGTTTTCGAGATTTTTGTAATAGCGCATTGCTGTATTCTTACACAAAAGAGATCGTCATTACAAGCCATAACTAACTTAAGGAAAACTAAGAATCTTTCAGAAGACTGCAATTCATAGTATTAAATTATTTTTTAAACTTATAATTTATAACTATTTCGTAATAAATAACTTTTTTTCTAATCACAAATTATTAAAAGCTATTTATGTAAAACCTATTTCCCGTACTTATATAAAAGCTACAAACGATAGCCGTTTCAATAAACCTCAATAAACTTTAAACAAAGTAACGCAGTGTCCCGTATGTCGATACAGACAGCGCGTTACACGGTTTGTATGGAATTCTATGCCGCTTCAAAACTAAAAGGTTATATAAAAAGATACATCCATTATTATTGTAATGATAGTAAAGACCATTGACCTAAAAAAATGTTAACCTCCAGATATGAGGGAAACAAGAACATTTCCTTCTAAGTCATTTTTCTCAAAATGGTATTTTCCGAGTTATGTGAGATTGGTTTGACTCGCCCGTATTGTGCGTAAATGTCAACTCAAAAAAAAGATGACCAATACATAAATGTGTATTATTATGGTATAAATTTTGCTCTTTCCTAGCTTCTATAAATCATATCAATTGACAAGACCTTTCTGGAATATATAAGTATAAAATATACCCTATCTTGTTATATCCTTCAACCGATTTCCTACCTATATTTTTTCTGTGTGATTGATTTCGCCACTTGGTTCGCTTGGTATTACACCAAGTGTAATAGGTAATATCTAATCTAATGTGCTGTCTGCTAATGTGTCATCGCAATTACCAAAAAAAAAAACATTGATTACAAACACTTTAAATGGGGCTTTTAGCAAAGAAGTATTATTACAAAATTCAGTTTTGTATTTCTTTATACCTCACTACATTGAGTAGGTGGCTCAACTGCCTATTTTAAAGGTTTTCTTATTGCCACTTCGCTACATTACATTTTGAAATTGGATTTTCCCTCGTGAATACGCTGAAGTTTCTGTTGTATGTGCGACAGAAAATAAAAAGTTGCAAGCACTTAAAAGCGGACTTGCTGACTAAATCCTCGAGGGATTTTATAAATGAATGAAACTGTTTAGTGCTTAGTGAAGTCGATAATTACGAATTCGTAAAATGGCGAAGAAAGATCAAAATTTATCCAAATGTGTAATTTGTTTAGCAGTTAAATAATCAAAATTTAAGTATTAATTATAGTATAATTGACTAGATATTGCCCGCCACTTCGTCCGCGTTCGATCGCTACCAAACTTCACAGGATTACCCGCTGGACTAATCTGAAGGTTGTCTGAAAGGTTGCAGGAAAGACGAGGCCGACGATGGAGCGAATGTCCGCTTTCTCCTGAGCACACTTTCCGAATTATATCTTGTAGAAGACACAGAGACAGGCACAGGCTGCCGCTAATGAGCCTCCTAACTACGATCCACCGAGTCGAGTGCGGACAGTTGGTGTTTGGCTGAGCCCCAAAGGGGATCTGGATAAAAGGACAATCCAGATAATAAACTATATGTGTGCCAAATTTCATCCAAATTCATTCAGCCGTTTTTGCGTGATTGAGTTACAAACAAATATACAAACTGTTGTAAATAGTACTAATTGTATAGTTAACCTTTAAATATATACATATTCTTTTGTGTTTCTTTGTACCTACTTTAAAATATTAAGAAATAATAAAATAGAATCTGTGTGCTGTAACTATGGACTTCAATAAATAACATGTTCGTAGCAACACGTATTATTTTTTCTTTTTACATTAAATATTAGGGGTTAAAGTATGAAATTGCCGATTTGTACTGAAAAATAAAAATTCGTTTTTTTTTTAATTTAACATATTTATTTAATCAAAATAATTACCATTATTATCTATACATTGCTGCCATCTAATAGGAAGCTCATTTATGCCTTTGCGATAGAACTCTGGTGATCTAGATTCGACAAACTGTGCGAAAGCATTTTGCACTGCCTCCTGAGAAGAAAACTTTTTATCACGCAGAAAATTGTCCAAATCACGAAAAAAATGGTAGTCCGTTGGAGCAAGGTCTGGCGAATACGGAGGGTGACGAATGGTTTCTAATTGCAGTTCCTGTAGAGTTAAAACGGTTTCTCGTGCTGTATGAGGTCTCGCGTTATCATGGAGCAATAATGGTGAAGATCGATTCATAAGTCGGGGCTGTTTCACTGCTAGTTTCGCTATCATTGTTCGGAGTTCGGCGCAGTAGACATCTGCCGTTATTGCTTGACCAGATCGGAGAAAGCTATAGTGAATAACACCACGCTGAGACCACCAAACAGTTACCATTACCTTTTTATTGGTAAGCTTTGCTTTAGGACACTGTTGCGGCGTTTGACCTGGGGTCAGCCATTGCATTTTCCGCTTACGATTATCGTAAAGAATCCATTTTTCATCACATGTCACAATTCGATCCAATATTCCTTCATTTCTGTATCGATTCAACAAGGCAACGCAAGTTTCAACACGCGTTTCTTTCTGCAGATCAGTCAAATCATGAGGCACCCATTTTTCATATATTTTTATTTTATTGATTTGACGCAAATGAGTCAATATTGTTGGTAAGGTAACGTTAAACCATGCCGCTAATTCCTGGGTAGTTTGGCTCGGATCGGCTTCCACCATCTCTTTCAAATCATTGTTATTCACCTGTGTGGGCGGTCTTCCACGTGGTTCGTTCTTCAAATCGAAGTTTCCATCACGAAAGCGTTTAAACCAAAATCGCACAGTGCGTTCATTAGCAGTCCCCTCTCCAAACGCAACATTAATATTGCGAGCTGTTTCTGCCGCGTTAGTTCCGCGTCGGAACTCGTATTCAAAAATCACACGAATTTTCGAAGTATCCATCTTTATTGTCTAAGCTGAATAAAAAAAACAACTGAAAGTTGATAATCGAATGTTGCACATTTTTTAAAAGAAGAACTACATAGGTACCGTATGAAAAAAGTTTCACTCAAAAATCTCAAACCATGAAGGTTCTATGTCAATTCGAAGTACCTATTACAATAAAACGGCAATTTCATACTTTAACCCCTATTACTTATATCATCTTCCCTCATGTTACAACACAAACTACTATTGCGTTTATAATATTATTAGTATTTTTTAAACATCATATATAATAATTGATTTTCATTAAACAATGAAGTAGCCTTCTCTACCATTTCATTACTAAACCAAATATAATAATATGTGTAAACTATACCCTTATTTTTTAATAGTTGTCGACTAAGTGGGTCACAAAGTAACATGTTTAAACACACGAGTCAACATAAGGTCATGGTAAACGATACAACACGAAATACAAAGGATCAGCCATCTTTGTTTGACGTCAATACCATTTTCAAACATTACTACAATAGTCTATAGCTTTTAGTAATTTAAGGATTTTATTTTTTTACTTATTATTTTCAATTAGAAAAAGGGATTTTGCCACCATCAAAGGGAATTGCTTAAACATAAAGATTACATGATTTACTTTAAATAATATGAACTCCTAAAATATCTTGTAACGATCATGTTAAGTACAAAAATTGTAGATGAAATAACTTTCTTCTCATACAATATGAATTATTTCTGAATCCACGTTTTAATGAATAGGGTTATTATAGCGCAACTTCTTTTTTTTTTAAACTTTCTTCATTAAAAATTATATAACAAAGATCTATCTATAAACAAAAACTGAGACTCAACTTCTAAGTTCCTTTCAAACTCATTTCGATCATCCAAAGCAACCATTTCAACTTTCATAGTATCTCAGCACCATTAAATCGTGTAAACGCAAAAGTGCATCGCAAGTGCTGCCGCGAACTGCATTTGAAAGACAAATAATTGCATCGGAATTTCAAGAAGGAATACGAAATTTAATGCTCACTCCGCAAAAATAACGAAGGGAGTGAATTTACCAATGTGAATTTATCATTGTGAAAAATGAGAATTGGAAAACAAAGCACAAAGCTTCGTTAACAATTCCAATAAAAAATAGGGAAAGCCTTTGCATCATTTTCGTGGAACAGTTAAGTAATATGTTTTCAATGTATATTTGCCTTTTTTTTTTCAACAAATCGCTGGTTCTATACTAGGGTTGCCAGCTTTTTGTACGAGAAATTTATGTTTTTAAAATATTTATAAAATTTTGTTAATTATTTGTATATTTTCTGCTTATGGTTGTTTCTTTTTATCATTTAAATATGATTTAAATAATCCACTAATTTGGTTGTTATTTTTTTTACATATTTTTTGATTAAATGTATTGGACAAAAGTGGTGTTTATTTTATAAAACTCTTATTTATTCTGTTCTTTCAAATCGTAGCGTGTCAGTATTTCGTGACTTGATACCTTTAAATTAAATATAGGTGATAAATAATCGTCCATTAGCCGGTATTGTGAATCGAACATGCCACAACAGATAACTCATGAACGTTAATAAAAATTAATAGTTAAGGCAACACACGGGTTGGTACCTAATGGATTTCTCTAATGCGAAATTTCCGATAAAATCTGTGTTGCTATCGCATGTTATACATAAAATTAAAGCATCATAAAAAAATATAAATAAATAAGTCATAGTATATTTTATTTTGAAGTCTAGGTGAGATTAATATTTTTAGAATTTTTACTTGTAGTTTCTAGATTTGTTCAGATAAGTTTAGTTGGTACGACCTTAACTATAATAACATAGTTAACATCCTACAAGACAACTGATGCATATAGAATATTTGAATCCAAAGTGATACTCAACTTTAATTACAGTAATGAGAAAAAGACTTTTGAGCTCGCATTAAAACATCAAAAATCTTTTCCCCGATAGGAACAGCACAGGACTCCCCATTCTTTCTCTCTACATTATCTTAGAGTTGAATCTCTTTATGGGTGAGTGCTATCTATGCATTTAATCCACTTTCTTTTTATCTTGAGACAAGGAAAAAAGGCAAAAAAGGTTTGTGTCTTTTGTCCGCGACCCGTGATAACGGCCTGACCTTTCTGTCTCAACGTTTATTAAACAAAAATACACCTGTGCATCTCAACCACTCAAGTGTGTTCCCATTAAATTCGATAAGGGCTATTCAAGAGGGAATATTTAAATTACTCTTCACTTCTCATTGTTTTCGCAATCAGTAAAATACACGGCTCTATTTATTTTCTGAGAAAAAAATGTTTAAATGTTTAAAATAACGGATTCACCTTTAAGTTAACAATCTAGAATGAAATTCATAAATTTTTTCTTTAAGTTAATACTAAAGACAGTTTGTTGTAAAAGACGTAAAATTAACATCAACCATCACCTGCTTGTATTATACATAGATTGCAAAAGCAACATACCAAAATACCAAAATATAAAGTTCGTGTAAGAAAAATAAAAATTCTTGACTGAATATGAAATTCTTGCTTCACAATGATTTTATTCTATACTAAATCAAATAAATTGGGTACTGGTTTCTCTTCTGTCTTACTAAAGCGTCATAACATTTTATGTGTTGTTATGACACCGTGGTCTTAAGTCCCCTTACTGCCTTCAGTCGAGTCTGGGTATGCTTAATCAGCCCTGTGATTAAAATTTTCTTTTAAATTGAGCAATCATTTTTAAACATCTGTAATTACTTCTAACAAATGTTAGTAAAAGAAAGGCGAAATATAAAATGTAATTTGTATTCAACGTTTGAAGGCAGTTCAACGCCCACGTTAAAATTAATCCACTAAAACAGGCGGCGTATTAATACGCGCTCTAGAATATCTTTGCTTAAACCGAGTGAAATTAGCGCAAAGCTACTATTGAAACGATTAATTACGCACAAACATCGGGCCGCCACCATTTCGCTTGCGGCGCTACGTCAAGACGCTCTGTCAATTAACGGAGTAAGCATTTACGCGAATATTCACGTAGAGAAATGCAAGCCGCGTTTCGTCTTCGTAAATTCGTCCGTGTAAACTCGTCTCCGTAGCGTTACGCACCTGCGGTTGACAGGCCCATTTGTTTGAGCTGTGAAAACGTGAACGCCTCATGTTTCTTGCATCCTGTTTTCAGTCCATCCCTTAGAAGATTTAACGTAATGGATTCTTAAATTTCTAAATTAGTCAAAGTCAGATGAGTATTTTTATATTATATATGTGGCAGTATAATCGAAAAGAATGAATTTTCGCAAAAATCCTAGTAAGATTGCAAAGAACCGGATAAACTAACAATGAATTTTGCAATCTTCCGGGGTACTTTCAGGATCTTTGCAAAAATCTCAACTTGTTTAGGACGATTAGAAACTGAAACGCTGGTCAATGATTTTAAGTTTCTCTGTTCTAAATGGTCAGAAATCTCTCTTCATAAATTACCTTAGGCATAGAAAGGTGAAAAAATGATAAAACAATATATTTTTGTCATTTTTTACAAAATAAGTTAAATCACAACCTTAGTTAAATCACAAATTCAGTCTTATCTGTTTTATTAGTATAGGTAAATATTATTACTTATTACCTTTCTTACTAAATTTCTTACTGAACATATCCGGCACGTCTATTACAGAAACATCCCTCGCTTCGTTCATTGCACTGGTTAAATTTGAGTTCTTATAACTAACGAAAACAATCTGTTGTTTCTTTTTGGCTAAAATAATGTAAAATAAAAAACAACACAGTTACACTAATTGATCGAGTCCCGCACGTCTATTATAGAAACATCACTCACTTCGTTCAATGCACTGGTTAAATTTGAGTTCTTTTAACTAACGAAAACACTTTGTTGTTTGTTTTCATAACGTAAAATACAAAATACAACACTGACACTAATTGGCAAAAACAAATGACGAAGGAATGCAGCCGTTAGCCAATCAGCGCATCCGTCACTAACGTTCATTCGGCCAATCAGCGCTCAACACTTATGACAGTTGAGCGTTTATTCGCGATTTACCTAAATTTGGTCGGATTTTCGCAAAGATCGTGAAAGTACTTTGGAAGATTGCAAAAATTTCGTTGTTAGTTTCCTATTATCCGGTTCTTTGCAATCTTACTACGATTTTAGCGAAAAACCGTTCTTTTCGATTATACTGCGAAATATATAGAGATACACAATATATAGGAATCCTGACAGTACTCTTGACGGTACTGTAGCATCAGTTACTACTCAGAACGCGTCATGGCTTTTCGTTATTGTCACAACGCGTTCTAGTTGGAAATTATGAAATCCGCAAGACAAATTTAGCTATATGTTTTTTTTTATCATGGCCGTTATTTTAAATGTCTCGACGCAAATTTCATGAAGTGGCCATTTAAAAGAAGCCACAACACGTTGTGAGCTAGATTTCGGTAAATGCGTTTAAGATCTTTGAGTCTAACATAATATAAAGTTGCACACGTGCGTAGCCAGAGCGGGTCGTTGGCTTGTTATACAAATCAACGAAAAATAATATATGTTTTTTGAAACAACCATTAAAACACAAAACACCGACGATTTGAGTCGTGTGGGACGCGCTATTTGTCTTAACCATCATAGGACGAACCATACGACTACGTTCGACGTAACGGAGTGCTTTTCAACTAAATATAGAAGTTGTAATAATATTTAGGCATATAATAAAAGGTCAACAACCACGCTTTGTACCCGTCACGTTTATTTTGGGAATGAGATTCTGTTGGAAAGGAAAATTACAAACTCTGTCAATACAAAACTGACGTATTAACAAAACATTCCAGCAAACGAATTCTATTACATTGTAGTAATATTTTTTATTGTGTAGTCCAAATTTATTTCTAAATTACTTTTATTAAAAAACAATGAGTCAATACCAGCACTCAGTTTGTTTTAAAAAACCTAAAATTGCCAAGACTGTTAAAACATCAGCCATCATATGCTTGCATCCATCTTATGCTTGCTTATCATATGCTTATCATATGCTTGCTTGCAATCTATCAATTGCAAAAGCGACATACTGAAATAACTTTACAGAAGACCACCGTAAGACAACAGTATATTATGTGCTGTTGTACGAGTATTTCGGTGAGTGAATAAGGGATGCCAGAGTCCATTAGGTACCCCATTCCTCCCTTATCCCTTATACTTATTCCTTCAATGGTCAGCAGCGCGCTTGTAGCACATATGGCGTTGCTTATGTTATAGGCGACGGTAGCCACCTACCATCAAGTAGACCGTCAGCCTTTCTGTCGACCTTAACATAAAAAAAACCTCTCTCGAATATAGACTTGACCCAGCAACAAGTGCATACATTAATGCACAAAAACAGGTCACAGTTCAAAACGAACCGACTGAATTGTGTTCGCGGAGTCTTTATGAATTCTTCAAATGTGCGGATTTTAATCACGTTAACACCGTTTATAAACGTGATAACGTACCAACATATCTACATAAATGTACCTACTGTAAGAAAAGGGCTAAATTTACCTACGAATTAGTTTTGGTCGGAATTAAAATCACATACCACTTTCATCGTCTCATGTAATTGTACTAAGAACAGTTGTTTTAACTAATAATGCTGAGTAAATTTCAATAAAAGGTTACGTGCCTATAAAATGAACACTAACAAAAACAGAAAGTAGTTATTATAATTTTTTTTAAATAATTTCAAGTGTGAAAGAGTAATAGAATTTGTACGTTAAATGCTTATAACAGAACAGCTACAAATAATCTTGCATTGATATTACAAATATTAATGCACAATTATTTGTAGCTGTTCGTTACGAAACGAACATAGCCTCAACGATAGCAGTTCGGTACTAGATAGATGTACCTAACAAACACTATTCAACTTTTCAAGTTGTGTATTGCAAGAAAGAAAATTTAAAAACCTATTCCGGAATCGGAATATAAAAATCATTTTCTAATCAATTCAAAACGCGATATAAAAGAAATTTTATATAGTGTTTTAAATTGATTATAAAATGTTTTATTATTAAAAGGTTTACTTAAATTGTACCTACTTTAGATGTTTACCTGAGCATGTTCTGTCTTCAATGTAGGTACATGAAAGTTTCGAATGAAGCCTTGTTTTATGTCAAATGTTATACAATTTGGTCTGTTTGTCTAGCGATTATTTTAAAAAAATAGCTTTGTTATGTAATAAAGATACTTTATTTGTTTTAACTAACAGTTTTAAGAATAATCCGTCTGGAAATAACTAGCTTGTAAAGGCTATGACAACATGCACTTATGAGGCCGGTAGTAGGTTTTCATCACAATTTTTCAAATTTATTAAATTTTTATATTCTGAATTTTTCACATTCGCATGTTTCATTCATGTTGCTTTTTTTTTTCATTTTTTATTATAGCTTATAGTACAGCCAAAGGCAAGATATGTATATTTTTATACATATAATAAAACACGTATAAATCTATATATAAGGTAGTAAAGTATAAAGAGGTAAGTAAAGTTTGTTGTTTGATATAAATTTCAATAGTTAACAATAGGCTGATATAAAGGTACAAATTGACATTGTTTATTTGTACGTAGGTAACCTCAAGCTGAAGCCACTGATCCCGTTCCGCTGGTTTCTTATTCGGTACAATAGCTACGAACATTCAGTTTCTCAGCCCCGAGACAAATGGGGATGTCAGATGCAGAGGCGCTCGTTGACGAGCGAAAATTGCTTTGATTTTCTAACAAATCCTCCTGAGGTACAGTTGCCGCTATTATGCTTAGTTTGGCGAGATTAAGGTCGGCTCGTATTTTTAGCTCATCTAAGTCGCGCCTATTTATATGTATATCAATTTGTAACATTACATTTACCTTAGGGTAAGGATTCAAATTAAAAATACACAAGCTCTTTAAGGATTGTTGTGCTGTTTGCAATTACTTACTTCAATCGTTAACTGATGAAATTTTGGAAATTTAAAAATAATTAGGTGCTTACGTAGTAGGGATGTGGAAGAAAAATTTTCACCTACGCCTACTGGTGGACCACACCATTACTTCACACAGAGAGACTGTCAATCTGCCATACTGACATTTGTCTTATTGCCCCTCTACATATTCGGCGAACGTTCGCCAATCGAGATGGCCATGCGATGGTTGATACGCAACTACACAATGGCGACATTCAGTTGTGATCTTAACGTTTTCCGAGATGGACGTGGAAGCATTTGCCGCTGCGACAATATATCTATACCTATCCCGATATATATCTATCCCAATATTTTTATTTTTATTCATTTAATAGTTACAGCATGTAACATTTCACAAATACATTTAAAAAAAACGAATAATTAAAAAATTATAACAAAAATTGTATTATAAAAATATATTAAAAAATTATATATATATATATTGTTATATTTTTTTAATTTTTAAGTTTGCATATAATGTATAATATGATTATATAATTATAGATACATGTATATTATAATACATTATATGCAAATACATACATATAGAAACATATTATGCGTGATTGCGTGCATGTGTGTGTGTTAGTGTGTGTGGTACTTCATTATGAGGCCACGTATTAGTCATTTTTAAGAAAATTCATAAATTAATAAACAAAGCGTGACGTCCACACTCAACCGCGTTCGAGCAGGCACTGAGGAATGGGCCACGTGTAGATGCGTACCGCCATCGTTGGCCCACTGCCTTTGATGTGCGGCGGAAAAACCGACATCGAAGCCAACCCACGACAATCGCACGCGCCATAAGCCAACCTACGTAAATACGCCCTCCACACGCTCGCCGATCATAGTTGGCCAACGCTATGGCCGAATATGTAGAGGGGCAATTACATGTTCGTCCAGTGGTATAAGCTTTCGGAAGTCTAATTAATCATTTCGGAAGTGAAAAAAAAATGTTTTCTATTTTTTTTATATAACACTATAATTTCTCTTCAATAGATATTTTATGACAAATATCAAAAAAATATTACATTTTGACATTAATGTCTTAAGCTTTATCAAAGTACAGTCGGTGTAAGAGAAGGTTCGTCACCTTAAAATCGACGTTTGCTTGCAGCAGGGTAATTATCAGTCATGCCAACATTTCATTTCAAACGTCCGTCAGCTGTCTGCTTAGTGTTTCAGTTTCAAAAAGTACTCTAAGGGCCAGTTTTATAAACGACATACCTTTTCCCGTTCGTTACAGTGCTGGTAAGCGAACAGTTAACGGTCCGTCAATAACGTTTACTGACGGTGGTTCTATAAAAGAAATTAAACATTCGGTAGCTGCCCGTAAAAAATACGCCGAATTTTATGAATATTGTCGATGGTTTCGTTGTAGTCTGTCAAGAACTGTCAAGTGTCGCGTCACAAACACATTTATTTACAAAAATAACAAAATAAACGATACGTAAGATAAACCGACCCTATCATAGTCAATAACGAGCCAGTAAACGCTAGCTGTCAAATAATACTGTTGACTAACGAACAGTTGTTTATAATACACTATATTATACTATTAGATCATTTTTTCATCTATTTGATATAAAATTTAACTAACGGATTGTTATAAAACTGGCCCTAAGAGTCTACGATTTGATAAAAGAATGAATTTACTTTAATGAAATGAATTCTCACTTTTCGATAGGTGTATCGTCTATTTAATTATTTATCAGTATCGTCGCGATATATTAGAGCAATGCATAGTCCAATTGTCGTACAATTGGAACATATTGTGTGGCCATAAATAACATGCTAGCAAACAATGGGTGAAGGGAAATGTTAGTGCATTTGACATTTTAGAAGTGCAGTAGAAACGAGAAATAATTAATATTATAATAAAATTTAAATTTAACTAGTGTTTTGAAATAAATATTTTATTATTATTATTATTATTATTCTCTTTATTTATTTTGTTTCTTAATTCTAAATTTTTTACAATAAATATTAAAAAAACAATAAATATCATAAAAAACCTAAAACTAGAATTCCGCAGGTAGCGGGGCAAGGCCCAAGCTACCGGTGGTTAGGGCTGCAGAGTGAGGAACCTCCTGACAATTCGTGCCGTGTCAAGAAGTACCGCCTTCTGTATCTGTCCCTTGACCCAGCCATCTAGTGAGAGCCTCTCGAGGTGTTGATCGAGGCTCTTCGCTATAAGACCGTTTGCTGATACGATTATCGGGACGATGATGGTCGAATCGACATCCCACATGGCGGTCACCTCGTGAGCCAAGTCTATGTATTTAGTGAGCTTGTCTTTTTCGGCTTTCACGAGATTTTCGTCATGCGGGACAGCGATGTCAACAAGTATCGTCCGGCGCTTGGATCGGTCAATAACCACGATGTCAGGCTTATTGGCGACAATAGTCCTGTCCGTGATTATGGAGCGATCCCAGTAGAGCGTCGCATGACCATTTTCGAGAACCGGCGCAGGTTCATATTTATAATATGGTACAGAAGACTCAACAAGGTGATATTGAAGAGCAAGTTGTTGGTGAATAATTCTGGCTACTTGGTTATGTCTGTGCAAATACTCGCCGTTAGCAAGATGAGAACAACCGGAAATAATATGTCTTAGTGATTCTCCGTGACGGTGGCATGCTCGACAAATGTCGAGCGTCCCGTCCTTGAGAATATATTTCCGGTAGTTTCTCGTCTTGATAACTTCGTCAGCTATTGCACAGACAAAACCTTCGGTTTCCCCAAAGAGGTCACCGAAGCGTAGCCAGTTTACCGAAGCGAGCGGGTCTACATCGGGTCCTGTAAGAGCTCGATAGAACCGCCCGTGTAATTCCTTGCTCTTCCATACCTCCTTACGGTCCTCGCTAGTCAAAATTATTGGCTTGCGCCAGTTCTCCTTAGATAAGCAAAGCGGAGTGAGGTTTTTGTCAACTGTCACGACATCATGATGTATCCCGCAATCGATGTTAAGGAAATATTCCCTGAGACTGCATATTTCTCGGTTATGAAGGTCCTTGGCATTCAGAAAGCCGCGGCCCCCCAGTTTCCGAGGGATATACAGTCTCATAACAGACGAGCGCGGGTGTAACATCCGGTGTATGGTGAGCAGTTGACGAACCCTTCTGTCCAAGGCATCTAGTTCAGTCTGTGTCCATCTTAGTATGCCAAAGGAGTAGGTTAACAAAGGCATAACCCAGCTGTTGAAGGCGCGCACTTTATTGCCACCCGATAAAAGACTCTTAAGTACTTTTGTCAGGCGGGAAAAGAAGCGCTCCTTCACCATCTGTTTTATGTCCTTATCAACGATACCCAACGACTGTGACATACCAAGATACTTGTAGGTTTCGGTTTCAGATAGAGATTTAAAGGTCACTTCAGTTAGTTGTAAATTAAAAGAATTTACAACCTTGCCCCGCTGTACATCCATAACCGCACACTTATCTACACCAAACTCCATCTTTATAGAGTTGCTAAAAGTTTCAGTTATTTTTAACAACTCTAACAGATCCTGGCGTTTGGATGCAAATAGTTTGAGATCATCCATGTACAGTAGGTGAGAAATGACCTCTCCCTCTTTCCGTAACCGATAGCCTAGTTTTGAATCCTTCAGTAATGTGCTGAGAGGATTCAAAGCTAGGCAAAACCACAGTGGACTCAGGCTGTCGCCTTGGAAGATACCTCGCTTGATACTTATCTCATCTTGCGGACCAGAGACGCTCTGTAGGCTGCCTGGTTGACGAAGAACTGTGGTCCATTGCTCCATGCAGGTACTTAAGAAAGATCTCAGAGTTGGATTAATTTTATACAACTCCAAAATCCTTCTCAACCATGAATGGGGCACCGAGTCATAGGCCTTCTTATAATCAATCCAAGCTGTCGACAGAGTCCCTCTGTTCCGCCTGACATTTTGACAAATGGTCATGTCTATGAGGAGGGGCTCCTTAGTACCACGGGACCCAACTCTACAACCATTCTGAGCTGGGGCCAAAACGTTGTTAGTTACATTATTATTATTATTATTATTATACACATTTATTCATTTATTTTTCTTAATTCTAGGTTTTTTACAATATATATATAAAAACAATAAATATTATAAAAAACTTAAAACTAGGTAGCCGCTGGTAGCGGGGCAAGGCCCAAGCTACCGGTGGTTAGGGCTGCAGACTGAGGAACCTCCTGACAATACGTGCCGTGTCAAGGAGTACCGCCTTCTGAATTTGTCCCTTGATCCAGCCATCTAGCGAGAGCCTCTTGAGGTGTTGGTCGAGGCTCTTCGCAATAAGACCGTTCGCCGAAACGACTATCGGTACGATGATTGTCGAATCGACATCCCACATGGCGGTCACCTCGTGAGCCAAGTCTAGGTATTTGGACAGCTTGTCCTTCTCGGCTTTCACGAGGTTTTCGTCATGCGGAACAGCAATGTCGACAAGCATCGTCCGCCGCTGGGATCGGTCAATAACCACGATGTCAGGCTTATTGGCGACAATAGTCCTGTCTGTGATTATTGAGCGGTCCCAGTAGAGCGTAGCATGACCATTTTCGAGAACGGGCATAGGTACGTACTTGTAGTACGGTACCTCAGACTCGATAAGACCGTATCGAAGGGCAAGTTGCTGATGAATGATCCTGGCTACTTGGTTGTGTCTATGCAAATACTCGCCGTTAGCAAGATGACCACAACCGGAAATAATATGCCTGAGTGTTTCTCCAGGACGGCGGCATGCCCGACATATGTCGACCGTACCGTCCTTCAGGATATATTTCCGGTAGTTGTTCGTCTTGATAACTTCGTCCGCAATTGCACAGACAAAACCTTCGGTTTCCCCAAACAGGTCACCGAAACGTAGCCAGTTCACCAACACGAGCGAGTCTACATCAGGTCCCGTCAGGGCCTTGTAGAATCGCCCATGCAGCTCCTTGCTCTTCCATATACTCTTACGATCTTCAGTGCTCAGAACTACTAGCCTACGCCAGTTCTCGTTTGCCAGAGATAGTGGCGTGAAGTTTTTGTCGATTGCTACAACGTCGCGTTGTATCCCACTCTCGTTGTTTAGGAAATATTCCCTAAGACTGTACACCTCACGGTTATGAAGGTTCTTGGTGCTTAAAAAACCGCGACCCCCTAATTTCCGTGGGATTTACAGTCTCATAACAGATGAGCGTGGGTGTAGCATGCGATGCGTTGTGAGCAATCGACGAACCCTCCTATCTAAGCCATCGAGCTCAGTTTGAGTCCACCTTAGTATGCCAAAGGAGTATGTGAGTAAGGGCATAACCCAGCCATTAAAGGCGCGTACCTTGTTACCTCCTGATAAAAGACTGTTAAGAACTTTTATCAGGCGATTAAAGAAACGTGTCTTTATTGTCTGTTTTACTTCCTTATCACTAATACCCAACGACTGTGACATACCAAGGTATTTGTATGTCTCAACTTCGGAGAGGGATCTAAAAGTCATTGCATTTGAAAGTTGTAAATTTGGAGAATTTACAACTTTCCCCTTCTGAACATGCATGACCGCGCACTTATCTATACCAAAATCCATCCTGATTGCGTTACTGAAACACTGAGTTGTTTTCAGTAACTCTAACAGGTCTTTGGGTTTTGGTGCAAATAGTTTAAGGTCGTCCATGTACAGAAGGTGAGAAATGACTTCACCTCCTCTCCGCAGTCTATAGCCTAGCTTTAAATTTCTCAGTATAGTACTGAGAGGATTTAAAGCTAGGCTAAACCACAATGGACTCAAACTGTCGCCTTGGAAGATGCCTCGTTCTATCTTTATCGTGTCTCGCAGACCAGCGGCGCTTCCCCAATATCCAGGTTGACGAAGGACAGTGGTCCACTGCCAAATACACATAGCTAAGAAAGATCTTAGAGTCGTATCAATTTTATATAACTCTAATATCCTTCTCAGCCACGAGTGGGGCACCGAATCGTAGGCCTTCTTGTAGTCAATCCAGGCTACCGAGAGAGCCCCGCTGTTACGCCGGACACGCTGGCAAATGGTCATATCTATGAGGAGGAGCTCCTTAGTACCACGGGACCCAATCTTACATCCATTCTGAGCTGTGTCCAAAATTTTGTTTTCTAATATGTGTGAATTAATTTTTGTTCTCAGAATAGATGTAAGTAGTTTATAGATGGTGGGTAAACATATGATAGGTCTGTAATTTTTGGCTTCCGTGGTACTACCAGATTTATAGAGTAGAGAGGTGATACCAGTTGTTAAAAAGATTGGGAGAGTACCTAACTCTAGTGCTTTTTGGAACTGCATTGCCAAGCATGCGTGCGAACATGGAAACATTTTAATCCAGAAATTGTGCAATCCGTCCGGTCCAGGGCTTTTCCAGTTCTGGGTAGAACGGACTGCACAACTTATGTCTAATTTGCTAAAAGTAATCGCCTTCATGGTTGTAATAGGTTCGCACGCTTGCTCGACAATGTGTATCCAGTCACCCTCAGTATGCTCGTCGGACGCCGACCAGATATTACGCCAGAAGTTCAACATAACTTCTGGGTCAGGTGGGTGTCCGACGTTCATACTTTGGTCGGTCTTCTCCCAATCTCGGTATACCTTTCTTTGGTCACTTTGAAAGAGACGATTCTGTCGGTACCTATGCACCCGTTCTTTATATCGTCTCACACGGTTTGCCAACGCATAAACTTTTTGTTTATAATAGTCAATGCGTTCCGTTGTCGAGGCCAAGTAGTCTTTTGATTTTATATTTGTACCTACAAAGGCCTGGGCAACGAAACGCATGACTCGGGGTCTATGGTTTCCCCTACTAAAAGAAATTAATTTTGCAATGAGAGTCCTGAACGTACCAATACGTCGCTCGATTCGCACTTGCCATGCAGGGACATCCTCGGCGTTACGCGTTGCCCGGTCAGTGTTTAAAAATTTGACACGTGCAACGCGGCACGCCGCGATGGCCCCGCAGTACAAAATCGAGTGAGTATCGGTTAAGTCTCTGCTGGCCCTTATATAAGGAGTCAGCAGAGTGTTCAGGGCTCCCATCAGTGCAATATTATGTTTATGTGTTGGCAAACGTGGGAGACATGGTCTAATATTTGGTGTGGTGCGGTACTGCAAAACCGCCTCTTCCAAAGCCCTCCTCAATTGCTCTTTTATTTCGATTTTATTATTATTATTATTAATCCTATTTCCTACTAATATTATAAATGCAAAAGTTAGTGAGAATGCATGTAAGTATGTACGGATGTTTGTTACTCTTTCATGCAAAAACGGCTTAATGGCTTTAGATGCAATTTGGCACACAAATAGTCCATTACCTGGATTAACGTATAGCATCACCTAGTTAATCATAAATAATAATAAGAAAATATATTTATGAAAGTCAACGAATGGAAAAAATCTAATCGATAGATGCAATAACGTAGGCAGGGTTCGGTTAGGAGAAATGAACGTAATTAACCTGATTTATTCCCAGGCTTTGGCTATTCATGAAATTTCATTCCCAGTTTTTATATTTAAAATACATTCTGTAATGGAAGCAGTTATAGAAATGTGTTGGAAAAATGGAAGCGTACTGCAGCCATATTACAAGTCCGAGCGATGAAACTCTCTAAATGTTTTTACTTTTCTAAATAAGAAAAATGAAACTATTGCGATAGTCTGAGAGCTGCTAAACAAATTTATATAGGTGTTTCAGATATCGTGAGACCCTGTAATTTATTTTTATGTCCTACAAAATTTAAGACTTGTTAACATTATTATCAAATATGTCATCAGGGCTTAATTTTATTTTAAATTTTAATATTTTCGCTTATTTCCGATTTTATTAAATACTGAATTAACAGTTTCAAACTGTATCAAAAATAATTTTGAAATATAAACTTCACAAATAAAAGAGATCATTTAGAAATAACCCAAATTAAAATAAATCCGTGCCACCTTTAAACCAGGTTTTAAATTTTTAATGTAGTCGTCACTATAGAAGAAGCAATGCACAGATTCACCGTGGCTCAAAACCCTCTAAAAATTTTTCACAATTCGAACTTTGAATGGAAAGGATTTTTCATTTTGATGTACCTAAGCATAAATCTGTAAGATTTCTTATTTGAATAAGGTACTTAGTTATTACTTATAGTTCAATACCTCAATTACAAGTTACATTGTCTTTCACAAAGAATATCCCCATATTCACAACGATAAACGGCGTAACGTTAACCAGTGTACAATATAGTGTACACTTACTCGGCGGAACCGATCCGCTTGTACACTATAGTGTACACTGGACTGCGAACGTGTTAAATTAGGGACTTTTAACAAAGTTTTCCATCGAGTTGATTATCCAATTATCGCATATTCGCATTAATAGGTCTATTTTCGAAACGGATGGTTATTTTAATCATACGCCTATGCACATTCCAGTGTGCGGTTGGTATAGTAATCAAACGGTTTCGCAATTAACTGTATCCGAAGCAAGTTGTTACACAAACGCGAGTGTTAGTGCAAAAGCTACATGAAGGTAGACTTACTTGTCTTACATACCTATATACTTTTACCTCGGCAAGTTTAATATCGCCGGTGCCCTGGCACGAAACTGGAGCGTAATTTTCAACACCTTATTAAAGCGTAAACCGTCGGATGACTTACTATCTACGTGAGTAATGCATTAAATGAGAACACAACGCGGTTACAGTTTCTTATTTACAACTGTCTCTGTTTAGCCTTAAAAGCTATACGAGACCATATACTCACGATGGCATTGTGGTGACAGAAACGCGGCACATTCTCCTGTTACGTGCAGAGTAATATGTGTAATAAAAATATATGTTACGAGGTTACGTCCAAAGGATGAAAACTGTATATTATGTGCACAAGCCATATAAAAACGACTTTGTGTTAAATTTATTGAAGCAGTCAACAATAAAATAACAATAGGATTAGGTCTCAGAAGGGAGCACAATATAAAAAGATTACGAACATTACGAGTATTTCTCTTATAGGAAATGTCTGTTAAGTTATTATGTATTTTGTAATGAAAAATCGACAAACACTTGGTATCTATATTTTAATTAAATACAGTAAGAGATGATTCATGCTTAGCTTCAAACGAAAGGTTTTAATTATAAGGTTTATGTATAGGTTTTTCGTAGGCATTAATCAGAAAAATGGTTACAATTATTTATTTATAATTGTAACCATTTTTCAACTTGTAGTTAAGACTAAAAGGGATGAATTTTACTACAGGATAGAACTTGGTTTACCGTCAGCGTAGCTCGGTGACGCCACCACGTACTGGAAATCCCTGGAGCCCGGTAGCAATAACATGAGTTGTAGTTAATTAATGGAATTAATAAAGTTGGTTAATTTAATTAACATAGTGAATTTTATGGCAAGTTGTTATCTAGAATAACATGCTTAGATCAAATTTCAAATAATAGACATATAAAACTAAACACGCTTAGAATAACACGCCTATATCAAATTTCAAATAATAGACATATGTGGGTATGTCGTAGATGGAAGCAATAAGAAATATACGTTACGTTCTTAAATAACATAATCGATAAAACATAACTAAAACTAAATTCCTAAATACTCATCTCCAGAACTACAATTCCAACACATACAACAAATATCGAGTAATAATAGAGTCGACAATTGTATTTATTTTGTAGATATTTTTTAGTTATTTATATTAGTTTCAAATGAAAATTAAACATTATTTTTGGTCATAATAATTACTGGCGCGCATACTCTGGTTAATTAAAGGAATGCCTGTAGCGGTTTATTCGGCGAATAATATTTTGGCATAAATAAAGTAAATAACTTCAATCGAAATAATTGAAATGTTTATGTGCAATATGGAAAACCCGAATGGTAAATGCGTATTTATTTGTTATTGAAGTGCAACCGCCATTTGCAATTTAATATTTGAAAAATAAACACATGTGCCTTAAACGGTTATACACGTTCAGAACTCCTAATGTAACCGGAGTTGGTGAACGGACGGATTTTAACGAGGTCAGTCCAATCATGCTAATGAAAACAAGCCATGCGATCCAAGCCTCTGTTTAGCCTCCTGAATATTCAGCACAGCTATTTTCTTAACGGCTCTCTAGATTTCTGGCGCAATATAAAATTATATCAGCACCATCACGGCAACCAATAGAGAGCATTAAATGGCTACCCACTGAGAAAAATATCGGGCCATCTATTCTTATATTTTACTAGCTGGTGCCCGCGATTTCGTCCGCGTTGAAAGATAAAAAATATAACACCTGGAAGGTAACATAACGCCTGACATCTTTATTGCTGTGCCGCCCAGTGCCGCCACAATTTTTTATATTTTTAGATGAACACTCTTTCTTTCTGAATGAAAGGTAGGTACTTTATGCCCTTGCCTGTATCTCTGACAACGTGTATGCAAAATTTCATGATGATCTATTGAGTAGTTAAGGCGTAAAAAGGTATTAGTATGGGCTTATAACATTAGTATGGATTTTTAACTAATTTAAAGCGATGTGTCATTTGAACAAGTATATAAACCTAAAAAAGAAAAAAAAAACACAATAACAACGCAAAAATTCAACATGTAATCCGTAGTATCTATTATAGAAATACATGCGTCTGTAGATGATATGGTATTGTATTGTACGTTAGCAGAATATGCATGCTGTGATAGAATCAATACGCCCTCTAAGTAATGAGTATATTACTAGCAAATGATCTAAAGGGATTGAGAAACCACCTATCGATGTTTGCTTTGTAAAAGCTCGGCCGAATGAGATTCCGTGGAATTCACAAATATATCGAAATTAACGTTTTCCTTCATCGTAAAACAAGTGCGCGCAATCAAAAGGACATCTTAAAACGAACGTAGCCTTTGAAACGAATCGGCTTCCGAACATTTGATAAATTGTTAATACTTCAAAAATGACATAACACAACACACAATTTCCGCGGCAGCAAGATATTTTTTCCCTTTTATAACTTTGTAAACTTGACGCAAGATTAATGTTACAGTTTCAAACTCCCACTATTCAAGCGCAAAAAATGCAGCTCAAATTCTCTTTTCATAATCTAAAAC
Organism: Synanthedon andrenaeformis; assembly: GCA_936446665.2. Taxonomy (NCBI): domain Eukaryota; kingdom Metazoa; phylum Arthropoda; class Insecta; order Lepidoptera; family Sesiidae; genus Synanthedon; species Synanthedon andrenaeformis. The sequence continues at coordinate 6,185,185 of OW387781.2, read as the reverse complement.
TCGGATTGTAACAACAAAAAAGTAAAATTAATGAGGTCGGCGAGCCTGCCGGCAATAAATCAAATGATAGAAGAAAATCTAGTAAAAGGTGGCGCAACATAAGGCCTCTTTGTGTTGAAGGCGCGATATGTCAATCCGTCTGAGACGCAGCGTGTGCGGAGAATGTGCGTCACTCAAAACGGCTTGTAAAGATCTGAAGTGCGAAGTAGCTATGTCAGTGTCGGGAACGGTTCAGATAGTAACCCAAAGTTAATAACATTTTGACCGTGTTACGACTAATTCATTAATCTAAATCTGAAAGTAATTAAAGTTTAATGAATCGCATTTCAATGACAAGAGGGCGTTAGCGGGCTAAGAAAAATGAATTATGCTCGCTAAACTCAAAGGAAAATAAGTAGGTTTCTCGCACGCAAAATGTTGCTTTATAAAATCTCATATTATTGGACATGCAAAAAATGGTTTATTAGCGTACAGAGGAAGCAGACATAATAAAAATAATGCTTAGAACGGTGTTACGGCGTATTCCCTCATCGTTCGCTTTCCTTTCTCGAAAGTACTTGCAAATTTATGTGAAAAATAAAGCTGAAACTCTCGATGAAACATGTACCTCGTGTGTGATTTTAATATCGGTGCCACACAGAAACCGTCCAAGTACATTATGATGTTATTACTATTTTATATAAATATAACGAAATGTTTTGTTATAAGATACAAAATTACGAAGAAAGTGCTCGAAACGCCATAAGAAGGACGTAAACTTTTATTAATAAAGGAATAAGAATGAGGCGCAAGAATTTCTCTAAGCATTCGCCGCCCAACGTGGGAATAATAAAGAAAAAGTAAGAGAAATTGATGCGGCGAGCGCTGTGCCCCATAGAGTTAAATATATAACTTAATATAAGCTAAATTCTGAATGAAAACAAAATCTGGCCGGGATCACGACGTAAATAAAGGTTTATGCTTTTAATATTACGCTCGTAAGAAGTACTTACGTTAATATAATTTACATTTAACATTTTCAGTACCATAAGATACGATTTCATTGCATAAAATACTGTACCTACATTTTCTTTAAATATTTGGCATACGTCGAGTTAAGATTTATCAAAAAACTTACTCATAAGTTATTCCTTAGTTTCCGCTTTGGTTAACTATCTACACAGAACCAAACCAATAACCGAGACACAAAACTATGTAGGACTTTGCCCAAAACGGTTGGTAGTTCCGCACATTGATCAGACAATCCTAGGGAGCGCCCGCAGTGCGGTATTTGGCATAACATATTGACTTCACCAAACACTACATAGGTGAGTGTTTAATATGAGCAAATAATTTTTTTTTGGCTTGAATTGCATGGATTCCTAGAATATCCTTATCGCTTTTATGATTATTATCGCAAACTTTTTAAATGTAAATAAAACATGTTGTTCTATTAGAAAAAAATCAATAGACGTCCAACGGCTGAGATGATAACTAAGAACAGCAGGTAGGCTCGTATCCGCTTAGAGACTAAATTACATCACGGGATATTAGTGCTCTGCCGACCCCGAAAGTATTTCACATTAATGCAATCATTTTCTTTATTAAAATGTTTAAATTTCCCTAAAAGAATTACGTTAACATTATTCCTTATCTTCTTGTGCAATTGGACCGTGTAACTAGATTCAGAGCAAGTTAGAAAAAGGAAAATAGTGTTCACGATATTTTTAGTGTAAGTAACTCACGTCGCGTGGCGCCTACAGCTTGCCTAGTGGCTCGTAAGAAAGCACTTTTTATTATGAACACAGCAGCAATGAGAGTTTCACTTTGTTAAAAACGTAAAGAAGTTTGCCTTAAATTTAGATACACATTTGTGTAAATGAATTGTGAACTTTATAAATATATTAGTTTATTACAAAAAAAAAATACTTTTCTCAAAGTGCACCTTTCATTCTTAATATTTAAAAGGTATTCTTTAAGAAATCCTTTTCATCATGGCGTAATTTCAATTGTAATAAGTTTAAAATATCTTCAATATCAATTTATATATATACATTAAAATCCTCAAGTCACACTGTGTTAATGTGTTAATTTTAACGTGTAAATGAATTGAGGTTGAAGATAACATTTCGAACTTATTGTAAGTGAAATCACATCATGATGAAAAGGTATTCTTAAAGAATAACTTGAAACTATGTTAAGAACTTATATGAATTGATGTCTTCAACATCAATTCATTTATACATAATTTTATACATTAAAATCTCAAGTCACATTTAACTAAGAAACCTACCATGTTTATGCCTGGTTGCGTTGGACTAGAAGGCGATTATAATCTACATTTAATGCTCAAAATGATTAAGTAAGTGTAAGAGTAAGTCAAAGATAGTCGAGTGAGCGTGGGTACGATATTACAGAGGCAGATATTAATTGTAAAGATAATTCGTTTTAACGACGAAAGAAAAGATGTTTAATAGTGGAGAAACCTGTGTTACTAAAAGATCTTGCGTCTTCGCAGAAATCTGCAGGGAGATAGCTTGTACAAGCTATTTGCAAATTATCCAAAACTGTATTAGACACAGGCCATATATTTTGGAAAAAACCTTTGCATTGGAACAACAAAAATATAAATAGAACTTACACGATCACTTTATTTTTAAAATAATTTCTTAATTAATTTTTTTAGCAAGTCAATGCACTATTAGTCCACTGACTAGACGAAAAATGGGCAAAACTTCAGAAAAATTCTGAAAGCTGAAAATTTGTATATATTACCTTTTAGCTCCCCAAATAACCTCTGAAAAGTCCAATGAGTCCAGGGTTGGGCATAACTTTTGACAGCCAAACAACTGTGAAAAAATTACCTTTTTTCGGTTTTTTGCCTATATCTACGTTCCTGTCGATCTTACCGCTAAGAGCTACTTATGAAAATAAAACAATGGAAAATTCTCTACAAAAACGGCAATATAAAGTTTATTTTTTATAGGAACTGGGGTATGAAAAACGGTTTATTTCAGTGAACAAAAGTTATTATTCGTTCATTTAGATTATAGATAATTTATATAATTATATTTTATAAATAAAATAATATGTGTAGCTTATTATTTTCTTATTTCTTACTTTAATACATAGAAAGAAAGTTGAGGCTATTTTTTTGCTTGGATATTGAAGAATAAACAACTCCGAAAATTAGGTTCGTTAATATAAGTCAGTTTTGACTAATTTTCTTACATTTTATTCTCATCCCTCCTTGATTTATTTTTTATTTTACCATTGGACTGGTGGGAAACACCAGGATTCAGAATAATCAATAGTGGTTGTTTCTGGATCGTCGATGTCAATTGTTTTTTCGGGGTTATGGTCCTCAACTGGGGCAGCATTCAGGCAAGATGTCCCATGACAGTTGCCACAAACTGCTGAACATTGCAGTCCCAACTTTTGACAGCCGCACAAAGCGCTACAGCCTTTCGAACAATTACAAAAATCCTGTTCAGAAGACAATCCGGGGCAGGGGGTTGCGAAGTTTTTATAGGCTCCAATAAACCCTTTTTCAATACCGATGCCCAATCTTGGGGGTTCAGCTCGTTTCCTAACCACTTCTGCACTTGGTAGTAGACACGATATAGGTGCTCTTTAGCCGTATCGACGTTGGGGGTAACATACTCAACTGGACCGACTTGTTTCTGATTACAGCTTTCATGAAGCACTGGTAATGATACTCGTCCAAGTCATTTTGGTTAACCGAAGCGCCATAGACAGCTAGGAAGAATGGAATGCATTGCTTTCTATACAGATATTAACCAGTGAAAGTTGAGCTCTAAACATAATGAATTATAATCTTGAAATTAGATTACCTATGAAAAGTGATGCCATCTTTTTTGAAATTAGATGTTTGGCTACATTTTCCACACCATCTTATGGTACAGGGAGCCATGTTACTTTTCTACAGTACTTTATTTTGTTATAAACGTAGAAAGCCGTTCACGCAACGACAACGTGTGCACGGGTCACAGAAGTGGTCTTTACTAAAGTAGAGTTCGCGCTTGGTATCTTAAATAACGTATATGTTTAACGTGTTGCCCGACAGTGTTCGCCTTGCATTAGGCGTCTATGTGGTTAGAAAGTCGATGTATACACGCTTAGGCATTGTTTGGGACTATGCATTCAGCACACCTGACGACCCGACCAGCAGAAGCAAACCCGTCACTGACGTCAGAGGGGAGTCACAGCTGCTGTTGGCGCCGCCACACTGAATGTACCACGCAATGGCTTGAAACTACAAAACTCAATACGATGTTACTCACCTTTTTCCGTGAAAAAGACTGATTTTATCGATAAAATTTATATTAACTTTTTTGTAGAAAATTTTTCATCCTTTCTTTTATATAAGTATACCTCATAACGGTAAGATCATCAGGAACGAAGATATTGGCAAAATACCGAAAAAGTATAATTTGTCTCGCCATTTTTAAGCCGTCAAATGTTATGCCCACTCGTGGGACTTTTCAGAGGTTATTTAGGAAGCTAAAAAGTTACACAAATTTTCAGCTTGGTTGGAATTTTTCCGAAGTGAAATGCTAAAGTTCCTGGACTTTAGCAGGTTAGGTTATATAGGTTTAGATCGTTTTTTAAAAGCCCGAATACTGTTAAAAGACCCGATGGTTAAGTCAAAACTTTATTAGGTATAAAACATAGGGATACTCAGCAAAAGCATGACCATTATTAAAATTCCCTCCGGCCAACGCTCAACCATAACAATATTTTCAGGCCAGTAAGCTGGAAGGAAAAACTGCGCTTAAATGGATTTGGCATATTTTATGATAATATTAAGACGTTCAAACGGTCCTGCGAAGTTAGCGAGGTTCATGACTTAATCACCTTGTTAACATGCCAAGAGAATTGATAAAAGAGAAATGAAATTATTATTGCATTATTTAATGTAAAATTGCTCTTTAAAGAATTTTACATAGTAAATAATGTTGTAGAGATCTAAACATACATTTCAACGTAGCTATAATAAAGAAAAATGTGATCTATTATGATTTCTTTGTCCCCTATACAAACAACATTAAGATGATGTTACAATATTTTTCCACCTACACATTGGTGTATAATAAGTGTATATCATCTTTTACGTACGTCGTAGGTGGTCGCTAAAATAGAAGCTCTTTCCTTAAAAGTTGCAAAAACGGCGACAGATTCCCGAATAACATGTTCCAAACATCGGTATATCGGATTACTTCTTGCCCCTTGTCCCTTCTCAGATTAAATTTGTTGGGGACACGACACTTGCGGGAGTCAAAATGACGTGTAAAGTCAAGTGGTTCTGAATGATACTCGAATCGGTTTGCGAAAGTGGAGTTCTTGGATGGGGAATAATGTCATTACTTGGTGTCGTACGCACACATACTGTGCCCGACACCGCTTTCATGAGTGACTCTACTTGTATTGTCCTTGACATAGTCTAGTTTTACAAGTGTAAGAGAACACGAAAAAGAAACTGAAAACTTAGCTATATTGTCGTTGTTTATTTATTGTATTTTCAGCAAAAACCCTAAAGAAAAACAAAATAACATACAATAAGAGAATAACAGATATTACCTAAGTTGAAAATCAATTCTAAACTATGAGGAAAAGGATCTCTCTCTGTGTGTGTGTGTGTGTATTTGTTTGTTACTATTTCTACCTCAATGTATTCACGACACTGCGTTTGAAAGATATTTTTGACAAATATATCTTTAAAAAAATTTATTGTCGCAGATTGATAAAAAATTGATGATTGATAAACATTGTAATGTAGCCTTGAAAAATATTGCAGTTATAACGGTCAATCATAATTGACCATAACATAACATGCAACAACAACATCTGCAACATTAAAAATTTGTTTCCTTTCGGTTGCTTTAAATCAGGGATTCCCAAAGTGGTCGATATCGACCCCTTGGGGTCGATATCGGTTTCCTAGGGGTCGACATAAACGAAAAGTGATTTTGGGGGTCGACGAGGTCTAAAAATCGACCCCTATTATATTAACACAAGTTCTTATTTAAAACTTTCAAGATAGGTAAGTAGGTAGTTACTGTATTGTTTATGTTGTGTTACGTGTACTAAGAATAATTAATATTTTTGTAGGAAATAATGTTCCAGGAATGTAAAGTTTCAAGTTCGTACAAGATGAAAAACTCGGCAAGTCTATGTGGACAAGTTTGTGCAAGATTGAGTTGGAGCGTACGTCTTTCAGCGGCGTTTTGACTTGCTCTCTATTTGACGATAAAGTGCTTATCACACTATTCAATTTGAACGATTCCTATTTAGGAATCTAAGTAGTGAGCTCGTGATCACACTACGCTAAATTGATTTCTAAATCGAAGATATAGAGTTGAAAATGGATAAACTCTTAATTGAATCCAATCTGTTCTAACTGCGATCACACCTTCCGATTTCCTAAATTGGAATCGTTCAAATTGAATAGTGTGATAGCGGCTTTACGCGAATTAAGACGAACGAATTCATGATCAAGTCCAAACATGTTCCTGATATTTTACTATTTAACGAGCTTGCATTTAGGTTGAAAGTTCATTTGCGTTTTGAAATTCGTTGGAGCTTGAACGATAAAAACTCATATAGCTAAGTACTCATTTATTTCAAGAGATTACAAACTTATTACAAAGCTAAATTAAGTGAAGTAAAGTGACTGAAAAAGTGTTAAACACAACATACAACATATTTTAAATAGGTATGTATAATTGTATTTGTAAAAATTACTAACACTTAAGTCTTTGGTTTTCGTTCTTATTCTACCTAATTACCTAATACGAAGTTTCTATACCTAATTACCTACTGTAGTTACTTCCCAATATAGGTATCAAAGTTTATCAAAGAGTAAGTCAGTAATACTTAACAAGAATCCATTAACTGAGTGTGATAAAAATAAGATAGTGTGCAAATTTAACAGTTTATTATTGTTTTTTATTTAGGTTCCTTATTTTTTTGTTTGCAGAATTACTGAAAGTTTTATGATGGCGGACACGAAAAAAAAATGCAGACAATACAGTTTGGACTACTTGAAGTTCGGATTTATTGCATCTCCATCAAATCAACACTTCCCGATGTGTCTCATATGTGAAAAAGTATTTAGTAACGATGCCATGAAGCCTTCAAAAATGGATGACCACTTATCAAGAGTACATGCTAACAAAAAAAGTAAGCCCTTGTCATATTTTCAAGCACTGAAAGAAAAACTAGACAAAAGGCCATCCATAGGATCGATGTTTGCGTCATCATCTATTCGAGACAATGATGGTTTACGAGCGTCCTATAATATATCTTTACTAATAGCGAAGTCGGGGAAACCCCATACAATTGGAGAGCAGCTTATCTTACCAGCCATTGCGGAGGTCCTTAACAATGTATTGCACAAACCCGCACATGATATTTTAAAGAGAATACCTTTGAGCAACAACACCGTTCAGAGACGCATAGATGAGATGGGACGCGATGTGGAAAACATTTTATGCAAGTTCTTACAGACCCGCAGATTCTCTCTCCAGTTGGACGAGTCTACATTACCCGGCAATGAAGCTCTATTGTTAGGATATGTTCGATTTATCAAAGATGAAAATATGTGCCAAGAACTGATTTTTGCTGCATATTTAGAGACTGATACTAGAGGAGAATCGATTTTTCAGGCCGTGGAACATTTTTTTACTGATAAAGCTATTCCATGGAAGAATATTGTTTCTGTTGCGACTGATGGTGCACCGTCTATGGTTGGTCGTCATCGTGGCTTTATAGCTCACTTAAAGCGACAACTGCCTGATGTACTGGTTATTCACTGTGTGATTCACAGGCAGCATTTAGCAGCAAAAAAGCTGAGTCCTAGATTGCATAAGTCTTTACAATATGTAATAAATGCTATCAACAAGATTCGAAGCAATTCTTTGAACTCTCGGTTATTTGCTCAACTATGTGACGAAAACGACGAAGTCTTTACTCGGTTACTTCTGCACACTGAAGTTCGCTGGCTATCAAGAGGCTCTTGCTTAGAAAGATTTTCAGCCCTTTTTGAATCTGTGTTGGAGTTTTTACAAGAAAAAGATCCGAATTTGAAAGAAAATCTGAACAATTGTAAAACAGATATTTATTACTTGACTGATATCTTTGGAATGTTCAACAAAGTTAATTTGCAACTACAGGGTGATGATCTTAACTTGATTAAAACAAAATCAATAATATCGGCCTTCGTGGGTAAACTAGTTCTTTATAAACAAAATTTAGGCAGAAAAGAATATTCGCAGTTTCCGCATTTGTCAAAATTACCAAAAATGCTTCAAGATGATGACATTTTATTATATGTTACTCACTTGGACGCATTACACAAGGATTTTACGGAGAGGTTTGATGATCTTTTAAATTTACAAATTCCTCAATGGATAATAAATCCGTATAACACCACAGCCATAGAAGAAGCCAATGTGATAATGCAAGAAGAGTTGATTACCATCAGCACAGACGAAGAGCTTAAGCAAAAGTTCAACCAAGGCTATCAGAAGTTCTGGTTGCAACGCAAAATTGAAACACAGTATCCTACATTGTGGAACATTGCTGAAAAATACCTTATCGCTTTTCCATCATCATATCTAGTTGAAAAAAGCTTCAGTGTGGTAACAAACATTTTGACAAAACAAAGAAACCGTTTGAAAATCAACGAACGTGGAGATTTAAGGCTGCAACTCACTAATATTGAACCGGATGTAGCTAGATTGGTAGATAGTCACCAGGTTCATCCATCGCACTGAATGTTTTATTTTCTCTTTGCGAATTAATAGTTTTTAAAATATAATTTCCTACCAACTTAAGATGCTTTATGTATTAATTTGTAATAATTATAAATTAAACTTGATATTTACTGAATTGGATTGTCTTTTTATTTTGTTAAATTTTGACGAGAAAATGAAATCAACTTCACTCACTTAACCAAGTGCAAAGTTTTCTAATTGGCACCTTAGTACCTAGGTATTTTGTACCAATAGGAAAAAACTAAAGATAGACTAAGATAGATAGCTGCTTTAAGTTAGCGGACCATTATGAATAAGGGGGTTGGTCTTAAAAGTAGGTAATTTGACCATGGGGGTCTGAGGTAACAGTTCATTGTTGAAAAGGGGTCACTTGTCCAAAATAGTTTGGGGAACCCTGCTTTAAATGTTACCACCGAATAAGTCAATATCTACCGAAGTAAATATTGTAAATACCACCATTAGTTAGTCAGTATCTTGGCAGTGTGCAAATTCAGCATTCTCATTTACTTCAGAATCAGTTCTGCCCACCGTCGATCCATTAACGAGCTAAGCCATCTGTTTTCCGTGTCAGCTGCGGTGGATTTTTCTTTCGTTTTTATTTCCATCTGCATGTCGTGGCTACTTTTATAATAAAAGTAAAGGGACTTCCGCAGTACACTGACGTCGTTATAAGTTGATAATTTGTATTTTCATAAGCAGACGAGATTGAAATCACGAGGAAAGTAATAAGGAAAAATTATGTAACGATATAAAGTCCGGAATTAAAAGTCAGAAACAATGTTAATTTAAGAAATATGCTTTTGCAATATTTATGGCAATGTTCCTCTATTTTTCTTTTATTTTCCTTTACAAGACTGATATATTTTTTATTTTCAATCGACGTGAGTCCTTAGTTTTTAACTAAGGCAGCAAAAACTGACTATTTATAGAGAATAGAATAGATTTATAGATAACTAGCTGTGTTCTAATATTATAACAGGATAAAAAGTATCTTATGTGTTAATCTGGGTAATCATCAATACATCAGTGAAAACCGAATTCAAATCGGTTAAGCCGTTTTTGTGCTTATCGTGCACAAACGCACCGACAAACAGACAAAAATTCCAAAAACCGCTCGGTAACATAAGCACAATTGTTTTTTTTTTTTAATTCTTAGTGCGTACATACATATTTTTCCTTTATTATATGTATAGATTAGATTTTTGATATGTAGGTACGATTTTATAATATGTAAGTATAGATAGATTAGAGTAAAATGTCACGTGTTGTGACAAGCCATGTCACAAGAATCACACCAAGGGGAGGGACAAATACACTGTTGCCTATTATAGGATAAAGCATATTATATGGAACAAAATGAGGATAACGATGTGTGCTATGAAATGATGTCACCATTATTTTGTTTTGTATTTTAACGTTTTTACTTTTAAAACACAACTGCATGAGAGATGTTTTTTTTAATGGTTTTATATTTAAAAAACATATCAGGGTTATGATTGTCAGGTGACGCTACGAAAAATAATCAGGATAATGTAATACAATATTTGAAATCTATTTCTCAAATATCAGAAAGTACTTATATTCCAATAATTAGTTCTGAAACAATATTCTTTTACCGCCATTCGCGTACTAAATCAAAGTGTCGGGAATGATGTCAATATTTTACGGAAATCTTGAAAATTTTTATTCGAACTTGAATAACGAACGATCTTCAAGTATTTTTTATGCGGACGTGTAATATTTGTGATTTATTTTGCTTGGTGTATAAGACATTTTCAAATGCATACTCATATATTAAAATTAAGTATATTAACGACGTTAAAGCATGCCAATTATCAAACTTTTTAAAACTTATTAAAACTTTTATATTAAATAATTTGTCCGCAGGGGGCACTGCTGCCCACCCTCGTAGTGTTTTTCCTTGGCTGATTCCTGCGGCTCACACACCTTGAGATGGGAGGATACCCCACGACAGAATTCAAAAATACCACAATAGATATTAAAATCAAATAAATGTGTATATCTATACATTGATATTTAACCAGAAGTAACAGAATTATGTAATACCACCGTAAAACAACAGCACGTATTTTGTTTCTATGTGTGAATAAGATACTAGGGCGATGGCAATATTATGATTATCAAACACGTGAACCGTACACTTTCCTGCCGATTTTTACATTAAAAAAACCAAAGTACATATACTTACCGGCATTGTATCAAGAATAGAATTTAATACATATTATATTGTGATTTTCGGTATGTGTGGAAAGATCCCATGAGTCGCATGTCAACCCAACCGGAGTGATCTTCAAACGGTTATTATACTCAACGTCACAAGCATCGAGGCGCGAGCTCCTCCCCTCTACATCTCTTTGAGCACCCGTATGAAAGATTACTGGAATCATACGAATAGGTTTGGAATTAAAATTCGAATAGTCAAATATAGACTCTTATGAGAGCACGTGCTGAAAATATATTTTAAAATTCCAATCACATGAAAAAGAGTGGTTTGTATAAGTATATGTAGCTTATAATAAACGAATATTGGGAAATGGGAGATTTTTTGCTACCGATAGTATTTTTGCTGAAAAAGGCTTCGTTATATCTACTTTTATATATATATATATATATATATAAATCATTAGCCGTGGATTAGTTTCGCAAGAACTTAAGAATGGCTGGACCGATTTTAATTGAGTTTTTACTTATGAAAAGAGGGATACACATAGAAGGTTTACATAATTGTATACAAGTTGCAAACGGACGAAGCCGGGAGCGGATCACTAGTAGGTATGTAAATAATTTCGATTTTGGTTTTGTATATCCAATTGTACTCGTTTGTTAAAAAAAAAACTTGAAAAAAGGTGTCAAAATAAGAGTAAGTATCTACTGTTGCTGGTGAGTTTCACGTGTAACCCACATGAGAAACTCACCGACTTTAGCTTATTAATTTAAGCTCCAGGAATGTAAATTCAAAACACAACTTTATGTTAAGGTATTCACCGTTATGTCCAAAGCAAGATAAATGTAACGAGAACGCAGGCACGTGCAGTCCACTACACAGAGAAGGTAGTTTAATTCCAGTTACCAACTATAACGATAAATTTAACATTATTACGTTACTGTACGTAGAGACGTCTAGGTATAAGAATATTTGTCTCTAAAGGGGGACTGCATAATTGAATATGACTATGTAGTCATTTCAATTATGCAGTCAGTTGTTTAGAAAAAATAAATTTAAATAATTTTATTATTAAATATTAATTGTTATTTTTTTTTGTGTTAAACTCGACAGACAGGCTGACGGTACACTTGATGGTAAGGTGGCTACATAACAGTCATCTATAACACAAGCAACGCTATTGTGGTGCTGCGAGTATGCTGCCGAACAAAGTAGAATTAAGGATAAGAAGTAGGGAAATGGGCTTTGGCATCCCTTACTCCCTCACCGAAGCACAACAGCACACATGCTATTATTTCACTATGGTCTTTTGTAAGGGAGTGGTTATAAACGCCCGACAGGCTGCCCAATTGACTGCGAAATGCAGCGTTCCCTGCCACTAGTTTCCAAATCCAGACCAGAGCTAACTTTGAAAAGTTCATTTCCAAAGTTCCTAACCCCATCGGAAATGGAACCTGGCACCCTTGAGACAGAGTGTTAAAGCAAGCACCCTAACCACTCGCCCAACGGGCTCGTCAAAATGTAACGTTATTACGATTGAAATCTTAATTGTACTATTGACATAATCGAAAAAAAGAAAATACATGAAAGCTCCATTTATTCTGAATAAAAAAATATTGAATGAAAAACAAAAATGATTCAAAAGAATTACATTAGAAGGTGACCCGTACATATTCGAGACTACTTTGACTTAGTAAAATAAATTCACAGTTATTAACCCCGACATAAATCTAGTTTACTAAATGGAAAATTAAAATTATAGATCAAGTGTAATTACTATTTTAACAGTTTTTATCACGCCTTTTTTGTGTTTTTATTAAAACACTACACAAAAATGTATATTAAATATAAAAACATATTGAAGTTTTTTTTTTTCTATGTTAAAAAATATACAATGTAATTATATGTGTACTGAAGGCACAACCTGAGGCAGTCCTTGCTATAATAACCACCCTCTTATAAAAGATCAAAATGAAATAAAGACGTTACATTTCGGTGTGGTGAGAAAATAGGTAAGTACATTTTACTAACATTATAAATGGATGATGGTTCCTCAATAAAACAAAACTGATTAAGAAATAAAAAAGTTTAAAAAATATATAAATTAGCTATCTGGTGCTCGTAATTTCGTTCGAGTTGAAAAATTAAAATTCTAACAGCTGAGAAAATATATGAGAAAATATATCCTTTCTACTAATATTATAAATGCGAAAGTTTGTGGGACGTTTTCTAAGTTTTTTTTTACAGTACCTTTAAAAATAACTTTTTTTTAATTTATTTTAGACCCAATAATGCACTCAACAAAAATTTGTAAGGGAGTTCTCCGTGGTTCTTATAGGAACTCAAGTAGAATAAATTTAAAATTTAGAGGCGTTAGAGGTTTAATTTAAAATCGAAATTAGTTTTTAAACAAGCAATGCTTACTTTAACAAAAAAGGGAAACACAATTATTGAACAAAATAACACTTTAACCATAGTCCGAAAACCATGAGAGTTACTTGAAAACACGTAAAATATAGGGTTCAATGGCATAAATTCGAAATCGATATCCCAACAACACATTAATTAATGAGAATATTAAACTAAACTTGGAACAAGCATCACACGTTACCTAACTTTCAAAGTGACGTGACACTAACGCGTGTCCGTGACAAACTACTTCAGCCTAATTTCCTTCCGTAACGCCAAGCTAAATGATTTCTGATACGTTTTGACGTGACTGCCATACTTACAAAATTACACTCCTACTATAAATTAGTTTTCGTACAATTCACATGGAAATGTCTTCAAATTGTGTTTTATATTTCGTAAACATCTGTAATTTTATTAAAGAGGTTATTATATAATATGTAGCTGACAATTTAACTCGCACATATATTCCTGGAACTTATATTACACTCTCAATTAATAATACACTTAATTATACTACGCTGAACCATCTTAATATAATAATATTTTAATTGTTATTGTAAAATAATAATGTTGCTTTTTGTTATTATACATGATTAATTAAGAACTAGAAAATGTGTATTTTTAATTTATTAAAATTAAAACTCACATTCTTTCTTTTATTTAATGAACCTTAGATGGTAAGTTAGCGACACTCGAAACTGGTCAAATTGGACTGCTTAAGTTTGTGACTGCCAAGTAAAACAGAAGCAGTGGCAATACAGAAAATCACCGTGTCATAATAGCACGTCTGCCATTGTATTTGCTTGAGTAGGAATACCAAGAGCCATTCATTGCCGTATCCTCTGTAACAAATCATACTCATAAAACAGCAGAAATCTTGCATGCCTATTGTTTTTAATGGTAATATCTATTGTTTTAATGGTAATATCTATGCTAGCTTGCTTGCTAGTTAATAAATTAAAAGAATGAATTTTAATACCTGTCTCATTTAATTTGTTGATCTGTATTTATCGTTACTATTACTAAATAACTATATATTACTACAACCATAATCAATACTAATAATAAATCTGTAAGGGTCGGTCATGGAGTAAGTTACTTGGTTTTCAGAGATATCGTGTTTATAGGCTCTATACATGATACTGAAACTAAATTGACGATTTTTAGAATTTTTTTCTGTATGTATGTACATACATACATGTATGTATGTATGTTATGGAGGTACATACATGTATGTATGTATGTACCTCCATAACTCTGAAACGAATAAACTGATTTTCATAAAAATTGGTAGATAAACATTTGGACGTACGGGACACAGGATAGGCTACTTAATATTTTTCAACGCGGACGAAGTCGTGGGCACCAGCTAGTAATATTATAAATGCGAAAGTAACTCTGTCTGTTACGTTTTTACCATCAACCAATCATCGTGATTTTTTGAGTACCTTTCATCCAAAAAAGTACTGTTCCCGAGGTTTCTAAAGTTAAGAAAATTAACGCCTGGCCCAAGTGTTGGCCTAGTCAAGCGTTGTATTATTTATATGTATTTTTTATTTTACAACACAGATGAAGTCGCGTGCACCACCTAGTATTTGAGTAACTAAAGTCTTGTGAAACCTTGCAAGCAAATAAGTGCATTTAAACTTCGTCAAGTTCAGAGTTGAATACTGAATCCTGTTAGTATTCAAACTATTCGACACTAATTTTCGAGTTGGTTACCGAACTGTGTAGTTGAAACCTACTTTTATTTGTGTCTGCGATGAAAGTAGGAATTCTGTGCAGACATCTTGGGTGTGTTAGTGACTGTGCCGACTTGGCATGGCACTTAACGTGCTTCTCGCTACTATTTAAGCAAGTAATTTTCTCTAATTTACCAGTTGTTAGAAATGCTCTCCGTTTATTCGGGTAGGCGAACATTGTTTCGCACTTTTGTCTATACTAATATTGTAAAATGGACATGTATAAACTTTGTATGTTTGTTTGCATGTAAGAAGTAATCTTCCAAATTACTCATCCAATTTAAAAAGCAAAATTTCCCCAATAGAATAGAATTTCAGGATGGACATAGGCCTAAGACATAGACATAGGATAGGGATGGGGATAGGGACAGGAAGGAAATCGTCTCGCATCCCTTACTCACTCAGCGAAACACAACATACTGGTATTACACGGTGATCTTATGTAAGGGAAGGGGGTGATTACTGGCGCCATGCGGGCTGTCGAAATTGCGAAACTACTACTACTGGTATACTTCTTTTAGGCATTTACTTCTAAATCGTTCAACCCATTTTCATTTTGTTTCACTAGTGGAAAAAGGGATACACGAGGAAGTTTTGTGTATAAAAAAAAATTGCATACCAGGCGAAGCCAGGAGTGGTTACTAGTTACTTTTAAAATTTAATAAAAAGTACAAAATTTAATAAAATTTAGTAACAAGTATATCTAAAGAAATTAAAAGCAAATAAATTTACACAAACGGAATTTGAAACTAAAGTTAAAATACAGTTTAAACAAAACTCCAGTGTTTTGTTCATAAATAACAATCGGTTTATGAAACTGACAAAAATAAACGAAAGCATTACACGAACAAAATATGTTTCGTTTTAGAGTTTTGTAACAGAAAGATGAACAGAGACTAGTTAGATCTGCCCTACAGCTGTGTGTTACCCACTAACCCAGTACTTGATCTATTTTTAGTATGAAGTCACAAGTAAAATATACAGTTACATAGTAATACCATGACATTTATTACATGTTAAAATAGCTATCAATATGTCCAGTTTACTCGTAACACTTTGTTTGCTTAGACTGTCTTTAAATTTAATTATTTGGGCTTGACCTTTATTCGCATTTATACGCCCATAAAAGGTTACTTTTTTAATATTTCCATATTGCATGTAAACAGTTAATATTGGCATATTGCCAATCCTACTTAATATTTTTCAACGCGGACGAAGTCGCAGGCACAGCTAGTATTGTAATATTATTAAATAGCAGTTAGTTAAGGAGGAGTCGTGGGCACCAGCTAGTTAATATTTAAGCTAGTTAATATATTTTAATATTTAAGAAAGGACTGAAGATTTAAATATAGGATTTTCTTTAGCTTTTTTATAGTTTCTGTGTGTTTTGCCACGAAACGACCGCCTCGCTTTACGTACCTACTGGTAGCCTACTGGAGTATTATATTCATATATTGTTAAATAAATGGCGCGTTGTCTATACTTAAACTACATGTTGAATAAGAACATTTATCTACTTGTATCAAGGAGTACTGAGTTTGATTCTCTAAAAGGAAAACCACGGCTAGTGACATAAATCGAATTACGAATTTGAAGTTGAAGATTCGATTTTAATTTTATTACTATAACGTAGCAATTTTTTTTTATTAATAATCAGAAATAAATTTTGTTTCAATTTTCATTTATTACTGGCCTATTAACATGTTTTTAAACCTTTTAGTTCCGACATGAAAATTCGCTTTAACGTTACAACAATAGGCTCGAAAGTGTTCAATACATTCCTCTGGATAATTACGTACTACGGCTTTAGATCCCGTATTAATAACATCGACCGCACGAACATTGACTGTGTATCTACGGAAACCGGGCAACCTGGAAACCGTAAGGTAACCGCAGTTAACAGAGTGATCCCAATTTTAGAAATTCATTGTTGTTTGTCAATGTGGGCCAAAATACAATTCTCATCCGTATAACGTCACTACATTTTATAGTGACGTTATTTTGTCACTATAAAATTATTACTTTATTTTTATCGAGTTCGTATTCAGCAACTAAAAAGTATTTTCTTATAATCATTGGCATTTCAATATTTATTGACTGAAAATTCAGAACTTTTTACATTGAGTATATAATTTCTATATTAGAAATTATTTTAATATTATTATTTTTTTCTAACTAGAAAACATGTGACATTGATTTGTGGAAGCTGATTGTATTGGAAGTATTGGAATTGCTGGAGTATGCTTCGCGAGTTGAATAAGTTCCGCGAGTGTCTTGCGTCGCATAATGTCTTTGGTTAATCCCATTATAAAATCAAAAATCAAAATATTATATCATCAATTAATATAGTAAGTTAAGAAATTACTGAGTTTTCACACTCATACAGCGCCGCCTTAAGTTTAATAAAGTAGATATTTATTATTATTTTTAATGTTTTTCTTTTAAGCTGTGATTCAGCAATGACTTTTTTATCAACCTAATATATAATCTGTGCCATCAAAAAAGAAACAAAATGGTGATGCTTTGAAGTTACAAATAATGGTTTATACCAAATACTGTGTAAACATGCAACGACTTGTTTCAAATGTTCGACTTAGTTCCAAATAAGCAACTATTGTTTTAGTACCTACTTAATAATTTATATGTCTTTGGGATACTTTCGAACGAATTTTGATTTTATTTCTTTCTTAAACGTTCAAAGAAATTTCTTAGGTGTTATTAATAAATTATTTAATACTTGAACATTTAATTTACTAAGTAATCATAGAAAATTCTTAAATGATATGAAAATTTAATATTTTAAATATTTAATTTCTTTAATGTTCAAAGAATATTTAATATTCTTGAAATTAATCATTTTGAGAACAAATTTAAAGACAGTCTTAATTTGAACAAAATTACAGGTATTTTGCTCCTTTATGTTCATACAAACAACCTTACATAAAAATTTTGGGTAACATGTAATTTACCGAAAAATTAGACATTTATTTCATTCTTTGTTGTTAAAATAAAAATGTGTTTTTTTTTCTGCTATTTGATGTTTTCTTCCTTGTTAACGTCCAATGGAACATTTCATTTCTATAAATAAATTAACACTTGACTTCTCCGAAAGCACAAAGGAACATTCAAAAGGAAAATTAGAAAGAATAAAAGAAATGTATGTTATAGAAAATGCGTGATTTCCTCAAACAAGAAGCTACAAAAAACGTGACAACAATTTAAATGCCTAGCGACTGTAATTAAAAATGGAATAGTTACGCCATTTCTAAATCACGCCTGAATTCTTGTAAAAATTAAAAAAACAAATGGATTTTTTTAAAATAAACGGTTCAACAGGGAGCTGGATTGTCCACGTGATAGCTGGTCAATCAACCTTCGTCCAAGGACATAAGCAACACAGAAAGGGTGAATTATTCATTAAAATAACCTAATGTTAATAAAAAACAATTGTTAATTGTACTTTTATTTTATTGTTCAATCAAACGCAAAAATTATATAAAACTCTTTTATTATGTTAAGGTCGACAGACAGGCTGACGGTCCACTTGCTACCGTCGCCTATAAAACAAGCAACGCCATGGATCCTGCGATCCTTGAACCCATGGGAATGGCGAGAGACGAAGGCCAGCGCCCCGACGGAGCCACATTAGTGCCCTGGAATTTGGGAAAAGGTCTGGTGTGGGACGCAACGTACGTAGACACCTTCGCATAGTCCCACATCAAAACGACCTGCACACAGGCTGGCGCTGATACTGATTAGGCCCAGATTCTCAAGCGCCGCAAATACCCATCCTTACACAAGGACTACGAGTTTGTTGCGCTCGCAATAGATACTGGTTTCCTGGTCAGCTGACATGAAGAAATCTGTAAGGGCACTATCGGCACGGCTGGTCGACTCTACAGGGGACTCCAGGCCTGGCACTTACTTCTGTCAACCCATAGCTCTGGCAGTATAAGTATAATGGGGTCCATGCCGCAGACGGACCTGTTAGACCGGGTATTCTTTTTAAGGTTTTAAGGTTTTAATGTTAATTTTATATTAGTTAGTTTAATATTATCTGTTAAAATAAATTTTCAAATGTAAGCAACGCCATAGTTGCTGCAAGTGCGCTGCCGACCATAGCAGGATTAAGGATAAGGATTAGGAAGGGATAGAGAAATGGGCTCTGGCATCCCTTATTCATTCACCGAAACACAACATTCCAAATTTTCCAAATTTTGTAAAAGTATTGTGAAACGTTTCCGGTTTGAGACAATTAATCTCATAGCGTACCACAGTAGTGTTATACATATTATATTTGTCGAGTAAGTAATTGATTGTCGACACGTGTATACGAAAGTTCAATAAAAATGAAATGTGATATAGGTTTAACGCGGTACGCAGACCTGTCTTTTGTGTTAATTTAATATGAATGTCAATCAAAAGTTTGACAGGCCTCGAAAGGATCTTCCTACAAGGCGTCTATGACATTCAATAAAACGGCTTGTTAACCCTATTCCGTCTAATATAGGATAAATTCAATATACATTTATAGTTCTATTTCTTTTAGATTTTTTTTAAACATTAAGGTGTAATGGATATGCTCAGACCAAATAAAAACTATAAAAACTATGCACAATATTGAGGATAACATAGTGAAGCCGATTTTATAAAATTGTGTGCGTAGGCCGTTTATTGTATTTAGAATTTGTGTTCCAAGGCATAACCTCATTTTTTGCGTTGAAAAATGACAAATATAAAACCTGAGAAAATATATGCTGTGACCACTGTGGCTCCGCTACGACGACAGTGGCGCCCAATTTTTTATATATTAGACGATCTCTCGGGAACCTTACATGGTTCCAAGATAAAAGATAATCCTAAATATGTTAATCCAGGTTATAAACTATCTGTGTGCCAAATTTCTTTCAAATACGTTGAGCCGTTTTTGCGTGAGCCGTTTTGCATTCATCCATCCTCACAAACATTCGCTAAATTATTAGTATGATGACAATAAAATTCTCTTCATTTTTTCTAAATTGACAATTCCCATTAACCCAAATATGAAAACAACGACCGCGATTTTAAAGCGAACAGTATTGGTCGCTTCCCTACACTTCAATTCCAACGATTTGTTTTCCTGCAAATACACCCCTTGTCACCCACGTTATAAAGCTCATATTGCTTCAAACAGAAACCGCATTTTTCTTATCAAATTAATGTAGAGAAATAATAGGCCTTTACTCTGTCCTGGCCGGTGGCGTTACGATTTGTACCGTGCAGCTGTTGCGATAAGGTACATTTTTACGTGGAGATTAAAAGTTAGTATATCATTTTCAGGGGAGGCTATAGTTTCGAGTACAGAGCAGTTAAGATTGTGCGATAACGGTTTTAATATGAGCCGGAAGTACTTCGGCTCGAACCCCGGCGGCGGTTTGCCGCGAGAAAATAGTGTAATTTGTTTTCTATTCTACATCGAATCGTGCCGCAGTCTTATCAATTCTTATTAAGTGTAATTGCCAAGATTTTATATCTATTTTTGTAAAGTACTTCCAAATTATTAAGAAGTTACTCAGAAATCATTTATTTGTTTTAATGTTCCACGCACCCTAAGTAGGAATCTATGACTAGCCATAATGCGACTTATAGTCCTTCCACGCATTAGATACACCTATTTATAATCGATTTTTCTATGTCTAGGCTATGCATCATTATCGCCTACTCCTGTCGTATTAATCACAAATCATACTAACTGTTAAATAAATTTAGAGCTCCATGCAACATTTTTTAAAATGGTTAATTAATGTATATGTCCTCATAATATGACATAATATGACAATATATGCACCTACCTTCGCTCGAGTCATTAATGATAAATCTTAGCACCAATATAAATAGTTACATTGATCTATTCGTAAAGTAGATCTATATATAGTGCTATATACTATATACAATAATTAGAGTTTCAAAGATACCTAATAATGTACCATCGGTTGCCCCAGGTTTAAAAAGAGAGTAGTTAACACAATAAATAACAAACATCCAAATTTCTTCAAAAACATACCTATACATTTTAATTATATTATGTATTTGCAAGCTTTTACTTTTCTAATACATACACTGTTTAGATATACTATTTAGTTATACTGTTTAGATATTATGAAAAAAATACATATTAAAATCTTCGATTTATAGATATTGTATTTTTACTTTGATCCATTAAGAATAATAAATGATCAAATATTTTTAGGAGATTGTTGTAAGAAACAATATTACACGGTTAACTATCTAAACAGAATTTCCTATTTTATATGATAAGAAAACATTATCCGACAAAACAAACGACGCAATGAGTACAACATTACCAAGGAAGGGGAAACAAAAGAGGGAATTCTTTCAACTCTTTTATTTGAACAAAGCACGAATCATTTCGCTACATAAATAACACATCTAGTATATTATACGGTGGGACCGTACGAACGAGTGTAATTTACGAATGAAAAATCGACTGAGAGCATTTATTGTGGCCCACATTCGGGTGACTTTCACAGCGATGTGAAAAAGTGTAGCTAATGATGTACAAAACTAAAGCGAATAATAAAGAATGCAGGACGGACAATTCATCACTTTATTAAACACTAGCTGGTGCCCGCGACTATGCCCGCGATGAAAAATAAAAGATATAAAGCTTGACATACATTGAGGCCTGACATTATACTTTTGCCAAGCGATGGATTTTTATTTTTAGATATCTGGTGCCCGTGGCTTTGCACGCGTAGAAAATTTAGCTTATGTCCACCCTGAAAAATTTTTTTTAAATCGTATGAATTGAGTAGTTTCGAAGATTACCTCCTACATACAGATATACAAACTTTACCACTCTAAGTTATATAATAGTACCATAGACAAAATGAAACTTCTTTTTTAAACTTTAAATTTTAATTCGTATATTTAAATTCGATAATTCGACTCACTAAACATGTCCGACTATTTTAAACTTTTTAAACTAAAATTTTCACAAAATTTACTTAAATCTATTGCACCTACTATTACAATATTATAAATTCGAAACTAACTGCATTATGTCTCTCTGTTTGTTATACGCCTAAACTACTTAACCCGTTGCAAACAAACATTAAAAAATATCAATTATTTTCTCTTTATAATATTAGTGATGATAAAATGGAAATGATTTTAAATTTAATTAATAAATTTTATTGGTACTTAATGAATTAAATTGTCATCCTTCAAAAAAATGTGTTGTTACAACAAAGTAGATATAACATTATAAATGTGAAATGCAATGAAGGTGTTTAGGTGATAATGATAATCACATAAAAATAATAAACAAGAATGTACCTAAATATTTTACATTATTTTCTATTAAAAATAAAAAAGAAGTTAGTATAGGTACTTAAATATCCGCCCAGTTAGTACTTATAAGTAACGATTTATGAAGCATTATTAAGTGAATATTGTAAATAAATAATTACCGGTGTTTAAACTTGAAAAGAAACAAAAAACTAAAGTTTACCGTAAATTACTTAAATACAGCAATTATCAAAAAAAATCGGAGCTTCAAAAGTCTGTCCAAATGTACCTCTGTAATTAAATAAAATAAATCGAATAGTTTTTAGAGCTTTGTCATTTAGGTAATTCTACTGTAATTTTAGATAGATAGAGTCGGTTTCTTCGTTGCTGAAGGTCGTGCCCTTGGTGGCATCAACCACCAGCTGTTTCCACTCCAACCCTGTCACTCCACGCCTTCGCAACCGTAAGGCCTGTAAGATGCACAACTTGGTCTGTCCATCGGCTGGGAGACCGGCTACGAGACCTCTTGCCATCCACTTTTCCAACCACTACCAGCATCTCCAAGTTTTCTGGTGCTCTGCGGGCTATGTGTCCAAAGTAATTGAGAACTCCTTGATAGCAGGTGGCGGATAGTCTTGTCGGAATCGCAAGCTGTTTGAGGATCGAGCTGTTTGTCCTCTTGGCCGTCCATGGAATGCGCAACATTCGTCTTCAACACCACATTTCAAAGGCATCTATCCTTTTGCGTTCCAGAAATCGAATCGTCCAAGATTCAGCGCCATCAAGAATATGGAGAAAACCAATGTTCTCATGAATCTTATTTTGGTTTTGTTTGAGACTTTTCTGTTTTGCCATATTCTCGTAAGTTTACTCATAGCTTATTTGGCTATTTGAATTCTTCTTCGAATCTCCCTCTCACTTCCCCCTTGGTTTGAAATTAACGAACCCAGATAAATAAACTCGTCGACAAACTGCACGTCAGAGAGCTCTCCCGTCCGTGAAAGCAGGTTAGCCCTGTCCACGACCATGACCTTTGTCTTGGTGCGGTTAATTGAGAGGCCAACTAATCTACTCTCATACTCCACTTCGGAACAACTCGGCAAGTTCCCCCTCCGAAGCTGGAAAGAGTGTGGTGTAAACAGCTGTAATTTTAGACTAAAGAAAATTGAAATGACAATGACGAAAGTTGAAATGACAATGACGAAGTTTTTAAAAGAAGAAGCCTATGAAAGAATGTTGCATAATCCATACTTGTAATGCATATTTCAGATGATATAAGCAAAGTTTAAATTCATATGAACCAAAAAAATCCGGAAGAAGAATCTGCATATCAATTTATTAATTCACTTTACAGGTTTTCATGATGTGCCTTAGTTTTTTACAAATTTAATATTTTAAAATATAATAATATATTTACGCTCTAGTCAGGTTACTGCTACTAAACTGATTACCAACTACCAAGTATCTAAGCCGATTTCAAAATATTGAAACACCAATTTGGATGAAATTTGACACACAAATAGTTTATTACCTGGATTAACATACTTTTTATTATGGAAAAATGTTAGGTTCCCGAGGGATAGTAGCGGCGCGGCGCCACCGACGTCACAGCGATAAAGATGTCAGATATTTCCTCAGATGTTATATTTTTCATTTTTCAACGCAGACGAACTCGTGGGAAACAGCTAGTTTGTTATACTTACAGATATGGCTATAGTATCTATGTTAACCAGAAAAAATAGCTGTAGAGTTTAATACTAGAGGAAAATTTACACATTCCTTAATGGAACGTACTTCAATTGAATGTTCCTTTTGGTAATAATTTGGGCAACAAAAGAGGTTGTGCCAAAAAAAACTCTATCATCGTCCACTCAATTCCATGAATAAATAATTCATTTTTATAGTAGGTACATTTTGACCGCCTGCATTTTTTATATCTCAATCACGCGACTTGTGACCCCGAACAATATTCATAAGTTTATGACCGCCGTGGCCATTCCGTTGATAAAGACATTTATCACAGAAATTAAGGAAATTTTTAACGAACACGGCTGTTTATATTGTACTTATACACTTACCTTATCGCTTATATGCTTACTATTTTACCACTACTACTAATGGTTCTTAACTCTTATTAATTGATAATACAAAATAATTTTATTTGTTAAAATCTAGAATGCCATATTGACCAATTACACAAAGAATTACTTTTATTGTACCCTCTACCTACATGAAACATATAATCAGCCGACATATTTTTTTTCGAATTACTTTAAAAAAAAGGGTTACTAGTTCTAGTTTACTTTAGAATTAGTGTAGATGTAGGCCCCAGTCATAAACTGGGTAACCAAACCATACACTTATACCGAGATTACCGTTAAATTAGGTATACCTTTTTTTTGACGAGGAGAAATCCTTTTATTGATCCCCTGCCACTTGCGAGGCAGCAGGGGTATGTGGGGGTCGACAGCGTACTCCGCGTTGCGCACGTGCAGGCGGAACTGCCCCTATCCACTAAAACTCCCCGATGCCTCCTTGCCCATTTTGCGGGGGGTGGACGGGCTCTGGCGAACCAACTGCTCCGACCCACCCCTCACGGGCTGCCTAGCCATTGCTGGCCAGACTGTCCTCAGCGGGGGATTGCCCGGAGACATCCAAGCAATCCCCAGATGGGGGGGACCCGTGCAGGCACACGCAGCTCGCCAGCTGCGTGCGCAAGTCCCCTAGAGCATTTGAAGACAGGCTAACGCCCGCCGTCTCCTGCCCTGCCATCTGCATGATATTGGGAGGACTCAATGAACGCCAATGGCGTCCATTGGCTCCTCCCATACAAAAGCGGTAGCCCCTGCTGGGGCTTTCAGTGGCGCCGCGAGGCGGCCCTTGACAACTGGGGGGGAGCATTTGACTCCCCCCATACGGTGGTTGGCCGGGAGGCCTGCGTCCGCGCAGGCCCCGCAATGGTAGGCCGCCTCGCATTCATGGGCAGAGTGCCCTTCCGCACCGCAACGGAAACAGTGTCCCGTGCGGTCCTTCAGCGATGGACAATTGACCCTAGGATGGCCAAGACCCATACATTTATAGCACCTCATGGGGCGCGTCTCCAACAACTGGACTGTAGCCGCACTCCAACCTATCGTCAGCCGGCCGTCGGTGGCCAACTTCCGGGCGACCTCAGCCGGAACAGAGGCGAAGGCGGAGCCCACCCCTCTGGCACCTGGATGCACCCTACCCACTCTGAAGTGCTCAGGTGGGTAGTCAGTGCCCGACATTAGCGCCGTCCTCACTTCCTCGGCCGACACCGAGTCGTCGAGACCGACGACCCGGACGTCGACCGACTTGACGGGGCGGGTGACCCTCGCCTCGTCCCCCAACACGGAGCTAATTTGTTCCGCCAGTTTGTCCGCCTGGGCGGGCGTCGCCTCCTTAGGGAGTTCCAAGACACGGGCCCCCGTGATGCCCTCGCGGAATTGGAGCGGGCCAATTCCCAGGGCCTCCAAAGAGACCAGCGCTCTGGTCCTCTTGATGGCCGCATTGTAAGTAATCCCCTTGGCCAGGGCTTCTGGCTTGAGGGCCACAACTACAGCTTGCCTCTTGGGCAGTCTGGGGAGTCTGGGGGCGGACGCCTTCGTTGCCGACGTAGCTGGGGGGGCAGAGGCAGGGGCGCGCTTCTTTCGCCTCACCACCTCCGTCCAGCTCTCGGCGATGCCTCCCATCTGGCCCTGAGCTTGCGGCTCTGGGGCGCTATCAGCAGCAGTTGGTTTTGCTCCTTTCTTCGCTTTAGGCCTTGCCTTCTGCGGCAAGTTGGCCGGGGGCGTGAGCGTCGTTGGGGTGGGCTGGGAAGCTGCAGCCATCGCAGTCCTCATCTCCGCCACTGTGGGCGGTCGGCGCGGTTGGGTCGGGAGGAGTCTCCCGCTCGCCTCCAGGTCCTCCAGGCGGTCACTCACTATGCCACTCACGTGGCATACGAGCTCGTCCTGGAGGGCCCCGAGTGCCTCCAGAAATTCGGCCCGCGATAGCGACAGGCCAGCAGCCACTGTCGTGGGCACCTCAGTGGGTGGCTGCGTAGCAGCTGAGGGCTCAGGGCGGGAGTCCTGAGACTCCTGAAGGGTCACCATCTCGGCTAACACGGTCTGTAGCCTTTCGGTGAGATTCTTGTTCTCGAATCTCAGCCGACGAAGCTCGTCCGATATCATTTGCGACCTCGCTCTTGAGGGAGAAGCTGCCTCCAACTTCATTCGAAGAGCCGCGTTTTCCTCTTGGAGCCGACGCACCTCCGCGGATAGCTTCTTATCCTCTGCTTTCCGCTTAGGTTTCCCCACCTCCGCCTTGACCAGCTCGAGAATCGATCTGGTCGCTTCCTTCACTTGCTTTTGGCAAGTGCCCTTCATATTAGTGGATTTTTTAACCACATCCAGTATTGTGGAGGCTCTCTCCTCCACCTTCTTGGCGAGGGCCTCCATCGAGCCAGAGGGGGAGGCAGACCCCACCGACTGATACTCCTCATCATCCAAATCCGAGTCAGACGACACCCAGTCTCTCATTTCCCGGCGGGCTTGAGACAGGCCGACATCATGGCCATATTTCTTTTTGGTGGCCTTAGTCACCTTTGGAGGAAATGGTTCCTCCTCAGGCCCGGACTCCTCCATGGAGCGAATCGACATCGCAGCGCCCTCGAAAGAGCTTCCTTCGATCAGCACAAAAACCGAAAATTTCCGGAATTCCGGAAGTTACGGGCAAAAGAAAATTTCGGAAAAACCGAAAATTTCCCGGCCCGGCGCAACTTCCGGGAGAGGCTTGGAAGGCGCTTCAGATGAATCGCCTCCCAAACAATTCCGGGCACGGAATCAGAAGTTATATCAGAAACAATCTTAAAAACAGCAAGGTGAAAAACAGAAAAACAACCAAAACAACAAAAACAACAACAAATTCGGAAGCTGGTGTGGGCGACCCGACGGAGCCTCGAAAGAGGCTTCGAATGAGCCACACCACACCGCCGTGGGGCTACTAGCGGCGCAGCGCCGGCCGATCAAAAATTTCCGGAAATCCGGAAATTTCCGATTTTCTGGCGCCGTCCGAAAGAGCTCCGAAAATGACCTCAACAAACTGAATATCAACAAAATCTAAATTTATGAATTTTAACAAAAATAACCAAACAAAATGATAGAAAAACTATAAAACAACAAAACAACAAGAAAAACAACAATAAACAAAAATTGCCGCGGGCCACCCGACGAGCCTTGAAAAAGGCTACAAATCAACGTAATCCGCGGCAAGATCTGACCACAAATGAGAAAGATAAGGCGAAAAGAAATTTCAGGATTGAAACGAAAGAAGACTTAAAAAAGGCGTCAGTCGCTTCAGTCCGTCAATCAACAACAGGAAACGGATAGAGGGGCCTCGAATGTATCCAAAAGCACTAAGAGCTCAGTAACTTTTGGTAAATCCTCGACCTCAAATTAGGTATACCTACATGTGCTGTAGTGTTTTGTTGCATGAGTTGAACTTGACAATAGAAAATGAACTTTTCAAAGTTAACTGTGGTCAGGATGTGGAAAGTAGTGGCAGCCCGTCTGGCGGCAGTAACCACGCCCTTACAGAAAAACCACCGTCAAATAACTGCACGTATGTGTGCTGTTGTGTTTCGGCGAGAGAGTAAGGGATGCCAGAGCCCATTTCCTCCCTATACCAATCCCTAATCCTCAATCCCACTATTGTAGGCAGCGCTCTTGCAGCACCTGTTGCGTTGCTGTGTTATAGGCGACGGTAGCCACCTACTACCACCGAGTAAACTGTCAGCTTGTCTGTCGACCTTAACATAAGAAAATGAACAAATACTCAGCAATAAATTATTGGCGAACATGAATATTTTTCTGTAATACACGGTATTTGTACATTATAAATTTATAACACAAGAACTTTCATAAAATATTCATAAACAAAGTTATAATACTTACAATAATACTTTATAATACTTGTTTTATTACGATCATAATTGAATCTATCAACGATACAGTTGTTATTAAGTTGAACATGTCATTGCCTTGTGTGAACTTCACTTATTAAGAATGGTGTTCAAACGTAGCAATTATCGCAACCCCTTTGTACTGTTAGAAGGCAAAGGATTCTGTCCACAAAGCCTTATAATTAAACATAGCTACATATTTAAAGAACAAAGGGGCTGTTCGCACGAGCGGCTAGTTCGCGTGACCCGCACATCCAGCACGCTCGTGGACAAACAAAACGCAGGGCGTGACTAGAGCCTTTCAAGGTTACACAATAATACGACTTTAGATTACAAAGCTCTTGACTGTTTGTAATATTCGTGACATCATGTTCGGGTTATTTGGGCTTTTGACAAGTAGTGACAGAGAGCATTCCTACAATATTTATCCCTTTGACCTATAAAAGTCGACAACTCAATAGCACAAACCCCATTGCCCGTAATCCTACCATTGATGGTGACTACCTAACATGAAGTGAACGTCACATTGCTTGCCATTACTTAACTTCAAAAATAGACATTATACTAAAAATATATTTTTTACTATTTTATATTGTTCACTTTATCTGAACATCCCATGATGTTTATAATTGAGCTTTACCAGCTTGCCCATTGAGTTAAATACTATGTAAGAATATTTTTAGAAATAATAGTATCGCCTTGGAAAGAAAATAGTCATATTTTTTGAATAATAATCGGTGTAATATGAAAATCCATTATGGACAAACTACGATAAAGGAAGCCCCTTTGACTGGGGGGGTCGTCCATAAAACAACTTATCCATCAAGTAAAACCAGCGACAAAGATGAGGAAATTGTTATTTTTGGATTTGGAAAAAGAAACTTTGAAAAACGGTTGTGCAAGCACATTTAAGTTAATTATCTAAAATAAAAATCGGAAATAGCACAACTCGTTACATTGAAGTGGTTTCAAATATCAAATACTTCTTAACGTGCCGCTTCTTTAGGTTGGCAACCATCATGGCTGTCTTGACCTTGGAAGCTGCTGCACGAAAAAGTGCAGCTAAATTATTCAACCAGGATGTCTTTCTACAGCTTCTGCTACGCTTTCCCTGTATTTTACGGTATTCTTCATTCCTCATCACGTGCCTGAACTACCAATATCGAACACAATGTAGAAGTTAGCGTCCAACTCTCCACTCTGTAGAACATATCAGCCAACACATAACAGCGGACCAATAATGAAGTTTGAGAGTGAATCGTCTGCAACACAAGATCTTTCCCATTTTCACAAGGGTATTTCACAAACCCATTTTCCGAACGTTCATTTACGTAAATGCCCAGATATTTAAATATTAACTAGACATTTTATATAAATTAACCCAACAAATAGACCTAATATACAAATATTTTGTATGACCACATATTATTTGTGTCGAATGAAAGTTCTTTAATTTTATAATCGTCCTAATCCTAACAATAAAACACTAACCAGGCAATTGAACGACCCTGATTAAAAAGGAACCCCTTAGTTCAAACAGTCCGTATGCTTTTATTTTACGGTGATATTCTAAAAAGTGGGTGGTTGCTGCCACCAGATAGACTTTTTAGTGTGCCTTATTTCACCAAGTTGAATGTTACTTGAATGTCACACTTAAGATGTCTAACATGGTGTTTCACCTCTAAGCAGAAAGGACACTGAAATTAAATTCTAAGCTGCATTCTCATACCTCGTTATACACGTCGCCACATATTGTATTAATTTATTTAATGCCAGTCATTTATCTAACTTGCCGCAAAGCGAACACATAGAACAGTTTACTGCGAATTATTCACGGCCGCTTAAAACAATATATTGCAACAATTATCCGGACATTTTATTTGTGTACTCAATTACAATGCTGCATTACGTGCACACATTAATTTAACGATTCAATTAATATGAAATAAGGATCCGGTTCTAAATTATTCACATTTCGTTTCATTAAAGCTGGAATTGCTAATTGCAATGCAATAGTGTTGTATAAGTGAGCCAAAGATATCTTTGTGAGGATGAGTTTATAAATTTATTTGAGGATTAGAAATATTGGATAAAATTATTAAATTTATTTATGAAATTTATTAAATTAAATAACAGAAGATAAACCACGATAAGTTTCGTTTTTGGCAAAAATTGCTTTCAAAAATGCATTAAAAAAATAGATATCAATCTAATCCATAAAGGTAATCGCATTTGTTTGCTATATAGTGATTAAAATTCATAAATGAGCAAATAGATTTGCTCTTACGATGAACATTAGTGTTTTTTTATGTTCAGGTCGACGGACAGGCTGACGGTCCACTTGATGTGGTGGCTACAGTAGCCTATAACACAAGCAACGCCATACGTGCTGCAAGCGCGCTGCCGACGGTAGGATTAAGGATAAGAGGGGATAAGGAAGGTATCCCTTTTTTTCTCATATAATGATGATACTACTAATAAGTAAGAATAGGCCAATTGAAAAAGTTTGTAGAGATGTTTAAATACTAGGAATTATAACTTTAGTGAAATATAATGAAATAGGCTTTCTGAAAACCTAGTAACTTCTAGTTTTAGTCCCGTATTATACGCTTTTTCCCACACCACTTATTTCCCATACAATATATATATCATACCGAGTGATTTCAATCCCATATAGACCCATGGCGATACTGTATTGCTTTTTATAACTAAGTACCATTTTTTGCACGATAGAATTTAGCAAATTTCGCTAAATCGCTTAAAGCTGGATCAAAATCAGTCCATCCGTTCTCGACATAAAACATTTTAACACGTACTACCTAACAAACAATTTATGTATAATTATTACGTAACAGTAGGCCAGGCAGCTTTGTGTTGAGCTCTTAATTATGATGATGTATGTGCGAGCATATTAGGTACGCTTATTAAGGAAAGAAACAGATAGCTAAAGTTTTGTATATTGTACCTACTATTACACAACAAAAATTTGACCCTTTGAAAACTAACATAGGTATATTTTCAAGAGATCGAACGTGTACATCTTCATAACATAGTATAATTTGTAAGTGGCTTTCCACGTCTGTCTGTATGACCGCTAACTCCTAAACCACACAACAGATTTTGATGCGTTTTTCACCATTAGATAATTTTTCACGAATTTTTTATATAATGTATATTATAATAAAACCTAACTAAGATTTTTCTAGGCGAAATCGGCAGCGGGTCGCATTAGAGTCAAAATTGCTAGAAAGGTTTGTGTTTATGAAAAAAAAGGTTAAAATAACACATCGCAAATAAAAAAGATTTTTAATTGATATTCTTGAGAACAAATGAAAAAAATTACAATAAGAGATGAATATTTAAAATTCATAACGTATAAAATACATAAACATAGATATAACATAAGTACATAACAAAAAAAATAACAGATAGATGTGAATTATCTGTTTATTAAAATTAAATTAAATAACAGAAGATACGAGTAAACTACGAATAAAGTGTGGCAAAAATTGCTTTCAAATATGCACCCAAAAAATATATTAATATTTAAATTACTACTCTCGGAAATAAACCAAAAAAGTACATTAAAAATGTAACTATTAAATTATCTATACTAATATTATAAAGAGTAAAGATTTGATTGTTTGTTTGTTTGTTTGCATTGAATAGGCTCCGAAACTAGAACCGATTTGAAAAATTCTTTCACTGTTTTGAAGCTATATTATCAGCGAGTAACATAGCCTATATTTTATAAAGTTACGCGTTTGAAGCCGTGTGCAACAGCTAGTATTCATATAAAGAAATTAATAAGCAAAAATTAAACCATTTGATCAGATGGTAGGTATTTCAAATTATCTTTTAAATTTTTGAACAGTCGAAAGTATCCACGCTGCTGGTAGGGAGGGATAAGTGAAAAGAAATTGTACCAGGGATACCTTAGTTAGTAGGGATAGGTGGAACGCGCGAAATTATCATGTTGACATTTCATTCATTACGATTTAACTTCTGCGGTAACTGTCATTCGCATTTAGTATATAATTCGTACTTCATCGTTAATCTGGTTTAATAATGTTTCGATTAATGCTGTTTCGCTCAATCAAAATGTGTAGTGCCAGTTGAATTGAGGATTATGTACCGTTGAGCCTTTTCCGCTATATATTCCAGAGATAGGTAAGTAAAGTAGGTTTAATTCCGTATTTAAATTCTTTATACGCATGAAAAAAGTACCTATGATTAATAATTTATGAACCTTAGAAACCTGATCTATAAAGATAAAGTTGTATATAGATAACTGATAGATAGATATCTTTATATTATAATAATATTTGTGCTTGTTTAAAATTAAGTGTAGGTATTATAATACTTCAACGACTACACCAGAGTTCAGAAATTTGATCGTTTGAAAAAAAAGAAACGGTTCGCTCGATCAAATTGAAACTAGATATATAGGGTTATTGGGGGTACATTCAACTGTAAAAGGCCCTCTCAACATTAATCATTTCATGAAGATTAGAAATTTAGCCGTTGATGTTCTGAAAAACCATTTTTTTCATGTTTTTTCGAATTATTTTCACGGATAAAAAAAGTTTAAGGTCGCAGCAGAATTTTGTAGGAAATTTATTCCAGTTATCAGAACTGCTCTTAGATTTTCTGTGCGACCATTGGTTCTTGAGATATCGTCGATCAAAGGCAAAAGGGGCATTTTTGATTAATTCAATATCTCAGCCAAAAATGGTCGTACAGAGGTTCTAAAAAAAGCAAATTGAAGCTGAATAAACAAACTATCAGGTTTAGACCATGGCTTTGAAGGAATATTTTTTTTCAAGCCCGTGGAGTCAAAAGAAAAATCAAAAAAGTCTGCAAAAAATTTTTCTCACGCTACTTCCTGGAATTGCATGGAACATGTAGGTAAGTAGCTATGAATATATTTTTTTGACAGAGCTCAAAACTAGAAACTTGAAGCTTTAAATGCTATTTTTAGACTCGATACGAGCATTTTTCACTGAAATACAGCATTTTGAAAAATCACTAAAATTTCCGATAATTTTTTTTTATCCTTTCAATTTTTCCATTAGTGTAATTAATTAAGAATACTTTTACATGTTTAATAATTACGGTCATGAAAGTTAAGCCTTTTATTTTCTTTAACGACCAATATCAAAAATATAAATTTCTATAAAAATACCTAAATGTAACTACATTTTACGCAGTAATTCACAAAATTTAAAATTCCTACTCAATAGTATGTTTTCGTGATAATTCAAACTGAAACTGTACTCAAATTGTATTAACGATTCATATTCTATAAGACTATCAGGTCGTTAAAGCGAACTAAATTAAGGGATGTTTTGAAACACAAAATTTTTATGACTAAATTGTAGAATCGTTTAATGGTTTTGTATTAACAAGTACCTAAAGATAAATAAGTTAAGTAAGTAAAGTAAAGTGACTGTTAAAACAATTTTTCATACACTTCTGAAATAAGTTTCATTTATTTTTGACGTTCATTTGTAATTTCTTTAATTTTCTTGTATTACTTGTTTCACTATACACTATTATAATCTTATTTGTAAAAATCAATTAATATTTTTTACGTCCAACATAAGCGAAAAACATTTTTAAATAAAATATTGAAAAACTTACGTTTTAAAAATCCACACAGCAATCAAATCACAAGAAACACCCATATTAATTGCATGTACGTCTTTTTAGATTTTATAATTTTTTTGTCGATTTTTTTAAAACAAACTTTAGTTAATAATCACAAAAAAAACTAATTTTCACTAACAATTGTTTTGTTTATTATGAAAATTTTACAAGTCGATCAATGTTAATTTTAAACAGATATACGTTTTATCATAATTTCCATCACTGTTGGAGCAATTACGGCAAGTTGACAAGTAGCACGCGCGCGGCGGCGGTATCTCCACACGAAAATCTGCATAGACCTGTCGGGAGGAGTTTGGGCTGAACGGCGTGCGGCCAATTACTGAAATCCTCACGCAAACCGGCTTTGGAACAGCCACTGCGCATGTCCCAACACGATTGACACTCTCCAAGCTTTGCTACCAACACTACACACCGAATATTCATAAGTTAGTTTTACTCTTGTTTTGACGGTCATTTTTCATTAGTAATATACTTTGTGTGTCTTTTTTGAATAGAGAGACAATAAAAAAAAGTTCGTTATAGCGATGCTTTCCATTTACATCCAGTCTTTCAGTTACCAGTTTTTCGTTTTGCACTCGCTGTGCGAATTCCGTTTCATATCACTGAAAATATTTTCTTTTTTTTTTCTTTTGAATGTGGTAAAGGAAGTTAAAAGTGGGAAGCGCATTTTATATTTTACAGTTATTTTTCCAATAGTTTCTATCAAAAATTAACAACAAATATTTTCGATCAAAAATTTTAGTTAATTTAGTTCACGATACAACTATTTTTTATATAATAAGGTCATATAAAGGTTTAGAAAAGTATTTTACATTTTACATTACATTTCTAATTATCTATTCGAAAAACACTCGTACAAATACAAATACTACAGTATACTTGTAAAATATTGATAATAATTATAAATACAAATAACGACTAGAGAAAGGTTGTGAAGCATCATAAAAATTGTGTGCTTCCAAAGCTCTTATATAGGTCATGTGTTCGCGTAGACGGAGCAGACCGCTAGTATGACATTCAATACTTTTTTTATATTGCACGTGACGGTCCACTGTGGTAGATGACTACCACCGTCGTCTTTTCACCGCTAAACAGATTTTTATATGGTTTTTACTTATGGAAAGCGGGATAAACGGGGAAGGTGAGTGTATATCACTATTTTATCATAAAGAATAATATTTCTAGGAAATGTTCCGAATATGTTTTTTTTCTCGTATCTATAAAAGTCCTGTAGAGGTGTAGATATTTCTGTAGTGTATAGGGTAACCATATCTTTATCTAATATATTATAGTTACTAAATGAGACCGGTTATTACCTAATCTCTTATAAAATAGAAGTAAACATATTATTTTCTTGTGCATGAAAATTTATTAGGCAATCGTGTATAATTATTCTAGTCGTGTATAGGCGTGTAAATCAAAATTAAGGCTTCATCAAAAGTATGTTTACCTATATTTTTATGTACCTACATAATTTGATACAAAATACTTAAAATTATAAACAATTCCTCCAGGAGTACTCCATGAGTAAACTTCCTTAATCCTTTAGCCGCCAGAGTCGGATTTATCCAACAATTATTTTCGTGTCCATTTCGCCAGCCATTGTCCATATACGACAAATTCCTCTACTTGTATTATGTTTATTTTTAAATCATTGCGTTGCTTTTTCTTTAAAAAAAATTACGAGTCAAGCGCCTAGGCACGAAAATTCCTACAAAACCAAGCGGTTAAAGGGTTAAATAAGAATTTATTTTATTTTAGTTTCTACTTTAGTAGTGGCAGGGCTCACTGCGTTTGGCGGTCATTTGGTAAGCTCATATCTGGCAATTTTGTGTGCTGTTGTATTTCGGTGAGTGAGTAAGGGATGTCAGAGCCCATTTAATTTCCAATCCCTTATCCTTAATTTTAATATAGTCGGTAGCGCACTTACTGCACATGTGGCGTTGCTTGTGTTATAGGCGACAGTAGCCACCTACCATCAAGTGAAGCGTTAGTCTGTCTGCGGACATTTAATATACATTTAAAAAATACTCATCATAAATAATGTCTAACTTTGAAAGTTATACTACGAACTTACAAAGCACCAAAAACATTAATGGAAAAGAATTTTACAATAAATTTTAAGGTCCCCTTTGAAGGGGTTCTAATAACTTATTCAATATGCAAGTGACCCTTATTGGTTCCTCTATGTTAAAATTAATCCGCCCGCGAAGGCATCTTTTAAATCGCTAAAAGCTTTAACACCAATCCCTTTTTATCAGAACAATTGTACAAAACCACTCAACCCTTTTAAACCTCAATCTGAAGTGCGTCCGGTCGTTAGCAGACATTAATGGAATCCACCCAGTTACTCTCCCGTGAAAATAACAAGGAGCAAGGATTCGGGGGACTCAATCTGTTGTGTTTGAAACAAAAACATCGCTGGCGACACCCGAAATACGCTGCTAACTTGTTAAGGCTTGTTTACCTTGATTAATTACTTCAAACGTGATGCGCTCCATACACATACCTAACCCGCGGCTTTACTTACACAATAACTCCAACTAAACGTGCTAGTTACTTACGACAAGGACTAGTCTCAGATCGAACAAAATTTTTTGTAACCTCGGAGATAATCGAACAGATTTAAAATTGGAAGGCTTTTCTTAAATATTGTGTGAAATATAAAATAAATAAATAAAAGTAGTCGATTAAAACTCTAGTACATAACGGCCGAGCCGATACGTGGTTTATTTAACGGTATAAATAAACTATAAGTGGATAATATTTTCAATGGATACCACAAAAGCAACCGCAGGCAACAAGTTCTTCTAATATATTATAAATGCGAAAGGTTGTGATTTTGGATTTTGTATGTACGGATATTTGTCCATACATCCCTAATCAACGAATTTCGGTGAAATTTGGCACACATATAGTTTATTATACCTGTATTACCATACAGGAATTTTTTTAACCTTAAAAAATGTTAGGTTACCGAGGGATGGTCTAAAAATTTTAAAAAAATAGGCTCCAATGTCGGCGTGGCGAAACGTGGCGGCGCCACCATCGTCACAGCGATAAAGATGTCGGGCGTTATAATACTCATATACATATTTTCTCAGGTATTTCTCATTTTCCAACGAGGATGAAGTTGCGGGCAATAGCTAGTATAAAATAAATTCTCGTAACACAAATCTCTTCATCACTATAGCGCAGTCTTTCCCAAAGTGCGCGATAACGCCCCCTTTTGGGCGCTGCAGGCCTAAAGGGGGGCGGTAAGAGACCCAGAAAAAAAATGGGGGCGTTGTGTAGAGGCTTGGGGGGTGATTTGTAATTTCATTTAGCTAGCCATCCTAGCGCTAAAAAATAATTTACTCCCAAAGTGGGCAGTAGACAAAATAAGTTTGGGAACCCCTGCTATAGCGTATACGTAGTTGATCAACAAAGATATCTTTGTGGCTCAATCTAAACTTTATTCCGCCTTAAAAATCTTCTTAAAATCCATCTTCTTCTTATCCATCTTAAAAATCTTTTCTATAGAAAAGATATATGAACATAAACATTCATAATTGACAGTTCAAAGCCAGATTACAAGACGACATCATGGAAAGCCTGCGATATAACAGTTTGCCGCATATCCTCATTAATATGGTTGTCTAGCGAGGAACGTTCAACAGACCGTCGGATAAACCAATCTTGGGCGGCAATTTCGGTGTAATTCCAATATTCAGATCAGATTTGATGT
The DNA here is from genome assembly GCA_936446665.2 of Synanthedon andrenaeformis. NCBI lineage: Eukaryota > Metazoa > Arthropoda > Insecta > Lepidoptera > Sesiidae > Synanthedon > Synanthedon andrenaeformis. The sequence goes on along the minus strand of OW387781.2, from coordinate 6,147,420 downwards.
GTTTTGGCCGTATGCATAATACACCTGAAATATATGCACGTATAAAACGACCACGAAACAATTAAAATATTCAGTGAAAGTGCAATTTTTTTAAGTTTTTCAGGTTCTCACGAAACTATGAAGTCACTAGCTGGTGTTGAAAAATTAAAATTTTCCTTTTTCAAAGCGAACGACGTCGTGGTCACCTGAGAAAATGTTGAGTAATAACTACAGTGGCGCCACCACAAATTTTTATATTTTTAGGCGATCCCTCTGGAACCTGCACAATTTGTAACAATACATCTCCGCTCAACTCCGCTTTGGTGTAGTGAGGCACTTAACATCTGCAATCAGTCAGTCCCAAACTATAAACATATAAGTATGCTGCATATAAGTACCACAGACAGAATCTGTTTGAGGTTCTACGCAGTAGGAGATATCACTTAGTTTTTTACTACCTTGCATTTAAACCTTGAATATCGTGGAATTACATGGAAAAAAAGATTAGGCGTTAGTCACAAGTAATCGCGATAAGTGTGGCTAGCTTATTTGGGTGATTTTGGAATCATTTTTTATAGTTACAAGCCGATAGTTTTATAAATCTATATTAAGTATATAAAATTCTCGTGTCATAGTGTTTGTAACCAAACTCCTCCGAAACGGTTTGACCGATTTTTATGATTTTTTTGTGTATATTCGGTAGGTCTGAGAATAGGTCCTAAACTGTTTTTTATACCGCTAAATGATAAGGGTGGCACACCCCAAAAAAAAAATGGTAAAACAACGTTTGCCGGGTGAGCTAGTATAACTATATATTATATTGTATTTAAAAACCTATTTGAAGAAATTTTCTACACTATCTATTGTATAGTTATGACGAACAAATAAGTGGGATAAGCAGCTGCAATATTTTAAGAGAATAGACAAACTCAGTCACTAAGCAGCGAGCCCAAAAATGGCACCACCATCTTTGAACACAGCTCCTTATGTATTGTAATCCATTTGCCTACGTAATACTTCACTTGACTCAATTAACAGCGCGATTGCAATGTAATACTGTAAAATAAATTTACATTGGACCTTTACAAACAAAACGATTGATCGATTGTGACATATTACGTGATGTGTAAATTCCAATTGTGTCCCTTTTTGGGTTTCCAAACATCCTCTCCGGATATAAATTGATTTGGACTCTTTCCTACTTTATGGAGACTGTTTTGGGAAAATAATATTTTCTTAAACGCGTTAACACTTAACAAAAATATATTGAATCATGCCGCCATCATTATCTTATCTGACCCAATTGCGTACCACTTTTTGAAATGCGCACTTAATTAAGCCTTTTATCTTGGGAACGCCTTTCATTAACCATGTTAATTACAATATTAAATGAAGTCAATTCAATTAACCTTATTAATGCCAATTGCTGAAAATTAAAATTAAAATAAGCCTAAAAATATTCAAAATAATATTTGGCTACAAGGCTGATACATATCCTTGCAAAGTATAAATATGAAGTTGCTGCCCAAGTTTGTTTGTATATACGCTAACTCCTCCTAAACCATGCAACGAATTTTTTTGCAGTTTTCACTAATAGAAAGGGCGTTAGGCAAGTAGTTTATGTATATAATTTGCGGGAAAAATTGCACTCGTGCAAAGCCGGGAGCGAGTCGCTATTTATGTATAAACTTCAAAATGGTATACAAACCAAAAGTATGGCACGGGTAACAGAAGTGATAAAAGACTTAACAATTGTGTTATATTCTATAACTAAATTCCAATATTAAAATCAGCCGGACAAGATCTCTAAGGAGAAACATACAATTTGATATATATACGTAGCTATACGCGTTCAAGTCCCATACAGTATAATTATTTTAAACTTTATTAAATTATACTACGCTCAATATCTACATGAGCTCGTACCGCCTTCTCCTTTCTCCCATCCGAAATTCAGACGTACGATCGTCAAAATGCCTCTTTTTGGACCATATTTTTCAAAAATGCTTTCATAATACATATAAAATCGTAGACAAATAAATCGTAGACATTACGGCCACAGAGTCTAGACGACACAGAACAATAGAAACAAATGGACATACATTTTATTGACTAACAAGATTGTACAAGTAAATAGAACCGGAAATATACACACGCCGACCTGGTGAACCTATATATATAGTTGAAACCTAATTTATTTTGCCGTGACGTTACAAATATTTGCTAAAACCCTTCAGTTGGCAGACAGCCCACTACCAGTTGAGCCAAATGGTCAATATTTATTGAAATATCACTATTATATTTTACTATCGGCGAAATTGTGGTTTCGATTGGTTTAATATCTACGATCTATGTAAAAATGTAGTACATTGTTTCTATTTACAATATTTCAAAGCATGTGCGAATAAAACAAAAGAGGCTCTGCTATAATGCGTTATATCCTCACAAATGAAAGATATAACGCCGGCCAAAATATGTAGATGCCTCACATTACACTTTTGGCAAGCATTGGATCTTTATTCTTAGATATGGTGCCAGTCACTTTAGCCTATATCCATACTGAAATTCTATTCTAACTATTGGTTAAAGACTTTATAATAGGATGAGTTGTTTCGAAGATACCTCCTACATACATATTTACAAACATACAAACTTTACCTTTTTATAATATTAGTATAGATAATGGCGTGGTTGAAGGCGTAGTTGTTAGCAAAGGCAAGGCAAATGGTGGGATTCTAAATATAAAGAACTTTAAGTAAATATACTGTATCAATATTTATAAACTAGCTGTTGCACGCGACTTCGCGTGCGTAACTTTATAAAATATAGCCTATAGGCTATATACTCGCTGATAAAGTAGCTTTCTAAAGGTCAAAGAATTTTCAAAATCGGTCCAGTAGTTTTTGAGTTTATTCATTACAAACATACAAATCTCTCTTTGTATAGATAGATAACATGAATAGCTAAATTTTAGACTGATATAGAGTCAAATATAGGCCTCGCCTCTGTGTGGAAGGTAGGACTTCGTACGTATTCGAAGATTGATAATAGATTTCTCGGACACGAGGGTTTTCTCATTATGTTATCCAGTGGTCATCAATTCTAATTCTCAATTGAAATTGAAAGCAGGATTCAAAACATCGTTCTTCTTGCCAGATGTGTCTTTGTGACTTATTTGGAATAGTAGTATGACACTGATCTTTACCGCAACTACTAATATTAAAAATGCGAAAGTTTGAGAGCATGGATGTATTGGATATATAGATGGTTATTTGTTTCTCACGCAAAAACGGTTCAACGGATTTGGATTTTTGGTATACATATAGTTTATTGTAATACTTATTAACCTGGAAAAATGTTATGTTCCCGAGGGATCGTTCAAAAAATATAAAAAAGAGGGCGCCACCGTCGTCACGGCGATAAAGATGTCTGGTGTTATAATACTCATGTATTTTCTCATGTTTTTCATTTTCCAACGCAGACATAGTCGCGGGCACCAGATAGTATAAAACAATATTCACTCAAGTGATTCACTCTAGCCTACACGAAACTATATTTAAACCATATCGCATTTCAGCGACTTCTGTTCGGAAACATTTTATTTCATCTTCACTAAAGATGGTTCGGTATACACATGTCCACGTAGACGATACAATATTTTATATTGTTTTATCTGTGATACCGTGACACGATATTCAATGTGAATGTCTACGTGTTAATATTGATATTCTTGAAGCTTGTAACATTATATCTAACAATATAACTTTATACGTTTACTATATTATTTTAGATACCTCATAAAAGTGATGATGTTAGGTGTATTGCTATACAAAGCAGATGTTAGCGAATTTGTTTTAGCCTTACTATTACTTCAATTATTCAATATACTTCAAGTCTAGGGACAAATTTACGCACCTTATGACTCCAAACTAGTAAGTCAATAACTGCTGGACATTGACCTCTCCCAAAATTTTTCATCATGACTGGTCAAAAGTAGGCTGGATTCACCGTCGACCTGCCCTTATCAGATCGTATCACTTTGTGTCGGATGTCCAACGCTGCGCTTGCCGGTTCGTGGGCTCCACTCGAGAACCTTCCGGCCCCAGCGGCCGTCGGCTCTCCGTACTATGTCTCCTATCCACTGCCACTTCAACTTACTAATCCGCTGGATTATGTCGGTATCTTTCGTTTGTCTACAGATCTACTCATTCCTGATTCGATCTCGCAGATTAACCCCGAACATAGCCCGCCCCATACCTCGTTGAAAGACGTTGAGCTTTCTTACGGAATCCATAGTTAGATAGACTACACTAGCAAGTAAACTAATCTAAATAAGTGTAGTTTCTGCGTTCCTTTTTGTTTTTATAATGTTCTAAAACCACTGCGTGATAATTCATTTAAAAAAGGCTTAAAATGGAAAGTTTGTAATCATTCAACAAGTGTATCATTTTTATTGTAAAACAAAATGTATTTTATCATTGCGTTAAAAGAGAACATTTCTTCCGAAGTTGTTTCATAGCCGCGTCAGTGCGGATGTTTTGCCATGCGGCGCATTTTGAACAGTCTTTTTTAGGTCGTTTGTCTTCGCGCTAAGCCCGGCACTCGCTCGCCCGGTTCTAAGCTTACACAGCTCACTGTAATGCTTTTCGTTGTATAGCAATATTTAACCTTTTTTTTTTAACTTTTAAAAATATTATAAAAGTGATATCTCTGCAATTAATTTAGTTATGTTACAAATATAGGAACATTCAGTAATAGTTTTATTTCATCTATATCTGCATTCAAATATTTATAAGTTACTAGCTACACACTCCGATCTTCGCCAGGGTTCAAAATAAAAACTATCCTATCTTTTAAGTTGGGCCAAATTACACATAGTTACGAAGTTTTATCAAAAGCGGTTCAGTAGTTTATGAGTTCATCGGCGATAAACATGTGACATGTAATTTTTATATAGTTACTAGCGGCCCGCTCCCGGCTTCGCCCGGGGTGTATTTTTTCTAATAAAAGAATTTTTCTAAAATAAACGTAGTCTAAGTTTCTCCTTATTACATCAGCTACCTGCCAATAAAAGTCACGTCAAAATCGGTCCAGCCATTTCAGAGATTAGCCGGAACAAACAGACAGACAGACAAAAATTGTAAAAAATGTTATTTTGGTGTATGTACCGTATATATATTCATATGCATGTAGTAAAAAACGGTTATTTCAATATTAAAAACAGACACTCCAATTTTATTTATATGTATAGATATAGATAGATATTTGAGACCAATTGTTCCATACGGCTACCTACTCTTAAATATGTTTTAGCACTCTAATTTCCGCAGTTATCTAACTCGCTGCGATTGATTTTTATATATATATAAAGATAAATGTATATACTATTAATATAGTATACTTTATATAAATTCTTATTATATACTCTGAGTATATATATATAGTTAATTTGCTACAGTGATCATAGTAGCCTTGATACGAAACGTCACGATTGAACGCTTCAGCAGAATGTACCCTACACTTAATATCTGAAGACATATATTTAATAAAACCGACACGCACTCATAAAATACAAGGGCTGTTATAACTTTTAATTTAAGTGATCACAACTCATAAAACAATTGTTTTTCACTTTAATTTATTTCATACATTAAATTGTAATTTACACACAAAATAGAATGCCAATACAATCCTTTACAAGAAGCTGGCAAAACGTTTGGTAGAGGCGTCGGGTGACCAGAATGCTGGCTCTTACTTTGCCCAGAAGATAAGCATGCATATTATGCATTCAACGGGGCAATGCCGCCACTTTTCCGTCTACCAAAGGCTTAATAGGTTAAATTATTTATAAGTATTTTTTGAAAATAGTTTTTATAAATAATATTATATTTAAATGCCAATATAAAATATTTCAAAATAAAATCACAACCGTTTATTAAACACGGGAGTCCGCGATGTCATTTCACAGGGAAGTCTTACAAACCCGCATCCAGTGGGATTAGCGGCTTCAATCGCAGATTTATACAGATTATCCGTTTTGCATTTCAAATAAAACCTCATAATATAAAACTAATAGGTCAGTGAACTATAGACGCTAGACGACAGCGTTCTTTCAGTGTATAAAAAAGAAATTATCGATTCCTACTCTATTAACATAAATACAATGTGAACTTTTGTCGTTTTGTCACTGCAACATTTTGACCATTAAACTTTGTACATTTTGACACCTTAACATTCGACCCCTTTGGATGTTCAGTCATATGAAGAGCCATGTCCCGGAAGGACATAATAAGAGGAAAAAACTGCATATTATTATTATGTTGTTTTAAATGCCGCTTACGTAGTAAAATTTCAATTTGTATTATATCGTAATATACGTTGCTATAATATATATTAATATATAAAACTATATTATATTAATATATTTTATAGCGAGGTTTATACTAAGCTTTACAGTAAGTAAATGGTCGTTTAAATATTGTTTATGAATCAAAATGCTGTCCATCGAGATCGCAGTGAGAAGTGACTTTGCAGAGTGTTGCTACTTCACTTAGCCCAGTTTTGTATGTGGATACAATTCATTATTCACTCTAAGGGGAAAATCTACATACTGAGTTTCATACAATGAACAAGTATGGAATTAGTTACATAAACATAAGCAGATATTCAATTTTCTTGTAATAACAACGAAGCAATAGATAAAGGTGGTATTTTTACTTAACCGGGCTGTTATCATAGGACCGCTACTGAAATTACGGTTCGCTTGTTTTGTCTTGCCAACATGTTTTTCTTTAATGTCCTTCGGATATGATCGCATAAATTACTTTAGGATACACAAAGTCGGCGAGTTCGTTTGAACGGGATGAAATACCATATTTCCAGAAAGGTTCTTCTATTAATAAATGGGGAATAATGGAAATTCGTACATAAAATAGTCTGTAAAGTTTAATCTTCTAAACTACTCATTCGAATTAAAAACGTTATTTGTAAATTTTAATATTCTTATTATTTATTTGACCGCGCATATCGCAATTATTTTCTCATGGATAACAATTGATAAAAATATACTTTTCGACTGGTAAGCAGATGGGTGAAGGACGACTTCTCTTCAGATCATAGATCATACATACTATCAAGTTAGCCTGTCTGCTGATCTATAGGTAAAAAATAGATATTAACAAGTGATAAATCGCAAATGGTTGATGTTTCATCAGTAAGCAATCCTCATTAGAGAGAGAAAAAACCCTGAAATATGTTGGACGGTTTCTTTATAATCATTAATCACTATCACTTTTGTGAAATCTGGTTGACAAGATTAACTGTTAAAATAATGGACACTCCTTACCATAATCTCAGCCAGAATCCGCAGAAAATAAATATTTACTCGGAAAATTTTATGTTATTCTAATTGTGCAACCTGTATTTGTTTTACTCACACGACGAACTGGCTGGGTATGTAATTAAATTTTAAAACAAGTTCACGAGTTTAACGAGCCTAATGAAATTAATTATTTTAATGAAGGGCTTTCACGCCGCAGTTATTTTCGCAAGAAATCTTCAAATAAAAATGAAATTGTGGAAATAATAACACTGGCTATGTGACACTAAAGCTTTTAGAATAAAAATAATTAATCATCCACCGCACTGAGTCACTGGTGACTGGTAAGATCACTTAACAAATATTAAAAAAGAAATTTTATCTTTTAATGTTAAAGTTAACATTCAAACAGTTCGACTAATCGAACTGTGTAGGTTGTCTACATTACATTTCACCAAACGCGATATTATGAAAATAAAAGAAACAAATAATACAGTAGGTACATATCTATCGACAATCGTAGAACCGATCAAAAAGTCAGACTATTTCCCAATTGAAAAACAAAAGTCACAAACGTCCCGTTCACGTTCCGCCGACTCATCAGGCGGTGCTCGTTTAAAAAAAATTAAGGGGCACAATATTGAAAATGGGAACGTTACGACAAAAAGGACCGGGGCCGAGCAAACGGATCCCGATTCACTCAACAGAAAATGTTAATGGAAATCCGACCATTGTGTTGGTGCAAAAACAACAGGATAGCGTTTTTTACCGCCCTAATCTGCTCCGGGCTAATAAAAAGGGAAAACAGTGTAATCCAATGTCATTATTTACAGTCTCTTTTTTGGGTCGGAACAAAGCGCGGTGACAGATCGATCGCTGTGGCTCCCGTCTAATGTTACCGTAAACACACATCGATTGCGTGAAGGAAATGTTTGTCACCAGTTACACTAATAGCGGTGGGGTTCCTTTAAAAGTTAATTAACAGCTCCGAAGATAGCTGTTAAATCGTGTGGGCGTAGCGGGGGTGTCCAAGAAATGCGAGATTGCGATAGCTTAAAATACTAAACTTGATTCCTGTCACAGATTTCAGTCACAAGAACTTCAAGAGAATATATAAATATATAATAAAATTCATATAGTCTCAAGGATTAGATGACAAATACGAGTACAATTGAAGACCAAAACACCAAACACGCTGGTGAATTGTTTGGTAAATTTTATGTTTGTCATTTATGGTTTAAATATTATTTATCGTTTTGGAGTTCAAGGAAAAGTTAATGTCCATATATTATCAAGAATTCAGAACAAGGTATCAAGAATTATTTATTTCCCCTAGACACCGCCAAAGTACACAACTACCAGCTTAAAAGTGTTGTTCTCTGGTATGTCTTAAAATCTTAAAATGGAATACACTTCTTTGTGATAGTCCAAGATCCCAGGGCCCCCAGACGTTACTTATTTTCTCATAAATAATAGACACGGGATAAAGTAGTGTTCGTACACACTGTGAGTGTGTGCATACCTGCTAGCTTGGGTCGACGGCCAATTCATGCGTACCAGGCGCTAAACATTCATGAATATAGTCCTCACTTTTCTTAAAGTCTCAGGGCTGATTTTTACATATATTTTAGATAATATTGCTAGTAACTAATAATAATTATTGCCAGACACTTTCTGTCGGCGCTTACCCTTTACAGACCCTTTGATGCTCCAAAAAAATAATGAATTTTTACTTAGTCTCAATTTTGATTTTTTTATAGGACATTTAGGAAACTGTTTATAAACTTTTGGTCAGCAGCCAGACCAACTAGAAGGGCCAAACATCCCCCCAGACACACATAAAGTGTCGTTATTATACCTGAGTTAGTCAAACTAAATAATACAATAAATCTGAGTTTCTTTAACCTATGTTTTATTTTTTATCATTGAATAGAATTGAATAGTAAGATTTAAAAAATTCATGTTTATTAAATTATAAAATTACACAAAGCTATATATTTTTCTCTTGGCATTTTTTGGAGTAGGTTTTTAAAAATTTAAAATACGGAGAGATTCTTCGAGTACACCTTTTACACCACCACTAGCACGTTTTGCTGCTTCTTGACGGCCAATTATTTGGACTGAATAAGCCAATTTTATTTATTTTTTAATCTTTAGTATCATCATCATAGAAGTTTGATAAGTCATCATCAACCCAATGTTAGCATTGAATATCTTCATTATCATCATCATTATTTTCATTTTCTGTAACATTAAATCATTTAATCAAGTGATTTTCTGGTCTTGCGCATTCCATTTACGTTGAGTCGAGTTGAGTTCCCTCCTCCTCTGTTCAGTGCTTTGTTTGAGATAGTGACTTGTGATTGTGTATGAAATTAACAACTACGGCTTGGTGTGTTTATTGTGTACGGCTTTATTGTGATTTTACTTTTCTGACATGTAGTATGTAAGCATAAAGAAAGTCTTATAAAAATGATCATAGATTTGACTACGAATATTGTTATTTTCAGTTGGTGCAATAATGTTAATGTTAAAAGAACACACAGGAAAAAAAATATAAATTAATTTTCTACGTATTGTTTTATTTTTTCTTTCAACCCTTTTCACCTTTTGGTATTTATATGAGTGAAATTATTGTAGTTTATTTTCATGTTACTATCATTTTTTGGTCATTTTGCAATTATTTTGCCAATAAATACAATTTTTAAATTAAAGCTTGTAGCTAATTTAAAAATTGTATGTATTTATTGGTAAAAATATTGTTTGTATTTATTGGTAAAAATATTGTTTAATGACCAATAAGTGATAGTAACTAACAATTTAAAATGTAAAGTTAGGTGCCATCTAGTAGTCAGAAATGGAGATTATAAAATAGCGCCATCTCTAGGATAGGGTAGACCAATTACAAAAAAACAAAACTTCAATTTGAGTTGCGTATCTATCTCTGTATAATAACATAATAATCTGTGCAATAGTGTAAGCTAGAGTAGACAGTAAGTATAGGAATAGAAAGAGATCGATAAACATAGATATCTCTCTCACACTAACTTCGCGCTTAACATATAACGACACTTTATGTGTGTCTGGGGGGATGTTTGGCCTTTCCAGTTGGTCTGGCTGCTGACCAAAAGTTTATAAACAGTTTCCTAAATGTCCTATAAAAAAATCAAAATTGAGACTATAAGTAAAAATTCATTATTTTTTTGGAGCATCAAAGGGTCTGTAAAGGGTAAGCGCCGACAGAAAGTGTCTGGCAATAATTATTATTAGTTACTAGCAATATTATCTAAAATATATGTAAAAATCAGCCCTGAGACTTTAAGAAAAGTGAGGACTATATTCATGAATGTTTAGCGCCTGGTACGCATGAATTGGCCGTCGACCCAAGCTAGCAGGTATGCACACACTCACAGTGTGTACGAACACTACTTTATGCCGTGTCTATTATTTATGAGAAAATAAGTAACGTCTGGGGGCACTGGGATCTTGCTCTATGAGACCAAGTGATGAAAGCGTATTTCAAAATATGACTGATAAAAAAGTCAAATCAATCCAAAAAGGTTTTTATCTCAAGGAAATAAATAGTCGACAAACTGAATCTACATCAGTTGATACATATATAAATTATATATAAAATATATTCTTAAAATCATTAGATTATAAAACAGGAAATATATTCACTGACTATAAAACAAGTGCTTCAAGACACAAACTGCATTCTTTAAAGGATAGACGAACTTATATTGACGCAGTCTTCTTATATAAAACTAGCTGGTGCCCACGACTTCGTCCGCGTTGATAAATATTAAGTAGCCTATCCTGTGTCCCGTATGTCCAAATGTTTATCTACCAAGTTTCATGAAAATCGGTTAATTCGTTTCAGAGTTATGGAGATACATACATACATACAATACATACACTTACAGATTTATTATTAGTATTGATGATAATAAATAATCACATAGATTCTTCTTCACTTTTAGAATGTATTCACTTCAATGTACCAAAACTCAGGAGAAGGTCAAAAGATACATTTCACATTCCCTATTGTAGAACTAATCATTCTAAAAATTCATACCTTCATCGTTCCAAGTATCACTACAATAAAGTTCTGAATGATATTGACATATTTTCAAATAATTTAAATTCTTACAAAAAGAAAATTGGCGAATTACTTTTAAAAAAATTAAATAATTAAAAAATATTCTCTTCTTTTTCGATTTTCTACTTTTTTTTTAATTAATAGATAAATGTAAATATTGTTTTTATGATTCTTTAGGCCTGTTTGTAAATAATTTATTATATATTTTTTAAAATTAATGGCTGTATGTAATCTAAATAAAAAAATAAAAACATATATATTTAATATTGTGTTGGTATTGGTATACACATCACTGGTGGGCACAAACTTATCCTCTATGCGAGGAAGTAAAGGCCTATAGTCTACATATCCCCATTGCGGATTGAACTTCACAAGATCCAAAGTCTTTTCTGTACATAACCAGTACTTTGTGGTGTTAAAGTAAGTGGTACTTCTGACCCTCACACTAAATCTGGGACTCAAAAGTGCAAGGTCAATCAAGATTCTGACCATGTTCTACAGTGTTTGCAGCTAAAAGTATGTCTCACTAAGCTCACTGCCGATGCCGTAGTGGACACGTACAAAAACGGCCACACTGATAACTGTACATTGCAGAAATTCGAAATACTGCAAGAAAGGGATACGCACTTGAACGCGTGTGTGATGAAAGTCATCCTGTTATGCGTACTACGAGTATAAATTAGCTATTATTCCAAGGAGTTTTGAAACAGGGGCATTCCAGCGAAGATGTCACCTCAGGCAAAAAAATAAAATCTATAATTTGTTATTGTATTTTTTAGTACAATAAAGCCAATGAACTTATCTATCATAAAAAGGCAACAGTTTTTTATTTTTCTACCAGATTTTATTTTTTTCGTGTTCTTGAACACAGCCGTATCGGGGCTGTCTATCGTATGATATTTTTGCTTCATGTTTGCAACACTTTTTTGCGCGCTTTTCATGTGTGCTGGTAAAACATTGTTAGGAAAGAAAAAAATACAGTTCCTGGAGTTTACATCAGTGGTAAGTAATTTTAAGATAATATTCGTGGTGAAAAGTTATCAATGCATAAAGAAATGCATTAGGGATGTCCCGACCGTCACTGTTAAACATGTGTTTGCTTATCCTCAACTATAAATATAGAACTGATTGTTTACCGGCTTTGTGAAAGTAACAATTATACTTGGGTTTATTGTTTTGCATTGATATTACACATTAAAAATAAAAGTGCATGGAAATGTCCCGACCGTCACAGTGACGGGTGGGACAAAGACAAAAGTTCAAGTACATGGATTCGAGTTTTTTTAGGTTGCTTTAGGTATTTATTTATTTACGATTAATGCTTTTTATTATTTTGTTTTATACAGTGTACATTTTATTATTCATTGTGTTTTGCGTACATATTAAAGTGCCCTTTTCATATTTTTTATTGCATACTAGATGGTGCCCGCGACTTCGTCCGCGTTGAAAAAGCAATATATCGCCTGACGTCGTTATTGCTATTACACTTAGCCAGAAGTTAGTTTCCTTAATTTTAGATGATCCCTCGGGAACAGTTCTTTTTTTCTGGATAAAAGGTACTCTATGTCCTTTCTGGTGTCCCAGACGACGTGTATGCAAAATTTCATGGTGATCGGTTCAGTAGTTTTTGCGTGAAAAAGTAACAAACATCCATACATCCAAACAAACTTACGGATAATTTGACAGTTTGGTTTTAAGGCTTCTGGTTTTGGTTTCTTTGCTTTTTAGTGCATGAACATGAATCCTGCAGAAAGAAAGAGAATCTAGTGGCGATCGGTTGTTTTACGAATTTTCTAACGTTTAACGTTGATGTTACAGAAAAATAGTCTGTATTTCCATTTTATTGTTTTAAATCCATTAATGTCATTGTTTTAAATTTATTTTAATTAAAATTATGTAATAAATATGCATAATATGTATTTTATTCACATACAATTGTGACTCGTCCCGCCCGTCACAAAATGCTGTCCCACCCGTCACAAAAATATATTTTATAAATTCTGAATACAATAATATTACTACTAAAGACCTAAATTGTATTAAGGCATTCTAGAAGAAACATATACAAAAAATCCTCTTAACAAAATGTTTCTAGTTTGTCTTGATTTTAATGGTAAAACTCTACTCGGATTTGCTGTCCCGCCCGTCACTTTCGGAAAATGGAATTTTTTGGCATAAAGTAATTGATTATTTTTATTTTTATTGTAAGTTTTATGTTCATAAACTATCTGGTTACATATGTGGTCATTTTAAATAATCATTTTGTTAATAATAAACTATAAATTACTACTTTTAGAAGCAAAAATGAGTCCCAATGTCCCACCCGTCACTTTGGAATGCCCCAACAGTCTTTTTTCTTTTATGTTTGATCCAACGTCATTATTGACATTAAATGCCATATTATTGAATTCGTGAATAATAATAAAATTCATGTTTGAAGAGAGAACAAGAATATTGGCTCTCAGTGAGATTGGAATGCGTGATAAAAACTGAAATATTTTTTTCTTTACATCTTTTCTCCATTTAAAGCCCGTTACACACGTAGCTATAATATATTAATATACCGTACTATAATATATATTATAGCAAGCTACCACAAATGGAGACAATGCTATAATATATATTTTGCCTTCATTTCATTAATGGTCGTAATATGTCTTGCTATACCATAATATGCAATAATATAAATTACGGTATACGTTGGTGACGTCATAGAATGTATTATAGCTGCGTCACTCCAATATTTGTATAGAAAATATATCGTAATATGCCTTGCTATAATTAATATTAATATACATATATTAATACTAGCTGTTGCACACGACTTCGTCCGCATAACTTTATAAAATATGGCCTATGTTACTCACTGATAATAGCTTCCCAACAGTGAAAGAATTTTTCAAATCAAAGCCTATTCAATGCAAGCAAACAAACAAACAAACAAATCTTTCCTCTTTATAATATTATTAGTATAGTATAGATAGATTATAGCTACGTATGTGATGGGCCGTAATTTCATAAACATGGACTAGTAGTAGTAGCAAATCCCTACTATCCATACTAATATAGTAAACGTAAAAATAACTCTGTCTGTCTGTTACCTTTTCACGCCTTAACTACTCAACCGATCATTATGAAATTTTGCATACACGTTATCAGGGATACAAGAAAGGACATGGGGTGTCTTTCATTCAGAAAAAAGTACTGTTCCCAAGGGATCATCTAAAATAAAATAAAAAACACGCCTGGCCAAAGTGTTATAGCAACTAGAGGGCAAGCGTTATATTGCTTATATATTTTTAATTTTTCAACGCGGACGAAGTCGCGGACACCAGCTAGTGTTATAATTGTAAAAGTATCTGTCTGTCTCTCTGTTATCTTTGCACGCTTTAACCACTCAACCGATCATCATGAAATTTTTCATTACACGTTGTCAGGGATAATACAGAAAAGGACACGTAAAGGAAAAAAGTCCTGTTCCCGAGGGGATCATCTAAAATAAAATATATCTATAATTAACGCCAGGCTAAAGTGTTATAGCAACATGAGGTAAAGCGTTGTATTGAATACATAATTTTTATTTTACAACGCAGATGAAGTCGCGGGCATCAGCTAGTAACATATATTTGAATGACATATTAAAAATATGACGCACCAATAGAAGCATAACATTAGCTATAGTAATCGGCGTTTAATTTGGCACTTCGGGAAAAAAGTGAGATATTCGGTTCATTTCAGTTTTGTATAGCGTTTTTTTTTGTCTATCGCTGTCTTTCAATATAACACGTCATTCAAAACTTACATTATGCGACAGAGAGAACACTCTACCAAAAAGGAATATAGCCGATCTTAGCAGTACAAGATGTTTTGTTTCGATTGGATAATTTAATTTCTACTTTATTTTATACATAACAGCGTAGCATAAAAGTCGTATGTTTTATGTAATGTGTGAGAGAACTAACTTCTGCAAATAAGAAGTGAAACTTCTAGTTTATAAAAATGCTTATGCTTTATGGGTAACCGCTAACTATGAACATAAGAAATAAACCCTGATCTAGATGTTACCACCAGCCCTGGCAGCACTCTATTATCTTTTCAGTAATGATTGTGTGTATTAAGGCGCATCCACTGCGCTAAAATTCTAACAAAATATTGTTCATGAGCATTGTTAGATTGAAAATTTTTCGTCCACTGCGACTTTAACAATGTTTAGTAATAAAGTTTTCTAACAAATCTTAACATTTAAATAATTAGCTCCGGCGAGGAAGACGTTTCGAGTGTTATTGATCGACAAAACATTTAGGCCACTCCCCTATTTTATGTTTTCTAACAATGTTTTGTTAAAAAACTGGCGCAGCGGACCCGATTTTAGGACGCCAGGTCCTACCACAGAGACTCAGTTTGCTGTCACTGTTTTTTATTGTAAAATAGCATTTTAGTATTTATTTTGAGTGAAAAGGTGAGTCTCGAACCTGCCAGCATTACAATGCTTTTGAAATAAAGAATATATAGAAAAACATCGTTTAGTAAATACATCAGAAAATATCGTTTCTTACCTACAACTATCGGTAAACTTAAACAGGCTGAGTTGTATTGAAGGAAATAATATTTCTTGCTCCGTTTATTAACACTACCTCGATACCGTTTTATAGCAGAATTCATTTAAAAAAAAAAGAAATATATTTTCAAACGCGATGTGCAGCGTAAACCTAGTGCCCGACAGGTCGTGGTGGCAGATTGCGGCCACAACTTAAAAATATATCGTAAATCTTTCTTGCGGATATAAAATTTATTGCCGTTTCAAGGATTCAGACTACTGATTGTATAATACAAAACACGAACAAGATTTTTCTTTTCAAGCATTTTGTTCTAATCAATAAAAACATAATTATACTGTGTATTCAAGTGTCCCTATTGTATTATTTCTTACTAGCCCTCGAATTCGTACGCACTGTGATTTCTTTCTTCCCTATATGTTAATCCAGGTAATTACCTATCTGTTTGCCAAATTTCATCCAAATCTGTTCAGCCGTTTTTGCGTGATTGAGTAACATCTAAAGAGAAAAGTTTTTTGTTTGTAATGAATAACTTAAAAACTGTTAGACCGATTTTAACAATTATTTCACTTATAGAAAGCTACATTATCAGCGAGTAACATAGGCTATATTTAGTAAAGTTACACGGACGAGGTCGCGTGAAACAGCTAGTATAAAGGATGAACATATGAAACGTACAAGAATATATGAAAGTCGAATATTCACTGGCTTTGTATGTTGTAATTATGTATACTCATAGAGAAGGAACTGTGACTCTATAGTCTGTAGTAGGTATAGTAAGAAAAGTGGTCACATTCATAGGCTAAGTTTCGCCTGTGACAAGATAAAGATGAATAAGTGGCGAGAAAGGTTTTTACGTTCTTTCAGAATTGTATTACATTGTAATTATTAATTATTATGTACATCCAAGAATTATCCCCATTCATTTTTGAAGTTGGCCAAACCGTATTTTTATGCAGATCCTAAAATAACTTTTTCAATAAAAATACAGTAAGGAAAGCAGTAAAAGTTAGGTAAAGCGCGAAATTGTTGAAAGTGCGAGAATTATTTTCTCATTTCAATATTTCTGTCCGACAGTTTTAACGTCGGTTGACTTTTGAAGTTAGTTTTTGCTTAATCATTCATTTCGTTTTTATTGTTCAGAAGCGCTGAATACTGAAGAAACAAATAAAATCTTCACCTTCCACCTTAATCAACTCTTTGTTATAAATTTAGCGTAATATTTTAATTACAATCCAGAAGTGAAAGGAGCGTAGGCAAAAGAATATTCAGACTATTTCAGACATGAGCGAAAGGCAGCTACTGATGCCTATAGCGTTAGTTAGCATATAATACATTATGCCTGTGAATACGTGTCCATATTTGAAGTAATCGATTATACGGTTATCAAGATTATTAAATACGAATATAAGTACCTACCTCAACGGCACAATTAACCGGCCACCTTTATCAAGTGCCACTATGTTTGTTTACAAGTTATGAGGAATGTTAAGATGAATATTTTTGTTAAGTGGGTAGTGTTACACATACGTGAAACACTTTAAACCCGAACTTTTTTAGTACCTACCTTGTGTTTGATGCTTTTTAGTGAATTAGTCGAAATTTGTCCTTCATAGTGATTGTGTTCCCGTCGCTCTAATTTTCATTGTTTTAGGTTTTAAACGTTAATTTTAGGTTTTAAACGTTAAACTCAATTTTTTGCAAGTTCACGTTGACTCTCCATCATTTTAAAGTGAGAATTATGCCGCTGGACGCTGCCGGAGTAGCCAGGGCTGTAGCTCTTTCTGATGAAGGATACAGCCAACGTCGTATCGCTCGCATTCTTGGTGTACCGCGAACTACGGTACAGGAAGCCATTAGGCGGTTCAGGGAGACTGGTTCCTACACGAGAAGACCAGGTCAAGGTCGACATCGGTGTACTTCTGCTCGAGACGACCGTTTTATTGTCAATAATGTGTTGAGGGATCGCTTCTGTACAGCTGTTGAAGCCCGTAACCGTCTTTATGAAGTGAGAAATGTTAATGTTAGTGAAAGAACGGTAAGAAAAAGATTAGCTGAAAAAGATCTTGGAGCATTTCGCCCTGCACGGGTCCCCAAACTTGAAGTAGCGCACAAAAGAAACAGACTTCAGTTTGCGCGTCAATACGCTGATTGGACTATGGAGCAGTGGAAGAATGTATTGTTCTCAGATGAAAGCAGAATTTCTTTAAGAGGTCCAGATGGACGTCAACGTGTCTACAGACGCCGGAACGAGCGGTTTGCTCCATGCACAGTGGTGCAAACAGTGCCATACCAGGGTGGCTCATTGATGGTGTGGGGCGGCATCTCTTACGAGGCTCGCACTGATCTTGTTGTGTTTGATAGAGGTAATGTGGATGCTCAGAAGTACGTGGAAGAGGTTCTTCAAGACCATGTCGTTCCATTTGCACCATTCATTGGGGACAATTTCCTTTTAATGCACGATAATGCGCGTGTTCATACCGCCCGCCTGACTACTGAATACCTAAACCAAGTCGGTATTCAAAGATTACCTTGGCCAGCATACAGCCCTGACCTCAACCCTATCGAGCACATCTGGGACAACCTCAAAAGACGGGTTCGAACACGGATACCAGCTTCCATTACCCTCAGAGAACTCAAATCCGCCCTGATTGAGGAATGGAACAACATCCCGCAGTCAGATATCCAGGATATCATGGATGGCCTTCCCAATAGGCTTCAGGAAGTCATCAGAGCCCGGGGGGGTAACACCCGTTATTAAATTTAAGTGTAAGGGTAAGGTTGCATTGAAATTTTAAGATTACAACAGAAATCAGATTTTCTTAGAAAACCGATTTAGTGTTTTTTGTACTGTTTTTCGTCAATAACAGCAATTCACAAAAAAAATATGTTTTTTTCCATTTCTAAAATATACCTAAACACAACCTATAAATAATATTTGTAAATTATTCAATATTATTTTTAATAAACAAGAAAATCAGGGTGGCCGGTTAATTGTGCCGCCGAGGAGACACATTCAGGCATTCAATTCTCGGACTCCATACTTACAACATCGCATCCTTCTATATTAAATTATAATTTAAGTCAGTATCTAAACCTTTAATTTGTATTTAAGACTATAATAAACCAATAATAAGTGCAATAACGAGTTTTGACTACGACCACGTAACAAAATTGGCGCAGTACTAACATATTTAATAAAATGAATTATAACGCCTGACATCTTTATCGCTGTGACAACGATGATGCCTCCAATGTGGCGACGATTTTTTTAAATATCTTTAAGCGATCTCTTCCAGTAGTTACTACTATTATAAGCTGTATTATAGCGCTTACCAGCGCTATAAACAGGAATACAAACGTTTTCTCTTTATAGTATTAGTATAGATAATTTACATTGAGTGTAAATGAGCTTTTTGCTAAAATGTGGCTTGTGATTATTGAATTTAAATACATACTATTTTTGTTTATATTATATTTATCCGCTGGTGAATTCCACTCATATTTGAATACTTCTCACACTGTTTGTAATACAACATTAGTGTAATTAGGTAGCTATTGGAAATTTACTATGAAATTTGTCGACAGTAATAACAGAGTAGTACCTAATGATGAATACAGCGTTTTCTATTTAAATGCGTGGGATAGGATGTTATAACGCAAGCTTCCATTATGATGTCAACAGATAGCGTTAAACAGTAAAAAAATTGAATTTTTATCTTGACCCATATGAAACACAAACAAACTATTAACAGTGATTGAATGTTAGAAGCATGAAATGTATTCTTGTTTATTATTTCTTTCTTTTCTTTTTATGTTAAAGTGGGCAGACAAGCTGACGGTTTAATCCTACAGTAGTTGGCAGCACAATTGCAGCACATGTGCGATAGGCGACGGTAGCCACTAACCATCAAGTTGACTGTTGGCCTGTCTGCCGAGCTTAACATACAAAAAGAATGGAATATAATTTATATGAATACTTTCATAACAAATTGCATTTTATTATTCCATGTTGATATGCAATTATTTTCCTATTTTTACTTTCTGTAATCATTAATCAAATATCCACTAAGAACCATAAAGAGTTACCCCACTAGGGCTTGATTAATGCCGGCCACTCCCCTTAGGTATGTCCAGTCCGGTAGCACCTAATTAATGATGGTTCGCCTAACCGTTTAATAGACATCGTCCTTAAGCCGAGTTAAAACGTGTTTGTAAAAACCGCTTAATAATTGGAATAGGTACTTTCATTAACACCTCGGAGTACTTTCATTAACTGAGGTGTATTAGAATTTGTCCATTTTTCTATGCTTTTGTCCATTATACTGTAATCTCAGAAACGGCTTAACCGATTGAAATACGATTTTCACTTATGTATTGTAACAAGCTTCCCGTAACATATTACAAATAAAATATTTACACTTAAAAAGTTTGTTTACAATCTGATTTTTAACTACAGCAGATTAGGTTACTGTGGATTAATAATAACATTTGCTCTAAGTGTGAAGGAATAGATCTTCATGTAATAGATGACTAGCAATTTTCAAATATGTGTTTTAAATAGCCTAAAATACTAGCGATAGGGAAATGTGCTCAGAATACTCACTCACCACCAAAAAAGGGCATGCATGCTGCTATTTCACGGTGTTCTTAAAAAAGAATATTAAAAGATTCCAAATAATTGTTTAATAATAAGATATAACAAATTTTTGACTAGAAATATTAATCCTGTAATATAAAATCTATAAGTATTAGATTAAAAAATGCACCTGCAACTAGAATCTACACTTTATGAATAATAAAATTCTTTCTTTAATTTGTGAACAATAAATTATTAAAAGAGTAAATTTTGTACTGAAAAAAGAAATCTGTTGTCTGCTCCAGTTATTGCGCGAAATGACCGGCCATTTTTCTTAAGTTGCACTAAACCAGAGTAACGTCTTACAAGATGCTATGTACTTGTAAACATCTGCCGCGTCTAAAAGTAATGACAGAAACAGTGGCAATTACAGAGGAAGGAGACATCTGCGACGGGTTAGCTTATATGCAATAAACTATACCATGGATGTGTGATATCTTAAACTGTGATGAACATTTTACTTCTGATTACAAATTCTGTACACTTGATTGTACTTGATGGTTACGTCTTTTATAAATACAATTTAATAATATCATGCCGAACTTAATAGAGCCTAAGTAGTATACAAAACATAAGGGTTTGGTAGGGGAACCTGCCCTGGCATAACTTAGTCATCGAAACATAAGTTATTTTACAGTGATATTTTGTCCAGTTTAATATAATTAAAATTTCATTGTATTATGCTGCGGCACTAGTTTCTGTAGTGTAATATAGTGAAATTTGAATTATATTAAAAGTACTTAAAGTACAAAATACTATGAACAAATTTAAATACTTTGCCGTGCCGTCCTACTAATTGCGTCGACCCATAGTTATTTTATAAAATTGGTTTAAGGTTTCAGGTGTGCGTTGAGGAGAAGTTTCTACTTAAGTATGGATTGAAAATAATGGCAAATTACACTAACATTAAAAGGAATAATCTTCTCTTCTTATATGAGCAATCCCATATTTTAAAAGACGTGAAGTCCTACCAAGCATGAGATCAAGCCGCACAGTGGATTAGCCTAATTGGACAATATCATAGCGAAACTTACAGGCAAAAGCTCTTAAACAGATATATATAAGAACATTAACTAAACAAAAGGTGTTGTTATTCAAGATTAAGTGTCTATTTCCAGTTAATCTACTATGTACAGGCATTACATACTCAATAAATAAAAGCTAGTCGCAAAAAACGGCAGAGCGAAAAGTTACAAAGTCACATCTAACAAGTCACGGCTCATCCATTAATTCGTTCGTTACTCTGTCTCGAGGCCGCTTTAATTAATAAATAAAGGCGGGATGAAAAAAGAGATTAAGCCGACGACGCAGGCTCCGACGTTGTCGTGGCTTAATTAAAGTGCAACGATTAAAATGCCTTTTGCGGTTTTATGTAGCTGTTGCTCTACTATGGCGTCTCAGAATAGCTGTGGAATGAGTGGTCAGCACTTCACAGATTATGTTAATAAACCGAACTCATTTCTAAATTTAGTGACTCTTAAATTTCTGTAGCAAACGGCGCCTTAAAAGCGGGAAGTGTTAAAGTTTTTAGAGGTTGTATTTCGAATGCTGAACTTGATTAAAGTGCTTGGTAAAGGGGTATGGCTGTTTCTCATACATCTTTAGCGTCTTTAAATGAAAACTAACATATTTAATAAGGCATCCGTTCGTAAGCTTTGCACAAAAAGAAATTAACAGTTGTGGCAAGGTTTTTGAAGTTATAAGAAGTTATAAGTTATAAGAAAAATGGTGAAGCATTACACAATTATCTATAGTATAGGTTTTTCAAATAATTTTTTACTTGGCTTTGTATAAATGTGTTTTTATTTTTAAGAAAACCCTAAAAAAATTTTTTTTTTGTTTTTACGTAATTCATAGCACACGTCGGGCATAGACGCTTAAAATGATTTTTGGAATAAATTTCTGCCATACCCATTTGATGAAAGAAATATATGTAGGTGTGGACAATATGTGACAATAATGTCGAAATCAGAACGATACTTTTGAGTGAGGAAAGAAGACTTCTGAGACTTGTAAGCTTGTAAAACTTTTAAGTGAAGAAAAATCATCTTTAAATAATATAAGACGATGTCTACCTCTGTATGTTTCGCCACTAATTTCTTCTAATGGACTTCAAGGATTTTAATACCGTTTTCATTAGGTATTGATTTATATAATCAAATTTGAGTGTTAAAAAAATAGAATAATGTGGTACTATATTGTAGTAGAACATATAAATATCCTATTTATCGTCGAAGAACATATTACTAAATATGTATTAGGTATACTATTAGGTAAATATCACTAGTACTTAGGTACTAGTGATATTTACCTAAGCATACATTTATGAAGATTCAAGATAGAATGCAAAACATAGTCAATAACAAAGAATATCATTAAAATATCGTAACATTAAAATGTCTTAAAGTAATAAAGCTTCTAGGAACAATAAATAACAAAAAAATTATCAAAAAGAAATATTACATATTCCAAGTTCTTAACTGTGCTCAAGGATTCGTGTTTCCTGGACATTAACGTAAATTACCTTTATTCTGTGATCGTTAGCAAGCGCAACAGGTTTAAAGAAAACCTTTCTTTTGCAGACAAATAGAATTTAAATTATTTAAGCTACGCTCTTAGTTACCAATTCTTTAAACTAAAAGAATCTATACATTATGATAAATAATATAAAAATTATAAAAAAATGTTCTTTCCATATCGTTACTTGCAGAGCATCAATTTTCACGAGCCACTAAATCACGAATTGAAAAAAACATCGCCAACGTGTTGGCTTTGTAATAACGGGAAAACATTTTGCAAGACCTTGCGAGTTTTCTCCGAAGAGGGTTCGAAAAATGCATTACCAGCTGTCCGCCCAAACGCTAGTTACCAACTTTCCGTTCACTAGTCTTAAAAAAAAACAAAAAAATATATATTTAAGAATACACCAATTGATTGATGTAACTATTCAGCGATTATATTTTAATTCTTTAAGAGCATGACGTCACAAGACTCTAAATGTCCTAGAAAAAAGACATCGCTGGTTCTCTTAACTTACGACTCCCTAATTAAGGGAAGTTAGAATTTCTACCGTTTCTGTAATAAACAGCGATTATTTTTACGCAAAAATTGGAACACTTATCTGGGGAATACTCCACTGAGAATAATCCGCTGTATCAAACCTTATTCCATATTTTTATGTCAAATAAAATTTTGTTACTAGGGATTCGTCGGCACGAAAAATACCAAATATTTAATGGCGCCGCAACCAGTAAAAGTTTGTGAACCCTTTCTGTATTATAATAATAATACAGATTGGTAAAAATATTCGGAGCTATTGCGTTAAAGAAAGTTTACGTGACAGAGAAATCAACTCAACAATCAAAGTTATATTTTTATATGGACCTACATGTGAAGCAGGTCTGGACTTTTGTAAATAAAGTTAAAAAATATTAAAAGTGACGAAAATATCACAATCTAAAAATCATATCTTAGCGGAATAGACGCTGTCAAAACTAACAAAAGCTTGAAAACCTCAACATATAATATGTCAGAAAATATCTGACATCTTGTGACGCCATTTTTTTTAATATTTTTGAAAGATCACTTAAGAACCTAACATATTCCCATGATAAAAACTATCCTATTATGTTAATCCAGTTAGCACACTATATGCGTTATTAAATCCCTTCAGCCGTTTTTGGGTGATTGAGTAAAAAACATACTCGTACAAAAACTTTCGCATTGAAATGTGGCAAAATATTCCTAGTGGACGGACGGATCTTTTGGTATATGGATTGAAATGTGGCAAAATATTCCTAGTGGACTATTTTATGCTCTGATTCAGAAGATACGACCACTCAATTTATTTTAAAAAAACATTTAATAAATGCTTGTCCTAACGTTTCGAGTTTGCGTAGCGGCCAGATATTTTACCAGCAATGTTAAACTGTTAGATATTGCTTTTAGTTATTGCATGAAAAAAGTATAGCTCTCTTGGCTTTCGTTTTAATAGACAGAAAGAAAAAAACACTTTAATGAAAAGAGTGACATTTCTTTCAATTAATTTATATATTATTTTAATGAAAAGTACCTTGGCACGTAATTAAAATTAATTAAATAGGCGCGGGAAAGTACAAGTGTGATGATTTTCATCTTCTTTTCTTTACATAGTACTTATAATTTCAAATCGCTTTCCGCGTACGTGTATGTATGTATAACCGCTAATTCCTCCTAAGCCATGCAACGGATTTTGATGCAGTTTTCACTATCCCTTTGATAATTTTTCACGGAAGGTTCATATATATACTAAAACCTAATTAAGTTTTATGTAAGTATAAAAATAAACTCTTAGTATGCAACCAAGTCACCCAAAAATAAATTTACACGACTTACGTAAGCTAAACCTTAAGAGCTACATAAAAATTATGTACTAGAGAATTGTAGTTCTTCTAAATTCCTAAAGAAAACTCAGTTGTGGACTCACAGTAACCATTTCTTTAATAAAAACTTTAATTTTCACATATTATAAATCCGACATGTCTGTTTCTCAGCTATTTTCGGATTTCTCCGCTATCACCCAACGGATTTTAATTCGGTTTCCCTTTATGGAAAGGGGGATAAACTAAGAAGATTGATGTATATTAAATTTGTATTCCGGCCGAAGCCGACAGCGAGTCGCTAGTACATTTGTAAAATGATTTTTTTAAGACGCCTGTCTTTTTTTTGTTAATATTTGAGAGCAACTTTTGGACATGCGACATTGAAATTTAAATTAGTAAGCCCTTGAGTCACAATTCCCCTTAATAAATTATTCATCCTATTTATGAGTTTCTATGTATGTCTTCAAACAAGTAATAGGTCAAAGTTTGTCTTTCAGAAACTCGATAGATAATTTCTAAGTCGTATCAACTTAGTAACTTTTAACTTCGGACTTGCCGTTTCAGAATTCACAAAGGTACTCTTTCTCGACCCCATCTGTTTATAAATAAAGAAACTTCGCAGAAAAGAATTCAGTATTAAATTTGTTGCATACCTACATTTCTTTTTTATGCTATCAAATCTTATACGAGTATGACAAGTTCAATAAAAGACGTTTTGTTTTTTCTTTAACTTTTAGACCTCTGTTTACATATTCTGCATATATATATACTAGTGGCCCGCTCCCGGCTTCGCACGGGTGCAATTTTTTACTCAATCCAGCTGATAAAATTACCTTACATCGCCATCTGTTAGAATCATTTGGAACTCACAGATAAATAATTGCTGGATCAACAAATGGCGCTATGTTAATAATATTATATAATTTGCAAAAAAATAATAAACAAAATGAGATATAAACTATCCTATCTTTTAAGTTGGACCAAATAACAGATACTTATGAAGTTTGATCAAAGTCGGTTCAGTAGTTTCAGAGTTTATCGCGAACATACATAGTGACACGAGCGAGATTTTTATATATATAGATATATGCAGAATTAAGACGTAATACATACTACGCAGTAGACGAAATAATCAAAAAAGACTATAACTAAGACGCATTCACGTTTGGCACCTGTTCTCCCGGTTATTTCTTCCAGAGTTTTTATCGCATTTATATAATTATTCTGGAATTTTTTTGTGTATAGGATCTATGTATGTATGTTTTCTCTTTATATGTATAAATTCTACTAATATGGTAAATGCGACTGTTTGTGAGGATAGATATGGATAGATAATTGTTACTCTTTAACACAACGGCTTTTTGGCACATAGATGAATTAACATATAGGATACTTTTTATCATGGAAAAATGTAAAGTTTCCGAAAAAACGTCTAAAAAAATTGGCGCCACTGTATCCGTGGCAGCGCCACCGTCGTCACATCGATATAGATGTCGAGCGTTATAGTACTCAAATATTTTCACAGGTGTTATATTTATATCTTCCAACGCAGACGAAGTCGCGGTCACCAGCTAGTACTCAATAAGCATCTAAAAGTCTTGCAAAGGAAGCACAGAAATAAATAAATTAACGCGGTGCACGTACCACATTGAAGGAAACATATCGTTACATTTTAAGACGAAATTTATTTCGGAAACTAAATAAAAATACCGAGGCGCTCCGACGATTTGTTCTGTTTAATATCGACAATGGAACCGATTGGGTTATGGCCACCGTGACTGGCGGAGCGAAATGGCTCCGAATTTTATTATTCTCTCAGATCCAAGTTATATACTCAAACTGTATATATTACTACTAGCCAACACTGCTTTCATAAATCATTTCTTATGTTTCAGCAACATTTTTTTTAATGTCTTTTCAGCACCTGTGACATTACTTGTGTTATGGGCGACGGTAGCCATCCACTATTTTTCAAGGAAGAAACTGTAAGTGTGTACTAATAAAAAATAAATACATAAAATAATTCTCTGGAGTTTTAAGATCCTCATTAAATTCACTAGTACATTCTTCTCCACTGAGGCCACTGTATTATCGAGAGGGTTATAAATCGAGGGTTCGAGGAAAGGTTTAAATTTTAAAAAGGAAAAATTTAATAATAAAAGCATTTATTATAACAGCTAAATATAACAGCGTTTCTTCTAAAGATTTTATTTTACTATACATTTTGAGAAAATGCACTAATTATTTTCGTTTAGGTGAGTTTACTTGTTATAATCAGTAATAGGCTTCCTTTATTAATTTGATTTTTTTTCCTGTCAATAAAATTAAGTATGAGGTATATTTCAATATTAATAATTTTCAGCAGAAATGTGCATAATATTGAAAACTGTACTTTTTTAATTGCATTAAAAAACCATTTTTTTTAATGAATATTCGAATGTTGAGTGTTTATTATTAACATTTTTACTCACTTTATTTTTAATTTACTTTATTTCTTTCACTTTATATAAACGGTTATTCTAGACGTTACTAATAACACTTTAAAAGGTTTAGTGTGAAAATCGATTAGAATTTTTCACAAGAATAACAAAAATAAATCAAAAACAAAATCACAAAATAACAATAAGGCCACAGAATAACAATATATAGGATATTTTATCAAAAATGTTAAGCAAGTATAAGTGTCGCAGTGGTTTATGAGCGCTGACCTTGAATGCGCAGTATTCATTTTTTGGATCTGTTATGGCGGGAGTAGAGTGTACACCTGCGCAGACATCCCCGCCAGTTTTGCCGAGCGCTCATAAACCGTTGCGACACTTATATAGCATTATTTCGTACCTACAATTTTTTTATAAAGTTTATTTTATTGACTTTATATATCATATACCTACTACTATGTCAAGAAAATACCGAAAATCGGTCAATAAAACACAAAATATGTTTTATTTATCCAAATTTATAATACCGCCTTCAAAATATGCTCACTCCGAAACTATGCCAACTTATGCCAACGAATCTCAATCACCAAAACATTTTTAAACGATTTTTTGGAATTGACTTCAGTGCTCGCTGCGAATTTTCTTTTATGTCTTTTATTTATCAACTGAAAACGTGTGCCTCGAAGTGGTAATTTTAGACCATTATGTAACCCATAACAAAATGCTTCTATTATTTTATTTACTGTAGGTAAACTAAGTTACTCTTATGCAGTTTGCAAAAAAAAAGAAATCACTATAGGAAAATTATGAACTATATCAGTCAAAACCAATTGTTTGGCTCTGAACTAAGCACTAAACTTGTACCACGAAAACCACTCAACGGGCTGGAGACTGTCTTGACTATAAAGGGGTAAAAGAAATCGCATTTCGTTCAACATGCCACAGAAATGGTGAGCAATCTGTCGATGTGTTCCCATTTTAAATATAATATATTATTTCATGTACATAAGTATATGATTAAAATGTTCATAATATATTTCGGAACTAATCTGACTTATACTGACTTATACATAATTATATTGTTAGTACTAGCTTTTATGGAAGAGCGAAGGCTCCTGGCACAGGCTTCCGCTTAAAAGGAGTCTTCAATCATTGTTATTGTAAAAACTATTTTTCAAACTGTTAATAAACATTTTTCATTTTTTTTTAAATGGTATTTTTTTTATGTTTTAATATAAAAGCTTAGTCACATCGTATCACTGACATTTTTTAAAGCTACATTATGACTAATATATATATATATATATTCGTGAACTGGGCCGTATTCACTGTGAAATAACAGAATGCGTAAGCGAATAAGGATTGACAGAGCCTATTCCCTTATCGTCGCCGTACCCCTTATCCTATTAAAGTTGACAGCGCATTTTCAACTTAACAGGCGACAGTAGCCACCTACCACAAAATGTACCATCAGTCGATCTGTCAACTTTTACACACAAAACAGTTTGAGATGTGTTGAGAACCCTCAACACATCCCAATAATATTATATGTACCCAAATGCTAAACCTAATAGTAATATACAGGGCGTCCCACGACTATGCCACATGGAGGGAAAGTACCTTGAATATTGTAGATGGAAAATTTTACTGAAAGAAGACTTTATTTTAATTTAAAAAACAATTTAAACTGCATTCATACATTTTTAAATAATTACATGGTTGAACCGGGAATCGAACCAGCTACACGAGAAAAAAAATTACCCTGTAGCTTTATCATACCGATCGAAAGGCTTCATCATAAAGATTATTTTTTGCTAAATAACATAGTGTCAGAAATAAAAGGAAGACCATGAATTTTAACATTTGATGTGAAATTTTGTTCAGAAAAATTAAAAGCTGATTGCCGTAAGGACATACAACGGCATTATCATAAGTACCTATTACTAATAAATGTACCCACTTGAGAAGTACGCATCATTTCCCTATTATAATTTAAGTGCATGATAAAATGTAATTAGTAGGTACCTGGTTGTATGCAACAAATGGAGCCGTATCCTGAGCCGAGACGCGTAAATTATACGCGTAAAAATTTAGTTTACAAGAACCGGTATGAAAGTGTCCACGAGCTACAAACAGAACTTAGACGTATTATTCTAAATATCCACCACAACAAGATCAAAAAATCGACAGGGAGTGAAATAATCAAAAGAGTGCGACTTTGTATTCAACAGTATGGGACTCATTTTGAGCATTTGATAAAATGATTAAAAATGTTAAAATTCATGGTCTTCCTTTTATTTCTGACACTATGTTATTTAGCAAAAAATAATCCTTATGATGAAGCCTTTCGATCGGTATGATAAAGCTACAGGGTAATTTTTTTTCTCATGTAGCGAGTTCGATTCCCAGTTCAACCATGTAATTATTTAAAAATCTGTGAATGCAGTTTAAATTGTTTTTTAAATTAAAATAATGTCTTCTTTCAGTAAAATGTTCCATCTACAATATCCAAGGTACTTTCCCTCCATGTGGCATAGTCGTGGGACGCCCTGTATAAATAAACTATTTGGTTCGGTTATAAAATAAAATATATGATGCAATATTATCACAGATTACTTCAAATAAAAATAAAGATTACATAGAATTTTCCGCGAGAACGACTAGTAGCAAATTGAGTTAAGCCATTAATAAAAGTATCATCGCCGAACAAACTGAACTCTCGTTGCAATATTAACACCCAATGTTATAATACGTTTAACCCTTTCACGGGCGGCCGTGGGGTCGGTCGAACCAAATTAGATTCGCTGAGTTATATTCACCCTTATTGGCCGAGACTGCCCGGCCCGACTTGATTAATGCTTCCATAGTTTCTATTATGTAGTTATCTCTCACCTATACGTACACACTGAAGTTCCAATTTCATTATTTCATGAGGTGTTAGTTCATTGAACTTTGTTAATAACTCGATACCGCATGTTCATCAAGACAATGCGCTAACTGTTCCCCTGTATAATTAATGGTTTCAATTTAATTTAGTTCCATTCAAACTCTTGCCTAAGTTTAGATGCATTTCGCTTTCTCTGCGTCAAATTTATTTGTGGTGCTGCTACACTACCCTACACACACCCTAACTACTTTTACTAACTTACTAACTTTTTACTAACTTTTCTATATTCATATAGAACAGTACCTATAATACATTTCAGAATGAAAAAAAAATGCAGGGCACTGATTTTCGCATATTGCTTTAGGGGGAGGCGGATTGCTTAAAAAAGCTTAACTAAAAATTGTCGACCAAGACAAGGCCAAGAGTAAGGACGTTCGTGGTCTCCACTCGAGAACCTTCCGGCCACAGCGGCCTTCGGTTCGCCGTACTATGTGTCCTGACCACTGCCATTTCAACTTACTGTTCCTCCGGATTATGTTGGTAACTTTCGTTTGTTTGCGGATCTCCTCAATCCTAATTCGATCTCACAATTTAGACCCGAGCCCCTCTTAAAAAGTCGTTGAGAACTTAAGTAATATACATTTTTTAAATTGAATTTCTAAGCTCTTTTATGAGTTCCAACAATAAAGAAAAACATTTTTGTGGTGGATTCCTAGGTACCTTGTGTTCTCTGGTATTTGACATTTGTAACGAATCACGCCTTTAAGATGAAGCTCAGAAAATGCTCAGACCAAATTAGAACTACAGATAGAATTTTGCGGACAACATAGTGAAGCCGGTTTTCTAAACATGTGTGCATAGGCCATTTATTGTTGATTTTTTGTATTCCAAGCTGTAACCTCAATTTTGGTTTATTTTTATGGAAAATATTGGCTTCCAAGTTTACAAACGTGTGAAATGTGATTCAATCTGGCTTTTTTTGAACACTGGATTCTACACTCTTTCACTCCGCAATTCGGTATTTTCACTACTAAATTTTTAAATTTATTTCAGGCTGATTGTCCACTTGATGGTAGGCGGCTACCGTAGCCGGCTTTAACAAAGGCCATAGGTGCTGCAAGTGCTCTGTCTACTGTACTGGGATTAATGATAAGGCGAGGCGTAATTTGATGGTATTTGTGTGCGTATAACTGTGTATATACACGGTGAAGACGTAATTTTTCCTGCTTCACTCTGCCGTCCACATGGCTGTATCTTTAGTTCTTATTTTATCTGAGTGAAAATGTAACGCAGTTTAAATTTATTACGCCGCTCCAGTAATGGTGTGCGTATTACATAAGCCGTGGCTATTGTGAATTTAATTTTGTACGCCCCGCCACGTGCAAAACCGCACGAAAATGTGCACACGTAAAGGGTGCTATTACGTGGGACAAATAGTTCTCTCGCTATAATAGCGCCGCATACAGACAGAGCTGTTCTGTACTTTCGTATAGATTCGTATAGATACATGTAAGTATACTGCTTCGCGCACAACTACCACTATATATTTACAGCGTGACTTTCATTCCCCGCAGTAAATTTCATTTCCCGCGCCTCTACTATAAATCTGCCTTTTGATCCGCGCCGCCGACAAATATTGAATCCTCGGGATTACCTTGTGCAAGTAATGTTCGTGTAAATGTTACAGTTTAGTAACATTTTGCACTAGTTTTCGATAAAATGAATCCTAAAAAAAACATTAAATGTGTTTTAATTTTATAAAACTAATCTTATAAGAAACTAGCTGCCGCGCCACATTGAAAAATTAAAAATATAGCATCTGATAAAACGCTTTCTGACTTCTTTATCGCAGTGACAACGGTGGCGACGCCGCTGTTGATGGCAGTAGCGCCCGATGTTATATATTTTTACACGATCTCTCGGGAATCTAACATTTATTAAACCAGTTAGTAAAATGTGTGCCAAATTGCATCCAAATCCGTTAAGCGTTAAGCGGATCATACTTCCATAGATCCATCCACATAAACTTTTGCATTTGTAATATTAGTGAGATATGACAATTTAACTTTCATAATAAAAATAAAATAAATTATCAATTACTACTGTAATGGATTTAATAGAAATCGTTCTTTTAAACGGCTGTTAATTATTCTAGACTTAAATTCTTAATTGTTCTTAATATAATATATAGGTAGTATATATTTATTATATGTTGAGTGTAGTGTTGAAAGTATACATACAGTTGTATTTCCTACTGCTATCGAGAAAGTGATTCGCTATTTTCTTACTTCATAAAACGAAATAAATGTCGTATTGAAATCTGCAGGAGAAACTAAATTCGTTCATTACTTAGTGTAGCTAAAAGCTTAATATAAAAAGTTTCGGGTTTGCTTACTTCGCTTGCCGTTGTGATAGAAACTGGGTCGAATCTAGATGGTCTATAGCGTTTATTTTTAGCGCAGTTAAAGCTGAGGCCTAGAATTTTTAGAGTAATAGTGTTTGTAAGTTACAAAAATTTACAACCGTATAAAAATCTTTCACATTTAAGTGCATATCCCCGCTGAGGTTTCACACATCTTGAAGATTATTTTGTCTTCCCACTCTTCAATAGGGATACAAGCGTGCTGCCGATTCAGATAGCATAAAACTTATAGAACAAGGTGACAATAATTGGCCGTGGGACAATAATATATCAGGGTGTGAACAACTTAATGTTTTTGTTAGTCCTATTTCGGTTACTTGAAAGTAACCATCCTACCTATAAGTGGCTTAAAGTCAATGACATCTGAATGTCGCATACGTCTAATACCGGAAACGTATTAGACCATTACCAATAGAACTCTAGGTTATAGAACTCCAGGTTTCAAGATAGCCTAGTGTGGAAACCAACTTTACGAACTTGGTCTTGGTCTGGGTACATATATTACATTCCTTTTCTGCTTACATGTACATTGTTTTTTTAATAATCTGACCTTTTTAGAATCCGTGTTTTTGCTCACAAACCGATTCCAGTGTTTTGTGTTCCCACTTTTCAAGTCACGCATTTCATTCCAGGATGTGACAGAAATATATTCCTGCCAACTCGTTTTTAAGGCGAAGACAAATTAAATGCGAGAGGCACTGCATTATATAAAAAAATTGAGTGCACCAGTTCTAACAGAGCGCACGGTGTTTTGCACTCATAAACTGGGCAGTCCGTCTGGAAGCAGTAACCACGCCTTTACACAATACAAATGTGAAATAAATGTACGTCAGTCATTGTGTTTTTCTCGTAAGAATTCGATAGGTGAAAGAATTTTTAAAATTGGTCCAGTAGTTTTTGGGTTTATTCATTAATTACAAACATACAAATCTTCTCTCTTTATAATATTAGTATAGAAGATATAGATCCCAAGGATACGATTCCAAAATAGTAACTATTTTTAATTTACAGTAATTTCTATGGCCAGACTGACGTCCTAAATATTATAATAAGTGCGACGACCGACCGACCAATATACAAGAGTCAAAATTATTCGAAATCATTTTACAAGAATATTATAGCTTAAATCTATGCAGATTTGAGTCCAAATTTTAACCATTCAAATATTCCTCATTTCTCTTTAATCCAAACCAAACTTCGTTAACATTCGAACGAATTCGCATACCAGTGTACTGACTTACAAAAACCAACAGCTTGAACTAATTAACTGGCATCAAAAGCCTTCCTTTTGTGTACCGATAACGTGGGCTGCCAGTATATTAAGTGACAATCTTTCTTGCGACTAAAGCAATAAAAGTTCGAAGGAAATTGAGTCTTTAAACAATTGGAATAAGAATTAAAGTTCTAGCTGTCGACGTAATGGGTAATTTGGTTTTAGAACGCTTGAAATTTTCTTTCGACTCCAATTGACTTTTGTTATTAGCCCCCTTGACCAAGAATTAAGGGAAGTTCAAATTTAACACCATTGTACAATGGGAGACGGTACTTTTACAGATTGTACGCGCGAACCAGTTTTCTTAGTTTTCATCCTTACAAAGTACAAAACGAAGTCGCTTTTCGCATCTGTCTGTCTATAAATATCCGCTAACTCCTCTTGAACTACGCTACGGATTTTGATGCGGTTTTCACCATTAATTTAATAAGTTTTCACGAAGCTTTACATATAAAACCTAATTGTCTTTATGTAAGTAGAAAAGAAAAAACAACATTTTGCAATCGCCTAAATGGTCCGCGTATGTTTCATGCACTTTTTTGAGCAATAAAAGTTTAATTTGTATAAATACTATTTCGCAATAATTAATCGCTTAAAATATTTCATGCGTGACAGGTATGAACGCTATGAATAAAGAGCACCATAAAATCAGCGAAATAAAAAGACTAACTACTAACATAAACTTTAGTTTAAAAACATATAATGAATAAGACAATGTGTACGATGAGAAAGCTGTAGTGCTGTTAAACTATTTACAGTTTGCAGTCACTAAACGTTTATAAGCAACATTAACAGTTCATAATAATATGTTCGTAAAATAAAACGATCTCACAGAACTCCCAGGCGATCTGCACGAATAGTAGAACAATTCAAGCTTAGCATACACAAGGGATAACACAGTAGAAAATGAATATATTAGTAAAATATGTTTGGCTAACTTTTAAGGTCTAATTCGTAATATCGCTGCTTTAATTCAAAAGTACCACAAGTCGAAATTGACCTTTTTTACACTTATTTTTTGACTATTTTTTTCTTATTAGATATATATGAAATATATGCATATTATACATCATTAGAAGCGTACTTTTAAGTAGCATTAAATGTTTTAAATACTTTTATAATAAACTGAATACTAGAGGAGATATAAGCATATAAGTTACTTTTGAATATAAAAAAAAATATCAAAATATACTAAATATGGAATAAAACAACCATAAGTCTTTTTGCAACATACAATATGAAGGATTGTGATTGTATTTTTGCAATAAAAACATTTTTGGAATTTTTTGATTTGTGGTACTTTTGAATTTAAGCAGCGATATATTTAAAGGTGCTCTCTTACCGGGAGAACTCACCTCCTGTAATGTATGTTACATTCAGATGAAGGCGGTCCCTTGATTAACTTTGATCCCTTGATTATGTTCGACTGATGTGAAATTTGATATAACTGTTATTTCGGTGGTATTTCCAAGACATGGTAACCTTGCACTGATGCTGCAGCATCAAAGAGTCTGCGGAACACCCAACTCCTCAGAGACTAACAGCAGATATAGCGCATTTGGGCTCAATAGAAAGTCGGGAGTAAGTTTATAATTTTAATTAAGTATACGATACCACTCGGTTATGTCTCTTGGCCATTTGTCTCTGCCTGATCTTGTTTTGCTTTACTGATCAAATCTACTAATTTTGGCTTTTCCTAATTTGAATAAGTCTCCACTTGTCTGTCAATTTAATTATCAACATGCTCCTTTCATTTCCCTTCAGACATACTTCCAGTTGCTGGCATGGTTTGGTTTGTGAATGATCTTGTTTGACGTCCATAGGTACCTAAGTACTGGTAGAATAAAGTTATTGAAAGCTTTCTTTTTATATCAAAGCATGACTTTAGATCGTATTATTGTAATCGTATGTATAGTTCATATAAAACTTATTAGTATTTTGTTTCAGTAAGACTAAATTATTAATTGCTTATAATTTATTTTTTAAAACAAACGAGTACTGATGTCTCTTGCATATTCCCGGCTATGACAGAGTGAGATGAGTAATTTTTTAAATTACTATTTACAATTGAAATTTATTTTTTATACACAATTTATTTATACAATTCCCTTGCAATAATATTAATTAATATGAATTGTAATTTACACAATATGAATTGGTTTTTTAGACGTGAGGGCTTTATTCCCATCCCCCCGAGATAACCTGCGTACCTCCATATTGGGTACGCCGAGGTTCTGACAGGGAGCGTAGCCCTCACCATGGCGGGGCACCGATGTCCCCGCGACCCCGCCCATCTACGGCCGCGCTAGAAAGTCGTTAGGTTTTAGCCGGAACTATGTCCGAATAACTTATTCGAACTGAATTACTTATAACTTCATCCGAATTGTGTGGAACTAAGAAGTTGATCGATTTTTATTTATATGGCGACATAACTTTCAATATTTTTACGTCGCCTGAGCCAAATACAGCTCTACACAAGGGTTTTGAATTAGAAATTAAGTGTTTACGTCATTGCGGTAAAAATTATACTGAACCACAGGGAAGATTACAATCTTATGACTACGGCAACGTAAAGGAAGCAAAAGATTGTAACACTGTTATTACGGCACAATATCCTTATATTTTATGACTATTTATCCTCATTAATGGAATGATGGAGTCTATCTTGAAATATTTAACGGTAACATAGTCAGTAGTCCATTATTGATATAGATTTAGTATTACATACACGTATTGTGAAAAATAATCAAGTTACGTTTGTCCTGAATTACGTTATAACGGACAAGGGACGTGGGTGCGGCGGAAAATTGCATAAGGAATTAGGAAGAATTACGAGTCCAATCTACCCAGATGTTTATCGAAATAGGAGTACCTGTGAGTGGAACACCTGTTAGGACAAGATTACTTTTGCACTTTGCGGTCTACGACTTAGGTAGAGATTGTGATCATAATTTGTTACAAATAGTTGATAGAAAAGAAGCGACATTAACATATTGTTCTGAACAACCTGCAGATTATACAAGCGCTGATAACTATCTAACTAAAGTTCATTTTCTAATACATTGAATAACGGTGGCACAGGATGGGTGGCCGATTTCGTAGGCATTTTATAAATTATTAATAAATCTAAAATAATAATACATATAGTAATTTGATATTAAACTCGTAATAACTAAGTACGATATTAATTCACTCGTAAAAATTTACAGCAGTAATACAAACAAACCAAAAACCAAAACCAAAAAATCTACCTAGTGTTGGTAGCCGTGAATATTGTGATTGAATTGTTTTTGATTGTTTTGGAGTAACTACATGATTGTCTGATGAGTGAGATTGCAGTATTTGTAGATTCACTAATGATCATAAATCGTTGAGAGGAAGTAAAAATATCTACATAAAACGAAACAAAATTGTGTAAAACCACTACTAAACCAAATTTTTAAGACTGTTATTGAAAGCGACTTGTAATAACTTTAGATATTAAAGTATATATGAGTTTGTAATAAACAGCTTACCGTACTGTGGTTTTTCATTTTGTGGAATAATAAAAAAGCGACATCGTTACTCGTATTTTACCTAACAACAAAAAAGTCTTGGTTGCACTTAAATTTTGGAATATTTTTACTATATTCCAAATATATTAAATTAAAAAGCAATATCCTATATTACATACTTACTGATAACCGACAATTTAGCGATCATGAAATTCATTGATTATGTATTGTAACTTTGGATTGGAATAGCTTATCTATGAGTATAAGCTATTTGGAGCATTATGATTAGGTTAAGATAAACTGCGTATACTCTATAGAATCATCGTTTAAATTTATTGCTCTTATTACAGGCCACACCCTGCATATTATTTCGTATACTTTGTATGTTATATTAATTTATTTTATAAACCTTCATTGAATTGTAGTAATGTGGTTATAGTTTTAAAACTTTCGGCGTGATCCAAAAATATACTCACTCGATACACCTTGACATCCTTATGTATAATTTAAATTATATAATAATTTAAAGTCCGTCTGTATATGGCCGCTCTTCTCTTAAACCACACAACAGGTTGGTTTTTACAATTTTTATATTATAATACAATAAAACCTAATTAACTTTTTTCCTGGGTGAAGCAGGGAGCGGGTCGCTAGTTACTTATGTTATTATTTACAAAATAATTAATTATTTCTACTCAATTTTATTTCTATGGCATACACAATAAAATATTGGCAACTGCAATAAGCAAGTAGCAATAGGTAAAATTATTTCTATAAATATAATCAAAGAAAAAAAATGCATTTAATGTTTAATTTAAAAACAAGAATCAAGGATGTAAGTAAAACAAAACTGCATCTACAGAGTTAAAAAAAAATCTGTCTGGAAATTGAATACACGAAATATTGTTTAAAAATAATTATACAGCTCAAACTTTTGTATGTGGAAACATTAAATTGCATAGATTATTTTCACAATGACGTGTATAGACTTTTAATCTAATTAATTAAACAAAAAAACCCAATAAGTAGCTTGGAAATGTTAGCAGTAATATTGCAACATTTTTGGCCAGTACGTGACCTTCTATAACGGGACACGCTCGGACTCGGCTAAGCAATAACGTAGTCAAGTGACAGATGTCGCGGCTAATCCAACCGCAAACTATGAACACGGATATTACGTTCATATATTGAATAAGTATTGTACAGAATTTTCGACGCCGTGTATCAGCAAAGAAGTTGCTGATTCTCAGGTTAAGTGACATTGGGATTAATTGGCAAACTGTGGAGTCTGCTGACAATAATAATCAAACAGAATTTTGTCTTTATATAATAACTTCTTAGTAATGAGCCTTTTTTTTTTGAGGAGGGGAAATCACAGTTTACGGATTGCCCTTCGCCGACTAGGGCAGTCGACGAAGTGGTATGTTGGACTCGCCCGGCGACGCGTCTTATCACCGGGCACTACCGCACTAAAACCCCCCCATGTTCCACCATCGGCGGCAGATATGAGACCCGGAATCACAGCGAGGCCTTGTCCCCGGGCCCCACAATCGCCGCCGTGTCCTCGCGGACCCACCTCTTGCAGCTAGGCTGCGTTCCACTCCTGTGACGACCCACAGGAACATCAATGGGCCACCATACCTCTCATCAAGTCCCGGACGCCAGATGCCCTACTCCGGCGCCCGGAACAGCCGGACGACGCCGCCGCAGCGACGTATACCGGCTCTTCGATCCTGTGTGAGGCAGTCTTCGGGGGGCGGATTTTACCCGGGAGCTGCACGCACGGGAGCAATACGTGCAGGCTCAACCGGAACCGTACCCCACAGACCCCTTCGCTGACCCAGGGTCGACAACACCTCCGGCGAGTGAGCAGAGACCTGGGTCCACCCCCCGGGTTTCCCAGGATCCCTAACTCACTCCCCCGACGACAGCTGGCGAGAAAGCAGAGGGGAGGGATACTTGTCCCGCCCCAGCCGCCGAGGTTAGCCCTCTTCATGGTGTACTCCGCCACGAGCTCCGCTGAACGAAGCCCGCTCGAAGCATATGGTGTGGGCCTTCTTGGTCCCCTCGCCAGGACCTGGCGAGGGTAAGCCCCCCCACCACGACAAGGTCATGGCCCACCTAGGGGGGGAGCTTAGTAATGAGCCTGAGAAATAATTTTGATTTATTTTAATATTTTTCTTAACAGTCTTAAATTTGAATTACAATCGTACGTTTAGTTAACGGAGTGTATTGTATTATTTTTTATTTGGTTTGATGTCAGCTGTTATGCGAGAAAGCAACAATATTCTATAATTATAATGTAAATAACTAAATTAACATAATAAATATGAATAAGGAAAAATATTATATCTTCACTAACGCTAAGTTTTAATTTGGACGTTTTGATGTAGGAAGTAATCTCCATAATAATTCGTATATTTTATTACTGAAAAGTTACGTTATCTGCGGTTATCATTATCAGTAGTGATTTCGTATTGACCACCAACAGTAATACGAAATGACAATACATATCAGTAAACCAAGTCGTACATTACCTGAGTAAATTGCTATATCGGTTCACACTGACGAAACAGTGATATATGGGATAACAATCTACAGCAAAAATGTTTTTTCTATAACCTCTTTAACTCTAAAATGACAGGGAAAAATGCTAGTTGTTTAGTTGTGGAATATGAATCCTTCTCAAAATAAACTGGTCCGTCATTATGCATGGTCATAACTATGAAATACCTACATCAATATTTTTCAAGTATTTCAGATGTATTTCAAAGCAACACGATGAGCGCCTATGTAGAGAAACAGTTGTAGCTACCAACTTCAACTGCAATTCAGCTGCAGCTACCAGAGACAGCAAGTAATATGATGGCTAATACTGGGCATTGGCCTACTCTGTGAAAAATATGAACCCATCTCCCCCAACAGATCCGCTATTTCAAATTCCAAACAACACAAGAAACAACAATGCAAGAACCTCAAAATACTAGATGAACATGTCGTTAGCACACAATATGACCCAAGCAGTGGCATTAAGTAAACACATTTTCTATCAAATTTCAAGGTAGCCGAAGCCTCGGAGCCCTGCAAATGTATCCATACTAATATAATATTATAGAGGTCAAGTTTGTATATTGTTTGTTTGTATGTAATAAAGAGGTAATCTTGAAAACTACTCGTCCGATTAAAAAAAATATTTTGTCTATTAAAATAGAATATCAGGATGGACATAGGCTAAACATATGCTAACTTTTCAACGCGGACGAAGCGCAGGCACTAGTAAATAATAAAATATTTTATAACCATATCAATGTTTGAGATGGAACATACCTGCATTCCTTTATCACTCATGAACTACATTAAAAGTCTTGAAATTTGTTTCATGATCGAGGCAACAAGACTTTTGACAACGTTTAAGTTATATGGATTTACAAGAAGAATTTATTTATGACTTGCGACCCGCTCCTGGCTTCGCACGGATAGTTTCTTTCTGTAAATATTTTAACCATCCTCGTTCAACGCTCTATATATTAGAGAAAACTACATGAAAATCGATTCAGTAGTTTTGAGATCACAGCTAACATACACACAGACAGACTCGGCGGGGGACTTTTTTTATATAAAATGTAAGGATTTTTCGAATTGTGTTTTCTTATTTAATTCTGTTCTTAAATGCCAAACCTTTTTTTCAATATTGCTTCAAAAACATCTCTGACTCATTACAATCTTACGAGACGAACAGTCGCTGTTGTATGTATTCAAAGGTATATTGTATGTTAGCATGATTAATTCAAGTATTATAAGCCAAGTAAATCAAAAGCCACATCTCAAAATAGAATTTACCTACACTCAATTTCAAACAACATTATGTGGTTAGTATAGCAATGCCATTAACATGAAGCAAGCTCTCTTTGATTAGGAACTGAAATCTGACGTGTTTAGATAAATGCCTTAATTCTAAATGTTCTAAAGATAAGGATACATTTGAATGTATTCAAAGCTATTTAAATGTCATAACATTTTTATATATAAACTAGCTGACCCCGCAAACGTTGTTTTGCCAAAAAAAAAATTTGGGATATAAAAAATTGTCAATAACCTATTCTCACACCTACTGAATACACAAAAAATTTCATAAAAATCGATCAAGCCGTTTCGAATGAGTTTTGTTACAAACACTGTGACACGAGAATTTTATACATAAGAAGATTATAACATATTTATAAGTAGGATTAATTGAGTACGCAAATATTTATGTACATAAGATACTATTGCATAATGTAGAACCACTTTCTTATGAAAACTACACTATCATGAATTATGGTTATTCATCTTCTTAAAAAGCTAATGCTCACGACTCCGGTTGCGTCATATCCTAACTAATATTATAATGTGAAAGTGTGTTTGTTTGTGATGCTTTCACGCGTTAACTACTCAACCGATCGTCATGAAATTTTATAAACACGATGTCAGAGGTATAGAAAAGGATATAGAAGTTCGGCTTACCCAGAAAAATGTTTTCTTTCCGATTGACGCGGACGAAATCGCGGGCAAAAAGCTAATAATAAATAAAATTTAATTAAAACGATGGAATAACATATGGCAAGGAATCACTAATGCCTTTTCACTCCCGTTTATTAAGTGTCAATCCTACCGTTAAGGTAGGAGTGGCATAAATTTTAATAGTCACGAATGGCCAGCATTTACAAAAAAGACGGTATCACACATTTCATAAAAAACGTCAAAGAATTGTTCACATCTGTTAAAGGTGAAAGAAAAAGTAACCCCAATGGCCTACTGCTCTAAAGCAGGGAATTATATGATATAAGTCCAATATAATCTATAATTAACTTTATAAAATAATGTTCACGGAGACCCCTTCTAAAAAAAGGTACGAGTCTATTATAAAGTAGTCCATAGAGTCCTTTATATTGTGATCAGTTTTGAAGCTAATGTGCAAAGACGCTCTCTTAAACTTATTGGGAGAATAATGTTTTTTATGAAAACAATACGAGTAAGTATTTTTAACGTGTTACCTTTGAAAAGAAGTCAAGCTGCACTAACAATAATGGAGCCAGAAATACATGATGTCAATTTTGCTGCCAAGAAAGTGCATTCAAGTTTCTAACGTCTAGGACGTAACGAGGCGGGAAGAAATAACTCGTGTCACTTTGTTAGTTCACAGACATGTGTATCATCTAAAAGAATAGATCTATCATAGAACAAGAGCCGTCATTTGCACTTTGTGTGAAATATAATAAAATATGAAAAATTGGTAAATTCCAAAATTAAAAAAAAAGCATTTAATATTTTTATAAATTTTTATAAAATATTATAGCAATAGGGTAAATGTGGGTATTACTGCGGTTTTTATTTAAGGCCTTACTTTGGAAGTATTTTTTTGAAATTTATTTCAAGATACGGATAAAAAAAATTTTATATTAAAGTTTCCCTTAGGTATTTTGAACTTAAAAAAAAACCAACAGCTTCACAAATTAATATTTTTTTTTTAATTAATAAACATGCATGTATTACTGCGGGTAAAAAAATAGTTTGCTCCTATTACGGTGTATCAATTACTGCAAATGATCCAGTTACTGCGTGCCTATTACTGCGAATAAGCGAATAGCTGTTGAAGTTTAAAATTGCATTAAACATGGTAAAAAACTTGTACCTAAACAAGAGAAAATTTATTAAAATTCAATCACTTTTAAATTAATACAGCAAAATTTTAAACATTATAATAGGTAACTGACACGAATATTGATGCTCCAGGTGGTTTGTCACTGTATTTATTTTGTTTTTTAGCTCTAATCGTAGACTCCGGTATAATATATTACCTGGAAACTTCTGCCACTGTAACTCCGCCAAGAGCTTCTTCGTCTGCTAATTTTACATCTGCCTTATCATAATTACATCTTGTTTTTTTTTTTTACAACTGTAATTTTTACTATTTTTATTTTTTGTTTATTTACATTGGATTTATTATTAACTTTGCCATTATGTATTTATGTTCACGAATAATATAGCTACCACACAATTCTTATAGGTTAGAATTAGCGCATTTGACATCCACAGTAATACCTACAAGCACAGTAAGACGTCCCTATTACTGTGGTTGATTTCAAAAACCGCAGTAATACACGCACGGCCGATTTATTGGTGTCATTCACTGCGTCAGTAAATAATAAATATTAATCAATCAAAATTCATTTTTAGGATAATTTTCATGAAAATCAGTTATTACTTTAATTGTATATGCAAAAACATATGTATATTTAGTAATTTATCACCAAAAAAAAAACATCTTTTCGTGACACAATAAGGCTAGATTTTTTGTTTCTAAAACCATCCTATATTTAATTATTAATAACTAATTCAATAATTGTCGTACATGTAAAATTAGACTTTTAGTGACTATGTACAGAATATAATTTCAGACAAATGGCCGCTGCGGCTCCGCTGTTGGTGGTTTATCCTGGTGAACCAATTTTGGACGACTTTTTCGGGCTAAATTGGGCTTAATTTCATGAAGAAAGCGAGTTATGTTAGCCTTCAGAGCGGCCTTATTTTTTATAACCTTAATTAAACGATTTCATCATTTTAGTTGCAGTAAAAACTTTTATGATTATCCACTTTTACATAAACAACTTCACTTTTCTGTTGTAGCCAAATTTTTCGACCAGTTTTTCGAGTGGCTACTTGAACTGCTTGTTTGTTTAATTGCAGCCATGGTCTCGTTAACTGTAGATATTACATAAGTGTTGAATGCAGCAAATCTGTCGACCCAGCCAGTTGTGAGCCAGTTGTGAAATTTTCAAGAGATATGCGAATGTTTCTGACAACGGTTCACATTCTACTTGATAACTTAATATAATTAGTTTCATGTTAGCGTCAATCATTCATTCATCTTTATTATATATGGCATAAAGTTGTTAGCAGACATGGTAGCGATAATAAATTGTTATAACATTGAAGTATGTATTCAGCTTTATTATTATTTTATCAAATTTAAAGTTTTCAAAATTTCTGAATGTCTAAACTGACTAACTAATCTATACTGTAATAATGTTATAAAGATGTAACTTTTGTACGTTTATTTGTTCGTATGTAGGAGGTAATCTTCAAAACTACTCACTCGATTTAAAAAAAACCGTTCACTAACGCCAAGCCGCGGACACCAGCTATCTGCAAAAAAGATCCAAATCTTGGCAAAAGTATAAGGTCAGGTGTCAATGTATGTCAGGCGTTATATTGGTTTACATATTTTTTCAAACGTTATATCTTTTATTTTTCAACGCAGAAGAAGCCGCGGGCATCAGCTAGTTTAAAATCAAAAAAGGCTATGAGACGATACATAATTGTCATATATTTATAAACTTTCTAACACGAAATCATTCCGTATTCAGATGGTTTAATTGCAACGCTACCGACTTGCATTTGGGATTCAAACAACGTCTTACT
This sequence comes from Synanthedon andrenaeformis, assembly GCA_936446665.2. Classification (NCBI taxonomy): domain Eukaryota; kingdom Metazoa; phylum Arthropoda; class Insecta; order Lepidoptera; family Sesiidae; genus Synanthedon; species Synanthedon andrenaeformis. Next base: position 6,102,490 of record OW387781.2, on the reverse strand, counting down.
CCAGTAAAACACGTTTAGGACAATTCTGAACTGTTTCAAAATTCTCTTACCTTTGCACCCTTACCTGTAGAAAGTTAAAATACATTTTGAGACCAATTAGAAGGTCGATTTAAAAATTAAGTAACTTTTTAATGTCTTTATATTTTACGAATAGACACAAAAAATCAATGCATAGTACATGTATCTCGCATCTTCGCATTTGTTAAAATTGCCAATCTTTTCGGTAAAACAGTTTTTGAGTTTATCTATTACCGATATACAAATTACCATTTTTATACACATATATTATAAACGTATTTTTTATTATTGTATATAGACTGTTATGTCATATGTAATATTTTCATACAAATATCGCATTGAAAAAAGACAAAACACACTTTAATTTTTTTTTTTTCAAATTGTCGAAAATCATTCCAATTTTGCTTACTTAACATCTACTCAATAATCTCCTAAAATAATTAGGTAATTAACTTCTATTTAAATCTTCACAATCTATTATGTCTAATACATTATATTTTCATAAAAAAAAATCCACTAGGTTTCATAGAAATGGAGCTATTTAGATTTTTTCTTACATAATAGGTATCATGGTTAAGTTTTTTACTAATAAGATTGTAATAATAATACTGAAGTTATAATTTCTAATCATAAGCGCAAGAGAAAAAAGAAATCTCTCCGATTTCTTAGTAAAACTACTACGTTTTTTTATAATTAATTTTACAGAATATATTATTACCTTATTTCCTTTCAGAATATCCCTATGAATGTTACAGCGCTGGGACTTGATTGAGCGCTCTATGATGCTACGAACGAGTTACGCAGCTACGAGAGTACTACAAAGCTACAAGTAGAGTGTGATGAAATATTCTATGTCGGAATTTAATTAGAAGTGGTCTTCATTGTCTATTTATTTATCTCTATCATCTTCGACCATATAATGTAAACCATATCAACACTGTCATGAGTGAAAGTGCATATCTACACTAATATAAAGAATATATTTGTATTTTTGTGTTTCTGTTTGTAATCAAAAACTACCGGACCTATTTTAAAAATTCTTTCACCTATAGAAAAGAAAGCTACATTATCAGTGAGTAACAAAGGCTATATTTTATAAAGTTACGCAGACGAAGTCGCGTGCAACGGCTAGTTTTGTGTGTAAGCACCGTTTGTACTGAAAGCATATTTTTTTAACAGAAATTTATGTTAATTAAACGTAGATTGGAGTAGAAAAAGGAAAAGTTGATTAAATAATATCTGTTCAAAGCGAGTAATTACGAGTTTCTGGCGACGCTGTGAAAATTGCGGCCACACTCTTGTTCCTATTAAATATGTATGTCCCGTGAGATGCGAGCCACAAACTGACTTTTTCTCTTTATATTTTACTTGAATTTTTTACACCTTAAAAGTGGGTATTCTTAAAGAAAGCTTAATTTAGATCTTGTTCTCTATAGCTTCACTTGATTATGTACTATGTCTATGTAAATTAATTATAAAGGTTGACCTCGTTTTAGTGAGGCTAGATAGCACTATTTTTGTCTCAGATCTTATCTCTTATCGAGTCTCTAGACGAGTGGGTCCCACGTTCGGACCTTTGACTAAATTGCGACCTGCATAGACTCTTCAAATGACCCACAAGATCTTTGTAACTCAATTCTTTAAAAATATTTCTCTTTATGAGTATATTAACACATTTATGAATATATTTATCTGCTTACAAACATGATAGGAACCCCAAGGTTGATTCGAATCGTTAAACATACAATTCTAATTCAGATTCTGTTTCTGTCTTGCCTACCTCATATAATTATACTTTTATTGACTTTATAGACCTAGAATTGCATATTCAAATGTGAAGTTTATTTTATAGGTTACCTAAACCGTCCATTCTACTTTTATAGGTCACCGCTATTACTTACATTTTGGCTTCCTTTTTCTTAACCAACACATAGACATTTGTATTCGAAATTATAGGTTGATTTTCATTAGGTCAGTATTACGCTTGCATAAATAGGACATTATTATTGAAAATTAGTAAAATTAGCCCATGAAACTTTTTTTTTCTTGATCAAATTTAATTAATTAAATAACTCCTGAGAAAATTTATGAGTATTATAAAGGGTGTGTCCTGGATGTTTTTATTAATTTTAACCAAATAATCCAAGACAAGCTTAAGTTATTAATAGTTAAAACTGTTTTGTGGAATAGACGATAGGCACATAGTAACACATTTTCCTTTATAATACTCATACATTTTCTCAGGTGTTATATTTTTCATTTTCGAAGATTTACATTTACACTGGCCCTTATTCAGACATCACATTAAGCACGACTACTACTAGCATTAGTTAAGAGGAGAGTATAAAAAAAATCAAAAAATATTAAGATTTATTAAAAATACGATTAGATCTGACAGTTCTGTTAATACCTTGCAAGCCATCATGTTGGGATTCATAAATCATGGTTTATATGGCATGTCGCCTGCGTTCGACCTACACCAAGCGGCTAGAAGGCGGCGGACGCTCGCTGCTAAAATTAAATTCAATTTACTCGTCTTAATTAGTTTTGGTCAGTATAACATTCTATTATCGTATGTAGGCTAACTACCGCTGTTATTATAATAGCTTTTAAAGACTTCACGGTTCATTGGTGCAAACAAAACTCTATCATTGGGGATGATAGTAGGATTAGGCAAATTTTTGCCTCATCCGGATACTGTACATCTATTTTTATTTAAAATTAAAGTTAAAGAATGTTTACAAAAATTCAACTATTGCCTTACCTTTGTCGGCTATACCTTTTGCAGTTAGTCTGCATTTCATCCGTTTCCGCTTGTTTTCTTTTTGACGCAGTGCAAGTGGATTGGTCCGAAACGAAAAATTTTTACGAAAAATTCAAATTTCGCCTCCGCTGTTGACACTTTGTCGTTTGGGTTAGCAATTTGCATATACACATAACTGGATTTGGACTGAGCACGTAGAGAACTAAACAAATCCGTGATTATCATCACCGTCAAAAAGGATGGAAACATTCGTATTCCGAACTTCGTGTTAAAAATTTGTAGTAGGTATGTATACGTGATATTTAAAGAGCCCGATCGATGAGTGGTCAAGGTGCTTGCCTTAACGCTCTGTCTGGGGTTTGATTCCCGCCTGGGTCAGTTTTGGAAAAAAATCTTTTCGAAGTTGGCTCTGATCTGGATTTGAGAAGTAGTGGCAGGGCTAGCTGCATATCACAATCATTTGGGCAGTCCGTCTGGCGGCAGTAACCAGCACACATAAGCACACATACACAATTTTCGTTAATTGTAAATTGCAATATGGTTTTCCTGTAAAAAACAAAAACGAAACATCTAAAAAAATGTATCTACAAATAATAAAAAAGTATTATCGTACAGAATTTAATTACTTATTAAAATTATCAATGTCGCCGCAATAAGCTGAGAACGCAAGTAAGCTGAGGGGTTCTTATCATCGAGTTAATTTTGTGTTTAACAGTATAATCAATCGAAATTTTCAAACGAGTCATGAATAATTCGCGAGACAACAGAGTTTCTCGAAAACTTTTGCTCGCACCCCTCCCCTTTAGAATAATGAATAGGGTATAAGCAGTTGATTCTGAAATAGGAGGGAAGCCATGGAATTTCAAAGAAACAGTACGAATATTTGGTACGTGAATAATGGATGCCAGAACCCATTTCCGTCTCCTCATCTTGTTACTATTCCTTTACCTCTTCAGGATCGGCATCGCAATTGTCTCTTCCTTATGTTTGTATGTTTAAGTCGGCAACGGAAACCTCTCTGTGTGTGTGCCTCTTCAGTCCTGAAGGTTAGCCGTCACCTTCCTGAACCGGTCTCTGCCAAGAGCCAACTGGAATAGCTGGTCGACCGAGGCAATTCCAGTCCACTCCCGGATATTTCTGAGCCATGAATTTCTCCTTCGCCCAGCGTGTCTCTTCCCCTCCACCTTACCCATCAGAATTAGTTGGAGCATACATCTATCATGCCAATATCTTGGCCACATGCTTAAGCGTTTGATGGTAACCACTTATTATCAAATAGGTCGCCAACCTGCGAACAATATTTTATATTATTCGCACCACTTTATAGCCCCCATGAAAAGCTTTCTGAATTACCGATCATTCTATTTCTCTAAAGGTTAAATAGTAAATGTTTCCTTTATAGAGCGGGCGGGCAGGATCGCAATAAAACTTTTTTCCCATTTCTGATTTGGTCGCCACTAATTCGGGATCATTTATCTAGACTTAACAATGGTAAATGGTGGAGTTCACGCAAATGGCTCTAGGAATGTTTTCTAAAGAAAAGCCCTTGTATTACAAATAGGTAGCAATAAAGGTCTTCTATGGGTGGAGAAAAAAAGAACAATTTCACCGCCTCGTTAATGCTCTTGTTAAAAGAATTTGTAGGGAAGCGATATCTATGAAAGAATTCTCAAAAATAAAAATAAAAACAATTTATCTCTAAACTTGTCATAAAAACTAATGCCAGCATTTTACTTTTACCATTTATTGAGTAAATCGGATACTAGAAATACTTTCACAATATTTTACCGTCAATTTACTGGACTTGACCAATTTTAGAAACGGATAAATATGGCTTCACACATATGCAATTTTTTTCTGAAAATTATATGTATATACACAAACCTTCCTCGTTTATCGGTCTTCCCTTCAGTTAAAATCGTATCAAAATCCGTTGAATGGTTTAGAGTTTAGAAGAAGACAGAGAGAGTACAGATCTATACAGATATTTAATGTAAATATAATTTTATGCTATATAAATAACGACTGATATTTAGTATATTTTATCTAAATAGATCTTAGTGAAGCTAGACTATGTATTGTTGCACATCGTAAGTACAAAATGATAATAACTACGCGGTATAATAATAATTATATAAAATTTTCAGAAAAAATATCAATTATAATTTCGGTCACAGGAAGAATATATTATGTTAATTAATCGTGATAGTTAACATGACTATCTTATGATTAACCACTTTAACCAAAATTTATCCTCTTACATTTATAATAACAAGTTTTGAAATTTTCAGCAGCACAAAGCTGACTATGATTCAAACAACATATGAAAGTCCAACTTCATCCGCTTTCGGCGAATTGGTTTCAAAGTCAACGGTCACCCAACCGTTCATAAGCGTATACCTCGGAAATTAAACGATACTCAGTACATACGAGAATACGCATTTGCTGAATATCGGATTTTCAAGCGACGTGCTGCACTGATGCGGATCGTTGATCTAACGAAAATATACCTACGTTATAAATTCTAGGACGAATTTTAAAATATACTCATTCAGGTATTTTATAGCTATTTTTAAATCTACTTTTTTTTTAAAAGAAGGTTAAGTTTCTTTTGTATGAAAATTCCGGAAACAACTCATCCAATATAAAGTGTTGACGACCTTTTTAGTATAACCTGGCCGTTTTCTTTTTTATTTCACTGTGTTCTTTTATATTTGTCAATTTTTATATTTTTCACACATATTGTTCAGTTAGCTTGTAAGTTTTGATAGTAAAATACATTCGAGTTTACTTGAAATTATCTTTTTCTTTCATCCGCCCCTTTTTAGCTTAACATATGGTCCATACGAGTCGGATACGAGTAAAATTATAAAATTTAAAAATTATAATGATAACCAGAAGTAAGAGCAATATGCGCCAAGAGGAAGAGGCAAGGCGTATCGAACCAGTTAGTGCGGGTGAAAATCCCGGGGTCGCCTTGCCACAGGGTGATGTGGATATCTCCGGCTCCGTAGCGTCGACATATTCCGCTACTGGAGCAGATAAGTTTCATATTTCACCACAGGTATGTTCCCTTGACAGTATTACTTCCCACCAGGCGCGGGGAGCTTCCTTTGAGGATGCCGCTGGTAGTTTAAATACAGCTGTTAGTAGCAGAAAAAGCACTGTTGTCGTTCAGCGTTTAGCTGCGGAAGCACGCTACGCTGCCGCTCTTCTACAACTAGCAGAAGAAGAGGAAAAAAGGAAGCAAAAGGTGGAAAAGATGAAGGAAAAGGAGAGAGAGGAAATAAGACGTTTGAAGATAGATGTGCAGCGCCGCAAGATGCGGCAGAGCTCGCTGCCATCGAAAGTTCTTGTAATAATAATAATTCACGTTCTGTTCTTTCATGGGTTAACAGTTTACCCGACAATTGTGACCCTGTTCAAGGAGCTACCTCGAAGGAGAACGAACCGTCTTTATGTCAACCTAGAGTGCCTCGCTCACCCGGCCCCCGATCTTCGGCCAGAGTTGAGGAGGTTGACAGTGCTGTTGAGATGGTTCAAAACTACGACGGTCAACCTGGAGTGCCTCGCTCATCTGGGCCCCGGTTTTTGGCTAGAGCTGAGGAGGTTGACGGTGCTGATAAGAGGTTTCACGGCTCCAATGGTTACATTTCAAATAAACATTTGAAAGGTAATGTAGATATGACGTTACATGAGAGTAGAAATGATATTAAGGATTTAGCAAAAGCAATTTTGTCTATAGGTAGTAGTAAAACTAGACATGTAGAGCTCATTCCATTTAGTGGTAGGGCATCCGAGTGGCTAGCTTTTAAAAGGACATTTGACAACACCAGAGGTAACTACTCCGCCAATGAAAATTTAATTAGACTTCATACTGCACTTCGCGGTGAGGCCGCACAAGCGGTGTCTGCATTGTTATTAACTGCTCGTGAACCTGATGTTGTCATAGAGGCCTTAGAGGAACGTTTTGCCCGACCTGAGCTTATAATTTTAGAGGAATTGGCGTCAGTACGAGCTTTACCAAAGTTACAAAGTGATTTAAAAGATTTGAATTTGTTTTCATCTCGTATTCATAATCTCGTAGTTGTTATTAAACATTTAAATCAAATTGCGTATTTATACTCTCCCGAAATTTATAATACATTACTAGGCAAATTAACACCCTTACAGCGTGCATTATGGACGCGCTATGCGGCCGAGCGTTGTAGTGAGGAATCTAAATTAGAAATTTTATCGGATTTTCTACGAGAGGAGAGTAAAAATAATATACAGTTTGGTTTAATTTCCAATCAAATTCATGAATCGGTAATTCATAATAAATATGACAGAAAACATTTTATACATGTTACTAATATGTCTGACATATGTGATTACTGTCAAGGAGGTAGACATAGTATAAAAGATTGCATACTTTTTAAAAATATTTCAGTTGACCAAAGAGTTGAGTATTTACGCAAAAGTCGTAGATGTTTTAAATGTTTTAGTAACCGTGCGCATAGTTGGCGTCTTTGTCATATTAATCGGAAATGCGGTGTAAATAATTGTAAGTTTTCGCATCATCCATTGCTTCATGGTGCTAAAATATCACGCAAGGGTGTATCCATAGTAAATTCTGACCCACTTAAGGTAGATCTCAGTGCGTCGTCTAGTTATAAACAGCCAGTTTCGGATTGTGTAATTGACACTCCAGTTGAGGACAACGCAGCATATGCTTTTACCTTATTTAAACAACAGAACCACGTATTTTTAAAGGTCTTACCGGTAATAATTAGTGGACCTTTAGGAGAGGTAGAGACTTTTGCTTTGTTGGATGATGGTTCCACCGCCACGTTAATTGACTCTGACATAGCGCGTCAGATTGGTGTTCATGGTCCCGAAGGCCACATCAGAGTTCAAGGTGTAGGTGGTATGGCTCGTGAGCATAAAATTAATTACGTTTCTTTTCAAATTCGTGGCAAGAATATGACAAAGTCGTTCACTATCAGTAATGCTAGATCTATATCACAGTTAAGACTACGTGAACAGTGCATAACTCAAGAAGAAGTTTCAATGTATCCTCATTTACAGGATGTTGCTTATGATTTAATATATAAAAAGGGGAAGCCAACTGTTTTAATCGGTGTTGAGGACTGGTTTCTCACCATTTCACATGAAACCAGAGTTGGCACAAAGTCTCAGCCTGTAGCAACTCTTACTGCTTTATGGTGGGTTTTACACGGTCTTTCTCATAGTAAAACTAAGGCAATTGATTTTGTTAATAACATTGACATACAACACCGTGATCAAGTAGATAATCTAGAGTCTTTGGTAAAAGAACAATATAAAATAGACTCAATCGGTATAGCGAAATATTCAGCCTCATACGGTTCACAATATGATCGTGCTCTAATGATTCTCGAGAAGACAACTCGAAGGCTATCTAGTGGGGGTTTTGAAACTGGTCTATTGTGGAGGTCGGATGACCTTGTTGTTCCTGATAGTTACAGTCACGCGTTATCTCGTTTCTGTCATTTAGAGCGTAAAATGGGTAAAAACAAAGATTTTTCGTCTGCTTATAAGGCTTTCATGAATGACATTATTAAAAAAGGTTACGCGAAGGAATGTTCAGACCAATATTGCTCTCTACGGTCAGAAGTAACTTCTCGTAGATATTGGTACCTTCCGCATTTTGCGGTTTTTCATCCGCAAAAGAAAAAAATGCGCGTTGTTCATGACGCTGCCGCAAAGATAGATGGAGTTAGTTTGAACTCATTGTTATTGCAAGGTCCAGATTTACTAAATTCTCTATTAGGTATTTTATTTCATTGGCGTCAAGGACGTATAGCTTTAATTGGGGATATTAGAGAAATGTTTCCTCAAATTAAAATTATTAAAGAGGATCAAAACATGCAAAGATTTTTATGGCGAGATAACTCTTCAGCTCCATTAAAGGAGTTTCAGATGACCTCAATGATTTTTGGGGCTTCATCGAGTCCTTGTACAGCCATGTACATTCTTAGAAAAAATGCAACAGAGAATTCGTATTTATATCCTGAGGCAGCAGAATCAATTAAAAATACTTATATGGATGACTGCGTTTTTAGTGTAGATAATGTAGAGCAAGCATCTAGGTTAGTCGCAGATATAGTTGCACTGCATAGTTTAGCGCATTTTGAGATGCGGGGTTGGGTTTCTAATAATCCTGAAGCGTTACTTTCTATTCCCACAGAATTAAGGGCTTCATCAATTTCTGAAATTCCCCTTAAGGTAATTTCTAATACGAATATTAGGGTTTTGGGTTTAATGTGGAACCCATCCAGTGACATTTTGTATTATCAGTCAAAAGATAACGCAACCTTCTGTTGTTGATCTGACAAAACGTAGCGTTTTATCCCACGTTATGCGACTTTTCGATCCCATAGGTTTTCTAACCCCGGTAACAATACACGGGAGAATATTGCTTCAAAATTTGTGGCGTTCAGATAGTGGGTGGGATGACACCTTATCAAATGATCAACAAAAGTTGTGGTCGCGTTGGTTTGAAATTGTGGCGAATATAAAAGATATAAAAATACCACGTTACTATGGGTTTGGTTATGTGGCAAAGGAGTTGCACGTTTTTTCCGACGCTAGTGAAAATGCATATGCCTGTGTCGCGTATTGGCGTACTGTAAGTACTGACGGAAGTATTAATGTTGCATTTATTTCCGGAAAAGCACGCGTAGCTCCTCTTGCACCAGTTTCCATACCTAGACTTGAACTGCAGGCAGCTCTCATAGCGGCTCGGCTGGCATTTACTATTGAATCAGAACATGAAGTGACTGTATCGCAACGCTACTTTTGGACTGATTCGATGAATGTGCTCGGTTGGTTGCGAAGTGAGGCACGGACTTTAAAGCCTTTCGTTGTTAACCGAGTAGGGGAGATTTTGGAGACCACGAACGTGTCCGATTGGAGATGGTTACCCACGGCTTTAAATGTGGCTGATGAAGCTACCCGTTTGTCCGATGGGTGTTCATCTCGTTGGTTTTCAGGACCCAGTTTCCTTTATAAAAATGTGGACGAGTGGCCTTCGGAAACCTCTAAAAATGGGTGTTTACAAAATGGCCAATTTAAGGTGTATAACGCCGATTTGGCCTTGAATTATTAGGCTGATTTCCCCGCGCCACCCTCTACAAGAGATCGACCGCACAGAGATGGCAAAGAGTAGTATGGAGACTAGACGACAAAGGCACGACATAGTCGACTGAGCCTACTTTACTGCAAATACATGCTACAAATTTATAATTATTTACAATGTAGAGGGATAATTCAGTAACAATGAAGCGTGTTTTGTTATTTAGGTAGTAAATTATGTTACCTAGTTAAAATTTTTACCCGTCTGCGCCACAACGAGGGTTATGTTTTTAGAGTGTATAGCGGCGCGTTCCCGGCTTGGCCCGGTGTGTATTTTTTCTAAAATAAACGTAGCCTAAGTTACTCCTTATTACATCAGCTACCTGCCAATAAAAGTCCCGTCAAAATCGGTTCAGCCATTTCAGAGATTAGCCGGAACAAACAGACACCCAGACAGACAAAAATTTGGTTTGGTTATGTGGTTGGTTTATTTTGGTGTATGTACTCATATATGGTGTATGTACGTATATACATTCATATGCATGTAGTAAAAAACGGTTATTTCAATATTACAAACAGACACTCCAATTTTATTTTTATGTATAGATGTATGTATATTTCTTTATACGAATATAAAATATATAGTAAAAGAGCCAAACAAAAGTTTTTATCAAAACTAACAAATTTTTTAATTTTCAGTAAAAACAATTGAGTTTTTGCACCAACCGTGCAAACTTCGCGTGGTACGTTTTGTATGGGTAACGCTAATGCCGGCGGTAATAATTTTTTTTTTAATTTTGATATTTTTTTTCAAATTCACCAAGTGAGTGAAGTGACAATAAATTCAGACAAAAAGTGTTTTTTTTTTCATTTTGATAAAGATTACGAACTTTTTAGAGCGAGAATCTTGCTTCTTCAATTTTTTCAAAAAATCTATCGAGTGGGACAAAAAAGCGGCTGAGTGGATTAAATGGAAACTCTGTGGGGCTTTTTTGGGCATATTGAACTGTAAGAGGCACACAACATTTATTATTTTCTCCATATTTTTGATTCAGCGCTTGATTTTTCTAAAAGCTATCAAAAGCCCTTTTTTAAAATTTTTAAAATTCATGTCAATAGAATTAAAAAAAAAAAAAAAACATGCTTGTTGAAAATTTATTCACGTTTTCATTTTGTTTTCGGTTTTTCTTGTCTTTTGCCATGTCTAATTGTAATTTTAAAGGAGGGGGGGGGGGAGCGGAGGGGGGCTGGGAGGATGGTGTTGATAGATTACCCTCATCCTTTCAAATGATACCTAACATGGGGGGTCTATTTGTAACCGTTGACCATGGTTACGTCAAATTTTTTATCTTGTCGAGACGTTCCCGATGAGCCCAAACACGACACGGCTGTGATGCGCCGTTTCCGAGTTATGGTCGGGGGGGTCCAAGGAGGGGGCTTTTTTTTTGGTGCCCCGGTAGACCGGATGACACTTTCCTTGGTGACTACCGATCACCCTCTATGACCTTCTGCAAACGCCACCCTTCTATCCCTCATAGTTTCCGAGAACCGCTCACCAACTTTTACCAGAACGGTGTACCGAGGATATCGGATTTTTCTGGAGGTCACGGGGGCGTCCCCTACGCGACCACCTACAATAGGGAAACCCCCCACCGCTCCTTCTAGGAGAACAATTCGATGAGTCACTAGATCGTGAGTGGGAATCCGGCTTTATAGTGGCTTTATTATTTATTTATTAGGCTTATTAATTTATATGTATTAATTAATAATTAATTATTATTAATATTAATTAATTTAATTAATTAATTAATTAATTAATTAATTAAAATTCATGAAAACTTTCGTTCCTCGTTTGGTTTATTTTTGATATATTACGCTTTTGCCTCCTTTGCTTACTTCCTATCTTTATTAAATTTAGATAACAAGTATATATAAAGATGAATTATTAATTGAATATTTCAGATTATTAATAAATTGAATATTATATTACAACATAATTTATATTTAGTTTTTTAAAGATTTAATTAAAAAGACAAAAAAGAAAACCTATTAAAGTATTATATACACTAATATAATATATGTCTGTTCTGCCACTAAAATGTTTATTCTTTGTTTATTACGTAAAAAATAATAATTTGATGAAGCGCAACGCGGCACAGGTCCGTCTAGCATCACGACTCGCCCCGCACTGATTTTATGGACGAGAACGGGCTAGCGCTGAGTGAGTGAGGAAATATTTTTGATAAAAACATTATATAAAATTCAATTTTACGAATTTTCAAAAAGCGCTTTCAACAAATCATGCTACATTGTTATCTTCATAAGTGTACAAAATTTCATAATCTTTTGATAAATATTGTAGAAGTGAGATTGTTATAACTGAAAATAAAAGGGGTGAGTTTAGAATTTTTTTCCTGAATCAATTTCAATAAAATAAAAATTTTAATCCCAACAAATCATTCCTCATATCTTGTAGATAAACATATATTTTTTTCGCTGAAGAAAAGGCGTATATATAATGAATAATACTGTTACAAAATGTAGCAAAAATTTAATTTTTTGGAAGGATAAGCCTTAAGAAGGAATTTAAAAAAGCAACACTTGTAAACACTCATGCTACTGAAGTCAATTCTCAATCTCTAGAGTTTCTGCCTTCAGTACCAGATCCCTCGCATTTTAGTAGTTGGTTACAGATGGTTCGTGTGACCGCCCGTGTATATCAGTTTATCAAAATACTCCGTAGCCAAATAAATTCAAAATTGGGATCGTCTAAACGTTTGGCTGGCTTCGCAAATAAATCACACCATCACTTAACATCCCATTTACCATCTTCATCTTACTTTCCATTAACGTCAGAAGAACTTCAAGAGGCAGAAAATCATGTAATCCGTTGTTGTCAGAGAGAATCATTTAATGAAGAATGTAATAGTCTCCGTGACTCCAAGCCGATAGTTCACAAGAGTCGTTTGCTGCGGTTTTCTCCTTTCCTCGATGCTAATGGAATAATTCGAATGGCTGGAAGAACCTCTGTTGTAAAAGACGTGCCTGTTTCCACCAGACAACCGATCATACTTGATGGACAACACCCAACGGTTCGCCTATTAGTGGCTTATTACCATGTAAGAGCGATGCACAGTTATCCCGCTCTAGTCATTAACGAAATACGTCAAAAGTATTGGATTTTACGGTTAAGAGGAGTTGTTCGAACCACAGCACTCAGATGTCCAGTTTGTATAATTCGTCGTGCTAAACCATCACTTCCACCAATGGGAGACTTACCAGAGGAGCGTTTGAGTCACCATCGTCGCCCGTTTACATACGTCGGATTGGACTACATTGGGCCTGTGTTAGTTACTATTGGGCGAAGACATGAAAAAAGGTACATAGCTCTCTTCACATGCTTGACGTCCAGAGCCATCCATTTAGAGATTGTTGGCAGTTTATCAGCTGATGCAGTAATTATGTGTCTACGACGATTTATTTCTCGACGAGGGACTCCACTCAAACTTCTATCAGACAATGGCACTGCTTTCGTTGGAGCAAACAATTTGTTGATGAAAACTTACCAAGAACAGATGGGCGAAGCCTGTGCTAATCGTGGAATTGTTTGGAACTTCATACCACCTGCTTCACCTCACATGGGAGGCGCGTGGGAGCGATTAGTGCGTAGCGTCAAAATATCACTGAAAACAATTCTTCACGATCGCGCCCCGCGTGAAGAGGTTCTGCACACAGTGTTACTGGAGGTAGAAGCATTAATCAATAGTAGACCCTTAACATAAGTCTGTATTGACACGGAAGCGCCCGAGGCCCTGACACCATTTCATTTTATTCTTGGGTCATCATCTCCATATGATCCAGTGCCAAAAGAAGTGGACGATGGTGACCTTCTAACAAAGAGTGATTGGCGCAAGTCTCAGCGTTTGGCTGACATGTTTTGGACAAGATGGGTTCGGGAATACTTGCCAGTCCTTGCTCCACGCTCAAAGGCAGGAATGAAACATCAAAACTTAAACATCGGTGACCTGGTGCTGATTGCCGACGGAACACTCCCGAGAGGATTGTGGCCGCGTGGACGCATTACCAACGTATTTCCTGGAAAGGATGGTGTTGTACGGACGGTGGAGGTGAATACTGGTGGAGGAGTATTGAAGAGGCCGGCTGTAAAAGTGGCAAAGTTGATGACACCTGACAGATGTGGCTAATTGATGACGCCTGGCATATGTGGCTAGTTGATGGCACCTGGCAGATGTGGTTCTGCCACAGGAGAGGGGGATGTTGACGACCTTTTTAGTATAACCTGGCCGTTTTCTTTTTTATTTCACTGTGTTCTTTTATATTTGTCAATTTTTATATTTTTCACACATATTGTTCAGTTAGCTTGTAAGTTTTGATAGTAAAATACATTCGGGTTTACTTGAAATTATCTTTTTCTTTCATCTGCCCCTTTTTAGCTTAACATAAAGTATTTTCGGATGAGTATAGTATAGACCTTCAAAATAAACATTCAGAATGGCGATTTTTTTAAGGCGCCAAAATAAGTGTTGTGAATATATAATATATGAAGATCGATTTCGTACATGAGGTCGTTCCTTGCAAACGTTGCTTTAACTGTTACGAATATAATATATTATGAGGCACTTCTATTTCACTGCTTAAGCAAATTCCGGTGTTAGACAATGTCCCAGGGCGGAGGTGCCACTAAAAAGTGTGACCATACATTAAAGTCGGGTGACCTATGATCTCCGTTAGCGATTTGGACGCCAGCCAGAGTACTTCACGTAAATTTTGTTTTAACAGTTCAACATTAGACACTACGGTTTAGTTAGAGTTAAATATTAACCTTGTAACTTATTAAGTGAGATACTTATTTGGTGTTGAAGTAATTCATAAATTAAATTAATCAATTTTTTTATTATTATTATAGGTACTTAATATAACACGAAGTCAATTTTTTAAAATTTCCATGTGAAACTAGGGGGACATAAAATTTATAATTTTATTGTGTGAAATTCATACAAAAATAAGATCAATTAATAATTCACATCTGCATTTTTAAATTCAAATCTGAGACGTTAAGATGCTTAAGATGCTTATTAAATATTAAATATAATATTAAATAATATATTTAATCTTCTTTTACTGATACTTTTAAAACTTATTTTACAAAAAGTATCAAATCCACTGATAATCCATCTAACTTTAAATTGTCTTAACCTTACAAAGAATATTCGTTAAAACAATTTCATTTCATTTGAATATGAGTAATTCTGATCCATGCCTAAATATTATAGACTTGTCTGTTTTTGCCTAAACCACTGAACCGATCTTAGATAGAGGACAAAACATATTAACCTTAGTCAGTATTAAATATAGAAACGTGGTAACTGTTACTTAGAGTTTTGAGTGCAAATATCACGTTTTTTTATGGACTCGTAAGAGGGAAAAAAAAGGCCGAAAGTGAATTTGAATAGATTATGTAAACTAGAAAGTCACGAACTTAATTTGTAGGCGAAAACGTTGCCTTAACTAGTACGTAGAAGTATTATTGCCACTTTTCTGTGTGTAGGATTAATTTAGAAATTGTTTCGTCGTATATCCAATAGGATATACAAGAAAATGTTACTATGAAACCTGTTATAAATATCTGAAACTATAAAACTTTAGCGATCGCCAGCAAAATATCGTTTGTAATAACGGTACAGTCGTTAGAAATGGAAAAAGAAAAAGCAATGGCTGCGTTATCTAACCGAAAACTAATTCAAAGTTCCGTCATTGTTTGCCATCAGGGAGCAGAGTGGAGGAATAAAAAGCATCGTGTCGCCAAACGATATTGAGTTTCTTAAAGCAATTAAGATAAAACCGACGACAAAAGCCTCTGGGAACCTCTCAAGACTCCCTTTGTTGGCATCATGCCGGTGGGTAATTAACGGTAGAGTTTTAAATCACTACTACCCGCATGCTTAAAAATATTACGCGAGTACTTTACGCAAGCTACCGTCATCTCTGATAGATAAACTATAACCATTATTAAACATAATAAGATAATAAGATTCAATTTGGTAAAATAATTCTGTTTATTTGTTAGTTCCAACTTTTTTCGGTTAGCTCTTGTTCCGCAAAGACCTTTAAATCGCAACCTTTAAAGTTATATGACCGGGATGTCGGGCGAGCGTGAAATGTTGAGCCCATACAAACAAAAGCGTAACAAACTACTTATACCATTTACCCTTGATTTTTACTGCTGTGTATTTGCATAGTAATATTATTTCTAAATATCACTATTACTTTTTATTTATCTATTTATTTGAAAAGACTTACCAACTAAAGACATACTTATTCACAATATACAAACCTCACAGAAAAGCCGGGAGGGGATAGCTAGTAATGAATAACTACACTGTCATTTTTGTAAGTTCATAATTTTGATATTCGTGAAAAGATATCGTTCACAACTTAATAATTGTAAATTTTGAATTAGAATAAACTTTATTTGCGACAAAGGACTATTTTAGTATATAATAAATTTTACACAAAAAATCACAGAAATACACATACACTGAAGAGACATAAGAATAAAAAAACGTTCCCTGCCACAAACCGTTCCTAACTCAGCATAAGCATTTAAAAAATTAATAACAGCTTCTTATAATTTTTCAAGAGCAATTTTATAGCAACAAATAATGATTTCCACTTAGAGCTAATAAACGACAGTGGCTTTTATACTCGACATCTGTTACAAAAGCTTATTATTATTTATCTTGAAATGTCTTCTTGTTAAATTTCCACTAATACTTCGGCCATTAGGCTGCGAACACTGTGGATAGACTTCTATTCGACTGGTATCAACCCTAGTGGAAACAGTTCTTAATATAAATAATGCACAGTTATCAAAACAAACGGCAATCTGAGCACCGTACCGCTATCTCCAACGATGATATACACAAGCGAATTACACCTTAAACACCAGCACAAAGCGTTGCATTATTCTATACAAATGTCGGTCACGAACAAAAAGACCCCCTCACTACCAGTTAATGGGAACTCATACAGCGGTGCTTAAACTAAAAGCCGAATTGTGACGGCGACGTTTTGAAAGCTATTTCAGGTTTGCGGAACGTTGCCCTCTTGAATTTTATTATTATGTTTTTGGCATTTCCTGCGATGAGAACAAGTATTCACTTTCACTTCAGTATCTATTAACTTTTTTTTTAAGATAATTTTCTTTATAAAAAAAATAGAAAATTTAATTCGAAACTTCACCGATAGACAAAATATTCGAAAATTCATTAAATGAAGTTAATTTGAGAAATGAAAGCATCCTTCGTTTATGCGTGATATTATTATACACTGGCTATGCCCGTAATTTCGTACCTACTTAATGTTAGAATATTCGAAATCAACCTATTTTTAATTCAGTAGTAAACAATTACAAATTCTTGCTTGACAAATAACGTTATAGTTTAATAAATATCCTTGATAATTTGATGGTTCAAAACATCAATTTGATAAATGATGTTTTTGTTGCTGCTAACAAACCTGGTATAATAAGATTTGTCTGTAATGTAAACAAAGTTAGTTTAGGTTCTATAATCTAGCTGGTTCCATTAGTGAAAACCGCATTAAAATCCGTTGCTAGTTTAAAAGATCTAAGCGTATATAGAGGCACATATGGCCAAAGCGAACGAAGCGAGCCGAATGTAAAGATTCTTTACTAAAGAAGATTACAGTATTTTCTAATCCAGGCATTGTTCAGTTCTTTACAAATCATTTATCATTAGTAGAGCTCATTTTACAATATAAAATAGATAATAATATTAAATACATAATATTTTCTTAAAATTACTTATTTTTCTAAAAAAAAATGACAAGTCTTCCGTTACATGTTTTATTTACATTAGATATATTTTTATTGTCAAACAGAACATTGTTTCTAGCCAAATTGCCGTGGTTTGTTGCAAAGAGTATCATGTATCAAGTTAATGAGCGGACTAATTCGCGCAATAAATTAGTGCCTATGTTTACAAGCACTGATTTGTAACTAGAGATTTTAATTACGGGATAAAAAGATCTTTACTTGTCAACCTAAAACGTTTTTTGGGTTAATTTATGAAGTAAAAAAAGACTTAAATTCATATTTTGACAAAATCAACTGAATGGTTTTAGAACCCTTTAATATAATCTCTATTTGTCAATACCAAATAACCGTTACCTTCAAGTGTTATCGACCTTTGCGTCCAACCTGCAGATAGCACGCGACGTACACTGATTGGAAAACTGTTTGTGATATCCAAGTGGTTTTTATACTGTATATTCGTTTGTAATCTTACAAGGAAAAGGAAATTTAAAAATAAATAAGTACTTCACTATTTTGATTTTCTCACACCCAATGAGATGAAATTTACCAAATTTAACAATGTCATTAAAAATTTGATTAGCCAGTATTAACATGTATATTAATTCTGGATATTTTTTGTGTTAATTGCATTGACATATATTATAAGGACATGGCTAACGCTCCTAGTACGTGGCACCGACGCGTTGGTGTCAAAATCGGAAAGTGACACCAATGACAGCTTAGTCACCGAGACGACCGCGTTGATGCAATGCAATAATTATGCAATAATTATCACAAGAAACGCACAAAAGTGAAGGATGGAATATCTTACTTTCGGTATGTAACTCATTGCTAGTTAAATACCCATTGTTCATTATTCAATATTAACCGGCTAACACAAATTGTCACTTGAAAGCGCTGGTGGCTACTAACAGATCGCGCTACTATTTGTCTATAAGAAATAAGTTTGTGTAAAATGTTCCGTAGTTCGTATCCTTACTTTTGAAATCATTGGTTAATTGGGAAATTTGGAAAATAAACTCATATTAGGTACCTAAGTAGTACCTAAGAAAACATAAAATCAAAATATATTTTTGGCTACATGAAAAACCGATTTGTACAAGTTTATAATTTTTTTACCCTTGTAAACGAGATCATTATTTCGCCTTGAGATACCTCATTCTGAGTGTAAAAAGCCCAAAATTATACGGTTCAACGTTGATGAGCTCGCAAATTTTCGTAGCCCGCAAATGGAGGACAATTTTTTGCACCCGAAACTTGGTTTCCAAGTTATATCATCTTACCTTTTTCGATGTAACCTTGTTAGCTGTTGTTAATATGCTAAGCTGATGGATCGTAGACAATTTCTTGTAAATGAATATTTTTTACGGTTTAATTTTAAACTTAATTTAGAAATTTAGTAGAGGTAATAAATCTGTAAGGATCGGTCATGGAGTAAGTTACTTTGTTTTCAGAGATATCGTGTTTATAGGCTCTATACATGATACTGAAACTAAATTGACGATTTTTAGAATTTTTTTCTGTATGTATGTATGTATGTATGTTCCTCCATAACTCTGAAACGAATTAACTGATTTTCATGAAATTTGGTAGATGAACATTTGGACGTACGGGACACAGGATAGGCTACTTAATATTTTTCAACGCGGACGAAGTCGTGGGCACCAGCTAGTACCAAATAAAAATGTCGTGGGCATTAAAATGAACTCGCAAATCGCGGGGCGACATAACAATAACTCCGTCGCACTCTTAGGCCGCCCGCACATTGTGTCACTGGCCACTAAACGCGACCACAAGCTGCGGACGAGTCTTTTCATACATTTTGTATAGTATCGGCGCAAACCGAGCGTTCGAGTGGCCGCGTTCGAGCCACAAGCTGCGGGAATCGCCCGAGCTCTCTACTAGTGGCTGCGTCTATTGGCCGCGACTAGTGGTTCAATGTGCTTACTTACGGAGAAGCGTACGCGTTAAGAAAAGATAGAGGGGTCCTTCTCTGTTCGCACTTGAAAGAAAGAAAAGAAAGAAAGAAAAGAAAGAAAGAAAAGAAATTTTATTGAGTCAACACAAATAGCACATGCAATACAAGTTTAATAAGAATAATTTTAATCGTATTGGCAATAGTACCATACTTGCCAGTGCATGCACCAGTGTCTCGACCCAAATAGGCACCCAACTCAGCATATGCTGT
This sequence comes from Synanthedon andrenaeformis, assembly GCA_936446665.2. Taxonomy (NCBI): domain Eukaryota; kingdom Metazoa; phylum Arthropoda; class Insecta; order Lepidoptera; family Sesiidae; genus Synanthedon; species Synanthedon andrenaeformis. The sequence continues at coordinate 6,082,564 of OW387781.2, read as the reverse complement.
GTGTGCTAGTCACATACAGCGCTGATCTTCCGCTGGGGACCTCATAGTCGGCTTCACGGACGCCCGCCCAAGTCCATAATATTTAAATAATATACATATATCACTAGAGGAATATATAGCAGTCTCTAATAACATAAATAAGTGAATAATCACAATATAGTTTTAAATACATTAATTAATTTATACATATATTAAATATATTAATTATATATACAGTGTAACCATAAGTGTAAATATATATACTACTGACGTTATTCGAACTATTATAGAAAAAAATTAGATAATTGATACTTCTGTTCTCAAATTTTCCTGTTGTTTCTGCCATTCCTTAAGAAAAAGTTTCAATTTGGTCTTGAACCCGTGCAAACTGTTAAGATTGCGAATTGATGGCAGTATGTTATTCCAGATCTTACTAGCCGCGTATCGGAAACTTCCTCTAAAACTCATTGACACGTGACGTGGCGTGCACAGTTCTCGGGAATGCCTACGTACTTGGTACCAACTAATTCCTAGTCTATGGTAATATAGTTCAATGCAGGCAAATGATTTCCTGTTACTTTCAACTTAAAATTTATAAAAACACTGGCGCACAGGTGGCGTATTATGATCTCATATCAAACCCATGCGATGTTATCCCGTTTTACCAAGCTCGCAATGTCTCGCAATAAACTCGTATAAAAATTTCACGCAAATTCTTAGTAAAATTGTTGTTATATTCAAGTGAATATGATTAATAATGTTGTTAGAAACGTCGCCGGTTTTATCGTAATCCGCTATTAGTTTATACAACGCGGTGAAAGATAAACAGCGCGATCAATCAAACGGCTGCGCGCTCATGAATAATACCTATCCTGTTGAGGGAACTTTTACAAAAGATTTATTTTCTTTCGTCGAGACGGCGGACGATCGGAAAATAGCAACAAGGATTGATTGATTTCAAATAAATATGAATGAATACGAATATAATAAAGGACGATCTTTGACGCCAACATCGATTTTTTTCTGACATTTCCCGTAAAAAGCAGATCTTCGTTATATGAAAACGTGACAGTGTTTATGTGTACAATGTAGTTATACTGATTCTACGTTTAACAAAAAAATTACTTGTCTTATAAGAATTATAACTCTTGTTTTTAAGAAAAAAAAAGTAAAGTATTTTTTTCTTTTATTTGTATTTTTTTTTATGTTAAGGTCGACAGACAGGCTAACGGTCTAATTGATGGTAAGTGCCTATAACACAAGCAACACCACAGGTGCTGCAACCATAATTAGATTATGGATAAGAGATAGAGAAGAAATGGGCTCTGGCATGCCTTACTCACTCACTAAAACGCAACAGCACACGTGCTGTTTCCATTCCATTCTAACACTCCACCGCAACATTCCACGGTAGTCACATATAAGGAGGTGGTTACTGCAGCCAGACGGGCTACCCAAATGACTGCGAAACGCAGTGTGCCCTGTGACTACTTATTATTATCTATATGAATATACTTATTATATAAATTTATAATTTTTAATGGCTTATTGGTTAACTCAATTAAGTTTATTCTATGAGCCTACTCTTATAACATGTACATGAATTAATCTTTATAGCGCTATATATTTACTTTAAATTTTTTATACCTATCGGATATATTTTTCTTCCCCCAAAAAAATATATTTCCTAGCGAAGATAAGCTAAGAAAATTAAATATTACCCACTTGTTTAAGTTAAGAAATCTAGGAAAATACATATTTTTATTTTACAATATAATACTAATATATATTATAAGTATTGTAGGAAAATAGAAGAAATATTAAGCAGTTATACGTTATATAGTTAGTAGAATAGTAACCTATAATGCAGTGATTGTTGACGCCGTTTTACCTATATATTCACACACATAGCACACATACAAACAAACGCATCACACGCATATCTACCTACGTATTTATCTATTTATTATTCCCTTTTCCTACCCTTCAAATCAAGACAGACGATTATAAGTTGTCGCCGCGCTCGCATATCTATCCGCAAAAATAAAACTCTGTACGCGTGTGTGGTATGTGATATCTTTATAAATCAACGCAAAATCAATAAAAAAACTGGAGTATTGTGGTGGAACCGAACCAGCGCTGGAGGAGCAGGCGAACCTTAGTATATGTTACCGGTAAGTCTGTCTTTCCCCTTCCTACATTCACCAGTGATGATACAGTAAAAATAACATTTTTTGCTTGTAAATTACTTTTAAGAGTTTTAAATATCGGTCTCAAGGCGGTATAAACTCTTGCATTGCACAACAAATATTTGTATCAAATGTGCAGAGAACGAAACTTTTATATTGCCTGGGAATCGGAATTCCCAAAGAGCAACCATTTCCTTCTCTCAGAAAACAGTTTTCTAAGCCAACATCTGCTAAATATTACTCTAGCAGCTAGAACTCTAAAACATAGTCTTTGAAACAACTAAATATTAAACTTTTTTTTTGCTATACTAATATTGTAAACAGGTAAAGTTTGTACGTTAGGAGTTAATGTTCGAAAATACTCTTTTTTTTTAAATTCTTTCACTAATAATTTAAAAAGAATTTCAGGATGGGTATAGGCCAATAAATATTCCACGCGTGCTATGTCGCGGGCACAAGATATCTGAAAATAAAAATCCAACGGTTGGCAATAATAGTATAATGTCAGGCGTTATAATCTTTAATTTTTTACCCGGACGAATTCACTGGCACTAGTTAATATTTTATATATTATACATAGTTACTAGACTATGTATAATATACATAAAAATAAATAATAAATAAACTTGTGACTTAAAATAAACTTTCACTTACTGTAGACTGCAAAGATGTAATTTAAGTAAATAACTTATGTAATGACAAGATTATTTCGATAATTAGCATTAAGATTATTATATAAAGTTTAAAAATTTTCGATGTGTACTCATGTGTTTAGTAAGTATTAGTAATATATTAAGTAGTTTATTAAGACATTTTGTATAGCAGTTTCAAAAATTCTGTGTCGCATCTATACTGAATTAGAGCAAGAGGTATATTAGGACACGTTAACTTATCCGAACGGGTATTTGAAATACACAGACTGCAGTGCTCAGAATGACATACGAAAGTTTAGGATCTGTTTCGTTATTCACTTCCCACTACCTAAATGCAGAGATGCATTTCTCGTCAATACATTTCTCGTGAATTTACTTTGACTTTATTGACTTAACAGTGACTTTATTTTCTTTTTATTTATAACTAGCGACCCCGGCTTCGACCGTTTATCATTTTTTTTTATACACACAAACCTTTTTGTCGCTCTTTTCATTAGAAAATCCATAATTTTCATTAGTATCAAAATCCGTTGTTTAAAGTTAAAAAAAGTTTAAAGTTAAAAAAAAGTCATAAAAGCTGTCAGCCAGATTGACAGTCCCCTTGATAATAGATCCCCCTATTGACACGGGCAACGTCACAGGTACTCTGTGATATAAGAGATTAGGAAGAGCTAGGGAAATAGACACTTGCGTACTTGGCTTGGCTAGTAATACTTATCAACCGTATAATCAAGTGTTAACTAGTTGAATAAAAATTTCCAATATATTACTCACTCAGTATGTTTTAGACTACGGTAATTGTGTCTGAATGTAAATAAAATATGGGAGAAGTTTCTCATGTTACGTAAATAATTTATGTTTCCTGCTCTTTAAAATGAAATACTAGTTTTAATATGTAAGAAAATACAACTTTTTAAATATTTGTTCAAGTAAACAATACACATTCGTTGGATATATGCAAAAGAAATTTTCTTAAATAAAAGAATACGTCACTATTTTGTTTGATTTTGCTATATAAAGCTTTTGCCTTATATAGTTTTTTTAATGATAAATATGAATTTAATAATATGATGATAGTATAATTAAGTACTATAAATATCAACATATTGTGTTACTTCGGATGTTCTATATTGCTGAAAGATAAAATCCACCATTAAGTCTAAATTATTCCTTTTAACTGTTTATGTGTCCAATAATTATTTATAAATGATTTCAGTGAGTGTTAAAATTAAAATGATATATATTCTGTAAGGAGGTGGTTACTGTCAATGCACGGGCTGCCCAAATGATTGCGAAATGCAGTTACCCTCGCCAGTACCTTCCAGATTCAATTGATTCCGATTCAAGATTTCAGATTCCAGATTCAAGATTTCAAGTTGGCCAGCCACAGGAGCCAACTGTGAAAAGGTCATTTCCAAAGTTGACCCTGCCGGGAATTGAACCCCGGACCCAAGCACCCTTTTTTTAACGTTAGGTAATCCTCTTGGATACCCGGAAGTATAGGGGACTGTAGGGGTTATGCCAGATTCGTACCAGCTGAAAAACCACTCATTCAAAGGGCTCGTTAAGGTCAGCAGGTACTTCGAGCCAACTGACTAAAGCCGACAATTGACTTGACAATATGCGCTACGAAATTCCGAAGAAGACCAGTACTAAACTACTTGCAAATTCGCCTTTCACCTTTCGAATAAACATCACAAAGATGTTTATAGAAACAGAGTGCATTGCACACTACATGAATTATTAAATTTCGCAGGCAACACTAGACGTGGCCATCGTCTGCTATATCTAAACTCCAAGTTACATCTGGTCAGACATCCGCTCACTGTTGAATCACTAATGGTTTCGTTTTAGGCCTACGGACGTGCAGTTTAAACTGGAGCTGTTTTAGGCATATTTATTTATAAATTCATTTTGAAAACTGCGAATAAATCGTGTTTGGTTCCAGCTATGGAGTAAGAACTCGCGAGTTTGTTCTACTAATCTGTAGGTACTCTTCACTATGTTTTATATCCATACTCGTATACAACTAACATTATAAAGAGAAAATATTTGTATTTTTCTTGTATGGAATAAACTCAAAAAATATTTGACCAATTTTGAAAATTCTTTACATTATCAGCGAATAACAGGCTATATTTTATAAAGTTACGCGGCGAAGTAGCGTGTGCAACAGCTAGTCCTTTTATATAAGAGCAACTACATACAGACAAGTTTATATATTATATTTATATATTTCTCTCATCATGAATATGTCTTCGCAAATGTTCCAAAATTTTATTAGTTAACACACGGGCAATAATATGTCCGAAAAGTATACACTAATTGACAATAAGTTTTGAATAGCAAGGTTTTGATCGAATGAGTATAAAATTTTGACTTCAATTATCCATAGAGCATCTTATTGCGGCTGTACACTCTCGTCGAGGCACCGCGAGGCACGACGAGGGCGAGAGTGTACATGCTACACTCGCTTCGTCTCGTTGTGTCTCGCCTCGCCTCGCATGCTCTCCGTCCCGTGTCGGTCGGCTTTTGTGCGCTAGTCAAAGAGTCTCGCTTTCCTCGTGAGGCGAGGCGAGTGCGTCACTGTACACTCTCGCGCTAGTCGCGCTACGTTCTGTTTAGTGGAAGCTTTCTAGCCGTGCAGACGTTTGAGTATATCAATATGTGGAATAACGAAGCTGATTAATTTTTTTGGAAATTTATGCAAACGTAATTATAATAACTAATAGCGCATAAGGCAACAGCTGCCGTAACTTGTAACGCGTCCGTCCTCTCGGCGTTTGCAACCGACTGAATAAACGGGAGTGCCCAAGGTCACTCGGCTTCTCGCGCGAGTACTCTCGGCGAGACATGACTAATATTTACCGTTTTTAAAAAACATTTCTATCAATAAATGGGCGATTCTTACATCGATCGACCGGACAATAACGAAGTAAAAAAAGGAAAAATGCTGAGCCATTGTACCGAACGCATTGTACCGAACAAGAATTGTTCGGTACAATGCGTAAAGTCCCGACAAAGTCATTTTGCTGCGCGACAATGCTCGTCCGCATGTCGCAAAATCGGTACAAACGTACCTGAAAACACTCAAGTGGGAAGTCCTACCCCACTCGCCATATTCTACAGGTATCGCTCCTTCCAATTACCATTTGTTTCGTTCGATGGCTCATAGCCTGTCTGAGCAGAAGTTCACTTCTTACGAAGATTGCCAAAAATTTGTCGATTCGTGGATTGCATCGAAACACGAGGCGTTCTTCCGACACGGTATTCGTACCCTGCCCGAGAGATGGTCAAAGGTAATAAATAGAAAGCGATGGACAATAATGTATTTTTTTATTTCCATTTAAAATATTTTTATTTTATTTTTTCATTAAAAAAACGCTACGAATTAATTCCAACACCTAATATAATGTATTTAAATATATTATTCCATAACATCATTAGTGATAACGGTTATTGAAACTTAAAGCCATTAAAATAATCAACGTTGAAAACCATGTCACTATGCGCTAGTTGCTGTACGTTAGTGTTTAATGATCCACTCGGCTCTAATTGGCTGATGCGAGCATCGCATACACACATTATTTCTACTAATAAAAATTATTATCATGATAGAAACAACATGTTCTTAATATTAAAAACTGTATGCATTTTAAACACTAGCTGGTGCCCGCGACTTCATCAGAGTTGAGAAATAAACATTTGTCTGTCAGCTCCGACACACGACTGGAGTTTACTTCTTACGAACGATTATAAAATTTAATAGTTGATGATCTTCCGATTCTGTTAATAATTTGAAAGGTCGCAGTTTGCCTTTACGGAAGAAAGCTGGCGTATAATCACATCCGGTTAATGCGTGGAAGCCCGGTAAAGCTTCACATATATTATTACCCAGTATTGCATTCTGGGCCGGAAGGTTCTCGAGTGGGAGGCCACGTACCAGCAAGCGCAGCGTAGGACGTCCACCCACAAGGTGGACAGACGACCTAATTAAGGCTGCGGGTCAACGGTGGATTCAGGCTGCTTCTGACCGGTCCTATTGGAGAGTTATGGGGAGGCCTATGTTCAGCAGTGGACGTCCTGCGGCTGAAATGATGATGATGATGAGTATAGCATACAGTTCATTGATGTTGATATATCTCTGTCGCAACTGTCTCTGTTACACAACCTACGAATCAGTTGCCGCACTCTTCTAAGTCACCTATTCTCCCCGATACTTAAATTGATCTGAATTCTAATTAAGCAACGGAATTTCTATCTGGCAAATTAATATTATATTCTTTGATTATAGAACTATATTATATTAAAATTACAGACATACTAAAAATGTTTGAAAATTATCATTTTTTAATGATTAAAATTGTATCTGGGGCAATGTTAGCAACGACAAAAATGTCTGGCAACTATAAATTTATATTGCTAAAGAGGCATACAAAATTATAAAAAAAAAATTGTCTTAAAATAATTTCAAAATGCACAATTTTCCCTGTACAGATGGGATGCGCACTGGTAAACGCAACCGCTTCCAGGTGCCAGACGTACTACATTCTTACCGATCGTCAGTATGAATGAGAAATATAGAAAAACTAATCGACCTAAAATGAACTTTTTCGTGACGTTGCGAGCTCTCATACCATAAATGTTCAGTTCGAACACGCCGAAAGAACATTTTTTTTTTTTTTAAATAATATTGTGTAGATGGCGCAATATCTATGAAACTTCAGATATTCATAAATATTCAAAAAATACTAGGACCCGTATTCGGCCCATCAGGTAGCGACTGACCGGTGAGAGACGGCACCCCCGGTCTTTGTGCGTCGGACTGAGACAAGGTCTCTCGGTCTTGCGCGCGGGGGCCGGCGCGGGGTCGCAGCGGGCGGATTCTCAGGTGGAAGCGGCCTCCGGCTCTGCGGTAGGGTATGCCGCAAAGAAAGAGGTTATAGGGTGCTTCAGTAGTGAAACCCCTCGCTGACTGCCCGCTGCGAGTGATGGACAATAGGCGGCCTGTGCCGCCTCGCCCGGGGGCGGCGGACATCACAATCGTCCGCCGTCATCACAACACCGGTTAACGAGTCACACGACGAGTCAAGGCGCGGAGGTCACACTCTGCGCCTAATCAGGAGAGCGGAAGCTCTCCGCGAATGGTCCGTTCATTTCTTCAGTCCCCCGCAACCACAAGGCGGTTTTAGTCGGTTAGAGGCTATCTGTGTGCCGAATTCCATCAAATCCGTTCAGTTGTTTTTGCGTGATTGAGTAAAAACATCCAAACATACAAATTTTCGCATTTATAATATTATTAGGATATTAGAACTGGGATATCCTATACCTACTACCTATCTCGACTAATTCAATAATACTTAGCTATTCCAAATTCAACGTATTTAGAAGATTTAATATTGTACAATTGCGCGTGTACTCGCAGTAATGATATAAAACCACCGGTGGGACTGTCGCAAATAAAACTCGGTAATTTTACATCTGGTGACTGACCTCAATTTATTTAATTATTTCCTAGACCTATTTGTGAAATACAATGTACATAACATTACTGTGTTCACACGATGTAAAGCGACATCTAGTTGCACTTTCCGCTTTAAATAGACATAACAAAGACTAGCACCATCTAGCGAACCTTATCAACCTAGACATATTATTTCAAACATTATTTCGCCATTTAATCAAAAAAGGCTAATCGATTTTTTTCGAGAGGTTTTCGTCATTCTCTTTCATAAGAAGTCACAACAGTGGGCCTCAAAATTCATTAGAGACGAATGTCAATATATTTATGTTCATAATCGCACACTGCCATAATATACTGTAATAAATCTTTCTCCGACTTGAAATGCAAATTCATTTTTTGATTTTCATAATTTTCAAAGGAAAGAATGAAATTCTTAACGTTCTTCGGAGCTGTGGAGTTGCTACCTCGGCATTGTTCTGGGGAAAACCAATTTAAAGTTACGACGCTGTTTACCGAAAGTCCCTTTTTTACAGATATCACTTCGAATATAATTAACTGCTACCGAAGTTTCGACGTCCGACTTGTGCAAGTTTAGCTATACGTACCATTCAGACTGGAATATTTTATGAGACTTCAGAGGCTTTGACCGCGACTACCCGAAATTCCCTCCACAAATAAATTATTGCTTCAACAAATTAAAATTTAATAGTTGCTCTTCCACTTTTACTTCAATTTTTCCAATTTTCTTAATAACATGTTTTAATTAAATAATTTCATAATCTGTATGGAGTTGGAAAATTAAGAATATGGCCGGCATCTCGGTTTAGTTTGACGAGCTCGTTGGATGAGGCGTTGATCTTCTGTTCTAGAGTACCCGGGTTCGATTCTAAGTAGGATCAACTTTGGAAATGAACTTTTCAAAGTTGGCTCTGGTCTATTTATTTATTGTATAAATCTGCCCGATTTTTTTAAACTGTATTTAGTACTGTATCTAGTACTGTATTTTTATCTGAGTTTTAATTTTACTCTAAAAAGTCAAATTAGTTCTTTCGTTTAGTTGCTAAATTCTCACCTTAATAATTAAGGCTAAGGTGCAGAAAATAATCGTAAAAAAACTTATTTATACTTTTTTTTTTATAATATAAATGTGGCAGACAGGCAGGCGGCCCACTTGATGGTAGGTGGTTACAGCCGCCTAAGGACACAAGCAACACCAAGGGGAGTGCTAGTGCGCTGCCTACCCTGTAGATATTTGTTTACCCCTCGCTTGAAGTAGCCCATATTGTAGCTAGGTGGAAACACCTCAGGAGGGAGATTTTTCCAAAGTTCGCGCGTCCGCGGGATAAAGTTTCTACCCAACGGGACTGTGCGTAGTGGCACCTTATCCAAGTAATGCGGATGAACTCCACATCTATGATGCGCAGTACGGTGGTAAAAACTTGGGGTAGGCATTAGTTGGAACAACTCATCAGAGCACTCTCCATTGTACAGCCGGTAGAACACACAAAGAGAGGCTAAATCCCTTCTTAAACTAAGGGGTTCCAACCGTTTTTGTGTGAGCATTAGATCGTTAACAATTCGAATACTTACTGGTGTTTTGTTCTACCTCGTCTATTAAAGAAGAAGCATCTACTTGGAACTTGGAAATTGTTAACTAAGAAAACTTTACGCGATCTTCATTTACAAAGTATTGAAAAATGAACGTAGATATTCGATCTTTGCTTAAGAACAAAGTAATTTTAAGTCGGATAGGGTTTGCCGTTAGCCTGTAGATTAAAAATAAAAGATTGCCAGTGCAGCTTTAAACTACAGTTAAGATAAGCCGAGTTAAAGTGTTGCAGCCACTGAGGGAAGTTTATGGCAAGTTAAATGAAACTTTCAGTATTTCTTTATAGAAAACATGCATTTTTTAAAGTTTATATACAAACTCATTTTTAACAAGATAATATGAAATATTCACAACATTTTATATTTATACGGTAAAGCAGTGGTATTGGGTGGTATTTGAATATTTGCCACAGATGCTGCAAGAGCGCTACCGACTACAGTAGGGCTAAGGATAAGGTTGAGAAAGGACATGCAAATAGACTCTGGCATCCCTTGATCACTCACCGAAACACGACTGCAAACGTCAAGTTATTTCACGGTGGCAAGGGAGTGGTTACTGCTGCTAGAAAGGCTGCCCCAATACACGTGGTGGATATTTAACCATCTTTAACGATACGACTGTAGAGTCGTGCCCATCCACGTAGCCCATACCTATCTACTACTACTGTGGAGCCGTTTTAAGTATGCACATTTGACGTTTAGCAGATTGACATAACTAGTGATGGGTATAGTATAACAGAATTTGGTGTCACTATCGACACATTTTAGAATTAGAATCATTCATATATTCCTACGGAATGGCTGAGGTCTACTTTTGTCCCTATACCCAAAAAGCATAACGCAAAGCGCTGCGAGGAATACAGAACGATAAGCTTAATGAGTCACGTACTTAAAGTTTTCCTAAAAATTATACACTCCCGTATTCATCGCAAGTGTGAAGAATACATGTCAGACACCCATGACTGTTGCCATGAGCAACTTATTCAGATTCTGGAAAATATTGGCATCGACAAGCACGATCTTAGAATTATAACCAATTTATACTGGGCACAAAAAGCAGTGGTGAGGGTGGAAGACCATATGTCTAAAGAGACTGACATCGAACGGGGCGTGAGACAGGGGTGTGTTCTGTCGCCTGTTTTATTTTTTAATGTCTATGCGGAAAGAATAATGGCCGAGGCCTTACATGAAGCCGAAGAGGGTATAATGATAAATGGGGAAATCATCAATAATGTACGTTACGAGGACGACACGATACTCTTTGCGGAGAATATTCAGGATCTTCAAAATCTGCTGAACCGGGTAAATGGAGTTAGTAACGAATATGGCTTGAAAATCAACACGAGAAAGACAAATTTTATGGTTGTATCTAAAGTCCCAGTCATCAACGAATTCTTGTGGTTGAGCAATGACCCAATAGAACGTGTTAATAAATTTAAATATCTGGGCAGTTATGTGAATGATTATTGGGACAGTGCTCAGGAGGTTCGGGTTCGCATAGAACAAGCCAGAGGTGCTTTTGTAAAAATGGGAAAGATCCTGTGTTGCAGACGATTCAGTCTCAAACTCCGCATGAGATTGGTTCGTTGTTATGTGTGGGGTGTTTTGTTTTACGGAGTGGAGAGTTGGACGCTAACTTCAGCATTGTGCTAGAAATTAGAAGCATTCGAAATGTGGATATACAGGCGCATGCTCGCCATATCATGGATGCAGAAAGTAACAAATGTTGAAGTTTTGCGTCGAATGAAAAAAGGAATGGAGGTGCTGAGGACTATAAAGGAGAGGAAGCTGCAGTATTTCGGGCACGTAATGAGGGGCGAAAGACCGTATTCTTCAGCTAGTGATGCAAGGGAAAATACAGGGAAGCGGAGCAGAGGTAGAAGAAAGACATCCTGGCTGAAGAATTTAAGAGAATGGTTCGGATTGAGCTCTCGCTCCCTCTTTCGCGCAGCAGCTTCCAAAGTCAGAATAGCCATGATGGTCGCTAACCTTCGCAGAGAAGTGGCACGCTGAGAAGATCATTCATATACATTTATTACATAGCTGTAATGTTCACATTACTAACGGACACTTCAATTTACAGAAAATATTTTTTTCTCAAAACACAAGAGTTGTGATTGTTACTGAATTAAGGGTAGATTTATATTTACTTAAAATAGAATAAATTTTGAGATCTACCCGTTCTACAATTTTGATAACTAGTTAATAAATAAAGTTTGTCATGACAGCTCGTGAATATTATTTAAAAATATAATTAACCATTTAAAACTACAACAAACAACATAAACGAAAACCAGGTCAAAAAAAATTATCGACGGAAGATACTGGAAAACGTAGTCTGTCATATAACAACGGACCGGACCCTTTACTTTCAAAAGGTCAGATTTTCAAACGGACAGACTTTCAGATGGTCAGTTTTCAAATCGTCAGACTTACAAATAGTCAAAGTACAATCAAATAAAAGTATGTTTACTTTAAAAAAAAAAAAAAAATTTGACACGCTCTTAGTTCTCATGTATATATATATAATAGTTGTGTGTGTAGATATTTTTGGAACGCGTTTTGTTCTCAAGTATATGATAGTTTCATGTTGTAGTGTTACACTCCTATTGAACTTTAAACAAAAGGAAGTCTTGACTACTAAAAATAGGAAAAACTTGAGTATCACTTTAACACTTTAATCACCAAATCACTAGAGTCCCTAAATACTTCCTTGAAGACCAGGCCGCAGACAATATATACAGTTATCAGGAATAATCAATGTTATTAATCAGGATAATAATAATAATAATAAATCAGGAATAATAGTGAAGGTATATGGTGTCCGAACAGGGGCCGCAAAACCCTCAATTAAGAAGACCGGGTAAATCGGCCTTAGATATATTCCCAGTGGCAGCCAGGAGCACTCCCGCAGCAAAACCACTGATCACAGCGGTAGTCCGGAACACACCGGCAAAATTAGGAAACTTGATGGTAGATCTCCTCAAGCACTCTTTTTCCTTTCTCCCTTTGTTCCACAACCTTCCTGCCTCAAGTCTGTTTTCTCAAATCCTCTTTTTTTTCATTTTCCTTTCAAAATCGTTAATTTTTCTTTCTCTCGAAACTCCGCCGGCCAGTCATGAAAATACATATTAAAAAGGTTATAATATATAAGTAACAAAAAACGTTTATAATGATGAATGGCAAGAGCGACTGATGATGAACCCTACAATGTATAGATATTTATGCCCTCCCATTTGCCTACATATATTTGACTGACATTGTACATTTATTTATGGCCACGTATACGTCTAGATCTTTTTGAACCTTTAAATGCTCACATATATCTGACCGAATTATCGAACAGATATTTCTGGCCTCTCAACTGTACAGATATTATTGCCGCTTTGGAAACGTACAGATATTTTTGCCCTCGACTGTACATAATATGTACTTTAAACAGTTTAATAATATTAAACCTACATTCTTTTACTACCTACATTCTGCGGACTGCATGTACATAAAAATAAACTTTTTATTTTGAGGAAAAAAAAAACAATTTACAGCATACAAAAAATATTCTGTAAATAGGCAATAGCTTTCTTCACGAAATCGAATGTAACTTGTAATAATGTCGTTTAAAAGCAACACAAAAACAGACAAAAGGGGAACGACAAGGAAAAATCAAGTCACGGAACACAATTCGCAATTCCCGCTAAGTCCTTCGCTCCATTCGCGCTCGGGCTGGTTGTTAGCGCACTAACGAGACTTCACCACTAAAACAGATTGTTCCGCCGACTGAAGCAAGCACTTGATTTCTGGGACTTTCTCATTTTCCTGCATAACGGTGACAACACTACAAACGTACACAAAGTCTGAATTGTTCCACTTTGATTGCGAATTCTAAACACAGTATCTGTTCGTGTTTTTATTTAGCCATTTTTGAACACGACATTACGCTGACGTCGCTGGGTACCATCATCTGATAAGTCCAGTATGACAGAAGATCACCACTCACCACAACAAACAAACGAATATCCAATGGAGAGAAAAGATTACTAAGGAAAAAGATTATAATTCAATGTTATACGAGATTAAATGCTATTTACCAGAATTTTGTTTGGATATGAATTTTACTAAATGTATATCAAATCAAAAAACAATTTATAACAAACAAAAAAATATTTTAAAATTTTTTGTCTGTTCCGTCTAATCTCCAAAACGGCTGAACTGATTTTGATTAGACTTTCACTTGAAGATAGCTAATGTTATAAAGAGTAATTTAATCTTAAATCATTTTTGAAAAATAAAAATATTTTACATTTAAGTTGATTCCAGTACTTACCACGCGCTTTTCCACGTGTACGCGCCGTAGCTAGTCTTAAATTAAATATAGTTAACTAACTGGCCGCCCCCGGTTTCGCATACGCAAACCTTACTCCTTTAACGCTCATTCCATTAGTGAAAACCGCATTAAAATCCGTTACGTAGTTTAAAAGATCTATAAGCGTATATACAGAGGGACAGACTGCGGGAAGGACCTTTATACTATGTAAGTAAAGATTATTTATTATTATTCTTATAGAATGTCCACCAGAAAATATTTTAGATTGGCAAATAAGAAGTATTAATTTTTTATTGGTGTAAATATAAAATGCTAAAATATCCGTACACTAATTCCTAACAAAGTTTCTAGAGGAATGAGCTCGTACATCATTGCGTTTCGTACAAATCTAGTTTGGAATCAGATAGGTACCATTAAGTTCATCGGTCCGATCGTCGCTCGACCTAACACCGACCACGTTCGGTTCGATAGCTATGCAATTTCACACGCCAATGCTTTCTGATATTGCCTACTGTACGATCCTAAAGGGCAACATGACAAATTTTTGACAATGTTTATATAGTAAGCATATAATATTATAATTTAAACCATCTTGAAAGATCTGTTGAAATTAAAACTTAATTGTAATTCATATGATGTATTATAACGTAATTATACATGATTGTAAAAAAAATTAAAAACTCTTTTCATTGTTAAAATGTTAACATTTCAACCGTGGTTATGGCCGTTGTGGTTACATCTTGTTTGATTTAAAACTAGTGATCCCTCGACTTCAAACAATGTAGTAAATTGATTAAATACTCCGGATAAATAAGATTTAGCCAGATTAAGCCATGAAAACATTTCTTAAGAGATTTTGCGCTTTAGTTTTTTTACATCGACTACTCTGTAAAATTATTTACAGCTATATTTGACGAGCCTGTTGGATGAGTGGTTAAGGTACTGACGCTCTGTTCTAGGGTTCCCGGGTTCGATTCCAATTTGAAAAGGAACTTTTTAAAGTTGACTCTTCTCTGGATCTGGAAATTAGGGGCAGTTACAACCGGTCTTACACAAGACCACTGTGAAATAACAGCACGTGTGCTTTTGTGTTTCGGTGAGTGAGTAAAGGGATGCCAGTGCCCATTTCCCTATCCCTTCCCAAATCCCTTATCCACAATCCTAATATAGTCGGCAGCGCACTTGGAGCACCTGTGGCGTTGCTTGTGTTATAGGCGACGGTAGCCACTTACCATAAAGCAGACCGACAGCCTGTCTGCTGACCTTAACATAAATAAAAAATATTGTAATTATAATTTAACTGCTCAGAACATATAAATTTCGAACATATTTATATCTCATATATTATGCTTTGTAAAATTAAAACATATTATATTATAATCCTAAGTTAAATATATTTACACATTAAATAATATAAAGCATCGGTCCCTTTGGAAGGGTCCCAAGCATGCTGGCTGCATTACCTCGTTGTATGGCAATGCTAATTTGTTGCCCGAGGTAATGGCCAGCTCTATTATCGCCGGTTATGTCGACCAAACGTTTCGACAAGATGTTAAAAATTTTTAGCGCGTTGGGACCCCACGGACCCAGAGATTCGACACCGAAGGGAATGAATATGTAGCCGGTGCCGATATCTCTGTATTTTTGAATTTTCCGCTTTTCGGCCGCCTCCGCAGCAGCACCAGCTGTGGTAAGTGTTCCATGAAGGTGGGACGGTGCCAAAGTGTCGACGCAGGTGGCATCCCACACTAGTGGACGACCCATCCTCCATGGAACTAGGGACATCCCATCAGGTCTCTTGCCATCATCACGCACGATACCATTTGGTTCAAGAATGGAAGGTATATTAATGGTGGCTAGAGACCGATGTATGATGTCATTTATGCTGGCGTGTCTTGAAATACGGCCGGCGCTATTAATGCAGGAAAGTCCGTGATGTCCCAAGCGGTCGACATCCCTACCACAGGGACAAGTGTGGGGGATACATACCTCTGTACCTAGTCGGAGTCCGATCGCGAGACGGAGAGTGTTGTTGTCCAGAAAGGTGCCCAAGTTAGGTGAGGGCACGGCGTGGAGCCAGAACCCCGACTCTCGGTTTTTTAACGCTCTCAATCTAGCAAGATCGGGCCCCGAAAAGCTCTCCAATAAATTATCATAAATAGTTTGACATTGTATGTCATCCCAACTCCTCTGTCTTTCCGGATTTTTTGGGGAATTTTGACTCGGAAAAGCCATATTCCAGGCGGTTCGACTCTCTTCCTGATATGCAACCTCATTGTTTAAAAGGACAGGTCCCAAGATTTTTCCAATGAGGTTACATGTGGCATGCACTGAAGAGAGGAAGGCCGGTAAGGCGACACTAGAAATTTTTCGTATCCCTAGCCCACCAAAACGGACTGGTAGGGATGCTTGAGTCCAGGACTGCTCCTTTAAATTTATATTTAAAATTATTTCTAAATTCTGTTTTACCAAATCATCTATTTTATTGAGTAAATTTTGACATTTCCAAATAGGGGATGAGCGGAGCAGAAAAGTAAATTTAGGCATAAAAAGGCAAAATTTAAGAATAAAAATAGCCGAATGGGAGTTAATGCAGACTAGTCTGTTGGAATAAGTTTTGAATTTAGTAATTTTCTCTTCGAGTACAGGTATCATGGCTTCTTCGAAAATTGGAGATCCTAGGAGAGAAAGCGAATCTTTGTTTATTACTTTAATGTGTTTTGCCAAAACCTTAAATTTTTCTATAATTTCTATTTTAGTACTGCTTATAATTTTTTCAGGAACAAAAAGTTCACATTTATCCAAATTTAATTGTAAACCAATAGTTGGAAATGCTGATAGTAATTTTGAAAAATCTGACAGAACAGACTCAGCTTTACCACCTAGGGTTCCGTCATCAA
Organism: Synanthedon andrenaeformis; assembly: GCA_936446665.2. Lineage (NCBI taxonomy): Eukaryota > Metazoa > Arthropoda > Insecta > Lepidoptera > Sesiidae > Synanthedon > Synanthedon andrenaeformis. Next base: position 6,065,447 of record OW387781.2, on the reverse strand, counting down.
GATACCACACATTAAATTTAGAATTTAGTTCATGAATTATAGAATTTATAGCTAAGCTGAATATGGCAGGACCGAGAGGATCACCCTGTTGACAACCAGTTGCTGAACAGATTTCATGTTCCCGAAACATTAATTTTGTTGGATTTCCATAACTTTGGGCCAAATAGTTATAAATTTCTGGGGTGTTTGTGAAGACTTCTTTCAACAGAGTGTCCCGATTGACCGAATTAAATGCATTTTTTAAGTCAACTTTAAGCAACACTTCACATTCTTCACTGTCTATAAAAGTACGAAGAGCATGTGTTGCAGCTTCGCATCCACCTTTAATGCCAAATCCTAATTGAATTGGTTCAAATTTAGATTTTAATTTTTCCAAAATGTGTTTTGAGCAGATTTTTGATGCTAAACGTCGAAGTGTAGATCCAACAGCAATCGGTCTGACCCCTCCATCTTTTTTGGTCAATGAAATCAAGTTTGCGCCGTATAAGATTGGTAATATTTCAGGGTGAACTTTGCCTGAAAGCATTAAGTTGATGAGTGCAGTGATTGATGATATTAGTTTTTTACCAGATTCGCCTGTAGTGTGTGAAATAAGGTCTTTTAAGTGTTGGGGGGAGATGCCGTCTAGTCCGGATGCTGAGCCATTTTTAAATGATTTGATGGCTGTGATGACATCTCCGTATTTGATTTGGAGGCAGACCTCTTGCGTCGTTGGTGGGTCTACGTTGTAAAGTGTTGCTGGAGCTGGAGGATGTTTTGAGAGGAGAGCTGCCAAGGTATCATTGGTATCAGGAGATATCACATCACTTGTGAAAAGAAGACGCGCGGCACCTTTGAGATCACCATCGCTAACTTTATTTTCCACGAGCTTGAAAATATTGTTGTGTTTGTCATTTCTAGTATTTTTAAATGTTGGTTTAAAATTGTTGTCTGCATTATATGAACAGTTTGTTTTGATTTTTTTTGTTAAACTTTCTTTATTATTGTCTAATTTTGCATGTAGGATATTATAAGAAAAATAGAATAGATCTTTCCAATCTGATTCTGAATTGTTTTTAATGATTTTATTTATGATTTTTGTAAGTGTTTCAGCGACGATAATTCTAGCACCGCGTGGAATTCTTTTCACAATGGGTACGCAACGTTTTAACTCGCTTAAACTATTATGAATGTTTTGAGGAGATGTGAGGATAGGGTATGACGAAGTAGAAGGCACTAATATATTGTTGATTTGTATGTTCGTGGTTTGCACATGTTTCTTTGTGCAATGAATGCGAAGACCTCTTCTACTATTGAAAGATCTATTGCATTCATTGCACAAATGAAGGGAGGGTGCTGTGATATCCCCTGTATCCGACACACTGCTAGCCTTACTTATCTTGAATTATCTTTGTACAGTAAAATTATATAAATATCAAACTAAATTAGAAAACACAAAATTGCAAAAATATAAAATTGGAAATAGAAAAATATTGTCATAAATTGTCACATTGTCACTTGTCAAATCTATGTTACAATTTGATGTTATAATCTCTTGCTAAAATATATATATATATGTTCCTTGGTTATAATTAATGCTGACTGTATTATATTTCCGATTTCACTTCGAACAAATCCAGTTGTTGAGCTCTCGCATCATTCTTTTGATATTTCCGTCTGAATTCAAAAGCGTTTTTCAACTCTTGCACGCATTTCACATATACGACTTACAGACACTATCGGTTTTCAGTACCTCAGATTTCAATCGTATGTGAATTCAAATGTCAAGCGTTGCACGATCTCACTACAGCAGGAGAGTCCATTTACTGGGTTTCAATACACCTTTTTTAATATTTATATCGCTTAAACACCACACAATATATACAATTTAAAATTTTATATGTATATAATCAATTTAATTTAATTTTAAAAATTTTCTTTTTACGGAGCGCAATTTTGACACCTCAAAATCTTTGACATTCGCCATTTATATAAATATATTTGTGACATGTAAAAATTAATACGTAAAAATATACACGTATTTATTTATGAACTACTTATGACTTCTGTATTTATTTCTAAATTTAAGTAAGTACTTTATCGTGAGTGACAAGAGTAACTACAAACAAGAGGAAGGAAGAGTAATCCTCCTTGTTTGATAATTAAAAACACATTACTATAATCCATGAAGCTTTATTATATAAGTTAATATATGAATAATAATACAATTTATATGAAACAATCTTGTGTATTACATCATACTTATTACATCATAATAACAGAGTTACGTATATCTTTTTGTTTATGTCATAGCAATTGCCAATAAAAAATACCCTAGTGTTAAGTATGTAGGTCATTTTATTAATTTGTAATTTTTCCATGTAAAATACAAATCCATACAGTCCCAAACCTCCAAAATTTAAGTGCATACACAATGAACATTTTGTTATTACATAAAATACGAGGAACGATATCTTTTCGCTGATAATTCTACAGAGCAGGAGCAGAATAAAAAATCACAGAACAATAAGAAGTTTATTTATATTTCATACATACTTTATTATCTAAAGTTATGACAGATCGCTTTAAATATTTATTAAAAAAATATGTAGTTATTGTTACTTCCGCTTTTATGACCATTTATGATTCTACAAATACTCTAAGGTCATTCATCAAACAATTCAATCATAATAATCACAGCTACTTACCTAGGTAGACCTTCAACGTTGGTTTATGTTACTGCTGTGAAATTTTACGAGTGAATTACAATTTAGTTCTTACGAGTATAGTTTTATATATATAATTTATAAAATGCCTACGAAATCGGCCACCCATCCTGTGCCACCGTTATTCAATGTAGTAGTAAAAACGATCTTTACATAGTTGTCAGTGCTTGTATAATCTGCAGGTTGTTCAGAACAATATGTTAATGTCGTTCCTTTTCTATCAACTATTTGTAACGAATTATGATTACAATCTCTGCCTAAGTCGTAAACCGCAAAGTGCAAAAGTAACCTTGTCCCAACAGGTGTTTCTAACTCCCACTCACAGGTACTCCTTTTTCGATAAATATCTGGGTACATAGGGCTCGTAATTCTTCCTAATTCATTATACAATTTTCCCCCGCACCCACGTCCCTTGTCCGTTATAACGTAATTCAAGTCAAACGTAACTTGATTATTTTCCACAATACGGTTATGTAATAGTAAATACCTTCCAGTTGAAAATATTGAGTTCTTGTCATCATACTCTGACACTATCTTAATCAGTAATGGACTACTGACTTTGTTACCGTCAAATATTTCAAGATAGACTTTATCATTCCAATAATCAGGATAAATAGTAATAAAATATAAGGATATTGTGTGATTTTCTGGCGCCGTAATAAGAGTATAACAATCTTCTGCTTCCTTTACTTTGGTGTAGTCATAATTAGACTGTAATCTTCCCTGTGGTTCAGTATAATTTCTACCGCAATTACCTAAATACTTAATTTCTAATTCAAAACCCTTGTGTAGAGCTATATTTGACTCAGGCGACGTAAAAATATTGAAAGTTATGTCGCCATATAAATAAAAATCGACTGACTTCTTAGTTCCACACAATACAAATTGTTCAGGAAACCTGAGAGTTTTATCATAAAAGTAAGCATGTGTGTAAAATGCATCGCTTTGGTGATTTAAAATAAAATCTTTCCCAACAGTGGCATTCATGTTAGCTTTGTTACTCCAAATCAGTAACCTATCCTTGTCGCAGTGATTAGATTCTTTATCCTCACCTTCAATATCTATGTTTTTAATAATCACATGTATTAAAGAGTATTCCTCAAAACTTTTGAAATGATAGGCACAATGTAACCCTCGTGCAATCGAGCCGTAATTAGGTGATTTTAATGTTTGTGTACTTCTAGTTACTTCAAATAGGGTCTTGCCACATAAACTTTCTTGTGAGCTTACACGAGCCTCAAATCCATGACTTACAATTTCTCCATCAGTCACAAACCTGACACTTATTAAATTTCTGGTTGAAATTATTTGTGGGGGTGCTGTGTGACCACAATATCTACCTATAACAAGGCTATTTGGGTTAATACCATCTATCACTTCTACGTAATCGCAGTCACAATGACTGAATCCTAAAGCTGTTTGATTAACATTTTTACATGAAGCTATATGAAACATAGAAAAATCTAACTTTATAACACGATCAGTAGCAGGTACTCTAATTATCCAATGACAGTCTAAATAATTTTCATATACAGCGTCTGATAAAATGTAAGGTGATTTTAATGTAAAATCTGATGAGGACAGTGTAATTTCTCCACCACAACCAACATTTTCCGAATAGCTGAAAAACACTTCAGCTTTAAATCCTTTGTAATGTACGCTACCATCGGAAACAAATTGTAGAAGCATTGTATTGTTACGACTTCGAAAAGAGGTTGTCATATTTACTTTTCCGCAAAGTAAAGCTAAACGCTGGTGTTCATTTATGGATAGTCCATTATATACACTTATATAATCATTCATACAGGCGTAATTGCTTTCCAAATCAAAGTAAAGTAATTTGAGTACTACTATTTTATTTGATGGTGCTTCGATGAACCACGTGCAGTTCAAATTATCGTCATAAGAATCAAGAGGTCCAGGAGATAACATCATAGGATCTTTCACTTGCCCCCCACAAGTGAAAGTGGAATAAGATAACTTAAATCCTTTGCGTTGAAGATAGACGTCTGTTTTAAAACGTATTTTAATTTTAGTAGCACCGCGAATTTCCGCCGGTAGTTCATTTCCACAAAATACATTGTTTTCATCAGAATCATAATAACTTGTATCTGTATAATCAACAGTGATATTGTCGTATTCGCACGAAGGTGGAGTTCCTTCTAATTCGAAGTCCAAAAATTTTACTATTATTTTATTTGCAGATGTTGACACTATTTCATAATTACAATTTAAATTTGGAGAATATGCGCTGGGATACCCTGGACTGTATAAAAATTGTTCTTTCTCATTTGCTATGAAATTTCCTCCACAAACAGTTGTCCATTGTGCCCTAAATCCATCTAATTCAGTATCAGAATCTGTGCGGAAAACCACCTTCATCTTATTATATGTTGAATTATAAACAGGGGGTAAATTCCGTCCACATAATCTAGCAACTTCAACATATGCGTCATTATTCCAGTCATATATAATGACCACATCTTTAGTACAATTTGGCGTGTCCTCAATTACGAAACGATCCACAAATGTTAGAGATATTCTTCTTCCCAAATCAATTTTCAATTCCCATGCACATTCTTCATTGGAATTATAATCCTTCGGGTAATTTGGTGAAGAGAATGTGTTTTCAAACACAGTTGAAAGTCCTCCGCATTGATTATTTTGAATAATTTTGGCAATAAGCTTAACAGTCGAGTTCATTTTTACTGCTGAGTGATATTGTACGTAACTTGTTTGATGAGGTACAATGAGAGGTTTTTCTTGTAATTCGTCTTTACAATAATGCCCCATGTTTAAAGACGTAGATGCCATACCAATTGTAATGAATTCGTTTTCGCAACTTAATTGGAAATTGCCTTCTAATTTTATTTCCACTTGGACCCTATAGGGAATTTTGATTGTCCATATACAATCCAATGAGTCATTGTAGGATGAAGGCACATTCAAAATATTTACAGGGTTTTCTCCTACATTAATTAATCCACCACATGGTTGCAATTTCCACTGGAGATTAAACTGAAGAGAACTATCAGCACCTTGAATTGCCTTGATATCCATATCTGTAGCTGGAATTCTCAGAGATACCTGCAAAATACCACAAAGAAATTTGTTTAAGCCAAAATCAAATTCGTTTATAGATTTTATTTGCAACTGTGGATCTATAAAGCGACATCTTTTTTTCTTTTCTACAGACGAATTCACTGAAGCAGTGACATATATTGTATTAAACTCATAATTATTGTTTGATGCTAATTGCACACCATAGAAATGCCATTCGCAAGTATAAGATCTTTTTATATTCGGCGATGTCAATTCTCCGGAATAACCACTTAAAGAACCTCCACATAAAGCCGGTTCGTTCGAACTAAACCGTGCTTTAAATCTATGTTGTGTTGCTAGTGGCGACAACCAAAGATAAACGGCCAGTTTGTTACCTGACGTTTCAAAAACTTGATTAGTCAGGGATTCATTTTTGCTTGGCATATTTATTATTGCAGATTGGAACTTCAAGTCGTTGTAAATACCAATCCTATGTTTATCGATTCCGAGTTCTGCATCTAAAAGTTCTATTTGTATTCTTCGTGTCTTATCTGGAACAGTTATTAACCATTGGCAGTAACGTAATGATGTTTCCCGTGGATAACCTGGTGTAGTAAGATATCCTTCAGATGTAGTAATAACTCCACCACATACACTCCTAGACGAATTAAACGTAAAACGAAATCCTCTGTTGTCGGTTGATGAATCCCATCCAGGATTTCCTACAAATAGCTTAAATATTATTTCATTAGAAAATGTTTCAATTATCAAATCTTTGTCATCATCATCTGTCTCGCAATATGTTTTCAATATACTAACGGTATTATTTAATTTCATAGTCTCTTCAATTCGAACTTTAGTACCACATGGTGTTTGCGATTCAGGTAAATCAATATCCTGAGCTTTAATCTTGAATACCTTACCAGGTGTTCCAATGATTTTCCATTCACATACTGATCCAGGTTTAATAGCGTTAAAATGCGGATAACCAGGAGAAGTTACTTCGCCAGTAAAAGCAACTATAGTACCACCACATATGTCAATGGATACGTTTGCTTTGAAACCGTTATTAGGTTCTGATAATTGAGTAACATAGCGTATGTATACCATGTTACTACTGGTTTTTATAGAGCCAGGATTTTTACCACAATATCTACCCTTTAAAGGAGCAAAGTCCGAAGTACCATCTCTTACTTCTACAAATTCTAGAGAACATTCACTAACAGTTTTTAAATCAAATCTATCGATAAAGTCTAGTCTTAATATTTCTCCTGGTGGTCCTGTAAACACCCAAACACATTCTGAATAAGGATATGGCACTGAGGGATAATTAGGGGAACTTATTGTTTCCCAAGGGTGGTCATCATCTAATGTGGAAGTAACACCACATTCAATACCTTTTTCTTCAAATCGTAAACGAAAACTTTGAAATATTCCTGGACTTCTAATGTTACTAATATAACTTATAAATAACGAATTACTTGACGTTTTTAGATCGTTCCTGTTCTCGTGTGAATAGCCACAATATTTTCCATTTCCTAATAGTGGTGATTCAATTGAGCCTCCATTTCTTAATACGACATACATATTACAAATCTCTGCTCGATTAGTAATGTTAAATTTTTCAAAATCTAACTTAACTACTCGACCAGGACGAACTTTCACTGACCATTCGCATCGTAATTCATCACCGTTTAAGAAATTCCTCCAATCAAGCCACGTAGGTCCAATAACACCAGATGAATTATATATTGATCCACCGCACATTGAAACTACTTCACCATGAAATCCCTTTCGAGTAATAGAATGATCACTTCTAAATGCAATTTTCATATAAGTGGAAGAATTTGTCATTTCGTTTAATTTCTCTATAACACAAACATGTTTTCTTAAAGGTTGCCAATCAAGTCCTGTATCAGAAGAGAAAACTGAAATATAATCAGCAAAACAATTTGGAGTTTCTTCTAGTTGAAAGCTCCTAAAAATTAACTTTAAGTGGTGGTCAAATGTTGTCTTAAATATCCATTCACAATTTGATTCATCGTCATACTCATTTGGATAATTTGGTGACTCAATAGTCTGTGTTTGACCAGGTAAAACAAATTTGATTTCTTTCGAACCACAATTAACTTCCTCTCCCAAATTGTTTTCATCCACTAAACTATCAGATTTTTTCCAAGAAAGATGGAATAAGGAGCCGCTATTCGTTTCGTCTAATTTAAGTTTTATATACACCGAATTAGTAGTTGTTTGTATTATTCTATTGTTCTCACTGAGTAGTCCACAAATTTCTTCTAAAATTGCAGCTTCATCATCGAAACCATCATAAAAAATAAGGGCATTGTTACACACTGAATTATACACTGGTATTTCTAAGCGATCTATTCTAACTGTTACTTTGCTAGAACTGGAAGTAAATATTCTCCAAGTGTATTCACCTGAACCATCGTATTGGAAGGGGAAAAGAGGTGAAGCTATTTCTCCACTTTCTCCAGTAATTTCATTGCCGTGTAAAAACCCGTAATGTATCAAAAACCCTTTTCTGGTATTTTTATTATTGCTGTGAAACTTTATATATAATTTTGTAGCTGCAGTGTTATTAGTCGGAATTTCATTGCCACAATAAACGCCTAATAGGTTTCCTACGCTACTGTTTTCTCTAATTTCCAAATAATCATCATTACACAGTTCTGAGTACTCTAAATCAAAATGTTCAAATGTTACATATACCTTATTTCCTGGTGACGTGCTTAAAATCCACTCACAGCTCGTACTAACTGGGTAAGATTGTGGATAATTTGGAGACGCAATGCTACCTTCTTCTGAAGTTAAAGAACCACCACAAAAAGTTGTTATTGCTGTATAATGCGCAAAAAATTTACCAGCAATTGTGTCGGCATATGTTCCGAATTGCACAGTAAGGGCACTACCATGACTTACTATCGTTGGAGGAATTTTACGTCCACAATATTCGTCTATTAAGGGTGCGTTTTCATCATCACCGTCAAGAACTCTTAAGAATGATGAAGGGCAGTTTCTATCTGTGACAATATCATTACTTTTTGGCAATGACATGTGTGTTATGGTAAGGGATATTTTTTGATCTGGTTTAGGAGCTAAAATAGTCCAAAAGCAAGACCTATTCGAAAAACTCGTGTACTTTTCATTTGAAATAATTCCATCATAGTGGGCTTGTATAATTGCACCACAAACCATGGTAAAGTTAGCTTTGAAACCCTTAGCAGTGCCGTAGCTGTTAGTCCTAAATTGCAAAATTAAAACATTTCCTTTGGAAATAATCGGAGAAACTAATGAATATGGACAGATACGGTGTGTATAATTAGATTTATAATAATAAGCATCTTCATATACATTAATGTAATCATCACATCCATTTTCATTATCCGCATATAGATCTAAGTCTACGAAATTTAACTCGATTCGATGTCCTTTTGGTACATTTAGCGACCACAAGCAATCCAAATTGCTATCATAATTTTTTTTAGGGTAATTTGGCGAGTAAATTATTCCTGAATGCGATTCGATTCTCCCACCGCAACTATCCACGCTAAAAGAATCGAAGTTGGATTTAAAATAAACGTCTTTCAAAGAGGAACTTTTCACGAATTTTATGAACATAATATTAGTGGTTGTTGATATTGTCGATCTGCCCCGATGACAAATTTTCGTAATCAGTGGAGAAGCTGTGTTTTGGCCATTGTATATTTCAATTGCATCGGTTGTGCAATTTTTAGTTTCCATCATATTAAGATCTGTAACTGTTAGAGTGACTTTAGTTCCAAGTTCGCTTTCTATTAGCCACTCACACTCAATTTCGCCAGATGACGTTAAATTGCGATCTACTAATATGGATCCGTATCGCTTTTGTATATTTCCACCACATCCATGTTTTACCCATTCTACACGGAAGCCAGAGTGAGACGAAAATGATCCAGTTACAAATTTAATCTGTACAGAATTACTTTTTGTAGTAAAAGTGCGTGGCGCTATTGATCCACAAAGTTTATGACCGAAACTTGAATCAGCAGGTTCTTTAAGTTGCAAGAAATCTATATCACACTCTGAAACTGAAGTAACAGTTGGGCCAACTAAAGGTACCGTTCCATCAATACGCCTCCATCCAAGATATGTTGGAGCATAAATGTCGAAATTTCTGAAGGAAATATTTATTTTGTTTCCTTTTGGAACGTTTACGGTCCACAGACAATTAAGCAGTCTTGGATAATTATTTGGATAATCTGGGCTCTCAATTATACCGTAACTTCCAGTTATATTATTTTGACAATCCGTTTCGTAATGAAGTAAAAACCCCTTTCCTCCTATGAAAAAATCTGATCGAAATTTTATGTAAGCATAATTTGCAGATGTATATAAATTATTTGTTTTTGGTGATAACTGACAAAGTTTCCCTAATCTGTTAGCACTACTATCACGACCGTCAAAAATTTCTACGTAATCATCTCTGCAATCATTCGTTAACTCCAATTGCAAATCCTCAAAAGTTATATGAATTTTTGAACCTGCACTGGTAACAATTCTGTAAAAACATTCTGCGTTATCGTAGTAATTCTGAGGATAATTTGGTGATGATATTGATCCCAAAGAACTTGTTAACGTTCCACCACAACCTATTAAAGAGCCATCCCATTCAATTTTAAACCCATTACCCGTTATGTAAAAGTCTGAATGAAAACGTAAATAGATTATATTTGTTGTAGACGTTATAGTTTTTTGTTTAAATTTACCACAATACGTCCCAATTAGTGGAGAAGTAACTGAACCTCCATTTCTTATTTCTAAATAATCACCATGATCGCATTTATTACGTATAGGACGCTCTAGATCAAATTCAGTTATATTAATTTTGATTTGCTGACCAAATGGAACTCTGAGCGTCCATGCACAATCTCGGTTGGGTTCATATCGTTTAGGCCAGCCAGGAGAATATATAAAACCATGTGATTTAATATATATACCATCACAATTTGTTCTTTCATCTAAGAACGTATACGAAACAGAAAATCCAGGTAAATTAACGCTTCCATCAGATTTGAATTGCATTAACAGACGATTAGTTGAAGTTGTTAAAGCTGGTGGTTTGTTTTCGCCACAAAATTTTCCTATGGTTTCATTTTTGTTGTTATCGTCTATTTCAATGAGTTCTAGATAATCACTATGACAAGAAGGCATATTCTCAAGACTAAACCTAATAAATGATAATTTAATACGCATTCCTTCAGGAGCAATTAACATCCATTGACAAAATTCTTGATCACCATATACATCAGTACCTTCTTTAGGGTGGTTAATTATTCCCGTATTTGCTTTGTATATTCCGCCACATGTTGTGTCAATGCTCGTATAATTTGCGTAAAATCCAGTTCCAGATACACTTATGTCAGATTGAAATCGTATATACAAATAATTATGAGTAGATACTAATGGAGGGGGTATATTATCAGACCCACAATACCTTCCTAAGAGAGTAGAGTTAATATTTGGACCATCTCTGATTTCTACGTTATCATATTGACAATTAAAGTATCTGTTATCTTCTATATTAAAATCTTGGAAAGACAAAGAAATTGCTTTCCCAGGAATAGTAACAATAACATATTCACATACTCTGTTTTCGGGATAATTAAATGGATATCCAGGAGATTTAATTATTCCGCTATCTCCTGTCAAAGTTTCTAAGCAGACAGTTTCATAGGTTAGTTTAAACCCTTCATAGGAAGTAGTTATATCTGACTTGAACTTAATGAAGAGATTGTTTGAACTAGAAATATATGTCTTGGGATATGTAGTGCCACAAAAACGGCCAACTAATGGAGACTCTACTGAGGGTCCATCATACACCTTTAAATAATCGTAACGGCATTTAAAAGCTCTTTCCAATTTAAAACTTATGAAATTTATACGTATTTGTGTGTTGGGACTCGTCTTAATTTTGTACTCACATATTAAATTATTTAAATATTTGCCATTAAAAGATGGAGAAGCGATTTCCCCTCGATCTTGAGTATAATAACCACCACACCCAGGTACACCTCCTATAGGAGCGTAAGATATTTGAAATCCTTTTCCTGAACCGTACGCGTCCGAATGAAAGTGTATAAGTATGACAGAGCCAGCTGATTCTATAGGTGCCGGTTGTGTGGAGTTACAATATTTACTTATGAGAGGATCACTAACATGTTCACCATCAAAAATTTCTAAATAGTCAAAACTACAATTTGGATGTGATTCGATGTCAAACTCAAAAAAATGTAACTGTATTCTTTTTCCATACGAAGTAGTCAACTTCCAGTAACAATCCCGATTAGGTGGATAGTTTCCTGGTGAACCGGGTGAGGAAATATGACCGTGTAGAGTAGCATTAACATCCCCACCACAAATTGGCTTAATACTTGTCCAGTGTAATGCAAATCCATCCTTAGCTATAGATTGATCTGATCTGAACCAAAAATACAAATTATTGAAGCTAGATATAATGTTTCCTCCTTTAGGATAGTCTTTTCCACAAAATCTACCTATCAATTGGCTAGCAGAACTACGACCATCATGTATTTGGAGAAAATCATATATGCATTCACTGTTTTCTTCTAAATTAAATTTACTAAATGTCACATTTATTACTTTATCTAAGTCAGTATGAATAATCCAGGCACATCTAGCATTGTGATTATAAGTTGTATTTGATAATGGATAAACTATACTTCCCTCTTCAGCATCTAATACTCCTCCACAAGTCTTCGAAATTAGTTGACATAATGGGCCTGAATATTGAGCAGTACATTCACATCTGAATCCTCTTTCCGCGTTGTCATCGGGCCGGCACGTTCCTCCATTTCGACAATGGTTAATTGCACAAATGTCTGTAGGTACGTCACAATGTGCGCCACTGAACCCTCGGAAACAGACACATGTATACCCTGAAACGAGAGTATGACACTGCCCATGATCACCACATGGTTTGGAATCACACCCAAGAGTGAAGTTATCATTGGTTGATATGTAGCATCCATGAAGTCCTATTCCATCGCCAAACATACCAACCGGACATACACATTGTGATCTTTCTCCACCAAATGCTGGATTTTCTATACATTGTGCGGAAGGATGACAACCCCCTCTGTTAATACTGCACGATCCCCTCCAAGAACAAGTTATACCATCGCCTTGATATCCTGGTGGACATGGGCCACAAATACGTGAACCAATAGTATTGTGGCACGCAACCTTTGGCATTGTACTACATCCGCCATTTGGTATAATCAAACATTCATTAATATCGGAACAAATACGACCATCTCCTTCATATCCAGGAGGGCATTGTCCACATGCAAATGTGCCTGGTAAATTTATGCATTCCACTTTTGGATTAACAGAACAACGGGGACCTTGGCTAGCCTCACATTCATTTACATCAGTTAGACAAGCAGAACCCGTGGCGTTTGTTGTCCATCCTTGATCACAAATACACTTGATGCCTACGGCTCCATTTGGAACGGGTATACAAATTCCATGACCACACATTTCGTAGTCACCTCCAGAGCAATCTTTTAATTTTCTAGTACAATGTAGCCCATACCAGCCGGTTCTGCAGAAACATTCATATGAACCTTGTCTATTTATGCATGTAGCTCCATTTTGACAGCCCAAATCAGTACCTGCGAAATTTCTACATTCATTTACATCCATGTCACAATGTTTACCTTCCCAATTTGATGGGCATAGACAATGAAATCCGTTTAGCAAATTTAAGCAGGTTCCGCCATGTTCGCAAGGACTAGATTTACAATCATCGTTGTTGAATCGTCGGTCTATAGAATTTTGAAGATTTACAACATTTGTTCGAAGAGTTTTAAACTTCCTCCAAAGCAACGAGACGTTTAAGAACAAGTTGCTGTAAGGTGCATCGCGCTCCCTTGGAAGAGACTGTTCAATTGCATCTAGTCTTTTGAGTATACCATTAGCTCCATTCATAAATTTATCAATTTCTTCTTGTGAGGAAGGTATTGGCGTTCTGCTGCCGCTTGTTATGTTAATGTCCAATATATTAAGGGTGCCAATATAAATAGTCGCCTTAGGTCCTTTAGCGCGCAAATATAAATTCTTATCGTAGGCTGATTCGATTATTAAATTTCCATCGTCTGTACTAATTCTGGGTCTATCACTATACACTTCACTACTTAAATGTTCAAACCAAATTATTAAAAAAAGACACTGTATAAGTAATTTTAACATCCTTTTAGTTGTTACACTTCAGTTGAGATGTTGAAGACTGGCCGTTAGCCACACAGTTCACACAATATGAGGGGCGTACTAAGAATACGCCCACCAGCGGTATAAATGATTATTATGGGCCATGTGGCTCGTTGTTCTGATAAATGAAATTATTCATAGATGACAAATTTTAAAATCTAGAACTTTCTAGTTTATAAAACGGTAACTATAGACAAAAAAATCGCATTTTGGAAATCAAGTCATTTAAAAAACAAATTTATATTGTGTAAATTACAAACGATACTTTTAAATCTTGTAGTCAATTTTCAATAGTGGATCGTATTTAAAATAAAAACACTACTATCTTATTAGCAAATAAATAAATATATCGGAAAATATTATGAATACAATAGACAATAGTCATTTTGTGTAAGCAATGTATGGGGGAAACAAACAAATTCATAAAATTTTGAAACTTGTGTGGGTTATACCTTTGGGTGTGCTGAACAAAACCCACAACTCTCCCCCCCTTTCTACTTGCCGCTTCACCCCCCCCCCCCCCCCCGCATCGTGAAATTTGTCTAAACAAAAAATGTTTTATATTTCAAAATTTTCAAAACTTTATTAATTTGTTTGTCTGAAAACACAGAATGACCGTACTATAGCTGTTCACCCGATTTCGTACGCACTGTTGTACGTTTTACGAAAATCCAACAAAAACCTAACATTATGAATTTCAATTCTCAAGATGAATAAATCAAGATTTCAAAATGGTATAACGCATACTTTCTTCTTTCTATTTTTTTTTTAATTATAATTTTAACCATTTCGAGCTCAAAAAATCGAAAGTACAATTATTTTTTCGTTTTAAAGTTCGGTCACATATTTATACTTGATTGATATCGGGAGCATCTATTGATATTTTTTTTGTGCCAACCATGTACATTATGTAAATTATGTTATTGGAAAATTGCGAATCTTCACGATTTTTTGCCAACACTCAAAATCAAATCAAAATCAAAATATTTTCATTATCAATTAGGTTTCTCCAAGAAACTTATGATCGTCATTATAAATTTAAATCTACCAGAGTTTCGGAAAAAAAGCCAAGATGACGATCCTGAGAAGAAACCCCGAAACAATTAATTTAATTGCATAAAGCGATTCTAGGTGCTTAGTCACGAGAGTAACATTCTACTCTACCACCCCGTAAGCCTACATTATTACTCCTTTATCAATGTATATCTCATAATTAATAATAATAAAAATATATTAATTTTAAACAAGAACCACCTTTGACCAACTTTAACATTTACAAAACATTCCTGGGTTATTCGTAAATGGATTTCATTAAATATAATATCCAATATCCGGGCACGTTATTCATTACGTCGCGGGTTCATAAATTGAACAAGTCGATAAATTGCTCTAGTCAACCTTATTTCTGATCATGAAATACATATTTCGTGCTAAGTTTTTTAAGTATTTCTTTTTTATTATTTTTAATGTTTTCCTATTAATAATAATATATTAATAATAAACAGTTGATATATTTAAAAATGCAATAAATGTAACGATTTCGATTAGATCTTATTTGTATAGTGTTTCAGAAGAGAAAAGAGAGAACCTTGAGTTTATTAGCGAATGTCACAAGAAGTGAATGCATGGTCTTTCGGGACGGAAGGAAGTATCCTGATACCATACCACCTACAAAACTACTATAGGGATATATAATTGTCTATCGGCTGATTATTAATAATTAATAATTAATTAATCGGCTTATCGCCGATTAATTGAATTCAAACATAAAAAATAAGAAAATAATATATATATATATATTTTTTAATTTATTCAGGAAACAAACAGTCATTATACATATTATTTTACAATATACATAAATTATTATGATATTATTATCATAATATTATTATGATTAGTTGCTCTAATGTCAATTTTTAATTGTAACGCAAAATCTGTTGAATTTACGTAAACTGTGTCGAAATGCAGATATAGCGCTTTAGGAGACTTGGCTGCTATCGCATTAAATTCCGTACTTGGGAGCTATGATGATAATTTTGCTAAATTTTAGTAAATTACGATTCTAAATATTTGTTTTTGTTAATATTTCTAAATAAAGTAAGTTTATTTTTTCATATGGATTGTCAATTATCCGATATAATAGTTTTTTGTTTTTTGAGTGCCGACTTTAAATCACGAACTAGCGAAATATTCTAGAATTGAATATAGACTACTGAGCGCAGTGAGTGATTTAAAGGCACGAGACAGAAAAAAATTTGTTCTCGCGTTAAATATACAACTTTTCACCTCAAAGCGAGAAAAGCGTTAATAGGTCATCTTTAAGTAAGAAAATCAATTAAGATAATTTTTTAAACAATTATATTTATTAAGTGTAGTCAACAAACTCTCATAAAACATCTTAATTACTAATATTAAAAGTTATAAGTAAATTTAGTGCAATTTGTCAGATTAAAGGTTTGTTCGAAACTCAAATGGTCGTATTGTTTACTTGCGTAAAAGCTATATTCAGCATTAGAAACTTGCCCTTTTCAACTCTTTTGGAGTGAATAATTCCAACAGATGGTGTTCGAATTTCGAATCACTTTTCCTCACGCTCGCAGCAGAAATCGATTTTGCTGCGAGTTTTTAGACACCAAAAGCACCCTTTTCGTGCTGGAGAGGTGAAAATAATATAATTATTATATTAAACTATCCCTTATTATGTAATACAAGCACTTTAAATCGACTAAGTATGATACTAAACCAATAAAAACCAAAAGAACTTGTGTAGTACAAAAAAATATATAATATTTTATATAGTTAGTTTCAAGCGTTAATCCAACGGATTGTCAATAAGCAGAAGGTTCTGGAGTTAATTTATGTGAAAGGGGAATTTTCGCGCTTAAATGTGGAGATAAATACGGAAGAACAACGTTTCTGGCGATGCTCAATTTACGGTATTTACAATAAATCCCCCGATAGATAAGTCGCGAGATTAGTTGCTTGACAGTGTTTTAATGCATTTAATGAACGAATGTTGGAGAAAAACATTTTTGTTGAAAATTATTAAAAAAAAAATCTCCTTTTAATATGCTAAGACAAAGAATGTTTTTAATAATAACGCTGGAAATCTCAGTGAGGTTGTAAGTTAAGATTAAGTTTATTTAATTGTAATGTTATTATTTGTTATTTATTTCGTCTAACGAGTAACCAGAAAGGTTTGGACTGTATGTCCAGTTTGTATATTTTATTTATGCACTAGGAATAATTACTTAAGCCAGCACCCAGCCAATTTTTTTTCTCTATTTATAAATTTAATGAAAGTATAATTTCTTACTCTGAAACAGTTACTTATTCAAATAAGTGTTCGTTACACATTCCGTTCTGCAAACGGAATTATACAAGTAATACCTTTTTGTATCGCTGTTGCAAATTTTATAACGAACACTTGCTAGATCTGGATATTTTCAGTTGTCCTATAGGAGCCTATAAACGAAACCTTAAACAAGCTCTCGAAAATATAGTTGTGTAGTGTCCTTTTTGTTATGGCCAGTTTATTTGTTTATTTTGTATGTTATATGGTATTTGTTAACTGTTTCTTGCTTTTTTTGTGTTTTCTCCTAGCTCGTAATGTCTTGTAATTTATATGTTTTAGTAATTTAGTGGAAACTTTGCTGATTTATGTTCTTCTTGTATGTATATGTATAATGTGTAGCGAGATATTGTATGTTTCCCTAATATAAATAAAAAAAAAATTAAAAAAAAATAACAATTAGCACATCTACATTTTCCGCTCTTCTCAAAAATTATTATAGACATCTTTTTGACCACAGTAATATATTTAGGTACCTACAACAGGTACATTTTTTTTTGAGAAAATTACGATTATATTATATGTATAGATATATCTACTCTCCATATAGAGATGCATCTTATCAACACGATTCTCCCCTATCGTTAAATTTTTACATAACCACTAAAATATACAGTTTATTAAACCTGCTAACATAAAGTTGAGTATTATCACGAATATGCTTTATTACAGCGCGAGTATAAGCAATTTAAATTTTAAATTTAAGTGGGTAATATTAAAGAAACTGCACAGGCCACTTCATAATTGTCAATTTATCATTGTCAAAGCTTAACGTGGTAGTGAAAAGCTTAACTTTACAACAACGCTGAAAGCAAAATAATTGTAATCTCAGAACAAATTCTTGTCAATTAGATAAAATGTAAATAAAAGCACATTTTAACATTAAAATTTATTTTAGACGAGGCACTATTGCATCACTGGCAAGTATGATATTTTTAAAATAAAATGTATTTTGTCATTCATTGTCAATATGTGTGTTGTGTCCTTATTAAATAAAACAAATTTTCTTTACTTCTTCTTTCTTTCTTGAGCATACTTTCTAAATGGTTTTTTTTGCTATTGCTTTCACTTTTTAGCTGCCCACGTTTCATCAAACCTTAAGTATTTTTTTATGTAGGTAGGTAAACAGGCTGACAGTCCACTTATGGTAGGTGACTACCATCGCCTATAACAATGCCACAGGTGCTTCAAGGGCGCTATCGACTACAGTAGGACAAGGGAAATCCCTTACTCGCTCGCATACAGCAGTCAAAATATAAGTAGACTACTTAATAATGTTATGTTTTAAAATAACACTCCAATAAGATTGGAGCGTAAAGTATTAACATTCACGGTTACAACATATGTAAATCGATATACCTATCATGCAATGCAAACAACACATGCATCAAAGTCACCACGAACATAGGTACGTAACGTAATTTACCTATTCGATATGATTGAATGGGTAAACTAAACGGCATACGGCGGAGTATATTATATAGGTAATGTGGAATATCTGCAAAGACAGTTTCAAAATTAAGGATTTTCCTGACAGGGTAAATAAAGTATAAATAAATAAAAGAATAATTGATGTAATTTTTTGTCAAGTTATTAAAATAAAGCAATTTATTCATGATAATCCCTCAATGATATTAATAAATCAAAAATGGAAAGGCACTTCTATCGATATGATATTTCGTTTATATAATACAATTACATCATTTATATTCAATGTCAAATTCTCAAATCGTAGATTAATCTACTCATATTACTTGTATTATTATAATAATATGTAGTTGAACCCGGCCCCACTTCGCTGCGGCTCAGTCAGCAACGTTCAACGTATGAAAATTATGTTTTTTTTATATAATAAAACAAATCTATTTCCGTTGGAATTTTGGGAAAAAAGTATATAATAAGTATATAATAAGTATATAATCCTCTGTTTAAATGCAATGTTGTGTAAAAATGTCAAGTTAATCTATCGGCTAGTTTTCGAGTTTTTAAAGCATACACAAACTAACACATCATTTTTATATATATATATATATATAGATAAGTAATATGAGTATTTGTATTATTTTTTAATAACTATCTTACTCTCTCTCTCGCACATTTTCTCGCTTGCGCGACGTAACTTGGGCCTTATAAAGTATCTTATTGTATCTGAGGACATTTCCGTGTCGTATACATTATATTGAAATAAGCTTTTCAAGGAAAAATAGACATTTAAATGAACCACTAACGCAATTCCGCGAAACATTTTTTTGTTTAACCACATAACTAATTAACAATAACAATAAATTTTATTTGACACAAAGGACATTTATATATTACATAGATTACATACATATACTTAAAAAGACACACATACGTCCACTGCCACAAATCACTGCCACTGGAAAATATTTAAATAATTAAACGAAAAATAACGTACGTCACCATTGTCTATGAGGATGAATAAAAGTACAACATACTATGAAAATAAATTGAGGTCATACGATCATGTCCGATGATGAGGTAACGGTCCACGAAATTGAGATCGTATCATACAAATATAAGTTCTCACAGTGAAGGAATTTTGGTTGTCTCGACTCATAGTTCCTTAGTTTTTTAATATTTCAGATGTATTGTAAATCTGGAATGAAGAACTAATTGGCTTCTATTAAGGCACTGAAATTCAGCGAGGTCAGAAAATATCTTTTTGGAGCAAAATGCCTAAATGTGATCAAAATTATCACTTTTCTGTGGGGCGAATTTCCAAAACTCAACCTCTCCATCGAAATAATACCTAAAGTAAGAACACAAATCAAAGAGATTATATCTAATCACAGTAACTATCAATACAGCTTTGCTAAAACCTAAAAATAAATTACGTAGTTCCCTATTTTTATTCGAATTTCCATCGCAGAATAGGGGCGACACGGTTTATGTATCACTTCCTGTCAGCTAAAAACATGTGAAAAACACAAACAAATTAAATAATGAGCGCTGCTGCCTTATTACCTTTACAAAGAATGTAGTGAAGTAACCTAATTGCGCTTGAACCAATCAGCCAATCAGACAGTCGTGACGAAGACGACCGCAAACGCGCTTGGGTCAGACAACTTCTCACTTGTCTGACATGTAATTACGTAAACAATATTTGGGTTTCTTAAAGATTTTTAATTGTTTCGATTATCACTTTCCTATGTATCACTTGTCTGGATCCTCTTAAACAGGAAAGTAATAACACTACAAGAAAGTGACATACATCCATAAAATTATTATTTCTTATATGAATTCATGTATTAGCGTACCTGAGGGATGAAAATTACGTATTATATAGCATATCAAATTGTGTTTAATAATATACTTTCCTGGATATTTCTCATTAACGTAAATAACGTTAGCAATGAGTTAACATCATAATATTTTTTAACGGTTTTCAGTCGATGTATAAAAAATATCTATTGCCAAGTACGTCACTTATTATGCCTTTTTATACACGTTTAAAGAATTATTTTGATTTTCTTGCGCCATTTATCACTTGTCTGTGCTCAAAAAATATAAAAAGGGCCATATTTTAAATATTTACCAATATATTGTCTGACCCACAAAACTTTAGCTTATTTAAGTCAAGATTATTTAAGTATTTAGCTCTGGTCACTGCACACTAAACCTAGTAAAAAATCACTAAGCTAAAAACGTCCGTTTTTTCCTTCATAATGAGAACTAGCCGTACAAATATTTAAACTCACTTCCAGGAAAAAAAAACAATTAAATTTAGAGAGATATTAATAAAATAGTTTGATTTCATAAGTACCTACATGTAACCTATAATATATTTACATGTTAATTAATAACAGTGAGAGCATCAAACAGAGTCCGTTTGTGGATAAAGTTCACTCAGGATACGCCAACAAGTAGTTACAGGATAAGTAAGTCGGAAGCGGAAACTATGGTAATCAACCAACTAGCCTTGATTGCTCGGAAAATAACTTTTGCAAACTACATTTTCGGGTCACTTGTTATTTTCCAATACATTCATTAGTTTAATTATAATAGTATATTTTTACATTACAGAAATATATATTAATATTTTCATATCTACACTAAATATGAAAACCCTCTAGTAATGGCAGGACACACTGCGTCCCGAAGTCATTTGCATTGCGTGCCTGGCGACAATATTCAACCTCCCTCTGCATCTATCCCCTTGTATCCTATCAAAGTTGACAGCGCACTCGCAGTCAGCCTGTCTGCCGAACTTTATCATGAAAGAAAATATTTTACGTTACTTAATCAAATTTCTATTTGTTTTTTTTTAATCCTATTTTGCCTCTACACAGCGCATATACTATATTAGCACGACTAAGAAAAATTGTTATATTTTTTAAGATGACGAGTAGTTCGGGCGTATGCAGTATCCGTTATCTGTCATCTGTAACGTCTCTCGAGTCGTCGGGTTATCTTTAAGTAAAAAATTTATTCAACACTATGAACCCACTGACAATACGAATAGCAATATGAAGGTAGCAAAAATGACCCCCTTTTAATGAAACTTGAAGACTGAAGGTAGTGTGTGATCAATTTGTTTTTTATATTTAGGTTGTTAGACAGGCTGACGGTTCCCTTGAAGGTAGGTAGCTACCGTCGCCTATAATACAAGCAACGCCACAGATTTTTTTTATATCGACGGATATTTTTTGAGTGACATTTTGGAAATGGGCTCTAGCATGCTTTACTGACTTATCGAAACACAATATTGTACACGTGCTGTTATTTCACAGTGGTCTTCTGTAAGTGGGTGGTTACTGCTGCCAGACGAGCTGTCAAATGCCTGCGAAACGCAATGTGCTCTGTCACTATTAACACTTCTTTTTATTTTATTTTTCTTTAGTTAGAGTATGATTTCAGCACTGCATAATATCTATATACAGTAATGCCCCCCTATGCAAAACGTTTAAATTTATTAACTTAACAGTTAATCATAACAAACAGATACAACAACTTATTTACATAAATGTTTTACTGCCTATTTGCAGTTCTCCTTAAGAAATGCACCTTCTGAGAAATTTTACGGTTCAATTCAACGAATAGTACTAAAGAGGAATGTACTTTACGAAGTTCTCTTGGAAAGAATTTCTTAGCGAAAAACTTTGAAGAAACTACGTTAATCAACAGACAAGAAGCTCCACTGCATCTCAACAGATCTAAAATACAAACAGATATAAAAACAGACCTGGTAGCTAGTCAAATGATCATCGTGACATCTGATATAAATCAATATAATCTCATAACATAACATAACTTGGTCATCCCCTTTTTTTTTACAAGAGGAATCCATCATGGAAACTTACCGGCCCGGAACAGACCGGTGGGTTATGTCGGACTCCTGCTCCGAGATGGTAGTGGGGTAGACCTACCGACTAAACCTCTTGGCGTTCTCCGCGTTTGCTATAGGCGAAGTTGCGAGGTCGGACGAACACTTCCGCCCCGAGATGGTAGTGGGGTAGACCTACCGACTAAACCTTTTGGCGTCCTCCGCGTTTGCTATAGGCGAAGTTGCGAGGTGTGACGAACACTCCCGCCCCGAGATGATAGTGGGGTAGACCTACCGACTAAACCTCTTGGCGTCCTCCGCGTCTGCTATAGGCGAAGTTGCGAGGTCGGACGAACACTCCCGCCCCGAGATGGTAGTGGGGTAGACCTACTGACTAAACCTCTTGGCGTCCTCCGCGTCTGCTATAGGCGAAGTTGCGAGGTCGGACGAACACTCCCGCCCCGAGATGGTAGTGGGGTAGACCTACCGACTAAACCTCTTGGCGTCCTCCGCGTTTGCTATAGGCGAAGTTGCGAGGTCGGACGAACACTCCCGCCCCGAGATGGTAGTGGGGTAGACCTACTGACTAAACCTCTTGGCGTCCTCCGCGTTTGCTATAGGCGAAGTTGCGAGGTCGGACGAACACTCCCGCCCCGAGATGGTAGTGGGGTAGACCTACTGACTAAACCTCTTGGCGTCCTCCGCGTTTGCTATAGGCGAAGTTGCGAGGTCGGACGAACACTTCCGCCCCGAGATGGTAGTGGGGTAGACCTACCGACTAAACCTCTTGGCGTCCTCCGCGTCTGCTATAGGCGAAGTTGCGAGGTCGGACGAACACTCCCGCCCCGAGATGGTAGTGGGGTAGACCTACTGACTAAACCTCTTGGCGTCCTCCGCGTCTGCTATAGGCGAAGTTGCGAGGTCGGACGAACACTCCCGCCCCGAGATGGTAGTGGGGTAGACCTACTGACTAAACCTCTTGGCGTCCTCCGCGTCTGCTATAGGCGAAGTTGCGAGGTCGGACGAACACTCCCGCCCCGAGATGGTAGTGGGGTAGACCTACTGACAACCTCTTGGCGTCCTCCGCGTTTGCTATAGGCGAAGTTGCGAGGTCGGACGAACACTTCCGCCCCGAGATGGTAGTGGGGTAGACCTACCGACTAAACCTTTTGGCGTCCTCCGCGTTTGCTATAGGCGAAGTTGCGAGGTGTGACGAACACTCACGCCCCGAGATGATAGTGGGGTAGACCTACCGACTAAACCTCTTGGCGTCCTCCGCGTCTGCTATAGGCGAAGTTGCGAGGTCGGACGAACACTCCCGCCCCGAGATGGTAGTGGGGTAGACCTACTGACTAAACCTCTTGGCGTCCTCCGCGTCTGCTATAGGCGAAGTTGCGAGGTCGGACGAACACTCCCGCCCCGAGATGGTAGTGGGGTAGACCTACCGACTAAACCTCTTGGCGTCCTCCGCGTTTGCTATAGGCGAAGTTGCGAGGTGTGACGAACACTCCCGCCCCGAGATGGTAGTGGGGTAGACCTACCGACTAAACCTCTTGGCGTCCTCCGCGTCTGCAATAGGCGAAGTTGCGAGGTTGGACGAACACTTCCGCCCCGAGATGGTAGTGGGGTAGACCTACCGACTAAACCTTTTGGCGTCCTCCGCGTTTGCTATAGGCGAAGTTGCGAGGTGTGACGAACACTCCCGCCCCGAGATGATAGTGGGGTAGACCTACCGACTAAACCTCTTGGCGTCCTCCGCGTCTGCTATAGGCGAAGTTGCGAGGTCGGATGAACACTCCCGCCCCGAGATGGTAGTGGGGTAGACCTACTGACTAAACCTCTTGGCGTCCTCCGCGTCTGCTATAGGCGAAGTTGCGAGGTCGGACGAACACTCCCGCCCCGAGATGGTAGTGGGGTAGACCTACCGACTAAACCTCTTGGCGTCCTCCGCGTTTGCTATAGGCGAAGTTGCGAGGTCGGACGAACACTCCCGCCCCGAGATGGTAGTGGGGTAGACCTACTGACTAAACCTCTTGGCGTCCTCCGCGTTTGCTATAGGCGAAGTTGCGAGGTCGGACGAACACTTCCGCCCCGAGATGGTAGTGGGGTAGACCTACCGACTAAACCTTTTGGCGTCCTCCGCGTTTGCTATAGGCGAAGTTGCGAGGTGTGACGAACACTCCCGCCCCGAGATGATAGTGGGGTAGACCTACCGACTAAACCTCTTGGCGTCCTCCGCGTCTGCTATAGGCGAAGTTGCGAGGTCGGACGAACACTCCCGCCCCGAGATGGTAGTGGGGTAGACCTACTGAGTAAACCTCTTGGCGTCCTCCGCGTCTGCTATAGGCGAAGTTGCGAGGTCGGACGAACACTCCCGCCCCGAGATGGTAGTGGGGTAGACCTACCGACTAAACCTCTTGGCGTCCTCCGCGTTTGCTATAGGCGAAGTTGCGAGGTGTGACGAACACTCCCGCCCCGAGATGGTAGTGGGGTAGACCTACCGACTAAACCTCTTGGCGTCCTCCGCGTCTGCAATAGGCGAAGTTGCGAGGTCGGACGAACACTCCCGCCCCGAGATGGTAGTGGGGTAGACCTACCGACTAAACCTCTTGGCGTCCTCCACGTCCGCTATAGGCGAAGTTGCGAGGTCGGACGAACACTCCCGCCCCGAGATGGTAGTGGGGTAGACCTACCGACTAAACCTCTTGGCGTCCTCCACGTCCGCTATAGGCGAAGTTGCGAGGTCGGACGAACACACTTCCGCAACTCCGCCGAACTTGGTCATCCCTATACTAAATGTATAGTAATAAAAGCCATACGACTTATATATGAATAAAATTTACATTTCTTTATTTTTATGTTAAGGTCGACATAAACAGGCTGACGGTCCACTTGATGGTAGGTGGGCTACCTTCACCTTTAACACAAGCAAACGCCACATATGTCGTAAGTGCGCTTTTACTATTGTAGGGTTAAGTATAAAAATGGGATAGGGTAATAAGCTCTGGCAACCCTTACTCACTCACCGAAACACAACAGAAAATAATGCTGTAATTGTCTTCTGTAAAGGAGTGGTTACTGCCACCAGACGGGCTGCCGAAATGACTATGAAACGCAGTGTGCACTGCTATTACTTCATTGTGATTAATTGTGTTTCATTGTTAGAATATAATGTAGGTACATAATTACTATGTACTGTGTAGCGTAGTGTCGTTAAGTAGGTATCGGAACGGCCGCGGCCGGCGACCTGCTACCGCTAGTGATTAACGAGCCCTAGTATCTGTTACCTTGTTAACGTGAGTACACTAGAGAATTACTCAGTCTCACTATTGCTTTAGGAGGAAGTTTATGCAAGGACATTTTAGTGGAGGTAAAATATTTAACTGATAACCTATTCTTATTAGCAACGATACTTTCTTAATTGAAAATCAAATCAAATCGATTATTTACTCAAGAAATAAGATTAAATTGGTAAATAAATAAGTTATAAATGAAGGTTCATACATATATTTCTCGCTTTTTGTCTTGTATTTCGAAGGAGTACACTATACACACTGCCTTACTTTTCAGAAAATGTTATATGTCTTACTTTTCAAAATATTTATACTTTGATTTATACGCATAGAAATGTCAGTCCATTTAATAAAAAATGTAATAGATCAACACTAGGTTTAAAAATGATATTGATTTACATAAAACGTGACCTCAGAAGATAAGTAATTCTTTTATAAGTCAATGTATAAGATTTTAAAATAATGTGATCCCGTTATCCTATTTTTGAGAAAAAAATGAAACTAAATACGCTTTGCTTTGAGTGTTTTTTTTTTTCACGATACCTTAATCTCCTGGTTATAAAGACTTGACTTAAACACCGCACAGACTTGTTCTTCAAAATAAACTAACATACGCTAATTACGACTAATATACCGCATGGGTAAAGCAAAAAGCTAAATAATTTGTTATGAGTAATTCAAGTAGCTAAAAAGGCCTTAATGGATTCCTTCCCTTATTGTAAAAATATTTCTTCACTCAAATTATCGGAGTAAAGGTTCGCGGCTTCGTTAAAAAAATCTGAGTGTTCCTGAATACGTCTTAATTAATTAGACGCTCAATTAGAATACAAGTATATTCAAAGGCGCTGTATTCATTGGGCTACAATTATGTGCCTTAAATTCGGTATTAATTAACATAATTACTTTTAGACTTAAACGAAAAGTTTTAGGCAAAGCTGCATGTAGGTATAAATTGGGATGGAAGTTTTGTTACAAGGTCTCTTTTCGTGCTTTTCAATGATAAATTAATCATATTTAAAATTATTAAATTCGTTTTTCTTACGTAATAAATACAAAGAATATAACAGTACGTAATAATACGTAATATAATACGTAATAGTTAAAAGAAAGAAGACTTTCTTATCTAATAGTCATTTGGTGCTGAAAAAAGTGATTGCTTGGAAAGTTTTCCTGAAGTTTTGAAAATTGGTGATTTTCTAGATTTCTATGTGCTCTTTCCGAATATCTTTGACATTGCGATTAACAATTTTAAGGAGTACTAGCGACTCACCCCGGCTTCTTTTTTCTATGCCTACTTTTTTTGCATCATATTAAATTTAATACACACTCAAACCGTCGCGTCATGTCGTGCGAGACCGCTTGAATTTATTTTCATTTAAATTATATGGTGTGTTGTAAGTGTTCAAAGTGTGTTTGAAATGCTTAAAGTAAGTAAAGTATTTAATTTGATAACGATCCGTCTAAGTAGCTTTTACAAATACCACATTATAATGTGATATTGTTTTTTAGAAGTTAGAATGGGTATGGTAACCTTTTTATAGCGGACCTTTTTTCGGACTTAAAAAAGAGAAACAATCTCACCATACATTGTTTTGTTATATCTTAAATAGATTAGGCAGCGTTTTCGATGTAAGCTCAAAGGCGGTTTGATTTTTTCCGACATCCTCAACAATCAACATCATATTTCAACCAATTTACACAAAACCTTAACGAATTAATTCACCTATATCTTTCTCAGTATCACTCTGTTGATATCCATCAACAGAAAACCGCATCACAAACATACATACAGACAGACAGACGCGGTGGATGACTTTGTTTTATAATATACATGTACCCATGGATTAGATATTTTTGAAAATTGTTTATCAATTAGTCATATATTTTTAGTAATCTACATAATTGAGAGCTAAATTACATAGCTCATCTACAGACAGGCTTTGCATATTTGTGAAGAATATTGATGTAGGACCTTTAAAGGACATGAACCAGATTTTTATGGAAATTAGGCGCGGGTCACGTTCACGGACCAATAGTGAAAAGTCGTTCGATTTTAAAGCAAGAATTCATAGTTTATTTAAGTTAATAGGACAGTAACTGTTGATGCTCTAACTCTGAATCTTAGTTTGTAATAAATAAAATAGTAAATATTTTTATAAATATTTTTAAATGATAAAATTACTTAATATTTTATATTTGGTATAAATTTCAACGAGGTATCTATCAGTTAATGAGAAAAACACTTTTTGTATTAGGGTTGTCAGACAGGCTGAAGGCAGGTAAGTGGCTACCGTCACCTATAACACAAGCAACGCCACAGGTACCTACTGCAAATGCGTTGCTGGCCATAGCAGGATGAAGATAATTATAATATCTTAATTCTATAAATTTTTCTATAAGTCTTATTCTATAATTATTTTTTTTATATATTTGAAAAATAATTGTTACTACACTTAATATCGTACTTATTAGTGTATTTACAAAACGCTTGTTTTTGATTGATTTTCGCATAAAGATATATATTTGGTATTTGTTCGTTTGCGTCACTGTCAGATGTAGGAAACTAGATAATTAGTTTCAGGTTTCCTCAGATGTCCGCCGCCGGAAGTAACATATTATTGCGTTCTGTTCAAGCAGTAGGTAGCATACTAATCGGTATTCTGAAGGACTGAATGCACTTCGTTTCCATTTTTTTTCCTTTAAAATGAAAACATCTTTAGGCACATTAGGCACTTTTGGTATGGGGGAAAAGCACTGAACTTGTGTGACCGATACGTCACACTCAGTGACGTTTAATGTTGAAGTGAATTTTTTTAGGAAGGTTGGCAATTTCGAGAGACGAGGAAAAGCACTGAAATCACGTGGCCGTCACGCTCACTGACGCTCAGTGACGCTCAGTGATGCTCAGTGATCTTTTTTGGAAATATATTCCTTTAATTGTGTTAAAAATGACACTTACAACTCGCGGCCATAATTTCCAATGAATTGGTAAGTACAAAAGATTTCATATTGTTTTGATTGGGAAAGGCAATGAACAGTACAACGATTACTGGTACGAATTATTGTTATTGTATTACCCATTGAAGTCAATGAATGGTGTTACTATCTTTACGTCTCAATGAGCCTCCACCTTAATTCGATCAATTAAACTTCTACTCGAGTGAACAATTTGCCTTGCTCTTACCTAAACATTGAAAGCCGTTATATTACATCTCAAAGCAGAAATGAAGCATCACATTGACGAATTTACTATACTCGTTTATTTTATTTATGTATATTTTTTTACGTACGAGTGAAATTTTTATACTATTCTTCTTTTTCAATGTTTCTTTTCGTAAAAATAGAAACTAAAGATAGACACTTGCGGGCGGCAGAGTGAAGCCGGTAAAACTAAGCCTCGCCTTATTAAAATACGAGCTGGTGTCCGCGACTTCGTCCGCGTTGAAAAAGAAAATAAATGAATAATTTTTATACGATGAGATATCGCAAATACAAATTTAAAAAGTCAGTTCCTATTTGCGCCATCTGATGGGATGAAAGTAAGACTTTTGTCACTGCAGTCTGCCAGTATTATATTTAATGTCACTTTTCACTGACAGTTGGCGCTAGAGTTGACGCAAATCGAAATTATACTAAAATTATAGATATATATAAGCGTGATGTTATATAGCCTAAAGCCTTCCTTGATAAATGGACTATCAAACACAAAAAGAATTTTTCAATTCGAATTAGTAGTTCCTAAGATTAACGCGTTCAACCAAACAAACAAACTTCAGCATTATAACTAGTGACAATGCCGAATTGCGTAGTAAAAAAAGGATGTAGAAAGATAAAAACCACTCTTCAAAAAAAAATTTAAAAAGGATGGATTCACATTTCACAAGTAAGTTAACATGGAAACCAATATTTTGAATAAAAATGAATTATTATGGTAACACCGGCCTACGTACTACATATTTATTAAACCGGCTTTAATATGTTTTCCGCAAAAATTTCACTTTAGTAGGTATTTATTTAGTCTAAGTTCCTAAAAATCTTCCTATTTTTTTTTAATAGCCGGATAATTGGTCCAGCTGTTCTCGCGTTTTTCTTTTTTCTAACTATACTTTTTTATTTATCTAAGTAGGTATATAATATCTACATACTTATAGGTATAAGTAATTGATACTTAAGTTCAAAATTGGTAATTCTTAAGTAAATGAAAAGTAAATGAAATGAAAGTTAAGTAAATGAATATGAATGAGAAATTTTGCCTAAGTATCAACGTATTCGATTAATCTAGTTCAATGATTTATACAATCACAATAAGCAATTGTGGTGACCGCGATAAGGCATATTTTTATGTTCATTCCATTTCATCTATTTTATCAAACAGATGAGTTTTATGTTACTTACTACTTACTAAAAATATTTCGTACAATTTAAAGAAAAGTGAAAATTATTTGTGAATAATTACTATAAAACTTCCAGTATATCCAAGCGTACTCAAGTTTTTACTAGACATACTTATACTAGCAAATTTTTAATTTATTTTTTTATTGTTATTGTTTAATCGTAAAAAGCATAAAAGTGCAAATTTGAATAAGAGTTTATCTGTGAATCCCTTAAAGTCTCAAGAGACGCGGAATTAAGAAGTTAACTAATGGAATGTTGATTGCATGCCATGCCTCGTTTGCGACCAGATTCATTAAGCTTGAAAAGAACTACAATCACAACGTCAATATACATTTAACAATAGTTTGTATATTATTTTGACTTTTTCATTCTTTTATTATAAAGTACAGAACGAAACTCTGAAAACTTACAAACGTGAAAAGAAATGAAAGGAATCGCATTTAAGAAGTTCCATGTGTGTTTTCAATCCATACTGTAGAAACGTGGTTGTTTTCGGTTCACTCCCTGAATACAGGATGTTCTTAAACCGTTACAGTTAACGTCAGCTACAAAGTAGCAAGCGTTAACTGTAAAGTGTGCATTCGCCGCACGTACACCTTACGGCAGTCATCTTCCTGTTGTGAGAGACGCCTCGTGGACTTACGTTACGGGACAAATCTTTTACGTTAAATGAACTCATTTGTAATGTCTTTTGAGACTCGCTTTACTTGAACCTATAAAGACTGTTCATGTTACCAAAAACGCGAGAAATTCCCATTTATTATGTAAAAAATGTGAATTTCTAGCGTTATTGGGAAAAGGTAACGTCTAGCGTCTAGCGGGGTTTAAAAAAAATAGCTTCAACAGTTTTTGCGTCGGGCGCTAAAACTGTTGATATAAACTTATAAACTTAAGTAGATTTTCTTAGATAGGTAACTGGCGCGTTGTAGGTATATATTATTATAATTTATAGAACTAAGTTCCTGTACGAATAATCAATTCTTGTGTTATCCTTCTGTAGAAATGATGTATTTCTTTTGCATTTATTAAACGTTTATTTTATTGCGATTTCTTTAGAAATCCAATATACCTACTTTCCAATAAAAACGGGGTGTTATAAGTTTGACATGTGTGTGGAAGAGGCCTACATCCAGCAGTGGAGAGACACAAGCTGATGATGATAATGACCAATTAAATTCAGTTTCTTTGTGTTCACTTACAACTTTTTGTTCTATAAAGTTTCCTGGATCCAGACTGACTGAACGGTCTTATTAGAAAATTATGATGGCTGCCCTAAGTCTAGCAGTGGACGTCCTGCGGCTGAAATGATTGAAGTTTCCTCGAAAACTTTCTAACTCTAAGCAAAGAAAATATAATAGTACAACTCAGACAATAATACTGAAAAGGAATATTTATTAAATGACCTTTCTAACCAAAACACCTATCTCTATATTAGAAACTTTGATATTAAATAACTTATGACGGATGTAACTATTGGTGAAAGGAATTTGAACTGTGTGACAATATAGTTATTCCGATCACGTGCGGATGTTTCTAACTTTTGGATTGTTTCGTAACATGCAGCGGCACCAAGTTTGTTTCTAACCAACATCTGTCTGTCTAGTTTTTGGTTTTTATTTCAGACAAAGTATATGAAAGAGTGTGTTACATTCGTATTTCACCAGAATGTCCATTCAAATGTTTTTTTCTAATAAAATGGAAACCTAACCTCCATTGTTTTTGAGTAATCGTTAGTTAACTCGATATTTACGAAACCAATACTAAATATTAGATCAAAGATCAAAGATTTTATTCTTAAAATTATTTAAGCAACAACAAGTATCAAGTTTACGAAGAGGAAACAACCTTGAAATTGTGTTATGCATATCTATAAATATTATACGGAGTACTATATAGTACGGAGAGCTGATAGGAATAAAGTCCGCCTATATCTCTTTTTTATTTAACTTAATGGATTTTGACACGGTTAAAGGCGATAAACGAGGAAGAATTGTGTATGCAATAATCTGCAGAAAAAATGCATTTTTTGCAAATAGCCTGACAAGCTATGGATTATTATTATTATAATCATTTTAAATGTTTATTACTTTCCTAATTATGAAATTTAAATAAGTGATTTTACTTATTTATATTTCATCAATTAATATAATATTATACAGGGTGTGGCCTGTAATAAGAGCAAAAAATTAAAATATAGACTCAGTATAGAATCAGTAATTAATTCCAAATGGTTTTAATTAGTTAAAATGAAAAACAAATTTACTGTTATTTTCTAACAAAATTAATCGAGCCAGCAATGTACTACTACAGACATAATGTGTCCAGTCTGAGTACTTGACATTGACGTTTACGATCGTTCTCGCCCCAGTCAGGCCCCCGTCCCTCGCGCCAAGGAGCGTTTTAAGGCCAGGCCCTATGAAACTAAGGGAACTTTAAATAAATGTGCTGAGTCAACCACATATCTGATCAATGTGGAATTTACATATATATTTTTTGAGACCTTTATCTGTAGATTATCAAGTCAGAAACATAATTAGGTGATTTTCATTCGATACATTTTTTGATCGAAATCGGCGCCTTTTCCGGAAAATATTACATTTTTCTACTAAACGGCTTGAGTTATATCGCCAAAAAACTGCTCGTAGCAAGGAAACATTGTTTACCAGTGATTGTCAAAATAAAATAAACTTAGGTTTATTTTTACTCCTATAATTAACGAAAACAATTTTGAGACTTACGTTGTTTAGTTCCGAGCTAGTGCATACCAAATCATGCTTCAAATAATGTACGCAATATTCAACCTTACGTAAGCTGTATCTTGCGATATATTAAAAAAAATCCTAGAGAGCCGCCGAGCAACTTGTAACTCTCGGGTGGCGGGACGTGGGCGGAGCGAGCGTAGGATTTTTTTTCGTGGGGCCTGCTCTTAAATACCTACCGCTAAGTAGACGGCCGGCAATCCGAACAACAGAAGGTTGCCGACCGCGAGACACGTGCATGTTTCCCGCTCAAAACGCAGCGATACATAATTTATTATTAAATTCTTGACTAATAAATTATTTACCTATGCGTAAAGGTAGTAATAAAATGCAATGAAATCCCGTTAAAAGGGTTTTTATATGTTTTGAACATTTGTATTATAAAAGTTATTTTTATTGTATGAGTTTTATTTTAGTGAGTTAGTAATACGTATAAATAACTTGCTACCTTATAATAAGGTTCTAATTAAATTGTCTAACTGTTATTATACCTAATGAAAAAAATAAAAATAAAAAATATAACACATTTAAATAATATAGAAAGTTATAGATATTTTTTATATAATAACTAGCTAATTATTTATATAATAGGCCATATAATTTTATTACGTAATTACCAAAAGTTGACAAAATGTTACATCTTTTTTATTTTAAACTTTTTCTCTAACTTTTAATATTTGCTGAGATTAGTCGATTAAAAAACCAAATTTTATTTTTGAGAAATATCTTGATAATTTTTGGAAATCGAAAAAATATATGTAATAAAGTGTAAAATCAATAGTTGCTGAGTTCCGTCGCTGTTTTTCTTTACTCGTCGGCAACTTTAATTTCGCTTGCGGCACTGACATAATCCAATCGAAAAATCAATTAGCAGGAGTTTTTGCAGACCGAATATCTAAAAGTCTTGGACTAAGCCATTTTGTTTAATTTATATTCTTTGTAGATTTTGTACAACCCTAACGTTTTCGCTCGATGACGTAATCGCGCTGTGTACGCGGGAATCTCGATTCTCGGCGCGCGTCCGTAGAGTACGTTTCTTCTTGCAGCGTCTTTTGTAGGCTAATATAGCGTAGGTATTTTAGCTTTTGTATGGGAGTGACGCATCTGTTACCATAGTAACTCTTATTTTATCTGTGCCCCAGTACCCTGTACCAAGACATCTAACCACTGATAACTGACAGTTCATTGATTATGTATTGTAACTTTGGATTGCTACATCTCTGAACATAAGCACTTTGGAACATTATGATTAGGTTAAGGTAACTGCGTATACTCTATAGAATCATCGTTTAAATTTATTGCTCTTATTACAGGCCACAACCTGTATAACAGCCTTCGTTTTAAAAATATATCTTGAAAGGTCAATAGTCAATATTATCAATACATTAACCTTTATAAGAACAAGTTTTCTAACGTAATGTAATAATAATTTGACCTCAATCATAATGTTTGAAAAAAACATGTTTTCTGAATTAATTTCTTTATGTATGACATAATCTAAACAAACTACAAACAAGTAATAACATACCGAGCCTATATCCGTTATAAAATTACTACCTTTACCCAGTGCCGTCTTAAGTCTATTCGGCGCCGGGGTGCGGGGCTCAGCCTGCGCCCTCGTTTTCTTTTACACTGCAGCGTGGCACGCGACCGACGACACACTGCAGTATGAAAGGGGTCCTAGTCAACCAAGAAAACACAATACACGTAATTTTGATAATTTGTTTATTTTTCTAAAATACAAAACTAAAATTAAACTTAAATTATACAAATTAAACCCAATTATACAAATAAAAAACAAAACTATTCTCCATTCGAGACATTATGTCCAGTTTCTGGAATTAACACTCTAGAAAAGGTACCTACTTTTTCAAAAAAGTGAAGAATTATACTTTTATTTTAACATGAAAAAGAACATGATGCAAAAACAAAGAAAAGAAGGAACCTGTTAGTTGAGAAATCAATAGAATTATGAGTTAATTACAATTAACAGTGATTGTAATGGCGAAAAACACCAGCAATCCAAGTTCCAACTCTCGTTTATATTATTATTTAATTGCTAAATATCTATTTATTGTATGTACATACATCAAACAAACTCAATTTTTCTTGCTTTTGAGTCGGC
Source organism: Synanthedon andrenaeformis (assembly GCA_936446665.2). Taxonomy (NCBI): domain Eukaryota; kingdom Metazoa; phylum Arthropoda; class Insecta; order Lepidoptera; family Sesiidae; genus Synanthedon; species Synanthedon andrenaeformis. The sequence continues at coordinate 6,030,200 of OW387781.2, read as the reverse complement.
AAAGATTTTAATTAAATCATTTATTTTTATATTAATTTTGGATTCTATACTTATAATAGCTAAGTTTGTCAGTCTGTCTTGGGTCATGGTTGACCGAAGATAATTTTTTATTAATTTTAATTTTGAAAAGGATCGTTCACCTTCAGCTACTGTAACAGGCAGTGTTAAATATATACGTAGAGATGTTGAGATATTAGGAAATGAGGAGATTAAATTATTAGAATATATATAGCTTAAAATATTAGTGGGAGTGCTTGTTGATGCATTGGGAAAAAACATTGGTAACAATTCTAATTCATTATATAAATCCTCCCCGTCAATATCAAATCTATTTTTAAATGTTAGTTTTTGTTGGAGCCGAGAACATTGAGATTTTTTTTCATGCAACTCTAATTTCCTCCAGCATTCAATGTTTTGGAAGAGTGAAAAAACTGAATTGTGTTCCGTCAGCAAATCGAATCTCTCATTTAATTTAGAGATAGCAGTGTCCAGTATAAAAAAATAAAAACATACTTTAAATTTGTTGGTTGGGTCTAAAATGGGCTCATCTGCAGCCTCGTAATCAAAATGTCTTTTTCGGGGACGTGGACGAACAGTTTCTTTAAATTCTGTTTCGCATTCTAATTCTTCAGCAATTAATTTTGCATCAGATAACAACTGTTCAAACGCACTATCGGTGCGGTATTGCTCCAAATCTTTTTTAACCAGATTAATCATTTTGGTAGCCTCTGAAATAATTACGTCTGATTTTTGCAAATTTTTGCTTACAATATTAATCTTTAGTAAAATATTGTACCATATAACTACTGAACATATGAATCTATAAGACTTTAATTTGGCTATTAATGAACTCGCTATGTTTTTTGTGTCGCTATCATACTTGTTATTTGTAAAAATAGAGTATAATGCATCGTAAATTTTATCCATGTTAAAACGTAGTGCTCTAAGAGCATCAAATCTACTTTCCCAACGCGTATTTGAAAGAGGTTTTAATGACAAAGTAGGTATCTGTTTCATAATTACATCCCAGCGTGATGTGGATGCTGAAAAAAATACATAGATTTCTTGGACAATAGAGAAAAAGTTTGTAATTTCCAATGAGCTTTTAGCGGCGTCATTTACTACTAAATTAAGGGAGTGAGCAGCACACGGTACGTAAAAAGCACGAGGATTCATGTCCAATATTTTTTTTTGGAGGCCTATATTTTTCCCCCTCATATTGGCTCCATTATCATATCCTTGGCCTCGCAAATCATCGAATTCAATATTGCATGATTTTAAAAAATCTAACAAATAAGTCTTCAACCCTTGTCCGGTAGTATCAGTTACAGGTAAAAAACCTAAAAAATGTTCTCGTACCTCAGCGCGTTTTGTCGATGGATTTAAATAAATAAACCTCACAATAACAGTAAGTTGTTCTTGGTGTGAGATATCAGGTGTGCAATCTAGAATTACAGAGTAGTATTTACATTGCTTCAAAAGACTAATTATAGTCGTTTTAATTTTTTCAGCAATTATACTAATCAGTTCATTTTGAATGTTATGACCAAGATAATGTGGCATGCGATGCTGAGTTCTTTGAATTCGAGCAATGTGTTCTGATAGTGTACTATCAAAATTAGATATACTCTCCACCAACTTTAAAAAATTACCATTATTTGGGTCATACAACTTCTCAGTTGTGCCCCTAAATGCTATATTTTGACCTGCTAAAAATTTTATAATTTCTATTATCCTTTCCAAAACTGCCGTCCACCTCTTTTTCTCGCGGTCTATTTCAGTTTGATTTACCGAGTCTACTGTTTGCCCTTTCAATAAGTCATGTGCCAAGTTTTATACACTCTCTTTGGATTAGAGATTTTGCCGCGCGCGTGTTGTATTAAATAAAATTTTTATTTGTGTAGTAATAAGAGTCATTTTAGCTTGCACATCATGAGCGGTATGACAAGCGCCGAAAGCGTAATAAAAGTAAAACAATGATTATTTTTGATGACTATTTTTTTTATATTTACTTTTGGGCATACGTATTTGTCGTAACAAGTATATTAAACTGTGCAATGGCGTTAAATTCAATGAAATATCTAAATATTCAGGGTTCGGCAAGGCGCCCCCGGGCGCTCTGCGCCCGGGTGCACCGCACCCCTTGCACCCCCGGGTAAAGACGGCCCTGCCTTTACCATTTACCTCTCCTTTCCTATTTAATATTCCTGTGGCGTTGCTTGTGTTAATTGGCAACGGTGGCCACCTACCATCAAGTGAGCAATTTACATAAACAATAATATTAAGAGGTTTTTTTTACATGAATTAATCAAACATTTTATGTTATAAATTGTATTGTAGTCGTGTTTCAGATTCAACTGGATAAGGTCACGAAAACGCAGTAAATAAATACAGACCATCAATCATCAATCGTCTTGCCTTAGAGAAAGATACTAAGAAAAGCCATTTTTCTAAGGCAAGGTCTCGAGGCTTAAATATAACTGATCAAAAATTTACGTTACAACAATATTACTAAATAACCACATATTTTATTGTTATAATATGGCAGTAGCAAAAATTAATGTATATAACCATATTTAAAATAAAAAAAGTGCTAAACACAAAATGGACTATTTTTAAAAATAAAAAATATGTATTATGAAAAGTTTACATGTCAGTATATTTACGACAATTTAATTTATACGCATAAAATATTAGTCAATTTAATAAAAAAAAATGTAATGTAGGACACAAAATCAAGACCAAGTTTAAAAATGGTTTAGATTTACGCGACTCCACAAGATAAGTAATTCTTTTATAGGTCAATGTATACGGTTTTATAATAAACTACCTGAGATAATCAGAGCCTTACCTATAAAAAAATACAAGTGTAATCAAAACCAAACTTCTTTCAATAAGCTATAACATCTCTGATTATTTAAGCGACAATGAATCCTGGATTTAAGCGATTCTGAGCTTAGTTGAGCTCAGAATCGCTATTTAGTATTGTATACTTTGATTTTGTGTATAATTAATTGTTTTTATTTTATTATTTTAAAGATGATAAAATAAAAACAAAAAGATTGGTATCCTGAGTTTCTTTCGGGGTCTTCGGGGTCATCACCTTGTCTTTTTTTCCGAAAACCTCGTTTCGGGGTTATTATAATTTATATGAGTTTCGTGGAGAAACTTAATTGATAAATAAATATTTTGATTTGATGGTGTTTTAAATTTCCCCTATCATCGAAGTAAATAGTTTTTGTTTGGTTATTATTATTATTATTATAAATAAATGAATCCTCCTTTACATTCGCCTTAACTTAATTACTACAATTTAGTCTCTGTTTTTCTGTATAATTTTATAGGTATTCGACTACGTGAAACATTTATTGGAATCACGTTTAAAACTAAGTTGAAAAGTTCATCAATTAATTTGAGCTTTTACAGTGAAAAAATGAGTTTTTCCTACATTGGAAACCGTTCTCTCAGAGGCAGAAGCCACTATATTGAAACTAGTTAGTCAGTTTTTGGCCGTGATCCTGCTGAAATGTTGAAAATTACTGTTAGGGAAGTACATAACAAAGTGAGGTGAAAGTTAGGCCTGTTACAGGCGCCCATCCAGTCATCGAAGCTATTCGAGCGACGGTACTGTGGAGTTTTTAATTTCGTTCCGCAGCCACTCGAGGCAAACCTTGTTTCAAGTTTAAATTGGCATTTCTCGGAGTAATGGCTAGACGCCACTGGGTAACTTCAACTCGGTGTCTCCTTCAGTTGCTATTCTTATTTAAAATGTATGAAGGCGGCTTACACCCTTGTTTAGGCGAACAATCTATGTGCGATCTACGAAGTTAGAAAATTTGAATTGTGTAAGAAACCCCTATCGACACTCTTAAGAAATATAAATAAGTAAATAAAAAAACAAGTAGAGACCAGCATAACATATTTAATATAAACAATTTTATTATTATCAATGGTGGCATATTTTACTTTATTTTACAAATAAAAACTAACAATATGTACATTTTTTGCCAGTTTTCACCAACGAGACCCAAATCAGCGAAGTCGAGAACAGGCTAGCGGTCTTTTAAATTCAAACTTCTATTCGTCAGTATCTCCATTTAATATGTATTAATAATTTATTAAAACCTCGGTTTTGCTTAATCAGGTAAACTTGGATCATATACCAAGTGAACAATTCAATACATAACTAATTATGTACATATTTGGAGATTGCACCATTATATTGCATTTTTTAGTTTTTATACAAATGGAAGATACTGAAGATATTACCATTTTGACAGATTTTTGTTTCGTCACATTTTCGTTTCACCAGATTTTGTATTCGACAGAAAAAGTACAATCACATATATAAACATTAGACCGTAAACAAATATTTTTAATAAATTATTGGCCAGTTTTACGTCACTGACATCACTAGATTTTTGACAATTTACAAAATTATAATGATAGTATAATTTATAAAGAAAATTAAAAAAAAAACTGAACTAAATAAAAATTAAACTATTATATAAGGTAAAAATAAATCGTTACCCAATTTTTGGTGATCTCTTAGGTGGCAACAAATCTTTAGCGAAAACCTTATGGTTGTTAGGTTCAATCCTAACAGGTTCATTAGCTTAAATAACTGTTAGTGTAAACAAAGTTACAGTTTTAATTAAACACTGGATCATCGTTACGAACTGTACAATATCATTATTATTTTTGGAATTTTTGGAATAACTTTTTTTAATTATTTTTTTTAATTGTTGGAACACATTCGTCTGAGGATGTTTGAACTTGGCCTTTTACACAATTTGCACCAACTGTTGCTCCTGGGCCTTCTCCTTCCTCTTTGAAAGGCTTTTCTTCAAATATATCAATAGTTATATGAACTGTACGCTTGTGTTCGTCTCCACTCTGTGATGTTGTCACCTTTTTTAGGTAACCGTTGCCGCTAGTATAATGTTCTTGGCGGACATTTTGTGTTTTGTTGGCAACTGTTCTAGATCTTTGTTTAGATAGTATCTCTTGAGCTATTTTATTATATAATTCTTTAGTTATATGGAATTGACTATGCCTATCATTCGAAAGGTCAGACTTGTCACCAGAATCAAGATATTCATCAGATGATGATTCTCTTTTCTCTGTTGTATAAATTTGTGGGTCGCCATAATAAGCTGAATAGTCAGTGTCTTCCGGACGTACAGTTTTATGTGGGCTTCGGTTACACGGCTTTTTATTATCACGTGGCAATGGTGATGAAAGCGATGAACTAAGTGTTGAGAAAAACAATGCCAAGAATGTTAGTAAAAATAACCGTTGACGGAGCATTGTGAAACTTTCGCGAATGAACCGCACTTGACAAATGTTTACGACTGTATGATAATCGAAAGGCACAGTTGTGCTTTTTAATGCCTATTATTCTATTATGTTTATGTTAAAAAAAAACCTGTTTGATGAGATATGTCAGCAGGAAGTTCACACTGTAGTATGGTAATCATGGTCATACAGTTGAAATCGGCCTTGTTTTGAAGGGGCAGATTCGTGACAGTTGAGTTGAAACTTGAAACACTAAAATATTTATGCAAATTTCTGACTTTTCCTGTATAGACAATTAATTAACACAATAGACAATTAATTAATACGATACACTATTTCTAAATAATTAAGATCATTAATTATATTATTTTCATTAATTTCATAATTATATATATTTTTTGATAGTTAATTTTATTGTATATATTTCAATAGTAATGTTAGTTCAATTTGATTAAGTTACAAATATTTGTTACGTGAAATAGATAGTTAATTTTTAATTAATATTATATTATTATAAGTGAATATATTAACACATAGATATATCTTGTTTTAAGTACATACATAATCTCTACATTCAATTTTATAATATTGAATTCAGCGATTGTCACTTTAGTTGTTTTTCAATTTCTTAAAAACTAGTTACGTATCGCTAACGACACGTCAGACTTATGTAACTCCGTTTTAACGTAGGGCGTCGGGGGTTAAAAAAGCGTTAGTCTCACCGAATGAAGAGAGTAAAAATATTGATAATTTTGTTTGTACGTACACAAACAAATTAACAGCCACGTCATTACTTTGCATAATTTGCAGGCAGCATTCTCGGGAGGTCTGTAAATTAAAATATTCGCGTGTACTAAACCGAGACAGGCTTTAACGCCACCATAACAAAATTCGAGTTTTTTTCCCCCCTACAAAATAAGAACACGGTGTAGTACATTGACGGTGCTTCGCGCGAAATATTACATTATGTAGATGAGGAATATATTAAGCACACGCTACGGGACACGTGAATATTTAAAACTCCGACAAATTGTGTCGGTCGAAGCACGCGCGAATGCTGGAATAAAATTCAGCCGCACGCCCCATAACGGGAGATCATAATTTTTGAAAAGACCTCTTCGGTTTGCGTTACGTGTGTGGTGTACAAATATAAGAGTTCCAATGTTCAGCTCACTACAATATTGATTGGTCGCATTGATATTGAATTCATTGCAAGAGTTTAGGGATTAGTGTTTTCAATACCAAATGAGAACGAAGCATATTTACTTGTAAATTATTGTTGGATATTAAGTGCTGTGTGACTGTTTTTAATAAAAATTAACATTTGATTTTGTCTTTAAACGGTTAGGTTAGTCACTCAATAAAAAAGCGCGAACAAACGCGAAGGACTCGCCCCCTGAGGACGATTTGCCTGTTTTCGCTAGTTCAACAAACTATTTGCAGCGAAGAAAAATATTCTTTCACTACACACCGTTGATACTCCAAACTACAATTATAATAAGGAATTTTTGAGAATTTTGTAAAAAAAGTCTTTCTTAATTTCACTGAATTCCTGTCAATATTTCAGATTTTGTAAGTGGGGATAACGTTTGAAAATTAAAAACTTTATACTTTCAAATTTTTTTAATACTCCCAAACATAAACCTCTATGAAACTCAGCTATCAAATTATACGCTATTTTCCTAGTACAATTTATGATTTCTTCTCATCTAATGGTACAAGTTTCGACTGTGTAAACGAAAATAATAAAAACTGATGGCCTGATCTCCATACAAAACCGATCGATCTCCTATGGTTAAAATTTAAAAATAATGTAATACTCAAACCACACAATAACGATGTTCTGATTTTTTTTTTAATACTAATGTTTAGGAGGTTTTGACAGGTTATCTTAGCCAAATTTCTTGATTTTTAGGTCAACGAGGAGTTGCCGTTCAGCTTTGTATGAGTGAATTCGTTAGTATCAAAATGTGTACATACTTAGATGTCTATATCTTGATTGCGTTTGCTTAAGCCTAAGGGCTAGAGTGCACGGCACAAGTAATTTTGTCACCGACTGTTCCATTTCTCTTATCAAGTATGAATACGCTTGAATTTTTAAACCTCCAAGGAACCGTAGTCTTTGGTATTGTAACATAATATCTGCATATTTTAAGAAAAATGAACGTAGTAGATCTATCAACTGACCGACGAACAATAAACTCATAATATACTTAAATGCTCGGATTAATGCTTAAATGCTCCAATCATAAACACGAGAATTTTAGTGACAATTTCGACTACACTTCTAATTATTTCATAGTATTAAAACTAGCTGTGCCTCGCGGCTTCGCTAGTCTCAAAATTTGATAGAATAAAAACTGCCTAGATGAAAATTTCCGTTTATTTTTAACATAAAAGTCGATTTTGCCACAAAGAATGTACAGGCAGTGTTGTTTGTCTGCATTAATGTTACGATTTATGCATTAGGCGGGATTGAATAAGCTCAATCGATTATTGTCTTTTGGAATCAAGAGGTTTTGTCTTTGTCGAGGTTTTGTGCTGTCGTAAATTAATAAATGTATCTATAATATGTATATTTTTCAAGATAACTTTGTGTTTAACAATTACTTTGTGATTTCTCCGAATTCATTTCCTCACAGCATTGGTCATCTTTTTAGTTAGAATATGATATGAAAAGCCTGATCCTTTTTCACCAACAAAATAAAAAATTAAAAAATATCAATACAAAAATATTCGACTGATACTAATCGAAGATATATGACATTTTCATATATAAAATAATCTAACCGGTACCTATACGGATGTTGTGAAACCCTCAGAACTGAAACTTACACTCTTTCATCGTTTCATGTAGGAAGCAAGCGGAATCCGGAGAGCGTTCAATAATATCACTTGAATATCAGGCGAGGGCAAAATGAACGTAATACAAATTGCAATTTGTGCGGCAGCGATGCCGTTCCCAGCTATCAAAGCACTCTTTCAATGTTTGCAATTTCAATAACTGGTGATAGTGTAGCGTGGCCATGAGGTCGGCTTAAACAGGGAAAATATACGCCAAAAATTTCGCAAAGCGCTCCACTGTCTGGCGAGGTGAGCTCAATATTGTATTCAATATGTTATTCGCTTTACAAACGTGTAAGAGCGATTTAACAGAATCAGCAACATCTTTCGTTTAAATATTTTTGAAGGTCATCAGATGTTATTCATATGTGATGAAATGTATAGTAGAAAATGTCTCGTAATACTAAAACAAGCTATGATTAAAATTATAAACTAACACCCGACTTTCTATTGAGCCCAAACATTCTATGTCTGCTGTAAGTTGCTAAAGAGTTGGATACATTGCAAACTACTTAATGCTGACTATAACACAAGCAAAACTACATGTACGGCAAGTGCGCTGCCAACCATATTCGGATTAATTATAAAAGATTGGGATAAGGAAATGGACTCTGGCATCCCTTACTCACCGAAACACTACAGTACACGGTTATTTGACAGTGGTCTTCCGAGTTGTTGCTGCCCAAATGACTGCGAAACCCATTGTACCCTGTCTCTACTTTCTATCCGTCTTATAATGCTAAAATCTCACAATGACAAGATTGCAGTATTCAGATCCAGACCAGATACAACTTTGAAAAGTTCATTGACCATGCCGGGAATCGAACCCGGTGCCCCTAGAACAAGGAGTTAAGGCAAGCACCCTAACGAGTATCTACATCCACGGTTTTCTAGCACAAAATATATCGACAAACTGTATGAAAACAACATTGAAGGTGGCGTACAACGTACTAATGAATAAGGAGAATTTCCTATTCGCGTACTAATATGTACACAACAAAATTCTTCTAAAAAGGGACACGTAATTTTGTGTTTTATACCTGAATGTAGCTTAGTTCTTCTTTGCAACATGGGACTAGCGAAGGAATTTTGTCAATGACTTTTAACATTCTACAAGTTTAGAATGCGTTGACATTGACTTTTATACGAGACATGTCCTTTCGGGGGACCTTTTTAAAGACTATTTCATTGTTTTGAACAAATAAAGTTAAAAGGAATTTTTACCCAAAACCATTTACGTGTACGGAGTGTTTTACGTGTTTATTTTGGGAAGTTATTTATATAAGTGAGTATTACCAATAATAGTTACTGGTTAAGTATCATATACTCTATGGTATTACCTATAAGAGTCTTGTCGCATTTTAATTGCAGATTTTTTTAATTAATCGAAATAACGTGTTCATTCAACATATAATATCACGTAAATTAAAACAATACCAATAAAATTGGATTTTCAATAGTTTCCATTTATAGAGGTTTTCTAAAATATTTTATTTGTGAAGTATTTTGTGCCGCGAGTGTAGCGTCGCATTCTGTCTTCGTTATTCCCATTATAGTAAGATGAGACAACAAATTCTGCCAAACACCTTCACTCGTACAGGTTGCCCTTATTTCGTCCAGGAGGGAGCAGTGGCACCATTGCTCAAAAAAGTGTAGGTTTAAAATATGGGGTTAATTAAGGACAAAAAGACATAAGGATGGAATTTGATCGGCTTATATAAAATTATAATATAATGGTATATAGTTTTTGGTAATTTGTACACCAACAATATACTATGTTCGGTTTGTTTCAAATGTTCCTGTTTTATATTTGTTGTACGTATCATTCCTCTTTGTATCCGGCTGTATTAAGGTAGTTCTTGGCCGAAAAACACGACTTCCGCAGTTCCCTCAAATATCCGGGTCAACCATTGTTCCTTTGTCATAGCACCGGACAGGTTCCGTCACAAAGTTAACTTTGCATCCAGCTGCACCGTTTACAGTTCCTCGTTCGTAGCACATCTACTTTCTGTGACTGCACACACGCTTTGTTGAACATTACAAAAGATATCTGACGTTCGGGAGGAAGCCCCTCTTTAAACTTTTTTGTTGATGTTTTCTCTCGCGTTCTAAGATGACCAGTGCGAAAAGGATTTCTTTTTTCCAATTAACTAGATGAAAACTTAATGAAAAATCTATTTTATTATATTATTTATCGGATTCACCTTTGATTTGAAACGAGAAAGAAAAAATGAGAAAAATTGTAGTGTTATATGGAAAGTCGATATCCGGTGTTTGTTTGCTTATCAATAAAAAACCTTGAAAACAATTTTCTTATGAGTTCTATAGTAGCAGAGCTGTTGAGCTGTTAGTTAACTTTAAGTATGAATTTGAGGGTCAGTTAAGTAGGTATGCTTGGTAGATATCCTTAGTGAATTTAAGCAGCCAATATGCTATCGTGTTTGTCCTAACAGTTAAAAATGAACTGCCAGTGTTTGCTGTAAACATATTCTTTCAGTGAGGAAATTGAAAAATTCCTGAACGAGAAACCGAGTGAAACAATCTAGAAAACTTTAGAAATGAGCCGGTTCGCGACCACACAGGCATTAATCTAAACCGTTTGCACGCGTCTTCGTTCGCTAAGTAACGTATGAGTCGAGTCACTTTTTTCGAAAGGGACAATATAATATCACATTAAGCGAAGACGGATGGAAACATTATCTAGGATTCCATATCTCCACGGACGTTTAAGTTGTGAGACACGTAAAGTGTTACGATTTGTTCCCGTGTAGGTAAGTTGTGTTTATTCTCTTTTTTCCGGCCTCTTTTTTTTGGTTGGTTATGAGTAATAGAGGGCTGGCGAATGCGTGACGCGAACGACCGCGCCGTTGTCAAATACGTTTGAGATTGTTCTTTGGAACGGTAATCTTACAAACATGTAATATTATAATTTACTAACGAATATTACGAATGTTTTTAAATGATTGTTAATTATTAAACTTGGCTCAAAGATAGTCCATGTCTTCAAAGAAGTAATAATAGTGTTAATATTAATTAACACTTAAATCTCTGAAGAACATAATTATATAGCGACTTTCATTTATTTATAATCTAGTTCTGCATCACTGGACTAGATTGGTACTAGATTGGACTAGACTGAAGTGACTTAGCTTGCAGACTTAGACGATTGTTTATCTAAATAGGTAGGCCAATTTTAGGAAAATACTTTCCTTCAATTTCAATTTCAAATAGTAAATTAAACAAAATGAGTGAAAGTCGTTTCCTACTCGGATCTTAGACTAATTCAACTGTCTAATATTGAAACACTAGATTGTTGTAAAATGTAAACAAAATATAAAAATATATGGGAAATGGTACGGTTATATTATTCAATCGACTGAATGATTTGATTCTACTAGAGTATAAAAGGGCTTAGGTAATTGAATCCTCGTAAATGGCATCGCTCGGGAATATATGTAGATTGCAGTATTTCGGGAATAGAACATTGGGTGCGATATACTAAGGTTTTACACTTAGCCGATGGCTGCCAATCCCTCTAATATTATTATGGTAATGCGGCCAATTTCAATAAAAGCGTTCCGCCGAAGACATTTTCTTTCACTCGGTATAAATCTGGCAGACATGTGCCGGCCCTACAGACACGGGTCTCGATTTGTAGCTCATATCATTTCACGGTAAATTTTCTTCATTTCGAATTTACAAGCAAATCGAATAAGCATGTATGAATTTATCATAACGACTTCCACGCTTGTCTTTCGATTTATATGTATTTTGCCATTTACAGATTTCCGGTTTGAATTTGCGGCGGTCACATATTTTGTATGGGTTGCAGCCACGGCATCGTTTATTTACTGTAACTCTAGGTTTTGTCTGCGACATTGACGGCTTAAAAAGTTGAAATATAGGTGCCGAGAATTTTCTATAGCGAATCGCATTTCCTTATAGGGATTAGTCGAATAACTCGCCATTATTAGTCGACATAATTTCTGACCTATAATTAATTATTGGTAAGTTGTATAAACCCATAAATATATAGAATTTTGTAATAATCATAATGAATATATATTTTTACGGTAAAAATATTCCCATACAAACACTTTAAAACAATTCGTAAATCAAATGAAGTTCTCATTCAGTAAAATATATCTCCACTCTAAATGAAAAGCGAATGACGGTAATGATCCGAATTTTGAAATAATACTTTGCAACTAAAAAATGAAATGAAAAATGAATTCGACGTGGTAATATCGACTTTTTTTTTGCTAAACTAAACAGATAAAAATCACAGATTCTGTGTGCGGAATTTGTTTTTGCGGAAGTTAATTTAACCGTAGCAATGGAATTTTCAATTACGCTGCAACTAGTAGCAGCCCGTGCCTGATAAACGGGCTACTAAAAACCAATGTTCGATGTTCGAGACATTATTTTAAAGATTCTCATCGGTTATAGAAAGAAGACTAAATAATTATTTTCTAACAATTTATTTTTCTGGAATGTGATGTTATTAAAAAAGTTTTTTTTCTTTCGTTCATTGTGTGAGTAAACCAGTAAATTGCTTGTAAAATGAGAATATCGTCGTCTGAGACATACCTAAACGTAACCAAAGAGTATAAGATGAACGTGTGAAAAAAAAACCTAGTAAAATAAAAATAAAACGTCCATTTTCGGTTTAAATACGAATCAAAAAATTTATTTTTTTCCCCTTTAAGCTAGACTTGTATAATTGTAATGTATGAAAAATATATAAAACATATATAAGCAATATAAAGCCTGGCATCTTTATTGCTACTACACATTTGCCAGGCGTTAGTTTGATTAATTTTAGATGATCCCTTGGGAACAGTGCTTTTTACTGGATGAAAAGTACCCTTATGTACTTTCTTATGTACCCTTATGTACTAAGGCCTAAAAAGGTAACAGACAGACAGAGCTACTTTTACTTTTATAATATTTACTATGGAATAAGTGTGGATAAAAATAGTATAAAAATAGTATGGATATGGATATTATTTACTAGTATGGAAGAATGGATAGTATGGAAACTATGGATTAATTCTCCGTGGAATATTTTGAACTATACAAGTAACCTACATGTCATACTTAAAACAAGTTATAAAGCACTAAGTTGTAAAATAAACAATGGCGGTTCCTTATTTGTGTGAGGCTTTATGTCTTCGCCCCTACTTATAGGTGAGTGTGGGTAAATCTCACACCTGCACACTATCTATATTAAATTTGGAAGTATATTTTTTTTTAATTCGCGTGAGGAGTAGGAATGAAAAGGAATGAAAGGAATCTTAAATCAAGCTTACATGGAATAAACCTAGAATAGTTTTAAGCTTCCGATTCACGACGATGGCCATCGCCAGAAATTTTTATTGCAATACCATTTATTACGAATTTAAATAAGAATGAAAATAACTATAAATGTTTCGAAGTTAGATTAATGAAAGCACTTCATTCTCTAAAACTATATATCACTTGGCGGAGAAATTTGGTTAATTATCCTAGCCTTTCTCTCCTATACCCTTCCTTACACGACGACGACGACTCATTATCAGATACACAAGGCAATTACACAAGCTTAAATTGCTGATATCACAGGTAAAGTATAGGTAGATATTTCTGCCACTCTCGGATTTCAAAGGGCTATCGTATTGTTACAAAGTCGTTAACGATTGATTTGTTTTATTGTTATTTCACTGGGAGAATACTACGATCAATTATAACGTAGTTTCAATCTTATTTCGGTTTACTGTTACAGTATAGGTATAGATGAACTTTATCTATTGTACTTTAAACACAGCATAGTAAATGTAAATCAATCAACATTTTCATTCAAAACATGGTTATATACTAATTATATATGTGGCGCGGGTGTAGCAGACTAAAACGTCATGACGACTCCAAGCGCCTTAATAAGAAAATGAAATGTATGTTTTAAATAATTTTCTACATTAAACTTTTAAATTATTCAAAATTACTTTGAATTAATTGAAAAAAATGTGATAATTCCGCTTATGGTGGAAAACACATTGCATATTGTTTCCAAATATATACCTACTCGTATTATATAGCTAAAGTAATCAAAAATACATAAAGGGTTTTTAACCGACAGGTGGTTGTAACAATTAATAATGCAAAAACGGCTGAAAAGATGTGATTGAAATTTGGCACACTGATAGTTTATTACCTGGATTAACATATGAGTATGATACTTTTTATCCTGGAATTATTTTAGCGAACACGAAGGAACACGTTACAAACCCATGTAACTTATTATAAAAAGTAATTTTTTTTTAATTAGGATTTTGCCCCAGAAAACCAATCCACGCGAAATAGGACAATCTTGATGACGTAGCAATATGGTGCTGAGTGTTCGCATTACAAAAAATATCGTTCAATATTAGAACCTCGAATAACTGTAGAAGATCGGTGGGTACTAGATACATTGCTCGTAGTTCGGGCGTGCTATTGCATAAAAAGCTCTGAGTGCACAGTTCCCGGTTTCAATATTTGCATTCCATTTCTGGTTACAATTTCAGAGCTCGGTACGAAGGCAAGTTTCTTATTGTTCCGTCTATCTTTTGTGTTGAATAGCGGGACCCACTTTTTTCTTAATTTATATCTGGAGGTTGATACCTCACTTGCTACCTCGAAATCGGGTAACATTTAGAACTGCTGATGCACGTAAGGAGATATGTACTACTCATACTAATTGTCATGTCATGTAATTTACACTAATATTAGCTGTAAAAAGACTTGATTGCTGCTGCACGCGACTTCGTCCGCGTTTAAGTTTATATAGTAAATTATTTAGGTAAGATATCAATATGAAGAGAGCGTATGAGTGTGCTCGCACCTCGTATTTTTTTATTATTATTATTTTTAAACCCGTCGTAACTTCTAAACGGAAGGTCTGATTTACATACATACATTACATAATACAAATTATACGATAATACCTGTGCCAATTTTAATTTAAAAAACTTGAGGTAATTTTAATAATGACAATGGCTTCTTGTATCGGTCGTAATTTATGTAAACAAATACTACAAAATGAAACCATTTTCCAAGCAATGTTGGTAAGCATACCAACAGTGCTTGGAAAATGGTTGGGAAAACGCTACTGTACCCAGCTGCCCGATCTCACACAGAACGACACCCATGGGAAAAAGGGAAATCTGTCATTGGTTCGGGACAAATTATTTGTAAAATAGGCTCCATTTCATAAATCTCAATAAATATGAATATTGACTGATTTTGACAATTAATTAGGAAGTTAAAAGACAATTCCATATCGATGGTGAAGTGCCAATACCTCCTACTACACAATTTTTAAGTTTTTTTATATTTCAATGACTAAGAACTATTTTCAGGTATTTTGGTGAACCTTCCTTATATCATCTTCTCATCTACGATTCTGTCTTCCTCTTTGGGTTACCAATGGGTAAACTTCTGTGACCATTTATGTGGGTCTCTACTCTAGTCGGATGGACGGGTTTAGATTAATAATCTATATTAAATATTATTTTGTTCTGCCCGCAAGTTAATCCGCGTATCTCTTTATTTATATCTTATCTTTATCTTTCAAACCGGGACCGATCTTCCAATACGATTCTCAAAATTTCATTGAAATCGGTTGGATAGTTTCTGAGATTGTGTGAACGAACATTGTGATACAAGGTTTTATATACTTATCAAGATAATTACTACCAGCAAACAACAGTCATTTCTCACAAAGATTGTGGTCATAACATATTTTTACCTAAGCAAATATTGCGAGTAAATATTACAGATTGGATAGATTTTATTCGCTTAATGTATAAATATTTGTGAAATATGTCGTTTTTTTTCTTAATAAAAATATCCGGTAACAACTCGGAAATCGCGGAAATTTTTCTTTAATTTTGGGAACACTAATCACTGTATGACACATATTGTACTTATATGCTAACAGAGCCAGATCTCAGATTCTTTATAATCCATACTTCCATTCCATACTATGTCATACCATGTGATTTCAGTAATTGGTATAGTTGGCTTCAAGGCTGCCCTTACTGATGTTGCTTATTCCCTTAGATTAGATCATCAAGTAGTCCGTCAGCCTGTCTGCCACCCTATAAAACATAAAATAAACATAACAATGTGGTTTAATAATTTGGACCCAATCGATAAATCACAAAACATAGGAAAGTTTATGTTATGTATTCTGTGACACGCTTCATTAAATGAACTAGGTCAGCTTTAAAACCTAACCGTAAAACCTACATATCGTGAAGAGAAACATTTTACAGTTTTGGAGTTATAAATAATAACAGCACGTGTGCAATACAAACAAACATACAATAACCATCCGACATTCGGTCAATGTGAGAACTACCACATTAATGTAATTACAAAAGTTCGCTTACAAACCAGTTTGCACCTCATGAAGCCAGGCGTGGCAATGCTAAGCAACTTCTCTTGTAACCCTGTAAAAGTCTGGTGAACATTTAATTAGTGTAAGCGCCTTTGTATTTCAGGCGAACCTAAAACTGCCGAGTTACACAGAGGACTTTACTTATACAATAATTAAAACGGGGCGTAAGCGACCACGCGTTTTTGCAGATTTTTAATCCTCCTGGGTAGAGAATTGAGTCTATTTTTGTTTAAAGATTTATCTCGCTGTACGAGAAGGGAAGCAATTCATCAAATCGTAGTCACAATCACGAGCGGGTGACGAACGGGTGTTTGAGTACGCGCTTATTCTCTACGCTTTCCAAAATCCAACTGGATTCACGAAATTTATGTCGAGCAAGCGTGATGAATTAAATCTAATAATCAATATTTGTATTAAATAGAATATAGAGATAGGCTCTGAAATCCGGCACAGTTTTGTATTTAGAAATTGGAATCGAAAGACATTTTACAAAGGTAAATCTAAATTTCTACAAATTGGAAAGTCGAAGCGGCAATATCGCGTTACTGAGTTTATGCCTACCGAGGTCGTTATAAACTTCCGTCCTACAATTAAAATTCTTAATTGCACGGCACTATATAAAATAGTCAATGTTGTTCATTTTAGAACATAATTGACATTGACGGCTATTCAGGCTTATCACGGCTATGTATGCTCAGCTTAGACACAGTATTACAATATAATATATTCCCTACAGTAGTGAAGCACCCTTGATGTCGGGCGACGCCGCCACTCGTGTAAGTACTTACGCTGTCACGCGCGGATGTGCCAGGGTTGTCACAAAATGGAAAATGAAACAAACGTTATTATTATGCAATGATTTATTTACACGTGTTACACAGCCAGATATTTACGTGATATTTTGTTTTTAGATGTTTTAGTTTTCTATTATTAAATTTAACTATGTAATTTATTCGCATGCGTATGAACAATTTGAGCATAAGTGTTTGTGGGAAGCATAAGCATGGCCGTGTCTTAAATTCTATTTTGCTTAGTACGTTGAATATCTTTTCTGAAATATTGTTTCCAACGAACGAACAAAACTGCTGCCTAAAATGGGTTTCTAGTTCATCGCAGTAATCAACGAAATCATCAGGCGGTATTTGTAGCCCAACAAAGGGATCACTCGAAGTATCGTATGCACATTGCGTAAGTAAAATTTACTTGTGGTTGGTTTGTCACTATAACTGGATGCGTAAATAAGTAATTGTTGACAAGCATTTGTGTTTATCTACACAACGCCGCAACACATAACCACAAGTATACAGGAAACTATTTTCTTCAGAATTACATTTAAATGAAGATACAATATATATTTTTTACATATTTTTAGTGAATGCAAATTTAACATAATAGTTCTCTAACTCCCGAACTATGTTGGACACCTGTATCTCGGGAGTCAGTGAATACAACCGTAGTGCTTACAATCACAACTAAGTATATGAAAGTATAATCACTGCAAAAAGTATCTATATGAAATAAATAAATATATAAATATGTAATGTAAATAAATACATAAATATGTAATATATAAATTTAACATAAAAACATAAAAACCTAAAAACTAACTAATTATTTTCAAAAAATACTTATAATAATCCTATTAAGCCTTTGGTTGACGGAAAAGTGGAATATAAAATCTAATTAGGGAATCTATGAAATCTTAAATCCTTATTTAATGTTGTTGTTGAGGTACATCCGTACACGGAACAGGTACTTATAAAATCATTCGCCGCCACAGCTCACTCAACTCAAAAACATGTACGCGCCAGCCTTGAAAGTTGGAGAACGCAGACTAAATAAGTTCGCGGCGGCGGCGGCCCGCGCCGCCCGCTTCCCCGCGATAGCCCCCACCGTTGCTCTGCGCAAGTACATTCGTTGCCCAACTGTATGTATTGTTAAACTGGGGCTTAGATTGTCATTCTTCTTTGGGAAAGTCGCCACACGCAAGACATGCGCTCACTGCACAGAAGCAATGCACTGCACAGTATCAAAGCGATTTCGTTTCTGGGACTTCTTGTAGACCACTCTTCAAAAAGTTAAAATTATTAACTGTCCCTTGTTTATACATTTTTGAAATTTGCATATTTGTAAAGACACACAATTACCTCTTCGGAGAAAAAAGGGGTTTAACAAAAGGTATCCTCGTAGGCGTGTGGCGCCTGTGAGAACAACGTCACTGTACAACAAAAAAGCGCTGTGCATGGCGGTAAAGATTTTTAATAGATTGAATTGTCGAATGAGAGATTTGCCCATAAAGCCATTCAAGGTTTTTAAATAATATTTATTTGTTTTATTGTATTAATTGAATTAAATTCACGTATTTGACGTTGCATAACATAATTATTTTATAACTGCATATAATCTGCATATAAAGTTGTAGTAGTAGTACAGTAGCGATCTGTAGGTATTACCTAACTTAAACCATCAATTGTACCGCTTTATTAGCAAATAAATGAGTTTGAGTTTGAGTTTGGAACAACAACCAATGTCACATTTATAAAATTTTATAGAAAGCAACACCACTAGTGTTGCAAGTGCTACGTTCCAAAAAAAAGGATTTTTTTCTATATTTATTTTATGATTTTTTTTTTATATTGGCAACTCTATTGTAACAATTAATAATAGTGGCATTATGATATGAAACATTCGCTATAAATCAAATTCGCATACTGCGATTGCGAATTATTCATTATACGAAATTATTCAGAGGATTATCCAGTACATTAACCCAAGGTGCATTGTTCTTTTTTATATGTTCCAATAACAGTTCAGTCATGTATTACGCTGACATAAAAATTCAATACTCCCTCGGACATAGCATCCTTGTAGAATTTATTGTAATTTAGGCAATAGCAGATCGGGTGAAGAATATTTACGATATCAATCTGGATCTGTCTGGTAGCTTCCCTTCCTACTAGGATTTATGGCCTTGGAATAAAAGTAGATTTGTTCGCAGACGCAGCACTTATTGAAATTGGCTGATTTACTTAAATCGTATTATCGACAACGTAAAAGGATTAAGGCGAGAACTCGGCGAATGCTTGTTTTTTTAGCGCATTCTAAACAACCAACTCTCTTCGTATTTTGTACATTTAAAATGCACAGAATAATTATCGTCTAGAAAAACCGCAACTTATTTATCTACTTTTTCATAATATATTAAATATATATTCTTCTATTTATTTTAAAAAAGTAATTAACGAAGAAACAATTATAAATAGGCATATAATTATAGGCATATGTGATTTAGATTAATCATCAAAGTTGTCAGGGATACAGGAAGAACATTCATCCAAAAAACTCCTTGGATACCTTTCATCCTTTCATCCAAAAAAGGGACTGTTTCCGAGGGATTTTCTGAAAATATAAAAAAATGTGGGGCGCCATTGTCGTTAACAGTGGCGGCGGCGCCATCGTCGTCTCAGCAATAAAGATGTCGGGGGTTATAATACTCATATATTTTCTCATGTGTTATATTTGTTATTTTTCAACGCGGTCGAAGTCGCGGGCACCAGCTAGTATTGAATAAAAGTTAACACATAAGATAAAAGTGAAGATTATTGGTGGCATTGCAAACGAATGCGTGACTTCTTTCATTTATTTTAAAGAATCCTGTAATAAGTAGACGAATAGCGAATATAGACGCGGATAGACGCGATTGGCGTGTCAAGACTATTTTTAATTTGTAAGCAAGAATTAATATTTGAAAAATGAACTCTACAAGTAGGTAACATGCAAGTAAACCTATTTGCCCTTCGTTCGTTAGCGTGCATATTTGACCACGCGATTATATGAATACGAGGTCATTGACCGCTACTAAACAGTTTATTATTTATTGTGTAACCAAGACTAGAATTATTCTCGTTTCTATTTTCCTTGTTTATTGATTATATTAAAAAGTTCTCAAGAAAAAAAATTAAAAATAAAGTTGTTATTTCACAGCCTTACATAAGACCACCGTGAAATAATGTGTGTTGTTGTATTTCGCTGAGTAAGTAAGGGATGCCCATCTCCTTGTCCCTCTTTTTATTGCGATCTTTGATTTTTGATTTTACTATGCGAACCATTGATTGTGTCGCAGGCGTCGGTAGCCACCTTCTTATTATATTATAAAGTTATATCTAAGATCCGAAATGAGGTTGTCCTTCACCCCATCTGTTGAAATGTTGCCCAAAATGTTGCCTATTGAAGTATGCTCCTGAATATTGAATTAGGACTCATTATAAAGTATATAATTATTATAATCTTACAGGATCCCAAAAGTTTGATTATATTACGAGTATAAGGTAGTGGACACATTTCTTTTTACAATTAGATTACATTTTTATGAATGTAAAATTAGATTTTAACCCATATATTTATGTTAGTAGGTATATGTACATACTAATATATTATGTAACTAAGTATTTTCATTGTACCGTGCCGTCCATTCAACGAAATAGAGCAAATGTGTCCTCACAAAGTAATTCCGTACGACAGGCATTCCGAAGCACAATATTAATCAAATAGAAACTCATCTCTACGTAGCATTTAAATAAAATAAAATAAAAACTCTCGAGTTTCTACTTGTTTTATATTAAACCACTCCGTAATTAAAATTGCACAGATGCAATTTTCAATCCGCGCATTTTTTAATAAACAACCGATTTACTCGTTTATTCAATTAATATTTATTTACGCACAAATGTTATTACTTATTAATTCCCGATACTCAACGCAAAAACAGGTGTTTGACAGGGTTTTGTTGTAAGTTTGACGTGCTATGTATCTGTGTATCTCTTTGTTGCAATCGTTACTTCAGTCGTGTTTCCATGACATGATAACCTTGACCTGATGCTGCAGCATCAAGTAGCCTACGGAACACACAACTTCTCAGCGACTTACAGCATGTATAGCGTGTTTGGGCTCAATAGAAAGTCACGGGTTGGTTTATAATTTTAATTATAACTTGTTCATTTATTATTTTAATAAAATACACATAGCCAAAAAATTATAACTAGAACTAACAAACTAAACGCCAACGAGTAATGCTCTATCTGTCTTATTAAATAGTAAAATAGTGTCTTCTGTAGACAGGCTGGGTGAGTCCACCAGGATCCCCTGACTGGATCAGGGGATCCTAGTGAACTGCGGCATATATGTCGATCCCCTAGGGGGTGCAGCCAGGGGATCCTGGTGGACTCACCCGACAGGCTTAATGTAAATTTGAAGTAGTTATAAGAGCTTCATCAGTTGCCCAAAAAGAAATTAAACCAGTATAATTAATCTATGGTGTTAAGTTTTACTACTGTTTAATTAATATTTGCCGCCTCTTACCGGGCATTATCATAAACGCGTCCGACAACGAAAGGGGTCGGTGCGAACCTCGTGAAAACAAAGGGATCCGACATAAAGGCAGACTAATGTACTATTTACATCTAAACTCATTATTATGTTCCAGGAAATATGCAAATGATCTGTTTTTAGAGTGTTTTCAGATAATTAGTTATAATTAAGTTTTGCGTTAATTGTTTTTTGATAATATCGGACCGCGACTCTGTTTATGACGATATGTGACGATACCTTACAAAATTATAGCTATTGAAACTTTTTTTTATTATATTGTCAAGCCATGCTGACTTGTCGTCTGCTCTGCTCCTTATTTGATCAGTTTTTGTGTTTTTTTATGTTAAGGTCAACAGAAAGGCTAAGTATACTTCATATACTTGCTGAAGTAGTACTACTTGGCTAAGGTGGCTACCGTCGCCTATTTCACAACAACGCCACAGGTGCTGCAAGATGTGAATAGAGAGAAGAGAAGAGGAGGGGAGAGAAGGGGAGAGGATTGAAGATTTTCCACTACTTATTGGAAGAGATCATTGTTATAAGCAAGTCCAACCAGACAACGCAGAGAATGTAAACAAACTTTCAAGGGTTATCAAGTAGCGCCGGCCGCTTCGTGTCTCACACGAAGCGCGATAAGGACAGAGTGCCGGATTGTTTGCGTTGTCTCATTGGCTTCACTATGGTGCACACGTTAAATCGAATGTGACTCATACACGCATGTCCGACCGATATCTATGATATTAAATAGATCATGGCTATAGATTACACAATGTCTTTGAAAATATTTTTGTTAAGTTATTTTATGCACATTTTTAATCTCGACGGCATAATAAATTACGCGCAAGTAACATTGAGCAACATAATTAGTAGCTTAAAATTTAAATTAAGTTGACTGCGCAACTTCAGCAGTTTACCTGTATAATTGACTGGGCAATATGAAAACTTATTAATATTTAAATTAAAGTATTATTAATATTTGTTCTAGCCATTTAAAAATTCGTGTACTTGAATTTTTTTACCGATTTGAATTTTAATATTAAAATCTTATAATATGTTAATACTGTTTTATACACAACAGCACACGTGTTATTATTTCACTGTGGTTTTCTGTAAGGGGGTAGTTTACTGCCGCCAGACGGGCTGTCCAAATAACTACAAAAATGCAGCGTGCCCTGCCACTACTTTCCAAATCCACACTGCCGGGAATCGAACCCGCGACCACTGCGTCCTTTGCGTTGTTGCTGAGGCAAACACCTTAACCATTCAATCAACGGGCACGTCAACAAGTGTAAGGTAAAAAAAACGCTACACACGAGAATTCAGAGCCTAAGATAAATTAAATTACACATGTGGCAAAATTATATTACTATTTTCGGAAATACACTTCACCTGCCCTTGCACGGCCTCTGGTAATAAGATCATATTTAGTGTCGTTCTAATTAAAGTAACTTGGCAAAGTTTTACGGTACGGAGTGCATCATGAGTGTCGGGATTAACGCTCCAGGGATATTGTGTGCCAAGCGGCACTAGTTCACACGACCTCATTAAGACATCTTCCAACTTAATGTCACGTTAAATGTGGTCCCATTCGCGTGCACTTTCAATATTTTAATCCCTCACTCTGCTATGAACCTACAGCGCTTTTTTAATCTAGTTTCATTTGGTAAAACTGTTTCTGAAACCGTCGAGTGCAGAAGAGAAATGCAGACAGCAGATATGAGGGTGATCTATTTGGTAATACTGGTGTTATAAAGTAGGGCTCAGATGGTTTTAGTCTAAACCAGGGTTCCCCAAACTATTTTGGACAAGTGACCCCTTTTCAACAATGAACTGTTACCTCAGACCCCCATGGTCAAATTACCTACTTTTAAGACCAACCCCCTTATTCATAATGGTCCGCTAACTTAAAGCAGCTATCTATCTTAGTCTATCTTTAGTTTTTTCCTATTGGTACAAAATACCTAGGTACTAAGGTGCCAATTAGAAAACTTTGCACTTGGTTAAGTGAGTGAAGTTGATTTCATTTTCTCGTCAAAATTTAACAAAATAAAAAGACAATCCAATTCAGTAAATATCAAGTTTAATTTATAATTATTACAAATTAATACATAAAGCATCTTAAGTTGGTAGGAAATTATATTTTAAAAACTATTAATTCGCAAAGAGAAAATAAAACATTCAGTGCGATGGATGAACCTGGTGACTATCTACCAATCTAGCTACATCCGGTTCAATATTAGTGAGTTGCAGCCTTAAATCTCCACGTTCGTTGATTTTCAAACGGTTTCTTTGTTTTGTCAAAATGTTTGTTACCACACTGAAGCTTTTTTCAACTAGATATGATGATGGAAAAGCGATAAGGTATTTTTCAGCAATGTTCCACAATGTAGGATACTGTGTTTCAATTTTGCGTTGCAACCAGAACTTCTGATAGCCTTGGTTGAACTTTTGCTTAAGCTCTTCGTCTGTGCTGATGGTAATCAACTCTTCTTGCATTATCACATTGGCTTCTTCTATGGCTGTGGTGTTATACGGATTTATTATCCATTGAGGAATTTGTAAATTTAAAAGATCATCAAACCTCTCCGTAAAATCCTTGTGTAATGCGTCCAAGTGAGTAACATATAATAAAATGTCATCATCTTGAAGCATTTTTGGTAATTTTGACAAATGCGGAAACTGCGAATATTCTTTTCTGCCTAAATTTTGTTTATAAAGAACTAGTTTACCCACGAAGGCCGATATTATTGATTTTGTTTTAATCAAGTTAAGATCATCACCCTGTAGTTGCAAATTAACTTTGTTGAACATTCCAAAGATATCAGTCAAGTAATAAATATCTGTTTTACAATTGTTCAGATTTTCTTTCAAATTCGGATCTTTTTCTTGTAAAAACTCCAACACAGATTCAAAAAGGGCTGAAAATCTTTCTAAGCAAGAGCCTCTTGATAGCCAGCGAACTTCAGTGTGCAGAAGTAACCGAGTAAAGACTTCGTCGTTTTCGTCACATAGTTGAGCAAATAACCGAGAGTTCAAAGAATTGCTTCGAATCTTGTTGATAGCATTTATTACATATTGTAAAGACTTATGCAATCTAGGACTCAGCTTTTTTGCTGCTAAATGCTGCCTGTGAATCACACAGTGAATAACCAGTACATCAGGCAGTTGTCGCTTTAAGTGAGCTATAAAGCCACGATGACGACCAACCATAGACGGTGCACCATCAGTCGCAACAGAAACAATATTCTTCCATGGAATAGCTTTATCAGTAAAAAAATGTTCCACGGCCTGAAAAATCGATTCTCCTCTAGTATCAGTCTCTAAATATGCAGCAAAAATCAGTTCTTGGCACATATTTTCATCTTTGATAAATCGAACATATCCTAACAATAGAGCTTCATTGCCGGGTAATGTAGACTCGTCCAACTGGAGAGAGAATCTGCGGGTCTGTAAGAACTTGCATAAAATGTTTTCCACATCGCGTCCCATCTCATCTATGCGTCTCTGAACGGTGTTGTTGCTCAAAGGTATTCTCTTTAAAATATCATGTGCGGGTTTGTGCAATACATTGTTAAGGACCTCCGCAATGGCTGGTAAGATAAGCTGCTCTCCAATTGTATGGGGTTTCCCCGACTTCGCTATTAGTAAAGATATATTATAGGACGCTCGTAAACCATCATTGTCTCGAATAGATGATGACGCAAACATCGATCCTATGGATGGCCTTTTGTCTAGTTTTTCTTTCAGTGCTTGAAAATATGACAAGGGCTTACTTTTTTTGTTAGCATGTACTCTTGATAAGTGGTCATCCATTTTTGAAGGCTTCATGGCATCGTTACTAAATACTTTTTCACATATGAGACACATCGGGAAGTGTTGATTTGATGGAGATGCAATAAATCCGAACTTCAAGTAGTCCAAACTGTATTGTCTGCATTTTTTTTTCGTGTCCGCCATCATAAAACTTTCAGTAATTCTGCAAACAAAAAAATAAGGAACCTAAATAAAAAACAATAATAAACTGTTAAATTTGCACACTATCTTATTTTTATCACACTCAGTTAATGGATTCTTGTTAAGTATTACTGACTTACTCTTTGATAAACTTTGATACCTATATTGGGAAGTAACTACAGTAGGTAATTAGGTATAGAAACTTCGTATTAGGTAATTAGGTAGAATAAGAACGAAAACCAAAGACTTAAGTGTTAGTAATTTTTACAAATACAATTATACATACCTATTTAAAATATGTTGTATGTTGTGTTTAACACTTTTTCAGTCACTTTACTTCACTTAATTTAGCTTTGTAATAAGTTTGTAATCTCTTGAAATAAATGAGTACTTAGCTATATGAGTTTTTATCGTTCAAGCTCCAACGAATTTCAAAACGCAAATGAACTTTCAACCTAAATGCAAGCTCGTTAAATAGTAAAATATCAGGAACATGTTTGGACTTGATCATGAATTCGTTCGTCTTAATTCGCGTAAAGCCGCTATCACACTATTCAATTTGAACGATTCCAATTTAGGAAATCGGAAGGTGTGATCGCAGTTAGAACAGATTGGATTCAATTAAGAGTTTATCCATTTTCAACTCTATATCTTCGATTTAGAAATCAATTTAGCGTAGTGTGATCACGAGCTCACTACTTAGATTCCTAAATAGGAATCGTTCAAATTGAATAGTGTGATAAGCACTTTATCGTCAAATAGAGAGCAAGTCAAAACGCCGCTGAAAGACGTACGCTCCAACTCAATCTTGCACAAACTTGTCCACATAGACTTGCCGAGTTTTTCATCTTGTACGAACTTGAAACTTTACATTCCTGGAACATTATTTCCTACAAAAATATTAATTATTCTTAGTACACGTAACACAACATAAACAATACAGTAACTACCTACTTACCTATCTTGAAAGTTTTAAATAAGAACTTGTGTTAATATAATAGGGGTCGATTTTTAGACCTCGTCGACCCCCAAAATCACTTTTCGTTTATGTCGACCCCTAGGAAACCGATATCGACCCCAAGGGGTCGATATCGACCACTTTGGGAATCCCTGGTCTAAACAATTTGAATTGACTGGCACCTTGTTTTAACGAATTCATTTATTGTCACAAAAAAAGTGGTTAAAAAACAATTCTATTTATAAAAAGGCTTTTCGTTGGTCGACACTGTAAGATGCCTTACGTTGTTGTGCTACTTGCGATGAGGCGATAATCAATAATGTAGAACACGAGAATTGTTAATCACTTTATTTATCCATCCGGCTAGCATACAATTTTACAAAAGCACTTATGACTACAACACTGCCCTTACAAGGGAAACTAAAACATGTAGGCGCGTACATCGAGTGGTCATCAGAAGCCTATCGTAATACGAGTGGGTAGCGTGCATCGAAATAATATAACTCTTCGTCCGGCGCGAACGCTATTACGAGCGGCGCGCGGGCACGCCACCGCCGCGCCGCCGCCGTGGCTTAGTCAAGGAATAGGACGCTTTTATAATTTGCCGTAGCACGGCACGGCACGGTAATACCGTGGACGTCTCAGGTATTTTTGTGGCCGTCGACGGTATGCCGTGCCGTAGGTCGGTTTTATATTTCGCCGTAAAATCAAGCGCGAAGAGACAGCGACTACTTATTCTTTATTTGTTGTATTTACGACGTAGAAAAAGACATATTAAAAGAAAGTATTGGCAACATCCGCTTTTAAAAGTAAAATATTTAGAAGGGTCATACTACACGCTATTTGATAAGCTCAAGGAAGACCCAAATAAGTTTTTCAATTATTTTTGGATGTCAATAAAAACGTTTTATTACATCCTTTCTCATCTGAATAATGATTTTATGATTTAAAAGCTCGCCGAACACTACAAAACTTACGCAAAACTGGCGCCGCCCGACTACGCACGCACACAACGGTAGACCGTTGCCGTTCACGGCATGCCGTTGCCGCGGATGATAAATTAAAAGCGTCTGCATACAATTGCATACATTTTGCTTTCCTATTGTACCGTGACGGTAAAAAGGTGCCGTGCCGTCACGGTAACAGCAACGGTCTACCGTGCCGTCGCCGTAGCACACTGCGCTACCCATCAAACCGTCGCGGCAGTGTTGAGAGTGTAGTGTGTACGTACAAGGAATTTGTAGTTGTGTGCGTGCGTAGTCGGGCGGCGCGGCGCCAGTTTTGCGTAAGTTTTGTAGTGTTCGACGAGCTTTTAAATCATAAAATCATTATTCAGATGAGAAAGATGTAATAAAACGTTTTTATTGACATCCAAAAATAATTGAAAAACTTATTTGGGTCTTCCTTGAGCTTATCAAATAGCGTGTAGTATGACCCTACTAAATATTTTACTTTAAATGCGGATGTTGCCAATACTTTCGTTTAATATGTCTTTTTCTACATCGTAAATACAACAAATAAAGAATAAGTAGTCCCTGTCTCTTCAAAAACATGACGTCCGCACTTTGAAGACGCAAAGCGTATAATGATTTTACGGTGAATTATAAAACCGACCTACGGCACGGCCTGCCGTCGACGGCCACAAAAATACCTGAGACGTCCACGATATTACCGTGCCGTGCTACGGAAAATTATAAAAGCGTCCAGTAGACGACTGATTCACAAATTGGTGACCGTGGCCGCGTTCGGCTCGGCACGTACGCCACATCGGGCAGGGGAAACAGAGGGGTGAAGGGAGAGAGGCCGATTGCCGCGTTACATATTTTATTTTTAATGTGGTTAAAATTGAAAAAAAAAATCAAAACGTAAACCTTTTTTGTAAAAATGAACTGAAAAATAATTTATTAAATATATTTCCTATATTAAATTTTGCAATAGTTAACACAAGTACTAATAAAACTGGCGAACGGATTGCCAGCTATCTTTACATATTATAAAACAAAGTCTCCTGCAAAGTGAAAACAAAAAATTGTGAATATTATGGCATTATAGCACTTGTTGACAAAAATGGTAGTTTGTATTATTTTCAGTGTATTTAACTATCCATCAAATATTTAGTGTAAAACTTTATATAAATAAATAAATATATTTTAAATATTAAGTACTAGTGACTACGAAAAAATAATTGTGCAAAAGTGAAAAAATATTGTCAACTGATTTTTAGTGATTTTTGAAGAGAAGTACCAATCTTTTGATCCAATCGTCTGCTGTGAAAAGTATACCTAATTTTCGTAAAAATATGAAAATGTTGACATTGTATATTTGTCCTATAAATTAGAGTAAGCAAATTGTGCAACATAAGCTCTTAGCCCGACAAGCGTAAAATATGTTATGAACATTTATATCACTTTCTATTATCACCGCATGCAGAACAAAGTGCGGATGGAAAACTAAATAATAATGGCCAACACGAAAAACCTTTTCACTAAAATGTAGTACTAAAGCAGAAGTAAAGTTAGACAACTGAAATTAAGATCTCACGAAACGCGAGATAACTTAATGAGGGTTGACAAATTAGCGCCGAGTTCCGTAGTTTGCCAAATATTTGTCGATCCCCGGGCTCTGGTTGAAGATGTGTGCTAAAGACGTGAATGTACTTTCAAAGCGTTTTAATTAAATACCTACTTTTTCAGTTTAAATCATATATTATTTTAAAGAAAGTAGCAAAACATTGTGCCTACTATCAAACAGCACTTAGAATTTTTGACGTATTAATGAAAAGTTTTGCTATGCATTTTTACAAAGGATATTAATTAATGTTTTTCTATTAATTTACAGATACCTACCAATTTAGTTAGGAAAAATGTTTAATTCCTCTGGCGGTTGATGATTATAATAAGTTGGCTATTCACTGGAACAAGGAATACCAAATTAAATATTTAAGTGTATACGAGTAGATATATGACGAATGCATATTTTTCTGTTGTATGTAAATACGCCCCCAATACCTAAGTCTCAGCGAACTGGAATAATATATTATTTCGATGGCTAGTTCCTATACCGTTCCGCTGTCATAAACTGGAAAATTAACCATCCTCTTTAACTTTTATTTTGTTTCTTTCTAACAACTGTTTTAAGTAATCGACAGTTCCACTGTGACCCCAAAACTATAGGGAACCTAACGGCTTCAAACCCTTTGGACCCACAAGTTTTGACCCTATCTACGAAAAAGTGCCCATACGACCCGCTAGTCTTTTATATTTCCTGTTTGACCCGCTGTTATAATTAGCATTTTAGTCATTAGGAAAAAATATTATGAATTAAATTAAACGATATAATTATGGGAAAGGGGTTTATTAATCTATATACATATAAAAAATAAAATCGTATATTAGCTTTGTCTGTACATCCTTATATATATAAAAATTACGTGTCACGTTGTTTGTCCGCGATGAACTCCCAAACTACTCAACCGATTTTGATAAAATTTCATAACTATATGTAATTTGGTCTAACTTAAAAGACAGGATAGTTTATATCTCATTTTGTTTATTATTTTTTTTGCAAATTATATAATATTATTAACATAGCGCCATCTGTTGATACCTATTCAATCCAGCAATTATTTATCTGTGAGTTCCAAAAGATTCTAACACATGGCGATGTAAGGTAATTTTATCAGCTGGATTGAGTAAAAAATTGCACCCGTGCGAAGCCGGGAGCGGGCCACTAGTTAAATATACATATTTTTTAAATTTGGACACGCTATACTTGTATATTTTATAGAAATTTTAGAACAAATGAGTTTTTAGAACAAATGAGCCATCTGCCTGTCCGTCGAACAATCTCAAAAAAACGATTAGCTGCACCACTACTCTATACAATTTTAAGTAAATATCAATAAAAAGAATATTCGAGAAAACATAAAACAAAATTGATACTTGTAAACGTTAAAACAGACGAAGTGTCATTTAATTTTTTTTTTCTATAAAACGAACTTCTTAATGCTTATCCCAAGACGTTACTAAAGTTGCAATATCTTTAAGGGTGAGCCGAGATTTATTGTAGATCGTAAAAAGTACATTTCTGAAAAAAACCGACGGAATTTTGGAAACTCGCACATACACTGCCCCTCTCACGTCACCGCTCCGACTGTGACCAAGTTATATATCCAACCAACTCATAGCCACTTGGTACAAGTTTATAAGAATAACATTAAGTATATAGATCAAAATAGAATTTAAAAAATAATTCATTTCCGTAATGTCTTACTTCATGCATTAAAAATACATAAAAGTCTAAAGACTTAAATATATAAACTACATATTATTTTTTTGCTTACATTTTTCAAAATGTTATTTCAATGAATTTAAAATACACCCGTAAATAATTACTAATAGTAAAGCTATTTTGACATTTAAGTTTTTTATTTATTTTACAGGTCATCAAAAATTAATAGAATTTTTAGAAAATGTAGTGCCATATTTTTAGTGAAAAGATTAAGGTTACATCGCTTGTAACTTGAGAACATCTTAAAATTTCTCAAAGTTTCGTGCCCATTAATAATTCTCCCTCGGCGTCCGGAGCTTCTGAAAAGAATATTTCACTCTTTTGAAGCTGCAAACTGGGTACAATCGAATTACCATTTGAAAGGCCCGCTTGTATTGCTATTTAAAACGTTGAACGATTTTTCGGTTGCCTTGTTCTGTGCGACAAACCAATCTTAAGAAGAATTAGTAAATATTTCACTACATATCTGCACTTCATTAACAGTACAATCTTCTATAAGAACACTAATTTATAAATGTGAAAGTAACTCTGTCTGTTAACATTTCACGCCTTAACTACAAAACCAATCATCATGAATTTTTGCACACATTGACAGAGATACAGAAAAAAGTAAGTACTGTTCAGAATAATTTCATAATTTCAAAATACAGATACCGCCTTGAAACCAGAGGCAAGTAATAACTGAAACAAATCTCCAGTTGTGACCAGTCCTCTAATGGAAGTAATAGAAAACCGTCGGATATTGGCCACTTACCTAAGTGAATACGCGACATGCAATACAATGAACAGCTAAAATTATATATCTCTGTGTTTGCGTCTATTGTAGATATTAATCTTGAAAACGAACACATTTCTTTTTCTTCTCGTTCACAAATGTTTTGGCTACATAAGAACTTCGCGAATTTTTTTACAAGTGTCAGTTGTGAAAATAGCAATAAAGAAAACGCAAAATTCAAATTAAATTCAAAAGTAGCAGATCTCCAAAAAGGAGAGACATTTTACCAAAAACTAGTTAGTCAAGTTCAAATCAGTCAAGACTGTTTAATTCACATAGTAGTTGGGCACACTGTAGTTGTGCTGGTGTCGAAGATAAAGACAAAGACACGGTATTCAGATGTGAATTTTGCAAGCAATCATAGATTTACGACTTTTCACGTAATGATACTCATTATAATAATAATAATCTTGAAATTATGTAATAAGTACCATCGCCCCATTTTGCCCCTTAGATGTGCCCCATCTTACCCGACCCAGGGGGCAAGATGGGGAGGCGAGACTTATTAAACATTTTTTTATTTTTTTATCTAATTATCAAACAAGAGTTCCTAATAATTGTTGAAATTGAAAGACTGATTATTGTAGATAATAATTAAAATAAAAAAAACCCAGAAAAGAATAATATTATTAGTTTTATTGGCTTTCAAACGTTAACTACCCCGTCATGCCCCCCTCTCCCCTACACACACACACACACACACACACACAAAACTTTATTTTGTAATTTTAATACTGTAAAGAAATGATTTTTGTTTTATTTTATTTATTTAATACTCACATACGTACTAATTTGTCGAATTTGTAACGTAAATTGATATTATCTGATTATATATTTGTTTGGATGTATGGATTTTTGTTACCCTTTCACGCAAAAACTACTGTACCGATCACCATAAAATTTTGCATATTTCTGGTGTCTGGGGCACCAGAAAGGACATAGGGCACCTTTCATCCAGAAAAAAATGACTATTCCCGAGGGATCATCTAAAATTAAGGAAACCAACTCCTGGCTAAATGTAATAGCAATAACGAAGTCTAGTATCTAGTACCTGTATAAAAGAAGTTTGATATAAAAGAAAATATTAAAAACTAAAGAGAAAGGCATGTCATGGTGAGGTATAAAATGATTCCCGCCCATGTGAAAAGCTTTTAACTCGTGAACTTTTCAGTTGACACTATTCAGGCGACAACGTAAAAGCATCACGTAGCACGAATTAGCTCTTTAACCAATTGCTTGACATTTATTTGGATTTAAAATCCAATACTTTCAGAAAAGGATACTTAACGGTTTATGTTCGAGTATATTTTCATTATTCAGGAAAAATTACATAAAGTTTTGATAAATTTGCAAACAATTTCCACCGTTTTTAACGCCCGACGCAAAAACGGGGGATATAAATTTGACGTGTGTGTCTATGGAATCATAGCTCGCAAACGGATAGACCGACTTTGATAGGGTTTGATGGAAAAAAACTAACATTTTATACACTTGAACATAAAAAATTGAATAAATTTGGAAGAAAAATAAACAATTTGGATGATTTCTTGTAAATGTGTATTAAAAACTTTATACCTACTTAACTTTGGTAAGTAATTAAAGTCATTTTGTTTCGATCTCTAAATGTAAGAAACATAATATAAAAATACCTTTTTGTATCCAATATTTGCATGAAATGTCTCCCTCCCTCCCCTCTAGCGATGAAACGAGAGGATAAATAATGAGGGAGGGTCCGAACTTCCTGGTTATTATTGTCATTGATCATAATCTGAGCAGTTAGAAAAACGTATTCTTTCATGTCTGAGTATATTGACAAATTCAAGAGAAAAAAAAAATATCAATAAAAATATATTCTTTTTAAAGAATTTACACCTAAGTTCTTAAAAGGCACCCTTTACAATATATTAGAATACATTTCTACATTAGGAGATACTTTTTAAATCTCAGCAAAACGAAAATTCGTTCGAACTTACGAAAAGGACATGTGAGTAAGTCGCTCGAAGAAAATAGACAGTTTCATCTTCTTTACGAGTTTAGTTTGAACAAGCACTACATTTAAGAGCATTAAGTTTTAGTTTTGAAGTTCCATTAGTTAGTTACGTATATTCGGCTTGTGTCAATAAGACCCTTACGAGACAGGGGCCGATTTTATTAAAACAGAATAGTTTAAAAATAATATGTTGTGAAAATCTAGTGTTTAATGTCTAAGGAGAAGCAAATCTGTCTTACGGACACGCTTAAGCCGCTAAGTCACTGATAGAGGGCTTTTTAGGATAAAGAATGTGAGCTGGCTTAACATTCCTCTTGATGGTGTGTGACATAAATATCTGAAAACAATATCAAGAGAAGAAACAAATTCGGTGGCGATCCATACAGAACAAAGTATGAATATGAGGATATTCATAAGGAAAAGAAAAATTTAAGTACATACTTTTAGAAAATAGCTCCTTTATAGTTTATTACTTTTCATCGTCATCACCAAAAAAACAATCAAATGTGTCAGTCCAAATAAATTTACAAAAGGCTTATCCCACTTTTTGAATTTTCTGCTAAATATTAACTACTATCTCGAAAACTAATTCCTTAATCCTCCTAATGTTGTTTATGTCACCTTTAAAGCCCATTTCATGAATGCCGTAAAGGTGACGGAACTCAAAAATTGTCGGATATTCTCAGCTAAAATAGACAAAGTTGCATGCAAGTTACTCTGCATTTAAGGCCGTCGCGTCGTTGCAAAAGACCGTCCACTACAAATATTTTCCAGGTTATTAAATTCGGACGTTCAACCAAACATAGATAATATTCTTGTAAAATTTCGGAAGGGGTGCAATTGATGAGATTAAGAGTTTTATAAAGTATAGTATAAAATTAACATTTATTTTTTTCACTCAATTAACATTTATTTTATTCGTACATTTTAATGTATAACCTTAAACTATTAAACTTTAGCCTTAATAACGTGCTTAATAGTAGATTTTCAAATATCATATAGTCGTTGTCAAAACAAAATCTGCTATGAACAAGAGTTCGTAGTTCGACAAATAGTGCTCATAAGCACAAAGCAGTTTTTTTTTGTTCTAGATTCTACAAAACAAAAGCTTAAAGAACTATGGAATAATTTGATAAAACAGAAATGTGTCTAGGACAGCTACATATTTTTTTAATTCAAGGTTCTGGCAGGCAGGCTGACGGTATAAAAAATGAGAAGATGATGATAGAGTAATGAACTCCGTCATCCTTACCTGCTTATGGAAACACAATAATAAAAATATTTTCTTTTTTGTTTGAATGTTCAAATTAATAATTTATATGCTTTTGTTTACGATTTCGTCTGTGTATCTTTTTAAATTATAGCCCACTTTTCAAGCTGAAACCAATGTTAAATATAGTTATTTTCTGTTTTTTATACTTCAATTTTTAATTATAATATATTTTACAATGAAAAGCCATGAAATTTTATCTGACATTTTTTTATTTTATTTTTTAATATACATAGAGAGAAGAGTTTACAAAAGAGGTTTTTAATGTTTCTAACATAACTCCCGACAACACGAAAAGAATGAATTTCAAATTGAAGATAAGTGGACTGTATTGTAATATATCTTAGAATAAAGAATTATAATTAGCATAGATCGCTGTTTCTTTTTTTAAATAACTTGCATATAGGTACTTAATGTCTTTTATAGTTGTCAGTTGTTTACAGACAGAAAACTATTAAAAAAAAACTAACTTTCTTAAAAAGTAAAAAAAAAGAAAATTATTGAGTTTTTAAATTATCAATTTAGATAATTATAACTAAATGAATTTGTAACTAACTACACATAAAATTATATTAGGTAGTCTAAACTAAACTTTCCATGTAATCTTAAACATAAAATTACATTAAACATAAATTATAAAATTATACCTAAATTCTCTTGGTATCGACTCAACTACTTATGTACATAATATTATATTGTCATATATATGCAATTGAGGCACGCTTTCGGCGACCTACGAGAAGACACTAACATTTACTCTAAAGGTAGAATGCATACCTTCGTTATAGAAGTTTTATGACATCTTCCGTTTGCCTTTTTGACTTCCATGGCTCTGACCTTACCATCATCGCCAGGGAAAATTTTTGTGACTCTAGCCATAGGCCAAGTCATGGGAGGTGTGTCTATCTCTTTTAAAATAACAAGGTCTCCAACTTTTATATTAGGTAAGCTATCTTTCCACTTAGGTCGGTTTTGTAAAATATTTAAATAATGTTTTGACCAATATCTCCAAAGTTGATG
Organism: Synanthedon andrenaeformis; assembly: GCA_936446665.2. Lineage (NCBI taxonomy): Eukaryota > Metazoa > Arthropoda > Insecta > Lepidoptera > Sesiidae > Synanthedon > Synanthedon andrenaeformis. The sequence continues at coordinate 5,994,012 of OW387781.2, read as the reverse complement.
CTTTATAGCCGTACATTTTTCCCAGAATTTGAGTCTATTGTCTGGTAAATCAGCGAGATTTTGTTCTGGCAAACAAGTTAATGGTGCTCCTGTTAGAAAATGTCCAGGAGTGAGAAATGTAACATCATTAATATCTGAAGACATTGGTAACATGGGTCGTGAATTTAACACTCCTTCTATTTGCACAAGCACAGTGTATAGCTGTTCATAGGTAAATATATGACTACCCAACACTCTCTTTAAATGATATTTAACACTTTTCACGGCAGCTTCCCACAATCCACCGAATGTTGGAGAGTAGCTGGGAATGAAATGAAAGTTTATACCCATTTTAGAAGATGCACTCTGTACCTGCGCCTGATGTAATTTGCAATTATTTAATTTATATATTTCTGTTAATTGATTCTTTGCCCCTTTATAATTGCTAGCATTGTCACAATAGACTTCGGTTGGAACGTTACGTCTAGCTATAAATCTTTTAAAGCTTGCAAGGAAAGTGTCCGTAGAAAGATCGGATACTAACTCTAAATGTATTGCCTTAGTTACAAAGCACACATACAATGCAATATAACCCTTTGTTATAAGAACACCTCGCGCACGAGACTGCTTGACTGAAAACGGACCAGCGAAGTCCATTCCGACTTTCTGGAATGGTCGGCTAGCAGTAACTCTATCCGCAGGCAAAGATCCCATTAATTGTTTTGCTGTATCAGCCTTAAAACGGAAACATGTTAAACATTTATGTATTATGTTTTTAACCAAACGCAAACCATTCACTATCCAATAGCGTTGATTTAAATTACAGAGTACAAGTTTTTGACTGGCATGAAACAATTTTATATGTTCATAATTTATAATTAAATGAGTAACTGTTGATTCTTTTGGCAAAATTAATTGGTGCTTTTGTTCATAAGACAAAGCAGCATTCTGCAGCCTACCACCTACTCTAAGAAGACCATTTTTATCCACAAATGGGTTCAGTGCCTTTAGGTGTGACTGTACTTGTCCTGTAGTTTGTATTGAATGTATTTCTTTTTGAAAATATTTATATTGCTCATGTTTTATAATTAAATGTAAAGCCTTACTTGACTCTGCAAATGAAATAAAATTATGTTTTATTTTGTCAGAGTTGGGTTTTATATTATTGCAAAATCTTAATATGTAAGCAAGTACACGTTGTGCCTTATTTATACAAGAGTAATTACACAAAAATGAATCTAAAAATCCATTATTGTAACTCTGTGATACTGCACACACCTGCCTGTTTGACACTGAGATTTTTATCTCAGGTACATTTGTAGGTATTTCAAAATTACAATTATCATTGAAAGTATAATCAGGGTTTGACATAACTGGGGGCCCAGACCACCACAGCTTGTGATTATACAACTCTGAAGGACTCACTCCTCTGCTTAAGCAATCCGCAGGATTTAAACTTGTACTTACATACAACCATTTAAAATCTTTAGTATATTCATTTATCACCTTTACCCTATTAGCAACATATGTATTTAACTTAATCGGATTGATTTTCAGCCATGCCAATACTACTTGAGAGTCAGTGAACAAGTATACTTTATTAATTAACAGTCTCAAACTTAAAATATGGTATACTTTCAAAGATAATTTTGCTAATATCAATGCTGCATTTAACTCTAAACGAGGCATAGACATTTGCTTATTTGTTAGAGAATTTATTCTTGATTTAGAACAAAGAAGGAACATTTTAATATTACCATGACTGTCTGTAACTCTCAGGTAGATGGCGCAACCATATGCTACATTTGAGCTATCTGAAAATCCGATTAATTGAAATTGATCTTTGTCACAATTAGACACACATCTTTTTACTACAATAGGTGCCATTTTTAATAAATCATTATAAAAAAGTTGCCATTCTTTTTCAATATTTGGGGAAGGAATAGAATCCCAATCTGTTTTGGATTGCCATAGCTTTTGCATAATTTGCTTAGCCTTTACAAATATAGGTCCAATTAAACCAAGTGGGTCATAAAATTTGCTAATATAGCTTAAGATTTCTCTTTTTGTTTTTGCAGTTTGCTCAGGCGGAGGAGAAAATTTGAATGAGTCTAATTTTATATTAAATTTTAACCCTAAGGTTTTTATATCATTTTGGATACTGATATCCCCAGAGCACTGCTGCTCCTTAGGAATATCCTGCAAGATTTTGGCATCATTGGCTGACCACTTGTGTAAATTAAAGCTGCCCTTAGTTAGCAACTCAATAAGTTGTTGTTTTGTATCTATAATTGTTTTAAGGTCATTATGACTGTACAAAATGTCATCCACATATGTAGATTGTAATATTACTGGTGCAGCCAAAGGATATTCATGTTGAAATCTATATACCAACTCATTTAAGCACCTAGTAGCCAAATAAGGTGAACTTTTTAATCCATATGTAACGGTGTTTAATTGCAGACACCTTATTGATTCATCTGGATTATCTCTCCAGAGAATGTTTTGTAAAGACCTTTGATCTTTGTCAATTAATATATTCCTGAACATACGTTTGATATCAGAAATGAAAAAGTATTTATTTAATCTAAACAGTAACAAAATGTCAAATAAATCTTTTTGGACCACAGGGCCATTTGACATTATATCATTTAATGATATTTTATTAGAAGTTTTCATTGATCCATCAAATACTACGCGCAGACGTGTGGACATAGCATTTTCCCTTAAGACCGGGTGATGTGGCATAAAATATACCATATCTTGTGACAAATCATACTTCGTGATATCAAAATAACTAGCATGTCCAAGAGCTATGTATTCATGTATGAATTTTTTGTATTCTTGATATAAAGTGTCATTTCTTTTAAAACGTTTTTCAAGATTTAAATATCTGCGTAAGGCTAATCCAAAGGAATCGCCCAATGTTTTATTTATATCACAGATAGGTATCTTTAAAGGCATAGACACTTCAAATTTATTGTTTATAATTTTAACTGTATCCTTATAATACTGTTCACAGTATTGTTGTTCAGACGTATGCTCAGTGAATATTTCTGGTACAGCCTCCGATTGCCAAAACCTTGTTATAGCGCTGTCTATGTCAGAGCTACACTCTTGACAAAATAAAGAAACAGCAGTATCCTGTAAAGACTGCACCGAGATGTTGCCCGCAATTATATAGCCAAACTGGGTATGGACCAGACTGGGTTGCGCAGGATCACTAAGTTTATTGTACTCCTCACATTGAGGTAGTAACGCTTGAAAAAGGATATCAGCCGAGAGTAACATATCTATATCACTAGACATATTAAAAGTATTATCGGCTAGTGTTATATTTTTTGGAATATTTATATTAGATAAACTGATATTATTTTGTGGCAATTTAGTAGTAATTTTATCTACCACAAGACAGTTTACATTTACTTTGTATGGATAAATGCAAGAGAAAATGTCAAGTTTTACTGCATACTGAATATTTTTGCCAGTATTTGTAATACCCATTATTTGAGTACTAACCGGTAAAACAGGTTTTTTCAAACGTTTTGACAAATTACTTGTAATGAAAGAAGACTGACTAGCAGAATCAAGAAGGGCCTTTACAATTAACTCTTTACCATCTTTACACAATACTTTTACTTTGGCAGTAGGTAACAAGACTTGATTATTACTGTTTAATTCTGATAACAAAACAACCCTTCCATCTGCGGTCTCTTGTATACTCTTTTCATTATGTAAAAGTGTATTATGATTCAATTTGCATTGAGCACATTTAAAATGATAGTGACATTTTTGTGTATGAAAATTTAAACAAATTTTACAAAGTTTTTTATTTTTTACAAATTGTAATCTTTCATCGACTGGGGCAAGCATAAATTTTGGACATAAAAAAAGTTTATGTAACTTACCACAGTAACCACATGACTGTGGCCTTGTAACAATATTTGTCACCCTTGGTTTTGCCTCAGTAAATGATGCACAAGTTCTTCGATTTGAGTTTTCCAAAGCGAGAGCCCTACTTTCTAAATATTTGATAAATTCTGTAAAAGTAGGTGGAATAGATGCATCTCTTTCGAGACAATATGACCTATTGGTATGTGGATCTAATTTGCGCGATAAAATGCACACTAAGACACTGTCCCATTTGTCGACAGGTTGATCCAGGTTCTTTAGAGCAGCAATATGCTGCTTTGCCTCTGAAACTAAATTTCTTAATGAATACTCATTAGGTTTTGTAATTGGACTTAAGTCTAGTAAATGGGAAATGTGTTCGAATATAATTTTATGTTTGTTATCATATCTTTCTTGTAATATTGTTAACGCTTCCTTGTAACTAGCACCAACTACAGGCAAATTTTTAATTAAATCAAAGGCCTCACCTCTCAGAAAACTGCGAAGATATACAAATTTTTGAACATCATTTATGCTGTTATCCTTATGGACTAAGGCTGTAAACAATTCTATAAATGATTTAAATTCTAAATATTTTCCCTCGAAGGGTAGGATTTGCACACTGGGAAGCTGCAATTTAGATGCAACAGTAAATTTAGTTTCATTGTTTTCAGATTGCGTCTTCTTATTGATTTCTGTGCGTAAGATATCCATATATTTGTAATATATATTTTCTATCGGAACTGGATCTTCTTCATCTTCTATTTCAATCAAGATATCGTTATATTGATTAAATAAAGTGCTTAAGTTTTGTTCCTTTAAGGACAACATTTGTAAAGAAGCACTTTCCAGAAATTCCTCTGTTAACGTGGTTTTTATTCGGGTTATACTTCCCTTGATGTGACCTCTTCGTCTTGCAAGTGCTTTATTTGGTTCCATTTTGTATAGTATGTTGAAGTGAAAATTATGTGGTGTTGTAATGCGTAGTGTCCTCCGAGTTTATTAATTATATTATATATATATATGGCGGACGCGAATGAACCAAACGCAAACTCGTCGCTGTGTTTAAAGAGAACACCGGCTATATACGTCACCATCACTTGAAAACATTTAATTAAATACTTTTCGGCATTTAAGGACCATGTTAAATATAGTTATTTTCTGTTTTTTATACTTCAATTTTTAATTATAATATATTTTACAATGAAAAGCCATGAAATTTTATCTGACATTTTTTTATTTTATTTTTTAATATACATAGAGAGAAGAGTTTACAAAAGAGGTTTTTAATGTTTCTAACAACCAACTATACATATGTACTGAGAATTCAATAAAATATCATTGAAATATCGTAAACGGACTTGGTGACTCTTGATTTTTATATAGTTATATAAAGACAAGCGAACCGCCTCCGGTTTCAGACGGAGTGAAAATTTTCAAAACTCCTTTCTTCGTTATCCACCTATGTTCCAAACAGCTTTTTTAGACTTGGTAGTTTTGGCTGTTCATTGATAGGATAAACATTTTTTTAAGTATAGATTATCTTATTATTAAATCCTAAAACCTAGTTAAAACCGCTATAGGTGTATAAATTGTCCTACAAAATACACATCGTATTTCTGTGGGGTTTTCTCTTCTACTCTCTAATTTTGTATGCTCTGTCGTTTCGCCGCATTTATTTTTCTTCGCGGTCTAATTTTCTTTGTTGTCTCAGTCGTTTTGTAACCAAATTTCCCGGAATGAGGTCCATGGTTGAAATGAAATTGCTATTCGCAATGAATTGAGTCCGCGCAACTTACTGAGCCCTTTCGCTTCAAATTTCAACATTAGATTTTCAGTCTGATTATCGTTCGTGTTTATCCAAAATTTAATGTTATTCACGAAAGATAAATTAACATCGCTGTCTAAGTTAAAATCAACACTTAAACGTAATAACCAAATTATTTTCTCAGTCATTATTATTTCACGTAATTTAGGTATTAAAAAAACTCAGAACTCGAATGAAATTAAATATATGACAAAATATAAAGAAGCAACCTGTACATACTTATGTAACTAAAATGTTCAGTAGATAATCAAAACCACTTTAGGCGTTGACCAAAAATAATATTTGGTTCGGAACTTATTAAGGCAGTGGACTGTATTAAGGCAGGTCACACATTAACTATTATCGCTTAAGCGATAGTGGCGATAGTAGCTCACTTTCGGTTGTACTGTCCTGTCGTACACGATAGAACTGTTATATAAGCGACTATTCTGTCGCTAGACGACTTTATGACCGCTGGTCCTATACTTTTGGAGAAGGGTACGCTTATGGCGTCCCCTTTAGTTGAATGCTCTAAGATGCTAAAATATTGCAATAAGCATAAAGATAATCTGTCTTACTTATAAAAATCAACTAATCATCTTCTTAGCATCGTATTAACTAATCACTACTTATCTTCTTAAGTAGTGTTTGACAGTTCATTAAGACATTGCTAAGCAACAAATTAAAGTTAAGCAACGTTTATAAGTAAATAATTTTCTTAAGTGGTTCCTAAGTATTACTTAAAATTTAAGTAACGTTTATAGGTAAAGCTGAATATGTTTAGGAAAAATCCTTTTCTGTGTCGTGCCATACCGTTAGTCAGCGCAGACCCTAAAGCGACAAGAACGATCGCACACTCTTGCTAACGCTTGTTTAAAAAATTGCTATTATAAGCATATTGCCAAACTACGAGAACGCGAGTGTTAGCACGCTGTGATGCCGGAAATTATACTAATGATTATTACTGAAATGACCATTACTGAAATGACTGAACGAAGATTGACGCCTGATCTTATAAGAGCAACGAGTTAAGATAACTGTTGTAAATAGTTGCAAACAGTTAACTATTTATAATAAAGTACTAAGTACTAATTGCAAAACTATGTGTTCTATTATCTGAAGGAAACGCATTGTTATTGCCATAAGTCTGATTGGGTAAAAAAAATCAAATTTTCTCGTTTATGATAATACTAGCTATGTGCGACTTCATCATCGTATCTTTATAAATTATAGCATAATTATACTTTATATTGCTGTAAAAACTATATTAAGGCAAAGTTTCATTAAGATCCATTAAAGACGCAAAACATCCATACATTCACTCACACACTTTAGTATTTAATTAGTATTAGTTTTTTTTACAAAAAATCAACTGACATTGTATTATAATGTATGTAACTGTTCGTAAGCAATGTTGTCAAATATGAACGCCTTTTCAGTCCTCGTAGTCGGGAATCAGAACAACGGGAGTTACGCTAGACATTACATCATGTTATTGTGGTAGACATCTACAAGACGGATGACTCGGCCACTACATGAATATTTCAGGAGGCGCATTAGGACACGGAAAAATAAATATGGCCGAGTTCACTGGACGCATTTGTGTATAAATCGTAGTGCGCCGCGCGTGTTCCGCTTACGAATGTAGAGGCACTGGTCCGAAGTTATTTATCAGTTAACCGTATATCCATCTCTCGGTGGGCACCGCACTGAATTTTTATTGAAAACCCAGCTTTAGGCTTGCCGAAGGCGAACAAGCGCAAATACAACGTACACTTATTGCTCATAAATTCCAAGATGTCTGAAAATGATGAAGGCTCAATCTCAATCTGTAAGACCAAGTATGAGCAAACTTTCGCTATATATTCTTATTCGCTATATACAGGATATATCCATTCTGGGAAACATTTTTCCTCAAAGAGAAAAAGTCCTACAAGTTAAATAACTCTTTATTTTATTGAAGCAACCATTATTTTATTTTAATGGAGAGTCGCTTTCATATAATTTTGAAAGTCACCTTTGTTTTTACTGGAATATCAGACCAAATAAGAACTATAAACAGAATTTTGAGGACAACATGGTGAAGCCGTTTTTATAAACATGTGTTTCCATTTGTGTGCGTGTAATCGTGATGTGAACTGCGAAAGTGTAGTTTTACCGGTTTACTCTGCGTATCTGTAGTTCTTATTTCATCTGTGTTTACCACAAGCAATGACAAGTTGCCCTACGTCAAATTTACCTCTCTCTTATTGCCAAGATTCGTTTAAGCCTATGCCCACTGCGCTCGAATATCCTAAAAAGACTACACATATACCTACTATATTTATGCATTAAATTAAAAAAAGATGGCGTAACTAAAAAAAAATATGAAAACATCTAGAATGACCTAAAAGACCTACACATGAAAATATTTTAATAGAAGTAAGAAAATGAACTCACCTTACGTGAATATGATTTTACGAACTTTGCATACATTATAAGTGTTGTAGTAAGGTTCTGTGGGCGAATTAATTGCCACTCAACACGAACTCGTAACATTTGTTCGTCAACTAAATATTTATTAAGGTCTTGACGTTTTAATCAGATAACAGTACCGCGACTACATTGAAGAGCCTTTTTATTTTATACATATCTACTATGTGTATTTCATAAGCGGTCACTTTAATCTAAGTTAAAAGCCAAGCTCGACTAACAAAAGTAGACGTTTAATAAAATTATTTCATTTGTGTTTAAGAGGCAGACAGCCCTTAGAGTCTTACACTATGTCTCTATATCTCTAACTAAGACGTAAAAAGGTAACAGACATGCAGGCAGACAGAAAAAGTTACTTTCACATTTAAAATATCAGTATCCTGGATAAATATTTTACCTACTTTACATCTTCAAATGCTTCATTTCATCTCGAATTGATTTAATTTAAACGGAAGTAATGAAGCGAAATTCCCTCAGCCGTGAGAAAATCCTAGGTGTCCAACATAAATCGCCGGAAAACGGTCCGATACGGGACCAACCTAAATTTCCTTAAGTACGGCTAACGAGTTGTTAGCTTATATCGCAACGCTTATGCCGTGCGGACATGCGAAATGGACTTACTATTTGCATTTGTTTGTTCCACTTAATTGTATTTCGTTCGTTAGAAGTTACGATTGTGTTTGCTAACAGGGCGATTGTTGGTTAATTTCAGATCTAAATTAGCACGAGCTCAGTGCTGTATTACGGCACTTCTAAACTGACCCATTTTTAATTAACTAGTAAAGCAATTTCAAATGAGAATTTCTACCAAGTAGGTACTCGTATATTGTGCCGCCAATTCTTCGGGGAAAAGTATTTTAATTTAACTCAAGTCTAACTAACTCCTTGAGTATTTCTACATTTATTAAATATTAACCTTAAAGATTAATTTGTATTTGTATGTAGCATTTTTAACAAGGTGACTACTCATGAGGGTGTTTCATGTAACATGAGGTTCTGCATTATGAAACTCCAATTCTGAACTTAGATAAAAAATATATGTTATGTGTATAATAGTAATACCGAAGCTTATTATCCTATTCTTATTTTTGGACAGGACAGACAGACAATCGACTGTGGTAGTGTTCGTTACGCTACCGACTGCAACGGTGAAGGAAGCTTCCCAGGAGCGGCAGTGAGCAGCAAGGAGAACGAATACTTCATTGTACATCGTCTTTTAATGAATGTTTTTTGACGAGTCCGTTGGGTGCTTGCCTTAGGTGTACCTATATTTAATTTTTGTGCTTTTCTATCAATCTGCATGCTTCTCTGAAATATGTAATATTAAAGAAACTTTTGTCAGTAAGTTTACTATTTAGAATGAAATAAAACTACTTTTATTCCGTTTATATTTAGTGTTTATGGCTAAAAAATAAATAAAACACTGCATAAATTAAGTTAAAACAATAACACAAATTCCTACAGTGCCATTTGTAATAAGCTATTTTTTAAAGATATGTAATATTAAGATACTATTTATTAGTAGTTTATTAATTAATAAAGTGATAATTAATTAGTACAATAGTATAATGGTAGGAGAGCCCACGATGCTAAATATGGAGTCACTCGAGCGTAGTGGGGACCTATTGGATTTTGAAGATTAGATAGCAGGGAAAAAAAGGTTATATTATGTTTCCCTTTTTAACGATGGGGTGAGCGTCTACATGCGTTCAAAACTTTGTAGACGCTGTATTAAGAAAAATCCTCCAAATAATCGTCAGATTAAGAATCAGCACGATCAGGAACCATCTGTTTGAAAATCTGAAGCACTCGAGTATTTCAAAATGGCAATCGCATAAAATCTTTTTTGCATTTTCAAGAAGCTGCCACGAGCTTGCGTTACTTCCGAATCGTCTATATTTTAAATTGGAGCTTAGTTTTGGTCCACTTAACATCCCCTCTAAAAATCTGACGCTCTCGAGTAGTATTTTAATTTTAACCCCAACCCCCACCAACCCCACCATCCAAACCGGCAGATTAACACACATCCGTTATCGGAGACACGTTGGGAATATACATTGGCAATATCTGACGCGCTCGAGTAAATCCCAAAATCCCCTCTTGGGCTCCCCTACTATAAAGATATCTACTATTAGTATTAGGAGATTACAAAGCTAATTGAAGCTTAGGTAGTAATTTTAGCTACTCTTATTTATGGCACGGTATTTTCATTTAGTCGGGGTAAGAAAAGGTTCGTCACCTTAAAGTCGACATTTGCTTGCATCAGGGCACAATTATTATGAGTCAATGCCAAAATTTCATTTCAAACGTCTGTCAGTTGTTGCTTAGTGCTTTAGTTTAAAAAGGTACTAAGAGTCTACGACTTGATAAAGGAATGAATTTGGAAACTGATGAAGGTTTTTCGTACCCCGATTTTCATTTTCTGTACTTCCGTTTACATCTCTAGTGCACAATAATATTATTCCGTCGGAAGCGTATTACAATAAAAATTATAATTGCACATTATAACATTAAAACACAAATGTTTGAGGTAAAACAAACGACACGACAGATAAATCACATCAAATTAAATGTGTTGTTATGAGTGACGAATTGATTGCACTTTATTTAACATTCAATAGTGTCTTATTTCCTTGTTGACAGATATCGAGTAATAAAATGTTGATTGATATAATGGAACACGGAATTTCCATTTCAGTATCATGATTAAATTTATGGTGAATCGTTATTCTTTATAAGCTTTATTAGACGTTCCCTCACCCCCTTTTTAGAGCACTTTTACATGCGAAACATCTTATGTAAGTCTCGCCCGTGCTAGTATTGACTTAAGACTTACCGACCCCTTAGTGTCAAAATAAAGTATTTGAAATAAAGAAAGAAAGACAACAGCAAACGCATCGTTTGCTGCTCTTTGATTTTTTCAAAATGTATTTAAAACTACATATAGTAAAGCCAAGGAGACAACGCAAACAAAGTAAACAAACCCGGCCCTCTGTCCTTTTCCCTGACACGAAGCGGGCGGCACTATCTGTTTCATGGTATAGGGGGCCATTTTGACAACCCTTGAAAGTTTTTTTACATTCTTTGCATTGTTTCATTGGCCTCGCTTTATTTGATTGATTTTATTTTACAGCCAACAAACATTTGTTTTAAAAAACAAATGAAAATGAATGAAAATGACATGTCATTTTCATACTTTGTTAGTTCATTCCCTTCGTTTGTTTTTAACCATTCGGGTTACATTTACGTTTGACCTATCACCTGTCGTCAAGGTTCGTTTATGTTTTATTAAACGGACAAGATTTTTATACAGTCATATTCTGGCCTGGAAAGGCTAATATAAAATGCTGTGTCGATATAATTAGCAGTGTATATCTATATTATGTCTATGTCGATATTTATACAGTTTTCACTAATGGAAAGAGCCATAATAAAATTTCATCTGTACGAAGCCGGGTTAAATTAAAACAACGAACTCAAGTTAAATATTTCATATTACTGGTAGTTTTGGCTCTTATTTGTGACATTTGCAAATATTCCATTAAAAAATTTCTAACATTTAAAAAATTTATACAGAAAGACATATTAATTAAAAATGACCAGATACATTAGGTAGGCGGAGTATTACGAGTATGTGCCTGTTAGTAAGATCAAAGAGTGAAAAGCCGTGGGCTATGTCCACAGGCAAAACCGGCGAAAACCGAAATGACGACATGTCTGAATATAAAAGCAACAAGCCTTTTTTGTTGCAAGATGAATATTGTATAAAATTAATATGTCGTCAGTCTAGCTAATTAAGAATTAAAAACTAATGTACATGAATTGAATTTTATTTAGTTTAATTATATTTCGAATAATATCTATACATATAATAAAATCGTAAACGAGCCGTGTCTGTAGTCAAAATTCAAAATAATAAAAATTATACACGCTAATCTGAGAAACGGCTTAACCGATTTGAATGCGATTTTCACTAATGTATTGCAGCAAACATTCCGTAACATTTGTTTCATTCCAATCGATTTACAAACAAAAAAGCAAAATATGCCGATTACCGAAATTCCAAGCATTCGAAAACCGCGAGTGCGAAGAGGAAGAAAACCACTAGGTAAAGTAGCCTGTGTACGTGTACACAGACAGCTACTTTATATAAATATATGCTGTCTTACTTATAAAAATAAACTAATCATCTTCTTAGCATCGTATTAACTAATCACTACTTATCTTTTTAAGTAGTGTTTGACAGTTCATTAAGACATTGCTAAGCAACAAATTAAAGTTAACGTTTATAAGTAAAAAATTTTCTTAAGTGGTTTCTAAGTATTACTTAAAATTTAAGTAACGTTTATAGGTAAGGCTGATGAAGTTGCATTTGACACATAACAAGACTTAAATTTTTACAAAGAAAATTCACGATATAAAAATGTATTCTTATTGAATACAGCCCTTATTAATGTAAAACCATCAATACGTTTGATCTACAAATTATGAAAAATACTTACAATTGTTACATAAAGTCGGAGACTTTTTAAGGCCCTCATTAGTGAAATAACTTTCGAGTTTCGGCCAATTTAACAGACTTAAAGACCCCTTAATTTTCACGAGTCAATGTCGTTAAATTATTGTATTGTGTCTACTGAAATTATTTATTCATAAATCCATAAGGTAGAAGTAATATAATACTTTTTAATTATTAATGGGGTCAGTTGCCAAATTCATCCATCAAGAAGGTGATTTGAACAGCGCCAGGGCGCTATTCGCGTATCATCTGATGATGCCAGGTAATTGTACAATATTTACCATACAAGACTTATAACAAGCTGGTAATATAAAAATGAATTAAATAACATCTCTATTTAGTTACGAATGTACAATTATATTTAATGAGACAAAGTGCACGACGTGTAATTTTAATTGTACACCGGTCCTTCTGGTTCTTCTATTATTCTTAAAAGTAAGGAAAGACTTTGACTGTAATCTGTCCTGGTGTCGATACGGGTATAAACGTATTATTTTATACGTGTTTATTATTATTGTTAAATCGAATTCCAATAATTTCTGCACAAATACGAAGTGAAATTTTGACGTAAAACATATTAGGACCGAGTCGCGAGCCAAGCAAGTGACGCGTGCGATACTGAACCAAACTGCTCCTTCGAAAAAATAATAATCGAACTCCGGCCCACATGTCGAAAGTAATACCGGTCGCATACTTGTAAAAAAATAAGAAAGGGAACCCGCAAAATACACCCTATTACATTCCCGTACATGTTGGGAAAAAATTGGAAATACATTTGGCGGGAGACGATTTGGACTGTGTATAGCCTTATCGGAGTCAAGGATTTTGATGTCACATCGTATCCTGCGTGCGTGTGACACGAGCGTTCCGATTTGCACGTGGCTTGTTCCTATTTCATATAAAAACCAATGCCATTCGAGTGTTACATTTACTATTTTCAAGCTGTGACACTCTTTCTAAACGGTTAATAGTTTTCTTCCTAACTCCGTTTAATATCCGTTCGAATTTACCTAACTTCGTGGCCGAAATTCAAGTGATACGTGTTTCAGTCATGATTTCACAAAACTGGCATATATATATTTTTTACTTTTAAACAAAATATCTCATCACAATCATCTGAACTCAAATTTCGCTAAAAAATCTCATGTTTTAACTTAAAAATAAAATAAAATATCTCATCACAATCATCTGAACTCAAATTTCGCTAAAAAATCTCATGTTTTAACTTAAAACATGAGATTTTTTAGCGAAATTTGAGTTCAGATGATTGTGATGAGATATTTTGTTTAAAAGTAAAAAATATATATATGCCAGTTTTGTGAAATCATGACTGAAACACGTATCACTTGAATTTCGGCCACGAAGTTAGGTAAATTCGAACGGATATTAAACGGAGTTAGGAAGAAAACTATTAACCGTTTAGAAAGAGTGTCACAGCTTGAAAATAGTAAATGTAACACTCGAATGGCATTGGTTTTTATATGAAATAGGAACAAGCCACGTGCAAATCGGAACGCTCGTGTCACACGCACGCAGGATACGATGTGACATCAAAATCCTTGACTCCGATAAGGCTATACTAGTGTCCGACCGAAACTGATTTTTCAGCCGAAACCGAAACCGAAACCGAACTTTCGGTCTTGCTCTCTGTTTCGGCCGAAACCGAAACCGAAACTTATTAAAACATTTAAAATTACGATTATTTACTGAAATTTACAGTTTTTTTAACATTTATTAACGCATAAGAAAAAGTGTTATATATTTATATATATACAGACAGTTAAGTAGTGTTAAAAAAATAAAAACATAATCACTAACGTACGTAACAAATATATTTTTTAATTTATGACATGAATATACAAGACTTACTCTTGGAAGTAAACTTTAAAAAAACAACTTTCAGTTAGAGTGCTTTAGAAATATACTACATAACTAACTAGTAATACGTAATTGTGTTCACAATATTTTAAGGATAAATCTAATACTTATTTTTGGAGATTTTTATTATTTTTTATTTACCACTTTTATTACCTATTTATCACAATAATCAGTATAGGACAATCTAGGTTTATAATTAATCTTATCATTAATCATTAAATTTTCAGTCTCAGTCTGAACATAGATAGATATATTATATATTATAGTAAATAAAAATATGATGAAGTAACGACTAACTCTTGGAAGTATATTATATAGTTATATACTTAAACTTTTCAAAAAATAACATTAAGTTAGACATATACAGTAATACCCCGGACTTACGCGATAGGTGGGTCCGAGCGATTGCCGTGTAAGTCGAATTCGCGTAAGTCGGGGTTCAACTTTGCATATAAATACATTTAAAGTATGTTTAATCGGGACCAGAGTCTAAAGAAAACAATAATTCAGAAGAAAAATGTTTAATAAAATGTAAGATAATAAAACAATTTACATTGTTATGAATAAAGTAACCTAAACCGAAGTTATTTTGATGTCGAAGGCTTCAGATATTCTAACAATGTTGCCTGACGAGTTAAGTTTTTCTTCTTCTCACGCAAAATTTCCTCGTAGCATACCAGTAATTTTTTTATTCCCCATTTTGTAGTAGAAACGCGTTCTTCATTAGAATGTATCTTTTCTAAAATTTGTAACCCCTCTTCAATTGAATTGAGGCCTTCTGTTAAGTTTGCAATTGTCATTTGATTTTCCGATTCAACTGGGTCTAGCGAATCAGTTTGTTCAATGTCTTGCTCATGCTTACGCATTTCTATAAGCTCGTAAATTGTTAGCTCTTGATTGTGTGAATCTAGCAATTCTTGAACGTCATCATCATCAACCTCTAAATTTAATTGTTTGGCGATATCGACCACTTCTTCTATTATGCTATCGATTTGTTCAGGATCTGACACTGATTCTCCTTGGGTTTCAGTGGTGAAAAAAAATGGACACAGTTTTTTCCAGACGCCATTCAAAGTTTTTTGTGAAACCTGATTCCAAGATTGTCCAATAATTCTTATAGCATCTAAAACATTGAATTGCTTCCAAAAGTCTTTGACAGAAAGCTCATTGTTTTGTCTCATAGCTTCATGTAGATGTGCAAATGATCGCCTTGTGTAGTAAGCTTTAAATGTTTTAATGACTCCCTGGTCCATTGGTTGAAGCAAGCTGGTGCCGAAAAACCGCGTATCTCCGAATTCGCGTAAAACGGGGTAGCGTAAGTCGGGGTATTACTGTACTTGATATCTAGCTATGGTCTCTCAATTGGTTTAGATAATTTAATGAAAGTTAGAAAAAGAGATCAATAAGTGTAGATAATTTAATGAAAATAAAACGAAGTATGTACTAATAAAAACAAAATAAATACTTACCAAATCACTCAATTGCAAAACATAACCTCAACTCACGATTCAATAGACGGTGGCGAACTGAGCAGGGGCCCCGCCGGCGAGCAAGCACGAGTTAACTGCGAAGTTTACCGAACGACGCACGAAAATTCACGAACACCCAAGTTTCGGCGGGGTCGAAAGTTTCGGCTATATTTTGGCCGAAACCGAAACTAAGGCCGAAACTAGATTTTTTGGCCGAAACTGGCCGAAACCGAAACCGAAACCGAAATTTCGGTCGGTCACTAGTTTTAAGTCATCGATACTCTACTCTAATGATCTCTATTCCCTTTCCAATCCAAAAATTAATTACATATTTTAATTTCCTGTGTTTGTCAAGTTATGTTGAAACCATCGAAATTATATATTAGTTGAAACTTTATTTTTTTGCTTAAAAAATTATGTACCTACCTATCATTTAGCCTTGTTATTATTTAACTTCACTTACTAACTTTACTTCATCAAAAAATGTAACTTATTATTTTCTGACCGTCCACTTTATGGAAGGTGAATACCGTATCGACCTTCCATCAAGTGGACAGTAAAACACAAATAACAATAAGAATAACTCAAGTGCCTTGCTGACCCTGATAGGATAAAGATTAAATAACAAGGAATAGGGTAATGGGCACTGGCATCTGAAACACAAGGATTGTTACGTCACCATGGTCTTCTGTAATGTAGTAGTTATACTGCCACCAGACGGTCATCCCAGTCTAGATTACCCAACACAAAGTACCTTGTTACTGTTTCTTTTTTATTTATATGATAAAATTTCTGATATCAAAAAATTCTTATTTATATTCAGAAAATATTTCTTGATTAGCGCCATTAGTTTTAGTTATTAATGGGGTTTAGTAAAAGGACTTTTAATATTTATATTTTAATAGATTAAAGACGAGGAATTTCGCCCTTAAAATTAAATATTTCAATTGAAATTAACGCATTTTATTTGTTAGCCGAGTGTTTTGATATGTTTCTATTTATCTTTTTATTTCTTTATTTCCCTAGATTTATCTAATTAACATTAGATAAGGATTAATATTAGATTACAATAGATTAGATTGAATTTAACATTAGATTCATCTAATGTTCCCTTAACACTAAACGGTTACGCACTTTGAACCCTAGTTCAGTTAGTGCTTTAAAAGCGACAGTGGTCAAATGCAATCAAAAGGACTAGACCTTTTCGTTGTGCTTTGTCATTAAAAAAACTTTCACCTTTCCTATTAAGGACTCACGAAATGCAAGTGTGTATCACTTGCGGAAACTTCATTATAAAATACACTTGTAAAGTGAAATATGTAAGAATAAAGATAGTTGTCGCCCAGAAACGACTATGTGTTACCCAGCGTATAATAGAATGGGGATTCCTTAAATGTAAAGCGTTCGTAGCCGCTCCCGAGAGTCGTTGGAACCCCTATAAAAATGTTAGTTCGCCTTTCATTACATTTCCGTGTGCTGAGCTGTCTCTGTGACTTGTTAATATTCACTCTTAAACTGTCGGTCGTAAAGTTGATTTTTGTATAAGAGACGGTGTATTTGTTCCGCTAAATGTCCGATCTATCCGCTTCGAATGGCTCGTTTTCGGTGTTTTACTTTGTTTGCTAACGCCCGTGTAACGATTCCAATAGTTTTGAACAACCAATATTTGTTTTGATGTATTTTTGCACGGATTAATGGTGTTGTTCACATATTATACTGTGTACGGAAGTAGTTTGGAAATATTTTTTATGTCATTCTGATAATAGTACGAAAAAACAGAAAGTATACTTACTGTAATTTCACTAACTAAATTTCCTTATTGCAATCTATTATATAAAGAAGTAAGTATTCTTAACTCTCAGTACTATGTAGAATAAGACGACAAAGTTGACCCTTAAAAAAATCGACCTTCACCCCGCAATCGATGTTTTCATACAAAACTCATAATTTTGACATTTTAAAAAATTCACCTACATTTTTAATCTGTATATAGGCAAAGATTATATGTATACTGGTTACTAATGAATGTCCAAGATACCTACTTACTGCTTAAAAAAATCTATAATGAATTCAACCTGTATAAGCCCGCTGTCGCCAAAAATTTACTGTATTCTCTCTCCTTACTGATTTACTTATTTTGTGAACTGATTTCATGATTTTTTTCAAGTTTCTTTTTTTTTTACTTAACGGTTAGCAGACACGCTGGCGTTCCACTTGAAGGCTACCGTCAACTATTAATACATTCAACGTCGTATGAGTACGCTGCCGACCTTGATAGCCCAAAGTATAACTATAAGTAAAAGAGAATGTGCTCAGGAATCTCCTTTTTGTTCGCGGAAACAGGAGCTGTTATTCTACTTCGGTTTTCTATATGGTGGTTGTTACATCAGAAGTATGTACTGCCGAGTGCATAACTTTTTTTATTTGTATTAAGTATATTATATTTATTTCATATTAACATGTTTATACTTGATTAAAATTATTAATATCATAACAAACTTATGACAACTAACTGCACTTTTTCATTTTACAACATTAATTGTAAAGAAAGACTATAAAAAAAAATATTTCATACAAAACTACATACGCTATTTATTGTGGAACATATTTTATACTGAATCAAAAATCCAATCACCAAAGAAAATCTATGTTTTCAATCCCAATAAATCAAATCTATGCTATTAGTCCACGCCGTGAACTAGCTTACGAAACATTATAACTTGACTATCACCCTCTACGTTGTGTTATTTCCCTTGATAGTCATAATGCAACTGGGCTTTTATAACCCCAATTTAGAGAGAGCCCTCTTTTCGGTCTACAATGGCTAAAAATATTCTTTAAGCTGAGCACGCGACCAAATATGAAGAGGTCAACTTTAAATGGTTTTGTTATACATGATACAAGGGCCCTTTTACCCCGCAGGGCAGTAATTTGCACCTGTACTCACAGATATTATGTGAGAAATTGTGTGTTACTTGAATATGGAGGAACATCCGAAACGAGAAGTCTGGTGTACAGATTTCACGTGTGTTTGTCGAATTTATAAAAAAACTCATATCAGATTACCAGTTTTATTTATCTATACCTATTATAAATAAAGTCTGTTTTATAATAGGTACAGATATTATAAAAAAATATATGTATGTCTGTTTCTCCGCTAACTTCTGTGTTCAAATACCAGCATGTGTATTGTGTTTCAGTGAGTAATAAGGGATGTCAGGTTTGTTTACATTATTTGCGTTGTCTCCTTCGCTTTACTATACATAGTTTTAAATACATTATGAAAAATCAAAGAACAGCAAACAATGCGTTTGCTGTTGTGTTATTTTGTTAAGGAGTAGCAGGGCACACTGCAGTCATTTGGGCAACCTTGTTCGGCGGCAGTAACCACTCCTTTACAAAAGACCACCGTGAAATAACAACACATGTTTCTATGTTTCGGTAGGTGAGTAAAGCATGCTAGTCAGTTTTCTTATTCCTTACTAACCCCTATGATTGGCAAAATACGTGCAGCACCTGTGGCGTGTATAGTATACTTGTGTTATAAGCGACGGTCGTCACCCAAAAAACTAACTTTTTTGTTAATTATTCATTGATTCCGATGACATAGAATCGGTAGAATATAAGTATATCCAAACAGTTATAGACGGTGACAAGTCATCAACTCAAATGTTTGTTTAGAGCAAAGTTTACTATGGGGTCGTGTGTCATCTTTGACGCCCCCGCACTGAGTCACGGAAACAAAAGTGATCTCATCTGATTTTCTTATATGGAATTACCACTTCACGTGTTTATATTATACATATGTATATGAAAAATCACTTGTTTGTATTTATATACTAGCTGACTTTTTCTTTTGCTGTCTACCATAAAAAAAACTCATTTTTTAAATATTTATTAGGTACTTAAATAAAAAATATTTCAATAAAACAGCCGCCCATTGTTTAATTAAAAAATCAATTATCTTCAAATATTTAGATAATTATATTTAAAAAAAAACGCTTTTCAAAAAGCTGTATTTCCTTATTTAAGTAAGGTGTGTCATATCCCATTCCCCCTTTTTTTCTTTTAAGAGGGGAGATGACATTTACGCACTATCCCTCGTCGACGGGGAGGAGTGTGGGACTCGCATGCTCGTATGGTGAAGTGATTTATCACCAGGAATACCCACTAAAAACCCCCCGGATTCCACCATTAGCCGTGATGTGTGGGTCCGATCACAGGGAGGCCTCATCCTCGGATAGATCCTATTCCCCTAAAGAAATTGTTTACAATTTCTTAGTCTCTTGAATACTTTTTGAATACATCGATGTTTTTGAAGTCTCTTGAATGAGGTGTGATTTTTTTTATCGTCACATGTTAAATATTCTGCACAAAGATGTTGATCCTAGACAACGGTATACGCCTCCGACTCTGGAGCTTATTTGGCAAAAGCGTATTCATATTAGATTTTCGAACTCCCAATGCCGTCTGGCCGTATCGAGAATGTCACCGATACCTTTGATACTTTATTCGAGTACAACGCGCGTCGCGACACGGAACACTGTCAAATAAATACGGCTTGAAATATATCTTCTGTCGCATTCTCTGATCTTTGTATATTCGTGTAATTTGAAGAATGAATTTCTGTTTACTCTTTGTGATGTTCGGCTATTATTTCGCGTGGTGTTCGGCGATGCTGTACCGGCGAGACTCTGATAATATTTTGAAGCCAGGTGACTTGTTTTTTAATGCTAATGTCATAAAAAAAATTGCTTAAGTTTTTATTTTATGTCGACAGACAGGCTGAAATTTATATAGACAAACCTTAGTCGTTTATCGCTCTTTCAATTAGTAAAACCGTATGAAAATCTGTTGGGCAGTTTAAAAGAATTTTTATTTTATGTTAAGGTCGGCAGACAAGCTGACGGTCCACTTGATGGTAGGTGGCTGCAGTCGCCAATAGCACAAGCAACGACAGAGTGCAAATAGTAGTATTTAAGGATAAGGGATTAAGAAGGAATAGAGTAATGGGTTAATGAAGCAAATTTTAGTTAATTTATTTAATTAGTTAAAATAATTACATTCATATTGTCATACTAGCTGGTGCCCGCAATTTCGTACGGGCTGTAGATCTTTTTTTGAAAATCCTACAGCATTTTTCCTACATTTTTCCTGGATAAAAGTATCCTATAGTTTAATCGAGGTAATCATAAATACATCAGTGAAAACTTCATCCAAATCGGTTGATGTTTTTGAGATTGGCGTGCACAAACGTACAGACGAACAGAATAAAACTCTAAAAACTATTTTTATGACCTGGGCAACATAAGTACAATACACAAAAAATGTTTTTTTTTATTTAATGTACAGACACGGCTCGTTTACGATTTTATTATATACTAGGTGAGCCCGACCACGCTTCGCTGTGTTTTTCTTTGACGTTCATCGGTCAGCGGCTGCTACTTTAAATGTGACAGCGGTCCTCGATGGCGAGTTAGTTCTTCTCGCTTTCGGCAGATGGCGCCGTAAAAAAGCTATTTTTTTTTCTCGTGATAGAAATTATATTATTACGCAAAATATATATATTATCAATCCTTGGTGCGGATTGCATTTTGTGTAAAAATCCGTCGGCTAGTTTTCGAGTTTTTGCGTTATACACAAACCAACACAACCAAATTATATATACATATAGATTTGTCTGAAGTGATTGTGTTGAAGTGAAGTGAAACGTATTTATTTATTGAGCGGCTTGTAATAAATTTATATTAGGTGTTAGAAACACTAATGCCAAAGGTCAAGTGACATTTAACTAGTTATTTTAAGTAGGTAATAAAAATCTTGATTAGCGATTTACAATCAAGTTAGTATAAAAACTGTAAATGCTGATCGTAAACTGTAAATAAAAACTTGTCACTGTTACACCGGGCTGCCAAACTGGCATCAGTTACCATTCCCTTACAAAAGACAGTGTTTCGGTGAGTTAGTGAGAGGTGCCATTTTCTATTATTATTTTTTTATCTATCCCTTCTAAACCAGCGGTAACTTTCATCCTACTAAAACACACCATTACTCCTTATACTTTATTCTAACCTACCCTTATCCTTTATCCTACTAACGTCGACTGTACCTACACTGTGGCGTTCCTGATTATATTAAGCAAGTGTAGACATCCGTCACCAAGTGGACCTTCATCCTGTCTTTACTTATAAAAATACCTACTCCACTAAGTTTTTCCAATTCCAAACAATGTAATTATACAACTTTTAGCGAAAAGGTATTATTAGTATACCTGGTCTACATTTTGCGGCTTTGAAACAAGCGCGTAACCTAATTCAGGAACATTAGATATAAAGTTTGTTTGAAAATAAAGTGGGAAATATCTATTTTACAAAAAGCCTCATTTGACTTTTATATCACATGCATATTTGAGCATGTGCAGAGGAGAAACGGTACATAATTTTATGCAAATTATTTAAATTCATATATCGCACCGGTCCGTTGCATTGCCTTGATAAGTTCGGGCGCGCTCTCGCAAGCCCCTGCCCCCCAAAAAAGTAAACGGGTCCATTTCAAAATACGACGCGGATCTTTATGTTAGTATTGCGATATAACACTAAAAATTTGTCTAGATCAAATTAGTTTGTGTTATAACAGTTGACCTACCATCAAGTGGACCGTCAGCCTTTCTGTCGACCTTAAGATTAAAAAAAACCAATGAAAATATTTATTTTATAACCTCAATCCTACTACGGTCGGCTGCGCAGTTGCAGCATCTGTGGTTGTTTGTGTTTTAGATGACCTATCATTAAGTGGAAGTCAGCCTTTCTGTCGACTTTAACATAAAAAAAATTAAAACATTTGTTTTATAACAAAAATTAATGCAAAAACAATCAAAAATATTGAAAAAATTACTTAAGAGCATCCGTCAGAATCACGCTGTAGTCAAAATTTATGATTTCCGACCGAAAAAGAACCAATGTGTTTAGTTTGCAGATAAGATATTAACGTCATATTATTTGTAGTTTTATAATCGAGTAAATGGCTGAAAAATATTTGAAACTACTGAACATCTGAAACTACTGAAATCATCAATTTTGACTCCAGTGTGATTCTAATGGATGAATGCTTTTAACCGCGGATAAGGTAGTGTTAATTTCCCGAGGGATCGTCTAAAAATATAAAAAAATTTGGTCACCACTGTCGCTGTGTTAATTATAATTTTCAGAAAAAAAAAACCATCCATGCGAAGCCGGGTACGAGCCGCTTGTACACAATAAAGTCTAGATTTAACGTTAATATTTTTCCTGCGACACAGTTCTCAATATTGCCGATACTTATTGAGTACTTATCGAACAAGTCTTATAAGGATATAATTATACATTGAATTTATGGGTGCCCATGTCACGGTAGCAGTAAAGTAATAGGTGTACAGTTGAGATAAAATACTTCATTTAATATAAATACAATATCAACAACAATACTTTGAAAGCGCAACATACTTGAAGCGTAGAAAGGCCAACGTAATAAACAATTTAAAAGTTCACAACAAATAAAGTGGTGCAAAGCGGATCGTCTGTTTTAGTAATCGGTACGTTTTCTACAAAAAAAATAAATATATACCACCTTCTTTGTAGCAGATTAATAAACTTTCTTTTTGTGAATATAATAATAATTCGCGCTGCCAAGGTTTGGACCTCCCTACCTGCCAAGGTCTGTGTTTCCGAGCTCATATTATAACCCAAATATTTTGAAAGTTCGAGTGAATAGGCACCTTCTGGGTGAGCTCGCTCCATCATATAATAGGCCTTATCTTCACTACACGGCTAGATGCTACCAAGTGTATAGTGCCTATATCGCCGTCTTTGATGCATAGAGATAATAAGAAAAGAAGCAATAGATATATCACACATTATTTATTTAACGCAAGTGAACGTATTAATAAATAAATAGTGAAAAACAGTACCATATTACTTCTCTGCTATCTGAAGATATATTTCTAGTAAACAGTACCCAACTATCGTGCCGTCATATTAAAATAGCGCAGATTTAAATAGTGGCATGTTATAAAAGTGGAAGATTGTAAATGTTTTTTTTAAACGACTGTATGCAAGTGGTTATGTAAGACGTGCTCCACTGACCGTGGCTAGTCGTGATACAAGGTCGACAACTTTTGTGCCACTTTAATGCACATTCGCAAGCTGCACAGACAAGACATAGGTACATATTATATCATTAGTAAATACACTCTAGACACCTGCAAGTTGTGTGACCATTGAAAGCTCTTTGCCTTCCGGATTTCAACTTTTATGTATATAAGCAAAAACATTCTTACTAGTGTGTAGCAACAATAATAAAATACAATTCTTTTTCCATAGAATATAATTTCAGTCATTTACAATAGTAATTTCTTTTACAATTATCACTCTACTTTTCGTCGAACAATTCGGCAAGACATATATGTAAAACAATTTTCCAAAAAATAGTCAAAATAAGCTTTAAGAAATGTCTACATGGACTTATATTTTATTTAACTTTTGTTGCAGATCTTCTACCAGTTTCGTCCACAGTTGAACCTCTTCCGTATTATTCCGTGTACGGCTATGAAAAGAATTTGCTGCGAGATAAAAACAAGAAGAAACCTTTGGGGAAAATATCGCTAGTCACTAAAAATAAAGATTAATTAAAATACTTACCTGTAAAGATACTATGATTTTTTTTTATAATTGTCGTTTACAGTTGGACACCAACTTCAGCATTCAGCTCGAAACTGGAAGCATTCGATATGTATACAGGCCTTAGATAAAATAAAAACTAAAGATAGAGCCCTGTGAGCGGCAGAGGGATGTCGGTAAAACTACGATTTCGCCATGTACAATACATACACACACACAAATGCAATCAAACTACGCCTCGCCTTATTAAAATATTTAACAGTTAAAATGCCAAAATGTGTAATTAAAAGGTGTAAAAACCAGTCTTCAAAAAATAAAAAACAAGATGGAATCACATCTCGTACGTATGTAAGTTAAGGTGGAAATTAATATTTTTGGAACCAATGGGGTTCAAAACTCAATACAGTAAGCGGCCTACGCACACATTTTTATAAAACCGGCTTCACTATGTTGTCCTCAAAATTTTGTCTATAGTTCTTATTTGGTCTGAGATACAGGCGCATACTTAGCATATCATGGGTGCGTAAGGATAATACTTGTTGAAGTTTTGTCGAATGAAAAAAAGAAGAAATCCTGGTTGAAGAATTTAAGACAATGATATGGTATGAGGACTGGTTTCCAAGGTTCCAAGGCTAAGATATCCATTATAGTCGCCAACCTTCGAAGAACATTGCAACATTGTAATTTTATAAGGGTGAGGTCGTGGAGTCCCAACAAGCTTAAATGTTTGAGCATTTTTGGCAAAATGCTTGGTCGACATTATACTGTCGACCCAAGAGCTGACTAATACATAGGTTAAGCACACAACATCCTATAGATCCTGTTAAAGGGACGCCAAGCAAAATACGTATTACGTATAATTAATTTGTAATTTTTTTCTGCAATCAGGCAAGGTTAAGTTACAAAATCAATATAGAAATTGATGAAAAATTACCACAAAATTATTACCTTGACGGCTCAATAATCTTTTTTTTTTTCAAGCTGTCGAAACAATACTTATAAAAACGGCCGACGATGAAATGCTTCCGGCTCATTATTAAAAGGGCAGCGACGAATCGGCGGCGGTGAATTGTCTTAGACCGGAAGTGTTTATATACAACCAGTCTTCTTTCTTAGTATTTTATAACTCAAAAACTAAACTGGTTTTTTTTACCTATTATATAGAAAGCGAGTAACATAGGCTATATTTTATAAAGTTACGCGGACGGAGTCGCGTGCAACAGCTATGTAAAATATTACTAAAAAAATATTTGTTTTCACAACACACAACTGCTGCCATCTGTGGTCGCTGTAATGTAAATAGTAAGATTCGCTGTTATATCACAAGAAAGAAGTAAAGCTTTTCACGAAATAATACTTTATTTTTGCGACAGCTAAATTCAACAGCTACAGTTATTATTCTATATTTTAACATTAATTTTAAGCAAAAAATATAGTATTTCACTATTACATAGTTTCATGTACAACTTTATTTCGGAATTGCAATTATTCATTCATATTTCGCTCGTATTCATTCGTTATATCAAAATTGGCATTCGGAGTCTGTTAGTTACCTACATAGTTTCCATTAAGTTATGAATACCTTATTTGCAAAGCATTTCGACAGCGGCGTATAAAGTAGCAAAGCGAATATGCAAATACAAAGTTTGATAAAATGTTGTTTGCATTATAAAGTGAGCTTGGCAATGAACAGTTGCGCTTTCATATCAATCGCAATATTAAAGGAACAACGCGTCCAACTATTTATTGAAAATGCAACAAACATTTTGCACGTGCATGGTTTATATGATTGATTTTAGAATTCCATTTTGCTTTGATGGCGGATGCCCTCATTCCCAATAAGTACCATTGAGCAGACCATTAATGGTACTACTGGACTATTTATTCTCATTAGTACCACTGTACAGTCAGGCGAACCTTATTATTTTTAACAAGTTATACCTATTATTTTTAACAAATACTTCTTTTCTATTCTTAGATAAACAACTAGCTCTAGACTGTCGTTTAGACCAATAAGTAATATACTTATTGCACTGTAAATTATATGGCCTCGCCAATTATTTCTACGAGCTGCTGCCCGCGACCTGGTCCTTGTTGAAAAGTAAGGGATGTAGCGCCTGACGAAATGTTTAAAGCAATATAAGGCCTGTAAAGCAATATAATATAGCTGTTATACATTTGGCAACCGTTGTATCTTTATTTTAAAAAGATAGCTGGTGTCCGCGGCTTCGCCGCATGAAATATGCTTATATAGCCTATGTCTAACCTGAAATTCTATTCTAACTATTGGTGAAAGATTTTTTTAAATCGGACATACGATCTGTCTTACGGATTAACTTAATCGTACCGATACATTATTTTTATCTACTTCTTACTCTTCAAATACACTATTAATTGTTAATCTCTCCTCTAACGAACAGAAAGTGGACTTACGCTTAATGATGAAAGTATAACATTACTTAATTAACAGAGTTTAGAAAGTAAGTCTGTATTTGCACCCTAATTGCAGTGCATATAGTTGCAGGAATTGAAAGACTAAGGATTACTTCGATATATAACATAATATACTAATGACCCGCGGCCAGCTTTGCACGGATGCATTTTTTTCTGCAATTTACCTATATACACAAACCCTCCTCGTTTATCACTCTTTTCATTAGTGAAAACCGTATGAAAATACATTGGGCGGCTTAGAAGTTGAAAAGACAGACAGGCTGACGGTCCACTTGATGGTAAGTGGCTAATACCGTCGCCTATAACACAAGAAAAACTGCAAATGCGCTACCACCTATATCATTATTAAGGATAAGGGATTGGAAAAGGCATCCCTTAGTCACTCACCGAAACACAAAAGTACACGTGCTGTTATTGTACTGTGGTCTTCTGTAAGGATGGCTACTGCCGCCAGACGGGCTGCCCAAATGGCTGCGAAACGCACTGTACCCTGCCATTACTTTTCTTTCCAGACCAGAACCAAAGTTGAAAAGTTAGCGGAAAAAAGACAGTAGCTTTATTTTATAATATGTATACAGTTATCTATACTTCTATACTAATATTATAAAGAGGAAAGATTTGATTGTTTGTTTGTTTGCATTGAATAGGCTCCGAAACTACTGGACCGATTTGAAAAATTCTTTCGCTGTTGGGAAGTTATATTATCAGCGAGTAACATAGCCTATATTTTATAAAGTTACGCAGACAAAGTCGCCTACAACAGCTAGTTATTATATTATGTTTTACAATTTATAGCCCACATCCTGGATAATAGTTATAGATATAAAATAGATACAGATGTAGGTACAGACGTACATATAGATGTTTGTTATTTAAGCTTAAACATTTCGGTCACATCTTCTATAACAATTTTATGAAGTCGAATCTACTAAGGGACTTAGTAAGGTCATTATTTATTGACTGGCCTCATTTATTTTAATGCAATATTCATTAAACCTAATACGCCGAGCGGCGGGCCTTAACGGGTATAAAAGTAAAGGCGTTGTAAAATGATGAAATATTTTTATTACTGTACACATCTGTTCTCTGGAGAGTACGCCTCGATATCTATAGGGTGTAATAATCAATATATAAGAGCACTGGCTTTTACGGAGTGAATTAAGACTCGTAAAACGATATGCGAACAAGAAATGCCTACAACAACCACCGGAATAGACCAAATTTTCAAGGCTTGATTAACAAAATTACAATTTATAGAATACTAGCTGTTGCACGCGACTTCGTCCGCACAATTTTATAAAATATAGCCTATATTACTCGTTGATAATATAACTTCCCAACAGTGAAAGAATTTTTCAAATCGGTCCAGTAGTTTCGGAGCCTATTCAATGCAAACAAAGAAATAAACAATCAAATCTTTCCTCTTTATAATATTAGTATAGAATACTGAATATAATAGAATCTTTTGAATATTCTAAGACAGCTATTTATATTTTATTATCATATTTTATTATTTATAACTAGCTGGTACCTACGACTTCGTCCGCGTTGAAAAATATTAAGAAGCCTATCCTGTGTCCCGTACGTCCAAATGTTTATCTACTAGGTTTCATGAAAATCAGTTAATTCGTTTCAGAGTTATGGAGGAACATACATACATACATACAATACCTACACTTACAGATTTATTATTAGTATTGATGATGATGATTTTGACGAGCCCGTTGGATGAGTGGATAATATAAAGAAAAATAAGTTCATTTTACATTTTACCAATCCATGCTATTGATTGTGTTTTTTCATGCTAAG
Source organism: Synanthedon andrenaeformis (assembly GCA_936446665.2). NCBI lineage: Eukaryota > Metazoa > Arthropoda > Insecta > Lepidoptera > Sesiidae > Synanthedon > Synanthedon andrenaeformis. The sequence continues at coordinate 5,965,080 of OW387781.2, read as the reverse complement.
ATCGACAGACAGGGTGATGGTCCATTTGATAGTAGGTGGCTACCGTTGCCTATAACACAAGCAACGCCACAGGTGCTGCAAGTGCGCTGCCGACTAGGATAAGGAATTGGGAAGGGATGGGAAAAAAGGCTTTATAATATTGTATCATATTCTATTTTTTAATATTGTGTCTATTTAATATTGTACCATATTTAATGATTAATGTCTGCATACGATTTATAATACAAGAAGAATATGTGAACATTGCAAATATCACGTCTACCTTTAACGTTCTGACTATACTTACGCTATTTTTAAAAAATAAACTGCCGAAGAACAGGAAGTCAGCTATAGGGGACATAAATCCACTGGCGGTCTTCCGCGATAGGGCACTGACAATATGCTATGGGAACATTTGATCTCACAGATTATATTTATAACTATACCTACATTTTCCACGTACTGTTTGTGATATATGTATATCGATAATGTATACCCGGGCGTTCTGTAAGAAACTAAAAAACAGCCACATCACTTTCCGCTCTGGAAAGTTTAAACAAGGCGCTTTTTCGCTAAATGAAGTGGTCTGCAAGTTTATCGAAGGCCTTATTGCTTTAGACGTAGTAATCAATCAAATATTTGGCTAAGTCATGAATAAATCTGGAAGAAAACTTGCTCCGTGAATTTACAGAAACAAGAGTGAATTTTGATAAATTTAAGCCCCCACAGCGACGCGGCGCTCCGGGCTTCAGCAATTGTTTACAATTTTACATGATTGGTATTAAAACACTTTTAGCAAAAGTTGGTGTATAAACATGTTCAATTTTGTTATTTATCATTAATAAATTGTAATACAATTCGAATAACAAGTGTGTCCTAATCACCGCTCATTGTCCTCATTAGGACTGGGAGTAAGTTTACGCTGACGCGCGAATGCGCCTCTGTCCATGAATTCCATGAAGCAATGAGCCAACGCCCATATGATTACACAGAAAATATAGAAGAAGCTCATTTCTTGGTCGGCTGACTCTGAAGCAACGCTACCTCGACTCTTCTTAGCATTGCTGGTAGGTACATCTTGTATTGCTGAAGCGGACCGTCTGCCTGGTTAGTCTTAAATTAATTTGAATTAACTTAAAAAGAAATTTTTATATTAATTAATTTGGTCTTAATTTCTCGGGTAGGTTTCCTTATATAATATACACATAAAACAGACAAGAAGTTATATAATGCACGTAAAAATGATTAAGGCGGCCATGAATTCAGATATTCATGAAACACCAAAATAATTCTGAGTTCGTGACGCACTGAGTGCTTCGTTTACACGTATTGTGAAAAATACGAGAAGATTTCGTAATTTTTATTGACGGCTTCCCTTTAAAGCAGAGAGGAGTCCCTTATGCTGATAGTGCTACAACGTTACAAGATGCTAGAGCTAAAATATGAACTTTTTCTTTGTGTACGTCATGGTCTACATTATATCCTGTTCGCAATCCAGCTAAATGTCGGCCGCATTTGTCGAACAATTCGCCTGAATATCATTTAGTCGCTCTGTAAAATTACACTGTTTTGTAATAAATGTCTAGGGTGGTTGTAATCTCCCCCCCTAGGTGGGCCACGACCTTGACGTGGTGGGGGGGCTTAACCCTCGCCAGTTCTTGGCGAGGGGACCAAGAAGGCCCACACCGTGCGCTCCGAGCGGGTTTGAGACACCAAGCCCGTAGCGGAGCGCACATCGGAGGTTCCCCTGGCAGCTTGCTGCCAGGGTTTTTGTTGAGGGTGGGCGGAACTTGTTCCGTCCTCTTCGGCGCTCTCCTGGCGACAGGGGCGGGATTGGTATCTCTCCCTCTGCCTTCTCGCCTCTGTCGCCAGGGGTCTTTTTTGTTGTTTTTATTTTTAGTTGGAGTTCAGGGGAACAGGGAGGCCATGGAGGGTGGCCCCTGGTCCCCTGCTCTAGTTGGCGGTCGGGCGGGACTTGTCCCGCCCTCTTTTTTGACGGTGGGGGAGCCAATGGACATTGCGGTGTCCATTGAGTCCCCCATTAACATCTCGTAGACGGCCGGGCAGGAGAGGGCGGGCACCAGCCCGTCTTCAAATGTCCTAGGGGACCTGCGCACACAGTTGCTAGCTGTGTGTGCCTGCACGGGTCCCCTACGTCTGGGGATTGCTCGGGTGTCTCCGGGCAATCCCCCCAGTTGGCGTTACCCTAGCCAGCAATGGCTAGGTTGCCCGAGGGGGGTGGGTCGGAGCAGTTGGTTCGCCAGAGCCCGTCCACCCCTCACTCACGGGCGAGGAGACACCGGGGAGTTTTAGTGGGTAGGGGCAGTTCCGCCTGCTACGTGAGCAACGCGGAGTATACTGTCGACCCCCACATACCCCTGTCGCCTAGCAAGCGGCAGGGGATCAATAAAAGGATTTCTCCTCGACAAAAAAAAAAAAAAAAGGGTGGTTGTAATCTGAGGGAGTATGGGGCTTACTATCAATTCTGAGGAGGTTGGCGCCTATCAGATGCCAATTATGATTGTACCGTCAATGTTGGTGGAATAATATTCTTTTCTCCAACAAGTCACCTCAACAGGCATCATTTGTTGACCAGGCAAAGTTACCGATATCAATTGTATTTTTTTTAAATTGAAGAACAATAAGCGAAAGTGCGAATTTTAAGTTCAAATCCTTTGAAATTCATCATATGAAACGTTTTATTCTTAAGGCCACATACAAAGCGCAGTGTGCGGGATTCACAATTTGTTTGCTTAGCTTTTGCTTAGCATATCACGGAACAGCCGCATTCCAACAGCGAGAATAAATGTGAGCATCCGACCTTCTTTCCATTTATAAGACTAGTAATGTATAAGAGACTTTATCTTTCTTTACGTGTGGTGTAATTTCATTTACAATTTTTCATACACTTGTGACGTTTTGCTTTCAATAGGCGTTTTCCTGCTCGCTTGACTCTTCCATGTGTTTGCATTCCTGGTACTTGTAAGACAAACGTTCTTAGTTCGTACTTTCTTCGCGTTGTCTTTCTTACCTTAAGAGTATTTCTTAACTTCTGTATAAATGATGTTGTCGGAGACGTTATTTTCAGAATAATATGTAAAAATTGTAAAAAAGTAAAACACTTATTTATTTTGACTATAGAATATAGATTTCCAAGAAGTATTTAAATACATTTTGTATTCATAAATTCGTAATTCTTAAATTACTTATATATGAAGACGCATTTTATGTAAATCCACAGACCAACTACCCCAAATCAGTATTACTTATAAACCTAGTAATCTCACAATCACAATCTCTTTGTAATTTTTTTTTTAATTAAATTGACTAATATTTTATGCGTATAATTTAAATTTTCATAAATATCAGGACATGTAACAGTTAAAATCCTTGAATTTTTCTCGGATGGAAGACTGCGGACCTAGTTGGAACATGGCTCTATTGACACTTTTTTGTAATATGAAGACAGTATTTTGATTCCTTCTCATCCTCTCAAACAAAGCATAACATTGTTATTATCTGTTCATAGTAGTACCTATGTCCAAGTATAAGATGCAAATCATATTTTCTAAAAAAATATCTTAGTTCAAATTATTTCATATACCTACAACTATTCGTTTTCAAGAGATCTGCAAGAAATTTAATTAGCATTGATCTCGTCACATAATATTTGGTATAATGTAATGACTGTTAGTTAAGAACCCATAGGCGTTGGTTAAGTTATACAGATATGATAAGATAAAAAACCAAAACAAATTTGAGTCATCAGAAATGTATCATTCCGATTGATATGAAGTTAATTTGTTAATTAAACATAAAATTATACAAGTTATAACGATTTATATAACTTCTATAACTGTTCTGCCACCAATAAACAACTCCGTGAACTTTTTTTATTACATAGACAACTTTTGCCGTTCGCTGTTTTCCTTATAAATATTACAAAGGCGAGATAATGAACTGTATTGAATCTGGAAACTTCATTAATTTATCATTTGCGATGGATGGTACCTCTTGTTAAATTTTGCGGAGACAGTAAAGTTTTATCGGGGCAACAACGTTTCTGTCAGTATTCTTTGGAAGCATTGATCATCGACAAAAAACAATATACACTGTATAGATAAATAAAATAAATTATGATATTAATATTTATTAAATTTCTTGTGTGAAAGATAGACAAGGAGTTAACGAAAAATAGAAAGCAAAGGAAATTGAATGTAAGTATTAAGTCTGGAACTAGTAAGGAAGTGGTGGCAAGGCAAAATGCCTTGTCTTGTCCTGACCTAGTCTTGTCAAATTATGATATCATATTTATTAAATTTCTTGTGTGAAAGACAGTCTGGATGTAGTAAGTAGTGGCAGGGCAAACTGCTAATCCGTGCTAAGGGTGAACCCCCCAACAAGGGTAAAGCATAATCGGATTGTCGCTAGAGAACAATGATAGTACACGCGCCTGTACTCCGAGCGGGCTCGGATCATCTCAGCTCTCATCGGAGCATCAATTTGAAGGCTCCAAGCTGCTGTTATTCTTTTGTTTTTCGCAGCATAGTTTTTTTTTTATTAAGCATATGCATGAACATATATTAATAGGCAATACAAGGATTTATTTTCTCATAGATAACAATTAATAAAATGTAGTTTTCATTTGGTAAACAGATGGGTGAAGGACGACCTCTCTTCGGATCCTAGGCCATGAGATCTCATTTTATAAATATATAATAGTTACCTAAGTAAAATTTGAAACTATTTCAAATTGAAATATAAAACCGAAATGCATATACAATATAATAATAACGTGCCTAATGTAATATTGACCGTTCGGAGGGTCGTCCTTTCTGAATTCTTCGAGTTTGGGCAAATCTTGCCCGAAGTATTGTTACAGCGGAACTTTTCCGATCCTTTGCGCTACAGTGACCGGGGGCAAATATTTACGACGGGATCACGGAATCAATTTGTTCTGTATTTATAACGACTATTACTGTTAATTTTATATTTAAATTCGCTGTATTTTGGTTATGTGATATAGAACATGTAAATCTAAATAAATCCATATTGAAAACATTTATCATAGTTGAAATAGTTATTATTCAATAGAAAAATATTTTCACAATTGCTAATTTTTAAAACTAGGTCTTTTGAGGTAGTAGCGCTTTACATATTGTAACATTCATCTTTTTTATTGAATAATACCGACTTCATTTCATACGCGTTGAAAAATAAAATTTAAAAAATATCAACTGACAAGAGCCGATACTGGCAAAATAATCCGATTCTTAGTTAATTTAAATACATCTCACACAAAGAAAGAAAGAAATGAAAATATATACTTTGTTATGTATAAACATAACAAAGTACGTACAATCTTTTTATATATGAAAATGTTGTTAGTGTGTGTTCGCTTCATGTACGCTTCAATAACCATGGGTAGACCATGGGTAGACCGCATCGAAGTACTACAACTGAACTTGCGTCACAAATGCCAAAGCGGTACATAAAAAGTACGCCTAAAACGGAATAATGGCGTCTTTAAATTTTCTTAAAAGACAGATGTTTGGTTTGTTTTAAATTACAGATGACAGAGTTCATACTCTGCGCATATGTCACTTTTATTAGTTCCATAAAGTTCCTAGTGTTTTGTACGGCGTACGAAATCCATAGTTGTAGTAAATTGATGGTACACCGATATTAATTCGGTTTTCACGTGTGGTAAAATGGATCATCGGATATATTTTGATATCTTTAAGCAAGGTGTATCGTCTCGTGCCTATAGAGACTTATTTTCTAACGACAATTTAGTTTACTTCTATATCATCCCATTAGATAATGACAAAGAATCCGCAGCGCGATAATGTCACCACGCTCTTACCCTCCATCGGGATTTTATCTTAATTGTTTCGAGAAAGTCAATATCCTTGTGAGGGAAACTTTTTAAGGGTCCAGTCTGATCCCACGTAAACAATATCCCGGTTCTCTCTGGGGCTTTCGGGAATGGATAATGGATCTACCTACAACATTACAAAGATAAAACAAAAACATCTCAATAATGTGATGTGACCGTATTGATATCTTATAATAAATTGATTTATTTTTATAGGAATGTGTGTGTGTGTGTGTGTGTGTGTGTGTGTGTGTGTGTGTGTGTGTGTGTGTGTGTGTGTGTGTGTGTGTGTGTGTGTGTGTGTGTGTGTGTGTGTGTGTGTGTGTGTGTGTGTGTGTGTGTGTGTGTGTGTGTGTGTGTGTGTGTGTGTGTGTGTGTGTGTGTGTGTGTGTGTGTGTGTGTGTGTGTGTGTGTGTGTGTGTGTGTGTGTGTGTGTGTGTGTGTGTGTGTGTGTGTGTGTGTGTGTGTGTGTGTGTGTGTGTGTGTGTGTGTGTGTGTGTGTGTGTGTGTGTGTGTGTGTGTGTGTGTGTGTGTGTGTGTGTGTGTGTGTGTGTGTGTGTGTGTGTGTGTGTGTGTGTGTGTGTGTGTGTGTGTGTGTGTGTGTGTGTGTGTGTGTGTGTGTGTGTGTGTGTGTGTGTGTGTGTGTGTGTGTGTGTGTGTGTGTGTGTTCAATACAATTAGTTTTCGTAAGAATGTATTATTATGTAACATATTCTAGTTTCAGTGGTATTGTGTAGTTGGCGCAATATCTAAAAATATACAGTGATGTCGGTTACACGGTTACATTACGGTTACAGGTCGTGAGTTTAATGGCTTTTTCCCATCTCAAAACTGCCGTTCTCAAAAACTCAAAACGCTCCTAAAGAAGTTTTCACTTCAAAATTAAAAAATGAATACTTTTTCTTTATGATATTAGTTTAGATATACCTAAAAATTATACTTTCGATCTAAGCTTTGATTAAGTTACATTTTTAAACTTTCTTATAGATATAAGTTTAATGTGAAATTCCAAATATTGTCTAATTAAAAATACTTGTGTTTGAGTGTAATGAATAAACTCAAACACTACTTAACTGTTTTTCAAAATTATTTACCTATAGAGAGCTATTACTAGCGAGTAACTTAGGTTGTATTTTATAATTCGTAAAATACAAAAATATAATCGAAGATATCAAAAATTTGATTACAAAAGTCGTTATTTGGCGTGCACTGTGAAAACTATTAAAATCAAACACAAACTAATTGACTTCATGTGACGTCAAATCACCTTGTTCTAATTAAAATATTTAGTTTAGAAATTCAATCATTTATTTATTTTATTAATAATGGGTTTGCTCTTTCTTGGCCAGCATCTAGCCGTGCAGATGTGGCCGATATTTAGAAATATATATTTTTTGATATTATATTATTGTGTGTTTCATAGAATATATACATTTAAAAAAAAACAATATTCATATTTCATTTCATCCACATACCCTATTGCAAATTTGTATAATATGAACGTGCTAAATTTCCGGTGAATATTAAATTACAATATATAACATGAACACTCAAATATCTGGAGCAAACCTTCGCAAACAGGTTTCGATACGAGAGAATGAAATGAAATATGAGTACTGTTATTGTTTCACGAAGTTTTCCGTCTCCTAGTTTGAGTTATTGCACCGCCCCGCGTATTTCATTCTATCATTTAATAAGTATGTTTTATGGAATCCTTGTACAGGTGTTCTTTGAAATTTGATTTATTTTTCTTATCTATTCTTAATAATTGCAATAAAGAAAGTGTTTGAAATTTGAATTGTCTGGTACCCTTCTTCCCCTTTGGTTGTCTGAATGTGATTCAAAGATTTTAAAGTACTGTCGATCTTAACATAAAAAAAGCTCTCTTCTCAACCTCTAATTGAATTAGAGCTTGGAGTTTAACAGCAAACATAATAATAGTATAGTATACACAAAGCGAAAACGTAAGCATGGCGCTTATCCATAAGCATAGCCTCTCAGAACTATAAATCAGGCACTGGTCATTTTGATTTGCGAATAAACTTCATTTTGATTGCGATAATTTTCGAGCAATGATTTTTTTCTACGATTTTCACATGGATTAACTCAACAGCAATGCGCCGATCACCAAGCGTCCCTTTTCAATCATGGTCGTAATTCGCTCTATGACGAGTTTTATAAAGGTCTGTCTAAAACTTGAATACGTCGATATTGGGCGTAAATTGATTTGTCAAGATCGTCATGTACCTTATTGGGCATTATTTTCTCTCGTATAGATTCAATATAGACTAATTGTTTGATGCCAAAGATACATCGCATTAGAAAATCGTTTAAAAGAATTCTAGTATATTGATTGGTAAAATGGTAGAAAAAATCGAATACATCACTTCGAAACACACGTTTGACGACACGTTTGGTCTAGTGGCTAGTAACCCTAGCTGTTAACCAAACGGTCGCGGGTTCGAATCCCGCTAGGGGCAAGTGTTTATGTGTTAACATATTTACCTTTGTACCTGAGTCATGGATGTTTGTATTTATAATATGTATGTATTTACAAAAAAAAAAAAAAAAGTAATCTATGTATTATATCAACTGTCTGGTATCCATAATACAAGCATTAAGTTGCTTAGTGTGGAACTAGATGGTGCTGTGTGGAATGTGTGGAGATATTTATTATTTATTATTATTATTAAACACATTTACAAGATCATCACAGCCGACGAATCATAAAATGCTAGATCATTCTCCACCATTACAATTCAAAGCAAATAAAAAGCTGATTATACAAAAAAACATCGAACTGACCGATAATTTCCCTTTTCGATTTGGACCCCATTGATACATGATTGACTCAAAAATATAATGCGAGGTAAGTAAATGTTTTTTGATGCTTGAAGTTATGGAGAGCGTGTTATAGAAGTATTCAGCTCAACTATTTAGCTAAAGTGGATACCCCTTTATTGAGAATATTTAAAAAAAAAAAATCAATAATATATATTTCTCATACCTACTTGTCTGTCTCAAAAATTAAATAACGATTTCATATATTATATTTCCAAAATATGAAACATTTCCAGTTTCATAGTCAGTAAGTATCTATCCTTGTATTATATATTTATTGTACCTACTTGTATTTTTTCTGTTTATTTTTTATTTTTGAGCACGAGAATCTCCATCCCAAATCCATTACCTACGAACTCTGGTAAAAAACCCGCTGAAAATGCAACTGATGCGAAATACTTTGCCAACCTTCAATATTGTGGGTCCCGCAGGACGATGTCATATTACCGTTATTCAATAAAGCGAACTAACACGTTTAGATGTCGGACCCCGGACCTTTCACTCCGAAATCCCCAGCGCATTACGACGTTGAAAACTCTGGCTACAAATATGAACTCAGAAAGGTTGGACGCTCATATTTAAATAAATTACAATTTGCAGAATATATTTTGAATATTACCTATTTGTATAAACTACACACTGTCAGAGGTTCAAACCAGTCATTTTATTACATTAAAATTAAAAATGTATAAAACATAAATCTTTGTGCTTTTGGCTAGTGGAAAGATATACGAGGTATTCTACAAAATGTGCATTTACTTCGGGACTCTTCAGATTTTTCTGAATATAATATTATTATAGATTTTAACAATATTACTTTGGTATAGTACAACAATATCAAAGTTTAACAAATACGTAAAAGTACTAACCCGAAGTATAAATTTGAAAAAAAAATGTTAGTAATGATATTGTTAATTTTTAAAAGTTATTGTAAATTTATAAATAAAGTATATACGAAAAAAATCTTACTTTATGCAGTAATTGTCCAGATTTTTTTTTCTGAAAACTCTTTCAGGATCATAATGAGCAAACCAAAAAAAAACTGAAACCTAAATGCAGTTTTCCAATTTTCTTTGTAACAGTCCAGAATGTTTCCAGAAAACTCTTCCAGGACTATAATAAACAAAAAAAAGTGAAACACCAAAGATGTACCAACATTCTAATTTTGAATTAATTCTTTTAAAAACTCAGTATTTCCGTATTTTCCAAATTTTAGGCAACTTTTTGTTGCGGATGTAGAATTTTCAACATGCGCGGATGTGGATTTCAAGTTTCTTTTTTATAGATTGTATTTTTATTCTGAAATAAATGATAGAAATTGATCACTTTAATCATTAGTATTAAATTAAAATTAAAACAATTTTAATTAAAAACTGAAATCTGCTAGATTTAGAACTAGCCCTATATCCGCATTGACTATTGCGGATGCGGATACAAATATCGGATACCGGATACACGGTCATGACACACCTAGGGGGGGATCCACAACAATCCTAGATTATGTTTCCATTCATCTGAAGTTACGTTTTAAACGTTCACAAAGGAAAAATTTTACTGAGAGTTGAAAAATATGAAAATTTACAATTCGTAGAGGTATTTACATTCTTTCCTCTTTGTTTAGAATGCTTTGGAGGTATGCCTGAAATGTTATGAATAAACGAAGTAGCTGCCCACCCGCCAGTCGTTTTACAATTTATTTATTTTTCAAAACATTTAACAATACTGGACCAGCGCTACTTTCATGTAATTGATTAAGGTTTACAAAAAGCTACATATATAGGAAGCTACATTATCAGCTAACATAGACTATATTTTATAAAGTTACGCGGACAAAGTCGCGTGCAACAGCTAGTAAAATTTTAAACTTATCTCATATTTACAACGACTGTACAGCTATGCCTAGTCCAGTCGTCGTAAATATGAGAAACTAAGAAAGTGAAATAGTATTTTGTACCTACTATACCCTTTATTTGCTACTATTATGTCATTTTAATTGGCAATTTATATCTAAATTAATACCATTAAGGATTTTTTTAAATTGTAATTATCTAATTTCAATTGATGTTGAGATGTTGAAACAGTTTCAAGTTATTTTTGAATATTTTCGTATTAAGATTTAGATAAATGTAGACCGAACACTTGCAATTTTTTAGCAAAATATTGACAAATTTAACGATTACAAAGTATCTATAACGTGACCGAGTTTTAGTGGCTCTTTATTTAAATGACGTCATAAAGAAAAATCGTTTCCCTAATATCCGACATCTGTCGCCGAAAAGAAGAAAAGTTTCGATACGAGTTTTTATGACGGCATTGGTTTTTGATATTTAGTACGATAATATATTTTGATGTCACCCAACTTGTGGATCTTTCGGTACGTTAAAACGTCACGTAAAATTTGATAGATATTTTTATACGCTCTACCTTCTTGGCGCACATAAACAAAAGCAAATAAACATTAACTCCGCCCGCGTTGTGAGCGGCGAAGAAAATGTTAAGCCTAAAAAACAGTTTAAAGAGAGCAGCATTTAATCCGAGCTAAATCCGTGACGCGGTTGAATTGTATCGTGGAATTATTAATGAAATGCGGTGGTGTAGCGGCTGCGGTTGAAAACGTGGGGAGAATGAGAGGCGTGCGAACAAAACGCTCTATCTCATATTATAAGGACATCCTTCACTCCTTACGAGTACAATACATATTTAGGGAAGCATTATGTACATACATAATGTATACGCGTATAAGTGAGTTTCCTTGTTTGTTTGTTACGTTGTCCTGTTGCTTGTCCTGTTTGTTGTTGAATGCAGTTATCTGGGTGCCTAGTGCGAGTTTTACTTGTTCAAACGCATCGAACGCGTAAACATGATTTTTTATAGGAATGAACACGTTAACCAGTAGGTGGCGCTGGTGCATTCCCATACAAATTCGCGTTCGATGCGTTTGATCGAGTAAAACTCGCACTAGGCACCTTTCATCGCAGACATTTATTTCACGTTGGTCTTGAACTTTGAAACCGCCGAGAATCGAACCCGGGGCCGCTCAGACGTTAGGCAAATACCCTTACCACTCATCCAGCGGGCTCGTTCAATATACCGGCCAGATAAGGCAGTAGATGCAAGAAAAGCAATAATGCAAACAGGACATTAATGTATGTATGAGACGGATAAAGTGTGATTATTGATACTGTAGGTATCAACAAATCTTTTCTAGGATTTTCAAGATCCAAAAACTATTCAATGGCTTACCCATTTCAGACGACCAACAGTTGGAGAAACATTTAATATAATATTTTGTTTGCGGTTTCTGTGAGCCATAATATCGCAACTTTTCCGGCAATATGGTTGGCAGGCGTGCACGGTGGCTAATAAAAGATAGTTGTTATAACTTGTTTCTAAGTTCGCCGCTATTAGTTTGGGCATGTTATTAATTTTATTGTAGTATATCTCCACTGGACTCACTACAATTACTCATAGAGATTGACACGAGAGAAATATTTAATCATTTTAGTTTGTTTGTTTATTTGATTGGGTTACATATATTATTATACAGCCATTATATTATTATCTAAGTTACATATATGAAATAACCACAATTTTATTTAGTATAAAAAATATGCGAAATTGACAAATAAGCTATTGACATCCGGGATTTGACAAGTGCCTGCGTAATCATACAGAAGAGAAAAAATAATTATAACTCCCAGCTTCGCAAGGGTAAATTTTTTTTCTATAAATTTTATATAAAAACCTTCCTCGTTTAACGCTCTTTCCATTAGTGACAACCCCATGAAAATCACTAACACTAGCATAACACTAGACGCAAAACTTATATTCAATTCTCACCTCGATATTCTTGTGAGCAGAGCTTTTGGAGTAGAGCATTTCGGGTGAGTAGAGATCTTGCTGATTTGTACTGCGTGAGGTTGCTATACAACGCCTATTTGCTCAGAGTCCTGCAATTTGGTAGTCCAATTTGGACCCCACAGTTTGTCAATCACATAGAGCGCATACAGAGTAGGTTCGTTGAGATGGCTTAAACACCGTTCCCGTTATATTCCTTTAAACTATGATGATTCTTCATTACCTTAGTTCGTTCAAAAATAAAATAAGATTATCAATCTGCATAGCTTTAATGAGAATAAAGAAATATAAACCTAATACTATTAATTAGTAGTATTATTATCAGTTAATTAGTGATTACATAATAATTTGGTGATTAATTCTCTATCGATCTTTGCTTTGTTCGGAGATGTTTATGAATTATTTATTAATTAGTATAAATTACATTTCAATTGCAAGTACGAATTGATCTAAATGTAAATAGAATGATGATAAACCAGTGTTTATTCAACAGTACGGAAATTCGAACATTTGAATATTACAATTATAACACTAAATTGCTTGTTTACCTGTGTTTAGGCTCTGTAATTGTTTGCATTTAAAATAGTGACAAATTATTACTTAGTGTATTTATTGCGTTAGGGCTTCCAAAATTAATATTCTGATTAGACACCTTTTTATGTTAATGTCGACAGACAGACTGACGATCTACTTGAGGGTAGGTGGCAACCATCGCCTATAACACAAGCAACATTACTGGTGCTGCAAGTATGGGGAAATATGGGCTGATGGCATCCCTTACTCACCGAAACACAGCACAAATGCTATTATTACCTACAGCGACGCGAAATTTTTTAATGTCAAGATCGGATGACAGACAATCGGCCTGTCTTCCAATCACATAGAGCAACATAGAGTACAAATTCTATCAATTAATTATTTAAATCCTGTAGGTAGATTTAAATTTATATGAAAACAGAACACTTGTGAATAAAACCAAAAAAATGTTGTTTCCGCAAAAGGATCCAATATTGAATGAACTAAATGTTTGAAATTTCTTTCAACATTTTAGACACAAAGTAAATAAATACCTTCACTCGAGTAGATTTCTTTCAATAAATTTAATAGAGAATGCACTGAAAGCGCTAGGATTTATTTTCACTTCATTGATTCAAATAAACCGAGCTATTGCATAAATTGAAACGTTCCTTATAATAAGAGAATGCGCTTGAACGGACAGACTCGGATTGTATGGAATTAAGCTCCCTCTGAAGCAAAGAAAAATTATTGTGGTGTCGAATAACGTCCAGTTCATATTACGAGACACATATTCATGGGTTTAAACCAATGTATACTTAATTTCATGGGTTTTCATGGGTTTATTTTAAAACTAATGTATACTTTTCGAGAAAACAATTGGTTGCTCAATTATTGATCGTCTGACGATTAAATTGATGGTGGATGGTTACCATCACCTAGTAACACAAGCAACGCCTCACGTGTTGCAAATGCGCTGCCGACCTTCTTGCCTAATAAGAAATTAGGAAGGAATACGAGGGGGTGTTCAATAAAAAGTGAGAATGAAATAGATACTCCTTGGTAAGAAAAAAAATATTAGGTACTGGCAGGCAAGGCAAAGCCTAGACGTCTGTTATAATAATAATTTTAAAAAATTCGATTTTCATTTGTATTTTAAAAATTGTAGCCATTTGTTTTCTACGTTTCGAAACGTGTTCTCGAAAATGGAGAAAATTGAAATTCGTAAAAAAAAATTAGTTATTTTTTTTTACTACGGAGCAGGTAAATCAAGACTTTCAAGGAATATTAGGTGTTCATGCTCCTCCATACTCTACGGTTGCTCGTTGGTGTGCTGGGTTTAAGCGAGGAAGATCTTCCACCAACGATGACCCACGTTCGGGGCGTCCTGCGACAGCAGTAACCGAACAAATTATTTAAAAAAGTTGAAAAAATTGTTTTGGCGGATCATCGTTTTGCAGTTCGTTTTGTAGCTGAAGAAATGAAGATTTCGATAGGGAGTGTCTATAATATTATGCACAACCACCTCGGCATGAAAAAAATGTCCGCGCGCTGAGTGCCCAGAATGCTTACGGACGCGCAGAAACAAAGCAGACTAAGGATTTCGCGCAGCTATATAGATTTGTTGCAGCAAGATCCTGATCGATTTTTGTCTCGATTCATAACCATGGATGAAACATGGCTTCATCATTATGACCCAGAAACGAAACAGCACTCCATCTATTGGAAGAGACCGTCATCTCCATTTAATTTTTAAGGCAACTCCATCCGCCGGTAAGATCATGGGCTCTCTTTTCTGGCACAGCCAAGGGGTGGTAATGATCTAATGCCTCAATCATGGAGCCACTATTACGGGGAATTTATATGTAGGACAAAAAAAAATGCTCAACGAAATACGCGAGAAACGGCGTGGCAAACTGACTAAAGTTGTTTCGTTTCACTAAGATAACGCCCCCGCGCACAAGTCCAACGTTGCGATAGCTGCCATTGAAGATGTTGGCTTTGAACTGATGGAAAATCCTCCATATTCACCGGACCTCACCCCTAGTTATTTCTATCTTTTTCCGCGGTTAAAAGAGTACCTCAGAGGCCAAAAATTTGAGGACGATTTGGCAGTAGTCGCCGCAGTACACGGTTTTTTACAGGTTCAGGATAAAGAATTTTTTACTAAGGGAATTTTAAGTCTAGAAAAAAGATATATCAAGTGTATTAACTTAAAAAGTGACTATGTTGAAAAATAAAATAAGTTATATTAAAGATAACTGCGTCTTTGTCATTTTGACTTTTTATTGAACACCTCTCGTATATAGTCTGACAGACAGACTGACAGCCTATATAGACAGAGCCCAATGTTCGTCACCACACGCGGACCTCAGCTCTTCGTGTCAGGTCATACTGCGTCAGGTCAAACTGCGATGATTTCATGTCATCCTGCGTGCCTTGATCCGTGGGAAGACGGATTAAAAATACTATTCTCCACCGTTTGTCCATCGGGTCACTTTTCGTTAGAAATGCCTAACCTTGATTAGCAAGTGATGGACTGTGGGCGTCATACTGTGATGACCAACCCACCTGCCATGTGCGGTGATTATGGCAACACCCTCCCATGCTAAGAACCATAAAAAGTTGTCAGCAGAAGAAAATAGAAACACAATCATGAAACTGAAATTGGCCCACAACATATAGCAAAGAATTACATAAATAATACTGTGTAAATTCCTAATATGCCTTGTACGAGTAATATGTATTGTAAAAGGACTGCTTACGTCGTACATGAGAAACCATGAGACCGTAATTTACATTCTGATCCCATTATCATGATTTTAGGCAAGCTGCGTCCAGGCACTACGAACAAAGTTACAAATTTTGGCGCCCAACCAAACACTATACTACACGCCTCCTATCTTAACCGCTAACCTAAAACAGGTCAGTCATTTATTTGACTGTAAATTCCTATTAGCCAAACATTTTTTTCAATCACTCTTAAGACCTTGTTGTTGAAGCTATGTAAAATTAGAAGAACTCACCTGACAACGGTAGCCGCTTACCAATTTCCATACTACTTGATTCTGTGATTACACACATTAAATTTCTGATGCTTGGATCAGATCGGATCATTATAGATTTCTGAACTATAAAGATTTTTAAAAAATATTGGAAATCCTGGTGTATGTTTTATTATTTTCGCGAGTTCATCAATTGGTGCGAATCTCTTGTATCGTACTTGAGAAAATATACGACACCTTTCTCGCTGTGATAACGGCGCCACCACACCACGGCGCCCAATTTTTATATTTTTAGATAATTTCTCGGAAACCTGACATTTTTCAGTATAAAAGTATCTTATATAATTATATGTTAATCCAGGTGTGCCAACTATCTGTGTGCCAAATTTCATCCAAATCATATGATTTTCTTTAATTTTTAGTAAGATCCTTTTACTTTCCAATACGTTTAAATAAAACTTGCAAGAGAAAAGTATCCAAGTAGGAGCATACACTCATCTCGTCCCCTCTCTTATCAGTGGCAGTACAATCGTGACCACTCTTAAGTGGTTATTGAATGGCTCCGGGCGACCTTTCTGGATTAGAGGGCGGAATAGATTTCTGTAACCGCGAACCATTGTGTTTTGTAACCAATCTGTGTATGCCGGTTGAGCACGGATGGTCGAGACGAGTGCTCGAGCGTAATGTGTAATTGGTTAAACCGCGGTCAATTCACTCAGCTACGGTCACTTCAATATGTTGGGTAAATATCACGAAATTGACTTCATTGACACAAACATTCTTTTTCTCTTATAAAAATAACTGTTAAGGTATTATTAAATCACCACACAAAGTATTATATATGAACCTTTAGAAAATTTTGATTAAATATGTCATTTTTTTATAAATAACTTGCCAACGATGGCTGATAAAAGATTTGTAGGTAACAATGACTCAATTAAACTTCATATTTTTAAACAAAACTTACAATCAATCAAGATCAATCAAGAGCACAGATTTAGGATTAGACGAAAAAATTAATAACAGCAAAATTGGAAAATACCCTAAAATGTCGTCCAGGTTGACGATTTTCCCCATTTTCAAATCCAGGTCATAGTCAATCGACGTTTTTGACAGAACATCTGTCAAGTTAGCTAGTTTATAATATTAGTATGGAAGTATGGAGAATTTACTTATAACACATGAATGACAAAATAGGTAATTTGATGATAATGCAGCTAATATTTTATAACTTGGATAAGAGTAAAAGCTTTTAGGCCGAGTATTAAGTTTACACCTAAACGCGTAAAACTTCACTAGCCTAATCCGATTACAGCGGCGCTGTTCATTTGACATAATGTAAAATTCAACTAAAAGGTATTGTAATACCATAGCGACCGCCTCCGGGGACGAAAACATAATACTCGGGATGAAGCTTAGTGTGATTAATGTCCCGTTATGGATGTACCCCACCATAAATATCACTGTTCACAGGGCCCAAGCGAAAATCATTTTTAACAGTCTGTAAAACTACCACAAGTTTTATAAACAAAAAAACATTACGACAAATTTTATAACAAACTAACGTTCTCTAGGGAGATTTTTATGTCGATTTTATTTACACAGATTTTATTTTATTTATTTACTAGCTGAATCCAGCCATGCTTCGCTGCAGCGGCGGATTTAGCGTGCGGGTGGAGCGAGCTACATTATCAGCGAGTAACATAGGAAGTCGCGTGCAACAGCTAGTTACAAATAAGTATCACTATATAGTTTGTGGTTACAAACAAAAATGCAAATCTTATAATATTATAGTATAAATAATTTTTTTTAGGGTTAATAACTAACCGTAAAAAAATAATTTATATCAAATCCCAACAACATCAAAGTAATGAAACAATTAATCTTGTAGTTTTAATTTAGCCTAATTGTAAGTTTTGAATATGGTGATTTAAGAGCGGGGTCTCCTGATACAAGTATTTTTATACTTAATAGGAGTGCCCTTACAATGTAGGTTTAAGATAAAGAAATAAACTATTTGTATTTATATTAATATCTCCCTCGATTGCTTTAGAAATGTTGCTTGTATCATCGTCACGTTTTATTATTCAAATTAATCATTTTAGGTATAGGTATAAAAAGTATATATAGTAGTATAAAAACTATTAGAAAAACGGTATACATAGGCACTAAAAACAAGCTCTAATTTGGTCGTTAAATTTTATTTGTTACCTTTCGCATATTAATTGTAGATAGAGTAAAATTCAGTATCGCATTTTAGATGTTTTCCAATGGATCATTAGTCCCAAAAGGCGAATAAAACTGATATACCTGCATAGTCGACAGTACAGATAGTAATAGCTATGTTTGGTTGGTGTCGCATGGGAACAAATGACACAGACAAACCTTTCCCACCATTCCTGTACATCATTGAGTAGGTAATGTAAAAAAAACTGGCGCAGGACGTCCACGACAGTAGAGCCAGGCTGCTTAGGGCTAGACTTTTGTAAAATTATGGGAGGGGCCTTTGTCCAGCAGTGGACGTCCTACAGCTGAAATAATGAAAGTAATAGGGGTTAAAGTATGAAATTGCCGTTTTATTGTAATAGTCCAAGATCCCAGGGCCCCCAGACGTTACTTATTTTCTCATAAATAATAGACACGGGATAAAGTAGTGTTCGTACACACTGTGAGTGTGTGCATACCTGCTAGCTTGGGTCGACGGCCAATTCATGCGTACCAGGCGCTAAACATTCATGAATATAGTCCTCACTTTTCTTAAAGTCTCAGGGCTGATTTTTACATATATTTTAGATAATATTGCTAGTAACTAATAATAATTATTGCCAGACACTTTCTGTCGGCGCTTACCCTTTACAGACCCTTTGATGCTCCAAAAAAAATAATGAATTTTTACTTATAGTCTCAATTTTGATTTTTTTATAGGACATTTAGGAAACTGTTTATAAACTTTTGGTCAGCAGCCAGACCAACTGGAAGGGCCAAACATCCCCCCAGACACACATAAAGTGTCGTTATTATACCTGAGGTAGTCAAACTAAATAATACATTAAATATAAGTTTCTTTAACCTATGTTTTATTTTTTATCATTGAATAGAATTGAATAGAATAGAATTTTAATCAAGTGATTTTCTGGTCTTGCGCATTCCATTAACGTTGAGTCGAGTTGAGTTCCCTCCTCCTCTGTTCAATGCTTTGTTTGAGATAGTGACTTGTGATTGTGTATGAAATTAACAACTACGGCTTGGTGTGTTTATTGTGTACGGCTTTATTGTGATTTTACTTTTCTGACATGCAGTATGTAAGCATAAAGAAAGTCTTATAAAAATGGTCATAGATTTGACTACGAATATTGTTATTTTCAGTTGGTGCAATAATGTTAATGTTAATAGAACACACAGGAAAAAAAAATATAAATTAATTTTCTACGTATTGTTTTATTTTTTCTTTCAACCCTTTTCACCTTTTGGTATTTATATGAGTGAAATTATTGTAGTTTATTTTCATGTTACTATCATTTTTTGGTCATTTTGCAATTATTTTGCCAATAAATACAACTTTTAAATTAAAGCTTGTAGCTAATTTAAAAATTGTATGTATTTATTGGTAAAAATATTGTTTAATGACCAATAAGCGATAGTAACTAACAATTTAAAATGTAAAGTTAGGCGCCATCTAGTAGTCAGAAATGGAGATTATAAAATAGCGCCATCTCTAGGATAGGGTAGACCAATTACAAAAAAAAACAAAACTTCAATTTGAGTTGCGTATCTATCTCTGTATAATAACATAATAATCTGTGCAATAGAGTAAGCTAGAGTAGACAGTAAGTATAGGAATAGAAAGAGATCGATAAACATAGATATCTCTCTCACACTAACCTCGCGCTTAACATATAACGACACTTTATGTGTGTCTGGGGGGATGTTTGGCCCTTCTAGTTGGTCTGGCTGCTGACCAAAAGTTTATAAACAGTTTCCTAAATGTTCTATAAAAAAATCAAAATTGAGACTATAAGTAAAAATTCATTATTTTTTTTTGGAGCATCAAAGGGTCTGTAAAGGGTAAACGCCGACAGAAAGTGTCTGGCAATAATTATTATTAGTTACTAGCAATATTATCTAAAATATATGTAAAAATCAGCCCTGAGACTTTAAGAAAAGTGAGGACTATATTCATGAATGTTTAGCGCCTGGTACGCATGAATTGGCCGTCAACCCAAGCTAGCAGGTATGCACACACTCACAGTGTGTACGAACACTACTTTATCCCGTGTCTATTATTTATGAGAAAATAAGTAACGTCTGGGGGCCCTGGGATCTTGCTCTATAATAGGTACTTCGAATTGACATAGAACCTTCATGGTTTGAGATTTTTGAGTGAAACTTTTTTCATACGGTACCTATGTAGTTCTTCTTTTAAAAAATGTGCAACATTCGATTATCAACTTTCAGTTGTTTTTTTTATTCAGCTTAGACAATAAAGATGGATACTTCGAAAATTCGTGTGATTTTTGAATACGAGTTCCGACGCGGAACTAACGCGGCAGAAACAGCTCGCAATATTAATGTTGCGTTTGGAGAGGGGACTGCTAATGAACGCACTGTGCGATTTTGGTTTAAACGCTTTCGTGATGGAAACTTCGATTTGAAGAACGAACCACGTGGAAGACCGCCCACACAGGTGAATAACAATGATTTGAAAGAGATGGTGGAAGCCGATCCGAGCCAAACTACCCAGGAATTAGCGGCATGGTTTAACGTTACCTTACCAACAATATTGACTCATTTGCGTCAAATCAATAAAATAAAAAAATATGAAAAATGGGTGCCTCATGATTTGACTGATCTGCAGACTCTACAGGAACTGCAATTAGAAACCATTCGTCACCCTCCGTATTCGCCAGACCTTGCTCCAACGGACTACCATTTTTTTCGTGATTTGGACAATTTTCTGCGTGATAAAAAGTTTTCTTCTCAGGTGGCAGTGCAAAATGCTTTCACACAGTTTGTCGAATCTAGATCACCAGAGTTCTATCGCAAAGGCATAAATGAGCTTCCTATTAGATGGCAGCAATGTATAGATAATAATGGTAATTATTTTGATTAAATAAATATGTTAAATTAAAAAAAAAAACGAATTTTTATTTTTCAGTACAAATCGGCAATTTCATACTTTAACCCCTAATAGTAAATGACATCGCTGTTATTAAATAAAGCAGATTATAATTTCTTCCAATTTAATTTTTTTGCATAAATAAAAACAAAACTAACTTACACACTACTAGCTGGTGCCCGCGGCTTCGCCCGCGTGCCTATGGCTATCCAGAAATTCTATTATAACTGTTGGTGAAAGAATTTTTCAAATCGGATGAGTAGTTCCGAAGTTTACCTCCTACAAAACTTACCCTATTGATAGCTTTTGATTTCAAATTAAATGTTTTTGGAGTCTTACAAAATTACTTGAACGTCTTAAGTATTACTGAAAATTATACAACAACGCTCGCTTTCTATTATCTCGCTTTGGAGTTAACAGATTTTTAATTAAGTAAGTCAAAAGCATACTTGATCGGAAATTAATTTGTGCGGAGAATTATTTTAATGTTTTAAACAGACTGATTACATAGAGAAAACAATTTGTCTGGATTTGAAAAACTCGATATGTTTTGCTAACATAAATGTACCTTTTGAAATGTAACTTTAATAATAATTTTTTTATTTTATTTTAAAAATCTGCGTAGTTATGATTGGGCTTTATAAATTAATTAATAAACTAATTACTCCCCCGGCTTCGCACGGATGCATTTTTTCTGGATTATTTTCCAATTTTTCTCTTGATAAAAACGTGTTAATAATAAAACAATGTTTATTAACAAAATTTTAAAAATGAGAGGTGATGATGTCATAAATAAAATAAAATTTGCAAAACTGTCTCCACAAAGTACGGATATATGATTACAAATCGGACTCTGAAAGCGGTGTTTTGCCGGTCTGTGATACTCGGATTAGCAGAGAGGTAGGCTTAAAAGCCTACTACGTTCCGAATATCAGTCGCGAGTGCACAAATCCACTAGAGATTCGAACTGTCTAGCGAAATAAAGCTTAATCTAACTGTAACTTTCTAAAGGCGCTTTGCTTCATTTATTAATGGATCCATATTTAGTAACTTATCGTCCTTATTACATAGTAAAAATCCCCGCGACTTCGTATGGTTTGAAAAATAAAATATATATAATCAATATAACGCTTGACCTCTTATTGCTCTAACATTTGGTCAGGCGTTAGTTCTTTATTTTATTTTAGATGATCCCTTGTGAACAAAAATTTTTTTGGATGAAAGGCACCTTATTTCCTTTCTTGTATCCCTGATCCCTGAATTTATACAATCATGATGATTGGTTGAATAGTTAAGGCATTAAAAAAAACAGACAGTTATTTTCACATTTAGGTATAATTCAATTTTAGTATCGTTATTTTTTATTGGTGGTTAGTGTGTAGGCTAGAAAAAAATTGTCTTCATTAGTATTATTCACTTGACACAAATATAGTGAGGTATAAATATTGCGAGTAAATTGACAGGGCGCTTGAATTTGTGGCCGACACCTTATGGAGAGCAGACCGCAATATTTCTCGCCACGGATTCACGAGTTTTCGAATAAAGGTTTTTGTTGTTGGCAAACTAGGCAACCTTAATATACCTACCGATGTTTATATAAGTCAAGTTAGGACTGGGGAACAAATTGAAACCACAGGGAAAAAATTTGTTGGGCTAAGAACAATTACAGTGTACCCTGTTGAAAAGACAATGTACCATTCAAATAGTTCCAGATGGACATGATGTATACTAACTCGGACAATTAATGTTACATTGGCTAAATAATTACTCTTATTGGCGTCATTAGAGTAGATAGTTGTGTGATTATGTAAAATAATTTGCAATGAACCCGTTTCGTTCTGGGTCGTGAATGGTAATTGGTTTCCGGCGGTACCAACGTCATGAACCAAAATAATTAACCCGTTGCAATAATAATTAGCAGACTGCTATTTAACAATTGACAATGCAACCGCACCGTAGTGCCTCACTGGCAGTTTACTGCGTACGGTTATTACTGGCTCACTGATTTTGTTTTACATGACCGGATTTGGTTTCTATTAGGTCTTTGTGATTCTGTGTCTAGGTGGATCCAGGTTGCTTCTGACCGGTCTTATTATAATGAAAACCGTACCAAAGTCCCTTGCGTGGTTTATAATAATTTTTTTTGGAGAAACAGATTGGCAGACAGCAATACTAGCCACCCGTCCACTTGTCAAATCCACTTTCCAAAAATCCTTTCTTATAAGCTGCTTACTTTTTAAAATAAGTTCAAAAATTCATCTTTCTAGATTAAGCAAGTTTTGGCTTGGTGTTGATAATACAATTGATTTTATAAATATGGGTCGACTGGGTCGGTTGTAACAATTTTCCTTTGAATGCACACGGCACAGCTATTACAATAAGCAGCGATTAAAGATTTTGAGATGAAAGCGTAGTCATTTGTCTTTAAAATAATATCAAACCCAGTGGCTCAGGTATAACAGTTTGGCAGGAATATGCCATTTTAATGAGTGTATGCTATTGTTACAACCGGCCCCATATCAGGGGCGGTTGTAACACAAATAGGGGACAGTAGTAACACTCAAAAATAAAACATAAAACAGGTATTTAAAATCATTTTTATTAATCAAATATACGGAAATGTACTTAAAACAAATGAACAATATTTAAGGAACGCTTAAGTAGTTATTTTAGATAATTAATAGAACTACACTAAAACAAATCAACAGAAAGATATATTTTTTTCAGTTTTTCATTCAAGTAGTTTTATAATTAGACTTGCAAAACAAAATTAGTCTGAATAATAATTGAACTAAATTTATCAACAAAATCTAAGTTTAAATAAAATATTTTTTTCGTGTAATATTTAATCAGACTCATCGTAGTTATGGCATATATGTATAATATCTACTCCCATCAATACAAGGCTACGTGAGACCATTGATTGCAGCCTCCTTGACACTGACATTTTGGTGGTGTTCCGCCCAACCACCAAAATGAACAGGGGACCAGTGGCCACCCTAAGGGCCTCCCTGTTCCCCTGAACTCCACAAAAACCCTGACAGTAGCCGGCCGCCAGGGGAACCTCAACTATGTGCTCCGCCACGAGCTCCGCAAGAGAAGCCCGCTCGGAGCACACCGGTGTGGGCCTTCTTGGTCCCCTCGCCAAATAACTGGCGAGGGTAAGCCCCCCCACCACGACAAGGTCATGGCCCACCTAGATACAGTAGGCCGACGCAGACGTCTAGACAGGGCAATCGTGCGGGGCGTGAGAGGTGAGACGCGAGTCGGTTGAGACCCAGCTGCATACGTCGTCATTCTTAGTAGCTCGGTACAAGTCTTCTAGGACTATCGCGTCTTTAACATTTTAATTTTAATTATAAATAAATAAATAAATAAATAAAATTTCTTAAATTAATATGGTGCGTACAGCATGCGCTGTGAGTGCGTGCACTTGTTTGAAAAATTTAGACATGGGTGTCATTTTCGAGGTTTCTTGGGGTTCCGATTATGAAATGACATTTATTTTCAAATCCAAGATGGCGGACATGAATTTTTTGATAAATATGGATATGGATATCATTTTTGAAATTTCAATGCCAAATTTTCAATTTATGACAACCCTTTCGTACTTGCGTAAATACCTACACAGGTGGCGGTATCAGCCAACTTCAAAGGCGTCGGCCTACTGTAGGAAATTAATATACTGTGACCGTACCATGTTACAACCGTACCCAGTCTACCCTATACATAGGAATTCTAAAGAAAATAACAAAATACTTCTTATGTTCGATAGTGTTAAGATCGTTTGAAATTAGACCCTTATTGGAATAAAATACGAAAACAAACTTTATATGAATACTCCGCAAATTCCAAGAAAAATGCGTTAGTTAACTGTTTAAACGCATCCTGATTTTCACGCAGGCGTAGTCACCGTAGTAGCTGGTGGCGTTATACAATACATGAAACCTGTAGAAGCATGTGCTGTGAATACTTCTATGTCTGCACATACCACGGCAAAGTTGCAAGAAACCGTAACAGGATACTGGGTGAAGGCGAACTCAAACAAAACTTAGCCCGGCCCGGGAGATGTTTGCAACCGCCCCGCATACTGGGGTAAACAGGGAAACAAGCGCAAACTGACCGATACCACTTCATTATTGCATGTCTCCGTCGAACAATTTCCAAACAAATATATTAAACGTTTTTCCTTTTCACTAAAATATTTTCTTTATTTACGCTCGGAATTTCAATACGGTACTAATATGATACTACTAGGTTTTGCCCGCGACTTCGTCCGCGTCCGATCGCTACCAAACTTCACAGGATTACCCGCTGGACTAATCTGAAGATTGTCTTAAAATTTCATCAAAATCGGTTCAGCGGTTTTGGAGTCCATAGGGAACATACATACATACACACATTGCCTTTTATATATGATACTATTAGTATCAAATTAGTATCATATTATTTAGGAATTGAGTGGTGTAATTAAACTTTGTATGTACTTAGGTGATAGATATCAATAGATACAGCATCAAATTTTACCCCTCGATTCTGAATCGCCTCCCACTATGGAAGCAAATTTAAAGATGTATTCACGCCAAATAAAAATAATTAAGAGTTAATAAAATTCATACTAATTTTCTAAAAATATTTAATGTTCTCATTGAATTGGTTATATTAATATTAATATTGGTAATTTTTTTCAGCGTTAGTTTTTTATTTATTTTGTAATTTTATTTTATCCGAGTTTAAAAATTTAAAAATAAATGTTAGTATTAAAGATTTATTTTGATCGGAACGTATATTACGTCCAATTTGGCGCTTGACAGTTACAGTGAAACAAAAACTAAAATATTTTTAGAAAAGAGACTGGATGAATTTTACATTTCCATTTTAACAGGATCCATTATTTAGCGAAAACTTTACCCTTGTCTTGTCACAGATGAAAATAGCTCGCCTTTTTTACGTGTTTCTCCTTTAAAAAAAAGTAGTGTGTAGTTGCAATGTGATTACTTAATTCCACGGCGAGTGGGCACGAACCCTCATAAAGATAAGACGGGAATGAGTGGGACCCACTTAATTTATGAACAAGTGTCACTAAAGAGACCCTTGCAACGGCTAAGTCGTATGTACCGACCGACTCAATTTCTTCATCGCCATAAGCAATTCAATCTTATATCTTATTAATTCGTAAGCATTACTGTTAACATTTTCTTTATATACTTATACAATAAATATATATCTATACATTAGCTATATGTCTTTAATGTTATAGTATAAATGAAAATTTGTTATAATGCATATGTAAATTTTCCTAAAAATGAATAAATAAAAATCATAAAATAAGTCGTAACAGAGAGTCGAACACACAGTTTATTATTATTATTATTTATCGGAAGGTACTTGAAGCATTGGAAAACCCTTCTCCATTCTTAATACAAAATTGTAATTGTAATTGTAAATATTCTTGTAATTTAAAAAAAAAGGATAAGGACATGCCTTTACAATAATAATATGTTTAAGCTATTATCTATATTTAAAATTATCTCATAATTGTAAAAATAAAATTTGTGTGTATATCTAACTAATAAACTTGTACGTTTCTCTCATGACAAATTATAATTGCAAATTAACTTACAAAATCTGAGATTTTATACTAGTACCTAAGGTTTTATACAGTCAACCGCTTATACTAGTATCGTGTATATACACAGTAACTTATTCTCTTAGATAATAAAGTTGGCAATAGTTTTTATCTCATGACATAAATCAAAGTCAAACGTGCGAAGACTCTGTCCATATTTTTCGTTAAAATCTACCTCATACATATTAAAATGCGATAAAAGTTCTACGTGTATGTCTCTAAAGTTGAACAAAGGCACGAAACGTAACCCTTTATTAGGCCCAGAGTTCAGTGACAAAGTTAAATCGACCATCATTATACGAAAGGTTAAGGAATGTTATGAATTTTCGACACGTAGAAACAACCTTGTTTTCCATTCCATATTGTGTGAAATGTGTATTATAATATGCATAACTAAGCAAAGTTCCTTTACCCCGATATTTCTAATCCGTAGCGAGCGAGGTAAAGTATTGAATGAGATCGATAAAAGTCTCACGCTCTGATTTGCACATTACCTTACATTATATTAATACACCAACCCATTAGGTGGTTTATTATTTCTATGGGTGGTTTATATTTGCTCGTACCTAATTTATTAAATAGAACCTTAGTTTTTCACTGATTATTCACTGATACAGAGTCAACGGCTTTCTACTTTTCTTTAATTTTTTTATAATTACATAAATATCGCAAATTCAGGTGATTTTGTACAAAATTAGAGATGTTCTAAGCGTAAATTTGCGTTTTAAACTTGGTGAAGCGATTATCCTATCCAAGTTGAATTAGTGTTTGGTTGTATATGGTCCCTGTTTATTTAAGAAGACACACAAATTAATTCTACGAGTGCAAAATGCCTGTACGTTTCTGCGTGAAGGTGCCTCCTAGATCGCACATAACACCTTTCTTGAATAAATATAATATTTTGCGTATGAATGCCAGGCAACAACTTTACTATGCAACGCTTATCTTTGAAGTGGTTGGTACTAAGAGACCCGAGTATCTGTTTAAGAAAATGAATTGGCGTGATCCTTCCTCTGTTTGCAGGCGTCCGGTGAATACATTGAATGTTCCCTTTTGCTCGACAGCAGCTTTCAGTGGTAGCTTCCGATAATTGGCTTCTAGGTGTTGGAATAATATTCCTACCGCCCTTCGTGATCTCAAGTCTAAATTTGCTTTTAAAAATAAATACACTGCTTTACTAATTGAGAGACAAAAAAGTGAATGAGGTCTTGAA
This sequence comes from Synanthedon andrenaeformis, assembly GCA_936446665.2. NCBI lineage: Eukaryota > Metazoa > Arthropoda > Insecta > Lepidoptera > Sesiidae > Synanthedon > Synanthedon andrenaeformis. The sequence continues at coordinate 5,937,045 of OW387781.2, read as the reverse complement.
CCAAGTTTTTAATTTTGAGGTATGAGCGATAACTGGGGAAGACTTAATCAGGGGTAGTGTACTGTTACTTATAGAATGTACTAAATTCCTGCAAGATAACAATACTGCTGCAACGACGCGTATTCCGCCGGCGCCGGCCGGCGTGAAACTTCAAGTAGGGCTGGCGTAAAATCAGCGCTGTGCTTTGCATCAGCTTATGCTGAGCCAAACACATTTTTGCTGCCATGGCGCACACTCATTGGGATTTTATTTAAGTATGTATTGTCATTTAAATGTAAAAAAAATGTATGTATTTTATTTGTTTTGTTATTTTTAGATGTATTCGTGTGTGTCATGTGTATGCAAATAAATGTTCTATCTATCATCTATTTTATTTTCCTATTAATATCATAAAATGCGACAGTTTGTGAGCATGTATGGGTATTTGTTCCTCAATAACGCAAAAACAGCTGAACGGATTTGGATGAAATTTGGCACACAGATAGTTTATTACCTGGATTAACATAATATATAGGATAGATACTTTTATCCTGCAAAAATGTTAGGTACTCGAAGAATCATCTAAAAATTTAAAAAATGGCTACCATTTTTTTATCTATATGCCAAATTTTATCCAAATCCGTTCAGCCGTTTTTGAGTGAAAGAATAACAAACAAGAATCCAACGTATCACAAATTTATAATAACAATAGGGATTTCGGGTGTTATACTGCTTATATATAATTTTGTCCAAGTTTTTTTTTTTTTTCAACGCGGGCAAGTCGCAGGCATCACCTAGTTAGCAGTAAAGATCCCTAGCTCTAGCGGGGAGTAGAGCAAACAGTAAAACAACACGAGGAAACTTTCATTTCTTCAAAGACATATGTAATAGAAAGTTTTGCCATTCTGCAGTGGTCTTTGACTAAACATTACTTACTTACACCAAGATGAGGCATTTAAGGGGCTCATTATATCTAGATACAAAATAATAACTGATATCTCCTTTACACTGCAAGACGTAAAATTATAAGTAGGTGTTCCTTAATACTCTTCTCCAATTAGTGAGTGGATGTCATCTTTCGCGTCTCATTTGTCCGGATTAGTCCGGTCGCAGCGAGCGGGATCCGGTTACGGCCGGTTATCGCCAGTAAAGCGAGTCTCGCCGGCTAATGGAGGTAGTGCTGTTAATTGGTGCCTTCTTCTCCCGGGTTATTCCACCTGCATTACGGGACACACTATTATACTTGATAATATGTTATAACAGGATTTAAGTTTCTGTGAACTTTATACGGCTCTTAGAGGCTGTAAATTGCAATTTTTCAGACAATTTTCTTCACACACTCAAGCCTTAATTAATTGCGAAATTTAGTTAGTGTATTAGATAAAACCTATTATAAACCTGAACTGAAAACTTGATTATGAACTTTTGTTTTGGGGCTAGTCAAGAAAAGTAAATTACCTGCCCTTAAAAAGGCACTTATAAATCAATTATTTCTACTTCATCTATTCTATATTTGTCTATAAAAACAATTGCATTTGCATTGAAACCGAATTCTTGGGGAAGGTTTCATCATAACGCTTAGAATCGCGAACGAAGTCGCGGACAAAAGCTAGTTATTAATAACGTCGCTATTATCCCCCTCTCTCTTTCTCCCGATACGATTTTCAATATTTCTTGATACGGATTTTGATACGGTTTGTGTATGCAATTTGCAGAAAATAATTGCATCCGGTGACGTCTCTAATACTTCCTTAAAAAAAAATTATTAAAAAATATTTATTTAGATACATTAAGTAAATGTAAGTTTTAAATAGGTAATTTATAATTTTGTCCATTTCTTAACATACATTAATTATTCTGCTAGAGTTGGATGAAGAACCGTTAAATGTTTTTTGGAAATGTTACACCTATTTATTTTAGAATTTATTAATTTCAAAATAACATTAAAAAATGTCGCCTTCATGACATCGTTGATATCTACCTACTCTGCTTCTTACAAAAAGTTTTGAACTATTTACGTGTAAGGCCAAACACCGGGTCCGTCCGTATCACGCCGGTTATATACAAAATTCCAATTCGGTTACGCACCGCATAGTTCCAAATAAATGAACTGAGCTCGGTTAATTTTAAATTGAAATGTCGGCAATTTGGAGGTTCAAAGGTTCGTATTATGCAAATCACAGTGCTATTGTGCTTCTGATTTATAGGTACATGCGGCCACTAGATTGAACACATCACTTAAAACGGCCGTAAAAAGTGTCCAGATTACACGGGGCCGGTATTCGTGTCACACTAATGGCTAGAAATGGAACCACTAAAAATTGTTGTATTGCCGCGAGATTGTAGTTTTTTTCTGTGAGCCACCATCTCGCCAACAATGATAGTGACGACGATTTTATTTACGACTATCTGGTGCCCGCGACCTCGACCGCGTTGAGAAATAAAAAATATAACACCTGCTGTCTAGCACCTACTCATGCTAGAGTTTATTATTATGACCGCACTCGCTGGCGAGAGACCATTGACAATTGATAATTGATAATGCTCTCGCTAGAGAGTGCGGTCATTATAAACTTATGCTAGATCCACTGATATACCTAACGCCTGACATCTTTACCGCCGTGACGACGGTGGCGCCGCCATTTTTAGAAACCTAACATTTTTCTAAGAAAAATGTATCCTATATGTTTATCCAAGTAACAAACTACCTGTCCAAATTTCATCCAAACCCATCATTTTTGCCATCAAAGAGTAACAAACATTCATACATCCATCCTCACAAACTATCGCATTTATAATATCATGACGCATTATGACCTCATATCCCAAAAGCACAACATTCTTTAGACAATATTGTTATAATACAGCGCTTTCAAAATACGCAGTAAACATAGCAAAATTTAATTTACGTTAACTGGCATAACGTCGTAACAAGATTAGCTTTAATTTAAGCGACCTATACAAATACCTTGATCTCGTTATTGTTGTCGTGGCGTTAACTGTGTTCCGTATATTGAATAAGTCACGGCAGGGATGAAAAGTTCAGCTCAGACACCTTTACAACTTCAATAACAATTAAAATCGTAGCAAATTATGTCTTGCAGGTAACTGCGGTATTAAGCGTAAACGCGCCGTAGGCTGGCCGTAGAGGTGCTTGTCGTAACGCCACATCATTGCTACGAGGTAGTGTCAGAATGTGTGTAGTAAAGAAAGGCCGCAAGTCATGTGCGTTACAAAATACGAATTACTACACATTTTATTTTACCTTACCTTCTCTTTAAGGTAAGATAAACTCAAAATTAAAGTAGGGTCATCAACAGCGACGTATGAATAGATACTTACTATTCTTGTTTTAAATGAGTTAAATCTAATATATAACAAAGCATGTAAAGACGGATGGTAGCAGTTCATGAGGGCAGCCGTTCTACTTGTTACTTACAGTCTCATATGCAAAAACATTGGTTTTAAATTGGAAATGTATTCCTAGGTAAAAATATTGTGACAACTACGGCGTTGTTTATACCGATATGTCCGCGACAAGATCTTACAGCTAGGCCCCATGCAATGTTGTGGCCTACGATTTTGTTACATGTGTTAATTCTATTATGTAAGTATGTACTGTGTTAATGTGAGAAATAAATGTTCCACAGTATCTAGAGTTCAAAAAGTTTTGTTGTTTTTTACCTGTAAAGGCCCTACTGATATTCTTGCAAGGATGAAATAAATCCGTAATCTCATTTATGACCTCTGTGTTATGTTTCATATTTTGACTCCTTTTTTATATAAAATACTATCTTAGTGATGTGGATCACAGAACAATCCACAGTGGTGTGGATTCAATAAGCCAGTTCATTCAATGCATCTACTGAAACTGAAGCGAAATAGGTTTAACGCCGAAGGAAATATATTATACGACTTTACTTATGGTTTTACAGCATCTAAACATAAATCAAACGCATCTGTTTATGACATGACAACTCTTTGTCAAAAAGGTAAACTTCAAGTTAATTTTCATAGAAACGCCTATATTACAATAGTATATTTTATTTATGTATATTAAAGTAAATATCTAATCTATACCCTAAACTGGTATTATAAAAAGGTAAAATTTGTATGTTTGTTTATATGTAGGAGGTAAGTTAGCGTAAAAAACTTGTTTTAAAAATTTATCAAAATTGAGAATTTATTAAATTTGAAATGATACTTGGACATTGGACTTGGAAATGATACTTTTAAACTTTACATATATTAGTATAAAACAAAGTCACTTCGCACCGGGTCTCCCTCTATACGCTTAGGTCTTTTAAACTACGCAACGAATTTTAATGCGGATTTCACTCATTGAAAGAGCGTTAAGGGAGGAATGTTTGCAGACAAAATCCGTGCGAAGCTAGGAGCAGCCCGCTAGTAAGAAAATAAAAGCCTTTTAGATAGGTGTACCGTCATTAGTGGATGGAATAAATCGAGTTCGTGTTTTTTTCTTCTTTCATTTGAAAAAAATACAAACTGGCAGTCAACTGGCAGTTAATAACAACAATTTGAATTTTTAATTCAAAACGGAATTGAAAGCTTCAAAACGTAAAAGTTTTATTCAAATTTCAATGAATCGTCACAATAATCGAGACTTAGAAATTAATGATTATTCTGTATTTGCGTGAGCGTTCAGCGAGATATTGTTGCTGGATTATCAACTGGTTGTACAATACAATTTTCCATCTGGTTGGACACTCCATACGGGCCGGTAAATGAGGGTAATAAACTTAATAAATTTTAAATGAAAGCCCAACACTACACCACGAAATTTTACTTGCTGTCGAACTTGTTGAGCCGTAATTCGAGAATGAAACGATTGGGAGATTGTCTCTATGTATCGGTATCATATAAAACCAGAATAACGCTTTGCTCTGCACATTTCGTTAAATAATAGTAAAAAAATGCATATCCACATTATATTTAATACGTATAAAATATATTATACTAGCTAGCTCGCGACTTCGTGGGGGTTGAAAAATAAAAAGAATATTGATGGCGCCATATTAAAAAAATATTAACTACAATAGAATTAGGTGAATAATAGAATACAACAGAAATTCTATTCTAACTATTGGTAAAATATTTTTATAAATCAGATGAGTAGTTTTTATATTACCCCTTTAAAATATCAGGGTAGATTTATTGGTGAGGTATTTAATTAATATTATGTTATAATAATTGATAGAATTAATATAATATTATTCATTAATATATTTTAAAATACATACTCTAAATATAAAAAGTCTACTTTTGATTACTGAGAATTAATATAATATGATTCATTAATATATTGTAAAATATACATACTCTAAATATAAAAAGTCTACTTTTGATTACTGAAAATTAATACAATATAATTTACTATATTAATATTTTCTTATATGCTCTCAAGAAGTCTACTTCTGATTAGGTACTGTCACAATATGCTTGTGTTGTGAGCTTATTTCAATAACACATTAAAATATTTTGATAAAGCTACCCCAAGGGCGGGCTTCAAGGCTTTAAGAGTGCCACACAAACTCATAATTAAGATATAAAACAAAATGAATACTCTTAATATTTAAATTAAATAAACAATATTAGAGAATTAAGTTAGTAAATGTTGCGACGCTCCCAGGTGTGCGCCATTGTTTCATTAACAAATACCTCTGAGTAAATTCAAGTGTCGCACCGGGAATTAGGCTATAATCATAATTACATTGCATCTAATGGCAACATCGTGACACATTCCTCAACATGATTACAGATACACATTACTATAGGTATATTAGTAGTAATAGGTAAATATTAATATATAGTAATACACATAACATAAAGACAGTAAGAAAATAAGTTTTTTTTTAAGTATTATTTAAACATTATCCTATTAGTCGGAGAGCCGGCCGTATAAAAGTCCTATGGATCAGATACATGGATAATTTTTTGAAGATAGACCAAAAAACCATAGGACTAAAGGTCGACACCCCTAAAAATGTCTGATTTTGCCCGCATGCAAAATTATGACCTCACTTCCGGTTGTAATTTCAGACAAATTATTATAACTTATAAGATACATGGAAAAAATTAACGTCAAAATAGAGTTTTCGGTAAGCAGAATTGAGATAACAAAGGTCGACAAGCTCAATTCATTCGCGACCGTGAGTCGACCACGATCAAAGGTATTTTTTACGTCATTTTTCTTAAGTGATCAGATACATGAATTTTTTTAAGCGTTTCTGAAACTAGAACCCCTCTAATTACTTTAAAAAAATGGTCGACACCTTTCATTTACCCGGATTCGACTGTCGACCTAGTTTGAAGAATCAGAGCGCCTACGCCTGTACAGATACGTACAATAGCTTTATATTCTTCAATATTAACATATATTTACCCAATACATGGATAATTATTTTTTTAAATCAATCCTACATCGATTCGTTTCGTTTTTTTTTTTAATTTAACATATTTATTTAATCAAAATAATTACCATTATTATCTATACATTGCTGCCATCTAATAGGAAGCTCATTTATGCCTTTGCGATAGAACTCTGGTGATCTAGATTCGACAAACTGTGTGAAAGCATTTTGTACTGCCTCCTGAGAAGAAAACTTTTTATCACGCAGAAAATTGTCCAAATCACGAAAAAAATGGTAGTCCGTTGGAGCAAGGTCTGGCGAATACGAAGGGTGACGAATGGTTTCTAATTGCAGTTCCTGTAGAGTTAAAACGGTTTCTCGTGCTGTATGAGGTCTCGCGTTATCATGGAGCAATAATGGTGAAGATCGATTCATAAGTCGGGGCTGTTTCACTGCTAGTTTCGCTATCATTGTTCGGAGTTCGGCGCAGTAGACATCTGCCGTTATTGCTTGACCAGATCGGAGAAAGCTATAGTGAATAACACCACGCTGAGACCACCAAATAGTTACCATTACCTTTTTATTGGTAAGCTTTGCTTTAGGACACTGTTGCGGCGTTTGACCTGGGGTCAGCCATTGCATTTTCCGCTTACGATTATCGTAAAGAATCCATTTTTCATCACATGTCACAATTCGATCCAATATTCCTTCATTTCTGTATCGATTCAACAAGGCAACGCAAGTTTCAACACGCGCTTCTTTCTGCAGATCAGTCAAATCATGAGGCACCCATTTTTCATATTTTTTTATTTTATTGATTTGACGCAAATGAGTCAATATTGTTGGTAAGGTAACGTTAAACCATGCCGCTAATTCCTGGGTAGGTTGGCTCGGATCGGCTTCCACCATCTCTTTCAAATCATTGTTATTCACCTGTGTGGGCGGTCTTCCACGTGGTTCGTTCTTCAAATCGAAGTTTCCATCACGAAAGCGTTTAAACCAAAATCGCACAGTGCGTTCATTAGCAGTCCCCTCTCCAAACGCAACATTAATATTGCGAGCTGTTTCAGCCGCGTTAGTTCCGCGTCGGAACTCGTATTCAAAAATCACACGAATTTTCGAAGTATCCATCTTTATTGTCTAAGCTGAATAAAAAAAACAACTGAAAGTTGATAATCGAATGTTGCACATTTTTTAAAAGAAGAACTACATAGGTACCGTATGAAAAAAGTTTCACTCAAAAATCTCAAACCATGAAGGTTCTATGTCAATTCGAAGTACCTATTACAATAAAACGGCAATTTCATACTTTAACCCCTGTTACAACCGGAAGTGAGGTCATAATTTTGCATGCGGGCAAAATCAGACATTTTTAGGGGTGTCGACCTTTAGTCCTATGGTTTTTTGGTCTATATTCAAAAAATTGTCCATGTATCTGATCCATAGGACTTTTATACGGCCGGCTCTCGGACTATATCTATACTTAAATTATTAAAGAGAAAAGCCCATTCGCTAGTTGACGAAGGGTTTTTACTAACTTCCACAGGTTCGATTTATGTGAAATTTGGTATGCTGTTACTTCCAAAGTATTTCCATGACATGGTAGATTAGATAATCTTGATAGATAAGGACAAGATTAGATAGATAAGGATAACCTACCCCTCAGCAACTTACAGCAAAGTTGGGCTCAATAGAAAGTCGGGGGTTAGTTTATAATTTTAATTATAGCTTACTTATCCATTTAGCACGACATAATAGTTCCATTAGATCATTGCTATTATACATACATTGTAGAAAACTGTTAATAAATTTGTTACGGAACCCTAAAACAAGTTCAACCGAATGCTAGTTCAAACTATATTCTCACTCGCACAATTTCTTCAACCCCAGATATTCATCGGATTATGGAAAGTTTGTACGGCGGACTTTCAATACAAAGTTTCCTTGGTCTGTCCTCCAATCAGTTCTGTTCAGTTTGATTTAACCTCCGGGGGTTATAAGGTCACTTCGTTGTTGAAATCAACTTTTAGACTTCCATGCGTGAATTAAAGGAAAATTCATATAATAGAAATGCTTGTAAAAAGTATAAAAAGTTTAGTAGTAGCTGGACACACTGCATTTCGCAATCATTTGGGCAGCCCGTCTGGCGGCAGTAACCACCCGTTTACAGAATACCACCATGAAATAACAGCACATTGCTGTTGTGTTTCGGTGATTGAGTAAGGGTTGCCAGAGCCATTACCCTTTTCCTTTCTTATCCTTAATCCTTATATGGTTGGCTTGCACTTGCAGCACCTGTGGCGTTGCTTGTGTTATAGGCGACGGTAGCCACCTACCATCAAGTGAACTGTCTGACGACCACTACATAAACGAATTCAAGTAGATACTTAAATTTAACTAAGTAAAAAAGATATTTCGCTTTCAGTATTTTAAATAAATATTCAATCTCGATTAAACGATAAAGCGGCGATCGAACGATAAAGACTTATTCCAACGTACAATTTCAACTTAAAAACCTTTGGAAATGAAAGATATCTGATAATGACACAACTTGGACTCGACCCGAAAGTTTCGCTTTGATATAAAAGACTGGCTGGTATTTAGAAATCCAGGAGAATTTCATAGGAGAAACTAAAATCCAGCGATACGGTTGAATAAAGATGTAGAAGCGAGATAAATTTTATTTAAAGAAGGAAAATCCCTTTCATTTGTTTACGCTTTACCGTTAAATGGTGCTCGGAAAACAGAAAGCTCCTGTAATCAATTTAGAACAATTATCCCTAATGTTTCTTTCATTCCAGTCGTGATCAGAAACAGAAAATTATAAGTAGCCAAATATTTTAAAAAACATTTTAGTTTAAAATGAAATAATCGTCTATTCTATATACAAGTAGATATAATTTGAAGTCGCTTTCCGCGACTGTCTGTCTGTTGTAACTCGCGCCGCTATCATTAGACAATTTTTTAATGAAATTTTACATATATTCCTTATAAATAATTAATTTTATGTGCAACCAAGTCGCCGAAAAATAAATTTACATGGCTTACGTAAGCTAAACATAAAAATGATGTACCTACTAGAGAATTGTAATTATTCTATTATAATAATTCTAAAGAAAACTCCACTTTGACTTACGGTTGGTTGACTCACAGTAACCATTTCTTTCATTAAAACGTTAAAATGTATTTAAAATGTAATATTATAAAATAAAGTCGCTATTCGTATCTGTTTATCCGGTAATTTTTTCTAAACCCCCAACTGATTTTGATACGGTTTTCACTACTGGAAGGAGCGTCATACGAGAAAGTTTATGAACCTATAATATATAATTTGCAGAAAAAAATGCATTAATGCGAAGCCGGGTCGGGTGGCTAAAGTCAAGTCATTTTAATAGGTAACATTTGACAATTCATCAAAATTCAACAACGTAACTTTGTAACGGCGGGCATAAAATAATATATTTTTTCGTTTTGTTAGAACTGCACAATTGCTTAACTTTTTTCAATTACGATTACATATTTATTGTAATAATGACTGGTACGAGTAAGTTTACGATTTGCTTTCACTAATAAACCATTCTAAACATAATAAACAATTTCTGATCTAAAGAACTGAACGTCGTTACAATGTTGCGTCAGTTAACCCTTTTTCTTTTTAAACACTAGGGATGTTACTCTAAAAATCGAAAGCTGATAAGTAGAATCGAATGCAATGATTACTTGTGAAGAAATATCACCATAAATTAATAACCACGTTGTGATTATAATAAAACATAATTATATTTATTATTCTTTTAAGAGCCATTTCACAAAATCGCGCTCCTCAAGTTTAGGTATATTCCTGCGCTCGCGGCTATCCGGCGCGGCGCGTCCGTGTATAGAGCGACTATGCAAAAAAGTTTTTTGGTCCTTTTTATTAACCAAATTCATTTAATATTTTGTATGGTAAGTATTCATAATTGTATTTTAACATAATAAGGAACCTAGTGGGTTAGCTTATTAGCTTAGAAATAAACGGTATGTACTAGAGACATGTTTTTTTATTGATGGAGGAAGAAATAATAGTCGAAGGTTTCAAAAATTCAATAAATGACAGAAATTTGATATGTCTAACTTCATAACCTTGTTTTTCTGCTATTATTTTTAAGTAATTTAATTTACAATTTGACCTTTCACTGTGTTTATCTATAAGTAGCAGTCGACTCCAAAAATACTGAGTCAATTATCCGTCCCGTTCTACCAGATCTTGCTGAAAAAAGAACGTAGCTTTAAAATATTTTTAATATTCTAGTTTTATCGGGTGTTACCGTAAGGTGTAGTAATATTTTAGGGTTTAGGGGGTTATTTTTATATCGAGTACGTTGAACTTTATCTATAGAACAGCTGATTTTATTTTCACGATTTCGAAGTTGGCCCCATAGTAAAAGTTGTGTGTATTGATAGGCAGAATGACTCCCTAAAATATTACTACACCGTACTGTAACACCCTGTAAATTGTGCTAGGTAAATCACATTATTATTATATCAAACTTACAATTGAGCTTGAATTTAAAAATAAACAAAACATTAAATTTTTCACATAAATAAATAAAGAGATAAAGAGATTGAGGGATAAAGATAAAGAGAAAAATAGAAAAAGAGATAAATAGATAGATAAATAGACAAACAAACAAAGAAACGAACAAACGAACGAACGAATAAATAACTAATAATAAATAACAAATAAATAAATAAAACAGCTGATCGACTTACTATGGTTCTTCAAAAAACTTACTTTACATGTATCCTATTCTATGGTATATGAATTCTCCTCAGGGGTGTTATCCTCAGACCCCACCTTTAAAAAATAAATTCCAATTAATTTTGAAACATTTAAAATAAGAATAGTCAATAAAATAAATGAGTTCAAGTACCTTGTTTCTCTTGCTTTATCTAAGGCTTCATTATTACGACGTTTTCTTATTTTAAGACAACGGTAATATTTTTTGTCTTTTCGCCCCATTGCTGAAAGTGATTAAGAATATAAACAATACTATCCAATGAATCACAATCTAGTAAAATATATATTAAAATAAAAAATGCTTACTGGATCAAAAGTATCCGAACGTGGCGGTCGCGCTATATTTTGCACAGTACATGTACGAACGGAGCGCGGGAAAAAGCGACACAGGTCCGCCTCGGAGAGCGCTTCGCGCGGTACTGATCGGTGCGCACGAATACATCGGAATATATATTGGAATTGGAACTAAATAATATAGTATTATTATAAATTATAAGACAAATTTTTTTTAGGATCCTGATTGGGCAAGATCCCAGTTTCATCTGGTGAAAGTTTTGATTGGAAATAACGTTCAGTATAGCTGTAAAACGTCAAGGTAAAAGCGTAGAAATTCATACCTCATATTTATTTTTTATTTTGTGTTCTAAACTAGATAACGAAAATGTGTTCTATTATGTGACAATAGATTTATACTTGTGATCAGAGGGTATTTTTTTTCAATTCTCTTTATTAATTTTAACAGTACAAACACGTCTCTGAACTTACCTCTGCGCGTGTTTTTTACAAAACTAGCCGAAGCATTTTGGCTACTACTCAAAAAATAGAATAATATTTCAAAATATGTTTTATTAAGTGTCAATACGAAGAATTGAGCTATTTGAAACAATACTTTAATATCATATTATTATTTTTTAAGTTGGAAAATTAAACACTCAAAATTGTAGAAATCGAGCGAATCACGTGAAATGGCTCTTAACTAACTATAAAAATACAAAAAATAACTAAATAGAAAAATCATTGATGTTAGGTACAATTTAGGTGGCCTGTCGATGACGCCATGTCATGTCGCCATTACATGACGCATTTGTTAAATTATGTACTTATCTTATTTTGCCCCTTAAATTTACGAAAGAAAAAATAATAATGGGACAAGGATTCGCCTGATGATTTTTAAAATTCACATATGTTTGAAGTCCGTATCGATTCATTCACTTTAATCGATGTTTTTAAGCAGATCACCTCACTATGAAGATAATACTGACAGACGTCAAATGTTACCTATTAAAATGACTCCACTTTAATTAAATAAAGCAGAAATTAACTTTCCAGCTTTGTTCTAAAACGTGACATTTATTTGAAAGGTAGTGTAGACAAATAAATCTTTTGATTAAATTTTACAATAATGATTTTAAAATAACAACCACCGAAAAGTATACGTAAGTAAGTACTTATACATAAACCTTAAAAGTCGAGATTTATTAATAACTTCCGTCAGAGTGAAATAAAAATACAAACGGCTTTCCGGCTTATTAACAGAAAAGGGAGGGCAGCATCATTATAGCGAAGCCAACTTAATTCAGGTCCTTACAAATCACGGCTCACCACTCCATTACTTGGATACATTTTTCTTTGACTGTCTCACATTTTGTACATTGCCTAATTAAAGAGGTACTTTAGAATTGTTTATAAAGATAAGTAGATATTCACTTATTTATACCTACTAATATTATAAAAAGGTAAAGTTAGTATATTTGTATGTAGAAGATAATATTCGAAACTACTCATCCGATTTAAAAAATTCTTTCACCAATAATTAGACTAGAATTTCAGGATGGACATAGGCTAAATACCAAACGTGGGCGATGCCGTGGCCACAGCTATCTAAAAATAAAAATTCAATGCTTGGCAACAGTCAGTGGGGGGCTTCACTAGTGAAGCACCTTTCTCTGCGGTAGGTTGGCCGCTTCCACCTGAAAATCCGCCCGCTGCGACCCGCGCCGGTCCCTGCGCGCAAAACCGAGACCATGTCTCAATCCGACGCACAATGACCGGGGGGCGCCGCCGTCTCTCACCGGTCGGCCAGCGAGCGGCGACCGGCGAAGGTCCAATGGAAGTTTGGAGTACACGCATGTGGGTCTTGTTAGTTCCCCAGCGACAGTCCGATTAGTCAAGCAGGTGGCCCCTCCAGCACCTGCGACCGCCCAGACTGCCGAGGGTTAAGCCCCCCCACCACTTGCACGGTCATGACCCACCTAGGTGGGGGGAAAGTTTATTACGTGGATTAACATACTTTTTATTCGGGAAAACTGTTGGGTTCCCGATGATCTTGACTTTGACTTAGTTTTATTAAAACTTCCAGCCATGAACCTAGAAAAACCAACGGACGGAGTGCTGTCACTGTACAAAGTGTAGCACCGTAATGGCGGCGAGTTGTTATTGCCAGCCGAAGAAACTTAGTACATATAAAAATATGCAGTTCGCTTCATTTAATAACATTTAGTTACAATAAATAAGTACAAATTACACATAGGTACTTAAACTTAGATGAAAAAAAACCTAAAAAGAACCTAAAAAAATGTGAACGAACGTTTTTCAGCACTTCGGTGGTAAGGGAGATTTATTTTGACACGTTGGCAACACTGGTAATCACTTTAATGTATCTATTAATTAAGCTAATTTAATCTTATTTTAATTTTTTTTTATAAAGTTAGAAAATAACATTCCAAAAATTGGCAACACTAATATTGTCAAAGAAAAGTTTGTTTACACAAATTATTAAAAGAAGTGATTCCTGTGTTCTTTTTTATCATGTAAAGTGCTACGGGAACAACATTTCACGACGCAGGTTAGCATAATTAAATACCAGTTATTTCAATTACTCATTAAAATTACGTGTGCACTTAATAAACGCTAACAGCGTAATGGCGGACGCCGAGTTTACTATAGTTTGTATGTGTGCTGTAAATACACGTTAACGAGCTTACTCCGAGCTTACTACGGTGCTACACTTTATTAGTATATGGAATTCCGTCCATTGTTTTTTTTCTAGGTTCATGCTTCCGGCTTACAGAAAATTGACTCAACCCTACGGGAAAATGCCGTACAAATAGTCCCAAATCGAGGGCTCACGGACTTATTAACAAATGGGTTAATAAGTATGTACTAGATACCTACTGTACTATTAGTATTCAATTATTATGCCATATTCACTTTAAATCAGAAGCATTTCCACTTTTTTATAACTCCTTCAAATCTTACTGCTACCCTACACTACTGAAGTTGATCGAGGTTAGGCGAATACGAGTGTGGAGATTCACTTTGTCTTACTTTGTCTAACTTTGCCTGGCATCGGGCGATTTTTGTTGTTGTCGGTTTTTGCGTTCGAGTAAAAGGACTCGAAGTTGTGCACACGGAGTGCATGCTACACTACTCGGCTGATTTCAGGCATAGAGTAACTTATTATATTTCAGGTTAAAAGATGACAGTTATAATAAAAATAATATTTTTTTTTTGTATTTTTATTTCGTTTTTGGCTATGAGTTCTGTTGGTTACAAGGACAAACCCTATTATTCTCTGTAAATTTGTAATATTTTTTGTGCTATATGTATACACACACATAGTTGAAATACGTAACAGGTCATATTGCAATCGAGGCTGCCACTTGCGGCTACGTTAAGTTGGCGAATAATATATATTACTTAAATTTCACCAATGTTAACTGATTGTTGATGATTTGTTGAATATTGTTGATCTAATTTTATTATTTGTTGATAGGTATTTTTTTTGTTATAAACTATTTAAAATTTATCTGAAGTTGGCGAATAAAATTTTTGTTTTATTATTTTCTTATTTTTTTTTATCTAATCGATAGAAAATCGTTTGTTGAACACATATCACACTGCAATTAAGTTTGTTGATTAGTTGTTTATAATAAAAAAAAGGAGAATAGTTAGAGTTTATATACGTCACATTGTAGTCTGTACGCTCACGCAAGTTAGTCGTCTGAATGGTGGGACAATTGAATCAATCCAATGTTTAAAAAAAGTTCTTTATTCATTGATTATTAATTTATCATTTTTCAGGTAAAATTTTTCAAGTAAAGAAAAATTTGAAACGACAGCCAAAAATGAATGATGGCCTCAATGGAATGAAGAATTTTTCTTTAATTTATGAAAATGAAATTCGGAAAGTCAAAATTGACCGAATACTTATTAGATGGCTCAAAATTAATAATAGCAGTCTCGGAAGATAAACCATTGACAGCCACAGACAAAAAAGAAGCAGACAAAGAAAATGCAAAAAAAAAAATCTAAAAAAGATGGCAAAAAATGAATCTACAGCTGCATCAGGGAGTCAAGAATCAAAATCTCACAAATTTCTTGAACCATTTTTCAATAAAAGATAAAGAAAAGGATGATGTACCAGAGAAAAAAAATTTAGATAAATCTTCTTAACCTTTTAAGAAACTTAAAAACAAAAATTATTCTCTTTTAACTGTCAAAATTGGGCAGCTCGTTTGGCGACAGTAACCATCCCCTCACGGAAAGCCACCGTGAAATAACATCATATTGTGTGCTGTTGTATTTTAATGAGTGAGTAACGAATGCCAGAGCTTATTTCGCTGTCACTTCCAAATCCCTTGTCCTATTAAAATTGGCAGGGCACTTGCCCGTGACATTTCCGTGAGAGGTTTATCAGATAGGCTAACAGTCTACTTGATGGGAGGTGGCTACCGTCGCCTATAACACAAGCAATGCCACAGATGGTTCAATTGCGCTGCTGACTACAGTAGGATTATGGATAAGGGATTGTGAAGGTATAGGGAAATGGGCTCCAGATCCAGACAAAAGCCAATTGTGAAAAGTTCATTTCCAAAACCGGGAAAAGAACCCGGGATCCCTGATACAGTGAGTTAAAGCAAACACCTTAACCACTCGATCGAGGGGTCATCCTCTATAACAAGCTGCGCAATTATAACTGCGTAACGCAGTTTGCTCTCTTTCTCTATTCTTTTATTTAGAGAGAAAATTTGTATTTTTGTTTGTAATGAATAAACTCAAAAACTATTGGACCGATTTTAAAAAAATTGCCGAGCGGCGGCAATTTCAAAACTTTAAAACCCGGACTACAAATGAAACCCCGCCCGGACGCTCCCCGGACACCCTGTAAACTAGGACAAATCCGGGGAAACCCGGACGGATGGCAACCGTAACTTTGAATCACAGTTTGAAAAAAGAAGCACAAAAAAAGCAAACGCAAATAAATATTAACATCAGTATATATATACAGTTGCTTTCAGGTTTACCATGTGATGATATATATATATATATATTCTTGAAACTATAGTGAAACTGGGCAGCCATCAGCCTATGAGAACGCGATTAGATGCGCCGGACTGTGTTTTCAGAGAACACTTTCTATACTAGAGAAATATGGGAGGGTAACTAACGGTATAATAACCTGTTAAGTAACTGGCTCAGGACGCCGTTAAATAAACTCGGCGATTTATGATGATTTACCTGCACAGAAAGATTCTTATACACACTTATCAAATCGTCAGTGTATTGAGACTCCCCAATCACCGGAAGTAGTTATTATTGAAAATCTTACTAGACATTTAATAATTATTAATTATGAACTATTAAGTTTGATGATAAATTAATAATCAATGAATAAAAACTTTTTTTAAACATTGGATTGATTCAATTGTCCCGCCATTCAGACGACCAACTTGCGTGAGCGTACAGACTACAATGTGACGTATATAAACTCTAACTATTGTCCTTTTTTTTATTATAAACAACTAATCAACAAACGTAATTGCAGTGTGATATGTGTTCAACAAACGATTTTCTATCGATTAGATAAAAAAAAAATAAGAAAATAATAAAACAAAAATTTTATTCGCCAACCTCACAGATAAATTTTAAATAGTTTATAACAGAAAAAATAACTATCAACAAATAATAAAATTAGATCAACAATAATCAACAAATCATCAACAATCGGATAACATTGGTGAATTTAAAAAAAAAATATTCGCCAACTTAACATAGCTGCCACTTGCACGTCATCCATGTTGCCTGACACGTGAGTTGCACGTGAATTCCTCGCGAAGTTTAAGCGAGTAGTGCATGTATAATTCCCGTATATAATTATAGTCAAGGAACATATATACTCTTTAGCAAGAATTATAGTACTTTGTGGAGTAGTGTAAGACGCACCCTCAGAGTAAATATAAGCAAGCTTGCTTACTTATATAAACTCTATGGACGCACCTTCTTAAAACATAGTGATTATGTACTCTTTGCGCTAGCATCAATGTATAGTCTGTGGTACTCAGTAAAAAAAATTGTAAAAATTGAAGTGTTGTATTCAGCGTTGCCAGAACGTTACTTTTGTAACGTTTTACGTTACTTATTGACCCCTTCACGTTACATTTAAGTTACACGAGTCAAAACGTTACTTTTGCGTTACATTTCGGAATAATGGACTTATACAACAAAAAATTTTAGACTTGAAATTTCAATAAAATAAGTGAAACAACTCAGGCTCAGGCGCTTGTGTATATCTGTCACAGTCACAGAACACTATTAATTACTCCAAGAGAGATATCTGTGTTCGTATCGAACGTAATCTGCGTAATGTTGGCATTGTATTGCCAACTTACTAAAGTAATTTTTTTATATCCTATATTCATGTCTCTATCGCACAGTTATCTGGAATGGGCAAATAGAAAGAGCAAGTTGTAAGTGTGGTTGATTATACAATACCGCTCGTAACGTAACGAGATTTGAAATTTGAATTTGAATTAAATTGAGCCGGAGCAGCAACAGTGATTATTTAGGTGTTTTGTTGTTTATTTATTATTCATTCAAGTTTTCTTTTGCTAGTTCTATTGTGTTTTATTGGAGTGCAAGTAGATGTTAAAAATTTAAAGGATCAAAGCAAAAAAGCCCTTTCTTATCGATAAGGTAAGCTATAAGTAACAATATTCAGGCGACACTCAGTCTCTTACTAAACCGCACATATACCTAGTTTATTTTTTAGTTTCCAGTAGGTCAGGTATTGCGTTTATTGGTACCGACCGACATAGAAACCACATTCATAGCGCTTGAATTCACTCTACTAGCGCAGAGTCGAAGCGCATCGAAGCGTCAATCTAAAAATTTACATGGCATATGAACCCCTATCTCCACATTTTACGGTACATTTTTTTATGTCAAGGTCGGCAGACAGGCTGACGGTCCACTTGATGGTAGGTGGCTACCGTCGCCTATAACACAAGCAACGCCACAGGTGCTGCAAGTGCGCTGCCGATTACAGTAAGATTAAGGACAAGGGATAGGGAAATGGGCTCTGGCATCCCTTACTCACTCACCGAAACACAACAGCACACTGCACACGTGCTGTTATTTCACGGTGGTCTTCTGTGAGGGGGTGGTTGCTGCCGCCAGATGGGCTGCCCAAATGACTGCGAAACGCAGTGTGTTCTGCCACTGCTTTCCAATACCAGACCAGAGCCAACTTTCAAAAGTTCATTTCCAAAGTTGACTCGAACCCGGAAACCCTGGAGCGTTAGGCTAACACCCTAACCACTCATCCAACGGGCTCGTCAAATTTCTATCATGACAAAAAAAGGCCCGCGCAGACGCGCAAAAGCGCGGACTCTCAATCACCCCTCATTTCATCAGTTTATCGCCATAGAAATATTAGCTCAGTCGAATTAGAATTTCAATATTTTTCGATTTAGACTCGAAAAGAGGGGGTGAATTTTTCATTTATTGAATAACGCGTTTATTTTCAATTTTACACGAAAAATTGTTAATACCGGAGTTGCTTGGAATTAAATTTCCTACAATTTTAGGAATTATCAATTTTTCCCGAGGATCAATGTTTTTCGATTTAGACCCGAAAGGAGGTGGGGGGTGCACCTAAATATTCTATTATCTCGTTAATTATTGATTATTTATTTATTATTAATCAATAATAATTATTAATATTACTATTAATATTATTTTTTCCGTGTCAGCCCCTTTTTTGCCCCAAATTGTGGAGATAGGGGTTCATAAGCCATGTAAAATTCTGCTGCTTCGATGCGCATCGACTTTAATTTTAATTAAAGACATTCGACCCTAACATTTATTTACATTCGACCCTAAAATTATTTAATTTCTTTCTTGCATGTTTTTGGTGCTGATATTACACGGTTGTGGTGCTGATGTGTTATATGCAAATGCATGATGTAGGTACTAGTAGTCGACTAAAATGTACAAGTATTTGAATGTGGCGCCTAAAGCTAAATCCAAGGCATCTACTTCAAGGGAAGAAAAAGAAGATAGCGATAAGAATGACGATCTCGAAGGGACATCGACTATCGACAATGTCGATAGTTGTAGTAGTAAGGAGATACCTCCTCGAAAAAAACAAAAAAGAACATACAAGTTTAGCGATAAATGGCTCGTCGACAAAGAGTTCAAAACTTGGATTTCAAGGAAAGATCAAGAAAATGGTTCAGTTACTGCCTTTTGTAATTTGTGCAATTGTATTGTATTAAACCATAGACCGGCTCTTGTTAAACATATGATGACTTCGAAACACAAGCAAATTGCTAATTCCATAAGTAATACACCACATATAGAGCAATCGTTTAAACCAAAAAAAGAAGAAGAACTGCAGAAAAGAGCGGAGTTAAAATTATGCGCTTTCATTGCCCAACATAATTTGACACTTTCCTTGTCAGATGATTTGATACCTTTTTTGAAGAATACTTTTCCTGATTCTGGAATTTTAAAATCGGTTTGTTTGGGGAGGACAAAAACAACTAATACAATAAAAAGTGTACTTGGACCGATGACAACACAGGAACTTGTATCAAAACTAAAAGCAACACCATTTAGTATAATAATGGACGAAACAACGGATATTAGTGTAAAGAAGCAGTGTGCCTTGGCAGTAATTTTTTGTGAGGAGGATGACTTAATAGTTCGCACCCAGTTTCTTGATATGTATGAAGTAAAATCCGGGAAAGCCGAAGATCTTACAAATGGTTTACTAACTTGGCTTGAAAACAGGCAAATTCCTTTAAAAAACTTTGTAGGATTTGCTTCAGATACAACAAACAGCATGGTCGGCCCACACAATTCTGTATTTACCCATTTAACAGAGAAAGTACCACACATATTGTGCATAAAATGTAGCTGTCATATGATACACCTTGTTGCTTCCAAATCGTGTCTCAAGTTGCCAAGATCTATTGAAGATTTATTGAGAAGTGTGGGTTCCCATTTCAGTCGCAGCTCTTTAAGACAGGAAAAGCTGAGGGACTTTCAAGCATTTTTTAAAGTTGAAATACATAAAATTTTAAGTCCAGCTACAACAAGATGGCTATCTTTAGAGGCATGTGTAAAAAGAACTTTAGAGCAATATGATGTTCTTCAAGAATACTTCAAAGTCGAGGTTTTTGAAGACCCTAGTAAAGTTACAGAAGACATACTAATAACACTTAATAATAAATTCACAAAAATTTATTTAGAATTCATGTCATATGTTCTGGAAGAGTTTAATAATTTTAACAAATTATTTCAGTCTGAAAAACCATTGTTGTATCAGTTAAAACCTGAGGTTCACAAATTAATAAAAACGCTAGCCAGCAGTTACATGGAATTCAATTATGTCAAAACTACGGATGCCTACAAAATTGAGTTTGCCAATCCACGATTCTTTGTGCCATTAGAGAAATTATATTTGGGTATACTAGCAAAGGAATCAATGGATGAATTAGCTAAAGAAATTCCAGAACCTAAAACTCAACTTATTGATTTTAAAAAAACATGCTTGTCATTTTACATAGAAACTCTGAAACAAATAAGACAACGCTTCGATTTCTCTGACCCAATCTTTAATATAATAGGAGAAGTCGTCGATTACAACAGAGCTCAAAAATTCGAAGTAAAAGATCTATCAAATGTAATTACAAGATTTCCAAATATTAAAAGTTATATTAACGTCGAAGAGCTACATAAAGAGTGGAGGAAGCATGCCTTCTTAGAACACAGCGAATTATTCCCGAATATAAACTTGCCCGTGGAGGAATACTGGAGGAATGTTTTAAAGATGAAAAATATAGCAGAGGAACCAGTGTTTCCTAATTTAAAAAAAGTTATAATGCTTTTGCTCGTGTTGCCTTATTCAAACGCCAGCGTAGAGCGCGTTTTCAGTCAATTAAAATTAATAAAATGTGACAATAGAAACAAACTTAACACGGAAACCATTTCAGCTTTGATGGCAACTAAAAGAAGCATCAGAGATGCTACAAAATTTGAGCCATCAAAAGCCATGTTGTTGGCAAAAATAAAATACGGTAAAGAAGGTGAAGGTGAAAATAGCTTAATATTTTATTTAATGTACAAATGTAAAGTTAAAGTCTGAAATGTTTTTGTACTTAAAAAACTTTTCTTTACATTTCAGATGGTAATTAAGATAAAAATATAACCCAAGAATTATTACCTACATTTTGTATACGCATCGTAAGTATGTATAGGATTATGATCACGTAAGTAACAATGATTAACTGTTTTATTGCAGCATTGATCTTCTTTTGCAGATTTTACACCCGTCGATTTGGTTTAAGGATTTAAGAAACTTTTAAATAATGGTTGGAACCTTTGAATACCATTAAAATTGTGTTTATTATATTGAAATATAAAAATTACATAAAGCGTTACTTTTCTTGGGAAAACGTAACTTTTTGAATGCCCTTAGGTAACTTTTGAGTACAGGGCACTGGCAACACTGGTTGTATTGTATTGTATTTATAAATTATAAACTATGTAATAAAAGCATATGTTAAATTGTTTTATGCTGCAAATGTAGTTATAAACTTTTATGAAGAAAGATTTTCCTAGTGCCTTATTATTTTAATCTACATACGTAAAATACATGACTTTTTTTGTTGTTAGACATCATTTGTTTTCATTATGACAAAGCGTCGTCGAATTCTTCACGCCGATAAATTAATTCGAAATGTTATTCAAGTGTTTTGTTTATTGATGTTTTTACAATGGAAAGGTTTGTTTTTGATGCTAAATGAAATTTTTGGAGTTTACTCCTTAAGAATCGATTTTCATATATAAGCTCGTGATGAAAAATTTATGAGAGTAAAATCAAAATTTTCACACGGTATGCGTTCCGTTCTATTTTTGAATATTTTAGAATTTAGAATATCTAAAGTTTCAGAGATATTGCGCCTTCTACACAATACTTTTTTAAAAAAGAACAATGTTGTTCTTTCGGCGTGTTCGAATTGTTAAAATTAATGTATTTTATAATCGTTCGTAAGGAGTAAACTCCAGTCGTGCGTCGGAGCTGAGACGCACACTTTTTTTGCTTCCTTTTGTAATTTTAATTTGTTACCTATGTAAATATTGTAATGCTAATATTGTGTATGCTTTTTCAACAATTCGGGGGATACAGTTAGATGCTGTAGCTACATATATATAATCTACATCAAAAATTTAATTATACCACTAGATAACTAAAGAATCAAAGATATTTTTTTTGTATATATGATATATTCGAATCCGTTGGATATAATACATATAATACGTTTAAATTATTTGTAATATAGGTACACATATTCATGTTAAACACATAGCCGTGTCCTGGTACAAAATAGTGTACCTGATGTTTTGTACTATTACAACTAGAATAATTAAGTATAAATTATATTTTCTTTCAGATTATTATACAAATGCCAGCAATCCAATGTTATTATACTCGACTTTATCAGACATTCGCATCGCAAATATAAGTAAACCTGGTAAAGTTAATGTGATCATTAAAGGCTTAGAACAAATGTCTGCTGTTGATTTTTTATATAGAAGAGATCTAATTTGCTGGTCAGATCAAACTGCTGAAATGATACAATGTATCAAATACAACAACACCTATGTTAGTGACAAAGTGAGTATATTATAATATATTACTGTTTTTCTATCAATTTTTACTATTAATCTAATTATACTTTCCATAATATTAACTTAGTTTAAATATTTAGTTATCTATATGATTCTAACTTAATGTATATAATTTCTAGTTAAAAATTGAAGGACTAGGAACTCCTAATGGTATAGCAATAGACTGGTACACTGACAAAATATATTGGACTGATGGAGAAACAAATAAAATAGAAGTAATAAGTATAGACAGTGCTCTCAGAAAAGTTCTATTTTGGGCTGACGTGGACTTACCTAGAGCTATTGCTGTTGTTCCTAAAGAAGGGTAAGTTCAACAAATACAATTTAAAGTTAAAGGTATATCTTACTATACTATTTTTCACATAGCATGGATATGGTGACATTTTGGTATATGCAGTTGCTAGAGACATTACATGAAATTGAATTAAAAAATCATTTTTGTTTATCTATCACTGCAGACTCATGTAATGAATCCTTAAATATTTTTTTTGAAAAAAATAATGTGAAAGATGAAATCAAACGTAAGCCATACCAATGATATGTATTTTTAATAATGCAATGATATGTAAAAAATATTTTTATGATATAGTAGATAATCTATTAACGTTTTTAGGATATATTGTTTAAAACATATCACTACTGTTTTAAATCAAATATGAATTATTGTCCTTTATTTTAGGCTAATGTTTTGGACTGATTGGGGTGAAGAACCCAAAATCGAAAGGGCAGGCATGGACGGGGACCATTCAACTCGTAAAATCATAGTTAAGGATAATATATTTTGGCCAAATGGCATTACCATAGACTACAATAGCAACTCAATTTATTGGGTGGATGCAAAACTGCAGTTCGTTGATGTAATTGACTTCAAAGGAGAGAAGAGAAGACGAATAGTGAATGAAGGCTTGCAGTACCCGTATGCGCTGACTTATTTCAATGATAAACTTTATTGGACTGACTGGAAAACATGGTATAGTATTAGCGACATTATGTTATTGTTATTATTGTATTTCATATTTTTATAATTTCCTAATATGTTTCTTGTAATTTTGAATGTAACTTTCCATTTTTAACATTAAAGATATATAGAAGGCTGAAAAAAATTAAACAAAGATTAGTAGATCACCGTTATGTAACTTAACATAGGTATATATTTGAATTTTACATTTCAATAACAATCCAGTAGTCACAGACATAGATAGCTAGTAGTATTGTATAATAAGCTATTACATGTATCATACGAATTTATACATGTACTAGCTGGTGCCCGTGACTTTGTCAGCGTTGAAAAATATAACACCTGAGAAGTTATTTAACATCTTTATCGCTGGGACGACGGTGGCGCCCAATTTTTTTTATATTTTTAGATATTTTTAGACGATTCCTCGGGAACCTAACAATTTTCTAAGATAAAAAGTATCCTATATGTGTGCCAGATTTCATCCAAATCTGTTGAGCCGATTTCGTGTGAAAGAGTAACACATTGTCACAAACTTTCACATTCATAACTTAGTAGGATTTTGTAAATTAATTATATCAAAATATTGAAATTGGAATGTTAAAAGTAATTTTATTGATATAATACTGATTATTCGTGTAAATTTCAGGGCCATATACTCCTGGGATATTGCAACAAATGGTTCTATTAAGGAACTTCTTAAGTCTAATCCAGTTCCTGTAGATATTAGAGTTTACGATGATAGCAGACAGCCAATGTCTGATAGTGACAACAAATGTAGAAATAATGGTGGATGCTCACATTTGTGCCTTTTATCTTCTAAAGAACCTGGTTAGTATCCGTTTACTTCTAAATACATTTAACCATATTAACACAACTATTCAGCAGATTAAATTTCTACAAACAATTTGGCCTCTATCCATTGACAATTTCTTATAGATATTGACAGATTTTAAATTTTAATGCCAAATTTTTTTTTAAGGTTGTAAAAGGCTGTTGGTTCACTTGATAGTAGGTAACACTATCAACAACACCGCTTACCGCTTATAACACAAACAACACCACAGATGTTTGAAGTGCACAAGGAGCTAATAATATGAATAAGGATAATGGTATTAGGAAGGCATAGGGACTTTCTTACTCGTTCACCGAAACATGGCAGTAACCATGTATTATTCAACACTCATGGTATTTTATCAAGATCTTTGGATTTTAGACTTTGGATTTTTAGATCTTTGGATCAACACTTTGGACCAAAAACCAAATACCAACTTGCCGCACTTGACTCGGTGGAACGCAGAGCTAGAAGACTCATTGGCGACAGTACGTTTTTAAAAACTAAGATGCAGAGCCTGGAACATAGACGCAAAATTGCCAGTCTATGTGTCTTTTATAAGATGTACTTCGGAGAGTGTGCTCAGGAGCTGCATGAACTCATACCGCCTTCCCTTTCTTCCATCGGACATACAGACATACGGCTTGTTACCATCCTCATCTTGTCGATATCCCTCTATTTCGGACCAAGCGGTTTAAAACATCCTTTATAATGTGCACTGCCAAGGTTTGGAACTCCCTGCCGGCGTCTGTATTTCCGAGCACATATAACCCGAATCTATTCGAAGTTCGAGTGAATAGGCACCTTCTGGGTGAGCTCGCTCCATCATAGGCCTCATCTTCGCTACACACCCAGATGTTGGCCAAGAGCAAACCCATCTCTACTAAAAAAAAAAAATGAAAAATTCCCTTCCGGTTTCATGTAACCCAAATATTTTTGAAGTTCGAGTGAATATTCATTTTCAGGGTTAGCTCGCTCCATTGTCGGCCTCGTCTTAGCTGCATGCAATCCATCGTTAATAAAGAAATAAAAGCTTTAAAAATTAATTTCAGGTTATGTTTGCGCTTGTCCGACCGGTGTGAAACTAAGACAAGACAGCAACACTACTTGCTACGATGGACCACAATCGATGTTGCTAGTGGCTCAACGCTCCATGATATCCAAAATATCATTAGACTCGCCCGACTTCACTCCCAACACTATTCCGTTGAAGGATCTCAAACGCGCCATCACTGTGGATTTTGATCCTAACACTGGATTTATTTATTGGGCTGACAGCTCGGTATGAATACTTTTAATTTGTTTGGTAACCAATATGGGCCAAGATCCGTAGAAAGGTTGTTTATTTAAAAGGCAAAAAAAAATATCGAGATTTATTTTCTCATAGATTACAATTGATATAATAATATACCTCTCTTCGGATCCTGTACTAATATTGTTATTTGTGTGCACCTTTTTTCATATTAATATTATTTTCAGGCTAAAACAATATCAAAAGCTCGCCTTGATGGGAGTGAACAATCGGTAGTGATACATTGCAATGGAGTCCCAGACAGCATAGCGATAGATCCATACGCGAGGAACATATACTACACAGACGCTGCCACAGATACAATCAATGTGGCAACGTTAGATGGCAATTATAAGAAGGTTGGTGAAGATATTTTTATGTATGAATGCCAGTCTGCCAGTTGTACTAATCGGTTTATTTACTTACTAACTGTTGCACGCGGCTTCGCCCGCGTAACTTTATAAAATATAGGCTATGTTACTCGCTGATGATATAGCTTCCCAACAGTGAAAGAACTTTTAAAAACAAACCAGTAGTTTCGGAGCCTATCCAATTCAAAAAAACAATCAAATCTCCTCTTTATAATATTAGTATAGATATATTTTCGATTATTGAAATTTTAAATCGATGTAGGTATCGAAAAATTAAATATAGCCCAAAAATATTGATACATCGATATTTTTGCAACATCCCTAACAGTCAATCTTCAAATCGACTTTAATCGATATGAAGACTGAAGACAGTCTAAAACTTCAAATCGGTATTTTAATTTCTAAAAAGTCACTCATAATTTTTTTAACTTTCAAACTATACCTTAAAATGTTTTGGAACGACATCTGAATATAAATATTAACGAATTAATAATGTTTTATTGAAGTTGATGAACAAAAGAATAGAAATAAATAGCGAGACACTTCTCAACATTATTGACACATGTAAAGCCCTTAAGATTAAGTTTTTTTCTACTTATAGGTTGTCATCTACGATGAGTTATATGAGCCACGTGCTATAGCATTGCATCCAACTGCCGGTTGGATGTTCTGGTCGGATTGGAATGATAAGAAGCCCAAGATCGAGCGAGCCAACTTGGACGGAACCGAGCGAGTGTTGCTCGTCACCGAGGGGCTGACTTGGCCCAACGGAATCGCTCTGGACACATTCTCCAATAAGTTGTACTGGGGAGATGCTAGAACACACAAAATCGAGGTATTTTCTATACAATACACATTAACAATGTACCTAGGAAAAATAAACAATAACAAAAAATATATATTATATTAATTTTTAGGTTTGTAATATGGACGGTTCAGATAGAAGAGAGTTACACAGTAGCGACATATTACATATATTCGGACTTACACTGTTGGGAGATCATCTTTACTGGACCGACATGCAAAGACGGTCCTTGGACAGGATTGATAAAACTACTGGTAACATATACACTTAATATACTACTAAGTTTCATAATCAGCCTTAATAATGAATAAGATGTTTCCTTGTTTCAGGCATTGAGAAAGTGGCGATAGTGGAGCAAATGGCGAACATGATGGGCGTGAAGGCTTTCCGCATCGGCCAACGGTCGTGGGGGACGGAGGTAGTCGGCAACGCCTGCGCGCGCGCAAACGGTGGCTGCTCGCACTTGTGCTTCAACCGTCCGCACAACAACTACACATGCAGCTGTCCCCTAGGTAATTTATACTAGCGACAAATAATTATTAATGTTTAATTTAAATTAATTATTAATTTTTGCGGTTGCCGTGGCGACGCCAACATTTGGCCAAACTTTGGCCAACACTGGCAGAACTAGTAATTACGACTCCCTGGGGTCTCGGAGATACCTTCGCTCTCGGGGTCTTAATTTTGGTCAGGGGATTAAAAAATGCTAAAAAACGTTAAAAAGATGTGATTAATGGACGACCGCTTTAATTTTGATTGTTACGTTGGCAAGAGAGCTCTTAAGCTTTCTCCCTTCGTAACTGATTTTCATTAAAACACTAGAACCATTCAGAATGATTATAAACAAAGTTTAAATTTAATAATGTTCTTAAATAGGTCTAGAGTTGAATAGTGATGGGAATTACGTTGGCAAGAGAGCTCTTAAGCTTTCTCCCTTCGTAACTGATTTTCATTAAAACACTAGAACCATTCAGAATGATTATAAACAAAGTTTAAATTTAATAATGTTCTTAAATAGGTCTAGAGTTGAATAGTGATGGGAAAACATGTGTAGAACCAGAAGAATTCCTGATATACAGTCGCAAGAATGTCATTGGACGCTTCAGTATATACAATGAGAATAATGACGCCATACAACCTCTGAAGGACTTAAAGGAAGTCAGGTAAGTCAAAAATATACTGCGTGTTTCATAAATAACATTTCATAATATCGAGGTTTCTTGAAATGAGACACGAACTGAATTGAAATAGATGGTTTATTGCGTTGGCGAGCGTATATAGTGTACGTTCGTTAGATAGGGGCCAGCCCCTTGGAGCAGGAGCAGCATCCTGGTCCAACTTCGTTGGTAGTGGGCAGAGCCGGTTCCAGGCCCTGCGCAAGGTCCCTGAGGCAGTAGCCACGTCAGCGACCCGGCTGACGCCTTCGTTGCCTGGGGATGGGGAAGGTCACATATTCGTCGTGTATTTTTCTTTGAATTCCGGGATGCGTATAAATTTAGATTCCAATGATTGAAACCTTATTAGAGCTTGCTGTTTAGAGTAACTATGAATTTGCAATCTGTGTGGCGCTTTGTTGTTTATGTAAATATTTTTTCACTCACTCTTACCTTTAGTATGGATTTGTTGAATAGAGGGAACTGATTCTAGTTCGAAAAACTTGTTTAATTTCTCTTGGAGCTCATTGTTGTTGAAAAATGGCAATAAACTGTATGTGATTGATTTGTGTTTCCGCGGCACATGCAGAGCACGACCGCCGCAAGTCACGTAGGCCACGCGGTGTCACTTTGACCCCCAGATTCGCTGAAATATTTTTAAAGGAAATTTTTAAATCGATACAACAGCAAATAAGGCCCTTGTAAAGGAAATATAGACAACAGTCGTCGGTGTAGTAGATGAAAAATTATATGAAAACTAGCTTCGCACGAGTGCAAAATAAAAACTATCCTATCTCTCAAGTTGGATCAAACTGCACACAATGTGCAAAAATTTATTAGCATCGGTTCAATAGTTTAGGAGTCCATCGCAGACAAACATGTGATGAAATTTTTATATATATAATAGGTATATAGAAGATAACGTAGGTATCTTTGTAAAAAGTTGAAATATTATCAAAAAGATTAGATTGAAATCGTATGTTCTTTGGAAAAGAAATGTCAGTATATATGCACTGTTTAAATTGAATAATAAATGTGGAAATTGGGTTCAAACGGTGAATTTAATGCGCAATTACTAGGAATAATTGGAATTGGAACGTATGTATCTTGGTTTCTCGAAAATTTTCGAATTATCGTTGTATATCGGCACAGCACAGCACTTCGCAGTATTTTCTGTCTTCTTTGACTAGTAGTATTTCCTAGTGTTTTCTTGATAGGCCGGTCCGCGGCGGAATGATGGCACGCGTCCGGCGGGGGGCGAGGTCGTGCGTTAACAAATTTAATTCTTATATTTACAGTAAAAAATATCCAAAAAAATTTAAATGTATTTCTAAAGGTTTAACCTTTAAATTATAAACGAGTATGATTGCAATTCAATACTGTTTTTTTTTTCAGTGCTCTGGCGGTACATGTTCAAGGTTCAAAGCTGTATTGGTCAGACAGTAAAACAAAAACCATCAATCGTTGCTCCATTAACGGAGCTGATATGGAGAGGATAATAGACTGGCTGGGATTGGTTGAAGGTATTGAAATATTATTTGTCCCATTAAATTTAATTAACTGTAGAAACAAGAGGTGAATGGCCAAAAAATATTTAACGTTAATAAATTTGTTTTTTAGGTCTTGCAATTGATGAGTCGGCACAAAATATATACTGGACCGACACGGCAGCTCAGAGGATTGAAGTGGCAAGATTGGATGGCTCTAGCAGAAGAACTCTCTTATGGCAAGGGTTGAAGAAGCCCAAGAGTATTGTGCTAGACCCTAAAAAAGGGTAAGTACAAGTCACGATACATTTATAGGATAACTGACTTTACACACCTCAAAAGCATTTGACGATTCTTCGTTCCATTCGATTTTTGTTTTGTCTTTCCTCGACGTCGTGTAGGTACTTATGCAGCGGTGCTTGTATCGATGCCGCGTTGGGTATGTTCTCTCGGTTAAAGTTAAGCTACAGATATGTTGAATCAACATATTCAACATATCTGTAACAGGGCGTTTCAGTTCTATGGTCTTGTTATAAGAACTTGTTCAAATTTTAAACGTCCAGATACTTACCTGTATCTGTATAAGACTTTGGTTTGGTCACAACTTGAGTATGCCTCGATAGTTTGGAATCCCTTTTATGATAAGTATTGCCAACAGATCGAATTAGTGCAGCGTAAATTCCTTAAAACACTTAATTATAAATGCTTCCACTCAAGGTTGTCATATGTTGATGCATTGGAGAAATATTCCCTGCCAAGTTTAGAACAGCGACGATTGCTCCTGGATGCTATGTTCCTGTACAATATTTGTCATAACCACTATGACTGTGTTTACCTCGTGAATAACATTGTATATCGATTACCAAGCAGTTCCCAGCGTATACGAGATTCTCATACGCATAAACTATTTATGCCGAAGTTCTGCAAAACTAACGCTGGGTAACGTGCACCTTTATAGCGTGTTATGCATAGGTACAATTGTCTGTTTACGGGTGTTGATCTGTTTTCTGTTAGATCACGGGAATATAAAAATGAAATTGCTAAATTGATTTAGTTTTATGGTGTCTTGTTTTTTCTTTTCTTTTTTTGTTTTTTTTTTTGTATATTCTTTTTTAGTATGTCTTTCTCTGTATAAAATTAGTGTACCAATATGAGGAAAATGTTGTTGATTGTACTGTTACCTTTATTTTTGCATGTTTCTTTTTTTCATATTTATTATACACGGTGTAATTGTTTGTTTTCCCAAATAAAATAAAATAAATAAATACCGAGGAAACGACGAAGTTCTTCGACTGTTGACAGTTTCTTGTAGTTCAGTACGGCTTCCGTTTTTTCTTGTGTTGGCTTGATACCGTGTTCCGAAACAATGTATCCTAGGAACTTGAGCGTCGGTTGCCCTAGGACGCATTTTGCAGGATTGGTGGTAATGCCATAGTCTTCTAGCCTTTTTAGAACTGTGCGAAGATATCGTTTGTGTTCTTCTTCGTCTGTAGAAGCTAGGAGGAGTACGTCGTCGATGAATGGGAATACGTAGTCGAGTCCGCGCAGCACTTCGTGAATGAACCGTCGGAATGTCTGTCCTGCGCTCTTAAGGCCAGGACACATACGAGGAAATTCGAATGGTGTGACGATGGCAGTCTTCTCAATGTCCTTTTCATGTACCATTATATGAGAATATGCGTGATTTAAGTCGAGGGTAGAAAATATTTTCTTCCCGGACAGCATGTGCGTGAAGTCCTTGATGCGTGGCACGGGATAGCGGTCAGGTTTCGTAATCGAATTAAGTCTTCTATAATCGCCACATACGCGAAGGTCGCCGTTCTTCTTAAGGACGACGTGAAGGGGTGACGACCATGACGACTTGCTTAGTCTGCAGAGGCTTTGTTGCATCGTGTTTTCAAATTCTTCCTTGACCTTTTGATAACGATTTGGAGGTAATGGTCGTGCACTATCGAAGACTGGCGATCCGAATGTTTCGCTGAAGTTTTCTACGCTTCGGTCTGGGTTGAGTTTCATCGAAGTCAGACGAGTGATGCCAGGAAATTGAGCTAGTATGTCGTGATACTGTTGTTGCGTTCGATACTGCGGATGATAGGTACGTTTGTCGCGTACATAGGAACGTTGACTGATAAGCTCGTACGGCCGTCGATCAGCTTCCGATTTTTGAGATCCACCATGAGTTCGTGATGATTGAGGAAATCGGCACCCAGTATTGGTTTGGAAAAGTCAGCAACCATGAATTTCCATTTGTAGGGTCGTTGAAGGTTGAGGTCCAACTCGAGCGTCTTCTCGCCGTAGGTTTTGATAACGATGTTATTAGCGGCGTACAGTTGACGTTGACCCTTTTTTTCTCGGTAGGACTGATATGTTGGCGCCTTTGTCTACCAGGAAAGATAAGATGGTCTTCTTATCCCTTACGAATAGGCGGTGGGATTTTTCGTGAATGCTGGTGTCCGCTGTTGCCAGTGTCCTGTTTCTCGAGGAGTCGGCCTTAGTAAAACTGCATGGCATTGTGCAGCGTCTTGCGTTTGCTCCGAAATGTCGATGGTAGTAGCAGTACTGCGATACCCGATTGTAGTACCCGTACACGCAGTATGATCGTGAGGTCATACTGCGTGTACGGGAGCAGGTCTGCGGTGGTCTTCTTGTGCGGGATGAAGAATGATGACTGAAGCTTGTCTATGCCTTGAGTTCCGCTATATCCGTGGACAGCTTCTTGATAATATTCGCGTTGGCAACTTCCTCGGTCGAGTTACAGCATTGGCGATTTAGGCAGCTTTCTCAGTCGAGCAGGGATTCTTTGAAGGCTTCATTGTCGGCAGAGCTTCCTTTCAGAGATTCCTTTGGTTGGGTTCTTCTGTCGGGCAGAGATTCCTCGGCGGATTCTTCTGTCGGGCTTTTATTCATCCTCCGTCGTGAATCCAGTGATGTACAAATATGAATAAACCACGCTGATATCAACAGCTCTCGTCAGAGCTATTTCCATTTAAACCGTTAATTGTTATGTGTATTATTTTCCTATGCCTTTCCTTGGTACGGTAGCTACAAGTGCATTTGAATATTACTGTGGACATTACCATCCACATATAAGTAAACATAAAAAATTCTCTTTTTTCTTTAAAATCATTAAGATTATATTTTTCAGCTACATGTACTGGTCAGAACTGGGCTCGAGAACGATAAAACGGGCTGGAATGGATGGTTCGTCCCCCACCGTAGTGATAGAGCAAGCGGGTCGCGTCCACGCTCTGGCCTTAGACCACGAGAAGCGAGGCGACGACAAACGGCTCTATTGGGCTGCTCTCGATCCTCCTGCCATAGAGTACGCTTATGTCGACGGAACCGGAAGGAAAATACTCATCAATGATGTGTCTATGCCCTACGCCTTGACATTACACGCGGACAAAGTTTTTTGGGGCGATTGGAATACAGGTGAGTGGTATTAATAAACGTTTTAAGCATATATTAAATATATTGAGGGATCTTTTTAAATTAAGAAGAATATACATCCTTTTAGGGCCAGTTTTATAAACGACATACCTTTTTCCCGTTCGTTACAGTGCTAGTAACCGAACGGTTAACGGTCTGTCAATAACGTTTACTGACGGTGGTTCTATAAAAGAAATTAAACATTCGGTAGCTGCCCGTAAAAATACGCCGAAGTTTATGAATATTGTCGATGGTTTCGTTGTAGTCTGTCAAGAACTGTCAAGTGTCGCGTCACAAACACATTTATTTACATAAATAACAAAATAAACGATACGTAAGATAAACCGACCTTATCATAGTCAGTAAAGAGGCAGTAAACGCTAGCTGTCAAATTATACTGTTGACTAACGAACAGTTGTTTATAATACACTATATTATACTATTAGATCTTTTTGTCTATTTGATATAAAATTTAACTAACGGATCGTTATAAAACTGGCCCTTAATGTTCCAAACTTTAAACATTTTATAATATTTTTAAATTTATACTGAATGCTATGAACACAGCTATGAGCGCAAAGTATCTAAACACATGTTAGTTTGTAAATTCTTTGTAACACTTCTATAATCTACTAGCTGGTGCCCGCGACTTCGTCCGCGTTCCTCCTAAAGCGAGCGTAAGCGTAACCTAAAGCCTTCCTCGATAAATGGACTATCCAACACAAAAAGAATTTTTCAATTCGAACCAGTAGTTCGACCAAACAAACTCTTCAGCTTTATAATATTAGTACTAGTAGGTTGCTCGATGCCGCGGGCTTGCAGCCCGCGGGCGGTTTTTATATTTTCGTTTTGTCTTGTCTTTTGCCATGTCTAATTGTTTTTGTTTGCTTTTGGGTCTTTGTTTTGTAAATCGTCCTTAATTATTATTAATTGTATAATTTTAATTAAAGGGGGGTGGTTAGTAAGGAGGAAGCGGAGGGGGGTTGGGAGGATGGTGTTGATAGATTACCCTCATTGAGACCTTTCAAATAATACCTAACATGGGCGGTCTACTTGTAACCGTTGACCATGGTCTACTGAGTAGACTGGAATTGTCAAATTTTGAAAATTGGTCTACTTTAAAAAATTTGTCTTTTCGAGACGTCTCCGATGAGCCCAAACACGACCTGACTGCGTAGCGCCGTTTCCGAGTTACGACTTAGGGGGTCAGAGGGGGGCGTCAAATTTTTCATCTCGGGGAGACGTCCCCGATGAGCCCAAACATGACCCGGCTGTGACGTGCCATTTCCGAGTTACAGCCGGGGGGGGTCCGAGGGGGGCGTCAAAAATCTCGCTTTTTTTGGTGGCCCGGTAGACAATTGCCGTCGACCACCGTCTCTTGTGTGGGTGGAAAAATCCCCTTTAGTTGTGATTTTGTATGGAGGGGAGAAGAGGGTGAATGCGCAATGCCAAAATTCGGTCCGACCCCTTGGACTACCCGCGACGATCCCGATCGAATGAGCCCAAACACGGGGGGTATCGGTCAAACCGTTTCCGAGTTCGCACCGGGATGGACGGATGGGATGGGGAAGATCGAGGTCATTGGGTCTTGGCTGTGTCTAAATGGCCGATGGGGGTGGACTTTCGCGGCTCTCCGGTCACCGTTGCCGCCGCTGCGGCCCTCGAGTCCGGGGTCGCGAATTCCTCGGAGGGGGGCCGGGGGGGGCGGGTCGCGCTGCGCGCTCCCCTATCCCCCCCTATCCCCCCTCCTCGTTAGTATAGATACTTATAAAATCGTTTGTCCAGTCTATAAACGCACAGCCTTAACTACTAGTTTTATAAAGTAAGCATCCGCAAATAAAAGAACTAACTATAGTAAAAGCGCATAGCGCGCTCGCTGCTACAACAAAGGCAAACGAGCTAGTACAGAGCGTCGAAATAGTAAAAACGCTTAGCGCGAGGCATATAGAAAGCTAAATTTTGGAACATATGTGAATTTTATAAAGTGAGCATCCGCAAATAAAAGAACTATAGTTCTTAGGGGGGCAACATGGTGACAGCGCGAGGAGCATAGTGGGATCGGGTTAGGGAGGAAATGCTACAACAGCACACATGCTGTGTTATTTCACGGTGGTGTTCTGTGAGGGGGTGGTTACTGCCGCCAGACGGGCCACCCACATAACTAGGAAACGCAGTGTAGTGATGTGAATGGTACGTACACAGGGCTAGTGGAGGTGGCCTCGAAGAGCGAGGGCTTGAATCGCAGCCGCGTGCACTCGGGGCTGGACTACATATCGGAGCTGAAGGTGTTCGAGCGGTCTCGGGCGGTGGCGCAGAGCCAGTGCGCGGTGGACAACGGCGGCTGCGCCCACCTCTGTCTGTCGCTGCCCGCCAACGACTACCGCTGTGACTGTCCCGCCCACTACCGCCTCAACAGGGACAACCTCACCTGCACAGGTAATACACAGCATGAATTTAGATGGGTCACCATTGCCGCAGTGTCTGACTCAGTGCGTCCTGTCAGTAATGACGTATAGTGCCATGTGGCCTCACAGCAGGACTTGTGCGCAAGCTCAAATTTGCATTGCAATTGCATTTACAACTGCGTTGAAATTTTTTGAAGCAATTGTATTTTCAAAATATAATCGTATTTGTTTTTATTTTCTTTCAGAGCCTGAAGAGTTTCTGCTGTTTGCTCAAAGAAATGCTATTGGACGAATAGTAGTGGGAACGGGAGAGTGCATCGATGCATTTATTCCACTTACGGGACTGAAAAACGTGAAAACGATCGAGTATGATTCAGAAAAGAAGTAAGAGCTTATATAACTAATTTTATTATTTTGATAGATTTGGTTCTGCTTAAAGATAGTATTAAATAGTCCCTTACCACAATAGTCAGCATATAGACTGACTACACAAATGAAAGGGCTGTACCCCACTGGGGGTAGCTCCCGAACCGAATAGCAGCTTCATCACATCTGCTTATAGCCGACAGGGCTGATCGCAAGATTTGGATTAAAATAAAAAATAGTCCCTTGCTTCACTATAGCGACTTTTTTTTTAATTTTAAACTGCATCAAAAAATAAAAGTACGTAACACCTATTGTATAATTTGCGTTAGCCGTTCCTTATTATGACTGGTAATAAACATTATGGAATGGACAATGACTTTTCATTGGATATACATTTACTATTATGCGCCACTAGCGGGCTGCTCCCGGCCTCGCACGGGTTTCTTTGTGCAAATTATGTATAAAAACCTTCCTCCTTTAACGCTCTTTCCATTAGTATAACCCGCATTAAAATCCGGTGCGTAGTTAACAGACAAAAGGGGCAGACTGCGGGAAGCAACTTTGTTTTATACTATGTAAAGATGCCAACTGTATTCTTTCTTATGTGTCAGTTTCTTTACCTAGCTGTATTTGTATGCAAATAATGAATACATATAATATTCTCAAAATAAATGTTTGAAAACGCAGATGAGTGAAATGTACGTATGAAATTGCAGATTGGTGTACTACATCGAAGAGGAGAGCCACTCGATCCGTCGCGTGGGTATCTCGTACTCGTGGACGTCGGTGACGACGGACTCGGAAGTGGTGGTGGGTCCGCTGGCCAGACCGGCCTACATGGCGCTCGACTCGGTCGGTCGCGCCCTCTACTACACCTGTCTCGACAAGGACTCCATCAACGCCACCTCCTTGGACAACACTTCGCTTGCCGGCGTCATACTGCGCGCCGACAAGATGATGCCCAGGCATCTGGCTTTTCATCAGACCAAAAGGTTTGCATCTGCAGATTTGAGAGCAAGGAAGAGATGTACTGGATGCCCCTCTGTATGATTGGTAATGCGAACAGGTTACTGGTGTGGAATGACATCGGCCTGGGGGCTATAATGCGCGCGCGAGCGGATGGCACCGAACGCACTGAGCTGGCGCGCGCAGCGAACGCCACTGCGCTCACCGTGGACGCCTCCACGGGCCTCGTGTTCTGGGCGCTCAACCGACAGATACACTGCGTCGACATCGACAACCCGGCTAACAAGTATGCACTCGCAACTATTATAGCAC
The DNA here is from genome assembly GCA_936446665.2 of Synanthedon andrenaeformis. Taxonomy (NCBI): domain Eukaryota; kingdom Metazoa; phylum Arthropoda; class Insecta; order Lepidoptera; family Sesiidae; genus Synanthedon; species Synanthedon andrenaeformis. Next base: position 5,899,557 of record OW387781.2, on the reverse strand, counting down.
ATTTGATCAATCCTAGACTTCCATCGGCTTCGTATTTGCCAAGTAGTGAGCATGTCTATACACACATGCTGGCCTTAGTAAAAATAGTTAAAAGTATTTGTACTCGTTCTCTAAAGTTGAGAAACTTGCCCAACAACCCATTCTCACTACTCGCAATTCGGCGGATAATTGGTTTGACACTCGGCGAGTACCGCGTGTCTAGACGCGGCGTTATATGTTGCGCTTATGAACGAACTACGGTTAACACGACGTGTTACGTGTTCTCGTACTAATTTTTTGCACGCTTTTCGTAAATAAAATACTATAAAAATTAGCTATTTTTGATGAAAATTTCAAATATTGACGACCAACATCGGTGACTCATATAAGTGGCTCTGGATGCCATAACATGGTTACTGCCATTGAGCGCGATTTGGGCATAATAATCGGGAATAGTGTCTCCTTGTCTCTACTAGGAAGGAATATGCCAGGACACTTACGGAATGAGCGAGCAATAGCAATGTGAATTTAAGAGATGTTTCTTGTTGCGCCAACGCATAGTGTGGCAGGCGGATGGCGAGCAATAGCAATATGAATTTGAGAGATGTGTCTAGTTGCGCAGACGCATAGTGTGGCAGGACGGATGGCGAGCAATAGCAATATGAATTTGAGAGATGTGTCTTGTTGCCCAGACGCATAGTGAGGCAGGGCAGATGGCGAGCAATAGCAATATGAATTTCAGAGATGTGTCTTGTTGCGCAGACGCATAGTGTGGCAGGGCGGATGGACGGGCACGCTGGCGGCGTTCGGCGGGCACGTGTACTTGAGCGGCGGCGAGCGAGCGCTGATGCGCGTGCCGGCCTTCAGACGCGACGCGCCCGCCACCCCTGTCGCCCATCTCACGCGACTCGTTGCCGTGCTAGCCGTGCACAAGGTAACACCATATTATCACGTTTCTTCTCAATATCAGGGCATTTTGAAAACCATAGTGCATTGCAATCTTCTTAGGGACGTTTTATACTGATTTCAAATATTAAACCACGATGTGTAAGTGTTGAGGAATTTTAAATGAACACAAGTCTCGGAGACTCCCGAACACTATCCATGTGAACTAGATTTGACGATTGACTTCTCAATGTTGGATATTCTTAATTGGACTGTTTGTACCCATTGAGGTGAGCACAACATTGGCTTAATCCAAACTAATATTATAAATGCGAAAGTAACTGTCTGTCTGCTACCTTTCCACGTTTTAACTACTCAACCGATCATCATGAAATTTTGCATACACGTTGTCAGGGATACAAGAAAGGACATAGGGTACCTTTCATTAAAAAAAAAGTACTGTTCCCGAGTGATCGTCTAAAAATATAAAGAATTGGGCGCCACCGTCGTCACACGGAGAACGATGTCAGGCGTTATTATATTTTCTTTTTCAACGCGGATGAAATCGCGGACACCAGCTAGTTTGACATAAATATAGCACAAATTGGTATCTTTTTTTATGTTAAACTCGACTTCCACTCGATTTAATGTTACTGTTGTGTAATTAGAAATGATAAAATTAGGTCAATTTTGAGTCGCCTAATGTACGAATCTCTAGTCGCGAACGAGTACGCAACTTGTATCCTACTGGAGTATCGGATCTAATGAGTATCGTAATGTGCTTAGGGCCCAAGTGTAACCAAAATCGTCGAGCGAAACTTGAATGGAAGTGAAAGTGTAGTTATTGTCACCTGAATGATGTTTAATGCCATGTGGTTGGTTTGGTAGGTGCCGCGCGAGCATCCGTGCTATGGGGGTCGCGTGTGCGGGCCTGCTCCGGGCGCGTGCGGTGCGGGCGGGGCGTGCGGCTGTGGCCTGGGCTGCGTACCGCCACGTGGCTGCAGCGCCAACTTCTTCCTGTGCGACCTCTCGCGCCATCCCGCCGCCACGGAACTGCACTGCGTACCGCAAGACTGGAAGTTAGTGTCGCAACCTATCATTACGTCTATTCAAGCTGATCTCGCAAATTATGCCTCGTCTTGAACCCAATAAGTTTTTAGTCAATTGTCGCATATATCTTATTTCAAATGAATATTTTATAAACTATCATTGTAGTGTTTTGGAATTATAATGCTGTATTTTAAACACGTCTGCTTTTTACTTTTTTTTTGATTGTTTTTAAAAATCACGAGTTCAAGTAGTGAATAGATACTATGTTTCCTAAAATACTTTACTACTTCAATAATTTAACTTTTTATTTTATTAAATAGTAAAAGAAATTTAATAAATTTATACTAGCGAGTATGTTTCACCTCTTACGTCTGGGCTGCATTGGTCATTGTAACTCGGCTGGTTCCAGATGTGACGGCCAACTGGACTGTCCGGACGGTTCGGATGAGGGAGCCGATTGCGGCGCATGCGGAGGAGGGCTGCGATGCGCGGATGGCAGTTGCGCTGCAACACTCGGCGCATGCGCCACTGGAGCGCACTGTGTCTCCGCCCCACTGCCAGACGCCTTCAGGTTACCCACTCTTATAAGTGTCGCAACGGTTTATGAGCGCTCGGCAAAACTGGCGGGGATGTCTGCGCAGGTGTACACTCTACTCCCGCCAAACAGATCCAAAAAATGAATACTGCGCATTCAAGGTCAGCGCTCATAAACCACTGCGACACTTATACCTCATCTGGTATTCAATGATGACAAAGATTATCTCACATTGTACCGGACCCCACATAATCGAAGTTTGGTTTCAGTATTAAACATACTTCATAGTATTAAAGCGGCGGGCGGGCGTTCTTTCTGTGGTTCTCTGTGACAAAACGTCTGGTGTCGCCGGATCCGGCATGATGTAAACAGTATAGCCACTGGGCATCCCTGCAGTTTTACCGTTCCAGTAAAATCGCTGGACTGGAGTAATGTGTACGAACTCTTACGACTTTCCTTGCAGATGTGACGAGCGATTGTGTCTAGCCCCGCGATTGCTGTGCGACGGCCGACAGCACTGCGAAGACGGATCGGATGAGGCCGACGCCGCCTGCGGTTACACGCAGAAGGATCACGTGAGTCTTTCCACTCGACTGCTTTCTCTAACCTCATATGAAAGGCCAACGATACTAGGCGGACGCAGATGCGAATCCCGGTGTGCTTTTTAACCATCAACGCCCTGTGTGTCTGTCTATGGAATCGTAGCTTCCAAACGGATGAACCGATTTTGATCCAGTTTTATTTATTTATTTACTTCACTTGATGGAGGTGACTACCATCGCCTATAACACAAGCAACGCCACAGGTGCTGCAAGTGCGCTGCCGACTATAATGGGATTAGGGAAGGGCTCTTGCAGACGGGATACGGCTGAATGAATTTTTTTCCTAAAATATACGTCGAATGACTCATTATATCCTCATATCTAACTTAATAAGAAATATGAAATATTAAGATAGAACTTTCCACAGAACTGCAGTCAGATCCAGGACTATTGAGGATTCATTGACATATTACATTTGCATCTATAATATGTTTTACGTGTAGGATTGGACGTGCGTTGTATGGAAACGGTCTGTGTCCCCAGAATGAGACGCGTCAGTCGAGCGCTCTGGCGGTGGGCGGCGGGATAATGGGCGCGGGGGCCGTGGCTGCGGGCGCTTGGGCGGCGCTGCGGCGCTGGCGGCAGCGGACGGCGCGGCGTCCTCAGCACCCGCGGGTGCTGGCGCGCGTCAAACCACCCCCGCACGACGAACGCGCCAGGCCACTGGGCGCCAGCAGCACAGAGTCAGTATCCTACATTTATTCTAAACCGTTTGGTGGTTCAGAAGTCGACTCGAGCCGCCTTTACCGAACGAGCGTTACATAGCAGAGCGTTTCACTTCCCTTTCATTCATTACCCACAAAATAAAGTGTACAGCGTGCCTAAAGAAATTTTCACTTCAAAAGTAAAAGGACAATGGCGAACTCCCGAACAAAATACGCATTCGTGAATACCATGCAATTGAGTCAAAGTACCTAGTCAATTGAGGTTATATTATTTTGAAAGGTTTATTATGCTTATTATATGGTTTCTTTTGTAAGCTTATAGATTTTATTTGAAAATAAAACAACACAGTAAATGTCAAGCAAATGTCTTGTATTTTATAATGAATTAGTCAAATGTTTCCAGACTTAGACAATGCTGTAACATAATTTGGAAAAACTGAGTAAAATATTGATAGCGCGCGAGTTGAATGTAGTCGGGGCTTGAGGTGAAGGGCGGGAGCATCTCTCCCCGCCGCGTCTCGCACGCCTGTAGTGTAGTGATGTGCGTGCTGTCCTTGACAACTATCATACGCATACTGTGTTATCGCGTTAATATTCAAGTTGCAACCGCGTGTTATATTTGTTTTTAATAATGTCTGATCCGAGTCAATCAAGTTCTTTTACAAAAAAACGAGTTTTTATTCATCGCCAAGCACGGGAAATGGCGAAAAATGTTCCCGAAAAAATGAATGCCAAAAAAAATGGGGTCATGAAGGGTCTTTTACTAGTGGCGCGCAACATGAGGCATCGAAGACCTTTTACAATGTTTTATTTCTAAACTTAAAATGTTAAACTTAAAACAATGTTGAAATTTATCGACATATTGTCATCATTAATTCTAATTAGGTCACAGCACTATCGCATTCCTGAGCTCTGCATTCACCTAGCGCGCTATCAGTATATTATCTATTTTCCTAATAGTGACATTTATAGACACTTGAGGTTCCGAACAACAACGTTTTCGCCATTGTCCTTTGCTTGGTTATTGAGTGTATGAGATGTGTTTTCCAGAGCTTCGGAAAGTCTGTGCTCGCGGTACCCGCGGCCGACGGCGAACCCGCCGCCGAGCCCGGCCACGGCGAGCGGCGAGTCAGCGCCGGCGAGCGCGTGCGGTATCGGCCCGGCGTCGCGCCGCCGCGCCTACCGCCACTACCGCGCCATCAACCGCCCGCCGCCCCCCACGCCCGCCTCCACCGACGCCTGCGAGAGCGAGCCAGAGCCAGCCGCCCGCGCGCCGCCCCCCTCGCCCGCCCCACTCATCTTCACCTACGACTGATCTCATCTAAACTTTATAAAGCCGAGTCCAGACATGAGAGACTTTCCAAGTGCTCTACACATGACAACTATACTAGCGGCATGCTATGAAGGCTGCTTTGGCACACGTTACAATAGTGAATAGACCTGAAATATCGTCTTTGTCAAACCAACTGTTATGTGCATTTTTTTCAGATTCCAACATTTTGATCACTTACTTTATCTGTCGTAAAAAATTTGCTAATATTATACTTATACAATTTGTCGAACTACGACCTCTTAATATATGCTATATATGTGTGCAAATTTTACATATGAAATTTTCATGTTTAAAAGACAAATAGAATACTTAATCATAAATAAACCTTCGTGTAAATATTTCAGGAAAACTTTTTTATCATTATAAGTATACTTTTTGCACATAGCAGATTTTGGTTCGACAACGACGATATTATAAGACGCGAGTTTCAAGTATAGTGAAATTTACTAAATAATTATGGCGAAATATAATTGTTAAAGTAATTATTAGCGAGTTCAAATGTCAGTGCATAGATAAATTAAACAAGGTTTATTTATTTTCACTTGAATGAATGAGTGAGTGAAGAAACAATATGACATCTGTCATTCTGTGTGCCCGACATCGTGTCGTTTGTTGAGTATATATTATACATTTTATAAATTGAAATAAACGTTAAAATATAACCTCAAAAACTTCATTTAAGTATCATCTATAAGTTGTTTTACCAGTAAACTTAAGACCTAAACTAAAACTACTCAGAAATCCAAATCTACACTATATTTTTTCAACAATAACAAAGTAACTGTTTTATAATAACAAAAAATTAAGTTTTATTATTATGGGTCTAATAGATGGTGATTGAAAGGTAGCTTTTAAAATTGCAAAAAATGCAACTTCTTACTATTATAATTAAACAAGTACCTAACTTCTTTATTTAGTACTTTATAGACAGAATAATCAAACTCAATTGAGTATTTAGTTCATAGTGTTTTCAATGACCATATTATTAATCAGGGCTTCCACGTACTCATCGTTATGGGTATAAAATGAGGTTCAAAAATTACTTATTGCTTATATATATACTACTAGTAGGTGCCCGCGACTTCGTCCGCGTCCGATCGCTATACCAAACTTCACAGGAACACCCGCTGCACTAATCTGAAGATTGTCTGAAAGTTTCATCAAAATCGGTTCAGCGGTTTTGGAGTCTAAAGGAGACATATGGAAACATACAAACACATCGAATTTTATATATAAGAAGAAGAAGAAGATTGCAACATATTTTTTTCTTTTTCAATTGTTAACCTTGAATCCATTGTAATTTATATAATGCCGCTCTTTTCTCGTATCTCTGCTACCTTTTTTGCTTCTTTTCATTATTTCTATCAAAATATCGCATTAGTCTTGAAGAATCGGTTACTTTTTGTTAACTAGTTTGTGGAAGCCACATTTAAAAGTTTCGTTTACAATTAATAAAATAGTTTTCTAAGATTCTATTCATAAGTTTCTTTTAGTGAAATGTGCATAAATTTATATTTTTACTAGTGACCGCTCCCGCTTCGCCCAGCGACCATTTTTTTTTTCGTACAAACCTTCCCTGATTATCCCTCTATCCATAAGTGAAGACAGAATTAAAATCGGTCCAGCCGTGCTCGAGTTTAAGCGAGACAAACGAACAGCAATTGATTTTTATATATATAATAATATAGAAGATAGATGGTAACATATTGTTGTGTTTCAGTATAGTTTTATATGGTGCTATTTCACTGTTTGTGCCTCAATAATAATAAGTAACTATATAGGAAGTAAGTGTCTAATTTTACTACCAATGTGTGTAATAGTAGCAATAGGTTACTTTTATCAAATTATTTAGGTAAAAAAAATGTACATAAATGAAAATATTATATGTAGGGTAGGTGATTTGTGTCAATTAATTATTTAGCATATTAAACAGTTTCCAGTGCCAAATAACTTTATTAATATCGCACATTCTACAACTAAATTAGAATATCACATCGTTTTCATTGCTTCCGGTCTGGTGGGCCCGAACAATCATCTACACATTGAACAAAACTCAAGAAAAAGAAATGTCAGTGATTACAAATTTCCGATATTCTATAACAGAGACAAAGAAATCGAGTCATTGTGGGAAAAGGTTTTATCGAGTTTTGTGTATTGCGTAGATCGAGTACATTATAATATTCAAATCCGACCTACCTGACCTACAGATGTTTTAATTTTTGCAAAATTTCATTTGTTAATAATATACGGAGAAAAAAATTGATTGGAGATATGTTTCAGTTAATTTTTTTTTAATGTACAAAATTAACCGTTAGAAATTATGTAGTTTTAAGTTTTAATTTTTTTTATAATAAAAAACTTATTCAAATTAGATTCAAAAAAAATTGTGATTTAACCGATTGTAAGATTATAACAATTTTTTTTAATGTGATAAGATACTGTTGCCATTTTTTGCATTTATATTTCCTGTATATTGTGTTAAAACAAATTTTGAATTTTTTTTACCAGAACTTTTATTTGTTGCCCCTACTACTGTACTGTAAGTTTTGTACTAAAGTGACTGACCATGCGTGTGGACTTGTAATAAATATTGTACCTGTTATTTGTATTTCATTTATTGATTGAGCATCACCTAGCAGACCTTCTTTATGTAGGTACTAGTATTTGCCCGCGACTTCGTCCGCGTCCGATCGCTATCAAACTTCACAAGATCACCCACTGAACTAATCTGAAGATTTTCTTAAAGTTTCATCAAAATCGGTTCAGCAGTTTTGGAGTCTATAGAGGACATACATACACACATCGCCTTTTATATATTAAGATATAAATGCCAAGAATTTATGTAGCTTGCCGCATTCTTGATAAATACCAAGAATCCAATGCCATATACGACTAAAATTTTACTCTGTGGAGGAAATAGTTTGATTTTGAGAGATCTGGCATAGTATTTATATACCATAATACCGGCTTAGTGGGTTGTTATAATCACACTTAAAATCGATTACAGCGATCTTCAAGGGATCACAAAAATTGGTCGTAATAAACGGATTGTCGTTATAAGCAATAGGGATTCAGCAGGGGCTTTGTCATTTAGTCGTAACCCAACTGTATCCTGTATCTACTCATGGATCTAATAAATAAGCTTCTACTATATATAGAAATGGTGAGCCTAACTGGCCTAACATATATTTTGATAGCAAATGAATAAAATGGGACAAATTCCACACCATTGTACTTTTTTTAATGTACGGCCAATAGGCATCCCTAACGTATTTATAATCCTTATAAAAAATTTATTTATGAAAATTAACTGAATTACCAATAGTTAACAGTATATTTTTCATTGCGCCTTATACAGAGGCTAATCCGAGCAGAGAGAGAGATAGCCAAACTAAGGCCGTCCCTTTCTTTCATCTTGCCAGACTAAAAATATGTATTTCATTAAAAATTTAGATTCTAAAATCTTAGTTTAAACACTTTGTATGTTAATTTTAAGTCAACGTATTATGATCACATTTCGTTATATATTCTTAAATTACAAAGTTAATATTTATTGTTTGAAGCCTATTTTATATTTTATTTTCTACTGGTATCCCTTTTAATTTGTAGCGTTGGTGGATATGATTGTGTACAATTGGTGCAAAACTATTATAAACAATAAAATGAACAATGTGAAAATTACAACTGGTAAAAGTGTTGGTTAAATCATATTTAAATTTATAAAAATATTTATAAGAAACTACTAATATTACAACATTTAAATTTATCTCACATAACAAAAAAATATTGTCACCCTATTAGAAAGGGACACATATCCTCTCTACTACATATCCTACTCGGCTCGCTTTTTAGCTGCAAGTAATAAATCCTGCTTATTATATTAGATCCATGATTACATGTAGGTGTTTAGGTCGCATATCGCATTTCCCCTATAATATTATAAATTATAATTACGATTAACGATTATAATACTCTTTTGGGTCGCATTGATCATTCTCCACAGGGCACAGACCAAACAATAACAGTAAGCAGAATAATCTGTTCAAATTCACAGACTATTTAAGTTATACACCTGTACAAACATAGAATCATGATTTCTACGCTCTATGCGAGCAAGAAATGGTAGACAAGACCATAGACACTATTATACTTCGTAATAGACGAACAGACTCCCGTTTACCGCGTCACCAAAACAGAAATGTCTTAGTTTGGTCTTAGTATTAGTCGCGTGATTATAGCAGTGTGTGAGTGAGGTTTAGAGATGTCCCTTCGTTATCGACAAGTAACAAAGAGTTAATGGGATTCTGTACAGTTGAAAATAAAAACTAAATATAATATTAAAATGGAAACTAGATATTGCTTTGAAATAAAACTATATAAGTTGCTATATTAAAAATCAATAACATTTACAATAATTAACAAAAATAAAATATCATAATATTAGAAAAATATTACCTACATGTAACTATATGTATTTACAAAAAAAAAGTGCTTTAATCAGAAAACAAATCTCCACGTCTATAAGGCTTATTACCTTGAACACCACTGCCCAACATCCACGCAACGAAACATCAACACACGTTTGCTTTATTTTAATTTTTCTAAGAAACACTTTTTAAGAACGTTTATTTGTACCTACAAAGGTACTAGGGATTTTTATTTTTTGGTAATAATCAAATTATTATTGAAAAAAAGTTAAATGTACTTAATGTCTAAATTAAAAGAAAATAAACTAAAACACTATTATTTCTCTATGCAACAACTAAACTTAACATTAATCAACGATATCATAGTAAATCATCTAAGCTACGTTTTTATATTAAAAATTTTAAGACAAATAGATAATTATGTTTTTTACAAGAAAATAATAAATATTGATTTCAGTAATGTCTAAACTAAAAGAAAATATACTAAAAACAAAATAAGTTGCTCTATGCGAAAGCTAAATCTAACATTAATTAACGACATCATAGCAAATAAAATTTATCGATATTATCATAATATTAGATGTATCTGGATCAGTATCTATTATTCATGTAAAATAAAAAAACAAGATAATTTTAGTGCGAATAATTATTAATTTAAAATTTTCATTGTCCTTTAAATAATACAATCTTATTAAAATGATTTAGCAAAGTCACTTGAGAATTTTTTTAAAGGTTGTTTCATATCGTAGACGAACCGTTATATACGTTTCAATTGTATATTTAATGACAACAGTTTTAACAGACGGCGATATTTACGCTGTAGAAAACATCTTTGTTCAAAATATTTGCTGCATACTGTGGAGTATTTATTAGGTGTCCAGTTTGGTTTATTTAGGACTAATCTATTTTTCCTGGATCATAGTATCTAATGGAAATCTGAAAAAAGTACATTTATCTTTAACTAGTTGTTGCATGCGACTCCGCTCGCGTTTATAAATACAGCCTATGTTACTCGTTGACAATGTAGCTTTCTATAAGTGAAAGAATTTTAAAATCGGTGTAGTTGTTTCTGAGTTTATTCAATACAAACATACATACAAAAATACATACAAATTTTATCTTTTTATAAAATTAGCATAGATTATCAAATACTTCACTATGCATATAACCACCGCCTAGTTGCAATTTAAAACACTCGGCATATTTTTATTATCAGAAAGAATGCGATATCGATATCGATGATTCAAATAATCACTACGTAAATTATGAAAATTTTCACACACATAATTTTGTTTTTCTATTTTTGAAAGTGAAAAATATATGTAAAATACAAAACTACGTGATATCTCACATTTATTACACAATTTGCTATATTCCTTAAACCTAGTTTTCCTTGAAAATAAGGCGTTTAAAGTTGATGGTATGTGGATCATATTTACCTGTGAAATGTCTCATTATTTGGATTATTCTTGTGATTCACTTCACAACCAGGCACTGAACAACACCCCATTGTTGATTTTAACAATAATTTTATTATATTTAAAACGATTCCTTGAGAAATTACACAAAAACTGAGGGACGTCGTAGTTCTTATGGGTGCCTCTACGATCTCTCAATCTAGTTCTATCGGTTATTGTTTCCTGTCTCTTTCGCACTCGTATTGGTGTCATAAGAGACTACGTTCTCGCTCGCACTCTCAGTTCGTCTATTACGTTAGTATAATAGTGTCTATGGAAAAGACCATGGTTACATGGTCTAGTGGTTATAGTATCTACTATTTAGTTTGTGCATGGAGGGTAGAGGTAAGGAGGACTGACTCTGTACATGAAAAGTGTCCATCGAATTAGCTTAAGTAGGCGGCGCTGTAGTAGCATAGGGGTTTGGCGCTCTAGTAGCATTTTATATTTTACTAGCTGGTGCCCACGACTTCGTCCGCGTTGAAAAATATTAAGTAGCCTATCCTGTGTCCCGTACATCCAAATGTTTAACTACCGAGTTTCATGAAATTCGTTTCAGTTATGGAGGAACATACATAAATACAATACCTACACTTACAGATTTATTATTAGTATTGATTGATAATAATATATTAATAATAATATATTGATTGATTTACGGTGGTTTCATGAACTGAACTACGAAACCAACCAATAATATCAATTCACTAATGCTACACTAGCGCCATTCTGGTCAATTTATCAACCACTATTTAATGCTTTTTGCTTGCCACTTTTTCAGATTAACTACCACCCACACCACCCATTTAAATTTGGTATAGTCTGTGCCATTAGGTTTGTGATTAGGTCCATTGCCGGGTTTCGTCTTTTTTGTTACAATTTGTATTTTAATTTAATATGTATTACTAAATTTGGCTATTTGAAATGTAAGAAGAGAAAAATAGGACAATAATTATCCAAGATAAAATATTACTTAAAATGAACGCCATATCTTTTTTGTGCACGTTTTTAATTTACGGCTTATTGACTGCAATTATACTTTTGGTTTTGGTAAGAATATAATTCTTTTAAATCCTTTTAAAAATATAAATTCGCCTGAAAATATCTATGTTTCCTTAGAACCACTGCAAAAGTTAATAACTGCTTTATCAAAATCCCTTTTATAAGATTGGTGGACAATATAAATATGCCTTGTTGGCACCATTTATATTATTAAAAGTTTCAAATCGTTATGTGACACATTATTAGCAACATATTTTATAATAAAATCGGAGCGTTTTTTTTTTACTTTTATATTTAATTTGCATTGCAGCTTTCTATCGTTTTGTATATGATAACTAACCCATACCATAAAATTGATCGTTTCGAAGAGGAAGAAAGTTACAATGATCCTGTTAACAAGACTAAGAAGAAATTTCCAAGCATCAAAGAACCAGCTAGTGTCAACTTGTCCGTCATAGTTCCAGCTTATAATGAAGAAGAAAGGTGTAAGTTTATGTGTGACATACCTATTTACTTTATTTTTTAGTTTGTTTATTTACTTGAGGAAATGAATAATAAAAACAAAAATTCTTGTACATAGAACGGTACATTCTCAGTAACATAGGCTGTATTTTATTTTAACACTAGTGGCTTTCAAACTCAGATAATTATAACAAATAATTGCTGGATTGAGTAAGTATCCAACAGATGGCGCTATGTTGATAATCTATATAAATAAAATCGGAGTGTCTGTCTGTGATTTGCGAAAAACTGCCTCAAACTAAGCTTAGAGAGTCATTCGCATGCTGTTAAAACGTAAATAACTTTTTTTAGAATTTTTGTCTGTCTGTCTGTCTGTCTGTCCGGGGTAATCTCAGAAACGGCTGAAGCGATTTCGATGAAACTTTGCAGACATGAAGAGGGAGTCGTCAGGAGTAACATAGGCTACTTTTTGTTTATGTAAATTGCGGTACATACACAAAAATAATTTTTTTTACAATTTTTGTCTGTCTGTCTGTTTGTTCCGGCTAATCTCTGAAATAGCTAGACCGATTTTGACGGGACTTTTATTGGCAGGTAGCTGATGTAATAAGGAGTAACTTAGACTACGTTTATTTTAGAAAAAATACACCCCGGACGAAGCCGGGAGCGGGCCGCTATAAACAATAAAAAACAGGATCTATGCAATATATTCGAGTTTTTCAAACGCGATATTTTTTCTTTTACTGAAAAAAAGTTACTAACCCTGTGACTATAAAAAAAAAGAATTTTTTCGTTCATAACAATTGCATTTGTTGTTAACAACTGAAACGAAGGTTCATGCAATACGATGAGTTCTCCTAAATTGGACCAAATTATATAGTTACAAAGTTTGATCAAAATCGGTTCAGTAGTTTTAGTTTTAGAACATACATTGTGACACGAGATTTTTATATATATAGATAGTGTATTAGCTACCTAATAATTATTTTTTTTTGTACTTTATAAAATTAGTTCTTTAAATAATCATACATTCATCTTAAAAAAAAAAAAAAACATTCCATGCAAACGAAGTCGCAGCCATCCATTAGTTAATAATATGACTATTAATGAAAGAACCATATAATTATTATGTTATCACATTGTCAACAGCTATAAAACGGTAACTTTTTACTGCCTTTCCATGAAATGTTAATAAATATACAGTGATCACGAAGTAATACATAATGTATTATATAATATTTTTTATATAATTTAAATAAATATAAATTATTTCTTTTCCAGTGCCTCCTATGCTTGATGAAGCTTTAGAATTTTTAGAAAATAGAACAAAAGAAAATCCTTTATACAAATACGAAATAATAGTGGTGAGTGATGGCAGTAGTGACGACACAGTTAAATTGGCAGAATCTTATTCGCAAAAGTATGGAACTGAAAAAGTTAGATGTCTTCAATTGATCAAAAATAGGGGGAAAGGTGGTGCTGTAAGATTGGTAAGAAAAACTTTTATAAAGGCATTATCTTTACATATCGTAGTATAAAAACAAACGAGCCTCTGTATATACGCTTAGATCTTTTAAACTATGAAACGGATTTAAATGCGGTTTTCACTTATGGCAGGAGCATTAAACGAGGAAGGTTTTTACATATAATTAACCAAAAAAAATGCACCCATGAGAAGCAGTTCGCTAGTATAAAATAAAGTTGCTCCTCACCTGTCTGTCTGTCCCTCTGTATGTACGGTTAGATCTTTGTACCTATACAACGGAATTTATTGCAGTTTTCACTAATGGAAACATTAAACGAGGAAAGTTTTTATAATATGATATGCAAAAAAAAATTGCACCTGTGCGAATATATACTAGTATTTCTCATCTCTCAATCGTGGTATTATTATTTTTTCATAAAAAAGTCAAAAATTGATCATTTACAACTGAATTGAATGATAAACAATAAAAGTAGCAGTAATAATCTTAAAATTTTTACTTCTATAACATTTTCTGGGGGCACAAAACTGCACATTGCATGCGTATATATTACTTATAACAAAAAAAATTAAGTTTCTTTTTTTCATTGTTTGTCGATTTTTATTGCCTGAGGACAAAAATATACTATGGTAATTTTAATAACTCATAAAATATAATTATTTTTTTTTAATTACTATTGGAAGCAACCCAATGTATATTTTAATGTCAGTTAAAATTGCTTATTAGAATAGGGATCTATATGCAATTTTAATAATGTGATCTAAAGTTCTAAACATATTTCTTTTCATTCTATGATGCCACAAAATAATTTTGTAACGAGTGTTATTTATTTGAATTAATTGAAAAAAACACAGCTTAACCTGTGTTTTTTACAAAAACAAAATTAAAATGCAATGAATAGGATTGAGAATGCTCTAGTGACCAAATTGACCAATAGAATTTTATTTGTGTTCATTTTGTTTTCCATCATAATCTGAAATTTTGAAGATTGTGGAATTAATTTTCAGTCATGTCAAATGACATCACAAAACGTTTGATATCTAAACGCATGATGTATTACGAAATCATCAAACATATTTCATATTTTCACAACATAAGTTTATTATTTATTAATGCAAAGAAATGGGCCACAAATATGTCTGATATGGTTTTCAGGGTGTGTTTAGTTCTCGAGGAGCATTAGTGCTGTTTGCAGACGCAGATGGTGCGTCCAAATTTGAAGATATCACTAAACTAGAAATGGCCTTGAGAGAAATGCTGAAAGTAGACTACATCAATCAACCAAATGATGTTTGCGAGGAGTTAGCAATTGTTATCGGTTCAAGAGCGCATCTTGAAGATGAATCATTGGCTACCAGAAGTATATTTAGGTATAAATAAAATACTTAAATAGAAAATTAATTAAGTGAATTGTGAAATACAGAAAACCATTGTGAAATAACAGCATGTGTGCTGTATTTCACAATGTTGTATTTCAGTGAGAGCACAAAGACCTATCCCTTATCCTACAATGGTAGGCAGTAGCAGTACCTGTGGCGTTGCTTGTGCTATAAGCGATGGTAGCCATCTACCATCGAGGGGACCGTAACATGAGACAAAACTTAAATGGGAAGGAAATATTTGTGTAGGCATCCATTTTAAAGATTTCTGTTCATATTTCAGAAACATATTAATGTATGGCTTCCATTTTCTGGTGTGGCTGTTCACTGTGAAGAATATTAGGGACACTCAATGTGGGTTTAAACTTTTTACAAGAAGATCTGCGGACATATGCTTTGAAAATCTTCATGTGAATAGATGGTGAATTTTTATTTTATTATTATTATTATTAAATAATAATACTTTTATGCTACTTTTTAACCCCCAACGCCCGACAGAAAAACGGAGTGTTATACGTTTGACGTATGTGTCCGTGTTTGTGTGTATGGATGTATCTGTGTACTCCCAAACGGATGGACCGATTTTGATCCGTTTTGTTTTTTGTTTGTAAGCTGATATGATCGAGATAATTCTTAGCTATAGTTTATGAAGATTCCTTTACGTGTTTGAAGACCATCAGCCCATTAACTAGTTGACGAAGGGTTTTCACTAACTTCCACATAATGATTGATGTGAAATATGGTATACTGTTGCTTCGGTGGTATTTCCGCGACACGATAACCTTGATCTGATACTGCAGCATCAAGTAGTCCACGGGACACCCAACTCCCCACCAACTTACAGCAGATAAAGCGTGTTTGGCTCAATAGAAAGTTAGTTTATAATTTTTAACTACAGCTTTTTTTTTAATTTTTAGGGCGTTTGATGTAGAGCTCCTGTGCATAGCACAAAAACTGAACATTCCAATAGCAGAGATTCCAGTGAGATGGTGTGAAATCGAAGGTTCTAAAGTGACCCCAGTGTTGTCTTGGGTCCAAATGGGGTGTGATTTGTTCCTCATTTGGCTTAAGTATATGATCGGCGCGTGGAAGATTAAAAGTAAAACAAATTGAGCACAATTTTTCTCATCTTACGTTTCAAATAGTGATATTTTAAAAATAAATATTATTAAGTTATTATATTTTGACATCATTTTACCTTATCAAATCTTTTCTCTATAAAATACTAGCTACCCGCTCCCGGCTTCACACGGGTCCAAATTTTTTTTCCAACCCAGCCGATAAATTACCTTACACCACCATCTGTTAGATTTTTATGGAACTCCAGATAATTATAACAACTAATTGCTGGATTGAGTAAGAGATGACAGATGGACATTTTGAAAAAAAAAAAGAGATATAAACTCTTTTAAGTTGGACCGAATTACACAGTTACGAAGTTTTATCAGAATCGGTTCAGTAGTTTAGTTCATAGAGGACACGTAATATATAGTAATATAGTAAACTCAGGTTGATAGTAAATTTAAAAAAAAATATTTAGCCCATATATTTATTATAATACAAAATACTTATATAAAAGATAAGAAATACAACTAACATTGAGAGACGAAATTATGCGTTTTCATTATTATAAACTCCAATAATTAACACTTATACTTGTGAGTAAAATATAGATTCAGTAGCTAAGGGGCAATGTTACCAATGTTCTCTTACAAATTTTATTGAACCAAATCTCTAGTTTTACAAATTTATAAACACTTACAATTAAACGAGACCTAATAGGCATAGAGGTATTTTGTATAAAGTGCTTAATGCACTTACAACTCGATAAATTCCAGGAATGTTAAGAATAGTATAATAGTAATATAAGTATCATGAATTTTGAAATATCTTAGTTTAGAACCAAAACATTTTTACTGTGAAAATTGGTTATAGCGACTTTCAAGGGACCACAAAAATTGGTCGTAACAAACGGATAGTCGTTATAAGCAACATTAATTTGTTGCCATTTAGCCGTTATAACCAAAGTCCGGTGTACTTGAAATTTGGTCTAATAAAGCTTTCATCATATTCATAGTAATGAATTCATCTGTAAATTAACAATTAATTAACATCAATGTTACACCATTTAACGAGAAACATGTAATTTAAAATAGAACATTTATACATTAAACATGTTAAAACCACAACCAATATACAGAGAAATTCTTTTAAATGTACTTTGAGACAGCTTCAGCTTTCACAATAGAATATGCTAGAAAAAAATTTGGCATCGAGTGCGCTAAGTAATCAAGATTCACATAGTGGGGGTGATGAAGCTATATTAATTATTTCTTATAGTATTAAAGTAGTTTTAAGCTAGGTCACATAATAAAAGAATTATGACATAAATGACTTAAGTTATCAGGAGCCATTTATGAAAAGCATGACAAAAATATCTTTGCATAAAAACATAAAAATTCGACTACATTTTGACATAGACACTGTGTCACATGTGTCTTTATTATGAGACAAATGCGCATATTCAAAGCAGAGTTCTTATTGGCGATGACTTTTTTTTAAAATGTTTTGCTTAAAACTAATAGCCATTGTGGAATACAATGTGCTCCGGAAGGACTGTACTGAACAAAAGCCAAAGGCAACAATGTTTGTACTTAGCGGCTGTAAACTAGTGTGTGATCATATAACTTGATGAGACCACTCTAGGGAAAGTGGTATCGTCGAGTTATATCAAACTATATACGAGTAATAGGCTAGTTGACAAAATTTGGAAATTAGTTTAAAACTATAGCTTAGCATCTATTTCACCCCAAAAATATATTATTTTAAGAAAAATAGGTCTTTTACATTAGTATTTTGAGTTTTTAGAAATGAACTTGAAATTGACCGCGAAAAAGGCCAAGACTGTCATGGCGTCTTGAATGACGTCACACCTCGCGAAACAGTCGTGTTTGTTTATGACAGTTTTGTTTAATTAGGTAAGTACTATTTTGGAAATTTATCTGAAATTTTTATTCTTGAAAGTACCGAACCCTGATTTTCTTGACATTAATTTTTTTTGTTCTTTGACTACTTACTTACTTAGTTCTTTACTTGTTCTTGACAAAATAGATTTCCCGGTTCCTGCTGGTCTAACGTGAAATGCAAGTGAAGTGTTATTAAAATTACCCGTAAATTTTATAGTTTATAACATAGACATTATTTATTACTAACAAACTAAAATAGATGCTTTATATTATAGATTTTAATAAAGATTACATTTGGCAAGTGGCAGACGAAATCTTCGAGTTAGAGACAGTTATTCGCTGAGCCACGTCTATGAGTAAAATTTAGGGAGTAATTACATTTATTCAGCTCAATTCAGCTTTTGTCCATAGGAAAAACCAGTTTTATATGGCGATGCGTACGCGTACTTACAGTTGAATGGACCACTTTTGAATTATTATTATTTTTATGCAAAACTTGACAGACAGGCTGACGGTCCACTTGATGGTAGGTGGCTACCGTCGCCTATTATAACACAAACAACACCAAAGGTGTTACCAGTGCATTGCTAACCATAGTAGGACTAAGGATAAGGGATAGAGGAATGGACAGGAAAAGACCAGTTTTTTTATTATGAACAAAAGCTGAACCGAGCCGAATAAATGTAGTTACTTCTTAAAAGGAGAGATTTGTAGGCACCGACAACATTGTTCATGTGCACTTGTGTGACAAACCTTTTTGCTTTGGAACCCAAAACCCGACTGCTGATTACGGCCAACACTAAACCAAAGAGAAATGTTACTGTTAGTGCACAAGAATTAACTCTCTATACATTGGGTGTAAAGCTGAAAATTATTTTACACTTTTATTATTGTCTGTATCAATTGTTTAGTTATTATTCGATGTAACGCTTTATATAAATGATACAAAAATATTACTTAAACATTACTCTTATGGCTAATAAAAATGGACAAAATAACTAATAAATTTTCTCCAAAAAAGATAATAATATAAATGCTATGCATTTAAAAATAGTACATTGTGCAGCTTTTAGCTCTTGTACGCGCGCGAGTTCATTAGTAACTTTAAAATTGTAGATAGTTGGTACTATTAAGAAAAATACTCAATTTTGAAGTCTATTGACAAATTAAAAAACCAATAATAGAGAAGCATTTTAATTAGATTTTTTTAATCCCGATAAGATAATCCTGGGGACGGTACTGTCCGTTACAAATACCATTATGTGTTGATACTAATGAACTCAAACCCACACAAACTATAATAAGATTATTTTGTCTTATTTTTTATCACATATAGTTTTTATTATATCTATGGAATATCTCGTATAAATTTATAACAAAAACCAATATTATTTTTAAACCAATACTTTTTAATAAAGGCGAGTGCTTGTTTATTTAAAGCTGCGTTGACACTATCATAGTCTGCTCGGACCGAGTGAACTTGGATGCAACTCTTATGCTAGGGATACACGACGACACTTGACACTAGACACTCAGTGTATACATCGACTGTATATGTGTCCACTGCCGCGACACTTAGTTGCAGATGTAGTGTCCGTTTGTGGATACAGGAGCGCGTAGACAGCCAATACACTTGAACCGGGACACTAGATGTATACACCAATGTCGACACAAAAAATTGCTTACCGTGTGGACGCAATCAACACTAGTGTCGACATTTGTGTCGAGTGTCAGTGTCGTCGTGTATCTGGCGCTTTATAGTAGATCTCTTGTTCGTGGCTGATTATGAAAAATGGTTACGAAAATGGACCAAAGGGTAGCAAATCATAATCATCCCATCTGTGTACACATGGATGGAGTCCTATTTTTCCAAGTTAATTCGTGTACGAGTACTAAAACTCAATGTCGAATAAAAAAACACAAGCGTTACGTAGGTACCAAAAAAAGCGGGCTGAGCGTGACACAATTACACTTGTGGAAATGTATGAAGCAGAAGAGGTTCTTTGAAACGTAAAGCTAAAGGAATATAATTAGCTCTTCTATTAACAAATCTGCCATACTATTTTGCACGAAAGCCGTCATTTTTCGATGATGATTGAGAAAAACAATGGTTAGAAGAAAATTATACTAATGAACTGTTAACATCAACACCTTTCCTAGTACACTTATGAAGTACACTCAGTCTGAGCAGACTCTGAACATGTCAACGCGGCTTTAACATTTTAAATCAATACACTTGTGTTTTTCTTTTATCAATGACTGTATTTTGTGATGACTATGTGTGGCAATATATAATATATGGCAAAACACTGAACGACAATAATAATAAATTTGGAGATTCATGTACACTTGAAGAAAAAAGACACTACTAGAACATACATGCAATGTTAAAGAAGCTTATCATACATAATGACTGCAGACATTTCAAACAAAGTTAAGTAATTTTTCTGAAAATCCCAATTAGTAATGTAATAAGGGGAACGTTCATTAAATACGTAAGGACGGTTTTGAACATTTTTGATGCTAAAGATTTTATCTGGATTTTTTAGAAAAGGATCAATTGCACTAAAACTCAAAAATGCCTTTCTCGATATAGAGATATGTAGAGATTTTGAGAACCCCCCTCCCCTTTGGGACCTTCACGTAATTAATGATTGTCCCCTGAAATGCAGATTTACACTGAGCCAGTATCAATCGCAAACACATTTTTAATCTATATCAGAATAAAATAATAAATAATCGAAGATCCAGTAGAATGAGATAAAAAAGCAACCAGGGTACCATTCAACCTTCAGATCCACAACCTCAACTTCTTACTAAGTTCAATTCCCACAAAGTTTTTTTATTATTTAAATACTTGGTGTTGCTAAAAAAAATCTAAAACTCAAAGTACTACTCGACTTCCTTTTGATTTTAACAGTAACTCAAATAACCAGTTAGAGTTTGTCCACAAGGATATAAGAATGTAGACTTAATATTATAAACAGGAATACTATCGTGTGCATTTTTTTTTAAATCACCATAACGTCATTTGAATAAGTAATATATTTTACGCCCTATTTACTGATATACACTTTTATCAAAGAAAACAAGAATGTTTCGCTTTTGATTTCATGTTACAAGTGTCCAAATCATTACATGCTTACAATCAAGACGTTTATCGTGCGTATTGAATAATTTGCTAAATGTGACTAATGATAGTTTGTTTCCGATATATACAGATATGGTTTGTGTATATAAAAAAAAACGCATCTGAGCGTGTCGTATATATAACCTAATATAAGAAGACGACATTGGAGTCTTGAAGGAATAAGGAATTTAGAAATTAAACATTATAGGAAGTAATGGACCTGAAAGCTGTTTGCAAAGTCAACTCAGTGTAAACCACGTTTTAATAGTAAATTATTTACATAAATTTATTATTACACAAAATAACATCCATTAAAACATAGAAACCTTTTTCATTGTTATCCTTTATATTATAAGAATATAAATCTTTTTTTTTTTGTAAGAAGTATTCACTTAATGTTTGATCCGAAACAATTGTGCCCATCTTGTTCGAGGCTAAAAGAAATTAAACAAATACTTTTTAGACCATGAAAACCAGGTCAAAGTAATACTTTTATCTGAAATATGGTACCAAGGTTGGCTTTCGATTCATATGCGTAGAAGAACATAAGGTTTTTTAATAATATGAGGTATATTTAGAACAATTCAAGAATTTGTCTATACCTTCAATCCAAACACCATTTTTAAAAACTGTTCATAGTGAATCGTAATGACGCCATCTTGGTCGGTGTCGAATTGACGGAAAGCAGATGTTAAAGTCTGTAAAGAAAAATTATTACCTATAAAATAAGTTAAATGTTAAAAAAACAAAATTTTTATTTATTTATTTATTTATTTATTTTATTTTAGGGAAATTTACAGGTACAAATACATAACAATAATCAGAGTAAATAGCTTAAACCTAATAAAAAATTTCCACTTATAGATTTCAAATTATAGATACAAACTATATATTACAAACTAGTCTAAAACAACGATAATATTATAGTTGGCCATTGAAGAATTTATCAGCTATAATATTATGAATATTATAGCTATAATATTAAGAATTTATGAATAGTATGTATATAATATTTACAGCAGTTCTCAAATTTTTTCAGTGACGAAACTATTTTGGAAAGTGAAATAGTTAAAGATGCCATTTAATAAAACTGTGTCTCATCTCGAGTATCAGCCCAAAAATCCTGGTACTTGAGACAGTAAATCTTTTAAAAAGTCCTGGGACTACAACTCACAGGACATCCAAGAGCCCACTAATTCTAATTCTATTCTAATGAATGAATTCAAATTATGCAACTCTTTATTTAATTTTTTCAGTTAATGTCGAAATATTATTATTATTTTTTTCATTATGACTAGCATTTTCGAAGAAACGGAGGTTTTGCAGAGCACACTATGTATGGAAATTTGTTTTTTTTTATTTGACTTAAATAAAATATACTTACATAAAGTGTGACGCAGCACTGTATGAAGTCATCAAATAATATTGTGCCCCTGCCAAATCTATCAAACTTTTGCACCATCACGCTGACCACTTCGTCCGATAGTCTATATCCGAAGGCCGTAAGAGCATTCTTCAGCTCCTGTCTATCAATATTGCCGGAATTGTCTTTGTCAAATGAACGGAAACAGTTTTGCCAATCTGTCACATATTTCCACAACGCTCCAAAGTCTTCAAACGATATTGCCCCTCTGTTTTGCTTGTCAAACATACCTGTAATACAAAACATTAATTCTTCATTAAACCTTCAAATTTAGCACCTACATGCCTATATTAGCAAATGAGCCCCTCAGATGAGTGGTTAGCTACCTCAATGCTCATGTCTCAGAGATCCCGGGTTCAATTACCGGCAGGGTCAACTTTGAAAATGAATGTTTCAAAGTTGGCTCCGTTCTAGATTTGGGAAGTTGTGGCAGACAGAGCGCACTGTGTTTCGCAGTCGTTTGGAAAGTCCATTTGTCGGCAGTTATTTACTTTACTTAAAGAAATTGTCAATTTTTAACAATAAAATTTTAATTATATGTTTACCAATCATTAGACGCACTGTTTCGGGGTTGAATGGATTCCATGTTCCATTCGACAAAGCCTGTTGAAGTTCATCTGCAGAGATATAGCCACTTCCATCTTTGTCAACTCTGAAAAAAGGTTTCTCCATTGAACCATTTATTTTTAAAAATATGCTCTATTTGGAAGGAATGTTGATATTTTTGTAATTAAGAAATGTTTTTTAAAGCTGTCACACAGTCAGGCCATACACCAAGAGGATAGGAAACTTCCAAGAAATATATCACAAAAATGGATGAAATTAGAGTAAATAGTGTTGTTTCCTTTTTTCATGTATACAGTTCTAGCAGATATGGGTAGGGATTGAGTAGGACAAAGATGAATTTGTCAGTGTAAAAATAAAAAATGATGAAGAAAAAGTTAATAAAAATATGATGTAATATTTTTCTCTGAATAAAAACTTATAATTAAATATAGTACCTACAAGAAAATGAACTCAATATTCTATAATTACGTAGATATCTTTAGTCATGTTTGGTTTTATACCATACGTTACTAACATCCCATAAAATACTAACATTAAGGCCCCGATGGAGTGAAATAGAATTTCGTTATTTACTCATCTCCAATTAAATATAGTACCTACAAGAAAATGAACTCAATATTCTATAATTATGTAGATATCTTTAGTCATCCTAGTGGAGTTGTGTAACAACACATCTAAGTGGAGTTGGCCCTAAATAACATCATAACTGTATATAATAGGTATAACTGTCAGTTCTCAAGATCAAAGTCAATGTGATAAAGGGTGGTTTTAAAATTAAATTAACATACCTTCTAAAAATATTCCACAAGAATTCTCTGCTGGGCATGGGAGATTGAAATGCCATTGTTATGCTGAAACATATTTTTTCATAATCAGAGATTACTAATAATATATCAAGACAAAAATAAGATTGTTGATTAATTGTTTTAGTATAAGTATACCTATACAATCACATACTAGCTAGACACATATTATTTAATTTGTGGTTGTCTGCAATTAGCAGTGTAGTGATGATATCATCAAAAATTGTAAACTAAATGGTTTTAATCCATCATTCTACAACCTATATGTAAGGTTCTGTTTTATATATGGTTTGTATGAAAAACTTAAGATCCCAAAAAGCGTCGTCAAGTCTCCAGTTTATGAATTACGAGTTGGTGCCCATGACTTTGTCTGCATTGAAAAAGAAAATATATGAGTAATAATTACTATATGATGAGATATCGCAAAAACAGTTGCCAATTTGCACGATCTGATGGGATGAAAATAAGACTTTTTGTCACTGCATCTGCCAGTATTATATTTAATGTCACTATTCACCGACAATTGGCGCTAGAGTTGACGGAAATCGAAATTATACTAAAATTATAGACATATATAAGCATGATGTTATTTAAGCAGTTATCACACTACAATTTGAAGGATTCCAATTTAGGAAATTGGAAAGTGTAATCGCAGTTAGAACAGATTGGACCCAATTTAGATTTTATCTATTTTCAATTCTATGTCTTCGATTTAGAAATCAATTTAGTGTAGTGTGATCACTAGTTCACTACTTAGGTTCCTAAATTGGATTCCTTCAAATTGTAAAGTGTAATAACCGCTATAGCCTACAGCCTTCCTCCTTCCTCGATAAATGGACTATTCAACACAAAAAGAATTTTTCAATTCGAAACAGCAGTTAGTTCCTGAGATTAGCGAGTTCAACCAAACAAACTCTTCAGCTTTATATAATAGTATAGAAGTATAAATTTGTGGCATTCATAGGGCTCATTTACAGCTTCTCAAAATTTAAGTAATGCAATATTATAAGAGAACACGAGATCGATATTGTGAAGTTAGATCCAAATTAACTACATCATTGATAATTTATTTAAAAGCAAATGTTATATCGTCGTTTTCTTTTATTCAGTACAGTTTGAATTTTTTAGTGCTGAGTTTGTATTATGATTTTTGTTTTGTAATTGAGTCCTACTTTTTTTTAAACGTATTTAAATTTACCTTGTCACTTATTAATGGAAGTATTATTTTCCAGTGTCGTCTGTACTTAGAAATGTCACTTTTATAGTATCCGCACACCGTTCTACAAATCTACTAATAACAAAACTTATCCAGTCCTACCTTCGTGTTATCAATTCACTCTTAGGCCCTTCGTACACAAGGCTACGCAAATCTTCGATACCAATGTTGTATACTACATTAGTATCGAGTCGCGAGTATCGAGTAGCGCACGGTTCGTACACACGACACTGAATCGCAAGACGCAAGTTGCTTATTCAGCCACATCAGGCATTGCGGCTCAACATATCACACGTTTACAAAATGTCTGACACGAGTGATGATGAAACTTTAATTTTGTACTATTTTTACCGGAAACAAAGAACTCGTCGCAATAGGAGATACTGGGTTCATCCGTATATTGAAAGAAACATAAATTGCAGACTGTTTGTGGCTGCAAAAGAATTAGAACAAACAGATGCGAAATTCTTATCATTGTACAGAATGTCCAAAGAGAGCTATAGACATTTAGTGGATTTACTTGTTCCACATATACACCAGAGAGACACACACATGAGAGAGTGTGTAAGCGTGGCATGGCAGCACTCCCATGGCAATGTAATTATATTGTATAAATATTATTATAAAGTTCAAATAAAGAAATCATGTAAATGCAAAGAAATATTTTACTGAACTACACACCATTTAGCAAGTTCCATTTTTCATTTTTAGGGTTCCGTACCCAAAGGGTGAAAACGGGACCCTATTACTAAGACTTCGCTGTCTGTCTGTCTGTCTGTCTGTCCGTCCCTCCGTCTGTTGAAATTTTCACAGATGAATGTATTTCGGTTGCCGCTATAACAACAAATACTAAAAACTAGAATAAAATACAACAAACGTGTTTTTTTTAATACATAACGGTACGGAACCCTTCGTGCGCGAGTCCGACTCGCACTTGGCCGGTTTTTGCTATTAATTTACAACAAGATCAATGAATCATGATCTTAGATCACAACAACATCGGCAATCCGGCGGGTTACAACAACAGCATCGGCTATCATACTTAAATGTGTTCACAAAATATCCTGTATGTGCGTAAAATAAAAACTAAACAATTAAAACAAACCGTACTGCCAAAAAGTGCTACTAGGTACTATACTGACTATATTCAAGACTAAAAATATACCTACCTGTTAAATTAACGGCCTTTCCTACTGCTACCCAAGCTTTTTCTGTAATGTCCTTTTTTGAATATTCTTTTAAGGTATAATTATACAAACAATGATATTTCTCCACCTCGGAAACAAATTTAATATTTAATAATTGCTCCGCCATTTTTGAAATCGCTGCGACTTGTGTAGCGACGATCTCGTCCGGCAGGTATCGCACGACTGGCGCGACGCGAGTCGCGTGACGAATGTCGGCGACGCGACTCGTGTACGAACCTCAATGGATTTGTATGGCGGTAGTCGCTTGGAGACTAGAATCATCGAGTATCGAAGATTTGCGTAGCCTTGTGTACGAAGGGCCTTACTGTGTATTGTAGTTTAATAAGAGCATGAAATCAACCAACAAACTAATATAAATCACTAGATAAAAATTAGAAACTAGAAACCTAGAAACCGCTAAAGGTAAAGATAAAGATCAAGGAATATAGTACTCTCTAAGCGAGAGGTAAAGATCAGGCTGGCGCAACTCAAAGGAAAGAAAATGATGTATGAAACAGGTGGATTGGGTAATGCCGGAATAACCCGACTAAGTCAAGGCGATTGCGAAACCCATTAAGTTATTAGACATCACCGATTCTCTAATTTGGCCGTATTATACATCAAAACCACAATAAACCTGTATGTATAAGTTACTCTATGCAATAAACCATCGGCGGCCATATTGATGTGTTGCAATATGGCGTCTTTCATTTCAACTGCTTTGTTTGTTTGTTGTTTATTTTCGGATTTTTCGGCAAGCAGAGTATTGATTTTTATAAAACTTGCCAAAATTTTAGTGTTTAAATACTCTTTCTTCGTAGTGTTATATTTGGTGTATCGTGTTTAGTGTTCTAGATGCCGAAAGTAAGCTGCGAAATATGTGGCCTAAGAACGAGTCGCATTGATAATAAAAAACGAATATTTTTGGCCCAATTCCCGCTGGATGAAGATAAGTTAGTACATATTATATCTTGCTGCTGTTCTAAAACCATGTATAATATAGTTTATTGGGAGTTTAGTTCAAATTTTCGAATAAAATTGTGTTGCATGTAAAATGTAAACAATAGTGCAGTGCCATTTTTTATCGACAATCGGCAAAAATTTCTTTTTGATTTTATTGCACTGAATGATAAGAAATGAACACATGCATACACCCCAATGTACCAATTGGTTTGTTTTAGTTTTATTTTGCCTTTCTTTTTTATTTATATGTATATTTAACTAAAAAATAACATTTATTATTCATTTACTTTCTAGGTGCAGGCAAGACTTTGAAAAGAAAAAAACAACAAATGAAATGCTGTTCCATGTATCGGAATCTCTGCCAATCCATTGAACGATGAAGTTTTCAGTGAACTCCCTCTCCATATTGCTAAAAATGCTGTAAGAGATGAACTCATGCATACACCCCAATGTACCATTTGGTTTGTTTTAGTTTAATTTTGCCTTTATTTTTTTATTTATATATTTAACTAAAAATAACATTCAATATTCATTTACTTTCTAGGTGCAGGCAAGACTGAAAAGAAAAAAAAAACAGCTGTACATACAACAAATGAAATGCTGTTCCATGTATCGGAATCTCTGCCAATCCATTGAACGATGAAGTTTTCAGTGAACTCCCTCTCCATATTGCTAAAAATCCTGTACAAACAACAAATGAAATGCTGTTCCATGTATCGTTCCAATCCATTGAATTACTTTATGAAATTATTATTACGTTATACATGACATAATCCAATTTTTATGTGTGTTACAGAACCTTCAACGTCGACCTTGGATACTGCCGTAATTAACTTAAAAAATAAATAGATCCTGCAGTCCTCAAAGATTTTATGTGAAGTTACTCTTGTGGCTAGGGAGCTGGGTGCCAAAATTTCTATATGATTTGTTCGTGTTAGGATGATGTACCATAAAAAAACATTAAGGACTGCGTCTGCCACCATGACAGCCCTGCGTTGTCAATTGAACGACGAACTAATCTCCTGGTATCAGTAATCCGGTTGTTCACGTCACTCGAACTGTTGAGCCTCCTCTTGTATCAGTAGTTCGGCGCTGGTGCTTTGTTTTCTAAGGTACTGTATGTACACATAAGGCTCTTATAATAATATCAAGGAACTTCAATAAGTGTCCATTATTCAACCTCTTTATTTAATTAGCCACTTGTTATCAATGTATTTTGTAGAGATTCCTTGTGCATCAAATGCTCTAAGTATGGCCATATCGATTGACAGTGTAACTCTTCCTAGCATTTGATTTACAATTTGATATATCTTTTTTATATTTTTAAAGTTATTATTACTCCGTCAGTCGGCGATAACCGTAAACTGTATGATAGTAATAAAGCGATGATTGTAATTATTTGTTTTTTTATTTGTCAATAAATAATATTTAAAATAATTATGTAAGGCCTTTTTTTGGGATTTTCATAAAACCATAGACTATAGAGTCAATTATACTATCGACCTTATTTATCGTAACAATAGCACATCCTTATTTTTATGTTCGTTATGTTGGCAGCATCGTACTTGTTAATTTTGGTTAGGTTGGTATTGGAGCAGTCCATCTTTGTCATAGAACAGTGGATATCATTTTCATTGTATGGGAGTCCCGTCTCTTAAAACGTAGTGATTATATACTCTTTGGTAAAGATGTATATAATTTACAACAGAGTATATATGTTCCTTGATGTCACTTGATGTATAATAAGTTGCTCGGTAAAGGGGCTAATAAACCTGTTGGACTGGTAGCAAAACGTAGTGATTATATACTCTGTGCTGGTAGCTGGCAGGAGTCAAGCAGGAGTGGTAGGGTTGGTTTTGGAAAAAAAATGGCATAAACAATATGCTAAATGGACACAGAACAATTCTCAGTTGAAATTGTCAAAATTTATAAAATAAATTGGACGAAAACAAAGGAATAAGGAATTGTCGCACAGACTAACTAGTACGCTAACGCTAACAGACAGGGCACTCCTCAGAGTAAACATAAGCAAGCTATAGAGCGAACGTTAGCGAGTATGCACTGTAAGCACGGGTTTGAACAGTATCGAAATTGCAATGGCGACGCTATTAATCACAAATGTCATGTGCGCTGAATGTTTCTCCCGCCGATATTTATTTAAATTTAATGTTATAATGGTGAATGTGCAGTACCAAGCTGTAAGAACGATTCACGGAAGCAAACTAATAAGAACAATGATTTTTCTTTTCATCGGTAAGTAATATTTTGATTAGAAAACACGGATTTTAACAAAATTACTCATGGCGAGAAAGGAGGTTGCGGGAGGCGCGGGGCGGGTCCACGCAGGACGCGTTTCCACGCCTTCCGCTTCACACCTCCTCCGCCTTGAAGATAGTGCTGTACCACGTTGTACTCGAATATTGTGTAATAACATGATTTCTTCCGTAATAATAATATGTAAGTATTAGACATTAATATTGTTTGTATTATCTACTAACAAATTATGGATTAATATTTAAAATAATTCCCCCTTCACGTCGTTACGCCCCGCTGTCGTCCAGTCGTGTTGCTTACTGTAGACAACATACAAATTTTTCTTTACTTTGAAATCATTATTTTATTCTAGTTTTACAAAATATGAGATTTATAAATACTTACCTACATGATTATGTTACGTACCAACATAATAGATACTTATAAATAATAAGTTATTATAAGTACCATACCAAATTGAGGCATTTAAGTAAGTATTACTTACCTACAAATATATAATAAAATACATACAAGATCGTACAACAAAATAATATAAAAAATACATACATACAAAATACATACCTACTTAATACTTAAACTAATGAAGTACTGACATTTACGCACAGACATTAATCGTGGCACATCACTATTCAACCGCTACATCTATCTATCAGTATCTATAGAACATCTGCTTACACTTGGCATAATGGACAACAAGCGACGTTAGCGCTCTATAGCTTGCTTATGTTTACTCTGAGGGGCACTCCCATAGAGATAATCCAACGATAATCTCGATTCTATTGAAAGTTCACATATCATGTATGACAGCTGTTTTTTTTTCCAATTCAGGCATGGATACTAACGGATTAGCCAAAAATTTCTTTGCCTAGCCTTCTACGCAATTATGTTTAATTTAAATTTCCTATTTATATATTTAGTGGGGTTTTCTTGAAAAGGATCAAGGAATGTTAAAGGCAATGTTAAAAAAAATACTTTGCTACTTTTTTTATTTTTGTTTTATATTTATTATAAGCTTTTAATTGCATCGAAGGCAAATTTTCATTTTCTGATCTCGAAACATGGGTTCCTTTTAAAATTTTGTTTATTATGTTGCACCAATTAAATACTGTTAATCTTAAAGTTAATAAGCATTCAAAAACAATATCATTATGAAGTTGGCAGTATAAAAAGCTAAACAAGTACTTGTGGTATCATTACATAGTTCCAAACTCAAGCGGACACAAATAAACTCAAAGAGTATATAATCACTACATTTTAAGAGACGGGACTCCCATACAATGAAAATGAAATTAACTGTTCTATGAAAACGAGGAAGTGCTCCAGTACCAACCTAACCAAAATTAAAAAGTACGATGCTGCCAACATAACGAACAAAAAAATAAGGATGTTCTATTGTTACGATAAATGAGGTCGATAGTATAATTGACTCTATAGTCTACGGTTTTATGAAAATCCCAAAAAAAACCCTTACATAATTTTAAATATTATTTATTGACAAATAAAAAATCAAATAATTACAATCATTGCTTTATTACTATCATACAGTTTACGGTTATCGCCGATTGGCACCCAGCTCCCTAGCCACAAGAGTAACTTCACATAAAATCTTTGAGGACTGCAGGATCTATTTATTGTTAAGTTAATTACGGCAGTATCCAAGGTCGACGTTGAAGGTTCTGTAACACACATAAAAATTGGATTATGTCATTTATAACGTATTAATAATTTCATAAAGTAATTCAATGGATTGGCCCGATACATGGAACAGCATTTCATTTATTGTTTGTACAGCTGTTTTTTTTTTCTTTTCAGTCTTGCCTGCACCTAGAAAGTAAATGAATAATAAATGTAATTTTTAGTTAAATGTACATATAAATAAAAAAGAAAGGCAAAATAAAACTAAAACAAACCAATTGGTACATTGGGGTGTATGCATGTGTACATCTCTTACAGCATTTTAAGCAATATGGAGTGGGAATTCACTGAAAACTTCATCGTTCAATGGATTGGCAGAGATTCCGATACATGGAACAGCATTTCATTTGTTGTTATTTTCTTTTCAAAGTCTTGCCTGCACCTAGAAAGTAAATGAATAATAAATGTTATTTTTTAGTTAAATATACATATAAATAAAAAAGAAAGGCAAAATAAAACTAAAACAAACCAATTGGTACATTGGGGTGTATGCATGTGTTCATTTCTTATCATTCAGTGCAATAAAATAAAAAATAAATTTTTGCCGATTGTCGATAAAAAATGGCACTGCACTATTGTTTACATGCAACACATGCAACACAATTTTATTCGAAAATTTGAACTAAAGTCCCAATAAACTATATTATACATGGTTTTAGAACAGCAGCAAGATATAATATGTACTAACCTATCTTCATCCAGCGGGAATTGGGCCAAAAATATTCGTTTTTTATTATCAATGCGACTCGTTCTTAGGCCACATATTTCGCAGCTTACTTTCGGCATCTAGAACACTAAACACGATACACCAAATATAACACTACGAAGAAAGAGTATTTAAACCAAGGAACATATATACTCTTTAGCAAGAGATTTAAACACTAAAATTTTGGCAAGTTTTATAAAAATCAATACTCTGCTTGCCGAAAAATCCGAAAATAAACAACAAACAAACACAGTTGAAATGAAAGACGCCATATTGCAACACATCAATATGGCGCCGATGGTTGTTTGTGGTTTTGATGTATAATACGGCCAAACTAGAGAATCGGCGATGTCTTTAATAACTTAATGGGTTTCGCAATCGCCTTGATTTAGTCGGGTTATTCCGCCATTAAAAATTTCCTCCGTTTCATACATCATTTTCTTTCCTTTGAGTTGCGCCTGCCTGAATAAACTTACACTCCCTAAAACATCAACAAATAGAATAAAAATAAAAAAACGGAAACGTCAAAATTAGTTCTCGGTACTTTCGAGGGCAGCGTTTCAAAATGATACACGAATTATCTGTCATTTTTATGGGACAGCCTGTCCAGTGGTATATATTACGTCAGTGGTTTCACACCACAGAGCAAGGATTTCTGTCTGCTATATATCGACAGGATTTATGTAGGTATATATATATGCTGATATGCTACGAGCTTTCATGCTTCGGTACTAAAATGGCGGATGTCTCAAGTAATGAACGAAAAATAAAGTTAACTAAAAATGGGAAAGTTGTGAAAAGGCGCACACGTAATCCCGAAGGTAGAATTTAGACTTCTTTTTGAATATAATTAGTCTAACTTTTTAATAATTTAAACAAATATTATTATATAGATTTCGTTACAATCCATTGTATTCACCCTTCACCAAGTTGACTCTTACTACTTTTTGACACGTAAAACAAAATTATTCATATTTTGCCAAGCTTATGTATAAGCCGAAAGAGGTTAAATAAATGTTTTGTGAACTACTTACTGTATTTTAACTTGTTGACTTGTTGATTAAAATGTTTTTATACAACCATATACCTATTCTATCTATTAGTTATCTATATAATACTTATAACACACATACCTACACCTAAAAAAACACTAACAAATACAGAAGAAATAATTTTATTAATACAATACAATAATTATCTAGTAGAATGCAATAGAAAGGATAAAAGTTCACATAAAAACAATTTGTTTAATCCTATTTGTCTATGAAATTCTGTTAATTGTTTATCCATGACCAGCTGAACCCGGCGGCTAGTCTTTTTTCGTTTCCCTTAGAGCTTAAGCATGCGGAAGCTAAATTTTTATATATAAATAATACCATACAAATTCAAGTCACATATACTTCAAGTACCACCTATCTAAACAATTTTCAAAAATTGGTATCAATGTTTTGTTTATTTATTTGTATTTGGATCATCAATGTTAAAAAAATGTTTTGTATAATTTTCACAGAATGGCATAAACAAAAACAAAAGCGCCTTCGAATTGCTGGATTAGAGTACATAAATGCCAATGGCAAAGTTGTCCCTCCGAAGCAACCGGGCCCTGACTGCAATTGCCGTAGGAGATGTTTTCAAAAAGTTTCTGATGATGTAAGATTGAAAACTTTCCAAGGCTTTTATTCCATGAAAACACACGATGAACAAAATGCATATTTATTTGGCCTTATGAGACAAGTAGACGTGAAAAGAAAAAGAGTGAAAACTAGTAGACGAAGAACTTGCACATTTGAATATTTCATCAGAGTCAAAGGAAGAGAGACGCAAGTTTGCCAAACGGCATTCAAGAACATTCATGCCATCACAGAAAGAAAAGTAAGAGTGCTATGCAAAAAAATGGACGACGGAGTCATGTTTCCCAGTGACAATAGAGGCAAAAGTAGTCATCGGCGAGCAGGTGAAGTTCGTCTTCCCAATGGAGTCATTGAACAGATCAAAAATCATATTTATTCTATAGTGCACACTCATCGTTTAAAAGATTTCATAAGGCTAGATAAAATTGCGGGGCTGGAAATTAATATTTCTAAAATGTGGAAGGATTACATCAAAACATATGATCCAGACAACATAACAGCTACCATGCCCAAATCGAAAAGAAGTATTGAAATAGAGGTTCCTTCTATTGATCCGACGACTCAAATTCAACCGCAAATAACCAATCAAGACTCGTTTACGCCACTTATCTATCCAGGCAGTGGGCATCTTGTCAACATGGCTGAAAATTATTTTCAAAATCAGTATCAAACCAGTGCACTCACAACACCTAACCCTACAAACTTCTATCAAACTCCAAACGGAGAACAAAGTATGGGGATCCTTGTACAAACCGCTGCTGCGAGATCAACACAACCGGCCACAGCATATATTGTATTGCAAGCGAAGCCCGAGCCATCCACAACTATCACAGTCCAACCGACAACATACAGTCAAAATTCAACAATTGAACATGAGGCAAAAGATGAAGAAAGAAAAGTTAAAAAGGAGAAAAAGAAGGGGCCCTTAGTCAAACAGTGGAGATACACAAATATATTTCATGACGAAATCAATGGTGCTGCGTTAGCGGCCATAAAAACTAGACTTGGTATGTACTATGCAGAAAGTGACGCCGCAAGAAAAAAAGCAAAGCAAGTTCGACCACCTGAACAACCTTTGCAAACGCAAACTCCGCCTGAACAATTAAGATCAACACACACTGTCACTATTTACACACATGCACACACAAACACAGTCACTTAATGAACTCACTAAAACTTAATTTTGTAAATCCATAATATGGCATGAATGCTTCTCTTGTTTGGCTAAGAAAACATTTTCTAAATATCTTCATTGGAAAAAGGTTAGAACTTTGTAGGTATTGGATTTTTTTTGAAAATTCATTATCATTTCTTAGACCTAATCAAAAGTGCAAGCACATATTCGTGTAAGGTAAGGGATACAGCTAAAATTTTATAGAATTTGAGACCATATTGCCATAATTACAATATTTTTATAGCTACTCTCACAAACATGATCCAAAATACCTATAAATAAAGTGATAGCTACTAATTTATGTATACTTCTATTCTGATTCACATCTTCTATTTCTGATTATCCTTGAGGAATAATGGTTGAATTGTGTGTGTATACATTTAAGGATATAATAATCGTTTTTAATTTTTATTGTGAAACTTAGATCAAGATATTATATTATGTTTGTTGAGAGTAAGTTCAAAGAAGTTACTTTTTGTCCCTTATCGTGCAATTTGCCCTTGAAACGTGGCATATCAATTTTTAAGTAAAACCAGGAATTACTGCAAAAGTGGGGTCAGTCCAAGTACTCCGCTCTAAGGTTAGAGTGTGCCGGTTTCCTTAACTCGACGCCTTAGGTCGGCGTAAATTGGAGCATTGCACGGTAAAATATTTAATTTTTTTTCATGTATTTGGTACTTTAAATGCTTTTAATATATTATGATTCAAATTTCAATTTATGTATCCCTAGTAGTACCACTGAGCAGTACCATTGATGGTAAAAGTTCGGTGATTTGTATCAACCGAACTCGATTTAAATCTTTGAACCGAACTATTGCTACTCAAAAGTTGCCCTACTTCGCTCAACTGAACTAACAACCGAACTACTGCTACTATTAGACGTACTTACCGCGCAATGAAATTTAAATTAGGTACCTACATTCAAAGCATTTCGTCGGCTTAGAGTGTAAACCTGCTAACAGTATATTAGGTAAATTCTCAGGAGACAAAAAACATTCTTAAAAAAATATAAATCTATTATAAGAAAAGGATTTTACATTTTTAAATATTTATTTGTATTCCTTACAATATGAAATAAAAGAAAGGTTATTAAATTCAATATTTATTTATTTATAACCACTTTTGTAACTTAGCAGGATTTTGTAATCAAATACAATTTTTAATATAGGACTTTCCATAAACAAAAATATTTTTTCCTTGACTGCAAAATTATAAATTTAGTTTTAATAACAACCCTAAAACATTTTTTTACAATTATAAAGTTATTTTATCATAATTAAATTTAACAATTCACATTTTAGAATATTTTTTTCAGTTTTGAAATTTACAAAAACTTAATTATCTTAACAAAGTCAAATTATAATAGCTTCTCTTAATTTTAAAACAAAACAAATATAAACTCAAAATTAACAAAAAGCATACTTTTTCTCCATATATAAACATATTATTCTCTCTTTTAGCATAAGCTAATTTAAACTGGTTTTCCCTAATAATTAAAGTTTTCTCTTAACTACTAAAAATCATATTAGGTAGGTAACTTAGGCAAACATATCTCAGTCTCAATATTAGTTAACTAACTAGTCATGAAGTAAATTATCATAATAATTACGGTAGTCTTCAGGTAACGTATCTTTTAAATACTGCAAGTCTTCGAACTTTCTTTTTGTTATTTTCCTTCTAGTAAGGTGCTGATTTCGAAGTGCATCAAAAGGCAAAGCAGTAATTGCTGGAGATTTCCGTTGCGGTAGTACGGCCCATTCTTCTGTGAATCTTAATTTAAAGAATACATCACCATTTGGCGTGTACCGAAGAGCTTTTATATCAGTAACTTTAGGATCACCTTTACCACGTCCAGGTCGAATGCTTTTGAAAAAACCTACTTCATTAAAGCTTTTGAAAAAACTATGGTTTAAGTAAGTTACATCGTAAGGTTTGGGGTGTTTTCGTGCTGATCTGCAAATGGAGATGTATTCCGCAGGCACATTGATATTTTTGTTTTTAAGAGCCCTTTCAACAGAGGAATGGATGCTGTCGGCTTCCATCTGTGTATGCCCAACTTCAAGAAATTTCTGTTCTATTATCATGTTGTTGTTCATAGCCGTACATATCAATGCATTAGACATTACACAGTTTCTATTTTGATAGGTACAACCATCGCTATAAAAAATTAATTTATTTGGTTTCATTGTTTCATTTTGTAAAATCTTTTTCTCAATTAAGCTAACCCAAATACTTGCAAACTCTTCAGAATTCAAGCCTCCTTCGGTTTCGTTCCATAAATAACAGTAGCCATTTTTGTTATTTAAATTATAAAAGGCAAGGTTGTGTATTTGGAGCTTAGTTCTATAGTACAAACTACTAATATTTGATTTAGGCGCCATCAGAACTGCCTGCAAGTCAAAAGTAAAAACAACTTTCTTCACGTATATCTTTTTCTTTCTCTGTTCTAGCTTCTTCTTTCTTCTTTAGATGTTCTGGATAATCTTCTTGAGATTTATTCCCAACTTTATAGAGAGCACATATTTCACATTGGTCTTTTTTTGGGTGGAACAATCCGAGGTTTTGATTATCAAATTCTTCATGAAATTAGATGGATAAAGCATTCACGTTGCGTGTTTTACACCAATCGTTCACATAAAAATCGTAAAGGGGTCGTTTTGATCGCCACTCTGGCAACAAGTATTTCTTTTGTGTACTAGCACGACAGTAGTGCGATTCCATTGTTAGCAGTGACTCTAAAAACTTTTTCAGCTCCATGCATTCTAATTCGAAAGGCTTAGAAGTAGAATTTTTTCTTTGAACTGAATCAAAATCCTTGTTATTCCTTTTAAAAGCAATCCCTCTTTTATTTTTCCAATTTAAAGCAGTCCATCTTCTGATCCCAAGAGTATTCAAAAACATAGTTCTACAGACTTTAATTGGCTCGTCACCCTTTTTTAAATGGTAAAATAAAGATTGTGCTCTTTTCGATTCTTTCTTAGTTTTTCTTCCTCTTGGTCTCTTAACAGGCAAGATTGTTACAAGATTATCAACATACATTTTTTTTCTGGCCAGCTAATACTCCAAAATTCTTTAAAAATGTTCTGCCTATCTGTCTCTGTGAACATTGAACATTTCAAAGATCCTTTCTGAGTTTCTTTACACAAGCATCTATTTTTCATTACCCTAGACTGCCTCGGAATTTCATAATTCCATTTTTCTTCCATAATACTGTTTTCCAGTCTCTCTCAACTTTCTGTTTCTTTCAGCATACCAATTTGATTTTTGAATCTGAACCCTTTTCTTTCTTTTATTGCTTTTCTTTGGATAGTTTTCGTAATCAGACTCAGAGTCAGAATTAATTTTATATGGTACCAGGCCTTCTTGCATACTTTCATCTGATATCAGATCGTCTATTTGGTTGGATGGGTTTGATAAAATAGGATGATCGATAATACCTGTTAAAGAATTTCTTTGGCTATTTTCAATTTCTTGTGTAGTACTCTGCTCGATAGTGTCTTCAGAAACCAGACTATTGCTACAGTGGTGGTCATCAGTCATCAATTCGACCATGTTAGACAAGGGCGAGTTTGAGGTTAAAGGGGAAATTACACTACTATCTTTGAATTGGACTTCATGTTCTACATTTTGACGACACGTTTGGTCTAGTGGCTAGTAACCCTAGCTATTAACCAAACGGTCGCGGGTTCGAATCCCGCTAGGGGCAAATGTTTATGTGTTAACATTTATCTTTGTACCTGAGTCATGGATGTTTGTATTTATAATATGTATGTATTTACAAAAAAAAAGTAATCTATGTATTATATCAACTGTCTGGTATCCATAATACAAGCATTAAGTTGCTTAGTGTGGAACTAGATGGTGCTGTGTGGAATGTGTGAAGATATTTATTATTATTATTATTATTCAATGTAACAATTTATAACGTCCGAGTTCAGAATCACATCATCGTCTTTAATGTTACTATATTTTGGTGCGAGTATATTAGAAATATCTTCCAGTATTACATCATTAAATATGGATGGTGAGAGTGAGTTGCAATTGGTACTTAAGCTTAAGTCATTAGGTAATGCTTCAGATGAAATTAATTCGATTTCGACATTTTGGACTACAGACCATTCTTCAGAAATAGGTGCCTAAGATGATGCCGGCG
Source organism: Synanthedon andrenaeformis (assembly GCA_936446665.2). NCBI lineage: Eukaryota > Metazoa > Arthropoda > Insecta > Lepidoptera > Sesiidae > Synanthedon > Synanthedon andrenaeformis. The sequence goes on along the minus strand of OW387781.2, from coordinate 5,860,409 downwards.
CTTTTTTTCGATTTTGTTTTTCTTTACTTGCACACAATTCCAAGATTTTACGGCTACGCCCATGATTTCTCGATGACATCTAAAAATAAAGTATTAATTAACGAATTATATAAATACTAATAATTTTAAGAGCAGATTTAAAAAAAAATTAAATTATACACTACGTTTGAAAATGAAAATTACCGATTAACCCAAAAGTATAGTTCTTAATTTGTCGACTAAGTTTTTGAAACCTGAATAAATAGATTGAATACTTTACTAAGGTCAATGGGGGGAAGTCCGGCATACTTTTTTTTAAGTTAACTTTAGTGTGTTATATATTTCGCGGTGTATAATATCTATGTCAATCAATAGGACTGACTAATATAAAACTTAACTGGCTATTCGTTTAAGGTATAAAATCTAGAAAAACAAGAAGTATAAGGAAATAAGGATTATTTTTTAAAAAGTCTGCAAAAAGTCTGACTTTCCCGCCAAAGTGGGGCATGTCCGTCCGTACAAATTTTTGTTAAGGAAGATACGGTGTACAAGCATAATATATAAAAATGTGGGTGGATAATAAGCTGACAATGAATTGTGTGTCTTCTGTTCTAGTATATTAGGTTTAGATTCAAATGTATACTCATTAAAAATTAAAAGGGGCAAGGTCGGCATATCTCAGAGTTCAGAGGTTATAAACTTTTTTTTGTATCACTAACGGGCGATTAGGGAATAATTGAAATAAATAAGTTACATATTCAAAGTTAGTTTTATTGTGCTTTGGACAATTTCTTTGGTGGGGACAACTTAATATCAACTTAATACCGAAACAATAGAACTTATCCTATAAAAATGTTTGAAGTAGGCACTTAACAAATAGTAAGTAGGTAGGGCTAGTTTAAAAAAAGAGCATTAATTTAATATTCTTATGTAACTTTCACTTTAATTCCTGCCACTATTTTAGCCGTCCAGTTATTAAAACAAAAAGCTAAACATAAAGTAATGTAGGTAGAGGCTGCTAAGAAAGTAGGAAAAGGAGAAAATGTGAATAAAGATCTTAATATTACTGTAAGTTGTAGCCCTCAAACAAACTTTTAAAATATATCAATCCTCGGCGTTCTTCGACGGGTTGGGGCAGGAAACAAACAATGTCTTCTAGGTGCCAAAGTACCGACACATCTTCAACATGAGGGAACTTAAAGACAGTTCCATCGCCGCGTCTTTTGGATTTGCGAAGGTATTTTACAACAGGATATTCGTTGCTCTCAATTTGTGTAACGACACCCACGTAATGTTTAATGCTTTTTTTTGTAGCAAATTTTACCATTAACCAGCTGTTCACATCTGGAAACTTCCGACGTGAACAAGAAAGCGCTTGTTCGCCAAAGTTTTCTTTGATATTTTCTTTATCCTTTTCGTCAGATAAAGATGTCAAACTGAGTATATCCTCTTGAAAATCTTGCATATCCTCGTATTCACTATCATCGTCATAAACGGGCGTTGATACATCACTCTCGCTTGAAGATTTTTCCTTCTTGTGTATAACTTTCCGTGGTTTTAATGTCTTTGTTTTCTGTAAGTTGGTACTTTTATTGCACTTTTTGTCTTGTTTTTCTGTTACTGCTTTCTTTGTTGTCCTTTCCGTGTTTTTTTTCGTATTTTTTTCTTTTACTTGCTTCTTTGCTGTCCTTCTTATGGTTTCTTTTTTGATCTTTTCCTCTTGGAAATCTTGCATATGTTCGTCTTCACTATCGTCGTCGTAAACGGGAGTTGATGCATCACTTTCGCTTGAAGATATTTCTTTATGTAAATCTATCCGTTGTACTTTTGCCTTTGTTTTCTGTAAACTTTTACTGTTCTTGCACTTTTTATCTTCTTTTTCCGTTACATCCTTCTTTGTTATTCTTGATTTGTTTTCTTTTTTAACATTTTTTGCATTTTCCTCAATTTTATAGCGTAGTACATCATCATGCGTTATCACTTCGCCCCCTTGGGTTATTTTTTTCCGCTTTTGTTTTTTATCTTGACCAGCTTGAACTTTCATTAAAAGAAGGTCTTCAAAGGTTATATAATACGGTCTTCTAAAATCTGAATTTTGGATTGCTTGGATGGGCCTGGAATAGGATTTTCGAAAATCTGATTTTGGAATTGCTTGAGTGGGCCTGATAAAGGACTTTTTGAATTTTGTGGTGAGTATGCTGTTGAAGATTCCAGAATAGCATCTTCTGTTGCTTTGAATGGTAATGAAAGCAAGCTTGCTGGTTGGTTGGTAGTTGTGTGCTCTTGAAATGGATTTGATGTCTCATGAGCATTTAGAGCCTGTTCTAATGGTCCTTGAATGGTGTTTGACTCTTTCCATCGCTTGAGCTTAAGAGCATCAAAACAATTTTCGGGAATTGCTTCATGATTTATTGGAAATATTCCTGCTTTTCGGAAACCGTTTCGCAAAACTTCCGGTTCTATTTGTGCCCAAACCTGGCCGATCAGTCGCGCAAACTCTTTCTTAGGCAGTGTGTTTCCCACGTTAAGCCGCTGCCATTTTACCAACAAAGGGTCCCATTTGTCTTTGAAAGATTTCATAACCGCTATATCCAGCGGTTGCAGGATGTGGCTCGTATGTGGGGGAAGTTTCAGTATAGTGATGTTTTCTTTCCGTGCTTCCTCTATTATGCTTAGCCCAACATGCGTTGAGTGTCCATCGTATATAAGTAATATGGGTGGCATTTCGCCAACAGTTTTTAAAAATGATTTCTTGAAAAAGTTTTCAAACACCTCGGTCTCCATCCACCCGTTCCTTGTCGCTGCATATGCGGTGTTCGGGTACGCATCAGGTGAAGTCCACTCGTCCCAAATATTCTTGCCTTTAAAGATTATTAGCGGTGGCGTTTTATCTCCTGCAGCACTTGCACCCAGCAATACAGTGGTGTTGTCTTTGCCTGGTGACTGGTGAAGAGATGTCTGGTCGCAGCGTGACCCTTAATTCCCACAATTTTCGTTTTCTCGGGATCCTTTGAGAAACTAGTTTCGTCCAAGTTCCAGATTGCGGACGGGTTTTCTCGCAATTGAAGGTCATCAATTGTCTTTTCAAGCAAGTCAAAGTATGGATATACGATGAACGGATCGACTGCTTTCTTGCGGGCGTATTCCACCCCTTGGGGTTTTTTTACTGAAAGATTGTGCCTTTTTTTCAGTGAAAGAAACCAATCTTTTCCTGGGACACCATTCCTGAAGGGTGTTGGCAAATTATTTTTTTTTACATAATCGCCAACCACCTCCAACATTTCATGTCTACTAAGACCAAATCCGTATTTTTCCATTACGTGTAGTAAAGAAACTAGGATTTTTTCAACCTCAAATGGCAGAGCCGTGTTTCGTCCCAGAGTTTTCGATTTTATTCTTTTACGATTCACGTGAACCATAATGGTCATCCTAGGTATGTCATAAATATGTGCGGCTTTGTAGCCGCTTAATTTTCCCGATTTGACAGCACGTACGGCCTCGTGCAGCTTATCTTTTGAGTATGACCCCTTAGTCGTTTTTCGTTTGTAATTTGTCACCATCGTGGACGGATGATAGCTGAAAAAAAAAACTTCATGAATATAACAATGCTTTACACTATGACAGCTTAAGTTACGAAAAAAAAAACTAAACAAGAAACCCACAGAAAAAATCGCGACGGCACTAATTTTAGGTAAATTTATAAAAAAATTAACATTTGTATTCTTATGAAAAGGTAATTAAAAGAAATAATCGTGGGCTGATCCAGATGAGGTCCTTAAGTTCTAAATTAAGGGTGTGTAAGGTCAGGATCGGCAGATGAAGGTGGATGCGATCCCCTTAAGGTGTCCCGGTTATGTTTTGCAATGATGCCATGTCCCGATGAGGTTATTGTGATAAAGTTAGTAGCTGACCAGTCCTGTGTGGACTGTAATATCTGGCCATCTGTGTGATTGATAACGGAGCTACTCCGTGACATGTCTGACTGTCTTTATGGGCTTGTTTTGGATCTAGTGATTTCGAAGTCGAAGGTAGCATCGATGTTAATGTTGGTTGTTTTACTAACTTTTTACAGTTGTTGAGGTGTTTAACAGAACTTTTATGACGCAGCAGCTCATGAATCCCACATTTTCTGTCACAATTACAAGCGGAACAAAAAAAATAGGTATTACCTTTTGCACTCTTCTTCAGCCAGCCTTTAAATCTGTCGTCGTTTAACCACGAATCAATAAATTTCTGTTCATATTTTAAACTTTTCTTCCTAGGAGGAGTTTTAACAGAATCTGTATCACTGCTCATTGTCTTTTTTTTTCCGAATAAATAAGCAAAATGATACTACGAACTTTGACCGCTTGCTAAACGTAATGAGAAATGACTGATAGAAGCCGGATTTACGCAACATAATTTTCCAAAGACAAGTAAAGCACAGCTATTCTTGTTCCACTTATTAAACTACAAATTTAGCTATCCATTTTACTGTATGTCAAAAGGATTGCGTCAGTAAACGGGGAATCCCCTATGCTGCAAGAGGCCAGCTAGTGATACCAATTCACAATTGTAAAAAGGGCGTGACCGACGCATACAAAAACTATCCTTATTGCTTTCTCTAAAAGGTTATTCCGGTTTGACAAGTTGGTTGTGACCTATTGCGATTTGGAATTAATTATTTTTTATGCAGATCGAAATTCGGATAAATCACCTAAAACAGTAGAAATACGAACGAAAACAGAAAACAGGGTTGACAAGGCAAAAACAGTAAATCTACTGTTAAAACAGTAGGGTTGGCATCAGTGGCTGCGAACTTTTGAAGTCATGGATTGACAATTTAAAAAGAAAACTGACATTGGCTGTTATTTCTCGACTGTGTATTTTTTTTACTTCGAATGTTATATAAAACGTTATGACGATACAAAATGGATTTAGCAGGTTTACACTCTAAGCCGACGATTTAAGATACAAAATACTATGAAAACATTGAAATACTTTGCCGCTCTACATCCAGTCTGCACCGCCCCTTAATGGCACCTCTTTTGATAATTCTACCGAGAAGACTATAGTTGTGGGCGATAAATATTGCACATCGACTTTTAGAGAGAGATGAACGGTTAGTTTCGGCTTCGTAGAGCGTTATCTCTGTCACACCGTACCTATGTGACGTTAGTGCTTCGAGCGACAGAGATAACGCTCCACAATGATGACAAAGCCAAAACTAGCTAATTATCTCTCTCTAAAAGTCGATATGCAATATTTATCGCCTACAAGTGTAATAGCCTATGCTCTGCTCGCCTAGGCATTCTGTTCGATAGTGCGATACTCCAGAATATTCCAGTAGTTTTATTGTAATTCTATTTCCATCTCCACATCCTCTTATTTGGTGAAAACACTTCTATTGTAAAATTGGTGCAAAAGCTTTAACTTGTGTAAAAGTAATGCCCAAGAATGGTGTATGAGAATTGCTTGTTTGCAATGTTTGTAAATGTTTGTAAAGTTGACAGTGTGTCAGACAGTAACAAGCAAAGAGTTTGTTATGGTAGGAGAGTTAGCGAACCATCTGACTAACCCGTTTGTTACAAAGCTAGAAATTTAGTAATTGATGTTTTATTATCGGTCAATTAAGAAAATACATGCATGGTCATTCCTTAAATTTTTGAATACCGTCAAACGTGGATACTTGGGACAGTTTGAACTTTTAGCCGGTCTAATAAGCACTTTACTGTGCTTATAACTCTATGCCAATTGAAGATAAATGTTAGTCGGATGTTCGTCAATAAGTAGGAATGGTCATAGTAGTGGAATAATGACCAGAATATTTTATTTTTATTTTTTTTGTTGTCCCAAGTTCTGTTCTGATCTGTGGAATCTTGGGACACCTTCGAAGTCTAGTACTTGTCTCAAGATCTCCGGCTTCTAAATTAACTTGGGACAAAAAGAATTAAAAAAAAATTATACGGTTGTCATCAGAATATACAACCAATAAAAACGCCAAAATTGTGAAAAATCTCTTTATTGATTATTATAAATCGCTTTTATTACAAATTGGTGTAGAACTCGCTAACTAAGTAAATAAAAATTAAAAGGAACATAAAACTTGAAGTTTTCTTATAATAAAATGAAAAAAATAATTTTTTTTCTAAGTCTAACTTGGGACTACCGCTCCCACTTATTTGAGTTAACTTGGGACATAATCAAAATTATAATTGGGACAAGAAAAGTAACAAATCAAAGCTGAACACCAGCAATGTTCTTAAAAATATGGCGACCTCTTCTGATATCTGGCGGCAAAAGTTTTCTTACGACTTGCGATTCAGTAACTTGCATTTTGTCCTCTATTACTGGGAAAATAAAAGTGTGTTCAGATTTTTGGCCCCTTCTCATAAATTTGCATTTAAAATTATTTGATATTATTTCTTCAATTTGGGCATTAAAATATTTCTCCGTCTGCTTTTTTGTTCCTCTGTTGTAAATAAGTTTTATTAAAATAAAATCATCCTTTTTGTATACTACGTTTCCACTTCCAGTGTTAGTATTTTCTTTGTCTTCATTATTTATATCTTTATTTTCGTGGCCTTTGTTATCAACATTTTCATTTTCTCGGTCTTCGTTATTTATATTCTCATTTTCGCGATCTTCATTATTAATATCTTCATTTTCTCGGGTTTCCTTATTTATAGCTACATTTTCTCGGTGTTCATTATTTATATCTTCATTTTCTTGGTCCATATCTAATATATCCATATCCTCACTATGTATTATATTCCGGTAATGATTAGTCATTTCCTGCAAAAGGGGATCTTCTTCATCATCGTTGTCTTCTGAACTGCTTGCGGGCCTTTCATCATTTTCTGGGCACATAATAAATTCTACTAGACCATCATTATGCATGTCATCATCATCGCTTGTTGCAATGTCTTGTTGATTTATTGTTACACTTTGTCTTGTTTGTTGTCGACGTAGTCTTCATTTTGATGCACTTTGTCCACGTCTCAATGGACCTTGTCCTGGCCTACTTGTTGATGATCCTTCTCCACTTGTTAGGTCTTGAAAGTGACTTTCAGATACTCTTTCTTTTGGTTTGACATTAAGTTTTGATCTCCTTTTCTTTACAGTTGGATCTTTTTCCCTAGTTTTCTGCAGCATTTTTACAATAGGCTAGTTGACAAAATTTGGAAATTAGTTTAAAACTATAGCTTAGCATCTATTTCACCCCAAAAATATATTATTTTAAGAAAAATAGGTCTTTTACATTAGTATTTTGAATTTTTAGAAATGAACTTGAAATTGACCGCGAAAAAGGCCAAGACTGTCATGGCGTCTTGAATGACGTCACACCTCGATAAACAGCCGTGTTTGTTTATGACAGTCAATTGTTTTTTTTAATAAATAATGAATTCCTCGTATTATAAACACTGTATAGTGCCCCAATGTAAAAGTACAACAATAAAACGCCAAAGAAATTATTCATATACGTTCCAAACAATAAACAAATACGAAGAAAGTGGTTAAAAATGGCAAGATGCTCTTACTTTATCAACTGATTCCACAATTTATTTCTGTGAAAATCATTTTGATGTAAGTATTAAACACAACTTGATGTATCTATTTATAAATGACCTGAAATTAAAAATTAGTTAAAGTTATTAAAACTTTATATTCGCTAACCTCAAAATCGGTTAAGTATTTACATTCCACAGTAGATAAATGCGACTCTGACTGGTAATTGCTAATTAAATAAGACTTTGGTTGTTCTTCACATAATACTTACATAGAAGTTTTAACATTGCGGAATCCCGATGAACAAAAGTCGGTGTTTATGTAGAAAAAACATAGGTGCACTCAGTGCTGTGCTAGCAGAGCCGTACAGTGATGCGGCAAATGACTTATGTAATATGTTAATGCATCAATGAAGCTTTTAATAGGTTATGTTAGGTTAATTATGTTTAAGTTTATATTAATTAGTTTAGGGGATGATGGGGCTGACATGCCTTTTTAAGGTATAAGCCCCAAAATACCAAAAGTTAATAAAAATAAAGTCGGTATTCATTGCAAAAAAATTGCCAAGCATAACGGCGTCAATTTTGGGCAAATTACTGCTGTTTGCTTTGTTAAATCCTGATTCCATGGCAAATTATACCTGTCTTTCAAGATTAAACTAAAAACGAACTGTATTAATTTAACAATAATAGCTGAAAACTCGAAATAACCTGTTCACTTTATACGAAAATGACAGCTACAACATGGTGTTTTGAGAGGTGTGACGTCACGCTTCTCTGATTGGTGTTTAATGTCACGTGATTAAACGCCTCATTTTGTCGATTTTATTTTCCAAAAATATTATTAATCTTTTATTATTTTAATAGAAAAGTTGTTTTTTGTTTACTAATTATCATGGTTAATCATTAGAAACTCTAAGCCATCCGATTTATTCGTAGTGGAAACAAGCCTATTGTTTGAGACCAAAGTTCACCAGATGAATTGTCGTTCTGATCCTGTGTTTTTGGCAGTCTCTTAAGCACAGCTTGAGGGTCAAGTGGATAAATTCCAGACACCCTAAATCCTGAAATTAAGTTTGTGGACAAGCGATCACCCAAGCTTTCCAATGATTTGTTTAACAGACTTGGAAACCTGTCTTTGGATATTGTCCCTTTGTTTTTTAATTTCCATTCTGTCAGTACCTTTCTCCATTCTGCTTTGAAACTTTTAAACACTGCAACATCCAGCGGTTGACACAGATGAGTGGAATTTGGAGGAAAGAGAACAAATCGTATGTTGTTCTCTTCACACTTTTTGATAGTGCTTAGTGAAATGTGAGAACTTAAGTTATCTCCTATAATGAGTTTTATAGAAGGACAGCCTCTTTCTCTGTCTAAGTCTCTGCACTAGGGTAGAATAATAGTGTCAAACCAGTTCTCAAATAACACTCCATCAAACCATCTAGATCGGGATCTATTGTATCTTGCGTCTTTTGGGCCATTTGTGACCCAGGTTGAATGAAGGTGTTCTGCTTTGTACACAATGTAAGGGGGTAACATTTTTCCACTGGCAGTGCCAACAAACATAACGGATGTACTACTCTTTGAGTGATCTATGACTCGATCAACTCTCTTACTTCCTCTTCTGGCTAATACTTTCTTTCTGCTAGGATCATCGCTCACATTTGTTTCATCAAAATTTATGATGCACTCTGGGTCTACTCCTACTATGGAATTGTCAAGATTTTCAAAGTATGATTTAATGTCTTCTTTGGATACTTGTGCTCGAGCTCGCTTTATGTTTGAACATAATCTAGGAGACAGTTGAGTTTTGTGCCTCTCTAAAAATGAATAGCACCATTCCACTCCAGGCGTGTTTTCTTTAAAACGTTTGCTTACTTGACCCTTAGCATCTAAATAAGACTTCACTAATAGTCTTACTTCAAAAGTGGTTAAAGGAGTCCCCCAATCTGCCAATATAATTAAACCTTGAACAAGCTTGTCTTCTTCTTCATCAGTTAAGTCAGTTGGTCGGCCAACTTTTGCCATATGAAGATTGTTAATTTTTCTGTGAATGGTCGACTTGGGGATCTTGAATTCATCTTCAGCAGTTCTTAGTGTCATTGCTCCCGACTTGACTGCATTTACTGTTTTCTCTAAACTTTCTCGACTCCAGTCAATGTAAGGCCTGCTGCCTAGCACTCTTTTATGTTTCCGTGGCATCGTCTGGAAAAGGTAACAAATGTATTATCTAGGCAACTTGGGACACAAAACAACAAAAACACGACAAGTTGGGACAAGTTCCCAAGTAACCCCAAAAGTTATGAGAAATCAGAAAAAAAAAACATATCTCGTTCCATATGCACTATCACTGTGATATTATAAACGACTAGCGATCCGTTCCCGGCTTCGCACGGGTGCAATTTTTTTCTGCAAATTAAACGTAGAAACCTTCCTTGTTTAACGCTCTTCCCATTAATGAAAACAGTTAAAAAATCCGTTCGGTAGTTTTTGAGAATCGCAAACATACAGACAGACAGACGCGGCGGGGGGACTTTGTTTTATAATATTAAAAAACGTAAATTTAATAATGTTGTCTGCGTGAGCGAATTGATTTTTGTTTAATTGTGCGTATCTTTGTCTTTTTCCTGTGTATATTAGTTCAACTGAGATAAGAGAACGCAGTTCGGCGAAATATGGGTATATTCTATCTCAAAACTTCGATGATGAATACTAAAGCTGTCTATCAAGCTGAGTGATGATCGTTAGGCAGAAAAGATAAATGTTTCAACTTATTCGTGTACATAGACTTTTCGAGTTTAATGAGAATGATGCTTATGCATTAAGATAGCCTCACTCTACTTCCTTCGAAATAAATATAACAAATCACCCATCAGGTTTAACAAATTTTTAAATTTCTAAAAATTTTGACGATGTTCTGAAATTTCAAAAAATCTTATTAAATTATCTGAAAAAGTGAAGAGTTTTCATAGAATTTTCTAGAAACTTCTGGAATTTTCGAGAAACTTCTAGGATTTTCTAAAAACTTCTAGAATTTTCTATAAACATCTAGAATTTTCTAGAATGTTAGCGAAAAAAAAATCCGTTCCTATTAATAATACATAATGAGCGACTCAGCCAAAGAAAAGATATGCCGCAAGGAGAACTCATCGTATTGCATTAACCTTCGTTTCAGTTGTTAACAACAAATGCAATTGTTATGAACGAAAAAAATCTTTTTTTTTTATTGTCACAGGGTTAGTAACTTTTTTTCAGTAAAAGAAAAAATGTCGCGTTTGAAAAACTCGAATATATTGCATAGATCCCGTTTTTTATTGTTTATAGCGGCCCGCTCCCGGCTTCGTCCGGGGTGTATTTTTTCTAAAATAAACGTAGCCTAAGTTACTCCTTATTACATCAGCTACCTTACAATAAAAGTCCCGTCAAAATCGGTCCAGCTATTTCAGAGATTAGCCGGAACAAACAGACAGACGGACAAAAATTGTAAAAAATGTTATTTTGGTGTATGTACCGCAATTTACATAAACAAAAAGTAGCCTATGTTACTCCTGACGACCCCCTCTTCATGTCTGCAAAGTTTCATCGAAATCGCTTCAGCCGTTTCTGAGATTACCCCGGACAGACAGACAGACAAAAATTCTAAAAAAAGTTATTTACGTTTTAACAGCATGCGAATGACTCTCTAAGCTTAGTTTGAGGCAGTTTTTCGCAAATCACAGACAGACACTCTGATTTTATTTATAAACGATGTAGGGGCACTATACCTAAGAGAATCTATGTTTTTTTTTGACTGCACTAACCCCACTCATTTACGCGTTTGAAACAGAAGTTTAAAGGTCTTAACACAGAGAAAAATGTTACCTGCCACTTTGAACTCCGGATTCCTGGTATTCTTGGTTAATTAAGTCTAATTGATAACAAAAACTTGTTACACGTTTCAGCATGAACCGATGTCTCTGTGACAGTTGACCATAAACTAAAAAGTTTAGTGTTGCTAGCGTCATTTGCAAATCTACACGTCCCTGTCCCAAATATCCAGTGTCCCAAGTATCCACGTTTTTCGGTATGTAAAAAATAATAATTGTAATCTACTCCCACAAGGCAACCTATTGTTTGTGTAAAAATATGACAACCTATTTTGAGGGTTGCAAGTATGTGCCAGGACGATACCAAAGTTGTCATCGGGATAGTAATTCATAACCTACTCCCACAAGGCTGAAATTTTAAGGGTATATTCTAAACTAGCGATCCGTTCCCGGCTTCCCACGGGTGCAATTTTTTTCTGCAAATTAAATGTAGAAACCTTCCTCGTTTAACGCTCTTCCCATTAATGAAAACAGTATAAAAATCCGTTCGGTAGTTTTTGAGAATCGCAAACATACAGACAGACAGACGCGGCGGGGGGACTTTGTTTTATAATATTAAAAAACGTAAATTTAATAATGTTGTCTGCGTGAGCGAATTGATTTTTGTTTAATTGTGCGTAACTTTGTCTTTTTCCTGTGTATATTAATTAGTTCAACTGAGATAAGAGAACGCAGTTCGGCGAAATATGGGTATATTCTATCTCAAAACTTCGATGATGAATACTAAAGCTGTCTATCAAGCTGAGTGATGATCGTTAGGCAGAAAAGATAAATGTTTCAACTTATTCGTGTACATAGACTTTTCGAGTTTAATGAGAATGATGCTTATGCATTAAGATAGCCTCACTCTACTTCCTTCGAAATAAATATAACAAATCACCCATCAGGTTTAACAAATTTTTAAATTTCTAAAAATTTTGACGATGTTCTGAAATTTCAAAAAATCTTATTAAATTATCTGAAAAAGTGAAGAAAGTTTTCATAGAATTTTCTAGAAACTTCTGGAATTTTCTAGAACTTTCTGAAATTTTCGAGAAACTTCTAGAATTTTCGAGAAACTTCTAGAATTTTCTAAAAAACTTCTAGAATTTTCTAGAATGTTAGCGAAAAAAAAATCCGTTCCTATTAATAATACATAATGAGCGACTCAGCCAAAGAAAAGATATGCCGCAAGGAGAACTCATCGTATTGCGTGAACCTGTGTTTCAGTTGTTAACAACAAATGCAATTGTTATGAACAAAAAAAATCTTTTTTTTTATTGTCACAGGGTTAGTAACTTTTTTTCAGTAAAAGAAAAAATATCGCGTTTGAAAAACTCGAATATATTGCATAGATCCCGTTTTTTATTGTTTATAGCGGCCCGCTCCCGGCTTCGTCCGGGGTGTATTTTTTCTAAAATAAACGTAGTCTAAGTTACTCCTTATTACATCAGCTACCTGCCAATAAAAGTCCCGTCAAAATCGGTCTAGCTATTTCAGAGATTAGCCGGAACAAACAGACAGACAGACAAAAATTGTAAAAAATGTTATTTTGGTGTATGTACCGCAATTTACATAAACAAAAAGTAGCCTATGTTACTCCTGACGACCCCCTCTTCATGTCTACAAAGTTTCATCGAAATCGCTTCAGCCGTTTCTGAGATTACCCCGGACAGACAGACAGACAGACAGACAGACAGACAGACAGACAGACAGACAGACAGACAGACAGACAGACAGACAGACAGACAGACAAAAATTCTAAAAAAAGTTATTTACGTTTTAACAGCATGCGAATGACTCTCTAAGCTTAGTTTGAGGCAGTTTTTCGCAAATCACAGACAGACACTCTGATTTTATTTATATAGATGTATATGTAACAACGCCTATTCTGGCGGTTGTATTGCAAGTGCCTGCCAGACGAGTATATAATAGTCATGACGCTCGATGTTAGTGCGAGCGCAACAGACTTGTACTAGTTCCAAAGTCAGAAAGAGAGAATATTATATAATGAAGGATTACTGAAATCAGAGATAAACAGAATTATATATAGAGTAAATTTTTTATTTATTTTAACATCTATTTATTATTGAAACTTATTAGTACCCATAGGTCTTCATACGTTGTTATGGTTATTATTAGTTTTCATCTTCTGAATCAAAATGATAATTACCAACCTAAAGTTTCATCGTTTTCTGGAAAAGAAATAAAAATTACTACCTATAAATAATACGAAATGAGGGAAAAAAATTATTTCAACATACAAACACCATACCTATGTACAGATTTAAAACAAAAATTATTTACCTAACTCAGTGGTTCCCAATTAGTTTTTGCTGCGTACCACTACATAAAAGACCTCAAACCTGCGTACCCCTTATTGTAGCAATCACACTAATATTATAAATGCGAAAGTTTGTAAGTGTGTGTATGTTCGTTACTTTTTCATGCTCAAACGCCTGGACCAATTTTGATGAAATTTGGTATACAGGTAGTTGACACCCTGGATTAACATAATATAGGCTACTTAAACCGCTGGTAACACCGCGGGGCACAGCTAGTGATAAATAAAAAAGATAAGTCAGTTTAAATAACATTTATTATATTCAAATTACAGTACAATAGTGCAAATCAAAATAACATGTATTGGCGAAGACGCTAATGTGACAAATGTGCACGTTTTTCTTTGCACAGCTCTTGAAAATCTGGTTGTCTTTCAGTCAGCTTCAGTCTTAAATCGTCTTCAAGTTGAAGTCTGTGACGATGTTTAGTTTTAAAGTTCGTCATGGCCGAAAATCCGCTTTCGCAAAGTTAGGTTGTGCAAAATGGCAGTAAATATTTTATTGCTGATTCGCTGATATGATGAATATCTTTTAAATTAGCCCAAAAGTCACCCAATGATTGCTCTGCAAAACAACTCTTGAGTCTGCTGTTGCATGAGATGTCTATTAATTCCTCTTGATCAGAGATGGGTAGGTGGTCGACGGAATGGTTCGCGAAAGGATTGTTTACCCAGTTCCATTGCGGCGATATTTCTGGGAAGTAACTGCGTAAAGCCGCCGACAGATTTTGCAAGTGGCATTTTATGTCCGATTTTAAATCTGAATTTAATGTCGAAGAAGTTGTATCCAAAAAAAGTTTAAGATTCGGAAACTGGTCATATTTACACTTGTCAATCAAAGATGTCAAGAGGGATATTTTTTTTATAGTGGACTCAACTTTCTCCTGCATAGTGAATATGGTTGTATCACGGCCTTGTAGTCCCAAATTCAACTCATTTAATTTTGTGAAGATATCTGACAAGTAAGCCAATTTTTGCACCCACAAAGAGTCACTCAGCATCTGTTTGTACTCATCGTGTCCCTGCTCGACCAAAAATAACTCAATTTCATGTCTTAACTCAAACATTCTCGAAACAACTCTTCCTCTGGACAGCCAACGCACTTCAGTATGTAACAACAGGGTCTCGTGTTCACTGCCAAGCTCTTTGCAAATAGCTGCAAAAATTCTAGTTTGTGGCACGGGCCTTGATTAAGTTAACAATTTTTACAGCATTTTTGAGAGTAATATCTAAGCTGGCTGGAATTTTTTTACAAGCCAGTGCCTCTCGATGAATTCCACAATGCGTCCATTTTTCTTCTGGGGCTACATCTTGTATCCGCTTTACAAGTCCTGAAAAACGACCAGTCATTGCTCTGGCACCATCAGTACATATTCCTACACATTTTGACCAATCCAATTGGTTTTCTTTTACGAAACTGTCGACCATATGAAATATATCCTCCCCGGTGGTGCGAATCGAAAGGGTACGACAAAACAGGAATTCTTCATTAAACTTTTTGGAATGAACATAACGAACGTACGTTAAAAGTTGAGCCAAGTTTGTTATGTCTGTGGATTCATCAAGTTGATGGCAAAGTAATCGCTTTCTAAAATCCGTTTAATTTGGTGGGTTTTCAGATTCTCTGACATGTTTGCAATACGACGAGAGACAGTGTTATTTGACATAGGAATAACATCAAGTTCTCGTGCCATTTTTTCTCCAAACATACATTTCACTATCTCTTTTGCTGCAGGCAATATAAGGTTCTCCCCAATAGTGTGAGGTTTCGCTTGCTTAGCTATTAAATAACTCACTCTAAAAGAGGCTTGCAGAGCGTTGTCATTCGTGTTTTGGGAGAGCGCCTCAATAGATTTTTGTCTTTGTTTGAGATCTTTTAATTTATGTTGAAAGAAGGATACAGACTGGTCTTTCAAATTAGCATGTTTGGTTTCTAAATGTCGACGTAGTAAAGACGGCTTTAGCAAATGATTTGACAGCGTTTCTGCACAAACGACACACTTTGGCAACGGAGAATCAGGGTCTCCAGAGCTTGTAAAACCAAACTGAATATAACTATCATCATATTTCCTTTTTTTGAGAGACGATTCCTTGTTATCAAGTTTTCTTTTTTCTTGTGTCGGAGTACTGGTAGAGGATGACACATCATTATCAGGTGACTGTTCAGTATTGCCTGACACCTCGGCAACCTTTTGGCGACTTATCAGCCACTTTTCCATCTGTACAACTGGACTTAATAAGCCGGCTTATACATATATTTTTTAATTACAAAGCTTACAAATCAATGTGATCAATCAAATCAATCAAAACCGTGAACACGTGTAAAACTGAAGCAACTCAACTCATATAAGTTTTATAATAATAATTATTCGAAGTTTTTTAAATTATGAGAAAAACAAACTAAGTAAACATCGTTAGGTAGGGCAGGAGCTCCGGTTTTGGCCACTTTAAGAGAATTTCTACGTTTAAAAATTCGCTACTATTACAAGAATGTGTAATGTGACGGTTTGAAATAATCAAAGTAAAGGGTATACATTTACCTTTTAAAGTTTTTATGCGATGTTTGATTTGAGTCAATATATATTTTTTTATATGTTTTTAAATATAAAAGGTGTGATTTCACCAGTTCTGGCCACTTTTCCCCCAGTTGTGGCCATACCATTGCACCAGTTGTGGCCATTAAATTAGTATGGGGATTTTCGGGATTTTTTGAAGAAAATAAAAGAAATAATTATATAGAAGAATATTTATTGTCGGTATTAATTAACAGTTAACAAATTCCCAATATTTTGCCAATTCAGGCACATAGAAAAACTCTCGCTTTGAATTTGTCTTCTGTGGTGTTTTTATCTTCAAAACAGCATCTTCACTTATAGACTATTTTGCCGACAAAATGTTCACCATCGTACAAAAAAATCACAAAATCACCTATTTCATAGTCATCTATAGTTTCTTCGTCCATAGACGTTTCTGATTCCCAGATTTAAATAGCTTGTTTCTTCACTTTAGGTTTTTTCTTTTTCGCATTTTCTCCATCTACCGATTTCGTTTTCTTTTTATTTTTCAATTTATTTTGTTTCTGTTCCTCTTTGTCTTGTCTTTCTTTTTCTTTGGCTTCAATTATATCTTTCCACTGGATTGATGTTAAGACCGAAGGGATGTACTCTCTCCTGCGAGTAGAACTGCATTTAGGCAATATCTTTTCAGGCCATTTAATACAGCTTTTGACTAAATTCAAGGCATCTCTAGGGCTTTTTATAATTGATGAGGTAGATGAAACACTATTAATTGATGTATTAACAACCCCAGTCTCTTCTAGAATATCTTTGTTATTTAAAGTTAAAGAAGCGTTCTTGTCAACAGGTTCCTCAGTAAGTTTCTTATTCTCTTTATTTTTTTCCGTTAAAGCAGCGTTCATGTCAACAGGTTCATGCTCCATTTCAGTGTTTGGTGCCGATGGTGTAGTAGAGAATAACTCGTTTGATTGTGTTATCAAGCAAGGTCGTTCGTTATGCGATTGATACGTGAATGAGGTGTTGTCATCTTTAAAGTCTAGCCACACCTTGTATAAATGGACTGCTTCAACACAACCTGTCTAATCCAATCCATTGCTGTATGTTTGTTGGAAATCTTTGAGCAAATCCGGTGAAATCTTGCTTTCTAAAAATTGCAGATGAGTCGACTCTACTACCCGTATGCGACAATCAGTTTCAGATTCCTTGGATCGTTCAATTATTCTTTTATAATTTACTTGATTTGCATCAAAGGGATAAAGACCACAAGTCTTGAATCCTGCCCTTACATTATCCGCGAAATGAAGGTCATTGATCAAAATATCTCTCAATGCTGTAGGGAGATTAAATTTTGTTATTTCTTCACCATCGTGGTCAATTCGCCATTTTCGGACGTACTTCAACACTGTTTTAAAGGAAAGAAAACTGCCACGTCTAGTGGTTGCAACATATGAGTTGTGTTGGGCACTAAAGCTACCACGATGATGCCATTGTCACGACATAGTGCCGATAAGTGAAGGGTTAGGTGTGATCTGTGTCCATCTAAAAATAAGATCACTGGTAAAATTATACCTTCTTTTTTCAAATATGGTATGAACACATTTCCAATATATTCATAGAAGCTTTCTGCAGTCATCCAACCTTTATCTGTCTTACCAATAGACCAATCGTCTGGTGCATTTTGCACGACATTCTGATTCATTCGTTTATATTTATACAATGTCAAGGGTGGTGCCATTTCTCCTTCAGAATTCACAGTAAAAAGAGTCGTGATGTTTTCTTTGTCGCTATTTTTAGAGGTGTCATACACATGTTCTCCTCTTGGTGCTAAGATTAATCCGCCTTTAGGTGCTAAGAAAAATGAGGTCTCATCGCAGTTCCAGACTCGCTTTGGTTCTTTCAGAACCTCACATCCTTCAGGCCCTAATAGTTCGGTAACTTCTTCAAACCATTTTCTGATTCTTTCTTCCGTTATTATTGCACGAGCTTTATTTATATATTCTGCGTGTTTTTTACTTAAATCAGGATGTCTTGCCATAAAAGACAAAAACCATGACCTTCCAGGTCGATTATTTATAAACGGAGTTTTGAGGTTACCCGCGATCACAATTTTTTTAACGGAATCCAATAAACCGTCCTTGTTTATTGGAAAACCGGCTCGGGAACACTCTTTAATCCACGTGACCAAAGAATTTTCAATGTCGTTTCCGAGAACAGGTTGTGGTCCAACATGGCCTGATGTTTCCGGCGCATAACCTGAAACCTTGTGCCGCAAGGTGGAACGCGGCACACTGAAGGTTCGGCTAGCAGTAGCTACTTTCATACCATCTTGTATAGCTCTTAAGGCCAACGAAACTTTGGAAGGCGAATAAGCAAAAAGCTTCCTCTTGGCATTATTAACTTCGCTTTTTTTTTTATTTGTTGGAGCCATTTCACCCAACCTAAGTACAAAAGAAATAAATACTTGTAATGCCAAACCAGTTAGTAATCGTCAAGCAGCAAACACAAAATAAAAACAAAGTGGCAAAACTGATGTTGTATTGGAGTCAGTTGTGGCCACAAGCATGGCCACAACCCAAACAAAGTACAAATTAATGTATTAGTTGTGGCCACCCCTCTTCCCAACACTAGAAATTTAAATAAGTAACAAAATAACCTCAAAACCATGTTGCTAGACATTCTGTTAGTAGGCTTTAATCAAATCCAAAACAAGAAGTAAAAAGATTTCTGAAATATTTATTGATTACTTACCTAGTGTCTCTTAAGGTTTTCCTTAAGAAAGTACCAGAAAATTTTCGATAAAATAAAACAACCTCACAAAAAATTGTCTTGAAGCATAAGACGTCACAACTGTCACTTGTCAGAACGGACCATAGACAAAGGATTTTTCACCACAAACTATGAAACAAGTCTGTTTTCTATGGCTTTTTTATTTACCTCTAAAGTTGCAAGTGGCCAAAACCGGGGTAGTGGCCACAACCGGGGCTCCTGCCCTACGTTCTATCGCAATTTATAATGAAAGTGTAAGTTTAAAAGTAGTTTTAAAATATTATTTTACCTTTTTCCAAAGTATATTAGGCCGAGGTAACGCGACGCTGTTACTTAATTCACAATCAAAACGAAACACTGTCACACGGCTCACGACAAAAGCCGAACTGGCGGGAAGCGGGAACGGGTGACGGGTGGCGGGGGCGGCCGAATGACGCGAGATGCGGGAGGCGCGGGAATAACGGGATAGGCGGATAGCGCACGGTCGGTCATAGACCATAGTGCTCGGTGCTCCGTGCTTTTACGATGATGATCGTAATAAAATAATATTTTGGAAATTGTTCTTGTTTTTACTGATAGCCGCACGTACCCCTTGATGCAACTTCACGTACCCCTGGGGGTACGCGTACCACTAATTGGGAAACACGGACCTAACTCAATGTCATTAGATTGATTAGATTTCAAAAGAGCATCATTAATAGATGGTGGCACACCGTTACCGTCATACCAGTTGTATATACCTACTATTCCAATTATTCTCTGATGTTAACGTTGTATGTAGGCACTTTAAGATTCGCATTACTCCCATATAAGTACTCGTTATATATTGTGCTCATAGAAAATGTTCATGTAAAAATATTTAAATTACGATCCATCAAATTAAATATTAATTTAAATATTTTTTATTAAATGGTTCATTCACATTTTTTGGTTTATAAGTGATCAGTTATTAGTTTATTATAACTCCTTTGCACAGACAAATTTGTCAATAATTGAAAAAACTTCACTGCTGCGCCCTGTTTTTCCTAAGTTTTTTGAAAGCTTCTTGATATTGAAGCTTTTAAATTTTTCTTAAGAATTAAAAAAGAGCGTTTTTTTCAAGTACAGCTTCTGTCAAAACATTCATGTAATGATGTATAAAATATAAGTAACATCCATGTAGAGTGATCTTTGTAGATAGATTTCCTGCTCCCGGGTTATTGGATTCACCCCACTCTTCTACGAATGACCATATAACTTTATGAAACGCTGCTTCACCACGACTTTTGAAATACGCTGATACAGCAGGGCACGATAGCATTAATCGGTCAACAGCTCTGCCCAAACTTAACCATCTATGTAGTTGGCCCATGCCTTAAATATTTTTTATATTCTATTCCAACTCCTAATTTTTTAATTCTTTTCTATTAATTTTTTTAACTCCAGTGCTTTTTGCGCTTTTCGAAAATTCGGTTATTTTTTGATACACAGTTTTCCGAACACCAAAATTGAAACCGAACACCGATGCATTATCTGCAGCGAATGCAGACAAGTTCGGGTCTAAGTCGTGTTACTTTATAAAGCTATATTCTCAAATATATTTTCTGATGTTTCATCTGAATCCTCATAAAAATCCATTAATTTATTTAGAACGGCTTTTTGTTGATTAAAGTTTCGAATGACTACTGGATACATTTTTTGGGAACCCTTAATTTGAAGCGTCAATAGCAATCGAAAAAGGAATACCATTTCCATCTTCTATGTCTTGGGCCTTAGTGAAAGTAACAGTTAAAAACGATAACGAAGTTCGAAAGAGTAAATTGTATGGGATTGACATATGCCGTCACTAAATCACGCGATACATCCCATACATTTTATTCTTTCGAACTTCGTTATCGTTTTTAAAATGTTACGTTGACTAAGGCCCCAGGTCGCCCCAGGTATTGTCGACGCTATTGAATTAAGTTATAGAACATTCAAAACAATTGCTTCAGCTTTAATTCTGCCACAGTGAACTTTTTGAGATAGTAGGGAATTGAATATAGAGAAGCATTTAATACCGCAATCGGTACTCAAATAAAATAACTGTGGTGATGGCTAATTGCGTGATAAATCGACGTAGTTTCAATTAGGTACATATTGCAGGCTGCAGCTGTAAGTTCTTCGGAAGTATTTTTTTTTTGCATAAATGCTGTCATTAACGAATTTGTATCCAAGTTTCTCTTGTGCGTTTCGTTAAGATGTGTCGAGTGTCGACAAAGACTTTTCAGCATCCTATTTCGCTGTAAAATTAATATTACAAATAACACTCTTAGCATGTTTTCTATCAACTGTTCTCACCCACTTTCTGTACTTCTCATTTTCTAGCCACGATTGATAACGCTTGGAAGTTATTTTTTTTTTATTTTGTTAAATTTAAATATCTTGTGTGGTCTCGTTTATTAACACATTCTCTTATCCTTGAAGGCATGCTCTCAATTAAACGACGGATATTTTCTGCTGGAATCCTCTTCCAGCACGTTTTTAGAGCATTTATGATTTTCTATGTATGAGACATTTTAAGTAAGTAGAACCTAAATTCAAATTTTTGTGTAAATTGATGCTGTTTGGCAAAAATATACGGGAAAACGGCTATTGACTGGACTATTTGGCGTATTTTTATCTTCCATGTTTTCTTCCCCGTTTTCTGGCTTTATTCGGGGCAACTGGTGTTACCTATATTGAGCTACATAAATACAGAAAAATCAATTAAAACATGTGGTTCGAATTGATAATGGTGTGTTTGTATTGTATCTAACATAAATGGTCAAAGAGGCGCTTTTGCATCTGTTTATTACGATATAGAGGTGTTAAGGGCTTTATACCTACATTTTTTTATTATTTATTACTCATTCATGGTCTTGAGTCCATCGCATGCGGCGCACTAGACGCATGCGGGTACAGGCCGGGCGCGAGACGGATTGCCTCACAACCTTCTTGGCGGCCAATTGGCGGCGAAGGCGACGACGTCGCGTCGGCCCGTCATCGTCACTCAACATGTTCTTATCATCGGCAGTTAACCCTTTAACCGCTTGATTTTTGACTCGTAATTTTTTTTTTAAGAAAAAGCAACATTATACAAGTAGAGGAATATACGGCTCAGGTGAAATGGACACGAAATCGGATAAATCCGGCTCTGACGGCTAAATGATTAAAAATTCCTCCGCCGAAGAGCACGGAGACGAGACGGGCGGTGGTGGTGGATGTGCGCTTTTGTTTGCAGTCTTTGCTGAGCGTAGTCTCATGAATTAATTCACATTTTTTATTATTTAATTATATGTATATTAGATTTATATCCATGTTCTTGATCACAATTTCTTATTTGTTGTTTTAACTGTTCAGACTTGGTTTGATTGAAACTGTATCTTCTGCTTTAAACTGTGTAAAAAATTTTAAAACGTAAATAATATTGCTAATATTTGTCATTAGTTGGTTAACATCGATGTTGTTTAAATTGTATCCTGTATCGCATCAGTATTTTTGTAAAGCCATTGGGTATAGACGTTATTATTATTATTGTGATTATGGAAAGAGTTCATAGGCTATATAAATGATATATAGTAAAAAAATCTGAAAATTCATGTGTAACTTTGTCATGTCGCCAATAACAATAATTTTGATAAAAGGTGTGGAGATGGCATTTATGGACATACCTAATTGTTAACTATTTTTTAAACTTTAAACGCGCACTTAGTTGCGGGCAAAGGCTTTTTATTTATTTTTTATAATATTGTTATAATTTAATTTTTTAGCTGGTACTTATATTTATATACTTACCTATACTTAATTTAAAGTTATCTACCTAAAATTATACAATAATTGCCATATTATTTTAAGTGCTTTTAAATGTATAAGCAAACGGCTAAGAAAGGTTTATAAATAACTTGAATTAAATGAAATGAGAAATTGAAAACAGTCGTTATTATTTACAAAGCTTGTGTACAGTACCTAAATACCAACTTTACTGAAAGTTATTTTAAAGTAGATATAAATGGGTTTGACGCCATTCGTCCACTTAGCTTTTAACCACATTCGCTATAAGTGGTGCAAGTTTTAGTAAAGAAGAAAGAAGTCAGAATTTAGTTTAGGTACAATACAAAAGGAGAAGTGTTAAGGCTATAATGTCTTCACCCATATAATTAAAAACAGAAAATTAAAATTTTAAAGTTCCTTGCTCTCTGTCCCTTTCAATTTTCATGCCCAACGCATGTTTCACTGGTCCAAGCAGTTTTATTATAAAGTTGGAACTGAGCAATTTATATAGCATTTTCTTTTGACATTCATTGGAACTAAATACGAAAAAATCATCAACATATAACGCTATTATTACCTTGTCTTTGAAGTAGACACATTTTTCAGTTTTTAATTGCGTATATCCATCGTTAATGAGAACTTTGTGAACTTTTTCATTCCAAGCTCTACTGGCTTGTTTGAGACCGTATAAACTCTTTTTCCGCAAACATACTTTGTTCTGTTCCTCAATTGCAAATCCAGTAGGTTGTCCCATATAAATACGTTCACTTAGGTTTCCGTTCAGAAATGCCGTAATTACGTCAACATGTTCGATATCCATGTCATTTTCAATTCCAATTGCAAAAAGTAAAAGTAAAGTGCAATGTCTCACAACAGGTGCAAAAGTTTCTTCATAGTCAGTTCCATATTGCTGAGTGAAACCTTTAGCAACTAAACGGGCTTTATATTTTTCCAAGTTACCACTTGGATCTACCTTTCTTTTGAAAACCCATTTACATTTAATGACATTTCTATCTTTTGGTCTATTTACAAGTTCCCAGACACGATGTAACATGAGAGAATTATATTCTTCTTGCATAGCTTTCAACCTTTCGTTAGCATTTGCACATTTTATAGCTTGGCTATATCTTATAGGTTCATCTTGTCCGTCAACCAGTTCAGTAAAATAATTCAATTCGTAATCTTTGAACCTTATAGGAGGTTTCTGATCACGAACTGGTCTGGAATTCTCAATAATTTCTTTATCTTCAACATCTTCAACAATATCAAAATTGTTAGATAAAGTATCAGGTGTCAGATACTTATCACTGTCAAGTTCATTGACATTTTCATCAGAAGTATTCGAATTATATATACTGAAACTTCAATATTACTCAGTACCTTAAATCTTTGAAGTTATCATAAGATTTTCCATTTTTAAAATTAATTCCATTTTCAAGGAATTCAACAGAACGTGCTTTAATCATTTTTGTGCCATCATCTGGATCACCAAGTCTGTATCCTTTGGTATGAGCTCAGTATCCTAAAATAATGTAGGGTTTTGATTTAGGATCAAGCTTATTACGCTGAAATTGGGCCCATAACCAATGTTAAGACTATAATGTCTTCACCCAAATAATTAAACAGAAAATAAAACGTTGTTATAATAGTAACTGCAAATTTTCATATATTTTATTTCATTGAAAATATTTTTTTTTTTTAATAGGAAAAATAGACAAAAACCAAATTAACAAAAAAGGACGCATATCAAGAACACCTGCGCGTGGAAAATCCCTGTTAAATAATAACCAATAGATTATTGATAGATAATTGGCTTTATTCAGCTAAAATAGTAGTTAAATATACGATACATAACAGACAATTAATTGAGTGACAATACATTAATAAGCATAGATTATTGGCATAGACAATCGATATACTACAATCTCTATATATTGGTTCTCTGCCTTTTCGCCGAAAATCGTTTGGCCGATTATCACTTGCCAACTACCGTTTTGAAGAATTTTATTACGCGGAATAATCATTTGCCAACTTTTATATAATTATGTTTTATTTCCCAACCTCACAGTTGCCAACAGTATGTTTGGTCTGCTTTTTGTAATGACACTTTTCAAAATGCCAACTTTAAAGTAGCGAATGTTTTAGTTAGCGTAATATTCATTTAGTTGTTTATTGTTTACCAAATCTTGTATTAAGTAGGGTTTCGTTTAGTAACTATGTAATATTATGTGGGTAAGCGCAACTTATTTTTATGACAATCTAGGTAGGTAGGTACGAATAAATTGACCCCAGTATATTATTTCCAGTACAAATAAGTCTTGTATAACTCGGGCGAATTAACTTGACACCTGGTACGACTCAAGTTTGTTTAAAGTACTGAGTGCAAAAAAGTCCATGAAATGTAGATAAAAAAATAAAATACAAGTAAAATTTCTTCATTTCAGTAAATACTAAAATAAAGAAATTTTACTTTTATTTTATTATAAATATGCTAAAGCATAAATATGCTTTCGATATCACCATTGATTTCAATAAGAACCTGAAAACACGATACGATAGCGCGTTAAATTCTTATACCTTTATGATTTCAAGTGATACATGTTATGGTATCTTAATACTTTAAATAGATTGAACAATTAATTAGTTTTGAAAAATAAAAAACAAAGAGCAATATGTATATATTTATTATAATAGTTTACAATCAATCATCAGTTAATTCTTCTATACCGGAGATCTCACTATTAACATTGTTGTCTTCCTCCGTTTCGCTGTCCGACGAGCTGTCTTCTCCAAGAGATATAACGAATTGTATTACTTGGACCTCCCGGAGTCGATCTTTTTCCCAATACTCTTCCTCCAATCTTTGAATCACGAATTTGGTGACTTCTTTCTCTCGTTCAAAAAAAGCCAATACCTTGAGTATTAAGGCTCTCTCTTTGCTATGGATAGTTTTGCCCATATTTGCAATAAACAACCACCACAGATGCACGGAAATGTCCAAACGTAATTATGATAACAAAAATTCACAATAACAAATTAAAAGTCTAAACGTAACAAAATATAACTTGCGCGCTCCCCTATCCCTCCCTATCCCCCCTCCTCGTCATTCGCCCCCCCGGCCTCGAGACCCTTCGCGGCGGGTCGACCGCCCTCCTCTAAATGTGAACTCAACAAAAATCTAAAAACAATACCAAATAATAGCTAACAAGTAACTACGAAACGAAAACTGAAGGGTGTGCGATATGCTAACGCTACTGGACGCGCACGGCGAGAGCGGTGCCCAGCGCTGGGAAGTGGGAGGGGGGCCAAGTTTCGAGTCAGGTGTCAAGTTAAGTCGCCCGAGTTGTAACACATTTTGTAATAAGTGCACAGTCCTTTTCCTACAACCAGTATTCTTTCTGCAAAAGCGATTCGCTTCTGACACTTTGCCAGAAGTTTGTGATACTCTAACCTAACCTACCACTTAGATTCTTGAATAAAAAATGCATGTAAAAATTAGTTTTTTTTTAATCATTATATCAATGTACGAAAAGGGAAATGTTACACTGACCAAACTTTATTCGTCTAACAGTTGTTTGCACAAGTGAAAGATTTTACAAATGATAAATGCCCCAAACGTTTTGTGTCATTATAATAATCAGCTTAACAATAATTCTACCAAATTAAACGTTGTTAAACAAAAATTTAATAATCGTTAGTTGTCAAAGTGAAAAATAGGCTAAACGTTGGTTGGCAAGTGATAATCGGCCAAACAATTTTCGTCGAAAAGGCAGGATACCCTCTATATTATATATAAAAATTACGTCACGTTTGTTCTCGATGAAATCCCGAAACTACTAAACCGAATATTTTTTAAAATAGCGCCATCTGTTGGATACTTACTCAATTCAGCATATATTTGTTATATTTATCTGAGTTCTATAAAAATCTAACAGATGGCGGAGTAAGGTAAATAATCGGTTGGATTGAATAAAAAATTGCAGCTGTGCGAAGCCGGGAGTGGGTCAGCTAGTAGTATATACTTAAATTAAAATAAATAATGTATCTATTCATAACTAACTTTTGGCAGTTTTAATGAATTCTAACTTCATTTTATAATATATTCTTAAAAAACCCCTAAAGAACATAACCGTGAATTTCTTGACAGTGGATTATCAGCCTGTCTGTCAACTTAAAAGAAACCAGATCAAAGTTGGGTCCAATCATGAGTTTTTACCAATGTAATTAATAGCTACACTTGATTACCGATTATAGGAACTTAATGAGTTCTAAAATGAAAATCATTTACATTTTTTTAGTTTTATTATACTTAAATTACGCTGATAGAACGCATACACCACCGACATCCTTTATTTTCTTCTCTGCTGTTTTTGAGAAGAATTTAGCTTTTACAATAACAGGTTGCTTCGGTAGATTGCCTTTTCCAAGCAATTTGTAGTAACCCTGAAAAAAATTATAAAAACAATAAGTAATTAAATCAATCATGAAATATTTACATTTATAATATGAGTAATATTATAAATGAAGTAGGGCACAACACTGCGTTCCGCAGTTATTAAGGCAGCCCGTCTGGCGGAAGTAACCACCGCCTTAAAGAATACCACCGTAGAATAACAGCATATGTGCTCTTGAGTTTCGGTGAGTGAGTAAGGGATGCCAGAGATTTTTAGCTCCTATTACTGAATGTTATGCAAAAATTTTGCTGTAAATTCATAAATAAATTTAAAATAATTTATTTTCGGAGTATGTTATACATAAATTTAAATTTTAACAGATGTGGTGTGCATTAAAAATAAAATTATATTATATTAAGATATAGTATGCAGTTGCACTATAGTTCCATCTGTTTAGACAGAAAAAAACTGTTAGTGGGGAATCATCTAAAAAGAAAATCAAAAACTTGGCAAAAGTGTAACAGCAACAAAGATGTCAGATGCGAACAGTTTAGTATTTTGGTTCAAATATTCAGCTTCTTAAAGCAAGTCAAATAAATTTGACTTGTATAATGTATATTATCAATCTTTTAAGTCTCAAAACATATTTACAAAATAGACAATACAATGAGGAATTATCCATAAATAGTTATTTGGATATTTATAAATAAAAAGTTAAAAATTTATGAAATTAAAGTAAATTTAAATATCTAGTTTACACATGTACCTAATGTCTTCTAAAAAATAATAATTAGTATAGTTATTATAATACTTACAGCCTTAACAATGTTAATGACTGGGACTTTTCCGTCAGTAGCAGTGGCATACTTCAGTCTGCTTTGCTCAGACACTAATGTCCACAATCTGTCCAAATTAAGAACGGGACAGAAGTTCTTGTTCTTTCTTAGATGGTAGTTCCTCATACCCAACTAGAATTAGAATTATTAACTTATATTAAGGTAATATTTGATTAATAACAAAATTTCAATTGACAGGAAATATTTGACAAAAAAGCTGAAGGTTTTTTTTAATGCGTTAAACTGTGGTGGAAATAGCAGTCAGATTTCAAAAACCTTTTTGCATTTGATAGCACAATTCTTAAGAATGTTAGACTAATGAAACCACGGGACACACAGCTACAATAGTCCCGATATAATGTATCGAACATGATGTTGTACTAAAATGTGTTTTAGTCAGAAACAAACATTACCTTGCCAAAATAACCGGGATGGTATTTGTCCATATTGATTCTGTGATGATGTTCACCACCAGCGTTACCGCGACCTCCAGGATGTTTACGGTGTTTCCCTGACAAAAACACATAAATCTTTGGTAAAATGTACTTTTTAAAAAACTAAATTGAAGAAATGATTCAATAAATAACTTACCGATACGGCCATGGCCATGGCTTACATGTCCTCTTAACTTTCTAGTCTTCTTCTTAGAGGTTGCCTGCAAGACGAATTTAGGTTATAATAAATAAAAACAGAAATTGTATGAAATAAACATGGAATCGAAATCATCATCACTCTTCTTAAAAAAATATTAGACGTGTTTAACTAAACAATGTAAGATTTAATTAGTTTTCGCAGATTATTTATATAAAACTTGACACCCACCATTTTTAGGAAATGTTCACAAAAGCTACACGACCAAAAAAGAAAGACAGGACTTCAGTCGAGCAAGATGTCTAGCCCTAATTGTCAGTGTCAGACAGAACTGTCATGTAAATATAAACAGGTCAGTGGTCTATGCTTGGACGTAGGATAATATAACAGGGGCCCTAGCCAAGATGCAAACATTTCGTTGATGGTTTACAACTGTAGAAAGCACTGCGTTTGCATCTTGGCTAGGGCCACAGGACCGCTTACTTGAAAAAATTGCATTTACGAAAATGAACTGTATTACCAATGGCCAAAATATATTTTTTATTGCGCTATATACAGAGGCTAATCCGAGCAGAAAGAGAGAGCCGAGCAGAAAGAGAGAGCCAAGCGGAGGTCGTGTGTCTCTTTCTTTCATCTTGCCAGACTAAAAAAATGTAGTCGATTAAAAATTTAGATTCAAAAATCTTAGTTGTAACACTTTTATGTTAATTGTAATTCAATTATTTTATTAAATTTACTCCACGTATTATAATCACATTAATTTCGTTATACAGTTAATAATTATTGTTTCAAGCTTATTTTATATTTTATTTTCCACTGGTATCCCTTTAACATTTACATTACGGTAAATGTCCACAAATTTGGCATACTCGGTCCTAGCTGGAGCTTCTCAGGGGAGATCGAAACCCATACCACCCTCTGGTGCACGCGATAAAGAAAAACTTACGCGTTATGGCATCAGAGGGAAGGGGCGGGTCCAACTCTACTGGGTACGTTCCCATGTGGGGATCGAGGGAAACGAGAGAGCCAAGCTCGGCGACGACCAAATTAAAGGTCGCCAAAAGCCAAAAGTTGCAGATTATCTGCACAGAATCAAGACGGCTTCCAGCTCGGACTGCTTGTGGGGTCCAAGCTGGAACATGGGGTAGCGGAAACCGTTCCGCATTTATTAGTGGACTGCCCTAGGTTCGCGCGAGCAAGGTTCGTGCTGGAGCATGATATTGAAATGAATCTGAGTGCAGATAATCTGCACCAAATCTTGAAAAACAAACAGTCAAAAATTTTTTATACTTCTGCCACAAAGTGGCAACCGTGTCGATCAGAACGAATAAAAATTAAATAGAAGACTGAGAAATTATGATAAATTATAATAAGATGAATATGTGAAACTGTGAACAAGTGAAACTGAATAAATATATGGCTCACGGGAGTGGTGTAACCCTCGGGGGGAAACCTTAAAATAAAAATAAAAAATACTATATATGTAGGTTTATTACAACATTTAATTTGTTTCACATAAAAAATCTTATTGTTAGCTTATCAGAAAGGGACACCTAGCTTCTCTACTACATATTCTGCTCGGCTCGTTTTATAGCTGCAAGTAATAAAACATGCTTATTATATTAGATCCATGGGTCTATGAGCATAAAATACTTTTCCATTCAAATGTTTTACGCTTTCGCTAGCGAGTGCACTCATTATAAACTCGTACTAGAGCTGATTTCAAGGAGTGTATTAGTTTTTTTAAATTTTAAATAGGTATTTATGAAAATTAAAAAGATATAAAAACAGAACAAGATGTGAAATAAAAACAAATGAAGTTTTTTTTTATAAAGTGGTCAGTATATTTTCAGTGTTTTTGAAGTCTTACAAGATAGTTTGATTTATAATATTCTAAGAAAAAGTCGTTTCCGTGAATGTCGAACGTATAGTTGGCCTCCAAATATTACTGTGGCGACCTCCTTTTAACAAGCCATTTGATTATTTGTACTTGTAATTCTTAAAAAATAAAAGAAACGCAAATACGGAGCTAGTGCGCATCCGACATCTGCTGCAAGAAGCTCGTACGTACCGCATATGTATTTTACTCTAAGCAAGCAAACTATAGAGTGCTAGTTAGCGAGTATGAACTGTAAGCACGGGTTTGAACAGTATCGACATTGCAATGGCGACGCTATTAGTCACAAATGTCACACGCGCTGAATGATTCTCCCACCGATATTTATTTAAATTTAATGTTATAATGGTGAATGTGCAGTAACAAGCTGTAAGAACGATTCACGGAAGCAAACTAAAAAGAACAATGATATTTCTTTTCATCGGTAAGTAATATTTTGATTAGAAAACACGGATTTTAACAAAATTACTCATGGCGAGAAAGGAGGTTGCGGGAGGCGCGGGGGCGGGTCCACGCAGGACGCGTTTCCGCGCCTTCCGCTTCAGACCTCCTCAACCTTGAAGATAGTGCTGTACCACCTTGTACTCGAATATTGTGTAATAACATGATTTCTTCCGTTATAATAATATGTAAGTATTGTTTGTATTATCTACTAACCAATTATGGATCAATATTTAAAATAAAACTTTTGAATTGTATGTAATATACTCAGTGAATTAATTACTTACGGTTAAGTAAATATCTATCTATGACCATATGAATAAATAATAACACGGAATAAACAGTAGAACGGAATCTTCTTTGACTTGTTTTTACGAGCGAAGAAAAGTACCTTATGACAAATTTTATATATATATATATATATATATATATATATATATATATATATATATATAAAATTTGAATATATATATATTATATATTGATATTATATATATACAAATATATATATTTTATATATATATTTATATATATAAAATATATATATAAATATATATATATTTTATATATATATTTATATATATAATATATATATATTATATATATTATATATATATATATATTATATATATACAAATATATATATTTTATATATATATTTATATATATAAAATATATATATAAATATATATATATTTTATATATATATTTATATATATAATATATATATATTATATATATTATATATATATATATATATATATATATAATGACAAAACATATATTTTATTTCTCTGTTTATAACAAATATTATTAAATTATTATTTTACAATCGTAAAGTGGACATTAAAAAGTGATAAATTGAAAATTGTGTGTGTAAAATATCTAGATACATTTGTAAATTGTAACATTTGTAACATTGTAAATTATTACACTTGTCAAAAAACTAAGGTATTAGAAAAAATACATATATCTAATTAGTTAATTGTGTATTTTCAATTACGAAACAATGTCTCAATTATGCGCTGGATGCCACAAAAAGCTACCAAAAAGAGAATTTCTCACCTGCTTTTGCTGTAATTGTACATATGACATTGACTGTGCCAATGTATCTAGTCAGCGATTTTATAACACAATGACTCCTGAACATAGAAAACTATGGAAATGTCGAACTTGCTTGTGCAAAACACCAAAAACTAGAAACTTAAATGCACCAGTAAAATCTGCAAATAATAAAAGTGGAACAAGCAACATCACATATAGAAAAAAGATAACTGCTCGAAATAAAGATACGTTAAGCTCTGAAGAGGAATCAATTTTAGGAGATACTATTTGTCCAGAAAACGAAAAATCAAGTAAACAAACTAAACTATCTCTACAAAGCGTAAGTGACGTAATAACTCAAAGCCTTCAAGAAAATAATATAAAGATTATCACAGAATTACAGAACACAATACAAACAGAAATACAAAAAGCTATAAAATTATTAAAAGAAGAATTTAAACAAAATATACATATTTTAAATGAACAAAATAAAAGCAGAATAATAGAAATACAACAGTTGACTCAAAAAATTGATAAACTACAAATCGAAAATGATATACTAAAAAAAGATTTCAACAAATTTAGAACAAAAAACCCAACATCTTTCATTGAAAATGATAGCAAAAAATTTGTTTTATTCGGTTTGGAAGAATATTACAAAGAACCAGAATGTGATTTGTATAATCGAATACATGAAATATTTTGCGACTTGATGCATGTAGAATTGAATGGATACATTGAAAATACTTACCGAATAGGCCGATACAATATAAATAGAAACCGACCATTGGTTATAGAATTAATTAGCAAAAGAATGGTTAAGTACTTAATTAATAATAGCAGTAACTTATTTAAAACTGGCTTATCTATATCTAATTTCTTAGATAAACCTTCACAACAGAGAAGAAAAGTTATTTGGGAAAAAATGCTTTTAGCTCGAAAAAGTGGACTTCATGCAGTACTACGGAACAACCAATTATATATAGAAGGAAAACTTACTAATACCAACGAATCTTCTGATATAAATGAAACATTGAGCTCACTGGATAATACAGAAAAAGAGAAATTAACACATAGAAAAAATATACAGAATATAAACAGTTTTAATAATTCCTTTCGAAAGAAAACAACAAAATTTTAATATATTATACCAAAATATGCAAAGTATATGCAATAAACAACATGCAATAGAAGCATTTTTATATGAAAATCCTATATATGAAGCTATATGCATATCTGAAACATGGTTGACGGAAGAAAAATTTAAATTATTACATTTTAACGGTTACAAAATTGCAGCCTCCTTTTGCAGGAAAAACCGGATTGGAGGAGGTGTTTGCATACTTTTGCAAGAGCATATAGAATACGTAGAAAAGAATGATATCACAAGTATGACATTAGAATATATATTAGAAATAACTGCGGTAGAACTATGTAAAAAGAATATGTTAATTGTAGTAATGTATTGGAATAGAAGAGAGGAAAACGAGTTTTTGAGTCAATTACAAATAATTTTAAAATACTTAAATAATAAATACAATAAATATAATATTGTCGTAGGCGGAGATTTTAACATGGATATGTTAAAACCTAACAATAAAACCTCTAGGTTTCTCAATTTAATGTTAGAATACAAATTTTGTCAGCATATCAAAACACCAACACATACAACAGGAACTACATCTACGTGCTTAGACCTCATTTTTACAAATTTTAATAATGGATATTTAAATACTACCGTAGAAGAACTAGGGTTTTCTTTTCACTCTGCAACAATAATACAACTGAAAATACCTAAACAAAGTAAAAAATCGGATTGGTATATAGAAAAACGAATTTATAACAAAATTGCAATAGCTAAATTTAAAACTCAGTTAAAGTTAACAGATTGGAACAAAATAATAGACGAAAATAAAAATATTAATGAAAACTACAATATATTCCATGATAGGCTAATAACATTATTAAACCAAATAATACCAAAACGAAGAATTAAAATAAAATCAAATCCAAAAAAATATTGGTTAACAACAGGAATAAAAAAATCGTGTAAAAATAAAAGACTGTTAAAAATACTTACAACAAAAACAAACAGCGAAATACTAAACCAACATTATAAAAAATATGCCAAAACATTAAAAAAAGCTATAAATAGTGCTAAAAAAATTCAATACATTAATAAATTAAAACATTCAAATAACAAAATAAAAACTATGTGGCAAATTATAAAGGAGAGAACAAATAAAATATATACAAAAGAAAAACGTAATATAACATTAAAAATAAATAACGTGATAAGTTCAGATCCAAAACAAGTCGCTAATTATTTCAATAACTTTTTTGCTTCAATTGGTGAGCTCCATCCTGAAACGACAGCAGACGGCGGTGCTCGCGGTCGCCCTGTTCTCCAACCAACACAAAACACCATGTATTTGAGCCCAGTTGATTGTCTCGAGGTACATAAAATTATAAAAAACTTAAAGAATAAAAAAAGCCACGGCATAGATGAACTTCCACCTAATTTAATAAAAGAATGCGCAGATGAACTAACCTGTCCATTCACAATATTAATAAACCAATCTTTTAACGAAGGCTCTTTTCCATTACAATTAAAAAAGACAATCATAAAACCTATTTATAAAAAAGATGAAAAAACCAATCCAAATAACTATCGCCCAATTGCCCTTTTGCCAACTGCATCAAAAATTTTCGAGAAAGCCATTTGTAATCGCGTTAGTGAATTTTATGAAAAATACCAAATATTTGACGATTGCCAAAATGGCTTTCGAAAAAACCGCTCCACAGTTTTAGCAGTATACAAGTATATAAATGAAGTTGTCAAAATATTAGATAATAAACAATACGGTGTAGGCATACTATTAGATATGACAAAAGCATATGATAGAGTACAACATAATATACTATTAAATAAATTATACGGGCTAGGCATTCGCGGCTCAGCCCACAAATGGTTTGCTTCGTATCTAAAGGATAGACAACAATTTGTTGAGATCGAACACTATGATACTTTTACCAAAGATATCTTAAGCGTGCGCTCTAAATGCAAAACAGTAAATGCATCAATACCACAAGGAAGTGTCGTTGGATGTCTATTATTTTTAATATATATCAACGACCTTCCTAAATCTACAGGGGGTACGTGTATCTTATTTGCTGACGATATATCCTTATTAACCTCATGTCAAAGCAATTCCGATATTTATGAAAAACTCCAATTACTTCTTGACAAAACTTCACACTGGTTGAATGATCATAATTTAAAAATAAATTTTTCTAAAACTAAAGTAATAACTTTTCATCCTCACCAAAAAACTGCATTAAATTTAAAACTCGATTACAATGGCACAACTTTAGAATCTGTGAAAGAATTTAGATTGCTCGGTATAGATATAGACACCCACTTGAATTGGAAAGCACATATCCATAGAATGAAGTCTAAACTATCGAGCTTCTCATATGCATTACGCGAAATTAAAAAGACTACAAACGTAGAAACAGCAATAACAACATATTATGCGTATGCACACGCCTGGCTAAGTTATGGTGTTATTCTGTGGGGTAACAGTACAGATGTAGCCTCTTTATTCACCCTTCAAAAAAAGTTAATCAGAATCATAGCAAATATAGAACAGATTGATAGCTGTAGACCATACTTTCTCGAATATAAAATATTAACTCTGCCCAGCTTATATATTTTGGAGATGTGTAAATTTGTCCGAAAATATAAACAATTTTATACAAAACGTGAAGACTTACCATACAAGTATACACTACGACATAAAAATGATTTAATATTACCAACATCACGATTAAAACTGAATTCTTCAAATACCTTCAGTTCTTCTATAAAAATATATAATAAATTACCAGATAATTTAAAAAAAGAAAACAATAATATCATATTTATAAAAAAATTGAAAAAAATCCTAAATAGTAAATGTTACTATAATACTAATGAATATTTCATAGATCATATAATTATTTAATGTAAATATATGTAAATATTATTTATTTTTAATCTAAAATTTAATTTAAATAAATAAAATATTTTTTTACTTATATTATTTAACGCTTCCTCTCTCCTAGTCCCTTAAGTTGCATGCCCGACAGGGTCCATAATACTGGTCTTTTATATATTTTTTAACATCTTTGTATATACATTATGGTTTAGCAATAAATGGATTGAATTGAAAAAAAAAAAAAAAATTCTGCATGCAATGCAAATGGCGTCGTCCAGGCGTGTTGCCAGGGTTGCTTACTGTTAAATATTGCTTACGTCTGAAGATAATATCGTTAACATATAAATTTTTCTTTACTTTGAAATCATTATTTTATTCTAGTTTTACAAAATATGAGATTTATAAATACTTACCTACATGATTATGTTACGTACCTACATAATAGATACTTATAAATAATATGTTATTATAAGTACCATACCAAATGAAGCCATTTAAGTAAGTATTACTTACCTACAAATATATAATAAAATACATACAAGATCGTACGATAAAATAATACAAAAAAATACATACATACAAAATAAACACCTACCTAATACTTAAAATAAAAAAGTACTGACATTTACGCGCAGATATCAATCGTAGCACATCACTATTCAACCGCTACAACTATCTATAGATCTATCAGTATCTATAGAACATCTGCTTCACTTGGCATATGGACAACAAGCGCCGCGCGCGCTCTTGTTAATCAAAGGTACATATTACATTACTTTACTCTATAACGTACATAAATACATAATTTTATTTCTTGTCTATGGTTTAGTACCTTTCGAGAAAATGGCTGGGATTGTGTTTCAGAGTTGAAACTGACACGTATTTTTGTAAATATCATGCTTCATTTATGAAAATAGCGAAATGTTTTTACTTTAATATTAATTTCTGTATGTATATTGTATTTGCTATTAAAATGGAGTTTCGTGAAACTTTATTAGCTGCGCAGCGAAATCAACAACAAAAATCATCAGTAAGTGTTTTGCTGTGCTATTCAAATTTTTTCACACTGCTTTTGGAACATTAATTATTATTTTGATTGTAAATCAGATATTTAACAACGGTATATAAATATTATTAGCTATAACAAATAATTTTTCCCAATCGTTTTATTTAACATGAACTATCATTAAGTTTTACCTTGGAATGCTTAAATTGTTCTGATAATGTTAGAGGTTTGAATTTTAAATACTTAGTAAAATTGAAAACATAAAATGGAACTAGAATTTGAAAGAAAACAAACAGGCTTTTTTATAAATTGTATGTCAATATTTCAGTGTGTTTTTGAAGTTCTTTTTATATAGATGTGATGTTGTATCTTACATGTATACCTTCTACAGACAATAATAATTACTGCAATTGTTTCAGGCCAGTAGTTATTATAAAGCTCGATTTGATCCTCCGAAAAAGGAACAAAAGCAGAAAGATCGACTTTCGGCCAACATACAAAAGTTTTTGGCGAAGAAAGATGAAGAGGAGAGACAAAAGAAATTGGAGGCCCAGAGGAAGCGTGAAGAATTACTTGCTATGCGTGATCCGAAAGCTTTAAGAAAAATTCAGAAGACATTGAAAGTGATAAAATCGGCCAACAAATCTGTCATAGAAGATGCAGTTGACAGAGATAATACAGCTGTCACTCGAGAAGGTCCCGACCAGCCTGATCAGGATGACTATGGTTACGAGTCACAGGAAGCTGCTGCTATATATGAGAAAATGATGCAAAAATATAGTAAAATACCAGATGAGCCAAAGTTCCCTGTGGCAAGTAAGTGAGAATTTATAGCAACTATTTTTGAAGTATTCTTTGACAGATTAGGTTATAAGACTTTGTACATTTATAGTCAATTGATGAGCCCGTTGTGTGATTAGGGTTCTTGCCAGGTTCGATTCTAGGCAGGGTAACATTTGGAAATTAACTTTTCATGGTTACATTTTATGGTTGGCTCTGGTCTGGACCTAGGCAGGGTAACATTTGGAAATTAACTTTTCATGGTTACATTTTATGGTTGGCTCTGTTCTGGACCTGAAGGTAGTGGCAGGGCACACTTCATTTTAAAACAGTCATTTGGGCAGCCCGTCTGGCGACAGTAACCACCCTCTTACCGTGAAATACTAGCATGTGTGCTGTTGTATTTCAGTAAGGGATGCTAGAGGAGTAAGGGATGCTAGAGCTCATTTACCTATTCCTTCATAACTTACACTTTTTTTATTTTATTTTTAACTAGCTGGCGCCCGCGACTTTCTTAGATATAATTAATTACACTTAGAATTTTAGGTTAAAATAAAATAACTTATTAATCTTAGACCAGATAAAATATCTTAGATAAATGTCTTAGGAGTGGTAAAATGTCCCTTTTGGATAGCTTGCTCTGGTAGATGGCGCTGTCAAACGCCTTCATACTTATTCACTTTTTACTTTCTTTTGTAAACAAAAAGTCTTGATTTGGATGCGAAAACTATATAGGTATGATAATGTATGTGTTATTGAATAAAGTATAAAAACATCCATTCGTTTTTAGCTAAACAAGTAAAGAAAGATTTAAATGGTACCAGAGAAAGAGTGAAACATGCACTACAGCACGAGGATGATCCAGTGCCTCACAAAAGAAAACGAAGGAAAGAAAATGGAGGTAACAAGTGACTTTTTTTAAAATATGTTCATTATTATCTTAGCCGTAGGACGTCCACTGCTGGACATAGGCTCTCCCCTTATTTTCCAAATGGACCAGTCAGAAGCAGCCTGGATCTACTGGTGGCCCACTGCCCTTTTCAGGTTGTCTACCTTGTGAGTGAACTTCCTTCGCTGCATTTGCCGGTCTCCACTCGAGAACCTTCCTGCTCTGTCATAATAATGTTATGATTAGTAATAATAATAAAATAAAATAATTTATTATAAATGTGACACTTTGTTCCATTTTCTTGGTAAATCTGTGTTCTTTCAAAGTATACCATATGTAAAAAATGGTGTTTATGAGGTCTTCTAACTTGTATGTATGTATACAAACTTTTGTTTGTATCATGCAGATCTGCCATGTTAATTTAACTAACATTGACACATTCAATTATTTTGTTTCTCATGCTACAAAATATGAAACATTTCCTTGAAAGTAATCATAATGTAATATATTTCATGTTATTGGTTTCTTAACAGAAATTGTGGATCGGGACTTGAGTCCTCCATCAAAGTATGAACCTGAAAAGAAAAAGGATGAGAAGCCTGAGAAACCCAAGATACGAAAACAGCTTCCTCCACCGATGGACTTCAATCAGTTGCTCAAGTTGGCCGAACAGAAGAAGTGTGAACCACTCGATGGAGTCCCAAAGAAAGCGCAAACGGAATCTGAACCAGAGAGGTTAGTTATACCTTTTTTTTTTACAAGAAGAATCATCATATGGATACCCCACTGGTGGGTTATGTCGGACTCCCGCCCCAAGATGGTAGTGGGGTAGACCTACCGACTAAACCTCTTGGCGTCCTCTTCGTCTGCTATAGGCGAAGTTGCGAGGTCGGACGAAGACTCCCGCCCCGAGATGGTAGTGGGGTAGACCTACCGACTAAACCTCTTGGCGTCCTCTGCGTCCGCTATAGGCGAAGTTGCGAGGTCGGACGAACACTCTTCCGCAAATTCGCTGAATTAGTTGTAAATACCTACTTGTATTGAAATCTATACTAATGCTATAAGACTGGACCGATTTTAAAAATTCTTTTACATCACATGATATTGTACAAAATTACATAAAATATATTATTGTGACAATAAACACATGCAGGTAATGTCCATATAAAAATCAGTAGTTATATAACTGCTTAATGTGGCACAATGAAACTGAATGGTGTTAATGTAAGAAATATTATATAATTAATTTTGGTTTAAGATTGATGACGAAAAAACAAAAAAAGGAATATGAAGAGGAATTAGCTCGTCGCCAGCGCAGACAAGAACGATTGGAAGCAGAGAAAGGAGAACGCCGCAGAGGTAAAGGTATTAGTAAAAAATGCCCTAACTCGATACTTCTAAATTTAATTAAATTTAACAATTATAATCCTTACATATTATAAAATAAAAACCTCCGCCGCGTCTCTCTGTCTTTAATTAGTTTGCAATGGTATCAAAAAGTACTGAATGGATTTTCAAATGGTTTTCTCAATTGGAAAAAGAGTTAAATGAGCAAGGTTTTTACATATAATTTGCAGGAAAAATTGCACGCTACTGAAGCCGGGAGCGGGTCTCAAGATGTATACTTTCAATATATATATATATATATATATATATTTGGCGATGTGTGTATCTATGTCTCCTATAGACTCCAAAACCGCTGAATTGATTATGATAAAACTCCGTAACTGTGTAATTTGGTCCACCTTAAAAGCTAGGATAGTTTTTATTTTGAACCCGGGCGAAGCCGGGAGCGGACCACTAGTTAAATATATATATTTTCATGAATTGAATGTCAATATCAAATATGACTGACATTGACTTGTTACTAGGGCAATTTTGTCTGGAATTTGAAATATGCATAATTTTATTATATTTTTATTTTTTATTAATACATAATTGGCTTTCTATTACATAGTTATAGTCAAATGGTAAAAAAATGTCACAAAGTTGCAGATATTGTTTTTTATTTAATGTGTGGTTGATGGGCAGACAAATCAGTGAATGGGTGGTTTGTACAAAAAAAACCATTTAGATGTTATCAATAACGAAAAAAAAAGGGGTAAAGAAGAGATAACTTGATGATCACGGGTTGTCTGCTAATACTCTAGCATTTAGCCGTTTTTGCGTGATTGAGTAAGAAACATACAAACTTTGGCATTTATAATATTATTAGTATTAATGAATTTAGGTATAATTAAGTTGAAGATCGTAATTGTAATCGGTTAAATTTTTATTACAGACAAGCCTATAGAAAAAGCAGAAAAGCCCCCAGAAAAAGTAGAAAAGGCAGAAGGAAGCGGGTTTAATCGCATTCCAAAACTAAGTGATAAACTTTCATCGAGTAGAAACAACAGTCCGAAACCTCCGGATAAGGATAGAGAAAGAAGTGAGCGTGAGAAGATTGATAAGTTGCAAATGGAAAGAGAAAAACTAAGGCTAGAGAAGGAGAGAGAGAGAATAGACAAAGAGAGACTGGACTTGTTGAAGGCAGAAAGGGAAAGAATAGATAGGGACATTGAAAGGCTCAACAAGGACAGAGATAAATTAGAAAAAACAAAGTTAAAACTGCAATCTTTTCCAAATAGATCGACGGAAAAGTTGAAGACGACCTCTAAGGAACAAAATTTAAAGCAAGAAGTAAAGAAAAATATAGATCTCAAAAGTCAAAACACGTACAGGATAGACGCAAACTCGAATGATAAAAAAATTGTTTATCCGCACAAAAATGGCGAGAACAAGATGAACGGTCACAGTAGTGCTTCGGGAAAATCAGTGCCAAAAATAGCGAAAGTGCCTCAAAACAATAGTGCGAAAGATTTGCCAGCACAACCTAAAAGACCTAATGGGTTGAATGCAAGTAATAAAGACATGATAAAGAAATCTGACGAGAGAAAACCTGGCGGCAGTAAACCGTCTGCTTCGAATAGTTTTGATTTTGATAAGCATATTAACTCTGTGTTCAAAACGGGTCAGAAGCCCATAGTAGGGAGCGGAGCCCGAGGGCCTCAGGTCCCTGTCCAGTTAACGGGAGGCTCTAGAAAATTGAATTCGGAGGATATCAAGAGGATTCAGAAACGTATGTTGAAAAACATGTAACTTTTTGTCACTAGTTTTTTTTTAAGCCAACTTCAATATTTTAGAAAAACCTTTATAGATAGTAGCTAATGACACCCAATTTTAAATATAAATTATAGCTAGAATGTTTTAATTGGTAACATTTTCGGCTTTAAGTCAGTAATTACAAGAATTCAACCAGCAAAAATGTCAGAAATATTAAAAATTAATCGTAATAGGTATAAAATTAATTTGAGTTATTTGTTTTCATCCAAACATTTATATTACATCGCAGTCATGTTACATTTTTAATTACGTAGCATGGAATCGTTCAGTGGCACCCGTTGGTTAAAGTAAAGTTAAGCTCTTAAGTTAGTTCTTAAGGTAAATTAGTTGTCTATGATATTTTCAACAGGTCGTGTGGTGCCATCAGACTCTGAATATGACTCCGAGATGGACGACTTCATAGATGACGGCGATGAGAATATGGACTATTCGAAACACATTAAAGAAATATTTGGTTACGACAGATCTAAGTGAGTATAATAATTATAAATTTCTTTTAAAGTTATATTTAAGTTTACTTAAGACATATTATGCTTTAAATTTGAATTCCAGTCATGTATCAATGGCAGACTTCAAATATAACCCATTTTCAGTGATACAAGTTTGTTTAAAAATGTACTCACATGTTCCTAATTACTACGGAATTTTTATGCCAATGATCCAAATTTTTATTTTACTGAAGTACAATAATAGGTCCACCGTAAATCCCCCTTGACGCAGAGGTCTAAAATTTAAACATATAAAAATCACGTTATATTTTTGCAGTTTAAATTTTAAAACTATTAATTCGCACAAAGAACTAAACTTGAAATTATTTCTCAAAAAAGGAATAAATGGTTTACACATGATAATTTTTACTCTTCGGAAGCGATACCGTGAGACGGGAGAATACTCACGAAGGCGTGGTCAAGGTCAAAAGAGAAAAACTACATGTTTGCAAGATTGCTGCAATCTTCAACTGTGCTTTACGTAACCAACTGTAAGACATCTTCAAAATACACCAAGGACGGCTGCTGGTGTAGAATTTTCCGACCAGACGGTAAGAAATAGGCTGATGGAAGCCAATTTGAGATCACGCCGACCAATTCGGGCTGTGCGTCCGTGATTTTTACTGACGAATCACGATTTCGTTATCACGTTGCGATGGTCGCCTACGTGTCCACAGATGCCCAGGCGACTGATATAGTGCAACGGCAGTCCAGGAATATGACGAGCGCACAGATTTCGTCGTTGTTCCCGGGCGGTTGTGTGCTCAAGTTTATGTAGAACACGTTCTCGAAGATCATGTTTTGCCTGCAGCATATGGTATCGGCCAAGATTTTCTTTTAATGCAAGATAATGCCAGGCCGTATACTGCACCCATCACGTTAGATTACTTACCCGGCGCACCCGGAAGCATCCTATTACACCTCAAACATTGCAGCAGCTCACTGAAGCGTTGATTGAAGAATGGGAGCGAATTCCACAAGGAGATATTCGGATGATCATACGAAGCATGCCGCGTCGTTAACAAGCTGTGATTATGGCTCATGGGAGCCACACAAGTTACTAAAAATCACTAAAGAAGGTTCATGGAGGCCACACGTTACTAAAAATCACTAAAGACGAATCTATAATATAAAAATGAATCCCTAAATGTGTTGCTAAGTGCAAAACTCGAGAACGGGTGGAACGATTTTAATTCTGTCTTCACTCATGGATAGAGGGATAATCAGGGAAGATTTTTACGTAAAAAAAAATGCACCCCGGGCGAAGCTGGGAGCGGACCGCTAGTATTTAATAAATATAAGAATATTTCTTTGACAGACATTTTTATCGCCAATTAGTTTTTCGCTAACATTGTACATTTTAATTATTTTTAATAAAAAAAATAAAAAAATGAGTTTTTTTATTAATTGTATTAATTAATAAATAAACAAGGAAAAAATTACATAAAATTTATTTTAAACCTAATTGTAGTTTAAACAATATTATAGAAAGAACCAAAAATCTTGTTCCTCTAATTGTTTTGAGCAGTATATATTTTATGTGCACATTATTCCTCTTTGTAATTTTATTTTGACAAATATTTTTATAGTTTTTAATATTATTTATAACTAGCTGGTGCCCACGACTTCGTCCGCGTTGAAAAATTATAAGTAGCCTATCCTGTGTCCTGTACATCTAAATGTTTATCTACCAAGTTTCATGAAAATCAGTTAATTCGTTTCAGTTATGGAGGAACATACATAATACATACATACAGAAAAAAATTCTAAAAATCGTCAATTTAGTTTCAGTATCATGACTAGAGCCTATAAACACGATATTTCTGAAAACAAAGTAACTTGCTCCATTACTAACCCTTACAGATTTATTATTAGTAGTGATATGATTTATCTATATTTTCCAGGTATAAGAATATGGACGATGATGATGATCCTACTATGGAGTCGAGCTTTGC
Source organism: Synanthedon andrenaeformis (assembly GCA_936446665.2). Classification (NCBI taxonomy): domain Eukaryota; kingdom Metazoa; phylum Arthropoda; class Insecta; order Lepidoptera; family Sesiidae; genus Synanthedon; species Synanthedon andrenaeformis. Next base: position 5,816,241 of record OW387781.2, on the reverse strand, counting down.
ACGCCAACAGCGAGAAGAGTTCATCAGTAAAAAGATAGGTTCGTATCTGTTTAGTTATATTCGAATATTACAAGTCATAATTAATGCGCACTGCCAAGGTTTGGAGTTCCCTGGTGGCGTCTGTGTTTCTAAGCTCATATATAACCCAAATCTTTCAAAGTTTGAGTGAATAGGCCTCGTCTTTGCTCGTTCCGCTTGTTGTAATTTTAATATTTCTCACCAGCAACTAATTTCTTTCTATAAAGCCCAAAGAAGTTGTTTTATATTTGTTTTTGACACGTTTGGTCTAGTGGTTAGTATGCCTAGTTGTTAACCAAACGGTCGCGGGTTCGAATCCCGCTAGGGGCAATTCGAATCCCGCTTTGTACCTGAGTCATGGATGTTTGTGTTTATGTTACGGCTAAAGATAGGTGTGAACATAAACTTAAGTTTAGCCGGCTAATCTTAAGTTTATCTTCGAGAGGCGGCTAAAGTTCGATATCATGTTAGTTTGCGTCGTGAATTTCCATCTTTAGCCGGTTAATGTGCACATTAACCGAAACAAAACGGCTAAAAATGTTTCGATGGATGCGCCGGGGCGAACATGTCGCTTGAGGGGGCGGAGGGGAGACGATGCGCGAAGACAGACAGGCTGACGGTCCACTTATGGTAGGTGGCTACCGTCGCCTATAACACAAGCAACGCCATAAGTGCTACAAGTGCGCTGCCGACCATAGAAGGATTGAGGATAAGGGAGGGATGGGGGCTTCTTATTATTTTATTTTAATGACTAGATATTGTTTTAAGTTATTAACACTGCAGAAGTTTTTTTTGTAATTTTAAATACAGAAGTTTCTGTAATGTACAAATGGTTTCTTGTTATTTTATTTTCATGAATAGATATTATTTTAAGTTATTAACGCTGCAGAAGTTTTAATTTGTAATTTTGTATACCTACATAAGTATGTGTAATGAGAGTGATTATTTTTTAATAAAAGTTTTCGTGTCGAAATAGTAAACATTATTATACCGTTTCCTTTTTCATTTGCTTTTCTACATTTTTAGCCAAGGGCCTGCAGTTAAACTTAAGTTTAGCCGGCTAATCTTAAGTTTATGTTCACATCTATCTTTAGCCGTAACATTTATAATATGTGTGAGATGTCTTTACGTTGAGGCGAAACTTGTGATGAGGCGATAATCAATCATTTAAAACACGAGAACTGTTAATCATTTTATTTATACATCCGGCTAGCATACAATTTTACAAAAGCATTTATGACGAAACACTGCCCTTACAAGGGAGACAAAACATATAGTAGGCGCGAATAAAAAAGGGGCCTTAGCGGTGCCCCATATACAAGATCGCTAGAAGCAACAGATAGGACCATGCGCCATGCGTCACGCGTCACGCGTGCGCGCAATGCCTACAAATGCGACACGAGCTCCCGCCGCGAATGCCAGAAGACGACTGTTTCACAAATTATCGGCTGTTGCCGCGTTCGAATCGGCACGTACGCCACATCGGGCGGGGGAAACAGAGGGGTGAAGGGGTTTATTTTTAAATTATACTGTTATGTACCGATACGTCTCTTATCTATGTCCTAAGACATCTCTTAGTAATAATTAAACAGGATTTCTTTGAATTGTTTCATTCGTTGCGTTGTTCTACCTTCTGTAGTGCCTATAACAGACATTGATATAATTAATTGCCCTTTCTAGGTATTATGGAGGATTTAGAAGACATGAGACTGGAAGCAATGGAAAAGAAAAAAACGAAGAAGAAACGCAGAATTAGCGACGACTGAACGCGCGACTCACGGACCAACCCAACTGTATGTTTGTTTAAATGCCTTCTATTTTGTATATTTCAACATAGTATGACATTTTATACGCTTTCATAATTTTAGTATGTGAATAAGAAAAAGAAATGAAAAAAAAAAAAACAGCATGATGTGCATAATTATGTATAATAGGTTCTACTTGGAAACTTATTAAGACTTTTTATGTTTAGATTAATTACTTAAATATATATTTACACATTTTTATTATGTAAGTTATTTATTTACGTATGTTGAGTTTTTTCTTAGTTATATGTGTCTTTTATGTAAATAAATATATTTTTCATCAATTAATCCCTGTGAAAGGCATAATGAATTATTGGTCTATATTGTATATTTTGTTTAATGAATCGTTAAGTTTTTGTACAATAAATCACATAATATACATAATTATGTAAATAGGAATTTCTATTAGAATTGGAAATGCGACATATTGCCGTTACAATGATGATTTTGGAAATTCAATCAATTGATAGTTATGTAAAATGAAGATCCATTTTCCTAATTTACACTTTTCTTTCAATTTTCAATGTAATCCTTGAAATTTAAATTAAAGACTACAAAATCTATCAATGTCTGCATTATTCGGCTGTTGTTTTTTATCTCCGAGTATACCTAAAACAGTTTAATACAATACATTGTTGTCGTTATAATGTGGGGAGGTGGGAGGAATACCTTAATAAAAGAACTTTTATATTCTTAGCAATTGTCAACCCGTGTATGTGAAAGAGGCTGCGTCGTTTGGTAATGGTTCAGGTTCAGTTAGTGTGAACTGATTTGAGACAAGAACAACATTGATGGCATCACTAGTCCCGTCTTTACATACAACGCATCTCAAGTCATTTTCAAGGGTAGAAACATCATTTCAACCATGCATCACAACAGAATTTGGTAGAACAACGTTGCTATCGGCGTTTGATGACTCACTTGGATGTTGAATAGAAGAATTATATTCATTAGAATATAATTATGATAACAGAACTGTTTGCGACTTGTGCAGAATAGTCTTGGAGTCTCATCTGTTACATTTTTTGAATACACATCCAAAGAACTGTCTAAAACTGATTTCCTATTTTCCACTTGGAACATAGTGATGGAACCAACATAGCCTATGAGTGGTGCTTCATTTGTCATCAACGTCTCTGACTCATTTTCATTACTTGTATTTGAAATAATAATTGCATTTTTGAAAGCATCAAAATTTGAAGTCAAAGTGTTGACTTGAACAACTTCATTAAGTTCAATTTTCCCTTGAACATCCACTTTTCTTCCATCACAAACCTCTTTTAAGTGTTCTTCAGTTGTGATATGCTGAAGAATGCCGTGAGGAATGGTAGAACTTCGTAGACCAGATTTTGATTTGCAACCAAAAAGAGCACGAAATGGCGATCTTCCTATAATTCTATGGAAAGATGTATTTTTACTATACTGCACGAAGAAGCAGCCCAATGCCCATTTTGTAGATTTATTATCACGCATCCAAGCACGAAGCATGTTTTCAACATCTTGGTTACTCCGCTCAACACTACCCTGGGTCTGCGGGTGTCGCGGAGTACCGTGTATTATTTTACATTCAGGCCACATTTTAACCATTTCTTCAATTATGTTAGCGGTGAATTCTTTGCAGTAATCGCTCTGCAGTATATATGGTGCTCCAAATTCTAAAAATATTTAGAGCAATTCGGTGGCAACTTCACTAGCTTTTTTTGTACTAAGTGTTCTAAGACGTATAAAGTTAGTGCTTAACTTAAACTCACCATCTGGCTGACTGTAGATCAATCGGATCGGCTTGACCCCTCATTAAAATCTCGAGATATAATTAGTTTAACTACGATGCCTTTCTTTGGTATGTTACGTTTTGATTCACCATGTACCAGATACCATCCATGACGTATTTAATTCGTCAGCCGATAACAATGAAACAAAGATTTGCAGTACCGTAGCGGTACATTTTACTAAGCCAACTCTCCTTTGATTGTTCAAACTGTTTTGGAAACTGAGAACTCGTAGCTGAGAAATTTGACAATCCTCTAGCAGGCATTGTCGTTCGGATGGATGATTTGTTCTTCTTCTTATTAGTCTTCCTCAGCCTTTTATTAGGAGTATTGCGCCGAGCACGATTACCCATGGTAGGTAAAAGTGATATGCCGAGATAACAGGTGGTTGTTGTTTCTCACTTGAATCAACAAGTTGTATACAATCTAACTGTGTTACAGTCAGAAGTCATTAAAATAACGGTAAATTAATCGTAACGAGTATGACGCCCGCTGATTACAGCGTGCTTAAAATTATCAGATGGTAGCCTCCTACCATCTAGTGGAACCGTCAGCCTGAATGTGATGACTACATAAAGATGTTCTAGGAATATAATATGTGTGAATAAATTAATTGTTTGTAAGGATAACAACTAACCGTCAATAGTGTCAAATGAGAAGCTTATCATTTCTAGAGAAATGTTGTGCTTTAGCAGCAGGTGATCCTCAAAATCATGTCCGAGGCTTACTTTATCCGAACATAAGGGACAATCGTAAGTCTTGGGTGTCATCTGAAAATTTCATACCTATACATTTTACTGCTTAAACTTTCGACCATATAATTGACAAAAGCTTATTAAACTGAATCGACATCCCACCCTACCAACGTGCTACTTAACGCGCTTTGTATGTGTAAACAAAACTTATACTTCACTTACCTGATTACCGTGAACCTGCAAGAGGTGTTTATTTAACACTTGCTTCTGGCTGAAATCACGTTCGCACAGGTGACACTTTTATTTCTGCAGTTTTTGGACGTTTTCTGGAGTTTAAAAGCTTCTGAAAAAGTTTCCCTATTTGGCGAACATTCTTTTTTGCCAAGACTTTGGCGTGCTTTTGCACAGAAAACTGTTCCTGGAATGAAGATGTTCTAATGGCGTGTGGATTTTCTTCCGCCCAAACGTGTATATTTCTAATATTCGTTATATAATTTCGTGTAAATCTTGCTTCATCTGTCCATATATGTTCATATGTGTGTATATATATGTGTATACGTTGTGAAAATTGTGGCCGGTTTCTTATTTGTCTTAAAATACAAATACAAAAAATAACACGAATTCTGTAATGAAAGGGATGAAGGCCTTGTCTTTATTATTTTCCATACACCACCTGGGAATTCCATGACGTATTGCTAGACGACGAATGCTTAACGTTGGGTCTCTGAAGAGGTCATTTAATATTATCTCATCAATTCCTCATTATCCGGCGGTAGGAGCTCTAAGCCTCCGTTCGTTTAAAACGCGATGAACGTTTTGAAAAGTGCGATACGTACATAATAATGTACATGTGCGATATAACTATTTTCAAATAAATTTAAACGCGCCATCACTGCACCGAACGAGACACCATTAACTCACAAAGTAAAGAAAGACACGTGTCCCAGTCAACCCGAGCCGAATGCGTCCCGCTCGCATCGCTCACAGAATATCGTTATTTGAATCATCGCCAATATTGTTGTGAAAGAGATACAACATTGATTCTTTTTTTGTTTATTCGTAAGAATAATGCAGTTTAAAATAAATAAATAAATAAATAAATAAAAAGACTTTACGAAGATATTTGCTAGGATATGAAAAAATTAAGATTTTTTTAAAATTTTTGTTAATTATATTGGTTATTCGTTATATATTATTTGTATATCAATATTGTACAGGTAATGACTCGTTTTTTTTGGTATTTATGTGGCATTTCCATTTCCAATGGTGTTAGTTATAATACCAATCCAATTGTATTAGTTGTAAACTTACCAATTACCTACATTCATACAAATAAAGATAGCGTCAACAGATCACTGAACAAGGTGGGTTTCATTAGGTTTATATAAACAACGTCCACCTACTGATAGCGCGCGAGTTGAATGCAGAGCTCAGGAATGCGATAGTGCTGTGACCTAATAAGAATTAATGATAATATGTCGATAAATTTCAACAGTGTTTTAATAACATTTTAAGTTTAGAAATAAAACAATGTAAAAGGTCTTCGATGCCTCACGTTGCGCGCCACTTGTAAAAGACCCTTCATGGCCCCATTTTTTCGGCATTCATTTTTTCGGGAACATTTTTCGCCATTTCCCGTGCTGGGCGATGAATAAAAACTCGTTTTTTTGTAACAGAACTTGATTGACTCGAATCAGACATTATTAAAAACAAAAATAACACGCGGCTGCAACTTGAATATTAACGCGATAACACAGTAAGCGTATGATAGTTGTCAAGGACAGCACGCACATCACTACACTACAGGCGTACGAGACGCGGCGGGGGTAGATGCTCCCGCCCCGACTGCATTCAACTCGCGCGCTATCAATACCTTTTCTTTGTAAAAATATAGCATCTGCAACAGGTCTGCAAAATAGGGCGCGTTCAAGTATTACGTAACACAATTTTTGAAGATTCTTGACATGTAAGGCGCTGAACGTTTTTCTGTACCCCCCTAAACAGACCAAGTTAAGTTTACCAAGTGACAATTTTTACCAACGAAAAGGGTTACCAACTTGGGAGAACAAAATGAAAATGACGTACAATACACTCGAGGTATACCCCTCCCCCACAAATTGCGTTACGTTACTTGAACGTCCCCATACAAACTGTATCTATAGTATTGGAACATATTGTGAAATGTTTCTAAATTCTTATGTTACAATGTTTTTGACTATATTAAAATTATTGTAAATTACATATTATGTACTGGAACTCAATAAGAATAAGATATTTTGCATCAATTTGTATTTTTTTAAATTTCTTCCTTACAAAACTTTCTGCTATTTTTATGCAGTTAGTACTTATATAAATTTTATCTATATATCCACTGTAAAAGGTTGATATACCCACTTTAAAAGGTTGAGCGAAACACACAGCACTGAAATGTTGTTTCGCTGAATAAGCACTGAATTGAAATGAGCGCCCGATATCAGTCAATCAGTCTGTTTTGGTCAGGTAATTAGTACTGTGTGCTTTGATTGTGTTGTATTTAATCCAAAAATAAGGGATAAATATGGCATTTTGTTCAGTAATTATACAGGTTGGAAAAATAAGTCGGGCCCTGGAGGGCTAACTACCTTAAATCCTTATAATCTAAGATCCCACTGCTTGATCCTGGCTCATTTTACATAAAGGAAACATTCCTTTATTTTTAAAAAGAAACAAAACTGCATTCAAAGATTTTCTAAAACTCGCTTGGCTCGCCCGGGACTCGAACCAACTAAAATTAAAAAAAAAAACACTCGCTATTTTATTATACCAATCGATAGGATTATTATTCAGAATAAAATTTCTCTTAACTTTATTTTATTATCAATTTGTTACACTTAAATTATTTAACTGATAAATTGTTCCTACACATCTACGTTGCGGTTACATGTGTTCACATTTTATTAGTTATGTATAGATTTCATTCAGTTAAACGAATCCTTTAGGTATGCCAAACGAAGAATTTTTGTTCATTTCAAACTATTTTACCTAAACTTTATTTTAGACACAATACGTGTAAAGAACATTGGATTAAAGCAGTTCTAATAAAAAGACACGAAAGTGATTGGATGCCAGGCAAGATTCGAAAATATGTTCAAATTTCTATTTATTAAAGAAAGATTCACGATGCTAAGCAAAATTGCTGTACCAATTTGTACTGTAAGTATTGATTAATCTTCAATAATTTTGTTTCACTAATAGCTTAGTATTTTATTTAAGAATATTTGTAAGAATATCTCACAAAAACAACAAAATATTTCCTATACTAGCACGAAACTCGGCACATCAGGGGAAACCCTGATGGAGGACCGTAGCGATTCTGACGTGCAAATCGATCGTCGGAATTGGGTATAGGGGCGAAAGACTAATCGAACCATCTAGTAGCTGGTTCCGTCCGAAGTGGTCCGAAGTTTCCCTGGGCACCGGTCACGCTTTGATATATAGTCTTGAATTCAGCAAAGAGTGTTGCCATTAACAAGATACCGTTTATCTCTTTCTTATTCAGCTGCCACCTAGTTAAAATGAGAAGATGCTTTTTGACATTAACGTAACGATATAACATGGATATAACAGATATTTATATAGGCTACGGTTCATATAGTAGAATAGGGCGCCTTCATAGGTTATTTATTACCCATTGGGCATGCCCGGGGTATGATAATTTATGGCAGTAAAAATCAAATGTCATATGTCACACGTTACGCGTTACAGGCTGCCGATATGCTTCAATACATATTAATATAATATGTTTTAATTATATTTATTTATCGTTCGTAAGGAGTAAACTCCAGTCGTGCGTCGGAGCTGACACACAATTTCTTTTCTTTTATTTATATAAACTAGCTTATATTCATGCAGTGAAGTTAAACTGTCCGATAATTCATTATGCATATTGGTTTATTGTGTAATGTTTATATAATATATACAACATGTGATTGTACTTTTTCTATCGAATACAAAATCTGGTGTAACGAAAATCTGACGAAACAAAAATCTATCAAAATGGTAACTCATTTCTAATTTAAACCTTATAATGCTGGCACTTCACATGGCTATTTGTGTTCGCTATTGGGTGTTTGTTGCATAACATTAATCTGTGGTTTGTTGTATTTGTTACGATGTACCGTGGGTTTGGCAGTATTTGACAGTGTTCCAGCTTAAAAAATTTTCATTTCAATTTCAACCGATGGTCACACTGGTCAGATGAACAAGTACCTGACATAGACACATTCTGTTGCCCTTGCCCCTATCATGTGTCAACGTCGCCGCACGTCACTTCCGTCAGTTGTCAAACTCGTCAGTCAAACAAAATTTACAATATAAAATTGTATTTGTGTTGTGTGAAATTAAAATGGAAATTATTTTGTTTTAATGAATTAAGATCGCTTTAGGAGATTTTTAAGTGATTTCGCAGTAAGTTAATTCATAGTTACTTTTCTGGAACGTCTTTTATTGATATTCCTTTCAAGGTCTTGAATCTTGTCTGGTACTCTGGTCTTGTCTTTTCTTGTCTTGTGTAAAGCCCGGCTCCGGTTCAGCGGAGCGGACTCCGTTTAACTCGCACGAGTAGACTGCATACTTGTGTTTCCACTAACAAATAGACGAGCGGAATGTACTCAGCGAGCAAAAAGTTGAAATGAACTCGCTCAGCTCGCGTGAGCAGAGCGGAGTTATGACGGATTCCGTTCATTTGCATTGACAAATTACATAGTTTCTACAGAGAAAGAGGTGAGCGAGGCGGACCGAACAAGTAAAAAGAAGTTGAAACAAGTCCGCTGCGACAAGGTCTCGCCGATTGGTTAAAAACGGACTCGCTCCTAATTAGTCTAGTCAACAAACTCAAATTCGTGTTAAATAGTGATAAAGCTCCTAAAAATATGAGCTTTTAGGAGCTCATTGGATTTGGAATTATGTTAGAAAAAAGTATTCGAAGGATTTTCCAGCGTGAAAAAAATGCAAAAATTATTAACAAATTAAGTTGAAAAAAAGAAGGCATTTCGTTTTTTATTAATATCTGAAACTTAATATTTATGAAATGAAAAATTATAATTGGTATTTCTCAATAGATTTACAGACTTTTTTAACATAAAAAAAGTCCTTTTATTATATATGGGTAGCTGTTTTTGTCTTTTTTTTAAGTATTAGAAAAAAATATATAATGTAATGATAATCAGAATTTTTTATAACAAACTGTTAATAAACAATGAATTTATTAATTTTTTTTTATGGTTCAATATGGTTTAGCAGTTGTCTCCCACAACATTTCCCGCTCATTACCCTTTTGCTGTGGAAACCGGGCTTTAGTCTTTTGTATTTCAGCTAGGACAACGGTACTATATTTACAACCATGGAAGCACCGACGAATATTACGGACATCCGTGAACTTAACAAAGAAAATGTTTATATTAGGAACAAAACAGAGTTATTTGAAAAGATTAATAAGATTATTTTGGAAGGACATAAATCACTTCAAATTGTAACCGATTTCGACCACACGCTGACAAGACATAAAATGGACAATGGGAAAACGGTACTTACAAGTTTTGGTAAGTTTTTATCCTAATTATCTACTTCTTTACATCATGAACCTAGAAAAAACAACGGACAGAATTCCGTAAGCTCGGTAACGTGTATTTACAGCACACATACAAACCCATCTACAAACCATAGTAAACTCGGCGTCCGCCATTACGCTGCTAGCGTTGATTAAGTGCATACGTAATTTTAATGAGTAATTAAAATAACTGGTATTTAATTATGTCAACCTGCGTCGTGAAATGTTGTTCCCGTACAAGGATTCACTTTCCACAGGTAAATATACTCTTTAACGCTTTATTTTGATTAATTTTAAATCATATCTTTTGATAATTAATGTAAAAAACGTTTCTTTGGCAAGATTAGTGTTGCCAATTTTAGGAATTTTATTTCTCCATCTTTATAAAAAAAATTATTAAAATAAATTAATATGAGATTAAATTAACTTAATTAATAGATACATTAAAGTGATTAGCAGTATTGCCAACGTGTCAAAATAAATCTCCCTTACCACCGAAGTGCTGAAAAACGTTCGTTCACATTTAGGGAAAGTTTTTTATTTAATTATATTATATTTTTAAGCCTTCTTTATTTAAAATAAGCAAAATATAATAAGTTATATATGTACATATCGAAATATTAATAGAAGACATTGTGTATTATTATTTATTTATTTTTCATTTAAGTAACAACCTATGTGTAATAAAACATTTTGGCAAGAAACTAATTTCGTTACTAAAAACTGAAAAAAAAAAAACGAATTATTACGGACAAAATCAAATGTATTTATTGTATTATTGTAATTATTGTAACTAAATGTTATTAAATTACACACTACTACACTACACTATAAAACCACACATTTTTATATGTTCCGAAAGTTTCTTCGGCTGGCTCCCTGAAAACACGCACATATAAAAACTCGCCGCCATTACGAAGCTACACTTTGTACAGTGACAGCACTCCGTCCGTTGTTCTTTCTAGGTTCATGCTTTACATAGTATAATTTGAAGTTGAAGTTCCTTTCTACGTGTATAACCGCTAACTCAAGGAACATATATATACTCTCTCACTAACTCCTCCTAAACCACGAAACGGACTTTGATGCATTTTGCACCATCAGTTTGACAATTTTTCACGGAAGGTTTACATCTGTAATGAAACCTAATTAATTAAGTTTTTATGTAATTAAAAATAAATAAATTTTGCAACTAAGTCACCGAAAAATAAATTTATATGGTTTAACGTAGGATAAACTAAGATATACATAGAAATTATGTACTAGAGACTTGTAGGTACTTCTATAAATTCTATAATCCATGATAGTGTGATGGCATTTATCTCTAATTTATTGATGTTTAATTGAATTTCATAATTGTGCATAGGAATGTTGAAGGAGTGCCCTTCAGTTCCTCAATATTACAAAGACGAGGACAACAGACTGGCAGCCATTTATAAACCAATGGAGATAGACCCACACATGAGCACAACAGATAAAATCAATCATATGGTAGATTGGTATATTGCTGCAAATAGGCTCCTAAAGTAAGTTGGTGCTGTTTTATATGTATGTATATGTTTATTATAAAGGATTGTGAGCAAATTATGTTACAGTAACATTTTTAAAAAGTATTAAATTAAAATAATCTTAGCACTGTATAATGGAAATCAATTCATACAATTAGTATGGGTTGGTTATATATTTTTCCGTTATTAATTCAATTTCAATTTAATAAAATTACGGTAAACTCAATCTGTTTTAATTTTTAGTATTTTAGTATTTCTTATAATATTTCAGAGGACTTAAATTTCCACGGTTTGAACTTACAGACATAGGAAAAAAAATGGTGGATTGTTTTAGGTAAGAATTGAATAATTTTATTTTCTTTAATCTGCAATGTTTTTTTTTTTACTAGTAGAAGAGATTGTTTTTAAAAATTATAATGCTGATAGGTTTGTCTGGCGCTGGATTTTTATTTTATGTTCCCTTGCGAACAGTACTTTTTCCTGGATGAAAAAGGCAGCTATGTTCTATTCTGTATCCCTAAAAATGTGTATGCAAAATTTCATGATGATCGGTTGAATAGTTAAGGCGTGAAACAGTAGAAACAGACAGGCATATATATCCCTGGCTTAGCAAGGATTTTTTATACATATATTTTAAAATAGATATGCTGTATATGATTCCAGACGAGGAGTCAAAGAATTATTAGAATGGAGTGAAAAGCAAAAGGTGCCAGTGTTAGTTTTCTCAGCGGGCCTTGGAGAATCGGTCATGGCAGCTCTTAAGGCTGCAGACTTTCTACTGCCCAATGTCAAGGTAATGTATCTTGTAAAACGTTACAATGCTTTTTTTACGGGAGGGGATTCCCTAGTGTATTGTACATTTTTATTTAGTTCTCCCAAGTTGGTAACCCTTTTCTTTGGTAACTTCCCCTAATACCGGGTCTTCACTACCCTCCATAAAGCCGTGATTGCAGTATTTTGCCAGACTGCACTGAGCGACAGAGCTATTCGAGAGATTCCTCCTCGTTGATCCATCTTTCTATAGGTGAAAACCGAATTAAAATCGGTTGAGCCGTTTTGGAGGACAAACAAACTTACATTGATTTATTACAGGTCCAATATTAAAATCCAATAGGTCCATAAAAATGAAAGAAATGTGCGGCTTACATTAGTAAATTTGGCATCCAGTCCAATTGGGATTTAGTCTATTTGGGATTCAGGCGTATTCACATTTCAGGCAATTTAGGATTTGGTTGTAATGGACCGGAGGCAGTGCCCTTATCACTCATCCAACGGGCTCGTCATATTACTTCCACAGATTCCAAGAAAGCGCGACGAAAGATGTTACATATTAATAAAAAGTTGATTGCAATGCATTAACTACTTTATTATTGGAGTTTAATTAGTGTACCTTATTCATTTGTTGCGATGATGATTTGTAGGTCGTGTCCAACTTCCTCGAGTTTGATGAGAACGACATAATAATAGGAATAAGAGGCGAAATAATCCACACGATGAACAAGAACGAGACGGCCATCAAGCACACAGACTACTACGAAATGGTGAAGGAAAGAAGGAACGTTATATTGATGGGGGATAACGTTGGGGATGCCAGGATGGCGGATGGGATGGACCACTGTGACGTTATTATCAAAGTGGGCTTCCTTGGCGCCAACGATGACGCCAATTTGCACAATTACCTCAACAACTACTTGAACCATTTCGACATTGTACTTGTCAACGACTCGACAATGGACGTTGTTAACGCAATATTGAAATATGTGCTGTGATTTGTCTTTTTTTTCTATAGCAAATTATTCTATGTTCTTATTGTGATGTTACCGTATGACAAGACTCGGAGGTTTCATTGAAGTATTTATTAAACAGCGCTTGTAACATTTTGTTATATTTTATTAAGAAAAAGTTGGATATGATCAATTTTTACATTGGGATCTCTAACTTGTGTCATATTGTATTTTCTTTTAAACGGGTTGATTACTTTTATGAGATATATTATTGTTTGTTGAGACTGTTATTGAGATGTACATTTTTTATTTTATTTTAAGGTGCTCAAAAATTTATTGATTTTTTATTATTTTGATATTTTGCCATCTGAAATTTGTATAATAAAATAAAATATTGTACAAGTGGATTCATTGAAATAAGTTAGTTAACAGTAAGAAGACTGCTGTGAAATAACAGCATATGTGCTGTTGTATTTCGGTCAGTGAGTGCTAATCCTTATATTATTCCTTTATCCTACTATGGTTAGCAGCGCAATTTTTAGAATTTTTGCCTGTCTGTGTATGCTAATCAGAAACGGCTTAACCGATTTAAATGCGGTCTTGACTGATGTATTGTAGCAAACTTCCCATAACATTCAGTGTTTTGTTTCATTCCAATCGTTTCACAAAAAAAGTTAGCATACTTAGTACATACACTTAGAACGTACTCTCCATTGTAGCATTAGTGTCCTGTGACGCTCGTGTGCATGAATGGAATGAAGCAGCGCCGCGCCACCTAGTGGCTAATGTGTAGCGCTGCTTCATTCCCATACAAATTGACGTTTACGTGTTCGACGCGTTGATCGAGTAAAACTCGCACTAGGCCCTCTGACCTAAAACGTATCTGACGAATGCATTACATGACGGAAGTAGTAACTGTCGAATGTAGGTTCTGACACATATGAGAATTTTTATCTACTGATATGTATTGCAATAAATGTTCTAAAGAAATGTTTCTGAAATATATTTGCATCCTTATAAATCCCTATGTCGCTTCTTTGACAGTTTGATTACGAATACGTTTATTTATGATTAAATTATCTTGTTTTGTATATATTTAGCAAAATTCTAAGAATAGATGATAAAATTGTAATGCGGGATAGATTATACTCTATCTCTTATTTTCAACTCATGGATATCTTAATATGAAATGTATTCAGTACATTATACAAAATTGTATGTATAATATATTCGCGGTTTGTTTTCGACTAATGAATTCTTGTGAAAAAAAAGAAAAATATAATTGCTTCAGATGTATATTTTTTATTTGTTGATTGTTACATAAAAATATTCATTTTATTTTAAAATAATTAGTACATAAGCAAAAAAAAAAATTGGAAGATCCAATTTTTTAAAGTATCAATAGTAAAATTGATCACTGTAATAAAGATGGCTATGCCTAAAAGTTTTTTGGGGCTGTGACCGAAGATGACATTATATCTCATTTTCAGACACATTTGTTGTCGCAGATGAGCCGTCAGTTTGTTTGTATTCAATCAAAATCCTTTTGTACAAATTTGTTACCTTTGCGCTTCATGAGAATTTTAAATAAAACAAATTTTGTAATAAAATTAGACATTTTATTTATTATAAAACAACACAAGGATGTATTTTCAAGTCATATCACATTACTGGGCTCGAGGAATCCTTTCAAGAAACCAAACAATCTAATGAAGTATTTATACTGTCTTTAGTATAGATACTAAATACGATACTTTCCAATAATATGGTGGCCACGATGTTAATGAATCAAATTTGATTGTCTGGCCTCTTATGTCCACTCGAAGCCATGCGTCGCAAATTAACGGCGCAAAAAAATAAATGCGTTTACAGCGAGGATAAAAAAATAATGGAAGATAGCCATTATTTTTCTCTGTAAAATATAATCTATATTATATCTCATAATATAAATTCTCTTCTGCTACAAACTGTAACATATACATTTTAACTTTGATCGGATAGGAGCCGAAATATATCATGGAAATATCGCTTCTAAAATCAATCGAAAAAATTATGATTTGAGCTGTGAAATATATATATATTTAAAGTTACGGCGAGCGATATTAATTTATATCTCGCGATGTAATATAAGAAGTTAAATTATATCCCACAGTGAAAAATGGCCTTAAAATCGTACTAAAGCTGAATGGCAGCTTACAACATCAAAGGAAGATCTATCGGAGCACTTATACGTTATAATAAAATAAAAACTCTTTTAAATTATGATAACATTAATAACGTCAATGGCCACTATTATATTCACACTTTTATAATAGTGAATTTAAAAATATATATAATATATATTAGTTAATAGTAAATTTGGAGATCACACACAGTATGTTTGGAAAATCATAATTTTAATTTATACAATGGCAAGAGAAATTGTTCGTACACATAGACAACTGACTCCAGTACAGTCACGACACAAACAAAATGACTGGAAAATACATGCTTCAATATAATTTATTAGTTTAAAATTTAAATGAACAAATTAAATGCTCTAACATAAACAACAGTCTTAGAACATACAAGTTATTTACACAAAGATTTGTCTTATATAAAAAATATCCTATTGTACACAATAAGAAACGTCATTCAGGTAGAAATATATAATTTGTCTTTATGTACAACATAACTAGACATCGTATTAAAAATATAATTAATATAATTTTAGGAATCATTGTTCGCGTAGAACGCGACAGGAAATACACTGGCGGCACTCAGGGCTGGAGCTTAGTGAAAAAGAATGTGCAATATTATATCAGGGAAATATTTCCATTCTTATAGAGAATAATGAAAATTCTAAAATCATCTCTGTAACACATTACAGAGAAATTAGTCTCTCGTTTTGTCATAAATGTATTTTCACTTAATCGTCATTATTAAAACATATACATATTTTTAAATAATCTTTTTTTTTTTAATAATAAATTCAACTACGGTTTCCAAAATAACATAATATTTCGATATAATAACTGGTTAAAGTTAAGTAGAGTCGTTAAAAGTATTTTCATTTGACTTTTTCTACTATCAACACCGTAATATTAATACCACGATGGACAAAATTCGTCGAATTCATACTATGGCAAGAGCTTAAGTAATCATGCAAATATTAGATTACAAGTTTGTATTTAAAAGGTTACAGATATTTAGTAAATAGGAGTAACAGAGTTTCGTGTCGCCCAAGACTCAGTGTATTTCCTCGAAAGTATGATGCGTCCCATGGAGACTAGAGGTAAGGAGGACCAACTTACATGGGTGTTAAACTGAAAAAGTGGCAAGCTAAAAGTATTAAATAGTGGTTCATAAATTGACCAGTATGGCGCTAGTGTAGCATTGGTGTTTGATATGATTGGTTGCGTAGTTTATGAAACCACCGTAAACAAAATGCTACTAGAGCGCCGCCCAATTGAGCGTATTCGACGGACACTTTCTCATGTATAGAGTTGGGCCTCTTTACCTCAAGTCTCCATGATGCGTCCCAAAGTGGGAACAGTCTGGGGCAAGGCAGCAGTCAGCGGTCCACGCTCTTATATAAAATATATCGTTACGAGACAATTAGTAGGAAGCCAGCTTTAACACTGATCGCGTACAAAAATACACTCTTCTATCATCGCCCTTTACAAGTTCACAAGGCTTATAAGTTCACTTCAACAATATTGTGGTTCACCGAACGCATTCTTCGTATATTTTATAACATTTAACCTTATTCAATATGACGATACGCCACAAAATAACAGCGGTATATTTAACAAGGCAACATGCTTTTATAAGCGACGCATCTTAAACTGAGTTGGACCCGCTTTGTAGAACATTTACAAGTGTGTGTAGTCGAATCGTTTCAATAAGTACCTAAATTGTCATAAACCTATTTTAAATAGTAGAAAACTGATTGAATCACTAGTTCGCGAGGAATTGAATACTGAGAAAAAAGAATTAACTTTATAAAAGAACCACAGTGATTTTGGTCACAAACACGTGAGGAATTTGGAAAAACTCTTTTAAAATTGGATAACACAACGGATATAATCGTTGAATATTGTTCATCCTTTTCAGATTATCCGATGATATCGGTGCCGGACGCCATCGGACGCCCGTGGGTTATCGGACGATATTTTTTTATATGTGTGCAATTCAATACGATCTACAATATTGTCTGTGTGAGCAGAGCAGGGTCTCCGGTACATTCTAACCCAATCCCAAATTGCCCGATATGTGAATACAACTGAATGTTGACTTAAATTCTAAGCAATATTTGGTGTCTTGTCCTACGAGGACGTGCGAGTGCGGTCATTATAAACTCGCGCTAGAGCCACAGAAGTTTTAAATCAGGATGACAAAAAAGCGCAAATAATCGAAACGGTTTCATTGGGAACATGTGAAGATACCACATGGTATCGGATATCTGCTACCGGCGGCCGGCACCGATATCGTATCGGATATTCTGGAAACATTCTCATACGGTAAAATTCACAAAGCTGTAAGAAAATGGAGTACGCGTGGCAAGTCAGTTAGCGGTGACCTAAGACTGACGATTTTATTTGCTAATAATTTCACTATAATCATACTAACTTACTAAAGACGAGGTTAGCGACATTTATGTTTCGAAATATAAATTAACACGTAGCCATAGAGCATAGTCATGATTTTTAAAATAATAATTCTTTTTTACCTAATTCGTATGGTGTTTTTAATAATGATAAAATTGTATGCCCGCCAATCTATAGCAGGCTATAGAATATTGAGGAAGTAAGTATAATTGAATATTTATTTAGAATCATGATAATTAAGATTAAATGCATCCTTTGAATGAATTATGTTACGACATGAGAGAAGTTAGACAAATTAACGACAGATTTTTTTTCCACCAGCAATGGTCAAATCAATTCTACACCATGGACTAGACATAGACCATAGACATGAGCAATACCCGCATAAAATTGACCACTCTGGAAAGAGAGAAAGCAATTGTGGGGCCAATGATGGCGATAAATTGTAACCGTTTAATTATGGTTTTTAAAATTATCCGTTCTACAATAGCCTCATTCAATTATAAATTAAATCTAACTAATTTATTACATGGCATGGACCTACAAAAAAAGTCGGACAGAGTCTCGCTAACAAAACGTTGTGTCACTCAGAGTCGGCCAGCTCGCTGTACATACAGGCCGACACGCACACATTCACACCTTAGTCGGCCATTACGCGTGCAAACGTCAACACAACCGACACTTTACAGGGCGAACAAAATATAAATATACAACATGTCTTGTGTGGTGAAATGGTGTAAAAATCGTAGTGACCGAAAGAAAATAAATCCAGGAATCACTTTTCATAGGTAAATTTATAATTCAATCACTTATTTCCCGATTTTATACATTAAAATCAATTTTCATTCACTAGAACAAAAGAATTTATCACAAGTCCAGTGTTGCCAATATTCACGTGTGCAAATTACCCGAAATATGGGAAATTTAGTTTATTATATTAAATTCAATTAATTTAGGTATTTAATAATTACTAGGTACTAGATATTTTATTTAATATTCTTTTTACTAGATTTCCTAAAGAAAATGAAGCATGGAGAAATGATTGGATTCAAATAATTAGAAATTGTAACGGTGAAAAGGATTGGATTCCAAACAAATACAGTGTCATTTGCAGTATACATTTTGAAGCAAATGACTTATATACAACTAAAGGAGGACTTCGGCGTATTGTTACATATGCAGTACCTCAAAAGGTAAATTAACAACATGACATTTATAACTTTTTTGGAACTATTCTTCGTACTTTTTTACCAAATCTAAATTTAATTGACATTTAATCTCCAGTACGTTATTTATTTTTAGTTTTTATTTGACTCGGCACACATGGCAGAGGAACAACCTGGTGCTGTACCGTCCAGTGCTTCACAAGAGGTGCGTAATTAAATAAACGAATATTATTGTCGATGAAATTAGTTTCATTAATCATAATATAATTATATTATGATAAGTAACAGAGCAACCTGCTGAACCAACCTGAATTATTTTTTATTTTATTTAAGATGCGTTTGCTCTTGGCCAACATCTAGCTGTGGAGCAAAGATGAGGCCGATGATGGAACGAGCTCACCCAGAAAAATGCCTATTCACTCGAGTTTCGAAATAAATATTACTGTCGCTAAAATAAGTTACACGCGTACATTTCATTAAGGTACAGGAATAAATATAGGTGACTTGTACTTTTTTTAATAAGTATTTTTCTTTTTTAGAGTATATCAGTGATTGAACAGTCTGATACCTCAATTCTCGTTTTTCGAGAGCTACAACCTGCCGAACCAAATATTTCCAGTGCTACACAAGAGGTGACAAGACAAGAGGTACACAAAAAATAATAAAATTCAAATCATAACTTAAAACTAAGAAACCGTATTATTTTGTAATTATGTAGGAATAATTGATTTTTTGAACCCGTATTGTTTGTTAATTTTTTACATTTTTCTTTTAGAAATCTTCTGAAATTGGAGCAGCTGAAGAAAATGTGCTATCAATACTTTACACTCCAAGGAAACGGCGTTTAAAACAAAGTCTCATCAAAAAGCAAGAAATTATTAAGAAACAAAAAAGGGAAATAAAAACATTAAAGCAAAAAGTCAAACGTCTTCAAAATAGGAATAAATCCTTAAAAGAGATCTTAAAATCCCTTAAAGATAATAATTACGTTGATACTGAAACATTCAACAGATTAAAAGAAAACGTAGTTACTGTAGACTTGTTTAACAATCTAAATAGAAAAAAACTAAAAAAGAATATTAAATATACCCCTGCTATAAAAAAGTTTTGTCTGACACTGAACTATTACGCTCCAAAAGCGTATGATTACGTGAGACAAACTTTCGATACCTGTCTTCCTCATCCTAAGACTCTATCTAAGTGGTATAGCCATATAAAAGGAGATCCAGGGTTTACCGAGGAATCCTTTCATCAGGCATTAAAAGCAAAGGCACAACTGAGCCAGCATCGGCCTTTGTGCTCTTTGACTTTCGATGAGATTGCTATTAGGCGTCAAAAAATATGGGACGGAAAGAAATATACTGGCTTAGAAGACATGGGAGCAGGAGCTGAAGAAGGTGCTGCTTTAGCTTCCCAAGCTTTCGTTTTTCTTCTTGTTGGCATAAATCACCGTTTTAAACTTCCTTTGGGATATTTTTTGAGCAACTCGTTAACAGGAGAACAGAAAGCAAATTTGATCAAAATTTGTCTCACTAAGTGTTTTGAGTCTGACGTTGACGTGGTTTCCATGACATGCGATGGTCATACAACGAATTTTGCTGCATTAGAATTACTTGGTTGCAATCTACAGCCGGAGACGTTAAAAACAATATTTAAACACCCATCCAGTGATTCCGAGATAGCATGCTTTCTGGACCCTAGTCATATTATAAAGTTACTCCGAAACCAATTTCAATCGAAAAGAGAATTTTTTGACAAAGATAAAAAAATAATTAAATGGAATACATTAGAAGCACTCAATAAACTTCAACAGGAAGAGGGTTTACATTTAGCCAATAAATTGTCAACAAAACATATTAATTTTAAAAATAATATAATGAAAGTCAAGCTCGCCACCCAGGTTTTCAGTGCAAGCGTTGCAACTGCTATAAAAGCTTGCAGAGATGAGTTAAAACTAGAATCATTTCAAGACACAGAGGCAACGGAAACTTTTATTAAATACATAAACGACATGTTTGACATTTTTAACACGCGAGCGATGACACAATTTGACTTTAGAAAACCGCTATGTTTTGAGAACAAAGGCTTAATATTTGACTTTTTAGATGAACTTCAAGAATATATATTGAATTTGCAAATTAAATATGTATCGAAAAGAAAAGTCAAAAGAAATGGAAAAGATGCATTTGTTATTACTCGATACTACAAACCTGTTGTAAAAGCTAAATGCAAAACAGGTTTTCTTGGCACATTGATGAACACAAAAAGTTTAAAATATCTATATGAAAAACTTATTCAAAATGAAAAAAAAATACTATTCCTGCCTACATACAAACTGAGCCAAGACCATCTAGAGATTTTTTTTTCGTGCATACGAATGCAGGGTGGATTTAACGACAATCCTAATGTAAGGCAATTTAAAGGATGTTACCGTAAACTTCTGACGCATCTTGAACTAAGATGCCTCACAACTGGTAATTGTGTTCCTTTAGAACAAATAGCAATACTGAATTGTACGTCAGCCAAACAAATCATAAACACAACTACTCCAGCATACAGGCATGAAGAAGATGACGAAAGTTTCGACTCCTCTTTAGGATTTCTAAAAGAAATCACTAAAGAAGATAGTAATTTAGCGAAACGACTAAATATCGAAGAATTTAATGATTACCGAAAATTGATAATCGGTTATCTGGCTGGTAGCATTTGCCATTATTCAAACAAAAATATAAAATGCGGAAGATGCACTGCGCGGTTGTCTACTGAAGAAAAGTTATATTTTCACAGATTAATAAATTTAAAAACTAGAGGAGGGTTACATTATCCATCGAAAGATTTGTTCCATATTTGTTGCATTTGCGAAATGGTTATACGAAAGATTATAAAAGAAAACATCACATTATACAACGACAGGCGTCATAAATATATTCTCTCAAAAATTTTAGAAAAATTTGTTGGTGACGAAAGCGTTTTTTTAAACTTAGAATCTGAACACACTTTCGCCGGAACAGAACACAAAATAAGTCTTATTAAATATATAGCAGAAAAATATTTAACGATTCGATTTCACCACATCTCAAAATTAGAAGAAATTCCGAGAACCTCTCAAAGTAAAAGACACTATTATAAAAAAATTACTCAGCATTTGGGATGTTAAACAGTAGGAACAGTAAAATTTTGAACAATTAAAATATTTTTGTTTTATTGACTGTGTTTTCATGGTATAGGTACATTTTCACGGGGAAATTTGGTCCTTACGATTAACCTTTTCGAATGGCACGGTATAATTCTGCCTACATTTCCAAGAAACTTATGTGTCGACCTGTTTTTGTCTTAATATAAAACAAAAAATGGGTAAATAGACATAAATATAGACAAATAAATTTGGTTAACATGGCAACCCTAAAATGCACACATAAATAGCCGCCGCCATTACGGTGACTCAGTTTTGTCTTAGCGGGAGTTCCGTCCGACTTTTTTTGTACGTCCATGTTACATGGTAAATGTAACGGAAAACAGACAACTTCCTATCATTCCATTTAACATCGATCAGTTCTATCTACAAAGCATTTATTTTTCAAAATATAACTTATTTGGCCATTGCTGGTAGATGTGAAATTTGAGGTCATGTTTTTTTTTTTCAATGTTACAAGATCATCACAAATCTGGAGATTTATTATGATTATGTAATGTCAACGTTTATTCCAGCCAGTCAGCTGGAAAATTCCAGCGTTTTTTTGAAAATAAATACAAATGTATATTATTTATTTTAATAGTCTAAATTTTCCCTAAAAACTAACTGGCTGGAATAACGTTACAATTATAACCGCCTATGCCTGGACTTGTATGAGAATCATCATCACTACGTATAAAAAAATCAGTTTCCTTTTAAATGCTTTTTTAAATTATATTAATCTAACTAAACTATTATAATTACACGGTACCTACAATGTTAACACTATGTTAACGTTATTATCCGCATTATTGTGTGAAATTACAGATTCAATAAATATGAAATGAAAGAAAAAAGTATCGAAAATTCATTAAACCTATAAATTTATATAAGGTTTATTGCAATAATGAAGAAAAAAAAATAGGGAGATTCATTTGCTTTTCGACATCGCGAGAACTAAGAAAGGAGTAGAGAGTGGGCACAATGTGAATGTTCAAGTGAAGTTGCGTTGGTCCCGCGTAATTGTATAGGAATACTAAGTCTTACGACAGATCACAGCCTCGGGTCGCGTGATCTCGAGGTCACGCTCAGGTCACGTGATCGAAGTCACGTCTGCCGCGCTCCGCTCGAGGCTGTCCTCATCTGTTGACCTGAAATTCATAATTTTTTTTAAAAATTAAACTACCATCTGTTCTAATACCACATGTTTAATAAAGGTGGTCGATTACACTCTTATTCTAAAACAAGGCCATGGTTACAAAACAAACAATGTAACAACTTTCAGGGGTTTATAACAATCCTACTAATATTATAAATGCAAAAGTTTCTAAGGATGGATGTATGTATGTTTGTCACTATGTTTGCTCACGTAAAATCTACTGAACGGATTTGGATGACATTTGGCACACATATAGTTTACTAGCTGGTGCCCGCGACTTCGTCCACGTTTAAAAAGAAAAAATATAAGCCGCCACGCGAAAGTGGCGCCCAATCCTTTATATTTTTAGACGATCACTAGGGAACAGTACCTACTTTTTCTGTAATGCAAAATTTCTTGATGATCGGTTGATTAGTTAGGGCGTGAAAAGGTAGCAGGCAGACAGACAGACAGTTACTTTACTTTAATATTATAAATGTATAATATTAGTTATGGATTACCTGGATTAACATATATGATACTTTTCATGCTGGAAATAGGCGCCACCGTCTTTATTTTAGTAAACACGCATTTTTACTAGTAGTACGTATAGCACGGTTGGATGGTAGTACTATGTTACCTGTAGACGTGCGCCGACGAGGAGGTGGTGTGATAGTGAGCGGCGTAGGGCAGCCGACGGCGACGGGTGGCGACGGCTCGCCGGACGGCGCTGGGGCGCATGGAGTTGCGCGCCGCGTGAAGCGCCAGGCGCGGGGCCAGCGCGCCCACCGTGCTCAGCACCAGCACCAGCCAGTACACGGGATCGGCCAGCGCGTGGTGCATCACGTGGTACGTCGACGGCAGGTTCAGGCACGTCAGGCACAGCGACTGGTACACCAGCGTCAGCACGTAGAACGACGCCAGCGAGCCCACCAGCCCCACCACGTGGATCACCGTCTGCGCACACGCACCGCACCCAAGCTCATTTACTTCGATATATTTTGGAAAATACTAGCAACCCGCTCTATCTCTCTTTAAATTAAAATCGATCTACCTCATTTCGAGTTTTTAAAACCCAGCTCACACTTCATTGTCTTTTTTTGTTTCCGTTGGAACCTCGGAATAAAAAGTTGTGTAATTTTTTTATTTATATAAGATTATGCACGCATTTGGCTCGTTAAATTTAACGATAGGGTACTACGAAGCAAGACTTTGTAAACTCCTCATACACCCAAGCCTTAAAACAACCCAAAAATAGGTATAATAATTTTCTATTGATCCCAACTTGGTAAACAAACAGGCTCCATGTTTTGTGCTCGCATTTTTTGGGAAAAGAAAAAAAAATGCTAACATTTAAATATTGTGGAAAATATAATATAAATGATGTGCACTATAAGCAAATAATACATTGTAGTGTAGTGAAATTTTAATTTTATATTTAAGCATGCATAATAAATATATGTATTTGTATGACGTAATTGCCATTTCTTTCTTCAATTCCAACTAATAATCCTATTCAAAATATAGTGCTATTTTCACATACTATAGTTTCACTCAAAACGGAAAGGTGAAGCGTTTCAATTCACACACACGACGACTTACAAGTATCTTAAAGAAAAGCTGCATGGCAAACATTCGCAACAGTAACATTAGCATCGATTCATCTGCATATGAGGGGTTTAAATGCAAATCCGTCACGCCACTGTCCAGTTTTTCAATTTTTTTATGTTAATTGAAAAACTAAAATTTTAATTAATATTGTAAATATATTATTGTCATAGTTGTAGCAATAATATACTTATAATAATATTTACAAGATTTCTTACTATAGTTTATTTTTTTTTACAAACGAGTACCGAAAATTTTCCCTTTATTGCTATTGATCCAAAAGGTGTAGGTCACGCTCCTAACAATGACCCATCTCACTCTGTCAGTATCGGAAATATGCGAGACATACTCGGTACTCGTTTATTACAAAAAATAAACTATATTACTTAAAGTAAACGCATTATCATCTGAGTCGTCGAGCAGTAAACGTCAATGGCGTTAGGAATGCACCTCTCTTACGCACATCACTTTATCACTCAATAAGACCTGTAAGTGCCAGCGAGATAGACAGGTAAAAATGATGTATAACCCGTGACTCAGATGATAATGTGTATACTATCAGAGTATGTTTTTCAACTACCATGAAACATTTAAAAAATTTGACAGAAGTGTTAGATTTGCATTTAGACTCCTCGCCTATATACATAAGATGTAATAGGGTGTATTCTCACCCAACTCCTGGTCTCGATGGCGACGAAGACGAGCACGGTGAGCAGACAGCAGGACATGTTGACGAGGCCGAAGAGCCAGATGTCGACGGTGGAGTCGCGGTAGGCGCCGGCCGCCGTGAAAAAGATCACCACGCTCATGTAGAGCGCTTCGGCCAGCACGAGCCAGTACGAGTGCGCTCGGTACGCCAGGCCGCGCCGCGCCACGCCGTACAGCGCGGGCCGCTCCATCAGCAGCGCCGCGGGCGCCGCGCGGTCGTATGCCCCTGACACAAATCACATCCCATTGGAAGCCTTTGAACAAATATCGTACGAGCTACATTTGTTCGATGTAAGGAGGGCCAATTTTAATTCTATGTATTAAAAAGTGGTCCCAGAATACCAGTAAATTAAGATGGCGCTAGCGTATCATTGTCGAGTAAATTAGACAAAGATAGATAGATAGAAGATATGCTACACCAGCGCCATTCTATAATAGCTACTGTCAAAATTGGAGTTTGATACAAGTATTTCTTAGGCGGTAAAGTTAATTTACTATCTAGAAAGACGCATTATTCGACATAAATCTGTCACATTGACACCTGACCAAGATTTTGCCTCAATGTAAAGATTAATGGTTGAAATGTAAGTTACCGATGACGATGGGCGGACACGCGGTGAACATGAGGTTGTAGGCCATCATGTGCATCTGGTCGATCATAACGGAAGCGGAGAACCCGCAGTACAACTGGTACCAGAACACGATGAACACGAACGTCTGTCAACACAATAAGCCACACATTTTATCCCTTGTAAAGGTCTATCTTTGTAATTATTTAAATTCTTTTTAATTAAACACTTAAAACGACCCAAAAATGAGAAGGTTACTAACGGCATTCTTGAGGAAAAAGTAAAGGATCATCCTGGCGAGACGGTTGTAGGACCAGTGGCCGTGGACAAGCAACAGTCGCTCCAAGTACTTAAACCGCGACAGGGCGAAGTCCGACGCCATCACCGCCTGCCTCCCTTCCTTGCCGGACAGACCTGTCAATTGAGTAAGGGCACCTTACAACCTCAGATCAACCTATTAATTAAAGTGCATAATGCATAGTGCAAACCAGTTATATAAAACCACGTTGAAGTTGACAAGTTGATATATATATATAAAAGAAATAAAAGTAGCCGATTAAAACTTTAGTACAGAACCTAAGTTAATTAATAAGCTTCAAAACAAATGTATTTGTGGGCGAATATTTTGATACAAACTTTTTCAAATAGTTTTAAATGTACTCTAAGAAGTCAAATCAGGCGACTAAAATAACGCTCTTCTGCTAAGTCCTTGCCTTAAGCGTTCAGTTCATACCGAAACGAAATCGTTATTTCGAGACTAGAGCGGTCGTTTCGCTATGAGTTGACCGTAAAACTAGAAGCCACAGACAACCACAATAAGCCATAGACATAGAGATTCGGGATGTGATAAGTTACGCACCTACACCGACGTCTGCCGTCTGAATCATGGAGACGTCGTTGGCTCCATCGCCGATTGCGAGGGTCGTCACGCCGAGCTCTTCTTTTACTGCCTTCAAACATTAAAAACACGATTATATCAAATTCTGTTATTTTATGCAGACTCACTTTAACACAAAACTGTGAGCGTCGCTCTAACAGGTCAATGATTTTTTTTTTAAATAGGTCGCTTAAACCAGACACGATTTCACAGTACGGCTATATGAAACCTAACTTGCGCTCGCCTACCATTAGAAAGAAACATGTGCACTTGCCTTGACTATGTACGCCTTCTGCAGCGGCGTAGCGCGGCAACAGAGAACGGCTGAGCAACGACGCGCTAGCGACAGAAATGGCGCCACCAGGCCCGACCGTCTATCCAGGATGTAAGTGAGCGTGCGGCCGTCCACTACGAGTGCGCGCCCTCCGCTCGCCGACTCCGTCTCACCCGCGTCGCCTTCCAAATAAGCGCGGATCGTGCGCTCAGCGTGCTGCTTATCGCGCGACATCAGCTGCAGTAACCGGTCGCCTTGAGAGAACAGCGCCGCTGAGTACGCTATATTGATCGCAGTTTCAGGTTTATCGCCGGTCAGCACCCACATCACGATGCCCGCGTCCAATAGCGAGCGCACCGTTTGCGGCACCGCCTCCTGAAGTCTGTCCTCGACGCCGGTAGCGCCGACCAGGGCCAGCGCGCTCTCCAGTCGCGTTAAAGACTCGCGCACTCGCCGTTCGCGTCCGTCGACGGCCTCCAAGGCGCGCAGGTGGCCCGCGAGCCACTCCTCCCACAGCACGAGCGTCATGGTGCGCTTCGCCATCACCAGCGTGCGCAGACCCGCGCGCGAGTACTCCGCCAACAGCGACCGGGTCCTGTCGTAGGCGGCCGCCTCGGCCGACCCGGCGCGCATAGGAGACAGCGAGCCGAGGACCGTGCTGTCCGCGCCCTTCACGTACAAAATGACTTGGGACTGAAATGAAAAAATAAAAATAAAAAAATATATAAGACTATTTAAAAAAAGGCACGGGTTGGTAAACACATGACATTAGGCTACTGCTCCAACAAGATCAACGTAACATTAGGCGTGCAAATCGCGTGAAATTTATAAATCCTTACATAAAAAAAAAGTCCCCCACCGCGTCTGTCGGTATTTATGTATGTTCGTGATGGTATCAACAACTACGGAACGAATTAACTTTCATGCGGTTTTCATCTATCAAAGTGATTCCTGATAAATCGTTTTTTGTAGTGTCGACATGCGTGTTCCTCGACAGTCGCCCAACAAGCTTTAAATAAATGAGAACGCGTTTTGCTTTGTATTCCGCGAGTGTTCCTTCTCGGGCAATATACTAGTCACTGCTGAGTGGTCGCAGAGACATGTCTCTGCGACATATTCCCTAGTGAAAACGCAGTTTAAACTTTGGAATGACAAAAACCCTTGAAAGAAATGTTGTTTGTTATTGTAGGTGGCATATCAATAAATGCGGTCAGTTATGAGTGAGTGTTTCATAATGATATTACATGACCATGGAATGAAATTGACTGACATAGAACAAGTTAATAGCGATAGTTCACCTGGTCGAGTGGCGAGCGCAGCGCAATGGACATGCACTTCCTGTTGGAGTCGAACTGCTGAACGCGCAGCACGGTGTAGCGCACCAGGTGCCCGCGCACGCCCAGCTCTAGCTCGTCGGGGGAGCGGCCTCGCAGCTCGTAGCCGTATGCCAAAGCCGCCTCCGCCAGAGCCAGCTCGTCGGGGCTTTCGGCCTCAAAGCGCGCCTACACATTCATAAGTCATATGCAATAGATATGGATTAGCCATTTCTCCCACTTGCTCGGAAATGGCTTCGTTATTCAAAAACAGGAATACACCAATCTATTCTTTTCCGTTCGCACGACTGCAATGTCCAAGAGGTAAATGATAGAGATTGCTGGACAGTTTTAAAGCGCGACCAACTAAATCAGAAGAAGACGACCGCCATTTTGTTTTATTCATACTGTCAATATAATATAGTATTGACAGTTGACAATAGGAATAAAACAATATTTTCATCGGAATTGACAAAATATTTTGAAACATTTTTACATTTAGAAGTTGTTACATTCATCGGAAGAAATGGATTTTAACTGGCAAAAGTGTTTACAGACAGTTACTTTCACATTTATAATATTAGTATGGATCAATGACTTGTAATATATACCACTGGACAGGCTGCTGCCAAATTATTTTTATGCCTATTTGAAAAACGCCATTTTGACGCTGTAGGCTATGGAGCGAAAGTAACAGGAACTAAAATTAGTCATGCAATAATTAAAATTATCCATGGAACATTTACAGAATACACATTTCCTCATGTTTCAAAACTCAAAGGGACACAAATAAACTTAAACACTCCCTAAGACATCAACAAATAGAATAAAACAAAATTAGTTCTCCGTACTTTCGTACGGCGGCGTTTCATAATGGTACACGAAATAGGCTTGTTTCCACTACGAATAAATCGAATGGCTTAGAATTTCTAATTATTAACCATGATAATTAGTAAACAAAAAAACAACTTTTCTATTAAAATAATAAAAGATTAATAATATTTTTGGAAAATAAAATCGACAAAATGAGGTGTTTAATCACGTGACATTAAACACCAATCAGAGAAGCGTGACGTCACACCTCTCAAAACAGGTTATTTCGAGTTTTCAGCTATTATTGTTAAATTAATACAGTTCGTTTTTAGTTTAATCTTGAAAGACAGGTATAATTTGCCATGGAATCAGGATTTAACAAAGCAAACAGCAGTAATTTGCCCAAAATTGACGCCGTTATGCTTGGCAATTTTTTTGCAATGAATACCGACTTTTTTTTTATTAACTTTTGGTATTTTGGGGCTTATACCTTAAAAAGGCATGTCAGCCCCATCATCCCCTAAACTAATTAATATAAACTTAAACATAATTAACCTAACATAACCTATTAAAAACTTCATTGATGCATTAACATATTACATAAGTCATTTGCCGCATCAGTGGTACGGCTCTGATAGCACTCATCGGGATTCCGCAATGTTAAAACTTCTATGTAAGTATTATGTGAAGAACAACCAAAGTCTTATTTAATTAGCAATTACCAGTCAGAGTCGCGTTTACCTACTGTGGAATGTAAATACTTAACCGATTTTGAGGTTAGCGAATATAAAGTTTTAATAACTTTAACTTGCTAATTTTTAATTTCAGGTCATTTATAAATAGATACATCAAGTTGTGTTTAATACATCAAAATGATTTTCACAGAAATAAATTGTGGAATCAGTTGATAAAGTAAGAGCATCTTGCCATTTTTAACCACTTTCTTCGTATTTGTTTATTGTTTTGGAACGTATATGAATAATTTCTTTGGCGTTTTATTGTTGTACTTTTACATTGGGGCACTATACAGTGTTTCTAATACGAGGAATTCATTATTTATTAAAAAAAACAGTTGACTGTCTTAAACAAACACGGCTGTTTATCGAGGTGTGACGTCCAGTGTTGCCAGTGCCCTGTACTCAAAAGTTACCTAAGGGCATTCAAAAAGTTACGTTTTCCCAAGAAAAGTAACGCTTTATGTAATTTTTATATTTCAATATAATAAACACAATTTTAATGGTATTCAAAGGTTCCAACCATTATTTAAAAGTTTCTTAAATCCTTAAACCAAATCGACGGGTGTAAAATCTGCAAAAGAAGATCAATGCTGCAATAAAACAGTTAATCATTGTTACTTACGTGATCATAATCCTATACATACTTACGATGCGTATACAAAATAATTCTTGGGTTATATTTTTATCTTAATTACCATCTGAAATGTAAAGAAAAGTTTTTTAAGTACAAAAACATTTCAGACTTTAACTTTACATTTGTACATTAAATAAAATATTAAGCTATTTTCACCTTCACCTTCTTTACCGTATTTTATTTTTGCCAACAACATGGCTTTTGATGGCTCAAATTTTGTAGCATCTCTGATGCTTCTTTTAGTTGCCATCAAAGCTGAAATGGTTTCCGTGTTAAGTTTGTTTCTATTGTCACATTTTATTAATTTTAATTGACTGAAAACGCGCTCTACGCTGGCGTTTGAATAAGGCAACACGAGCAAAAGCATTATAACTTTTTTTAAATTAGGAAACACTGGTTCCTCTGCTATATTTTTCATCTTTAAAACATTCCTCCAGTATTCCTCCACGGGCAAGTTTATATTCGGGAATAATTCGCTGTGTTCTAAGAAGGCATGCTTCCTCCACTCTTTATGTAGCTCTTCGACGTTAATATAACTTTTAATATTTGGAAATCTTGTAATTACATTTGATAGATCTTTTACTTCGAATTTTTGAGCTCTGTTGTAATCGACGACTTCTCCTATTATATTAAAGATTGGGTCAGAGAAATCGAAGCGTTGTCTTATTTGTTTCAGAGTTTCTATGTAAAATGACAAGCATTTTTTTTTAAAATCAATAAGTTGAGTTTTAGGTTCTGGAATTTCTTTAGCTAATTCATCCATTGATTCCTTTGCTAGTATACCCAAATATAATTTCTCTAATGGCACAAAGAATCGTGGATTGGCAAACTCAATTTTGTAGGCATCCGTAGTTTTGACATAATTGAATTCCATGTAACTGCTGGCTAGCGTTTTTATTAATTTGTGAACCTCAGGTTTTAACTGATACAACAATGGTTTTTCAGACTGAAATAATTTGTTAAAATTATTAAACTCTTCCAGAACATATGACATGAATTCTAAATAAATTTTTGTGAATTTATTATTAAGTGTTATTAGTATGTCTTCTGTAACTTTACTAGGGTCT
This sequence comes from Synanthedon andrenaeformis, assembly GCA_936446665.2. Lineage (NCBI taxonomy): Eukaryota > Metazoa > Arthropoda > Insecta > Lepidoptera > Sesiidae > Synanthedon > Synanthedon andrenaeformis. The sequence goes on along the minus strand of OW387781.2, from coordinate 5,784,470 downwards.
TCAAAAACCTCGACTTTGAAGTATTCTTGAAGAACATCATATTGCTCTAAAGTTCTTTTTACACATGCCTCTAAAGATAGCCATCTTGTTGTAGCTGGACTTAAAATTTTATGTATTTCAACTTTAAAAAATGCTTGAAAGTCCCTCAGCTTTTCCTGTCTTAAAGAGCTGCGACTGAAATGGGAACCCACACCTCAATAAATCTTCAAAAGATCTTGGCAACTTGAGACACGATTTGGAAGCAACAAGGTGTATCATATGACAGCTACATTTTATGCACAATATGTGTGGTACTTTCTCTGTTAAATGGGTAAATACAGAATTGTGTGGGCCGACCATGCTGTTTGTTGTATCTGAAGCAAATCCTACAAAGTTTTTTAAAGGAATTTGCCTGTTTTCAAGCCAAGTTAGTAAACCATTTGTAAGATCTTCGGCTTTCCCGGATTTTACTTCATACATATCAAGAAACTGGGTGCGAACTATTAAGTCATCCTCCTCACAAAAAATTACTGCCAAGGCACACTGCTTCTTTACACTAATATCCGTTGTTTCGTCCATTATTATACTAAATGGTGTTGCTTTTAGTTTTGATACAAGTTCCTGTGTTGTCATCGGTCCAAGTACACTTTTTATTGTATTAGTTGTTTTTGTCCTCCCCACACAAACCGATTTTAAAATTCCAGAATCAGGAAAAGTATTCTTCAAAAAAGGTATCAAATCATCTGACAAGGAAAGTGTCAAATTATGTTGGGCAATGAAAGCGCATAATTTTAACTCCGCTCTTTTCTGCAGTTCTTTTTCTTTTTTTGGTTTAAACGATTGCTCTATATGTGGTGTATTACTTATGGAATTAGCAATTTGCTTGTGTTTCGAAGTCATCATATGTTTAACAAGAGCCGGTCTATGGTTTAATACAATACAATTGCACAAATTACAAAAGGCAGTAACTGAACCATTTTCTTGATCTTTCCTTGAAATCCAAGTTTTGAACTCTTTGTCGACGAGCCATTTATCGCTAAACTTGTATGTTCTTTTTTGTTTTTTTCGAGGAGGTATCTCCTTACTACTACAACTATCGACATTGTCGATAGTCGATGTCGCTTCGAGATCGTCATTCTTATCGCTATCTTCTTTTTCTTCCCTTGAAGTAGATGCCTTGGATTTAGCTTTAGGCGCCACATTCAAATACTTGTACATTTTAGTCTACTACTAGTACCTACATCATGCATTTGCATATAACACATCAGCACCACAACCATGTAATATCAGCACCAAAAACATGCAAGAAAGAAATTAAATAATGTTAGGGTCGAATGTAAATAAATGTTAGGGTCGAATGTCTTTAATTAAAATTAAAGTCGATGCGCATCGAAGCAGCAGAATTTTACATGGCTTATGAACCCCTATCTCCACAATTTGGGGCAAAAAAGGGGCTGACACGGAAAAAAATAATATTAATAGTAATATTAATAATTATTATTGATTAATAATAAATAAATAATCAATAATTAACGAGATAATAGAATATTTAGGTGCACCCCCCACCTCCTTTCGGGTCTAAATCGAAAAACATTGATCCTCGGGAAAAATTGATAATTCCTAAAATTGTAGGAAATTTAATTCCAAGCAACTCCGGTATTAACAATTTTTCGTGTAAAATTGAAAATAAACGCGTTATTCAATAAATGAAAAATTCACCCCCTCTTTTCGAGTCTAAATCGAAAAATATTGAAATTCTAATTCGACTGAGCTAATATTTCTATGGCGATAAACTGATGAAATGAGGGGTGACTGAGAGTCCGCGCTTTTGCGCGTCTGCGCGGGCCTTTTTTTGTCATGATAGAAATTTGACGAGCCCGTTGGATGAGTGGTTAGGGTGTTAGCCTAACGCTCCAGGGTTTCCGGGTTCGAGTCAACTTTGGAAATGAACTTTTGAAAGTTGGCTCTGGTCTGGTATTGGAAAGCAGTGGCAGAACACACTGCGTTTCGCAGTCATTTGGGCAGCCATCTGGCGGCAGCAACCACCCCCTCACAGAAGACCACCGTGAAATAACAGCACGTGTGCAGTGTGCTGTTGTGTTTCGGTGAGTGAGTAAGGGATGCCAGAGCCCATTTCCCTATCCCTTGTCCTTAATCTTACTGTAATCGGCAGCGCACTTGCAGCACCTGTGGCGTTGCTTGTGTTATAGGCGACGGTAGCCACCTACCATCAAGTGGACCGTCAGCCTGTCTGCCGACCTTGACATAAAAAAATGTACCGTAAAATGTGGAGATAGGGGTTCATATGCCATGTAAATTTTTAGATTGACGCTTCGATGCGCTTCGACTCTGCGCTAGTAGAGTGAATTCAAGCGCTATGAATGTGGTTTCTATGTCGGTCGGTACCAATAAACGCAATACCTGACCTACTGGAAACTAAAAAATAAACTAGGTATATGTGCGGTTTAGTAAGAGACTGAGTGTCGCCTGAATATTGTTACTTATAGCTTACCTTATCGATAAGAAAGGGCTTTTTTGCTTTGATCCTTTAAATTTTTAACATCTACTTGCACTCCAATAAAACACAATAGAACTAGCAAAAGAAAACTTGAATGAATAATAAATAAACAACAAAACACCTAAATAATCACTGTTGCTGCTCCGGCTCAATTTAATTCAAATTCAAATTTCAAATCTCGTTACGTTACGAGCGGTATTGTATAATCAACCACACTTACAACTTGCTCTTTCTATTTGCCCATTCCAGATAACTGTGCGATAGAGACATGAATATAGGATATAAAAAAATTACTTTAGTAAGTTGGCAATACAATGCCAACATTACGCAGATTACGTTCGATACGAACACAGATATCTCTCTTGGAGTAATTAATAGTGTTCTGTGACTGTGACAGATATACACAAGCGCCTGAGCCTGAGTTGTTTCACTTATTTTATTGAAATTTCAAGTCTAAAATTTTTTGTTGTATAAGTCCATTATTCCGAAATGTAACGCAAAAGTAACGTTTTGACTCGTGTAACTTAAATGTAACGTGAAGGGGTCAATAAGTAACGTAAAACGTTACAAAAGTAACGTTCTGGCAACGCTGGTGACGTCATTCAAGACGCCATGACAGTCTTGGCCTTTTTCGCGGTCAATTTCAAGTTCATTTCTAAAAATTCAAAATACTAATGTAAAAGACCTATTTTTCTTAAAATAATATATTTTTGGAGTGAAATAGATGCTAAGCTATAGTTTTAAACTAATTTTCAAATTTTGTCAACTAGCCTATTATCTCATATGTATGTGACAGCCTGTCCAGTGGTTATATTACAGGTCAGTGGTATGTATAGTATGGATTAGATGCTTCAGTCAAAAACTAAATTCTGGTTATGTGAATTCCAAATTACCGTAACATGTTATGAAATGTTAAGTAAATGGTTAAAATGCTAGCAATTCCCGATACGATCAGGCACTAAACTCGATTAAAAGGTAGAGTTGATTGAAAATTAATTGAAAGAGAATGTCGACAAAAACAATTTCTATTAATTAAGGGGCGGGGATTTAGTAGGAGTATTAATTGTAATTCGACCCAATTCAGTTCGGCACCAGTTTACACTATTGCACGTGAACTTATCGATAGTTTTGCATGATTCACAATGTTATCGCTTGACTCATACTCACTATTCGTCGTCATGCAGCAATCACACGATACGAGTCCTACTTCATATTTTAAGTGAAAGTTTGCGAGGATTTTAATGAACCTTTACTGAATATAGTTTACACACCAGAGTAACACTTAGGCCATGATTTATATGGATACACGAACGAAGTCGCGGGGAAGGAATAGTTAATAATAAGCAGATGTAGTGGTGTCTATGTTAAAAATGTAATATTTACTTAAAAAGAGAGTCCAGCCAGACTTGTTATATCGCACTTGTGATTAATATTTGTATGGTAAGAATTGGTTCTACACCCATTTACAGTCGGGGTACGAAAACCTTCGTCAGTTTTCAAATTCATTCCTTTGTCAAGTCGTAAACTTTTTGCAAATAAAACATTAAGACAACTGACAGATGTTTGAAATAAAACTTTGGTATGACTGACAATTATTGCCCCGAGGGCCTAGTGCAAGTTTTACTCGATCAAACGCGTCGACCGCGTAAACGTCAATTTGTATGGGAATGAAGCAGCGCTACACGTTAGCCACTAGGTGGCGCTGCTTCATTCCCATACAAATGACGTTTACGCGTTCGACGCTTTGGATTGGGTAAAACTCGCACTAGGCCCTCTGGTGCAAGCAAATGTCGACTTTAAGGTGATTAACCTTATCTTACCCCGACTGTACAAACAAATACATAGATATGTAGAAAATGAATATCAAATAAATAGTAAATATACATGTTTATGTGAACATACTAGCAACTGCGAGTCCGTAGAAGAGCTCTGGTTAGAAGACTCGTCGCGATTGGAGAACTTCATTTTAGGCAGACGCAAGCGCAGTGGGGACGTCGTACTCGGCGGCGGCGATGGAGTCGTGGAGCGGGACTCGGCGAGGCGCGCGTATCTGGAACAGACCAAGTCCATATTCAGGCGTCGTGTCCCAAACAAGTCGCTTTGCAACCCACCAAGTCAGGGTTTCAATATATACAGGTGTCTAAAAATTCGACGATAAGCTGGGCACAGGGTGTAAGCCGGTTTATGACAGTTGATAAAAAAGAAATCTTGGTCTTTGCAAAATGTTAATTGATTATGACATTTTTATTTGGAGAAATTTTTTTCAAATTTCTTGTTACGTGATCCTGAATAACCTGCTATTAGGTCACATGTGCAATGCATGATTATTACAGATAAAAAATATTTTTGTTTGACTAGTGTTTAAATTTTTTTATTACTTATCTTTGACATTTCACCTTGTAAAAAAAGTGTAGCACACTAACATGGCAATTTTTATTAAAAGTAGTATTATTTTATTAGTAAGATTTTAAAGGGGTAATTTTAATATTTTATAACTTTTTTCACAAAAAGAGCCAATTTCGAATCAGTTCCTTGTTTGTACGTCATTCAGGGCCCTAATTCTCTAACGATTCCTTACTTCGAAACAACGTCAATCCCTTAAATTGTTACGACATCTGCTAAAAACTTATTCTCTATGACACTTTTACAAAACCGTGTGGAATGAACGCGACGTTAGCGTGGTTAGAACTGTCAAAAATACCACGCTTTAAAACCCCGCGGAATCGTCTGTGATTTTGTGAAATCAAGTGCATTGCATAGTGTTTGTCTGTAAATTTTATTAAAATCCACACCAACGGTAAGAAATAATTATTTATAGATTATTATATTATATAAAACATCAAAGTTTCTAGTTATCTACTTACAATTCTAAATCTGATTTTATAATTATTTTACTGTCCAAAAACGAGAAATAAAACACCGAACATACACACAATGTTAAATTCCTTCACCCGATATACAAATTGATTATGATAACATATTTTAGTTAGACAATAGTTTGCAATTAAAATGTAAACAAAACAAGCCGTCTAACTGACTGCGGCTACACACCGACATCTAGCGTCCTCCCTTGGCAACTGTTATTTACATAATATTTAAATGATAAAACGCCTAAACAATACTAACATATATTTTTTTATATGGACACTGACTTTGATAATTACAACGTGATTTACTCGCTTTATTTGATAAATAAATAAAAGGTAAACAGCTGAGATAACATAATGTTATCTGTGCATCAGTGGAATTGTCAAATAAATACAATAGTATACTGTGGTTTCTGTGAAATCATAATGTACCATAGATAATTTGTCTTGGGGCATACAGAATACACACATAAAAATTCCATGACAAGACAAGGCAAGACATTGACGTGGTTTGAAAAAGTAAGACAAGAGTGTTGAATTGTAATTGCGATACAGAATCAGGGCCCAGTACAGTACAAATTACCAGATTCAAAGATTCTAAGAGAATATATATATATATATATATATATATATATATATATATATATATATATATACATATTTTGTGGTTAATTCGTCAATTTAATTAAAGTGTTCAAAGTTTGGTCGGCTCCATTTCTTTTCTTTTCTATGGACGAGTATTCGCCCTAAACTGTACCAAAATAGTTACTTGTCATTCGAGGGCAATGTGCCATTGACTCGAGAAGGCTCTTCACTCAACTGTTCGGCAGTGGTCGAGCCGCTCATCCTCATCGTATCCAAGTGCGGCTGGCTCACAACCACTGTGTTGCACACAGCCAGGATGAGAAGAAACTCGCGCACCTATAAAAAAACATCATATTTAAATGTTTATTGGCTATAATTAAAATAAAAATGAGGTGTGGCTGTGTGTATTACGTGAACATGAGTGTACGTTACGAGTAATATTTGATCGTGTTATATATGTATACATCCAACGAATTAGAATCTAGTGGTGTAATTAAATTTTGGAGATAGATGATAAATATGTAGCTACAGCATCAAACTGTATTTCCCGATTAATGTTAAATAAATAAAATCAAGGCAAAATTATAGTGAATAATATTTAGTAATAATAATTTAATCATATTATATAATCACTTAAAATAATATCAAGCTACGCGAAAAATAAAAAATATGACAAGAAATATGCTACTCAAAATATTTGTTCAGGTATTATTGTTTTCCAATGCGACACATAAAAGGATTATCTATCTATGTAATACGAAGCTCTACAGTAAATCATAATTACTTGGCAGTTGTTTACACGCGAAGGAAATGTAAGCCTGTAAATTACTTTTTTAATTACGTCGTCACGGCGAGTTATTGTCTGTGAATTTGTAGCTATGTGTACCACTCATACAATTTCAATACTTATTTAGTTCTAATACGTAATTTGCAGTTAAATCTTCATTATTTTATATAGCCTGCATCGATGTAATTGATAAGAACTAATGGAGAATTTTAAGCCTGATCTCAAAAGAACTCAAAAATCGATTTGTGGTCCCAAACGACCATTGAAAGACTGCTGGTCCATAGTTTTACCCTTAAATTATAATTTGGGATATAACTATAGCGATATCATAATGTTACGATCAGTAGCACTACCATGAGTTTATGACGACTGAACTCGCTAGCGAGAGATGAGCGAGAACGTAAAATATTTGTATGGAAAATTGTACAGCGCCTCTAACGGTCACTCAAAGAACTAAAATCGGTACCATGAGTTGCATAAGTAAAAAACCTATCGAATGTAGTCACTAGCGACTAACGTCAACTTGACATTTCTATACAAAATCGGTACCATGAGTTACAAATTTGACTGATGGTCTCGAGAAATACCGTAACGTGAGTAGTTAAATGTTTCACTAGCAAATTGAAGGGTGAAAAGTCGTGAATATATTTTTATATACTCTATATTGTTGTTATTATCATTGAAATGCCTACTTAATTATTTTTAGGTGTTTTATGATTGGTTGGTTGCGTAGTTCATGAAATAACCGTAAATAAAATGCTACTAGTGTGTCACATCCCAATTCTATTACAGCGCCGCCTAATTGAGCGTATTCGACGGACACTTTCTCAAGTATAGAGTTGGGCCTCCTTACCTTTATTCTCCATGGTATGAACGTAGGGAATTCTATATCCTTCTCTTTCGTTCAAGTACATTTAAAAAGAGATAGCTTTATTAAGCATGAAGTTAGACACAATCGATTTAGCGTTAGCGAGTAAAGTAAACATTAGCGAAACTCATGGTGCGACTTATATTGTAAACAATTCGAAGCTAGTTTATTCGTTATTGACAGAAGTAAACTAACGTCAAATTTCGATAGCAACTCATGGTAGTGCTACAGAGTATGGAACATACTCGATAGCGTAAAATCTGGACGGCGGAAAATTCCACACACTTAGTCGCGCTCGCCCACAATGAATAGGTGACCACGCCCCCTTTTTGATTCGTGTTGTTCCTTATGTTAGCAAATTGTTCCTTATGTTTGCGACATAAGGTTCAGATTACATTAACACCAATAACCTTCGAGAAGCTTTGATAAACTTGTTTACGACTTTTAAAGTTTCCAGTAATTTCCACAACTTTCTGCGCGAGTATAAATACGGGTGCGGCCGCTCGAGAGAACAGTTCTGCGATAACTAGCGATACGTTAACAACACTTGGGAGCTTTTACGAAGACATTTGCGACAGTGCATAACTGAGACGTAGAGTGAATTAGCGACGACTTTTGGCAAGTTTTACGGTTTGATTGGAGAAGCTCTGTAATATTGGAAGTCATCTTGGTCTGTGGTAATAAATCGTGTTCCTATACCCCTAAACGGCATTTTAATTTACCCTGCGCGTAACAATAATATTTACTTAGTAGTTTAACCTGTAATATTTATAACCATTGAAGATAAGGCAATCAATCAATCAGATTGGCAATCAACAATGAGATGTTTATGCCGTTTTCCATTATAATTGTAATTTCGAGAAACCGCGGTAATATAGCAACTCAAGTTGCGAGTTTCGATAATTCGCAACTGCGGAAAACGCAACGCGTCAACGATTTCGGTGCATTCTTCATAGTACCTACTACCTGTCGTCGTTTTGTCGTTGACAAGCTTGCGCAAGAGGGAATAACTAATACTTATAGCTGGCAAAATAGTTCTGGATTGAACACCGAATAATTAATTAAGGAAATTGCACCAATCGTCAACTTTACTATATAAATTATTGCAACTAGCAAGCGTTACGGAAACTCTTTGATGTTATCAGTTGTTTCAACTGATTTACTCCAGTCTGTTACAAGACTACGTACAAAATGACGTGTTTTACTATTTGTATATATCAGTATTGTATAATATATGTGTGTGACAAAAAAAAAGTGTTGGATACTATTACACAATAAGGTAATTGTTTGTAAACGCATCATATGACAGATGAAAACTAATGGTGTGAGTGATCGTAGAATTTATTTAATGTAAGATTTTATTTATACGAGGGGTAAACGAGTTCATTCAAGAATAAGCTTCAATACGTAATCAAGATTCGACCCATAAATATAATAAGAACAGTAAATCAGTTATTTTAAGCGTGTCGGTACCTTAGACAAAATTACAACATACACAATATATGAACAACATCTCTAGAAATATGAATACTTTAATAAAAAGAATCCCACATGATCAAGCTACAAGCTTTTGTCTGCGATTTCGTGCGTGTATATTTCTAAATTTTAGCCTACGTGTTATTTTGATGTGTTAACTATTTATGTGTTAGTATCATAAAATCCGTTTAATAATTTCTACGTTACAGAGTAACAAACATTTTTACATTTAATGTTCTTGGGGTGGGCTTTCTTTACACATGGAAGTAAGAAAACCCACCGAAACTCTTCACTTATAGGTGCAGTGATATATAATTTGTCTAAGAATAGGATAAGTGCAGTTATGAGTGCGCATTAAGGGGTTTATTGTTATTAGTAAGATATTAATCTCTTTGATTACCTTCTGTGAATGCATGGTGTCGTTCGTGTCGTGCATATGTTGAAGCAATCTAGTGTTGGGCGAGACTTTGGTTACGGGCGTCACTATGGGCGGCAGGTCCTCAGAGGGTTCCGCGGGAGGGCCCGGCGGGTGTTCATAATCTACCCCGTTCACTGTGCAACGTCTGAACACCATTTTGTTTTCCGTCAACGTTCCTGTTTTATCGCTGAACAGGTAATTGATCTGTCCCAACTCCTCGGTTATATTCAAGGCACGACACTCTATCCGAGTGTTCGTCGTAGGATCGTACATTTCTATGTCTTGATGTATGTGGTATATTTGTAACAATTTTGTCATTTCTATTGTGACGTACAGTGAGACGGGTATCATCACTTGCAAAATTATAATGTAGGTCCAAAATATTATAACTCCCTCGAATGTCGGCGAGTTTGTTATGGGCACGAACGGTGGGAAATCGTTGAGGGGATATTGGTCTAACCACACTTTGCAACCGACCGCACCGACGCAGCACAGAAACAGCAGCACCAATATGCACCAAATGACGTCAGTGTTCATAGTTCTTTCTAGTTTGGAGCACTTATATCTTGGCCCGCCATTGTTCAGCATAACTTTAGTTTCGTGTCCGGCGTAAACTACAATCCCTTCGACATAATCGGTGTTTTTAATTGTACATTCTCTCAGCAGAAGATTGTCCGAGTTTAGAGGAGTTCGAGTGCCATTAGGGTGTGATATTAACCCCGTAAATCTGTATATTTTAGTAGACGGACGTTCCACTTCCACTGAACTTCGGAAATTTGCTGGATTGAATATTAACCGCTGAAACAAAAAACGAATTGCTTTATGACAACAGTTTTCATGTCTATTATTCACATGAAAATGTGTACAATGGCAGAAAGAGAAAGTTTACCAGTTACAGTTCAACATACGTTGGACGTTTAACAAAAATTCAACAACAAGAATGAAGATGTAGTAGGGAAAATATAAACTGACCTCTAAACTTGTATATATTCTCTTTCTTTCATTTGCCGATTCTACATTGATCAAAGCTTAAAGCTATTAAAGATCCTAAGAAAGATTTCAAGTTTTCTATCAAAAGCTTGATTCATTTAAAATAACATTTAAAAAGCTTAATTTTCTATTTCATTTTACGCTTATCGCCTCAATATCAAATAGGGTTATTCCCTTGTCATAAACCTGAACCCGAAACCTGACCCCTAAAGATGAGTGTTTAAAATTAAATAAAAAGTAATTGTTATCACTGCCCCGGATACCACCAATTAAATGTTGATTAACTTAAGTTGGAGATATCATATGTTGTATGTTATTTTATTTATCTTTTTGTTACTTTTTTCACGATAATTGATTAAACTTAGTTGCATTTTACAATTTTTACACATTAAAATGAGTTACAAAAATATCAATCACTTGATTATTGTTTCTATGATATTTTATTATGTGAGGGTTGCGGACATGCTGACGATTTACAAGGCTGGTGGGTAATGCATGTGACCACCATTAATCAAGTGAATCGGCTAACAAAGGGCATGTAAATGTGAATGAGTTGGCTCCAGCAAGCCTTACTCATTCACAGAAACACAACACAAGTGCTGGAAATTCACGATGGTCGAGTGGTTACTGCCGGCAGAGACGGTCCGCTCAATTAGTTTACTAATATAGAACGTTGTATGCCTCGCCATTACTAAGTTATTTTTACTACTATACCGATAGAAAAAACAATAACATTTCATATATTTTGTGGAATAATTCTATGACATCTACTGAAAGAGACCATCTATATTCCAGACTATTTTTAAACATAATGATGCACTTTTACTAAACTGAAATAAGTAGCCCCTTGAATTGTCACAAGTGTGGGTCAACGTTTAATGCCACGATTTCAAGCTTGTAAAGCAGGTTAAGTGCGTACCAACTATGTACCTATTATATTATGCTCACTGAACTGTTGTAGCAATGACGCTGACATAGTTTCGTCGCCAATTTTAATGTATAACTTCAAATAACAAGTAGAAGACAGACAATGGCAAAACAATAAAATTCTTCCTTCAAATTTTATAATATGAGCAGTACATTTCCTTAGAGCCACGTTGGAAATCATTTTTATTTATTCACTAGCTGTTGCATGGGACTTCGTCCGCGTAACTTTAAAAAAATATAGCCCCGATAATGTAGCTTTCTATAGGTGAAAGAATTTGTAATGTCGGTCCAAAAGTTTTTGTTTGTTGTATTTTTGTATGTTTATGTTTGGTCAGTTGGTAAAAAATACAAATCTTCTCATTATAATATTAATATAGAGAAAACATATTTGTTTGTGTTGGGCCTTGTTTTCTGCAACAGTGACTGCAAAGTTCAAGAATAACAATTATTGTTTGTGCATGCATTGATCTGACTAAAAAATCGTGAAAATATAGTTTTACAACTACACAGTTCACGATCTGAACCGATTGAAAAAAAAATTCAGCAACTTATGATAAGAATATACTGTTAGCGTCTGCTATTTATGTCGACTGAAGTTGATTGAGGTGCTCTGTGACGTTTCAAAAGAGGTGTTCATTCATGCAGATTCACTCATTTGTTCATTTATTCAATCTCATTCGATGGTAGGATATAAAAAGGGTATCACTCCACTCACTCAGTCATTTCAGTATAATGCCCTTCGTCCACTACGAGACTATAGAGCGAGACACATACGAGATTTATCTACTCTCTCTATTTCGTACGTCCACGGTGTTATTGTGAGAGCGCTCTATGTTGTTTTCTAGATCATAGTAGACTTCTCTACCATAGACTAGTATACACACTGCGTCCACGCTGAGACTATTTTAAATCGAAATCTCTCTCAGCTCAGTTACAATCATGTCACAATCACGCACAGCCATCGCACTCATTATTTTAGCGTCGCATAAAAAGAATAAAAAACGAAAATGTTGGGTGAGAGATTGGATAAAAGAACGTTCTCAACAAGGTGCCTATAATAATTTATTCCGTCAGTTGGAAGCCAAGGATGAAACTTATTATAAGAATTTTATTCGAATGACACCTTCCGATTTTCAATTTTTACTTGAACTAATTTCACCGCGAATAAAAAAGCACGATACTGTTATGCGAAAAGCTATTACTTGCGAGGAACGGTTAGCAGTGACTACGATTTTTGGCCACAGGTAACTAATTATTTTTTTTAATACCTATACATTTTTTAATCTTTAATTAGAACATATCGAGTAAAATATTACGCCTTACCGTTTATTTATTTATTATATATATTATAATATAAATAAATAAATTGTATAGATATTAACAGTTAACACCAACTGGTCTACATAAGGTCAGTGTTTTACAAAATATACAATAGCACCTTGAATATTATAATATGTATAATTGTATACCCTACATATTTTAATACAAAAAATTCGCAGGATCGGATCGGCTGACCTAGCGAGACTGCCGAGAGTTTTTAAAACAAATAGAATTCTCGTAGAGCGCCCTACAGATAATGTTGTCTCAATCTCGCAGCTGCGTACACGTTTAGCTCTATCGATCTATCATAGACTGCCGAGATACTCTAGCTAGTTTGATCTCGCTTCTGCGTACACATATAGATTGCTCTACGAGAGTAAATCTCACTCTATTCTCTCACTCGTGGACGAAGGGCATAACGAACGCGTTCGCGAAGAGAGGTCGATGTCGTATGATAATTAATGTAGTTTTAATTATCATACGACATCATATAATAATAATGTCATCTATAATATAAAAATGAATTCCTAAATGTGTTGCTAAGCGCAAAACTCGAGAACGGGTGGACCGATTTTAATTCTGTCTTCACTTATGGATAGAGGGATAATCAGGGAAGGTTTTTACGTAAAAAAAGCACCCCGGTCGAAGCCGGGAGCGGACCGCTAGTTTTTAATAAAACATTAATCATGATAATTAATGTCTTATTTTATTTGTAATCTGATCGTATTTTGAAAGCGCTTAGAACTAGTCCATTATAAAATAATATATAAAACAAAACCCAGAAACATAACAAAGTATACTACATAATACATAGATGTACAAATAAGTTTCCGCCGTTTTTAATAAAAAAATAGGATTTTTTTTAATGAAAGGACGGTACCTAATGTTTTATTCGAAGTATTGTCTAGTAGCATACGGATACCGCGTCGGAAGAATGCATCATATTTTGAGGCTATCCACGAATCGACACAATTTTTGGTATCTTCATATGATGTTAAGTGTTGCTCACACAGATCATGCGTCATCGATCGAAACAAGACGTGGAAATCGGAAGGAGCAATGTGGTGAATACGGCGGGTGGGGTAAAACTTCCCAATTGAATGTTTCCAAATAGGTTTTGACCAGCGCCGCAACATGTGGACGAGCATTATCATGCTGGAGAATAACTGTCGTGTCTGGAGTAGTAGTGGGCGCGCTTTTCCTTGAATGCTCGACTCAATCTCATCAATTGTGTTCGGTAGACAGCTCTAATGGTTTAATTTGGTTTGAGCAACTCATAATACACGACACCAAGCTGATCCCACCAAATACACAACAAGAGTTTTTTTCCATGAATATTTGGCTTGGCTGTAAATGTTGAAGTATAAAAGGAAGAAATCACGAGGACCATCTCCTCATCATTTCTTCCTTTTTGGTTTATCATAGTGGATCCATTTTTCATCACCAGTGACTATACGGTGCAGAAAACCCTTTCGTTTATGCCTGGCAAATAGCATTTCACATGTGAAAAATCGGCATTCAATGTTTCTCAGCGTCAGTTCATATGGAACCCAATTTCCTTGTTTTTGAATCATTCCCAATGATTTCAACCGATGTGAAATTGCTTGTTGAGTCACTCTTAATGTCAGTGCGTTCTTCTTGAGTTTGGCACGAACCTTGATTCAATAATACTTCCAATTCCGCGTCTTCGTACACTTTCGGCCTTCCGCTACGTTCTCTGTCTTCGATGTCAAATTCACCGTTATTAAACTTTTGAAACCACTCACGACAACTTCTCTCACTTAAGGCAGCCTCGCCATATGCTTCTACAGGCAATCGATACGCCTCAGCTGATTTCTTCAAATTGAAGAAGTAAATAAAAAGTTCCCGCAAATGACGCTTATTCGGCTGAAAACTCCACATTTTCGCAAACAAAAGAATATATTATACTGATAAAAAAATCACTAATATTTTAAAGTTTTTTTGTTGTCTGATGTCCAAACTTATGATATTGACGTTTATTGACAATTTTAAGCATAACTTACTGGTGGCGCCAACTTTTGTCAAACGGCGGAAACTTATTTGTAATACCTAATATAATACTGCTAAAGAGTTTGTTTGTGAAACGCGTTAAATTCTGGAACTACCACTCAAATTTAAAAAAATATTTTTGCATTTGATAGCCCAATTCTTGAGGAAGGTTATCATCACGCTATGACCCTTAGAAGCCGGGTGGGTGAAAGCGCGGCACACATCTAGTGGTTGATATTTGGACTGTGTTTCTACGGACAAAACGGCTGCCCGTTTTTTCCTCTTAATTTATACCTTTTCCTTAAAACCGGGTGCAACAATTCTCTGCTTCAAATTGGTTTCTCCATCGAGATTGCACGTGTCAAGATAGCATATACCCAAAGGGCTGGAGCTGTGTAGGAGGACCATGTCCGCTGGCACCGCTTCGTTGTTCGACAGGTGTATAAGGTCTCCAACTCGAACGTCGCGCCATTTTATTCGTACGTATCTCTCTAACGTTCTGTAACAAACAACAAAATTCATTAAGATATTAAGATAAGATATGAAGTGGTAATTATTCATCACAAACTCGGGAAAATCTCCACCACTCCCACATCAGATTTTGAATAAAACTTATATAAGTATTACAATTGCGGACAGCAAGCTGCAGAGAAGCAGTTATAGCCGATTAAGATGTTTAATTCGTGTTCACATTAGAGATATTACATATTTTATTTATTTATGTGGGTCAAAATCATAGAGGTGAACATTTTGCTTTGGATAAAGTTTTTGTGTAAAAAAATAAAATTTTAACACTAAAATACGCATTTAAATAAACAGCTATCGTACACAGGTAGTTAGGTACTTTGCGTTTTTATTTTAAGAAATAATGTTTTCATTTATTTTTAAACAAAAATATACCCAAATAATCATTTCGGAAACGTGTCCTTAAACCATGTTTCGTAATTCAGATATATCAAAAAAGTAAACGAAGATAAAATTTAAATCGCATGTCTAATATTAGCTAAATATCATTAAAATAAGAAAATGACAGTAAATTATTATATTGAAATAATTTTAATTTTTCATATTTTGGCTACTCATAGGTAGTCTGACATTTTTCAAATCATTTCGTGAACGCAGTTAATATTTATCTGTGAAATAAAAAAACATTGCGTAGATGGCGTTAGTGAGAAACAGTGTGAAGCCCGAAAGTTAAACTAAACTGTTTTTACTGTTTTTTAAAAACAATTCTGCTTTACCGATTACATATTATTTTAAATAATTAAAAAAAAAAAGTTCCCAAAATGATTCCCGACTCTGCCATAGTTCTCATTGACCCAGAACTTTGAAAATATGAATTTTCCTCGTGGCTCTTCTGGGGATAGTTTAATAACATTTGGCGTTGTAAAAATCTTTTGTTAGAATTATCTTTTGTAAAAATCTTTAGTTAAATATATATGGGTCACCTCTCCGAGGTTCATGAAATTTTCCATACATGTTGTCAAGGTACCCTTTTCTGTTCCACACATGGTACAGAAAAAGGTACCCGAGGCGAGCAGACGAACTCGCGGACAAAAGCTATATAGAAAAATTAACGTGTTTGAAAAGAAAGAAAGACCAGTGATGTTCTACAAATCTACGAAGAAACAGTATCATGTATGTATAAGAATCCCAATCCCAAAACTAGATAAAGAAACTGCGCTCATTAAAGAAGAATTCAGGTGTACAATGCTCCTTTCTGAAGAACAAAGTCAAATGTGAAGAAATATCACAGACGACTAAGTTAGACAAATAACAGTAAAAAATTAAATATGGTATAGAAAAAAATAATATAACTACGAGTATATTCAACATTTTATTACTAAAATGCGAAAGATTGTAGGCATAAAAGATTACAACAGCATTTGCAGCATTACATTTGCAGCTTTATATGTGATTTGCGTGTAAAATGAGTTCATAATATAATTATGTAAAATAAAAATGTTAAAACATTTAAATATGTATTTAGCATTTAGTTTATTTTAAACCTTTAACTAGTGAGTTAGTAATAAAAATATTATATTAATAATGGTATACTATATGTAAAATTAACGACTTTTTTATGAGAATGTGTTTATTACTCAAGGAAGTAAGTATTAAACTATATTACATATATTATTTATTTATATGGTACTAGCGACCTGCTCCCGCCTTCGCACGAGTGCCCGTTTAACCATTGCCCGTTTAACGCTCTTTCCATTAGTGAAAACTGCATTAAAATCCGTTGCGTAGTTTAAAAAATCTAAGGGCAGTATTCTATAGGTTAGTGTGGGTGTTTGTTAACGCGACGGGTTGTTAAAACGACGACCGGTGTGACACAACCTCTGCCCTTTTTTGGCAAGGCAAGATGAAGTGGTGCAACGTCCTCAAAAAAAACCCCGACTGGATAGATCTCGCCAACATTTTCCTTGATCCAAACTCCAACAAGGAAGAAGTAGGAAATGCTGGCGAGAAGTTCTTGATGAACCTCTACGGAGGAGATGAGGGGACATTGAATACCCTGCGCTACTCAGCATTTGTTAAATCGGCAGTAACGGTCAAAATCAACCTTGCTCGCCTCCCCCAACTACAGATGCTGCAAAGTATAATTTGTGGGGGACCTACCATGAATGATTACCTACCTACCACGAATTTTTGTACTTGTACCTAACCTACCACGAATTTTTGTACTTGTACCAAGTACAAAAATGGTTAGGGGTTGAAAAAAACCCGTGTGACTGGGGATGGGAGACCAGCGAACAAGGTCTAATGCCTGTCACAATGTGCGCAGAGCCCGCCCCTCAGACCCTGAGACTGGATGAGACCTGGCCCTTCCAAAAGGTCGAAAGTCTAAACTGTATTTGCTCTAAATTTGTATTATTTTATAGTTTAAATTTGTTAATGTTGGTTTTTTTATGTTTGTGTTTACGTCAAATTTGTACTCTTGGTTTTTTTTTTTACAAAATACATACACACATTATTCAGTACGATGTTTTTATTATTTAGCGAAAACCCGATATTTTACTATTTTTGTTATTTTTGAAGAAATTATGAAGCTTAGACCCACTACTTTAAAATCAAATTTAAGCTAATTAAGTTTTCTACAAATTCTTGCCTCATACTTTTCTCTAGGAACATTGCTTTAGCCAGTACGTGTCTTTGAATATGACCCAAACTCAAAACTTATACTTAAAAAAAATTGCCTACCTTTGACAAGCTGTATCTCTGCAACTAACGGACGTAGAGTGCTGGGGTTAAGCTCAAATTGTAGTTAATTTAGTTATCTTGATTAAAGTACAGAACAAACATACTTGTAAAACGCTTCCTTATAGTTTTTTCGAAAATACTGAAACAAGTGCCAAAATTTTGCAGTTTTTTGAGCACCGTGGGGGTAGCACAGGGTTTTCAGGGTTGCAAACTTGGGTGTAAACTACTCTCAAGGGACCTAACAACATATAAAAAAAAACGTAGTTACATGCGCGTTTGCGATTTCAGATGTCGATTTGACCGTACTAAATATAATACGCACGTTTTTACCTATACCTAACTACTTCTTCGCCCTTCAAGTATAGAATTGATATCGACAACTACGGAAACGCTTGCGTTATTTTAGCGGATCGTGTACAAAGGTAACCTTTTCGCGTCGCGTCGGCCCGTTACCTGTTGACATAAACGGCCGTTAACAAGGGCCCTTAGGGCGGGAACACAAGGGACAGGGAACACGGGAATACAGGCCCTTATGGCGGTTAACAGAGGGCGGGAAGCGACTTTATTTTATAGTAGCTGGTGCCCTCGACTTCGTCCGCGTTGAATTACATATAAAAACCTTGTTCGTTTAACCCATTTTTCATTTGTGAAAACCGCATTAAAATCCGTTGCGTAGTTTAAAAGATTTAAGCGTACATATAGAGGTACAGAGGGCGACTTTATACTATGTAAAGATACTTACAAATCTGTGATGTTTTTAAATACGTAGGAAATTAACGTAGGTTCGAGAATTTATCGTAACGGATTAGCAGGAATATTAACCTTCCATTGAAACTAAAATCATGGTATTGTTTCTATGCGCATATCAGTCCCCTAACTCAATTTCTAGGTTACGTTCAGCGTGATCGTGATGTCTGATTGATGTCGTGCTCGTGGGTAAGTAAATGTAATAATACCTACTCGTACTTGGTTTGTATGTAATAACACGCAGACAATAGAACTTCATGGCGACCACGAAACGAAAGTGATTTTGCTGATAAAGGCCACGATTCTCAGCTTTCTACTTTTGTTTGAGTGTAAAAGACCTAAATTTTTTAATTTGAGTATGATTTAGCTTGTAAAGTTTACTTATTTAGCTTATTTATCTATAGGAACTTAATAAATAGAGAGTGAATCACTTAATAGAGAGTGATATCGAAATATGTCAGTTTTACAACGAACCTCGTTGTAAAATGTAAAATAAAATATCTTAGGGTTCACATCGAAGTTGCATCACAAAATAGGGTCACCGGGTTATTATTTTTAATGTGTAAAATCTAACTACCAAAAAAACTAAAGCCAGCAGATTACTACGGCGTAAAATTAAACTAATATTCCATACAAAACAAAGCAAAAGGTGAAATCATTAGTCATTGGCGTATGTAATCCCCTTAAGGGTTATCCTTCCAAAAAATTAAATTTTTGCAACATTTTGTAACAGTATTATTCATTATATATACGCCTTTTCTTCAGCGAAAAAAATATATGTTTATCTACAAGATATGAGGAATGATTTGTTGGGATTAAAAATTTTATTTTATTGAAATTGATTCAGGAAAAAAATTCTAAACTCACCCCTTTTATTTTCAGTTATAATAATCTCACTTCTACAATATTTATCAAAAGATTATGAAATTTTGTACACTTATGAAGATAACAATGTAGCATGATTTGTTGAAAGCGCTTTTTGAAAATTCGTAAAATTGAATTTTATATAATGTTTTTATCAAAAATATTTCCCCACTTACTCAGCGCTAGCCCGTTCTCGTCCATAAAATCAGTGCGGGGCGAGTCGTGATGCTAGACGGACCTGTGCCGCGTTGCGCTTCATCAAATTTTTACGTAATAAACAAAGAATAAACATTTTAGTGGCAGAACAGACAGTGCATGATAGTGTATATAATACTTTAATAGGTTTTCTTTTTTGTCTTTTTAATTAAATCTTTAAAAAACTAAATACAAATTATGTTGTAATATAATATTCAATTAATAATTCATCTGTATATATACTTGTTATCTAAATTTAATAAAGATAGGAAGTAAGCAAAGGAGGCAAAAGCGTAATATATCAAAAATAAACCAAACGAGGAAGGAAAGTTTTCATGAATTTGAATTAATTAATTAAATTAATTAATATTAATAATAATTAATTATTAATTAATACATATAAATTAATAAGCCTAATAAATAAATAATAAATTAATAAACTATAAAGCCGAAATACCACTCACGTACCCAACTAATGACTCACTCATCGATTTGTTCTCCCAGAAGGAGCGGTCGGGGGTTTCCCCGCTATAGGTGGTCGTATAGGTAATTCCCCGGTGACCTCCAGAAAAATCTCATATCCTCGGTAAACCGACCTGGTAAAAAGTTGGTTAGCGGTCCTCGGAAACTATGAGGGATAGAAGGGTGGCGTTTGCGGAATGTCATAGAGGGTCATCGGTGGTCACCAGGGAAAGTGTCATCCGGTCTATCGGGGCACCAAAAAAAAGCCCCCTCCTTGGACCCCCCCGACCATAACTCGGAAACGGCGCGTCACAGCCGTGTCGTGTTTGGGCTCATCGGGGACGTCTCGACGAGATAAAAAATTTGACGCCCCCCTCGGACCCCCCCGGCCGAAACTCGGAAACGGCGCGTCACAGCCTGATCGTATTTGGGCTCATCGGGGACGTCTCGACGAGATAAAAAATTTGACGTAACCATGGTCAACGGTTACAAATAGACCCCCCATGTTAGGTATCATTTGAAAGGATGAGGGTAATCTATCAACACCATCCTCCCAGCCCCCCTCCGCTCCCCCCTTACTCCCTCCCCCCTTTAAAACTACACAATTAATAATAATAAGACCCAAAACCAAACCAAAACAATTAGACATGGCAAAAGACAAGACAAAACGAAAACAAAATGAAAACGTGAATAAATTTTCTACAAGCATTTGTTTTTTTTTTTTAATTCTATTGACATGAATTTTAAAAATTATAAAAAAGAGCTTTTGATAGCTTTTAGAAAAATCAAGCGCTGAATCAAAAATATGGAGAAAATAATAAATGTTAAGTGTGCCTTTTACAGTTGAATATATCCTAAAAAGCCCCACAGAGTTTCCATTTAATCCACTCAGCCGCTTTTTTGTCCCACTCGATAGATTTTTTGAAAAAATTGAAGAAGCAAGATTCTCGCTCTAAAAAGTTCGTAATCTTTATCAAAATGAAAAAAAAAAAAAACACTTTTTGTCTCAATTTATTGTCACTTCACTCACTTGGTGAATTTGACAAAAAAAATCAAAATTAAAAAAAATATATTACCGCCGGCATTAGCGTTACCCAAACAAAACGTACCACGCGAAGTTTGCACGGTTGGTGCAAAAACTCAATTGTTTTTACTGAAAATTAAAAAATTTGTTAGTTTTGATAAAAACTTTTGTTTGGCTCTTTTACCATATATTTTATATTCGTATAAAGAAATATACATACATCTATACATATAAATAAAATTGGAGTGTCTGTTTGTAATATTGAAATAACTGTTTTTTACTACATGCATATGAATATATATACGTACATACACCTATATGAGTACATACACCAAAATAAACCAACCACATAACCAAACCAAATTTTTGTCTGTCTGGGTGTCTGTTTGTTCCGGCTAATCTCTGAAATGGCTGAACCGATTTTGACGGGACTTTTATTGGCAGGTAGCTGATTTAATAAGGAGTAACTTAGGCTACGTTTATTTTAGAAAAAAATCCAAAATAACATTTTTTACAATTTTTGTCTGTCTGTCTGTTTGTTTGTTCCGGCTAATCTCTGAAATGGCTGGACCGATTTTAACGGGACTTTCATTGGCAGGTAGTTGATGTAATAAGGAGTAACTTAGGCTACGTTTATTTTAGAAAAAATACACCCCGGGCCAAGCCGCCGCTATACACTAAAAACATAACCCTCGTTGTGGCGCAGACGGGTAAAAATTTTTACTAGGTAACATAATTTACTACCTAAATAACAAAACACGCTTCATTGTTACTGAATTATCCCTCTACATTGTAAATAATTATAAATTTGTAGTATGTATTTGCAGTAAAGTAGGCTCAGTCGACTATGTCGTGCCTTTGTCGTCTAGTCTCTATACTACTCTTTGCCATCTCTGTGCGGTCGATCTCTTGTAGAGGGTGGCGCGGGGAAATCAGCCTAATAATTCAAGGCCAAATCGGCGTTATACACCTTAAATAGATCATTTGCTCAGCGATTATAGGCGAGGGAATTTAAAAATACCTATTTAATAATAATTAAATAGGTCAAATAACCCACAGGGCTAATTTAAGGGTATGGTAGCAATCTAGCCATATTACAATGATTTTTTTTTTGTAGAAAAGCCTTTATTAGACTTTATTAGACACTTAGATGAATGGTGTTAACTACTATTTCAAATAAGTAGTTAAGTAAGAGTATATAGTCGAGTAGGTAAGAGATATTAATAATTCTCAAGTGTGATTTTTCCATGTATGTAGTTAACCTTGATAAAAGTTATTAGTTTATTAAAATATACACAACGTGGAACCAGAAGCACGCTAAAATCCTATTCTTAATAATATTTTATTAATATTATAAATGCGAAAATTTGTATGTTTGTAACTCAATCACGCATAAATAGCTGAACGGATTTGGATGAAATTTGGCACACACATTGTTTATTACCTGGGACCTGGGTTAACAAATATAGGACACTTTATTCTGGAAAAATCTTAGGTTCTTGTGAGATTTTAAAAAAAACGAGCTACAACGCCTTCGAAGTCGCGAGCACAGCTAGTAATATTATAAATGCGAGTTTGTATGTTTTGTTAGTAAATCAAGCAAAAACTCCTAAACGAATTTGTATGAAATTCGGCACACAGATAGTTTATTTTCTGTATTTACATATAGAATACTTTTTATCCTGGAACAAAATCTTAGGTTCCTGTAAGATTTGCAAAGAACTAACTACATACCTACAGCGCGTATACGAAGTCGCGGTCACAGATAGTAAATTTATACAACTACCTTTGTTACCAAGTTATCGATGATGTGATGACATAACACGAGGGTCAACACTACTCAAGCAGTTCACTATTAGGTAAATAAAACTGTGAATCACTTAGTAAAGCAAATCGATTACAAGACATGTTTGTATCCATCCACGCCCACACGATACATCAATAGCGTACATGAGAAAAAACACTAACATTTGCTAGTAAAATAATACACTATACATGGTATTTTATATAGGCATAAAATAACATGTATTATAGCCGATATCGAATCTGGATAATATATCTAACTATATTATCTATACAATATATATAATAAAAATTAAAATCGTAAACGAGCCGTAACGAGTCTCTGCACATTAAATATTTTTCAAAAAAAAAACCATTTGTACACTTGTCTTATGTTACCGAGGTCAAAAAAAGTATTTAGAAGTATTGTTTGTTCGTTAATCTGTTTGTATGTACGTTTGTGCACACTAGTTTAGGAATGACTTAACCGAATTGAATGCGGTTTTTACTGATGGTCCTGGATTAACATAACAGGATACCTTTTAAACTGGAAAAATGTTAAGTTCCTGTGGGGTTAAAAAAGAACTGCAACGCGTTCGAAGTTGCGAGCATAGCTAATAGAAAATAAAGTCAACAGATTTCGATACGGTTTTCATGAATGGAAAGAGCGATAAGCGAGGAATATATATAATTTGCAAAAAAAGAATTGCATCCTTGCGAAATCGGGGCCGGGTCGCTAGTAAAATATAAAGTATCTACTTGTTGTTGTTGTGATAAACAGAGCTCAAATACAACTAAGTCATAATTATGCATACACTATTAACATTATAAGAGTTACCAGTGATAAATTATTAATAATTTTTATTTTTTATTAGAATTTTCTTTTATAATATGATTTATATTTAACTAGTGACTCCGTGAATTTTACAAAAATCCTTTTACAGCGGATTGTTACGTTAGTTAAAACTAATGTTCCAAATTTCAGCTGTTTAGGTAGTTGTTGATGTGCGTTGATAGGATCGTCATTCAGGACAAACGATTTTATAAGTATAAATAACAGAGTTCATAAATTTAGAAAGCTACAACGGGAAGCTTATATATATTTTATAACACTAATTGTTTGAGATTTCGTTCGTTGATGACGTGTTTTTTAGAAAAAGTTTAAACGCGTCAGAGTACGCAGATTTCTCTTAATGTAAACCAATCCCAATTAGGTAAGCCGTTAGACCAACATGAACAAGTTGTGAACACGAGAAAATACAAGTTTGTTTGCACACATTAAATTTAAAATCGAATGTATATATCGATTGTAACGTAAAACATGTAGGTAATACAACTCTACACTAAGCCTACATATTTGGTATATCCAAGAAAATTACATCATTAAGGCCCTCCACACACAACTCTAAAAAAGATACTGGTTAGTAACCAGTCAAGCGCCACTTCCATTGGTTCCTGATTTCCAGAGAGAATGGTGTTTCTAAACAATTATTTAACTTAAAATTTATTTGTCCAGGGATGAAACTTGTTAGTACTAATACTTTTCTCTAACATGCGACGAAAGAATAAAGAAAAACGTACGAGATAAGATAATCTACATAATGTTGTTTTTACGCTTTCAAATTCCTAATAAGTATTTTATGCTTAGCCTCTATCACCAACTAAATAATTTGTAACTTCAGAACAGACGGTACTGGTAGAGTCGCGTGAGTGGTGAGACTAAGAAATGCGGCCCTATAACATCTTAAAGATACAACGCATGTATAGTGCAATGTATTAACTGGTTTTAGAAAATGCAACAATATGGTGCAACAGCTGTGTAATTGCTGTGTATTAATTGACTCGGAAAGCGCAATAATATAAGGCCAAATCACTAGCTGGTGCCCGCTACTTCGTCCGCGACCCTTTTAAAAGAATAGGACGCCTGATAAAATAAATAGATGAGCAATAAAATTTATTCAATGTCTATTGCTGTTATTGTTTTGCCAGGTTTTGGATTTTTATTTTATACTAAGAAACAGTACCCACTTTTTTCTAGATGATGTTGCCCTATGTCCAAAAAGCACCGCGGACGTCACGTGATAACGCCTTGCCACGTGACGACCGCGTAGTGTATCCCTGACAAATTGTGTATACATGCAAATTTTCATGATGATCGGTTTTGTATTTAGGGCGTGAAAAGGTAACAGTCATAACTTTCACATTTATAATATTACTAGTGGCCCGCTCCCGGCTTCGCACGGGTGCAATTTTTTACTTAATCCAGCTGATAAAATTACCTTACATCGCCACCTGTTAGAATCTTTTGGAACTCACAGATAAATAATTGCTGGATTGAATAGGTATCATCAGATGGCGCTATGTTAATAATAAACAAAAAAAATAATAAACAAAAAGAGATATAAACTATCCTATCTTTTAAGTTGGACCAAATTACATATATGTAGTTACAAAATTGGATTGGAAAGTGGATTGGATTTTTTTAAATATTAATTAAGGCGAAGGGCTGGATTATGAGAGCCCACTTGATGGTAGTTATATGGCTAACGTCGCTTGAGAACAGCACATCATCAAGGCGGGGGATGCAAGTGATTCAATTTCTACACACCTGGACCATTCTCCATTTTTCACTTTATAACCACGATTCGAGAAATTTATCGAAAACAATAACTTTAAAAAAAGTGTATTACCTACTCTTTATGTTTTCACTCCCAATAATTCGATAAGCGTTATTCCCCATACAACAAATATGAGTTGCATTAGTAAAGTATTATGGTGATTGTAATAATAATACAATGAAACCTTACAAAGCCTATGCGTACGTAACACGACAAACAGTGACGTCTTAATATTCTGAATACTTTCTATTAATTGTAGAGATTTAAACGCAAACCTCTTTTCCATTGCGATAGCTCTATTATCTCATTATTCAATCACATTCAGTGACTGGTGGGTGGATCACGTAAAACTGACTCGCTTAGCGAATACTAAGGAAAATGTGTTCCCTTAAACCACTTTCCAACTCCAGCAGCTTACCAATTCTATGTATTTTCATGATTGCTAATTAGTTGATGCTCGTAGCAATAGGTACATAAAAAAAACATGATATTTCTGAGACATAATATGAAGGTTTGGATGGAAACAAAAAATTCAAATTAATTTCATAGTTAGGGGGCGTCCATTATTGACGTGGGGTGTTTAGGGTGGGGAGAGGGGGTTGAGCCAAATCTCACTCAATCTCATGTGGGGGAGAGGGTGGGTCTCAGCAAATATCACGTAATTTTTTTTCCGCAAGAAACAGTATAAAATTGCGAGAAAACTGCGAGTTAAATTAAGTAAAACATGTTTCTCCACTAAAATATGGGTATATCCTACACAATAATACTGTAGAAATAATAACACTACAATTATAAAATATCAACCCAAGCAATAATAAGTTAATTTATTGAGGATAGTTACAATAGCGTTGTTTTCTTTTAATATGTCCGTTAAGACAACTTGTTCTAGTAGCGTTATAGATACACCAAGCTAAAAATGTTACTCCCACAAGCACAAGCACATACTACAAACGGTACATAATCATTTACCTACTCGAATAGCACCAAAAAAATCGTAAAAATCTTATCTAGTATAATAGTTAATTACTAAAATTAGAGAATTTGTGACATTTTTGAGGGTTCTTGAATTCTTGTAATTCTGACTAAAAACAAAAAAAAAATTCATGATAACATCCTAGCTACACATTTAAAATTTAGGTGTCAATAACTATAATGTATATCCATGAAGGTTTTTCCAAAATATTGTAATTGCTGGCGTATGTTTTATTATGTTCGCGAATTTAATAAGTGGCTCTAATGTCTTGCGTCTTATTCGCATTATAGTAAGTTGAGATAACAAATACTCTCAAATACCTACACTGAGTTCCCACGCTCGTACAGGGTGTCCTTAATAACTTACTCAAATTATACTCGCTAATAGCGATACTACTTATCGCTAAAACTTTCATCTTTCCTAAAATCACGTAAGTCTGGGGTGACTAGGATCTTGGAATATACTATGAAAGAAGAATAGGAATGAGGATAATTAATTGCACAAAGGACTAAGAATTGTTTTCTTTTTATGTTTAAAAAGAAAACAAGATATGTAATAAACAGAATATAGGTAATTATTGATAGAGCAATTGTCAGTACCTCGTCAATATGACAAACAGATAATTCAGTTGACTTGAAACTACATAACTCCGTTTAATTTTAATTGTCCTTTAAGAGTTACAATTTTTTTAGAAGTAAGTAAGTAAGTAATTTATTAACTATTTAAAACTTTATTCATTTCCATTTGCGCAAAAACCATTAGCAGTACAATAATTGAGCCTAGGTTTCAAATTATAGTGCCACTTACAAGGATTATTATATTTTGTAAACAAAGAATTTGTGTGTGTTCACATGTAATACAATTTAATCATAAAATATTATGATTTCTCTATCAAAAACAAACAATTCCATATGTACCATCATAATATTTGTTTAAACACCGAACTTCAAAATACGAAAAGAAAATCGCACAACACGGATTGAGTTAAATCAGCTCGGCAGAAAAAATAATATTATTTATTTTCAATACCACGAGCTGGCTTCCTGCTTGGCAAAACCACAAAATTATGATAAGAACTTCATTGTATCAAATTTATTATGGTTTATTGTTATAAAAACTTCAATAATATAATTTATTAGTCACAAATAGCCTGTGTAATCCATGTATTTAAAAATCAAAAGTTAAAATACAATTAAAATTTAAAAATAAATCTTGGTTAGTCGTGGTCGATGATTGCTAGATACCTTTTCGCACCTACTTCGCGCCCTAGAAATCCAGCGCTCTTTATATTACCGGGCCGATCCTAATATAAATATTATAAATGCGAAAGTTTGTATGTTGGGGTGTTTGTTCTTTGATTACGCAAAAACAGCTGAACGGATTTGGATGAAATTTGGCACACAGATAAGTTTACTATCTGGATTAACATATTATAAGATAAATTTTCCCACGGATATTCTAAAAATATAAAAAATTTCGGCGCCACTGAGTTGACAGCTATAAAGATGTCAGGCTCATAATTTTCATTTTTCAACGCGTACGAAGTCGCGAACACAGCTAGTACACAATAAAATAATAATTATAATTCTGACTATTTGATATTTTATTGATGAGTTTAAATGTTACAAGCAGAGTTGCGAAAGTAATTAATTTTTCTAACGATTTGTCCATTCATTTATTGAATCAATTTTAGCGAGCGAATGACGAACAACCAAGACTTTTTATGGTTGGCAATTTGTATTGTAAGTGACGCGAAATAATAAATAAGATGTCGTGAATGCGTAGGCGGAGCAGGCAGTCGGCGGAAAGGCAGCGGGAAGAGGATCCCGTCTCCCAGCCAATCCGTCGGAGGAGGCTCGGGCGCAGGCGGCTGGCCTATGTTCGCCGCCTTCCACCCTAACCGGGACCTTGGCGGTGGTCTTGGGGGAGACTGCCGCCCGTCGTAAGGTCCCTCGAGATGGCCGGCGTACCTCCACTTTCGGGTACGCCCAGGTTATAACAGGGAGCACAGGCCTCCCCGCGCTGGATAGCCGTGGCGGGGCGCCGAAGTCGTGTAATAACATCCCCACGACCCCGCCCATCAACGGCCGCGATCGAAAGAAAGTCGTTGGGTTTTAGCCGGTAGGAATCCGGCATAACCCCGCAGTGTCCCCTACACTGCCGGGTATCCAAGAGGATTTCCCAACGTTAAAAAAAAAAGCGTAGCAGGCAGCAGGTCACTTTCTCTTCGATCATTCGGAATGTAGGTGAGTCGCTAAATCTGGCGGCGTTCGAACGCTATGTGTGTCATCGTTACATCAGTACAGATCTTGGCCATCACTGACAATGTGAAGGTCGGAACATGACCAGATTTCTGTACAGCCTCGTACACTACTGGCCTCGGTGACCGGTTGGAGGCAGGTTTGAGAGCGATATCTATCGCTAGGTAAATTATTCATATAGTTAGTAAATTAACATTGAATTAACGAACGGTAAATCGTAATTCAAAATTTCAACTCAACTGGTAACTCAGATTTATTCCAAATAATTAAGAGTTAATAATAGGATTCAAAGTACCATACGGAGATTGAATAATATTTTTTTAATTACTTAATTTAAAAAAAATGGTGCACAACCTTATCTGCCTGTCAAATTTCAGAGTAAATAAGTCTATTTGGCTATTTGTTTTCGTAGCAGCACAGGGAAAGTGAAAGAGTAGCTTACTCTTTGTAAGCTTTATAGTTTGTAAGGTTCTCGAGGGATCGTCTAAAAATATAAAAAATTGGGCGCCATCGTCGTTACAGCGATAAAGATGCCAGGCGTTATATTACTCACATATTTTCTTTTAGTCTCGAGCACCAGCTAGTTTTCCTACTAACTTCTGAAGCACCCAACTAAACGAGGATGGTTTGCGTATACATAATTTGCAGAAAAACACTGTATCCGTGCAAGGGGCGGGTCGCTAAATAAACGCAAATAAACTTAGACGAACATAAATAGAAGCATTAAGATCCGGGAAATGTCTTAAATGTTTTCGATATTCTGTGTGGATTTGAAATGATGACAGCGAAATAAATGTCACGTCTCAACTTATCGTAACAGTTATCCTTGTAACAAGCATCGTGCACGTATAGCCAAACATCATTAGACCACGTTATAATAAATGTATGTGGAGATAACGGAACAGTCTCTGTGCAATACTAATGCGCTCGTACGTTTGCCATACCACTCTGGTCGGTGGTCACGTTTGACCGAGACGCTCGCGAAACACGCTCACCGCAGATTCATAGCGATCGATCGATCGATCAGTGTCTTGCAATAGCAATATAAAGCGACCGCAACTTTTACAGATTGATCCAGATTCGACCAACTGGATCTATATAAAATGTTATATATTCTTTACTAAAAATATTATAACCAAATTTTTTAACACACGCCATATATGCTGTCACTTATTAATAAAAGCAACGCCATACATGCTACATGTGCGATCCTGACTTTAGTAGAGTAAAGGATAAAGAAAGATTTGGAAGAAATAGGGAATTGGGTCTAGCATCCCTTATTGACTTATCGAAACACAACACCATGGTGCTCGTCCTTCTAGGTCCGCCAGGCGGGCTAGCTATCCAGTTTATGGAAGCGCAGAATGCAGTACCTACTTATATGCCTGCATTAACTCTAGCTAGATAATCACGCCCCGGCTAGTCGAATATGAACTGAGAGTCTATATACATTCCATATATGTTCCAATATTACTCTCTCCATATAAAAAATCTTACATAAGCAATTAATAGAGATACATAATTAGGTATCTGCATTTTTATATTTGATTAAATATATATATTTTTTCTTTATAACAAAGAAACACTTTCCGCCTGGCAAAGACGATGTTGGCTAACCTCAGTCAAGTTCACAGCACCTTTATTCTTTGTTAACACCATAAAAAAAACTCGATAACATACAATAAAATGCATTATTATTTATATAAAACTCAATTGTGTTGCTTCTTAGTATTACCGATT
Source organism: Synanthedon andrenaeformis (assembly GCA_936446665.2). Lineage (NCBI taxonomy): Eukaryota > Metazoa > Arthropoda > Insecta > Lepidoptera > Sesiidae > Synanthedon > Synanthedon andrenaeformis. The sequence goes on along the minus strand of OW387781.2, from coordinate 5,753,852 downwards.
GTTGTTTTTGTTGCGACTTTACGAAAATTAATTATTGATATAGCATGTCGAATAATACGTGTGCACAAAATGATACGGCACACCTGTTGATTTCTTTGTATTCGTTTATACTTTATTGTTAAAAAGTTCAATTTCAACACTAAACCCAATTAAAATACCGCCGCTTCCTTGCTTTTCAGATGTCGTGCTAATTCCAATTCCACCTTAAAGACCATAGCCGCGAGGTATGACTCCAGTATGATTCCCCACCTCATATAGGTGGTAGTCGATAAGAGATGTCGCAACACATGTAAACTAGACCATTGTTAATCATTTTTATTTCATTGAAAATTATTTTTGAACAGCTCGAAGGAATATTCGAAAATTTAGTTAAACATCTAGTTTGACATTAATATATTATATTTAAAAATGTGAATATAATGAGAGAATATACTAATATTTATAAAGAGAGAAGATTTGTATTTTTGTTTGTCAAGTAATGAATATACTTAAAAACTACTGGACCGATTTTAAAAATTCTGTCACCCATGTAGAAAGCTACATTATCTGTGAGTAACATAGGCTACTTATCAATACTAATAATAAATCTGTAAGGGCGGTCATGGAGTGTTACTTTGTTTTCAGAGATATCGTGTTTATAGGCTCTATACATGATACTGAAACTAAATTGACGATTTTTAGAATTTTTTTCTGTATGTATGTATGTATGTTCCTCCATAACTCTGAAACGAATTAGCTGATTTTCATGAAACATTTGGACGTACGGGACACAGGATAGGCTACTTAATATTTTTCAACGCGGACGAAGTCGTGGGCACCAGCTAGTATTTTATAAAGTTACGCGGACGAAAGTCGTGTGCAACATTCTAGTATTTTTAATAATTTAACAATAAAATTTTCATACACTCAATCTGGGCCATTTTAGGGGCCGGTAATAAATTAATTTTATTTTTACGTTATTTATTTTTCTCAAACATGCTCGGAAATGTAGGCATTCTTGTACTAAAAACAAGCCGCGAAGTTTGTAATTCTTGGCTCATGCATTTCTTTCTCGGCCTAGGTCAAGAATGTTGTATGAAAATTCATTACTGACCGCTGCTCAGCCCGATGAAATCTAGTAGGCCGCGGCGAGCGCATGCTCATTTGATGACTGGGCTGTATGGCGCTGTTTTCTTTGCACTCATTAAAATAAAAAAAGTGGGAAAGCAGACTTTTTTTCAGTATCTACCTAAATTAATTTTTTAATATTTTTTTCATATTATACTTTTTTTTTTGTATCACGTGTTTGATTATTTCCTCACATTTATTAAGAAAAGCACTATACCAGCCTCGACCGGAATGAGGATTGCCGGACTCAGTTCTTTGTCAAGGCCTCGCTAAAGCTCGGCCTTGAAACCACTTCGTCCGGCAATCCGTCACTTCCCGGACTCTGCAGTAATGTACTATTATTTAAAAAAACAATACTCATTTGGTGGTAACTGGTAGCATAGGTCGCTAAAGATTAACAAGAAGTATCAGAGTATAAAAATGTAACATTCTCTTGGGATTCCCAACTGAGGACAATTAAAGGTTTTTCCTTCCTTGTGAACGAAAACATTGTACCTACAACTACATACGCCAACAAAACCGATGAACCATTACGCAAGTGCTAAAACAGGAAACACTAAATGTAAAGACTTAAATTAAAACTAGTGGCCCGCTCCCGGCTTCGCACGAGTGCAATCTGTTAGATTGTCTTACACCGCCAGCTGTTAGATTGTCATGGAACTCAGATAATTTTAACAAATAATTGCTGGATTGAATAGGTATCAACAGATGGCGCTATGTTAATAATATTATATAATTTGCAAAAAAATAATAAACAAAATGAGATATAAACTATCCTATCTTTTAAGTTGGACCAAATTACATATAGTTACGAAATTTAATCAAAATCGGTTCAGTAGCTTGGGAGTTCATCGCGGACAAACATCGTGACACGAGATTTTTTTATATATAGATATGATTATAATAATTGTTAACATACGAATACCACTTTGTTACAAAATATGTTTATTATTAGACCACGCCTTTTTTTGCACGCATTGTCCTTGAGTTTAGCATTTAACTTAATCAATGTTGGTTGGTGGGTCACGGTCGAGGCGGAATTTTGAAATGGCCATAGTCACTTCTAGGTTACATTTTAACATGGTGTGTGCGTAATTTACATACTACTAGGTGGTGCCAGCGACTTCGTTCGCGTTAAAAAAAATATATAAGCAATATACATCTGCATTGTCTTTTGCCAGGCGTTATTTTTTTTTAATATAAACTATCTGTGTGTCTTTCATCCAAATCCGTTCAGCCGTTTTAGCGTTATCGAGGACTTTCGTATTTATAATATAAGTAGGATTCATTACAAAAAGTCACAAAATCGAGTTTTCTTTTGTTGTACACTGGTCACAGCTAATATTTATTAAGCATGAGACAACTAAAAATACAATGTTATCATAACAGATGTTAGCTTTATCCCAATGGATTAAAATCACTCAAAAAACTCAGGTATATAGGACTAATAAAGGTAAATAGCCAGCAATAACGAGGTGTTAATAGCCAAACAGCAATAGTAAAAAGACTAATTTCCCTTAGCAACGTCTAGGGAAATTAAATAATGTAGATTTTCGATATATTTTTCTAAGATAGGTAATACTTAATAGGTTTATGTTAATATTTTTTATCAATGACAATATCCTTCACAAATAAATTTTAGCCAAATGTTTTAAGTTTGATTTTCTTTATTAAATAACGCGACAAGTGTTTAAACGACTGCGTGTTACTTCAATTATTTAAAAATGTCCATAAAGTTATTTCGCTCTTACAAAATGCTTACAAACCTATTATACAACGTGTGTTTATTGCGAAATGCAAAAGAAATGACTGTGCAAAAAATACGAAATGAAATTTGATCAGCACATGATTTACTGCTATTTTGTCAATATTGCACTTAATGCAATTAAGTAAACATTTCATAAATTAAATTTGCGTTGCTCACGATAAAAATTAGTCGTAAATAACGGAAAAAAGGTCGCGAAAACAATAAACTAATCACTTTTATTGTTAAGCATTTGTTAAGCTTAGCATATTAACATTTGCGTTGTGCCTGGATATTTTAAATTAAGAACAATATTTGCATACTAAACAACTATAGTGTTCTGAAATATACTTTTTATTATGCCGGAATATGCCGGAAAACGGGAAGTCCGGGTTAAATCAATATACGTAGTGCAAGTCTTACCACACCGTACAATAATTATAGTTAACTGTTGACCTTGTAAGGAATGGCAAATCAGTCGAGTGAACTAAGTGTGAAAATGTTATCACCCAAAACAAAAATTGCCTATTTTCCATAATAAAACGTGCTATTGAATCATCTGTTGACTTCTTGCGAGGTCGATGTGTTGATGTTGTACATAATGTAGGTGGATTCACAAATTACAAGTCGTCAGCTATTACTATTTTTTAAATGTTAATGGTTGACGACGTCGACTTTCACTTTCTATTCGGCCGTATTAGGCACATACGAGTAAACTACACAAATTATATCAAACCAAAAGAAATTTGAGAGCGTCATACAACATCAAAGTTATGGAGAGGGTCAACTGTAAAATTTGAACCATCATTGAAAAGATTAGTAAAATTTATTGATCTTATATTGTCACGCGAAAGCCTTATTTTTAAACGTTATAGACTATTTAATTAGATATTACCGACAAGAACCGCGGAGCATAGCTGAGTAATAATAAAATTAAATAAAGATGAGTTACAATGAGCGAGATTTCTTAAAACAAACACTTTCACTAAAATTGGACGAAAGACTGACTGATTATGATTAACTACATAATGACGTAAAAGGTACCTACCTATAGACAGAATATTAATTGTATATGAAACTTAGCCCTAATAGTCTAAGATCCCACTGCTTGATCCTGCAGGTATCTGTTTTTTTTTGATGAAATTAATTTTAAATAAATCTTGAGAATGTATGCAATGGATTAAGGATTGGTTGCCTTGTAAAAATAAGCCGCAATTACCTGTAATTAATTTTAATGTCATTAATTCACTAATATAACTTGCAGCTTTTTTTAGTCAATTTCATGTCATTTGTAAGAAAATGATGTAACGAATTGAAATAAAAATGGTTGCCAGCTCTCAGTCGGCCGCAGCGTTAGGATTGCCAGGTGTGAACAGAGGGCCTAGTGCGAGTTTTACTCGATCAAACGCGACGAACAAGTAAATGTCAATTTGTATGGGAATGAAGCAGACTTACACGTGATACACCAGGTGGCGCTGCTTCATTCCCATACAAATTGACATTTACGTGTTCGTCGCGTTTGATCGAGTAAAACTCGCACTAGGCCCTCAGGTATATTACTGTTAATTAACTGCACTCACCTGTTTTTTTTTTAAATTTTAATACAAAATTAAAGTTTCATCTATATTAATCACGAAAATCCATGGTTGCCAGTTGGACAATGGCCGCAAACAGAGGTTGCCATGATTTTTGTGAACGACTCTCGCTCCAGGTAAGTGGAAGCACAAGAGAGAAGGTGCACGCATTGTTACGTGCTGTAAACAAGAGTATAATGTTGTGAAAATGAATTTTATTATTTTTTTACTTATTATTTATTAAACATAAATTTTAGAGCATAATGACAATTTTTATCGCGTGAGGAAAGACCCATTTTTTATTTGAAAAGTTATCTACAGAAAATTGGAGTTTTTTCATTTGTTTCTTCCATGTTCATGGATAGTAATATTTTTGTTTTTATTTTATTAAATACTACTTTTACTTTTATTATTAATTTTAGCAATATTATTCATATTGATGCTTATGAAATAGATCGTCCATTTATTATTAAAGTGAATTCCATCAAAATGTAAGTTTTTTATAACATATAATTTAATCAATCATGAAATCATTATTTTACTCGCATGCTTGTGCTATTTGTGAATAAACATAAAATGTACTCATTCAGACTCATTTTGAACAATGAATAACTGGCTTAAGATAATGGACTTCATTTTTTCCCTGAAAGCTTTATTGTGAGATCGATTTAAATCTTAAATGAATACTATTATTTGATTATTTAATTAGCATGGCTACAAGTCAGCGACTTTTTTATACAAAAAAAATTACTTTCATAATTTACCCTACACTTTTGTTACATTTATTTCTCTTACATATGCACACATTTCATATTTGCACATTTTCTTATGCGTAAATAGTGCAAAAATTATAAAAACCATTTACTCATGAATACTATTGACAATCATAAATCATTCTAAAGCCAACTTTGAATTGTAAAAAATATAAATCATTTCTTTGAGAATTAATGCGTCGTAACATACTATTTAATTATTTTATTTAAAAAACGATATAACAAATTACTAAATTACCTCAGACGTAAAAAAAAAAACATTTTTATTGATGGTAAATAAGCAATGGAACATAAAATAAAGTCGTTAAATAATAATTTTAATTTCAAAGTTTTTTTATTGTAAAAGTAAAAATCCATTTTTTTTTACATATTATTTGTTGAACATTATACTTATTCTAAATGCAAATCTTATAATTGTATACATCTTTTAATTTTCGTCTTCATTGTCTGTATCACTGTCAATATCATCGGAATCATTGGAGCAATCGTCTATTTCTATATTTTCTTCGATGTTTTGTTGGTGTTCATCTAAAGCTAATTCTTGTGATGCTAACAAGATATCTTCTACAGTCATTGGTGTTGGATCGCCAATGAACCACGTTGGTTTTAAATTCCCATCAATTACTGACCAACCGCAGTCTTCTGGATTGAAGGTGATACAATTTGGCTCAGTTGCATTTTGCCACATGCAATTTATGAAAATAGTTCTCAACATTTTTTGCTTTAATGATTTCCAACAAGGTGGAATTAATTTTGAATCAAATCGAGTGACTTTCTTTAAAAAAATTTCTTTTATTCGTGTTGCTGAATACTGTTTTTGGAATATCATATATCTGGCCTTATTAACACTATTGCATTTTTTTACCCCATACATAAGAGCAGTAAATTCTTGGACAAATTTTTTCTTCATTAAAAACGTCTGTTGCATCTGTTAACGACGCGAAAACGGTTTGAAATATTTTATCATTTAAAAAGATTTTGAAAGGCCTGATCTTTCCTTTGTTATAAAATGCAGCTGAATAATCACAGCCAGTGAACGCATGAAATGATGGCAATGCATGACATAAAAGTGGGCCTAACTTTGCTGCTAGTCCCGTACAATTTATACAGCTTTCATCTTTTTTGGCTTTTTTGGATTTTGTCCCAGCCAGCCAAATTTCCATATCAGGTACTTTGTACATATTAGCTAATAAAATAATCAAAACATCAGTGTCATTAGCTTTGACTAAAACTTTGGTATCTGGAGGAGCTTTGTTTATATGATACAAGTATGCGTATGTCAGCTTCTTCGTGTTGGCAACTTAAATTAATCTCTTCGGTTTTTATTACATGGCCTCCTTCGACATGATAAGAAAAGCACTGTTCTCCAACGGTAATAAAAACAGTTTTATTCAGTAATATTGACGAAAAACAATCGTTTTTCCAGAAAGTAGCTAAAAATTTGACAAGAGCTTCTTTAAAATGAAATTTTTTTAAACTTTCGTAGAAATTGGTGGGTCTGGGTTGAAGAGGTCCGTGGATTGTGTACGGAATATTAATTTCTTCTCGATTTTCACGTTCACAATATTTGATGGAAGATGACAGATACCTGTCAAAATTAAATGTATTTCACGAGCACTTGACGCACAAAGTTTTACTAAAATGGACTGAGCTATTTGCCCAAATGTCTGTGGCATAGAAGACCCCATTAGATATAAAAAATAGAAGCCATCTATTACTTCCATGTCAATGTGTGAAGGATTTGTTAATTCAATTTGCGATTTCAAGTAGTCGGTTAACGTGGACTTTACAGTTTTAAACATTTCTCCGGAACACTGAAAAAGAGCTGGAGGTGCAGGTGCAAGAGCAACAATACTCAATGTCGATGTCTTTTGTCGCGCGTTAGGTTTCCAACGGCGACACTAACTAGATTTAATAAGAAGGAAAGAAGAAATCTAATAGTTGGGCGCCAGTGTAGCCTACCACAGGAAATAAAACGGCGTGATCAGATATAATTAAATATATTATACGCTCAGTGGTAGGCAACACAAATTTGTGTAGGTCGTGGGTGGTCGGCCTATCTGTCTTCCCAACGCAGTGCAGGCACTCCCCTGTATGATCCAGCCGACGAAGGTGGTAGGTGTGGCGTGATGTCGTGGTGGTGTGTGTCCTGCCGATGCGCGTAGGAACGATGGCGATAGGTGGCGGTGGCTGGATTGCAGCAGGCAGACGGATCTAACACAATCCAAAGCTGGCCGCCTATGTTGGTATAAAAAAGTAACCCGGGGGACGCTTTGACCGCAGGATACTCTGCCCGTAGGATTTTTGGCCCGGGGGATACTGGTGCCTGTAGGATTTTGTGCCCGTAGGATTTTCCTGAAATCGTCAGTACCACAGGATTACGCTCCGGTACATCTACCCTCCGATCTGGATACTCCACGACGGCAACAGGAAGAAATTACCTGCTTAACAGCAGTAGCATTGCCGCAGTGTTGCATAACCAGAACGGAGTTTACAAAATAATAAATATGAAAATAAATAAAGCAATATGAAACAAAGCAATAAGAAATTTATATATAAAAATTATTTAAGCGTATGACAAGGAAATACAAAAAAATAAGCGAATTTAAAATATGTTAAAATATATATATATATAGAAATTGTGTGCCATTTAAAACTTACCCTATCGCGGGAGATTCAAATTTTTAAACAACACAATAATAATAATAATAATAATAATAATAATTTATTTATTCACAAATCAATACATATAAACGGTTATAAACCTAATTCGTGTTATAAACATACATCTTAATTATGTTGAGTACCAGCGTCTAAACTAGGCCGAGCCTGTATCTTAGACGCTGGATTCTTCAAAGGTCAGTAATTTCATTTAATGTTTACGTTAGTACACACCAATTAGAATATAAATTACAAATAAGAATAAATAAAAAAATATATTAAAAATTTATAAGAATAAAAATTGGAGGGTAATACAAAAACGATAAAAATGAATTAAAAATAACAAACATTATACATATAAAAGAAAGAATTACCCTCAGAAGTTACAATATAGTTAAGTTACACCACTGAAATTATGGACTTGAGACAAAAAGAACAATAAATTAAAATAAGTTAAAGTATATATGAAAATATCTGTTTTTTTTTTTTTATTTTTTTTTTAAACCATATACCATGCTAAAGCTAAAGAATCATTTTTTAATTACAAATAAGCACTCTAAATCCTTATAATTTTGAGTTTTCAACCAGGTTGTTAGTTTTATTTTACACTGATAATTATTTAGTGAGTAAATATCTAGAAATTGATTTAATTTATTATATAGCATTGGGCCAAGATAACATTGAAATTTATTGATGAAGTATGTCTTGAAGGGAATTGTAGGACATACCTTTCCTTTCAGTCTCTTCACATTTTTAATTTGTTCATTATATACAAGTTTTCGATGTTGAGATAGTACTGTATCTCTCACAAAAAGTCTAAAATAATTAGACTCGAATATAGCTTAATTAATTTTAGCTTCAAAAATTTGTACCACTCAACTATTTCGCTGAGGAGCGTGGACTAATCTTTTGTCTTCTATCCGACTACCTGTCGTAGAAAATAAAATACCTTCTTTACCAGAGCGTATTTTTTTTATCTACCGCCGCTCATCGGAGCAGATGCACTCCGGGCGTACCTATTATTATTTTATTTTAAAATTAATAAATATTTTATTGTTATTTTTTTTAACATGTAACGCTTCGTTACACTTTTTTAATGCCAATTGCTAATAATCGTCCGAAAATATCTCTCTCCATTTTTAGAAGGACTTGCTTGCTGCCATTTTTATTTTTTTGTGTTTTTTTAAGGCAATCCGATACGAAATTAAAATTTTTATTTCTGCTCAAAACTTTGAAGAATCTCTCGGGGGAGAGTCGTTCACAAAAATCATGGCAACCTCTGTTTGCGGCCATTGCCCAACTTGCAACCATGGATTTTCGTGATTGATATAGATGAAACTTTAATTTTGTATTAAAATTGAAAAAAAAAAAAAACAGGTGAGTGCAGTTAATTAACAGTAATATACCTGTTCACACCTGGCAACCCTAACGCTGCGGCCGACTAAGAGCTGGCAACCATTTTTATTTTTATTCGTTACATCAGTTACTTTCAAATGACATGAAATTAACTAAAAAAACATATAACTGCAAGTTACATTAGTGAATTAATGACATTAAAATTAATTACAGGTAATTGCGGCTAATTTTTACAAGGCCACCAATCCTTAATCCATTGCATACATTCTCAAGATTTATTTAAAATTAATTTCATCAAAAAAACAGATACCTGCAGGATCAAGCAGTGGGATCTTAGACTATAATCCCATTAAGTCTTAGCATTGCGTCATTCGCTGTTTGTTTTGTACATAATGATACAATCCTTATTTTGCAAGGTCCACGAGTCACTTCGTACAAATAATGATGCGAGGTAATAAATGATCGCCATAGAATCTAAACAAGTCTGGTCCAGTTGGAAGTGACAGGCGTACGACCTCGATTCAGATGCAACTGTCGCGCACCTATGAACAAAAAATGCTGGCCGTCTACGAGACGTATTGTGCCTTGCGAACTATAACCGGATATAGACGAGAACGACCTTCACGGACTGAGGAGACATAGAAATAAGTTCCGCTGAAATGCATTAATATTTGCTAATGGCTTTTTCATTGTAGTTAGTCCATAAAATACGACACAAAATATCTGGGCTTAAGAACTAAACAGTACATAAGGTACATATCTTAAAACAATACTTAAGATATCTCACGCGGAAACGATTTCAAAGATTAAGATGTTAGATGAGGCTTTTACGACGTGGTTTCATATTTTGTGGAAAGTAGGACAATCACAGTCAGTCAAACGTCATTGGACGTTTTTCTCAGATTGTAGAGCCAAACATAAATATAGTTATAAAAGATATGAACTGTTGTATGTGTACGTACATTTTTTTTAAATTAGTTATATAGTATTAGTTATATAGTATACAAACTACAAAAGTCACTTTTAAATAAAATCTACAACCTGCATGTCTCATACATCTTTCACTGGATATTCTGGCATATACGTATTGGAGTAAAGCCAAACTTTCCACAACTCGACATCTCGGAATCCATTTGGATTTATTTTGTATTCTAAAAGCAACACGTATAATCGTATTTCAAGGTTATAATAATGCTGCATGGCAGTGTCGTAAAATTGGCAATTGCTAGTGCTCAGCTCATAAAGACAGGCACCCAATATAAGTTTTATTAGTTTGTCAATGTCGTCACCGCACCGAGCACCGGTCGTCGAGTTTGGTTCTCCCAATTAAATTCGTTATAGCTACGTTATAGCACTCCAGTACTCTACCATGACTTATAATGACCGCAGTCGTTAGTGTGAGCGTAAAATATTTATATGGAAAAGTATTCAATTTGACATTGACAGTTTTTCATATACCTAAATGTTTTACGCTCTCGCTAGCGAGTGCGGTCATTGTAAACTCATGATAAAAGTACAGATCAAATGAGATCAATCTCGAATTATACAGTCGAAACGAATTACAGTAAACAGTAGGGAATATGCAAGATTGTATCAATTCAAATTTTATTTCTCATATAATAAACATTAAATGTGTAATTTATGAAAAACAACTTGATCCTCTATACTAATATTTAAAAGATTTGTATTATTGTTTGTAATGAAATAACTCATATAGGTCTTTATAATATGTTGCTAAAACAGTCTATGAGGTTAGCACAACATTGATATCTGGTTACTTAATATTCACAATGTAGGTCATAAAGTAAATTACAGGAATTAAATAAATAAAAAACAATATAAATAAAAGAAATAAGTGTACTATACATGCGAACAAACACAAATCAAACATTTTCTCATGTGGGTCATGCATGTAACGCTTCAACCGGTATCACAATGCACTTGAATATTGTTAATTATGCGGGATTATTCATACAAAATAGTAATTTTGAAAAAATTTTCAATCGATATTAAATGAGAATGACAAATATTTTTGCAAGTAGGCAACAGTAATGGTTGATTGCGAAGGTATTTTACATCAGCAATTAACTAGTTAAATGAACATGCAAATAGTATCGATTAGCACAGTGACCATGCAATTCGAATGTCACTTTGCAAATTAGAACAATAACCTTGTCATTTATATAAAAAAAGGTAATTTTAGTTAAAAGTTAGTAAACATTGAAAAAAAAAGTTTTAGGTATTTTAATTAACTTTAACACTTCAAAACGAACACACGCCCACTCACACATTTTATATAGTTACTCGATATAAACTTCTTTAGGCGCGTTGGGCATTTTTGAGATGGGATAAAATCATGGAACTCGCAACAGTGTCATGTAATGTAATGTAAGCGTTGTTGTATCTGATATTAATTTAAAATAATTAAAAAAAACAACAATAAGCAGACAACTGCATATAAAAGTAAACTTACTATATATGATAACAAGGATCAATATGGTATACACCTCTGACCAATTATCTAGTTTCATATCAACTCCAACCTTTTTAATGGTCTGTCATTATGAAGTTCATGTTAAATAATTATGTTCTATTTTATTTATTGTCATTGTGTGTCAGTGTCATAAATTTTCTCTTGTATTTCTTGCAATCAATATCAATCGTATTTACCTAATTCGATAATGTCAAGGAATTTGAATATCATACAATTATTTTTGTGAAGCTACGTTTTCACTTCTGACGTGCAGTCCTACAACTGACGTATTTTTTATACCACGGGTCTTTTCAATTTTAATTAAGAAATTTGAATTTTTCACTTACTACATTTAGATCCATTTTTTTTAAATGAAGCCTTATGAGTAGCCCAATGAAATTTGCAGGATAGCTACTTCACAAATAGAGGAAGCTACTTCACAAATACAACATTTTTTTTATGTACACTTGTTTTTAGTTTTTAAAGTAAAGTTGAGAAAAATATTGCGTTATTTTTTTTGTCATTTCAATTTTTTTGACCCTTTGCTAAGATCTAATGATAGTAAATGTTATTGAGCCGAATTAGCCTGTCTTTCAGCTTACTATATAAAAAAATCAGGCATCTATCACAATAATTCATGTCACTATTCGTGTTACTCGGCGTTAGGTAAGAAATAAAAAAATAATCATAACTTGGAAAATACGAAAACTCTCAGAACATACATAGGGGTGATTCGGATACCCCTCGAGGCCCTCTACCTCCGAGTTTGTTAATAAATATCACTACTTCTTGGGACACGCTGTATATAAAAGGCAATGTGTGTATGTATGTGTGTATGTTCCCTATGAACTCTAAAACCGCTGAACCGATTTTGATGAAATTTTCAGACAATCTTCAGATTAGTCCAGCGGATGATCCTGTGAAGTTTGGTAGCGATCGGAGGCGGACGACGCCGCGGGCAAAACCTAGTTTCAAATAAAAATAGAAAACGGCCTCACTGGCCTCACTATTCTAAAAAGGTCGTCAACATTTTCAGTATAGAGGAGCTACTGAGAACTTTTTACTAGTAGTGGGTTGTATAATTTTTGTAGTAGTTAGCGTATAACAATAATAATAATAATAAAGCCTTTAATAATTCCAAACTTTCTTACAATTACATTTATACATATTTTTTTTTATTAAATAGTATAATTAAACAGCATTAGTAATAAAGTTACACTGTTTACTATTTATTTGTTTGGACCCCTCTTTGGGTGTAGGCCTCCTCCAGCTTCTTCCATCTATCCTTGTCTTTGGCCACGTTCATCCAGTCACTTCCTGCTGTGTCTATAAGGTCATCAACCCATCTTTTGTATGGCCGGCCGACCTTCCTTGCCCCTGTAGGTCCTTTCCAGCTAGTTGCTAGTAAAGTCCATCTTTGGTCTCTAAAGCGAGCTACGTGTCCTGCCCATTGCCATTTTCGTTTAAGTGCATGAATTAACGCGTCCTGCACACCAGTTTCCTGTCTTATTTGTTTATTTTTGATGTTATCTTTTTTCTTTATCTTGAGTATGCTTCTTTCCATGGCTCTTTGGGTGGTTTCTATCTTCTGTTTTATTTTGTTGGTGAGGGACCATGTCTGACAACCATAGAGAAGACTAGGTAGGAGACATGTATCCATCACAATTTTTTTGAGTTTTGGGGAATAACACCCCTTTAACATTTCTTTCTGGGACCAGAATTTTTTCCAAGTTATGTGTATTCGTCTCTCGATCTCTTCCTCGTTGCTGTTTTTCGTAAAGGATACCTGCCTCGCCAGATATATGTATTTGTCAACATAGTCGATATTTAAGCCTTTAATACTTATTACATTCTGACGGCTGTTAGTCATAACCTTAGTTTTTTCCGCATTCATCTGTAGACCTACTTTAATGCTTTCTTCATTCAGCTGATTTAATAGCTCGTTTAATTCTTTCGCAGTTTCTGTCATAATAACTATATCATTGGCAAATCTGAGGTGGCTTAGATAAGAGCCGCTAATAATAATTCCCTTCTTTTTCCATTCAATGTTTCGGAATATATGTTCGAGCACTGCAATAAAGATTTTGGGCGACAACGGATCTCCTTGTCTGACTCCTCTTTCTATCTTTATTGGGTCTCCCCTTCTTTCCAATTTGACCCTGCTCGAGCTATTTTCATATATATATTTGATAATATTAATATATTTTTGGTCTACATTTACTTCTTTTAGTGCTTCCCATATTGAGCTGTGGCTAATACTATCAAAAGCTTTAGTATAGTCTACGAATGCTACATATAGTGGTCTGTTAAATTCTTTATATTTTTCAAAGATTTGTTCCAAAGTTTGTATATGATCAGTTGTGCTAAATCCGGCTCGGAACCCTGCCTGCTCCCTTGGCTGAGCATCGTCGATTTCTTTTGATATTCTTTTTAAAATTATTGAGGAAAAGAGTTTGTAAGTACTTGCAAGCAAGCTGATAGGTCTATAGTTGTTAATGTCCAGTGGGTTACCTTTCTTGTATAGCAGTATTATATCAGAGGTACACCATTGTAACGGTACTGTTTCTGAATCCAGTATCATATTAAATAAAAGCGTAAGATGATGAGTGAGAACTGGTGCTCCTAGTTTCAGAACTTCATTTGTTAAACCATCTGGTTAGCGTATAATAATGAATAAAAAAAAAACTTCATTTAAAAGTATTTTATGCACAATAAAATATTTCCTGAAGATTTAAAAAATAAACACGTAATTGTTCCAGTTTTCACTTCTGTCGGCACCCCCGTTTTTTTAATATGGCAAAACAACGTTTGCCGAGTCAACTAGTGTCTTTATAATATTAGCACAGAATAAATAACTTACCTAGATATTAGTTGAGATATAATTTTGGATAAAAGCGATTATTCACAATATAAAATACAAACTGCATTACTTTCTGATGCTGACTAACAAATATAACACCTACTCTATTATTTTATTTTTAGTGAAATATTATTTAACTTTAAAAATTTAGGTACCATTTTAGATACAACGAACAGCAAAGTATTGAAGTTAAGAATATTGCAATCAATTCAAAAACATCATTACGATAATATGAGGCAGTTAGCGAAATGAGCGCGGCAGAAACAATTAACACTAAGTGGCGAATAATTAGCGACAGGCTAAAAAGTAAACATCGTACGTCTGTTAATACCAAGGATGCATAATAAAGGATATAGCCGATATGTAAAATGCACTAACAATCATTGACTATTTTAACGTACAATCAATACAATCATATGTGAAGGTTAACAATAAGGGTTCAAGGAATATTTTCACGGTATTGTTGCTCATCGCAAATGATTGTGGCAAATGAAACACACCGCCTAACTAATGGTTAAGGCCCTTCTAAGAGCCGATGGCCTTGCGCGAGTAAGCGGAGCTAAGATGTTTCCCCCGTACGACCCGCAAAATAAGATAAATATGGATAGTGGCTTGAAAAAAATATTATTTTAAATCATTATTTGTACAGAATATAGGTCTAATCCATACGAACATTTTAAAAAAAGAATCATATATAAATATTCCTTGTCGTTTAAAAGCAGATGCAAATTTTCAGCCGAAAACGACTTCAATTTAGATTTTTTTTCACATAGTAGTTAAACAGTTTGAACAATATTATTTGTACCTTATATAGATAAAATATCAATAAAAAACATATATTTTTTTCGGAAATTTATGTTGACTTATGAAAGAGGAGATAGCCTCTTAACATCCGGTTTGGAAACCGATTGGCTCATAGTATCGCCTTAACCCAGCCATAAAAACAAATCTTCGAGTGCTGGGTTATTTCAATGAAGATTTAAAAAAATCTCCAGTTCTATAAACTCATAAAAAGATAACAGCGGTAAGTAGTTAGTTACAGTATCATGTCGTCTTGTGTTACATCCTAGAAAATCTTAATTTAAAAATTATTGGATATAAATCAGAGTAATGGAATTAAAAATATTAACAATATTTTAATACAGTTAATCTGCAAATTATAATCTGCGACTTTGACGCAAAATTCTCGTCATCTACCAGATTATCTAAGTCATCATTAAATAACAGATGAGGGTATAATTATATCTCTAATGCCGTATCTCGCACTAAAATACGATACGGCGCGGCGTTGGCATTATAAAATTATAATATAAATAAATAAATAAATATCTCCACACATTCCACACAGCACCATCTAGTTCCACACTAAGCAACTTAATGCTTGTATTATGGATACCAGACAGTTGATATAATACATATAGATTACTTTTTTTTTTTTTGTAAATACATACATATTATAAACTAGCGATCCGTTCCCGGCTTCGCACGGGTGCAATTTTTTTCTGCAAATTAAACGTAGAAACCTTCCTCGTTTAACGCTCTTCCCATTAATGAAAACAGTTTAAAAATCCGTTCGGTAGTTTTTGAGAATCGCAAACATACAGACAGACAGACGCGGCGGGGGGACTTTGTTTTATAATATTAAAAAACGTAAATTTAATAATGTCTGCGTGAGCGAATTGATTTTTGTTTAATTGTGCGTAACTTTGTCTTTTCCCTGTGTATATTAGTTCAACTGAGATAAGAGAACGCAGTTCGGCGAAATATGGGTATATTCTATCTCAAAACTTCGATGATGAATACTAAAGCTGTCTATCAAGCTGAGTGATGATCGTTAGGCAGAAAAGATAAATGTTTCAACTTATTCGTGTACATAGACTTTTCGAGTTTAATGAGAATGATGCTTATGCATTAAGATAGCCTCACTACTTCCTTCGAAATAAATATAACAAATCACCCATCAGGTTTAACAAATTTTTAAATTTCTAAAAATTTTGACGATGTTCTGAAATTTCAAAAAATCTTGTTAAATTATCTGAAAAAGTGAAGAAAGTTTTCATATATGCGAGAATTTTCTAGAAACTTCTGGAATTTTCTAGAAACTTCTGAAATTTTCGAGAAACTTCTAGAATTTTCGAGAATCTTCTAGAATTTTCTAAAAACTTCTAGAATTTTCTATAAACATCTAGAATTTTTTAGAATGTTAGCGAAAAAAAATCCGTTCCTATTAATCTATATAAATAAAATCAGAGTGTCTGTCTGTGATTTGCGAAAAACTGCCTCAAACTAAGCTTAGAGAGTCATTCGCATGCTGTTAAAACGTAAATAACTTTTTTTAGAATTGTTGTCTGTCTGTCTGTCTGTCTGTCTGTCTGTCTGTCTGTCTGTCTGTCTGTCTGTTCGGGGTAATCTCAGAAACGGCTGAAGCGATTTCGATGAAACTTTGCAGACATGAAGAGGGGGTCGTCAGGAGTAACATAGGCTACTTTTTGTTTATGTAAATTGCGGTACATACACCAAAATAATATTTTTTACAATTTTTGTCTGTCTGTCTGTTTGTTCCGGCTAGTCTCTGAAATAGCTGGACCGATTTTGACGGGACTTTTATTGGCAGGTAGCTGATGTAATAAGGAGTAACTTAGGCTACGTTTATTTTAGAAAAAATACACCCCGGACGAAGCCGGGAGCGGGCCGCTAAATGTATTGCTAAGCGCAAAACTCGAGAACGGGTGGACCGATTTTAATTCTGTCTTCACTCATGGACAGAGGGATAATCAGAGGGACAAAAAGTAGCCTATGTTACTCCTGACGACCCCCTCTTTCATGTCTGCAAAGTTTCATCGAAATCGCTTCAGCCGTTTCTGAGATTACCCCGAACAGACAGATAGACAGACAGACAGACAGACAACCATTCTAAAAAAAGTTATTTACGTTTTCACAGCATGCGAATGACTCTCTAAGCTTAGTTTGAGGCAGTTTTTCGCAAATCACAGACAGACACTCTGATTTTATTTATATAGATACAAACATCCACGACTCAGGTACAAAGGTAAATGTTAACACATGAACATTTGCCCCTAGCGGGATTCGAACCCGCGACCGTTTGGTTAACAGCTAGGGTTACTAGCCACTAGACCAAACGATAATAAATGCGAAAGCAAGTTGTTTGTTTTGTTTCTTACGCTTTCACACAATAACTAGTTACTCGACCATCACGTAAACTACGGAACGGATTTTAATAAGTATTATAAATAATGTTTTATATTAGTTTTATGGTGTTATTCGTTTGTTTGTTACGTTTTCACGCCCTAACTACTCAACCGAACATCACAAAATTTTGGGATACAGAAAAGGACATAGGGCACCTTTTATCCAGAACAAGTACTATTTCTGAGGGATCATCAAAAAATATAATTAAAAATTCAACGCCTGATAGAAATATATGAGCAGTTGAGATCGAATAAATGTTTTAACACAGAAGAAATTGGGGCGTGGTCGAAGTCGAAATCGAGGCAAATCTAGTCATTTATAAAGATACGTGGGTGAAATCGCGGTCAATACCTAGTCTTACATAAGTGTGATGTACAAAATTAGGTAAGAATGTTCTGTAAATAGCTTTTGTTGGATATAAATATATTAGGTTTTGGCGTAACGCCACATCGCAAATGTTAATTTGTCACCTCATTTATAATATGTTTCAATTTGTTTAATTTTTTTTTTACAATTGCTGCTATGGCGTGAAAACCAATTGACTCTATGAAGAACGGTAAGTTAGGCGTGCTAGATTATTTTGATCTTTGTAGTTTAGGAAGATGAATTATAAATTACAATCGTAAATATAACCCACTAAGGGCCAGTTTTATAAACGACATACCTTTTTCCCGTTCGTTACAGTGCTAGTAACCGAACGGTTAACGGTCTGTCAATAACGTTTACTGACGGTGGTTCTATAAAAGAAATTAAACATTCGGTAGCTGCCCGTAAAAATACGCCGAAGTTTATGAATATTGTCGATGGTTTCGTTGTAGTCTGTCAAGAACTGTCAAGTGTCGCGTCACAAACACATTTATTTACATAAATAACAAAATAAACGATACGTAAGATAAACCGACCTTATCATAGTCAGTAAAGAGGCAGTAAACGCTAGCTGTCAAATTATACTGTTGACTAACGAACAGTTGTTTATAATACACTATATTATACTATTAGATCTTTTTTTCCTCTATTTGATATAAAATTTAACTAACGGATCGTTATAAAACTGGCCCTAAGTATTGTCACAAAGTCAAAACTAAATATAGATAAAATAATGTTAGTTAAGTTGATGTAAGTACCTACTATCAATACTAATAATAAATCTGTAAGTGTAGGTACTGTATGTATGTATGTTCCTCCATAACTCTGAAATGATTTAACTGATTTTCATGAAACTTGGTAGATAAACACTTGGACGCACGGGACACAGGATAGGCTACTTTATATTTTTGTGGGCACCAGCTAGTAATAAAATAAAATTTGTTTGTACCGCAATGAAATTAATGAGTTAAGGGACAGAACAAGTTTCCACAGAGGGTAACATTTTGTTTTTGTTTATTTATTTATTGTAAGTAGGTATTCTCGTCTCGTTCTAATGAAGAGATTGTTATGTCATCACAAGAAGACATTTGAATGTATAATCTTTCTTATGTATGACCGACCTCAAAACTTTTAACACCAAACCACTGAGGATGCCTTTCTATTAAAACACTACACTTTATGAATTAACGCGTCGTCGTCGTCCAACTAAAACAAAATATTCAAAACAAACATCTCAGACTAAATCTATACTAATCTATACTATTTACAATACTAATACTAATATCATAAAGCTGAAGAGTTTGTTTGGTTGAACGCGGAAACTACTGGTTCGAATTGAAAAATTGTTTTTGTGTTGGATAGCCCATTTATTGAGGAAGGCTTTAGGCTATATAACATTTTAAACGCGGACGAAGTCGCGGGAACCAGCTAGTTTTCCATATAGTTATAGTAACACTGAAAAGAAAAAAGTACAAGACGGTCAAATAATATACGCTTAGATCTTTTTAACAACGCAACGGATTTCAATGCGGTTTTTATTAATGGAAAAAGTTAAAAGAGGAAGGTTTTTACATAATTTTATCTGTGTGAAGCTAGAAGCAACCTGATAGTTTATTATAAAAATCGTTATAACTACCTAAGATCTTATATTTTATACCAACCATGGATATAATAAACAATTTTAAAGATCTTTTTTTTTAAAAAGCCACGAGAGAACTTGGCTCCATATTGCAAACTTCAGTAGCATTAAATCAATTCATTTGTGGATTTATAGTCATTGATTTGAGAGAACACACAATTGGCAATGCATCCTATTTAGACCGAGAGGCTCTTTAAAGTTATTTATTAGTATACTTTGCAATGCAAGCGATGCATATTTTATAAAGTGGTGAGACAGCATTAAATCTACTGTAATATAAAATAATACCGCAATAAAAAGATAAGGAACATAATATAATTACAACTTCGTAGAAAAGACACAAAATAATAATATGTATAGTTAAGTACAATAGTAATTAATACTAAACGAGCTAAAGTCGGTTTCTCTATTGTGCTACGAATGATACACAAGGCAGACCTTGTGGAATCGTTAAAGAAGCGAAATCTTAACAAATCCAATTTCACGGTGGTTTCGCGACACTGGAAATGTTACAAGAGTACCTACCTACAGAGCGCCAACGATTTTAATCGTTTTATGTTTACTAAAACAAGCTACAAAAGCTATAATTGAAATTATAAGCTGACCCCCCGACTTTCCATTGCGCCTAAACACGCAACATCTGCTGTGAATTGCTGAGGAGTTGGCTGTCCCGCAGACTACTTGATGCTGCACCATCAGGTTAAGGTTATCACGTCATGGAAATATCACCGATGTAACTATACTCGTATACTAAATTTTACATCAATCGAACCTGTGGAAGTTAGTGAAATCTCATCGTCAATTATAGGAAAGAGTGGGCTGAGCTCTTCAAACGCATGAACAGATTTTTATAAATTAGCTAAGAATCATCCCGACCATGTCAGCTTTGAAACAAAAAAAAATCGTTGCTCTTAATCTTAACGGTCCATCTGCTTAAGATTAAGAGCCGCGATTCCACAGAGAGAGAGAGAGAGAGAGAGAGAGAGAGAGAGAGAGAGAGAGAGAGAGAGAGAGAGAGACACACACACACACACACACACACACACACACACACACACACACACACACACAGACACAGACACAGACACAGACACAGACACAGACACAGACACAGACACAGACACAGACACAGACACAGACACAGACACAGACACAGACACAGACACAGACACAGACACAGACACAGACACAGACACAGACACAGACACAGACACAGACACAGACACAGACACAGACACAGACACAGACACAGACACAGACACAGACACAGACACAGACACACACACACACACACACACACACACACACACACACACACACACACACACACAGACACAGACACAGACACAGACACAGACACAGACACAGACACAGACACAGACACAGACACAGACACAGACACAGACACAGACACAGACACAGACACAGACACAGACACAGACACAGACACAGACACAGACACAGACACAGACACAGACACAGACACAGACACAGACACAGACACAGACACAGACACACACACACACACACACACACACACACACACACACACACACACACACACACACACACACACACACACACACACACACACACACACACATGTCAAACTTATAACACCCGTCTATTGCGTCGGGCATAAAAAATCAATTTTATTAGGAATTTCGCCAAAAGTTATTTGTATTTTTTTATATATTTTTTATATATAGTTCAGCCAATAAATTCTCGTTATTTTTAATGCAAGAGTATCGTTATAATTTGCCTCGGAGGCAAACTAAACAAATAAATAAACTATTTTAACTGTTTTCTGTGTGTTATTGATTAGACAAATAAAGGCTTTTTTTTTCATCGTCGTAGAGAACTTGTAAATTTTTATATTACTACATACTTGCGTTTCCTATGTAACCGTGGATTGCATATAGCACTCAGGATGAAGTGCATAAACTTATCAAAATAAATACTAAAATACAGCTAAAATACGAAGACAAGATATATTAACGTGCGTAGAACTGTATTTTGAGTTGACGAAATAATACTATTATTGTATCTACTTAATAATAGTGCACGTAACAAGAATTACTAATATTAAGATAAATAAAAGTTGGCGATATAAGAAATTTGACAACATGGAACTTTTTCTATGAAGATATATAAAAGTTGGCAAAACAGAACCACATGTACGAGTAACTAAAAAAGTTTTCCAAGCGAGTACGTCCACGCTTTTTTCTTTTGTACACTGACAATTTATTAGTGTAAATTAATAGATATATTTAAATGCGTTATAAAATTTTAGTCATGGTTGATATGTGGTTTCAGGATTTTTATTAAATTTTACTTTTTATTTAATTTTATTTCTTTCGCCTTAAAGGAAGATCTGAAATTTTATAAGCGCACATGGTACATTTAGTTCACATTTTGATTTTATGTTAGTGTAAAACTAGGAACTTGAATGCCGCGTGAATATAATTAGTAATATTATTAGTGTGGGTGGACTAAAAATATTTATTTGTGTAACAAGAGAGCAAAATTGTTTTTTCGCAAACGAATAGTGAGAGATTTAAAGAATTTAAGACACAAACAATGTCTTTTAAAATCTTAAAAGACTTAAAAAAAGAAAAGAAAGACTTAAAAACCTTAAAATTAAAACACAACATTTAAGGCTTATCCTTCCAAAAAATAAAATTTTTGCAACATTTTGTAACAGTATTATTCATTACATATACGCCTTTTCTTCAGCGAAAAAAATATATGTTTATCTACAAGATATGAGGAATGATTTGTTGGGATTAAAAATTTTATTTTATTGAAATTGATTCAGGAAAAAAATTCTAAACTCACCCCTTTTATTTTCAGTTGTAACAATCTCACTTCTACAATATTTATCAAAAGATTATGAAATTTTGTACACTTATGAAGATAACAATGTAGCATGATTTGTTGAAAGCGCTTTTTGAAAATTCGTTTAATTGAATTTTATATAATGTTTTTATCAAAAATATTTCCCCACTTACTCAGCGCTAGCCCGTTCTCGTCCATAAAATCAGTGCGGGGCGAGTCGTGATGCTAGACGGACCTGTGCCGCGTTGCGTTTCATCAAATTATTAATTTTTACGTAATAAACAAAGAATAAACATTTTAGTGGCAGAACAGACAGTGCATGATAGTGCATAATACTTTAATAGGTTTTCTTTTTTGTCTTACTAGGTAATTAAATCTTTAAAAAACTAAATATAAATTATGTTGTAATATAATATTCAATTAATAATTCATCTGTATATATACTTGTTATCTAAATTTAATAAAGATAGGAAGTAAGCAAAGGAGGCAGAGGAAAGGAGGAGCAAGGAGGAGTTTCAAAAATAAACCAAACGAGGAAGGAAAGTTTTCATGAATTTTAATTAATTAATTAAATTAATTAATATTAATAATAATTAATAATTAATTAATACAATATAAATTAATAAGCCTAATAAATAAATAAATAATAAAGCCACTATAATGCCGGATTCCCACTCACGTATCTAGTGACTCATCGAATTGTTCTCCTAGAAGGAGCGGTGGGGGGTTTCCCTATTGTATAGGTGGTCGCGTAGGGGACGCCCCCGTGACCTCCAGAAAAATCCGATATCCTCGGTACACCGTTCTGGTAAAAAGTTGGTGAGCGATTCTCGGAAACTATGAGGGATAGAAGGGTGGCGTTTGCAGAAGGTCATAGAGGGTGATCGGTAGTCACCAAGGAAAGTGTCATCCGGTCTACCGGGGCACCAAAAAAAAAGCCCCCTCCTTGGACCCCCCCGACCATAACTCGGAAACGGCGCGTCACAGACGTGTCGTGTTTGGGCTCATCGGGAACGTCTCGACGAGATAAAAAATTTGACGCCCCCCTCGGACCCCCCCGACCGTAACTCGGAAACGGCGCGTCACAGCCGTGTCGTGTTTGGGCTCATCGGGAACGTCTCGACGAGATAAAAAATTTGACGCCCCCCTCGGACCCCCCCGACCGTAACTCGGAAACGACGCATCACAGCCGGGCCGTGTTTGGGCTCATCGGGGACGTCTGGACGAGATAAAAAATTTGACACCCCCTCGGACCCCCCCGACCGTAACTCGGAAACGGCGCGTCACAGCCGGGTCGTGTTTGGGTTCATCGGGGACGTCTCGACGAGATAAAAAATTTGACGCCCCCCTCGGACCCCCCCGGCCGAAACTCGGAAACGGCGCGTCACAGCCGGATCGTATTTGGGCTGGCTCATCGGGGAGGACGTCTCGACGAGATAAAAAATTTGACGTAACCATGGTCAACGGTTACAAATAGACCCCCCCATGTTAGGTATCATTTGAAAGGATGAGGGTAATCTATCAACACCATCCTCCCAGCCCCCCTCCGCTCCCCCCTTACTCTCCCCCCCCCCCCTCCTTTAAAATTACACAATTAATAATAATAAGACCCAAAACCAAACCAAAACAATTAGACATGGCAAAAGACAAGACAAAACGAAAACAAAATGAAAACGTGAATAAATTTTCTACAAGCATTTTTTTTTTTTTTAAATTCTATTGACATGAATTTTAAAAATTATAAAAAAGGGCTTTTGATAGCTTTTAGAAAAATCAAGCGCTGAGTCAAAAATATGGAGAAAATAATAAATGTTAAGTGTGCCTTTTACAGTTCAATATACCCTAAAAAGCCCCACAGAGTTTCCATTTAATCCACTCAGCCGCTTTTTTGTCCCACTCGATAGATTTTTGAAAAAATTGAAGAAGCAAGATTCTCGCTCTAAAAAGTTCGTAATCTTTATCAAAATGAAAAAAAAAACACTTTTTGTCTCAATTTATTGTCACTTCACTCACTTGGTGAATTTGAAAAAAAAATATCAAAATTAAAAAAAAAATTATTACCGCCGGCATTAGCGTTACCCAAACAAAACGTACCACGCGAAGTTTGCACGGTTGGTGCAAAACTCAATTGTTTTTACCGAAAATTAAAAAATTTGTTAGTTTTGATAAAACCTTTTGTTTGGCTCTTTTACCATATATTTTATATTCGTATAAAGAAATATACATACATCTATACATATAAATAAAATTGGAGTGTCTGTTTGTAAAATTGAAATAACCGTTTTTTACTACATGCATATGAATATATATACGTACATACACCATATATGAGTACATACACCAAAAAAAACCAACCACATAACCAAACCAAATTTTTGTCTGTCTGTCTGTCTGTTTGTTCCGGCTAATCTCTGAAATGGCTGGACCGATTTTGACGGGACTTTTATTGGCAGGTAGCTGATGTAATAAGGAGTAACTTAGGCTACGTTTATTTTAGAAAAAATGCACCCCGGGCCAAGCCGGGAGCGCGCCGCTATACACTCTAAAAACATAACCCTCGTTGTGGCGCAGACGGGTAAAAATTTTTACTAGGTAACATAATTTACTACCTAAATAACAAAACACGCTTCATTGTTACTGAATTATCCCTCTACATTGTAAATAATTATAAATTTGTAGTATGTATTTGCAGTAAAGTAGGCTCAGTCGACTATGTCGTGCCTTTGTCGTCTAGTATCCATACTACTCTTTGCCATCTCTGTGCGGTCGATCTCTTGTAGAGGGTGGCGCGGGGAAATTAGCCTAATAATTCAAGGCCAAATCGGCGTTATACACCTTAATCTCATCTCATACAACTATCAAACAATCAAACTGATCGCCAGTATATATATTTTCAACTTCCATCGCCGTATAGCGAAGTTTCACATCTTTAGAGCGTTTATTTATGTTTCCACGACAAAAGTATTATTTTAACCGAATCTCATGTAATACAAAAATCGAAAGATTTACAAAGAAAAGAACAATGAAATACCTAAACAGAACTAAGAGAAACAAACAAGCAATGTTTATTAATATCACGTTCTCTTGCGTGTATGCCGAGCAACAATTGTTCAAAATCAATTACAATTGTTAGTTTTATTCAGCCGAACGCAATCACAAACTGAACAGAATGAATAAATAAAATGTCAGACATGTTTTTTTTTCATTACCTATATAATTAAGTATGTATTAAAATTCTCGCCAACAGTATCGATGTGAAATGTCCATTTCTTTAATTGTTAAACTATTTTCAATTTATTTTGTTTACTGATCCCCCTTTAATATTATTCATGAATTGTTTCAACAAGCGTGTGTAGATATGTGGTAAATTACATATATTAGGCTAATGGTGGTGGTATTGATCGTTTTTTGACAGTGTTTAGGGCGTTTTGCCTCATAGGTATCTCCCCACGCTTCATTGTTTCAATCTCGGACCTTGAACAGTGACCTATTTATTGTCTCATGTCTGCCCTCAAACCCTCATCATATACTCGTACCTACTTATGTAAATATTCAGTCTACACCATTCCTATTTAGACTTCATTGTTGTAAATAAATCGACGATCGACTACAGTCGATCTTGCAACACCTGTAACGCCAATTGTGTTATAGTCGATGCTAGCCACCTTCCATCAACTGGACCGTCAGCCTGTCTGCCACTCTTAACATTTTAAAAAAACCTAGCACAAATGCCTGTCGCCTGTCGCAAGACAGTTGTGCCAGTTTGGGAGTGCGGAAAGCAGTGTGCCGTGCTAACAATGCTACGTAATGCTTACTGAGTTACCTAATTCAAGTACTGCTCGTACTTGAATTAGTTATTTGACAACAAATTGATTGTGTCAAAACAACAATACACAACAAACTTAATTTCAATTTGTCCAATTTAATAAATTATGGTACATTAAGTTTGATGATTTGAATAGAATAGAAAGGTTTAAAAATAGCCATGTCCTTTGGATTGGTCAAGTTCCACATCAACATCAAAATCGATTACAGTCGCCTATTAACATAAGCAAAGCCACAGGTGTTGCAAGTGATTAGAACACGATTAAGGATAAGGGATGAAAGGGTTGGATGTGGCATCACTTTCTCACTTACTGAAACACAACTGAAAAATTAAGGTTATTTCACTGTGCTCGTCTGTATAAGCGGGTGGTTACTGCCGCCAGACAGATGACCAATAGGCCCTGCGGGGAAACGAATCTGGCACTCCTGAGTCAGAGTCCTAAAGCGAGCTTCCTAATAACTCGACCAATTTGCTAATCAAACTTCATAGTCAGTTTAACTATGAAAACGTATCAGTCATAACTAGTTACTTTTGCTTTTAAAAAGAATAGATAGCCTAACTAAACGAACCCGGAAAACTTTAGAATCGTAAAGTAGGTATACTTAATGAAAAGAAACTTATAAATATTTTATGGAACGATTGATATGACCTTGAACAGAAGATAGACGGTAAATTCAATCAATTGAAATCAAAATGAACAAGCCACATTGAGCATTGATGAAACAACTAGCGGATTCGAGGCCGCATTTCTACCTGAGCTTCTATCAAACACCAATCTTGGTAATATTTGAAGAGCATCGATCACTTGCATGATTTGTTAATATTAGGTCCTTACATATGAAATTGGCGTTTTGTCGTACTGGCCACTTTGCTCTCAAAATTAAATATCTCCTCTTTGGTTAGGAATTCCAATTTCAAATTTATACAGCTATTTACTCATGCTTATGTGTTTTGAAAACCGTAATTCATTTGTTTTTTTCCTCTTTTGGTTTTTTCTTTGCGTCACTCAGTTTACAAAATGGAAAACTTGAAATATCGCGTTATTTACGAGTACGAGTTCCATCGTGGCACCAGTGCTGCAGAGACGGCTCGAAGGATTAATGATGTGTATGGCGGCGGTGTCACAAAAGAAAACACAGTGCGTTTTTGGTTCCAACGTTTTCGTTCTGGAAATTTCGACCTGCAGAACATGCCCCGTGGACGGCCGGAGATCAAAGTTGATAATGAAGAATTGAAGGCTATTGTGGAAGCGGATCCATCGCAAACCACGTCCCAGTTAGCTGCAGGCTGGGGTGTTAGTGATAAAACTGTTTTAATCCACTTGAAGCAAATTGGGAAGGTGAAAAAGCTTGAAAGGTGGGTCCCTCGTGAATTGATTGCAGCTAACCGACAAACGCGCGTTGACTGCTGAGTTACATTACTCAACCGGCACAATAATGAAGGGATTTTAAATCGAATCATTACCTGTGATGATTCGATTTAAAATCGATTAAGTGGATCCTTTACGATAATCGGAAACGCTCATCGCAATGGCTGAACCCTGGCGAACCAGCCAAATCCTGCCCCAAGCGAAAATTGACTCAAAACAAGTTGGTTGGTGACTCAGTTTGGTGGACTCGTGCCGGTGTCGTTCACTACAGCTTTCTTAAATCTGGCCAGACGATTACGGCGGATGTCTATTGTCAGCAACTGCAAACCATGATGGAAAAGCTAGCTGCTAAACAACCGAGGCTGGTCAATCGCTCTAGGCCACTGCTGCTTCAGGACAACGCTAGACCACACACCGCTACCAAATTAGAGCTTCAATTGGAATGTCTAAGACATCCACCGTACTCCCCGGACCTTGCTCCAACAGATTACCATTTTTTTCGAAATTTGGATAACTTCTTGCAAGGGAAAAAATTCAACTCCGATGGAGCAGTCCAAAGCGCCTTCAAAGATTTTATTGATTCCCGTCCGAATGGTTTTTTTAGTAAAGGGATCAATGAACTACCTATGAGATGGCAAAAGTGCATAGATATCAATGGTACATACTTTGATTAAATAAATATATTATATTTAAAAAAAAAATCGACTTACAAAACGCCTCCCTTACAAAACGCCAATTTCATATGTAATGACCTAATACAATGTTAAATGATATTCCTTACCTTTGCCTTGGCGAGTTTCATTTGTATAATATCAAAGATTAAACTGTTACTTACTGAGTTTGTAATCATGACAAAAATATATACATACTATATATTTATGAGGCTATATATATATATATATATATATTTAGTATCAATTATATGAGGCCAAAAGTTCTTAAAACGTTATCAACATGATAAGCAACTGCGGCATATTATGTCGATCCCCTGAGAGGATTCTGATGAACGAAGGAGTTCACCAGGATTTCTTGGGGATCCAGTTAGGGGATCCAGGTGGACTCACCCGTTTTTTAATGTATTGCTACGACCAATATAACGAATTTTATTATCATGTAATGACGTAATTAAAGTAGTAATTAAAATATAATAGCCACAAAAAATTATAAAATAAAAATTTAAAAAATTAAGCCACCGAAAAAACTGAAAAGCAAAAAATAAAAAATTAACAAAATTCACTAAAGTTTTATGTAATTTAAACTAACTGCAAAAGCACAAAAAAATAATATATTTAGTTTATTAGAATCGGGGGCGTCGACCACTGGGGGCCTATAAGCCACGGACCCGTAATATGGAATTGGTAAGCAGCTCCCGTTGGCAAGTGAGATATCTTTAATGCATTGCGTCTAAAAAAACATCTAATTCTCTACATTTGAGATGCGCCACAGTCAGATAGAAGGGTCACTCGACAAAATTTGATACAGGGCCCACCTAGGGCAAGCAACTAATAAGGAACCCCAAAATATTCGTGTTGAAGAGTTCTGAGACTTGAATATTGTTCAGTTCCGTCGTAGTCAACAATAATTAATATATTTACGACACTCGAGGGGCTGAATGTTCACTTTCGAGAGCCCACCTCGTCAGGAAAATAAACAAGGCTAAACAAACATGCGTGTCGGCTGCGGCTACCTATTCTAATATGAATTAACAAATTAAATTGTTATTCATATTATAACAGCGAGTGGCAAGCACCTGGGGACAGCAACCACCGTCTTACCGACAATCGTTACAGCATTTTTGCCTCCATTACTTTTGATCCAACGTTCTTGATAATATCAGCGGATTTATTATATCGCGATACCTATATATTTAGGTTGATATTTTTTAAGATTATCAATTGATATTTTACTTTTTTACTGTCTTCTGAACTAACACAGGACATACTTTTTCTTCTACAAATGGAATTAAAAAATATATAGCTAATTTTATAAATTTATCAAAGAAGAGAAACATCGTAAATGCTCCACAGTAAATGATTGTACTACTACAAAATGAGGATATATTTCTGGAAACAAACGACTCTATGAATATACTCTAAATGGAGTAGATTATTTTATATTGCTAATTTTCTATGGCTCAAGCAAACACGCTTGAAAAGATAAAGCAAATAAAAATGTTATTAACAAACCTTATACTTTTTTATTCTTGCGAGTCATACTGCTAATCATTGTACAAGTAAACTTACATTACAGCTGTTCACAACTGCACGAATTGATAACGGAACAGACAAGACTTTAATCATTAATTTCAGAGTAGGCGTTTAAGAACGTAATAATAATTGTGTCGGTCATTTTGGCGATAAATTAAATCGCAAAGATTAATAACTATTCTTTATTCATATTTATAATAATAAATGCCTCATCTATTTACTATTTCAAATATACAAGAGTGGCTTAAGTATGTGATTGAATAATTCAACAGTATGGGTATTAACTATAGATAGAAAAGGTATGGGGTACTCTGAGCAATTAATGTATCAGGAATCTAGAGCTGAGCTCCTTCCTTCCTTCCTGCTGTAGCACGAACACCACAATAGGTCATATCTCTTTAAAATTAGCTTTCCTTTAAAAAAAACCTTTAATCTTTAGTCCATCGGCATCCAAAATAATTAAAAAAAAATTATTCATGCGCTTAAATTTTTTTTTTGGATTTTTACAAAATATATCTATCCTTCGCCACTGTTTGAACGCCAAATTCAGTCAAATCAAAAGTTTTCCGTCATAGATATAATAAAAGGCTATAGCCGTGTAAGGGAACAAAAAGTGCCCCTGACGTTATAAGCCAATGAATAAATCCTATGTATTAGTCATAATGCTAGTTATTAATCTGCCCAATTTTATCTCATAATTATTGACAGTTTCTTTGAAATGTCACTTCAAAGTTTTTTTACTTTTCAAAATATTTTAAAAACTACTACTCCGTTTCTTTTGTATTTAACGTATGTTGTTAATGACCCAAAGAGGAATAATTTTGCAAAAAACCAGATGTCTCTAGGTTAACATTAACTTGGTGATTTTTGATGTCAAATATTTCAAACATTTTTTTTTGACACTTGTGAGTCAGCGACACCTACCATTTTTTTTATATTATTTGTCTCAAATCAATCGGCTTGGTGCAACATGCTGATTTTTTGAATAATCTTTAGGTACCTAGTCATATAAGAGCAGTATTGAAATAGGTGTCAATAAAAAAATTATTGGTAGCTTATTGGTAGATTAGGTTTGTTGTCTGTACCCTTGATGAATTAATGCTGGCTGGTGATTACATTACTTTGAAATCCCGAGAATACCATTTTTCTCAATAACAAAGTCATCGCTTCTTTTGTTTTATAAAAGTCGACATTTCTCGCGTTACTTCGTTATTATATACGAGTAATTAAAGATGAATAAAATATTTTATTCTCGACGTTCACCAAAAAGTACTTATCAGTTTATAGAAAAATACAAAATAAACTAGAAAAACATCTCGACTTGGAATTACATACAAACTGTACACACTGTGTGTGACATTGTAAGTCAATATTTCTTTATTACTAACGAACGCCCCGCGATTTAAATATTGTAAACTGTACATACAGTCAGCAAACATACCATAAAAGTTATGTTACTGCTAGGTTTTTGTAGTTTTAGCTATTCTTTGTATTGTTTATAATTTATTTAATTTTAATCTTTATTGCATAAAAAAATCTTAAATACAAAAGCCGGACTTAATGTCATAAGGCAATTTTAATCCAGTATTAACTGTGAGGTAGGTAGGTACTTATCTTAGCCATTAAGTCACCTAATACTTTTTCATGTGCCGTTCGCATTGAATGACCGCACTTGTCCTCTTCGTCGGTCCGCCAATGAGAAAAATGCCTTATGACATTAAGTCCGACTTTTGTATTTTAAAATGCAAGAAAGATTAAAATTAAATAAATTATAAATAATAATAAAGAATAAATAGCTAAAAATACAAAAACCTAGGTACAGTCGAGTTCGTTAAAATCAACGCGAAATGAAATAAAACTGTTATTCTGCCTTAGTATTTTGGCCGCAGAACATTTTCAATACATACCTGCAGAAAGCCAAACTTTTATGTTAATGTTTGCTTGCTGACTGTATGTACAGTTTACAATATTTAAATCGCGGGGCGTTCGTTAGTAATAAAAGAAATATTTACTTACAATTTCACACACAGTGTGTACAGTTTGTATGTAATTCCAAGTCAAGATGTTTTTCTAGTTTATTTTGTATTTTTCTATAAACAGATAAGTACTTTTTGGTGAACGTCGAGAATAAAATATTTTATTCATTTTTAATTACTCGTATATAATAACGAAGTAACGCGAGAAATGTCGACTTTTATAAAACAAAATAAGCGATGACTGTGTCTGGTATTCTCGGGATTTCAAAGTAATGTAATCACCAGCCAGCATTTATTCATCAAGGGTACAGGCAACAAACCTAATGTACCAATAGTTTTTTTATTGACATCTCTTTCAATACTGCTCTTATATGAGTAGGTACCTAAAGATTATCCAAAAAATCAGCATGTTGCTCCAAGCCCATTGATTTGAGACAAATAATATAAGTACAGAAAGAGATGACACTAATGTGTAAAAAAAATGGTAGGTGTCGCTGACTCACAAGTGTCAAAAAAAAATGTTTGAAATATTTGACATCAAAAATCACCAAGTTAGTGTTGACCTAGAGACATCTGGTTTTTTGCAAAATTATTCATCTTTGGGTCATTAACAACATACGTTAATTACAAAAGAAACGGAGCAGTAGTTTTTAAAATATTTTGAAAAGTAAAAAAAAACTTTGAAGTGACATTTCAAGGAAACTGTCAATAATTATGAGATAAAATTTGGCAGATTAATAACTAGCATTATGACCAATACATAGGATTTATTCATTGGCTTATAACGTCAGGGGCACTTTTTGTTCCTTTACACGGCTATAGCCTTTAAAGAAAAAAATTAAAACAATAACTGTATGTATTTTTTAAGAATAATAAATTAAATTAAGATTTATTTAAGTTATATTATGTAAATTAATTCACTAGTAGGTATATTTGGGTGGTTCACGATCCTGTCCTATGATCTTACTAGTGTCTAATTATTTCCTCCTTGACGGTAGCCATTTTAAATCATTATGGTACATATACTGATTTTTTTTAGAACTTGTCGATAATGTAAAAAAACCGCCATATTGACTGTCTTTGGTTGGATTAAGAAAACTAGTGATTGGAACTATTTAAACTTTTAAATGATAAAAATTAACGATTAAATTTCATTATTTGAATTGTACGAACTAACTATCAGAGTCTGAAGTTTCACCAACGTTTATAATAAATGGCTTTGTTACACTATCTGTAATCCTGTCAATCAGCCCTTCTAAATTTTTCATCTTCCCTTCCTCATTATTACGTTATTTTGGTACCGTTGCAGTATTTCCACGTTTGAGTTTTTAGCAGAACCCCACAGCTCTATACCGTAGGTCCATACAGGCTTCAACACAGTCTTGTATATGAGCAGTTTGTTATTTAAGGACACCTGTGATTGTCTCCCCATGAGCCAGTTCAATTTCCTTAGTTTGTGATTAAGCTCATCTCGTTTTTTCATTATATGAGTTCTCCACGTTTGCCTTCTGTCCAGATACATTCCGAGATATTTAGCGACATCACCATGAGGCAAGACAGTTCCCCCGAGTTTTACTGATGGACAGCTTTCTTTGCGTAGTGTAAATGTCACATGTACAGATTTACTTGCACTTACTCTGATGCGCCACTTTCTCATCCATTCATCGACACTATTGAGATGCTGTTGAAGAATTGTTGACGCCTTACTTGGGTCTTTATTGCTACACATTGCCGCAGTATCGTCTGCAAAAGTTGCTGAAAGTACATCATTTGTCTCTGGTAAATCAGCTGTGTACAGCAAGTAGAGTGTCGGCCCTACTTGCTGCTGAGTTCTAATCAATACTGCTGTACCGGCATGAGCTGATCCATCCGGATGACAGGTTGAGTATACATTATATTGTTTTATTACTACATTATGATTCTGCGTTAAGCGTGCCTCAGATACGAGTAGAACGTCTATTTGATGTTGTTTAAGGAAGACTTCTACTTCACTTTTGTGGGTATTTAAGCCATTAACGTTCCAGGTTGCTATTTTGAGAGTCGCCATTTCATTATCGAACTAGTCTATTAATAACTGTTGTAAGTAAATTCATTAAGGTTGCCATTTGATCAATTAGTTTGTCTAGCTTTTCAGCTTGTGTTGTGAATAAAGTTTCAAATTTTGATTCTATTTCTAGTTCTTTTGTGTTTTTATATTGTCGATATCTAGTTGCTTCCGCATAGGACAGTTTGTGCGAACGGTTCTCTGATTCTTCGTTATGCTTCTCCTGAGTATTATTCGTACCGTTGTTATATATTAGGATTTTTTCTGGTAACTATAATTTCGGCACTTTTTTCGACCCTTGGTTTGTGCGAGATTTTGACCGTTTTCTTTAACATATTGTTACTTCTTCTGTTGCTAATTTCTAGGAACACCTGGCAACCCTTGTAGTTTGCCGGATGACTGCCAAGACATAGGGCACATTTTGCCGGCGTGTTTCTATCCTTTTTAGGGCAATCTATAGTGTTATGATTTTCTGCACATTTCACGCAACGGTATGGTCGGAGGCAGTTATTTTTCGTATGTCCATATTGTTGACACCTTTTACATTGGGGAACTGTTAGTCTCCTTATCGGATCTTGGATAACCACACGCGTATTATATATGTGCGAGATCTTCTTAACTTCAGAGTTGTTTGGATGTGGCTCTAGATTGACAAAGAACGTAGATAAAGGTATTTTTTCGGGTCCAAATCGTGCATTGATTATTTCACCTTGTACTGTATTCCCAGACTTTTCCATTGCTTCCTTTATAGCCTCAAGGGGTGTAGTGGGATGGAGGTTCTTGATGACAATACGGTATGGTTTCTTATCTCTTTGGGTGAAAGTGTGTCAAATTAGTTTATTTTCTCTAACTATGCTCATAAGTCGCCTATAGGAATCAGTTGTGGAGCAGTTTACTCTGAGTTGCTTACGTGTCAATATCTTTATTGAAAATTCATTTTCACTTAATTCAGTTCTAATCAAGTGAGTGAGTTTTGAGATATCTTCAATGCCATATAACATTATAGGCGGTGGTTATTCTGGCGTACTTGGGGAGATTTTACAATTTCGGCATCCTCGACGTCAATATTCAGTATTCCATATTTGTTGGACATTGGAGTAACATTGGTAGTGTCTTGTTTAGGTGGCGATGGCGATGGGGATGTTCTTTGCCGTTTGTGTTGCCTTAACACAGGCACACTTTGCCATTCCACCGATTTTTTAGTTGTGTCTTTGGTTTTACATCCGAACCAAGGAGCTGGTGTAGTATCCATATCCGAGCCTGAATCATCATTAATGGATATATGCCTCGTTCTACTGTGGAACATATTTCTGTTGAAAATCTGTTGGACGAGCCGTGTATTGGTCTTCAATGGTGTTTTACCATCCTTGTTGGTATTTTTATTTGGGTCAGTAACATTCACTAGTGGAAGGGCCTGGGTACCCACCTTTCCCTGATCATTTTTATGTTGTAAAATTGGGCCCCCCCCCCAGAATACGAAGGGCTACCTGAGTTTAACTCAGGGAGGGATTCTCCGGCGTCGCCGGTACCCTCCTGGGGTAGTTTCTCTTTCAACTTTACATCCATAGTTAAACTCCTTGACTACTCCAGACATTTTAAGAACTATTTAGTTTAGGTTCTAAGGCTCGCTGCAACCTCATCCAATCAGTGTCCTGATTAGGTGTATGGTTATAGTATGGTTATTACAGTTAGTGAAATTATTTAGTTTTAATGAATATATGTTCTTGTGATTGAGTTAAGAATGATAAGAAAGTTAATACTTTATGAAGGAAATCCAATTTGATTGTCTAGTGTTATAGTGCATGGAAAAATAAGGACTAAAGTGTTTTACATGGTTGACAAGTCCTAAAAAAATTCAGTATAGTTTTTTGTTGGTTATGAACTATAGTTAGTTAGTTAGGTGTTTGTTAAAATGCGTGTAGCATCTTGTTTTGGAATCTTTGGATTATTTCTATGTTGCCACAGTTGTATTCCCTAGGTCCATACGGGTTTAAGAATAGTCAAGAAACACCTGTGGTTTACTTCCTATAAGCCAGTAGAATTTTCTAATTTGAAGACTTAGCTGCATCCTGTTAGTAAAAAAATATGTCTCTGACATGTTAGATGCTTGTCTAAATGCATGGCCAGGTAATTAAAACATAATAATTAAAAGTTATTAATTACTTACATAGAGATGACTAAGTCAATTGAAAACGTATTGCCCAATCGGGGTAAAATCACAAAAATATATTACAATTATTAGTTAATAAACTGTACCTGGTAATCTCTAAATGCAATATTTACACATAAAGGGAATGTAGATAATACACAAAATTTAACATTTGTATGAGTACTGTTGATTTAAATAACGTGTTTGAATTTGTATTAATATTGTACACACCATAAATCAATAAGTTCCAATTTTAATGGGGATGACAAAATTAATCACTAAATAAGCTGTCCTTGCATCTGTATGACTTTCTTTTTTTTTTTCCGAGGATTGTAATTTTGATCTAAATTAAATCTAGAATATCAAGAGCATTGTGAAATTTTGTATTATCATGAAAGTAATATATTCAGGACATTGAAAAACATTTTATGCTTATAGGAAGATTATTGAACAATTAAGAGTATTATCTGCTTGGCATTATAACTAAATATTTTTTTTACTTTAAGATAATTTTTTGTTTTCTTTATCATATAGTTACTAGCTTTTGTACGGGGCTCTCCTTGCAAGAAAATATACACTGTTAACCCTTAAGATCCATTTTGAATATTGATGAAATAATTTATGGAATGGTATCAGTATAACTATAGATAGTGTGTTTGAGAGGTGTTGGTTTGAGTCATAATTTTTTGCATAGAGAAAGAAGTAGCAATAAAGTTTCTTTATTTATTTATATGACCAGAATTTGACTGATCAATTACATGGATTAAATGGCAAGGTCCCTGCAGAATCAATATTGCATATAATGACTTTATTACATCCGTTTAATTTGAGGTCCCTGGAAGGTCAATTTTATAACCGGTTTATACTCAATCAACTTCAAAATGTAATAACGCTAGAGAATTTAAGAGATAAAACAGAAAAAAAGGAACTTACTTTTTGTAGACTCTGCAATATTTATTATTAATTCTTTTATCGGACTGATGTCTTCGTCGATCCTCAAAGAGGTCTTTTATGGCAGTAACACAGAGCACAAACAATACTGGCAGCATCGCAACCTCTTTACCAAAAGTCCCAACACTCGGCACCCAGTTCAACAGCACTATGAATATAAAGTACACATTGGCTATTCTGTGAAACTGTTCAAATAGATTCTTAGGTAGGAAAGACAATAGAGTATATTTAGTAGTCCTGATTTCGTTATTGCACCTCTGTCCGTTTGGATGATCTTTTGGGGGAGTTTTATCGGGAATTAAGTGATTGGGAATAACTATGAGATGTCTGTTATCTATAGCTGGATGCTGTCGTCGCATCAGCCAGAGGAAGGCGCGACGCCATGGACCTATAACGGACGTACGACGGAGAGTATATATGGACTCGGATCGGGAAGCTTGTCGCGAATGGTGTGCACGAACTGAACCGAGGCGTGGTTGGGCACTAGCAGGTTGCTGGTCGCGGTGGCCAGGGGGCAGTATGAAGTCAGTTCGGCTACCGGTCCGGCTGTGACCGGGTCCTGAAGAAGCCGGTCGTGGGCACTCGCCGATCTGTCCATGTGAGAAAGCTCGCTGGTGGCCGCGTAATGCGGATTTGAGTGGCGGTCGAGCTGCAGCCGGGTTTCCAGCCAGCATCGGTGTTCCTCCATGACTTATAGATCTCGAATGACCTTTCGCTTTTGGAAAAAGATATAAAGTTTGCTCCGGTGCCCCCGGTAAACTTGGTACAGTCGAAGGAGTTTCGCCGCTTCCTTCTGTTGACATTTTTATTCATCTGAATAGCGGTGGATTCGTGTTTTCCTTTCATTTAAAATCAATCTGCACCACTCTCCACAGCCTCCCGTCAAATCTGCCACACTTCCTTAAGGTTTGTTTTAAACGGCGAAACATATGGTTTAATATTCTGTTTATTTTTTCACACAACACTATCGCATATTTGACAATTAAATAAAACGGACACGAAAAATAGCGATGCAGCAAACTTAAAACACATTATCAGTTTGTGAGATTTTTGTAAAAATGTTGATTTATTCCGCCACGGTGCAAAAATGTAGAGCAGTCGAGTCAACAAAACTTGTGAACGAGTCAAAGCAAAACCCAAGTGGAGTGGTAAAACCAACTAAACATACTAAAAGAAAAACAGCAGAAGGCGCCACTGTGACGAATTGACACATTGACAATTCGTTGACATACAACTGTCACTCGAACATCAGTCACCCTGTCAAATGCATATAAAATTTTATATTTTTAAAAGCAAAGTAGCACAGTTACTTAAGGGATGCGAAAACTTTAAAAACCAATAGAAACAAGTCCTTGTTCCTAGATTTTTATCTTTCTATCTCTTTCTAGATATATTAATTGTTTATTTATATCAGTTGTGAACAACTCCACCATAATGCGAACAATTTCTGGGCAGTATACTCGCTACTGCCCAGAAATTGTTCGCTTAGTTACTAAATTAGGTCACTATAGTGAACGCAAACGCTCCTGGCACACGGGGCCATAAAACGTTGGAGCAGCTTCGCCATCGGAATAGTGATAACAAGCGCATCACTATCGATTATATAAATAAAACTTTCTTTTTATTACAAATATATTTTATGTTTTATTATATTTAGTTATTATTTTTTAATCATACTTATTTATTCACTTAACAAAATCCACAGCCTAAAATCATACACATTTTAAAATATGAAACATCATATTTTAAAATTTGACGACACGTTTTGGTCTAGTGGCTAGTAAACCTAGCTGTTAACCAAACGGTCACGGGTTCGAATCCCGCTAGGGACAAATGTTTATGTGTTAACATTTTACCTTTGTACCTGAGTCATGGATGTTTTGTATTTATAATAAGTATGTATTTACAAAAAAAAGTAATCTATGTAATATATCAACTGTCTGGTATCCATAATACAAGCATTAGTTGCTTACTTTGGAACTAGATGGTGCTGTGTGGAATGTGTGAAGATATTTATTTAAGATATTTATTTATTTATCATATTCATACTAAAAACGAAGAAAAATCAACATGCTTACAATCAATTCCTGCTGCAACAAATTTCAATTGCAACATTTCTAATTAGTCTTACAACTGATTGTGGATTAAATTGAAAAAAAAAAAAAATCTTAGCAACACTCAAAGTATCGATAATGCGCGTGGAACAAGTACAACCCTAGCTATTGTGCGGAACAAGCCTAGCACTATGGCTAGAATGAATTATGGCCCAGTTCAAAGTGGCCCAGCAAGGAATATAGTACTCTCTAAGCGAGAGGCCCAGTTTGCCAGGAGCCTTTGCGTTCAGTATAGTCACTACACTATACTAAATTATAAAAGTAGTCCGAATAAAGCTTTATTAGGCGTTATGCAAGTGGTATGCATTTTAATTTTTACCTCTTGAGACATGCCATATAATATAAAACCAAGATAATGTATGTTTTATAGCCGCGTGTAACTGTTTTAACCCAAGAATTTATTTACTTAATCCTTGCTTAATCCTTATAGAGTGTAATGCAGTGTTTACACTTTTGACTCATAGCTCGTCTCGTGGCAAGAGCGAGAGTTTAAAGCAAAGAATATAACTACTCTCTAGCGAGAAAAGTAAATGCACCATCAAACATGGTAGAATTTTAAATATGGTTTGTAATTTTTATACAACTGTTTTTAATCTCATTGAAACATAATTTAACTAGGCAGACAACCAACTAAACAAAATTTGAAGTGACCCTGGGCAACATTTAATGCACATACGATAATAAGTATCTATTATATTACTTAGTGTTAGGTAATATGTCTAATTGATCAGATATTTCGAAAAACTGTTTTTAAAGCATATTTTGAGTTTAATGTAGGTATTGTTTAAAATATTTACATCAAACTGATGCACAGTTGCTTGGCTGTGTAATGTCATTCATCGCTAGAGTAGTTATAATCTTTGTTCGCACCCTAAGTTCGCACCCCATCACTAAATTTAAATAAGTGCAACACTGGCCCAGCGTTGCCAGAATGTTACTTTTGTAACATTTTACGTTACTTTTGACCCTCTCATGTTACCTCTATGTTACACGACTTAAAATGTTACTTTGACGTAACTTTTAGGACTTATAAATATTTTCCAGTAAACAAAAAAATATTGTGAAACGGAATGCATCCAAGAAAGTTTTCATTCGTTGTGTTGGCGCACTTGGTTCTGTGACGACCACTCGAAAATCTGTAACTTCATCATATCGTATCTCTCGCGTGTATTCCATCTTCCATTAATCGGTTATTACATTTCTTTTGAAGTTTAAAGAAAGAACAGAACTCTTTTTTAGTTTATGTATAATAAAAAAGTGAAATATTATATTAGTGTCATTTTCTGTATAAAATAAGGAAATGTTACTTTTCTCGGGAAAACGTTACTTTTCGAGCTGTGTCATGTTACATTTGACTATCTGCCACTGGCAACACTGCACTGGCCTAGCATCTGGCAATCTGGCTGGCCACACTGACTTGTGGCTGGTCGACATTTTTATATCGAGTTCCGACATTTTGACGTTTATCTTATCTTTCGTTCGGTTCCTCCTATTACTTTCTTGAATTGTGGTAATTCGTAAACTTTTCATCATGGATGAAGAATATGATGCGATTGTTTTGGGTACGGGCCTAAAAGAATGTATTTTAAGTGGTATGCTGTCTGTATCCGGAAAGAAGGTTTTGCACATTGATCGTAACAAGTACTACGGTGGCGAATCTGCGTCAATCACTCCGTTAGAGGAATTGTTCTCAAAATTCAATGCACCGGCACCCGACGAAACCTACGGACGAGGCCGCGATTGGAATGTCGATTTGATACCCAAATTTCTGATGGCAAACGGTTTGTTAGTGAAATTACTCATCCATACGGGGGTCACCCGATATTTGGAGTTTAAGTCTGTCGAAGGAAGCTACGTCTACAAGGGAGGTAAAATCTCTAAAGTCCCCGTAGACCAGAAGGAAGCTTTGGCCTCCGATTTGATGGGTATGTTTGA
Source organism: Synanthedon andrenaeformis (assembly GCA_936446665.2). Taxonomy (NCBI): domain Eukaryota; kingdom Metazoa; phylum Arthropoda; class Insecta; order Lepidoptera; family Sesiidae; genus Synanthedon; species Synanthedon andrenaeformis. Next base: position 5,712,680 of record OW387781.2, on the reverse strand, counting down.
GAAAAGGCGCTTCCGTAATTTCTTGATATACGTCCAAGATTTTCAGGAAGACGATGCTAAGACCTGGAAAGATTTCGACCCCTCTACAGCTAATATGCAATCGTTATATGATAAATTTGGCCTCGATAAGAACACTCAAGATTTTACAGGTCATGCTTTAGCTCTTTATCTTGATGATACTTACCTCGAGCAGCCTGCAGCTCAAACTATACGACGCATTAAATTGTATTCAGATTCGCTTGCACGATATGGAAAATCACCATACCTATATCCCATGTATGGACTGGGTGAGTTGCCCCAAGGTTTTGCTCGCCTATCGGCTATTTATGGAGGAACATACATGTTAGACAAGCCTATTGATGAAATAGTTTTTGGAGAAGGTGGTAGAGTCATAGGTGTACGCTCTGGCAATGAAATTGCCAAATGCAAGCAGGTGTATTGCGATCCCAGCTATGTACCTGATAGAGTTCGCAAGAAGGCTAGAGTGATTCGTTGCATCTGTTTGTTAGATCATCCTATTGCTAACACCAAGGATGCACTGTCAACTCAAATCATTATACCTCAAAAGCAAGTGGGCAGGCATTCAGATATTTATGTTTCTGTGGTGTCTTACACACACCAAGTTGCAGCTAAAGGTTGGTTTATTGCTATGGTGTCTACAACCGTGGAAACAAATGACCCTGAAACTGAAATCAAGCCTGGTCTAGATCTGCTCGGCCATATCCGGCAGAAGTTTGTGTCTGTCTCCGATTACTATGAGCCAACCGATGACGGTAGCCAAAGTCAAATCTTCATATCAGAGTCTTACGATGCAACCACTCACTTTGAAACCACTTGCTTAGATGTGCTGAAAATCTATAAACGCGGTACCGGCGAAGATTTTGATTTCTCCAAAGTTAAGGTTGAGTTAGGAGAGGAGGATCAATGAAATTAATGTAATTGATACAAAATATTTATGCTTGTTATTTGTCTTAAGAACTGGCTACAATAATATTCTTTAGGTGTTCTGGGTAAAGATTTATAAGAGCTTAGATGTATTGGCAGTAATCAATATATAATATTTGTGAACATAATATTGTTAGTGGTATATTATATGTATATGTGATTTTATATTTTTGTTATTTACCAAAAAAAAATAATTATATAATATTGTTTGATGCATTTTATTTAAGACTAATTCTATTAAGCATACAAAGCATTAATTACAGTGTTAGGTTAATTTGCATTATGTGCATTCCATTTTGATAATTTGTAGTCCAGTCTTGTAATCATATCATGAATATAACATTTGTCAAAATTTTGAATGCTCATTGAATTTATATGTTCTATGTAAGATGAATAAAGTTCCATTACTACGAAGATTTGTATTTTATTTTACTTGAATTTTTATAAGAACCACTATCATGTAGGTACTAAACCCTAAAAAGAGCTGTTGAAGATTGTTGCAATTTATTAATTTTGTTGATCCTGTGACTAACAGGCAAGCAAGTGGATGTAGGATATTTTAATAATTTTCAGGTTTGCGAGCTGCCAACGCCGCCAAATCTTGTATGAAACAATGAAACATCATTATAAACGAAGGTCAAACGTCAATGATATTTGCCTCAGTGAATCCCTTAATCTAAAACTTTTTGTATGCTGCTACGCGAATCCCGCATATCTTCCTCTTGCTCCATGCCTTATCTAAAGTAGCGTTTCACTAAGGGTTCCATTCATGTTTTTTATTTTAAACATTCTTTTCTATAATAATAATTTCATTATTAGCCTACATATGTACCTACCTATATTTTACGCCTCACTGTTAAGAGCAGGCATCTCCTCAATGTAAGCTTTACTTGTTTGTCCACCATGTTAGCCCACTGCAGAATAGCAGGGTTTCACCATGTCATACTCAATAGGTACATTTTAGGTACTGTATTTATAGCAAACAAGACTTTTGTTCAATGGAAAGGTAAAAAGCGAATGGCACTTTTTTGCTTATTTTGGCTAAACGAATAGTCGGTTCTTTAATTGTTTAGCTTAAATTGACTATGAAATTGTTATAAAATACAGAAAATGATCAGGTACTTAGTTGTTTAAAATAGGTCATAATCAGAAGGAAACCATTGAAACACAGTAGGTGAAGACTTTGTTATATTTATTAAACAAACAGTTTATGAGACAAAATGTATACATTTTGAATTTGACAAAATTATATAAGAAAGACTAGAATTTAATTACTTAAGGAATGAATCAACTTATTATCTTTAATACATCCTAAATTTACAAGAACTTTTTATAATAAAACACATTAATTTATTTATTACTTTGAAACAAATAGTTTTTTTTTTACAAATCGAGAATTTATAATAAATTAGTTTAATAAACATTTGATAATAAATAATTTAATACACATTCCATTGTAGGGTAGAACATACCCGACAAGGTATAAATTAAAATCCTTTAAACATGACGTGCTCGCGCAAATTAAGATTTTTATTTATCTAATATATTTATCAATTTATCGTATTTGCAATATTTCCCATTGTTATAAATTTATATTGTACTTTAAACTGTACAAATAATCATCCCTACATCCGATAAATATATAATCTCCGTAAATGGCTGGCGTTGAAAAGGTTTCTCCTGGCAAATGATATTCGGATAACGTTACACCGTTATCTGAGTCCAGAACACACAGTTTGCCCTTACTGGACGCAGCCAAAAGGAGCCTGTCAGATAAACTCTGAGGAGTCGAGTAGACTGGAGAGCCAAGAGGCGCTCTCCAGTTTAAACTTGGCTGGAAATTCTTTACGCAAATATTGTACACGTTGTTATCGTGGCAACCGAATATGAATTGACATTGCATCTTGTCAATCTCCTTTACATACAATGAGGAGAAAATGTTGCCATTCACGCCTTCATACTTCCAGATCTGTAAGGGATAAATAAGTATTTTATTTATGATGAGCCAGACGAATGTTGGATATATACCTGGAAAGATTAACGTTTCTATATTGGCCTAGATTTTCTTTTATCAAAATCAAAATATTTATTTATCAATTAGGTTTCTCCAAGAAACTCTTATAATCGTCATTATAAATTTAAATTTACCAGGGTTTCGGAAAAAAAACCCATGATGACGATCCTGAGAAGAAACCCCGAAAAAAACTCAGGATACTATTCTTTTTGTCATCTTTAAAACATTAAATTTCAACAATTACACTTAATTTTAAACAAAATCAAAGTATACTTCGGAGCTCATACTATGTTTAGTATATGCTCCAATCGCTTAAATCCAGGCTAAATAATCCTCCGAAAGAACTTTCGAGAGGAAACCTCCTTATTAGAATCGACTCCATTTGGTTATAAGTTTTCCCTAATACATTTCTAGTTCCAGAGATTTCATTTCGGGCGACAAATTTGTGCGACGCGTAAACTTCTAGTAATAGAAGAGGCGAATTTACCGGGCCGGTAAAACTGCCGGAAAGTCCAGTGGCTGTACAATTTATATGAAGCTGTTCACACTATGCTGGATGAGATAAAAATCGGCAAGGGCGTTTTGTCACTGCAGAAGGGTAGCAAAACGCGCGGACCGGAGTTATGTGAACGATCTTGCACCGGTGTCCTTGTCCATCGCTTTCAAATTAGGAACATGGCGTGAAAAATATTTTTTAATATTGGAACTAAACTTGGATGATTCGGCGTTGTGGGAACCTAAGTAGTTTTACCTGTATCCCCTTCTCGACGGTGCGGCAGTGTATGTGTCCGTTGACCTCGGCGAACACGACATACTTGTCGACGTCGTACAAGACGGGGCTCGCGAACACGGGGCTGGAGAGAGAGCCGCGCCAGGCGACGGCGCCGGAGGCCGCGTGCAGTCCGGCCACGGCGCCAGACAGCGACGCCACCACCACGAAGCCCCTCTGCCCCGCCACCAGGTCGGCCGCAATCGCCTGCTCGGCTATGTGCAGCGTCTGCTTCACTGAGCCTACCTGCAATTTTACTTATAATCTTTTTACTAGGAGTGCGAGAGACAAACACTAACCCAAGATGAGTCTTAGGGCGCCTATAATGATATAATATATTATTCTAAATGTTAAATTTAAGATTTTACGTATTTCGCAGAAAATTGATTTACTGGAATAACCTTTGAAGTTAGTTCCGGCGTTAGTTCGCACAAGTGCAGTCAAAAGCGTGTACCCCCGTTCCTGTTTTTATCTATTACAACTTCCGAGTTCGATAGTAGTTTGGCGCGGACTATATCAAGATGACAATTACAGAATAGTCTTCTTTACTATGATAAAAAGATATCCACTAACCGCAGCATTGATGACTCTGATATTGCCATCGTAGCAGGCAACGTAAAGGAGCCCGTTGCAGTGGACGGCTTTGCTTTTGATCATAACGCCGACCCTTTGCCGCCACAGTTCCTCACAGTTGCTGAGCTTGAAGCACACGATGGTTCCGTCGTAGGTGCCGACCACACCGCAAGCCCCGGCCGGGCCATTGTAACAGAGCACCTTGGCTTCGATTCGGGACTTCAAGTTGATCTTCCCTTGTAAAGTGCCGCCTATTGCGTCGAGCACCGCGATTGTCCCGGAGTGACTGCCGACACTCACGTACAAACCGCTAAAAATGAGTCAATACTTGATGAAGTAGGTATAGTTTGTAACGTTTTAAGAGCAAGGAAAAACATTTGATCCTACTTAAAGAAAGAAAGAATTTTATTCACGCAACACAACATAAGACACAAACATAATATAAAAACCATAAGACAGAAATTAATAAAAAACAGTGTAAAAGATGTGTGTGTCCTCGCGGCAGTGAATCAGACACTGGCTCGGCATTGTGCTGAGATACTTAAACTCAAACATTACTTAAAACAAAACAATGAAGATTGTAAAAAATAATTATTATCTACAATATGTTAGGTGTAACATAGGTTATGATAAGTATGATATTCTACAATTACAATACAAATACAATGGTATTCAGATAAGAACTCGCCAGGTACTTACTTTCCATCTCTATGCAACGTTGGAGAAGCGTCAACACATTTCTTTGTATCATATTTCCATAAAACTATAAACTCAATGGGGTTAATGATAGTATTAGTACTGCTATTCTTTTTTAGAGTAACCTCAGATTCACTAGGCAACCTTGATTTCTTCAATCTCTTCCTGGGCTGCTCTTGATTGCACATTTCAGAACTAGCCATCCGTAAGATGTCTTCAATTGTATAATTATCCGATAATAGATAAGGCAAAATATATTTTCCAAACGATGGACAACTTATTGACAGTCTATTGCACATAGAAATGGCAAGAAACGATGTTCCACCAATAGAAAAAAAAGTCTTCTCTTTGATTTCTTCATATGTTAATTTTTCATTTAATATTAGTCTCAATTCTTTTATAAACATCAACTCCAGAGAATCTGCTGTTTGTGGTGCGTTCATGTCTTCGTGCATCTTAGATAAGATTTTCTTAGCTATTTTCCCGTGAGAATTCATTGGTAAGTTGTCTACCCTTATCAATTTATCCGGCCAATGTTTCTCATCCAGTTTACACTTGAGATAATCAGTCAACTCCTTGCCGTTCATTGTTTCTGATGAAAAATAAAGAATCAGAAGTAGAGGTTTTGGCAGCCAAATACAAGAGCAAGTTTTTATCCTGGGACACAGCATTGTGACTGTTTCAATGTATTGTAAGTTAATTTTGTGTCCAAATCTCTTAACGGTGTCATCTCTACGACCTCTGTAATAAATAGTTCCATTTTTCATTTCACCAATATCTCCCGTATCCACAAGCTTAACTGAATTGTGTTCCACTATATTGTTTGATCTACTTAAAAGGAAGCAATGCCTCGTTTTGCTGGCTGTAATTTAAAAGGGTTGAAGAAAAGTTAAATGAAATTGTAATTATAAATAAAAATAGAACATAATACACACATCGGCATATTTAGCGGAACATAAAATAAAGGTTTGATATCAGTATCATATAAGGTGGCTGGCTGGTTTATACGTCATTTAATTTAAAAAGAAATATTTTCAAATTAAGAAAACAACTGAACATCACATTTTATGCAATTGTTTTTATTTTATTCAAATACACCTTATCTGGAGCGAACTTCGAGTATTTCTTCCTTCTGAGTTTGATTTAAAATTTCATTGAAATACTGTTTTTTGTTAGTTTTTTTTAATCGCGTATCTTTCTGGAGTTGAGGACTGAATTATGCCTGACTTAGCCCCAACGGAGATTGCCAGGGCACTCGAAATGCGAAGAAATGGTCAAACCTACAGAGTGATATCCAGAGATCTTCGTCGACCAGTTTCAACGATCCATCGCAGTATCCAACGGTTCAGGGAGACCGGTACTTATGTGAGAAGAGCAGGACAAGGCAGAAAAAGACGCACTTCGAGTAGGGATGATCGTTTCATTCGGCTTTGTGTACGTAGGAACCCCCGTTTGACGGCCGTCCAAGCCCGACATGAGTTAGAAGCAGTGCGTGGTGTAACCGTAAGTGAGCGTACGGTACGAAGAAGGTTCGAAGAAGCTGGTTTGGGTTCATTTGTGCCCGCCAAGGCACCAATGGAGTAAGGTATTGTTTAGTGATGAGTGCAGAATTCTCTTAAATCAAATTGACGGCAGGCAAAGAATATACAGACGCAAAGGAGAACGATACATTTAAACAAATTTTGAAACTACAGTTGCATACGCTGGTGGATCAATAATGGTTTGGGCGGGCATTTGTTTGGGAGCTCGCACAGACTTGGTAGTGAAGTTTTAGAGAAGTTTTAGAAGAAAATGTCGTACCGTTTGCCCCATATATCGGTGATGATTTTGTTTTTATGCAGGATAATGCTCGGCCGCATACCGCTCGGGTAACTCAAGCTTATCTTAATGATATGAATATCTTAATCACTGTTATGGAGTGGCCGGCGAGATCACCGGATATGAACCCAATAGAGCACGTTTGGGACTTGCTGAAAAGAAAAGTTAAGTCCAGAATGCATTTGTTTTGTGTTATGGTGATCAGTGATTACATATCATTGAACTGACCATCAACCAGTCTTTAAATTTTTATCTCATTTTCTTTGAATGCCAGACTATTCTTATAACAAGTATGTAGGGCATAACCAGAAATATTTTGAAGATTTACACAATTTATTATTCAATTATATCATCCATATCAATCACTACTTATCAAAAGCATATCCTTTAAATTAGACACTACAACCGTTTTAATAGTAAGCGAGAATAATCTGTTTTTTTTTCTCTCTCTGAAATTATCACATTGTGTTGGATTTGTGTCGAATTTGTAAGTAATTTAAATAGTAGGGGAGCACTGCGTTTCACAGTAATTTTGGCAACCCGTTGGACTGAATTCACAGAATTACAGAAGACCACTGTGAAATAACAGCATGTTTGCTTTTGCGTTTCTGTGAGTCAGTAAGGGTTGTCAGAGCCCATTTCCCTATCCTTAATCCTACTAAGATCGGCAATGCTTGCAGCACCTATAGTCCATTGCTTGTTATAGGTGAAGGTAGCCACCTACCATCAAGTGGACAGTCACCCTTTCTAACATCCTATAAACAAAGAAATTTAGCAGATATTAGACTTCATTGCATAGTGTCTGTGAAATTTAGTACTTACCTAATATAATTTTTCCTGTTTTCATATCGTCTTTAGAAGGCTCAACAATTAGCTGTGTTTCTGATAAGCAATTGCCCAACGGAACTTCCCTATCTGATTGTAAATTGTTCAAGTCTAATTCTGCCACACATGCCCAACATGACATTTCTGTTACACCATACAATGTGTACAATTTAGTCTTATTATCTCTCTCTTTTAACTCCTTTAGTCTTCTTATCCCATTTAACGGTTCACCACCCAGTGCTAAAATTTTAAGAGTGGATGTGGCACTTAATATTTTATTTTTTATATCCGCATTGGAATATTGAAAGAATTTAGACGGCGTTGTTTGCCAAAAAGTTATAGAATATTCTTTGTTTTTGGGAAATAATACATCAGCCTTTTCCGGGGCAATCATTAGGGCTGCACCTGTGCTGCATGCAAGCAGGACTTCAATCATAGAGGGATCAAATGTTAAAGGTGTAGAGAAATATATGACATCTTGTGATTCTATATTAAACACTTTGGTCAGGTCGTTAATATTAGGCTGTATACATTGAATAGGAACTTGTATGGGCTTTGGCTCTCCTGTGCTACCGGAAGTCATGGCTATAAATGAAAAATCAACTCCATAATGGAAACTTTGCTGAATTTGGCTTTCAAAAATGTAGAAGTCAATAGTTAAGTCAAACACAGTTATTGATTTATCTGGTTTCTTATTAAGAAACTCCTTTTCTGATGTATTGTCTCTATGTGCAATGGCTATAACAACACTGAATTTGATATCTTTTGCTAAAGTTTCAACATCTTGTTTGGGATTCATGAACATGAAAGATGTATTGCATTTGTGAGCCCTGAAATATAAATAACATTATAATGTACAAAATATCATATAGAACAGTAAATAGGTTTCATTAGTTCGTTAAGGAATGCACTTGCAGCACCTGTGGCGTTGCTTGTGTTTTGGGCGACGGTCACCATCTAGTGGACCTTCAGCCTGTTAACCTTAGTAAAAAAAAATAGTATTATTTTTTTATCTAGGTATGTAATGGTTGACACTTGATGATTAAAGACAAAGTGGAGATAGACAATTTGGACTCTTGTATCCTTTTCTCACTAAGAAAAATTGTGTTTTTACTAGGCAAGCCTTTAATCAAATTTTAAAAATTTACTAAATAAATGATTACAATCTAATTTTAGGTATTGATTCTATTATGTTCACTTATCACTCAGCTTCTTATGTTTAACGACAACTGTTACCAATTTGCAATAAAATTATTTATGAGTCTTTACCTACGGAAATAATTATTCACGATTGTTTAAGATATTTAAAAGTACAGATTACTTACGCTGCTATAACACATGGTGTTATGATATTCCTTTCGGACAGTAATCCAATTACGCCCTTTGTACATTTCAATAGTTGTAATATTTGTGATATGTACTCGCAAACACCATACATTTCAGAATATGTGTATTTCTTGTAAACACCATCGTCATAATGTATAACAGCGATGTTCGATGGATTTGTGGCACATGTTCTTACAAAAACATCATAGTAACCGCGTTTATGTTTCATCTTTCACTGGGTTCTATTTACTTTTTTCTTGCAATGTTATGTTTTTAATATTTAGACGTTTGTAGTGAGCATAAATGTTGTACTGAAATGGGCAAAATTTCGCACGCATACCATCTGCATTAAATTTCATTTAGTTTCAACTTCAATTCAGAATTATTAGTTGTATACAATGTTTTGTATGTACAATCTAATCCATACTTTAATTCATGATATTTTACTTTGCCTATTTTCAATTTAATTTAATTAAACAAACAAGAATTGACTTTTGGTATAATCAGCAGAAATGAAATAAATAAGAATTAAGAGATCAAAAATGTAATGTAAACATATCAATGTCATTGTCAAAGTGACGTTTCATGGGTTGCCAACATTTCCCTAGATATTTGTTTCTTATTATTGCAATAACGTAGGTAAATTTACAATAGGTTTCTTATCTCGTTGAATTATTGAACGAGATCCCGTCGTAAATTAAAGAAAATAAAATTTATTTGATATAGTTTTTTAATTGTTGCCCTTCATTCACAATTATAACCATTTTCATAACCAGTAGCATAGCATAGAGGGTGGGAATCATACACCTGTAGGTCCCTACATATTTTTATTTTCTGCATTATCTACATCCATTAAAATGAAAAACTAAGTAAGTAGGTACGTATTTTATTTTAAGAAAGTATAATTTATTTTTGGTTTGGTCGCCGTTTAACCGAAGTTATAGTCAACTTGCAAACAAACGGTAAAAACTAGCTAGTGCCTGAGACTATGTTCGCATTGCGTAGTAGGTACAAAAGTGTAATTTTACTTAAAGGAAGTTAATTTCTATGAAACGTTATAGAAGCTGAGATTCTTACTGGGATAAAAATATATCGCAGAGAATTTAAAATCACAAAAATTAAGCGTAGGTATATTTAACGATGAGTGAATTCCTAGAAAGAATGTAGATCGTGTGCCAAGTTTTATTCAGATAAGTGGATTAATTAAGTAGCAAGTACCTAAATTCATTAAGATAATGTGTTAAGTTTTATCACATTTCTGTTGATTTTTATTGTTTTTAACCGATGAATGGTTCAAGTGCTTGCCTGAACGCGCTGTCTCATTGGTCCCGGGTTTGATTTACAAAAAAAAGAACTTTTTGATGTCGACAGACAGATTTTAACATAAAAAAGTGAATAGGGAGGTCGGCCATGACAATGTAATGAGTAAGTGAATCTAAATGATATTTAGATATCTTTACATTAGTACAAAATAAAGTCGCCTCCCGCCGTCCGTCCCTTTGTAGGTACCTACGCTTAGATATTTTAAACTACGCAACGTATTTTAATGCGGTTTTCACTGATGGAAAAAGCGTTAAACGAGGAAGGTTTTTATATATAATTTGCTAAAACAATGGCACCCGTGCGAAACCGAGAACAGGTCGCTAGTAAACTAGCTTTGCCCACGACATCGTGCGCTTGTTTTCCGGTACTTTTTTTGTAAACCAACGTGAATGAAAAAGCGCAACACACACTGAAACGCTTCCCGGCACCGTCTGGAATGATTTCATGTTTATATTGGGAGGTCTCTCACCTAAGGCGTGTCACAGGGAACAAATTTTGCTATCATTGTTTAAAAAGGTCACTTATTTGCATGTCTTATACATCGAATTATCTACTTGTTTTTTTTACGATCCAATGACTAGGCTGGCTGAATGTATTTGTTGTATTTTAAAAATTGGATCGTTTTCAGCCGGTCGCGTGTTTTACCTACGGCCCTACGCATTATAATTGTGTTTTGCACTGTGTTGTTTGTATATTTCTATAAGGAAATGGAGTTTAACAAAAGATGAACAGGTGTAAAGTTTAAAACGAGCTTTAAAGATTTAGAGCAACAGAAGAAACCACGACATGGAAGTATATCCTGATGTTTCAATCCGTAACGATGTACGCGATATCTCAGACGTTTCTTACGGTAGGTACCTACCTAAGTACAGTTAAAAAAAACATATTCATTTGCAACCGTAGGTACTAGGAAATTTAGTACAGACCTTTCAATGTCAGACGATTCGATTTTCTCTTATTATTTCTCTATATTATTTATGAATGCTACGGTTTTAAAAATATTTCTCGTAGTTGCGACACTCAGTCGAAGGTCTGGTCCTTTCTAAATTTTCTGACGCGATGATCTGAAATTCGCGCGTTGATTTCTAACATTTTTAACGCAGACGAAATGGATAGGGTACTTTTCATCTAGAAAAAAGTAGGTACAGTTCCCGAGGCATCATCTAAAAAAAATCCAACGCCTGATTAAAATATATGAGGAAAAGATTGAATAAATATTTTAACACCTAAGAAAAAAGAGCGCGGACGAATTCGCGCGCAAATATTAGTCTAACTAGCTTTCGCTCGCGACTTTGTCCGCCCAATGAATATTTAATTTATGTATTCTTCAAATAGAAAAGTAAATGTCTAATTACAAAAAAAAAACAGGTAAAAAATATTTATCTGATCGATACCAAACTTAATCGTTATTTCCTGAAATCTCGGTTGAACGTTTTTTGGTGTCCGCAGGGAAGACACATATAAACACATCGATTTTTATATATAAAACATGATTTGCATGTCTCTGTATTCTTAAAAGATTAACTCAACTTTAAGGCATCATAAACTTGAGATAATTTTTAAAGTTGAGTGTTGCAAAAAATTCGGTAGTGACATTACAATGCGCAAAGGCTCTGCGGAACTGACCTAAAACTTGTTCGGCAAATGAACCGCGGGCCCAATCAATTAGGAGCGGTCAGCGATCCGTCTGAAAAAGAGGGCAGCGCGCGCGCTCTCCGAAGAAAACTTGGAAAATGGCCGGCGGGGGTGAGGCGATGTGCGGGTGCGGTGGAGGCGGGTGGGGTAAAATTCAGAGGGTGCGTGGGGCGCGCGCGTGCATCGATCGCACGACGGCCACGGGGCGGCATTTCAGTCCGCCGGGGCGGCCGGCGAGAGCGCGCGTGTGATGCGCTGTCGCTAAATATGGCCGGCGCTCGGGCGCTCGGGACCGCCTGCGTCTGCTGGTGGTGGCTGTTCATCGCGGCCGGTAAGTCCTTCCCACACACAAAACTCTGAACCCACCCAAAACTCGAACTCAACTATGTCACAGCTGACTTCACGAGCCCATGACCTCACGACAGCGGCTGTTTTAACTGACACATGATTTTTCATAATTTCACACATGCACAGTTTCAACTTGTACGCGATTTTCACGACCACGCTTGTTAGTTGTTTATTTTTTTTAAATGTGTATTTTTTATGATGTTACATTTAATTTTGACACTGTAAAATTTAATATAATAATTAAAAACAGTTTAAAAGTTCTAATGAAAATTTGTAGAGATTTATATCAATTTTCATGCCAAAAAAAGTGATACCTACCTAAGTGTGATAATAAATAGAAGGTAAATGTCGCGCAGTCTTCTAGGGAATGTCACCAGCCGACACTATTTGTTAGGCCGTCGCGTCCTTGCCTCGACCACTGTTAAATAAATTCTGATATTACGTAATGCGATGCCGACAAAAATTACACATCTGCGTAAATATTGGTCAAGTCGAGGCGCCCCTTAGGAGCTGGAGGAAGTCCAAACATATATGAATTTATATTGTGCAGTTCGCATAGTAACTCGCTCATTGTAAAAATCGTAAATAAGAAAAATCACAACCTTCGTATTGATACGTTATCAAAATAACCGCTTTAACATAGACACACACACATAAACGATAATTTCCGCATCCATAAAGATACGGCATGTGCATTGAGGAAATTTCATATGATTTATTATAATATTATGTTTAAATCAAAATAATATGTAGAAATATTAAACTGTTCTTCAAATCCGTATAGACTATATATTTAATTAGTTAAGGCACAGAAATGTTTTGTATTAAAATTATAATTTTCCGAATAATTTAATATTTTTATCTATGGGTCACAAAAAGAAATAATACTCTTTCAAAAGACTTCAACGCGCAAACAATAAGAGACGTTAGGGGTCTATTAAAATAGGAAAAAAAGTAATTTTAAAATATAATTTGCAATTCGTCCATGTAATATTTTATTGTAAATTTTTATGTATAATCTAAGTTTGTAATATTAATTTACCCAGTTTTTTTAATTGTAATCAATTGGGTGTAGGTACAGCAAAATTAAATATATAATTCACTTATGTAATTCTTTTTTTTACATCTTGTACATACATACAAAACAATATAATTTATAAAAAAAATATCCTTTTTATTCATATAAGGAAACCGAAGTTTTCTATTAAAGCAAATTTGGATAAAACCAAATATATTATTAATAAAAGTTTCATAGTAAGTAACATCATAAGTTATTATAAAGTAGGGTTCAATTTTTTTTATACCACCGTAGAAAGCCGCCCGCCTTACGTAAGCTAACTGTGGCACTATGAATTTTTATAGGATCTTTAATGGCAAGTAAAACCCTTCGTACTTCACTTCCCTCCATGCTTCATTGGCTGCTTTACGGGATGAATATATTTAAATGAAAAACTCATTATAAAGAATAATAGTCACATTTTTTTTAAGCCCTGTGATTATCATGTTTTCTCTATACCTAAACTTTGTATACTGCGTGATCGATAGATTCACTGTGAATGTTTCGAACAGTTCATAGGCCTTAACTATGATTTTTTCGATATTTAATATCTCTGGGACAATAACGTTTAACCAGTAATTCCGGGTAGTGATTTGATTTTTTTTTACTTAAGTATATTTCTAAAAACAATTATATTTTATTGTTAAATACTTTATGTTTTGAAACCGCAGAAAGAGCGATAAACGAAACGAAGGTTTGTGTATATAAATTACAGAAAAGAATTACATCCGTACAAAGTCGCTATAATAAAATTTATACCTTCATCCGTGGCCTACTTGGATGCATTTAAAATGTGGATCCATTCGTTTTTTCTTTGCTAGTAGATAACTGCTAAGGATTTGAATATAGGTTCATAGGTCCTAACTTTCATACTATCTTGTATCTTGTTCATGTCCACTAATTGATCATCATCAACAACCCGTGTCTCTCCACTGCTGGATGTAAGCCTCTCCGAAGGCTCGCGCCACGCCTGGTCCTCTGCGCTTCGTATCCAGCCGCGCGAAGCCTTTCAGGTCTGTCCACCTGGCCGCAGGGCTTCCCATGCTGCTTTTTCCAACTCGTGACCTTCATTCGAGAACTCGACTACCCAATCGGTTATCCCCTCTGCGACATATGTGACCGGTCCATTGCCACTTCAACTTGCTAATTCTCTTGGCTATGTTGACAGCCTTGGTTCTTCGACGAATTTGAGAATTTTTGATACTATCTATCAAAGAAACTCCAAACACAGCTCGCTGTGGATCAGTCCTGTCGTGAGAGGCCACGTTTCGGCACCATACAATATCATTACTGGCACGATGCACTGATTGTATAATTGTACTCGTAAACGTGATTTCAAAGTGTGATAATTTTTCTATTAAAATTATTTATTCAAAAATTCAATAACATTCAAGAGCAAAGTTGTGTTTGTGTTATACGAAGATAAATATTAATGATTATCCTATAAATGTATATCACTGTTGTTAATATGATATCTTATCTCGCAAATCTGTAGAGGAATCCGTGAGCCGTTTCGCATCTGCTCGCCGTAATATGCAATAATATTGCCGTACTCACAAGCACTGCATTATATGCGGTTTGCGAACTATTGTAATTCATTTATTCGATACTTGCTGGTGCCCACGACTTCATCTGCGTTGAAAAATAAAAAATACACCTGAGAAAATATATGAGTAAGATATACATATTATATAACAAATGACATTTTTATTGCCCTGACGACAATGTGTTCATAATTTCATGATGATCGATTGAGTAGTTAAAGGTAACAGACAGACAGACATAGTTACTTTCACATAATTATAATATTTTAAGTTGTAATTATGGATATTTTAAGTTTAAACAATACTTTTATTGTCGCCAAACTCGCCAATATAATTAATTAAATGTAAATAAGTATAAGTTTCCTTCCCATTTAATATCGATTACTATTTATAAATCGGAGATTGTTAAACATGGAAACGTTTCAACGATAACCATGAAAATTTTATTTCATTAAATTTTCTGACGAGTGAATCCGCGAGCTACGGCAAGTATGCTTATAATTATCTTAGATTATATTGTACTAACGAGATTCCCTCGGCTTTGCACGGATGCTATTACTGCAAATTATAACACAAACCTTTATCGTTTATCGTTCTTTTCATTAATGAATACCGTAACAAATCCGTTGGGTGGAATAGAAGAAGTAAGCGGAGATACAGACAGACGCGGACAGCGACTTCAATTTATATATGTAGGCATGAATGAAAAAAATGGTCACCGTGAGTCAACCGTAAGAGATAGAGACTATGCAGAATAAAATTTGCAAAAAAAAAATTGCATCCGTACGAAGCCACACGCGGGACGCTATTATTAAACAAAATATAATTCACTCAGTGTTTTAAAGTGAAATTCAGCATTTTTATTATTAAGCATTTTATTATAGAGCTAGGAAAATCTCTATAGAAGACCATTAAATACATGTGCCTACAATACACCATCCACCAATATCAACTAAGTTTAATTGCTTCAAATGTTTATTTTATTAAACCATAAAAATGATACGAAACGTTATCTTGTAACTAATTTCGTGAGCAAATATGAAAACGCCTAGTGCAAATTGTTTTGTTACTCCAATATGGTATATATCCTAAGTTTTGTTAGTTTCAATTACGTTTCTTAATGTTATTTTTTCCAGTTAAATATTAACTCTAAACAAAACTCACGTGGGAATGTTTGAACAGAATAGGTGTATATGCAAATACAATAAAGCCTGACCGAGACTATGGGTACACTCGTTAGACGTTTGAGAAATTTTATATGTTAAAAATAGTAGGTTTTTTTAAATATGTTAAAAGGAAAGTTAATTTTTTTCTACATGCTTTAGTAGTAGAAGGGCACACAGCGTTTCGGAGTCATTTGGGCAGCCCGTCTGGCGGCAGTTCCCCCATACTGTGAAAAATTATTTTTTCCCTTACTGTGAAATGGTAAAACGATAAAACTGTGACCACCGTGAAGTAACAGCACGTATGCTGTTGTGTTTCTGTGAGTAATTAATAGATTTGCCATTTCCCTATCCCTTCTCAATCCCTTAATCCTAGTATAGTCGACAGTGCACTTGCAGCACCTGTGGTGTTGCTTGTGTTATAGGCGACGGTAGCCACCTACCATCAAGCGGACCGTCAGATTGGTTGCCTACCTCTTAATAAAAAAAAACCCAATTAAAGTAACATTACAGCACACCATCTCGCATTAGAATGTTTGAAAGTTCATCGCACTTTCCTTTGAAAGTATTATTGTGAAATAATAAAAAACGATAAGGGATTAGGATCGCGTGCCGCCAGCTTTGCAGCCCCAGTTGAAAAACCTTTACTTTCTCCTCGATTTGCATGCTTGGTTTTTCGTACTAACTTCTGCTCGCGACTTTTCTCGCGGTAAAGTGCTGAAGTAAATACTCGTATACCTAAACGATTTAAAATTTAATTTTCATAAGCGATTAGAGATTTTATCTTAATTTTAATACTTACTAGCCTACTTACTTAAAGGCTTCAAAAATATTTATTTATTTATTTTAATTAAAATACCAAAAAATATATAGCATAAACAAATACATTTACATTTGCATGCTAATGTATTAATGAATAAATAAATAAATATTACAATAGTTAACAATAAACATTTTTTTAGGATGATATTGACATAACGAAAGGAAAAGATCAGACCTAAAGGGAAAGCAACAAGAAAGTTTTGTACTTGTAAAATATTGAAACATCTTGTATAAAATATTATCTCTTTTGAATTAAAATATTATATTATCTCTTTTGAATTCATAAATAAAATTTATTCTTCATACATTACATTCATACATAATTAAAAATTTGAAATAAAAAATGTACGGACATAAGATTGAAATTATTATAGAAGTGATATTAATTGTGAATCTTTTCTTGGAACAATGAATACGGATCGAAAATAAATGACCCCACTTTTATTAAATGCTCTTTTTAAAAACTGTAAATTTTAAATTACTATTAGTTTATAGTGAGTTTATGTGGTATTTACAAAACAATAAAACCTGTACCTACTGTTTCTTTCACGATCACCATGTAAGTGATCGTGAAATGCATGTGTTGCCATTGAACAAAGTCGTAAAATATGAATCGTATAACTCCGTAGTAAGAACACAGTCCTTAAAGTATTCCCTAAGTTATTTATGAATTTATTTTCCCCTTTATTGCTTTTTTATTCTTCCCCTTCCTTCGAACCCTTTCAAATTGATATTTGGTGAAATGGCGCCAGTTTCTGTAGGCTATTTGGAGTTAACTTTTCTTTTGTGGGGAATGAATAGGTTTTTTTTTTGAAACTCAACCACTGCAAAATTGCTATCACATTTCACATTGACTAGGGAAGGAAGTAAAACTAAGTAATTAATCATATATGCAGTATTGTTTGCGAGATGAACTTAGAAAATTAAATTTAGAATGGTTTTCTTATGCTTATACACGTCGCTTTAGATAAATTTGAAAAGAAAAATATTATCTGAAAGTAATTCAAGTTGTGAGCAGTCTTTCGTAAACCAATATTCCGACTAAAGCTTCAAAGTTAGTCTTAAACTTGAGAGATAGAGAAAATTTACCATGGAACTAGTTTTTCGATTCAAGATTTAAAAAAACTGCTATTGTACATTTAGTTGGCAATTTCCAATAAAGGAAATAATTCGTGTCATAATAATATATTACGCAATAAAAATAACTTATTAATATTTTTATTAGTAGTTTCTCGTTTTAATTTTTCTAAAATAGATCCATTAAATAACAGACCTCTGCAAATACATCAAATTATTATTTAAATTAATATTATTTGCCATATTTTTTTTAATTTTGATTTTTAAGAAGTTTTAAGAAAACCGGGGTCCTGAGATATCGAATTCGATATTTAATTTCTGTAAAATGTTTTATTAGTAAATCATAGGTATGATTTAATTTGTTTACTTAATTTTTTTTAATATTTTAATTTTCTTATAAAAAAAAAGTACATTGTATTGATACTTTCTCATACTGACACATCAAATGTGATGAATCTCAGTTAAAATACAAAAGCTATATACTAATACGTAATTGTTGTCTATTTGGATGAATTTAAAATAACCCCCAATGATGTATCGTCTTAATAAAAATGTGGATCCATTCGTCTTTTCTTTGATAGTGGGTACGCAATGATTTATGGAGATTGTAGCGTTGCTCTTGGGGGGTTGCATGAATGAAACAAATAAATCGTTTAGGTATACAAATTGTTAGCATTTTTCAATAGTCATGCTGGCTTGCTTATCGACTTAGGAGTAATTTATTAAGAACAACAAATAGGAATGCGGGAACTCACTTGCAGGGAAGCTCTATAAAACCTAAATCTATTTATCTGTACATATTTATATAAAAAAGAAAGTCGTGTTAGTTACATAATTGTTAACTCAATTGCTATGATCTTTGATTTGTTAAAACATCTGAAATATTCACGAAAAAAAATTTGTGAATAAAATTCATTTCATGAAAACGTTTGAATTATGATTTAAGAAGAAGTTGACTTCATTTTATAATACGTATAGATGTAGAATTGGAGATAATAAAAAACGATTATGTAAATAGTAACGATCAATTAAAAAAAAAAAAACCACTTCAGTTCATTTCAATGTTCTATGTTGAATACGTAAAATTGATTCAGGTCTGGTCCGGTCCATGGAAGGAAAATGTTTTTATTCATAGCCTTGACAGTGGCAATTCGTTTAGCGAACCTGTTAAATGAATTATGCATATCGCTTGTATATTTAATTTTTTTTTTATGGAAAATTTAACACTTCACCAGTATAGGTGTTCCAATGAAACTTAATATTTTGTATCAATGACTTTGTTACGTGAATACCTACTTCTTTAAGTTTTGCGGGGCAATTCAGAAAGTTAATGAGAATGGTATAAATAATCCACAATTTATTTATACCACTCGATAGCTAAAGGATCAAACATTTTTTGGTATATATGGTATATTCGAATTCGTTGCATATATACAAATACATATAATACGCTCAAAGAAAATATTACTTGTAATGTACACGTATTCACGTAGACCATACTTACTTACCTTATATATTTTTAATTTAACACTGCATATAGAAGAAGTTCAAAACATAAAATTTATTTAATTCTAATGGCTGCGCATCTTCAACACTGCAAACCAAGCCAACTTATAGCGGGACATTTCATACATATATAATTTAGAATTTTAGACACTGTTCTACTATTATTACAGCAAAACTTACAGCAGATATAGCATGTTTTAGCTCAACAGAGTCGGGGGTTAGTTTATAATTTTTAGTTACATCTTGTTGGAGTTTACTCCTTAAGAATCGATTTGCATATAATATAACCCCGTGGTGTTTATGGGAGTAAAATCAAAATTATTACACGAATGCGTTATGTTATGCGTTATAGTTACGTTAAATTTTTTTGAATATTTTAGAAGTTTCAGAGATATCGCGCCATCTACACAATATTATTTAAAAAAAGAACAATTTTGTTCTTTCGGCGTGTTCGAATTGTGAAAATTTAAATTTTATAATCATTCGTAAGGAGTAAACTCCAGTCGTGTGTCGGAGCTGACCAACACTTTTTTTTTTAATTATGTGTTTTACATTTTAAATAAATAAAATGTCACCTATATTCAAAACAAAAACAAGTTTGCCGTTTGCCTAGTCTGGTGTCCCACTTACGTACATAATATGTTCGTCCTATTGTTGTGTGCTTCAGTATGTGCTTGTGGTTCCTACTATGACGTGACAATCACTTCACAATACACAATATGAGATAAAGTGAGGGAGTCTGATTGCAGGTGTCGCATCGAGCGCAATGCAGTGCTTCCACTAAATCCAGCCTGACCTCATTTCGAATTCAAATGATAATCTATGGAACGTTTCAAATCGATTTATTAATTATCTTCTAAAGCATCACTCTCGCGGTTTCTTGTGTTTGTTGGTGAGGTATCGACATACCATCAGGTAGGCCGTCAGGCTGCCTGCCGTTCGCGATCGTAGAAGAATATAATATTCGATGCATTGTTTATATATTTTCCCATTTTCCTTATCAAACTTGTTCACTAAAAACCCTTCCCTTTCACTAAAATGACCTTAACGACAAGAAATTACTTAATAACAATTGACAGTTATTAAAGTCGTACTTACTTACCTCAATCTATTTTTAAGGTTGTATAATAGTTCATTTCAAAAGTCGAATACCGTATTTGGCCTACATAACAACAGTCTCAATTAATTGAATATCTTTTATATTATTTTATATTAAGGTAGGCATGTTATTAAAAATAATCAATATTTTCTATAATCTATACGTACCTATCTATATTATAAAATAAAGTCGTTGTCCGTCTCTATTTGTTCCTCGCTAATTTCTTCTAAATCACCCAACAGATTTTAATTGCGGTTTTCACTATTGAAAAGAGCGACAAACGAGGAAAGTTTGTGTATGTAATTTGCAAAAAAAATAATGCCATCTTGTGAAAACGGGGCGGGTCGCTCTGTCGAGGTTTTGCATAACTTTATGTAATCTATACTAATATTATAAAGAGATAAGATTTGTATTTTTTGTATGCAGGTTTGATAGCGGTACAATGAAACCTTATCTACATACGAAATTTAAATTATTGCTAGCTGTAGCCGGCGGTTCTTTATTAGTTCCCGAATGCACTTATTACTTATTTTATTTATTTATTAAATTATCTATACAAACTTTCATAAATATTCAAAGATCTCCAAACAAAATAAAGTATGTAAATGGGTTTACCACCGGTTGAGAAAGCTGTCTCTAAGAAACATCAACATCCGGACAAAATCCGAACAATCCGCAGTTAAGTACTCTGCTTAAATATCTTTTAAAATATTAAATAATAAATAATCGGACCACTTTGAATTTCTAGCGTTCGCGGTGGAAACGCTCGGAGTGTGGTCACCCGATGCTAAATCCTTCGGGAAAGAGATAGGAAAACTTCTAATCGAGAAATCGGGCGATCGGCGCGCCAGCTCTTTCTTCACGCAACGTATAGCGTTAGAAATTCAAAGAGGTAACACTGCAAGCGTCCTGGGTACTACGCAAGATTCGGCGGAGCTAAACGAGTTATTCTTTTTGGCCAATTAGTTTCCTCCACGCCCCTGCCTTCCCAGCATGCACATGGTTTAATTATTTTTTCAAGTGTTGTTATTATTTCTTATTTTTGTTTGTTTAATTGTTAGTTAGTAAATTAGTAGATTAAAATAGGATAATTAAGTGTTTAGTTAAATCAAATTATGTAATATATAAATTTATTAATAAAAAACTTAACAAATAAAAAAATAATAATAAATATACATTGAATGTCAATCCCCATTATTGCCAGCCACTTTAATTTTATATCATGTATATATAGTTATAGTATTGACGTTGGCGATGAAAGTTGGTCCAATAAAATTTGTTCGCTATAACAACTTTTATTTGGCTCAAATATCGTGAAAGATCAAACTTATCTTTTATTAACTTCAACCGTAGAAGCCAGCAATCGCCAATCACAATTCATTGAAAACAATTTATATGATTGTTTAGCTTGGCTTAATGGCAATAATTTATGCTAAACAATATTTCAAAAAACTACATCAAGGCCAGTCAGATGTTTTTAGCTATAATTTATGAAGATCTGTTCAGTCAGGCGTTTGAAGATTATAAGCCTAAATAAATTCCACAGGTTCGATTAATGTGAAATTTGGTTAATTATTATTTCGGTATAATCTAATAAATTATTATTATTTCGGTATTATTATTTCGGTGTGACATGGTAACCTGGACCTGATGCTGCAGCATCAAGAAGTCTGCGGGACATCCAACTTCATATCAACAGCAGGAATAGCTTAGGCTCAATAGAATGTCGGCAGTTAGTTTATAATTTTTAATTATATCTTATGGAAGAAATAAAATATATCCTCCAGATTTCGGTTTTTAAATAATAATTCAGTATAACGTTTCATTTTGTTTATTTAGAAACGTCATTCTCTTTTGAAAGTTCTAAATTGAGGGTCGTCGAACGCTAGCGAAGGGTGTTACCAATATAGCGACAGGTTTATACGTAGTACCAACATTGGCGCCCGGCCCCAAGCTCCGGGCTATTTACCTATCCTAAATTATGCGGCTTATTACCATTGCGCTGTTTGTTCAATGGCCATATTGAATGATTACATTTAGGCGGTAATAAATTGCGTCTCACTATCTATATGATATCATTGCGTTTAAATTTATTCAAATGTAAGCGTAGGTATCTAGGAGGATTCGTGTGCTGTTTATTATCCATTTTACAAATTCACTGTTACCACTCAAATATATTTTCAGATAGTGACGGAGATTTTATTATTATTATTTAAGACTAGCTGTATCTGCGTCTTCGTACGCGCTGTAGTTAGTTTTTTTTAAATCCCACAGGAATCTAACATTCTTCTAGGATAAAAAGTATCGTATCAGTTATACGATTAACATCCTTGTAATCTTGAATACATCAGTGAAAACCGCATTTAAATCGGTTAAGCCGTGCTTGAGATTAGCGTACACAAATGTTGTGCATTTGTACACAAATAGCGTACACAAATGCACAAACAAACAAACGAAAATTCTAAAAAAAACTTTTTGACCTAGTTAATATAAGTACAACGTGCTCAAAGGATCTAATTTGTGTGATCTTCCTTACTAAAGTCCTTTCTTAGGCAAACAAGCCTCAGCTTTTCTATAGCTTCGTTAGCGAATAAAGCTCGAGGAAAGTTGCTTTTTACGACTTTTGTCTGTCATAAAAAGGTAACTGAGCAAACATTGTAGGTAAGTTCTTCATTATATATAAGCTCTTCGACTATATTTGTATATACTAGCCGGTGCCCGCGACTTCATCTTAAGGTCTGACTGAATATACATTTTCGGGAGAGGATTATTATCATGATACGAATGTTATCATTTTTCATTTATAATTTTTATATCAATTATTTATCAATAATTAATCAAATAATGATTACTGTAATTTATGTAAGGATCTTAAATTTTTTTTTCAAAATAATATACAGCCTATCTTTCTAGCTGAAAATGTAGCTTTCTATAGATAAAAGAGTTTCTAGAATCAGTTAAGCAGTTTTTGAATTTATCCATTACAAATAAACGTAGAAAAATATCTTTATAATATTAATGTATATATTATTTAAATACTAGAAGCATGCAAAGCTATCGTACTAAGTTCTTAAATCAAGTAATTATTGGGTAAGTAGGTAGGTAGTACAAAAGTATCGGTAACATGTGGTAAATCTGTTGCGGAGGAATTTACTATATATGTACACACCCAATACACGTTATGAACACAATAAGTTGTAAGTATACACGTGTTCAGATATGATAGTGAGTGTTATCTTTTGGTGATGTTTGTCCAGGATTACCTGCTCGTTGCCGGCCATGGCCGACACTCAAGTTCAAAGTGTCAAGGTTTTATTTGTTGTAAGTGGATATTAAATGTTACAGATACCTATGTCAATTATTCTCGATACCTATTTATTAATAATACGAATTCTTTTTAGTTTAAAAATCAAAAATATATAAAAAAAACTAGCCTGTGCCCACGACTTGGTCCACGTTGAAAATCAAGATAAAAAACGCCTGACGAAATATGTAAACCAAATATTACGCCCGACATTATACAATTTATTGGATCTTTATTTTTAGATAGCTGGTGCACGCTGCTTAGCCCGCATATAATATTTAGTTTATGTTCATTCTGAAATTCTGTTCTAACTAATGGTGAAAGAATTTTTTAAATCGGATGAGTAGTTTCGAAAATTACCTCCTACATACATACATACATACATACAAACAAACATACAAACTTTACCTCTTTATAATATTAGTATAGATAGTTAATAGTTGTTATAAAGTAACTCTATGAAAAATGTATAAAAGTACAAACAAAATTTCTCTATAATTAATTATGAAGAAATTTTTAGTGCAAGTTTATTATTATTTTTACCCTAGATTATTATATTTTAAATTAAAAAAAAAATAATTTTACTCAAGTTATTGAGATAATATTAAATTTTATTTAAAGCATTAAGGTTATATTAATATTGCCTTTATTTAATACTTAGTGATGTAACTTAACTTATTTAATGTTTAGTAATGTAATTTACTTAAAATTAAATTTATTTTCAGAAGTATATTATTATTGTTACGTATTTGCATGTGTTCTGCATGCGGCTGCAAATTCCATGTTAACCAGCTCTCTTATACATCTAAATTCAAGCCGACCGGATGTTATTCGTCAATGCGCGGACCCGCCAAAGGGTAAGCGAAGGACAAAGTGATATCGGAATTTCAAATGTGGCGCCAGATATCTTTGAAAATTTTAAATATAGCCATTGCATCATTCTCCTCACTTTTCTAATAACCGTCGTCAACCAGAGATATTGTATTAGCGCTAATTACAGCGTTATTTTTTTTAGATTATTTAAGGTTAAGGCCCCGGTTTCCGTCTTACCATAACATTGAAATCGTTAGGTTATTCGAATACCTAAGTGCTTTTATGGTACAAAAATTCTCACTAATATTATAAATATACGAAAGCTTGTGAGAATGGATGGATAAATGTATGGATGTTTGTTACTCTTTCACATAAAAACTACTGAACGGATTTGAATAAAATTTGGGACACATATAGTTCATTACCTAGATTAATATATAGGGTACTTTTTATCCTGATGTGTTAATTGTTAATGAATTAATTGAATGTGTTAATTTAAAACAATTACATATGATGATGTAAACAAGTAATTTTTATAAAATTACCTAAAAACTAAAAAAATATTTAATTTATACGATGTCTATTGTATTAAACTTCACTACGGTTGCCAGCACACATACACATACACCTGTGGCGTAGCCAACTACCATCAAATAGAGCATCAGCCTGTCTGGCGACTTTAACATAAAAAAGATGTTATCCAATAAATCGGATTTTATACTTTCATTACTATGGCCATGACCATAATTGTCATCAAGCTAAAATTTCACAAACAACTAAGTATAGCTAAAACTTAAAACACTGTACCCAGGTGACAATTTGTTGAAACTAACGAATTATATCAACACATTTTTATTTCAATATTAGGTAATATAAAACATGAGCTCTCTTCATAACATGTTTTCTTGTAAATGTAAATGAATTTCTACTGAGAAATGTGATGTAATGGGGTGTGTGGGAGTGCGGTTGGCGCACGGTACGGCACGAGGGCAAGCGGGGGTTTTGGGCAGCAGAGCGTGGCCACCACCTGTCTCGACTGTTGGCTCCACCGGTGCAGCCGACCCCACACCTCATATCGTGCCTTATTAACGAACTTCATATTCCAAAATCTCGTAAGCCTTATTTGTATGTAAATAGTTGGTGTTGATTCTAATACTTCTTATAGAATTTTTTTAACTATTCCTGTATCGACCTGAACATCGTATATTACGCACGCAAAGTTTACCACTTAAACTTACTTTGCATTGGTAGGACTACTTATATGTCTACAGACTGTTTAGTCTTCTAGGTTTTCTCTTAAAAAGGATCATTATATTTCTAATCATTATACTACTGTCTACTTCTACTCTAGAAAGTGCCCTGCCACTACTTTCGAAATCCAGACCAGAGCCAACTTTGAAAAGTTCATTTACAAAGTTTACCCTGCCGGGTATAGAACCCGGAAACACACTAACCACTCATCTAACGGGCTCGTCAAAAAAATGATAAAAATAGGAAAAAGAAGATTAAATATTCCCTTCTAAAAATTTAATGTGTGGTTTGATTTACAGACATATTACGAGTATTTCGATGGGTTTAATAAAATCATATATTTATATTATTGTGTCAGTATTATTTATAAAATTTAAAAAAGTTGCAATATAAATTCCAATGAATCCAACGATTCGTCAGTTGAATCAGTTTCAGGAGGCGTGGTCAGCAAAAAACCCATCAAATCAATTCACGTTTCTTGTAATTCTTAAATAACATAACGATTGTTATGTTGTTATGTTATGTTATTATGCTGACGAACACTAAAGGGAATTTTTAATTTCAATGAAGCTACCTTGAACTGATCATGAACATTGACTGTCATCATACATATATAACTTAATATTATATAAGCTCTATATTACACACAATTTGTAAATATTTATAACTTAATTTTAGATATAAATAAATATTGAATGTTTACGTGATTTCAATTCAATTCAATTTAAAAATTTGAAGTTACATAAAAAATATAATTTAGGGCAATTGTTTATCCAAATGAAAATTTTATTGAACCATTAATTTAGACAATGGGTCTTGCAAATAAAATTACAAGAAGTCTAAAGCTTTATCAAAAAGGAATGAATATAAGAGAATTTTTATATAAACGAAACCCTAAAAAAATTCTCAATTGTAAGTCGATACGGGCAGTAGGCACGCGCCGCTGACATATGCTTCACCAGTAGTTCCCCCTTTTAAAATGCTTTTCAAATTTTTTATTTTGCTTGCGCTCTTACCTTAAGGGAGTTTATAATTTATTATAATATTCAAGGTGATCCTGATCCTAAGACGACATTGAGAAAGCTACTCGAGCTGCTTGCAATTTTTTTAGACGTTGACGAGAACGTGTTTTTAATGTTTCTGTTTACAAATATTACAACCATATGGCTGTTTCATTAAGAAAGGTTTCCTTCGCAATAAGTCGTTTCAAATTACAGGAGGGTACTTCGTTCAATTGTTATTGAACCTTCACCATCATTGCGTTTCCATCGAGTGTGAAATACGTAAAAGCATGCAATTTGTATAAAATTACATGGGATTAGGTTTCCAACACTTGTTTTAGTTGGCTATACCGTTGTTAAAGTTTAATAAATAATTATTTCTGTTAATCGCAGTTAACAAGACATTGGCAGTGTGTTGTTTTGAATATTTAGTAGTGGCAGGACACACTGTGTTTCGCAGTCAATTAGGCAGCCCGTCTGGCGGCCGTAACCACCCCCTTACGAAATACCACTGTGAATTAACAGCACGTGTGCTTTTGTGTTTCGGTGTGTGTAAGGGATGCATTGGTCCATTACCCTATTGCTTTTAATCCCTTATCCTCAATTATTGAATCCTACTATGGCCTGCAGCGCACTTGAAAAACCTATGACATTGCTTATGGTACAGGCGACGGTAGCCACCTACCATCAAGTAGACCATCAGCATGTCTGTCAACCTTGACATAAAAAAATACTATATAGAGAAAATAAATTTTAATTGTTTATATTGTATTGTTTGCGGTTAGCGTGTTCAGAACCCGCGAGCGCATCAGCTTGTCAAGAAGCAGATGTTAGAATACTCATTAGACTGTTAAAGGTCTTCTACGCATTCGGATGTGAGAATTGAAATTGTGATAATTTAATTAGACTATTTCTATTTCATCGTAGCCAATAAGCTTCCCTTTTTCTTAAGTGTAAATACATTTATTCAATAATTTTATTGGTCATATATTTTTGTCAGGCGTTGAATTTTAATTTTAATTTTTAGTTGAGCCCTTGGTGACAGGCGACAGCTCTTATTTCTAGATGAAAGGTATATCCTTTTTTGTACCCCTGACAATGTGTTTGCAAAATTTCATGACGGTCAGTTGGTGAAAGCATAATAAACCCATAAACAAACTGACTTTCGCATTTATAATATTAGGATTTAATATTCAAATAAGCCCTCCTAGAAGATTCTAAGTATCAAGAGTGATTTCTACTGTAACTGGTAAAGCTGGTTTAAAATTTGTATTGGGATTTCCGGGCCACCAACCTAAGCTTAATCATAGACTGCGCCGCAGCTTATCTTTAAAGGTCATGCCACACTGGAAGCGAATCGAAAAGAAGATAAGTTCGTTTCGCTTCGCTAATGTTGCTATCGCGTCTTTTCATTCTTGGGTTCACACCGGGAACTACATAGCTGAAGTACGTCAGCGATACAAACTTGTGAGCTGGCGATCCCAACGAAGTGAAGTACCAACCCTCGCATGGGGGGAAAAGAGAGGTACCCTAGCGCGTAACTAGCGTCGACTGGCGACCGTCTCGCATGGCTAGTTCGTTCACGTAGCTATTGCAACATTCACTTGTACCTAGTCACATCACTACATCGTTCGTTTCCAGTGTGAACCCACTTAACTTTGCTCTTAGTTGTGCGACATGAGCGAAACGAACCTTCGCTCCAAGTGTGGCCATGCAGTAACTGCATTAATGTACCGGGGCTACATCCGTAGTATAAGACATCTAAGTTGTCTGTGTTTTATAAAAAGTCTAAGAGCTAGAGTTCGCAACAACTACGAATGCCTCCAGTAGATGGCGTATGGCAGTTATGACTACTCAGCGCCGCACCTGGCAGTTAGCCGTTTTCACACTTTGTTTTATGTTATTTCTAAGTTATAAAACTCTATTAACGCGCTTATTCACCACAGCTTTTAGATTCCTATTGAAATTATTTTCATTAAATTATTTATGTTTAAGTTTATGTCATAATAATTTTATACAGATGGGGCTAAAATCTTAAACTAATTACAACAAAAACCTATAAATTTACTAAACAAAATAACATAGAAATTTCATAATTTATCTTCAGATGGAAATTGTGAAAATTCACCGCCTCAATTTCGATACCTTCACCCAACTCACAATACAAAATGTTTCAACATGATGCAGACACGTGAAGGCCTTCAAAGTTATTGAGTTCAAACTTAATAATTAATCACACTTGTTAACCAGTCTCCCTGTATAGCCGAAATTATTCCGCTCACTTAGAAACAGCCGGTCGGGTAACGTAGCGTATTTCGTACGTCTAAACATTTTGATAAATTACCCGCCGTTTACTTTCAATCAATAAACCCTTAAATTTTCAAAGCTCCACGCCCGTACTTCCGTGCTTAATATTTCATTTAATAATCGCCTATTCAATGTCGTGCACTTATTACACCTTCAAATAAATATACGAACTTACTCATTTATTATATACTTATATATAATAGTTATTCATTCATATTACATTCAGAAATGTAAGAAAAAATGGTGCGTGGCTGTCACCGGCCATGTGATTTACGTGAATTTTTACGTATTATTTATTTTAAAATTAAAATGAAAATTTACGTACGTTGCGAGTAATATTTTCTTTGAGTGTATTTATTATATGTATATATTCAACGAATTTCAATAAAGCATAATATATAGTTATACCAAAAAATACTTTTCTTTCAGCTATCGAATGGTGTAATTTAATTTTGAATGTAGATGATAGATACGTAGTAGCTATCGCATCAAAATCTATCCCCTATATTGTTATCACCCCGAATAGGGAAATAGGATCTGGTATAATTTTTCTCACTCACCGAAACAGAACAGCACTCATGCTGTCATTTAACGATGATCTTCTGTAAGGGGGTGCCCAAATGACTGCGAAACGCAGTGTGCCCTGCCACCACTTGATCAAGACCAGTAGAAAAGTTCATTTACAAAGTTGGCACTGCCGGAAATGGAAAATTTATGCAATATCAGTGTTTTTTGTGATAAATCGCGGAAGGCAGACTTACAGTTCAATTAGATATAAATAATTAGGCGATGTATACAAGCGCGCTGATATAATAAAGTTAAATTTCAAATTAAAATCGAGAAGGTGGGAATAGGTTGGGATCTAATATTCTTTCTCACACGCTCTGATGCAATAGTACCTGTGTTGTCATTTCACCGTACTTTTTTTTACCGTTAGTAATAATTTACTGACGGTAAAAAAAAATATAAACGGATTTTTTGTTTCAATAGAACCTTATGCTCTATGCCAGATTAAGAATATTATGTCGTACAATACAATTGTGCCCGACGCCTTCCCTTATAACAGATTTATCTTTCATTGTATACGATCGAGTCATAAATGTATTGCCAAAACGTTTATGGGCCACACGTTTTCCCTCGTCAGTAATAAAACACACGATTTATAAAAGCAACTTTGGCAACAATGTACCTAGTTTAAAAGCACCGGAAAAACTGTTTAAAATTTAATAGCATGATATATAACACATTCCTTGTATTTCTTTATATAAGTACTAGAAAAAAAGTGCTAAAGTTTAGTGTCTAATACAGAATTATTTTCGATGAATCTATATAAATTTGCATGACTTAATTATATATTTCTGTATATATGACTGTTTCTTTTTAAATAAAATAAAATAAAGCGATCCCAGCAGACTTGGTCCAGCCTGAACCCAATTAAGGGTAGCAGGTAGGTAGGTAGATGGTTACCGTCGCCTGCAGGTTACCGATGCGCTGCCATCCGTTTAGGTTTACCCACAGTCTTTTGAGTCATATTTATATACAAGCCATTACAGTTCTTAAATTCGTATGGTGATCACTTTAATCAATTTTAAATTTTCAGTGACAGCTTTCTTAGCTCGAATGCTTGACTGTTGAAAATCCAAATGTGATTGGGATTCAGATTGAACCTTGTCAAGAAAAAACATTTTGCAGACAACTTAGAAGACGTAGAAGACTAGAATTGTATGCTAGAATGTGTAAGCGTGGTAGACTATAAAAGTACACAACTTCACGGTTAAGAAAGGCCTATGCCCTGTAGTTATTATACTTGCTTATATTATGCAACTTATCAGCCTAAATTATCATTATTTGATGATGATGATGAACGCAGGGAAGATTGAATCAATCAATAAATACAGTTGCCATGTTGAAGATTTAGCACAGTGGCAGTTTACGAGGCAATCTGGGACATTGTTATCTAACAGTGCCGCTAGGCGACGTCTGTAGGAGGGTGGTGGGCATCAGACGCTTTGGCGTCGGGCGGTGCGACGTGGCGCCTTTCTCTCATCTCGCTAAGATAGGGTTCACACAATTTTCATTTATATTTTTATTATAATGTCCACTTTTTCTTATTTTTCCAATTTAAATTGTAACTTATATTATAACTGCAAAAGAGAGTTTGTTTTTTTACACTTTCACTAGTCGAACGATCATCATGAAAGTTAATTGGTAATTAAAAAAAATATTAGTTTATTCATTTCACATTATATAAAATGACAAATGCATTCAATTTTTTTTTAAATATTCGTTGGTCTCAGGAAGATTTTTTTGAAGGGTAAAATTGGAAAATTGGCCGGGAAACTCCATTTTAACTCCATTTTCTTTTTCCCATTTAGTTTTGAAAGAACGACGTCTGTCGTGTCAGCTATAATATCTTATTAAAACTTTACAAAACGCTACACGATCAAAATGTGACAAAAAGAACATTAAAAAAGTCCTCTATTTTAAAAAACTACCTTTAATAACCCTAGAACGAATGTTTTATTCGTGTTCAGAGGCGTTGTAAATTGGGACTTCATTTGAAAAGAGTCTAGAGCCCTCTCACTCAACACAAACTGTGACGCTTTTTTAATTGTAGAGTGCGAATTAAAGTGCATTTGTACGAGCTGTTCGCTCAAGATTTCATTTAAGTAATCATACCTCACAAATTTTATTTTTGGATTCATATAGCAAGCATGATTTCCACTACATGAAGAGCAGTACAAGGGCACTGCCATGAAGTAGCATACAGATTAACGCGCCGCATTTAGCATTAACCTTCTTACAGAAGATTAACTTCAAATTATAGCGCTGCCGAGCTTTGTTTAATTACAAGAGATGTTTTTTTTTACATAAAGGTCGGTTTTACATACTTGATAGTTGGCTACCGTTCGCCTATTAATATAAGCAACGCCATAGGTACTGCAATAACACTGCCGATCTTAGTAAGATGAATCCCTATTAAGCATACTCACTCACTGAAACAAAAAATCCCATTCGCTTTTATTTTATGGTGAACTTACAATATATACTTAATAGACTATGCAAGAACTTAAGATAACATGTCTCGTCAGCTTAGATCTGAACTCTCCAAACGATTTCTTTTATGTTAAGGTCATCAGACATGCTGACGATCCACTTGATGGTAGGTGGCTACCATCGCCTATAAAATAAGCAACGTCACAGATGCTGCAATTTCACGGTGGTAAAGCCTATTTAGATGAGCCTATTAGCCTGCTTTTAGATTCAAGAGTAATTCATTAAAATACTCGTATTATGCTCCCTCAAAAGTAACCATTGTTTTGCCATAAATGTGGTTCGATCCTTTGGCAACAACTTGGCTTCAATTTTCTGTTTCGTGACTTAGAACTCTTTAATTAAGCCCTGTCTTTATCAACTATTAAGGTTATACTAAATTACCATTTAACCCTAGCTATGTAGGAGGTGGCAGTTATTTGATAAACGCTCTTGTAACCCACATTTTCAGTCGAGAAAGTCAACGTACTTCGGATCGATATACGAGTCTGCTGTTCTCAGTTTTTCGGTATTCTCCGCCTTTGTACGAATGTGCTATATAACATTCACTATTGATTGTACGAATGTAGGCCATCACATTAATAGTTCATAAATACATATTTATTAAACAATTGAACGTTCCTTGGGTGTGGTCGTAAATTTTCTATTTTTACCGATCGTTTAGGGGTGTGTGTTATATTTCACCTAAATAAGGTTAAATACAGAAATAGATTCATTACTTACCCGAAAGAAATTGTCCCGAAGAAATCTCCCTTTATGACAATGCTTTTTTGTTAGCATATCATACAACAATTTTAACAAAAACCAATATTTAATTTTACCTAAGTTTATAAAATTTAGAATGTCCGTTTTCCAATACTTTCGTCATTCCTTATCCCTAATCAACGACGGTCGGCAGCGCACTTGCATGCAGCACCTGTGGCGTTTGCCACAGTTATAGCGTGTTATAAGCGACGGCAGCCATATACCTACCAGAGACGTAAAGGATCACATGGGATCCTTTACTTTTTGACATTTATGATTCATCGTAGTGTTACTTTCAATCCCATTGTCATTCAATGGTATTCAAAGAGATTACTTTACTTACCGTGGCTCCCATAAGATTTTTTAAATCGAAAAAAAAAAACGGTCTTTCTCAATTGATCTAACCAAAAAACAGCAACATATTTTTATTAGATACATACTCATTGTATGCTTCTGTTAGTTAAAAGTGTTAAAGGAATTTGATGTTCAACAACTTTTGATGGAGGGTTCTAAAGAACTTTTTTTATATTAAATGACGTAACGTGACATAAGCAAATTATAGTTGGAATTGTATCGTTTGTTTGTTTGTTACAGCCACCGAGCTAGACTTATTGGGCGCGTTGTCGCTACACAACACATCGCGCATCGGCATTTCTCTCACGCCGGGAATGCAACCGCAACGCACTGCCTACATCCTGCAAGGTAAACTGTCCTAATGTGGTCACCCTGAAATGATACCGCATATGCTTGTTCTTTTGGAACGTGACCCCATCGTTACTCTTTACGCTGTAATTCCATTCGGTCCATTTACTATTTTCACTTTAAAAAAAAATAATGTGATAAATATATCAAAGTGTATATCGACTCATAATCTATTTTACTGACCACAATTTCTCTGTTCACGGAATACAAAAGGGTTATAGCGTGTGCGCTAGTGTGTGGTCGTAAACAACCCAGGCCGCATTGATATACTACAGTAGCTAGTACTAGCAATCCATTTGATTGCAATTCTACGGCGTGCATAAAGGCTTCGTTACATATCTGATGGGGCGTGGAGTCTCAACGCCGTTCAAACAAAAAAAACCCACACTGTGCATATTATTATATGCTGAATAATTCTAATTGGGAATGCTTATTCCATTAAACTATATGGGCAATACGACCTTTTGGGGAACCCCCAGGTCATACTTAAAATTCGAAAAATTCTATTAGAATACTTTCTATTATGAAATTTAAATATTAGCTCTGTGTAACTTTATACAATCTTTGTGTAACTTTTTTTCATGGAATTCAGTGGATACCTACCCTTTGCAGTTGCAATTGCACCAGCGAGTATAGTATACAGAGCTCGCATAGTCAACCTGCCCCGTCTGATATGTTCCGCACGTATAAAACGGCGGCGGCGGCGGCGGGCGGCGTCGCCCATGCCGGAGGCACGCCTTTGTAGATTTTAATGTTCTACGTTCGTCTTCGTATATCTTATGTGCCATTTACGCCTTTTATACGCCACGTTGAAATCCACACTTGGGAAACATTTGCGCTTCAGAACACTTTTCTTCTGAGTTTGGTGAAATTATATTAAAAACTATTAAAATAAAAACTATTAAAAACTATTAAAACTATTAAAAACTATTAAATTTTATGATCAAATATTAAAAACCTGTGTGATGAAATTAACAAAAAAATTTAAATTCATTGTATTTCTATTGTAATACGAATTTATAATGTAATCCTTACATAGTGTAACTTAAAGTCGCTTTCCGCGTCTGTCTGTCTCTATATCCATTAACTTCTCCTAAACAACACAACGGATTTTGATGCTGTCTTCACCGTCAGTTAGATAATTTATCACGGATGGTTTATATATTACAATAAAACCTAATTAACTTTTTATGTAAGCAGAAAAAAAAACAATATTTTGCAACCAAGTCGCCGAAACTGTCCGCGTGTGTCTGTTTCTCCGCTAACTACTTCTAAACCATCCAACGGATTTTGAATCCGTTTCATCTCACTAATGGAAAGAGGGATAAACGAGAAAGGTATTTATTGTACAAAAAAAAATTGCATCCCGGGCGAAGCCGGGAGCGGGTCGCTAGTATTACTATAAATGCGAAGTAACTATCTTTTATGAATTATATTTTTTACAATTAAACCACTGTGTATGTTTTTGATAAACTGCTTATTATATCTTATTAGAATTTTTACTCTGTAGTTGTAGTTAATGAAATTTAATACATTTTTTTTTGTAATATAGAATGGTTATAATGTAATGTCAGGCGACGTTGTGTACATGAGGCATGACGTCATGATTTTTTTTTTTGATTGATTTCATCTTCCTTAGCGGAACTGTGTAGCTCCCTCACGAAAAATCACAATAGACAATATTGAATATACTCTCCCTCGCACTTGTCGTAGTTTGATATCGACTAAACAATGAATGCTATGCGGTGGTAAGTAAGTATAACGACTCGCTTCAATTGCTGGGGTGCCAGACAAATAATAGTTTTATTAAGATAGGGTCCGTGGAAAACAGCGATTCTCTAATAACGATATCATTTCATATTTTCGGATTCGAAGAAGAAATACACGGTCGATAGAGTTGTTCCCTTTTAACTAACAAATAAGGTAATACTCGTACATAGTTGCCAAAAATGTTTATTCAATCTTTTTTTGCTCATATACGATATTTTTGTAAGGCGTTGAATTTTTTATTTTATTTTTGGACGATGCCTCTTCAATCAAATTTCCCATAACTACCGTTGACGGACATATTAGGAAAAGAATTAAAATATAATTAAAACACAATAAAATAAAATCTTTTTTATCAACGATCTCAATATATTAATTTTAATAACTATATTTTAAGTAAAACGTTCAAACATTGACATTGATTTTTTGAAATATCATAGAAATAGCACGAATGCATTTTTTCTGCAAATCATATACACAAACCTTTCTCGTTTATATCGTCTTTTCATTAGTGAAAACCGTATCAAAATCTGTTGATTTACTTAGAAGTAAGCAGAGAAAGAGACAGTTGAATAGCTACTTAATTTTATAACCAGCCCGCGACTTCGGCCGCGTTGTAGTTCGTTTTTAGAACACACACATCTAGGCAATCATCAATACATCAGTGAAAACCACATTCAAATCGGTTAGCCGTTTTGAGATTAGCGTGCACAAACGCACAGACAAAGACTAAAAACTATTTTTTTCACCACGGTACAAATTGTTTTTTGAAAAAATATTTAATCTGCAGACACGGCTCGTTAACGACTTTATTATTATAGATATTAGTTAATATAGATGTATAGATAAGTCAATAATTTGACATATTTTTATATGAAATTGAGGTGATACGTCGGTCGCCTTGAAAATAAGTCTCACCAAGCATTTGTAATTACATTAGATAGTCGTTAAATATTTGAAATGCGAGAGTCCTGTTAATGACCCCACGAACCTGCTGCATTTGTCATGTTTCACTTATACGTAACGTAATCCACGCCATTAAGCAAGTTGCGCTCACTCGCGTAATTGTCGAAGGGTGACCGCCCCAATTTGTGGGGATCAAAGAGAAAGCCATATTGTCACGTCACCGGATTATATGTTAAGCGTCAAAAACATTAGCGCAATTTTTTGCGTACAATTCTTTTTTTTTATTCAAATGCTTGTTTTTTTATAATGAGCTATATACACTACTATGAAATTTTAAAGCACACTGAAGTGAAGGTTTTGAAAAAATAAATAAATTAAGTGTTTTAAAATGTAAGTATAGCAATCCAGAGAGATTATGCAGCCAGCATGTTGAGTACATTGCCATCTGGACCCAATTAAATAGTAAGTTTCATTTTATTGTATACTAGTCTTCCGCTCTCGGCTTCGCCCGGGTACAATATTTCAAGTTTTTATTCAGTTCTCTATTTTTTTAAACTAGGTACCTAATATTGACCTACTTTTTGTAAATTTTGACATGTTTATTATAATTGTACGTATGTTATGTATGTCGCAGTATAACCGGAAGGAAGGATTTTTGCAAAGATCCTGAAAGTACCTCGGAAGATTACAAAATTCATTGTTAGTTTCCTATTATCCGGTTCTTTGCAATCTTACTAGGATTTTTGCGAAAATCCGTTCTTTTCGATTATACTGCGACATATAAAATAAACAGGGTTACAAAATGAACAATTCGTTCTTAATAAAATATCCAATTGTTGGTTTGCGAGCGTAAACCGTCACAAATCCACAAATGACACAGCGGCGGGATGTCATTTGTGAAGTGTCCACGTCAAATATTTATTTAGCGTCAATCCGCGTGGGGAGATTTAATTAAACTGAAATGCTGGGGTTCAAAATGATACATTTTTATTTATTAAATGCTTATCCCTCACGTCGGCTAATGAAAACTTGAATTTGTAGGTATAAATAAATTATACATCTTTTATAAATTGAAATATGAAGCTATATTAGAATTTTCCCTTTCTTAGAGACTCGTCCGAGGGTCGTTTTTACTAAATTATTAAGACCTATGGAGTCAAATCAAAAGTACTATACGGTAGATAAAGTCTTAGTGGTTGTCGTGCTCCCTTTATTGTTAGAAACTAATTGATATTTAATAATACGTAATAAGGCGAAGGGACAGAACACGAAATGAATTATATTATTACTAGCTGACGCACGCGACTTCGTCCGCGTAACTTTATAAAATATATCCTATTTTTTAAGTTGGACGAAATTACAGATAGTTACGAAGTTTGATCAAAATCGGTTCAGTAGTTTAGGAGTTCATCGCGGAGGAACATGTGACACGTTATTTTTATTTATTAAGATTTATTTAATACTTACAAAGCAATTATTTTAAATAAAAGGCTATTACATTGTCATGATATAAGAAAGCCACTACCCGCTTCTTTCTGTTTCTCGGCTAACTTCTTCTTAACCAGCCAACCGATTTCGATACGATTTTCAATCATGAACTTTCCTACATATATGTGTTTTTGTGAATTTCCTTATATATATGTAGATTTACCGAAGTTTATCATATAATACATGTGAAACTATTTCTTCTACTATATGTATCATAAAAAAAAACTATACATCCGGCGATTTACCGGACGTAGATAAAACGCCGGATGTGGCAGCAACCCTGGAGTTAAAAGAATACTTGCGCAGTTAAAAGGTTATTAATGATATTCGTCACTTCCCGTGCATTTCATCTATGTGGATGTAAGAATATGTTTTTTGTCGTCTCAGTGTTATGACAGATCTAGGCTATAGTACACCGCGCTGCTGGCCTAGTTGGCAGGATTTCACATCTTTTAAAATTGCTAGTTTTTTAGGGGACGAAGGTTCTAGAATTTTCAGATATTTTTCTTACTTTCACTCTATTGACTTCCTCTTTACTTTCTTTTCCGTTAGAACAAATATCATATCTACGTACTGTCATTGTACTATGAGGAGAGTTTGTACTATTGATCGAACTATGCATTGTTCCTTCTCCAACCTCTGAAACAACTCCAATCACTAAAACGAATTTAGTGAATAAATTTCACGGAAAATGAACTGAAAATATTGAAGCGGGTGGATCAGCTGTCATTCAACCCAATATTATATTTGTTTAGGTATATGTACCAAACAGATTTTAATATAAGCAGTGTTTTTCCCTACTATGAACTTCTTGTTCGATATTTTCAGTTGTATTTCAGCACAATTGCCTCACAAACCTAAGAGAATTTATCGCTATTATTACGATATTAACACAAAACTTCACAACATACAGCAGAAGTATTGTCTTTCGTGGTGATTTTCAGTAAGGGTTGGTTACTGCCGCCAGACAGTCTACACAGTTTATGACTGGAGAACATAAAAGTAGTTTTTGTCTGTTTAGTATTTTATTTTCTGTACCTTTGATTTCTGTATTTATTTAATAAAATACAAGCAGTACATATATGTTTATACATACGTAATATATGATTTATACGATATAGATTTACAAATATACAATATACCTACAGTATTCAAATTATCTTGAAAGGTTGTTTGTGCCCGCAACTTTGTACGCGCGGTTTTCGGTATTTCGGTTTTCAGCATTTTTTTTTGCTTGTAAACTGATTGGAATGAGTCTAAAGCTTGCTACATCAGTGAAAACCGTATTTAAATCGGTCAAGCCGTTTTTGAGATAGGATATAGGTTCAACGTGTGCAATTTTTTAAAAATATTTTATGTACAGACAGCTCTTTTACGATTTTTTTATGCATATAGATTAATTTCAATAATAAGTTTTGTTTTGATACTGTATCTAAGCAACCGTATGAGTAGTATATGCTATGCAGAAGAGCTCCCTAAGTTCACCCTCGATAATTAAATCCCATATTCTATTACCCACTTTATTACACGGTCGGTCGCTTGAATGGTGTCCCTGGTAGTGTGCCAGGATGCGTCTGGGAAAATAAATATTTTATCACAGTTCGTACCCCAATATTTGGTTCGCATTGCGAATATGCCAACTGTGATTTCATTATTATTTAGTTACATCACTTTGACATACGGATGCCAATAATAAACGCCAAACGTTTTGTAGATTATTACAAAATAATATTCAACACTGCCAGACACTTCTTGTATGTCATAACTTCTGCTATGCTTTATAGACCTCTTTTATGCGGCAGCGTGTCGCCGGTATGATACTCCTTTTAATATCATCTATCTGCCAGTGAAAGTCCCGTCAGAATTGAACCAGCCGTTTCGGAGATAATCCGGAACAAACAAAGGGACGGACATAGAGACAAAAATTTTAAAAATAGGTTTTTTTATAAGTACTTTATATACTTTGATATAAATTTAGTAAAATGCAGTTATTTTGACGTTAAAAACACTTAAAGTATATACCTATAATTTGCAATTATTACTTCTGCAGAGTTTTTCTGAATATTGGCGATACGAAAGATTACCTTAATGGGTAAACAAGTACTAGTATAAGTTTGCTAATAAGTTAATTAAAATAATTAAAAAATATATGTGGCCTTGAAAAGTCTTGATAATTGTGTCTTGTATGTATTTCTATAAGAAATCCCGCATTGCAGCTGCACATTTATACGTGCCTAAAGGCATTGCCTCAAATAAATTTAATTTGGCAAGAATTTTGTATTCTTACCAACAACGATGTGAACTATACGAAAAGAAAGTTTCAGGTGAAGTTTTATTAATACATTTAAAATCAAGGCTTTTCATTGGTTTTTTTTTAAATAATAGGTTTAAATTTATTTCTGGACAAAATGCTATGATAATTACCCTTACTATGAAGACTAAGACTTTTAAAGGGTCATTTACACAAAAGTGAAAAAAAAAAAATTTAAAATTAATTCGTAGAAAGCGTAGCACTCTTGTAGCATATTTACGTAGCAACGCGTAGCGACAGTGGATTGGTGGCGTGGTTAGCAATTATAAATTAACATTTCAAACAAGTCACTTTTTTACATAAGGATATTTAACTTCTGTCTTTTAAATGGACTATTATAAAAAAAAGTTACTTTAATGTGGAGAATACGACCGTTCGTCACTTCTTCATAGAATTCCATAACATATCCATAAAATTCCAATAATAGACACAGCTAAAATAATTATATACATTAGTTATTTTAACATCCAAATAGTTTCTTTAATAATTCACGATTCACGGCCTATGGTGGTCTTGGATTATGATACGCAGGCTCATTAAAGCCTCCTCGGTATAAACATGATTGCGCCATTATGACGTTACCTAATGGCTACGTTACCTGATACTATCAAAATGTATTGCACTGCAAATACTGCAATACTACCTGCATTACATTTGGTAACCCTTTGGGTTTATAATTTTGATGGCAATTAGGGTTAGACAAAGTAATATATGTATAAGCTTTAAAATGATTTATTATATTTAACTTGATTACAAAAATACAAAAGAAGTAATCGGAATCTTGACATTGAACATAAAATATTTTATTTATCATATAATTTATTGATTATATAAATATTTTGAATGAAAATTCATGTGCTGAATATACTTACAAAAAAAGTTTCGACCTAGAAACATATATTTTTTCTAGAACACATACAAAGGCTATTTTATGATTTGGATTACATTCCATATATTTTTTAGACGTAATAGTCTTTCTTTTTAAGTAATAGTAAAAATCGTATTGATTTAAGAATTAAGAGGACAAAAGCAGATCCGGTTACTGAGATAGTGTTATAGTTAGAAAGTATTGTTGGTGTGTGGGCAGGTGAGTCGCGGTCACTACAACTGGACGCCAAAGCGTTCGAACGAGCATCTGAGCTTCTGCGCCGATCGCCCGAGTTCACGGTGCTGGCTGCACTCAAACAAGAGCCAGCCAACTCGGGCACTATACTTTCCTTCTCACACGGATACAACAGGTAATTTATATTTCGTGTCGATGTATTTTACATTATGTTGGAAAATTAAGCATGACATAAATGTTATACTTTAATACTTATACTTATTTGTAAATGTTTTCCATTTATCGTTAATTTAAAAGTACCTATAAGGAAGTAATAACACTTATCCAGCTCCATTCGCGTTACGCTGGACTATTTTGGTTAAATTTATAGAGCTCCGCTTCTGTTAGCCGCGTATTTTTATTAGAATATAATAAATATAATAAGACATATCAAATGTACATGGTGTGCCTACCCCAGTAACAGTTGGGAACACTTGAAGTTATTATGTCTACTTGGGATAAACAGTCTAATTTAGGTCCATGAATTAGGTAGATCCAATTTTGAAAAAAAAAAAAGGTCAATTACCAAAGCCATTTCGCATGAACAGCGTTCGGGTAGTCTCCGAGACTTCTTTTCATCCAAAATTTTCAATGCCTCAAAACCGTGACTCAATTTTTGAAATCAGCATAAGCCAACTTAAGAGCATAACTTAATTAAAAGTCTTAGAAGTGGAATTGTCTAAGTGCAACTAAAATCTCTCAACGAAAGAATGGAGCTGAATAAGTGTAATTTTTCCTAAGTTGATAGTTTTTGCATGTAATATAACAGGTGAGAATTTAGAGCAATTTTTGCTCTGTGACAATCGTCTTGCATATCGATGATTATTAAAACATGATTAATTTGGTGTGTGTTAGATAGTCGAAATGAAACAGCGGGCACAGAAGCGGCGTGGGGCGGCAGGTGGAGGACGCTGGAGTTCTGATGGTGAGTTCTAGATCTCAACATCGCTGCGCGCGCACGCATCTCGGTTAGGTGCCGGCATACGTGCGCGCGCATAGGGGAGAAACATGTATCTTGGAATGTCCTGTGCCTCGGAATGTCCTCCTCGATCCATCCGTTGACCTTTTTGCGTTCACTGTGACCTCTGCATGGCAGTATGTGTATGCGCGGAGGGGCCGGCTTGCATGCGCCCCCGCGCTTCCTCCACCGCCGTCCGTCTTGTGTTTTGTGTCTTGACGTGTTGTGTTTTGTATATGTCTAACCGTCCCCCCCGAGACCTGTCTGTGCTATTTATCTGGATGTTAATGTGTTTGTGCCGCGGGCGCCGCGGGTCTGCGCCGAGGTGACGCCGCGTGTCTCGGCCTTCCAAGCATTCCAAGCGACATGGGTCTCCGATGTAAGCATCTTGTACTGTCGATTCAACAGGAACGATTGTCCGACGAGTCTTTTCGCGATCGGACACATTCACACCGTATCAGACACTTTAGCGACTCTATGGTCGTCGAATGCGATCCGTTCCGAGGTACATGGTCCCCTATCCAGGCCGAGCGATATTGAGATGTAGACGAACCCGCCTCCGCGCGCCGGTCCCGCGTCGTTTGCTGACCAATGTGTGTGTTGTTTTCTTTGTTTGTGTGTACCTCGGAACAGTTCGCGACGAAGCGGCAACGACATACATCGATGGCAATGTTTAGTGCATCAGTGTGACGATGCGCAGGTATCTGGAGGTGCAGTCGAGCGGTCGCCGAGACGAGGTGCGGTTTCACTATGTGGCCGCGGGCGCGTCTAATGCGCGCGTTGAGACCTTTCCCTTCCGGCTGGCTGACGGGGCGTGGCATCGCCTGGCTCTCGCGGTCTCCGGGGCGCAGGCCACGCTCTACGTGGACTGCCACCCGCTCTACCGTAGACTTATTCCACCGCCTGACCGAAACTTCTCACAGCCGCAGCTGACACTGTGGGTCGGTCAAAGAAATAGCAAACATTCTTTATTTAAGGTACGTATTAATATACTTAATTTTATTAGCCTTCCTTAATTTGAACCACTTAGCTCTGATGTTAAATAGCCGTAAGAAACCAAGGAAGTGGTTAATTTACGACACTAAAGACAAACGACACAACACTGAGACTTCTTTCCGACTCGATATAAAAAGAAGAAATTTTTTATACAAATAAAATATAGCCTTTATTGTTTCCAGATTTTGTAGTATCTCTCCATGAAGTAATTTTTAGAATAAATTCAGTAATTCGTCAGAGATTACTTTATTTACAAACATATTTCCATATCTGTAAATACCTCTGTATAATATTTTACTTGGATAGCTTACAAAGAAATGAAATAAACTGGTGAAGGATTAGCAGTCTCGTGATGCTTGAGTTGAGCTTGGTTGAGCTCTCAGGCCAATTACTACCGATGGAGCCATCACTATGTTGTTTCATAAAGAAGAAAAAAAACTATTCTTTCTGAATCATAAGACCTACTTGTGATTCCATGACTGATTATTTCCCTAGAGACATAACAACTTAGTGAAAAATAATTAGCCTATACTGGATGGGCATGTCTGTCTGTATGTTGAAGGGTACTCTTGAAGAGGTGAGACTGGTGAGCGGCCCGTACGGCTATCTGTCACAGTGCCCCGGACTAGACTCCGAGTGTCCCACTTGCGGCCAATTCGCACTGCTACAAGCGACAGTGCAGGAGCTCACAGCGCACATACAAGACTTATCGCTCAAGGTAAATACTGGAAACGATGCCTCGTCGTCTTCTGGCTTATCAGTGTAACTTTTTATTTTAGACTGTTAAGAAGCTATTTCCTCAAACTCTCAACTTGTCCCATACTTTTGTCATCTATCAACAAATGAAGAAATATTTATAAGTATGTGAGAAAATGCGTAATGAAAAAGTTTGTTGACAAAACTCACTTAGTCATTGAAGTTGGAGGAAGGTTCTTTCTTAGTAAATTGAAAAAAATCATATATTTTTTTTGTTTAAATTACAAAGCAGCTACCACACTAGAATAGCTTTTGACAGAACAATATCTGTCGGTCAGATCAGGGTTATATAGTTTCTACATAAATATTTTAAGCCCATATAAACTGTTTTTTCAATTTTCAGTTGGTGGGCACAGAAGCGAGA
Source organism: Synanthedon andrenaeformis (assembly GCA_936446665.2). Lineage (NCBI taxonomy): Eukaryota > Metazoa > Arthropoda > Insecta > Lepidoptera > Sesiidae > Synanthedon > Synanthedon andrenaeformis. The sequence continues at coordinate 5,668,316 of OW387781.2, read as the reverse complement.
CTATCCCAATTGGAACAGTGCGACTGTCAAAAGTCATGTTTTATCAACGGGACTGTGCACGCGGACGGTGCTACCTGGCAAAAAGACTGCAATCGTTGCTCCTGCGTGGTAAATATTCTAGTCGGTCTACTCTCAGACTACTTCAGTCGATTTCATTTCATTCTTTTTCATTGTTATAATGAATTAACTGTTGTAACAGCATGGCGAAATAACGTGCAGGCCAGTCGAGTGCGATCGAGCTGAATGTAAGAATCCAGTACTGCATCCAGGAGAATGTTGTCCAACATGTTTAAGTACGTAATAATTTATATTTGAATTATGTTTCTACATAGGATATCTCATTATAAATTGAAATCTGAAGTCTGATAACAAAATAAAGTATGACATTTTTATTTCATACTTTATGCGCTTTTCTATAGTTTCATTGAAGACTTATTTTAATTTATTTATTAAATTATAAAAAATCACACGCTTACAGAAGTACGACGTGAAATAACAACGTTGGGTGCTATTTTGTCTCGTTTTAGGCCTCAGACTTTTACCCTTAACATCTTGACATTTTTTTCGTATTCATCGATACCATTATACATGACCCCCATGACCTCTATGATGCTATTGTAAAGTTCTTCCGTTACACATTTGCAATAAGTATTTCGAACTCGTAATACTTGCCTCAATTAGAGGCATTAGTTCTGCAAATCCCGTCAAAGGCGGCTACAACTGGTTATAAGAAGTTATTAAAATATAGACAAATGTGTTACAGGGCAATGTTTACTGAAGGGCACGTTGTACGAGCACGGCGAGCGGTTTGCGCCGAAAGAGTGCGCCGAGTGCGTGTGCCACGATGGGAACATGCAGTGCACGCGCGTGGACCGCGACACCGCCTGCCCTCCACTGCCCTGCGACCCTCCGGACCAGTTCACCGTACCGGGGGAATGCTGCAAGTTCTGTCCAGGTCGCTAACACTCATTAATCACTCCGGGCGCTCTTTTTACTCAACTGCACATTTTTAAGTTATTTCGTCATATTAGCCTACTCACTACTCAGTCAAGTTACAAATCCACAAGCCCATCGCGAAGGAATTAGCAGGTTTGTGGAACATAGGTTCCTTTTTCAAGTTGTTAGTGGATTACACAAATCTATACTTCTATTATATTATAAAGAGATTTGTATTTTTTTTTGTAACGAATAAACTCAAAAACTTCTGAACCTATTTTTAAAAATCTTTCAACTATAGAAAGCTACATAGGTATTGTAAATTGTATTAAATAATCTCAGCCGATCACCATGAAAATTTTGAATATGTATTTTGAAAATGTTAAAAAAATGAAAAACCGATCACAATGAAAACACATTATCAGGGGTACAGAGAAAGTATCTCGAGGGATCATTTAAAAATAAATTTTCAACGCCTTAGAAATAAATTAGCAATAAAAATTGAGTAACGTTTGAACACTAGAAAAGGGGACGCGGACTATGTTGCGGGCTAAAACTAGTGGTCCATAATAACGGAAGTAATTTTGGCCTCCTAGCAGTGCAGCCTTCAAGTGTGTTCTTCTAGCAGCTAATATTATTATTATCTGTATTACAGGTGTGGATTATTGCAGTATGGGTCACTCCTGTGACGAGAACGCATCGTGCATGAACCTCAACACAAAATATACTTGCAAGTGCAATCAGGGCTTCCAAGGCGACGGGATTACATGTGAAGGTAAGCTTTACCAAACCAAGAAAACTTGAATTAAATTAATTATATCCACTGTATGTCACTGTTCCAAATAAAAAATGAATAACATAATATTGTTGTCTATGTGATATAGGTATATCACATTCGTATTTATTGTTTTGCGTGCCATATGTGTCAATATGTAGCCGACGTGTTTTGTTTTCGACGTAACCATTGAAGAGCAGTTGTTCCCGTCTTCAGCTCCCTCTTCAATTTCTTCGTGAGATGAAGCAATTGAAAGACCACTAAAAATCTAAATTCTGAAAGATAATTTATTACATGCTGAATTTATGAATCTAAAATAACGAGTTCCTACGAGTAGGTATTTCATAAAAGAATAAGACAAGTTACATTTATTCGAATATTGTTTTACTATGCTGGATATCTGAAAAGATCTACGTATTATCGTCTGTTTGTTTTATTCATTTAGTAAGTTTTTTCTTATTTTCCATGTTTAGACGTAGACGAATGCCAGCAAAATGGCGGTTTGTACGGACATCACTGCCACTCTAACACTCGGTGCTTTAATGTTGTCGGCGGCTACGTCTGCCAGTGCCTGCCGGGATACGCGAGAAGGGACAAATTCAATTGTGTGGAGGTATGTATTTTGAAGAATACCGTATTAGTAGCGGCATTGAAGAGGCCGTCTTTAACGTGGGGTCTCTATTGGCGCAGGTAGACGAGTGTTCGGGCGGGACGCACGCGTGCCACGCGGATGCTGAATGTAGCAATACACCCGGCTCCTACACGTGTCGGTGCCGCGATGGCTTCGCTGGCGACGGATACTCTTGTGAACGTGAGAAATTCCAACATGACCTACTAGCAGTCTTCCAAACTTTACCTATTATTATTTCAAAATACTTTGAAATTACGCCTCATATGTTAATTAAGTATTTGTACGAAACTTGCATATTAGCCAAACTTTTAAGGTTTTTGAATAAAATCTATATACTGATTAATCACTGTGTTATATTGTCTTAAATTTTGTAATAATTTAATATACATATATGTATATTTACTTAATATATCTGGCAGCGATCTGCTCGGGCGGTTGTCTCAACGGCGGGGAGTGCCTCTCGCCCGAGAAGTGCGCATGCGCCCGTGGATTCGCAGGCGCACGTTGCGAGCGCGACGTAGACGAGTGCGCGTCGCCTGCGCATCCTGCGGCCCAAGCGCCCTGCGCGCCCCGAGCCGCCTGCCTTAATACGCCCGGCTCCTATTACTGCGTCTGTCGGGAGGGCTATCGCCGGGATAGCCACATGGACCTTTGCGAAGGTAATACTTTAACATACGTTATTTGTTGCTCTACCTTGCAAAAGTACTAAATTCGCGGGAAACTGAGTTATATAAGAAGCCTTACAAAATATGTGGACAATATAACGCCTGACATCTTTATTGTTATGCTTTTGCCAGGTGTTGGATTTTTATTTTTAGATTATCCTTCGGGGACAGTACTTTTTCTGGATGTAAGGTACCCTACTCCCTGACAATGTGAATGCATAATTTCATCATGATCGGTTGAGTAGTATAACACGTGAAAAGGTTTACTTTAATCAATGACCACGGTCAAGGAAGGCAAATAAAGCATGAAAAACTTTATTTGCCTTCCTTGACGTTATTTAAATTCCTTTATTTAATGTTTTCAGATGTGGATGAATGTATGGAAGGCTTACACACGTGCCATCAAAGTGCCCGCTGCGTCAATACAGACGGAGGGTTTCGTTGTGAATGCATTACTCAGCCTTGCGAACTCAGTAAGTTCACGAACAGCGTTGCCACCTTAGCCCTTTTGGGGCTAGATCTAGCGCTTTTTCTAATTGAATTTCTCCAAATTTCACTATTTAGCCCTAAAAGGGCAATCTAGCTCTTTTTGCAAAACATCGAGTTTTTAATTAGAGAGACATACAATTGGTTTTCTTTATCACCATCAAGACAACTCGCATACTAAAACATTTATGAAAGCATTAATGTGGGTGAAAAACCACTTAAAATCCTGAAGATGTGCGCTACTCGATGGCTTTCTATCGAACCAGCAGTAGTTCGCATTCTTGACCAATGGGATGAACTCAAACTTCATTTCGAAATTTCACAAGCGGCGGAAAATTGTTATACAGCCACAATGCTTTATTCAATGTTTCAAGATCAAAGAAACAAATTATACCTGATTTACTTAAAATCAGTGCTAGTCGAAGTCCAACAAACATTAAAAGTATTTGAAGTATTTACTTATTACCTAATGATTAAAATTTTATTTGATTTTATTTTCTTTCTTTTTCTAGCCCTTTCTAGCCCCACTTGTCAATAATGTATTTATAAAATCTAGCCATTTTTCGGTGCCCGTTGGCCCCTTTTCAAAAATCAAGGTGGCAACACTGTTCACGAATTAAAATTATAAGTAAATATTACCTAATATTCTTTAAAAAAAAACGAATTGTGTCCTTTTATCCTCGCGTAGCGTATCTTTCTAGTATATTTATACTTATTGTACTGTATTCTCGTATATAATCACTGTATTATATGATCACTGAAATGTTTTATGGGTTTTGTAATTTTTTTAAAAAGTTTTTTAGAAAGTAGCTACTTACTTGTATTCACTTTACAAGTTTTTTTCAGCCGTAAAAAACACGGCGCGTACGCAGTTTCTTCAAATCCTTATTAAATAAGGTCTACAGTGTACAGTACAATTCTCCGGAACACAGTGAATGTACCTAGTCGTAGTACATTAATATGGTTGTATCATAACAGGCTTGATGCATGTTGGTATTTCAGGTTGCTCGTGGCAGGGCGCGGTGATGTCGGACGGCGAGCGCTGGTCGGAGGCGGGTGGATGTCGCGTGTGCTCATGTTCGGCTGGCGTCGCTTCGTGTGCGCGAGCTCGCTGCGATTGCGACGGCGCAGCCAATGACACTCTTGCGGTATGTGAGCCACACTCATTCGACGCACCACTGGGGCAACGTGTACTTTTCTAAGCTCGGGCGGTTACTTTTGCGAGGCCCCTCAAGGACTCCACTCACCGGAGAAGAGTCGAAGCGCCGTCGTTTCAGAGACGACCAAAAGGCACGCCTCTTCTATATTTTCTATGTAATATGGGCGTCCGTTCAAAGAGTCGTGGCGGAGACCCGGCGGCGTCGAGGCGCTAATCATAGCTCTCATTTTTTTGCATTGGCATCTTAGTTTTCCATTGAGCAATAGTTTCCAAATCTTCTGAGTTTTCCGTGGTCCAATGGACTAATGAAGGTAATGTTTACAGTTGCAGAGCACGGAGAGATCGAGCCTAGCGTTGAGCAGGGAGCTGGCGCCGGCCGCGTGCTGCCCTCACTGCGAGCCTCGGTACCACTGCCGCCACCAGGAGATGCACCACGTCATGTTTCGCAGTGGCGAGCGGTGGCTGTACCAGTGCCAGATATGCGAGTGCCTCGTCAGTATTCAAACTTTACTTAATTAAGCTTATCCTTGACTATTCCACGTCCTCGACTTCGTTAGATTCAATAAAAAAATTCAGCGACAATTTGTTTTAATTTTGTTTTTAATCTTATTAATTAACTTTTTTAATCGGCTACTTTTATTTCATTTTTCATTTTTACACCATGTTTAAGAAAAACTTGCCAATTTTAAATCTGTTCGGTTATCTCCAAGAAGTTACAAAAATGTCTTGTGCAATAATTCATAAGCTTTTGCGTTATTGAAATAGGTCATTATGCGTCTAGTCCGTCATTTGGTAAAATTTTGTTCAGTCTGAGGTTAGTCCTCGCCTTAAAGAGTAATTAGTAGAATGTGGTTTCAGCTTGGAGAGGTAGACTGCTGGGAGCCCGAGTGCGAGGAGACGGGCGCGGGGTGCTGCGCGGGGGAGGTAGGGGGCACGGGTGTTGCGGGGGGAGCGGGGGGCTCGTGGCGCGCGCCGCACCGCCTCGAGCTCGCGGGCTGCGCGCCGCCACACTGCCCCGCGTGCCAAGTATGTCATATTCTTCTACTAGCGTTTGTATGGTCAAGCAATTCGATTCGTGTGGACCACTTTAGAACCTTGTCACAATATCGCCTCACCTTGTACTTTATCTTTAATTTGCCAGTCAGTGTTACTGATACACTATTTCATACAAATTTATTTAAAAAATCCCTTTTGACTGTGTCTTATTATTACATGATTAATACACACAGTCAAATATACATTTTACAGTCAAAGTTATTTATAAAAGCCCAATAGATATTTCACATGTATTTGGTAAAAATAAATCATCATTACTATCATTAACTCCTGATTTATGGTAGCCAGTTATAATTTATGGCATAATGACCTTAAAAGCTTAAAGAAAGAGCTTTGGGACCAGTAACAACACGTTACTTTTTACCATAGTAAGTATCGTAGTATTTATAATTATTAAAATTATAAGCATCAATATACATTTTAAATGTAAAAATAAGGATAATTAATCTATATATACATATAGTGTTAGACGATCATTATTAAACTGCATGTTTTTAGATTGCACCCCCTCCCTATCTGTCAGCTAGTGTAATCAAAAAAAAATTACGCTATAAAAGAAGACCTGTATTTTCCTCGAAAACACAAATTAGTGTCCGCTCCACTTAATTCTAGTAGATCTAGCTTATACCTAACATAATATACGTAGGTTTGTTTTTCTGACCATACATGTCTTACTGAAGTACCTAATATTATTAATTTACCGCTTCGCTTCTCATAAAAGTTAAGAACTTATAAAATTAAAACTTATATTTTACGAAACTATTACATAGCATTGAGATTGCTCCATAATAAAGAAAGGAATGTGAATGTGTTAAAATAAATAAATAAAAATTTTTACTTTTAATATTGGATTCATGAGAGAGAATCACTTCAAAAAAAGCTTCAAATCTTTTTTAAAAATATACAATGTAAGCAACATATTTACAAGTCGATTATCTCTTCTTCTTTTATAAATCTCAATAAAGAATAATTTGCTGTCTGCCTCTGTAGGTTTCTCCGCTGACTTCTTCAACGCAACGGATTCTAATGCATTTTTCACTACTATAAAAAGTGATAAAAATTTGAACCTCGAATAACAAATAAAGTCTCAAACACTATGACCTCCATTCATTAGTCCGTTTCACTGTGACAAGGTTCTTACGTGGTTACGGCTTATATTTCAAATTGGTCCCTTTCGCTTTCTGATCTTTATAACATTTCGCTTCCCATGCAGCTTCGGTACTACTAAATGTGTGAAGAATTTCTATCTCGTGAGCTTAGGCTGCTCTCGACCATTTCGCTTTAGGGAGCGTTTGTGAAAGCCTTGTCTCGCTTGTTTCAGGGCGGGCAGTGTGCTACTTTGGTGAGCAATCTCGCGTGTTGTGTGCATCGGTAACCACCCTCACTCTTCTTATTCATTCATACGTTTGCTATATTAACACGTGTTTATTTACTGCTTAAGTCTTCGATTTAATTGTTTGATATCAATTTGTTAAATCTTAGACAATTTCATTTCAGATGTTTATCATTTTTTTGCATGTCTATCATTTAACTATTCGGCAGGCATGGTCAACTATGATTGTCTTTTTACGCTTTAAAGCATGCTACCCCATAAGACATTCCACCACTATTCGAATCCATTTCATCTTTATTCATTATAATATATGTAAAGAATGAAACGGTCCCTAGATATTTTTTTAGTTTGGATGTCTATCACCAAATATGTGAGTTAAGTTCTATTTCACGTTATCCTGTAGTAAGAGTTAAGGCATGTGATGAGAAATTAGTATTTTGAAAATAAAAAGAAACTTTATATGAATACTAGCGACCCTCTCCCGGCTATGCCCGCGTCCGATTGCTACCAAACTTCATAGGATTACCCACTGGACTAATCTGAAGATTGAAAGTTTCATCAAAATCGGTTCAGCGGTTTTGGAGTCCATAGGGAACACACACACACACACACACATCGCCTTTTATATTATACGATAAATAAAATAACGACCTGTATATGGCAATTTAGTAGGCCGTAGGAAATACAGGAAACAGAAACGACTACATCATTATTTATTAACCTGACCCCGACAGCCGTTATCTGTCAATTTCACATCAATATACCCCCAAAATACCCGCTTATTCCCATACCATCCAAATTTCTGATTCTTCCCGTAGATGTTAAAAAAAATTACAAACTGTGTCCTGACAAGAATTTTTTTTATCAAAATCAAGTACCGTTCTCAAATGATGCTCCATCATACATGTGGCAATTGATTTTTAAATTTTTTGTTACATTACATCGGTTTGGGTTATATACATTACATGGGTGTAATATGACATCGTTTAATTTAATCTGTGTATCCGTATAACTAATGGGAATAGACCGTTAGTAGCATCAAGCATCATAAACCGATTTTGATCCTTTTTTTGTTTGAAAGCCTACGTGACCGAATGAACATTAATGTTCAGTAGTTTGAAAATTATCAACTCTTCCTAGTTCCCAGTTCCTAATTGACGAAGGGATCTCACTAACTTCCACGGGTTCCATCACCTAATGCTGCAGCATCAAATAGTCTGCAGAGTACCCAACTTCTAAGCAACTTATCAGCTTGTCATTTACACGATAGAAGATAGATTTGTATCGTTTCGAAGTCGTTTTCCCTGTATTTCTTAGTCCCAGTTATAATAAAGATCGGATGAGTAGTAATTGTGTAGTAATTAGTATCGATGGCAGAGTGAAGCGTGAGAGGCGTAATAGCGTTGTGGCGGTCGACAGAGCACGGCGCCTGACGACGGCGGCGCTGGCACTGGCGGCGCTGTGGTGGGCGCGGGGCGGGGGCTGGCATCGCAAGCACCGCGGCGCGCGGCCTTAGAGCCGCCCTGACCCGACACCGTCTCTTACACATATTTATTCTAGATAGCTCTAATGTTAACCAATTGCGGCGGGCGCGTCGCTCACTCGCAGGCCTTAACTCGGCGAGCTGCGGCAAGCCCGCCCGCGCGGCGCCCGGAACCGCCATGTGATAATTCTATTCTATTAAACGGGGAGGGTTGCGAATTGCGATACTGTCGATTATATCAAAGTATTTTATCTTCGTTATAGCAATATTATTAGTGTTATCGAGTAGTTAGGTTATAGAATGGTGTGTGCCGCAAATCTCGATCAAAATATGCCTTTCTATTGTAATAATTAGTATTACCTTTGCACTTATCGAAAGTGAAAGGGGACGCGTAGTTGTGTGAACGGTCTGTCCGATAGAGAGCGGTTCCGGCGTCGAGCACTAACCTCGTGCGCGTTCGTCGTTCGCGCTGCGTCCACAATTAGAATACTTAATGATTTATTGATAATAATGTGTACCTCTGCAAATACGCTTGCGAATGTCGCGCGAATGCCCAACGCGCTCTCTCGCTCGGCACCAGACTTCTATTATATAACTGAGGTAGACGTGGTTTACTCTACCAAGTGACATTTGAAAAGCAATCTTAAAACTACAATAAAGCTGACTGCAATAAAATTATTAAAACCCATTAAAAGGGGAATTATTTCTGTATACTGACGGTACAACTAATATTGTTGTTAAAAGATGAAACTTTTAAATACTTTAAGTAAGTGGTAATAAAACAGACATAATTCGATTTATTAGGCGTAAAATATCCCTTCTCCGCAGTTCTGCAAACGACTGTTACAGCCTTCTAGAAAACACCGAGGGCAACGTTGTGAATTAGTTCCGTTTAAACTATTCAAGATTTGGTACGTATGCGTTGTCCACTTCAGTTATAATAGAAGTGTTTGTTCGGCACACGGTCGTGACATGTGGAATTTAGATAGTAGACATCGCACCGCTCACGACTCGACACCAGTCGGCCGGTGCCCCACCCTCACTAGATTCTTCGACTTATAAATTACATACTATACATCGATCGCTTACTCTTATTTAACTTTAATATAACGGTACTAGTTAGATGTTACAAATGTTGATAACTCCGGGTGGCGTGCACGCGCCGCGTTAGAGCGGGTGCTTTGGTCTACGTATAGCGTTAGCGGCGCGGGCTCGACGCGTAACGCGGGCGTCTATAATCGAAACGCTTCTCCGTATGTGCTGCTATTAATTTAAAGAGAAACCGCGTAGGCGCCGAGCTCGCGCCCCTTGTATCAAATTTTTCATATTATTCTAGTTTTTTGTTTGTCTATAAAAATAGAAATGTTTTCTTAACCAATTTGAAAATAACCAAAAATAGGTACCAAATATAGAAAAGGATATAATTGTTTCTTAATTTTCAAAAAAAGCATGTTGATGCTTGCATGTTGTATTGTGTTCATAAAAAAATACAATTAAAATGTATCCCCAAAGTTTGTTTTAATCCGAATACTGTTTTCTTACTAATAAGACACAAAATGAAAGATATAAATTATTACAAATTTACTTAAAACAAACGCTTCTTCCACGCATTCCATAACAAAACGGAAAGCACACATTACAAATATAACATATGAATCACTAAAAACATGTTACAAGAATACCATTAGTTGGTATTAAAATATTATCATACAGTTACTACCTAGTATGCCTAATATTCGTGCCTTCTTTATGAATTAATTAATATTTAATTTAACGCTACACCTCGTTCATATAACTCTGGTCCGGGCATTCTGCCGGAGCTTCGCAGTGACAAAACGATCGGCAAGAATGCTGAGCTCGGCGTTTTTACCTCATCCAGCATAGTGTGAACAGCTTCATATAAATTGTATATGAAGCTGTTCACACAGCCACTGGACTTTTCGGCAATTTTACCGGCCCGGCAAATTCGCCGGACCGGCGTAGTGGGAACCAGGCGAAAAATAAAATGTAAAAAAAAGAGACAAAATAAAATTACTCCAGAATTTTGTAATTAGAATTTTTGTAATACGCCTTGATCTAATATTGTTGAATACGACATTTTAATGTTAGTAAAACAGGTATTAAGGTCAATTGGGGGAAGCGCTGCGTTGAAGTAAGTATAGCACATATTAATTTCTCAGAAACTAACGGATATTTTGATTTTACTAGATAAAAATTTAGAACACACCCAATTAATTCCACAATTTTTGGCAGAAAAAGTGGTTGAACCAACATTTGCATATGCAAATACAATTTATAATACATCACATGAAATCAAATAAATAAGTAGGTATTGAATTGTTGGATTACATACATACAATTTGAACACGATTTTCAAAGTGCAGCTTACAAATGGTGAGGGGCGACTGCGACAGCGGCGGGCGAGGTAAACGACGATAGTATTTGTGGCGCTTGTTGCGTCACGCAAGCGATACGCAGCGGTTGTTGTGCGTTTGGCTTCAAAATTCTAGCTTCCTCGCGCTCCACTAGATTCGTCACCAGCATATAAGCAGTCGAGAACAGTGTTACGGCCTGATAAAAACATACTCATATCAATAATTCACACATCTTTCTATAACTATTGACTTTTTCTTTTGCTCTACAACTGGGTAATTGCTTTTGTTTTAATCTGTGAAAGACACATATAAATTTCTAGTTACCAAGTTGTCCAGTAACCAACGAAATATATAAATAGAAATATCTATTAGCCATTATAGATATTTTTGTCAATGGTGCAAAGGAGTCAACAAATAAGAAATGTATATTATACCTAACAAATTTAGTACATACTAGGTATATTTTGATTTTTTTTGTGAAAGAGTTAATTTCTCTCTACTAATATACTTAAATTTCATATTTATCTATCTTAAAACTCATAAATGCAGGCCCGTCCGGGTTGCACATTTTAAAGTTTCCTACTAAATTTGAGAAGCACTATCTAGGCGGCCATTCTTACGTGCACTTTCTATTATTATTCACTTTTTATTATATAAAAAATACTGAATTTAAGTAGATTAATTAAAAAAAGTAAATACTGATAGCGCGCGAGTTGAATGCAGAGCTCAGGAATGCGATAGTGCTGTGACCTAATTAGAATTAATGAAGACAATATGTCGATAAATTTCGACATTGTTTTAAGTTGTAACATTTTAAGTTTAGAAATAAAACAATGTAAAAGGTCTTCGATGCCTCACGTTGCGCGCCACTTGTAAAATACCCTTCATGGCCCCACGTAGGGAGCCACTTGCATCAGAGCCTTCGGTGGGATTTTTTTTGGAAATATTTTTCGCCATTTCCCGTGCTTGGCGATGAATAAAAACTCGTTTTTTTATAACAGAACTTGATTGACTCAGATCAGACATTATTAAAAACAAAAATAACACGCGGCTGCAACTTGAATATTAACGCGATAACACAGTAAGCGTAAGATAGTTGTCAAGGACAGCACGCACATCACTACACTACAGGCGTGCGAGACGCAGCGGGGGAGATGCTCCCGCCCTTCACCTCAGGCCCCGACTGCATTCAACTCGCGCGCTATCAATAGGTTCAAATGAGGTTGATATACATATAGCCTTACAGTCAGGTGTTACTGTCAGCTTGCAAATGTGTAATTGAAATAAATCTTAGATTATCTTAGTTACCAAAACAATCATAGTAGCGGAAGAGAGAATTGAGATCGAATTGATATAAGCTCGAAGTTCCACCAGTGCAGGCTTGAGACAGCCATTTGTAAATGTCGGCACCTCACAATGATCGCCGATCTGAAACAGTATGCACTCATAGCGTCTGCTGGAACGATACTTCCAATCATTCAATTATATTCTATTATTATTTAACCAAACTTTCTTAAGTAATAGTAAAACAAGACTATTTGATTCGATAATAATCATACCACACTTCTTTACTTCTAAGTGGTGATAAAATTGCCCTTATTTCTTAGTAGTATTAATGCTAGCTGGATCATTTTTCTAAAGGAACGATCAGACGTAGCCTGGATCCACCGGCAGCGCGATACTGCGACCGTGGCAAGTATTGAAAGTATGAAAAGTATGACCAACATACTTACTTATATTTAAAAAAGTTTTATACATTTCTAAGCTACCTTTCCATTCAAGAGACGATTGCAACAAGCCGGTGGTAATGTAGAACGATGATTGTACCAGTCATTGTATGATTGAACGCCGCAACATTTTAACTAAAAAATAAATTATTCTTATATTCTTCATCATATAATTTTTTTCATGTTAAATTGATGTTAAACTAAACAGACAGGCTGACGGTCCATTTAATGGTAGGTGGCTATCGTCGCCTTCAACGTCACTGGTGCTACAAGTGCGCTGGCGACCATAGCGGAATTAGGAATGAATAGGGAAATGGTCTCTACTTTTGGGATATAATTTTAATCTGCAAGTAATGATATGTTGTAGATCGAGTTTGCAAATCGCAAGCAGATTAAACTCGCGAAATACTAGTTTTTTCTTACACTATGATGAATTTCTAAACCACACAACATCATGTGAAATATTCTTAGAGATTCAAACTATACTCAATTTTTGAACTAATGCCTCAATGATAACATATGAGCATATATAGCTTCGCCCGTTATATAAGACCTAGAACTGTGTGTCATATCTTAAGCAAACAATAAGAGGTTCATATGACAGTAGCGCTAACAAGAAGTCAAAAATATAACCTCGAGTTGCATATCGGCAAAGGAACTTCTCACAAGTGGATCGACAGACTCGTAAGTCATCGCACGCAGCATGCTTGCGTTCAATATGGCCGGTTCACGAATCGCGCGTGAAAGACCAGTCAATGTCGCTATGCCAATTGACAGCAGCAACATGGTTGCGGCCGATAAATACATCAACTGCAAATGAAAAATTCAAAGAATTATTCGGCACTCCGGTCATCTTGATTAAGACATCCTTTCTTAAGGCGGCCATTCACAACCGTGCTAACAATCCGAATGGAACGGGTGCGACGTGAAATCGTACGTTTGGCACAATCGTGAATGGCCGCCTTAACCGATTTATTACGGATGAGACGCCAGCGGCGTCATTAATGCCTTTTCTGCGTAAAGATGTCACCTCAGAGGTATCATTTATCAAAACGTTAAAAGTCTATGAAAACAACTTAATTTTTTTATTATTTAGGAGAAATTAATACCTGCTTAAAATTATTTCAAAAGATGTTATTTCAAATCAAGCTAAGCTAAGCATTGAATAATTTAATATACGTGTGTAATTTACTAACGGTGGTTTGCAGCAGCGTCACCCGAGGGTGATAAGGCACAATGGTGCAGAGCCAACATATTGGTAGACACAAGAGTGAGGCAACTACTATCAACACTCCTGAACCGATTTCAACACCCAAATCCGAGGTCCAGAAGTGAAAGGACAGTCGTAACAGACTCCATAACGTCGACCCACCCAGAATTGCACCACCACTCTGATTGCACAAAATTATAATTACATTATAATTATTATCATCTATCTTTTTAAAGTTATTTGTGTTATGTTATAAAAGCAATACATTTATTGACAAACCCGTTGGATGAGTGGTTAGGGTGCTTGCCTTGACGCTCTGTTCTAGGGTGCCCGGGTTCGATTCCTGGCAGGATAACAGCAATATGTAAGACTTATAGCCTTTAAAGTTATATATTTTAGATTTTGAATTCAACTTAAAAATTATAAGCAAATTGCATCGGCAGAAGTCTTAATGTATTGTCAAATTTTTTAAGTAGGTAATTAGTCAAAGGTCGGGAGGACCCTGAGGTTGCCAAATACGAGTAAATGTTATATACGCATACTCACCAACAATAAGCCAGCACAAGCAAACAATACCAAACCACTACTTTTCATGTTGACAATTTTTTATCAGCCTTTTTCATAAAACTGAAAAATTAACTCGCAATAATTTATAAGTAGTTCTCTACGATAGATCCTCGTGAAAATTATATAGTCGATCCAATAACCAAACAGTTTATTTTTCTACGATAAATCGTTTTATTATAGATAGTAATATTATGTTCAGCGACAGATGAAATTTATCTGACAGCGGGGTAACTTATAAACAAACGAAAATCTTGTCAGGCCATATTTAAAGTAAAAGTATAATATATTTAAACGATGAAAAAGTTTTCAATCTCTTTTTACCGTTTTTATGTTTTTTTTTTTACCTATAGATGATATAGCTATAGTTGATAACTGATAAGTTTAAAAAAAACTGTTTTTTGATCGCAGCTTTTCTCACTGTTATGAATTTCTTATCATTAAAATTTAAACAACTTAATAAATTATACTTACTTTTAACTTTTAGTTAGTTAAAAAACTAGTATAAATAATAGTGCACATCTAGTTTTTACTTTAACTCTATCAAGAAACTCACATAACCACATAACTTATTTTTTCTCTGTTATTGTTAGAAGCTAGTCATGGGAATGGTTATTCTATGTCTATTTTTCAGTCCGCTGAAAGAGAAGAAAACAAAGAATAATTGGCAGTTTTTGACTTTTGCTACATTTTATTACGTCCATTTATAAGAAAGTATTTATTTATTTATTTATTTATTTATTTATTTATTTATTTATTTTGCATTGTTTTTTAATAAATGTAAGTATTGATGAAATTATTTATAAAATAGGTATAAAAATGTATATAAAAATGTTAATGTCGTGATAATATGATTAAAATAGCATAAAAAGGCTATGCTATTTTAAAAAGGCTATGATATTCGTGTGTTTGTTTTGATATAACGGCTTAGACGATATTAATTAATATATTTTTAAATCCCGTGATAAAATATAAGGTTGATAGATACCGTGGTATAATAGTTCAACACTAGATCTATCTAGCTTTTAGTTTTAGTTTTTATATAGTCTGAATTTGAAGTCTCTTACATAGTATTTTTTTAAAAATAAATTTTTCTAAAACTAAAGTAATAACTTTTCATCCTCATCAAAAAACTGCATTAAATTTAAAACTCGATTACAATGGCACAACTTTAGAATCTGTGAAAGAATTTAGATTGCTCGGTATAGATATAGACACCCACTTGAATTGGAAAGCGCATATCCATAGAATGAAGTCTAAACTATCGAGCTTCTCATATGCATTACGCGAAATTAAAAAGACTACAAACATAGAAACAGCAATAACAACATATTATGCGTATGCGCACGCCTGGCTAAGTTATGGTGTTATTCTGTGGGGTAACAGTACAGATGTAGCCTCTTTATTCACCCTTCAAAAAAAGTTAATCAGAATCATAGCAAATATAAAACAGATTAATAGCTGTAGACCATACTTTCTCGAATATAAAATATTAACTCTGCCCAGCTTATATATTTTGGAGATGTGTAAATTTGTCCGAAAATATAAACAATTTTATACAAAACGTGAAGACTTACCATACAAGTATACACTACGACATAAAAATGATTTAATATTACCAACATCACGATTAAAACTAAATTCTTCAAATACCTTCAGTTCTTCTATAAAAATATATAATAAATTACCAGATAATTTAAAAAAGAAAACAATAATATCATATTTATAAAAAAATTGAAAAAAATCCTAAATAGTAAATGTTACTATAATACTAATGAATATTTTGAAGATCATATAATTATTTAATGTAAATATATGTAAATATTATTTATTTTTAATCTAAAATTTAATTTAAATAAAATAAAATATTTTTTTACTTATATATAATTTACGCTTCCTCTCTCCTAGTCCCTTAAGTTGCATGCCCGACAGGGTCCATAATACTGGTCTTTTATATATTTTTTAACATCTTTGTATATACATTATGGTTTAGCAATAAATGAATTGAATTGAAAAAAAAAAGTATAATTTGAAATCGCTTTCCGCGTCTCTCTGTCTCTCTGTATATCCGCTAACTTTTCCTAAACCACGCAACGAATTTTGTTGCGGTTTTCACCATCAGTTAATTTTTACGAAAGGTTTGTTTCACGAAAAATCAATATTTTTCATTCAAGTCACCGAAACTGCTCGCGGCTGTCTGTTTCTCCGCTATCTACATCTAAACCACCCAACGGATTTTGATACGGTTTTCATTAAAAACGAAAAAGGTTTGTGTATATAAAAAAATTGCATCCCGGGCGAAGCCGAGAGCACGTCGTAAAATGATAAACTAATGCCGGTATATACTCTCGAAGTAGATACCTAGACATTGTTTTTAATATCATATTTAATAATACTCCATTTTCTTAGCTGACAACACTTAACCATTTCCTTAACCACTAATTAAATTTATGTAGGTACATATAGCCTGTAGATAAGATCGGTTAGGTAGTAATTTGAGGAACTTAACTAAGATCCTGACAGATGAAAACAAGGCTAATTTCAATAAAGCTGCGCAAGTGCTTGCATTTTTTATCTCCTGGAATGTATAACTAATTAAAAAATTACATTAATGTTTAGTAACAAAGTGAAGAATGCACCCCTTGGAGGAGCGAACATGTGATGAGCTCCTGGAGAACCCTCTCCTGAAGACTCCACCTCCTGAACCGGAAAAACCAAAGCCGCCACGTGTGCGCAAACCAAGGGAATTCAAATTGGTTGGTTGTACTTATAAATATTTCATAATTATATAGAACTCATTATGAGCTGTTAAATATTTTTTTTCATTACATAACATGACTGTTTCAGCCTCCAAGATTTCCTCTGCTGTCAGAACTTTTCTATGCAAACTGGTGTAATCACCAAATGCAGGCGAGTAAGAAATAAAATATTTTCATAATGCACCTGTTTGTATTTCATACTCAATTACAATCTAAGGACTAAAGTTTATAGTAGATAAACTGTAGTCCTTCGATCCCTAGTCATTATAGAATCAGTACATAGGCTTTGGCACATATCCGGCGGGGCGGATTGCTTTGCGACGCGGATGAGTGTGTGGACGTTTTACTCGTACCGTGTTGACCATATGCTAAGTGGACATTTTGGGATGTGGACTACTGGACCATTAGTAATTTGCGTTATGGACCATATGCTTACAAATAAATGTATTGTCTACCCCAATAAAGTTTAAGGCACAAGATGCGAATGGATCGCAACATTAAACGTGATTACATTTACATGATCTTCTTTACGAGAGTGGTTCCTGTCGCAATAAGGCTTGTCCAGTTTGTGATTGACGGAAACATTTTGCTTGACCACTACTTAAAACGTGTTTATTAGCGTCGTGATCGTGATAGAGTAGCCGCCCTGCTAGATATGCACATAACCCATCGCTGGATAAATTGGACTGTAATATAATTGAGATAATAAATGGTAGATCCTATAATAATTTGGGTTACAGTTACAAATGTCAAGACACAAGGTTGATGATAGCTCACCGGAGCTGTTTCCAGAGTTATATTTGAAGCCTCGACGCTTGGATTACTATGCACGCCAACTAGAAGAGAATATGGTCGTGAATAAGGATTTATTGAAGAGGATCAATCTCATACAAAGAACCGGGGTAAAATGTTAAAGTAATCTAATAATATTTAACTTATTAAGTACCTACGTTATCATGTTGCTTGTAGAAAAGGTTTAACGTTTCGTTTAAACGTAATTTGTTTTTAATTATGGGTAATATTAACTATTTAAGTATGTTTAATAACATTTTAATTAACCGTGTTGTCGAAACGCAGCCTCAGTCCACAAGTTCAAACTCGCTCAGCGAGTTACGAAGCGGGCTATGCTTTGAGTTTCTTTAACTCAGAGAATTAGCTAAATAAGAAACCTTTACGACAGGGCTTCGTGGATTGTTGGCAAAAGCAAGAGTCTACAAATCAGTACAATAAACTGTTGTGCCAGCAGAGACAACGTGTGCTCAATACGATAAGGAAACAAAATCTTTATCTCTATTCAAGACTACTTATAGCCGTAAGTGCTCTTAATTTAGTTCTCTTCGCGTTTAATAAAAGTAAATTAAGTAATTTAATCAACAACAACTTCATCAACAGCTGTTGATAAAGTTATTTTTGTTGATACTGTTGACAGTCCACTTGATGGTAGGTGGCCATAGGTGCTGCAACTCCGCAAACTAGCATAATAAGAATAAAGATTACTAGGATACGGGATTAGAAGGGTGTAAGGAAATGAGCTATTATTAATATAATATTATAATTTTTCCACTTTATGGCAGATAACCACCCTCCATCAAGTGACTGTCAGCCTGTCTGACGACCTTAACAAATAAATCATTGGTATACTTACCTATTCGTTTTGACACATTGAATCAATATTCAACTAAACGACAAGTACATATTATTAGTTATGACAAGTTTTGTAAATCACTTAAGATCGGGAGGTTAAGTTAGTAAAGCTAATTAATTCTTATTTTAAGCGCGGATAAGTTTAATATGTTTCAGAGATCTGAACAATATCTCACTAAGGAGTTAGACGAGTTGTGGAGAGATACCAAACATAAATTGATTTTAGGCGCATCGTAAGTTTTAGCATTTCCAAATGTTTATAATATTCTTACCTTTTTGGTGGCGCCAAAATGATTAACTTACTATGGTGCGTTCCCAATTCCTTAAATCCACGCCAACAAACATGCAAACACCGCACACGCCGAGTCACGCCCTCTGGTGACTTCGAGACGCAACGCACGCTCGGTGTGAACCCGCAGTTGAAAAGAAAGAAATTTACGTGTACCGCGCCGCGCGGATTTATAATACCAATAAATCCGATTAAATTCACATATCACATCGCTGAAGCATTGTGCTTTTATAATTAACAATTGGTCATGCCCCGCGAGTGCAGTTAGGTGAAGGAAGACAGTTCCGATGCCAGAAGAGTGTGTGGCGGGTCCGCCCGTCTCCATCGGCGTTGGAGGATCTGCATAAGCTACCGACGGCATACGAGGTAGGTGTTGCATGTCCCGGTCCAAAATCTTTTCCTTGCCCCTTTGATTGCACGCACCATATAAAGAATACAGTCCACTTTTTATCCAACATATTTGCGTGATCCACTCTGAGTGTTCCTTACGAGCCGGATCATTGGCGTGACCACTTTTCTTTATGTAACTATTAATAATTCTTTAAGATTACCCTTTATTCTGTTCAAAACGGAAAAGATTGATCGTGACATAAGAGACCCGGCGTTTGATAAACCTCCTACGGTTGTAAGAAATAAGTGAGTTTCATTTATTTTCATTCAATAAGTATTTTTCATTTGCGCGTCTTCGAAATCGTCATATATCTCACCAAGTTAAGTATGTCCTTGAAATATTAGGTATATGTGTACTTTTACTAGCTATAATTTAACTGTTTTGTTACATTACTACATTGTTACATACATTTAAATAACAATTTTAATCATAACTTTTTTCTGCATAGAGTTTCTATGGAAATATGGGTGTTAGGCGGTTCCAAGATCGGTCAAGTTACTATCGAGTTGTTTAACGATTTGGTTCCAAAGACTTGCCAATTCTTCTTAAATCTCGTTAGAGGAGACGGTTCAGGGCATGCCTATCGAGGAACAAGATTTTTCAGGTTTGAACATTTTTTTTTTCTTATGGATTTATTGTGTTTCCTTTTGGATTAATGGATTAAAAGAGGTTTGTTGAACTAGGGTGGTACCAAACTTATATTGTCGCGGTGGTGACGTCACAAAGGACAATGGTTTTGGATTGTATCTGCCCGACGGCGAAACAGAGTACATGGGAGCCGAATCTTACGAGCTTAACCACAGTGTGCCTGGTTAATATTGGAACACTTTATCTATACTAATATTATAAAGAGAGAAGATTTGTATGTTTGTATTTTTGTTTGTAATGAATAAACTCAAACACACTGGACCGATTAAAAAAAAATCACCCATAGAAAGCTATATATCACTGAGTAACATAGTAACATTGTTAATGTAGTTAAATTAGTGGTCCCCTAGAAACTTCCGATAATGATTAAGAGAAAGAGGAACCATTATAAAGAGAAACTGTATTTTTGTTTGTAATTGTTGTTATTTATTCAAAACTAAAACTACTGGACCGATTTTAAAAGTTCTCTCACCTATAGAAAGCTATATTATCAACTAGAAACATAGGCTATATTTTATAAAGTTACGCGGACAAAGTCGCGTGCAACAGCTAGTTTAAAATATATATTAATACCTACCTACCTCTTAAAAGAACTTTTATTTATTTATTTTTAATTTTTATGTCTTCGTGATATTAGGCGTGCTCTCTATGGTGGTGTCATCTGATAACGAAGTTTGTGGACAGTTCAACATAATTTTTAAACCGTTGCCACAGTTCGATGGAAAACATGTCGTGTTTGGAAGAGTGAGTATTGTCCTACAATGGTTAACATATATCTTGTATTTAATCGGTCGGCGTGTAATATTATAAATGTGAATGTAACTCTGTCTGTCTGTTACCTTTTTGCGCTTTAACTTCTCAACCGGTCATCATGAAACTTTGCATACACGTTGTCTGGAATATCGGAAAGAACATAAGGTACCCTTCATGCAAAAATAAGTACTGTTCCCGAGGTACATCTAAAATTAAGAGTACTAATGCCCGGCAAAATGGCAAAAGTTTAATAGCAGTAAAGATGTCAGGCGTTATTATGCGTTGTTTTTTTTTTTTTTTCATCTTTCAAAGCCTCACAAAATATATAAAGCAATAAAACTCCTGATATAAATTGACACCTGACATTGCATTGTACTTCTGCCAAGCGTTGGATCTTTATTTTTAGATAGCTGGTGCCTATTGGAATATTTAGCCTATTTCCATCCTGAAATTCTATTCTATTGATTACATTCGAGTATCGAGTCGAGTAGATCAACATTTACAATGTTGTAATATATTTGCCCGTATGTGGTGTTTTCAGATAGTAGCCGGTCCCACACTTGCTCTAGAAAGAATAAGCGCCATGGGACTTCCACTGGGCACCACTACTGCTGACGTCATCATCCGCTACTGCGGTTGGTACACTCGCACTGGCCAGTACAGAGAAGGGAGTCTTAATACAATCAAATTCCCTCCAAGAAAAGGGATCAAATAAGTAATGCTAATTGACTCAATTATTACTTTGGCTTTCATTTCGGCCAACACGACTATGTAATGTTTGTTTAAAATAAACGAGAGTTATGATTCCAATTAATTTTATTATATCAATAGAAAAAAATTACGCGTCACGTGACGACCGCGTCACTCTACGACGATCAATAGAGATCCATCATCAAAACGAGAAAAACATACATTACATAATTGAACATTTATTGCAAAGAGTTATAAAAAAGTGAGACCAACATTACAACATCGAAGACAATCAAATACATAAATTAAATACAGTTCTATGATGTTTTTCTTTACACATTTGAGTTATTCTATTTTCACAAATAATCCACAGGAAAGCACCAATCCGAATAACTGTAACAACATAAAATGGATTAACATAATTAAATTAAATTGGAACTAGATTTATAACCTGGTTTATGAACCTGGTTGTGGTTTGAGAACCTGAGTTGTATTCAATCTTTTTTATGAAACAAATCGGGGGGTAACTATGCCAGAGACATAGCCTATCTGAAGATTAGGTAAAGAAAGCTTTACCGAATTCTTACTCGAATACTCGAATTACTTTTATTTTATAGGGAAAACAAGCAATAACACCATGTACAATATATTAAACTAGGAAAAAAAAGAAGAGAAACATACATAAATTACATGATATGAATTATTGAAGGCAACGCAAAAAAAATTCAGATGTATAGTAGCCGAGCTATGAACGGCCGAGCACCAAGGTAAACAAGGTTAGACCTAACTACCCCAAAGAAAGAAATAATTAGCGCCTGCTTTCCAAACTAATATTTCCTTAGCTAATGAAAAAAATTACAAATTGTGACGCTCACGAATCCGGAAAATCCACCACAGCACCTCATGGTGTACAAAATATCAAAATAACCTCAAAAGATAAAATAAATATACTCACCATAATGAGTGCGACAATAATGGCAGTAAGTCCCACGTAGAACGCGTTGTTTCTCAAAAAATCAACGGTGACATTTAAGCATCCGTCAATGTACATTGTAGTAGGATTTTGTGAAGATTTGCATGATAAACGCTGCAAGAAAATTTGTGGAATTAAAACATTATCTAGGCTTATTAAATATATAGTTCTGTTTATTTTAGTTACATGCATATTTTCCATAAACTGAAGGGAAACTTGTTTTGATTGATTGATTGGTTGATCTGATTTTAGTGATGGATGAAGCTTCTTTAGCGCTTTAGAACAATGAACCTAAAAACCATGTGATAACCATTAAAAGTTCTAACAGCAAAAATGTTAGCATCGTATTTTTCTCACCTTTCCTGGATAAACTTCTTTACAGCAACTCTCCGGGAGATTGTCGTTCCAATCTCTATAGCTTCTGACTCCGCAGCACTGCAAATACGTCTGCGTATCGTCCCAAGCCTTCGTATATTCGGGTTTCACTCCGTAGTACGGAATGGCTGCGTACATCTCTCTGTCCAAAGTGCTAACGACTTTCTCCCGGAACACAAATTGGAGGATTCCGCCGACTAATAGCGTCACGAAGATTATGAATACCAACACGTAATACTGGAAAAAAAAAACAAGCCATAAACTTTAAGTAATTATAGCCCTCTAAGTTTTACTCTAAGAAGTCAAATTAGGTGACGAAAATAACGTTTTTCTAAGTCCTCACCTTAAGAGCGAGTAGTTATTATTTCTAATACACGTGAAATCTATACAAACAGGCATCCAGTACACATTTCTAATACACGTGAAATCGAACAGACTCTTCAAAAGGACAAAAAATACCAAGGTATTAAAAAAACATTTTTGTGTGCGTGTTAAAAAAAGAATAGTTACTCGAGTAACTTAAGTTATTTAGTGAATTAATATTACCTTAGTTAAGAAAAAAGTACTAACGAGGAATCGGACGGATATTTCGCGGTGTGGTAGTTTTTAGACATCATTTGAATAAAATTAATAAGATATTATCTTTGAATATTGTTTTTTGGATCAAATTAACCTATGCAACCTATCCCTCTTTCCATATGTGAAAACCGAATTAAAATCGGTCTACCCATTCTTGAGTTTTTGTAGCGTGAAGAGTTTTTGAATTTAATATTTTTACAAAGATATCATACCGTAACGTATGATACGAAATAGGACATACCGTGAGCAACATACACTTGACTTCTTTAGCTGCGCCACAACAACCAAGTATGGAGAGCATCATGATGGCGGCTCCCACCACGACGACCAGTCCCACCGTCGCTATGAACATGTTGTTGCTCATTAAAGTGCTCGAGAAGGACCGCGTCGACCACACCCATGCCCCTAATGCGAGGGCCACCAGGCCGCCGACCTTAAATAATAAATAAAATGTATGAGCAAGAATTACAATTTCTTAGCAACTGCCGGTGGGGGTCTCGGATGGACTTCGCTTCCGGTCCCCACTATCATAGGCAGCGCGTAGGGACCCCAAGGCGGTTTTAGTCGGTAAGAGTCAGACATAACCCACCGGCCGCCCCAGGCCCGTGGGTAAAGGCTAACTCACCTAAACACAACAAATATCTAAAAAACTTAAAACAACAACCGCGTAAGGGAGTGGTTACTGCCGCCAGACGGGTTGCTAAAATGACTGCGAAATGCAGTTTGCCCTGCAACTACTAAATTGCAGATTTAAATTGGGACATATATTGACCGCCTAAAGAAGCGAAGGACGTTTGCGGTGACAGCTAACATGTTCGCGGATGCGAGAGTAAATTGTTTTTAGATGTGTTTTTAGACGGGCGGCTGGCCCGCACCCGGCGTATACTAGAAAAGCACATCTCTTCCATAAATGGAAATACAGAACGGAAACAGTGAGTTACACCCACAGTGGTGGGATCATAGTGCTTCTACTACTGTAGATCATGAAAGCTCGACTGGCTGGCTTTCTACTACTGTAGGAATCTAAAGTAAACGGTTTACATAAGTCTCTTATTGCATTTCTTATAGGAAAACAGTTTTATTTTACTAAAATGTGGCCTGATAAATAAAGATTCCCGGATGGTTTAGAAATGTAGTAAGAGCCTTATGTAAACCGCTTATTCTGGGTACGATATTCGATCGTCAGTGCATATCGTAACATTGAATTCTACGAGTGTATAGTTTCGTAATAAGCTGTAGGGTTATTTTATGTTTGTCATCAATTGAATTAACTACTTACATATTTCAAGCTGTGTACTTTAAATGGTCGCCTGCATTTACAAGCGAAAATTATTATACTCATATAATATGATCTGTGGTAATAGATATACTCACAAATGTAACAATGTTGATACATATCAAGGAGAATTTCATACATCGGCCGCAACTATCCATAGCTCCTCCCATTCCCGTCGCAACTCCGTTTCAATATACCTGAAAATAACATGTCAAAAATGTTAAAATTGCAGGCGTGCAGGTTAAAAGGTGGCTACCGATCTACTTAAGTAGGATAGGAGAAAAACCGAATGAATGACGACTTTTGCGAACCTAATGCTTACGAAACACTTTCTCATAACATCAGCTACTGTTGCTGGGCCACAAAAGACGATAGAGGAACCATCTTTTATATCTATACTGTTATAAATCGATTTTGTAAGTTTGTGTATATGTACTATGTGGTACCAATTCACCTTTTTGAAAAATACATTATTATACCAGAATCGCAAGTTTTAACTAATATTATAAATGAGAAAATTTGTCCATTGGTTACGCTTTTACGCCCAAATACGCGACCGAAGATCATAAAATTAAGGGATACAGAAAAAGGACATAGGGTTACCTTTCATCCAGAAAAAATACTGTTCCGATTGATCATCTAACAACTTATATAAAATATTCAATGCCTGACAAAAATATATATGCAATAAAGATTGAATAAATGTTTTAACAAATTTAATTATAATTAAGAAAAAGTACATAGTATAATACAATGTTTACCTCGTATATATTGTATGTATATAAAATGTGTAAAATGGAAAACGTATTCTTCAATGGCTTCTATTATACCTATTATTGGATATTTCTCCGCCGAATGCTTACTAAAGTCCCTACACTATAATTCGACCTCCGGTCATCTACCTCGCGGTCAGGGGATATGAACGAGCGATCTCATCCTAAACATGAAATGGAGAGAACCATGTGGTATGTAAGTTAAAACTACAAATGTATGAAGATGCCAGACGTCTTGCGCGTCTGTTAAATCATTATTTATAAATTCTCGTCCCACTATTTCTACTTACAGATCTTTGTGTTAGTAATTAATCGTACGTAATAAGACTAGATAACATTAGTTTTATAAGTAATTAACTAAATATCAGTATTTCAAGGAGAGTGAGAGGATTATAATCTCGAAGGCCACGCTTGCAAATTTAAATACTCATTTACAATAAAAAGTATGAATTTCATTACGTTGGTTAGGTAAGGAAGTATTGTACGCTTTTCCTATATGTTAAAACCATTAGGTCGACACTTTTTAAATACCACATTAACTCTTATTAAATTAGGTATTTCATCATCATCATCATCAGCCTGTTTCTTCACTGGTATATGTAGGCTTCTCCTAAGACGCCACCACGCACGGTCCTCTGTCCTTCGCATCCAGCCGCTTCCTGCAAAGCCTTTAGGTCATATGACCTCAAACGCTGCGCTTTCCAACTCGTGGCCTCCATTAAGAGAACTATCTTTTGCCCCATCAGTTATCGGCTCTGCGCCACATGTGACCGGCCCATTGGCACCTTTAACTTGCTAATTTTCTTAGCTATGTCGACAGCCATGGTTAGGAGACACCTAATCATTTATTTAAAAAAATTGCGGAAAAAATTCAATCCGTGCGTAGTTGGGAATGGGTCGCTAGTTAATTAAGTCTTTCAAACCTCCAAAGAAATTAATATAAAAATAAAAATTCTCTCAATTCTATTTTACGTTTTAATTATATTATACTAGGTTTTTCCCGCGACTTATTCCGCGTCCGATAGCTACCAAACTTCACAGGATTACCCGCTGTACTAATCTGAAGATTGTCTAAAAATTTCATCAAAATCGGTTCAGCGCTTTTGGAGTCCAAAGGGAACATACATACATACATGCAATCATTGCCTTTTGAGATATATAGATTTTTAAATTTTGTGAAAATATTGAAGTATTGTTTTTGTTATATTGTATTAACATATTAGATATATTTTCTTCTCAAAAACAAATTCTTAGAAAAAACTGTCGTTAACCGGACTACTGGGAATGAACTAAAGGACGGTCTTATCACTAATAAAACGCAAAAATCATAGCTTGCTTCATCCGCGTTATTCTGATGTTTAAAATATTACTGTAAAGTTTCATCAAAATTCGTTCAATAATTATTGCGTGAAATAGCAACAAATAATCTCACTTATGCATTTTATTACTAGTAGGATAGGCTGTTTTGAAATTGTCTATAAAACAAGACTTAGGTCCATTAAGTATAACGTCGGTATTTTTTTAGAAAATGGTCCTCAAAAATTAAAAACGCCTAAAACAACGATAAAAAGAATTATCGTCACAAAGTGCTCGATATTTTCTATTTCTTCAGGACGTCGTCGTTCAGGAGTCTGTCTAGGACTCCCAAATAAAAAAGATCGATTTACCAATCGTACAACATTAATTCTTATGACTAAAAACCTTTGATTTAAATCAAAAAAGAATTGTTATTTGACATAATAGCATACATTATCAACAGTTAGCAACATTAGCACCTGTTGAATCTTATATTTTTTTTAATTTTACATTGTCAACTCGGCATTGATGACATTGGATATGTGTGTCATGCACGTCATGTCTTGCATTGCATTATACTTACGTGCACGGCCGCCCGGTAGTACCTACTTGAACGTACTTACCTAACTTAACATTATGAATTTATGAATTATCGTACTCAGTTATTTATCTACATGCGGACATGATGCGGACGCAATTTCT
This sequence comes from Synanthedon andrenaeformis, assembly GCA_936446665.2. Classification (NCBI taxonomy): domain Eukaryota; kingdom Metazoa; phylum Arthropoda; class Insecta; order Lepidoptera; family Sesiidae; genus Synanthedon; species Synanthedon andrenaeformis. The sequence goes on along the minus strand of OW387781.2, from coordinate 5,640,768 downwards.
GCTCAAGGTGATAATTTGCTAAAACAAGGTTCATCTAATCCGTTCTCTTGTAGCGAAAGTAATGACAGTTCAAAATTATTAATGAAAAGTTAATAACATTCAATGAATTATATATGTAATGTTAGTTAAAGTTTGATTATTTGAAGATGTTCAAAAAGTCACAAATGAAATAGAAACAAAAAAAGTCACAAATCAACATCACCTTACGAAGGTCGTCTTTTTTTACTTTAAAGTTTTCTTCAATACTAATAACAACTTGAACTTAACTGTCCTGTTCAATTGAAAAATATAATTATCACTTTAACTTCACTAAGTGACGTCACTAGATGTAGATAATACGCGGGATTTCTTCGGTTTCATACACTCGATATTATTGTTTGGGTAAGTTTTTTGTTTACAACGCAGTGCGTTGTCGTCGGTGGGGCAAAGTTAACTGGTTGGGTTGAGCGACCAGTTTTTGTTTTGAGTTACGTCGGCCGACACCCCACCAAGCCCAAGCCACGCTACAAGCCTTCGCGGGCTCATCGGAGGCATGATTTAATATTGTGCACTAAAATTACGTCAATCGTTCTTTGTGTTGATAAAAACTTAGTTCTACCTGCATTTGAAACTTTTATTTATACCTGCACCTGCTGCTTATTTTTGTCTCTTCATAGCTGATAGTATAAAATATTAAGTATAAAAATATCTAAAATACTATAAAATACATATAATAATAGCTAATATAGTAGGTAGTCATTTGGTAGTTTTACCTGGAAAGTTATCCGGGAGTTTTGAAAATTGATAATTCTATAGATTTCGATTAGTTTTAAATTTCTATTTTGCCATCTCGTATCTTTGAGTCTATATTGGAAAAATGGCGCCTAAGAATAGTTTTTTGACAATATTTCAACGACTATCTTCTCTTCTGTCATATTCATTCCCCTTACCTCCCATTCATTCTACTTCGTCAGTCCGGCGCAAGCAAGGCGCGAGCTGCGGTCAAGATAGCTGATAGAACAATGTTGTTTCACCATAGATTATTTCGTAAGGTTCCTAAAAGTATTTGTTATTTTATTGATGAAAATTATAGCTAGACACTGTAATTATATGTTTCATTTATAGATTATATATAAAATTTATAAATTTTCGTCGTTTAAATGCTTCCGATGTAGGTATTACTTGTAAAATACGAAGACAAGTTCATTTTGGTCAAGAATTTTTTATATGGGCTAGCCCATAATACCCTATAAACTGACCCTATAAAAATGTCTTATGCCTTATTGAAAAAAATAAGAAAATTGGAAAGGACAAGAAAACTAAAAACAAGACAAAAGGATAACAAAGAAAAAGGACACACTAGGAGATATGTGGATCAAATGTTTGATGTGGGCTCATAGCACATAATGACTGAGCTGAGTCAGAATTTGACGTCTAGAATTAAGTAATTTCTTACACTTGCCAAGTTGATTTGATATCTTACAAGAGCTTATTGTTATTATTTTCTTAAAAGATAAATTAGTTAATATTTTTAGATGGACTACAGCCCATATTTGCGGGTCTGTTCCATATTTAGCGCACATTTTGCAATTTTGGTTAGTGCTCGATTTTGACAATGCAATTTCTTAATTAAAATATAAGACTGTTACATTTCTCTTTAAAAATGTATGTAATTAATATTTCATTAAAAATAAGCACATTACTAAATGTTTTATTATTTATCACCCAAAAACAAGATGGTAGCCCATATTTGATAACTTTCCTTGAATTTGAGGCATGATACGTTAGCGCGTAATAAGACGCCGCCGGTAGGGAGTTCCAAACCTTCGCAATGCCCATTATAAAGGATGTTTTAAAGCGGTTGATCCTAAAACGAAGTATTTCGACAAGATGTGGATAGTAACCAGCTGTATGTCTGAATGTCCGATGAAAGAATGGGGGAGGCGGTATGAGCTCATGCAGTTCCTGAGAACACTCCGAAGTATATGTTACAAAGACACATAGACGGGCGATTTTGCGTCAGTGTAAGTCTTTGCTAGTTTTTAAAAGCGTACTGCCGCTAATGAACCTCCTAGTTCTTCGATCCACCGAGTCGAGTGCGGCAAGTTGGTATTTGGCTGAGCCATCCCAAAGGTGGGAGCAATACTCCATGCAAGATCGGACTTGCGCCCTATACAAAGAGAGGAGCTACACGTTCCGAGATGTAGGACGAATCCTACTTCATGATGCGCCTCGCTGCTTCGGTGTGGACTGACCCTTAGTTTGTTAAAATGCACAATAAAAATATTACGAACTGGCGTGTGGCGTAAAGGCCTACTTCTATTTATAAAGTTCGTACAGTGACAGGAACCGACACATGCCTAATTAATATGGAAGGGTGACGAACACGCACGCCTGTGCTCATATCATGTGAACTCCTTAACATAATTTATTTAGATCGTGTTAAATTAGGACACAGTAAGGCATATTTTATATCTACAAATATTATAAATTTTCGATAAAGTTTCATCAGAAAAAAATAAGTCATCTATAGTGTCACCGGAATTTTTCACTGACAGACCGCAGACCACTTTCGTGTACTCACTGAATTGCGTACCCTTTTGTGTATTAAATAAGTTCTATATTGTATTGCTAACTTAAAACTTGCGCGCCGCGTCACATCGCGTGTCGGTGTGAACTGACGCTTAGAGGGTAACATGTGAATAAAATTAAAACTGCAGCATGTTGTTATATATATTATTTTATTGACTTTTCAATCATAAACTATTACCTCAAACTGAAAACATGGTTTAGGTAAACAAACCCAATAATCTTACCAAAACATTCACCTAGTTTCACGTAAACAAACTCGAACAGCTTGCAACAAATTGAGCTTTGGTCGATACGATTGTTTACCTGTCAACGTTTCATTGAAAAACCAATGTTATTAAAACCAACTTTAAATGTTAATTCTTTTGTTTTAGAAAGCACTACTACTTGAATCAACACAATTCCAGTTATGTTACATTAATACATACGCTCGAAAACGATTTTTAATTAATTTTTAGTATTACATACATAAAGATAACACATTATGACTATAAAACATGGTGGACATAAACAAACTGACAAAACTGCAGTTATTTTAAGACTGTTCTATGCTACGCACATGCTAACCGGAAGCGTGCTGGGTAATCTTTTAACATTTTTAGTTCATTGAAAACTAGACATAATATGGTTGTCTTATTAACTTGTTCACGTCTACCACAAAAAAAAATTTATTAAATAGAATACTTAGATAAATCTCGGTATATCTCAAAATAATAATAAAAAAAACTCCAAAATACAATTGTACCTACTGGTGAGTAGTTTCAAGTATTCCGATAATAATAAAAACTGTATTTAAGCGTTGTTTTACACGATTTATAATTTTTTATAACTGAAAATATAGTCTTTTAATGTTCTAATATAATACCAATTTTCAAAATTTGAAATGTTCACAGGAAATTACTGAAATGAAGAAAGGCTTTTATTACCAAATTCTCTAAAAGTGTTTGATCCCATTGACTTTCTTTCAGATAGTACACGTCGCATATCTTACAACTAAGTAATTTAGTTAAATGACGCCCACGTGCAAAATGTAGCAAAATAATAAATCTGTCTAAAACAACGCACAATTCACATATTTCCCAAGACTTGTCTAAACAACAATTTGACAAAAGAAATCATAATATGTGCACTGCACTCGTATTGTGCTGTATTTTTATTTTACAACAGCGCTAAAACAACAAATAAATGTTTGATTGTAATACATTTAGAGCTTGTTGCTAAAATAAAATATATTTTTTATCAACAATCAAAACAATATTTTAATATAAATTTGTGAATAAAATTAATATATTACATGTATTGCGCTAAAAGTTCAACATAATACACTTATACGATCTACACACTAACAGTTATAATATGACTGGTTGAAAATAAATTATAGTTCCGTCTCGCGTCATTTCATAAAATTTTAGCGACTATTATTACCACTTCAATAACGCTTATAGTGGTTATATGAAAACGGTTGAACTAAATATTTTAACGACCGTTACTTCGTAAAATTAAATATCAAAATTCAACTATTACTATATAAAAACTTATGGGGCGAAACCCAGCACACCCAGAATAGAGACAATTTTGAAAATCCATTTCCAATCAAGTTCGGGAATCCAACTCGGGATTCCAGCGCCAGAACAGTAGGCTTGTCTACTCGACCAATTGACTTTTTCTTTCCGCCCCTTCTACAGGTTGGTATCGAAAATTTCTTTCACTTACCGATATAACATATATTCTAGAAACTTATATCAAAAATTCCTCTAAGGGACTCAAATTTTGATTTATCAATACTAATAATAAATCTGTAAGGGTCGGTCATGGAGTAAGTTACTTTGTTTTCAGAGATATCGTGTTTATAGGCTCCATACATGATACTGAAACTAACAAATTGACGATTTTTAGAATTTTTTCTGTATGTATGTTCCTCCATAACTGAAACGAATTAACTGATTTTCATGAAACTTGGTAGATAAACATTTGGACGTACGGGACACAGGATAGGCTACTTAATATTTTTCAACGCGGACGAAGTCGTGGGCACCAGCTAGTTAGTAATATAAATTTTCCTAGACTACCTAATATATATTAGGACTTGAAAGATAAGCATGTCATAGCATCGTAAAAATACACCAAGATTAAGATATACAAAGCTGTAATATAATGAGAAATAATGGAAACTATAAGGAATTGAGTTTAGCAAGTTTTTCTCCCATGGGATTCTTATGCCATGATTGTTCAAAATGTTCAAACACCCATGATATGCCATACGAAAGTTGATTACGTAGTTAATTTCCACGTATTAAAACATTAGCCTCACATGTCGAGGTGTAATTAACAATGACTGGGACTGCGTCACCTAAAAAAACGCCCATTAACACGCAACATTGTTTTGGTCTCTGAGAATACAAAGAAAAATCCGGTTAAAACTTAGATATTATGTGATTAAGGGCCTCTTTCACCAACTACAAGTAAAATGTTGATTAGTTACTTTTCAAGTAGTTACTTTACATACTATTTGACGAGTAAATGTTACGAGTATCTTGTTTCAATTTCATTGAAGTTACCATTGCGTAATGCTTGCTATTCGAAAATGGTGAAACTCGTACGCTTTCTTACCGGTAACTTTAAATGGCGGTTAGCCTACTTGACACTTTACTAAGAGATGGTGAGAGACCCTAAGCGTGCATTTTTTCTGATTAATAAAAAGTTATGTTCTTAATATTTCATAAAAATGATAATTACAATATCATTAGTTGATGAAGTAACTTATTGTATAATACAAGTACAAGCAATCGCATATAGCATTTGTCTTTTAAATTTCCTCTATAAGATTTCAATGATTTTTAAATACTTTTGCCCTCGACTTCGTCCGGGCTTCTTTTTATCTATACCCCTGACGTGTTTCAAAATTTCATGCTGATCAAGAAATGAACGATTATTATTGCTCATTAAAAATGTTTTAAAACCAAAAGTGAAATTTTAGTAATAATTTCAAACGAGCTACATACTTTATAATAACCATTTATGTACCGGTGAACAATTTTTTTAGAACTCACTCTTACCTATATACATATATGAATCACAAAATAGTAAGAAAAAGAAAACAAGCGTAATTCACACTTGTTAGCACTGTATGAACGATGAATGATTAAAATAAAAATTCTACGAAGCATCGTCGTCAAAATATGTATCTTAACCAATAGTTAGAAAAACTATACATAAAATTCAGAGCCGCACTTTGTGCTTAAAATTAATGCACAAGTTAAATATATAAGGAAACACAAAATTATTGTAGTTAAGAGTATCGTATAGAACGTCCATTCATTAATGTTATGCAATTAAAACACTTCCAGAGCTGTTATTTCTCAATCTGAACATTAAACCCTTAAATATTATTATACATTAAGCGAAACATTCAAGGAATATTAGCTAAGTGATTATGAGTGAAAAATTAATTTATATTATTTCGTTTGACAATATTGAATATCGTTCACTAGACAGATAGGTACGTACGGTTAGACCGAACTTCACAAATGAGACAATACAAAAACCACTTCTTATGTCCAGTAGACCGCGTACAAATTGCATTTATATTCACCTACTGACATACATATTCAATTAGAAATTAAAATTTACATTAGCTAAATTCAAAATCCTATTAATGAAACAATGTGAGGAGACATTTTTAACTATAACCACTATTGTTAAACATGTTAAACAGGTTAACAGACTTAACAAAGTTCAGGCTACATCAATAAGCACCTTAAAGTATTAGCAGTAAGAGTTATAGGACTTTGAACCGAAATAGCGACGGTGTCACCAAAGAATTTGATATAACCTGAAGTTTAGTCTGTAGTTTTAAAATTAGGCCTTTTACGACTCTGCCGCTCTGATTGAGGAACAAAAAATACTGCTGCTCAGTAAAATTCTTTGTTTACAAATAAAATCACCTCTTTCTGCCCGTTTTTTTAAGTGTCGACTATAAGTTAGCGACAGTTCACACTGAAACGAGACGCAACGCGACGCCGCATCTTAAAAAGTACGCACAGTCTCATTACGTCGCTAATCAGTGTGAACTAACGCTTAGATCTCAATAAAGAACAGCAAAAGACTTTATTTTTAAACTGAAAACGTGACACGAATAATGACGTCATCATCGCTCAGAACAAGTCTAGTCGCGAACTACACGCAATGTGTATTCTGTTATGTAATACTGTCGATTGGTTATCACAAAAAAATTCAAATTCATCTGCACAAACTTCACGATTAAAACAGATGCTTATCAACATTTATATTTGAATTATTTCGCGTCTATTATGAACTTACGCCACTGCCACAATACTAATGTCTTTACAAACTTTGTTAGCGCTATTCTCGTTCTATGCATTTAGTCATTTTACTGTCGATGATATATCCCTAAGTTTTCTGATGAGTTCACAAGTCAAATACATTTAGAGAGTAACTACACTCATTCAGTTCCATTCGCGTTTCGCTAGACGCTTTTAGTTACACTTATACAGTAACGCTTCTATCAGCCGCGTACGGCCGTCATAGCGTATCTTCGCTAAACCGCTTTTATCGGCCGCATACAGCGCTGAATAACTGAGAATATATGCAAGTCGCAACTTGGCTACTGTGAGTACAGCGCTGAACGCAGCGGAACAGCTCTGTAAACTGACGCCATCATGTGAATGATAAAACACACGTCCTCAGTTTCGCCTGTTTGGCGCGAAAGCTGAATAGACTCGGAAAGCTGAATGGACGAATATATGTTGGTAACTCCGTTAGGCGCTGTCCTAACTGGCGGCGATCGTACGAGCAAACGATGCGTTTTCGTCGTGCGATGGAAATGATCGTACCATGGTCTAACACGCTGTCCTAATTGGCCACGGCGCGGCGCCATTTTAACAATGGCTGTTTACAGTGACCAGAATGGTTCTGAAAGCGACCAGAATGACGCTAGTGTAGCACATCTTCTATATACTACTAGCGCCATTTTAATTTACTCATATTCTGGGCACACTTTTTAATACATAGTCGATATTTGACATTGACTTTTGACTTTATCGCACGACCATTTTCCATCGTACGATCGTTTTAAGCATTTTTTGTGGTCGCACGATGAATTGCGAGCTTCAATTAGGACACTCTTAAGAGATTTGTGTGTTTAATTTCGTCGTGCGACGAAAACGCATCGTTTGCTCGTACGATCGTGGCCAATTAGGACGCCCCCTTGGGGCCGGCGCAAATTGGAGGGCGCCAGGGATAATTATATAAATTTTTGAAGTGAGAACTTCTTAAGGCGCTTTGGGCACTTTTAGTATGGGGGAAAAACACTGAGTTCGGCCGTCACGCTCTGTGAGCGACAACCTCAGTGATGTTTAATGGTACGAGATAACCGCCATCTAACCGAATCAGTACGTACTTCTTTTCTGGCCACTTTTAGAAGCCTTATTTTATTGTCATATGTGTCCTCCAATTTGCGCCGACCTTTAAGCGCTATCTGTCGCCGATTTTAAAAAGCGCTTGTACGGCCTAACGAAATGAGTATGAGAACAGCAGCGCTAACAGTGGTAACAGTGGTTAGAGAGTAATGTTCAGGTTGAGTGCAGCGGTCACGCGAGCTGCGAGTGGTGCGGGTGGTGCGGGGGGAGCGGGGCGCGGCTCTGGGCCGCGGCGTGCCACTACGGCCGGCGACTGAACGCCGCACCCTCCGTCTGCACTGAGCCAGATGCTGTACAAGCGGAACTCGCATTATTTGCTTATACTATACGGGTTCAAAGTTGCCCAAATTCTGTGCTAACTTTGAATATGAACTTAAGCTTAATTATAATAATCTCAGCTTATAAATAGATACATTTTATTTTATTTATTCATCTAAAAATCCACAGCTCTCAACATAAAAGTTACAGAAAAAAACATACCTAACAACCAAAAATAAATAAATAATAATAAATGACATCAATAGAACTCATGTATAATTCAAAAAACTCGAGTATGAACATAATATTTTATCTTTAAGTATAAAAAATATTTAAAAAGCATTCTAAGTTACCCAGGCTGACAGTAATTTAAATCATGCTCATTAAATTTTCATTATGACGGACTGCATTGGGCTGTTTGTTTAAAAAAACCACTTCTTTTCTTCATAAGTTCTTAAAAGTTCTCATACAATGCATACAAGCACTATCTTTTTACTAAAATCAGGAGTGGACAAAATACGAACCCTGCACTTGTTGAAGTATTTTTCGAATTCATATGGATATTTGTTTGAATGGTAAAAGAAAACATATTTGAAGACAAAATTTTTTAATAAGAAAGAAAACAGCTAGTCTCTCTTTCATTTAACATCAATCTCTTTCATTTAATAAGGTATACAAGTGATATCTCTATGTGTTTTACTTTTGTAACATAGCCCAATATGTGTAAAAATATAGGCACATACACTACACAGAGTATAGTGTTAATAATATAATTTCTTTATAGATATAATATTTTTATACTTTCAGTTTCAATGTGAATAAATATTAAGAATAACGTCAAAGAGTGTATTGTCACTTACGTGGTGCACCCTCAGTGGGTAGTGGGAGGCAGTTAGATTTAAGAACTTCTTCGTGGTTGTTGTACGCACAAAACCTGACCACCACAGTGTTGGCAGAGATTCCAGTTATTTCAGCATCATAGAACTATAAAAAAAAATACAATAATTAATTGTAAACACTCAACTAACAGCATTTCACTTCTTACTTATTCATACTGTGGTTTCCAATATGTTTAAATAGTGAAGGCCGGCGCTGACTACGTAGTCTAGTCAAGAAGTGTGTTTCCTGCGAAAAATAGTTAGAAGTCTTCGAAAAATATGAGCAATAGCTCATTCGACGCGGAATGCAATTCTGAGAAAGACCTTTTCAGGATTTTTTCTGGCAATAAAAATTGCAATTGTTATTAACAAAAAACAAAAAAAGGCCATTTAAATTTTTGATGATAACTCAAAACTATAAATGATAACGAAAATCGCAAAAAAGATTCTTGAAAGAGGAGATTTCCGATAAAAAACTTCCTTCTCCCGGACCTCTAACTCTAATATTTATAATTTTAATTGGTTGCCGAAAGTAGGGCTCCGCGCGGCCGTTTCGGCATTAGTACATTGCCGCGAAACCGAGTACCACATCTAAAATATATTTTTCAAAGCATTAAATATCTGTTGTCCAAATGTCCAAAGTCCAAATGAGGTTACTACTTCAGAAATAATTGAAAAAATCCATTATATAGTAATAAACGATTGGAGAGTGAAAGTGCGTGAGGTTGACGAGATTGTGGGCATCTCAATTGAACGGGTACATACATACATACATATTTTAACAATTCATTTGGATATGAAAAAGCTTTTCGCAAGATGGGTGCCGCGATTGCTCATTAATTTTTCTTTATAAGCATTTAAATACATTTTGTAAATGGTTATCAAAATGCGTCAATTAATTTAGTTAACACCCACTTTCCGTTTTTGTTCATTATCGTTTCCGCACATGCCAATTGTTGTAGTTTTGCTTTATTATTTTATCTTGTTAGATAGCTGAGCACACAAGGTAGTTATTCAAATGTTTTTTACAAGTTTCATACATATTTTTTATGATAAATCACATTTGTGTGAAGATAAAAATAATAAACATTTTAATTTTATTATTTATTTAGTTAGTTATTAATTGGTACAATTTATTGTATTCCCATTTTTTATTACTTATTACTATAATTTTTGTAAGTATATTGTTCATATTGTCTACCTAAGTATTTTTGAGGCATACCTTACCCCATCTTATAAGTAGTACATGATTGGGCTTTTCCTAGCTCAGAAATTTACCAAAAAAACTATTTCTTGTGTAATTTTCACTAAATCGTGGGTTTTCACAATCATAAAGTTGCAATTTTATTGACAAAACAAATGTGATTAATATGATTGTGAACTATATAGGGTATCGAATTGCAGTGGTCAATAGGGGCGGCAAAATTTGAATAGCCATAATAATTTGAATTGCGGCAAATCCGCCACTGGCATCCACCATATTCGCCAGTTTAGCGCCCAGCAATTATTTCCTATTTTCAAATATGAAAAAATGGCTCAGCGGAAAAAAATTTGGCTCTAACGATCAGGTCATTGCTGCAACGAACACTTATTTTGAAGGTTTGGAGCAATCTTATTTTTTAAAGGGTATACAAAAGATAGAAAAAACGCTGGACTAAGTGTATCGAACTGAAAGGTGAATACGTCGAAAAATAAAATAAATTTTACACATTTTTTTTTTCTTTTTGTCAAGGCCACTGTACTTATCATACAACCCTTTATCAACAAAAAAATTTCTTAACAATTTCTTGATTTTTCATTTTTTGTTAAATTCCAAAGTTTGTAATTAACAAAATAAACAAATTTTAAATAATTTTATGACATCATGTTATTGAGTACACACATAGTAAAGACTCCAAGGGGTGAAACAATTATAGGGGGATTATTTAAACATTAATTATTTCCAATGAGACTTTCTTTTTTCAAGTGTCCAGATGACACAATATTTTTTCAAATTTTTAAACAAATATTTAATGCCGAAACGGCCGCGCGGAGCCCTACTTTCAGCAACAAATTAAAATTATTAGAGATAGAGATCCAGGAGTCGGGACTTTTTTATCGGAAATTTCCTCTTCTTTCAGAATCTTCAGACTAACGGTATGGCACGACACGACACAGCAAAGAATTTTTTTCTAAACATATTTTTAACCTTATTGCAATGATTCTTTATTTCAATACCAAGAGTTAAAAATAATATATTTCGTAAAAATCCTTTGTTGTGCCATGTCGTGCCATACCGTCAAGTCAGCGCCGGCCTTTACTATCCGAATATATTGGATTCTGCAGTTGATTTTTTTTAAATAGAATCAAACCTAACCTAAAGTGGAGTCATTTTGATAGGTAACATTTGACGTCTGTCACTTTTATCTTCATAGTGAGGTGACCTGCTTAAAAACATCGATTAAAGTGAATGAATCGATACGGACTTCAAACATATGTGAATTTTAAAAATCATCAGGCGAATCCCTGTCCCATTATTATTTTTTCTTTCGTAAATTTAAGGAGCAAAATAAGACAAGTACATAATTTAACAAAAAAATTGCATTTATTCAGTTGAACTATCAGAACTGTTATTAGTATTGTCATCGTCATCACTGCTGTCAGCACTCAGAGATATTATTAATTCATTTTCAATAATATTGTCTATTCTCACATCTCGTTCAAAATCTTGTAAAATTATTTTCTTTGTTTTCTCTACGACTTTTCTCCAGTCTTCTGTAGTGACTTCTGCACACGCAGTTTGTAGCAGAGTCATCATTTTAGCAGTACTGAAGGGTGGTTCAGTATTGTTCCGCGCTGCATAACCCTTTATTTGTGCCCAAATAAGCTCGATGGCGTTATACTGGCAATGGTATGGAGGCAATCGAAATTAAGGCCACCTAAATTGTACCTAACATCAATGATTTTTCTATTTAGTTATTTTTTGTATTTTTATAGTTAGTTAATTAAAAGAATAATAAATATAATTGTTCGATGATTACAACAATAAAAATGTACTTATAATATTTTAAAACTACCTAACGTAATCCATACAAAATTTAGTAAATATATTTTTGTGTTACCCAACCTAATCCATACTAAAATTTATTATTTTTTTTTGTAAATAAGCAAACAGTCTACAATAAACATACATACAGTCCACATCGTTTTTTAATTTACTAGACTCAAAATCAATTTAGAACTTTTAGACACCATCAATAATTATGTTTTATTATAATCACAACGTGGTTATTAATTTATGGTGATATTTCTTCACAAGTAATCATTGCATTCGATTCTACTTATCAGCTTTCGATTTTTAGAGTAACATCCCTAGTATTTAAAAAGAAAAAGGGTTAACTGACGCAACATTGTAACGACGTTCAGTTCTTTAGATCAGAAATTGTTTATTATGTTTAGAATGGTTTATTATAGTGGAGTCGGTGAAAGAATGCGATCCTGACGTCTGTCAGTTGGTCATGACTAGTGATGGGAAATAATTAACACTGTTATAACACTGATAAAAAACTAAATAAAAAGGTAACCTAAGTTTCATTACATACTTGTTTATCTGGATTCTAATTTCTGAATGTAACTAAAGTTGTAACCTATATTCAGCAAATAAATTATTATTATTATTATTGTAATAAAGGAAATAAAAATGCAGTAATAATATTCAGAAATATTTACTAAAAAAATATTACAATATCTTGAAAGAGTTGCGACTGGAAAACAAACAAATTTAATTTGATTCCGATTCGCTTAAGGAAGTGCTGTCTTCGTTATTATGTTGTATAATTATATCATTATTAATTATATGTATTATCAATTCTGATATCTCGATCAAAGTTTTCGAAAATAACATTTTTCGTTTTTTCAACGACCTTCGCCCAGTCATCTTTTGTGACTTTCTCGCAGGCTTCTTTTAATAAGCTCATCATCTTTTTTGTACCAAATGGCGCAGAAGTGTTGTGGCGGGCTGCGTAACCTTTTATTTGAGCCCAGATTAGCTCAATCGCATTGTACTGGCAATGATAGGGAGGGATTCTGAGAACGCGATGACCATATTCCAGAGCCAACTCATCTATTTCATAACGCGCTTTTGCCGGCTTGTTGTCTTTAACTAATTTGATTAATTCTGCTTTTAGCATTTGCATATTTGCGTCAATGCCGTTTGTTTGTAGCCAAGCCACCAATTCTTCTTTTCTATTGGCTTGAGTAGGTGCTTTCTATAATTGCACCGAATGATAAGGGGCATTATCCATAAATATTACAGAAGGCTCTGGCAGGCCGGGCAATAGCACATTCTGGAACCACTCTTTAAATGTGGCGGCATTCATTTCTTCGTGATAGTCATTAGTAGATTTTGATTCAAATGCCAGTAAGCCGTTCTCTACGAAACCGTATTTTGCAGAACCGGCGTGGCATATTATAAGCCGGGCCCCTTTACCCATTGGTACTTTCGACGTAGACGCTTGTGTATCATCTGTCCAAGAACGGGAAAGCGTGTGATTGGCGTTTAAGGCGACTCCAGCCGCGAACAAAAATTCCGTAATTACCCCCGGCAACCCGCAGCGAGATTTCCCCCGCATACTATTATCGCATAACGCGTTTTTTGTCATAGAGTATACAACAACAGCAACAGACACGACAAACAAAAATTATTGTAGGTAATAGCAGGTACCTATGTAATTTAAAACACCATAAAATCTTTAAGAATACAAAATAGTATTATCATATTTATTTATTTAGGCCTTCTAACAGGTACACTGCCGTGCTAACGATAATTGCAGTAAGTACACTAAACTCAATTTCGAGAAAATGACGCCTAAAGTTTTTTTAGTGTTTTAAGCGACTGTGTCTAAGTTACTCAAGCTTTAAAAAACATTGAATTATGGTACACGATGGAAAAAGATGAGTTCTTTTTAATGGTGATTTTAGGTTTTTAATTACAGGGTTGCCTATATTATTGATATTATACGTAGATTTATACGTAGGGAATTATTCATACATATGTTCATATACAAACGCTAAGTAAAAATGGGGCAAGTATAGTAATATTTATAGAAAATATAAATAAAAAGATGGCAGCTAACTTTGAAAACTTTGAAAGTAAAAAAATCCATATTTTATTTAAATCAACTGTAATTAATCTAGATATTTAAAAATATGAAATAATAGCAAAAAAAGCAAGGTCACATTATGTACATGTAGAAATCAACCTAAAAGTATAAAATAATTATAAGATACAATATCTACAATTGACCTCTTTCGCTACACCCGCCCCTTCGATTTTGTTTTTGTTCGATGTCTGGAATACTCTTTTGTTCACAATATGACTAACTGAAGATTTCGGGGGCTTACACTCACACCTGCTTCAAGTGATACGAAAATATGAAAATAAAAAAAAATCAGTTGAATACCTTGCCTCGCACCCCGTGCCTAATTGCCATTATTTAAAAACAGTACCTGGGGTACCTAGCATAATAATAATTGCAGTAACAGAGCCATTTACAACTTATTACTTTCCTTGTTATATATAAAATTACCAATAATACTTATTATATATATAATACAAAAAACGGAAGAAATATATATAAAATTCTATATTTTTACAATACAAATAATTAAAACTCGTTAAAATCTAAAAATCGTTTTGTTATATTACGACATCCGCGATTATCTAACTGTTTATTATTTCGAGATTCCCTTAATGGACTCTGCATTACTACTATGTCTTCCTCTGTGGCTTTATTTATATCTACAGATGTCTCATCCTTTGCAGTTTTTCTTTTTTTAACCAAATCATCGCTTTCTTTTGGGTGCCTTTTTTATATCCAATTTTCACACAAATAAAACCTTACCACTACTACACGTTACTTATATTAGTTTAAATTAAATGAGTTATACCCTCTGCGACGACTCAATTGATCTTTGTTAAACGGTAAGTACGTAGCGGAGAAAAGCGACACACGTCCACCTTGCACCACGACTCGTCCCGCACTGAATTGACGGGACTGCTCAGGGGGAGTCGCTACCCGCCGTACTTGCAAATCTCGAAAATATCTATTTAAAAATTAAATAAAGTATAATTCAAATTTTTCTTGTGATGAGCCGTTAGATAGAAGATCGTAGTATTTATTAAAAAAAATAGCTCTTTAAAATATTGATTATTAAGCAAATCGCACGGTTACAACATCGATATTAGACCCCAACTTTGTAATTTTTTTAATATATATAATTAAATATAATTTAAAAAATAATAAAGATGATCCGCTTTCATATATCCTGCAGATGATTTGAGTATTTTTTAAATTGTAATTATTATGATAATTTAAAAGGATAACGGTTACAAATAAGTGGATTTTTTTATCATTAGGGGCTGGCGTCGCCTTAACCATGTCTCGTCAATGAATACGACGTTATCCCAGTTATCGATCTTTTTCGCTTCCCTTAAAAAAGTTATTCGTTTTAAAATTATATCATAACGTTCTAAAAGAACTTTTCTTTTGTCTGTTTTTTTATATTGAAAACCAATATCTTTTAAAATTATGGATAAATTGGTTTTACCTCCCTTAAACAAATCAGCTGCTTTCAAAGATGCCAAAAGCTTGGTCCTATTAATGTATTCATTCCTCGAATAATAACCATATATATGATTCCTTATTGCATCGGCGTCAAAGGTATCAATATCTGTCACAGTTTTTGTTCTGCGTTTCTTCTTCGGTGTTCGTAAAAGATTTTCTTCCATACCAGTTGAGCCAAACTTTTCTTTATTAATATTTGATATTGTTCGTTTACTAACTCCAAGCGCTTGAGAAACGCGATCTTGTACCCGTTCGACAGGTATCAAGGGTCCACCATTTTGTCTTTCACGCTCAAAGTAATCTTGAAGCTTGATGATTAGCTCACGGGTTTCACTTTTCAATGTTTGTCCACGTTTCGGCATTATTATGCACCAAGCAAGGTACAACAAAACACAATCAAAGTCCAATTTAGCGCCAATGTCAGTATAATAAACAGAAACAGTCAATTAAACGAAAGCCGGGTCACAAGAAAAAACAAAACGGGAAACACAGGAGAACGTGGTCTATGCGCACGAAACGACAACAGACGACCGATTCAGCGTCACAAAATGGCGGCCATGGAGCGCCCATCCATTGTAATATTTTATAAATTTTGCAAGGAGATATGAATTACAAAAGTTTGTTCTAAGAATTTGTTCTAAGATTTACATTTGTTTCTAAGAATAACAAAAGACCCTACACTGGACACTTATTTGTTTACTTTTACGATTTTAATAGCCATTGACCATTATGCTGTGC
Organism: Synanthedon andrenaeformis; assembly: GCA_936446665.2. Classification (NCBI taxonomy): domain Eukaryota; kingdom Metazoa; phylum Arthropoda; class Insecta; order Lepidoptera; family Sesiidae; genus Synanthedon; species Synanthedon andrenaeformis. The sequence continues at coordinate 5,624,283 of OW387781.2, read as the reverse complement.
CAGATGTGGATAACTATTCAAATTGTTTACAATACAACTTAGCTGGTCGTTCTAACAGATCTAATTCTCTGAAAATATTAGTTAAATGTAGTCGTTTAATGAGGTATGTCGTAATAAACAATGTCGTAAAAAGCAATGTTTTTGATAAGGCGGTCATATAGCATTCAACCGGGATCTTTGTTCTAGGTTAATATAACCGGTATGTTGTTCTAAACGATGTCGCCATAAACGGTTTAGACTGTATTAACTTTATTACTATATTCTTTTATTATCAAATTATTCAAAAGAAAAACGCTAGTATAACGACAAATAACGTTATTTTTACCTGCTATTTTCGGCACATCACTACAAAAATAAACAGTTGATCTATCCTTGTAACAGCGTAGTATGGTTTTAAAAAAATGTTATTTTCTTATTTATTTAACATTAAATTTAGCACAAAAATATAACATTTATTTTAAGTTCACATAATGATTTTTTTTTTTAAGATAATTATTTGTTAATATGGCAAATAAACAATTTTTTTTTTAAGATTTAAATTCAACGCCACTTCAAAGTTATGTCGTCTGTTCGATCACGACCTGTCAGGAGCGCATTCTTTCGCCGACTCCACTGTAGTGAAAGCAAATCGTAAAATTACTCGTATCGGTCATTATTACAATAAATATGTTACAATAAATTATTACAATAATTGAAAAAAGTTAAGCAATTGTGCAGTTCTAACAAAACGAAAAAATATATTATTTTATGCCCGCCGTTACAAGGTTACGTTGTTGAATTTTGATGAATTGTCAAATGTTACCTATTAAAATGACTTTACTGTAACTGTCAATTTACTCTGAAAAAAAGTAATATATATAAACATTTTTATGTATAACTTAATTCTCTACAATATTTGTCTCATACTATTTTTTTTTAACTCTTACCATTTTTTTTATTATTTGAGGAAAAAAAATAGTACATATTACATAATTATTTATTCTAAATACTTATATCAAAAATGCCCTTAAGGGACTGAAATTTTGATTTGTTGATAAATTTTCCTGGACTACTAAAGCTAAATGTGTACAAGAAAACTCAACATGTATGAAGGGAATGAAATGAAATTTGACTTACATTATTGTCTTCCCAATAGAGAGCGAGACAGCGATCGCCAACCTTCCAGTTGACGTCGGCGACGGCTAGCAGCGCACGCGCCTGTTCGTTTACAGCCGCGTTCTGAAAACCGAGCAGAGAGCCCGGCAGGAACGGACCTGCGGCCGGAGGTCCCGCTCTTAGTGGGCCACCTCCCGCCCCACCCGCTCCGCTCACCCCCGCCCCGTACTCATGTCTCGGCCCGTAATACGCCCCGCGCGCCCCGTACGGCCCGCTCATTCCAGGCCCGTACCCCATAGTTTGGTACATCTGACTTTGAGCCTGAGCCTCCATATACCCATTCGTGTGCGCCTGTTGCTGTTGCGCTCTGCGCTGGTACTCATTCGCTCGCCTGAACGGCGGTATATCCGGCCCACTCTGATTCACGTACTGCTTCTGGGGATACTGTTCGTGATGCTGATGATAGTTCCTTTGCACCTCCTCACCCGTCCGCTGATGCTGATTCGTGAGCACCATATTAGCTGTCGCATCGACTATACTGTCCATCGTGTTTGGATTGTGATAGTTTTGATGCCCTTTACTATTGCCCGTGCTCCTGTCTCCCCTGGCGTGCCTGTCGTCGTAGCCCTGTTGCTGATAACTATTATACTGCGAGTTGTAACTATTTGTCTGATGCTGCTGATGCTGTTTATTTTTCTCTTCAAATTTCTTTTGGAATCGCGGCGGTTTCTCTTGAGACTGGTACTTCCTCTCGTCCCTGTGAGACGTGTGACTGTGATCATTTGAGTAATGAGCTCGGTTCTCAGATCTCTGTCTACTATTATTATCGTATCGGGATGACGCTTGATTTCTTGTATTGTTTTTAAGATTTGACTTCTCCTTGTTTTGATAATTCCGCTCGTTCCTTTCAGTTTTTTCTTCTGTGTGTGCGTTGCTATTGTTCATTTGACGACTGCTCTTGTCTCTCTCCGTGACGTTGGGAAGTTTGTCTTCTAAGAAATCAAATAAGGAAACTTTGCCCGAAGGCTTAACTGGAATGCCATCATCTTCCGTGGACTCCTTGTTGCGACCTTTGCGTTTGGGTTCGGGCTCCTTTTGTTTCTCTTTTCTATTTTCAGAGTTGTCCCGCTTTTGTAGCATTCGAAGTGCTCTATCGACATTGTTTTTAGTATACTTAAGGGCATTTTCTGCCTGCTCCTCTGTGAATCCAGCATCAATAATCTTCTGTACATTTGCATCCAGTAAAGGTTTTGTACCACCGCCAAACACCTGTAATAATATAAAACTATGTTCAGTACTACCGCTAATAAGTGGCGTAGCTTGCCCAATTTTAATTTTAATTTTTAGTCCAGTAACCAATTTTGTCGAGAGGGCCCTTCAACCTGACTATGGCAAAGCCCGAATGGAGAGTAAAGATTTTTTTACTAAATAAACAAAAAAGCCCACATGTTTTTAGATTATACTTATACATTATACATTATACTTGATAAGGCAGTAGCTACGCCCTTGGGGCTAATTTTACAGTTTGTCTATTCCATAGAATGAGACATGGGATTGATGCCACTTGGATAGTTTGTATGAACTAAACATAAGAGGATTTTTCTAATTCGATCAAAGTATTAACCAAACCAAATTGTGAAGAATCTATAGAAACATAATGTAATAGTGATTGGAGTATAATCAACCATCTACGAACCTTCTTAACCCCGGAAAGTCTCTGTGCCTCTGCTATGGCACCTTTTCTTTGAGCTTCAAATTCAGCATTGTCCTGTTTTGCAGCTTCTTGTAAGCTTTTAAACTGTTTGTCCACATTTACTGCTTCTAGCTCCTGACCAAAGGGGATCCACGGAGGAGGACCCCCATCTACACCGATACCACCTGAAATTTTTGTTTTAACTCATGAATAAATTACTCATTTACAATCACAAATATTATTTATTCATTTTATTTCACATTTCAAGTCCATAATTAAAAACTACTACAACAAAAAACAAATAACAATCATTAAATCGTAAAAATTACATGCTAAGAATAATGAATTGCAAGAACAAAGCCTGTGTAAAGGATGCTATATTCACATTCACTTGCTTCTGTACAATAGTAGTAATAGTTATATGGATAATTTATATGGAGTAATCTATACATTAGAATGTTATGTTGGTTTATGTATGCTTCAAAACTCGAAAACTAGTCGACGGCTTATTATAGGTATAGGCATAGTTAGATACCTATAATATTAATTATGCTGTATATGTACATATGTTAGACTTTCAATTATAAGAGAAAAGACAAAAGTAACAGATATAACATAACATATACAGTGAAGAGATTAAAATGGAAATGGATTGGGCATACACTGAGAAGTAAGAAAAACAAATGGCCGAAAGATGTGATTACATGGTACCCGCATGATGGGAAGAGAAGAAAAGGAAGACAAAGAAAAAGATGGGAGGACGATATCAGGGAATCGGCAGGTTCACTATGGAGAAGGAAAGCTATGGACAAGGGATTTTGGCGAATTCTAGGGGAGCCCTTTACCAAAGGGCAAGCTGACACGGAAAAGGAAAACCCAATAGATAGTTTCTAAGAAAAAATAAAATAAAATAAAAAATAAAATTTAACTATCAAAAAAACTAGAAATATTGTAAAATGTCAGAAATAAAGGCTTTATTTATTTATTTATTATATGTACATATACAAAAGAAACTATTAAACTGACACATTTACATAGTTACCTCTTGTGTGTTTGGCAAGACTTCTATTCAACTCCCACTTTTCAATCATGTGCAGTACCTGTCCACCGAGAACTTGAATAACAGCTGGTGTCAACCAAATAATTCCATGGCAAGCTTCAAGCCCCTCATGTTTCAACAAAATCTTTGTTCCTGGAGGAGTATTAATACTAAGACTCGAGATAGAACTTATCTCCAGGGCTGTACAAGTTGTTTTTCCATCATGAATGGTCAGCTTCAACATGCGGGGAGCAGATGTTGACTCTTCATTGGCTTTTGGTGCAGACACATTTCTGATTTTCTGTATCTGAACAATTATTTGTTTTTCTAGTTTAGAGGGGTCCTTCGCGAAGTCCTCTGGAAACGCCGAATCACCAATATCTCTCAAATCAAACTGAAATAATATATAGTATATTATAGTTATGTCGGTAAAGTGTTGTAAAAATTGTGACTCAAAACATAATTGAATTTCCATTTGGGAAAGTACTTACATCTAGTGCTTTTTTACTAAGAATATTTACATCTTGTACTTGACCATTTTCACTAATACTATCGATACCCTCTTGACTTAGATGCCTGGAAATAAAACATTATAGAGACATTTAAGATAAGAAAATGACATAGTAGGTGCATGTTTTTAATGTAATTACCAGCCAAGCTCTATCAGGCTTTCGTTGAGTGTCATGTTTTCATTTGTGGTAAAATTAATACATGATTTTCACGATGTAACTAACTCAAAATCTCACTTGGCTTACAGCAGAAGAAAAAATACCACAGACCAATAAAAATTAAAAGAACGAACAGTCAATAAAACCAAAGTCAAATTATGAACACGGGTTCATTTGAATGTAAAAATATAGTATACATAATAAAAAAAATATAACTACTCTAGCATATAATATAAACAATATAAGAAACACGGTTAAAAATCCATACTTCCATACTAATATTACCTTTTCACGACTTAACTAATCAATCGATCATCATGAAATTTTGCACACGTTGTCTGTCAGGGATACAGGAACTATTCCCGCGGGATCATTTTAAATTTAAAAAAAAAATGCTTGGCAAGAGTGTAATAGCAATGCAGATGTCAGGCGTTATAATGCTTATTGCGTATATGTTTTTTTAACGCGGACGGCACCAGCTAGTAGAAAATAAATTTCTGATATTAATATTATACTATTTATTTCGTTCTTAGGCCCCATTCAGTGCGACGCGGACCTTCCGCACGCGGACAGCTTCGCGTCGCACTGAACGCGCCGTAATTTCATACATATTACCGTCCGTCGCGGGCGTCCGCGTAGGTCATCCGCGTCGCAATGAACCAGGCCTTACACATCAATAAGTTTCTTTGATAAAACGGGACGGATGTAATTTAAAATTGGTATCCACAATTAATTTATAAATTTTAGTGTTGTGCTATTATTGCAACAGAATGCAAACATGCAGCGCTAGATCGTTTCATGGATGTAATTTTTATGGTAACATGACGTCCGCAGAAAGCAGAAGAATTGATTATGAAACTAAAATAATCTATATAAATAAAATCAGAGTGTCTGTCTGTGATTTGCGAAAAACTGCCTCAAACTAAGCTTAGAGAGTCATTCGCATGCTGTTAAAACGTAAATAACTTTTTTTAGAATTTTTGTCTGTCTGTCTGTCTGTCCGGGGTAATCTCAGAAACGGCTGAAGCGATTTCGATGAAACTTTGCAGACATGAAGAGGGGGTCGTCAGGAGTAACACAGGCTACTTTTTGTTTATGTAAATTGCGGTACATACACCAAAATAACATTTTTTACAATTTTTGTCTGTCTGTCTGTTTGTTTGTTCCGGCTAATCTCTGAAATAGCTTGACCGATTTTGACGGGACTTTTATTGGCAGGTAGCTGATGTAATAAGGAGTAACTTAGGCTACGTTTATTTTAGAAAAAATACACCCCGGACGAAGCCGGTAGCGGCCCGCTAGTATTAAAATAAAAAAACTCTGTACAAACCTGCACCCAAAAATCACCAATCGATCCCAGGTTTAAAATGCAAATAAAACGCAGGGAATACAATAGGTAAATCGCTAGAAAGTGATCTCAAAGCAATCTATTTATTAAATAAACATTTAAAATATATAGAAGACACAATGAAAGAAACGTTCGCGTGTACGTTTTCATATTAGCGCCATCTAGTTACAAGTTGTGGTCGCTACTTGTTAAATCCGATTTAACAACTCATCGGAATAACTCATCGATGAAGTTATTCCTTTACTTTTGCTTATAATTTTTATACTGTTAGTAAAATATCTTCATGCACAATTCGGCATATTTTATACAATAACCACTAAATGCTTTTTTATAAACGTGTCCACACGGCGAGCGCCTAGTGAGTGACCGAGTGATGTGATGAGTGATGTGCGGTGCCAGCAGTGCACTTTTGGTGCACTTTATTGAGACAGCATGAGCGGTGGCATGTGCAGTGTTACCTCCAGTTAATACATATCAACTCAGTGGTGTAAATATTTATTTCATCATCTTCTCTTCTGTGGTTACTAGTTATGGTTATAGTATAATACGTTATATATGTTTAGTATCAACAAAGAGTATAATAATATATAGGGAAAGATACTAGTAGTATCTTCTATATAGTTTGTGAGGGGAAGTATCAATCTACTATATGTCTACTGTTTAGTTAGTTTGTGAGTATAATTTAAGTTTTTTTTTTAAGGTTGTTGTTGATGTTGAATTGAATAATAAAAAAATAGTTTAGTGATTATTTTTTTATTTTACTTCTCTACTTTTGACAAGTTACGGATTTTTTTAGATAAAAATAAAGGTGCATAGAAAAAATATCCACTTATAAGAAAAAGCTGTGTCAAAAACTATTTACCTATCATTTTCAATGAATAGAACATAAATTAATAGTGATTTACCTAATTAATAATTAGTAGTAACTAATAGCCACATACAGTGGCAAAAAAGAAAGTTTTTATATCAATTTTGGTCTACTTATTTAGATAGTTGTAGCACTTGTAGCTCAGCCTCAATGACAACACCTCCCAATATTGTGCCTACGTGTATATTGTCTATCTGCATAAAGTAAATAATTTAGTAATATATATTTTTTGTTCTTAAGGTACCTCAAAATTTCGAATCAATTCTATAATAACAACTGTATTGCTGGATTGTAATTAAAATGTCTTCGGTAAGTTATTTGCTAGAGTGCAAGTATTTGAAAACAAAACTTTTACGTAATTATACTTTCTATAAATTTTAAATTACAGGTTCACATATTTAATGTTGAAATGACATGTGAAGGATGTTCTGGTGCTGTACAAAGAGTACTCAACAGACTGAAAGGGCAAGGTGTCGATGAAATATCAATAAGTCTGCCAGAACAAAAGGTTTCCGTTACTTCCACACTTGGTGCAGATCAGTTACTAGAAGTGATAAAGAAAACAGGAAAAAAAACGACATATGTAGGCACACAATAGCTATTTTAATACATATTTTATATGTACAGTTTTTTAATTTGTTATACATTGGTATTTAAACACTTACTACTACTATGTAGGTATGTTTTTTTGTTTATTTTAGTATTGCAAGCACTATCACTTTCTTCATAGATGTGTCACTTATCAATAAAATTAGTGATATTTAATCACTGGTTTCACGCATAAGTATTTTCTATCTAAGTGTATAGTGATTATTAACTAGTAAGTATTATATACATGTTACATCATAAATTCCTTAAATAAATATTTTATTATATAATTTATTTTCTTTTTTATTTATTTAAATTAAGTACACCTAAATCAATATCATAATGTCTAAAGTTCTATGATGCACATATTAAATAAAACAGTTTCTTCTCTCAAGACATTCTGAAAACTACTTTTATCTAAAATAAAATTATTAAGTATCTGGCATTTTGCAACACATTTGTGTTTACTGCACTTAAAAACGGTATTTTCCCCGTAAAAAATGGCAGGGGTTAGTAATTTTAGATGTGTCAAATAATTATTGACCCTTGCCGTTTTTTTAGGAAATAGGAATACCTATACTTATTATGTTGCTGTTATCTGTTATACTCTCTCTATATAACATAATAATCTATGTGTTATACTATTGCGTTCTGTTTGGCCTGTTTGTGAGTTTGACGGTTTGACTGATCTTCCAACCACTTCCAACAACGCTAGTCCCTATCAGTCCCTATGATCCCAAGTCCCAACGCAACGTAATAAGACGCCATCGCCCACCAAAGATCGGGATGAAACTATGTTTACCCAGTTTAACCCATGTTTTACCATAAAATCACACGTCGCCCACGGTCTTCGAATAGAATTTTACATTGATTTTACATAAGCCGAACTTTTCTCCATGAATTGAATGAAAAATTGAAAATCAAACTTCAATTCAAATCAAAGAACATAGTACTCTCCAAGCGAGAGCTTCAAATTGTGATTTTTTCGAGTGCTCTGTGGCCGAAAAGTATGTATAGTACATCTTTATTGTATACATTTTGTCTTACTCTATTCAGTTCAGTATAGTCTGTGGATTTTTGATTTTTCTGTTTCTCAACACGAGGTGAATTTCACGAGTTTTAAAAATATTTATATTCTTGTTATATCTCTTTTTGACAAATTATAAATTGCAAAAAATGCAGCAAAGCGGCCGTTAATATTTTCCCTACAGTAATTAAATACATTTCTATAAGATTTTTTTTTAAATACCGCCGGGTGAATGTCAATTATTCTTTATTCTTTTGTATTTATAATCTTTTGTCTTTTAAAATTTTAGTGACGCGAGGAATATGTGTGAATCTATTCTATGAGTTTAATTCCACTAGGAAAAATTGGTAAGTAAATAATTAGATTGCATCATTGTCGATTACCAGTGTCATTATTTTTTTTTTAATAAATATTTTAGTTGCAATTATTCCACAGTAAAATTTTAAGAATAACCCTTGTGCATTATGTAAATCCTTATGTGATAAGCATAATTAATTTGTCTTATGTTTATTTGTAGCAAATTACAATGAATGTGAGTGGCCACCTTGGCATCAACATGGAAGGTGCCAGTGAAGTGGCCCTTATAGCTGACGAGCTAAGCCAAGCTGTAGAACTCAACTTCAATCCATCTATTACACAGGATGAACGTTACAAGGCCTATAATGTTTGCGAAAGGTAATAGCCGTCACTTAATTTTGCAACCAACTCTTGATATTCAGAAATACATACTATAAATAGAATATTAAATAAAAGAAAATAAAACTATTTGCACAAACACATGTATTAGGATGTCTATACATGTATATCTATAGGATTCTAATTCATATAAAGTAGCTACAGTACAAAGTACAAAATCAGTTATAACTACCTTCAAGGGACTACAATGATTGGTCGTAATAAAAGAATAGTCATTATAATTCCGACCAAAGGTCAGTTTCTGGCTGAAGCCGAAGATTTAAAAGCTCTAAGAAATTTTGTTTAAAATTGGCTATAAGCTACAATTAATGATTTTAAAGCTTTTATATTGAATGTTTATATTGACTGTACAATATAGAAAGAAAAGGTGACTAATTGTGTCTAGAAGTTTATCTAGAGATGATAAAAAAAAAACCTTGCAATTTATTTGTCGAATATGTAATTTCAAAATAATGTGAATTATAACATTTATTTAAGTAATTTATCAATCACAAACAGATCGATCAATTAGTCTTTGTTTTTCTCGACATGTGCAAATATGCTAACAAATAAACAATGAACAATAACAAATAACAATTAAATGTACAGTTTTGAAAATTTTAGAAAGTTAAAAATAAAAGTAACCATTACGGTAATTATAAATAATCATATAATTACTGTATTATCTACAACAAGTTATAATTATAATATTTTATCATTAGATCACATTAAGTGAAGTTCACTAAACATATTTGTATTTAGCCTCTTTCAAGAACTACTTCATTAAAGTACTTTCTTCGGCCAGGTTTTTTTGGCCGAATGTAGCCAAAGCCGAAGCTTTGGTTGAACACTAGTTATAAGCAATATTAACTATAGTTAATTGTATGGATTCAGCAGGGACCTTGCTATTTAGTTTTTGTAACTGATGCTGTTTCTACTGTATTTTCTACTGGCTACCTGACAAGAACATTTAAAGGCTGGAGCAGACCAAATGCGTATGCGTGACTACGACGTCGTTACGTCGTAGTCATGCGCGTAGTTACGGCGTAACCCGATGTCACACCGGGTTACGCATCGGGTTACGCATACGTCTACGCTTACGCTTACGCAATCGAGCTGAGTACGCAACGGAATCCCATTGCGTGCCCGGTTGCGGCAGCCACATTTTATTACTGTTTTCGCCGCTTGTGTTGTGTTATGTTGTGCACAATGTCTGATGAAGATTGGGTATATGGACCAAGTAGTTCATCTAATGAGGAAGAAGCTTATAAACTTTTATATGAAATATTTTTATAGTCTTTATTTTTTGAGTTGTAAATACAGACATATTTACGCACAATTTCAATAAGTTGTTTTTTTATTTCCGTATTCATTTAACAAAACATAACACCATTAGCACTACGTACCGACCGGTATTGTTTGTGAAAAAATACAACTGACTGCGTAGTTACGCGCATAGGGCAACGCACAGCAAGGTACGTGCGTGTTCAAACTTGTTCGGTGTGACGTCCAATAGGGAGCGCCATTGAATACAACGTCATCAATGCGACGTTGCCGTTCTGCTCTGCGTAAGGTACGGCGTAGGTCACGTAGCCTGTTTGTGTCTTGGGAGCTGCATTGCGTAGGGCTACGCATCACGTCGACGTGCACGTCTACGTTACGCAAGCGGTGTGTCCTGTCTTATACAGTTCCATACATTACAACTCAGTGGTACGTGCACGTCTACGCTTACGTCTACGCATACGCATTTGGTCTGCTCCAGCCTTACAACTCAGTGGTACGCGCACGTCTACGCTTACGTCTACGCATACGCATTTGGTCTGCTCCAGCCTTAAATATTTCTTTTTGTTTATTATAACTTTTTGTATTTTTCTAATAACTAATATGTTTTAATCTAATAAATTAATGAATTAATGTATTTTTTATTATAAAATTCTTTAATCATAGCAATAGTCTATTGTATTAACCATTCTGTAAAGGTTTTTGTAAATTTTGGATCCAGAAATTCCTTTATATTATTGGGTAGTTTATTTTATGCTTTAATTGCCATAACTCGAACATTTCTATTATATAATTCTAGTTTACATTTTGGCCTTTGCAATAAATTACTTTGCTCAATTATTTCTGACCCTATTTCGCTGTTGGACCCTATTAAAACATGATATTAATTTAACTGATGTGTGTGTGTCACTAATATAGTTGAAATGGATTTTTAATTTAATAAATTAATTATATTTTAATTTACAATTTCTTAGTGATTATAAAAAATTACAGCTTCAAGGAAAGTTCACCGTGGTGTGCTCAAGCAGGCCTCATATTGGCTAGTGGAAGCCAGTACTCTCCTATGGTGAAACATTTTGGATTACAATTGATGGAGCACACAGTAAAATATAGATGGAACCAAATCACACAAGCTGAAAAGTTATTTATAAAGGTACTGTAACACTAATAGCAAATACAATTGACAAAACTATTATTTTATTGCATAGCCTAAAATTCAGTCACAATTATTATCAAATTTTGACATAAGTCATTGTAATGAAATTGTACAATCTTTCGTACATAAATTAACAGAGAAAAGCCAGGATGAAAAGTATGTTGGAGAAATTAACTTATTAAGCAGATGGAACTATCTACGAGGAAGCAATGTAAAGACATGTAGGAGTGTTTCTCTGATTTTAACCAGGTTAATAAGGAAATTATATTTTAAAAAAATGCATTTGATACTTTTGCTACGTGATAATAAGTAAATTAAGACTAGATGATTTGTTATAATAAAATTCACGATTGGAAGGTGGAAACGTGACAATAAGACAGTAAAAAATATGTAGATAAGGAAATTTATGTACAAAATATTTAGTGTTCACCTAACAGTCAAGATGATTATATCTAACGATAGTTGGTAGTCTTAGACGAGTATTCAAGTTAAACCTATATACTGGGTCACTCAACCGACATGTTAATTGTTATGTCAAGAAGAAATTGGTTTGATTTACATCCCTAGTGCAATTGTCTTTAACAAATGGACTAACTGACATGACAATTACGACAAAGTTTCTATTAAGAGACTTACAACCCCTTACGATAATTAAATCTATTTTGCAACAGTATTTTTATGAGAAAAACACAACAAGAAACACCATAGTATCATCTGATGATCTTTTCTATTGGGAGTGTGCGATTAATTCAGTATAAATTAATCCCATGTAGCTTTGTGATTGAGAAATCGCATGAATAACATAAGTCATTGTTATAATATTTATTATCAAAGGAATAACATTTACATACATAATTTTTATTACACTTCTATTTTCATTTTATAAAATGTTCTAAATGCATTTAAAAAGTATTGTACATAAAAATAAAACACCATTTTGTAGCAGTTGTTTTAAGATTTCAGCTGTTAAATTGACGATAGTCAAGAAAGACCTTGGATCTTTTTCTGCCTAAGGTTTTTATGCTTTCCCATGTAACTATGATTTCCAAAGGTTATAGAAATGTTGCTTGCTTATCAATGATAGATTTTATTGATAAAAGTATTGATAATTGATTCATAGATTTTATTAATAAGGGCCTGCTCAAAGAGAATTTTATCTCTCGTGCATTTTATTCAATGCAGTAGTAACTGATCTATTTTTTCACATTTTAGGAATTATGTATTTCACGAACAGAATGAATAGAAAGTGAAGTATGTGCCCTGGATAATGTGGCCTTCTACAAGGCCGATAATTCTGATTCCATTTACTTCTCCCACGTCATACTCTCACATATTTTATTTTATTTTATTTATTAGGAAGCCAACACAGTATACAACAATCCATATGGTACGAGAGCTCGCAACGTCACGAAAAAGTTCATTTTAGGTCGATTAGTTTTTCTATATTTCTCATTCATACTGACGGTCGGTAAGAATGCAGTACGTCTGGCACCTGGAAGCGGTTGCGTTTACCAGTGCGCATCCCATCTGTACAGGGAAAATTGTGCATTTTGAAATTATTTTAAGAGAATTTTTTTTTTTAATAATTTTATATGCCTCTTTAGCAATATAAATTTATAGTTGCCAGACATTTTGGTCGTTGCTAACATTGCCCCAGAATATTCCAAAATATTTTAATCATTAAAAATGATAATTTTCAAACATTTTTAGTATGTCTGTAATTTTAATATAATAGAGTTCTATAATCAAAGAATATAATATTAATTTGCCAGATAGAAATTCCGTTGCTTAATTAGAATTCAGATCAATTTAAGTATCGGGAAGAATAGGTGAGTTAGAAGAGTGCGGCAATAAATAGTACCATATAATTAACAAAATACAAACCCTGAAAACGACTATGACATATGACAGAAAAACTTTATTTCTTGCAAAAAAATAATAATAATGCATGTTTGCTTTGTATAGTACTGATCACGTCATTCCATACTAAATGGTCTGGCTGGTATCTGTATTGCATTATATTTAGTGTTATCAATTATAAAGTATGCTCAATTTGTATTCTGATATATCGTTACAAGTTGCACAGCTCCATTTAATGTGCATTAAGTATGCTTTGGTTTCACATTTGTAGATAACCCCATGCTGTCTATATAAAATATATATTTCTATATGTTCAGGGCTATAAAGGTTTATATTGGTGTTATGCAGACAATAAATTTTGGAGTTGATGTGAAATATGTGTGTATATATCAATTGTCACCAGTACTATTCTGATTTCTATTTTATCAAGTAGACAAAGTTGCGTTATATGCCTCTATAGATTATGAGTAACCACCTATCATCAAATCGACCATCAGCCTGTCTGACGACCTTAATAAAAAGTTGAATATGTACGCTGAATGATAATTCCATTCATTGTTAGATATGCTTGCTTTGTTTTGTTATGTGACACTAAATACTCTCAGAATGCAGGAACAAGATCTCTTGTACTTGTTTACAATGTCTCTTAGTATGTCATATTGACTTGATATAATAACATTAAATTGATTGACTTTTTCATTTTGATGTTTTGAGTTTTATTAAAGACACACTAATTAAAAAAAAATATGTAATTTTTCTTTATTTTATTTTTATTTTTTATTTTATTTTATTTATATTAGGGAAACAAACAATATCTCGCTACACATTATACATATACATACAAGAAGAACATAAATCAGCAAAGTTTCCACTAAATTACTAAAACATATAAATTACAAGTCATTACGAGCTAGGAGAAAACACAAAAAAAGCAAGAAACTTTTTCATACTAATTAACATCTTTAGAGTTTTAAAACAAATGGCCTACCTCATGTCGAATTAAAACTACTCATCTTATTATTAATTTTATGGTTGATTATAAAACTGAACGTTTGAGTCTGGTCTGGTTGTGTCATCCATGGATGGCTCACATGGATGACACAAGAAGCCAATATACTAATCTAACAGACAGATGGAATTTGCTTTTAGTGCGTACGTTTACGTTTGCGTAGTTGCTGGATTCAGGATGGATAATTTATTTGTTCAGGAGAACGCCATGAAACTTCTCTACATGGGAGGATGGGAGATCTCCACACATTTGAACGATGCTTTGGCCCGTGTGATAGTGGAGATGATAAAACGGGAGTGGCCTCAGCAGTGGCCGACGATGCTTTCAGAACTGAGCGACGCCTGTGCAAGGGGGCATAGACACACGCAAATTGTGTTGCACGTCTTTTTAAGATTGGTTGAGGATGTGGCCACTTTGCAGGTGAGTTAGACCATTGTTTCTCCACCTTTTTAGTATTGCGACCCAGTGAACAGCCACAAAGTTAAGTAAGAAGTAAAGATTAAGTAAAATGTGACCCCTCAACACAATATGTTCAAAGTTTTACCTACATCGAATAATTAACGCGGCGAAGATTCTTACTTTTTTTTTGTTGTTGTTGTGCCACGGTTTAAGTTTCTATAAAACCAACTTAAATTTCCAAATGCAAGTCTTTTACTAGATCTTAGAAATTACGTATACCACCCTTTTTTTAACTGATCTTAAAAAGATTGCAACCTTTTATTTTCCAGACATTAGAGCAACACCAACGCCGTAAGGATATTCAGCAAGCTTTGACAAGCAACATGTCTGAGATATTCGCTTTCTTCATGAGACTGATAGAACTTCACGTGCAGGAGTTTAGAGAGAAGACTGCCGCTGGAGATTATACGGCCGCCACAAGCAACGGCGCAGTTGTACAGGTCATTCTTTATACTTCTTCCATAGTGTCTAACAGTCTTTTAACTATGATTCAATTAAACTTTATTTTTTTTATACAAAACTTACAAAATGAACTATTGAATTTATGATTGCATTCAATAGCACATTCATGAAAAAAAAATTAGTGCTAAATTGGAAAATTTGTGATCACAGTACCCAAAAATGTCGTCCCTGAATGTGATGATTTTCAACACATTCAAATGCCTCAATTATTTCTTTACCACGTGAACTGATTTTTTTTTCTTATTTCTTCCAGAGTTGTCATAACCTAGCCTATCGTGCCCGCTTGGCGTCAATTTCTGGGACAGAATAAAATATTTAATCATATAGAGATTTATTTATTGTTTCAGACTGTTTTGCTTACGCTAACTGGATTTGTAGAAGTCGTTTCGGTGAACCATATTGTGATGAATAACGGACGACTGCTGCAAATTCTGTGCATATTGCTCCAAGATGACGCATTCCAGTTGCCGGCGGCGGATTGTCTCCTGCAAATTGTCAATAGGAAGGGTTCGGTATGTATGCAATTTAATATTACTATTTACTTACTATATAATAACGAACATGGAGGTGTACGAGTGTATTGTATATATTTTCAGACTAAAGAGAGAAAACCTCTGATGATACTGTTCGGCGAAGACGCGATTACATGCGTGTACCGCGCGGCGCTTGCAAGTATCAACGCGAACGATGAAAATCATTATTTGTTCCTAAAGAAGCTCTCTCAGGTAACACAATGACAACACGAAATATAACCATTTAAGCCGCGATTTAAATGGTTTGTCTAATTTTTGTTACACACTGTTGCAGGTTCTGATCGGGCTATCGCAGCAGCTGACGTCGCTGTGGAGCTGTGTCAGTAACGCGGAGGCGTGGATGCCGGTCCTGCTCGACACACTGCTGCTTCTGTCCTCGCACGCGTCCCTCACCCTCACGCAGGCCGCCAACACTGTTTGGTTGGCTTTCTTCAAGCACGACCAGATAAGCAAGCTGCCTCCCGTCACGGCTGTCATACCGAGGTGGCTGCAGGTCTCCGCTCCGAAAGTGTTGAAGGTGAGCCGCTCTACCACCGGAGGTATTTTAAGTAAAGCCACATCACCTCAGTATTAAGGTGTACTTGTTTTTTAACGCCTGACGCAAAAACGAGGTGTTTTAAGTCAGACGTGTATGTCTATCTATGGAATCGTATCTCCTAAACAAATAGACCGATTTTAATCCTTTATTTATTTATTTATTTATTTGATGAAGTACACAAACAGAATACAATTATATACATGATAATTATAAATAACAAGTGTATTGACTAATCTAAATTGCACTCCTAAACAGTGTACTTAACATGTTTAAATTAACTTAACTACTAATGGTTATTAATACATGTCTTAACTACTTAATTAGTTCTTAATTAATAACATTTTCTTATTTTCTATTTAAATATCAGTCTTAATCTATTTTTGACACGAGAAAACCTGCTGTCAAATATATCAAAAACGTCCTCACACCCGATTACCATATCATTATAACTTCGACACATCCTGACCAAGGGATTATAATAGGATGTGTTGTTTTTATATGCTTCAATGGAAAAGGGACCAGCATGGGGAGAACGTGATCTATATTTAATTTTGATCTTAATCGCGGAGAGAAGACTCGGAGAAGTGTTTTGTTTTTAAAGCTGATCGAGATGGTTCTTAGCTATAGTTCATGAAGATTCGTTCAGGCGTTTGAAAATCATCATGCCATTTCCTAGTTTATGAAGGAAATTCGCTTACTACCACAGGTTCTATTGATGTGAAATTTGGTATACTGTTACTTCGTCGGTATTTCCATGACACGGTAACCTTGATCTGATGCTGCAGCATCAAATAGTGCGCGGGACACCAACTCCTCAGCAACTTACAGTAGATGTTTGTGGCGTGTTTAGGCTCAATAGAAAGTGACTGTCTTGTGTCAGGTCACGTACCCGTCGTCTCATGTGAGCGACGTCCGCAGCGCTGCCGCGTATGCGTGCGTCGACTACGACAGCGAGCACGACTTCGCCGTGTTCTTCAACCGGTGCCGCACGGAGATATTGGACAGCTTCAGGTGAGTGATAGTTACTTCAGATGACTCGGAGATACCTAGTCTTCTTTATGACGAATAGTCGGACTATGGAGAATAGAGATAAGGAGGAGTAACTTATGTGGCTGTTAAACTGAACCAACCTAACCATTATAAAGTGGTTCATAAATTGGCCACAATGGATATTGGTGAATTGGCATAATCGGTTATTTGCGTAATTCATGAAATCACCGTTAATAAATGATACTACAGCGCCTTCTATTTAATGGTGGCCGACTGAATATTTTTTATATGTGTGGAATGTATTTGTGGTGCCGCAGGAACTGTATGGTGGCGGCGCCGCTAGTGACGTGGTCGTACGTGGAGCAGTGGACGCGCGCGGCGCTCGACAAGGAGGCGGCGTGTGCGACGCTCGTCGACCACACTCATCCGCTGCACGTCGAGTGGGAAGCGCTCTCTATGGTCGGTATCTTAAAACTCGCTCATTTCATTTTTTGCCCTCGATTGCCTTTGCTTATACATAAATTACCAATATCCTATACTCATTCATGATGTGTGAAAATGTTTCAAGTTGAATACCTCCATAACTCGAAAAACTAAAACTCAAAAATTTAACTTAAAAATTAGTTAGAATGAATCTTAACCTCTACAAGTCGAAATAATATCCTTACAAAATAAGTTGAATACTCTATAACTTGATTTTTTCTCGTCTGTATAAGTAAAACTGGAATTTAACGAGCACGATTGTGGTTGTGCAGGTGCTGGACGTGACATTGTCCCGGCTGTTAGTAGCGGAGCCGCGGCCCAACGTCGTGGAGGGACTGCAGCTGCTGCAACGCTGCGTCGCGTGTACGCCGCGCTCGCCGCTGCTACTCTCGCTGCTGCTGTCGTTCGTATCGGCACTGTTTGTGTTCTTGAGCTGCGCGTACAGCCAGCTGGCCGGTCCGGGCGTGGGGCTGGCGGGCGCTGAGCTGCTGCCGCGCGTGCTCGACAAGGTGTTCGGTACGCTGCTGCACGAAGGCGAACCGCCTCTGGGCCGTCGCGATCGCGCCGTGAAGAACGTGCGCCGCCACGCCGCCGGGCTACTTGTGAAGCTGGCTGCGAAGTACCCGCTGCTTCTGCTGCCGGTGTTCCCTCGCCTGCACGACATGTGGCGCGCGGTGCTCGCGCGGCCCGACCTTAGCACGGTGGAGAGCGTGACCCTGCAGGAGGCTCTGCTGCTCGTCTCCAACCACTTCTGCTGCTACGAGCGCCAGAGCGCGCTCGTGGCCGAGGTGCTGGGCGACTGCAGGGAGCGCTGGGAAGCGCTGGCGCCCCACGTGGCGTCGGGCGCGGCGCTGGTGCGGCTGCTGGGGCTGGACGCGGCTCCCAGCGAGGCGGACGAAGAAAGCGCGCGTGCTCGTCGCACGTTGCTCAATGCGCTCACGCTCGTGCTCGGCGTGGTGAAGCGCACCGCGGTGCCCGCCGATCCCGACAAGTCAGTTCTGCCAAACATATCTTGTACAAGATATTTCTTCTAAATTTTTCTTTTTATTTACATCTATTTTTTTATATAGACAGGCTGACGATCCACCTTTGCCTATAACACGAGCAACATCACGGGTTCTGCAAGTGTGCTGCCGACCATAATAAGATTAAGGACAAGGGATTGGGAAATAGCTCTATCTCATAAATCCGCCAATCTAAAACTAAATTGTTCTTTGCCATAATCTCTTTCACTTAGCTTATCTAGAAAGTTTCCTTTCCAGCTCCACTTGGCTTTATGATTTGATTATGAAACATGATATTGACGATATGAAACGTATTCAAGCTAACCTAACCTGTAATCTGTATTTAAAAATAAAATAAAATTTGAATTAATATCCGAAAAATCTTATCTTGGTATATCTAGGTTAATGTTTTGATATATAACTGTCACAAATATATGTATAATCCTTTATACTAACATTCCTTTCACCATTACTTTTACTAAAGCTGGATAAAACCTACGTTGTGCACTACTGACTAATTGAGAAGCTTTGTGCATAAACCATGTCTTTCTGTCCCTCTAAATGTACAAAATTCGTATACTTAGGGCTGCTCGCGGCGGGTTCAGCGCGGGCGTGACAGCTTCGGGCAACCCGGTGTGGCGAAACCCGTGCGGCGTGCATGTGCTGCCGCTGTTCCCGCACGCGTTGTCGTTGGCGCGCGCTTTGCACGAGCTGCACGAAGCGGGCGCCGCGGGCGCGTTGCACGCGGGTCACTCGCGCGTACTGCACGTGTCGACGGCCGAGCGCCACAACCTTCTGGGGCTGCGCGAACACGACACGCCCACTAACGGAACGAGTCAGCCCGCGGACCGCATGCAGAATCTGGTGCACACGCTGCACGACAACGTGTGCCTGCTTGTGGGCGCGGCGGCGACGAGTCTCGGCCGCGAGTTGTACGCCGCGCCCGAGCTGGCTAAGTTCGTGTGCGGCACCGTGCTGTTTGGCCTCGAGCGGCTGCCCGACCATTGGCTGCGTCCAGTCGTGCGGAACGCCCTCAAGCCACTGATACTGCACTGCCCGCCCGCGCACTACGCGGACGTCGCACTGCCGATCCTGCACCACGTGGCGCCATTCAGTAAGTTTGTTTCCACAAGAGTTCTTCTTAGCTAGACTTACACATCCCTGCCAAACCTTAAGCCCGGTTTAGATTTCAATAAGTACAGTAGCGACGTAATAAATCAGTCAGTTAAGTAACAAGTAGTGAGTAATAAGTAACGTTCAAACATAAGTTACCTTAACCCCGGTCACTGACATGCGTGCAAACATTCTTACATTGTACGAATCTTTGCACGCATGTGAAGGAACGTGACATTCATTCGCAAACTCAGCGAGTATGCGAATGGGTTTGCATACTCATATGCGAACGCATTGAAGGTGAAGATGATTTTAGTGCAGTTTAGTGTTTGTCCAATCCATGATCAAATTCAATTTACGCCACTCAGTAGACGATACGAACTCTGAAAATGGCAAACGAGACGTCCGTTACCTACGCAATCGTACGTTGATCGTACGCGCAACTGGTCGCACGAATGTGTGGGAGACAACGCGAAGGTTTGAGGTTCGCGCGCTTTGATGTGCGTTAAAAAACCGACACTGCACGGAAAAGCGCGAATGTAGCAAAAACTTTGCATAGTCATTTGCAAATGTCGTCCTACACTTGTGGGTTCGCGTATTCGCGCGAATGTGAGTGACCGGCATAAGAGCAAGGTTACTTTTGCACATCTGGTATTTGTTTGTATAACCTAGATCTACACACAGTGAGGATAGCAGAATGTACTCTGAAATCTCTTGCGGGCTTACTAACTTGTGGATTTAATAGTAAAATGTTTTAATTTACAAGTTAAAGAAAATGTTGTTTTCAGTGTTAACACATTTATCACAACGCTGGGACTACATCACAACTCTATACGAATCTGGCAAACTGGAAGAGGAGAATGGCAGTGAGTCGCAAGAAGTCGTAGAAGACATACTCGTTAGAAATCTCACCAGGGAATACTTAGATGTTATCAAGGTAAATAAAGAATCGATCCAAATGTCGAACGTTTTTGAGTCGATCTCGGGAAATAGCGGCCAATATCGTTAGATTCAAATAGATAACGCCATGATTCACAAAGTGAATTTACAATTAAGTTAGTGTTTGGATTGTTTTACCTATTTTATTATTTTACTATTGTGAACTATTTTACTTGGAATAAAACTAAAACTATAAAGAAACGACTATATATATTTTCAATAACTTACAACCATTAACTAGGTAGACATGTTTTTTTTTTTTTTTACAGTAGTGTAGCAACAGTTAGAATAACCCTACTTACGGCGAGCTGTAAGTATCAAAGCAACGCACGGATTATGTCAAAGAAAAGCCATGGCTCGTGACCTCTTTGTTCCTGCCAATTCTTTAATGCTAGTGCCACTAACGGGAAATCTCGTTAATTATCGCGATGACGGACGTTTAACAGCCACGACTTGTCGCAATAATTTGACGATAGGTTGAGTGGCGGTACATTAAAGAGATTTAACGCGAGAATTAATGAGTTGAAGCTGCCATATATTATGGCTATGAAGTGGACTAAAGAGAAAATTATTGCGTTTCTCGAAATTCTGCAGAGTAGCAACGTCACCTTGATTTTTAAAGAGCTATTTTATCTCTAAGAATGGGCATTGACGTTGACCGTTCAAGTGTGGCCACTCAATTTATCGCGTTAATAATTAAGAGGTCAATCACCAGCAGTTCAAGTGAGACAGACTTGTAGTTAGTGTGAGTTTGTTGACATGAAGGGTGTGTGTGTATTGCGGCAGGTGTCGCTAGTGGAGGGCGCGCCGGGCGAAGCGGCAGGAGCGGGGGCGACGGGGGCGGGGGAAGAGATGGAGGAGGACTCGCCGGCGGTGGCGAACACGCGCGCGGCGGACGCGCTGTCGGAGCTGGGGCTGGCAGTGGTCGTGTCGGCGGGCGGCGCGGCCGTACTGCACACGGTGCTGCGCGCGCTCACGTGGGGCGACTCGCTGTCGTCGCTGCGCGCGTGCCAGCTGGCGCTGCCCACGGTGCGCGCGGCACTGGCGGCGGGGCGATTGGGCGCGGCGGAGGCGGTGGGCGCGCTGGCGGCCGTGCTGCACGCGCTGCGCACGCACGGCCAGCACGACGCCAACCAGGCGGCTCTGCTGGCGCTGGCCGTCCAGCTGTACGAGACGCTGCGGCCTGTCTACCCGCCCGTGGCTGCCGTGTTGCGCGCCATCCCCGACGTGGACGCGCACGACCTGCACCGCCTCGACGAGAAGCTCGCCGCCAACCCCAACAAGCCCAATAAGATCGACAAGAGCAAGAAGGATCTCTTCAAAAAGATCACCTCTAAGGTATGTTTACGGATAAAAGGTCGTCTGAACCAGAGTTGTTGCGGATATCCGCGTCGATTTAGACATCCGCAACCGTATCTGCAATAATAAATGCGAAGAATGTTCGTTTATCGCTTAGTTAAAACCTATACATAACATTTCGTTTACACAATATCTTATAAGATGGAGTCCATGCGAACGAAGTTGCGCTTTTGTCCTTACATTATTAAATAAAAATAAATAAAAATAGCCTTTATTGCTGAAGTTAGTTAACAAGAAAAATAAAAGTAAAATATATTATTTATCAACTTGACTATGACGCAAGATAAACTCCAACTTGTCTTGCGTCATAGTCCTCTTCCAAAGCTTTCCACTCATTGCGGTCCCTTGCCGTTTTTTGCCAAACTCCGTTTGTGGTCTTGTCCAGGTCATCTGTCCATCTGAGATAAGGTCTTCCTCTTTTCCGTAATGATCCTCTCGAGTACCATTCCACGATGTCTGGTCCATTTACTCACTCCTTTTCTGATCATGTGCACTCCAACGCCATTTTTGTTGTTTTACGATAAAATTTATTCTTTTTGATTTTTCCTTAATTATTGAGAGTTTAATTCTATCCTTTAACTTTAAACTAAAGTGAAGTCATTTTAATAGGTAACATTTGACAATTCATCAAAATTCAACAACGTAACCTTGTAACGGCGGGCATAAAATAATATATTTTTTCGTTTTGTTAGAACTGCACAATTGCTTAACTCTTTTCAATTACGATTACATATTTAACCATTCTAAACATAATAAACAATTTCTGATCTAAAGAACTGAACGTCGTTACAATGTTGCGTCAGTTAACCCTTTTTCTTTTTAAACGCTAGGGATGTTACTCTAAAAATCGATAGCTGATAAGTAGAATTGAATGCAATGATTACTTGTGAAGAAATATCACCATAAATTAATAACCACGTTGTGATTATAATAAAACATAACTATATTTATTATTCTTTTAACTAACTATAAAAATACAAAAAATTACTAAATAGAAAAATCATTGATGTTAGGTACAATTTAGGTGGGATGTTGCTGGCAACACCAGTGCCTGTCGATGACGCCATGTCATGTCGCCATTACATGACGCAGTCTTTTGTCGTTGTGTGAAGTGACTGTGCGTTTTTGGTGTGCTCTCTGTTATTTTCTTCTGACCCGGCTTTTTTATTGGATTGATCTTACTGACTACGTTTACCTGGCTATAAATTGGACTCCGATTGCTTAACGATTAGTAAACAAGAACAACATTACAGTCTTACCATGTCGAAACGGGGGAAAACGCTAAACAGTCAATCCGCGAACTAGTGGTGAAATTGTACAATTATTTTGAACGTGAATCAGTTAACGATGGGCCTCTTTTACCAACCCAGAGAACGCGTTTGCCGAAGCATTGGGAATAGGGAAGAGGACAGTAACTCAAATTCTGAAAGAGAAATACGGACCATCAGGCTCAGAAGATAATACTTTACGTACACCGAAAAAAAGAAAGAGGGACAAGAAAATTGTTGGCGTTGATAATTTTGATGCTGCTGCAATTCGCAACCACATTTATGGATATTACTCGAGAAAAGAATATCCTACACGGGAAAAGCTAATGAGTTCGTTAAAAGACGCAGGCTTATTTTTTGGCGGCAAATCGTCTCTATCAAAGGTTTTGAAATCGATTGGCTTTAGATTTAAAAAAAACTGACAAGCGGAAAATCCTGCTAGAACGCTACGATATTATTTTGAAGAGAGTAACATTCTTACGTCAAGTAAATAAAATTACAGATTGGGACAATGTCGTGTTTATTGACGAAACATGGTTGAATGCGAACCATACGGTTTCGCGGACATGGACCGATGATACAGCGGCCTCCACCTCAAAAGTTCCATCGGGAAAAGGAGCCCGACTTATTATATGTCACGCGGGTTCAGCTTCTCAAGGTTTTATTCCAGACTGCCTCCTCGCATTCGCCTCTAATACTACAAGTGATTACCATGAGGAAATGAACTTTGAGGTTTTTAATTTGAGAAGCTGCTAGTCAGCTTAGAAAACCCATCGAAAATTATAATGGACAATGCACCGTATCATTCTGTACAAGTTGATAAACCACAAGTAATCATTGATTGATAAACCACCAACTCAAGCAAATAAAAAGCAAGAAATTGTCTCGTGGCTGGTAAGAAATGGTGTGGATGCAAGTCCAACTTTATTAAAAGTTGAGTTGCTAAATCTGGTAAAAGCAACTAAGCCGTCCAAGCTCCGCTATGTAATCGATGAACTAGCCCTAGCTAGAGCATGGACACGAAGTTTGCCGAAGATTGCCAGTATAACGCCATCGAGCTTATTTGGGCACAAATAAAGGGTGCAGCGCGGAACAATACTGAACCACCCTTCAGTACTGCTAAAATGATGACTCTGCTACAAACTGCGTGTGCAGAAGTCACTACAGAAGACTGGAGAAAAGTCGTAGAGAAAACAAAGAAAATAATTTTACAAGATTTTGAACGAGATGTGAGAACAGTCTTCAGTCAGCGTTCGTACGAGCAACACGCGTATCTGTGCTTTGAATTTATCCAGATATTGACAACCTTTTTATTTTCTGTTTCTTACTCAAAATATTAATTAACTTTAAAGATGAATAAGTGTGCATCATGTGACAGTGAATTTGTTGATGGGGTACAGTGTGGATCTTGCTTGAGGTACCTTGACTTTTCCTGTGCCAATATCACTGAAGCAGGTTATCGCAGACTTGGACCGGACCGTAGGGCAGCATGGAAGTGCTATCAATGTCGCTCATCCAACCAACCAAGCCCTGAACCAGCTACACTTGATATCATTTTGAGTGAAATCAGGGTTATGAAACAACAGCTTGCTGGCATGCCTGCTCTTTTGGAAGATATCAAGATTATCAGAAGCGAATTGGGTGACTTGCGTAAGTCCTGCGAGTTCAGTGGCCAAATGCTGGATGAACACGATAAAAGGATAAGTATTTTGGAGGATAAGGTTTCAGTTGCTTCAAGGAACCAGGATTCAATTCAAGCAATTTCCCATGAGGTGGAGGCTGTTAGAACTGAGGTACATGCAAGGGACCAACTATTGCGGATGAATAACGTGGAGATTAAGGGAGTACCTGTGCACAATAAAGAAAATCTCTTTTCTATAGTGGAGGCCCTGGGGAAAATTATAGGTTTCGAGCTTCCCAAATCGCAAATCAATTATATTTCTAGAATTCCAACTTATAAACCAAACGATAAATATATTATTATTAATTTTATCAATCGATATGTTAAGGAAGAATTCGTGGCAGCGGCGCGTGCAAAGAAGTCCATATTAGCCAGTGACATTGGTTTTAAGGATAATCGGCAAATGATCTTTGTTAACGACCATCTGACTCCAGAGAACAAAAAGTTGCTTACTAAAGTAAAGGCCATCGCTGATGAGAAAAACTATAAGTATAAGTGGGTGAAATATTGTAAAATCCATGTTCGTAAAAATGATACGTCAAACGTAATAGTCATTGCAAGCGAAAAAAATTTAAACAAAATTTTGTAAATTATCTCCTGTACTGCATTATTTATTGGTTAATAGTTATGTTAGTATTATCGTTTGATCTTTTTCACTTTACTTTTAATCTATTAAAATCTAACAAATTGTTTGCAACCCCTGCGCTTCCTGCTTCGCCGATGCTCTGCTATTGTTCGTTATTGCATTCCATGCCCACTGAAAACTTGTTTTCAGATAATTTAATACAAACTACGTTACGCCTATCCATCCTGCTCGCACATCTAAGTTCTCCTACGTATTGCTATGTTGCTCGCACCAGTTTAACATACTTTTTTATCTTTTATTAAGTAACTACAAAAACGCTTGTCGCCAGATGAATTTGCCTAACCTTTTTGCTTTTCAATACAAGTTTTATTTATTATTACTATTACATTATTATTACTATTTTTTATGTATTACTATATTACTAATTGAAGGAATTTTATTTGTATAATACTAATGGCCAATATCAAAGATAAGCCTTTAAACATTTATTACCAAAATGCACGTGGCTTGCGATAGAAAACGGCAATTTTTTATCGGAATGTTTGTACATGTCAATATGATGTAATTATTATCACTGAGACCTGGCTGCTGGAAGGGATATTGGACTCTGAATTGGTTGACTGTCGTTATGTTGTCTGGCGGCGAGACCGTAATTATAAAGCAACCGGTCAATGTCGTGGGGGTGGTGTTTTTATCGCGACCCGCAGAGAACTATCTGTGACACCTCAGCCATCTTATAATTCTAGTGCTGAGGATCTTTGGGTAACAATTTCTATTAAAACTAGCATTACAAAAATAATTATTAGACTACATTTATGTGTCCTGTATTTATGTAATGAAAATCTTGGTTTTAGTTTCTCACAACAACTATCTAATTTTCTTCTTAACGTAGAAAAGATTATGATGCATAACCCGTTGGATAAATATATTTTAGTAGGTGATTTTAATCTCAGTGATATAGTTTGGCTACAAAATGCTAATGACAGTTTCCTCTATCCATCTAATATTAGATCGGAAGTCGAACACTTATTAATTGACGATTTGAATGCGCTCAATCTGAGACAGTTCAATGGCATAAGAAATGCCTTTGACAAGACGCTCGATCTCGTCTTTTCAAATGAAACTGTTTTTGTAAGAGACTGCAGTGATGACCCCCTTGCTATACCCATTGACCCCCATCACGGTGCACTTTGTCTGGATTTTCCGTTTGTGGAGTGTGATTCGCTTGATTACGCGCCATGCATTAGGTACTTGTATGAACAAGGTGACTATGACTCAATTAATAGAGAAATATCAAGTATGGATTGGTCAGCGAAGCTCTCAACGGGGTCACTTGACACTGCCGTGGAACTGTTTTATAATTCTTTGTCAGCTTTAAGAGACAAATACATACCATCTAAATTAATTGTAAAGAAATCCTATCCCAAATGGTATACTCATGCTCTTCAAAAAGTAATTAAAGAAAAATTTAAATACCTTCGGAAGTTTAAAACATATGGTAACCCATCTGACGAGCAATCGTACAAGGTGTTACGTGACCGAGTTAAATATTTGGAACGTGCATGTTATGTTAACTATATTGCCATAGTTGAGAAATCTATAGAAAAGAACCCTAAATACTTCTGGTCTTATAACAAATCAAAGATAAAATCTAATGCGGTACCAAGTTCCTTACAATATAACAACATTACTGTTAATACTGGTGAAACTATAAGTAATGCTTTTTCATCCTATTTTGCTTCTACATTTCTTGCTCAGACCACTTCTAACTCAAACCATAATTCTCGATCCAGTATTATGACCGCTTCTAATATTTCTTCTATTTTCGTCGATGTTCAGGCAGTATCTAAATTGCTTCAAAAACTAGATCCATCAAAATCTGCAGGCCCCGACCATATGCCTGCTACATTCCTTATAAATTGCTATGAAACTGTAGCTATACCTATTACCATACTTTTTAAAAGATCTTTGCAAGAAGGAATTGTTCCTAGTGTATGGAAGCAGGCTTATATTACACCTGTTCACAAAAAGGGTCCAAAAACTGAAGTAGTTAACTACAGGCCAATATCCAAATTGTGTATTATATCCAAGGTATTTGAAAAAGTGGTTTTCAATCAGGTATATTCTGCACTCAAACACTCTTTCAGCCCATTTCAACATGGTTTTCTTAAAGGAAGGTCAACTATATCCAACCTTGTATTATTTAATGACTTCTTGACAGATGCCATGGATCGTGGTCTACAAATTGACGTTATCTATACCGATTATAGTAAGGCTTTCGATAGGATTCCGCATAGTTTACTACTTATTAAACTCTCAAACGTTGGTATTAGTGGTGATTTGCTGAGATGGTTCTCTTCTTACATTGAGAACCGTTCTCAGGCTGTTGTTATTAATAACTACATTTCAGGTTGGGTTCCTGTGCCGAGCGGGGTACCGCAGGGTTCCTTGCTTGGTCCCCTCCTGTTCATAGTTTATGTGAGTGATATAGATCCCTGTTTTCAAACCTCCCAATTACTTTGTTTTGCTGATGACATGAAAATATTTGCAGCTATCCCATCTAGAGTTGCAGCAGACGCCTTACAGACTGATCTCCGTAGACTTGAAGCCTATTATAGCATCAATCAGTTAGATCTTAATCCATCTAAATGCAGTGTTGTTACTTTTACTCGCAAACGAAACATTATAACTAATGATTATTCTTTAAAGGGTAACATTCTCAAAAGGGACAGTACTGTGCGGGACTTGGGTGTGCTGCATGACTCGAAATTATTATTCGATGATCATGTTAACTTTATTATATCTAAAGCATCAAAAGCTCTTGGATTTGTGATGCGCAGTTCCAAGGAATTTACTAATGTCAAAACATTCAAAATTTTGTATTGTACGTATGTTCGAAGCAATTTGGAATACGCATCGCAAGTCTGGAACCCTAGATATGCTACGTATATCAACCGTATTGAAAGGATTCAAAAAAAATTCATTCGCTATTTATGCTACAGAACAGGTGATAGGTATGATTCAGAATTCTATCTTAGCCTTTGTAAGAAACACCACTTACTACCCTTTGAAAACCGTCGTTCAATAGCCGATTTAATGTTTCTACTTAAAATTGCATCTGGTCTTATTGATTGTCCAGATCTTTTATCTCAAATCTATCTCAGAGTTCCAGTTATAACTCTTAGATCTAATAATTTAATTTACCTGCCGTTAGCATCAACCAATTATAGACAGAATACTTTTATTTGGCGTGCGAGCAACATGTTCAATATCTTAAGTAATGAAAACGAACTTAATCTTGATTTATTTAACACTAGCGTGGTGTCGGCGAGGCGTTTGTTGGCGCAAAAATTTTTTGAAGGCTAGTCTGGTTTTATGTATTTCCTTATCCTAACGTTACCCTTGCAAATTTGTGATTTTATTTTCAATTTTTTTTTTTTTCGATTGTTTTTTTTTTGTTACTGTTGTCTGTGAACGCTGTACTGTTTATATATCTAGTTTATTTCTATAGGTGAAAATCTTTAATTGGTTTTATGTTTTTAGACTTAGTTATTATCTTATTTTTGTTAACTGTTGATTTTCCAAATAAAAATAAATAAATAAATAAATAGACAATATTATTGAAAATGAATTAATAATATCTCCGAGT
This sequence comes from Synanthedon andrenaeformis, assembly GCA_936446665.2. Lineage (NCBI taxonomy): Eukaryota > Metazoa > Arthropoda > Insecta > Lepidoptera > Sesiidae > Synanthedon > Synanthedon andrenaeformis. The sequence goes on along the minus strand of OW387781.2, from coordinate 5,594,912 downwards.
GCTGACAGCAGTGATGAAGATGACAATACTAATAACAGTTCTGGTAGTTCAACTGAATAAATGCAATTTTTTTGTTAAATTATGTACTTCTCATTTTGCTCCTTAAATTTACGAAAGAAAAAATAATAATGCGACAGGGATTCGCCTGATGATTTTTAAAATTCACATATGTTTGAAGTCCGTATCGATTCATTCACTTTAATCGATGTTTTTAAGCAGGTCACCTCACTATGATGATAAAACTGACAGATGTCAAATGTTACCTATTAAAATGACCACTATAAGCACACTTCTTTCCATAGCATCCATATGTCATTACGGATATTGATATTAAATAATTTAAATTTTTGATTTGTCGGGATTAATTTAGTTTTCATCACCTCTTTAAGTGCCCAAAACTTATTAAACCAACATAAATCTTATCACTGTGTAGCTAGTTTTACTCAGATTGTTTTTAAATAGTATACGATTGACTGTAGAGATGACTCATACTGATATTATATACCTTGGCCAAGTGACAAGGTATGTGGTTATGTTTTACAGCTGTGATAATGTTTTACAGCTGATCGGGCGCAACGTGGGTCAGCTGTTCAAGAAGGAGGTGTACATAGTAGACCTGCCGGCGATGCACGTGCCCAAAGAAAAGCCTAGTAGTGCCGTCGACTCGCCAGAGGGCGTGGCACTCGACACTCTGTTCGCGATGCCCCCCACCTAGCGCCCCTCTAGCCCCACTCTCCCCACTAGCCATATTTTCACTTGTGAATATACTATTATTATTATTATGTTATTTAAATGAATTGTATACTGCTTTCTACGATTTTTTTTTCCGTACTAACCATGCCGTGTCCGATATACATATGGTCAAATTGTTAAAACTCCTGTATTATCTCTTGTGGTCAATCTTAGCTCAATTCAGCTTTTATCCGAAGAAAACACCGGTTTCGAATGGAGATAATAGAAAAACCGATTTTGGTTTTGGGTCCGTTTCTGCTTCGGAAAGCTAAGTTGAGGGCGCGTACACATAGAACATCCGTTTTACAGGATCCTTTTTAACTGATCCGTCGCTACTGGAGGTAATATTCACACAGCATTTACAGGACCGATTTTAACAGATCCGACGCTACTGGACTTTCGTTCTTCAGTGTATCGCCTACTTTCTACGAGAATGGACGTTGTCGTGTTGTATTGGTACTATCGTCGTCTGCGGCGGAGGAAGCCCCGGCGTTATTGGATACATCCACTATTAAGGCAAAGATTTTGTCGTGGTGCTGTTGTGCGTCAGCTGAAAGAAGACGAATCTAAATTTTTTACTTATTTCCGAATGACGACGTCTACTTTTGATGACCTTCTTAAACGATTAGAAAAGGATTTAAAAAAGAAAGACACAAACTGGAGGAAAAGCTTGTGCCCTGAAGTAAAACTAGCGATATTTTTAAGGTAAGAACTTTAATTTTTGTTATTATCAATTAAAATTTAAAATGACAAAAAGGTTTACAAAAATGAAGATTTATTTCAAAACATAGACAGATCTGGCAAGTCTGACTCCTGGCTGAATGTAGATTCTACTGATGGCGAACCTTCTACTGATGGTGTAGAGTCAAGATGATGTGGCCTACTAAAATAACCTTGGGTGTGGTAGTGAGGAGTGCTAGAACTTTGTGAATATGGAGGCCACTCGTAGTTTGACTGACCATATCTTCTACTTTTAATATTTTGTAAAAGGTTTATCACTCCAGACTGAAATTCTAAAATTTGATCGCCATTAAGTGAAGCCAGTTGCGGCAAAATACCTTTGAAGAACGATAAATTGGGATCTTCAAACTCATTTTTACTTTTTTTTAACTGATCATTCATGTATTCAATCATTTTGGCGTCTACTTCATTCACATTTCTTTTGATTGCCTTGCGTTGCGGCGGGGCTAAATTTTGTCTTTCCTTTTGTCTGTCACTACCACTTTGTTCCGTAATCTGATCAGGTTCATCTTCGTTGTCTTTATTACTTTCTACTGTTTCCGTGATGTTGTCATTAGCAGGGACGTTCTCGTGTGTATCACCTGGGGTGACAACTTTTTTCAAAAATAACATTTGATTGTGATATTTGTAAGGCTTGGTATTTGAGGCAGCAGCTCCAGATTTCTTCAATTTCTTTTTCTCACTCAATGTTCGTATCCAGGCATCTCTAGTCGAATTCCATTTTTTTATAACATATTTTCCTGAAGCAAGTAAATAATAATATAAGATGGTTGTCAATAGCTTAGTAAGTGAAAGGCGAATAAGAAGGTAGAATAGACTTGTCAGTAATTAATTACCATATTGGTCAGTGGATAAGTCAAATTGACAGTGCAAGAACTAATCGGTCAGTAAATAATGGGAAGCAAAAAAGTATTACTAATGTTTAAATCAATTTATTTTAATTAGGTAATTTTATAATTTAGTTCAGTTCAGTTTAATTTTATTTTATTTATGTACTATATATACAGGGTGTTAGGCACGTCGACGCACAAACGGATACCATGGCTCCAGGACATGATTCTGGACCCCCCCGTGTTGGAATTTTTCGTCGGTTTTTTCCTAATTTTTTCATTTTTTTTTGGAGTTTTTTTTACTTTAGGCTCTTCATAATCGTTATTCTTACCTAACCCAATGAGATTTTTAATAAAAAAGTAATTAATTCACTACTTTCACTAAAAGTAGCAATGTAAATAAAACTAGAAATGGTGTCTTCTCAGCTGTTTATAAAAGTTCAAATGAAAGGTCATCGTACCACAGAACGATGACCTTTCATTTGAACTTTTACAAAAGTCGCGAGCCGTGCGCTTTATTCGTACCGCCTCTAGCTAAAATCTAAACAAAACGAAATAACCGATATTCGACATTAACTTAACTACTGAAGGTCGGAAATGGATTACTTAATTTTGCGTCTCTAAAAACATTTTTATGAGGCGGCAAAATATCAAAAGACGCTCCGCCAAAGGACGCCCGTCCTTTGGCGGCGCGCCGACAGAGCACGGCCCCGCCGAGCGGCGCGAACAATGAGTACAAAAACGCCGCTAACCTTCATACGAAAATGAAATTTTACAAAAAAATAAATAATCAATTTTCAACATAAATAAAAGAACATAAGGACGGAAATCTATTACTTCATTTTGCGCCACTATGAACATTTTGGATTGCGCGCGCTTTCTCAAAAGAAGCCGCTATTCTGCTTAGTCCATTATTGTTCTGTGGTCAAAGGTACGTTATCGCGCGTTGAAATCGCGGTGTTCACAATACATTGCGCGCTCGAAAATGACAATTTCTGTAACCGATCATTAGCGAGATGAATGACTTTCACAATTTGATTAGTGGCATTAAGTGTAGCCTTTTCGCGAAGTTTGCGTTATGACGTCAAAAACACCCTGTATAAGTATGAGTTTTGATTTACGACTTTGCTAATGCCATACAAAATTTGTTGGTCACTATAATATTTTATAGTTTTATAATAAAACAAGACTTATTCATCAAGCCATCTTTAATAGTCTGACCATAGAGAAGTACCTCTACGAAACATAGACATATACATAATCAGTAATAGACAAAATTAACTAAAACTAAACCCTTACAGTCACTAACGTTACTTTGTATGGGAAGTCAATATATGTGTAATAATATAGTAATTGATTAATTTATTTTTTTTAGGTATGCAGCGTCTGGGTGTACATTTCAAGAACTTTATTACGTCTTTCGTGTCGGTGTGTCAACTATAAGCAACATTATTAAGGAAGTTACACGATGCATATGGAACAACTTGAATGACGAGTTTATGCGACTTCCTACAACAGTGAGTGAATGGGAGCATATATCAAATGGATTCGACACAAAAGCAAATTTTCCCCACTGTTTAGGAGCAGTGGACGGTAAACACATCAGACTTCGAAAACCAGCAAAAAGTGGCTCAATGTACCTAAATTACAAAGACTTTTTTTCCATAATATTATTAGCGATCGTAGACTCTGACTATCGTTTTCTATATGTTAGTATTGGGTCGTATGGAAAAGAATGCGATTCATCAATATTCAAGGAGTCGACATTTTGGAAAATGATGCTAGATGGCAGTTTACAAATACCAGAACCTTGCCCATTAATAACAGGCTCAGAAACGAGAGTTCCCTACGTCATAATCGGCGATGAAGGTTTCGGTTTACACGAAAATTTAATGAGGCCATTTAGCGGGACGCATTTAGACGTAAATAAGCGAATATATAACTATCGTTTGACCAGAGCTAGACGATACGTTGAATGTGCATTTGGTATTCTTGCTAATAAGTGGAGAGTATTCCACCGGCCTCTAGACGTCAACAAAACAACAGCTATATGGATAGTTAAGGCATGTACCGTTCTACACAACTTTATAAGGGAAAAAGAGGGCTTAAAGGATGGCAACACATCCGAATCTGAAGCATTTCATTTCAATAGCCTACCTGATGATGAAACGCTACGAGGTGGTCGAACTGCAAATTCAGTTCGAACGGAATTCGAAAACTATTTCGTGTCCGAATCTGGGTCAGTTTCTTGGCAGAATGAAGCTATTTAAAATAAAAAACAATGTCTCCATTACAATATAAAATAAATACTTACCAAATTCTTGTCTTTCTTTTTGTTCCATAGCTTCAAAATCCTCCTTTAGAATACCGCATATTTCGCGCCAAGCTGCGGTTTTTGCAATTTTATCTTTATAAATCTCCAGTGTTTTGTCCCAAAGAACTGGTCTACTTTCAACACAATTTATCAAAACTTCTTGCTCAACATATTTTTCAAACGCCTTGCTTGCCATGATTATGATAGCACTGGACACGTGCACTACTCTAGGAATGAAACCGGCAAATGGCGGCTGTGTGTAGCACATCGCACCCCGCGCACCCCCGTGCAAAGCCTCGTGCGGTTTCAATCCGATAAAACGGATTAGTATAGTATTACTGGATCCGGAATACTGTGTGAACTGGCTCATACAACTACATACGCTAATAACATATACGTTTAAACGGACCTGTAAAACGGATTGCTGCTTATTTTGTCGGATCAGTATTTTTTACTGGATCCGGAATACTGTATTCTGTATGAACTCGCTCATACAACTACATACGCTAATAACATATACGTTTAAACGGACCTGTAAAACGGATGTTCTATGTGTACGCGCCGTCAACTCACACGGAGACGCGACGGCGCGTGACGCACAAAATTTAGAATTCAGTTTTTATTCTAAAAACAAAATGTGGGATGTGTAGCTTCACTTTCGCCTGTTCGGCGCGAAAGCTGCACGAATGCGTACCTGCAATACCTACGTAAATACCTGGTTAACCTGGTAGACTTATTATATCCACAACCTTTAGTTGGTGCATCTATTAATGTCGTTTTACTCACAAGAAGAATTTAAGAGCAAATGTTTAATAAGGAAAATAAGTGTATATTTTTAAATAGAAATATATTAATACATTCGGTATCAGTTTTCATAGGTGTATAACATTTGCATTCCTATCTTGATATTGGTGCCGTTGTGAACGAGCTCGACGGCATCGCTCACGAGCCGCAGCAGCTGTGAGTCTTGCAGCGGCGTGCAGCGCTTCTCGTAGTCGCCCGGCGTCGGGATCGTGCGCGGGCCCAGCAGAGGGTCCAAGTAACGCCACAGCTTTATTCGGTTCACATCTGCCAACGGACCACTCTTTTATAGAACTACAGTCCCCTTTAAGGCGCTTAGTGTAGTCAAATGGGTACTTTCTTACGCCTACTCTTCGTTTATGGCTCAACCAAGAAGCTTAAAATATATATGTGAATTATCAAGGCTTGAATTCCCTACCAAGAGGGTGCGTCGACCGGAAATATTTATACGCTAAAAAAATTAATTAAAAGAGTAACAAACAGTAGGTTTCGCAGTTTGAAATAACGGCATGCGTGCTGTTGTCTTTCGTCGAGTGAGTAAGGGATGCCACCTACCATCAAGTGGACCGTCAGCCGGTCTGCTGACCTTAACATAAAAAAACATCCATATCCATCCTCACAAACTTTCGCTTTATAATATTAGTAGGATTGACGTCAAAAAAAGCAACCTTTGAGCGTCTTGAAGTGTTTAGCGAGCTTCAGTTTGAGATTCCGCACGGAGTCTCCGTCGGCGACGGGCACGCTGGCGGTGAAGAGAGGCTCCATGGGAGTAGGGTTCAGCAGCAACAGGGGCACCCTCGGCTCCGCGCTAAAGGTCACGTGGGGCTGCCCGGGCACGCACTCCTCGCGCGTCCTTTGGGACGCTTCCTCGCTGTCCGACCACTTCACTTCTATCTCCTCCAACTGAATATCAGTACACATACAATTAGGGAGTATTACGGCCTCTTGAAATTGAAATAAACGTGTAGAGTGCTAAGATATTTGCGATAAAGTTAAATATAATAATATGTTTAGGAAAAAAACATTTGCTGCGCCGTGCACACCGTTAGATCAGCGCCGGCCCTTTATAGGAAAGACAAATTGTCAAAGCTGGGACCGGAAGGTTCTCAACTGGAGATCACGGACCTGCACAAGCATCGTAAGACATCAACTAACAAGATAGACTGATGGACGTTATAAGGACCGGTTACAGGGTGGCAACGTAAATAGTCGGGATAGTTTGCTCACTGTTATGCCGGTCACTCACATTCGCGCGAATACGCGAACCCACAAGTGTAGGACGACATTTGCAAATGACTATGCAAAGTTTTTGCTACATTCGCGCTTTTCCGTGCAGTGTCGGTTTTTAACGCACATCAAAGCGCGCGAACCTCAAACCTTCGCGTAGTCTCCCACACATTCGTGCAAGCATTCGTGCGACCAGTTTCGTGTACGATTGCGTATTGATTGCGTAGGTAACGGACATCTCGTTTACCATTTTCAGAGTTCGTATCGTGTACTGAGTGGCGTAAATTGAATTTGATTATGGATTGGACAAACACTAAACTGCACTAAAATCATCTTCACCTTCAACGCGTTCGCATATGAGTATGCGAACCCATTTGCGTACTCGCTGAGTTTGCGAATGAATGTCACGTTCCTTCACATGCGTGCAAAGATTCGTACAATGTAAGAATGTTTGCACGCATGTCAGTGACCGGGGTTAGACACGCCTGGACCGTCAATCGCGTATAGCATCGCTGACTACTGCCGCTCAATCACGTACGAGATCTCGTCATATTATGCTTCGGGATTGATCTCGAAAAATGACACGAGTTCTCGCGCGATCGGGATTGCGTTCCCTACAGGCTGCTCATGAGCAGTCCAACTGAAACTGAAACATAGGGGATGCCTATGTGTGAGCATTCTACGACTGAGATGATGATGTATTTATTACGTCGAGCGTGGCGAGCAGATAGGGCACGTTGTCGCGCAACACGGCGGCCTCGTCGAAGGGCAGCCGCAGGGCGAGAGCGCGCTGCCCGTCGCGCGCCAACGCTTCGCGGACGCTCTGCACGAACGGCATCACTCGTTTCGCGTACCGCGTTAGGTTCGGTTTCGAGCACAGTGTGCTCGACATCGTCTTGTTGTCCGGCAGCCCTTCCGTCTGTAATCACATTCACTTTTTATTAATCTACTGTCGAACTACATAAAGTAAGCTCATGTTCCATAGTGTGGGGCAATTAAATGACAATAAACCCAAGATCGGATGGACGCGACCCGCTCCCGACTTCGCTAAGGATGCAATCTTTTTATAGACACAGACCTTCCCCGTTTATTCCTTTTTCCACAAGTGATCCGAATTAAAATCCATTGGTTTAAAAGTAGCGGAGAAAAAGACAGACGCGGAAAGCGACTTAAATTTATACTATATAATGATGTTACCTCATGCATTTCCTTAAGCGTGGTGAGTATAATCTGCTGCCACTGCGGGTATTCTTTGGCGACCCAAAAGACGGCCTTGTTGGGTTTTTTCTCTCGCGCGGGCTGCTCGCCCTTCCTCGGCTTCTTAACGGCGAGATGGTTCTTGAGGTAAATGCGGAATGAGTGAGCGGCGTCCATTAGGTAATTACTTGCAGCCACAGCCGCTTCGTCAACAGGCCCTCCGACAGGCCAACGAGCGTGTAATATACTCGATTTCTGCAATCAGATACATCTTTATTCAATAAAATACCCATTACCCCATCCCTTTCTTGTCCCTTATCCTTAATCCTTCTATGGTCGGCAGCGCACTTGCAGCACCTATGGCGTATAATAGGCGACGGTAGCTACCTACCATCAAGTGGACTGAACCACTACTAAACGAGTAGCTGCGGATGAACTTACGTGACCCAGCAGCCCCCAGACGTGTTCAGCAACGTGCGGGCAGATGGGCGACAGCAGACGCGCCTGAGTGTCCACGTACAGTTCGACGAGGGCGGCGTGCGGGCCCGCCTCGCCGCACACTTCGCGGTACTTGTCGCGCGCCGCCTGCAGCTCGAAGAAGCCGCTCTTCAGCGCCTCCTTGAACAGCATCCGACCGTAGCTCTCGTCCGCCTGCGCTATCTTCATGTTCATCTCGCTCACGAATACCTTGTCGTGGAAGTTGAACTCACCTGGGCATAGCATAGTAATAAGTAGATAGTAATACTCCATCGACCTATATGCGTAGACTTGGTAATCGGAACAAAATTGTTTGACCCTTTGGTCGCGAACTTTAGCGACCAAAGCGCCATGGAAAATACGGCGCTTACTCTTCGCTTTCTTTTAAGCTTTTAAGCAGTTTTCACCCCACCTATTTCTCTTTATTAATTTTTCGATGCTGTATTTTTTTATAGGATAATTCAATTGTAAATGTGTTCAAATGAAGTTTACCTGTCCTCATGGTGGATTTGGAAGCCATTGTCTCCTTGACCCACTCGATGAAAGTGAAGAGTCGTAGAATTGCGGCATCGGCGGTACTCTCCACAAAGTTGGCATCTTCTATGGAGTCACCGGCGTCTGCGAGGGCGAGTCGCATACCGTCGGCGCTGAATTTGTCTATGCTCTCGTCGAGTGTCAGGAAGTTGCCGTCGGACTTCGACATCTTTGCGGAGTTCAACATAAGGTGACCGTTCGCTCGGATGCCCTTTGGCCACTTATCTTTCTCGTTCGGCCAAATCGCACAGTGATGGTAGAGGTAATAGGTTAAGTGGTTTTGGATAAGATCCTTACCAGACACCCTCACGTCCACTGGATACCTTTAACGTGCGAAATGCGACCAATTAAAACTTTTTTTTTTAATTAATACTAGCTTTTACGTGGTGGCGAGCCTACATCCGGTAGTGGAGAGACACAGGCTGAAGATGATATTTCTGTCAAGCATGGAACTATTAATTTTATTATTAAATAGAAAAGCAATATAATTTTGTATAAATTTGTAGGGAAAACATAACACAAAAATTCTAAAAAAATACAAATAAAAACTTATTATTATCCAATCGCTACCTCATCTTCACAGGATGACCCATTGGGTAAATTAGAAGATTGCCTGAAAATTACATATAAAAATCGGCCCATAGGGAACATACCAGTTTAATAAGGACTCACCAAAACTGAAACGATCTCCTCATGAGATCCATTGATGTCTTTGGAATTTTCGTGCTTTTGGGAAAAGGTGCATCTTTGAAGAAAATGTAGTCCCAGACCTCATCTGTCATCTGTTCAGGTTTAATTTTAAGAGCATTCTCTTTGTTGCCTCTGAATGTATCGCCTTGTAAAAAGTGTGAGACAGTATAATAAGCGTTATAAATTGTGGAATCAGAAAGGGACTCGATTAGCCATTGCGTATCCCATGGCAATTTGGTACCTGTAAAATTACATTTTTTTTAAATTTGTTCTTTAAAAATTTTACATATAGTCAAGTGGGGTAAGTGGGTCACAGGGGGAAGAGGGTCTAGGGACCGTAACTACTAAACTAAAGCATTTATCACTACGAGTTTTTCCACGGTAAAACAGGCAAGACGAATTAGTTTAAACAGTTTTCAATAGATGTTGCTACGACACTCTGAGCTAGAGAAAAATGAAGAAGCGTTCGGCAGTTCTGAATTCGACCAGTACAAAGTAGACGCGTTATTTTGCAAACCAATAATTTCATAAAAAAGAGAGCTGGGAATAATTTTAATGCAAAAACACACGGAAAGCAAATGTCTAAAATTGACAGAAGCTCTTCTACCGAGAACGTTAACCATCATTATAAACAAACATTTAAATTTAAACATGACTGCCCCTCTTACCCCGAATATGGGAGAAGAGAAACGTTCATACAATCTGAGCAAATATTGTCGTAAGAACTCTTATTAGCGTAAGGCGACTTAGTCCATGGGAAGCTAATACGCATAGGCAAGTTTTGCATGTTTTAAAGATCTTGTAAGACTTTAGCTTTTCTTTCTAGCACTCAAAATATTTTACTGTAAATAAAGTATGTTTCTCTTACCCCACCTGACCTTATAATTATCACTATCCTAAGTCAGGGATGCACAAACAGACAATCGTTTTTTGAGACAATCTCTGGAAATATTGGCCAATATCGGTTAAGAGCATTCATCAATTAGAATCACGCTGGAGTCAAATTTTATGATTTCAGTAGTTTCAGATGTTTTAGTTTGTAGATAAGATGTTGACGTCATATTATTTGTAGTTGTATAATCTAGTAAATAGCTGAAAAATATTTTAAAGTGAATTTTCATTAGAACATTTTGAAACAGCCCTTTTTTTAAACTAGCGGTCGACGGCCTACGCAGAAAAATATACAAGTTATTAAAAAAATTATAACACAATCTTTTAGAACATTAATGACTTCACATACTAGGTCCAAGAAAAAACAGAAATATCTCAAATTTGATCCTAAAATAACACGTTTAATATCACGAAAAATTACTAAAAGTGACACTTTTGATTATACTTTTCTTGAATAAAAAATTAACAGAAATCGTATGTTTTTTTCAACTATTATCTGATATATGATATGAATTTTTGGAAAATATATATTTTTATAATTTGTCGCATATAATTTTACTATCTCGCTTCTGCGTCGACCGTCGACCGCTAGTCTTAAAAAAGGTTTGCTTAAAAACTGTTCTAATGAGAAAAGTATCCCAATATTTTAAAATATTTTTCGACAATTATCTAGATTATAAAACTACAAATAATATGATGTTAATATCTTATCTGCAAACTAAACACATCATGGCATTATGATCCGCCGGGAATCGTAAATTTCTGATTCTGACTCTGTAACGCTCTTAACCCCTTATTACTTTTTTTGTATCGGAATAACGCTCCGCTATGACGCGGTAATTGTCAAAGAAAACCTGCATCTACCGAGTCAATTGGTTGTAACCTAACAATTTTTAGGTAGATCGCCAGGAGTTCAAGTCTGAGCACCCCTGGCCTAGGTCACAATCCATCATACCTAGGCCAAATGATCTCGAACAGGCGTATTCGTGGATCCATTTCAGAGTTGCTTGAAAATTTTTTCTGACTTCATCGTGATAAGTATTCACAGACTCGAGAGCTTCCTCCGTTTGACGCTTCCACTCCTCGTCTCCATAGTCGAGGTACCACTGATTGCACAGAGCCACCACACACTCACCACCCGACCTCGACATTATCAATTTCTCGGGCTCATAGTATATAACTGCAACCTTGTTTTTCACCAATTGACTTTGCAAATTCTTCTTAATATCCTGTATCTTACAACCCTTGTAATCGCCCACTAACATTACACCGTCATAGAAACCTTTGAGGTAGACGAGACTCTTTGCTTCCGCCAATTTCTCTTTATCGTTTTGACTTTGAATTTTTAACTTATCATAGATAAATACTGCAGCTAAATTCCCAAATTCCGGTATCATTAGTATCGGTACCGGAGCGTAGGGGAGGACCATTTCATCCGTAATATTATACTTCTGTCTGAAAGCTGGCTTCTTTTGAAGATCTACAAGTGCCGCATAGTCGTCTGGCGAATCGGACGGCACACTCATAACGATTCCCGTACCCTTGTCTTTCTTGATGATCAACATGGGAAGACAATAAACTTTTGGGTAACATGTTAAGGGAGCTTTGACTGCAGTACCTAAAATATCTATGCCAGGAATTTCAAGGAGAATGTCGAATTCTCCATCGTTTTTAGTGAAACCTTGATACGCCATGTTTCTTGCAGCGCGTTTAGTGCACACATAGATACCATCATTGACAGTTTCAAAAGCAACATATTTTATATCGGAATGGATCCAGCAATTGGTTAGACCGTACAGAGTCTCCGGCCTGAGTGTTGCCGCCACTAAGCTAATTTTCTTCCCCTCTAGCTTCCTGAAAAATTAAATGTTTTTTCTTTAAAGACAGATGGTTTTAGAACTAAAGAATTAAACACATTAGACGATTCTGTTGCATGAGTGGTTAGGGCGATTGCCTTAATGCACTATCTCAGGGGTCCCCAGTTCGATTTCCGGCACGGTCTTGTGTTATAGGCAATGGTTACCATCAACTGGATCATCAGTCTGTATGTCAACCTTAACTTAAAATTCTCAAATAAAAAACACTAACTTGAAAATATCTGGTAAAGGTTCTAATACTTCTAGTTTGACAAGTGTATACTCCTGAGGACCAGCCCCTTCACCTGTACTTCTGTCGTGATCCATACACGGCTGTTTGTCCAACGGTGAGAATATTGTGTACCGTTTACCATACATTATTTTATTCCTCTCTTTCAGATGATTGTATTGCCATCTTATGAACGAGTCATAGAATGGGTTAGCATCAGTTGTGATGAACTTCCTTCGCCAATCTACCTGTAGTTATATTAAAAAGCTATAATTAAAAATTAACTTAACCCCTCTATCTGCTGATATACATTTTTAACGATCCGGCACAACCTACAATCAAGTGGACGGTCAGCCTGTCTGTTGACCGTAACATTAAAAAAAATACAATTTTAAAAAAATAAATAAATTAACTTACATGAATTCCCATTCTTTTAAGATCAGCAACAGCTCTTGGTGGAAAATACTCTAGCCAATAATTGTCATCGGCGAACTTTTTTATTTCGTCTTCTGGCACTCCAATACTCTGCATAATTTGCCACTGATATTTAGCAGCGCCTGTCTTTGCAATAGCTTTGCTTTTCTTCCCTTTGCTTTTGTCCTTGGGCACCACATCATATTCTTCCTTGACAACTACTTCTTCATCTTCAGGAAATTGAGGTGGGCAACCATAGAGAGCCATCTCTCTTTTTAATTTGTCAGCACATGCTTTTATTGGCATACCCGTACAATGAAAACCAAATGGGAACAATACAGTTTTACCTTTCAGTCTCTGATATCTTGTTGCAAACTGCAAAAATAAAATTGTCCTATAAGAATCCTTTAACAAAACACCTTTATTTGACACCATCAAAATTAACAATGTTGTTTCTGTATGTACAAGCATTATAATATACTAGCTGTTGCAAGCGACATTGTTCGCGTAACTATAAAATATAATTATGTTACTCACTGATAAGGTAGCTTTCTATAGGTGAAAGAATTTTTAAGATCCGTTCCAGTAGTTTTTAAGTTTATTCATTACAAACATATAATAATACATTTACATGAAAAAAAAAAATATTTTGAAACGAACATTTGTCTTAAAAATGAAAATTCTATTGTTAATTTATAACCAGCTCCCCATGTAGGCATGGGTGTAATTTTTTTCTGAAAATTATATAAAAAATCCTTCCTCGTTTAACGTTTAATTTTAATACTGTATTAAAATCCAAAAATTTCGCATTTATGATATTAGAATTATGTATTAATTCAATGTTACTTACTTCACATTTTGAAAGCGAAAATGTGTGCCCTAAATGCAAGCGACCATTCATGTATGGATATGGAAACGTAGCTATAAATTTTTCACGAGGCTTCCCATCCTCTGGTATATCTACTTCAAATATTTTTTCCTCATCCCATTTCTTTTGTACAGATTTCTCTATTTCTTGTAGGTATTCTACCTTAAATGTACCTTTGCGATCAAGGGTTGCCTGAAAAATGCAAAATAAATAATTTTTTTATACAAATAAGTAAATAATTTAAGTAGGTATTCATATTAACATCAAAAATAATTGCTGGGGCAAATTTTAGAAATTAATTACATGTGCTATTCATATGTTAATGTTAAAAACAGTGTTCAATAATTTAATAATTAGAATAACCTGGGATATCGTCAATAGTTAGTCACCTTACAATCAGCCTTATATATTAAATTGATTATGAAGAACATAATTTTCCATGAAATTTGCTTTTACTTACCATTTTTTATTTATAAATCATAAGATATAAAAATATTAGGAAAATGGACACGAGAAACTTAAGTGATGAAATACACCACGTAACGAAAATTTGAAAAATTTTCCAAACGTAGTGATTATATATTCTTTGAATGTTCCAATTCCTGCTAGCCTGCAGAAATTATTGCCTCGTGTCTGCGCTCAAAGACTTTTATGCTACGGCCACACTATCGAGCGAAGCAAAGAGTATATAATCACTACGTTTTAAGAGACGGGACTCCCATACAATGAAAATGAAATCCACTGTTCTATGACAAAGATGGACTGCTCCAATACCAACCTAACCAAAATTAACAAGTACGATGCTGCCAACATAACGAACATAAAAATAAGGATGTGCTATTGTTACGATAAATAAGGTCGATAGTATAATTGACTCTATAGTCTATGGTTTTATGAAAATCCCAAAAAAAGGCCTTACATAATTTTAAATATTATTTATTGACAAATAAAAAAACAAATAATTACAATCATCGCTTTATTACTATCATACAGTTTACGGTTATCGTCGACTGACGGAGTAGCAGAGAAGCAGTGAACGAAAAAAACAATGGTTAGCTGGGTGCCATTTTGGTATATGATTTGTTCCGCCTGGTATCAGTAGTATAGTACGGTTGTACACCTCACCCGGACTGTTGAGCCCCCTTTTGTATCAGTAGTTCGGCGCTGGTGAAAAACTTTTGTTTTCTAAAGTACTGATGTATGTACACACATGACGATTGTTTTACATTTCGAAGTAAGATAAGAGGAATAAATATGTATATTAATAATAACTTTAAAAATATAAAAAAGATATATCAAATTGTAAATCAAATGCTAGGAAGAGTTACACTGTCAATCGATATGGCCATACTTAGAGCATTTGATGCACAAGGAATCTCTACAAAATACATTGATACTAAGTGGCTAATTAAATAAAGAGGTTGAATAATGGACACTTATTGAAGTTCCTTGATATTATTATAAGAACCTTATGTGTACATACAG
The DNA here is from genome assembly GCA_936446665.2 of Synanthedon andrenaeformis. Taxonomy (NCBI): domain Eukaryota; kingdom Metazoa; phylum Arthropoda; class Insecta; order Lepidoptera; family Sesiidae; genus Synanthedon; species Synanthedon andrenaeformis. The sequence goes on along the minus strand of OW387781.2, from coordinate 5,579,626 downwards.
TACCTTAGAAAACAAAGCACCAGCGCCGAACTACTGATACCAGGAGATTAGTTCGTCGTTCAATTGACAACGCAGGGCTGTCATGGTGGCAGACGCGGTCCTTAATGTTTTTTTATGGTACATCATCCTAACACGAACAAATCATATAGAAATTTTGGCACCCAGCTCCCTAGCCACAAGAGTAACTTCACATAAAATCTTTGAGGAGTGCAGGATCTATTTATTTTTTAAGTTAATTACGGCAGTATCCAAGGTCGACGTTGAAGGTTCTGTAACACACATAAAAATTGGATTATGTCATGTATAACGTAATAATAATTTCATAAAGTAATTCAATGGATTGGAACGATACATGGAACAGCATTTCATTTGTTGTTTGTACAGGATTTTTAGCAATATGGAGAGGGAGTTCACTGAAAACTTCATCGTTCAATGGATTGGCAGAGATTCCGATACATGGAACAGCATTTCATTTGTTGTATGTACAGCTGTTTTTTTTTTCTTTTCAGTCTTGCCTGCACCTAGAAAGTAAATGAATATTGAATGTTATTTTTAGTTAAATATATAAATAAAAAAATAAAGGCAAAATAAAACTAAAACAAACCAAATGGTACATTGGGGTGTATGCATGAGTTCATCTCTTACAGCATTTTTAGCAATATGGAGAGGGAGTTCACTGAAAACTTCATCGTTCAATGGATTGGCAGAGATTCCGATACATGGAACAGCATTTCATTTGTTGTTTTTTTCTTTTCAAAGTCTTGCCTGCACCTAGAAAGTAAATGAATAATAAATGTTATTTTTTAGTTAAATATACATATAAATAAAAAAGAAAGGCAAAATAAAACTAAAACAAACCAATTGGTACATTGGGGTGTATGCATGTGTTCATTTCTTATCATTCAGTGCAATAAAATCAAAAAGAAATTTTTGCCGATTGTCGATAAAAAATGGCACTGCATTATTGTTTACATTTTACATGCAACACATATGCAACACAATTTTATTCGAAAATTTGAACTAAACTCCCAATAAACTATATTATACATGGTTTTAGAACAGCAGCAAGATATAATATGTACTAACCTATCTTCATCCAGCGGGAATTGGGCCAAAAATATTCGATTTTTATTATCAATGCGACTCGTTCTTAGGCCACATATTTCGCAGCTTACTTTCGGCATCTAGAACACTAAACACGATACACCAAATATAACACTACGAAGAAAAAGTATTTAAACACTAAAATTTTGGCAAGTTTTATAAAAATCAATACTCTGCTTGCCGAAAAATCCGAAAATAAACAACAAACAAACAAAGCAGTTGAAATGAAAGACGCCATATTGCAACACATCAATATGGTCGCCGATGGTTTATTGCATAGAGTAACTTATACATACAGGTTTATTGTGGTTTTGATGTATAATACGGCCAAATTAGAGAATCGGTGATGTCTAATAACTTAATGGGTTTCGCAATCGCCTTGACTTAGTCGGGTTATTCCGGCATTATCCAATCCACCTGTTTCATACATCATTTTCTTTCCTTTGAGTTGCGCCAGCCTGGAGCGAAGATTCGTGTTGCGTTGTCGCGTAAAAACTTCGTGTTCGCTCTACAGCGAACTACGTGTCCACACTTCACTACATTGCAAATAATCTAGAACGTCGCGATAATGTTTTATTGTTATGCTACGGCCACACTATCGAGCGAAGATTCGTGTTGCGTTGTCGCGTAAAAACTTCGTGTTCGCTCTACAGCGAACTACGTGTCCACACTTCACTACATTGCAAATAATCTAGAACGTCGCGATAATGTTTTGTTGTTATAATGTTTTTTTTTGTGGTTTGGGTCCTGCGGGTTCCACAAAACCGGCTCAGATTCATAATTCTGTATAAATTCTAGTATCTTCTCATTACTCCACTCCATATTTGATAACAAGATTAACACGTCCAAACCGCTCGGCGTCTCGCAGTCAAGTAGAGCGCGCGAAGTGTAGCCAACCACACGAACTTTGTCGCGACAAAACCCTTTGATGTGCGGCAATTTACCGACAGCGGCGCGAAGGGCATTCATATTCGCGAAGATGATTCGCGATAGGACGAATTCTTTGGCCAGACGTGTCGCGACAACGCAAATCTTCGCTTTATCGCGATAGTGTGGCCGTAGCATAAGGAACATATTATATACTCTCGAGCACTTGTCTGCGCTCATCAGCAGTGATTGATGACATACTCTTTGGAGCTCATATAAGCCGTACGTACAGAGTACTGATACTCTGCTGATACTGATACTCGATTCAAACTATTCACTCGATTGAATTGAAGAATGAAATGAAATTGAAATAGTTACTGATTTTTTACCATTTTTTGACACTGATAAATCTGATAATGACAGTAAAATGTACACCACATATTTTTTTTTTACACGGACCTATGAACCTAGAAATAACAGCGGACGGAGTGTTCTCACTGTACAAAGTGGGGTACTGTAGTAAGCTCGTTAACGTGTATTTACAGCATACATATAAACCATAATAAGCTCGGCGTCCGCCATTATGCTGCTTGCGTTGATTAATGCAAACGTAATGAGTAATTAAAATAACTATTTAATTATGCCACCTGCGTCGTGAAATGTTGTTCCTCTAGCACTTTACGTATTAAAAAAGAACGAGGAATATCTTTCCACATATAAAAACGCACACGCACACATAAAACTTCGCCGCCATTACGGTGCGCCACTTTGTACAGTGACAGCACTCCGTCCGTTGTTTTTTATAGGTTCATGCATGGACCTAATATAATAAGGGTCTGTTTACTCGCAGCTAAAAAGCGAGCCGAGCAGGATATGTAGTAGAGGCCGTGTGTCCCTTTGTAATGGTGACAATATTTGTTATGTGAGATAAATTTAAATGTTTATATACCTACATATAGTAGTAGTTTCTTATAAATATTTTTATAAATCTACATGAATTAGCCAACATTCATAAAATTTAAGTTTAGTTATTTCTTATTCTTTATTTGACCCCATTGAGTGACGGTGACAGTGACATTTAAGTCTTAAAAATCGGTTACTGGCATAGACAAATAGTGTCTATGGCAAAGAGTATTATAATATTGGTCTATGGTTACCGGTGGCAATTTACTGAATTTACAACCTCAAATAACACAATTCAAATTTAATAATTTTGTTCTGTCAATTTACCGAAATTTCGCTCTTTCGCCCGCCTCGCCTGTCCATTCTACCCATTTGCTACCCATTGTTGCTTACGACGCAATAAACGCCTTTTTTGATAAAATATTTTATTATAGTCAATTTTGGAGAGAAATTTTTACATTAATAATGGCGCCGAAAACTGCAAAAGCCAAGGTAAAACATTTTAATTCGCACTCAATCTTAGATTTGAATTCGGACTGCATGAAAAATACACCGAAACTGATTTTTTTATCTAGTCATATATTGTCTGCCAAATTATGTCCTGCTAGCCTTCAGATGGTTGTGTGATAACCGCTTTTGACTACTAAACTGTTTTAGACAGGCACTACTACATCACATAATATTAAATTATTTATTAGTAAATGCTTTACACAGTATAAAACAGTCGCTTCCCGCTGTCTGACCCGTGAGTCCCTCTGCTTGTACGCTGATCTTTTAAACTACGCAACGGATTTTAATACGGTTTTCGCTAATGGAAATCAATAAACAATTAAACATGGAAGGTTTTTTTATGTATAATTTGCAGAAAAAAATCCTTGCGAAGCCTGGGGTGGCCTGCTAGTTTAGTTTAATTTAATATTTTAATAAGTGTGTGTACTGTAAATTCTATTTTTACATTGCTTATCATGGGTGCAATTTTTTTTACATCTATAATGATAAGACAATGGGCTCTATTCCTTCCTTTATAATTTGGAACCAATCTGGGTAAAATCCTCCATCTCCTTTCACTTTTAGCTATTTTTGGCAACGGAAACCAATTCTTACCACTATATTGTCCACCCACACCTTACTTGGTTTTTCCTATAGGACTAGTCCACTTAGTAGTGTCAATTTATTATCTGTGTAGCGAGACAAATGGCCTGCCCATTTACACTTTATTTTAGTTTAGGTGTTAAGGACAACAACTGTATTAACACCATGGACTAGTGCAATGCATTATTTAATAATGAAATTATACCTAATTACTACAATTAAAAAAAATACAATCCAAAAATCTTGAAAACCATCTGACTTATTAAGACAGGTTGGTCAAACTAGACCTATCATTGATTCCAAGGCATTGTATATTCTGATCTGAGGCATGACATAGCATCCAGGACTTCTTTCGGTGTCACAGTTAGTAGGGCATTACTATTGCTTATATTTTGATGAACTTATGAAGCACGATCATTGCTTTAACATGTTGGAAATGATATACGTTTTATTTATATTTCACATTGAGTTACATGATAAAATACTAATATTTTAATTTTCTGCTATAATTACATAATTCTTAAAACGACTGATACATATAAATGTTCCCGTACTTAACTCTATGGAAGATATAGGTATATTATTTTCATCAGTATGGGGACAGTGAATGTGAAACCAATTCTATTTCTATTGTATTTCTTTGTTAATATTTACAAAGAGATTAGTTGCCACGTATGGCAGCAATACAACACTGAGTCATGGTGGTACAAAAGAAGCTAAACTAAAATAAAACACTGCAACTGTTTAGCACTTGTCAATTTATTATAAGCAAAATATTAAAACATGTATTGTCCTATTGCTTCGTCAAACAAAAATGAATAAAAACATGACATAATAATTTCACATTGTGAAATTAACTTTGTCAAGACTGACAACCACCAGGGGAAGAGCACTAAAGGCAAGCATGGATTTGAACAATTTATTTCCACTGTCTTCCGCCGAACCAACATATTGGCCAAGCGACCCAAATAGACTGCCGGATGTCATAGATTTCTTTGGAACGGGTGCTTTCAAAATTAAACTTTTGATTGGAGCCTTGCCTTGACAGTTCTGTCATACTAATTGTCGGTTCAATTGCTTTGCAATATGACAAGCATGATCCCTTGTATAATAGTAAAACAGACTGGGATTCTTTCTGTGATGATGAATGAATTGAATGGAACTGAAATTCAAAATATCTCTCAAAACCACAGATGAAGTAGACGAAGTGGCCCATTCATTTACCAACACAGTCCAATCGGCTTGTTGGACAAGCACTCCAGCATATAGAAATCAATCACACAGGCATAAAATTATCCCTCTAGACATTAATAAAAGAGAAACAGAGATTGCAAAGAGTTTGGCAATGCAGCCGTAATGCAGCAGACAAAACTGCTTTCAATAAGGCCATTGTAGAGCTCCGAAACATGATAAAATTATTTTATGACAAAGCCTTGCACACTCGACTGGAATCACTTACTGCCACTAAAACAATGAACTACTCCCTATGGAAAATGGTTAAAAATTATGAATAACCGCAAAAATCTAAACCTCCAATAAAGGACGGAACAAATGGTTGGGCTAGAAACGATCAACAAAAAGTCAACACTTTCGCCAGACATCTAGTGTCTGTTTTTAAACCTCATGAACCAGAATTAAATGTAGAGGATATAGATATAGGGGTTGTGTTGAACCAAGATTTCCAAATGGATCTTCCAATTAAATCAATATAACCAAGGGAAGTAACAAGCGAATAAATAGACTTGAAAATAATAAGGCGCCAGGTTTTGAACTTATAGACAAAAAAATACTAGCAGAACTTCCAAAAAAGAGCATCTTAAGATCTTGCGAATCCTTCCATAAAGGAAGGTATCGCAAATTATATTGATCTATAAGGAAGGAAAACCTGTAAATGAGAACATCCTATATACCAATAAGTTTATTGCCAGATACTTCAAAATATTTGAGAAGATTCTTATTAGGCGCTTGGCGCCAGTGCTTGCAAAGAGATCGATAATCCCAGAACATCCATTTGGATTTCGACAAGAACACTCAACAATTGCTGTGCTGCACCATAAGAAAAGCCTTTGAAGAGGGGAAATACTGTGCGGCTTACATACAGTAGGCATTTTTGATAAGGTCTGGCATGTTGGCCTTCTATGCAAAATAAAACAAACCAAGATATTAAAATCCACTTCTCATTTCTTTGACTTGAAGGCTGGGTTCCCTCAGGGTTCGGGGCTTGGCCCAGTTCTGTATTCAATTTACACATCAGACCTACCACAAACTGAAGGTGTGACCCCCTGCGACTTACGCTGACGACACAGCGGTTCTGGCGATACACAGAGATGCAACAAAGGCATCAGAGGAACTTCAAAAGGGCATGCAACAAGTCGACGCATGGTTAAAAAAAATGAAGGATCAAAGCTAGCAGTTCCAAGTCAGTCCAGATTGCCTTTAGTATACGTAAGGATGAATGCCCAGCAGTCATGTTTGGAGAATCATGATTGCCACAACATAGCGTTAAATACCTTGGAATGCATCTTGAATGCATCTTATCGCCGGCTAACCTGGCACAAACACCCTAGGACCAAAAGAGAGGAAGTTAACATGAGATACGGACAACTCAGGTGGCTATTAGATAGAAAACTCTGCATAATAAGCTACTCATATACAAAGTAGTTCTAAAGCATATATGGATGTATGGTATCCATCCTTGGGAAATAGCTCCACCAATATATTAATTATGCAGAGACACCAGAACTCCATCCTGAAGTAGATATCCAATTACCCGTGTTTCATCAAGACCTCAGAACTGCATGAACACCTCTCTATACCAACAGTTCCTGAGGAAATTAAGTTGAATGCAAAACGATATAAACAGCGACTAACGAACCACCCTAACCCTTTGGCTGTTAGATTCACAAAACCAGGCCTTATTAGGAGATTAAAGATGCATTAATTCATGGACCTGTCTAAGTAGAAAATTCAAAAAGAAAAATAAATAAATAAATGTTTAATCGAAGATAGAGTGACCCTCACAGGAAGGTCAATCTTTGTGATTCCGGCAATAATCAGGCTCATCTGCTAATAGTTGACAGACTGATTGCAGATTTAATGAAAAAAAAAAACTGCACAACAAAACTACTGAAATAATTTTAAACAAATAAAAGGGGATTTTTTTTAATATTATAAAGGTGGCAGACCGGCTGGCGGCCCACTTGATGGTAGGTGGTTACCGCCGCCTAAGGACACAAGCAACACCAAGGGGAGTGCTAGTGCGCTGCCTACCCTGTAGGTATTTGTTTAACCCTCGCTTGAAGTAGCCCATATTGTAGCTAGGTGGAAACACCTCAGAAGGGAGATTGTTCCAAAATTCGCGCGTCCGCGGATATATTTTATAGGGGATCTATTTTAACAACTTATTAAAACTATAATTTTAATAATTTACTTTTTATATTTCAGAAAGTCATTGAAGATAAGATAGAAACAGTAGTCGCGAAAAAAGGCCGTAAGAAAGTAAAATTGGATGAAAATAGTGAGACAGTAGTTAATAATCTTAAAGTTGATGTAACAAAGGGTAAGTCAAACAAAGGCAAAAAAGCCATGAATGAGGCAAGCATCGAAGAAAAAGACAATGGTGGTGCTGATGTTGGTATTCCAGCAAAGAAGGTCAAGAAAAAGAAAATTGAAGAAACAGCAACTGAGAACCAATTGGAATCAAATGGTAGTAACTCTTTAGATGAAAATGAATTGCCTAAAGAAAATGATCCCTCAGAGATTAATGCCAATAATGAAGATGAGAACAGTGCTCCACCGACTAAGGGTCGTAAAAAGCAAACAAAAAAACCATTGGAGACAAACGAAGAAACTAATGAAAAGGAAAATAGTGTTGAAAAACCAAAACTAGGAAAAGGTCGACCACGCAAGGCTAAAGCAGCAGTAGATGAGCAGTCTGAGGAGCAGACTGAAACTATTGACGAAGAAGCTAAGACTGAATTTCTTGATACAAAGAAAGGTAAAAAGAAGCCTCTGACCAAAGTTAAAGAACAAATATCTGTGACTAATGAAGATTCAGTAAAAGAACCAAAAAAGAAAGGCCCAAAAAGTGCCAAAATAAAAAAAGTGGAAGGTGAGGAGATTGAAAATGAGAAAGCGAAGAGTGAGCCGGCTTCTAAGAGGCGTAAGGTTGCGAAGAAAGACGAAAATGATGAAGGTATTTTTAATCTATCCTTCTTTAGTTTTTTTGTGTTTGTAGACAGGCCGACAGTCTACCAGATGCCTCTAAACAAATCCCACGCTTGGGAGAGTGCTCTGCCGACCTTTAATGGGGATAGGGGAATATTTTTATGGTGGTCTTCTGTAGGGGGGCGGGGGGAGGTGTCAAAATACTCTACTTTTAAAACCACAAATACAGGGGCGTAGCTACCGCCATGTCAGCCGTATCAATTAATGGGGTCCCCAGACTACAGTGTTAATAAAATAGTTTAGTATAAATGCATTGCATCCAAAAATATGCCAATTTTTTTATTTTTTTTTCTAAAGAAAATAGCCTTAATTTGGGCTACGCCATAGGCCCCTGAAAAAAAAATACAAGCTGCGCCACTACACAAATTACTTAGTTTTCTTGTAAAAATGCCACTTACTTGTCTTTTAGATGATGCCGAGAACATTATAATAGAAAAACCTTCTGAGCCTAAACCAGTGAAAGGCAAGAAAGGCCAGAAAAAAGAGGTCGCAGAGTCAAATGAAAATGAAGATACAAAAGATAAGGGCGAAAATATTCGCCGTCGAAAGGAAGAAAAGGGTAATAATTAATTGTTTATTAACCGGTATGTCAAATATGTCCATGGTTAATGTATATGTAAGTTTGTTATTCATTATATTATTAATAAACGCCTTCTCTAATTTATGCTTTGCTTTTATTTGTTCGCTACACTTCATACACCTCATCCTGAAAACAAACAGGAAATTTATTAAAATGTTCTTTCAAAATGTGTGTATGAAGTAGATTTGCAATCTCAACTATCAGTCAACGACTTTTCGTTGATATTAATTATAATATAAATTCCTAATACATTAATTTTATGTTAATAATAAATTATATACTTTTATACTAACACACTTCTTTAATTTACAATCTTTTTATTTCTTAATTCTTCAAATACTTAATTTGTTTTAACATTTACTTGATCTGTAAAGATTTTGTTTTTTAAAGAAATTTTCGTCTATATTTACTCATGGATAGTGTTGCTATCCATTTTTTTTGTTTTTTTCTACTTTCAATATATTCACATTAAAAAGCAATAACAATTGGAATCTATTGCAGTGGATTGTTATAAAAAAATTTTTTTCTTTAAAAAAACAAGTACCTTCAAATGCCGCAATTCTTCCAATTGAGCTACTCTGTCTTTGAGCTTTTCTTTGGCGCCGCTAAGCGAGGTCACTTCCTCTCTGTCACTTCCTCTTGTTCACCAGTCAATTCGTCCACTTTAACAATCAGATCGTCTTTAACCACGTTGAGAGCTTCCTGAAATGAAAAAGAGGAATGCTCATTACATAGAACTTTGCCATTATACACTTCAAAATAAAAACTAAAAATACAATTTGACACAGCGACGATTCACAGTTTTTAAAAAATATTGTGAAACAGAAAGCGATTGCAATGTTTGTTACATTTTACGTTAACACCTACCAAACCAGACAGTCCAAATGACATCAAAAATAAATGATCGTCAAATAACAATTTCAAATATCGAAAACCAAAACTTTTCGATACCTCCTAGTGTATTTAAATTTACAAAATAGTTTGTTAAAAAGTGAGTGAGTTTAGTTTGTGAATGAATCAAACTATGTGTGATTTCACTTTATTTATAAAAAACTAGCTGACCCGGCGAACTTCGTACTGCCTCAGAATTAATTATTTTAAATTAAAATATATTTTTAAATGAAGATTAGTATCTAGTTATTAGTAATTAGTGTAATAATTAATTTTAATTAACTGTCACATAGACAGATGAGCTAAATGACAAGCTAAATGAGCTTTATGGTGACATGATGGAATACCTTAAACAAGAATTACTATGTCAGTTTGGAGGTGTAAAAAAAATATCTTCCTTTTAATATATTACAAACCTCTTAGTTCCAATTGTACAAGTAGAGGTTGCCAAGAAAATCCACACTGAGGTAATAAGATTGCTTATGAGATTTTCACAAGTTGCATTAACTAATAAGCTAAGATAGCTAAAATAAATCCCTTTTCAATATAGTCCACAATAAATCCACACTAAGGTAATAAGATTGCTTGAGATTTTCACAAGTTGCATTAACTAATAAGCTAAGAGAGCTAAAATAAATCCTTACCATGTCAATTTTTATGCTATCACACTGGATTACAATTTTATTTTAAAGTTAATACAACTTTCTTTTTTAGCTGTTAAGTTGAATTTGTACAAATTACTTTGAGAGCGGTGTGAAATTCTCGTTCTAATGAGCAATGTTTAATTTAATTTTATAACAAATTAACGATTATTTGTTTTTTTTTTAAATTTTATTACTTTTTTTCTTTTATAGCATGTCAAAGAGTAATTATCGTCAATTGATACTTATGTCAACCAATCAGCGGTAGCATCTAGTTGTAGTATATGTCTTTAAATAACAATGAATGTGTTGCTTCACATTGGTTAATATTTAAAGAAGATTAAGCATAGCTAGTTAGAAATTAGACTAGACATTCTTGGATTTTGTTTGTTACGCATTTTTTTAAAGGTAAATTGCTGCGTGCACAAAGTAATGGATATTACTTATTATTTCAGCTCCAACTCAAGCCACAAAAAAGAAAACTTTGTCGAATAAATCGTCTACAAATTACGACGATATAGACTTCTCGAATGCATCGGGCGATTGGAATTTCAAAATTGCCAGTTGGAACGTTGACGGGATCAGGGCTTGGATGAATAAAGGCGGATTGGACTATATTGAACATGAGAAACCGGATATTTTATGTTTACAAGAGGTTAAATGTGCCAAAAATAAACTTCCCGATGACATTGTTAATTTGCCCGGTTACCACGCTTATTGGCTTTGCAGCGATAAAGACGGTTATGCCGGTGTTGGCGTTTACACAAAGAAGTTGGCTATGAACATACAATACGGTCTTGAAAACGAAGATTTGGACAGCGAGGGTCGCATTATAACTGCGGAGTACGAATATTTCTATTTAATATGTACTTATGTGCCGAACGCTGGTAGGAAATTGGTGACACTCGATAAAAGACTGCAGTGGAATAATGAGTTTAGGAAATACGTTAAGCGATTGGACGAACAGAAACCGGTAATCATTTGTGGAGATATGAACGTGGCTCACAATGAAATTGGTAAATATAACTTTTCTTTAACTATACATAACAATTCATGGGTTTTAATTCAGATAGCGATTTAGGCCGCGTAGCTGCTATAAAGTGTCTGTGGCTGCTGCTAAAATATATATGCAATTTTTTTATATGCCGTAACTAGGGTGGTGCCAGCGGTGCCCAGGCACAGGGCGCAGAAATGACCAGGACCACAAGCAATATATATTATTAAAGTTGTAATAAGTTTGGTTGTTGATGACTACGACTCCTGGTCCAAAATAAGGGCCAAGGGTCGACCTTGGAGAATTACGGGGGAGGCCTATGTCCAGCAGTGGACGTCCTGCGGCTGAGATAATGAAATCTTTCTCGTTTTTCCATAAGTGAAAACCGAATTAAAATTCTTTGGGTGGTTTAGAAGTACATAGTTAGCGCAGAAACAGAGACTCGGATAGTTTCGGCGACTTGTTAGCAAAATATCGTTTTTTTACTTACATAAAAATGTAACGTGGTCAGTGGCAGAATGTGAAGATGTAATAATGTGTAATTAACGCATCCACAGATTTGGCAAATCCGAAAACAAATAGAAAGAACGCTGGCTTCACGGACGAAGAACGTTCGGGTATGACGGACCTCCTCGGCGACGGTTTCATAGACACATACAGACATTTCTACCCCGAACAGACTGGAGCTTATACGTTTTGGACGTACATGATGAACTCTCGGGCCAAGAATGTCGGATGGTAATCTCATTGTTCATTTTTAGAAAAAAGCCTCATCTTTGTCCCTGCGATTTTTCTCTCGCAAGACCAGCAGAACATCACTTTTTATTCTGATTACATGCAAACTCTACAACTTTTGATGTAAAACATTTTTTGCGACAGGTCAGACTGGTGGTGGTTCACGTGGCGAACTGTTTAAAAAATAAAAAACGAAAAATTATAGTGACAAAGATAAATTAAATTGCCAATGTTTTTTTTTTGCAGGCGATTGGATTATTTCATAGTATCAGAGAGGCTGGTACCATCCCTGTGCGACAGCGTGATAAGACACGAAGTGTTCGGTAGCGATCACTGCCCGATCGCATTATTCCTTAAACTTGGTAAAAATACTAAAGACAAGTAATTTTTCTCATTCAACATCGATTTATATGTATTCCACTAGACTGGGTGATCGGAACGAAATTGTTTATCAAATACTGTAAGAGTTTATGCTAAAGTTCGCGACCAAAAGGTCGAGAGCGCCATGGAAAATTCGGCGCTTACGCGTTCTTCGCTTCCTTCCTTCGCTCACTTGCAAATGAGTTACGGAGAATTACCCGCTCAGCGAGTCTAGTCTAGTATTATAAAAGTCATTGTCATTAATGTTTTATTTGAGAAGTGTTCGTTTCTAAGTGTTAATGTTGATTATTACCAATTTCAAAATTGCTTAAAATGTGAATTTCCCGGAATTTCCCAGTTCATACTTTAGGGTTCAAGACCGAAGTATGAACTGGAAGATTTTTTCTCTTATAAGTTATTGTGTAGCGCTTACTCGTTTTGTACGTAAAACGTCTGTATAATGTATTTTTCTTTTAATTTAATACGATGAGTGGGTATTTGATTTCATACGGCAAAAAAATGTAGGAAGCATAAATTGTCTCCATTTGCTAGTGATATATTTTGTTATAAAATCTTGTCTGAATAAAAAAAAATATACAAAATATACATTCTTTTTATTATTTACTTCATATCAGTTTTCAGGTCAACTTTGCTTGAGTTCGCTGTGTAAATGCTACAACAAAGCATCCACATTGGTAAACAAAATAAGAGCATTTTCTGCAGGGGACTGCCTATCGATATTTTAATATAGAGTTTTAGCAAGAGGTACCAGAAAAGTTACCAAGCGTTTGATTAATCGTTGTCGGCTTTTCCTATAATTGCGAAACAAAATTCGACTAGTGTTGGATTTCTCACACATCAAAAGGGAATATGAGCTGGGTTTAAACCGACATGAGACAGTACTTCTCAGTACGAGAGGAACCGCAGTTTCGGACATTTGGTTCATGCACTCGGCCGACTACTAAGCACATTTTGATCCGGCCGAAGGGCGACTCGAAGCACATTCGTGTCTGGGGGAGCAATCGGCATACAGTTCAAGGTACGAATTTAAATCGATGTCGGGGTACGGAATAGTCCCTAGACGACTTCCGATCCGGCCTATTGTTTTACGCTCTCTCGCTAGCGAGTGCGGTCATTATAAACTCATGCTAGACCTAAGTAGTAACATATCGTGCTGCGATATGTTACTACTTAACCCCACGCCAAGTGATTCGTTCAAGTTGATATTTCATTTTTATTTTATTACTAGTTGGTGCCCGCGACTTCGTCCGTGATGAAAAGGAAAATATATGAGTAATATTTAACGTTTGCTGTGACGACGGCGACAGTGGCGCAATTTTATATATTTTTAGACAATGTACCTCAGGAACCTAACATTTTTCCAGGATTCAAAGTAGGTACATACCTATATGTTCATCCAGATAATAAACTATCTACGTGCCAAATTTCATCCAAATCCGCTAAGCCGTATTTGCATGATGGAGTACAAACATAAACTATCGCATTTATAATAGGTAGATATTAGAAGGATTCTTTTCAACCTGAACTCTTCTTTTGTCAATTTTTTCAATAAGCGATATCAAACGAATTTAATCGACTTAAATTACTTATGTAGTATTTTATTAATACAGTAAACCCCAATAACGCGGTAGATTCGTACCGCGTTATAGGAAAAAGTTTGTAAAAAGCGCTTATAAGACTTCATTAAACACCTTATGTACAAATGACTCACGTTTTACCTTACTCGTTAAAGGAGGTTTATATTGAATACAGTAACTCGCATATAAACGGTATTATTTCATTTTTTGCAATTTAAATACCCGCGTTATACGAGGGAATACACGTGTTATAGGGGGTTTTGCAACCGCGTTATAGGGGGTTTTGCAACCGCGTTATAAGAGTGCCGCGTTATAGGGGGGTTTACTGTACTAATATCATTGTAACATGTAGTTTAATTAATTTAATATTGTTTATGGTAAGTAAACCCGAGTGGTGTAATATAAAAAAATTAAAACTTTGAGACATTAAAACCATAGATAAAATTATTTTTACAGATAAATAACGTGGTTTATAACAGGGGGCCTAGCCAAGATGTACAAGAAACGCTCCCTAGCGAACTTTACGAAGCGAACAAAATAAAGCCCGGTGATTGGTTGTTGTAACGCCCACATAAAATTTTGACCAATCACAAAGCTTTGTCCCAGTGTAGCGTAGCGTTTACGACTGTAGAAAGCACTGCGTTTGCATCTTGGCTAGGGCCCCAGATCATACTTAGATACAATTATGTTAGATGTCTGGGAATAACATCCCTTTATCAATGCTTAATTCCTGTGTAATACAAAGAGCTAAAACGAAATTATTGTTCATTTGCCCTAAGAAAAATAACGAAAATACCTGATTCTGTCTCTTTCTCATTGCAACACACACATTACCATCGACAAGCACAAAGATTAACGTAACCTCAGAATACTATATACTTACAATAAGAACGTAACGGTTTCTTTCTTCTTTCCTCATTGACGTAACGGCATTGCCAGAAGACTGTCTGTCACTGTCAGCCAACCCAAAGCCAACCAATCAAACTATTAATTAACAATCACATTTATTATTTCGTTTCGATTTTCGCAGTTTCAGATCATTTCGCATTTCGCTAATATTATTAACCTAAGATTGGCTTAGAATTGCGCTATATGCTCCATCGATTCTTACATATTTGTGATTAATTTGTATTTTAAATAAATTACAAAAAACGAAGTCAACACAGAAATCACCCAAGTTAAAGAAAGGAGGGAAAATTAGTGTTTCAACCGTTGTAACTAAACAGGTAACTACATAAAAATTGTTCGTTAAGATTGTTATTACATAGTGAATTTGAAAATTGGAATGTCATAACAGTTTTTAATCAAATCTCTGTATAGTTCTTAGGCCTATACAAAGAATTGCTAATAGAGGCGAAGAGACTAGCGTGATATGAAAAATTTAAGAACTTGATATACTATAAGAAATCCCTTTCTTACTATTTCGATGTAATAAGTGCATATAACAATGTAAAATTAACAAATTATATTTCTGGTTGTTGAACTACTGAAACATCCCAATATGTAGATCAATCAACTATTCTCCGAATTGAAGTAATGGCAATAAGTATTTTTTTATTTTGTGTGGATTAATGTTTGTTAATCTTTTATGCACAACTGATAAAATTTATCATAAAAGTCGCCTGCAAAGTGTTGGTATTATAGGAAATTTGAGTTTAGAACCTCTTCAGTGTATTCTGCAAACTGTCAAATTAATTTTCATTCATTTTAAAATATAAAGTTTAATTTTATATACTATTCAGGAAGACTGCATTTACTCAGCTCCATTTCACTGGACGATTTTGGTTACATTAAGTTGTGCTTCTATCAGCTGCATGCATCTACATGAATCTATGCAAGTTCACAAGTTGTAACTTGTTGTCAAAGAGTCGCATATAATGCTAAAGCAGTTATTACACTTTTCAATTTGTAGGAAACCAATTTAGGAACCTAAGTAGTGATTACACTACACTAAATTGATTTCTGAATCAAAGACATAGAATTGAAAATAGATAAAATCTAAATTGGATCCAATCTGTTCTAACTGTGATTACACCTTCCGATTTCCTAAATTGGTTTCCTACAAATTGAATAGTATAATAACTGCTTAAACGCTGCTGAACAGCCAAATAATTCATGTAGTTACTGCTGTAATGTGCTTACTATTTTACTAAACGATTTCTCTTTATTGCAGACTACAAAATGGCCAATCTGTGGGGACAAAAGGCTGAAGAGTTGGAGATAACAAACAAAATTGCTGGATTAGGTTTGAAGAAAGATGGCCAGGCGCCATCTGGTTCAGATGATACTGGTGAACCTGATGCAGCAAATCCAGCAGAAACATCACTTTTGATGAAAATTATTCGACAGGGCTTAGTTGAATCAAAATTAGACATTGAAATTCAAAGAAAAGACCCGAGTTCACCTTTATATTCAGTGAAAACATTTGAAGCACTGCATTTGAAACCAAATTTGTTAAAAGGCATTTACGCTATGGGCTTCAATGCTCCATCGAAAATTCAAGAGACAGCCTTACCAACACTTTTGGCTGATCCACCACAAAACATGATTGCACAATCTCAATCTGGTACCGGCAAGACAGCTGCATTTGTTTTAGCCATGCTTAGTAGAGTTGACCCTACTAAAAATTATCCCCAAGTCCTGTGTCTGAGTCCGACCTATGAATTAGCAATACAAACGGGAGAAGTGGCTGCAAAAATGGCGAAATTTTGTCCAGAGATCAAACTGAAATTTGCTGTTAGAGGCGAGGATCTGCCGAGAGGTACTAAGATAACAGATCACATATTAATCGGTACACCTGGAAAGATGCTCGACTGGGGTGTTAAGTTTGAAATGTTTGACCTCACCAAGATTAAAGTGTTTGTATTGGACGAAGCAGACGTGATGATTGACCGTCAAGGACACCAAGACCAATGTATACGCATACACAAGTGTCTACCTCCAACATGTCAAATGATGTTTTTCTCTGCCACTTATGACTCTCTTGTTATGGAATTTGCTGAGATCATTGTACCTAATCCGATCATAATAAGACTTTTGCGCGAGGAAGAGTCTCTGGACAATATTAAACAATATTATGTAAAATGTAGAAATGCAGAAGAGAAGTATAGGGCTATATGTAATATTTATGGTGTGATCACGATTGGTCAAGCAATTATCTTTTGTCATACGAGAAAAACGGCAAGTTGGCTATCTGAAAAAATGTCTAAAGATGGCCACTCTGTGGCTGTATTGTCTGGTGAACTCAATGTGGAACAAAGAATAGCAGTTTTAGATAGATTCAGAGCTGGTCTTGAAAAGGTGTTGATCACAACCAATGTTTTATCTCGTGGTATAGACGTTGAACAAGTCACTCTTGTAGTCAACTTCGATATGCCAATGGATACAAATAAGAAGGCAGATTGTGAGACATATTTGCACCGAATTGGTAGGACGGGTAGATTTGGCAAAGCTGGTATTGCAATAAATTTGATAGATTCTTCCTTGGCAATGGAAATTTGCTCGACTATTGAAAAGCATTTTGGAAAGAAAATTTATTTGCTCGACATTGAAGACGCCGATGAAATAGAGAAGATAGGTGCTTAGTGTTACTTGTTATTCTATGCCTAGTGTTATTTTTTTACTATCATTAAAATAACGACATGATTAGAAGACTCTTAATTGTTAATTTTGCAATTTATTTGTTAATTTTTCACATAAAAATGTAAGCAAAGCCTATGTAAGGTTGAATAATTTAAATAAAAAAAAGTTTCCACTAAATATGTAATTTTATTTTAATAAATTAAAATTTTAATCTAATGCTTAACGAGCAGTTTGTGCAGCTGCTTCGGGATTTGTTGCTCCAGATATCATTACAAATATTGCAATTGGCACGATATACATCCACTGAAATGAATAAAAATATATATAAGCATACACATTTGTAATAAAAATGTTATACAAAAATGTTATAAAATACATTACTTATTAAAGTTCAAACTTCTTTCAACATCATAGTTTATACTATTAAAGTGTTCTCATTTGTGTTCTGGGAACATTTAGTTTAGATATTGATAAATAAATAAAATAGCAAACCCAAATCTGCTATGTGCACTAATTTAGACCTTAGCGAATCATTATTAGAACCTGTATCAAAGTTTTTGATACAGGTTCTAATACTGGTTAGATCTTTGTGTTGTGACTATTCTTGCTCTTGTTTTTAGATTTCATATATGGATTAGAAATAAAAATAATTTGCTCTAACAGTGAAGTAAAAGATAGCGAGGAAAACGTGTTGTCGATTATAGCATTTTTCACATAGCATGAGTACAGTGACATTTAATTTCATCCATTCCACGCGTTATTTTTCAAAAAAAAAAAAACCGGAAAACCTATATATTTTTTAATAGGTACTCAACTATATTGTTGATATTTTTTTTCAATTACAAATACCAAAACATCACTGTTCCCATGCTATGTGAAAAATAGTATAGCATCTTCAATGATATTTGAGGTCTTGACTATTCACGTCAGCAGGAGAATGTGGTGGACTGAAGCCCATCTTACAATTAGGACTTGTATCGTCATCCAAAATTAAGTGCATCATCAGCCTGCCTACCTGGCACATGTAAATTCAATAAACTAATACTTACATATTTTGCCAAAAATGATCTATTATCTTTCATTTCTCCTTTTTCTCTAGCCTCTCGTTCGCGTTCCAGTTTCTGTAAATAGGAAGCTGTGTCAGGTCTGTAAGAAAAAGGTTTTTTTTTATCAATGAATTGGCATTTTACAAGGTTTCTATAATCATGCAACTTTTAATGTTAAGGTAGACAGACAGACTGGCGGTCCATTTGACTATGGTAGGAGGCTAGCAACAAGATGATTGCTGGGAATCAAACTCAGGACCTTGGAGCCAAAGGGTTAAGGCAAGCAACCTAACCACTCATCCAATGGGTCATGGATGTTCTGAGTTTTTTATTCTCTTTCTTAGGAATAGATAAATAGTTTTATGTTTAATTGTTTGCTAGCACAAACGAAATAAAAATATTAGTACTTACACAGGCGCTTGCTCAACCTGACGAAGATAAAAATTTGAATTTATATTATGCACACCATTGATTCCTTTTGCTAACTGTTGTGTTGAATTCGCCACTTGGAAGGTAACTGCAATAACTGCCCCATTTGGCAATATCCAGGCATTTATAACATCTGAAAGGTTGCTTTCCAGAAAAGCTTTAGCTTTTACTGATGAAAGGAATTCAGTTTCTTTATTATCACCAGACGTTACTATTGACCTTACAGTGTAAAAATCATCAATATCCGCCAAGTTCTGTAAATAAAAAAACAAATGTATGAAAACAAAAAAATCATGTATTATGCAATTCAAAAGAATAAAAATAAAATAAAATACTACTTTATTTGTTTTCAAAAATTCTATATCTGACACATGGAGGTGGGCATGCCATTTGATAAAGATATATTTAGATAGTAGTTACACAATATTTTGGGAATGCTATGTATTGATAGGTCTTTAAGGTACGAGCAATCTGCTTAATTTTCAGTTTGATCCCATTGTATCCATTTCGACAAGAGCTGTATATATTCGACAAATTCCTCTACCTGTATGATTTTTTATTTAAGTCATTGTGTTGCTATCTAATTAAAAAAAAAATCGATTTACGAGTCAAGCGCTAGGGACATGACAACTCCTACAAAACCAAGCGGTTAAAGGGTTAATAGGAAGATAACAACAACAACAGATTAACATAATTTAGTGATTTTAATAAAGCAGATTAGAACTCACTTTTAGTTCTTCAATGTGGTGTTCATTAAACAATATTTGATCAATAACAGATGTGCCAGCTCTAATACTTTTCAGAGAAATGTTGCCTCTTGAGCAGTACTTTTCATTGTTACAATTTAATGTATGTTCTACTTTAATGTTTAACCAACTGTCGTAATCAATGCTGACCTGCAATGAAAGTACATAAAGTGATTTATTTGTTATAATACAAGATTTATCGTCTCAACCGTAGAACGTTCACTGTTGGACCACATAGCCGTCTCACTAATTTTGTCATGGATATAGGATTACAGCTGTGATATACTTACAGCTAAATGAAAACAACTTAGCAAAATTAATAATAAACTGTTCAATAATTTCATTTTTTAATAATTGATATAGTCGGTTCCTATAATATAAATATTTAATTTAATTTAAATAGTCCTCCGGTCTAAATCAAGTCTAACTATCACAGACAAAGAGTATATAATCACAGAGTACAGACTACAGACCGACCTATTACCACAGATTATAATATTAGTTACAAACAGATGAAATGTATACTGAATAAACGACAGACTATCCAAATCCCAATAAAACAGAGAATACTATAAACACAGAATACTATATACTCACAAAATGGTCTTCGATAATTATTTTGCCTTCACAGACTATGAAAATGTTTTATATTACACGTTAACTAGAATTTACATAGACCATGATATCTTAACTATACGATCCTAACTATGATATTATAAATGCGTGAGTTTGTTTATTATAGTCCTGTGCATAGAGTAACATATATACATACCTACGTGTAGTCCTGGCTGTAGTCCTGTGGGGAAATTTTTCCTATTTTTTCCTATTTCTTGATGGCCTAAATAAATAAATTAGAAAACAAATAATATATATTTCATGCTTCACATAAAGCAAATATCGTAGTATTGTGAATACAAAAATTTTAATAGTCTAATTTATTATTAGAGACTATTTAAATTTTTATCTATCGTAAATACATTTATTTAAAACTTCAAATGTAATGAAATTTTTACAGCGGTTCTCATACGGATACGGATACTCATACGGAGTGGTGATATATATACCTAACAATATTTTTGTTTACGTAACCAAAGGTTATCTATTTATCATCCATAACTATCGTCAGTTTAATGATGGTCATGTCATATCAAATGATACCCGTTTTCTTCGGGTTATTAAATATCATTGCTTCACCCTTCACCATATATATGTTACGGCTAAAGATAGGTGTGAACATAAACTTAAGTTTAGCCGGCTAATCTTAAGTTTATCTTCGAGAGGCGGCTAAAGTTCGATATCATGTTAGTTTGCGTCGTGAATTTCCATCTTTAGCCGGTTAATGTGCACATTAACCGAAACAAAACGGCTAAAAATGTTTCGATGGATGCG
This sequence comes from Synanthedon andrenaeformis, assembly GCA_936446665.2. Lineage (NCBI taxonomy): Eukaryota > Metazoa > Arthropoda > Insecta > Lepidoptera > Sesiidae > Synanthedon > Synanthedon andrenaeformis. The sequence continues at coordinate 5,558,442 of OW387781.2, read as the reverse complement.
CCGGGGTGAACATGTTGCTTGAGGGGGCGGAGGGGAGACGATGCGCGAAGACAGACAGGCTGACGGTCCACTTGATGGTAGGTGGCTACCGTCGCCTATAACACAAGCAACGCCATAAGTGCTACAAGTGCGCTGCCGACCATAGAAGGATTAAGGATAAGGGAGAGGGGGCTCCTTATTATTTTATTTTAATGACTATAGATATTGTTTTAAGTTATTAACACAGCAGAAGTTTTTTTTTTGTAATTTTAAATACAAAAGTATCTGTAATGAACAAATGGTTTCTTATTATTTTATTTTAATGAATAGATATTGTTAACGCTGCAGAAGTTTTAATTTGTAATTTTGTATACCTACATAAGTATGTGTAATGAGAGTGATTATTTTTTAATAAAAGTTTTCGTGTCGAAATAGTAAACATTATTATACCGTTTCCTTTTTCATTTGTTTCTACATTTTTAGCCAAGGGCCTGCAGTTAAACTTAAGTTTAGCCCAGTACATATTATCTCAATGGTTTAGCCGGCTAATGTTAGATGAAACTAACATTAACATCTCTTCGAAGATAAACCTAAGTTTAGCCGGCTAATCTTAAGTTTATGTTCACACCTATCTTTAGCCGTGACATATACAAACAATACAAAATTTCCATTTTTTGCAGTTGTTTTAAAGACATCTCTGGTCTTTTAATTGATTCCTATAAATTTTAAAGTAAATATAAAAAATCAGCTTCCGTATGTTTGTGTACAAAAAACTCGAAAACTATGGATTGACTTGAAATTTTCAGATGACATTGAATTTTAAAAGAAGTGTTTTTTATATCCTTATTATTTCGTTCTAATAATTCATGTTAGATTGAGTAACAACGAAGCTTGGCAGGGTTCAGCTAGTACAAAAAATATAAACACAAAGTATTTACTTTGTGTACAGATGGAACTATTTTAAATAACAGTGAATTTAGAGATTTTGCTAATCGTAGACTTTCATATATCACTGTTTCATATTGTTGTTTTTTCAACAATTTGTTTTTACATTGAAGTATTAACCCTATTATTAGATCATCATGGTACCGTAACTTGATGTAAAAAACAAGATCTTCTACTTAAAGTGCTATTTCTCTACGAAAGTTGGCGACCATCATTGATGGTCATCAATGCCATCTTAACTTTGGAAGCTGTTTTACAAAACAGAAAAAAATAAAATTTAAAAAAGATAAGATAAAATTGACATTTATTTACACCTGACTACATAGTCACATATGTTAGATAAAGGAGGTTAATTTTTGACGTTAAATATAGCGATCATGTTGTTAATGATAATATTTAGGTATACGTGGTTAATTGCGGAAATTAAATTATAGATAGGTACTATATGAGTTTGGTGTAGTATTAACAGGTATTTTATAAACCTCTGCCAAACGAAAGAGTTCTGGTTAATTCCTATCGACGATATATTGCAGAGCAACTTCCTGTACCAATCTAAGTTACTAATTCCGTAGCACGCACCTGCGGAATTACAATTTGTTAGAACATTGTTGTTTCTTGATAAATACGTTTTTGCCTTTTTGTTCGTAACTGTTGTGTAAACATGGTAAACAGTAATGAATTCGTATTGGCATTGTTTTTTAAAGCAAAAGTTACATAAAACTAAATTCGTAAAATTAATAGGTACCTACCTATAATAATAATAATATAATAATAATAAAAAGCTTTATTTGTCCCATACATGCATAATCACAAAATTACAAATGAAATAATTGCAGTAACATTCGGTAACATTACATAAGCAGATAATAAAATAAAATAATAATAAATGTCCTTTTTTTTTCGTCAAATTGTCATTCAAATATTGTTATTCATAATTCTCGTTCATATCAGTCTAAAATTTATTCAATTTATTGTTAATTCTGCATGGGCCCTCGGTAAAAGCCTCCTCCATAGAATGCCAAATATCTTTGTCTTTCGCTTTCTCAATCCAGTCCCTGCCTGCAATTGCCCTTATTTCGTCTTGCCACCTGGAACATGGTCGACCTCTGTGTCTTTTTCTCTGCCGTCCTTTCCATGTTGTTAGTGTATGTGTCCATCTCCCATCTGTGTACCTTGCCATGTGGCCAGCCCATTTCCACTTCAATCTCTGAGGAAGGTTGTTGCATCAGCTATCCCAGTTCTATTGCGAATTTCAGTAGCTCTTACTCGGTTCCTTAAGGTAATTCCTAAACAGCTTCTCTCCATTGCTATCTGTGTGGATTGGATTTTCGTCTTTACTTTTTGATCGAATGACCATGTTTGGCAACCATAGGTCAGACATGGTAGTAACGCTGAGTCCATAACTATTTTCTTTATTTTCATTGGTAGCTTAGATTTCAATATTTCTTTATGGGCCCAATATTTCCTCCAGGTTGAAGCTATCCGCCTTTCTATTTCTTCTATATTTCTATTCGTTTTGAATGATAGTTGTTTTCCAAGATAGACATATTCCTGTACATACTGTAGTGGTTCATTATTTATTAAAATAGGTGTCATTTTGTCATTGGTCGTGATTTTGGATTTGCTTAGGTTTATCTCCAATCCCACCTGGTTGCTTGCGGCCTGAAGCTCGTTTATCATGGTGTTACAGGAGTTTCTGATAAGAGGACGATGTCGTCTGCAAACCTCAGATGACTCATGAACCTACCTACTCATAATGAATTTTAAAAGTATAACTCTGAGAGCTAAAGATTTAGGTCTAATATAAATGATATTAATTGGAATAATTTTATGATGGATTAGCTTATCAAATTGCGCGTATTAATCCTTCTATAATTGTAAAATTTGGATTTCCTTCAAACGTCTTAGTCGTCTTCAACTCACTACATCGCTGCCACACTTGTATCTGTTAACTGAATCCCAAATTGTTTCTTACAATTGGCAAAGTTATTTGAGCTTTACTTTGCTAATCAGGTGATTTTTTACCACAGATGTATTTTAAGAAACAATAAATTTATTTAATTGTATTGCTTTAAGAGCAATTTCGAAAGGGATAAAAAGGATGCTCATTTACGCCTTTGGGATGGTGTTTCAAAATTATCATCACCATAAAATTATCGATAGAGGTATATATATTATTTTCCTTAGCAAACATCGTAAGTCCCATTTAAGCTGAACCGAGATGGCCGGCGTGGCGTATGGAGATGGCCACTTTTGGGTACGCCGAGGTTCTGACAGGGACAGGTCTCTCCGCGCTGGACAGCCGTGGCGTTGCACCGGTCGTGTCATAACGTCCCCGCGACCCCGCCCATCAGGGGCCGCGCTAGAAAGTCGTTGGCCGGTAGGAATCCGGCATAACCCCGCAGTGTCCCCTACACTGCCAGGTATCCAAGAGGATTTCCCATCGTTAAAAAAAAAGGTACGTTATTAAGTCAGTCTCGGCTAAGATTAAATAATAGTTACTACGTAACAGATTCATCACTCCTTCCAACAACTTTGGAACAATCTCGCTTCTAATGTGTTTCCATCTATACTAACTACAAATGGGCTTCTATAAGCGAGCAGTAAACAAATTCCTGCAGGGTCAGCAGCGCACTTGTATCACCTGTTCTAGTGTTGCTTGTGTGTTCAGGTGGCGGTAGCCACCTACCATCAAGTGGATCGTCAGCCTGCCTGCTACCCTTAATAATATGAAAAAAATATGTATAAATGTCACAAAAAATTTCTGTTCATATATTTTTTTATTTTTATGAAGTTCATAGAAACAAAACCGATTGCAAAAACTAATATATCAAATCTTTATTTTATTTGTCTACAAAATGTTGTTATTGTAATTACATAACAACGTTGTTGTAATAACGTTTATCAGTTAACTATATAGTTGATATATAAGCGGCTTTTAAATAAACAATCGCTTACTGTATACCTAGTTACTTTATCTTGAAATACTTACATAATATGTCGTATTATATATATTAAAGCTTTTCGTACTAAATGCGTTACTTCTGTTTGTTCCGTGGTGTTTAGAACATTAATTGGGGTACGTATATTTTAGAATGTGTAACAATCGTGGTTTATATTATACTGTCTTTGTTGTACATGTAGGTTTTGAACATTTTGTGTTCATATATTATAAGTAGTGTTCAGTTCAGTGTTCAAGGCAGAAGGCACAATTATCAGCATCCATACTAATATTATTAAATGTGAAAGTAACTTTGTCTGTCTGTTAAATTTACACGTCTTAGCTACTCAACCAATCATCATGAAATTTTGCATACATATTGTCAGGGACGGATAAAGAAAAGGGCATAGGGTATAAAGTTATAACAGTAATAAATGTGTGAGCCGTATATTTTTCATATATTTTGTTGGGCTTTCTATTTTTTATTTTTCAACGCGTACGAAGTCCCGACACCAGCTAGTATTAAATAAACTACTTTGATCTCTCGAATCTCTGGGCCTGTGGGGTCCCAATGCACTTAAATTTTTTAACATTACTTATAACAGAAAACTTGGTCGACATAACTACCTATTCCAGACTATTTATCTCGGTCAGAAAATTAACCTTGTAATACAATGCTTGGAACTCTGCCTAGGGGACCGAAGCTTAATTTGATATAGGTACTACGATTTGAAAATAATTTAGTTTATTAATTATAATTTTTCATAGTTTTTATACATTAGTATTATACAATATAATTAATCGTATTGTGTAACATATTTAAATTTTAATTACATTAAAGATTATGTGGGTCTATTATATATTAAAATGGATTTCCTATGTATAAAAAATATGGTTCGTTAAAGAAACAATAACAATAGAAATATAATTTATCTATTTTGATATGTATTTTCTCGATAAATAGAAACACTTAGAATAATTTTGACAAAATGTTATTGTTTTACATAAACGGTTATACTAATTTTTGTTTACTATGTGTTGATACATATATTATATATGACCCAAAATAATAAGGTGCATTATTTTTTTGTATTTTGTTTAGTTACCAAGATGGCAACAAAAAAGTTCGCTGGACCTTCACCGTATACTTTTAAGCCAACCTATCCTGAGAATGACTTTCTGTATACTGAGTAAGCATGGGAAAATTAATTTAATATAAAATAAAAAACGTAAAACAAAACAAACAAAATTGATAAAAAAAAATTATTTTATAGATGCGCGAACAATGTGACCATTAATCAGGCATCGAAGTATTTCGGGAAGCCAGTGGTGGCTGCCATCTTTGGTCTTGGCCGCGCCGGTTCCATTCACTTATCCAATATAGTCAGGAACCCACGTATCGTTCTTAAGTATATTGTCGATGATCGTCCAGAGAAATTCACTGATCTCAAAAAATATTGGAATTTGAGCGATGATGTTGAATTTCTTACATCGAAGCAAGCTGATAAGGTTTACAAGGATAAAAGGTACGTACGTACCTGAAAAGTTGCATATTTAAAAATATGAAACAGCGCTGATAATACAATTAAGTAATTGTGCATATTCGATTTTAAAAAATTAATAATAGTGCACTAAACTTTGACTTGAGGAGAACTCAGTGGGCTGATAACTTTATTTTTATTATGAATGTCAATTATTAGGCTGACGTTGCACTTGATGTCGCACGTGACATTGAAACAATAGTTGACGCCCGCCACTTGACGCTTGCATTATAAAGAGGCCAAATGTTTGATTTAAGAAATAAAAAATAATCGAATGGAATTTAATAGTTTTTCATTGCTACTTAAACACCTATATGTAGAATTTCAGACATGAATTAAAAATTAATAAGGTAAAATATCCGTAAAAAGATCCGCCAAAAAGTAACGGATACGGATATCCGGCACATCACTAATCGCCACCTATAACACAAATTCCGCCACAGGTGTTGCAAGTGCAAGATGACTGGATTAAGGATAAGGAGATTGGGAAGGATTAAGGATAATGGGGCTCTGAATCCCTTACTCACTCACCGAAACACAGCAGCATATGATTTCAAGAGAGCTGTTAGCAGTTGGCAGAACGGCAGAAGATCGAGTGTGGTAGCGGTAGCGCACAATTAAAAAGGCATACGTCCAATTTTATGGCCTGATGATGATGATGATGATGATGATGATGTCGTAATGTTAATTTTCAGTGTAAATGTTGTCGTCGTTTGCTCTCCAACTTACACCCATTACGACGTTGTTGTCAACTCGATCGCCAACAACAAAGATGTGTTCTGCGAAAAACCAATCGCAGAGAACATTGAAGACACACAAAAGTGCTACGAAGCCGCTAAAGCGAAAGGCCGTGTACTTCTAGCCGCGTTCAACCGTCGCTTCGATCCCGCTTATAGAGGTTTAAAAGAAAGAGTTCGCAAGGGAGAAGTAGGACACGTGCAGATCCTTAAAGTCACTGCCAGGGACTCTCCTCTTGCTTCTATCGATTATTTAAAAACATCAGGTAAATCGAAGACATATAGCTCTCTGACCACCAACATGTTTCTTTTTTCATATCAATCAATAACAGTAAGTAATAAAAATAGGGGAAAAAAAGGATTATAACATCTTTATTGGTTTCAGGTGGTGTATTCCATGATTGCTTGGTTCACGATATAGACATGTCTATGTGGGTATTGGGCGAGCTGCCCAATCGTGTGCAAGCCACAGCCAATGCTCTTATACCCGAATTCAAGGCTATTGATGACTTTGACACTATTGTCTTTCTGTTAACTTTCCCCTCTGGGTCTGTTGCTATTGGCGATAACAGCCGCTACTGTGCATACGGCTACGACCAGAGGCTCGAAGCTTTCGGCCAAAAAGGTAAAGAGAAAATTAATTCCTATTTAATCACTTATTTGTAACTGAATTTAAAAAAAAGGTTAACATAAAATAAATAAATATCTATATTACAGGAATGATTAAGGTTGAAAACGAGCAGCCTTGCCACTCGACTGAGACTGTCTACGGCCATGAGGGCATTAAGACTCCCCCAATCTACTATTCCTTCCCTTCGCGTTATAGACTAGCTTACCAGAGGGAGTTGGAGCACTTCTTGGATGTGGTACAAAGTTAGTATAGTTTTAAAAATAGTTTTCCTATTAAAACATGGTGAAACAACTTGCGTGTCCAATAAAATAGAAATCTGAAAATTGTGACGACATGTAAAGGGAAGAAAGAATTTATTCGCTGATAATTATAATGATCACTTTGTATTTCAGCAATGAAACTGTTTCTTAGCCTCTTTGTTACATAATTACTTATGTAGGTACTAATGAATTTCATGTACTATTACTACATCTACAATGAGTTGAATTTTTTAAAAATCATTTTTTAGTGGATGATCACGTTCTAAAATAAACCTAAGTTCCAAATTTCAGTTTTCCAAGCTTAAGTATAATATTTTACTGTGCGTTCATAGTCAGTTAGAACAAATGATTTTATAATTATATATTGGTATCATAAATATTTAAATTTTCAGAGGGAGTTCCTCAAGAAGTGACGAGTTGGCAAACCTACGCCGTAAGCAAAGTCGCTACGGCTGTCGAGCAGAGCGCCCGTACCGGAAAAAGCGTAGATATCGACTGGAGCAAGGACAATATGCCCGCCGTGTACTCGTAACTTGAACAACTTATTTATGTATATACTGGACTATGACGACAGCAATAATTATGAATAAAGGTTTCTGATTATACGTATTACATAGTTTCTTTTCGTCAATATAAATTTGATTTTCATTCCGCAACAAAAGAATAGCTAAACCGGTAATCACAGAAATGTGAAACCCTGAGGACAAACTTGTTAGTTTCGTCTTCAGAAATTTTATTGGATCTTCTGAGGTAAATAAATAGCACACATGTGTGTTGCCAGTTCCACTGATTTATGACAACTACGGAGAGATTCAACTACGAACTTGAATATTTATGGGTGTTGGTTTATACATACTATAAACCGCGACAATATATACCTAAATAAAGACTTAACATGCATCAATCAATTACTTTCCTTAACAAAAGCCCACAAAGGAATATTTTTTCGAGGGGAATTCGAGGTCCAGATAAAATACTTTTACGGGATCTTAGCCCGAGCCGAAATTAAACATGAGTGCTACCTCTGACGAGCAGCATTCCGCTCCAATACGTTCACTTTGAACACAAGGGATGTGGGTTCAGTATCATATAATATGTCGAAGCATCTCGAAAAAAAGATAATCATGACTTTAATAATCAGACCAAAATGTAATATTGTATTTTTTATGTTAAGCTCGATAGACAGGCTGATGGTCCATTTGATGGTAGATACTACCATCGCCTATGACATAGGGTTTGAAAGGTTAGCTCTGGCATCCCTTACCCCTCACCGAAACACAACAGCACACATGCTATTATTTCATTGTATTCCTCTGTAAGCTTGGTGGTTACTGCCGCCAGACGGATTTCCTAAATGAAGCTGAAACACAATGTACCCTGCCACTACCAGATCTGAGCCGAATTTGGAAATTTAATTTCTAAAGTTGACTTTACCGGGAATCGAACCCGGAACCACTGGGACAGAGCGTTAAGGCAAGCACCCTAACCGCTTTTCTAACTGGCCCGTCAAATGTTCCAATTTAGTAAAATATTAGTTTTATTAATTGTAAACGTATAAATTGTCGGGGAAAAACGCTACATTTTTAGTCAGACGACTAGACTGAGACAAATGTAATTTTCTTTCGTACTTAAAACGGATCAACGTGAGCGGAATAAACTTACTTAAAATGCAGAACTACAGAAGTTTGTATGTACAGAACTAAATGGATCTTAAAGTATTTAAAGTTATTTTTAAATAACGATAGATGACGGTTAAGTTTAAAATATTTCAATTTTTGTCATTCATTATGGTTTTCAAATCTAAGACAACATTTCTATTTGCGACTACATAAATTAATGTTAATTAATGGTTAATGTTAATTATACATCCCAATTAACCAAAATTAATAAATTAAAATTTAAGGTTTTTAATTTTGATTCTTAAAAACAAAATTAAACTGTCAAAATCTGATACTTAATTTTTAATACTAATACTACTTTTAATATGTTTAAAATCTTTTGAAGTTTCAATTCTATTTAATGTTGATTAATTAATAAAGTATACAACTTTAAAAAGGTGGTTTTATAGTGGTCACAGTGATAAAGATGTTAGGCGTTATATTACTTACATATTTTTAATTTTACAATGCTGACGTTGTAATTATATGTTTTATACTAGCCGTTCCCGGCTTCGCACGGGTGCAATTTTTTTTCTGCAAATTAAACGTAGAAACCTTCCTCGTTAAACGCTCTTCCCATTAATGAAAATAGTATAAAAATCCGTTCGGTAGTTTTTGAGAATCGCAAACATACAGACAGACAGACGCGGCGGGGGGACTTTGTTTTATAATATTAAAAAACGTAAATTTAATAATGTTGTCTGCGTGAGCGAATTGATTTTTGTTTAATTGTGCGTAACTTTGTCTTTTTCCTGTGTATATTAGTTCAACTGAGATAAGAGAACGCAGTTCGGCGAAATATGGGTATATATCAAGCTGACTGATGATCGTTAGGCAGAAAAGATAAATGTTTCAACTTATTCGTGTACATAGACTTTTCGAGTTTAATGAGAATGATGCTTATGCATTAAGATAGCCTCACTCTACTTCCTTCGAAATAAATATAACAAATCACCCATCAGGTTTAACAAATTTTTAAATTTCTAAAAATTTTGACGATGTTCTGAAATTTCAAAAAATCTTATTAAATTATCTGAAAAAGTGAAGAAAGTTTTCATAGAATTTTCTAGAAACTTTTGAAATTTTTCGAGAAACTTCTAGAATTTTCTTAAAACTTCTAGAATTTTCCATAAACATCTAGAATTTTCTAGAATGTTAGCGAAAAAAAATCCGTTCCTATTAATAATACATAATGAGCGACTCAGCCAAAGAAAAGATATGCCACAAAGAGAACTCATCGTATTGCATGAACCTTCGTTTCAGTTGTTAACAACAAATGCAATTGTTATGAACGAAAAAATTCTTTTTTTTATTGTCACAGGGTTAGTAACTTTTTTTCAGTAAAAGAAAAAATATCGCGTTTAAAAAACTCGAATATATTGCATAGATCCCGTTTTTTATTGTTTATAGCGGCCCGCTCCCGGCTTCGTCCGGGGTGTATTTTTTCTAAAATAAACGTAGCATAAGTTACTCCTTATTACATCAGCTACCTGCCAATAAAAGTCCCGTCAAAATCGGTCTAGCTATTTCAGAGATTAGCCGGAACAAACAGACAGACAGACAAAAATTGTAAAAAATGTTATTTTGGTGTATGTACCGCAATTTACATAAACAAAAAGTAGCCTATTGTTACTCCTGACGACCCCCTCTTCATGTCTGCAAAGTTTCATCGAAATCGCTTCAGCCATTTCTGAGATTACCCCGAACAGACAGACAGAAAGACAGACAGACAGACACAAAAATTCTAAAAAAAATTATTTACGTTTTAACAGCATGCGAATGACTCTCTAAGCTTAGTTTGAGGCAGTTTTTCGCAAATCACAGACAGACACTCTGATTTTATTTATATAGAAGAAGAAGAAGATTAATAGGAACGGATTTTTTTTCGCTAACATTCTAGAAAATTCTAGATGTTTATAGAAAATTCTAGAAGTTTTTCGAAAATTCTAGAAGTTTCTCGAAAATTTCAGAAGTTTCTAGAAAATTCCAGAAGTTTCTAGGAAATTCTCGCATATATGAAAACTTTCTTCACTTTTTCAGATAATTTAATAAGATTTTTTGAAATTTCAGAACATCGTCAAAATTTTTAGAAATTTAAAAATTTGTTAAACCTGATGGGTGATTTGTTATATTTATTTCGAAGGAAGTAGAGTGAGGCTATCTTAATGCATAAGCATCATTCTCATTAAACTCGAAAAGTCTATGTACACGAATGCACCCGGGCGAAGCCGGGAACGAGTCGCTAGTCTAAAATAAACGTAGCCTAAGTTACTCCTTATTACATCAGCTACCTGCCAATAAAAGTCCCGTCAAAATCGGTCTAGCTATTTCAGAGATTAGCCGGAACAAACAGACAGACAGACAAAAATTGTAAAAAATATTATTTTGGTGTATGTACCGCAATTTACATAAACAAAAAGTAGCCTATGTTACTCCTGACGACCCCCTCTTCATGTCTGCAAAGTTTCATCAAAATCGCTTCCGCCGTTTCTGAGATTACCCCGAACAGACAGACAGACAGACAGACAGACAACAATTCTAAAAAAAGTTATTTACGTTTTAACAGCATGCGAATGACTCTCTAAGCTTAGTTTGAGGCAGTTTTTCGCAAATCACAGACAGACACTCTGATTTTATTTATATAGATTAATTAATATGTGTTAATTATAAGTATCAGTCTAGTCTAGTCTATCCAATCCAGAATTATTTGTGATATCGTGAACTCTAGATTGAGGAAGAACAATATAGTGGTTTAACTCATTATTTATTATCTACATTCTAGACAAAAGTTAAGACTTCTTTTAACTAGGCTTCAGTGTAGTTTAACGAACTAAAAAATTTATAAAAGTCTCCGCAACTTTAAAACTGAAAAAATCCTTTGAAACTTTTTACCTTATGATTTATTTTTTACTAGCGATCCGTTCCCGGCTTCGCACGGGTGCAATTTTTTTCTGCAAATTAAACGTAGAAACCTTCCTCGTTTAACGCTCTTCCCATTAATGAAAACAGTATAAAAATCCGTTCGGTAGTTTTTGAGAATCGCAAACATATAGACAGACAGACGCAGCGGGGGGACTTTGTTTTATAATATTAAAAAACGTAAATTTAATAATGTTGTCTTCGTGAGCGAATTGATTTTTGTTTAATTGTGCGTAACTTTGTCTTTTTCCTGTGTATATTAGTTCCACTGAGATAAGAGAACGCAGTTCGGCGAAATATGGGTATATTCTATCTCAAAACTTCGATGATGAATACTAAAGCTGTCTATCAAGCTAAGTGATGATCGTTAGGCAGAAAAGATAAATGTTTCAACTTATTCGTGTACATAGACTTTTCGAGTTTAATGAGAATGATGCTTATGCATTAAGATAGCCTCACTCTACTTCCTTCGAAATAAATATAACAAATCACCCATCAGGTTCTGTAATTTCAAAAAATCTTATTAAATTATCTGAAAAAGTGAAGAAAGTTTTCATATATGCGAGAATTTTCTAGAAACTTCTGAAATTTTCGAGAAACTTATAGAATTTTCGAGAAACTTATAGAATTTTCGAGAAACTTCTAGAATTTAATAAAAACTTCTAGAATTTTCTATAAAATTTACATAAACAAAAAGTAGCCTATGTTACTCCTGACGACCCCCTCTTCATGTCTGCAAAGTTTCATCGAAATCGCTTCAGCCGTTTCTGAGATTACCCCGAACAGACAGACAGACAGACAGACAACAATTCTAAAAAAAGTTATTTACGTTTTAACAGCATGCGAATGACTCTCAAAGCTTAGTTTGAGGCAGTTTTTCGCAAATCACAGACAGACACTCTGATTTTATTTATATAGATTAATAGAAACGGATTTTTTTTCGCTAACATTCTAGAAAATTCTAGATGTTTATAGAAAATTCTAGAAGTTTCTCGAAAATTTCAGAAATTTCTAGAAAATTCCAGAAGTTTCTAGGAAATTCTCGCATATATGAAAACTTTCTTCACTTTTTCAGATAATTTAATAAGATTTTTTGAAATTTCAGAACCTGAAGGGTGATTTGTTAAATTTATTTCGAAGGAAGTAGAGTGAGGCTATCTTAATGCATAAGCATCATTCTCATTAAACTCGAAAAGTCTATGTACACGAATGCACCCGGGCGAAGCCGGGAACGAGTCGCTAGTCTAAAATAAACGTAGCCTAAGTTACTCCTTATTACATCAGCTACCTGCCAATAAAAGTCCCGTCAAGATACGGTCTAGCTATTTCAGAGATTAGCCGGAACAAACAGACAGACAGACAAAAATTGTAAAAAATATCATTTTGGTGTATGTACCGCAATTTACATAAACAAAAAGTAGCCTATGTTACTCCTGACGACCCCCTCTTCATGTCTGCAAAGTTTCATCGAAATCGCTTCAGCCGTTTCTGAGATTACCCCGAACAGACAGACAGACAGACAGACAGACAGACAGACAGACAGACAACAATTCTAAAAAAAGTTATTTACGTTTTAACAGCATGCGAATGACTCTCTAAGCTTAGTTTGAGGCAGTTTTTCGCAAATCACAGACAGACACTCTGATTTTATTTATATAGATTATTAGGATATCAATGAAACAATAAAAAAAATCTAAACTTAAAAAGATATAGGAGCACGAAATGAAGCATTAAGTAAGTGACGCCGAAATTCTTAATTTTTAGACGATCCCTCGTCAAATTTTCAGGATAAAAAATATTATATATGTTAATCTAGGCAATAAACTGTGTGCCAAATTTAATCCGAATTTGTTTAGCCGTTTTTGCGTTATTAAGGAACAAACATACAAGCTTTCGCATTTATAATTTTTATCGACAAATTAGAAGGATATTATGAAAATATTTTTTATTCTTGATAACTTGACCTATATTTTTTGCTAATTGAACCTCTTGCAGTTTCATAAAGACACTTATGAATTGGGTATCTATTGGTTGTTTTGATAAAGAAATTCCAGAGTATTAAAATATGTATGCTATTAAAAAAGTAATTATAAAATGTTTTAATTAAAAAAATTGAATTTAATAATAAATTAGTCCCGAATATATGTAAACAAATTATCTTGACTGTTATGTTGCGTGGTGGCCCAGTGGCTGTTGATTTAAATATTGGGCGCAAGGAACCGTAAAATTAAACAACGCGTTGCAGACGTGTGAACGCCCATGAATTTTATAATAATCCCTTACATTCACGAATCATGGGACTACATACGAATAAAAATCGTTCGCTCATTATCGCATTATCCACATAACATTAGTTCCCATCTAGTTCCACACTAAGGAACCGTTTGGTTAACAGCTAGGGTTACTAAGCCACCAGACCAAACGTGACGTCAAACTTCCAGTAATCGGCTCTTCATCGATTCAATCGTGAAAAAATATCCGTAGGTATCCCGCAGACCTTCCATACCTGATTGCAGTGTGTTTCAATTTCATCGCGTGTTCGTTCGTTACGGTTATCCCACCGTTGCACCATAAGTCCCCAAAGGTTCTCTATCGGATTTAGATCTGGTGATCGTGAAGGCCACGGTATCAAATGAATGAACTGATGTCGTTGAAACCAGTCACGGGTCACTTTTGCAGTATGTAATCGGCAGTTGTCTTGCATAAAATCAAATTCACGCTGCTCATTTTCCGGGCACACGTTTCGGACATAATCCACATATTTTCGAGCGTTTGCTCTTGGAGGTAAGCTGAACAGATCACCTACTCCCTCTGCCGACATCCAGCCCCATAGCTTTGCACTAATTCGACCAGATTCCATATTTGGTATATGGTTTTCGCTATATCTAGTATTATCATAACGCCAGAGAGTTAATCGACCATTTTGGCTGGACTTGAAAGCCTTTTCATCTGTAAATATTGTATTGGCCCAATTGAAATTTAAAAACTCTTGCAAAATTCAAGCGTGCTACTTTATGGGTTTCGGTCAAGTAAACTCTTTTGGCATGACGCCTGTAGTGCAAATTCTTGCTGTGCAAGTGCTTCAGCACCGTCGCAGTACAGACATCGAACTCTTCTGCGTAATGTAATGCATTTTCTTCATAAGCCCGTCTCATAGTTTCTCTTTGAATGTTCGATATCGCAGAAGTACGACCACTCCGCCTGCGATCTTGAAGATTGCCTTCTTCGCCTTCTCGTGAAATCCGGAAACGTACGGTATACCGCGATATATTTAAGTTACTCGAAATTTGGCTTACGTTTCGACCCAAACGGTGTAAACAAATAATTTCTGCCTTTTCGCCAAAAGTTAAATTTCGTGACATGTTTACTTGACAAATTGACATGAATTTTGCTTATCGTTTAAATTTCAAAAAAGAAAATAGTCTTTCAAAACTAAAGAGATTATATACCACTCTTGTTACAAAGTCTTTGACTTCAAGAGACAGATTTACTGGTAGAACATAATAATACTTATGTGATATATAACAAAGGCTAAAATGTCATGCATATTTAACCTATATATGATTGGCTTAGCGATGACCAATTATGTCAATCAGTAATGAATACCTACTTCAAATCTAAGCCTTAGCGAAATTTGAAATGAATGGAATTTGTTATCGAAACTGATAATGCACTTTTTTGGTCCGTTTCACATGATATTATAATGGCAGAATCAAAAGACCACGCTATTATTCTGTTTGGCTTTTAGAACAAGTTAATAGCAGTTTTTTTTTCTTATCAAAATGTATATTTTTTCTTACGTAATGAAAGTAGAAACAAAAAGATTTATCAAGTGCTTTCATCTTGTTCAACATTGTATTAATACTATGTATTTTACGGTAACCTATTAAAGCTTTTGTACGGCAGCTGTTATATAACAATTTAGAAGTTGCTAAGACTAGGAATTTTAATTACGCGGGCAGCACCTTCGGAAGCAAATAAATTTACACCTTACTCGTCATTTGCATTGTGAAGCGCTCGTAAAATAAACGTATCTATCTTGTAAAACTCATTAATTTCCTTTGTTACATTACGAGGTGAGGGCGTAGCTTCTTGAAGGAAATAGAAGTTTAAAAAATGCCCCAACAGGATTATAAAAATCTAATTTAAATAATTTTATTATTTATTAGGTTTATTTTTTAAAATTATTTAAATATTTTTTTATTTATCCTCTCCCGGCTTCGCCCAGGGTGCAATTGTAGGTATATATAAAAATCTTCCTCGTCTACCCATTCAAGAGTTTTTGAAGCGTAATGAAACCAACTTAATTTTATAGATAAATAAAACTTAAGTTTTTTCATTATTGTAGTTTTTTCTTGAATAAATTCACTAGGTAAATAGATAAATAAAAAACAATAAATAATAGACTATTAAATTTGATCTGATAAACTAACACAAAGGCATTGGGGCCCTACAGCCAGTAAGAGACCATAATGGCATAACCTATCTCGATTTTCCCAATAAATGTTGTGCACCACGATACCGGTATCGTGTACGCTTCAGCCAATATTATTCGATAATTGAACATGTACAGCGTTAATGAAATTTTCTCCTGGTGAAGGATGACACATCATAGGCCGATGCATTGTCAATCTATCTATGAACATATTTAGGTAAAACATTACTTTGATAAACATGAAAAAGAGTCATTGTAGTAATCTTAGCTATATGAAAAACTAGCTGTTGCACGCGGCTTCGCCCGCGTAACTTTATAAAATATAGACTACATTACTCGCTGATAATATAGCTTCCCAACAGTGAAAGAATTTTTCAAATCGGTCCAGTAGTTTCAGAGCCTATTCAATGCAAACAAACATTACAAACAAACATATTATTAGTATAGATGTATAGTATACACGTACTTTATGACTAGTCCATTGGTCCTGATATATGATAACATGCTCAGCGGAGACCATTTTGGTATATTTCTAGTTTATTTTCCCAGTAAAGCAGAAATCCCAATACTTGCTTTCTTAATGAAATCCCTTGCTCAGCATTTTTTTTGTTAAATAATAATAAAATGTAATATTTTTAATAAATGCTATTACGAATCAAAAATACATTTATCCTGATATCTTGCTATGTTATTATTATCACCTAACTATAATTTTATCATGGTCTATGTCTGTTTAACACACATGTGACTTTGATATTAAACAAATATATAGGCAACATCAAATAAGACTCACATTCTTATGAAAAATACAAAAGGGATAACAAGAACTACTCTATCATCATAACTATCATGGTGAAAAGGGTTTCTCTGTTTACCGGTGATGAAAATTAATGAAAAGTAATGCATATTGTCATAAGCAAGCTGATTCAAAATTGTTAAACGTTACTTTTCTCCTATATTCACTTGTGGACTCAATGCGTGCCACAAGTGAATAATATTTCGTGGTTTCATTTTCGATACAAATTAACAGGTAGTCCTTTGACCTACAAGGCAACACTCGCACGCTTTAAGAATTTTATATTTATTTATTTATTTAGTATCGATTATTTTTAACTCGATTAAATACCAGTATTCTACCTCCCCACTATAGGTACGTAGCCATGACAGTTCATTCTTTTTCCGTGCGAGGCAACGAGTGCACGCGCGCGCTCCTACCTTTGAGTTGTTAAGAAAGTAAAACTTTATTAATTTTTCAACGTTCACGATGCCTAAAAGATCGTTCGACGAGAAGATGGAGTATTATTTGCAAAAAATGGAAAAATTGAAACATAAACATCGCCGTAAACGTCGGCTTTTAGATTCGTTTTCATCTTCAGATGAAGAAAAAATAGATAATGTTCAAAGTAAGTGGTGTATCCAAAATCATATTTTCGCTAAAGAATCGTGCAAATACTGTTCAATTTGAAAGTCTTTTGTTACGATGATTTGCCATAGATTCTAATTAGAACCCGGCAAAATTATGCAACCTACCCGCCATAGATTCAAAAATGAACAAGGCGTAACTATTCATGTTTTTATACAGGTTATAGATTCAAGTTATGAACTATTCCTGTTTATCGTCATTTTATTTTTGACTTACGTAACCTATTGGTCGTTGTCGTTGTCCTCTAGAAGGCGAAACTTCGACGGTACACCTAACCGAGCCTGACCGGGATTGACCGGCACCATTACCTGATTTGGACGAACATGCTATCGCCACTGCGTCATCGACAATGGATGATAGAGCCGATTGCCGATAGAGACCGAGACTTGTCCACCTCTTGACCCAGAAATCTTATCCGCCCTCGGTGAGGCCACAGATTCGGGACCAACGTGGGGTCAAGAGATTCATAATAATTTGACCCAGCTCTGGCTCCCATTGTTAAAAACAGGTATGGACAAGGAAGTTAGAGAAAAGGTATTAAAAACAATACCTTATTCCCAGCAATTGCACTTTATTGCAAGCCCTAAAACTCAACATTGAGATATCGGCGGCAGTTATAGAAATGGTCAGATTGCGTGACCAAAAAGTCGACAGGAAGTTAGCACAACCAAGGCGTACCAGAGCAAGTCACGTGCCCCACCACGTCCTTAATACAGGTACATGCGGGTTGCGTTTAATTTTTCTATAATTGTTGGCTTAACATTACAGATAATGTTAATATTCTTAGCTGGGTTCTGAATGGAGTACCTATTCCGTTTATAACCAAGCCGTATCAATAAAATGTACCGCGTCTATAGTGGTCATCAAAAGAACAGCATGAAATGTACATGGCTGTCGATAATTTATTTAAACTATTCAATTTAAAGATCAGTTTATTTCAAGTACGTTTTTAGCCCTTAAGCCTAATAGTACTAAAAGGTTTATTTTGAATCTAAAATTATTAAATCGTTTTATACCAAAGACCCAATTTGAAATTCAGTATTACCGGACTGCCTGCAAGTTATTACAAAACAATAAGTATTGACTTACGTCAATGACTTACTTATACCTATCGATATATATAATCTCGAAAATACCTTCGATTCCAGTAGGTACATCGCACCAAATTCAAATGAACTATAACGTACGAGTTTTGTGCTTTATGTTACGGCCTAGGGATAGCACCTAGGTGTTTTACTAAGATAGTCAGAGAAGTCGTAGCACACTTACGTAGTCGTGGTCACAAATCGGTCTGATATCTTGACATTTTTTGCTTAGCTAAGAGCTACGATGAATGCCTTCGTTATGTTCAAGAGATGATAGCATTGTTTGAGTGTAGTTTTCGTAATAAATTACGTAAAAATTACGATAAAAGTCAATTACAACCACAACAATTGTGCAATTTTTTAGGATTTACATATTATGATACCACTCAAATGACCCTTCTGTTACCTTTTGATAAACGTAATAACCTTGTAATATTGATATACCTTGATATTGATATACCTTGTAAACGTAATAATATTGATAAACAAATAATTTTGATAACCTGTATGGTTCAAAGATTTGCTAAACCACCCATTGTCACCATTCGTCAGTTTTCTCAATTAATAGCTTCCTTGTATCAGCTTGCCCAGCAGCAGGCTATGGTTGGCTCTATACAAAAATATTAGAACGACAAAAATACATATTGTTAAAACAACATGGTATATTTGAAGCTAAAGTAAAACCAGCAAAAAATATTTTAAACGACCTTAACTGGTGGATTAATAATATTTACATAATAGACAGGCCTATATAAAAACGAAACCTATGCTATGGAAACTTACGCTGTAGCGTCGCGTTCTGGCTAGGGTGCCTGTTGTAATGGTTCCGGGGTAAACGGTTCTTGGAAAGGGAGTGAACTTCAGTTCCATATTAATTATTTAGAACTGTTGTCTATATTCTTGGCTCTTAAATGTTTTTTAAAAAGATAAGTCTACCTGTGCTTTCTTACTCCGCGTAGACTACAGCGTGCTACAGTCATTAGTTATATAAACCGCATGGGCGGTATACAATTGTAGGATTTGAACACACTGTCTCGTGATATTTGGCAATAGTGTGAGTCGTATATAAATACGAAGGCTGTAGCTATTGGCCTCGTATATAAATACGAAGGACAATATCGAGGCTGATGAAGAGTCACGCAGAGTGAATCCGGATGCCGAGTGGGAGTTGTCAGAAGCAGGTTTTATTTGCATCGTTAAAAAGCTCGGTAACCCAGAGATTGGCTTGTTTGCTTCTCGCACTAACGCCAAGTGTCCCGAATATGTAGCTTGAAATAGGATCCAGACGCTATTAGTGTGGACGATTTCACAATAAGCTGGAGTGAGAAATTCTTTTACGCTTTTCCCACTTTTGCTTTGTTATTACACTGCATACAAAAGATTATTTGTCCAAGATATAGCTAATATAATATTAGTATTTCCGATGCGGCACAGGCTTGGTACCCTCAATTAATGGACGCATTAGTTACTGATATAGTTATTTTAGACCCTTGGCCAAACTTAGTACTCTCACATTTCAGACAGCAACACCCACTCCACCGGACGCTTACCCTGGGTGCAGCGGTACTCTCCGGTGCGCGTTCTCCCGCCGCGGCCGGCGTGCCGCCTACCGCCCTAAATTTAATGATTGGGTCACTGTCGGATAAAACCTTGCAGCAATACGGGATTTGTTACAAGCTTTGTGGAAATTCTGCCACGATAACTGTTACAACGTATTTGAAACCTCTGTATTTGAACCTGTTGTATCTTTTTTAACAGAATTATTTGAAAGCGGTGCGTCCTACGGCACGCTTAATAGTCACCGTTCAGCCCTGTTATTATTCCTTGACAATAATCTAAGTTAGGATGACTGTATCAAAAGGCCAATGAAAGGAATATTCAGAATGAGACCGTCTTTGCCGAAATACTCAAGTGACTGGGTTCATAATAGTCAATTAAGCTTAGAAAAACTAACCAAAAAACTAGTTATTTTACTGGCCTTATGTACGGCACACAGAGTCCAAACGTTTTCTTTGATTAAAACAGATAACATTAAAATAAAAACTAAAGCAGCTGAAATTGTAATATCAGATATGATTAAAATTTCAGGAATAGGACGAGAAATTTGTTTTGGCCCTTTTTCCGCGAAAATGTTTCGATTTGTCCGGCCACAACGATTGTTGACTACTTGTCCATGACTCGAGTCTTAAGACCTTCGAGTACTGATCATCTCTTAATTACTGTGAAGCGTCCTCACAGGGGCGCGACAGCACAGCGTATAAGCAGATGGATCAAACAGACGTTGTGCGCGAGCGGTATCGACGTGGCGGAGTTCGGCGCGCACAGCGTCCGGCACGCCGCCGCGCCGCCACGTCGGCTGCGTGCGTGACCGGCCTTAGCGTTGACGTGATCCGCAAAACTGCTGGCTGGACTGCGTCGTCCCAAACTTTTGCCAAATTTTATCAAAGACCCCTCATACTGGAGTCAAATTTTGCAAAATCAGTTTGTTTGTCGTCCAATAATAATGATTCAGAATAAACTTAATCTTCGTTTGATTATCAATTGTATTGAAATAACTTAAATTATTAAGTTTTTTGTAATGGTTAAATATTAAATGATAAATGATTTTTCACTCTTACTTCGTATTTCATTTATCGTGTACAGATAAACCCACGATAAATACTGACAAAACTCAATCTCTAAACATCTACCTGTTAATTTGTATCGAAAATGAAACCACGAAATATTATATATGATCAAACGAACTTCTCAAGTGAAGTTCGATCAATATAATATGAGTGGTTTCATTTGAAGATACAAATCTCCCACCCGCCCGTATCCCAGTTTTGTAAAATACGAGAAGAGTGAAATTAAATCGTTACTTTAAAAGAATGAACTGTCATGGCTACGTACCTATATTGGGGAGGTAGAATACTGGTATTTAATCGAGTTAAAAATAATCGATACTAAATAAATAAATAAATATAAAATTCTTAAAGCGTGCGAGTGTTGCCTTGTAGGTCAAAGGACTACCTGTTAATTTGTATCTTCAAATGAAACCACTCATATTATATTGATCGAACTTCACTTGAGAAGTTCGTTTGATCATATATTAGATATACTATCTATAAAAAAACGGTGATATGTGGCTTAAGAAACCTGGCGATTGGTATCATTGTGTGATGACAATGCGCTTTGATGAGAACACACTTTGTGTGCTCCACTCGTCGCGTGGCGCTCACCTTCGTTTTCTACTCACAGTTTCTTTTCAATTCACCGATACTAGAGAATTTTCAATATAAATTCATTACATTGAAAACATGTAACCACGACGCGCGTTCGTCGAAGCAATCAATTTTATTGTAGTTATGCTTGTGATCTCACATGAATACTACTTAGAATGGCGTTTAACGGATTTGGAGAAGGATTAATTATATTTATATGTTTGTTTACGTCTACGTTTGTAAGTCTACGCAATAAGTATATTATTCTTCTTCTTCTTGTATAATGGCGTTTCGGCTCTTTTTGGGAACGGCCATTATCTGCCAATGTCAAGTCAATGTCAACGTTACAACTGTGTGCTCCGCCACGAGCTCCGCAAGCGGAGCCCGCTCGGAGCACACCGGTGTGGGCCTTCTTGGTCCCCTACGCCAAGAACTGGCGAGGGTAAGCCCCCCCACCACGACAAGGTCATGGCCCACCTAGGGGGGGGGGGGGGGGGAAGTATATTATTATAATATGTATAATAAATAGGTAAAATTTACAAGTTTGGATGTAAGAATTGGTCTCAAATCCGGGATCTTGCAAGCTAATCCTAAGAATATCATTAATGCTAATGTGAGTTTGTTGTTATACAGAATAGGGTACCTTTCATCTACACAAAAAATATATGAGAAATAAAGATTGCATAAATTATTGTTCATATAGTTTTGCCAAGTCTTGAATTTTTATTTTTCAACGCTTAAGAAAAAGGGGCGCCGTCTGTCGCAGGCAAAAGCCTGTTATATTTTTATTTGAATTGTTACAACAATGTGGAAATAAGTGATCGGGAATTAGTTTACAAAATACATAACTTTTTCAAGGATTCTTCTTAATCCAGTGAAAAACGTTTCATTATTCAAATGATTCAGCAACAAAACGCTTTCAAACTTGCTTAAATGAAAACAGTGTTTGTCAAACTTATTTTTTTATAAGTTACTACCGTAACTCTTTTGTAATTGTAGTTATATTTTTAAATGTGACTAATGTTACAGTGGCAGAGTCATCGATAGCACATTGAATTCAGCAGTCATAAACTACGCAACTCGTATGGAAGCAGTAACCACTACCCTACAATAGACCACCGTGAAATAACAGCACCTCTGTTTTCGTGCTTCGATGAGTGAGTAAAAGATGTCAGAGCCCATTTCTCGATCCCCTCTTTATCCCGTATACTTTATCTCTTTAACGTCGGCAGCACACATGCAACTTACCTAGCAACTTATGCTACATGCAATTTATCATTGTTTAATCTTCGGTTTTAGAATATTAATATAGAATTCTCACGACCTTTCAGTACATATAGATGTCAAAGCGCTTTTGCAGATTGATAGATATCTATCAAAGTGCAAAAGCTTTCGAATAAACTTTTACAAACACTTTGTAAACCAGTGGCGTAACTAATCGAGAACATGTTGTGTTTAAAGATTTTAGTGGTCTATTTGTGATGATATAGCGTTTTTGGAGTAAATCAGGTTTTTTTAATTCTAATGTATGACGGACAGGCTGTCAGTGTATTTAGTATACCGGATTATGCGGTAGGTAGTGTTCTGTGGGATGACAGCTAATGGCAATAGCTATACGTATGTTTTTTGATTTGGAAGTATAAAGAATGGGCGAATCGATTGTTCGTGGAAATCGCGGTGTAAGTTTTCGGAAAATTGTTAAATGGAATTTATTGTTCGATAGGAGGATTTCATTTTGAGCGGTTGGCTAACATTAAAAGGTTAATCGTTCGCATAAAACACGGAACAATAAAGAGCGTTTCACCATTCATGAGGTACACCGAGTCCGACATCTCTCGTTATTATAGTCGTAAAGTTCGCCCTTTCCTTGCATAATGACATGACGAATTGCGTTCGCGATATTTTTGCTTCTTTATACGATGAGGTCATTACGCGCCAGTTATGACGCAAAGGGCGCCGAAGAAATGTGTGCTTCCGAATATATTGTTACGAATATAATACCGTATACGACTGCTTACAATACGGCATTTTTTATTGAGCAATATTCAACTTTTATTTTCGAAACGAAAATATAATTCAGAAAACTTTGTTTCGCCAGGACAGGAAACCGCTAAATGGGCACACACTGATTGCAGTTACTGGTCGTTTTTGTTTTGAAAAGTTTCGTGAAATTTTAAAACAAATTCAGTCAGGAGATAATAGGGAAGCGGGGTTTCACGTTGGACGCGTAGGTGGCTATGGCAAGCTCTATGAAAAATTATCAAAGTTTTTGTATGATGGTTCGTGTGTTCAAGTAGGTTCACATAAATTATAATATTGCTTTCAGAACATTTCTTATATATTCCCCCTATATTAAGTGATATGTTTACTTGTGTAAGAGTTATCTAAATAAATATATGTTTCTTATAAAACTGACTGATTTATCATTACCTATATAGTAAAATTTGAAGTCGCTTTCCGCGTCTCTCTGCCTAACCGCTAACTCCTCATAAAGTAGGAAACGGAATTTGATACGGTTTTCTCCATCAACACAAACAGAGAAAAATTCTAAAAACTATTTTTTTGACCTCGCTCACATGAGCACAACGTGTACAGTATATGTGTGACAGGCTCGTTGACGATTTTATTATAGGTATAGAATAGAATAGTAGATTGTTCTAGAAATATAAAAAAGCAATTCCGAATCATACTTGTTAATAACGGAAAATATCAACTTGTAGGTAAGTAAAGAAAGTTACAACTTAAAAGTTCTAAGTGACTCACTTCAACTTCAACGTAGTTTCTTCAATTCCGATACTTAATTCTTTTTAAAACTGAAATGCATTTAAAAGCTTAAAATCGTTGTGAACAATTCCTATTTTAACTAGGAGAATTTCTTTGGGAACTTTTAAACGGGTAGGTAATTTACGATACATTGACGCTTTATAAATGCATAAGGAAATAATTCATTTATATACTTGCATAGTATTAAATCTTACTAGAAATAACGCTGACTAGTACCTAACTAGTCCAGTCCAGTATGTACTGTAACCAACGCAAATTTCCATAGTTAGATCTAATCTTCACATTATTTGTCGAGTTTTGGGAAAATGGTAGAAATGTAGCTGCGGGGGTCCACCGGAACCAGCTAAATTTTGAAAGTGGTCTATGAGAAAAAAGTCTTGGAACCTCTGATTTAAATGTATACTCCGATTTTCTATACGTATTCAATTTTATTTATTTGTTTATTTGTTTATTCATATGACGTTAACTAATAATGTTAACTATGTAATAAATAGTCAAATCATTTACTAAAATAATATTAATTTTATTAAAGCTCACTTAAGCTCACCAAAGGTCAATTAATGTTTACCTAATGGACTGAAACAAAATGTTTCTGTTTCGCGAAAGAATCCTAAATCAGAAAAGTATGTACGTAAAAAAAGTGTGTTGTAAAGGTTTTGTAAACATTTACAAAATATGTACATTAAAAACATGACAAGAATACATGAAAATGCCTCATGGCTTACTGGAGAAAAAATCATATAAATCTCCGAAGAACTCATATTAATAATTATGTTAATTGTAAGTAACTCAAGAACAAAGAAATAAATTAATACAAACTAGGAATTAACATCAACAATGTAAATCATTAATGTTAAGAATTAAGTAGTTATCAAAATGAATTTGTTTCGAAACGAAATGTATATAAATAAAAATGAGATGCAAAATGTGTTTGCTAAGCGCAAAACTCGTAAACGGCTGCACATGGGAAAAATTTACAAGGGAAAAATTAACGGAAAATTTGCATCTGTGCGAAGCCGGGGGCGTTCGCTAGTTGATATAATAATTATTTTTATATGTATTAGAGGGGATTGAGGAAAAGCATTTGAAGTCGTTAAAGGCATATAATTTTTGATTATATAACCATAATAGCAGCTGTAAAAAGTGGAGCATTCTTTGAATAATTTCATAAAAATAAACGAGCAAATCTCCTCCTCATTGAAGTGGTAGAGCAGTTCGTGCCTGGAATAAATTTCTTCAAAGGGATCGTTTTCAATTTCATGGCTCAATCTTCGGGATCTCAGTGAGAATATGTAAAAGGGCATTTGTCGGTGTCAACACAGTGTAATGAGCCCTTTCCGAATTAGCTACGTGCTTATATAGATATCGATATAGCCCAGTAAGTAGCTTATTTTATTAGTTGTGACACTCACTTATAAAACTCTATTTGTCTCTAGATTTTGTTAAAATATTGAATTATCTTTTTTTACGTTAAGAGCGACAGACATGCTGACCGTCCACTTGATTGTAGATGGCTACCGCCTATAAAACACCTAAAAAATAGCAACAAGTTATCGAACAAAATAACTATAAAAAAGTTATCGAACCGATATATTATAATGAAATGTAAATAATATAATGAATTTGTATATATGTAATAGTCAAAAATTTCTTTATAAATATGTTTATTGAAATAATTTAAGGATATACGTATAGCGCCCCGTAGCTGTATTGTCATCGTTCCGTTTGAAATAAAATTCATATTATCAAGAGCTTCGAGTTAGTATTGTCACAAAGAGGTATTTCAGGGTATTCTTAATTACTGCCAACGGCTAAATGCACCACGATCATCGCTTCTTTGGTTAACTCCTTTGCTAGCTCGTAATTTGCTTTATTAACATTTTAATATGAACAGACGATGAAAAGGATTTTCACGTTATTTATTCATTAAACCACATCCGAATCTTTCATGGTAAATAAATGTTGTTTTTAAATACAAGAAAAAAGTTCTTTAAAAATTATGTCGTTCAGGATTAAGGATTAACTAGGATTTGTTCTACAGTGAAGAGAGAATTTGTCCGGAGAGCGTCTGGTTGGAATTTTCATAGCGTCCAGATTCTTAACAAGAAAATAAAAAATGTTTATGCATAGGTATATACATATATTAGTCAGAGAATAAAGGCTTATTTTTATTTTATTTATTAATAGTAATCTAGATTTGGTACAATATTACCGCAGAGACATATTATATTAAATAAAACATGTAAGAAACGTTATCCTTTTTTATTTATTGGATAATTATTATAACTTGTAGTTAGCCTTGAGGAGCCTTGAGGACTTAGTATGTTCATCTGGATACCGGGAGGTATAACTGTACCAATTTTCAAAACTGAACGAATTATTTCCTTTGATTTTATTGATTTGAGTGAGACTACATAGCTCTGATTTTTCGAATTATTAATTCAAATATTCGTCATAATGGTATTATTGGAAACAGGAATTAAAGGCTATAGCCGTGTAAGGGAACAAAAAGTGCCCCTGACGTTATAAGCCAATGAATAAATCCTATGTATTGGTCATAATGCTAGTTATTAATCTGCCAAATTTTATCTCATAATTATTGACAGTTTCTTTGAAATGTCACTTCAAAGTTTTTTTTACTTTTCAAAATATTTAAAAAACTACTGCTCCGTTTCTTTTGTAATTAACGTATGTTGTTAATGACCTAAAGAGGAATAATTTTGCAAAAAACCAGATGTCTCTAGGTCAACATTAACTTGGTGATTTTTGATGTCAAATATTTCAAACATTTTTTTTGACACTTATGAGTCAGCGACACCTACCATTTTTTTTACACATTTGTGTCATCTCTTTCCGTACTTATATTATTTGTCTCAAGTCAATCGGCTTGGAGCAACATGCTGATTTTTTGAATAATCTTTAGGTACCTACTCATATAAGAGCAGTATTGAAAGAGGTGTCAATAAAAAAATTATTGGTAGTTTATTGGTAGATTAGGTTTGTTGCCTGTACCCTTGATGAATTAATGCTGGCTGGTGATTACATTACTTTGAAATCCCGAGAATATCATTTTTGTCAATGACAAAGTCATCGCTTATTTTGTTTTATAAAAGTCGACATTTCTCGCTTTACTTCGTTATTATATACGAGTGATTAAAGATGAATAAAATATTTTATTCTCGACGTTCACCAAAAAGTACTTATCAGTTTATAGAAAAACACAAAATAAACTGGAAAAACATCTTGACTTGGAATTACATACAAACTGTACACACTGTGTGTGAAATTGTAAGTAAATATTTCTTTTATTACTAACGAACGCCCCGCGGTTTAATATTGTAAACTGTACATACAGTCAGCAAACATACCATAAAAGTTATGTTGCTGCTAGGTTTTTTTTATTTTTAGCTATTCTTTGTATTGTTTATAATTTATTTAATTTTAATCTTTATTGCATAAAAAAAATCTTAAATACAAAAGCCGGACTTAATGTCATACGGCATTTTCTACCAGTCAACCTTAGTTATTATATTGCAGAAAACTGTTTTTAATGCAGTATTAACTGTGAGGTAGGTAGGTACTTATCTTAGCCATTAACTCACCTAAGGGCTTTTTCATGAGCCGTTCGCAATGAATGACCGCACTCGTCGTCTTCGTCGGTCCGCCAATGCGAAGGTTGACTGGTAAAAAATGCCTTATGACATAAGTCCGACTTTTGTATTTTAAATTTTTTTTTATGCAATAAAGATTAAAATTAAATAAATTATAAATAATAATAAAGAATAAATAGCTGAAAATACAAAACCTATGTACAGTCGAGTTCGTTAAAATCAACGCGAAATGAAATGAAACTGTTATTCTGCCTTAGTATTTTGGCCGCAGAACATTTACAATATTTAAACCGCGGGGCGTTCGTTAGTAATAAAAGAAATATTTACTTACAATTTCACACACAGTGTGTACAGTTTGTATGTAATTCCAAGTCAAGATGTTTTTCCAGTTTATTTTGTGTTTTTCTATAAACTGATAAGTACTTTTTGGTGAACGTCGAGAATAAAATATTTTATTCATCTTTAATCACTCGTATATAATAACGAAGTAAAGCGAGAAATGTCGACTTTTATAAAACAAAATAAGCGATGACTTTGTCATTGACAAAAATGGTATTCTCGGGATTTCAAAGTAATGTAATCACCAGCCAGCATTAATTCATCAAGGGTACAGGCAACAAACCTAATCTACCAATAAACTACCAATAATTTTTTTATTGACACCTCTTTCAATACTGCTCTTATATGAGTAGGTACCTAAAGATTATTCAAAAAATCAGCATGTTGCTCCAAGCCGATTGACTTGAGACAAATAATATAAGTACGGAAAGAGTTGCCACAAATGTGTAAAAAAAATGGTAGGTGTCGCTGACTCATAAGTGTCAAAAAAAAATGTTTGAAATATTTGACATCAAAAATCACCAAGTTAATGTTGACCTAGAGACATCTGGTTTTTTGCAAAATTATTCCTCTTTAGGTCATTAACAACATACGTTAATTACAAAAGAAACGGAGCAGTAGTTTTTAAAATATTTTGAAAAGTAAAAAAAACTTTGAAGTGACATTTCAAAGAAACTGTCAATAATTATGAGATAAAATTTGGCAGATTAATAACTAGCATTATGACCAATACATAGGATTTATTCATTGGCTTATAACGTCAGGGGCACTTTTTGTTCCCTTACACGGCTATAGCCTTTGAGATAATAAATGTAGGTAAGTAGGTAATTGATATCCGCTTCGATATGAATAGAATAACGAGGTTTGGGAATAAAACTAATTCCTTGTGGCCGACCCTTGTTTATCACAAGGTTCTCATGCGTATGGCGTCCACTCATATATGTATAATAACTCCTCTACTAATAATACTAATAATATGTATAATAGCAGCGCTCGTCTAGCGAGATGGCCATGCGATGGTTGAAACGCACTACACGATGGCGATATTCAGTTGGATGGGCGTGCTGGAAGCATTTGCCGCTGGGCCAATATATCTCTACCTATTCCGATATATATCAATCCCAATATTTTTATTTATTTAATAGTTACAGCATGTAACATTTCACAATTACATAAAAAATAAATAAATTTTTATATAGCCTATAACAAGGTTAAGACATATTAAAATATATAAGTACAAAAGAATACGAGTAATTCAAAAATGATAACAATATATGTATATACATGTATCCATAATTATATAAGCATATTATACATTATATGCAAATACATACATATAAAAACAAATGTGTCTCGTGTAGCTGCGTACCGCCATCGCTGGCCACCGACGCCATCCCATGACCATCGCACGGGATGCAATTTTATCCCTCTTCCCATATGTGAAAACGGATTTATAATTGGTCTACCCACTCTCGAATTTTTGAAGCGTACAAAAACCAACTTAACATTTTATTTTATTTGGGAAAATATTTTATATTTGTTTGTTACTATATACAGTGTGTGGCCTGTAATAAGAGCAATAAATTAAAATATAGACCCTTTAACGAGTCAGTAATTAAATCCAAATGGTTTCAATTAATTAAAATGAAAAACAAATTTACAAATAGACAAATGTGTAATTTTGTTAATAACAAAATTACATTTACGATCGTTCTCGCCCCAGTACCCTGAACCAAGACATCTAACGACTGATAACCGACAATTTAGCGATCATGAAATTCACTGATTATGTATTGTAACTTTGGATTTGCTATATCTGAATGCTTATCACTTTGGAGCATTATGATTAGGTTAAGGTAACTGCGTATACTCTATAGAATCATTGTTTAAATTTATTGCTCTTATTACAAGCCACACTCTGTATAGTAAATTTGAAAAAAAAAAAGAAATATATAACATGTCAGTAATTGAGATCAAAATTATTCTATCTTTTAAGTTGGACCAAATTACAGATAGTTACCAAATTTGATCATAATCGGTTCAGTAGTTTCAGAGATTATCTCGAACATAAATCATGATACGAGGTTTTTATATAGCTGTTGCACGCGACTTCGTCCGCGTAAGTTTATAAAATATAGCCTATGTTACTCTCTGATAATGTAGCTTTCTATGGGTGAAAGAATTTTTAAAATCGGTTCATCGCGGACAAACAACGGGACACGAAATTTATATATATATAATATAAAGAAGATATACTTTTTATATTAAAATTCAAAAGCTTTCCAAAGGCTGTGCCGTGTTTAAATTGTTGTGCCGAAATATGCCAATCTTCTTTTCCTTTGACATCAGAGTTTCACAGGAACATTCCGCTATTGAAACAGTAATAACGTTTGTTCAAGAAATTCAAACGTGAAACTATTGCTGAGCTCCCCGTGAAGTGCGCACTGTGGCATAAACGTCTCTTACAATATGTATTGTGTCGCGGCTCGCGGCTTTACCCATCAAAGCATTTGCACGAGCAATGAACATGCGAATCGCGTGTTCCTATACTTGTTTAAGAGAAAAACTCGATTGACTTTTAATAATGCCACCCACGTACACGAAGCACCTTCGAAAGAGCATTCTTTTATAGGATGGCATAAAAGTCATCCGTTCGTCCTTTCGTAAACATGATAGAAGCCAGCCCTAATAGCACATTTGGTCGACATAACCGGCGATTCCAGAGCTGGCTATTACCTTGGCCATACAACGAGGTAATGCAGCCAGCATGCCTAAGGGGCCGAAGCTTAATATTATATACAATTTATAAATATATATAACTTAGTTTTAGATACAGATTAGTTGTTAGTTTATTAAATAGCACCCTAAATGCATTATTGTACTGGATTCGCAAGGTGTTGATTGCCTCGCAACAGATAGACTGACGGTCCACTTGATGGTAAGTGGCTATATTGTCGTCTATAACACAAGTTCTACGGTTGCTAGTTCGAATTGTTGGTTTGTAGAATTAACTGATTTTATAAGTATATAAGCTGTTATACAGCGTTTATTAGACCTATAAGAACTGTCCCAAAGCCACATCCAAAATACAGTTTTGCAGATAGTTTGCAGTACGTTTGAAAAAACTTACAACTTAATTGCAACCACATTATATGAGAGTTATTAAGAACTGCACATATTAAATGTAACTATTAGTTTCCGCATGACTGTGGATAAGCTTTGTCGTAAGCTCATATGGTTGTTTGTTTCGACGTTACTAAAACTCAAATAGGATATATTAAAATTTGTTTCCGATGTATTGTCGGAACTAATCTCGAAAACGGCTTTATTGATTTGGACAGGTAGGACTTTTGAGAGGCAAACATACTTCACAACTTTTATTATTTTTATTGCCTTTTCTTATTTCTCTTATTTTTACCACTCGACCAATGGCTCTAAGATAGTAAAATGATATTACCTTTCGAAATAATAATTATATAAAGTACTAGCTGGTGCCTGCGATTACGTCCGCGTTGAAAAATGTAAAATATAACACAGGAAAAAATATATGAGTACTATCCTTCCTATTAATATTATGAATGGGAAAGTTTGTGAGGATCTATGGATAATGGTTACTCTTTCACGCAAAAAGGCTGAACGAATTTTGATGTATTTTGAAACACAGATAGTTTTATTATCTGGATTAACATATAGGATACTTTTTATCCTGAAAAAATTTTAGGTTCTCGAGGGATCGTCTGAAAATATAAAAAAACAAGACTTTTCCAGGATAAAATCCAGGATATATTAATCCAGTTAATAAACTAAGTATGTGTTTGCCAAATATCATAAAAATCCGCTTTGCCGTTTTTGCCTTGTGCGGGAATAAACATTCATACATCCTCATAAACACAATTGTTAGTAGGATTAATCTAATGTGTATCCTACAATTTATTTCTTGAATACTATTGATTGAAAAATTGTCCGTTTTCTATAGGTGTGATACGGTATTGATATTTTACAAAGAGTACACAAAATGAGCCCTTGTTGATGAAGCCGTGTTCGACAGTGGTAAGGGGGTGAGGTAAGATTGCGTCCCTTCTGATTACACAATGTTGGCTTTCATCCCTTGTGCAAGTCGCGTTCCGGAAATCTTTTGTGATTCGACTTCGGCGGTTATTATGGTACGGCATACTAATATGAGGCAGGGCGACGTCGAAATATGTGACGAGTGAAACCACTTCAACACCGCCATTTCTAAACCTTCTTTATCTTTAAGACTATTTTCACGGATTAGAAATAATTTATCATTAATTTTACCTGAAGATATGATGAGAGATTCTACAATCTTCAAATATATATATGTATGTGATATCTCACAATTCGTAGTGACAGAAGAACATTAGGGCTTGATCCAACATTCAATTTCTTTATCTATAGTTCGACAGTTATGCTGATGGTCCGTGATCGGATCAGAAATGAAGACATCCGTAGACGTACCAAAGTTAGCAATATAATTTTTATATAGTTTCCAAAAGTTCACTTCACAGCCAACAATTCTTTCTTATTATTTGTGATTGTTCTGTCCCATAGCGAATATTTGTTTGTGTATTGTATCTATTGTTACTAAAATACTATACATCTTAGACTATCTGGTGAGTAGGAAGCTAAATTAAATTTGTGCCGCCCGTCGACTCCATGATCTAGTGGCCACTGTAGAGTCGCAACGGTAAATATATCTTTAATTGAACTTGCACGTGGTACGTATGATTTAGATAAATAGATTAATATTATTTTTCATGATATTGTAATACCAGCATTATGGATTTGTTTAAACGTACACGTTTCTTAGGCATAAAAATTAAAATATAATAAGTATTTAATATGTTTGGCATGGAGTTCAAAATAAAAGGAATTTCAATTATTTTATTTTTATTTTTACTAAATTTCTTTGCAAATATATCAAATCAAATGGAGTGACACACATAAACTGTGAAACTTATTGGTGCGAAAGTTGCGCTGTCGACACAGCAAACACAGATTCGAATCCGAGTGAAGCCTGTACTAGCTTTTTTAGCTTAAAAGTGAATGAAAACATCATGATGTTTAGTCCAGGTCCAGGACTACATATATTTAAAAACATGTAAAATGATGTAAGTAAATCCGCACAGTGAGCTGAAGTGGTAGATACGGTTCAATATGCCAATTAGGTTATTAGTGCCACTAATATGCGAAGAATATCATAAAAAATAAATTACATAAATTATTTCATTTAAACTAGAAAAATATATTAAAATTTTTTGAATATTGTACTACAACGAAGCCTAATTCCGAGATGAAGGATATGCGGGCGCAACCACAATTTTTTTTTTTGAGTGTGCTCCTTTCCCGATAAGAATACGTTTGAACATAAAAATAAAAGTCCTGGAAAAGGGAAAATGTCGCAGAATAATATTTGGGATTCCCGTTTTATTTGACTGCAGACCCTCTGCGAATGGAGACAGAGATTTCCCGAGATGGCTCTATCAAACATTTATGGAGTACCTACATAAAAGGGCAACACTTAAGAACAGTTTCAATAAGTGTTCCATGTAACAAGCCAGTCGTGTCGAATAGACAAAATAACTGCTATTGACTACCCTAAACTTTACTAGGTACATTAAAAATAAAATACTGAAAACAATTGTTTTTGTTTGTACTTAAGGTTGATTTCTTTAAGTGCCTTATAATTTTAGCAAACGTTAGTGCCCTAATAATTTATGTGAAAGATAGTTTGTAAACTGTGCGTTGTTTTGGTTTGTTTATTAGTTTAACAGTCTTAGCTATAACTACATACATACATCTGAGTTCATATATCATACATCAATACTAATAATAAATCTGTAATGGTCGGTCATGGAGTAAGTTACTTTGTTTTCAGAGATATCGTGTTTATAGGCTCTATACATGATACTGAAACTAAATTGACGATTTTTAGAATTTTTTTCTGTATGTATGTATGTATGTATGTTCCTCCATAACTCTGAAACGAATTAACTGATTTTCATGAAACTTGGTAGATAAACATTTGGACGTACGGGACACAGGATAGGCTACTTAATATTTTTCAACGCGGACGAAGTCGTGGGCACCAGCTAGTATATCATACATCTGAGTTTCTCATTTTTTGCGTTAAAGGTTAGTAGGAAGGTAAGAGTCCTTTTGAAATTGTCTAAAAATATAAAGACGGAATACAAGAGCGTTACCCACCGTGATAGGATAAATGAAAAGTAATAAGGAGGGAAATAAGTAATGCTAACTTATACTATTGATTATACTATAGCAGTGGACGTCTTACAGGTAAGATGATGATGATGATATAAGATGGCTTAATATTAAGTTAATAAAAACCAAAAGTAGAAATAATTAGAAAAATCAAACTTCTCTAAAACCAATGACAACAAAGATTGGACTAATGGACTAATAAAATATAGCCTATGTTACTCGCTGATAATATAGCTTCCCAACAGTGAAAGAATTTTTCAAATCGGTCCAGTAGTTTCGGGGCCTATTCAATGCAAACAAACAAACAATCAAATCTTTCCTCTTTATAATATTAGTATAGAAAACATAAAAATACAAAACAAAATATAATTCCTATTCGCTCAAATGTCTTTTTAATATTATACCTCCTTAAACTCGGCGTCCTTTGACATTTGTGTCACGTTGCTCATGCAATATTTATTGTTTACATAACAAAGAAATTCCATTTTGGGGCAAATGCGCAAATACTAGTTCGACGTTTGAATTTCCCCTGTGTAAATGTTATTAGAGTACAGTACGGTTAGTGTTGCAGGTGAAACATTTTGCAATAACAAACAAGTTGGCGCGCCTCGACAAGTGGGATTGGTGTGTAATGATGACAAAGGAAGCTTCGACTCTCGCAATCACATTATATACTTAGTACTCACTTACTCAGTTACTTGAGTAGTGACAGGGTACACTGTATTTCGCAGCCATTTGGGCAGCCCGTCTGGCGGCAGTAACCACCTCCTGACCACCATGACGCCAGAGCCCATTTTCTATCACTTCTTAATTCCTTAACGTTAATCCTTCTATGGTCGGTAGCGCACTTGCAGCAAATGTAGCGTTGCTTGTGTTATAGGCGACGGTAGCCACTTATGAAGTGGACTCTCAGCTTGTTTGTCGACCTTAATATAAATTAAAAAAAAATAACTTAATCTAAACCTTTATTTGGAACTAGCGATTCGCTCTCGGCTTCGCCCGGGATGCTATTTTTTTATAGACATAAACCTTCCTCGTTTATACCTCTTTTCATCAGTGAAAGCCGCATCAAAATCGTTCGGTGGTTTTAGAGGAGTTAGCGGACATACAGACAGACAGACACTGAAAGCGAGTTCAAATTATACTGTGTAATGATAAGAGTAATACTTTTAAAAAACTTGTCAATGAGATTGTGTCTTAAGTCAGGTCTTAAGTAAATTGGGAGTGTGCAACGTTTATCAAAGTCAGCTCCGTCACCTGTGTTAAGTGTGGCCATAATTTAACAATTAAGTTGGACATAAAATTATCACTTCTTTTAAAATATTTTTAAAATTGTGAGGTAGGTCGGTTTTATGGATGGATTTTCATGAAAATTTACTTCTAATTAGCTATCGTCCATGTTAAGTCCATGACCATTTAGCAAATTTTTTATAGTAGGTATAAGAAGGTACCTAAGGGTTCAGGTAACTTTAAGGTAAATGAAGTTCCGCAGCGGAGTTGCGGAAGAGTGTTCGTCCAACCTCGCAACTTCTCCTATAGCGGACGCGGAGGACACCAATAGGTTTAGTCGGTAGGTCTACCCCAATCTCTCGGGGCAGGAGTCCGACATAACCCACCAGTCTGTCCCCAGGCCGGTGGGAATCCATGATGGATTCTTCTTGTAAAAAAAAGGTAAATAACTTAAAGGTATTTACTCCCATACTTTCGAAAATACAGCCCTATTCTCATTCGGCTATAAAGAAAATGTAATATAACCCTCCTATATGTAATATATGTATTTTTTTAAATGTTCTATTTTTATATTATTTATTAATATACAACTTTTCGAACGCAAGTTTTGTAAAATCGTATTTTAATATTTAGAAATACACTATCTATAAATAAAAAAAATGACATAATGCACGAATATAGCGGTGGTTTGGTAGCTGCCACTTACCACCAAGAGGACTCTCAGCTTTTGTAACCACCTTCACATATAAACACATTGTTAAATATGAAAATCCATTTTCATCGACTACGTGTGGAAACCCTACTTATTTCGTTCGATAGAATTTGTGTAAACAAATTATGCGAAGTTAGCCTTAAGTAAGACTGATGGACATTTTAAGGTGTCCGAGAAGGGAAATAAAATTATGATTTGATTGACATTATTTTTAATTTTTCTCTCTTATATTAGAATTTCCTTTGATAGTGATAAAAATATTTTTCGCATTATAAATGAGCAAATTATTTATTTGAATTATAAATAATTTGCTTACAGTAGTCTTTTTACTACTGAAGAGAGTAAAGCTTGTAGAGTTTAAAACTATATGTATTAGTTAAGTGACTGTACTAATTAGAGGCGATCAGCCAACTTAGTCATCTTTTTTCATAGACGCACAGATGAAATGTGTTTTTAACGTTCCAATGCAATGAAAACATAAATTCTAAGACTTAGACGAATGATGAAGTTATAAAAATCGCATCAACATGGTGACATAACAGTACCTAACAACTATTGATGTTTGGCCCGATACTAGAATGTGGATAGTCGGATACGTTATACATTACGTAAACACGAGTCGCAGACAGGTATAGCAGCCAGGTGCCTTTAACTACCGTATTTGTCATCGGCGTACAACAAAATGTTCCAATATTACGATAGTTTCACAATTTTATGCATTCTCATTGTAAAATATGCCTACGGCGAAACATTTTTAAATATTATTTAGATAACTTTAAAACGAAGCTTTTATGGATTGTTCTTTTAAGACTATACAGGTTGGAAAAATAAGTCGGGCCCTGGAGGGAAACTACCTTAAATCCTTAAGTTAGCTCATTTTACATAAAGGAAACATTCCTTTATTTTTAAAAAGAAACAAAACTGCATTCAAAGATTTTCTAAAACTTGCTTGGCTCGCCCGAGACTCGAAACAACTAAAATTAAAAAAACAAACACTCGCTATTTTATTACACTAATCGATAGGATTATTATACAGGATAAAATTTCTCTAACAAACATTTGGTCTTACAATCGTCTGTCGTACAAGATATCCACGAAGAATACCTATTTAGTACACAAGTTCTTTAATGAACGTCATGTAAAAAATGTTGAATGTTATGACACCGTGCAAGAGCTAAGGGTTGTAGAAAATGTTATTAGGGGCATACACCACAACATTTTGCTGAAGGCTACAAGAAACGAATTTTAACGGAGACTAAATTTGTGTATCCGGAACGAGGGGGCTCATTTCGAACAATTTATCAGTTAAATAATTTAAGTGTAACAAATTGATAACAAAATAAAGTTAATGTTAGATTTTACGATCATTTTTATTTTTAAGACCAAATGTTTGTTAGAGATATTTTATCCTAAATAATAATCCTATCGAATTAGTATAATAAAATAGCGAGTGTTTGTTTTTTTTAATTTTAGTTGGTTCGAGTCCCGGGCGAGCCAAGCGAGTTTTAGAAAATCTTTGAATGCAGTTTTGTTTCGTTTTAAAAATAAAGGAATGTCTCCGTTATGTAAAGTGAGCTAACTTAAGGATTTAAGGTAGTTTCCCTCCAGGGCCCGACTTATTTTTCCACCCTGTATATAAAGAAAATACAAAAAGATGTACTTTAGTATTGAAGTCAAGTTGTGCAATAAAATTTTCTTCAACATTTTTTTAAATTATAGTAATTTTAATATATTTTTTTTATAAGAAAAATATGCTGTAACAAAAAAAACAACCGTTTATCTTTTGCCCGCGACTTCGTCCGGTCCTTCGGAAACAGTACTTTTTTCTGTATTTTGTACTCCTAATAATGGGTATGGATTTTTTTTAATGATTAGTTGAGTAGTTAAGGCGTGAAAGAGGAACAAACAAACTTGCTTTCGCATTTATAATAATATATTAGTTAAGATTAAGATTGACACTATCAGTACCATTATGGAAATAGTATCCAATACAGTTATTTTGTTCTCAGAGGCAACAAAAGAGTAGATTTAAAATATCTCTTTTTATATAACAACAACGAAAAATACTATCATCATTTAAATTTACGTGTTAGGTACATAACACTATATGAAACAAAGGCAGAGGTGGTGTTTGTTTATGAGATAAAACATAAGAATCGCTATGCGTTTTGTTAGTACGATTAGCAATAGGACATAGTAAAGAGTAGGTTATATGGGTTGTTTGGTTGGAAGAAGTTTTTATAGGATGGGCGGCGTGGCTCGAAAGCCACATAACGAGCACCTGTGGCCTAATCTGCATAATGTTGACAAGTCTGTGAACTCCGCTCAGCTGGACACTTTTGTGTAGTAGATGCTATTGAGATAGTCTCACACTCGTAGAAACCTTTTCTTTTTATTCCAGAACTTATTTTTTCTGAATTATTATTATAATTTTTTGAAGAGATTATGGCAATTGTTATTTTTATATTCGATCATGTACGATATAATTTTCTTACGATGACGATGATTTTTGACGAGCTCGTTGAATGAGTGGTTAGGGTGCTGGCCTTAATGCTCTGTCTCAGGGTTCCCGAGTTTGATTCCAGGCACAGGTGGTGATTCCACCACAGAAAACCATAGTGAAATAACAGTATGTGTGCTGTTGTATTTCGGTGAGTGATTAAAGGATCCCTATCCCTTTCCAATCTCTTATCCTCAACTGTATTGCAAAATCGTCGTCGCCATAAAACAAGTAACGCCACATGTTACTTGTGCTTGTTACTTGTGTTAAACCACCTACCATCAAATGGACCTCTGGCCTGTCTGTCAACCTTAACATAAACACAAATGCCCATATGGGGGACCCAAATAATTAAAAAACAAATTAAATATATATTATTATGTACCTTTCATATATTATACACAAAACATAATAAAATGGAATTCTAAAAATATTGTATATGTATACACTTCACATTTGTCTACAGTGAAGGCAGTTATAAGAGATTATGACTTCCAATTGGATGAAATGGGGGATGTTCGTGGAGGCGCTAGTGTTAAAATACACACTTAAAACACGTCAAGGGAGTCGTATACGAAAACATAAATGTAACAAGTGACAAGACAATTGAGGTTTAACATGTTGTTGTGTATTTATTTACTCCTATCGATAAGAAATATCCTGTGAAGTATTACATACTCGAATGTGACGGACTGTTTAAAAAGCATGTATATGCATTAAAATATCTGATAAGTACTAAAAACATTGTTATCAACGTCTGATTTTCTGTTTGTCACTTTTAAATTTTGTGTGATAGTTTGATGTGATTTTCAATATGATCGGAGCACGGGAAGGATCCGTTGGTTTGCTCCGTCGCCTATAAATGCTATACTAGCAACTGTCAAACGACGCAAACCCTTGATAGATGATTATAGGATAAAGGATAAGTAAGAAGCAAGATTTGAGAAATAGTTTATACTCCAAAATTAACTTAAAATAAAGTTATATGAAACTGTCGACGGACGCGTCTACCTATGAAATGCAGCACGTGTGTTGCTGAGCTCTTTATATAAGAGAAACAGGTGCAAAGACAAATCACGTTATTTTTGCCTTAATTTTGTCTCACAAGTTTAGTTATGACTCGCCTTGTTCACTGTTCAGCTACTAAAAGTTAATAATAGTCTATATAGAGAGTAGTTACACACAAACCTTGAATACATTATAATTATAAGTAATGTAAAATTCTTAGGTCTTTAATCAAATTATCAAATAAGGATCACCAAACGTTAGATCTAATTCAATGGTAGATTCATCATTATCATCTCGGCCGTAAGACGTCCACTGCTGGATATAGGCCTCCTTCATAATTATCCAACAGGACAGGTCAGAAGCAGCCTGGATCCACCGTTGACCCGCGGCCCTTATCAGGTCGTCTGTTCACCTTGTGGGTGGACGTGCTACGCTGCGCTTGCCGGTCCGTGGCCTCCACTCGAGAACCTTCCAATTTGATCAAATTATCAAATCATATTTTTACATTTAGACAAGTCAAAATATCAAATTATGATAAGATACTGAGAAAGTAACATTAAGATTTTTTCCATAATTGTTCATGTAGCGTAATCTGGACAGATTAGCACTCAGTAATAAAATTTGGTGCTTCTATGTGATAGTTGATAAAATGTGGATAATTTTCCAACGTAAGGGTGCTACGTCTGATTGATTCGATCTGTAGTTAAGTTTGAATTAATGTGTACCCATTATATGTTTAGCATCCAAAAAAAAAAAATGATTCACGCCATTTGTATTCACAGAAAAATGTTGACAAGTGATATAAAGTGTTCCAATATGTTGTCTCTGTTTATAGAGGCGTAACTAAAAAAAACCCTGTGTAATAAATGTAACAGTTTTCAACTCCTTTTATGTGACATGAAAGAGAACGTAAGCAAATAAAATTCCGTTTACACGGATGTGTTTACTCGTCTCTGTTGCTTTTCACGAGCTGTGAAGGCTTGGGTGACAGTTGCTCCCGCCTCACTCCTGTACTTTTGATTTTTAGGGCATCTAAAGGCATAGTGGTCACGGACGCATGGCAACCTATTGACGATATTGACGACTTGATAACTCATCAAGTAGTTATCAGATTAAAAAAATAATGAGGTTCTAAACAAGATGAGATAATCTGTATTCGAAGCTAATGAAGCTATGATGGAACTGACTAAGTCTTAAATACTTTGAAAAAAGCCTTAGTAAAATCAAACTTGAATGTATGCACTCTTCTAAAAAAATTCCAAAAAAATTGATAAAACCGCTAGATTCACAACTGCTGTCCATAGTTGCATTATTAACTATGAAGTTTTATATAAAGTTCATACTGGTCGAGCGTGTGGTAATGGATTACTATAATAATTAATAGTGACATCATCGTCTTTATCATATTATTCATAGTTCATTTTCCTTTTTTTTAAATAAGCTAACTTCTAATTTTCATATAACCAGGTTTTAAAATGAGTATAAGAAAACAGAAAAAAAAGTGGGTACTCTCGTTGGCTTTAAATTGTTTAGAAAATATCAGTGTACACACTACACAAATTAAATTGGAATGAAGTCGAACAGCATAATGCTGAGTTCAAACCTAATGCGCCCCCTCGTTAACTGTGCGGTTAGGTAAAAAACGTGTTAGAACAAAACGTTTTCCCTCCGGTTTCAATTAGGTTGGCAGAGTTCTAATTAGTGGCCAGTGCAGTGCTCCGTGGTCTGTGGAAGCCTACCACACACCTCAATCGTTGAGAGGAATCACAAATAATTACTCACTCTGAATGACAAATGTATTAAAGCTAATTGCGGCAGCGATCTAATCACTTCATTTTCAAATACATGGTTGAAGTGGTTGATTATATGTGGTTAGAAAACGATATTATACAAATGTTAGAAAAAGAAAGTAAGTATCTACTTAATTCATACATTGCGAAGACTTAGATAGCCCAAATGGGTTGAATGCAATCAGGCGATTCGTGACAAGTTACTTTGATATTAATCTATAGATATATAAATACAATAATATAAATATATGATGTAGTAATGCCTAACGAGGTAATGCAGCCAGCATGTTTGGGACTGCCTAGGGGACCGAAGCTTTATATTATACTAGTAACCCGCTCCCGGCTTCGCCCGGGGTGCAATTTATATATCCTATCTTTTAAGTTGCACCAAATTACACATAGTTACGAAGTTTTATCAAAATCGGTTCAGTAGTTATATATATACATACATATAAAAGATAATATGTATAGTATATATATTGTACAATAGCATATATACATATAACTTAGAATTAAATGGAACATTATATGTAAAGTAAGGGGTAACGTTGTCAGTGACAAGAATATACTTACTATAAATCTAATATTATAAATGTGAAACTCTGTTACCTTTATAATATTAGATCTAAATTATCTTATGTTGACGCCTTAACTATCGACCGATTATAGTGAAATTTTGCATTAACATTGTCAGAGATACAGAAAAATAACAACGGTCCCCGAGGGATCATCTAAAAATAAAAATCAAACGCCCTACAATACTATAACAAAAATAAAGATGCCAGGCGTTATATTATTTTAATTTTTCAACGCGGACGAAGTCACGAGTACCAACTAGTAGAATATAGTTGTCCGTAGAAAGTACACTTAATCATAATTCTTTTAAGTATAAGTGTGGCTGGCAGGCTGATGAATAACTGCTACTACAGATAGATAGATAGATAGATATACTTTATTGTACACAGAGTAACACAATTAAAAAAAAATAGAAAAAAAAATACAAAATATGACATTGTACAATGGGCGGTCTTATCGCTAAAAGCGATATCTTCCAGACAACCTTTGGATGGACAGGATTAGTAACAAATAGAACAAGGGGAAATTAGCGGTGTACTTCAGGAGAC
This sequence comes from Synanthedon andrenaeformis, assembly GCA_936446665.2. Lineage (NCBI taxonomy): Eukaryota > Metazoa > Arthropoda > Insecta > Lepidoptera > Sesiidae > Synanthedon > Synanthedon andrenaeformis. Next base: position 5,515,344 of record OW387781.2, on the reverse strand, counting down.
ATATACATACATACATTATATACATACGTTGTATATACTTACATAAAATAAAATATTATTTAAAATAAACGACATTGGTATACATCGATACATATATATAATAATATCACATATAAATATAATAATTAAATATATGGTGACAGGAGAATACGGAAAAGCAAAAGTTTAAATGAAATTATTGAGTCAGGTAATGATTTTTAACAAGCTTCTTAAAGGCAGGTAGTGATTGAGCTTGTTTTATTGACAGAGGCAATGCATTCCACAAACGCGCTGCTTCAACAGTAAAGGATTTACTAAAAAATGACGACGAGTGAGATGGCATCGCAAGTCTCAGGTTGTCCGATGATATTAGGCATCTGGTATGTGTGTCACGAAGGAAATCAAAACGCTCTTTAAGATAAGGCGACTTAGGATTAAACAAAATATTGTAAAGTAGGGAAAGTATATGTAAGTTCCGGCGAAGTCTAATAGGAAGCCACTTGAGTTTATTACGAAATTCAGAGACATGGTCATATTTGCGAAGACCAAATATGAACCTAATACAAAAATTCTGGAGCCGCTCAAGTTTATCTAGTAACACATATAGTAACACATTATCATATAGTAACACATTTTAACGAAAATAAATTAACAAGACCATTGTAACAAATGAATAAAAACAAAGCGTAGGAAACTTGTCTTAGTTAGAATTGGTCTGACTCGAGAAAAAGTTTTTCACACTTTGTTTTTTTTTCTGTCATAGTACTTCTTTAGAATATTGCATATTAATATGAAATTCGTATGAGAACTTAGTTTCTTACCTCAATTTGACTATTAATTATGTGAATAAATCATTTTGTTCTTATCGAAATCTTTTAACTAAGAATATTTTAACTAAGATAAATATGTTAAAGAATAAAATTATTAAAGCAAGATGAGATTATGTAACAACAAAGATAATGTGAAACATAAATTTGGATGAATAGTTTGAAATTCGGATTTTACGATTTTTTTTGCGAAGAACTACGGTTTTTATGATAGACAGAAATACATTCTTATTCTTAGCTTATTCTTATTGGTAAGTTGTGCTAGCTTCGCTTAGAAACATGAGAATACTTAGAAAGATGGCGGAACGGGAAATGGAATTAGTTGCAAATTTTCTGTGTATATTCTGTGCAGATTTTACAGAATGTGATGTTATTTTAGGGTGCCTTTTTGTATGTTTTTCTATGGGGACGGTTATAACCTACATACGGACTGTGCAGTTTTTAAGACCTACTGCAACATGTTGAGGGTGAAATAGACGAACTAGAATTAAAAATTTAGGCGAAGTCATCAGACAAAGCTATCAAAATTAACGACGGGCGGAATCTGTATTTATTATATTATTATCATCTCTGTACTTATTTGAAAATTCATAAACTTTTTGAATGATCTATTATAATAGATATAGGCTGTATATTGTGTAAATTAAATACCCAATTACATATTTACACAAGGTAGAATTATACCGCGAGTAATTTTATGCCCCAGTTCTCGCTGGAGCTAATATTTATTAGCGTCATTGTTGAATTGCTGTCACTCGTGAAAGCTTTTGTGAAACGAGTAAACGATTATGGCCATACATTGGTTTTTTTAATTCGAGTGTACTTCTTTCAAAGAAGAAACGAAGGGACACGAAAGAAATGAAGGAAAGGACATTCTTAATTTTTAACAGGAAAGTAAGGTTCGATGATATATGTGAGACAAACAAACAAATGCTACTTTAGATAATGGGGAAAATGATTTATTTAATTAAAACTGCCGTAAAATGTTAAATATATTTTTATTTAAACTAAAAATTTTATGCATTCTCATATTTATTTAACGAATGTTTTTTAAATATTTACTTCTGTCATTGTATAACGTCTCTCTTTTGTACTTATATATAAATGTGCATGGTGCAAGATATGTATAAATTTATGCTATAAAAGGTTATTTGGCACTATAATTCTTTAAATTTAGTTTAATTTTAATGTGATCTCTAATTTTTATTATATTAATTCCTAAGACTCCTTGTTATTAGCACCTTAACAAATATTAGGTATATTTTATTATGTAATTCCATTTGCAAACACTGTCTATAATAACGTAAGTACATACTTAACTATCTAAGTATAACTGAATATAACTTAAGGTATAACTGAAGAAATACATAGTGTTTTTTGAGCGGTACCGTCACGCGACTCGCTTTTTTGTAGCGAAGCTACATCGGACTATCTATCACATTTTCTAGTCAAATTCAACCGTCACAGTCAATTGCGAATATAATTTAATCATCGACATAATTTTGAGTCATCTATGTATGTTGTGCAAGTGTTTTCTGGGGCAGCTAGAAACAATTTGCCGGACGAGCAGGCACACAGTTGATATACCTTAACTTTATCTAGATTTTTAGTATCTAAAGGTTTTTCTGTCAATTTTGCCTCCACCAGATTGTCCAAAATTATGTTTGGTGCGTCGATTTTTATCTGAAAATTAAACGATATTTTTGAAAATTCAAAGGACTTATATGTGTTTGAAGAAAGGTTTATATAGTACTAAATCAATAGTACTCACGGCTCCAACAACAGAATCCAACTTTATGTGCCCATTGGATACGATGTCAATATTTCCCGCTCTGCTCTCGAGATTTATTGATTGTGGTGCTCTCAAATCCAAACGTCTGGTCAAAGATTCCAACCTAGCACACAAATTACTTAATTAATTATTCATGCAATCATTTAATGAATAGAAACCATTTCGGTTGCATTTACATCATAGTGTATTTATAACATGCGGTATTCAAAATCACGTCTCTAAAAAGTTAAGATTTCTCTAAATAGCAGTAAAATAAACGGTTATCCACTCAGTTCTTTTAAGCTATGTAATGAAGTACCTTAGATGCGTTTTTGACTATCATTGATTCTAAGGTAAAGTAAAATGTCTGAATAAATGAAAAATCGATGCAATAAAATCCTACATTAATTGTACAGGTGAAAAGTCAAGACTAGAAATTTGTATTTTTATAAATAAAGTGTTCTTTAAAGCTACAGTTTTTCAACATGCTAATATTTACAACGTGTTTTGTATCGAAATAAGTAGTATCTCTACATTATATATCTCACTGACAGTTTGCCTTTAGTTAATTGAAATACTTTAATTTTTCATAAAGCGCCATAGTCTAAATGTTTCGATAATAACTTCAATAAAAATTTAAATGCTTTGGGGAAACATAAATCGAAAAGATCAGGCTAGTGTGTGTGCATAAATGAGTGTGTAAATGAGAAACTATTATTGCTTGTTAAAACGGTCAACAAACAACACAAGGTTTTTAAGACTACACTAGTTTTTGAACCCAATTGAAGTCCTATTAAGCCAAAAATGTTTCTATATTAAGCTTGGAGAAATACATTAGAAAGTAACAGAAAAGGTTACTGTAGATTTGATCCAGGTGGCGCCTGAATCAGAGACGCTTGCACAGCACTCTTCACTGTCAAACCACCGACGCTGTCAACAATAAACGCATCAGCCGCTACACGCACTTCGTCTCTTGACGCTTGAAACACGCTTCTACCTCGAGAATCCAAGACCTTGAACGAATTACCGCTGAATTCTATATTGTCTCGTTCTGCAAAATATTAAGAAGCAATAATTTACTGATGTCTAAGAAATTACTAGCGATTAATATTTTTTTTATAAATAAAAATGGATCCTTGGAGTAAAACTTCTTTAAAGTATACAAAGTTCACAGACAAAATGTGAAAATAATAAAGAAAATATCAAAATTTTGTAAAAAATAAGCATATTGTTTGATAAAAATCAGAGGATCAGTGTTGATCAGTGTTTAAAATGATGGAAGGCAGCAAATAAAGCTGGCGGTCTACTTGATTGTTACCGTCGCCTAACAAATATACGTCTACAAATAACAAATAACATTAAGAGCGTTACAGAGTCAGAATCAGAAATTTATGATTCCCGGCGGATCATAATGCCATGATGTGTTTAGTTTGCAGATAAGATATTAACGTCATACTATTTGTAGTTTTATAATCTAGATAATTGTCGAAAATTTTTTCAGCTATTTACTAGATTATACAACTACAAATAATATGACGTTAACATCTTATCTGCAAACTAAAACATCTGAAACTACTGAAATCATAAATTTTGACTCCAGCGTGATTCTATTTGATGAATGCTCTTAAGCAACAACGAGGGATGATCTACCTAACTAAGCGGGGATAGAATATATATTATAAAGATATAAACGACGGATAAATTAAGGATAATATAGATTGCTAAATTAATACTTTGAAATGGTGATGAGTATTAGTAGATAATGAGTTTATAGAAGAACTTTTAGCTAAACTTACAGCTAGCTAGACCAGAATAACAGTAGACAGACCATACATACAATATTAATTTATAGTTAAACAAAACCAACGTGTGTTATCTATAACTAAACAAAGCTACGGAGTAGAAAGCTGAAACTTGGAATATAGGTTTATTTTATAAAGTAGCGAAGCCGGAGGCGGGTCCCTAGTTTTAATACATTGATGCCAATGACTGGTGCGATCACCTAAAATATGATATTGCTCCTGTTTTGTTCAAAATGCCTTATCAATTATTATAGGCACATACATCTGCGACCGAGTGACATCAATCTCTTTGTGTATTAGCTTTTAGTAATCAAAATGTTAGTGTAATTGGTAATTAAAGTGATATGAGATACGATTGTCCTTACTTATCAAAAGCTTCGCATAGTCTGGTTGATTAGGCTGCGAGACATGCACGGTGAAATTGCGGCTCGAATGCAAGGTGATTGGCTGAGCGAGCCGCGAGGCGATCGTGGAAGCGACCAATTTGTCCATCACCCACGCCTGCCCTTCCAACTGAATTCCACCTTTGATTATTCTAATAGGACCAACTCCTTTCTGGAACGAAATTATAATTTATAAAAATTAAAAAAAAAATTGAAGACATTTTAAACTTGAATTTAGGCTTAAGAGCAGGCCCCACGAAAAAAATTCCTACGCTCGCTCCGCCCACGTCCCGCCACCCGAGAGTTACAAGTTGCTCGGCGGCTCTCTAGGATTTTTTTTAATATATCGCAAGATACAGCTTACGTAAGGTTGAATATTGCGTACATTATTTGAAGCATGATTTGGTATGCACTAGCTCGGAACTAAACAACGTAAGTCTCAAAATTGTTTTCGTTAATTATAGGAGTAAAAATAAACCTAAGTTTATTTTATTTTGACAATCACTGGTAAACAATGTTTCCTTGCTACGAGCAGTTTTTTGGCGATATAACTCAAGCCGTTTAGTAGAAAAATGTAATATTCTCCGGAAAAGGCGCCGATTTCGATCAAAAAATGTATCGAATGAAAATCACCTAATTATGTTTCTGACTTGATAATCTACAGATAAAGGTCTCAAAATATATATATGTAAATTCCACATTGATCAGATATGTGGTTGACTCAGCACATTTATTTAAAGTTCCCTTAGTTTCATAGGGCCTGGCCTTAATAGAATTTTATATATTTCTGATCAACTTAGGAAATCCATTATACGATTGGATGATTCTCTATCGAAAAATACATAAAATTTAACTTGATGACTTAAAAAACCTGATTAAATGAAATGAAAAATTTACATATTTACATGCTTTGTTCAATTTGAGGACTTAGAGGATCAAATTTCTCAAAGTAAAATTAAGGAATAACATTAAAATTAAAGATATTAAAGTATTTATAATAAACCAAAATATATAAAAAAAATGTAATTGATGCCTGGCCCTGGCACTATACAACTTATAGCTAATAGTTTGAACAGAAGTAATTTTTTTATGAAAATTGAAAACTAACTTACCATATTTAGTTTCAAAGCACTTATAATCCACAGCGTCAATGCAATATTTAAAAAGACCAATATAATAAGGATGAACAAGATTGTGTATAGGGCCGTTCTTCGCCAGCCTTTCATGAGAAATGCTGGTAAACATGTTGGATTCGTTTTGTCATTAGACTTTGAGGTGACAGCGGCAGGTGGGTGATCTCCAGTCGGCGTGCAGCCCCAGCCTCGTACGACGCCGCTAATCGCTCCCTCTCCCTCCATTTACTCAGACATGTGCCTTATCAGATTATTGAAACCGTCTGAGGTTCTGCAACAAAGGATTACAGCTGACGTCAATTAGAGTTGTAATGGAATGTTAATGTGTGTCAACAAGCTGTTTAGCTTGAAGGTAACTTTGTCGACCAAATATACTTAAGAAAACAATTAGGGGAAAGTCGGGTAGCCCCGGACGGCGGGTAACCCCGGACGTTTCAATTACTCATAAACCAAGGACGTTGCGTAGGTAAAACTTTATTTGTTATGTGTGCTCTCTAGAGTATAAACAAATGCAATTTAGTCACGGCGGGACCACCGAGCGAGTTAGGTGTTATCGAGTCTTTTGTTCCCGCTAAAAAAAATTCGTCGCGCCTCTCAAACTTCGTTTTCGGTTATCAGGCAGAAAAGGTAAGTGTTCTTAACTATTAATTGTTTAAAATTGTAGCAAATTTAGTATATTTATAGTTCGTAATAGTATTTTTAACATTTTCTATACAATTTGATAACTGTGCCTTAAAATATCGCAGGAGAGCGATCGGGTACTCCCGGACACGATTTTGTCGGGTAGCCCCGGACATATTTTTAAGTTTTAAATTTCTCATTATTTATCTAACGAACAATTTTTGATGTTTAAATTTGCTTATATAAAGCAAGTATTTTAAGATGGTATGTCTATCTTTACAGAAGTCTCGAAATATGCCGAAATTTAAGGAAAGATCCACTAATAGAGGAAATTGGGACGAAAGCAACATGAAAGAAGCTGTTAAATCGGTAATGGAGGGCAAGCTATCCCTGAGAGAAGCTGTAGACAGGTATGATGTACCGAGAAGCACACTTCATGATCGCCTGAAAGTTTTGAGAAGTGGCAATGAGGTTGCTTTCAAACCGAAGTTGGGACGATTTGAATCCACTTTTTCTGCAAACTTTTCTAAAGAACTTTATGATCATGTTAAAGACCAAGACGACCGTTTGATGCCATTTAGCAGGAAAGAGTTTTTGATCTAGCAGAACGTCTCAAAATCCCTCACAGATTCAATAAAGATAAGGGAACGGCAGGAAAGGACTTTTATTACAGCTTTATAAAAGAACATCCGGATATCGCATTAAGAACTGCCGAATCGACCAGCATTGCACGGGCTGTTGGTTTCAATAAACCACAAGTAGACCGTTTCTTTCATCAGCTTAATCACCTTCAAGAGAAATATAAATTCCCTCCTTCTCGAATTTATAATGCCGATGAAACAGGGGTATCAAATGTGCAAAAAAACGATAAAGTCATGTCGACAAAAGGAAAAAAACAAGTGGGCAAATTGACATCTGCGGAAAGAGGTCGGAATGTCACACTGACTTTTGCAATGAACATCACTGGTCATTTTATACCCCCCCTTTTCATTTTCCCTCGGAAAAAAATGGACAAGAACGGTCGCTTGATGATAGGTGCTCCAGCAGAAAGTGTTGCTGTTCCCCATGAGAGTGGGTGGATGAACGACGACGTGTTCTTACAATGGTTGCAGCATTTTAAGCAGCATGTTCAACCAACAGAAACGAATCCTGTTCTCTTAATTTTGGATGGGCATGCGAGTCACAAAGAGCTAGCAGTTATAGAATATGCACGCAAACATCACATCCATATGCTGAGCACGCCACCGCATACAACACATAAGTTGCAGCCGTTGGACAGGACATTTTTTAAGCCTTTTAAGGCTGCATATGCTACTGCATGTTCATCATGGATGAGAAGAAATCCTGCGGCGAGAATCACCGACTATGACATAGCTGCACTTGTTAACGAAGCTTTCGGCAAAGCAGCTAGGCTTGACATAGCACAAAACGGGTTTAAATGCACAGGAATTTTTCCTTTCAACCCGGAGATCTTCACTGAGATTGATTTTTTACCGTCATTGATGACAAACGTTGCGCATGAAGGTTGCAATCAAACATCAGTGCCCTTTTATTCATCATCAGTGCCCTCCACTAGTCATGCATTGCCCGCGATTGCCAATCAGCTTTCGGAAGCAAGTTCTTCATCACCAGTGCTCTCCACTAGCCGTGCATTACCTGCGATTCCCAGTCAGCTTCCAGAAGCACGTTCTTCATCACCAGTGCCCTCCACTAGCCGTGCATTGCCTGCGATTCCCAACCAGCTTCCAGAAGCACGTTCGTCATCACCAGTGCCCTCCACTAGTCGTGCATCACCTGAGATTCTCAATCAGCCTATAGAAGCACGTTCTTCGTCACCAGTGGCCTACACTAGTTGTCAATCTCCCAATCACTGTTCAGCAGCCTTTTATTCGTCGCCAGTGCCTTCTACCAGTCGTGCTTTGCCTTCAACAGCACCAGAGTCTTCAACTAGCACAAAAGATTTATTAAATCAGCTATCTCCACTCCCTGATGCATCAAAGAAACGTCTAGTAAGGCGGGCTCGAAAGACTCAGAAGAGCGAGATTTTAACATCTTCTCCATATAAAAAAGATTTAGAGGATAGACAGAAAGGAAATAAAAGCATTACCGCGAAAAAACAAAGAGGTAAAGGTGCCAAGAAGACGTTGGGGGCCAAGAAGACGCTAAAGACCAAGAAAAATATGCATAGTTTTACAGAAAAAGATCGAGGAAAAGACACCGAATGCATCATCTGTGGAGAATCTTTTGAAGAAGACTGGATTCAGTGCCATAAATGCAAAGACTGGGCTCATGAGGCTTGCGTTTATATAGATGCTTCAGATACTCATTATTATTGTGATGTTTGTAAGGCAAAAAAACATTTAGGTCACCACTGATATCTATGTCCGGGGCTACCCGACACAATTTGTATTGCCAAAAAATTAGGGTCTTAGTATTTTTGTTATATTTTCTTTAAAAAAATATCGTGATTTCTAATTTCAAATTAATACGGTTAAAGAAGTTCCTGGTTTGATTTATTGATAGAAATAAATATATTAAAACATATCTATTGTACTTTTATTTGCAATCCATCCAAGTGTCCGGGGCTACCCGACTTTCCCCTACTACTTATTTCATTTAATAACTTAAGTGACCATTACTTAGCATTGAAAGTTGTAATGATTTTAAACTGCTGAAAGTCAAATCGTTTTAAAATTCCACATATCATATTACGATATAATTTGCAGAAATATTAGGTTATATTTGTTTCTTTTTTTTTATGTTAATCTCGACAGGCTGACGGTCCACTTGATGGTAAGTGGCTGCCGTCGCCTAAAACACAACCAACGCCACTCGTATTGCAACTGCGCTACTGACCATAGAAGGATTAAGGATAGGTAGGAAGGGATAGGGAAATGGGCTCATGCTATTATTTCACGGTGGTCTTCTGCAGTTACTGCCTAACACAGGCCTGTCTGACACAGGCTGTCCAAATATTTTTTGTAGAAAAAAATCAAGTCGAAAGTAATTAAAAGAATAATTTCGAGGTATCAAATCTATTTTATTTGTCCTATGAGAATAATAAATACAATTTAATTAGTTTCGTTTTATATTTTAAAATGAAGTTTCCCCTAATTATTTTTCTTTGTACCACACAAATAAAGTCGCTCTTTTAGGATATAAGCCGCTCTTTGGGACGATACAAGTCCTTTATTCACAACATTTTGTCTACAAATACACATATTTTAGACCGATAACTATACAAAACAGCGAAAAATAAATTTTTAGAACTTACCATTTGCTGTCAACTTTTTATTTGAAGGTAAAATTTAAATTTTTACCTTCAACTGTAGAGTAATTTTACATTTTCCGGGTATTCTTCTGTTTTAGATTGCAAACGTAAACAACAAAGTGCAACTTATGTAAAACCGATAGGTCTTAGGGGCGGTTTAGGAGGCTTGCAGGTTGCAATGCCCAGGGGCGAGGTTCACGTCTCGAACAAATACATGCATTATGGATTGTCGTAAAATATTTATTTATTACTATTGGACAATGTAGCAAATATTTAACTACATCTCTAGAAACAGTTCACTATTGTGTGGCTCTTCGTCTCAGATTTTTTTATATTCTACTTGTTTACCCATAGATGGAGTTGTTTATATATTTAATCTGATCTATGTATTATTATGTTTATTGATCTCTTTATATATTTGATCGCAGAAAAAATTTCATTTCTTAAGCACGTTCTCTATACAGGCGCATGTTTTATTTATTTATTTATTTAACAGCAGGTTATGACCGAGTGAGTATAAAATCTACCTATGAATATTTCCTTTTTCATGCGGGATTTAAAATGATGATCACTTATTTTAACTATAAAATAAACGTTGTAATGGATGTAATGGATGGATGTACTGGATTCCTTCTCTAGTAGTAATGGGACGTATGTAAACGCTGATACTGATTACTTGTTCAGCAACTGATTATATGTACAGCAACTGTTGTTTTTTGCGATATGTTTCAATTAGTTGGCATTGTAATTGAATGAAAAACAAAGTCGGCGGGAGACGCAGCATGCGGATAAAATGCTCTGTAGTGCACTAATGAACGTCACAGTGAAGAGCACTCACTAATGAATATAACACTGAGCTTTGGAATCTCACGTGTACCTAATAGGCTGAATATTCTTAATTACATGTCACTGACGGGAAGGTGGTTTGTTCACTTTGAAGCCAAAAGCCGATTTGATGCTTAGCATTTTTTCATTTAATGTCAAATGGATTTTTTTATTTAGTATCTTACATAAATAAAAACAATTCGCTCAATGTGTTGCTAAGCGCAAAACTCGAGGACGACAATATTTTCCTCAAAATATTCGTTAAAATCCGAGTAAGGTTTTCATGAAAAGAAAAATTAGAAAAAGAATCCTGAAAAATTGCATCCCAGGAATGTTGGAGGCGGGTCGCTTGTTTTAAATATAACTTATATATTATTTTATTTTATTAAATAAATTTTAATAAAATAAATTATATATGATGAATTTAAAAAAAAAACAATTATAAGGTTTAGAATAATCAAAAGATCATGAAACGTCAATGATATAGTTCTTAGTTGGGCATTAATTTAAATACTTAAGGCTTATCCTTCCAAAAAATTAAATTTTTGCAACATTTTGTAACAGTATTATTCATTATATATACGCCTTTTCTTCAGCGAAAAAAATATATGTTTATCTACAAGATATGAGGAATGATTTGTTGGGATTAAAAATTTTATTTTATTGAAATTGATTCAGGAAAAAAATTCTAAACTCACCCCTTTTATTTTCAGTTATAACAATCTCACTTCTACAATATTTATCAAAAGATTATGAAATTTTGTACACTTATGAAGATAACAATGTAGCATGATTTGTTGGAAGCGCTTTTTGAAAATTCGTAAAATTGAATTTTATATAATGTTTTTATCAAAAATATTTCCCCACTTACTCAGCGCTAGCCCGTTCTCGTCCATAAAATCAGTGCGGGGCGAGTCGTGATGCTAGACGGACCTGTGCCGCGTTGCGCTTCATCAAATTATTAATTTTTACGTAATAAACAAAGAATAAACATTTTAGTTGTAGAACAGACAGTGCATGATAGCGTATATAATACTTTAATAGGTTTTCTTTTTTGTCTTTTTAATTAAATCTTTAAAAAACTAAATATAAATTATGTTGTAATATAATATTCAATTTATTAATAATCTGAAATATTCAATTTGAATATTCAATTAATAATTCATCTGTATATATACTTGTTATCTAAATTTAATAAAGATAGGAAGTAAGCAAAGGAGGCAAAAGCGTAATATATCAAAAAAATAAACCAAACGAGGAAGGAAAGTTTTCATGAATTTTAATTAATTAATTAATTAATATTAATAATAATTAATTATTAATTAATACATATAAATTAATAAGCCTAATAAATAAATAATAAAGCCACTATAAAGCCGGATTCCCACTCACGTATCTAGTGACTCATCGAATTGTTCTCCTAGAAGGAGCGGTGGGGGGTTTCCCTATTGTAGGTGGTTGCGTAGGGGACGCCCCCGTGACCTCCAGAAAAATCCGATATCCTCGGTACACCGTTCTGGTAAAAAGTTGGTGAGCGGTTCTCGGAAACTATGAGGGATAGAAGGGTGGCGTTTGCAGAAGGTCATAGAGGGTGATTGGTAGTCACCAAGGAAAGTGTCATCCGGTCTAACGGGGCACCAAAAAAAAAGCCCCCTCCTTGGACCCCCCCGACCATAACTCGGAAACGGCGCGTCACAGCCGTGTCGTGTTTGGGCTCATCGGGAACGTCTCGACGAGATAAAAAATTTGCCGCCCCCCTCGGGCCCCCCCGACCGTAACTCGGAAACGACGCATCACAGCCGGGTCGTGTTTGGGCTCAGCGCGGACGTCTGGACGAGATAAAAAATTTGGCGCCCCCCTCGGACCTCCCCGACCGTAACTCGGAAACGGCGCGTCACAGCCGTGTCGTGTTTGGGCTCATCGGGGACGTCTCGAAGAGATAAAAAATTTGACACCCCCTCGGACCCCCCCGACCGTAACTCGAAAACGGCGCATCACAGCCGGGTCGTGTTTGGGCTCATCGGGGACGTCTGGACGAGATAAAAAAAATTGACCCCCCGCGGACCCCCCGACCGTAACTCGGAAACGGCGCGTCACAGCCGTGTCGTGTTTGGGCTCATCGGGAACGTCTCGACGAGATAAAAAATTTGCCGCCCCCCTCGGACCCCCCCGACCGTAACTCGGAAACGGCGCATCACAGCCGGGTCGTGTTTGGGCTCAGCGGGGACGTCTGGACGAGATAAAAAATTTGGCGCCCCCCTCGGACCTCCCCGACCGTAACTCGGAAACGGCGCGTCACAGCCGTGTCGTGTTTGGGCTCATCGGGGACGTCTCGACGAGATAAAAAATTTGACACCCCCTCGGACCCCCCCGACCGTAACTCGGAAACGGCGCATCACAGCCGGGTCGTGTTTGGGCTCATCGGGGACGTCTGGACGTGATAAAAAAAATTGACCCCCCCCGCGGACCCCCCGACCGTAACTCGGAAACGGCGCGCGTCACAGCTGGGTCGTGTTTGGGCTCATCGGGGACGTCTGGACGAGATAAAAAATTTGGCGCCCCCCCTCGGACCCCCCCGACCGTAACTCGGAAACGGCGCGTCACAGCCGTGTCGTGTTTGGGCTCATCGGGGACGTCTCGACGAGATAAAAAATTTGACACTCCCTCGGACCCCCCGACCGTAACTCGGAAACGGCGCGCGTCACAGCTGGGTCGTGTTTGGGCTCATCGGGGACGTCTCGACGAGATAAAAAATTTGACACTCCCTCGGACCCCCCCGACCGTAACTCGGAAACGGCGCGTCACAGCCGGGTCGTGTTTGGGTTCATCGGGGACGTCTCGACGAGATAAAAAATTTGACGCCCCCCTCGGCCCCCCCCCGGCCGAAACTCGGAAACGGCGCGTCACAGCCGGATCGTATTTGGGCTCATCGGGGACGTCTCGACGAGATAAAAAATTTGACGTAACCATGGTCAACGGTTACAAATAGACCCCTCATGTTAGGTATCATTTGAAAGGATGAGGGTAATCTATCAACACCATCCTCCCAGCCCCCCTCCGCTCCCCCCTTACTCCCCCCCCTCCTTTAAAATTACACAATTAATAATAATAAGACCCAAAACCAAACCAAAACAATTAGACATGGCAAAAGACAAGACAAAACGAAAACAAAATGAAAACGTGAATAAATTTTCTACAAGCATTTGTTTTTTTTTTTAATTCTATTGACATGAATTTTAAAAATTATAAAAAAGGGCTTTTGATAACTTTTAGAAAAATCAAGCGCTGAATCAAAAATATGGAGAAAATAATAAATGTTAAGTGTGCCTTTCACAGTTCAATATACCCTAAAAAGCCCCACAGAGTTTCCATTTAATCCACTCAGCCGCTTTTTTGTCCCACTCGATAGATTTTTTGAAAAAATTGAAGAAGTAAGATTCTCGCTCTAAAAAGTTCGTAATCTTTATCAAAATGAAAAAAAAAACACTTTTTGTCTCAATTTATTGTCACTTCACTCACTTGGTGAATTTGAAAAAACATATAAAAATTAAAAAAAAATTATTACCGCCGGCATTAGCGTTACCCAAACAAAACATACCACGCGAAGTTTGCACGGTTGGTGCAAAAACTCAATTGTTTTTACTGAAAATTAAAAAATTTGTTAGTTTTGATAAAAACTTTTGTTTGGCTCTTTTACCATATATTTTATATTCGTATAAAGAAATATACATACATCTATACATATAAATAAAATTGGAGTGTCTGTTTGTAATATTGAAATAACCGTTTTTTACTACATGCATATGAATATATATACTGTAACGGTATAAAATCCCGTACATAATTAAATATTGAATTCCTTATAAAAGTATAGTAGTTTCGTATATGAAACTCCTATAAAATTATTGTTTTTGTTCAATTACCTTTCGTATAATTATTAATTTAAACGGGAGTCAGGTAGTACGAAGCGCGATGTATTGTCCTACCTTAAATTTAAAAATTCATCATGCGCTTCGATATGACCTTATTTGGTAATGTTGGCCTTCATTTCTCATTACCCGCGTAATTAGTTATTTTATTACCCACTAAAATTATCAAAATCCATATGCGAGGGGGGCGCGTCTCGCCCCACCCCGCGGCCCTTTAAAATACGGAGCACGCCGCGCTCGGCCACACTGGCCACAATGTAGTTACAAGTATCAAATTTGAAATAGTTTGCAGGCTGCGCCTCGCGCCTGTTTTATGATAATTAGCTGTTATAATTTATAATTTAAAATGTAGTTGTTTATATTAGTGCCACTTATCTACGCCCCAAATTAGGGTAAGTCTTTTATCCGTCTCAGCTAAGCCTAGCTTCATTGTTCTAGCCAGCTTACTTAGCTCATTGTGATATTGTGTATGCTTGTGTGCCGACTCCTTACAGCTTCAGACAGCCCGCCTGTTGACCGGACGAGGGCGACCGACCGTCGCCGCCGTCCGCTTAATATTGTAAATTGATAAAATTATAGCTATTCCTATTTCTTTTTAATTGTAAAGGTCTCGCGCCACCGGCCAGTAGTTGCTTGTATAGCTATTGGTGTTCGCCCGGGCCGGTGGGTACGCGAGACCTTTCTAAAGGAGCATCGTTGTACACCGGCACAATACTGGCATATTCCAGGGTTCGACGTTCGGGTTGAAGTCCCGCTCCAACTTCGACTTACGGGTTGACGAGCCAGCCATATTCCAACAAACGGGTTGACGAGCCAGCCACACTCCGAGGTTCTTCCGGAGGTTCCGAGCCACACTCACCGCTTCTTCGTCCCGGCTGAAGACTCCGGGGAAGCAGCTGCTTGGCTGACGCCGCTCGCCGCCACCCGCTGCTGACCTTCGTAGCCGGACCAACTTACCCACCGGCTCCTGACGTCGTGCGGCACACCAAAGTTAGGTTTCCCCCCTTTTCGTATCGGGTCAACGAGCGAGCTAGAGGCTGTATCGTGAATTACCGACTTTCAATAACCCACGTCCCTGATCTCTCAACCTATAAAATTGTATTCTGTGAATTGTATCCCACGTGTAATTAGTAAAGTGTTAAATAAATAATTGTTCGCGGAAGAGTCTCATCTGTAATTTATCATCCCGCATCCCAACGCATATTAACAAACACCGCGACAATACGTACATACACCATATATGAGTACATACACCAAAATAAACCAACCACATAACCAAACCAAATTTTTGTCTGTCTGGGTGTCTGTTTGTTCCGGCTAATCTCTGAAATGGCTGAACCGATTTTGACGGGACTTTTATTGGCAGGTAGCTGATTTAATAAGGAGTAACTTAGGCTACGTTTATTTTAGAAAAAATACACCCCGGGCCAAGCCGGGAGCGCGCCGCTATACACTCTAAAAACATAACCCTCGTTGTGGCGCAGACAGGTAAAAATTTTTACTAGGTAACATAATTTACTACCTAAATAACAAAACACGCTTCATTGTTACTGAATTATCCCTCTACATTGTAAATAATTATAAATTTGTAGTATGTATTTGCAGTAAAGTAGGCAGTCGACTATGTCGTGCCTTTGTCGTCTAGTCTCCATACTACTCTTTGCCATCTCTGTGCGGTCGATCTCTTGTAGAGGGTGGCGCGGGGAAATTAGCCTAATAATTCAAGGCCAAATCGGCGTTATACACCTTAAGTATAAAATTTAGACAATGGTGGAAATCCAAATTTCAAGTTAATTTCTATCATATAACTAATTATTTATTTTACATAGACTTTACATACATAGAAAGTTCATTTACATAGTTGACCTTTCTAGAATCGAACCTGGCTGGCTTTTCAAATATGCCAACGGGATAATGGGATCTATTGTATAAATAGTTGTATAAACATTTAAAATAAATATAAAGCGTTTCAAATGAATATATATGGCTTGTCTGTGTTCGTTCCCTATATATGGATGTTTTAAATATGCCAGACAGGCTACACGATTTTGCTTCCTTGTTCGTGTCAATTATTTGGTATAGCTTTTATGATACTGAAAAAGATTTTTCATTTAGCGACTCGCTCTAAGAATAATGCAATGGGTTATAAAGATTTTAGACTATATAACCTGACCCTAGGTTCGTACGGAGTTAAAATTTACAAAAATCCCTTCTTACTTGAATAAGCCTATGTATTCCAAATTTCAGCTTTCTAGACTTAGTAGTTTTGGCTGTGCGTTTGTTTTTTATAATTTTTTAAATTTTTGTTTTGGCTATCAAAGCCATTTTTATAAAAAACAAAAATTTTAGATTTTAAATGTAGATTTTAAATTTTAGATTTTAAATGTAGATTTTAAATGTAGATTTTAAATTTTAGATTTTTAATTTTAGATGTTGAATGTAGATTTTAAATTTTAGATTTTACTACGTAATTAACGTCAACATTTTATTTTTGAGCGGGTAAGACTTTGTACGATGTGTTTATGTTTCCATGAAGTTATCAAACATTTAATAAATTAGTATAAATCATTACGATAATTCAGGAGTATGGATATTCAAGGGACCCCAATTTGTTTTAGCATTTGACTGCAAATATGTAATTTAAATTTTGTTACGTGAACGCGTTTGTGCATACCCTGCCTCTCTTCTGCTCTATCTTAAGGCATTGTTGCAAGTGCTTTTCACACCAATACAAAAGATTGCTCTAGCTCTACAAAGAGGAATATTTTATCTAAAGACATATAAAATATGCGACAAACCTGCTTGAATAGTCGCAATTTAAGTGAAAAGAATCATTTATTTCAGTTTAAATTTATTGTTAACTAGCGACCCGCTCACGGCTTCGCACGGATGTAATTTTCTTTTGCAAAACCAGAAACCTTCCTCATTTATCGCCCTTTCTATTAGTGAAAACCGTATCAATATCCGTTGGATGGTATAGAAGAATATAGCAGAGAAACAGGCAGAGGTGATTTTATTATATAATACACTAGCGACCCGGTTTCGGCTTCGCACGCATTTTTTTTCTGCAAATTATATACAAAACCTTACTTGTTAATCGCTCTTTCCATTAGTGAAAACAACATCAAAATTGTTGCGTAGGTTAGGTGGAATTAGCGAATGTACAGACAGACGCGGAAAGCGACTTCCTTACTATGTAAGGATACGTGAATATAGTAATATACATTAAGTACTTAAGTTAGTAATACAATAGTTGTATAATAAACCCAATAATTGTATTATAAATTAAATGATATTTGTTACGAAACTAAATATGTAAGTAGATAAGAAAAATGCTTGCCTACTATTTGGATGCTGTCGTCTTTGCCCAAAATTTCAACGTATGACTCTTGTACTGGATGACTTATTACATTTTTTTACACTAAAATTTATGACTTCTATAGCAGACGACCGGCCGTATTAAAGACGCGGTATATTGAATCTTTTTAAAACATTGTTTTAAATGATTTCGCTTAAATGGTGCGGCCGGCTGCACCGGGCGTGTTCTTTGACTGAGAAATAAAGGTAAATTCGTAGGTGGTAGAAGCAACACTTGAAATATCAGGCGCGGAGAGGCGAGACGGCCGGCGGCGTGCTCCAGAATATAATATCAAGGTGCTAGAGTGGCCTATATGACAACCGCTCCGTGCACGATCTTATAATGAATGGGTATACACGAGAAAATAGTAGTTCCCGAACGGATAAACGTCTGCTAGAGAATAACACTACGTAAATAGAGCTTATGTGTAGCGCTCACTGACCGCGTTTCCAGAGCGTGTATACTGCAATCGATTCCATGATTTAAAAATAGTCGATCTGGCACCGAATTAGTTTATAAGTCTGGAACTATAATAAACACTTTAACGGCACAATATTTCACATAACATTTATACATACTTTGAATTTGTATCACTAGGTATGACGTGTATACTGCAATCGTTCCATGATTTAAAAATAGTCGATCTGGCACAGAATTACTTTATAATTTGGAACACTTTCATATGAACTTATGAAACAATAATTTCACATAACATATACATACTTTAAATTTGTATCACTAGGTACATATAGCTAATTGTTAATTAGATATTTCAACGTCCAATTCGAAGACGTCTGTGCTATGTTCCCGCCAATTTAACACTGGCCGTGAATGCGCGAGCGACGCCTTTGTCGGATCCACCTCGTTTTGAAGTGCTTGCATTTTTAATTCGCCGCGCCCGGTCTCGTGCGGGACATAACTCGGGCACTCCGGGTACAACAGCTGTGCTCCCCTCTATTATGAATTCTAGTTAACGCTATCATTAACCGACACCTTCATATAAACTTGTTAATAATTAACACCAATTGGATTGAGCCGTAGCGCACAAAGATTTGTTTAGAAGCGACCATGTGTTAAATTTTTATAAATGTGAAAGTTTGTAGTTTTTGTACATTTTTGTTAGTCAATCACTTGTTAACTGTTGAATGGGTTACTATGAAACTTTGCAAACTGAATTATTGCAATGTAGGATTGTTTTGTATTCAATAATTAGTTATTTATGTCATTTTAACATCATTTCATTTTTAAATTATTCATTTTAATTGACGAGCCCGTTGGATGAGTGGTTAGGGTGCTTGCGCTAACGCTCTGTTTCAAGGTTCCCGGGTTCAATTCCCGGCAGGGTCACCTTTGGAAACGAACTTTTCAAAGTTGGCTCTTGTCTGGATCTGGAAAGTAGTGGCAGGGCACACTGCGTTTCGTAGTCATTTGGCAGCCCGTCTGGCGGCAGTAGCAATTTGCTGCTATTTGCTGTTGTGTTTTATTGAGTGAGTAAGTAATGCCATAGCCTATTTTCCTTTGGCTTCCTAATCCTTTATCCTTAAAGTTGCTATGGTCGGCAGTGTACTTGCAGCACCTGTGCTGTTATAGGCTACGGTAGCCTACCGTAGAAAGCTTGTTATTCAACCACGTGAAACTGCTGAACGGATTTAATTGAAACTTCTTACACGAATACACAGTTGACATTTGATTATTTGATTGAACTCGTAGTGACAGGGCACTCTACGTTTCGCAGTCTTAGATGGGGCAACCCGTCTGGCGGCAGTAACTACCTGTTACAGAAGATCAGCACGAAATTATAACCTGTGCTGTGTTAAAATAAGTGAGTAAAGTTTGACAAATATCTTTTATTCTATCAAGATTAGCAGCGGATTTGCATTCTTATGGTATTGCTTGTGTTTGTAGGCGACGGTAACCAGTTACCCTCATCAAGGGGATCGTTAGCCATCAAGTTGTTTTTATTATGTAAAAAAACAATTTTAGTTCAGAATCTCTTTAAAGGAGGCGCAAGCAGAGTATAAGCAAAGTTATATCTCCCTATAACTTATAAGTCGGTAGCAGCGTGGATTCAGCCTCGACCCTTATTAGCTTGTCATTCCATCTTGTGGGTGGACATACTACGCTGCATTGGTTGGTTCGTGATCTCCTAAGTACTATGTGTCCTGCCCACTTGCTACTTCAACTTATTAATTAACCTACGTCGGGTTATATCGGTGACGTTTGTTTGTCTACGAATCCTCGTTCTGATTCTGAAAATTTTGAAGCATATATCTTTTTAAGCTACGTTAAGATTCATACGAGAGAATTTCATTTATGTTAATAAAACTAGTTGTTTCAAGTGTATAATGACATATCTATATATACTGAAACTCAGAAATTCATGGATTAAAGCAGTTGCTTCCGAATTCTAAAAGCAAGCGTACTCGAAATAAAGTATCACATTATTTTCCAAACAATCTTGATAAGTGATGTTACAAAAGGAATAGAAAAGTATCTACACATTTACATTTGTCAACACGAAAGAATGAATAGTAATTCAAAATATTCCGTGTTTCTCGTATAGAGAAAGTTACTGAAACACCGATGAAATCATATTGGATGTCACCGAATGTTTTCATCCAAGTTTTATTGAGCAGATAAATGTGAGCCCTTGGGGACAACACGCCGGCACTTTTTCGATATAAGTGCCGATGACAAAGAAAGGGACACTGCTTGTCTTGATTTGAAATGTATTATTACCTAATAAAATAGAGTTTACAGATTTATTTTTGCAATATTCTTCTAAATATATCTCATTCGTTTTTTACTCTGGCTTTGAGTTTTTTTTGTTAAATAATATTTCGTATTTACATTAGCTATTAAGATATGGTGTCAGTTACAATTGAAAAAAGTTCAGAACTTACCTACATAGAGCCAGCGAACTTGCAGGATATATTATTTCTATGCATAGATCCCAGTTGTAAGATACTATATTACTTATCTTAACTATACAGTGAGCACTTGAGCTGAATCTTGAGGAAAATAATCTGTACATTATGGTATAATGCACATAATGTATTTGCAGTAATAAGCAAAGCTGTCCTTAGGAATATTTCTTGATATTGTTACTTTAAAATATGTATAAAAGGAATGGTACCATTTCCTGTTTATTTACTATAGTCTTTCAGTGCAGTAGCGTTGAGTTGAGTGAATCTAACGAGACATGTAATGTGATTATGGTCGAGGAGTGATCGCAGCGCAACGTGATCCCCCGTTTAATTCAAGCTCGGGTGCCGCGCGATCCTGTTTTAGGAAACAATCCCCGTGATCCCGGCGTGATGTTGCATAATGTCGGTGCGCCCGAGCCTCAGCCTGAAATAGACCCTACAACAACCACTTCATCTATCAATTAAAAAAACTCTACGGGACAAATATACGGGAAAAACACTAAGCAATTATGCTAGTAAGTTATAACGATATTGTTTTATGAAAAAGTGACGTAGGTCCCTTACTTTACTTCATTTCAAGAATTTGCTTAAGTTCATTTCAAGAAGCACTTGTAGCACTATCAATTGACCGCAGCCTATCTGCCAGCCTTAACATAAAAAAAAGTTGTCTAAGTCTAGTGTCTAAGTTTTTAGTATACCTAAACATTAAATGATATTATTTCACAGTTGATTCTGCCGTGAAAGTTATTGTTGGATAAGTTTGTGAATGTGAACAAAACCATTGAAGTGTGGGGATTCGTCCGAAGCCAAAGTTCCCCATCATACCTGCGTCACTTGAAAATTGAAAAACTTTTGCAATGCCTTTCTTATGGAAATAGTTCACGACTACGTTTGAGTGAGTTGTCATTGTAGAGATTCAGAAATGCATTAAAATAATACAGCCGTTAAATCATATATTTGTGTTTCACATTAATTTTGTCTTAGTGAACTAACTGCCTTAACTCGGAGATATTAAACATTAACCAGCCTTATTAAACAGCTTTTCTATTATAGGTATTATAGGTAGACTGTTTATTTGTTTAATGTCAAATATAACAGTAATTCATAAAATTAAGAAAAAGAAGAGGAATTCTAGGTGGGCGTGACTCGTGCTCTGAAATTTCGACTAAAATTTATAGAAATCTAAATTTTTATAGAATAGCTACATGACAGTAAGCAATTCTATGTAATACTAGATGGTGCCCGCGACTTCGTCCGCGTTGAAAAATAAAAGATAAAATATACAATCCGTGCCGTGAAACACAACAGCACATTGTTTTGCGGTGGTATTAGGTGTGTAGGTAATTCTGTAAGGAGTTGACCACTTCATGAGTGAGGAACGCACTTACATTTCCTTCTGAATTCTGTACAGATACAATATATTTACAATAACTTTTCTGCTTATCACATTTATCGATCACATTTATGTGAATATTTGAAAAAAAAAAAAAATGTATAAAAAATATGCTTCATAAAGGAATTTTGTTTTTCATGAATGGGTTAATAACTAAGTATGAAAAAATATAAAATGATAACAAAAGGCAGTTTAAGTTAAAAATTGGTGCATAGCAGATCGCACGGTGCGCGAGTGGCGGCCGCCGCGCGCCGGCAGGTGCCTCAAATTACCGCATTTGTTACACGTTTACACGAAACTGTATCAATATTTCATGTGGATTTACACGCGCTACTATCGCGACGGTTTCCCTTTATCTGTCCCAAATGCACGCGATTTCCAATTTTAAAATTATTCAAACTCAACCGTAACTGTAGCGGCTGGGCAAATTGGGAAACACTCTCTTATAACTGACAGTAGGTAATTAACCAAATAACCACCCTCTTACAGAAAACCACAGTGACATGACTACTTCTGTATATAGCACAGAAATAGGAACAACAACATTGCTTTTTTGTGTCTGCAGACTGGCTGACGGTCCACTTGATGGTAGGTGGCTACCGTCACCATAACACAAGCAACGCCTCAGGTGCTACAAGTACGTTGGCGATTACAGTAAGATTAAGGATAAGGAATTGTAAAAGGATAGGGAAATGGGCTCTATCATCCCTTACTCACTCACCGAAACACAACATCACACGTTCTGTTATTTCACGGTGGTCTTTTGTAAGATAATGGTTACTGCCGCCAGACGGGCTGTCCAAATGACTGCGAAACGCAGTGTGCACTGCTACTACTTAAAATTCATTGAAGAAGGTGAAAAAACGAGCTGTTATTTTGCCGTGGTCTTCTTTAGAGGGTAGCTAGAGTTACTGTTGCCAGACGAATGCTTGCCACTACTAGAACAAATTCTAGAATAAATACCACTAAGTCTAAATCTATATAAATAAAATCAGAGTGTCTGTCTGTGATTTGCGAAAAACTGCCTCAAACTAAGCTTAGAGAGTCATTCGCATGCTGTTAAAACGTAAATAACTTTTTTTAGAATTGTTGTCTGTCTGTCTGTCTGTCTGTCTGTCTGTCTGTCTGTCTGTCTGTCTGTCTGTCTGTCTGTCTGTCTGTCTGTCTGTCTGTCTGTCTGTCTGTCTGTCTGTCTGTCTGTCTGTCTGTCTGTCTGTCTGTCTGTCTGTCTGTCTGTCTGTCTGTCTGTCTGTCTGTCTGTCTGTCTGTCTGTCTGTCTGTCTGTCTGTCTGTCTGTCTGTCTGTCTGTCTGTCTGTCTGTCTGTCTGTCTGTCTGTCTGTCTGTCTGTCTGTCTGTCTGTCTGTCTGTCTGTCTGTCTGTCTGTCTGTCTGTCTGTCTGTCTGTCTGTCTGTCTGTCTGTCTGTCTGTCTGTCTGTCTGTCTGTCTGTCTGTCTGTCTGTCTGTCTGTCTGTCTGTCTGTCTGTCTGTCTGTCTGTCTGTCTGTCTGTCTGTCTGTCTGTCTGTCTGTCTGTCTGTCTGTCTGTCTGTCTGTCTGTCTGTCTGTCTGTCTGTCTGTCTGTCTGTCTGTCTGTCTGTCTGTCTGTCTGTCTGTCTGTCTGTCTGTCTGTCTGTCTGTCTGTCTGTCTGTCTGTCTGTCTGTCTGTCTGTCTGTCTGTCTGTCTGTCTGTCTGTCTGTCTGTCTGTCTGTCTGTCTGTCTGTCTGTCTGTCTGTCTGTCTGTCTGTCTGTCTGTCTGTCTGTCTGTCTGTCTGTCTGTCTGTCTGTCTGTCTGTCTGTCTGTCTGTCTGTCTGTCTGTCTGTCTGTCTGTCTGTCTGTCTGTCTGTCTGTCTGTCTGTCTGTCTGTCTGTCTGTCTGTCTGTCTGTTCGGGGTAATCTCAGAAACGGCTGAAGCGATTTCGATGAAACTTTGCAGACATGAAGAGGGGGTCGTCAGGAGTAACATAGGCTACTTTTTGTTTATGTAAATTGCGGTACATACACCAAAATAACATTTTGGTGTATGTACCGCAATCCGGAACAACTGTCTGTTTGTTCCGGATAATCTCTGAAATAGCTGGACCGATTTTGACGGGAATTTTATTTGCAGGTAGCTGATGTAATAAGGAGTAACTTAGGCTACGTTTATTTTAGAAAAAATACACCCCGGACGAAGCCGGGAGCGGGCCGCTAAATGTATTGCTAAGCACAAAACTCGAGAACGGGTGGACCGATTTTAATTCTGTCTTCCCTCATGGACAGAGGGATAATCAGGGAAGGTTTTTACGTTAAAAAAATGCACCTCGGGCGAAGCCAGGAGCGGACCGCTAGTAGTGTAATAAAAGCCAGAAACCAAAAACTCTAAAAGCACACAAAAGAAATTATCCTATGCATATACAAAGTGATTACTTATGCAAATAATGAAAGAAGCGTTGCAATATTAAAACGCATTCACTGAATACAAACTAAGTTCTTTAAAAACAAGAATGTGTTGTGCAGATAATGGGGCGAACCCGTAGAGGAAACAAATTGTTTCGGTCGTAATCAGGCTTTGGATTAATACGAATTAAAATGTTACATAGTATAACTACATAAACACTGTAACAATTGGATTCTACTAAATTGAATTTAAATCACGATATATTGAGAGCAGAACTATCGAGAATGTTAGTAGTTTAAAATAACAATGTAAATATCTGTGTATTCTTTAGAGCACATAAAGGTATAAAAGGATAAAAAGTAGCCCAAAGTAATGTGCAAATTGAAATGTCCAATGATCGTATACGGACACAAACTTCATTAACAATAAATAAGGGATTCTATTGTTAATGACGTTTGTGGACACGTTGTCAGAGGATGCGGCCATATGATATTATGGCGGCAGTATGGCGGCCATATATGTATAATATATTTAATATGATTCATACCCTCTATGACCGTGAAATAAATGCAAAAGGGTGGTTACTGCCGCCAGACGGGCTGCCCAATTTAAGACAGTGTGCCCTAATATTAGGTAGGTATTTAAAATGACATACTTAAATCAAACACAAAAATATTGCTTGGCCAAAAACAGTTCGTGCGTCTTGTTTGTGCCATGCACACGGGCGAACGCGAAGGTTAGCTAACCGCCCAGTCGACGCGATTATCCGACTACCTATGCTGTAGAGTGTAGAGTACTAGTTACACGATAGATTTACATTTTGCTGCTGCCATTATAGTGCAATTTATGCTTTATAGTCAAGCGTTTGTATTCTAATATAACTTGCACAGTCATTTCGTCCAGCGTTTGATTCTAGGTAATGTTTAAAAACGCATCAATGTATTGCTTAGCAAAAAAATTTACGTGTACTTATTAACCTTTTTCTTTTAAAGGCAAAGGAAAATTATTTTAAAGGAAAAGGAAATACATACAAGTTTAATAAATACATAGTCGTTGTTACTAATAGGTTGTAAAATTTTTGAAACATTTGTTTATATAAATATATACCTATTTGAAAATAAATTGACAAGAACGCTTGCTGCAGACTTTTATAATAATAAAAGTGTTTATAATAATTTTTTTTTTCAATAATTAATATTATTAATTAAAATTGAAAACTTGCTTATTCTTTCAGGTGTTTTCACTTATTCTTATTTCACTTCCGGTATCCTTTTTGTTTGTATACATTTCTAACACGTTAAACAAATAAATTAATAATCCTTTTCATAAAAAGGAAAATAAATAAAAGATAATGTTTTTAGTTTTTTAAAATGTTTTAATAATATTGTAAAAACTCAACAATGTGCATAATTAAACATTTATATTCTTGGATAGAAAACTTTAAATTGGTCTTATTTAAAGTGAAAACTTTTTGGTATTTATAACAAACATGACGGCACTTTTGACTTTTGCATCACAACATAGCTTTTACATGGCTATAGATAGAGTTTGATGTTGTTGTAACAAGACTTTCTCCTGAAATATATCAATAGATGACAAATTAGTTAAATAGGAATAAATATACCTCTGAAATGAACTACCACGAAAGTCTTAACAAAATGTACACAAGAAATGCAACAAGAGTAACTGAACCTTTTCAAGCCCCTGTTAATAGGATTGTTTGCGGAGTGTCTCCCTCGTTTACCGCTTGTACCTCGCATTCGTGTTCCGATACAGGTAGGTACCACTCCATACTATCTTCCATTTGCTTCCCGTATTTACAACATAGCTGTTCGCTTGTTGACTTAGGACTGATATTTTTGGCAGAGCCGTGTATTAGCGCTCTCTTGAGCTCGCGTTTGTTAACTTATATAACCAATTTACACCCTCCTTCATTTTATTATCTAGGGCGAATTTATTTACTCTATTTGCACTCTGATCTCTGACTTACTGATTATTATCTCTTTCTATGTTTATATGATTTAATATAAAATGAGTTTTTTTTTAATGCCAAGGTCGACAGACGGGCTAACGGTCCATTTGACGGTATGTGACTTCCGTTGCCTATTACACAAGAAAAGCCATAGGTGCTGCAAGTGCACTGCTGACCATAGAAGGGTTAAGGATAAGGGATAAGGAAGGGATGGGGCAATGGGCTCTGGCATCACTTACTGACCGAAACACAACATCACATCATAATCTTATAAAATATGATCTTTATAACTGTTTTTTAACTAACATATATTTCCAATCGTATCTGTACAATTACATTCATGCGAATTAAATTTAAAAATGGAATTCTATCTTTTTTATACCTTACCAATTCTAATTAGGTTATCGATTTAGTGGTAGTCTCGGCTCATATCTAGATTCAATAAAATAAGTGGCCCAACAGGGTGGAGCTCTGTTGGAAAAGAGTCGCAGTAGTAAAGGCGCAATCATCTAATGAATGCTTCCGGGCAGATAAGCTTCGATTAAATGGTCTCTTTATTGCAAAAGGAAGGCGCGTTCTGTTATATGTTCATGTACAGATATCCAACCTACTTATTTATCACTGCATTCTGTTTATATATAGCCTAGTAGTTGTGTTAGTTGCGTTAAAGATTAAGGCTAACTTAGACTTTGAGTTGATTTTGTATAAGAGCTTCTTTTCTATTTTTAAAGATACAAGTGAAAGAATTTTTGGATACTTTTTATGTAATGTGTTATTGATATGGAGAGAGCTTTTATATAGAATAACATATTAACAACATAAGTCCTAGACTATATGGAGTAAAACTCTATATGTTATATAGAACGGGCTATGATTTTTAAAATTTAAAATTATACTGGGGACAAACATTTTGGACACGAGATTAAGTGGAGTCGTCACTACCGGACATACGTTAAAAGCGACAAGTATTTATTTAATGTAACCGAACTGAAAGAACAGTTAGTTATACGTGAAATTATAGGTTAAGTACCTAGGTGTATAAGTAACACTAGGATTTATCGCTTGCATATCCTTTCAGCGGGTAGATAATGACCGCAGTAAAACGTTTAAGCACGGAATAACTGCCGCTGGAAGCCGTTATTACAATATTATGAATGGCTTTCCTCTACGGTGGCGGTGCTTCGCACCCGTAGCGCCTTCCTACTTTACTCACCTATGCTTGGTTACAAATTACCGAAACTTTACGTTTACAAAATTAATTCTCATCCATTAACTACGGTTAACTACGGTTGTGACTCGTATAGAAAAAGCAAGGCGTGGAACCAAAAGGGAAGCATTCGAAATTATCCGCTCCCTGGGCTTAAAAAGAGAGCGACGTTATAAATTTGTTTTTCTAACAGAGAAATTACTTCGGGATTGAATGCGCAAACAAAAAGCGATTTAACATCAATTTAGGGTAAATCCAGTCACATACACACCCACGTGGAATCGTGAGGCGTAAATGTTAATGTTGTACATGTTTAGTTATAATTAGTATTTATTTGTTCATATAGTTTATACCCTACATATATAGTCCTAACTATATACTAATATATTATAAAAAGGAAAGTGAGTATGTTTGTTAATCTTTCACACCTACTCAACTGAACATTTAAATGTTTGGTGTACAGAAAACTTGATAGGGTACGTTTGATCTAGAAGAAAAGTAGCTAAGTGTTACTGAAGGACGCGGAAGAAGAGGCGGGAAAAAGCTAGTGAGTGTATAAGTCTTAAAATCCTTGTACTGTGAACATTTAAGACATTTTTTTAAAACATATTGCTAAAACATTTAATCAAATTAATAATTTAGTTAATTAATGTAAAGATTGATGCCCGTTTATAGAAAAAAAGGATACCAGAAGAGTTCGTGTGTGTAGGATTGGTACTTATATATTGGTGCGTTGTTAATAAACTCGTTCTCCAAGTAGATCTAGCTTAAATACAGTATAATCTAGAATACTTATTATGCCGGAATTTCTTTTTTAAAAGCGGATGAAACCGCGAGTCAAAACAGTGTATCAAAAAAATGTTCTTACATATTGACGTGCTATATATTGTAATAAATTTAGTACACCACAGTTTTATTTTTCTCAATGCATCGCTGTATTTATGTGCAGACACATTTCCTTTCCTTGCAAGGAATCCTATGAGCATGCGAGGACTACCTTGCTTCAGGCGACACGCTAGTAATTAGCAACACTTTCCTTCCGCTACAAGTCTCATTGCGACGAGAGCTTTTTCATTCATTTGTGTATAACACATTTTTTTCTATTTTCCCTATACATGAATGAAGCGTGACTGTTCTACGCAAACAATGTTTAGATGGTAAGAGAAAAAAAAAATGCAACTGCATAAAATTCTTTTACAATATTCTTTGGTCTGTAAATCTGGGTTGCTGTGGAGTATTTTGCAGATTATATTATCATTAGTCGAGAAGTTTAGGATTGCCTCTTGAGGGGAAAATCTTGCATATGCATTAAAGCAGATGCCTATGTGGATGATGAAGCTTAGGCCCTATCGTCTACATAAAATGCATATTTTGTAACGAATAGAGACTGTAAAGTAAAAGGGATTAAAGGGAAACATATATATCAAAATTGCAAAGGTTTTATAAGAAATTTATAAATTAATAAATAAAATTATCAGAACATTACCTAATTATAAGGAAGATTTTTGGAGATTTATCACAAATATTTGATTATTTAAATAAGAACACAAATAATTTATTCACTTTTTTACATAAATAAACAAATTAATAAAGCGAATGAAACTGTTATTATTTACAAAATGTAGACCTTTTAGTGAATACATACTATTTACACATAGATACACATAAATATACACATATAGATTTACAGACGTATATAGGTTACATATATTTTAGATATAGGTTATAAAACACATAAATGTTCTGTGTGCTAAAAACCTTCCTCGAATTTGATGCTTTTGGTCTGCTTTTTGGCTTATAGAAGCGTCAACGCGGACGGCAGTGTCTTATAATTGCGGTATTAGAATAACTACAAAATTGTAAATTGGAAATGATGTTAACTTGCTCTAAATTTGGAAGCACACTTTGACATAATACTTGTGTGTTCAAGAATAAGAGCATACATGGCTCAAAAATCCTTACCATCCTTATGGGACTAGTAGTAACGTTATATTATCTCCTCACGCCAGAAGGAAGGCCTTTGTGAAAAGTGATTTTTTAGACTTGATGGACGTGAGATAGACTTCAGCTGATGCACATGAATCCTTACTATACTTACTAGTAATATTACTTTTATATTATAAATGTATATTTATAATATAAACAATTTAGTTATATTTTTTTTAAATTCCAATTGTAAGTTGTTTTTAGTCCCGACATGTCCTTGTAGTATTGTGTAAGCACTTGAAATGGGTTTGTGGAATATTAAGAGCAACAAATGAAGGTAAGGCTATTTAATTCGGTTTCATTCTTAAGTAATTCACACAACGACATCCTTTTTAAGACAACAAAGGGATTTTTGGTGTTCATAAGTACTTTCTTTCTGCAAAAAGGGTATGAGAATCACTAGGGAGAATGTTTCAATTTAAAAAATACCTTCTTTTTGTCCATATTCAAATTATTGTCATCGTCCTTTAAATTCCTCATAATCCGTCCAATTTTGAATCGTCGAGCAGCGACGGCGTCGGCGGTCGGGTCGCAGTAATCAAGACGGCTTCACTTGGATTTCATTTCGTACATTGGATATGCGGACGTCTGTAATGTGCCTCACGAAGATAATACAAGCCAAGTCTGCGTCAAAATATACCAATTAAACTACAAACAAACTCTGTTATAAATATGACAGCAGTAATATACTGCTACCGACAGACATGAACTGTGCGATCCGTCTAGTATATAGCAGTAATTAGGTACTGCCATATAGAAGAAAACATCGCGAAATATTTATGGGGCATTTAGCCGTAGCAAAGTACACATATTAAGAAATATTTTATCTCCTAAGGTACATATTTTAAACAAGGTGCTCTTTTTCAAGGAAACTTCACTATACAAAGTTTACTTATATGAATAACAACTTATTAGATTAATTATATCTATCGATTCTATAAATTTCTAATGATACATTTTTTTATTTATGAAAATAGAATAATTTCTTAGTCGCAAAAGTGGAAAAATAATTCTTGTTTACTAACTAGTTATGAAACAACGAAGAAAATTAACGTTTTTTAGGCTGGTTATGAATGTGTATAAAGGGTTATGAATGTCTATAATATAAAAATGAATCCCTAAATGTGCTGCTAAGCGCAAAACTCGAGAACGCGATTTTAATTCTGTCTTCACTCATGGATAGAGGGATAATCAGGGAAGGTTATTACGTAAAAAAAAATGCACCCCGGGCGAAGCCGGGAATAGGCCGCTAGTCATAAATATAAATATCACCAACGTACGTGAAACCGTAAAAGGATTTGATCATCATCATATCATCTGTAGGACGTTCACTGCTGGACATAGGCTTCCTCCATAACCTTCCATTAGGACCGATCAGTATAGGGGCACTCACCGTTCATCGTTGACTATTTTTTAAGTAATGTGTTCTGTGGTACAACAGTTCAAGTTTAATTGCGAAATTAAAACATAGATGGCGTGCGACAGATAATTCTAGTTCCGAAGCAAATAAAGAAAGGCGCGAGCAGAGCCGCCAACAACATCTAGTTGAATACTCGTATAAAGTCTTGCCATTTAAAACGATGGCGTTCATAAATTGCAATTACAGTGCATTAAATCTAGTGCAACTCGACTTGGTGTGTGAAAATGTGTTGCGCATTTAAAAAACTCATTACAGGCTGCAACCGTGGTTCGGACGAGTGGCGTCTTTGAAGGCCTGCGCCGCCACTGCAGTATTATTCCAGATTATGCCGGCTCCCATACAAATGAAATCTCGCTTAAACCCACCGCAATTTCAGAACTATAAAATAAGTCTCAAAAGTTTTTTTACTACACTTCCACTTTCAGAAATTCTTTTGAACTTGACGCTGAAACGTTTTAAAGGTTCGTAACGCTTTATGTACAAGTCTTTTACAACACAATTAAGTATACTAAATTAAAAAAGTTGCGTTCAGCTAATAAAAATAACTTGACTACAATTGTTAAGTCAAATTTGTGTAGTTATGACATGGTCTTTCGAATGTTTTAATAAATAGTATTAAATTATTTACAGTAATCTGTGTATTAATTACAATTAAGGTGTCTAAGAAAATCTAAGAAAATTTTGTCCCTTATTACAGTATTATCCTTATCATGTGCGTATGTAAATCCGTTTTCTATTTTATTATTTTAAATTCTTATAACAATATTTAAAAAAATTGTTGGTATTGTTTTGTAGGTATAGTTGGACATTTAGGACGGGAAAGATTTCTATATAATTATAAAAATCTTTTACGTTTATATGTTCTCTTTATATATGTGAAAACAGAATTAAAATCGGTCTACCCATTCTCGAGTTTTTGAAGCGTACACAAACCAACTTCACAATTTTGTATATAAAAAAAGGTTATTAAAAAATTAACAATAAAACATGTAATATTGATTACCTTCTAACCAGCCGAATAAATGTTGTCATATACATAGTTACATAGAATTTAGGCAAAGTGTTTTCGAATGGAGCATACGTAACTTTATCTGGTCAATCTGAAGTGGGGCCTAAGTGTAGTGCGGGCTCCGAATAACCATTACATATTTAGTTAGAACGTCCCTCGAGACTGCGCTTGCGGTTCTTGCCATTAGTGCAATTGAGTACACTGCCGACCGGTGTTTTACTTCGGTCTGGGATACGGTTAGTCATAGCTTTTTTTGTTTCCATTGTCCGTTTAAACAGTTATGTCGAGAATACTAATTCGACAATGAAATCTCAATGTACACAAGTACATGTACATAGGCTTGTATTCAAAATAAACTGAAGGCAATAGAGTCGTATTATTGCTATGTTGGCTAAGGGAGCTCGGTTCGTATAGATGCAGATGAGCTATTTGTCTTGCCTGCTAGCTTGGGCTTGATTAAACCGTGAAACATTTAGCCGCTGTTCGACTGCGATACTCAATAGGCTGGCTTTCTGTCAATCTTCTTTTAATGTTGATTAAGAACTTTATATATTTATACGCACTGAAAATTATTTTTACAGAAAGAAACGTTTGACAAATACTGATGATTTATAGAAAAAAAATACTCCTTGTATATTTTCTTTTAACTCCATATGCTGTCTTGTTTAGCTACTATCCATAAATTAATGAACCTTTTATATTCGCCAGTGTCTACTTTCTATTTTAAAGTCATCATCGAAGGATTCATCCGAAGCTGAATCAAGGATTATTAGGATTATAGAATAAATCTAATGCAAGGAATAGTATAAAGTTTGACGACAACTTCAACTGACGAGCCTGTTGAATGAGTGGTAGGAGTGCTTTCCTTAGCTCTGTCTCTGGGGTCCAGGGTTTGATTCCTGGCAGCATCAACATTGGAAATGTACTTTTGAAAGTTGGCTTTGGTTAAGCTTGTCAGAAAGGCTGACGGTCCACTTGATGGTATGTGGCTACCGTCGCCTATAACAACCAAGAGCAAGTGTGCTATCAACCAAAGTAGGATTAAGGATAGGGAAATGTGCTCTGGCATCATATACTTACTCACCGAAAAACAACAGCACACATTCTATACGGTGGTCTATTCTATACAGCCGCCAGACAGGCTGCCCAAATGACTGCAAAACGAACAATGCGCTCCAGATCCAGGTCCAGACCAGAGCCAACTTTGAAAAGTTCATTTCCAAACTTTCAAGTCTTTTCAACGTTCAGAGACGCATAAGAATTTGATTAATTTACATGTGTATTTTTCAAGTAATTGGAGAGGCGTCCGCGCCGGTACAGTGATTAGGACAGATAAATGACGGACATTACTTGTAATGAATGTTTAGGTGGTCGTAATCGCATCGCGTAAAGTGTCGGCGCCATTACTTCGCAGCTGCTGTTGCCGAGATATTGCTCAAACCACCATTTACCGCTTCGACGTAGATTTATTATTGCTCTCATTCCAAAAACACAATTTACAACTTACAGCAATAAAAAAATGTGTATGATTGTAATATTTTTAAATTCAAGCAAGCCATGCTTTTTTGTTCATTTAATCTTCTAATATATAAAATTCTCGTGTCGCGGTGTTTGTTGCCAAACTTCTTCGAAACGGCTGGACCGATTTTGATGAAATTTTGTGTGCTTATCGGGTAGGTCTGAGAATCGGCCATCTATTTTCCATAAATTTCCCTAAATTTTTCTTTACCTTTGTTTCTTTTACCTTATATAGTATTTTATAATCTAATTTTATATCTAATTATCTTTAATTAAATTTAGAAGTGGTATTCACCTTTAATTGGTTGCCACACATGTTTGTTATAGTTTTTTCATTAAGTTATGTGTATAATATGTGTGAGCAAATGTTGGCGGATCTTTTGTAAAAATAAAAAAAATTTAAGGGTGGTCCACCCCAAAATTTTTTTTTTGGCAATACGACGTTCATCACAAATTGCGAAACGCCGACCGAAAGAATCATAAAAATATCTAAGCGCACTTTCTAAAGTAATATCAAAATTCGAATATTTGTGTACTGGCATATACAGAAATACAAAAGTTTTATGTCCAGAAAGCAGTGTATTTAGGATTCTAGTCACTGCTACAAATATCTATTTTCATTGAGTCGGTGTAAGAAAACTTGAAATAATGACAAGTCATTGGTACTTCACAGTAATCTTCATAATACTTGCAATTTCAAAGTATTTTAATTCAGTTTAAAATAACAGGATTCGCGTTACATCTGCGTTCCTAGTTACTGTATTATATAGATACGGATAGATATGTCGTTGGAGGAGTCACAATTTCCTGCACTTAACAACTCAGGAAACAATTTTGACGAGTCATCAAACGACGGACACCGATTGAAGAACGAAAACCCGATGCGCATAATTAGGAATATTGCTCCCCTCGACAACATGTTAATGGAAGTTATTTTGGACAAACAACTCTAATGCAAAGTTGAAAGGTTTTTTGTGTGTGAACCGTCAGTCTAATTGCCGAAATTCATAGTATTATCATAGCACCATCTTTTAGATAGATCTTAACGACCACCAAACCGCATCCACAGCGCATCAACTATATGACTTTTGATATGTTGTCGGACAACCTCGTTGCGGATAATCCAGTATAGAATTATTCGATATATTTGCTACTCAAGAATCTTTCTTTCCCAAATGTTGTTGTTTCTAAGAGCTACATGGTTTGCTTAATTTAGCTTAATTTATCTTGTTAATTTTACTCGCTGATAATTCCCTGTTTAATTCGCCTTGGGACCTCGTTACCCTTCGCAGTAAAACTCATGAAAAGAGAACTTTTTCTAGAGTCTATAGTCAGAATAATAACTAAACTATTAATTATTATAAATATGAGTTATAATGTATTTATTAAAAGATATTATTAATGTTATTATAAGATTGACATAATATTTTGTTACAGGATTGTTAATAATTTTTGTACCTACATCCAAATTGAATAAAAAGTTAACACATAATATTTATTTATTTACACTGTGAAAGCCATTTTTAGTGGATAGTTGCTGTCAAAAACTAGTATAATAAAAAAATTCGAACTAAAGTATTTCTATTTTCATTTCCATTTGAGTTTATGGCAAAATTTAAAGTCTATTCAAAAACTCGTTCTTCTGAAGTAGTTCTGTGCAACAAAAGTGTACAAATCGTCGGTTGATTCCCGGCAGCGAGATGCCGACGTTCGTCATCAAAGTTTGGGAATTGTAACCATCTGCCGCAGCACCGCCTCTCTCTCGGATTACCACCGAGAGCTTCGTTTAATCGTTTTATTAATACGCCGCCAAATCGTTTACTGCCACTTGCTAGTCTCCCCACCTCGCCTTATGTACCAAATGCTAGAGTAAAAATGATAATTACTTTTTCATTTCATTTTACCTCCTGAGGTGAATATGTCTTTAAATTTGGTTATAGTGGAAGGCAATTCAGAAAGCTGATAATAAAATCGGTGGACACAGTTTGATGTTGTAGCTACATATCTATCATCTACATTCAAAATATATCAATACTGAACCATCTTATAAATGTTGTAATATATTTTCTCGATATAATATTTCGTATTAGAGGAAAGAGTTGTTTCTTTAAGTACCTATGTCCTGGCCGGCTCGTACAGTCAACGCTTTTGCTAGTAGCAATAGCTATCCGGCGCGACGGCGTCTCGGCGTCTCTTGCTTCGTCCCTACTTATTGCAGTCCGTAAATAATAATTAAGTAATAAAAGCTTCTCTCCTCTGCTTTATTTACCGACATTACGTGTTGAGTTTACGTTGGGCAAATAAATTAGCAACAAGGAACACGTCAGATTAATTTGTTGTGATCTAAATAAATATGTTTTCAGGAAAGATTTTCTCATTTAAATTTAATTTATGTGATCTACATTTATTTAGTTTTTATACTAATATATGCAAATTACCCGTGGCGTTATAGGCCACGGCGTTACGGCGACGATAGCCTGAACTACCTAAAAAAGAGAAACAAAGGGAGTGAACTGTAATGTAGTGAATGTTACATGTGCCAGTTCTGATGTGTTTTGTATTTCAGTGTTAATAAGCCCGTCACACACGTAGCTATAATATATATTAATATAAATTATAGCAAGGCATATTGCGATATATTTTCTATACAAATATTCGAGTGACCACACACGCAGCTATAATATATATTTCTATGACGTCACCAACGTATACCGTAATATATTATAGCACGGTATATTAATATATATTATAGCTACGTTTGTAACGGGCTTTAGACTGAGGCGCGAGTGAAGCGACTATGTGTAAAATTGACGTTCATGTCCGCCGTCATAGCTTCAGATTGGATTAGGTTGGAAACGCTGTCGCTGCACCGATACCGGGCTCAAACGTAAAATTTTACGTGACCACTTTCGTAATGTTGACTTTCGTGACGCGATTGCACTTTCGGATGCCATTCTCGAAAGCTTAGGTCGTTCGTACGCGCCAGCGTATTATGTAAATTTAGTAACGCCTGCAGAAGAGATACTGAATTTTCATTCACCATAATTGAGAGCTTATTGAGTTTAGACATCTATCAGTGAGTCTTCGTGTGTTTAGACGAACGTTTCGCTATTTTGAACTCTAGTAGGAGTGAAATATTAAATAGCGAATTTTATTTTTCGATATTCACTAGCCAACCACTAGCCTTAAACAGTTTTACTAACGCCGATTCAATCTTTCTCTTTTTAAGTCTGTCAGTAACTCACTTGAGTTTCTATAACATAACAACGTTAACACCACTGACTCGTTCTGCACTTATTCCCTTAGACCTCTAAACTCGCAGTCAATCACTTTCTTATTTGCATAACCAGGCTGGCTACGTTTTATTCTGCACTGTTTAGCTTGCTTCCTCAGCCACTAATTCATCTTCTCACCTTCACAACCAATCTCCTATTCATTCAACATCTCACTCACACTCTCGTTTTCTCGTTCACACTTCTGCTCAGTGTTGATCGTTTAGTAAGTTGCTTAGCAAAATAAAACAACTTAAATAAACAATTTTATTTTATAACACAAAAAATGAGTCGATTATCTGTCTTACTAAACGAGACTGTCACTATCTACGAATTCAAATTCAAGTGAAAGCATTGTAGAAATTCAGGCAGAGATCACAGACAGAGACAGAATTGTGCAGTTTAGCTACCGAAATGTCTCTGCAGTTATGTACTTACCATTCTTCTTAAAAATATATTTGGAGTTTACCTTAAATATATTAATTCTTAAATATATTTTTTAAGAGTAATATCTTAAGCATTTATTTATAACATAATTTATGACGATAAAACTATAAGTTTACAGCAAATGTCACACATTGACAATGTGCCCTTATAAATACAGATATTTTTTTATTATTATTTTTTTTTATTTATAATTTTAACAATTTTAAGGGCTACTATATAAAATAACATGTAAAACGATAAAACTAAAAACCACTGAGGTTTAATCTTTTATAGATATTATAGCTTTTGCTCGCGACTTCGTCCGCGTCTTTCGGGAATATAACTTTTTTACTGAATGTAAGGTACCGTATGTCTTTTTCTGAAACCCTGCCAACCTGTAGGTATGTATACAAAATTTCACAGTGATCGGTTGAGCGGTTTTGGAGTCCATATTTTGGAGCTGTGCCGTAGTTCGTTTTTTAAAAAAACCACAGGACCTAAATTTATCCAGGATAAAAAGTATTCTATAATGTTAATACTGTAATAACTATCTGTGTGCCAAATTTCATTCAAATACATTCATTCAGCCGTTTTTGTGTGATTAACAAAAATTCATACATAGGTTCGCATTTATAATAATATTAGGATTATAGAATGTCAATTAACAACGCCTACCGTATAAATACATATTTGGTTGGTCTTTGAAATAGAAAAACAGTTTATTAACTTTCGACAACGCGCGACCGCATAGCGTATGGTACTCGTGCATAGTGTAGCCAGTATGTGTAATCTATACCTACATATTTTCCTAATGGTCTCAACTTATTCTCAAGACTAAATTTATGCGCCATTTGCTGCACCGTTTCATTCTACTTCTGAATTAAATTCTTGCTTTGACTGAATTCAGTACTATATTCTTAACCGTGACCGAAAGATTATAGATTTATGACTCTTTCGTTCAATAATTTATAGATTTCAGAAGTATATTACACTCAAACTATTTTTGTTCCAAGATTCTATTGAAGATCCTATTATTTAGTAGACGTTTTTTTATAATTTTATAGCGTAACACTAGATCCGCATCACACTAGTTTCGCGGTTTTTATTATTATTTTTATAATTATTATATACGTTATTATATACGCTTCGATTTCTCCATTTCTCCAAATGTTTTTGATTTGAGGATATTTTTGTTTTAAAATAAAAATAACATGTTCATTGGAAAATTAATTTTTTTTTCACTCAGAATTTATTAGCGTCTTTAATTTAGAATGAAAGGTTTAATTTTCTTAGAAGGGTATTTTTTCTAACAAAATAGAAACTTTTTCGATAAACGATATAGATTTTTTAACCTTATAAGAAAACCAGATCGGTTGGCGTAGTAAAAACTGTATTTGTACATTTTTCGAAATGTGTATATTTAAAAATTGTCGCTCTATTATATATTTATTTATATAACATATAAATAACATATATCTTATATACATTTTATATCCTGTAAAAGAAACGACAGTACAGGCCCACTAGTCGAAAGTTTCAAAATATAAAGTCCAAATACAGCTTAACAACAAAGCAAGTACAGCTTGAAAAACCGGTTGGGACGGTTTTTCTTAATAGAGTATATCGAAAATGTTAAATATTACTCAATGTTATCATAAATACTGTCATAAACATTAAAATAACATTTATGGTATCAAAACCATGTTAGGATGTTTAAAATGTGGTCAAAAAGATCGTTCAGGAGTCTGAATAAAGGAATTTCTTAAATCGCAGAGGAATCTCGTAACATCCACATCTCATTACACGTAACTTTGAAGAATTATGAGTTGGCAAAGTCCTTTATTGGAAATACCTTCACGAGGCTGAAATATTGCTATGTCGTGAAGAGCTAAAATTTCTAATTAGAAATTCCTTACTAAACTTTATTATGTTTTTACTTTATGCAACGATTCAAATGAAAAATACCACGTCAAGCCAATTGTCTCCTTTTGACAAGCTCGAGCGGGGTCATCAATCCTTTAACTCAGGTCAGGACTTATTGTTAGACGAAAATAATACGTTTTCAAATTAACAATATTTATCTAAAATGACTAAATTATGTGATACGTTACAAGCATAGTTTAAAATAGTTATAACTATTTGTAACAAACAAAAAAATCCATGCACTACCTATCCAGTAAATCTTGAGTAGATTTTAGACCATCCCTCGGGAACCCAACGTTTTTACAGGATAAAAAGTCTATATGATCCTATATGATAATACAGGTAATAAACTCTCTGTGTGCCAAATTTCATCCAAATCTGTTCAGCCGTTTTTGCGTGATTGAGTAACAAACATCCAATCATACAAACTTTCGCATTTATAATATTAGTAGGAAGGATGTATACATATATGCAGATATATAAATAATAATAAATGACATTATGTTGTTTCATAGCTGTTAAACATAATAAACACGGATTTCCACATCCTAGGAGTCATACCGTATTTATTATTGAATTCAAAATTTACGATTAGGGAAACAAATAATATATATTTTTGCTGTAGGCTTATTAAGGGTAAATTTTCTACCAACCGATTGGTAGCCGGTACTTGTTTGTCGCTGCGTGTTTGTTCTGGTGGTCGGTATTTGGATCACTCGTTCATTTTTATGAGTTATGGATAAGGTGAGCCGGCATTGTGTTTGCGTTCCCATTCGATTCCTTGCTATTGTATTGTACTAACATTGTTTTGTCCTAATGATAGATGTTATACTGACGCAAAGTGTTTTTCAATTTATAAAACATTTTATTTGATTAAAATAAGATATTTTATTTACAAAAATAGTAAACTTTCATAAAAATAAAAATTAATATTTCTTAACTTCATATTCGTTCATGTCCATAAATATTAAAATTTTATATACTTAGCCGGTTCTATTCAGGGTATGGCAAGCGTATTTTCAAAAATCTTTGGATGCGGTATAATTGCTTTAAAAAAAAAAATGGAATATTTTCTTTGACAATGAGTAAAATTTGACTTTAGTCTTTAAAGTATCTTTCCACATGCGGCTAAAAATTTCACCTTGTATAGTTTTACTTTTATAATATTTTCAATTTTGTGAAAACCAAGAGAAAACTAAGTTTATTGAGTTTAATAAATATTTATCTAATAAACTATAAAGCCGAAATACCACTCAACGACCTATTTATTAAATATAAATTTAAATATCAAACAAAAACATAAATGTGTGTAAGTATATACACTTACTACATTAGTAAGTATATACTAATGTAGTAAGTGTTCGTCGCTGGATACAATATAAATAATGTATTGTGTCTTATTGAAGTATCAAATCCTAATGGTGTTCAAGAAATAATTGAGGAAAATATAAGTAATCGAATATTTCAGCCACCTTTGTCGTTTACAGTGCATTAGACGTCGTGGTAAACAATTACATTGTCCCTGCATGCATAGTTTGGCATAGAACCAACTATCGCTACTACTCGTTGAACACGCTTTACTATTTTCAACTGTTTTCTTATGCTAAATTCTACTCTACGGTATTATTTTGATCGCCTCATTTTGTGCACTTTTACGTGGTACACATAAATGGTGTTTGATATTCAGTAGAAAAAACATTTGGCATAGTTAATTGTAATTTTGTGAGTCATAAGAAATACCATACTTTAATCCTTGGTCAGCACATCTAGTGATAGGTAACACCTTTACTACTGTTGCGACAGGCGATAGGCCACTACTGCCGCGGTGGCCTTGTAAAGGCAGTCAGAATCTTTTATTGACTTAACTGCGATCGATCGAAAACCCTATGCTGCGGCATAGACAACATGATATGCAATATACATAGGTTCTTATTATTTACCTGTCCATCATTTCTACGTAGTATAAAACAAGGTCGCCTTTCTCGTTTGTCTGTCTGTCTGTTTGTAAATACATCCGCTTACTCCTCTTTTACCACGCAACGGATTTTGGTGCGGTTTTTACCATCAGTTAGATAATTTGTCACGGAAGGTATATAATAAAACCTAATTAAATTTTTATGTACGTAGAAAAAAAATGCAATATTTTGCTACCAAGTCACCGAAATATACTTTTACATGGCTTACGTAAGCTACGACACCTTAAGAGATACATAAAAATGATGTACCTACTATAGAATTGTAGTTGTTCTAAAATCCTAATGAAAACTCCGCGATGGCATCTTTATATCTGTTACGGTTGACTCAAAGTAACCATTTCTTTTATGAAAATTTAAGTTTCAAAAAAACTATAAAAGTCAAATATATAGAAATTCTATAATCAAAGGCTTGTAAATTATTTTTTGTTTTTTGAAATTAAAACTTTTTGCAGCAGATTTTTATTTTATTGGAAGAGTAGCAAAACAGAAAGAATGTCTGTATTGCAAAATATCGATTTCCTCTTTTTTCATTTGTTTGAATGAAAACTAACAAATTTATTATTGAAAAATGGTACCGTGAAATGTAATGCCTTCATTTTTAAAGCAGAAAAAATTGTGTTGTATTTGAAACAAAGAGATCTTGAAGAAATGGAGGAAATAATTCAGTTCTTTGTCTTCGCAATATCGAGCAGGCGAACCGTGGAACGCTCGCGGCCACCGCGGTATTAATCGACGCAAAGCTGATTATGCAGTTGTTTCTAATAAAGTAGATATTTCGATTACTTTAATATCCTTCAGATATTAATTTCACCTTCTTTTTTCTAAGTGGATTAAATATATAGGTAATTATATATGTAGCTGTGCCAATCATAATAATATGGCGTAACACTCCTCTTTTCAGTCTTGTTTTTAAACACTATATTCTTATTTGGCCCAATAACTTGGGTACACTATCAGTTCAATCGTGTCAGCATACGGGTCCATTAAGATAAGATCGGCCAACATAATATGCTTAATCTCGGATTAAGGAAGAATAATAGTGTAGTTGAGCAAGCCTGCATAATCTACTTACATATATATTAAAAAAAATTGCGACCAGCCCCCGGCCTCGCACGGAGTTGTAATTTACAAAAATCCTTTCTAAGCTTACGCTAAGATGCTTACGTTATAAAATAAACCTATGTTTCAAAGGAGATCAATCAGTTTTGTATGGAGGTCAGGCCATCAGATTATTTTCATTTTAACTGTTGAAACTTGCACCATTAGGTAAATAAATAAATAAATAATAATTTATTCATCAAACTTAAGCCTAGTTACAAAAAGGGTGTAGGGGACCTCCTATTAAGTATGAAATACTTGTATCAGGAGACCCCCGCTCCTCCAACACCGTACTTAAATCTTAGGCTAATTTAGGATATAAAAAACTTAGAATATCTACAATATTAGAATAAAATATGTAAGGGTATGTGTGTGTGTAAAAGTATATATGTGAGTGTATGAATGTGTATGTGAAGTAGCATTATCTTTATGTAAGTTAAAGTGTAGTTTTTACATAATACATAATAATTTTAGTTTAGTTTATATATAATAATAATAATTTAGTTTTTACATTGTTTCATCCCATAATCAAATCAATGTTTCAAATATACAATTTAATCAAGTAAAGTCTTTAATAAAGATTCAGTTTCATTATAATTTAGGGTCTTGAGCCACTCCGACAG
Organism: Synanthedon andrenaeformis; assembly: GCA_936446665.2. Classification (NCBI taxonomy): domain Eukaryota; kingdom Metazoa; phylum Arthropoda; class Insecta; order Lepidoptera; family Sesiidae; genus Synanthedon; species Synanthedon andrenaeformis. Next base: position 5,472,317 of record OW387781.2, on the reverse strand, counting down.
GGCCTTTTTGCAGTTATAGTATGTCATTGGATAAATATTAAGCTTCTTATTTAATTTGTTATATAGATAAGAAGTTTGGGTAATATATTGTCTTCGAGCAAAAGCGGTTCTCACAATTTTTGGTTTAACAACAATATCATTTCTTCTCTTTTTAATTATATTAGGGTCATAATGTAAGGTTTTATGTAGTTTAAGTGTAGCAGTTAATATATACAATTTTCTTACAGTTAGGACGTCACAATAATTATAAAGTTCAGTAGTGGGGAATCTGTGGGGCAAAAAGTACATTACTTTAAGTAATGATCTTTGCACTCTTTCCAATTCCAAAAATTTGATTTTAGAGGCTCCGCCCCATATTGGAATACAATAACACAGAACTGATTGAGCTAAGGCTATGTAAATTTTATTTAAGAGTTCTTTGTTTGCAACATGCCTAAGTGTTTTAAAAATCCATATCAGCTTCCTAGCTCTGCCCATAATCTGTTCGGTGTGGGAGTGCCATGATAGTCTTTGATCAATTATAACACCCAAATATCTAATGGTTGAAACCTTGTCAATATAGCTGCAAGAGCAGGTTGTATTGTGGGGGCTAACGCATCTGTGAATCCTCACTCTAAAGTCACTATCCGGCTGTGTTCTTTTATCAATAGAAAAACATATAAAATTAGTTTTAGTGGTGTTCAGGGTAAGGAGATTAGTGTTGAGCCACCCACATATAATAAAGAGCCCTTCCTCCGCTATTCTACGCACATCGTCCCATGAGTCACCAGAGAAAACTATGGCAGTATCGTCAGCATAGGAAAACATCTTACCGCTTGAGATGTTAAGATTACAGAGCTCATTTATGTACACAAGGAAAAGAGTCGGGCCAAGAACACTTCCCTGTGGTACTCCATAAGATATTTTCTGTACGTCACTCGTGTGATTGCCAATTCTAACCCGCTGCCCGCGATTTCGCAAGTATTCATCAAACAAAGCAAGGGGAACATCACGAATACCCAGTTTTTCAAGTGCATGAACAAGAATGGGGACAGAGACGGTATCAAACGCCTTTTTTAGGTCTAGAAAGACTGCTAAACATTTTTTACCTTGATCGACGTGTTCAACTATTAGGGTAGTTAGTGCAGTTACAGAGTCTTCAGTTGATTTTCCATATCTAAAACCATACTGTGAATTCGATAGAATATTATATTTGTTTAAGTAATTGACCAATCTGACATTTATTAACTTTTCCAAAATTTTAGAGATTGCTGGTAATACAGAGATTGGTCGATAATTATTGACATCAGCTCTGTCACCACTCTTGTAAACCGGGGTTACAATAGATTCTTTAAAAGCAGTCGGATAAATTCCCTGCTGGAAACATAAGTTAGCTAGACGGCAAATAATAGGGACTATAAGTTTATGTGCCATTTTCAAAAATCTTGTAGATATGTTATCCCACCCAGGAGCACTATCAGATTTGAGATTTACAAGTATGTCATGTATTTCTTTAGGATCAGATTCAAGCAGCACAAATGAAGACAACGGGTCAAAAGTGGAAACTAAAGAAACGTTGTTGTAACTATGTATGTGCGGAGAATAAGATTGAATTTCAGAGTCATCAAGGCTTGAATCACTTGATGTGTTAGTTAAATATATTTGTTCGGCTAGAGTTCTTCCAATATCGGAGAAAAAAGTATTAACAAAGTTAACTGATTCCAATGGGGACGATTTTACGTTAAGCAATTCAAGATTTTGAGATTTTTTACATCTAAAATTAGCTATATTGTTAATACAATTCCATAATGATTTAGGGTCTTTGTTTGATTTATCAAGTTGTTCCCTTTCAAAATTTCGTTTAAGTCTTTTTAACAGATTATTTACATAGTTACGGTATCTTTTGTAAGTTATTTTTAATATTACATTATAAGGATCTGAGCGGAGTTTTTTCTGCATTTTATTTCTATTATGGATACATCGTAGTATGCCTGGAGTTATCCATGGTTTGCTAATTCTTTTGTTTCTTGGTATATTTGTTATTTTTGTATTTTCTTTCAGAGATTCTTGTATTGTTCTTATTAATTCATTAGTTAGGGTATTAGGATCTTCGCACTTCAATAAATCAGTTAGGTTATTTTCTATTAGATTTTCAAATGCTTTATCGTAATCTATAACAATTCTCTGTTTATTATATCTATTATTAGAATTTACTACATTTGAGAGTTTCAAGAGAACAGTAGCATGATCTGTAATAGTCGTACTTAAAACAGCAATGAAGGCCGATTTCATGTTTGTGTCAAGCTTGAGCATGAAGTGGTCTAAGCAATTGGATTCTCGTGTAGGTAGAAAATGTCCCGAAAGGAAACCCTGCGTTGATAGGATATTGAGATAGTGAAATCTATTATTACGGTCTTGTGTTAGTTCCCCCAATTTTGAGATAATATTAATATTGATGTCCCCAGTTATAATAATATTTTTATTAGATTTATTCGTTTCCAGGTGTGAGTTTAATGAGTCTATAAAAATGTCTGCATTTATATTTGAAGGAGAGCGATAAATTCCAATAATAATGAGATCAAATATTGTAATTTCCAAGCATGATGCGTCTTGTAGGTATATTTCCTTAACCTTTACTTCATGAGTGTTTTTTATGTAAGCGACTACTCCGTCATTTTGGTTAAGATGCTTAGTTGTTGCAAAAGTATTGTAGTTTGTTATATCGGGAACCGGTTTATTTAAGTTTAATTGACATTCGGTCATTATTATTATATCCACATCAAAGTTAAATTGCGTCAGAGTCAATAGAAAATCATCCAGATTACGATAAACGCTTCTTATGTTCTGAGTTATTACAGTTAGGTCTGAGTGATTAACTTTTAAAAAATCAGTTAATTCATCCAATTCGCATTTAATAGATTGTGCTACATTTAGGTCATCTATTTCGTTTAATGTATTTACGGGGTTATCCATAAGGAAATATGTAAAAATCTTTGAATACTGGTTCTAGATTTGGGTTATGTGTAATATTTAGACGTATTAAATAAGAGTGAGAGAAATTATGTTTAAAAACCAAGGAATAATCATTTATAGAAATATTAAATAAATTCATTTCAAGTGTGATGTAAATATTAGTAAGGCCAAATTGATATGATTTTGCGACATGTAAAAAGTTTTGTGTAGGTATGTAAGTGTGCAGTTGTGAATATATATGTATGAATGAGTGTGTTTTTTTGTTGTAAGTATGTTGTTGTAAGCTATTAAAGAAACATAACATTAATGGTTTAAGTAACAATACATTGCAATAATGTGTAACATTAAAAAGATAATATAGTCATGCTTCAAGTAGCAGTTTATGAATTTGAGCTTCACTTTTTAGGTTAATAATTTGTGAAGTTTCCTCTTTTCTCACATAAACCCTGCCGTAGCTAGTCCAGCAAAATTTATAGGATTTTGTTTTGGAGAGATCTCGAGCAAGGAAAAATAAGCGGGATCCTTTAGCAGTTAGTTGCTCAGAGACAAATACGGGGTTATCTTCATTTTTAGTGAGTCCAAGATGTTTAGCACGAAGTTTATCTTTACTCTTGATATTATATGTTTTACACTTTTTTAGTATATCATTTTTCAATATTGTGCTGGAAGTCTCGAAAATTATCGGAGTGTTATTCTTGCCCTCTCCGTTGCCGCGTACCCGGTATATATCTTTTATGTCTGTCCTGGTTATAGCACTGTCAATGTTTCTCGACAGGCACATAACCATATTTATTAAGCTTTCCTTTGTTTCATTCCTTTCTTTAGGTAGGTACATTTTTAATTTCAATATTCATTTTCCTATTACCTCTTTGCATATCTTCAATCTTTTCTTCTAGAATTTTTATATAATCTCTATCTTTTTTGGCTTGTCCTTCCAGTGTATCAATTCTCTTTTTGAACTCTTCATTTTGAGTTGTGAGAAAAGCGATGGAGTGTTCAATATTTTTGTTGGATTGTTGTATTTCCAGAAGTTTAGGTGTAATTTTTTTGAGTTCATTTGATTGTGGTAATATTAACGATTGTATCATCTCTCTAATCTCGTCCTTAAACACACATAGGTCTGCTTCAAAATCATTTTTCCTCTTTCTTTTGGGTCGCTGGGTGATAAAATTAGGAGGAGTTATATCCGATCTGCCCTCAATTAAATTTATATTGGATTCGGAAAGGGACCTGTCCATCGAGTATTCCATATTACTCGGTTCGTAAAAAATAAAAATAAAAAAAAAATAAAATAAATTGACGAGTTCAGACACAGCCCGAGATCAAAAGTTGCAATGTATGTTGAGAAATTCAGAAAGTGCATAAAAATTAGCTTGTATTCACGTCGTATATCCGTGGAGTTTCTTCAACTTCATATGGTTTACGTAATTCAATTTTCAGTTGATTTATTTATATTAAAGTTTATGAAATGTTATTTGAGATAATTATAGATAAATGAGCATTCCGCGCCCTCTTGCGGTCAGTTGCCGAACGTGTTGGCTCGAAGAAATATTGATTTATTGATTGTCGTAATCGTTCTTCCACTGCCACATAGATGGCGTTGATTCCAATGTAGATTATATATATATATTATTATTATTATTTTTTGTGTCCCATTAGTCTTTTAGGTTATACAAAATTTAAATTTATATTAAATGTAGGAGACACAATTCATTCACTAAATATTATTGAGCACTGTGTTTTGATCACTGTTTTTCAATTGTTTTTAACTGCCTTTGTTATGCACTTGGACGGCAATAATCAAGATGGTGTCGGCACTATTTTTATAGTTTTTAGCAACGTTATATCATATCCGTCCTTAGTTATACACTCTGTCTATGAATTTCTTTACTATACACGTTTTCGGATAAAATTCAGCACTTATAACGCTTGATTTTTATTTATATTATAAAATATCAACAGAGTCGACGTTAAAAGCAAATCGATGTAGGTGAGAGGTAAGAATAAATTATAGATTTTAATGGAAAAATATCGTCTAATTTGGTAATGGGGTTTCATAAATACTTATTTAAGTTTGAATGTATTAATATTAACGCATTAATCTATTTATTCTAAAAAAATATATATTTAATACGTACAATTTACAAAATATAAGTCACCATTTTCATAATATTTATTTATAAAATCTGTAAAATTTATAATCTAAATTTTATAAATCTGAAACATTCACAGGAAATTAAGTATTGAAATTGAGAAAAAATTTTATTACCAAATTGGCGAAGGCTTAATCTAGTGTTTGATAAATCAATTTATCCATTACGTATAGTATTACAGTTAGATAGACAAGGGTTTACAAACGTAGAGTGTATAGGCATAGGTTTATAGCATAGTGCATTAGGCTTGGGATGTCTGTAAGGTCCACATAACAACCGGCTTAAGAATCAGCAGACCGTGTTTCGGACGGCGCGCACTCCGCACGATTTGCAAGATCCGCTTCTATCGCAACCGAACACTCGAAACCAATTCAACATGTTAAGCAATAGCTTTAAACTGGCTGCAATTTGATATTCACTTGTGATTTTGCTTAAAGTATTTATTCATCAATTTACAAAGAATTTTCAAATGAATCGAGACAAATGAGTGCATTGTTCTGTAACGACGGCGTTAGTCAAATCGCCAGCAACGACTAAAGCATTAGAACTCATTAGGATATGTACAGGAGTTAAGCTTTATTTCGGGATATGTACTTTGGTTTGGGGAGCAGGTTTTTAAAGTAGTTGGTGAGATTATGTGATCTATTCCAGAAAGTTCAACTTGAAGTTCAACCAGTTGAAGTAGTTGGAAAAAATATTCCAATTGGGTGGATGGCAGTTTTTATCGTGAGGAAACCAGTATTCCAGGTACTCCTCCTACTCACAATTACTTTTATAAAGAAATCTAATCTATCTAGTTAGGAACTTTGTTTCCAGTACAAATAAGCAACCCAAATCAATCGGTTATAGAAGACTCAGAGTTCAGAAATAAACACAGCAATTTTTTCACAAAGAACACAGAAACTTCAGAGTCCAGGAAAATAAGACAAAAATAATAATTCAATGTCACCACAAAAACAAACAAAACGCATTCACGTAATAACAAAGTGAAGGAACAGAATGACGACGCATACTTATTACTAATATTAACAGTAATATTAACTAATATCATGTATTATCACTTTCAATAAAATATATTAAATATTTTTAAAATATCTAAAGATCTTGAAAAAAATGTACATAAAAGTATCAGATTGAACTTTTAATTAATAAATTATTATCAAATTATAACAGCTGAAAAACGTTATGAAATCCTAGGCAAAGGCACCAGCCCCCCTAGATGGGCCATGACCTTGTCGTGGTGTGGAGGCTTACCCTCGCCAGTTCTTGGCGAGGGGACCAAGAAGGCCCACACCGGTGTGCTCCGAGCGGGCTTCGCTTGTGGAGCTCGTGGCGGAGCACACAGTTGAGGTTCCCCTGGCGGCAGCTACCGCCAGGGTTTTTACGGAGTTCAGGGGAACAGGGAGGCCTGGAGGGTGCCCCCTGGTCCCCTGCTCTATTTGGCGGTCGGGCGGGACTTGTCCCGCCCACATTGGAGGTGGGGGCGCCAATGGACATTGCGGTGTCCATTGAGTCCCCCATTAACATCTTGTAGACGGCCGGGCAGGAGAAGGCGGGCACCAGCCCGTCTTCAAATGTCCTCGGGGACCTGCGCACACAGTTGCTAGCTGTGTGTGCCTGCACGGGTCCCCTCCGTCTGGGGATTGCTCGGGTGTCTCCGGGCAATCCCCCTGTTGGCGTCAGCCTAGCCAGCAATGGCTAGGCCGCCCGAGGGGGGTGGGTCGGAGCAGTTGCCTCGGCAGAGCCCGTCCACTCCCCACTTATGGGCAAGGAGACACCGGGGAGTTTTAGTGGGTAGGGGCCAGTTCCGCCTGCTACGTGAGCACGCGGAGTATGCTGGTCGACCCCCACATACCCCTGTCGCCTTGCAAGCGGCAGGGGATCAATAAAAGGATTTCTCCTGGATAAAAAAAAGGCAGGCACCAGGGCTTTTACAAGTGAAGGTTTTTCCTATACTTTAAGTAATCTTTTTTTTATGTGAAGGTCTCTAGACAGTCAACCGGTCTGGCATCCCTTAAAAACACACCTAAACATAACAACACATATGCTGTTACTTCGCTATGGTCTTCTATAGGTGGGTGATGATCATTTACATATTGTTCACTACTCACCTCATTTTCAAATAAAATTTGCAAAAAACAACTATAAGTAGAATAGCACTAAAATAAAATAATTACTAACAAACTGAGTTAATGACAATGCAATCGCGTCATAAATGCCAATTGGCGAATTGTGATCCGTGTGTCGGCATTTATTGCATACCACGTCTGTAATTTGCATACGTTTGAATACTAAACATCGGGAATGTCATAGTTTGGAGCACTTTAATTCAATAGTGCGTTTTATGTTTATGTGGCTAACTTCTGTAATAATAGTAATCATAATACGTACCTAATATAATCACTGAAAGTTTAATTATTGGTCAAGGACAACACTTCGTATATTATTGCAAAACGAAACGTTCCTAATGTTTATTTATGATGCTCTATGTTTGTCTTTTTATTTTAATGTACATATGAAGCAATATTATGTTAGACGAAGGAACATTCACACCAGAGACGGCAAGAAGGGTAATAAGTTATTTATAAGATGTCGCGTGCTGCTGGAGCAATACGTTTGTGGCACTCCGCAAATGCACTCAACTACCCACAGACTTGCATTTATTTTAAATGTAATGTTTGTTAATCTTGAAGTTATAAATAGTTTTCTAAACTCTATTTACATAGTATCTATACAAATAATAATTACATATCCCGGATTCTAGTAAACGGCCAGCGCACATTGGAGGATGGCGCGGCAAAATATATAAAGTTGATCAAAGCATTTTGAACCTTAAGGGCTTTTCATATAATTCAAATTTCACTGTGTTATGCTACTGCGGAATGCCGAAGCACAATACAATGAAATTTGTATATTAAAAGCAATTAAGGTACCAATACAAATACCATGAAATTAAAATGAATCCTCCTATTTTCCGCCAATTCTAAGAGCAGATGAATGATTAATATATTCTCTTCTGTCTCCAACAGTACCTTCACCAAGTATTGCTTTTTTTTTTTGTTAAAGTCAACAAGGCTCCGGTCCATTTGATGTTAGGTTGCTACCGTCGCCTATAACACAAGCAACGCCACAGGTGCTGCAAGTGTGCTGCCACCTATTGTAGGTTTAAGGGTTAGGAATGGATAGAACAATGTCATTGAGTTTGACACGCCTGCTGTAAAAGGTAGCAGAGGGTGGAATTGAAAGTGGTGTTATTACTTAGTATGCATTGGGCAGAGCGATGTACGATCAGACTCCGCGACGAGTTCGACGCTCCGATCACGTATCACCAATTGTTTTCTGACGACGTGTATCATTTCTTTAAATCAGAATTCACGATTTATTGTGGGCTCGTACGAATGTTCCTTCCAAACAGGATTGTATATCGCCAGTTTTTTAACTCGCGTGACATATCGGCATCGTTAGCGGTACGAGCGCCCAACTCAATTCCGCATGTACAAAATGATTCACAAAATAGCGTCTTTAGTATTCATGGGGTTAGATGAGAGACGGTGTGACATTTGCAATTTTTGTTTCATTAAGAATTCAGATGTTGATTGTGAACATGGATCTCGTGATGTGGGAAGCGAATAAGCGTCCTAACTTATAACACTGATCAATTATGGACTTATAAAAGAGAAGGCAGGGGTCGAAAGCGTATATCTAGTACCTTCTTCGTCACATTTATATCTTTTAAGACATTTAAGATAATATATTTACAGGTACATTATACGATAGTAGTGAGGGTGAATGATTGGATTACTCTTTCACCAAAAACTACTTCAAAATTGGTAAAAAAATCAGAATAACATGTAAAATGTAATTTATAAACAAATTGACAAATGTCGCATTTGTAATCGTAAAGACAAGAGTGAAAGTTTTAATTTAATTAAATAAAAGGCGAGGGCGAATTATGTCAAGTGAGAATTATGTTTAGCCTATAGTTACAAAAAAAAAATCTCTAAAATACACAAATAAATTTCAAATTTGTATTGTAAATAAATACATTTTGTGGTCTAGAAATTCTACAAGTGTTAGTGGAACTAATAAAAATCCGACGCGTAGTTTAGAAAGACAAAGCAAACGGACTGATACGTTAGCAATCAAAATTGTCTTAAATTGTTGTTGATAGGTAGAATTTCTAAAACGCAACGTCAATTTTCGAATCTATCAAGAAAATATCTACATATATATCCACAAATACCTATTGATAGCACTTCATGAACTGTGAACGTCAATACGATGAGCCTTTTACAAATAACTATTTTTGGTGTTTTTGTGTCAACATAGTTTTACAAGCTATCCATCACCCGCAAAATGTCGATAATGACATGTATCAACCGTCAGTGTAAAGTTTTGGATATCAATCATTTTTAAACTAATTTGCCTTTAAAAGTACATAGTTTCCTTCAAAAGAATTATGTTTTATTCGTTAGGTACTTAATAACAAGTTTGTTTATAGAGTTTTATATATGTGGCTCTAGCAGCACATATGCTGTTATTTCACGGAGGTTTGGTAGGGGGGTGGTTACTGCCGCCAGACAGGCTGCCCAAATGACTGCGAAGCGCAGTGTTCCTTGCCACTAATTGTAGGTCTTAAAAATTGTATATTTAAAATATATAAATAATTTTGTATAATAGGTATATACTGCGATATTCATAAAAGTTCTAAAACTTCTTCCTGTTGCTATAAGAATAAGAAAAATAATAAAAATACAAAATGACGAAGAAATTTTAATGTATCATGTCGTTGTTCCATAGAATTTGAATAGGGAAATGAAATTTAAATTTTCACAAATAACATTTAATAAGTAGATTTTAATCCTGAATGTGGCTTCGTACAACTTTGCTTTGTTGCTGTTTTAGTAGTTATAATGGACACTGGCTAATGCAGTCAGTCTTTATAAAGAACTTTATAGTACTGGCTGTAGTATCTGTCTTGTGACGCCATCATTAAAAATAATCCATCTGAAAACTTGTCTACTACTAATTCTATTTAAGCTAGAGTTCACTTCTTATTAATGTAAAAGTCGTTCGACAGGCTGACTATTCACTTGTCAGTAGGTGACTATCGTCGCCTATAACACAAGCAACGCCACATGTGCTGCAAATGTGCTGCCGAACAAAGTGGGATTAACTATAAAGGATTAGGAAGGGAAATGGGCTGTGGCATTCCTTGTGTTATAGGTGACGGTAGCCCCTACCATCAAGTGGACCGTCAGCCTGTCTGTAACATAAAAAAAGAATTCGTGCCTATATTATATCTTCAATTATTATTACATACATATATTATAGGTGAGTATTAAATTCTAAAGATTTCAATTTTAAAAATGAAATCTAAATCAAAAAAGTAAAAAATAATAATTATATTTTCAAATACGTCTGTGGTGTGAAATAAAAATCATAATAGTGAAGACATACTATTGAATTTATAAGGAACATTTATCTTACCTATATTCCCTTTTCTATAGCATTAGTTTAATAATGTATGGGACAAGAAAAGGGCACAACAGTGTCGCATGTGCGGATCACGGTCGGTTGCCCTTCGGAATGCTGATCTAGTCATTCTATTTTGCAAACACATGCCTATAGAAAAATATGTTATTCTGGGAAATCTCTCCTCGAATCATATTTCACTTATGGGTTCGTCAGTTTGAGATTTGGGGGAGTTATACATATATAAAATGTTGAATTACTTTAATTTGTACAAATAGTAGTAAAATGTGTCAATAAAAATCTTGCATTAAACAATCATGCAGTTGTGGTGCCAGACATAGAAAGACTCTCGGAGCCCGAAACCAACTTGTCTGATTCACACTTTTCATAACCACGACCGCTCCGTCAGGAGTGTATGACAGAAGAGAGAGAAAGTGAGATAGAGAAAGAGAGAGAAAGAGAGAGAGAGAAAGAGAAAGAGAGTTGTTTATAAAGTAATTGTTAAAAAACTTAAGCCATATTATAAAACGAACCTATCAAAACAACTTGTTGAACAATTTGTGTTTAAAATATAACATTCATCTAAAATAGTAACAAAATAAATTGTGTTAGCAATATTTTTATAACTTTTACTGCTGGCATAGTATTTGTTTTATTATTGTATTCCAGACGTAAAACTTTTATGTAGACTATTTCATGCATGAACAGAATTACTAAGAAAATCTTGAAACTATATCATAATGTTTTGTAATAAATATTGTTTGTAACTATAAAATTTTGTTGTTAGCAATCACTTTTAATAATAATGTATATAAATTTTTCGTTCTTCTAGTATGTAAAAATTAAACATTTTCTTTCATATAAACAACTAAGATATAACTAGAGAGACTGAAAAATATGTTTTTTGAGCATTTTATAAATAAATATTTGTATAAAAATGTCCCATTACAGTTTCTTCTTTGATGCTAGATAATGATTAGTCAACGTCATTTGATTGAATTCTCTACTTCTGGCTTTTTTATTTATATACGAGAGAGCCGATCCCGGCTTCGCTCGGGACGCAATTTTTTATATACATAAACCATCCTCGTTTATCTCTCTTTCCAATAGTGAAAACTGCATCGAAATCCATTGCGTGGTTTAGGAGAAGATAGCTATGTAAAATTTGCTAGGCGTGCGTGCTATTCTCAAATAATTTTAGTAACAAAATAAAGTTATTTGGTACACTGTAAGGCTTTTATTTTAAATATAAACTCAATTTATTTATTATCGTCGAAGATTGTACAAAGTTTTCATTTAAGCGAAGAAGCCCGAGACGTTCAGATAGGTAACAAAACAGTTTTGTTGATGGATTTTATGCAATTTTCAGTATCTATCACAGGCAGAGCAGCGTTGCTTTAAGCCCCTTGGGATTAAGTTCGATCTTTTCGCAATACTTAAAGGGTAAACAGCTTGTGTGACCCTCCCAACTACGAGACGTACGACGCAGACTTCTCAAGCCACATTATATAAATGTCTGGAGCAATGATTTCAATTCTAGGTCGCCCGTTGGAGTTGAGTACAAAAGTGGTTTTAAAACTACTGCACAAACAGTTTTATATTTAAATTAAGAATTAAATTCGTCGACTCTGATTATTTCGCATTAGTGCGACAAGAAATACTGAATGAACATACTGATTTATCGCTGTATGTAATTGTTGTCGGAAGAAATGTAGTCAAAATACACATTAGTGTGTGTTTTCGAGTTAAAAATGTGGAAAAAAATTATTATGAACTTCGTTAGAGTATCTAAATTTCATATCAGGACCAATTGTCAATAAATATTATAAATATGTAAAAGCTAGTACGTTGGTTTGTTTGTATGTAGGAGGTAACTTCGAAAGTACTAATCCGATTTAAAACTCACTTTACTATTTGCTCATTTATTTTCTGCACATTGCGATACTAGACTGGTAGATCTGGTTTTTAGAACAATGCTCTTGATAGTATAGAACGCTAATTATGTAAGGTTCAGGATAAAAGTTCCAATTCAGGATAATCATCGATGTATAAGGATAATACATCACAAACATAAAACAGAGCGTTGAGCTCAATTGTATATGTTAGGATAAGATTTCTCGTAGGTACATTCATATTTATATAGGTTTTTGGAATATTTATCATTAACTTTGTTGATGAATTTTTAAAGAACCCGCCTATTTTCAAACAATCGAATCGAATTTATAAAAATTTAAGCATGTACCTAATTAATCCATTATTTAAATAAAACATTAGTTATGATAAAACGTCATTTTTACGTAAATCGAATATGCGTATAAAAAAAAATGAATTAATTTCTTTTCCAAAGAACACAGATATTATCTTTAAATACTGAATAAATCGACACATACACTACTAATAGTATAGTAAATACATATACAATTAATACGATATAATATTTTAAGAAAAAATAATTTAATATGATATTTGGTGTGAAATATAAAGTGTGTGACATATCGCTCGAACTTGAAAGGGTTAATAAAATTATTTTGAGGGAGTAGCGATACAAGAGTAGCCGGTTATAGTTAGTTACGATATGCTGGAGCGTGAGAGGAATAAATTTTTGTTCATAGGAACCATTTCCAATTTCACGGCTCAATCTTTGTGTGCTCGGGGTGAATATGTAAAAGGGTATTCGTTGGTGTCAACAAAGTGTAATGGTTTCGTGCCACCGTTCTCTTCATTCTATTGGATAGTAGCAAGGCTGATTGAAAAAATTCTAATACACAAAAACAATATTCGTCTCTTTGTAGAACGGTGTGCGAATATTATTGGAAAATATTTAGAATTAGGTACTTTTGAATATAGTTTAGAATTATGCTAATAAATTAGAAGATGTTAATATATCGTCCTAGGCACTTTTTCCAGATTCAAACATTTTGAGCATAGGACACAGCCTTATTTATCGTATAAAAAAAAGCTTCTATCTGATTATGAATTGTCTTGTTTAAAAGACAATTCATGATCATAATTTTTTACGATTTTTTTTTTAATATCTCAAAATTATACTTTTTGCACATAGCAGATTTTGGTTTGACAACGACAAAAAATTGTTTTTCTGTTTGTTGTTGCTACAAGAAACGATTTGATTATAATTTCATTGGAAGGTAATAAATTATGCTGCAATTATTATCAGTAAAAATATATCCCATATTTACCAATTCTCATAAGTATATACACAACTTTACCGTTGTTTATATGTAGTAACTGTATTTGAACCTTTATAAAAATACGCGTCTTAGTACTTATAAAATTAAAGAGCCAAACAATAACGATTCGACTAATGTGCTTAATATAGGTATTATTTTCAAATATTACTCAGACGATTCTTCAAGCGAATAACACAATAATTTAAAAAACAATTGTATTATTTTCTCAGTCACGTCGTTTTTCAATCTCTCCTTGATATGTAGACAATTAGTTCGTCTTCTTGGTCACGAAACATCGATCAATGTCAGTTTTTTGTTAAAAGCACAAATAAAATGAGAATTTAAACACTTGAAAAATACGTTCCGCTTAAAATGTAGTTTTCTAATTGAAGCATAAATTCTCGCAAACTTTGACAAATAGCCCACACAAGTGTGAAGAAAAATGAAACATTTACTAGGGCACTAGAAAGCGGCGCCGGTTTATGCAGCCGAAGGCGTCTTGACAAATTATTTAAGGACGTGTTTTAGGGGACGTGGCCTATTATACGCATGATTGATCGTGTTGATAGCTAACATGCCGACAAATTCTACCTTCTTAATCTTTAGAAAAAACTCGATACTAAAACAGAACCCATCGCGTAGTAAAAAACTTTTTTCAGGGTGCAGTTCTCGGTTTTTTCATATTTTACATTTATATTCTATGTTCATAAATGTGTTTATATGTATATGGAAATAAGTATTTAGTCAATTGGTGAAGCAAAAGGTTATATGGGCGGAAACTGAAAAATATGGTCTAGTGTAAAACAATTAAATATAGTTCTCATGATCACCGTCATCATTAATCCATAGACCCTCCGTATCCGTCCTCCACCAGCCGCTTCCTTGAGGTCATGGGTTCACGACCAACTAAATCTATCTATACATTTACATATCTATACATATTATAAAATAGCTGTCCTCTTCTGTATGTTTCTCCGCTAACTTTTTCTAAACCACCCCACAATTTTTTATACAGATTTCACTATTAGACAGTGGGGGTGAACAAAGGGTTTGTGTAGGTAATTCCACTGCAGAAATATGCTAAAATTTTCTTATTTTAGACAGATTAATATACTTCTATTTTATTTTACGATCTATAAATACCTGGAAAAGTTTATATACTTAGTAAATAAATATAATATATAATTAAAATATAAAAATATAAAATTCCAATTTATTTTTTATCTAAAAACTCGTACTATTTTGTTATTTTATCTATCATCTTTTTTATTTCTTCAATCTCGTTTGATGGCGTCACTATAAAGATCAAATCATTAAGACTTTTTATTTATTTAATTATAGAGAAAATTGTAATTTCTCATCACATACGTATAAAATATACGTATAAGAATAAAATAACATAATATTCCCACTTTCAAAGTCATATTACAGTGAAAGTCTCGCATGTTGTACAATACGGACGAAGCGTACGTATGTATGTATGCAGACAGCTTTTTCATTTTATATGGGGGATATCCATCATCTTTATATCGGACCCAGTTATGACAGCCGTGTAAAGGTTGTTATGGATATTAGGCGGAATTAACAACAGTTTGTGTTACTTTTGACAACGAAAAATGTGTTTCCAAATATAGTGTAAACAACAATGATCAAATTAGCATTTTATTTACTCTCACATTACTGTAAATAATGCCTAAAATATTTCCGCTTATTTGTGTAATTATGTTGTTATTTGAATATCAATCATATTTGTTATAGTACAAACATAGAGGCTGACAGAAGAATCCAGTTGTTTTCGGGAAGCTACGTCATCTCTTTTCGTCACCACTGCCGCAATGTCTGAAAACTATGGTCTTTAATCAATAGATCAAGGCAGGACGTCCAGCGAGCTATGGGGCGGGTTATGCTCGGAGTTTCTCTAGTAGATATTAGAATCAGAATTTCTGAAATTTGTCGACATAGCCGAAAGAATCACGAAGCTGAAGTGGCAATGGGCTTGGCACATCTCTCGCAGAGCCTGTGTGCAGAGCGGACAACCTATAGAATAGACGAATTCTCATGTGAAAAGACGACCTGAAAGACATAGAAGGAAGCAGCTGGGAGAGGCGTACATTCAGCAGTGGAGAGACACGGGCTGATGACGATGATGATGATGCACTCTAGTAGAATAATAATATTTGTTTGCTAATGTGTATGACCAAATATAGGGGTTAAAGTATGAAATTGCCGATTTGTACTGAAAAATAAAAATAATTTAACATATTTATTTAATCAAAATAATTACCATTATTATCTATACATTGCTGCCATCTAATAGGAAGCTCATTTATGCCTTTGCGATAGAACCCTGGTGATCTAGATTCGACAAACTGTGTGAAAGCATTTTGCACTGCCTCCTGAGAAGAATACTTTTTATCACGCAGAAAATTGTCCAAATCACGAAAAAAATGGTAGTCCGTTGGAGCAAGGTCTGGCGAATACGGAGGGTGACGAATGGTTTCTAATTGCAGTTCCTGTAGAGTTAAAACGGTTTCTCGTGCTGTATGAGGTCTCGCGTTATCATGGAGCAATAATGGTGAAGATCGATTCATAAGTCGGGGCTGTTTCACTGCTAGTTTCGCTATCATTGTTCGGAGTTCGGCGCAGTAGACATCTGCCGTTATTGCTTGACCAGATCGGAGAAAGCTATAGTGAATAACACCACGCTGAGACCACCAAACAGTTACCATTACCTTTTTATTGGTAAGCTTTGCTTTAGGACACTGTTGCGGCGTTTGACCTGGGGTCAGCCATTGCATTTTCCTCTTACGATTATCGTAAAGAATCCATTTTTCATCACATGTCACAATTCGATCCAATATTCCTTCATTTCTGTATCGATTCAACAAGGCAACGCAAGTTTCAACACGCGTTTCTTTCTGCAGATCAGTCAAATCATGAGGCACCCATTTTTCATATTTTTTTATTTTATTGATTTGACGCAAATGAGTCAATATTGTTGGTAAGGTAACGTTAAACCATGCCGCTAATTCCTGGGTAGTTTGGCTCGGATCGGCTTCCACCATCTCTTTCAAATCATTGTTATTCACCTGTGTGGGCGGTCTTCCACGTGGTTCGTTCTTCAAATCGAAGTTTCCATCACGAAAGCGTTTAAACCAAAATCGCACAGTGCGTTCATTAGCAGTCCCCTCTCCAAACGCAACATTAATATTGCGAGCTGTTTCTGCCGCGTTAGTTCCGCGTCGGAACTCGTATTCAAAAATCACACGAATTTTCGAAGTATCCATCTTTATCGTCTAAGTTGAATAAAAAAAACAACTGAAAGTTGATAATCGAATGTTGCACATTTTTTAAAAGAAGAACTACATAGGTACCGTATGAAAAAAGTTTCACTCAAAAATCTCAAACCATGAAGGTTCTATGTCAATTCGAAGTACCTATTACAATAAAACGGCAATTTCATTCTTTAACCCCTATTATTTTAGAAAAGAAATATAGAAGAAATGTCGTTGTGTAAGCTTATCGTCTTTTGTAGTTCAACAATGTTAATTGTTTGATTCGGTAAATCAGTGGAAGTAGGAGCAGTTAATGCGATCTCTGTCTGAAGCAACTACACAAGGGCGACTAGAGAATGCCGTAGTCGGCGAGTAATTAACGGGATCGTTCGCTAAATGCTAAACGGTCTAAGGTTACGCTTTCCCAACTTGTACAAACGTATTATTATTGTTAGTTACATTTCGTAACCAAATTGTGGTTGACCTATAGTATTGGATTTTCGAATTAATTGTTGCTGGGAAATACTTAAAGTGCAAAAATCTATAAATGATCATTAAAATGTCAACATATTTTTGGAGTTTACTCCTTAAAAATTGATTTGCATATATAAGCCCCGGTATGAAAATTTATGGGAGTAAAATCAAAATTGTCACACGGAATGCGCTACGTTCTATTTTCGAATATTTTATCTCTGATGTTTCATAATTATGTATCGTTATTTATCGGTCGTAAGGAGTGAACTCCAGTCGTGCGTCGGAGCTGACTTTAATGCTCCGTGGGGCTGACACCATTGAGCTTTATATACTACTATAATAGCTCTTTCTATATTTTCTTTACTATAATAGCTCAATGGCTGACACACACACTTTTTTTCATGTAAAGATTGACTGGCAGGCTGACTGTCAGACAAATACACAATTACACACAATCACTCACAATAAAGTGCAATTCTAAACGATATTTTGGTATTCCTCTTTTGAAGGTTCTTGAAGACATGTTAGCACATTTTATTTTGTAACGAGTCAGCATGGAAAATGCCAGTGAACTTGCATCAAGTTCGCTGGGTAAATGCATATAGCTCTAATCAGGCTCTAATACATAGCCTCATCTATGGTCAGCAGGGAGACAATCCATTAACCTTACTAATATTATCATAGCATTCTTTCTACCTAAATAGCATATAGTATAAAATAAGAAAGGATACGCGGTTAAAGTCGCGGCGAAAAGCTTGTATGTTATAAAAGTACAACGTGTTCAAATGAAACAAAAGTATGATTTAGTTAAACGTGAGCAGGTATTGTTTAGAGGCTAGCACGTGGGCTTTACTACAGGTTAGTCCGAGTGAGGCGCGCTCGGGAAAGTTGCTCGTCCCAGGGGAAATCAACACAACAATTACATCTCAAAAGCAACTTCCAATAGCGCCCGGCAAACCTTTAAAACCCAATACGTACCGGCCCATTTATGATCAATCTATAAAAATACTGGCGATGTAATGGAAACATTATTATTTTCTTAACTCAATCGTACCCGTCCAACCGACCTTCACATTTATTCGGATTGGTAACAACAGATTCATAAATGGTGAGCACTTTGCAATCTCAGAAAGGTATTACGTATTTACGAGGATGCTCAGTTTTGTAAGTTGGTTTGTGATAATACTATGAATATTCAGAGGCTTCGGTCGTCCCCGAGGATGGAACCCTTTCGAGCATAAGAGAGGAAACGCGGACGATGAGTTTCAAAACAATATGATATTATCGCGGCATTTAGGCGGTCCTAATAAGATTTACTTCAATATTAATGCGCATCGCGGCCTCCATTATTTAAAGGTATTATCTAAATACAAACCGTAAGGCCTCTAATCGGTTTGCTGATGTACCATCGAAGTATAAATAATTACTAACCAAGAATATTTACATTAGAATACTTAGGCCCCGTTACAATCTGGAATATATACCTACGAATAAGTTCAGATTAGAGTTATTATACTTTACGAAATAATTACTGCAATCCGTTACACCGTTAATGTGTAATGAAAACTAAGATATTAATAATGAAAACTTAGCATTTTTGAGCGTTTATATTCGAATCTATCTGATTTGGTTAGATTCCAGGTTAGTTACAGGGAGGATACATTGTTTAAAAGTACACTCGATCAATTAGGAAAAAAATTATTTGGTATTTATAGAATTTTTATCGCACCCTTTAATCTAACTTAATTCCTGTTATAATGTTTTAAAAACGTGCGTTGTTACTTGATAGTAGGTAGCCATCTACTAAAAAGCACTATATAAATAGAGCGTCAGCTTATATAAAAAGAAAACACCAGTTTCTAATTTTACTGTCATAATTATAAAGTGTAACTATTAGAAAAAGCTATCTTACAATAAAATTTTAGGTACTTACTGCGAATATTGCACAATATTAATTCATACACGTTCTTCATAGATAATGTAAAAAAAGTTGAAATCGTTATTATCTACTTGTAGAAGCTTCGATAACAAAAGAATGGGTATGCTATTACAGAACAATTGTGTCCTCCAACCTTTAGCTCTATAAAAGAACAGAATGATTAATTGTTTTTACGACCTCTTCAAAACACCGCTTCTTATTCTTTTTAAATACTTCCGTTATTTTCCACCTCGATGACGGTTAGAGGGGTGGGTTTAGACTATAAATTAATAATAAATTACGCTTTCGAAACAAAAAAGAACAGAATTACAAATTATTTTTATTTTCGTAAAGGAAATACAATATTTTCCTTCTAACCAAAGTATGATTGATACATTTTTCTTTTTGATATTAAATATACGATTCATTTTAAGATTTGTGATGATTGATTTAAGAGTTGATGATGATTTTGTGCAAAATTATCCAGTTAGGCAACTATTGGTAACAGGCAACAGTTAGACCGTTTGTCTACTTAGGCACGAACCATTTTTTTAAACTCTTTTTCCCACTGTTTTATTTTTATATAATGGTAAAATATGAAATCCTAAATGTTAAAATATTTATTTTCAAACAAAGATTTAATTAATCAAAAAGTAATGTGTGTTTAATTTTATTTGTTAAAATTAAATTAATATTAAAATAAATGAAAGAAAAAAGGTCCTGCTTGTAGGTGCACTGAAAATGTATGCGTATAGTATTGTCCAGTCGTTGTTTTGTAGGGCTTGCTATAGAAGTCAGTCGGCCACCCTCACACAGGTGCGAAGCAATGTTTCACCGCTGATGTATCACCGGGGAGCTAACGCCCTCGTTTTTTTCCCTAACAAGGCTGCGACCGAGGGCCGCGGGCACCTTGCCGAATCTTAAACACATATCCTCGTTAACAAATTTCCCGATTCTACACAATTCCCTATTTTACTTCAATTATAAAAATACCTATCTTTTCACTATCTCGCAAGTGATGCAAGTTAATAAAATCGACTATTTCTGTTTGCACTCCGGCTATGTTCAAAAAGACAGTAATTAAAAATCTGGATGGTTGCGTGACCTACTAGAATTGACTAGAACTGTAATAGATAGAAAACACAACTAGAATATACAGTATGAATAACAAAAGTATTCATACTGCCTGTCCCTCGGGAACCTAACATTTTTCAAAGATAAAAAGTTTCCTTTATGTTTATCCAGGTAATAAACTCTCTCTGTACCAAATTTCATCTAAATCCGTTTAGCCGTTTTTGCGTGACAGAGTAACAAAGATCTATCCATCCATCCTCACAAACTTTTGCATTTATAGTATTATTAGGATTGTAATAATCTAATATTATAAGAACATATCAAAACCTGCTACGTGTCAAAGTATCTACATGCAAATTTTTTTGAGTACACAAAACATTTTCTTTATGTAAATTGAAATCAAAGTGCCCCTCTAGAAATGCATCGGAAAAAGGTGTCAAAGGCTTTATATGCACACTCACTGATCGACATGTGTGTAATACCACACCATCACGCCATCTCACTGTACTGGCCGCTGTACGAAATTTTTAAAGGATCGACGAACACATGGCGCGGCGGGCGTTCGAAAAATAAATTCCCTGAAAGCCAACGTGTAGTAGCTAAAGCTACTATAAAAAATCGACACTGAAATTTAAAATTACAATATTACGTCGTAGTGGCGTAAGTGAGTAAAAAAAAATTCAATACACTGATTATTCAAAATGTCTCAAAAGCACAAGTCAATTTTTTTATCCAAAGATAAAAAAGTATTCAACGATTATATCTAATAATATGTGATTTTTTTTACAATATAAGAGTTTTAATGTAAAATATAGCAATATAGTGTTTATGTATTTGTAAATTCTACGTGTGAAAATTTTTAATAATAATTTAATGTTTTTTCAATAATATTAGATGTTGCTAAAAATTAATACTTTAACTTCTGTTAAACTCGGTTTTTTTTAATATTTAGTTTGACTATAGTTCGTTTTATAGCTGAAGAAATAAAGATTTCGAAAGGGAGTGTCTACAATATTATACAAAACCACCTGAGCATAAAAAAAGTGTCCGCGCGCTGGGTGCACAGAATGCTTACGGACGCGCAGAATCAAACCAGACTAAGGATTTTGCGAAGCTGTTTAGATTTGTTGCAACAAGATCCTGATCGATTTTTGTCTCGATTCATAACCATGGATAAAACATGGTTATGAATCGTTATGAATGGTTATGAATGGTTGAAAAATAAAATAAGATGTATTAAAAGATTACTGCGTCTTTGTCATTCTCACTTTATATTGAACAGCCCTCGTATATTAAAAAAATCACAATTATCGTTTGAGTAGTACAACGTTGAAAACTTAACAAAGGAACAAACTCACTTTCGCATTTTCAACATTAATAAGTATTTTATATTTTATTAATTTAATTTAATTTTAAGACTATTACGGAGTCTTTCAAATAAATGACTATATGTATCTCAATATTTTTATAGATAAGAGAGGGAATATATGACTATATGCAATAAATCAATTGAAGACGTTACAATGTAATATTAATGAGTTATTTTAAAAGTTAAAACGCCGCGAATCGTTACTGTTCCGAGTGAAAGCTTAAAGTTTCAGTGAGGCAGTTACGCTCCCCTTTCGGGCGATCAACGTAAATTATTCTCCTAGAAGAAATCTCTAAGGGCTGAATGACGGATAAGGGACGAGTCGGTTTATTGCCTACACCAGCCTCCGTTTGTAACCGCTTTAAAAACGGACCCTCGAATGTTAATTAAGGGATAATGTTATTCAATATGCCACAATTGATTTAATTACCGTCCACCAAAAATGTCCAAGTCTATAAACTTAATTACTTGTATGTATTTTTAAAGGTAGGTACGCTGAACGTTATTCTATACTAATATTATAATATTTGTATTTTTTCACCTATAAATCGGCGAGTAACATGTATATATTTTATAAAGCTACGTTGACGAAGTCCGTGCAACAGCTATAGTGTCAATAAAAATGTTTACATTTAGTTTGTTGGCGATTATTAAAGAAATAATTATGTTATGTAAACTTTGTGATAAGTAGCTATTTTCGCCTATTAACACAAGCAACGTCACATAAAGCGGCAAGTGCGCTGCTGACCTTAGTATGACTTTAATATGCAATTTGTTTGAAATTTTATATAATCTGTACACTATTACGTTGGCTATCCTTAATATAAATAAATTAAAAAAAAATTAAATTAAGGTAAGGAGGGATGGTTACTGCCGCCAGACGGGCTGTCCAATTTATTATTTGCCCTACCACTACTAATTGAATAATTCGAACATGAACATCTATAGTTAAAAAAAATATTGATTTTTTAGATATAAGAGTCATTGTTAATTATCATATACCACGATCTCGAAAGTTTATTGTAGTTTAATCCAGATAATCGTCAGGTTACCTTGATTAAACTATAGTTGAATACTTACTTTTTAACCTGGAAAAATATTCTCATGGGATTTTCAAAAAAACGAACTACAACGAGTACCTACCTACGTAGTACGACGCACCATCTAGTTAAAAATATAGACTGCACTTTAATATAAGAGAAGTCGTAAAGTTACATCTAAAGTATAAATTTAAATGAATTATATTATCTTTTATACTGTTTATAGCTGTAATTACAAGCGGCTGAAAGGCATTGTAAGTAATAATTAAAAGTCTCTTAGTACAGCTGTTACAAGCGTCAAGTTGCGTTTTATGGTGAAATTTTGTTTTAAATAAGAGTAGGTTTTGTGAAATAGATTATGAAAATTCAAATTCAAAAAATTCAGTCCACAGAAAGAAGTACTAGCTTTCACCAGCGACTTCTTAACCATCCCTCTGAAATAGTAGTTTTTATTCTGAAATGTATCCTATGTCCGTTCCTTTTACGCAACACCAATGAACAACGTGCTTAACTGGTTAAAGTGTGAAAGCGCATCAAACAAACTTACTTTAGCATTTAAAATATTAGTTGAAATTTAGATGATGCAGTTACAGGTTAAATACTGTTAATTTTATCTTTAAATTAGTAACTGTAACATAACATTAAATATTTCTTTATTTAATTGCAATCGTTAAATACTATAAAAAAAGAGAGGGCGGATTTTGTATAGTTTACTAGCTGGTAATATTTTATAGTCGCGCACGAAGCCCGCGATTCCCAAGCGATCTTTATTTTCTAGATAGCTGGTGCCTGCGGCTTCGCCCGTGTGGAATATTTAGCCTATGTCCATCCTGAAATTCTGTTCTAACTTCTGGTGAATAATTTTTTTTAAATCGGATGAGTAGTTTCGATGATTCCCTCCTACTTTGAAACAAACAAATATACAAACTTTACCTCTAATATTAGTATAGATTTATAGTAGGTATGTGATGGATTATCTCACATACTTACTATAAACCATTGCATGTACTTGACAAATCTTTTTACTATTAGAAATATAAATTGTTCTATGATATTTTATGTTTACTAAGCCATCTATATCATCTGAGCGAAGTAGGAACGTTAATAAATATAGTTTTTAAAAGTGACTACAGTTTCGTAACAAAATGTTGGAATTAATATTTTTATTACACCTATTAATGGAC
This sequence comes from Synanthedon andrenaeformis, assembly GCA_936446665.2. Classification (NCBI taxonomy): domain Eukaryota; kingdom Metazoa; phylum Arthropoda; class Insecta; order Lepidoptera; family Sesiidae; genus Synanthedon; species Synanthedon andrenaeformis. Next base: position 5,448,215 of record OW387781.2, on the reverse strand, counting down.
CACAACCATTAATGGAACACAGACGAATGTCTGAGCTCCCTTTAATTAAATTATTATGTATTATAATTTTGAAACGTACAACAATATTTTCGGGTGCCGTTATAATATTTGAACAAAGTAATCCTCTTACTAAAAGGGATTCTAAAACCCATTCCGCCGACATAATCGACACGAATTTTTCACGTATATTTCTTTCACTCACAAATCCAATTTAATTAAGGCGAGGAACTCGCGGTTAAAATCCTATTTAAGCCGTTTTTATTACCGCCCGTCGGGCAAAGACGGTTTGCCACCGAGCTCTAAGAATTTGAGCGCTCGTGAGGATTTTCCTAGCTTTTATCTTAACAGTGCTCAGTAGAATGGTAAGTGATCTCTATGCAAATTTTCCATGCACTACCGTTTCCATAACTATTGTTACATTACTGCTGTCACTATTACGTCAATGTGGTAAAAAATATTATTTCAACAAGGAATAGCGAATGGGCTCTGGCATCCTTTACTTTTATACCGAAACACAACAATTAAAAAAAAAAAAAAACGTGATACGATGGTAAGTAAGTATAGCGTAGTTAATACCGCCATCGTTGTTATATTAATGCCTAGTTGCTAATCATTATTGATCATGACTGTTGAACTAATGTGCTTACTAGTGGAGAGAATATATAGTAGAATCGTAAACACACTAATAATATTATCTAATTAACATTATACATGTAAAGTTTACAAAAATATTATATAATAAAATTTAGTTTGAGCTATTTTAAATTGTATATCAGAGTCCCGTTCATTTATGTTAAGTAGTGAGAATAGATATATTATTATCCAAATTTCTGTTTTCACTGTTTGTCGCGGCACGGAACGTCGCCTATATAGATTCAACAAAAAACCATATTTCCGTTTACCCTATTTTTTAACTACATTATATACATTCAAAGAGAAGACACGCATTGTAACTATTTTTTTCAATAAAACTATTGGCGAAGCCGAGAACCATCGAGTTTTCTTCCGACAACGAGCCTTAAAACCAGCGACCTTCCAACAATCTGTGTCCGCAGTGACACTGTTTGAACTCTAGCAACATCGACTAAAACTTGATTTTTTTCAGTTTTTTTTTATTACTGTACATTTAATAATTTGACATTACTAAATTTATTAAATTGACAAAAATGTACAATGTCATATTTATGAAAGTTAAAAGAGGTTAAATATATTTAATAACATAACATATATTAAATATAAACTATAATAATAAAATTAAATACAAACATGCCCGCGATTTCGCCCACAAAGTCAAAAGAGGCAATGTCCAACTTGTATAAATGAGAGTTTAATTTCAGATTTAAATTAAAACATATTATATTATAATCCTAAGTTAAATATATTTACACAATAAATATAAACTTGTATAAACTATCAGATATAGATATTTTTATTTTGCATACCTATAAACATGTACTTACAAAAAAATATCCAGTGGAGCGAGATTATGTTACTCGGATAGACTGTACTGCGATTTCTATTTTTCACTAATATATATTTTATTTCCTTATTTAAGTCATCATAAATATTAGTGACTAATAATGTTTCATTATTATATACATAAATAATGAACAGTAATATTGAAAATAACGATATTCGATTCATTTCAATAAAATAATGCACAAATAAATTTAATGGTTCATGTTAAAAGAGAGTAGGTACGCGAAGAGGGAGCTCAGTTTACCCTCAATTCGGAAATGATCCAGCTAATCCCGCTACTCCCGATGTAGCTCGTTCACATTGAACACTGTTGATCCTGTCTAATTCTATTTTCAAACTACTTCCTTTTTTTTTCAAATTGAACAAATTAAATTACATTTATTTTTTAAAGTTTATGAAGTGTATTTATATTTACCTATTTAACTGTGCTAAAGTCCCAAATTCATAATTGTAAACATTTTATTCATAATTTGATACATATAAAATATTATGACTACATATAGATAATTTCTAAAATATTTTAAGTATCTGTGAGCGCAACTTCGTACGCGTTCTAGTTGGTTTTTTAAATCCAACGGGAACGTAACATGTTTTCGGGATAAAAATTATTATCCTATATGCAAATCCAGGTAATCAGTGAAAACCGCAATCAAATCGGTCAAATCGGCCAAGAAATGTAAACAAAAATTCTAAATACAATTTTTTTGAACTCGGTACAACGGTGACAACATATAAATTAATTTTAATGCAAAAAATATTTAATGCACAGATACAGGCTCTTTAGATTTTACTATATGTATAAATTAGCACTGTATAATACCTACACACACACATACCACTTATACCACTTACCACTCTTAGACTTATACCTACACACACACTTACCACTCTTAGATTCATTAAGTACGTTTGTTCTATGTAGTTTAAAAGTTATTTCATCTATTATAATAACAATTTGGTATACCAAAATGAACAATAAAAATACGTTGTAGTTTTTAAATTCAATCATCGAAGTCCAATCTCAACAAGGTGTAAGATTGTAAAAAGGGGCCAAGCATCGTGCTCAGAAGCGGTAATGATCCGAAAGTGCATGCATAATTTAACCGCAAAGAGCTTGTTTTGTAATGTAATTAGTTGGTAATCTCGCCGGAAAACAGCCAACAACATTATTTTGTGTCAGCTGAAATATTAAAATAATTTATTATCAACACGAGCACCGAACCGTACCTATACAAAATGTAAGAATTTTTACTGTTGAATATAATATTAGTGTCGAACTTATGGGACATATAAATACAAAATGCTTATACTCTTGAGTAACGTCAGAAAACTTAGCGTGCATATAATCATCTAATTAAATAATAGTAATAGTAGATTCGTCAAACGCTATGCTGCTGATTCAGGGTCTGTACAAAACCTTCTGATATTGAATTTCATATTAAGGATTAGATATTGATGATCACTTGCTTACAGCAAGGTGATGGAAAACATCGTGAGAAAATCTTCTTATCCTAAAAGACTAATATTTTAAGACACGCGAAGGCAGCAGTAGGCAAATTAATAGTAGAACAGAGCCTATACTTCCCCACGTTGAGGCGACTTCTGTAACTAGGAGTGAGATATTATGTATATACAGTCTGATGTAAATTACAGAAGGTGTAAAAATAGCGTCTAAGTCATACAAATTGAAATATGGGTCCATTTACGCAATAGCATAACTTTTGGTTAGACTGAGTAGAATTGCATGTAAGCAGTACAATTCTTCTTGTACCTAGTAGCTGAAAAATCTTTAAAAATTCATTCAAATTTTTTTTGGATTGTTAAAAATCATTTCACATACAAAACCAATAGCTTGATCTTGCTTTGTGGTTAGCAATTGTCTCTATACGCAAGTTGGTACACATTAAATGAATTTGCATACATTAACTTTTAATTAAAATATTATGTACAATAAATATCCTTACTTGTTTACATTTCTCAATGAAGACTTTTTGAAAAAGTATGGAACTAGCACACCCAATTTTAATTTTAATTTTACCAAGTAGTTGTGTTTATTAAATTTTTTTTAAATATAGCACTGGCATTAACTTAAGGAGTCTCCATGGCATGGTTTCAGCTTTGCCTGGCGAAAATATTACTACATTTTTTATTCGTCTTTTCTTCTTAATTTTAATAAATTCACACTCATATATTTTAATGTTATCCAATTCCTACCGCTGCAGTTAAGTACCTAGTCACACTTTGCAATGATAATTTAATCGTGATATAAGTGAGTTAGCACTTTTATTATACACCCGGAAGGTAGCAATGAAGCAGTAAAACATTTTCATAGCATTGTTTTATTGGTCAATTAAATTAAGCACTTATTCTATTAATCCAAATATTTATTACTTTATATTTTATTTTAGGATAATTAAATAATTTATTGTTAAAATAAAATGTTAAAGTAATTAACGTATTCACGTGAGCTCGAAATTATATCCAAATAAATATTGCCATAATTTCCATAATGGCAAGACTATGTATACGTGACGGTTGCCGCCTACCATCATCTGGCTTGCCACTAATTGTCTTAAAAAATAAACGTTATTTTTAATAAAAACCTCATAAAACACATAAATTAACTATAACGCATTATTGTTTACTGTTAGGTAAAATTTCATAATACAAGAGAAATTTGCTTTCTAAATTCGTATTACAACCTTAAAGTATTATTGTGGTTTAAACGTGGCCTTAAATTCACAGTTTAGTTTTTAGATTTAGAGAGAATAATATTGCAATGAAACAATATTTCACGCTCATTGAAAACTTGATGTGTACAACTAAGCAGATGTCAGTTGAAAGAGGTATGATTAAGCTATGTAAACCAGTAATCCTAGCAAACTCTTCGGGGCATGTCAACAGTGATGTCGAGCGGGCCCGTACACAGAGGCAGTTCAGATGCCACGGCGCGCATCGCAACTGTCGCGTGTTTACACATTATCGTGATGAATCCTATGTACAGCTCGCCATAAAATAACTAGGTTTTCTTGAGAGGCAACATTTAATAAATTTAAAATTTATTGATTTATCTTTAAAAGACCATTATTATTTATTTATTTATATTTATTTAATACATATTTAAGCTCACTTCCCAAGACTAAACTTGAAACTGAGACTTTTTAAAATGATTATATAAATTAATTTGTTTATGATCAAAATACTGCGATCTCATAGTTATCATATCACTATTAATCTAATATTAGTTTTTCTTAGAAGTCAAATTATTAAAATTGCAAAGAAAAAAAAACATATATATTTTGCTTATTATTCACCAACAAATACAAAACAAATACAAAAATCAATTTTTTTTAATAATATGATTTATTTGGAGATTTCATAATTTTACCGAATAAGAATGTAATTTATTTCAGTATAACTACTTTCATTGAATGAATGTATTGGAAAGTTAAAGCGTAGCTTTCGTAGCGGTCGTAGCCGAATGGCCGTCGTAGCGTCGTAGTAATAGCTACGAACGTCAGGAACCAATTGAATTAAAACAAGAGTTATTGTTAAGTCGAGTTGGCAAGGCACCAATTAACTATCACTGCCAATATAGTCTATTAACGCCTTAACTCAAAGAGACTATAGATTGTCCATTCAATTTCCACTTGCCATTGGCAGTCTTGAATCTAGTACTGACCTAAGAGCCGATTCTATGATTAAAACGTAATTTAAAATTCCTTTATTAATATTAAGCCTCGTGTAGGCCTTATGAAGATTTTTTTTTAATTTGAAGAGATATTGAACAAGAAAATTGCTTCAACCTTCATCTAAAATAAAAAACAGCGTTCATACTAGCTTTTCATACAAGTTACAAGTTTGAAATGTTATAAAATAACAATGATAACTATTCGTATGTTTTTAAATTATAAATTTGAGATCTTATTGTACACAATAAGATCCAAATTCATTCAATTTTTAAGAGCAATTAAAATTTTTGTTTAATATTTGTTCCATTGAATAAGGAAGGTAGGCAAATATTTTACACTAGCTGTTGCTAGAGACTTTGTCCGCGTCCCTCGAGACAGTACTTTATTCTTTTTATTTTCTCATACATTTGTTATTTTGAGGCGGTGCAAAGTTCGCCGGGTCAGCTAGTTAATATTACAAGAACTTATATATCACAGTTATTGTAATATTTATTAAATAAAAATAAACAAATAAATAATTATAGTCTTTTAAACTTATTAAATAAATAAATAAGTAATTTAAGTAAGTAGTTTTAAAGTTATTCAACTACATTGATGTAGTTCCCAATTGAATCGTCATCTTGGCTTTTTCCGAAACCCTGGTAAATTTAAATTTATAATTACGATCATAAGAGTTTCTTGAGAAACCTAATTGATAAATAAATATTTTGATTTTGATTTTGAATGTGGGAGAAGTGGGGGCGGCGCGTATCGGTTTTTGTGTAATAAATTTAAATTTTTAAAATTTATTCTAGAAAACATAGTACGTTATACATCTTAATAAGTTTCGCTCATATGAATAATAATAAAACACAAAGTCACACGTGACTTTATTACGTTTCCTTTTCGTGGCGTTTTCGAACAAATGCATACGTGTTTGTTTTCATTCCAGTTCTCAGCGGTGACAGGTTTTGGAAGGAAGCGTTCCTTAGCGGCGTCTCACGGCTCGTTCTGCGCGTCGTATGCAGGTTGATAAATCGCGTGCCGCCGTCACTTTTTTCCTAACGAGACAAGGTGTCGCGAGCTCGTGTGTAAACATATTCACGGCGAGATTGTTAACGCTAAAGGCGGTGTCAGTGAAAGGAATATTTTTGTAGCGACGCGGCGCGGACGCGGGTTGTCGGAATGTTTCTGTCTGATTTGGGGTGGATGGAGTATGGAGGTTTTTGAGCGCGGTTGAGTAGGCGCCGCGCCGTGTCGTACTACTGCACCGATGACAATAAATATCGGAGGCGGCGAGCCGTGAAATCGAATAGGCTCCGTCTGTGAGCGCTTTACAATCAGCAGCCGCCTGTCGCATGCCTCTGCCCACCCGCTATAACTTACTGACGATTCCATGCATAAAAACTTATTCGAAACCTCCACAACTCGGCAAGCTTATTTATATAAATGTTACCTTTGAAATAAGGACTTTCAGGAATTCTATACTATTGCAGATATTTTTAAAAGTGAGAAAAGCAATTTTTTTATGTCCATTTGATGTTAGGTGGCAACCGTCGCCTATAATATAAATTTATATGGTTCTGTATATATATATAGCTACAGATGCTGCAAGTGCGCTGCACACCATAGTAGCGTTAAGAATAAGGAATTAGGACAAGGAAATGGGCTCGAGCATCCCTTTCTCACTCACCGAAACACAACAGAACACATGCTATATTTGATATAGGTATATATTATATGATATTTGATGGTGATCTTCTGTAAGGGGCCAACCCCTTACTGCCGCCAGACGAGCTACCCCAATGACTGTGAAACGCAGTGTGCCGTGGCCACTACTTTCATGGTCCAGACCAGAGCAAACTTTGAAAACTTCAAGGTGTCTCTGATTGCACCACAGCCGTAATTTTTCGTAAAGATTTGGGTACTTAGTTCAGTAAAACTTTAAATATTTAGCGTTACATCGAAACAAATACGTTGTCCTTTCATTAAATTATCGATCGATTAAATTAAATTAAATTAGCATAGATGTAATTTATGTCCTTTCATTAAATTAATTGAATAATAATAAGTATTAAAATTTTTGTCAGGTGAATTATGCTCATTACAGTTTTATAGTGACACTTTGGGTGGACGCTAGTGCGTCACCGTTTAATTTGTTCAATAGCGTAATTACCAGCTTTGACTCTTTGAGACCATTAACTCCAAGCGCTTTGAAATTTTGAATGGCGTAAAAATTAACATATAAAATGTTCTTACGACTATAAATAGTCACACGAATCCTAGACATAATGAAATGTGAATTAAGTAGCGATGAATAATTAAAAACTCTTACATATTTTACGATAGAAACGTATCTCAATAATACATTTTAAACATTCGTACGCAGAGTGTTGGAGTAATTTGCGGTTGTAACGCTCGCGCCCCTCGCATCGCGGCCACCCCTTCACCCCGCGTTACCCCTTACCAGCGTGTCCCCTGACGCGTGTTCGATTAGAGCACAAGTAATTCCGGAAAGGAAATTGAAATCTTAAAGCAATGCCCCACGGACTTCAATTTTAATATATTGCGCTGCAATACTGTATATTCACGCGGTTTATTGAAAAACAGTTTCAGTGAACCATTTGCATAGCTTTTTGATAATAAAGGCACAGTAGTGGCGTTTCGTAGTCAAGTTTGGCGGCAATAATCACCCTCTTACAGAAATCCACCATGAAATAACAGCATAAATTTATGAGTTGAATGAGTGGTTGAGATGCTTGCCTTAACCGGCAGGGTCAACTTTGGAAATGAACTTTTTAAAGTTGTCTCCGGCCTGGATCTCGAAAGTAGTGGCAGGACATACTGCGTTTCGCTGTCATTTGGGTAGCCCGTCCAGCGGCAAAATATCTTACAGGAGGCCACCGTGAAATAAAAGCATGTATGCTGTTGTGTTTCGGTGAGTAAGTAAGAGATGCCAGAGTCCATTGTCCTATCCACTTACTACTATGTCTGCGTAATATGGTTATAAACTGGGCAACCCGTCTGGCAACGTCAACGGCATTTTACAAAACATAGTAAAAATTGGTCCTCTTTTATCTTTTATCCTTTAACCTATGACGAAGAGCTCACTTGTAACCTTTGGAATTTTATCTGTAAGAATATCTTCGATTAGACAAAAGTAATGTAAAACAACCTCATCGTATTTGCGTTCCCAATTTTTCCGACCAAAAACTAACATACATTTTGAATAGCAATTTATCGCCGCCCCTAATTCCAATGTGTGCATAAGCGCAAGTTAACGCTCTTTTAGTGGTGATATTTTAGCGATGCATTCACAAACAGCGGTGGAGCAGTCGGGTGTGGCGTAATGAACACAAGCCCGGGGCCCAGGAGTTTAATTTTCCTCTTCCGCGCGGCTGTCCCGGCCGGCCTGCTCATTAATGGGGCGACAATACCTCGCGCGCCACCTCATTTGCGCGACGCGCTAAGGACGACATCGAACGACTAAACAAAACCTTATATTACTTATTATATACTTATACATCTTACTGTCACGAGAATAATATCTGAGCTTATTGTAATATTAAAATGATTTCCGTCATGTGCGTTTTATTATTGCCATGATTATTTATTTCGGTTAGCAATTCTGTTTATCTGGTGCTACATCTTTTCATTAACAAACAGTTTTTTTTAAACTAAACTATTACTAAGTTGCTCATAACCGTTTTTATTACTAAGAGAAAATGAATTTAACGTTCCAAAATTCCTTAGGTATAAAATAAAAATATATTCCTAATTGTAAATAACGAATTACAATGTTTTTTTTATTTTTTTATTTTTTATTTTTTTAATTTATTCAGGAAACAAACAGTCATTATACATATTATTTTACAATATACATAAATATCTATAGACTTAGAGTTCCATACACAAAAATAAATATTAAACAAAATAGATACATAGGTACAGTACTGAAACAAAATCCTACACATAATACAAAATACAAATAGATAAACAAAATTTTAAAATTTAAATTAAGAAAACACAATAAATACATTCAAGGAGCCATCAAAAGCCTATTACGTATCTGAATCCTATAATTAGTCAAACTACCACAGAATACATCCACATCCACAAATTCGCTATTGTATGCGTCAATGCTACGTCTAAAAAAGTTATTTCCGGTGTAAACAGTTTTATATATGGGGACAGAGAAAAGTTTGTGTGAACGGGAGCCAGGTCTGGGTACTCTGAAAGCTATTTTTTCCAAAATTTGAGGGGAATCAATGTAATTATTTAAAATTTTGAACAAAAATATCTGGTCGAACATTATTCGTCGACTTGCAAGAGTAGTTAATGAGTGAGGGGTCAGCGAGTTTTTATATGATATGTATTCACATTATTTATATACTTCCTTAAAATTAAATTTGTTAGCGACTCATCATACCATTTTGTCTGTGGTTACTTAATGCAATGGACGGGGTAAACTAGTAACTTTTAGACTAATACTAACTTTGGTCAAAAGTTCAGGGAAGTTTATTAGCGAATCTTTGAAATAATTCTATGTACGACAAAATGTTCAGGGGTGATTTATTAACAAATCTTTGAAATAATTCTATGTACGACAAAAAATAATGGCCGATCTAAATTCTACAATCTACTACGTTAAAGTAATAGAGTAGGAATATACAGTTGATATATAGTGAATATATGCAAGTAGGCCATTGAGTGTAATTGATATTTGGTTTAAGTTATATTGCAACATTAGTCTTATGAACATTAGTGTGCCGACCGATGCCACGTCGACCGGTACCGCACGACCCCGAGACGGTCGTATTCGATTAGCACGAATAATTCTGAAAGGGAAATTGAAAAGCTAAAGCGATGCCCTGAGGACTTGCTCTTTCTATTATTTGCGGCCAGCTGCCGAGATTGGTGCGCTCAGAATACACAAATAGGTTTCAATGTGTTCCAACTAGCACTAATCTTACGAATGGATTTTTTTGTTTTATTCCATTGTTGTGAATGTCTTTGAAATTAAGATATAGTACGTTGTATGGACATCGCTTGTTTTATGAAGATTTCGAACCAAATAATTTATATATAGAGAAACAAACTTTTTTTTATTAAATAACTACTAAACATTTATTAAACATCTTATTAGTTTTTTATAAAATTTAATAATATATTGTTACTAAACAATATTTTATTTTGTTATTTGAATTTATACACTCTGTATAAATTCAAAAAATTCAAGCTACAAATTTGTCCTAAATAAATATTCAGTTATGTAACTTATATCAGTATGCCAAATTTCATTCAAACCCGTTTCTGAGATTAACGTCCACAGAGAAACAGACAAAAATTTGTAATAATTTTTTTTTTGAGCTTGTTTACATATATAACATAAGGTCAACGTGTAATTTTTTAAAAAAAATATTAAATGTACAAACACAGCTCGTATATGATTTTATTATATGTATGCTTAGATTTTTTAGACAGGTTATGCTTAACACGATTATTATGACGCTTAAAAATGTAAACGGTTGCTTAAGAATATTATAGCTTCACGTTTTAACTTGACATGTAAGTAAACTTGGCCTGAATGTTTTGCCTTCATGGCCTTACATAAGTCTGAATACTTATATAATTTGAAATTATTGATTTTTAGGCGGTTACATACTATACTAAATATATTCACTAAAGCCAAGACCAGTTAACTGAGTTACTGTAGAACTGTCATTTAAGCTTTAAAACAAATTGTTAACATGTAGGAGTTTTTCCTATTTACCAGTTGAGATAATGAAAGGAATTGGTCGGCACATTATCTGCTTTGTCTTCGAATTCAGTCGTAAACTGTAAGTAGCCGTGCACGGGTCCGTTCAGTAATCCAACGTTAATTACCAGTTGGTTGAACTATGTAAGATACACACGGCCGTTACGTGCGGACACAAAAGGAAATTCATATATTAGATTTAAATTTTGAATAAATTTTTTTTTGAATCAAGAAATTTAAAATTTATGAGAACTAAATTTGGTTAATTGAAGTCATCGTATCTTAATTGTTTGTCGTCTACCGTTACGGTATACTGCGGAAATTTTCCTACGAGTAACCGTATAGAAGCTATTCTCAGTTTCCAGCATTTTGTTTTGGTTGAAGCGACTTTTTAAAAATTTTACATAGTTATAAGGCACTACCTTCAGACGTCAGAACATGCAATTATAGATTATAGGAATAATAGAAATAAAGATTTGTTGTGGTCATTGTCGTATAATAAAAATGATGGTTCAAAGTGATTATTTATTTACACTTTTTTACTAATAATCTAAATACTAATAATCTAAATAGCTTCTTGCTCTAGGTTTATCTTAGTAATTTAAATTCTGTCCTCAGCAAAAACATAATATTTAAGAGACTTGTTGAGAGTTGAAGCAACAATTTCTAGGTTTTTTTTGTATTAAAAATGTTGAACCATATAAACAATGCGTGCACACAATTTCATCTGTATTTTCAAACACTTTTCGATGATTATAAATAACTGAAAAACTTGTAATTATTGTTTCAAGTATGAGATTAGAATTGAAATAAATGTTGCCAATCCGGATCGGCCGTATGTTGTTATTGTAATATAACTGGTAACGCGACCCGCATACGACCCGCTTTTATCACATTGTTACCGTCTGGGCGTGTAGTGCGAATTCATAATTACCTTGAGGACAAATTATGCTCATAGGATTCCGCTGCACCATTGTGGAATAGCTGGATTACGATTACAGTCATTATATTAGATATTTTTTAAAATTTAGCCTACTAATCCTTAGTTAAAAAAACTTATTGACGGTCTACGTGATATTTGACGGCTACCTTCGCATAATACATATGTAAGAAAACAGAAAACAGGGTAAAAGACGTGATAAGACATAAAATGAGCTCTAGCACACTTTACAAGGTAGATGGAAGCAAAAAGATAGATTAGTGAGTCCCTATCCGCGCATGAACCTTATACACTGAGTCCAATGAACTTAGTTTCAGTATTACTTAGTCGCTTAAAGAACATATATGCAAGACGCGTCACATATTATATGCACTGTCTTGCATATAATATGTGACGCGTCTTGCATATATGTGACGCGGACACAGTTTTTGTGTAAAATTTAAATAATTTTGTCGACTTTCTATTATTTCACGATAGGTATTTAGGAAGTTTACTTTTATGTAGCTCATTTATCGATTACGTTATGTAAGAAATGTACCGTATCTTTCTTTTTGCTTACATCTACGCTTTATAGACATGTCATTTTAACATGCGAAGATGTTTAAGACTTTGTAAACAATTCATTACAAATAGTATCTACAATTGCGAGAGGTAATTAGTGGAGTTTGCAATATTTAACAAGCAGTCTCTGGAGTACATAACACGAGGCGATTCGACCTGACCGTCGCGTCGCGCGTCCGTTGCTAATCCAAGCCTAATTGGTGGATAGAAGACCATTGGACTTGAAACGACAAAGGCCAATGCAATTACTGCTCACAATGGATTTAGATAGTTGTGGGGCATAGCATAAAATAAAAACATATTAGAAGATAAAAGTACTAAGTAATGAGTAAGTAGGTACTACTAAGAATATTGTGTGTCAAAATTATCATTTTTGTCTATCAGCTTGTTTCTACATATTTCTCTTGGATCGCCAACAAATCAACTTTTAGATCAAATAACAACGCAGTTACGTAGGTATAAATTTAAGTTGAGAAACATTTTTGAGAAACGTTCCTCAATTATTAATAGGAATAACAGCTATCAGTATCACATACAGTGTATAACATAGGTTCCAACAGTCAGTTATGGCTTGAGTGAATGCATAAAAAATATGACCATTACACTTTTTAGCCTTATTTCATAATTATTTACACTTGTGTTTTGGTGAGTGAATAAGGGAGGCCATTCTATCCTGTCCTCTGTATACTTCGTTACTCTAGCTGAAAGAATCTTGTGCCTATTTTAATTCCTCCTTACATTTACTTGTATCTTGTGTGATCAAAGCAATCAATCTTAGGATTAAGTGGTGTTGACACAGATTTACCTACTTTGTGAATTATGTACATATTTTTATATTCCATAATTTTATGACTACATACTAAGAAAATCAAGAATCATGGGAACGTAATTCCGATTTACTAAATATTTAAATGTCGTAGTACAAAATTGATTTTGCTCATTGAATAAAAGATTATAAGAAAAGAGAAAGAGTACTTTGTACAACACATATTTTTTAAGAACAAACTCCAAATGGTGTTACCCAATACAATAGATTCCCAAAGTAAAGTCATCTTCGACATGAAAGAAACACATCTAAATTCCTAAAGGGGAAATATTACTTTGCAATCGCGAAATTCTTCGCTGAAACAACTCGCGGGTAACGTTCATTCCGACAAAAGACGAGCAATATTCTGTGCACAAAGGAAGCGGCCGATATATTCAATGCAGTGACACAAGAAATGGCGGCACAAAGCGGTAACAAACCTCATATTGGAGTTACATTACATCGCGGCAGGAGTTCCGAAGCGGGGACGTTCGCACCTTGATAACCCACGCTTATAGCACCCATTTGTGCATCTTTTTATACCAAATGTTTCGTTGTTAGTAGCATACTCATTAAACTGATTATAATCCAGTGTCGAGATATATAGACGTGAATACTTCTTTAAATTTTGTTTCAATAGTGGGAGGCAATTCAGAAAAGTAATGATAACAAAATCGGAGGATAGAGTTTGATGCTTTAGTTACATATCTATCATCTACATCCAAAATTAATTACACCACTAGATAGCTAAAGGATCAAAGTCGTTTGGTATATATGGTATATTTGAATTCGTTGGATTTATATATATAATACGCAAAAAGAAAATATTACCAACTCGTACGTCACGAGTAGGTAATATTAAAATACATGGTCGTGTCCACTACACACCCCATTTTTTTTTCAACTAGTTATCCAGTCCTTTTATGGGAGATCACAAACAGTAAGATTAGTTAGTGCTATGGCCACCTGCCTGCCTCTAAGTTACGTTTTCATTCCTATGTTTTACACCAGCTAGTAATTTCAGGTAATTTTGGTATCCTAACTGTAATGTTATAATTTCGAAAGTGAGTTTGTTTATAACGCTTTCACGCCTTTACTACTCAGCCGATCATCATAAAACTCGCATACGCGTTGTCAGGGATACAGAAAAAGATATATTTCATCTAGCAAAAGTACTGTTCCCGCAGAAACTCATGAATGGCTAGACCAATTTTATTCATAGTTTTCACTTATGAACAGAGGGATAAACAGAGACGGTATGTATGAATAAAAAATGCACCTTGGGCGAACCCGGGAACAGGTCACTAGTGAGCAATAAAGATTAAATAAATATGGCTTAATTTAAATCCAAACTATTGATTTGATTTCTGGCGATTAATTTTAAATTTACTTCAAATAAATAATTAATTTGTTATTAAAAAAAAATATTTATATATTATTCTTAATGTAATTTAAACTTATTGTTAGTTATAAAAAAATAAATAAAAACATGTCAGTCGTAGGACTGCACTTCAGAAGTGAAAACGCAGCTTCACAAAAACATTGCGTTACATTACATTATCTAACAGGTCGCGAGTTCAATAGTTTTTTCCCATTTCAAAAATTGATTTTTTTTAAAAATTATTTTAAATTAATATCAGCTACATCAATGATTACATTACATTACATGACAGTGTTGCGAGTTCAATGATTATATCCCATCTGAAAAATTGTTCTTTTTTTAAATTATTTTAAATTAATCAACTACATCAATGGTTACATTACATTACATTACAGTGTCGCGAGTTCCATGATTTTTTAAATGACTTACAATAAATGGTATGCAAGTAATAATAAAAGACTAAAATAATAGAATACCTTTTAAGGCAACTTACTCTTAATGTATAAACATAATTTCAACTTAGTTATAAATAAATTAAATGATTCACAATAAATACTCTAGTATGAAAGAAACAATAAAAGAAGAAATAACATAAGTAGTATGTATCTAATACTTATTTGGTGGAATTTTTAGTTAGTTAAAACTAAGTAAGCATCTTTTAAATTTTTTATTTTTTTATTTTTAATCTTGCACAGAGTTCAGAAATGTGTCGCATCCGCCACCTTTAAATATAAAACACTACAATATAGAAGTTCGTTTCAAGGTATAATCATTCAAAGCGTCAGATATGGTTTGCTGTGCGAAGTATAAAATATGACCGGAACGTTAAACGGTCTAGTCTTGAACAAGTTCAGAGTTTGTGAAATTTTTCTAGAGTACACACGCATGCGCGTATTTTACGCGCCACCCCCACAAGCGTTACGACCGCCTCCCTTCACATTTATTACACTTGTAAAATGAACCCTCCGCACTTACAAATAAAGGCGATCGCGGGAAAAGTTCTTTACATTACGATAATTTCGAGGCCCATATCATCTTCAGTTCTAAAGCCGTCATTATGTTCGTGTACGAAGAATTAGATTTTCGTTACGTATTCTCAGTATCTCATCCTTCGTCTGTGAAGTCTGTTTTGTCATTTTAAGGTAAATTGAACCTTATGAGTTAGGAGTTAAAATACGTATTTACGAAAATATTTCAGTTAGAAAAGATATCTAGTGAGCGGAGGTTTCAGTTTTCAGTTGGCTGCGAGCCTTGTTAGCGGTCGAACGTTCAACCATACTCTCTGGTTACTGTGACGCGTTTGTAACTTATTACGTAGTACTATTCGATTAAGCTCGCGGTTTAGAATTGTTTTGTGGGCAAATTTTCTACTCAATACTTCTATTATCATTATAATTTCAATTGTAATGTAATAAACAATTTCATTTTAAATTTATTTAAGGTATTTTTACTCTTAATACATATATTTAAAAAGTTTTTAAAAAAAATATTATTATATATTTGTTGCGTGAAAACACATTTTGTAAGAAAAATGTAAGTGTAAAATATATTTTTAATAACTTTACTTAAGAAGGTAACTTTTGAATTATTTATAAAGCAAAAATTAATAATGGCCAGTACCTAAATGGACTTTTAATGAGAATAAAATAGCGCAGTATTACGGTGTGCAGTACATAAATAAGATTAAATGTAAATCGTAGTTAACGTCGCGAGGTCCGCACGCTCGGCTCCCCGTCCGATCCGGGCATACTTGCCATTTCCCAACATTCCCCAGTTAATTAAAGCCCATTTGTACACTGTCTTGCGAAATATAATTTATGAAATAACAAAGCGTTTCACCGTTTACATTGCTAAATATTTGTCTTGAGAAAGTATTTCGTTTTCGTATTTCAACAGATAGCAAACGACAGATATTTCGTATTGAAATTTCACTCGTAATACAGTTATATTATATACTAACCTATTTTTAATTGTCATTTTATATCTTCTATTTAAAAATTATAAAAAGTAACTCTAGACTTAATCCATGTAGTTTTAACGTTGATAATTTTATAAATCTTTTAAATTATAGTTATGATTTATAAGTAACATTTTTATTATAAAAGTTATAAATTTTAGTTTTTAGTCTTTAATTTAACAAAAAAATTTAATATTAAAATTTTCTCTTTATATAAGCTTATATTCTAGACTAGAAAAGCATTTCTATAATTCAACCTTATTGTTTTCCGATTTATAATTACTATTATAATTTATAGTTATAACTTACAAGATTTAAATGTAAGTTTTTGTTATTATTCTTCACATATTTAATTTTAAATAAAAAAATAAAAAGAATGAAATTGGTGGTTTGGCAAAAAGTGAAAGATGATATTAAAAACAACAGCAAATATAAAAAAATCGTTCATTCATATTATCAAAATTAATTATAGTTAATAAACTGAATCATTAATTACTTGCAAACGTATATATACAACAAAAAGTGTATATCCTTGAGTTTGTATACTTACGTAAAGTATTGATAAACAACGGTGTTCACTCCACCTCCTTGTCGATTGCAAATAAACCCGCCTCAATTCTGAGCTCCGCCTACTCGCTAAAGGTAAATAACATCTTATGTAAACATCCTTATGTATAATACTTTGTACATAAACTTTGTACATTAACCTTTAACGATCTGTTCTAAACTATTGTACTTGGTCGGCGTTTATTTACTTGTTGTTCACTGTAATTATTTTCATACAGTAATTCGCAGATTTAATAGAGATGAAGATATAATTGTATTATTAGTTGAACACTACAATGTTTAGATAAGCTCATTAACTTTTAACAATCCGTTCTATAATTGTTCTGTACATAGTCACCGTTAGTCATAATTCACTATTAGAGATAAAGATAGTTAGTAATTGTATTATTAGTTTAAAACGTTAATTACAATGTTTAGGTAAGTCCAAATGAGTCGCGCGGCGTTGAACAAACCGCAGTACAAAATACGTACCCACTTTCTGAAATGCTATTGAGTTAGTAACAGGACAATGTTAACAAACAAAATAAACGGAGCCAGCGAAACTTTCTCAGCTAAGAAGTCGAAACTGTGTATATAATGTTGGCGAAAACAGTGAGCACTAACAAGCCGACCGGACGGCCATCCGAACTTGTTTAGCGTAGCGAAGCGAAGCGGACAGCGCAGCGGGTGAATAATTCTACCAGCGGTCAGCAACTGGCGAGCGGTATAGCGCTCAGGCAAAGTCCGCTACTGGTCGCCGCGCCAGACAGTTGCAAAGTGTACGCGGCTGCGGTAGACATACCGCAACCACTTCAAGGGACTTCACTTACTACATGAAGGCTATTAGAGAAGTAGGGAATACGTAATAATTCTAACTATGGACACGAATTCGATAGGACGCAATCGGCAAACTCCGGCGGCGAGGAATCATATAGTTTACACCGACCATAAAGGAAGAAAGTAAGTGCTAATTTATTTTTAATTAATTAAAATTTGAAATTATTATATTAGTAATAATTAGGACACATATTTAAAAGCACCATAAGAATAGGAGCTTCTTAAACATAAAAAACAATTCAATAAACATCAAAATATTTATTCATCCAATAGGTTTCCAAGAAATTCTTTCAATTGTTATTATAGATTTAAATTTTACCAGGATTTTGAAAAAAAAAATTATACCATAAAGTACTTTTAGAAAATTTGTTATCTTTTTTGAAAATGTTCCTTATACAGATTGGTGTGCTAAGTAGTTTTAACAAACAAAATAAACATAATATATTATTAGGCTGATACAGCTACAGTATATAATGTAAGACAAACTGTATGCGTTTGTCCTTTTAAATCTTTTTGATAACAAATGTAACGAATTTTGATGCAGCGACAATGTAGCGACAATTACAAGAAAGCTACGCAAGCTACGTGTCACTTGATAGAATGACTTTTCGTAGCTCATACTATTGCTACGACAGCTACGAAGCTACGCTTTATTTAGTCAGTACTTTCAACTATAGTTGAATTTTAGTCTTTCAACTTTTAGTCAGTAATTTAATGTTTACTAGGCAGTATATTATTTTTTATACTAGTATATTAGTTATGCGACAAGCGCAGCGCCGGACATACACCCACAAGGTGGCCTGACGACCTGGTAAGGGCCGCGGATCCACGGCGAATCCAGGCCTATTGGAAAGTTATGGAGGAGGCCTATGTCCCAACAGTGGACGTCCTGCGGCTGAGATGATGATGATGATGATATTATTTATTTATTTTATTTTATGTCTCCAGTCTACCGGTATTGAACTTATTTCTGATAAATAAGAGTAGGAAATATCTTTGTAATTGTTTTTATTGCTACAAATTACACCTATATATCAGGAAAATAGAATTTAAACCTTTAAACCAAATAAATGAGTCTATTATTTCTCTCAATTTAGTCTAACAAGCGACTAGAGTCAAAGGTTCACCGAAGCGGGGAACTCAATGGCCGTGAATTTTGTAATCTTCATTAATTTCAACTGGAACTTTATTTTCTGTTTCATTCAATTTTGTTCCTTCAATAACACTTTTATTAAATACTAGCCCGCGATTTCGCCTGCTTAAAATACAGCCTGACACAATAAGTGTATTAATACATAGATTTTCAATTACGATGAAAATGTTATAATAAGTCTCATCTCCTATTTTAGCTGTTACGTGTAGCAAAGTTTATGTATTATGATTCCAAAAAGGTCTAAAGCCCAATGATTGTTTTACATTTTTGGTTCCAAATTTTGGGTAGTCTGCTTATTAACAAGCATCGGTTTTTAATTGGAAGCTTTGAAGATGACTCGGCCGCCAACTGCAGTCACCAATCACCAATAACTCTCCATAACTCTTAAACGAATTAACTGATTTTCATGAAACTTGGTAGATAAACATTTGGACGTACGGGACATGGGATAGGCTACTTAATATTTTTCAACGCGGACGAAGTCGCGGGCGCCAGCTAGTTAGTAATAAATAATAAATATTATAATTTTTGAGTATCTAAGAACTTTGGTCATGCCCCTCGTATTTCTCCACTAACTTCTTCTTAACCAATCCACGGCTTTTGACACGGTTTTCACTAATGGAAAGAGTGATAAACGAGGAGATAGCTTTTAAAATACAAATTTCTTATCTTTACAATTAAATGATTATTTTCAAAATCTCAAAAAAAAAATTGGAGCAAAAAACAAAAAAAGCATATTGCTCGCAAGTTGTAAGACAAGAAGATACATATCTCAGTGTCTTAGAATGAATAATGTGTCCTAACTCACAGCAAAAGAAATTTTCATATAAATTAAAGTGTAGAAAAACTTTTTAACCAGTGGAAGAAACGTGCTTGTAAACTTCGTTGAAACATTTAAATTCACCGCCGGTGCTCTTTTTATGTTGTTACTTCACTCTTGTTTTACAATAATCATTTTAGTGATATGTAAAGTGTTCGTGTTTCACTGGGCTCGAATAAAATTATCACGAACCGCACTTAGCACTGAATAGTTTGTTTAGTTTTTAATGTCAATGTTACGTCTTTAAATAAGATGAAAGATTAAAAAAGACCCACGAGAGAAATATGATTAAATATATTACCATATATTTTAAATAAATAATTTTAAAAAAAGTCATTTACTTCAGGCATCTAAAAAGTCCCAGATTAAATTGTATGCATTAAATTATGTCAATAGCGACCCGCTCCTGCTTCGCCCGGGATGCAATTTTTCGCTTATCTTTCTTTCCATTAGTGAAAAATGTATCAAAATCCGTTGGCGACGCCACCGTCGTCATGGGGATATCGAGCGTTATAATACGCATATATTTTCTTAGGTGTTATACACATATATTTTTTATTTCCTATCGCGGACAAAGTCGCAGGCACCAGTTAGTACAATTAATATTTTTTTAATAACCTAAAACTAGACTTAAATCTGAAACTAACTAATCTGATCTGAACTAGACTTAATCTGACTTAAGTATAATAGTTACTCCACAGTGTTTTGCTCGATACACCCTTACTTGTGACAATTTATAACTTGGCATGAATTTGTAACTCAATAATGTACAAAAAAAAATACGTATAAACACTGTAGGCAATTTTCATTGTTTTTGTTTTTCTGTAGGCAATTGTAGGCAATTTGTTTTTCAAATTTAAATAAAATGTCTCGCATACATATTTAATTAGAAAATAATTGAAACTATTGGTAAATGATTATTTCATTGAAATTAATATAACTTGAATATCACTTAACTTACACATAACAGGTGAGGTACTCGTACCTTGTCGCGTCTGTTGAACGAAGCAGCAAGCAGCGCGTGTAGACAGAGGCTTGCTACACTTTGGTGAATCTGTTTTCAGGAAGGACAGTCGAGTTACTTTGTTCTGTTTCCGTTAGTCACATTTTCACAACACGGTATTCACATTTCGAGGACTGGAAAGTTGGCGTTATCGCGTTTAAAATAGAACGACAAACACATCTAACTTTGTGATGCAAAATGGATATGTCTTGTCGGACAAACAGTTTCGGCTGCCTTTTTCATTTACTACTGATCACTTCGTTTACCAGATGAACTTTATAGAGATTACTACCGAGTGTCCGCGACTTCGTCCGCGTTGAAAAATAAAATATATAAACGCCTGACAAAATATGTAAAGTAATATAACGTCTGACATTATACTTTTCCCAAGCATGTAATCTTTATATTTATACAGCTTGTGCCCGCGGCTTTGCCCGCGTGGAATATTTTGGCTATGTCCATCCAGAAATATGAAGCGCCTTTGGTTTAAATATTAGTCTTTAAAAAAATTAAAATATGATATTCTAACAAATGTGTATTAATATATTATCAAATCTTAATTATGCGTTTGCATGATTAAGATTCGAAAATTTTGAAACAATTTTGAAACAGTACCAATTGAAAATCTAATTTATAGGTATTGTTTCAAAATTATAATTTTATAGTTTTAAAAACGTCAAATTTTAAAAAATAAATATTAACATATAATTTTCTATAAAAGCCTATGTTCAGTTTGAAATGAATAAGTTCTCTCGAACCTAATAGAAATTCTAAAGAAACAGAAATGTTTTACCTATGGCTAAGTTAGAGTTGTGACAAAGTGGAAATTTAACAATCACATTCAAAGTTTGTCTCGACACGTGCCGAACTCCGTTCGGTACGAACATTATAAGTACGGGTAAGTGTACAAATTGATTTATTGAAGTTCAGCGAGCCTGCGAATTGCGCCTGAGTGTTCAGTCCTTTGCGTTTCACAGATAAAGTGAAAATAAAAAAGAAACTTCACAAACAGAAATCCCCTTGTCGCGAGATTTACGAGCTGACGCACCTCTTTGGCGCAAATAACTTCTATATGTAAATTGTAAATGTATTTTCTTATACAACTTTTAGAATTATTTATAAGTATTTTTGTTAATTATAATAAACATTTCACTGGTTGTTTATATAGAATTATATAGACAAAGAACTATTAAAATTAATTAAAAATATTACAATATGATTAATTATAATCTTATTAATTAATTATATAAAATAATTCATATTATTAATTAGGAAAGAAAAAAAATGTATTCAACAAAATAATAAAATACAGTTGGGATGTCGCCCAACCTTTTGTTTCGTCTATAGCAACCGTTGAAGTAGTTTCCTTAACTTTAAAAGTTTACAAACTATTATATAAAAGATATAGTTCCATACTTCCATACTTCCATACTAATATTAGAAATTGGAAAGTAACTCTGTGTGTCTGTCTGTCTGTTAGCTTTTTACGACTTAACTATCATCATGAAATAGGCTATCTATCATCCAAATAAAAGCACTGTTCCCAGAGGATCATCTAAAATTAATTAAACTAACGCCTGGCAAAAGTGTAATAGCAATAAAGATGTCAGGCGTTTATATTGCTTATGTTTTTTTTTTCAAAGCGGGAAAAGTCGCGGGAACGAACCAGTAAAGTAATAAATGAAATTAGGTACATTAACTCTACACGTGTTAATGTCAAAAAGTTCGATCAAGGTACATTAGCGATCAATTTCCTACTAATACATTTGAATGAAAAGTTTTAGTGAAGCCAACAATTTGCTTTATGAAATCTGAATTTGAGCCTTTCTGTTATAATTATCAACAGTCACGCCAACAGCGTTTTAGGCATTCAATGTAGAGAAAATGAAACTTTTTAATAAGCATATTTACCATCAAAACAACAGTAGAGCATCGGCATTCTATATCCATTTGCTAGTTACTTAAATATTCTCCTTTCAATAATAATTATTTCACGTGCCATAAAAATACCATAAAATGTAAAATGTTGTAAACATAATAAACTATGTTCGGGCGAATACGTCAAGGCTTTATTCCAATCTGGCTAATTTCAAATATTAACCAAACAGTAGAATTTCATAGGCCAATTTAAGTTTTTTATTTTTGAATTTTTAAAATTTACCAAGAAGCAACAAATAAATTTTTATTGGTATTGGGTATTTCTTTTTTCATGTTAAGGTCGACAGATAGGCTTGATGGTAGATTGTTACAACACAAGCAACGTATAGTAATATTATATATAGCCCCTTTTTTGCGTACTTTTTAATTCTTGTCATTGCATTCGATTATTCATTCGCACTTTGTTCATCGTAAAATATTAATCAATCAATCAATCAAATCACATGTAAAATATTATTAATTAAAATGTTATTTATTGATCTTTAGTTACATCTTAACAAAAATAAAAAAAGCTTCTAACAACCTAAAGATTCATATCACTACTATGAAATATTAAGTGTTAAGAAATGTTTTCTCACATAAGAACTTTACATACAAATTTCATTTTTTAATTAAGTATAAAACCTCAAAGATTATTTTCGATCTGATTTTCATATAATTGTCTGTAATAACGACAAGAGAAAATGGAACAATTCACTGAATTAACATACCACGGATGCAGGCACAATTTAAACGCTATTTTCAGAGTAAAATTTCTGTTTGTCAATTAAAATATTTGGAAACACCGAAATCATTTCAGTAGCGGTTAATTTGATTATTCAGGAAACTCTAAAAGAGATGGCAGTTTATGGTTCGCTATTGCGACGATCTATAAGCTATTTATATAGCATCCATATTCACACGCTCTTAATATGAATGGGATATAAAAAAGCATTTTATGTTATTAATTACAAAATGCAGAAATGTATGCTGACATTGACCAGAAATAATATCTGGTTTTGGATACACTCGTCCCCCACCAAAGTGTTGTCCAAACGTCACTAATAAAATAGATTCTATCGTGAATGACGTTTGTGGACACGTTTTATAGAGTACATAACGCGGCCATATGAAAATTGCATCTTGACCACTCTTGTATTAAGTATGATTTGATACAACTGAAAGTCTGGCATTCTGAAACTCCGACGTTATGGGAACAAACCTATGACTTCAAGCGACACATAATTTAACTGCGAAATACAATAGAACCATCACCGCTTCTGTAATAAATATTGAGTAGTATGTTGAAATGAGCAAAGGAAATGGGGATGCCAATAGATTTATTTATGTTGAGCAATCACAGTTCGTGTGTTGGTATTCCATCTAAGCCCCCGGAGAGCAAGCATCGCATCGACAGAATTATTTACATGAGTGTTACGATTGAAGACGACAAGGGCACACGTGGAAGATTTCACTAAATATTACATTTATTTAGAAAAATATTGAACAAATACCTTATACTGAACTAGGTATTGATAAATATGATAAGATGTGCGAAGTTCGCATCTTTAGAAGTATTTAACATAGAGAATATGCATTTTAAATGAAATGGTTAAGAACGGCTCTTTATCATGGTTCAAAATTGAAAATGCAATGTAACTAAAATATTTATGTACAAATGCAAAAAAACAGGTTGAAGCATCGAAATAATATAACTTGCATTCGAATCGACAAAACATGACGTCATAAGACATATTAAATAGTAAAATTTTAAGTCGCTTTTAATCTCTGTCTATAAGACTGTTAACTAAAATAAAAAGTCAACGAACTTATCAGCTAATATAAAACTAGTCGGATTTTTCTTTTACAAACAACTGAAAAGAGACAGCTTGAACGTTGAAAGGAGAGCTTGAAACATAATATAAAATGTTACTTAAGTTTAAACCTACTTTAAACTTATTACGCGGGTGAAACAATTTTGAACGCGGTGAATTATTTTCTTTAAAACATTACAAAGAAATATAATACTCATATATAAGAAGAGTCAGATTGTAAAGATTTCCCTGTACTTTCTCGAAACAGTGCAAAAGGGTGGCTTGTTTGCTTGCAACGATGACGTGTGAATGAGGACTTGTGTGAATAAAGTGTTTAAGTTGTCGTTGGTGAGTTTATGAGTGGGACAAGTCAGTACAAGTTCTGTACGAACTAAGTTTAAGTGCTGTTAGTAAAGCGTCTGCGGCGGCGAAGAGAACTCACCCTCGCGAATTACTTCCAAGTGATTTCGCGATTTCTAAATCACTTTTCAACTTACACATCTGTGGATAACAACAAGTTTTCAAACATATTTTTCAAATATCATTTCAGATATGTGGTTGTACTTTATGTGAAAAACGCTGTACCTGATACCTGATAGGATAGCTGATGTGCTGTAGCTGATATAGGTGGTCAAATTTTGAAGCATTTGTTATGGTTATGTTTGCGACTTTGTAAGCACTGTAGGTAGTTCGTTTTGTGAAAATCCCACAAGAATCTAATATTTTTCTAGGATAAAAGTTATCCTATATGTTAATCCAAGCTATAAACTATATATGTGCCAAATTTTCATCTACAACAAATCCGTTCAGCCGTTTTTACTTTGTGATTGAGTAACAATTATCCAAACATACAAACTATCCCATTTATAATATTTTTAGGATTACTTATTTCCATTATTAGTTTTTGCCCGTCCGCGCTTCTTTTTCTTAGGTGATAAATCATTTATTCAATCATTATTGCAATTTTTTCCAATTTTTAATTGTATTTGCAGGTGATCCCTTGAGAACAACACCTACTTTTTTCTGGTTTAAAGGTACCCCGTGTCTTTTTCTGTATCCCTAACAATGTATACCTATGCAAAATTAGATGATGTTCGGGTGAGTAATTAAGGCGTGAATATGTAACAAACAGACAGTTAGGTATATAGACAGTAGGCAAAGTTACTTTCACATTTATAATATATATAATATGGATGTATTCACAATTTTGACATTAGTTTTTACAGTATTTACAGTTTTAAGTTTCTCCCATTTATATCTGTGAGTGCCATGTTTTTGAACAGTGGTTCAAAAAGGTTTTCTTTAAAATATCTTATAATTAATAGAAGGCCATATTACTTCTTAATATTAAGAAATAATTAAAGGAAATAATAGGAAAATACAAATAGGATAACTCGGTGTCTGCAGAACCTGTCACTAAGATTTAAAAAAAAATATTGTAAAAAATGGTTAGCTAATAGTGAGATAGACAATAAGTTACACAAAAGTAATAACTTTTCAATAGAAAACAACGTTCAACAATTATTTAATGCCATTCTTCATGATTTAAATTTAAAACTATTGACGTTGTATATAGGTAATTTAAATTTATGGCGCAGTAATTAATGGAGGAGCGACAGATGTTAATAACTCAACATTAATTATGTAATGCTATTATGTATCGGCATTTGACAATAAAATGTCATTTGTGGTGTTAATCAAATTTTCAATTCGTTAATTCATTGGCTGCGCAAAAGTTTATTTCAAATAATTCATGATTAACTTGGACTTTATTAATAATGCACACTGTTTATACGTCAGGAATAATTTTGATTTAGTTGTCATTACTTCATTTCATTTTTCATTACTTTCATTCATTCATATTCAGTTCATTTTCATTACTTAAGCAGACATTTTAAAACACTTTTTTATTATTTAAAAAACATTAACTTTATGTACTTAACAGAAATAGAGAACTGTTTATCTTATATAGTTAGAAAGTGTTAAAATACCGTGCATTTCCCAAATACAAGTCATGATTTTCATATTTATTTACGAAATCTGTAAAATGTATAGTCTGAATTTTACAAATCTGAAATATTCACATGAAATTATTGAAATTAAATGGTCAGATTTTGAATGATGTCCTTTCAAGGCGGGCGAAGCAGATGCATTGAGTAAATTATTGGTTGATAGGAACGCTTCAATTATAATATTTCAATTATTTTTAGCCATTTCGGTAATCATAAGCCTGTAAACGTGACTGACTATAAATAGCTGCCATTTCATTAGATTTCTATTAAAAATAATTTTTAATAAAGAAAAGATCGGCAGAGCACGAGACAAGCGGCGGGCGGCGTCGTATCCCCTCCGAGACGTAAGCGTTGTTTTATGGTCGTCGTGCCGCCAACAAACTTCGGCAACTGCTTTATGATCCTAATTTATAAGTGAGCGGCGTCGAGAGTATTTACGACTCTTTCTGGGACTCCTCCCGCGAGTGCGTTACACTAAATTATCCATTTACACATGTTTCTATTTTTTTGGAAACCACGGATAAAAACCGCAAGTGGATTGCAGTTGGTAAATTGAGTATTACATTTCTATAAATCTATATATATATATATATACTTGCGGTTTTTATCCGTGGTTTCAAAAAAATAGAATATATATATATATATATATAAATGTTAAGTTAGTTTGTGTACGCCTCAAAAACTAGAGAATATGTAGACCGATTTTAATTCGGTTTTCACATATGCAAAAAGAGGGATAAACAGAGAAAATTTTTATACATAAAAAATTGCATCCCGCAATAATTGAAATCTAATGAATCTTAATTAATATCGTCAACCACTGAAACTATGAGTGATATACGAAAAATGGATTGTACTAATTCATAAAATCGCTGACCGCGTCTGTCTGTTCCTTCGCTAACTTCTCTAAACCACACAATAGATTTTGATTCGGAGCGATTAACGAATAAGGTATGTGTTTATACACACAAACTATACTGCAAAATAAAATTGCATCCGTGCGAAGCCGGGGGCGGGACGCTTGTTTATTATAATTCAAATTTGAAAGTGTTGAGCCTTGCGAAAATCTTGCGTCTCTAACGTTAACTAAATACATTTGTTTAACAAAGATTTTCAAGTGACTGATTTATAGGCGGAGAGAGCTTTGTATGAAATTTTGCAAGCATAAATTAATTTTCAATTTGCCTTTGACGTTTCGCTGAGCCGGCCCGACATGTCTCTCCGGTAAGGTATTACGCGAACATGACGACCCGTGCCTATTTCGGTGCGCCATATCACGCATATTACCAACTACAAATAACATAAATTATTACAACGTACCTAAGTAAGTTTTCAACATAAAAAGGAATTGGTATCTCGGTACGAAAGTCACAGTCTGTGAGTTAGGCAGTCTTCTAGTTTTAGACAGGTATCAAATATATATGCCCATCATTCAACAGATTTATTTGAAAATGTATGTAACTTCTTAATTAGGAATTTTATTGAAATAATATCGTTAATAGCCTAACCTAATCGTTAATAGGTGAATTTAGTTCGTAATGACCTACGATTCCATAAGGTAATAGTCGCCCAATACACATCTTTCACTATGTAAGTAACTAGCTGGTGCCCGCGACTTGGTCCGCGTTGAAAAAAAAAGCAACATAACGACTGAAATCTGCATATAAAAATGAACTACCACTCCAATAAGATTTCAATTAGGTATTGTGGGATCTACGTCCTGAATGATAATTAACGCTTAAATCTCACTAAAGAATTTAATGAAATAAAAACAAGCTTAGACTTATAAATTAAAATCAACATCAAGAAAGTATAAAATAAAGAAAAATTTTTGTAATAAAACATTCACAACTACTTGAAAATGCTCAATAATACAAGAAAGTGGACAAAAACAGATGTAATAAGCACCATAAAACAAGTTTGAAACACATTTTGGAAACTATTTCAAAGGGTTTCACTTATTGAATGCGCAGCGCACCATCAGGTTTATTCGAATGCAGCCATAATACGTATAGAAAGCAACATGCAAAAGCCATTGAGTAACAAGTAGGCGAATGGATGTACCTCCGAACGGCGCCAGTGGCCCGGCCATTGTGTGAACATGAACATGAATATGACATAACTTTACTCCTCGTGATGACATATTGCTTTATAACATGTATGGGGTACGAACGTTCATTTGCGAAGTACGCTTTAGATTCCAATGTGGGAGAGAATTAAGTAGTTAATGACTGACGTTAGGTTCCGAGGCAACAGTCACATTATTCATGCAATTATGCGCTTTTGATGTCTCTTAGTACTTACATTATATGTATATGCTCCAGTTATAAATAATACCCCATTTAGAACGTCCGTGAACTTCATGGCGTCTAATGTGTTAGTTTGAGTTTTATAATGTCAGGAAATAAGGAAATAATTCAGCATTCTAAATTTAGTATTTTTAGGCTATGCGTTATAGTCATATAGTCTAAGCTACTCGCTGTTAACGTAGCTTTCTATAGATGAAAGAATTTTTAAATCGATCCAGTAGTTTTTGAGTTCATTCATTATAAACATACAAATCTGTTCTCTTTATAATATTATATGTAGTGTAGATATAGATTTACTTACTACTCTTCTTTTACTTCTTTTAATCATGTGTATCATCATTACGAAAATATATTTTTTATAAACAGAAACAATTAGAAATTATAACACTAAAATAATAGGTAACGTTATTTTTTTTTAATAAACGTGTTTTAAAACTACATCATATATAAATGTAACATTGTAAATTATGATGAGAAGTTAAAATTTTAATACAAATTTATTGGTAGTTCATTTTACAACTATAGCTCTCAGAACGATTTGTAATTCTTTTGCTGCTGCTATTAGCTAAACAGTGAAAAAACAGTTAACCTCGGCAGGGAGGTTTAATTCCTCAGCCGTTTAGTCAATTCGTGATCGCGGCTCCACTTCAATGCACTTTTCAATGCACTTATTATTATTATATTATAAATAAAAAATAAAAAATATTATTCTCAATTAATCATACAATTAACATATTTAAATAACATATTTACTAAATTCCCCAATTGCATCACGGTAAATCCATTACAGATGACTTTATGAGAGCTTGGGGTCGACGCTGGATCCAGGCTGCTTCTGTTGTATAAACAGGTCTAGTTGTATAAACATTTATAAGTGACATTCAACCGTGACGAAAGCGTCTAATTTATTGCGCAACTGATATGTTAATGAGCAGGGAAGGCTGAATGTATGAGTAGTTTGGTTCAACAGTGTATTGGCTCAAATATCCGTCGCTTCGGCGATGGTTCCCCGACACGAAGGAGGAAGGCGATTTCAATGCGCTTGATTTATGGCCAACATAATGGAGCGCTGCGTTGCATTTGCTGCATGCAACCGCAGTGAACCGTCGACCCTCACCGCTAAACATTAACCAAATATTAGATATTCTAAACGAACTCCGTGCAGATACTGGAACATTATATTCGTGCGGGTTGTCCGTACCGCTTTCTAGACCGCCCGCCTCCCCACCCCAGTGCTATCTTACGATACGTCATTGGCAAATTGAAAATCTAATTTATTTCTCTATCACGGCGTGAGCTTAAACAGCTTACACCATTGACATCTCGGTTTTACAAGAATTGTGTATATTAAGAAATTTAAGTTTTTTTTGTTATTGTATTTTAAATGTTTTAAATAATGATTTATTACTATTATAATAGTAAAAATAGTAAAAATATTTAGTAAAAATAACTAAAATTTATTTCACATAGAGCTATTTATGTGAAATAATTTTTAAAGTAACAATAAAATTATAATAATACATTTCGAACATTATAATAATACATATTAATATTCGAATAATATAGAATTAGTAGCTTAGCTACAAGAGAGTTGATCTTTAGATTCTAAATTAGTTTTCTACGATCAAAAATCAATGAATAACTAATTATTACATAGTGACAGAAGAGTGTTGAAGTCCTTTTAGTAGTAATGGTTTACATATCTGTGGTTGGAGTAGTTATACAAAGGTAGGCGTAGGATTTCGTTTTTGTTTATGGTTATTACAGTTCATTGATTATTTATTTTATTATTTACAATTATTTTTCCCCGATTCCTAGCATGATTACAACATAAAAAAGTAAGTCGACAGTGAGGCAATCCTACAGAGAACGGACTGTCTCATACGACTTATTCCAAGATTTTACAGAAAAAATAAAAACTAATGTAATTAAAAAAAAAAAATCATAAGCCTCACGGCATAGTGTTACTACAACAGTGCATACACTGTTGTAGTAACAGTGTATGCACTGTTTCGAATTCGAAGCGCAAAGTGCTACGTTATTCAAGTTAATAGCCATTAATTTGGTTCGTTAGCGGAATATTGCTAACGAATGTGCGGCGGCCGCGCATTCCGACAGCAGGCGCGTGGTGAAACGCTCAATTAGCACACACACCAACAACTAAGCTGTGACATCTATAGTTTTGTATTAAAGTGTTGCCATTTGCAATTATTCTTACATGATGTCCATTTTAATTCCACATTTAAATCATCCAGTCTATTGTTGGATTATTTTGATTCGTACATTTATTTTAGTTGCGTTTATTTTTGAAAAAATGTTGCCTTATTAAGAAGAATCTGGAGCAAGATTAGAAGTCGAGATTCCATATTGTCCACTGAAATAAGTTAGCGTCTGTTGAAATATTTCGATTCGAACTTTTGTTTTAGTTTCGTTTATTTTTAGAAAAAGGTTGCTTTATTAAGGAGAATCTTCAATACAGGTAGTCTTAGAAGTCAAGGTTCTATAATATCCTGTTAAATCATTTAGAATATGTTGAAATATTTTGATTCGTATGTTTAATTTCGTTGCGTATATTTATGACAAAATGTTGCCTTATGAAGAAGAATCTTAAATAGATTAAACTTAGAAGTCAAGGTTCCACAATGTCCATTTAAATCGTTTAGCGTCTCTTAAAATGTTTTGATTCGTACATTTGTTTTCGTTGCGTTTATTTCTTGAAAAAGGTTGCCTTATTAGGGAGAATCTGGAATAGAGGAAGCTCAGAAGTCGAGGTGCCGTGATGGGGATGATTAATACGGCTCATTTGTGGTACGCGCCGGCTCCCGGTAGAGCGGCTACAGGCTACGGTACTACGTGCCTGTCCTTACGTACATCGTTTACGCTTCCGCGCTGACGATTTATTAGATTCCACCCCATTTCTACCTTTTATCTCTATTATGTGTTTAATGTAATATTACTATATTCCTTACACGTCGCAACATTCACTACATTTCATTATTTACTGCATTGCTCTCGTTATCTTCTAGAATTAGACACTTAATATTTGTAGTCCTTGCGTTTTATAAGTGCGAGTCAGACCAATGGCGTTTATTTTGGACGCCAGGCAAATTGACGGTAAAATTGATTGTAGCTGCCTAATGACTCAAGCAAAACTGGAAGAGATGGCAAGGTTTAGTCATTAAGAACGAATGATCCTTCGTTCTTATTGATAGTCTCAAAATATTATATTAGAACTAAGGATAGTGTTTGCGTGTTAGTACCACTAATTTAAGATGCGACCTGCAGAGTTATGTAACAAAGTTTTTTTTGTTTTTGTTTTTCCCAAGGGTCCTTAGTGTAATAAAACATAATAATACATACTTTTACCAAAGATACGCTAATTCGCATTTATACACACAAATATACCTACTTATATTTACACTCCCTAAAACATTACATATTCATATATATTATGTAGTTATATCGTTAATATTTGTATAAACATTTTGTTTTGAAAGATAAGCACTATTTTCCTAAAAGTGTATATTTATATTTTAGAATATATATAGTCAGTAACTTACAGTAGATACATGAGAATGGTCATTAGAATAGAAGTATAGCGCATTTGAATGTCGGGGGTTAGTTATTAATTTTTAATTTTAGCTTATAAAGGACATCAGATAGAATGACAGATACTTGATGGTATTTGGCTACCGTCGCCTACAACACAAGCAACGCCACAGGTGATGCAATAGCGCTGCTGACCATTTAGGAAGGGATATGACAAAGGGCTTTGGCGTCCCTTACTCTCTCACCAAAACGCACCGGTGGTCTTCGGCCAGGTTCTGCAAGGAGATGGTTACTGTCGCCATATGGGCTTCCCAAATGACTGCGGAACGCAGTGTGCTCTGCCACTACTAAAAACACCAAAACTAATTCTCTAAAATTTACTTTTAGAAAAACAGATTACTTTTATACTCCTGTTCAAAATAAAATCTTGAGAGAAAAAGGCCCGAGGCTAATATTATTGATGTAATTGGTTTCTAATGCCTCGTAAACCCCCCAAACGTGTTGAGAGACTGGACCGGGAGATAAAGTGCGAATGCGACCTTCGATTTTATTTTCCCCTTCTTTTTCTACGTTAAACTTGTTGTTAACGCTGAAAATTGGTTTTGTTTTGGAGTAGCCAGTGTTATATACAATCACAACATTATGAGTTAAAAGATTGTCACCATACGCCCAAAAATTTAATTGAACCAAATTTCGAAAAGTATGCGGTGAATTACGCTTTTTATCGGCTAAACACGTTCAACCTACAATCCCAGCTATCGCTAATCAAAAATGACTTATCCATCAAATTAAACTTTATTCATTTTGTTAAATTGTAAAAACTTACTGTACCTTTTTTCTTTTTTGGCCTTTTGAATGGTTATTATGGTATAGCTGCAAATCCAGGCCAGATCCCATTTTGGAAAGTTCATGTGAACGCGGGACTTCTGAGTCAAAATCCTAAGACAATCCTTAACCACTCGACCAATAGGCTCGTTAAAAATATTGATTTCATGTAACGAAATATGTAACAAGAATAATAATTTATAACACTCATAAGGTCATCAAATATCGGCTTATTACACAGTAAAGGCTTCAGAGGATTTTGATTTTTATTGGCTCGTATGAACACATATAAATTGTTTGTTTCTCGTATGTAAGTTAGTTTGAGAAGAGGGTTAAGAATGAACAATCCGCCGCTTCAAGCTTCCCCCTCTTATTGTATCAGCATTACGCTAAATCCTGTGAGCCACTCGCTCCGACAACTCGTTGTTATGTTTACGTTCCAACAAGTAAGCCTGGGTGGCAATGTTAAAATGGATGCACAGTTTTCGTGATTTATCTCACAATTTTATGAATATGCTATGGAACGAATTTAGTTTTATGATTACTTGTTTTTTTGTTTTTAGTATCAGTAAAAGCTGCTAACTGCTAACACTAATTAATCGTTTACAAGACGTTCTTCTTTTTACCGACAACTCGACCGGTAAATTTTTAGATTTGTTAAAAAAATGTCCTTCCGTTAATAAAATATGTTTTAAATTATTGCCTCATTATCGTAGATTTTAAAAACATATAATGCAGCGAAGTATTAGCTCTCATTTTTTATTAATTTAAAGCGGTAACAAAAAATAAACACCTCAGTCACAGAAATAGTTTAACTTATTAGTTGTCATGCAAAATCAGATCTTTTATTACTTTTCTTAACTAGAATACAAATATTAATTTTTATCTCTCTCGATATGACGGAATTCTCATTATAAATATTTAAAAAATGTTCTTCAATATTTAGTAGTATTTTATTTAGTATTTTGTCACATTTTTGTATATTATGCAAGTCTTCAAATAAAATAACGTGGAAATCTGGTTAACACCTTACGTGTTTGGTGTGTAATTGGTGACTACGAAATGTCTAGAATTGAACTATGAATTCACATTCCTTCACAAGAACAAATCCGCCTTTGTACATATTGCATATACACAAAGAATGTTTTTCTAATAATTTATTAACTATATTAGTAAAGCGTTTACGTACATACAAAAAGTAGTGTTTAGTGAGAGGTCAAACACACCATGCATACAGTTAAGTTGGATCAATGCGACCGCGTGTAATTCAACGTCAGACTCGCAAGAGATATCTCGCGGTAAGAGCGCGTGCTAGAATTTTTCAGTGAGCAATGTTCGTGTCGCGCTCGAATCCATGTAAATTTATGACCGTCTTCTTACACGCTGGCCACTATTACGAATACCGGATAAGGTGCTTTCATAAATGTCCTCGCAATAGATGGACACTCATGTTTCTGTTGCGTTGTCACTGAAATATATTTTGCTGCATCTAAAAACTTTTCTCATAAATTTTTATTGTATGTAAGGAATTTTTTAAAGTATTAGCCACGTAGCTACGAGCAACAAGGCTAGTGCACTGCCTATAGAATAAGGTCTAAGTATAAGAAATAAGAAGATAAAACAAAATATATGGTTGAGTTTTTAGTGGTTACGATCTTGCAAAGATATATTATTTCGATGGTTAAGATTGATTGAATTCAGTCCATTAGCTTATTTAAAAACTTGTAACTTTACTAAAATAAAACAAAAAATGTAACATTACCTTATAGTGCTCACACTTTATTTCATATATTCTTTATTGATTGTATTTTTACTAACATTAAAAAATATATACTCGAAAAAATATCTGTTTATAATCCTAATTATATCTTATATAAGGTAAAATATATAAAATATATATGGTAAAATATATAAGGTAAAATATATATAGCAATATATATATATATATAGCAAGAATATAATACAAATTATACTCAATTTTTTTTTGTCAGAAAAATTCTTCAAACAGAAAAAACTAATATGTCTCACAAGTTTTAAAATCAACGTGAGAATGTTAGCGATACTAACGAAAAGAAAACTACTGAAGTTTTTATTAAGTGTTATTATGGTTGTAGCATTACGGTAATATGCAATAGAATTACCCTTTGACTGTCTGCACCGTCGAAAGAATAAAGTCGAATTTATATGTTTGTGCAAATGCAGGCCGCTAACGGCGCAAGCATTGTGAGCACTCGTTGCTGCGACAAATTCCACTCTGCCAAAGGCATTCCACAAAACATCGGAAAGTTTTCAATGGGTTATGTTGTGCCGAATAAAGTACCATTTCAATTCGTTTGATTTTTTTTAAACACCTTGTAAATGTAATATAATTGTGTATTTATTTTGAAAATAAATAATAGAGAGGTACTATTACACCTACTAGAAATAATATGTCACTAGATGCGAAAGTATAGGGCGCCAGAGGTTTTTTCTCGTCTTCATCATATATCTTCTCATTATCTTATCAGGGCTGCCATCATTCTTGTACCTTCCACCCTTTTTCTAACTATTTAATTCATATATATTCTTATGACTATTATGACTACTATTATGACATCCTAACTAATATTATAAATGCGAAAGTGAGTGAGTCAGTTTGTAAACCGACTGGAATGAAGCAAACACTAAATATTAGGAAATCTTGCTACAATAGATCAGTGAAAATCGCATTTAAATCGGGTAAACCGTTTCAGAGATTAGCGTGCAGAAACGCTCAGACCGACAGACAAACAGTCAAAAATTCCAAATAATGTATGTAATTGTAATTTTTTTTTTAAATATTTATTGTACAGGTACGCCTCGTATACTATTATAGGTACCTATGTAAGTATTGTTTTTCAACGCTAAACAAATAGAAGCGTAAACGAAGTCGCTGAAAAAAACTAATTACTTATAAATAAATATTAGCCAAAAAATACAAATAATTTTATTTAAGTATCTACTTATATTACAAAAAATGTTTGATTTGACTTTGTTTTACGATTGCTGCTAGGCCAAATTTTTTATAGTCTCAGGAGAATATGCAGGAATTAGAGGCACTTTACAAGCAGCGAAACAAGGCAAACTCATAATAATATAACTTTAGTGCAGTTGTAAACTTGCAATATTTTCTTGCTGCTCTTTGTTTTAAAGTATATTTTTTCCCGCAGGATACCTTACGCTGACAAGACCACTCCGGAACCAATCTTAAACAACAATAGCGGACGAGACACAAAGGCAGATTCGATCAGAAACAGTTATAACAGTCAATTCAAAGTCGGCATTTACGGTTGGAGGAAGAAATGTCTTTACACATTGGTCATGGCACTAATGCTAATGATGATTATAAATCTAGCTTTAACACTATGGGTTTTGAAAGTATTGGATTTTAACTCTGTAAGTAATTGATTAGGTATTTATTTTATATATATATTACTTATACGGCTAATAAGGCTTATATCATATATGAAGAAATAGACATCTACATATAACTATAAAATAAAGTCGTTCTCCGCTAATTTCTTCTAAACCACCTAACGGATTTGAATATAGTTGTCACTAATGGAAAGAGCGATAAACGAGGAAGGCTTCTATATTTAATTTGCAAAAAAAATGAATCCGTCCGGGGGCGGGTCACTATAATTATGTAATTCAAAGAGATTTCTCTTGTTTTTTTTATATATAAATAAATTTTAAAAAACGTGTGTCAAAATACAAATCCTTTGTGTATAATAACGCATTATAAAATCTTTA
The DNA here is from genome assembly GCA_936446665.2 of Synanthedon andrenaeformis. Taxonomy (NCBI): domain Eukaryota; kingdom Metazoa; phylum Arthropoda; class Insecta; order Lepidoptera; family Sesiidae; genus Synanthedon; species Synanthedon andrenaeformis. Next base: position 5,411,107 of record OW387781.2, on the reverse strand, counting down.
AGATTCAGCTTTCTGTAGAAGTTATGAAATGAACTTGCGACTTTTTCTAAGAGTGAACCTACCTACACTGAAAGTGGCTTCCTTCGCATACAAATACAGATCAAAGCAAGTTTATATCTGGCAGCCCTTGCTCACTTACCCTGAACTTTTCAGGCATAAAACCTGAAAGTTTTGAGTCAGAGAGCTACATCAATAATTATCAAAAAATCATCTTATACATTTACAAGCAACCAGCTTACAATAATATAATGTAATAATACAGCTTATATTAGAATTATTTTTAAGAGCTGTGATGATGTATGATTTCGTTGTTATAAAGGAAGGTATGGGCCAACTACGTATAGTGCCTGGAGGGTTACAGCTTCTCGGACAAGCTTTGGTGTTGGATTCCTTATTCGCGTCAAGTATTAAAGCGCGACGGGGTCAGCCTCTCTCTCTGGATTCCTCTCGAAACTTCACAGTTTCAACTCGAGACTCTCATGGGCTTTTGCAAAGCAGACTATTTTTAGGTGAGAATATTCTCTTCATACATTTCAAAACTTAATGTGAAAAAAAAATGTTAACACAATTTTGGTGGAAGATATTATGTAACTATAGTCACATAATAAGCAGAGTAGGATCGTTTGTGCATGCATATAAGGTTATATATTATCTAGTGCATATGCATATTTACAAGAAAACCTATGATGTTTCTTGTCGAATTTTTCCTCATGGCATATGTATTTCTCATATTTCTCATATTACGACTTAAATTTGATAGTAAGTAATTAAGAATATATATTTTTTAATGAAAATATTTCATTATTTCGTTAAGATTACGCACCTAAATAACTTGTAATTCTGATTAATGATTAATTATTAATCTAAGTTGTAATTTTTAGATGACATCAGTTAACATTTGCAATAGTTTTAAATAAACATTCTACCCAATTTATTCAATTAAAAATTTAAAAATATTAAAATGAAATATTGTCATTTTGAATTGTATATTAGGTACCTAATGATATAATAATAATTATGCAGTTAGTTATCGCAGCGAGCTTTATATGCATTTCGTACACTGTATTAATAACACTGATATACCAATGTTCTTGTCTTGTCCCAATAGGTCCTGATCGATTAGAAGTGAATGTAGCCCGTTTGGAAGTGCGCGACTCGAGAGGTGCGCTTCTACTTGGTGCTGGTCAAGATATGGTCACCGTTGGTGCTGACACACTGGTCGTGTCTAGTCCAGCTGGCGCCATATTGAACACAGCAGCGCAGACACCGCTCGTCAAAGCACCACCCTCAAAACAATTAGTGTAAGTATTTTGATATTGGTATCTATAGTAACAGTTACGAATTCAACTCTCGAACTTGTGGACATATACTTGGGACACCAACAAGGTAGATAAACGACCTGATAAGGACCGCGGGTCGACGGTGGATCTAGGCTGCTTCTGACCGCTCCTTTTGAAAAGTTATCCACCTGTGGGGTCAAGTTACGATATAGAGTAAGAGTATACACACAACTTTCAATAATATAAATATAATCTACTGAGCTCGGCAGACTCACCGAGGCCTTTCACACCACTTAGGTACATTAGTTAGGTACATTAAACACTTCGGTTAGTATTAGTACTCAACTGTTACTTAGTAACACTTAGGTTAGTATACGTGAGTTTCATAAACATAACACTTAGATTACATATTAGGCTCACTTAATAAGGTACTAGTTTAATTTAGTACAAGTTTAATGGCTGAGCTGCGTGCAACAGCCATATTTTTGTTAATTAAGTAATAAAACTTAAATACTAACCTAAGCTATTATTGTACATTGCCCCACACAACCATTGACTTGATTTGTCTGTGGGATTACGAGTCTCTCAACATAATAATAAAGGAGTTAGTAATGTAATGCAAACGAGAATTTATTTGCTAAGCAATTTCAAATGTTCTTTGTAAAAACAAATGTATGTTGTTTAGATTGGAGTCGCCGACGCGTTCTCTGGAGATGCACGCGGCGCAGAGCATAGCGCTCGAGTCGCGAGCAGGCGACATCAGCGCAAGCTGTCTCACCACCTTCCGGCTTAAATCTGTCGCTGGATCTGTAAGTCTCTCTTTATATCATATTTTTCTATTAAAACAACCCTTTTTCTTTCCTTATTTATGTTTACTTCTGAACTTAAACAATGTAGTGACGTGTAATATTATAAGAATATACATTAAAAATATTTACTAGCCCAAATATTTCATTTTCGACGCGTCAATTGGCCGCCAGAGCTAAGCAAATACAAGTACGTACCTACAGTGGATCGCGACACCCGTGAGTCGCAGTCTTAAGAGGAGTTATTTACTTTGACTTCCTCTTTTTATTTATCGTAGATAAAATGTCAGCCAATGTAGATAAAACGTATTTATACGTGTTAAATTCATTCAATTGCTTATATGTGATTAATCCGAACTTCTTCATCAACTTTTATGATATTAGTATTCTAGGTACGATTAAGAATTTAGGACAAGAATCACGATATGGTTGTTTTCAGATACGTTTAGACGCTCCAAGCATATTCATGCCAAAGTTAAAGTCGGCACTTCCCTTGCCACCGTCAGCGGTACACTCGCATGATCCTCATCACCAGAACATCTACCAGCTGTGCGCTTGTGCGAACGGCAAGCTCTTTCTCGCTCCTCCGCATGGCATTTGCGCTGCAAGAGAAGATAGTCTCATATGCCGATAGTAATTATTTATTAAATATATAATGATATTATAAAAATACTTAAGTACAATATTGGTGCCAGATAGACATAGCACTTTGTTCCAAAAATCTCATGAATTATGCATTTATTTTATCACCACAGATAGGTTGACGCGACGACGTCGCCTTCGCCGCGACGGTCCACTTGGTGGTAGGTGGCTACCATCAGCTATGACACAAGCAAAGATGTTCCAAGTACGCTGCCGACCACAGTAAGATTAAAGATAAAGTGATTAGGAAAGGGATAGGAAATCACCATGGTCTTCTGTAGGGAGGTGGCTTAAAATAACAACGCATTATTCGTGAGATTTTATTCTTATAAAGTTTGTTTGAGAAATACTGGCAGTATTGCACTTTTAGTAGTTATGTCAATTTTATGGCAGCTTAAATTATAAATATATTTCTGTACCTGGAGCTTTGTTTTTATAACAAATTGTTTTCTTTATTATGAAAAAAAAAGTAAAATTTTTCATTTTATCTACAAAAAATTTAATAGAAAAATGTTTTAAATTGGTGAACAAATTTTTTTGCTAAAATGGTGTATTAAATGTAAAATGTTCTACAATTATCTGATAATTTAGCTTGATTTTAAAATAGTATTGTATATCGATTCAATGTACAACGACAATTAAGAATCGTAGAAATTGTATTCGCTCTATGCAAAAATGTAAAAGAAATATCTACGTATGTGAATTGTAATTACTACTAGTGCCTTTTTGGATGACTTTTTGAAGACGATTAAATATCATCATTCTTTTTGTTTAAAGAGAAATTCTAAATCATTTTATTTAATGCTTACTTTTTATGAGACTTGCTGTTTTTTTCGGTGAGGTATTTAAAAAAATCTGCATTTTTTATATCGTATGTTCAAAAGAGTAACATAATTGGCATAAAAAAACCGTTATACTAATATCTAAAAAATAAGGTAACCTGAATATCAGCGCGTTTTAGATTTGGAACCTTAAAGACATTAGCTACCTTGGTTCACAACTATTCTATGTGACAGTATTATCCTCAAAAATAGTTTTTCAAAAATTTAAGAATTTAAATTTTTGGGACCATTAGGACCAAGAGGAATGTCCTAACTGCATTAAATCTTAATAAAAGCACCTAAGTAAATCTCTTGTGTAGATAAAATTTGCACATATATAACATACATGTATAACATTACAGTATGTTATATATGTAAGGGTAATTTAATGACGATTATCGAAATCAATATTTTGATTCAATATTTATGGCGATTATTTTTCTGTTTTTCTGTCACGCTAGATATATACTTTTACGCTGACCCCCGTTGCTTGTTGTCGAGCGAAAATGTTAATTTGAGATAAGAATTTAAAACATCTTTAAAGGATAGAACACTCGCTCGTGAACACATTAGGAAATTGTTGGCTGACAGTAAGACAAATTGGCTGATATGTTAGTCTTCTTAGTTAAGAATGTCACAAGATCAACCAAGTATTACTCTGGTTAAGTCTGGTTGTACTGAATTCAAATTGTATGCGTATTTTTTAGAAATACTCTACACTAGATTATCTACTCAGCTTTCAAACCTAATGAGTAAATAGAGCAATGGAGAAGTAATTAAGCACGGATTTGTGAAAATAACGGAGAGTATGTAATACTTTCAGATATATACATCAGATATGTAAGTATGTATGTGTGTTTATAAATAATTTTTCTTGGTCATTAAAAAAAAATTGTGGATTAAAATATATTCACCATTACATACATAGTATATGTAATTACAGGGTGGCTACTCTCTTAATCATTAACGTAGTACTGTTAAAACATAGATGATAACATGCATATATTAAAATCTGCTGAGTATGTATCTCACATGACAAACTACACGGAATGGTACCAAATGAACCTACTTTATATTAACTTGTATATATTTTTTATTTACATTAAAGAAAAATTTACATTAAAGAAAAAACTAAGAAAATGTTAGTGGTTTTGAACATGTGTTCACAGTTTATTATATGTTCTATTTAGTTAAAATAATTGCGCCTTTAGATAAATAAATGGGCAAATAGGCTCTATTACAGAGAAATAGAGAAAAGGTGTTCTTAAACCATTCCCTAAAACTTTTTATCATCCAAATAGGATAGAGAAGCAAAACCAATGTAAATGATATACGAATTTTGTGTAGAAATATGAAACATAAAATACATATTTAAATTTAATGTTAGAAATGGATCGAAATACATATTTTTATCGATCTAGAATTTTGTAATTAAAACGTCAGCAATACTTGTACATATTAATGTTTAAAGTATACTTCACTAGATGTGTATTGTAGAATACAGCTGTTAAATTATCTGTCGGTTACTGTAAACGTTTGTTAATATTGTTGTAAATACAATTTATAGAAAAACAATAAAATATTATAAATATATGAAAGGTATATGTGTTTATGTGCACATCCTGATCACATCGTGCCACTCATTATTAATTTATAGTGAAAATTCACCATCATTAGCCCTGCTATGTCCGTATTATTAGTTGAAAAGTAGCCAGGATACTTGTTCTGGCCAGCAATGACTGCGGCCCTGCGTCTCGCAGTCATTTCAGCAGCCCGTCTGGCGGCAGTAACTACCCCCTCACAGGAAACCACCGTGAAATAACATCATATGTGCTGTTTTGTTTAGGTGAGTATGTAAGGGATGCCAGAGCCCCTAACCCTTTCTAAACCCTTAACCTCAATCCTACTATTGTAGACAGCGAATTTGCAGCGCCTGTGCCGTTACTTGTGTTATAGTGAACCGTCAGCCTGGTCTGTCACAATTTACAATAGAAAGTATTGATTCAATCATTCAGTCCTGAATTAAAATAATTTTCACAAAGCGGTTAAACCGTGTGCAACGCAACATTGCAGTTAATTTACAGTGAGTGTAATTTAATGTCAACATTAGGGATTTTACATGAATATATTCATTAAATATTTAGCAGATATGCACAGTCTTGAATTTTGTAAGATTCAACGTTCCCCGTTTTATAGAAGTGCAGTAAGTAGTCAATGTTACTCAACAATGTTTTACGTCTTTCAACTCTTTTCTGAAAGTGTGCAGCTTATGTATTCATGAGTTTCTTAAACGAAACGTAACTTCGGTACACCAGACTGCCTACGTTGAAAACATTCGCAAGTTTAAAAGTAATTATATTTGTAATCAACTTCTCGTTATTGCAATGCAATGTGGGAATGTTTCACAAAAAAAATCTAAGTCCATTAAGAAGATGAATTGCTATCTCAATATGTTTCCATAATTTATTTTACGGCTAATGCTCTTATAGGGCGAAATAGCGACCCGCCACAGGTTTTGCATTTTTTCTGCAAATTATACACACGATCACTCTTTTTATTTATGGAAACCGTATCAAAATCCGTTTAGAAGAAGTAAGCGATGAAACAGACATTCATAACATTCATAATATCAAGATGGTCGCCGAACGACGATATAAAAAATATTGCTGGTCCAAGTTGTCAAGACCGGACTAAATGGAAATACTTGGAGGAGGCCTTTACCTGTTAATACGGGGCTCTAGCTAAAATTTGGAAAAAATGTCATCATTACTGATAAATATACATCAAATATTTTTACTAATAATCAATTAAAAGTAGTTAAAATTAACTAACACAAAAAATTTAAGAAGTGTGTTTAAGCAGTGTAGGCTGGAAATAAAAGGCTTTTAATTTTATTCATTATATATATATATATATATATATATATATATATATATATATATATATATATATATATATATATATTTACTTAATTTACAAAATAAATTATGCTATATGGTATGGTATAAAACTTAAAAGTTAGCACTTGGACTTAAAAAATATTTGAAATTCATGATAAATTACAGGAGCACTATATTATATTATACAATACATACAATGTTACTTGTTCTCGCAATGGACTAATAGTGGATTATTGATATTTTATTGTAAAATATATTTTTTGCGTGCTAACCCAAACAGCACGTGGGCTAAACGGAAAATCATGAATTTTCCAATACTATCTCTTACTTACACAATAAGATTGTATATGGTATAGCTTAAAAACTAAAGGCTTATTACCATAAATACGTAAAGTATTATTATATTGTGTTTATGATCGATCCGGAGCAGAGCGAGTTATTGTAAGGACACAATGAGTCTCCGCGCGAACAGTCAGTGTTAAAGTTTAATTAAAGATTCATGATAAATTGTCGCAGGAAGCTGCATTCTGCGCCGCGTCTCGCACGTGAATAACGCTCGTTTCGCAAACACTTAAATAACTTAAGCCAGTAACCTAACAATAAATTCATGAGCCCCCCGCTCCTTTTGTTTTTGGTCCGGGCTGCTTTCAGTACGCTAATTGGCAGGAAGAACTGTAAGCGATAGCAGATGAACAAAGGTTAATATTACATCATTACTCAGCAGTGAATATATTATGCTTGAAACTACATAGTCGCTGCCGGACGTAGGTTCCAAATTCACAATTTTCCAAAGTCTTATTATTCCTGATGCTTACAAGTACGTTTTCTTAATTTTCTACATTATTAATTTCTCAAATTAATTATTGGTGCTTGATATCATGTTCTAGTTAGACTGAATTACTTAAGTACAATCTCCTAAAGATTGTTATTGCAGAATTTTTCCACCAGGCGTTGATTTTGATAATTTTTATGTGAAAAGAAAAATCACTAAACAATAGCCTAATTTCCGTTTTCACCAGAGTTACACATTCTCCTAGAGTTAGGGAACACCTAATTAACAATTAAGGGACCCTTAACTAGAAATGATTTTCATTAACGTTTAGGTATCATCTCGTCTCGACTCGATTCAAGATTTAAGTCTTGTTTCGAAGTAGGCCACAAACATACAATTTTTTTTAATATAAAATACCTCATCATTATATTAGTGCAACATGAGTGGTACGAATTAATGTTACAAATCACTTTGAATGTTTCCATATATTTGGACATGACTGCTACTTACTATATGGCACTGTATATGTACACAATCCTAAGCAGTCATAAGCGTACGAGATACCTAGGAGTCGCAAGCAGCCGCAGTGTTCTGGAAAGTAGATTAAAGTTTGAGAGCACATTGCATTAAATTGCATATTTAGAAATAATATTAACGTCTCGTAGTCCCATCTACACCTAATTGAATTTCGGAGTCCTTTGTTGCGGTACAGCTAAGAACTCTGAAAGCCATTTCAAAGACACTCTCCTGCTCAAGCCGGCATCCAGTGAGCGAGAGGAAATAAAGTTATGATTTATGTAGTGAAATATGTTGCAGGCGGAGAGGCAACGCTCCATAAGCGCCGACGAACGCCTTCTGTCGTTACTAACATAAATTCCTTACGCGCGAAAAGACAATCATTTTAAAATATTATGTTGTATCTATTATAGTATTGTTTTCTCTTTTATTACTCGTATTAACAATAATTATATTATTTTTATCCAGTAAAGAGTGTTTAAGTTGACATCTAAGTGCGTTTTGATAGAAGTTAAAAATTGGCTTCACACAAGTATTATAAATTTAATTAATGAACCTACTTTTAGAACATGTCTAAAAGTGTATTTAAAGGCAATTGTATAAATCATATTCACTTTCAGTGAATTCAATGTCATTTTAAAACAATAAAAAAAAATTAAACAAAATTTCTAAATATCTATATATTCTAAATATTTTCCTATCCTCTTATCAAATATCCTTTATTCTATCAAGGTTACTTGTGCACTAGCAACCCTTTTGATTTTACTTGTGTCAATAAGTGACGGTATCCACCAGTTTAAAGTACCTATTGGTATCCACCTACTATCCCACCTGTCGACCTTTATAAAGAAAATGAAAATAATATTACAAAACAATACAAGTATGATTACTAAACTAAGCTTAACTAAGCTTAATATCTTTAAGCTAATTTTTTTTAGCTAAAAAAGCTAAAAAAAATATTTTTTTAAATATTGCAACACTTACATACACACACACACAAATACGTAGGTACCCTAACTCATTAATAAAATAAATAAAGTATAGCAGTAATTTCTCGTTAATTTAAAAGGACTAATTAAGCGGTTTTATAAAAACGGATTTAACCTTGTAACTCATAAAAGTATTACAATACACACATAAGTATTCCCCATTCAGAACGAGCCGCCAGTTTTCTTTATAGAATATAATATGTGAAAATCAAAATAACGTCTGCGGGAAACTTTTAAGTCTTCCAAGTTCATTGTCGAGTTTGTTCACGTGGCGGTTTGAGGAAGTTTCCAGCGGTAAGTTTATGATACTAACGATCAATTTATTAAATTACGTTACACCGCTGCGGCTAATGAAAAGCCTGAAGGTTATTAAACTGGTTTGTACGAGTTATGAATACTTTTATTCTATGCTCTTTCGTTTCGGGTTAATGTGGGAAGAGGGAGTGGGGAGACTTGTGAAGGTCCGAGGTGAAGTCGACTGCAGTTATCTGCCGGCAATGACAGTCAGCTCGTGTTCCTTAGCCTGATTTGATGGAGGTCGAGCGTGGCCCGCCTCGATTAGGACACACACTTCCCGACAGGATTTGAATACGACAGTTCTAAGCAACATGGGATTATTGTAGATGAATGTTTAGTCACTAAATTGTTTTAATTATTTTGAGAAAATTTTCTTTGTTAAGGACCAATGGAAGAGGAATTAAAGTTCTTTAACAAACAGATGTGTTTCGAATAAGATGTCTGTTGTGGTCGTTGAACTATGTTATTCTAAAAAGTTTGAATGTTCGTTAATTACTCAAAAACAACTGAACGGATTTGGATCAAAATTGACACACAAGTAGTTTATTACCTGCATTAAGATACAGGATACTTTTTATCTTGGAAACTCATCCTGGATTCCGGATGATCTTAAAATATAAAAAATATCGGCGCCACTGTAGTCAACTGTGGCAGCGCAACCCTTGTCGCATGCTATAACGGTGTCAGGCGTTATATTTTTCATTTTTTAAGGCATACAAAGTCACGAGCACCAGCTACTTCTATCTTTTTCTGATTTAAAATGTTTCCCATAAATTCATCAACTCGAAGATCATCCAAAAATATTTCATTTTCTACCCCTTGGATAAAACACATATCAAACAAATTAGAGCATATAATAAACGTATTTATTTAATTGAATGATCCATAAGGAAGGGTCTAGTCACGTATGCCTTTATGATTCAATTGACCGCGGGCGCGGTGCAGACACGAGCAAGGGAGAGCGGCGGACCGTCTTCAAGCGACCTGCATCACGCCGACAGCTTCATGTCAACATAACCGTCACGTGCTCATTGTAGAAATTAATTCGTACCTAATAAACACATAAAATATAATGTGGCATTTTACTAATTTATATAAATTTGGTTTTTAAGAGCACAATCCAGTAATTGTCAATATTTATTTCTATGAATGAAATTATTTGAATTGGTATGTGTTATATATAATTATTAAAATATCTTTGTTTGTAACTTTCTAGTTAAGTCTTATTAATATAATATTGTATGTACAATTTTGATCAAACGGGTGTAATTGAACAGCGGAATGCAAGCAGTCTAATGTAATGCGAAATGCGAACTGCAAGCATTGGGATAGAACCGGATTCCAGACGAGCATTTGGGCTCAGGATCTCGGCCTAATGCCTGGCGGTTATATACCTATAGACATGAGTGCACAAAGCACATCAAGTTTGTGTATGGGACCGTATTGAAATTTCTGAAAAATGCTACAAGTTTTAGTTCAAATATATATTTTTAAATATTTTATTCATTAATACAAACTATACTAATATTAAAACGAGTTTATATTTTTTTAAACGCTCTAATTTCTAAAGAAAAATTTATTATCTTACTGCCATAATTCCAGTAAGATAAATACATCTACAAACATTGAAAGCATCCACATCACATCCTTAACCCTTCACTTTATGACCTCAAAGGGCACGTGTACTTTACCCTTACTATGTCTCTTTTAATTATGAAATCATGAATAAATTTTACATTTCATAATGAAAACATATGAAATTTTTTCTTTTATTGCAAGTTTTTCTGTTACAGGCAACTGCGCTGCTTCAGTTGCTAGAGGGTAGAAAATAAGAAGAGGTTCCGTAACGTTATACACGTTAAGGAACCCACTTCTTCTTTTTTATATAACAGCAGAGTATATACGCAGGGCATGTACAACGTACATACATACCTACATTGCGTTTTGTGTGTGTTTTTTGGAGCGCGCTGAAATATTGCAGTTTGACGTACTTTCATGAGACATTTTAAACAGAGAAAGATGCAAGATGCTTTATTCTAAAAGAAAAACAACACAAAAGAAGAAAATCGAGGTAGGCTCTGTTTTTACATAATAAAATTAATAGGAAATGATAAGAAACGTTTTATTGGCAATATAAAAATAAATTATACACATAAAGTTGACCTACCATTAACTGAAAGTTCATTGCTAAAGTGAAACGATTATTTCTCATGCATATCGTTCACACATATGCATATCGTTCTTTATTGTTCAATCGATCAAACATACACATTCACTTTTCTAACGATAACTTACTTGGTTGTCTCGTGGTTTCATCTCTTGTACATTTGATATATGTTTTATCTTTGTTCTATATCTATAATCTTCTGTTCATTGTTTCAAATTAACGGTCAGATATTAACTTAACAGGAGAGTCCATACTCATATTAATACAATTTGTAATAAAACATTATTATTATTACTGACCGAAATATACGCTTATTTCAGCGTGTTCGACTTCGTGTATTTCAAGTGAATCGTCTTATACGAATCTATGTTATGTTTATCCGGTTCGTTTATACGCATTAAGGATTACTTCACCAGTAATTCATTTACTATAACTTATAGTAAATAAATTAATAATAAAATTTAATTTGTGACTTTCGGTGCAACCACATTGTATTTGTGATTATTATTTCACAGCAATATCGGCTTTTGTGATCAGATGTGCTGGAGAGGAAGTTTATGAAATATTTGATTAATCCGTCCCGTGCGGGCGATAGTGTTAATGCGAGGCATTAAACCCGACTCCTCTGTCACCTACAATGACACGTTTTATGGGCCCTTTCATTAAAATACTCCGACTAACGAACGCCAGTATTAAATACGTGCGAGGAAAGAATGCCTTATTAAAATATTTCACTGACACAATTGCTTTACATATATCAAGGCGATAATGAAGACAGATTTGTACTTTGAATTCGCATTAGCGTCTTGTACAATTTCATTCTTGATTCTTCTTTTTTCATAAGATGAGGTAGCCATGCTGATGATTCTTTTAAAAGGAAGTGGTTAATTGCAATCCTTGGATGGAAACCTTGGATTAAGTGCAACACTTTTAGATAATTAAAAATGAAATGTAATATGTAATTTGCTTTTACTTGTTTTTAAATTAATTCTATTTAAATTGATTTTATTTCATGTTCGTAGATTTTCAAAAGTATTAATAGACCTATGTCTGAAATAAAGATTTTTATTATTAAGATACCTATATAGGTTTTCGTAAAAATATCGTTTTTCGGAAAAAGAAAAAAATATATTAACAACCTTGTTGTTAGTCATGAAATAGAAACGGTGATTATGCATTATAGTTTCCTATTAATTTTTCTAGTTAATTTGATTTGTGTAGTTCATGACTACATACCTACCAGCCTGTACTCTGTAATAGTAATAACTCTGAAACGTATTTGTTTAGACAAAAACGAGTGGAACTTTGAAAAACTAAAAATTCACCTCAAAACAACATTCCTTTTTACAACAATTTATTTATATTGTCAATTTGTTTCATCAACAATATGGTAGTTCAATTTAGTCACAATATTAAAGTTCATGAACGTCACACGTAAGTAAATTAGTTTATTTCCTTTAGACGACAATTTACCTCACGCTCTTGTCACAAATTGTCGGCGGGGTAAATGCAGACTATTAAGGAAATACAGCAATTCAAGCGGCCCCTTACCCCACATTACTGCGCAATCTTATACCGGCAAAATTATAAGCAACACCTTCTTATGCCGTGTCTGGAGGCAATAACACGTAGTCTCCTAGCAATAAGTTAGCGGACACAGCGCTGACAAAAATATTCAATTGGATGCACAGACAATTTGTTATGACTTTAATCTGTATGCAAAGGTACTAGTACCTACATTTTGAGTAACTCGTGACGTGACGGTTTACTTACATACAAAAAGTTTAACTAGCAAATGCTAAAATTAAAGTTCGTTTCTGTTGCTGGACACATACCGAACATTGTATTACTTTATAATAACCTAAAAAGACTTATCTTTTTATATTAAGATCGTTAGACCGTCTCATGTAAAACAAGAAAGCAACGCCACAGGTGCTGCAAGGGAGCTGCCGACCATAGTAGAATTGATTATAAGGGATAGGGAAATGGGCTCTGGCATCCCCTAATCACTTCACGGTGGTCTTCTGTTGTGTGGTTACTGCCGCCAAACGGGCTGACCAAATGACTGCGAAACGTAGTGTGTTTTCATTTCCAAAAATGGCTTTGCCGAGAATCAAACCCGGAAACCCTGAGAACGAGTGATGAAGCAAACATCTTAACCTCTCAACCATAGGGTCCCCTCTTATGGTCCTCTGAAAATCTGTAAAATTCAATCGAATATGCTAATTTTCTTCTTCATATCTTAACTGACCTTAATTCGGATACAAGCCTCTGACTTCTAGACTGTTGGATGTAGAATGTCCTTTAATATACTTACTTAAAAACTTACAATTCCGTCAACGAGTTCAGTCGCATTGGACAAATGCTAAAACTCTTGCCAGTGAGTTGATCTACTGAATTTAAATGTCGTAAACAAACAACAAACGGTGAATATGGTACTACGTATGTATATTTGGCACATGCAGATGCGTCCGAGTATTTGTCAGCATTGTTGATACAACAGTTTTTGTACTGCCGTCCCATTACACACATGACGAATATAAAACCAATCCCAACAACCTCTGTTTGTGTATCGAATCAGTATAAACTTGTCATTTAAAACGTCTTTGCATTTTTAATTGCATCCAAAAAAAATGTATTTGGCAATATCTCACTAATACTTCAACTGAAAATCACCAGACATTATTGATTCAGGTAATTTATCGATGGGAGTATGGAGTATTTCGGTATGTACATATGTTATATGCCCATATTTACATCTCTAATGCTATTGGATAGTCCTAACTTTGCCTGATGTATCGTTAGCTATCATTATACAATAAGAAGAAGAAAGAGAACCGAAACATATCAGTTAAGTAGATACAATATGTTTTTCAACTTCTTAAGGTTTTTTTATAATGTAATAATTATTGTTTAAAATCCTCAGCTAAATAAATAAATAAGTGTTAATTCATTTTTTAATTTTATACTTGTTAGTACCAAATGTTAGTAAAGTTATAATAAATATTTAATAGTGAAATAGAAAGAATTTATCTTTATTGAATCTATTACCTTTTAATTTATATTGTGAAGCGGTAAAAAGCGTCGTATGTATATTAAGGTGTATAACGCCGATTTGGCCTTGAATTATTAGGCTTATTTCCCCGCGCCACCCTCTACAAGAGATCGACCGCACAGAGATGGCAAAGAGTAGTATGGAGACTAGACGACAAAGGCACGACATATTAGAAGTTCGGTGCACGACATAGTCGACTAAGCCTACTTTACTGCAAATACATACTACAAATTTATAATTATTTACAATGTAGAGGGATAATTCAGTAACAATGAAGCGTGTTTTGTTATTTAGGTAGTAAATTATGTTACCTAGTAAAAATTTTTACCCGTCTGCGCCACAACGAGGGTTATGTTTTTAAAGTGTATAGCGGCGCGCTCCCGGCTTGGCCCGGGGTGTATTTTTTCTAAAATAAACGTAGCCTAAGTTACTCCTTATTACATCAACTACCTGCCAATAAAAGTCCCGTCAAAATCGGTCCAGCCATTTCAGAGATTAGCCGGAACAAACAAACAGACAGACAAAAATTTTAAAAAATGTTATTTTGGATTTTTTCTAAAATAAACGTAGCCTAAGTTACTCCTTATTAAATCAGCTACCTGCCAATAAAAGTCCTGTCAAAATCGGTTCAGCCATTTCAGAGATTAGCCGGAACAAACAGACACCCAGACAGACAAAAATTTGGTTTGGTTATGTGGTTGGTTTTTTTTGGTGTATGTACTCATATATGGTGTATGTACGTATATATATATATATTCATATGCATGTAGTAAAAAACGGTTATTTCAATATTACAAACAGACACTCCAATTTTATTTATATGTATAGATGTATGTATATTTCTTTATACGAATATAAAATATATGGTAAAAGAGCCAAACAAAAGTTTTTATCAAAATAACAAATTTTTTAATTTTCAGTAAAAACAGTAAAGGAGGGGGGGGAGTAAGGGGGGAGCGGAGGGGAGCTGAGAGGATGGTGTTGATAGATTACCCTCATTAAGGCCTTTCAAATGATACCTAACATGGAGGGTCTATTTGTAACCGTTGACCATGGTTACGTCAAATTTTTTATCTCGTCGAGACGTCCCCGATGAGCCCAAATACGATCCGGCTGTGACGCGGCGTTTCCAAGTTTCGGCCGGGGGGGTCCGAGGGGGGCGTCAAATTTTTTATCTCGTCGAGACGTCCCCGATGAACCCAAACACGACCCGGCTGTGACGCGCCGTTACCGAGTTACGGTCGGGGGGGTCCGAGGGGGTGTCAAATTTTTTATCTCGTCGAGACGTCCCCGATGAGCCCAAATACGATCCGGCTGTGACGCGGCGTTTCCAAGTTTCGGCCGGGGGGGTCCGAGGGGGGCGTCAAATTTTTTATCTCGTCGAGACGTCCCCGATGAACCCAAACACGACCCGGCTGTGACGCGCCGTTTCCGAGTTATGGTCGGGGGGGTGCAAGGAGGGGCTTTTTTTTTGGTGCCCCGGTAGACCGGATGACACTTTCCTTGGTGACTACCGATCACCCTCTATGACCTTCTGCAAACGCCACCCTTCTATCCCTCATAGTTTCCGAGAACCGCTCACCAACTTTTTGGTACGGTGTACCGAGGATATCGGATTTTTCTGGAGGTCACGGGGGCGTCCCCTACGCGACCACCTACAATAGGGAAACCCCCCACCGCTCCTTCTAGGAGAACAATTCGATGAGTCACTAGATACGTGAGTGGGAATCCGGCTTTATAGTGGCTTTATTATTTATTTATTAGGCTTATTAATTTATATGTATTAATTAATAATTAATTATTATTAATATTAATTAATTTAATTAATTAATTAAAATTCATGAAAACTTTCCTTCCTCGTTTGGTTTATTTTTGATATATTACGCTTTTGCCTCCTTTGCTTACTTCCTATCTTTATTAAATTTAGATAACAAGTATATATACAGATGAATTATTAATTGAATATTCAAATTGAATATTTCAGATTATTAATAAATCGAATATTATATTACAACATAATTTATATTTAGTTTTTTAAAGATTTAATTAAAAAGACAAAAAAGAAAACCTATTAAAGTATTATATACACTATCATGCACTGTCTGTTCTGCCACTAAAATGTTTATTCTTTGTTTATTACGTAAAAATTAATAATTTGATGAAGCGCAACGCTGCACAGGTCCGTCTAGCATCACGACTCGCCCCGCACTGATTTTATGGACGAGAACGGGCTAGCGCTGAGTAAGTGGGGAAATATTTTTGATAAAAACATTATATAAAATTCAATTTTACGAATTTTCAAAAAGCGCTCTCAACAAATCATGCTACATTGTTATCTTCATAAGTGTACAAAATTTCATAATCTTTTGATAAATATTGTAGAAGTGAGATTGTTATAACTGAAAATAAAAGGGGTGAGTTTAGAATTTTTTTTCTGAATCAATTTCAATAAAATAAAATTTTTAATCCCAACAAATCATTCCTCATATCTTGTAGATAAACATATATTTTTTTCGCTGAAGAAAAGGCGTATATATAATGAATAATACTGTTACAAAATGTTGCAAAAATTTAATTTTTTGGAAGGATAAGCCTTAAAAGGCGGTAAGTTTTCAAAATATCACATACACGTAGAAAAAATATATAAATTCAATTTGAAAATCGTAACGATCAATATCACCTATGTGGAGAACTAGAAAACTCCTTATATGTAATATTGTCATCTGATGTATCTATTGCAGCGAAATTGTATCTAAGTTTTTAACCTCGCAGTATTTTATAGATATACATAAATATTGACGATTGTTAGTGTGAAAATAATTTAGTATATGTACTAGGAATGTACCGGTGGTTGGTGCTACAGCAAATTGATTTGTGCTGCGTCAATCTCACGCACACTTCGGACTGATGGCCGCCACAGTGCCGCCGGTGACGGCTCGTCCGATTCCTATCTGGCTGTCAATTGAAGCACTCACTACGCCCACAATATACACGTGGATTTTATTAATCTCGTTAGCAGTTGGAAACTTTTATTACATTCCTAGTGTGTATCCAAATAGGCACATGAATGATGAACTTCCATATAGCTAATGTGAAATATTGCAAAGTACCTATTGGAGTAACTTTGTTTTCCTTGTTAAATTGGAAACAATGAGATAAATAATTTTTTTGTGGTTGTCCCAAAACCACAAAAAAATAGTTGTCCACTGCGATATTTTTTTACGTGGTCCAAATTGAGTTCTCACCCACTATTGAAACTTATGTATTTATATAGAACGGTACCCATCTATAAACGAGTGCAATCAGTGCATGTGGGTGCAAAATTCCTAAATATTTTTCGCGTTTATTCCCAAAAGACCACGCTGTTCCCAACATTATTATTCAACAAAGTTGTTTCCTTTAAAGTATGAAATATTATACTAAATGTCCTATGAACTAAACTATAGATTCTAGTTATACTTTAGGTTGTGGCATTGAATTCACGTTAAATAAAGCATATATATATGAATATATTTCTGTTCTAATCCATATTATCCATACTTCCGTAGTAATATTATAAATCTGAAAGTAACTGTCTCTCTATTAACTTTTCATGAATTATCTACTGAACCAATCATCAGGAAATTTCGTATACACGTAGATTAAAATTAAAAAATTAAACTTAAATAAAAAAATAAAAATAAAATGTAATAGCAATACAGATTTCAGGCGTTATATTGCTTATAATATTTTTTATTTTTTTAAGGCAGACGAAGTAGCGGGCACCAACTAGTATTTATATAAATTACACCGTCATAAAGTAGGTAGGTATAAGCTAAAAAATCATGACTCAAAATTTTCAAATCCATTGTATGGTAATTATTATCAACGTGATAAAAATAAATGATAAAAAATTGCAATAGTTTACATCAACTGTCAATTGTTGTTCAGTTGTTGTGTTGAGTTGAAAAAGTTCCCCAATTCACGCCGAATCGACGCGATGAATTATGCATGGGAATTAAGTTTGACGGCAGATAAGCGGCTGAAAGATTTATTTCCCGATATGATGTGTAGAAAACAATCCAAGTTCTTGCCAGTTCCTGAATTATGGTTGTTGTTTCAATGTGGGCACGTCAAATCTTTTTAAAACTTCCATCGGGAACTATGTTTGTAACACAGTACACAGTACTACTTTAGTAACAAAATATTTTATAAAGCTTTTGCCCGCGGCTTATTTATTCAAAGATTATTGCTCATATTATTTTGGTCAGGCATTGATTTTTTATTTTATTTTTAGATTTCGTAAAGATCTCTATTTTTTAAAATACTCACTGATAGTGTAGGTTCTATAGGTAAAAGAATTTTTAAAATCAGTAGTTTTGGAGTTTATCCTTTACAAACAAAACATATAAGAAATCAAATCTTTATAACATGTGTAGATGATACTGTGAACGATAGATAGCCCTATATTGACAGACCTAGTTATGGTGTTGAATATGGAACAAAATGAAGATAGACGAATGGTCTTTGGCATCCTTACTCTCAAAGGGAAGTACACGGTGATCTTATGTAGTTACTGTAGCCGAACTAGATGACCAGTGCATGAATGCAAAACACACTGTATCCAGCATACTAAATAATCAAAACTGTATTTGACAACATCCGATGTTCGCGTTTAATCATAATTCACGTTTTCAGTTTACTCTTTCCGCTTTATAAGTGATACAAATAGTAAAATCGGCATTGTAGCCGAGTAGCCTTTTATCTGAGTTACGCACGCTCTTACAGGACCTTCCCGGAAATTTAACTTCGTTAAGAATGAAATATGTCCCGTCGTTATTCCACGGCTTGTTGCGCGAATACTTACATTTCGAGTTCTCCACCTCTAGTTTTCTCATCAGACCCAAAGGAAATAATTTCCACCGAGACTGAGTTATGACAAAACTCCGACGGACATTGCCGCATCCGTAATGAGAATGGAGTCGAGATATGTCCGTAATTTATTATCACATACTCGTGCTCGTTGTAGTTCGAATGTCGAAATTGGCTCTTTTTGCTGGCGAACGTGCCAAACCTAAGAAAATTTGTAACGAATTCCATGTAATGTACAGTGTAAGAGATACCTGTTTTCCCTGACTGAAATTACCAACATTTACAATGTTTTTAGTAGCTAACGTCGGGGAGAGATAAGGCGAGTACATGAGGTGAAATAGTAGGTGGGTGGTGCAAGGAAGTATTTAATTAAATCTAGCGGCGGGGGCTCCTAGACGTTTTACATCACCGCTGCTAATCACAGGTAGGCCGTCGACACGTTCGTCCATTTGAATACCAAGTTGTTATTTTGTAACAGCCATAAAGCTCTCCTTTTTCCAAAGACTTTTATTTCTATTGCTGTATAAATCTATAGGTCCCAATAGATAATACCTCCTTTTTAATATGTAAATTTATTTGACAGCAATGTGAAAATGACGGGACATTTTTTGTTATTATTTTATCAAAATGTACACTTGTGTTTTTTTAATTATTTAATATTAAATACCGATTAAATATGAATAAAGATATTATATATACATGTCAACAAGGTGAAAGAGTGACGAGTACATATGCAGACATATATCTAGACGACAGTTACTGCGAAGATATAAAAATTGAAAATGACACAACGCAAAATTTACAATCAAAGAAAGATGATGGAGATAAACAATACATCTGGACATCGCTCAGTGACTTACTTACTAATATAATTGAACTTGTACCTCCATTTACCTCGAAAATAAACCGAGCTATAACACATAAAGGTATTCTCGAAATTGGAGAAAAAGTTCTGCAAAAGGAACGTGAACGGTTTCTTGATTATCTAAAAATATTGCTGCAGGACAACGATTCCGTATGGATTAGTATTTTAGATCATGAAAAAACAGTCATTGAAGAAAAAGTAAAACAGATTTATAAAGAAATATTATTTAAAAAAACTAAAACTATGCAAACAGAAATGTCTAAATTTTATGAGAATACATTACAAGAACTAGAAGATAATGTACGATCGGAAGTAATGAAGGTGCTTGTAAGTACGCATGCACAAATTGTGAGCAATTCAAATATAGATATAAAATCGAAAATAAAAAAAGAACGCATTATTTTAGAAAAAAAACTACAGGAGAAATACCATCGTGAAATTTGTAAAGTAAGATATTATTATAAGCTTCTTCTTGATAACGAAATGGAAAGAATAAACACACTAGTCAGTCATGCTACACATGAACGTAATGACTCTTTAAAAGCCTTTTATCGACAGCTAGAAACTGAAAATATCACGAGTACAATGTACATTTTGTGTACAGAAAGAAAAAAATGTAGGATAAGACAATTTCTTATGGAAAATTATCAAACCGCTGAAATATCAGAAAAATATCAAAAAATTAAAGACCGAGAAGAAATAATAAAAGTTTTTAAAACCAATGAACATAAAATATATGATATAAACCAACAATGGGAAGATAAATTACAAAAAGTTTTAATTTTATTTTTAAAATTCATATCTTTTAGTTTAAAACTCTTACCAGAACAATCTACATTCTTAATAGATTTTGAGAAAATGTTTGTTTTACAATTAAATGAATTAAAAAAATCGCCCAAGACAGCGTCTTCTATTTTAATAGACGAAGACAAGTACAAAAATATTTTTCAATTTGAATACCCAGAACCGACTACATCTGATTGTATTAAACATCCATTTGTAATTGAAGGAGATTTGTCTAGTACTCCACCTCCTGAATACGGAAGTAGAGAGACTTTACCTCCTGAAGCCGAATTGCCATATTTAAGGTTACAAAGAAAATTCATTTATGCTAAGTGCGATAAATTTGAAGAAGTCAAAGAATTGTTGGAATCCCAACGATGCAAATGCGCAGATAAACCATCACCAGGTAGTTCTAAGTCAGATGAATCCGTACCTCTAAACGAACCTCCATTTTTAAAAGTTGAAACAAAAACTGAATCGTCTAATGAGTCTTTATTAATAGATGACCTCGATCGAATTTACAGTTGCCCCGCTAGAAATTGTCAGGATTGGATTAAAAGAGGCGCTTTTCCTTATTTGAACTCTTATTTAGATTATACTGAAGAAAATTTTGCTAGAGTCAAAGCAATTATTGGCAAACCAATTGAAAGAGCAGGAATGCCAAAATTGTTAGATCCAAATGACATAGTTAATGCTGAGTTACAGTTCAATGCAACTAGGGAACCTTATCACCATGTTGGAACTCAATACTCTAGTCAAGAAGATTTGTGTCATCCTGGTATTCGGTGTCCATGTACAGAACAAGTTGCGGTTAAATATGAAACACAAAATATACAAGTAAAATCACCAAATAAAGTTTTGCAGGAAGTAATGACGAGGCGAAGACATTCCGTAAACAGAATATTGCAACAAAATCCAAAATTATTACAAATTTTCACTGATGAGGGGTTTGATTTTCAAATGTAAATTTTGGACGTATGAAATAAATTTTATTTTAATTGAAAGATCTTGTGAAAAATTAAACAATAAAATTAATGAATAATATACAAAGTTTTGTTACGAGTTTTCTTTAATATGTATTTTACATTGTGCTGAAAATTTCATAGTTAAGCGTGCATAAGGCTGATAAACGAACGCAACCCTTCAAAATGACCCAGCTTAGGCATTTTCGTATTTATTTTAACGGGAGCAACCTCGTCTGAAACTGTTATGGTGACACGTAAAGGAAAGGTTAAGGAAGAATTTTTATCTTTATATGTTGTATTTTTAAATCATATAGTAATTATAAATCACTATGGTTTAGTAAAATATTACATGTGACTAGTAACATTGGTTTTTTTAGTATGAGGAAGCAAACACCGGACTGAGAGATATCTACGCAGTATATAATCAAAGGTCAAAATTAAAATATCTTTTCAAGTTATAATTAGCACTAAATAGTCTGCCTAGAATCAAATATGGAAGCCGACTTATTCATCAATTAAATTACAGAAAAACTTTCATTTATATAATTACGTGCAGCAGCAAATTTGATAATTATTATTCATAGTTTAATAATAATTATGAAAAGACTCCAAGCAAAATCATTGGGTATATATCCAATAGTAAGTAAAGAATCTGGAAATATAACTAAATTAAAGACGAGTAATGGAATGGAAATATTCCAATTATTACTAATGAAATTATTACTTATTCCAATTATTACTTATTTTGTGATTACACGTTGTTCTCTATAGGAATATCTATTGTTACGATCAGAGTATGGAACATTCTCGATAGCGTAAGATCTGGACGGCGGAAAATTCCACACACTTAGTCGCGCTCGGGGCGGCACAATGAATAGGTGACCACGCCCCCTCTTTGATTAGTTTCAAAGCAAACTGTTCCTTATGGTTGCGACATAAGGTTCAGATTCCTTTGACAGCAATAGCCTTCGAGAAGCTTTGATAAACTTGTTTACGACTTTTAAAGTTTCCAGTAATTTCCACAACTTTCTGCGCAGTATAAATACGGGTGCGATCGCTCGAGAGAGCAGTACTGCGATAACTAGCGATACGAATACAACACTTGGGAGCTTTTACGAAGACATTTGCGACAGTGCATAATTGAGACGTAGAGTGAATTAGCGACGACTTTTGGCAAGTTTTACGGTTTGATTGAAGAAGCTCTGTAATATTGGAAGTCATCTTGGTCTGTGATAATAAATCGTGTTCCTATACCCCTAAACGGCATTTTAACGTACCCTGCGCGTAACAACTGGTGTCAGAAGTGGGATGCCGTTAATGCCACGGGACGAAGGAACTCGTACTCCACGAACAAGGAGACAAGTGGAAATGGATGCTGCGAGACAACGAGGACTTGAGGAGCCGGAGGAAGGCACCGATGCTGACCTGCTTCCTACGGCAGCACCTTCATCGAGCCCGTCGATGGACCTCGCTGCGCTGCTAGCTGCTGTACAGAACATACAAGCCAGTCAGGAAGCCGCTCGTCGTGAACAGGAAGCCACTCGCCGTGAACAGGAAGCCGCTCGCCGTGAACAGGAATCGGCTAGCCAAATGTTGCTTTCAAAATTGGACACAAACCTTGAAGCAATCTGTGACAAAGTTAAACAGGTAGAGTTCGAAGTAAAAGGGGTCTCACTGAAAGTCGAAGGCCTGCAAGAGAGACTCGACGGAACCGACAGTCGCCACCAAGCGCTCGCCGAGAAAGTGCAGAAGCTGATGACGAGGGAGGCAGTCCTCACTGCGCCGGTACCTACACAAGGCAGATTGGACCTGCCACGGTTTGATGGCACATCGTCCTGGACGGCCTATAAGTACCAGTTCGAAACTCTCTAACTGCAGCGGGTGGACCGAGGATCAAGCGTTCATGGCGTTGACTCTAGCCTTAAGAGGAGACGCCCAACTGATTCTGAAGCGACTCCCTACGGAAGGAAGGTCTCTGCAAGCCCTACTGGAAGCCCTAGAGACACGATATGGTGACAAGCATATGGAGCACACGTATAGGGCTCAACTACGCGATCGCATACAGAAGCCCACGGAAACACTCCAGCAGTGGGCTGACGAAATCGAAAGATTAGTTCGACGCGCCTATATATCGACACCGAATGCAGTAGAAATAACTCTGCTCCAAGCCTTTGTAGACGGCATAAGGGACGGCGAAGTTCGCGCAGCGGTGCGATTGGGTCACCATCAGAGTCTGAAGAGTGCACTGGCACATGCTCTAGAAGTAGAAGCTGTACGGCATGACACAAGGCCATTCAAGGTCAGGGAGCTGGTAGCCGAGGAGCGAAAGCCTCGCTATGGTCCGACCTGTTATGGCTGCGGTGAAAAAGGCCACATAAGGGTGGACTGCCCAAAGAAGAAAAGAAAGAGGGTCTCAGAGATGGAGACCCAAGTTGACGAAGGGCAGTTAAACTAAGCGTCGCCAGGGCCGCGGGGCAGGCGCTGGCTGGGAGAAAGAAAGCCCCTGCTATTACTATCAGACAAGCTTCAAACGGAAACAGTTTAATCATCGAGGGTACGCTGAACGGGAAAACGTGCAGGTTCACAATAGACACAGGAGCATCGCGCACCATTGTAAGACCTGAACTTTTAAAACGAACTATTTCATGGAAGCAACGATCTCCAACATATCAGCTGCGAACAGCAACGGGCCAGCCAGTACCTGTCCTCGGTGACACAGACATAGAAATTGGAATTGGTAGTCAGTTGTACTCAAACTCAGTGCTAATTGCCAATATTACTGACGACTGCATATTAGGATTGGATTTCTTAAAAAATCACCGTTGTATTTTGAACGTTGACCAAGGAGTACTCAAATTTCCTGATCAAGAAGTTTTCTTAGAAGGATCGACCCCGTGTACACTCTATTGTTTAAGGGATGTGAAACTAGCCCCCAGATCAGAAAATCTAGTAATGACGAAATTCTCATCCAACGTCAAGAACGGATTATGTGTCATCGCGGAGGATGAAGGAACACATCCTAATTGGATAATGGCCAGAACACTACTAATGACAAACAGGATAGGCAGAGTAAGAATTTTAAATATCAGCAATGAAGAGGTACAGTTGAAAAGAAATAGTATAGTTGGAAAGTGTCAGGAAGTGAAGTATTTAAGACGTATAAGCAGTACAACAAACGCAGGAATAAGCACAGATTACCCGGTATCGGAGTTATTGGATTCGTTGAAAGGAAATTTGTCGTCAGTTCAGTTGAGACAAGCTCAGGATCTTTTAATGCGGTTCAAAGACATTTTTGCTGTAGGCAGTGATTGCGGTAGAACAGGACTTGTGAAGCACAGAATAGACACCGGCGATTCAAGACCTATACGACAAAGACCTCGTCGAATCCCGTGGGCAAAAGAAGTTGAAGTTGCGGACATGATAAGGGATATGGCGGCAAATAACATCATCGAACCATCTACAAGCCCCTGGTCGTCACCTGTGGTACTGGTGAAAAAGAAAGATGGCACAACCAGGTTCTGCGTAGACTACCGAAGGCTGAACGACGTTACCAAGAAAGACAGCTACCCTCTACCGCGTATTGATGACACTTTAGATATGCTCAGTGGAATGGAATGGTTTTCTACCGTTGACCTTAAAAGTGGGTACTGGCAGGTGGAAATAAGTCCAGAGGATAAGGAGAAAACAGCATTCTCTACGGGCATCGGAAATGGACTTTGGCAATTCAATGTCATGCCGTTTGGTTTGTGTAATGCTCCCGCAACGTTTGAGCGCCTTATGGACAGAGTTATGGTGGGTCTTCTGGGAGATGTTTGCCTGGTGTACCTGGACGACGTAATCATCATGGGTCGTGACTTCAAGGAACATCTCCAAAACCTTGAAAAGGTGTTCAACCGTCTACGTGAGGCAAACTTAAAACTGAGTCCCAAAAAGTGTACCTTCTTCAGCAACGCAGTTAGCTATCTGGGGCACATAATCACCAAGGAAGGAGTTCAAACAGACCCAGAAAAGATCAAAGCTGTAAAAGATTGGCCTATACCAAAGAATAAAACGGAAGTCAGATCCTTTCTTGGCTTATGCGCATATTACAGGCGCTTTGTCAAGAATTTCTCAATAATAGCCAAACCCCTCCATCGCCTGACTGAAGATAAACAAGTGTTTTCTTGGGATGCAAATTGTGACAACGCTTTCAAAGAACTGAAACAGCGTTTATGTGAATCCCCGATATTAGGCTATCCGACACGGAATGGAAGATTCATTGTGGATACGGATGCCAGCAACACGGGTATTGGTGGAGTGTTATCACAAGTGCAAGGAGACAAACAAGTTGTGATTGCATACTACAGCAAAACGCTTTCCAGACCAGAGAGGAACTACTGTGTTACACGTCGAGAGTTGTTAGCTGTAGTGAAGACCTTGCAACATTTTCACAAATATCTCATTGGACGTGAGTTCACATTAAGGACGGACCATGCTGCACTTAAATGGCTCCTTCAATTTAAAAGTCCTGAAGGACAGGTAGCACGGTGGATTGAGCAATTGCAGGAATTCCATTTTGCAACAGAACATCGAAGTGGAAAAGGTCATGGTAACGCTGACGCTCTATCGAGAAGACCATGTCCTGAAACCTGTAAACACTGCAGGAAACAAGAGTCACAGGAATCTGTAAGAATTATCCGTACCCAAGGATTAGACGACGACTGGTGTGGAGAAAATATGAGAAAGGCGCAAGAGGAAGATGACGACCTGCGATTAATCTTAGATTGGATGAAAAAAGGAGTGAAACCTGAGTGGGCGGACGTGTCAGCTTCCAGTCCTGTTACAAAAAGCTATTGGGCTCAATGGGATAGTTTGGCCCTGGAAGGCGGAGTCTTATGTAGGAAATGGGAGTCTAATACCGGACATCAGGTTACGGTACAGGTTGTAGTCCCTCGAAGCAAGGTATCTCCTCTGCTACGTCATATTCATGATGGGGTGTCTGGTGGTCATCTTGGAGTGAGGAAAACCCTTTTGAAAGTGCGACAGCGATTCTACTGGGTCCATTGCCGGGAAGACGTAGAAGATTGGTGTCGTAAATGCAACGCATGCGCTTCAGTCAAGGGACCGCAGACAAGAAGTAGAGGAAAACTAAAGCTCTACAATGTAGGAGCACCATGGGAACGTATCGCTATTGACGTGGCCGGGCCGTTTCCTGAAACTGAGGATGGTAACAAATACATCGTTGTAGTGCAGGACTATTTCAGCAAATGGCCAGAAGTATTTGCAACCCCTAACCAAGAAGCTAAAACCGTTGCCAAGAAGCTAGTTCAGGATGTAATCTGTCGGTATGGCGTACCTCTGGAAATACACTCCGATCAGGGGAGAAATTTCGAATCAACCCTATTTCAAGAGATGTGCAACCTTCTCGGTATACATAAGACCCGTACGACACCAGCTCATCCTCAGTCAGACGGAATGGTCGAAAGGTTTAACCAAACATTGGAAAATAATTTGGCTAAAGTAGTCGACTCACATCAGAGAGACTGGGACCAATACATACCTCTTTTCTTGCTGTCTTATCGCTCCGCTGTACACGACAGTACTGGTGTTACACCAGCCAAAGTGAATTTTGGACGAGAAATAAGGCTACCGGTCGATGCAATAACAGGGTCTCCACCGAATAGCCCGAAGCTTGTGACGGATTATGTCAGCGATCTTCGCGAACAGCTGGATGAAGTGCACAAGCTAGTTCGCGAGTGCAGTCTCAAGACCGGTGAAAAAATGAAAACCCGTTATGATAGGAAATCAAACATCAACGGTTTTGATGAGGGAACTCTCGTATGGCTTCACAATCCCCTCAGAAGAAAGGGCAAAAGCCCAAAGCTACAAGCACGATGGGAAGGACCTTACAATGTGGTTACAAAAATTAACGACGTCACCTACCGAATCAAAAAGGGGCAAAGAGGAAAACCGAAGGTCGTACACATTGACCGTTTGACGAAGTATCACGGTACGAATGATGATCGGGACGATCATAACTAAGAGGGGGGTAATGTTACGATCAGAGTATGGAACATTCTCGATAGCGTAAGATCTGGACGGCGGAAAATTCCACACACTTAGTCGCGCTCGGGGCGGCACAATGAATAGGTGACCACGCCCCCTCTTTGATTAGTTTCAAAGCAAACTGTTCCTTATGGTTGCGACATAAGGTTCAGATTCCTTTGACAGCAATAGCCTTCGAGAAGCTTTGATAAACTTGTTTACGACTTTTAAAGTTTCCAGTAATTTCCACAACTTTCTGCGCAGTATAAATACGGGTGCGATCGCTCGAGAGAGCAGTACTGCGATAACTAGCGATACGAATACAACACTTGGGAGCTTTTACGAAGACATTTGCGACAGTGCATAATTGAGACGTAGAGTGAATTAGCGACGACTTTTGGCAAGTTTTACGGTTTGATTGAAGAAGCTCTGTAATATTGGAAGTCATCTTGGTCTGTGATAATAAATCGTGTTCCTATACCCCTAAACGGCATTTTAACGTACCCTGCGCGTAACAACTGGTGTCAGAAGTGGGATGCCGTTAATGCCACGGGACGAAGGAACTCGTACTCCACGAACAAGGAGACAAGTGGAAATGGATGCTGCGAGACAACGAGGACTTGAGGAGCCGGAGGAAGGCACCGATGCTGACCTGCTTCCTACGGCAGCACCTTCATCGAGCCCGTCGATGGACCTCGCTGCGCTGCTAGCTGCTGTACAGAACATACAAGCCAGTCAGGAAGCCGCTCGTCGTGAACAGGAAGCCACTCGCCGTGAACAGGAAGCCGCTCGCCGTGAACAGGAATCGGCTAGCCAAATGTTGCTTTCAAAATTGGACACAAACCTTGAAGCAATCTGTGACAAAGTTAAACAGGTAGAGTTCGAAGTAAAAGGGGTCTCACTGAAAGTCGAAGGCCTGCAAGAGAGACTCGACGGAACCGACAGTCGCCACCAAGCGCTCGCCGAGAAAGTGCAGAAGCTGATGACGAGGGAGGCAGTCCTCACTGCGCCGGTACCTACACAAGGCAGATTGGACCTGCCACGGTTTGATGGCACATCGTCCTGGACGGCCTATAAGTACCAGTTCGAAACTCTCTCTAACTGCAGCGGGTGGACCGAGGATCAAGCGTTCATGGCGTTGACTCTAGCCTTAAGAGGAGACGCCCAACTGATTCTGGAGCGACTCCCTACGGAAGGAAGGTCTCTGCAAGCCCTACTGGAAGCCCTAGAGACACGATATGGTGACAAGCATATGGAGCACACGTATAGGGCTCAACTACGCGATCGCATACAGAAGCCCACGGAAACACTCCAGCAGTGGGCTGACGAAATCGAAAGATTAGTTCGACGCGCCTATATATCGACACCGAATGCAGTAGAAATAACTCTGCTCCAAGCCTTTGTAGACGGCATAAGGGACGGCGAAGTTCGCGCAGCGGTGCGATTGGGTCACCATCAGAGTCTGAAGAGTGCACTGGCACATGCTCTAGAAGTAGAAGCTGTACGGCATGACACAAGGCCATTCAAGGTCAGGGAGCTGGTAGCCGAGGAGCGAAAGCCTCGCTATGGTCCGACCTGTTATGGCTGCGGTGAAAAAGGCCACATAAGGGTGGACTGCCCAAAGAAGAAAAGAAAGAGGGTCTCAGAGATGGAGACCCAAGTTGACGAAGGGCAGTTAAACTAAGCGTCGCCAGGGCCGCGGGGCAGGCGCTGGCTGGGAGAAAGAAAGCCCCTGCTATTACTATCAGACAAGCTTCAAACGGAAACAGTTTAATCATCGAGGGTACGCTGAACGGGAAAACGTGCAGGTTCACAATAGACACAGGAGCATCGCGCACCATTGTAAGACCTGAACTTTTAAAACGAACTATTTCATGGAAGCAACGATCTCCAACATATCAGCTGCGAACAGCAACGGGCCAGCCAGTACCTGTCCTCGGTGACACAGACATAGAAATTGGAATTGGTAGTCAGTTGTACTCAAACTCAGTGCTAATTGCCAATATTACTGACGACTGCATATTAGGATTGGATTTCTTAAAAAATCACCGTTGTATTTTGAACGTTGACCAAGGAGTACTCAAATTTCCTGATCAAGAAGTTTTCTTAGAAGGATCGACCCCGTGTACACTCTATTGTTTAAGGGATGTGAAACTAGCCCCCAGATCAGAAAATCTAGTAATGACGAAATTCTCATCCAACGTCAAGAACGGATTATGTGTCATCGCGGAGGATGAAGGAACACATCCTAATTGGATAATGGCCAGAACACTACTAATGACAAACAGGATAGGCAGAGTAAGAATTTTAAATATCAGCAATGAAGAGGTACAGTTGAAAAGAAATAGTATAGTTGGAAAGTGTCAGGAAGTGAAGTATTTAAGACGTATAAGCAGTACAACAAACGCAGGAATAAGCACAGATTACCCGGTATCGGAGTTATTGGATTCGTTGAAAGGAAATTTGTCGTCAGTTCAGTTGAGACAAGCTCAGGATCTTTTAATGCGGTTCAAAGACATTTTTGCTGTAGGCAGTGATTGCGGTAGAACAGGACTTGTGAAGCACAGAATAGACACCGGCGATTCAAGACCTATACGACAAAGACCTCGTCGAATCCCGTGGGCAAAAGAAGTTGAAGTTGCGGACATGATAAGGGATATGGCGGCAAACAACATCATCGAACCATCTACAAGCCCCTGGTCGTCACCTGTGGTACTGGTGAAAAAGAAAGATGGCACAACCAGGTTCTGCGTAGACTACCGAAGGCTGAACGACGTTACCAAGAAAGACAGCTACCCTCTACCGCGTATTGATGACACTTTAGATATGCTCAGTGGAATGGAATGGTTTTCTACCGTTGACCTTAAAAGTGGGTACTGGCAGGTGGAAATAAGTCCAGAGGATAAGGAGAAAACAGCATTCTCTACGGGCATCGGAAATGGACTTTGGCAATTCAATGTCATGCCGTTTGGTTTGTGTAATGCTCCCGCAACGTTTGAGCGCCTTATGGACAGAGTTATGGTGGGTCTTCTGGGAGATGTTTGCCTGGTGTACCTGGACGACGTAATCATCATGGGTCGTGACTTCAAGGAACATCTCCAAAACCTTGAAAAGGTGTTCAACCGTCTACGTGAGGCAAACTTAAAACTGAGTCCCAAAAAGTGTACCTTCTTCAGCAACGCAGTTAGCTATCTGGGGCACATAATCACCAAGGAAGGAGTTCAAACAGACCCAGAAAAGATCAAAGCTGTAAAAGATTGGCCTATACCAAAGAATAAAACGGAAGTCAGATCCTTTCTTGGCTTATGCGCATATTACAGGCGCTTTGTCAAGAATTTCTCAATAATAGCCAAACCCCTCCATCGCCTGACTGAAGATAAACAAGTGTTTTCTTGGGATGCAAATTGTGACAACGCTTTCAAAGAACTGAAACAGCGTTTATGTGAATCCCCGATATTAGGCTATCCGACACGGAATGGAAGATTCATTGTGGATACGGATGCCAGCAACACGGGTATTGGTGGAGTGTTATCACAAGTGCAAGGAGACAAACAAGTTGTGATTGCATACTACAGCAAAACGCTTTCCAGACCAGAGAGGAACTACTGTGTTACACGTCGAGAGTTGTTAGCTGTAGTGAAGACCTTGCAACATTTTCACAAATATCTCATTGGACGTGAGTTCACATTAAGGACGGACCATGCTGCACTTAAATGGCTCCTTCAATTTAAAAGTCCTGAAGGACAGGTAGCACGGTGGATTGAGCAATTGCAGGAATTCCATTTTGCAACAGAACATCGAAGTGGAAAAGGTCATGGTAACGCTGACGCTCTATCGAGAAGACCATGTCCTGAAACCTGTAAACACTGCAGGAAACAAGAGTCACAGGAATCTGTAAGAATTATCCGTACCCAAGGATTAGACGACGACTGGTGTGGAGAAAATATGAGAAAGGCGCAAGAGGAAGATGACGACCTGCGATTAATCTTAGATTGGATGAAAAAAGGAGTGAAACCTGAGTGGGCGGACGTGTCAGCTTCCAGTCCTGTTACAAAAAGCTATTGGGCTCAATGGGATAGTTTGGCCCTGGAAGGCGGAGTCTTATGTAGGAAATGGGAGTCTAATACCGGACATCAGGTTACGGTACAGGTTGTAGTCCCTCGAAGCAAGGTATCTCCTCTGCTACGTCATATTCATGATGGGGTGTCTGGTGGTCATCTTGGAGTGAGGAAAACCCTTTTGAAAGTGCGACAGCGATTCTACTGGGTCCATTGCCGGGAAGACGTAGAAGATTGGTGTCGTAAATGCAACGCATGCGCTTCAGTCAAGGGACCGCAGACAAGAAGTAGAGGAAAACTAAAGCTCTACAATGTAGGAGCACCATGGGAACGTATCGCTATTGACGTGGCCGGGCCGTTTCCTGAAACTGAGGATGGTAACAAATACATCGTTGTAGTGCAGGACTATTTCAGCAAATGGCCAGAAGTATTTGCAACCCCTAACCAAGAAGCTAAAACCGTTGCCAAGAAGCTAGTTCAGGATGTAATCTGTCGGTATGGCGTACCTCTGGAAATACACTCCGATCAGGGGAGAAATTTCGAATCAACCCTATTTCAAGAGATGTGCAACCTTCTCGGTATACATAAGACCCGTACGACACCAGCTCATCCTCAGTCAGACGGAATGGTCGAAAGGTTTAACCAAACATTGGAAAATAATTTGGCTAAAGTAGTCGACTCACATCAGAGAGACTGGGACCAATACATACCTCTTTTCTTGCTGTCTTATCGCTCCGCTGTACACGACAGTACTGGTGTTACACCAGCCAAAGTGAATTTTGGACGAGAAATAAGGCTACCGGTCGATGCAATAACAGGGTCTCCACCGAATAGCCCGAAGCTTGTGACGGATTATGTCAGCGATCTTCGCGAACAGCTGGATGAAGTGCACAAGCTAGTTCGCGAGTGCAGTCTCAAGACCGGTGAAAAAATGAAAACCCGTTATGATAGGAAATCAAACATCAACGGTTTTGATGAGGGAACTCTCGTATGGCTTCACAATCCCCTCAGAAGAAAGGGCAAAAGCCCAAAGCTACAAGCACGATGGGAAGGACCTTACAATGTGGTTACAAAAATTAACGACGTCACCTACCGAATCAAAAAGGGGCAAAGAGGAAAACCGAAGGTCGTACACATTGACCGTTTGACGAAGTATCACGGTACGAATGATGATCGGGACGATCATAACTAAGAGGGGGGTAATGTTACGATCAGAGTATGGAACATTCTCGATAGCGTAAGATCTGGACGGCGGAAAATTCCACACACTTAGTCGCGCTCGGGGCGGCACAATGAATAGGTGACCACGCCCCCTCTTTGATTAGTTTCAAAGCAAACTGTTCCTTATGGTTGCGACATAAGGTTCAGATTCCTTTGACAGCAATAGCCTTCGAGAAGCTTTGATAAACTTGTTTACGACTTTTAAAGTTTCCAGTAATTTCCACAACTTTCTGCGCAGTATAAATACGGGTGCGATCGCTCGAGAGAGCAGTACTGCGATAACTAGCGATACGAATACAACACTTGGGAGCTTTTACGAAGACATTTGCGACAGTGCATAATTGAGACGTAGAGTGAATTAGCGACGACTTTTGGCAAGTTTTACGGTTTGATTGAAGAAGCTCTGTAATATTGGAAGTCATCTTGGTCTGTGATAATAAATCGTGTTCCTATACCCCTAAACGGCATTTTAACGTACCCTGCGCGTAACACTATTAATACATTTAAACGACACAGACGAACGGGCACGTTTAATTTAAAGCAGGTGCGAATGTAAGCTACACCCAGAGATCACAAATTGCTGGCAGTATCTTCGCGGTTACAAGTTAAACTCTATTCATTTGTTCTTGTTTGCTCTCCTATATTTGATCACACAAGTTTTGGTGTAGTATATGGAATAAAAAGCGATAAATGCTATGGGTAAATGTAACAAAATAAATGTAAAATTTTAATATTTTTATGTATATATGTGGTGCATAGTAAAAATAATAGCCCCCAAAGCGAATCTTCGTTTGCAATTTGCATTAATATATGCATATACATACTAAAAAATTTAGTGGCTGTCGGCCTCTGTGTATCGCCGCCAGCCTTCTAAGCCATCCAACGGAATTTGGATGGTGTTCACTAATAGAAAATGCGATAAACGAGAAAGGTTGCTAATTGGAAAGTTTGAAAAAATTGAGCTTATTTCGAAATCTTACAGTCATGTCATGTCGTATCAGTTAATCATGTCCAATTGAGAATCTGTCCAATTGAGAATCTGTTCAGTTGCTATACAGAACTGTCTTGTTAAGCAGCAGTGAGGTGATTAACAGTGATTAACTACAAAATGTTCGACACTCACAATAAATAATAATCAATCACTATTCAGATATAAAAAAAATAAGATCTTTTCAACTACTAAGGGATGAACACAATACAATCTTTCAACTCTTATGAAATCAAACACTGATATGCATTTGTTGTGGCAATAGGCGATAATGCCATTAAGTTTCGCAACTACAAAAAAGCTACCGCAATTTGAACACTTGTGCAATTGTTCATTAGATGAACTGCCTTTATTGTAAAAAATATTTAATTCGTTACATATTTTTTCACATATACTGTACGATCATATAAATTGCACTGTTAGCTAAGAATAATGTAGGGATGGGTGAAAGGGGTACATAGGGCGTTAAGGTAAATTTACACACGTTCCTTAACAACTTAACTTATTAAGTCGTCACCAGTCTCATCGTGGGCGAGACGAAACTTATGACATTCTTAGTGTAACTCGTTAGCAAATATCACTCTGTATCTTACAATAACTACTCTCTCCGTTCTCACTCAATTCATTGTTACAGAGTGTAGTTTAAGTGATTTTTAAGATATTTTTTCAAAACAAATCAAGCTGAATGAATAGTTAGTTAATTTATTAAATTAAACGAGACAAAGTAAAAAATATAGTTTTGAGCAAATATTCGATATCAAGACATGTTAAGATATTGTATCCAGACCTATTATTCGTAGATCCAGACATGTTAATAAATGTGGATGATTACGCGATATATCCACTAGTTCTCACTACATGATGCAATTTTCCTAAATAAATGAAAAACAAATAAATAATGAATAGGCGACTTAATATTCTTAATAATAGGGGTTAAAGTATGAAATTGCCGTTTTATTGTAATAGGTACTTCGAATTGACATAGAACCTTCATGGTTTGAGATTTTTGAGTGAAAATTTTTTCATACGGTACCTATGTAGTTCTTCTTTTAAAAAATGTGCAACATTCGATTATCAACTTTCAGTTGTTTTTTTTATTCAGCTTAGACAATAAAGATGGATACTTCGAAAATTCGTGTGATTTTTGAATACGAGTTCCGACGCGGAACTAACGCGGCAGAAACAGCTCGCAATATTAATGTTGCGTTTGGAGAGGGGACTGCTAATGAACGCACTGTGCGATTTTGGTTTAAACGCTTTCGTGATGGAAACTTCGATTTGAAGAACGAACCACGTGGAAGACCGCCCACACAGGTGAATAACAATGATTTGAAAGAGATGGTGGAAGCCGATCCGAGCCAAACTACCCAGGAATTAGCGGCATGGTTTAACGTTACCTTACCAACAATATTGACTCATTTTGTCAAATCAATAAAATAAAAAAATATGAAAAATGGGTGCCTCATGATTTGACTGATCTGCAGAAAGAAACGCGTGTTGAAACTTGCATTGCCTTGTTGAATCGATACAGAAATGAAAGAATATTGGATCGAATTGTGACATGTGATGAAAAATGGATTCTTTACGATAATCGTAAGCGGAAAATGCAATGGCTGACCCCAGGTCAAACGCCGCAACAGTGTCCTAAAGCAAAGCTTACCAATAAAAAGGTAATGGTAACTGTTTGGTGGTCTCAGCGTGGTATTATTCACTATAGCTTTCTCCGATCTGGTCAAGCAATAACGGCAGATGTCTACTGCGCCGAACTCCGAACAATGATAGCGAAACTAGCAGTGAAACAGCCCCGACTTATGAATCGATCTTCACCATTATTGCTCCATGATAACGCGAGACCTCATACAGCACGAGAAACCGTTTTAACTCTACAGGAACTGCAATTAGAAACCATTCGTCACCCTCCGTATTCGCCAGACCTTGCTCCAACGGACTACCATTTTTTTCGTGATTTGGACAATTTTCTGCGTGATAAAAAGTTTTCTTCTCAGGAGGCAGTGCAAAATGCTTTCACACAGTTTGTCGAATCTAGATCACCAGAGTTCTATCGCAAAGGCATAAATGAGCTTCCTATTAGATGGCAGCAATGTATAGATAATAATGGTAATTATTTTGATTAAATAAATATGTTAAATTAAAAAAAAAAACGAATTTTTATTTTTCAGTACAAATCGGCAATTTCATACTTTAACCCCTAATAATATATTATTTTTACTTCCTAATCACTTTTAAATTATTAAGCATTTACTATTTTTCTAATTATTTTTAAATTTATGACCGTAATATAAATTAAATTAAGTTAATGTTAGTTATAAAATGGTCCGTAATAATTGTATTTTTAATAAGCTTTATCTAATATTTTTTACAAACAAAATTTCAACAATAAAAAAACGAATTGGTAATAGGAATTTAATTAATAGGATTAATTTAATTTATTAATTTTATTAATTTTATTAATAGGAAAATGACATAGAATTTTCAACTCCAATAAAGATAAAACATAAGACAGGGAAGCATTGGGCCAGACATTTATTTGTGGTCGAACAATTTACTTGCAGATAAAATAAACAGCTCTATCATCATCGCAGATCATTTAACACAAACAAAAACATTGAAATATTTGCTCCAATGAATGAATAATTATTTTTATGATTCCCATTATAAGAGAAAGTCAACATTTATACCAACTCTACTATCGCGGGCAAAGTTAAACAGTGTTATGCTAACTTGACGTTTTGCCATTCCGTAATATTGTGTTAAGCGCCAGTTCCCGCGAAATCTAACACAACTGCACACTCTGAATAAACTCGCCAACTTCACTTGTGAATACTTCCTACATACATTTTTAGATTGCAATTTTATATTACCGAAACTTTCTGTCTCTCATAGTTAGATAACAGTTAAGTAACATTGAAAGGCTTTCAATGTTACTTAACTGTTATCTGAGGCTCGGTTCTTGCTAAAAATAGATAAATTTTAGATTGTATTATCCTACGGGATCACTTTAAAATGATACATAGTGCTATGAACCAAAATCTGCTTAACTTTTAGGCGTGATGGAGTTTTTTTATATGTATATTGTATATTATATAAAAAAAACAGACAGACAGACAAAGGTTGTCAGACAGTCTCGTACTCATAGCGATAAATACTTATGTCTGTTATAAATAAAGTCTGTTAGTCGCCTGGACACCTCTGAGTTCTAAGTTCTTTTAAACTCTACAATATTGTATTGGTACTGATTCATACTTATACATTTTTAATAAGACACATATGTGCCACTGCTTGGTGCAAGCCATTTTTCTATGTGTTAAATTATGACTTGTTTTCAATGCAATACATTTATTAGAAAAGTCTTAGCTTTTTACTTTATCGTTCACAATTTCAGTTAAAGTACTTTCTTACTCGTAAGAAAAAAGCTAAATAATTCATATTTTCCGCGATTTTAGCAGTCTATACGAACATCTGTATATACATATACTTATCAATACATATTATAAAATAAAGTCGCGGTCCATCTCTCTCTGATTCTCCGCTAACTTCTTCTAAACCGCTCAATGAATTTTGATACTGTTATTCCTAATGGAAATAGCGATAAACGATAAAGCGTCGTTAATAAAATTTGGAGAATAACTGGATCTGTGCGAAGCCGGGGGCAGGTCGCTAGTAACAGGTAACATCTAACAATAAATTAAATGACATTGTACACGTGCGTATATTACTTTTGTTTTAAACAAAAAGTTTAAATACAATTTGATGAAAAGTTCTAGTTTGTGGTCGCTAAAATTCCAATGAACACTACCTCGCACGCAAGCCTGAAATCACAAAGCATTGCGAGGGACGCCCTGATTATTGATCAAACGCTTCAGTGCACTACGAGTCTTATCCAAATGCATATATCTACATGTATTGAGCATACACCTCTGCAAACGTAGGCTTTTATGGGTGGATATTTTAAATTCACTTTAAGTACGAAACCATCATTTCGTAATTTCACCATCGAAAATGTAACTACGCATGATTACCTATATATTGTAGTTATCTTCCTATTATCATTTTATTCCGATCTAGTCACACACACACGCACACACACACACACACACACACACACACACACACACACACGCACACACATTGCATGTTTTCAAAAACCCAAAAATGTGTACTTATGTTTTTATCTGCTTTTATGAGGTTCCGATTTTTTCGTTTTGGGTTATTACATAAAAAAATATACTGTTTAAATTGGAAAATCATTACACAAATTTATATTATTACTTTTATATAGGCAGGAATATTTAAAACGTAGTAATCGAAATATTTATATTTATACTCTTAACTAATAGGCGAAAGAGTAAATAGAAGATAATGCATGGATAATCTTGCAGGTAATTGATCAAATTACCGCATTATAGCGTAGCTATAGCAACTTTATCGATAGAACCACAGATATTGAAAATTAAAACAGTTCAACAAAATTAATAATGCTTTAAATAATTGATACATACTTTCAATAATTGATCAAACCATGATCTCATTTATAAATATCTTTATTAGTATGAGCCTTAATGTATAAAAATATTATACTTTTTCTCATATATTTTCTATATTTTTTTTCTATTCTATACAATCCTTAAAACCTATCTAAGATGAGTTAGTGAGAGTAAAAGCCTATAATATACCATTTTGTTTATTTTTCTTATTTAGGGCATACTTCAGTGTTTTCTAGCTCTGCTAATAATGTTTCTAGCGTCACACACAGCGAGTGTAACTTTATAAGCCGCCTCTGCGTGTTTTAGTGGTTTATATATTGAAAACAAAGTTTCATGGCGTGCGGCTGTTTCAGGTTCAGCAGTGCGCGGTTCATTTGTTTAACCGTGACTGCATCGACCGCACGTTGGCAGATAACATTACAAAATCTCTGTGGTTACGTTGAATTACTTCGATAAACATTTACACATGTATCATGGAACAACATAATGTTTGTGGAGACGACAAAGTAAGAAGGCCACGTAAGATTATGGTCATTAAACCGTCCAAGTACGAGGAAAGTGAGGCTTTGAGGAGAAATAAAAAATATTGGAATAGTGTTTTTAATGAAATCGATACGTCAAATACTTCTCCGGTGAGTTTTTACTAATAGTATCAAGATGGCAAGATTTTAACATGGTTATAAGTTTATAAAATATATAATATTAAAAAATATTCATCGTAATTAAATTAACTTTAATTTAGACAAGTTAATTTAATTACGATGATACGTTGTTTTACTATACGTAAATCAACGGTAGACAAAATCACTACTTATCGAGAATATTATGTCTTTTTAAGGATTATTAGAAAATCTATAGTTAATACATTTTTTGAGTTTCCGTTATCAATAGTTACAATTAATTAAAATAATGCATGTGCATTATTTTAATTAATTAATGCACATGCAATCTAACAAATTTTGCTATAGCTATCTGCCACTAATATTTTAATAACATATGCAGAAAATATTTCATTCAATACCCCGCAAAAAATGCACTGAAAAACTGAGTGAAAGTAATAGAAATAGTTTTAATTTTCTTACACTTATTATTTTTCATAAGCGAATACTTAATTAAGACTACTTCTGAGTTTAATATGTGTGTATCGTATTTTTATATTTTCTCAGAGTGGGGAGAATTATATAAAACAGTTATCAGAAGCGTTGCCTAGTGGCCTCTATGAGAGGGTTTGTAAAACACTTGACATTCCGAAAACCTCGTACCACAAGGAAACTGATGAACTCGAAGGTAAATTTATCAACAATATCGCAATTCAACTTCTATTCATTTCAATTTCTACTTTTTAGTAATTAAACATTTTTATTTATTTATTATTTATTATGTTTTCACATTTAACTCGGAGATCCGGGATAACTTTGAAGCGGCGAGTTCATCACGACGAAATATTTCAACTTTACATTTTCACTAATTAAAACAAAATGTGATATAGTACGTAGTTTCACAATAAATGTAAACACGTTTAACTCTTAAATTGTTAGTTAATAATTAAGATTACACTATTTTTTCGTAATTTCACGCCAGGTGCCTATTTTTGTAGATCTAGTAATGTGCCATAAAAATATTATAATCTGTCGATTAAATGTGTTTTAGTGAAATACATACTATGAGTCGAAAAACTATGTTATAAATAATAATTTCTATGTTATAATAGTATCTTATGAGTTGGTACTCCTTAACCTACCCTCCATAGGATCGTTATTACCTTACGTGTCGCTGTCAGTCGTCCGTTGCCTTTACTTTCAAAAGGTCAGATTTTCAAACGGACAGATTTTCAGATGGTCAGTTTTTCAAATCGTCAGCATTACAAATAATCAGTTTGGTACACTCTACTAAAGTTACAATTGTTAGATTTCGTTATTACCAGCAACGAATATTTTTGAAGTGGTATTGGATTTATGTTACTATTTTATATTCAATAGAAAAATTTAGTGTTTTTTATGGATATGCGTCCCGTGATTTTCATGGCACAAGACTAAATACAGCATAGTATGTAAGTACGTAGTTTGAAAGTAAAGCGATATTAGGTACTAACTTGTATAGTTAATAGAACAAAGTTAACCACTCTTATTACTAATCAAATATGGCGACTGGGAAACATAATATGACGACACGTTTAGCCTAGTGGTTAGTAACCCTAGCTGTTAACCAAACGGTCGCGGGTTCGAATCCCGCTAGGGGAAAATGTTAATGTGTTAACATTTTACCTTTGTACCTGAGTCATGGATGTTTTATATTTATAATTGTATTTACAAAAAAGTAATCTATGTAGTATATTAACTGTCTGGTATCCATAATACAAGCATTAGTTGCTTACTGTGGAACTAGATGGTGCTGTGTCGAATGTGTAAAAAAAAAACGAAAACGAATTTTAAATAACGTTAACTATTATTTATTTCAGAGAAAATATCAAAAATATTACAGAAAGAACCCAAATTATCGAACAGAAAAACAATACACATAGAACGAGAGATGGAATCGGATACTGATGTTGAAGTTTCTTCACCAAGGTGACCAGAAATTAATTTATTGCACCGAAATAAATACCCCAATAGGATAATAAACAAAAGGAACAAAATGAAGATAGGATTAGGACTCTTGCACACCTTACTCACATACTAAAAGACAACAGCAAACGTATTGTTATTTCGCGTTGGTCTTCTGTCACACATATTGTATATACTCGTATATAATTACTGTCGCTATATGTAGTGGAGAGATAATATGGAAACAATGTCTCCAGTTATAACTGCTCATCGCTTTATGGTCTGTTATTTTAAAATTCTCATGCTAAATAAAATCATGCTAATAAAACTTAATGCTTTTTGTAAAAAAATTGCAGAGACGATAATAAGTCTGAACCGAACATTCATTATGAATTTCTAAAGAAACCCATGAGGGAACAAGTGACTTGGCCAACACATTACCTTCAACCGGAAAGAGAAGACGAAAAAAATCTCATTAGAAAGGCTGATGATATTACAAATAAGGTGCACTTTGTGTTAGTTACTTACCTAATCACTTGAAATTCTTACTGTGATTTATAAATCACTAGAGACCCGCTCCCGGCTTCGCACGGGTGCGATTTTTTTTCTGAAAATTATAGTTTCTCCTTTCTCGTTTAACGCTTTTTCCATTACTTCCATTAGTGAAAACTGCATTAAAATTATTAAATTATAACCGTAGTATAAAAGATCTAAGCTTACATATAGAGGGACGCTATCAAGGTTACAATGCGCTGCCAACTAAACCATATACTAATATTTGATAGAGGAAAATTTGATTGTTTGTTTGAATTAAATAGGCTCCGAAACTACTGGAACGATTTGAAAAAATATTTTACTGTTGGGAAGCTATATTATCAGCGAGTAACATAGGCTATATTTTATAAAGTTACGCGGGCGAAGCCGCGTGCAACAGCTAGTGAAGAATATTAGAGGAGAGTGAGCTCTAGCATTCCATACCAACCGAAAACAATAGAGCGCTCGCTGTTTCTTTACTGTGATATTCTGTAAGGGGGGTGGTTTATGTCTTTAAACGGGTCAATAAAGTGTGGCCTGCAATTACTAAACTTCACGGTACTGTAAAAATGGTTTGCTTACAATGTACTCCTGCATAATTTGGCAGCTTATCTGGCGGCAGTAACCGCCTACTACATAACCACACGTGTGTAACGTGTATCTGTTTTATTGTATTTAGTAGTAAAGAATGCTGAAACCTATCCCCTACCCTCTCATTTTGAGTTATGCTCTTACTTTTATGTCAAGGCCTTAGTACAAAAATAAAAATAAAAAACAATTTTTAGATAGCTCAAGATTTTTGTGCTTATATGAAAGAGTTGGGTGGCGATCAACATTCACAGCTTTTCACTCCAAAAGCAATCAAAGAACTCTTTCAGGTGTGTGTATATTCAATTTTATATATACAGGCTGTTTCAAAAATCGTGGATCAAACGAAACAGGGACGTAGAGGCGGTTATTTGCAATAAAAATCTCTAGAGTCCTAAACTCGATCCTATTAAAAGTTATGCCTGATTTTTTTTTAAATTGCCTATTTAGTACAAATTTTGGTGTTTTCTTAAAAAAATACACAATCAGGCATAACTTTTAGTAGGATCGAGTTAAGGAAGGACTAGAGAGATTTTTTATTGCAAATAACCGCCTCTACGCCCCTGTTTCTTTTGATCCACAATTTTCACAATTTATAAGTTTCTATATATATATTTCAGAACTTATGGCAATACTTACATTGCCAAAAGTAGAAAAAAAAACTATTTTTTCTATTACTTATTGGTAACATATACTTGCGCGATGTTCTGACACCTTTTCCAAAAAAAAGGTTGGTTCATCACTAAAAGTTACGTTGTACCTTATTAACCATAAACTCAGTCGTTTATCTCTGTAAAAAATAAACAATCGAAGTTATTTTAAAACACTATACCTAAGCATTTTTCATTTGTGTATTTGTTGGAGGTCTTTTCATGTTAACATTTTAATAAAATAATAACTTCAATTCCCGTTAGTACTTTTAGTTGTGTTAATAATAAAATTGTATTTTTCTTATTAAATAGTCCTTCAGACATAATAACTTTAAACAAGCTTAAGCAAGTTGAAGTACAAGATATAATTAATTCATGGTGCTGAAATATTCCAGATATTTCCATTCAATCAATTTTTACTTGTAGATTGAATTCGATAAGCATGTTGCGCGCAGTCTTCAAGTTATACCAAAAGAATTGCCTGTAGTTGACGAAAAGATAGCCAACGTCACAGAAACTCCTGACGTAAGTGAAAATTCAACTCGGGTTTTTCAATGTCTTTCTCAAAACATTTTTTAATTAGTTGAAATTATCCGTTTTAGAAATCTAAATATGCAGCTCTAGAAAGAGAAGTGACAAAGGATATCAAAGCAGAGAAGCGATCAGACAAAACGACAGCTTTTGGAAGAAGTATTCCAAAGAAAGAACAATGGCGGTCGCCGAAGAATGATACGGAAAATCAATGGCGTTCTGCTCGACACGTTCCCAGAGACCTTGTCACCTTAAAAACAGTTTGGGAAGGCATAACAAATCTCAAGTGAGTTATTTTAAAACTATCCTAACTAATATTTAA
Source organism: Synanthedon andrenaeformis (assembly GCA_936446665.2). Lineage (NCBI taxonomy): Eukaryota > Metazoa > Arthropoda > Insecta > Lepidoptera > Sesiidae > Synanthedon > Synanthedon andrenaeformis. Next base: position 5,367,434 of record OW387781.2, on the reverse strand, counting down.
GCATTCACTAACGTTTTCACGCCTTAACTACTCAGCCGATCATCATGAAATTTTTCATACACGTTGTATACATAATTTTGGATACTGAAAAGTACTGTTCCCGAGGGATCATCCAAATGATCCAAGAATATAGAAAAAGTTTGAATAATTTTTTGGCGCCACCACCGTTGCCTAGTACCATGTCTAGGCTAGACTGTCTAGTAACGGGTGAACAAAATGTCATAAAATGTAAAAGCATAAATTTTTTGTGTAAAATTTTATTTTTAAAGAAGTTTAATTATTTTTTATTTATGTAAGCAATGTAAATAATGTGAAAAAATAAATACTCTGATTTAACGTAGTCAAATAATTAATTATTTCCCTATAAATTTTATTGCTCGTATATTTTTGTCAGGTGTTGACATTGATTTTTACTCTCTATTAGTGTTGATTTTTTTTTTTTTTCAAACGCTTGGGGCGCGAATAAACTCAACAAAAAAATCAGTTATGTATTAGTAACTGAAAACATTTTATAAACTGCAAAAAATCCTTGATAACATATTCATCACTTTAATTATATTTTATAGTTTCATATAATTTATCATTATATGACTTATTATTTGTGCAACAGGAGCGTGAAGGAATATTGCCGTTGGATGATCGAACACCCGGAGTATAGGCGAGCGCCATATTTGACTAGCTTGGGAATGTTTGATGAGGCGGTATTGGGAGCTAGAATCGCCTTCGAGTCTCCGCTTGGAGCTCACACACCACAGTACACTGTATCGGACACTAACCCAGCACCTATAGACCAAATTCGCAGAAGACTATCAGAATTAGTCGATGATAATGAAAAAATTACAAATTAATCTAACGTTCACATTGTTGGTGTCTGAAAAATGTATATTTTATATCTTAAAACCAATAAACCACATTCAATAATGTTCTCGACTCAAACATCTAAGTATACTAATAACAAAAAAACATCCATACTAATAATACTATAAAAGAAAAGATTTGTATTTTTGTTTGTAATTAAAAAACTCAAAAACTATTGGACCGATTTTAAAAATTCTTTCGCCTATAGAAAGCTAAGTTACTAGCGAGAGAAACAATATAAGCTATATTTTATAAAGTTACGCAGACTAAGTCGCGTGCATCAGCTTGTATCTTATATCTTATAAATTTTGTTTATTAAAAACAATGACGCATTCAAAATATACGAAAATTAACATATTAGGGGTTAAAGTATGAAATTGCCGATTTGTACTGAAAAATAAAAATTCGTTTTTTTTTTAATTTAACATATTTATTTAATCAAAATAATTACCATTATTATCTATACATTGCTGCCATCTAATAGGAAGCTCATTTATGCCTTTGCGATAGAACTCTGGTGATCTAGATTCGACAAACTGTGTGAAAGCATTTTGCACTGCCTCCTGAGAAGAAAACTTTTTATCACGCAGAAAATTGTCCAAATCACGAAAAAAATGGTAGTCCGTTGAAGCAAGGTCTGGCGAATACGGAGGGTGACGAATGGTTTCTAATTGCAGTTCCTGTAGAGTCTGCAGATCAGTCAAATCATGAGGCACCCATTTTTCATATTTTTTTATTTTATTGATTTGACGCAAATGAGTCAATATTGTTGGTAAGGTAACGTTAAACCATGCCGCTAATTCCTGGGTAGTTTGGCTCGGATCGGCTTCCACCATCTCTTTCAAATCATTGTTATTCACCTGTGTGGGCGGTCTTCCACGTGGATCGTTCTTCAAATCGAAGTTTCCATCACGAAAGAGTTTAAACCAAAATCGCACAGTGCGTTCATTAGCAGTCCCCTCTCCAAACGCAACATTAATATTGCGAGCTGTTTCTGCCGCGTTAGTTCCGCGTCGGAACTCGTATTCAAAAATCACACGAATTTTCGAAGTATCCATCTTTATTGTCTAAGCTGAATAAAAAAAACAACTGAAAGTTGATAATCGAATGTTGCACATTTTTTAAAAGAAGAACTACATAGGTACCGTATGAAAAAAGTTTCACTCAAAAATCTCAAACCATGAAGGTTCTATGTCAATTCGAAGTACCTATTACAATAAAACGACAATTTCATACTTTAACCCCTATTATCTATAATATAAAAATGAATCCCTAAATGTGTTGCTAAGCGCAAAACTCGAGAACGGTTGGGCCGATTTTAATTCTGTCTTCACTCATGGATAGAGGGATAATCGGGGAAGGTTTTTACGTAAAAAAAATGCACCCCAGGCGAAGCCGAGAACGAGTCGCTAGTTTATTATAAATATGTGTTACTACCAAACAAAAAATGGTCACTTAAGACACAGTATAATAAAGAGTACTTAGCGTACTTAAGATGAAGTATTTAAATTCAAAATTTAAATATTCCGATATATTTTTTCTTTTTTGATAAGCCTCAGTAATGAACTTGGATATTAGCTGGTTATTAGACTTTAGGCCAGGCCACCATAAGAAGAGAAGAGAGCTTTGTGTCAATTGGAATGTATATTCCTAGATTTTTATGTTTTTTAATTTTAATATCAAATTTCTTCGATGCTTCGAATAAAACTACCTATAGTTTTTATTCGTCAGACTGAATTTCAAAACTGTAGCAGATAAAAATCTTGTCAAACACATCTTTCAAGACTAAATTTAATATTCCATATCAAAACTATCGTATCTACAGCAACTAGAAATGTAAATATGATAAATGATCTCGTGGAGATAAATATGTTGGAGTTTCTACATTAAGAGTTAAATATTGAATCAAAACTGTTATTGAATGATATAAAAAACACATGCATACCTACTACATCCTATTTAAAATATCTACATACATCCTATAAAATGCAATAATATCAATAGACTCTTGGGACGAGGTAATTTTAGGGTACGTGGTACAACTAGAAATATATATATACTAGCGACTCGTTCCCGGTTTTTTTTAAGTAAAAACCTTCCCTGATTATCCCTCTATCCATGAGTGAAGACAGAATGAAAATCGGCCCAGCCGTTCTCGACTTTTGCGCTTAGCAACACATTTAGGGATTCATTTTTATATTATAAATTGACTTCCGCAATCGACTATAAAAAGTTTTCAATGGTTGTTAAAACCAGAAAATTCAACAAAAATATAGTAAAAGGGGAATGCCCACTTCCCATTAGTGTTTTGGCCACATGTTAATTGTGCTGAACAAAAATGATTCTTACACGAATGTGATCTTTAAAATAGATTATAAACAAAATATTTTGTATTTCTTGAATTAAAGATGGGAAAACGTTGCAATACTTAAATATTGTTTGACCACATTTTGAGGTTATATTTCGATATTTAGAGAGGCAACTACTATTATTATTATTGTTAAATATCTATGTTTTTAATTAGGATGTACATATTTGTTTTGTTATATCTATGTAACAATAGCAAATCATGACTTTGCAGCTTTGTCGTGTCGTCATATTGACACTAAGTAAAGGTTGGTATATTGTACGGTTTTGAAGAGTTGATAAATGTAATACTAGCGCTGAATAAAATTAAATTCTCTGCTTCATCAAGAGTTCGAATAATATTCTACTAAGTACAGTGTTGATAGCAGAATTGGACTTCAATCTTAGCATTTGGATCGAACAAATTACTTGCACTTAACCCGTGTGAATTGCTGGAATGCAATAGAATCTCAAAAAGATACCATTAATGTAAATATGTATTCAGCAATAACGTATAGGTTTTGTGTCTTTTTATTCTTTTGGTACATTTTACAGTATTTTTTAAGTTTTACTTGATAAAATAAAAATTCATTTGTTACGTGTTTGTACCAATAAATTCGTGACTATCAACTAAATTACGAGTATTATAAAAATATCGCAAGATATAAACAACATTCACCAATAATTCAAAGAAATAAGAGAATTATATTAATGAAACATAATTATTTAATAACATTATTTAATACATAACCAATATTAGATAACTCAATTCTATCTATATAACCAGGAACTTACCACAGATTCAAATTGCACCACAGTTATTTTTGGTTACAGAGGACGCTCGAATCAGTTGACAAAAGATACGGAAATCATGAGTAATACTATTATTATTAATAAAATTATTCCCATCTTTATTTCTTTTAGTATATAGCAAAATATTACATAAAAAATAGTACTTTTTTTTTCAAATAAGAATGATTACTGTTCATGTTACTTTATAAGTGGCCAAAAATGGGCATTGCCCTTTATCAAGATATAAATTGAAATTATGATGACTGACAATTCCCTTTTTTATCTTTTGTGGTACCTACAGTAAGTATAAAGCCAAAAATATGGACGTGCTAAAAAACAAATGAAAAATACTTTTCAAAAAGATTTGGAATTTCAGTGTAATATCAAATATTTAATTATATTGCTCATAAAAAACATACCCTATAAATATACTAGCATAACATATACCTACCTAAGATAACATGCCATATAAATATCGCAAAGGACAAAACGTAAGTCATATTCAGAAAGTGAACGACACCTGTAGTAACGACATTATTTATCGTATGTTTAAGAGTAATAAAATTTAAACATGTCTAGTGATAGTAAAAGTGATAATAAGTTGGACTTTGAAACTGTACTAACCAACGAAATTGGTGGTTTTGGGAAATATCAATTGATTAATATATTGCTATTGGCAATCCCTGCTGCAATATCTGGATTTATGGCTGGAGAGTACATATTTACAGCTGCTAGATTGCCACATAGATGTGTCATACCTTACTGTGATGGAATTGATCCAGAGTTTTCACCGGGCTGGTTACATAACGCAGTGCCAGCGACATCTACAGGCTACGACGAATGCCATCACTATGCAGTTGTCAACTTCACCGAAAATTTTGATAATGAAACTTGTCTTGCAAGTATGTTCGATCGAAATACAATATTATCGTGTGACAGTTATGTATACGAAAGGATAAACTCAGTGGTTTACGATTTCGGATTAGAATGTGCGGAATGGTTAAGAGCCTTAGCAGGGACTTTGAACAGCGTCGGTGGAATGGTTTGCCTTCCATTAGCAGGATTCATCTCAGATTACTTCGGACGTCGCACTTCGATTGTGTTTTTCTCTTTTAATGTTGCACTAGTGGGTTTTGTAAGATCATTCTCTGTCAATTACTACATGTATGTGTGTTTACAGTTTTTACAAGTCGCTATAGGCGGTGGTGCATTTAGCGCCGCGTATATTTTGGCAACAGAAATAGTCGGCCCCAAATACCGTGTAGTGACGAGCGCAACGATGTCATCTATGTTTGCCCTTGGCCAGGTATTATTAGGAACGATTGCATTTCTCATAACTGAATGGCGTACGTTAAGTTTAGTTCTTTTTACACCGGCATTTCTCCTAGTATCGTACAGATGGCTTATTACAGAGAGCTATCGTTGGTTGCTCAGTAAAAATAAACATGAAAACGCTAAGAATGCTCTTGAAAACGCCGCTCGAATGAATGGCAAGAAAATATCTGAATCTGCTATGAACTATTTGCTTACTTCAATTCCAAATGAGAGAGAAAGAAATGAAACTGTTAAACAGAAAAATCTTTTTGTGCGCGTTTTAAAATCTAAGACATTACTTCGAAGGTGTTGCACTACTCCAGTTTGGTGGATAACAACTACATTCGTTTATTATGGGTTATCTATCAATTCTGTTAATTTAACCGGAAATATGTATCTAAATTACATAGCAACCGCTGCCATAGAAATACCTGGATATTGGACAGCCGCTCTCTTGTTAGACAGAATAGGACGTAAGGTTGTACTATTCTCTGGTTATATGATGTGTGCCATTTGTTGTATAACATTTGCGTTCGTTCCTAATACATATTATGGTTTATCATTGACTTTATTCTTGATAGGCAAGTTCTGTATCGCTATAGTTATGACGTCCTTATATCTTTTCACATCAGAATTATATCCAACAAGACAACGTCACTCTTTCTTGGGTTTTTCTTCGATGATGGGTAGGATAGGATCTATAGCATCACCTTTGACACCACCGTTAATGATATACTGGGAAGGTATACCCACAGTAATGTTTGGCAGTTTGGCCGTTATATCTGCGTTATTAGTATTGACACAGCCTGAAACTTTAGGCTTAAAGCTGCCTGATACGTTTGAAGATGCAGAAAAAATTCAAAGTTCAAGTTTAAAGTAAAACGTTGTTTCCTATCCTAGTAATATCCTAGTAATAATAAGTATAGTTTATTATCCAGGTAATAAAATATCGTGAAAGGGTAATAAATATCCATAAATGCATCCTCACAAACTTTCGCATTTATAATATGTACTTAGATTTCATTAACAATAGAGCAGATATCGGGTGCAGCATTTTCTCGGGACGCCAGCAAGTGGAAATTTAATAAAGTTTTCACCTAGGTAATGATGTGTATCTACGATATGTAACACAATAATTACTAGAATTAAAAGCCCACCCAAATAATTAAGGAACTAAGCAAGTTGAGAAGATCGCTAGTGTAAAGATTGGGAAATAAATTTATTTATTATCTTCCATATTGTAATTTCATTTATCCATAAAATATGTACCTACCACCTTTATTACATCTATTGAAACCATAAAATTAATTTCACATTTAATCTGTAGTGCTGCCATCTTTAGAAACTTGTTAGAATTAATGACGCAAAGTTATTAGGTAACGTGAAAGGGTGTGAGACATTTGAAGTCTGAAATGTAGACATTGAACAGTCTGTAAGTTCCATACTGCTTGTACAGATGGCGCTAAAACATCGTTTAATATAATAGTGAAGCAGCATCATCAACTAATTTATTCTATAAAATAAACTTTATAAATAAGCATTTAGTAATATATTCAATTAAATTTAGTTGAAAATAGTGAAAATTACCAAAGCCAATGTGTACACTCAAATAAACCTCTTTGGTTTTGTAATAGGTAATATAGGTAATCGCTAATAATGATCGTATGATTTTGTCAATAATAAAATTGCTGTCAATGTAAAAAAAGTCTTTTCCCAATTGAAAAGTTTCAATACTATTAATCAATATTTTCAGTGAGTAAATTATTTTATTTCTGATATTATAATCTTAAGTCTGTTTTACACTCCAATGCTTCCCATATAGGTAAACTATTAACAAGCACATATTAGATATTACTTATCTCGAAAGGATTGTTGTTAATAATAATTTATCATATTTTCATCGTATTATTGATCTATTTTTAAAATGTAAGTAGGTATGGTTCGGAAATCTTATTTTATTAATAAAAAATATGATGACTTCGTCACTGTCTGTGAGGAATATTGTCATCTCCAATATTCCAATTAGACGAGTCCAGTGGTAGGAAATAGTATACCTATAATCCAAAAAAAAGTACCTACTGTTCCCGAGGGATCTTCTAAAATGAAATACAAAACAAACGCCTAGCCAAAATATTATAATTAGTAAAAAGAGGTCAAACGTTATATTGCTTATATATTTTTTAACGCGGACAAAGTCGCGGGCACCAGCTATTCTGTAAAGGGACAACCCCTCTGGTTAAATTAGATTTCAATTTAATATTTATAATTTTATGACTTCGTATTAATCTAAAAGAAAAACGTTTTAGTTACAATGCCTTGTGGAAAGAAGCCCCTTGTCAAAGATTGGGATAAACCAAGAGACTTAAGAGTTATCACACAATCTCGTTACGAGCAAAATGAAGCATCAGTGAAATTGCATTGGAAAAAGGTTTTGCTAGATTTGGAGACATCATACAAAGACGACAAGGTGACTAGTATTTGTTTTGCATTAGTTAGTTAGACATTTTTTGTAGTCAGTTATGAAAATTTAAGTTTGAAACCTGTTTTAAACATGGACTAAAAAAGTCCTCAACCTTTTTGAAGTCAAGTGACAAAATATTTTTATTTATTTATTTTCGGCGGGCCGCAACACAAAGTATTATGCCTAGCTGAATTTTTTGAATTATTTGAATGAAAATGCTATAAATTTGATAACATATGCACCTACACTTTCTGATAACTAATTAATTGATTAATAACTAATGAAATTGGTCTTAACTAAACAACAGTTCGCTATGTCGATTTACAAAGATTTTACAATATACAACGATAAATTATGTACTAGAAAATTGTAGTTCTTTTAAAATTTTAAAGGAAACTCTCTGTTACGGTTGACTCACAGTAACCATCTCTTTCATTAAAACTTAAATCTCTATATGTAGGCTATTATAAAATCAGTTATATCTGTTTCTCCGCTGATTACTTCTAAACCGGATTTTAATTTCACTTATGGTTTGTGTATATAAAAACTGCATCCCGGACGAAGCGGGTTGCTAGTTATATGTATTTACATTTTTTATTATTTTCAAGTTCTGGGAATCAAATGCAGACACTGTGAGAGAATTAGTTGGTCCAAATCTATTCAAAAGATTAGCTAAAATATATGACTTGCCGGTTGAAGGAGTACAATATGAAGCGCATTCTGATGTCACTTCTCTTGTGCCATCTGAAACGTTTTATGTATCCAGAGCTCCAGATGCAGTAAGAAAATTTTACCAACTCTTTATCTTTGACATTTGACTCTTTGACGAGCCCGTTGGATAAGTGGTTAGGGTGCATGTCTGTTCCAGGGTGCCCGGGTTTGATTCCCGGCCGGATCAACTTTGGAAATTAACTTTTCAAAGTTGGCTTTTGTCTGGATTTCGAAAGTAGTGACAGGCCACTGCGTTTCGCTGTCATTTGGGCATCCCGTCTGGCGGCAGTAACCACACCCTTACAGAAGACCACCATGAAATTACAACATGTGTGCTGTTGTGTTTCGGTGAATGAGTAAAGGGATGTCAGATTTCATTTCCCTGTCCCTTCCCAATCCCTTATATTTAATCCTAATATAGTCGGCAGTGCACTTGATACACCTGTGGCGTTGCTTGTGTTATAGGCTACGGTAGCCACCTACCATAAAGTGGACCGTCAGTCTGTCTACCGACCTTAACATAAAAAAGTTTATGTTCATGTAAAAAAAACTATCCACACTGTACGGTCGGTATAAGAAATGGTTCGTCACCTTAAGATCGACACTTTCTTGCGCCAGCATCGTTATCAGTCATGCCAAAATTTCATTTCATACATCTGTCAGTTAGTGCTTTAATTTAAAAAGGTACTAAGAGTCTACGACTTGATAAAGGTATGAATTTGAAAACTGAAGAAGGTGTTCGTACACCGACTGTACCTACAACAATATGAACTATATAATAAAATTTTATCTGTTTTTATTTAGACCCAAATACGCCCTGAATATTCTATGACTGATTTTGATACTACAACACTGCAAGATTCAGATGAAGAAGAAATGGAAGGAGAAAGCGTTTGGACCCCGTCTACACAGGAGTTGGAGTCTAAACAAACTTCCCGATCCCGATCTTTAGTGTTATCGAAATCCTTAATGAAATCGCTAACATCCAAGTTGACAATATTCTCTTACAAGTCCAAAACAATGATGAAATCATTTTCCAGTAAAAAGTCACTTAAATCAGAAGTTGCAACTATTCCTGAAACAGCTAGGACTAGCGATGATATGGATGTCCATGCTGGTAGCTACATGAAAAGGTTAGTAAAAAAATATTATGACAAGTGACAACTTTATTGCTGTTATACTTTTGCCGGACGTTAGATTTTTATTTTGAAGTTATCGCTAGTGATTCTTTTTCGGGGTTACTTTTTTCTGGGTGAATAGTATGTCCTTTTCTCTGTATCCCTGGCAATGTCTGTCCAAAATATCATCATGATGGGTTAAGTAATTAAGGCGTAGAAAGGTAACAGACAGACAGAGCTACTTTCACATTTATAACATTAGTAAGTATGGATTGGTAATTTTATAATTTCATTTTGTATTTTTGTGTGTACACTAAATTTGTCCATCAATAAATACCTACAATGAAAAAACCTATGTCGTAAAAAATCCTCTTCTCATATTCACTACTTCGTAATAGGACTTAATCAAAATTACACAGTAATAATTACAATTATGTAAAATAAAATAAACTTAAAATTAGAATGCCTGTTGCAACTTAAAATTAAATTGGCTCTTTGTGAGAAGAAAATATATATTATATTCTGTATTATTACAGACGTCGAACGCATTTACAAAGAAATCCTTTCTTCACAATGTTATATTGCAATGAATCAGAGACTGATATGATTAAATGGAAGTCAAAATATAAGCAAAAAACCTTTGAAGTGTCGGCATCTGATGAATTTAGCAAGAAAGCGGAAATTTTGACAAAGAAGGTAATGTGACAGTGATAGTGACTGCCTATTCATAACAATTGATGTTAGTTTTTATTACATAACTTTGTAATACTTTGTACCGCCTCAGACCCAATAAAAACCCATTCCATACAAAATGTATGAGAAAATTAATTTTATTCACAATTTTTTTAGTGAATATTTCTGAAGTTTTAGTAGTTATTCTAGATTCTAGTTCACTATCCACAAACCACTTAATAATTATTTTTTTAGTATCCTAACATAAAAATTGTATTTTTTTTAAATTTCTTTCGTATGTACATAAATATTTGTAATTAAAAAATATTTATTAAGATAGTCGCTTTTAATGTTAATGGAAGAAACATTGACGCTCCCAATTTGAGATTTTCCAAGCATATTTTAATTAGATTGCAAATCACTTCAGACAGGTTCGCGAAACCCCCATAGTTAAATGGATTTTAGTTTGGGAAACTATATTAGACCTCATTTCAATATTATTCTAGTGATATATGATACAATATCGGATACTTTAGGACATAGGTGACCAGTAACTGTAAGAAGTTCTTGTTTCTTATCTGTCCTCTTTATTTCTTCGAAACAAATGCTTCCGTGAAGTGCTTTGTAGTTAAATAGAATTGAGAATATTAATTCATGTTTTAAATGTAATTTATTAAACAAATGTTCAAGACTTTAGTCTCTATCGGCTCTATTCTTGCAAGAAATTGTAGACAGATAATTTTGTAAAATTATTACATCTTAATATACAAAAAATAAGAAGACATTTTGTTCCTCACCTATAAAATGAAGTAAAACATAAACTATACATTTTACTTCATACAACAATAAAATACAACAAGGGTCTACAGTGTCACAGTTTGATCTTCATCCTAAGTCACAGTAGAACAAATTACATGGAAAGAAATCAAAATAAGAAAGAACGCAGGTAGACTTCGTATATAGGTCGACAATCTTATCCTCACAGTTAAACAAACAGTTATATGTGCATGACTTCCCCGTAAATCACAACAGCAGTTTGATAATAAATAAATAATTTTATTTCTTACAGATTGCCAAAGAATTCTTTGATTGGTGGGTAGACCTAGGCTCCGTCGAATTTAAAAGTGAAATTAAAAGGCCGGAAGATATTGAGGACTTATTTCAGGTAAGTAGTATTACAAAGCCATTTGATACAAGGCCATTATAGGGCCATTCATTATATTATACACCGTACGTCATCCAGTACCATGAATCAATGATGGGATGAGAATCAATATTAATCAATGCAATAAGTTTGCATTGGTTGATACTGTATTAACATTGTATATGTTATGTTTATAAGGTATCGTATTTGCCATAAAGTATTCTTATAATACTCTTCTTATTATTGCTAACCCATAATATATTTCATTAATTATACATCTTTTTAAATATTGATAATACAATGTATCTATACGTGTGTGAGATTATGTGAAAGCAGAATTATGATCACGATTATTTTACAGGTTTGGTTTGATGAGCATGCATCGCGTGGTATTGTACTCGATCCTAGGATATTGCCTTGTGTACTACAATCGATAGCTGATTACGTCAAAGAATACAAGGTAAGTAAATATTCATGCAAAGTAGGAAAAAATCAGCAAATTTAGCAAAAAAATGTTTGTTAAAATGTTTATTAATTATAGATTAATAATTAATATTGAAAAATAATTTTGACAATTATTATTGAAATGTAATGAAGTTATACACTCGTTCGTTTGCAACCAATACACTCGATTTGTTTATATTTCTTGGAAATGATTTATTCTGCATAGTTTTTAGGAATCAAGCATATTCATAATCAATGTTTGAATAAGTTAATATTCACGAATTTTATATCACATTATTTGTATAACTCTACTTAACTATGAATTTGAATAATATGTTATCTTATTTAATGGTTTGATTTAATTAATCAATTGACTTTAAATTTAGTGTTGAGAATAATTAGTTTATTTATAGTGTATAGTTTTTATTGGAAACCATTTATGTTACACAGTCATCCTGCCAGAGTGTTCTCAAACGCCATATTGCTTATGATATTCATGCTGAGACCAGCCCAGCTCACACGAAGGCTTTTGGCACGTGTCTTCCTCATAAGATGAAACATCTTCCGCCGAGAAATAATACAGAACAGATGTGGCACAGCGTAAAGATACCTGAAGATCTTCGCACTATGGGAGCAGTTTGGGATGAAATATCATACTTGACGTGAGTAGTGTTGTAGATGTTAATTTTAAGTTTATTAATTTAATTATTAAATTTAAGTTTTTTATTTTAATCATACGATTTATTAATTTTAAGTTGAAACTGGTAAAAATGGAGTTCTCAATCGCAATAAAATAAGAGGACGTATTCATTTGTGCAATCGTTAGTTTTGGTACTTGTTGATTAAAAAATTTACGCGGTACGCATTACAGCTTTTGTGATTGGCCTAATATTATTATTATAATGGCAATCTCTGTGTTGATTTTGTGCCGATATCAACATGTTTATATCTGCTATTATGTACGATATCGGAAAGGCTGTAATAAGTACCAGTGTTCATTCAGAGCAAGGCTTTTGCTACATCTTATGTAATCAACTGATTTATTACACACTAGCTGTTGCACGTGACTTTGTCTGCATATCTTTATATAATATAGCCTATGTTATAATGATAATGTAGCTTTCTATAGTTGAAAGAATTCTTAAAATCGGTTTTTGAGTAGTTTTTTTATTTGAAATAAAAATACATTTCTTCTCTCTTTATAATACGATATTAGTAAGATATATATGTAAGTGTCTATGTATCTCTCTTATACATATGTAGATACAGCGTAGATATTTGTTACTTATTGTAAAAACGCTTGCAGGTCAACAAAGGAGTTCCAAAAGTGGCTGGAGATGAGACCGCATCTGCCGATGCCTCCATGTCTCCGAAAGACCGGTGCATCAGGAGACGCCAAAACGCAACTATTCGTCGTACCATCCGACTTTATTGCTAGAGAACGAAATACGTCGTCATCTACCCACGATCTGGCCCTACCTGTCTCTCAATTTACTCTTGAACTGAAGACAGTTTTAAGTAAACTGATGAAGGATTAGATTTCTTCAGTCAAACTTACAATACTTTATTATCTAGTTACTTAACTTTTTCTCGCGACTTTGTATCTTTATAATTTTTTGCCATGAAAAACCATAAAACCCATGATTTGTCAAAATCCTTCCAGTAGTTTTTGTGTGAAAGAGTAACGGTCATCTCTCTCAATTTTTCGCATTATATAGCCTATGTTATATGTATCATCAAAATCCGTTCAATAGTTTTTGCATAAAAGAATAAAAAATATCCTCGCAAATTTTCGCGTTCATAATATAAATAGCGTTAGAGTATCTTTATAAATTGTAGCCTAGATATCTATTAGATATTCTGTTGTACAAACTATGTTACTGTTAAGTATCATAAAACTCGTTCAGTGGTATTTGCGTATCTTCAGAAATTTTCGTATTTAGAATAATTATAACTTATCTTGTTCCCGCTACTTCGTCCGCGCATCTTTATAAATTTTAGGCTATGTTTTATTCTGATGTATAAACTATATATATATATATAAATACGTTCAATAGTTTTCAACATTCATACATCAATCCTCAAATAACTTCGCTTTTACATTACAAAATATGTATTTATATTTGACAGGTTAACGTTTTTTCATTTTTTGTTTTCATGACAGAATAAGTAACAATATACGTTTCTTCATTTCACCGCATTTAATCAGAATTAGTAGAGAAATCTCGTTTATTTATTACATTATAATAAATCCCAGTGAATAAGATTGAAACGCTAAAAACTTTGGCCTTTAATGCATGTCGCCTGTTCTATGTATATGTAGTGTTAATTTATATTTATTTTTGTAACTATTTTATCTTTCTTACTGTCGTTATGAACTGTATATTTTTTATTATTTTTAATGTATGTCGACATCGAAAGATTCGATGATTAATCAAAGATTACGAGTCAATGTAATTAATTGCGAATCAATAAAAAATTTGTGTTGTGGTATTTTCCAGTGATTCATTTGGAACGTTACCTACCCTAAATGTTCCGATAAATGTGGATATCTACGAATAAGGGACTTTAGATAAGATTTATTAATGTAAATAAGTTAGTTAATGATTTAAATTACAAATAATTATATTAAAAATATTAGTCGCCACGTGTCTTGTGGATGATAACACCAGGATTAGTAATCTGCCGAAAAAAAGCTAAAAACTTGAGAAAAACGAAAATTTTTGTGTGATTATTGTAAGTGCAGTGCTGATTTAATAGTTTTCTGTAAAATCATAATAATTTGGAAGTGAGTAAAGTGCATTTAGCAAGTTGCATTTTGCCAAATAAAAGTGTTGTCATTTAAAAAATTTTAACTGCAAAAATATTTATAAATATCCCAGTTTCTTCGATAAAATAATACAGTTCAATTTTTGTAACTATAAATTTTCATAACAGAATACATATTTTTCATTTTTTCTTTTCTAGAAATTACTATCTTAAGATATACAAAATATTACATGTACATACGTTATTTTTTTATTTGTCCAGTGAATATTTATAAAAAAGTAAATATCAATTTTTACAGTACCTAATAAGAATTATTAGGAATGTTTTGATTTTTCAATTTTTTTACTGTCGTTTGATAACTTCGATAATAGTGTCCACTATGAAACGTTAGTGTGAATAAAACAATAGTACAAAGAGGAAATAATCGATTCGCTATAATTAGACCTTCAATGCCCCTAGAAAGATATGTATCCTTGATAACTGATAACAATTCGAATCTTTTTTAATTCATTCGCAATCTAAATCGCACAAGTATACCTACGTATAAGAAAGCGCTATCTTTATTAAAGCGGATAAAAGAAATATAAAAAAATATTGTGAATAAAAATGGCAACTGAGGAAAGTGGTCTTCGGAAAGAATTGAAGGATGAAATAGTGAATAGAAAGAAGATGGGGGATAAAAAGTTTCATTCGGAAACTTCCTTATATCACTTGGAGGGGCAAGACAATCATGAACATATAGCTAAGGATCCAGGGGTTAGTACAAATTTTAATTAAAACAATAATATTAATAACTTGAAATGACTATACTAAATAAATTTGATAAAGGTTTTACAGTAAACAGGCAGTTTTATACTAATTATTTTTCTGCGTATGTATTTTTTACTTTCTTTAATTTAAATAGTTATTACTGATACTTTATCCTACGAAGGATATTTTGTTTCCGCGAATATACCTTAGCTTCGTTCTGATCATACGTAAAATTCATTAATAAACTTAATAGATTCAAATCTAAAACATTTAAAAACAGATAAAAAGGGGGGGGGGGAGATTTAAAGGCTATCTAGATAGTTATCAAGTTACTGACACTATCAAGAGCTCGGGTTGAAATCGGTTTAAAATCAGACAACCTATTTTTACTGCTAAATTTAATAAGAAACTTCCCTTGGATCAACTGGTGCATAGTACCACCGCTGTTATTACCACAGCATAGTACTAATAAACAGTTCCAGGGTAGTAAACAACTTCTAGATCTTGTAGAAAGAGACGTTCACTACTCTTTTCAAACACTTAATAACATTTTTAACAGGTACTCAATGAATCTATGAATGATTCATCGGGTAATGAAGAGTACGCGGTTCGCAGAAGAACTATGTCACAGCCGGGCCCAGTGTCTGGTAATTTTGTGACTGCACAGGCCTCGCGAGCAGTAAGGCGTCGACCTTCACGTGTCATGTATGCGGATGATTTGGAAAATAGGGTGAGTTTCTCAAGTGTTCCCGAAATTATAATCGCAAAGCGAGTCTCTGCTTAGCAATTTTCTGATAGATAGTCATCTTATATCACAAAGCATCAGTCAGCTGAAGGGGGGCGTTGGCAGGATATATCGGTCGTGCAGCTGATGCCCCGCGCAGTCCACTTGCTTGCTGGACCGATTGCCACAAGAGAACGACTGGAAGTGGATGTATGCGGAAGGCGGAGAACTGCCTCCATCCTCCTCTAAAAAAGCCCTCCGCTTTAAAAAGGTTTATGCCTAACAGTGACCGTATATGGGCTGATGATAATGGTGATGATGTGATGGACGGACAGCTTAGGTAGGATGTAGCTAACAGACCTGTACCGCATAATTTACAAATGTATTGGGTGGAAATAAATGGTTAAGGGGAAATATGAAGATATGGAAAGGAATGGCTCATGCATTTCAAATAAGGTAGTTTTGAATTATGACTGCGGAACGCAGCATGCTTAGTTCTTGTAAAGTCGTTTAAATAAATATAGAAACAATGCTTTCGTTTATTTACAATAAGGGCCGCCGCATACTATCGGAATTCCGTTCCGTAATTTCGATTCGGAATATCGATTCGGGATTTCGAACGCAGTAAATCCGTACAAATCTATGGATCTACCACATACATACAGTAGTTTTCCGTTCGAAATTTTCTCCGATTCGAAATTCCGTATACTAAGCTACCGCCGTTCAGAATTCCGCACGGAAAAAGCCGTTTCAAACGCAACTGTTCCATAGATTTTGTACGAGTCGCATCACAGGTTCGTTAATTTCGAACGGAATGCCAGTCAGTGTGTATCTCATATCTGTATTTCTTTTCGTTATCTTTTCTCTTATTTTGTTTAATAATTCGTCGAAAGAGTTTATAGACATTCGATAATATTTAAAAAAATCTCTGGATTGTCTAGTAATTTGGCACTTTTTATATATTATTGACTCTCCTGCAATCTTTTGATATTAAGGAGATGAAACCACTAATGGCGACGTATTTTTTTCTTCTTATCAAGATAAAGCAACAATGCAATGGCAATCAGAAAATCGTCATCCATATTCGCTGCCGTCTGAACTCAACTGAGCCTTATTATTCCGAACTGAGATAAACGTATGTGTGTATTGTATTTACGGAATACCGAATCGATATTTCGGATCCAAATGCCGAAACGGAATTCCGACTGTATGTGCCGGCCCTAAGAGTACCATTCGTATATATCAGAAAACCATAATGTTCACTAACTTCTTAATTATTTTAGAAGTTACGTTCAATCAGGCCTAAAATCATTAAAAAGCTTCTCTTTTTAAAATTAAAAACATATTACAAAAAATAATAAGGGTTTTTAAAATACATTATTTCATATGATAAAACAAAAGAAATCATAAAGTTTCTTTTGTTTTTCCGCGGTAAATATCTATTCCATTCGACTAGTAAGTTTGTAAGTATGTAGCTACTACCTACTACTAGCTACTAGCTCATTTATGTACTTAGTACATATATTTTATTTTTAGTACATAATTGTATAAACACTTGTTGTTTTTTTATATAAGGCTATAATTGTTTTACTGTCTTATAACGGCATTGTATAAAGTATTAAAGTAACGCGAATACATACTCCTTTGATTTCACGTTTTAAATCTTAATCAGAATTAAAAATGAGACGCATGTAGGTAAATCAATAAAACGATTACCAAACAAGTGAAACGATATTGGTATTATAAATGCGAACAATAAATAACTTCGCGATATTTCTATAAATAGGCATTACGGATATTTATTTAAATTGTTACCTAGTACAGTGCGCCCAATATTTTGTGGGCAATTATAATAATGCATCAATAAAACTATTTGTTTCGCCTGCATTGTAGAAATACATATTACATAGACATGAACTATAATTATTTAAAAATATTTTTTGTCTGCTTAGTGATGTGGCTGAGTGTCTAGGTCTGACTGACGTCGATTACTACGATTTCAAAATTCTTGGTCTAATACGAAATGGATAAAGAGCTTTTCGTACAAAAAATTAAATATTGAAACTGCTTCACATTATTCAATTATTCATATAAAGATCTCAAAGGAGAGATATTCATTAACAAAGAATTCATCATCATATTGTGCATGTTGAAGCTATTCCGCTTCTCAATCACAAATATACTTAAATGACTGAAAAGGTAAAACCTTTTGAATTAGTGTATTGTCAAATTAATGATATGTTGTGCTACCTATAAAGCAGGGTTGTTGCATATGCAGAACATCTGCGCCGGATTTCGAGGTTTTAATGCACAAATAAACAATTGAAATTCAGTATTAAATTTAAACCAATTAACTAAAAATAAAAAAAACTGAATCGCCTTGATTTATGCGGATGCGGTGACGTTTATGAATGTTAAATCGATGCGGAAGTTCTGCATTCGCTAAGCAGTATCCGAATATCTGCAACAACCCTGGATGCGAACATCCGAATATCTGAACACAAAACAAAGTGTTTTCTCTTAATAAAGACAATAAGAATATTGTTAAATTAAAGTACATATATATAGTATTTAATCAATCTAGTAATTATAATATAGGTTAAGTTCAAATTGTTCATTAGTCCTACCAGTCGATTGAAATCTTAAAAAAACCCTAAAATTACCAAATCGGTATTAGGATTTTTACCCAACAACTTTTATGGGCAATCATCTATTTACATCTATTTATTGTTATAATATTCCCAGTAATGTATTGTATTTCTTTATTGTTTTGAATGATCCTATAATAATTTTTCCATTAAAAATACCTAGATAACGATAATTACACTATCGTTATTCAGTCTGGTAGACAGTAGGAGTATGTATAATACTTATAATATTTATTTCATTGTATCTTAGTGCATCGCAGAGTAATATAATATCTATTATCCTTAATTCTACTGTAGTCAGCAGCGCACTTGCAGCACCTGTGGCGTTGCTTATCTTATAGGCGACGGTAGCCACCTATCATCAAGCCTGTCTGTCGACTGTCGGCTTAACATAAAAAAATACCAGAGTTCGCTTTCAGCTCGTGAAGTAACGCAGTAACATAGAATGCATATTTCACACCGTGAACACTGCTTTAGTTTGGGTTCCTATCACTTTTTTTTGGCATGCCTGTGTATAAGTTGTATTTGATTAGTTCTTACAGTGAAGGAATTTTGGTGTTCTCAACTCATACTTCCTTAGTTTTTTAATATGTTAGATGTATTGTAAATCTGGAATTAAGAACTAATTGGCTTCTATTAGGGCACTGAAATTCAGCGAGGTCAGATAATATCTTTTTGGAGAAAAATGCCTAAATGTGAGCAAAATTGTCACTTTCCTGGGGGGGCGATTTTCCAAAACTCAACCTTTCTACAGAAATAATACCTAAGGTAAGAACTCAAATCAAAGAGATTATATCTAATCACAGTAACAATCAATACAGCTTTGCTAAAACCTAAAAATAAATTACATATCTCCCTATTTTTATTCGAATTTCCATCATAGAATAGAGGTGACACGAATTGTGTATCACTTTCGGCTACATTACATTACATTACATTACAATTACATGACAGTGTCGCGAGTTCAATGGTTTTTTCCATCTCAAAAAATGCCCAACGCACCTAAAGAAGTTTTTACTTCAAAAAGTGTGGAAATGAAACTAAAAACGTCCGTTTTATTCCTTCATAATAAGAACTAGCCATTTTTTACATTTCAGGCAGAAATATTCAGTCTCATCAAATTTCCACTCTGATTCATACGTCAATTAGTTCATTATAATGGATTAGAGAAGAATAAAAAGCGGAAAGTAATCCATTTATGGATTTGATTAATATATTAGAATTTTTTTCGAAGCTGTTTTTCGACTTCGAATTATTATTATTTTTTCGGATTTTTCGAATTATTTCGACCTATATATATTAAAAAAAAAAATCATAAAAATTTTCTACTTTAATAATTAGATAGTAATTAGTTAAATAGACACTTGTATTTAAAATTGATAAAATAAATTATCATACATTATAATAACAAAATAATAAATGTTATTAATTTGTAAATGACGTATAAGTAGTGTATTGTTTATCAGACATTTTAAAGTGTAGGTAGGTAGGGGCACGGAAATCAACGTGCAAGATAACCTATCAAATTAATATCAATTAATTATATTGGATTAAAATATAAGGTATACATATGACAGAAACGAATTAAATATTTTAACGCCACACGGGATCCAATATTTGTGATTTATCAGGATATTTGTAAAAAAATGTGAAAATATTGCAAACGAGTTGTTTTGTCGTGTTTCAAAGTAAATTTATTTTAAGCCTCACCCGTAGTTTAAACAACGAATTCGTATATATAAACGCAATGGGTTGTAATGATTTTACCCAGGGGGATGAATGTGGACATGCCTTTTATTTTATCGTTATTTTCGAACAAAACGAAACCGATTAAATATATAATTTTCAATACGCCGAAGTAGAAATAATGTAGATATTAAACTATCGTTATTTATTTCTGCTATATAAAATTACAACTAAAATTAAATATAAATCCTAAATAAAACTAAACTAAACTAAAATCTAAAACTAAATAAGCAAAAAAAATTTCTAAAAAATTGGGCGCCCGCGGCATGATGCCGAGTATGCTGGCAGCATTTCCTCGCTGTATTGCAATGCTAATGCGTTGCGCGAGGAAGCTGCCAGCTCGTCGGTCACCAGTGGTGTTGGCAAGCCTTTTCGAAATGTCTTTGAAAAGTTGGCGAGCGCTGGGACTCCACGGACCAAGGGTCTCGACTCCGAACGGCATAAAAATGTATCCGGAACCGAGACCCTGGTATTTCGCGGTCTTTAATTTTTCGGCCACTTTAGCGGCCGCACCCATTTGCCTACTCGTTTCGTGGATGCGGGAAGGAGCCAATGTGTCCACGCAAGTAGCGTCCCACACTAGAACCCTTCCCACACTCCATGGAATCAGGGACATGCCGTCCGGTCTCTTGCCGTCATCCCTGGCTATGACAGTTCCATTAAGGTAGGCACGTTGATGGTGGCAAGAGACCGGCGGATTATATCATTGAGTGCGGCGTGTCTGGAAAATTAAATAACTATATTATGCTATACTTGTGAAAGTATTAAATTATTTTTACGAATTACTTATAAAAAAGTTTAACTAATGTAAGTTTAGATAATACTTAATATTAACGTATTTAAGAATACCAATATTTATGTAAATTGTGCTCCAATTTTTATTTTTCAATTTAATTATTGGGTTCTAATTCAGAAATTAGCTTAACAAGTGTCGGACACTTGTCTACGTCGTTGAAAGATGACAGTGTGACTGTGAGGAATTAAATTCTTGGGTGTCACATCGGTGTAACGTCACATCACATGAGGGAAAAAAAAATTCTGTTTCCCACTAGTGTGCACCCATATTTTGCAATTAATGAAGACTGTAACTATTCTTATCCTTATCTGAAATTATCATCCATTGTGTTTAAAGAAAAATGCAAAATAAATATCGTTATTTAGAAGGGACGATAGAGTTCAGTTCCATATAGGTCGAGCGGCGAGCGTTGTGCACGGGATGTTTGTGAGGCGGGTCACTCTCGCGCAACCAACTGTAAACCTTTTGAGTCCAGCCGGGCGCGAGCCCCCCGCCCGACACCCCTCTGCAACCCTCTACACCCCCGCCTGTAAATACCCACTGTGGACACACAGTGCCGCCCCAACGCCTCGCCTAATGAAATTTCAATCTTTTTATATTTATTCCTCTTAAACCGACTGTTAACTTGCCACGTCACCTATACATAATTCAGCATTCATCACACATTCAAGATAGATACGTTTGATACATGTACGTAGAGATAAGACGTATCTGTATGTGTGAGTTCGTGATTTGATAAATATTTTGTTGCACATAAAAGATGACTGACATTCAATGAAATATGACGTGAAATCGCTAATTAGTGTAGGTATTGAGATAAGATTAAGCAAAAAAATAATCCATTTATATATCACAAATATAGTGTATATTATAACATTATACCACACTAACTACCCTGTTTGCTATGCCAGTAGCAATAAGTATTTGGACTTTGAAATTCCAATTACGTAAGTTTGTGTCCTTTGTCATTGTCATTGTCGTTCACGTGAGACTAAATAAGTACAATATATATATATTTAATTATTTTTTTATTTATTTAGTGGATTGTAATTCATATTGATTACTGTCATATTAATCACTGTACACAGATAAATCCTTTGGGATTACGTGCTACATTTTGTTTAATTAGTGTAATAATACTTTTGTTTTGAATAAGTAAATGAAAAATATCATTTATGACAAAAGTAGTCACAGTAAATTAAACATGAATTATTACAATCAAATATACCTACTCACATAATACTTATTACATTTCTTGTCGTAAAAGCTTATAAGCTTAAAAGCTAAAAGCTTTCGAAATGCTACAGTAGACAAAATTACTTCTTCTTTACAAATGTTTTGGCTCCAAAATATCTTCTCCGATGATTTTGCCAGTGTCAATTATTGTAAAACAGCAATATAAAAACGCAAAATTCATATCAAAGTGTTAACGTCGTAAACAGTCAAGTCGCCAAAAATTAATTCTAAGTTTTAATTGACGAATATTTAAAAATTGATGTTGATTAAAATGTAAGCTTTTGTTAGCTGTTTTGCAAAAAAAAGTTGAAAAGTGCGATTGTATCTAAGAATCTTACTATGTTAACTGAAAAAAAAAAAATACACAATCACGCACCCAGCTAAAGTATTGAAAAAACATTTGAGAAAATATAGGAACTTTAAAAAAGTGCTTTTTATTATTAAAAAAGTTTACACCTTCTAACCGCTTCAGCGACAGAAAAAATGAATTTAATTATTAGAAAACAAACATTATCAGAATGCCAAGCAAACATTTCCAAATATGTATCAAGCTGGCGCCAGCGACTTCGTCCGCGTTTAAAAATAAAAGATATAACGCCTGATAAAATATGTAGTAAATCGACTAAATCGAGTCCTCAAAGAGCAATTTTCGAACGCACAAAAGTCAAAACGTAACTGTTATGTATATCTGTTACCTTTCACGCTTTAACTAAACCGATCATCATAAAATATTGCATACAAGCTGTCAAAGATACACGAAAGGACATAGCATAACTTTCATACTGGTCCCGTAAAAAGTACTCTTTTCCGAGGGATAATCTAAGAAAAAGATCCCAACGCCTGGATTGCTAAGATATATTATACATTTTGTCAGGCTTATGAACCTCAAATTAAAAACAATTTGCTTTTTTCCCATAGAACACTTCTAAACTAGTCATAAATGCAAAATACTGTGTATTGTCCTTTTATACATTTATCACTGAAATTAAGTCCTGTATAATCAGGCATGAATCTGGCAATCTGCAGATTAGCCCAACGGGTCATCTTATGTGATTAAGTAGTGACTGGATTTTTTGTTGTTGAAAATTTTATAATATTTTATGTTTAACCTACAAAATAATACTGGCATTTTTTTTCTATTTATATGACAAAAATATATGAGCAATAAATAATGAATAAATGTTTTAACGTCTTAGAAAAGCTAGTAAATAATATATTTTTATTTTATTTAAAGACAAGAAAATTATAGTCAACTAGCGGTCCGCTCCCGGCTTCGCCCGGGGTGCATTTTTTTACGTAAAAACCTTCCCTGATTATCCCTCTATCCATGAGTGAAGACAGAATTAAAATCGGCCCAACCGTTCTCGAGTTTTGCGCTTAGCAACACATTTAGGGATTCATTTTTATATTATAGACTAGCGACTCGTTCCCGGCTTCGCCCAGGTGCATTTTTTTTTACGTAAAAACCTTCCCTGATTATCCCTCTATCCATGAGTGAAGACAGAATTAAAATCGGCCCAGTAGCCTATGTTACTCCTGACGACCCCCTCTTCATGTCTGCAAAGTTTCATTGAAATCTCTTCAGCCGTTTCTGAGATTACCCCGGACAGACAGACAGACAGACAACAATTCTAAAAAAAGTTATTTACATTTTAACAGCATGCGAATGACTCTAAGCTTAGTTTGAGGCAGTTTTTCGCAAATCACAGACAGACACTCTGATTTTATTTATATAGATTAATAGGAACGGATTTTTTTTCGCTAACATTCTAGAAAATTCTAGATGTTTATAGAAAATTCTAGAAGTTTCTCGAAAATTTCAGAAGTTTCTAGAAAATTCCAGAAGTTTCTAGGAAATTCTCGCATATATGAAAACTTTCTTCACTTTTTCAGATAATTGAATAAGATTTTTTGAAATTTCAGAACATCGTCAAAATTTTTAGAAATTTAAAAATTTGTTAAACCTGATGGGTGATTTGTTATATTTATTTCGAAGGAAATAGAGTGAGGCTATCTTAATGCATAAGCATCATTCTCATTAAACTCGAAAAGTCTATGTACACGAATGCACCCGGGCGAAGCCGGGAACGAGTCGCTAGTCTAAAATAAACGTAGCCTAAGTTACTCCTTATTACATCAGCTACCTGCCAATAAAAGTCCCGTCAAAATCGGTCCAGCTATTTCAGAGATTAGCCGGAACAAACAGACAGACAGACAAAAATTGTAAAAAATATTATTTTGGTGTATGTACCGCAATTTACATAAACAAAAAGTAGCCTATGTTACTCCTGACGACCCCCTCTTCATGTCTGCAAAGTTTCATCGAAATCGCTTCAGCCGTTTCTGAGATTACCCCGGACAGACAGACAGACAGACAGACAGACAGACAGACAGACAGACAGACAGACAGACAGACAGACAGACAGACAGACAGACAGACAGACAGACAGACAGACAGACAGACAGACAGACAGACAGACAGACAGACAGACAGACAGACAGACAGACAGACAGACAGACAGACAGACAGACAGACAGACAGACAGACAGACAGACAGACAGACAGACAGACAGACAGACAGACAGACAGACAGACAGACAGACAGACAGACAGACAGACAGACAGACAGACAGACAGACAGACAGACAGACAGACAGACAGACAGACAGACAGACAGACAGACAGACAGACAGACAGACAGACAGACAGACAGACAGACAGACAGACAGACAGACAGACAGACAGACAGACAGACAGACAGACAGACAGACAGACAGACAGACAGACAGACAGACAGACAGACAGACAGACAGACAGACAGACAGACAGACAGACAGACAGACAGACAGACAGACAGACAGACAGACAGACAGACAGACAGACAGACAGACAGACAGACAGACAGACAGACAGACAGACAGACAGACAGACAGACAGACAGACAGACAGACAGACAGACAGACAGACAGACAGACAGACAGACAGACAGACAGACAGACAGACAGACAGACAGACAGACAGACAGACAGACAGACAGACAGACAGACAGACAGACAGACAGACAGACAGACAGACAGACAGACAGACAGACAGACAGACAGACAGACAAAAATTCTAAAAAAAGTTATTTACGTTTTAACAGCATGCGAATGACTCTCTAAGCTTAGTTTGAGGCAGTTTTTCGCAAATCACAGACAGACACTCCGATTTTATTTATATAGATAATATCACTATTACACGACCTAATGTAAAACGTCAGAGCGAATTCCAATAGACTATCTCGGAGATTGTTACACAGCGTAATATGTTTTCGTGGAAACTGTTTTGAAATTCTTTTTTTTGTATTGGGCTGCGAGAGGACGCACCGAAATACGTTGCAGAGAAAAAGCGGGACACCGTAATGGGATTATAGTGAAATACAGGGTGGTGTCGATCGAGAGAAACAAGCGACTAATGAAGTTATTAATCCGGTTTTACACGGCTTTCGATATTCGCGTTCAGTTTTTAGTTCCATAACCTATCCATAACGATATTTTACAGTTGCGCCTCTACCCATACACGAGTATCGCTCCAATCGAAATTCGAACTGATAATGGGTAGTGTGAAAAATTTATGGAGATTATTGTCTATAGATTGGAACGTTAAGTTAATTGTAAACAATTAAAATAATTGTATAGAATAAATTGAAATATTAATTAAAATTATATATATATTTACAAGCGAACCGCTCCAGGCTTCGCCCGGCATGCGATTTTTATACACAAACCTTCCTCGCTTATCGTTCTTTCTATTAGTAAAAACCTTATCAAAATACTTTGTGTGGTTTAGAAATAGTTAGCCGAGAAACAGAAGTTAGTTAAAATAGTTTAAAAGAATTACAATTCTCTAGTACATTTATCTCATAGTTTGTATTCTCATAAGATTTTAGTCTACATAAGCCATGTAAATTTATTTTTCGGCGACGTGGTTGCAATTTTTTTTTTATATTTACATAAATTAAGTTTATATATTACATAAATTACAGTGAAATTTTTTTTGATTGATGGTAAAAACCGCATCAAAATCCGTTACGTGGTTTAAGAGGAGTTAGCGGCCATACACAGACCGACAGCAACTACAAATTATACTATGTAAAGATAAAATTGTCGTAAGATGAAGTCCAAGCGAACGAAGTCGCAGGTTAACACACAGTCGTATTCTATTCAATT
The DNA here is from genome assembly GCA_936446665.2 of Synanthedon andrenaeformis. Taxonomy (NCBI): domain Eukaryota; kingdom Metazoa; phylum Arthropoda; class Insecta; order Lepidoptera; family Sesiidae; genus Synanthedon; species Synanthedon andrenaeformis. Next base: position 5,340,696 of record OW387781.2, on the reverse strand, counting down.
GGCTTTCTGTTTGAATTGAATGTTGGCTAACATTGAATTTTATGATAATTATAATTATTGCTTAATTCAGTTTTTTTATGATTTTTTTTTGATTGAATACTTATTTATTTTTAATTACTGCTACCACGTTGTCTAAAAACATTTATTTATGATTGTCCGATACTAATGCGTATCTTGATAAATTGGTATTAAATACGTTTGTAATGATTAGATATAGGGGTTTATATACAGTCGAATGTACAAAAAAAATTGCTATCGAATAATTTTATCAAACATCCATCACAAGAGAAGTGGTAATCCAACGATTAAATAATAATAATTTATGCTCACTTTAAGTTATACTCGTATAGCGATGAATGAAAATTTTTTTAATACATAATTAGTTATGATAAGATTAATTTTTGTAGTGACATCTACATATCTATGTTTGTCCTCTATGGACTCCTAAACCGCTCAACCGATTTTGATTCTGTTTTCACTTATGGAAAAAGGGATAAACAGGGAAGGTTTATATAGCTTATATAAAAATTGCACCCCAAGAGAATCCTGGAGCAAGTCGCTAATCTATACATATATAAAAATAAATGTATGTTTGTCCTCTATGAACCCCTTAAACCGCTCAACCGATTTTAATTCTGTTTTCACTTATGGAAACAGGATAGGTTTGTATGTATAAAAATTGCATCCGGGGCGAAGATATAGAGTAGCGACTTGCTCCCCGCTTCGCTCTGGGGCCGCTAGGGCGGATATATGTTTGTACTCTATGGCCAACCGCTCAAACGATTTTAATTCTATTTTCACTTATGGAAAGAGGGATAAACGGAGAAGGTTCGTATATATGTATATAAAAATTGCACCCCGGGCGAAGCGGGGAGCGAATCACTAATTACGATATTATATAACAAATTAAATATGGGCAGGGGCACACAGGAACGGCAACATGAATAATAACATATGTTAATTGATTCTCTTTAATTTTTACAGCACTATAAGAAAAAAATTGTTTTAGAAATAGGCACAATTATCATCATCTAGTGCGTTCATTTTATGTTTATTTGAAAGGAAACCAATAAAATTATTTAGAATACAAAAATATTTTGTTTTTTCTATTTTTTTGAGGTTGGACTAATGAAAAACATCTGGGTCGTCAACACACTTAAAAATGATGTAATTTAATGGATTATAACTTGACACATTTTCCAACATTTAGACATTTATCCATAGCCAGTTAAAATCTGTATTTAAATATATGTGTTAGAATTTTAGAATGTTAAGAAATAAATGACAATTTGTAGTTTAATCCGTAAATATTTTTTTCAGGATACACCTGATCGACAAATGTCAAAACTTACAGTAAACACGGCCTACAGTAAAGGCGGAGATGAATCAGGAACGGCTTCTCCAAATGGTAAACACTTTTTTATATTATGTCATAAATTACAATATGTCATTGTGTAAGAAAACACTCAACTAGTTATGGAGAGGACTATGCTCGGGAATATATTGCAAGATCGAATCAGGAATAAGGAGATCGTACACATAGTACCGAGAGCCGACGGCCGCTGGGGGCGGAAGATTTTTGTGGAGACTACGGACCGGCAAGCGCAGCGTAGTTCGTCCACATATAAAATATGGACTGATGGCCTTGAGGGCCACGAGTCGACGTTTGATTCTGGCTGCTGACAGGTCTTACTGGTACATTATGGGGAGGCCTATGTCCATCAGTGGGTTACCGTCCTACGGGTGAGATGATGAATTAGGAAAGTATAGGGAAAAGTATACATCGATTGTTATTAGGAGAGTAAATAAATAATGCAATAGCATATATGCTGTTATTTCACAGTGTCCTCTGTATGGGTGTGGTTACACTTGTCCAGTAATTATGTTCAATTTCCACTGCACTATGTCGTATTTCCGGCAGTGGACGTACTACGGGTTACATTATGATTTAAACCCACCGAAGTGTCAAAATTGATGACAAGATCTAATTTTTTTTCCTCAAATAGTGTTTTATTTTTGACTTTGCAGGCGAACGCAACAATACCACAAGTAATACTCTAACTAGTAATTACAGAAATGGCGACGTTAAATCACTCAGTAAGTTTTTATTTTTTATTGATTACAGGAGAAGTTAACTTTGTTTAACTTTAAAATTATTATAATGATTACCTGAAACATATAATAAACTAGCTGGTACCCGCGACTAAGTCCGCATTGAAACCCATGGCCACAATAGCGCCGTGGTGGCGCCTCAGGATTCTAGAGAACCTACGTTTCCTCGGTAACCAAACATGTTTTCAGGATAAAAAGTACGCTGTATGTCAATCCAAGTAATAAACTACCTGTGTGCCAAAGTTCATCGAAATCTGTTTAGCCGTTTATGTGTGAAAGACTTACGAACATGAGTAACAACCTCACAAACTTTCAAAATTTAATAATGCACATAGTGACAAAAATTAATTTGCGTAAGATAAGTAAGATTAAGAGGTAGAAACGCTATATTTTTATGTTAAACTAGCGACCCAACCCCGTCTTCACACGGAGTTGAAACTTTCAAAACTCTTTTCTTAGCGTATGCTTACTTTATTAAATAGACATATGTAATTTCAACTTTCTAGATTTAGTGGTTTTGGCTGTGCGTTGATAGTCAGTCAGGACTAATAATTTTATAAATAACAGATTCGTATAACATTTATTCGTATTTAGTAAAAGTCAAAACATATTATTACTAAGCCCTTGAACTTATAAATATCATGGGATTAATGATAATAGAGAATTAACGACCGCGAAACAAAGATAACACAATTTAGTTCGATACAGTTCGTTGAGTACAGATTTTGAAATAATACTGTCTGTTTGATAACGTGTGAAATAGTCGTTTTTTTTTCCTATATGGTCACTCCAAACCACAGACATCTTATACAATATATATTGGCAGTTTTGATACTACTTCCACAGTATTTAAATGCACATATCTCTTACACAATGCTTGCATGAACACGTGTTTAGTCAATGCAAGTTAAAAAATATAAGATACTAAAATTTTGTAGTGGCAAATCACAATGCGTTCAGCAATCTTAGGAGATTCTCTTTCTTACAGAAGACTACCGTGAAATAATAGCACATGGACTACCGTCAAACGGGGTTAATTAGACAGGGTTAAACATTTATATTAAACAAAACATTAAACAAATTGCATATTAAACAAAAAAAACGAGCATTTTTATTCTTAACAAAAAATAAACTAAAAGCACCTATAGCAGCCCGGCCTTACATTCGTTTGCTATTCTCAATAAAAGTCTCTATCATTTCCAGTTTCCAGTTCCATTTAATCATAACATAGTCGGGCGCGCAGTAGCACCTGTGGCGTTGCTTGTGTTATAGGCGCTAGTAGCCGTCTATGTACCATAAATTGGACTGTCATAAAAATTCTGTGGTTTCAACGTCGAATATTGTGTGACGCTTCAGTGTAACGATCACGTGACGCATCTTGTAACGCTTCTGAATAACATCTACCACTTAGTATATATTTGATCGCCAAAGAAGTTCCCCTTCTAACACATGCTTGGTTTTGTAATAATTAGATATTAAGTTGCATCTCATTTCGCAGGTAGTTACCGTTTGTACGCCTCGGTGAATGACGGGCGAGGCGGTACTCCTCGCAAACGCTCCGTGGTGACAATGGATGCCCAATCATTACGATCAGTAGAAACACATGCTCCGCCGCCCACAACTCGCGAGGATAACAAACGAATGACAACGTAAGTATATACAATTTAAGAAGGCTAGGCGGCGGGCGGAGAGGCAGCGGGAAGAGATACCCCTCTCACCTTAAACCTACACCTTAATACTCTTACACCTTACATCTTAACCTCTTCGTTATAGAAGACCATTAGTTAGAGCTACAGCAGATGTTCTGTTGTGTTTTGTTACGCAAAACAACAGAAACCAATCCTTATTGAGCCTTTCCTTCCTTTATTCCATTTACTTCCTACGTGGGGTCACTAAAAAGTTGATCTTCCATACTAACAGGTCAAACTTAACAGTCATTGTGTTAATAAAAATATAAACTCTTTTATTAAACTCAATTGCATTGCATAAAAGATATTTCGTGAAAGTAACCTAGATTGCTCTCTGTAAAGTCCTCTAACTTCCAATGAAAGTTACGACAATAATGTTGAAACATTACAGATTTTTACTATTGACATTTGAATGTTTATATGTAGGTTTGGAAGATTATCACAAAGAAAAAATTAACATTTTCTCTTTTTTCATAGTGAAATATATATTTTATGGAATGGTCACGTACAATAAATAAAGTGAATATGCAACAGATGGTGAATGTAACAGTTTCAGGTTGTAATAAAGAATGCACAATTTTTCGACTCAATTTTTTAATACTATTACAAATTAAAGTTACGTTTTAATTATATAGTTATACAAATTATACAGATAATAGAAGTGTAGTCACTTATTGTCTGTATAAGTTAGGATATTTTCTCTAATATACAAATTAGGATATTTTTTATATTCTTTATCACTACCAACCACAAATATTATTGGGTGACAAATATTAATAGCTTTTCGAATGGGCCGCCAGATTAAACTGAGTAAAAGTTACGTAATATCACGAATGAATGGCATTCGTGAAAAGACGTAACATTTTCTCGCTCGAAAAATTATTACTGAAACTTAATGAATAATCTGAATATTTTATGCAACGTTTAATATTCTACACACATTACTCACGTGTTAGGAAATTTATATCAACTTTATCTGTTGTTAACTTTTAATGGTTTATTGTAATTTTGAACTGAATTTCTTACAGGGAATATATAACACTAATATTAAGCAGCATGTATGCTATATTGCTAGTCACTCTGGGATTAATCATCTACATAAGTGATCCATTAATTGAAAACTTGTCAATATCACCGGTAAGTATTATTTTTATTATCTTATAATCCAGTTCAATTAAAAATATAAAATAAAAATGTAATAAATTTTATTAATTAATTTAATAATTAGTTATTTTTTAATTATTAACGAATTGTGGGAAAATTGTTTTATTGTATTTATTATTATCATATTTTGTCTCGCTATTAAGTTTATTCTAAATAGATATTATTTTTACTATAAATTGTGTACACGATTTTGTGTACATAAATTACTGATGAACAACTTATAATACTTAGCCTGCATTAGTATTATCTCAAATTAAACACTTATCTACTTTTTTACTAACGAAGGAAATCATAACAAAGAAATCAGATTAACTAAAATTAACTAAAATTCGCTAAAGCCTTGCTAAAGGTACTTGCTAAAATGAAAAATAAAATATGTATACAAATTCTTGTTGCAGACATACAATATGATACTGTGCGTCATTGGATTCATTTATCACATTTTTCTATTTTTCGACATCAGTCGATATAAATCAGTAGCATTAAAAAATCATAAAATTAGAGGTGTGCACGAAGAGAAATTAGCTGCTTATTTCAAGAAACAAGAGGTGAGTAAATTAACACTTTTAAATATTTCAGAAATTTTAATATAGTGAATGTATTGGTACGGGGAAAGAGGTGTGATGTGCGAGGACGAAATACTATATTAGTTTTGAAATAGGGAGCCACTTGATTCCTTTAAACTCAATATCTAATCTGTTCGAATCTATTCGAATATCAATATCTATTCGAATATTGACTATTCGAATATTGAAGTAGTACATGTTAAAATTGTGAAAAAAAACACTAAAACGAGCGTGTCGGTGAAATCCCGTTTGTACCGACTACCTGCCTGTTTGAAAACGACTACAAGTATATTAAAAAAAAATACATCATGCATTAAATGCCGAAGGAAGAATTTGTTTAAATAGTTGTTCCTACAGACATGGTTCAGTCAAAAGCTATTGGACGGTGGCTTTGACGTGTAATATGTAAAAAAATCCAGGCTTTTTTCCAACTTTTCTCTTCACCTGACTAAATAATATTTGAAAAAATAGTCTAGGTTCATTGGTAGAACCACTACCATCTCGGGGCGAGAGTCCGACATAACCTGGGGACAGACCGGTGGGCATCCATGATGGATTCCATGAAACACGGAATACTTATAGAGCACACGCATATAAACTGTATTATAACACATAGGACGATTACGGAGCTCCGACTCCGGGTGACCGCACACCTGAAGCATTCAACAGGCCAGCTACAATAATACCACCGGCAGTTCTGATCCCTCTCAAACATGACTATTGTTTCACTCAAGGGAGGCATTCCGGCAGCTTCTATCTTAAACTTGGTGCTTCAGGTAATTATTTAAAGTTATATTTAATGCCAAAATAATTAATATTTTGCTTTGAACGTATTTTTAACGTCAAACCGATTATTTCAGCATTCGCGATGGGCCATCTCGTTCACTCGGTGTTGCTGATCGCAATGCAGGTCGGCTATTTAGTAGACGATGACGTCAACAATGAGGACTGCGTCAACATAGTACAAGTGGTGCTCGACGTCTTCAACCCCATTTACTGTTTCGTACAACTCTACTTTATCTTCAAATACTCCAACGTTATCATATTGAGGTGCCAGGTACTTCACCAAATACATATCGTCGGTATCCATTAGTCATACATAAGTCATATGTAAGTCACAAACATTCCTCGCTAAGCGACTTCCGGTATCTACATATATGTATACATTATAGAATTAATTATTAATTATAGAATTAAATCGCTGTCCGCCTCTGTCTGTTTTTCCGCTAACTTCTTGTTAACCACCCAACAGATTTTGATAAGGTTTCCGCTAATGGAAGGAGCCTTAAACGAGGAAGGTTTATATAATATGATTTCCAAAAAAAAAAAAAAGTACGTCCGTGTGAAGCCGCTTGTAATTTATATGTTAAAGTTTGTATTTTGATGAAACTGGAAAAATGTAATAAGTACATATATTTTATTGAGTTTAACAGAATAGCTAACAATGAAATATGTTCACTGCAATTTTCATTTTCGCTAAAACTATCATAAAAAGCGGTGTCTGAGCAAATTTCTTGCATTTACAGTAGTACTTTCTAATAAAGGCAGACGATTTATTTCAATATTTTTGTATGTAGGGTCTCGCTCGCTTCGCATTTATGCATATGATCGGAAGCAGCCTTTGTTTCTGGATTAGTGCCATTGTCCGTGAAACCATACTGGCGCTGACTCTGTATGCCAGCTCCAGAGCAAACTATGGCAATGACACTGAATACTCAGCTCAGAATGTTACCACCAGTGCAAGTAAGAATAACCAATTTCTAGATGTGACTTCATAAGCAATGTTCAACTCGAATTTAAAACACACTTTACAATTTTTTAGTATTTTCTAAACAATTTATGTAGCTCATTGATTGCGTCCTATGTAGTTATGTCATCGATATATATAGTAAAGATTAACAATCGCAATACAGGCGATACGCTAACGCCGTGTTCGACAAACAGTTGGCTTTGATGACGGAGCAACGAAAACAAAAAGTACCTATATCAGATATAAAGAAATATGTTTATCTCGTTCTAATGCATTGCTCATATGTTGCCACTATAACGCAGCAGACGAGACAGAACGTTAACCGCTCTTATTAATGCCAGTGTTGCAAGCTGTTAACTTTTTTCCCTGAATTATTTTATATTAATTTATTATTAGAAATATAAATTAAAATAATAAAAAATACTTGAGTTTTTAATTATTTATTATTAAACCAAAAAACTAAAATAAACTAAAAAACAAAAGCTCTAAAGACACAAACAAAATGTTTCGTAATAAAAAACATAAATTTGCCGATAATCACCTTATGTGTGTGTAATTTAGGATTTTTCTAGCTATGTTCCCCCGGCTTTACACGCATTCGGAGATAGCTTAAAACATGTTTCCATGAAAATATACATAGGTATACATACTAACTCTCACGGTCTCCGAGTTTAGCTATAACATACCTATATACATAAGTACAATAATAATAAAACAAAAAAAACATTTAAGATAAAGACATGACTGCTATTCTTACAAAGTTTCATTTGATTTGGCATAATGTTAGTAAATAAAAACAAAAATAATTAAACAAACTTGGATGTTACATAATTAAATCTTAGGTATTCTTAGGTCTTTAGGTATTCTGAAAAATATAGATAGGTACCTACTTATTTACGATATTATGCTGTATATTAAAAAAGTAAATAAATTAAAGTGAAAACTGTAACTTAACTGCAATGATTTTAATATTATTTTAGAAGAGTCAATTATTAGAAGAAATTTCTTTAAAATGCGATCTCGTAATTGAGAGTATTAAAAGTTAAGAAACTGTAACTTTACTCTCTAATGGTTTTGTTATCATTAAAAATACCACTATTTAAGGAAATTTCCCTAAAACTTAGTGTGCAACACTGATACTAGGGAATACGTGAAAATGTAAATCTTAGTTTTTAATTCGAATTATTGTTATTTTATTTACTTACCTATGAAAAGTGATTTTCAATAGCTTATTATTTTTTTCAGAATAAGTTTTACAACCTTTAATTACGCATTTACCCATTTTTATACTCTTAAACTGCTTAGAACAAAAACGTACAACACTGTCAAGGGCTTTCCGTAGACTGACGCGTAATGACGGCGTACGCCGTCATTTAGGTGAGTGTGGTTTTGTGACCCGACTGTTAATCTTTACTATGTATATCGATGAGTTATGTCGTATATGTCCTATGTGGAAACGGTGGAAACGTACGTTTATTGTTGCTTAATAAACAACCGTCCTTTAAAAAATAACTGTTATTTCTATAAAACATAAAATAACTATTTCTACTAACTATAAAATAATATTTCCATAAGCACACATCTATCTTGCAATTACTATTTTAATTAATCTCATATGCAATTAGTTCTTCAGTCGCTATGACTGCAGTGAAATATTATTAACTAAAGTCGCATGATGAAACAAATAACTGACACTGAGAATTTTCCCGTAAGCTATCTTAGATTCAACCAAGGCTTAGAACATATTTTTGCAGGACATATTTGTATATTAGTGGAAAAGGAACAGATTATTTCAATAACTCGCCTAACGTTTTTAACAATAACTCGCCTAATGCAATTATGAAAATTAAAGTTAAAAGTTCATAAGTTACGCGACATAAGTTACAATAAGTTTATGCCATATAAGTGACTGAAGTAAGTTTAAATGTAAGAATCTGGAATAAACGGAACGAAGGGTAGTAAATTGGTCAGTTATTGAAATCGCCTATAAGTGCAATAGAGGTTGCATTTATAGGATACATTGCACTTACCCAGTAGAGGTAGTAACTAGTAGTAAATTAATTCATTAATAGTACATTATTTTTTTATTATGTTAAGGTCGACAGACAGGCTAACGGTCAACTGGATGGTAAGTGGGTACCATCGCCTATAACACAAGCAACGCCATAGGTCCTGCAAGTGCTCTGCTGAAGTGCTGACTACAGTAGGATTGAGGATTGTGTGGGGAAAGATTGTGAACACTCCTCTAGTTTGGGTCTCTTTTTTGGTAATTAAGTTGCATTTTTAACATTTCAGCCAGAAATATTCATCCACATTTTTTCGAAGTAGACAACTTGTACAACGAGCACTGCACTGGATCTACAGCACTTTTCTCAATACTTGAAAGTTATTCACCATATTTATACCCGTTCAGTGTCGAATTTAATATTCTTATAGGTAAATATTTAGGACAATTTTCGTAAAATTTTATTTAAGAAAAAATAACGTGAGTTGTAACTTTGCATTATGTTCACAGTGGCTGTTTATTACATAATCTGGAATAACATAGGCAATTGTGAAAATGAAGATAATAGTATTTCCGAAGTAAACTCCACTTTAGATGACAACAATATAATTTGCAGGTATGTTAGTTCATATTATGTTCTTAGTTATGTTCCTATACAGTTTACACGTATGCAATAATTTTAATTTATTTTAAGTATTTGTAGTACTTATGTTTTTTTTTGTAGTTTATATGTTCCAGAATGACTTGGTCTTGAAATGGGTAACGAATTATGATGTAATTCACTATAATTTAGAAAATCATAATTCCTCCCGAATGTTAATTAATGAATACTGAATATGTTAATTAAAACTTATATTTATACTAGTGGCCCACTCCCGGCTTCGCACGGGTGCAATTTTTTACTCAATCCAGCTGATAAAATTACCTTACATCGCCATCTGTTAGAATCTTTTGGAACTCACACATAAATAATTGCTGGATTGAATAGGTATCAACAGATGGCGCTATGTTAATAATATTATATAATTTGCAAAATGAGATATAAAATATCCTGTCTTTTAAGTTGGACCAAATAACATATAGTCACGAAATTTTATCAAAATCGGTTCCGTGGTTTGGGAGTTCATCGCGGACAAACATGTGACACGTAATTTTTATATATATAAGGATTATAGAACAGAAAAGGAAATCATTTTTTATAAAATCATCAAAATCAATTTTACACGCCACAATTTATAAAAATTAGAATGTCAAGATCTTTTTGTGACCAATATATTTGTTTTAATATTTATTTAACATAAAAAAGTGTGACCTTATAGGAAAACGAATAAAATATCGAAATGAAAGGGATTTAATAACGCGTAACTTTCTTTTTCTACAACGTTCTAACTTGTAAAGAATTTTTCAGAATTCCAACAGCTAACGAAGAGAATGACTTTACAAGCAACATAGTGATATATGCAGACTGCCATGCCTCAAATCGGGGCTTGTTCTTGGGATTAGTGATCATGGTCATCGTTATTGGAATGCTAATCATCGGCTTCGTATTCAGCAGCGTAGGGGAGTAAGTTTCCCCTTATAATTAACCTGCGAAAATAAATTATCTAGCTTTCCTAAAATTCTAAGAATTCTAGCAAATTATATTACTGTTAGCTGAAAGCAACTGTTGTCATTTGATCAGGAGACGTTCAAGTTCTTCTTCTTCTTCTTCTTCTTCTTCTTCTTCTTCTTCTTCTTCTTCTTCTTCTTCTCTTTTAATGTCTTGGCTCCATCAGATCTTCTCCGATGATTTTGCCAGTGTCATTAGTAAAAATAGCAATTTGTAATAGCCTTTTTTTTTAAATAAAAAAGGCAAAATTGAAATTAAAATCAAAAGTAGCAGATCCCGAGACTAGTCAGTCAAGTCAAGTCTATAATTTTTCTTAGTTTTCCAAAACAGGTCCGTCAAGTCCAAAGCAGTCAGGTCAAGTCCAACGTTCAAGTTCTTATGAGTTTAGAGAAGACACTTTTTTATTAAATGACAGACGTTTGTTTGGTTTTAAATGACAGATGATAGAATTCATTCTCTACGCATATGTCACTTTTAAATGTTCCATAAAATTCGTAGTGTTTGTTCGCAGTTAGAATTAAAGATGTCCAGTGAATTTTGTGGTCCAGTGTACTTGTAATTATTTTCTTATGACGTGCATTTGAAAATGTTAAAATACACTTAATTGTTAAACTTAATCGTCATAGACTAGACCAAAAATTTAAAAGTATTGTTTTTTACAGATTGTTATACTTGGAATTGGGCTACTTGCTTAATAACTGCACGAAACTTGGCTTACATGTAGCAATGCTGGTCGCTGTAGTATTCGCCTACAGTCAGACTAGGAAACTCGATATCAATGTACATCCTGTATCGTTGTTAGATGATATTCTACTATTCATATGTTTACCCGCTTTCTTTATGGAGACTGTCTTTTCTATGGTCGCAACCATCAGCATCTTAAATATAGTCGCTACAGTTGATTTTGTGGTTATGGTAAGTTTAATAGTTTTATTAACATCTAAGAATATATTGTAACTATAATATTGGCGCTTATTAAGCAGGCGTGAATCGGCAGCAAACAATATGACAATTTATTTTATAGTATTTATTTTTATTTTTAACGCTACTAGAAGTTACTCTTATGACTTTTTCTATTTTTTTATGATTTTTAATCTTGAATTTGTCATTTATATATATAGTACCTAATCCACGTTACAACTTATTTTACAATATGTTACTAGAGACTACATTACCACTCTTAATAGTAACTAGATGTAATATTCATTTTTAAAAATTAAGTAACGAAGTAGAGTTCGATTCAAGTGTTCATCGACGACACTTGATGATGTTTTTTCATGTTAAGGTCGACCGACAGGCTGACGGTCCACTTCATGATAGGTGGCTACCGTCGCCTATAACATAAGCAACGCTATAGGTGCTGCAAGTGCGCTACCGACCATATAGAAGGATTAAGGGTAAGGGATCTATTAAGTAACCCAGCTTTTAAAAAACTGAAACAATTTCAAATGAATTGATCTGGGAAAATCTGCCAGATTTAGAATTAATAAATTTCTTTTATTCCAACCGCAGGTGATACAAGTGATTATACAAACGACGATGCTTATCGACGGTCTTCGGCGTTGCAGCAACAGTAGAAAACTTCGTCGCTCGAAACCTGGCCGGGAGCTACTCATGTTCTTGTTGATAGCCAATGTGGGCATGTGGCTTTTCAACACGTTCTCATACAAATCGCCCGAAAGTCTCGACGAAAGATATGCGTACTATGGAAAAGTTGTATGGACAATATTGGGTCACGTCAGTTTACCTTTGATCATGTTCTATCGATTCCATTCCAGCGTGTGTTTCGCTGACATGTGGGATTCTGCTTACAAACCCGGCTCAGAACATTAATTGCCATGTATGTGATTAGAGTAGCTGAAATTTAAAACGTTAAAGAAGAATAAGTAGGCTTTTTTATGATAAAGAACAGCAGGTAGGCTGACAACACAAATAAGACTAGGAAGGTACAAGTGCGCCGCCGACTGTAATAGAAGGACAAAAAATGAGCTCTGACATCTCTTAATCACCGAAAGATGATTTTCTGCTCTAACTGTGATTGCGCTATGCAGCAATTAAAGCTAATTAAAGCTGTTAAGTTAATTAAGCCCAGTGATAATTAAAGCAGCGGTGAAGCTAATAAGTAGGTTAGTTTTTCTTTAGTTAATTATGGCCAATAGGTTGAAAACTATTGATGAAAAACAAGGTAGAGTCAAGTACCTACATAAATATGTATTCAAAGAATTGCGTCATAAATGTGTTTCTAAAAAAATTTGTTATACACAAATGTACACATATAAACTGATATTAATATGTCCCTGAATTCTTTTGAATAACATGAATAAATGCAAGTAGGCACTTTTTTAAAATATCTAAGATGGGTATGGAAAATGAGTCTATATTTTATACTCATTCGATGAAAAGGAAAAAAAAATTTGTGTATTAAAAAAAATGAAACATTTGCGAAGACATATTAACGATGAGAAATATATTATATTCTTCATTCTTACTTCAGTACATTGTTATTTTTAATACATATTTCTACAATTGACTGTACACTTAACTTCTTATTCACACCAAAATAATAAAAACAAGATAAATGATGATAAAATCAAGATAAAAAGAGAATTAGATAAAATTTATGATAAAACTCGAAATAGTAGTGGTAAACCTATTTTATTGGACAAAATACCTATGTTAATACTTACTGTTTCAGTAGAATTTCTGCGCAAGTTGCACGTAGAGACTATTAGATGTAAAATCTGCTCTTAGACGCAAACGAGCTGACCGCAGCCATAGCCTGACCTAATTAAGGTATCGTCTGAGATCCGGATTTATACAGAATATGGTTGATCCAAACGTTGATATTACTAAATATTGTATTACAACAACAGAATTGTCGTTAGAATTGTCTTCAAAGTATTTTGTAAATACTTGAAACTTGTCTTATCATTTTTAGTGATTTTTTATTCATTTAACATCATTATCAATAAGATTTCATTTTGTATCATATAGTCTTAAATTAATTCAAAATGTTTCATTAAATATAAAAAAATTGAATATTTATGGTTTTTTTTTTATTTACGCCTATAAAATCGAAATAGTGATCAAAAATTATATATTTAGGTACCTCTAGACATATGATTTGACCTTAGTCTGCTTGATTGAATAGAATTTTTTTTCTTATTGGATCAGTACATTAAACGAGCAGAATGTTTTTTACCTTAAAAATTTAATATTTCAGTAATGGTTGGATTCGTCCTTTACTCTAGCATTTATTCAAAAGGGGATGTTAAAAAAGAATTAGGTGATATGACTAAACGAAAGCACACGGTTCGAATGTTCGACGATTGGTTAAAGTTTGTACAACTGTCTCATAGAATGAAAAAACTAAGTAGTAACATTTCTTTTAGATTTTTTAGAATAAAAAAAAGATTTAAAAAAAGTCGTTTCTAAAAGTGTAAATATAATTGGGGGCTGTTTTCTGTTAATAAATGTCTGAAACTTCTAGCTGCTTTCTACTAAAAAGAATTTATTTTTTGTTCGATTAAATGACAATATTTATATTTTTTCATAATAGCAGTCGTTCAAAGTTTCAATTAATTTCAATATTCCATTTACTTCTGCTGTTTTGCACTTATGATTTTTTGGCGTTTAATATATTATCACTTGTAGATCTCGTAAACTATTAGCACAATGGATAAGCGTATGCGTGCATTCGCTCGTGACCCAAAGCACGTATATCAATACACCGTCTTAGCTGACCAACTCGGAGAGAGCCAGTTAATTAATGTTGCTGCCCCTAATGCAATTACCGAATATTAGGTTAAGTACTTGGAGGTCGGAACGGCAGCCAGGACGCACTTAGCTCCACGCCATGCCTTAGATACAAACTAGTTACCACGGCCACCTAAGGTCATATACATTGCCGCCCCTGTACACTGAACCTACATCTATGTGCTGATATTAACAGACTACTCTACAGATAATTATTTTACGGTTACGACTTCAAAAAACCTCGTTTCAAACCGGTCAATTAAAATTCTAATGCTTTTATCTATCAACTAGCTGTTGCACGCGACTTCGTCCGCGTAAATTTATAAGACACAGTCTATATTACTCGCTGATAATGTAGCTTTCATAGGTGAAAGTATTTTAAAAATCGGTATATTAGTTTTTGAGAATATTGCCTAAGTTACTCGCTGATAAATACGTGAAATATTTTTAGCTTTTGAGTTTATTCGTTACAAACAAAAATACATAATAATATGTTTAGTATCGAGATTGAGCAAAAATTTAAAGTATTTTTTTATTTATTGTATATGCAATCTTATAAGCATCACATCAAGTTATTTTTTTATAATATCTTCACACATTCCACACAGCACCATCTAGTTCCACACTAAGCAACTTAATGCTTGTATTATGGATGATAATAATACATGATAATAATACAATGATAATAATCAGACAGTTGATATAATACATAGATTACTTTTTTTTTGTAAATACATATATATTATAAATACAAACATCCATGACTCGGGTACAAAGGTAAATGCTAATACATAAACATTTGCCCCTAGCGGGATTCGAACTCGCGACCGTTTGGTTAACAGCTACGGTTACTAGCCACTAGACCAAACGTGTCGTCAAATTATATTCAAGCATTGATTTATATTTAAGCATTCGGTTTTATGCACAAATGGCAGAGGCAAAAATATGATCCGAGAATGAACCAGTAGGCCGGCGTGATCGCGACGCACGGATTTGCGCTCGGCTGACCAATGCCACTGTCTGCTAATTGTTTCCGACCTTTTCTGAATAACCACTTCGATGTATTGACAAAATTCTAACATGCGATCTGTGACAGATAACGAATTTAATGTATATTTTTGTTAAAATGTTAAGATGTATTTTTTTTTTACTCGTAAGTGAATATCGTCGCCTTTAAACAGTTTTCCTATCCCTTCCGCAATTCTTTATCTTTAATTCTACTTAGGTTAACACAGCGCACAGTGCTGCAGCACTTGTGGCGTTTCTTGTGTCCTAGGCGATGTAGCCTAATGCAATTACCGAATATTACCTACAAGAAGACCGTCAGTCCATCTAACTACCGTTACATCTTAATAATATAAAAAATGCGAAAGTTTGTATGTTTGGATTTTTAGATATTTGTTCCTTAATAGGTTCCCGAAGGAAAATCTAAAAATATAATAAATTAGGCGCCACTGTCGTCAATAGTAGCGGCCACACCGTCCTCATAACAAATAAAGGTGTCAATCAGTCATAACAATCAGGCTTTATGGTTTTCGTATATTTTCTCAGGTGTTATATTTTTCATTTACCAAAGCGGACGAAGTTGCGGGCAGCAACTAGTAAAAAATAATAATAGATGTGCAATCCGAGCCGTAGACAATACCTACCCAGTATTGAAGGCTTATTGAAGTAGTATTTCAGGTCCAACCCATAATATTGTGGTAACATTTTAATGAATGAAATTTTAAAATCTGAAACATTTTAATTCAATTAAGATGGCACTAAAATTATGTTTAATTTAAAAGCACAGGTGGCCATACTCCATTAGCGCGTCACTATAAAATTATTAACCTTTTGTTTTTCACAACACTTTAACTGAATGCAGTGATCGTATCATGAAAGCCTCTCCCGTGCCTACTAATTGGTTAAAATTCTGTACTTTGTAATAAGCGTTACATAATATCGGTAATAAAAGGTATATTGCTAAAATTTAATTATTCCCGTCATTGTTCGTCGTAAGCGGTGCGCGTCTCTGCTCTGCAGGGTGAGGGCCAGCCCCAATCGCGTCTTGGCTATGATAGCGAGTAGACTGGACTCTCTTTACATGAACCATTGTATGATGATGCATGTGGAGAGAGGCTAGTCTTAAGTGAAAATAAAATAAAATAAGTTAAAGTTAAGTTAAGTTTATGTTGTGTATAAATGTGTGTGTACTAACTATAGATTTTGTAAGATGTATACTAACACTTTGGGTCCAAGTAACCCGAATAAAGAACTTTATTATTATTATTGTAATTAATAAAATAATCTCATTTTAGTTATTACGATACATGCTTTAAAATGAACATTATTATTATTATGAATATGTATTATTATAAATATTTTCAGGCAACTGGGCCCTGAAATTACATTATTATTTATGAATTATTGTAGACAGTTCCATATTAATACATATAAGTAAAAGCATTTTTTTTATTCTAACAGTAATAAGAAGTAATAATAAGACAGAAGATAAAAGATAAGAATATAAAATAATAATCTGATTAAAAAAAACTTCTACTAATAGAATACAATTTCAGGACGGACATCGGCTAAATATTCCAATATCTAAAAATAAAGAAAGTATAAATAATGTCAGGCGTCAACGTGTATGTTATATTGCTTTGCATTTTTGGCAGGCGTTATATCTTATATTTTTCAACGTGTACTAAGTAGCGAGCACTAGCTAGTAAAAATATAGTACTTAAAGTACAGAATTTTTAAAAAATATCACTTTCCTAACATTACATGCTTTGAAATGAACATGAATGGTTCGCCTAGCTACACATTCTCCTTTTATTGAACAATAGAATTTTATTTCGTATGGCCATACAGAATGGTCACGCTTGATGTAGCTAGTTACATCGGCAGCGCCCGCGCATACCGGAAGGGCGCGCCGTGTCACACCGGAAGCATCCTCACGACCCGTGACCTGCGCCTGCACACGCGCCTCGCTATCCACATATAGCACACGGCGTACATTTCATTTATTAAAATCACTCCGCGATTCTGACAATAAATAGAAAAATAAATAAAAAGAAAGTGTATATTTTACAAATAAAATGTAATATAATATAACATTATTTATAAAGTGTTAATTAAGAATCTGTTCATTAGAATGTTAGTGGTTCGTTTGTGTGTAGAGTCCTCGACGCGCCGCTCTCAGCCATCAGTGTAGATTGACATAAAGAGGCAATTGCGAACTGGTTTCTACGTGAAAAGTAAGTGGAAAAACAACATCTTCAAACTGTCTGTTAAGAGCGAATTTGTGTCTTGTTTCATTTGCAAACAAATCTTATTACTAATCTTATTTCCTTCAATTCTTATTACTAACGAGAAATGTTGAAGGGTGAAATCTGTTATTGATAAACAATAGCAATGCAAAGCGTTTCCGGAAAGGGGCTAAGCTAACAAAACAACGCCATGACTCTACCCTTATAATTTCGTCATTATATCTCGAGTATATCACATCAAATCATCATCATACATATAAAAAAATGTGTATGAACTTCCTAAATGAAATATTTTTCAAAAAACAATTTATACGCATTGTACTTATGTTATCGAGGTCAAAAAATAGTTTTTAAAATTTTTGTTTTTTTCACTAATGTGTTGTAGCAAGCTTCCCGTTCTGTATTTGTTTCATTCCAATCGGTTTACAAACAAAAAGTTACTGCTTTTTGTTTTTGTTTGTTTTTTCCACCCGATTTCCTAAAACACCTTTTAATATGACCATTACATATATTTTATGTTTAGAAAGAAATGTGTATGTTAGGTAATAGTGACGGTTCCGATATTGCGTAATAAATTTAATATATAAACCATAAGTTGTCCTAAAAGCGTTGTCCATTGCCAACGATAATTGCGGTGACATATTGGATTACTTTTGTTTTGTAACTTAGTGCCGTCCAAAATTCTTCACATGCACTCTATGGAATGTTGAAAACGTAAAAATGTTGAACCGTATTTATTTTAAAATACTCTAAGCATGAGTTAAGTTTTCATCGTAACCCGATGGATTGCTTTGGATGTCAATATCTACGTATAATTAAATTGACGTTCAAGCTCAAGTAACAGTTTTTGGTTTGCCAGTTAAGAGTTTGTCTTTTTAGTATTTTCCAACGGCGACTTATATTTTTTACCCTAAAAATCGATCGCTTATTTTATTTTTTCCAAATTTTATAGAAAATGAGTGAAAATCCACGAATAAACGTGATTATGTGAAATGTATTTACATAATGCTATAAAGTGGAGATGGACAAGACACACATTCAGAGACAAGAAAGTGAAGTGGGCTAAAACAGCAACAGAGTGGATACCCCGCTACAATACAAAGAGAAAGAAAGGACGACAATATAGGAGATGGTCAGATGACCTCATGAAAATAGTCGGCCCTCAGTGGCCCACAATAGCACGGGATAGACAGGCTTGGAAAGGACTGGAGGAGACCTTTGTATCAAAAGGACAAGCTAAATAGAGGTCTGCTGTGCACGAACGAATTTAGTTTTTTTAAGTTTTTCTTATATATAATTAGTACTCTTTTAGTAAATACAGGTTTTGAAATTGAAATTGAAATTGAATAATGCTCTTTCCATACAAATATTTTATGCTCTCAGTAGCGAGTGCGGTCATTATAAATTCATGCTAGACCCACAGAATTACAAGTATAACATGTTTATACAAGTAAAATGAGTCTTCCTCTACTAAAATAAATTTCATGCACAAGAAATCATATATATATATATCTGTAGTCTCTTAAACGAACGCGTAGAAAGCTTTATATTTTACATAGCTCTAGAGAGTTGTATTACGTAAAATTAACCTATTAAACTCCATCAAAATTGTATTTTCACCCGAAAACCGAGTACATGTGATCATTGTGCTATGCATAATTACGCATGCCGGAAATAATGTTTAAAAGGTGCGGTATATAGTCGGTCGCCTGGCTTCCAAGACGCGGCTCAACCCTTGCCCTTTCTCTTTGGAAACCGGTCGCTTCCCTTCAATACACTTACACCCGTAGACAAACGAATAGATTATGAACACACACATGCTCTCGCGACTGACTTATTTGGGGTGTAAAATTGAATTACAACATAGAACAAATATTTTGGAAAATGTTTTACTGTTGTTTATTGATCAATGTCTAAGATTACTAAAGATATTTTAATTGAAACAACATGAAATACTCTTATTAAAAGTTCATTAATAAGAGTCTTTAATACTCTACTAGTATCTACTCACTATTTTTTTATACTAGTGAGTAGACTACACTAATCAATCATATACTAAAGTGTTATTTTTCAGGCAAACTATTCGCGATATATTACTTAAGTAATGCTTTTCATTAATTAAACAGATGGGTGAAGGTCGTTTCCTACTCGGATCTTAAACTAAATGTGCTAGATACAAAAAATATACCTATACATGTAAAAGATTTATAGGTATATTTTAAAATAAAGTGATGTGCTAAAGATATCGCAGACTATACGTATAGATAGTTAGTTCATCAGTTTGACTATTCTCGGAGCAGTCAACGCTGATCAAAGACGCTTCGCCGCTCGTCCGGAAAATTGCCCAAGCCCAATGAATATTATTAAACTCTTCAATAGTTCCTTGTACTTCATTCTTGTTAAGTAAATCTTGTGAAACAGTCCGCTGGGATTAGATTGCAAACTTTCCAAACCTAAATAAACCTTATGTATAATGTACAAGTACACAATTACATTTACTTACGTATGTAACATTTTCAAAGTAGTTTTTTGATTCCTCGATATAGCTATAAGATTTTATTATAATATTATTTGTTGATTAGATTAATTGTTAGACGATTAGACAATTTTTAGACGATTGCTCGGCATCTTACATTTTTCAGGATAAAGGGTGTTCTATTTGTTCTATGTGTTCCAAATCCGTTCAGTAGTTTTCACGTGAAATAGTAACAAATATTAGTTGGATATTGTGACGAAAAAAATCGGCTATATTATGTAGTGAGCTAAAAATAAAAGAGGGGTTATGTAATTTGCTGCTAATCATTAATGAGCGAGCAAAGGCATGTGATATAATCCGCAGCGAGTAGCGGAGCGCGGGGCACGCTTCGTCGGCCATATTTAGAGATATGTGACGATCCAGCGGATGCCCACTGAACCGGGAGAGGATGTGAGTTATTAAGTGGTATACTTTCAGGTGATCTGTCGAGTGAGAGGATCGCGTTCCCGTCCCACACCGCGCCACACCGCCGTCTGTCTAACCCGTCTTTGTCGACGACACTGACACCGATGTAATACCGTTTTAAACACATTATCATTTTCATTATAGGCACCCAAACATATAACAAAATATAATGTTTGCAGTACATATTATTCGCCTGAATCATAATTTTTGATGTTATAAAATATTACCAATTAATCGCATTGCTGAATTAACAATTATACCTTAATTTAATATATTATTATATTTATGAGCAAAAATATATAACACAAACTTATTATACATCCTAACAAATTTACTAGTATTTAGTACGCAGAAATCTGTTTAAATGTAACCACATACTTTACTCGCTTCTGCGAAAATTTGTGCGGATGTTTATTACTCTTTCAGGGAAAACTACTTCACGATTTTGGTTAAACTTTAAAGTAATATAGTTTATGTCTTACAATAATACGTAGACCACAATTTATCAAGATTTGCAAACAAAACTGGGCCCTAATTCTCTAACACCACTTGGCGATTCCTTACTTCGAAACCACGTCAATTCCTTAAATTGTTACGATATCTACTAGATCCTGCTAAAAGTTATTGTCTTATCTCTGAAAACATTTCACATACTGTAATAATGCCATTCACATAACACACTCGATTTAAATTTGTTTAACGATTTTAACTAACTAACGTGTTCAAAAAGACATATGTTTCAAAGATATTGCCACATCCAGAAAGATATGCCTCTCGCATTCGTTAACTCAATTCCTATGAACGGTCCCGTGCGCGGCTCATCCATTTGTATCACGCTTCTGATGTTATTCATACTGTATCAAACGTTCGGAAAGCGTTACACTGATTCTCACAGTATGTTTGGATTTACCTACGATATCCGTGTTCATTGATCCAATTCTAAATACGGGTAATACGTGAACCTACCGTTCATTTAATATAAGCGATATTGACCGCATGACGAAGTGTGTTGGAATTAATTTAGTTTCAAAGTTTTCATGCTTTAGGTTTTGTCGTTTATTTTGTAGGTAATTTTATTTTTAATACAAAAAAAAAATGAAAAAAAAAACATAAATAACATGAATAAGAATGTCACTTTATATTATAAAGTGACATTCGAATTCCACAGCTAGAGTTGTTTTCTGTTAAAATGTTCATGAATTGATATAGTAGTTACTCATCAAAAGATTACACTTCTTCGGAGCTATGCTCGGTCGACTACTCGGTAATTTAATTGATTAGAAGTAATAATTAAATTATTAATTACATGTAATATTATATTCCATTATATTTTTAAGTAATATAAATTAAATATTTTTAAGTATAATAAATTAATTAGTTTTTTGTCACCCTTGCAACTTTTAACTTATAATTGGTTCATTTAATTGAACATATTGAAATTAACTCAATTATCTCTAAAAAGTAAATCTGAATCGTTTTAAATGTAACATGCTCTTTTGTACATGATGTACTTTTGTAAAGTGGCTGTGATTAATACTTGAACGCAGTCTGGTGAAAATTAATTATCATCAGTATGATCGCACAAAGCTTGTGTGGCAGTGTATCGCAGGCTGCAGCCGGAAACGAGCTCTATTGGCCGTTGTAAATCAATATCCGGTGGGCGCGTCACCGGCCTTTGCGAATAAAACTCTGTTAACTAGTTCCTCAACTTAAATGGACGGTGCGCTGTTTGCGATCGAGCTTTCTTTTTTGTTAGAAGCGATGCATCAATTTCCTGGAAAATAAGTTAGTATATAGTTAGTATCTAGAACTATATAGTCTCGTTTTAAGTGGCTGGGTATAATGCATTTTATATCAAAATAGAGGCGACCTATTTGTATGCTTCTCTGATAATTTAACATCTTAATAAACTATTGACGAAGCTAAGCTTACTGTGAAAATTGTACAAACAAGTACGTACTAGTTCGGGTAGATAGCGCTTATTTCATACAGTTAAACGTAACTGAGGGTCTCACTCACAGAGCGTGACGGTCGAGTTCAATTCAGAAGGAAACTTCGAAAATCGTACAAATTATTGCTTATCAGTAACGCAAAAGCTTTCAGAAGAAAGAATCGGAATGAGTAGATTGTTTTTTCATCACACACGCTAATAATATTAATTTAATTTAATAAACTTGAATGAATTTAATCTATTTAATAATATTTTATAGGTAATTTATATCATGTGAATATTGAAAACCTTTTTAAGAGACGTTAAGGAAAAAAATTAACTATGATTTGGAATAAGCTCATAAGTTTATATGGTAATTTGCATGTCTTACCAAGACCCAAGCCCGTTTATTGACGGTGTTTATAGATGTTTTAATAGATTTTGATGTTACGCCTTTCTAACACAGAAATATTTGCAATCACTGTACAATATTTAAAAAAAAACTGCATGTAAACAGGACGAACGCTATTGAAATATGAAACGAAAAATTGGCATTTTTAAAAGTTATTAAAATTGATTCACACGAGTGACAGTGTACAATATACATATATGGTAAAGACGTTTGAGTCTGTCATGTACGTATCAAGTTCAAAACTAATTTTGAAACGGACATCTCTGAAATGTATTCATATTCCAATATTGTATCTATATGTATACCTATTCATTTGTATAAAAAATATTTTTAATCAAAAAACCGTCCTGTGGAGACATCAAGTCGGTGTTTCATTAAAAGTTTGTTTTTCAACAAAAGTTAACATTGCTTTATGAAATGTCGGTTGAAATTTTCTTGCAATATTCAATTCGTATTACGAACATACGTCAAAAAATAAACTAATGTAAGCTTTGATACGAAATGCAATCGCTGAAACTTTTAATGTCTGCAATCTCCATAATAGTTATCGACTACGTAACAGAAGTTCTCGAATAAGTATTAAGAATGTACACGTTGTGCTGGCAAACAAAATTAAAGTCTGATGTTTTTTGAAGTTTTGTAAGAGCAGAGCATACTATGGATGGCATACTAATAGGGAAGACTACCACCTGTTGTATGGTCCCCAGAAATGGCCGGCGTACCTTCTCTCGCGGGTACGCCGAGGTTCCGTAGACCTCCGTGTTGATGGGTAGCGGATGTCGTGTCATAACGTCCCCGCGACCCCGCCCATCGGGTGCGCTGGACAGTCGTTAGGTTTTAGCCGGTAAGAGTCCGTCATAACCCCGCAGCGTCCCCTTCGCTGCCAGCATCCATGAATCATAAGCTGGGCAGCCCATGTAACCTACATTTTCACTGTGGTTTTATAAAGGACTATGTGTGTTTGGTGGTGTAAGTAAATCCGAAGCTTATTTCGCTAGACTCTCATCTTACTTTATTTTATTAACCTATATGATTTATCTTATTTCTGTACTAAAAATATTTTATTAACAGGCCACATTCCGTCTAATATGTTGTCTACATTGTCCTTCATATAAAAATCTCTTTGTGTATGCAATGTGAATGTATCTACTCAGTTTATGGCTGCAAAACACAGTATGCCTAATAAATGAAAAGTAATTGAATTGATATGTTCGAAATATGCAAAAAGATTCCCAAGTAGTAATTTCTAAATGCTGAGGTACGTGGTCTCATATTATCATCTTAATATATAAAGGCAATGTATGTTCCCTCAATGTGTGTAGGAACATACACTCCAAAACCGCTGAACCGATTTTGATGAAATTTTGAGACAACCTTCAGATTAGTCCAGCGGATAATCCTGTGAAGTGTGGTAGCGTTCGGACGCGGACGAAGTCGCGGGCACCTACTGTACGTCACGGTACAAATCGATACAAACGGTCATCTAAAATCGGAGACGCTTTCATTATTCACTCTCACATTTTTAAGTAGTTATCAGGGTGAAAATATTATTCCACGTATACAAAATTAGCCATAGTCCCGGAACAATTTACTTTTAATTCTTCCCTAGGTCGGGATAAAGCCATATAGGAGGCGTGAGAGCATATGTCGGTGTAATGAAGATTTGAGGATAATCGAAAGAGCGCTCGCTCGGCAGACGATTTATTTGCAGCGCGACCGTCCGGATAATAATGCCTTTAAGAGTGCTTCCGGGCGAACCAAGCCTTGTTCTAACTGGCGAGTTCACTTGACACAATTGACTTGTTTTCTTACAAATATGGCTTCCATTTATTGTATACAGAATTCTCTTTGTCATTATAAGAAATGTTTTTGAATTATCCTAAATAGTTTTTACACCCTCCAAGTTGTTTGACTCAAGGATAACCCTTTTTTATTCATTAAAATATAAATTATTAAAAACTAGCTGGTGCTCCGCACCTTAGTCCATTATGATAAATAAGGAATGTATCGCCTGACGAAATATGTAAAGTAATATAACGTCTGTCATCGACATGTCCCTAAGGGAAAAGCCTTAAATAAAGATTAAAAAAAGGCCTGTCATCTTTATTGCTGTCATCATATTATGTCATCATTATTTTTAAAAGATAGCTACTGGTGTCCGCGGCTTCGTCCGCGTGGAATATATGGCTAACTATTGGTGAAAGAATTAGTTAAATCGGGTGAGTGGTTTCGAGGATTACCTGCTACATACAAACATACAAACTTCACCACTTTATCATATTAGTATTTATGGATTTAATAGGTATAAAAGTAAGACAAGACTGTCGCTGACTTTTTTGTAGACATTATCAAATTCCACATATAATGTATAGAAATCCAACTTATCTCTCACCGATAAAGCAGCGTTCGAAAGAATTGTTTCCGTTCGTCGCTTTTTCGTCGACTTGCAAATTTTGTAATTTCGATTACCACGAAAAGGCCTTTTTATTTTCCGGGATAATATTATATCCCAAGTTCTAAGTAGAACAAAATTCCAGAATGAAAATAACTTAAATGGTGTGACTTCAATTAGTTAAAATTGTATTAATATTTTTTTAAAAATGAAGTCTGCTCAAAGCAAAGGCTTTTATAATTTTGCAACTAAATCATGAAGAGTTTTTAAACAAACGAGGCACGGAGTTCGACCGCCTTCAAGTCATGCTGTTCGCCTGTTGATAGACTTTCAACCCCACATTAAGTGTTTTCCGTAAACCTCTTCACACAAAAAACACTTGCTATAATACATAATTTCCCATGTATTGTTCTATTTAATTAATATTATTTTATTTCATATTAATCAGTATATACAATATATTAATTGACGCTTACAAACAGAATAGATTTAGGCACAGGCGACCACAACCGCAAATGTTTGGGCTCCCTTGCATTTAACATGCGGGTTGATAATTGTATTATTAGGAATCTATTATCAGGAAACCAGCAAACCATTACATTATTAAATTAATTAAAATAATCGTGTATAATCATAATATATTAATATACTAGTGACCCGCTCCCGACTTCGCCCGGGGTGCAATTTTTATATTTACAAACAATCCTTGTTTATCCCTCTTTCCATAACTGAATTAAATCGCACGGCGATTAATTTTTATATATAGAATAGAAAAGAAGATTATTCATCCTCTTCTTAACGTGCCGCTTCTCTGCGAAGGTTGGCGACCGTCATGGCTATCTTGACCTTGGAAACTGCTACACGAAAGTGGAAGCGAATGCTTAAACCAAATCATTCTCTTTAATTTTTTAACCAGTATGTTTTTCAACCAGGATGCCTCTGCTACGCTTTCCCTGTATTTTCCCTGCATCGCAAGTACCTTTTGCCCCTCATCAATTGGCCGAAACAGTGTAGCTCTCTCCTTTATAGTTCTTAGTACTTCCATTTCGTTTCTCATTCGATGCAAAACTTCAACGTTTATTGTTATTCTTTGGGTACATCATAAAAAGTAGATTAATAAACAAAAATTCCATGTTAATCGATCAAATTCTATTTTTGAAAAGTGTATAACATAACCGACTTGTGTACTGACTAGCACGTCAATAAACATGACAAAATAGGGCCATAATAAATATGGAATAGGGTTTCCAATCAAGTCCGCTTCGCGACCCCCTTCCCGCGTCCGACCTCGCCTACCCTGTAAAGTGTTTTATAGACTTACATATTTTTTGATTTATCTAAAATATTTTGTTTGCAAAATATATTGCTAATAAAATCACCCTTTAAATTGAGGAAAAAGCGTGACACATGACAAATAACGGATTGAAAATTTCATTTCTAATCTCATCATGTGATTGGATCGTCTGACTTGAAAACTCCGTTTTTTTTTTCTAAATATTTTTTAGAAATTTCGTATTTTTACTGAATATAAGAATAATTATAGGAAAACTCAGTAATCTATAATAGGTAGCCATAAAATAGACGATCATTGCGCTTGCTTTTTCAATGTAAAAATCTAAAAAAATTTGTTTAATAAAACCAAATTTATTCATTATTCTTCGCTTATGATGAAAAATAATGAATGATGAATAATGAATCATTAGTTGTATGATGAAAATTATTCATCATTAGTTGTCTTTCAGTACCCTGTTATGTAACAGTGAACGGTCTGTTCTGTTTTGGCTAAATAGTATGAGAAGCCAAAACCTATTCCTCTGTCATCATCTTGATCTTTACCCTGTACAGTTTCAAGGTCGAAAACGCAATTATAAAGGAAAGCACTGTTACTTGTACTTCTACTTACCGCAAACTAGAACATCGAATATTTTATTACCTTAAGACATAGTGGAAAAAAGTATTAATACTTTATTTTAATGTTGTTTTAAAATACGTGTTGTGTAAGTCTAGAGATCTCGTAGCATTTCTCGTAGCTTCGTAGCTCTAAGAGGGCGCGAGGCAGACGGTGAGGCGGCGCGGCGGTGGGCGCCCTGCGTACCTGCTTGCATAATATAGACAACACTAGGCGACGCCTTCAGGACAAATTTTTAAATTGCCTACATATAACTAATCCTATAAATACTATAACTCCACGTATTTGTAATTAGAATTAGTTTTAAATAATAATTAAAATTACTCTAGTTACACGTATGTACTCATAAGCAAGCAGTGATAGCTCAGTAGGAAAGATGTGGATTCATTTCGGTTCGGGCACACTGCGTTTGGCAGTCATTTGGGCAGCCCATTTGGCGACAGTAGCCACTCCTTTATTGAGACCACCGTGAAATAATAGCATGTGTGCTGTTGTGTTTTGGTGAATCCCAGACCCCATTTCCCTGTCCCTTCCTAATCCCTATCTTTAATCTTATACTATGATCAGAAGCGCTCTTGCAACACCTGTGGCGTTGTCTGTGTTACAGGCGACGGTAGCTACCTATTATCAAGTGGATCGTCAGCCTGTCTGTCGAGCTTAACACAAAAATCAAAAGACATTTTCTACTTAATTAAAAATGTTAACTTCCGCAAAATTTACAGTGTTGAAAAAGGATATGTCCATATGTGGGACGCTATACATGTATCTACTATACAAAGGCGGAAACAGACATATACATACAAAACAGCTACGCTTACTTATACATGTATATAAGCAGAGACAATACCCACCGAGAGACTGTGATAAGGGGAACTACATCAAGATAAGTTCGGGCCCACTTTGAAACTTTGTACCATGCACAATACGTTTATACTTCTAAATTGACTAGTTCAAGTTTTAAATGCCTACAATGAGTACTGGAAAGCACCGGAAATAGATAGGATTCAAATTTATTCAACACAAGTATAAAATTTACAAAATTGATATTTGTATATGTGTGTTTTTAATTTGCTGTAACATCAAAGCACACACCGGCCGGATTTCATCCCACAGTCAAGACAACATTTATTTGCACAAATATTTGAATCCATATTTACATAATTCAGGCTGCCACGGAATCATTCCGTGCTAGTTCTATAATACACAAAATGAGCGTATCCCAAGATCCCGCTTACAAATTGAAGCGCTTTGGGGGTGTATTCCGTGAATCTTTATTCACTTTTACAAATAATTATCATATGGAAATTATTGTTAATGGATTTAAAATACCCGTGTTTTGTAATTATATAAATACAAAATATTGTAATCCAGCGTTTAGGTGTATTATTTCATATATTAAATATAAAATATAAAGTAATAAAGTTGATTTCGCAATGGCTTCGTTCGCACGTGTTTTAGAATAGGTACATTGTGCCCATTGGGACTGGTTGGCCCGAATGGAGCGCGCATACTAATTCGTGGTCGTTCGAGGAGCATTCAAATAGCAACCAAGCCGGGGCTTACTGGGGATATGTGAGACGGGCCCCAAGATTTAGTTTACAACTTAGATTACGACAGTCGCCTCTGGTGGTCAAGAATTATACAAGTATCTAATCTAATGGGGCAAACAATAACATACGTGACGTAACCCTCTGTAACAATCATATTAATTTTAAAGCAATTACGTAGAAACCAATTTCAGGTGTGGATTTAATATAAGCAATTGGTCTTTCGGTGAACATAAACAATTGTGGGAAACCTTGA
Organism: Synanthedon andrenaeformis; assembly: GCA_936446665.2. Taxonomy (NCBI): domain Eukaryota; kingdom Metazoa; phylum Arthropoda; class Insecta; order Lepidoptera; family Sesiidae; genus Synanthedon; species Synanthedon andrenaeformis. The sequence continues at coordinate 5,311,405 of OW387781.2, read as the reverse complement.
AGTAATTTAAAATACTGTTATAATTTTAGACATTTTAGACAGCTTTTCAATTATAATTTCCAGTTGCCTGGTTGCCAGGTGGCAATATCCTTTAAATTAGAATGTATTTTTTAGGTGCTGCGTAAGATGAGCCAATCTCATTCAGTTCTACCTTATGATGTTCGTTACCCTCTACCCTATTTGCTATTATACCCTGGTGTTCTCAGGCCTATCGGCAACACCGCAAATAAAAGGCCTTATTCATCACAAACTGCTTTAATTGATACAAAAAAAAATTGACCGCAGAAGACTGCTTTCAAGCCATTTAATTACGATAAATACTGTATCGAATAACCGGCTAAACTAGCTAATAAATTTAAAGAAATTAACATTATGACGGTGTACAGCAGGTGCACATATAGGCACTAACAAAGGCGTGCACACGTCACCTCTTCTCGGTAATTCTCGGTAGCCCATGACCTTTCTCAAGAATTAGACTATTAAATGCAAAAAAAACATATATTACATCTGGTAGTCCCAGAGCTTAACGCTATCAACAAAACAAACAATCTGCAATTTTTTTATGTTATTATAGTATAGATAGATGAAGCTTATTATACCGTCAATTATTTGCAAGATATAAGAGTAAGTTGGTTATAAAACAAACAATTTATTTTTTTACATACTAATTTAATAGTCAACGATAAATCTTAAAAGGGACAGTCTTCTCGGTATTTACTTAACGATTAATATACTATACCTAAATAATTTTTAGCCTATTTTATATTCTATTAATTGTTAAAATCATAAATAAGTTAGTAAACTGATACTATCTAGTGACTAAATGTATTAAGTTAAAGTAGTAAGAGATAGGTAAGATTAGTGATAGAAATTTAATTCTTTTCCGAAGGCTATACCTGTTGCACGAGTGGCTCGGCAGTGCTGCCTACATCTCGTGAACGGAAGCTTATAGTAGAGTCGTTTTCTTTTTGTGTGCATTTACGTTTCAGATTAAAAGATCCAATCGCCACCCCTAGCTCTCGGAAACTATCGGATGAAACCGGAAAGCTTCGCTGGATTCTCTCTTACCTGATTGGTCGGCGAGGGAATGGGGTGAGGAATGACGCGTTCGAGGGAAGTTTTCGCGGTGGAAAATCAGTTGTGGTTTAGGGGTTGAGTCGTGCGGCTGTGCGCTGCAAACCATCTGCTCTTACGTGTGCTGCTTTCGCCTCGGGGGTAAGTTAACATTTTATTTGATTAAAAAGCAATTTCTTTTGACAACTCTGTAATTTACTAAGACGATAAAGGCCAAAATGGTAGACGGGATTTTTTTTAATTATCTCCGAATAATATAAGTATTTTCATATGACAAAGTTTATTTTGGTTTTTGAAGTTAAAACAAACATTAAAATATTAATTGTAGTACCTACTATATTTTATTTTATATTTTATTTTTGAACATTTTAGTAGGAAGTCGGCATATTAATTAATTTATTTTCTTTATTTATTATTTTTTTACAATATAAATATTTTAAAAAAAAAACAGTATTCGTTATCTTCGAAATTATATTATATACATTTTGTAAATAAAAAGAAAATCATAAAATTATAATAAAATATATTTAGAGTTTATTTTGATTATTGTCACGAACTTTTCTAATATTTTGGTAACCGAGTATCCTTTAAAATAGTCATATTAGTCGAATTATTCAATTTTCAATATTTTAAAATAAAACTCCCATAAACTCAAAAATATGCTTTTTAATTAAATTTTCATTTTAAGTAAATATGTGTATTTAAATTGTTTCTCATCGACGTATTTTTTACAAATATTTTTTGTAGTTATTTTTTTTATTTATTCGTTATTTTCATATTTAATACAAAAAATAATTTAAAAGTATAAATTTGAAATCTTGCTGGCTGCTATAATTCTCTATTTGTTCACGCCTGAATGTTTGAAGTCAGGATTTGCATGATACATTTTCCTCAATACTGGCCGGTATTAAATTTGAATTAAGTATTAATCTTCAAAGGATTTGTATTTACCCCGGTGCGGCGGCATATGAGCTGAATAATCGATTTACAGGTAACTTGCTTCTCATTAAACTTTTCTTTTCCTGTAGACGAATAAATATGTCTTTGATTTTAATTATTAAGTATATTTTTAATTTCATTTGAAGTAAAAATTTTTTTTAGGCATGTTGGGTACTTTTGGAGTCAGAAAAAGCACTGAACGCGCATGATTGTCGCGTTCAATTTTACGCTCAGTATATAATATATATTTGTGAAGCTAAGTTTTCACTTCTGACGTGCAGTCCTACGACTGTTTTTTTTTAATCATATACTAAGTAATTTTTATATCGTAAATAATAAATTAAATAAAGGGAACAGTTTTATAACGTTACCTTACAGTGCTGGTAACGAACTGTTAACGGTCCGTCAATAACGTTTACTGACGGTGGTTCTATAAAAGAAATTAAACAATCGGTAGCTGTCCGTAAAAAATACGCCGAAGTTTATGAATATTGTCGATGGTTTCGTTGTAGTTTGTCAAGAACTGTCAAGTGTCGCGTCACAAACACATTTATTTACAAAAATAACTAAATAAACGATACGTAAGATAAACCGACCCTATTATAGTCAGTAACGAGCCAGTAAACGCTAGCTGTCAAATTATACTGTTGACTAACGAACAGTTGTTTATAGTACACTATATTATACTATTAGATCGTTTTTTCGTCTATTTGATATAAAATTTAACTAACGGATCGTTATAAAACTGGCCCTAAATCTTTTTCCGTCTATTTGATATAAAATTTAACTAACAGATCGTTATAAGATTACTGATAAAAGCTCGGCTTGTAATTTTGCTAAATGCAGAAGAAAATTAACTGTTTATATTTTGGCATAATTTGTTTTTACAATTTTAAATTAATAACAAATTAAAGAACCGCAATAGTAAAAGAACTATAATGAATTCGAGTAAAACATGTCGTGTTTTATGCACCACTGTTTCAAAGCCCCAAATACAATCTGAAATAAAACAATGGAAAAGTCTAGTGTTTTCCATCAACCCAGTCATCTAGTAATGAAACTGTGGCCCATAAGCTCTCTACCGTACGTGTATTACTGTACATAGACATGTATTTAGCGTATACAATGCAACTCAAGCTCGGCCAATTTATTTTCAGGAGGGACTTTATAGGCTTTGTATTTAATTCCAACACTATGTTTGTTTCGATACTTTTCAATTTAGCTTTGAAAGGGTTCAACATTATTAAAAATATGAAGTTATTTTTTTATTTGATCAATTGCAAAACAAAGACTGTTCGAAAGTATTAATTTTAGTATAACAAGTGTGTCACAACATAAAATAAATGAAAATTTATAGTTGACACTTATACGAATTGGTAAAAATCTATAAAATATAAAACAACGAACTAACAAATTGTTACTTAAGTTGTATTGCAATTTAAAATCTTAAAATATATATTTACATAAATATTATAATGTGTTCAAAGGTTATAAAAATAAACATTTTAAATTAGAAATATAGAGTTAAATTAGAGTTAACCGACTTATTAAATATAAAATCATCTTATAACAATGGCAAAACCGACAAAAAATTGAAAATATAAGCGCATGAAATGTAACTACGAGCAATGGTATGCCGGCGGAAAACCTTATTTTTTCGTTACAATTTTTTTGTAAAAAATGCCGTTTTTTGTGTGTGCTTTAAAATAAAATCGTAAACGAGCCGGGCACATTAACATTAAATATTTTTTTGCATAAAAACAATTTGTACACGTTGTACACGTTGTACCGAGGTCAATAAATATAGTTTTAGATTTTTTGTCGGTTTGTGCGTTTGTGCACGCTAATCTCAGAAACGGCTTAATAGATTAGAATGCAGTTTTCACTGATGTATTATATGAAGCTTCCCGTAACATTAAATGTTTGTTTCATTGCAATCGGTATATAATACAAATATTTATCTGTTGGCACAGCTTTACTAGCTAAATATAACAAAATCGTAAAGTAGTCATGTCTGCATATTAAACAACGATATTGTATGATTATATTTTTTCAAAAAAAAAAAAAAAAACAATTACTAATTTTTGTCTGTTTTTCTGTGCGTTTGGATGATGGTTGGCACACATATAGTTTATACCTGGATTAACATATACGATACTTTTTATCCTCAAAAAATGTTTCCTGTGGTATTTCAAAAAACGAACTACAGCACGTACGAAGTTGAGGACAGAGTTAGTTATAAAATATCGTTGTTCGCTGTCTGTTTCTCCGCTAACTTCTTCTAAACTACCCAACGTATTTTGATACAGTTTTCACTAATTCATAGAGCGATAATCGAGAAAGATTCTTGTAGTTATCAAAAACATCGTTCGACGGTTTTTTAGTATTTAATTTATAAGATTTGCTACCTCTTTGGTAATTTACTTGCCAAAACATTATAATTGAAAATCATATTTTCACTAATCTTCAATAATAATATTATAAATTATAAGTAGATATTATATTTAATTTGAAACTCGATATGTGACGAACAAATCTTAAAGGTAAACTTTGCGCAAGATGCGATGCGAAGGTTCCATCAGACATTTCGGTGGTTTGGCAAGATTTTCTATTTACTTTTTAATGAGTTTTGAGAAAATTTACAGCTTCATGTGATTCGAAAGTAATTAAACTTTTTAAAGATTACCTTTTTGATGTCTGAGATTTATTGCATAAAATAATGGTTTAATCGACACTGTAATTGTATATTTTTGTATAATCATTATTAAAGCAAAAATATATGTTTTATTTATTTTATAATCACAATAGAAAGCATAGTAACTAGTAGGTAATAGATCGTACCTACTAGTAATAATCTACTAAAAACTAGTTATATATTTCAGAAGTATTGTCCCGCGATATTAGAATAAAATGTATCCTATAATTCAGGATAGGAATTGGTACGATATATATGTGTATCTATTCGTGTCCAAATATTTAAAAAAAAACTTATACATTTTTAAAATTAATAAGATTATATAGATATATCCTTTATATAAAATAAAGTTCTGATTGTTTCTTCGCTAACTTTTAAACCATCCAACCGATTTTGATACGGTTTTCACTAAGAAAAAAGCAATAAACGACGAAGGGTCGTGTATATAATTGCATTTCACGTTTTGTCAATTTTCGTAGAAAATTTCTAAATAAAGTAGTAAGTAACATTCAGTTTTGAGAATACCTTTGTCATAATTTGCAGTTCTATGCACCACATATTGTGCCTTTAACGGCACCTTAGTACATACATTTGATTGATGGAATCAAATTCGACTGGCTCTTCTATTGAATGGCTATTGTGAACACGTACGCTGCTGAAGCTTCAAAGCGAACTAGCTGGTGACGTGAATGGGCAGACGTCACTGCATGCAACTCAGTGACATGTATGCAAAGCAAATGTGTGCGGAACCCATGACTGCTATTTCAGATTTCAGGTTTCATGGCACATAAAACATTTTAGTACACTTTTGCAATACTCTTATCTAAAACATTTTTAAATGTCTCCACTCATATTAATTTATGATATTTGGAAATTAAGGAAGAATCGATTTATTTATTATTATGAAACAAATTTATCAGACGTATTGGATAGATCAAATCAAATGGATTATGAATCAAACGCCATGTTTTTTTTTCACCCAACGGACCAAAACCACCCAACGGATTTTGATGCTGTTTTAATTAATGGAAAGAGTGATAAACGATAAATGCAGTATAATACACATAGCATACGATAATAACTATGTTTCCTAAATAGTCATAATAAACGGGAATAACCTTTTCCATTTCTTGACATTGTGTAATGACATTGGAAAAAAATGCAATATTTTATGAGTATTTTATTATATTTAATATTTTAAAAAAATTGAATGTGTACAAACGGATAGCTCTATATGCATAAGACATAGGCACATATTCATGTTTCTGATACAGACACTCAGGCAGGCTTCGTTTGCATTTTATAAAGTCCGCAGACGAAATAACGATTATGATCTTTTGTGGGCATCCGTGCGGCTTACCTCGGGCCGGTTAACTTTGTAAGTCTGCCACAATTACTCGTACCTACGGCCGTTTAATAAGAACACCTTGGGAGGAACATTCAGTGGATTTTTAAGACTTCCCGTCTCGACTCTCGACCCGTTTTGTCGCGTTCATATGAACTCAGTTACACGTACGCTCTCTCCCTTTAATCCACTCAATAAAAGTAATCGTGCGTACAGTTATTGGAATTGCTTAATCAAAAATACTGTTACTGTGCTGCTTTTACCTGCGCAATTCTCGTTTACTATTGTGCCCTATAACTTTCCAACTTTATCCACGTATAATGTACTTTTAAATTAAATATACGGTTTGTTGTTAATTTTCTTTATGTTAATCTGGGTACATTTATCGTATGATACCTACGGGAAAAATATATATAGTGTAAGTACGATAACTAGCGATACGACCCCGGCTCTGCACTTTCAAAATTTTTCAAGTCTTTTTCTCATAAGTTCTTCTTTCTTCAAAAGTTCTTTCTTCTTTCAAAAGTTGATATTTTCAAAAATCCTTTCTTAAGTAAAGTTATATATGTTCTAAATTTCAGATTTTCAGATAGTAGGCTGTGGGTTGATAGTCAGTCAGGACAAACGTTTTTTTGAGTATAGATGACAGACATACAATGGCATGTTGAACTAAAATAAATAACAAAAATGAGCCGTTATCTATGTATGCTTGTCCGCAGCCTTCTTCTAAAGCACCCAACGTATTTTGATACAGTTTTCACTAATCAAGGTTTTTGTATATTTTCTAAGAAAAATTTCATCAATGCAAAGCTGGGGGCATATTATAAAATAAAATCATTTTATAATACGCTTCTGTCTGTTTCCGTGTTAACTTCTTCTAAACCAAATGGATTTTAAACTCAATGTGTTTATTTTTTTAGATGATCCCTTAAGATTCAGGTACCCTATGTCCTTTTCTGGATGAAAGGTACGTCCTATGTCTTTCTGTATCCCTGACAACGTGTATGCAAAATGTTATATTGATCATTTGAGTTAAGGCGAGAAAGTGAACAAACAAAGAAACTAACTTTCGCATTTAGATAATTAGCTAAGATGCTACATTTATATTTCAAATTAATAACTTAATAGCTTAACTTGTGTAACTATATTACATAATTATATTATTTTCAATTTGACAATCAAACATAAATAAAGCCTATAAAAACTTTTCTAATATCCTAATCTCGTTTCATACTGTTCAAAATTTCTTAAAACAAGCTGGCAAAATTTTGTCTTGTATAAGTATCGTTCAGACATGGAGTTGTTTGCTAAATCTTAGCCGATGCAGAGTGGAGTGTACCTCTGATTGTCTGGAGACGACCCCTCTCTAACGAGCCAGTCATTCCTGCCTCCCTGAATTGTTTGTCGCCGCAACACTGCTTTTGATCCTATTGCACTTTACTTTGATGATCATCGGACTTTGTCTTCAACTTAACCATTAACTAACTAATGCGGATTGTACTACTTATTCTTAATGCGCTTTTTCCTGTGATTAACAAGGTTTTTTTTAGAATAACTATAGACAGCTCTTTCAAATTCTCTTTTTATGTAGTACTTTAAATTGTGACTTCTTCTAAACCACACAACGGATTTTGACACAGTTTTAACTAATAGAAAGAGAAACGAGGACTTTTTTTGGATATAATGGGCCGCTAGTTAAAATTGTGTCTCTTTTTGTATGTGAATTTTAGCTTAAATGATTTGATACTAATAAGGAAATCAGAGGGTCCTGTATCTTGTACCAAGTTTATACGATAAACTTTGTTCTTAGGTTGCTACCGTCGCTTATTAACCAAGCAACACCAAGGAAATCCAAGTGTGCTGTCGCCCCTTAATATAAATAAAGGGTAGACAAGGAAGTATGACAACGGTGTTATATTAATGGTGAATGGTAAAAGTACGGACTGTAATATTGCAGTGTACTTTGTATTTTTCGCAATCTTATTAATACTGATACACGGAAATGTATAGTAAATAAAGACAGCCACTAAAGAATTTTATAAACCGAACTATACAACAAAGTGGTGGGTGATTCACTTAAGCTGGCTTATTGGACAAAAATAAACGCCTGTTTGCTACAAACGACAACTGCAGTTTTCATTGTCCTCGAAGAATACCGCTTTATTGCCCGCAAAACCAAATATCTCCTTTTATATCTCAGTTTTATATCGGAGTACGCTTATAGTACCTACGAGCGATCCAATATACCTTAGTACGTACAAATACCTATATACTCTCTTTAATATGCCATATTAGTTTGCTTAATATACTTTATTTATTTATTTATACTTCCGTATATTATATTATTATACTTCTGTAATTATTCTTTTGAGACACAGTTCACAGAGAGTGTTATGTATGAAATGTATAGATACCGAACATAATTAACTAATTGTAAATTCAGGTAAAATAAGAACTAAAGACATACCTGTCTTTTTCTTCTGTAAGGGGGTGGTTACTGACGCCAGACGGACTGTCGAAATGACTGCAAAACGCAGTGTGCCCTGCCACTACTTTGCCAATTTGGATAAATTTCCAAATACAATCAGCTTCAAAACAATTTTCACCTTAATCTATTGTTGATCGTTTACATTTGGTAAAAAAGGTTTTTACATGAAACAATTTTAGAATCAATCGGTACAAAATATGAGGTAGCAATTTGTAGGGAGTTCGGTCGGCACTCATGTGCATTGTGAAGAAGAATCAAATGAAGCGTGGTAGGTAGCGCACGGGGCAACTACCGGAAATAATGTCAAAGCTTGTATTGTACCGAGGCGGACGGACCGGTAGGCGCCCGCGCCACGCGCTGGACCTACTTTCCTATCATTGCGCATTGATTCTAATTGAAATTTAAACTAATGAACCTTCGCTTACTGTACAATTGTTAAGGCAATGTGTGTAAAATGCGAATATTTTATTGATTTATTTAAAAGAATATTTATTATATTACTAGCGACCCGCTCCCGGCTTCGCCTGTTTTTTATATATATAGCGGTTATATAGACAGACAGACGCGTAAAGCGACTTCAATTTATACTATAAAATAAAAATAAAAAAAACACTTTAAAAACCTATTATATTTCTAGTCATTGAAATTAATAGTATTCAAATTAAGTACTTTGTAATTTAACTTGTGTGTATTTGCTGTTAGAAGCATTATCTATTTATTGTACGTCGACCCAATTTAGCCTCGAACCTCGCCATTACGGGACCCTTCGACAGCACAATAAAAATGATTTATAGAGCTACCAGATCGTCTGCTCAAGAATATAATACGACTTTATTTATTGCGAGTGAAACTGATAATAAAAAACTGGCCGAAAGAGACGCGACGCAGTGCCGACGACGCCTCGGTCGCTTTATTTGAAAACTATTGACATACTATTTCACTATTTGGGTTTTGTTACAATGGGTTTAATAAATGGAAAATAAGAAATTATAGCCCAATGGATTGTATGATCGGCTGCTTGAACTGTTAAGTATAAATAATGATCAATGATAAATAATAATAGGACATGCGCCTACGTAGATATGTGAATCGTCGCCGGTTCTCACATCGAGGAGACAGATTTTATCAAGTAGTGAAACTTTATCTATGGAGGCTGTTACAGATAAATAAATAAATAGATGAATGAATAAATGTATATGGAAATATCAATGTCATTTTTTTTTAAATTTAAGTATACAGGATTCTGCCAGAATACCCTTGATATTGTATATGTCAGTATAAATATTTTTTAAAGAAAGGGAATTCTTTTAAGAGATTTATTATTAAAATTTACTCGAAGGTACATATTTGAAATAAAATAAAAAATCTAAAAATAACTTTAATATAACTTTTTATTCAAAAATCTATTTGAAAACGAAATATAACAGGAAAATTTAAAAGAACTAGAAAAATAATCCTTTTTTATCCTATCATATATACGGGGTCTATTTTTATATTTATTTTAGTTGTGGAAGAATATCTGCGTTACAATTTCTAATATGGAATTTATGTAAAATGTTTGAACAATAAGTATTATGGTAGTGATTATTAAGCAGTTACGGTTTCATTATTGGCCACATATTTGCGGCTCGCATAGCCACGTCGAACGCGTTCAGCGGCCATCGGCTCGCTTACTGAACAAACTAATCTGAAAATTACACGCGCCCCATCCCCCTTTCACCCCATCGTTACCCGTGCTGCCCACGGGGCGGCAAACTGGACAAAACATTGACAAACTATCCCCATGCCATTTTACTGTTCACCTATTTCATTAAACAATGTTCAAATTTATAATATCGAATTCTAAAATCAACCCATCTGACACTCAGACCAAATAAAAACTTATAACAGATTTTTACTGGGTTTGTAAACATGTAGTGCGTAGCCTGGTGTTGCCATAATAATTCATTTTTAGTCATTTTTTTAATTATTTATTTTTTCAAAAGGTACACCAAAAGCACAAACAAAAACACAATAATTTTTGCAAAATTTTTTTATTGAAAATATTGGTTTCTAAGTTGTTTTTTGCTGCTTTTGATTTTTTGAAGACTGGTTTTTACCCCTATAAGATAAAGATAAGTTTTGTCTGAGTAATGGTATTTCTAAGTACCTAATTCTAAGTAGTAAAGCTCTAAGTAACGAGCAAATTATCTTTTAAAACTACACAATTACATGCTAGTTTACTCAACTCTTATCCATGATGTAGTTTACTCTTAAAACTAATAGAAACTGAGTTAAAGAAGCCACTATTAATTTCCGGTTGACTAGTTGCCACATCACTTAACTTGTTACCTTTTCTCATAAAATATTTACGTAATAAAATCAGATAAACGTTGCCACAAAGTAGAAAATCCTTCGCCGTGGGGCCGAGACATTAATTTGAAGCAAGCAATAAAGGCGCAAAGAGATGTCTTCACCGCGGCTGCGGTAGCGGGCGAAAGACGGAGTCACGACTCGCCCGGTGACGCTCTTAAACGGCGCTCTATAAATTTCTCAATAAAAACTCCGCACCGAGCTAGGCTACGGCAAAATACACCTTCTGAAGGACGTCTGAAACACAACGTTAGGATCAAATTACACGAGAGAGATGTGCACTTTCGTAAATGAGGGTAAACGAGGAAATAATTTACTTTGATATGATTCCTTCCGAAACACGGCGGCACGGAAAATTAGAACCTAACCCGTTCACACAAGACTGTTATTCCGGCGGCGGGCGTGCGGGCAAATAGAATTTTTGGCAATTGATTTTCGCTAGGAGATTAACGCTGTGGCTTTAGTTCGCCGCGCGTCGTGTCGTAAAATGTAAGCGAGACTTATTCGATTAAATTTGGCGACATTATAACAATCTCAGCCAACTCATTTTAGAGGAAGACGCGGTGACAGGACCTCGTCGCCGGCTCATTAATTATTCTGATTAAATTCTAAGATCTCAAAATTGTATTTTAAAATTTTAAAGATTTATGTTACATTAAAATCCCACAAATATTGTTACTCTTTGTTGATTACTCTTTCACGCTAACACGGCTTAACGGATATAGATGAAATTTGGCACACAGATAGTTTATTACCTGGATTAACATGTAAGATACTTTTTATTCCGGTATATTTTTATCTGGGCAAAAAATATCTGGCCACTATTGTCACATCGATAAAGATGTCAGGCGTTACATCAGGTGTTATATTTTTAATTTTTCAACGCAGACTAACTCACAGGCACCAGCTAGTACATCATATTTTAGTAGCGTCTGATCTTGTTTCATATAATTATAATATATGATTTTTGAATGCATTATATAGCTAGAATATAAATGGTCGATTGATTGGAATTCCCGCTTGTTGATCGTAATACTTAGAACGCAATCTGCATTTTCCTATACCTGTTTACGAACAATATTTACCATAAGTAACCAAATTACCAATCACAATGATTGAGGGACGGACGGGAAGAGAGTTAGTTGAGAGAAGATTACATAATCAGATACCCATTACGCATTACGCAGTACTTACAAATACATTGAATCTATTTCCTTCCAGGACTTGTATATTTCTTCCAAGAATAATTAATAGTCAAGAAATTATCACCCAGCGGAACTCATAAGCCAACGTGCTGTTATTCTCTAAGACGGTTATTACCACCAATCGAGCTACACATATTATAACTTTGTATAGTCGGTGTTTTTTTTGTCGCCTATAACTCGTTAAAACATTCATCAAACAAAAATGTATTACAAATATATACCTACATAGAAAGTCATAGAAAGAGAGGACAGCTTTTCCTAAAGACGTTCCGATATACTATGTATTTTACAGCGATCTAAATACACGAGCTTAGGTTGTGTTTCACTGAGTGTTCTACCTTAAAAGTTTCACCGTCGCTAACACTTGAAATAACAACGGACCATTAGATAAGTCGTGTTTATCCAAATTCACTTAGAAACACTCCCTATATTCGACCGAACACTCCATTGTAAAACTACGTGGTTTCACTGATTGAATTCTTTCACAGTTCCAACTTTATTTTTCACAAAAGTATATGTACTATTGGAATGATTTATTCGTAAAAATGATTTAGATTTGAAATTGTAGTCGAAACATTTTTGTGTCATGATGCAGAAAAAATCGTATAATTTGAAGTTGACATTCATATTTCCATTTTTAAAAGCGTCATAAAAATAATAATTTTTAATTTATATTTTTTATGACATTGAATAATTTAAGATTGATATTAGGGGTTAAAATATGAAATTGCCGATTTGTACTGAAAAATAAAAATTCGTTTTTTTTTTTTAATTTAACATATTTATTTAATCAAAATAATTACCATTATTATCTATACATTGCTGCCATCTAATAGGAAGCTCATTTATGCCTTTGCGATAGAACTCTGGTGATCTAGATTCGACAAACTGTGTGAAAGCATTTTGCACTGCCTCCTGAGAAGAAAACTTTTTATCACGCAGAAAATTGTCCAAATCACGAAAAAAATGGTAGTCCGTTGGAGCAAGGTCTGGCGAATACGGAGGGTGACGAATGGTTTCTAATTGCAGTTCCTGTAGAGTTAAAACGGTTTCTCGTGCTGTATGAGGTCTCGCGTTATCATGGAGCAATAATGGTGAAGATCGATTCATAAGTCGGGGCTGTTTCACTGCTAGTTTCGCTATCATTGTTCGGAGTTCGGCGCAGTAGACATCTGCCGTTATTGCTTGACCAGATCGGAGAAAGCTATAGTGAATAACACCCCGCTGAGACCACCAAACAGTTACCATTACCTTTTTATTGGTAAGCTTTGCTTTAGGACACTGTTGCGGCGTTTGGCCTGGGGTCAGCCATTGCATTTTCCGCTTACGATTATCGTAAAGAATCCATTTTTCATCACATGTCACAATTCGATCCAATATTCCTTCATTTCTGTATCGATTCAACAAGGCAACGCAAGTTTCAACACGCGTTTCTTTCTGCAGATCAGTCAAATCATGAGGCACCCATTTTTCATATTTTTTTATTTTATTGATTTGACGCAAATGAGTCAATATTGTTGGTAAGGTAACGTTAAACCATGCCGCTAATTCCTGGGTAGTTTGGCTCGGATCGGCTTCCACCATCTCTTTCAAATCATTGTTATTCACCTGTGTGGGCGGTCTTCCACGTGGTTCGTTCTTCAAATCGAAGTTTCCATCACGAAAGCGTTTAAACCAAAATCGCACAGTGCGTTCATTAGCAGTCCCCTCTCCAAACGCAACATTAATATTGCGAGCTGTTTCTGCCGCGTTAGTTCCGCGTCGGAACTCGTATTCAAAAATCACACGAATTTTCGAAGTATCCATCTTTATTGTCTAAGCTGAATAAAAAAAAAACAACTGAAAGTTGATAATCGAATGTTGCACATTTTTTAAAAGAATAACTACATAGGTACCGTATGAAAAAAGTTTCACTCAAAAATCTCAAACCATGAAGGTTCTATGTCAATTCGAAGTACCTATTACAATAAAACGGCAATTTCATACTTTAACCCCTATTATTTATTTATACAATATCATTAAAAGATGCTTAATTTTCAACTTCAATAAGTTTAATAAAAAATAACTTTAAGTAGGTAACTAAATATTGATTGTCCCCTATTAGTATAAGTCGACTTTTTTTTTGACGAGCCCATTGGTCGAGTGGTTACCATCCGTGGACGGTCAGCCTGCCCAAAGATTTTTATATAAAAATAATCTAATTTATTGTTTTTCCTTTTCATCTCAGCATCAATATCTCGTCTACTAATTTAACCCCTCTAAGGCTCAAAACCTTTAGTAAAATGTTACTAAACTGAAATATTCTTTGAAAGACTATTCGTTAAACACCCTGAAATATTTCAGAATATTTCAGGATATTCAGAAAATTTCGTCAGGATTTTGATTTAATTGTTATATTACATGTATGGATTATCTGTAGTTTTTTTATTAGAAGAAATAACACTAAATATAAGCTTAACACGTTCGAAAGACGGCGTAGTCATTTTCCGTACTGCTACTTATGAAAACAATGTAATACGAACACAATACGTATAAGAGTTAGAGATAGTGCAGGTAGTAGCAAGTAATTGCGAAGAAACGGTGGAGTATCATTTCTAATCGATTGCGAGTGTAGCCAGCTTTCGCGGTCCAATCTCATAGTGTTCTATAAAAGTGGTTCTACGATACCTCGTAGGCTGCTACGATGCGAATTTCCACCGTAGCCACGTAATAGCCCTTCGCTGAGCTTATTACCCGACGCCATCTATTGAGAACGGCTTTACAGGGAAATCCCAAATAGGTTGTAGTCGATGTTATAGTTAGTGTACTTCCAACCTATTATCTATATGTACATGATAATACGTTCTCTATTTTATAGTTCATACGTTTTTAAGTATCTAACCAATAAATCTATTTCTTTGTTGGTAACATGATACTCGTAATCTGTACTTATTATTTAACTACAATATATAAAATATGTATGTCTCTTTGTTATATTATAACAATTAAACACACTCATTTATTTTAAACGAGTGCAGACATATATGCACTTTCGTTGAAATAGTCCTTGAAGAATATTTTAAGGAAAAAAGGGCTTAAACAAATTTTTAGTCCGATAAATCGAGCCAAAATTCTGAGTAATTTGATTTTTTTATCCATTTAACCAACGAATATATTTTTAAAAGTGATGTATTTGGGAAATATGGCTTCATATTTATAATTTATTATTTATTACTTTAATTTATTCAATTTCTGCGTCATTTTTATAAATGACGATCATATGTTATATAATAAGATGCCGACATTTATCCTTTGAAGAATTGCAGACAAAATGATGTTGTTAGCCTTCAAGTACACTGAATAAGAATGAAATAAGATCTTCATGAAATAAGATTAAATTAAAGAATATTTTAATGTGTTTAAAATAAAAAAAAAATTAGTTTAGTATTAATTTGGTCTTTATTTCATATGTACTTTTGAAGATATTGAAGATTTTATAACAAGGACATTTAAAAAAATATTAATAATCGAGATAAGGTAGTAAATTTAATCTTCTAACTGAGTAGACCATCAATTTTTAATTATATTGAAATTTTCCTTACATTTTTCCCTTGGAATCCGATCAAATAACTGGACTGTAAAATTGTTTACAAACTTCAACTGGAAGTATGTTTATGAAAAAACAGTGAAGCACTTAATTTGAGTCTGTTCCCCGAGCCGACACTCAAATAAGTTGTGACTTATTTGGCGCAGTTAAAGAGTGAAGACCTACTAATTAAAGTAAGTTCTCGAGTTCGGCAGTTGTGGTATGCGGCTAGACGGCATCTTGCTAACTTTTATCCCTGATGGGACCGGAACCAACTTTCAAAGTAAGGAAATGGCCCGTACCCGCAGACGACCGCTTAGATTACGCCGAGATAGATTATAGATCTTGTGTTGGGTTTGCGTTAAATTGAAGATTTCGAGAAAACGGCAAAACACGCCCCCGGCGTTAGAGGTACTGGCTATTAAAGTAAAGTCGTTTTAGAACGACCACAGTCCGGATACAATTACAGGCGGCTATCGTCGCCACTGACCGCAGAATTGCATGGAAATATGGGATCTCATCCGTAATGGAGAAGCTCTCTCATTATCGCTGTGCGCTTGCAACTGCGCTTCCTTTAATACCCTATGGGAAGATGTAATTTTCTTCAAATACTCACTATTAGTATGGATAAAATAGTACTTAACCAGTACTATTAGTGACAACGTTCGATTGAGATAAATATAAAAGATCTTTTATATCTAATTGGTACCACCTACCTATTATTTTGTTTTCCTTATATTCAGACCCTACCTATATTTTGTTAAACAGTTATATGATCAAAACTAATAAGTTTTTATGCTTTGAGATAGGTGTACCTATGAGTGGAGGGACTAAATCGCGTTTTGCTTGTTATGACCCAATGTGTACCATAGCAATGAACTGCTACCCACCCGTTTGGCGGCAGTTGAAAATATATTTTTGTATTTGAATATATTTTTTTCCTTAAAAAGGAATTGAACTGCATCTAATTGAAAAATTCTTTCACTCTACATTACTCAAAGACAAACATAGGTCATACCTACATAATTATTTTTACGCGCTGTAGTTCTTTGAAATTTTCGTTCGTTGAGATTTTTTGAAAAACTCACAGGAACCTGACATATTTTTTTCAGGATAAAAAGTATCCAACTATATATGTTAATCCAACTATATCTGTGTGCCAAATTTATCCAAATCAGTTCAGCCATTTTTTGCGTGACTGTGTAACAAACATTATAAATGTTAAAAAAATTATATTAGCTTTTATATTATTGGGATCACAATAAAACCATTCATTGTAATCTTTAAGCTCTGATATGAAAGCTACACAACACGTAGAGTAGTTAACCGTAATATCAATAAAGAAGGGAATAGCTCAAAGTTCCGTCCAGTCGGGTGGAGGACACCTGTCCTCCTTCGAGTGTGGTTTAGGTGTCGACTTTCCTCCAACACTTAAAATATGGCGTATCATTTACCCGTCTACGGTTTCTCGTTTGTACAGTGAGATTCTCGTTTAAAGAATATCACATTTATGAACGAAATGGAGTAACTTTTCCATCAATCAATGTTAGGGTATTTTTTATAACAAACACAACAAAAGAAAGTCAGCAAAATCGGTCGTACCATTTTCATGTCATATATTTATTTATTTAGTTTAGAATTTAATTAACATAATAAATAAATATCGAAAGTACTATCGATATAATAAATAAATAATAAAACTAACTAAACTAAATAATAAATAATCGAAATAATAAAAAAATATTGCAAAAATAATAAAAACATTGAATAGGCTTAAGCAAATACATTTTTACTCAATAACACAAGCGGTAATATCTGAAGCTACTTACAAAACGTTTTACCCTATTTCTATTTGTCCTCACCGCTGTATTATTTGCCTATTTAAATATGTGACACAGTTTTCTCCCCCTTTAAAAAGGGTGATAAAAGCCTGCAATGTCAACACGCTGTACAAAAGTAATCTCAACAGTTTATTCCCTTTTTTTCTTCGCAAATTCTTTTCGTGAAGCGACTAAATTTTCTACACATAATATACCATGTATATGTAACAAACATTGTTTGCGTAACGAGCAGTTTTTATTGACGCAGCTCTTATTTTCTAATAGAAGTAGTGGATAATAATTTATTATTTACGAAATCTAACTGCAACGTATAAATTTCGTATGAATTAATATATTAATTTAAAATTTTAATGTTTCATTAACATTTATGTAGTTATGCAGACATGAACTATCACAATCATATTATTTATTTCACAAATTTACATTATTTATACATTGGCTTTATACATTACATTACATTATTTATACATTATTTATACATTATTATACATTATTTATACATTATTTATACATTGAAGGAAGCTTCCTTTTAAGGTTAAAAAACTTTAAAAATAATAATATGAAGTATATATTTATTATCATAATTTAAATCTAAAATCGAAAACATTATAAATAATTAAGCATTAAATATGTGTGCGTGTGTGTGTGATAAAAATTATGGATTATGTATTTTATAATTTCATACGATTGAAATTATGATTGACTGTATAGTACAGTCACAGTATTGCAATATAATATATTGGAAAGTTTTCCGGGAGATTTGAAAATTGATAATTTTATAAATTTTGATCTGCTCTTTCCGAATTTTGACTTTGCCACCTCGTATTTTTGCTGCTCGCGTGCAAATTGGAGGTATTCGTTTTTTTGCTCACTTAAAGAGTGCATAACGTCATTTAAGGCACTCAAAGAGTTTCATACAAGATTATACCTCAATTACTCCATTTGGCGGAAGTAATCACCCCTTTACAGAAGACCACAATGAATAAACAAACAGCTTTCGGTTAGTTTGGTTGTGTTTCAGTGTGTGATTAAGCGATGCCAGAGCCCAGTTCCTTTAACCCCACTACGGTCTTTAATCCCACTAAGGTTGGTTGCGCACTTGCTGCACCCGTGGTGTTGTTTGTGTTAATAGGAAGTACCTACCATCAAGTCAGACAGTCAGAAATTTACACAAAAAATATTACATAAATTACATAATATTACATAATTACATAAA
The DNA here is from genome assembly GCA_936446665.2 of Synanthedon andrenaeformis. Taxonomy (NCBI): domain Eukaryota; kingdom Metazoa; phylum Arthropoda; class Insecta; order Lepidoptera; family Sesiidae; genus Synanthedon; species Synanthedon andrenaeformis. Next base: position 5,292,685 of record OW387781.2, on the reverse strand, counting down.
AAATAAAAATACCAATAGAAGTATTGAACTATAGTATAGGCTCTATTGTATTCACATATTGTATGTATAGGCGACCAGTGATCTGTCTGTCCGTTGAAAAAGTTGACAAACAAAAATCATTGAAAAAAAAACGTAGATTCATAACTGCATAATAACCGCTCAATATAAATAAAAAATAGTTAGACAAAGACAGTTGAACGGTTATTTTCTACCGCTTACAACATAGTATTGGATGTGCTTATTAAATCGCTAAAGTAAATGTATGCAAAAGCGAATGTCATGGCGACAGTAACACACGTGTCAGCGGCGGGTATGAAGCTCACCACAACGGCACCGAGTGGCCGTTCTATTTACGTTGGTATCTGCAATCATGTACTGAACACAATGCAGGCGGCGGGATATCACAATCTATATGTTACTCTAACAAAGAGGTCCGACGCGCTGCATATTGTGAAATTATGAAAGGCGTGAATAGATTGACCTAGTTATACGTATGTTACAGAAAATTAGTCACCCTTTGATAAAAGCTATATTTAGATCGAGTGAGTCTTGTCTGCGAATTCACGTGTTTGTGATTCAGTTTTATTTTTTTATACTCTTATAATTAAAATCTTACTTTGAAAATATGTATGATCATGTATTGTAAACCAATTGGACTTTAAAAGTTGGGACTGGCGTATTTAAAAGTTAGAACTATCACAGCAAACATGTCTTCAGATATATTTTTGTTTTACTTGTAACAATTATCTAAAAGATTAACGTTTCAATTCACTTCAAGTACTTCAAGTAGCACCTTATTCTAAATAATGTCCAGATTACAAAACATATGGAGTACTTTCTCATCTCTTAGTATCAATATCAGAGTAAGTATAGCTTATCAGTAGGTATAGACTATTTGTGTGTGTTCTACAGGCAGTACAATAATGAGTGTTCTGGTGAATTGTACGAGCTAATTCCTTGTCCGGGTTTTGAGTACTGTACTGACTGCCACAAATGCCGAATTCGTCCCTATATCTTGCATAAAATACCGCCTACGCATGGTGAATTTTTTACGTCGGGGACAGCTAAATGAAGAATTATCTTCCTATCTGGGTATTTCCATACCACTTAACATGGCCCTCTTAAAGGGAGTTGTATATTACTTGTAATGTTGCCAGCGCAACTACATCCTCGCCGGTGTTACTGGTGTGTACAATTACTATCTACCATTACGTGAATCATCAACTTTCTGTATTACTTTTTTTTTTACTAAAATGAAACGTATATTTTGTAACTAACCCCGTTTGAGTTGCTAATGATTTTGTAGTTGTACATAGTTGCTTTGTGCATAAAATAACAAGATATACCGGTTTCAAAATAGGAATGCAAATCTGTTTGCATTTTGACCACATCCGAAAACCTATGTGCTACATATGCGGCTTACACTGTCGCCAAATAACAAACAATAGACTAGTATGTACACTAGTTTGTGGAAAGTACATATGTGACTGATTGTAGTCCATTTTCTTGCTACCCTGTACATTTATCGTACATTCCACCGTCTCTATTCAATTTCCTCTTTACCCAAATGTCGGTTCATTGATTTAAATGAAAAACAACTTTGTTCACACAAATTTAATAGGAATATTACTCTCGCAAAATTGCAATAACCATATTATAAGAGCGACAATATTGGTTGGAAAAAAAGTCAAATTATGATCGAGTGTTACTAGCGAGTGGTGTCAAATGAACATACTAAAAAAACACATTACTTTTTTAGTTTATGAAGAATACTATTGATACATAATTTTGAAGTGTTCAACAATCAATTGGTTTCATGAAGTATTTTTAGCAGCAAAGCCATATATTATTTAGTACTGAGTTTTATTTATTTATTAATTGTTGTTGTTATTTTTTTATTCATTTGTATTAATTTTTGTTTAAACATGAGTGAAATTTATGACTTGAAAAGATTTTATCCTACCTTTTTTCCCATTTCCTTTTTTCATTTTAACACATTATTGTCGCCCTCATTGCATTAAATCAAACTGGAATCCTGAGAAAAGACATGGGCTACTTTTTAAACACAGGGAAAGGACACACAGGCGAAGACGTATGCAAAATTTAGAACTTCATAAAAAAATTAATCAACTTAGTTATTGAAAATAATATTTTCGCCATAACATCATGGTAGCGAATATATGGAATTGTGTACGTAAAATGATTTGTATAATATAATAGGAAGAAAGACAACGCTGTACAACTTTAAAGGAGTTGTTTATGGGTCGCTCATAATTTCATAAGTAAAGCATGAAGCTTTCCACTGAGTGAAGTTATGAGAACAATATATGCTGTTTACATAAACACGCTACTCTAAGGCTGACTAATGCTATTTTTTCATACTTTTCTATAGCTACGGTATTGTCTTGTCCAACCAAATGGTATGAATCAAAGAATCTTTTTTAAATTAATTTTATGACCCCAACCCATGATAAGAATCATATTATGTATACATTTGTTTGTCTATTTGTATGCTTATTTATTCCACATGATGCTAAAATAATAATAAAGCTAAAGAGTTTGAACGCACTAATCTCTTGAACTAAGTACTAGTCGGTGAAACCACAGGACACAGCTAGTGTACTGTAATAATATTCCGGAAAATTAACATGTATGTATATTATATTACATCATATTATAATGGTAGAGACGCAACTGCCGAAAGAAATTTTAACAAAAATCTAAATATAAATAAATGTAAATTAGTAATTTTTCTTATAAATATTTAAGTTTTCCATGAATATTTTCTATGTGCTTAAGTAATTGAATAAAGATAGGAAAATTTCCACCGTCGTCCGTCAAATAACCGTGAAATTCATCACTCTGTAATTAATCGCTTAATGCAAATGCTTAAAAATAACCCTGCAATATCCAATTTAAGTTTAATTTTCAAACCATAAATTCGGTTTAGCTCCCCGGAGCGGCGCGGCGCGGGATTGAGTCGTTGACTCGTCTCTCGGTTAAATTGCAACCAACATTTTTATCCCTTTGTATTGTAGTTGGGAAATTTAAGAGAGGATCCTTTTATAGTCTTTGTAATTTTGTAACTCGTTTTGATTGTCAGTCGATGAAACGCGGTGCTTGTTGCGGTTGAAAAACTCCGATTGTTGAAATTAAATCCGGGCAAAATGTAAAATATTATTCGTGGCTGGTATTATTTTAGTCACTCTTCAAAGTCCTTTTTTTAATTGAATTTCGCAAATAGCTCTAAAGAGTAATGTAGTAGGTGTACAGTACTGAGACAAATGCCATTTACGAAACTCGTTGTAAGTTTTAAAATTCATTTTAGTTACCGTTTTAGTCTAAAAAAAATAGCGACGATTTTCACCCCTTACACCAAATGTAATTTGCTGAACAATAATTTTCCTGGAGTTTTATTTATATTATATTTTGCACCTATTTTAGTTTTAATGAAAAATAATTATTATTTTTTACCTTAAGGTCGATAGACAGGCTGACGGTCCAGTTGATGGTAGGTGGCTACTTCACCTCTAACACAAGCAACTCCACAGGTGCCGCAAGTGCGCAGCGGATCATAGTAGCATTGAGGATAAGGGATTGGGATAGGGAAACGGTCTCTGGCATCCCTTGGTTCCTGCCTCCAATCGGGCTGCCCAAATGACTGCGAAACGCAATGTGCCCTGCCACTACTTTTCAGATCCAGACCAGAGCCAACTTTGAAAAGTTCATTTCCTAAGTTGACCCTGCTGAGAAACGAACCCGAGACGAACTGGAACAGAGCGTGAAAGCAAGCACACTAACCACCGTTCCTACGGGTTCAAAAACGGCTGCTATTATAGTATTCGTACACTTGCACCCATTGAATTATCAAGAGGCGACGGAGCTACTTACAATCAAAAGGATCGTTAGTCCGCATTTAAATAAAAGTAACCTGCATATTTACAATATTAGAGTATTATTAAATATTTTTATACGCTTCGTGAAATAGCGTTGAACGTGCGAGGAAGCTACGCTATGTAGTCGTTAATACAGTCGAGTTAGCTCCCAGGTTGCAGTTGCAAATGTGACATTTAAATATGAATATGTCGTTTTCCATTGCGTCTCGTGTAAGCCCAGCTAATAATCTGTGATTTTTCCGCACATCTGCTCCCGTAGCGAGAAGTCGGTAAGTATAGATGCAGCAGTACTGAGTCGCGCTTTCAACGTCTTGCAATTAAAGCTTCGCTGCACATTGATATGCAGGTTACTTCATTAAAACTTGCAACTATCTGTAAATACATATTTCAATGCGTCCATGCAATTTAAAGTTCAATAATTGTAGAAAATAACAAGTCGTTTGAGTGCACGTCTCCGAACGCTAATTCTACCACTTAAAAGTGAAAGCATGACACAAATATTTCTGATAAACTTAGCGACCCACTCGCATTTGGGAGCATTTCGTGACAGTAGACATTTCTTACAAATTGATGTCACACGTCGCTCAGAAAAAGTTTTTTGATTCATCTCGCGGAGGAGAGATTATTCACGAATAATCTCTCTTTATAATACTTTAATAATAAAGTATTATATAAGGTCAATGCAGCCCAATGTAATGTAACATGTAACAATGACAATGCTAGAATTTCTTTTTTTTTATAATATCCTTTAACACAATAGGCACAATTATTACAATTATTTATTTTTTAAAAACAAATAAATAACTTCGTAAACAAATAATAAATTTCGTGTCACGTTGTTTGTCCGCGATGAACTCCTAAGTAAACCGATTTTAAGTGCAGTTTGATCCAACTTGACAGATAAGATAGTTTATATCTTAATTTATAGTCGCAATATATTTATTTTGCAAATTATTTGTTTTATATTATAACAAAGAGTTATAGATTCCACAAGATTGTAACAGATGGCGGTGTAATGTAATTTACCGGCTGGATTGAGTAAGTATCCAATAGATGGCGCTATGTTAAAAAGTTATCTGTGAGTTCCATAAGATTCTAACAGATGGCGATGTAAGGTAATTTATCGGCTGGATTGAGTATAAAATTGCAGCCGTGCGAAGCCGGGAGCGGGTAGATACTATAACATATTTCACATAAGAGAAAAGTAATTCCTTGTTGTTTTTCAATCGTTTCAAAAAAACGATTTTGTTTGTCAAAAAAAAAATTATTTTCAAAGCATATTTTCGTTGTATCTAAAATTTTCCAATTGTTAGTGTTCTAACATTTTAAATATTTTAACATTTTTGTTAATTTTTATCTTCATAGACTCAGTCCATTACTCAGGCTACGAAAGATGTTATAGCTGCTTTCTTTGTAACCATTTCTCATCAACATTCACATTGAAATGCTCACACGAAAATAAAATACTACCAAACATCCAATAAAGGATTTCAACCAAAGGAAGTTAGAAGATAACCTACTTATCGAACCGGCGTGTTCTATTTGCCTGTAATAATCGCGATGACAATCTCATATTACATAAAAGATTTTTCCTCCTTTTCGATCGAAATGCGATTTTCTCCCTAAAGAATTATTGCCGGGTCGTCTCGAATTTTTTCGCCATTCAAAACCGAGGAGTACCATGCTATAGGAAATTTTTGAATGTCCTACCATGAATAAGAAATTGCGTCTCTAAGAAGCTTCTAGACGAACGCACAATGTAAACGAAACAAGAAAGCAAAATACTTTTTAAATTAGATTTCCATTACCTAAGATAACAATCCATACTTAATATTTATAAATGTGAAAGTAGCTCTGTCTGTCTGTCTGTCTGTCTGTTACCTATTCACGCCTTAACTAATCAACCATCTTCTTACACATCTTTACTCAGTATAAAATACAGTCGCTTACCGCCGTCTGTTCCTCTATGTAGGTACGCTTAGAACTTTTCACTACTTTTCACACACGCTGTTTTCACTACTGGAAAGAGCATTATACGAGGAAAGCTTTTATATTGTATAATTTGCAGAAAAAAAATTATACCCTTACGTAGCCGGGCGCTGGCCGCTAGTAAAAATATAAATCCAACACCTGGCAAAACTATAACATAAATAAAGTTTGATTAAATTATTTCATTACAGGCGCTAGTTTACTATAAGGAAACTATTATTTTCATTCATTAAAAACAAATCTCTTATATTTATTTTATTCACCCAGATGTACAGTTTTGTTTCATTACCTAACTTCGCCGTTAGAACCGGATCTGTTTAATGTAATTCAACACCATCAATTAGTTGCCAACAACATTATTCACTGCCAATTAATTAATCACTTCTAGCGCGCACATTTATAATCTCATTTGTTATCAAATATTAGAAGGATTTTGATGGGGATTGCTATTTTGCAAACGCACATGATTCGTTAAGGCGGCTCTCTCCAAAATTCGTCATTCAAGATCATGTTTTACTAAGAAACGCTAATGTTATAATGTTATAATGCTAATGAATACAATTGTAGATGTGAAAAAATATATGTGAATTTTGAGTATATCATCTGTAAAAAGACATCTTTCGACACACGACTTATAATACTTCACTCGATATAATTAAATCCTAAGGTAATCTCTAATACGGAATTTCAAACAAATTTTGCTCTTATTTTCTGAATGTATATCTGTATTTTTATTACAACAAACAAGATTACTAAAATATCGATAACGAATTTAAAAATATTTTGATAGCTGTAGAATTTAGGTATTATGAATATATAATTCAAAAACCATAAAATTTTGTCACAACGGGACGATTCAAAAGGATACGCTTATTGCGTTTTCATTCACATTCGCTTTGCTAGCCTGTGTGAATAGAAGGAACGGCCTTAATATAACGGCGACGATCGATTTAGTAAGTTTAAAGTAAACATGACTCGAGATAAGTGATGTACGCTTCACTGTCTCCTAATAGAATCGAGATCCTTCATCAAACAACCCCAACACATTGTGCTAATATGACTAATATAACAGTATTCAAACAAAACTGGGCCGATGGGTTTCGGCCTGTTAAAATGTTCATAATGTTATACATAATTACAATCGTCACAAAGTGACAACTATAGATAAGGTTCGGAGCGAGAGAATTCGGCATTCGACGGCACGCTTGCAGCATTAGCCTCGGGAATAAGTTTGTTCATTACAAGAGTGAACAATGCGGTAGGCTCGACGGCTGCGGAGGAAACGTGCGCCGACGCCGCGACAATAGACCCGCCCGCCTTATCACGCCGGAACGCGTCGAGCAAAACTCTCCCCGCCCGCCCTACCGCCTCACCCGCGCACAGCTCCGCCCGACGCACCTACTTGACGTATGAGCGCTGAATAAATGGGAAAACTTTTAGCGGCTGCTGTTATGGGAGAGCGAACAATTGGTCATCTGCTAAGAAAGTGATGCTTAAATGAGCGTTAATCTTGCTAGGGGCTCACAACAATAATGACTAACACATATTTTCTTTTACTTTAGTTGTCGTTCGATGAATGATGAATGCCATGTGTGCTTACAAATTTTGGTTAAATTAAATGTGAATTAGAAATATAATTACTTTTTCTTAGAAGTTCTATATTTTAATTATATTTCACAGCTAGTATATCCATAAAGAGGTGTTTACTGCCACCGGATTGGTCCTTTGACCGTGGAGACAGACAGTAAAATTACAATGTTTTTACTTAAAACAGAGGAGACACTACAAAATAAAATAAGCTTAAAAGTCCTTTGTAGTTTTATGACATAGAACACAATTTTTTTCATTGCAATTACTTTGTATACTAAATTGTAATAACAATTTAAATGGTTTATTTTTACAAGGATATATTTTATGTACGCGGGGCAGAAATTAAAATATTGTACAGCCGCTTCCCAGTTGTCGTCTGTCGCCCCAACGACGCGACATAACGGGTCAACAAGACTTATCAAGCAGTTCGTTATACCAAACGAGGGCATTGCCTAATTAATTAATTGCCCATCCATTTGTTAATTAAAATTAAGGGAAACGAGGCATAATGTGCTGCTGATTAAAAGTTATGATAATTCTTGTCATTTTGTGTTCGCTTTGTTAAGTTTGTTAATAAGGATTAAGTGTATACAATAATTGTCAACGTAGAAGAAAGAAGAGAGAAGATCAAGTGGAAATAAGAGTCCGTTCATGATTCGGGTTTCGAGACGATGGAACCGTGTTTAAATTTTGGTTCGTTGTCGACGAAACCTGCAAAATGTACGGTTAACAACACGCATTGAGAAGATTATGGCGCTATTGAAGAATGGTTACGATACTAAGATGAATAAGAATTCATTTATTTAGTGTTTACTTAGAATGAATTATTCCTTGTTAAATATATTATAATAATGGACCACTGGTCTCTATACACATATAAGAATGGATGTTTGTTAAATATACTTAAGTAAGCACTCAACTCCTAATGAAAGTTGGCACGTACTTGTATAGGTATGTATTTCGATTTCAAGACGGACGAAGCCACGGATTGCACCTAGTCCCACTAATATTATAAATGCAAAAGTTTGTGAGGATGGTGGATGTTTGTTCACGCAAAAACGGTTTAACATATAATTTGGCACACAGATAGTTTATTGCCTGGATTAACATTTAGGATACTTTTCATCCTGGAAAAATGTTAGGTTCCCGAGGGATCATATAAAAATATAAAAAATTGGGGGCCACTGTCGTCACAACAATAAAAGTGTCAGATGTTATATTAGGTGTTATATTTTTCGTTTTTCAATTCGGTCAAAGTCGCTGGTACCAGATTGTACTACATAAATTCTTACGAGTTAATACTTGAACAAAAAACAGACAACGATGCTATAACAGTCCATCTTATCTGCAATCCCGTTTGTAAACTTTTACGAGACCAGATTTGTACCCAATTTCAATTAAATTTATGCTTATTTATGGTATTTTATACTGTTCGCTTATTGAATTTAACATGTTAATTCTATAAAATTATTCAAGAAAGTGTTAATACAACCAAAAGTGTTAATGAATTTTTATAATGTGTAGATCGTCAGACAGGCTGACGGTTGACACAAGCAACGCTACAAGCGCTACAAATGGGATATGGAAATGGGCTCTGCCTGGCACACCTTACTAACTCACTGAAAATCAACAACACACTCTGATATTTCACAATTATCTTTTGGTTACTGTCGCCAGACGGGCTGTACAATTTATGACTGCGAAGCGCAGTATGCCCTGCCACTACTATGTCAATGATAGTCAATGATACCATTTATATAAATGCTGTAATTTATTTACCTAGTATATGCAGTATACATTACAAGAGACCACCGCGATATAATAGCATATGTGATGTTTTGTTTCGGTCGGGTACTTAGTAACATATATATAAGATCTTATCTTATAGTTCAGTAGATATAAGTAACTTGAAGTAAAATTAAAATTAATTAATAATAGTAGTAAGTACATCGTATTGATAAGTGTACTTCTGAGGACAACACTCGTACGAGGATTCCTCGGAGCTCGCGCATGGACAATATGTAAGATTTATATCTAATAGTATGTCACATGCCTCTCCTCAATGCCATTACGTATGGGTTTGAGTCCACCATACTAACTCATTGACTGTCTGAACTTTATATGTCTTCAAATATTATTAAACTTTTAGGCTCATCAGGGCTTTTGCTTATTTCTTTACAAAATTAACTTTAACCGTTAAAGATTAATCATAGTTTTTAATTCACACTTGAAGTAAAAACTCAGAGGTAATGGACCAGGTTTGTCCGCCAATGGACAACCGAGGATTCGAGACACTGGTGTTATATAATTATATTATACTAGCTGACCCGGCGAACTTCGTACTGGCTCAAAAAGCCGTTCCACACAAAAGGTATGAGAGAATTAATATTCTTCACATTTTTTTTTTCGTGAATATATCCGTTGGTTTAATAGTTACTCCGCTATTCGGGGAGAAGACAAATTAAACAAGTCAAAGATCATAAAAATCGGTCCAGCCGTCTCGACTTATAAATGATGTAACTAAAACTACATATTTATTGATATGGATTTACCTACATAAACTAACACGAATATATCTATATATAGATGTATCTATATGTACATAGCCATCACTATGTATCATAGATGAGGCATATAACATTTATTATATGCGTTAATAATAAATTTCATTGTTATTGTTAATAATATTGTTTTAGGTGCGTCCAAGCCGTTAGATATCACTCAAAAGTTTACCTATATTATCAACTGCATAGTATTAAAACTATTAAAAGCTACACTTATCAACTTCATATTGCACTTTATGTAGTCTTTGACCTGTGACTAATGAAAAAATTGTAACGAAGCAATTTCTACAGAAAAAAATAAAATAACGATTGTATTCATATGTTTCATTGGGAACGTACCTTTTACCAGTTTATTCTGAGTATGCAAGTGCTTTTTTTTAATTTGACAGGTGAGTGAACACGCCTTACTCCGTCTATTGTGTTGTAAAAGTATCGAAATTGAACGAGAGCGCAGTCCATTTGGACGTTGCGAGGGCCGACAATAACCGGCCACCCATTCGCTTCTCGTTTTCGATATTCAAATCATTTTCCTCGATTTCATTGCATTTTGATCGGCGCTGTCGCCATGCGCTTATTTTCCGACGCTTTAAATCGTCAATACGCCGCGCCGTTAAGTCAATTATATGAGTTATCGGACATTTTATTAACAGATCATTGACGGTGAAACGCAATAGTTCAATTAAGTATACGAGTAAATACGATTTAAGACACAAATAAATACGAGTTTACAATATGTTTCAACCGTTAGTTTAATAACTGTGTTTAATAATGTGTTAATTTATACAAATTCATGAGATCTCATATTAAAGTTAAAGACAAATTTACAATTATAATATTAAATTTGAATTAAGTTAAATTATGTGTTTATGTTACTCATTTTGTCTATATCATCTAATAAATAAATCTAATAATAAATCTGTAAGAGTCGGTCATGGAGTAAGTTACTTTGTTTTCAGAGATATCGTATTTATAGGCTCTATACATGATACTGAAACTAAATTGACGATTTTTAGAATTTTTTCTGTATGTATGTATGTTCCTCCATAACTCTGAAACGCATTAACTGATTTTCATGAAACTTGGTAGATAAACATTTGGACGTACGGGACACAGGATAGGCTACTTAATATTTTTCAACGCGGACGAAGTCGTGGGCACCAGCTAGTAGTGTAATAAAAGGGTCTTCACACTTTCAGTGTAAATCAAATCATACATTTCTTTCAAGATGTCATCGGACGACGACACTATTCTATTGTTAGTCTTTTATTAGATTTATAGTCTAAAAATAACTTAATAAGCGAAAGGACAGTTTATTCCGGTGCAATTATTAGCTGAAATAAAATTTAGCAACAATAGCAAGCCTATTTTGTGGGCTAGCTATCCTAATAATATTGTAAATGTTAAAGTTTGTATATTTGGATTTTTATATGTTAAGATTGGCAGACGGACTGATGGTCCACTTGATGGTAGATGGCTACCGTCGCCTATAACACAAGCAACGCTACAGGTGCTGCAAATGGGCTCTCTACCAAGCAGCGCCTACGAAGTTGCGGGCACCTCCTAGTAGGTACGTGTATTTTAATAACTTTGAAATTATAGTACATAATCCAAATCGTTGCATCGTTTTTTTATAAAATCGTTCCTCTTAAACATTTCTTTGATAACACTGAACTCTAAAAGTTAATTAAACAAACACTGAATATTAATATATGTATATGTAAAATGAAACTTATATTAACAGATGAAACATCTAACACGTTCACTCCAAGTCAAATTGAAATTCAATTAGTCTGTGATTAGTTGATTAGACGATAAGACGCCATCAATCGTCTCAATAACTATCTATATAGCGAAATTGACAAAATGGTTAGATGGTAGAGAATAGTGGACGTAATAATAGGTCCATATCAATGCAAATAGCGATGAATAGCGATCATTAGCCTATGCCTAGCCTATGATCATCATTTGTGTCTGCAGGAATGCGTTACGGGTCAACACTAAACCAGTTGGATATTGCGAACAAAGACAGTAGGTAAGTATTATATGTATATTCAATAGAAAGCCTATCTATAATTAAAAAAAAAATTACCCTCATATATGATACTATCTATACCGCGCCCCTTTTTTTAAGTGTTTAAAACATATTTAGATAATCCCTCGAGAACAGTCCTTTTTTGCTGACAACTGTTTCTGTACTTCTGACAACGTGTATACAAAATTTCGTGATGATCCGTGGAGTTATCAAGGCGTGAAAGCGTAACAAACAGACTAACTTTTGCTTTTAGTTATAATTTTGGTTAGGGATAGGATTGGACTTTAAAACACCCAAAAATGTAATAAATTACTAATAGCACCCAATAAGAAAAGATGTGCACCAAAATTTTGTATAAATAAAATTAGGTAATTAGTAAATAAAATTTTGGTATTTTTTGGTATTTTGGTAAAATTTTATTTATACAAACAAAGTACATAAGGTCTTATTCTTAAAGCCAGCTTAGATATACTTGTTTTAAATGTTATAAATGAAAAAATAAAAGACATGTGAATTAGCACAAAGTTCTCGTAAATTTCGAGTTCATAATAAAATACAAATTTAGCCGTAACATTGCTAATTTTATAAGATATGGATAGGTAAAAATGATTTAACAATTTATCCAAGAGGTTGGATGTAGAGGTTTCAGTGCACAGTCACTATTTATTCCTAAATAAAAAATTAAATAAAAAACACTAATAATAATAATAATAATAATAATAATAATTAATAGCACTGACTATTCTTCATAACATAATTTCATTAATGAAATGACTCGGCGGAATAATATATGTAGGTAGGTATAATCACACGCGAAAATCATAAAATTAAAAAAAAATAAACAAAGGGAAGGTTAAATATAAATTAATATAGATTGAATTTTAAGCTATTTAGCTGCAATAGCAATACAAACATTCTTTCACAAACATAAAACAAACGTCAACGCAAACATCTGTCAAATTCCTACACTTTCTTATTTTAGTGGCGATATTTGGATGCGTAGCTCACTCTATCGCCAGTATCATGCGTGTGAGGGAGATAAAAAGCAAATTCTTTGCACTTGAAACAGCACGCTAAATATGTTTTCTACGAAAATTCATTCAATTGACTCGTTCATATAAGCGTTAGTCCGGGTCTAAGGAAGGTATAGCTAGTACCTCGCTAACTGTCTACTCTAGATTATAGTATTATTATCATAATCATCTCAGCCTGTCTGACGACTTATATAAAAACCTAAAATTGATTTAAAAATGAATTTTATTTTTTAGTATATATAAAAAATATATTTTTTAGTATACCATAAATACAACAATTTCATTGTTTCTCATCAAACTGTTTTTTCATTACGACAACTTGCGTTTCTTAGTTACCTAATAATAAAAATATACATGTAAAACACTATCAAACTCAGAGTTTACAACATTATATGTAAAATCTTAGAGATAATAGAAGTGTCCCGGAACAAAATATTTGAACTATGCAAGCATACCTTACCTCTACCCTATATGAATTATTTAAATGAATTTTTTGGTCCATTCATTATTATATACTAGCATTCTGAAAACAAATTAAACTGAACAAAAGTATGAAACTAAATTATGGGAAGTATGAACTAATTATAAACTAATCAACTTAATTTTATTAACTAAATTATGGGGGTGGCCTATGTCCAGCAGTGGAGGTCCTGCGGCTGAGATGATGATGAAAGTATGAAACGTTTATCTGCGTGCCTTCTATTTATGTTTATTTACACATTCGTAAATATGTAGCAAATCCACACTACTAGTTTATTGAAAACAACTTGGAAAACTAAGTGTTTTATTTTTTTTGTGAAGTGTATAATAAAAATGCAATTTCCCTAAACGCCACTCTAAAAAGCTTTATACGATTTCATATTGAAACGGGATGAGATGTAAGTTATTTGTGAGCGCAAATAGGCGCCGCGGTGAATAGGACGCAATGACTGTAAGCGCACGTGAGTGGTGCATCACCTGATTCAGCGATAGGCTGAATGCGAACCGTACCGTCGTCCAATTTCGTGCGCTAAATTGTTCATAACGGAAGTTCATATCCGGGCGTCGGGCCGCCCTGCGCTTCGGGCGAGATTAGGCGGTAATTACCATTTCCTGTGACAGAGGACGTAGACAACGTTCGGGAAGAAACGATTCCTCAGGAGCGACTCAGACGCGACGAACAGAACGGAAACATTCAACACTCCGACGTCGCGTCGAGAATGCGGAAGGAAAAATTATATTACAACAATTGCTTTCCTGCAATATTACTTTAGTATTCGGTGTCTACAGTTTTCTTAAACAGCCGCGAAAAAAATTAACTTTTTCCAGGACTACACCAAGAAATGTACTGATCCGATTAGAACAAAAAAGTACTGACTATTAACAGAAACTAATTCAGACGAGTTCATTACAATTTGAATCAGTCAAATATCTAACTAGCGACAAAACCCCTGCTCCGCAAAGAGTTAATATTTTCAAAAATCCTTTCAAAGCGTATGCAAAATGGGAAACTAATTCGGTTTTGTTCCAGTTTGAAACAGTCAGATAACTATAAAAAGTTTTCAAAAATCGGATTGAAAAAACTTTATTGAAATTTTCAAAAATCTTTTCTTAGCGGATGCTTACACAATAATTATAAAGCTGTGTTCAAATTTTCAGCTTTATAGACTTAGTAGTTTTGACTGTGCGTTGATAGTCAATCAGTCCAAACGATATTTTAAGCATAAACCAGCAAGTTTCTCAATAACTTGTTGTCCTTAACGCCGTGAAGTCCACTACACTAAGTACGAGTACTTACTGCCTACTTGACTGTTATAAACCATTACTGTATAGGCGAAGTTTTGCCTCCTATATTCCTGGCGTGACATTTTTGTTCACAAGTTGACAGTTTATACTACCAAAACTGGTAGGTATAAGTACTGATAAACAATCGACATTACATTTTGTATACCCGTGTATTCAGTTTAACTCTTTTGACAAAATTTACAACGAATACAGGCACTCTGAATCATGTAGCCAAGCGAAATTGTTACAAATTGAATCTACCATTAGTGAGTTGCAAAACTGATTATATACTCGTATGTAAAAATAGAGTGCGGAGGCTGCGTTGGTTGTTCTGTGGCGCGAGAGCCTTTACTGCTCATATGATTGAATAAGCGAACACGGTACGTCCCTAATGAAACATATTGAACGTGTATCGAATCACTTAGGCGCTATGGTACCGGTGCGCTCCTGCACTCGCTTTTTAGGCCATGTCAACAAGCCGTAGGTGAGCCCTATAAATAACATTACGGTGGAGTCTCGTTTTAAGAGAGACAATAAATTGAATTAACTCCGCCAACTTTGAACGTCAAAGGAGATGGAAAAAAATCCCAACTTCATTTTGTGAAATATAATTTTCCGGGGCATCAGTGGTGCACCTTTGTGTTGATTACAAAAGAGGTTTAATTAATTTATTAACGTCCAGTTTATTAATCAGTACAATTGTGGCATTATACTTCCTCAGTCCTTCACCGGTTAGAGTAAATACTTGAACTTTTCACAACCTTTTCAAAATTTACATGTCTATACTAACATTTGTTGAAGCTATATTAATACCTAATGTCATTAAAATCATTTCATAATTGAAAAATAAACAAAGAGACTCCGTATAGTTTAGTGTGTATAGTAGGTATGGATTGTTAGTATCAACAGTTAAAATGAAACAAAATTAAAACAGTTTTTACTTCCGCTCCTACAACGCCAACGCCGTAACGTTTTCAGTCAATAGTGTGGAGCCTACGAGTCACAAGCCTAATTCACAAAACTACTACCTGCGGTCGACAACAAAGCTCTTTGAACACGCTCACTGACTTAGCTGCACACGTTATTTTGTGAAGTGACCCCCGCAGTGTAACAGAAAAGCTCTGACATATGTTTGTAGAAAAATCTACATATTACATAGACTAATCTACATAGTTTATAGCTGTATATAAACTATGTAGATGTATATAAACTCTGTATAGTTTATACCTGTACGTTACATTTTCATGAGTTAGCGTAACTAAAAAATCGAGTGATAAGCTAATACTCGTTCTATAAATTGAATCGTGTTTCAAACATTTTTGCTCAATTAGCACGTGTCTAAAGACGCCGTGTACCGATCTCCCAAATTCAGTACGAAACGAACTGGGCTTTGTGGTTTAAGGATTTGAACTTAAAAAAGTTTTTACAGTGAAAATCAACATATTCATCGTCTAGCTTCGAAGGATATCTAAAATAAGGTAATTTAGGTATTTGTGCTTTTATTTGAACTTATATTTCTATTTAATGTAGAGTTACAGCTTAAAAAGTAACAAAAACAAAATGTTGTATTGTCGCACCCTATAAATTCTTCTTAGTCTGTGTTATTTTATTATTTATATAGGTAAAAATAACTTTTCAAAACTACTTATTACCTACTAGTTTATTTGTCTACTGATTTACTTGAATTGCCTATGAAAACTATTACTAAACTATTGAATATCAGATGACACTAAGAATAAACCGTTGCCATTGTGATAGTGATTGCCATATTCGTTCATTATTGTTTTTAATTTTAGAATTATAACAATACAAAAAAATACCAAACATTATTTATTTAGTTAATTTTTTAAATGAATGTTTGTTGTTGGAGAAATGTTTGTTATTGTCGTCAGCAGTGACAATAACAAACATTTCTTAATTTTAGTATTAGTATTTTTTTTATCTTTGACTTTAAAAGGTAATTCACATTCGTCATCTTGCATACATAAACATCGTAAATTTTTTCAACATTTTCTAATCATTATTTCTATTCAAAAGCGTTAATGGGAGAATTTATAAATAAATCTTAACACATTGTTTAAAGAAAAATACTTATGTAACACACCTAATATTAGGTAACCTAACACTATAAAGTGTAGGAGCAGTACATAGAAATAAAATACAGTTAATACATAATAACAAATCCGACTAGAAATTAGACTAGACTAATCTAGACTAGACTAGAAGTGACTAGAAATTCACTGTTCAGCCTTTTCTTTGGTTAATTATTTAAAAAAAGTATTCCGACTATATTTATCCGAATTCAGTATACATATTTTTGAAGTGAAATATAGTTTTGTAAATCTGTATGTTATGTGTCATTAAAATAAGAACACTATTTAATAACTAATTCAAGTATTTTTATTATTTTGTCCCATAAAATACATGAAATATTTCTTTCTTCACTTTGTTAAACTTATTTAAATTGATTTCGATAAATTAACTATAGTTATAGTTAAATTATAGTTAATGCTGCGAATAGAGGAAAGACGTAATATTGATAAACATGTTCAGGCTTGTTTGTGCTCTTAACATACGTAAATTGAGATGGATCACGACTTCAACGCTAACAAGTGCACTATATCCACATATTATATATAAACTATTTTGCAACTTGTATATTATTATTTTTACAAACATCAATAAAAATACAAAAAAATGTTTTTTTTCGATTTATGACAAGGTTACGTTCGACGATCGAGGTCTCAAACTTGGATAACTTATTGGGCCAACATCATAAGCAAGTCAGCAAAAAATCAGAACTAGGTACCGGATTTATCGCAAGGTACCCCCTTTCAGGCGACAAAGGTTATTGGACTATTAAACCATTTGTTTTATTTTTGACTTTCCTAATTAATAAAATCCCAATAGCTTAAAGCCGAACTATTGAGACTTGGCTGGACTTGGCCAAGTGTTCATGCATTAACCAATCTAATATTAACAAATAAACAATACAGAATGCTATTGCCTACGAAACTCTTTTATTATTAAACAAGTAATAATATATTTACAGTTACATTAGTAATTATATTTCAATTGAAATTATACCAGATACGAACTGTTAACATCACTGCTTGTTTGTCTGTCTATATGTCATAAAATCATAAAATTTTGTCTGGAGATAACTTGATATGAATTTTAATCCGTCTACTGAAAGGGTAGAAATTCCTAGATATTTTATTTCCTCGGACGCCTTTTATAATTTTCGAACAAAACCTTAAGCTAACATGCTTACAAAAACTGATCTCCAAATGGAAAAAGTGTATATCGCTCACATGTGCGCTAGTCCACAACTATCTTTTTGCTTAAATATTTGACTGCGGCTTTTTGTTTACGTAAATGGCGACAAGTAGAGAATGCAGCGCCATGGGGAAGCCTCAGGTGTGATACACTCATGCAAATATTTTATGAAAATACCTACAGGAAATCTTAACGGTCTCTGTTGCATCAGGACACACAACTTTCTCCTGTTCCTAATGTAAAAAATAGGGCAGTGTTCAAATTCACTAGTTTTCAACAAACAGTGTTTATTTAAAGTAGATTAAACAAGTTTAAAAACAAAATATTCTAAATTTAACGCGTTTGAAAAAGCTGGAAAACTATATAAGTAGTATCCAATAAATCGATAGTTAAATAGTTTGCTAATCAGAGCACTTACTGATACTGAGGCACAAAGAAATAGGAAAAAGTATTAAGAGTTGAATATAATTTTAAAATAAAACTATAAAATCTTTAACCAACAATAAAATATCTACTCATTTTAGTGAAATCTCTGTATAATAGATTCAAAAACTAAATTGAAATTCCTAGTATTGAAATTCCGGGTCGTTAAGGCGCTTATATGCTTTCTGTCCCTGGGTCCCAGGTCGATTCACAGCAGGGCCAACTATGGAGATATACTTTCCAAACTTGGCTGGATCTGGCAAGTAATGGGAGTGCACACAGCGTACTCATTTGGGCAGTACTCAACCCTTTACACTTCCAGCACGTGTGGGGTTTCTTATATTTAAGGCTACAGTAGCCATCTACCATCTAGTGAGCCGTCAGCCTGCCTGACGACCTGTACATTATATTTTAAATAATGTGTTACAATAATACATCACATTGTATTCTGCAGATGTAAAAGATTATCGTGATATAACAACACGTGACCTGTTACGTTTCGGCGTTCAAGTGGGATGCTAGAACCTTGTTTCTTAACCTTCATCCTGACACGGTCATTACATCATCCTAGTTTTCCTTTAGTTTATAAGACATTTATAAACTCAAGGATCATTTTGTGTAACATCAGTTCACTGCCTATTGCCCGCTGGTCCCCTCTCCTTAAAATACAACATGCCTACTGTCACATTAATCTTTTATATAAAAATCGATGGGTGTAGGCATGTTACCTATGGACTCCAAAGCCGCTTAACTCTGATGCAATTTACATGAAATCTATAATAATAGCCCAACAAGTGATCCTGTGAAGTACAATAAAGATCGAAAAACAGATGATAGGCTTTAAAGCCATTGAGATTGACAATGCAATAATGAAAATTAACGAGGACCTTTCCAGCATAGCGGCTTGGTCTTCAGACAACTGTTTGTTGCTTATTTTGCTAAAACTAAATACGTGATATTTGGCAAAAAGCCAGATAAAAACCTTAAATCCATTTGTTAATGTGAGTATTGAAGGTGTTAATTTGGAACGCGTGTACGAGTTGCATACGAGGTGTACCTTGGCCTAATTAAAAGATACGAAAAGCATGTTGCAGATACAGAACGTAATAGTTTTTATAAATTGAAAGTATTGTACAGAGCAAGACCTTTCCTTACTGAAGAAGTTCGTATTCGACTTACAGAGTACTTGATATTATCTAAACTTAATTATGTTGATACCATATTGGGTCCGCGTATTTTAGTTAGAACATAGAGGGTTATCCAGAGGGTGCAGAATGCCTGCGCACAGTTCTGCTTTGACATACCCTTGAGAGCTCATGTCACACCTTGGCCCTGATTCTGTATCGCAATTACAATTCCACACACTTGTCTTACTTTTTCAAACCACGTCAATGTCTTGCCTTGTCTTGTCATGGAATTTTTATGTGTGTATTCTGTATGCCGCAAGACAAATTATCTATGGTACATTATGATTTCACAGAAACCACAGTATACTATTGTATTTATTTGACAATTCCACTGATGCACAGGTAACATTATATTATCTCAGCTGTTTACCTTTTATTTATTTATTAAATAAAGCGAGTAAATCACGTTGTAATTATCAAAGTCAGTGTCCATTCATATAAAAAAATATATGTTAGTATTGTTTAGGCGTTTTATCATTTAAATATTATGTAAATAACAGTTGCCAAGGGAGGACGCTAGATGTCGGTGTGTAGCCGCAGTCAGTTAGACGGCTTGTTTTGTTTACATTTTAATTGCAAACTATTGTCTAACTAAAATATGTTATCATAATCAATTTGTATATCGGGTGAAGGAATTTAACATTGTGTGTATGTTCGGTGTTTTATTTCTCGTTTTTGGACAGTAAAATAATTATAAAATCAGATTTAGAATTGTAAGTAGATAAGATACTTGAGCTAGAAACTTTGATGTTTTATATAATATAATAATCTATAAATAATTATTTCTTACCGTTGGTGTGGATTTTAATAAAATTTACAGACAAACACTATGCAATGCACTTGATTTCACAAAATCACAGACGATTCCGCGGGGTTTTAAAGCGTGGTATTTTTGACAGTTCAAACCGCGCCGTGCCCCGTTCATTTCGTGCAACATGTCATAGAGAATAAAGTTTTTAGCAGATGTCGTAACAATTTAAGGAATTGACGTGGTTTCGAAGTAAGGAATCGTTAGAGAATTAGGGCCCTTATCTAAACAAGCGTGGTTTATTAAAAATGAAGCACCGTCGTAGCCTAAATGCAGTTCTTCTTTTTTGTATTATAAAAAATGAAGCTCCACATTATCTTTTTAACAAATTGTCATGGGTAGCGAGCCGATCTCGGAGTTCTTTTTAATAAATAGTTTTTAATAAATAGATAAGAGAGGTGAATTTAAGAGTAGAGCTTTTTATAAATTCTAAGACTTTGCTTTTAGACAGATTGTTTTAAATTATAAATAAATTAAATTTTTGGGCATTTTATTTTATAACTTATGCTCGGCAGGGAACTGGTTCTTTTAAAGTAATGTTGTCATGTTATTATTCATGCAAGCAGTTGTGTTTTTGACAATAAAAAAAAAATTTTGTTTGTTTTATTTAAATTTATCTG
The DNA here is from genome assembly GCA_936446665.2 of Synanthedon andrenaeformis. Lineage (NCBI taxonomy): Eukaryota > Metazoa > Arthropoda > Insecta > Lepidoptera > Sesiidae > Synanthedon > Synanthedon andrenaeformis. The sequence continues at coordinate 5,271,499 of OW387781.2, read as the reverse complement.
TATTTATTGGATTTTACGGGGCTTATGCATGGCGTATGGCCGTGTGTGTAATAAACTAAGGGTTCCTGCGGAAGATCAGTGCTGGCCTATGCCAGCAAAATACTGAGTAGGGACCTTTTTGTAACTTGTAACTTTTTATTTCTTACCGTTACTGTTTTTTTTTTCTTTGTAATCGCATGTTACAAAGTTGCAAATAAATGATTGATTGATTAATTGATTGATTATAAATTTTTGGTTTTTTTTAGGTAATTTTGATAGATAACACATATAAGATAACACATATAATTGTAGGTATTTGAATGTACACGTACGAGTATATACTCGTATGTATAAAACGTCATTGACGAACTCAAAGTTGGGGTTACTTTAAGAACTTCTTATGAGAAATATAGATAATTGTTGGTAGTTATAAAACAATGCAGTAAGTTGGGCAGGACCGTGTCGAGGACTCGAGGTGTCGGCGCGTCCGCGTCTCGGCCGCATCTACAGCCAAACGGTAAACACTTTGCTGTAATCTCGAGATGAGAAAACTTTCAGTTCTCTTAATTCAGAAACTTATTCAACAACCTAACAACCTTAGAGCGGACCGCTTTCCCCCCTCCGCCATCCTACCAGCACCCGACTTCCCTCCTCCGAAGACAACACAAACAAACGACCATCCCACTTATTCCATTCCATATTAAAATGAATAACGAAATTTAACAGACTTCTAACACATATTAAAATGTCTTATAAACTGTCAACTATTGGCTTTAACTAACAATAAATTAATTGTGGTTTAGTTTCAGCTAAACAATTCTTAATTTATAACATTATACCTAATAATATTTTTTTATTTTCTGAAAAAAGCTAGCTATATTCTGAAATTTGGATTGTGCTTGGCATTCCACATGTTTTTAAATTTTAAAATCGAACATATTTTTTTGTTTTTTTTTTTTTTTTTCAAGTTACGAGGTCCATGCCTTTTGTGTTTCACTATCATAATTTCACAAGTATCGAACATTGACTTTTAAAATTTTAAAACATAGTGCTAAAATCCAAAAGAAATATTTTTGTATAATTTGCAGAAAAAAATCCGTGCGAAGCCGGGGGAGGCCCGCTAGTTTATACCTAAAAATGTGAAGTTGGTCTGTGTAGGCTTCAAAAACTCGAGAATGGGCAAACTGACTTTAATTCGGTTTTCACCGATATGGAAAGGAGGATGAACAGGAAATTTTTTTATACCTACATAAAAATTGCTCCGCGGGCGAAGCCTCCACGGGTCGCTAGTTTAAAATATAATAATGTTGATCCAAATTATATTGCATCCAATTTAATCAGCACGTTGACATCTTGAAGTGTCGGCGTGAAGTGGTATCAACTCGAAGATGCGAGCAAACACGCATTAAGAGATTACCGTTTATGTCGCAATTCAGTTAACACATCGATAAGCAAAGTAACATAACAACGCTCAGTTCAGTTTAATATTATCTTAGCTGCGAACGCATTCATTTCACGTTATTTCTCATAAACTAGAAAATAAAGTTGAAAAATAATGCTGCAAGCAATTTAGGCGGCCGTCTCAATTCAATTACCTTTAGCGCTTCCGTATCGTGTTTAGGATTACGGCGATGAGAAAATATTCAAGAAAAAAAAATAAAAACAACATAATAAACAGGTGAGTTGACGTTTTCTTTGATCTAAAAATATTACGATTTTGTTAAAATGAAATCTAATATGAGTTCGAAAACAGTTCTACGTTGAAGTGTCTACTGTCCCTAGCACGGAATACATCATAGATTATTGACTCGTACTTTTACAAGCGCTTACAAAGTGTTTTTTTCAATATTCGTTTTAAAACTTGTTGAAACAGTAAGTACATCCTTATTTTTTCATAGTATATACATAATACATATGGACGCTAACTCCTCCTAAAGTACGCAACGGATATGTTAGATAATTTTTCACCGAAACTTGTATGTGTATTAAACCTAAATATTTTTTAATGTATGTACGATAAACAGAAAAATGTTGCAACCAAGTTGCTGAAAAATAAATATACATGGCTTACGTAGGTTAAACCTTAAGAGATACTAAAAAAGGGTGTACTAGAGACTTGTAGTTCTTCTATAATCCTTAAGAAAACTCCGAAATGACATAGCTCTACCTGTTACGATTTACTCACTAACCATTTCTTTCATTAAAACTCTAATATTACAAATCCGTCATGTCTGTGTCCCCGCTAACTACTTCTAAACCACCCAACGGATTTTAATTCTGTTTTCACTTAAGGAAATAGGGGTAAAGGAAGGAAATTTCACTATGTAAAAAACTTTATTCTTTGTAAAGCCGGAAGCGTGTCGCTAGTCTATAATATAAAAATGAATCCCTAAATGTGTTGCTAAGCGCAAAACTCGAGAACGGCTGGGCCGATTTTAATTCTGTCTTCACTCATGGATAGAGGGATAATCAGGGAAGGTTTTTACGTAAAAAAAATGCACCTCGGGCGAAGCCGGGAGCGGACCGCTAGTTTATTATTATTAGTTTTGTGAGTGAAGTAACGTATCATAATAGTCTATAATACAGTTAGTTACATTTACATAGTCTGCTAATCTGACAAACACCAATAGCATGGTCCCAAATTAAACACTAATAACATATCCAAGTATGTTTTACCCTAGGCAGCAAAAATTGAACCTTGTTATGCGTCGTGTTTATGCGTCGTGTAAACACTACTCCTAGTAAGAAGTTAGTCGAGTATTAACCATTAATATTATTTTATATTTTAGATGAGTCCCACGATACGACCCTTAAATGAACCAGGGGACCGTCCCTGTGTCACAGTCACCGATATGGATACTGTCCAGGAAGAGAACGACAATGACAGGTATGCATATAACAATTGCCAGTAACATATTATAAGAGAAGCTCACTGAACGAAAACTAATTAAAATTACTGAATGATATATGGTTTTTAATGTGTATTGTTGAACCAAATTCAGTGTGAATTGTTGACTTAAGATGATGAATGTTTATTTGTTTTTGTTGACATGAAAAAGTTCATCAATCTATATAAATAAAAATCAATGTAAGTATGTTTGTATGGACTCCAAATACGCTCAACCGATTTTAATTTGGTTTCCACTCATGGAAAGAGTGATAAACGAGGACGATTTGTGTATATAAAAAAATACATCCCGGACGAAGCCGGGAGCGGATCACTATAGTAATTACATATTTGTTGAACACCTGTTTATTTTAAATCTTTTTTTAAATGTTCGTAGATAATCTTAAAATCTAACTTGGATTATGCAACGGATTTCAATACGGTTCTCACTATTGGGAAGAGCCATAAACGAGGAATGTTTGTGTATATAATTTTCAGAAAAAATGTATCCGTGCGAGTCCGGGGGCGTATTGCTAGTAACGTATTTATGTAAATACAAGGGCTCCGTCCCCGACTTCGTATGGATGAAATTTTTTCTGCAAATTATAACCCAACCCTTCTCCGTTGATCACTCTTTTCATTTGTGAAAAGTGTATCAAAATGCGTTGAATGATTTAGAAGATGTTAACGTAGAAACAGACAAACTCGGGCAGACGATTTCAATTTATGATATTTAGAGTTAATGTGGCCGTTAGAATTAAAAAAAAAACATATAGACCGCTTGTACTTTAATATGTCAGCCCAGCTAGGCTTGTTTCAATAGTGACAGAATCCATTGTTCATTCAACGTGATTAGTATAAATCGAAATGCTATTCTTTCACAAACAACGGAAATGAATGCGTCTGGTTGCAAGTGAGACATCAGGTAGTGGATGTAAATAGACTGCAGATACCAACCATTTAATTAAAGTTTCTTTTAAAACCGACTTCTCTTTTGAAGTCGTAGCTCAGTTTTATCGTGAAACTTAATGCTATCGCTTATATTTATGCGTGTGGGAGAGAAAAAGAATAGCAAATATCAAAGTTTTATTATCACAAAAAATATTACCAATTAGAAATATACCTAACGTTTTATTAAGAATGGATATTATAATGTTTTTAGTTATTACCTACTTATGGGCTGCTTCTGACCGGTCCTACTGGAAAATTATGGTCCAGCAGCGGCGTCCTTTGACTAGCATGATGATGATGATTGTTCTTAAGAATAAAGCACTTTTAAATAAATTTATTTCGTTAAAAATATTTATGTATCTAGGCATTGTGTATGTAAAGGTCGTTTAAGGTGTTATATTTTGATATTCAGAGTAGGTACACAAGAGGATACAACGAAGCTTGAGAAGACATTTCCGACGAACGGATGCACATTTTGAAGATTTTGCGCTCAGTCTCGCACTCGAATATGCAGTTCAATACAAAATGCTGCAGTTTCTCTAAATATGAACGTTCACAGAGTGATTATATGATTTTTCCGCTTTTTTATTACGTTTTCGTTACACTATTACCGTTGTTCTGATTTACAGAATAATCATTCACCAAAAAACCAGAACGTTCCCCTATAATATTTTGTTTTCAAACATTTATGTACTTACATAAGTTGAATTGTTCGCGATATGTTTTATTTCGCATAGTAATTTATTTTATTTTGAATTGTTATTGTGGTATACAATGAACATTCTCGCCGAATGTAATCTGTTATACAGATTCCAGATGCAGTTTTGCTACTTACTTTTATTGTTGTAGTATTAATTTGTTTAATGCGCTATAAATATTTTTTATAATAGCCTAAACCGTCCTGGACGCGGTAATTTTAAATTGTCCTTCAAGTCAATTTGTAAAGGCAATCCAATCTACATTAAATTCTCAAGAGTTAAGGTTTTGCCAGTCTAATTTAAGTGCCTTAAAGTAGTTTTTCTTTTGCCTTTGTAAATAAATCAATGAAAATGAAATTTTCAATAAATTTTAATTTTGTCGTAAGTGAAGAAATTTAAAAAAACATTGCGTAGTTTAAAAGAATTAAGAGATATATCGCTTAGTTAAAGATTTTAAATATAAATTCAATTATTAACACATTATAATATGAAAAAAAAGTACACTGAAACTTTATGAACACAAACTTTGCTAAAATCCGTTTGGAAACAGCCTGTAGATACAAAGCAACACAAAGGGAGATTTTGGAGCAGACGCTCATAGCATCGAAAATATTTATGACGTTTGATAGATCTCTTTGTGCAGCGCGATACACATCGCGCCTTACGCCCGAGTGATTCACCTGCGAATTCCTTGAGTATATCTTCAACTTACCTCCACTCTTATATATAATTTTAATTTTAATATTCTCCTATTATATCCTACTCATAAATTCGCACTAGATTATAAGCTCGTCGTATCTTTCACAAAATTTGAATCATTTATTCCGTAAATACGTTACACAATTTTTTTTTTGCTATTTTATTAAAAATATCGGGAAAATGTATTTATTTATTTAAATAAATAAATATATAACAATCTCAGTTTGGACAGTCAGTCGTTTTAAGATGACTTGTTCAAGCGTTTTTCTTCTTATATCTACAACAACATCTCACTTCAGGATAGAGTACTCTCTTCTGTGTGCAAAGACCACCACCATAGAAGTACGAATACGCTTCTCTTTAGGTGCGCGCATATTCATACTTCTATGACCACCACACTATTGCATTGTGGATTATCAAAACTTCCCTTTTCTAGTGCTAGTCTTCTTGAACACACATGATTCAAAACATGATTCTCTGCAATCTCATTCCAATCTCTTTTCAGTCATACACTCCCTTTTATTTACGCTGAGAAATTCTTATGGATACTAAGCAGGGACGCTGTGGGGTTATGCCGGGCCTCTCTTCTCCATTTCTTTATTACCTACTGACACTACAAAGTACACTCAGTTAGGGAGCACTTTGACGCGGATTTGACCATGTCTGCCCAGTGTCCATCTTGTGTAAGATCGGCCACGAGAATGGAGGCAACGGCCCCTCCACTTCTCTGTATGACAGATGCAGATGTACTTGCACAATCGACGAAATCTTTTATTTGATGCCAAGCTCTTTCAAGATACATACATAGGAAATCTTAAAGACTTAAAATCTTAAGATACTCTTAAAGTGTAAGCACAAGATGTATAACCAATATGTTTACACAGTGATGAGTCTTCATACTCAGACGTGGGTCGTCTACGGGAACGGACTCGAGCAATGCTCGGCGCAACAGCTGACCCGCTCATACAAAATGCTCACTCTCAACCAAACAGTCGACGGGTGTCAAATGATATTGATAGCAAGCTTGCAGCCAACCTTAATACCAGGTTTGTTCTTTCATATTTAAGTGCTAAATACCGTAATTAAAGTGACTAGGGTTTCGAAGCCCGTCAATGTTTTAATTAATTTAATTGACAATTACATTGTTCGGGTGGTTTAAGTAACAATAGAGGAAGAGCCCAACTCTTCTTTAAAATTAGGAGCTCTAGAAATAATAAAAAAGTTTATTTTAGTACAATAATTTTTCAAAAAAAACTCATATACTTATATGAATTACCATCTGAGATAGACATGTATTTAAGATATTTTCCTATTTTTAAAAAGCAATAGAGTAAATATTTAATGTAGTAAAAAAATAAAAAATCGAAATTTATTTTTACGATTATACAGGCGTCCTTCAGCAATCATTGCGGCGTTTCGGCGTCCGTCGCAGGCATTGGCTTTGTGTGCAGCCACGCAGCGTCGATTTTTATCAGAGATTTCACCTCATTCGCGTAATTCTTTTGCTTCTACAACTCATGAGCCACCACTGTCGGCAGCTGAAATTTTAGGACAGTAAGTAACCGGTATTAAATTTACTAATATGCATATATTTCGGACACTTTATATTTGCACACAAAACAGCTAACATCTGGAAATTACTCCAAGAAGATATTTGGATTTATATTTTATGACACTTTTTTTGCTCTTTAACAGAGTTAAACCTATTGTAACTTGTTTGTTGCAAATTAATAATCTAAGATAAATATTTATAGAAAAATCCTTATGAAAAGCAGAATAAACATGATAAGAGGGTAACATAAATCATGACTTATGTAGGGGAAGTGTGGACGGGTCACGGTGACACCTGCGGACGACAACGACCAACATCTTCATCTGTGCCTTTTACAAATAGTTTATGCTACCGCAAGTTAGCGTTGTGTTTTTAGTTGCAACATTATTTATATTCTAAACATCCTCTGATGTCAAAATATTTTTTTTTACAAAGTTCTAGAAATTATTTTTCATTAGGCGTATTTCTATATTATTTCTATAGTATACTATATTCATATAATAAATAAATTATATTCATTTATTTTTTGATAATAATACATCTAACTATATACTTACTCTACATCTAACTATAACACAGCAACATAAATGAGGACAAACATTTTATTTTATATCTTATTTTATTTTATTTTAAATTCATTCAATATAGAAAAATTAAAAATTAGTAATTCAAACATCTTTAATATAATAAGTATTATTAATTCGACACCGGCTACATATTCGTTTCCTTCGGTGTCGAATCTCTGGGTCCGTTGGGTCCTAACGTTCTAAGTTTTTTTAACATCTTATCAAAACGCTTGGTCGACAAAACCGGCGATTCTAAACTGGCTATTACCTCGGTCAACAGATTAGTATTGCCATACAACGAGGTAATGCAGCCAGCTTGCCAAAGGGACCAATGCTTTTTATTATATAATGTGTAAATATATAGTTAATATAATCATAGACAACATATTATAACTAAAAATTAGAAAACCTCTTTATAATCGAATAGAATAGAAAAATGTTTTTTTTTTATCTTTTAGTTTTAATATACTGAAAGGTAGTTTATTACAGATTTTTATTAGCTTTTGCGATGGAGTCTTGCACTGTGAAATTGCAATTTTGTTTTTACTTGAATCAAATAGTCTCTTCACCACAATAATAATATATATAACGACAGATAGACAAAATACATTGTTACAAACAGTATAGGTAAATATTTATATGAGGAAATTCAGAAACAAAGCATTACATTAAGGAGCTTTAAGAAAGTGTGTTAATTACTTAATATTAATGACTACTTGATTGTGAATTGAAAAAGTCTACCTTTACATTGACGTTTTAAGTCTATTTCCTTTTTTGTTATTCTCCTTAATTTAGTTCAGGCATGAAACTATTAAATGAGATATTGGTTTACATTTGTATAGCCAATATGCGTTTCATAGGCGGTGATGATAATTGGAGCCTGTGGAATCAACGGTATTTTTAGGTATTACCGTAGATTCGAAATTACAATGGGGTCCTCATATTGAGAAATTAAGTAAAAGGCTTAGCTCTGCAGCTTATGCAGTTAAACAGATTCGACGTCTAACAGATGTCGATACAGCTAGGATTGTCTATTTTAGTTACTTCCACAGTATAATGTGTTATGGGATTCTTCTTTGGGGTAGCGCTGCGGACATAAATACTATTTTTATTTTACAAAAAAGGGCCATTAGAGCCATCTATCAACTAGATCCGCAGTGTTCTCTCAGAGAAAAGTTCAAAGAAATAAAGATTTTAACTGTTACATGTCAGTATATTTATGAAAATTTAATTTACGCGCATAAAAATATTAGTCAGTTTAATAAAAAATGTGATGTACACAATATAAATACTAGGTTCAAAAATAATTTAGATTTACATAAGACGCGACTCCACAAGATAAGTAATTCTTTTATGGGTCAATGTATACGGTTTTATAATAAACTACCTGAGATGATAAGAGCCTTATCTATAAATAAATTTAAAGGTGTCATTAAAGCCAAACTCCTCTCGAAAGGCTACTATAAGGTCACTGATTATTTAAGTGACAATGAAGCCTGGAGTTAGAGCTTGGATCCGGAGCTCATACTATGTTTTGCTTAGTATTGTATATGAACTTTATGTTTGTATTAAGTGTAGTTAATTGTAATTTTTATATTTTAAAGATGACAAAAAGCATAGTATCCTGAGTTTCTTTCGGGGTTTCTTCTCAGGATCGTCATCTTGGTTTTTTTCCGAAACCCTAGTAAATTTAAATTTACAATAACGATCATAAGAGTTTCGTGAGAAACCTAATCTATATAAATAAAATCAGAGTGTCTGTCTGTGATTTGCGAAAAACTGCCTCAAACTAAGCTTAGAGAGTCATTCGCATGCTGTTAAAACGTAAATAACTTTTTTTAGAATTGTTGTCTGTCTGTCTGTCTGTCTGTCTGTCTGTCTGTCTGTCTGTCTGTCTGTCTGTCTGTCTGTCTGTCTGTCTGTCTGTCTGTCTGTTCGGGGTAATCTCAGAAACGGCTGAAGCGATTTCGATGAAACTTTGCAGACATGAAGAGGGGGTCATCAGGAGTAACATAGGCTACTTTTTGTTTATGTAAATTGCGGTACATACACCAAAATAACATTTTTTACAATTTTTGTCTGTCTGTTTGTTCCGGATAATCTCTGAAATAGCTGGACCGATTTTGACGGGAATTTTATTGGCAGGTAGCTGATGTAATAAGGAGTAACTTAGGCTACGTTTATTTTAGAAAAAATACACCCCGGACGAAGCCGGGAGCGGGCCGCTAAATGTATTGCTAAGCGCAAAACTCGAGAACGGGTGGACCGATTTTAATTCTGTCTTCACTCATGGACAGAGGGATAATCAGGGAAGGTTTTTACGTTAAAAAAATGCACCTCGGGCGAAGCCGGGAGCGGACCGCTAGTTGATAAATAAATATTTTGATTTTGATTTTGATTTGATTTTGAACCGTTGCACAATATGAAACATGAGACCCAAAGACACGAGACCCATGAGACATGAGACCCAAACCCCAAGACTTGACGTTATCAGTGTTATGTCTGCAAGACAATTGTTAACTCCAACAATACAACTGCCACAAACGTAATATAGAATCTATTGATGTTAGTTATTAAGAGAGATAAGTTCTAATGGTAGTTTTATATCTAATACCTAGACCTATTCAGCAGGCCGTATAGTTACTTATTGGGGTTAGTATCATAATGGCTAGATCTGCAAAATGACCTTATCAGCATAAAGACTGAATCTTAATATGACCAGCTGTGCTTACAGTGACTTAGGTAGTAGCAAAAAGACTAGTTATCAAAGAATTGATATCATAATTTACTATATTATAACTGTATTTTGTATTTTCTAAAGTACCTATAGTTCGCGGGATTAGTATCATAATGACTAGATCTGTAATATGACCTAACAGGATAAAGACTGAATCTCAATATGAGCTTAGTAGCAAAAGAACTACTTAGTTATCACGTCGTTAATAGACTTAATTTTTAGATATCTTGATCTCTCCTCAAAATAGACGTTTGCCCTCTGTAGATTAGCACATTTTACTGTGAAGCAAGTGAGAATTATTTTTCCTCCATATTGAATTGAAAAGGATGGACGTGGAGCCTTATATTCCGTCTCGGTGTGCTAATACTTTTCCAAATTCACCTTGCCTCCAACTTTGAATATTCTGTTGAAGTATTAACATTTTTATGTGTGTTCAATTTTAGCGAAGCCCTGAGTAGAGCTTTGTCTGCGCTCTACGCTAAGCTATTAGTAGTGCTCGGATTAGCTTTTCCGGTGACTGAAGTAATTGGACATGGAGTCGTAGATGGTTATTATCAGGTAAAAAAAACTGCACCTATGTCTGTTTAAAGTATTTAACGTAATATGTCTACGAATATCTATACTTAATATTTAAAAAAACTCTTTCATAATACGCACTGTCAAGAACTAGAACTCCCTTCTGACTTCTGTATTTCCGAGCTCCTATAACCCAAAACTTTTCAACTAATCATCCGCCTTAAAAAATATTTCTCCTATAAAAAATCAGAATGTACATAGGCTAAACATTCCACGCATGCGAAGCCGCGGGCACCAGCTAGGATCTTACTTATATTATTATTACACAGAAAAATAACGTTAAAGCTTGAAAAATAACTAAGTATTTATTTTATTTATTTATCTTCTTAGCGGCTATTTCTGGTCTGCTAGAGTACCAGTATCACTTCGTCCATTGCTGAAATATTGTGATCGCCACGTAGACTAAAGCTCTCTACCTAAAGTATTTAACTTGTTTTTGAGGTGATACAAGTAACAGTTAAAACATTTAGCTTAATATTTACATAAATTTACTAATATTGTAATAGTTATCTAAAATGAACAAACAAATTTAAACTCTACTTATAAATATATCTCTTACCGCATGCTACAATAGTTAAAACATTTAGCTTAATATTTACATGAATTTAGTAATATTGTATTAGTTAAATAAAATGTACAAACAAATTTAAACTCTACTTATAAATATATCTTACCGCTTGAGATAATAGCATAATAATTATATCTCTTCTTTTAGTGTTTTTATCTATATCTTTACCTGGTGTCCGTTGTATTCGTGATATTCGAATATGCAAATTTAATGCGTCAAAAGGCCGTCAACACAATCATCCACGATTATGGTAAGTTATATTTATTTGAAAGTAATTACTTTAAAAATAATACTTAAAAACTAAACGTCCCACTATAATTGGTCTCGAGCTAAAAAAACAACTGTATACATACTTCAGTAATTAGCCACATTTGCTTAACAAAATGGGACATTAAAATCACATCTTGTTTGCATAATTACGAGCGCAAAGAATATTACCTTCTTCAGTTTTCATTCCACTAACGTTTACAACTATTCGTATACAAATGTACCGGAAAATTTGTCTTTGTATGTGCCCCTTAATGACCTACGATAATTTTATAAACAAATAACCCGATTTGCAGAGGAAACAGACAGAAATGGGAAAACTACTCCGAGTGAAAAACAAAACGAAAAACAAAAAAAAGAAACTATTTCCCGTTATGGCAGCTTTTACTTGAGACTTGGTGCTATAGGTAAGATTCACAGAAAAACATAAATATATACAGAATAACAAAAACATGGACCTATGAGGTTCAACCAATTTGCATACTGACTCCCACCCACAACTCTCTCAATGTAAGTCTTGTGAGGATAACAAAATAGTTTTTATATGTCACGCTTAATTGGGATCATTATGTCAGTGTTTATTTAAAACTTGATGCAATAAGCAAGATTCACAGAAAGAAATAAATACATATATACTTTAGAATGACAAAAAATATGTACCTATAAGTTCAACCAGTTGGATACTAACTACGACTTTAATCACAACTCTGTCTCAATGTAAATTTTGTAAGGATAACAATATAGTTTTTATATGTCAAGCTTGATTGTGATCATTATGTCAGCGTTTATTTGAGACTTGGTGTAATTGGTAAGATGGATAGAAAGATTAAAATATACACCTATAAGAGACAACCAATTTGTATACCGACTCCCGCTTTAACCACAAATCTGTCTCAATATATAGATATATAAATTTTGTAAAGATAACAAGATACTCTTTTAGGGTCATGCTTAGCAAAGGGTCAGGATTGATATTGGGTAAATTATTGCATTTATTAATTACTTCATTATAATTATTTGATTACGTAATTATAATAATTACTGTTATAATTTACGTCGTTATTATACTTTTGTAGCTTTCGGCATTGGATCAATGGTTTACAGTGGTCTTGAGTTCGGTGAATACTTCGAAATGGCTGACCGATGCCGTTCCGTTTTCGCTGCAATCACACCAGCACTACGTATGGCACTCACTCTCCTGCAAATGCAGTTTATATTCCTCACAAGCAAGGAAATTGAATCCGGCAGTCACAAAATGATACAGAGATTCGGATTCATGCACATGATCGCGACGAATCTATGCGAGTGGTTGTATGTACTTGTGGAGGAGACAAAACATGAAATTCATCATCTTGAGCATTCGATGTTGATAGCCCACAATGAAACCCACAACGAAACTGGTACACTTCAATGCAGAAGGGCGAACATTATGGGAGCACTTCTCCAAAATGCTTCACCATTTCTTTTCCCATGCACTATTGAGTATTCACTTATTTGTGCAGTTATCTTGTACGAAATGTGGAAAGAGGTAAAAATTATTATATTATTTTTCAATCTTTCGAATTTATAATATTATTAGGATTCAAGTAAAGAGTAAAATTGAAATATGTATAATAAAAATGAGTATAATAAAAAATGCTTGCTGGTTTGAGCAAAGATTTTTCAATATTAATAGTAGGTACATTTCATGCCAAAAAGAGACACGAATGAAAAAGGTAAAAAAAATTTAAATTCTTAAAAGTTATTAACAATTAAAAAATATTATTTAATATTAAATCTAAAATAAATTCAAATCCAATCCAAAATCTCTTTTTATTTTTTAGGTGAAATGTACTCCGGAGGACTTTGAAAAGAAATTCCACTATACCAAAAATAAATCCAGAAACAATTCTGTTACACCGGAGAAAATTTTGCAACAATTCGGTAAAAAACTCCACTTCTTTTCATTTCATTTCTACTTCTAAATGAAGATATTTACTACTTCTCTTACCGTTTGTATGCACATTTTAGCCGGAATGCTCGGTGTGGGATCTCCGTATGGTAGTCGAGCGGCTCTCCATCACTTCTCCTTAGATTGCTCCCACGCTCACCGCGGTCTCTTCGCTGGCATATTGCTCATCGTTATAACTATCATATCTCTTATAATGTTCTTCGTACTAGCTCATAATCCAGCCACGGTTAATGTAAGTACTCTTACGATATTATTTTATTTATAAATTAAGGGAGTAACTGGGAAAGTACATCGTTCTATGATTACAATCTAAGAATAATTTGATTTTAACCTAAATTCTCTAATAACTAAAAATATATCAATTAATATGATTCTTTTTGTTAATATTAAGGGGAAGACACATTTTTGTGTTCCTTGTGCTCTCACATTTAAAATTTAATTTATTTTTTATAATTACATTCATTCAAACGTCTAAGATAGATCTGAAAGCTCTAACTCAGACTACATTGAGCTAAGTTCTAAAGCAAAATTATTTTAAAACTATGATATAGGTCTCAATGTCTGAGTGTTATTCTTCGAATAAATTAAACGTTTGAATAACGTATTTAAACTTGAATTATATTTAAACTTGTAATTCAAATTTCACAGTGGAAATATTTACTTATAACTGTTTTTTTTTAATCAAATAAATCAATCTTATTATTTCAGGATGCAATATTTCAAGTAAACATCTGCGAGTTGATTCTTTATACGATCACAATCCTTTCTGTCGGAATGGCCTTTAAACAGATGAGAGTACTTCCTTATAAAAGAAAATCTCGGGGTAAGTAGGAATTTGAGTAGTCCGAGACATTATCTTGGTAAGGCTGAGAAAAAATTTATTTGTATAGAATTATCCCTATATGTATACATAAATATAAGAAGAATTATAATATCTTCTATCTTCTTATTCCGTTAGCAACCTGCACTACAAATAGCAGCTCGAATGATTTTCTCATTAACCATGGCGTATTCAAATGAAGAAACTTGTTCATAACATTGATGCATCTTTAAGCCTGAAATGCAAACTAATCAATATGAATGGCTTGCCACGTGGCCTACTCATTTAGTTTAAGTCGAGGCAGCCGCTCATTGAATACTGCATTTATTGGTGAATGCATTCCTAAAAAAATCATTTAAACATTTGAATTTTGTAAAACATTATCTTATTTATTTATTATTGAGGGATTGAGTAGATGGACTCCGGCATCTCTCACTCACTCACAGTAATCAACAGAATATAGCTGATGTAATTTCATGGTTGTCTTCTTTCAGACGCCATTTTTAATAATGGTTGAAATAAGTTTCTATTAAAAGGTTTTAATTCATTTTGAACAGTTTAAATTTAACGAAATATCTAATTAATTCTGTTCTGTTATACATAATATATTGAATCTGTCTTTTTTAACAGCTGTATTGGGACTGGATACCTCACTGTTGATACTGGCACAGTTGGGAATGTTCGTGTATTGCATGTTCAGTTTGATCGGTAGCCACCACACGATGAACGACACTAATAGCGCTGGTCTGACTGGATTTTTCTCAGAATTTCTTTCACTTAATCAGGTAAACTGAAATATCACATAGTTTATTACTTGATATGTACTATAAGGCGTGTTGAGAGTATATATAGAGCTTAAGACATAAAAGCGTATGTATATATTATAGATTCCATGTAACAAATAGAGCATTTTGTGCCCTACTAATATACTAATATATCATATTAGTACAATTACTAGACGGTGAGACATTATAGGTTAGGCTTTGTAGGTATATTAGAGAAGACAAATATTGTTCTATTATCTTTAACGTTTTTTATTTAATTAAATATTTATTAAATAACAATATTATTAAATTAGGTACACGATGGATAAAGTAGCTATATTCGATTCTCAAAGTCAATTATAATGCAGGTAATTAATTTTGTTCCTCCACGATTTCAGACAATACTGCAGTCATTGTTTATAATAGACGCATGGTGGCGCAGAAGTAATAATTCTCAGCACCGTCGCGACAAGCCTGGACGTCAACTTGTAACCTTTCTCTTGGTTGCCAATATGGCTATGTGGACCATTAACACTTTGGAAAAAGTAAGTTCAAACTAAAGCCAATTTGTCTATGCCCTCGTATTCAATTTGCAAGCCTGAAGGAAAAAAAGAGCCTGAATAAAGAAAATTGTAGCGCCCAATTTTTATATCTTTTTAAACGATCTCTCGAGAACCTAACATTTTTTAGGATGAAAAGTATCCTATATTATGTCAATCAAATGTGTACCAAATTTTATCCAAATCCGTTAAGCCGTTTGCGTGAAAGAGTAACAGACATCCAAACATCCTCACAAATTTCGACGAGACGACAAAGACGACATCAAATCAA
Organism: Synanthedon andrenaeformis; assembly: GCA_936446665.2. NCBI lineage: Eukaryota > Metazoa > Arthropoda > Insecta > Lepidoptera > Sesiidae > Synanthedon > Synanthedon andrenaeformis. The sequence goes on along the minus strand of OW387781.2, from coordinate 5,255,653 downwards.
TTGACCACATATTCACAAAAAAATGTTTTTCATTATGAATTTTTCTTCTATATACAAATTACATATCAATATTCCAATCATAACAAGAGTTAACTAAAAAAAATATTCATGGCGTTTAACCCAATATCAGTAAGCATTTGTTTCAATATTTATCTAATGATGTATGTTACATATTCTAGAATCGAGCGGAATTCAGACCAGCTCATCTGCATTTCTACGGTCCCTGGGCGTGGACGATAATCACACACGTTTCTATGCCGCTCGCAATCTTCTACAGATTCCACTCCACTATTTGTCTCTTTGAAATTTGGAAAAATAGCTTTAAAAATAAACCTATCTATTTGAATGTTTAATTTGTTTTGAATGAATCTGAAAGGAAATTATTTTTGTATTACAAAATTGTTTATTCAATAAAATATTTTATGACCAATGTTTATGTTATTTTTGATTTTTGTATTAAAATATTGTAGTCAGTATAACCAACTAAGGAGTGTGTGTAACGAAAAAAGACGAAATGTTATAGCAATACATTTTATCTTATCTCTATAGTTACTTATTTCTATAAAACATTTCTAATGCCAATACCTCTTATATCGCTTTTTACATTAATGAAAATCGCATCAAAACTCCGTTAGGTGGTTTTGTACAACGGGTTAGCGGAGAAAGAGACTGAAGCGGACAGCCACTATACGTAAGTATATATATCATAGTTCTTGGAGACTCTTATGGTATGCAAAAGTATTTAAAAAAAATAGCACTTTTTGTCTAAGCTGATGATTGAACTGCTGGAGTAGATATATATAGAATAGATATAAACCTTCCTGTTAATTAAAAGGAAACTTCGTACGAAGCGATCTGCGAGTAGGTACTTGCATTACGCAAAAAAATGTTAAATCAAAATTATCTAATTATTTTGTGTAATAAAATCAAAAAGTGTTAACATATTACTATTAAGTAATATTTCGAAGAGAGAGAAAGAGAGAGAGAGCGTATTTTATTATGTTTATATGAGGAAAGTAATCTCCGGTGCCACTGCACCTATTTGAAAAATTCATCTTGAAAGATACATCACTCCATATAAGCTATGTAGCCTACATTATTACCTATATCAGCTTCTCCAGTTGCATCCAAATGAAACCGAGGTGTGTTAGTCTAGTAAAATTATAAAAAGAGAGAGATGGAGAGGTGATTTTGTAAGTTTTTTTTTATAGATGGAGGCTAATATTCGATACAACGTCCTAGGCTTATATGGATACTGTAGGAGAATCATTTGCATTAAAATTATGAAGCAAAATTATTAACCTCAATTCAATGTCAAACACGTGAACCTTTAAATATGTACTTCGCCAATTAGCATCGACACAGAATGTAATTTAAATATTTGCGATAACAATTAATATGCTACGAGATATGTCACGTTGTTTCCACCGCAGTTCGGACAAATTTCCTGAAACCGTGATGAGGCAATTAGAGTATCGAACGCGGTCCTTTGTCATACATTAACTACGCACAACGCCGTTCTAATTGTTTATATTAAGTTTACATACATGTAATTACATTATTAGCATATACCTACATATGTATTTCATGGCAGACACAGCACAAAATGTCTATGAATATCATATATGTAGGTCATTGCTTTCAAAATGAGTCTTTATTGCAAAAGAGTATTGGTCTATTTCAATTACCAGCAAAAAATACTTTGAATACAATTTGATGTAAGGGATTATGAATTAAGGGATCGTCACATATCACAGGTAAATTACTTATGACATGACACAAATTTCGTTAGTAGACAGAAGCGACTGCACCCCGTAGTTGTACGAAGGCATACTTTTTCTTAAACGTAACAACATCTGATTTATCAACAGGCTGACGGTCCACTTGACGGTAGATGGCTACCGTCGCCTATAAAACACAAGCAACGCCACATGTGCTGCAAGTGCGCTGCCGACCGTTGTAGGATTAAGGATAAAGATTAGGTGAAAATAGGGAAATGGACTCTGGCATCCCTTACTCACTCACCAAAACACAAGAGCACAAATGCTATTATTTCACGGTAGTCTTCTGTAAGGGGGTAACCACAGCCACTTGATTGGTTGCCCAAGTTGTGACTGTTTGCTGCCACTACTAAAGATCATGGAAACTTACCAGGAATACAAAGTTTAAGATTCTGCAAGGGTCTTCTTCCATGCTCCACAAGATACCTAATAATAATATACGTAGCAGTACTAAAATCAACAAAATGCCTTCCTAGATACATCATTTCAGTCGCAAAACCGATCTTCATTTTATTTTATTTTTTCCACAACACTTTGTGCACTTAGTATTGCAACCTTTGTGCGTTTGTGTCATCTGGTTGTTAGTAGATTAGTACCGTTTTATATCTCTTCAAGAATTATATACTAGCTGTCTCAGACACGCAAATTTCCTTATAATGTTTCCTTTCTTGGCTCTAACCAAAATTTAACTACTTATACTAAGTTTCATCTTTCGTAAGAGTATCGATGACGCATATCAAAATAAACATAATAATTATTTTTAATTTTTCTAAGAATCGCCACTAAATTTCATAGATCTCAATCGAATGGCACTGCTAGTTGCATATCAATTGACCTTGCGCGGACCTTAGAGTCAATCCATGCATTTAGTTTTTGTGCATTAAGGTAGAAGATTTTGTTAATTATTCCCAAATATAAGAAGTTAGAACATATCAATCAACCTTCAGTCTGAGTTTCATAACTAGTTACTGCAAAATATTTTCATTTAATTGTCCAAGTCCTTTGAGACCATTGAGAAATGCATAAAGATATTTTAATAACTAACTAACTAAGAATTTACCATAAACTATAAATCGCAGGATAATTTCGGATTTTTTAATGCGGACGTCCACTATTGTATGCGGTAGACGCTCATAGGAGAGGCCTGACTAATAGACTAATAGATAAAATATGTTAAAAAAACATCATAACGTCATTAACGATTTTATCTTAAACTCGCTGACATATAAATCCTACTTATTAAGATAAGATGGCAATGGACACGTCTCTCGAAGACATCGTGGTATTTAGTTAGATAATAATGGCTGCACATAATCTTGTGGGACGCTTTGAATTCACCGCGAATGTAATGTATTAAGAATAAATAAATACAATACACAATAATAATTACAGAGCGTAGCACTCTATATTGTAATAAAAACAAGATAATTTAATGCGTGTGTAGAAAAATAATATGGAAGACGTAATAGAGGAAGAAGAATAGTAAGTTTCTATTAGGACTATTTTATTTTTAAGAACTGGTAATATTTTCAAATAGATAAAATCAAATATAATTTTAACAAATAATTTAACTTTTATGTTTGTAATCCAATTGAAATGAAACAAAAACTAAATGTTGCGTGAAGCTCTACAATACATCAATGAAAACCGCATTCGCGTCGGTTAAGCCGTTTCTGAAATAAGTGTGCACAAACGCACAGGCAAACTGACGAAAATTCTAAAAAATATTTTTTGACCCAAATAACGTGTATAATTTTTCTTTTCTATGTACATGGTTAATGTACCGACGATTTTATTATAATATGCAATAATTGATAGTGATTGATTTATAATATCTATACTGAAAGATTATTATTATTTAAATTTATTTATTTACTTTCTAATTAGTTTTGCGCCGGTAGCGGGACAAGACCTAAGCTACTGGTGGTTAGGAATTTAGGGATGCAGAGTGAGGAACCTCCTGACAATACGTATCGTGTCAGCCTTGTGTATCTATCTATCCCTTGACGCTGCTGTCTATAGCGAGAGCCTCTTCAGGTGTTGGGCGACTCTTGAGGTGGTAATAATAACAGAAACTAACTTTCAGCAATGTTGGAGAAAATGTGGTGATAGAAACATGCACAATACACTATGAACACAGACCGAATCATCATCAGCAAAATACACGAATCAGCACAAATGGAATAGAGCGGAAAATACGACACAGTAGGCAAGTTATACAAATTTATATGATTACATTTATAATATGACTTTTTAACACATATTGTTATAATAACATAACGAGAGGAAGCTTAATTTATATAGATACTATTTATCAATAAGTTACGCATTAAAATCTATTACATCAGTCAGTTTACAGTAATAATGGTCTGGGCAATAGATCTATATTTATACTATATCCATATCTACATCTATGTCCATGTCCATATCCATATTGTCAGCTGGCTATTATCTCGGTCAACAGATTATAGCATTGCCATACAACGAGGTAATGCAGCCAGCATGCGTGGGACCTTGCCTAGGGGACCGAAGCTTTATATTATATAATATGCAAATATATATAACTTAGAATTAAATGAAACATTATATTGTATTAAACACCTGATTAAATATATTTTTATCCATATCTATATCTAGAACTATATCTGTATACAGATACAGATAGATACAGATCTATATCCGTATTTTGATACGGTTTTCACCAATGGAAAGAGCGTACGAATGGAATAAACGTTGTACGTTTTGTGTATACCTACATATCATTTGCAAAATAAAATTGGCATATGTGCGAAGCCAGGGACGGATCGCTAATTAATAAAACGAACACTTTAGAAACAAATTTACTAATGAAATAGATTTATATATGAATAAAATTATAAAGACAAATAAACTTTCAATGTTAACTGACTGCAGTGGCACTAGAATTAAGAGCTTAGCTACATTATTACCTACCGAGATAGAGAACGGAGACCGTTGCCTAAAGACCAAGTTGTGTCTCACATTATAGAAATATTATGTGTATTATGAGCACATGGCATTGTACTCTTGTGCGTTGTTCTCAATAGAGTGCACTAGCTTTTAGCTTTTCCAGACGTAATTTAAGGATTATTTTGTTCCTCAATATTGGTTGTTTCTTAATAATTCCGTGTTATTATAAAGCTCTTTTTTTTTCTTTTTGTTCATATTTCATAAGTCGTAGACTCATATTTGCTTAGAAAGATAATGTTACGCGTAGCCTATGACTTTCCTCGAGGAATGCAAGAAGATTTTTTATTTTTCAAAACCAAATTACCCGAATTCCAGAGATTTGTGCAGAAATTCAAACAAAAACAAACTTTTCAGCTTTATTATATTTAGTAAACATAATAGATTGTGTTGTGGCAGAAAGGGGTAATAAAATATCGTCGTGCTTCAAATATCTGACTACACAAGATGCCTCTCAGCTTTCTTATGTACTATTATGATATCCTCACCTCACGTGGTTAATGCTGGCTGAATTCTAAACTATATCCTTAATTGAAATTACGATTTTAACTAGATTAAGCCTACAGAGAATTATTGTAAAACGCATACCCTGAGAGAACTGAAAGAAAATTAAAACCAAGGTGAAGTTAATGTAAAGGCAAAGAGAGGGAGTGGGGGGTGCATGTGGCTCGTTAGAAGAGATGTCTGAAAGTGACACCACCAACGCTAATTAGCGGTGAGGACACCGCCATAACTACCGAGCGGGTGTAAACTAAGCACCGATTAAAATATGCAGTAGGCATATTTTATCCAACAATCCAACTATTATTTATTGGTTCTTCTGTATTGTGAGACTAATGAATTAAGAGTTTAATTTAAATGATCTGGCTATCGCACGCAAGTTACACTTATAGGTACTAGTGATCCTAATAATGACTAGTTAGGTTCTATTTTTTATTTTGTTTGCAAAATCGCTCACAACTTGACATACATATAATATTAATGAGTAACTATAAACAATCTTAAATTATTTTGCCTATCAAGATACAAATACTACTTTATAATATCAGTGACAGTAAATAAAATACTAAGGTGATAGAAAGAAGTTTCGTAAAATTTACTATGATTGAAATAATTAATAATGAGAACCTACGTTATCTTAAAAACTGTAACGTGTAACAAAATAAGTACTAACTGTGATGATTGTCCATTATTATTTCACACCTAAAAGTGTATTTACACTTGTGTGTGCGCTCACTTCGTCAACTACATTTTGAATACAGTAAAACAGTTCACATTTTGCACTCTAAGGAACGACATATAACGTGCCCGTAATGCAATAAGTAAAACGGAGCACAAGAAATGTAAAATCATTTTTTGGTTAATTGGTTTAGTCCAGACGAACGTGTGATTTCAATTAGGTAATAAAAAATAAATAAGAAAAAGTGGTCCGAAGGGAGGCAGATGACAAAAAGTAAAGAGAAATCCAATCAAAACCCGTCGAGGGAATGGCGGGAGAGGTCTGAACCGCTTCTTGTTGTGCCTGAGGATGAAAGGTAAGCCTGCAACGCCTCATTAAACCAACTATCAGTCGATAAAGGCTTATTTAAACAAAACAAGTCCGTTAGGTGTAATACTTTGTGCTTATAAAATCAACATATATTTCACAATTATGGCGAAAATTTTCTAAAAAGTATATACCTAATAAGATAGATATGCATAATTCCTCATATTATCTACATATATCTTCTATATCGCGAAATATACGCTGTCCGCCTTTTTTATTGCTTCTCGGTCCTAAACCACCCAGTGGATTTTGATACGGATTTAACTAATACAAAAAGTTATCATTTAGTAATAATAGTTAATCTGTGAAGTATTACTTCCAAATAACATAATTGAATTGAATATCTTTAAAAAATAGATGTGTATAAATAGTGACAAATAGGAGATTTAAAATTGTAATGAAACATCATTCTGCACTCTGCAGTCTGAAACTAAGCAAAGTAACTCGCTAACGGCTTCGCACGGGTGCATTTTTTCTTCAAATCATATATAAAAATCTTCCTCGTTTACCGCTGAAAACCGCATGAAAATCCTTTCAGTAGTATTTGAGACTATCGCGAACAATAAATACAGATAGACAGATGTGGCGATAGAGTTTGTTTTATTATTATGTAAGGATTTATATTTAAAATATTGATATAAGCGCTGAAATTTGCTAATGCACTGAAAAACTCGTCGATCCGTGTTGCTACGGTACAGAGTGTGTCACAAGATTGCGTCACCAAAATGGCAGCCAGGCGCATTAGCAATTTGCAGTTATGCAGCAATCTGTCTAAAAATATAATAAAAGTTGGTACTTTTGTATATTGTTAAGGGATATCCTAGCAAACACTTCATTAAAACATATCTACTTATTCTCTTTTTCTGAAAAGAAAAAGATTTTTCCTACGGAAAAAGAGTTCTTCTTAATTGTAGAATTCTAATTCTTAATGTACTCGTATTTAACCTACGCTCAAATTATTTGAATATTTTACAGAGAACATCCCCCTCACTTCCTGCCGCGGCTAAGTGTGGTACCGCCGTGTAGCATTTCTTCTAGTATTGAAAGAATCCCAACACGTCCTCGAAGGAAACCTCTTTCACATGGCGAGTAAGTCGACAATATCATTATTTTACCATCAAGTGGACTGACATGGTACTTAATAGTAACCATTGTTGATTACATTTAAGTTTTTATATTAATTAGTTATTACATTAGTCTGATAAGCATTTTTTTGTTTATCTTTTCATAATTTCATTTTACTTGTAATAATTAGTGCAAAAAGCTAGATCTAACCTTATGTTAGACTAGTTAGTTATTAGTCTCAAATCAATGACTCAGTGATAAAGTTTATGTACTTGGAAATTTTCCACGTGCCGAAAATATTTTTCAAGCGCAGTGTATTGAGTGCACTGAAGGACAAATAGGTAAACAGTAAACACACACTTACATACACACTTACGCACCCACACACATACCCAAACTCCTTATATAGATCCTCCCCCTATAATTTAGAATTAATTTGATTTTTTAATAATTTTATTGGTAAATTCTGTTTTCTGTCTCAGTTATATATTGTTATTTTCTGTATTGCTGTAGGTTTTTCATCAAAATAAAATAAAATAAAAAATCCATTGAAAAAATTCTTTTGTTTTAATTATGAAATAATAATAAGAAGTGAACATTTCTGTTATTATCGTTATATAATAAAAAATCAAAATCCATTCCATAACGGACTACAACATTCAGGCGGATAAGTACCTAGAGCTCTGTCCTGTAAATAAAGTCCTTATTCTGCGTGGGTCCTTAGTAATATAAAATAATTCGATATTTTTATATTAATTATGTACTCGTTAATGCTCAAAAGCATTATTTTAGTTTAGATGATGCTGTTAATTAAAACAAGGTATTAAATTATTTCAGTGAATCAATGACAGTGGTGTTGTCAGCGTTTTACGCGAAATTATTAATAGTTTTGGGCGTAGCGTTACCTGTTACCAGCACAATACAAAATGAGCTGATAACAAATCTCACATCTGATGTAAGTATTTTTATACATACATTGATCGAATATCAAATTTTAGGGTTTTCTTAATTTCAAAATTTATAAAGTTTTATGTTACAGGTGTATACAATGTACTTATACATCGTAAGCATGATTTTCTTGGCTTACACTTTTTATCATCTAAGGATAGCCAACAAAGAAAAAGATAGTATGTATCTCATTTTCTGTTTATCTCTTGTAATAAACTTGTACGTAAGTTGCCATATTTTTGAAAACTGTTCGTTCGAAATTTCTTTGTTGATTTTATAGCTAAGTTAGCTGTACCTGCGACTTAGTACGCGCTGTAGTTCGTATTTTTTTCCGTTTTTTATTAAGTTCCCCCACCCTTGAGGACTTAGTATGTTCATCTGGATACGGTAAGGTATAATTGTACCAATTTTCAAAACTACACGATTTATTTCCCTTGATGGCCGATATTCGGCTTAAATTGCCTGTACAAGTTCACATGCAATAAGGGTATCGAAATGACATAATTATATTCATTTATGGGATAATAATTGAATATATCATATAAATAACAATGCGGTTTATATTTCTTTTAGTCATTACAAATTGACATGCCATTTTTCATATTCCCTCCATATTCCATACCTTATCCGTAATCGTACTATGGTCGGCAGCGTACCTGCGGTGTAGCTTGTGTCATAGGCGACGGTAGCCAGCCATCTACCATCAAGTGTCTGTCGCGTCAGCCTGTCTGTGGACCGTAACATATAAAAAATACATACGTGCACAATGCATTGATTTATGTTTAAAATCTGCTTTTTTACAGAAAATGTAAAACAAACCCGTTACGGTAGCTTTTATTTGCATATGGGTATAGCAGGCTTCAGTGTGGGGTCCATCATCTACTCTTGTCTTCAGTTCGGTGGTTACTACGATCTATCAGGAGACTGTCAATTGGCCATAGTTGCTATCAAACCGGCATTTCGCATCATGTTTATGGTGGCTCAAACCATATTTATATTTTCTTACACTGATGTAAGTATTATTTTTTTTTTGTTGGCTAAACAAATAGTTATAAACTAACTACTGGGAGTAGACCAATTTAGCTAACTAAAAGTTTGTAATCAACAATCTTAACGGTCATGTGATTTTCCCATTCATGTTTCTAACCGATCCATAAAGTGTTTATTGTCCTAAATCTAGATCTGGACCCGCCCATACCCAGATTTAGACCCAGACATTAATTTAATTCTTTTTGCAGATTTTGGACCCGATGAGGGGCGTAGTGCTGGACAGATTTGGATTAATGCACTTAATAGCCACAAATGTATGTGAATGGTTCAATGTCGTAATTCAAGAAACCAGAGACGATATCATAGCAATTGCATACAATAGACCAGCACTTATAAAATATGTCAATTTATCAGAAACAAATTATGCGTTTACCAAGGAAGACGAGAACAATTTGACTCTTGATCATCCCGATGATATTGATGTTATGAATCTCACAAATTATAATACAACAACGACAAATGAAATATGGACTTGCAACGTTTCTGATATGATATCTCCTTTAATAAGGAGTGTTAATCCTTACTTGAGGCCTTGTGGAGTAGAATACAGCCTGCTGTGTTCGATCATCATAATAGTAATATGGAACGATATATGCACCGTGCCTGGATCGGTATTAAAAGCTTATTATTAAAATATATAACTATCAATAGATAGTTTAGATAGAAGTTTAAATTTAAAAATCTAAAATTCTTCCGAAATTTATGTATTAGGTTAATTTTAGTTACTTTTCTGTTACTGGACTAAAATTATACACGATCGCGTTATCAACTTAACAATTTTATTTTGAAATAGGACGCCATATTATGTTTGGTTAAGGTTAAAAAAAATTAAGGTTAAGGCTTAAAAGGTTATTTTAAGCACCTAAACATCTATAATTTCCAGAAGTCGACCATAGTAGGATTAAGGATACGGGATTAGAAAGGGATAGAGAAACGGGCTCTGGCATCCTTTAATACTCACTCACCGAAACCCAACGTCACACATGCCGTTATTTCACGGTGGTCTTATGTAAGGGCTGTGATTTCCAAAGTTGCCCTGCCTGAACCTGGGACTTCTAAGACAGAGCGTTAAAGCAAGCACCTTGACCACTTAAACAAGGACTTAGGATCGCTGATAGAAATAGACATGAGTCTTTTTATTTTTCAGAAATTAACAAACCCTCCACCAAACAACGAAGCACGTGCGTGTTGTTCCCGCATTAAGTCCAATAAACACTTCTCTGTGGACTGTGGAAGCGCTCATAAAGGACTGTTCATGGGAGTTGCGGTGCTAGCAGGAACTATCGTTAGCCTCATGCTTTTTAATGGACTCTTTCACAATGAGAAGCATGTAGAACTAGCTTTATTACAAGTAAGTGTTATAGTGTTATTACACTCTGAGTGTAATATAATACGATGATAATTATTTACACTTGGGAGTTTTGGGAACTAATTAAAAGAAACTAATATTAAATTCAGGAAGCTTCGGGAGCAGCGTTCGGGAAGTTCTGAGACACCTTTTCGTCCAATGTTACTCAGTGCCCTAAAATAAAAGTTTTCGGCTAATGTGTACCTATTGCTAATCATGTATGACGCTGAAACGTGGTCTCTAACTATGGGCTTTGTAAAAAAAAACCGACGTCGCTCAACGAGCTATGGAGAAGGCTCAGGGTTATGTACATTGCGAGATCGAATAAGGAGATCCGTAGATAAACGAAAGTTAACGAAGTTCCAAAGAAAGATTCTATTAGAAAATGATGGGAGAGGCCTACGTCCAGCGGCTGAGATGAATCTCAGAAACAGCTTAACCGATTTCAATGTAGTTTTCCCTGGTGTACTGTAGCAAATGAAGTGTTTATTTCTATCCAATTAAAAACAATAACGTTTATTTAATTGTAATAATACTGAATACCACATGTATACGAAGTCGCGCTATCAAATTATTGATATTTTAATAGAGTGTAATGTTCCCATGTTTCTCTTAAAATAAAACTCACTTAATTTCAGATAAACGTTTGGGAGACTATGCTCTTTATTATCATGACAGTTGGTTCAGGTGCTTGCATTCAACGTATGCGATCAGTAACTATGCGACGTGTGACTACCACTTTGCCTTTAGAACACGCACTGCTCTTAGTGACACAATGTGGTGTATATCTATACTATCTCTTCCAAATAATCGGAGCTGGGTTTCTTATTAAACAATTTTCAGGAGGCAGGCGAATCACGAGGTAAATTTCGAAATATTTTTATTACTTACAACAAATTAAATAGCCATTATTACAATCCGTTATTCCGTTTATCCACCCAAAAAAATCTACCCTAAGGGGGATGCTCGGAAATGCATATCCGACAATTCACCCTAGCCTGGGTGGACATATCTCAGCATGTGTTTAATTGGCAAAATCCCTATCCTTAATAATACTATATGGCCTGCAGCACACTTGCAGCACCTTTGGCGTTGCTTATGCTATAGGCAACGGTAGCAACCTATCAAATGGACCGTCAGCCTGTCTGTCGAACTTAATATAAAAAAAATTGCAGCTATGGCGATGATAAGAATGTTCACATTTAGCAAATACTCATTTATTTGCAGAATTTTATCACCCTTATGTGCTGTATTACAAAGTTCTTGTCAAACGCTTCTAATACTCGATGCTTGGACACGTCGCTGCGCAGACGCCAGTCGTAAGCCTGGAAGGCAACTAGTTACCTTTCTTCTAGTAGGAAATTTCGCTCTGTGGCTTCTTAATAGAGTGAAGAACGCAAGAGCAGAATTCCATCCTACGCAGGTAACATATACATAATATTTATAGATATTATTGATAAAAATAATAGAGAAAAGTAATATTTTTTTATTCCTTATTTTTATACAAGAATATTTATATATGCCGGTAGGTAGGTATATCAAATGTTCGTATTTTTTTTAATTTTTATACCATGTAAAGTATTGTATGTCTTCTATTGTGTAAAATACATTTATTTTAAAGGAAGATGCGTTGAAAATTTAGAGAATTTTGCTTGTAGAGCGATATATATGTGAATTTTGTTCGCAGATGGAATTCTATGGCGTATGGGCATGGACTCTTATAACGCATGTCTCAGTACCACTTCTTGTCTGCTATAGATTTCAAGCCACCGTGTGTTTCTACGAAATTTGGAAAAATTCATACAAAAGAAACAAATATAACGATGATGTTGAGATGGATCAGTTTGAATTAAAAAATCATCACATAGCGTAAAATGTGTTTCAATTAATTCGGATAGAACCCTGCGAGCTACTTTTAAATAGTAACTACAAAAATATTTATATTACCAAAACCATAGCCAAAACTAAGTTTGCTTTTCTAAAAACGTACAGTATATAAAAAGTAAATAATCATTAGAGTTTGCGGTCCATGTGTAGCAATTGACACAATTTATAATCATGTTTAAATTTGCCACCGTAATTACCTAATTGAAATCATAATAATTAGGTACATTATCAACGAGCTCAGTCTGAATCATTAACCCACTAGTGTCTAGATTCAATCTAGTGACTAGCTCATATCCGTCACCAAAATCTTCAAATTTCTTTCAATACCTTTGGCCGAATTGGCCGCTAGAAGGGGGTAGGGTGATGGTCTAACTCCAGAAGAATTAAGAGAACAAGTTTCAAATGCCGAACTTAGCTTTCTTCCAGAAAAGTCCCGTGAAAAATATCTTCATTCCTACGAATTGTTTCATTCGTACAAACATCTCTCTCTCTATGTTTGTACGACCCTTACCTAACACGCAAGTAAATAATACGACCATCACAGTTCGGAACAAAACTGTCCCCTTAAATCTTACAAATTGCAGTAATTTTACTTTCAACTTAATATGTTTATTAAGTAAGTAATTTAGTTATAATTTGTGTGACTATGGCTATGTGAATGTTTTGAATATACTTAAGTTATATTATATTCAAAATTGTCTTAATTGATTTTCTTGCCTAAAGATGACCTAGTAACGCTTTTCTCGCTGTTGAGTTGAAAAGTTGTACGTTTAACACAAGAGCAAATTTTTTTATGTCTCGTGCCTTTAAATCACTCACTGCTCAATAGTCTATATTAGAATCAATCGCTTCAGTGGCCAATTTAGCATGCAAGTAGGTGACCTGAACAGCGCCCTGGCTTTCCCGTTAACTGATGATGCCAGGGAGCTGTACAATATTTACCACTCTAGATTTAGTGTTTAGTAATAGTTTAGTATAGTGGTATCTAGTATAGTGTAGTATAGTAGTATCTAGTAGGGATGTTGCGAATATTCGCATCCACATCCGCAAATGCAGAGCTTCCGCATATATTTGGACATCTGCATCCGCATCCGCATCCGCAATAATCATTGCGGATGTTCATGCGGATGCGGATGCTTGCTATGATGTTAGATTCGTCGAGTGAAGATGAGAGTCAAGAAATACCAGAAAATGGTAGCAGTGAAGCTGTACTCAAAAAGGAATTACTTTCTTACCCCACTAAAAAAAGAGTCAATGTGGATGAAAGAGCATTCATCAATTAGAATCACGTTGGAGTCAAAATTTATTATTTCAGTAGTTTCAGATGTTTTAGTTTGCAGATAAGATGTTAACGTATGAAAAATATTTTAAAGTGAATTTTCATTAGAACATTTTTAAACAGTCCTTTTTTTTAAACTAGCGGTCGACGGCCTACGCAGATAAATATACAAGTTATTAAAAAAATTATAACATAATCTTTTAGAACATTAATGACTTCACATACTAGGTCCAAGAAAAAACAGAAATATCTCAAATTTGATGTTAAAATAACACGTTTAATATTACGAAAAATTACTAAAAGTTTACAGAAATCGTATGTTTTTTTCAGCCATGTACTAATAAATTATATGAATTTTTGAAAATTAATATTGTCGCATATAATTTTACTAATATCTCGCTTCTGCGTAGACCGTCGACCGCTAGTTTCAAAAAAGGGCTATTTAAAAACTGATCTAATGAGAAAATTATCCCAATATTTTAAAATATTTTTCAGACATTTACTAGATTATAAAACTACAAATAATATGATGTTAATATCTTATCTGCAAACTAAACACATCATGGCATTATGATCCGCCGGGAATCATAAATTTCTGATTCTGATTCTGTAATGCTCAAGTGGTGGAGTGTTCATCGAGAGGAATTTAAGATACTATCACCGATAGCATGAAGATTTTTATCCACTCCACCAAGGCAGTTTAGCGAACAATTATTTATTTATAATGCTCCTATTTTTAACTTCACTTACTAATATGAAAATTAGCATGTGAAGTTAAAAAAAAAAGGAGCATTATACTTAAAACTAATTTTCGTCAATAAAAATGTTAATAATGAATTTATCATTGTTTTAATTCTTCATTCATATACTATATTTATATAAAATCTTAAACATCCGCATCCGCATCCGCGGATGTGAGCCTTCAAAAATCCGCATCCGCATTCACATCCGCGGATGTGAAAAAATCGGCATCCGCAACATCCCCGGTATCTAGTATAGTTTAGCTATATATATAAGACCTTGCCCAATGAGGCGACATGTCCCTAAGGGAAAAGCCTTAAATAAAGATTTAAAAAAAAAATCAACCGCTACGCTCGTGATTCAATTCTAGACTACTTCGCTAGCTCGTGATCGCTACACGCAGGAAAAATCAATTTTGCTCTCTGTTTCAAAGCGTGGGTTACTTAGGGCCATTGAGTTTTATTACTACGTAGTAATAAAACTCTAGTAATAAAACTCAATGCTTAGGGCGTTAATTATTATATTTTATAATGAAACAATGCAACGACTTCGGTAGACATATTTTAATCAGAACTATATTTGTACCATAGACATTACACAGACATTACATAGACTACAATATGCAACATGCCCCTTTTTAAAAAAAGAATTTTGACACATGTCACGCTGACGTCATCATATTTTGAAATTGACAATTGGGCTTGCTGTCAAACATTGTTTACATCTAAACATAAATTTCTACAATTATTTTCCCGACTTGACCTGACTGCTTTGGACTTGACGGACCTGTTTTGGAAATCTCTAGAAAAATTAGACTTGACTTGACTTGACTGACTAGTCTCGGAATCTGCTATTTTTGATTTTAATTTCAATTTAGTCTTTTTTATTTAAAAAAGACTTACAAATTGCTATTTTTACTAATGACACTGGCAAAATCATCGGAGAAAATCTGATGGAGCCAAGACATTAAAAGAAGAAGAAGAATTATTTTCCCCCCTAGGTGGGCCATTGACCTTGTCGTGGTGGGGTGGCTTACCCTCGCCAGTTCTTGGCGAGGGGACCAAGAAGGCCCACACCGGTGTGCTCCGAGCGGGCTACGCTTGCGGAGCTCGTGGCGGAGCACACAGTTGTAACGTTGACATTTACTTGACACTGGCAGATAATGGCCGTTCTCGAAATGAGCCGAAATGCCATATACGTAAAGAAGAAGAATACACTTATTTTATTTTATTACCTTGAATACAATGTCTATGACTACATAACAATACTGTAATTATGTCAAACATCTGTGATTCTTTGAAAACAATTAATTATACCACAGATTATAAAGACTATGTTGTTTCACAATATACAATATATACATCCATGTCTTAAATCTATGTTATAAAATTATACAATTTATCAATAAATTAATTACTACAAATCTAATTTCTGTGTCTTTTTTAACAATCTACCTCTAGAACTAAATTTATTTACATTTTCAAGTGTATTATTGTCATCTTTAGGTGATATGATAATTTTCTGATTATCCTGTAAACAAGATTCAGAAGGAGTAGACAAAGTAAATTCCTCTTGATATTCACTATAATCACACAAACTTTGATTAGACACATCACTATCTACATTAACAAATTCAGGAGATTTTATCAACTGATTCGTTTCACTTTGTTCAGATTCAATTGACTGATATGTTTCAGAATCGCTACAATTACTGTCAATATTACAATTACTTGTTTCTCCTATTAGTACAGGGCTTAAATAAAGACTAGTTCCTGTCTTTGATGTATTTATTTTCTTTTGAGTTATTATGAATATACAATCATCATCCTTCCTTTCTTAAAAGGTTTTTTGAGACATACTCTTTGATTGAAATGACCATTTTGCTGCATTGTCAGCAATTTTTTGACACTTGTTAAAATTATCATTTTTAACAGATTTTTTATTATTATTATAATAAGACTTATTTTGACTATATCAGGTTTTATGTGCTGAGAACTTCTTCTGTATGTTGCACTTAAATTATCTTTTATTATAAATGATCTAGGGAATTTAGTTTTAGATATGATTGAACCTTTCGTCCATATTATATCTTTAGGGTTTTTCTTAAAATAGACTGTCATTAACTTTAAATTCTTTATATTTTTTACAATTTTTATTATAAATGATTTAGTTTTTGTAAATTTTTCTTTTTTACTGTATAATATTCTGAAAATTTTACAATTTTAGGTCTTAGTTGACTGACTACTAGGTAATTTAGTTCTTAATTATTGTCTTGACATAAGTAATTGAGAAGGAGAATACATATTTCGTCTCTGAGTTGTTCTATGTTGTAATAGTCCTATATGTGGGTCTGTTCCAGACTCTTCACATTTTCTGAAAATATTTTTGACCACAATTCTGACACCATGTTTCAATGCGTGGGTTACTTAGGGCGTTAATTATTATATTTTATAATGAAACAATGCAACGACTTCGGTAGACATATTTTAATCAGATACGTTAGTATCTACTATTTAGTTTGTGAATCAGAACCTCAGAGTAGTGTTGAGTAGGACATACAAGAGGCGGTACATTTGTCCCATACATGACGTCAAAATGAGATAGCTCAACATTTCAAAATGTACTACTTCAAATTTTATGTCGCGGTCGTCGCGTTCGCGTCACAGAGTGAGTACCCACAAACTTGTAGGCAAGGCACTCTGTGGTCGCGGTAAGTAAACTATACTAATACGCTATGTACGCGTCGCCTCATTTGAAGTGGGACATTGTACTGGCTCAGTTGAAAAAAGAGGCTACTCTTACAAACTCTTTTTCATGACGTGTCCTACCCAACACTACCTCAGAGTAAATATTACTCAGAGATCAGAACCTGAGATAACTATATTTATACCATAGACATTACACAGACATTACATAGACTGATCATAGACTACAATATGCAACACTCTCTAGTTGAACAAATAACTATAGTGCAGTGCAAAGATTTAAATCGTTGGTGCAGTGCTTCGGTACTGTAGAGTAGTTTTCTGAACTCCTAAAAGAACAACACGTAGGCCTTTATGCACGTGTGCGTGCGTGCGATCCACAATGCACCAAATGCGGCCTTCATAGATGTGAGATGCAAACGATAATGGTATTGTTGCTAAATCAGAGCGACGTTAAAGGAACTGATGGTTTCCTGAAGATCAATTCATATGGACACGTTGGTTCCAGAAGACACACTTCTGAAACGACGCATGAATCCCCGTGGACTGAAGTAGAATGAATATTATTTTACGAATTTTAGTAGCTCCTATTCCTATTTTACTGTTCCATTTTCTCAATTATTTTAGTTACAATTGAGTGTGCTTTTTCAGAAGCAAAAACCTATAGTACAACATATTGATAACACAAACATTGGACATAGAGTAGATCCGGTTTTTATTGAAGTTTTGGCATGTGACAATCATAATAATCAAAACAAAATGACAATGACAGTGACAAATGACTGATCAGCAAAATTTAACCCTCCAAGTCCAACCAAAAAACCTCTGGTAACGCTCATCCTTTGTCAATAAATTCTATATTTTTATTTAAAACCGAAACGAAAAGTAAGATATTTTGTAAAAAAATATGTCTTCTGCAATGGACGTCGACGATGAGGAAGTAGAAATGGCGTCATCAAGTAGTGGTAAAGGCGATAAAAAAAGATTTGAAGTGAAAAAGGTATTTGTATTATTTCCGCATGATCATTGCTGTAACAATAATTCCATTAATTAAAACCCTATTTTACAATCTTATTTAAAATTTCAGTGGAATGCGGTCGCTTTATGGGCTTGGGGTAAGTTAGTTGAACATTTACGACTACGATTTTGACTATGTCCAAAATAAACAACCTACGTTGTCAAAAATGATTTTTGTTATATGGAAGTCATACTATTAAATATGTATTTGACTGGACACTATTGTAGGGCTGATAATAAATAACCCTGTTATATTTTATAGTTTTATATTGGGCAATCTTTCCGTTTTAGTGAGTAATTTGTCATTTCTTTTTACAGATATTGTAGTGGATAATTGTGCTATCTGCCGTAATCATATAATGGATCTGTGCATAGAATGTCAAGCAAACCAGGCATCTGTTGCTAGTGAAGAATGCACAGTAGCTTGGGGAGTTTGTAATGTGAGTACAAAAATGTTAAAAATTATTTTTTTCATTATAGACAACTCAGTTTATGAAAAAAAATTGGTATAATTTATTTAATATATATTCAAATTTATTAGCACAGCTCTCATACAAATAATTGGATATAAATGATCCCAAGAAATAAACATTGCTTTACACACTATTTATGTACAAGTCAACCACAATCACAGCTGATGAACTTTAGTTAGTATTAGTTTCACTGCTTCATTGAGATATTGCTGATATTCAACAATTATCATACCATGGGTAGAATGGAAACAGCTGGTAGTTGATGCCACCAAGGCATTTCAAAGTGGGCACAACCTTCAGCAATGAAGAAGATGACTATCTATCTATCATACCAGTGAAGAGCCATGAATCCTTTGTGAGGGTATTAATTTTTTGTTATTTGCCAAAAGACCTTTTCAGAACTTGTGTATCATTCTCCATTATAAAACTGTTCATACTTGAACACTAGTTTTTTCTTTGATATTCAAACTACTTGTTTTATTTTTCAGCATGCTTTCCACTTTCACTGCATCTCACGTTGGCTGAAAACTCGACAAGTCTGCCCTCTTGACAATAGAGAATGGGAATTCCAGAAGTGAGTATTGGAACTATTACTTGTCTATAAATTTTTAGATAAGCTGTAAGCTAAAATTACCACTGATTGCCTTGCCACCACTTTCCAGAAACAGACCAAAGCCAATTTTGAAAAGTTAATTTCCAAAGTTAACCCTGCCGGGAATCGAACCCTGGCATAGAGAGTTAAGTCAATCACCCTAACCGCTCATCCAATGGACTCTACATCCTACCATATAGATATCACTAATAAACATACTTCCTTATAGCCTCACCTAGAGTGATGATTGATTACTTGTACCTATTATTGATATTTTTTATTTTTCAGATATGGACATTAACAACCAGGCAAACAGCAAATTTACCAGAGCCAACAGGCAGTATATTAAAGTGGGATTGTAATGTCTATTTCTGCCTTAAGTTCTCAATAAAAAAACTGAATAATAAATTTTCGTTATTAATATAAACATTGGTATACTAATATTGTGAAATATTTTATTAATATATTTTAAAACATTAAAAAAAAAATAGTAAATACCAGTTTAAATTTAATATTTATTTTGTAGCATATAATTGTTAGAATCTAAATAAATCAATACCAACACTAAACTATTCAGGTGCTTAATTTCTACTGTCTACTCTCAAATAGTTCATTTTTTCCTCTAAGTAAGTTAAAACTAAGCTTTCAGTAAAAATTAGTATACTTACCTCTATGTCAGTTATGCTCAGGTTAATGATTACAAGCAATATATTTTGTAGATTTAGAATATCAAATAACATCAAACCAAAAAACTCCTGGCGATTGACTGTTTGAGCACTACTGGTCTAAGTTATAATGTGCTTTTTTTTATATACTAGCAGATCCATTCATTAGATTTCACAACACATTGTTGTCTATCATATTTTAAGTTTTTTTTTTATTAGGGGTCAAAAAAGGAATATAGGTATCCATGTAACCTGGTAAAGACATTTTTTTTAAATGTTAAGTTCGGAAGACAGGCTGATGGTCCACTTGATGGTAGGTGGTTTCTGTCGCCTATAACAAGCAACGCCACAGGTGCTGCAATAAGGAATAGGGAAAATGGGCTCTCAATAAGTAGAACCAAACTAAACCTACCATCTAACAATTTCCATTGAATTCTCGATGCATATTTTATATTATTTAAAAATGTGCCTGTTTTTTACGACCATATAATTATATAGCACAATAAAAAAGTGTTTCTTTTTTACAGACCTTAGGGTCACTGACTTTTATTACCAAATAGGCAAATAGTGCCAAACCAGAAATGTTAAGTAGTCACTAAATGTTTTTTGAATGAGAAATTGGCTATTTGAGAAGTAGACAAGCATTGAAGCCGATTGGGAAAAATCATTGAAAACCAGATTGCTGAAAGGAATTTGAGGCAATTTATTGTGATGTTGCAATAAGAATACTTTCACAATTTATTTCTCAACAATACAGATGTTTCTCTTTACAAACCCTATTTTCATTTAAATATCACAAAAGCCAGTTTACAAAACTAGCTTTCAAATCGTGATTACATTTTAAAAATCATTGTAATTAATGTCAATGCAATTACTTTGCGATACCTGTACATACAAAGTACGCTAAATAATTGAACTAATACTGCACAAATATATTAATAAGTACACAATAATTATAATTACTAAAAAGGTTTAAATAATGTGGCAGTGAATTTTTCGAAAGGAAATTTGGCTATGTACTGACATAGTTATTAACTCAAAGAAAAATATATCTACCTAGTATATTCCGCCTATTGCCTAATACTTTACATTTATATTTTGTTTATCTATATCCACATACTTTTTATACAATTTTGGGAAATAAGATATATTGTAAAAGTTTATATGTTTGAAATGACATTCAAACATAAAAGAAATAAAAACTAGCTCTAAATTAATCAGCAAATTCCACATTTTATCCAAACATGTTGCTAAGTCTATAACCTCGTTAACATAGTTAATTTTCATTTTTTCCAGTATTTGCCCAGGTACTCATTATATACATAATGTACCTACCTAGATAGGTTGGCACTTAGGCAAAAGATTGTTCACAAAGATCCTTTTGGCAAACCACAGACCTTTTTCTCTATTGCTCGAACATTTACTTTAATTGTTCATAAAATGAAAGGTTAGGATACATAAAAAACCTATTACTTATATATTTTCATGGTTTCTCTCAAAATAGTATGTACTACCTATTTATTTATATTTATAATTAGGTACCTCAAACAAGTCTTAACTAAAATATTACCAAAAAAACGATAACTGGTTATGTGAATTTATATGGTTCTATTTAGCCGGCTAGTACGCTTAATGATATCGCAGATGTTGATTTATTATATTATACCTATTAACATCACTTTTAACATTTTTATATAGGTAATATATTTGCAGTAAAAATGACTAATTTCCTCTTGATCATTAGTAGAAATTGATGCAGTTTCATTCCCACTAGAGCTTATTTTAAGTAGGTACCGATATTTACAAATCTCTTCTATTAAAAATATTTTTTTAGTAAACTTGTCAATTATAACAACACAATCGGCAATCCATACGCCATCTATCACAACCTAAAGCAGACATATGACAGTTTCACTTATACGAAGTGTGTGTTTTTAAAGATTATTTTTGCATATTAACAATTAGCTAAAACAGATGTTGTAAATGTGTAATTTAATCAAAATAATACAGATTTACAACACTTCTAATAAAAGAAAAAAAGTTCCAAAGCAACATTGCCATTGACATTTTTATCTTTTTATTAGATACCTACCTAAAAATGTATATTCTTTAAAACATAAAAAAAAAAAAAATTTTTTTTGGATAGATCAACTAAACGCCGATGTATATTTGTAGGGAGTAAAACTTCTACCAGAGTTGAAGATAATTGTTTCCTAAGACAAATTTGAATAAAATTGAAAAAAAACTTAGGCAGAAATGAAAATCTGCACACAATCAGAGGAAAAAGGTCAATTTTGTGTAAACATTAGTGCAGCAGCCAACTTTTACACAGATTATATTCATACTCCCCTCAAAGTTAATTCCAAATTCCTGTAGATTAATAAATTAAGAGTAAAAATAGTACACTATTTCTCAAGTAGGTACTTCTTTTATTATATCATGAAGCAGCATACTATTTTTAATAAATATGTACAACTATATTTACAAGATACGTCATATTTTTAACATTAAAAACTACAATTAATAAAATTACTTGCCTAAAGTTATTTCACAAAGTCTTCTGTAAATTTAACTAACATTAAAATTAATTTATGAAGTATTTCAACTTTTTTTAATTAACATACGCCATACACGTTTAAAAATAAATTTAATAAACTTGAATTGCAGGTCATAATTTAAAATTATTTATGCATGTATATTATATCAATAAAGTATAAAGTACTACCGCTCACATCCACCTACTAACTTTAAGAAAAAAAGGTTGCTGTAAACCCAGATGGGCGAGTCCACCACGATCCCCTGACTGGATCCCCCAGGGGATCAACATACATGCCGCAGTTCACTAGAATCCCAGCTTGCTTAACAAGTAAAGAAGTAAGAGTAAAGCTTTGATCGCACATTAATAAGGAAATTGCTGTTTTAATTTTAATATTAGGTGGGGGAAAAAATTTCTTCGCATTTTATAAGAAAACCCAGTTTTTTTTTAGTTTATTTACATTTAATTATCCTAACTAATATTATAAATGCGAAGTGACTAATATAACTAATATAGAACTCTGACCCTGGTGAAAGTCGAATTCGCAATAGTTGTGGCAGCCAATAACAAATCAAATCTTACTTTTTATATCATTTTAATCAAAAGAAAAGCCGATATACTTCGCAAAATTACGGTGTAGCGGAGCGGTAGAACTCAAAGTACGGCACGCGTAGGTTACACATGCCTGAGAAATTTCGCGTTCGTTAATGACAATTTGAACTTTATTTTTTATTATAAACAGCGGAATTCGCAATGATTGTCGGCGTGCTTTCAAACAAATCAAAACAACCTTTGGTAGTGATGCAACAGTCACTACTACACCAATAATATAATCTTTAATTATCTATTTTTAGGTTCATTTTATGTTGAAATCAAAGTTACTATTGTAAGAGCCGCTCGTGCAAATTTGAGTGAACAAGACAAGAAGAAACGTTCAATATCACAGAGGTTGCATTTCCTATTACGCGGGAGTTATCAATTTTCAATATCCAAGTTATCACCTAATAACTAACATAATATGGAAAATGATTATATAATTATTACGAAGAATTATTAATGTGTGATCATAGCTTTATTCTCATATCAGGGGCTCCTAGTGAACTGCGGCATATATGTCGATCCCTTGAGGGTATCCTGATGAACAAAGGATTTCACGAGGACCCCCTGGGGGATTCAGTCAGGGGATCCTGGTGGACTCACCCTAAAAGATCCCATTGAAATAATAACTTCTTAAATTTAAAAAAGAGTTCTTAAAAAGATAAAACATCTTTCATGTCTCACAAAGGTATTTTCGTCACAATTTTAAAAGCATTATTTTACAATAAATAAATGAATAAATTAATTCATAAATTTTTACTTTCGTTTAACATCAAATTGATTTATCGTTAAAGCTATAAAATAAGAAATGATAGTAGGTAGGACTCCACCAAATAATATACTTTACACAATAGACTAAGAACATAACTCTTATAAAATAGGAATTAAAAAGGGAGCAGAGGGATCTCGTTTTTAGGATACAGTAATCCAGGTCCTAATATTGATGTAATAACTAAATTAGAAACGCAAGAACCATCTAAAGCAGTGGTCAGGAAACCTCTGACAAAAGGCTGTGTGAGGTGGCACTGTGGATCTCTGTGGATAGGTGGGTAATCAAATCTTTATAATAGTAGTAATTTATAGTTTTGTTGGTATGACCTCTGAACTATAAACCCTAAATGATTTTGGTTAAACAACCAAACATAGGAACTTTAATACCTTCAAATTTTTTTCTATGTGATGAGTGATATAATTAAAAATATTTGCCTATAAATACACAAAGATCCAAACTCTTAACATAAGCAATTAAGAATAAAAATGACAACATTGTGTTAGTTACTGCTGTTACAACAGCAGTCAGTCAAACCACAAAATACAGGAACAAATTAAATGCGTGGGTCCTGAGTTTGATGACCACTGCCAAGATGAAGAAAGTTGAAAAAGTATGTATGTATGTGAGTAATTGTAGGCATAATGCATTTAATTTTGAATTTAGAGCAACTCCTAAATTAAATAATATTTTGTGCAAATGAAATCAATAAGGATATAAATTTTGTTTTCAACAAACAAATGTTTACACAAAGCTATTAAATAAATTCTGTTTTTTTTTTTACATTATAAAATCAGAACTAGGCTAAAATAAATACTACATAAAACAATCTTAGTCGAATGTCAATTAAACTAAGTAATTGATTAATAACGGTGGATAAATAACCATAAGGTAGTTGCGGCTGTCAGTCTGCTGAAATAACAGGAGGCAAGTCAATTGTACGACTTTCATTGCCAAAAATAAGTCGCAATCGTTTCATAGGTGGGAGTGTACGGATGGGGCTATGTTTACGGTGGCGCTCTTTGGACCGGCGTCGCTTCTTCAAACGTCGGGCAGACTCAGGGTCTACACCTTCCAACCTCAACACTTCATATTCAGGGATGTCTGAAACACTACCACCGCCACACTCCATTACCTCTTCCACTACTGGACTCCTTTTGACACGTAAAGTCAATTTCAAACCCCTTCTTGGTGGTGTACAAGGGCATTCGTTATTTTTATTATAATTGTCTACTAGCCAAGGAGGCTCAGAATCTGATTCTTTCTTCACCTCACCAGGCTGATTTCTTATTGTATCTAATTTTTTGTTCATTTTACTATCATTAGATTCACTTGGATTAATATTTTCTCTAAAGTCATTAATTTCACTACTCACACATTCATTTTTACTCTCACACTTAATATCATTAGTAATTTGTTCAATAAAATTGGAATTATTTGTGTCGTTTTCTGTAGTTCCTTCCTCGGGTGCAATCAAATCTGTTCTTTTGTGTAGAGATTCATTAGTATCACAAATATTATTAGGGGCTTCTAATTTCACACTGGTAACTTCAATGGGCGTTTCCAATTCACATTCATTCACTTTTTGTACACTATCATGAGACAATTCAATTTTAACCAATTTATCAGGTTCCAATGGAGGTGACTCACTTTCTATTGTTGGACTATTAAGACTTCTATTAGATTTTGTTTCAGAACCGCCCTTCGAATTGCTTCTCACTTTAGAGCAAACAGGTTGCACATAGGAATCAAGAAGACGTTTGTGACTACGTAAAACTATGCCAGTGTGTGAATCTCTACTGCTTCTGGAACTGGTTGTACTGCAACAGCGAGAAGGTGGCGCCCGTGGTTGCGTCCCACCCGTAGGAGCGGCGGCATTAGCTCGACCATTTTCAGTGCGTCGTCGTAACCTTTCACCGCGGCTGGACGCCGATGACTCTCTACTACCTTGGGACTCTTTATCCACTAACCCATCCCCCGTATCAGCAATACAACCCTGTGCTATCAATAATTCAGCATCATACTTCGTTAAACCTTTCTGCTTCATCTCTTTCATACTAAGCGGAGACACAATATTTGAACCTTGTCTATTTGATATTCGAGTCTTATCAGCTTTGCCATTAATCGCCTTTTGGCTTTGTTTGGCTTTTGATCTATTAATTCTATTATCGGTTTCTCTAAATCTATACCTTGTTACTTGCTCATCACTATGTGTACTTTGAACAGAAAATGCACCCTTGCCACGCCTCTCGCATGTCTCACATTCACAATAGCAATTCCCATTCCCAAAGAAATCTTCCCCATAAAAGCAAGTTATCTCCTCTCCAATTTCAATATCACGTAACACACGAACAAATGCCTTACCACGGTCAGTGGCCTCAAATGTACAATTAGGACGACAGTCATGATTAATATAAGCGGCGGGCCCTAACCATAATTGGGCACAATTTTTTCTACAACTATACATAACAGAAAAATCATTCTTGCCAGGATGAAGCAGCTGCTTCTCTTCCTCTTCTGTCATTTCAGCAATGCATCCAACTAGAAAGTCTATTCTTTCGTGTTTAAAAAACTTCTTTGTAGTTGAAATCTTAGCACCCACTTGATCCTCTAAAGAATATCTATAACAAGGTTCTATAACAAATCCAGCCTTTTTATCAAAAACTCGTAAATAACGATTTATCTGAAATCATAACAGAAGTAAATTAGTAAATTTTATTTGTATTATTGATCAAATACGGCAAAATTAAACAAAAAATAATAACTGACATGTTCTCTGAGTTTGCTTTGTTGATGTTTATTTTTACTAAAGTGTCTCGGCATCCAATCACCATTGGCTAACTTAGAGTAGGCTTTGTTGTAATCCTGTGTTTGTATAAATTCTTTAATAATGTTTTTTAGCTCCTCTTTATTCATTTTTAAAGGTCTATAGCGAATATTCATCTTGTGTGTTGTGATGCCAAGGTAAGGGTCCACAATAAGAGCAGTAGCAAGGTCGTCATATTCTGATAGTTCACGTGGAGTCATACCCATAGGTTGCATTTTGTGGAGCATTTGTCTGCTCGGATGTGTCGCCGAGCCAACAACCATGGTGAACACCTGCAGTAAGAACAACAAAGGACGCCATATAATTAAATTATTCCATTGAAGAATCGCAGCCCTCAATCACAATTTACACAATTTTGTATAATGCTTAGATTTAATATGGATATAATAGTTAAGCACTTCTATTTATTACGTTTATGCTTCATGTAATTTTCTAAATTCTAAATTAAAAGGACAAACATGGCGGCCGAGCTTAAAAACCAAAAAAACACGTCAATGTTTGTCACTCATTATTAAATATTTGTATGAGAAATTAACTGGATTGTAGTCTCTAACAAGTTATAAATCACAAGGATTTAGAACACTTACATTAAATCATTTACGGTAAATATAAACCATGATATTAAATAATACAATTTTGCTCCAGATGCACTACCAAATAAATAGTATCGACTAGGTTATTATCATTAACATAAGACAATCTTTCAACTTCTATCTTTCCTAAACTTTATGCCAAAGTTAGATAATATTATATTCAGATTTAGATAAGTTCAAATAGAAATTCAAATCGAGGAATCTGAAAAACAACCATGTTTTCTTGAACTTCATTCATTTTTGTTATAATATTTATCAAGCAGGTTATTAATTCACAGTACAGACTAAATTATATTTTCCAATAAAAATATCAAATCTACGGCTTTATATCTATGAAATAAAAAAATGATGAACTTGAAGACGTGATAGAAATCTACCTTAAAATATACTATTTATAATATAAATGTCCCTATAAATACAAACAAAATAAGCTAAATAATTCGTTATCAAACTTCGTAAACAAATGAAACCGCAGCAAATACAGAGCAAATGGATCTACAGATTATAGTAATGTGCAATTGTACATTGATTTTGTATTTGTAACTGGATGAGGTACTGGTAGGCTGTATTTTTTTCCTTCTGGCATTCTTTAATTAAATGAGCTAGCCCAGCTAGCCATAAAATATTTATAAATTAAATATTACTTCAATATCTCAAGTAACTCAATACATGATTATTTTATTTACACAGACCGTCTATGACAATACAATACCAATTGTCATTGATGGGCATTATTTGTAAGTACAGAGAATCAATCAATTATAGGAATTGTTCTAACTACATAAATAGTAGATACCTAGAGTATATATGTTCCTTCATTCCTTGGTAGATACTAAAGTAGTAATTAAATAGTAGATCCCCACCACATCCCCACCTATTTCTAGTTAAGTTAATTTAACTCGCGTTGTGTATTATTGATTATTTTATTCTGTGATAAACAGTTTGTCTGTCCAAGAAGTAGAGTCCTACAGCCTAAATTTATTTTAGACAAGTTTCATCCGAGTACGTTGCCACAGAATACAGTTTATTTGTGCTGCATGCTACTACATAACCTCGCTTAGAGAGTACTATATTCCTTGCTACATAATAATCTGCGATGCACTGCGATGGCTAGCGTTAGCGTACTAGTTAGTCTGTGGCGATGGCGATGCTACTGCATGCTGCATGCACGCTGCATGTTTTATGAAATATAAAGTATCGCTCCTACTGAACTCGATAAAAAAAAATAGAAGTAAGTTACAATGTACACATTTGAATTCCCAGAATTATGTTATTGTTGAAATTGTTTAAATTTTCTTAACAACATGATGCAATGTTTTTATAACTTGCAATTTTTTTAGTTCTGTACCATTTCTACTGATATCTACACTTATTGGTTTTTAAATATATTTTTTCCCGCCTAATACAAAAGTGTTAATTTTGTTTGATTTATCGTTCTTTTTAGGTTGCTCTGAATACAAAGTTAACAATGACCCATTCTTCAGGAAATTCTGGCAACCTTAAAAATGGCATCATAGATTTCACAGCTGGATCATTAGGTTGGTGATACAATTTTTTATATTTATTAAATGTAGTCTAGTGCATAAATAATTATGTACTTGTCCAAAGAATCGTTTCATAAATATCTCTTAAAAACGTTTATAAGTGTGTACATATTCACTGTACCTATAACTAAACGAAACTCTTTTATTAAAACAAATTTATGTAGAAATAATATATTAATACTTAGTAAGTACTTACAATTTTTTTATGTAAAGGTTAACACTCAGGCTAACTGTCCACTTGATGGTAGGTGGCTACCGTCACTTAAAACACAAGGAATGCCGCAGATGCTGCAGACTACAGTAGGATCAAGGATAAGGAACTAGGATGAGATAATATCTCAATGAGAAATAATGTGATATTACAAATTAACAGGTGGAGTAGCAGTGGTATATGTGGGTCAGCCTCTGGACACTGTAAAAGTGAAAATGCAAACATTCCCTCAGCTCTATAAAGGAATGTATGACTGCCTTAAAGTAACACTAAGAAATGATGGAGTTATTAGAGGGTTATACGCTGGTACGACACCAGCCATCATGGCTAATGTCGCAGAAAACTCTGTCCTGTTTGCAGCCTATGGGTTTTGTCAAAAGTTTGTTTGCCATTTGACTGGAACAGAGGTAAATTTTGTACATAATCCCATAATGCATTTTCCGGAATGTTGCTGCATAGGCGATTATTTCATCTTGTTCTTCTATGCTTCTCTTTTATAAATTAAATTAATTAATTAATTTTTATAAAATTTAATTTTTAATTAATTAATTAAATTTTATAAGCTTCAAGTTCTATAACATATTAGTTTTCTAGAGATTAATGTTATTTGTATTAAATTACACTGCACCTAAAGTTCACTTTGCTGTGTTATTTTTATTGTATTTTGTTAATAATCTTTTCAATGCTCTTAATTTTTAAAAATTAACAGTTTATTTTTAATTCTATATAACAAAAAATGAATTACTTAATTTGTTGTTTAACATACAGTTATTAGCTATTGTTTTTTAAATATTTGTTTCAAAAGACAGTACCTGCTTACAAAAAGAAAAGTTGGAAAAATTTCAGAAAAACGTAAAAATTCCGTTTTAGTTTATCACTTGCAAAAGCTGATATCAAATATTGATGTAAAATTCAGAACATTAATGTTTCAACGTTATGTTTCAAGTTCACAAAACAAAATGAGGTGTGGAAGAAGTCACAGGGAAAAGCTTGAATAATTTTTTATTTTAATTTTATGGAAATTTAAATAAAAAATGATTCAAAATTGTTTTACAAAATAGTACAAGTATTTATACTCTTAACTCAGCCTGAGCCTCCAACAGTTTATGCAAGTTTTACCTCCTTTGAATTCTGTCAGCCGCTGTCTGTGATCTTAGCCCTCCTATATTTATCTCATAAAATATTTCTATTGCAGTTTGTCTGACTACACAGCAAATGTGCTGTTAGTGTTTTTTTTATAGAGGACATTATAAAAACAAAATAGGTATTATTATTTGTTCATGTGCTTGTAAGGTAAGTGAGGTTGAGTGCGGCATGTAAATCATCTCAGTTGCATGATGTGTGTGTACTCACTCACATTGACCATTTTCACAGAAGTTGGCTTCATTTGTAAAATATTTGTGAATCTTTTTGATCCCAGCCAAGAATAGGTTTAGATACACCACCAAAACATATAGAATTAGGACTTACAGAAGAAACTGATCGACAACAAATTAGTACAATACTTTTTTTTTTCCAGTTTTTTCATTGTTTTTGTTCAGTTTTTAACCCCCAACACTAGACGTCCTACAGCTGAGATGATGTTGATGTTAGTTTATTGTATTTTAAGAATTTTAATTTTGTTGTAGAATGTTAATCAGTTATCGACAATGGGCAATGCGTCAGCAGGATTTCTTGCTGCATTCTTCTCATCATTCACTCTGTGCCCCACAGAACTAATAAAGTGTCAACTTCAAGCAATGAGGGAAGTTAACGTACAAGGCTCTCAAACTGCTGTATGACTTTTGGGTATTTTTAATTTTAAATTTATATTTAAAATATCTTATGATATTTTAAATGTTGATAAAGAAGACAAGATATATCGCTCGGTATTCGTATTATTATTAGTAATAATAATGTTAATATTGTTAGTAAGTTTTGAATAAGAGCATATCCACTCCGAGGTCAACAATAACATGCTATATTTGCGCATATAAACTACTCAGATAAAAGACTCTTAAATCGCCTTATCGCGATAATATAAGTAATATAACATCGAGCGTTATCTCGTGCCTTCGTTATAATATCTATTTAATTACGTGACTATTTAGTTTTATTTATTTATTTATTAGTGAATACAAAATGTTACTCACATATTAGATTCCTCACAAATTAGATTCAAGTCACACAATTCTACGATCACAGTTACAAAACATCATAACTTTATCCTTACGTAGTATAATTTGAAGTCGTTTCTATGTCTGTCTATATAACCGCTATTTCCTTCTAAACCACGTAACGGATTTCGATGCCGTTTACACCATCAGTTAAATAATTTCTCACAGAATGTTTCTTCTTATATCTTATTTATAAAAGGCGATGTGTGAATGTATGTCCCCGTATGTCCCCTATAGACTCCAAAACCGCTTTCAGACAATCTTCAGATTAGTGCAGCGGGTGTTTCTGTGAAATTTGGTAGCGATCGGACGCGGACGAAGTCGCGGGCAAAAACACTAGTATATTAATAAAACCTTAAGTTTTTATTAAATAGAAAAAAAAAAACAATATTTAGCAACGAAGTTGCTGAAACTGTCCGCGTCTGTGTTTCTCCGCTAACTACTCTTGAAACACCCAACAGATTTTGATACGGTTTTCACTTATGGAAAGAGGAAGGTTTGTGTACCTATATAAAAAATTGCATCCCGGACTAAGCCGGGAGCGGGTCTCTAGTTGTATTTAAAACTTTGTATAGCAATTTTGCATGAGACCAACGCTAAAGCCAGTTTAGTCCGTCTCCATATTATATCCTTAACTTATTTGTTAGTTGGATCAAATACCCAGTTTTATCAACAAGAAGTATCATTTGTAAAACATTAACGATAAACGATTTATAAGCGGTATAATTAATTATAATTAGTTTAACAATTATTATATATCACTGGGTACGTTCTTAACCGGTACCTACAGGATTAATGGTTCAAAATACTAATTGGAAAATAAATAATTCTACTTTATTAAATAAGTATATATAGAATAATGTGGTATTTCTGGCGAGCTTTTGCTTTGAAGTTATTTCTTTTTTTTTTAATGAGTCTTAGGACGTCAGTCGTAGGACTGCACGTTAGAAGTGAAATCTATGAAACATTACCGATAGGTCTTAATTAACATCTTAACAAACTATTGACGAAACTAAGCTTGTTATGAATTAAGCCGGAAATCGGGCCACTAGTAAAATATAAAAGAAAATAAATACATTCAAGCATCTCAATCGATTAATTTGTTTGTGAGGTTTTATCTTTTGTTATCTTATTTTGTTTATAGGGCATTCTACGTAATATACTTTAATAACATTGATTTGTATTTCCTTATCTATTTTACAGATAAGAGTGACTCCTATACAACTCACACAGCAGATATTTAGACAGTACGGTATACAAGGACTTTTCAGAGGCCTCGTACCAACAATAATGAGGGAAATGCCCGGTTACTTCTTCTTTTTTGGAGGATATGAAGGTATAAACAACATTTTTGGAAAAAAGAAAAACAAAATGTATGCTAATGTATCCCAGAATATAATGTACTCATTTTATTGATCAAGTCAAGTGTATTGTTTGATAATGGCTATTGTATTTAACCCATTTACTGCGGCGGACGCCAATCGGCGTTTTTTAATTTAATATTCAGGTGCGAAATACGCCCATCGGCGTTTTTTTTTAATTGCTTATATCTTGGCAAAAACAAGTCACAAAAAATTATACTTGCAATATATGCACATTTTTTTTTAAATACAGCAAGGTACTGCTCGCCGTTTCCGAAATTTTAACTTTTTGAAAAAATGCGAATTCCTTCCAAGGTGCGGAAGACGCCTAACGGCGTTTTCCAGGATTTAACAACCTTTGATTAGTCCATGTAGTCACAAGGAAACATTTGTTCCAGAACAAATTTTAACGTGTTTGGAAACAAATAAATAAATTGGTATGAATTATCTACTCATTTTTATATAAATAGTAGACATATTTACAAAGTTGTAATTTTTACAAGTTAAAACTTGTCCGTTCTCTATAGTGTCCACTAATTGCATCAATTCTTTCAACAAAAGTTCATTTTCATACTAATTTTCAGGTTAACAAAGATGTCTATAAAAATAAAGTCTGTAAATAAATAGTTTATAAAATTATTTATAAAATTATATTTATAGTATTATAAAATGGAAAAGGTTTGCTACCTCTGATATAAATTTATACTGATAATTTAGCCATCCTTATCATTTGAAACTAAAATATATGAGACTGTAGTTTAAAAGTAAAGAACTGTTATTTTATTAAAATAATTTACTTACCATTTTTCGCCGTATTCTCCAAATTTTCACGTTCCAACTATTAAACAACAAAAAATACACAAAAAAGAGTTCTAAATGACGTTAATTTATTTTTCACATCAAAAACGTACAGGAACGTACCACACGTTTGGCGTACTGGTAGTTTTTCTCAGATTTTAAGCGTAAGAATGATCAATTTCTCTAAACAGTGCTGAAAACGCCGATCGGCGTCTTATATTATCCTTATGAGGTGCGGAAGACGCCGATCGGCGTTCGAGATGAACGCCGTCCCGCACTTGGCTAATAAGCGTAATTTTTATCGCCGCAGCGAATGGGTTAATATCAAATAAGTTTTTTGATGTTCATACCAAAAGAAAACACGATTGCGGATTGGTGGCAAATGAATTAAAATAAATATTCAATGATAATACCTATATGTAATCCACTAATTATGAATACGAGAATTTGTAAGGATGTTTGTTACTCTTTCACGCAGAAACGGCTTTGGATGAAAATGGGACACACCACATCATAGTTTATTACTTTGATTAGGATAATTTTTATCCAGAAAAAAATTTAGGTTCCCGAGGAATCGTCATAAATTATAAAAATAGTTTAGCCAAATTTGGTACACTGTAACTTCGGTGGCATTTCCATGACATGGTAACCTTGAGCTGATGCTGCAGCATCAATTAGGTACTCTGCGGGACACCCAACTCCTCAGCAACTTACAGCAGATATAGCGTGTTTGGACTCAATGGAAAGCTAGAAGTTAGTTTATAATTTTTAATAATAGCTTTGTTAGCATAGATAGCTGCTTAAAGCATAATTGATGGGCTTCCAATCACTGTGACAGTGTATAAAACATATTTCTATTTGGTAGAATTTTAAATGAGAACCCAGTTTTGGGCAATAGAATGAAAATGTTTACAAATTTCAGGCACAAGAGAACTACTGACAAAACCGGGACAAACGAAAGACGATATTGGTTTTGTGAGGACTATGATAGCGGGTGCAGTGGGTGGCCTAGTGCTGTGGACTGTTATTTTCCCAACAGATGTTATTAAAAGTCGTGTGCAAATTTCAAACAAGAGTCAAAAGTTCCTAACAGTAGGGTATGAGATTGTTAAAAAAGAAGGTATTGAATTAATATCATTATTTCATAGAATTTTATGGAAAAATCCGAAGAAAAAAAAAAAAGAAATATCAGATAAATCATGTTATTGACATTATAAATGACAAAGTTTGTGAGGGTGGATGGCGTATGTTTGTTACTGTTTCATGTAAAAACTACTGAATGGATTTGTATGAAATTTGGCACACACATAGTTTATTGCCTGGATTAACCCTTTAACCGGTTTTGTAGGAGTTGTGCCCCTAGCGTTTGACTCGATTTTTTTTTCTAAGAGAAAGCAACGCAATGATTTAAAAATAAACATTATATAAGTAGAGGAATTTGTCTTACATCGGCTCTGGCGAAATGGACACGAAAATAATTGTCGGACAAATCCGACTCTGACGGTCAAAGGGTAAACATATAGGATTTTATCTTTTCATCTTGAAAAAAATATTAGGTTCCCGAGGGATCGTCTAAAAATATATAAAA
This sequence comes from Synanthedon andrenaeformis, assembly GCA_936446665.2. Classification (NCBI taxonomy): domain Eukaryota; kingdom Metazoa; phylum Arthropoda; class Insecta; order Lepidoptera; family Sesiidae; genus Synanthedon; species Synanthedon andrenaeformis. Next base: position 5,220,591 of record OW387781.2, on the reverse strand, counting down.
ATTGGTGCCATTGTCCCTGTGGCGGCGCCACCGTCGTCACAGCGATTTCAGATATTTTCTCAGATTTTAAAATTTTCTATTTTTCAACGCAGACGAAGTCGCGGGCACCAGCTAGTGAGTCATAAACTGGGCAGCCCATCTGGCAAACCACAATTGAAATAACAGCATAGCTTGCTTTTGCATCTCAGTTCGTAAGTTTGATGCCATAGACCATTTTGGCGACCCAAGCATTGCATGTCTATACACGACTAGCCATTCACCATCAAATGAACTGTCAGCCTACTTCCTACAATTCTCATAAACACATCGCTACCGTGAAATAACAGTGCAATTTCTCTTGTATATTGTTGAGTAGGAGATGCCAAATTCCATTATTGCTCCTCTATCTTTTCAATTTCGGCGGCGTAATTGTATCGGAGTGTTATATGTTTGACGTGTGTGTGTGTCTGCTGTCTATGGAATTGGTAGCTCCAAAACGGATGCACCGATTTTTTCGTTTGACAGCTGACTTGAATCGAGATGATTCTTAGCTATATGAAGATCTGTCCCATTTCCTAGTTGACGAAGGGATTTCACTAACTTGCACAGGTTCGATTGATGTGAATTTGGTATACTTACTGTTACTTTGTTGGTATTTCCATGACAAGGTAACCTTAATCTGATGCTACAGCGTCAATACAGCAGATATAGTATGTTAGGGCTCAATAGAAAGTCGGGGGTTAATTTCTAATTTTAATTATAGCTTGATTTAAATACTAGCATCAAATGGACTGAATTCTCCAAATTTCCAGATTTTTTTTTTTTTAAATAGTACCAGCAGCGCATTTCGCAGTCATTTGGGTCGCTGTCTGGCACCAGTAACCACCTTCTTACAGAAGACCACCGTGAAACTACCGCATGTTGTGCTGTTGTTTCCGCGAGGGAGTAAGGAATGCCAAAACCCATTGCAGGCCCTTATCCTACTGTAGTCGGCAGAGCACTTAGAGCACCTGTGGCGTTGCTTGTGTTATAGGCGACGGTAGCCACCTACCATCAAGTGAACTGTCAACCTATCTTAACATAAAAAAAATGAATCTGTGATATGGTTAGTTTAAAAGAAATTCATATACATTCTTTATCCCTCAGGTGCATTGGCTCTTTACAATGGTCTAAAACCTACATTAGTGAGAACTATACCAGCCACAGCTGCTCTCTTCGTGGTTTATGAATATTCGAAGAAGTTTATGCACCAATCGTTTGGAGATTAGAATTTTTTTTTAGTGAAATTAGCAATAATTTGTTGAATTTAGTTGATCATAAAATGAATAAATTATTTTATTAAAAGATTTGTTGTGTTACTCACTCATTACCCATTTGCAGTATTTATCAATTGCCCTCTGACTTGGAGTGAATAAATAGTATAGCATTGTAATTATAATAAAATATTAAGTTTATTGGCAGATAAATGATATTGAAATATAGAAATACTCAACGAGACACAATAATTTGTTCCAAAATCTGACGAAACGAAAACTGTCGAAATGTTAATAAACTCATTTTGTTCCATGTATTCGTTATTGTAGTCATGAATACTTTCAGGTGACGTTATCTCTATGCTGACATTTTTGTCATTTTCTTACTATTACTTACTTACTTGATAACAAGAGAACTATTGGCCCTATAGAGTGATTTTGCTTGTGCTCAAATTGAAGCTAAGTAACTGCTCTACAACTTTATTTCCCATAACTTTCCTCGTAGAATGATTATTTTAGACGACTTTTGTTTCGAATAACGGCTAACTACAAATTTCTAACTTTTTGGGAAAAATGACCCATTTTTGAAGTAGTGTATCTCGGGATCTGTTTGACACACAGAGCTGCGGTTGCACTCAAATTGTAGCAAATTATGTCTTCTTTAAGAGTGTGCAAGACGACTTTTCCGTAGAATGCACTTTTCAGAAGTTATAAGCGAAAAAGTGAATGTTGTGAGGCTAAATACCAGTAGTGTCAACCTTACTGGTATCTAGCCTGACAACATCCCAAAAAATCAAGACAAGGACAGATGCCGCAGCCGTGACAGGGGGAAATCTGGATACCTCAAAAACAACAGGTAGCCGGGTCGATGCCGCAAAATCAGCAAATGCCACAAGCTCCATCTTTCTTGCCATGGAACATGCCGAACACGGCATCGAAATTCTTTTAACTTCAATATTAAATTTATCAGGGTATGTAACGTAATATATAGTTTTGTTATAAAAAATGTTGATTATTTATTAAAGATATATCCATATTTTTAAGTAAAAACTTTGGTAAATGGTAAGACTTCCTTGGTCTTGGTCTTTACACTTATCAATGCACAGTGGAAAAGCTAAGCAATTCAATGAAAAGGAGAATTGGTCTTACTAAGGGTTACAATACAAATAGGGATTCTTAAATTAATTATGCTGTGTATACAGTCTGGCGGTCTCCTAATACGTAAAAGGCTTTTGTCGATCAAGAACTAGTCAACTAGTTGCAAGGTCAACTTGATAGGGTAAAGAGTAATTCTTATAACTGGATCACATTGTGCATCACAATGAGTTACAAGTCTAGCTGGCGCCCGCGCTTCGTCCGCGTTGAACAATAAAAAATATAACTACTGACAAAATATATGAAGAAAATATCGCTTAACATCTTTATTGCTGTTATAATTTTACCAAGTGTTGGATTTTTATTTTGAGATGATCCCTCGGGAACAGCACTTTTTTCTGGATAAAAGGTATCCTATGTCCTTTTCAGTATCCCTGCTACTGTATATGTAAAATTTCATTGTGACTAGTTGAGTTCTTGAAATCAAAAGGCAGAGTTTGATCTCAAGTATTCAAAACCAGATACAGTTATTTTGACGTTATAATATTAACATGGATTTGTTTTTCCTTACACTCGTATGAAGTTTTGGTCGCACGACCAGGCTCGTCCAAGTTTCCAGATTCAATCAATCTTTCAATCTTAATATCTTTTAAACAGCCGGTCTATTTCTGTTCTTCTTTAAATTGTGATAAATAGCATTTATGTAATGTTTAAACATTATTTGTAATTATTTGATACAAAAATGTTTTCAATTCTTCTCTTTCTGTTTTCAATACACTTTATTAATATGCCTGTTTTTTTTACTTTGTATCTGAATGTACGTTTGAAATGCCAGTGACATGCTGTCGAAACAAAAATCTGACAAAACAAAAATTTGTCAAAATGGTAATAACTTCTGGATATATAGTGTTTGATCTGGATATTCCTCAGCAGTAAATAAAAAGAACAATACAAAAGAAACTAGGTTTTTATTTTGAAAATTCATCTTATTTATAAACTTTTGGATTTAATGTAATTTTACAAATGTTACAGCACAAGAGACAATACTATAGTTATATTTTACTATGCAAAATTATGTATGTTAAAATGAATTTAATGAAAAAACATAACCCCCAAAGATTCAATAAGATTTCACTAGACATCAGTTTGTAGTCAATTGTGATCAACTCGTCAAATATTTATAAAGTATAGGGTGGGGCATCCCACCCCACCCTGTTTTCAAATTTGTAGCCTCCATTTGAAAGCTTCCACCGCATCGGTTATCCACTCTGCGACTGATGTGACAGGCCATTGCCACTTCAACTAGTTGGATGAGTCCTGCTGTGAGGCCGTGAGTTTATATAACTTGGTCTTTACGACATTGCAGCACTGGTGACGAGAAATATTTCTATTGCTATCTTAAAAAGTGCGCGCCACGTCGCGTTCCGGTCTGAACTGAGTCTTAGCGTAAATGCGAACTTAGAGTCACGTAGCTTAGTTAGCACTCACCTTTAGCGGTCAGGAGACTCTCATGAGCCGACAATTCTCAGTTGAATACACTTTTTATACACAGCACATTGAGGAGTTAGCAGTTCTCGTGTATTTAATTATGCACGAGAAGAATATCATTATTATGTGGAAGACAATCAAAACAATATACTTAATTATTTCGTCATAGTAGTAGAACAACGACGGTTTTGATAATTTTCAATTTTTATTTTTTTGCGTAAACTGACTATATGTCGTGTTCTATCGACCAAAAATATTTTTTGACAAATATTATTTAAAACCTTTTAGATACAGAGTTGTAATACTGACAGATGATTTCTAAATACAGTAAAATGGCGTATTAATCATTTCGCCAGTGCCATACGTAAAGTTACAAAATTGCAGAACCGTCGTTGTTCTACAGCTATGACAATTTAATCGTACAGTCCAATGGCACTAGAGCACCTACATCAATTATTTAGACGTGAAAAGTTAAAAAAAGTTATTTAATAATATGTATGTGAATTTTAAGGAACACATTTTGTCAGCTACTTGATGAAATGAAAACAAAAATATTTATATAGACATCACTCAACTGCATGACGTCCACTGTTGGACATAAGCCTCCCTGATAATTATCCAAAAGGACTGGTCAGAAGACCCCGAGCGCGATCTGGCTGCTAAGTATGCAATGTGCATGTACGCTAAAATTAAGATCTCACTGACACCAAGTCACTAAATATGTGTGTACACTTAGGCTATAAAATTGCACGCAAATCACAAAATGTGTGCTCAGTGGTCACTGTGCTGAGCACACATTTTGTGATTTACGTGTAAAATAAGAAACATTTAAAACTAAACTAAATATTTAAATTAAACACTCCATTTGTATTCAGTACCATTTAAGTTGCTTTAATGATCGGAAATAACTAAACACAAAACTATAATAGAATTTAAGTCTATTGTTGCAACAATGAATACTGTGTCACATAATAAATATATTTTTAATAACATAAATACAAATGATGAATACACATTCTTTGGGTGTTGATAAAAAAATGAATGAAATAATTAAAAAAGGTTAAATTCTTGAGAAAACGTAAAAACTTTTCTTTGTTGTTAACTGTAACCTATAAACTACTTTTCTTCACACCACTCATTCTCTTTTCGTACCTGATCCTCTTCTGCAGCGGTGAAGTCATTTTTGATGTTAAATGTTTTGCGGATCTCCTCTGGTGTTTTTCCTTTGATCATGTTGGCCACAGTCTTGCAAGTCACATCCAACAGTCCCTTGATGTCCAAATAGTTCGCGGCTAGAATTAGTTCAAACAGGGTACCTTGATCAACTTTTAAGAAATCTGCATCCCACGAGGAAATATCGTCAGTTCGCTTTTCTTTGTTCTCATCGTCTTCGGGAAGCGGCGGGTCGTCCTTGTGATACGTTGCCCATTGGATCACTTTCTTGAGAATAGCTGAATTCACGTTGGGCAGCGGTACAACCTCTTCCTCATCATCGTCCATGCCCAAATCTTCCAACATTGTTTTTATTGTGACTGAACATTTAGCGATTTCGACGTCAACATCGAAAATCTCATTGTCAGACGACTGTAACTTAATCGTTGGCATCTGAAATGGTCACTTCGTTTTAAAAACGTCGCCATTTTAATGCTATTTTTTATGGAAAAAGTTAAAACAGTCATACTTACGATGAACTAAAAGTAAAACAGCTACAATTTATTTAGATACGGATTAAATGTTTCCCGGCCAGGATGGAATAAAAGAGTGACTAAGCAAACCAAATAACAAAATAATTTCACTACAGCAATCCCAACTAAATGTTATAATGAACTTTCTTACGAATAAACACAACTATGAATGGTAAATAGACTGCTTATTTTAGTATGTCGATTGAATTGAGTTGAAATATTGGATTAAAATGACAAAAAGAAATATTGCTTTTGTTCAATGCACTTCAGTGAGAGAAGAAATATCAAAGAAATATTGCCAGTCGCCATTCATAGTAAAATAAAAACCGACATACCACAGACCAAAGGATGAATGCAAACCACAGCTAAAGGATAACAAATAAAACGAAATCACACTACACAATAAAATCCTGCCTGAACCATAGAGTAATTGAAAATATAACAGGCGCCACTGTCGTCACTGGTTCAAACATATCGTGAAATAATACTTATGTTTTTTCATTTTCCATCGTGGAATGGACGGGCACCAGCTAGTATTTAATGGTTGTCATAGAGTTTATATAAGCAAGCAAGCTATAGAGTGCTAGTTAGCGAGTATGAACTGTAAGCACGGGTTTGAACAGTATCGACATTGCAATGGCGACGCTATTAGTCACAAATGTCACGCGCGCTGATTGTTTCTCCCACCGATATTTATTTAAATTTAATGTTATAATGGTGAATGTGCAGTAACAAGCTGTAAGAACGATTCACGGAAGCAAACTAAAAAGAACAATGATATTTATTTTCATCGGTAAGTAATATTTTGATTAGAAAACACGAATTTTAACAAAATTACTCATGGCGAGAAAGGAGGTTGCGGGAGGCGCGGGGCGGGTCCACGCAAGACGCGTTTCCGCGCCTCCCGCTTCACACCTCCTCAACCTTGAAGATAGTGCTGTACCACGTTGTACTCGAATATTGTGTAATAACATGATTTCTTCCCTTATAATAATATGTAAGTATTGTTTGTATTATCTACTAACCAATTATGGATCAATATTTAAAATAAATCTTTTGAATTGTATGTAATATACTCAGTGAAGTTAAATACTTACGGTTAAGTAAATATCTATCTATGACCATATCAATAAATAATAACACGGAATAAACAGTAGAACGGAATCTTCTTTGACTTTTTTTTACGAGCGAAGAAAAGTACCTTATGACAAATGCTGCATGCAATGCAAATGCAATACTTTGAAATAATTATTTTATTCTAGTTTTACAAAATATGAAATTTATAAATACTTACCTACATGATTATGTTACGTACCTACATAATAGATACTTATAAATAATATGTTATTATAAATACCATACCAAATGAAGCCATTTCAGTAAGTATTACTTACCTACAAATATATAATAAAATACATACAAGATCGTACGACAAAATAATACAAAAAAATACATACATACAAAATACATACCTACCTAATACTTAAACTAATTAAGTACTGATATTTACGCGCAGATATCAATCGTGGCACATCACTATTCAACCGCTACAACTATCTATCAGTATCTATAGAACATCTGCTTACACTTGGCATAATGGTCAACAAGCGCCGCGCGCGCTCTTGTTATTATACCTGTATGATGGTTGTAGTTTATTTTTTCAGTTTAACACTCATGTAAAGGACCTCCGTAACCCTAGCCGGTTGAAGTTACAAATAATGCAAAAGCAAAAGCACAAATCAATGTAAAATTAATAGCTCTATCCAATAATCAATTTGCAAAATTTGCAGCTTATAAATAATGATATTCGCAAAAAAAACAAACTGGACCATTGCAACGCTTTTGCTTTTACGGCTAGGGTTACGGAGGTATGTAAAGGGGAGTTGATCCTCCATCTCTACCCGCTATGCTCGTATATTATTGCTCGATTTTTTTGACAATTGTCATCGAGATTACGTGCATTTTGACTTTAGGCCATGGAGAATAGAGGTAAGGAGGCCCAACTCCATACATGAGAAAGTGTCCGTCGAATACGCTCAATTCGACGGCGCTGTAGTAGCACTGGGGCGCGGCGCTCTAGTACAATTTAATTTAATTACGGTGGTTTCGTGAACACCAACCAATTATTAATTCACCAATGCTACACTAGCGCCATTCTGGTCAATTTTTGAGCCACTGTTTAATGCTTTTAGCTTGCCCCACATGTAAGTCGGTGCTCCGCTCCTTACCTCTACCCTCTATACTATAGCCGGTTTGCCCCGTGAAGGACATGAACTCTACTCACCTCGGCCGAAATGACGGCTCTCGACTTGGATAATGGGCATGCATAAGAATTTAATTGAGTCATCTCATCTTACTTAATAGAAATAGAACCATGGGACAAGATGAAATTAATTAAAATCGCTATTTGCATTCAGACATTTACTACAATTGAATACATTGCATATTACGAAAACATTACATATTTATCTTTATGGTCTCGTAAGACACGAGTCTTTTCTACTATAACATCAACAATAACAGAAAGTATATAATACACAAATAAACATTAATTCTTTATCACAATTCATTTAGGTATAACTTATTAAAATCTGTAAACAATAAAAATCGACATTACGTATTAAAGTACAATTTCGTTACATTTAAATGGTACAGTCAGCGTCAAAAGTAGATGAGCTTCTGAAGTAGGCAAATAATTGTTAGCATTTAATTTTTCAGTAACATCCAACAACACATTTCAAATTGATGTGAAATTTCTTTGAATTCAAATATATCTAAACACTCATATGTCATATATTTCATTACAAACGGAAAATTTTTCTTATGTATATGTTACGGCTAAAGATAGGTCTGAACATAAACTTAAGTTTAGCCGGCTAATCTTAAGTTTATCTTCGAGAGGGCTAAAGTTCGATATCATGTTAGTTTGCGTCGTGAATTTCCATCTTTAGCCGGTTAATGTGCACATTAACTGAAACAAAACGGCTAAAAATGCTTCGATGGATGCGCCGGCACTGATTAATAAGTAGTTACTACCGGCGCCGGGGCGAACATGTCGCTTGAGGGAGCGGAGGGGATAGACGATGCGCGAAGACAGACAGGCTGACGGTCCAACTTGATGGTAGGTGGCTACCGTCGTCTATAACACAAGCAACGCCATGAGTGCTACAAGTGCGCTGCCGACCATAGAAGGATTAAGGATAAGGGAGGGATGGGGCTCCTTATTATTTTATTTTAATGACTAGATATTGTTTTATTAACACTGCAGAAGTTTTTTTTTTGTAATTTTAAATACAGAAGTATCTGTAATGAACAAATGTTTTCTTATTATTTTATTTTAATGAATAGATATTGTTTTAAGTTATTAACGCTGCAGAAGTTTTAATTTGTAATTTTGTATACCTACATAAGTATGTGTACTAATGAGAGTGATCATTTTTTAATAAAAATTTTCGTGTCGAAATAGTAAACATTATTATACCGTTTCCTTTTTCATTTGCTTCTACATTTTTAGCCAAGGGCCTGCAGTTAAACTTAAGTTTAGCCGGCTAATGATAGATGAAACTAACATTAACATCTCCTCGAAGATAAACCTAAGTTTAGCCGGCTAATCTTAAGTTTATGTTCACACCTATCTTTAGCCGTAACATATACAATCCGATCGCCAAAAGTATCTAAGCACTAAAATGTTCAATTATATCTCAACACTTTTTGGAATGAACTTTGATCTTTGTATTAAGTTTCATAATTTAGTTGGTCGCAATAATCACCTACTTACATTGTCTTTCATAATTACGCTTGAATGACATCATTTTCAACCGAATTCAAAAAAGGAAGGCGTTATCAATATGAGTGTGTCTTTAAACTTTAACCGATCTTCCCTCTCGTCACTACTTTCTTACAAACAGCGTTGTCTCATTTGAGCAGAGCGTTTAGTAGGCCTACCCGTATTATATAATACATTTACTTAATTTTTAATGATTGCTTTACTTCAAAGCAAAGCATTAAAGGACAATCAACGAAATTATTTATACTTGTTATCTATTTACAATTTATAATCAGTTAATTTTATAGTCTGAGGAGCCGCAGAATGAAACTCTTGGCTGGCACCTTCGTTTTTAAAAATTTCTTATTCAAGTTTTATTAATACTTTTGATTAATTGATTTTTGTATATTGTGAACTTATTTTTGTATTGTGTTGTGTTTTTATGACTAGTCCATTGGATGAGTGGTTGAGGTGCCTGAATCCGGGTTCGATTCCCGGCAGGGTCAACTTTGGAAATAAGCTTTTCAAAATTGGCTCTGGATCTTGAAAGTAGTGGCATCTGGTTACAGTAACCCCATACCGAAGGGATAAGGAGCCCATTTCTCTATCGCTTATCCTTAATGATAGCGTAGTTGGCAGCGCACTTGCGGCACCTGTGACGTTGCTTGTGTTATAGGCGACGGTAGCCACCTACCATAAAGTGGACCGTTAGCATTTCTACCATTCCAAAAACAGTAAAGGATTGTCAATTTTAGTTCAGTAATTAAGAATTAATAAACTATTAAACCTATTTTTTAAATTTTTGTTATAAATATATTTAGGTAGGTACTATTGATCACCAACACACGTCCAACAAAATTCTAAAATTAAAAAATCTTTCGCTCATAACTTTTCAATTACATTTAGATACATCGACAACTTAGGTAATTATGAAAATATGATCGTATAGAAAATAATGACATTCGACTGTAGATATTTTTGACGCGTTGAATGTTCACATTAATTATGGAGTGTAGATATAATCGGTCCTCAAAGTGTGTAGTGTTATTTGAGTACCTAGACAGATCCGATATATCTAATGCTGACTGTACACAGTAAAAGTACTAAAAATAAAATTAAAAATAATTTGGAATGGCGATTTAGGTTTAATATTTTTATGTAGGTATTGCGAATACAATTTATTTACGATAGTCTATATCACCTTCAATAAATTCTTCAATGGTATTGTTTAATAAATATGGAAACTCTATTTTCTTGGAAGACTATCTGTAAATTTAATTTAATGTTAAAATACTCATTATTATTTAGTAAATTAAGCTAAGTAAATATTATGTAGGTTTGTGCCACAGAAGTTTTACTATTGGGTACATTATTGATAGGTCCAATTGATGTGATTTTACTTACACAGTAAATTGAAAATTTTATTACTTACATAAACCATTTTAATTAGGCAACTATACCGTATTTATACTTCGAATTCGATACATTCCCTTGGAGGAGTTTAGATAGAGATCTTTTGAGATAAAATTTTCTGAGCCAATGTTGCTTATTATTTATCAAACCGACGCAAAAACGGGGTGTTACAAGTTTACGTAGTTCAGTTAAAAGCTTGTTGATCAAGTTGGTTCTTAGCTATATTTTATGAACATCTAGTTTAAGCGTTTGAAGATCATCAGTCCATTTTTTAGTTGACGAAGTAATTTCACTAACATGCACAGGTTCGATTAATGTGAAATTTGATATACTTGTCACTGGTGATATTTCTTATGTCACCACCATATACGACATGGTAATCTTGATCTCATGATGCAGCATGGAGAAGTAGTCTGTGGGAAACCCAACCCCTGAGCAACTTACCTATCTACAGAAGATATAATTTGTTTGGGCTCAATAGAAAGTTGGGGGGTTAGTTTATAATTTTAACTACCTATAGCTTGTAAATGGCATATAGGCAAATGAAATCTAGGATAACCTCTTCCAAGGGAATGTATCGAATTTACAGTAAGAAATGCTGTACCTACATTAAAATATAAATGTTCCTCTTAGAATGACAATTGTTTGAGTGTAAATGCTAAGAAAGTTACCGTAGTTAAATGTGTTTACTCTTACCAAACTAATAAATTTTTAAAAATATATAGTAAGAACCAGTAAAATACCATGATTTACTTACTGAGATGTTACAATTTCATTTAATTATTTAAAAACATTAGCAAAAACATACCTTCAAAAAAATAAGTGTTATCAAATTTTATATAGAGTTTATTTTAAATTAGCCCAATTATATGCTTAAGCATATAATTGCTTTAAGTCCATAAATATATAAGTCCATAGATGTAGTTTCTTGGAAAATCGTAAAATCACTTATATTTTTAGTATTTACGATTATGATTTCTATTATTCATTAAAACTGTGTACTTGATCAAGTCTGTGTCAAAGTAGAGAGTGTATAAGTAATTTTATCACTTAATTAAGTAACGCAATGGGTTTAAATATTTTAAAGTTATCTGTTCTCATTTACATCAAAGAACCTTTCAAATCAAGCTTTGGTTTACATTTCACAACATTTATGTTAAATATGATCTATATACGATATTTACTTCATAATCTAGATATAATTATGTAATTTTACAATCTAGACGCCATAGGTCTAGATTCTAGACATAGTGACTACATATTATCAATGATTCAACGTAGCAAAATATATAGAGCAAGCACATATAGGTATTTATCACAATAAAAGCGTTAAAGTATTGCATAAAATCTAAGATTGAAAGCCATAGAATAGAACTCGTCGGAAATTTCCTGGCACCTCAAAAGAATGCAGTATCACACGCTAAAGTTGGCAAACAAAACAAAGTACAAAAAACTTTTTTTTAAAATTTTTGTCATGTCATACGTTTACATATAAATCTAACGAGACCATTTAATTTGCAGTTTAAAAACATGTTCGAAATTCTGGCCAAAACAAGAAACAAAACAATATATTACTACTGACAGCAGAACAAAAAATACAAACTTAACGTAACAATAAGTAAGCATACTTACGATGGGGATGAGCCGGCGGAACCTAGAAGTGCCAACTTATGTCCGACGGGTTGAATCTAACATTTTTTTTAATATGAAGAAGCAATAGAATGAATGTTTATAGACTAATTTACTGTCTGATATTTAATGGAATATTTTAAGTTTACTAAAGAAATATACTTATCCTATTTGTCATTTCATTGTAAATGGACAGAGTAAAAAAAAGCAAGGATAGCACTGAAAAATTACTTTCGTTACTGTGCTGTATAGATATACAAAAAGTAGTCATTATTGACTGTTATTTTTTGACATATTTAAATAACAAACTGGCAATGGTCTGAAGCAATGGATATTTCTTGTGATTAAGTCTATTCAAATTTAAACAGCAGTATTTAGGTTTTCCCTAAATGCCGGAAAAGTACTTAATATTTTGTACTTCAATTAATATACTTTTATTATAATTAAAATTTCTATGAAAAAGTTGCTTAAGTTGCAAAATACTATGAAAGAAATTTAAATACTTTGCCATGCCCTCCCCCAGTGTGCGCTGGCCCTTGTGCAATGTGTGCAACAGGCATTAGTTACAGATGAACTGCTACATTTCATATTTTTGTGTTAAGATTGATATTTTAATTTTAGTATATAGAAAATATTACTTATATTTCCTATTTGTAACACATTATTTATGATTCTTGCTCTTTTATATGTGACACAACATTATTTAAGTTACTAATTACAAGTATAACTCAAAAATAGCAAGCATTAAGCACTTTCAATGTTATAAACATAGGATTAAACAAGAATTTAACAAAGTTATTATTGTGGCAACATCATATACCCATTATATAATACATATGTTATACCAACATATTCCAGCAGCTAGGTACATGTCCCATAAATTATTTGTGCATTAGCAAAAGAGTATGCTTAAAATGCTCTCTAGATCATCAATTATGCAGTTCAGTTCATATTTTCCATTCTCTCGCATAGTCTAAAATATATTTTGAGTGCTGGACGCAATAGAGTTAAAACGGCGACAATTAACACCAGTGATAAATTAGAAAATTGTATAAACGATCCAAATTTCCACCAATCTGAGAATAGTCCTAGAGAAATAGTAACTATGCCCAGGCAAAATGTCGTTAAACCAAACGAGGCGTGCAAAAGCTTAGTGTAAATGGGGGCCAAATATTCCTTCAACTTTAAGCTGTATAGAGCACCAACTCCTCCCAACATTGTGACAGACATGAATATTAATGAAGCCAGACCGAACTTTGCATGCAATGTCATAAAATGAGGCTTATCATGAATGATTTTGTTGATAAGAATAGTGAGAAAGCCGAGAAAGATTACAAAGCCACCAAGTAATTGTAGAACCCAATGACGGGCACTCCTTAGTCGTATTGGCATCCATTCCGTGGCTAAATCTCCTGGAGTGATAGCGTTGACAGCTGTAGTCATAATAAGGATCCACTGAAAATAAAAACATTTTTCTTAATATTAATATAAGATTGTGTTATGTTAAAAGCATTTATTTCCCTTGTCACTATATAGGTAAGGTTTAAAATGTTACAAAAGTTTTGTGATTTCCTATCTAAATGCCATTATATTGTCAATTCATAAAGTTTGTACTGAATGTAGGAATAGTTTCGATACTTCAGTATCAAAACTGTCTTACTGACTTACTTAGTTAGAAAAAAATAAATTTGAGTCAAACCTCAAAATTACATAATAATCAATACCAACAGAAATAAACAATTACAGTAGAAAATGAATCTTCTTAAGATACTGATTCCAGGGATAAAATCAAGTAGTTTTTTGATTTAGATATGTAAAAATCTAGGAAAATATTAAAAAGTATCAAGACCACCTGTAGTCCTGTATGAAAATAATGATATAAACTGAAAAAAAAAACCCCTTCATTGTAGCTACATAAATAAAGGCGAGCCTTTATTGGCTAAATTGCTATAAAGGCTTATCTTATCTGTACTAATATTATAAAGAAAGAAGATTTGTATTTTTGTATGTGTAATGAATAAAAACTACTGGAACAATTTTGAAAATTCTTTCACCTATAGAAAGTAAAAATTTCAGCGAGTAACAGGCTATATTTTATAAAAGGTATGGGGGCGAAGTCGCTTGCAACAGCTAGTAAGATATAAGATCATAAACTAATAATTTTAAAACTACTTACTCCCAAAGACATGAGAATAGGATGAAAAGTAAACAGTGTTACGCCATCCTTACAACAAACAAAAGTTATAATGCTCACAAATATTAATCCACATAGATTACTGATTACATTAATATAGCTGACTTTCGGGGTTGCATTATTCACAAGTCTTGCCGATTCCGATGTTCCTTCCATTTCAGACATTTTTATTTTTAATTTATAAATTTCACAATATATTTCACAGTTCAGATCTACTGCACTGGGCACATTCTACAATTTATACGTGGAACCAGAGAAAACACAATTTAAAACATGATATGAATGATGTCGATATTTTTTATTTAATTCAGTAAACCAGATGTTTTAAAATACCACTCAAATAATAGATACTAATGAATACATTGAGTTACATAAACAATGGAATTGTTCATATATTATTTCCCTGTCTTCTTTATTTCGATTATTTTGGTTTTATTTTTATCGGCAAAAAACATGCCCGCAATTTCTCAACTCAACTACTATTTGACTTTGATTTGACTACTATTCAACAGATCACAGGCCAAGAAACGAAAACATATACAAACGGAGTCACACAGATAGGGATTATTCACAACGACGAACGCTGACGATAAAAATATATTACTCTGCGTGTTACCCGAAGGTAGCGGTCGGGGAAGTTGCGTGATTACACCAAATACTATCTATGTAATAATACGTGCAACTCGTGACGTTTGCCATACATTGAACCGGCAACAAGTTTTGAAGCGCCCTCTGACGGCCCGAGTTGCTTGCATTAGGATAACTATTCATTTTTAATGTATAGGGTTGTATTGTAAGCTTTTTACTTTTCGTCACATATTTTCACAATTCAACAATATAATTTAGAATTTGATGAAACGTGGATTAACTAGATGTATTGTGAAATAAAAACAAAAAAATTACGAAGTTTTTAAACAGAAAATGTAATGAAACAAGGAAGTAATTGTGCATAACTTTCTTTAATTTAAAATTTTTTGGACAGTTAACTTTTTTTACTTTATTTGTCTGGTTAATTTTATTTACATAAGCTTTTAATAATACATTAAAATATTTATCTAAAAAGATATTACTACAACTATCACAAACATTATTATTAAAATATTCCTTAATATTTATACACGAAATAAGCTTACACTTAACATTCTTTACAGAAGTCTTAATGAATGTATCAATATTATATTTAAATGTTTTATTTACAATATCTGATAGACGTTTAGCGCGTTCATTGGGGAATAAAAGACGAGAAGTGTTATCATATTTTTTAAATTCAATTTGTATGTTTTCTATACTAAAATCATAATTAAAACTACTCAATGAGTTTCTGCATACATCATGAGGTAATCTGCTGCATACCCAACCTAACATATAACATTCTGACATTTTTTCTTGAATTAATGGATAAATTACTTTACTATGTGATTGCCTGCTACAACTTGCGATAGGAATATTAATAGGTTTTTGGATAATCAAATCCCTTTGTAATAAAAATTCACATGCATCTACTTCAGCATTGCTATCAGCCGCAGGCTTGAGCAACTGGTTAGCCATGACCGACCTTAAACTACACCTAAATTTAGTAGCATCAGGAGTAATATTATTGCCACCCTTATATCTAATAATAGAAAACAAATTCTCTATACAATCTTGGGTTAACCTACGAGTAAATAAAAATTTAAAGTTATAATTAGTTTTTAAGTCATCTCACAGCATTGTTAAAGCAGTAATGTTTGAAATCCAAGCATTGATGCATATGGGATTAATTTTCCTCTTGTTTAATACCTTTATCTCTTTCAAATACTGCTGTATTTCCATTAATTTTTGTATGTGACTAGAGTTTATCGACATAGGACGTCTAAACTTTTTGCATTCTTTATACCTAGCAGAGTTAAAGATGTCAAAAAGAGTGTCCATTTGTTCTATGAAGTGTGCTGTGCTTGTTGCATTTGCTGGCAAATTACCTACTGTTACATTACATAGTATACCAACATTTACTGAATGGCTGAACAACCTAGAAGCTAAACAGACTCTCATCGGACTAAAGGGTGGAAGTTCAATGCACTTTTTTATTAATTTTGGTGCCATTCTGGGTATTTGTTGAGAATCAATGTTGTAAAAATTTACTATATGTGACCATGATATAATATCATTTTTGTATTGAAAATCATGTTTTTTTAAGTTATTTCTTACACATTTTAATAAATGTGGTGAATCATACAAGAAGCATATTTTGTGGGATTTATAAATAATGTAAGGTTCATTTAATGAAACTGAAAGTAAACGTCTTAGTTTCACATTATTAGAACCTAAATCACATACAATTCCTTTAATAATAAAACCTGTATTAGAAACTAACTCAATTATTTTTAAAAATATTTGTTGAAATTTGTCTGCTGACATGGCATCTTTGCTTAAATAATAGCCTAGTACTTGTTTAAAATCAACATATATTCCCTTAATCATTATCACCATTGCTTGGTTGCAGAGTTCCAAAGAAGTAGGGTGACCTTCCCCATAATCTACAAACCCTTCAAAAAGATCTCGGTGTGCATCAAAATTCACATTTTCTTTTAACGACATTTCAGCAAACACTAAAGTAATTACCTTTTCCTTCAGGCTTAGTTTCTCGGATTTGATTTTTAACAACTGTAGGATACTGCTGTTTATTCCACTACTTACCTGCAGGTTGTTTAACCAAAGCCGAAGGGAACTCAAACTAGGCAGACAGAAAAAATTTTGAAGTAACATGTACGACTTAGTTGAACAGTAATAGAGAGCAAGTGCAAACTCTTTATCACACTTTTCATATTGTCTACCTGATTTGTGCCTGTCACTTAGTCTATGTTGGGTTTCTATAAACTGCTTACAGATTCTGTTCATAGTTTTAGATTGGTGTGCAACAACCTCCTTACCTTGAGTTTCATATTTCTTTAACTTATATTTTAAAACCTTACAACGGCTTTTATATTTTGACAATAAAGATGCCATATTGAGATGTCTTTTCTTATATGAATTAACTAATAACTTTAATTTTTCAACTTCTTGTTCTAGTGCACTCTGTTGGTCAAGATGTTGTGGTGAAACGTCTTCATTAGCCGAATCATCTCTTTTTAGTTTCTTTGTACTGCAAGGATTTTTTTGTAAGATAATATTTATGACAAAACTATTGATTAAAATAATATTATCAACATGTATTGATAAAACAAGAACATACGTTACCTTATATTAGAGATGACAATGTCGCGACTACTTTTTTTCATTTTATCTTTTACATTAAATAGTTTTAAAGTTGGGATGGATCCTGGTTTTAAACTGAAATAGAGAAGAGCATTATATTTTATATATTTATTACAAAGTGAATTTGAACAAAATAATGTAATGAAGAAACTCACCCTTGACTATACATATTCTCATTTCTAAAACATTGTATCTCGAAGTGATCCGAACAAATTACATACGAATTGTAAAAGTCTTTTTGTGCTTTAAGTCGATCATCCAAATCAGACCTTTTACAGGCAACAACCCATTTCTTTAAGCTACAACAGAATATATATATATAATAGTAAATATAATGGGTTAAAACAAAATATATTACCTTACTTACGGTATACAACACAACTCACATTTCCAAGTTTTTCGGCATCCTAAAAAAGGATTTATGTTCTTTTTGCTGTTTGTAATTATTACATCCGTATACAGCACATACAGAGCCACGAAAATAAGAATATTTAGAAGTCATTTTCAATTGTAAAACAAGTTTATTTATTGAATATTAACGCAAATAACAACAAGCAAGCACGGCGGCGGGAAGTATAGTATATATCAGGCTGGCGCAACTCAAAGGAAAGAAAATGATGTATGAAACAGGTGGATTGGGTAATGCCGGAATAACCCGACTAAGTCAAGGCGATTGCGAAACCCATTAAGTTATTAGACATCACCGATTCTCTAATTTGGCCGTATTATACATCAAAACCACAATAAACCTGTATGTATAAGTTACTCTATGCAATAAACCATCGGCGGCCATATTGATGTGTTCAGTGTTGCAATATGGCGTCTTTCATTTCAACTGCTTTGTTTGTTTGTTGTTTATTTTCGGATTTTTCGGCAAGCAGAGTATTGATTTTTATAAAACTTGCCAAAATTTTAGTGTTTAAATACTCTTTCTTCGTAGTGTTATATTTGGTGTATCGTGTTTAGTGTTCTAGATGCCGAAAGTAAGCTGCGAAATATGTGGCCTAAGAACGAGTCGCATTGATAATAAAAAACGAATATTTTTGGCCCAATTCCCGCTGGATGAAGATAGGTTAGTACATATTATATCTTGCTGCTGTTCTAAAACCATGTATAATATAGTTTATTGGGAGTTTAGTTCAAATTTTCGAATAAAATTGTGTTGCATATGTGTTGCATGTAAAATGTAAACAATAGTGCAGTGCCATTTTTATCGACAATCGGCAAAAATTTCTTTTTGATTTTATTGCACTGAATGATAAGAAATGAACACATGCATACACCCCAATGTACCAATTGGTTTGTTTTAGTTTTATTTTGCCTTTCTTTTTTATTTATATGTATATTTAACTAAAAAATAACATTTATTATTCATTTACTTTCTAGGTGCAGGCAAGACTGAAAAGAAAAAAACAACAAATGAAATGCTGTTCCATGTATCGGAATCTCTGCCAATCCATTGAACGATGAAGTTTTCAGTGAACTCCCTCTCCATATTGCTAAAAATGCTGTAAGAGATGAACTCATGCATATACCCCAATGTACCATTTGGTTTGTTTTAGTTTTATTTTGCCTTTATTTTTTTATTTATATATTTAACTAAAAATAACATTCAATATTCATTTACTTTCTAGGTGCAGGCAAGACTGAAAAGAAAAAAAAAACAGCTGTACATACAACAAATGAAATGCTGTTCCATGTATCGTTCCAATCCATTGAATTACTTTATGAAATTATTATTACGTTATACATGACATAATCCAATTTTTATGTGTGTTACAGAACCTTCAACGTCGACCTTGGATACTGCCGTAATTAACTTAAAAAATAAATAGATCCTGCAGTCCTCAAAGATTTTATGTGAAGTTACTCTTGTGGCTAGGGAGCTGGGTGCCAAATTTTCTATATGATTTGTTCGTGTTAGGATGATGTACCATAAAAAAACATTAAGGACCGTGTCTGCCACCATGACAGCCCTGCGTTGTCAATTGAACGACGAACTAATCTCCTGGTATCAGTAATCCGGTTGTTCACGTCACTCGAACTGTTGAGCCTCCTCTTGTATCAGTAGTTCGGCGCTGGTGCTTTGTTTTCTAAGGTACTGTATGTACACATAAGGCTCTTATAATAATATCAAGGAACTTCAATAAGTGTCCATTATTCAACCTCTTTATTTAATTAGCCACTTGTTATCAATGTATTTTGTAGAGATTCCTTGTGCATCAAATACTCTAAGTATGGCCATATCGATTGACAGTGTAACTCTTCCTAGCATTTGATTTACAATTTGATATATCTTTTTTATATTTTTAAAGTTATTATTAATATACATATTTATTCCTCTTATCTTACTTCGAAATGTAAAACAATCGTCATGTGTGTACATACATCAGTACTTTAGAAAACAAAAGTTTTTCACCAGCGCCGAACTACTGATACAAAAGGGGGCTCAACAGTCCGGGTGAGGTGTACAACCGTACTACTGATACCAGGCGGAACAAATCATATACCAAAATGGCACCCAGCTAACCATTGTTTTTTTCGTTCACTGCTTCTCTGCTACTCCGTCAGTCGGCGATAACCGTAAACTGTATGATAGTAATAAAGCGATGATTGTAATTATTTGTTTTTTTATTTGTCAATAAATATTTAAAATTATGTAAGGCCTTTTTTTGGGATTTTCATAAAACCATAGACTATAGAGTCAATTATACTATCGACCTTATTTATCGTAACAATAGCACATCCTTATTTTTATGTTCGTTATGTTGGCAGCATCGTACTTGTTAATTTTGGTTAGGTTGGTATTGGAGCAGTCCATCTTTGTCATAGAACAGTGGATTTCATTTTTATTGTATGGGAGTCCCGTCTCTTAAAACGTAGTGATTATATACTCTTTGGTATATATGGCGGGAAGCAACAATGACGTAGCTGCAACTCATGCCGCTAGTTGGCGCTAGCATCGCGTATTGCCACTTTTTTGACGGAGTTGCACGTATTAACTTGTTTATACAGTATTTGATTACACCCACAAACAAAATAGTAGTGAGTAGTTTCCACTTACATTCGAGGTTTAGATAAATTAAAATCCAACTGACTTTCGTTTATCTATATTATATATCTATATTCACCAAGAAACCACGGGGATGGTTATTCAAATTTTTCTTTTTCATTAAACGAAAGTGCAAACCTTATGCTGCAATATTTACACATAGGTACAAAAGGATTAGTTAGCTATGTAGGTACAGCAATCGTTTTATAAAAGATATATTTTATCAGCAAAGAGACTTCAATATAAAGGCATAGTTAATATACAGTTAAATGTCTTTGATCTAAAGCAGAAAATACTTATAACCAAAGATTTAAATCGCTTATAATTACCGTCTAGGCCTCTAATGAATTTAGCCGTCTCCTTCTAATGCTACTGCTACACCTGCGTTAATGTTAACGTTAGTGTTAATGTCCAACTACGCGTTAATTAAGGCATTAAAAATACGCTTTGGCTACATTAAGGTTCTAACGCCGTTAAAAGCTAATTCATCCCGTTAACGCGCTAATACAAAATGGAAGTTGAAGCAGCTGCACTAGTTGCAGCAATGAGTGTAATTAATGATTATATGCATTTATGCAATTTAATAAAAAAGAAAAAACAAAAAGAAGAAGATGGTGGATGATTCAAATGCATCGTCGTTGAACTCGGTCCTGCGGAATGAGACGATGTTAAGCCGTTAATGTAGCCAACATCGCGTTAAGCGTTAAATTACGCGTTAAAACCCTTTGATGTGTCAAAAAAACCGACACCCGAGCTATCGCTTAACGTCTAATGCCATTAGTATTGCCGTTAGCAAATTAACGCATTAAAATCTTGGCCACATCTGCGTAATGCCTTATAGGCGGGGAGCCGGTAACACTGAAAGTCCCGTCATAGCGGAATCAAAAAATTTTTATTTAAATAAATAGAACGTAAGTATAGGAATAGATTAAGCTCGGTATGCGTGGATTCCTATTGCCGAAACAATGTGAAAAAAAAAAATTATTAAAAAAATAGAAAAATGTTTTACCGTCATCGCGGATATTAATTTTTTTTTTGTATTCGACAGTAAATTTTATTGGCTTTTAGAAAAAAATCACGCAAACCACTTTTTCTTGCCGGAAGGGTCTGGCATACCCACTTAAAGTGTGTGATGAGGGCTAAAATTTCTCCACCATGCCGGAAACCTTTTTTTTTTTTTTATTTTATTCATTTTTATGTAATTTTTAAAAATAGCTTGGTATGCGCGCTCAAAAACTGCCGGAAAAATCCCGCATACCATCTTGAAGTGCATAAACTATATTAGCATCTACTCCAAAATGTACGATGTTCAATATATTTATTTTGGAGTAAATGCTTTTTGTCGAATAAGATGTCTTTTTCTCTGCTTAGGTTTAAAAGAATATGAGGATTAATATGATTTAAGGAATAATAGGAGAATTTTTATTTTATAAAATTGAAACAATAAAATAATATTGAAAAAATTGACAGGAGTTTATTCTTAAACTTAGAATATTTATTGATAATCATCGAAATCAATTTCATCTATATCGTAACGGTTTTCATTTTCTGATTCTTCACTTTCTTCTTCATTTAATTGGCTACTAAGAATTTCTTCAACTTTTGAAGGTGCTGCTGGGCCTTTATACCACAATGGTTCCAACTTATTTTCTTGATTCAGTTGCCATCCACATTCTGTTGGTTCAAATAAAATACAAATTGGCTCAGTGGCATTTTTGATTCAGTTATACATGCACTATTATTGAACATTGAACATCAATTAAAATATAAAAAATATTTTCTACTCACAGCTTGTATCCACAAGGCATATTCTTCTCTATAATTAACTGGTATAGGCGTAAATTTCCTGTAGCACTAGAGATGATAGCCGTTATCATTCAAATCATTCAAATTTAAACTTAAATCCGCATATTTTAAGTTTTTCATTCGTCTGAAGCGTAGCACACTTTGACATTTTTCGAAAGATTCTTCTTTCGAGGAGAACGGAGTAATCTTCTCCTTAGTAGATGTATTGCAAATAAAACACTTCATTTTGCAATTACAATAAGGAAATAGGAAAATTTGACACAAATATATAAATGTTTCACCACAAACTACAACACACTGAATTAATTGTCACTACGACACAGTACAAAAAAAAACAATATGAGTTGATAATATTTAAAAATATAAAAATGCAACACTTCTATCCAAAATAGAAAACGAAATGACGAAACATTCGACACTTGAAGGTGAAGCAAATTGAAGGGACAGAATAGCTTGTACCTTCTAAAATGCCCAAAGACAATCTTACCTGAACTAGAGAAAAGTAATAAATATATACATAGAAACCATGGAGACTATATAGTCTATTCTCCTGTACTAAACTATATTATTTATGTAAAAAAACATTCAACAACAAGAATAATTTTACAAGAAACATAATTATTATTGATGTAATATACGAGATCATAATAATTATGTAACAACGGTAATTCGACAAAAAGCATTTACTCCAAAATAAATATATTGAACATCGTACATTTTGGAGTAGATGCTAATATAGTTTATGCACTTCAAGATGGTATGCGGGATTTTTCCGGCAGTTTTTGAGCGCGCATACCAAGCTATTTTTAAAAATTACATAAAAATGAATAAAATAAAAAAAAAAAAAAAAGGTTTCCAGTATGGTGGAGAAATTTTAGCCCTCATCACACACTTCAAGTGGGTATGCCAGACCCTTCCGGCAAGAAAAAGTGGTTTGCGTGATTTTTTTCTAAAAGCCAATAAAATTTACTGTCGAATACAAAAAAAAATTAATATCCGCGATGACGGTAAAACATTTTTCTATTTTTTTAATAATTTTTTTTTTTCACATTGTTTCGGCAATAGGAATCCACGCATACCGAGCTTAATCTATTCCTATACTTACGTTCTATTTATTTAAATAAAAATTTTTTGATTCCGCTATGACGGGACTTTCAGTGTTACCGGCTCCTGGACTATTATTTAACGCACTAATTAACGCGTTAAGACGCAGGTGTAGCCGTAGCATAATAAAAACTGGAGTGCTACAGATACTTTAATATCGAAATTGGGTAGAATAAAATCAATAGTGTTGTTTTTAAAATTTTACTCCTCTGTGATTTTATACAGGTGGGCAAAAAAGTGACGTCCAAAGGAAAAAAATAGATCCCTGATGTCGTGACGTATCCGAAATGACCCCATGTATGTTAGACGATATTGCTTAGTTTAGGACCTACGATTTTTTTTATTTAATTACGGCGTTTTTCCACCACTAGCTAGTTTTTATTTTTTATTTCTTTTTCCTTAACCTTCATTGATTCTTTTCTACATAAATCACAGTGCCCATATAGTAGGCTGTTCTGCGAAAAAAAAGTATGACCTAAACAGTAACCTAGGTACCTCAAATATTAAGCAAAAGTTGCTTCATTCGATTACTTTTGCTTTGCCTACTGGACCTTTAAGTCTGCCTTTACGATCAACCTGTGCTTTTATTTTCGGGACTTTGTTCTGCTTACTGATTATTAGACTTGTATGTTAGTCGCTAAGATGAATTATTCTTTAAGTGAATACGCGGGAATGCACTATTTTTATGGTGTTGCTCAAGGGAATGGGCGTCTGGCTGCTAGACTTTATCGAGAACAACTGCAAAGGCGAGGAGGACGGCAACCGGAACGTTATCCTGACAATCATGTTTTTATCAATACTCACAACACCTTAATGTCCGGACGTATTCCAGGCCGTGATGGCCAGCACGAAGGAGTACCGAGAGCAGATCCTGATCGCAGGGAAATAGTCATTGACGCAGTACAACGAGATCCTTCTACGAGTACTCGGGTTATAGCTCTAAATACGGGTATTCCTAGAACGTCGATAAGAGCAATACTGCGCTCAGAAGGATTTCACGATTATCACATACGGCGGGTCAGAGCATCACAACCTGCTGACTATCAAAAACGTGTTGATTTCTGCCAAATAATGCTGCGTAAACATCGAGATGATCCGGACTTTTTCGACAAGATTTTGTGGACAGATGAGTCACGGTTTGAAAGAATGGGCATATTTAACATTCACAATTACCACACGGGCCACAAAAAATCCACACTCGGTCAGACCCTCTATTTTTCAACACAGATTCAGTGTGAATTTATGGTCCGGCGTACTATGTGGGCAATTAATTGGGCCTGTCGAAGTGCCGTACAGGCTAAACTCGGCAGCATATCTCGAATTTTTAGACAACGATCTAAGGGATTTGTTAGAAAATATAAATTTAAATCTGCATAGAAACATGATATTCCAAAATGATGGCGCTCCATGTCACTATGCGAGACAAGTTCGAGCCTTCCTAAACAGGATTTACCCAAACAGGTGGATTGGACGTGGCGGACCAATTAACTGGCCTCCACGCTCACCGGACCTAAATCCCATTGATTTTTTTATTTGGGGATATTATAAAGAAATCGTTTATGCTAGAGCGTGCAACAACGAAGCAGAATTGCGACGAAGAATTTTAGAAGCCAAGAACACTGTAAAAAATAATAGAGCAGCTTTTCGAAAATTAAAGCGTAATTTTTTACGTCGTTGTAGGTTATGCATTTCTGTGGGTGGAGGCTATTTTGAAAATCTATTATGAATAAATATAATTAAAAATGATATTAGTCAGTAGACTGTTATTTATTTCAGTAAAATAAAGAAAAGTGACATTTTGTGAAATTTAATAAAACACTTATTTATGTACTTTCTAGTGAATTATTCAAAAAATACCCCCCCTTAAGTATAACTTTTTATGTATAATTTTAAATAATAAGAGTCTATAGAAGTTTTTAGAATAGGCTAATTGACAAAATCTGGAAATTAGTTTAAAACTATAGCTTAGCATCTATTTCACCCCAAAAATATATTATTTTAAGAAAAATAGGTCTTTTACATTAGTATTTTGAATTTTTAGAAATGAACTTGAAATTGACCGTGAAAAAGGTCAAGACTGTCATGGCGTCTTGAATGACGTCACACCTCGCGAAACAGTCGTGTTTGTTTATGACAGTCAATTGTGTCAATGACAGCTACAACATGGCGTTTCGCGAGGTGTGACGTCACGCTTCCATGCCTTCCCTGATCGGTGTTTAATGTCACGTGATTAAACGCCTCATTTTGTCGATTTTATTTTCCAAAAATATTATTAATCTTTTATTATTTTAATAGAAAAGTTGTTTTTTGTTTACTAATTATCATGGTTAATTATTAGAAACTCTAAGCCATCCGATTTATTCTTAGTGGAAACAAGCCTATTATGTAGAAGTCAATACATCCACATTTTGTATTTTTCTTAATCACTTGAAATTCAGTGTTTGTTCGACACAAACGTATTTTTTTACTTTTGCTTAATATTTGAGGTACCTAGGTTACTGTTTAAGTCATACTTTTTTTTCGCAGAACAGCCTACTATATGGGCACTGTGATTGATGTAGAAAAGAATCAATGAAGGTTAAGAAAAAAGAAATAAAAAATAAAAACTAGCTAGTGGTGGAAAAACGCCGTAATTAAATAAAAAAAATCGTAGCTCCTAAACTAAGCAATATCGTCTAACATACATGGGGTCATTTCGGATACGTCACGACATCAGGGATCTATTTTTTGGACGTCACTTTTTTGCCCACTCTGTATGTGCTCTGTATGTTGATGTCAATGACATTTCAATACCATACCATACCAAACCACTGGTATGCTCTCTGTATAATAATAATCTGTGGTATATGGTATTGCTATTGACCAATAGGACACTCGGATTTCAATTTCGAAAGGGATTGGTTGGTCTACTAACTGCAAAAAAAAGTAAAAATGGGGAATATTTTTTACCCTCATGTTAATTGATTAAAATGTAGGTAACTTCTCATCGGTCTTAAATTCGGATTTTAAGACAATTTGGACAATGACCATTTCTAAATTACCTATAGTTAGGCATGGATGTAGTTAGGTATAGGTATTCTAAATTATAGTTATACAACTTTGAAAATTACTTTAAAATTTATGACCCGGAATATTTTCCTTGTAATTTTTTCTCTACCAAAAAATAATATCTAATATTATAATTATTATGTTCCTATCCTATTTACATCACCTAAACGAGTGTTCTTACACCTGAAATTGCGTGAAACATTCTGTTATACCTATACCTACTATTAAAAGTTGAAAGAAGCCTTATGCAGCAAAATAACTTATTTACTTTAATTTAAGTCCAATAAATACATTATTTAGGTTATATCCTGGATATGTTTCTTCAAAAATAAAATTAATATATTACTGTTTTGAAATTATCTAAATGTTTTTTCATTATAAATAGAATTGCAAAGTACAATTTTTTTTTTCTGAAAATGTATGACGTCACGCATTTCTTGACTAGGTAGGTATATTCATCTATATTCATGAATCCTACCTATATTATGATTAAACCGATACCTAAAGCTGATTTAGGTAAATTAAATCTATTATCAAAATATTAAATAAAATATTAAATTTTCACGTTAAAAAGGCAAATATGTATAACAACCCTAGGTTTCAAATATATTACTCAAAAGTATTGGTATTTTTCACACAAAATATTTTGGTTAAATACCTACTACGACGACATAATATACCCAGTATATACGCCCTAGTGGACATTGGCATTGTGTAAATAGTACCTACATATTCTATGTAAAAAGCGCAAGATTATACAGAATAAAAATCCCCCATGTGAAAGCTCACCCAAGATTTATTTTATGTACATACATACCTAATTACTTGTACATACCTAAAATGATGTACCTACTACGCTCGTCAACGTCTACATTTCTATTGTTAGAAACTTAATATTGTAGAACACTCGAGAATTGATAAAAAAATCACAACACTGAGGTCGGTGTGAAATTGACGCTTGGCCGAATAAGTATACCTAGGTATATCGCGAAACGACTACTAATTCGGCCGTTAATTAATGTAAACGTAAAATAGGTTTAAAACCCATGTCATAAGAATTACTTTCTGTCAAGTCAAGTGGAAATAAATTGTGTACAATTCAACTCATTTGTGTATTATTTGTATAATACCTATATTATTAGCGACCCGCCCTCGCTTTTTAAAAATTATGAAAAAACATTTTTTAGCGGATGTTTACGTTATAAAATAAACATACTTATGTTCCAAATTTCAGCGTTCTAGGCTTAATAGTTTTGGCTGTACATTGATCGTTAGTTGCAAAGTAAGTACAGTAGTACCCAACTGATATGGCTCATCGATGTACCTGCGCAGAAGAAGAATTTTTAAGATGGGAAATGCTATCAACCAATAGACACACTTCGCGGCTTTTTCTAGAACCGCTATTGGTCGCCAGCTGCCGCCATGTTAC
The DNA here is from genome assembly GCA_936446665.2 of Synanthedon andrenaeformis. Classification (NCBI taxonomy): domain Eukaryota; kingdom Metazoa; phylum Arthropoda; class Insecta; order Lepidoptera; family Sesiidae; genus Synanthedon; species Synanthedon andrenaeformis. Next base: position 5,192,416 of record OW387781.2, on the reverse strand, counting down.
GCTCGTGCGAGTGAGACAAAACTAACAGCTGCATTTTATTATGAACCTAATAGATTTTGCATCTAAGGTTGATTTTAAGTTTTAAGCTTTCTTCGTTAATCATCGGAGCCGTATTTTCTTTTCTGCGTGAACGAAGATTCGCGACGCGCCTTATTAAATGTGTACTACTACTACTGTACCTATAGCTTGCAAAGATATATTATTTCGATGCTTATTATCTATACAACTAGCAACCCGCGGGTGGGCGTTTCGCCCGGGATGTATTTTTTATATACACAAACCTAAAGTGCCCCGGAGACAGTCATTCGCAATTGTCAATTTTTACGTTATTGATGGGCCAAATGATCGTCTACAGAGGCAATTGAAGCCATTGTCATTCGCAACTACGTGATTGTAGGCGAATGATGGAAGTTTTGATTGATGCTCATTGACAATCGCAAATGACGCAACTAATTGAACGTCTCATTGTGCGATTGACGGTTCGGTCATTCGCTTCGCTCACTAGTCGTGAAACATGGCGGACATGCCACGTCACGCTCCCGACACAAGCCCATCTGATACGGTTCCGATGGCGGAACGAGAATTTGTTTTGCTTCTCATATCTCTATACCGTGATTGTCCCGAGCTATGGAAAGTATCATCATCGTTCGTCTACCTTTTCTACTGGCCAGAAAGCAAATGTGGGCGAGCAATTGACGCATCGATTGAAGCTCCAATTCGCACCCTCAATTGAAACGGTCAATCACGTACCAATTGACGAATGACAAATGATCGTCTCCGGGGCATAGTCGCTCCGTCTTTCCATTAGTCAAATGAAAACCGTACCAAAAATCGTTTGAAATAGTTAGCTGAGTACCATATAGACACGGACAGTTTCGGCGACTTGGTTGCAAAATATTGTTTTTTTTTCTACTCAAATAATTAGGTTAATAATTAGGTTATTTAATTAGGTTTTATTTTATACATAAACCTTCCGTGAAATGTATATTTATATATATCCGTGATCAGGCAAGCATATTCTTTGAAATATTCACGATATGAGGAAAAACCTAAAAAAAAGTACTTTCAAACCCCCTCACCCTTTACACCCTCAGCACAGCCCCACCCTTCACGAATTAGGTATTTCCCCTGATTTAAATTGAGTATGGACTTTGAATATTCGCGGGTGAAAACTTGACGAATAACATAATGTTTTAATTCTAACAAGTTGCGTCTCTTTTTAACTTTTGGAATGTTGCGAGAGAGAAATACGAAAACATAAACACACCACGCGCAGATAAAAACGAGAATCCACCAATGTGGAGTGCTATGTTGTAGCCGGCCGACAAGTCTCAACATGTTCGGAATCGAATGTTTTGATGTCTTTTTTTTCAATACCTTCTTGGTTGGTCAATCCAATCGAAACGTCATTGTTTGACGGCTCGCTCGGCGTATTCGCCGCATTTGTTGCTATGATCGCGTCAGGAAATTATCATTTTCGGTTTTCTTTGAAAATAAATAATTCAGTTCTTCAGAAGTGTGTGAACTACCGATGCTCGCTCGTGTATTTATTTTCGTAGTGACATATTCACTAAACAGAAGTGACGTGATATTGTGTACTTACATCAAATTTTAAAAATATTTTATTGTAGATACGCCTGTTTTTAAATTGTCTACAAAATGAAGAGAATGAAGTAAGTTTTTTTTTAAAATAATATTTAGGTAATAAACTTAACACAGTGTTTTTAAATAATAATAATAATAATAATCATTTAATTCAGATATTAGGTGCATCCACATTAGCTTAATCTAGGAAAAATAAAATTACACATCCATTTAGCTATAAAAAAAATAGAATATATATTTACAACTAAAATTTAAGTAATAATTAATTTAATTTTTCCTTCGCCCATCCCTCATCCTTAAAACTATTTAAAACTTCTAATAAATACACTTATTTAAAACTAAAAAGTTTCAACTTTATTTAAACCAGATAGTTTTATATTTTATACTTAGCTACTAAGTAACAGGAATGAACACAAAATACTTACCTACCTATTTATTATTTCTTTAGTTAGGCAACTTGATGTATAATTTACATTTTAAATAATGTTACGCGTTCAATTTAAGCTAATTTTGATAACATTCAAAATAAAAAGAAATGTCGCAATGTATGAATATGATAAATATAATAATAAACAAATATTTATTTAAAAATAACAAACATACGTAAGTACTTAAATAGCACCAATAACGTAAAAATACATAGTTTTAATTAATCTACCTACCCTCTGAAGTGGTTGTTTATTGCTTAAATTATTTTTAAAAAACATTACTTGCTTGTTAGTAGTATCTAAGGTAAACCTGAGCTGAGTTGCTTACTTTGCTTATTATAAATATTTCATCAGAATAATTTGGCGATAAACAATATAAAAAATGGGAATTTATTTATAGTATAAATAATATTTACCTATTTTAGTATATTACCTATTTTATTAATAAATTATAAATTTTATTAATATTTAGCTATTTTAAAACATAGCATATACTATGTCGCTACAAGGACATTATTATCATTCTATAAATCTATTTTGTATTTATTTAATATTCGCATTGTGTAATCACACGTGTTAAGTAGTCCAAGATTTTTAAATCCAAAAATGGGTTCAGTCTGCAAAAAATCCTAGGTACTAATTAATATTTCGATTGGATTAACTATATCAAGAGACTGTCTCCCAAGTAAAAACCGTGAGCGTTAGCCGCCATCATGAAAAAATTTCCAAAAATTATCGAGATATTTTCCAAAAACAAGAATTTGGTTTTTTAATAGACTATATCTCGTCAAATATTAACAATAGAGAAAAAAGTTTCAAATAAAAAAGATGGGAAATTTTATCTTCTACAAATAAGATTGATTAATTTTTAGCATAAAACTCACGGTTTCCGAGATATTTGCAAAAAGGCGTTTTTTCAAGATGGCGGCTAACGCTCGCAATTTCGGAAGACACAAACTTGGATTTATACTTAGGTCAGTCTCTGGCATAATCCCAACGAAAAATCAATTAGCAGGATTTTTTGCAGACTGAATATCTAAAAATTTTGTACTAGGCGAATAATGATTTATTGTCCATCAAGTGACTATAGGCATTGCACATAGTCTTAAAACTTTATAATTTAGTCTTAAAACAAATTTAAATTTCACCCAAATTACTAAATTTATTTAAAGAACATTATTATTATATATTTTATATAACATTAACACCTTATTATTCTTATTGTCTCTATAAGTGGAGGACACGCTTTACTGTCTTCTTTATAGGTAGCTAGCACCAACGATAAAATATTTACATCAAGCTTTTTTTTTTTTTCAAGACAAGCATTTTGTACCGGTAAAACTTCCTACATAAATAAAGTGAATCGTAAAATAGTTCACATTTTCCCATTTTTTTCGTCACCAAAAAATAAGGACCAACCTTATTTTCGTCAAAACTAGCTTGATTTTGATGCTAGGGAGTCTTTTATATATACAACAAAAGAAAGCATTTTTCAAGCACTATAACAAAGATTTTATCAGTTTTCCACGAAAATTGCATTGTTTTTTGGTTATTTTTGGTTAAGAACCAACATTCAACAAGCTTTTACTTCGTTTGTGTTTAGTGTACAGACACAATTAACCCAGCATTCTTTTCGTTTTTTTATAAGATACATTTTACTACTAATGATTTTTTCGATAAAATACTTACTTTTTGAGATAGTTGCCAAAAACCGTCTCTGAAAATGTAGTTTTTTAGGGAATAAATCGTAAAGTATTGAGTTAGAATTAGTTAATCTATCCATTACTGGACATTATTTTTAAGGCGACATTTATTTTAAATGAGAGAAGGGGTGGCCCAGAGTAATTTTCCCCGCTCCAAGTTCTTTCTGATTTTAAATACTTAATATATAAAATAAAAAACAAACACTTTAAAACCAAAATCACATCAGAATCGGATCTGTTCTTGAGGACTTCCAAAGATTACCTGTTCTGTGTTCATTGGCTCGACTAAAACTATTATTGAAAAATGTGTATTACATAAATAACTTAATTTTATTGGAATTATTTGTAGTAAAACAATTTTTTCGTATATAGTAGACATGTAGGCTCTATCTACTCTAGTTCAATGAAGACAATCTTAATTCAATGAAGTTTTTTTTAGTTCAATGCATTTGTGCGAAACCGGGAACGAGTCGCCAGTATGGAATAAAAGAAATGGCCTTGAATAAGTTTATCATAATTTCTGATTTATATTCCCAGTGGACTCAATTTTAAAGACATTATGATAGCATACCTATTTTATTATCTAAACTGAGTATGTACCTAATATTGATTCAGACTTTTACTTTACATTATAACGTTGTTATTATTTAGGATAATCGCACAATATTAATATGTAAAAATAGATTGCACAATATTTCTGATATTGCGTCATTGTCAGCCAGACGTATCGGTTAGTGACTGCCACATAAACCTGTACGCGGTCCCTTCTGAATCATTAGCCGTTTTGTTTTATTTTGTTTTTGCGTTTTCTCCGGTATGATTCATCTCTTGACTGACTGGGTGTATTGTACAGAATAACCTACCATACCAGGTCACTCGGTTAGTATTATAGCCTTGCTGGCATTCGCAATGTATATCTACTTAGGCCAATTTAGGCACCTAGACATAATAATATAGGTACATAATATGATTTGCTAAATGTGTTGCTAAGCGCTAAACTCGAGAGCGGCTAGACTGATCCTGCCATTTTATTAAATGTTCATTTAAGTCCGTGGAAAGTTCTTATGAAGAGGAGAATTGGAAAAAAAATGATCAGAAGAACATTTAAACCCCATTTTTCTTTTTCCTGACACGACTTCTGTCGTAACAAAAAATGACTCGCTAATTATATTGTAAAGCGCAATAAACTCTAGAACGGCTGGTCGCTAGTTAAGTAATAATTATATTATTCTTCAAATACATAGAGATACGTATACGTAAGTAGTTCTTATACTTGACGAGCTTTGGACGAATGGTTCAGGTGTTTGCTTTAACTGTCTCGAGGGTCTCAGGTTCGAGTCCAGGCTGGGCCAACTTTGGAAATGAATTTTTCATAGTTAGCTCTGGTCTTGATCTGGCAAATAGTGGCAGAGCACACTGATTTCACAAGCATTTGGCCAGCCCCTCTGGCGCCAGTAACCACCCCGTTACAGAAGATGTGACGTGCTGTGTAGCATGTATGTAGTAACTATATTGTATGCTATTATGATTCTTTGAGTGATTAAGGTATATACTTATATGTCTTTGGATGATAGAGTTCATTTATCTATATCTTTTTTCCCTCTACTATTAGTTGGCAGCGCACTTACAACATCTGTGGCATTGCTTGTGTTGTAGACATCGATGGTTTTAGGCGATAGTAGCCAGTAGCCACATACTATCAATCAAGTGGACCGTCAGCCTGTCTGACGAACTTAAAATTAATTAACATAGATATCACGTATGACCTATTTTGTAATATTAATAAAGTTTATATTTTATTTATTCATATATACGAAAAGTATGTGTTAAATTTGTACTGTAGGTGAGTTTATTTACAGACATTATACCTCCCACATAGTGTAGTGATATTTGTACACGTAATAATAGTGGCGACTCAAATTGAGTCACAAGGTCGTTTCATACTTGTGAAGATGTTTCCCTAAAGAAGAGCTGCATGATTTTATAATTTTATATTTTACTTTTACTATGAATACAATTTACCTTAACCTGTAAACAAAAAGTCGATGCACAGAGAACCCTTGGACACCTGTCCGGACTTGTTCAAAATTTACAACATGTACTTTCTTGTTTTCTTGCCGTCCATTATTGTTATTTTGGTCCCTATTGTGTAGACAATAAAGTAGAATATAAAGGTATCTTTCATCTAGTTCTGTTGCACTTGTCGCACGTGTTTAGGTACACTTTGTTTTAATTCTCAAATATTCATAACATGTATTTTCATGTCATACTGTCATACCTATTACGTTAGTCGAAAAAGAAATACATTTAAAATTTTACAGTGTTGTGATTTTATTATAATACGTCAATAAGTAAAGTACCTAATGTTTATCTGGTGATAATTAATAGTGATCATTGTGAATAATAATTGATGATTCATTTCTTATCAAAGTTTGCAAGGATGCGGTAAATTATTTTTCTTAAGCGTTTATCACACTTTACAATTTGAAGGATTCCAATTTAGGAAATTGGAAAGTGTAATCGCAAACAGATTGGATCCAATTTAGATTTTATCTATTTTCAATTCTATGTCTTCGATTTAGAAATCAATTTAGAGCGTGATCACTAGGTTCACTACTTAGGTACCTAAATTGGATTCCTTCAAATTGTAAAGTGTGATAACCGCTTTAATCGTTTACGAAGTTCTATTAGTGCCTACCTAAACTGTTTAAAATGTGACTTTTATTTGATAAATTTTATCGGAGTAGTGTCAAATGTCGAAGGCAATAACTATTATTAATTCTTTTGTTTATCTTGAATTGTTTTGTTTATCTTTTGTGCACGATTGTTTGCATACAAAGTAATTGTATGCAAACAATCGTGCACTTAATTTTATCTTGCTTTTATTATGACATCATTGTGGGTTTAATTGTATATATATTATATATAATAGGTATATCTTTTGTAGATAGCCCTAACTAATTTCATTAATAGGATTCATCGTTTTGATAAAACAATATTATACCTACTGCTTTAGGGAAAAACCCCTATGAGGTTTGATTCTGTTATCTAAATTTAATTGTATCTATCTATTGGCACAAATAGGTCTTTTCGACCGAAAGTCTTTTCATTTATCACAGAATAAAGTAAATTATAATCCTTATATATATAAAAATTTCGTGTCACGTTGTTTGTCCGCGATGAACTCCCAAACTACTGAACCGATTTTGATAAAATTTCATAACTAGTTATAACTATAAGTTATACTATAAGATAGTTTATAACTCATTTTGGTTATTACCTTTTTGCAAATTATATAATATTATTAACATAGCGCCATCTGTTGATACCTATTCAATCCAGCAATTATTTGTTAAAATTATCTGTGAGTTCCATGACAATTTAACCTGAATCTAACAGATGGCGGTGTAAGACAATCTAACAGATTGCACCCGTGCGAAGCCGGGAGCGGGCCACTAGTTATTATATATTTAATAATAAATTTCTAAGTTATTATTAAATAAAATACCTACTACTGATGAAAAAAGTATCCTACAATTATATATATGTTACGGCTAGAACCCGAAGTGCGGCTACGCCTAGTTTTAGCCGGTTAGAACTAGGTGTAGCCATTTACTCTTGGTTAAATTTAGTATAAGCCGATTGTTTTCGGGTAAAACTAGGTCTAACTGGTGTCATTCAGGCTAGAACTAGGTCCAGCCAAACCCTAGTGGCTGATACCATAGCCGCACTTCGGGTTCTAGCCGTAATATTTATATATATTGCCGCCTTCGATAGTAGTCAATGATATTAAAAAAAAAAATAATACCTAAAGGCATTCATTGCAGTTCAGCAACAGGTCGTGTCGACATATAAACTTGTCTTCAATAGAATTTCTTGAAGTATAAAGCGTAAGTAGGTATATCAATCGTTTGAGTAATTTTTGCATTTCATACATCAAAATAAATTTACCTTTTACCATTTCATAGATTAAAATTTTCACTTCATATACTTATGTACCTATTTTTATTTCATACCTAATATAATATTGCCAGAGGAATACCTACATGAATCGTATCATCTCAAACTTTTGATCTTTCTCAAAAATTCAAAAAGTTTTGGTTTGCGATAATTATGGAATGAAAACCATACAATGAACTAGGCAGAAAGCCATCACACCAAGAATTGGGCAAATATTGAACAAATGTTGAATAGTTGACTTCCATTATTGATCTTGCTTATGAATTTAACATCGGACCCTTGAGTCTGATACCTAACTACTTAATTGTACCTACTCGTATTACGAACACGTCATTGAATACGTTGCAATAAATAGATAATAATAATTGATATAGGTAATACCCATTCACATGGCCAGTGTCAAATCAAATCTGTGCATAGATATTTTTAATAGATAGATACTCTAGCTTTGGGCCGCGACTTCATCTGCATTTCTCGGGAACTGTTTTTTTCTGAATCAGAGGTATCTATCCCATGTAGTTTTATATACCCCTAACAATACGTATCTAATGCAGAATTTCACGATGATCGTTTGAGTAGTTAGGGCTTGAAAGCGTAACAAACGAACTCAGTTGTATTTACATTACACTCTATGTACTTTGATATATTATTTTTAATTAATTTTTATAGTATAACGAAAAAATAAGTAATATTGTTGGGATTACTCGAGGTGTTCGCGCATTTCATATACACAAGTAAAATTACATTAAGGCTTATCCTTCCAAAAAATTAAATTTTTGCAACATTTTGTAACAGTATTATTCATTATATATACGCCTTTTCTTCAGCGAAAAAAATATATGTTTATCTACAAGATATGAGGAATGATTTGTTGGGATTAAAAATTTTATTTTATTGAAATTGATTCAGGAAAAAAATTCTAAACTCACCCCTTTTATTTTCAGTTATAACAATCTCACTTCTACAATATTTATCAAAAGATTATGAAATTTTGTACACTTATGAAGATAACAATGTAGCATGATTTGTTGAAAGCGCTTTTTGAAAATTCGTAAAATTGAATTTTATATAATGTTTTTATCAAAAATATTTCCCCACTTACTCAGCGCTAGCCCGTTCTCGTCCATAAAATCAGTGCGGGGCGAGTCGTGATGCTAGACGGACCTGTGCCACAGATTAATAAGTAGTTACTACCGTAACAGATAAATCACTCCCTAACAAAAAGACCATCACAACTTTTTTAAATGCCTACCGTTTTGCCTCGCCAACTGCTTAGCGGAAAAATATACCTTATAGTTCAAACGTTGAGTTGTTATTGCTCTGCAGCCGCACGCGCCCGCGTGACATTGAAGTAATAGTAATAAAGTCAGGGCTACTACTACTGAGTTTTTCTAGGCCGTCCCAAAATACAAAGCTAATTAAGCCGCTAGTAACTATTTATTAAGTAATTAACTAGTAACTATAAGCTTACAACTTCTCAGTTCAAGTTGATCAGAATAACATGATTTTTAAGATGTAAATAAGTACTAGTAGGTAACGAGCAATGATAAAAAACCTTGTAGGTACCTAAAGGTTTTCATATTGGTAGGTACTTATTCCTATTTCCACTGAAGAGACCAAATAAAAAAGCTTAAATTGTGTATATCATTAGTCCACAAATCCACACAACAAAGTCGACCAAACATCCAGTTTTGATGAAATAGTCGGAGAGCTCGCTGCTAAATTGTTCTCGACATAAAATTATTTGGCGATACATTATTGTTCTATAGTGAAAAAAATTTTGAACAACGGCGGAGAGTATTTATGTAAAGTATGTAAGTATTGAGTAAAGTAAGTATTTGTTATGTTACTAAATAAAACTGTTTTTACAGATTTAAATTGTGTATTGCTTTATAACAAAACCCATCGTTTCGACACCTTTATAGCAGCCGTGGTAGTTGGGTTTATTAAAAATCAATACACAACTTAAATCCGTTAAAATAGTTTTATTTAGTTACAGGGAGTTGTGACAGATAAAGAAATGTTGTTAACTAAAATGTTGTTAAAGAAATGTTATTACGAGGCATAATACCTATTATTCTTTCCGAAATGTAAATCAAAGACACGGAACACAATTACTCCTGGCGGAGATCAAAGAAGAAAAAAATAAATGTGAATGCGCGCGCTCGCGTCGGTGGCAACCGCGTGAATGTGTACCTTGGAAATTGGAAAGTACAGCGGCGCGTAGGCACTTAGCGCGCGCAAGTACATGAAGTGAAAGAGGCCTGCCTGTGCCGCCTTGCGCTTCATCAAATTATTAATTTTTACGTAATAAACAAAGAATAAACATTTTAGTGGCAGAACAGACAGTGCATGATAGTGTATATAATACTTTAATAGGTTTTCTTTTTTGTCTTTTTAATTAAATCTTTAAAAAACTAAATATAAATTATGTTGTAATATAATATTAAATTTATTAATTAATTAATATTAATTAATTATTAATTAATACATATAAATTAATAAGCCTAATAAATAAATAATAAAGCCACTATAAAGCCGGATTCCCACTCACGTATCTAGTGACTCATCGAATTGTTCTCCTAGAAGGAGCGGTGGGGGGTTTCCCTATTGTAGGTGGTCGCGTAGGGGACGCCCCCGTGACCTCCAGAAAAATCCGATATCCTCGGTACACCGTTATGGTAAAAAGTTGGTAAGCGGTTCTCGGAAACTATGAGGGATAGAAGGGTGGCGTTTGCAGAAGGTCATAGAGGGTGATCGGTAGTCACCAAGGAAAGTGTCATCCGGTCTACCGGGGCACCAAAAAAAAGCCCCCTCCTTGGACCCCCCCGACCATAACTCGGAAACGGCGCGTCACAGCCGTGTCGTGTTTGGGCTCATCGGGGACGTCTCGACGAGATAAAAAATTTGACACCCCCCTCGGACCCCCCCGACCGTAACTCGGAAACGGCGCGTCACAGCCGGGTCGTGTTTGGGACGTCTGGACGAGATAAAAAATTTGGCGCCCCCCTCGGACCCCCCCGACCGTAACTCGGAAACGGCGCGTCACAGCCGTGTCGTGTTTGGGCTCATCGGGGACGTCTCGACGAGATAAAAGATTTGACACTCCCTCGGACCCCCCCGACCGTAACTCGGAAACGGCGCGTCACAGCTGGGTCGTGTTTGGGTTCATCGGGGACGTCTCGACGAGATAAAAAATTTGACGCCCCCCTCGGACCCCCCCGGCCGAAACTCGGAAACGGCGCGTCACAGCCGGATCGTATTTGGGCTCATCGGGGACGTCTCGACGAGATAAAAAATTTGACGTAACCATGGTCAACGGTTACAAATAGACCCCCCATGTTAGGTATCATTTGAAAGGATGAGGGTAATCTATCAACACCATCCTCTCAGCTCCCCTCCGCTCCCCCTTTACTCCCCCCCTCCTTTAAAATTACACATTTAATAATAATAAGACCCAAAACCAAACCAAAACAATTAGACATGGCAAAAGACAAGACAAAACGAAAACAAAATGAAAACGTGAATAAATTTTCTACAAGCATTTGTTTTTTTTTTTTTTTAATTCTATTGACATGAATTTTAAAAATTATAAAAAAGGGCTTTTGATAGCTTTTAGAAAAATCAAGCGCTGAATCAAAAATATGGAGAAAATAATAAATGTTAAGTGTGCCTTTTACAGTTCAATATACCCTAAAAAGCCCCACAGAGTTTCCATTTAATCCACTCAGCCGCTTTTTTATCCCACTCGATAGATTTTTTGAAAAAATTGAAGAAGCAAGATTCTCGCTCTAAAAAGTTCGTAATCTTTATCAAAATGAAAAAAAAAAAACACTTTTTGTCTCAATTTATTGTCACTTCACTCACTTGGTGAATTTGAAAAAAAATATCAAAATTAAAAAAATATATATTACCGCCGGCATTAGCGTTACCCAAACAAAACGTACCACGCGAAGTTTGCACGGTTGGTGCAAAAACTCAATTGTTTTTACTGAAAATTAAAAAATTTGTTAATTTTGATAAAAACTTTTGTTTGGCTCTTTTACCATATATTTTATATTCGTATAAAGAAATATACATACATCTATACATATAAATAAAATTGGAGTGTCTGTTTGTAATATTGAAATAACCGTTTTTTACTACATGCATAATATGAATATATATACGTACATACACCATATATGAGTACATATGTTACGGCTAAAGATAGGTGTGAACATAAACTTAAGTTTAGCCGGCTAATCTTAAGTTTATCTTCGAGAGGCGGCTAAAGTTCGATATCAAGTTAGTTTGCGTCGTGAATTTCCATCTTTAGCCGGTTAATGTGCACATTAACCGAAACAAAGCGGCTAAAAATGTTTCTATGGATGTGCCGGGACGAACATGTCGCTTGAGGGGGCGGAGGGGAGACGATGCGCGAAGACAGACAGGCTGACGGTCCACTTGATGGTAGGTGGCTACCGTCGCCTATAACACAAGCAACGGCATAGGTGCTCTGCAAGAGCGCTGTCGACCATAGAAGGATTAAGGATAAGGGAGGGATGGGGCTCCTTATTATTTTATTTTAATGACTAGATATTCTTTTAAGTTATTAATACTGCAGAAGTTTTTTTTGGTAATTTTAAATACAGGAGTATCTATAATGAACAAATGATTTTTTTGTTTTAATGAATAGATATTGTTTTAAGTTATTAACGCTGCAGAAGTTTTAATGTGTAATTTTGTATACCTACATAAGTATGTAATGAGAGTGATTATTTTTTAATAAAAGTTTTCGTGTCGAAATGGTAAACATTATTATACCGTTTCCTTTTTCATTTGCTTCTACATTTTTAGCCAAGGGCCTGCAGTTAAACTTAAGTTTAGCCGGCTAATGATAGATGAAACTAACATTAACATCTCCTCGGAGATAAACCTAAGTTTAGCCGGCTAATCTTAAGTTTATGTTCACACCTATCATTAGCCGTAACACATACACCAAAATAAACCAACCACATAACCAAACCAAATTTTTGTCTGTCTGGGTGTCTGTTTGTTCCGGCTAATCTCTGAAATGGCTGAACCGATTTTGACGGGACTTTTATTGGCAGGTAGCTGATTTAATAAGGAGTAACTTAGGCTACGTTTATTTTAGAAAAAATCCAAAATAACATCCAAAATAACATTATTTCCAATTTTTGTCTGTCTGTCTGTTTGTTTGTTCCGGCTAATCTCTGAAATGGCTGGACCGATTTTGACGGGACTTTTATTGGCAGGTAGTTGATGTAATAAGGAGTAACTTAGGCTACGTTTATTTTAGAAAAAGTACACCCCGGGCCAAGCCGGGAGCGCGCCGCTATACACTCTAAAAACATAACCCTCGTTGTGGCGCAGACGGGTAAAAATTATTACTAGGTAACATAATTTACTACCTAAATAACAAAACACGCTTCATTGTTACTGAATTATCCCTCTACATTGTAAATAATTATAAATTTGTAGTATGTATTTGCAGTAAAGTAGGCTCAGTCGACTATGTCGTGCCTTTGTCGTCTAGTCTCCATACTACTCTTTGCCATCTCTGTGCGGTCGATCTCTTGTAGAGGGTGGCGCGGGGAAATAAGCCTAATAATTCAAGGCCAAATCGGCGTTATATACCTTAAGGTGTCCAAGGAGGGGGCTTTTTTTTGGTGCCCCGGTAGACCGGATGACACTTTCCTTGGTGACTACCGATCACCCTATATGACCTTCTGCAAACGCCACCCTTCTATCCCTCATAGTTTCCGAGAACCGCTCACCAACTTTGTACCAGAACGGTGTACCGAGGATATCGGATTTTTCTGGAGGTCACGGGGGCGTCCCCTACGCGACCACCTACAATAGGGAAACCCCCCACCGCTCCTTCTAGGAGAACAATTCGATGAGTCACTAGATACGTGAGTGGGAATCCGGCTTTATAGTGGCTTTATTTATTATTTATTTATTTATTAGGCTTATTAATTTATATTGTATTAATTAATAATTAATTATTATTAATATTAATTAATTTAATTATTTAATTAATTATAATTCATGAAAACTTTCCTTCCTCTTTTGGTTTATTTTTGATATATTACGCTTTTGCCTCCTTTGCTTACTTCCTATCTTTATTAAATTTAGATAACAAGTATATATACAGATGAATTATTAATTGAATATTCAAATTGAATATTTCAGATTATTAATAAATTGAATATTATATTACAACATAATTTATATTTAGTTTTTTAAAGATTTAATTAAAAAGACAAAAAAAAACCTATTAAAGTATTATATACACTATCATGCACTGTCTGTTCTGCCACTAAAATGTTTATTCTTTGTTTATTACGTAAAAATTAATAATTTGATGAAGCGCAACGCGGCACAGGTCCGTCTAGCATCACGACTCGCCCCGCACTGATTTTATGGACGAGAACGGGCTAGCGCTGAGTAAGTGGGGAAATATTTTTGATAAAAACATTATATAAAATTCAATTTTACGAATTTTCAAAAAGCGCTTTCAAAAAATCATGCTACATTGTTATCTTCATAAGTGTACAAAATTTCATAATCTTTTGATAAATATTGTAGAAGTGAGATTGTTATAACTGAAAATAAAAGGGGTGAGTTTAGAATTTTTTTCCTGAATCAATTTCAATAAAATAAAATTTTTAATCCCAACAAATCATTCCTCATATCTTGTAGATAAACATATATTTTTTTCGCTGAAGAAAAGGTGTATTATATATAATGAATAATACTGTTACAAAATGTTGCAAAAATTTAATTTTTTGGAAGGATAAGCCTTAAGCAGGTAGATCATACGTCGTCTTCTTCATTGCTGAAGGTCGTGCCCGCTCTGAAATGCCTTGATGGCATCGACCACTACCTAGCTGTTTCCATTCCACCCAGTGATATGTTAAACTAGACTAACATATCACTGATTCCACCTCTAAGTCAGCCAGTCCTAAGTAGGTGCATATATGTACTTATTATCCATCCATCTATAGGTACCTATAATAAAATCGTAAACGAGCCGTGTAATATTAAAAAAAAAAAAAAAAAAACAATATGTATAGGTACATACTTGTGTTACCGACGTCAAAAATATTAGGGGTTAAAGTATGAAATTGCCGATTTGTACTGATAAATAAAAATTCTTTTTTTTTTAAATTTAACATATTTATTTAATCAAAATAATTACCATTATTATCTATACATTGCTGCCATCTAATAGGAAGCTCATTTATGCCTTTGCGATAGAACTCTGGTGATCTAGATTCGACAAACTGTGTGAAAGCATTTTGCACTGCCTCCTGAGAAGAAAACTTTTTATCACGCAGAAAATTGTCCAAATCACGAAAAAAATGGTAGTCCGTTGGAGCAAGGTCTGGCGAATACGGAGGGTGACGAATGGTTTCTAATTGCAATTCCTGTAGAGTTAAAACGGTTTCTCGTGCTGTATGAGGTCTCGCGTTATCATGGAGCAATAATGGTGAAGATCGATTCATAAGTCGGGGCTGTTTCACTGCTAGTTTCGCTATCATTGTTCGGAGTTCGGCGCAGTAGACATCTGCCGTTATTGCTTGACCAGATCGGAGAAAGCTATAGTGAATAACACCACGCTGAGACCACCAAACAGTTACCATTACCTTTTTATTGGTAAGCTTTGCTTTAGGACACTGTTGCGGCGTTTGACCTGGGGTCAGCCATTGCATTTTCCGCTTACGATTATCGTAAAGAATCCATTTTTCATCACATGTCACAATTCGATCCAATATTCCTTCATTTCTGTATCGATTCAACAAGGCAACGCAAGTTTCAACACGCGTTTCTTTCTGCAGATCAGTCAAATCATGAGGCACCCATTTTTTATATTTTTTTATTTTATTGATTTGACGCAAATGAGTCAATATTGTTGGTAAGGTAACGTTAAACCATGCCGCTAATTCCTGGGTAGTTTGGCTCGGATCGGCTTCCACCATCTCTTTCAAATCATTGTTATTCACCTGTGTGGGCGGTCTTCCACGTGGTTCGTTCTTCAAATCGAAGTTTCCATCACGAAAGCGTTTAAACCAAAATCGCACAGTGCGTTCATTAGCAGTCCCCTCTCCAAACGCAACATTAATATTGCGAGCTGTTTCTGCCGCGTTAGTTCCGCGTCGGAACTCGTATTCAAAAATCACACGAATTTTCGAAGTATCCATCTTTATTGTCTAAGCTGAATAAAAAAAACAACTGAAAGTTGATAATCGAATGTTGCACATTTTTTAAAAGAAGAACTACATAGGTACCGTATGAAAAAAGTTTCACTCAAAAATCTCAAACCATGAAGGTTCTATGTCAATTCGAAGTACCTATTACAATAAAACGGCAATTTCATACTTTAACCCCTATTAGTAGATATATTTTTTATATGCTTGTATGTACGTTTGTGTACGCTAGTCTCAGAAACGGCTAAATAGTTTGGATGAAAATACTTATTTAAATATAAAATTAAGTATAAAATGTGTATTTAATATTATTTTTAAAAATTAAGTACTACGTAGTACCTATATTATTCGAATAGTCACTTTGGGAGGGCTACCATCAAACGGGGTTACTTTGACTTCCAGGGGAACATCGACACATTTTGGGGCTAAGGTTAAAACAGTCTGTTGATGTCTTTATAACAGCGTCTGATCACAGCGATGCATCCACTGTGTTGCCATAAAGATGTGACTGGGCGAAGGGTATGAAAAAAAATCCTAATAAATAAATGTTGATTATTTTGGTCTTTTTATTCAATTTTCATAAAATTTTCACCCAAAATGATAAATATTGCTTCTTATTTCTGTAGTAAGCTTAGTTATGTAAGCTTTTAAGCGATTACTTTGACTTTCAGTGCATTTCAATTCTATTGTAAATATAGCCCCTTACTCTGGGTAACTTTGACACCTACAAAACACAATAGTTTTCCCCCATTTGAGCATTGGACTGTATAGCAAAAAAATACTTTGTACTATAGAGATAAAAAAAATATCAAATATCGCAGAAACGCGTCGTAGGAACAAAAAAAAAACTAAAACCCTGTTAAATTAACCCTGTTTGACGATACCTATATGTTTTGTTTTTAATGAGATATACCTACCTAGGTAGGTATATGTCAGTAAGAGTGCGCCGTGATTGCATCATCGATTATAATAGCGAGGCGCAGGATCAGCAGGATGTCGGTTTGAGAACACGTGTGGATTTAGAGTGAAAATAGTGCATTGACTAATCAGATCAACGACTTGTCCTGTTGCGCTTCATATTATCCTTCCCTTTTACTCGTTACATTTTAGACATCTGCTGTCTCGTGCTGATTTTCTCTTGCCTAAGTAGAAATAGATAAACAAGGAAAAAACAATACCAAAGTCCATTTCTGATCCACAAGCAGAAATAATGTATTTTAGATCGTCTTAAACTTATATTCGCATAAACGTATGTACATTATTTACGTATGTACGTATCCTGTAATTTATTTAGTGTTTACTTAAGTATCTTTCTTTACATGTGCCTTTACGGTTTTTACGTTAAGTATTTTTATTTCTTAGTCCAGCACAGATGTAGCTAATAGCTATATAAGTAATAGAGGGTGTTTTTTAAGATAGAACTTACGAAAGGGCTAATTGTCAAACTAACTGTCCTACTGCGCTCACTTTTTGACATTTATGATCAGTATACTCTGGCAAATCATCATGAATAGATTGACGCTTGAACAACGCTACCATCATTATCCAAATTACTTTGAAAATCAGTTATCAATTCGTGCAACTTATTAGACGACTTCGTGATTTTTATGGCGAACATAATCGTCGATCTGTGCAAGCCATCCGTCAAACTCATAGTCTCTAAATGTTGCAATAACACCAACAC
Organism: Synanthedon andrenaeformis; assembly: GCA_936446665.2. Classification (NCBI taxonomy): domain Eukaryota; kingdom Metazoa; phylum Arthropoda; class Insecta; order Lepidoptera; family Sesiidae; genus Synanthedon; species Synanthedon andrenaeformis. The sequence continues at coordinate 5,174,820 of OW387781.2, read as the reverse complement.
ATTGAAGGAATGTGCGTACTGAAGAGAATATCGCCGTTGTATACGAAAGTATGGAAGAAGATCCAAATTTATCGATTTGTCATTCGCAGGAATTGGGGCTCAGTCCGTCCACTATGTGGAAAATTTTTCAAATCAAATCATTTATTTGCATGTACATGGGTGTAAAACCAGATACCAAACATAAAACAACGTCCCACCATATACTACCACATTTTGTATGCAAAATCATATTTATTTATGTATGTTTTTCTTTTTTCTAATTTACTACATATGGTGTAATTGTTTATGGTCCCTAATTAAATAAATAGTATAAAATAAGTAGCCGTAGATCTGTCCCTCTTTTAAACTACGCAATTAATAAATAGAGTGATTCAAGAGGAACGTTTACAAGTAGGTATATTTTGATATTTTTTTTGTGTTACTTTGTTGGAAAAATCAAGCCGTTTAGAAGCTTTCATCGAAAACATTGACTAATCCATTTGAAATACATATAACAAAACAATGTATAATGGGATTGTTTCTCTTTTAGTTATATGTCTACAAAAAAGTCCGTAATGGCATATGTCTATCTTTTAAGGATAACTTATTATTCTTACCCATTCTACTTCAAAAAATTTTTTTTAATCAAATAGATTAATAAAAAATTAGTGATTTAGTTAAATCGAAAGCAAAAAATGATTATTTCAAAATGCGTAGGTAGAAAGGTTGGTAGGTACTTGTTTGTGCAAATTAAAAGTGCTGGGACCGCAACGCTAGTAAAGCGATAAAAAAATATATACTTCGGAACCTGTGTTCGTAATAAACAGATGTACGTAAAAGACATAGCATACACCTACATAGGTAATTGTATGACTAACACAGCTCGAGCAAAGCACAGTTCAAAACGCAAGAAGTTTCCTCAAATGACGTCAGCATGCATAATACGATGATTTTTTTTAGTTGAGATCAATAAATAGCTCAGAATATATAATAATTGCTAATAGTTAGCAATGGTTTTCAGTAAAGAACAAAGACATAAATGAAAACATGGAAATCAAAAAACCGAAACTGATCAAAAACAATTTATCCACTTATTTTACTAGGTCAAAAAATAGTTTTTAGATTTTTTGTTTTTATTAGTCTGTACGTTTGTGCATGCTAATCTTATACTGCTTAATCAATATGAATTATTGCGGTTTTCACTGATGTATTGTAGCAAGCCTCCCGTAAGATTTGGTGTTTGTTTCATTCCAACTGATTAACAAACAAAAAGTTAGACGTTATTCTATCTAGAAACCCGTACGAAGTCTTAAATATAAATGCATGGTAAAGGTAAGATCTTCAATTATTGATAGAGCGGTTTACAGATGGTTGCAGCCGGTGGGTACAGTCGGCGTAAGAAAAGGTTCGTCCCCTTAAAGTCGACATTCATGCATGCACCAGCCAGGGTAATTACCAGTCATGTCAAAATTTCATTTCAAAATTTTGTCGTGTCTGCTTAGTACTTTAGTTTCAAAAGGTACTTACTAAGCGTCTACGTCTTGATGGAAGGAATGGTTTTCGTACCCCGACTGTACATCACAACTGTCCTGATGCATTGCTTTTGAGAATTTTTCATATAAGAATTTATGTTTTGTTACAGATTAGCGTTGTTTTCGATGATATGGTGGTTGGGTGTTACGGCGGCTCCACCGGCTGCGTGTTTGGAGGACTGGCAATGCACAAACGACCATTTCTGCTTAAAAACTTCGCGAATATGTCAACCTTGCCTGCGTTGTGAAGATCTCAAACGCAAGCCTCCCAGCATTGCTGATAAATGTGTTAAAACTGTTGTCGATTGCGGAGCTTGCATTAAAGAGTAAGTACTTCCTTGTTTAAAGTACTGTATTATGATCTTTATTAAGTAGTAGAGCAATTACTTATTATTATATTAATAATGAATCTTAATTATTACTTCTAAGCTATTTTCAGGCGCTTACATTACCTACCATGACATACGCTTGCTAAATCTTAACACTGCAAAATGAGCTTGCAATAATATATATAAAAATATATTTTTATTGTCAATTGCGCCCGTGTGGAGCAGGGACCAGTCGCTAGTATTTTTTATTAATAAAGGAAAATTAAAAGAAATAGAAAACTAATTCAAAAAACCCCCATTTCTCAATTTAAGAAACCTACCGCGTACCAACTTTTGAAGTGAATACGCTACATATCTATCATAAAAAATTTAATTACACCACTCAATAGCTAAAGGATCAGATTTTTTGGTGTACCTATATGGTAAATTCGAATTCGTTGGATATCTATACCAATATTACAGAGAAAAGATTTGTAATTTGTTTGTAATGAATAAATTCAAAAACTACTGGACCGATTTGAAAAATTCTTTCACTTATAGATTGCTACATTATCAGCGAGTAACATAGGCTATATTTTATAAAGTTACGCGGACGAAGTCGCGTGCAACAGCTAGACGTGTTATACGCTCAAAGAAAATGTTACTCGTACTCTTAAATAATTGAGAGTTTTATTTATGACACGTATTCATAGATAAAACTCTCAATTATTCATAAAACACACGGTTGTATGCACGCCCTAATTTTTTTCTCCCCAGTTTTAATGTTAATCTAGACTCTAGCTAGAGAGTAGTCTATATAGACGTATAGTTGTATATCATTTCGGGATTTTTTTTTGTTATCAAAACGAAAGGCGCTTTTACAAGATATTATTTTCTTAATGTCTTTATTATCAACAAAAAGGGGTTCGGCCAGTTTTGTCGCAAAAATTTAAGCCCATAAATATAATATTTTTAAAAAAATTACCACCAGTTAACATATCACTGCCACTAGACCAAAAAAGGTTTTTTATGTCGAGCGTAAATAGGGATAATTACTTTTTATTGTTGCATTTGGTTTAATATAGGGGATATTAAACCCCTATATTATATCCCAAATAGGTGGACAGACTTTTTATAATTAGTACAAAGAAAACCATAAAAATAAAAAATAAAGACAAAAAAATACATGTACCTGTATTATAGATTGATTGTATTAACAGAGAATCTTTTTCAGGATTGTTTTTGTTAGCAAAGACCAAGACGCTTTCACATGTTATGTTATTATTATTAATCTTTAAACAAAAGGGTTCGGCCACTTTTGTTGCAAAAAGGAAAAATTCTTTTCACAATGAAACTGATTTTGACCACTAGACAAAAAAAAACTTTTTTATGACGGTACTAGGTGAATAATTTTTGTTTGCTCTATAATTTCCTTGCTCCTTTCCAGATTTAGTAAAACATTTTATAAGATTGTACCTGATTTATGAATAAGGTTATCCTATTTTATTTATAAACTAGTGACCTGCTCCCGGCTTTGCCCGAGATGCAATTTATATACATACAAACCATCCCTGTGTATCCCTCCTTCCATAAGTGGAAACTGCCATAACTGAATTAAAATCGGTCTAGCCATTCTTTAGTTTTTGCGAGACTAACGCACTGCTATTGATTTTTATATATAAAAAGATAAAATGGGACACAGTATATAAGCAAAGGAATAAAAGTAGATATAATTGACGTTGCATGATAAAGAATCGTAATTGCCATATTTGGTTATCGAGCCATCATTGTACATTTGTATGTAAGGCTTTTCCCGTCGACCAAGTTTCCATACAATTCGACATGGTTAGTTTCTATATTAAACTAGTGGTCCGCTCCCAGCTTCGCCCGGGGTGCAATTTTTATAATAAATATCGTATTTACTCAATCCAGCTGATTAATTACTTTACACCGCCACCTGAGAATCTTATGGAACTCAAAGATAACTTTTAAAATAAGCCATAACAACAACTGTGAGTTCCAAAAGAACTCACAGATGGAAGAAAAGATTCTCACAGATGGCGGCGTAAGGTAAGGCTTTCTCATATAATAAACAAATAATTTGCAATAAAAAATACTATAAATTGAGATAAAATCCTATCTTTTAAGGTGTACCAAATTACACATAGTTACGAAATTTTATCAAAATCGGTTCAGTAGTTTAGGATTTTTTCGTTTTATATCATACCAGCTGTTGCACACGACTTCGTTCGCGTAACTTTATAAATATTGCCTATGTTACTCGCTGATAATGTAGCTTTCCATAGGCGAAAGAATTTTTAAATTCGGTCCAGTAGTTTTTGAGATTATTCATTACAAACAAAAATACAAATCCTCTCTTAGTAATGTTTGTGTAGATATTTTTTGAAGTACCTATTGTAAAATTTTGTATAAGTTTTTAAAAAAGAATATAATTTTGTTGACATAGCGTGAGTCTTATACCTAAATTATAGTATAGATACATACATACATAGTTGAAATGAAAATATTAATGGACTAATGTATGTCAAAATTATATGTACTAAATATCTCCAAGAGACTTAATTTTAAATTTATTTAGTTATCTGCGTAAATATATGCCGGTATCCTTGAATCATTTCCATAAATGGTTACCAATTAAGTGCGAGTCATTCTCATTCAATAACTTTGTGGTTAGTACAAGATACAAAGCAAGTCATTTACAAGTTATGCGGATATGTATGTAGGAGTACCGAAGTCTGTTAATTAGACGAACAATTGATCGTTTATATAGAGCTATACTATACTCGTTTATATACTCGTATGTACTTAAGTACCTTTAAAGCAATGACTGATTGTTTGTATTTAACCTCTGACGTAAAAACGGGGTATATGACGCGTTTGTGTCTGTGTGAAATCGTAAATCCCAAACTCAATCTTTTTTTTTGAAAGCTTTCATGATCCGAATGGTTCTTAGGCTATAATATATGAAGATCTGTTCAGGCGTTTGAAGACCACCATTTTCTACTTAACGAAGAGATTTCACTAACTTCCATAATATGTTCAATTGTTGTAAAATTTGGTATACTGTTGCTGTTAGCATAAAATGGTAACCTGACGTGGTAACCTTGATCTGATGCTGCATTATCAAGTAGTCTGCGGTATAGCCAACTTCTCAGCAACTTACAGCAGATAATTATGGCGTATTTGGGCTGAATAGAAAAAGTTTGGGGTTAGTTTAGAATTTTAATTATAGCTTGTTACTTTCCAGTTTCGTTGAACGCCAAAGCGATCACCCGTTGGAATGTGTGGAACCTGGCGCTACCTCCTCCGGCCTGCCGCCTTTGATGTGGACTCTGATCGCTTTAGCACCCGTCGTCTTAATTGGAATATGTGTCTTCGTCTGCATTTACTTGGAACGAATTCCGTTCAAGCTCAAAATTAATAGTCAAGTGCATGCTGGTAAGTAATCAAAAAAAGAATATTTATTAATTTAAATTATAACTAAAATACCCAACCCTGTTTGCTTTGTAAAACTACTCCACTCTATATTGTGTGTGGTTTAAAAGTAGAAGTTTGCGAATCTTGGAAGTTTTGGAAAACTTTGCGAGGAAATCTCTTTATGTGTGAGTGTGTCGAGGCGATTGAAATCCTGCCTTTTGCAGATTTAATTTATTAAACAGGTCTCAGGGACGATCACTGACATCAGTGGGACATAACGTTTCCTTATCTCGCGACAGCGAGAAAATGCCTAATCATGTTGCGATAAGCTCTAATACGGGACAGAGTTACATATTTTGTTTTATATGTTTTTTAAAAATTTGATTGCGTTTAAAATGCTTCTTGTGAGAAGTTAGGGGATCTTGTTTTGTTTTTCCGAACTCGAGTAGGTGGTTGCCATCGCCTGTTTCGCCATAGCAACATAGTGTAGCATTGCATGGGTGATAGCTTAGTATAAATTATAGGGGATTAAGAAGGGCCAGACGAAATGACACTAGCATCCTTATTCACTCACGGAAATATGTTATGTGCTTTATTTCACGTCTTCTGTAAGAGTTTCGCTATTACAGCCAGACCGGTTCCAGTTTGCTAACGGGGAACACAGTAAATTGTAGGTTTCACTGCTAGATCATGTAACGATGAGTGACGATGGACATATAGTACAGTCAGTAAGAAAATGTGATGTTTTATAGCAGTAACAAATGGACACGTGCAGTCTACCGGGGAATCAGACGGTGCCGGAGATCGGGCGACGCAGCCCGCAGCAAGCGCGCCCGAAGGTCCACCGCCATACGACGAACTCGACCTCACTCGGGTGGATTCTCCCGTCGGCAACGTTAGCCCGAATCCACATTATGACAATGGTAAACATACTTTGTATAAGATATAATTAAGTTTGATGTATGCGTCTGAACGTGAAGTCTAGAACAAGGTCGAGAGTTACAGATGCACATCTGGAAGGCAGTTTGCGGTTTGCAACTCCATAAATAAAACCAAATATCGACACACTCGTCAAAAATAAACAATGTCTAAAATCGTATTGAATTTTTTAACCAACAAAGATTAATTGCACTTTGAAATTATATGCTTTTTATTTTATTGATATGGTGGTAAAGTGACGTGGCCCTTCGGACGATGTGACATCGATTTGGCCCTTGGACTAAAAAAGGTTGAAGACCCTTGATGTAGAGTATGTGTGAATCTGTGTCTGACTGTGGAATCGTAACTCCCAAACGAATCGACCGATTTTGATCCGTTGTTTATTTTATTTGAAAGCTCTCGTGATCGGGATCGCTATTAGCTATAATGAAGATCTGTTCAGGCGTTTGAAGACCATACGCCTATTTCCCAGTTGACGAAAGGATTGCACTGACTTCCACAATATGTTCTATTCATGTGAAAGGTATACTGTTACTTCGGTGGTATTTAAACTCCCTAGCAACTTAAAGAAGATAAAGCGATTTTAGGCTTAACACAAAGTTGGTTAGTTTATAGTTTTTAATTATAGCTTGTCCAAAGGTATTTAAAAGTAAAGGCCGATCAAGCCAAATTGACCGTGTGTGGGGTGTCGTTTTGCATGACAGCATCGTGTATGGCTGACACTAAACTATCTTCCTTCATCGTGTGTGCCGGCCTTAAGATATTTTCAAAAGGTTTCTTGTAGCATATCTCCTGAACACACATGCATAGGATATAAATTGCTTTAATTTTGAATTTTATATGCATGCTCTATAATTTTCCATAAAGTATCGTGAGCAATTTGTTTATTTATATTCTTTGAAAAGGCATCACTTTGATACATTCAAGAACATCGTATAAAATGCAGTTTAGTTATACGGACAGATTAAATTGGGAATATCTTAGCTTGAGACAAATACATTAGAACAAGAATTCAAAAATTATCCTCTATTTTTAATATGATAATTCGTTATGGTTCACAGAGACACAGCCGTTTATTCGTACGAAGTCTGTACAGCAATCACGACAGCGCCAGACGTCCGGGACTCAAGCTGCCAACGTATTTAACGGGCCTCACTACGTGCGCGGACCACAAGTGCCCAGGAAGTAAGTGCTTTTATTACTTCAAATGCCGCCATTAGGTACTGTTCGGAGAATTGTTAGCGGTGTGGGCGCGGTACTTGAATGACTCTAAATTTGTAATTTTGCAGCACCGAGGGACCGGCGGAAGAGCCCCCTATCGGCGGATACGACGAAGTGACTGCAGAGAGCGGGTGGACGGCGAACAACGGGGACTCTAGTGCCAATGCACACCCCGACCCCAATGCCAACGCCAGCACCTCCGCTGGGGCCACTTCCCTCACCTACGCTAACACGTAATTTTCTTAATTACTATGTTATACATTACAATACGTTCATTGGAGCCATAAAATTTCAAGGTCGATTATTGTTTGATACTTCAGTGTTAGGCCATAGCCAAACCATCACATGATGCTTCTTGAAACATTTCTGCTTGCGTTTTTTTGTCAAATGTCTTTGTCAAAAAAAAAAACACATCAACCGAAGCCAACTTTGAAAAGTACATTTCGAAATTGGGCCTTCCGGGAATCGAACCCGGGCCACTGAGTAGGGATACGCCTGTTTTTGGTATTAGACTAAAGTTGAAGCTACTATTTAATTAACATTAGGTATATCACTCATGTTTTTACCGTACTAATTGCAGTTCAGAAACACCCAGCCCACTGTCGGTGCAGCTGGCGGTAGCACGCAACACCACCCTCGTGCGACCAGTTACCGTCGGGCCCCCGGCCAAGGTGTCGCGACGATCGCAAGGATACCATCGCTCAGAGGTACCTTCATCATTACATATACAACTAATGTTCATACATTACACTGTGTAGCGGTGGGATGTATTGTTACATCTCACTGTTTACATATGGGCTTTGTATAAGTCAATATCATTTTACATGTTTGTCTCTTTTCATAATAGGTACTAAGGTTTCCTCGCGAATGATTCACTTTCAAATTTAGTGCAAATGTTTCATTCTAATTCACCGATGCATAATAATTTTGAAAATTCCAGTCAGTTTAAAATTCTCTTAAAGTATTAAAAAATGTTCTACAGTTGTGAAGTTAGTGGCATATAATTTTTTCGTTTTAATACTGCATTCTGCAGCGGAGGTCAAAATTGGAGTCTTAGGATCCTTAAAAAATACTCAAAAGCTATTCGCGGTTCATAAAAAGCTTTCGAGACTTCAGTTAGTACTTTTAACTTCACAGGCCTCTTTATTATTGAACTTTATTTATATAAAACTCTTTAAAACCGTTTTATATGCTTTTTTCATAGGCATAGTCCATGATGATATGCATACCATGTCAGTTGAATTATACCTTATTACCAATCTACAATAACACACAGTTTTCATAAATGTTATTGTTATTTGTTCTCCAGCAACAGGACTCGAACAACAACGACGGCGAGAGTAGTGGAGGGTCGGAGGGAGGAGCGGCGAAGTCGGCGACCACAACTAGTGTACCCATCAATTTGCTCATCACCAATATGAACGTGGTAGGGCGCAGTCTCAATATAGCGCTACCACGTGTCGACTGAATCTTACCTCATAAGTCTTATTAAATGTATTCGCATTAGTAAGTTTTAGCAAAATGGTTGTGAAAGTGCCTTCGCTCAACCTTACCTTTGCTCAATGTTAGATGTGCAGTGATAGTGGGCCGTTATGGCGCTTAGTCTGTCGAGGTCACAGACTAAAAGGATTCGGAACATATTCGACGGGACTGGACGCAAAGGGACATTTCACACCTCAATGCGACGAGGCGCGCACTTTTTAAGATATCAATGGAATATTGAACTTATGTACCTACTACGCTAAAGCCGGGTCTCCTGCGACACTGTTTTGTGTTTTCTAACACCTAACATCAAACATCTAACAAAATATGGGCGTGGCCTAACTGTTTTGTTAGCTCAAACAACCAAACATGTTATCCGAAGCGGACGGAAAACATCCCCGCGTTCGCCTGCGGGGGGAGGGCAATTTCATTTCATCGTTGCTTGCGAACATTGAAGTTATGCATTTCGTATTTCCTGTGTATATTTCTGTTTTTTACCTATAGTGTTATTGTGTGATATGAATTGGAATAAAGACCATACGTTGTTTTTCATCGATTTGTCATTGTCGTAAATATTAAAAGTACGTCGTTGTAGATCGAAATCGGTTCCTTTTTCTTGTTGTATGTAAAATAACTTCTTTAAACATCGAGTACGAAGTCATTTTGTCGAGTGGATGTTTGATGTTCGTGTTTAAAAGTCGCAGGAGACTGCAATGTTTTGTTTAAACAAGTTTAGTTCATGTTTTGTTAGTTTGTTTTGTTATTTAGGAGCAGGAGACACGCCTTAATAGGCACACAGTTCAACGATTCATGTGAAGTAGCATATTTGAAAGTTAAAAAAATTATGAGCGACTTTTAGAAATTTAAATATCGATTTATAATTTTAAGAATGGAGATTTTTTTTTTAATCTAAAGAATAATGAAGCAACGAGAAAAAAAAATTATTGACGATTTTGGAATTTTTAAAAAATCTTAAATGTCCTCAAATAAAAATATTTTTGAGCTGATTTTTTGAGGGGGCTCTTAAAACATGATAAGCCATCATGTTTTCATAAGACATGAAATAAATAAAAAAACATAATGTTTTTAGACCCTATTACTTATACTATTTTTTGTGTAGTAGGTAAATTACTTAGTGCTATATTGAATTTCCACCTTAAGTGCGCACAACGTCGCGTCCCGTTATGAGGTTCGGTACGAGGTGACGCACACGAGACTGCCATTACAAAGAGCGGGTAGCAACGCCTCACCGACCTTAACCGCCGGATATGTGCCGATGTGTTTACACCATAGATTTAGCGGTAGTATATTCTAAATCTATGGTTTACACGGTGTACACATTTCCTATTAATACCTCCTCTCTCTATGTGGATACAAATATTATTTTATTATCATGATACACGTAGTTATCTCACGTGTAGTTGATATAAAATATTTTATGGACATTACGGACTTTCTTTCTAAATGAAATGTCACCGCTCCTTACACGGCCTAAAACACTGCGTGTGTTATTTTTAGTTTTAGACAATTATATGTATAATTAATGGAATTATTAGTTACTACTTAGGTTTATTTTATAGTATTATGAACACTATTCACAGGACACTTTAGTGTTCTATGTGTTCTTTTTAGTGTTGCCAAAAAAATCTACCTACATACATAACAATGCACTTATGAAAATCAAATGTGTTAGGATATTAAGTATGCAATCTTTTACCGCATTTATAATTAAGTACGTTTAATTAATTTTACCATATTCCAATATTAATTCAATGATATTAATAGATGATTTTGTTATAAGTTCTTTATAAGAAATCTCAATAAAACTCACGTTGGACTGTTTTTTTTTTGTGTCGCAACAATAAATAACCGTTTAAAGGTTTTACATGAAATACATTTAAATAATAGTCTAAATTATTTATAAATTTGATGTAATATTCAGCCCGTCATAATACTATGCCCAGTGGTTTTAATGATTGCGAAACATCAATTTTAACATCATTGATGCAACTTCGCTTAAAGCTTAACACAGCTTTAAGGTGTAATATGATTGTTTGGTAATAAGTTAAGTTTTGGCGTATAATGGATGTTTCAAGACTGAGAAAGGCACTCATGTTCTTCAGCTTTACTGTAATGTTGATTCGTATAAAATAAACGTTGCAACTGTTTTAAAATTTCATGTAGAATGTCAATCAACATGAAATTAATGTATGAAATCAAAATGTAGAATGTCCAGGAAAATTTACTGACAAATCAAATTTAGGAGACCCTCAGGGGCGCTTCATTTGCAAACCTCTTAAACTCTTGTTAACTTTAATTTTAGCAAAAAATAATAATATTGTAATATCAACATATTTATGTAAAATTAAATTCTCTTCAATATTTATCTGAAGCTTGTATAATTTGGAAAAAACAACTGGTTTTTTTTTACTTCGTAGTCAGGGTGGAACCGAAAATTTCTTTCACCCATTACATATCTATTAGAAACAATCTCAAAAATGCCCCTGAAGGACTCAAATTTTGATTTGTTAGTGAATTTTCCTGGACTATAATAGAGCTGGCCATTCAGTTTTTTAATTGCTGTCGTTAGTTTAGTTTTTAACGCCATCTCTTGTGCCATTTTGGTAACTTAAAATATCCTATTGTGTGATTAAATTGTATTTACTTGTATAAGATGATATTTCTACTAAAATTAAATTCAATGATTTCTCAAAATTGAAAATCAAGAACTGATGAGGATGTTATGAGAAAGTTGACAATGTTTTGGAGGATATCGAATCGAAATTGCTTCTATTTAATTTTAATTCACACTTTTAAATGGATGTACTTAAATACGTATTAAGTCGTAAAGTAAAACAAATTTTAAACGTAAGATCTCAAAGTGAGATTATCTATATTATATATATTTACTAATGTTATATATTTTGTAAATAGTGTTGTGCATAATTATTTTGGCAAAACGTCATATTTTCAAAAAGTCTGTCCACAAACAGTGCTTGTTGTATGTTAAAAAAAAATTACAAAAACGATTAAAAAAATCAAGTAGCAATTAGTTTAAAATACTGTAAATATTGTGTACTCTTTCACAAAGAAAAAAAGATAGTTTGATATAAATGTTATATATAGTTTTTATTTCGAAAGAGTCGTAAGTAAAAACTATCCTATCTTTTAAGTTGTAATAAATTACAGTTACGAAATTTGATCAAAATCGGTTCAGTAATTTATATATATATATATATAGATTAGCCGACAGAAGTACTTACAACTTAGTTTTTTTTAACCATGTATATGTTTTAAGATAAATAAAAGAAAAAAAATATTTAAAAAGTTTAGGTCCTTTTTTTCGTTTAATTAAATATTTGGTTTTAATTTGATTTAAGTTATTCGTGCACAAACTCCCAATTCTCTACATGGGGAGCATTGGACTCAGAGAACATGACCTTGGATGTGATTTTTAAATTTTGTTATGGTTCACACGTTTTGTTATCTTCCTCGCAATGATGTGGCGATTATGCGTTCTAATTTTATAGGTCTATATGGTAATGATATAAAACAAACATCACAAAGTTTTAGTTAATTTATTAAGCAACATTAACTTTTTAAGTAATTTCTGTGTTACGGATTGAAGTTCAGAGATATAGAGAGTTTCATAGCGAATGTATTCCTAGACAAAGATGCCTAGAAATTGTCATTTTTTTTTACAATATTTAAAAAAAAAACAAGGAATAGTTATATATTGTATATGTATATATTGTATATATTGCTACCTATTCTGAATATTTAGATTTATTTGTTGGTTTGTATACCAATATTCGCATAAAACATTATGACAAAACTTAATGAAGTAAGCTATTTAAATTTATACTTAACTTCAAGGAGTTATACCTTATAGTTTTAAAAACGATATAATATATATAAAGTTTTACAGCTTCGATATTTCAGAAGTGCACAACTTGTTGCTAAAATGAAAAATAATTCTTTATTGTGCCATAAATAATCACTGGAAAATTTGATTCTGTTTTAAATTAGTAAATAGTAAAATGATATTTTAATTGGCTATTCTTATATGCCCGTGTTAGAAGTTTGTAGGTAACGCAAAATACTGCTGGAAACTTAAATATTATAGCCAAAAACTGCTATTTTTTCACTACACAATAAGTATGGATTTTATAACATTTTGTTTGTTGTTATTTTAGAAGCAGAAATAACAGTACTTAGTATAAATATTGTAGTTTTAAAAAGATCTGAATTGAATTAATCGGTTACTTGGACGTTTACTGGAACCAATGCCAGATCATCTTCAAAAATGTCTTCCAAATTTACTGTTAACCAGATGTTTTATCTTGTTAAAACTTGTTGATCTAGTTTATTTAGTAGATTTTTACATGCAAGGCGTCCTCAATGCAGTTCCTAGACTATTTCAATTTAGATAAATTGTTATAGAAATAATTTAATTAATTGCTAAAATTTATTTGTTTTCGTTTAATTCTCGTGGTCCTGTCCATTTATCCTATTGACGGTATTTACGCCGATATTAACTACATGACTAGAATGACTCCATGGAACTTGAAATTAAAAATAACCAACTGTCCCATAAATGTTAGATAAATGTAGATAAAAAGTATGTTCAAGGGGATTGAGTAAAAAATGAATATTTTAATGATTTTATGGAAATGCGTCGTGTAGCAGTGACCTCGTTTTAATTTATTTTTGACGTATATTTTTATAGTAAAAAGAACACTACAAATTCTTTAATAATATACTGACATCCCCTATATTATCGCGTAAGGCGCTCCATGCGACTGTGCAAGTCCTAACATATTAATAAAATTAGTTTCGTTTCTTTCTACGAAATTTTCTTAAAATGACACTTTTTAATTACTTTTTAAATTAGGTATATTCGAGTTTGGGGTATTTGATAGATATCCCAAAATCGGGTTTATATTTAGCTCAAGCGAAGGCTGATATTGTTAGAACATTTCAATCTAAAAAATAATAAAATTACTGTAAATCCAGGCTTTGTTTATTCTCCTTACATTATTTATAACACAAAATTACAGAAACAGAAGCTTCTTGTGAAAAAATCAACACAACCTTAAAGTACGATTTAAGATTATATTTTCTTCGTCTGCGTAAATTACCTAGAACATTCGTTGCACTTTATCATGTCATCTGAACGATCTTCTTCACATAAAAACATATTTTATCTCTTTTTTTAATTTTTATGTTATGTTATTGTCCTTTTTCCGGAAAAAAATATTTTTACCTTTAAGTTTTCTTGACCTCTATTTTCATCTTAGTTTCTTTTTTTAAATTTTGTTCTTTCAAAAAAAATTTGACAATTATAATAAAGGTGTAATTTTGGGATTATTTTTTAAAGATTTAATTTACCATAAAATTTTAAATCTTCCGCGGGAAAAAATGAAGCCGGTATATAAACAATAGTCACCAAAAAATTTTTATGTGGATTTTTTAATTTTTTTGACGAGAAGTGTTAATTTCTTTTCGTATAAGATGGCGGGCTAATTGTCGCTTTAGGTCGCTTGGGGGCTTTGTAGTGGGAAAAACACTAGAGTACTATTTAGAATCATATTCGTTGCATGATCTTGGGATATATCATTCACTAAAAAAGTTAGTGGCAAATACCAATAGGTATACTTTGTGGTATCCGTTAATAGTGGGATGAATTGGAAAATCACGGGTATTAAATTATTCAATAGATAATTCTTAAAAATCTAAAAAATAATATGAGATTAAAAAAATAATATAATTCCGTTTAATTACATAAAGGATCCATTTGTAAATTGCATAATATTTTTTTTTATAAATTTGCAGATGCATATTTTTACTTTTTTTTTATGAAGAACAAGCCTTTAGAAAAGCGAAGGCTGTGATATATAATTAATTTGTCATATCTGTAAATAGATAAATACCTACTCCATTAATTTTGGTCTTGAATTAAAGTTACTGATTATTTAGTCAAAAAGTCAGTGTAATATAAAGAAATAAAAGCTTGCACTTGCTTTGATAATTTTTAAGTTTTCAGTCATAAATAAATGTTTAAACAAAGACCGGAATGCATGGACTGGTAAATCGATATTATGAATTTAAGCATGTAGAAAAAACTTTTTTAGTAAACTACAAAGATACTGCGACTAAATTCAGTTTAGATATCGTAGACGAACAAAGCGAAAATGTTTATAAGCATAGTTTGTATAAATATCACAACTGTGTTCGAATCTTTCGGTGGCTAACCATAGAACTAGTCATCCTTAGTTAATAAAAGATGTGTTACGAAAGGAGTTTTTTCGGAGAATAAACGTTTTGATTTTTATTTTCTTTTTTATTTCTCCATCCCTAGATCGCCTTTTCCGCTCAGTAGCATTATGTACAAAAAGCATAATGAACAAAACGTAATGTTACATACATTACGTTTTGTTCATTATGCTCAAAACTCAAAATGAAAAGCAAAAGGAAATCCGTTGATGGTTTATAAAAAAATAGCGGATAAACGGACTGAAGCAGACAGTGCCTTTATTTTATAACTAGTGAACGCAAGTTTTTATAAACCATCCAACGGATTTCCTTTTGCTTGTTGTGTTCATTTTGAGTTTTGTACATTTTGTGTTTTGTTCATTATGCTTTTTGTACATAATGCTACTGAGCGGCCTTTTCCCTATCGCTAGATGTTGCTAAGAAAGTCCCAGGAAAGATTCTTATGAAGAGAGAAATTGGAAAAAATGCCAGGAAAAACGTAAGAACTCCATATTTCATTTTCTCACTCAAGCTCTTAGGTGACAAATCAAACAATTCAATCAAATTATTATTCAAAAATCAAATCAAAAACGCCAGAACGACGTCTGTAGGGTCAGCTAGTACCTATTTAGTAAAATTTTAGTGCTAGTCTGTCGTTAGCTTGATTGGTATCTCGTTGGAATGCGAGGGAGTACAAGCTAGGGAGAGCGTATTGTCGAGGTTCCTCACTCTGCAGTTCACCTACCGGTGGTAGCTTTGAGTTTTAAGCTTTGCCTAATTCCAAGCGGGTTTTTTTAAAATAAAATAAGAGAATAATAGTAATAATAATTTAATTTCAGGCAAAGTTCACACAAATAATGTTCTTAAAACAAAAACATTATGTTAACTGTCACCAATAAAAACTATAGTATTTATGTGACAAACTGGGCTCACAAACTGCATCGGAGCCCTGGATAACTTGCAAACAAAAATATTTAACGAAAGTGCACATTATAAGAGTGGTCACGAAATAAATGAGAGTTTGTGTAAGTCTGGCTAAAATTACAAAAGGTGCACAGTAGATTTTGGTTTGACAAGGACCATATGTGATTTGAAGAAACAAGTAAAGTTAGGCGAGTGGCGCTACGACGAGCGCGATGGAGTTGAGCAGAGCTTGTTCCGGCGGCAGATCGGCGCCGAGCGGAGCGAAACTCTCCGCCAACAGTTGGTCGCGCGCCTCACTCTCGTACATCGGCACGAGCAACGACTCCTGCGCTTGCCCGCGACTCTCTACATCCTGCTCAATCACATAGTAACATTTTTCACTATTTTTTATTATACTCTTTAATATATTGATGCGGAATGACTGTAATGCCAAGATAATTGCTTTTTGGCATAACTGAAAACCAGCGCTGTAACAATGTTTCTTTTTGGTGTTATAGTATAGGTATATCACAGTTAAAGAGCGCTTCAATAAACAGAATAATTTCTTACATTTTGCGCTCCTAATTGAGAGTATACTATTTAATATCCCACACAAAATATGCACAAGTGTATTTACCTGTAGCGCATACGTGAGCAGTAGAGGTGGTGCGGGCGAGTTAGCGGGCGAGTGCGGTGCGGCAGCGCGCAGGGCTCCTTCGCGCCACTCGGCGCCACACATCACCAACCCTAGCGCCGTTAGCGCAGGCCCCTCGCCGCGGACCCCATTCGACTCCCACTTGGCGGTTAGCGCGAGTGCGTGCGGGGCGCTACGCAACGCAAGCGCGCATTGCGCACGCAACGCACACAGCACGCGGCTCGGACGCAAAAACGAACGTAGATCCACTTCTATAATTAAACAATATATACTTAAGTAACCTCCTGTACATTTGTGTCATCAATCATCAAATACGAAAATTATCGATCAACAAATTTTACTAGTAGGAATGGAACAGAGAGAATTCAAAATAAACTGAATTTGTATAATAATAAATCCATATCACGGTAAGCCAAGTACTTATGAGGCATTTGAACGACCTCTGACGTTGTGGTCTGTACTTCGAAACGGTTTGTTGGTGTTAAATAGTGATGAAGGGAAATAAGGAACGTTCAAGTGTCTGAACACCCAACATTTCACAGAATTTATGTCACAAAACCTCTATCACTGAGGCGTGGAACATTCCTTGTTGACGTTTATAATTGCTTGCTTCTCAATGGTTAATTGCGGAATGAACAAGTGGAAAAGAGATGGTGACATAGGTCCGTATAAACGAGTAAGCTACTTATATATGCTAGTTGTAGTATATTTTTCGGATTATTGGGTAGATGCTGAATTCGTTTTACAAAAATAACAATATAGAACTTCCGGCATATAAACAAACCTTGCGGTAGTGTTCCATGGGTGGAGTTTGTAGACAGACGCTCGCAGGCGGCGCGAGCTCGGTAACAAAACTCCTTTATGTAGGCCTCCGGAGCTTCAGGACCAGACCACAATAGCTGCCACTCCTCTGGCACCTATGGGTTTAATTGCAAGAGAATCTTTTTTCTTATTATATCTGAAATATTGTTGCCATTGCCGCAAGGAGTTCACTTACTTAAATTAAACTACAAAATATTCCGTTTTTATTATTCATTCATTGAATGTAAAAAATACGGCAACAGTCGAAAAAGTGATAGCAATTGCAAATAATTTGGGGCATTCATTAATTACGGGAGTGAAATTGCTTTTGAGAATTATGACAACCGATGATAATCACACTGAGGAGTGGAAAAACAGCTGCGAAAGTAGCTTCCGAGACATTAACTTTGCTTTTTTTGAAGTGATGTTTGTGATTAAAAATAATGACTACATAAATAATAGAACCTATAACAGAGAATTTAGACAAGAAAATATATGAAGAATTATGAAAAGCCAGTCTAGCACCTCAGCACAATGTATCCGAGCCTGTATCTGATTCACTGCCGCGAGGAATCACACATCTTTTACCTGTCCTTTTATCAATTTCTGTCCTGTTATTTTTATATCATGTGTGTTTCGTGCAGTGAATAAAAGGCTTCCTTTATTTCTTTCTTTCAAAAGACAAAATAATTTAGAAACAAAAAGATTTGATGGGAAATAGAAGGGTTACAGTTGTGCACATACCTGGTGTATGTGAACGCGTCGCCTGGCCATAGCAGCGATAGCGGAATGTACGAATCGTGCAGTACGCGCTGCTTCGCGCGCCTCGTCAGCGCAAACGTGTTGCCACCACATGCACCCCACTTCCGATGATAGCTGAACACACAAGTTATTTATTTCTAAAGATAACGATATCAATGTCACAGAGGCCGACCGTTTCACCGTCGCTCGTTCATCATAGGGTATGTTCGCTAGCAGTCGGAAATACTACAAAGAAAATAAAAACGCAACCTTATTTAAAACACATAGATAATGCTTCAGTGCTTGGATAATAAGTAATAGCGTAAGAGCTCAAAACATAGCCGTCTGTTAGTTTCTTGAATATAGGGAATTCAATTGATCATTATTAACATTTTACGTCACGCATTTTTTCATTCTCTATTTAAATATTGCTCAAAAATAGCGCTTAATTTCTGATATAATAACAAAAAGTATTAATAGAGATTATATTAGTTATAGTTAGTAAGTACTCAATAGTGAAACTTCTAATATTTTCTAGAGCACAATTTTCCTTTACGAGAGTTTGAACAGTTGATTAATTTAAACCTTAATACCTAGTTAAATTTTCTTATTTCATAATACATGAATCGTCGAACTGGTTCTTACTTTCACCTAATCCTTTATTACACCATAGTATTTACTTAATATTATCTTTATGTGCTAGTACGCGCCTACACTTTTATTCGTGTTGATTTTTGGGTGAAAAGTAACAGGACAAAGTAACGCAGTCACTGGACAGTTTATCTGACGGCAATGACCACCCTTTTATAGAAGTCCATAATTAAGTAACACCATGTGTTCCGCTGTGTTTCAATTGTCTTACCGCTATTAAATGGTTTGTCTAGTGGAAGAAATTCAATACTTGATCCGGTTCGGGAACGACATAGTCTCCTTTGAGAAGCGGACATCCCGACATGAGCTTCTTCCACAGAGCCGGCAGAGTCTTCGCCGTGGTAGGACCTTCCGCAGCTCGATACACGCTAACCGTTGATTCCAACTCTGAAACATTATATTTTACAAATCACTATATCATTCCTTAATCGACGGTAGCCTCCTACGGTATAAAGAAAAAGGATTTGTATTTTTATTTGTAATGAATAAACTCAAAAACAACTCGACCGATTTGAAAAATTCTTTCGCCCATAGAAAATTACATTATCAGCGAGTAACATAGGCTATATTTTATAAAGCTACGCGTACCAAGTCGCGTGCAACAGCTAGTAGTTTATATACTTACTCCTGAGACCGGCGAGAAGGCGGTCGGCAGCGGCGCGTTCCCAAGTGCGGCGACAGTTACGTGGCAGAGCGAGCAAAGCTGGCGAATCGTCGCGTGGCAGTGTCGCCAGCGCCGCCGTGCACGTCTGCAGCCGCGTGGCGTACGGCACGCGCACGTCACTGCCGGGCGGTCGCCACGCGTGCGCGTATACGTGCTCGCCGAGCGTACGTCGCACTAGCGCGCTCAGCACGCGTCGATCCCAAGCGCCAGTGACGCGTGCCGCGTACAGTGCGTCGCTTATCGCGCGCGCCGCCTCCGAATCGACGCCTCCGCCTCGCCCGCTACGCGCCGTTAGGGCACGCACAGCGCGCCCGCACGCCGAAACTTCGCCCCACTCCCATGCGTACCATCGCGACCAACCTAAAATGTGTTATTCAAAACACTATGAAAACTCAAGATTCTACATTTTTAAGGTTTAGTACTGTTTGGTAGGCATACCTTGCGGTATGTACGCACGCCTCTCCTGCACGGTGGCATGCAGCAAGGCCAGCGCCACATGCGCCCGCACCATACGCTCGTCGCCCTCGAGCGGACCCCACGCACAGAGCGTGCTCACCGCGTTTTGACGCACCCCCGCCCCTGCCTTCGACACACCAAAATCTTACATTAGTTTGATGTACGACAAAACTTGGTCAAATCATCTTAAGAATAATGAATTATTATTTATTTCTATTTATATCTGAGCGAAATGTTGTTAGCAGCTTTGCTTGCACCAATTGTTGTAAAGTTTAAAATTTTGTGTTATCTTGTCACCATTAACACCGTTTATATCCATTGTTATCTAATACTATATCTATATGCTATGCAAATCCTATCTAATCCATGTCTATATACTATATCCAATGTTATGTCCATTATGTTGTGACATCCAATCTGTTTATATCCATTGATGGTTGCCTTTTACCGTGAAATGTACTACAGACTATCAGATATTTTATTTTATTCAGGTTATTCTAATCAGGTATAAAAAATAAAATGACAATTACCTCGACAATAACATTAACGCAGAGATTCGATATAAGAGGCGGAATGTCGCGATCTTCGCACACTATCCATAACCGAAAATCGGGACTAAAGTCCTCCACCTGAAACATGTACAATATTTCATTAATAGAGCGCTTGTCAACAATCACATACTTATAACAAACTGAAGTTAACTATTAACTAAAACTTTATAGCTTCGTTTTAAAGTTTTCTATTTATTGTATTATGGTTATTATTATTATGGTATGGTTATTATTATAGTTTATTATGGTGAATCTGAAGTTTAGTTATGATTTGTCCGTTGTAAGACATACAATACAATTACTGCCAAAGAACATGTTATTTCAGAAATTTCCCTATACATAAATCTGTTTCTCACATGATTTTAGTGCACAAATGTTCACATTTACGAAATCTCCGAAATAAATTTCGTTTATTTCATTTTAAGTTTCGCTATTTAACAATTGATTTGTAGCAGCAACCCTTTTTAGTGCTGAAACGTAAACTTATATTTATTATAGTTAAAATGAAAGGAATTTTACATTCAAATTTATATAACTTCAAACATAACCGCGGGGTTTCTATGCTATATTTTATATTCTGATAAAAAATAGTTTATATTTTGATTTGTAATATAAAGAAGAGGTAAGGTTTGTGTGAATCCTCCAAACGTTGCTAATACCACACTCCGGCGAGTGTAGTGCTGATGGAACCGTGCCACAATTAACACAGGTTAGAATAAAAAGCAGATGTGAGTACTGGTCTGTCGGCGTAGTGCTGTAGGAAGTGCTGCAGCTGCGCGGTGAGCGGCGAAGCACCTACTTCGAGCGCCAGCCAACCGCCACCGCGCGCCGACTCCAAGCAGGCGTCCCACGCCTCGCGACCCGCCTCCACTCCCACCTGACGACATTTCAAGAGAGCGCTCTTTAGGTAAGTTGGCACAACACATTTACACATTGTGTCTGTGAATAGGCGCATGAGAACGACGTCACACAAACGGAAAAGCATGCGTTAATTTAATGCAACAATAGTACATTACTGCCGAGATAAAAGGGCTAGGCGAAAGCCCCTTTTAAACCAACGAAGCCGTTAATTGTTACTTCAGCCGAGACTTGTATAGTACTTTTCTCTAAGTTGCAAGGAAATAACAGGCCAAAGAAACAAAATTTAATTCATGTTAAAAGTTGTTACCAAGTAAAATATATTTCTTTTGATGAAATACTCATTTTTTTTATGTAACAACTTCTAAATGTAAAAAATGTTCAAAATATTTGTTAGTTTAGAATAGAATTGTCAGTATAAATAAAACAAAATGGCGATCGTCCTCTTCTGATCTATGTAGTTCGCGCTTTAAAACTGTCAAGCAATCTCTATTATTATCCTATTACCGGCTTGCGAATAGAAAAGAATCGATTGGTTTTTTTTTTAATAATAAAGCCAAGCAAAATATGTTGGTATATAATTTAAAAAAATAAATCATAAAAAGCTATAATAAAATAAAGATGTAACAGTCTGAAATGGCTAATCAATTAGCACCGATTACACAAAAATGGTACCTTATTAAGGGAAGAATGTGCATGAGCAGCTAACAGATCAGCTCCGTGCGCAGCGAGCAGAAGTATAGGGCGGGGTGGAGCCATCGCTCGCGCCGCCCACCTCGCCGCTCCTGCCACGGCTCCGCTCGCTTCCAATGCTCCTGTACCTAGTACCCAGATCATTATAATCTTTATTATCCACGTCATTACGGGTACTCGGGTTACTTTTGTACTTTTGCTATATAATCCTTATCTTATTCGAATGGCAGTGGTACTTATAACTCGTTGGAAATTTCTTGGCACCTCGAAAGAATGGAGTACCAAGCACGCTACGGTCGGAAAAGAAAAAAAAATACAAAAAAGTTTATTGATAATATATTATTAATAGTTAATGTGTATGCTTTTTTAAAATTAAATCTGTATCATTTCTTACAACAAAGAAAAGAAAAGTTAAAATAGATTCTTTCGAAGTGCCGAGACAAGAAAGTTTATTGAACACCAGGTAGATGCACTTGATGTAGGAAATGATGTAGGAAACATTGTAAGGAAACCTGAGTGTCACAAAAGTCTAAAAATCTTCGAAGACACGTAATGTTCTATCTGGGATAGCATGGTGGACTATAACTCCTCCCTCACATAGAAAATTACTACCTACTACTTATTTTTTATTAATCTTATGACTATATCCTTTGTATAGGCAAAATGTTTTACGTGATTTAGATATGTACAGACTTTTTCAGATACCCTAGTATTTTCTTTGAGTTTCATTTATAATTTTCATGATAGAAATCATGTTATGGAACCAAAATCCGTAGCATAATATAAAAGAATTAAACAAACTGACACTAGTACAGCGATTTTGGTGTATATAAATTGAACATTACCCAACATCGTCTCAAGGAACGTGAGCATCACGCTATACAGAATATCGGGACGTAGCGCTGCAGCGGCCGCGACTGTTTCAAACCCGCTCAGCTTGAAGCAGCTGAAAGCGTTTGCGTCGCTAATATTCTGAAATTCGTTCCATAGTTTCTCGTCCTTCACAGATAACTTGTTGAATAAATCCTCACTTGTCATCTGCAAGAAAATAGACGTTCTTTATGGGTTGTAAAAAATTAAATGTCTGAATGCGGATGATTTTATGCGAGGCGAATAATAAAATAGGTGAGCTGCAGGACTAAAAATTCCACAAAATCCAATTAACACGTACATAAAACAATAAAATTTCCATCCAAGTTGTGGTGTTAAATCTTATTATTATATGTTATAATAGGCATGATGACGGTGTTAAAAAATCACAGAAGAAATAATTTTAGAGAAAAATATACGTTAAGAGTTTCAAAAAATTGCGTAATTTTAATATAAACATTACGATTAATAAGATTTTCAATAAAATAAAAGTATAAAATGCAGCAATCGGCCATGTTAACTGAAACACCATCAGATCGAATGACGTCATACCTATGTAGATCTCACAGAGTCCCTTATTAATATATTTTACTTTATGCTATATATATTACTTTACTCCATAGAGTAACTTATTATATACCACAGAACACTATTAGTCTATGCCCATGAACCTTTGTTGTGATTTCCCGTTTCAATTTAATTTTTGCGTGATTTTATTAGTTGTTTTGATAATTTTATTAGTTGCGTAATTTTATTAGTTGTTGTTTCGAACACAGACCTAAACATTTTTACATAGGTGTGACGTCACAAGCGGACGCCATGACACCTATGAGCGTTTTCGCGCTTAAATTAAAAATATATAGAAAAAATGCAATAATTTGCGTTAAAAGTTAGTTTATTGCTGAAATATTGTTTTTTTCGGAAATAGTAAATATGTACCTACGTAATGGAAAAGAATTTCAAAATCAGTCATCATGCCTATTATAAGTAATAATTGTTAATGGAAGAGATGTCAGCGAGCGAACGATAAAAATATGAAGACCAAATCAGTTTTAAAAGATTTCTGTGACTTGACGGAACAGTAGGCTAGAGCTATGGATTTAATCATCATATATTTGTTAAAAGTTATTACGAGGAAGGAGAATATTTTTACCTTTATTTGAACAATTCTTTCAACAAACTCCTCTTTTATCCACGGTGAAAGATTTTTTAGATCGACTGAAGCATTTTGATCGTCGACGATATCATAGTTTCCTAAGAATATGTTCCACAATTGATCCTTAATAACATCGCTGTAAACAGCTCTCAACAAGTGTAGAGCTATGATATGTTTATCCTTTTTGTGTACACTCAGAAGCACTCTCCCTATTATTCTTTTGGTGGTATATTGTACTATTTGATTGTGGTTTAGGTTGAGTGATTCCTGAAATCAGTTTCAAACGTCAATTTATTTGTATTTTATTTTAAATGACTTCTAAAAAACAATAGAAGGAAATATGTAATAATAATAGTCTGCCAGTAGCAACAAAAAACATATAACTAATTAAATTAAATAACTAATTCATTTTATTAAATGGTACTATTATTTCTGTGCTGTCAATACAAAAATTTAATGAAACAATAAATATCACCAAATGTGTTTCAATAAAAAAATCACAAATGAGTAAGTATTATAGCTGATTATCACAAATGAGTAAGTACAAATGAGCTGCCTATAATCTATTTCTGAATTATAGGTGCATTCTTAACACTCAACATTTTTGACATTTAGAAGCTCCTTAAAGAAACACAAGTTCTTCTTCTTCTCTTTTAACATCTTCGCTCCATCAGATCTTCTCCGATGATTTTGTCAGTGTCATTTGTAAAAATAGCAATTTAAAATAGCTTTTTATAAAATGAATAAAGGCAAAATTCGAATTAAAATCGAAAGTAGTAGATCCCGAGACTAGTCAGTCAAGTCCACAAATTTTCTTTGAGTTTTTCAAAACAGGTCCGTCAAGTCCCAAAGCAGTCCCCATAAGTTTCATATTAAAACTTGAAAACAATGATAAAATACATTTTAGACAATGACATGACATTTATGCGAGGCGGGTAATCTAGCGTCAAATGTAACGGGGAAAAACTGTGTCAGAATAGTAAAGGCCGCGTTAACAATAGAGATGTAGCACGATTACCGCTTGAAGAGATTTGTTGGCGCTGGGGTCGCTGGCGAGCGCGTCCGCGAACACGTCAAGAAGCGCGTCCGTGGGCAGAGCTGCGGGATAGAGCGCGCGGGCGGATAGTGCAAGCGCGGCTGCTGCTCGCGCCCCCGCCCGGTAGGCGACGCAAGCCTCGCGTCTCGCGTCGTCTACTGCACTCGCCTCGGACAGCGCTGCCTCGATGGTGGCGCCAGTCGCCCGCGTAGCCTTTAGCGAGGCCAGCAGACTCGAGTCTTTCAGTATGTCGCTATTCGAACACAGCTCGCGCAGAACATTCTCCTGCAAGAATAAAACAAGTTACGTTTTTAATGTTGGGAACGATCAGCGATACATAAGCAGCGTTAGATTTTTCTGGGTTGCCCTTTTACTAATTTTAATGTATACTCTGTAATATCTTAATCAGGATCGACAGCACACTTTCAATTAGAAAGAGACGTTACCTGTAACTCGTGCTGTTGCTTCTGCAGTGTGGCTTTCTGTAATTTGATTTCTTTCGATTTTTCGTTCATCTCTGGATTTTGTTGCTGTAGTGCATAATTAACAAGTTGATCTGAAATTTTTTTATTTATTTTATTTATTTATTTAAGATACACCAACTGTGCACGTGTTACTTATTTTTAATATAATGCCTGAAATGCGTACCAATTACAGACGTATAACAATCACAATTTATTACAATTAATAATACACAAATCACAGTATATATTAAACGTATTATTATATCTTTAAACGATTCATGATTTTGGTTTGGTTTTTATTACACTTTTAATTTTTTTATAGGTAAGACCCTGATTATCTCAGGAAGTTTACGTATAGGTACATTGACCCATAAAAGGATTATTTATTCGTAAGTTAGTACCTGTGAGTCCGTCTAGTCTTGCGGTGAAGTGCAAGACGCTTAGTGAGGCAGCGCAGTGGGGTTGCAGACGAGCGGCCAATTCCGCATCGCGCGTGTGCAACAGAAGACGCGCGCCGCATCGAAGCGCTTCCACGTTCGTCGCGCTGTCTATTTCCGTCACCACGACCACGCGACCTAATCTAAATACATAATAATATACACTTTAGTCATAGGAGGAATAGGAGAAGAGCCTTCATCACAATATCTTTCCCATTTGAGGATCAAGTTTGAATTAGAATAATGACAAGACAAATTAAATGGGTGATTTAAATTGGTGTGAATAGAGTCAATATCTCCCAAAACAAATAATGAAACAGAATATATCAACAATGAAATATATGTTTACTTGTATAGGCTACTACAAAAGGAGACACGTATATTTTAGGAGAAGCAGGGTCCACTGTATTTCGCAGTCATGCATTGGGCATCCCGTCTAAGCGTAGCAACTAAATTAACAACACTGCAGCCTGTCTGTAATTCGCACCTTATAGAATCGTAATAAATAAAAACAGAATATTATACGCAACCTGTGTGCATACTGCAGTGCGGTGTGTAATGTTTCACTGTGTTGCGACAAGAAGTCGCAACGGGAAGTCGGCAGCGTTCGACGCAACCAAGTCAGCGCTTCGCCCTCCGGGTCAACGATGAGCGGTCGCGCGCCACACCGCGGGCCCAGCACGAACTACATCAAAATTAATCGATTTTCTTAAAATTTATGTGGTTTTGTTAATATTAAGCGCCCGTGTTAGGAAATATCAATTTGTTATTTTTTTATCTTACAGTACATATTTGTTCATGAATATTTTATCATCATCATCAGATTGTGTCTCCACTGCTGGATGTTACCACTCCTAAGGCTTGTTGCCGCGCACTGTTTTCTGTCCATCGCATCCAGCCGCTTCCTGCGAAGCCTTCCAGGTCGTATATCCACCTGGCCGCAGGGTGTCCCACGCTGCGCTTTCTACTACGTGTGGCATCCATTCGAGAACTGTTCTACTTTGTATAATAACATTATTAAAGAAATAAGCAGAACCTGTTCAATTAAAACGGCGTTTTTAACAGCCGTGTCGTCAGCGGGCAGCCCGTCGGCATCCCACTTCAACTGTGTCTCGGGCGTAGAAAGAAAATTGATAACGGAAAACGAGGAATCTTCGAATGCAATTAGAGCACTCCATTTGTTTAAATATTCCCTGAAAATAAAAATAAACCGTTGGGCTATTTTCCGGCTATTAAACATTTTTAATTAGTTTAAACACAAGTATTTCTCATCCTC
This sequence comes from Synanthedon andrenaeformis, assembly GCA_936446665.2. Taxonomy (NCBI): domain Eukaryota; kingdom Metazoa; phylum Arthropoda; class Insecta; order Lepidoptera; family Sesiidae; genus Synanthedon; species Synanthedon andrenaeformis. The sequence goes on along the minus strand of OW387781.2, from coordinate 5,147,454 downwards.
ACCTGGCCTGTGGTTCTGTCAATTCGGGTAAGTAAACAATATAAGCAGCCGCTAACAGCGAACGTACATTTAATTCGGATATTTCTTTTGAAATGTTTTGCAACTGAAACCAAAACCAATACACAGTTAGGACGTAAATTTTTTAAAGATTTTTTTGTGAATATCTCAAAAGTAGATATAATTTTTGACAGATTTTGACGATATTTAAAATAAAATAGTCACATCGTGTGCCCAGGTGGTGTACTCGTGCGCCAGTTGTTCGAGCAGATGACGTGCGGCATTCAAGGTGTCTGCAGCGTGCTGCAGCTTCAGTTCGAGTGCGGCGGCATCGCGCGTGTGCTGGCCCAATTGCGCCTTCAGAGCTTCCACGCGCTGCTCCACGGTCTCCAGCCCGCTCGACAACCCCGCCATTTGCTCCTCGGCCTCTCGGAGACTCCTTTTCGTGTCAAGAGACAGGGCAATTACGCATCAGACATTACCGACGGCACGCGAGCTTCGAGAAATTATTAGGAATATTGACATAGACATAGTGCTGAGATTGTTATGGATATGTAATAAATGTGAAATTATTCCAAAAAATATTTTTATTTAACATGAAACACAAATATACAATTAAAAAGAAAAAAACAATAACATATTATGCTATCTGCGTAGGTATATACAAATGCCACATGGTATGCCACAAAAATTAAAATTGGTAAAAAATAATACAAAGTATCGATAGATCTGCTTCTGCGTTACGGACAACACTAGTACTAAGGCCGAACGAGGTATGAAGCGACGGTCGGGCCGAGAACTCACGAAACTATAGCCACCTACTTGTGGAGCTGTTGTTGCTGCGCTTGCAGTGGAGCGACGCAAGCTAGCGCCTCGGCGTAGTGGAGGTTAGCGCGCACCCATGCGGCTAGCGGCGCACACGCAGCGCTGGCTCGCTTCGCTGTGCTCTCCTGGAAGGACGCGCCTCGGGAAGACAGCAGACGACGCACCGCGGCCGCCGCCTCAGCGCTTATCTGGCTGGCGTCTAGGCATCTACAATTTAATTTGTTTTAAAATTTTTGGGACTTTGTATTCCTTGATGTAGCAAGTAATGTTCCTTGATGTAACAAGTAATGTTTTTGCTAATTTTATTATTGTCATTATTGTTTGTTAGAAGCAGTGATAGCCTAATTGGGTCTGCATCTTGAATGTTTTCACAAAGAGAAGGCTTTGTGAAACATTCAATACACAGATAGTTTGAAGATTTCTTGTGACAGTAGAGTATTCATGAATTGGGCATCCCGATTAGTGAATAACACCCCATGGACTGTTTTGTGTTTCGATGCGTGAATAAGAAATGCTAGTCTATTCCCCTACCGTGATTACGTCTTCATTCTTTCCTAATGGGGGTCGAAAGTGCAGTTGGATAAATTTGTTGTTACATGTATTTCTAGGCGACGACCATCAAGTACACTGTTAGTTTACCTGCCTTTTTTTATGCAAATAAATTATAGGATGTTTTTCATTAGAACCTAATGTCCTCTTTGACTCCTCTTTTAGACAAGAAATTTTTCATAGAATGCCATGAGGTGTCTGCGATTCCCATGAGCCGCAGAACTCCTTCCAATACGTCCCGCACCACGTCCGGAGGGGCTCTCAACGAACGTATCTGCAAATTTTACACATAATTTATATTTGAATACAATTACGTTAAATGAAATTAAAATGATAGTTATCATATAGTTCAAATTACTTCTGATAGTGATTCAGACCGTATGTCACCAACAGCGGAGCGCGCAGCCGCTATCACGGGTTCTACTGACGCCAACTCGACCTCGATCTCTTTTTTACTGTTCAACATAAAATATCGATGCATATCACATCAATTTACTGTTTATTCAAAACAAAACATCAATTTACTGTTTACGATCAAATATTGAGTTAGCTCTAACTTATTTATTAACGTCAAAACTTTACATACATAGTTGAATATTTCTCAAGTGTTAAATCACTCCAATATAAACATCCTACAATTTTTCTAGTCTCCTGGGTATAAGAATTACAAATGCCTAAATTTTACAGTGCTTGTCACAATTTTTATCTGATCGTGGTTTTAACAGTACTAAAACTTAGATAAAGTTGAAAACATGTAACACACTGTGTAACATAAAACGATTCGTGATCTTAAAATAGAAATAGTCGAGTGTTTTCATACATTGCAGATTTTATAACCACACATCGCTGATAATCGTAACGAGAAGTTACCGTATTTGAAGTTTCTCGTTTTCCAATTGTATGTTCTTCTTGAGCGCGTGCATTTCGTCTTTCTTATCGGTGTTGGCCCTAACGGTGGCTCCGATTTGGTCGAGGGCGTGGTTGGCAGCAGCCTGTTTCTCGGAGAGCAGCGCTTCTTGCGTGGCCGCCTCTTCTTGCAGCGTTGCCACCTCGGCGCGCGCTCGACGCAGGGCTTCAACCCCGGACTGCATACAACATTATGAAATCTCATCGTTAATTCACTTTACAATATCGATGAATATTATTGGTGACTTCAGTATAAAATCAATATCCTCTCTAAATCCCCATCAATATAATGCATTTATTAACGGTCCTTTGCTGGCAAGACCTGATCTCAATCTTAAAAGATATGTGGTATCAACACCACCGCGCTAACCTACTACGGATTGAAAGATTGCTATTTGCCAGCGCAATGTTTTATCTCCATCGACACCGATAAGTCGTAAAAGTAATTAATTAAGTTCAAGCGGTAACTATCCCGAACAAAATGCGAACCTGTCTTGTCGTCAGCCGAGTGATTAACCTGTTATGAGCGATCACTGTTTATATTACATTTAAAATAGCATCGCTTTATAATAGAAAAATTGTTTTTAGAGTAGGTACAATGAGTTTAGAGACATTATATCAGCAAATAAACATATCATAGAGTAACTTATACATACAGGAGAAAACATATATTGGAGTATGTATGCGTTTTAAACAATCATAAAGAAGGAATATACATTTAAAATTGGATATTGAAACCGTAATGTAAATAGAGTCAGAACAATCCTTACATTTAACATATCGCGTCGCTGCAGTAAGGTTTCCTTCTTTTTGCACACGATGTGATAGTACGAATGTATAAAGTTGAGGTATCGAATGGGCGCACGTTTCACCACCGACTCGATGCTGTTGTAAATGCTCACGAATCCCTCAACTGGCACTGTCGCCATCACTTCGTTTGAATCCTCGTGGACGTTCTCTTTTATAAGCCTACAAATTGTCCATTTAAAAATATAAATAAGACAATAACGTGCTTGAGAAGAGAGAAAGTTTTAGTCATTTGGGTAATTTCAAAATAGTTAATTTTATACACTAACAATTTTCCGTTTTTTCGTCAGAATAAAACAGAATATCGCCAGTTCACTAAGTGATGTGTTAAATCTTATGGATTCATCATCGTCATCTCAGCCGCAGGATGTACACTGCTGGGACATAAGCCTCCGCCAAAACTTTCCAATAGAATTATCGAATAGATTAATCCTTATCGAATAAATGAATCCAATAGGATTATCTAACTGCTATTCTACTCAAATATTACCTATAGACCCTATAATGCTCATAAAGCAAAGCGAAATATAGTTGCGGACAGCGAAGAGGCAACGAAGTAATCAACTGTTTCAAGATTGTGCTATGCAATATATGTCGTGGCCAGATCATAAAATTGATCACTTCATGAAATGGCCAGCTAAAACTGGCCATATCAATAATGTAGGGTATCAAAGGTTTAATAAAAACTCCAAATAAAGAAGGAACCTATAGAAAAAATTATAGTTAAACGCTGGTTATTCGATGATATGGCCAGTTTTCTATGATCTGGCCACGACACATAATACAAAATATACGTAAAAGCAAAAGGTGAATGGAGTGCCTCCTACACTTCAAATTCTAATAATTAAAGTGTTTTGCGTGGTCTCTATTTTATATATTACTAGTGGTCCGCTCCCGGCTTCAAAATAAAAACTATCCTATCTTTGAAGTTGGACCAAATCACACATAGTTACGAATTTTTATCAAAATCGGATCATTGGCGTCAAACAACGTCAAGAACATCTGTCAAACAACAGATTTTCTCATAATTATATTTATTTATTAAAGCCATATCGACGATTGCAAAAATGTTTGAATATATTTTACATCCTCTATAATTGTACCAAAAATTTAAGAATAACACGTTATCTTTGTCTAGCAAGAACAATTGCATAAAGATAATGCAATCGATCTATACTAATATGTTTTGATGGCTATACGTTTATTAATATACTAGTATCATGTTTTCAGATATGTTGCAATTATAATATTGGACAGTGTGCTGCAGTACAAAATTATTGTGCAACAACGATGCTAACGCCACCTACCTGATTGATGTGTCGGTGCATACAATAGTGCATTCAAACGAAGCGTGAAACGACGAGTGCCATATAATGCATTGGTTTATTATACCTCCGTACAACTGCGCGAGGCATTTCGCGCACCGTCTGGCTCGACCAAGCCTCTACCCACACAACGTGACCCTCGTTGTACAGAAATGGATACATCTCAAATAGCTTCCACAAATCATCACGATCCTTGTCCACACATAACACGATTCCCAGATTTTCTTTAACAGCTGAAAACAAGAATGTTAAGATCGACAGACAGGCTGACGGTCCACTTGATGGTAGGTGGCTAACGTCGCCTACCTGCATAGGTCCTGCAAGTGCGCTGCCGACTATAGAAGGTTTAATGTTAAGGGGGTTCTGGAATCCCTTATTCACTAACCGAAACACAACAGCACATATGCTGTTATTTCACGGTAGTCTTCTGTGAGGAGGTGATTACTGCCGCCAGACGGGCTGCCCAAATGATTGCGAAACACATTGTGCTCTGCCACTACTTTCCAAATCCAGACAAGACCTAACTTTGAAAAGTTCATTGCCAAAGTTGACACCGTCGGGGATCGAACCCAAGGCCCCTGAGACTTTAGGCAAGCACCCTTACCACTCATACAATGGGCTTGTCAATAATATTTTCGAAATGATATCGCGTTTTAATTTGCATTTTTTAATGCTATTAATAAGTGTTAAATAAATAGATATGTTGACAGAAACAACAAATAAATATAAGGTCGTACTTTGTTCAGTGTGAGAGGAGCGTTGCGCGGGCGCCAGATGCGTCGGCAACGAGGCCGCACGACGCATCGCCTCGAGCGAGCCGAGACATCGCGACGTCACTGCTCCTTCGCCCACCACTATCAGCGTACGCTGGCCTTCTGCGCTGCTCGATATTGCCTTATGCAAAAATTGAAATTATTACGTTGCGAAATTTTTATATCGCCGCGATTGCCCGCCCGCACATTGCGCCACTAGACGCGGCCACTAAACGCGACTCCCGCAGCTTGTGGCTCGAACGCGGCCACTCGAACGCTCGGTTTGCGCCGATACTATACAAAATGTATGAAAAAATTCGTCCGCACCTTGTGGTCGCGTTTAGTGGCTCAATGCGCGGGCGGGCTATGTCTCGCCTGTGTGAAGAGATATAAATGCTGATAATATAAATGTGCAACTAATTCTGCCTGTTTCTTACCTTTTCACGCCTTAACTACATAACCAATCATCGTGGAATTTTGCATACACATTGTCAGGGATACAGAAAGGGCGCTTTCATCCAGAAAGAAATACTGGTCCTGAGGGATCAAACGAAAATAAAAATCCAAAGCCTGGCATAACCATAACAGCATTAAACATTGAATAAATTATTTTTATTATTCAATTTTATATTGTTTATTGTTTATTTTTCAACGCGGTCGAAGTTGAAAATTATTTATAACTCATAGAAAGTATAAAGTCGTTGTCAAAGCAAAATCTGCTATGTACAAAAAGTATACTTTTGAGATGTTGACGAAAAAGTTTTACATGAGGTTTATTTAAAAAAAAAGTATTATTTCAAACTTAGGGTTGTTTTATGTAAATTTATTTGTCTTTTCAACATGAAAATTTTACTGTTTACTTATTACTCGTGACCGCTCCCAGCTTCGCCCGGCGACAATTTTTTTTACGTATAAACCTTCCCTGATTATCCCTCTCTCCATAAGTGAAGACAGAATTAAATTCGGTCCAGCAGTTCTCAAGTTTTAGCGAGACAAGCGAACAGCAATTGATTTTTATATATGTATATAGATTTCGATAATTAGGTAAATTTTGCTCATAACAGATAACTAGCATATTTTATTAAGAGATTAGACAAATATGCATTAGTAGTTATTTTAAACGATACAAAGCTGAAAATGTTGGAAACTCAATAAGTGCACATAGCAACGACGATATATGAGTGAATGAAAAGACTGAAGTTTACATTTTTGAGTTGGTTGTTGAAGTGTTGTTCCTGGTCGACTATGAGAAGCGTGGCCGGCAGTGACGCAGCTGCAAGACGCGCCGCAGCTCGACGCCCCGCGCCCGCACCGCTCACGCACACCGCTACGCCACCGCGCGTCTAAGTGTATTAAATATTGTTGAGGTGGACCAAGACTAATACCCGTTCTTTTCGACTGTTTAATAATTCTAATGCTGCGTTCACACGCTTCCGTTCAACTCGACATTCAACTGGCACGAGCCCAAGCAAGAACGTGTAAACGGTCTGCTGGCGGCCTATGCTCGTGTTTGCCTGTTTGTGCTCGCGCTCGCCGCCGATCTGTACGAGTGTCGGTTTTTCGACAGAGTTCAAAAGATTCAATAGAAACTGATGACTTAATTTTTATTAAACTAAAGATACTGTACATTAAAACCCTTTGCTTTTTTTGTATTGGAGAAAATAAAAATTATGTTGGTATCTTTAAGTTCTTTTCAGCGTAAAATACATGCGTTTCTTCGATCTCATATTACAAAATGTAATTTTGGAGTAACTTATTTACTCCAACCTCTTACATTAATTGTTTAGCAAATAAACATGTATCAATGGCAAAGAAAAAGTATTATTTATTTTAAGTACAATTTGATTAACTTAAATCTAGGATCACTTAAATTATTGACAGTTGTCACGCTCTTAAAGTTATAGTTGGAAGTAAATTCTAAGTTAGCAATTGGAAGAAGTACACAATAGCAAATTAATTAAAAATTTTATAATCCTAATATCTAAAACTTACGGTCTTAGCAATGGCTGGCCAAAATAATGCTAGTTCAGCGCATACTTCTGCCCCCGCCTCGCCAAAAATGTTTTCATCCTCCGATACTATAAAATAAATAAAATTTTAGCTCATGATTAAAAGATTTCAGAATTATATATTTTAATAATCACACACGAATTTTAATTATTTAACCAAAACAATCTTCTATTACTTTTTTATTATTAACAAAACAAAAAAAAAAAATTCTAACCAAATTGAATTGACACATTTGTTGTGATCATTATCGGTACCACTTTTTTTATATAAAAATAAACACACCGGCATATTTAGCGGAACACAAAAAAAGGTCCATAATTAAAAAAATATGGTTTTATTTTAAAATCTACTTACTACACTTCTTTTGTTATTTAAAGTTTCATTTGTTTTACTTAAAATGAGATCACATTAAGAACAGATTTTGCGAGTAAAGGCTATTTGTGAAAAATGGTACATTTTTGAACTTTTCATGTAACCGGGAAAAGTGAAAATTAATATTAAAATAACAATTAATTAAATTAGAAAAATGGTGATTAATATCGCGTATTTCCTCCACGTGCTCTTATTAAAGTTTCTACCCGTCTAGGCATACTGAGAATGATGTTATCGATGGTCTCCTGGGATAGTCTCCGCCATTCCTCAACTACGGCGATTCGCAGTTCACCCACGTTGGCAGGAGCTGGAATTCTGGACTTAACTTTTCTTTTCAGCAAGTCCTAAACGTGCTCTATTGGGTTCATATCCGGTGATCTCGCCGGCCACTCCACACCATAAACAATACCTTACTCCATTGGTCCGCGTTCCAAAGTCGATGTTCCTGAGCAAAAGTTAACCTGTTTCTACGATGATTTACCTCGAGCCTTGGAGCCTTGGCGGGCACAAATGAACCCAAACCCTACGAATAAATAATACTCAGGAACTCTAACTCGGAACAAATTCTACACAAAAAGTGGCCCTACGTGGAAACAAAACGACGTATATTCAAAATACCAATCAATTAAAAGGTTATTAATACACATGCCTAGTGATTGGTTTAAATTCAGAACGAGAGCAGGGATTGGTTAGCGCGCGTGCTGCAATGTCAGATGGTAGGCAGTTGTCATAGCGGCGTGGACGATGTTATGCTATAAGTGAAAAAGACTAAGTCAATAATAAACCAATATTTTTTGTATTTAATTATAATTATTTGTTGTTTATTAAATACGAATGGATCAATGGATTCTAAAGTATTTAAATAGAAGTATGTATGTAATCATTTTAGTGCACAAAATTATAAAAGTGTAAACTTTACCATTTATAATATTTTTTGTTTTATAAGCTATTAATTTGATTTTCTTATTTAATTAATATTTTCTTAATGAGACGTGAGAGAATTATTTCATTATTTTTTCCGTACTAAAGCTATAAGAAATGACACACACACACACACACATATATATGTCATTTCTTATATGCAGTGTGGAAAAATAAGTCGGGCCCTGGAGGAAAACTACCTTAAATCCTTAAGTTGGCTCATTTTACATAGAGGAGACATTCCTTTATTTTTAAAAAGAAACAAAACTGCGTTCAAAGATTTTCTGAAACTAGCTTGCCTCGCCCGGGACTCGAGCCAACTAAAATTAAAAAAACAAACACTCGCTATTTTATTATACTAATCGATAGGATTATTATTCAGGATAAAATTTTTCTAACAAACATTTGGTCTTAAAAATAAAAATGCTCGTAAAATCCAACATTAACTTTATTTTATTATCAATTTGTTACACTTAAACTATTTAACTGATAAATTGTACGAAATGAGCCCCCTCGTTCCGGATACATAAATTTAGTCTCCGTTGAAATCCATTTCTTGTAGCCTTCAGCAAAGTGTTGTGGTGTATGCCCCTAATAACATTTTCTACCGCAACCCTTAGCTCTTGCACGGTTTCATAAATAACATTTTTTACATGACCTCATAAAAAGAAGTCCCGGTTCGAGTCCCGGGCGAGGCAAGCGAGTTTTAGATAATCTTTAAATGCAGTTTTGTTTCTTTTTAATAATAAAGGAATGTCTCCTTTATGTAAAATGAGCCAACTTAAGGATTTAAGGTAGTTTTCCTCCAGAGCCCGACTTAATTTTCCACACTGTATATATATATATATATATATATATATATATATATATACAATGTATATTCTTGATAAATATACATTTTATCAAGAAGAAAAAAGAACCTACTGAATAAAGTCAAAAATTGACTGACTTCATTTTGCATAATATTGACCATCCCGATTTAATAGCGTATTTGAAAATTTTTGATTATAATTATAATTTAGCGACTATTTACGAGTGAAAAGTGATCCCTGAACAGTTAAATCTCGTATGTCTCTTGCACCACTTCACAACTCAACCTGGCATGATGATTATAACTGATTTACATTGATAAAAACGAAAACGTACACGAAGATTTGACGTGTGCTCTCTTGCAAGAAAAATGTCCGACTAGTGGAGCGCTGTACACAATTTTTAAGCCCCGCCTACTTGTACACAACTTTCGTTGGGTCATTTTTTGAGCGCAGTTACATTTCCTGAGTATTATTTATTCGTAGCCCAAACCAGCTTCTTCGAACCTTCTTCGTACCGTACGCTCACTTACGGTTACACCCCGCACTGCTTCTAACTCATGTCGGGCTTGGACGGCCGTCAAACGGGGGTTCCTACGTACACGAAGCCAAATGAAACGATCATCCCTACTCGAAGTGCGTCTTTTTCTGCCTTGTCCTGCTCTTCTCACATAAGTACCGGTCTCCCTGAACCGTTGGATACTGCGATGGATCGTTGAAACTGGTCGACGAAGATCTCTGGATATCACTCTGTAGGTTTGACCATTTCTTCGCATTTCGAGTGCCCTGGCAATCTCCGTTGGGGCTAAGTCAGGCATAATTCAGTCCTCAACTCCAGAAAGATACGCGATTAAAAAAAACTAACAAAAAACAGTATTTCAATGAAATTTTAAATCAAACTCAGAAGGAAGAAATACTCGAAGTTCGCTCCAGATAAGGTGTATTTGAATAAAATTAAAACAATTGCATAAAATGTGATGTTCAGTTGTTTTCTTAATTTGAAAATATTTCTTTTTAAATTAAATGACGTATAAACCAGCCAGCAACCTTATATGATACTGATATCAAACCTTTATTTTATGTTCCGCTAAATATGCCGGTGTGTGTATTTTATTAGGTGTAAAATACATTCCAAACTTAATGATCATTATAAGAATTAAAAAATTAAAATTACTCTAGATTTTTTTATATATATGTAGAAGAACAAAAATCAATTAAATTAAAAACTTACAAAATAGAGAAAAGTTAAAACTCATTTTAAAACCAAAGATTAAAATCAAATGTTTAAGATTAAGATATGATTTACGTAATCATTAAAAAAACAATATCGGAACAGTAAGCTTACAGCACTGGTTAATTAATTTTTCGGCATCCAGACACCAAGTTTTATAGTTAACAGCCTCCATATAAACTCCATCCGCACGAAGTTTAGTTGCAAAAATGATTTCTTCACTGAGGCCTCCTTTTAGATATTTTTTTGATATCGTGATGAATTCGTTCTTTTCATCATCTGTTACTAATCTGTCTTTGAATATCATGTTAGCTTCAGATTGTAGACTCTGGTGGTTTAAATGACTCAAAGTTAATTTTATACACTACATTTTATAATTATAAGAAACATCTCAGATTTGTATTAGAATATTCTATGCCCTCCATATATACATATTGTACATGAAACAAGTAGTATGTTAAATTTTATATTTTTCTTATATGTAATTTTATAATTGTTTTACACAAACGATAGTCTAAGCCATAATATAGATAGTATAAATAGACAAGTAATTTCTTTAATTATCTCGAATTTTAAACCTATGTCATTCAAGATTATAATATTTTTAAAATTTTCTCAATTAAATCGGACGCTCCATTTTAAGATGATTTAAAATCGTAACGAGAAATCGAACTTACTTACCATGATTAAATCGGCCATATTTTTCGGTGTATACCACTTTACGTTTTCGCACAAACTCCTCAAATGAGAAGCGTTCCATTTATAGTGCGGCCGAGAATAAAACGTTTCTGTTATCTGAAAATAATAATTATAATACTAGTGAAAACGCGTGATTTCGTTCGCAAACTTAAACTAAAACAGTTCTTAAATAAAACATTTTGTACGTGTAAATAACTAATGTGATTTTTGAATATTTACCAGTTTCACTCAATCGACAGACAAACCAAATTATGTACTTACTTAAAGGTATGAAAGTAGATATGTAAGTAAGAAAAATATAAATACACTTGAAAATGATTGTTAATATGAATTTATCTTGATATTTGTAAGTGGTTAATGTTGCAAATAAAGGTCAGTTAGAAGTTAGTGTCAGGTCAATAGCATAATTGGACATAATATTATAAATACTTACTTCCTTGTACATAGCTAAAATTTTTCCCGCTACTTCCAAAATATTCTTTTCCTCTATATTCTTACCAACGTTTTGGATTAAATAGTTTTTTATTAACTGCACCAGTTCGTCGTCATCGGGTTCTCTGAAAAAAGAAATCAATAAATTTTTTTTAAATAATTTTTTTTTAAATATTTGTACTGTTTTCGTGCGTGATTAAGGAACACCAAAGACGGTTTACCTATCCCCCCACCTTACTCTTTATCCTGTCAGGATCCTCATAAATTATAGCTAAGAACCATTTGGATCACCATTTGTTTTAAAACAACAAAAAAAACGGATCGGAATCGGTCCATCCGTTTAGGTGCTACGATGTCACAGACATAATGTGTGATAGATGTAATGTGTAATGTAATATAATGTGCTACAGACAGACACGCACAGACATACAGGTCAAACTTACAACCCCCCTGTTTTGGGTCTGGCGCAAAAAACAAATCCAAGCAGTCGTGAATGATGCAATTTGTTGATGAACCAGATAACAAACTAAATAGAAGTTTATTACTCACGGTACGAGTACTAGTGAACAGACGGCTGCGAAACGCGACGTGGTGACTATGGAATTGGCTGTGGCGACTACGCGCATGCGTGGTGTCGACCACCACTGCACGCCACCCTCACCCCCCTCCCCACTGCCGCTGCCCCCTCGCGCCCAGAACCCGCTCTCGTTTATCAACTACAATTAAAACAATGCGACTCTGAATGGGGTACCTATTGGCAAATCCAACAGGAAAAAAAAACCGTGTATTCAATTATTCCTAAGCAGAACCGGGGGCCTAGCCAAGTTACTTGCCACAGTCGTTTACGCTACGTTACTCTAAGAGAAAACTTAGTAATTGGTCAAAATTTTATTTTGACGTTACAATATCACCAATCACCAAGTTTTCTCTTAGCGTAGCGTAGCGTAGACGATTGTAGAAAACACACTTCGCTAAGGGCCCTGGAGTGCATGGGCCGGCAGCCCATGCATTCCAGTTCTGCCGTAACATTAGGAATTAGGAACATTAGAACATTAGGAAATTTAGGAACATTTGGAAAAGGTACCTGTAGTAAAAACGCGTGCACGGCACACGAGCCCCAGCTGTCGATTTCTGCGCGATGCAGGGAGCGGACGTATATAGTTACGCGCGCTCCCTTGCCTGCGCCTCGCCCACCGGACCGCACCACGTTATTCTGAAAATGATCATAGGTAAAAACTATAAATTTACACACTTCGAAACAGCAATAATAACTACATTTAAAACTTACTCTTTTCAATTCCATAATTATATCTTCTGGCTCCAAAATGGGCGTACAGTCGACAGTTATCACGGTGGAATTTGATTCTTTGAGAACATATTCAGCTAGAAGACTGTAAGTAAAACAAGAACATGAACAAAATTGTTGAAATTTTTAAATATACATGGTTCTACCTATAAATTGAGTAAGCGATTTTGCCGTCTAATCTGACTAGATGTTGATTTTTGGTTAAAATATGAATGAGCTACATTTAATAATACTGACTGAAATATATGACGATGAAAAGTAATCTGATAAGCGAAAGTAATTTACTTTTTTCCGCAGGCATCGGGACCAATGATGAGCAAATGAGCGGTGGGCGAGTTGACGACTGCGCGAAGTGCTGTCTCGCACGAGTGCAATCGCGTCGACAAAAACAGTGCATCTGACCACTCGGAGACAACACTAGTGACGTCACTAGCACCCTGCACACCTTCACACACCTGCAATAAGAAGTCGATTGTATTCAAAAACGATTCATAATTAATGAGTCATATGTATTTGCAAGCAGCAGACTTAAAACTTGAAGCTCAAAACTCCCCCCGTAATGTCATCCATATGACAACATATGGATGACATTACGGGGACACACATTCCACCCGGACAAACATACATACATTGCAAGGTAAATAAAAGCTTGTCCCTTAACTTCCTCTTTAAAGCTTTTTAACTTTTCTTCCCGGTATCCGATTTGGATGAAACAACTTTTATTATATAATAGAAATCGCCCTAAATGTTGTTCTATGCCATACTTAATCTACTCATAAAAGACGGATGAAAATCCTTTTAAATTAAGACAGACAGACAATGTTAAATATAGTTTTTTTTTTTTACTATGTTTCTCTTCTTATCGCCCTCTCATCTGTACATTGAATATATTCTGGTAAATAATAGGGGTTAAAGTATGAAATTGCCGTTTTATTGTAATAGGTACTTCGAATTGACATAGAACCTTCATGTTTTGAGATTTTTGAGTGAAACTTTTTTCATACGGTACCTATGTAGTTCTTCTTTTAAAAAATGTGCAACATTCGATTATCAATTTTCAGTTGTTTTTTTTATTCAGCTTAGACAATAAAGATGGATACTTCGAAAATTCGTGTGATTTTTGAATACGAGTTCCGACGCGGAACTAACGCGGCAGAAACAGCTCGCAATATTAATGTTGCGTTTGGAGAGGGGACTGCTAATGAACGCACTGTGCGATTTTGGTTTAAACGCTTTCGTGATGGAAACTTCGATTTGAAGAACGAACCACGTGGAAGACCGCCCACACAGGTGAATAACAATGATTTGAAAGAGATGGTGGAAGCCGATCCGAGCCAAACTACCCAGGAATTAGCGGCATGGTTTAACGTTACCTTACCAACAATATTGACTCATTTGCGTCAAATCAATAAAATAAAAAAATATAAAAAATGGGTGCCTCATGATTTGACTGATCTGCAGAAAGAAACGCGTGTTGAAACTTGCGTTGCCTTGTTGAATCGATACAGAAATGAAGGAATATTGGATCGAATTGTGACATGTGATGAAAAATGGATTCTTTACGATAATCGTAAGCGGAAAATGCAATGGCTGACCCCAGGTCAAACGCCGCAACAGTGTCCTAAAGCAAAGCTTACCAATAAAAAGGTAATGGTAACTGTTTGGTGGTCTCAGCGTGGTGTTATTCACTATAGCTTTCTCCGATCTGGTCAAGCAATAACGGCAGATGTCTACTGCGCCGAACTCCGAACAATGATAGCGAAACTAGCAGTGAAACAGCCCCGACTTATGAATCGATCTTCACCATTATTGCTCCATGATAACGCGAGACCTCATACAGCACGAGAAACCGTTTTAACTCTACAGGAACTGCAATTAGAAACCATTCGTCACCCTCCGTATTCGCCAGACCTTGCTCCAACGGACTACCATTTTTTTCGTGATTTGGACAATTTTCTGCGTGATAAAAAGTTTTCTTCTCAGGAGGCAGTGCAAAATGCTTTCACACAGTTTGTCGAATCTAGATCACCAGAGTTCTATCGCAAAGGCATAAATGAGCTTCCTATTAGATGGCAGCAATGTATAGATAATAATGGTAATTATTT
The DNA here is from genome assembly GCA_936446665.2 of Synanthedon andrenaeformis. Classification (NCBI taxonomy): domain Eukaryota; kingdom Metazoa; phylum Arthropoda; class Insecta; order Lepidoptera; family Sesiidae; genus Synanthedon; species Synanthedon andrenaeformis. The sequence goes on along the minus strand of OW387781.2, from coordinate 5,132,408 downwards.
TGATTAAATAAATATGTTAAATTAAAAAAAAAACGAATTTTTATTTTTCAGTACAAATCGGCAATTTCATACTTTAACCCCTAATATATTCAACGCACAGATACGAATATTTTACTATTTGGGGCATAATTAATAAGGTTTTTTTTGTCAAATATTCACATAATCACGTACCTCACGGTGAAAATTGTCGATAGCATTTTCCTTTATCAAACCAGAAACACTGTTATGGACGGCCAAATAGACAAGTTCCTCCGAACAACTGTATTCCGAAGAACTTTTATTCTGAACACAATATTCGAATTGTGTCACAATTTGTTTCACCTGAAATTTAAATTAATAATAAACGCTTAAATGCTACATTTAATATTTTCGTTAAACAACTTTCACACACGATACGTGCTCGCTTCAAGAGCAGAGCAGTTGGATTGCGTGGTCACGTTACATTAGCATTATTACATTTTTTTTTCATAAACAATGTAAGGAAGTGGATAAGTATGTATGGTGATTTTAAATTAATCCTGTATAATTTGATGGCATAAATTACAATTATCTATAATTGTAATTATAAAGTTATCTATAGTGAATCCTGTTAACAATATTAATATAGAACCCCGATGTGAAGTTCGATCGAACCCACTTGAGCCTGAATTTCCAAGTTTACAATTCCATGTGTTGATTAGTAAATAATAGTTAATTTGTTCTAATTGAGAACGAATTAGAGAAATCTGTGCCCAGCAAAACGCCATTATACCTACATATAGATTGGCAGACAGTTAACAACTCTTTTTGTGTTTAAAAAATAAGGTTCTTCTGATTAAAGATGAATTCGTGTTATATTTTTATTTAAAAAAAAAATGCACATACCAATGAAATATTATAAATTTTAACAGCCAAATCGGATCGATGGGAAGTGAACCACTGCATGCATTTGGTTGCAACCTGCTCTAATAAAGGCACTGCCATTTTTGCAGATTCGTTTTCAAACTCGGCATTCTTTATCCAACTCTGCAACACTTCTAAAGCGCAGCTTACGTCATCGCTGTAATATAACAAACATAAGAGGTATTTAACTAACCACTTTTTAAGTCCGATTTCGAGTAACACATATGGTTGCCACAGACCCTGTATTTTTAGGGCGTGGCGGTGTTTGATAATGAAGTGGTTAACCACGGACCATGACAAAAAAAAATTACAACCAACTTACCACGCTATCAAAGTCAAAAAAGATTAATTGTAGCTACTATTTCTATAGTTCTGAGTACCTGAACAATATGATTCCCATCCGGGAGATTGTGGCGGGCGAAGCGTGCTCTAGGGAGTGAGTCTCGAAGAGGAAATTGACGTTGTGAGCGAACTGTATGCGCCACCCGGACGGCAAAGTCAGCAATCGATTGTCATCCAGCACCGAATTAAGAGCCTCCACCCACTCCGGGTCTATGTCACCGTCGCATACCACCCAACACCACACATCTGAAGTAAGTTAACATGTACTATAGAGAAAATGGACTGAACGATACCCTCGTGAAATTAACCACTTGTAGGTCTGTAGTAACTTCGAGGATCAATCAAAATTCTAGAAAAAAGACGATCACTGGCCACACTTTTCTGCTCGTGTTTACTTTACAGGTGAACAGGAAACTCTCAGTTCATTCTTTATGTCTATAACATCAAAAAACGCTGATGAAGTTTTCTCTAATCTTAAAAATTGCTAAATGTTGCTTTATAAAGCAATCTTTATGTTAGTGTGTTCAAAATTTTCAATGAAAAATGTAGACTATCCTGGTGCTTATGATCTTTTATGGTGCATGCATATCGCCGCCTGGTTCGATAGTAGGAATGCAAAAGTCTTTGGAGATTGCTAATTTTCTTGGAAGTGCAGATTTCTTTGCGATTCACCGTATTCACCGATGTTTTTTTCTAATTTAAACTACTAATCATTTCTTATTAACACGAGGTGTATATCTAACCGGAATTCAAATTTCCCCTTTGTCTTGTCGGCAGCCAAACTTAGCTATCTGTCTTTACTATCTCAGTGTAAACATACTCGTATATATCACTACTCGTATAAATCACATGATATTAGATATCATCTACTTTAATATTGAGATACGTCTTTAGTAAGACATTCACGTGAAAAGGCGAAAAAAATGCCACTCAGAAAAATTATCTCTGCCGAACGAAAATTGACCAATTTACTTCGCTTTTTCCCATTCAAACACGGATCGGACCATTCGAAGGGTTAGCTAGAATCAGTTAGTTGTAAGATCTAGATAGTTCTAGTGTAGGTATAGTGTGTAGTGAAGATTACCCGCTGGTTGGCTGACAACGTCCGAGGCCGTGGTGGAGAGTACGCCGTCGGTCCATTGACGCGTGTCCTGCTCAATGTGGCCGAGGAGAGCGCGTCGACTCATTGCTTTCGGGCAAATCGTGTATTCAACTATGTTCTTTCCTTGTTGAGTCAATGCCTAGAAAATTTCCTCATATTATGGACATCTATCCAAACTGTTGATTTGTTTCACAATCGATCCAAGTAACATTTCAGTCACAAAAACTTGGTTAAATTAAATTTCACTTTCTTTGGATCATTAACCTGGGTTCTGTAAATTATTCTATCAAATCGTACTTGCAAGTTCTTTGCATCTTGGTAAATAAATAAAATAAATAAATTCATAAATTGTTACTTGGATCACTTGCGAACTAAGGGAATATAATATACCTCCATCTGTAATATAAATATAATAAAATATTATAATTATATTTAGAAATATTTATTACGTACTAGCTGGTGCCCGCGACTTCATCTGAGTTCAAAAAAATATATAATCAATATAACGCTTGGTCCTTTGTTGCTATAACACTTTATTTTAGATGATCTCTTGGAAACAGTACTTTTTTTCTGGATGAAAGGTCCTTTCTTGTATCCCTGATAACGTGTACGAAAAATTTCGTGATCGTGATCGGTTGAGTAGTTAAGGCGTGAAAAGGTAACAGACAGTCAAACAGACAGAGTTACTTTCAAATTTATAATATTAGTATGGGTTAGGATTGTTGGAATGGACTTACACTTTTCAATAGGCGTCTTATGGTAGTCTTGCCGGAGCCGGGTGGACCTACAATTACTACACCCATCCTCTGCTGTAATTGTTCATGCAACTCTAAACATTTTTGTAACTGAAACACGAAATTATTGTTATTATTATTTAGACTGAATGTAATGAAATTATGTAAGTATAATAAAACTAAATGAGTTAAAAAATACCTGAAGATCGTTGTGAACAAGGCCAAGTGTTTTAACAGTAGATTCGAGAACAGAACTTATTGGATCTTTCACGGTTTCTTCATCAGGTACATCGGCGAAAACCATGGACAAAATATTTTGAAATCTGCAATATTTTTTAAACCAGTAAATTAATATCATAGATTTAAAGTTTGTAAACCACAAGAGAAGTGAAGTTTTGATTTAACTTTAACTTATTTCAGAACTTATCAATACCTATTGACTTCCGGATTATTGTAGGTATAGGTATGTAATAAAAACAAAAAAAACTTTTTCTGCTCATTGTTCGAATTATTATTATTTAATCAGGAATCTTTATAAATAATAAAATTACAAGATGGTCAAGGTTTTAGAAAAGAAGATTGGATACCTTACATTGCGTGCGGACGAAATGTCTTGGACAGAAGCTAGTTATTAATAAATGCAATAATAATAATTAATAGGATTTAGACAATAATAAGGATACCTTTGCGAGTCATGTGTGGTGAGTTTGGAGATGTTGTTGAGATTGAGAACTCGACGCAAAGCCGCGCGTCGTGCGTTCACTACAGTAGCGGACGACGCCGCGGAGCCAAGACTGCCCACCACGGCCTTAAGGGCGCGCAGACCCCAGTCATAGTGGCGTTCGCCGCTCAGAAGAGTGCTACAGAATAAAGGCTGGCGTCAAGTCGAGTTATTCGCTTGTCGAACTAAAACGTGCTAAAACGAAGCTCTAGTTGACCGTCAGCCTGTCTGCCGAGCTTAGTATAAAAAAAAACCTATCGGCGTATTTGGATATTCCAAGTGCCGCTTGTGTTTACACAGAACGCTAGTCACATATTATCAGGTGAATGTAAAGCTTGCAAAAAATGCTGGAGACGGACGTGTGGCCGTTACCTGGCTAGCATGAAAACGTTGTTCAAGTCGGTAGCCAGTAGGCGGGCGTCGGGTACGCAACGCGCTGCTAGCAAATGCGAGGCGAGAGCTTCTCCGCGCGGCTGCAACATGGCCACGGGACGCAAAAGTCGCTGAAGCGCTGGCGGCAGCTCGCGGCGTCCGCCGTACCCCCGCCCGGCTGGGTTCAAGGTTGCTGCTACGCCACACCACTCGCTTACCTGCACCTAGTGTTGCAAATTGAAAAAAGGCCTGCACGTCAAAAGTGAAAACTATGGAACATTATACCGCTATGACTTTCGAACACTTTATCGCCATCTGTTAACATCTTAACAGACTATTGACGAAGTTAACCCTTTCCACTCCAAGGCTGTTTTTGTTTTTATTCCACCAGCTCCACGCTAAAATTACGTTTTTTTACTTTGTGTTTTTTGTAAAAAAAAACGAATTTTTCTTATTTAATAAACTTTATTTTATGAGTAATTACATGATACTCTTACGATTCTAGAATATGTTTCATTCATTCGTGATTCAAACATTTTAGTAACAAAAATCCCTCCTGTTTTAAAATTTTCCGCAAAAAGAGGTATTACACCATGTCGAGTATCACTCGACAGTGGAGCTAGTGGAACAAAATCATTGTCGAGTGACACTCGACATTGGAGTGGAAAGGGTTAAGCTTATTATGAAGCAAGAAGTAAGTACTAATTCGGGGTAGATGGCGTTTATTTCATACAATATGTCACTGAGTGTCGCCCACAGAGCGTGTGTAGGGCGAGTTCAGTGATTCTAAAGAAGTTTTCACTTTAAAAAAATTATTCTTTTTCTGATTTTTTAATAAATAAAATTATAAACCAGCCCCTACTTTGCTAAACCATTATACTCGTAGAATAATTTCATCATCATCATCATCATCTCAGCCGCAGGACGTCCACTGCTCGACTTAGGCCTCCCCCATAATTTTCCAATAAGACCGGTCAGAAGTAGAATAATTTACCTGTTTCTTATTAAACAATGCAGTGGCCGGTGTGCCTGGCTTCCTTTGCTGCATGGCATCGAGTAAAGCTGCGAGCTGGTGAGTCTGAGCCGCCAATGTATCTGCAGTAAGCCGATTGAACTCATCGAAACATCCCCAGGCGCCGCATAGCGCGAGCCCCGTTAAAAGGCGGCCCATACATTCCGCATCCATTGCCTGTAATTAGCGTTAAAATAATGTTTAAAACAATAACGATGTTTTTTAGCCACTTTGGCAGTGGCGGGGTAAACACCCTGCTATATCTGGGGGTAGTTAACACCCACTTACAACAGTTCACCGCGAAATAACAACACTTTTGTAGGCAACGGTGGCCACGTACTGTCAAATGGATACAGTCATGATAAAGAGTTATTAAAAGCTTAATTTTAAGAAACAAAATTATAAAACAAAAAAATTTAAGTTTGCTAACCTCATCACAGTTGAAAACAAGGACTAAACGTCCCACTAATCCCCCGAGAGCTTTCACCGATTCTGTTTTTCCAGTGCCAGCTGGACCGAAGGGATTCCCCACAAATCCTAAATGAAGCGACTGAAAACATAATATATAATACCTATTTATATTGTACGACATATTAGAGCAATCAAATAACATTCAATGTAATGACTAATGACACACATTAAACCGTTACCTAATATAATTTGTGTCTACCTGAGTTAAAATAAAGAAGCATTCATCAGCTAATTCGGTCCTTACAAATTGCCCGGTAGTGACACCGAGATATTCGTATGAATATGATATTTGAGCTAAGCCCATTTTAGCTTCCACTTCTTTGGTATTTAATAAATAAAACCTGTAAAGAATTAAACTTTGAAATAATGGCAAGTATTTAATAAATCTATTTCTTACATTACATATACTTATATTCAATAATAAAATTACATATTATGATTGTTAATCAAATAATAACAAGTTACACAATTGAAAATGAATCATAAGTAAGACATAAATACCTGAGTTGCTTTTGCCAGAGCCAGTCATTCGTCGAGGCTATATTATTGTCTATTAAGGTTTTTACGAGTGTCATGTAGTAAGCACATTGCAATATCAGCGCTTGTCTTTTGTGTCGCTCGCACTCATCTTCTACTTCGGTAGAACCGTAATATGTATACTCCTTTTCAATGTTTGATTTTAACTTGTGGAGTTCTTTCGAACTAATCGCCCTCTCTGCTTGTTCAGTGAAACGAATATTTTGCGCCAAACAAAGTATTTGAGTGGGCAACGAAAACGGATCTTGATCTTGCAGTGAATTGGTTACGACGCATTTAAGAGTCATATTCTTTAATGAAGAACGCATCTCTGTTTCTAGATTTCTTAGCCATATCTGTTGAAGATATGGACAATTTTGTACAGATAAACAGAAGTATTATATATTTAAAGGTATCGTGGTTGTCAAACCAAAATGCTTTGGAGATATTGACAAATAACTATTATTTGAAACAGGGTTGTTATACATAAACTTATTTGTTTTATAAACATGAAAATTTAATTGTTTATTTATTATTTTGATAACAGAGTAAATTTTGCACATAACAGATTGTAGCTGTTGCACGTAGATATACTTAGCATATTTTATTAAGAGGTCGTACGTAGTTCGACAAATAGTGCTCAAAAGCACTTAGCACTTTTAACGTTAAGGCCAAAATGTTGGAATCTCATTAAAGTAGTTAACATAAGATTTTGGTTTAACAACGATGATATACTATTATTACATTGTGCATAGTGCAACTGAAGTGCGGCCATAGTAAGGAGTGGGTCTAAAGTCTAAACTGAGACGCGCTTAGTTGCCTTGTCCTTGATTAATTTTAAACAACCGTATTTGTTTAAATTAAAGATGGCACTGTAGCTACACTTCAGCAACACCTCATATTTGACGGGTTTTAGAAATACTTACTAACCTCAACCGGACAGTCAATATCAATAGGGTGGTCAAGTTGGAAGATTTCGCCAAAGTGACTACACAAAGCTGTAATGGATAAATCACCGGGCCCGAGCCTTATGCCCGTGATGCCAGGAAATAACTTTTTCAGATGAGTTTGCATGACGGCTTCTCTGCCTTCTGCGCCAGCGCGCGCTTGTCCAAGTAATTCCAAAAGATCGTCATCGCTTAGGAAGTAAAATCTTGGGAATACTGTACGCTTCTCCTAAAAAAAAAAACAAATATAGTATTAAAACAATTCTACACTATTTTATGAAGACAAAATAAAGCTACGGAATTAAAATTTTAAACGTACATACCTACTCAAAATAGAGATCAGATAAGTGTATCGTTACAGTGCGACTAAGATTTATCTTTAAAATTAAATATTTTTTGTATTTTTAGTAGCATTTGCATATCATGACATACTTCATTTTATCATTACAAAAAAATAACATATTTTATTATCACACACTAAGATAACAAAAGAGGCCTCTTAAACATAACCATGGTATATTCTAAAAATGATCCCCACTCAGTTATGGATTTGGATAGATAGCACATAGCCAATGGTTTTCAATGGGGGCGCTTTATGTGGAGACCACATAATCTAGTAGTATCACATATATCTAGTAATATTCGTAATTGCTACTTACATCAATATATTGATTAAGTTCGGACTGGCAAGATTGAAGTTGCTCCGATATAGTATCTAGCATGGACTGCAATCGTGCTGACTGCAACAACGCTGACAATCTCGCATCTGATTCCAAAATTTTGGACACCTGTCGGAACCCTTGGTCGACTTTTTTAAACTTCATGCCTAGCTCGCCATCGTCATTTGATAGTATTGGCTCTAGATACAACCATCTAAAAATTGTTCAGGTAAATTTAGTACGCACCTTACAATATGTTTCAATAATATTGTTTTAATAATGCAGTAAGTTGTTATTAACTTAATCTTTGCAATAAAATGTTAATTTGTTGCAATATCAACGGTGCATATTAGATACAAGAAATTTTAATTAATTTTTAACAGACATTCATTGCTTACTCTTTATAAAATCAGCTATCTGCTAATGAAGGTCTAGCTGTTTTCGAGATTAGCCGGATTAGATCTCTTAGATCACCGCCGGGTCCTTTCGATTTCATGTGAATATAGATCACTATCACGTGCTCTAACTAGCAATCTTCGAAAATATGTGAAGTCCTGTCAATCCACAATGCAGACAAAGCCCATACGCCCCTCTGAGGTGACGAACAGTGATATACAGAAGCCATGTGAGTATTTAGTGTTAATTGAACGACTGTTCGGTACAACTGTAGTTTCTAAATTGTAGTTGGCACCTCAAAATTATCATAAACTTTATAAGAGTACTAGCGGCCCGCTCCCGGCTTCGCCCGGGTGTATTTTTTCTAATAAAAGAATTTTTCTAAAATAAACGTAGCCTAAGTTACTCCTTATTACATCAGCTACGTGCCAATAAAAGTCCCGTCAAAATCGGTCGAGCCATTTCAGAGATTAGCCGGAACAAACAGACAGACAGACAGACAAAAATTGTAAAAAATGTTATTTTGGTGTATGTACCGTATATACAGGGTGGAAAAATAAGTTTGGCCCTGGAGGAAAACTACCTTAAATCCTTAAGTTAGCTCATTTTACATAAAGGAAATATTCCTTTATTTTTAAAAAGAAACAAAACTGCATTCAAAGATTTTCTAAAACTCGCTTGGCTCGCCCGGGACTCGAACCAACTAAAATTAAAAAAAACAAACACTCACTATTTTATTATACTAATCGATAGGATTATTATTCAGGATAAAATTTCTCTAACAAACATTTGATCTTAAAAATAAAAATGATCGTAAAATCTAACATTAACTTTATTTTGTTAACAATTTGTTATACTTAAATTATTTAACTGATAAATTGTTCGAAATGAGCCCCCTCGTTCCGGATACACAAATTTAGTCTCCGTAGAAATTCATTTCTTGTAGCCTTTAGCAAAGTGTTGTGGTGTATGCCCCTAATAACATTTTTTTTTTTAAACAAGGCCCCCAACGAGGCAGGCATCAAATTAAAACACGTTGTTCAGAATAATTGGCACTAGGCGGATGCTGCCGCAATTATAGGAGGCTCAACATGCACCAGTAAGAGCTCCAAGCAACATCCCATGTACTAAACCTAAATCTAATCTAATCTAAACTATAATACTAATGATAATAAAAATAAAAAAATTAAAATAATTGAAATAAATAATAATAAAAATGTCACATTACATGACACATTTTCTACAACCCTTAGCTCTTGCACGGTGTCATAACAGTTTTCATAAATAACATTTTTTACATTACGTTCATTAAAAAACTTGTGTACTAAATAGGTATTCTTTATGGATATCTTGTACGACAGACGAGAGTAAGACCAAATGTTTGTTAGAGAAATTTTATCCTGAATAATAATCCTATCGATTAGTATAATAAAATAGTGAGTGTTTGTTTTTTTTTAATTTTAGTTGGTTCGAGTCCCGGGCGAGCCAAGCGAGTTTTAGAAAATCTTTGAATGCAGTTTTGTTTCTTTTTAAAAATAGAGGAATGTTTCCTTTATGTAAAATGAGCTAACTTAAGGATTTAAGGTAGTTTCCCTCCAGGGCCCGATTTATCTTTCCACCCTGTATATATTCATATGCATGTGGTTATTTCAATATTACAAACAGACACTCCAATTTTATTTATATGTATAGATAAGAATAGTTTCATTTCGGGATCAAGGATTAAAGGAACTTTCGGTAATTATATTTATTTTAGCTTTTTTTTGTAAATTTTGTTATTTTTTTACGAAACCTATTCAACGAATGAATAAATTTAATAATTGTTATTTCACTATTTCATATACAAGAAATGCAAATCTCATAAAGCGTAAGAAATTTTAATTTTAATGAGGGAAATACGGGTTGAACTGTGTATTGAATAAGAAAACCTACTTATTTACCCCCAATACATATTTAAATGTAACTTTATGGGTAAAGTTAACTATTATAATAATCGAAACAAAAGATTTGCAGATCAAAACAAACGATTCCACTCTTAAACAAAAAAATTATGAAGTAGAAATTAATTTAATTTTTGTGTTCGATTATAGCAACATGTTTATTCAGAGCTTCAATATTAAAATGTTTATTATCACTTACAAAGAAAAATATCAGAAACTACATATTAGTTAGCAAAGAAGCGAAGATGAGTAATGTTATAATTTGATTATTGCTTAACTGACACACTAAAGGCAATGAAAAGATATTATTTTTTAAAAAAAAAAAATTACAATAAATAGGTAGGTACAGTTCATGACATATAATGCATGATTATTTTTTCTTAACAATAGTAAGAGCATTGATAATGGGAAGTGCTTTAGTGAGAAATGATAATGTTATGAATGCATGATATAATATAATAATACATAAAACAAATATAAGTAAGCATACTAGAATATTTATGAAGAGAAGAGTGCGTAATAATAAAAAAAAACTAATCACTATATATAATTTTTTTATTCACAATCTACAATTTACAAATTTATTATTAACTGCTGACTATGACAAGAATGTTTAATACATAAACATAATTTCGTCAGTAGACATAATTAATACAAACTAAACTAAGGCACATTATTTTAAAAAGTTAAATGCATTTAGAAAAATAAGTTAATAAGTACAAGTACTTTCTTACAATATTAAATGAAATTATTAGGTATTCCTAAGAACAGCTTTTTTACGAAAAAGATAAAATTCAAAGCAAATATTTTTATATCCTACTAAGTCGATAATAAAATCAATAAACATAATTATTATACAATCACACATTACATTCGGATTACAAAATAAGACGAAAACAAAATAATTAATTATTCAATAATTAATAATTAATTAATTATAACTAAATTATTTAATAAAAACAAGCATGGAACACCTTACAATTATTTAATATTTATACTTATTCTATAATAAAACTAGTATATTTAAATAGCAACAATTGACATCCTACAAGATCTATCGATAACATTCTTTGGAATAGTAACTGACAAGTACAGTAATATTAAAATGTAATATTTTCACAAAATATGCCATAGGTGTATAAATATATCTATGGCATGCATATACTTAATTTAATAAAGTGACTCGTATAAGCATATTGTTCACAAGATGCAGAAATTAATATCGCAAACGTTCGCGGTAACTACTTACTTACTTACATGTAACTTTATACTACACGAAAGTACTATAAGTAGCTGTTAGTACAAACAAATATCGTAAATGCATTTCATATAGACTTAATTTCTAATTGCGAAAACAAACTGCCATTATTACAAGAGTGTACAAGTCGCGTAGTCAAACTACATCTAGAAACTATCTGATGATCAGCATTATCTACATTATGGCACCAATAATCGTAATTATGTTTTCTTGTCGATTTTACGTATTTTTACGTCGTACATGATCGGTAATAATCAGATCGTTTCGTTATTTCGGATAAATAATAATTCATATCAACATTAAGGGCGCTTATTTCTTTTTCTAGTTGATTTAAATGTGCATTGTGATCATTGTACAGTTCCTCCATATTTTCTAAAAGTTTAAGTTGGCTCTGAGTTTCGCTAGCAAGTTTTGTGGCGCGATTCAATAAAACTTGTGCCCTTTGTCTAGAATCCGAAGTTTGACTTGCACGTTCTGCCAGTGACATATTGTTGCGTTTAAAATCTTGTCTAAGTTGTCTTGCCTTTTGTTCAGCGCCCTCAGCGCGATTTACTACATCATTAGCCTCATCTTTTACTTGCTCGGCATCACTTTCAATTTTTAATATATCTTTTTGCAAAGCGGAAAGGCGATTTTTAAGTTGTTCAACTTCTTCTTTAGTTTCGTTTGCTTTCTTCTGCGCTTGTTCAGTTTCCATAGCTATAGGGGTCAAATCACTCTTAGCGGCATCTATGTCGTCATTCGCTTTATTGATAGCATTTTCAGCTGCATCTTGTGCAGCTTGGGCTTCATCTAATGCTTCTAGAACTTTATTGGCCATTTCTAAAGTAATATTTGCTTCATTATTGACTGAAGTAGCATTTTGTTTTAGTGCCTTAGCTCTTTCTAGATCGGGTTTAGTCTCTGATATAATATTCTCGATATTAGTCAATTGCGAAACTGTATTATTTATACGTTGTGATAATTCTGTAATTTCTTTTGGTTCTATACTAATTGATAAATTGAGTATATCATTAGCTAAAGTTCTAACGTCAGCAGGCGTGTTGGTAGTATTTGATGAAAATTCTTTTAATTCTGATGTCAGTTCCTGACTTTCATTAGTCACACGTTCAGCCAAAGATTGAAATTCGTGAGCTTTATTAAATAGGTCTTTAGCCCTAGAACGAACAGAAATTGTATCTTGTTTCGCTTGTGAAACAGATCTAAACAAATCTTCAGCTGTAAGTTCATGTTCTTTAATTCTATGTTCTGTCTTATTGGCAAAATCTAAAGCTTGTTCAGCTTTGGTGACAGCTCCTTGATCACATGATATACCACCACATTTTCCACAGCCTGCACCACCACAAATATCGCAAGAATCGCTTTCTTGACCGCACAGTTTCTCGTTGAGTTTGGGAAACTGTGATTCTAATTGTGATAACTGTTCTTGTATGTCATCTAATTTTTTGTCATTTTCGTTTTGAGAATTGTTAAAGTTTAAATATTTCAATTCTATAAGTCTATCTGTACTTTTTATTTGCCTGTCGGTATTGCCTAAAAGTATTTGTACATTTTCTGCTTCATCGGCAGCTTTTAGAGCTCTTTGTTTAGCTTCGCGCGTTAGATTTAGTGCACCTTCTAAATTGGCCTCTTGTAACTTAGTAGCGTTGTTACTTAATTCATCAGTTTTACCCTTTAATTGGCTTATGCTGTTTCGTAGACCATCTAGTGTTACATTCCCCAAGTTTATTTTAGAAGTGACTGCATTTAAGTTGTCTTTGCGATCTTTCACTTTGTTCTCAGCTTCGTATAGTTTATTTTGTAAGCTGCTTATATTAGAAAATAATTCTTTAACCGTAGATTGTCCAATTTTAGCACTTTCCAAAAGATTCTCTATTTCAGTTAGTTTTTTTGTCATTTCGTCGAAATCTCTAGTATAAGCTCCAGTAGCTCCTACGACTTTGATTTTACTAGCATTACCAATTGCATATTCTGTTTGTAGTCTTAAGTCATTTATTATACGGTCCCAATTGTCAAAGCATTCACCACATGCATAACATTGTGGAGCATCACCGAGGTAACCTCTGGCACATGTGTTACAACTATAACCTCCAATGCCTGGTTTACAAACACAAGCACCATTTTCTCTTGTACATTGTGATGATAAGGATCCATATGGATCACATTCACATTCATGGCATTCCACGTCAGGATTACCCCAGTAGTTTTCTTGGCATTGATCACATTGCCTGCCCCCATGACCTGGTTTGCAATCACATTTACCAATATAAGGGTTACATTGTGAAGACACAGCCCCTACAGGATCACATTCACAAGGATCACAGCCAGTGCCCAGAGCGATTCTCCAATGATTTTCTGTACACTGGTCACAATTTATTCCCATTACATTTTTATGGCAAGGACATTGACCACTAGTACTGTCACAATTACCTTGAGTAAAGTTCGTTCCCAATTCCGAACAGTTACATTTGTAACATTCTTTTTTAAAAGCGTTCCCATAGAATCCTTCTTCACATATTTCACAATGGTCTCCAGCAGTATTAAATAAACATTTTAGACATTTACCAGTGTACGGATCACAATTGCCGGGTTTCGTTATATCAATGTTGTCGTTACACTCGCATTTTTCACACGTGCCTGTAATAGGATTTCCATAATAATTGTCAGCACATACATCACAAAGTAATCCAGCGTATCCTTCTTTACATTCACAAACCACGTCTTTAGTTTCTGGATCCAATTCACATCGATCAGCATGATTATTTTTATTCAGATCACCTTTGGTACCAGGACAGGGACAAGAGCGACAGGGTATATCAAATCCAAGACGTGGGTCTCCATAGTAGCCTTCGATACATCTTTCACACCGATGGCCTTCTGTATAATCTATGCAATCTCTACAAGCACCGGTTTTATCATCACATTCTACAGCATGTCCATTACAATCGCATTGCTGACAATTAGGGAAATTGTAATATCCAGGTTGACATAAGTCACAGGCCCGACCATATGTGTTAGCCCTACATTTACATTGACCACTAGTTACATCACAAAAATTATCAAGAGACCCTATACTATTACAATCACAGCGTTTACACCCAAATTTACTAAAACCATATGTACCTGGAGCACAACGGTCACATCTAGCTCCGACAATATTCTCTACGCATTGACAGTATCCAGAGTATTGATCACATTGATGACTTTTTGATCCAGTTAAATCACACTGACACGGTTCTGAGCCATTGCGAATATAAAAACCAATACTTGCGTGATATTTTTTACAAATTTCAGGGATATTATCTCTATTAAGGTCATAATAATATGGATTACCACAATCATATCGATCGAATTCATCCCTATTCGTGCTTCCGTTAGGGAAAAATGGTATGTCGTCAATCGAAGGAATAAGAACAATGGAATCAATTAATACCGAAGCTCGCGAGTTTGAAGTGCGTCCATCTTGTCTCCCTAAGTATATACGTATTTCAGTTTCTTTATTCTTTTCTAAACAAACAGATGGTGTTACTAATACACTACGTTGATTTGCAGGAAGTTTTGTATATATTGTATCATCTTCTGGACGAGTATTGGCACAAGGTGAATCTGAATCAATGGGTGAAAGTCTTTTTACATGTATTGTTGCTTCTTCCCAGTTCTGAGGTGATTGTGGTTCGTACCTGATTAAAACATTATAATCCATACTGGTTTTCAAATTGTTAACGACAAATACCAGAGTGCTTCCTTCTGGAATTTTCATAAAGCCAGGTCCAGTCCACGTCTCCTTCGATCCATCTGGATAATTCTCTCTTATAACAACGTGGCATACTTGACTTTGTATGGCATTATCGTCAATTTGAGAATCACATACACTCGATTCAGCTTCAACAACAATCGAATCAAGGGCTCCCACAAAGAAATTTTGTATAGGTTGATCACATCGGCGTCCAGAAACATTAGGGCGACACTTACATTGTCCGGTTATAACGTCACAGTCCCTATCTATTGAACCACCGGGGTCACAATCACATGCTAAACAACCATCGTCACTATCCGAGAGACCGTAAAATTCTGGTAAACACTGATCGCAATTTCTGCCAGTAACATGACGCTTACAGAAGCAGTTGCCTGTGGCAGCATCGCAGCCTCTTTCGTTGATTGTACCTAATCTATCACAAGTGCACGATTCGCAGCCTTCTGGATTTAAGGGGTCGAAATTCCAATATCCATCTTTACACCGATCGCATCTCTGACCGTCAACATTAGCCTTGCAGAGACAGCGGCCAGATGTTCTATTGTTAGTTGCATCTGTTTCATCATCACATAGAACTTCTTTATCTGTCGTGCCTTCCGGATCGCAATCACATGGTTTACAAATGTCTGGACTTTGGATGTCTAAATTTGGGTCACGATAAAATTTACGCTTACAACGTTCACAGT
This sequence comes from Synanthedon andrenaeformis, assembly GCA_936446665.2. Taxonomy (NCBI): domain Eukaryota; kingdom Metazoa; phylum Arthropoda; class Insecta; order Lepidoptera; family Sesiidae; genus Synanthedon; species Synanthedon andrenaeformis. Next base: position 5,116,616 of record OW387781.2, on the reverse strand, counting down.
TTATTCCCATTGTATTATGCTGACAGTTATCACACACTCCGCCGCTAATTTTACCAGTTTTATTATATACAGCAGGATCGAAGTGGCACGTAGTTGCATGGTTATTGCATGTACATCTTTTACAGGCGTTAGATGTTTTCCCCACAGCCGGTTGCCAAGGAAGGTCGTTGTAAAAATCTTCACAATATTCACAATTTAGTCCACGAGTATTATGTGTACACTCGCAACGTCCATGTACCATGTTGTTTTTCGATTCAACACCGGGCATTGGTAAACACCTAGATGCATGTCCGTAGCATGAACACGATCCTCGCACAGTCATTTCATAAATGGAATAATAGTACTTTTCTTGTATTTCAGCTCTGTTGTCTAATAAGTCATCACCGAGCGTATGCAATTTAGTAAAGTTGATTCGTAGATTGGTCATTCGCAGCAAGTTCTGCACCTCCTCAGAGTAAGGATTTGTTACATTTATGGTGGGTGGTAGAACTCTAAATATCACTTCACCTTCTGTAGATGGCGCTACACCTGAGTAACGAGATTCGCATACAACCTCCGATAAAGAGCGCTGAGAATGTCTTGGAACTCCCGGGAAAGCTTCATCACAGTTATGCGCAAAGTAGCGATATACGCGCCAGGTTTTTCCAAAGTCAAAAGATCTTTCCACTAACATAGCCGCCGGGCGAAACGTTTTGAATTGGATAATTAAATGCGTAAGATGAAACTCGGCCTCCATGTCCAGTTGAATAGTGACGTTCTCTTTTCCATTTTCTGACTGCCACCATGATTTGTTACGCGTTCCGGGATAATATTTATAAATAATATTTTGTATTCTGTGATTCAGGTTTGGATTATTTATTGTATTATTAGTAGAATCGCACCAAAAACACTTTTTTCTGTCTTCCAAATGCGATACAATACAATATCGCTCCCTGCCGTAGTGTCCACATGTTGAAGAGGCAAACAGGCGAGACTCGCGTCCGATTAGAAGATTTCCCGTGGCGGGATAGCAGGAGCTAAGTTCACAAGCTCGATCTAAGAGGCGGGGGTCGGCTCGAAGTCGGTCGCGTTCCCGGTTGTATACGGCGGCGCCACTAGAGATAACAGCCGCGACGATAAACAAAGCGCGCAGCTTCATGGTGCGGTCCGGTTTCTACGCGAGCCGCTCACTGCACTGCCGCTACCTACCTAGCCTCGCCGCCCGCCGCTCATACACTCTCGCGCTGCCTCGCGTCCCCCTCTGCCCCCCTCTGCCCTACTTGCACAGGGATGTATTTACGGCACAGAATAAAAGTAAAAGTATCCACTCCGAAACAATATTAAATTAAAAATTCATTTGTTCAATGTTACGTCCTAACCCAAACTAGCGACCCCCACCGGGTTTTGCACGGGCGCAATTGATAGATGGTATTTTTAAATATGTAGGTGCCTAATAGTTTCCAAGGCTTTAGTTGGCGTAAGCCATACAAACCAAAGATTTATGATACAATACAAACACTCAAAAAGCATTCGGGACTATTTTCATTCTGTTAAAATTTATTTTATTTAACTAAGGTGAATTAAGATATGTAGTTGGAATTGGAAAAAGCATCAAAATACATTATGTAAGTAATGATTAGTCTGGTTTTATACAACTCACAGCGTTGTTTATCGACACTTCTATACTTACTAATATCATAGACAGAAGATTTGTATGTTTGTAATGAATAAATTCAAAAACTACTGGACGGATTTTGAACTCCTTCACCTATAGAAAGCTACATTGTCTATATTTTATATAGTTACGCGAGCAAAGTCGCGTGCAACAGCTAGTATTTTATAAAGATACAAGGACTGATTGGTGTGCAACAGGTAAGTAGTGCTCAATAGTGCTCAACGTGTCGTCACGTTTGGTCTAGTGGACAGTAACCCTAGCTGTTAACCAAACGGTCGCGGGTTCGAATCGCGCTAGGGGCAAATGTTTGTGTTAACATTTACCTTTGTACCTGAGTCATGGATGTTTGTATTTATAATATGTATGTATTTACAAAAAAAAAGTAATCTATGTATTATATCAACTGTCTGGTATCCATAATACAAGCATTAAGTTGCTTAGTGTGGAACTAGATGGTGCTGTGTGGAATGTGTGGAGATTATTATATTATATTCTCATCATCTGTAGCAAAATATGTATTGTTAAAGGAATTGCTACTCTGAAACCGAAAATGCACTTATCTAGGAATAGAATTTCATTATAAGATTAGCTCAGGCATGATATAAACGGGCAAAATCTGACAATTATTGTCAGACGGAATGCGGTCCCGTGCAAGGCGACGACCGCTCCCGCCCGCGCGCCCTCTCCTACCGTTCTCCGAAATGAGCACTAAGCAACAAAAATAACACTGCCTTTCGGGATGCGCTTTTTGTTTTGGTCATAAAAACAAAATAAGCTCCTTCCTTATTCATAATGCATGTTAGACGACATAAAGCCTAAATTCTTAGTCATGTTTATAATATCAATCTAATCACATTTGATGTATCTAAATTGCCTATTATGTGCTTGTTCATTGAGACAAAATAGAAGGATCTTATTTTTATTATATTAACTAGATACCTTAAACATTTAAAAATGTATTAAAAAACTAGTTTTCAAAATAACTTTAACTTTGTTTCCAAAATGACCTGAAGCAATAAGATATGGTAGTGAAAAAGAAGATTAATGAACCATTTAATGTAGGTAATAAAATTTACTATAATATTGTCATAATTTGTCCGGCGTGTACTGTTGTACGAGTCACGAGGCGATAGATATTACAAGCTCGACAGAACCGTCCAGCTTCCGTTCCACGCATCCGCCACTGACCAAGCAATTGATAATATTGATAGGTACATCTTTTCCGAAAATTACATATACTTCTCTTAGAAAAAATGCAACAGACAGATATATACTGGAATATTATCATAATAATAATAAAATCTAACAAGAGTTTTGAATAGTTTTCAAAACAAAGGTACATTTACAAAAGGGTTGACTCCCTTTTCTTAATAGTTCAGTGGGTTTGACTGGTTTGAGAACAAAACAGTTAAATGGTTCGTTTATGGTTCATTTCACTTTTCAATAGGTAGGTATAACAAAGATACTTAATGATTTGTATACACAGCAAACGAATAATTCAAATCTGGTTTTCTTATGCAATAAACGTTTTACGATCGTTTTGGCATTTAAGGGTTCTTTTAAATGTCGAAATATAGCCTTCAAAATTTCTTGTGTACGAATTGTACGAAACTGTTTGTGGGGAATATTTAGGACTTTTTTAATTATTAATTGTACGCCACAAAACCCAAAAGCATTCATTTTATTTTATATTCATTGAATCGCCTGGGTCTAATTTATTTCAGTAGGTATCCAGTCTACTTCTTAATGTTATCATTTATAGGTATATTTGTGGTTTCAATGGATATATTTATGGACAAATCACACATGTTCCTAACATTATATTCACCTAATAACATTAAGGCTAATTTTAATTACCACATTTAAAGATTTCACCTACTCAGGTTGCTATAGGGTGAAACAATTTACAATTACAATGACGTCATTAGCGGTCACATTAAAACATTGCGGGCTATTTGACGACCAGCAATAGATAACTGACAACAGTTTCGACAGTTAAATATGTACCTATAGATAACCCCTTATCAGTGTCAAGTTAACTATAATAGAAACATGGACTTGTGCCCTGAAAATAATTGTTTCAAATACCTACTTTAAGTGATGTGTCAAATACAATTTAATAGTGGCAGTCCCGCAGTCATAAATTGGCTGCGAAAATCGCCCTTTACAAGAAACAGCACTTAAATGCCAAAGCCCAATTCTATATCTCCAACTTTTTCCCCTATCCTTTATCCCACTACAGTCGGTGGAGCACTTACATTTCTCATTCCTACCAAAAATGACCAAAATAAATGTAGCGCTGAAATCGACTCGCAACATTTATTTAGTTACTTTTGTTTTTGGTATTAATCAATACTAATAATAAATCTGTAAGGGTCGGTCATGGAGTAAGTTACTTTGTTTTGAGAGATATCGTGTTTATAGCCTCTATACATGATACCGAAACTAAATTGACGATTTTTAGAATTTTTTTCTGTATGTATGTATGTTCCTACATAACTCTGAAACGAATTAACTGATCATGAAACTTGGTGGATAAACATTTGGACGTATGGGACACAGGATAGGCTACTTAACATTTTTCAACGCGGACGAAGTCGTGGGCACCAGCTAGTTTAAAATATTTTTAAAAGTGTTAAAAGACTCGCAGTTCAGTGCTATTTTGTGTTCTCTCTTGCTCTAACATAGGAAATCACAATAGTAACTAACTTTTCGATAAAAAAAGTTACTGTTAAAATGCTGTTCAGTAATATACAAATGCGCTGCGACCCTGATAGTATAAGGGATAAAGAAATAGGATTATCCATTTTATACCCATTTATAATATAGGATAATCCATTGTATACTACACGTTAAGGGCCAACAGTTTTATATAATCGTATCTTCAATAGGTACTATGTATTGAAGATACGATTCTATAAAATAAAAAAATATATAAATATATTTACTTGTTACTTGAAGATCGAGCACCCCAAAACTTTTTAGACTTTTTTAGGATCCATATACCTAAATACAGAAAATCGAAATATTTCTATGTTAGCAGATCTGTCTTTCTCACTGTGAATGAACGCTTTCGCATCGATAAGAGTTCATTCTCAAAAGGCGGTTACGATGTCAAAGTTCAGTGACGATAAACATACGACTATAGACCGGCCTATTTTATCTGTTACTATTGTCGGATACCATACTAATAAAAGTATCACACAATTACCAATAATTATATAGTAGGTATTCACCTATACACATGAAAATAATAAGAAAATAATTACACACGTGCGATAAGCTGGGGTCGGATCGCTAAGTAATACATGGTAATACTTATTCAGTAAAAAGATGGTGACGACTTGTAGTTATAAGCAATGGCATAAGTCGTTACTTATGCCAGTTATATACTGCGTTCAGTGGTTAAAGTATTCAGGATAAATAAATTTTAACCGTTAAAAATTTAATTTAAATAAAAAATAAATAAAAAGTAGGATTAACAAGAAACAGTTTTTAATTCTGATAAAAAAGTATTAATAGTATGTACGAGTCATTTCTGTGAGTAAGTAGGTACAAATAGTTCTTACAATGTTTTCGTATCGTAGAAGGCTATATACAATTATATACATACTATATACAATTAGTATATTTACTCATTAAATATAAAAACGTGCAACTAAAGTCTTATATAAAAATAACGGAAAACTCACGCCGATCGTATTTTGATTTATATACCTACTGCTTTTGCTTTTACACTTTATTACGGTACTTTATCGATTTGTAGATATAATTATTATTAACATTGATAAAGTTGCCGAAAAATAAATGATACTAAACGCCACCATGATCCTTCTATTCTATTGTGTGTTATGTAATATAAGCTTACGTCCATCCCTGTAATTAACTTCAGCCAGTTTCCCTCATTTTCTCAACACAGAGAAGCTCTTAAAAACTATTTTTTTATCTACTGACTTTCAGTGAACATAAATAGCTTCAGTGAACAATAGATGTAGCATAAGATTAATAGTAGGTACTAACTTCATTTCAAAATTTTATAACTAGCAAACAGGAAGGTATCATAAGATCATCTATAAATCCAAATCTAAATACGTGCGCAGTTAATGTGTGACCAGTCGTTAAAAGTTCATTTCTGGACACCATTTACGACGTTCGTTGACGAACATAAACTAGAGGCTGAAGTAATGAAATCTTTATATAAATAAATCGAACGTGATTCCTTATATTATAAATACTCTGTTTTGCAAAATATTACCACACAGATTATATGCCTACTAGTAACTATTACCACATAGTAGGTAACATAAGAACAGTAATTAGTTAAGGAATAGCCCAAGAGACAATCGAAAGCGCCTTTCACAATTTAGTTACTTAATTATGAAATTGTAGTCGATATTTTAGCATTAAAATGAGAAAAGTGTGTGAATTCTGAACCTATATTATGATTAACATTTTTAATTTTTATTTATTAAAAATTTTTAAAAGCTTCTGTTTAAATTTTTACTTTTAATACTTTATGACATTAGATATCTCATGCTAGGTTGTCATTTAATAGGCGTCGCAGTTTCTACAGCAGGATCTGACATTCTCTGTATGTTGCCCCGTATCTTAGCAACTTTAGCAATCACCTAATTTTAGGTGACGCGTTTACGTTAGGATCTTAGGTCGGTGACCTCACATTATCTGGATAGTTTCACATGCAAACTTCCGCCATCAAAAATGGATTCGTCAGTCATTCTAAAAATAAATACATATCAAACTTCCAAAGTAGGTACTTAACTCATTCAAATTGCAACTATATAGGTAGATATTTAGGTACCTACAAAAACTTAGTTAAGTCACGTGTGGAGCGGACCGTTTTAAAAAAATTAAGTAGGTTCTGACAAAAATTTTCTTTTTTATTATAGGTATTACTGACATTTAAAGACCTTAAATGAACACATCATATTTTTTACCTATACATTAATTAGTTATGCCAGCGGGCAAACACTGATATATCGTATTAATAAGTGCACCTAATATTGAATTAAAGAGTAGGTACCTTCGTACCTAGCTTGTAATTCAATCATCAGAATTGTTATAATGTAAGTCTTGTTCATGGAATCCTGATGTACTTAAGCACACTTAAGTCATATACTTATGACGCGTATATTGCATTCTAAACATAAATACCGTTCGGTATTATCAATATCTTATTAATGTCCGTTCTTTTTTTATTGAACAAAAACGTAAACAAATATAGCGTCGCCAGGATCACTGACCTGTTTTAGAGATAGTCCAGTCATTATATCCGAAAAAAAGGCAAAGAAATCAAAATGAACATAAAAAGCTGATTTTTGAATATTGTGTTGGGGGGGCTCAGAAAAGCTTAACTTCAAATTTTCGACCAAGATTTCCTATGAGCTTTCGCCGCCATCTTGAAAAGGGGGTAAATTTTTATTTTTTTTGCGATAACTCGGCTCTCCCCCATGATACGAAAATTTTGATGATATATTTTTTTGTTGCTTTTTTTATGCTCTACAATTTAGGTCATTAGCATTTTTCCTTTATTGTTGATCGTTGTTGAGATATCGGACGAGAAAGTTTAAAATTGATATGTTGAAACTTGTGTTTTGCTATTCTCTCTTTTCTCATAAAATATATCGAAAATATGTCTATTATCAAACTTGTAGTAGCATACTGATACTTACAATGTGCTTTTTAATTTTTTTTTCGGACAAAAATTACGATTTTGAGCGCCCCGTAAAGTTGGCAAGTCCGCGCGAAGTTTCGATTTCATAGCTCGTGCGGTTGTGTTAATATGTTTCGACGGATTAATGGTTCCAGAAAAAATATATTAAAATACATGTTAATTATGTTTAAGTTTAATTATGTTTAATTATGTTAATGTTAGTCATGTTTAATTATTGTATAGGCTATAAAACTATATACCTATACAATAATTAAACATGACTAACCCGCAACGAACGACGCAAAAACGGGGTGTTATAAGTTTCACGTTTGTGTCTGTATCTGTCTGGGAAATCGAAGCTCTCAAACGGATAGGCCGATTTGGACCCGGTTTTATTTTTGTTTGAAAGCTGACGTGATCGGCTGCCTTATTATCTAACAGCAGACGACAGACGACAGGGATTGTTATTAGCTATAATTTATGAAAATCTGTTCTGGCGTTTGAAGACCATCAGCCTATTTCCTAGTTAACGAAGGAATTTCACTAACTACCAAATGTTCGATTGATGTGAAATTTAGTAAGGTAAGTTCACCAAATAAGGCCTACCTTAATTTTTTTATTACCTAACTAGCAGGTTTATAATAAAAATGCATTGGTAATTTGAAATACTTATATTTATTTATTAAACTTTGTAATAAATGAAACAAAATTGCTTTAGAAACAAAAATCAAACTTTTGTGAACACAAATAACTAAAATGTCACTTTGGCCTTATTGGGAACCCTGTGTCTTAATAAAGCCTTAATAAAAACAAGTAAGCATTCAACTTCTTAAATAATACAAAACGTTGTCAATACTTATATTAAATCTAATGAGATCCTATTAATTACTTTTGGTCATTTTAGATCAGACTTAACGAGTTTCTCATCATGTAAAAGTACTGTAGTACTTATTGATCAGCCTTTTTCATCTTTTTTTTTAAACAATCTCCTGAACAGTAAAATATTTTATTAGCGGGTGTGAGTCCAACACACACCTCATGATACCAAACGCCACAATTAAGACATTGTCGCATATCATCAACTCGATCTTCTTTACAAGCTGGACAGTACCAAGAAGGTTTATTATCGTGAAGTTTTGGTTTAGATCCCGTAAGCTTATCTGCTGTAATTGACGCTGATTTTCGTGTCTTTGTGTTAATCTTTATCATGGAAGAAGTACCAGGAACATCTTCTACTCTTGACGATGGTACAGTAATCTGTGATGTGGAATTCGTAGCATTGTCACCAAACAAATCTTTTCCATCTGTTGCGAAGTCCATTGAGCCCTTTTTTTCCTTGTGGTAGAAGCTGGTGATCCGTTTTCCATGATGTTACTGAAAACAAGGGTTTACTATTTTACTGTGATACTTTTCTAACTGACATAAAACATTGTCCTAATAAGACCTGTACCTGTGGCGTTATAAGGCCTATACATTATTTTTATAGGCTTTATTAGGGCATGGCACATGGGTAAACAAAACAACAATTATATGGAATACACCGATATTACAGTTTTTTCACTTATGTGAGGAGATGGCTAAACGTATAATTATCCTATAGACAAAACACAGCACACCGTGTACGAATAAAAATAAAAATACTTACTGTTTACTCTGCCAGAATTTTATAAAACCAAGTGTACGCTCCGCGTCGTGGTTGTTTTCGACTGCAGGTTCCAACACGCTCGCGGCACGGGCCACTTGCTGTGCTTGTGTGCGTTAGATAATGGACACGCACACTTCTACAAACATTGGCGGCCATTTGAAATCGTGAAGCGGGAAATTTAAAAAATAGGCCTTATTAGGACATAGGCCTTATTTGGCTCACTCACTATACAAGTAATGTTACTTCGGTGGTATTTCTATGACATGGTAACCTTGATTGATGATACTGCAACATCAAGTAAGTACTTAGTCCGCGGAACAACCAACTCCTCACTACTCTTCAGCAGCTTACGGCAGATATAGCGTGTTGGGGAGTTTTTCTGTTCACTGGTTTGGTCTTATTAGAAAGTTGGGGGGGTTACTTTATAATTTTAATTATAGCCTGTTTAAACAATATAAGATATTAGGGATAGCAAAAAAGGAGTCGTTTTGTTTGAATTAGAACTATTGTTATTCTATTTGGGTACGCAGATTTTGCCCCGACCACAAGCATTTCAATGTGCTCAACAGATGTGCAACATTACATACCATTCAAATGGTCGCTTTAATTATTTTTATCCAACAATGTATTCTTGTTTAACAGGATTTTTTTTAAAAATAGGTATAAAAAAACCTATTTAAAAATAGACATATCTTACATACAGTGTAGTAGTTAATATTTAACTACTATGACAGTACCTATCAATATTGCAAAAAATATGCATGTGATATTAAATTAAATGTACAAAAATTATATTTTGTACGCTTGCTTAGCAATATCTCTGCTTAGCAAACGCAAAATAAAATAATATATAAGAAAACTATATTCTTTACATGTATTGTGTAATATAGAAGATACTCGTAGATAACCCGCAATTTAAATTATATAATTAACCAATTATTATTTTATACCTACTAACAAACACTTCATAGTGATTTCACGTGGTAGTTCCCTGGGGATCGTGAAGAACGAAAATATATTTTTTAAATCTATGATTGATAATTTTTTAGATAATGTATATTGATTCAATCAACTGTACGTCGACTAAAGGCACGAGGTAAGGCTAGTCATAATAATATATAGCCTACATTAGACATGGACCAGTAGTTCCAGAGCAACTCCAATACACAATAAAACAATACACAATTTTACTTCTTTCTTTATAATACTACTAGCTGTCGCACGCGACTTCTTCCGCGTAACTTTATAAAATATAGCCTATTTTACTCCCTAATAATGTAACTTTCTAAAGGTGAAAGAATTTTTAGAATCGGTCCAATAGTTTTTAAATTTATTTATTACAAACATACAAATCTTTTCTCTTTATAATATTAGTATAGACTAGGAGGCGGGCTAGGGCATGCCCGGGTGCAATTGGGAGAGTTTAGTATTAATAATACTTATATAGCCTACGTCCACCTGGAATAATGTACCGATCGAACTGTGAAAGCACGCGACGGCGTGTTTTTGTAAAATAAGCTTTCTTTAGCAAGTACGTAAAGTTGATTTATCAAAGAAACCCTTGAATTTCTGAGACTCAAAAACATTTTTCTTATTTTAAAGTTGTCAATCATTCTTGTCTATGCTAATATTATAAAGAGAAAAGATTTGTATTTTTGTATTTCTGTTGGTAATGAATAAATTCAAAAACTACTGGGCCGATTTTAAAAATTCTTACACCTATAGAAAGCTTAAGAAGTCGCTCGGACGAAGACTGTCTTAAGATTTTTTTTTTTCAAATAAATTTTATATGAAGATGCATGTCATTTAAAAGTATGTTGTAACATGTAAAATTTGCACACACCACTCAACGTGGTCTGTGCAATGCATTCATACTTGATACCAGTGCATAGACTACTTTTGTCAATTAAACTATGACATCAAAATAATGTGATTGCTTATGCCATGTGTCGGCGAGGTGGGAAGCGTGAGAGTGGAGGGGGAACCGAATCAATAAAAGCGCGGACGGAAGCGGGAGCTCTCTCTCTCTCTGACCTTTCGGACGCGAAGATACATATTAGAGCAAAACCAACACCATACGTTAAGTTGACCGCCATTTTTCTACTTGTACCCACTGTCGTCGATAACTTCGAGGACCACTGACGATATCGTGATTATATGATCGATCATCGCCGAGGTGCTTGTGGCCCCCCGCGCTGACATCCAGGAGGTTGTTGTACTGTTCAATTTATTTCTTGTAATTACTTGTATTATCACTTATTATTATAATAAACCTGTGTTGTGGCAGTATCTTGTTTAATTTGTTAGGCTGCTCCCCTTCACCTCTCTAGCAAAGGCGCCCTTGTCTCGTGTTCGTACCTGCTGAACCCTAGCCGGTGGTAAGCTGTCTGGGTGCTCGCAAAGCAACATAAAACACAGCACACCAGAGAGGTTACAATGTAAGTAATGTAAATGTGATGTAATTACACCATATTTTACCACATATTGGTAGGTATTAAATAGGATGACGCATACTGTAGAACACAAGAAGGGTAACAATAGCGCTGACGATAACTGGGCAATAAGATAAAATGTAGAAGCGTAACAAGACACATTATGTCATTTGGTTGTAACTAAAGAATTATCACCATCTCGTGTACCCATGAAAAAAAGAATGAAATTAAATCAAAATGTTTCCTCAAGGTAGCAAATGATAATGACAATAATTGATGAAGGCACACAGTATACAAGGGCCTGTCAACGAAGAAGCTTAGGGTTTTAAATTAAACTACCAGTCTACTGGCAGGACTTCACATATCTTGAAAGAACACAGCAGTCTTCTAGAATGCACAATTTTCTTTAGGGCCTATGCACACAACATTTTATTTAAACAAACTGATGATGCGCATTGAAAGTAGGGTTGCCAACTTTTTCTATCAGAAATAAAGTACATACACTAAGGCTAGAGAAGAAAATTGAACACTAGGTATAATATTTTATTTTTTTAAATATTTTGTTACATATTTTATATGTAACAAAAATAAATACGCGCCAACGATGTGCAGAACATGCGCTAATCAAAAACGTGCGTCGTCGGCGTCAATCGACTATAATACTTGATACAGTCTCATACAAAACAAAACCCAATAAGTGGCATAACGCTAAATCTATATACAGATATTAATATCATGCATTTACATATATTACAAAATATATAAGAAAATGTCTTAAAATGTACATACAGTTTTTATAAAATTTAACTTATACACTGAGGTCGTAAGAAGCACTGTGGCATGTTTGCGGTCGAACGGAACGAATTATACTAATACAAAAGCGCATCCTAATGTTCAAGTGGGTGCTCATTTGCTGAGGAAGTTTTTTTTTGTAGCTGACTGTGTATCTAGTACTATAACCGATCGACGGTCGTCGGTTCGTTTGCAAAAGACGTCGTGTGCATAGGCCCTAACTCCACACTTTTGTATCTATTGGGTAGAACGCTCGCTGGTTTATTTAATGGTAATTAGGGACTAACCTGCGCTGTGCGTGATGAGCAGCACGCAACAGACGACGCACCTGCCGCAGCCTTGCCTCCCACGCAGTGCACGCATCCCCTCCACTTCCAGCGCCCCCGCCGTCCACAGACGACACCACCCACTGTTGCTCTTCAATCTACACACGTTTGGTCTTGACGAATCTTTGATGACACGTTCGGTCTAGTGGCTAGTAACCCTAGCTGTTAACCAAACGGTCGCGGGTTCGAATCCCGCTAGGGGCAAATGTTTATGTGTTAACATTTACCTTTGTACCTGAGTCATTGATGTTTGTATTTATAATATGTATTTACAACAAAAAAAAAAGTAATCTATGTATTATATCAACTGTCTGGTATCCATAATACAAGCATTAGTTGCTAACTGTGGAAGTAGATGGTGCTGTGTGGAATGTGTGAATTTATTATTTATTCATTTATATTTAACTAATCATGTTAACTACACCAATTAATTTATTTTACTGGTTCCGCTAAAATAAAAATAAAACAATTGCCACATGTATGACGGAGCATCACTTGAGTACTGCATCACCGATTTTGCTGTTGATTTTCAGGTTTTTTTTTGTAAAATCAGCTGGCAAAGTCCGAAATTTGGTTGGTATTTTTATATGAAAGTAGCTAGTGCTCGCGACTTTGTCCGCGTTGAAAAATAAAATATATGAGTAATATAACGCCTGAAATCTTTATCGCTGTGATGCCAGTGGCGCCACCGTAGTGACAGTGGCGTCGTAATTTTTTAAAAATTTTTAGACTATCTCTTGGGAATTTAACATTTTTCCATTATAAAAAGTATTCTATATATATGTTAACCCAGGTATAATAAACTATATTGTGGCAAATTTCATCTAAACATCTAGTCAGCCTCCATCTAATTGGCACAAACAATACAAGAAAATAAAAAAATTGCTCACCTTGGCCAATAGGTCCTTGTAATCGGTGACGATGGGGGTGGTACGCTTCGCCTTGTCAGTGTGATAGGCGAGAGTCAGCCGCGCGCCAGCGAACCACAGTTCGAGTTCATTCAGAGCACTCCTCACGGCTGCCTCGCTCGATGCACTTGCACTTATTTTCTGATAACATTACAGATTGCTATAACTTTTTTTATGTTAAGATCCGCAGACAGGCTAACGGTCCACTTGGTGGTAGGTGGCCATCGTCGCCTATAACACATGCAACGGCATAAGTGCTGCAACTCACCTGTAAAGCTTTGATGTTTTTCCTAATGTTTCGTGAAACTGTTAAGAAATCCATTAACTGCAATGTGTCAGGCTTCTTGTACTCCATCTCGAAAAGATTGAACACCTCTCGCCAGTGGCGCTCCGTGAAGTCAGAGCCTCGTAGATACTTCAGCAGTGATGTTAGATCCTGTACAACAAAACCATCAGATATTTATTATTACTAGCTACAATAAAATGAATTAACAACCTTTCCTGATTGAGTCGAATCTTGAGGAATGTGGTGGTTTAAGCCGCTAGGTACATTAAAAAAGTAATCTCTTGTAGGATCTTGCTATTAATTACAAAAGAGACTATTTTTTTAATCTAATTAAGTCGACGGGCAGAATGACGGTAGGTACGTTCTATGGCTACCGTCACCTGTAACAAAAAAAAACTGCAGAATCACACTATGTTGTACTGCTACTACTATTCTTGATCTTGACCATTTTTATGTTAAACTCAACAGACAGGCTTACCGTCCACTTGATGGCAGGTGGTTACCGTCGTCAACACGAGCAAGTGCGCTGGCGACCATAGTTTGATTAAGGATAAGGGATAGGAAAGTGGGCTCTGGCATCCTTTACTTACTCACCGAAACACAACAATACACACGCACGCTGTTATTTCACTGTGGGCTTTTGTAAGGGGGTGGTTACCGCCGCCAGATGATTGTGATACGCAGTGTGCCATGCCACAACTTTACTTACTGTATATTTATCTATCTCCTGTTGTATAAAGAGTGTGAGTGTGGTGTAAGGCTCGAGTCTAGACCTCCATGTCGAAATGAATTCGTCCAGCAGATGCAGCTTGTTTTGGAAAACCACCCACTCTTGGGAAGAGAGCTTCTCTAACTCTGCAAAAAACACGTAAATAAAAAAAGATACTTTGAAAAATGGATACCTTATAAAATTAAAAAAATAAACGAACCGTCATTGTACTCCTTCAATACTGTCCAGTTGTTGACATCCTCCGTTATCATTTTTTCCATTTCTTGCCAAGTGTCATTTATTTCTAACTTCATGTCGAATTTTTCACATTCTTTCCTGTAACGATAAAATAATAGAACATTTCCGATTTCTTGTGCCCTACTACAGCCAAAAATACAATAGAACACTTACAGTAACTTAATACAAAGACTTATATGTTTTTTTTTAGAATCAAGTTACCGAAAACATCAGTTTTTAGTTTACTGCATAAATTTTCAATAATAAGTCGCTTCAAACATGGATAATGTAAGGTAATGTATTTTTTTTCTTTCATTTATATACCAAAACCGTGACTAGAGAGACTGTTACAAAAATTCAAAGCATGAAAATACCTGTTTGTTCAAATTGAATAGATCTTACATGAGTTGGTCCCTCTGGTGGACGTAGTGGGAGCACTGCGCCTGCGCATCGAATACGGCCTGACACCTGTCCAGCATGTCACGGTAGGTGGCGCGCGTGTCCTCGTGACGAGCGCGCGTCTGGCTCCAGCGCGACGTCCACCCCTCCACGGCGCTATTCAGGTTTGCCCACTCGCCGTTCAAACTAGACTTCACTATTTCAGCCTGTTGAAAAAAAAAACAATGTATTCACTAAATAATTTCACTACACATTACTAATAGTCAGTGATGTCGCTTAGCAGGGTATTCCTTCTGACCGGATAACCGCGACAGACTTGTGTCTTCGATTGAGATAATAATATTATCCGAAGTTTCAAATTGGGGTTACTCAAATCTTGTACAATTCAACCTCTGTAAGATACAAGTATGTGCTTTCACCATTTGTAGCGACACTTAAATTTCAGGAATTTCTCTCGATTATTCCCCTCGAAATATCGAAGAGCATTGGTACCGTAGGGGTGAACATTTCGAGCAAGTTTTGGTGTCATTTCGGAGAGGGATCTACTCTAGATTTAAAAAAATTGGCCTGTTCGCAGGCTTCGCTACTCCGGCGTAAAATATCACACCGGTATAGCGCCTTCTTCTTAACAAGACCCAGATTAGGCCCAAAATGGAGTACTGCTGTCACCTCTGTCTGGGCTGGTACGCCAAAGTACCAGCTGGATTCATTTGACACCTTGCAGCGTCGAATTGTTGTCAATCTAATGCTCACACACTAACGACTAGACCTACTTAGTTTAAGATGTGTTCTATGAGCTGTACAATGAGTTGTTCCGATGTCTACATTAAATTTTTACCAACGTACTGCGCGCTATAGATTCATTAAAATTACTTGGTTGTAATGATAACGAAACATGATGTAGAAAATGTAGTCACATACCTGATGTTCAAACATCTGCTGATGCGTGTTCATATTGTCTCGAACCCTGTGCCATTCCCGTACGATTCCGTCGACGGAGGCGTCGCCACCCCACGTACGCAACATGTGACCCTTGCGCTTTAACGCTTCCACCTTCATCTCAATCTGTTAATACATCAAAGTATCCACTTGTTATTACAACATCTGGCAATATTATAGTATTTCTGGTATTAAATGTACATTTAATTAAAATAATAAAATAAATAAAATAAAATAACATAATAAAGTAATAAATAGTAGCAGAACCGATATAGGATATACATATATAAATAACGTTAAAATCCAAGTTCAGTTTAACTCCAAAATATTATTATTGTTTGTTCTTGTAATTATTAATATTTTATTTTTGTATTATTACGATATATATTTGTATTTTTCTGCAGTACCTAAGCTGTTACACCAAACTACTTATATGTAGTTTACCTATTTGAATTCTATCCAATGCGATCCAGTGTGTGCGAAACTATGTACAGTAAAGGTAAGAAAAGGTTCATCACCTTAAAGTCGACATTTGATTGCACCAGGGCAGTTATCAGTCATGCCAAATTTTAATTTAAAACTTAGTGCTTTAGTTTCAAAAGGTACTAAAAGTCTACGACCTGATAAAGGAATGAGTTTGAAAACTGAGGAAGGTTTTCGTACCCCGTTTGTATTGTACCAAAATATTTGTATTAAACATTAGATGTTACATTACCTCAGGCATCTTGTCCCGCAAGGCCCGTTGTTGTGCGCTGATCTCTGCGAGTTGTTTAGCGTTTTTGGGTAAGGTCTTGTTTTCCATCATGACGTGGACGCTGGCGATAAACGCGTCGATGTCTGTGTTATTGTCTCTGCAACTCGTCTGCAGCGAAGACATGAGACTCGCCCACAAGTTACGAGTCTGCGCCTCGAATTCGCGTCTCAAACCAGCCGTCACCACGGTTATCCAACCAATTTTCTCGTCTTCACTGTAATATTTTGATATTTTGAATAATTTATTTCAAAATACTTTAAAATACCCTATTCGTGAGGGGAGCCCCCTATTTCCAAAATATTTCCGATATATTGATTAAACTATTTGTCAATATCTAATGCACGAATTAAAACGTATACAACTGAAATGGGAATGATTTGTCTCATCCAAAAATAGCTTCTGATTTTATTCGAGGCGCTAATCTCGCGTGTGTCAATTCAATTTCTCCACTATGTTTATTTAAATTATGCAACAAATTTTAATTTTTTAAAATAAATTCGATAAGTTTTAAATAAACTTGTCTGTTGGTATTCAATAGAAGGTGTACTTACAAGGTCATCTTGGCGACGGCTTGTCCATATGCTTTGCAGGCCTTGAAGTTGGCTTCCCAGTGCTGGGGCTCACGCAAGTACTCGGCGCAAAGCACGTCTAAGTCGGCGACGGACGCCAGAGCGGCTCGACGAGTCCACGCTCCGCAAACGCGCTCAAGTTCCGTCAGAACTGCTTCCACTCGAACCACCGCCTTGTTGCCCAACCACCCATGTCTGCCGTATAAAGTGAAAACTATTCACCTAACCACTTTTCTAGTAAATGGAATAAAATTCGACAAGCCCGTTGGATGAGTTGTTATAGTGCCTCAACGCTCTGACTCCCAGGTTCGATTCCCGACAGGGTAAACTTTTGAAATAAACTTTTCAAAGTTGACTCTGGCAGAGCAGGGCACGCTGAATTTCGCTATCATTTGCGTTGCCTGTCTGGAGGCAGTAACCACCCCCTTACGGAAGACCACCGTGAAATAATAGCATGTTTGCTGTTGTGTTTTAGTGCGGGATTAAAGACGACATTTCCATATCCCTTCCTAATCCATATCCCTAGTCCTACTATGGTCGGCAGCTCACTTGCAGCAACAGTGGCGTTGCTTGTTATAGGCGACGGTAGCCACCTATACCAAGTGGATCATCAGCTTGTCTGTCTGTCAATCATTGACATTATTGACCGTAAATATTGCATACTTCTCCACAATGAGGGCGAAGTCGACGGGCGCGGCAGTTGCGTTGAGCGAAGTCCGCTGCAAGCCCACGAAGTGCGCTGGCAACGCCACGAGTCGACGCAGCTGGTGGTAGTGCTGCGCGCGCACCTCTTCCAGCGCCGGTTGCACGCGAACCGTGTGCCCTCTTTATACATAATCCCACTATACACTCAAAAACTACTTATGTGATTTTCACTAGCGGAAAGAGTGTTAAATGAGGAAGGTTGTTATATATAATTTGCAGCGAAAAATTGCACCAGTGCGAAGTCGAGAGCGAGTCGCTAGTTGTTAAATACAATCACTGAATTAGCCATCAATAAAATTGAAATAGTAACTATCGATGGACAGTAAAAATAACTTTTTAAAAAAGCAGTTTTCAAGAACAGATTTACCTATTTGATATCGTATCACGTTCTATTAACCAAAATATTTTATCAATATGGTATTGGATTTAACCAAAGTGAGGTTATAAAATCAGACAACAGGACACTGAAAATTTATATTTCTGATCATTTTCTTTAAATATACAAGGAAAAAAAACAATTGTTTAATCTAATTAAATTAAATTATATTTAAATTTCATATTTATGTAGACAAATATTATTTCGCTTTTTTTAAATATTGTATTTCATTTTTTGAAATTTAATGTTATATAAACATTTTATTTAAAGATAATATATATTTTTTAAATAATGACTAAATAATACGCATTATATTTTTTAAGTCTTTCGATGCTAATAAAAGTTATCATACTGACCGAAGTACTAGATCGACGGTGACATGCGGAAAATGCTTGTGCAGAGACAGTAAAGTCCTTATGTACTGACATTCGAGAGCTTTATACAACTGCCAGTCCCAGTGCGTTCGCCACAGCTCTGTATTCTTATAACCGTTTAATTCCACCTGAGTTAGTAAAAACGCGCATTATCTCTAAGCCGCCTTTTAAATTATTGAATTCTAAAGCCGATTTAGACGTATTTTTTGTGACTGCTTTATCTATATTGTAGGAGTGTCTCAACAGGAAGCGCCGAACGCCAATTTGTGCTTTTGATAAAACATTGAAATACGGTGTTTTATTTTATTAAAATGTTATAAAAGGTAAATATTGGTCATAACTAATCACAATTATTTTATTTTAGAGACACCAATAGCACATTTACTTAAATTATAAAACATAATAAATTGTGACATCTGGTATATAGGTCAATTATAGGCATCCAAAAAACTCACAAAGAACAACTATATGAACACATAGAAATTAAATTATTACGACTTTCATCGGGCTCAGATATCACTAAAAATATCAGTGTGTGCTCAGTGTATGGTGAAAATATAACTAAGTATGTCATTTTCATACTAAGTAGGCTTAGTATGAAAATGACATACTTATTGATTGATTGATTGATGATAAACAACAGTTTTATTATTTCAACATAATACATACCGTTTCAATAATGTCCACAATGTCTTTGATTTTTTTCTTCCATTCAGATTGCTTAGCCAAAAGTTCAGTGTCAGCTAGTTGTTCTACAATATTTCTTATGGCCATGTGTTGAGTTGTCAGATAGGTATTCTGGAACGTTATGTTGATTTATTAGAAATTATACTCTTTTTCTTTTACACACCTTAAAATCTGGATAAAACTTAAAAAGCATCACATTTTAAAAAGAATATTCTAAATTAAAGTAACAACGTACAACATTTTATCAGCATTATTCACAATCATTACAACGTATTACAACGTTTTATCAGCATTATTCACAATCAACCATTTTTTTTTGATTTTTTTCTCATCAGGATTCATTTTTTCTGACCAATGGTCAATGGATCAATTTTTTCGGATCAATGGTGTGATTAGTACTGTCTTCGTTTTCGGGAGCTTTTCCTCCGATTTAAAGTAAATGAAACCGCGGGCACGGCTGGCGTAACATGAAGTAACGAGTACCTGTGCCTCTATATTGCTGACGGCATTCTTGAGGTTATCGGTGTAGTTGGCGAGTTGATCGGTGTCGTCCCAGTAGAGGGCGCGCTGATCGCGCACAAGGGCCGACAAGTGCAGCGCCGCTTCCAGCATCATGGGGCGGCAGGACGGGATCATGCGCTCGCCGAGCGTGTTGTGAAACGACGCCACCTTCGTGAGACAATCGCATCATTTATCGCTCAACTATAGAGGTTAGAAGGTAAGGAGTACCGACTCCTATACATTAGTTAGAAAGTCTCCATCGACCACCATTCAATAGGAGGCGCTGTAGTAGCATTGGGGCGTGGCACACTAGTAGCATTTTATTTACGGTGGTTTCATGAACTACGAAACCAACCAATAATATCAATTCACCAATGCTACATAAGCGCCGCCTAATTGAGCGTATCGACGGACACTTTTTCATGTACAGAGTCGGTCCTCCTTTACCTCTACCCTGCATACGCTCAAAGTAAACCACGCTACTACTAGTAGACACGAAGTAGCTTTCGTGTTAAGCCGATTCGCCGAATGACGATTATTTACCTCACTAGTGCCATGTCGTCGGCTTTGTATTCGCCAAATAGCGAGTATGTCTATAAACACATGCGAGCCTTGTCCGTATACCTAGTGTTTTTTGGGAACAGCGAATACGCTAGCCGATTAGCTTATGTTATAGGCTATACCTACCTACCACAAGGTGAACCGTCAATCTGTCGAACTTAACATAAAAAATGCATAATCAGCGCTGTTGCTTGGTAACCTCAATGCCTCATAGGCACAAGAACAGGTAATCGTTGGTCCAGGTAGAAAAGGATACGATTCTATCAAAACGTTCTAATTTAAATCTTATCAATGTATATCAGAGGCTAAACTCATTCATAGCTAAAGCACTAAGGGAGAAAAGAGAAGTGTGCTTTTACTCCAAGAAGTGACTGTATTGAAAGAATAAGCAACCTGTTGCAAGGCTCTCGCGTGCACAAGCAAGCGATCGAGCGAGTGGAGCGCATTGGCTGCGGGAGCGGGTGCAGGCAACCCGAGAGCGGCCAAGGCGCGCGCTTCGGCCTCGCGCCACGCCAACCGCGGCTCAAAATTCACCACCATCAGTTGGCTACTGCTCGAGAACTCCACTACAGGCTTCTCAGCGCTCACTTCCAACCTGCCGCTCTTCAGTTGAGCCTGAGTAACAAAAAAATATATTTGATATCACATCTGACATATTTACAAAATTAAATATAATCGTTCATGACCCATGTTGTTTATCAATGTGTAAGTAACTCTGTCTGCCTGTTACCTTCTCATCCCTTTATTAACTATTCAACCGATCATCATGAAATTTTGCATACACATTACATTAAAGATACATAAAATACGCTTAATCCAGAAAAAAAGTACTGTTCCCGAGGGATTATAAAAATGAAATATTGCTCATATATTTTGTCAGGCGTTATATTTTTTATTTTTCAACGCGAAAGAATCAGCGGGTAAAAATATATGATAATACATAAAAACAAAGTAGGTGTGGCGTCAAAAATGGTTACATGGTCATCGTGTTACCAACATGCTAAGCAGATCTGCCACTAACTACAACCAGATCAAACAGTGATGTGTAAATAATAACCCACATTAGCAATGAACAAAAAGCCAGCGGAAACCAAAAAAATTGAGAACAACAATCAACATTAAGCCACTATTGATCCTGTAGATTGATTTCTATTAGCTGGTGTAATTACCAGCATTTAACATATACGAACTCAGAAACCTTTTTCATCAATAAATTTTTACCTGTAAATCTCGACACCATTCCTCGTGCAATTGAGTGTACATCGTTTTCAGATCTTTCAGTAGTTGAGCTGACATTTTCATTAGTTCAACGCTCCCTTCGAATTCCTTTAGATCACTTTCTGCACACATTTGTATTTCTTTTACCTGGAATCAATATAAGTTTTTAGCACTTTCTAGTTAACGAAACAAAACCAAAACTAACACTTCTAAAAGTTCATAAAGAACAATACTATTTAAGTGAATACTACTTAGTATATACGAATTTAAATTCAAAACAATAAGCACCTTAGCCTCTGTCTTCTTAGCCCACTGCACTTGTTGCACTAGCAAAGAGGTCTCGGGAGGCTGAAACATCCCATCAGACACGTCTTCGCTGTCGACCTGACTGCGAATTGTTCTCAAAGTGGACATCAGAGACGAGACGAACGCTTCTAGTTCGCTGTTAAGAGCGCGCTTTATCACCGGCCTACATACCAACGTTTTGTAGCGCATAAACTCGTACAGAATCTACAAATTTTCAAACTATTATTGATCTGAATTAAGAACTAGGTAGTGGTGCTATGGACACCAAACAACCTGTCTGAAAACATTACATAAAAACATTTTTGAGATAAAAAGTATAAAAGGTTTGTTTGATACGCAATAAAGCACACATTAAAAATATTTTGAGGATTTCATTTAGCAGATTCGTAGTCATACATATAAAATATACAATAAAACATTTTCAGGTAGATTATATGCATTCTGTTTATTCTCTTGATATTAATTTGAATGAATTAAATCGACTACGTCTTCCCAATAAACTTATTTTTTACAGAAAAAATAAGTTGATTAAAACATTCAAAACCGAGAAAAATTAATAAGGAGTATGCCATACTATGAAATACCTGTTTTGTTGATACGTTATGCAATCTGGGTCTCAATTTCTCGGCAATTTTAATTTCAGCCGGTCTCAAGTTTGACGAAAATCGGGAAATAGCAGTCTCCCATGCAACATTTGGTCCACTACATGCCCACACGTTCATATCTGGGAATTAAGAAAACATTAAACATATTTGTTGTTATAAATACCATATCCACTTTAATACACATTTATTTTGACATTACAAACAGACGCATCATCCGATCAATCGGACGAAGCAGTCAGACCACGCGATCACAGGGAAATTTATTTATTTTTATAGATAATGTAAATTTTCTGTACTTTCAAACGGCTCGAACAATTGTTCCGTCTTCAATTCCATCCTCTCGTTGTAATTTAATAATTTATTTAACTGACTGTAAGTGGATCTGATGTCATATATCTGAAAATAAATTTAAAAATACATTTAGGGAGCCCGTTGGTCTAATTGTTTAAAATGTAAGTGCGTTTTTTTGTAAGTATCTATTGATTATTAAGTCCTAAGTTGTGACAAATTAGATATATAAGGGAAAAAGTGGAATAAAACGTTCCAACAGCAAACGAGAAATACCCGCTGGACTAATCTGAAAATTGTCTGAAGGTTTCATCAAAATCTGTTCAGCGGTTTTGGAGTCCATAGGGAACATACACACACACACATCGTCTTTTATATATTAAGATTATAATTACCTCCTTAAGTCTCGACTGGAAATTAGTACAAAAAGATGGAACATAAGGTTTATCAGTCCATGCATGCAATGCATAGTTAGGCCAAAAGGTCTCAGTAAGAGACTGGCATACGCTGGACCACATCTCCATTACTTTCAGACCTTCCGATAGGTCTGTTAGAATGGTCGTATCCGATGGTTCTCCGAGGGTTTTCCACGAGTTAAGAGGTGACAGCGATTTTTGTATCACTACGCAGATGGTATGCCCTGAAAGGTAATATGTATAAGCAAGTGTAAAGGTAAATTCTCCCCTCATTTTTATTTAGAATTTAAATATTTAAGTGGAAGTAATATATACATACTTATAAAATGGTTTGTCCTGACTATCAACGCACAGCCAAAACCACTAAGTCTAGAAAGCTGATTAATTTGTTACGGACATTTATCGTAAATAGTTATTAAAAAATACCGGAAATTAATTTCTACCAAACTAAGAAAGTTAACCTAAAGGACAATACTTTTCTACTAACGATTGAAATTATCTCTGTAGCAAATGCTATCAAAAGAAATTTAGTTTTTCAGCCTTGAAAACATAAAAGAGATTGTGTAATTTTCTCAATTTCAAGTAAACATTAATATGGTAATAAGGATTAATAAAATGTCAAAATTTCTTATGAAATAAAATTTTTAATGTCATCTCTTGATTTAAAAAAAAAATGAGTTTAGTGCCGCCCACAACTTCGTAGGCGTCAAAAAATAAAAATATATATAAGCAATTTAACGCTTGACGCCTTGTTGCTATAATACATTGGCCAGGCGTTAGTTTTTTATTTTATTTTGGATGATCCCTCGAGAACAGTACTTTTTTCTACTTTGAAAAGTACCCTATGTCCTTTCTTGTATCTCTAACGTGTATGCAAAATTTCATGATCGGTTGAGTAGTTATTCCGTGTAAAGGTAGTATGGATATGGATAAAAACAACAGTGGCACTCCGGGAGTGCCGAGAGAAGTGAAAACTTGAACAATTACGTGTGTATTTTTTGAATTATATACAGAGTCGGTTACGGTAACAGTGTCGCGAGTTCAATGGTTTTTCCCCATCTTATAAATACCCAACGCGGCTAAAGAAGTTTTCACATCAATATAAAATCGGTATATAATGTTTTTAAAGAATCTGGCAAAGTTTTCTTACCAATAATATCGAAGATTTGTGTCATTCTTTCACGTGGATAAGGTAAGAGAGTATATCGCCATACATCATCCAGTAGCCCTCCAATATTCTCTACTACTTCTCTCGCTTCATTAAGAGGACTTGACTCCATCGATCTAATAAAGACAATCATTCTTCAGTGTTAGCTCTGTGCAAAATTATCGTGAAAACGTCTTGAATAATAAAAACCAAATAATAAGGCATTGTTAAATCCTCGAAATCGTATAAGATCTCGATTACCTCATTTCGCGAAGAACATCTTCAAAAAAGGCAGTAAAAGAAGAAGCAGATTCTTTTTCCTTTTTGCTTATATCCCGCTTTTCTCCAAGCAGTCTCCAAAATTCTATTTCGTCGACTATAGATGATAAAACTACAACATAAAATGTGCTTGAATTACGATATACCACACTTCATGTCATTAGTTCATTACTTAAACGTTAATTTAAAAAAAAAATCAGTTTTAAATTTGACATATTAGTTTATATATAGTTAGATTATATATAAGCGAAGTAATGTATATAAAAAGAAGAAGTTTAAATTATTTAAAAAAACTATAGAAAACAAACTTGATATTCTGAATTGTAGTCTTACCATTTGATTTATTTTCTTTGTCGTGTGTTAGTACACCCAAAATTGAGACCATATCTGATAAGTTTTTTTGCAGTTTACTAGAATATAAATCATCACCCTGAAAAATTAATAATTTAAAATTATTATTAGCTTTAAAATTAGCTTAATCCACTCTCGATCCTCATATAGCCTCAGTTTATATTATCTTATACAACATTTATTTACTATTAATTAAAAAAACATCTATAACTTCTTAATATTAAAGACTTTTTGTTATTTGCGTTTGTTGCGTTTGCGTTATTGATGGTAACCACTTACAACCAATAGGGTCATCACAGTGTACTTCAAAGGGATTTCAAAGTTTCGCTCAAGAATACTGGATAAATGTAGTTTGTTGGACTTCCTTAGCCTGGTGTGTAACGCAATATAAAATGTTGACCACAAACTTACCGAAGCTAATAATGGAGAGTACACATGTTTGACAACTTGGTACAATGACTCTGCTGCATTATTTGAAAGTGTTACTATATTTATGTCTTTTGTAGAAATTTGTGCATTCAAATCCTGGTGGGAAGATTTGTAAAATATGATGGAACTCTTCCTAGTGTTTTGCACCTGAAAAAGTTAATAATTCTAAATTATTATAAACAATGCTCAAAAACAGTGCATAAAGACACCACTGGTTTGTCTCGCACTGGTTGACTAATATTACAGAAAAAAAAGCTGTTATTTTTAATTTTTTTGTATAATTGAATCATTATATTATTACAATAGTTAATACATACCAATAATTTATGTAATGCACAAAATAGTACCCGAGGTACTTGATATGTAAAATGACCAAACATTAAGGGTCTTTTTAAATTAAGGGTAGGTATTGCTTCAATGTGTCTCTCAATCTATAATATAAATCCCTAAATGTGTTGCTAAGCGCAAAACTCGAGAACGGGTGGACAGATTTTAATTCTGTCTTCACTCATGGATAGAGGGATAATCAGGGAAGGTAGGTATTTTTCTAATTCCTTATATTAAATACCAAATGGTTGTGAGTTTTGAGTAAGTATACAGATCAAAATTGATCCATCCGTTTGGGAGCTACTATTCCACAGATTGATACACAGATACACACATACACAGACACACAGGTCAAACTTATAGATAACACCCCTCTATTGAGTCAGGCGTGGGGGGTTAAAAAGGTGAATCAAATTTTAACTATGTATTTTAATTTAAAACCATTACTTACAGTAGTGTGAAATGCTAAAATGTCATTATCTTGCATAAATGCTTGTAGTAGTATTATTTGTGAATTATAAACAAATTCTGACAATGACTCTTCAGCTTTGTCATTTAATTCTAGATTTGGTCGATTGAAGTATTGACCTGTAAAAAAGTTTAAGTCATCATCAACCAGTCGTTTCCTGCGAAGCCTTTCAGGTATCTGTCCAACTGGCCGCAGGGTGTCCCATGCTGCGCTTTACTATTTGTGGCCTCCATTTATCCACTCTGCGACAAATGTGACCGCCCATTGCCCTGTTAATTCTTTTGGCTAGGTCGACAACAATTAATAAAATTGTAGGTATGTTATATGCTGGAAAATCAAACTTCCAAAAAATGTTGTTAATGTCACCCAAATGTATATATATATATAAGTACCTAGGTAACATACCTATTTCTCACATTAAAAAACCTAATAAAAATAATAATGTTATTCAGGTTAGTAATCAAATTAAATAACTTACCTAAAGTCTTTAATATGTAATCCTGTATATGAGACATTTTTAGTATGAAAGTACTAACTTTGATATTAGAAATAACCCAGGTAGCGTTAGAGCTACTGTTAATGAACTTTTACACAATCATACACTTTTTTATAACAAAATACTTATTAGAAATTGTTAGAATTAAGCACTGCTCCATTGAGCTTTATACGTATTAAGTAATAAAGCTCAATGCACTGCTCGGCTTTTTTTAAATTTTCGGGGCGAATGCCGGACTTCTGTTTTCGTTTATTATATTAAAGTATTCCATACTAGTGATCACTTTCTTCATCGAAAATCACTTATGTATGTGTCTCCTATATAGGCTAATTCCTTCTTACACTCATTATACTAGTGAGCTTAAAAAGTAGAGAAGAGATTATTAATTATTATGGGGTCTGTTGACTTTGTTTACATTTGTTTGTACTTTGTTGTCATTTCAGACGATCAGCTGTCGCTATGGAAACATGTGTTCAGAAACTGTAATTTCTTTGTGTAGGTAAATTTAATAAAAATTTATATAAAATACATATCTGTAAAAATGCTGTTAATAATTTCAAAAATATATATTTTACAATAAATTAATAGGTAAAATAGAATTTACAAATAACTTTAAATATAAATTTAAAGGAGCAGTCCTGGACCCAAGCATCCCTACCAGTAAAACGTAGTGATTATATACTCTTTGCCTACCAGAGTGGGCTAGGGATACAAAAAATTCCTAGTATCGCCTTACCGGCCTTCCAAAGAGTATATAATCACTGCGGCCTTCCTCTTCAGCTTCAGTCAAAGAGTATATAATCACTACGTTACACTTCAGTGCATGCCACATGTAACCTCATTGGAAAACCTTGGAACCTGTCCTTTTAAATAATTTGTGTTAATAATTAGTATTCTATAGCACGCTTCAATTATTTTGCACTGCACTGTAGCGATGCGCCGAGTTGACGATTTCGCAACTCGAGTAACTCGAGTTGAAATGGATACTAACTCGAGTTGCAACTCGAGTTGACTCGACTCGGTCTCAATCCGCTGAATCGTGTGATGCAGCCAATGGTGTGGAATGCAGCCAATCGTCGATGCTCCGAGTTGGCTAATTATTGACTCCGTTGACTCGTGTTTCGGACCGAGTTGGTTAAATCGATAGTAATCGACTATCAATCAATCAATAGTCAACTCGGCGCATCGTGCACACACACTGGGGCAGGCTATACCTAAATAAGATCAATATAAAAAAAAACAGTGGGGATTTAAAAATAGCTTAAAATAGTTTGTTTTGTTTAATTAATAATATTTTATGGTAAAAAGATTCCGTATATAACGATACTAGCTTCTCCCCGCGACTTTGTTTGCGAGAATTTCTGTTATAGGTATTATTCCATTGTAAAAAAAAGTGTTATGTTCCAGGGTATAAGCTATCTATGTTCCAAATCCGTACAGCCGTTTCGTTTTACCGTGTGACAAACAGACACAATACTAACACACACGACCCGCGAAACAACGACCGAGTTGGCGCGACTCAAGAGCGCGAGTCGAGTCGACCGACACCGACATAGTTCATCGCGCGTCGTCGGACTCGTCGGCCGAAGCTGTTTCGCTTGCCGCGTACACACCGAGTCAACTCGGTTTGCAATAATCTTGACTCGAGTTGACTCGTTTACGATCTGACTCGAGTAACTCGAGTCAAATAACTCGACTCGCCCATCGCTACTGCACTGGCACTGACATTGACTGCTGCAGCTGCACTACACTGCACATGAAATAAAAAATAATGATTGTATAATTCGCTAAATTTCGATACCAAAATGGCTTTGTTTCGTCCTGTAAGTAACAATATTAAAACTCATAGATTGTTTACAAATATTATATGTTTTATATTGTCTCCATAATTTGTTTTTAGGCAATTAATACTGTCAAAAGGATCCCCGGAATAGTGTTTTTTAGTGATACTCCTAAATCAGTGGACACGACATACATAGAAATTCCTTTGTATAATGTTGATAAGAAACAGAGTCTGCAGGACCGGAAGGCCAGGTGAGGTATAACTATATAGAGCTAGATTTTTGTTCGTTTTCCTATAGGTACTAGCACTATGGTTTGACAAATACATAAATTAACTCCTACTACATAATGTTTCCTAACCATCAGAAAAAGAAGTTTTTTCCAAGTTCTCACTATAGTAGCTAAGCTAGTAGATGATTTGTAAATTCCCACCAAGTTTTGTAATTTTATAATTTGGCAATTCATTATTACATTTTTTACCACAACATTGTTTGACATGTTATAAAAACTACACATACACAATTTAAAAAAAAACTAAATGTGTTCAAACACATGCTTCCTAGTGTGTATAGAAGTACAGGCCTCTACGTTTCTTGAAGAAAATTGCACGAGGAATGCCACACTGCGAGAACTGACAAGAAGTTGCTCCATGGTACCCGAGAGTAATGTTTTTACAGAAGTTTATGATCACATTGTAGAGAATTCTTATGTTTTTGATAAACTAGTGATGATGAATTCATGTTAAAATTGTTTATTTTGAATTTTAAAAATCAATGTCTCATATTAAATTCCATTTTTTTAATATAAAGTTGCAGTTTAATTGTGATGAAGGCCTGTAGTACATTTGGACAGTACTACGGGGTGCACATTAATATACATATCATGTATGCTCCCGGTAAGATGAAAGATTATGAAATGAAATAATTTTATCTTTCAAAATTTGTTTTACGCTTACTTTGGTGTACCTACTTTTCATTCATATTAGGCTTGCAACGAATAGTATATTCGGCAGTATACCGAATATTCGGCGAGCCCCCTGACCGAATAGCCGAATATTAGGCAAAAGTATTCGGCCGGATTTTAGCGCCAAAACTTGTACAAACGTGATTGTTTCGCGCTCGTTTGTTCTAATGTACTCACCGCCCGCGCGCCCGCAGTTGCTCTGCGCGGTATATTGCTAACATACTGCATGTTGACAAGTTTATTTCGTGGATATCGTATTACGTTCTGAAGCTGGGATGGTCTACGAGAAAAAAAGAAGTAAACTACTTCCTAAAAATGCAGAAAAATTAGTCTTTCTGCACCATAACCTTCCCCTTCTAAATTTTAATTATGAAAATAATTCAAATGCATAGAAATATTCAAATTTTTTCTAATATAGAAGATGATTATGTACCTGTTTTATGTACCAATGACCACTTAAATGATTATAAAAGAAATGAAAACCTTACCCTTCTAAATTTGGATTATGACAATAATTCAAATACATAGAATCCTTAACTTTTCTAATACAGAATATGTACCTGTGTTATTTACCAATGACTACTTAAATGATTATAAGAGAAATGAAAAGATCAATATATACATAATGAATCGATTTTTTTTTTTCATTTTACCAATTATCTAATATATGTAGATGTAGATATTCGGCATTCGGCCGAATATAATAAAAGCAGCCGAATAGGCCGAATACTGAATAGTAACCGAATATTCGTTGCAAGTCTAATTCATATCAATTGGGAACTTTTGATTTTGTTTAGTTTATCTAATTTACTTTGTTTTTATTTGTCATATATCATAGTTTTATTCTTGATTTTTTTTCTACTGATTAACCCAATGACAGCAAAAGTTAGGAAACTTTTGTTCCTTTTAAAACTTACATAAACTATGGATCTGGATAAGATTTATCCTTTTCCCTGATTTTCTGGATAAGATTTATCTGTGTCAGTAATGAACAATTATATATTGTATACTAAATAATGGGAAAAAATGTAGGTAGTTAGTGTGGATAGTCCTATTTTCTATATTTCTATACAGCATCTTTTTTAATTGTGACTAAACAAAACAATTATGTATTTTATCTTTCATATCTTATAATTCATCTTTTTGTGACACAAAAATATATCATAAATAACAAATCTAGGTAGATAAAGAGATACTTTGAATCAGCCCATTCAAGGTGGTGACAAAATAAATATTTACATATTAATGTTGTTATTTTATGTTTTATCTTGGGTTTTCTGTATGTTTGTTATGTACTCATGATTTATTTACCTCATATTAGATGATTTATATTTTATATGCATTTATATTAACATTTTTATATTATGGTACTTTTTAAAGACTTCAATCTCGTGATTAGCCAATGACTCGGGAAAGGTCCATTTACAACAAATTGTGAATTTGTATCATCGTCACTATCATAACCTAAAATTACGGGCCCCAATCTGCGTTATGGTGATACCCCGGGTGATAGATACTTCTGAGGTTCTTTTCCTTTCTGATGTTTGCAAAGATGATGATTAGAGTTTTGAAATTTACTAAGTTTACAATTTTAATATGAACATATTATATTATTTATGATAAACTAACTGCAATGGTTGCAATTGCAAAGACAAAGAATAAGGCAATCCTAAACTATAATATAAATAAAAAGGCTGATGCTGTAGCATCAATTAGTCTCCGGGACACCCAACTCCTCGGCAAGTTGTGTGTATGGGCTCAATAGGAAGTCGAGGGGTGGTTTATAATTTTAATTATAGCTGGTTAATAGTAGTAATAGCTATGTGTCTTGTCTCTTTTTCAGACTTCACTACCAGTCCCGGAAAAGGGGAATGTTGGAGAACGATCTTTTGCTTAGTACCTTTGCCAAGAAATTCTTGGATGGATTCAACGAGGAGCAAACTATGATGTATGACAGATTGATTAACTCGCCCAGTAATGATTGGGATATCTTTCACTGGATTGTTGAGAAAAAGCCAACTCCTAAAGAGTTTGACAATGAAGTTATGACAATGCTCAAGAAACATGCTAAGAATGAAGATAAATTGTCTTTGCGACAACCAGACTTGTAGGAACTAGTCAAAATTTTTAGTTTGTTGTTTTATTGATGACATAGAAATAAATAGATAGAATTTATTCTACTTAATACATTGTATTGTTTTGTGCTATATTTTTAATTTAAATTATTGCTAAATTAAATCGAAATAGATATTTAAATGAAATTAGTGTTTGATTACTTAATACAGGAAACATGCTCCATAGCTAAGTCATACGTTAACATAATAATTACAATATTCAATCACTTAAGTCATTGTATGTTTTGAAAATATTGTTCAATAGCAACAATATAATGTAATGACGAATATGATCTATATCGTCATACAAACACACAAAGATACCAAACCAAGATATGTTCATAAAATATTTTCTCAAGTGGACAGTCAACTAAGCAGAGTAATATTAGTATTTAGGAATGTCCAATGTGTTTCTTCAGCTCCCAATGTTCTGTTGGTTAACTAAACCTTTCACCTAAAAAGCTTTTCAATCTACAATTTAGGGTCGAAGAGTTCTAAAGAAATATCATTTGTTTTACATTTTATTTAAAACGATTTATGAAACCTAACATAATAATGATCGGTCATTGTACATACCTACTCATCCAGTTAAAAAGAACTTATGTCCAGAATTAGAAACGGTTTTTTTCCGAATTAAACAAAGGGTTAATAATGTCTTATTGAAATTTCATAATTAGTCTCAAACATATACCTTTTTTAATTTTTTTTTTATGTTAAGGTCGACAGACATTCTGACGGTTCACTTGATGGTAGGTGGCTACCGTCGCCTATTACACAAGGAACGCCATAGGAGCTGCAAGTGTGCTGCCGATCATAGAAGGATAGAAGGAAGTGATAAGGTAATTTGCTTTGGTATCCTCTACTCATCGAAACAACACCACATATTCTGTTATCTCACGGTGGTATTCTCTAAGGGGTTGGTTACTGCCGCCAGACGGGTTGCCCAAACGACTGCGAAATGCCTTATCAGAGTTTACAATGACCGCACTCACTAGCGAGAGCGTAAAATATTTATATGGAAAATTAACATTGACAATTTCCATATAAATGTTCTCGCTAGCGAGTGCGATCATTATAAACTCATGGTAGAGGTGCAGAACCAACTTTGAAAAGTTCATTTCAAAGTTAATCGCCGGGAATCCAACCCGGGCCCCTGAGACGTTAGGCAAGCACCCTTACCAGCTTACCACTCATCCAACGGGCTCGTCAAACTACCTCAACTTTCATAAAAACTTTGAATACCAAACGCACGCGTGGGTTTGCTTACTAAAGCTTGTTTTCCTTGAATTTTCTTTCCATAAGATTTGCTTATTAAAAGCCTATTTTGCTGGAATTTTCTTTCCATAATGTGATTAATCCATATGAAATTCAGATATGATTTGCCTTTATGTATTATATATACCTATACAATTTTAATTTTTAGTTGACTGTACGCAATTAGTGTAAATATTATTTAAATTCAGTGCAACGGTAACCACAAAAGTTGTTCAGTACAGGATAATTTGTGATTTAGGTATCATGTATTATTGGGGATTCGCTTTGATGCGAGTTCAAGGTATTATTATGCGGAATAATTGTTAATGTAAATTGTTGTCGTTGTGCGTAAATAGGCATTGATTCGCCAGTCGTATTAGCATATTGATGTATTCATATGCAAGCATTTCACCCGACCCCTCGGCATAGGCATACAAGGTGATACACATTTCTTACTGCGCACCTCCCATTCCGAAAAGTACCTTTCATCGTGTTTTCATTATTTATTCGTTGCCTTATCTTCCAATGTTTTATAATTACTAACGTTGATTATGAATGAATACGTCATAGGTCAGCATAGTATCTTATCTTTTGCTCTTTAAATGTTTGTGCTTTGGATCCAGTGAAGTCAGTTAACTCGGAGCGATTAATGAATAAACATATATTTTAAAATAAAACATTGTGCCGGTATTTTTGTATTTATTTCGAAATATATAAAACATATATCGAAAATTAATTTAACGGTCGTTAAACAAGTTATTGTGACATATTTTTTGTGTGAATATTATTTTTTATCAGTGAAATAAAGATGCCTTTTCGTCGCAGTAAGGTAATATTTTTATTGCTCCATGTTGTTAAACCAATTTTACAATGAATTGAAAGTTATATCCAAAAAAACTATCATTTATTGCGCAGATATCTTATTAGATAAGATTATATCTAATAAGATATCTGCGCAATAATGATTATACCCTACTGTAATCTTATTAGATAAGATTATATAGTTGCCAAATTATTTAAATTCCATTTAATGTTAATGTTAATTGTTTTTATCTTCAGTTTGATAATTACGTATAAAATAAAATACCTATAATCTTGTCTAGGAAAATTCTCGTCATTATTACAAATATTTAAACAAGTACCTATATCTTAATTTAGCTTGTAAATGTAAAATTGTAATAGATCTTAAATTAAAAATTGTGAAATATACAGAATGTAATAATTAAATCGTCTCAAAAAAGAGTTTACATATGCATTCCAAATTCAATAAGCTTAAAAATTTTCATTAAAAAAATGGTTTAGGGTACAGTGTTAATATTTAAAACCCGACGCAAAAACGGAGTGTTATAAGTTTGAAGTTTGTGTGGTGTGTCTGTTTGTCTATGGCTCCCAAACGGATGGACCGATTTTTTTTTGTTTGTTTAAAAGCTGACGTGATCGAGATAGTTCTTAGCTAAAGTTTATGAAGATCTATTCAGGCGTTTGAAGATCATCAGCCCATTTCCTAGTTGACAAAGGGATTTGACTAGCTTCCACAGGTTCGATTAATGTGAAATTTGATATAGATACTGTTACTTCGGTGATATTTCCATGACATGTTAACCTTGATCTGATGCTGCAGCATTAAGTCTACAGGACACCCAAGTCCTCGGCAACTTTTAGTTTATATTTTTAATTAAGAAATTTAATTTAATTATTACTGGCCAGTGTGATTACAATAGAAAAAAACCTGTCAAATACAGCATTGCAATAATTTCTATTAGAAGTTAAAAATTCATAAACCCCCTATAAAGTTTTGTAGGCTGTTCAAAATTAAATTATCAATTTTTTTGTGCATGAAAAAAGGTACTAGTGAAATGGATATTCGAGAACCAGCACAAGTTGCAGACAGTAAGATCCTGCAGCTCATCGCTTAGGTACAAGGAATTGGAAGAGAACGGTGTCCAAACGCAACATGAACACGTGGTTCCACCCGGCCACGCCTCTTCAGCGCATACCCCCACTACACCCGAGACACACCCACAAATTACGCCTGAAATATCCTTCAAGGTATGTACATTTTTATAAATGAATGCAATTTCTTATAACGTAAGATAACAGTTGTTTTGGTCTGAGCTCTTGTATAGGTAACCTTACTTGAACTTTTATCTTGTTTGCGTTGAGTTGAGATTGAGAACTGCTTGTATCTAAACTAAGCTCTGACGTCCTGTCAGTTGGAAATGCATTCACGTGATTAACCACGTGTTGTTCCACTTCTCACTTAACATACTCGTCAAACTGGACGTTTTAACACTTGCTTTCACCTTACTTTAAAACGCTGCGACTTGATGTTTGATAAAACTTTATAGTTACAAAATTTTACGTTGTTTACGTTACTTTCAATGTTATTAATTGTTTTAATAACATTTCAATGACATAACATATTTGGTAATTGTAAATAGCTCTATTATTCTAAAATTAATAATATTTGTTTGTTAATATTTTTTTAGTAATTCAATTTATTTAAACGAGCAGCAAGCAGTACTGGTTTTTATTATTTATACCTTAATAGAGGTTGCGCGTGTGGTCACTTCTGGACTTAGCTGTAGCACCAAATCCATTGTTTCTCCGCGACGACACACCAATTATTAATATTACCTTAACCCTGAACGAATAATGGGAGATGTATCATGTTCCGACTTAAGAAGGAGTATGTACTTACAAAAAATAAATAAAGTTATATTTCGTCATAACATAATTAAGTTTAAGAGAATATTTAAAAAAATATTTAATAGAAAGTATCAAATAAGGCCTTCCTCAAAACTCGACAGCCCTGAAGCACATATATTATTTTGTTACTGATACATGAATAAGAAATGACAATCCCCATTTTTTAATGCAGCGCGCTTGCATATCTCAAGCATATCCTCCCTAATGTAGCTTGTGTTATGGCCAACAGTAGTCATCTACCATTAAATGGCTCATCAGCCTGCTTTCTTATGTAGGTAAGTTATTTTCGGCTGCCTTATGCTACAGAATATTTATTAAAAATAATTACAGTACGAAGACATACAAGTGAAGCTTGCGGCCCCTTACATGCTTCAAACGAAACCAGATGCGCAGGAACTCGGCTTTGGGAAATACTTCACAGATCACATGCTCAAGATATATTATCATCACCATCTGGGCGGGTGGCAGAAGCCAGAAATCACACCTTTTGAGAATTTAAGCTTGCATCCAGCGGCGAAGGGGCTTCACTACGCAATACAAGTGAGTAACGTCACTAAACTCTGACGTCTTCTAGAATAAACACATCGAAGTTCTGATTGTTGCTATTGCATATTTATCAGCGCAACGAACGATGTAAACAAACATTATCACGCTATTTGGATCTTAAACAATATTTATGTGTTTTTGATTATGAATAATTATTAAATACCTATCACTTGTTACGTAATATAATTCATGGAGCTTTTTTTATATTTCTACGACTCCTTGGAACAAGATTGTTTTTTAATGTTCTTGATTCACTTACTCTTTATTAAGAACTTGCTATTATGCTTGAACATTTTTACACAATATTGCTACAGATATTTAAATAAATTTTACCCTATTAAAATGATAAACTATATAGGAGAATTAATTTTCCATATCTTGATTCAATGTTTATGCGACAGAAATGAACTTCGATGCTTAAATATGTTTTAATATATTTCTTCCAGTTGTTTGAGGGATTAAAAGCATACAGAGGTGTAGATGACAAGATACGGTTGTTCAGGCCAGATTTGAATATGGCTCGTATGAATTTGTCAGCGGCGAGGTCGGGCATGCCCAACTTCAACGGAGAAGAACTAATCAAATGTATAACCCGACTAGTTCAAATAGATCAAGAGTGGGTACCGCATTCAGAAACCTCCACGCTTTATATACGGCCTACTCTTATAGGAATTGATGTAAGTGACCCATTTTTATATTTTTATTAGTTTTAATTTTAACTGCAGTTTAGCTAAATGTATCAAACAATAAGTATAAGCATTAAATTACCCGTAAAAAGACTACTCAGGAATGATTTAACGAGATGATAAATAAATTGTAGTTAATTTTTTGAACTCCAACCCATAAATTTTTTTTGTTATTATAGAGGTAAAAACATAGGAGTAGGTTTATTAAAAA
This sequence comes from Synanthedon andrenaeformis, assembly GCA_936446665.2. Taxonomy (NCBI): domain Eukaryota; kingdom Metazoa; phylum Arthropoda; class Insecta; order Lepidoptera; family Sesiidae; genus Synanthedon; species Synanthedon andrenaeformis. Next base: position 5,079,495 of record OW387781.2, on the reverse strand, counting down.
AACATTCTCATTACTGTAAACTTAAAATTCATATATTTATAAACATTTTAAAAAAAATTTAGAATATCAAAAGTAACTAATTTGTATCCATAACATAATGTTGAAGCCATTGTGTGTCATACGACATTTAATTTAAATATCAATGCGAATCGCTATCTCTACGTGGTTCCAACTTTGATAATATAAAATTAAAAAAAAAAAAACAATGCGTATCTCGCCATTTAATAAATCAAGAAACATTATGTGAATAATAAATATAATAGGTAGGTAATTAAAATTATCTTAATATATTGTTATCGCGATACGCAACGCCAAGTGAAAACATCCTTATCTCTTGGTACTACACGTGTACAACCTTCAAATTATTATTTTCTACTTTTGTATCCCACAAATGTAACCCTTGCAAACGACCGTCCGGGAAAAGTTTACACTCTCATGTATTAAAAATAAACAGTGCATATAAGACTTAGGTACTAAAACTTTTTAAATAACTAGCGGTCGCACGCGACTTCGTCCGCGTAAATTTATAAAATATAGCCTATGTTACTCCATGAAAATGTAACTTTCTAAAGGTGAAAGAATTTGTAAAATCGGTCCAGTAATTTTTGAGTTTATTCATTACAAACATACAAAAATACAAATCTTTTCTCTTTATAATATTAGTATAGACTAGGACCCAAAGTAATAATAAAACGAAAAGTACGAATGTTAGGTAATCTTATTTTATTGAAGTGCAAAATAAAATAATATAACTATATAAGTTAGAGCAAGAAGTATGTTATATGGTATTGTATGGTATTATATGGTATTATTTGGTATTGTGTTTCTTGCTTTTTTTGTGTTTTCTCCTAGCTCGTAATGACTTGTAATTTATATGTTTTAGTAATTTAGTGGAAACTTTGCTGATTTATGTTCTTCTTGTATGTATATGTATAATGTGTAGCGAGATATTGTATGTTTCCCTAATATAAATAAAATAAAATAAAAATATATAGACCACTCATCCATATATTTACAATCCATATATCTGAAACTGTATCCTGTAATTCATTGTTTATACTCTTAACAACCTTGTCACACATTACTTTCAATTAAAGTAAATATGGAGTAGTACTGGAAAAAGCTAATATTTTTATGTAATAGAATTCTAAGTACCAATAATTAGCTAAAACACGTTAAAAACCGTAAATAATAAAACTCTACGAACAGCAAGTCGTGATGTTTCGTAAGAATTACAAAATGTGTTGTTGAATACTTGAATCAAATGCTTTCATTAAAATATTTTCCATTGGGAATTTTTATATCTGATTTGTTTATCACGCACACAGGAATATTTCCTATTTGTGAAGCGCATCTGTTTCCTTTAGTTTTAATCAAAAACGGATCTCAGTCGCTTTATTAAAACTACATATTTTCTCCAACACGCCATTTTCTTATCGGTGAGCAATGTGTGTTATTGATCACATAATTGTTATCGGTAGAATATGTTTAAGATATTGGCATAGCACCAGAACACTAATGGGTGTTAAAATTATCTTTAATTTTTTAAGTGAGCGGGTAACGCTTTTTCGCAAATGGTGTCCTGTGGAATGCCAAATATAATAGTTTTCTTTTTTTCTAAACATGCATTTTGGATGTTTCCTTATATGTATCAAAGCATATAAATACTTTCGACACGGTACCGTAAAAACAAGACACAAACTTACAATCATAAAACATTAATTATGCAAATAAAGAAAAAAGCTTTAAGGGACAACCGTTATCCTAGTTTTTGCTTAAACCGTATCCCAGTTAATAGTTTAAAAGGAACGGTAATCAGCGAAGACAGCTGATCTATAAGCTGGATACGCATTTTTAACAATAACCATTTTTTTAAATAAGCATTTTTAAAATACCTAAGACTTTTTTTATTAGAAATTAGCTGACCCGGCGACATTCGTACTGTATATTATATTCACATATCGCACTTACGGTGCTACAACATCACTTATGCAATTTTTGTTAAAATTGATCTGAGTATGAGAAAAAATTACTATTGTACCTCTTTACTTGGTGCGTCATAATTGGGAAAACTACATCATTTCCAGAAGTGACGGTTTAGCACCGTAAGTGCGATATATTCTCATACAAAATATTTGAGGAAATGAGTTTTATTCATATATTTTTCATAGTTATTCTGTTATTCGGGGCGGAGACAAATTCAACAATTGGACCATAAAAATCAGTTCAACCGAGTTATAAATGGTGTAGTTAACACGACTTTATTTTATAATATATTGAAGATATTATATATCTACGAATATGCATCAGGGCCTTGATAAGTTTCCTAGGTAATATTTACTATTATCTACAAGGCTTGAACTTTAAGCGTTTATAATAAGACCCTGATGCACTTACTCATTTTACGATTGTGGTTCTCAGAAATTGTATTTAAACAGAATGCTCTATAAATATTTTACTTTCTTATTTTATATGGAACTGAGTTCGTAATTTATAAGAATCCTAAGGCTGAGTATGGGCACAGTATATTAATTTCCTGTATGGCATAAGAGCGTATGAAATTTTAAAAACGTAAATATTTGTAAAAGATATATAATTTAATTTTACTAGCTGGTGCCCGCGACTTCGTCCGTGTTGGAAAATTAAATGAGTAATATTATAAAAAATTGGGCGCCACTGTCACACATTTTTTTATAATATTTTTGAATAATCCCTCGGGAACCTAAAATCCAGGATAAAAAATAAAATAAAAATCCCGTATGTTAATCCGGGTAACAAACTGTGTATCTGTGTGTGCCAAAGATCATACAAATCCGTTCAGATTTTTTTTACATGAAATAGTAACAAACATACATCCATTCATCCCCACAAACTCGCATTTATAATATTAGTAGGGTTAAGCGTAAATATTATTAACTGTCGCTTTCAAATTAATAAAGTCACAGCGTTAGTCATTCGCAAGGCGAGCACAGTGGCTACATCGTGGTACAGCGAGACTCTGTCCACTTATTAATGTTAGTACTGTGTTTTTGTTGCAGCCAACATTCGGAGTCCTAGCGCCAGAGTCGACGCTACTGTTTGTGATCCTAAGCCCAGTCAGTTCATACTACAAGACGGGAAGTGACGGCGCGGTGTCCATATACGCTGACCCAAATGTAGTTCGCGCCTTCCCAGGAGGTGTGGGTAATAGGAAAGTCGGATCGAACTATGGACCTACTATAGGTATGCAATTCAGTCACCATATTAACTGTCAATCTTGTGGAAGAACTCAATTTTAAAAGAAAATCTTTGCGATCCTTTAATTAATAAAAAGCTAGTTGTTGGCCAAGAGCAAACCAATCTCTAATAAAAAATAAATAAATAAAAAATATTGAATCAGCATGCCAGCTAGTTAGCTATATTGCTTGATTATCACTATAAAACTAGTACGGTCTCGTTATTGATATGTATTGCCGTACACTAGCTACTTCATATTTATTCATCGGTTTAAGTAATTAAATACGCAACTGACGAGCCATATCCAGTGATAACTGGTGCAGGGGTATAAGGCCCGCGATAAAAAGACGATAACGATAGTTTGAGTAAAGAACAAATAGTTATGAGGAAATAGATTTTTACTAATATAAACTTCAAATAATTGTAATAACAAAATAGATTTCTAAGAATTCAATCAGATTTCACACAAAAGTATGTTTCGGCAGAAAGGCGAATCACAAGTTAGTTTTTGAAAACGAGTTAAATAATTCAGATCGCCAGCGAGATTACGATAACCTTTAGGAGGCACATACAGTGCTTTTCAAGTCAGTATAGTTGATAGGTGATAAATGAATAACAATAGATAAATGAAAATATTGTTTTCTTTCGTACCACGATATGGATCTATCGAGATTTTAAATGCAAGTAATCGAGTATTTATTTTAAACGAATTTCGTAACAATATTGAACTTTTTTTAAAAACTAAGCAAAGCTGTCTATACGAATAATATTTTTAGGAAAACATTATAAAATGTGATTTAAAATATAGTTCTAATTTGATTTTTTTTTATTAATTCACTGTTCAGTTTTGATTTTTTAATTCTTTTTGATAGTTCTTTTTTAATGCCAATTGTAAATTTTAAAAAGTTATTACTTTGTATAAAAATTAAAAGGTTATACTTGTACAAAGTACATTTTTTTTAAAAAGTGCCTTACTTTTGCCCACTAGGGTGCAAAATGTTGAAAAACAAATATTCCTCTAACTAGGCATTATATTATGATTATCTTAACTAAGTGCGAAAGTTTGATTTTGTTACGCTTTCACAACTTCGCTGATCATTATGAAATTTTACATACACGTTGTCCGAGGTATAGAAATTACTTTTCTATCTTTCACCCAGAGAAAAGTGCTATTCCCATGGGACGCGAGCACGGCAAGTCGCGGGCAAAAGCTAGTTCTAATATGATTGTGCTAAATTTTAAATTCGATAGTCTTATTTTGTTAAATAGTATTTGTAAACATTTACAGACGCGACGACTCGCGCGGCCAAATTGGGTCATCATCAAGTGTTGTGGTTGTTTGGTCCCAACCATCAGCTGACTGAGGTCGGAGCTATGAACGTATTTGTCGTTTACATCAACGAGCATGGAGGTAAGACTAGTTTATAATGAAGCCACATTACTCATACACAACTTTCGATTCGCAGTTTTTTCTCGTTCTGATAGTTTTTTTCGCCAAGCTGTCGATTTTGAATATATTTTCACAGTTTGATAATAAAAATGTCAGCACCGGATGTGCTTATATACATTATTTGGCGTACTCAAACTATAGATGATGAATAAAATAATGTACTAAATATTTATAGTACTCATCATCAAAGTTAGGGAGTCAATATGTGTATATTATATTTAAGTCACAGTAAACGTTTTTGGTTCGAATTAGTTCAATCAAAACACAGTTAAAACCGAAATATGATGGACATTCGTATACTCTTATTAATGCTTATCCAACTAAATAGTTTTATCCAACTAATCCAGGTTAATAAATTCTTAAAAATTTAAAGTACAAGTAAATTCCTCTTTAAATGATTCGAACTTAGAATTTACGACAGGTTCAGAAGTACTTTCGTTTGTAAGTTAAGACAGGTATAAAAATGTTAAAAGTTCGTGAACAGCCCTACGCTTAGTATATTAGTTACCTACACCTTTTATTTTTTATTTACATTCTAATATTCGTTGTTTAGAAAATTATAATATATATTCCTATCTTAATATGATGTCCACGCGAACAAAGTTGCGGGCATCGGCTAGTATGTAAAAATAAGGTTCTTAATTGCAATCGCCTAAGAAACGGACAGCATGGGTGTTTTAATAAGAATTATTGATATGATATGAACATAGATACTGATAATCACAATTAAATAGATAAAATTCAAGAGGTAGATTATTTTTAGATATAAATTTTCCTATCATAAATGCTATTTTCCGATATTTGTAGATGATTTATATTATTAGAATAATAGTGATAATGACAATGGTTGTAAATCACTAGTTATGCTCTGCGTTAGATTTGTTTGCCTTCAAATTTAGACTCCCTTATTACATTTAGCATACTAAGTAACTTGGTTCAAATACATTGAAATTCTATTTGAAACATGCTTTTATCGAAATAAAATATAGCCGTAGGTATTCTATACTTATAATTATTAGAGCTATATATAGTAGTGATAGAATTTTTAAAATAGATTCAGTCGTTCCAGAGAAACCAATTACATATAAACAAAAGTTCACCTTTTTATAATATTTGTGTAGATAATGTAATGTAAAGGCAGTTTTTAGTCATCCGAGTAATCTAAAGATTTCAAAGAAAATAATACATAATGATGCTAAAATACATTGAAAAAGACGTTACAATGATAAATAGGATCTTTCCAAAATGATTCTAAAATGATGTCACTTGAGCTACTTCAAGACAATATCAGCGCCATCTCTGTTTAAAAAATAGAACCAAAATCATCGATTGTTATCGTATTGTTCATTAAGAGTATAAGTAAGTAAATGTAACAACGGAAGCGATTGCGAATTTAGTATGGTTTTTGTTAGTATTTTTCTTCAATTAATTATTTAATTAGCACGATCTGGATTCATGTAGACATGTCCGCATAATAACGTGCACTCGATCGCGTTATCGATCACGTCTGGTGCTTTGACCCTCTGACCGGTAAATTCTCGTTGGACATTATCTGAAATAAGAATAAAGGGTCAGTAACGTCATGATAATACCCAGACGCCATATCACGTTCACCGTGTGCAATGATGTAAAATATAACACATTTCGTCATTTAGATTGCTTAGTTTATTTTTACTATCGTTTCATCATTAATTTAGATAAATCTAAGTTTACATCTATAGAGATAAATTCGCTCAGTAGCATTTTGTACAAAAGCTCTATAGATGTCTATAGAATTCACCTTGGTTGACTCGTAAATATCTAGAAACATCTAGAATAGAAAAAAAATATTTGCCTAAACATGACACACACAAATACATCTAAAGATAAAAAATACATACAAATTTTTCACATTTAGTTAAATGACAATACAAAATTAAATCCCATTGAATGTGCGCCATGGCAGCAAAAAGGTTTCTGGCTCAGCATAAATTGATGCAAAGCAAAGTGCTGATATAACGTCAGTCCTAGTTAGCACATTCACTCCGTCGGGATACGCTGTCTCTTAAAACAACAATTTTTTTTATATAAAAATCGACAGGCGATCTAACTAACGGTCCACTTGATGGTAGATGGCTACCGTCGTATGTTAACACAAGCAACCTCATAGATGCTGCAAGTCTGTCGACTTTAGTAGGATAAAATATAAAGGAATGGGTGGTTATAAGAGAATGGGTTCTGAAATCCCTTACTGAAAACAGCTGAACAAATGCTGTTATTTGCAAAAATAATTTGAATTACGGACTTAATTTTTTGTAAGCTATCATTTTAAACAAAAACATAGATGAAGCATTAACATGTTTTACATTTTTTGAAATAGATAAGCAGTTAAGTACTCCGCCTCTGAACGGTTTGATATTGCCGGGAGTGACGCGACAATCCATCCTGGAACTGGCGAGTCAATGGGAAGACCTCACCGTAAAGGAAGAAATGCTCACCATGGATAGAATTATTGAACTGAATAAACAAGGACGAGTGAGTTTCGAAATCTTTTATTCTCATTTTCTTTAATTAGCATTTTGAAACGTTTCCGTCCTGTTAATTTTACATGTCCTGTTAATTTTACAGGCGAAATTAGGTTAGATGCCGTCATAGAAACTCATTTTTCCCGCTTGATCTGAAAGCTGACGTGATTGAAATTGTTCTTAGTTATAGTTAATGAACATCATCAGCCCATTTCCTAGTCGACGACGGGATTTCACGGGATTCAATCTGTGGAAGGATCGATTTATGTGAAATTAGGTATTTCCATAACATGGTAACCTTGACCTGTTGCTTCAGCATCAAGTAGTCTGCGGGACACCCAACTCCTCCGCAAATTACAGCAGATAATATGGCTTTTGGGCTCAATAGAAAGTCGGGGTTAGTTTATAATTTTAACCGTAGTATATGCATTAAACGGTTGAATTTTAAAGCCTAAATCCATAATATCTAATGACATTTAAAAACCAAGATTCACAGTTGCTTAATTTCACTACATACAATTTTTAACTTACGTATTCAAGTTTTAAGGTTGCTTTTTAAACGTATGCAACACACTTTTGTTGAGAACTTTTTCAAATGGCTAAAAGTGAATCTTAAATGTTATTAACACTCCATAAAGTGTGTTTTCGTGTTGACATCCGATTTGTTGTTCAGTTGCTGGAAATGTTCGGCGCGGGCACAGCAGTGTTGATCAGTCCGATCAGCAGGATCGGCTTTTTGGACGAGGAGATCAATATCCCCACTATGAAGCAGACACAGCCTCTGTACCAGCGGGTTAAGGACACGTTAGTCGCTATACAGTATGGTCACATAGACCACCCATACGCCACCGTCATTTCATAGTTATCAGTGAACAGTGCTCACAACTAGTGACGTCACAAACAGTGTATTTCATGCGCAGATATAAGCGCTGCGCAAAAAGACGATAAAATTCAGACTTATTTAGGAGCTAGTGTCTTATCTTGTGATAAGTGTAAAGTAAATTAATGTAACAAATATTTATTTTATCATAAACGCCCCAATAAAAGTCTTAACGGTCGTTTAGAAGCCTGTAAATTCTGCAGGATTTTTTTGTTGAATTATCTATGTTATTTTCTACTGTAAACTTGTTTACAATTTTTATTTGAATTAGTTTAATGATACTCCTTTTTTTAGATAATTTTAATTTTAAATAATTTTAAAAATTATATTAAATGCCTCAGCATGAAATGCAACGTTATCAAGTTTACAGAGAAATTTCATCACAAATTTTAACCTTTTCTAGGCGACCACCACATTTGGGTTGATGTAAGATAGTCTATTAAATAAGTACAATTTTGTAAATTTTATAGTGTTTTATATAGAATTTTGACCTTTTGTATGTTTATAAACAAATACAGGATTATATAAGTGTATTTTACAAGTGATGTGATATTAAATTAATTAATACCGACTATAAGCTTACTCTCAGTAGATAATATTCATTGTTATTTAATTTCCACCTCTAATAATGCAGGGGTCAAGTTGTTAATGTATCGTCGTTGTCAAACCAAAATCTGCTTTGTGGTCTTTTTTGAGATTTCAAACTTTTGACCTTAGCCTTTATATATCTTTTAAAAAAACTGCTAAGTGCTTATGTAGTGCAAAATTTACTTTATTATCATGTTTAAAGGACAAACGTATAAAAACCCTAAGTTACAATTAAAATACTTTTTTGTTTAAATAAACCTTTATGTAAAATTTTCCAAAATAACTTTGTCAATATGTCAAAAGTTCATAACAGATTTTAGTTTGACAAGGACGATATATCGTCGTGTTTAGGGATGTAACTGAATAAAATTAACTATTTTAAAAGAATTGGTTTTGAGTATTTTTTACACATTCGAATGTGTGTTTGTTTTTGCTGTACATAAATGAAAGTTTAGTTAAAATCGATTGTAATTAAAAATATTCTCTAATTTAAAAAGAGTTTGTTATTGGTTGTGACTCCATTGTTGTTTGTGAGTAAGTTTATAAATCGCTACGTTTTATTATCTAGTCTTATGTTGAGGAATCTATATGTTGTTCAATATATTTATAAATATATGTTTATATTCTTTTACATCTTTTATTTTAGTATGTTTAATTTTGTCGTAGTGATAATAATAATATTTATCATAGTGATAAATGCTCGAATGATTAGCTAGTAAAAGGAAAGCAGAAAAAAATACAAAGGAAAAGTGCAAAACGTTTTTATTAGTATTCAAATATTTGACTAAGAAGCAACATTGCTTTTAGCCTTCGTTGGCAGAGTGTTTTAAAAATTAAATAAGAATTTATGTTAGGGGCCATTCATTAAATTACATGCCCTTATTTCGAGGGAGGTAAAGCCATTGTTACGTATGTATCACTTTTGGACGGTACTGCATTTTTAATACTAGTTTCTTAAGTAAAATATAATGTGTGCCATTCGTCTACTACGCGTTTATTGAAGGTGTCGTGTTACACGCATGTCGTATTATGTGTGCGAGATGACTACTAAAAGTATATCTAAATTTTAAGTTGGCTTATCGCACATTTCGTACGAAATAAAATCCAATATTACGTAAGTCGATATGTGCGATGGATTTATTTGATAGCTAAGCTTTTGGGGAAACAAACAGATAGGTATATTTTTGCGTTTTTTAATGTACAATAAAACTTCAATTTACATATTTTTATTATAAAAATCGAGTAATATAAATGTAATAATAATAAATATAACGGTATAGCCTAAATATTTTTTTAAAATAAAAATCTATTTTTTGTCAAATTATCGAGATTTAGTGCAATTTGGTCGTTTTCTATCACCATAATAAATATCTTACGTAAAAAAGGGGAGGGGGAATCGGAGGAATCTTATGTGCTCTTACATATACTCTTCTTTACGTAAATAATGAATGGCTCCTTACTCAAAAGTATAAACTGGCGTGGGAATTATATTTAATTCCTATTAAATTATTCTGGTGGCAAAGGCAGTTCGTCTTCATCTTCCTCTATTTTCTTTCTTCTGGCTTCCGTACGAATGTTGCGACTCATTGGCTGAACCTCGTGCGTTGCGGATTCACCGGAAAATCTAAAAACATTTTTTTTCTTCAAAAATCACATAAATGTCAAAAAAGAGTATTTACAATTCTTTTTTCAATTGCGATATACTTTTTCTTTACAGAACTCAATTGTAATAGATCTGGATATTATCAGTGTAGGTACGTGCGGTGGCGTCATCTTGTTTTAGTTTGCCAAAACTGTAATATTTTTTTTATTGTTACTTTCGGACGAACATGACGCGCTCAGCGCTTTTAGGTCGGATAGGATTTCGCCGGAGGGTTTTGGTGGTCCTTCTGGTCTCTTTCACTAAGGTGTCAGACGCATGATAACGATACTTTACCTACTGTAACTTGGGTGTATTGGAAATCAAAGGTGCTAAAATATTGCGTAACTAATTTATTAACGCGTTCAAACTTATGTCCTTTTGTTTTTTTGGCAGAGGTATAAGCCATTGAACTAAAGTTGCCTTGAAAATTTGAGTAAATTGTGAGCAAAAAATTGAAAATTAAAAATATTTAAATACCTACTGTCAGATAAATAGTCACTATTTAATTATTAATTAATAAATAACAGATTATACCTGAAATTTACGCATTTAACAAAGATACCTATGGTTAACGGAAACAGTAATGTTATATATAATGTTATGTAAAATAAATGAGGAAAATTATAAGTGTGAATGAACCAAAACGATTTCATTGCGCACTTTTTACGATGTCTATTAAAATGTATGAAGGTGAATAAATAATTAATGAAGTTCATTAAATAATTTATACTGTCGACCCTTTGACGGAATCGGTCTAACGTTTTTTAATATCCAATAGCAACCGTCTGGTGCGAACTACGCGCGATCTAGCTATGTGACCGTGTCATTATAAAGTAGGTTGAAATGTCTATTTGGATAGGTACGTTTGTTTCAAACTTAATTTCGTATACTGTAACTTCGATTTTTTTAATTTTAAGACATTAGAGAATTAAATAATCAATACGCAGGTATTATAATACACCTAAGCTACAAATAAATCAAGACGATTACAGATTTCAATGGTTACGAATATGACTGACTGCACTGTTCTATAAAATAGGTAAGTTTATTGAATGAACGAATGTTATTTCACTCAAAAGTAGATGAAGTAGCCAACATATTCAATATACCATGAAGGCAAAAATATTTTTATATTTTTACGGTGTATGTTTGAATGCATAGGTAACGATTGGAAGCATCCAGCAAATAACTAAATGGTTAGGTCCACAAACAAAAGAAGAGTAGGAACAAATTGGATGGACGTGGCTTGGCTACCATTCAACAAAATTTACTATTTAACAAAAAAATGGCGGTGGCTTTTTACCATGAGGGACAACCACACATCATAACAATAAACGTCTAAAATAAAGCAAATAGTATATTTTCATAGAATACACACGTGTAAGAGTGAGTGAGGGAGTCGCCGGCTCCCCGGCCATCGCTCGAGTGACGAGAAGGCGGCGCACGCGCAGTGCGTTGTACGCTTGCGCTGTCACCTGTACACAAATATAATAACAAATTTACACAAATAAATATAAAAAGACATAACAAGATTGTATTTAAACTAAAGTAGCTGATAATTCAAAACCTCTAAAAGGCTTGATTAACATAATGCTGCACCAGAGACCTTCTGCATGTTCGTTTATGTCTTTTAAATTAAGCAACGGATTTTAATGCGGGTTTCATCAATAGATAATAGTGATTCAAGAGGAAGGTTCATACGTATAGTTTAATATTGTATTAATTTGTTGAAATGACGTTGATTGTTGAAGATGTCGGAAAAAATCAAGCAGTCTGGGAGCTTTATTCAATCTTAATTGTTCGCTCATATAAACCTGTCAGAAAAAAAAATCCGATTTTTTTATATTTTTAGATATCTCTCGGGCTATATTACCTTTTCCTGGACGAAAGGTACCATATGCCCTTTCCTGTATCCCTGATAACGTGTATGCATAATTTAATGATGATTGGTTGAAAGCGTAACAAACAAACAGACAAAATAAAAAATCATGGCAAAATAAAAAATAGGTATTCGATATTTTAATTCTCAAATCTTAGCGTGTTTTAATGTTTATATGCTTACTTATTAAACAACAAAATATAGTAGGCAAGTATAAATATTTATCATGAGCGGAAGACCCATTCCCATTCAACATTTTTTGTGTTTATTATCACAGAAAGTTATAACAAACACGACAAGAATTTCCTAGAAACTTGAGCATACGAGAAAAACATTGATAAATTGTATTTAATTAATAGATAAAAACATGATTACATATCACTCAAGCCACACGGGGGTAACGGTGACTCCGCACAATATAGGTAGGTATTATAAAATAAAATAAAAATAAAATAAGCCTTTATTCACTGATAAGTTACAGTTATACCGTGATGTGCTTCTATACAATTTTTTTTTGACTAAATTTGTTGATAATTTTTAATGTTGAATTAGACATCCGCAACCTTATCAGGTTGTCCGAAGACATAGGCCTCCTCCAGATCATGCCACTTGCTGCGGTCAAGTGCTAGCTGTCTCCATCTTTTTGGAAGATCATCTTCCCATCTTCTCAGCTGCCTTCCCTTTTTTTCTTTTACCTTCTGTTGGATACCATTCCACCACTCTTTTAGTCCACTTATCCACTCTGTCTCTTATTATGTGACCTGTCCAGCGCCATTTTAGCTGCCTTATTTTTACTATTATGTTGGCCATAATGTAAGTAGTGTAAGTTTGTAAGACTCCATGTTTGGCATCCATATGTTAAACATGGTAGTACACAAGTTTTATAAAGTTTCCCCTTTACCGTTATTGGTATGTCTTTGTTTTTCATAATATTCTTAAATGACCAGTATCTATTCCAAGCAATGTTGATTCTTCTATCTACTTCTTTTCTCATAGTAGATTCATCCTAAATCATCCTACCTTGATTTAGGATGAATCCTTGATTCATCCTAAATCAAGGAATAGAGAGACAGTATATTCAAAATATTAAAAAAATATATACTAACAGTAGTGCAAAAATACAGTTGGAAAGTAAAGGTGATAAGTTTGAAATAGAAAAAGGTGTGAGACAGGGCGATCCCCTATCTCCCAAATTATTTACAGCAATTTTAGAACATGTATTTAGGAATCTGAATTGGGACAATTATGGTCTAAATATTAATGGAATAAAGTTAAACCACTTAAGATTTGCTGATGACATTGTAATCTTTGCTAGCGACCACATGTCATTACAGATAATGTTGCAACAATTAGTAGAGGAAAACAAGAAAGTAGGATTAACCATTAATAACGAAAAAACTAAAATTATGACAAACAAATATAAAGAGACAATATTACTAGATGGCAAAGAAATAAAATACGTAGAAGAATACATCTACTTGGGGCAACTCATATCTCCATATGACTCTATGAGAAAAAAAAAAAAGAAATAGGTAGGTATTACAAATAGGCAAATAAACAATGACACGACAGTCCGATACGCTTTAGATTTGCGCACTTTTACCTACGAAAATTCTCCAGTAGTGTTGACGTGTGTTCAATATGTTGACTTAGTGACACGCTTATTGTTGACTTAGTGATACCTACATTTTATGTATATGAAAATAATGTTTACAACGATAAGAACACGGAAATAAAACAACGGATACAAGTAGGTACTTGAAAAATTGTGAATAACTAGCTGGTGTCCTCGACTGTCCGAACTTTGTTTGAAAAAGCAGAGACGGGTCTTCAGTTTAATATACATATAAGGTAATAAGAATAGAAAAGTGTGTAAACTATACACGGTTTTCTCCCTGATCTGATTTGATCCCTGATTGATTCATTACCTCTGATTTGATCAATCGGCGATTGACTGTGGCCTGAGGAACCGCTGCTTGCCGACGGTATTGACACTGAAATCATCAAAGCGATACACTATTGGAGAAATCCGGTTCTGTTTTTAGTAAGGTGAAAGGTTAAATTTACCATTTTAATAAGTGATGTCTATTACATCACATATTTCATTATCTATCTTCATATTTATATATTTACATGGTAAAATTATACGTGAAACCAATGCTATCTTAAGTCAATAAGTGTATCTTTAATAATAAGTGTATACTAGCTGGTGCCCGCGACTTCGTCCGCGTCGAAATATAAAAGATATAACGCCTAAAAAAACATGTATAGCAATAATAATATAACGCCTGACATTATACTTTTGCCAAACTTGTTCTCTCGTGACTACGCACTCACATTAGATTGAAGATCTGTAATTTCTCAATAAAATCGCATGGATTGACAAAACAACGTTTGAAAAGGACGTTTATTTAAACTTACATAGTGTACCTACATAGTTGGCACACAGAAAACCAACATTTAGGACCACTCCCAATATCAATATTTATAGTAAATTCGTGCACCAGATTTCTAAACGGAAATGGTTGATATAAAAGAATATTTGAAAGTTTAGTAGCATGTGTTGTATCATTTTAAAATCGTGACTAAATGGACCATTTTTTTCGGTTTCGATATAAGTACATATTTAATATGTTATATATTTATCTAGGTCATAATCTTATCGAGGATAAGGCATGCGAATCGTACCCGTATGCTGTTGCGCCGCACGCGCTTGTGCCCGTTGCAGCTCCCGGCTCCAGGCGCTCGTCTCCCCCAGCCCTTGGTCTCCGCACAGCTTCACGATCAACTTCAAACCTGACCACACAATCATTCCCTTAACATCTATACTAATACTAACTACACGCTCCCGGCTTCGCACGTGTTCAAAATAAAAACTATCCTATCTTTTAAGTCGGACCAAATTACACATAGTTACGAAATTTTATCAAAATCGGTTTAGTAGTTTAGGAGTTCATCGCGGACACAACGTGACACGAAATTTATATATAGATTATAAAGAGAGATTTGTATTTTTGTTTGTAATGAATAAACTCAAAAACTACTAGACCGAATCAAAAATTCTTTCACCTATAGAAAGCTACATTATCAGCCAGTAACATAGGCTATATTTTATACTAACTAAGGCAGACGAAGTCGCGTGCAACAGCCAGTTCCTTAATAAAATGTCTTCTGAAGAGCTTCGTATACTGTAACAGTGTCGTTAACGTACCGTAGCTTGTCTTAAATGGGCTCTCAAGCATATCTTTCCGAGGGCCCCCTTCTGTGACTAACTGTGACTATGACGTAGCACACGTAAACACAAAGCTCTTAGGCTAATTTAATTCTCTTACTGAAATGTTTAACTTAAATAAGATTTTGGAAAACATTTTATTAATTTTTTCATGTCATAATTTATGCGATTGACACGACGGTAACTACGCCCCTGGTCTAATATAGTTAACATTGAAAATAATCCAAATATTGTTAAGTTCAAAGAACGAGGTATTCACCTAAAAGTAAAGCGTAATTATAAAATTGTGTTTACATTGAACGTTGTCTGGGAATCGAGTGTTCATTTTCTTGTAGAGCGCGAGCGCTTCCTGGTAGCGGCCGGCAGCACGCAGGCACTCGCCCATAAGCAACCCCCAACGCGGCTTTGAAAGAAAACAAAAAAACCAACAGATAAACACAACAAACTTCTTTAGAAAATCCTAGATCGTACTCGATACGAAAGAGAACGACTGTTTTTACTCTAGAAGGTTGGTTACGGTATTCACCACAGGCACACCAATGTGTGTTTGAAGAGGATTTACCAGGTATGATCAGTTCTTATCAATTAAGTGTTACTTTGTGCATAAATATCCAACTTAGTCACCTATACCATTTCATATAAGTTATTTTTCAGTCTATCGCTCGTGTGAGTTTCATAGTAGAGAATTGGCTCACAGAGCATCTAGCAATGCGGAAAATTTTGTCGTCTAGTTTGTTTGCTTAACTTGTATACACATCTATGTGGTACGGACTATAATAAATATAGCAAATAAAGATAAACCCAAGTAAAGATGCCAGAGTCCATCCACTTTTACTAATCTATTCACTCTTATGTAGGCACTATACTGAAACGAAGCCACCGGTGTTACTTAGCTTTTCACGGACTAATATGTAAGCAGACCACAGCCCGGCAATGATGAATGTAAAGTCAATTCGCATACGTTGTTGGGTTGCGCACGCGCCGCGCGTCGATAATACTGCAGAGCGCGCTCCGGCCTCGAACCGCGCGCGTCTGACGCCAACCAAGCCAAAGCCGACAGCGAGCAAGGCCACGCCGCCTCCACCTGCCGAGAGGAACATCTTTACACTCATCAATAGATGTATTTTTATGTTTTTAATTAGGTATTAATAAGCAATCGAATTCGGAAACGCTTTTACAGCCATGCCATCTTTTTCTACAAGATTTTTTAACTATGAAGATTCTTGAACTTTGAAGAAAATATAAAACGAAGACAATATGTCAATGTTATGTCTAGGCTATGTTTAATTTTTAATGTTTTAATGTAATCATCAATAAAAAAAAACACAAAAGGAAGAGGTAAATAAATATCTCACGTCCTGATAGTGATGTTTGGCAGTTTGCGAGTCGCCCAACTCGCTGTGAAGCTCGGCGAGAGCACAGGACACGCTTGCGTCCCAGCTGCCAATGGTACTGTACCTGAATCATCATTTTCAAATTATATTTATGACCAATTAATTATGAGTAGCAAATAAGAAAAGACTGTAGTTTAGATAAAAAAAATAATGTTTTGTGTTTAAGTAAAGACAGTGCACACTACACTTGGCAGTTATATGGTTGGTCAGTCATCAAATTGGTCAGCCTACCCCCTTACAAAAGACCGCTGTCAGCTCGACTTTGCGTTTTTGGCCAAAATTGTATGAAAAATGTGCTCCAATTTGCGTCGGCCCTAAGTATCGCGACTGGAATGGAGTGTTGCCACTATACCAGTGATCCGCAGCGGCGGGGTCGTTACGCGTGGCGAGTCTGGCGAGTCCGGCGGCTGCCATCGCACGTAGAGTGCCCCCCGCGCCCCCTGCACCGCGCACCCGAGCCCATCGCGCCCCTGCGCCCGCCACTGCGCTCTCGGACCCGCTTTTCTCTAGCGACAGGGCTGATGAGAAGCAATTACATTTTTATGTTGAACCTAGCGACCAGCTCTTGGCTTCCTCCTTCATTGGTCTATCCATAGGTGAAAAACGAATCCAAATCGGTTCCGCGGTTTTGGAGTATAAAGGGACCATACATACACACATCGTAAAGATATAATAGGCAGGTTGAAAGCCCAATTGACGTTGGTGGCTACCATCTCCTATTAACACGAGCAACACCAAAAGAGAACGCTTAGTTATGTGACATAAAACATAAAATAATGAGTTAGGAAAAAGGCTCTGTCATAATATCACAATGATAAAACCTAGATGTATACGTTCTATTATATACGACCTATTATGTAGGTGACATCCCTACACAAGTAGACTGAGAAGCCGGTCCATTTGTAAATAGTTTATTTTCTCATTTTGTCTTCAATTATCATTTAATATCAGCGAGTAATAAGCCTCTCATCGTTACCGCTGTGACGACGGTGGCGCCCAATTTTTTTTAAATATTTTTAGACGTTTCCTCGGGAGCCTAACATTTTTCGAGGATAAAATTTATCCAATATGTTAATCTCGATAATAATATGCTAAATTTCATCCAGAACGTTTCAGTAGTTTTTACGTGAAAGAGTAACGAACATACAGCCATCCTAACAAACTTTCGCATTTATAATATAAGGATTTAGTGACTTTCGTCTTGTAGGTGGATGGTGACGGTGAGTCGGATCGTATTTACCATGATCGTGCATAGCAATGAGGTCGGCGGGATCGAGATGTGAGGCAGCGGCTATTTGCTCAGCGGCATCCCGCCAAGCGTTGTAGCCGTCGGCCCCAGAGCCAAGGGCTGCAGTCGCCAAAGCGCTACAAAGGCGCGCCGCACACGAGTACGGGTCTTCTCGCGCCGCCGACTCACTCAGCGACTTCGCTTCTGACAAATTGCCCAGCTAAGGAAAATAACTTTTCATTGCGTTCAAATATTTAAGTAAATAGATTAACATTATTTAATCGTAGTTTACAAGTCAGCGTCTGCAGACTTTTGTTTATTTACAATGACGATGGTAACATACTGCGTAAGCGACGAATGCTGCATCGGCATTAGCTTCAGCACGCAACACTCTGTCGTTGGGATGCGCCCTCGCGACCGCCTTCAGCCGCTGCAGCGCTTTAAGGCCTGCGGGGGCGGCGCGAGAGGCTCGGCCGGCGTGCGCTCGCAGCGCTGCCAGCGCTCCGCCCAGCTCCAGGCGCGCGCCTGCGCCTCCGCCGGAGTATCCGCGCAACGCTTCCACACACCACGACATGCCGCTGAAACACAGTGTATATATAATTATATGAGCAATCAAATATTGCTCAAATCTTCATATATTTAAACAAAAGTAATGTGTTTTTGCTATTATTTAATCTCTACAAGATCTACATATGAACTGTGTGTTTTTATTTTTATTTATTCTGTCCACCCAACGCTAACGATCGCACCAGAAATATCTTTCGAGCACGAGCCTTAACATAACGCTTGAGGAGGAAGTTGCTCTGCTCGTATATTGATATTAGAGTCTATTTCCCTAACCCCCATCTCACACCTTTTTCCATATCCTTTCAGAGTAGGAAGCGCATTTGTACCCTATCCCTACCCCATCAAGTGAACCGTTATCCGTCAAGGTATGCGATTATTTAGATTAAATTTGACTAACCCACTGTCGTCCTCTCGGTTGTTGGGAGAAACGATGGCAGCAAGTGCGGCAGAGGCGAGAACGAGACAGCGTTCAGCGGTCGCAGCCGAGCGACGCGACCAACGCGACAGACGGTCGCCTCGGACCACGTCTCGTACTACGCACTCGTATGCGTCGTTCTCCTGTCACAGTGTGTCTTACAATAAATTCATTTCTTTCATTACAATCATCTAGGTCACTTCAACTTGCTAATTCTCTTATGTGCTTGCTTATTTATTTCTTTACAATTGCTAACGCTCACTATAACCCTCATTTATTCATTTAATAACTTGCCGCGACTTTGAAAGCGTCCTTAGAGGATAGTACTCTTTCTCTGGATGAAAGCTGTACGCTAAATTCCTTTCCGTTCTCCTAACTTGTATGCGAAATTTCACGATAGTCAGGTGTGAAAATGTAACTCATTTTCGCATTCATTTTCGGATTTTGAGTGGGAATGACAGCGTTGCATACTAGACACAGTAATCGCGTGCAATTTGAAGTAATCAAAGCGAGGCAATGAGGCACAGTAGGCAAAGTATTTACAAGTAAATTGTGTATTACTAAAAGACGGAACAGTAAACTGCTAACAATTTACTATACATGTAAATAATATTTTTGACAGTGTGACTTAACATTTTTCACTTACGTCATCAATAGTGATATCTTGATGATCGATTGGTGGTTCGACGTCGAGCATTGCGTGAAAGGCAGCTTTGCCACCCTCGACATCATTTAGAGCCACGGAACACAACACTAGGTGGAGCCCTGGAATAATAGTAACAACCGGCATTTTAAATGTTTCTATATTATTTTATTTTATTTATTTTAATAACGTTGAGTGATCAGTGTTTCTTCATTTCTTACCCACTTCCACTTCGGCGCATTAAAAAAGCGACATCTCTGGTCAAGTGCGATTAATTTACGAGGAGACTGTTTCACGGCATTCTGTACTTCATAACTAGCTCTTTAAATAAGGCTCATCATCATCAGCCGTCAGCCTGTGATCCCATATAACAGTTGTGACAAAAATACTTGCCAGTTTGAAAATCTCCTTGTTCGTGCATTATGTGTTGAAAATTAGTCACTGCATCGCGGAATTTTCCCATACGCACGAGCAGTAAACCAATGTTATGCATCACTTTCATTCTGAAAATCAAATCATAAAACAATTAAAAAAACACTTTTTGACAGGAGATATGTACTTATTTTTTGTGTGTGTATTTTACATACCTTAAGTCTTTTTCAGCCGTCGGAGTTTGATCTAACGCCATTCTATATAGTTTTAACGCCTTCGGATGCTCGCCCATTTTGAAATATATATTTCCCATATTAACCTTTAATACATTGAATTAACCATATAATTAATTAAATTAAATATTTAACATAAACACAAAGTGAATTCGTGGTATTAAATAGGCAAATAACATATATCTTTACCTTTAGTCGGTTAGCGTGAGGAAATAGCTTATTTCTGGTTAGAAGCTGATATGTGTTTAATGCCTCAGTATACATCTCGTTTAAAGCGTACTGTCCAGCCAAATTGCAAAGCACCTGGATGAATTTTGAATCAGTTTAAATTAAATAATTTATACTTACTTAAATCAAGAACTTATGTTCAGTTAAATTTCTTATGAAAAGTGATTGTCAACATATTAGAAATGTAGTTATATTTCATCGGATCATGCCGTAAAATATAAATATATTTTATAAATGGTCAATCTTAATAAAAGTAAATGAAAACTATTTCTATGGGAGACAAACCTCCGCACTCCGCAGTTGCTCTTTCCGAATATATTTTTTTAATTATTTCAATTTCAAATAATTATATAGATTTATTTGAGAATATTATGAATATAAGCAATTCATTTACACGCAATATTGTCATTAAGGTAGTTTGTACAGTTTACTTACAGCAAATGTGAGGTCTAAGTTGTGCGAGTCGCCCAAATTTGCTTGTTCTTGCATACGAATTAATTGTCGTTCCAAAGCCGATGCTTCCTGAGCCTTTGCCAGCGCCTGAAATTGTAAGACATCGTTTCACAACCTTATGATTTTTATAATAAATAGTGTTTTTGCCCGCAACTTAGTCCGCGCCCGATCGCTACCAAACTTCACAGGAACACCCGCTGCACTAATCTGAAGATTGTCTGAAAGTTTCATCAAAATCGGTTCAGCGGTTTTGGAGTCTATAGGAGACACACGGGGACATACAAACACACATCGCCTTTTATATATTAAGATTAGAATTTATATGCACTTATTGTTGTAGTCGATTTGGTCCAGTCTTTCTCGAGTTTAGCGCTTAGAAGACATAATTTTAACGATTCATTTTTATTTAGAAAAAAAAAATGTATGGACTGACTAATATTTAAGTCGACGTTGAATCGAGGGCGCTTATGCCCGGTCGTACTGGAAAATAATGGGGGATGTTCACGTAATTGTTTATAAGAATATGGATGTAATATATGATCTAAGAAATGACACACTTTGTTAAAAGATAAGATATTCTGTTCAAATAGCTACCTGTCCTAAGTCAATTTCCTTCTTAGTTTGAATTTCCTCATCAGTGTCAGCTCGAGCTGTCAGCATGCACGACTCTTCGACTAATGTCATTATTTTAGCCTCCATTTGTTTGACTTTATCTTCTATACTGAGAATAAGTAGTGAAAGTTTTATCAAAATATAACATGAAAATTTTAAATTAGGTAAGGTGAATTCGCAAGTGTGTGTTTATGCTAAATCATATACTGTAGAAAATAACGAAAAATACTCAAAGAACCTCAAGGTCAATTTCGATAAAAACTCAATCTTAAATGTTTTTTTTTTCATTATTATCCGAGGACAGAACCTGTTCATTTCATAAAATATACCTACTAGCATTTTTTTTGCAATAATTCAGGAACACACACACTATAAACGAGGAAGGTTTAATTTTCATGCTTGATTGGATATCAGTATCAATTCATTTGGACGCATATGTGTTTTTGGTGGGATAATAAAAAGTACGTACGTGTCTTCGCGTTTATCGTCCCGGGTGGGCGTGTCTCTTGCCGAAGAGGTGTAGCCGGCGGCGCGGACGGCGGTGACTGGTCGCGCGGCCGCGGTTCCAGCACGCGAACTACGCATACTCACCGTACCCATACGAAACATCTAAGAGATCATAATAAAACTTATGTTTATTGCATATAGTTAATTTTTTAATCATTTTCATCATCATCATCATCAGTGTTGGATATAGGTCTCTCCCAAGGCTCGCCACCACGCACGATCCTCTGCGTTTTCATTTCGATTCTCATGCATTTTTTGCACTTTTAATTTACTTCATTTCAAATGCACGATTTGAAACCGTATTACCATAATCAGTTTAACAACATTTTCGGGAGTGTACGTATTCATCGACCACACCGTATACCACTATCTACTAATATTAGGGGTTAAAGTATGAAATTGCCGATTTGTACTGAAAAATAAAAATTCGTTTTTTTTTTAATTTAACATATTTATTTAATCAAAATAATTACCATTATTATCTATACATTGCTGCCATCTAATAGGAAGCTCATTTATGCCTTTGCGATAGAACTCTGGTGATCTAGATTCGACAAACTGTGTGAAAGCATTTTGCACTGCCTCCTGAGAAGAAAACTTTTTATCACGCAGAAAATTGTCCAAATCACGAAAAAAATGGTAGTCCGTTGGAGCAAGGTCTGGCGAATACGGAGGGTGACGAATGGTTTCTAGTTGCAGTTCCTGTAGAGTCTGCAGATCAGTCAAATCATGAGGCACCCATTTTTCATATTTTTTTATTTTATTGATTTGACGCAAATGAGTCAATATTGTTGGTAAGGTAACGTTAAACCATGCCGCTAATTCCTGGGTAGTTTGGCTCGGCTCGGCTTCCACCATCTCTTTCAAATCATTGTTATTCACCTGTGTGGGCGGTCTTCCACGTGGTTCGTTCTTCAAATCGAAGTTTCCATCACGAAAGCGTTTAAACCAAAATCGCACAGTGCGTTCATTAGCAGTCCCCTCTCCAAACGCAACATTAATATTGCGAGCTGTTTCTGCCGCGTTAGTTCCGCGTCGGAACTCGTATTCAAAAATCACACGAATTTTCGAAGTATCCATCTTTATTGTCTAAGCTGAATAAAAAAAACAACTGAAAGTTGATAATCGAATGTTGCACATTTTTTAAAAGAAGAACTACATAGGTACCGTATGAAAAAAGTTTCACTCAAAAATCTCAAACCATGAAGGTTCTATGTCAATTCGAAGTACCTATTACAATAAAACGGCAATTTCATACTTTAACCCCTATTATAATTACTTTTAAATAAGTTAATATTTTATATAAATTTGTGCAATTAAAATATAATTGTGTGTTAGTCTTAAATAAATATTTAAATTTTTATATTCTATTTATACACCATAGAGAGCAAACCGTTACATCAATGATGATATGTTGGATATGGCGTTGTGGCGTGGCGATATTCGTGCCATCCCACTCACACACACGCATACGAGTGCACGAGAGAGCGAGACGGAAAGCGCCCAGGTTACCAAGCGCGAAGCCCCGACTCTTGAGTCGGCGGCCCGAACCAGTCCGCCACTTGCCACGGCACGCAACACACGCGCAAAGCTGCGTACGACGTTTTCTCGCCTCCGCCTCGCACCGTGTACTCGCACCTCACATCCTACTCGAAAACATATCCTTCTGAGTGATAACCTTTATATGAGACTATTAAGGAAGAACGTGTCCCTGTATGGAATAAATCTGCGCACCTGACAACGCCTACTTTTATTTCGGTACTCTGTATCATCGTCACCGCACCCGGTCATCCCGCACAGGGACATCCTTCATTGGTGACCCCGACGTGATGTGAAAAACAGGCAATAAGTGCCACGGTGCATTAACGATAACACCGGCTCGCCGCCGTGTCCTACGGCCTCACCCTGTCGACGTCGCGTCATACCTAACTAGGTACTCATTGAGGAATACCCAAAGCGCCGGTAGAGTATGCCTAAGTACATGGATCGTCTTTCGCCGACACCGAACGCCAACGTATACCCACGTCGTCGTGAAATCAACGCGTAAACACCGACGCATAGCTACACGGCGTTCTGCGACATCCGATACCTACAAACATCTCGACGAAACACGACGCCGGCCGGCGACAACAGAAACATCTCGACGCGAATTGCGGCAGTTCTCATTCAAAAGGAATTCAAAACTTAATGTCGTGAACGAAACCTGAAACTTACAAACAGTGCAGTGCATAATTATTAATATATATACAAAGACAACACTTACCATACTCTCACGCATTCTTATACTTAATGACATATCTTATTGTTAACGGGGAGACCTCGAAATAATTTTGTTTTTAGCTGGCACCTCGTGTTTGTCTTGTATTTGCGTGACTATACTTTTAATGTATCTTACATGTATTTAGGTACTTATACCTCAATTTTGTTTACGTATTACGAAACTATTTTTATTTAGCTCTTAAAATTAGATATATTTTAGGTTGTTAGCATAAGTCAAACATTTGACAACCGTACCACTTCCGGTTTCCGTTTTGTTTTTATTACTAGTTCCGTCATCCCGGTTTTGATTCCTTGTGCTTCCCTCTTCTTCCACGATAATGGCAACATCCGAAGAACAGATTAAACTCCTCCAGGAGCAGCTTAAGCAGCTACAGGACAACCAAGACCGGCGTACAATGGCAGTAGCAGTTAAATTACCTACGTTTTGGATCAGTAATCCTTCCGTCTGGTATGGCCAGGTAGAGGCACAATTTGAAATTGCCGGCATTACGCAAGACAAAACTAAATACAGCCATGTGGTGGCGATGTTGGACTCAAAAATTGCCGGCGAAGTAGCTGATATTATCGAACACCCACCGGACACCAACCGTTATGAGCACCTCAAGTCGGAACTGATTAAGCGTCTATCTGCTTCGAAGGAAGACAGAGTCAGGCAGCTCCTTGGGGAAGAAGAAATCGGAGATCAGAAACCATCGCAATTTTTGAGACGCCTCCGCTCATTAGCCGGATCAGAATTTAAGAGCGACGACATAATTCGACAACTTTGGATGCGCCGCTTGCCGGGTAACGTGCAGGCTATTCTAGCAGCGCAGGAAGATCTGCCTCTAGAAAAGGCAGCGGATATTGCAGATAAAATAATAGAAGTAGCAACGCCTGGGGTGCACGCTGTTACCACGGAGCCATCCGAACTGTCTCAACTCTCCCTTCGAGTGGAACAGCTGACAAAAGTAGTCGAAGCTCTTAGCGCAGACTCGCGTTCACGTTATCGCTCACGTTTGGACAGAGACGGATCAAAAGACAGTTCCAGGTCATCATCGCGTTCTTCCTCCCTATGCTGGTACCACCGTGCATATAAGAATAAGGCTAGAAAATGCGTTAGCCCTTGCACCTGGAATGACCAGAACCAGGGAAACGCGAGAAGCAGTCAGTAGAGGCGGCGACTGACTGCAACAGGTCTTGCCGCCGTTTGTTTGTTACAGACAAAACAACTGCACTCAGATTCCTTATCGACACAGGTAGCGACCTTTGCTGCTATCCCCAACGGCTAGCCAAAGGTCGCGCCAAGTCTTCAACAGGCTACCAACTCGCCGCAGCCAATGGTAGCACCATCAATACTTACGGCAGCATTTCCCTACGCCTCAACCTTGGCTTACGTCGCGATTTCCAGTGGAGTTTCACAATCGCTGATGTAGAGACCCCAATAATAGGCTCGGACTTTCTCAGTTATTACAACCTGCTCCCTAATCTCCGTTACAAACGTTTGATCGACGGAAATACAAGTTTGACTACTTCGGCTTCAATCGCCCAAATTAATCAAGTAAGTGTCAAAGCCGTATCCGTCAACGAGTTTTCACCCTTCTCCAAACTTCTCCTGGAATTTCCGGATTTGACTCGACCTCCAGGCCTCCCACGGCAGGTGAAGCACACCACGGTTCATCATATCGTTACAACCGAAGGCCCGCCAGTTTCCTGCCGTCCGCGCCGACTTGCACCGCAGAAGCTGGTCGCTGCAAAAAAAGAATTTGACGATATGGTCAACTGCGGTACAGCTAGACCATCGGACAGCCCTTGGGCCTCACCACTACACATGGCAAAGAAAGGAGACGAAGGGTGGCGGCCGTGTGGAGACTACCGCGCTCTGAACGCCAGAACCGTACCAGACCGGTATCCCGTTAGACATATTGCGGATTTTTCGCACAACATTGCAGGAGCCACCATCTTCAGCAAAATCGACCTGGTTAAGGCTTACCAACAGCTCCCTGTACACGAGGCCGACATCTGCAAGACCGCAATCACCACGCCATTTGGCTTGTATGAATTTCCCTTCATGACTTTCGGTCTTCGAAACGCAGGGCAAACTTTCCAGCGTTTCATCGACGAAGTCATGAGGGGACTCAACTTCTGCTACGCTTATGTTGATGATCTCTTGGTGTTCTCACAAACACCTGGAGAACACCTGGAACACCTACGCACAGTTTTCCAGCGGTTGGCTAACTATGGCTGCGTAGTTAATGCATCTAAGAGTGTTTTCGGCGTTAACGAGGTCACTTTTCTTGGATATAGAATCAACAAAGACGGCACACGTCCGCCTACAGAGAGGATTGAAGCGCTGCAAAAGTATCCCTTGCCGAAAACCGTACAAGATCTTCGCAGATTTCTAGGTATGATAAACTTTTATCGCCGATTCCTCCCTAATGCAGCAGAACTGCAAGCACCTCTCATCAACGTGCTAACTTCATCCAAGCTCAAGGGAGCAAAGCCAGTGCCCTGGACGTCCGAACTCGAACTTACATTCCAGAAGTGCAAGGATAGCCTAGTTAGCGCTGCTCTCCTTGCTCACCCAGTTAGCGACGCCGCATTGGGTCTCTTCACGGACGCCTCTTCAGTACACGTGGGATCTTGCCTCCAACAAAAGATAGGCAACCACTGGCAGCCTTTGGCCTTTTTCAGCAAGAAACTCACAGACAAACAAGCTCAATGGCCCGCGTACTACCGCGAACTCCTTGGTGTATACGAAAGTGTACTACACTTTCGCCACCTTCTCGAGGTTCAACATGTGACAATCTACACGGACCACAAGCCTCTCATCTACGCTTTTACCCAACGCCGTGAAAAGCTTCCTCCTGTCCAGCTCAACCAATTGACCTTCATCTCCCAATTCACAACCGATGTTGTACATGTGAAGGGAGAGGACAACGTGGTTGCTGACGCTATGTCAAGGATCGAAGCTATCACCCTAGAAGCAAGTTTCGCAGCGCTGGCAGACGAACAAGCCACAGATGAGGAGCTACAGAATGCCATGACAAACTCGTCCCTCAAACTGGAGAAAATCTGTATTCCTGGTTCTGATATCTCCATCTTCTGCGACGTGTCAACGGGAAAGCCACGACCATTTGTGACGCCTTCTTTCCGCCGCAGCTACTTCAGCAAAATCCACAATCTCAGCCACCCCGGCGCGCAGGCTTTGGCACGTTTGGTGGCTGACCGCTTTGTCTGGCCGGCGATGAACAAGGATTGTCGTAAATGGGCTCGTGAATGCCTGCCTTGTCAACGCAGCAAGGTGTCGAGGCATACCATAACGCCATTAGGAGGGTTTACTGCTCCGACTCACCGTTTTCGCCACGTTCACATCGACATTATTGGACCAATGCCTTCCAGCAAGGGCTTTCAATATTGTTTAACGGCTGTAGACAGATTTACCAGATGGCCAGAGGTTTGGCCCATGGTTGGCATCACGGCAGAAGAAGTAGCTGATACCTTCACAACTGGGTGGATTTCTCGTTTCGGCATCCCATCCATCGTAACAACAGACCAAGGCCGACAGTTCGAATCTGCCTTATTCAAAGCTCTTTTGGAACAATGCTCTGTCCTGCGCTCACGCACCACTAGCTATCATCCATGTGCGAATGGTATGGTGGAAAGATTACACCGCCAACTAAAAGCAGCGCTCATGTGTCACGGAGGCACATGGTGCGCTGCTCTGCCACTGGTACTTCTGGGTATGCGAGCAGCTTTAAAAGAAGACTTGCGAACGTCGGCTGCCGAACTCGTGTACGGCGAACCACTCCGATTACCCGGAGAATTTTTGAGTCCCTCAACAGGGAACAGTTCTCTTGTAGACGTCTACAACTTCACGTCGCAACTGCGAAAGCACATGGCTGATCTTAAACCAGTCGCAGGATCGCACCACACTGAACGTCGCCCATTCATATTCAAGGATTTGTCTACTTGCACGCACGTGTTACTGCGAGATGACGCTGGGAAATTTTCAATGAAGCCACCATATACAGGCCCACATCCAGTTATAAGCAGGGATGACAAAAATATGCGCATTACCGTGGGGAATAGGGAGGTCCAAGTCAGTCTGGACCGAGTAAAACCGGCGTTTATCGAAGAAGCACAAACTTCTCCTTCATCAACTCCACTCCTTGCTCCTTCACCAATTCCAGTCCTTACTCCACCCACACCAGCAATCGCAGTCTCACCCAAAAGGTCGGTTCAAGCCGATCCACAACCACCCCCTTCCAAATATGTCACTCGATCAGGACGTCAAGTACACTTTAAGACGCCCATTGACATGTAATTATAGAGTAGTATAAACATAAGTAGTTCTAAGTACTTTATTGTTAAAATGTTCGTGTTGAGGGTACTTCTCTCCGTGAGTGGGTGGTGTGGCGTGGCGATATTCGTGCCATCCCACTCACACACACGCATACGAGTGCACGAGAGAGCGAGACGGAAAGCGCCCAGGTTACCAAGCGCGAAGCCCCGACTCTTGAGTCGGCGGCCCGAACCAGTCCGCCACTTGCCACGGCACGCAACACACGCGCAAAGCTGCGTACGACGTTTTCTCGCCTCCGCCTCGCACCGTGTACTCGCACCTCACATCCTACTCGAAAACATATCCTTCTGAGTGATAACCTTTATATGAGACTATTAAGGAAGAACGTGTCCCTGTATGGAATAAATCTGCGCACCTGACAACGCCTACTTTTATTTCGGTACTCTGTATCATCGTCACCGCACCCGGTCATCCCGCACAGGGACATCCTTCAGCGTTAAAAATAGTATTCCTAAGTAACTGCGTTCTATGTATAAAGCTATAAATTAATTAAATATAGATATAACTAGTCGATTCTTACGTACCCCTGTCCCCATACGACTGGGCGCCTTCCTCCCTATTCCACTGGTCTTCAGAGACTCCTGAAAATCCTGGTCTTCTCGCAGCGTGCGAGTGTCAAGTGCTGGGGCCACCTCATTGAATCCAGCGTACAAGTCATCGTCATCGTCCAGAACCATGGCTGTACGTGGCTTCGCATCGGTTCCTAGACGGGACGCGCTGTAGTAACGAGAACTCAGCATATTTTCTTTGATAAATGCACGATAACAAAATCACACGAAGTTAGAGTTTGTTGTGACGCCGTAACTATGGTAACGAAAATGTGACACCGGGATTATTAGATATTTGATCCATAGAGTACTTTTATATAATATATACGCACCTTATATAAAAAAGTTAACTATTATCTTATCCCCATGGTAGGTATTTTATAAAAAATATACTCGATATCTTAATTAATATTATATTATGACTGCGATACTGTTTTGCACAAAAAAGAAGCAACCTTTCTCTTACGGGTGCTTAGATTATTCTTAACTTTGGTCTGCAAATCTTCAGAAGACCCATTCTACCTTCCAACGCCGTAGGTGCTGCAACTGCATTGCCGACCATAGTAGTATCAAGGATAAGAATTTTTTTAGTAAGGAGAGGACACTGGCATTCACGTTACACTCACCGAAACACAACATATGATGTTATTTCACGGTGGTATTCTGTAAGTGGGTGGTTACTGTCGCCAGACGGGCAGCCAAAAACAAAAAAAACGTGGCGAAACGTTTCCTACAAGAGTAGATATTTAAACGAAATATTCTGATGAAGGTCATGCCTTATTTAGTGAGCATACTCGTCAAAGTGGGTAATAAATGAAAAATTCAAATCCACGGTCAATATTTATTACATGATTGATAATTACAATCAAGGTCCATCTCATTGTTTACACGCCAATCCATTGTTATAATTAAAATAGTTAAAGCTAAATGAACAAAAATGACTGAAAAGTTGAAATCACAAATGAATCACGTCATTTTACAATTACAGTGCTAATTAAATGGAAGACACGGAATCTTGTGGCTAGTTCTGCTGTAAGTGTTATAAATGTGCTGTAATTCGCTGTGTTTTAAATATACTCAAAACGATAAAATTGAGGTGAAACACTACTATTGATATCAAATAAAAGTTATTGGACTAAGCCTCAAAATTAGACCATTTTCAAATGACAGGCGTAAAATCATGTGAATTTTACCCCGTACTGCTAATCAGACGAGCATGTCACCTACATGTATATTTATATAAATAAATATCTAGCAATCTATACTAATATTATAAGAGATTTGTATGTTTGTAATGAATAAACTCAAAAACTACTGGATCGATTTTAAAATATTCTTTCACGTATAGAAAGCTACATTATTAGCGAGTAACATAGGCTATATTTTATAAAGTTACGCGGGCGAAGTCGCGTGCAACAGCTAGTACAGAATATAAAAAGTAAATTTGAATAAGAAAGATTTGTGAAGAACTCATGCTTATTTATGTAAAGTTTACATTGACATTGTTATAAATAGGAAGAAATAATTAAAATGTATTTAAATTATGTAAAAAAAAAAGGGCGCGGATACAGCTTGCTATTCGCCTTTGGGGTTAGCTCAATTGTTTCAAAAAGTAAGAAATCAGAATATAAAAGGATTAAATTTAGCAATATAGAAAATAATAATTAAATCATCAGCCCGACAAGATTTGAAGAAAGATTTGGGAAGAAATTCTGTAAAGGTTTAAATGCGAAATTGATAAAAAGATGGAGAAGTTGTTAACATGTATTAAAAATATGTAAAAAAAAAGCGCCCAAAAAGCGGGATTTAGGCACACACATAACACTTGAGATTTGGTCCAATATTTTTCATCAGACATCAGGCAGCGTTTATTTCACCTAGAAGACATCAATATTCCAATACAATTTTTTCATCCTTATCACACCTTATTGACATTTTAAGAAATACACTTTACAAAAATAAAAGTTTTCCAAAACTTATGTATTCTCTTCAAAATTACCTAACAATTGTCTCATTAATACTATGTACACATTTCTTTTGTATAAGTTTAATGAGCTCGCGAAATTATTCAACATTATGAACATAATAATTTCTAACAATGAGAATTCGTGACCCTAAAGACTAGTAAGAAATGCAAAGTTATTTATAAATTTTTTGTACATTTTCGACTTAACATTAAGATAACACCAGATAAAAATAACAGAAAAAACTCTTAAATCGGGGATATGACTTAGACGTTTAAACTTCCAAAAATTATATTCATTCGTCATCTCATTATTCAATATAACATTATGTTAAACAACCAAATTATTTTAATACACAATCAAACAGTGCGGAGGCTAACGTTTGGATGCGACCGAACTTCCACTTATAATAACATTTCATAGCCTCTTACTAAACGCTATTGTCTTTAAAAAAAAGAAAACTACACTTTACATTCCTATGCGACCACCGGATATTTGCGACAGGACCGTAACCTGTCCAAATTTAAGGCAATTTTTTACATTTAATAAAGAACCCACTTCTAAAAACTAATAGAATAATAATTGGGCATATTGACTCATGGACAGTTTTCAGTGTTTTATGGCATCAACTGTCTTCTCTAATTTACACCAGACATTTAATGACCTTTGTCGTGTAACTTAATGATCGCCCCACAGAGCACCGAGGCATACCGAGGCGGGACTGACGTACGTACTGCTGCCGATTACATTTTTTTTGATTTAAATTAAAATAATAAAATAAAACAGAAGTCAATTTTTAAAAACAATAAGAGTGTTTTTGTTAACCGGAACCATCACATTCTATGTCAGCTAGATATAAATCTTCATAAATCATAAATCAGGTCAGTATTATTAATTAAACACTTTTGAAAATTATTTCAAATAGTTTTAATAAAATTAGTATAATGAGAGACGGTTGTTGTAATAGATATCTTTCTTTTTTTATATAATAAGAGATGTTTTCAACACTCATACTCATTGCATTAAGCCTACAATAGGCTCTCCCTAAAAGTGGAAACATTAGCGTTTCTTGTCAACGAATAAAATAAAATAAAAAAAAACTTGTAAAATGTTATGTCAAACGATCAGGTACTGCATTTACAATAAAAATGGCAGAACAGTAGTCGAGCACACGGAACCAGAACCAACATGCACAACACGAAGAGACATTATCCTTAGAGTAAAGTTTAAAAGTACGGTTAGAATGTGGCGCAGGCGCAGGAGGAGGCTATATCTGCGTGGAGAACCTTGGCCGCGGCAGCTCAAACACGTCGCCGTGCACCGACCGAGCTAACGCTTTGATGCTGGCCGCTATGTCTTTCGGCTCCTCCTACAGTACAAAACACGTTTTTTAGTCTCTAAAACTATAAAAGATTTGTATTTTTGTTTGTAATGAATAAACTCAAAAACTACAGGACCTCATCTAGTCAAAATTCCTTTTTTTCGGACCAAACGTTTTGAAAACTCTTTCATAATACACAACTGCCAAGGATTGGAACTCCCTTTCGGTTCGGTGTCTGTGTTTCCGAACCCATATAAGGCATCTTCTGGGTTAGTGCAGGCCTTATATTTTATGCTTATTCAACAATTTTAAAATAAAATGTTAATAAATTAACTTTACTAAGGATTAAATGGAAATATGAATCACTGCTAGAGAAAAATGACGTATAGCTGAAAGTTGACATACATCATCGAGTTGTTCCCTGGAGACGTGTCGGGCGCCGGGTACGTTGGGCATGTTGATGGGCAGCGAACGCGCCAGGTCCAAGGGATCGGCCTTGCGCACCTGAGCTATGTGGATACCTTCATTGCCCCCCTCATTGCCCTCCGACTCTTCCGACCCTGAACACACCACTCATATTTAGACATACAATTAAATGTGAAATGAAAATATATGGGTCACGGGGGGAAACTTAAAAAAAATATATCATCATTTCAAGGGTATTGTATAAGTAACATCCTAAACTACTAGGTCTAGAAAGCTAAAATTCGGAACATAGGGGTAACGCAAACATCAGCTAAGAAGATTTTTGAAAACTTCAATTCCGTGAGAAACCAGTCTTAATAATTTTTCTGGTCTTAATATTGTAGTTATTGACTCAAATTTAAGTGAAAAAAAAAAGTTTTTAAGCGTGCTGACGAAATATTGCTATAGGTGCATTGTTTGAATAAATTTAATAATATATATTTTCAAATCTTATTTTAACTTAAGAACAGTTTATCAAAACAATCATTAAATAATTAGATATTCACCTGAATCATAATCGTCCTGGTCTGAGGCCATTGTATTTCGTGAATCCATTCCCTCAATATCAAATATATCTTCAGCATCTAGTGAGTCATCTTCTAGCGGTATATTCCTATTAGTCTGAAAATTATAAGAAAAATATATATAGAAGAAGCTATAATTAAAATTAAAAGCTAACTAACCAACAACTTCTTATGGAGCCCAAAACGCTATATCTGCTTTAAGTTGCTGAGGAGATGGGTGTCTTGTAGACTACTTGAAGCTGCAGCATCAGATCAAGGTTACCATGTCATGGAAATACCACCGAAGTAACAGTATATCAAATTTCACATAAATAGAACCTGTGAAAGTTAGTGAAATCCCTTCGTCACCTGAAAAAGGACTACGATTCCTTAGACACACATAGATACACAGAAACTTGCTGTTACATTTGAAAATTTAAGGGATGACAGAGTCCGATCCTCTGTTCCCATTTCGTCTCTTACCCTTTCATTTACAATTCCCATAAATTTTGTATTCCCGTAAAATATAAACGACGTTATTCTCGTATTAGCTAATCAAATAGCTAATCCTCCTTGCCACTATTTTGGTGACGTCATCTCGTGACACACTCAGTATTGTTAGCAACAGTGACCGGCGAGGAAGTTGCATTTTGTTTTAGTTGCGGAAGACGTCGCACAGATATTATTGTGACAAGGTATCTGTGCATTAGTTAATGCGGTAATAATATTATGTTCCATGAATCTATAATCGACATTACTTCTGCCTGAATTTAATAAATTCTTATAAAAAATCTCACAAAATCTTTTCTGTATGAAAATTAATGTGTTCATGTTTTTGTCCAGGTGACTTGTGCTGTTTATATAGTAACATTTTATAAAAAATAAAAACATATTCCGATATAAATAGCAATGTAGGCATATGTTATTATACAAACCTTTGTAACATGTGGGATTTTTTTGGCATCTTTTAATGAGGACAGTCTTCGTCTCTGTAGTGGAGGTAGCTGCGGTGAGAGAGGCCCATTATCTTGGCTAAGATCTGTTCCCCATCCATCGTTGTCGAGGTTGTGGTGTGCTTTACTTATAATACTGAAATCATGTTTTAAAATTATTATTTCCTATTTGAGCATACATACACTTCAGGATGAGTTCAATCAGAAAGTTCACAGTGAAAATTCAACCATCTGGATTTATAAAAATATCGCTACTTTACAATGCATACATATATATATCTATAAACTTATTTTGTTAAGTAAAAAATATTTTTATTAATATGCATGCTATTACAATTTTAGCTGGAGACTGGCTGGATCATTCTGGAACTAAGTGGAAATATCCTCAGGGAATTACCTTTTCATGGATCACATGGGTCTAGGGCAGATATGTATAATGTTTTCAAATTAAGGTGTTCTTGCTATTTAAAATTTAAAAAAAATACTCTGTGGATATCTGTATAAATTGCCAAAGTGATATTTTACTTCGTTCATACATATTTTGGAAGGAGAACTTGCAACAATGCAGCAAGAATGTGTGTGGACTTGTACACAAAATTTTAAAATTATTAAATGATGATAAAATGTTAGTTAACTCCTATAAAATTAGCTAGCTCTTATAATGTAACTGCCTATAACATAGAAATCTGTACAATTTGGTTTGTTTACTTCAAGACTCATACATTAATATGATCTTAATAGTGCATCAGCTATTACAAAGAAATATATTCATAATTAGAGCACAGCATATACAATACATCAGTTGTAAACCAACTTTGAAACTGTGAAGATAGCCAGTAAGAAAAAAGATTAATTATTAGCTCCATATTAAGAAAACTCGCTGTGAAGAGTTTACATTGTATGTGGCCAATGGAAATGAAAACATACCTAGCTAAAATTTTGTGATCCCTTTGTGCTCTGTCTTTGTACAACTCAAATTCTGAATACTTTTGATCCCGATACTGTCGCACGGACTCCTCGACGGCCTCTAGCTGTGACTGTAATGATTGATTGAGGTGCTTCTTGAGATCTCCAATAACATTATGTAAAGACCATGTCGCTACTTCACCAAATGTAACATTATTTGTGTCTATGTTCTCTTTCATCTCAATGTCATTGTTTGGTTCTGGGATGAGAAGATTGAAAACGGGAGAGAAATTGCTGGACTTCTTTAGTTGCAATATTGCCTCTGGGGTAGTCTGAAAATTTAAATCACAAACAACATATCAGTACAACAGATAGGATGATAGGATGTTTCTTTACACTGTTGCCTTATGATGTAAATAATTTTTACATTGTCTTTTTATTTGAAAAACAGTATCAAAAATAGATACCATTAATTTGTAAATAAACAAAAATATTTATTTGAAAATAGATGTTAGAAATTAAAATTACACAAGTAATTATTTGAATTTGAATCTTTTAAGCTAATTAATCTTGATAGAAGTTAAATGTTGGATGAAGTCTGGAATAATTTTGAAGGTGATATTATAAACTTGCTGGTGCCCCACTTAAAAAAAATGAAAAATAAATCACCTGATTCTTTGTTCTTCTTCTTTTTGAATATATATAGAGTTAGGTATTACTTTCAATTCAATTCAATTATGTATTGTGAAACCATAATGTATAAAGGTGTTACAATTATAAATTCATTTGGGTTTAGATGATTCTAACAAGAACAAGAACTCCAGGGTAATTCTAGGCAAAAAGATTTTGTCCATGTCTTTTGTAATTTCATCAGAATTCAGAAGTTCTTAATGTCTAGTGTAAATTGGAAGTATATTCATAGTCAAGAGTTTTTTTATACATATTTATAAAGTCTTTACCTTATTAAATTTCCAAATGAATACACTGTTGGGTCTGGCTTGAAAAAATGCATGAGTGTTGTGTCCACAAGCAAGGCAAGAATGCAGAGTCCATCTACCTACTGCACGCTGTCCAGTGAGTGCTAACTGGATGACAGTGACCTTCAAAGCATTGGCTGGACATAACAGCAATGGCTGAAATATCATTTAGTTACAAGTCACTTATTTACTCCTTATAACAATAGTGGTTAAGTAGTGGCAGGGCAGGGCACACAGCACTGCACAGTCATTTGGGCAACCTGTCTGGTGGCAGTAACCATCCCCTTACAAATTATAACAGTAAAAAAACAGCATGTATATGTGTGTGTTTCAATGCCAGAGCCTATTTCCCTATGCTGTCCTAATCCCCTATCCTTGATCCTACTATGGTCAGCAGTTCCAGCACCTGTAGCGTTGCTTATTATAGGCGATCAAGTGGACCATCAAGTGGACTGCCAGCCTGTCTGACGACCTTAAAATAAAATAAGTACATACATACATTCTAGAATACTTGGATTATTTTTTATATGGTGATTCACACAGCACTTGTAAGCTGTAATTTGATAGAAGTGTGTCAGGATACATACTAAATTTAATCAGATTGTTTGTTTTTTACTATCAAAACACTACCGAAAATAGGTGATACAAAAATAACCTTATTTTCATAATAGGTACGCAAATAAGTTTACTATATGCCGGACGCACATGTAATAAACAGTAAATAATAGCCGACGTATTTAAATATGATTTAACAATTTAAATAAGATCTATTAATTCACTTTTTATTGATATTACAGCCCTTTGTGGAAGTCAAGGTCAAGACATGTTTACTGATGGTACCTCAAATATATCCCTTTGTTCCGTAAATGTCAATTCCAGTTGTCCGAGGTCTACATTATCTTCAATTTTATCACTTTCTACCGTTACGTTTAAGCATTTACAAACACATAAGGTCATCGTGATTAAAAAAATATAATAAAGTATCTAAAATTATTTAAAAATACACAAGAATGCAAATCGCACAAACTAGACAAACCGCACACTAGTTTAGTTGAAGTTATTTTTATTTATATTAATCGCACTCACACAAATATAATAACACGAGTCAAATACTACCCTAAACCAGCTGATATCAAACTATCTTTGTTTACAGGTATCCACAGTTCGTATGCAAGAAAAGGACAGATATAATTTGACATGGTTTGATAGTGTTTGGGTAGTCGATGATTTTAAATGAGATCTTTCGATAATCTTATTCACAATGGAATATTAGAATTCACAATGAAGGATCGTTTTAGGATGAACGCAGATAAGCAATTTTTTTGTAATTATTTTACAAGTTGTTTTAGATTGGTTCATCGCGTGTTTTTGGATTTGATTTTTTGATTTGATTTTGTTATTGTTTTTTTTAAAATAACTTGAATGTTATCTGTGTTCCAACTTTATTGGAAATACAGATCTTATATTATTTCGGACTACCTACTCTCTAGCGATTATTAGCTAACGTCTTACTCATTTCATATTCACGATATGTTCACGATCAAAAAACTTTCCAAGGTCTATTAATTTTATTCTAAACCTAATTTTGAAGTTTTTTTAATTGTTGGTAACTTTTTTAACTGGTTAACTGGTAATCTTTTTCTGTCAGCGTTATGTCAAAACTGTCATTGTAGCTGTCAATAATGCAATTGCTATTAGATATTGCTGTCATGCTTGTTTATCATTTGTCATTGTCACCAAATTGTCACTTCAGTTCAGTCAGTCACCCCACGCAGCGCAGGGAGAGTTGGTCAAATAGCTGATGCAATTTATTTTGTAGATATTTTAATATTTAGTAGGTACGTGGCATTACTTTCTTAGCAAATAATGTAATACAATTTTTACTAGCTTAAAATTTAGATAAATTGCCTTAACATAAGTTTAAATCACCTATTAATTTAATATATTTTGTTATTCCTTTCAGAGGTTATAGGCAGTTAATGCCTTACAATGTCCAAAAGAAATCAACCTCATTGGTCACCTCCCTTGGCACCGAGAAGACCAGTTTTAAAATTATACAATAGTTTGACCCGTCAAAAAGAAGAATTTATTTGCTCTAATGGAAACAAAATCAACTGGTATAGTTGCGGTCCTACAGTGTATGATGCGTCTCACATGGGGCATGCCAGGTATGCTTGGTCGATAATACTACACAGTATTTATAAACAGTAATTTTAGAATAGACACAAGACATTTTCGGTGGAAATATCTAATATTATAAAGAGGTTAATTTTGTAAGAGGTATTCTTCGAAACTACTCATGAGAAGTTGGTTGATCGATTTGATCGACTTCTCATGAGTTCGATTTGATCATTGCTGTTCTCTCGAAGTAATAGTTACACTTTTGATATTATTAACAGGACTATTCAGTGAGAAAAAATTAAAATAGGATAGTATGATTATCCTTAATTGAAAGCCTAATTGTAAATAGAAATAATGTTTACCAATAAGAAAAAAAAACCTCTAAAACTGACATTTCATTTCAGATCATACATTTCATTTGATATTTTGAGGCGAGTTTTGTCCAATTATTTTGGATATGATATTCTCTTTGTCATGAACATTACTGATATTGATGATAAAATAATCAAAAGAGCAAGACAAAATTATTTGTATGAGAAATATACAACACAATTAAAAAGTTTAGGTGATATTATAGATGATGCAACAAATGTTATAAATTACTATGAGGATGTTGTAAAGAAAACTGAGGATGTAGATAAGAAGAATTCTATGCAGAAAATGTTGGACAAGTAAGCATTTTTGGTTTTTTGTTGTTGACGAGCTGCTTTTACACCATAAATTTTAAAATACAAAACTGAACAATTTTTCTTTAATATTAACGTCAACAGACAGGCTGAAGGTCCACTTGATGGTAGGTAGCTACCATCGCCTGTAACAAGAAACACCACAGGTCCTGTAATTGCATTGCCGACCATACATAGTATGATTAAGGACAAGGGATTGGGAAAGGATAGGGAAATGGGCTCTGCCTTCCCTTACAACAACGGCACACATGCTGTGATTTCACTGTGATCATCATATCAATACTAATAATAAATCTGTAAGTGTAGGTATTATATGTATGTATGTTCCTCCATAACTGAAACGAATTAACTGATTTTCATGAAACTTGTTAGATAAACATTTGGACGTACGGGACACAGGATAGGCTACTTAATATTTTTCAACGCGGACGAAGTCGTGGGCACCAGCTAGTCTTTGAATAAGAGGGTGGTTACTGCCATCAGATGAGCTGCCCAAATGACTATGAAACATAGTGCCACACTATGAAAATGAAAAGTTCACTTCCAAAGTTGGTCCAGCCGGGAATTGAACTTGGAATCCTTGAGTCAGAGAGTTGAAGCAAGCATCTTAACCACTAGATGTTTATTTCTAGCTTCACAGTGGAGAAGGTGTGTGGTGGATTAAGAACAATTTGATTGATTGTATTTTTACAAGGAAAATTTTGAAGATGTGAATGTTTTTTTTTCCTTCAGTGTTGCCAGTGCAGTAAAAGGTCTCAAATCAGCAGTGGAATCAAAGAATGAAGAGAATATATTGAAAGCTAAATGTGAGCTATTGAAGTCAGCTAAAGATCCTATCTCTGATTGGTTAGACAGCAAGTATGGGACTACAGTCACAGATAACACAATTTTCACTGCTCTACCTCGATACTGGGAAAATGAGTTTCATAAGGATATGAAAGCGCTTAATGTAAGTATCCATAGTAGATATTGTTAGCATTAAAGGTATGGTGAAGGTGTGGTTTATTATAAGAACCAGTTTATTGACAATTGTATTACACTTTTAGAATCATAATATTTAAATGTATCAAATATGCATAGCTGTTCAATATAGTTCAATTTTATTGCCTTCAGCGAATTACTATATTGACCCAGTTTTCAGTTTTAACACTAAAAGAATTTATAAAAGCAAATGAGTATTGTTGTGTCATCAAATTTTGCGGTTTTATTTTTTTACTTGCATCATTGTTTAAAACTTGAACTGTGTCAGTAATTAAATTGTGCAATTTATCTTTTTATCTTGTGATATTTCCTTTTTCAGGTACTACCACCAGATGTGCTGACAAGAGTTAGTGAATATGTACCACAGATTATAAAGTTTAT
The DNA here is from genome assembly GCA_936446665.2 of Synanthedon andrenaeformis. Classification (NCBI taxonomy): domain Eukaryota; kingdom Metazoa; phylum Arthropoda; class Insecta; order Lepidoptera; family Sesiidae; genus Synanthedon; species Synanthedon andrenaeformis. The sequence continues at coordinate 5,039,024 of OW387781.2, read as the reverse complement.
AGAGAAAATTATAAGTAATGGTTTAGCATATGAATCGAATGGTTCTGTTTATTTTAATGTTAGTGAATTTGATAGTAAAGACAAACACCATTATGCGAGACTTGTGCCTGAAGCGTATGGAGATACTAAATCGTTACAAGAAGGAGAAGGTGAATATTTCTTTAGCCCACGTTTGTAATTGGATTTTCATAACCATCTACAAACATGGAATATATTCTCGTTTGATAACCGGCTACGAAAAAAAGATTAAATGTCGCTTTCGTAACACTTTTTCATAATCAGCCACGAAAATAGATTTATATTTCTCTTTTCATAACCGGTTATCAAAACAGAATCAATTAGTTCCATTTTAGAAACTTAAAAACAGTAATAAAATACCATAATCAAAAAACAAATAATTACTTACAGTACTTACACTATTCGTAACTTGCTTGATTTATTTGAAATATAAACCTTCATTTTCAGGAAAATTATTTTTGTCAATATCTCAAAATACTACTATGTATATACTTTTTGTATATATTTTTGTTTGACAGTGAAGATTTTTTGCATTTATAGCATCATTATCGATAGACTGAATTGTGGCGACTGTGATTAGACTTGCGTAGGTACTCTAGATATAATGAAGTATCTTTGTAATAGGTGATCTGAGCGACGACACGGCCGAGAAACGATCCGCTAATGACTTCGCGCTGTGGAAGCGCAGCAAAGGCGGGGAACCGAGTTGGGAATCGCCCTGGGGCGCGGGTAGGCCCGGTTGGCACATCGAGTGCTCTGCCATGGCGGCCGACGTGTGCGGGCCCTCGCTTGACGTGCACACGGGCGGCGTCGACCTCAAATTCCCTCATCACGACAACGAGATTGCCCAGACAGAGGTATAGTGTTTAGATGTTGAGCGCTCAACGCGCCTAAGTTTTCAATAAGCCCTGGTTTAGTTCGAATGTTATGTATATTTGTCGAAGACCAAGCGAACCCTAAAATATGTCTATTTGTGGCAAGAGCGCACGCTCAACTGAATACAGTGTTGCCACCTCGAAAATTATTTTGTCACTTGAAAATTTGGATAGAAAAAAAAAACCACCAGATTTCGTTAAAATTTTGTATTACAATTAGATAGGTTGCACGTTTATTTGCATATACATGATACACACACAAAAAAGAAAAAAATATGTATACATATATACTAGGTAACGACAGTAAACAATTAAAATTCAAAATTTTCAAAAGAAAAATCTTCCATCACATCATCATACATAGGTACCAATGATGCTGAAGATGTTGTTGGTTGTGGTTGGTCTTTAAATAAATATTTTGTGTTTTTACCAATAGCTGAAATGACATCATTTGGCAATTCGTAATTGAAGCACTTAGCTTTTTTGCGTATAAAGTTTCTTCTTGGGCGGAAGTTCCATTCTAGGACAGAATTCAACTACTTCTTTGACTTCACGACAAAATTATTAGGTTCGACATACAACCGAAACACCACATAACTAATTATTTCACTTATTCTATAATTAATTGTTTCAAAGAGCACGTACGATCCCGAATCAAACAGTAGGTATTCGAATAACTAAAGGGCATGCATGACTGATGACATGATAATATCGTCATGGTATTAGAACAACGACGGTTCTGATAATTTTCAATTTTTATTTTTTTGCATAAATTGACTTTATATGTCGTGCTTTATCGACCCAAATAATTTTTTGACAAATATTATTTAAAACTTTCTAGATACAGAGTTGGAATACTGACGGATTTGATTTCTAAACGCAGTACAATGGCGTATTAATCATTTCGCCAATGTACAGCGCTGACCCCTGTCCCCCGCGCCCCGCTTCGGCGTGGCGGATGATTAGTACCGTCCATGTTCTAGGCTAGGTCAAGCGTCGCACCTAATTATCCCGGATTATTTTTGTTTAACTATTATATTAAGAAGTTATGAATGGTAATGGTGTTCTACATTAAATTTTAATTAATTATGGTATCAAAAAGGTCCATGCAGATATTATTAGCCTTGATAAAACCGCGAATGAAAATACAAAAAATGCAAATGAAACACAAATAGATAAGTTGTCTACAAACGAAACGGAAGAACAATTTGGCAGTACGGCAGGTAAGTTATTGTTGCTTCTATTAATATTTTATTTCGAATTTTACATGTTGTTTTAGGTGGAATTCGTTTTTGATTACACTTTCGCTGTACAACGACGGTCTGTCAAATCCATCGTTGTACGTGGTAGTACGGAATATTTAGTTTTGTGTATCTTGATTTTAACGCCATTACTAATTTTGAACTACTATTTGTTTATGCCATGTCTGTAACATAACAAAATTCAGTTTTTTTTTCGGTGACGAAAGTTAAATACCGTCACTGTTCTACGAACTCATGTTGGACGTATGGTACAAACCGTCGTCTTTCTACGGATAGGTGCCAGTCGGTTTTGCACAACCGATGTTATTCTTTGGACATATTTTCGCATACGCCGTTGTTTGATTATGTTTTAAAATTTAACCAGATGTTTATTGTTTATTTTTATCTAAGTTAATTATGTTTTTGAAAAATAATTAATTCGTGGTCCTTTCTTTTGTTTTACAGCGAAAGAACAGCGATCCTCGCCACTACCACGAGGCGCGGCCTGAAGACATAAATACTATTTTCATTTTACAAAAAAGAGCCCCCCAGACATTTTCCCCCAGAAAAATTTAAAGAAATAAAGATTTTAACTGTAACATGTCAGTATATTTATGAAAATTTAATTTACGCGCATAAAAATATTAGTCAATTTAATAAAAAATGTGATGTACACAATATAAATACTAGGTTTAAAATGATTTAGATTTACATAAGACGCAACTCCACACGATAAGTAATTTTTTTATGGGTCAATGTATACGGTTTTATAATAAACTGCCTGAGATGATAAGAGACTTATCTATACTAATAATAAGTCTGTAAGGGTCAGTCATGGAGTAAGTTACTTTGTTTTCAGAGATATCGTGTTTATAGGTTCTATACATGATACTTAAACTAAATTGACGATTTTTAGATTTTTTTTCTGTATGTATGTATGTATGTATGTATGTTCCTCCATAACTCTGAAATGAATTAACTGATTTTCATGAAACTTCATGAACTTTCACGTAGATAAACATTTGGTCGTACGGGACACAGGATAGGCTACTTAATATTTGTCAACGCGGACGAAGTCGTGGGCACCAGCTAGTCTATAAATAAATTTAAAGGTGTCATTAAAACCAAACTCCTCTCGAAAGGCTACTATAAGGTCACTGATTATTAAAGCAACAATGAAGCCTGGATTTAAAGCTTTATTCGGAGCTCATACTTTGTTTAGTATTGTATATGGACTTTGATTTTGTTTGTATTAAGTGTACCTAATTGTGGTAATTTTATATTTTAAAGATGACAAAAAGAATAGTATCCTGAGTTTCTTTCGGGGCTTCTTCTCAGGATCGTCATCTTGGCTTTTTTCCGAAACCCTGGTAAATTTAAATTTATAATGGCGATCATAAGAGTTTCTTGATAAAACCTAATTGATAAATAAATAGTTTGATTTATTGATTTGTACGAAGACGCGGAATTGGAAGCATCATTGGATCAACATGATGTAATAATTTCACATCGGTTAAAATCATTGGGAATGATACAAAAATAAGGAAATTGAGTTCCATATGAACTGACGCCGAGAAATATTGAAAGCCAATTTTTCACATGTGAAATGGTATTTGCCAGGCATAAATGAAACGGTTTTCTGTACCATATAATTCACTATGATATACCAAAAAAGGAAGAAATCATGGCGATCACCTGGCCATGCTTCAACATCTACAGCTAAGCTAAATATTCATGGAAAAAAACTCTTGTTGTGTATTTGGTGAGATCAGCTTGGTGTCCTGTTTATGAGTTGCTCAAACCGAAAGAAACCATTACTGGAGCTATCTATCGAAGACAATTGATGAGATTGAGTGGAGCACTCAAGGAAAAGCGTGCCCACTACTACTCCAGACACGACAAAGTTATTCTCCTTCATAGTAATGCTCGTCCACATGTTGCGGCGCCGCCGGTCAAAACCTATTTGGAACACTCAGAAACCTTCTGATTTCCATTTGTTTGAAATATGGGAAAAAGTAGTGGCAAGCGATGGACCTCGAATAAAAGATTATGTACTGTCCTTTCACAATAAATTCCCAATTTTTTACTAAAACTTAATTTTAAATAGGTAAACTTAAGATGTTTACTTTTGACACGTACAAAACTTGTGACTAAAAGCAAACCGGTTGATCTCTATTTTAATGCCATACATTTTCGTTATAATTCAGTTAATATTAATGTTTCTTAAGTATAAATACATACCAAATGTTTAAGATTGTTAATACATATTACATTAGTCTTACTGTATTGCTTAGAGTATACAAATTTATTTTTGTACTTAACATTATAAGACAATATAACAATTTCATTTGAAAATAAATAATAAATGTGTAATGATTATATATATATTTTATTTTATTAACCATGTATTGAGATCCGTCAGTAAATTTTGAAAGAGAGTTCCTAAAACATCGACGGAAACTACCTTACGTCATATAAAATTAGAGGACAATTCGCACAATAACGTCGGATGATAACATACGACACATTAGTGTTCATAGAACAGTGACGCATGTGACTTTTTATGAAATCTAAACATTTTAGGAATTTATTTTGTATGTCATATTATAAAAGTTCATAAACACAACAACATATCCAAATTTAAAGCTGATCGGATCAGCCGTTTTCAAAATGTGTCATAAAACTCCATCCGAAAACTTTAAAGTGCCATACTGTAAAGTTACTAAATTGCAGAACCGTCGTTGTTCTAATAACATGACGATATAATAACTAATTCCTACGTCCAAAAAAAGAGCATCATGGGGCACTCGTTACTCTCATATAGTACGTATAGCGCCCTCCCTTTCATGAAAAAACGTTTATATTGGTTGCGTAGTAATGAATGAAAGTGTTAGGGATTCCTCGATAAAAGACTAAAAACAAAAAGTGTTGTTCATTTTGTGAAAAAAGTGTTGCCAGATTCCACTTCTAAAAAATCGCTAAAAATCACTAAAAAATAAAAAGTCACCAAATGTCGCAAAAAAATCTGCAAGAGCTCTGAAAAAGCACCAGATCTAGTGAGAAAATCGCTAAGGTGGTAACACTGACTGAATATTAGCACAAGTAAACAAGTGACTCGCCTCCGGCTTCATTGCATATGCAATTATTTTTCTGCAAATTATTCACTCAAACATTCCTCTATTGTCATTCTTACCATTAGTGAAAACCGTATCAAAATCAGTTGGTTGATTTAGAAGAAGTTAGCGGAGAAACAGACGGAATCAGACAGCGACTTTATTAAAAAAAATGTATGTATGAAGAGATATAATTATATTTCATAGACATTTTTTAATTAATAAAAATATTATTTAATGCATATTTTCCCGTCGAACTGTAAAAGGTTAAAATGTGTATTTTTTTTTTATTCAGGCGTACTTCGACAAGCCGGGCTGGGTGAAATATTTCCTACACACGGGCCACCTGACAATCTCCGGCTGCAAAATGTCCAAGTCGCTGAAGAATTTCGTGACCATAGCGGACGCCCTTCGGCGTCATTCGGCGCGCCAGTTGCGTATCGCCTTCCTGCTGCACGGCTGGAAGGAGACGCTTGACTACTCCGACAACACTATGGAGATGGCCATACAGACCGAGAAGCTATTTAATGTAAGTTATTAATGTAATAGGTAGTATTCAGTGTTACACAATAAATCTAGATCAGTCAGCATCTTATCCTTTATTATTTTTAGTATAATGATAGTATATTATTAGTTATTAGTGATTTTTACATCTCTGCATAAATAGATCTCGACAACTTAATTTTATAAATTTGACATTTTTATACTTAGTAATATTCCCTGATACTCCTTACTCGCCAAAAGATGGCAGGGCATACTACGTTTCGCAGTCATTTGAACAGCCCGTCTGGCAGCAGTAACCACTCCTATAAGCGAAAATTTTAGAAAGTCTATTTCTAAAATATTGGCTTATTTTTTATATGTATATATTTTTGCATTCTTGAAATCAATACTAATAATAAATCTGTAAGGGTCGGTCATGGAGTAAGTTACTTTGTTTTCAGAGATATCATGTTTATAGGCTCTATACAGGATACTGAAACTAAATTGACGATTTTTAGAATTTTTTTCTGTATGTATGTATGTTCCTCCATAACTCTGAAACGAATTAACTGATTTTCGTGAAACTTGGTAGATAAACATTTGGACGTACGGGACACAGAATAGGCTACTTAATATTTTTCAACGCGGACGAAGTCGTGGGCACCAGCTAGTTTTATATAATATGCACGCACCTACTTTATTTAAATAAACAAATGTTTAAAAATACTTAATTTCAAAGGAAAAAGTTATACCTATTTGTGGTAAATAATAATGTAAACAAGTCACATATGAAAGGATGAAAGTAACATATGAAAAGATGCCGACAATGATAGGTTTATGCAAGGTGAGGTAAGGAAGTAATACAGCAACACCTGCTCATGCGACGACACCCAACAGAACATGCACTCTATTTCCTGTATTTTTCTTTTTTAAAGGAGTTTTTCCTAACGGTGAAAGACGCTCTACGCAGTGGATACGGGGAGGGCTGCGGCGGAGTATGGGGGCCCGAAGAGCAGCAGTTGTCAGCCAAGCTTAGTCTAGCGAAGGAACAAGTGCATGCAGCACTTTGCGGTGAGACTATTTATTTATAAAACTACCTTATCTTACTGACATATAATAAGAGCGTAAAGGAGCCGTGTCTGTATATTAAATTAATTTAAAAAAAACCGCAATTTGTATAGTTTTTTGTATAGTTTTTTGTTGTATTGTTGTATAGTTTTTTAGATTTTTTTCTGTGCGTTTGTGCACTGCCGATTTCAAGGAGGTTTTAATTATGTATTGTGGCAGGCTTTCCGTAACATCTACTTAGTGTTTGTTTCATTCCAATCGCTTTACAAAAAAGTAAAGAGTAAACAAACAAAGTTATACCGAAATACAAAGCATAAGAAGTTGCGGGCACGGGCATAGCTAGTTATAAGTAAAAATGTATATGCCCGCAGACAACATAGACACTCGCGGGGCATTGGACGCGCTACGAGAGCTGGTGGGCGCGACACACGTATATCTGCAACGCACGCCGCCACGCCCGTCGCCGCTTCTGGCGGCCGCCGCCCGCTACGTCACAGACGTGCTCCACGTGTTCGGCGCCGTCGAGGGCCAACGAGGCGGCATCGGCTTCCCGGTGGCCGACGCCAACACACTCGCAGTAAGTATTTTGAGCGCGCTAACAACATAGCAAGTCCTACGTTGTTAGCTCACTTTACTAGGCACGACACGGCAAAGCTAGATTCGGGACATCTGTGCTATCCCACAGTACGCAGCCGTGTTGTACCGAAAACTATTCAGTTTAGCATTGGTTAATTCGAAGTCGGTTGTGGATACATAATTTTGTTAGAATTATGTGGAATTCAATGGTACAGCATGTGTTTCCGAAGCGATGCCGCGGCGGCAGTTTCGTATGGAGATGCATACGCGTCCGTTCAGATTTCAGAAGCTAAACTGAACAGCATAGAAAACTGCTGTATAAACAAAATCTGAATTGAACTGAGTAAATAAATGTAGTTACTCCCTCAAATGATATTTGATGCTCCAAAAATTTGGAATATGAGTACAAAATCAATCTGTATTTCTTAATTTTTTTTTTTCTTATTACACGCTATTCCTTATTGCGTGTCTGTGATGAGGATTCCAGTACACGCCAAATGTTAATATTGAAATTTCCAGTTGGAGGAAACAGTGATGCCATACTTGAACGTGCTGAGTTCGTTCCGCGCGAGAGTGCGAGAGGCGGCGCGTGCGGGGAGCGACGGGGGCAAGGGAGCCGCTGCGGTCTTGACCCTGTGCGACACACTGCGCGACGTAGAGCTGCCGGAGTTGGGCGTACGTCTCGAAGACAAACCAGGTGAAAGTCACATAAATCACAGTTTTGAATCCCCCTTAAAATCATACTTGTTAATCCACATGTAGCCTGGCGTGAGCAGAAATTGGGTTTGGTTTACGCTCAACTCAAAACTTAACTTTTTTAAATTCTTTTTTGACAGACCGCACCGTTGTGAAACTGGTTAGTAAAGAGGAATTGCTAAAGGAGCGAGAGGAAAAGAAACGCATCGAAGCGGAGAAGCAGCGGAAGAAACAAGAGCTGTTGGAAGCACAGAGGGCCAAAGAGGAACAGCGCCGTATTCCACCGGCTGACATGTTCAAGAGGGAAACTGACAAATATTCGCAGTTCGATGACAGGGTAAGTTGTGACAGCCTCTTAGTATTTATGTATTGTTTCAATGGAGTAAACTCCAGTCGTGTGTCGGAGTTGACATAAATTTTTGAAGTGAAAACTTCTTTAGGCGCGTTGAGAACTTTTGACATGAGAAAAAATTTTGAACTCGTTACCGTAACCGTGTAACCGTAATGTAACCGACACCTCTGTTGTCAATTATAAAAGAACACAGTAATTTCAAATAAAAACAGAAAACGGCCAGTGATATTCCAAAAAGGTCGTCCACATTTTTTCAGATATTGCACCATCTACACAATACCACTGAAATACCACTGAAATACCACTGAAACTAGAATATGTTACGTAATAATATATTACATACTTGCGAAAACTAATTGAATTGAAATATATCATCAATGCGAACAGAGATGGCGCTGATAATAATTTAAAATATATAAGTACATATGTACATGTAAAATATTTCCTGACGATTCAAAAAATACACACATAATTGTTCAAGTTTTCACTTCTGTCGGCACTGCCGGAGTGCCACTGTTTTTATTTTATTTTATTGATGCTGTAAAATGCTGTCGTATGTTGTATGCTGTTGTGTTTTGGTTAGTAAGGAATGGAAGTGCTTATTCTCTTATTATTAACCTACATTTTCCAGTGTCCTTTCAGAGTAACGAGCACATATGCATCACTCCTGTGTGTTGCTCGACTAGGTTGAATGCTTGAGTAGAGTAGCTTAGTGCAATGGTTGCCATAAGAATTGATATAAACTACTCTACATGTGCAAAATTCCAGGGTCTGCCGACACACGACCTCGAGGGCAAGGAGCTGAGTAAAGGTCTCATTAAAAAACTGCAAAAGCTGCAGTTGGCTCAAGAGAAAAAGTACAATGAATACTTGGCCACCGTCAACACTTGCTGACGTCACTAGAATGAAACTTCTTTCCGCTTCTACTCTTTTTGTACTTAGTAAATATGTGGGATCTGTGCATGTTGTTAACACACAAGGAAAAAAGATTTCGAATTCTATTGGGCTGAAAGCCCAAAAAAATATTCTGAACCATAATTTTATTTATAATTAATTTACTAGACTCTTGTAACTATTCTTTGTAAAATTTGAAAAGCATTTAAATAGTCAAACGAAAATAATTTTATAACATAAGGTTAAAAAGGTGATCGCGGTCTTATTTTTCCTGTCCTTTATATATTACATTAAATTACTGTTATAGCATCTATTTAATGTTATAATGAAGTATTTATAATCTGTTTCCAAAACGCATTTAATAAATGTATTGTAATAATATTTGCTAGGTATGTCTGAATGAAGTGCATTAGTTATTATTAACTTCTGTTAAAATAAAAGATAACTGATACTGTTGATTCATTCTTTGATATATTTTTAAAACATCTGATATGTTTACAGTGTACAAGTATGTGATTCCATCAAACATTCTAATTATTTAGAATGTTTGATGTTAACTAATTATTTTTAAAAACCAGACATGTTTACAAGTGCATCAAGGTCATTCAATTAAGCCTATGTGTCCAGATTGCTTCTTTTGCGTTTTTGTATGAAATTAGGGGGATTAAGAAATCTGTTTAGCTAGAGAAATTACGCGCCTTAAATGTTTCAGTATTATAATAAGTAAAAAAAGAAACAGCCGTGCATATATTTATTATAACATCGTACTTTGTAACAGTTAATATAAGTTTTTTACTAAAGTAAAATTGTTTCATTTATTTATCTGTGCGTACAAAATATACTGAAAAAAATACCAATGATATGTTTCAGTGGGTTTTAAAACAGGTACATGCAGATTATGTAGGTACCAATGATAAAACTGGAAACAAAACAAGCACAGTTACAAAATGTTCTAGTTCTTTAGTGATAGTAGAAATATGAAGAAAAGTTCCAATATTTTTACTCACAATCAGTATTAGTTGGCCTTTGCCTAATGTACAAACGCCTGCTGTTACAATTGTCAAGTCGATTTTTTCATGGTCGCCCCTGCACTAGTCTTCACTCACCGCTACTACAGGCTCGACGGAAAACTTATAAAACAAACAACTTCTCTACACCACTTAATCTTCCTGCCTGTTCTGATACATTCAAGACCGACCCTATTTTCCGAACGTCATCTGAGATGCTGCGATAAATTGAGCCTTACGGAAAATTGGGCTCGCGGACTTGAATGGGTTAACGTCGTATAAGCATTACAAATCTGCCCCTTTCCTCCTCCCCACACGAACCCTACGCTCTGACCTTTTTAAAAACATTATAAATCTTAATGAGTCATTCTTTCCTTTGTCTGTCCACCTTGTGGGTGGACGTCCAACGCTGCGCTTGCCAGTCCGTGGCCTCCACTCGAGAACCTTCCGTCTCCTTACTATGTGTCCTGCCCAAAAAAAAAACTAAATTCATGACAACATAGTAGAGGAACAACCAGATAATAAATACATACATAGTAGTGGCAGGGCAAACAGCGTTTCAGTAATCAAGTATGTTTTATTTGTAAGGGATGTCAGCGCCTCTCTAATCTTATCCTTTTTCTGTAACGCACTCGAAACCCTTATGGCGTTGCTCGTGTTCATAGGCGACGGTAACCATATACCTTCAAGTGAAACGTCATTCTGCCTGCCGAATTTTACACAAAAATCAGATGTGGCTGGACCGTGTGTGGACAAGGCCTTGTGTTTACGTGAATACGTGTACGTTATGAGTAGTTTTTATTTGAGAGTATTATATCGTACATTCAACGAATTCGAATACCTATACCAAAAAATTCTTTGATCTTTTAACTATTGATTGAGTTATTAAATTTTGGATATTGATGATAGATATGTAGCTACAGCTTTAAACTGTACAAATCAGTTTTCTGAATTACATCCCACTATGGAAAAAAAATTAAAGACGTAAAACATATTTCTACAAAATTTTGAGATTATTATGACATTTCATTTAATAACTAAGAGACATGAATTCAGAAAGTTACAAAATATCACATCATCGTATACTAAACTTAAACGTTGGAACGGATTTTTTAACAAATTAAGTTATTACAAAGAATAGTGGGGGACTATTCGAATCCACCGATTATCTACATTTAACTAAACATTAAAAATATATTACCTCGACATTGACGATCGGTCACAATAGAGGCGCACAACGCTCCACTGAGTTCGATATAAAGGTGGCCGCCGCCGTGTGCGCCACGACAAAACTACTACAAAAAGCTAAACAGAAGTTTTTAAAAAAAGTAAAAAGTGAGGTAAACAATCTGAGCGTTTTTTTGTGTTCAACTATAATTTGGGGTGGCACAAGTACAGCACGCGCGCCACTAGAATGTAACAGCACATCACAATCGCGCCTCGCCGTGTTCCACATCTGCAACGCGTGCTTTACCTACTATTGTTCACTAATTAAGTAGGTGCGACATTTTTATTTTATTTTTTAGAATATGTATATATCTGTGATGTTTATTATAATTTATTTTATACAAAAATTTATCTTATTTTTATTAGAACGAGCCATTCTATGGAATGATTAAGGTGTTGGATTTCTGTTTTGACGGTAGGTATAGGTTTGACTCTTAGCTAGGTCAACTAGAAACGAAATTTATACCTAAGTAGGCCTGATTCTCTGATTGTTCTCATTTTAACAAGCCTAATGCCACTAGTGCTTTATTAAGGGACTATACACTTTTATAGGAAAATCCTTTTAGTAAAAATATAAACTCTAAAATGTACTTACGTAAACTGACTCGCATTTTGAACCATAGATTAAATACGATTGAGCCATTAATATTTATTCATGCAAACAATTAAAATTCTTTACGTAATAACGGATATTCCCAGGAACTCATTTCATTTTCTCCCCAAACGATAGACCGTTACAGTTGAGAATAACTTTTTTTTTGAATAAAATTTAAATAGTTTTGGATTTGATGTCAATCGTTTTTCTATGGTGGTCAGAGTCAACAATAGCATACGGAAGCCAGGGCGAAGGGGCGAAATCTTGTTAGAGATTCGGTCCCGTATAGATTCGACCCGCGGTGCCCGCGGTTGACCGCCCAGCGAGATGTCAATCATAGCCATTTGAATATAGGCATTGTCAAGTTTCCGTATTCCGTTAAGATTTTGCGATAATAATTTCGTTACAATATAAAATCAACGAACTGAATATTTTACTTTTCTACCAAAAAAGTCACTTTCTAGAAACGTTTCGTTATTTAACATCTGAAATTTATTCACGGGCGGCCATGCGGAATCCAGTTTTAACGGTTTTTCTTATACAAATCAAAAAATAATTATTACAAGTTTTAAACGCACACATACTGTGTACCTAATCTACTGATTGTTATTTATTTTTTAAAAAGATACGTCAGATAACAATCACAGTTTGTTATAATAAGTTTTTAATCCGAGATGTCCCCTAAACAAACAAAAAATAAAATGACAAAAAATTGTGCTTACTGTTTATAATTTAATACAATTAGGTAAAGCATGCAGTGTAGGGTTTGCTATCCCGCATTCCAGCGATTTCCCGCATGTCAATGAGACCTGCGGAAATCCCGCATTTGTGCAGTAAATCCCGCGCGGGAAATTTTTGAACATTAGAACATGTTTCTTGATTGAAAATACTTGTCCCTTGTTCACAATTATCTGAACACTATCGCCCTACAAGCGTAGAAGCGGAGAGGGCATTTTCTGCAGCCGAGAAGAAATAAGTTTGCGGACAAAACAATAGATACCTACTATTAGTTTTTTGCGCTCTTATGTTCAGGACAATTACCTAGTAGCTTTTTTCATGATTTTTAGTTAATTTTTCGTTCCGTTTTTTTTAGCACGTAGTTACTTCTGATTTATTAGATGTTTATTTATACGTACAGCTGTGAAATTCATAAACAATAAATAAATTCGTGAAATGGGTAGGTACTTATAGTATGACTGAATAAATGTTAAAATGTTCGATCTTTTTAACATCTAGTCTCAGCAATATTTTTTGTTTAGGTATTAGATGTTTACAAATTTAGTAATTTAGCAGCAAGATGTAGGTACGTTAAGTAAATAGAAACATAATAAATAGAACACCATTTGGCTGTGTTTAATACATTTTTTTATAAAAAAAAAACGATAAACTCTCATAAGACTAAAAAAAACGCAATAAAATATTTATAGTCTTCATTTATTCCATTTTTTAATTGCTGTCGTAATACGATGCGATTTATAAATGATGATCCGTGACGGTCCTCCCTCGCTTCGTAATGTTTTAAAAAGAGGAGAGAGAAATGATGGTGTCTGTCCCTGGGTTGTCCCACGATGGCCGGGGTCGCAATTATGCCTTGTATTTCATCGCGACCCCCGAAGCACTTGGGTGCCGTTGCTGAAAAAAGAAACCAATTTTGCACACTCATTAATTATTTAAATCTCATTAAACAGCCGCAAGTTTCTTTCTCTTGTTTTGTAATTTCGCGACGTTACTTCCCCTTTTCTAATTTAAGCTACCGAAAGGGAACATGCTGACTTATTTTATATACTCACTTGTTGTATTTAATATTTATAATACTTTTATTTACATATTTTTTATGTATTTTTGTTCCAAGAAAATATATAAGAGACTTAAAACAATTTTGTTGACCTTGATTGTATGATTGTGTCGTTCTTATAGTAAAATATTTACTTAATTTTAGGACAAATTTGGTTCCTAATACCACACGTTAGCTAGATAGATTTAATACTTCATTGATTTTTCGATATCAAGTGTTATTTTGTGTAATTATTATTATATACTTACTTGTAATTGTAATTATTTTTACGAGCCCGTTGCACGAGTAGTTCAATTTTGTCGACCCCTGATTCCGGGGTCCTGGGTTCGATTCGCGGCTGGGCTGACGGCTGTCAAGGCTTAGTCTGGTATGTTTAAGTACCTAGTGCATAAATTAGGTAGACTACGTTTCGCAGTCATAAATTAGGCAGCCCGTCTGGCGGCATTATGAAACTGCTCAGCAGTGAGTCTTAATATAAATTTTATATAATTAGGTGTACACGTCTTGCACATGTGCACATGACCTGCACGACCACATGACCACAATGTGGTTTTATTGTATTTGCCAAGTTACATGTGTAGATTGTTTCTCTCTGAAATCAGGGGTTGGTTGGTACCTACTAAAAGGAACAGCACAATTAGGTATCTTTTGACTACAATAAAGTATGTGAAGCCGCAACCTGTAGAGTTTCAGTGTACTGACGTTGTATACATACCTATACATAATTATACATAAAGAAAATTTTAAAGAGATTCTGTTTTAAAGTTATTAACTATGTCAGAGCAGGAAATTGCACGAGACGATGTTAGCTATAGGTAGCTACCTAACATCGCGTCCCGCTGACGGTCGCTTCCGATTGGATGATAAAGTCGTCTGAAATGTCTTGTTTCTGGGGAATATTTTTGAAAATTAGGAAATTAACTGTGCGCTGGCATATGAAAGGTGCGGAAACGCGGTGCCCGTTCTTCTTGAATTTGTTTAATTTAGCTACGAACGGCTGCTCCTGACGTCGAGCGTAGGCGTCGAGCGGTTCACAAAATGTAGGTACTTACCCTGAATATTTCCTATTACATTAAATTATAGAAAGTAAGTATAATTCAAGCCTTTTCATACCTTCAACGTGTAATAGATAAAAAACGATAGACTTACCTACTTTGTAATTTTTTTAACATAACATATACGGGTAAACATATAAGAGATATAAAAGATAACGATAAAGATTTAAGGGATTCTCTAATAGCTAAGTATAAAAATCACGATTTTCATTTAACCTAAAATTTTTAACGAAGATTTACAGTAGATATAAATTGAACAAAGTGAATAGAAAAAATCAATCAATAACCTAAATACAATTATTTACTAAAAACAATTGTTAAATAGTAAATATATATACCTATACATCTATACAATTTAGTTTACATAATGTCCACATGCAATTTCAAAACTACAATAAGTCAATATCACAATCATACAATAAGAATTCACAAACAATATCAAACCTATTAATGCATTAATTCTAGCACAAAACAAGCCGCATAATAGTCAATAGGTAACTATGACCTATCACCTGTATTTATATATTTCGTCTCACTGCAGGAAGAAGGCCTCTATTAACTTTGGTTAATTTTACCACAACAGCCCACTGCATATTACTTAATTATTACTAGTATATTAGGAGGTTTATATTAGGTTTTCATACAATTTTCTAATCCACATATGAAATCAAAAATAACTTTAGAAATGCACGTCCGCCCCGTATACGAACCTGCATCTATCGCTTTAGCAGCTCGAGTCTTGACATTTGGCTATCACAGCTACTAATCTACTAAGTATCAAGTAATGAATTATCATTTAACTTATGTGTCTTCAAATTTACTCTTTATAATATAGGACTTGTATAGGAAAACTGTTTTTAGATAACTTAGTAGGTAGGTATACAGCGAAATAAAAGTGTAGGCTACCTAATCTATAATATAAAAATGAATCCCTAAATGTGTTGCTAAGCGCAATACTCGAGAACGGCTGGACCGATTTTAATTCTGTCTTCACTCATGGACAGAGGGATAATCAGTGAAGGTTTTTACGTAAAAAAAAAATGCACCTCGGGCGAAGCCGGGAGCGGTCCGCTAGTTAATAATAAATATATGGTTACTAGTCAAATAATTCAATTTATACAATAATTATCACATCTGACCATTTTATAAATAGATTTTTCCGACAGTGTTAAATAAAAATGAATTTTGTATAGTTAAAACGAATTAGTTAAAATCATGTTTATAATAATTTTCTTTTTGTTGATCGAAAAGAACCTTATGAAGATGGGGGGAGGCAGTGTCCCCACGGGACGGGTGTAGGGTGGAGATCACTCGCCCATGCTTTAATTGCTTTTCACTTAGCAACCGTTCATGAACAGAAAATGTTTCGCGAACGTGAAGAAAGAAATCATTAGATCAACGTGTTTAAGAATGTCCAGATTTAAGACGATAGGAGAGACAACGATTTTGTAAGCGTTATACGCTTTCCTCTTTCTTGTTTTTCCAGCGCGCCTCATTTCCGGGAGGGCCCTGCGAGGCGGCAGGCGAGGGGGGGCGAGGGACTAAGTAATTTCGCTTAAGAACTCTAAACGTAATTAGTGTAGGGCGTGCAAAGGGAAGGGCTTGAAAGTTGGAGAGGGTTGCGTACCGCGCCCGCCTTGCCTCGCTACCGCCACGCCGCGGTTCCGCGCGCCGTCTGAATATTTGATCGTGCTCGTCTCGCGATAATATTTGCCCGAGGAGGTTTCCGTAAACACGGGAACATTTCCCCACCTACTTATACTTTCTCCGTCCTGCCTTTGAAAAGCTGTCGCGCGCTTTTAATTGGTGCCGGTGTTATTTATAAGTAGACTTGTGAGAGAATTAAAACCGCTCGCTACGTCGCTTTCGAATGCTTACTGGAAAATGTTTTAATATTATTAAATTTCACCATGAATTTTCCTTTTAACGTCTTTGTGGGGCTTCAAACAAATTTACGGCGTGTTCTACAACTCGTATAACATCTGTACGTTGTAAATCTCATTTCAGTCTTTTTTAACAGTAACACGTAACAGGTATTAGCGAAATAAGTACTTACCTACAATAGAATAAGTCAATATAAGGGCAAGCGATTGGACTAAAAAGCAATAATTTATAAATTCAAAAGGCCCACGAAACAAGAGAGCGAATTAGAATTTGTAATTAGAAACAGAGGACGCCACAGCTACTCTTACAACATTTGATTAGTAATTATGTTAATTTGTCTTCGAGCAGGGTAACATTCCCTTAAATTTGTAGCTTAAATTACAATCAGGGCTCTGACGCAAAATATAAATTTATTTCGTCATAATTAGTAATTTCAAGTAAGTATTTTTCATACTAATATTATAAATGTGAAAGTAAATCTGTCTCTCCGTTACCTTTTCATGCTTTAATCGACCGATCATCATGAAATTTTGCATACACATTATCAGGGATATACAAGAAAGGTCAGTAATATAGTTTATATATAAGGATATCATATAAGCTATTATTTATAAATATATGCGCATGAAGTTGCGGGATAAAGCTAGTTCAACACAAATTCGTTGTGTGCGATCATAGGGGGACAAAAATGCCGACTCTAGAATTACTTCTGTAAGTTAGTCTCATTTTTTTTCATTCACACAAGTCGCGGTGCAATTTAATTATCGAAGAGAGCTCCCGTTTACCCTTTTGTATCTTAACCCCCGAACGAAAAAATACTCACCCCGATAAAATAGAGGACGGGTACGAAAAAAAAGGAGCGTATGCAAATTCAGGATAAAATATAGCCCGTAAATGCCACCGTTTCTAAAAGAATATTAGAGACGTTTTTCAGTGGGTGGATGGGGGGGTTGCTACTTTATACTTTGTCTCCTCGCGCTAAGTACTGCAGCTACGGGTGTCCGCGCGACGGAATCCGCTTTAATTTGCGACTGTTGTTCAGTAATAAATCAAAGCACTTCAAGGTACCAACTTTTTTCCTCGTGTCGGCAACACAGGGAAATGTTTTTAGAAAAAAAATATGTAGATGAACTATTTCAGTCTGTAGCGTCCGGACATTGTGAGATCATGGACTTTGTGACTTGACTTATTGACCATTATTGAAAATGTGAACGTTATGGGATCCTTGCATTCTTACATTTGAACTAATTAATATTAATTTATTTAATAATTAATTATTCCGTTATTTATATTTTTAAATTCCATTCCCCGGCGACAATTATTCCATTTATATTTTCTTTATTTTTACATATATTGCGAATTTTAACTAAAACTGTTGCGGCCCAATTACTTCATCCAGTGATTTAAACCTGCATTGTTGGCTAGAAGGCAGTGTACTACTGGTCTCACTTGCGAGCGGGAAGTCAAACTACATTGCTTTGAAACATGCGAGTACGCCTACACATGCACCCAACAGCAGGAGTGGACTAAAGCGTGATTTACATTAATACAGTGATCCAATCCAGCATTGGAATCCATTGAGACTACATTGACATCACACTATACTCTATACCCACAATGTTTAGATCAGTCCAGTAGTTATGTTGAACTTGAATTCAAAAATATCAATAGGTAATTAATTTACTCTCTATACTCGTATCTCTTTATGTTATTTCTATGCTTTTTTAATGGGGACTTTTACCGGGTTCTTATGGTATAATATCTTAGTTAAATATGTGGCTGCTTTGTGTTATTCAGGGTTTTTAATTAACAAATTCTTAAAATCGTCGTAGTCGTGATTGATAAATTCGCTCGTCGAAATTTATCAATCAGGGCAAATTTATTCAGATTAGGTACTTGATTCGACTGAGTCAGTGCGAGAACAGTACTAGTTTTTACCCTTAAATATATATATTTTTATTGGGTAGGCAATGAGGGGTCAGCCGTGGAGGAATGAGTTAACGGGTGCTTTAATTATTGACAAGTGAACGACAAGGAGTCGCGGCGGGCGGGCGGACAAAACACTACACAAGAAAGAGACAACATCAAATATTTAACGCATAATACAGGCCGCTCTCTCATTTGTAATTAAAGCGTTCTTTTCTTTTTTTTTCAGCGGCCTGATACAATATTCAGCATGAGAAGGAAGCGCTTCGGTGGCGGGGTGGTGCCTCCATTGTATTCGCTAAGGAAGATAAATTAAAAAATATAAT
Organism: Synanthedon andrenaeformis; assembly: GCA_936446665.2. Lineage (NCBI taxonomy): Eukaryota > Metazoa > Arthropoda > Insecta > Lepidoptera > Sesiidae > Synanthedon > Synanthedon andrenaeformis. The sequence continues at coordinate 5,019,893 of OW387781.2, read as the reverse complement.
TACAAGGCGGCCGCCATAATTCTCGGCAGGCGGGGTGTGGGGCGGCGGACTGAGCGGGGTTGGGAATAGTGGAGAAACGGGCGCTCCCGGAGGAGGCTTCTTAAATATTTGGGGATAGCGCGTACCTACGCATTACGTAAATTAATGACACGGATTCGAGGAAGGATGGCGCCCGCCCGCACCCGCGTCCACGCTGTTTGTTTTGTTTTAATGTGCCTTGTTTAACGACCTTATTATAGACGCGAATTATTCCAACATCTCAGTTACTGGCTGGCAGCACGTAGCGACTTCGAATGTCGAACGCTGCCGCCATCAAATTCGCTATTGTTCTCGCGAAATTGTCGAATCCAATTTTACAGTTTCGTTAATTAATTTCAATATTTGAATACTTCTGAAGCCTTAATCACGACTTATTGTCTGTTAATTTTTTACACCTTTTTTATAACGTAAAATTCAATTATTTTTTTCATAGACTCATTGAAGGCTATGGGCTTAGTATTCAAGATATTATTCGATATCTACTCTATATAATTATAGACAATATAGATTATTCTATACGCAGATAGACTATAGACTCGTCGAACTTCATACCGCCTCAGAACAAAAACACGTTCTATACAAAATGTATGATAAAATGAATTTTCTTCATATATTTTTTACAGTTGTTTTAATAGCTATCCTGCTATTCGAGGAGGAGACAAATTCAACAAATCAAAGATCTTAAAAATCGATCCAGCCATTCTCGAGTTATAAATGGTGTAACTAACACTATGTTCTTTTATATTTAGACTAGAAAAAAATCTTCTTTGAATAACTTCTTTGAATAATTATTAATTTATTAATAAATATTACAATTAACAAATGTTACTTATTAGTTTCTTTGAATAATTTATTAATTTATAATAAGTATCCGATGATCCGACACTCCTTTTGTTTTAAATATTTGGCTTCTAACCTCAAAGAGAATAATGGGATTGGTTTATCACAAGCTTGTAATGAAGCTGCAATTGAGACTTAAAAAATGTCGGGCGCGCATGCTCAGTGGCCTACACACATGAGATTCAACAAGTGTCTCCATGTGCTCGACGCCACTACTCCGCCTCCATCAACCTGACGCTAAACCCTACGCGTGTCACAATATATCACACACACGGGACACGCGATTAATCTATTCGACGATGAAGTTTTATTTGCAACGAAAATGTATACAGAAATTATTACAAATGTAACAATTTTAGATTGTTACATTTGAGAAGCGCTGGCCGCTTGTATCGCCACGGCACTATTTGTGATTTGGTCCGTCGCGTCGCTCGCTTGCCACCGTCTCTGTGGCTGCGATTCCTGAACCCATGGGAATTGCGAGAGACGATGGTAAGCATCCTGACGGAGCCACATTAGTGCAGTGGAATTTGGGAAAAGCTCTCACGTGTGGGACGCAACGTGCGTAGACACCTTTGCACAGTCCCACATCAAAGCTGGCGCTGCTGCTGATCAGGCCCAGATTCTCAAGCGCCGCAAATACTCATCCTTACTCAAGGACTACGAGTTTGCTGCGCTCGCAATAGAGACTGGGTCCCTGGTCAGCTGACATGAAAAAAATTGTAAGGGCACTGTCGGCACGGCTGGTCGACTATACAGGGGACTATACAGACCCCAGGGCTGGCACTTACTTCTGTCAAGGCATAGTTCTGGCAGTACAGAGAGGTAACGTTGCATAAGTATAATGGGGTCTATGCCGCAGGCGGACCTGTTAGACGGGGTATTCTTTTTATAATTGTTTTGTATTTAGGGTTTTAACGTTATTTTAGTTAGTTTAATATCTGTTAAAATAAATAAAACACTATCTACTGATAGTTGATACTGTTATGGTATTAGTAAAAATAATAATTTTAGAGTCAATTATCATTGTTTCATGAACTTCTAACATACTTAATGGTATTCAAAATGTCAATAATAAGATCTATTTGATTATTATTATTTTGTTCTCTTTTTCTCTAAAAGGTAGACTTAACATTAAAGCAATATTGATACTTATAAATTAAATATTATACAATACAATCCTCACTACCCTTACCACCCTTACTTACCTATACCTATACTTATACTAATATTAAAAAGACAGAAGATTATATATTGTTTGTAATGAAAAACTCAAAAACTACTGGACCGATTTTAAAAATTCTTTCACCTATAGAAAGCTACATTATCAGCGAATAACATAGGCTATATTTTATATTTCGTGTGCCTAGTATATTATATATTGCGAAAGTTGTTTGTTTGTTACGCTTTCGCGATTTAACTACTCATCAGAATACTTTAATAAAAGGTTATAAGTACATAGAAAAAAGCACTTCTGCCGAGTTATCACTTAAAAAAATATCAACGCCCATGTAAATAAATAAGCAATAACATTATTATAGAAAAGGACCCTTTATAGAAAAGGACGCGGACGAAGTAGCGGGCTAAAATATATGTATTGCGTGAAAGAAGAAAAATCTTTTAATTTGTTAATTCATGGCAATACCTACATTTAAATTAAATATATAGACAACCAGTAAAAAACCAATCCACCTACTTACTTGATTTGCCATGCGATAGGGCGATAGGCGTCGGGGATCGAAGAGTTTTCCGAAGAAAACTTATTAATTTTCGTCATTATGAATTCCGCGAGCGAAACTCGAACGTCTAATTTCAACCCTAACTTATCAAGACGCGAATAAAAAAGTTCACCCCCCGGGCGCACCCCACGCTCACCCCCTTGTTTAAAACGTCGGTGAAAAAAGAAGCACATAAAAATGCATGAGGCCTTCCTCGTTATAAGGAAAGGGTAGTGCCCCCCCTTAGCCCCCCCCACGGGAGGCAGCTGTAAAAATCGTCTCTAATTTAAATTTGGGAAGTTTCGCTTGGTGCGTGGCAGCGTTGATGTCTTGATAAATGTGAACGACTTCCACTAATTTCGCGTCTTCAGCGCTCGGAACTTTTAATTGGGCGCGCATAAATCGCGCCAGTATAATGGGACCGGTATTAATTTCATCTCGCGACAAAATGGCGGACATTTAGATAAACATCTCCCATTGTCTCGCTTTGACGATGCGAAATATACGCATATGACCCGCTGCCTATAATCAACGCTTCACTCTCTTTCTAAGCGAAGTGTGACTCTATGTGATTCAGTGATTGTATTTATAACTAGCGACTAGCTTCCAGCTTCGCATGAATTGAAATTATCAAAAATAATCCTTAACGGATGCTTATGTTATAAAATAAGCATATGCTTCAAGTTTCAGTTTTCTATACTTAAAGTTTTGGCTGTGCGTAAACACCTAGTCAGTCAGGACAAGTATATAGATCATGTTAATCCCTGTTATAAGTATTAAATCAGCGGCGAACGTAATTAGACCACAAAGCTACGAAACAAAGCGTTTGATGCGCTATCGTAGCTCACGAAAAGTTATGGAGCTACTCATCACTACACTATACTAGCTTTTTCCCGCGACTTCGCCCGCGTCCCTTTTTCTAAAGTGTTGAAAGTTAAAACGGTTATTCAATCTTATATTTTGGTCAGCTATTGAATTTTTATTTGTATTTTTTAAATGATCCCTCGGGAACGGTACTTTTTCTGGATGAAAGATTATTTTTGTATCCTCGACAACGTGTGTGCAAAATTCCATGATGAGGTTGAGTAGTTAAGGCGTGAAAGCGTACAAACAAACAAACTCTCTGTCCCATTTATAATATTTGGATTGAAGCTCATATTTTTATTCACTTGATAAATTGTTTTTCTTCCATTTAGTTGGAAGTGGCATCATTATTTAAAAAAAAAGGATTCGTAAATCGATTTTCTGTCCGCTCACAAAGAATGTCCAAAGGGGACAATATTGAAAATTGCTGGATAGTTTAAAAGCGCGACCAATTAGATAAGATGACCGCCATTTGCTTCATTTTTTCAATGCTGTTCTGAATTATGAATATTTTGAAAAAAAAAAAAAGAATATACTTTTAGCTGTTATATAATATTAAATTTTGTTTTTTCGTATTTTTTGTATAGCAATAGACGGCCTCGTTTGTTTTAAAAGCGCCTCAGCCTTTTAAATTCACTTGGAAAGTACTACTCGGATTCGTCTCACACTTCCAATGCTACTCGGCCGACAGTTGCTTTATTTTCGGCCTGGGCAATAATCTATACATATAATTAAATCGCAAATGATCCGTGTCTGTACATAAAATATTTAAAAAAAAAAACATTTGTACACGTTGTACTTATGTTATACTGAGATAAAAAAAATAGTTTTAGAATTTTTGTCTGTTCGTGTGTGCATTTGTGCACGTTAATCTCAGAAACGGTTTAACCGATTTAAATGCGGTTATCACTGATGTATTGATGATTACCTGGATTAACATATAGGATACTTTTTATCCTGGAAAAATATCATTTTAATGTGGGATTTTCACAAAACTTACTACAGCACCTACGAAGTTGCGGGCACCAGCTAGTGTGTTATATTTAAAATGTTTTCCGTATTTTTTATGTCGGAAAAGTGTCAACAATAAGCGACACATTATATATAAAAAAAAAATCGAATCATTTTTTGGCCAACGTGAATAATGAAAATAGGAGCTTGATTTGTTTTGAGTGAACAATTAGTGAATTCGCGTGGCCGGTATCGCGTTCCCTTCTTCCTCATTAAATGGAGACAAAGCTGCTTGGCAAACTTCGACGGGTGTAATGTTATTCATTTGGGAAAGTCAAAGGTTGTATTTACAAAAAAATAAGTCGCCGGAGAGCGGACGGTGGCATTTTTTCCATTCGCCGCGTTCCATTAGCGTGCCTTTGTTTGGCGGGAGCGCGCAAATTAATTTAGCTCTCCCGCCATTTCCTCACGCTGCCTCCGCACCCCGCCCTCAACCCCGCCGCGCCTTCTTTTGTCTACGCCTTGCTCTACGTATCGTTTTCTTCTTTATGCCTCATTAGCCAGCATTGTCGCCATTGTTTTTCGGCTAACCCACACAGGTTCTAATTATTATGATCAGCAAACTACTATTCATAATTAGGTATCCTCTAATACCTTGACCTTTAGTCGTAACGTCATTAATTTAAGTAACGATAAATATCGAATCTATGTAACAAGTTCACACGATAATTGCAATCTCTTTAATCCTTTAACTGGCAGTGAATTGAAACGATTTAAAAATATTTTACTAACATGCCTAACTGAATGTTGTGTATTAAGTAAGAATGTTGTGCATCTAGGAGTTTTTTTTAATCCGAATGAGATGAAACTTTCATATGTTTTCTTCTGGATACTTTAAAAAAACTATGACCAAAAGGCTAATGTTGCCGTTTGTTTTATGAAAATAACGGGACTCGTGCTGACGGGCCACTTAATGGCAAGTGGCAACCGTTGCTTACTAACAAAAGCAACGCCATAAGTGCTGCAAGTGCACTTATTAGGGTCCTTTACCCTTTTAGCCTTTAGCCTTCTAAATCAAGGATTTGCAAATTACTTACTATGCTTACCTTATGACCTTATGAGTTATGACAAATGGTGCAATTGGCGTCACCGAAGTGTAATGCTAGGTCGCATATTAAGAACAGGCTAAGAATCATTAAAACTAACCTAGGCGGAGCCGCTCCATTGCGCAGAATAGTCGTCGCCTATCAGATTGATTAGGGGTACTGGCATAGATATTTTTCGATGTTCCGCAGCATTCTTTAAAAGAGAAGCCAGATAGTTTCTGTCATCAGGTTCTGCTTGATAGTCTTTTTAGAGTTTGTGTTTTGTTTGTTAGAGCATATATATATATACTATTATTCTTTTTTTCTTTTGTTTTGTGGTTTTTTATTTTCTTTTTATTAGTTTTATTTTGTAAAAAAGCAACAGAAAATGTCTTTTGTGTTCGTTTTTAATGCATGCTGAGTTAGCCTATAAGTGGAGTATACAATATTATAAAAGAAAACTTGAACAATTACGTGTGTATTTTTTTAATTGTCAGGAAAGTACATACTTATATATACAGAGGTATCGATTATGGTAACAAGTCGCGAGTTCAATAGTTTTTTTCCCATCTCAAAAATTGTTCTTTTTCTTAAATTTTAAATTAATCTCTGTTCTCATTGATTATTCAATTCAAAATTCAATTAGTTTCTATAGTTCTAAACATATTTTAGTTTAATTGATTATTATTTATATTATAGTTATAGTTTATAGTTATTTATTTATTTATTATACGGCGCTATATCTGCGGTGGCGAAAAATACGGTTACAGTAACAAGTCGCGAGTTCAATGGTTTTTTTCCCATCTCAAAAATGCCCAACGCGCCTAAAGAAGTATTCACTTCAAAATCCTGCTTGATAAAAAATAATTACACTCCACATAGATAGATAAATATTTTTGATTAAATAAACAGAGTATTCAATCAACTTAAAAAGAAATGCGTGTCAGTTTTTGTGTCGATGTATAGAAGTGACAGGAAAGATTGAACTCACCCAGTGTGTGGGGTCACCTGCGCTTGCGCCGTCTAGCGCCTCCGCACGGCGAGCAACGCGCGCTCACGGCTACAAAAAAACTACAACTGACAGTGTCCGTCATAGCACGAAATGTGCCCACGGTTTTTTAACCCGCGCGTGCCCTCACCGCTCTCCCATGCTTAACAACCCTTGCTTATTCATAAATCGATATATCAAATCTACATACAGTGAGTGTCAGTTGGATAAAGCAACAAGTTTTGAAACAAAAACCCTACTTTTTAAGGGTATTTTGTAATAAAAATATACTTTTTACATGTTTGTATTGTAATCTAGATTCACTTTACAATTCATATTTAATTGTTTTGTAATTATAATTTGTAAATTGTAATAAAATTTTAATAGATTGTTAAATTATATTGTATTTTTTATAGTGCAATAAATACAATAATATCATAACCTTTGTTTTTTTTTTAATTTAGTTTTTTTAGCTTTCGGTAGGTAAGAGATATTTCTAATTATTGCATTTCTAATCGAGCAGAAAAACAAAATTTCAACTCAACTGTAATTCGACATCTAGGCCTAATCGTTTATTAAGTACTTAATAGTTCTATGCTTAGTAGTTGTTTTATGAATAATTACTTGAGAAGTAGCTAAGAATATTTTAGTAGGTGGAAATTCATTAGTTCTATTCAAAGATTTAAATTTTTGGTCCTTTTAATAAAAGGTTATCTATCTACAAATGTGAAAAGAAAACGTTATCGGCGCATTAAATTTTAAGACTGAAAAATTGTAATTAATTACTTTGAAGACACATTTTAAATTCTTAATTAAGCAATCCGTACTTTCTCCCGCCTATAAATTAGATCGAGCCGTTTCCATAGAGACTACTCATCCTTTAAAGCGGGCCAGGGGGAGAGGGGGGGTTGTACAAAAAATATAACTTAGGGTGAGTAAAAAACCGTGGGGTGACTCAGCCGGCCGCTGCACCCCACGACGAGAAATCTACGATCAATATTAACTCTTTTTTTCAACAGGGAATCGCTGAATTTTTAAGTCGTTTTAAATCTTCACCGTAGCCTCGATATCAGCGAAATTGCGCCCGCACTTTGATACGGTTTTTACAACCCCCGTTTTCATTTTACCAATATTTGATTTTTTAAATAAACTATAAATCAAAATCACGATTCAAAATCTAATTGGGGACATTTGTCAAGGTCAAGCAACACATGTGTATGACAAGGAAAATGTTTTACTATTTTTAAACGCTATTATTTTATTTCTGTTTAAAATGTTTACAATTGAAAAACAGTTTCAATAGTTTCTTCTTTCTTTCTTTCTTTTTCACTTTCTTGCTAATATTATTTAACATTTAAGTGAAAATATTTAATAGATTTTTTCTTCTACTTAGCCGTAGTCAAGTAAAATGATTTAAAACTAATAGCTGCTACCCACGACTTCGTACGCGCTGTAGTTCCTTTTTTGAAAATCCAACCGGGACCTAACATTTTTCTAGGATAAAAAGATCACACAGATAGTTCATTACCTGGATTAGTATATAGAAATACTAATCCAGGTAATGAACTATCTGTGTGACAAATTTTATTCAAATCCGTTAATCCGTTACCGAGATTAGCGTACCGTTACCAAGAGACAAAAATTCTAAAAACAATTTTTTTAATCGTAAATATAAGTAGGACAACGTGCACAATTTAAAATAAATAAAATATTTAATGTACAGGCAAGGCTCGTTCACGATTTTATTATATGTATAGATACCTATACCTATTCAGTCTCGGTAATTGTAGACCTCGATCCAAACATAACTTGTTAATGAAATAAAAAGTGGTTCCTGCTCTAAAACATTGTTGGGTGGTTTAAAAAAATGTGCATACATAATTAGGAACAGTTCTTTTTATAAAAATTAAAAAAAGTGGAATGAAGCCCGGTGCGTTAGCGCACGCTATAGTATAAAAAAATAATTTATTAAAAAAGCTATTTATGACAGAGACCATTATCGTCTAATAAATCAGCTGCCCGCTCTTCTGTTTTCGATAATGATTCTATTATTATGGAAAAGCGTTATGTAACTGTAACATTTCTTTTGAGGCTTAATTATATGGAATCAGCTTTTAAGTACATCATTGCAGGTAAATATATGGGAGTGAAAAGATAAGTTCAAAAAGAATAATATTAAAAATGTTTTTGAGCTGTCAATTAGCGAATATATTTTGTGTAACTAAATAGGCGAATTTAGTTCCCTTTGAAATAATATTGTCCAAAAATGTTGCAATAGATTCTGATTATAGATACATTTTTTTTATTTATATTAGGGAAACATACAATTTCTCGCTACACATTATATACATATACATACGAGAATGTAAAATTTACTCCAATTAATGCTGCCAAAGTTAACATTCTATAGAATCAAGGTCGATTTTTATGTAAAGGACGTCAAACAGGCTACTGTCGCTTATTAACTAACACTACAGTCATTTTAGTAATGAAGTGTTTAAGACCTTTAGTAGCATTAAGGATAGGACACAAATATTTTTTATTTATTTTGCATATAAAATACGATTGTTTTATAATGTATATAATATACTTCAACTATTTATTCCATTGCACAATTTAATGTTTAGATAAACGAATTGTTATATTTTAATTAGCACTTTCAGAATAAAATAATTTAATTTTAAAAGAAAGCTTATTCCATACCACGAAGCCGCCTTGTAGGTTTTTGTGCGTGTAGACGCTACCCGGCGTCCCACTGTACGGGTTACAAATTGTGGGGTGAAAGGGGTAGTTTTTTCTAATCGACTTTCCTAACAGTAATAAACGATATTTATCTTTCTTAATTATAGTTTCACTACGCTTATTTGGTAGTTTTGTTCATGTTTTTGCTTCAACTCTTTGTGTTATTATCAAATTACGTGCGTTTGTCGTCCGTTAATGTTAAATTGTATCCCGTTTCTTATTATAATGCACTTATTCGTGGGCTACTTCTTATGTTTTATTCATTTAATTCCAAGCAACATTTTTTATCATTTCATAATTTTATCCCTCACAAGCCTTTGCCCACGACTTCGTCTTGATACCATTAAATATAAATGATTATGAGCCTATGTAAAAACTGTAATAGTGTAATTTCATCAAAATTCGTGACAGGGAACACTGCGTTTTCCAGTTATTTAAGCAGCCTGTCTGGCGGCAGTAACCAACCCCTTACTGGAGACCACCATGAAGTAATAGCATGTTGCTGTTGTGTTTCGGTAGATCAGGGCCCATTTCCTTAATCCTACCAAGGTCGGCAGTGTAGGTGTAGGTACTAGGTACTTGCAGCAGCAAAAGATGGTGTTTATAGGCGACGGCAGCCACTTACCATCAAGTGGACCGTCAATCTCGCCGATCACTTTTAAATTAAAATTAATAAAAAGTAGTTTTTGCATGTTAAAGTAACATACATACATCCTCACAAACTTTTGCATTTATAATATTTGTGGGATTAGTTGAATTATGACTACATTTGTTTGTCTTTTTTGATGACGGATTAATAAATCATTTCTATTCAAATAACACGAGAGCATTTTTTCTGATAAATGTTAGTAGTACAAAAGTTTACAACACATAATGCCAGTTTACATAGTGTTTTTGTAAGATATTAAAAAAAAAAAAATTAAAATAATTCACAAAATTACTTTACATAAATATTTGCATTTGGAGTTAGCTACGATAGGTATTTTGTGCATCTATTTTATTTCTCTTAAGAGAAGCCTATATAAAGTCCTATGTAAAGTCCTATACTATAAATAAGCCATACCCTTAGAAAAGAATAATGTAAAAACAGCTCTTGTATCATGTAAAACTAAACGGTTTTTAATGTTTTTGATGATTGATGACTTTCAAAATATTTTTCTTAACATCATATTTTGCATTTGTAAGGACTAAGTCGTTCGTTACTCATATTTTGTAAGTAATTATTGTAGGTTAAAGTATAAAAATTCATCAATTATTGCAAATCGCAATTTTTTTTTACTATTATTTACTTTTAAAAGTATTTTACTTAAAAAAAAATACAAACCTCACTTATAATTATACCTTACAAATGAAACTTAGTCGATTTTTAAAATTTAAAAAAAAAAAAAAAACGCGAGCTTGATTTGTATGCGAGTGTATCAGTGTAGTACGCATGCGGTAATAACAACCCTTTTTACCCTTTCGCCACCCCGACTGTTTTTTGTGAGCGTTTTTGTAAAGGGTTGTGCATGGGGTACCTGCCACGCGACTCTACGGAAGGGTTGCATTTTTTCTCTATGGACCGGGCTGCTTTTTATTCAAGCTCAGAGCTTTTTTCACTATGAATCATGAATCGAGAACAATACGAAGTGCAATGAACTCTCAGAGATCAGCTGATGCATACAATAGTGCACTTGTAGTTGAATGCTGTATTGATTTTTTTCTATTTCAAGGTCGAGTCATAAAAAACGGCTTATTATGAGGTATATATTTCATAGCTAAATCGTTTTGCACAAACTCTACACTAATCTATTGTTCGCAGTGGAAAAGTCTTTTATTGAAATGAAATTTAATAAGGCTAAAAAAGATAAATATTTAAAATAAACATTTAACTAATAGATTACAAGAATATATACGGTCACTTATGATTAAAATATAAATTAAATATCTACCTATTTAGGTAAATTAGGTAAACTAATAAATATATGAGCATGTCTTTGATCTGCTGAATAAAACTTTTGCGCAAAAATCCTAATGATCGCAGGTTTCACCTCCGTACATATGAAAGTTTTAGGCGTAGCTAAGAGTGCAGCAAGATTTTTGCAACCAGTAGGTAAACCAGCGGGCACGAGCTGGTTGATAATATATTTAATTTTTATGTTTAGTAAGTTATTTACATAGTGGTGATATAAAAAAACATACAAAATATTCGTTTACACAATTAAGAGCAAGATAACATATAAATTTTGTTCAGTATGAAGGTAAATTCAATTATTGGTCAAAGAATTATTTAAGACGGATAAGCAATGCGCATTACCTACTTCTAAATTTACAAACAAAATATCTTTGCAGCATGATTAGATATAGTTATTTGGCGAAAGTAAAGTGTCGGTTAAAGGCTTTATTTGCAATTGCGTGCACCCATTTAAGCAACTGTTGTAGAAACTGTTGCGAAGCTGTCGCAACACCGGATGGTGTCGATTTTCGCCAACGCAACAGAGCGGTTCAATTTTCTGCAATCGAAGTAAAAAGCCGAATGGCACCGGTATTACTAACTCCACTAACCCACATAGATCAAGGTGTTAAGGGTTATCGAGTTGCACACACCCGTTAAGTAACGTTTCATCGTTCTTTGTTCAACTCTTTTTTGAATGCCTAAAAAAGTTGGCCCCTTTTATATTAACCCGACTTTTTTTTTGCAATACGTATAATGTATAGGGTACTGACTAACAGATTGCGCCGTTAACACCTGACGATGTTTAAGTATGTGCGTATGCGTATCTAATATCTATATTTTTTTCTAACCAACCTCCGGCAGAAAAGAGAATGGGCAGATTTCAATTTCTTTAATGTGATTTAATAAAATCAGATGCTTACATTATTTAAAATATTAATACCTGATGCCTAGAATAAAAGAACTACTTTTAAATATACCTGCGCGTTTCATTGAATTAATTATTTAATTAATGAATAATTGAAAGGGACAGGGGGAAGGGACTTGACAAAGGGAAGGAAATGGTTTCTTTCGGGTTTCCTTCCCAAGTAGGTAGGCTTATTTCCCAAGTAGATACCTTATAAAAATAGACCACTATTGAACCTTGAAGCCTTTTATGATAGTGTATAAAATATAGATTTCTTCATTACCATAAGTTATTAATATTTTTCATAAAAAGTTATCAACATAATATAACGATGGAAATGGCAAAAGTGTGTAAATTCTAAAAGTAATGTTTTTTAAAAATAATTGTCTTGTAGCATCTAATATTAAATATCAAAACACCGTCGCACTTACCTTTTTGTAATGCGGGTTCATTCTGAACAGAAAAGATTATTTGCTATATTGACCTTCCTTATTGTCTCTCCAAAGTCTATTATTACAACCCATTTAACGAATTACATTCGCGACTAGAATTAGCGGCAGCTGTTAGCACCGCCCCCGTTTTACCTACACAAATTTAATTTTTTACCAAGAAAGAGCGAAAAAATGAGTTTTTTTTTACTTAACATCGAAATGAGGCCTGTTGGGATCTGATTTCGCGACGATAGAGTTTCATCAGTAGTCGTTTTTACGATTTCTTTTTAATTATATCTGACTTCGCTTTAACAAGTCATGGCTCGGGTAGATCAATTATTATATTTCTTTTCCTATAGCCTTTTATTTGAAAAAGATTTATGTAGTGTTTAAATAATAGTAAAAATTCAATGATCGGTACACTGGGCCGATCATTAGACTTCCGACTGTTGATGCAGGTTCAAATAGGTTCGCGGATAACGTTCCTACCTGTCTACGGCCGCGCTAGGAAGTCGTTGCTTTTAACCGGTAAGAGTGGCGTTAAAAAAACTTCGAATATAGGTCGCATCGAGTTCTCAAAAGAACAGCATCCATATCTATATAATATATATTTGTATAGATATAGAAGAGCAATAATATAAACACATACGCCTCCATAGCAACTAGACAGCAGAACAGAACAAGCGAACTTGAATACAAAAATATATTTCGATGAGCAGAACGTGTACCCACAGTTCGTCGAGAAAATACAAATAGGTAATTTTGGTTCTAAGAAACTTTCTTAATTTTTTGACAATTCTCATTTAAAATGAAAACAAATTCACTTACCTATACAACACAAACATGGAGGTTATCTATGAAACTGGTTTTATACTGTACAGTAAGTATAGTCAATCTATCAATATTTGGACAGAAAAGCATTTAATGTTAATATACAAGAAACTATCTGTATCGTAGCCGCCGCCAATCGCTTTGTAGTGTCCGAAAGGACATTACAAACGGATTAAATGCAAACAGACACAGTAGCCGGGGACGTTTTGCGTCGCGTGTTACATAAACAACTAATGCTAAGCGGACACAAACAAACTCTTTTGTGAGGCTTCTTTCGGCTTCGTCGTCTCCCAAAGACATAACAATTTCAATAACAATATTCATTGTTATGGGATAAAAAAAACACTGAACGGTAGCGATACTCGGAGGATTAAAGGATTAGATCTTTGTAGTAAGCAACTTAGTGCGACACCTATTTCTACGCAGTAATTCTAACCTATTGGTTTCTACTGAAAAATAAGATAACAATGTCTCAGATGTCGACGACAGCTCCAGTTACCTGCTTTGCGTCAACATAGACTTCTAAAATAAGGACGTAACATAAAGACGAGTTTAATACTCTTTACTATCTCATACGCATCATTTCTCGAGTCCAGTAAAATTAATTAGGAGGTTTTCGTCTTGTGAGATTGTTTGTACAAGTATTTAAAAATACATATTTTATTTAACTTGTACAAATCATTTTTTATATTTATCCATATAAGAAAACATTACTAGCAATAAATAAATAAAATAACAAGTCCCCTAGGCAGAGTCCCAAGCATGCTGGCTTCATTGCCTCTTAACTTAATGTACTCTACTCTTAATTGTAATGTCTTAACTGACAATTTTTTTACTGTATTAATATTGAAAAAAATACAAGTATCATAAAATATTTAAAACTAGTGCGCCGCAGGTATAATGAGCAAGACCCATGCTGTTAATGGTAAGGCTGCACAGTGAGAAACCTCCTGACGACACGTGCATTATCAAGAAGTAGGTACTATTGTAGAATTTATTACTACTGTTATCAGAATTATCTATTACTAGCGGGCCGCTCCCGGCTTTGCCCGAGGTGCATTTTTTTTACGTAAAAACCTTCCCTGATTTATCCCTCTGTCCATGAGTGAAGACAGAATTAAAATAGGTCCAGCCGTTCTCGAGTTTTGCGCTTAGCAACACATTTAGGGATTCATTTTTTATTATAGATTATTAAAAAAGTCTATCTCCATCAAAGTTCGTGATTAGAACCTTGCGAATCTCGTGGAAACTGTTCTGAAGAGTTTTACAATACATGTGGAGTGATATGCAAGAATTATAAAAATATGATTCCAACAACAACCAAAAAAAACTCTATACTATATAACAATTTTTGATACGCGACAAGTTCCATCCATACGGGTTATTAATGACATTATGCTGCTTGAACCTTTTGTATAACGCATTACATACATCAAAAATGTTAAAGGAACTAATAATTGCGATGAATAGATTTTTCTATAAAGGAAATATTTAGCGTAAAAATCAATAATCAAAATGTTCTGGCGACAATGGCCGGCGGGTAACCGAATCCACTATCAAAATAAAGGTTTCTGCGTGACGCGACCGATTCGCGTTCGAGAGAATTGCGGCGCGCGGGAGTATTTTTTTATTGCTCTTCTTCAAATTTTAGTTGGATAGAGTGGTGGGACGAATAACTGCGTCATCTTATACACTTCAAGGAACTTTTTGTAAAAACAAACAAACATTAATAGCTTGAATAACACCATTTTTGATTTAAGGAATATAAAATTCAGATATAATATTAATTTTATATACTGTGATATCAAGTTATATACAAAAATTAGTAGGATATCAGTGATTGACTAGAATAGGATTGAATTTTTTTTTTATAATCAAGAGTAGGTATCCTAATTTTTTAACTGTTTTATCACAAAAACTTAAAAAAACTACTAAATCTACCATAGTTAGAATCATGAAATTTGTTCAGATGATAATGTATGTAACATAGTATAGGGGGAAGATTTCTTATGAAGCTTTTTACGGACCGGAATACAAAGATGGACCAACCAACACGAATGGAATCCAAATTTGAGACTGGCAAAACTGCGAGAAACAAAGTTTAATATTTGTTAATGCTTTATGTAAATATGTTTTATTTGTAAATATATAAAAGCCAATCACAATGTTCTTATTATAAGAGTTAATTGTTATTAATTGTAATGCCATATTAAAATGTTTCTTTGTTTGGGAAACTTGTTGTTCTCTTTGTTCACGTGAAAGTGGGACATTTAATGTACGAGTAGGTATTACAATCAATGTATGATTTATTTTCAAAAACAAAAATATTAATTGAATACTACCAAATCTTATCAAATATCTTACTAATATTGTAAATATAAAATTTACATTACATTACATTACGTATCTTTTGTTCGTACTTTGTGACTAAACAAACTGATTTTGTTAAATTCAGTACGAAGGTGGCTCTGAAATAATGTGATTTACATTTTCATTCAAACGAATGATTTCTAGGCTAGTTGATTTTTAAATTTGGATTCAGTGATTTTTTTTTTAACTTAAAATTATGTTCAACAACATTGCCATTATAAGCAGCAGAGGTACGAGTAAGTGTATCACGGTGATTGTTTCGTTCCGATCCCTAAATAAAAAGTATCGCGAAAATTGTAACCTTTTGACAATCTATCAAATGCTTGCACACGTGCAACCGCCAACTCTACAATACGCATTGAATACATTCATTTTATTTGCTTACCTTGACACAGTTTCCACAGCCATTGAGACTCTCACTTTTTGCTCCATTTTATATAAATAATAAGAATTGATCTATAGAATCTTTGCAGCATCTTTTTCATTGTTGCGTTTTTAACTCATCCCTATAATAGTGATTTTCTGTCAAATCTTTACCTACATGAAGGTAAGATGACAGACACCTACCTAACAAATTTGTTTAATAAATAATTAAGTATTTCATCGGTTATCATCATTTATACACTGCATATTGGTATGCATATTGGTATGCATATTGCTTGATATGCAAAACTTAAAAAAAATAATTAAATAAGTTGTTGATTTAACATTATTTCCGTAATAATATGACAATTTGCGAGGTATGAGACATGCGAGTTATTTTTATTTTATTTTTTTATCTATGTTTGTTTACGCAGATTAATGTTCGAAGCGTCTGACTGAATCCACTGTAATGGAGATATTACATATGTTCAATAAAGATAAATCAAAAATACTTTATATACTTGTTGTTAATGCTTGAAAATTGAAAATCACTCCACGAAATCTTTCAGAAAATCTTCAGATTAGTCTAGCGGGTAATCCTGTGAAGTTTGGTAGTTAACGGACGCGGGCGAAGCCGGAAGCGGTTCGCTAGTTACATATACAAACCTTCCTCGCTTATTACTCTTTACATTAGTGAAAACCGTTGTTGCGGAGAAACAGAAGCGGACAGCGACTTTATTTATTCCATACATACTTACGAGTATGTATGGATGGAAGTGACTTTAACCCGATAAATAAATCTTGAAATATTTTTAAATGTGCCCAAAAATAATCATATTTTGCAACCTACAGCAGTGTTGAGTTGATTATACGTCTATCTTCGCTTCATATTATAATGATAATGATTGATAATGATGATGGTGGGTCCCAAAAATAAGAAGTGGCAGGCGTAGTTACCCCCAAAGAAAGAGTGATAGCAAAAAAGTGTATACGTCATTATATCTGTGCACACATTAAAAGATTTTTTCATTTCCTGTTCAAAGTTAAAGAAACAAACATTACTTTTAGTTCACCTAGAAATGACATTTGCTTAATTTTAATTTTAACATCGAAATAATAATCTTTCTGCAGGACATCCCATGTTGCGCTTTCCAATTCGTGGCCTCCATTCAAGAACTATTCCACCCATCGGTTATTGAAATCTTTACTTTGTTAATAAAATATAGTTTTTCCGTCCAGTAACCTCCTTACAGAAGACCACCGTGAAATAATAGTATGTGTGCTGCTGTGTTTCGGTGAGTGAGTATTACAGCCCATTTCTCTATCCCTTCCTAATCCCGCTATATGGTCGGCAGCACACTTACAGCACCTGTTGCGTTGCTTGTATTATTGGCGACGGTAACCATCTACTGTCAAATGGATGTCAAACATATTCAAATAATGTCAATTACTTAAATTTTATATTGAAATAAACCAAATAATATTTAAACATTGAATTTACTCTAGCAGTTCTAAATTTTGCTTATAGACGATGGTAGCCACCTACCATCAAATGGATGTCAAACACTTTAAATTATATGTCAATTATTAAAATTTCACATTGCATAAAATAAAATAATTTAGAAAAAATTAAATTTACTCTAACCCAGTTCTGAATTTTTAGCGCCTACCAATATTTTGGCTACATTATCGCGAAGACAATATCAGCCACCTGTCACTCGTGCGGACGCAATCAATAGGACCTCTCCGTTTCCGCCACCACAAAAACAAATGAATGATAACTTACAACAAAAAAATACAAAGCAGAAAGTGTTTCGTGCAGCAGATTATGAGCACGTTCAGTTATTAATTTATACGTGGCATCGCGGTGAAAAAAACACAACCCTCGCTCGGATAAAAGAAAAAACGAAGCGCGCGACGCGTAAAAGGGAAAGGGTGTCTCGGTCGACTCGCGTGCTGCTTTTTGTTTTTTAAGCATACTCTGCGGTTTGTTTTTTCGAGCGGTTTCGTGTTTTTTAACAACACAATACTATACCGTTGTTAAGAACTCTTTTTTAAGAACGTCATATTGACGCGAGCTGCTGTCGTGCGCACAAGGCGCGAGCCCGAAATCTTGTTTTTCTCTTGGAGCTTTTTTATTTTTAAATCTTTACCGCGTTGTGTAAACGCGAGATAGATTTTTTTAATGTTCAGTCACGGATTAGTTGTGGAGGTGGTTGTTTTCGGGCTCGCTTTATATTTATATCTTGAAGCCGAGGGCGTATCGGTAAAGCACGGGCGGATTCGAAACATATGGTTCGTTAAACGAAGACGTTCCTTGTTCGCTAGAGACAGGTGTCTGTCTACTGTTGCAAACAAATTTCGGTTGTCATAATAAAAAAAAACATATAATAATTATTTATTATATAATTATTTTAAATTATTAAATAACGCAATAAATTATTTTAAATTTTTTAATTTAACTAGTATTTAATTTAACTATATAGGCACGCTGCATTTGCAGCCATTTAGGCAGTCTGGCGGCAGTAACCATCGCAGTGGAACCGACAGAACATTTTTCCTGGATAAAAAGTACCCTTTATGTTAACATAGGTAATAAATTATATGTGTGCCAAATTAAATCCAGATTCGTTCAGCCGTTTTTGCGTGATTGAGTAACAGACATCCAAACATCTAAACATACAAATTATTAGGACTAAGATTGCTTACTACATTAAAAGCACTAGGTATGCACAATTAAGTAAATGATTAAGCAAATGATGTCTTTGCGTTTTATGACTTTTTATTGTGTAGACGTCGGAAAAGAACGAAGCCGTTAAAAACGTCAATAATGTTGAGAATTCGTAAGTGCGCCATAAAACACGAGTCATGAAAATGCTATTAAATATTAAAAGTGGAGAAACGAAGAGCTTAACAAGAATTAAAACATCGTTATAAGAGGCTAGGAGAGAGCGAATTCGCCCCCGGTCGGGCTCGGGCTAGCTATCGGCGCGCCTCGGTTAATGCCTACTTATATCTTATTATATGGCGGAGTTTGCGTTGAGGAACAAAATTAATTGGTTAAAACTCCTCTCAGTATCCAGGGCGGGCCTCCCTCGGCTCCCTCTTAATTCCGGCCTCCCCTACGCCCGCTCTCCCCGTACCCTGCCAGCTCCTTTGAACGCACCTACCTAGAGAAAAAACAGAAAGTAAAAACTGCATTCCAATACGTTGTAGCTTAATTAATATTTATAATTTATTTTACTTTAAATTTTTTTATGGTAACTTATGTAGTAAGTCAAGGGTATAAATTAGGTAAAACTGTTTTTTTTCCAACCCTGGATATTGACCCTGTAAGTGGTGAGTAGCTACCGTCGCATGGGTACACACATGCAACATAGTTGCTGCCAACTGCTGACCAAAGTTGCCGACCAAGTAATGATTTATTTTAGTGGAAAAGTACATATAAACTGTCTATAGTATTTGTTACATAGCATGGTACGGTGACATTGATTGCATTATTTTGGAAAGGAAACGGTGAAATTCATAATGGGAAATACAACAATTTTTTTAAAACTTTTTCGATATTTTTTATTTCGATTTCATCGTACCCATGCTAAGTGAAAAATCTTATTGAAGATTTCGGTGAGTAAGCAATGTCAAATGTCAAAAGTAATTATCCTTTTATTCTATCAAGTCGGCAGCGCCTTTGCAACCCCCTGCAATTGCTTGTGTTTGTAACCAGCCGTATCTGTGTACCTACTTGCGCAGATGAAGTACTGAATTTAAAGAATAATTTAGGAAAAATAAAGATTGAATAAAATGTTTCAACGCCTAAGAAACAGGGGGGCGGAGAAAGTTATAAACACTATCAACTTTATGTTTAAAAATGATTCAGAATACATAAAATGCGACTCCACAAGATAAGTAATTCTTTAATGGGTTAATGTATACGGTTTTATAATAAACTTCCTGAGATAATTACTTACTTACTTAAGAGCCTTATTTTATTTAAACGTAGTTATTTATTTAAACTTCAATTCATAAATCGGCTACTCTATGCCGTGGTTTAATTTATATAGTTAAATTACGTAGTATTAATGTAGCTTTATCATCGTCAGTCGACAATCGTCCTCTGTGGGAAATAGGCCTTTTTAATTTAGGACCACTACACTCGACCCTCCGTCCTCAGCATTCGTCCACTGCCAGACTCTGTCTCGAGGTCATCAATGCAGCGTTAAAATAATTGCTGTAATTCTAGTGAGAAGTAATTATAAAATAGTTTCCGAGTTACAACGCTTGGAGCGGGAACTCGTAACGAAGGGCGAAAGCAAAGGGTAGGCCGGGTGGTGAGTGCGGGGCGGCGGGGCCGCGGGGCGAGGGCTCTTTGCCACTTCTCCAAATAAATTATAATTCGCCCGCTCTCCGTCCTTCTCGAGCCCAAACCTTCCCGACTACTGTTCAAAGATGCCCATTACCTACCTATTAATTTCTATTACCCGTTTAAACATTATCTTAATATTTATTGCAAAGTTCAGCTTTTAACAGCTCGTATGCTTTTGTATTTCATTGAACGAGTAGGTAAGGGCTGCCAGAGCCCATTTCCCTATATCTTTCTTAATATTGGGATATAGGACAATACACTATCCTTAAATCTCCTAGGCTTAATACTACTATGCTAGGCAGCGCACTTGCAGCACTTGTTATAGGAGACGGTAGCCACCTACCACCAAGTGGACCGTGAGCCTATTTTAATTTCAAGTTTATTTAGATTTACTTTGGAACTGGACACTAGCTATTCAAATCTTGAACCAGAAACAAACCTGTCATTGCCAGACCTCAATTTTAAGTTAAGCACAGTTCGGTTCGGTCGATATGTGAAGGTTTAAAAAAAATAGTACTATTTTTTTTAATTGAAATCAATTAAAATTTAAGTAGCTGAATTTTATTTTATTTAATGTTTTAGGGATAAAACTAATACATTTTCATATATTATGTTTGGGAGAATGTATGTCCTCACTAAACTACTAAACAGATTTTGGTGAAATTCTTCAGAAAAATGGTTTATACATCAGTATAACACATAGACTGTAATTTACAAAGATAGGCAGATGAAGTCGTGGGCGAAAGGTAGTTCATCTATTTATGTATTCGTATGCAAGTACAGATACCTTATTTAGACATGTAATTGTACCAATCGAATAAAAAATAGAAAATGGGTTCTTACTAAACTAATGTAGAATCACATATCTATTTTCTAGCTTAAGTTTACTTTTGTATGTTTCCGATACCCGCCTCAATACCATTGCCTGAAACAGCCCGATATTATCATTACGGTCGGTGTAAGACGGTGTGGGCTCCCTAAAAAGGGTTACCTTTACGTGCGTATAAAATACATTCACTTAAATGAACTTCTATCTATATTTATCTTATCTATACTTATTATATAAAAAAATCGCTGTCCGCCTCTGTCCCTTTCTCCGCTAACTTCTAAACTCAGCAACGGATTTTGATACGGTTTTCATTACCGAGGGAGAGAGAGTGAAAAAAAACCACATAAACAAATCTATACTATATTATTATAAAGGAAGATTTGTATTTTTGTTTGTAATGAATAAACTCACAAACTAGTGGACCTATTTTAAAAATTATTTCAGGTCCACTAGTTTCCACTAGGTCCACGAAGTCGCATGTAACAGCTAGTTTTGTAATAAATTTAGCGCTATCGTGACAAAATTCTTCATCATAAAGAATAAGATGACCTATCATACATTTTCCATCTATATTCTATTATATTAAATTATATTATATATAAAAAAAGTCACTACCTCTTTCTGTCTGTTTCTCCACTAACTGCTTCTAACCACCTATCGCATATGTAACAAATATGATATGCTAATAAACATGACTTAACTTATGTTAAGTTAAATAAACATTAACTTATGTTAAAAGACGTAATAAGTAAAAAAATACTTAAGAAAAAGTAATTCGGAACTTAATTTTGACAGCTCAAAAAGAATTGAAAAATTCCCTTGCCCATCGCTTTTTTACGCACGATTGAAGCTCCTGTACGTACAATAAAAGCATGCTTCAGTTATTCGCAATCAGTGTATTGTTAACTTACCGTGACAAATATTACCGTGCTTTTGTTTCATTTTACGAATTATAAAATTATAATCAAAATTTCGATAAACAAAAGTAGGATAAATAATACACAATAATATCTTCAAAATATTTGAATGAATCAAATCACCCATAGCATATGTGCTATTTAAATTTATTTAAAATGTAATCGATAAAAGGTTCATCTTGATAATCGTATATACACATTCGATTTTACTTTTATTCGGCTTATAAATGGCGAATTTTGAATTTTGTAAGTATCATTAAGATTATTAAATTTACTCGCGCCCGTGGATAATCGTTATATTCTTGTCTACTGTTTGAATGTTTCATTCTTAAAACATATGGCATTATTTAATATTAAATCTTAATATTAATAATTAATTAATAATCTTATAAATCAAGACTACGTCTTACTTACATCATTTTTACTAAAAAAAATATGGAAAAAAAACTATTATGTTAGAGCTTTTGTATAGATATTTATAAAGGTGTAGAAGTATGAGATAAGGGTAGGGGGTGCGGGTTGGGGGTAAACGATTAATTTAATAAATACCAACCGGATTCCGGTGCGTTTGTCTCCGCAGCTATGCGGCGCGCGACGCTAGTTGAATTATGGCCTACATACGATTTCTACTTTCTACCTACATAAATATCATGGTCACCAAATAAATAAAATGTTTTCAGATATGATAACATAAATATCTTCTTTGTTTTATTGTGGTTTCATTGGTGTAATCAGCACATACCTTACACTCAGAAGATATCGTTATTGATTTTTAACACAGATATTTTGTTCTATTTTGTAATAACACCTACTAACAAAATTTATAAAGAAACAAAATTAATGAATTTAACTCAATTATTTAAATTTAGTACATGTATACTCGTTCGAAAGATATTAGATAAATCAATCCATTCAGATATTACCTTGCTTAAACAAAAAGATATTTCCAACTGCATAACTAGGCGAGCAAGCCATGTTGTCTTATGAAAGGTATGAACGACATTTGGTAAAAAAATGGTTACTTTTGAGGGAGCACAACTTTTTAATGAATTACCTTTACATATAAAACAGGCAAAATCTTTTGGAGAATTTAGGTCAAAGCTGTTGAAATATTTTGTGTTAAATGTTTAAATGTTTTGCCGTATGTATGATAAAAAAAAAATCAATAACAAATATTGTTTAATTTTAGTGACTTTTGTCTGCCTGTTTAATGTTTCATTTCTTAATTAAGTCTTTTGTTATATATATATATATGTAAGTAGCTTTAAGCTTTAATGAGAATAAAGAAATATAAACCGAATAATAATAATAATAATAATAATGATATTAAATATGAATAAATATAAAGACTGTTTACCTAATCAGTTTACATACATAATAAATTATTTCAAAATTATTTCGAAAAATGTTTTTTAGAATAGTAGGTAATTTCTAATGAAATTGATACAGAACAACGACGGGAAATATTTTCATAATCATATTAAACATTTGTTGTTTCATAATAAATTATGTAAGAGATTTTTGTACCTAATGTATTTTTTTAAATGCATATTTGAAAGACCCAGACTAAAGTAGTTCCTAATAAGGCGCCATATGAATTATCCAATGATATTCAATATGATATCTATAATATAAAAATGAATCCCTAAATGGGTTGCTAAGCGCAAAACTCGAGAACGGCTGGGCCGATTTTAATTCTGTCTTCACTCATGGATAGAGGGATAATCAGGGAAGGTTTTTACGGGGAAAGTTTTTGCACCCGGGCGAAGCCAGGAACGAGTCGCTAGTTTTATATATAAACTTATAAAAGAACGGCAGGTATGCCGACATTCCGCTTGATGGTAGGTATTTGTTTGTCGTCACCTATTAACACAATATATATATTTACATACATACTATATACGAACAACCACACACACATACATAACATTTGAACAATATTTTCTGAAATGTTCATTTCAAAATATTGAAAATTTAGCTGTTGAGATCTGGTTTCGTTTAATTGTAGGGTTATGTTTCCTTAAGGTTGAACAAAAAATTTTCATTTAAGATGGGAGCGTAAAATTTTTTTGCTGATTTTTTTTTATTATTTTACGCTCAAGCAAGCAAGGTCAGGGTTCACGTCAGGCCCTAATTCGCGGGGCCCGTAGCAATTGAATTGCTACGTAGCTAATACGGCACTGGCCGTAATCCAACTACACACATGCAGTTATGACACGGTCGTCATCTGTGAGAACGCGGGACTGAATACCTATTATCCGACCCTGACTGAAATTTTATTATCAATAACAACCTTTTTTATTAGATTTTTAACTAACAATTTTAATATTATTTTAAAATATACACTTTTAACTAAATATTTTAAGTAACTAAAGGAATCTTTTAAACTTTTAAGTAACTTGAAAGAAGCATCTTTTTTCTAATAATTGTAGTAACATATTAAAAAATTGAAATGTTTTAAATAAGTTACCTACTACAAATTGGTCTTTAAAATTAACAATTTTCGAATTACGAATTCGTGTGCTTTCATTTTAAAAGAGTAAGGGTACAATTTAAAATAAAAAATCAAATTAAATAACAATCAATCTTTTATTTTTATCATAATGTACTGGACATTTAAAGAAATACATATATTTATATTTTACCATCATATAATCTAGTATGTCACATTTATTATCCTATAATTTTAGGTATATTTGTACAATTAAACATTTATGAAATTAAATGTGAACGGTATAATTCACTCTTCCGAATAGTATTGAGGTAGATTTGTTTGGTGGCAAGTCGTGGCAAGTTGACTTCGTGGATGCAAACAAATTGAAAACGCATCACACGAAGTCGACGTTAAATATACTATTTAAATAATATAATAAACGAATTTAATTAGTGGTTTCCTGTGATTGCGATTAAGCGTACAATATTCAAAACAACACATTTATTTAACAAAACAATAATCTAATTATTAATTTTAAAATAGGAACTGAGAAGAATTGCAACTTAAGTCGTGTTAAATTAATAAGGTGCCGCTCGTTGTCTTAAAATGTTTAAAAAAATGTCCAATTAAATAAGAAAACGTTATTGTTTATTTGGAATATTTGTCCTTTAAATGATATAAAAGATCAGACTAGAAGTGTCGAAACATATATCATTTTTTTAAATAAAAAAAAATCTAGCCAAAAGCGAATGGAGCTCAAACATTGTCTGCACCGTCGTTTTTTATTTATAAAAAAATAAAATATATAACATGTCACCGATATTATATTTCTAGGTTTAATGTTATTAACCCCTATTCCAGAGTAAAACATCAGTTTTGATCTATTTAAGGCTACATGTATCAGAGGCAACAATATTTTTCAAAATTGTGTCAAAAGAAGTTGTCAAAATAGTGAGAAGTGGTTCAAGTTGTTTTTTTCAGTATTCTACTCAAATCTAGAAAATCCTTAGGAATACAATCACGATTACTGCTACAAAAATAAAGGGAATATATGAAGCCTTAAAAAATACTTTCGTCAAAACTGTGTTAGTTTTATCAAGGAATAAATATGTCAAATTTCTCCTGACTTCCTTTTTGTAACTGTTCCGTTAATATAATTTTTTCTTTAATAAATAAATACAATATACTGTCAGTAATTGTTACTAGTAAAGATATATCGATTTATAAACTTAAAAAAATTGTTTTTTTTAAGAAATATTTCCAGCCAGAGATGAGTATTTAGGTTTGATCTAGTTTATTGGAACATTTAGTATATCGATTAGAGTATGTTCTGTATAAGCATATACTATATCTACTCATACCTACTTGTGTTAACGGAAAGTAATTTAATCCAAAATAAAGTCAACAAAAAAGTTATTTGTCCCCACAAACTGTTTCCTTTCGAGAATAAATTACATATCTCGAAATCGTAAAGATAGACACAGTAAAATGTACATAATTTAATATAAACTATTGTAAATAAGTAATAATCAGACATGTCAAGCATCGGTAACATTGTTTATAATAGTTGTCTAAAAAAAGGGTAGTTCTAAAAAAGTTTTGGCAATAAATTTTACCCTGGTGGCGATCGCGCTGGGTTCCTATACGAATGAGGTAGGCAATGGCACCAAACGCCCTTACATTAACTATAAACCTACGTAATTACAACATTTCGCAACATAGAATTACAACTCTTATTCGAAGATATCTTTAAATATTTGTACACATTTATATTTGTACCAATTTGTAAATCTCTTTGGATAATTCACGTAATGTCTAGTTTTAAATTCACCTAAAATCGCCTTGCCTAATGTTTACCTTAAAGTTAATGTAAAATAAAATAATAATATTCAACAATTAGCACTCATTAAATCATGTATACAAGTACATATAATTACAGATGTACGTAACACATCGAGAACAACTATCCGTGGCATTAAATTAGAGAGAAAAAAATGAACACACTACATCTAGTAGGAAACTAATACCCGTAAAAAGAATTGCAATAATTCTTAATTAAATAGTCTACTTTACATCGTTGACTGGATCATGTTGGCAGAGAATTGATTTACTTATAATATATACACTAAAACACCAATAAATGAAGACAATTAATGAAATAATTCAATGAAAACATGGCCCGTTTCTGTCTTTTTTTACATTTAATTAACTATTTATTTATTCCTACAAGCTACAATGGTAACACAAAAATTAATCTGTCAACACCGCACAGCCCGCTGCGAGATAGAAAAAAAATCTATTTGAATATCTTTTCACGCTGTACTTAACAAACTATGTCTAAATCTATGACAAGAAAATGTTTTGGTTAAGGATTTGGTTAACTGTTGATTTGGTTAACTGTTAAGAAAAAATAACAATAAAAAGTTTCTGTGTGGTCCAATTCCAGTGTAGTTATAGGTAACTATTTAACGACAGCAAATTTACAAGCTAATTGATAAATAATAAATATCTTTATAGCTATTTACAGAAGCATGGGTGCGCTTATCAACACGTCTCCTTTGCCATTGTCCATGACGTTAAAACGAAAGATTAGTATATATACTATATATTTTAATGTAAGCAGGCATTGCCTGCTGGTAAATAGATGGCTTGGAATATAATGGGCCAATGCCATCATCAACACCTTGATTCATTCCGGTTCCCGGACGACAAACGCAAGGAAATCAATTCAAGATCAAAAAATATGAAGCATAACGAAAAATGTTTTTTACTCGGGCGAAACAATAACGAAGGCGATAAATCAAAAAATACCTTTTGTGCAATATGTTCTTTTTTAAATGTTTGCAAGTCGCAGAACAAAAAGAACAAAACAGTGGCGTTTTTGCGCCACCTCGAGATTATGCAAATGGTGCAAACAATGATGTTTTAGAACTGTAATACTTATATTTAAAAAAAAACCTTTTTTTACTTGGAAATTTGCGAATAAGGAGCATAAAAGTATCACTAAACAATGTTACTGAGAAATTTAAGTTACCTATGGTACAGAGCGAAGATAAAAAGGGTCTCGTTTAAATTGGCTTCTAAATGAAACGAATGATTTTTTATGTCATTGGAAAGGAGACGGTTGGAGGCAGTGCAGCAGCAGACGACGGTATCGGCTAAGGGTAAGTCACTTATTCAGTTCCATTCGCGTTTCGCTAGACGCTGTTCCGCTTCATGGGCTGCGTGTTTTTATTATAATGATATAATAAGACATGTAAGGTAGCAAGCGGACGCGTTCAGCTTTAAAGCGCGGTACGCAGAGCTCCATGCAAAACTGCTGTTTTTATTGACAAAAGCTGAATTGAGCTGAATAAAATTTAGTTACTCCCTTATTATAATTATTCTATATAAATAAAAATGAATAGCTAATTGTGTTGCTAGGCGCATAACTCGAGAAATGTTAGACCAATTCGGTTAACTTATTTTTTCAAATATTCAAAGGTTTTCATGAAGATTTAAGTAGGAAAAAATACCCTGAAAATTTCATCTGTGCGAAGCAGGAGGCGGGTCGCTAGTATAAAAACACAGTATAGTAAAGTATAGTGCAGTGCAGTGCAGTGCAGTGCAGTACAGTGCAGTGCAGTACAGTACAGTATAGTATAGTGTACTAGTAGTAATAAAAACACGCGGCTAATAGAAGCGGAACTGTGTAAATGTATCCAAAATCGACCACAGTAACATGAAAGGAGCTGAATAAGTTTTTTTACTCCATTATGCGTATAATGCGATACCGTCGCCTGATAATGCAGCGCGGCGGCAGGCGGGGTCTACGCTGAAGGAACTCGTATACCGGGCTCAGCGGCGCATTACGCGCGGCGACTACGCAGAGTGTATGCGCAAGTCAGTAGGTGATTCCGGCCTCCGTGGCAGTGACAGATCCTCGGGCTCTGTTTGCTCAGGCCACTCTTCCCAACGCCAGTCGGGCGCGGTAGCAGCAGGGGGGCTAGGAGTGTTCGGCTCGCAACCTGCGCCCGCGCATCTATGCAGAGCGGCCGCTTGCCGACGCCTAAACCTAGCACCGCACCGGCACTCGAAAGGCGTGTCACCTTCGTGCACCAACGCATGTGCCTTTAACTGATTCGAGTCAGAGAAGCGCGCTGGACAACGCGCACAAGCATATGGCCTCTCTCCAGTATGCACGCGCAGGTGTCGTCTCAGATTCGCGACTTGTACAAAATGGCGTGGACAGTGTGGACAGCTGTAGGGTTTCTCGCCGGTGTGCAGACGTAGGTGAGTTTTGAGATGGTGGTCTCGTGTGAACCGCTTGTGGCATTCGCCGCATTCGAAAGGTTTCTCTCCGGTGTGTGTGCGTTCGTGGTTCTGCAGAACGTGTTTGTATCCGAAAGACCGGGAGCACACTTTGCATGTGAATAGTTTGTCTCGTGGAGGTTCGGTGGCGCCAGGCGATGAACCGGAGGAGGGCGGTGATGGTGGTGCAGTTGTCACGGTGTCTTCGAGTTTGGAGGTTCGACGTCGCTTCTTAGTGCGTTCAAGTTCGGGCGGCGGTAGCAATGGTGCGGGTGGAGAGGGTGGCCACCCAGCCAGTAACGCGCCAGAGTATAGCTCGGCGGGTATACCAGCTACGAGTGCAGCCGCACGCGACGCTAGGAATCTCTCCGCCAACATTGGAAGTGAATCTTGCCGCATACTGGAGAGTGGTCGCACCGACACACCTAAACAAAAGAATAACCAAATGTAAAACATAACCTATTATTTTAAATTAGAATTATTTAAAGTAGTAACATACTAAGAATATTTTTAACGTATTTACAGAAATTTTAGCATACTAATAGTTGTAGCCTGCGGCCATTTACAAAAAGGGGTACAGACAAAATCACGGGCCATTTAAAAATAATAGTGGAAATATGTCTTAAAATTGCATAACACGAATTTAAATCTAAGCTATGTACATTTCTTTTATTCTTTTCAAAATTTCAAAACATCTTAACTTCCGCCAGGCGTCAGTTTTAGCCTAAATAAATACTCAGTTGTACCTATCGATGGCGCACTTATCAGTGAAAGAGCACAAAAAACATAGCAAAAACACTAAACCAGACGCAGCGGCGGCTGACTGGAGGAAACATTTGGTCGCAATCACACACTGCAGGTCGCTTCCGCCCCGACCTGTTGCGCAAATTGGCGGCTGCGCTACCGCCACCGTATACTAGAATTTTCATTACATTTACTAACAAAGTTTATTGGTTCGTTTATACACAATCCATACTAATATTATAAATGTAAAAGTAACTGTCTGTCTGAACCGATTCATTGTAAAAGTAAAACCATGTAAACCCAAGATATAATCTACTTATCTGTCTTGCGATTGTTTAATCTTAACTAATTAATAAATAATAGTATAAATGCGAAAGTTACGCTTCACACCTTAACTACTCAACCGATTATCATGAAATTTTGCATATACACATTGTCAGGGATACAAAAAAGTACATAGGACACCTTTCATCCAGAAAATAGTATTCTTCCCTAGGTATTATAGCAATAAAAATCCAACGTCAGGCAAGACTAGGTATAACAGAAATAAATTATTGCTCGTATATTTTCTCAGACTTTTTTAACGCTGACGAAGTCGTGAGCAAAAGCTAGCTATTAATTTATAAGGAAGCATTTGGTAAAACGTGAAAGAGCGTGGCATCTAGGAGCGAGGCGTTGCGGGTGGCGACGGCAGGGCCGCGGGCGACCGGACCACTTGTAATGGAATTAATTATTCCTCCAGCGGCAAACTCCGCCTGCCCGTTCCGCCCAAATTATATTCAAATATTAATTTCGCCGAAGAAAAGCCTTTTTGAGAGAGCACTTAATTAAAATTAGACAAAATCATAATTGAAAGTTCTCCTCGAGGCGTGAAGAGGTGGCACGAGGAGGGAAGCTCCTTACATTATCTACTTAGTCGTGGAATTAATTTGGAAGCGCGCTTTGGAATCAGCCGTCTCTCTTAATTGAAGGAGGCAAAATATAAGTTAATTACCTTCCTACCTCTTTGTGCTTTTGTCGCCTACTCACGAATGCCTTTACAACTATCTGGACCTTCTTTTTTATCGTTTTTTCTCTATATAAAAACAAAATCTTTGTTTATATAATATTTGTTTAAAATACATTTTGTTGTGAGTTCGTTCTTCTGTTCTTTCCTTATATAAAAATACTTATACTTTTCTCATATAACAGGAGTATTTAGTTAAAATTGATTAATTTTAACTTTTGTAATTTTGTATTTGTATAAAGTGTTTTAATAGTAGTCAACACTAATAATTATTATAGGGAGAAAAGATCAGTATTTTTGTTTGTTCATTAAACTCAAAAATTACTGGACCAATTTTATAAATTCTTTCACCAAGCTATATAAAGGTACATTATGAACGAGTAACATGGACTATATTTTATAAAGTTACACGAACGAAGTCGCGTGCAGCAGCTAGCACTTGATATGGCCATTTATATTTAACATATTATTTTCATTGAAATTCATGGGGTAATTAGGTACTTACAATTGACGTTAACCTATGAAGGAACCTAATCGTTAAGTTAGCATCGACCTAGTGAAATATTCTACTGAAAAGCTTGTTCTTCTAATTATTCAGGCTATCAAGTCTGGAGATTCCTATACGTGACCTATTTAATTATTTTTATTCATTAATATAGGCCTAATTAAATTTGAAGAACCCTCAACACATGCTATTTCTAGTCATATAATTATGTCCGACATAAAAAAGGGAATAGATACATCCATTTCTATTTCTACATTAATGTAAAAACGTTGAATTAAATGCTTTCCATTAATTAAAAATCAAATTGACAAGAAAATGCTGGTTGGTACTAATTTAACTTAGTACCTACTTAGTTAATGCCAAAAATTTAATATTTCATTGGTTAATACTATGTAGTTACAAGTTATTAGTTAATTCTTAATGTTACTTGAATGTTAATGTACCTACTTAAAGTAAAATTAATATTTTACTGATCAAAAATGAAAACGTCTATATTTATTCATATTTTAATTAAATATTCTAAGAACGAGCGTCATAAAAAGTAGTCAGATAATTTTAAAGTTGGTGATTAGACCGAGGCGTTGCGAACGGCACGTAGCCGGCTTATCCCATAACTTTTTAATAACATTACTCGGTGTTTCGAGGACGAGCAGCGAACCGCACTCGTGATGTGCTCAGAATCGTAATATCCAGTCTAATGTAAAAGTTTAAACAAGTCAATACAAATCATTATTCATCATTTGGTCTATACTACTAAGTAAGACATAAAATTTAATGTTACATAGAATATAAAAATTGGTGTAACATTACATTAAATTATGTAGTTATTTTACTAACTACTGCCCGCGACTTCGTCGACGTTGAAAAATTAGTTTATGATATGATCCCTCAGGATCTGTTGTTCTTTCTGGATGAAAGGAACGATATATCCTTTTCGTATCCCTGACAATGTGCATGCAAAATTTCATAATGACATATTTTTGTCAGACGTTAATTTTTTATTTTTCAACGCTTAAGAAAAAGAGGGCGTAAAAATACACGGGAAAAATCTAGTATTATATAAAACAGAGTTATTGATAGATGAAATCGACAGAAATCATGTACAGAAACAATTTATATTGGTCGTTCGATCTCCGGCGGGTGACAAAGTTGGTAATAAATTTTTAGATCGCGACGGACGACGCACCCTCTCGGTGCCGCGTTTTTTTATGTGCTAAAGAGTTGTAATTATCCCCTCTTTATACGTCATAAATATTTGTCAATAACCCATTCTCAATACGTTTATGGACTCGCCTGCGGCTCTATACTCCATTACTCATTATTACGCAAGGGTTCTGCCGATAACCAATGTGTCAATGAATTATTGTGTGTAAAGAGTTAAACAGCTCTTTGCTTTTTTATATAAAACATATTAATATTGATTCGATAAACGCTTTTGTGATTTGAAAAAGGATTAAATCGGTCCAATCAATTTAATCAAAATGGCCTATATTAGATAATAATTGAAGTTTGTAGATTAATTATAATGTATATTAATTAATACGTTAAGAGAAATCCTTGGACCCTTTTTTATGAAAATATTGAGGATGGTGAAATTTATAATAGTAGGTACACTTAAAGATAATATATTGAAGGACAGGAGAAAGCGAATAATTTATATAATAAGCTTTAGAATCACATTAAATTAATTAAAATAAACTTTACACTGACTACCGTGTGTTTAACAAATAAGATCGTATATACGAGTATAAGATGTAATACTCTTTTGTTGAGTACTTAAAAATTAAATGAATTTCGGTGGAATTTCGACCACTGAGCGACCACTGGTAGATAATTAATGTTTTAATTATCTATTGAAGATAATTAAAACATTAAAATAAATATACACTGTTATTAAAACAGACTTATTTTTGACAACAAGATAAGTAGATATTCAATGGTAAAGGGGTTATCGCAAGTTTCTGTTATTGTATAATGAATAACATTTTTAACTTGTGATAGTTGATAATAATTATAACTTCTCTCTCTATTCGGTATTACATCGGTGAAAAGAATAGTCACAATTGGTAAAAAATAAATCTCTTAATAAGATTAAAATGACAGACATGGTAAATTACCCTAAACATACGTACCGGCACAGATTACCGAGTTACTACGGTTTCTGTGTTTTAGGGTTGATGATACACGCACCCAAATTTCTACGACTTCGTTTTCCAATATTTTTTAATTGACGTAACGTAGTCGTAATAAAAAGTAATGTAAAGACCAAAGTAAGAGTATTAATAGGGATGCACGTAAGTAGTAGGTAAAAGAGACGTTAAACTCTCAATCAATTCATGATGTTTACCTCGTGTGTTCAAGAAGATTCTATTTTTTAAGAAACGTTCGAGTATTCGGTCGTTAGGCTAATACGTATCTATTAGGAAATGTTAGCTTCTATATCTTAACCTTAGGTAAATAGTATACATTGAAGTCGATTTTTTGTCTGTCTATAAATCCGCTATAACTCCTCATAAACCATGCAACAGATTTTGATAAGGTTTATTTATATAATAAAACCTAATTAAGTTTTTATGCAAGTAGAAAAAAAAAACAATATTGTGCAATCAATTCGCTAAATCTTTAGCTTCTATATCTATTTAAAGTTACATGGTATAAGTAAATATAAGTCGGTTTTCGCGTATGTTTGTCTGTTTCTCCGCTAACTACTTCTACGGATTTTGATGCGGTTTTCATCAATAGAAAGAAAGATCATCATTAGAAAGAGGTTGAGGGGTTTTGAAGTCCATATTATTTTATGGACAGGATAAAGTAAATAGGTATAAAAAATACCTATTTACTTTATTTTATTTTATATCTAGCTAGGTATATTTCATAACGTGAATTTAGTAAGAAAAAAACGGATTGAGCTATAGATTGACTTTAATTAACAGATATATAAAAGAATCAAATTTCACTTTGTAATTAGCGATAATAAATGAAAAAGTTTATATAAGAGTATTTTTTATATATGAACAAACTCATGTTTGGTTAAACCGTGTATAAGCCATTAGTTTTCTCTTTATGATAAATTTCCCAATCTCCTGATGAACTACATTTACTGCACAAAAGAAAAATGAAATAAATATAATATTATGTTAAGAGTAATAATGCTGGTATTTCTTTTTATTGTAATATAAGTACCTATGTAACAAGTTTGCAATTGCGTGAAAAAAATTCATGCATTTTAAATAAACATGACAAAAACATCAAAGAAGTTAACAGTGACTAATCCTATTATAATTTCTACCATATTTTGCCAATATAATATTAAAATAGACATATAAAAAATATAAATAAGCAATAGATATTTTAAAAATATAAGTACATTTACATAATGCAAAAGTTTATGAATCTTGCAGATTATATTGAGAATTTTATTATTAGGTATTGTCAATTAGGAATAATGGACAAGTTATTTAAAGGCTATTTCAAGTTATCTAATTAAAAGAAATGCAACAAAACTTGTAGAATACCAATGAAATTATTGTTTATTAAAAAATAAACAACTAAACAATCCATATTATGTATTCTTTAATTGTTCAAATAAATATTTAAAGGCACATATTCTTAATATAACTATAACGAAAATGCATTTATATTCTTCTTACAAACTTGTTTCAATTTATTAGTTATCTATCCTTTGTTGACACAAATTATTGATTGTTTAAAACACTTTTTTTACATTTTAAAAGACTAAGTAACTATAATAGTATTAGCTAAAATTATGCTATCATACATTTATTTAGTTAAAATATTTAAGTTAAAGTAGTTGCATTGCGTAAATAAATTAATATTGTCGAAATAGCTTAGAGCTTTACAGATTGACTAAAGTGATTCAAATATTTTAACCATCTCATTTGCAATCAGTGATACTTAGCTTTAACTACCTATTAGGTTTCAAATAACTATGACAGTTGAATGATTTATCAAAATTATTTCATAATTTTATAATTGAATAAGCAATCCCATACTGACCGAGTTAGAAGAGTAAAAAAAGGTAGATCACAGATTATCCCGAAACCGATTAAGACAAAAAACTAATTGTTACGATCGTAGCAGGCTCGTAGCAAGACGAAGCTACATCACGCTACGCGCTCGCTACCGCCCACGGTTCACTGAATCTGCAAAAGGTCGTCGCGAATGCAAATAAACATGTGTGCGGTTTACGGCATTCGCGACGCTTGGTCGGCCAATCGCGGCTTTCGTAGCACGCATGTCGTATGCCGCTAACTTTTGAAACTTTTCCCATACGTTACACTTTTTAATTTACTACCAATTCGAACGAAAGCTCGATTTA
Organism: Synanthedon andrenaeformis; assembly: GCA_936446665.2. Classification (NCBI taxonomy): domain Eukaryota; kingdom Metazoa; phylum Arthropoda; class Insecta; order Lepidoptera; family Sesiidae; genus Synanthedon; species Synanthedon andrenaeformis. The sequence continues at coordinate 4,984,404 of OW387781.2, read as the reverse complement.
AATACACTCAATAAGAAACGAAAAAAACTGTACACCAACCTCTCGAGTTCTGCGACGATTGCAGCGACAATGCCATTTCAAGTCAGTCCCACAAAAATCATTTATTAACCACTGTCCTCTTGCGTGTAAAGTACAAATAGTTCATTCAAATATATATTTTTTTAGTTATATTAAAAGCATTAATGGTTGTTTCGCGAGAACCAGTTGAGACGTGTTTACGTATTTGTGTCGCGTTTGAGAATGGATTCGCGTGCTACGTCCGCTCCGTGTGGGACCTACCACAACACTGGCATTGCCGGACTGCATGACGATACCGCTGGCCGCCCTTCCTCGCGGTAAACACACCCCCACGCCCCTCCCCAAGAAGATATGTGCCCCGCACACCGGCCCTCACCCCGCTGCATTCAGCACGCATTGAATGCGTTCAGTTTTTATGGCCGCCACTGCATTATGTTCCTTCCTGGTTAAGTTTTTTGGCCCTCTATTTCGAGAACCACATAAGCACTTTTTTATGTTTATGAGTTGCTCCCGTATAGCGCCGCCTATCTTAAATAAATTCCTTATACCGCATAAAAATATTAGTCAATTTAATAAATAAAAAATTAGGTAATATTCACAATCTTAATAATAGGCTTAAAAATGGTATTGTTAATAAAAAAAAAGTTTAATTTTAAATAATAAATTATAATGAAATAATAAAAAAATAAATGTAATAAATATTAAATTTAATAATTTAATAACTGTTTCCGTTAAATATTTTGTTATTACTTTCTATGCTCTTTAAAAAATTACGCAACAAGTAAATTAATATATTATTATGTATCAACTCATAACCTCTAAAGAGGTTATCTTTAATGATAAATAAGCACGCTTTAATGACAAATTTTTACTGTGAGTCAACACAATTAAACGCAAATAGTTTAATAGTTGTCCAGTAAATTTATTTTTAAATGATTGAAAATTTAACAAGAAGATAACGAAGAACTGGATGTATAACATAACAATACTTAACCATTTTGGTCGGGACTAATTAGCTTGGAGATTGATTTGGATTTTTTGTGTTAGAATGATAGTCTGGCTAGCCTCCTAAATAGAGCTGAGTAAAGGCAATTATTGGTTCAAAGACAACACACATAAAAAAGCGTAAGTGTCGGAACACGGTGGCGTATCACGTAAATTAAACGTTTTTATAGTTTGAGCTTCTCCCCGCTTAGCTGCAAGCCCTCTACTGCCTATTTATAACGATTTTACTATTTTTACCATTTTCAGTGGGCACACGCCACCCTAATGGACGACTCACTTTTTATCCTGTCATAGGGAAGTACCAAACAATATCGATATTCGGTTACATATTTATTAAAAAAATAATAATAATATTTTCATCAGCAAAATATCTTTTCAGCAGTTAAACAACCTTTTTTGGCTGACCTAGTACTTGCTGACCAAATAGATTTCTTAGCTCATCAATCATTTATCGGTTAGGTTAGGTAGGTTAGTTTTCTTAATTTTTAAAAAAGAAAACAGTCAATAAAAAATTTATTAATTAAAAATTAATTAATTTACAAATATTTTTGTTCGCTAATATTTTTGACATGGTCATTTTAATTTGTATAATTTTTTTTTTTCATTATAAATTGTTTATTGATTTATTACTAGCTGTGCCCGCGACTTCGTACGCGGTGTAGTTCATTTTTTGAAAATCCTACAGTAACCTACACATTTTTCCAAGATAAAAAGTAACCTATATGTTAAACCAGGTGTACCATCTGTGTGCCAAATTCTATCTAAATCCGTTCAGCCGCTTTTGCGTAACAAACATCCAAAAATCTAAACATACAAACTTTGGCTTTTACATATTACTTAATATTATTAGGTTTAGGATACAGCACAGGTTACATGTAGGTACAACGCATGCAAATTGTTTTTTGTTCCTCAAAATAACACTATCATACGAACTAATAATTGTTAAGAACAAAATACCTTACTTTATGATGATTTAATTGTACCTAATAAGAGATAATTACTCCTTTAACGAGGTAATCAAAATATTTGCATTATTAGCAGCCCTATTACTAAATTACTTAGTAATGCCCAATGTTTTACAAAAGGAATCAGATATCGTGATCAGAATGGAATAACCTTCATTACCTCTCTCATAATAAAATATTATCTAAATTATCGTTTTAGCAATAATTAAAACAAAACATATTAAACAAAATCGCTGTCTGCCTCTGTCTGTTTCTCCGTTTACTTCTTCTAAAGCTTTGAACTGATTTTGATACGATTTTACTACTAGAAAGAGTGATAAACGTGGAAGGTGTGTGAACCTATATATGCAGAAAAAATTGTATCTATGCAAAGCCATAAAAATCGCTAGTATCATGTAAATATGAAGCTTATAAATATGAATCCCCTAAACTTGTATTGTAAATTTCGAAAAATCATTTCTTACCTATTACTATTTCTCTAGCGATTTAACTGTGGATCTTTCATGAAGAAAAATAATTTCTTGCTTTGCACAAAAGTACCTATCATGATTTAAGCAGTACTTAGGATTAACTAGATTCATAGACCGTCTTTTAATTATTTCTCTTACAATTTAGACTAGCCACACAAAGCTTCCTCTTTTATCGCTCGTTATTGTGAAAGCCAAAAAGCCCATTGGATGATATAGAAAAAGCAAAAAAAAGACATGAACAGCGATTCCATTTTATAATATGCATAGATAGATAAAGAATAAGTAGGTATTATGCTTTTTATTTGTAACCGAAAGGAAAACATTCAACAACATCTAGATTAAGATTTTAAGAGATCCCTAACTAGTGTCAAAATATTTATGGCATCACGTTAAGTCATTCGTATTTACTAAGAATTTACCTAATATTTTAAATAAGAAACAAATAAAATGGGTAAGCATAATTCAAAATCACCTAATATGTACCTAATGTACTTTTAAAATATAATTTTAACAACCTATTATTAACTTAAGACTAATTGACACTTGAAGATCTATCTATCTACTGTAAATAATAAAAAAGCATGTCGCTTTTTAAAATGGCTGGTGAAAAAGTTTCTAATTTTAACAGAGCTTTGTTCTCACCTGCTGCAGTCACGTGCCTTCATCTTTCTTTAGAAAAATCAACTGTGTTTCGTACGTTTTTAGACTCAAACTTGTTTGTGTCACGTTCGCTTGCAATGTAGTTTTTTAAATAAAAAACTACGCCCTTCCTTTTTAGTGTAGTGGTGCATCCTTATTCAGCAGGATGTTTAGGTTTGTTATCTGTGGCACACGTCGTGCACCTTGTCTCCGTATCGGGAGCAGGCGCTGCTAATGTTTTACCAAGATAGTCTATAAATTACGAAACAACAGGACATTGTGCGACCACTTTTCGCGTATAAACAGCTAAGTAGGGCAGGTGCACACGGCCCTTATCTTATCTAATATCAATAGAATGTGTAGTTAATTAACGTTAATATCGGCGAGGGCATGTCAGATGAGGTTGCTTTTTTAAGATCGCATCTTATTGAAGCTGATTTATGAAACAATATTTACTGAGTAAACGTCAGGTTGTTTACGGAAATTATTGACTGGGGCCACACAACTCGAGCTGAGTTTGGCAGAAATTGGTCCCCTTTAAAAAAATTAAAATTATGGTTATCGTGGACAGATGACAGTCTACTTGATGGTAGGTGGCTATACAGGGGGTTGTAAGTGCATACATGACAAGATAAAGAGTAAGAAACTGGATTATAGGTCCAGGCATTACTTAAGCATTGAAACATAACATCACACATGCTGTTATTTTAACTTAATTACACAAAATTATACGTAGGTGTCATGTTATATTTTCAATAATTGTAAAAAAAATATTTCTAGACTATTTTTTTTTGTAAAAAATTTAATTAATTATGTTTATTAAACAAAATAAAAATAACAATAACACGCGAAATGAAAATTTCGAATCTCCTTTTTCTAATTCGTATGTAAACCGATTTTCTCTTTTTTACTTTAGTGGCTTTAAGTTATCAATAAAAATATTTAGAACAAGTTTTTTTACATTGATCGAATTTCGACTAATGGGCCAACACTACTTAGCAGCTTCGACTTCTATATAAAGAAATGTTTAGAATTTTGTTATTACTATTAGTTATTATTTTAAAAGTTAAAAAAATCTTAGTTATTTGCTATCAATAAGCGTCTTCTTTCCATATTCGTCCAAATTATACTCCACATCACTCTAGTGTCTTGTGAATGTTCTAAACTGGTGCTAGAGTTATAACACTAATTTCCCTATTCCTTATCCTTTATCCTTATTCCCAATGTAGTCGGCAGCGCACTTGCAACACCTGTGGCGTTTCTTGTGTTGTAGGTGATGGTAGCCATCTACCATCAAGTGGACGGACCGTCAGCCTGACTGATAAAACTTATGTCTTTCCACAAATAACCCAAACGAGCCACACAAAATGACTCGAGCGTGACGAAATATCAAGATAGAGGCCAAAGTTGTAAAGTTCATCCTGTTAGACTCGGCAAGACCGAGAATTAAACCCAGATCACATTAGACTAGGCTAGCAACTGAAGCAATTATCAGCGGCTTTGTTGTAAAATGAAATGGACAGTTATTTTTTTATGATGCGCCTCTTCAAACTAATTGAATTATTTTGAATCAACGTATACGTTGTTTTGCAACGTTGTTTTGAAAGCGAAAGTGTATACTTTGTTTTGCAAAGGAAGCAACCCTTTCCAAGCTCTTCTAACCGACTACCGTCTTTCTTTTCTCAGTATCAATGAAGTTAACTCTTTGAAAACGTATCGTACAATAACAAAAATGAAGAGTGGGCGCCGCAAATTTGGATGAGTCAAAAGAAATTGTAAATTTCTTACAATTCTGCATATTCTTTCGCAATAATAGGTAATACCGATTTGTTGTTTTTGTAGTTTGGTTTACAATCAGCAAAAAATGGCAACACTTTCACCCGTAAATATGTTTCTGGTTAATGAAAGGAGTGTACGTATATTTTTTTAAATAGAAAATCGTTGCAATTTTTTGGCTAAAATACATATGTAGGCTAAAATAAAAAAAAAATTAATTTAATGAACATAAAAATGATAATTATGCAACTTGAAATTGAAGATATTCATGTGGCTTTTGCTTTTAGAAAAAAACTTTTTTTATATCTGTTCTATGATTGTTCTATGATATTAAAAAACACTTACAATTTTTTTTTGTTGTCAGATTATATTTGTTCCCGCTTTTTCTTTGAAGATACGAGTATCTTGTTCCCACGGATAGTAAACCCTTTTTTTTAAAGAAAGTGATGATAAAAATATAATAACTTTCTAATTTAAGAAACCGAAACGTCCTCAACAAGTATTATTATTATTTATTAATAATAATTTATAACAATGGATTTTATGAACGGTACCTACTTGCGATACTAAAGATCTTTAGATATTAATTTGAGATAATTCTTAAGATAAATATTGTTTGTCTTTTTTTTTCAAAGCCATTGCCGTTTTGCAAAACTTTTAAAACCATTACATTGAAACCAATGAGAGAGCGGAATATTTGCAGATTTTTATGCAAAAATATTGTAGGTAATACCTACACAATAGAATCGAATAGGTAAGAAAAATGACTCATTTTTATCAAGCAATGCCAAGCTTTACACATGTTAAGGTTTTGTATATTATGGAAGGTAAAATAAATCAACCGAAGGCATTTTGTGATATGAAATATGTGTTTCATATACACATAAGTTTGTAAGTAACAGATTGTCTTGCTTGTGACAGTATGCACACAGCATAGAGAACAAATTGATCATTACTTACCTGCTTAAAATTACTATAACAGTGTTAAAAGGGGTACTTTATTGTTGTTATAATGTTGGTATTTTTACAAACACTATAATTATAAGCTCAACAACAAAAAGGGATAATTTAATAGTGTCGTTTATGTATCTTATCTTCGATTTTGATGGAAACACCATGCCAATGAAAAAATTTGCGCATTAATTTGGCAACGGGAAGAAAGTCCGCGTCGTTCGATCAGTCGGACGAAGCAGTCGGACCACTCGGTTTCAGGGAAGAAAGTATAAACAACAAATTTTGACAAAACTGTTATTTCTCTGAATTTATTTTCATCATAGACAAAATGTTTTTTTATACTATAGACTAAGGTTGTATTATTTAGTACCTAATAATAATATGTATTAATTATAAACGAATAGGAAGGAAAAAGAATATTTTACATTTCCTGAAATAAAAGAGGTAGGTAGGTACTATAGATCAATCTGATTTACTTTGGCTGAACTGAAAATTTATACTCACAAGAAATGTTTAACTACAGGTTAGGTTTTTGTTGCGTTTTTTAGTAGGTACTTGTCCTTCCTTAATTTACAATAATTCACTTAATATATAATTCTAAATTTTAATTGAATCAGAAGATAAATTCTACTCAATTTTAATACTAGTTTAGATATGTAGTAAGAATGTTTTCAAAAACATCAGATCCCTTCCGCGTGTGCGTCGACAGATGTGCTTCGACGCAACGCCGCCGTTAGAATTACAAAAATTGTGAATATTTCGTATTATTAAGCGCTCGGCCGTTACGAATCAATCGCTCACACAATGGACTTGAGTTTCACCTAGTTTTTTTGTATTTGTGTGCAATTTTGATGTAAATTTTTGGTAAACTTTATACAAATTCAGGTTTGGCTTCATAAAGGAAGGGCGGTTGATCAAGAATCAATAGCTTTTCATTGTAACAATCTTGTGATTGATTACAAACTCGTTTGGTACCTACCTATAGTTACACATCTAATAGATATTTTTTAAAAACCTGTATTTATTAATTGTCAATCTTGTTAATTATGTCTTTTTTTTTTTCAAAAAAAAATAAACCGTGTACCAAAAAAGTGAACACATTTGTAAGCTCGTTGTAGAAACGGTATAAAAGCTACTAATAAAGGAGTATAGATTTCATAATACAATAGAGTACATTGTTAATTTTAAATCCATTATAACATGAGTGAAGCTTATAATCAACTTCTTTGAAAATTATAAATTGCCAACACAATAAAATCAATGGGTTTTTTGAAGAAAAATATCGAAATCGGACGAGACGTTGGAATAAAACATCAGATTTATTATTTGTTATGTTTTGTAGATATGGTTTTGTTGACTAAGTAAACATGGATTATTCTTTTCACCGTTCCATATTGCGATTTATAGTATATCTAATTCAATTATAACCAAATGTTAAAGGTCATTAGGCTTCCTGTTTCTTAGCAAATCTTTGACCGCACGTACGCCTTCGTTTTTATTGTTAACGTGAATTTAATTAACGGAAATAATGTCGTTACATTATATGTAGTTAATCACGTTAACTAGTCAATCAAGTTAGACCACGTATGGTCCGCCTTGTTAGCGGAAAAATTGATTACAATATTTACTGCAACATATTTTATACACAAAGAATCTGATAGATTTAATTGTGTACAAACTATTTATGTTGCAGTAAATATCAAATTATAGTTTAAGTTTTTACTGAAAAAAACATCACTGAATATGTGTTACAAATAGCATTCATCCGCTGACAATCATAAACAATAATACAAATAAAGTTTTATTTTCACATATTAATACGGTTATTTTAATTTAGGAGACTAAAATGTTTTTATTTTATAATTATTTTTATACTATACATAACTTATAGCTTTGTGCAAATAGCTTTTCTGAAAACCATTGTTAGCGGCAAAAATGCTCACAAAATTATTTTTACTAGTATATCTGATATTTATTTATTAATCAAATTCAATCAAATCATCTAATATAAACCATTATTTTTTTTTAATTTGGTTTATATTAATATAGATTGTTTGTGTTATTGTCTATTTGTTTCTCCGCTAACTTTTCTAAACCACCCAACAGATTTCAATGCGGTTTTCACTAATGGAAGGATTGATAAACGAATATAGGGCATGTGTATATAATTTGCAGTAAACAATAGCATCCGTGCGAAGCCGGAGGCAGCCCGCTAGTCTATTATAATCTAAAAATTAAATAGATTCTTACTGTAACATTTTATAAATTTCCAAATAAACATTATTCGAATTGATATTAGTTATGGCCGTAGTATGAAAACCTTTCCGCTAGATAGCGCAGGTGAGGTCTTATCCATCGACTTTTATTACAATAGAAGAAATATCGCCTCCAAAGGATTCGCATTGAATATTTATTCGACGCGTAGCCCTGTCCGAAAGTCCTTTGTTCTCAAAAGGCCGTTTAAACTTTTGATTCTGCAACTGGCAACATTCAACCGGACCACTACGACGATTAAAATATTAGCGCTACAAAACGGACTTTATGGCCTTCAGCGTAGAACACCAAATAGTTTGTTTTGAAATGTGACTTGTCTCGTTTTATCCACCTGCGGGGGACCATTTCTATGCTTGCGTCACGCGGGCTCTCCCCTTCCGGGTGTGATGAATAATTCCCTTTTTCTCTGGTAGTTATTGTCCTTGCGAACTATCCCAACGACTCGATACGCACCGTCGACCACTCGTATAAACGTGAATTTTATCTTACACTACCCATGCCTTTTTCGTTATCAAAGCTGACAACAGTTTTATTATTTATTTTACCACTTAAATATCACTTCGACAGATCGTGAATATAACAGTAGGTAGAGACAGATTTTAAAGATGGATTATCTTGGTCCATTTAGTGAAGTTACAACTCTCGAACAATTAGTACATGTCTTACACATTTGGAGAAGAAAATATACATTAAAAAATAAACATTTATTAAATGCATAAAAATAAGACACAACGCCTTACAAAAATATATGAGCAATTGAATAATTGTTTTAACGGCTCAGAAAAAGAGATGCGGACGAAGTTGCGGGCCAAAGCGAGTATATCCATAAATCGAGTTTCACTCAGACTATATAAGTTAGTTTAGATCACTGGTTTATTTTCATCACTTCGCGACAAATTTTTCTATGTATTTAAATTATAGATCGTTTGAAATATTATAACATTATAAATATCTATACAATATGATTTATGTATCGGTTACATTGTGCGACATTTGACCGATAGGTTTCATGGGCCCGTAGCCGGTCATTTTTGATCCAAGCGGTTTTCTTTCACAAGTTAGGATTAATGCGATCATGTATTGTCCGTGTGTGGTGGACAGGAGGGGGGGGGGGGGGGACGACACACAGCTCGATCACTCCTTCTCTCTATCCCCATTCATGATGTCTTTCAAATGTCTCGGGCCTTTGTGCCCCCGCTGCGCACTCCTTCCACCGCGTCGCTCCACAGAAAGAAACTGTCACCTATTGTGATACGCGACTCTTCCTATCCGCTGTCAAATATCTCGTTGCTTGCACAAATTCAAAAATAACATCGCCACATACACAGACCTTATACATTTTTTGTAATCATCCTGTGCAAACGTTAGATAAATTTGGCGTTTTAAGTTGCGGACTCTTTGTTTGCATCAGTACAAACAGCGGACGTTCCCTATCGCTTATCTTTCCGTATTGAACGTGAATGAAATCGTAGATAAACGGGCAAAAACAAACGTTGATTTGTTATTCTTTTATAAAAAAAAATATGTGAACATCAGACGTGTGAATAATGGATAGTGTGGCTACACTATACCCTTAGATGGGAAGTCGCCAATAAACCTATGCAAGGATTTTAATACAAAACCTATGACTACAAAAACAAGAAAAATCTGGAAAGTAAATAATTGACCATGCGTAAAAGACAAGGCAAAAGATAAGAGCGTGGGCTCTGGCATGCCATAATCAGGAAACGAAGCAAAACAGAACACGTGCAGGTCTTATGTAAGTGGGAGGATGGTCAGGTCAGTTGGTTACTACCACGAAACCAACCCACAAAGCAACCGAATGTTACTGTGAATTACCTTAACCAAAACATCATAAAGTGAGTTATCTAATTTTATAGTTTTCAGTTATATTGTATAAACTATGGCTTTTGCTTAGCTACTTCGTTCACATATCTTTATAAATTATGATGTGTGTATTATTCTTAATTGATTACTTAATATCGATAACTAACTGCTCTAGATCTTTACTTCAACATTCCTTGAGATTACTCGGACTTCGTGTGCGGAGTATTATAATTTTGTAACACCTATCTACATTATGGTTTTGCAATAAATGATTGAATTGATTTATTGACACTATAGAAACCATAGCTATAAATATCTGAATTTTTATATGCTTAGTTATTCTAAAGTAGCTAAAAATAAGTAGGTAATTAATAAAATTAGTCAATAAATTTAAAATTACTTAATAATTGTAATATTAACTATAAATAATTAGCTTAAAAGTAATAAACTACCATCAAATTTATTAATAAAACAAAAATTCAACGTTTTTCAAGTCAAGTCAATTCGTCGAAAAAGTCCGGACGTCTACACTAGGTACTTGATTATTCTTTAAAAGTCTACATTGGCCTTTTTATATAAATTAGAATATCAAAAGTAAAATAAGCAATTATAAATAATGTAATATTTTATTTTTCTATGTTAGAGAAATAAACTATAATTAGATTCGAAACCAGTCCATTAATGTTCATAAACTTTCCAAATATGTACCAGGATAAGTTATAAGTTAATAAGTTTCTTAAATCACTTTTTCACAGAAAATCACATTGACAGACAAATTAATTATGAAAAAAATTAAAATTAATATTTAAATATGTACAATTTAATTTACTATGCATTATATATAGCATTTTTTGAAAAAAAAAAGAAAATAGTTAATAATCTAGAATATCTTAGGCAAAGTCTCAAGCATGCTAGCTGCATTGCCTCAGACAAATTGAACAAGTATTTATATAATTAAATAATATACAAAGAATACATACCTACACAATGAAAACTTTTAAAAAATAAAGTGTCCGCACTCGTGTCGCCGTCACGTGCGCCCAAAGACAACGATTCTCTATTGTTGTGATGCAACGAAATGCATAATTTGTCGAGCACATGTCACTTTTTTATAATAAGGTTTTTTTTAAAACTATTATATAACAAAAAGTGACCTAGAGAGGGATTATGCAACGGGAATCCATTGGACGATATCTATTAAAAAATATTGATCCCGTGGACAACGAACAACAAATATTCTATATGTCCAGGTGCAACATTGCATAATGGATATTTTATATTAAAATTTTTTTGGTTATTTTTTTAAGAGCTTTGACTAACGTTCGTATGTTATAAAAGCACGCGACCGGGGTCACTTTGGCAACATTTTATTGGAAACATGTAAAAAATGACAATTGAAGACCTTTCATGGAAATTGCAAATTTTTTATAGAGAAATTTATGTTTGAATTTTATAAGAAATATTTTTTTGTTGAGTGGTTAGCGACCCAAATGTAATATTTAAAATCTTAGTCACTTTGACAACTCTTCTGTGACAACTCCTATTCGTATATAACGATCATGGTGAAACGAAATTGTTTATTCCTAACATTAACTAATTCAAGTTGTACTATAGTATAAATTTAAAACAGCGGTGAAATAGAAATTACGTAAAAAATATTTATTCATTTTATATTAAGTTGACTGATAGATTTGCTAGGGATTGGTTACCTATTAATTACGATACATGCTTGCTGATACTCGTCACAACTTTTTTAAATTTGCTCGATTATTAAGTCAGTTTTCGACTACATTCGACATTTTCTTGTGCTTTTAGTAAACGTTGAGTTTTCTTTAATTGTTACTTCTACCTAGAAATAGATTTAGAAATAGAAATTTATTCATAAATAGAAACTTTAATTGCTACTTTTACCTATTTATTAGAAATAACACGTTTTTGTAATATATTTTTTTATATTATATCACCATAAAGAATCATAAGTTTCTGTTTTCTAAAGAGGACATAAAATTTGAGGAATCTGAAAAAGGTAAATCCTTTCTGTAAGTACCGAACGTAAGGAGGCCAAAGGAGTCCGGACAGGACGTCCCGGACCGACACGACCTTTGTACCCTCGCCTTCTGTTGCTGACAACACCTTTAACGTAAACTGCCCTTGTGTAACCTCTTACGCCAAATAAACCTTCTTTGACGTCCAATTTTTCCACCTTTTAAACAAATAGAACACGTAAAAATACATATATTTATCGCTATAAATAAATCATCTTATCAAAACGTTTGGTCAACATAACCGGCGATTCTAAAGCTGGCTATTACCTAGATCAACAGATTAGTATTGCCATACAACGAGGTAATGCAGCCAGCATGCTTGGGACCCTAAAGGGACCGATACTTTATATTATATAATTTGTAACTTAGGATTAGATATAGTTATAAATAAAAATATAGATACGGGCTTTTTGTTATGCTTCTAGGGTTATATATTAATGTTAATTTAAGATACAGTAATAGTAACTAATGTCTTATATAATAAATACCAAACTACCTATTATTATAAATGAGAAATTTTTGATGATGGATGGATGTCTAAAATTACATTTTAGATGTAAAATTACATTTTTAAAATTACACTTTCTCTTACTGTGTATGTTGTTAGAATGAAAACTTCTCTTAATATCACATCGAATTACTTATTACTAGAAATACAATACACAAACACTTCTTGCTACGAAAAAAAGCTCAACTACATAAAAAGTAAGTAAAAAAATATTTATCCGATTACCTTAAATATGATCTGACAATGCAAGGCCAGCTGCGGGCCAGTCCGCGGCCGCTGCATTTTTTTTTACTTTATTTCGCAACAATCTATCTTAAATTGCACCATTCAACACGCACTCCACACTTCCGATTTAAAAGTCCTATTGCCATTTAATTCTGGTCGTATCTAATCGTGAATTCATTAATCTTGCAAAAAGAGAATTAAACTCATCCACTTGCGCGGGAGCTGGTCAGTCGCTGACAGGAAATCGATTTTGTATCAGGTATATTTTTTACTTTTGATTTATGTGAAAATATTCACAATAGATTAACCTACTGTTATGAGTATTGGTGTTTTTATTTAATAAACTATACTTTTATAAATTTATAATATTTTTTATAAAATTAAAATAAACTCTAATTAAATTTAAAAGATAAAAAAAAATACCACGAACGAAATTTTTAGTAAGGTTAAGCTTGAGTTAAGTACATTGTATAAATATATTTATAAGTTAAGTACTAAAAAATATATTTATACAATGTTTACAATTTTCTTTTAAAAATCAGCTCCATTAATTATTTTTGTTTTTTACATGCAAACTCCACGGTGATATGAAATATTTTGAAAATATTTATCCAGATTCTTAATACTACCACAATAAAAATAAGAAGTTATTAAAAACATTTTTCTGCAAAAGAGCATTTAATACAGATTAAGTATTGTGTGGGCGCAGATATGTCACTCAAATTAATGTCAATGACACAATTTTGCACGAAAAGGACAATAATTCTCCAAAAAGTTGACGCGACGCATGTGTTATGAAAAAGACGCTAATCCCTGAGATTGATATAATTTTTGTTTTTTTTTGTGAGTACTTGTCGAAGTTTTGAATGTTAATTTATTCTTACATATTCTCACATTTTTCATTAAATTCTAATATATCTGTTAACTATGATAATTATAACAAAATAATCTCCGTAACTACTGAATCTATTTGAAAACATCTTTCCCTATTTATGAGGTACATTATTCCAGATGGACATAGGCTGTATTATATTATGTATTATACTAACTTCAAAAGCCAAGTATAAATGAATTCGGTCTAGTATAAATGAATCTAAAATAAATATCAATCATACATAAAATGTTATGTCTACACATGTTGCTCAAGTGAGCATTTGTTGTAGTACGTGCGTGTGAGACTTTTTGCGTTTGACTATTACACAATACCGTCGAATATAATATTTCGCGAAAGAAAATATCCCATTTCCGCATCTTCCCGCAACAATGACCGCGCCATCGAACTATTCAAATACACCAGAAACGTTGGCAAACCCATGAGGTTTTTTTTTGCAAATGGAACGAATTAATGGATAACCAAACCAAAAGTAAAATAAAATGAAAAAAAATGGGCTTATTAAATGTTGGTTTCGCGTAATAACACGTTGTTGGTTTTTTTCTTTGTCTCCCGTGAGTAACGACGAGATATCCGGTTACGGCCGTTAAATATTTTGCCTCTTGATGAAAGGGAAACTTCATAGTTTTTTGTCCTGATTTCGTTTTTGCTTCTCACATGCGGAAGTTGTGTATGGTAATGCAAAAGCTGGAGTTTCTAAACAGAATCGTCTTGTTACGACTTCGAGTCGATAATAATATACAATTTTATTTTTAAATAACTACCTTCTAAATGCATTTATTGTAATAGTGGTAGGGCACTGCTACAATGCTTCGTTGTGGAATAGTAAACTAGCCAGTTTAGCTTGTCTGCTTCTTTGCATGGTCAAAGGATGCCAGAACATATTAGATGTATATACCCTGCTGTAATGAAATGCCGAATATCTGCTCACATCGAGTAAATGCTCAAGTCAGTCATCAGCTTTATGGTTGGACAGCGCAAGTGTCTACCACACCTCCTGCCATCAAGTGGACCAAGAGCCTTCTAGGCGCTCTTAGTCATAACGAAATCATACACAAACTCAATGGAACGAAATTAATTTTTTTCCCATTATTTTCACATAATTTAACGCATTAACAAAAATTTAACGTTTTTGCTGAATTGAAATATATTCGCAGTGAACATTTATCAAACCCGCAAAGAGAATGAAACCTCTCTCAAAAGAGGCCTGCTCCGGACAGATTTAATTTGTTGCGAAGGCCTTTTTAATTGGAACGTAAAGATTGCGAGTAATTAATTTTCGCAGCGAGTCAAAAGCATGGAGCCGAGTATTGAGTCGGGGCAGCGGCGGACGTACCGCGCCTAATTAATATTAATGACCAAGGAGGCGCTACTTTACACTGTACCTACCTCCATTATCTCACATACACCACTTTTTACCTATAAAAGGCTGCTCTTTTAAATTATTGTTGCGATTAAGGGAAGGCTGTTAACGAATCAGAAGCATTTAAGCTATTGAGCTAATCTATGCTAGTTACTAACAGCGTTAAGGGATTTGTCGTTGTCTTCCTATGTAGCTTACCTGAACAACGTTTTGTTCAACGTTTTGTTATGGATAGGTGGGCTGGCAGGCTAAAGGTCTACTTGATAGTAAGTGAGTGACGGTCTAGGTACTTGATCTCTTTATTTGTCTTATTATTTAGTTAGATATTCCTAGTTATTTATTAATCATTTATTATTAACTTATTCCTTAGTTATGTGGGTATCCATTTTACAATATTCGTATAGGTTTCTTTTAATCTTCATTTCAAACGACTTAATAATTGTGACTACAATTCTTTAGTTACACTGCCATATGTGACCGGAGTTTTTGGATACCTCTGCTCGTCCTTTTTACTGATTAAAATATGCGAAACTGATCCTCAGTTTCCATAATGAATATGAAAGAATGTATTTACTACCAATTTTGGAATAATTAGACTCCGATACTCTGTTTCGCTTGTTGGCATAAGAACATTACCAACTACAAATAGGTATTTGTAGTTGGTAATGTTTGAAGTAAAAGTGTGAGATAATGCATAATGTGTGTGTGAGAATATCAGCGAAGGAAACACGTACGGTGACCGATGAGACGGCGTTAAAAGCCGGACGGAACATAGCGGACGGTCGGCTCCGATTACACCAACTGTGAGATCTGTTCTCATCTCAATATATATACAGGGCTGACACACCTAGCATATAACAAATTCGTATGTATACAATTACTGATTTCAAACATTTAAAACTGCATTTAAAGAAGATGATTAGATGAGAAATTAGCATGACAGCTACGATTTACAAGCTTCAACCTTATTTATGGAGTTAATCGTATAATAAACACAACCAAACAGAAACACCAACGTTCTCGGATTTATTCCACTTACACATTTTATTTATTATTACACTACATTTACACATACACATATAAGTACATCGCTAACTTATAGGAACTTACACCCACACAAACATAAACACACATTAATTTATCTATTACTAGCTGGTGCCCGCGACTACGTCCGCGTTGAAAATGAAAAACATAACACCTGAGAAAATGTCTAACATCTTTGTCGCTGACGACTGTGGCGCCCATTTTTTCGTTTTTTTAGACGATCCCTCGGTATCCTAACATTTTTCCTGTATAAAAGTGTTAATCCAATTAATCCAATCTGATGTGTGCTAAGTTAAGCCGTTTTTTTCCTGAAAGAGTAACAAACATCCACCCATCTTCACAAACTTTTGCTTTTATATATTAGTAGATTATTCTATTAATTTTTAAGTTAGATACGTTTTAAGTTAGTTTGAACCCAGTAAGTACCTACTTCTATAAATGATAATCACCACTAATAAAGTGACAACCCTGACTACATTTAGTATTGCGTGAAATGTTTCGGTAAGTATATTTTGCGACATCTTCCTGTTCATCCAAATGTGAGCTCTCAACCGATATGTGATCGTAAACAATAACTTGATTTACACTACAAAAAATATATAATACGATAGATTAAAATTATATACGACGGTTATTAATAATGCGTGGTATATGTAAGTAGTACTTGCTTTAAAAACTGCTATACTTAGGTACTGAAGTTACTTAAACATATAAATATTTGAAAACATGAGTTTCTTCTTACTCGGTATAAATGAGTAAATTCAGTGCTTTATATGACATTGTAATATTTGACAACGATTTAATTTACTGATTTAAATTTCTTGTTGAAGTACATAATTGCTTCGCCACCTTTCTTGTGTTCTTAATTCTTAATTAGATATTAAAGTCTTTAAATATATATATAGAAGATATTTCAGTTTTTATTAAGTTTAGAGATTCTTAAGTCTTAGAAAGAATATTAGAAATAAATATAATGATTTCATATTGCTCTATAGCCACCAACATTTCTATGTCCAATAGACTTAAGTTTAAGAACCACTTTACATTCTAATGTACCTAAATGTATTTTTTACAATACAAACGAATTCTAAATATTAATAATCACTAAAAATTATAACATGAAATAATAAATAATAATAGTAAAAAATAATTTCTTTGGTGTAATAATACAGTTGAAAATTAAACCGTCTTTATAATATGACGTGGCGGGTAATCATGTATGTGTTACGAATTCAGCGGCATCATTTGTATAAAGAAGCGAAGCAAATGTAGGTAAGAAGGTTATAATCGAGTCTAAAGTGGGTTAAGCAAGAGCGGCACATGTTTTATAGTAAAAAATCCTTTGAAGCTCACAATCTGCACGTGTGCTTGCACTCTCAAGTGCAAGCAAGCGAACACTTCGCGTGCGCTTTTAAACACCGACCTCTTTGTCGTAACTATATCCGCCAAAAATATACAATGTGAAAAACACAAGTTTACATTCAAGTATACATTATGTGAATACTGACTTCCCTGACCCAGTGGTTTTATTCTATAAATTAATATATTATAATGTTTAAAATTTGAATTAAAATCAAAAAACACGAAATACTTGCTATAGTTTTTAAAAAAATACAAAATTCTTAGTAGGTATCCGAATTGATCAAAGGCTTAGTTGAATGTTCGGATATTGATTTTATCATAATTCAAAACAATGATTTTTATGAAATCATCAAAATTTAAAAAATAAAATAAATAAATATTTATATTCAAGGTGATATATTATATAACATAGTTACCAAGGTGGACTTAACCTTATTTATTACACGCATGCGCTACTTGTATAAGTATATAAAAATGTAGGGTGCAATTATATGCGGTCTCAAAGTTCAACGAAGCGATGTCTGACCATAGTATCTACTTTGCTTGAGACGAGACCGTTCAACTGTGAAATCAGTCTTTTATATGTGACGTTGTAACGCATTCACTGACATTCCTATTGTAGATAGAACTTTAAATTATCCCTACTATGAATTTCAGATAGATATAAATTTATAAGATTTTTTAACATATAAGTTTGTTTTATTCATAATCATCTCAGCCGTCCACTTCTGGACATAGGTCTTCATTTCTTTCTGATAATACCATTCGGCCGCCTAGATCCAGTGTCGACGCGTCGATCCATCTTGTGGGTGGACGTCCTACGCTACGTTTGCCGGTCCGTGGCCTCCACTCGAAAACCTTCCGGGCCAAGCGGCCCAAGGTTCTCTGTACTATGGCCTGCCCACTGACACTTAAACTTACTGATCCTCCACGACTCTATCGATTCCAATGTCCGATAGCTTGTCTTTAACACCACCAGGAAACCTCATCTAAAACTTTCGTATTCTAACTTCATCGACATGTGTCGATTAGTGAATACCAAAGTAGACAATTGTCGAGTCTATACCTTATAAATTATTAAAGTGCACTAAATTTCCAATAAAAAGAGATAAAATAGGTCTACATAGACCTGATAGTTCCTGAGATAAGACGACGTTGTCAATGTTCGGTAGCACGGCTTGAGATAAAGTCGGTTGTGGCCCGATTCGATCTAGCTGACCGTTGTGACTTCAACTTACTACTTATCCGCCGAGTTATGTCGGTTGAGCTCCAGCTAGTTTTATTACCAGGTATATATTACGAACATATTTCTTAAAAAATGAATATATTTAATCACTACATTAGAAAAAAATCTGAATTCTTTAATCGCTTATTTAAATCAGTTGAAACAAAAAATATAATACAATAAATGTGACTATAAAAAAGGAACCAAAATAATTAAAATATATGTATGTAATGGATATATATATAATGCAAAAAGAAAACCGGTCGATCTGCAATCGGATCCCTCTAAGCTTGCATTGAAAGTGCAAGTGTTGCAACAATGCATTATTTTCACTCTTCCCGTATTGCATTCCAATACGAACCTTTTCTATCCCTATTTCAATCGTTTGTCCGACGGATTCTGGTTATAAATGATGGAACATGCGATATCGTTTTACAATACAAGATCAAAGCAAATCTCGATTCTACGTTACATTGCAACATAGACTTTATTCCTGTAAAATAAGTTCACAATTCACGCGTATTCTTTTTAAATTGAATAAAAAAAAATATGAAAATATCTACCTGAATTTGGATGGAACATTTGAATTTGCTTGCAAAAAACACTTGTTTCTACTGAATGCATTGTGCGGTTGTCTGGTCTAGAATATGAATAAATGCAGTCAATGCTAAATTGCTAATAGCTTTTCTAATCTAAATTTTCTTATATTTTCTATATAGCATTGATTTTTTATATTCTAATGTGGTTAATAATTATTATAAACAAAGTAAGAAAATTACATTAGATTACTACACAATAAAAACAGAATTAAGCTTCCAATCAGATATTTAAAAAAAAAAGCAATAACTATGTAATCTCACCAACACCTAGTAGGTGTTGATCTCACTCAAAATAAACCAACTCGCTAAGTGTGTACGAGTCTGCACACACTCCATCGATGTCACACTCCCATCATAGTCAATCTTACTAACCATCATTAATAACTAAATAAAACTATGAAATTTTTTAAATATCATTCTTTTCAACGTAAATGTATTAAACGTAATCATTTAATGTAAAAAAAATAAGTAGGTATTTCATTCTTAAAAGTGTAAAACTAACTAAAATATACTCAGTATGAAACTTTAACCCATCGATATTTCATATTTCTACATACTTAATTTTATCAAAATGCCCCCAAAAAAAGATATTGTTGAGACGATAAAACATGTTTATAATTTTTTTGTACTCAATAAATATTTTAGTTTAAATATATCTAATATTACTTTTAGTGATTATGGTAGGTATCCTTTCTCATGCTATTTCTAGGGAATTATCCAGTTATCTGAGTGTCAGTGTTATGCGAGCCATACCCCCAAAGCCGTTTGAGCTATGCGCTCAATCAAACAACGCTCAAAGCTTTGAGCCTTAGCGTGGTTTGATATTTCAAAATAAAATAACACTTATGGGATTCAATTAATCCCATAAGTTGGATGCGTCTTGCTGCTTATTAAAAAACTTTCATGCAATCTTATTTTTATCAATTAACAGCTATTGATTATTCAATATTTCCTATAAAGCTATGACATTGTAGAAAATATAATAATAATATAAAGTACATTTGGTAATTTTAACTTTTACTCTATTTTTTTAAATTAAAAAAATATCTAGTTTACAAATTACAAACCAGTTAGAAAATTACAAAAAAAGAACCACATCCTTTCAATAGAAATATTTAAGGGACGAGTAATTAACTCGTTTTTTGTAAGGATCCCATATTCATTTGATTTATTTTAAAGCCCATTCGTAAAAGAATTCGCAAAATAGTGCAGTCCTTTGGCGCAAAACCTCTGTGGTGCTCAAACTGTCGTTTTTATTGTGCATAAAACTGCTTGTTCAAGCAGTTTTCATATTATGAAGTATGCGTTCGCAGGTACTTAAAAAAAACTCAATTAAGACAAAGACTATATTAATATTTATTTATTTAAAAAAAAACGGAGTCTCATATATAACAAAATTAATATTTTTATCACATTCACTTACCTAAATTACACTATTTTTATCACTTACACAAAGCATTATCCACTGTGTAAGTATACCTACTTACTTTAATTACTACTTGATTTTATTATTGTCATTATATTGAAAATGTTATAACTAGTCGTCTCTACATCATCATTTATACCATACTAATTAACAAAAGATAGATGACCAATGCTGGAGATCGTCCTTTCACATAGACCGGCAAAAAATTTTGGAACACTTTAGCTACAGCTTTTACTTTTGGAACGCTTTGCAGAGCGTAAGAAAAAGACCAGGTAAAAGTCATGTCTTGAAAATCTTCGTGATTGGTTCTTGAGGAGCACACAATCCTTGCTCAGAACGGCTGCTGACAATGTCAAACTTGCGATAATGATCTGTAATAAGGTCCAAAATTTTATTTCTTCTTTGTAAGTTGACGAAAAGTAATTTCTCACTAATGAATCTTTCTTTAACAGTTTGAAAAGCAGAGTTTGGGTGCAGCACGAAGTGGATTCCGGGAATAAGTAGAGTAAAAAGCGCAGGTATACGATGAGAGTGAAAGGGTCGATGCAATTTGAGAACTAGCCCAGTTTCACTTTGGAATCGTTTACTGACCTTCCCTTGGCGTTTTTGTGTGGCGCGGATCAGATGCAACGTGCTGATTGCCGGCATACAGATACTGTAACGAATGTAAAGTAGAAACACGTGAGAATCCGTGATGTGGATCCACTGATATTGCCCTTTTTGCATTTCGAATTCCCAATAAAAAAAAATTAACATTTATGCTTACTTCTTAAGAAAGATCGGACTATGTACGGTACGTTTGTTGTAAATTTACATTGTATGAAATTCGAGAATATTAGATTTGATATGAATATGAAAAAAGGTGAAGAAAAGAATGGGTTCAAAATATTCTATTATGTATTAAGCATTAACATAGTTAGTACCAGGAAGATTTTTGATAGCATATTTTTTAAATAACTTTTAAACTTACCAGGGTCAAGTTAGGCAGTATGGCTTATCCTTGTAATTAAGGATCACGCTTTAACTCGCTGCTGCTACCAAAATGAAAACCAACTTACACTTAATAGATTTTAAATTCAACCAGGTCATACAAAAGGATTGAATTTATTTGGACCACCATCCACATTACTTGTTAACGAAAAAATATACAATTATTAATAATTGAAACAGAGGAAAAGCAGCGTTTTACTTAACTACGTATAGTCATTTACTAAGTCATTATACGTAGAAATAGAAGAAGTATTCATATTTTCACCTTCTACGTGTTATTCTTTTGTAAAGTTTCATTAAAATCCTTTCATTCACAAATTTTCACACAGACTTCCAATAATTGGATATTTATTTTATTTAGTATAAATATTTCTCTAAACTTGTATCTAGTTGCAGTGAACATGTGTTGTTTTATGGATATAAAGAAGTTTATACTTAATGAATAATGAATGAAGAAATCTTCGCATAATTAAATTGCTACATTTATGTAACTACAGGTACATAATTATTTTAACATAAGGTATACACGTATATTTTTGTACCTATATATTCACCTAAATCTTATAAACAGAGTAAGTGCAAAGTAGACCAGGAAGAGCAAAACAATCCAAAGTTTCGGTAAAAGTTTTTAGATAGTTTAAGTGCTGTGTTGATATGGGTATAAAGGTAAAGCCATAAGTAGGTATATAACTCATATGTTCAATACACATTTAACCACACAAAATACTTTCCCACGCAACCTCAGTTTATTTGAATGAGCAAATGCAAAAAGGGTCTACACTTTTGGGGAAATTTAAAAGTTTGATAGCAAATTTTATTTGCGCAACTTTTTTTTCTTTATACATTGCATATTCCACTTTCTATACTCATAAGAATGCATCGTGGGAATGCAGGTGGGGAAGGGTTCTACCTACGCAAGTTGAAACTGCAATCTTTGTTCGCCTTTGATCGCTATTCTTGCACAAAAGTTAACAATTTTGTAGGAGCGGACCTTTGTGGACATGTCAAATGATTTCAACTAATAGACAATTTATGATGCCTTTGTTAAACATAACGCATAGGTTACGTTGTGTGGCTGAGATTTGTTGGCTTATCTGATTGCTTGAATTTATTACATTTGTTATACCTATACTTTGTCTTGAATTTGCCCTTCATAAAAATGATTGAATCAGAACATCACGTTGGTTTTAAATGTTTTTTTCATTAATTGTGAAAAAAGATTAATAATTAGTTACCAAAGTCAAATTATAAAGCACTATTGTAAAATGCAGTCGGTGGTAAATCAATAGAGGATCCCACAATTATCGATAAAACTAGATGATTTTTACAAAGATCTCGATAATCATACTCAATGTTCTTAACAAATTATCATAAAGTGTTGAATAAAGAAAAAGAAAGAAATATCGGGTTAGTGTAACTAGTTTCTTCTATCTTTAAAGACCCATTTATGTAACGATCTTATAATTTATGTTAATGAGGTCGATAACAAAGTATTCAATAATGTTGTTTTTAATTACCTAGGTATTCATTCCATTATAAATCGGTTGGTACACACTAGACTTGTATGCTTATTTAATATTTCAAAGGTATTTAACAAGAAATATTAATTTAACATTTTATATTTTATATAAGTAAACATGAGAATTTTCTTTTTTTCGTATTCCGTTTAAATTAAGACGAACGAATACGACAAAGCATTATTACAGCGTTGACAAGCTTTAAAACCGTAAATTTAACGGGCAAGGTGTCGGCGAGTAATCCTCGTGTAGATGAGTGAGTCACGTCACTACTCGCCTGCCACGCGCACCTCCTTTTATGATTTAGCTCATTGATCCTAACCAAACAATACTTTTATTTAAAAGTCATCAGATTAATCCTTAACCCTCAAAGACCGTTGCGTAAAATATTAACTAATTCGCGTAAATTTGCTATGCACGAGCATGCATGTTGGAAAAATTGCAAGCTGTTTGACTGTAGTTTTGAAATTGTATGCATTCATATAAAAAAAATTGTATTAAAAATGTTTAGGTAATTTATGCTGTTACCTAAACACTTTCTATGTTATTGTGTGATTTCAATTTCTGCTCTTTCACTTCATGGGATCCGTATAAAATATAAATTGTATATGTATAACTTTTCTAATTGTGCGCACATTATACTCTTTTATTTATCTATTCATATTATAATAATTTCAACGCCAAACAT
Organism: Synanthedon andrenaeformis; assembly: GCA_936446665.2. Classification (NCBI taxonomy): domain Eukaryota; kingdom Metazoa; phylum Arthropoda; class Insecta; order Lepidoptera; family Sesiidae; genus Synanthedon; species Synanthedon andrenaeformis. The sequence goes on along the minus strand of OW387781.2, from coordinate 4,960,592 downwards.
ATCAAAACGTAAACAACTAAGAAACATTACCTACTCTTCAAATATCAAAACAATTCTCATCACATTTTTTTTTCACAATGACTTTAAAAAAATTCATGTCTAAAAATCTTTTTCTTTCTTTTCACAATTTAAAATCTAGTTTATTTAAAAACCAGCCAGTATTAAAATTCAATTCCTCCCTAAAATAGACCTAAAATCTATACATCTTCTTTATATACATATAAATTTCGTGTCACATGTGTGTCCGGGATGAACTCCTAAAAAACTGAACCGATTTTGATCAAATTTCGTAACTATCGTTATTATAACGTCAAAATAATATTCTGACGTTACAATAACCAATGGCCGGGTTTTCTCTTGGCGTAAACGACTGTAGAAAGCATAAATAAAATGCTACTACAGCGCCTCCTATTTAATGGTGGTCGATTGACACTTTCTAACTTTTAATGTATAGGGAGTTGGGCCTCCTTACCTCTATTCTACATGACAACCACAAAACATAAATTCAATTCATTTAATCATTCAATATTTAATAACGTTAAATAGTCGTGTCCGTATTTTGTATCCACGGACCTTATAAAAATGCAAATCTTCATCAAAACCCTTACTGGCAAGAATATCACGCCTCAAGTTGATCCTGCTGATACAATTGAAAACGTAAAGGCAAAAATTCAAGACAAGGAGGGGATTCCTCCTGGTCAGCAACGACTTATATTCTCAGGCAAGCAATTGGAAGATGGCCGTACCTACACTTTCAGATTACAATATTTTTAAGAGATCAACCTTTCACTTAGTGCTTCGTCTGCGGGGTGGTAATTAAACAAAGATTTAAACAATTAAAATTGACGAATTTTTTTTATTATGTTTAATTTATTATGTTTTATTATATCATTATTTATAAAGTTATCCTTTGAATAATAATTAAATGAAAAATGGATTCTTATAGGTAGGTACTGTTATAACACGAGGCCGTGGAAAAGTGCTACTGCATGGTGGATATCAATATTATTTCCACGCACATTATAAAAATGGTTTTAGTTTGTGTCGATGGCGGAATTATAAAATTTCCAAATGTTCTGGAACGGAAAATATTCCATTTGCAACTGTAAAACATAATTTGTATTTATGTACATAATAACATAATGATACGTCTCGTCTTTTATTGGCATATCCAAAGATATTTTAAACACATTCTTAAAAAAAATTAAATCCTGAAATGTTTAACCGGGTTGGAAATAAATCAATAAATCTCTACATTATATACCCTAGCTATTACAGATACATTCATCAACAGACACTCTCTTACTTAACCCCTATTAATTGTGACCCCTATGTAAAATGAGAACAATTGATCCAACCCTTTCGCTTTCCAAAAAGCACCGCCTATTTACGGTTGCCAGCAGACTACACGTCGGATTTATTTATACACGTAACCCTTTCACCCAATCAAAACCCGATGCAGTTGGCTTAAAAAAATAAAACGTGTTCGTAAAAAACTTAAAGACGTAAGGCGAGGCGGTGCGCTCGCGCCTTTTTATTAATAACCCTTTTGGTAATGGAAGGGTTATCCGACCAATCAGATGCGAGGCGGGGCTTATGCTTTAAAAGCAGATAGGATTCTATTTTTAAATTGCATTCAACGATTAACCTTTTTTTCATTTTCGTCGGGTATTCTCGGATGATTCAGAAATCAGAACGTGCAGCAGACGGTAACGCCATAAAATATATGAACGACTCCGACTCAACGTCAGCTTGACCAACATGTTCAGTTAAAATGTTCCCGCATGCTTTACATACAAATGAATTGAATGTACTCACTCACCCTCTTCCATGTTCAATTGAAGACAAACCGGCATCAGCAGTGCGTCATGAATTCATGTACAATGGAGCACAAAATTTCAATGCATGTAGGTATTTATTTATACATACCTACTTATATAAGTAGGTATATAAGTATACTTTTATTCGTTGTTGAAATTTCGTGTAGGTGTCTTTATTATAATAAAGACTTCAAAACTAGTTATATGTATTCCAGCAGGGTTTGTCTTAAAAACATTAGTATATATTTAGGTATTGAGTAATTGATAGTTTTAACGGAAAATGAAAAATATAAGATATGATCCCATAGGCCAATTCATATTCGCTTTGAAAGGCACATTTATTTAGGATAACGCCGACTAAACGTCATTAAGAATAACTAAATTTGTCAATGTTATGTCAATGTCAATGTTCCTATATGTGTAACTAACTTGGTGAAATCTTCTATTTTAGTAGAGTATTCCCAATATTCGACTAAAATAAAAATAGAGACTTTAATCAATCTAGTTGCAGATAATGTGTACCTATATATGTATTTCTTTCAGCGGGACAATTTTAGATATATTATAAATATGTATATATATGTTGGTAAGCGAAGGGTTTTAAGTCAATGGCGAAATGTCACTTTTGTTTGAGACAGTACCCGCAATTTGTGTCTATATATTTACAAATTATCGCTTTGGTCAACGACGTGGTTCTCGTTAGTGATTTACATAAAGTTCAATTTCATTAGCACGTTGTAAAGATGGACTTACAATGCAGTTTCCTAATTTTCAGTCTTGAAGTTAATTAATTCTTTTTCTGGATGAAAGTTACCATAATTATGTCCATTTCTGTATCCCTGGCAACATTGAACTATACATAGAAATCTTTGCCTGGCAATTGCCTGGCAACGTGTATTCAAAATTTCATGATCAGTTTAGTAGCTAAGGGTCGCTAAGGTTACGCATTTATTAGCCAGAATTTACTATTAAAGAATATGTATAATATTAGGTATTATACACGAATATCAAGGTCTTATTAGATATTATGTATTATTATATAAAGCTCTTCTATAACATACTCGTACAAGTAATAAATACAAGTATCATTTAACGAAATTGACGATAATAAAAAGGATATTATTCCGTAAATTACTTTAATTTGTACGAAGCCGTACTAAATTGATTGGAGCAAACTGTTACTCAAACGCCTGTGAACGTCAACTGCGGTGAATAATGTACGAGTAACATGTTACGAAGTTCCCAAAACGACAATAACACAGCGGCTATGGGAACTATAAAATTGTCCCCTGTGAATGCAGACGAATTACGAGCTTTGGACGAATTTTCTTTTTTTTTTTGAGTAAAGGCAATATAATGAGGTGCCTTTTAAAATATCATAAAGTGGTGTACAAAAAGCATGATAGTCGTATTGTGATAGGGGCGTATTCACAGACAGAGTCGCTGTGGTCACGATGAGGGCGATTGTTTCACCTCTAATTGGTTAAGTAGCACGACCTAATTGCCGTTGGACACGACACTGTCTGCTTCGCGATTAATACAACCGCTATAATTTACAAATTACAATCTCTACACAAGAAAATATGTTCGTACAACCGATAAATTACTATACAATTGTCATAATGCCGATTGAAGACAAATTTATATGTTTTAATTATATAAATTTTGTATTTTGTTTAAGTGACTAATGTAAACTACTTGTTTACTAATATTTATAATATTAATATAATTTATATTAGTTATACAGTGAACAGAAAATTTTATCATCTGTGTGGAATTAGTTTTTAAAAATCCTGTAAAAATATTTTAATATTACTTACTACTTTTCCAGTAGAGAATTTTTCTTTCAATTTAAATTCCATATTTCCTTTAAGAAAGTTACAGATAAATTTAAGGAAATACATAAGTATTATATTTCTTGGTCTTGGGGTTTTAGTCCCTTAAAAAATTGATTTATCTTTTTTAATAGGCAGGAAGATTAAAAAAAAAACAAAAAATAATTAGAGTATTTTTACTAAATTTTCAGAAAAAAAAATTACATCCGTATGAATCCAAATTCGGGTCGGAGAAGACAGGAAGTTATATGAAAGGTTAATTCTTAAATTACTGATACTAAGCTTGATACATTTTTGTTGTTAAGCGCAAATAACATCCATGTAATACAGGATGTTTGGTTTTATGGCGCAGTTATAATGGAAAGACAGTTTATCAGTGTATAATCCGATGGACGGTGGCAGTTGGCGCATTAGTCAAATTAACACGGCATAAAGTTTGGCGTGCCCGCTGATTAGTTGGTGGACAGTGGTTCGCGGGCGCGACTGCCTAATTGACCTAAAAGTGCTGAACGCGAATCGGTCGGAATTATGTTTTTACAAAGACGTTGTAGGGTTGCCAAAACTTTATCTTATAAATTTTATCAAAATCCTGCATTATTTATTTAAATGACGCAGGCTACTTGAAAAATAAATGTTGTAATTGTTGGCTTGAAATGTCACAGAAAGAAGACTAATGACATGTAATTGACTATGGTTCGAAAAACTAGACTAGTAATTTAATTAATAGTTAAAAACCTTTTCAAATTATACAGGTGAACAACTCTTAGTTTCTTTTATAATACTTATTAGATAGAATCACCAAAAGTACTTACCTAAAGTACTCGTATCTGTTTGTTATTTTTAAACAGACTTAACCACTCAGAGAAGTCACATAGATATACTTAGCTAAGAATATAGTTAAATAAAAAGAAATAGCTCAATCTATATAAATAAAAAGCTACAAGTACATAGGTAGACAATATAATATTACGTATGTCTGTATTTACACAAACCTTTGATAGCCTACTTAACTTTGATTATCAAAAATTTGGAAAAGTAAAAATGTAAAAGGAGAAAAAACAGAGTGATAGCGTTAACTGCGAGGAAACACAAACAAAATAAAATAAATTATCACAAAACAAAAAAGTGTAGCCCTGCTTCGCTGAGAATTGAACATGGTAATGTGTTGGATTGATAGTCCCCGCGCCCACTAACCCTAATCAAATTAATGGCGGCTGAACTCTGATTAACGCCACTGGTTCGCAGTACATTTCCATAGCATGCTGGTATCCGATGGGCGTCCGTCAGCCTTGTCAGGCGCGTCCGATTTATCGCACTTTTGACCCATTCCAAAACTATAACAGCTAGAGAACACTAATTGATTACAGATTTACATTTACGAATACGGATAGAATAATGAATAGGTTGGAATTAATTTATTAAATATTAATTTAATTCAGGCAGAGCAGACTTTCCACTGTCATAAACTGGCAGAAGAAACTACGGCCTTCCTTGCAGAAATGTGCGAGCCTCGTATGGCGGGGGGAAAAGGGTAGCGTGTCTTAACGTTCCCGAGAAAATACCGTGGGTTTTTTAATAGGTAGAAGTCCCACATAGCCCACCAATCTCTCATGGTCGGTTGGGATCTGGTTCGCAGATTTTCTCATCCAAAAAAAGAGCACACTGCGTTCAGTCATTTGGGCAGCCAGTGACCACCCCCTTACAGAAGACCTCCGTGAAATAACAGCACGTGTGCTGTTGTGTTTTGGTGATTGAGTTAAAGGATGCCAAAGCCCATTTCCTCCTTATCTCAATTCCTTATCCTCAATCCCACTATGGTCGTAAACTTTGTCATATCAATTCATCAGCACACTATTGTATTTATAGGCGACACTGGCTGGTTACATACCCTCAAGTGGACTACCATCGTGTCTGCTGCCTTTTAATGTAATAAAAAATATGTATCTCTTCTCCAACTGCATTAGAATTCATGTAAAAACTTATGTAAGCCCATAAACAAACAATAAAAGAGGGAGTCACTTTATTTTGTCTTTGCATTATTGTGTGTAGTTTAATTTCAATAAAGTAATCAGGTCCGCGATGTTAACAACAGGGTAGGGCTTCGGGTAGTGAGTAAACATAACATTAATGGCTGTACAAAGTACTTTAATTAGTGAAGTGAAACCAGTGAACGAAAGACTATAGATATACCTATACCTAGTCATCATCGCGCTATATGAATCGTAATTAATTCTTCTTTTAATGGACTGAAGTTTTTTGGATTGAACCGTAATGAGTGTTCGTCTAGCAAGTGTTAATGTAGAAGTTCTGAATAGATGTCTCATCTCAGTACTAAGATGAAATAAAAACTATAGACAGAATTTTGCGGACAACATAGTGAAGCCGCTTGTATAAATGTGAGCGTAGGCCGTTTACGTATTGAGATCTCAATTTTTGTTTGTTTTTATTAAAAATATTGGTTCCTTGAGTGTGAAATGTGATTCAACCCAGCTTTGAATTTTTTCACTATGCAATTCGGCACTTTCACTAGTAAATAAGGTGAAACGTAGTTTGATTGCATTTGTATGCGTGTAACAGTGTATGTACAACGGCGAAGGCGTAGTGTCACCGGCTTACTCGTCCGTCCACTGGACTCTGTCTTTCGTTCTTATTATATCTCAGTCTCAATAAGATAAAGTTTATTGCAATAGGCGCGCGGGTGAGTAAGCGAGAATGATTAGTGAGTTGTAAACGCGGGTCCGCCGGCGCATGATTGATATTCCTAAGTCGATATTAATGGCAGCAACAGCCAGCGAGACTGTATCCAGCAAACTTTCACTTTTACCAACTTTGTTTGACGTAATTAAAATCCATCTCGGGGGCACATCCGACGTGTAATTTTCTTTTTCAAAGAGAACTTCCGTTTTAGCCGCTCCCGCCCTAATGAAAGATTACTTTTCTCCGTCTAAAAAGGCTTTTAAGCAACGCCAGCAAAATGACCGAAGTTTTATACTTTAATGACTTAGTGCAAAATTTGTCGATTCTCCAAGAAATTTAAACTTAGATTAAGATTTCGATGTTCGAAACTGCGAGATGTTTTCTTACTAAATACAGAAAGAGAGCTTTGTCTTCAAAACATGAATATCAAGTAATCAAGTCTAATTGCTTTTTAATTGCTTCTTATGAATGAGAAATTGGTGTAAAATATTTTTCTTCGCTCAATCGTCGTTTGCATTTACTTTATGATTCTTTACAAAAATTAAATTAAGTGTGAATATTCTTTATATAATACAATTAAAAAATCCTTAAAATTGTTTTATAATTTATTTCATATGAATTAAGTACGTTACATTAAAAGTCTTCTAAATATCTTAACAGAACCTAAACATTATACAGTGAGCTTTATGATTTATGATCTATTTACTTATGATTTAAATGAATATATTCAACAATAATTGCTGATTTACCTCTTTAAAGATTGTTAACACTCTAGCTAAGAAGTTATGCCGTTCTAATCTTACAAAACAATATGATTTTTTAATAATGATTAGCTATGTTAAATCTCGTTAAAAGTATATTAATATTGTCCTTAAGTCGGCTGCACTTTCATAGGCATGAAATAAAAAAAAAATGTATGCGTGCGAAACCGAGGCGCGTCGTTAGTTCTGTATAAAGAGCCATTGTATGTACCTATACTGTATAATTAAGTCAATGTAATGGTTTGGTATATAGTTTATGATTGATGTGTTTAACAACGAACTGTGAAGAAATATAAATTTATTAAAATTTTAGAGATTTAGTTTAATTAATTAATAAGATTAATAATTACTCAAAATACCCAGAATATTAAATCGATCGATTTAACACGCACAAATGTCCAATCACCTGGCAGAATTATATGGAAGTGCCAATGTTGTTCTTAATATTTGACGGTTCGTCGGAGAATACAAGCATCGGACAGTACCTATAGAGGAGTGCAGTATAGTTCACTGCGCACTTATTAATTGCTTGCGCCCTTCTCATGTGGCGTGCAATGAGGGCGCAAAAACTCGTCCTCCCGAGCCCTGTCAGCGAGGGAAAAAATCAGTGAGCGATCGTCCCCTCGCGGGCAAGTTCATCATATTGATTGAGGGAGGTCCTGCCATTGGTCAGCGTCCCCCGCGTCCTCTCTACATTTATTATACTACACATTGCGATCTGCGATGCTTCCGAATAACAACACACGCTTTCTATAAAAATATGTCTACAAAATTCAACGCAATTTACATAGCAATTGTCTTTGCAAGCACTTTGTTGTCCATAGAATGTAGGTATTAAAACAAACTCGTACCCGCTACTTCGTCCGCGTTAAAAATAATAAATATATGACCGGAGAAAATATATGACATACTTATCGCTGTGACGACGGCGGCAGTGGCGCCTATTTTTTATATTTTTAAAAAATTCCTCTGGAACCTAACATTTTTCCAAGATAAAAGGTATCCTATATGTTATTCTAGGTAATAAGCTATCTGTGTGTCAAATTTCGTAGTACCGTGTGCCGTTTAGTAGTTTTTACGTAAAATAGCAACCAACATACATCCATACAAAATCACAAACATTCGCAGTTATTAATATTCGTAGGATTTGCTTCTACGAGTTATACCATAAAACAGACTCAAAATTCGTTGGGTGAATTCTAAATCCCAATTTTCTATTTTATATTAAAATCTGAAGAATGATCTAAAGAATTTAATATTAAAATCGTTTACACACATTCTTACTACATAACCACATTAATATACATAGATATTTTATAATTATGGACAAAAATGTGATTGTAGGTCCTATTTGTCATTATAATAAATCTAATTAACAAGATGTTGATGTTAAGTAAAAAAGTGCTTAGAATTGTTTAAAGATTAAACTGAAATATTTACTTTGAATTACCCTTCATTCCTGATTAATAGTACATTCAAATATTCAAAAAGACATAAAAATATTCAGAAACTTTGTGAAAATATTTACAAAACTCATTGTCAACAGAAACAGAAACAGTACAAACAGTAAAAACATGTGTTTTAAATAATTTCACATTACATAAATCCTAAAGGATGTAACAAAAACAAGCAGTAGGTAAATGCTACGCAGTTGAGAAGTTGAGAATCAGATAAAGACCCTTTTAAGTTGAAAAGAAATTTACATTGTCTGTAGGAAACTGTCATCGTAAGCGATAACGAGACAGGCGAAATTCGTGAAGTGTCTCTGAAATCAGTACTTCGGAAAAGAATTCCTTGGCCGCGAGTCTATTACAACTCCAGCGGGAAAATAGGAGCGAATGGGGGCCGAAGGGAAAGTTTTACTCTCCTTAAAATATGTAGAGAGTGAAAAGTAAGAAAGGGGGTAGTGTGGGGGCAGCGGTCAGCGGAGGGATGATGGATCACCGCCGCGGCGAACGCCGCCAGGACCTCGCTTTTCTTCTTTTCCCAATTACCCCTACAAATATAACAACTCATTTTACCAGATAAATATACTGTTATTTTATTGTAACCTTTGTTCGTTTATTATTATCACACGAAATGGTTAAACATATTTAAGTAACCTCCCTTACTTGTTGAAAACACTTTCATAATACCTACATATTGTTACACTAGCGATCCGCCCCTGGGTTGCTTGAAGTTTATGTTTGCGTTATATTATAAAATAAACCAATTTTGAGCTTTCTAGACATACCTACTTTACTTTAGAGTGCACTGTCGGCCTTTATAAAATAAAGGTTGAGGGAACAGGAGAGTGGAATTTATAGTCATACTATAAAATGTTATTTGGTATTTGCAAACAAATTTTAAATTGAGTTTATCTTCTCTTGAATAAATAAAATAAGCAAAAATTACAAATCTCTTTTTTCATGTGTCCGTTTATTTCTCCAAAACCACACCACGGATTTAGATGTAGTTTTTACTATCGTATACAAAATAAATTCTTATGATGTTTTATATTACATAAGTATAACATATTCCAATTAAATTAACAAATTAAAAAACGAAATGTTAGAAATAGTCATCATTTTGTAAACAAATATTGAATAATCTGACGCTTTCTGGTGATATTATTTCTGGCGCTTAGGTATCTCATTTCTGGTAATGTAGATTAATATTAAAAAAAATTTCAAGGATTTATTAAGAAGCTCTATAAATACATGACAATTGTGATACCATAAATTTAATTGAGATCTCTAAAATGCAAAACAATTATTTATAAAAACACGGATTTAACAATATGTTTTTATGTTAGCTTTGTTTTTTAAATCCATAGCAAATAACTCATAGGAATTATTAAAAATACGATTGAAATTATTGGACTTATCAGAAGCCGCGTGCAGTAGTTATGGTGGTGTAAAGTTGTATGTCATACATATGTGTGGAGTTCCTAGGATGCGGCATCGGGTTGTGTGGGTGCCCTCCCGCCCTCGGGGTGCGGTTGCCTAGCAACGGCTTGTTTTCGCGCACCGGTCTACACTGGGCGGGATAGAAGGGGTAGGCTCCATGATTGATCAGCCTATCCCGTGTACGTATGGCTACAGATTACAGATGTATGTTATCTAACATATACAAAAATAATAAATTCAAACTTCACCTCAAAACTGAATGCTTCTTCTTTACATTGTAACATATAAAAAATACTTTAGAAGAACTGTTATTTTTATTTTAATAATTTTGTAATATAGTACATTACTGCAGAGTCCGGGAAGTGACGGATTGCCGGACGAAGTGGTTTCAAGGCCGAGCTTTAGCGAGGCCTTGACAAAGAACAGAGTCCGGCAATCCTCATTCCGGTCGAGGCTGGTATAGTGCTTTTCTTAATAAATGTGAGGAAATAATCAAACACGTGATACAAAAAAAAAGTATAATATGAAAAAATTATTAAAAAATTAATTTAGGTAGGTACTGAAAAAAAGTCTGCTTTCCCACTTTTTTTATTTTAATGAGTGCAAAGAAAACAGCGCCATACAGCCCAGTCATCAAATGAGCATGCGCTCGCCGCGGCCTACTAGATTTCATCGGGCTGAGCAGCGGCCAGTAATCAATTAGTGCAAAGAAAACAGTGCCATACAGCCCAGTAATCAAATGACCGTGCGCTCGCCGCGGCCTACTAGATTTCATCGGGCTGAGCAGCGGTCAGTAATGAATTTTCATACAACATTCTTGACCTAGGCCGAGAAAGAAATGCATGAGCCAAGAATTACAAACTTCGCGGCTTGTTTTTAGTACAAGAATGCCTACATTTCCGAGCATGTTTGAGAAAATGAATATTACTATTGTTACACCAAGCGAACATGATTTTAAACCAAACTTGATTGATATCGACACTCACTTATTATATTACTAGCGACCCGCGACTACATTCTTGCGCCTGCACTTGCTGTTGCACGCGACATCGTCCGCATAACTTTATAAAATATAATAATGTAGCTTTGTATAGGTGAAAGAACTGTTATAATCGGTCCAGTACTTTTTGAGTTTATTCATTACAAACAAAAATACAAATCTTCTCTCTATAAGAGTTAGTATAGATATACAGTGAATTACATATTGTTACTTGTAAATGATGGCTTGCAAGTGTCATTTCGCATTCAAGATTTACAAAATAATATTGACAATCGTGGTGGATCAATTTTAAGTCAATAAATTAAATAGAAATAATAATAATTTGTGTACTGATAAATCCCATAATTCAAAGCACGATTGAAGTGTGCCATGCCATGAATAATGAAACATTTAAAAGGATCGTTTAAAGGACATTTTAACTTTCTATTTTCAAAACTTGTTGCTGTTTTGTGCAAAATGGGTGCAAAACAGTTTTTATGCATGGTCACAACCTTTTCTTTGACGATTATATTGTTTCGCAGAATAATAATAATATGTCCAAAAAAAACAGCAAAAGAGTGAAGAATATCAATTGTAAAACTGAAACAGATTCGCAAAAAGGATGCCTTTGTGACTTTGTCATGTGATCTACTTTTTAAGTAATTTTTGCCTTTTACGATCATTTGTTACCACAATTGCCTTGGACCAAAATTCTAAAAGGAAACAACCCTAACTTATATTGTTCGGTTTTTGAATAATAAATATTTTATTAGTAGTTTAGCCGCGTCTACTCAAAGTCTTCACGTGTATATAATGTATAGGTACATATATACATTATTTTGGAAAATGTGTATACAGCTTTGAATGTGTAATCACCATTCATTACTTTAATCATTAAGTAACTTTTAAATATTTCCTTACCATAGAAAAATTACACTGCCCGTCTTTTTTTATTATTTTTAGAAATGGGTTTGCTCTTGGTCAGCATCTAGCCTTGTAGCGAAGATGAGGCCTATGATGTAGTGAACTCACCCAGAAGATGCCTAATCACTCCAACTTTGAAAAGATATTATTAGGCACTGTTGCAATATTTCTGATATGTTTTTTTTAATAAGTAACTTGGTAATTCATCGTATATTCTTCGTAACTTACTACTTAGACCCGTAAACAAATTACTGCAAGATTGGCAGCACACCTACCATCAAAGTGAATGAGCCTGTCAGCCTATCTGTCTTATAAAACATAGAGTAAAACTAATTCGAATTTTTAGTTTCCATAATTTCTTATACATATACAACACGCACTTGGAGAATATCAGTTACAACAAAGGAAGAAAAGATTTTGACGATTGACCATAAATTTTTATTATTAAAGAGAGCTACTTCTTGTAACTACTGCCTAAAAAGTGGAAATTGAATACAAAATTCGTGTGAAAAAAAAATTGTTTAAAAACTCGAGCAACAGCGTCTGTCTTTTTTAAATGGCTGTATTGTGTTTTCTGCGCGGCTATTTTACAAAAATGGAATATTCAAATTTTTCGATGAAATAAAAAATTTGACCGGTATGTTACCGTTTCGCAATATTCATAGTCACAATGAACATATTCATTGTCATATTTTGTTGCGCAAAATGTAGAAAAAGAACAAAACTTATGATTTGTGACAGAGTAAAGTGGACACGAAAGAATTCAAAAATTCACGCTTATTATAAAAACAACAGTTCGCTATTATAAGAAATTTAAAGCAATAAATTACAAAGTAACCTAAACTACGTACGTGTAATTATAGTGAAACATATTTAATTAAAAAAATGGTACCGAAGTTAATTTACATTATGCGTTCCACCCGTTCTAATAAGTTAAAGACGAAAGGAAAACTTACAAGCGGTAATTACTTCTCGCCCTAATTACAACATTTTTGTCATAGTATTGTTAAAAAAAATCTAATTCTTCAACAAAAATAATTATAGGTTTATGAGCAATACATAGATAATTGTGATGAAAAAATGGGTAAGTAAAAACTCAAATAAAAATCTATTTCGAACCAGAGCACTTGTAGTATTTATTTGTAGTATTTTTAGGAGGAATTGTAATTGTAAAAAGTATTACTAGAAGTAGTTACTAGACTACACGATGGAATTTAACTCGCTTGAACCGGCGAGTCATCATGTTTGTTATTTATACCTATTATTTCACTAGAAAACTGGCTCACAATATGTGATTCTGTACAGTTGAACATAAAAACTGAATAAATATTGAAGTGAAAACTAAGATATTGCTTTTAACATATCTAGGTATACATTTTTTTTTAATTAAGAAAAATAACTTTACTTGAGAAGGTATATACATGTATATTGTATATATTAAAAAAGCACTATTAAAAATAAACTTTAAAAACTTATTACCTTAACTTTAAGTTATTAGTAAACTTATATTTAACAAGCACATTTAAAAATAAACTTATTAGTTACTACTTTAAAGGCCTGTTACGTCATATTATTATTACTTAATGAATCTCCACACTAACTATGTTTAGCAGCAAGAGTATGGCCAAGATCAGCATGTTTAAAGTACGAATCGAGCTTATTGCAATATCTCTTTAAAACTCTTAATTTTTATCTCTCTTTTACTTTTTAAAACTTCAGCTTTTGAGCTGAAGTTCTTTGGGATATTTTATTAATAAGATATCCTCGCCATTAAGAAATAAATGAAGAATAAAGATTGAATAAATGTTTTATCACTTTAGAAAAGGTGATAAAAAAGACGTTGTAAAAGCTTATTGTGTGTTATTAGAAAATATTATTTATTTAATTACATTTTATTTTTACGGAGACTAGCAAATTAAAATCAAGGGTCAAATATGAGATTTTATAGAAGGAAGTCACTTGGAAAAATGTAATAAAGCTGACATATTTTCACGCATATCTTATGAAGAAATTCCAGCGAGAGCGGGCGGGGCCGAAGCTACGCGTAGCGGCAACGGGCCGTTCCAAATTACTCCTATTATTTTATAATCCCTCCTAGTTACGTTTTGAATATTAATGACATTCCATACTTTTCTTTTACACGGTCTAATCCATAAAATATTTTCCGCTAATGACACATATTTCCTCGTGCATTATTTATGGCATTATTATTATAGGCGTATGATAGTTATTCCAAAAAAAACCTTTGTAATTGTATGTATAGAGTTGTTTTTTATGATAAATATGTCACGCTCGTGGACCACTTTATACGGGTAAAAGGTGGCAATACAGTTGCCTAGAAATAGGTAAGCTAATGATGCTAAGAATGTATTACTTGCTGTTATTTGATTGCGTATTTCTGTAAGTACACTACACATCTATAGTTAGTTTATAATAATATAGTGTCTTTCATGAGGATATATTAGTATGGAGAAACTTGAACTTATGAGAATACTACGTAGCTGTGCCCGCAACTTCGTACGCCATTTGTAATATCCATTTGGTAAACAGTAGGTATACTAGTTTTATAGATCACTATAAACATATAAACAAATTTCATGTCTTTAGATATTATATTATTAAATTTATAACCACGGAAATAGAATTGACTAATTAAAACATTCAACTATCGCGTTTCATCGGAAAGTAACAAAAAACTGATGGTATAACGGCTGCAATAAGGTGGATTTGAGTTTTTATTGTTCATAAAAAAGCCACCACACGCGCCTTCGAAATCCGATTAAAAAAGGGGTAACCAAGTCGCGTGTCTTGAGAAAAAATATCGTATAACCCTAATTCGAATGGATACTGATAGAGCTATTTGAGTGCCGTCGAGTTACGGTCCGTTCGATTGTTTCCGTATCGATTAATTGGATCATGCGATAATCGATAACCTTTTTGTAGCCTGTGACTCTACATCTGCCGCATTAAAATTTATGGTAAAAGGTTTTTACGTAATCGCATCCATTGAATAATATTAAATTGCCCCTTTATCAGAAAAATATATTTTTAATGTAAAGGCATTTTTAAACAACTTTTGATAACACTGACTGACCGACACACAACAGCAACATGATGTTATTACACGGTGGTGACCTGTTAGAGGGTGGTCTCCGAGAAGGGCTGTCCGATTCATGACTGCAAAAACCTAGGTTGGCTGCTACTACTATAATCAGGCAGGCTGCCGGTCCACTTGAGGGTAGGTCTATTTATCACCTGTCGTCTATTAACAGAAGCTAAGCAAAGCCATTAGGCTGCATGTGCTCTGCCGACCTTAGAAGGATTAAGAATAAGGTATTGGGAAGGGATAGTGAAAAACTTCCTTACTCACTCACCAAAACACTAGAAAACACATGTTGTTTTTAATAGGATGGTTACTGCCGCAAGACCAGTTTGTGACTGCGAAACTCAGTGTGTTCTGCGGCTTATTCCCCGTGGTCCCTCTCGTAGTCCCTCGAACGGTGGTGGGCACAAATATACCCATGGACCTCTTGTCAAATATAACGCTACAAAATTAAGAAAAATATCGGCTTATAAGAACAGGTGCACCAGCTAACAAACGTTTCTATAGAAAGTTGTTTACTTCAGATGTCACAGCTTATAAAAAGTTTAACCCTTAACGAACAAATATTTTTTTCAATCATAATTCCTTTCTGGGACATGTCTTACGGTCGCATTGTAGACATAAAAAATAACCCTTTCATAGTTGACGCAAGACGTGTGTGTGGCGTGCATGAAAGTATCGTTCAAGGCCAATTACGACGCGTCCGGTGCACAAGTGCAGTGGATGCGTGTAAAAAAGTAACAATGGAAGGGTTGGGGAATTGTAGACAAATAATGGCCGTGTAAATATCGTGTAATTTCGCATTACAGGTAAAGGGGTTGTTCATGTGGATTAATGTTACTTTCATGGGACATAATTTTTTAAATGCAATCGAAATTTACATGAATCCACTTTATAAAATGGTGCTTTAGTTAGATAAACAAGGAAAACCTATTTTTTCATTATTTAATATTACAATAAACACATTGCATCAAAAAATACTCTTATTTATTTATTTATCAACGTAATGGTGTACACACTGTATAAGTAATAAAAACAAATTGCATATTTTAGTAGAGCCTGTACAGCTTACACAGATTACATTTAAAAGTATAGCATTTACTCTATGCATATAACCTATAATGAGTATTCATATTGAATATAGTCATGCGCAATTCAATTTACAAAAAATAAGTATCTTAACTTTAATTATATAACATGTTGCAACGAATTTCTCTTTTACATTTGTACTTTTCTCTGCATTTGCATACTACATACTAATACTACTCCAAGGATGTTTGTATAGTTACTAGGATAGTATTTCCTCTATTCCTCTATACACCTCTATTCCCCACTTGAAAAGAAGAACTCCATGCGGAATTACTTTCCGTTTAGAAAAGCACGTCTGTTGGTTAGGTAATTGTAATTTTCTTTTTTTTATGTTCTCGTGAAGTTCGTCAGACAAGTTAGCGGTCCACTTGATGGTAGGTGGCTACCGTCGCTTAAAACACAAGCAATGCCCCAGGACAGGTGCTGTAAGAGCGCTACCGATCGTTGTAGGGATAGGGATACCTAATGGTTTAGGAAGGGAAAGGGAAATGGGCTATTAGAAAGGAAAAGTAAGAGATAGTTATAAGTAAGAGGCATTATGAGTCTGATTTCTTTTTATGTGCATGCATTGACGTACAATCAGTATTTTCGATGGAAAATTAGAATAATTTGTTAAAAAATAACATTGCTTTTACGATGTGCAATTAAATACAATATAATACAATTCATTCATTACAACAAATAATAAAGGAAAACAAAGTTTTAAATTTTTCATTTCAAACAAACAACTAATTACCGTGTATTAAATCGACGAAATAATTGCGATAATAATATTTAATTGACGTAGTTAAACATTAATAAAAGGACTTTTTACGTAATGGGTAGAAATAATAAATTTCGATTAGCGGTTTCAAGGGTCGTTAATATAATATTGGTCTTTGGAAGCTTTCACAGAAATATCACATAAATCGTAAAATTAAAAGCAAAAAAAGAGATGATATAAAAAGTGAGCTAACAATCACTTCGTACCCTTTTATTGTGGCCGATTGTAAACTGATAAAGGGATGAACAGCGTGGCTGTCCACGGAACTAATTTATAAATGATAGAGACTTCATTTTTGCGCGGTTTTATTTAGTTTTTTGAGTTATATTACATGTTTTGTACTATTGAATTTTGTATCATGCTTGTATTATTCCAAGGAAAATTTTATGTAAATTATGAACTAGCTAAAAGTAGTCTTTCTCGAGGCTTTGCTGTTGTGTTTCGGTGAGTTAGTAAGGAAGGGATGCCAGAGCTCATTTCATATACTTTCCTAGCGCCTGTGACGTTGCTTGTGTTATTATAGGCGATCTGAGTAGGCGACGGTGGCCTACCGTCAAGAAGACCGTCAGTCTGCCTGGCGACTATTAAATTCTCATATAGCCTAGTTAAGTCGTCTGTCCACCTACGCTGCGCTTAAAATCCGTTCCACAAAACTTCTTCCTCTCTCGCTCTCTCTCACTCTCTCTCTCTCTCTAGCTCGTTGAGCGACATTGAGCTTTCTCACCATTGAACTATATGTTATTCTAATGCCGGTCACTCACATTCGCGCGAATACGCGAACCCGCAAGTGTAGGACGACATTTGCAAATGACTATGCGAAGTTTTTGCTACATTCGCGCTTTTCCGTGCAGTGTTGGTTTTTAACGCACATCAAAGTGCGCGAACCTCAAACCTTCGCGTAGTCTCCCACACATTCGTGCGACCAATTTCGCGTACGATTGCGTATTGATTGCGTAGGTAACGGACATCTCGTTTACCATTTTCAGAGTTCGTATCGTGTACTGAGTGGCGTAAATTGAATTTGATCATGGATTGGACAAACACTAAACTGCACTAAAATCATCTTCACCTTCAACGCATTCGCAAATGAGTATGCGAACCCATTCGCATACTCGCTGAGTTTGCGAATGAATGTCACGTTCCTTCACATGCGTGCAAAGATTCGTACAATGTAAGAATGTTTGCACGCATGTCAGTGACCGGGGTAACAATCATTGTTTCTCGCTAAGTTCATAATTAAAGACCATATGTTATCACTAGCAACACACTTTTTTCCAATACTTTTGTTTTTAAGACTGAGGAATATTGGACGAGAAGTCTGATCTTCTCGGATCGGTCAGATCGTCTGGAATCTTCTCGAACGCTGTCCATCCGAGCTGGATTCAACGACCTCCTTCTCAAAGTTGGCTCTACCTAAATGAACTGTTCAAATTTATTTATAATAATTTAAATAAAAAGGAACATTGCTAATGTCCATCTCGAATTCTCTCAATAAGGGAATACAACAATTAAAAACGAAGCAAATAGATCCTTTCATTATTAGTTTCTCTTTCAATAAAGAAAATTGGTCTCTTATTTTATTCGAAGCCATAATAAAAAATCGTAATTCACAACTGTCGTTAACAAAAGCGTTTTTTTATTTAATAACGGCAATCGATAGTCGCGAGGTAGTGATTACTAGTTTCAAAAGCACCCCTTTCTGACCCACTTTTTACCAGTTTTCACATTTTTTCGATTCCCTCTTCAAAGAGCTCCCTTTGAAACGTCGGGCGTGAACGAGTTGATGATATTACATTTTTTGTGAAGAAAATAAAATTCACGAACAATCTACTGTATTAGCGATGAAAACAGTGACGCATTGTGCTTTGTGCTGCATTTTTTTGGCGAACTCGTGCATGTGCGCTTGCGCGTCGGCGGGCGTCAGTCCGTTCGTGTGAACCCTTGCCGAGTCTCAGATTGAACCCCGAACCCTTCCTGTTTGAGTGCGCTATGTGCGTGGTGCAGGGAGCTACCCGTTACATGATCACATCATTCGTTCCACAAGGTCACATGTGCCGCTCGCTTCCAATACACATACGCCGTTCCGTTCAGAGGTCGTGTTCGCTACAATTCGCATGTGTGCTTCCCTAACAGCTGCATCAGTTTTTATATACACTCGTACTTTTTTCACAATGGCCGAGGACGGCGCACCCTTGAAACAGTTTGCGTAATCGATGACAAACTAAATATTCCGCCCGATGATTTCCGTATTTTTGGAAATCCATGGGTCGATAGACGCAACTGAATCTATTTTAATGGTATCGAGAAACGATTATTTATACATTATTTTAAATTATTCCTAAAGTCGGTGTAATTATTGCTACAGAAAAAGGAGATATTTATTTTGTGTTTTTCTTTTTTATTGAAATTAAAGTTAGAATTACTCAGTATCCTGGTTAAATGAGGATTAATTATGTAGTTGATATATGACATATCCTAAAACATATACATCATTATAATAGAGACTAAGAACAAATCAAGACATATTTATGGTGGGTATGGTAGTTTTTTATGGTCTACTCTTCATACAAAAAATAATCTATACATATAAATAAAATTGGAGTGTCTGTTTGTAATATTGAAATAACCGTTTTTTACTACATGCATATGAATATATATATACGGTACATACACCAAAATAACATTTTTTACAATTTCTGTCTGTCTGTCTGTCTGTTCCGGGTGGTTCCGGCTAATCTCTGAAATGGCTGGACCGATTTTGACGGGACTTTTATTGGCAGGTAGCTGATGTAATAAGGAGTAACTTAGGCTACGTTTATTTTAGAAAAAATCTTTTATTAGAAAAAATACAACCCGGGCGAAGCCCGGAGCGGGCCGCTAGTATAAAATATATAATTTAAGTATAAGTATAAAATAAATGATACGCATATAAAATATGAAATTGAACCTGTCATTAATATTTTATAATTGTCATTTCTAATCTTGTGTCTCTTGCCAGAGTTAAGTACTTAATTTGTTGTTACTTTACTTTTAAACAGCGTTGTTTTAAAAGAATATCACACATGAGTCTGATCTTTTCAAGATTTCATCCTTCTCAGAAAAGCAGCAATTTAAAAAAACATCAAAAACTAAACTCAAAGCGTGAAAACATAATTAAGTGGCCACCATTGTTTATTGATTTTGATAGCGTTGTAAAAACTATAAAAAATATCCTTCTTGTGAGATTGTAATCTTGCAATTCGATTTTAGTGAAACAGATTTACAAGTTTATATCGAGATATACGATCAGGATCTGTACAAAAAACTTTTAAATAAATATTAAACTACTGTATTTCAAAGTTTTAAGCTAAATAATAGGTTGTCTGCTTTTAAGGTAAAATAATATGCCGCTGGTTTCAGAATGAATGGAGAGCCGACATGTTATCACCTGAAAACATCCTGCTCATTCTCCAGATCTTGGATCCGCGTGGAATAAGTATTTAGTCTATGTCCATCCTGAAATTCTTTTCTAACAATGGATGAAAGATTTTTTCAATTGGATGAGTAGTTGCGAAGATGTTCTCCTACATTCAAACGAATGAAAGTACAAACTTTACCTTTTTATAATATTAGTATAGATATAGATTAAACAAATATAATTATTCCAATTATTTTTAAACTTCTTTGCTGCTAAATTGTTTTTCTCGCTATATAATCCATTTATAATTAGTTATTTTAGTTATTACACGAGTAAACTTTTACACGATAACATTAAGATTTTCTTGTCGGATTTGATAATAATTCTTTCTTACTTTGATACGTTGTAAGCATAATGGATTTTTTTATTTACTTTACCCTAAACTACAGCGGTCTGCACAAAAGCATTCAGCTATTGATTATGTTAAGCAATGAGTCAGTATGCAATTGTCCACTTTTTGCAGGAAGGGATAGCGAAGGGTGGCTGGACGTATGGGGACGCATTCATATACCAGTTCGCACTGTGCAACATTATCTATATTTATTCATTTATTTACAGCCAAGCATACTTTACAGTCATTTTACCAGTTCGTCTTACTCGGACGAAGTCGCGGCCACCAGCTAGTCTTATTTACCTGTATTATAAAGAGTAGGTAAAGTTTATACCTATGTTTGTATTTAAGAACTACTTATCCGATTTAAAAAATTCTTTCACCAATAGTTAGAATAGAAATTTTAGATAGAAATTTTAGATAGAAATTTTATTTTTCAAAGATTTTTATGTTCTGAATCGTATTACGAGTCAGAATCATTCCGTTAAGTAAATAACGAGATATCGATTGAAAAGACACAATTAAAGTTAGAGTTAACCACGCACGTTTGTTGTCTCACGTGTGCGTATGTGTTAGTTCCTCTAACCCCACAAAAACTTTCATCTCCTGAGACCGGAGGGCGGCTGTGTGCGTGCACGGACCGGAGGGCCGGCCCTCCCTTACTCCCTACGAGGGGGAGTAAAAAGTAGTTGTGACTTGTTCACCTCTTTCGGTGTCGCCCTTCGCTTTTGCTCCGTTCCCATTTCGAGGAAGCTTTTTTCCTATTACTCACACACATATTATGTGTTTGTACTTATGTATCTATCTATAATACATATAAATAAAATTGAAGTGTCATTTTGTAATGTCAATATAACTGCTTTTTACGAAATGTTATAATATCAAGCATATATTAAGTATATACTAAACTAAAAGTTCATAATATCAAAGTATTACTGTAATAATATAACAAAAAAAAATTAAGTTTTGCCTATCTGTTTGTTACGGCTAATTTCCGAAACTGATTTGGACTTTCAACGGCATATACTTAGCTGATGTCATGAGGAGTAACATAGGATGCTTTTATTTTAAAAAATAATATGTATTTTTTTTTAATACGCAGCGTACCGCACGCGCCTCCCACGTACACCGCAGTATAAAGCGTGGCCGGATTCAGTCAGTTTATACATAAGTGCTTGAAAGTTACAAAAAGTAGCTTCCAAATCGAGAAATACTCAATAGTAGAACATTCAGTTCTATTGTAATTCCTAAGTTTATTCGACGTGAGCTCTTGTGTAAATAGTATGACACACGAAATAATACAAAAAGAATCCGTTTGGTTTTCGCATACTCAAAAATTTGTCACGCCCGAGGCAAAATCGCGGATACTATTAAAGGGTTTTGTAAGAAATTAGACATTGAATTTTATAGAAAAAGAAAGAAAAGATATTGATTTAAAAGTGCCCCGTGTTTACCTCGTGGCACACACCACGCAATAAAAAATCCCTGCCACACATAAAACCGAACTCGTGCTCATCAGACACGCAACAATTGGATCCGACTGCGGGGACATGTTTTTCACTTAAAAAAGGTGTTTTTATTTTTTAAAAATACTCTTCCCCCGTGCTTCTGTTTCGGTTTAAAAAAGCCATAATACGCTCATGAACGGCGTACGCGCGCCGGCTGAAGATTTGACGCGCTCGCGCATGTGTTTAAAATTGTCCCCTCGGTAATTTTACATTTTTTTCGTAAAATTTCAACCGTTCAATAATAGCACTGGTTACTGGCGATCTGTGTCTTGTAAAAAAAAATACATTGCGAATTGTTATTCACGCGTAAGGTATATTGCAGGAGAAAAAAAAAACGTAAAAGTAGGCAGAACCCTACTTTTTCACCGTCATGACCGAACGGCTGGACGTTATGGGTCCGGTAAGGGCTCAACGGTTTTTGTGTGACCCTCAATTTACAACACAAGAAGGGACGCGACATCCTCTCCCTGATATACCTCGGTCTCTGTTCTTATGCGGTGTCTAATGTAAATTTGCTACTAAAAATGTGAATTTAAATAAGTGAAGGACCCTGTGGATATTTGGATAAGATGTTAGAAGTCGTTATTCTTATACAGACTTGTAACGACAAAAACATTGTACAAAATTTACTACCTAATAATAAATCTAACACACTCTTTCCTCAAGTATGATATGCGAACAAACAGTGCATGTATAAAATTTCTTATAAACTATGTACTTAAATAAGTTAAGTACTCTAGTAATTTTAGTTGATCAAAGGAATTGTCAAACATGATGTCTTGTAGAACGACAAAATAATATAAAAAGACTTGTTTAACTGTAAGAACCTAATAATGATTTAGGTACTGTCAGTTACAGAATATCCTGGAAAATACCTATAGAAATATAGAAAAACACCTATATAGGAATAAAAATTCAAGCTAATGTTAAAGCTATACCCCGTCTAAATTTTGTTTTTATTTCATGTCCATTTAAATTTGTGGTTTGTTATTTTTTAAGCAGAAACATAAACAGTAACATAAAAAAGCAGAAGTAGGTAAGTAAAACTTTGCTAAAAAAGGTTAACCTAAAATATGCTAGGCTAAAAATAGTCTAGATTACCATCAAACAATATCAAAATGGGTACAGCCGTTGCACAACAAACATGATAGTTTAGATGAAAGTTTTTGAATTTCATTACCTACATTACGAGTAATTTGTTTAAAAATAAAAACTATTCATTAATTAAACTCATTCGTCTGTAAATTAACATAAAATTTAAGCAAATTTCAGGAATTTCGAGTAACTACAATAAATGAAAGAACAAAATAATGTCAGAATATTTCCGTCTTTCCTTGCAGATCTCCAAAAATATATTAAGAAAATATTAGTAAAAAGTAAAAAGTTAGACCTAGTATTCCAAAAAGTATTTTATTTCTTCTAATGGAGTATTTCACGACGGTCGTGTGATCGAACTACTTACAGGAAATTAACATGATGCGAGTTTTCCTACGGCTAAGGGTAGATATCGGCAATAAATAAGATTGCCAAAAAGCAGAGCGGGCGGCGCGGGCGGAGGTGGGCGGAAACAAAGAGAAAAAAATCATCTGTCCAAATGGCCGGCACTGTCTATATCGATATCGATAAGTTATTTTACTAATGTTTGCACACCCTATATTTACCTACATAAGATTTCAACTTTCACATTACCATAAATAACAAATAAAAAAATATTATCAGATATCAGATGTATCATACTAGATTATCAGAATGTATTATATAAATAGATTTAATTGATAACACACTAAACGCAAAGAATCTTATAAATATTGGTGTTCGTTTATTTATTATTTATTATTAATATCTTATTACTTTTAATTCATGAATAGCGAACAAAAAGTTTATTTTTTGCATTTAATTTAATAAAGTTAATTTATAGGGAATTATAATTATTATTGAATTTATAGTTTGAAGTTCTGTTTCAAGTTTAGTTTAAAATCTTAAGAAATAACATTTTATAAAATGAAATACAAATGTATATGCAGGCCACAAAACTATGTTTTTTGGATGTTGATTGTGAACTTTTTTGATATATAATTATAACAGGCAATAAATATTAGAAGTTTATTGATACAATAACACATAGAAGTTAAAATTTCCTCTCTCTTTCCTACACATTACATATACCTAACATAGAAAATATAAAATATTATATGTAATGTTTGATTAATTCATATAATACATTATGTACAAAAATTGTTATAATTGTTAACTTTATGTATTTTCACTTTAGCAGTTGTAAACTTTATGAGGATTTCATCAAAAATGGTAGGTATCGATAAAAAAGTGCGTAGAAAAAGTTGAAACTTGCACACATAGAGGTGTTAGTATGTGGTTTCTTAAGGATTTCGCATATAAACGTAGGCCGGACGGCGAAACACCAAAATGGGTCGCTGGCAGTTTTCACTATAGGTACTAGGTGACTCCTGTCTCAAAGTTCGCAGCGAAAAAAAGTGCAACGCCTAACATGTGCATATAAATATGTATATAACAATGTCCATTAAAAGTCACTTGAAGTTTTAAAACCAATTAAAAACGTAATTTATGCACATTAATATTTATTATACTTTATAAATTAACTAAATTACCTTCTATTTGTATATCAGACAATTAATTTTCACCATAAAAATTGCAAGCTTGTAATTAGGGCCCACTATCAACCAAAATGAATAAATTCTGAACTACACAGAACATACATACGCTTAGATGAACCATATAGCTATGGCGCCGTGGTTCTACCGTATAATTCAATTACCTACTATATTGTTCATTTAAGTAAATACGGTTCTACTTGAGGCTATCCGTGGCCCGCCCCGTCGGATATGTGCCGTAGCCGTAAGAGTGGAGAGCGCGGGTGTTGCAGGCCGAGGGTGAAGTGATGGGTTGGCGTCGCCGAGACGTTTGGTCGCCGCGGGAGCCGAAGGGTGCCGAATTGCCGCGTGAGTTGCACAACATGGACTTGACCCACGCATTTACATCAAACTCTCGTTACGCGAAGCCTTCGGCGCTTCATCACCGATACTCTTACCTACACAAGACATCGGCCTCTAGGAAAACACACGATTGGAATAGTATTTTTAAAATTCCAGCTTAACAATTAGATTATTAAAAGATAAGTATAGAGAACCAGACATAGAGCTCAACTGTTTTATGTCTTCCTTTAGGTAACTGTTCAGTCGTACGAGCCATCTATTATTGTTTTGCAGAACTACAACAGCCCTTATTACCTATACATAGTATTTTAAGTCGCTTTCCGCGTCTGTCTGTTTCTCCGGTAACTACTTCTTAAACACCCAACGGATTCACCGTCATTCTCTTTAATGCTTCTTTTTAATTGGTGCCATAAACGTTCAATTGTAAGTATTTGGATCCAGTCTCATCCGTAGAGCATGGAAAAACTGTAACATTGGCGTCAAATAGAGTCAGATACCAGTCTTATGTCTGTAGGTATATCAGAGTATTTATATATATTACATAATTTGCAATCAGTTACATTTCACCAATGCGATGAATAGATACGCTTTTGATTACATGCTCCATTACATTACATATTAATCATAAAAAATATCCTTTTAAAATATTAATTTAAACTGTGACTTGAATAGATATTATTTGAAATGACGTTTAAAGTAACCAGGCAATTGAAGGCTTCAGTAGGCAACACTAGCATAAACGCGCACTCATCAAACGCAATGACAATAGTGGACTTACAATTTGTGATTGTAACATGTGGAAATATAACCGCGGTATATTCGTAGTAAATATAGATGTAATAGTGGCAAGGGGTAAGTCGGGCTAACCCTTTAGTGCGATGGGTGTGAGGGCGGTGGAAGGCGGGCAGCGGAAGGGTTACCGCCCGCGATCACTGGGCGGGAGCGGGTAGACGCCGGCACCCCGCACCGCTCGCACTTTTACGAGGAGCTTTTTTTATCGTGCGTGCCGTCGTTTTTCCTTTTCTATTTTTTATGTTTTATTTCCCCGAAACCATAAATTATGTTTGAAAGAAGGGAACTCTCGGACATTCGCGTCGACAGGAACGCGGGGTGAGGTCGAGTGAGTTTTCTGTTTTTCTTGTTCTTTTTTTATGGTTTCTCGTGTAGGGCGGTTGCACTGTTGCCGTGGCAACTGCATCGCATAACGCACAAGCGAGGGGTTATCTGGCGTTTCGTGGCTGGTGGTTCACGTCTGATTGCCGACACAATACAAATAAACATGGTTATTTGTTGTTGTAACGCGATATGCAACCACAAACACGCTGTCGATATTCATTCGATCCTTCTGTTTGCGGACAAACTGCCGAGATGGACGTCCTGCCGCCATTGTTTACTCACACGCTCGTCGGACGCTAGCCACGGACCTCCAGACTCCGTCATCCGTGTAATTTTATACGATAATATCGCAAAACCTTATTGTATTTACGTCTCTTTTGATAATATACGCGAAAACCTACATTACTATATTAATATCTCTTCTCTAAATAATAATCTGTATATTATTAAATATAAGCCTTACTACGTAGGTACTTTTATTATTCAATTCCAATCTTATTAAGCACACTCCTTCTCTAAATAGTGAACAAGTAAGTATAGGTTATAATTTAGTACATTATAGTTAGTTATACCTCGATGGTTATAAACATTACTTAATTGGCAGGATTTTACATGTCGTTATATTCATATAAGTACCTACCTATTAGGCACGTTTTCAACTCAATGATTTTAAAATATTGACTCGTTTATTTTTAACCAATATCAAGTACATAGGTATAATACTATAATATACCAATGTTCGCTAAAATTAATTATTTTTTTATGTAAAGGTCGTCAAACAGGCTGACTGTACGTACACTCTTGTATTGTCGGCTACTACAAAAGTATACCTAGGTAGGTACTAGTTTTCTCCTTTGGATCGAAATTCGACCACAATCATTACGAAGCTGAGAAACAAAATAAGTAGAGGTTTATTACAACTAAACAAAAAGACAAAACCAGTTCACAAACTATTGAAAAAAGTACTGAATTATTTTGTCTATATAATAATAAAAAAGAGAAAACGTGTGTATTTTTGTATTTTGTTGAATGAATAACCTCAAAAACTCAAAATCTACTCAAACGAAACTCAAAAACTACTGGACTGGTTTTAAAAAAATCTTTCACCTAGGTATAGAAAGCTACATTAACAGCGAGTAACATTAGGCTATATTTTATAAAATTACGCAGACGAAGTCGCTTTCAACAGCTGGTTTATATATAATTTTAACTAACGACTTCTTATATTGATTTAAAATAATTATAAACGTATGAAGCCGGGACAAGTATGCTGTATTGAAAGCATTCCAGTCTCGCTTGTAATATCGTAGATAAGTTGCAAAATACAATGGAAGTAGGTAAAAATTGACCACAATAAGAAAAACTTAAATGGAGCACAACCGCAAAAGGTCTGCAATAGGGTACCCAGTTAATTGCTTACCCTTGCTTGTACTAGTATTATTATCTAATAGAAAAAAGAGGCCATATTGCGTCCAGCGGGCGAACGGGCTAACCACCGCGAAAGAGAAATTAACGAATAAAAGGCGAAATAGTTACATGCTGCATTTAAAATTAGAACCCTTTAGGGCGCCACGCCACCAGACAAAGGGCCCAATGGCAAATTGTCGGCAGGTAGCGAATATGTCGGAATGGAGTTTCGATAATTATTAAAGGGCTCTACTTTAATAAATGGCCCTTTTTCTAAAATGTTAAAAGACCGATCGCGCCATACGGACATACCTGCCGCGGACCCCTCACATATCATACCTTAACTTTCGCATGATCAAAATTCGATGAAACAAAATTTGAAATTTTAAAACAGTTTCAAACTTTAAGGGGATCCTTTACGAGCGAGTGAAGTCAGTAATAGGTATTTGGAAGAATTTGTTCTCTCAAATTATTGTATTGACATTCGCGACTCTTATTGAACTCGCGAAAGTATAAAACACACCTACGCTTGAAATTTCAATATATTATTTTATAAAACTATATTATAGCTATTAACAATCTATATTATAGCTAGGATACATGGCTTTTAGTCAGTAATTATAAGAATTCAACCTGCTAAAATGTCCCAAATTCTCCACAAATAGAAATTAATTTCAGTTTTTTGTTTCCATCCAAACCTTCATATTATATCTCAGAAATTTCATGTATACATTCATACTTTCATACTTATATTTTTATGTATAGCTACGACCAGTAGCTCCCGTTGGCAACTGAGCTCTTATAATGACTGAAGCTTTCTTACAATTAGACAAAAAATCAATTTATAATGTTCTAGATAACAACAGATTGTGTTTAATGTTGCGTTCTAAGTTTTTTACCAATGTCGCACAATATTAACCCATTAGGTTCTAAATCCCTTCCGGATAAATCATTTGTGTGCAACTATTATAAGAGGAATCCTTTAGAAATGTGTTTTGTATACCGTTGTTTGTGTAAAACACGGCAATGAAAAGATACCCTTTTGCCAGAAGGCAGTAGAGTGTACTATGATGACTTGTAATTTTGATGTTTTCGCTGTTAAAATCGCATTTCCTGAACGCGACATTTAACGAAGCCACCGGAGCGAACACGAGAGTGTTTCTGATGTTTCGGACAATGCCTGTCTACCAAACAATACCTTCGGAGACTATTTAAAACGAATGCCTTAACGACATCTCCTCTGGGCGTACAGGCGTTTTTTGTGGTCCAAGTTAAAAAAGGAAACTTCTCCAAATTAAAACTCCTTAATATTTAGTACGTATTGTCAATTAACATGTATAACAAAACTTTATTTATTGTGTGCACATAACAATATACTTAAATATATAACGGCGCTGGGGAAATCCATAGACCAAGCGGCCATAAACTGGTAAAAGTTCCTATAGATCATATAATTAGTGAAGCCGGCAACTGCCCCGCAATTGCGGCGGCCGGCAGGCTTCGCTAATTCTATGCTATATATGTTAAGAAAAAATTATATAATTGAATTGCTCAAATAATTTTCCTGGATATAAAATGAAACATCACCTTTATTATAGTTCTGTTGTCATATGAAGCAACTGGCACTTTACTTACTTGTAGTAATGAAGCACGCAACACTATACGAATGTGTGCGTGAACACGAGTTGCGTCGTCACAGAAACTTTAACGAATAGGTTTTTTTTTTAGTGACAACCATCATCATTTTCCCTCTCATGCGAAGATTTTCTATTGTTAAGCCCGTCACAAACGTGGCTATAACATATATTAACATATCGTGCTAATATAAATTATGGTATACGTTGGTGACGTCATAGAATAGAAATATATATTATAGCTGCGTGTGTGGTTGCATAGAAAATATAACAAACACTCCAATGTTTGTATAGAAAATATATCGTAATATGCCTTGCTATAATTTATATTAATATATATTATAGCTACGTGTGTGGCGGGCTTCATGATCTGTCACGAATTCATACTCATTTTTTTTAATTAATAATACCTAATTAATAATTTAAATTAATAATTAAATGATTATTAATCAAGTAAAATGATTATTACCTAATTATGATTATACCTAAAACAAATTACAATTATTGTTAGTAGGTATTCGTAGGTACATGAAGACTTTTGTTAACGTTTATGAAGACTATGAATAAAGTTTCAACTATGCTATTGTGTTATGTGTTATAACTGTTATAACTTATAACAGTTATAACACATAACATGCATACCTTATAACTTATAAGCTATGCATAGTTGAAATTTTATCCTACGAACTGTCGTTGGGACAAATTAACCGATACCACGTAAGACTAAATTATTATACCTTACAAATATTTCAACAGACATTAACAGAGCTATGCAATTTTATTTTTTTGTTAAATATTTTCATTGTTGTTTTCGTTGTTACTGCTTAAAATGTAATTTGGCCTAAAGAGAACTTGACAAAGCAATGACTAGACGAATAATGGAATTGATTCCTTAGGAACTGCAAGATTATACGTCTAGCCCGTCCATCTAGTATAGTATAATGTGTTAGATATTTGTATTCGCAAAAATTTCGAAAAACAAATAATGTTTCAGTATGGACTCTACAAAGTACTTTATCATAAGTTTGTGGTTTGTACCAAGCAACAAGTCTATACGAAACGTACCAAGTATAGTGGTGTAGTGGCGGTGCCGAGTGCCGACACAGCGCTCGGCACACTTAACCGTGAAACTATTGCCGGTAATCCTTTACCCGCCCAAGCCTTTCACGAGCGATAGCCCAGAAATATTTTATTAAATACTGTCAAATATTTTGGCGGTTGTTGCTTTGTGTTTTTTGTAAATTCACAGGTACCCTAGTAATAATAATTTCGGAAGTTCCTTACCTATTTATCCACTTATAAATATAACCCACAGGATTAGGTATTACAAACAAATGTATGTAGGTAACAAAATTGTAACAAAAACGTTACAATTAGATAATTATGTAGATACTTCCAAAAATACTATGGCAGAAAAATGTGGTTGATGGTGATTGTATTTCAAGCCTTTATTTTATACCTACAAATTTAGACTTACACGAGTACACGACAAATTACACGAGTATATTTGAAGCAAGTATAATTGCTATTTTTACTAGAGTCAAAATGTAAGTTTGTGTAATGAAATAAATAACTTTAATATTGTGAAAATATTATTTACATGAAACTTTTTTTTTGAGTCTTTGTATTCAAGTTCGCTGCTAACAAGTTACCTACTTATTATTATACTTGCAGGTTTAAGAGACTTGAAAATATTATTGTAAATACTTAACAAGTTCTATTTCATAATCAAAACAAACTAAAACTCTTCTTAAAAGCTTTGGTTGTTACTATTACTTAGTCTTGTATAACACTTATAAATAATTGTTTTCATCGACTGCCATATACTAGTTTTAATTAACCCAATTTGGAGTTTGTTCTTGCAAGCGTTCAAATGTAAGTATCAACGTTACCTTTTTGTCACCGATGATGATGATACGAATGTGGGCACAGTGAACGAAATGCTGGTCATTAATTCATGTCGAGTGGAGGTAGTGGGAGACATTGAACTAAGATCACATCATTAATATCGAGTGTACGTGTAGGCGGAGGCGGTGCCGAAAGAAAAGGATACATTTCATAGAGAAGGGCTTTCACCCCCTATTTGTCAAACGTTTGAATGAACTTCTTACTTTCAATTACATTATTAAAAAGGATTCGTCGAATTTCACTTCTTCTAAACGGTGTGTTGGACCATTTATTACTTTAAAATGACACAAATTACACGCATGTTATGTTTAATAGCAAAAGTAAGATGTGAAGCTTTACAATTGTTCTCCCTCATTCATTGTAATCAGTTTCGTTCCATAGGTAATTTATTTTTGTGTGAGTTGGTTCAAAATCCTAAGTGAAAGTAACCCTTTAATTAAACCATTCCATGATCCCTTGAGTCATTTACTTATTAACTAAGTAAATACCTAAATTTATTAAGACTAGAACTTAAAAATGATTTTTGTTTCAAGGAATCCAAATAAAGCCAGTAGCAGAAATTTTTAGTTTTTTTTTTTTAAAAACTTTACCTAAAATTAATAGTAACTTTGGCGTAG
Source organism: Synanthedon andrenaeformis (assembly GCA_936446665.2). Taxonomy (NCBI): domain Eukaryota; kingdom Metazoa; phylum Arthropoda; class Insecta; order Lepidoptera; family Sesiidae; genus Synanthedon; species Synanthedon andrenaeformis. The sequence continues at coordinate 4,928,783 of OW387781.2, read as the reverse complement.
TGACTGAATAATCTTATATGTTAATACCAATGTGTAAAAAAGGCATTCATTCATTCTATTCATAAAAAATCCAATATTATTATTAATTATTTGTTAGGTATAGGGACAGTTAAAATTTTTAATTTCAAATTTTAGTTAACAATCTTATTTTTATGTTATTTCTATTCATGTACTAATGCTTTTGTTGTTTTACATTGTTTTAATACGGGTATTAACTAATATACAATTTATTTAAGAATTTTTTAAAGACAATTTGAGATTGATTTGCGTTGCGACAAGCATCACTTCTAACTATCACTGCTTATTATAACTGAAAAAGCTATTAGACGGGCAATAAATTATTTATAATTAATAACCTCGTATCCTTTTCCGAACCCGTATACCCACCTACCAGTTACAGTCCTTATGTGGACACAAAAGAGGTAGAGATTTCGCCGGTCAACCCATTACTTAGTGCAAACGCAGCGGGAGATCATGATCACTTTGCTCATGTTAATTTATGTCGTTTGTCGCTTTGTCCACTCGACAAAGGGTATATTTTTATAGCGTTCGGCTGCCGGACACCCACATTAACTTCTACTGTTTGATCTTAGTTTTCTCTTCGTTTTGTGCAAGACACAATGCGCATTTATAACCGAACACCTGGCGATTAATGGTCATAAACTACCGTTTTTATGCATTACCGAGCAAACGGGAAAGTGTGTCTGCACATAACAACGTGACTTATCGCCTCCGAAGGCATAAATTCCAGAATTTTGTAGAGGTCATTACTTAAATCAATACTTTTGAAGTTTTGAAGCTCAAATATTTTGAAAATCTGACGATTTGAAACTGACGTTATGGGACCAAACCGTCTATTCCGCAGTACCTAAAGGCATTACATTAGATACTGCCCAGGCCGGACATAACGGCGAGTAGGATAGTACCTACATACTCGTAAAGTGAGAACGAATATTTTTCTAGTGAATTCAAAAGGTCTTTTACAACAATCGAAGCCGATAATTGCTATTTCCGCCAAGACTTGCAGCATAGTAGGTATCTACTTTTCTTTAATTTCCGAGGAAAAAAAACATGCAAGAAACAAAATTTTGCTGGATCCTATAGATCTATATGAAAGAGCTGATCATAATAATTAAAACTATAGTTTACATATAACTTTTGCTGAAAATTTAAATGCATTTAGAAACTAAACATAAAAAACAAAAATCTAGGTCATATAAAACTTTATAGATGGTTTAAGCTAATAAATTGAAATTTGGTCTTATAAATTCTTATCTTACATTTTCATTTTATTATTTTGTTATTGTGTAAAACTGTACTTTAAAAATTTAATTTACTAAATGCGAAAAATAGAATTTGCGAATAAAAGGTGGTGTGCCTACAATTGTTAACAATTTGCAAGATAATGTATGGAGTGTTCTGAAAATTCGAAAGTTTATAAAATGCTAATAAATCAATTTGGCGAATGCGAACTTAGTACCATTTTAATACATTCCAAAATTAACACAAACCTAAAATGTCAGTTTCATTCCGACACAGTTAACGGTCTAAATAAGTAATATACCACACTACCTCATAAAATGTCACAACATGATGTAAACGGAACTATTAATTTTGTGATTAGAAAAAAGCTATTTATTACGAAATACTATTTTTGCAACTCCTATAAGGTACCTATTTTTCTAAAGAACCCTTTGTGTAACGAACTTTAGTGACGAACCTGTCATAAGCTGCCATGCCGCCAATTAATTATTAAAGAAAAGAAGGGATAAAATAAGGATAACATGATAACGATGAAAATTGCAATTAAACATGAAAATATAATTTAATGTTCTTGATGGCCATGATTGGACACATCATTGCCAGGAACTTGAATTCGCCGTGTATTCTGATGCGATAGACCTGAAAATGATGGACACTACCTGAAAACGCACCATATTAAATGGGTTCCCCATTTTTATCATACTCGTAAGATCCAGTTATGTAGATATGGGTTGTCACGAAATTTCAAACCTTCCAATTTAATTATTCGAGGTACAGAATGTATTTCTCTGAAATTTCACTAACAAAAAAATTAATTGTGTCTTCATTCTCTTTTAACTCGTTAAGAAGCATTTAAAAAGATGAAGAAGTTTTACTTGAATCTTGAACGGATAAAATTAGAGTAAGAAGAATTAAGTATTAGCAAAAAATAAATTAATTAAAATTGCTAAGAATTTATTGCGCTTCGTCGGTTATAAACTTTTTTTAAAGAAATCTTTAAAAAGACAAGGTTCACCGGTGCTGTAAGTGCTTGCATCTAAAATTAAGGAATCTAACTCCTGGCTAAGTGTAATAGCAATAACGATGTCAGGCGATATATGGCTTTTTCAACGCGGACGAAGTCGCGGGCACCTATATTTAAAAAATGTGAATATAAATTACTGAATAAAGTTAAATTTTATAGGACAATCATCACAGCCCACACAAGTTAGAAGTTGACAAATTGATCTTTAGTCTAGCGCACTGGCCAAAATACCTATTATGTAATAAAAAAAATGTATTTTCGTAATTCGTGTTATTTTCTGAAACGACGAGTAGCCATTTGAAATTGAGCCCACAAGGTGGACTGACGACCTAATAAGGGCTGTGGGCAGGATCCAGGCTGTTTCTGACCAGTCGTACTCGAGAGGCCTATGTCTACCAATTGATATTCTAGGGCTGAGATGATGATATTGTAGTATTTATATTAAGTGTAATGTTTCACGTGAGCCCAAAACGGGATTAAAAAAACGATATACATATTCAGAGGATTGTTTTTATTGAAGATAAGAGAGGGCGCTATATGTTGTGCATTTGGACGGCGTACTCCATCTGGGCGGTGGCGGCGGTCTTCATGGAGTCCGTGGCCTGGTGGAGGTTAGCCCGCCAGGCGCGCAGCACGTCGCGCAGCTGCAGCCATTGCGCACGCTCGAATGTGCGGTGCATCGTGCTCGACACGCGCACCGTGCGCGCCGCCTGGTCCATGCGCGCGCGCACCAGCCGCGTCTTCAACACTGCGCCCACATTGTAAATATCAAAGCGTCGATCGACTATAACACTATACATACACAATCAGCACCCACTTCAACATATGGGTGAGGAGTATAATTCGATCCGTTCAACCGCCAACATGCCACAGTGCTCCTTTAGATGCGTATACGTTTCACAATCTTACTACCTCAGTGTATGTTTCATTTTGTAAAAACTGTATGAAATTTTTAACACTATTTTTCTTATATACCTTTGTAATAGATGTACTGTGTATCTATAATAGTATTATAGTCAATCGACTTGTCAAAGTAACTCTGTCTGTCTATTACCTTTTCACGCCTTAACTACACAAACGATCATCATCGAGTTCGTTTTTTGAAAATCCCACAGAAACCTAACATTTCTCCAGCATAAAAAGTATCCTATAGTTTCATCCAGGTCAATACATCAATACATCAGTAAAAACCGCATTCAAATCACAAACACACAGACAAAAATAACAATTTTTTTGACCTCGGTAACATAACATAAGGCAAGAAGCATTAAGCGTATTGTACCGTGTAATGGAGAAGAACGCAGCATATAAAGCTATTTTTTTTTTAAATTAAGGATATCCATTATTTATTAAAAGGCAACACAATCGCGATTTATTTTCTCGTAGATCACAATTGATGAAATATGTATACATTTCGTCTGGTAAACAGATGGGTAAAGTACGATCTCTCTTCAGATCCTGTACAATTAGTTCTAAATAACAATTTAAAAATCAGTGCCATAAAAACAAAAACATTCTTTGTCTTAGAAAAATTAATGCTTATGTAAAAAAAAACTATAAGTGTACCTTCTATGATGAACGCTTCGACATCTTTCTCCTCTATTTGCAATTCAGAAGTTATGTCGTCGAATGAAATTTCAGGGTTAGTTTCCGCCATTTGCATAAACGTTAGTATTCTCATTTTCTTTATATTCTGTTCGTGATTCAATCCTGAAATAGAAACGATTTACTTGTTACTATTCAATTGATCTTGTTTTATTTAACAACATCGATAAAAACTGAAATCAGTAGTTGCAAAAGATTATAAGATACAATATTATATTATTTTTTGATCGTCAGCGCACTTGCAGCACATGTGGCGTCGCTTGCGTTATAGGAGGCGGTAGCCACTTACCATCAAGTTGACCGTTAGCCCTTCTGTCGAGCTTAACATTAAAATAATCGACCACTTTGTTTATCTGGATATATTGGATATATTGGAGAAATGGTTGCTAATGCTATATGTGATTTTAGGCACCTACCATCAAATAAACTGTCAACCTACATGCAACATTTTATGGCTAAAAAATTTTTAAATTAAAACAGTAACATTAATAATTAACGTACCTTGTGACTGCACAAACTCCTTATGGTTGTTATAAAAGGTTTGATAGCTGGACAGTTTCTCCGACACGAAGATTGTGAGCAAATCATGGATCAATTCCCTTTCGAGGAACCTCACAGGCTTAAGGGACAAGAGGGGATCCAATAGGAAAGAGTTGGGATCGGCGAGAGCGGTCACGATGCACTTTATGGCGTCCTCCCTTGCGTACGATGCGTTCTCGTCTGTGTAAGTGCCGAGAAGTTCAATCATTACTTTCGACGCCAATTCACTGAAATTTAAAACAAATAAATTGGACATATAAGCCTAACGTTGAAATATGTTAACTTTTGCCACCAGAGTCGGATTTATGTGACAATTATTTTCGTGTACATTTCGCCAGAGCCGGATATGTACGACAAATTTCTCTACATAATGTATAATGTTTATTTTTAAATCATTGCGTTGCTTTCTCTTAAAAAAAAAAAAAGAAATTACCGAGGCCGGCACTAGGGGCATGACAACTTCTTCAAAGGGAGTCCTCCTTCAAGCGGTTAAAGGGTTAAGTTAAAGGGTCATCTAGCTAGCCAGAAAAGTATATTTTAATTTTTTTATATCTCCATTTAATTCCTATTTTTTTGTGTATCCTCTAATATGCATTATTTTCAGAAAATATAAGGTACATTAACAACCACCTTAATGAATCTGTGGCAAGTTTTTTAATTTAATAGATAAATAACTAGACACAGTTAATCACAATGAACTAGTCAATTTCTCATTTAATTTATAATATTTATAATTATAAATGCGAAAGTTGGATCACTCCTCACAAACTTATGTATATATTAGTTATTACTCTTTCATGCAAAAACTACTAAACGAATTTTTATGAAACTTTATAATATAGTTCATATATTCTAGCTTTTAAGCTAAAATTTAAATAAGATATATTCACAATGCATTTCATACCCTGTAGACATGTGTAAAACCAATTTATACACAAGCCATTATTAATATTATAAAACACCCGACTTTCTATTGAACCCAAACACAATAATTACATCTGCTATAAGTTGCTGAGGAGTTTGGTGTCCTGCAGCCAATTGAATTCTGCAACATCAGATCAAGGTCACCATGTCATGGAAACACCACCGAAGTAACAGTACACCAAATTTCATATATAGTGAAATTCCTTCGTCAATAGCCTGATGGTCTTGAAACGCCTGAACAGATCTTCATAAATTATAGCTTAGAACCATCCCGAACATTGGGAGCTACGATTCTACAGACATCCCGTTTTTGCGCCGGGCGACTGTGGTTAAAAAATAATATAAACACCTATTATGATCTTTCAGAACTTGATGCAGAAGACGATATAGCTTCTGCATTTGTTCATTGGATGGAGGGCAATTGGCGAACTCCTTCCTAAGTTGCTCGACGCCTGTAAACACTTCTCTTACGGAGCCCACACGAGCCGCCAGTTCAATAACATGGTAGTAGACATGATAGCGAAGTGGCGAATTCTTCTCCAAGTTATTATATAGACGCCACAAACTGAAATATACAAAAAATATATTACTTACTTCACTTTATTATACTAAAAACATAGGAGTGGTGGGAAGAAATTATGAAGTATTTTAGTAGATCTACCAGGAGTTATGTTATTGTCATTACGAAATTTTATCAAAAGTAAAATGTTACCTTAAAGGTGAAATATCAAATGCTAAAATGCACAATAATTTTTCAAGACAAAATCGAAGTCATCAACAAAAATTATGTCACTTGTGACAATACTTAAACAAGTTGTTTAGCTTACATATAAAATAAAATATTCAACTTACGATTGTAATGCCACCATTCCTAACTTAGGACCTGGTGCTTTAGTGAGACGCTGACTGAAGGCCAAGATGAGGTTTTCGCCTCTTTCAAGAGGTATCTGAAATCACATTGACATTTCAAACAACATTAGATGTTTGTATTTTGGTGGCAGACTAAATCACTCATTCGGTTGAAATCATTATGAATCCTTATTACATATTTATCACAAAGTCAATAATTTCAATAAATTCAATTCAATTCAATAGTCACTTTAAGCAGTTGTTTTCTTCTTGTCAGCATGGATTTATGAAGGGCCGCTCGACATCTACAAATCTTTGCTCTTTTATCGATAGGGTGAGCGGTTTAGTGGATTCTCGTCACCCTGTCGACGCCATACTGACTTCGCCAAGGCGTTCGACAGGGTTCAACACCACATTATGATGCGGAAGCTTGAGCGGTATGGATTATCCGGTAATGTCCTAAATTGGTGCGGGTCATATCTGAGTGGTAGGGTGTCAAGGGTGGTCCTTAAAGGATATTTTTCAGACTCCTTTGCAGTAAATTCCGGCGTACCCCAGGGCTCTCATCTTGGCCCTCTATTCTTCAGTATTTTTATTAATGACATAGAGTCCTGTTTCCGAAACTCGCAGTGTTTGCTCTTCGCTGACGACCTCAAAATTTTCTCAAGTGTGGCATCTCCAGAGGATGGTGCAGGGCTTCAAGAGGATCTTAATAGGTTGTCAAACTGGTGCCGGATTAATGAAATGTCGCTTAATATCGATAAATGTTTTCATCTGCATTTCTCTAGGGGTCGGTTCCCACCGGGGCAGACCTACCACTTTGACGGCACTTATCTGCGGAGCATGGATTCTGCGAGGGACCTTGGAGTTCAGATCGACTCAAAGCTTCGTTTTAATGTCCACATTGATAATATTGTGAAAAAGGCGTTCAGGTCCCTCGGTTTCATTATTAGAAGTTGCAGGGAGTTCAAAAACCCGTCGACAACGATAGCTCTTTATAATGCTTACGTGCGTTCAGGCCTGGAGTATTGCTCAATTATATGGAATCCACACTATGATGTATATATCAAGCGCCTGGAGTCGGTACAGAAGCGATTCCTTTGGCATTTGTCTTATGGACACGGTCTAGCTAAGGAGTTGTCAAGCTATCCGGCAAGACTGAATCACTTTAAAGTCGATTCTCTGCAGTCCCGGAGGCTCTTGTTGGACGTTTTATTTTTGTGTAAATTACTGAGGGGGACAGTTGATTCGCCCGAGCTCTTGTCACGTATAAACTTTAGTGTTCCTCGACGAGTGCCTCGGCCGGGCAGATATACACATTTCCAGCTGAACCATTTCAGATCAAACTTGGGCCGTTTTTCGCCACTAAATCGTATTATGGGTTATGCGAACACTCTAAGACATGAGATAGACCCTTGCAGCGATGCGCCGTCGAAAATTAAGAGAGTCATCCTCGTCCGTGGTTCCGACACCTGACATTTTAATTTTATTTATTTTAATTTTATTTAATTGTTTTGTTACATTTGTTTATATTTGAATATTTAGTTGTTGATCCTGACATGTAATGTGACATTTTTATTATTATTATTATTTATTTCAATTATTTTAATTTTTATTTTATTTTTATTATCATTAATATTATAGTTTAGATTAGATTAAATTTAGGTTTAATACATGGGATGTTGCTTGGAGCTCTTACTGGTGCATGTTGAGCCTCCTATAATTGCGGTAGCATCCGCCTAGTGCCAATTATTCTGAACAACGTGTTTTAATTTGATGCCTGCCTCGTTGGGGGCCTTGTTTAATAAATAAATAAATAAATAAATAAGTCAGTTGAAGGATGTCCACATAAGCCTACCCCATAATTTTCCAATGGGACTGGTCAGAAGCAGCATGTATCCAGCGTAAACCCCAGATCCATCTCGACTTCTAGGGTGATTTTAGTTTATTTAAAATAAAATGTAGAAATTAACAAACAATGTAATATAATGTCTCATATAAATTTACAAATTGTAATTACAATTATTCATTATGTGGGGTGGATGATATTTGCATTGTCTCGGTCCATTCACAGATACCATTGTAGGTCTCATACAATTACAAAAAATAGATGATAATGTTCTTTATAAAATAAACAGAAATAACAAATCTGAGAGCATTCTTCTGCTCAAATACACAATTTCTTTATGAATTACTCTATTTTTGTTTCATTCCTATCCTTATAACATCTGACACTAGTTTTTTCATTATTCTATACCATATCCTTTTCTATTTCTTTTCCACCTTTTTTCATTTTTTATTAATTATCTTGTCTGTTGTTGTACATATTTCCAATTTGTTGTTACTAATATATTTTCCCTTTATTAGCATTCCCTTTTTGAAATTGCAATTCATTCTTGTTTGGTTATTTTTATGTGTACAAATATAAAAAGGTAAATACTTACTGATACCATTATAGAAACAATACTGTTGAGAATAGCTTCGATATCGGATTCATTCTGTTCTTTAAAACATACATCGCATACACCAACTATTTTATGCAAATCGTCCTCTATGCCTTTTGTTGACTTCTCTTCGGAAATTTCAGCACCTAAACTTTTGAAGTATTTTCTGAGTTCTTGAGCCTAAAATCGAATAATATAAAAAAAGTGAGTATGTTAAACATTCGACTAATAGTAAGTATTGAAGAGAGGTTAGGTTCACTAACTTGATCCTCAAGTGAAATTTCCATAAAAACTGCTGGACCCTGCATTTTTAAGATGTCAAATTCACAGGCCACTTATTATTTTATTCTAAAATATCTGAAACTGCTAAAAAAACGTGAAAAATCACAAACTAAATGTAATGCATCACGTACAAATGCTACAAATGTAAACGTGACACTCATTGACACTCATTCAGTCAGAATCAGAATCAGAATAATTCAGAAATCAGAATCTCGCAAATCCAAAAATAAAATTCTTTTATTTATTTTTTATAATTTCATGGCCTGGTAACTAAGTGAAATTTAGTTCAACACCTTGTGCCTAAATAGTATTCTGTGTCAATAGTATTGTGTCCATAATTTTTTTTATAGTTTTGTACTGTGGCTTGGTTGGTTTGGATTTTGGCATGGAGGGTAAGGTAAGGTAAAGGACCGACTCTCTACGCTCCCTACATGAAAAAGTGTCCGTCGAATACGCTTAATTAAGAGGCGCTATAGTAGCATTGGGGTGTGATGCACTAGTAGCGTTTTATCCACAAACTACTTTAATTATATGGTTTTATCTTAGCTAGTTATTATTCTGAGATTGTTGTCCATGCTCCATGGATTTAATTGGATTGGATGTTCATTCATTCAAATCAAATCCATTCAATCAATTCGTCAATAACCTAAAAAAAGTTATTTGGTAATTATTGTTTATTTCAAATAGTTAATGAATTTTCTCAAATATAGGTTTATTTGAGAAAATTCATTTTTTTGTCTTTACGTTACGAGTGAGATGAGAACTTTTAAATTGTCACGTGTAATACAAAATAAGATGTAAAATTCTTAAAATAGTTAACAATATTTCTTAAAAACAGAAACAAAGTTTAAAAATGTCGAGTTTTCACAAAAACGTGAAAAATGTTTCCATAAATGGTGCTAAAATGAAGAATAATTTACCGTTGATATCCTCAGGGATACCTTCATTAGACCACATAATTGGTAAGAAAAATAGTATTTAAATGTAGTATTTATTCCAAGCATAAAATCTATTCCTTCCTTATACATACTCTTATATTTTTTTCAGGAGGCGGTCTACTGTCTGGAACTATTTTTGCAGTGGGTTAGTACCTATAAAGGTTGGTAGAAAAGTTCATTAAGTATGTACACAGCTATTCTAATTATGTTTTTCTTTTTTCAGAGGAGGATGTATTGGGTACTTACAGTAGAGTTCTCTGTAAATACTTTCTTTCAGAAGGTATTGTTTGCAAGCATTCTTTATTTATAGCTTCATCTGAAGATAATCCTCAAGAAATGGTAAGTTTTATCCACTTTAAAAACACAAAAGGTACAATTATATTAAAGGAAAATATAATTTTAAACAAAACTGTTTTACTAATATTATAAATGTGAAAGTAACTCTGTCTGTCCGTTACCTTTTCACGTCTTAACTACTCAAGCGCTTACACTTATCCTCATTTACAAAATCGGAAATTTTCACAGGAAAATACTAAAATTAACGAAGACATTTTTTTACAAATTCTCCAAAGTGTAAGTTAAGAAACAATTGCCTAGTATTTAATGGTGTCCTTTATTTTTTCCCTATTTGTCTTTATTGTCCTTTATTGAATGATGTTCCTGAATTTTAGGTTATAATGAAAAGTACTTAATGAGAGGTATTACCTTTTAGAATTAACTCTTCTAATGTCCTTTTTTATATCTTTGACATTGTTTTAAGGTGCAAGAACTTCCCCAGCCTACAGCATCTCAGCAAGATGAGTCTGACATGATGTCTAACTCAATAGACAAAATGAAAATAGCTTGGAGATATGAAAGCCTTGGACAAGTGGAATCATCTTTTGGCAGTAATTCCAATTTTGGCCATAATTTTGACTTGAGCAAATACATTGATGGGGAAACAATAAAGAAAAGTGATATAGAATATTGGACCTGTGATTTTAGAGAATCCAACACCGCAGTAGAAAACAATAAAGGCTGGTATTGATGTTTGTTTGTTTAGTTACTTCTAATGTACCAGTTCAAAGATGCTGAATCCATTACTAAAATGATTCTTGAATAATAGTTTCAAGACGCTTTGGTCAAGTGGTTTAACTCTCTGTCTCAGGAACATGGTTTTGATTCCCGGTAGGGACTAGAGCTAATTTTCCTAATCTCTTATCCCTTTATTACGACTAATTTTTGTGGTCCTTTGATGGTCGCTATAACCAATTTTCACTGTACGATATTGCTGTGAGAAATGAACACATTGCCAAAGCCTATACTTACGTAGTAACTTATTAGTAATCTGTGCCTATACTCTTTTATTATTCCAGTGTTTCTTTTGTTTAATAGGATTCCAAAATGTTTTATACTACCAACTTATGGTGAAGATAAAAGAGATGGTGGCAAAGTCGAATAATATTCTCCGAATCAACATTCAGTCTCTAGGATCTCCCGCTTGGATGACGAAGGACTGTGGTTCAGATACGACTGTCAGCCATTATGGACAGGATCTGTTGAAGTTTGTCTACTGTCTCAAGATTATGATTAGAAATACCAATGCAGTGGTATTTCTAACACTTCCATCACATTTGTTTGACGTATGTATTTATGTATAAAAAGTTTAAACTTTTGTTTATCATAGAAACTGTTTTTTTTTAATATTATTTAAAGGTCGTCAGACACAATTATTTTTAATCTGATTTTGTTAATTCAACTTCAATTCAAAGAATTATTCGGAGAGCCCATTTCCCTATCCCTTCTTAAATTACGGTCTTGCCCTTCCAGCACCCGTGGCGTTGCTTGTGTTATAGGCGGCGGTAGCCACCTACCATCAAGGTCTGAGGACCTTAACAAAAAAAAAAAAATTTTATTCTGAAAAAATTTGTTTTCGTTTTTTTTTTAAGAACTTGTAATTTTAAATTTTATTTCATATTGTTCTTAATAATTAAAATGGATTTTTCTTTTCAGGATAACAATCTAATGAAGAGACTGTTGTATTCTGTAGACAATGCAATAAGAATAGAATCTTTTGCAGGCTCGAGCAAAGAAACAAATCCAGTTTATAAGGATTATCATGGTCTCGTACATATTACAAAACTCTCAGCGGTGAATTCACTAGTGCCTTTTGTACCCCCAAGTCTAGATCTAGCGTTCAAGTTAAGAAGAAAGAAGTTTGTTATAGAAAAGTTACATCTACCTCCAGGTAAAATAGTATTCTAAATTTTATTTACAGTTGGGGTAGTTCAAAATAATGGAAAAGGCAAACATTATTATGGTTTCCCATAAGTTTCTAGATTAAAATTTTTTATATCTTAACGCCCGACGCAAAAAAGGAGTTATAAGTTCGACGTGTGTATCTGTTTATGGAATCGTAGCTCTCAAACGGATTTAATCAGTCTTTTGTTTGAAAGCTGACGTAATCGAGATGGTTTTTAGCTATTATGAAGATCATCATGCCATTTCCTAGTTTACAAAGGGATTTAACTAACTTTTACAGGTTCGATTGATATGAAATTTGGTATACTTACTGTTACTTTGGTGGTATTCCCATGACATGGTAAATGCTGCAGCGAAGAAAAATTGTGCATTTTCCAATTTCCCTGAAAGTACATAAACTTTTTGCTATTTTCTGATATCCCAGAATATTGTTACTTGAACCCAATAATATCTAAAAAATCATACTTTGTATATTTTTCAGAACTACAAGAAACGATCGAGCGAGAGCAAGACGACATAACTGCAGTACCGTCATCAGTATCTTGTGGAGGGTTTAAGAAAAAAGATATCGATTTTTAGTATATTATATATTACATTTAAGATATCCTATTTTAATAATATATGTTTTAAGATTGTAGTAATTACAGTCTTAGGAAGGAATTTTTTTTAAATGTTAATTATTTTTATTTTGGTTATATCTATATATAGTATATTTGGTAAATTCGGTGTGATAAATGTGATAACTGACATTTGTTTTGCCGCGTCCCCAGTCAATTTTTTATATTTTTAGACGATCCTTGGGAAACTAACATTTTTCCAAAAGAAAAAGTGTCCTATAAGTTAATCCAGGTAATAAACTATGTGTGTGCCAAATTTCATCCAAATCCGTTTAATTTTCGCATTTATAAAAGATCATGAAGTTCTGGGATAATATTTTTTTGCTGGTGCTTCAGAAATTAACTATTAACAACAATATTTCTTTTTATAATTTTAAGTTATTATTAATTTAAAGTATTGTACATTATTTTTAAACTATCGTAAATATTTTCATTTTCACAACTGTGGCTCATTTACCTGTATCTAATATTTATCGGAGAATTTCCAAAAAATGACCCACAGTTATGAAAAGGAAAATATTTTAATCCTTGGAAAGTAACCTTGGAAACTCCTTGGATTTTAACCTTTGGAAGTAGATCAGTAATTCTGCAGTGATAAAGTGCTCATTTGTTCATTTTACGAAATGGAAACTTAATGTATCTTTGTTATTATTAAAAGGAAATGGGATTCAAGGGCTGTAAATAATTATCCTAGGATCCCATGGGATCCTAGACCTGGTAGCCAAATGGAGGGAGGCCTAAATTTAATATTTTTAAAAATAAAAACTATAAGTAGTTACTGTATAATATGTTGTACATATTATTAGGACATAATATGTCGTACACATTATTAGGACATTAATTCATATTATAATAATTAATTTCTGGAGCCCCAGCAAAAAAATATTATCCCAGAAACTAATGTTCTCTACGACTCCCAGAAACTATGTAGTTCTCCCAGAAACTAATGTTTACCATTTTGCATTCTCTACGACTCGAAAATTTCACAAGTAAAAATCATAAAATTTCATTAGTTGTTTTTAAGGGCGACTTTGTAGGAATTATTGTGACTGTGTAACTTGTCTTGTCCCATCCCTATAATAGTATTATTCGCATAAGAGCAGATTCTTATATCGCTCAAATATTAATAAAGTTATTGATGTTACTTTAAGTATTTTTTAAATTAATGGATTTAAAAAAATCTTATGGGAGCCACGGTAATTAAGTAATTATTCTTGAATCCTATCGAATGACAATGGGATTGAAAGAGTCATAAATTGTCAATAAAAGTGGAAATGCAAAAATGCAAAAAAATATCCTAGGATCTCATGGTATCCTAGACGTAGGAGCCAAGTGGAGGGAGGCTTTATCTATATATGTATATAAAAGGCAATGTGTGTATGTATGTATGTTCCCTATGGACTCCAAAACCGCTGAACCGATTTTGATGACATTTTCAGACAATCTTCAGATTAGCTTGGAAGCGATCGGACGCGGACGAAGTCGCGGGCAAAACCTAGTTTGCCTATAAAAAATATTTAGAAGTATCGCTGCGACGACCGTGGCGCCAATTTTTTATATTCTTAGTCGCTTCCTAAGGAACCTAACATTTTTCCAGGATAAAAAGTGTATATTTTAATCCAGGTAATAAAGTGCCCATCCAAATCCCTTCCGCCGTTTTTGCGTTATGAATCACAAACATGCAAACTTTCGCAGTCCTATTGATAGTATTAATTAGATTTTTTTTTATATGAGAGGTAGTATTAAGTAGTTAAACTTATTGGTAAGTACTTAATTGTTAACATAAAGCGGTCTATATCGCATTGTTTCTTACCGTTTCAACATTCGTAACAACACAAATAACTCATGCATTAATTTTGAACCAAAATGCCTTAATTATTAGTCACCCCGCGTGTTCAACAGAGCGCATCTCCCTAAACCCAACGAATCTATTCAATGTATGGTTATTATTCACATGCTTTCAAAGCACCTGTAAATTCAGTACAATACGCAACGCGTTCCTACACTACTTTGTTTATAGTTGATGTGAAGCCAATAGCATTCAAAAGTTCGATATCGAATTGTTATAAGTGATTTATCCTCGAAATGAGATGCAAGAGAATTTTTAGTGCAAATACACTGTTTGGATTTTTCAATACAACATTTTTTGTAAGTAATTTGTTTAATATTATTGTCATTTTAAGTAGATAAGTCTAATAGAAATTCATCAGTTTGTACGAGATTTTTTTATGTTGAGATCGACAGACAGGCCGGCGGTCCATTTGATGGTGGGTGTGGGTGACTATATATTGAACCTACCGTCGCCAATAACACAAGCAACGCCACAGCTGCTGCAAGTGAGCTGCCGATTATAGTAATAGGATAATGGAAGGGGATAGGGAAAAGGGCTATGGCATCCCTTAAACATAACAGCAAACATGCTGTTATTTTACGGTGGTAAGGTGGTGGTTACTATCGCCAGGCGGACTGCGGTGTGCCCTATCATAACTATCCAGACCAGCTATTTTTGAAAAGTTCTAAAGTTGAGGAATCGAAACCGGAAACCCTGAGACGGAGCGGTAAGGTATCACTCTAACCACTAATCCAACCGGCTCTTCAAATATATTTTGTAAAGTTAAGATAAATATTAAGAAGAGAGCCTTACCTCAAATATGCTTAGGCAAGAATATACTGAATAAATATATGGTTATTTCAAATAGATGTAGGTATTTTTATGTAACGGACATACGGATTTTCAAAACTTGATTCTCTTGTTTGAGATTTTCTTATATTTTCAATCAGAAATGAAACCAAATGTTTTTACTACTTAGGCGAGCGGTGTGGCAGAAGTTGTGTGTGGCTTTCTGTTGCTTTGCGACTCACAACGGATTCTACTTTCTCGGCTGTTGGCGGCTCCTGATGGCGCATTGACAGAACCACCCTTCTACTATTTGGCGCTCGCTTTATTATGTTGCGGACTTGTCGTATGCGCCACCGCTGCTCTTGGATGCTGGGCGACTTACATTCCTGGATATATTATACTGATTATTGTAAGATCATAATTTGATTGTATTTTACTTCTATTATAAAGTAGGAAGGCAACTACGCCTTCGCATAATACTGATGCGATAATGATAAACCTTTAATGAGATAATGACTTTCCTTCCGGTCACGTGATTTGATGGCATAGTTAGATTTGTCGAGCTACTATACAACCGTTTTAAAGGATTTATTAAGGTTAATCTGACAACAGGAACAGGGTGTTATACCCAAGTTAGACGTGTGTGTCTGTCTGTGGATTCGTAGCTCCAAAACGAATGGCCCGACTACGATCTGTTTTTTTTTGTTTGAAAACTGACGTGTTCGGTTCAGATCTGTTACGTTTGTGCATTCCTAGTTGACGAAGGGATTTCACTTACTTCACAAAATTAGGTATTTCATGACATGGCAACTTTGATCTGAAGTCAAGTCGGGCGTTAGTTTATAATTTTTAATTATAGGTAGTATTGTATTCTAGTATTTTTTGGTGGTGCTGTCTCTGCTGCTATGCGAGTGCGCAGGCGGCGTTTTAGTGACGATGTGGCCACACTGCGTTGGGTTGCAGAGCGCGCGCGGTGGGGCGGTGGGCGCTTTACAGGCTTACTATGCTGTGCCCGACTACGAACATTTCACTGCGGCCGTAGATCTTGCACAAACCCAGGTGATGATTTCTTTTGATTCGAGCAATCTTTTAAAGCTTAATTCATATAGCTTAATCGAACCCTCTATTTCGCGCAAAAAAGATAAGCGCGTGCTATACATAATATATATGTATTATGTAGTTTCACAATATACTTTATCATCTTATATTGTTACAATTTTTCTATTCTAATAATTAGTCCAAGTCCCACCTCAATTATTTATCTTTAAAGAAGATCGTCAAGCTAGTGCCATTCTCTGACGTCGAAAAGCGATTTTGTAAATCTTATTTCGAATAAAAAAAATGTTTTGAAAGAAGTAAAGAAGAAAAATGAGAATATGAGAAAAAGGAAAATAATGAATATTTTATAATTATATCCAGCATCCAATGTCTTGGGATTGTGTAATTAATATGTCTAATAAATTAGTTTCAAGTTATTTTCCTTTATCCACATTCATAACCAGCTACCAAAACGGAAATTTTCTTCGTTTTTTCACAATGACTAGTTATTATTTTTTCATTTTTGTGAATTTTCAGTTGGAATGTTGTGGTATGAGCGACGCGCGCAACTACGACATGTCTAACTGGCAACTGCGGCGACTCGGGCCGCGCGGTTTGTCTGTGCCGGGCACTTGCTGCGTGCAACGCGCCCCAGTCTCACATCTCAACCCGGCGCCCCTCAATGTCTCGCTCTGCCAGGACATACACGCCGACCCTGCCTACAGGCACTTGCCGGTCAGTGCACTACTTTACTCTTTTGACGACCCCGTTGGATTAGTAGTTAGAACGCTTTGTCTCACGGTTCAATTCCAGGCAGGGTCAACTTTGGTAATGAACTTTTCAAAGATAGCTCTGGTCTCAAATAGCACACTGCGTTTTGTGAATATTTCGGTGTGAGAACCCATTTCCATCCCTTTTCAATCCTAATCCTGCTATGATCGACAGCGCACTTACAGTTTCTGTTAGTTCTTTGTGTTATAGGCGAAAATTAAAAAGGCAATTGCTAGTCAGCACACTACATTTACAAACATTTTAGGCCTACGCAGACTCGGGGTACTTTTGGTTTGTAACACGCCAAATTTTCCATACTTTATCTTCCGCGAGCAATTCTCCTCTGCACTAGCCCTTAGCAAATATTGACCACAATACTTACAGATAAATACTTGCCTGTCAATGCATCAACACACACAAAGTTTGGTGTGTTAATTAATTTCGAAATCAGAATAACTTTTCTATTTGTTGCAGGGCTGTCTCGGCAAACTCGAAGAGTGGTACCAACAACAATTTATCGTATTTATTTTAACTATGTTCGCTATCGCACTCTTTAAGTTGGGCATTTTACTGAGCACCGTCATGTCTTGCATCAGACTAAGAAAACGTCGCCAAAGAATTAGCTCCTTCATCATCAAATCCGTCCCCAAAGAAAATATTTATGAAAGAAAAATGGAAACTTTGAGCAACGAGCCAATTACAGCCAAATACGTCCAACCAAATAACTTCTACAGTCCTCGAGTACGAAACCCAAGGATTTTTCATACGAAACCCAATGAAATGATATGAGAATTAGCAGCGGAGATAAATACTTTAGAGAAAAAGTTGGAGAAGTTTTCTGATTATTTATATAAACACCAAGCAGATTCTATCATGTGGTAATTAATGTGGTGTTAGCTATATGTATAATACTCTTCATACAAAGTGCCATAAAACAAAAGGAAAATATTACACACTCATACAAAACTTTACTTGGTTAAACACTTGTATTCCAATCTTCATTTATTTTAATAGTAATGTATATTTGATTATTGGATTTCTAAATTGAAATATACCCTGAGTTAAGCTTTTATGTTATGTTACTCTTAAACGTGAGTTAAAGTAAACAATGTTAAGTAAATCCACCTAGCTTAACTTACTATTGATTATGATGATTACATCATTACAATTTACATTCCAAAAGACTGAATTAAGTAGCATTTTCAAACTCCTTATTTTCTAAAGCATTTTCTCCGTGTGTGTTTCACTTAAGATTTAAGTTCACTGAGACTTTTTTGTATGTTTATAAATTTTTTTTTTTTTATTGTTAAATTAAGGATTTAATAAATAAAACATTCGTTCACGTCTCAATATGCAATATTATTTTCAAAAGAACATTCAAAAATTGGTCCTAAAGTTAAAACATTGTTAACAATGGTTCTGGAATGTTATCGTCATTCACGTTTAACTGTAAAATTTATTACAATAATCAGAGAGCTAAAGTCCCGTTAGACAATTTATAAAAGGGCTTTGCGTTCATGTATACGCTTGTCACATACGTCCTTATTCATTTCGTGATACGTTTCGCTTCTTTTTCATTTAAACCAAATCGGTATACAAACGACTTGCAACTAAAAAAGGTCACATAAAGGACGCTATGATTGTATAAAGATTTGTCAGAGAAAATTAAACTATTTCCAATAGCGTCGATATATCGGCATAGCTGATTACAACCGATATCAGTATGATTTGAAAAAACTTAATTTTTTTTAAAAATCTACCAAAAATAAACTTTAATTACATATTGGTTTATTACCACTTTGTTTGCCTGATAATATTTTATATACTAAATATATGTTTCCTTTTATTTCGATTTAGCATTTTTATTAATTTATTTATTTTAATTTTTCACATTTCACAAAGTCGATTCTCCGTAGAATATAGGCAATAAGTACATAGTTAATTAATAATTTGATTTTTTATCTAGTAAGCCACCAATATTGGTATCACCGATTATCGGTATCATTAAAATCGGCCAAAATCGGTATGGTATCGTATCGTATCGACAAAATTATGTATCGTTACATCCCTTGCTCTATCGGGTTACATTAATTATTTAACCTATCGTGTCCCATTAATCGCGTCTGTATTCCATGAAAATTAGCATAACTATGAATGTTATGTCCATGTATGTGTTGTATAATGTATATATCTAACACGACACATCAACTGTTCAACCAACACGTCCTATATGTGACCAAAACAGACGCAACGCTTATTGCTATCACTGACGTTAACCGGCTTCACAAAAACTAATCAAATAGTTATATAGGTTTGTTACAAATTTCAAAATAACTTTGACACTAGTTACAATTTTCTATGATTTTTGATTCATTATTTTCTTTAATCAAAAATTGGGTTTAGTATAATATTTACTAACCGGTTACTAATAAAAATTAAATGAACAAATTATGGGTCTTTTCCCATTATGTCCCATTTTGGGCACTCTAGGAATTGCAATAATAAATATTGTTAATGTACCCACAACACAATGTCCCACTTTGATTGTTATTGTGGAAATTTTGCTACTTTCAATATTATATTTAGTTTACTATTCGCAAAATGTACCGAGCTTTATTAAATAATAAAAAAAATATTGGGTTGTATAGTCAGAAACAATAATATGTAAGAATATAAAATAATTACTAATTTTTAAAAAATATATAAATTAGTTTAAGCTTAGACTAACATAAATATTTTTTGAAAGTTGCAAAATATACGCTATGATAAAAGCATAAATGGTACATTTTGGCTTCATTAAAAACAGTTATTTTTGTAATTCCTAAAATGTCACAAATGGGACATTTCTTGTGGAACATAATGAGAATGAACGAATTATGTATGGATACAAACATATATGGTAATATTGTATGGACTTAAGGTTTTTACAAGCAATGTATGTCTTTTGCAAGAAAATTGGTAGAAAAATCGAATGAATGGTAGAAATACAACACTCGTCTATGGCGAGGACAATGTTCGGCAGGTACATATAAAACTAAAAACCCAACACGTATTCCAGAATCCCGAAACCCACACTAAACTAACTATACATGAGATCCTTAACAATAACAATTCTAGTTATATTAATTGATACTATTCATTTATCTATTGACCATTGAGACCGACATCACAGTATAATCTACTATATATCTTAGGTACAGGAATGATCTTAATTAATTATAAACACTACATTATCTAACAATTTACATTTGCACTATATAAAAAGTGGGCCGTTCCCAGGCGGATAGAGGCGCCTCGCTCTTAAAACATTGCAGAAACTACCCACAAATAAAGAACATCATTCTAAACCGGGCTCATTTTAACTTACACTGGAGAATTTTGTAATTTCAGTAATTTCTTGTGAATTTTTCAGATTTATAAAATTCAGATTATAAATTATATTAATTTTATAAATAAAAATGAATATGATAACTTTTATTTGGGATATGCACGGCATTTTAATTCTTTCATTATGAAATCAAATCCTATTACCAAATTACACATTTTCCCAGTAAAATCTATATTTTTTTTCTTACGTAATGTTACACGGTAAAATAAACAGATGGCCTGATCTTTCTTTATATAAAATTGGTATATATCTTTTATATTGTCACATGGATTACGGAGCATCACTTGAGAACGGCACGACCGATTTTGCTGTTTTTTTTATGTTCCTAATTTTCAGGACAAAGTTTGTATAAGAGAATTTTTATATGGAACTAAGATTTTTCTATAACATTTTTCTGACTCTCTGGTTAAGAATTTTTAATTTTTGGTTTCGACCATCCTATAAGCAGATACCAATTACTCACTTGTGAATAGTTTCAAAAAAGAGTATTTATTAGGCGAGGCGCTTATGAAAAATAATACATATAAATAAATAAAAATTGTAGGTTCTGTTATTGCCCCGTTACGTCTTGTCATAAATAATACAAATAAATTCGTTGGCGATTAAATAAACGTATCTTTTGTGCTCGTCTCTTATGAACTAAAATAATAATATTTGCAATAAATATTCTGCGGAGTCGGCACACCGACCGTCAAAAAGTTTTTTTTTTTTTGCAAAGGTAGTTTGCGGGTTTGGTCCCATCTCGTCAGAGTTTCAAATCGTCAGAGTTTCAACTCGTCAGATTTTGAGTTTCAAATCGTCAGTTTCATTTGGTCAGAGTACGATCAAATAAATTACAATTCAAATTTTATTGAATTAATTACAATAAATAAATTTTAAAATAGAAATAACCCAAACGGATAGACCAAATTTGATAGTTTTTTTTTTGTTTGAAATCTAATTAGTTCGAAGTAGTTTTCATATAATTTATGAAGATTTGTTCAGCTGTTTGAAGATCATCAAGGAGGGATCTCACTAACTTCCACAAATTCGATTTATTTGTAATTTGGTGTACTGTTACTTGGTGGTATGTCCATGACATGGTAACGTTGACTTGATTCTACAGCATCAAATAGTCTGCGAAATACCCAACTCTTCAGCAACTTACAGGAGATGTAGCTTGTTGGGCTCATTGGAATGGTCTCAACAGAATGTCGGAAATTAGTTTATAATTTTTAATAACAGCATTTAAGCCCTGTTTATCTTTCATTAAGCTCTGGTGTAGTTTATTTATAAGAACAACTTGTTATTTATTTAATTAATTTACAACGAACAAAAAAATGTATAACAAGTAAAATTTTCTTTTTATCGCCATGAGTAGGTGTTTTTGTAAGGGAAATGTTGTAGTTATTAGTTTTAAAATTGATTTATTGTAATTAATTCACTTCAATAAAAATTATGAATATAATTTATGTTTGATTGTACTCTGACTAAATGAAATTGACGAGTCGAAACTCTGACGAGGTGGGACTAAACCGTTGTGCGGACACCCTTATTATTAGCTTACAACTTCATAAGGAAAACTCGATTGGTATCGTACAATCACTATTACATAACCATCTAAAGTTTCATAATAATCAAACAAATATCTTACAAAATACAATAAAATATTTACAAATTAATTTTATTAACAATCGTAAAAACTATAAATATCATAAAATGGATAATTTTTCACAATAAATAGTCTTATATATATATTAAAAAAAACAATGCGTTTCTAAATGTTTTCAAGACATTTGGAAGATTTGTCTAACTTGGCCTAGGCTAGCGTAGAGAAGAGGTTTTTTTTAAAAATTCTATTATAAATAATTCTGATGTTCATGTGTGATATATAACTTTGGTCATTAACTGCTTCCAAAGAACACTTTCTTCCGTACATCCTTTAAAATATTGGTCGATGAATATTGATTATATTTTCTTTATCTAAGGCAGTCACTAAAGGTTTCAGTGACACCACATGGGGCAATTTAAGAGGCGAGTAGAATCAAGTGAATAAATATGTATTTAAAGGATCATTGCATAAATATATTTTTAAAAACATTTATATAGTCCTGTTTTTTTTTTCAATAACATGAATACGTTTTAAAATTTCTATGAAGTGAACTATGGAATATTGAAATATATATTTTATGCTCATTTAATTGAAAGGAAAAGATTTCTTTTAATTCAAAACTTATTGTCTATAAGTGACTCTTTTTGGAAGATATCTATAATACAAAAATGAATCCCTAAATGTGTTGCTAAGCGCAAAACTCGAGAACGGCTGGACCGATTTTAATTCTGACTTCACTCATGGACAGAGGGAAAATCAGGGAAGGTTTTTTACGTAAAAAAAATGCACCTCGGGCGAAGCCGGGAGCGGCCCGCTAGTTATTAATAAAAATTTACAACATTCGCGAAGACATATTATTGATGATGAGAAAAATATATATTTCATGATTCCTTTAGTACATACATACATACATGTTATTATTGTAATGGTTTAGTTAGTAGATACATATTTTTACACTTGATTGTACATTAACGACATCGACTCGTTTGAATCAAAAAGATTTATAAAAAATTTCATTACAACAGCCTTCATGCGTGCCAAGACAGAAATTCCCAAGAATAGAAATTCTGCTGATTGACAGTCCAAAGTGGTCTATGAAAACAAGTTGTAATTGCTGAAAAACTGACTATTGGAGGTGCCAACAGAAATTGTCCCATGTAAGCACACTTTTACTCAAAGCGTGGAGAACAGATGTAAGGAGGACCAACGAAAATGTCGTTCGGCATAATTAATGTTAATTAAAAGCTCACTTGCCTTGCCAACGAGAGCTTCCATACTACGTAATACTAATACCACGATTACTCGTTAGTTATTGCTCTTAACAAGTTCAATGCTCTTAGCAAAAAAAACATGACATTTCTGAGATTTAATATGAATGTTTTGATGGAGACTAAAAACTAAAATTAATTTCATATCTTGTACAATTAACTTTTAAAATGTGCAAAATTTTTGACACATTTTAAGGTTAAGCAAAAGTTAACTGAGTGAGCAAAACAGTACATACACACGATTAATTTAATAATTTAGAGCTATTTTTGAGTAGAATTTGAGTTAAAACCAATAAAACCACATTTTTAACAATACGTTGCACGATGAAAAGTCCTCCTGACCTCTTTTCTCCACGACTCGAAGCTAAATCGAATGTATAACATCGCTAAACGTAATAGAGAGAATTTATAAGATGTCGTTCAGGAACGAGTTGTCTATGGAGTTGAGTAACTCCTGCGCCGTTAGACTGGTCGCGTCCGCTGAGGGCATGTTGTCGAGGAAGTCCAGACTGAACTCGGGCGCAGGTGGAAAAGAGGGCTGCAGGGAGGGGAACGAATGGGCGTGCCCACCGCCCGAGCCCACGCCCGATTGCAGCGACATGCTCTGCGACTGCGACATGTGAATGTTGCCCACCTGCTGCAATTAAAAACACATCACTTAGTCAACTCAATAACAAATTTAAAAAATAATCAACAATTGAAAAATAATAAATAAATAAATAAATAAACAAATATATTTACACATTCCACACAGCACCATCTAGTTCCACATTGAGCAACTATAGGCTTTTATTATGGATACCAGACATTGATATACATACCTAAATATTATAGATAGAAACATAATAATAAGATATTATCCTAAATTAAAGTAATTGAAGAGTCGAGTGTACGTGAGCGCCAAAAGAAAGTTTACTTAATTATTCTGTATTAGCTTATATGTATATCTGTATGTAATAGAAATTCTGTAATTAATAATTAAAAAATAAATAATTGAGCCTGAAGGATAACATAGTCACAGTTATTCAAATGGGCCGATTGTATCCGATTTTATTGAAAAACTCGATAGATAAATATTTCGGTGTTACTTGCCTGTCCCTGTACATTCATCATTTGATTTTGTTGCATAATCAGATGTGACATCGAAGGCTGCTGCTGATTTGGTACTCTGAAAATGAAATAACTCACGTTACATTACATAACCAACGTTGCACATTACATCAATGTCAGTCATTGATGACACGGAAAATTGTCAGACAAAATGTTTCCGAGATCAGCCAAAATGATTTAATATCCTATGCAAATTATTCTACAAAGAAAAAAATCCTATGTCAATATCAAAACAACCTGGACGAAATAAAAAGCTATAAAGAAACTATACTCTATCTCTTTTCCTTAACAAAGAATACCTTCTCTTTTTGCTTTGATTGAATCTTATCTATGTGTGTCTATGTAATTTTTCTGAATCAATCAATGAATTAACTAAAGAGATAACTAAAGTTTGAATAAACTTCTTTATCACTTAAACTTGAGTCTTGTTTATTATTTACAAATTGGTTTATTCAAAAATCTTGTAGTGTTGCTAAACAATTAAACACTCAAAAACTAGCGGAGACCGTTAAAGAAACAATATTATTGTTAGTTCATATGTAATTTTCTACTCCCCGAGCCAATTCCCATTAAATTTCGTCATTACAACATTATGTGGTTTGATTAGTCATTCTGGACATTGTGATATCGCTTATTTGTCATGTTGCATATGTGTCATTTTTATATTGAGTAAATATTCTGAATGTAATCCTTTTCGAGGGAAAAGCAGATAGTTTGTCGTTATTATAATATATGCTAATATTATATACAGAGAAGATTTGTACTACTGGACCGATTTTGAAAATTCTTTCGCCCATAGAAAGCTACGTTATCAGCGAGTAACATAGGCTATATTTTATAAAGTTACTCGGGCGAAGTCGCGTGCAACAGCTACTCAAAAATAAAATGAAGTACCTCTGTTGTTGATGCTGCTGCATGAGCTGCTGTTGCTGAAGACGAGCCTGTTGAAGCTGCATCTGTTGTTGCTGGGAGAGGCCGCCTGCGTTTCCAAGACCGCCCATACCGAAACCGCCTACAAATCACATTCATTTACCTCATTATATGTATGTACTCTATTGTACTTGGGGAGTAACTACATGTATTCAGTTATATTTTCTTTATGTTAAATCAAATCAAAATATTTATTTATCAATTAGGTTTCTGCAAGAAACTCTTATGATCGTCATTATAAATTTAAATTTACCAGGGTTTCGGAAAAAAAAGCCATAATGACGATCCCGAGAAGAAACTCAGGATACCATTCTTTCTTTTTATATAAAACACATTTTATTATAAGCAAATCAAAGTATATAATATATATACAATAGTAAACATAGTATGAGCTCCGAATCGCTTAAATCAAGGCTTCATTGATTAAGGTCGACAGACAGGCTGACGGTCCAATTGATGGTAGATGGCTACCGTCGCCAATAACAATAAGTGCTGCCGACCATAGTAGAATTAAAGATAAGGAAAGGATGGGGCGATGGGCTCTGGCATCCCTTACTCACACACCGCAACACAACAGCACACATACGTGCAGTTATTTCAAGGTGGTCTTCTGTAAGGGGGTGGTTACTGCCGCCAGACGGGACTGCCCAAATGACTGCGAAACGCAGTGGTGCCCTGCCACGTATATGGATAAAAGCTGAATTGAGCTAAACAAAACGTAGACTAGGTATACATATATTTTTTATGTAATATAAAAAAAGTCCTCTTATTTTTTGTTTCGCTGCTTTGCGGTCAAACGTTTACCTTCACTGAGTTTTAATTGCAGAGTACGTACGTATTTTCATTAGAACCTATCTCAGGGTCAAAGGTGACACTTAATAGTGTCATTTGTAATTATAATGAGCTCCAATGTTTTCCTCAAGAACGCTACACTTTTCTATACGATCTATTTCGATAATACACTTATATAACAATGAGGAAATACCCGGGTTAGTTTCAACGTGGTTAAATTACTTGTTTATAGATCACTATAAACACTCGTATCAGATTAGAAATTAGACTTTCGTCATCTTTTAAAATAATTCGGTAGAGCTCAATGCAATCCCGCTTTAGTGATATACTAACTTTTGCCTGCGACTTCGCCCGTGTTGAAAGATAAAATATATATATATATATGAGCAATAATTTATTCAATATTTATTATTGCCGTTATAGTTTCTCTAGGCCTTGATTTTTTATTTTTACGATTCCTCGGTAATAGGATTCTTCTAAGTTAAAACTTCTTTAGGCGGGCTTGGGCAGTTGTTTATATGTAGAATTTGATTTAGTAAGCATCTCGCTTATATAGAAATATTGTATGAAAAGGATTTTGAGGAACGAAACGATAGCGCTTTAAATACTGCCGGCGCAGCGACATCTGTCAAGAAAAAAATTAACTATGCGAAAATAGAATATAAAAAGGGTAGTTAGCGTTGAGGAAAGAAATAGCGCGTTATAAGCTGCCCGCGCAGCGACATGTGTCATCGAAAAAAACAAACTACTTATTTCAACTTTTTTCAATCTAAGATTTCACTTGTGACGTGCAGTCCAAAACGGCTGATATTTTTTTTTTGGGTGGAACATACCTTAGTCCTTTTCTGATTGCTCGAGTAGTTAAGGCGTGAAAAGTTAACAGACTTATGGATTACCTTGGTGGTGGTGTGGGAACTGGTGCCTGGCGGCAGCGGCCTGCTGCTGCATGAAGACGTGCCGCCACTCGGGCGCGTACTGGCGGGCGTGTGGGGGGAAGGCGCGCGGAGCGGGGGCGGGCCTCCTCGCGCCCCCCGCCAACCCCACACCCACGCCCACCCCGCCCCCGCCCCCGACCACTCCGCTAGCCGCGAACCGCGGCTTGTACTCGGGAGGCGGCGGCCGCATCTGCTGTTGCTGGGCGCGGAGCATCTGCTGCTGCTGCGACTGCAGCATTTTAGCTTGCTGCTCACGCGATATGCCCGCCGCGGCTACGCCTGTAAAAGAGCGAAAGGATTTTAATCACCGCAAACTAAGGCGGCGTTCAAGTATTACGTAACGCAATTTTTAAAGATTTTTGAAATGTAACGCCCCGTAACATTTTTCTGTACCCTCCCTCCCCCTCCTTAAACGTTACGAACAATCAAGTGACCATTTTTACCAACAAAAAGGGATGCCAAATTGGGAGAAAAAAAATGACGTACAATACACTCGAAAGACTCCCTGTAAAACATAAATGAAAAGGGATGCTCATTTAGGAGATTTTAATTCCCTAGTTTTTTAATTAAATAAAAAACCAATGTTACGTAACGCGTTGTTCGAACCCCCTCCCGCCCCCGCCCCCGTAACGCATCGTAACGTTTTACAAGACCTCCCCTCTCCCCAAATTGCGTTACGTAATACATGAACGTCCCCTAATATATTTTTCAAGTAGGATGTCACTTGGGGACTTCCCTAAAACTCACTAACTATTAGAATTCGAAAGTTATCTATTAGAACATCACTGAAAGTGTCAAGAAAACAGTAAAACGATGCGACTTTGCGTAAACATTTAATGTATCAATTCAATATAGAAAACACTTTCAATTTAGTACGCGTTTGAAGTTCATCAGCCGATTTCCTATTTGAACAAAGGGATTTCACTAACTTCCACAGGTTCGATTGATATGAAATTTGGTATACTGTTATTTCGGTGATCTAATGCTGCAACATCTAGTTGTCTGCGCAACACCTAGTTCTTTAACATAGATTATTTATAAGCACATAAAGCGTGTTTGTGCTCAATAGAAACTCGAGGGTTAGTTTATAATTTTAACTATCACTTGTATAATGTAGAATAAAGTATATGGTCGCATGTATTAGACATACGTCCATGGTAGAATAAAGTAAATGACATACCCAATGGCGTCTGCGGTCCAGGTCCTTGCGCTGTGGGTTGCTGGTTGGGGCCAGTGGGCCTTGGACGCATCCCCTGCGAGAAGTTTATGCTCTGCGACTGTGACGCAGAATACGAGTCGCATCCACCGCCTGTAATGGCAACAGAATAACTTGAGTGATCTTTTGAACTTCTGAATCTGAATCATTCGTTTTAAGAATATAACATGGAATAAGTGATCTATACCAATCAGTGAGATTATAAGATAAGATATATTAGTTGTGCCCGCGACTTCGTACGCACCGTTATTTTATTTTTCAGGATGAAAAGTATCCAATATGTTAATCCAGGTATATCTGTAACTATCTGTTTACTAAATTACATTCAAATCCGTTCAGCCGTTTTTGTATTATTGAGGATCCAAACAAACTCGAATTTATAATGTTAATAGGATGAAAAAGTTAAATCGGGTTGTTCCTTTATCAAGTAGATAGGATATATTAAATAAGGAAAAATGTTTGCCAATTTGTAGTTCATTTTCCATGTTCCGTGTGCCTTTGATTACGACCGAATTCAGTGTTTACCCATGCGTGATTGTGTAACAAATGTAATGGTTAAGATCCATAAAGATAATTTTGCTAAATTCAAGACACATTCTCATTTAGTATCTTACTAGCAATGAAAAACTAAGGGTCCACTCCACCCCACTCTACCTCCCACCACCCTTCGAAATAGTTGCGGGCGGTGTCTCATACTGGCAGATCATCAACCTTGCAACAACGCGCCCCTCACTCTATCTAATATTACAGTATTTGGCGTGTCGGACAAATTATTTCGATATGTCGTCGTATGTAGGTATATATTACGTATTCGAGACATGAATTGTTTCAAACCGAGGTTATTATGAAAGTGATCATCGCGCAACTAACTTTCCTTAACGTGACGCATTTGAAAACTCTGTCGCCAATTGCAACAATGAATCGTTATCTCGACGTCGAAGCGGACTAAGTAAATTTTAAACAAAATAATCATCTAGTTGCACGATCGGTCGGCTCGATAAGTCGCCGTTCCGGAATTGAATCATCAGTTAAACATTTCATTGGTATGAGAACATCGGTGTGTTTGTGAGAGAGATAAGAGCGAATTGCACACACACACACTTAGGTACATACGGCGTCGACGATTTTATGTATTCTTTAATTCTATACTACGTTTAAACATAAATCTATACTAATATAACAAAGAGGTAGTTTGTGTGTAGGAGTTAATCTTCGAAACTACTCTACCGATTTAAAAAAATCTTTCACCAATAGTTAAAATAAAATTCCAGTGTGGACATATTCCACCAGCAATCTAAAAATTCAAAATCTAAAAGATCCAACGCTTGGCAAAAGTCAATGTACCTATGTCAGGCGTTATATTGCTTTACATATTTTGTCAAGCGTTAATCTGTTATTTTTCAACGCGGACCAAGTCGCTGGCCCCAGCTAGTATAAAATAAATCTATAGACAAAAAAACAGTTCACTGTTTTCTCATTTGTTTGTAAATAAATTTTCTTTACTTTTGTTTAGTAGCTATTTACGAGCCTTAATGTGTTTTTTTTTTTTCATTTTTGTATTGATTATGGTAAAATTTCGACCACTGGACAAACACTAGTAGGTTTAATTCGAAATCGTCTTCATCGCATAAGAACCAAATTATTGATCACCTAAAATGGTGACGACTTAATAACTTAAAAAGATAAATAATGCTGAATCTAAACAATACAATCTTGTCAATTAAAATAATCACTAGATACGAATAGCCTTCTGTGCATAATTTTTGTAACGCATCAGTATTAAATTTATCTAAGAGTAACTTGTACATCATCGCTTTGATATTTTGTTACAGAAGCGTATGCATTGAACTTTTAAGTCTTGTTCTGTATATAGCTAAAATAAATACTACATTTCTTTTAACAAAATCATGAAATTATTGTCATTACAGTTGACAACCTTTGGGGCGATTGTGTATGGTGACGTCAGTGGCAACTTTTTTATTATTAAAAATACCAGTGGTCGGAATTCGACGGTAAATAAAAGATTATACATACATACATATTACGTACATAGGTACAATAGTGTCAAACGTGTTTGCTTGTGTCAAACACCTGGTATTTAATGTAATTATTTGTAATGTATAATTATTATATAATACAAAAATTATTATTAAAACTAACTTTTTTAAAATTTCATTCTCCTCCGTCCGCGCAATTTTCTTAAAAAGGGACCTAAAGTTTTCATATCCCGTATTAATATAAATATTAACAAGGCCCACGACTTCGCACGGATGAAATATATTATATGCACAAATCGTCCTAGTTTACCGCTCTTCACATTAGCGAAAGCCGTAACAAAATCCTTTACACGGTTCAAAAGATGTTAGATGTGAAACGGATAGTATAAATGATAAACGAGTGACATCAGTGGAATAATTTCAATATAAATTTACCCTGATGATGTTGAGACGAGGGCGTCCCCTGGTGCTGGAAGTTGGCGTACATGCCTTGTTGTTGGGCGACCGACACGTGCCCCCCGCCGCTCACCTGCATGTGCTGCGCCGCTGACACCTGACAATCACACTCACACATCACACAAACCGGTCCAAGCGGCTCGGCTCAAATTTAGATCTCACCGCAACACAATATTTGCATTACAATGTTCTCTATACTATACTAACAGTCCTTTGTTATAAAACACTATTAAAACGTTACATATAGTATACAAATCGACGTTGTCAAACCAAAATTTGCTATGTGCACTTTTTTGTGAATAAAGTGCTAAGTGCTTGTGAGCACTATTTGTCGACCTCTTAATAAAATATGCTATGTGTAGCAGCTATAGAATCTGTTATCTGCAAAATGAACTCAATTATCAAAATAATAAGTAAACTATTAAATTTCAATGTTTAAAACACAAATAACTTTACGTACAACAATCCTAAGTTTCAAATAAAATTCTTTTTTTAACAAACCTTCATGTAAACATTTTCAGGAAAACTTGTTTAAAAGTATACGTTTTGCACATACCTAGCAGATTTTGGTTTGACAACGACGAAATGATACATTGATTTTCGCTTTGGCGAAAATGATACATTGATTTTCGCTTTGGCGAAAATGATACATTGATGTCTTGGAGTGGACGTCTGTCAGACTGTGATGATGGTCAAGATTCAAGTCTGTATGAAAAGGTTAAGGTGATGAAAGAATCTCTAAACACTACTAGCACTTAATTGGATCAATTCAATTCGGGCCGGTTGTTTGTGTCGTTTACTGTTTATAACACTTCATTAAAATTTGTCACCACCCGCTGCTCCAAGTGTCTATATTCTTAGTCTTTGTAAACACAAAACAAAACAATCTCTTGCCATATGTGCTAGATAAACAATTATATATCGTTAAAGTTAAAGAAGGTGTTATTTGTTAAGGTGTGATAACTAACCGCAAAAGCAGAGCAGGAAAACAAGCATTTTCGATTTGTAAGCTGTTGACTTGAAATCTATGTTTCATAATATTTCTAATATATTATTATAATTGGACTTTATTGTCCAAAGATTATATGATTTTCGCTTATTAATACAATATTATAAACGCGTTTTTTAATAAACTGTTAATAACAATTTTATTTAATACTAGCTTTCGCTCCCGACTTCGTATGCGTAACTTGGAGAATCTGAACAACCCATTCACATTTGAAATCGATTGGGCGGTTCCGGGGATTAGTTGAAAGGAAATCGTTACACGTGATTTTTAGAATTATATTAAGAACCTATTAAGAAAAATGTTAGGTATAATTATTGTCTTGATACGACACGACACGATTTCATATTGGACATACAATTTTAAAAAAAAACGAGACCGATTCGATTCAGCAAACCCATTTTAAGTGTCTATTTTTAACCCCCTCAATAAGCAAAGTATGTCTACGAGAAACACTATTACTGGATTAAATAACCATTAGGTGCTATGGTATTTTAAAACAAATAAAATTTGTTTTAAAAGAGCTGAAACTTGAAAATGTCACTCAACAAACGCAAAAGCACTTATATGGGTATGTATATACCTTTGGTCAATTTTCGTATTCATTTTTCATAAGTAGCTACGACAAAGGATTTTTTCTTCTCTGTGTCGTAACTGGTTGTGAAAACGGCTTTATTTAATGCATTTATGTACATATTGCGAAGGTGAATTAGATTTTATTAGCGCGAGTTGGTTAATAATGCACATGAGGTGGTTGTGAGCAGATATTATGACAATCCGGTGGTAGCGCGCCACAAACCAGTTTGTAGATCGCTCCTCCCGTCCGCTGCACCCGCGATTTTTGTAAGTCACCGTCAACATTATACGAAACACAGGCCGCTAAGCCTTATTGTAAAGCCAGACGGACTAACGGCACCTGTATTATCTGGTCGCACATCACCTTTTCAAATGAACCGAGGATTGTTATCAGGGACACGAGCAGGTAAGGGACCGGTGTCCCACGAGAACGGAACATACACGGTAACGTTACCATATTATTGTGATTTTTACGCAATTACATGTTTTAAACAAACATTTTATACACGTTTAACTACATTTTAATATGTGTGGTTAAACCTTTCGATGCGATTAATTATCGCATGGTAATACAGAAAAACAAATTTATTTGTCACCTTGGGTTGTGGCTGCGTAGTGGATACGGTCGTGTGTCTTACTTGAATACGTGTACGTTACATATGATATTATATTATATTAAGCGTATTATATTATACTAGTATTTGCCCGCGACTTCGTCCGCGTCTGATCGCTACCAAACTTCACAGTAACACCCGCTTGACTAATCTGAAGATTGTCTGAAAGTTTCATCAAAATCGGTTCAGCGGTTTTGGAGTCTATAGGAGACATACATACATACATACATACATACATACATACATACATACATACACACATCGCCTTTTGTATATAAGAAGAAGATTAAGCGTATTATATTATGTATATATCCAACGAATTCGAAATACCATATATACCAATAAATTCTTTGGTCACTTAGCTATCGAGTGGTGTAATTAAATTTTAGTAGATTTTGTTAGTCACTTTTCTCAATTGCCTCCCACTATGGAAGCAAATTTAAAGACGTATGCATGTCATAAAATTAGATCAATCATTTGAGTATTTAAATCATGCAAATTTAACAGCTATTTTCAAAAAAATCCTGTTTCTGTTGTCAAGCTAACAAAACTTTAAAAACGATATTGTGATAAAGAGTATACATCGAATTTATGAATTAAATCTACTTCGTTTACGTACAGCTCTAATAAAGCTATAATTAATCTTCATCAACTTGCTATATATTATTTATACGTGTGTATACCTAATATAATTATTCTAATTGATGTAAAATCTCTTTATGAATGGATCCATATGAACACGAGAGAGGGCAGTCGTGATTGGCAATTGGCGACTTGTAATGACGTCACACGGTTAGGTGTGAGGCAGAAACAAGCACGTTCATATAATAGTCCGACGTCACCAACACCCACTACATTGAGTGTTCAAAGGAAAGGTTTCTACAGTCGAAACCATTGTTCAAGTTAAGCGATTTTATTTATACCATATACGCTACTAGTGACCCGTCCCCGGCTTCGCATGGAAACAATTTTTTTTGCAAGTTATATACTTACACAAACCTCCCTCGTTTATCGCTCTTTCCATAGTGAAAAGCGCATCAAAATCGGTTGGGCAGTTAAGAAGTAGTTAGCGGAGAAACAGACAGACGCGGACAGTTTCGGCGACTTTATCACAAAATATTGTTTCTTTTTTCTGCTTTAGTAAAAACTCAATTAGGTTTAATTACACATAAACCTTCCGTGAAAAATTATCTAACTGATGGTTAAAACCGTATCAAAATTCATTGCGTAGTTTAGGAGGAGTTAGCGGATAAACAGACGGATATATGCAGAAAACGACTTCAAATTATACTAAGTAAGGATAAGGAGATAGCTTTCTAACCGTTTATCAATTTAAAAAGGGTTAAAATAGGTCTGAAAATGATAAGAATTGAGTAAGTATAAATAATACATATGGATGAAGTGAACTTTTTTCATTAAGGGATCGGTAAGTGCTTGTAGCGAGACAGTGCGGAGGGTGGTGGTAGCAACTAGCGGAGACATGTGGCGTTCACATCTCAACGCAGGAAGTAATTCTGACGGGAATTCATTCTATTTGTTCCATTTGCAAGGTCTTAATCAACGAAGTACATTGACAATTATCGGGATTGACTGAGATTTTTTATTATATAGGACATATTATCGGTCTAAAACTATAGTATCTCTTGGTATCATGATGACGATCAATGGTGTAAACAAACTGACAAGTGTTTAAAGTAAACATTTAAGTGCAAATTAAACATTTATCGATCAATTTGTGTTAGTTTATACCACACTGATAAAATTATTGTTTCAACGAAGGTCATTAATGTAGGTAGTTAACTGAAACTTTTATCGCCAAAGTAGATAAATAGCTACAGCGATGTCGTCACTTGGTGAGTGTTAGTGACGGTTAGCATATAAACTTTAAAAAATACTTCTCTACATATTTTTCTAGATTAATACTAAAAAATTACAGCTACATAAATATATTTTGTATTTAAAATACTCAATAGCCTAACAAAGTTCAGAAAAAACTTGTCTTAAGTTGGTTTGTGTACGCTTCAAAAACTCGAGATTGGATAGGTCAATTTTAATTTGATTTCAATATTATGGAAACAGGTATTATAAACGGGGAAGGTTTGCATATATAAAAATTGCACCCCGGGCGAAGCCGGGAGCGGGTCTTTAGTTCAAGATAAAACAACTGCCTTCCGAATTTGCCAGTATTTAATTGACATAATAAGGCATTAAATATTGAAACACGGTAAGAACCGATTTAAATAATGTAGGTGCAAGATGGTAGTTAAGTATACGATCATACTTACTATATTTACAAATGTTTGTTTACAACTTTGCTTTGCGTTTACAAGGCAACATGTGGTGACGATATGTGTTCGCAAAACACGTTGTGTTACGCACGTGTTTCATGATATAAAACTAATTAATAAAAAAAACCTAGTTACATCGTCTTAGGCAATTTCTAATAGAACAAAAAGTAAAGTTAATTAATTAAAAAATTATTATTTGATGAAATATTAAAAAAAAAACTAAAACTGTAACTAAACCATGTATTCTTATTTTTAACTAAAAGTAGTAAGGCCATAACGTACAGAGATTGCATATAAGAAAATGTTCAAGTATAAGAAAAGGACTCGAACAAATTTCTAATAGTTAGCACTCATGGTATGAGGTACTCCGTGCATAAAGGTCGACCGCATTGACAGAGAAAGATAGATGTAAATAGAGGCGGGTCGCATTTTCTTCAAACCCTTCTCATAGTAATTCTCTATGGACGGGCAGCGCGCGCACGCTGACGCCGGTCGATACCGCACCAGACTCCCATGTTTTTTATGTCCTTTCACGTCACGAATTACCCAATAAAGAAGCATTCCAATTACCGAACGCATTACCCTGGTTAAATTTTATAACGTGTCGGGAAAGCAATCATAAATATGTTATAACAACTTTCAAACGGGAGAGCAAATTCCGTTTGAGAGTTCCGATTCTAAATACCTATCAGTTAAGGTGGTGCCATCTTGAAGAAAACGTAATTACATTAATGTCCAAAAAATTATACTCCTTCTATATACTCCACTCCAAAAAATTATAATTTTCAATAGTAAGTTTTGTTTTACCAAAAAATGCAAATAGTGTCTTGAGAGAATTATTTCACCAGTCTTTGACTTTATCTGCAAATTTTTTGAATTGAGCTCTTTTACCAAACCGTCATCAACCTGTAGACGTCCACTGCTAGATATAGGGCAATGACCGTAATATGATCTTGTTGAACTCGAGTGCATCCCTTACTTTTATATTATTTTCTTCAAGGCCCATTTAGAAGTCAGAAAATTTAAAACTGTCCATAAAAACATCATAAAAACGAGATCATTAAAAATATAGATGGAAACTATCAATGACTTACCTGAAGATTTAAATGATGCGGTTGACTGAGGTGTAACTGCTGATGTTGAGACATGTGAAGGTGGTCTACTGGAGGATTAGGCCGCGGGCGATACGTGCCGTAGCCGCGATAACGCGACCAATCACCGCCCGCCGCTTGTTGGTGCTGTTCCGCCATATGCTTCAGGGTCTGTGCCGCCGGGGACATTTCGCCACCGCCATACGGTCTGGGCGCAGGTTCACCCTCGGGAGGCTCCACGCTACCCATGCCGCCGTTCAATTTGCCACCATCGAGATCGAAATCCTTCATAAACTCCGGATACTCTGATATTTCAGTTATTAAATCCTCGAAGGTATCGTCTCCGTCGTCCTCGCCGATAAGGTCCGCGAGTCCAGGAAAAGCCGAGGCGGCATCACGTTCTAGGGCGGCGGCGCACTCGTCCAAACCGACAAATTCATCGTCGGCTATTTCTGACTTACACTCCGCCTTGCATTCCCTTTCGCAGTCCAGGGGTGTCGGCACGCGCGGTGGCGGTTGAGATGGCGGCGGGGATCCGGACGTTTTCACAGCGTTCGCTAATGCTTTCACAGTTACGTTCGTGGAGATTTGCTGAGGTTGAGAGTCCGCAGCGGAAGTAGTAAACTCTAACTGTTGTACAATTTCTACCGAAAATTTAGTGAGCGCTTCTCCCGGTCCGTTTCCACCGCCAGCGCCTCCGGTGCATTGCAATTTTGCCGGCGGTTCGTAGTCCCCGCACCCAAACTTTTGCTGCTGTAACTAATGA
The DNA here is from genome assembly GCA_936446665.2 of Synanthedon andrenaeformis. Lineage (NCBI taxonomy): Eukaryota > Metazoa > Arthropoda > Insecta > Lepidoptera > Sesiidae > Synanthedon > Synanthedon andrenaeformis. Next base: position 4,891,603 of record OW387781.2, on the reverse strand, counting down.
AACGCTTATTGTTGATAACCTTGTGAAGCGAACAGATATTTTAATGGTGAATGTGCCTCGGTAGTAACAGTACATATATACGTGTAAACAGTTGCTGACATTCTTATCCTAATTAGAAACTGTGTTAATAATATTTTTTTTTAGATTTATTGGAAAATAATTTAATACAGTTTATTGACACATTCAGAACTCAAGAAGAGACAAATGCATATTTTTTATCTGTGGCTCAAGTAAACTATAATATTTTAAAAACGTTGGTATTACAGTTAATTAAACGATACTACACGATGACTCGAAATTTTTAGTAGCGGCACGGCAGGGCGCACAGCGTTTCGCATTCGTAAATTGGGGCAGCTTGTTTGGCGACTGGCCACCCTCTTAGAGAAAATCACGTGAAATTACAGCATGTGTGAAGTTGTGTTTCGATGAGAGAATAAGGGATACCAGAATCCATTTCTGTATCCCCTTATCGCTTGTGCAAGTAAAGTCCAATGGAGTTGTTTGTGTTAATAGGCGACAGTATTGACCCACCATCAAGTAGACGGTCAGCATAAAAAAACATTTAAAATGTTTTGTTGTTGTTGTTAATATTAATCCAATTATCATGGCTATCTTACAGCCTACTCTAACAAGTTAAACGTTAATATGCAGTTTTCATCCGCAGTTGATAAAGCTTGACCGTCAATCGTCTCTAATTAGTCGTAGTAATAAGATAAAATTGTTATAGGCGAGCGATCACGCGTGGAAGTTTTGTAACGAAATGACAACGATAACATTAAATGAAAACTGTTACAGGAGAGAGCAGCTCTGTATATCGTCAGTCGCTATGTGATAAAACTGGAACATTATTGAGGTAAAGCATGTTCTCATTAAACATTTAACCGTCTGGCTAACAAATTATGTAGGTATTCTAATTTTCAAAACAATAACACTATTCGATTGCAAATGAAAGGTTATTTTACTATGTGTCAGAAAGCTGTGCAGGCAACGCAGAGGTCGTCGTGGCGAGTGGCGGGCGCAAGACAATGCGCGGCGGTCGTTGTGAAACTCGTGCATTTTGCACAATCACAACCCGCCCTACCGCACTCAGCTGTGACACCTAAACCGGCATCGCAAGATCCTCCGTCCGTACAACGCTGCTAGTTACCAACGCATAAAATATTCTCGTATCAGCATGGATCATCTTTCATTGGACAGGTGACCACTAGTTGAAGTCGTCAAAGTCCGAAACTACCTATCACTCTCTCGAACGAAGGTCATTTCAACACTTTGTGCACTATGATGAAGTCGCAACGTTTAAAATTCAAACATGACTAGTTTTGATTACGTTAAAAATTACTTTATCTGTTGCTAAGATTGAATGGTTTGAATGTTCAATGTTGCGTATTAAGCGAGTGTCGCGGAGGTACGGGAAGCGATGGCAGAGGGTCAAGCCAATTGACGTCTAGCAACATCCGGCATGGCGTGAGGCGACACGTATACGCGGCACGTGCTAAAACATCAATTATCTCCCACCATTGCCATTAATCCTCGCATAAACTTGAATTTTCTTTTAACTGGTTTTGTAATGGACATCTTAACAAACGACGCTTATATAATTCTATTGACACAATGTGGTCTAAGCCGTTTTTGATAGATTGAAATAAGTAGGAAATCAATTGGACTGTTTAAAATCTATTGCATTCAGCTGTTTGAGGTAAAATTATATATTTAGAGTGTATATGTATTATAAATTATTTGAAAAAAAAAAACGATTCTGCAAAATTGAGTCTATGTTACCTTACTTGAGAGAAGAGTGCTCATCACAAAATTATGTAAAGCCTTATAAAAACGTGACACGTATGGAACTTACCACATGAACACTGCTGTGCAAATTACCGCTTATAGCTGGCAAGTCAGGCTTCCGATCGCCTTTTTTCGCTTGTCGCTTAGCTTTTCCTTCAAGGAAGCGTTTCTGCAATGCGCTGGTCTCCAAATTCTGCTGTTCGCAAGCGCCAGTGAACGACTGATCAAACCGTGGCACACATTCTGTTTGTCGCCGACGATATGTTTCTATCCTCCGTCTGGAACAAACAATTAACATTGTTTATAATATTCATAATAAATAGATGAATGCAACCACGCATTTTTTTTAAATATATATATTACTAACTAGCGGTCCGCTCCCGGCTTCGCCCGGGGTGCTTTTTTTTTACGTAAAAACCTTCCCTGATTATCCCTCTATCCATGAGTGAAGACAGAATTAAAATCGGCCCAGCCGTTCTCGAGTTTTGCGCTTAGCAACACATTTAGGGATTCATTTTTATATTATAGAAGAATAAAGGTGGCGGACAGGCTGGCGGCCCACTTGATGGTAGGTGGCTACCGCCGCCTAAGGACACAAGCAACACCAAGGGTAGTGCTAGTGCGCTGCCTACCCCGTAGATATTTGTTTACCCCTCGCTTGAAGTAGCCCATATTGTAGCTAGGTGGAAAAACCTCAGGAGGAAGATTGTTCCAAAGTTCGCGCGTCAGCGGGATAAAGTTTCTACCCAACCGGACTGTGCGTAGTGGCACCTTATCTAAGTAATGCGGATGAACTCCACATCTATGACGCGCAGTACGGTGGTAAAAACTTGGGGTAGGCATTAGTTGGAACAACTCATCAGAGCACAGCACTCTCCATTGTACAGCCGGTAGACACACAAAGAGAGGCTACATCCCTTCTTAAACTAGGGGGTTCTAACCGTTTTTGTGTGAGCATTGGATCGTTAACAATTCGAATAATTCGACGTTGCAAGGCGTCAAATGGATCTAGCTGGTATTTTGGCGCGCCAGCCCAGAGATGAGAGCAGTATTCCATATGGGGCCTAATCTGGGCCTTGTAGAGAACAAGGCGCTGCTCCGGAGACCTATAGCTGGATTAGACAGCTTCTGCTACCTAAGCAACCGCCCGCCTTCAATGTCATCGGACCCCGCCTAATTGGGAGCCGTGTATCTACACTAATATACTAAACTTATTGTATGTTTGTTTGTAATTGTAAACACAAAAACTACTTAAATAATTCTGAAAATTCTTTCACCTTAAAACTAGATTGATGATATTTGTATATGTATAAAAGTATTACACATTTGAAATACGCTGAGAAAAATATTATAAGTATACTAGTGGCCAGCTCCCGGCTTCTCACGAGTTCAAAATAAAAACTATCCTATCTTTTAAGTTGGACCAAATTACACATAGTTATGAAATTTTATCAAAATCATTTAGGTTTAGTTTAGGAGTTCATCCCGGAGACACAACGTGAAACTTAATTTTTATATATAAGAGTATAAAGATATTGTTACGCGCAGGGTAAGATAAAATGCCGTTTAGGGGTATAGGAACACGATTTACTAATACAGACCAAGATGACTTCCAATATTACAGAGCTTCTCCAATCAAACCGTAAAACTTGCCAAAAGTCGTCGCTAATTCACTCTACGTCTCAACTATGCACTGTCGCAAATGTCTTCGTAAAAGCTCCCAAGTGTTGTTAATGTATCGCTAGTTATCGCACAACTGTTCTCTCGAGCGATCGCACCCGTATTTATACTCGCGCAGAAAGTTGTGGAAATTACTGGAAACTTTAAAAGTCGTAAACAAGTTTATCAAAGCTTCTCGAAGGCTATTACTGTCAAAGGAATCTGAACCTTATGTCGCAACCATAAGGAACAGTTTGCTTTGAAACGAATCAAAGAGGGGGCGTGGTCACCTATTCATTGTGCCGCCCCGAGCGCGACTAAGTGTGTGTGGAATTTTCCGCCGTCCAGATCTTACGCTATCGAGAATGTTCCATACTCTGATCGTAACATTACCCCCCTCTTAGTTATGATCGTCCCGATCATCATTCGTACCGTGATACTTCGTCAAACGGTCAATGTGTACGACCTTCGGTTTTCCTCTTTGCCCCTTTTTGATTCGGTAGGTGACGTCGTTAATTTTTGTAACCACATTGTAAGGGCCTTCCCATCGTGCTTGTAGCTTTGGGCTTTTGCCCTTTCTTCTGAGGGGATTGTGAAGCCATACGAGAGTTCCCTCTTCAAAACCGTTGATGTTTGATTTCCTATCATAACGGGTTTTCATTTTTTCACCGGTCTTGAGACTGCACTCGCGAACTAGCTTGTGCACTTCATCCAGCCGTTCGCGAAGATCGCTGACATAATCCGTCACAAGCTTCGGGCTATTCGGTGGAGACCCTGTTATTGCATCGACCGGTAGCCTTATTTCTCGTCCAAAATTCACTTTGGCTGGTGTAACACCAGTACTGCCGTGTACAGCGGAGCGATAAGACAGCAAGAAAAGAGGTATGTATTGGTCCCAGTCTCTCTGATGTGAGTCGACTACTTTAGCCAAATTATTTTCCAATGTTTGGTTAAACCTTTCGACCATTCCGTCTGACTGAGGATGAGCTGGTGTCGTACGGGTCTTATGTATACCGAGAAGGTTGCACATCTCTTGAAATAGGGTTGATTCGAAATTTCTCCCCTGATCGGAGTGTATTTCCAGAGGTACGCCATACCGACAGATTACATCCTGAACTAGCTTCTTGGCAACGGTTTTAGCTTCTTGGTTAGGGGTTGCAAATACTTCTGGCCATTTGCTGAAATAGTCCTGCACTACAACGATGTATTTGTTACCATCCTCAGTTTCAGGAAACGGTCCGGCCACGTCAATAGCGATGCGTTCCCAAGGTGCTCCTACATTGTAGAGCTTCAGTTTTCCTCTATTTCTTGTCTGCGGTCCCTTGACTGAAGCGCATGCGTTACATTTACGACACCAATCTTCTACGTCTTCCCGGCAATGAACCCAGTAGAATCGCTGTCGCACTTTCAAAAGGGTTTTCCTCACTCCAAGATGACCACCGGACACCCCATCATGAATATGACGTAGCAGAGGAGATACCTTGCTTCGAGGGACTACAACCTGTACCGTAACCTGATGTCCGGTATTAGACTCCCATTTCCTGCATAAGACTCCGCCTTCCAGGGCCAAACTATCCCATTGAGCCCAATAGCTTTTTGTAACAGGACTGGAAGCTGATACGTCCGCCCACTCAGGTTTCACTCCTTTTTTCATCCAATCTAAGATTAATCGCAGGTCGTCATCTTCCTCTTGCGCCTTCCTCATATTTTCTCCACACCAGTCGTCGTCTAATCCTTGGGTACGGATAATTCTTACAGATTCCTGTGACTCTTGTTTCCTGCAGTGTTTACAGGTTTCAGGACATGGTCTTCTCGATAGAGCGTCAGCGTTACCATGACCTTTTCCACTTCGATGTTCTGTTGCAAAATGGAATTCCTGCAATTGCTCAATCCACCGTGCTACCTGTCCTTCAGGACTTTTAAATTGAAGGAGCCATTTAAGTGCAGCATGGTCCGTCCTTAAGGTGAACTCACGTCCAATGAGATATTTGTGAAAATGTTGCAAGGTCTTCACTACAGCTAACAACTCTCGACGTGTAACACAGTAGTTCCTCTCTGGTCTGGAAAGCGTTTTGCTGTAGTATGCAATCACAACTTGTTTGTCTCCTTGCACTTGTGATAACACGCCACCAATACCCGTGTTGCTGGCATCCGTATCCACAATGAATCTTCCATTCCGTGTCGGATAGCCTAAAATCGGGGATTCACTTAAACGCTGTTTCAGTTCTTTGAAAGCGTTGTCACAATTTGCATCCCAAGAAAACACTTGTTTATCTTCAGTCAGGCGATGGAGGGGTTTGGCTATTATTGAGAAATTCTTGACAAAGCGCCTGTAATATGCGCATAAGCCAAGAAAGGATCTGACTTCCGTTTTATTCTTTGGTGTAGGCCAATCTTTTACAGCTTTGATCTTTTCTGGGTCTGTTTGAACTCCTTCCTTGGTGATGATGTGCCCCAGATAGCTAACTGCGTTACTAAAGAAGGTACACTTTTTGGGACTCAGTTTTAAGTTTGCCTCACGTAGACGGTTGAACACCTTTTCAAGGTTTTGGAGATGTTCCTTGAAGTCACGACCCATGATGATTACGTCGTCCAGGTACACCAGGCAAACATCTCCCAGAAGACCCACCATAACTCTGTCCATAAGGCGCTCAAACGTTGCGGGAGCATTACATAAACCAAACGGCATGACATTGAATTGCCAAAGTCCATTTCCGATGCCCGTAGAGAATGCTGTTTTCTCCTTATCCTCTGGACTTATTTCCACCTGCCAGTACCCACTTTTAAGGTCAACGGTAGAAAACCATTCCATTCCACTGAGCATATCTAAAGTGTCATCAATACGCGGTAGAGGGTAGCTGTCCTTCTTGGTAACGTCGTTCAGCCTTCGGTAGTCTACGCAGAACCTGGTTGTGCCATCTTTCTTCTTCACCAGCACCACAGGTGACGACCAGGGGCTTGTAGATGGTTCGATGATATTGTTTGCCGCCATATCCCTTATCATATCTGCAACTTCAGCTTCTTTTGCCCACGGGATTCGACGAGGTCTTTGTCGTATAGGTCTTGAATCGCCGGTGTCTATTCTGTGCTTCACAAGTCCTGTTCTACCGCAATCATTGCCTACGGCAAAAATGTCTTTGAACCGCATTAAAAGATCCTGAGCTTGTCTCAACTGAACTGACGACAAATTTCCTTTCAACGGATCCAATAACTGCGATACCTGGTAATCTGTGCTTATTCCTGCGTTTGTTGTACTGCTTATACGTCTTAAGTACTTCACTTCCTGACACTTTCCAACTATGCAGTTTCTTTTCAGCTGTACCTCTTCATTGCTGAGATTTAAAATTCTTACTCTGCCTATCCTGTTTGTCATTAGTAGTGTTCTGGCCATTATCCAATTAGGATGTGTTCCTTCATCCTCCGCGATGACACATAATCCGTTCTTGACGTTAGATGAGAATTTCGTCATTACTAGATTTTCTGATCTTGGGGCTAGTTTCACATCCTTTAAACAATAGAGTGTACACGGGGTCGATCCTTCTAAGAAAACTTCTTGATCAGGAAATTTGAGTACTCCTTGGTCAACGTTCAAAATACAACGGTGATTTTTTAAGAAATCCAATCCTAATATGCAGTCGTCAGTAATATTGGCAATTAGCACTGAGTTTGAGTACAACTGACTACCAATTCCAATTTCTATGTCTGTGTCACCGAGGACAGGTACTGGCTGGCCCGTTGCTGTTCGCAGCTGACATGTTGAAGATCGTTGCTTCCATGAAATAGTTCGTTTTAATAGTTCAGGTCTTACAATGGTGCGCGATGCTCCTGTGTCTATTGTGAACCTGCACGTTTTCCCGTTCAGCGTACCTTCGATGATTAAACTGTTTCCGTTAGAAGCTTGTCTGATAGTAATAGCAGGGGCTTTCTTTCTCCAAGCAAGTGCCTGCCCCGCGGCCCTGGCGACGCTTAGTTTAACTGCCCCTTCGTCAACTTGGGTCTCCATCTCTGAGACACTCTTTCTTTTCTTCTTTGGGCAGTCCACCCTTATGTGCCCTTTTTCACCGCAGCCATAACAGGTCGGACCATAGCGAGGTTTTCGCTCCTCGGCTACCAGCTCCCTGACCTTGAATGGCCTTGTGTCACGCCGTACAGCTTCCACTTCTAGAGCATGTGCCAGTGCACTCTTCAGGCTCTGATGGTGACCCAATCGCACCGCTGCGCGAACTTCGCCGTCCCTTAAGCCGTCTACGAATGCTTGGAGCAGGGTTATTTCCACTGCATTCGGTGTCGATATATAGGCGCGTCGAACTAATCTTTCGATTTCGTCAGCCCACTGCTGGAGTGTTTCCGTGGGCTTTTGTATGCGATCGCGTAGTTGAGCCCTATACGTGTGCTCCATATGCTTGTCACCATACCGTGTCTCTAGGGCTTCCAGTAGGGCTTGCAGAGACCTTCCTTCTGTAGGGAGTCGCTCCAGAATCAGTTGGGCGTCTCCTCTTAAGGCTAGAGTCAACGCCATGAATGCTTGATCCTCGGTCCAACCGCTGCAGTTAGAGAGGGTTTCGAACTGGTACTTATAGGCTGTCCAGGACGATGTGCCATCAAACCGTGGCAAGTCCAATCTGCCTTGTGTAGGTACCGGCGCAGTGAGAACTGCCTCTCTCGTCATCAGCTTCTGCACTTTCTCGGCGAGCGCTTGGTGGCGACTGTCGTTTTGGTCGAGTCTCTCTTCCAGGCCTTCGACTTTCAGTGAGACCCCTTTTACTTCGGACTCTACCTGTTTAACTTTGTCACAGATTGCTTCAAGGTTTGTGTCTAATTTTGAAAGCAACATTTGGCTAGCCGATTCCTGTTCACGGCGAGCGGCTTCCTGACTGGCTTGTATGCTCTGTACAGCGGCTTCCTGTTCACGGCGAGCGGCTTCCTGACTGGCTTGTATGCTTTGTACAGCAGCTTCCTGTTCCCGGCGAGCGGCTTCCTGTTCACGGCGAGCAGCTTCCTGGCTGGCTTGTATGCTCTGTACAGCAGCTAGCAGCGCAGCGAGGTCCATCGACGGGCACGATGAAGGTGCTGCCGTAGGAAGCAGTTCAGCATCGGTGCCTTCCTCCGGCTCCTCAAGCCCTCGTTGTCTCGCAGCATCCATTTCCACTTGTCTCCTTGTCCGTGGAGTACGAGTTCCTTCGTCCCGTGGCATTAACGGCATTCCGCTTCTGACACCAGTTGTTACGCGCAGGGTAAGATAAAATGCCGTTTAGGGGTATAGGAACACGATTTACTAATACAGACCAAGATGACTTCCAATATTACAGAGCTTCTCCAATCAAACCGTAAAACTTGCCAAAAGTCGTCGCTAATTCACTCTACGTCTCAACTATGCACTGTCGCAAATGTCTTCGTAAAAGCTCCCAAGTGTTGTTAATGTATCGCTAGTTATCGCACAACTGTTCTCTCGAGCGATCGCACCCGTATTTATACTCGCGCAGAAAGTTGTGGAAATTACTGGAAACTTTAAGTCGTAAACAAGTTTATCAAAGCTTCTCGAAGGCTATTACTGTCAAAGGAATCTGAACCTTATGTCGCAACCATAAGGAACAGTTTGCTTTGAAACGAATCAAAGAGGGGGCGTGGTCACCTATTCATTGTGCCGCCCCGAGCGCGACTAAGTGTGTGTGGAATTTTCCGCCGTCCAGATCTTACGCTATCGAGAATGTTCCATACTCTGATCGTAACAATATATTTATAAGTAGATATAGTTAAAAAAGGAGGTTTCGGTTGCCAAAAATTAAAATTAAAATCAAAACCACTTATTTGCTCATGAACATCGAGTAGGTTCAGTATCCCTATTACTGCCGGATTTGGCTGGCGACTTTGACACATGAAGAGCGAGGTTAGAGGAATGGGCTCCATCTCCAGAACAAGATAATAATTGTGAACAGATTATATTCATTTATTAGAGTTGCAAGCGTTAATTTTACTAAGATATCTAAGCAGTGTATTGTTACAAAACAAGGTGAAATACATTGTAGTAGTTATAAAACAACAGTAGGTATTTCTATCGATGCTCAGTCAGCCGCAACTCCCGCAAGAGCGCGGTCACCTTGAGCATGTTGATGCGGACACCTAGTCTAACACATAAAAAATTCATTACAAGCTTTTCATTCTAAACTGTGGCTCTTATCTAACACAAGGCTATATCGAAAACTATTTTACCTAATTACGTGACGATGGAAGAGGCAATCGCTTTTCCTCTCTGTTTATTAATGAACTAGATCATGCCCGCGACTTCGTCCGCGTTGAAAAAGCAAGCCAGGAGTTAGTTTCCTTAATTTTAGATGATCCCTCGGGAATAGTTCTTTTTTTTCTGGATGAAAGGTACCCTATGTCCTTTCTGGTGTCCCAGACAACGTGTATGCAGTAGCGATAGAGATCTCTATCGCTACTGGGGCCCTAGCCAAGATGCAAACGCAGTGCTTTCTACAGTCGTAAACGCTACGCTACGCTACGGACAAAGCTTTGTGATTGGTCAAAATTTTATGTGGGCGTTACAACAACCAATCACCGGGCTTTATTTTGTTCGCTTCGTAAAGTTCGCTAGGGAGCGTTTTCTTTAATGTACATCTTGGCTAGGCCCCCTGTAGCGCTTACTTATGGAGGCTAAGCTGTTAAAAATACCCCTTAACCGGCTATTTATAACTCTTCTTATAACGCTTGTGTGCTACTTGGATAGTAGGATTACAATAATTAGGAGTAAATTAGGTACTCAACAAACTGTATTTGGTTTAGTTACGACTCAAACATAGTTATTGTAGGCAAGCGATATTAGGTAATCATTTCGGTGCACAACTACATATTATATAACTAGGCAGTACCTACGTAGCTATCAGCGCGCACGTCATTGCATAGCGATGATATCAGTTTACCTTATTGGAATCGAGCGAATTATAATCCAATGTTCGACAAACGAGCGTGGACGTACTCGCCAACTTTCTTGTTTGGAGTACTTTTGTAGTAACTCATACATGTTGTTCTGTGGGCCTAGCGATTTTACATGAATTAATGTGTGAGCGTATATGTAAAGTGGTACCTACTTATATATAGAATAGAAATATAAGAACGTATAAATAAAAAGTTGTGCACTTTCCCTCAGAAGAGTGCACTGCTATGCAGTCGAGCGCCCCACCTGCGTCGCCATCACAGTTGTTGGCTGTCTAGGAAACCTAATTGCACGCGAAGCAACTTCACTCTGCACTTTCTCCACAGAAGACGATTAAAACAAACGAAACATATCGACCATGACATTAGCAATTCAATCGTTTGCCGCTTCAAGTGAGATTTTAATCCTTATATAGTCGTATACAGTTGAAGTCGCTTTACGCGTCTGTCTGACCTCCTAAACCACACAACGGATATTGAGGCGATTTTCACCATCAGATAATTTTTCACGGAAGGTTTTATATAAGTAGATAAAAGAGACATTGCTTTGCAACCAAGTCGCCGAAACTGTTCGCGTCTATCTGTTTCTCCGCGAACTTCTTCTCAACCACCCAATGGATTTGTGTATAAAAAATTGTTTTGCGGACGAAGCCGAGAGCAGGTCGCTAGTTAAAAATAACTAAAACAAAAGTCTACAATAACTATAGCACTAGATTCATATAACTAATTGTCTTTATTACCAACTGATTCAAAGAATTTATTACTATAAACAACATTATTCATACTACCGTGCGTGAATACTGCCCATATAGTAGGGGAGCCCAAGAGGGGATTTTGGGATTTACTCGAGCGCGTCAGATATTGGCAATGTATATTCCACACGTCTCTCCGATAACGGATATGTATTAATCTGCCGGTTTGGTTGGTGGGGGTTGAGGTAAAAATTTAAATACAACTCGAGCGCGTTAGATTTTCAGAGGGGATGTTAAGTGAACCCAAACTAAGCTCCCATTTAAAACGCATACGATTTGGATGTAACGCAAGCTAGTGGCAGCTTTTTGAAAATGCAAAAAGATTTTTGGCGTATGTCATTTTGTAATAATAGGGGTTAAAGTATGAAATTGCCGTTTTATTGTAATAGGTACTTCGAATTGACATAGAACCTTCATGGTTTGAGATTTTTGAGTGAAACTTTTTTCATACGGTACCTATGTAGTTCTTCTTTTAAAAAATGTGCAACATTCGATTATCAACTTTCAGTTGTTTTTTTTATTCAGCTTAGACAATAAAGATGGATACTTCGAAAATTCGTGTGATTTTTGAATACGAGTTCCGACGCGGAACTAACGCGGCAGAAACAGCTCGCAATATTAATGTTGCGTTTGGAGAGGGGACTGCTAATGAACGCACTGTGCGATTTTGGTTTAAACGCTTTCGTGATGGAAACTTCGATTTGAAGAACGAACCACGTGGAAGACCGCCCACACAGGTGAATAACAATGATTTGAAAGAGATGGTGGAAGCCGATCCGAGCCAAACTACCCAGGAATTAGCGGCATGGTTTAACGTTACCTTACCAACAATATTGACTCATTTGCGTCAAATCAATAAAATAAAAAAATATGAAAAATGGGTGCCTCATGATTTGACTGATCTGCAGAAAGAAACGCGTGTTGAAACTTGCGTTGCCTTGTTGAATCGATACAGAAATGAAGGAATATTGGATCCAATTGTGACATGTGATGAAAAATGGATTCTTTACGATAATCGTAAGCGGAAAATGCAATGGCTGACCCCAGGTCAAACGCCGCAACAGTGTCCTAAAGCAAAGCTTACCAATAAAAAGGTAATGGTAACTGTTTGGTGGTCTCAGCGTGGTGTTATTCACTATAGCTTTCTCCGATCTGGTCAAGCAATAACGGCAGATGTCTACTGCGCCGAACTCCGAACAATGATAGCGAAACTAGCAGTGAAACAGCCCCGACTTATGAATCGATCTTCACCATTATTGCTCCATGATAACGCGAGACCTCATACAGCACGAGAAACCGTTTTAACTCTACAGGAACTGCAATTAGAAACCATTCGTCACCCTCCGTATTCGCCAGACCTTGCTCCAACGGTATACCATTTTTTTCGTGATTTGGACAATTTTCTGCGTGATAAAAAGTTTTCTTCTCAGGAGGCAGTGCAAAATGCTTTCACACAGTTTGTCGAATCTAGATCACCAGAGTTCTATCGCAAAGGCATAAATGAGCTTCCTATTAGATGGCAGCAATGTATAGATAATAATGGTAATTATTTTGATTAAATAAATATGTTAAATTAAAAAAAAACGAATTTTTATTTTTCAGTACAAATCGGCAATTTCATACTTTAACCCCTAATACTTGAGCACGTCAGATTTTCATACAGACGGTTCAGTTTAAATTCCTGATCGTGCTGATTCTTAATCTGACGATTATTTGGAGGATTTTTTTTATTAATACAGCGTCTACAAACTTTTTAACGCCTGTAGACGGTCACCCCACCGTCTAAAAGAAAAACACCATATAACCTTTTTTTCTTCCTACCATCTAATCTTCAAAATCCATCCATTGTTACTAGAGTAACAAATGTGTTAAAATTTATATACTTACTTAAGTAAATAAGTATTAATTAATTGCATTAATTATCTGTGGACTGGTCGTCAGTGGTCGACCAACAGTCAAGTTGACGTACCAACCTGCTGAGATAACGATGATGATGATGATAAAAAAACATATATATATTTTTCCGTGTAAGAGTAGGAACATGGTAGGAACAAACATCCATACATCCTCACAAACTTTTACATTTATAATAATTGAAGTAGGGACGTAAAGACCAGGAAAAAAAATCATTAACAGAAGGAATTTTAACAGAGCTTGAAATTGATGCCGACCCCTGATTAGCATATTTACATTAAATAACCACCATAATTATAGCGTGTTCGTTTAGTTTGAACAATTTTTTGGAATTGCACTTAGTGGAGCCGCTGCGGTGTCATGCCTATGACGTAACGTGACATACAATTGAAACTTATCCAATCCAAGGTGTTTGTGTAGCGCGACAACCGCGCGGCCCGATGCGGCGCGAGCGCAGCGTCGCTGGTCAATGAACTAAACAAAAACATCTACTATATAGTTTATACATAGTGCACCGCGCACCGCTTGCACCCGCGCGTACACCGCGCCACTCATCCTACTTATTTTGAAAAAAAAATATCAACATTCAACTTTGTATGTACTCTTTGTAGTGCCTTTTTTACATTTTTTTATTTATTTAATCGTTTTCTTATACAAACATTCACATTTCTCAATCACAATTCATATATCCTCTAATCAGCTGGCTTAATATGATGACGATATAATGTGTTCAGGATATTTATAAGTTGCGGTATAAATATAAATAATACTATACGAGTAATATGATTATATTTATATTATATGTTTACATATTTATATTATATATTTTAATCTGCATAAAAGCTGTTTTGAACGTTATCAACCCGTTAAAAAGCGCTGGAGCGCTTATAATGCAGCAATTCTATTTAATCAATGTATGGGGAAAGCAAACAAATTAATAAAGTTTTGAAACGTGTGTGGGATACCTCTGGGTCTGCTGAAAAACCCACAACTCCCCCCCCCCCCCCCCACATCGTGAAATTTGTCCCCGCTAACGGTTTTTTTTAAGTATTTTGGGAAAACTTTAATAGATACATAAAAGTGTCACAGGCAAAAATTATCCTCATTCAATTCTAAATAAAATATGTTCTATACATTATTTTGATTAGTTTGACTGTTTTCAAGTTAAGCTAGTTTTCAAACTTAGTTATTTTAAAAACTGGCTATAGCTTGAAAACCGTCAAACTAATCAAAATAATTTTATAGAACATATTTTGTTTAGAATTTAATGGGGATAATTTTTGCCTTTTCAAGTTATAGCTAGTTTACAAACTTTGAAATTTAGTTTGAAAACTGGCTGTAGCTTGAAAACCGTCAAGCTGATCGAAATAGTGTATAGAACATATTTTGTTAAGAATTTATTGAGGATAATTTTTGGCTTTGACACTTTTTTGGTATCTATTAGTTTTCGCAAAATACTTAAAAAACCGTTAACGGGGCCAATTTCATCACGATGGGGGGGTGAAGCGTCAAGTGGAAAGAGGTGGAGAGTTGTGGGTTTTGATCAGCAGACCCAAAGGTATAACCCACATAAGTTACAAAACTTTATTACATAATTTGTTTGTCTGAAAACACAGAATGACTATACTATTAATTAAATCATTACATTTGTCTTCACAAATACGACTTCAGAGATTGAGTGATGAAAAAGTCACATGAATACGAAAGTGGTCAATACAGGAATTCATTGTATCAAGAATTTAACTTTTTAATATATGAGTATCTTTTAATTTAGCTTCTAAACCGCCAAAACGAAGTTGATATCCTAAGATATGAAAAAGTAATTTTGAAATGAGTTTTGTTTGTTTGTTTGTTTGTTTGTTTGTTTGTTTGTTTGTTTGTTACGCTTTTACGCCTTAACTACTCATTCGATCATAGTGAAATTTCTGTATCCCTGACAACGTGTATATTATATACATGTTGTCAGGGATACAGAGAAGAATATAAGGTACCTTTCACACAGAAAAAAAACTGTTTTCGAGGGACGCGAAGTCACGAGTACAAGCTAGTTTGCACAGAGATAAGGGGTGGGGCATGCGCCTGCAAGGGCTACACATTAGGGAACACATAACTGTTTAGGTACGTAAACTGCAGTCACATTCACAATCCTGCTTGAAGCGCCGGACTGCAAGGCGAACTGTCGTATAATAGTAGTTTCCTCTCTAGGTGTACTTATGTTGGTGAAAACATTGTAAAAGTCATTTAGTTAGATGTCCAATCTATACGCCATAAAGATACCCCATAATCAATGCCCCATCTAGTTTACAAATCTGCAAAATACCTTTGCAGAAGACCACAGGAGAGCCGGGATTTCCAAATGTTAATAAATAAGATCGTGAAATGGGTTAATAAATAAGATAATGAATAACTATGGAAGTAAATGTCATCCTTATCGCTTTAATAGACGTTACTACAAAACAATTTATATTTTTATAAAAGTAGGAAAACAGTTTTTAACCTTTGAACGCGAAAAAACTTCACACACAAATCCATATAAAAATCTAATTGTTTACGTAATCTATAAGTTTACGTAAATAAACAAAAATTTACTAGTTAAATGTTAGTTAGTGTAAACTTAATAATTTTACTAAATGAAGTGTATTGAACACACTAATGAACAATTATGGCTTCTACATTCCGAATAACTCAGCGAGCAATAGAAGAGGTGTTTAGAAACTCTTAGAGGCAATCAATATATATCCCTACAAATGATACCATTAACACAAGGGCTGATCCCTTGACTCCCCCCAACTCTGACTGTATCGATCGTTGGATAAGCTATTTTTTACAAACTTGAAACAGGACACGTGACTATAACGAAATCACTATTGATTTATTTATGAGCCCAGATGCTTCCTTAGTTAATGAAGGCCTTCGACGTATTTCAATGTCTACATTGTGCAAATACAACTCTCCTCAAAAAGTAACTTTCCAAAACATGATATTTTTTTTTAACTTAGTTATTGATTTGATTTTAAATCGCAATTGAACGAAATAGTCAGTTTTTTTTTAAATTCTATATTTAATTTCTTTTTCTTGTGAAATTCTAATACGATTAAGGATTCACACATTTTATATATTTTATTATTAGCTGTGCCCGTGACTTCGTACGCATTGAAAAATTAAAATACTTACAACGCCCGACATCTTTATCGCTGTTATGACAGTAGGTGCCGATTTTTTTATATTTTTAGACGATCCATGGGAAATTAGGAACCTAACATTTTTCCAGGATAAAAATTATCCTACATGTTGATCCAGGTAATAAACTGTCTGTATGCCAAATTCCATCAAAATCTTTCAGCCGTTTTTGCGTTATTGAGGAACAAACATACTAATTTTCGCATTTATAACATATTTATTAGGATGTTAGGATTAGGATAAAAAAAACCTTGAATAAACGAGCAGAAGTTTAGTTTGCAGTTTCATAATATATTATATGTAAGTAATGAATTTAAAAACTTTACAAGATAATGTTCGGTAATGAATGTATGTATAAGGGATAAGCCGTAACTTGTTATTGTTAGCATTGTTCATTATTATGCCGGTTGTATTAACCTGCATTTATAAGCACAGCGACGCATCGCGTCATAAAACTGGTCAATGCTATAACAAAACAGTGCACCTACACTTTACAATCTACGATGACTTTATCGTTGGAATAAACAGTAGTTTACGTTACATTCCAACAGATAAATAAATATATAATATAAATATTCTTTATTGCATAACACCGAAACAATTATTTGCTTTTAATGCTAGTTAAAAACTAGGAAGAAACCTCACAATTGCTCTTTTAAATAACATTAACAAGCCTCTGGCTTCGCACGCCACTTCGCGGAAAAAAAGACCTAACTATTCCCGAGGTATCAACTAAAATTTATAAAATATTTCAAGCGTTATATTGCTTATTTATATGTATAAATTAATTAATGTATTTAAAACTATATTGTGATTATTCATTTATTTATGTTATTAGTGACTGCTATATATTTCTCTAGTCTAGTGATATATATTATTTATGTGTAATGTTATGGACTTGGGCGGGCGTCCGTGAAGCCGACCATGAGGTCCCCAGCGGAAGATCAGCGCTGTGTGTGACTTGTAGCACACACAGCATATGCTGAGTTGGGTGCCTATTTGGGTCGAGACACTGGTGCATGCACTGGCAAGTAGGTATGGTACCATTGCTAATACGATTAAAATTATTCTTATTAAACTTGTATTGCATGTGCTATTTGTGTTGATTCAATAAAATTTCTTTTCTTTCTTTCTTTCTATTTGTTTTTTTATTTTTAAAGCGTAAGAAGTCGCGGGCACCAACTAATCCTTAAATATTATATAAAGACATGTCTCCCGCCGTTGTCTGTCTGTCTCTATGTATGTTCGCTATAACTCAATAACTACGGAACGGATTTTATTGCGGTTTTAACTTAACTATGGAAAGAGCCTTACTCATTTTCGTTACCTTGTCAATCTCAGTACAATAGGATGTGAAAAAATCGCAATGTAGATTAACGAAGAATATTTTTACTAACGCAACTAAAGTTCCAATTGATAGTAAATACAATACGTAGAGATAGATACCTAATTAATCTTTTAATATGATGTTTCAAAAAATCTAAACATATTTTTTTATAAAATGTAATATAATTGTACACAGATAATTTTGGGCATCGATGGTGTCAAACACATAGACATGACTGTCTCAACTCAACCCTACTTCAACATGTTCGGGGGGCGGGCGACGCGACAGAGTTCGAATATGAGCCCATAGAATTTAACCATCGATAAAAATACATACTACTTAATTAGTATGGTAGAGTAGTATTTTATTGAAGACTTATCGCAAACATTTTGATTTTAATTATAATTTAAAATACATAATTAGGTATATTATTGTCATTTAAAATTCATCAAATAATTAGTTACTACAACAAGCATAACTTAATAATTATTTGTTGATATGACAAATTATCGAAGAAAATCCGTTAGTCTAGCTAGTCAGTATAAACGAGGCATCTATTATTATTATTATCTTCTTAGTGGCTATTTCTGGTCTGCCAGAGAACCAGTATCACTTCGTCCATTGCTGAAATATTGTGATCGCCACGTAAACTAAAGCTCTCTACCTATACCTACCGCGTTTAGAAACTGTAGTACTTTTTTGATAGAGGCATTCCTCACGTCTTCACAAGCCATTGTGAGGCTTCCTAGGATGCGACTGCGCTTGTGCATCAAGGGGCCACACTCGCAGGCCACAACGAGGCATCTAACTAATCCATTTTGGGGCGATTCTGTGGCGACAAAACTGTACAGCTACATGTGTATGTTACAGCTTATTGTCATTCTTACCAATTTTTATTCAGTATTATATATGGGTGTATGTAGTGTGACACTTTTCTATCCATACCACAATCCACCTATTTTTTATCCTTACTTTAGGTAAGTATTTCTTTTAGTTTTCTTTTTCCTATCTCATTCCTATCATAAGAATTTATATTAAATTCTCATTTTTCTGTCATCAAAATCAACGAAAACTACATAGGTGTACTAACTTTTGTCCCATATTTTACCCATTCAAGAGGATCGAAATAAAAATAAAAAAAACATGTTCATCCCCAGCTATCTCAAGACAAAGTTTTACTGAAATCGGCCAAGGTGGTTTAGGCGTCAACGACAGACAGACGGACGACAACAAAACTTTCAAATGTCGCAATTAAATTATTAATACCATACCATCATAATCATAACCAGCCAACTTCTTCGCAGACGATACGTGTACTTGTTCATTTGCCAAATATGACAAAAAAAACTTTTATATAATGCATCTACACAAGTACATGTAAGTAATATAATAATACATATATGGAATGCACTGTAACACTAAGCTGCAATGCAAATAGAACACAACTCAGTGTTTATGCAACGCCTACTGGCTGCTCTGTACCGTTAGCCTAGCGCCGGGCATCGAGAATCGAAGTAAAACGGAGGGCAAAAAGCACTATGCAACTACTACGAACACATATTTCGGTACTCAAAGGTTTTTGTGCACTTTACCATCACACTTTGAAAGGGAAAAGGAAAAATTTGTAATGCCCATTAAGAGCAGGCCCCACGAAAAAAATTCATACGCTCACTCCGCCCACGTCCCGCCACCCGAGAGTTACAAGTTGCTCGGCGGCTCTCTAGGATTTTTTTTAATATATCGCAAGATACAGCTTACGTAAGGTTGAATATTGCGTACATTATTTGAAGCATGATTTGGTATGCACTAGCTCGGAACTAAACAACGTAAGTCTCAAAATTGTTTTCGTTAATTATAGGAGTAAAAATAAACCTAAGTTTATTTTATTTTGACAATCACTGGTAAACAATGTTTCCTTGCTACGAGCAGTTTTCTGGCGATATAACTCAAGCCGTTTAGTAGAAAAATGTAATATTCTCCGGAAAAGTCGCCGATTTCGATCAAAAAATGTATCGAATGAAAATCACCTAATTATGTTTCTGACTTGATAATCTACAGATAAAGGTCTCAAAATATATATATGTAAATTCCACATTGATCAGATATGTGGTTGACTCAACACATTTATTTAAAGTTCCCTTAGTTTCATAGGGCCTGGCCTTAATGGGTATCGAGAATGTATAACATACAAAGACGTGTTTTGTAGGTACTGTGGTCTTCCTTGTTTCAGAGTTTTTTTTATGAATTCTATCCACTATTGGTTATGTGCCATTTTTTTAAATAAAAAAGAAACAATACTACATTTGAATTGGGAATATAACACTCTCATAAATGAATATCTATAGAAATAAAAATGAATCCTCCGTATAAGGGTATTTAAAAGCAACCATTGTAAAATCCTATTATACAACACGTATGTTAGAAACATCCTGGAGTACTGCAGTGTTGTGTGGAGACCTTACTATGCAACTCATTCCCTCAGAATAGAACGCCTACAAAAAAGATTTGTCACTAGTTTAGCTTTTAGCAACGGAGTCACCATAAAAGTAAGATCATATGAAGGCAGGCTTCGTCTCTTCTCTATAACATCTCTGGAGAGAAGGCGAAATATGTCTGATATTTATTTTGCATATAAAATTCTTAGAAATTATATTGATTGCCCTCCGTTGCTGCAGCGATTTAATCTTCGTGTTCCCCGCAGAATCCCTAGAGCACCCATAACTCCACTATGTCCACCCATTCGCAGATCTGTATTCGGATCAAGCTCTCCTGTTCCAAGGCTATGCAAATCGATTAACGACATGAGCGATCTTATTGATATGTTTGCTGATTCGTTCACCAAACTTCGCAAAACTGTACTTGAAAATAATAGTTGATAATAATAGTTTTTTAAGTTACTTTTAGTTTAGTTTAGTCTTTTTTAGTTGCCTTGTTTTAGTTTCTCTTTTGTTTTTTTTTAGTTTATCTATATCTTTTATCTTTCCTGGTATTTTTTATTTTTTAATTTTGTTTGTACTGTAATCATTTTTTGTTGTTTATTTTACCTTTTATAAAATTTAAAATCTAATTTTATATCTAGTTGTCTTTGTTTAAATTTAGAAGTGGTATTCACCTTTAAGTGATTGCCACACATGTTTGTTATAGTTTTTTCATTAAGTTGTAAGTTATGTGTATAATATGTGTGAGAAAATGTTGGTGGATCTTTTGTAAAAATAAAATAAAATAAAATAAAACTAGAGAACAGTTAGATGAATTCCGCTATATAATACAAGGTGGAAAAATAAGTCGGGCCCTGGAGGGAAACTACCTTAAATCCTTAAGTTAGCTCATTTTACATAAAGGAGACATTCCTTTATTTTTAAAAAGAAACAAAACTGCATTCAAAGATTTTTTAAATCTCGCCTGGTTCGCCCGGGACTCGAACCAACTAAAATTAAAAAAAAAAAACACTCGCTATTTTATTATACTAATCGATAGGATTATTATTCATGATAAAATTTCTCTAACAAACATTTGGTCTTAAAAATAAAAATGATCGTAAAATCTAACATTAACTTTATTTTGTTATCAATTTGTTACACTTAAATTATTTAACTGATAAATTGTTCGAAATGAGCCCCCTCGTTCCGGATACACAAATTTAGTCTCCGTTGAAATTCATTTCTTGTAGCCTTCAGCAAAGTATTGTGGTGTATGCCCCTAATAACATATTCTACAACCGGTGTCATAACAGGTTTCATAAATAACATTTTTTACATTATGTTCATTAAAGAACTTGTGTACTAAATAGGTATTCTTCATGGATATCTTGTACGACAGACGATTGTAAGACCAAATGTTTGTTAGAGAAATTTTATCCTGAATAATAATCCTATCGATTAGTATAATAAAATAGCGAGTGTTTGTTTTTTTAATTTTAGTTGGTTCGAGTCCCGGGCGAGCCAAGCGAGTTTTAGAAAATCTTTGAATGCAGTTTTGTTTCTTTTTAAAAATAAAGGAATGTTTCCTTTATGTAAAATGAGCCAACTTAAAGATTTAAGGTAGTTTCCCTCCAGGGCCAGACTTATTTTTCCACCCTGTATATTTCAAATATTCGTTGGTCAGGTTCTTATGAAGAGAAAAAATGGAAAATTGTGGAAAAATTGGCATTCTTGCGAAGCCGGGAGTTGTTTGCTTGTCTTTAATAAAAATTCTTGTGATAATAGAATGTATGTGGGTGATTAAAAACACCAAATTACACAATTAGTAGTATAGTAATGAGTATTACACAAGTAGTAACCGAGTGAGATGCAATTTTTAAACTCTCCAATTGAGTAGTATTTAAAAAATGATTGGGTACTGGGCTATTGATAGGTACTATGAAATGTGTACAGTTTATTACAGAAAAAGATCAGACTGTCCATGTAATATTTTTAATAAAAATAAATTTAGATCATTAATTAATTAAGTGTTACACAGAGGAAGGTCACAGAAAATTTATATCTTGATGAAAAAAATTCGCTGTCCAGCAACATTTTCATAATCAGAATAACCACAGTGTTTCATAAAAATGAATAGGTTTTGTAGCAAGTCTCGTTTTGATGCTCTAAATTTATATTTAGGTATAAATATTATAAAATAAAGTAACTGTCCACCTCTGTCTGTATCTTGCTAACTTCTTCTAAACACCCAATGCATTTTGATTTACATAATTTTCATTAGTGGAAATAAGGTTTCCAAAAATCAAAAATAGATCTTTTGTGCTATTAATACATTGAACCTTTTTTAAATGGTACAGTCAGTCTAGTAATAACCTAGGCGAAGTTTGGCAGGCAATGCTGATACAATATTTTCATATAATATGTTAATTTAGAAACTTAAATAGTGTTTTAAATCAGGCAATTTTATAAAAACAGTTTTATTCTTTTCCTTAGAAAATTTTTGTGAGTATAATAAAAGCCAAAATTTTTCAATAATTGTGAGCTCCATAGACTCATTTCTTCGGAGATTATAACGATTGAAGTATTTAGTAACTACTAAAGTTTCTAGACCATTTTTGTATTTTTTTTATGATTAGTTATATTTCATAGATAACTAATAATATATTTTTAAATTCATTAACATTCAGTGCAGGAGCTATTGTTCCCAAATATTTATTTTTGGAGCCGTAACAAAAAAAACTAATCACATACAAAATAAGGTTTACTTTCTTTCTTTAGTTCTATACTAAACACTTTATACACTATATTAAATAAAATAAAATAATATTTAAATTTCAAATGTCTGACCAGATCAAAATCATTGCTTCAATTATAAAAATTTAAAAGTACTTACAAAAGTTAAAAATAAGCACTTCACTTTTACTTGGAATCTATTGTAAAACATTAAGTTAATTATAAACTGTGTATTTCAGGTCTCTTATCTTATATTCTGCGAGTGTGAGCGGATGTTTATATAATGATTCACAGTGGGTTAGTCACTTTTCCGACAAAGGCTTATCAGTCCTCCTAATGAAGAAACTATAATATTAAGTCCATTTTACAATAATTCATTGAGAAGAAAATAAGGCGTGGAGAAATCCAATAAAATGCAATTCTAAGTACAGTATCATGTTATAATATAATATGTCCAAACACTATATTTAAATATATTATTTATTTTTCTACTTGTGATTACAGAAAATTAATAATTTTATTTAATTAAAAAATTCTATTTAAATTTTGTTAAATAGATTTTCACTGATGACAATGCTTATTTGTTCTTGAAGATGGTTAAGTGTAAATCTAGTGGAACACCCAATTTATTTAAAGTTTATTATAGCAAGGCAATGGAAGGAAGGGTTATAGGTACTTACTACTTTACTTGATAGATAAGGCTACCTATATTTTGTCCATTATCTGTCCTTTTCTTTAATTTTTTTTGCAGTATCATGGTGCCGTTAGAAAAACTCCATTATTATTGATGAGCCCATCGGTTTAGTGGTTAAGGTGCTTGCTTTGCTCTGACTTGGGGGTCTCAGGTTCAATTCCTGGTAGGGCCAATTTTACTTTGAATTTCAAAGTTGGCTGTGGTCTACATGTGCAGGATTTCGCAAAACAAGCCTTTAAATGCTTACTTGGGCATCATACAATTGGTGTGATTAAAATAGTGTGGTCATACATGGGCAACTCTTAAAATTATATTATTGTTTATTGTTCAGTAATTTTGAAATCATTTTTAATATTATTTATATAAATAAAGTGCTCATGTTATAATTTTAAAATCACCTTTAGCCTTAATGGTCACTTACCTTAATCTATCCACTACTGCTTGTCGCTTAGGTGGCAGAACCATCTCCTCCATAGGTTGCAGCATATTGGGCGGTGGCTGGACGGGCGAAGCGCCAGGCAGCAAGCTGCCCGGGCCCCCACCTCCCACCAGGTGCTCCACGGTGACTGTCTTTTGTACACTTCACCTTCTGCCCTTCATCCTCAGTCTTTACTTCACCAAACACACTAATGCTCAAGTGTTACAAGATAAATATAATAACACCTTTGAGTAACTGTTCCTCGTCCTTAACATTTTAATCATATTTTTCATGTTCACAGAAAGTTTAGGGAGATGCTTTACAAAATTTTACTTTGACAAATTAATCACCAAAAATAATCACAGTTCTCTACACAGTTAAAGGTAAATAAACAAACACTGTTAACCACTATAAAGTACTGTATTTGGATATAAAAAATAGTCATAAGAATAAAATGTTTTGAAACAACTTATGAAACCAATTGCTTAATAAACGCGTCTACAAAAAGTGAAACTCTGCTAAAAATTGCTGATACAATTTTCAAGCGGCCATTAAACTTATTAACACTTTCTAGATAAGGAAATTTTAAAGTTCTTACAAAAAAAGCATTACAATGATTATTTTCATAAAATCACTGACCCAACCAACCAAAACCCAACTAAACATCAACTGAAGTTACTGAACTGAAGGGCTGACTGACGCAAGTCAGTCAATCAAGAGAAGTGACGCAACGGCAGTTTGACAGAGTACTATATAGAACTGAAGTTTTTATAGTCTGTAGTATGTAAGTTTCCAGACTATATTATAGCTTCCAGAAGCTATTAATATGTGAGTAGCTTATATATTAATACTCCTTTTAAATCTAATGTTATTACATCAATTTTTAGTATGTTAAAGCACAGTAAAGTATCTAAGTACTTTAATTTGCAATACTCAGTATTTTGACGGATTTTAATGACAAAGAAATGGTAAATTAATGGTAGAATATAGCTGATTAATAACGGAATTTTAGAAATACAGACGGAGGAATTTCAAAATTTTTGTTGGCAACACTTCTGTCTGTTGGTCCCTTCAGTCCAATTGTGTTTTTTTTTTAATTCTGATTTTGCTGATTTATGTCAGTTCTGTGATGGTTCTGTGCTAGAGAGCATATATGTTCCTTAATTCTGTGTCTTTCTTCTTCTTCTTCTTCTTTTTTAATGTCTTGGCTCCATCAGATTTTCTCCGATGATTTTGCCAGTGTCATTAGTAAAAATAGCAATTTGTAAGTCTTTTTTAAATAAAAAAGACAAAATTGAAATTAAAATCAAAAATAGCAGATCCCGAGACTAGTCAGTCAAGTCAAGTCAAGTCTAATTTTTCTAGAGATTTCCAAAACAGGTCCGTCAAGTCCAAAGCAGTCAGGTCAAGTCTCTGTGTCTTTGGCAGTGTTGCCAGTGCCCTGTACTCAAAAGTTACCTAAGGGCATTCAAAAAGTTACGTTTTCCCAAGAAAAGTAACGCTTTATGTAATTTTTATATTTCAATATAATAAACACAATTTTAATGGTATTCAAAGGTTCCAACCATTATTTAAAAGTTTCTTAAATCCTTAAACCAAATCGACGGGTGTAAAATCTGCAAAAGAAGATCAATGCTGCAATAAAACAGTTAATCATTGTTACTTACGTGATCATAATCCTATACATACTTACGATGCGTATACAAAATGTAGGTAATAATTCTTGGGTTATATTTTTATCTTAATTACCATCTGAAATGTAAAGAAAAGTTTTTTAAGTACAAAAACATTTCAGACTTTAACTTTACATTTGTACATTAAATAAAATATTAAGCTATTTTCACCTTCACCTTCTTTACCGTATTTTATTTTTGCCAACAACATGGCTTTTGATGGCTCAAATTTTGTAGCATCTCTGATGCTTCTTTTAGTTGCCATCAAAGCTGAAATGGTTTCCGTGTTAAGTTTGTTTCTATTGTCACATTTTATTAATTTTAATTGACTGAAAACGCGCTCTACGCTGGCGTTTGAATAAGGCAACACGAGCAAAAGCATTATAACTTTTTTTAAATTAGGAAACACTGGTTCCTCTGCTATATTTTTCATCTTTAAAACATTCCTCCAGTATTCCTCCACGGGCAAGTTTATATTCGGGAATAATTCGCTGTGTTCTAAGAAGGCATGCTTCCTCCACTCTTTATGTAGCTCTTCGACGTTAATATAACTTTTAATATTTGGAAATCTTGTAATTACATTTGATAGATCTTTTACTTCGAATTTTTGAGCTCTGTTGTAATCGACGACTTCTCCTATTATATTAAAGATTGGGTCAGAGAAATCGAAGCGTTGTCTTATTTGTTTCAGAGTTTCTATGTAAAATGACAAGCATGTTTTTTTAAAATCAATAAGTTGAGTTTTAGGTTCTGGAATTTCTTTAGCTAATTCATCCATTGATTCCTTTGCTAGTATACCCAAATATAATTTCTCTAATGGCACAAAGAATCGTGGATTGGCAAACTCAATTTTGTAGGCATCCGTAGTTTTGACATAATTGAATTCCATGTAACTGCTGGCTAGCGTTTTTATTAATTTGTGAACCTCAGGTTTTAACTGATACAACAATGGTTTTTCAGACTGAAATAATTTGTTAAAATTATTAAACTCTTCCAGAACATATGACATGAATTCTAAATAAATTTTTGTGAATTTATTATTAAGTGTTATTAGTATGTCTTCTGTAACTTTACTAGGGTCTTCAAAAACCTCGACTTTGAAGTATTCTTGAAGAACATCATATTGCTCTAAAGTTCTTTTTACACATGCCTCTAAAGATAGCCATCTTGTTGTAGCTGGACTTAAAATTTTATGTATTTCAACTTTAAAAAATGCTTGAAAGTCCCTCAGCTTTTCCTGTCTTAAAGAGCTGCGACTGAAATGGGAACCCACACTTCTCAATAAATCTTCAATAGATCTTGGCAACTTGAGACACGATTTGGAAGCAACAAGGTGTATCATATGACAGCTACATTTTATGCACAATATGTGTGGTACTTTCTCTGTTAAATGGGTAAATACAGAA
The DNA here is from genome assembly GCA_936446665.2 of Synanthedon andrenaeformis. Classification (NCBI taxonomy): domain Eukaryota; kingdom Metazoa; phylum Arthropoda; class Insecta; order Lepidoptera; family Sesiidae; genus Synanthedon; species Synanthedon andrenaeformis. The sequence goes on along the minus strand of OW387781.2, from coordinate 4,864,709 downwards.
TTGTGTGGGCCGACCATGCTGTTTGTTGTATCTGAAGCAAATCCTACAAAGTTTTTTAAAGGAATTTGCCTGTTTTCAAGCCAAGTTAGTAAACCATTTGTAAGATCTTCGGCTTTCCCGGATTTTACTTCATACATATCAAGAAACTGGGTGCGAACTATTAAGTCATCCTCCTCACAAAAAATTACTGCCAAGGCACACTGCTTCTTTACACTAATATCCGTTGTTTCGTCCATTATTATACTAAATGGTGTTGCTTTTAGTTTTGATACAAGTTCCTGTGTTGTCATCGGTCCAAGTACACTTTTTATTGTATTAGTTGTTTTTGTCCTCCCCAAACAAACCGATTTTAAAATTCCAGAATCAGGAAAAGTATTCTTCAAAAAAGGTATCAAATCATCTGACAAGGAAAGTGTCAAATTATGTTGGGCAATGAAAGCGCATAATTTTAACTCCGCTCTTTTCTGCAGTTCTTCTTCTTTTTTTGGTTTAAACGATTGCTCTATATGTGGTGTATTACTTATGGAATTAGCAATTTGCTTGTGTTTCGAAGTCATCATATGTTTAACAAGAGCCGGTCTATGGTTTAATACAATACAATTGCACAAATTACAAAAGGCAGTAACTGAACCATTTTCTTGATCTTTCCTTGAAATCCAAGTTTTGAACTCTTTGTCGACGAGCCATTTATCGCTAAACTTGTATGTTCTTTTTTGTTTTTTTCGAGGAGGTATCTCCTTACTACTACAACTATCGACATTGTCGATAGTCGATGTCGCTTCGAGATCGTCATTCTTATCGCTATCTTCTTTTTCTTCCCTTGAAGTAGATGCCTTGGATTTAGCTTTAGGCGCCACATTCAAATACTTGTACATTTTAGTCTACTACTAGTACCTACATCATGCATTTGCATATAACACATCAGCACCACAACCATGTAATATCAGCACCAAAAACATGCAAGAAAGAAATTAAATAATGTTAGGGTCGAATGTAAATAAATGTTAGGGTCGAATGTCTTTAATTAAAATTAAAGTCGATGCGCATCGAAGCAGCAGAATTTTACATGGCTTATGAACCCCTATCTCCACAATTTGGGGCAAAAAAGGGGCTGACACGGAAAAAAATAATATTAATAGTAATATTAATAATTATTATTGATTAATAATAAATAAATAATCAATAATTAACGAGATAATAGAATATTTAGGTGCACCCCCCACCTCCTTTCGGGTCTAAATCGAAAAACATTGATCCTCGGGAAAAATTGATAATTCCTAAAATTGTAGGAAATTTAATTCCAAGCAACTCCGGTATTAACAATTTTTCGTGTAAAATTGAAAATAAACGCGTTATTCAATAAATGAAAAATTCACCCCCTCTTTTCGAGTCTAAATCGAAAAATATTGAAATTCTAATTCGACTGAGCTAATATTTCTATGGCGATAAACTGATGAAATGAGGGGTGACTGAGAGTCCGCGCTTTTGCGCGTCTGCGCGGGCCTTTTTTTGTCATGATAGAAATTTGACGAGCCCGTTGGATGAGTGGTTAGGGTGTTAGCCTAACGCTCCAGGGTTTCCGGGTTCGAGTCAACTTTGGAAATGAACTTTTGAAAGTTGGCTCTGGTCTGGTATTGGAAAGCAGTGGCAGAACACACTGCGTTTCGCAGTCATTTGGGCAGCCCATCTGGCGGCAGCAACCACCCCCTCACAGAAGACCACCGTGAAATAACAGCACGTGTGCAGTGTGCTGTTGTGTTTCGGTGAGTGAGTAAGGGATGCCAGAGCCCATTTCCCTATCCCTTGTCCTTAATCTTACTGTAATCGGCAGCGCACTTGCAGCACCTGTGGCGTTGCTTGTGTTATAGGCGACGGTAGCCACCTACCATCAAGTGGACCGTCAGCCTGTCTGCCGACCTTGACATAAAAAAATGTACCGTAAAATGTGGAGATAGGGGTTCATATGCCATGTAAATTTTTAGATTGACGCTTCGATGCGCTTCGACTCTGCGCTAGTAGTGAATTCAAGCGCTATGAATGTGGTTTCTATGTCGGTCGGTACCAATAAACGCAATACCTGACCTACTGGAAACTAAAAAATAAACTAGGTATATGTGCGGTTTAGTAAGAGACTGAGTGTCGCCTGAATATTGTTACTTATAGCTTACCTTATCGATAAGAAAGGGCTTTTTTGCTTTGATCCTTTAAATTTTTAACATCTACTTGCACTCCAATAAAACACAATAGAACTAGCAAAAGAAAACTTGAATGAATAATAAATAAACAACAAAACACCTAAATAATCACTGTTGCTGCTCCGGCTCAATTTAATTCAAATTCAAATTTCAAATCTCGTTACGTTACGAGCGGTATTGTATAATCAACCACACTTACAACTTGCTCTTTCTATTTGCCCATTCCAGATAACTGTGCGATAGAGACATGAATATAGGATATAAAAAAATTACTTTAGTAAGTTGGCAATACAATGCCAACATTACGCAGATTACGTTCGATACGAACACAGATATCTCTCTTGGAGTAATTAATAGTGTTCTGTGACTGTGACAGATATACACAAGCGCCTGAGCCTGAGTTGTTTCACTTATTTTATTGAAATTTCAAGTCTAAAATTTTTTGTTGTATAAGTCCATTATTCCGAAATGTAACGCAAAAGTAACGTTTTGACTCGTGTAACTTAAATGTAACGTGAAGGGGTCAATAAGTAACGTAAAACGTTACAAAAGTAACGTTCTGGCAACGCTGGTCTTTGGTAATGGACTAATGGTGACAGTGAATGTCAAGATACTCTTGCTAAAGAGTATATATGTTCCTTGATGTCAAGTGAATGTTGTCAAATGTTGTCGAACCAAGTCTCCTTGGAGTAGTGTTCTGTGAACCAAGTCGAACTAACTATAATTTTCCATTTATAATTGTAAATAAAATACTATATATATAGACTGATAAACAACCAAGCAAAAAACAGCTGAATAATATTGTAGTGTTGATACTGAGGTTCTCTCGTCTAGGGAACTGGAATTTTAAAATATACTATCAGATAAAATATAAATTGTCATTACAGTATGTCGGCTTTTAGTTCTAGAGTTTCTGCTCTCTGTTTAAAGAGGTTATTTTATTATTCGCTCAACAATAAAGGAAAACTTGTTGCTGCCGCCTATAATCCATATAGAGATTATAATAGTATGTAAACAGTATGACTATTATGTTATTAAGATAGGTACAAATTTAATATTAATATCTAATATAATTATTTCTTTTTAGATATTTCTAAACAAACTCATTTTAAACTCTATAGTACAGTAACAGAACAAAAACAAGCCGAAACTTTAAAAGGGAATTCAGAAAAAAAAGAATTTCAAGCTGAAACTAGAATGTTGCTAGATATTGTGGCTAGATCACTATACTCGGACAAGGAAGTTAGTAAATTGTTATGAACAAACATATTTTGTTCTTAATTACTATTGGTCTAATAACAATATTCAACCAGTAATAACTTGTTTAATATTGATGTTTTCAGGTTTTTATCAGAGAGCTGATATCAAATGCAAGTGATGCATTAGAAAAATTCCGCTATCTTACAGTTAGTGCCTCGACTGATATAAAATTGGAAGCAATTGATAGACCTTTGGAAATCAAACTTTTTACTGATAAACAAAACAGAAATATTATATTTCAGGTGAGAGGGATTTTTACTTATTAGGATAAGTTTTATAATAATATTTTTTTTATTAATAAATGGAAATTTGTCTTGGTAAAAATTAAAATATTTTTTTTTATAAAATGTTGGGATGTCTGTCCAACTTGTGAATGGACGTCCTACACTGCACTTGGTAACTATCCCACCTCAGTAGCCTTCAGCTCTACTATATCAACCGCCACTTCAACTGATCTGTCGACTGATTGGTAACTTATGTTTGTCTATGAATCTCATTGAATGACTTTGAGTGTTCTTATAAGGCCCATAATAAGAGGCCACATTTCAGTGTCATATGTCATCACAGGCAATTTTTTTCTTTTGAGGCACTGAGTAATCTTGACCTATAAAATGTCTTGTAGCTATTCAAGATTACTGTCCATCCGCTGCCTAGCTAATTAATGTATTTTTTTTCATTCAGGACTCTGGCATAGGAATGACAAAAGAAGAGTTAACCCAAAATTTGGGCACTATAGCTCGTTCAGGTTCAAAGTCATTCATTGAAGAAATTAAAAAACAAGGAGCAGATCAGGCGAGCTCAATTATTGGTCAATTTGGTGTTGGATTCTATTCTGCTTTTATGGTTGCTGATAAAATTGAAGTGTACACACGCAGTAGTAAAGAGGGCTCCCCTGGATATAAATGGACTTCTGATGGGTTTGTTGATTCTTTTCCCATTTTGCATGCATGTATTTTACATATTTGATGATTGTATGTATGTATCTATACATATAATGAAATAGTAAATGAATCGTGTCTACATTAAATATTTAAAAAATAATAATATATATACATGTACTTATGTTAACGAGGTCGCGAAATAGTAATTAGAATTTTGTCTGTTTGTCTGTGCTTTTGTGCACGATAATCTCAGAAATGGCAACCAATTTGAATGTGGTTTTCACTGATGTATTAATAATTGCCTGGAATAACATATAAGATACTTTTTGAGGTGGGCATATGCTCAACTCAATATTGGGAGATTTTGGGTATGGTTCATTGCACTTTAAAGTATGCTAGTCTTCTTACATTATAAGTTCCCTCTTAATGCTTTTCTTCACCATTAGATCAAGCATCCGATAGGGTCAATTCTTCAACCCTATATTTTTTTTTTTAATTTTCAGTTCTGGCACTTATGAGATTCAAGAAGCAGATGGTGTAGAAATTGGAACGAAAATAATTGTGCATTTGAAAACGGATTGCAGAGAATTTTCCGATGATGACACAGTAAAAAGTATTTATTTGTCAAATATTTTTCCTCACTATTCTTTGTGAAATATTGTTGTTTGAGATGTTATTTTATTTTAAGCAACAGAGACAGAGGTATTACCATGCCTAACACGTGCATAAATTTATGTTGGATGCAATAAAGTACTTTGGGTAATAATACAGTTAGGAAACAGTATAAATACATCTAGAACTATACTTTGCAATCACCATTCATTTATTTGTTGATTTGTTTATTCATGACTTGTTCATTTGTGATATAATCTTTTTCAGGCATAATAATGAAATACAGCAACTTTATCAGTAGTCCCATTCTATTGAACAATGAACAAGTGAATTCTATCAAGGTTGGTATATTAAAGATTTGTATATTATCAACATGTATGAAAGAAATTTTCCAGTCCAACCTGTAGAAGGGATGGAAATTATTTTTTTCTCAAATTATACAAAAATGGTAGGAGTAACGAAAGTTTCAGGCAAATATTTTAGGGAATTTAATTTTAGATATAAATGTTTATATAACTTTTTTGCTAAAATTAAAATTAGTAGAGTTAGGCAGATTAGAAGATAAACGAGTTGATAGGTAAATTTTTAAAAAACCCTAGTGAGGCACAAAAAAATCGACCCCTATATTCTAACCTCCCTAAATTTGTTAATTTTAATTTCAACAAATTTTTTTTTATATAAGTACTTAAACATTTTTAGTGTTTACCTAAAACTGCTTGACTATTTTTTATTAACAATTTTTTTTTATTACAATATTCACAGCCTCTGTGGTTAATGGAACCTAAAGAAGTGACAGGCGAACAGCACGTTGAATTCTATAGATTTATAAGCAATTCCTATGACAAGCCTCGTTTTACCTTACATTATAAAACCGATGCCCCGCTCAGCATTAGAGCCATATTGTATGTACCGGAAGGGAAACCGGGGCTCTTTGAGCTCTCTCGAGATTCAGATGTGGGCGTCGCCCTGTACTCTAGGAAAATACTGATCAAAAGCAAGGCCGAAAATATATTGCCCAAGTGGTTGAGATTTGTTAAAGGTAAGTAAATATTAAAAAATATAATCCATATCAACAAAAAAAAACCGTAAATTAATGTAATTTAGTAGAATAGGGTCAGTGTAGTTCAAAAAGAAATTTAGTAGAAATATTTTGTATATTTTGTACATAGGGAATGGAAACATAGGTTTCTTATTTAAACCTTTAACGCGGACTTAATCTATATTATGGTTATATAGCTTATAATTATAAAGAGTGAAGATTTGTATTTTTGTTTGTAATGACATTAATAAATGCCTATTTTTCATTTTAGGTGTGGTTGACTCTGAAGACATTCCGCTTAATTTGAGTAGAGAACTTCTACAAAATAGTGCTCTTATTACGTAAGTCTTTATCCTTTTTCATTAGATACACCCATGGTACTTGTACTATTTTTCGTATTTTTTTTTTATCAATAGTAAATAAAACACGTGTGTTATACCTCTTACGTGTGTACATGAGCATGTGTGTATTAGTGTATCTGTGTTCTGTTTGTGGAATCGTAGCACTCAAACGTAAGGACTAATTTTGATTCAGATTTTTTTTTGTTCATAACTAACGTGATCGAGATTGTTCTCATCTATAGTTTATGAAAATCTGTTGAGGCGTTTGATGATCATCAGCTCATTTCCTAGTTGAGTAGTCCAGATTGATCTGTTGGTTTCTGTAATAATGAAATCCATCTTTACTTACAGTAAACTGCGCACTGTTTTGACGAATCGATTCCTGAAATTTATGATTGAACAATCGCAAAAAGATTCAGTGGGCTACGACGCTTTCTATAAAGATTACTCTATATTCCTCAAAGAAGGTATCGTCACTGGTCAAAGTCCCTTAGAAAGAGTGAGTGTACAAGCAGTGAGGGCTGTTTTTTTTTTGTTTTTGTGTCTCTCAACACATTTATAAGAACTAAAAAAAATGCATGTCTGCTGATGATCACACGATAGAAGTTGGATCATCTAAATTTCCAAATTTAATCCAAATGGGTCAGTGAGGGCAAACCTCAAGCCATAAAAGATACGAAAATTTGTTCTATTTAAACTTTTTCAATTTGCACTAAACACACGACCGGGAATCGAACCCGGTCAAATTTCTGTAAAATAAAAAGAACTATTATGTTTATCATTGTAGTTCAGTGTGGGTCATCTATACAAAATTTATAAAGAGAAAAAATTTGTATTTTTGTTTCTAATGAAATGACTGGAAAACTATTGGACTAATTTTAAAAATTCTTTCACCTTTAGAAAGCTACTTTATTAGCGAGTAAAATAGGCTATATTTTATAAAGTTACGCAGACGAAGTCGCGTGCAACGGCTAGTAATAAATTTAGCTGTTTAACTTTGTGTGAATAATAAAAATGACGACAGCTAAAATTTTTAATAATTATTGTTGAAATATTCAGGAAGAAATCGCGAAATTGCTACGTTTCGAATCATCTAAATTAGGAAACGGCGTGAAAACCTCATTAGCCGAATATGCAACTCGTCAAAAAGAAGATCAAAGAACTATTTACTATTTGGCAGCGCCAAGGTAATATATAATTTTATATTATTGGGTTCATATATTATCACTGCATTTTCAGAAAGAATTCTATTTTCATTACGATTTCGTGCAAAAATTTCAAGGTTCTGTAAATGTGTTTATTTCTATTACTTGTTGAAACATAGATTCGACATTAAAAATGTTGCTTTATTGTGTTGATTTTTAAGACATTTTTAACACATTCAAGTCATCTGAGATGCCGCGATAAATTGAGCCTTAGTGTACGGTACTCAAATCTATAATATAAAAATGAATCCCTAAATGTGTTGCTAAGCGCAAAACTCGAGAACGGGTAGACCGATTTTAATTCTGTCTTCACTCATGGATAGAGGGATAATCAGGGAAGGTTTTTACGTAAAAAAAATCACCCCGAGCGAAGCCGGGAGCGGTCCGCTAGTCTATATAAAAATGAATCCCTAAATGTGTTACTAAGCGCAAAACTCAAGAACGGCTGGGCCGATTTTAATTCTGTCTTCACTCATGGATAGAGGGATAATCAGGGAAGGTTTTTACGTAAAAAAAATGACCCCGGGTGAAGCCGGGAGCAAGCCGCTAGTGGTTGATAAAAATACAATTTATTCATCCTGGACAATTTTTTTTTGTACACTTTTTTTTTAATTTTATTTTTAGCCGCGAGTTGGCTGAAACATCTCCATATTATGAGTCACTTAAGAAACGCGATGTGGAAGTATTGTTTTGCTACGAAATGTACGATGAAATGGTCCTACTCGAGCTGAAGGAATTCGGCGGCAGAACGTTGATTTCCGTAGAAAATGACATGCATAAGGATTCCAATGAAAAAACGGATTCCGTTATAGGTTTGTGTTGCCATAGATAATTATTTGTACTATAATTTGTAATTTGTGGTTTTTGAAAAGCGTGTAACCCTTTGGGCTTGCACAAATTGGAGGACGTTACGGCAAAGTATTTAAATTTGTTCATAGTATATTATTTTGTATGTAAAAGCTCACATGCCAACAGAAGCTCCTTACCAATTCCATACCACGTAATTCCATGATAACTCGTTAATTATTGGTGATAGCAATACATAAAAAAAAACATAAACATTTCTGAGATATAATATGAAGGTTTGGATTGGATGCAAACAAAAAACTGAAATTAATTTCATATCTTCTTCATATTAATTTCTAAAATTTTGAGGATTGAGCTATAATTTAAAATTAGGTTATCTATAATGGTTTTTTCTAAGATATTGGATTTCCCAACTAGCAAAAAAGTTGTATAATATTAGAATTATACAACTAACAGACATTTAAGGGCTTATAACAGTTTTGTAGCAACTCAACAGTTGTAAAGTAGTGTTCAGTTCGACGCATTAGTTATATATAATTTAAGTCATATTAATGAGTCTGGTAAACGTCATCTCAATCTCAATAATTTATATGATTGACATACAACGTTAAGTTGAGTAAACGTTTCAGTCAGAAAATAGTCATAAGTAACCATGTTTTGTAAATTTAGAACCTTTTATTCAACACTTAAATAGCAAACTGTTATGTAATGATTTTATAGTTAACTACTACAAAATCGTCTTGTAAAGTCATATACTTCTACCTTTAAGTAACTTTTAGTTTGCAACGTTATTTTAATATAACTTATATAAGTCAATTAATTATTTAAACGATAATGAGCTCCTTTTATACAACTTTCATCAATTTTATACTTTGATGTATTTTATATGGTAAAAATGAAAGTGGTTCCTTACATTTTTCAACATTTAATTCAGTAAATGCTGGATCCAGTCAAGATGAGTTCTACAAATCAAATTTGTTCCGCTCATCTTCTTTTACTAGAAGGCAAACTAGATAGCGAAAGTAAGTTATTACATAAAAAGCTCCTTTAACAGATTAATTCGTAAGTTTATATTACAATTTTGTTTATATTACATGTTTGTCCGCGATGAACTCCTAAACTACTGAACCGATTTTGATAAAACTTCGTAACTATGTGTAATTTGGTCCAACTTAAAAGATTTATAGTTTATATCTCATTTTGTTTATTTTTTTTTTTGCAAATTATAAAATATTATTAACATAGCGCCATCTGTTGATACTTATTCAATACAGCAATTATTTATCTGTGAGTTCCATAAGAATTAAACAGATGGCAGTGTAAGGTAATTTATCAGCTGGATTGAATAAAAAATTGCACCCGTGCGAAGCCGGGAGCTGGCCACTAGTTATTTATGAAAATATATTTAAGTATAACTGAATCAGTGATAATGATTGGGTGCTTATGTAAATATAATTAAGGAAACTAATTCAATAATTTAATTATGCTGCTATTATTATGGATGATAAAATGTTTGAATGTCGAATTAGTAGGATGATTACATCCATAGCACTCCTGTGATAACTGAAAGTGCGTATTATCCCATGGCCATTTTAAGTATTTGAGCAACTTTAAGTCTGTTTTTGTTAAAAACTTATCAACGTTAAAATATAACAGTATCACCATGATGTCCCTGTAAAAAAAACCAGAAGTATTCACATGACTATACACAAAGGTTTTTTCTATTTTCCAAGGGAACCCTTATTGCAACTGTCATGGTGGACGCCATAAATTGTATAAAATCATGTATATGACCAATAGTTATATACATGTCTAAATGCAGTCGCTCAATATCTATTGGCAATATGGCGGACACTATTGATGAGAATTAATGTATTTTATTTTTATAAACAATATTGAAACACCAATATTATGAAGGCCCATTAAAATATTAACAAAGATAACCATCATATCATCGGAAATTTTAAATTCCCATAAGTATTTTGTCACAGCTTTTTATTTTCCAGCACTTTCTTCCACAGCTTTCTTTACATTCATATAATTAATTCATATAATTTTATAAGTTTTTTCACAATGTGTTGTGAAAAAACTTGAAAATATAAACTGTCACGATACAACTTCTAACTGAATGCCCCACTGACTGCGCGACCATGTCTATACGATGATTTAGTTATGTAAGCGTATTATTAAAAACTGTTACAAACCTTATTAGTTAAACTTACAATGTCTACGTGATTTTTACTCAACGTAATTGTCGTTGACGGCGACCGCAAAACGACCCTTACACGTTTTAAATGTTATATAATCTGCGCCCAAACCTGCGTTATATTTACATATAAAAAACTATTATAAAACCATTTTCATATGGCTGAAAGTTAAATATAAAACGTTATTGTACCCTTTACATGACGCTATTTTGCTAGTTGGGTTACTGACCTGTGTTTTATTATTTTCGTGAGTTCAATAAGTGCCGCGAATGTCTTGCGTCGCATTCTGTCTTCGGTTATTCGCATAAGTTTAGACAACAAATTCTTCTAAATAATACCTATTACTGACTTCACTAGATCGTACAGGATGCCCTTAATGCTGTTCCAATATAATTGAAATTTCATTGTTTCACGCTACGGCAATTCATATTATGAATATTTTTAAATATGCACTTTGGCGCGTCATTGTTTAATTTGCGCCAGCCCTTAAATGTTATTCTCTTGAACAGGAAGTGAAAGTCTACAGCAAGAGCAAGTGAACGAGGTGATATCTTTCTTGAAGTCCAATCTGACCGGTAAAGTGTTTGACGTGCGGACAACACACAAGTTAGACACGCATCCGTGTGTCATCGTTGTGCCGGAGATGGCGGCCGCTCGCCACTTCATAAGGACTCAGGCGCAAAATATAAGCGAGGAAAATAGATTTGCCCTATTGAGACCGCAACTTGAAATCAATGCCAAGTATGTTTAGTGTAAACTAAGACAATGCTAAGTCGGAAGTGAAGACTTCTAATTTTGAAATCATCCATACTAATAATATTATTAATGTGAAAGTAACTGAGTTTGTCTGTGACCTTTTCATGCATTAAGTACTCAACCGATCATCATGAAATTTTGCATACACGTTGTCGTGGATACAGGAAAAGACATAGGATACCTTTCATCCAGAAAAATGTACTTACTGTCTACTATTTTCTATAGTAAGCCTGCTTATATATATTACATATATTGTTTGCCATATAATATTTTTTTAGGGTGCACCCTTATCACTTAGGGGTATAAAAAATAGTTTTCGACCTATTCTCAGACCTACCGAATATACACAAAAAATTTCATAAAAATCGGTCATACCGTTTCGGAGGAGTTTGGTTACAAACACTGTGACAAGATAATTTTATATATAAATAGTAAGCCTGCCTGGAGAACTTTATCACAAAATGCATTTGAATGCTAAATCTATATATATAAAAATCTCGTGTCACGATGTATGTTCGCGATAAACTCTGAAACTACTGAACCGATTTTGATAAAATTTCGTAACTATATGAAATTTGGTCCAACTTAAAAGATAGGATAGTTTATATTACATTTTGTTTATTATTATTTTTTGCAAATTATATAATATTATAATTAACATAGCGCGATCTGTTGATACTTATTCAATACAGCAATTATTTATCTGTGAGTTCCATAAGGTTCTCACAGATGGCGGTTTAAAGTAATTTATCGGCTGGATTGCAAAAAAGCACCCCGGGCGAAGCCGGGAGCGGGCCACTAGTATATATATATATATTTAAATTATGTGTCATGTGTTTGTTCTTGATGAACTCCGAAACTACTGAACCGATTTTGATAAAACTTCGTAACTATTGTGTTATTTGTTCCAACGTAAAAGATAGGATAGTTTGTCTCAATTTTTGTTTTTGCAAATCTATAATATAAAAATGAATCTCTAAATGTGTTGCTAAGCGCAAAAGTCGAGAACGGCTGGACCGATTTCAATTCTGTCTACACTCATGGACAGAGGGATAATTAGGGAAGGTTTTTACGTAAAAAAAATGAACCCCTGGCGAAGCCGGGAACAGGCCCCTAGTATATATAATATAAGTATAGCGCCATATGTTGGATACTTACTCAATTCAGCAATTATTTGTTATAATTATCAACTGTGATTTCCATAAAAATCTAACAGATGGCGGTGTAAGGTAATTTATCGCCTGGATTGAATAAAAAATTGCACCCGTACGAAGCGGGGCGCGGGTCAGCTAGTTATTAATTTTTAAATATTTTTTCAGACATCCTATAATTAGGAAACTTCACAAGCTACTATCAACTGATAAGGACTTGGCCAATATGGTAGCCCAGCAGTTATTCTCCAATGCCATGGTGACAGCCGGCCTTATTATGGATCCGAGAAATCTAATTACCCATATTAATGATCTTTTAGTTAAAGCTCTAGAGAAACATTAATTGTGACTGTTATTTATTATTATTAACTATGCATTTGTTTTAAAACATTGTTATTTCTTCAATAAACTATGAATACCATTTATATTTTTATTTTTGCCTACCTGTACTCAGAATTATTAAGGATACCTAACCTAATCAGCCTGTAATAACCAAGGTACAAAAACTAGTCACATTAAAACTTTTTTCTTTAAAATTTCTTTCTGGTTCACTAGATGTCGATAGTAATCTCGAATTTAACTTTGCTGTTCGTACACTGCAGCACGGATAGATGGCGCTAATTCCATCTTCTTGAATAAAATATAACATAGCGCAGTCGAAGTTGAATAAGAACATAGAGTACTATTTAATCTCGATATTTATTCAACAAATGGAAATGAGTACAAGAAGAACCTCAGAGTAAACATAAGCAAGCTATAGAGCGAACGTTAGCGAGTATGAACTGTAAGCACAGGTTTGAACAGTATCAAAATTGCAATGGCGACGCTATTAGTCACAAATGTCACGCGCACTGAATGTTTCTCCCACCGATATTCATTTAAATTTAATGTTATAATGGTGAATGTGCAGTACCAAGCTGTAAGTACGATTTACGGAAGCAAACTAATAAGAACAATGATTTTTCTTTTCATCGGTAAGTAATATTTTGATTAGAAAACACGGATTTTAACAAAATTACTCATGGCGAGAAAGGAGGTTGCGGGAGGCGCGGGGGCGGGTCCACGCAGGACGCGTTTCCGCGCCTCCCGCTTCACACCTCCTCCGCCTTGAAGATAGTGCTGTACCACGTTGTACTCGAATATTGTGTAATAACATGATTTCTTCCGTAATAATAATATGTAAGTATTAGACATTAACATTGTTTGTATTATCTACTAACAAATTATGGATTAATATTTAAAATAATTCCCCCTTCACGTCGTTACGCCCCGCTGTCGTCCAGGCGTGTTGCTTACTGTAGACAAAATACAAATTTTTCTTTACTTTGAAATCATTATTTTATTCTAGTTTTACAAAATATGAGATTTATAAATACTTACCTACATGATTATGTTACGCACCAACATAATAGATACTTATAAATAATAAGTTATTATAAGTAAGTACCATACCAAATTAAGGCATTTAAGTAAGTATTACTTACTTACAAATATATAATAAAATACATACAAGATCGTACAACAAAATAATATAAAAAATACATACATACAAAATACATACCTACTTAATACTTACACTAATGAAGTACTGACATTTACGCACAGACATTAATCGTGGCACATCACTATTCAACCGCTACATCTATCTATCAGTATCTATAGAACATCTGCTTACACCTGGCATAATCACAGATTAATAAGTAGTTACTACCGTAACAGATAAATCACTCCCTAACAAAAAGACCATCACAACTTTTTTAAATGCCTACCGTTTTGCCTCGCCAACTGCTTAGCGGAAAAATATACCTTATAGTTCAAACGTTGTTATTGCTCTGCAGCCGCACGCGCCCGCGTGACATTGAAGTAATAGTAATAAAGTCAGGGCTACTACTACTGAGTTTTTCTAGGCCGTCCCAAAATACAAAGCTAATTAAGCCGCTAGTAACTATTTATTAAGTAATTAACTAGTAACTATAAGCTTACAACTTCTCAGTTCAAGTTGATCAGAATAACATGATTTTTAAGATGTAAATAAGTACTAGTAGGTGACGAGCAATGATAAAAAACCTTGTAGGTACCTAAAGGTTTTCATATTGGTAGGTACTTATTCCTATTTCCACTGAAGAGACCAAATAAAAAAGCTTAAATTGTGTATATCATTAGTCCACAAATCCACACAACACAAAGTCGACCAAACATCCAGTTTTGATGAAATAGTCGGAGAGCTCGCTGCTAAATTGTTCTCGACATAAAATTATTTGGCGATACATTATTGTTCTATAGTGAAAAAAATTTTGAACAACGGCGGAGAGTATTTATGTAAAGTATGTAAGTATTGAGTAAAGTAAGTATTTGTTATATTACTAAATAAAACTGTTTTTACAGATTTAAATTGTGTATTGCTTTATAACAAAACCCATCGTTTCGACACCTTTATAGCAGCCGTGGTAGTTGGGTTTATTAAAAATCAATACACAACTTCAATCCGTTAAAATAGTTTTATTTAGTTACAGGGAGTTGTGACAGATAAAGAAATGTTGTTAACTAAAATGTTGTTAAAGAAATGTTATTACGAGGCATAATACCTATTATTCTTTCCGAAATGTAAATCAAAGACACGGAACACAATTACTCCTGGCGGAGATCAAAGAAGAAAAAAATAAATGTGAATGCGCGCGCTCGCGTCGGTGGCAACCGCGTGAATGTGTACCTTGGAAAGTACAGCGGCGCGTAGGTACTTAGCGCGCGCAAGTACATGAAGTGAAAGAGGCCTGGCATAATGGACAACAAGCGACGTTAGCGCTCTATAGCTTGCTTATGTTTACTCTGAGAGAAGAACTAAGTACTGGTTAATTACTATTTACTCTAGGGTCTTACATTACACTAGCGAACAGATTCGCCAGGGAAGTAATTTTTTATATAGGTACACATACCTTCCTAGTTTATCCCTTTTTCCATAAGCGAAAAACGAGTAAATACCTAAATACTTTTTTTATAGTTTAATACGCTCCCTCTGACCTAGCCCCTAAGTTGCGTCCATGGAAAATAGAGGTAAGGAGACCCAACTATACGTGAGAAAGTGTCGTCGAATTCGCTCAATTAGGCGGCGCTGTAGTAGCATTGGGGCGTGGCGCTCTAGTAGCATTTTACACAGATAAATAACTAAAAAATAGATTCCTTCTAAAATAGCAACAAAGTTACATCAGTTCATACTGTATTCACTTATTGCATTGAAAAGGTGTTAGAAAGAGATGCACATGCAGTAGTATATTCGTAATTTAGAAGCTAGTCACTTGGTCACTTGCTTGGTAGGTGAATACAGTATAAACCGATGTAACTTTGAGCTATGTTAAGTTGGCAAATATTTTTTTTTTTTTAATTTCACCAATGTTATCTGATTGTTGATGATTTGTTGATTATTGTTGATCTAAATTTATTATTTGTTGATAGTTATTTTTTTTGTTATAAACTATTTAAAATTTATTGGCGATTGGCGATAGTTGGCGAATATAATTTTTGTTTTGTTATTTTCTTGTTTTTTTTTTATCTAATCGATAGAAAATCGTTTGTTGAACACGTATCACACTGCAATTACGTTTGTTGATTAGTTGCAGGCTGGCGCAACTCAAAGGAAAAAAACGATGTATGAAACGCATTGACTTTAATGGTGGAATAATCCGACTAAGTCAAGGCGATTGCGAAACCCATTAAGTTATTAAAGACATCGCCGATTCTCTAGTTTGGCCGTATTACGTTAAAACCACAAAAAACCATAGGCGCCATATTGATGTATTGAAATTACCCGTTCTTCTGCTCTTGATATTCCACTGCCAATTGGTTTTAGAGGCTTCCAAATCTCTCTTTTAGATACATCATCAGCATGTTTAGGTCTTGATGGGTTAGTGGTAAAAAAATTTGGGTCTAGAGAATAGTCATAGCACCGATTGTCCTTCGTTTATCTAAATTCTTTTTCTCTGGTACATCATCCTTTTCTTTATCTTGACTTTTATTGAAAAATTGGTCAAGAAATTTGTGAGATTTTTGATTCTTGACTCCCTGATGCAGCTGTAGATTCATTTTCTTACCATCTTTTTTAGAATTTTTTTTTTTGCATTTTCTTTGTCTGCTTCTTTTTTGTCTGTGGCTGTTAATGCTTTATCTTCTGAAACTGAATACAAAGTAGCTATTATTAATTTTGAGCCATCTAATAAGTATTCGGTCAATTTTGACTTTCCGAATTTCATTTTCGTTTTTTTACGTAAATTAAAAAAAAAAATTCATTCCATTGAGGCCATCATTCATTTTTGGCTGTCGTTTCAAATTTTTTCTTTACTTGAAAAATTTTACCTGTAAAATGGTAAATTAATAATCAATGAATAAAGAACTTTTTTAAACATTGAATTGATTCAGTTGTCCCGCCATTCAGACGACCAACTTGCGTGAGCGTACACACTACAATATGACGTATATAAACTCTATTTTCCTTTTTTTATTATAAACAACTAATCAACAAACGTAATTGCAGTGTGATATGTGTTCAACAAACGATTTTCTATCGATTAGATATAAAAAAATAAGAAAATAATAAAACAAAAATTTTATTCGCCAACTTCACAGATAAATTTTAAATAGTTTATAACAAAAAAAAAAACTATCAACAAATAATAAAATTAGATCAACAATAATCAACAAATCATCAACAATCAGATAACATTGGTGAAATTTCAAAAAAATATTTATTTGCCAACTTAACATAGCTTAACTTTGTTGCTATTTTAGACGCGAATCTATGCTTTGGCTATTCATCTATGGCATTTTATTTACGGTGGTCTGTACTGGCTTACCGATGTGACCGTTATTTAATGCCCATACAAAACAATTCGATATTCTATTGACAATTTAGTGAAGTTGTATCGTGTGGAAGGAGTTTTAACAAAACCGTTTGCTTCAATATCATATCACAATCTCTGTGCCAATATATTATAATACTCTTTGCTCTGTGCTCAGTTTAAAACAGTTCAATATGCTTAATAGTCTGCGGTCTGTAATCGATCAATGATTAAGCGCGGGGGGTCGATCGGCGTCCGGCATTTTTGCATGACGGTTCGGTTAGCATTCGATGTGATTCGATTCGTTGTGCGTGCTTGTATGAATAAAGGCGCGAGATTTGTCCTGTTACTACTTTTCTAACAGTCATATTATTAAAGAGGATTATGGTATTTAAAAGTTATCGTATTATTTAAGATAATTATAGCGTAAGTAATAACTTTTAACATATTTTCCAACTGTTAACAATCGGCCATGAGTGCGACAAACATAAACAAAATGGAAGAAGAAATCGACAAGACCCCGGATAAGAAACAAATAGAAGCCGAAGAGAAGGAAGTGATGTTGAAAATTGATAGTGAGACCATTGAAGCGGTTGCGGAATTAAAAACTGACGATGGACCCGTGAAAGCAGCTCTATCTGGAGATGTCACTGAGGAGGGTCGGGAGGTGAAGCCAAAATTCATCCCCATCGGAGCAATCAAGATGCCAGGATTTTTTACAAGGAATTCAGACAAGGAGAAAGCTAAGGTACTTGCATTTATATGTTTTACAGACAGACAAGCTAGTTTATTTAACCAATTATTATTATTATTATGTCTATTGAATTTTTAGTTTCGATAGTTCAAATTAATATTTAATGAACTACTGAAACTAAAAATTCCCAATAGTTCACAATAGTCCAAATCAATTGAACAAGTGGGAATAGATGTTTATTTTTACTTTGACACACTTTTTTTTTGCAATTTTGCCCCTAGGGTTACAACACCCCCCCCATTTCCCTTTTCACAATATTTTTTACTTCTATTTATTCTGCAATATTAACAATTTAAGATAAAAATAGTTATTTTTGTCTTAAATTAAATAAGATCAGTAAACCATTTTTTTTTTTAAGAACCCTTTAGAATTTTTAAATTGAAAATGTTTATTATTTTTTTTATAGTACATTGTAATAATACTGAAGCCAGTGCCATACTATTTTATTTTTATACTATTTTAGACCATACTATTTTTTGCATAATCCTTTGTGCTATAATCATCTTTTAGTTATAATTTTTCAGTAGGTAACTATCCAATACAAATATTGAATATATTTTTAGGATGACGATGGGGTTATTGAAAAAGATGGAGAGGAAAAGAATGAAGATAATGCCAAACCAAAACGGCGTCGTTTTCAATTTCTTCACACTTGTCCGTTTACACAATTCATGCATCATCCTCAACAAGAAAATGGTAAATATTGAGTATACATATTTTTAATAAGTTTTAATAATTTCAAATAATGGATATTTAATTATTTTTTTTAGATGACGACACAGATGACAATAAGAAGACAATGGGAATTTTTAATTTGAAGTATCCCAAGATGCTTCAAAAACGCAACAAGAAAAACCCTGAAGCCACTCTGGCATCTATGGAAACTTTAGAGGATAAACTTGATACACCCAATGATGGCATGGAAAATGTCAAATTAAGTATTGAAGTGAGTAGACATAATTAGTGTAATCTTTACAGTGTAAAATAAGGTCGCTTACCGTCCTCTGTCCCTTGGTATGTACATAAAAAAAATTCTACATTTGTACATGTGACCTTGTATTTTTTTTCTAATTTTTTTTTTTACAAGGTGGATGTATCATGTTTCAGGAACCAGACGAAGGTAAAGTCTCGACGAGGCTTCCACTCAAAGAAAGAATCCGTCAAAGGAAATTTATCATTGGTAAGACAGTATTTTTTTTCTTCTGTGATATTCTAAAAATTACAATAATTTGCGAAAGTTTGTATGCTTGGATGTTTGTTTACTCAATCACGTAAAAACGGCTGAACGGATTAGGATGAAATTTGGCTAACTATTGATTGATAGTTTATTACCTGTATTACAATATTGGATACTTTTTAGCCTGGAAAATTTAGTTCTAAAACTGCAGATGTCGAGGCAGTGAATTATTCAATAAGGTCGAAATGTTGAAATCTCAAAAAGATTTTGGTTTGACAATGGCTATGTATATGCAGAATTGTTATCTGACTGCACATATACAAATTGTGTTTATTTTTTAATTTTCTTTTTAGATACTTTATTTTAATTATTCATAAAATGATGTCGTAAATAAAAGATTGTTTCTCTATTTATTTTTAGATGATATGGTAGTGGGCTTCGTAGTTCTCCTAGTGCTACTGTCGGTCTTAATAGGAGTGATAATTTGCGCCAGCGCAGGCCCGCCACGAATTCGTCCGCTACGACTGGGCCGATACATGACCACCGTCACCACTTGCGGACACGTGGAAGGGTGAGCAACCATTTTTTTTTTTTTGAGTGAAGACTTCTTTAGGCGCGTTGGGCACTTTTATTATAGGGAAGCAGTGAATTCGCGCCGTCACACTCTGCGAGCGACACTCCCAGTGACGTTTAATTAGTAGACATTATATAGAGGAAAGATTTGATTGTTTGTTCGAATTGAATAGGCTCCGAGACTACTGGATCGATTTGAAAAATTCTTTCACTGTTGGGAAGCTATATTATCAGCGAGTAACATGGGCTATATTTTATAAAGTTCGACGAAGTCGCGTGCAACAGCTAGTATGAAATAAACGCCATCTACCTAGGAATGATCGTAATTTTACATGGTAATATAAAATAGAAACACTCTCTAGGGGTATTCGAAAGTTAACCTACATCTTTAAGGAAGATGAGGGATGGGCTGCATCGGATGCTTTGAAAAGCGCGTTTGCGTTGCATTTACGAAGTTGCGGGCACAGCACAATCTAGTTTTATCATAATAAAACTAGATTTAATCATTGTTTTGTGCTAATATTATGTCTATTGCATTGCAATGCTACACAAGAAATTTAGTATTAAAAACTTTTAGGACATTTGACCGGTTAGCTCCACTGAGCTAACTGAAGAGTCACAAGTCTAAATAGCTATTATCTCACAGTGGTATCTTCAATCTAGAGTTGCCACTCACCACTACTAGATTTTGTATTCAGTATGTTTTTTGGGTTCTGTAATAATCCGCAGTATGTCTTTAATCCTTAATTTGCATATGAAGAGACGTACAATATATATATCGTACGTCTCTTCATCCTATCGAAGACTACATATGTATGTGATATTACATATATCACATACATATGTATGTCTATGTCTTAAGCTTACTGCACTCATAAAAAAAAATTTGAATAAGAAGTAAATATATTGTGCATTTATGTTTCAGAATTTGGTCAGAGGGTGTATATAAGTTTTACGGTATCCCATATGCAATGCAACCCGTTGGAGAGAATCGTTTTAAATATGCTCAGCCCCTAAACAACATCTCACTGTGTTGGAACGACACACTGAAAGCACACAATGCCACCCCCGAGTGTATACAAGTGGGAGAAAATAATGACATCTTTGGTGAGGAAGATTGCTTAACATTAGACATTATAACACCTAAAGTGACATACGATAGCCCATTGCCAGTGGTTGTGCTGATCGGGGCCAACACTCTCGCCGGTGGTAAAAGTCCGGCTCAACCATCGGCCCTATACGCGCGCACAAAGGAAGTGATATTTGTACGACCCAAATTTAGGCTGGGAGCATTGGGTTTTGTTGCACTTCAGATGCTCGCAAATGAAAAATATCCCAAGACATCTGGAAATTACGGGTTGAGCGATTTGCTGGTCGCGTTAGAGTGGATCAAAAACAATATTAGACATTTCGGTGGAGATGCTGAATCTGTGACTCTTTTGGGTCACAGAGCTGGTGCGACTCTAACGGCCGCTTTGACCACAGTTAAAGATGCTCACAAATTGTACACTAGGGTTTGGCTCGCGTCTCCTTCGGTAATTTTCCCGAGTGAATCGTTGGAAGAGGAAATGAAAATAAGGGATACATTTAGGAAAAATACCATGTGCGAGACAGTCGAGTGTCTACGCAACCTTTCTATATCGGAAATAATTTCGGCCACTCCCGACGTTTGGAGGAATCAGAACGCATACAATTTGCCGCACGCCAATGACAAACCTACTCAGTCCTGGCTGGTTCTGGACGGAGATTTGATTCGATCGCACCCATACGACAGTTGGAAACAGCAAATCGACTCCAAAAAGTCCGGAAAAGATAAGCTCTTCAAGCCAATGGTGTTTGGGACAACGGAACATTCCTCCAACAATCTCATTTTGAGAGAAAGATATACGAATTGGACACCAGAGTTGGTTGAAAAAGTGGTTAACGATAGCGTTATCGGTTCGAAAGGTTTAACACAGGAAGTGTTTACGCATTTCAACAAGAGTTACGAAGGACTCGTTAAGATGATATCGTATGTTTGTAATTTATGTCCCCTCGTGAGTTTGGCGAGATTGCGTCTGGACGTTCCTCTGTATGTGGTCGAGGGAGTGGGCACCATAGCGGGTGTTGATGCGGATGTGGAGGCAATTTTGGGCACATTCGACTCGGTGACTCCACAACAGAGACGTTACATGTCCGCCATGCAGCAACTGTTCTATTACTATGTGGGTCACGGTACTTTGCCGGGCCCGGACACACGTCTCATTACGGTAGCCCAGGATTTACTCCCGTCGAAGGGGTTGCCCGCTTGCGATCTCTTCATACTTCATGATCTGGTACCTAGATATGCTCGCATCGATTAAATTTTGAACTTGATTTGTGTACTTAAAATGTAGAATCGATAAGGAATAGTTTCTTTTCATGCAAAGTTCAGGCATCATTAAAAAATTATGACATTGAAACATGAAAGTATTTGGATTTTCTTTTTCAATGTACATATTTATGAAATGCACACGCAAACAATATATTGATAAAAAGATGGACGTCAAGTGTTGTGTATACCATTATCATACTCTCGGTACTTGGAAGTAATCTAAATACTGCTTTTATTCTATTCTAAAATTTAAGGAATAGAGAACGTCTCTTTAACATTTAAGCGTAAATTTTGGATATCTATTATCGTATTGGTATTCTCATTTTTTATTTTTTTGACATGTAATGATAATTGTATGTAATGTGTGTTTGTAGATAAGTTTAATGACGTTTTCTGAGTCATATCGTTAGTAGCATTGTTAACGATGATAATGAAACTGTGTAAGTTTTCAATTAATAAACGACATTATTAAATGTTACCATTATTTGACAGTAAAATGATAGGAAAATAAAAAAAAATTGAAATTTCCTACCGAAAATGTTTTATACAAGGGAATGATTTTTTAGGTTTAAAACTTGTGGTCTGATTTTTTTTAGAATACAATATTAATAAATAAGACTGATTTGTAGGAGCCTAAAAATTAACTCCATGATCTCACATTTAACATCACATGTAACGTTTTTGTCACAATTGTACTGTAAATGAGATAGTGTTAATTGTATAAGGATGTATGTTAACCCTGTCTACTTAATTCAGTATTAGTTAGTATAATAGTAAGGAGTGTCCGCTATGTTATGACATGAAGTCGTTTATTATAAGTCTGATGAACAATCCAAAGATTCATTTTTAATACTCATATTAATTAACTTGTAGCATTGGTATTCTTTTATATTGTGTTTTAAAACACAATTTATTTATTTTATATGTAGCTCAAACGCGTATTGTCTTGCCAAAGCTTGTAACTGCACTTAGCTTTTTACCTGACTTTTTTTGTAAATTTTATTAATAAAAAAAAACTAGTTAGGCGGTAGTTTTATTTCTGCCCTTGTATCTGCTTACAGGTTGTCAAGTGTGTAATGTAATGTCCGAACCACGAAACTAGCGTCAAAAATTACGATACAATTTGCAGCACAGTGTCGTGGCCACTTACATGAACTACACGTACTACAACCATTTGTTTTTTGACGCTTGCAGCGCAAAGCAGAATCGCATCGAACGCTGGACCCGTAGCCAAGATGCAAACGCAGTGCTTTCTACAGTCGTAAACGCTACGCTAAGAGAAAGCTTGGTGATTGGTTGTTGTAACCGCATTTTGGCAGTTGACAATCCAATATTGGCATCGTGAAAATAGAGACAGGCCAATGCATTGGACTGTCTTCAAGCCATTGATCAAACCAGGCCATTGAAATAGAATGGTTTCTAATTTTTCGGCGCCAATGCTTCCACCACCACTCGCTCATTGGATTGATGCCTCGTGCGAAGCGAGCCAAGCCAGTTAGCCATCTACAAATTATAAAAATACTAGGTCGTCAGCACAATCGAACACAGCGGAAACTGTCACGTATTTGGCCTATGTGTAAATGAATTATTTAAAAAATGCACTTTCCATTCGACTGGCTCAATGTATTGGTTTAAGTGGACTGTCTCGCCGATTGGCTTCGTGTAAATGGTCCATAAATGTGCCTTGATCCACTAGGCTCCCCTGGATCATGATATTTTTTTTTGGATTTTGCCTATGCTCATACGATCATTTTTATTGAAATTTATGATTCATTATCGCGTTACTTTCAATCCCATTGTCATTCGAAAGGATTCAAAGATAATAACTTTATTACCATGGCTCTCATAAGATTTTTTTTTAAATCCATTAATTTAAAAAATACTTAAAGTAACATTAATAACTTTATTAACATTTGA
Organism: Synanthedon andrenaeformis; assembly: GCA_936446665.2. Lineage (NCBI taxonomy): Eukaryota > Metazoa > Arthropoda > Insecta > Lepidoptera > Sesiidae > Synanthedon > Synanthedon andrenaeformis. Next base: position 4,840,652 of record OW387781.2, on the reverse strand, counting down.
GCGAGCCAAGTGGAGGGAGGCGTAGGATTTAAGGATAAGGAAAAAAAGGATAGGGAAATGACATCCCTTACCCTCTCGACGAACACATTGTGTTATTTTGCGGTGGTTTTCTGTAAGAGGGCGGTTACTGCCGCCAGACGGGCTACCCAAATGGCTAAAACACAGTGCAAACACCTTCAGCCACTCGCAATTGTATCGATGGCATTGATACCTGACTGTCTAATGCAAATAGCTTAAAAAAATTAAGTCAATATATTTTAAACATTCTTTATTAAACACAGTTTTAACGCAAATTGTGTTCGAAATACAAATAAATATAAAAAACAAATTTGTGAATCAATAAATAATAAAATCGTACACGGAAACTATCCGAACCAAACATGATATAAAATTAAAAGAAGTATGTAAACAAATAAGAATTATTGATTTCTTTCTCGGAGTGGAGACACAAAGTTTTCTTTTCCGATTTTATGGCTTTTCCGAATAACCGATGGAGATTTGGGCTTAGAGTGGGCTTGCTCTTTATCTTTTTTCATTTTCTCCATTATTGAAGAATGCCTCGCTAGCGTCATCGTCAGCTCTTCGTTCTCTTGACGCAGTAGAGACAGTTCTACCACCAGAGATTGTTGATCTTGTATCTGTACAAAAAATAAAAATAGTCAATTTTCTCTATAGTATTAATATTCATAGAGGAAACTATGTTAATACTAGCTACACGCTCCCGGCTTCGCCCGGGTTCAAAATAAAAACTATACTATCATTTAAGTTGGTCCAAATTACACATAGTTACGAAGTTTTATCAAAATCGGTTCAATAGTTTAGTTAATTGGCGACAAACAACATGATACGAAATTTTTATAATATAGATATGGACGGAGGAATGTGAAATTTGGTACATTTATAATAAAGTTCATGGAAAAACCATTTTTTTATATAATATTGTTTAGAAATACATTAAATTAATTAAAATAAACATTATACATGTTGGCGGCCGACCGTATAATCCGGCAGTTCGTGATATTGCACCGTTTAATGAAGTTCCTAACTAATACCTTCAGGTCGTTCGACGATTTGGCTGTCCATTGAGATTGTGATTAAATTTAATTTGATCTGCCTAGGCACATCACGAACTTCCGGATTATACGATCGACCGCCGACACACAACACACATTCCGCTGTAAGTCTACACTGACCTGTTGGTGCAGTTTCTGGTTGTCAGCTTCAAGACGAGATATCTCGTCGGCAGCATGAGAGAGCAAAGTGCGAGAGTGTTCCGCAGCGGCCGTAGCTTGGCCGGCGTGCTCCGTCGCCAATACGCACAGCACACGTTTCTTCTCCACCTGAACACCAATTCACAGCATAAGTAACCAACTAGCTGGTGCCCGCAACTTCGTCCGCGTTGAAAATCCTACTAATATTATGAATATGAAAGTTTGTAAGGAATTATGCATGTTTGTTGTTACTCTTTAATTCAAAAATTGTATGAAATTTGGCGCACAGATTGTTTATTACCTGGATTAACATATTGGACACTTTTTATCCAGGAAAAATATGACTTTTAGACGATCCCTTGGGATCTTAACATTATTCCAGGATAAAAAATGTTACAACTCAATTTTTATAAAATTGAGTTGTTATCGCTGTGAACGGTTGACGACAGTGTCGCCAAATTTTTTATTTGTGTAAAAAGTAAAAAACTATCAGTATGCCAAATTTCACCCAAATCTGTTCTGCTGTTTTAGCGTTATTGAGGACTAAACGTCTATATATCCTCACAAGTTACTAGTATGATAGTATAATATTAGTAGGATGATTCAATTAGATGAACTAATCCGATAAATAACACTAACCTCCTCACGTAACATTTGAATTTGAGAACTTGATTCCTTCTTTAGATACTCGACATCCTCGATGAGTTCACTCTTTATAGATCCCAGCTCACGATAAGCTTCTTTTTCAACATTTTGCAAGCTCTCTATAAGCGACACGTTATGTTCCATTATTCGCGTGTGTTCTTTCGCTAACGCCGCTTTAGACTTGAGAATGTTCACGAGTGCTTCTTTATATTCGTTACATTCCAAAATCGTGTTATTCAAAGTGTTCTTATAAGTTGCCAGTTCGTTTTCAAGCACTTCTTGTGTGTTTGTCAAAGTTTGCACCTTTCCTTCTAAATGTTCAAGTTCATTGTCGGAGTCTCTCAATCGCATGGTCAAAACCTGAACAATATCTCTGGTCACAGACAGCGACATCTCAAATTTGCCTTTGTCCTTTTTGGCAGTGTCCCTTTCCACTGTTAGTTTGTTAATCTCATTTTCAAAACCTATATTTTTCCTTTTGGCTTCTTCTTTATGTTCATCAACATTTCTAATAAGTTCTAATTTTTCCGCTTTCAAAGCCTCGTTTTCACTTTTAATAACTTCGTATTCTTTTTGAAGTGAAAGAGATTTTTCTTCTGCCACATTAAGTTTTTGTTTCAATTCTGCCATCTCTTTCTCTAAATATTTAATTTTCTCTTGCTGACGTGTCCAATGATCGTGAATACTCTGCGTGCGCTCTTCAAATTGTATTTCGCAAAGCTTCAGTTTCTCACAAGTCGCTTCATCGATTTGATCGAGTTTGGCTTTCATTTCAATCTCTTTGTTACTAAACTTCTGTTGGTATTCATTAACAATGTCTTCTTTCTCTTTGGTGAAATCTTTTTTAATAGTTTGTATCATAGTGTTATATTTTGCCTTTAGGTTTTCTTGGTCCATTTTACTCTTACTAATAATACCTTGTTTTTCTTCTTCCAAACGCGACTTTAAAGTTTCTAACTCAACCTTGTATTCCCGTCTAATGCTTTCATTCGCTTCCAATGCTAGGGCATGATGGCCCTTTACCATTTCCAATCTTTGACGTGTCTCTTCCAAAACGACTTCAACATTAGACAATTTGTCTTGTAAATCTTTGCACAAACTGTCTCTGATAGTAATAAGTTCTTCTAGAGATGACAGTTCAACTTGTTTACTGCTCACCTCTTGTTCAAGCTTTTCACAAGATTTCTCTAGGTCAATTATTTTTTGTTGATAGTCATTAATTAAGTCATTGGGAACTCCATCCTTAAATATTCCATCAACATCATTCAAAGTTATTTGTGAAAATTTCTTATATAATTCTTTTAATTCTTCATTTTCGCTTTTCAATTTTTGCAATTGTGCTACCTCAGTTTTCAAATCTTCAATTTGTCTATTGTACTCTGATAAAGTAACATCTTTATTCCTAAAACAAAGTTAATATTTGTATTGTATCACTTAGAACCAGATAGATATTAACATCTTCAAAATTATTTACAGTTCACAAAAATACATACCTTATTTCGACCTCTTGGTCTTTAATTAAGTCAGCAGAAACTTGAATGTTGGACTTTTTAGTATTAGTGTGTTTAACTATTCCCACTTTATTCGCTTTAGAAGTGCCTGATGTCTTGATTGGCTTTGGCTGTAATGGGATATTAAGTCATACAATTTAATGAGTTACATTCAAATTCCTCCATAGGACAGGCAAAACCTAGTGGCGGGGACATAAATAAGTAAATTTCTTCCTCTCTGATATACAACATTGTCTTCCCTCAATATTGATTATATTGAAAGCAAATAGCTATTATTTCTTTAATTTTAATTGCCAGATCAAAATCTACACTTCCGTACTTATGTATAATTGCAATAATTAATGATCACTAGAATACTTTCTTATATATTTTATGTAAAAGTATTAAATTATTCATATCTCTTATGCTACTTATGGATTCTTATGTGTTTTTTCACTCATTAAGACAATCATTCTCAATGATTTATAAATAAAATAAAACAGTCATGTGGATCTACTAAGTAATTAATGCCAGTTGAATCAAAATAGTTCGCTATTAGTATATTTAGTAATTACGTATAAATTTTAGTCTTTAAAGACTAAAGTTACTAGACACAATGAGAATATAGCATAATAGGATCTTAATTAACATCATCTCAAAACCTTCCAGAAGCCTTTGTGCAAACCCAATTGTTTTTATTGCTAATAGCGAATTGACAAATTTATTATAACAATTAGAATAGAGAAAACATTTTAAAAGTTCAATACCAAAAAAATAGTTTTAAGAAAGAGTTTATATTATTACATAATAATAATAATATGTTTACAACACAAAGGGAAGTTTAACGACATTTTCTTATGCATTTATGCACTAAACTAAATTTACTAAACTTACTGTAGCAAAGGATTTGATACTGCGTAGAGAGCTGCATTGCGAATTGGCATCACTATTACATTTTATATGATTCGCTGAAGCTATTTGTTTAGATTTTGATCCTGTAGAAGCAACTGATACTGCTTTGGGTTTATCTACTTCTAGTTTCTTCGGTACTCTTTGATGATTCGTTACAGAGGCTAAAAAAGTATATTGTGGAATGAAAGTATTATTATGTGGAATTTCATACAAAGGAGAGTATATTTAAATTGCGAACGAACTTACCAACTGATTCGAAACGTTTAGCTTTTGAAAACATTGGTATTATGTATAATAATAAACTATTAAAAGTAAAACAAACTGATAAAAATGTTCACAGTTGCACCCCAACTAAATCGTTAAACGTTTTCTTCAAAATGAATTGAAGAGGGGCGCAGCAGACAAACACAAACGCAACCACCGCCACCGGCCACCCCTCTTTTGCGTACCAACCAGCTGTCAGCTGACTTCACTTACGCGCCAATTTTTCTTTTTTGTAAAAAACCGTTAAGTATCTTCATTTTACGCAAAGCATGCTAAACAAAATGTCCATTCCAATAAATACCTAACAATAAGACCACAGAACACTATCTTTATTCTGCGTATTATTCTGTAACTGAAATATATATCCAGCAGCAATTTGTCATGTTTATTATTGTGTTGCTGAATATACCTATGTTTTTTTAAATATTATATCAAATATATTTTATGTATTATGTTACCCTCAATAGGCACCTCAAAATAATGGGTCTCACCAGTACAGGAGAGTGTCGCTTCTGACATGAGGCAGAAGAAACACCAATGCATATCCTGTGCGAGTGTGGCCCCTTGATGCACAAGCGCAGTCACATCCTAGGAAGCCACACAATGGCTTGTGAAGATGTGAGGAATGTATCAAAAAAGTACTACAGTTTCTAAACGCGGTAGGTATAGGTAGAGTTTTAGTTTACGTGGCGATCACAATATTTCAGCAATGGACGAAGTGATACTGGTTCTCTAGCAGACCAGAAATAGCCACTAAGAAGATAATAATAATAATAATAGTAATAATACCTAAGTATTTCCAATAATATATTAGGGCAAACGTGAAACATATCGTAATTTTTTATATTGGACATTAATACAAGTGAAGTGAAGTAAAATTATCAGCCCCTATTGTATACTATGTACTTTAAAAAAATATTCGTTGCGTTTTGAACTGAAAACGTAATTATTCAATACATAGTGGCAAGTTAAATGAAAGATGAGATCAACCAAAATTTTAGAATCTATTTTTATTTTACATCTACATTTAAAAAAAACAGCAATAGTGAATAGAATCAGATAGTCCCCAGTACAAGGACCTTAAATTGTCCGAAAAACTTTTCTAATGAGAAAAGTTTCGGCGCTGCTGCGTTCTCGAATGCTCGATTCCTGAAATTGTCTATATGACGTCATATCGACAATTCCAGGAATCGAGCATTCGAAAACGCAGCAGCGCCGAAACTTTTCGCATTAGAAAGTTTTACATTTGTATGTGTCAAAACAATTTAAGGTCCTTGTACTGTGGACTAAGAGTAATTTACTCTATGAAAGAACTCAATAACATAATAATCTGTGATAGAACTCATTGACGTAGGATATAATAGAATAGAACCCTTATATATATATATATTACTATACTCTTTGCATAGAACTCGCTCCAAGACTCCAACGCCAACCAACGAAAGTACCCACAAACTAAATAGTAGATACTAACGTATAACTAGGGCCATTGAGAAGCGATACCAAATGTAAACAAAGTTACCGCAAGGTCATTTTTTTATGCAGGGCTTTAGCGCGGCGATGGCCGGGTTGTCCTTGAATATTATTATCAAACGGAAGCTCGTATGCTACATTGTCTCTTTCTATCTTGTGTCAAATAGATACAACATTCAAAGAGATAATAGATTGTCAGTTCAAGCATAGAGTAAATAGTACTTTAAGTTCAAGTAAAGCGGCCTTTACATTTGGCTAAATTCAGTTAACTAAATGAGTTAGACTCTGAATTTAGACAAGTGTAAAGGCATTCAGACTGTTAGACACACTAATTAGACAATCAGAGTCGTGACTGCCGATCTAAATCAGTTAGCATGCTGAATTTAGCCAAGTGTAAAGCGATTCAGGCAAGAAATGCGTTTAGTTGTCTGCCACCAGTATATATGTTGCGTCCATCATTTGTCGCCGAACGCAGCTCAGTACTTTCGAGCAGCGAAGGCCACCAGAGAAAAAGAAGTAATTCTTCAATTACTTGAGATATATGAAGAAATGCCCTATTTATGGGACAATATATTTAATATATAATTTGTTATAGACACTTTTTTTCTTAGAAGCAAATATTTTTTCATCCAACGCTTCCTGCGTCTTTTTTTAATCATTAAAATCGGGCTCGACGCAACCATAGCCAAGGCGAGCCCTATCCTTTGATGTTTTGATGGTCTCATCATCTCATGAGAGTGCTATGTACGTACGACACGCTCGGAATTCCGCTGTTATTACTGAGTTAGCTAGCTAATTAGATCAAGTGTAAAGAGCAAGCTTTTTTTCGCCCATTTAGTCTGTCTGAATTTAGCCAAATGTAAAGGCCGCTTAAGGTGAATAAACTTTTGTATCTCACCAATTTATGGTATTAGTCGCTAGAGTTCTTTGGTCACAGAACGTGCACAGAACACTATAACTCTCCGGTCTCCGGAGCGTCTAGCTATCACAGAACTTATACCTAAAAGAATAATCCTTTGATAGCATTAACTTAGGAATTCTAGAATCTACATTTTTTTACCGCATAGGACAATAATTGTTTGAAATTAACTTATGAACATTATCAATTAGGTATTTTGAGTTGACTGTAATATGAATCCATGGAAATTATCTTATATGACACATACATAGGTAATCAATAGGCCTTCACAAAGCAATTTTGACATAATAAAATACATTTTTAGTATTTTAAATAAATCCACTTTATTTGTAAATCATATAACATCAATGTGTGTTTTAAATTCCATAGCTATCCACATAATTACATTGGTGGTGGAGGCGGTACAGGCAGAAGTGGCGGAGGTGGTGGTACACCCATCATAGGAGCTCCCGGAGGCGGAGGCAGTCTTATGCCGTGGTTTTCCCACATCTTCGGAGGAGGTGGCGGCATCCGCAAAGGTTCCATTTTAAATGCAAACTGTAGGAAAAATTGTTTGGTATCTTTGTTCCAGTGAGTCCAGAATTTAGAATCATGCTTCTCCACTTCTCTACTGGGAACTTTAAATGCAATGGTCTCATATGGTTCGGCAGCGAACAGTAGATATTGCCATCTGCGGTCTGGAGGTTCAATTTTTTGTTCATAAGCAGACATAAAACGATGTCTTGGTATCACACCTTCAGCTATTTCTGGAATTGAGATGTAATAAAATATAATTTCATTGAACTATATCATATTCTATCCTTTATTTATTTAGTAAAGTGAATAAATAAAACAAAAATCTGCAATCCAATAATAAATGTTCTATAAAGAATGCAGTTTACTTGTGCTACTTGCATATAAATGCAGTATATAACTGTGTAGATACTAGATATTAGTGACAGGGCACACTATGTTTCAGTCAATTGAGTGGCTTGTCTGGCGGCAGTAACCAGACCCTTACAAAAGAATGTGTGCTGTTGTGTTTTGGTGAGTGAGTAAGGGAGTCAGCCAATTATCACTAAATGGACCGTCAGCCTGACTGTGGACATTAACATAAAAAAAATGATGAATTAAAATTTACCTGGGTAATCAACTTGAAAAAGTAAACTTTGTTGAGCATTCTCTGGGTCTTTTTGTTTAGTGACACGGTAACCAGGTCGCCCGATTTTAACAAACTTTTTTGGTTCGATTCTTGGTTTCTCTGGTGCCAATTGTTGTGGTGATTCTTTGGCCTCTTTTGCTGCTCGACGGGCGAGATTAGCCTGATGTTTTTTACCCTGTGTATGGGCTAAGTAACTACCCTCATTATTATGGAGAGTCAAACATAATTTGCATTCATATGAGCCTAAAACATACAAAATCAAGTTTAAACAAAAGAAGTAATCAAGTGGCGTTTGTAGGTTAGTTACAGATCCCACATACCAAGATGATTTTTCATAAAATAAGGATCTTTATTCAAGTCTATTGTTTCCAATGCGAGTTGGCGAAGCCTTTCTCGTCGATCTCTATTGCTCTCCGACCATGACGCTACACCTCCGCCACCAGTTTTACCACCAGGCCGATTTTGGAAATCCATTTTTAACTTGTGCGCTTGAAATAAATTCTGTTGTAATGTAACAAGTGCACTTAACTTAATATTTATCACTTGTACAAATGTTAATGTTTATGAAAACATTTTATTTATCTAAGTAAAAAACTAATAAAAACTATTTAGCCAAGCCAAAAGATGCGCTAGCATCCACTAGCATCAATGTATAGTCTGTGGCCAAAAGCTAGCTCAAGTTGCTCTGCTCATAGAACCACATAGAACCAAAGAGTATATAATCACTGCATAGAACATCAAGGATATACTCTCTAGTCTCGCTAAGAGAGTACTATATCCCTTGCTCTAGCGAACATAATTATATACCACAAACTAAATAGTAGATACTAAATATATACTCTCTAGTAAGGAACATATAATATACCTACTCTATTAAATGAAGCCAACAGTGTGAGTGTGACCATCTCGAAAACGAAAATCCTGCCCTGTCAATGCTGAAAACTGTCAAATGCTGCCAAAACCCAAACGAAAAAAATGCCAAACTCTTGCCTTACTTTTTTAAATAAAATATAACGACAAAAAAATGAATTAATCTAATAGGGCGACAATAAGATTTTTGTTATGTGAGACAAATTAAATGTTGTAATATACCTACATATAGTAGTAGTTTCTTATAAATATTTTTTTAAAATTGAAATATGAATTAACCAACACTTACCAGTTGTAATTGTAGCATTGTTCATTTTATTGGTTATAATAGTTTTGCACCAATTGTACATAATCATATCCACCAACGCTACAAAATATTTAAGGTAATTTACCGTCATGCCACTTTAAAGGAATACCAGTAAAAAAATATATAAAATAGGCCTGAAACAATAAATACTAACTTTTTGTAATTTAGGAATATAAATGAAATTATTGAGATTTTATTACGTTGACAACTAAGAATCTTAATTGTAACAAGTGTTACAACTAAGATTTTTTTAATTATCTAATTTTTTTTTAGTCTGGCGAGATAAAAGTCTTGAAATTATAAATTTATATTTTGGTTTCTTCTCTAAATTTCTGATATCTTTTTACGACTTTTTCCACAGGACCCATTAGATAATTAAATACACTTTCTTATATATTTCCATATCATATTTATTTAATTTATTTTACATAGCTATGTATAATTTTATCTCAAAATATTTTCTATAAAAACACACTTCTTAATATCTTAAAATCAACTTACTTCATTTATAAAAAACCCCTTCGTTTTTTTTTTAAACTACATTCTAAATTATGTTTCTTAATTTTGTTAGAAATTAACTAACCAGTATTTAAAATTCAAACCTCTAACAAAAAGAAAGAGACAAACGGCCTGTTTGGCTCTCTCTCGGCTCAAATAAGCCTCTGTATAAGGCGCAATGAAAAATATTCTATTAAGCAACCAGTCCTGCTTATATCCTACGTCCATGCCCTCCACATATTACTTGAGGGCTGTTTATTATCTGTGCTTTGTCAGATAGTGGAATGTCACACTGTCACATACACAGCTGTCAGACCATTGCTGTAAGACTTTCTTTCTCTTTCTTATAGTCAGAAAGGTACATGTTTATTTTATAATAAATCTGTAATTATTTAAGAAATCTGTGATTTTATGTAAAGTTTTGTAATTTTAAAGGTGTCTGGAAATTGTCTTTAAAGCGCTTCATTTGTGATTTTATAAAATTTCTGGTGAATTTTAGTTATTTTACCGCTGTTTCTTATTTTCAGATAGTGGTTCAAAATGTTGATGCCAAAACAAAACCGTGTTTCAATTTATGAATACCTTTTCAAAGAAGGTGTTATGGTAGCCAAAAAAGACTACCATGCGCCAAAGCATCCGGATCTCGAGAAGATTCCTAACCTGCAAGTAATTAAGGCAATGCAGTCCCTCAAATCTAGAGGTTATGTCAAAGAACAGTTTGCATGGAGGCATTTTTATTGGTAAGTATAAGTATTAACTAATATTGGTTCGATTCTAAATTAGTTAACACTTTAGCGGGTATTTACGGGTTTGTTTTTCTGTATTATTTTGGTTGGTCTTTATTTACTTTGTATAACAGCTACATTGAGCTTTATTACTACGTACAGCTATGACATGTTGGAAGTAATTGTCCGATTTTCTATAATTACAATTGTAGAGACTACAAGGAAACAAAATATGCAATATAACCAATATCAAATCAAGTCATTCAATTCATGTTACTGAACTAGATTACATACTTGTATTTGAATGTGTTTATAATTTCATGTAATGCTACATCATAACCTGATTTTGTTCAAAGTCTTAGATCTTTTTTGGTTATTAAGTTAAAAAAACAAACGGGTTAAGATTATACATTCTCAAATTGTGAAACCCTAGTGATGGTACTGTAAAAATAGTTTCAGAGACAAGGGTTCAATTAAAGTTACTAATTTGAATATAATTGTTATAGTAGTTAATTATAGGGAAACCTATATGTATAAAAAGATTGGGAATCTAACTTTAATACAACTGCTACTAATAATGTTAGTAGCAGTAATAATATAATGTTAGTAATACCTTTACTAACATAGTAAACTATGTTAGTAAAGCTATTTACAATACGAATGTCAAGGCACAAGAAAGACACAAAAAAAAAACAAGGCAAATACAAAACAAATTCTCTTTATATAAAAGAAACCCTCTTGATACTAAGTCATTGGACTCATGCAATCTTCTGAAAATGTAAGGTTTTCTGTAAAAATGTTATGATACTCCAAATGAATGTTCATTATTTTATTTGTTCTTATTTAATCCACATTGTTTCCACAAATTTCCTTATATTAACTACATGTGAATATGTCTACAATTGACATATTTTAATCTAGGTACTTGACCAATGAAGGCATTGAGTACCTCCGTATCTTCCTTCACCTGCCACCTGAGATTGTTCCGGCGACCCTGAAGCGATCCGTGCGCACAGAGACGGTGAGGCGCGGGGCAGTGGGCCGGCCCGATGCCCCCGCTCGCGGCGCCGAGGATCGCTCGGCATATCGCCGCGCTCCCACTACGCCTGGTGCTCCACAGGACAAGAAGGCCGACGTTGGACCTGGCACTGCCAATGTTGAATTTGTAAGTAGACTGTTGGGTTTTATTTTTTAATAGTCTAATTTAATACCTTATTGCCAACTAAATCAATCTTAATCTAAAGCAAGGCCAGTGAGATGATGGAAAGAATGTAAACAAACTTTCTTTCATTGGTTCATGGCGTTATTTAAAAATTACTTACTTTTACTAGTAGTATGTAATACATATTTTATTTAGTACCATATTCATAAAAAAGTGACAAGTGTTGTCAAGATTCTTCTCCTGCACCATGAAACAGATAACACCGCCTTTGCTTTATTAGTTAATCTATCTATACATTTTTAAAGTGACTGTTGACCTCTTTTTCCCGGCTAACTCTGTAGATAGATTCTTAAGAGAAATAATAACAGACAAATAGGTTAATAATTGCTATTTTTCTCAAGTCAGAAGATGTGGACATGCTTTCTATAAGGCTGACAGTCTGTCAATATGTAGTTCGTAAACACGCAGTTTGTCTAAATTACAAAAGAAATGTTCATAAGGGCCATTAAGAAATTGTTCATAAATAAAGGTTTTTTATGCAATAGGTACTAAAGGTGATTAGGGTATCACCAAAATTGCCATTATTATATTAGTGAGTTTGTGTTAATCATCTATCTTTTTGTTTTTAAAGATTTTTCATCACAAATCTGAACCCTTATTAACATATCTTAATTATCTTAAACAATCATTATAAACTCTTGTCCATCTCTAATGACCAGTCAGTACCAGTATTAGTTAAAAATATTGGTATTTTAGTCGATACCTAAAACTCATTTCCATACAATTAGCTACCAGCTAAATCTATTCTGTGATTGTTACCTATTTACCCAATATTTCCAGCAATAATTAATTAGGTACATACTAACTTGTGTCTAAAACTATCTTCTTCTTTTTTACAGAGAGGTGGATATGGACGTGGCAGGCCTGCACCTTAAATTAATAAACATATTTTAAAGTCTGCTCTGTTTTATTTAAATAGCCCAGAATTTTTTTAAATAGTTCTGCATACAAGTTTTTAGTCTTCAAATATAGTAAGATTTTTCTATTAAAATATCGACATTGCAGAAGCATGCTTTCAAAGTAAAAAAAGTGACCACATAGGGTCAGCACAAAATGCTCTCGCATACTCGAGTTATCTCTTGACTATTGTATAACTCGCGGGATTTATCCATGGGAATACTTATTAAATAAAATATTCTGGTCTGGATAATCTGAACGATCTAATAGATTTCGAGCTTTAATATTACACAAATATAAAAGTTACCATATATGACATTATGGTAACAGCCAGAACTATATATTTACCATTCATATTAATTACGTTTGAATCCACTTGCTGGTAAGGGTACCTAATAATTTTTGACATTGCATGGTTATGTGGACGTTTACAATGTCATGAGATGAGATGGGTCTGGGATGAGAAATTTGTGTTACTTAACTGCCTTACATATTGAACAGGTGTACCCAATACTACTGGTTAAAGTACTATTTACTCTATGCCAATACCTAGAAGCCTTCAATGGTCAAGGTTGTAATCCCTTATTTAACTAACCAAATGTTCCATTCATGGAGGCATTATAAACATATAATTGGTAAAAGAAAATTCACAAGGTTTTATTTTAGACTAGCTGGTGCCCACGACTTCGTCCGCGTTGAAAAATATTAAGTAGTCTATCCTGTGTCCCATACGTCCAAATGTTTATCTACCAAGTTTCATGAAAATCAGTTAATTCGTTTCAGAGTTCTGGAGGAACATACATACATACAGAAAAAAAATCTAAAAATCGTCAATTTAGTTTCAGTATCATGCATAGAGCCTATAAACACGAAAACAAAGTAACTTACTCTATGACCGACCCTTACAGATTTATTATTAGTATTGATAAGAGATAATTAATATTTTTGGGGCATATTCATACACTATATTATAAAAATAAAAAATAAAACCAAAAACGTTAATTTCTTTATTAATGTCATTAATATAAAATGCAGAATTTGTAATTTAATTTAAAAATCTAGTCCCTCTTATGTATTTTATACTACGAAATACATACATGAAACCTTTGTAAATAATAATGTAACGTCAGTGAAACCATGCTATGAGTGAAAAAGACTAGGCTCGTTTCTGCATGGTCTAGTCTCCCCTGGCAGTCATTTTAGTACACTGTAATTTCATTAAAATATTTAATTGCAAACGAATAAACCTAGCTAAGTTAAGCGAATAAAACTGCAATGAACAAATAAAATTGATAAATTATATTCTCATTATACATTTTCTACAAGAAGCCCTCGAGACAACATTTAACCAACATTAAAGTGCAGTAGCGATTGGTTGAGTTTTGGGCGGTGGAGGTCTGGGGAACTCGCCGAGTTTATCATTGTAATAGAGGTAAGCTCGGAACGGCTTCAGTTCCCATGGCACTTGGTCTTCCATTGGGGTGAGAGTGACGCCCAGGTCTTCTAGTGTCGCCGAATTTGGAGGCACCACGTCTGTAGTCGCTTCCTGAATTAAAATATTAAATTTTAATAAGTATTAAATACATAATTGACGTTAAAAGTAGGTACTATTAAAAGGTATTTGCAAATTAAATGTTAAAATCCGTACTTTATACAAAATTCAATTCATGGTTTTTAGTTTAGGTTTTATTAAAAATTCTATAGTAATAGAATAGGGCACACTGCGTCTGCTGTATGCTTACATTAACCCTTTAGCCGCCAGAGTCGGATTTATCCGACAATTATTTTCGTGTCCATTTCGTCAGTGCCGTATTTTATACGACAATTCCTCTACTTGTATAATGTTTATTTTTAAATAATTGAGTTGCTTTCTCTTAAAAAAAATAACGAGTCAGGCATTAGGGGCTATAAAACCTACAAACTCCTACAAAACCAAGCAGTTAAAGGGTTAATAAAAAAAGAGACGAGGCCATAAATTTTGCTTATATTGATAGTGCGCGAGTTGAATGCAGTCGGGGCCTGAAGTGAAGGGCGAGAGCATCTCCTCCCGCCGCGTCTCGCACGCCTGTAGTGTAGTGATGTGCGTGCTGTCCTCGACAACTATCATACGCTTACTGTGTTATCGCGTTAATATTCAAGTTCCAGCCGCGTGTTATTTTTGTTTTTAATAATGTCTGATCCGAGTCAATCAAGTTCTGTTACAAAAAAAACGAGTTTTTATTCATCGCCAAGCATGGGAAATGGCGAAAAATGTTCCCTAAAAAATGAATGCCAAAAAAAATGGGGCCATGAAGGGTCTTTTACAAGTGGCGCGCAACGTGAGGCATCGAAGACCTTTTACATTTTTTTATTTCTAAACTTAAAATGTTAAACTTAAAACAATGTTGAAATTTATCGACATATTGTCATCATTAATTCTAATTAGGTCACAGCACTCGCATTCCTGAGCTCTGCATTCAACTCGCGCGCTATCAGTAGGTATGTTAATTACTTATTAACACAATTACCTTTTCAAGAGCTTCCCAACATAGGTTGCCAAACGGATAGGCAGGACTAATCAGGTTTACTAGGGCGACCTTGATAGGGAAAATGGGATCATAGGCCATATCGTAACGTCTGTATCCCCAATCTCCATCCTTACGCATCAGTGCATAGAACCAGTCGACTAGATCACTCAGCAGGTATCTTTTAGGTCTGAAATTAAACCAATATTTTAGAATGAATGAATTTAGGTCATTCATTGTGAAATTTAAATACAGTCCAGGTCTTTATTTTAGGTTAGATTTAATTACAATTTATATAATTAACAGCTGATGCTGGCGACTTCATTCGCTTTAAAAAATAAAAATATACAATTTAACTATAAATCTTGACCACTTCTTGCTATAACACCTTGGCCAGGCGCTAATTTTTTAATTTATTTTAGATAATGCCTTGGGAACAGTACATTTTTTTTGGATGAAAGTACCCAATGTCCTTTCTTGTATCCCTGACAACGTGTATGCTAAATTTCATGATGGTCGGTTAAGTAGTTAAGGCGTGAAAAGGAACCAGAGAGACAGAGTTACTTTCACATTTATAATATTAGTACGGATTAAAAGTCTCCTCCATACTCTTAAATTTTTTCATAATTTTTCTCTGTCTTCTGTTCCTGTCTTGTGTTACATTACAGCTTACAAACTCATAAATAATAATATCTTAATACTTGAACTGTTAAAAATGTCTTACCCAACAGCGAGATATGTCTGACATTTAGTGTCGTTGTCGCGCGCTGCGTTCACAATACCCTGTGCAACGTCGGACACGAACACGGGCTGTTTGGCGGTGGCCAAGCCTTTCTTGTACAACGGCATGTAATTCCCTTGAATGCGCCAAATCGAGGCAAAGCATCTGAATGGAAAGAAATATTATAAATTGAAAACTTTGTGAACATGTTTGTTTCTTTGTAACTCATCTTGGATCTTGAATACAGTTGATACTGAAAGTTCTCATTGGATGATATTTCAAAATTAAATTTCTGAACTAGATGGCGCTTTGCATTTATTTAGAACAGCCATTTTTGACCTTACTCCCATTTTAGAAGATATATATTATAGGAAGATTGAACATATTATAAGATCTCTCGAACTCCCGCCCCTCTTCTTACCTAAGATTTTATCTGATTTAAAAAAAGGATCGATTGCACTAAAACTCATAATTTGAAGCAAATCAAATTTTTATTCAGATCATCAATCGTTGTCCGGCCTAAATGGGTAGGCAAACCATTCTGACTAGTCAGAGACAGTTGTTAGCTCGTCAGATGCAAAAATATTACGTAAGCAAGGGTTAGGGAAAATGGGCTCTGGCATCTCTTACTCACTCACTGAAACACAACAGCACACATGGTGTTACTTCACTGTGTTCTTCTGTAAGGGGTGGTTAACGCCGCCAGATGGGCTGCTCAAAACTGGCTACTGACTATTAAAAATAGTGTGCCCCGCCACTACTTGAATTATCTTAATTAATAGGTACCTCAAAAATCTGTCCTCGGAGCCATAGATATCCGATGCACGTATGATAGTGGCAGTCGGAAACTCCTCTTTGACTGCACACTCGCCATAGTATTTGCTTATCTTGTACTCTGAAGGTTTCTTCATCACTAAAGGTTTAGGATTCTTCTCAGCGTTCAAGTAACTCAAGTGGATAAACCTCTCCACCCCCATTTCACGTGAAATTCTTCAAAACATCAAAAGTTTTTAGCTATTATTAAATTTCATTGATAGCTTGTGTGCAGACATTGTTGTTAAGTAATACATAAGTATGTTCATCAAAAAATTAATAAAAAAAATATATGCAAAAAGTGTAATATTTTGTCCTTACTGTTATCTTTATCGACTTATCATCTAAATATTCAATACATATATACTGGCTTGCATGATTTATTGCTGCCAAACATGGGCTCTAACTGGAAGATATATGAAGGTCTTAAAAGTATGTGAAACAGAATGGAGAGAAGTATGTTAAACATAAAATTAAAAGACAAAGTTAATCTTGAAGATATCTGAGAAAATTAACAGATATCACATACACATGATACATGTGGTGAAGAAATTAAAATAGATTGGACATACACTGAGGCGTCGGAAAAATAAATGATCAAAAGATTTACTATATTGTACTCTTGTGATGGAAAGAGAAGAAAAGGAAGACAAAAAAAATTATAGGAAGATAAAATCAGAGAAATGGTAAATGTACGAGGGCGGGATGATAAGTAACTAGCCACTGCTATTTAAAAAGTTAAAATTAAAAAAATATATATGTCATTTTTAAATTCGTATCTCTGGCCACCTGCGTTCTAAATTTGAATTTGGTGGCGTGAAAATTTTATTGATTTTTTGTCATTTGAAAATATATTTCGTCAACTGTTTTCAAAATGGATAAAATTGAACAAAGAGCAGTGATAAAGTTTCTTCATATGAAGGGCATGAAGGGGAAAGATATCTATGACGAGTTAAAGAATGTTTTGTGTGAATGTGCTCCTTCTTATGCCACAGTAAAAAAGTGGGTGGCTGAGTTTAAACGCGGTCGTACATGTGTCCAAGATGAAGCCCGCCCCGGACGTCCAAAAAGCGTCACGACTCCGGAAATGGTCGTGAAAGTACATGATATGGTTTTAGCAGATCGACGATTGAAGTTATCTGAAATAGCTGACACTACAGGTATCTCAAAAGAACGGGTACATCATATCCTAAGTGAGGAATTAAATATGAAAAAGTTATCGGCCCGTTGGGTGCCGCGATTGCTTACGCACGATCAAAAAAGGATTCGGGTGCAAAACTCAAAAGAATGTCTGGACCGTTTTCAGAGTAATAAGGCCGATTTTTTACGTCGATTTGTAACAACAGATGAAACATGGGTTCATCATTACACGCCAGAATCAAAAATTCAATCAAAACAGTGGACTCAATCGGGATGCCCGGCTCCAAAAAAAGCCATGGCTGTAAAGTCGGCTGGAAAAGTGATGGCTTCCGTCTTTTGGGATGCAGATGGGATCTTGATGATAGATTACCTTCCTAAAGGTCAAACAATTAATGGAGAATACTACGCTAATCTTCTAGATAAGCTTCATCAATGTATTCAGCAAAAACGACCAGGTTTGGCGAAAAAAAAAATCATCTTCCACCAAGACAACGCTAGGGTTCACACATGTGTTAAAGCTATGGCAAAAATCAACGAATTGAAGTATGATTTGCTGCCCCACCCACCTTATTCGCCTGATCTAGCGCCATCAGACTTCCACTTATTCCCTAAGCTCAAAACTTTTTTGGGCGGACAGAAATTTGCCACAAATGATGAAGTCATAACCGCTGTAGAGGAGTATTTTGCAGGCCTCGAAAGAAATCATTTTATGGAAGGCATTACTGCTTTAGAACGAAGATGGAATAAGTGCGTAGAGGTTCACGGAGACTATGTCGAAAAATAAAATTAATTTTATCACGGAAATTTAAGTGTTTTCTTATTAGGCTAGTTACTTATCATCCCGCCCTCGTACTATGAAGAAGGAAGGCAATGGTCAAAGGATTGTGGCGAGTTCTAGGGGAGGCCTTAGCCAAAGGGCAAGCTGATACAAAGAAAGAATACACACTTAAAAAAATACTAAACTAATTTTTATTGACAAAAAAATATTAGTAATATTGTAAAATTTCAGAAGTAAAGCCCTTATTTATTTAGGTACCTGCTAGCTGTGCCCGCAACTTTGTACACGCGGTTTTCATACACTTGGTATTTTGTTATTTGGTATAACTTAATTCTTGTTTGTAAACCGATTGGAATAAAACAAACACTAAATGTTATGGGAAGCTTGCTACAATACACCAGTGAAAATCGCATTTAAATCGGTTAAGGCGTTTCTGAGATTAGTGCGCCAGACAGACAGACAGATTCTGAGGCAGACAAACGGACAGAAATTATTAAAAACTATTTTTTTGACGTCTGTAAGATAAGTACAACATTAATTTACAATTTAATGAGCATACACAGCTCATTTAAGATTTTATTATTATAGAAAAGAGAAAAAAATATAGTCGAAATTTTTCTCTATAGACTATAGGCAAAAAAATGTACAAAAAAGTAATATTGTAAGATGTCAAGAGACAAAACCTTATTTATTTTTAACAACTATAAAAATAAGAAATTTATTTTATAAAGTGGGGTGAATGAGATTTACCTTGCGAGACGTCTAGCGCCATCAATGTGAACATCTTTGTATTTAAAGTTTTTGGTTTCATAATCGCGACCAACCAGATTTATTACAACATTGGAGTATTGTACAGCTTTTGCAATTGATTGCTCGTCGCGGATGTCGAATGGAGTGAATAACACTTGACCCAAATCACCAACACATTTCAACCTTTGAGCATCATAGAAGTCGCTTCTATAGGGTAGAATTAACTAAAATAATTAAACATAAATACTTCTTTATACATTCTTTGATAATTCTTGAAATTTAATATAAGTATTATCTCTTATAAATCAGCATTTTGGATAAAATTGTTACACTTTTATGTGTATTTATTATTGGAAATTCAGAAGAAAAAGGGCATTCCGCCTCAGTTTCTCACATCCATTTTTTTTTCTGAATTCAATCTAACGTAAAGGTGGAGTTTTATGTTTTCAAATAGGTATGTAAGTATATTTGTCTAAAAATGGATATTACGCCTTTTCTTTTTACTACAGATTATAAAAACAATAAAACATTACCTGCGTTCCGATTTTGCCCAGTTTGTTACATACATATCGGCCCACAAAACCCGTGCAACCAAAGACAGTGGCTACGATTCCATTGAAGCTGCTGCGGCCACCCGTACCGCGCTTGTACGAGGCCAAATTAAATTTGTTGTCAGAACTATACTGGGCAGACTTAACGCAAACAATGCTCAGGGCTCCATTGTGGGCTGAAACATTTAACTCGAATTATTAAGTAATAACTATACCCATTGATTTTAAACAACACAAGACATGAATTATGTAAGAGTAGAGGGACCAGATTACTAGGGGGATAAATGAAGAAAAAAATCCTTGCCTAATGGTTTTGTAGCAAAACGACCCGACAAAGCTATTGTAGCCATTCTAAGGCTTAAGTTTCATTAATTTAATATAGCTAAAGGTTTCGCACTCAATTTCACTCAATTTTCTTGTGGTAAATAAATTTTTTTGGAGAACTGTCAGTCAATTGACATATTTTGGACATATTTATTTAGACATTAGCTCCACAGAAACTATATACTCGCAAATATCTGTGCTATCTGTAACATAAATAAGAATGAGATTTTTGGCTTAATGATCTAGACACCAGGCTATAAAAAAAAAGAGGGGAGAGTGGGACGGGACGTGTTTTATTTATTTATTGGCTTATACAAAGAGTATATAATCACTGCGTTTTATTATAATTATAATGATTATAAGTCTGTCTGTTGTGTCTGTGTCTGTCTACACTCTACAAAACAAAATTAAAATTTCCCATATTTTGTTTAATCACATAAGAGAATACAATAACTATTAGTCATGGACGATAAGGATGTAGAAATTATTAATCAAGGTCAAGAAACAGACAAAATTATTGAAATACTGCAAAAGTTTATGAAGAACGTAAGCATTTGAATACATACTTTATCCTAAAAATTGTTTTTGAGCACATACAGCTTTTGTTATAGGTAGTGAGTGAGCATTGTTGGTTTTTATTTGATCGAGTTATAGATGTAAATATAGAGTAGTAGAAAAGTACAGTAAGAATTTAAAATAAAAACAAAAAGGTTTTTTTATAAATTGATGTCAGTATATTTAGAGTGTTTTGAAGCTCTTTTTCTCTAAACGTGATGTATCTTTTATTATTTTGTACATGAAATGAATATAAAATAATATGGGAAAGTTAATAAAAGTTTTAACTAACCACAATCATCTTCACGGGCCTCAACGGCATCTTCAGAAGCAAGACAGTGGAAGCCGAAACCTACAAGACATATCATTAATTCGTCCATAAAATATTTCAGAATGAAAATGTTTTTACATTTCCCATGTTATCTGAAAACAACAAACGAGAAATATTGTGGGCTACACTTTTCCAACATCTTCAAGACAAGTCACTTGGGTCACTACATCCTGTTATAATGGCTGTAATTAGGATATTAAGGTATTGTGATAAACTAATGTAGTAAATGGCCTAAAATTTCAATTAAAAAAAATATCTTGTTAGTTATTTTCTCTATATTGCAATACTAGACTGACACACCTTGGCTTTGTCCAGCATCAATATAATAACATATATGTCCATCTGGAATAATGTACCTGTTAAATAGTAAAAGATCCTTCAAATTGATGCAATTGTTCCGGATATTACCCTCCACATATAAACAAACAAACTCCGCCCTCTATCTTTATTATTATAGTATAGATTATCGGTAGAATGTATATTTTAATATATTATAATTTTGAATACAATATTACCTATATGTAAGGTAATTTTTTTATTTAGTACACATTCATCAGATTCCACTTTCGTCAGATTATTTTATTTTTCTGTATAGGTCAGAATTTTAAAAATTATAATGAAACTGCACTTATGGTAAATCCACTTTTGACGGATTCTGCTTTCATCAGATTAGTTGGATGAACCTTTCATATTATCTAATCTCGCATTCAACAGCCCTCATGCCTCTCCTAAATCGTTTTGTTGTAAACACCTAGGTACTTGAATAATAAGGGCATTGATACTCGTTTTACATTTTGAAAACTAAATTTATTTTTGTGAAAAGGGATGACAATGGTATTGTCTTTGTTAAATGCAAAAGATTTAATTTAACTAGCTTGAAGTTAAAAATGGACACGTGGTTCCTTCTGTTACACTATTTGGTAGAAACTGACAAATGTGTACTAAATCAATTTTTTTATATTATTTTAGCCGTGATAAAGCTGGCCTGGAGAACGTGATATGTGAAAAATGGATGACAATCCTAATAGAGAAGGCTGGCCTTTACAACTTTGTAGGACTTGATGAGGAATCAAATCTGCCTATAGATATGCCAGAAAAAGATGATACAGTCGAAGCATTGAAATGTTTATGCAATATTACATTTAACAGTGAGGTGGCACGGGCATTATGTGCGACCACTAGTATCGCTCAAGGCCTCATATCGAGGCTGAGATTGTACAAAGACATCAAGTTTAAAGACGACATAATGCTCTATGATATGAAACTACTCTTTATTCTAACTGCTTTGAGACATGATATTAAAGCGAAGATAAAAGATGAACTACATGGTATGCATTATTTGACAAGTTGTTTGAAAGAGTTGCTATTTGAAGCGTCCACTACAGATGACATCGGTGCAGTCGCAAGCAGTGGTTCGGTTGAAGGGGATCAGCACTGTGTATTAAATGTAATTATATTTTTTTTTAAATAATATTTCAATACTATAAAGCCTTAGCTATTTTAAGCAGACCGAATCAGAGTTCTTGCACATAATGTAGTTTAAAAGTATGGTGGTTTTAATGGTATTTAAGTAAAATTTTGTGTGTATCCTTAATTTTACTATGATCTACAGTGCAATTGCAGCACTCCTAAGTTTGCTTGTGTTATAGGCGACGTTAGCCAACCACCATCAAGTGGACTGTGCATGTCTAACGTCAACATAAAAAACTTGAATATAATATAGAAATAAGATTTAGTGTTAAATAATGTACTAGCTAGTGCCTTTCAAACATTCAAAGTGTGAATTGATACAATCACA
Organism: Synanthedon andrenaeformis; assembly: GCA_936446665.2. NCBI lineage: Eukaryota > Metazoa > Arthropoda > Insecta > Lepidoptera > Sesiidae > Synanthedon > Synanthedon andrenaeformis. The sequence goes on along the minus strand of OW387781.2, from coordinate 4,817,813 downwards.
CACACATTGCAGTATTGCACTATTGCTTTTGCCTGTTGGTCTGTGTTAGAAAGAGACCGAGGCCTACATAAATAAATAAATAAATAAAGCCTTTATTTCTGACATTTTACAATATTTCTAGTTCTCTTACTTCTCAGTGTATGCCCAATCCATTCCATTTTAATCTCTTCACTGTATATGTTATATCCGTTACTTTTGTCTTTTCTCTTATAATTGAAAGTCTAATTCTGTCCTTTAATTTTATGTTTAACATACTCCTCTCCATTCTGTTTTGGCATACTTTTAAAGCTTTCATATACTTTTCAGTTAAAGCCCATGTTTGGCAACCATAAGACATGCAAGGTAGTATACACATACGAGGCCTACATAGTATAATTTAAAGTCGCTTTCAACGTCTGCCTGTCTGTATTTGTGCTAACTCCTCTTAAACCACGTAACGGATTTTGATGCGGTTTTCATCATCAGTTAGATAATTAGGAAACCTAATAAAATGAAAAAAAAAAAAAAAAACAATATTTTGCAACCAAGTTGCACAATTTTTCTATTTCTCTGTTAACTATTTCTAAACTACCTAACGGATTTTTTACCGTTTTCACTAATGGAAAGAGGGATAAGCGAGAAAGATTTGTGAATATAAAAATATTGCATTCGTTGCGAAGCCGGGAGCCGGTCGCTAGTGACTTAGACATTTTTCTACACAGTACTACCAACTCTTTTGCTACAAAATTTGATTTGGAGTTGTTTGATTAAATTACTTGGAATTTGGAATTCCTCGAAGGGGGGGATACCTGTTTCCAACATTAGGACATAATATTTCATGTGCTACACTATAAATTAATTTCTTAAATTCTTGTTTGTCAGCTTTCATCGTTACTGGTTTAGTGGCAAGATTATAGATAATACTGTGTGTAAAAATTCAATTTGTTGTGTGGTTTCTTTTATACAAATATAACTAGGTACTAAGTTGAAGTTGAAGTTTAGGTAGTAAGTTGAAGTGGCAATGGGCAGGGCATATAGTACGGAGAGCCGACGGCCGCTGGGGCCGGAAAGTTCTCGAGTGGAGGCCACGTATCAGCAAGCGCAGCGTAGGACGTCCACCCACAAGGTGGACAGACGACCTAATTAAGGCCGCGGGTCAACGGTGGATCCAGGCTGCTTCTGACCGGTCCTATTGGAGAGTTATGGGGGAGGCCTATGTCCAGCAGTGGACGTCCTGCGGCTGAAATGATGATGATGATGAACTAGGTACTATCTAAATTTATGTTGCTGTGATTATATGACAATTGTTATAACTTTTAGGATAACCAACAAGCAATAATTTGTGAGATCCTTAAGGCACAATTCAATTTGATACTCCGACCTGGCATTGAAGAATCAGTTGACGATGCTGAGGAAGACACATATTTAAAGTTAATGCCGGTTTTGGCAGCTCTTCTAAATGTTACATGTTCCAATGATATTAAAACTATGGAACTGTATAGTAACATTGCTAACTTACTAACAAGGTAAATAATATTATAATATACTTCACTCGCTGTTTCACGCAACTTCGCCAGCATAACTTTATAAAATATAGCCTATGTTATATTATACTCGCTGGTAATGTAGCTTTCTATAGGTGAAAGAATTTTTAAAATCGGTCCATTAGTTTTCGAGTGTATTCATTAACAAACATGCAAATCTTCTCTCTTTATAATATTATAATAGTATAGATTAAATGTGTATTTAAGAATTGTTAAAACATGTGCAATTGTTAATAATATAGGGTAGGTAGTTGAGCGACGTTGAACTTTCTTACGTTAGTGTACGGGCTTGTAGCACCCTCGCATTTGATTTGGCCTGGCTGTGTTGGCTAGACCTAAGTGGGCAGGGCCTCCGGCTGAGGAGGGCTCACTAGTCAGCCGTTCGACGATTAGTTGAGGAGAGGGTTGTATTTTCCAAAACAAGTTTGTACTAGTACTAGGTCTTTATTTATTGGAACAAGAAGACAAATTTGCAGGAAAAATGCCCCACATCTATAAAATTTGCTTACAGAACTGGTTGCGGTCGTGCCATGAGTCGAACAAGGCTTACACCAATAGCGTGTAAGTGTGGCACGACCGCCCGAAGTAATAATAATAACATTGCACAATATTTTCTCTTCGGAATTTTCCGAACACATTATTCTATACTATTAAATGTTCCGAACACATTCTATACTATTTTATTTATTTACACCATCACTGTTATTTATTATTCTATAAGCTGTTCCGAACACTAATATACATTGTAGGTTGTCCCGAACAGTTAGAGACCACGTTTCAGCGTCATATGTCAATACTGGCAGGGCAACACATATTGGTCGAAAGCCTTTGTTTAAAGGCACTTAGGAATTTTTGGACAAAAATATGTCTTAAAGCTTTTCAAACTGCTTTGAATGCTACAAGCAATACTGTACTATGATACGTGTTACGTACTTATATTATAAATCACCAATATTACAATAGCTTCTACACGCTAATGATATAATATTATAACGTTATAGAGTTATGACGAATTTCTGGATGACCTCAATATAATGCTTGCCGAGGAAGCTGAGAAAAAAAAAATAGGCGAAAATAGTTTAAGAAAATGTGAAAGATTTAAAAATTCTACATCATATTTCACATAGCTTTTTTTCCAATTTACAGTGTTCCACCAAGATACTACGAAGGCTTAACACCACTGTTGACTGAAAACGAAATCGCCAGAAACATTTATGACGATAGAAACATGGACGCCTTACAATCCCTGGTCGATTTGCTTCAGTTTAGATTGACGCAAACTATTGTAAGTATTTACCAACTATAGTAACTTTAGTTTAATATTTGGGTGAATAAATTTTCAATAGTTTTTCATTACCAGAATGTCTAGTTATAGGTTTTTTGCATTGTAGGTATTTATCGATGGATGGTGTTTTTTAGGGGTCCGCTAATCAGTACGAGAGTCTGTCCCCTGTACTGACTGTGCTGAACAAGTCGTCCCGTGGGTGCCGGTGGCAACGCAAGTACCTGCGACAGGTGGTGTTGCCGCCGCTGCGTGACGTCACAGGGCGACCAGAGAAAGGCGACACGCTCCGCAACCAGCTGTGCAGGCTCCTCACCACGCCGGTCACCTCGCTCAGGGATCTAGTAGCGGAGTTCCTCTTCGTACTCTGCAAGGAGAAAGGTTACTAAAGCAAGCGGTTCTTTTTTTATTTTATTAGAGATGGGTTTGCTCTCGGCCAGCATCATACAGCCGTGTAGCGAACCCAGAAAATACCTATTAACTCGAACTTTGAAAAGATTTCGGTTATATGAGCTCGTAAACACAGAATACACAGGGAGTTCCAAACCATCTCAATTCTCAATTATTTAGCACTACAAATTGTTTATGCTAAGACCTATTTATATAATAAACCAGCTGATCCGGCTTACATTCGATTTAAGACACATTCGTCAGATTCCTTTTTCGTCAGGATAAATTATAGCCTGTTTTTTTTCGGACGAAAACGGAATTCTTCTTTGGACAGAAAAAACTTAGGTTAATTTTTAAAATATTTATTTGTTACATCTATTAAAAAAATCGATAGGCTTAATCTAACGAGTGTGCCAATTGTCGTAACCGTCGCAAATTCATGGTGTGATTGGTTTTCAATGTTTGCCTTTCTCGAGAATTTTTTACTAAAGCGGTTATGCCAACCTTCTACGCAGTTAGTTGTAGAATGCTTTTCACTAAATGTAAGTACTAAAACTTTTGAATACCTGACTTGACTTTTGAACTTTTGAATAATTGCAAAAATATTTTCCCCTCTTATTGTATTTAATCCTAATAATTTGCCATGTTTTTTTAATCGCCTTATTGTAGCCACAACCGCTAACTTTTGCATCAGGATAAACTGTTTTGATGGCATTACACATTGCTGTTTCATAATCTATTTTAAAAAGGATGGATTCCAGAGGGGTAAATTGTTTTTCAGTAGACACGAGTCTCGTGTGTCTCTTGATTTTTATTTTATATAATAAAAAAAAACAACTAGATATAATAACTTAAAAATGTAAAATATGGGTCCAGTTGCCTGCAAATAGAATTTTGTCATCTTCTCTGTCATTACACAGTAAATTACATTGAAATCTTTCGGGCAACTCAAGTTCTCTTAAAGTACTGAACTTAATTTTTTTAATTTTATTTGCTCTTTTTCTTAGATTTTTCTAGATGAAACGATTTTAATACCCTTTTTAAAACCTTTACAAATATACATTAGCAGCAAAAATATTGCTGCTAATGTATATTTGTGGTCTTGAAAATGACTGAAGAATACATTTTATTCTGACGAAAACGGAATCTGACCAAAAGTGCGTTTTCGTCAGAAAAAAAATAGGCTATAATTTATTCTGACGAAAAAGGAATCTGACGAATGTGTCCTAAATCTTACATTCGTACCACATCAGTATAAGAACCCGCAAAATGTAAAATGTATGTGAAAATGAATTTTATTCACAATTTTTCTTTCGTGAATATTTCAGATGATTTATTAGTCATTCTGCTAAATCGGTTCCAAAAAAAAACGGACCAGCCGTTCTTGACTTATAAATCGTGTAACTAACAGGACTTTCTTTTATATACATAATATAGCATCGAACTCGGTCAGTAGCTTGGCTCTATTAATTAATTATATTTAATTAATAAAACAGTCTTAAAAGGATTGTTGCAAAAGCCATTGAAACCAATCGGTAAACATATACGGTCTTACTACAAAAAAATAAATAAACACTGTTTAATCACGTGTTTACTTAGACAATGTCAAACTATTTAAACATCGTTTAGCGAGCGTTTAAAATGTCCCTACCACAAATGTCCTTGTTTTTGTAAGCCAGTGTTAAAGTACGTGAACTGGCAAACATTCATTCATTCATTCGTGTCGTTTTCATTTTACGCAGATCTGATAGGCGAATAAAGATGAATTTTGGTTTTCACAAGCTATTATTACGAACTATATTAATGATATAAGCAAATTATAAGATTGGAATAAGGCATAAATTACAACAAATACGTTAGATTATTTATAAAATTTTGTTATACCAAAAAACATTGCGCATAATGGAACGTAACTGACACTGGCGTAATTGTAAATGTCAAGTTTAATTTGTTAATTTAATATTCATATTTTCATAAATTTTATAGTTCATGGCGTTTCGTTTTTAAACATGTCGTTGATATTATTGAATGAAATTTAAAATATCCATAGTCATTTCAAAAATCAAAAGAAATCTTCAATATTACGCAAAACGATTACAAATTTGACAGAACCCATCCAAGGAAGAGAAGCCGCTAACTAGATAGACACTCGTTAAACTAGCGTCTGGCGGTGTTTAAATTTAAATAATGCTTAAGCATTGTCTAATCTAAATAATGCCTAGATACTGTTTTGTAGTAGTTTTATTTAAATACGCGTTCAACGCCTGTTTAAAGTGTGTTTAATGTTTTTGTGGTAAGAGCGATAACGTCGAAAAATATTGTACCTTTTGCGTTTTGTTCATTTTGCTTTTTGTACATTATGCTCCTGAGCAATCGAAATTACATATCCCGATTCATGCAAGATACAATTTTATAATTGTAATTAAATTTCTTTAAATAAATAGTAGTTTTCACTGTCCACAGTGGGTCGTATGGTAAAGTACACTGGGTTCGGCAATGCGGCCGGTCTGCTCGCGCAGAAGGGGCTTCTCGGGGGCGACTCCTCCGCCGGGGGGCGCTACTCGTCCAGCAGCGAAGACTCGGACACGGACGAGTACCGGCACGCGGCCCCCCACATCGACCCCGTGGTCGGCTGCACACGGCCCCCGAGGAACAACCCCTTTGAGGGTATGAGCGAAGAACAGGTGAGTCGTTTTGCTTTGAGAACAGTGAATTAGTAAGTGAGTGAGTAAGTGCAGTAAGTGAACGAGCAATGCGTTGTTGACAGAAAGAGTACGAGGCGATGAAGTTGGTGAACATGTTCGATAAACTGATGTCCGAGGGAATAGTGAAGCCGGCGCGCGTCGGTCCCGATGGCCGTCCGCAAGCGCTCGATCACGTGCTCGAGATGCGTGACAATCTTCCCAACAGGCCGCAGTCGTAAGGAAACGTCAGTAAACCCTTCAATCAGGTACGTCACCGAGCTACTTGACTTGGTCAAGGCGAATAATAACGAACAGCGCCGAATCTTTTCTTTTGTGATTTGGATGATCCGCCATTAAAATTTTGGGTTAGGTTAGTCTGCATCGTCGTCTTCATCCTGACATAACTCATCCATGTTTACGTCTGACGTCGAAGAATCATTCGATTCCTGCAGAATTTTCTTTTTAACCTTCTTAACTCTATCCTTCTGTGGCTTGCTTTTCTTTACCACTTCTTTCCCCTTACTTTTCTCAGCTTTAGACTTCTTTTTGTTCTTTTTCTCAACCAGTGTTTTTTTGATCGGTGTAGAAGTCAAAATTGTTGCACGCTGCTTTTTTCTTCCTTGTCTTTTCTTAAGATGAATATGAAGACATGGTGTCTTGAAAGTGAGACAATCACATGACATTTCCATTTCTTCATTGCCTTCGCAAATTTCTCCAAAATTGGCGAATTTTTGTACCATTAAAGTTGTTCTTGATTAACCCATTCTGTTCCATAATTTTGTTCCATAATGACATCCTTTACCTTTGATCTGCTTATGATACGACCTAATCGCAGTTTATTCAATGTTAATGTGTCAGAAGACTGATGTTCCCATATGACTGTTAAGTTAGCCGATTCTAATTTATGAAAAACTTTTCCAGAATTTCCAGGTGTTCCTCAAAGTTTTTGGTAATTAAGATTTACATCCTGGAACGCGAAAACTCTGCCACCAAACTCCGCACCAAACAGTTTGTCCATCAGCCTCAGCATATAAGCTGATGCACCTACGAGTCCGAAGCACATGACGTTAAACTGAAACACTCCTCTACGGGGAACAGTAAAGGCAGTTTTCTCCGCAGAAGATTCGTCAGCGAGAGGGATTTGCCAATAAGCAGCACTGAGATCTATCGATGATAATTATTTGGCGTCCCGCAGCTGATCTAAAATATTCGAAATATAGGGAAGAGGATAGGCATCGGGCTTACACAGAATGAAGTTTTCAACAGTCCACGCACAGACGTAGGCCTCCATTGGGATTTTGCACCATAACTACAGGTGAATTCTACGGAGATTGCGACGGTGACACCACGCCTAAACCTAGCATCCGGTCTAGTTCTCGTTCCAATGCTTTTTGTTTAATTGGAGACAAAGGATAGTAACGTTGTTTGATAGGGGGACTGTCCCCTATCAAACAACGCTGTGCAGGAGTCTTTACACCCCTCTTGCCAAATTTGAAGCAGACTACCTCCCGTAAAAAAGCAATACTTCTTAGCTTGCTTAATACATAAATGAAGAAATAATCTACACAGTGCCCGGTCGTAATTTTGTTTTCCACTATGCTACTGCCTTTTTGATCTCTTGATCGATTTCTTGATAATTTTTATTCAGTTTCATGGAAGGTTTATAATTACGAAGTTTAGTTTCCATTTCAAAAACTTCCAGTATTTGTGCCAAAAATCTTTATGGTCTTAATTTATCTAATGCATGACCTATTGAAATATCTTTGTTAGCAATTTCCATTTGGATCAATGTTATGAAATCGTCATTTACGATTTGGTGACTTCTTCTCTTTTTAGGACCATATTCTATTTCCTATTCATGAGCATTTTTCATTACATTAAGTAAACGCATTAAAGTGACGGTGTTCTTGTTAAGCAATTTGTTAATTTTGGAGTAAAAGGCTTCTAATACATTTGTGATTCGATGACATTCACCGAATATATTGAATTGAATACTTTTGGTGAATGAGTTTTAAACTAAAACCTTTCAATGTATTTTATAAATTTTGATATACGAGGTGTCCTTACATTGCGATTTTATATAATCAAAGCCCTCTAATATAAAATCTGCGGGCAGCAACGGTAAAGTAGCAGTTAAGGCTACTTACTATTGGCCGCTCTGGTTTAGTTTTTGTATTCTGAAACTTTGCCGATTTCGCTTTTTTTCAATGGTAACACCCCTTCAATGTAATGTTTGGAAATATTTTTATAACTGCATTATATACTTATAAATGCAAGTAAAGAGTTTTAATTAACATTACGGATTTAGAAAAGAGGTCCTCTATGTTGATCATAATATTTTAATGCACTTCATGGAGATAAAAGGGAATACCTTCCTTAATTATGATAAAATAATTGATAATAAATTATAGATACATAAATTATAATCGCAATTCGTGTCTCAGCACGGTGGTATCGTAGGGAAAAATTATTACCAACCGTACCACTGGGGGTATCGTCGGTGGTACTGTGGGTCAGAAGGGGCAGGAACATGCACTCGATCAGTAAAATATTTCTTTTCTTTTTCAATTAAACCAAAATCCTGATCACAGGGGAGGTAAGAGAGACCACTGACAAGAAATTTGTGATGTATTTCTGTTACAGTAAAATCTAGAGAAGACACTATGTAGTTACACAATGCAGCCATTTTATATTTCTATTTTGGCCACCGCATTGATCTGAATACATTATAAGTTTCTCTGTTCTACATTGCTCTTGATGTAATGCAATAGACAAGAGCCCACTTCTTGCGGCCCTCGGGATGCAACAGTCTCATCCCATAGGTACATGTATGCATCATTATTTCCTACATTGTGAATACCCATGCAATATGTCCATAGTTGGCGTTTGTAATAACAGACGCCGGTACTCAAAACAGGAGTAGGAAGAGTTTTCATCAGGTCAAATGTTATACAGGTGACTTTTGGATCAGACTTCGCTAACTGTGTGTCTTCCTGCAAACCTTTGCGTGCGGAATCGGCTTTACGTTGGTGTAATTCTCAGTTTCCAACTGTTTTCTATCCTCATTACGTTGGTGTAATTCTCAGTTTCCAACTGTTTTCTATCCTCATTACTGGCTGCTGCTATTTTAACATTAAATCCGTCACATTTTTTACAAGAGTCGGTCACGAGCGGGTGGAAATTAAGATTAAATTTTTCGTTAAATTTAATTCCGGTAATTTTAATTCTAACGAGGTGACTACTTTCTCAGCTAATATTATTTCCAATTCCGAATTCGGTTCGACTTCTTTTGCCGCCGGATAGCTACCGCGTCTCGCTGCGCCAAGGACCTGTTTCAGCCGATCCCGTAAAGGTTCCACCTTTGCTAGTTCCTCTGGAAGTAAGTAAGGCAGGAGTTCGACTTTGATCCCACCTTTTTTTCAAATAGTTCAAGTAAGTTGACAACGGCATTTTCAACATCAGACTATGTTATATGTTACTTATTAATAAGCTGTAACAAATTGTCTCACTTGGACCTCCTGGAGTTGATCTTTTTCCCAATACTCTTTCTCCAATCTTTGAACATGGTTCACCTCTTTTTTCCAGTCTGCTACTGTTATTGATTGAATAGCGTCTTTAGTCAATTTTTCGATTTGTCTGTCTTGACTGATCAATGTTTTTATCTGCCAGCCTTTGTTTAACCAGATTCCAAATGTATTCAATAGGATTTAAACCGCAGTGGTAGGGTGGCAGACGAACGACTTCATGCCCATGTTCTCTTAACAACTCGTCTACAACATAATTTTGGACAGTTTTCCATAGTTATCTATCGTGTTGTTGACAAAGTGACATTCGAAACAAACAAAAGTTTTTTCTTCGAAATTGAATTTTTCGTCGAAGACCGTCGTCAAACGAATATGAACTACGACGTCATCGAAGATTTCGAACAGAAGCTACCTGGCCTGAGAAAGTCGACGCGACGCGCGCCTAGTAGCGTTATCCAGGCTGGCGCACACGGATACGTGCCAGCAGCCGGTTCATCGATCCAGATAATGGACACTGCTGATGCCATCACCCAGCAACGTGCCACCAAGTGCCTGCCTGCCTGCCACTTCTTCCAGTCTGTTTTTCGTTACGACCTAACGGTCTCCGTAGGGGCTGATGTGGCAACCTCCTTTGAATGACCTGTTTGGGAATTTACTTTTTAGTTGCCGTGTCATTCTTTTAAATGAAGAAGCACGGGAACCCGAGTCAGTCCAGACAGTCGGCCTCCAACACTACGCAACCACAATACTATCTCTGGCTTATTTGCTTTAATGAGCTGGTATAACTCGGGGTTCATCATTTTTGGATCATAATTTATATTGTGTTTCGTTAACCAACTTTGCATCTCACTCTTCAGTGCTGTTTGATAAGGGACCTTTTTCAGATTGCGTCGAGTGGTAAGGTGCATTGTCAATCACAACTATGCCATTTGGAAGCAAGTTGGGCAACAATTTTTCTTCAGCCACAACAAAATTGTTAGTATCCATTTCGTCATGGTAATTACCTGTCTTACTTTTGCATTTATAAAGTAACTCTGCCTCAGGGATAAAGCCATTTTCGCCACACGCATGGAGGAAAATCCAACGTTGACCGGAATTGGTGTTTTTCATTATACTAGCATCGCTACTATTCTGCCAGTTCAATTCAAGAATATATACACTTTGGATAAAATGCCCATTATTCAAGTTCATTACTTTTTACAGAAAGATTCCAAAAATAATAAAATTATGTACCGCAAACTCCACTAACGAGTTCTATTGTATGTTTTGTACAACCATATTCATCCCCCCCCCCTTATTTTTTCCTGCTTAGACTTCCATAATTTATTATTATTCAGAAAGTTAAATAAGCTCTGATATAAAGTTATAATTATGATTCAAAAAAGGTTTGTTATCCTAAGTGTAAAATCATTGTCCATTTTTGTCAATGACTACTTAGGAACAGGGCCGCGCCGCCCCTGTGTGCGAAGTGTGCGGTGCACACAGGCGCCAAGACAATAAAGGCGCCGGCCGCCGCCATCGAAATTATTTTTGTTACACTTACACAACAACCTCAGACAACAACATATTCTTTGTAGTGGAGTATCGATAAGTAAGTAGGTACAATAGCGCAACATATGCCTTGTAAATAACAAAATATATATTGCGCTTATTGTACAAGTCTCCCAAGATAATATTCACGTTTGTGATTTAATTTTACACTTTGGGTTTTAGTTTACAAGCCGCCGTGAGTTTGTTTGAATAAGTTTATGAACGCAACCCGACCGATGCGATGCGTGGCACTGTCTATGGTGCGACGCAAGCGGGGTGGGATCACGGGGATTCCCCGATTCCCGACGGAACGAGAGAGCCAAAACAAAACAATTGAACAATATCGAAAGTGTGTGCAATTGATTTTTTTATAATAAGAATAAGTCCGCACTAAAAACAATACCTATATATATAGTTTGTGTGTTACTGATTGTTTTAACGTGTTTTCACGATGAGTGATAGTAATAAAGATAAAAAAAAAGAAATTATCTGGTTACCAGAATTTAATGAGGAAAAGAAAACAAGAAGAAGAACGTGATAAAAATGCGACTAAAATAAGTTAATATTTGCAAATTAAATATTAATGCAATTAATGCAAGTAAAATTGGCAAGCGGAAGCGAACTGGTTTTACCTATTTAGGAAAATATTATCTAAGATATTTTCCTAAATAGCATTTAGGAATATATATCAAAATTAACAAGTATATAAATATATTTGTTAATTTTGACTGAATTTTGTATAAAACTGGAGAACAAAATTCAGTCAAAATTAACAAATAATAAAAAAAAGTTGAAACGTGAAGATTCGTGAAAAAAAAAAGGCGCTTCATAGGTTTCGCACACAGGCGCTGTGGGGGGTCGGCGCGGCCTTGCTTAGGAACATGTCATTTTTAGTAGTGGCGATATAACAGGATGTTACGAAGGATGTTACAGGTGATCACTTAGTTAAAGAAGTTAATTAATTATTTACCTCATTATCTTACTGCAATCTATTCAGTAAGCAATTCAGCATAGCCCTGTGTTACGAAGGATGTTACAGGTGATCACTTAGTTAAAGAAGTTAATTAATTAATTACCTCATTATCTTACTGCAATCTATTCAGTAAGCAATTCAGCATAGCCCTGCCTTGGATTATGTCATTTTGGCTACTAGGAGGGTGATTTTCCATGGGTGGTGTATCATCCTCATCCTCGTGTGTAGCAGGAAGTTTGTCTGGTGGCGGTAAACCTGCTTCAAGAGCAATGTTGTGCAGTACACAACATGCTGTTGTTATTTTACTTGCTTCATGAGCATGGTAATGAAGCGTCCTGTCTAGATGCAGACATCTCCACCGTGCTTTAAGTAGCCCAAAACAGCGTTCGATGCAGTTTCGGGCTTGCACGTGACTGTGTGTAGAGCTGTTCTCTTGAGCATTGAACTGCATTCAGAATAGGCGTCATGAGCCACGGACGTTGAGGATAACCAGTTTCCTGTAAAATTAGTTTTTATAGATAAAGGAAAATCCTTATAGGTTACTATGATTCTTATTCTTTTAAATACCTACCCAGTAGCCAAACTTGTTCATTTCTTTCATAAAGTTCACGCATATATGGAACACAATCCATCTTGCCATGATTGCATAGCTATTGAGGGCATCCACTACTTGCCTGATACAACGACTAATAGTGTGCTGGGCAAGATGTTGGGTAATACCAACAATTCGTTGGTAAGAACCCGTGGCCAGAAAACTTAACGTGGATAATACCTGCAAAAGGCACGCTGGTTAAGTTGAAAGGCAATTATTTTTTTAAATTTGTAATAGGTAGATAATCTAGCACTCTCTTACCTTAACTTCTAAAGTAATCTCTTTGGTTCCTCTTAACGTAGTTTTCTCCTTCAACTCCTGGCAAAGAGCGTGAAAAGTTATTTTATTTAAGCGGAATTGCTGAATAAACAGCGATTCCGGCATTTCCTTGATTGTTTCCATGGACTTGCGACTCATTCCTTTTTTTCGTCTAAGCCACATTTCTTCATTATGAGCACTCTTTAGCATATTTAATTTATGCATACTAATATTAAATCAAAAGATTTATAAAATAATATAAAGTAACCCGAATTCCAAATGACACTAGCCCACTGAACAGCTTATGTGAATTAAATTATGTATTTATTAATATATATTATTTATATTACATATTTATATATTTATTTACGTTACATACTACTTTTTGCAGTGATTATACTTTCATATACTTAGTTGTGATTGTAAGCACCACGATTATTATTATTATTATTATTATTACTGAACAGCTCATTTAAAATCCGCCATGTTTGTTCATTCTATTCGTGAACTACAGCTATTTCAGCTTCGAAAAACGCTACGCTCGTAGTCGTAAAAGTGTATATTGGTCAATCTTGGCTACCAAATTTTATTCGTTTCTATTCGATTACGCTCTCACGTTACAACAACCAATCACCGGGCTTTATTTTTTTCGCTTCGTAAAGTTCGCTAGGGAGCGTTTTCTTTGGTGTACATCTTGGCTAGGCCCCCAGATATGCTAACGCTACTGGACGCGCACGGCGAGAGCGGAGCCCCGCGCGGGGAAGAGGGAGGGTGGCCGAGTTTCGAGCCAGGTGTCGTTATTTCGCCCGTTATAACTAAATGGGTAACTCAGTTCATATAGTGACTTGTCAATTGACAGTTGACAGTATATGAATTGATGTTTGATATATGAACTGTTCTGTGACACTGACAGTTGACAGTGGGTATATTGCACTGTTTGTAAAAAAGTTTGGATGGATGGATAATGTTGAGGTATATATAAAGAAAACTATTAAATAAAGTTGCAGTGAATTGACAAAAATTATTCATTTTTGTCAGTTCGTGCGGTATCTACAAATCTATATATGTATATAAAATTCTCGTGTCACAATGTATGTTCGCGATAAACTCTGAAACTACTGAACCGATTTTAACCAAAGGACAATGGGAAACAAATGTATGGAGTCTGGGCCCACCCCTCAATAGTAACATGTGATATACCGTTAGATAGGGCTTTTTAAGCGGAACATGAGTTACTAATAAACCTAAGGTCAAATGTTAGTACTTTCGGAGATATGACGTCTTAAAGTCGTCTCAGTCTAATATATGGATATTTATAAGGTAGAATAGTAATAATACATGTATTTCACCTTAAAACAAAATTAATTATTCATCCTGTACATCTATAACAATAACATCATTTAAAAATCCCGCGGGGGCCACGAATGGTTGGTATCTCCCAACTCTTAGGTACCAAATCAAAGATCTGATGTGAGCGCAAGTTCCTACAGTTCGCCGTCCGGTCAAGCAAGTGCAATAATATTGTGTTATCGCGTTTCGTTTCTCCCAACTTGGTTTCGATCAACTAATATATAGCAATAATATGTTTTTGCTCTTACGTGGCGTGACTGTATCCTTCCACGCAGCAACCACACATTTTTTGCGGGTATATCATATTCCATTAGGTCGTGCAAATTGTTTTGGGTTCCTAACACATGAAGTTAGCGTAGTCTTATTGTGGTGAACATCTTCGAGACGGTTTATACGTCATAGAAACCTACAGAGAAAACAATTTGCACGACCTAATGGAATATGATATACCCGCAAAAAATGTGTGGTTCCTGCGTGGAAGGATACAGTCACGCCACGTAAGAGCAAAAACATATTATTGCTATATATTAGTTGATCGAAACCAAGTTGGGAGAAACGCGATAACACAATATTATTGCACTTGCTTGACCGGACGGCGAACTGTAGGAACTTGCGCTCACATCATATCTTTGATTTGGTACCTAGGAGTTGGGAGATATCAACCAATCGTGGCCCCCGCGGGATTTTTAAATGATGTTATTGTTATAGATGTACAGGATGAATAATTAATCTTGTTTTAAGGTAAAATACATGTATTATTACTATTCTACCTTAAATATCCATATATTAGACTGAGACGACTTTAAGACGTCATATCTCCGAAAGTACTAACATTTGACCTTAGGTTTATTAGTAACTCATGTTCCGCTTAAAAAGCCCTATCGAACGGTATATCACATGTTACTATTGAGGGGTGGGCCCACCATTACCCATTGTCTTTTTGCACATTGTGTGCAGTTTGATCCAACTTGAGAGATAGGATAGTTTTTATCTCAATTTATAGTATTTTTTTATTGCAAATTATTTGTTTATTATATGCGAGATAAATTACCTTACACCGCCATCTGTGAGAATGTTATGGAACTTATTTATGTTATGGAACTCACAGCTGTTATGGAACTTATTTTAAAAGTTATCTGTGAGTTCCATAGGATTCTCACAGATGGCGGTGTAAGGTAATTTATCGGCTGGATTGGAAAAATGCACCCCGGGCGAAGCCAGGAGCGGGCCACTAGTAAACATATAAAAAACAAAATTGACATGCCTTTCGGGCCCTTGGCACCACCGGCTTGCACGACTGGTGGTGCAAAAGGTATTTTTTAATACCCTACCGTAGTGCTGTGCCGCCATTAACTGTAGCCTATTCTTATTGCAATAAGATATTAAAAAACATACCTATGAATATCAAATAATTCATTTATTACCAATACACAATAATCAATAACATAATTTATCCGGTTATTCCGTTTATCCACCCCAAGGGGGATATTCGGAAATGCATATCCGAGAATCCACCCTAGCCTGGGTGGATAAACGGAATTTATTTTTGATTATTATTCCGCTTTTTTACCTTAGATACAGTTCAACAGAAAAGCGGTAATAATTCTCAATATTACTTGAAGTATTGTTTTTTGTAAAAATAGCTCTCAGCCACAAAGGAGTATGGGCAAATTAGTAATTTAGTCGAGACTAATGTTTTGAGAATTTTTATTTGTAGTTTATAGATTTTATAATTATATTGCACACCAACTAAAAGTTTTGCAATACATCCAGAAAATGTCCTACACCTAGTTCGCCATTAAGTAGACGTAATTGTGTGTCTTGAATAAATTCGTCTCGATCAATGTATGTAAACGTTTTTTATTTTTTTTCTGTACCACAACTGTGTTGGTCACAAACTTAATATTTTTCAATAATGACTGTAGTAATTTTGCAATATTTGGATGTTTGACTTTTATTTCCTTAGCCATTGTTGCATGCCATGATTCCACACTATTGGTTGTTCTATGACGGTCTGCAAATAAATTCCATATAGCCACATATTTCTCGTTTTTAAACCAAGTTTTTTCAACATATTTCACAAATGCCACCATATCATTTCTTATAAAAGATTTTATAAATATCCATCCTTCTTAAACCATGTTAACAGGTAGCAAAGGTAATCTTGTCAGGGTTACTGATCTTTTCGTATATGGGCATTGATACAGGTTTAATTTATCTGCTCTTTTTTGAATACACTTTACAAAGTGGTAGTAACACCCATGAATCAATAAATTTGGGAAAACACTTTTCAATGCCTTCATTGTAGCACTCTCGTAGTTAACAGTAAATTTTGCAGGTTTCCATTCTGAAATCCTTGCTTTGATTAGATTAAATAACACTTCGTAACTATTTTGTATCCTGTCACTCATTAAAGCAAATAATAATGGTATAATGTCTGTCGCAAACATTGTACTGTTTCTATCACCGTGAATGGAATAAAGTTGTTTAAATGGTTTTGAGCATATAAAATAAATCGCATCGCCAAAAAAATCGGAGAGTTGACCAATTTTGTCCCTATCGTAAAAGAAAACCAAAATCCGAGTATTGTCATCCATGTAATCGGCTAATAAAAATGACTCGTATTTCTTTGGTACCACAACCTCCGAACATTTTGTAAAATTCATTTTATTTAGGCCCAGTGATTTGTTTCTTCGATCATATAGCGTAGGTAGTTTTAATTTTTGAAAATTTTGGAACTTTATTTAACAAATTTTTATCTTGAGAACCGACAGACGATACCATGTTTTTGTGAATAGTCGGCACAGGTTCAAGTGAACTGACTACATCGTTAATGCAATCCGTTTACATATAGATTTATTTTATTTTTTGTAAAATCCTGTACACATGACTCAAAGTGGGATTTCATTTTGATTACACTGTTGCCCTGTAACAAGCAAAACCTTTTTACTTACCAACTATATTATAACTACTATAACTTACCAATATGTGTATATATATATGACGCAAAGGAGCCGTCTGTACATTAAATATTAAAAAAAAAATTGTACACATACTTGTTACCGAAGTCAAAAAATAGTTTTTAGAATTTTTGTCTGTTTGTGCACGCTAATCTCAGAAACGGATTAACGGATTTGGATGACATTTGACAGACATATTAGGGGTTAAAGTATGAAATTGCCGATTTGTACTGAAAAATAAAAATTCTTTTTTTTTTAATTTAACATATTTATTTAATCAAAATAATTACCATTATTATCTATACATTGCTGCCATCTAATAGGAAGCTCATTTATGCCTTTGCGATAGAACTCTGGTGATCTAGATTCGACAAACTGTGTGAAAGCATTTTGCACTGCCTCCTGAGAAGAAAACTTTTTATCACGCAGAAAATTGTCCAAATCACGAAAAAAATGGTAGTCCGTTGGAGCAAGGTCTGGCGAATACGGAGGGTGACGAATGGTTTCTAATTGCAGTTCCTGTAGAGTTAAAACGGTTTCTCGTGCTGTATGAGGTCTCGCGTTATCATGGAGCAATAATGGTGAAGATCGATTCATAAGTCGGGGCTGTTTCACTGCTAGTTTCGCTATCATTGTTCGGAGTTCGGCGCAGTAGACATCTGCCGTTATTGCTTGACCAGATCGGAGAAAGCTATAGTGAATAACACCACGCTGAGACCACCAAACAGTTACCATTACCTTTTTATTGGTAAGCTTTGCTTTAGGACACTGTTGCGGCGTTTGACCTGGGGTCAGCCATTGCATTTTCCGCTTACGATTATCGTAAAGAATCCATTTTTCATCACATGTCACAATTCGATCCAATATTCCTTCATTTCTGTATCGATTCAACAAGGCAACGCAAGTTTCAACACGCGTTTCTTTCTGCAGATCAGTCAAATCATGAGGCACCCATTTTTCATATTTTTTTATTTTATTGATTTGACGCAAATGAGTCAATATTGTTGGTAAGGTAACGTTAAACCATGCCGCTAATTCCTGGGTAGTTTGGCTCGGATCGGCTTCCACCATCTCTTTCAAATCATTGTTATTCACCTGTGTGGGCGGTCTTCCACGTGGTTCGTTCTTCAAATCGAAGTTTCCATCACGAAAGCGTTTAAACCAAAATCGCACAGTGCGTTCATTAGCAGTCCCCTCTCCAAACGCAACATTAATATTGCGAGCTGTTTCTGCCGCGTTAGTTCCGCGTCGGAACTCGTATTCAAAAATCACACGAATTTTCGAAGTATCCATCTTTATTGTCTAAGCTGTATAAAAAAAACAACTGAAAGTTGATAATCGAATGTTGCACATTTTTTAAAAGAAGAACTACATAGGTACCGTATGAAAAAAGATTCACTCAAAAATCTCAAACCATGAAGGTTCTATGTCAATTCGAAGTACCTATTACAATAAAACGGCAATTTCATACTTTAACCCCTATTACATAGAACATGTAGGATACTTTTTATTCGGGAATAATATTAGGTTCCTGTGGGATTTAAAAAAAAACGAACTACAGCGCGTACGAAGTTGCGGGCACCAGCTAGTTGATAATAATAATAATAGACACAGGCATACCGATAGTGTGGTCTCAAATTAAACGCTATATATGAGTACTAGGCTTATGGAAACCATACAACGGTCTGGAGGCAAACACCCAGACCAGAGTTAACTAAAAAGTTTACTTCTTACCTTGACGGTAATGCTTCCAACGCATTTTTGTTTTTTTCTTTGGGCACAAAACCAATAAATATTATTTACATATGATCTTTTGTAGTGGTACTCATATCCATTATGAAAACCAACACGACCCTTACCCCTTTCCAAAATAACGATGTTATTTTCATTGTTGGACATTTGCGGTTGTTCAACGTAAGACATTTTTAAAATGTAATAATTATAATTTTGAAAATACACAATACCATTGAATATGGCATTGACATATTGCATTTCCTTCAGAATGTTTTAAAAGTAAATTATCTAGAAGAGGTTGTATGATCAATAATCATCCATAGGACTGCTCCTGATTGGAACTGGAGCTGGACTGATGAGCACGACTGCTTCCCTTGGTATCTGCAATGATAACAATGACACTACTAATCCATCAAAATAAATAACAATACTATGTTTTTGGGTAAAACTAATTAGTATACTTAATACATTTTTCAATTAAAAGATGTATTTAAAATATTTCTTCTTGTTATTTTTATGAAAGTATATGGCTTTGTGACTTTTTTTAAAAAATTATTTGAAGATATTATTTTTTTCTAAGGTAAACGATCATAGATAGGTATGTGTTTTTAACATTATATAGTGCTTGATGTTTAAGAGTAGAAGTTTTTTATACTTGCCTGTAATATTACAGCAGCGTGAGTCAGGAGAAGTGATGATAGGTCAGTGGCTCTTCGTTACAGCTGCTTCTGTTGTTGCTAAAATATTATTTATTTTATTAGCAAGTAAGGACGTATTTCATGGATGTGGTTATAGAATACCAAACGTGGAGGAAAACTATTATTTTTCATTCATCTTATATGTGATAGATAGATTGCAATGAAAATCGTATTTTATTTTTATAGTCTGTTATATCTGTGTATATATACTGTTATTCTGTAATGAGACTTAGTAAATTTTCGGAACGTTTCCATGCCACCCAGGAAGTAGAACCGCAGCTCGCTTTATTTTAACGTGGTATCCAAAAAAATAACATTTTTCGGCCTACTCCACGAAATATAATATTTTCATTAAAATAATAAAACATTATATTTGTAAGCTACATAAGTAATCAAAACTAAACTAAACTCAAGAACAACTAAAATTTGATATCTAAGTAAGTCTTAATACCTAATACGAGTAAGGTAAGGTGGGGAAATGGCGGTCACTTAAATGAAAAACGACATAATTCTTTAATTAATGAGCTTTGCGCAAAAGTAATTAAACTGTCATATAGCTAATTTAGTACACTTTATGATTACTATGTTATAAATAACCCAGCTTAGTAGTTTAATTATTTTTATACATTTTTAAAACCTTTCATTGACTGGTATTACCCGCACTTTGCGGGCAATGGCAGTCACCATGCGGGGTAATAACAGTCGCTCAAAATCAGTAGAGCTTTGCATTTTTTTTAAATGATAATGACTAGAAATCAGTAAAACAATATTTTAAATGTAACAATGTTTTTATTACAAAAATGAACCAAAGATTATCCAAATAAAAAAAAATTGACAAAAAATCTTATTTAAAAAGCTACAAATCAAGGCGTTTTGTAACTTTATTCATACGCACACAAGAATCGCATTCGTATTTCTCAGGAGAATCGGCTCCGGAGCATTCTTTGTGTGCCCACTTTCCACAACCTCGACATCTGAACCAAATTTCATTTTTCCCAAATTCTTTGCAAATGCAACATATTTCTTGATCACTGTCATCTATACTTTCAAGGTTTTCTTCATCTGACGAGTCTGGGATTGACCTGGTAGATTTCAGATTTTTCTTTTTCTTCTTAGAAGCTAAAACTTCTTCATCCGAAGAACAATATTCTGAATCGATCCTTGATTTCTTACTGGTCTTAAGTTGTCTTCGTTTGGTGGTGGTGTTCGTCTTTTTTTTGTCAGTTTTCTTGTTAATTTTCTTTTCAGTTGTCTTGTCAATCTTCTTGCTGTCTTTTGACAACTTCTCTTGTCTTTTCCTTTCCTTGTTTTCTAATTCTGCTTTCAGGGGTGTTGCTGTTAGGATAGCTGAGTGTTGTTTGGTATTTGCACGTTTTCTAGCTTGAGTTGTCAAAAGTGGCAACGGAGACAATACAGTCTGTATTTGGGCGCTCGTTTCTGGCAAATTATTGACCTCATGAGTATCCAGTAATTGGTCGCTTGTTTCTGGCAAGTTATTTGCCTCAGGAGCAATCGCTACTTGGGCGCTGCGTCCTGGCAAATTATTGGCCTCAAGTGGAAAGGTAGATGTTGCTTGATCATGGTCCATAGGGTTAGCTGTGGAATCATTCATCACAGTAACAGTGTCGTTTCGGGAACCCAATAGATAGTCTGAGGCCATGAAATCCTCTTCTCCAAAAACGGTAGGATCGATAGGCATAATTCCACTCGCCTTAAATCCAGAAACTCCTTTCTGAATTGTAGCTGTGTCACAGTAGGCTTTGTTGAATATAGAAGCCACATCGTACGGAGTTATTTTCAGCAAAGCGTGACTTTTCATAAAAAATCACACTGCCTCCGAAAGGCAGCTTTCAAGGGGCCATAAAATGCAACATCTAACGGTTGCATTCTGTGAGAGGTGTGCGGCGGGATGGATAGTACAACAATGAAGTTTTCTCGGCAGAATGTGTATGCTTCTAAAGACACGTGGCTGTAATGATTGTCCAAAACCAGAAGCATTGGCTCAGCCGAAGACGGTCTCGCAAACTGCACAAAGTGTTTGAGCCATATTACAAATAAATCCTGATTCGTCCAGCCATTTTTCGAGCAGTGGTAAATAGCTTCATTTGGACCATCTTTGCTCAACTGTGGTGACATCCTCTTGCGTGGGTAAATAAACATTGGAGGTATATAGGATCCAGAAGCAGACACTGCGCAAATGACCGTGATATTTTTTCCCCTTTCATAACTTGTAACAGATCCTACTCTCTTCTGTCCCTTTTCAGCAATGACTGTACCAGGGTCTTGCACGGTGCTGATACCGGTCTCATCCATGTTATATATTTTTGATGCAGCAAACTGGTACGTTTCCATAATGCCTTCCAATTTTTTAAAGAACAAGGCCACCTCCTCTTTGTTGAATGCTGTCACGCGATAGATACTAGTTGCCTCAGGCTGACGGATAGTTATCGAAGGATTTCGCTTTAAAAAACCATAAAGCCAATTGAGTGTACTGTGTATTTCCAAGGCTTGTAAGTGTTCGCATACGTTCCACATAGTCTTCTCCGACAATGACGTGAGTGTCAACAGTTTGTAGATCAATATCTAACAGCGGGTTATCCATCTCCAGGAGTGTCGAAACAAGAGAATTAACGTGCTTTATGAATCTTATTTGATGACTGTTTGATTCTTCATGGTGGACTTCTTCAATATTTTCCTTATTACCTCGATCATTTTCGTGCGAGGTCTCGTATTCCCGCAACATGGACGCTATCTCAGGGCCAGCAATCATCCAGCGCCTCAACGCAGCAGCATCTTCTGTCAGTCCCACTGCCCCCCCTGTGCTTTTAACAACTTTGTTCTCCTGTTCATGGGCCTGGTCAAGTGCAATTGAGGAAAAGCGTGCTTTAGATTTCTTGACGGTAAATTTTCCAGCACAGAACGCGTGGTGTACTTCAGGGGCAACAATGGGTAATATTTCCATATCGCGAATGTGCACTGCTATCCATCTGGCGTAATTTGTATGGTTAACAGCGAAAAACCACGGAGCCATTGACTTTAAGGCCTGAAGGTATAGACCAAAGTTAGAGGTGCGGACAGAGCGCACAAAAGTAGCTCGCAGCAACTCTAAGCTGAGAATCATATTCCAGTAGTAAAAAGCTGCTGAATCTGTTGACTGTTGTTCTTTCCATGTCTCAAAATCAAATTGTGTATGTGGGTTTTCAGTCATGTATGTATTATAGGCGCTCATAGTAAGGATATGTAAAGCAGCTGAGAGAACTTCATGAATGTATCGAGCTCGTCTTGGATGCGAGGCTTTCAAAAATGATTGAGCCTTTCCTTCGCCACATACATTAGCATGTATCAAAGCTGAAATTATTCCAGATTTCTCTAATAAATCTCCTATTAAAGCCATAAAATTCATCTCTATATGGAAAGCACCCATCATGAGCACAACCTTGTTTTCACCAAAGTGCTCTTGGTTATTCCACTGGAAGATCTTTCCGAGAGTGTATAAAGGTTGATCCATAGTGATAACTGTTGCTTGTTTCGGGTTCAGAGATGCAACGGTCTTTTGCACGTTACAAATAATATGCCTGACAACAGCTATTGAATGCGATGGGTCTGGAAGAAGAGGCAACAGAACTGACACCGACGTGCCTCTCGTTTCTTCCGGCTGTTGACATGCGTGGTAAGCCGCCCAAGAAATTGATTTAGGGTTATCTTGTTCTGTTGTATCTACAATATTTTTAACATGCTCAAGCCACGCATTCTCGATCTCTTCCTCAGCCTGCAGATTTACTGCGAAATTAATCGAACAGTTTTCAGGAATGAGAGGAATTTTAGGTTCCTTCTCTTTCAATGTGTAAGGAGCTACATAAGTGTAAAAAGAAGGTAAACTTTTTACCCGAAGTGTTGAAGAAGGACTGGTCTCAGATATAGGAAGCGTACGGCGACGTGTTATTTTTGAGCCTAGATCATGATGCTGAACAATACTGATTGATGTTCCGTGAAGTGCACCTTCTGCTGTCACAGACGATGGGTTGTAATCAATGTTGTCAAAAGCAGCTGTACAGAAAACATCCGGCTGCAAAGCTGGCGGGGAAACGACTCCTTCGTCTTTATAAATTTGACATGCAGCATCAGAAACTTGTTTTGAGCATTGTAAGACTCGATTATACGAAACTGAGAGTCCATGATGAGCTAATTTGTCAATTAATTTACTTTGTCTTGTATGAGTGTGAATAAGAAGTCCAATGTACAGCGGCAATGAGGGCTCTCTTTTGGTTGTATGTCGGCTTAGAGCACCTTTGTGTGTATGTTTTTTAGCATTAAACATAATTAGTTGAGCTATTGAATTCACAGCAAGTGACCCTGCATCCTCACTCTGATCTATAATGCTTGGTCCGTGAAGAAGCATTCTGATAAGTGTTATCAAAGACATCGGAACGTCTTGCTCTTCTCGGATAAGGCTTCCGCTAAATGTTGTGTCCTTTAAATTAAACATTTCAGCTCGACAAGTATTAGCAACTTTTGCCAAATCAATGAAGTGGTTCTGAGTTTCTCGATTTGCTGCAGCACGAACAATTTCACTGATATCTTTCTCAAACGCAAGAATTGTAGGCTTAGGTGGATCAGACTGAGATCGAAGGTCAGGAAAATATTTCAGTAGTTTCTCCTGCAGGCGATGCGATGAAATAGATAATGCATTATCTCCCTGCAGTTGTTGAAGTCTATCATTCATCATCTTTCTTAACTCCACCAACTTAAAAACTTTTTCAGAACTTGTCTCCATATACATCACAAGCTCAGCGAATGCAAGACTAAGGAAATCTGGTTCATTTTCACTATCTTTTGCTTTCCTTTCACAGGATCTAACTTGAGTATAAAAATGTGTTAAACAATTCTTGTGATACGATGCTTCTTGAGCTACCAAGTCTTTTGTTGTCATTTTGACTAATAAATCATGTCGTTCAAGACTGATTGCTCCATCTCGAATACGTTTTTCAATCTCAAGAGTTGTAACTGTATGCAGGGTTTCCTTATCAGTCGCAGGATTATTGCAGAAAAAACAAACTTTAATTATTGTACTCCTTGAGCTTGTAGCCCTTGATAGACGGCTCGCGCTACTTGATGTGGCTGCGTTACTTGAGCTGGTTTTCTTGATTCGGTCAATTATAGTTTTGTTATATTTAGCACGACAGCTTTTGTGGAATTTTGCTTGTTTGGATTGTAGAGTTTCCAAAAATGACCCACCTTCCTTCAGTCTCTTCACAATATCTTCAGGTAACTTTCCAAGCTCATATAGGGTCGAAGCGTTTTCAGCGAGACTCACATATCCGGTACCTTTAGATGCTGCAGGGCAAACAAGAGGCTGATCCGTGTCTATCTGACAATACACGCACTTGTTCCAGTCTGTTTGTTCCTCCGGACTTGCCATTGTGGTTTGTCATGGAGCTTAACTGTAAAAAGATTAAAAATAATTGTATTTTTTATTAAAACTGTATAATAATTGTATTAAAACAGTTGTACATTTATAACAGCGATTTTACTTTTTACTCATTGCTGAATCCCATACAAATCGTGTTACGCGTCATGCTGTATCTTAAGTTGCCAGAGTTTGCCGTAGTATCGATAATATTTTTTTGATCACTGGCACCATATAAATCACACTCAAATACATCGATTAAGCTTTGTTATTCATAACTCATGTATCTCAAGATACATGAGTTCCGCGTAACACGGCAGTTATTGTGCGTTAATAGAAAAGATCGCAAAGCAGATTAGACGGCCAAATAATATTTCACAGAGTTTACAGGTAGTCGGTACCGACAAGTTCCAACCTGTTTCTTATATTAATAAGATAACATTAGAATTCTCTAACTGATGGACTGACGACGCATTTTTGTGCTCATCACAGAAGTGCGTCGCCATAATCCAATATTTGATGAAGATGGAAAAAAAAACGTTGAAAACGTTGTATTTCTAAAAATTTATTTAAATATTGTGCCTGTTGAATAACGTTTACCTTATAATGTTCAATTACTCTATTTCATATATACGGAATTCAATAAAGAAAGAATGCACTTACCTATTGAGTTAGCTCTATAACAGTGTGCCACACTTGGTTAAAATACTTCGTTTGTTTAAAATCAAAACGCGAATAACCAACACAACTCGTGGAAACGTCAAATGACAACGCGAGCGAGATAATAAGTGAACGCAGACGCAGTGAGTGATGCGTACGACTGGTGGTAGTCCAGACAACTGACTGGTAGCTGTGAGCATCGCACGCATCTCCCGCCCCGTCCCGCCCCCATCGCTACCCCCGCCGCCACCGCATCGGCTATAGGGCCCGCGCCATTTTAATAATATTCCCATAATTTTCTTGCAAAAATGAAAGACATGTAAGCATATTTTGAAAACTATAAGTCCTATCAACATACATCCAAGGACTGTTTTTTAGATAATTTTATAAAGAAAACTTTTTTCTTTGACTGATTTCTCCTAGCTTTAGCCGTTTTCAAAAAAAAAAGAAAAAACTGCGATCAGGGACATAAAAGTGGGGGGGGGGGGGGGGGAGGGGGAAAATATTGTGCTTCGACCTGTTTCTCCTTCAATATTGAAGCACACATATAAAACCTACATGCATGCCAAATTTCATACTTTCTGCCAAACGGGACCAATATTCATATATTTTTGAGTTAACAAGCCGTACTACAGCCATTTGCCTCTCTTTGTTGAATGTATGCTTTATATTGTGTTTCTCAGCATAAACATAAGCTGCACGGCGAACTTGCAGTGGACTGAGACCATAATATAATTTAGCCAAGTTTTATATTCTCAGCCATACCTTTCTCTTCTTCTGGTGAGAAAGTGGCATGTCTTCCTAGAGAAGGTGCAGTAATAGGAAGATTCTTCTTGATTCTTTCTTGTAAAGTACTGAAGGGTATCATGAATATCTTGGAAGCTTTCCGTATAGAAACTCCATCACGCACAGCTCGTACAGCTTTTTCCAAGTCCTCTTTATTCCATTTTGCTTTAGTTGTTGTTCTAGGTCTGTTCCGCGGCATCTACGTAACAAAAATAACCAATCATTAGCCACTATTTTCAAAAAAATGGTTAAAAAAATCGTTCTAAACTTGAGGTAAATTAGCCTTATATTTTCATATGAGGTAATGCCGGTCGGTGACTGCCATTACCCACTTCGAGTAACTGGCATAACCCCAAAACAAAAGAAATGTTTTCTTTGACATTCACAAAAAATCTAAATAAGCTATCAAAAATCAAACCGGCACATCAAAAGTGATAACAAATTTGTTGTAATTGGTGATACAAGCTAATCAAGCTGTAAATAATATACTTAAGCTTACCTTTGATTGAAAATTCCAATTTTTAACAACAAAACACTCCGAAACATGAACGACGCACTGCCATACTGACGTGCAATGCAAGGTGGCCGCGGCCATGTAAATTAGTTGTCCTCAGTGAAGACTAGATGGCAGCATAAGTATCATTTTTTAAATAATTCAGGAACTTAGTATTCCACAGTGACCGGCATTTCCCGCTGACCGGCATTCCCCCACCTTACCCTACCTAATGTACCTACAGCGTTTTTACAAAGATTTGTCGTGAATGTTGCTTAACTATGAGAGATATAGGAAGAAAATCAATAACTACGAGTACTTAGGATAGATATATGTATATATAAAAAAAAGATAGATAAATAGAAATTATATATAAGCAAATGGTTTTAATGAATGAGTTAAATAAAGTTGATAGATAAAAAATAACAATACGTCCTTAGGGTAAACAACACTAACAGTGTTTGTATAACACAACAACAATTACTAATGCTACACTAATTGAAGCACCTAAAAATAATTTAAAAAAATCTCAATGTTAGCCACGTCAACGGTCCAAATGATTACGAAATTGCCTACAAAAATATGCCTAACTATGTTTGATAGACGTAGAATTAAAATTTGGAAAAAAATGTGTTCAATGATGTGTTGTGTTCTATGTTCCCTCTACTTAATCTCTCTGTTGTTGCCAGTGTTTTTATTCCTTGTGTGTTAGACGTCTAGAACAAATTTAGCAAGAAGTGGAATGTTGTCTGTCATGTTTGTCTACCGAGAGGTTTAAGTTAATAATTCTGGGTAAACTACGTTATTCGTGTACGGTTTACCGTCATTGCGCACTCTGTCTGTTGTGATCAGTATTTTTATAGATTGTAAATCCCGTACACGTCCCAAAGCTACGTACAATTGCCCGTGGCTGAATACGTCGGCACGCAGATCGACACCTACGCGATCGATGGTTTGCCCTTGACTCTTATGAACAGTCATAGCATAACAAACTTGTAGAAGGAATTGCCGTCTACACATTTCGATTGGGTTGCCTATAGAAATTTGAGTTTTAAAGGTAATTCGGGGAACGAAAAAGAGTTCATCGGATAGCGGTTTGCGGACGGTAATAGCCCGAGCGGAGGTATTTACAACGATCACTTTGGTTCCATTCAGCAGTTTATCGGAGAAGCTAAGATTACGCATAATCATACAGACAGAGTTTATTTTAAGCTTTAAATAGTGCGGAGGGACGTTAGGTGGAGTCATTTTATTCAAAATATCTGGACCAATGAAGAATGAGTCGACATCGTCGGCAACGGCACTGTCTAATGAATAAAAATGTAAAATATCACCCGCAGCGCGAGATAATATTTTATCATTAAATTCGTTAACACCTACGTGATGGGTCGAAAGAATGGAGCGTGATGCGCACATGTCACTATCGGGCAAAATTGAATTTGGAAAAACAAAATCTATAAGGTCATATAATTTAGTGACATGAGATATCATAGATAAGTCTACGACATCTTTAGATGGTAAATTATTGGAACCCAAGTTCAATAAAAACTCGGTAAATTCCGGATCGTTTCTTCTTCTATGTGCCGTTGCCCTAGGAAATGTTTTTAATTGTTGCCAAAGGGGAGAAGATTTGATAGAGCAATTGATAACGTCAGATGGACATTTAGCTCCTGGAATTACAGGTGGAATTTGGCGAAAATCGCCAGCGAAAATGATAAGTTTGCCCCCAAATAATCTATCGGTACGCATTAAATCGCGTAAAGATCGGTCTAAAAGATGTATTAAAAATTTGTGTGCCATTGGAGCCTCATCCATCCTAAATTATTAAATCAGATTTTGATATGAGTTCGGCTCGTTGCGATCCGGTAGTAAGATGCCAATAGCTCGTATAATTTGCGTCACGTAAAAAGAGCGCTGGGAGAAAGTGGAGAGGGTGACTTTGCGCATGGGTACACTCGCGCTCGAAAGTACTAGGCCTATTGTTTTATTTTTGAATGATCTTTTCGGTCACGGTTTTGTATATTGGTTAATGCTAGGTACATCGATAAATATATTATGTGGAATATAAATTGAATTAAAACCTGTTAGATTCAGTATGAAATGTTTAATCAAGAATCTTTAAAAAAAATTAAAGTAAAGGTGAAACTCCTTCCATTAGATCGTCATGGGTGACGTGAAATCCAGATGTGGACGAGGTGTTGGTGCTAGAGGTGGCCATTTCATCATCGTCGCTGCCGTCACTTGAGCACTCATCGTCATTTGAGCTCTCATTGTCATTTGACTCAGAATCATCATCCCCCACGTGAATAACAAATGTTTCTGTCATCATATCGACCACATAATCGCTTTTACAGTAATCGGCCTCGATTTCGTTTACCTTGGTGCATAACTTCGCCCATTCTGTTGCTCCCATTAAATTCACTTTTTCATTAACCAATTCAGTTATTCGTGTAAGGTTCCAACTTACATTTTTGCTGGCGACATATCCCTTAATTTGGGACCAGGCTATTTCAATCGGATTTAAGTCCGGGTGATACGGAGGCAAACGAAGTACATCATGGCCTGCTTCGTTTAATATAGCATCGATATTAAATTTCTTAAATTGTTCTTTATATTTTTTTATTAAGTTGTACAACTCCGGCTTTAGCATGGATTCTTCAAATTGAATTTCTTTTTGTCGAAGCCAGGTTTGCATGTCTGCTTTCTTAGTGGTGGACGTTAGTGCAGCATCGAGTTGTTTGTTGTGGTACGACGCATTGTCGACTACCACGACTGAATGAGGCGGTAAATTAGGTATCAGTTTAGTACGGAGCCACCGCTCGTAATTCTCCGAATTCATATTGTCATGGTAGTCGCCGCTTTTGGGGCCGGCTTTGAACGTCAGCAAAGCGTTCGGCACAAAACCCGCTTCGCCACCCGCGTGCACTATGACCAACCGGCTACCTTTAGATATAGGTTTTTTAATGCCTTTGGTAGGGCCGTCTGTCCAAGAATGGTGAGTTGCATGGGAACTATCGATATATGATTCATCAGTGTAAATGATTGGCCTGCCTTCCTCTCTAAATTTTTTTATTTTTCTCAGATATTCAATCCTTTGAAATCGAATTTGTGACTGCTCAATTAAAATTTTTCTATTGTTTTCTGTTTTTTTCCACTTAAAACCCAATTTTTTTATTATTCGCCTGAGACTTGCTGCAGATCCTTGAAAACCTAGGTCTTTCTGTAACTTCGTTCGTAACTTACCTATGGTAGGTAATTCTTTTTCAGTCACGTGGAAATTGTGGATGATTCTTTTTATAACACCCTGGTCAAAACTGTCAATATCTGTTATTGGTTTTTGTTTATTTCTTTTATTTTTTCCGGGGGTTCGGAAGACCATCAAAAATTCCGAATCTTTTGAATTTTTAACAATTCGTCTCACTGTAGCCACGGAACATTTTGTTGCCGCTGCGGTTCGTTTCATGCATTGTTTTAAATTATCAACTGCATCAGCCTCTCTTTTCATAAAACAATATACATCATAAATCATTTTTCTCTCTTTTCTGTGTAAAACCATTTCGTATTTAAAAACTTTTGTACGCGGTAGTACTTTGAGAACGACGTAACGTGGACACAGCGCGGGAAGCAAAGGTCGACTGACGAACCAATAGCGCACCGGTAAGCTAGCGGCGCGTTACCCGCCCGCCCCGCGCCGCACCTCATGCCACCAAATAAATCGATAAATCATCTACTGCGCAGCTTGACCGCCAGCGCTCTTTTTACATGACGCTCCCTATATCATCAACTGGATCTAAAGGAAATTTAAACATGCTATGTGCAGTTGTACCGCCTATGTAATTTTGAGCCGCAATACCTGAACTCGCCGTGCACAAAACAATACCGTTTAAATTACCGCGAACATGTGCCGTTATTAAATTTAAAAGAAGAGTTTTACCTGATCCCGCGGGTCCATCGACGAATATGGCGTTCGGGTTTGATTCGCGATAACCGTCGTCCTTAATCATTCGGTCGATGTAAGTGTATACCGCACGTTGATCGTCTGACAACCGAGGTAACCACTCATTGACGAATTCTCGCGAACTGTTTGCGTCGTATTGTAACCGCTCTCACCCTAATTCTGTCGCATCGGGTAAACCATGATTTCTGAGACAAGAACTATGTTTACGCAACAACCTGTCAATTTGAATTAAAGCCAATCTGTGGGATTCTTCAACGTCGTCCGGACAGCGTTGTAAGAAATCCTCGCTAAGAACATTTTTGAAATCGTCCCAGAGTGAAGCTACCGGGGCGCCGGTTGTTGCGAGAAGTACAAAGAATACGCAGTCGCGAGGCGGTCATGAAACCGCTCGCTTCCTGCATACACTGTCCGTACTCGCTATTGTCGTCAGCGATGCCCACAGCTTTCGCGGCGTCTTGAAAAGTCGTGCAATCGGCACCTCCTAGACGTATAAGATCGGCGTAACTACGGCACGGATGAGAAGCTAAAAGTAATCGCAAATAAAATTGTTCGCTCCTATTCGGTTGTACCCAAAACATACGAGTTACAATTTCGCCTTTCTGTCGTGTTATAAAACGTCCGTTACTTAATTGCACTATTTCCACTTTTTTCACCGACGGATATGACGAATGAACGATATACCTCTCAAAGAAATCTAAATTGGTCAAATTTTCGAACTCTTCGCCTGACGGGCGGCAGAAGTACCGTACTTCCGGTACGTACTGTACGTACCGGCTTCTGTGCCCGGTTGGAAGAAAACGGTTTGTTGACCTTCAAGGTGTATCGAGAGCTGTTTAACGGTAAGTACGCGGGATATTATATCGAACTAAAAACCGCCAAGCTGCATCGCAGGACCCTATGTATTGTTTTGTGACATACTGTTCGATCTCGTCGTTTGAACGTTCTTCCGGAACAATAGCAACCCTAGATTCGTCTTGACCTTTTGTGATATATTTAAAGAGGTATTTTACTATACCGATTTGCGATGTCGGTTCTACGTTAATATGGCAATCGTACTTAAGTAAAAGGGCAGCATTGTGTGGGACTACCCACAGATCATTTAAGGCTATATCTCTCGTGTAATATTTAATGTTACCCGAATTTTTGGCGTCGCGACGTAAGTGTATATAGCCTTTTTGATCTGTGTAAGTCACCTGCGTTTCTACTTTAGGAAAGTATTTGGCACATTTCCTTTTTCCAGCGTCCCAACAAGGTAAATTAGTGCGGCCTGAATTACCACAAGGACCGTGAATCATATGAGTTAAGACTAATTTGCGAAGTCTCCCCTGTGCTTCGTCTTCTTTTGGAATATCGGCTCTAACAAACTTGTCTATTTCAATATTGGTTGTGGGACAGCCTCCTTCAATTCGGAGGCAAATGTGCGCATGCGGAGGCCCCGCGTTTTTGAAATTCAATAACGTGCATTAAATATGCACGTTTTCCGAACCAAAAACCGGAACGGAGATCTTTAAGAAGTTCGTATAATTTAATATTAAATACTCTAGCGCAAATAAGTGGATTTGGAGTGCAGCCGGGGAGAGTTGACTCCTTAATTTCTGTACACTTTGGATTGCATGTCATTGTTATAAAAAAAGAAGGTGGACCCATGCGACAGACTACCGCCATTGAGTCCATATATCTGGTTCTCATGTACCGCGGTCCACCGGTAAAAGTATTCGGCAGGTAAACGCGTCCCGCTATAATGCCACCCTCTCCTTGAATTGTTTCGTCTTGCGCTAATTCACGATTTATATTCGCAACGTCTACTACTTCCGATAATTGAGCTGTTCGCGGGGCATCGCTGGTGGGCTTATTTTGCATGTTACTGACGAATCGCAACCTCTCTTCGGAAATTCTGCAAAACATGTCGACCATCCATTCTTCAGACAATTTACCTAAATGTGAAAATCGGGATTCCGATAATAATAGACAACGCACATATTTATTCTGAGTCAATTTATTCCCGTGGTTGTCCTGTTTATTAGGATACCAATCAGGGTTGCCTTGGGGGTATAATAACGGAAATTGAAAACTCTCGTAGAGAGGAGGCAAAATGTGTAATTGGTGAGGTCTGCTGTGACCTACCTTCCAAATGGCAATACTTCGGGGAGCATAAGGCTCCCTTTCAGTGTTAATAATGGCCGCTACTTCCGTACCCATTGGCAAATCTCCTAAGATGTTGCCGTGGGTGCGGCGAGATGTTGGTTTAAAAAATCAAATGTGCGTTATCCGACGGTTCATTACTCAACCTTCTGAAACAATATAAGTGGATTCACTTCGTGAAGAAAATCCAATATAGCTCATACTACTGCAATATCTAAATTTAAACCCTCGGCTAGTCTTTCGCGTTCCTGTTTGTCGTGGATGTACAATCCGATCGGATTTGTACGTGTACGACAAGTCGAAAACGCGATGATAAGTGCGGCCTTGAATTTTAAGAAAATAAATACCGCTATTGGGGTGCTGGAACCCGTGCGAAACCCCCAATGCGCTAAAAGCAAACAAGTTATTGTAAGCTCGAGGGTGTGCAAGAAAAGAGGGATCGCGGTAAAAAATATTAGTTAGTGGGGCATACCGGTGAACGTTATAAGCACCTTCTCCGCAACCCCACTTGGCTCGATGTTTCTCTTCAAGGAATAATAAAAGAGCGTTACAGTGACCGCATCTATGCACGTTCGCCGCTAACAGTGAAGTTTGTTTCAGGGCAAATAAATTGACTTTATTTAACCCTTCGTGTGACAGTTGAGCTATTAATTTTATGTTTCGCAATTCTAAGTCTATTTTACGGCTAGAGGAGCTGTACTTGACAACCGCATTTTTATTAACCTGGGGGTTGGAAGCTGTGTACTTTGCGACCGCGGCTTTGTGCATTTCTGGGTGAGTGTCAGTGTACTTTTTAGCGGCGTTTCTATATAACTGTGGATTATTTTGGGTGTATTTTTTTTTACTGCGTCTCTTTGTACCTGTGGATTGTTTTTGACGTATTTTTTTACTGCGTCTCTATGCACTTGTGGCTTTTTTTGTGTGTATTTCTTTACTGCGTCTCTATGTACCGGTGGATTTCTTAGTGTATATCTCTTTACTGCTTCTAAGTTACTATTTTCGGAGAAGCTTTCCGTCCTCTCTTCTTTTTGATAGGCCGGCCTCGTTTTTTTGGAAAACAATTTTGATCTTGGACCCTAACTGGATTTAATAAATTAAACGGTACAGTTACTGTAAAATTATCAAATGTTAGATCCGCTTTCAGAGACGGCTTAATTTTGAATAAATCTGTTAAAACGACAACCGGTGCATACATGGCTATTTGCTCTTCTACATCTATATCTGTGACGCTAACTCGATTTAGTAAATTAAACGGATTAGTGACTCTTAAAATTATCAAATGTTAGATCCGTTTTCAGAGACGGCTTAATTTAGAATAAATCCGTTAAAGCGACAACAGGTGTGTACGTACATAGCTATTTGCTGTTCTACATCTATGTCCATATAGTCCGGGAGGCCTATAGCCAGTGACCTAATCGATCGAACATCCATTTAGAATGCATTTTTTTAAACGTAAACTAGCTTATAGATAGGGGCAATACGTGACTGACGTCACAGATCCGGGGCCAACCTTAAAATATCGACCATTTTAAAAAAAGAAAAAGTCGTTATATCTAACTCTTTACAACATCTTTAAAATACATGTGGCATAACGTTCTGCATATTTAGCTGAAGAGGGCTGAGGGAGACTGACTTCACATCTTTGGGGCTGTGACGAAACTGACCGAGGTCATTTAGGTACTTTTTTTTATTATACCTATTTCACTGAACATCCAGCTGAAACTTTTATTACATCTTAGTATAGTATTTAAGCATTCCTAAAAACTGTGACTGACGTTCGGAAATCGGGGCCTTTCCCGAGACTGACGCACCTAAGTTGAGCAGGTATATTGGTTGCACGGAGATGATTTTTTTTTTAATTTCCGTATTTCATTTATTGTTTAGCTAAATTTTGAAACATTTAATATGGTATGATTGATTAATAATAACAAGACAAATAAAATTATCAAAAAAGGTTTAAAAACACTTTTATTCTCGATAAACTTACATCTTAATTAGCTTAAATTAACTTAGGTCTAATCAATTCGTTAAAAAATTAGCTTTTAAAAATAAAGCTGAATTTAAAAAAAAAACAACTTACTTCTTAATTAGCTTAAATTTACTTACGTCTAATTAACTTATATCTAACAATTAGCTTTATAATTACTAATATATTTAATAACTAAGCGAACCCAGGGTTTTGGGTGTGATAAAACAAATCACTTAAATAAAATACTTCCTCTTCATCTATAATACTACTTTCAATATAAGAAGAGAAGCTCGAAAATGCTTCTTGATGAAGTTTTTTCATTGATTTAGTTTTTGATTGATCTTGTAAATCTGTGATACTTTGACTTCGTTTATAATATTTTAATCTACATATACGATGGTAGTAAAAAAAATCCCATGAATACAATTTATGGAGGAGTAGCTCATCGCCTAAAATAGTGGCATTTCTTTTTATACCTTCAAATATAACATTAAATTTTGTACTTCGCAACAACTTTTGTTTCTTTTGTTTATTCTTTGTCGTATTTTTTAAACAAAATACACATATTTTTTTATTCAAATCCCCGAGTTGTACACTGTCATGAGATGTCTGCATTTCTGCTTCCTTAGCTGGTCTACTAACCTCGATGCAACATTTTTGAACTTCAGCAGGTCCACTGGACTCCATACAAAGTGGCTCAATCACAGCTGGTCCGCTAGACTCCATACACAGTGGCTGAACTACTGCTTCGACTGCCAATTCGCAAGACTCCATACATAGTGGCTGAGCCACTGCTTCAACAGCTGGTTCACTAGACTTGACATATGATGGCCCCACTACTGTTTTATTAACTAGATGTTCTTCACTGTCGTTCGCCGACTGTTTTACATTGGTTTGTTCTACAGTAGTTGTACTACTTGATGCTTCTTCTGGTACCTAAAAACATTTTAAACAATAAGTTATTTTCTTTTATTAATAAATAGATGTTTAAAAATCCAGCTGTTCGAACACTTTACAAAGATTTTTCAGATTATCTATGTCTGTGCATACTTGTTGCTAAATAATGTAACTACAAAATGAGAGTAGTTATAAAAAAAACAATGACTTTAACCATGTTAGGCTAAGAACTTTTCAAATGTCCCTAGTACTTAATAATAATAAATCTTACCTTTATAACTTTCTCCTCAGCAGTAACATTTTCAGGTGATTCAAACTCCTGCCTATACTGTCTGCTAAGAGCCGTTAGTTTTCTGTAACACTTACTATGATATCCTTTATCATTTAAATCAATTGCAAGGTCTAAATCACTATATTTTAGTCTTTTTTGTCTACGAAAACTGACTATTTTTGTATATTTCATAAACGTTTGCTCTGTAAACTTCACAATTTGGCTGTCTGTTGTTCCACAAATAACGCACTTCATTTTTAAACCAAAGTCACTAAGAAGGAAGACGGTATACTTTAGCAAAAGACGCTTAAAGAATGATGGCTTGGCCAAGCTTGGGTTGACCGAAACCGGCTCATGAGTCGTGAATTATAGAGGCAACAGACATTGAGAGATATTGGAAATAGAACAGGATCCTGTTACGCGGAAGGTTTAAATTTCCTTGCTTTAGTTTGGTAGTGTAGCGGTCAGGTTTGGGTTATTACCTGCCTTCGCGATTTTACCTGCTCGTGCGAGCCAACATGAAATTTGTTGGGGTCTGTTTTAGGCGCTGTCTCCACGAGCGAGAGAATCGCGACGAGTCCGCGCTTCTATCGTCGGGTAATCTCCACGAACGAGCGATTATTCCGCCAGCATATCGTCACGACTCGTGACGGTATCACAGCGTGTCCGCGACGACTCGTAACGGAATCGCCGCATTTTCTTCGATGCGTTGTGCTTTTATTTGTTGAAAGAGTTCAGTTAGGTGCCAGACGAGAGCGAAATAAGTAGTGTCTCAGTTAATAGAATAATTCTTTAATAGTGTTCTGGGGTGCTTGTGCAAGTACGCTAGTAAATATGTTTAAAAAGCTTGTCGATACGTGTGCTTGTTTGGCGAGAGGCAACGCTGAAATGACGCAGCGTTTGACAGCGCGCCCGAACGTGCCGCGCGCTCGCTGCGAGAGCGCCACGTTCTGCGGCGAGGCTGAGCGAGCCACCAGTAGCGATGATACCGCGGCCATACGACGTTACGCGCGCACATTGACACTCGTCGCATCGCCGCGATAACATCGCCGTGTAGAGACGCGTTCATAGAGAGTATATAGAAATATGTGGTACGACGATAATATCGCCGCGATTCTCTCGCTCGTGAAGACAACGCCTTATGTTTGGGTTTGAAATAAAAGAAAGATTTTATGTACCTGCTTTTGCAATTTTACCTGCCTGTGCGAGCGAACAGGAAATTTGTTGGAGCAAACAAAAAGTTAGTGTACCTCTGACGTCATCACATAGCAATAGATTTTGCATTTTGGATTTGCAGTGAAAGACAATATAACTTAGCAAGTAATTAATTGCGGTACCTACTTAAGCAAAACAAGTAAAATTTGAAAGAAAATATCTCTGAGCAACCAATATACCTGCTCAACTTAGGTGCGTCAGTCTCGGGAAAGGCCCCGATTTCCGAACGTCAGTCACAGTTTTTAGGAATGCTTAAATACTATACTAAGATGTAATAAAAGTTTCAGCTGGATGTTCAGTGAAATAGGTATAATAAAAAAAAGTACCTAAATGACCTCGGTCAGTTTCGTCACAGCCCCAAAGATGTGAAGTCAGTCTTCCTCAGCCCTCTTCAGCTAAATATGCAGAACGTTATGCCACATGTATTTTAAGGATGTTGTAAAGAGTTAGATATAACGACTTTTTCTTTTTTTTAAATGGTCGATATTTTAAGGTTGGCCCCGGATCTGTGACGTCAGTCACGTATTGCCCCTATCTATAAGCTAGTTTACGTCTAAAAAAATGCATTCTAAATGGATGTTCGATCGATTAGGTCACTGGCTATTGGCCTCCCGTATTAATAGGATCGATTACAACGGAAGGTTGTATCGTTAAAGGCAAGGGCAATTCGCGTACAAAAACTAATTTATTAATGCTATACTGAGGGCCGCTCTGAGAAGTTGTCGAAAAAATTAAATTAGCGAGAATATCTAAACTATCGAAACAAAACAAACGCGCTTTATTTAATTCGTAATTATCATTATATCTATTGGTGTGATCGACTGCGTGACTATTAAAAAATAAAAACTTGTTATCTTTTCCAGAATGAAACAGTGTAACCATTTCCTGTGGACAAATAGCTATCCGTTAAATCATTATTATTATCATTAAAAACGCGTGAGTTTAATATATCGATAAATTCATTTAATCTAACCATGAAGTTATTCAGATTGCTATCAGGAAAAACCCCATTCGTAATCCAGTTATCGCCGTCCATATTTTGAATTTCTGCCAAATGGTTCCCTACTTTAATTTCCGTAGGCAATTCTCCTGGAAACAATAACGCGTTTGCATGATTTATATTTAGTGGTCTTAATTGTAAATATAAAGTGTCGCCGCTTTCTAATATAATATCGATATCTTCCCTAGAGAAGATACGTCTATTTTGAATTGCAGAATAAATCGAGGTTGTTACCTCTAAAGTCGCATTGGTTCATAGAACCTGTTTAATGAAAAAAAAAAAAAAAGGAAAATATTTCAGCAGATTGTGATTTAACAATGGAAATAAAATATAATAAAACAAGAATTAATTGGTTGTCGTTATATAGAAAAATAATAATATGTAGATTATACTCTGTTAATTGTATTTAAAAAAAATAATGAACCTGAATAATGAAAAAAAATAAATAAAGGAAAATATTTCAGTAGATTGTGATAAAAACAATGGAAATAAAAATAATAAAACAAGGGCTAATAGGTTGTTATTATATAGAAAAAAATAATAATATATAGATGTAAACAACGCGACCACTATGTAAGTAATTATAACCAACTAAATGAATGACGAGATCAAGTGAGATCTATTTATCATTAAATTTAAACAATTACTTAATACTTACCTACACAAAATACAAAATTCGTTAAGTTCCAAACTTTTTGGAACCAACTAATTATCATGAAGTAAAGAATTTCCTCCATGAATTTTAATAATATTTATCTCTTCCGGGTTTTTATTCATTTTAGTTTTAAGATCATTAATATTTGCAGAAAAATAGTTTTCAATCTGTCACTGTCAAATCACTTCATGGAATTTGCTTTTAAACGTGCTTCTTTACTTTAAAAATAAAACATAAACTAAAGTTTCAATGCATATATTGCACTGTGTAGTTACATTTCTGCATTGTACGCATATGGGTTAGCAATGATTCATACAATTCAAATAGATAACACCGTGATAATACCTAAAAAGACTTAAACGTACTACTAACGTAAGAATAGGCTACAGTTAATGGCGGCACAGCACTACGGTAGTGTAATGGGTATTAAAAAATACCTTTTGCACCACCAGTCCGGGTATGGCCCGTGGTCCACCTACTTTGTGCACCTGGGTGCACTAAAGTGCCCGTGGTCCACCTGTTCACTTTAGGTGTATTACGGCCACTTTTTTATTGCCCGTGGTACACCTATCATAGCAGTTGCTTACTTGTTCGCTACTTGAGGTTTGTACCTACATAACGCGACTGAAAATGAACGTTTTTCTTTTTCATTTCTAAATACACATTTTAATTAATGTAGCTTTCTACTTAAAAATTTTTAAAATCACGACATTAGGTGACTACCGTACCTACCTAAGGACACAAGCAACACAGCGTATAGAGCTACCATTGGAGGGAGGTACCAGTTTGTTCAATAGAAACAGGGAAAATACCTGCAACTAATATTATAAAGAGAAAAGATTTATATTTTTGTAATGAATAAACCCTTCAGGTCCACTACGTCAAAATCTTAAAATGTTGAATTCCCATAATGTTGAATTTTCAGAATGTAAAATTATAATTTCCCAAAATGTTGAACTCTTATAATGTATACCCAAATTATAATGTGTA
Source organism: Synanthedon andrenaeformis (assembly GCA_936446665.2). Lineage (NCBI taxonomy): Eukaryota > Metazoa > Arthropoda > Insecta > Lepidoptera > Sesiidae > Synanthedon > Synanthedon andrenaeformis. The sequence continues at coordinate 4,777,872 of OW387781.2, read as the reverse complement.
TTGCCAAAATTTATTATAGGTTAGTTGTCAAACAAGAGAATCAAGAAAAAGTGATCTAGGTCAAGTTATGTCAAAAAATACCCCCGTCCACCTCCCGCCGAATACCTGGGTGAAGCGTAGAAAGTAATTGTCTAGTTATACGTATTTATCTGATATGAGAACGAACGACGACTCCAACTTGTAACCCCTCTGGCGTGCTGTGCTATGTATTTCAATGCGAGCACCCAGACAGCTTGTAACCTCTCTGGCGTGCTGTGCTATGTATTTCAATGCGAGCACCCAGACAGCTTACCACCGGCTAGGGTTCAGCTGGAAGAACACGAGACTAGGGCGCCTTTGCTAGAGAGGTAGAGGGAAGCAGCCTAACAAATTAAACAAGATACTTGCCACAACACAGGTTTATTATAATATGTATCAATACAGGTTTACAGCAAAGTATGTTATACAATATGTCTCAAGTAGCGTTATCACTAGTTTATTTACAATATTAAAGTGGGGGTGAGATGTACTTAATCTTCCTCCTGATGATGGTCTGCTACTGTGATAGGGAGTACACGTTGAAGACGTGAGTGAAGGTATGGGACGAGCTTGCCCGTCAAGAGACCCCTAAGGTGGCTGAAGAGAGAGTATAAAGAATGCTACTCAGCTTAGTGTATGCTCCACGGGATCGGCCGAGACAGGTCCCAGGCTGCAGCCGTGGAGACGTGGCGCCAACCCAAGCGATGCGCGGAGAACAGGCAGTGACGTGTCGGCGTGGCGTTGATACCGGTAACCGGTGACAGGTGACACCAACTTGGTGGTGTCCACTGGAGCCTTCCGTCGACCTCCAAGTTATCAGCGCGAGAGGCACAAGCACCTCGGCGATGTTCTGTTCAGCTTTCCGGCGCTCCGATCGTATTATTACGTGTGAAAATGGCGATCGTATTATCAGTGGGTACAAGTCAAAATGGCGGTCAGCTTGACGTGAGATGTTAATTTCCTCTAATAGTATGTTTTCGTCCGCAAGGTCAGAGAGAGAGCTCCCCCGTTCGCGTCCGCGCTTTTATTGTCTCGGTTCTCCCTCCACTTTCACGCCTCCTACCTCATCGACAAATCGCATATGCCATGACGTTAACTTGATGTCATAGTTTAATTGACAAAAGTAGTCTATGCACTGGTATCAAGTATGAATGCATTGCACAGACCACAATGAGTGGTGTGTGCAAATTTTACATGTTACACATGTTAGGAACGTTATATTTTTTCAACAGTTGTCGAAATTGATAGCTTATGAATTGAGGACCATTATCTATATATATATATTCACAAACTCCATGAATCAAAAATACCTGTTTCTCTAAAAACCGTGCCACGGTCTGACCTGTTGCATTCCTCAGTGGATGCAACATAATGTATTTGCTGAAATAATCAGAACAAACGAGTAAGTAAGTATTTTGATTCCTAGATTTTGGAAATGGACCCATTAGGTCGAGTGAGATGGCCTGAAAAGGTTTATTAGCCTTTTTAGGACCTCCCATAAGGCCTGGCCTGCCAGTAGTGACGGGTTTGTAAGTTTTACAAATTTCGCACTTATTTACATATTTTACAACATCAGAGTACATATACGGCCAGTAGTAGTGTTCAGATAGGCGCTTGTGTGTTTTAAATATACCTAGGTGACCACTTGTGACTTCATCATGACATTCATGTAACAAATCCGTCCTATTCTTTTTCGGGATTACTAACTTCCAATCTGAGTCCGACGTCAGACCGAACTTATTTTTCGAGTGGCGAAACAATCTATCCCCTTCTATAGTGAAGTTCGGGAATCTACGTGGATTTTGCCTGACACTTGTCAGCATATGAGAGTACCATGTATCCCCGTCTGGTGTGATACTGATACTGCTCACATGGATTCTGGACAGAGCGTCGGGTACCACATTGTCCTTCCCCTTCCTATGTTCAATTTTAAATGGGAACTGACTAAGTCGCATGCTCCATCGAGCTAGACGTCCAGTAGGATTTTTAAGTTTGTAAAACCATTGTAGTGACGCATGATCTGTCACCACAGTACATTCTTGGCCTTCAACATATGATCTGAACTGCTCTAAGGCATAGAGAACAGCTAGGAGTTCCCTTTCAGTAGTACTATAGTTGACCTCATGTTTATTAAGAGTACGACTACAGTAGGCTATGGGATGTTCAGTATCCTCATATCTTTGAGTAAGTACAGCGCCCAACGCAAAGGCAGAGGCATCTGTGTGAATAGTAAAAGGCATATTAAAGTTAGGACATTTCAAAATAGGGGCAGACACTAATGCTGCCTTTAAACTATTGAAGGCATCATTCGCCTCATCAGTCCAGGAGTATTCCTTAGACTTACAGGTTAATTTGGAAAGAGGTCGGCTAAGTTTAGAGAAGTTGGGTATGAATCGACGGTACCAGCCCGACATGCCGAGGAATCTCTTCACTTCTTTAGGAGAAGTGGGAGTGGGATATTTCACTATAGTGTCTACCTTGCCAGGATCTGTCCTAAGACCATGCCTATCTACAAGATAGCCTAGATATTTCAGCTCCTTTCTACAGAAGACAGATTTTCCCATGTTGACCGTCAAGCAAGCCGATTTTAATTTATGGAAAACCCTTTCCAGAAGTTCCAGGTGTTCGTCAAAATTGTTGGAAATGATGATTAAATCATCCTGGAACGCGAAGACCCTACCTCCAAACTCTGCACCGAATAGTTTGTCCATCAGCCTCTGCATAGAAGCTGATGCACCTACAAGTCCGAAGCACATAACATTGAACTGAAACAGTCCTCTACGGGGAACAGTAAAAGCAGTTTTCTCCGCAGAGGACTCGTCAGCGAGGGGGATTTGCCAGTAAGCGGCACTAAGGTCAATAGACGATAAGTACCTGGCGTCCCGCAGCTGATCCAAGATATTAGAAATATAAGGGAGAGGATAGGCATCGGGCTTAGAAACTGAATTCAGTTTACGACAGTCAACGCACAGACGCAGGTCTCCATTGGCCTTCTGTACCATGACTACAGGGGAATTCCATGGTGACTGCGACGGTGACACAAAACCTAAAGCTAACATACGGTCTAATTCCTGCTCCAATGCCTTTTGTTTTACTGGAGACAACGGATAATAACGCTGCTTAATAGGGGGACTGTTTCCAGTGTCTATGCAGTGGCTGGCCATATTCGTTCTACCTAAGCCTACCCTTTCTGTGTCTATTATGTCAAATTTCCTAATTAATGAATTTAATTTATCTTTTTGTTGCAAGCTTAACAAATCAAAATCCTCTAAGCCACCACTGGATGAGCATGAGTTGATGAAGTGCTCACCAAGTGATAGGGTAGAAGTAGGGAAAATTCCCTCATTTAACCTAAATTGGTTCCAAAAATTAACCCCGAAAGTAATGGGCATCTGTACGGTAGGTATAACATAAAATTTGATAACTTGTACTTCCCCTTTAAACAACACAGGTAAGTACATGATGCCTATGCATGCTAACGGTGTACCGTCCGCTGCATACATAGTTTCAATATTGTCCACACAAGCCATTTCAAAGCCGTGGTCAATAAAAATAAGATGTGCATTATGACCCAATATTGAGCACAATGACCCGGAATCAAGCAATCCGTATACATTTAAGTCCAATACAGCTACGCATATGTGGGGCCTAGTATCGATTTCATTTTTGAACAGGACCCTCCCCTTTTGCTTGCATTTAGAGGAAGAGTCCTGACTAATCAGTTTTTTGGAACCTTTTGACATTGTGGACAGTCAGGAGTTTTTACACCCCTCTTGCCACATTTAAAGCAGACAACCTCCCGTTTACGACAAGACCTTGTGTCATGATCGGTCGAGCCGCATCGTTGACATTTCTCTAACCGTCCACTTTTGGGCATGGGCTCCTTGCCTATACTGGCCACAGGCCTTTCCCTCTGTACAGGGAGTGGTTGTAGATCCCGCGTTACCGTGTACGCGTTGATGTCCGGTTCGCGGTACCTCTCTTGCCTATGCTTAACTATCTCGACCTGCCTGCACACCCCTATAACTTCGTTCAAGCTACGGAATTGTTGGCATTCAAGCAGCTCCATGTACTCCGGCCTGATGTTGTGCCGGAGGATGTCCAGTTGCTCTTCAAAATCGAGTTCAGTTGAGAGTCGAGAAATCATGGCTTGCATGGTCGAGACGTAAGAGACTATTGACTCCTTACCACTCATCGTACGGGAACGTATTTCTTTCAAAAGGTGATGGTCGTAATCGGGAGTGTCGAATGTCATTTTGAGACATGTTTTAAATTGATCAAATTTAGTAAAGTTACTCCTATTTGCCCGGAACCACAACAGGGGTGATCCACACAGAATCTCGGGCAAGGAGTTAATAATTTGCTGGTCAGAAATCCCTCGGGATAGTTTTAATTCCTCCAGCCTCTCTAAAAAAGCCCTTACACATGAGGTGCCATCAAATTTCAAATTTAGTGAGTTTATGTCAAAGTGTCTGTCAGTGCATGCCACCGTTTCCCTAAGGACAGGTTGAGGGTTTGAATCCTTGCATTCATCGTCTACATTCTCACTGCGGTCGGATACACTCAATACCTTTATGATCCTAGAGCGTAGCGATGCTAGTCTGATGTCATCCAATTTTATCCTTGAGAGTCGATCCAGCCAATAATTCGCCCGAGCTGTGATTCGCCGGAGCGTAGACGAAGTCGCTCCCGGCGCTTTTAATTCTAAGGACTTGACCACTTCTTCGGCCAAAATTATCTCCATTTCCGCATTCGGTTCTACTTCCTTAGTTGCCGGGTAACTACCACGTCTCGCTGCGCCTAGGACATGTCTCAGCTGGTCCCGCAAAGCTTCCAACGTTGCTGTTTCCTCTGGAAGTAAGCCATACCGTAGGAGTTCGACTTTGATCTCATCTTTGTTAAAGTAATTCAGATAAGCTGACAACACCATTATTACAGACAGACTAAGTTATATTTTTAGTGTTTTATAAACAAAAAAATCAAGTATCTATTTATATAAAAGTTGTAACTAAATTTTATTCAGCAATTACCTTGTCAACACACAATAACTATTCACAAATTTATCCACTAAACTAAGTGTTCCTATAATCTATGATAATCTACTATTTCTATATATAAGTTTTATATCACACGATTAAATTCCAAATGTAGATAAATGTAAATAGTAAACAACTTGGTAAATAATAAATAATGGAGTATAAATAAATGAAATTCTAATAATTTACACTCAATAAATAAGCAATTGATAATTTTCAACTATAATCACTGACAATTAGTAATTGTCAATACATACAAGTGACTTGTCAATTGACAGTTGACAGTCCTGGAAAGTGTCACAGAATAGTGGGTATATTGCCCTGTTTAAAAAGTTTGCAGTGAGTATAAAAATCACCCTTTAGAAGTGGTGGGTATAGAGAAAATTAATAAACAAACTTGCAGTGAATTGACAAAAAATGTTATTTTGTCAATTCCTGCGGTATCTAGAAATAAACACAACAAAACAAAATGTACATGAAGTTATATAGGAAAAAAAAATGTAAACCTGTGCTGAAGTAAGGTAAGCTAAAAAAACAAAAAAAACGAATGAAGCTAAAAAATTAATAAAAGTAAAAAAAGAAAAAAAAAAAAAAAGTTGAGCGTAGTGCGTTCGGGAATAGGGAATAAAGGTTAAGGAAATTGGGTTTTGAGCTTAATGGGATCACGGGATTTAAGGAAAAGGAGTGGACACTGGTGTTCCTTGCCAACTCAACAAAGCAAGGAAGTGGTATTTAACCAGGCGGGCTTGTCCTGTGGGTGAAAAAGTAATGCCCTTCCACGGAACTTTATACAATCCGCACTAGTGCTATTTTAAAAAAACCGTGTGTGGCCAGTATGCACTGCCTCCACTCTCTAGCAGAATATTTATATTAGTCTCGAGGTCGGCTCTCAGTCTATGGACAGAAGCAACTCGTGGGTTTCGAGGCCCTAAAGTTGGAGCGCCACTTTGTAACCTCTCTGGCGTGCTGTGCTATGTATTTCAATGCGAGCACCCAGACAGCTTGTAACCTCTCTGGCGTGCTGTGCTATGTATTTCAATGCGAGCACCCAGACAGCTTACCACCGGCTAGGGTTCAGCTGGAAGAACACGAGACTAGGGCGCCTTTGCTAGAGAGGTAGAGGGAAGCAGCCTAACAAATTAAACAAGATACTTGCCACAACACAGGTTTATTATAATATGTATCAATACAGGTTTACAGCAAAGTATGTTATACAATATGTCTCAAGTAGCGTTATCACTAGTTTATTTACAATATTAAAGTGGGGGTGAGATGTACTTAATCTTCCTCCTGATGATGGTCTGCTACTGTGATAGGGAGTACACGTTGAAGACGTGAGTGAAGGTATGGGACGAGCTTGCCCGTCAAGAGACCCCTAAGGTGGCTGAAGAGAGAGTATAAAGAATGCTACTCAGCTTAGTGTATGCTCCACGGGATCGGCCGAGACAGGTCCCAGGCTGCAGCCGTGGAGACGTGGCGCCAACCCAAGCGATGCGCGGAGAACAGGCAGTGACGTGTCGGCGTGGCGTTGATACCGGTAACCGGTGACAGGTGACACCAACTTGGTGGTGTCCACTGGAGCCTTCCGTCGACCTCCAAGTTATCAGCGCGAGAGGCACAAGCACCTCGGCGATGTTCTGTTCAGCTTTCCGGCGCTCCGATCGTATTATTACGTGTGAAAATGGCGATCGTATTATCAGTGGGTACAAGTCAAAATGGCGGTCAGCTTGACGTGAGATGTTAATTTCCTCTAATAGTATGTTTTCGTCCGCAAGGTCAGAGAGAGAGCTCCCCCGTTCGCGTCCGCGCTTTTATTGTCTCGGTTCTCCCTCCACTTTCACGCCTCCTACCTCATCGACAAATCGCATATGCCATGACGTTAACTTGATGTCATAGTTTAATTGACAAAAGTAGTCTATGCACTGGTATCAAGTATGAATGCATTGCACAGACCACAATGAGTGGTGTGTGCAAATTTTACATGTTACAAACTATTCAGATGAACCAACTATTCTTTCGTCTGTCTTAAGATCCATTGTTTATTAAAAAGATTTGATTATAAAAATAAAAAAATCGAAATTAATTTTTGATAATTTTTGATTTTTGAATAGATAAGCATTATTCTTGGGTGTATTGTATAAAGTAAATATATACCTAGTTAGGTATTGATGTATTTTTTATTATTATTTACAAAATGACTATCTTCCTGGAAACCAAATAAACTTAAAATGTATTCTATTTAAACAGAACAAAACTTTAAGAAATATGTAACTAATAAATAATTAATTAATTAGCTACAACTAAAAACCTAATCTTAATTTAATAAAATTTATTTTCTTCAGGAAGGAAATTGAGTGGGGATTATCGTTCCTATTTTTTTAAAATAAATTGTAGTTTTTATCAAATAAATCTTCGGTTTTTTTTAAATTCGAAAAACAAACTTCTTTTTATTTTACGGTCATAATGGTGAGATTCTTTATAATGCTCTATAAAGCGAACTTTTTAGTAAGGAAAACAATCGTATGATATATTTTAGAACATTATTAGTCTCTAGAAATTTGTCCATCATATCATCATATATCTGTTCAATTGGGTATAGGTTAGTACACACCTTTTCTTTCATTTCGTTTACTAGTGTAATTTTTATTTTGTTTTCATCGCTATTACATAAGTGGTTCGTTTCTCGTAAAATTTCCGTTTTCTCCACATTTAAAGTCACGCTTCCCTAAGGTGAACAGGTGGACCACGGGCACTTTTTAGTTGGTAAAATTTAAACCTGTGCTGGGGCAAAAGTAACTATGAAAAAAAAAAAGAAGCTTAGAAATCAATAACAAAAGAAAAAAAAAGTTCAAGAATAGGGGATAAAGGTTAAAGAAATTGGGTTTTGAGGTTAATGGGATCACGGGATAATAGGAAAAGGAGTGGACACTGGTGTTCCTTGCCAACTCAACAAAGCAAGGAAGTGGTATTTAACCAGGCGGGCCTGTCCTGTGGGTGAAAAATTAACGCCCTCCCACGGAAATTTGCTTGATCCGCACTAGTGCTATTAAAAAACGTAATATCTATACATACATTGTTTAACTGTCAAGATAGTTTATTTAGTTAAGAAGATAATCGGCTGAGTTCCAAAGAAGGTTGCCTAGTTTTAATTAGTGAAAACGTCTTCCGTTTGCATGGAAGTAGTTTTGATAAAATTATTATTACTTCTTTTAAAGAGAACGATAATAATTTTATCCAAGACAATTTCACTTAAAAATAAGTTATTGCTATGTAACGTTACGTTATTCGACGTTACCTTATTTTATGTAAAAATTTTGAATACTGCTTAGTAGATAATATGCTTGAATACATTCTAATGCACTCTTAACTTGCTGGTGCACAATTTCTAATAAATTTTTACCGTACCAAATTTTTACTGTATATAGGTAATTGCATTTTTCTTATTATTATGATACTAATGTGTAATTTAAAATTAATATTAAAAACACAATGTACAATATCATTAGTAATATTGTATATCGTGTAATACTAATCCTTTCGGTCCATTAGGATGCAATATTAATATTGTTAGTTTACTCGTACATGGATTATTAGGTAAAATAGTGTGTTGATTTAATAAATTATGAAAAATACATGTACTGGTAAATAAGTAATAAAAAAAGATATCAATAAATTTTAACATTTTTTTATGTACCTGCGTGCTATAATGTTTATCCTAGGTTTATGATATTATTTATATTTTGTATCAATTTAAATGTGGTGGCGAAATACATTTTTAAATGACATTGTTGTTTTATTTCTCCCATTCAAAAATATTAGGTATTCGTGGATTAACTGCCAACTGACTGTAATATGTTATTCCACAATCCATTCATCCATGTTCGTAACTGAAATTACCTAACTAACCAGTTGCAAAATAAGAATTTTTTTTCGCTGTTTGGAAACTAGTTGTGAGAGAGGAATTATTATTTCACTAACAATAACTTCGTAAAGAAGTAAAGTAAGTAATTGTTTTGTGGGGAATAAGTGGGTAAAAACGCCTGGTATCAGTAGTACGGTTGCTAGTCCGGTTGTTCACGTCACCCGAACTGTTGAGCCTCCTCTTGTATCAGTAGTTCGGTCCTGGTGAAAAACTTTTGTTTTCTAAGGTACTGTATGTACACATAAGGCTCTTATAATAATATCAAGGAACTTCAATAAGTGTCCATTATTCAACCTCTTTATTTAATTAGCCACTTGTTATTTATGTTTTTTGAAGTGTCATTATGAAGTTTTTCAATCATTTGTTTCCTGTTAAGTTATGCTTAGGTCACTTTATTTGTAAGGGATAATTTAAATCGCATTTTATACGAATAATGGAAAGTAAACAATTTGTAATAATGAACCGAGGGCGGGGCAGAGTTCTACTGCATAACGGATGGCAATTTTACAAAAATTACATCGAACTACTAATATAGTAGAAGGGTGGAACTTTAAAATAAATTGTCTAATAAAAACGACCCACTATGTTGCAAATTTTGCACGTGTTAAATGATGACGATAGACTAATTTTCGGGCGGTGCAAGTATCAAAATATGGAAAAAAAATCTACCAACATGAAAGAAATCGGACATAGAAAGAGACGACTATACAGAATGCACAATTGCAATTGACGTGTGGATATATCAATAGAATTTTTTTTGTATAAAATTGCCTTTTTCTTAAAAAGTTAGCTCTCATTACAAATTTTTAAAACTTTGAAGGGTGTAATTTCTCTCCTTTAGAAAAAAAGGTACTTACTTCGAAATGTAAAACAATCTTCATGTGTGTACATACATCAGGACTTTAGAAAACAAAAGTTTTTCACCAGCGCCGAACTACCGGAACTACTGATACAAAAGGGGGCTCAACAGTCCGGGTGACGTGTACAACCGGACTTAGACGTAAAAGTCTCATTAGTATTGGCAACACCGGTGACGAGAGGAAGGGCGGGTTGCCGGGCGACGGTATAACGGAGAGAAGAAAAGAAAAGACGAACAAGAAAAACCTGAATTGTATTCTGTTTAAACAAGTCTAAAATATATGTTGTTTTATCGAGTGAAGTCTTAACCCATTCGCTGCGGCGATAAAAATTACGCTTATTAGCCAAGTGCGGGACGGCGTTCATCTCGAACGCCGATCGGCGTCTTCAGCACCTCATAAGGATAATATAAGACGCCGATCGGCGTTTTCAGCACTGTTTAGAGAAATTGATCATTCTTACGCTAAAAATCTGAGAAAAACTACCAGTACGCCAAACGTGTGTTTTTGATGTGAAAAATAAATTAACGTCATTTAGAACTCTTTTTTTGTGTATTTTTTGTTGTTTAATAGTTGGAACGTGAAAATTGGGAGAATATGGCGAAAAATGGTAAGTAAATTATTTTAATAAAATAACATTTCTTTACTTTTAAACTACAGTCTCATATATTTTAGTTTCAAATGATAAGGATGGCTAAATTATCAGTATAAATTTATATCAGAGGTAACAAACCTTTTCCATTTTATAATACTATAAATATAATTTTATAAATAATTTTATATACTATTTATTTACAGACTTTATTTTTATAGACATCTTTGTTAACCTGAAAATTAGTATGAAAATGAACTATTGTTGAAAGAATTGATGAATTAGTGGACACTATAGAGAACGGACAAGTTTTAACTTGTAAAAATTACAACTTTGTAAATATGTCTACTATTTATATAAAAATGAGTAGATAATTCATACCAATTTATTTATTTGTTTCCAAACACGTTAAAAATTGTTCTGGAACAAATGTTTCCTTGTGACTACATGGCTTAAATTAAATATACTGGTTTATAACATTTTATATTAAAAATTTAAAACACAACTCGGGCAACATTTTACATATTAATAGTACACAACACTTATTAATTTCAGTAGGAAAAATCAGAGCCAAAATTACTAGCCGAGGTCGTCGTATGTGCAAGAAACAGTCCAATAATACGTAAGCGGGTCGTTAGAATTAAAGCAACAAGTATAACAGCACGTTTGATCACCACGAAAGCAAAACAGAAGTGTTGGTGGTGAGAAAATTATTAACCGTCAATAAGTGCAAACTGTGCTTTTTCAAACTAAAGTGAACCCTAAAATAAAAATTATAAGTAAAAAGACGGATTAACTCGAACCTGTCGGCCTGTGTAGCGACCGACAGGTTCGAGCTTAGGGGAGAGAACAATAGGTACCGCATTCCACAGCGATAAGACTTGTTGTTATTAAGTATTCCTTCAGTTTTAGTGAATTTTAACTTAAGACGTAGTAATAAATACCTCTATTTTAGAAAAATAATATTAACTTAATATATTAAGAAGATATTGCAAAAATACATAATAAGTATTTCTTTAAAATCAAAGGTTGTTAAATTCTGGAAAACGCCGTTAGGCGTCTTCCGCACCTTGGAAGGAATTCGCATTTTTTCAAAAAGTTAAAATTTCGGAAACGGCGAGCAGTACCTTGCTGTATTTAAAAAAAAATGTGCATATATTGCAAGTATAATTTTTTGTGACTTGTTTTTGCCAAGATATAAGCAATTAAAAAAAAAACGCCGATGGGCGTATTTCGCACCTGAATATTAAATCAAAAAACGCCGATTGGCGTCCGCCGCAGCAAATGGGTTAATATTCTTTTGATTACCTACTGAGTAAAATACAAGTACATTTCAGGTAGAAGATAACATTCGTTCGGTCAACAGGACTAGCAACCGTACTACTGATACCAGGCGGGTAAAAATACAACATATCCTTGTGCATATAAGCAGATACTTAAGTGCTTTTAGATTTAGTACACATCCGTCAGATTCCACTTTCGTCAACCCTGGTATATTTAAATTTATAATTAAGATCATAAGAGTTTCTTGGAGAAATCTAATTGATAAATTAATTTTGATTTTGTCATAAACATCGAAATTTATGAAAATTTAGTTCGCTTTGGTCATGAATGGAATGTGGAAAAACAATAATGACTGTCAGTTTCTACCAAATAGTGTAACAGAACGGACCGGTGCGTTACCTGTTACCCATCTTACTACCAGTAGGGGAAGTACTAAGGGAGAAATCCCTCAGATAACAGGAAACGGAAGATAAAAGATAAGTGGGGAAACGGACTGGATGCAGCACACTGTTTGATACATACCTACTTTCTTACGAAACAACAGCGTAGAAGTAGTATATACATTTTATTTTTAAAAAAGGAAATACTTATAATTTTATTTTTTTCAATATGTCAAGTATTTATTCCATTTGTTGTCAAATGTAATATCCATTTAATTCCTATTTTTTTGGAACTTCTTGTAATTGTGAAAAACTCGACATTCTGACACACTAGACATTCTGACACGTTAGACATTCTGACACACTAGATATTCTGACACACTAGACATTCTGAACCTGAGCCCTATTAGTCCCCAGTACAAGGAACTTAAATTTTTTTTACACATACAAATGTAAAACTTTGTGAGTGCCTTTTTTGCGATGAGTCCGACAAACTTTTCTAATGCGAGTTTCGGCGCTGCTGCGTTTTCGAATGCTCGATTCCTGGAATTGTCGATATGACGTCACTATGACTCTCCGTATATACAACTTTGATTTTTGGAATTTTTTTAATAAAATTAATTTAAAAATTGTGGTCAACTTGTCCGACAAAAATCATGTTGCGTATGGGGTGTCCACCACCCCAAAAATGTCGATATAACTTCACTATGACTCCTCGTACATACAAGTTTCATTTTTTGAAATTTGTTTAGTAAAGTTAATTTAAAAATTGTGGTCAACTTGTCCGACAAAAATCATGCTGCGTATGGAGTGTCCACCACCCCTAAAATGTCGATATGACGTCATTATGTCTCCCCGTACATACAACTTTAAATTTAATATTTTTCGATTTAAAATAAAGTACTAATTGTAACCAAATATGTGTCCGACAAATACACGCTGAAATTGTAGTAGTTTAAAAAACTTAATCCTGGCTATCCTAATCAGATACCTATATTAAAAAATAACATATTATTATTTTCATAATTTGTAAATTTAAGTACTGAAAATAATTTATCTGAAAATATTCCCATATTTTATTTGAATTTACGCGGCCAAGTTTCACACGAGCCACGTGTCTCATAGTCGGAGCACCCACTCACATGTTTGTATGCCCAAGAAGTGCACGCATCGATTAAATTTTTGAATCTTTTCGGAGTGTTTATTTAAATGTTTATAACATTATTTATCACATAAAAAATGGAGTGTTTTTGTGCAGTGTTTTGAGTGAAAGTCCAAGTTTTAGGTCAAAAAGAGAGGAATAAAATACGTATTTTTTACCTTTTAATACAATAAAATATCAATATAAAAGAAAACAGATTTTTAATTTTTCAGATTTTCCGATTGAAATTATTTTATAGGTAATTGTAATTTTATACCACAAATTTTATGTCAGTTTAATATATTTAAATAATATACGTGAATATTTAGGTTTATTCACTCAGAAATTGACAAAAAGAAGTTTACCATTAGTAATGATTTTTTTTTTTCATTTTTTTGGTCGGACTGACTATTTAACTCAATACATTTGTCGGACAAGTCGATATTTGCATTTAGAATACTATTATCTATCATTGTTATTTTTGTCCGATATGTATGCACGGGGAGACATCATGACGTCATATCGACATTTTCGGGGTGGTGGACACTCCATACGCAGCATAATTTTTGTCGGACAAGTTGACCACAATTTTTAAATTAACTTTACTAAACAAATTTCAAAAAATGAAACTTGTATGTACGAGGAGTCATAGTGACGTCATATCGACATTTTTGGGGTGGTGGACACCCCATACGCAACATGATTTTTGTCGGACAAGTTGACCACAATTTTTAAATTAATTTTATTAAAAAAATTCCAAAAATCAAAGTTGTATATACGGAGAGTCATAGTGACGTCATATCGACAATTCCAGGAATCGAGCATTCGAAAACGCAGCAGCGCCGAAACTTTCGCATTAGAAAAGTTTGTCGGACTCATCGCAAAAAAGGCACTCACAAAGTTTTACATTTGTATGTGTCAAAAAAAATTAAGTTCCTTGTACTGGGGACTATATAATTCATGAAGATGGGCGTCGAAGTCACGGGCAAAACTTGTAAGTGCCAAAAGCGTAATTCACACAGGATTGTAAAATTATCCATGTACTGCTAAAAAAAAACATTTTCAGCAAACCTGAGTGTCGAATACTATCAATGTTTGAAGACTTAATTGATTAACTATTTGCAGTCGAAGCCACGGAATACAGCTAGTACTATAACATAATGTAAACACTCCGTGTTTATTGCTTTCAATGAAGATTTGTAGAAAGGGTTTATTGAACGGCAAATCTCAGACAAAGGGTGAACCTGAACATTAAATACAGCTAGTCAGTATATAGGCTGCGTACTTGTTACGTATATGGAACCCTGCCGCCTGAAGTCGGTATAAAATTCAGTAGCCGCGATGCGAAAGGGCGGGCGGGCGGCTTCTAGCGCTCTATCGCTTTAGCAATCTATAAATAAAAAACAATTTAAGATGGATCTTTATTTGAAAAGGTAAAACTAATGTTCTAATTAGTAGGTTTCATTGTAAATTAAATATAATTCCATTGTTACATTTAACTAGGCCAATGCACTGCTTTGTTTAGGTTCATTCGTACACTTGTGATAAATTGGGAACAGTAGAGAGGTATAGCTTGTCTGCAATTAATAAGCCGCTTGTTATCGGTTTTTGCAGTTTTATTTAATTAGTAACGTGTTTATAATGGCTATAGGTAAAATCCTTTGGGCTTCCGACAAATATTTGTAGATACATGTGAATGTCTAGATTTTGTTTTCAAGTTATTATAATACCGAATAATTCTGTTACCTACTTATGACATTATAACTTATAAAACAACTATTAATTATTATTAAAATTATATTACAAATTTATAAAATAAGTTGTATGAAAACTCGCGAACAGTAGATATGGGAATTCGGAATTTACTAGAGATGTTCCTTTTCAGAATATGAATCATTTTGAAATAAATAATAATATGATGTTGATTTAATCTGTCATACGTTAAACTTAGCGCCTATTCCAATGTCAACTTAACTTTTTCTTATTAGTCATTTATTCATGGTTATAGATATTTTCTGACGCGATCCCTTTCAAATTCACAAAGAGGACGTCAACGATCTTATTTTAAGGGACTCTTTTATAGTCATGGAATATTATTAACAAATCAAAATTTGCGTCTCTTAGGGCCATTTTTGATATGTTTCTAAATATTTATATATATGTCATATCGATGGTTGCAAGAAGTTTTAGATTCCAAGCTGTAGAAGGATAGGATATTTTTTTTTTCAAATTGTATTAAAAAGTTTCAGACAAATATTGTAGAGAATTTAGATTGACATAAAAATGTATAACTTTTTTGCTTAAATGAAAATTAACATTTAGGAAATTTAGGAGGTAAAGGTTGATATTTGTCCCTACCAGGGGGGATACTTAGTAGGGATAGGTGGAACGGGCGAAACTTTTTATCTTGTAACCTTTTGCATTTACAGTATAATATGGTTCCTTGTGATCGGTGTGTGGTTCCCATTTAATGAGGCCAGCACCACGCTAAATAGCAGTGAAGTTCCACCCTCACAATGCGAGTGCGCACCGCCCAATTCACAGCCTTCAGACTCGTACTACAGACTCGGAGTTGCTGGCGAGCCCGATTTATTTTTACCAGGGGAACTTTATACTGGTAATTATTTTATTATTTAAGTAATACGTCATTACCTAACATTACAATAGAAAACACAGGGGGGGCCGGGAGCTCTTAAGATTACTCTGTATTCGTTCGGTTAGTTAAGAGTACGTTAATAGCAGACTAGTTACGCAATCTAGTACGATACCGGAACAGCTTAGACGTTTTAGACCTACAGCTGGTTGAGCTAGTTTTGAGCACGCAGGTCTCTTTCCTCATGATGAATTCCGATCGTCCGCTCACTTTTTTTTTGTTTTACAGCACATTACTATGTACTAAAATTACATAGGTAGATCATTATAAATCTTAACATCTGATATGTGGGCTAGTTACAGGATCCATATTACCTACATACCTACTAGGTATATCATTGATAAATTATATCAATCGAGTTTGTGGGCCAATTATAGGAATCCATAACAATCACAATGAATGATTAGTAATGAATGCACAGAATTAAATGAAAAGAAGCCAGAAAGAGTCAGCTAAAATTAAATATTTACATCTTAATATTTTTTTATTAATTTTCAGTTTCCCTACATGGCGTTGACAGCGGTCAAGGGCCTACACCTTTTATTGGATTCATGATATGGGCCGAATTAGATAAGGACGTACCAGATAGCGAGAACAAGGATGAACCAAAACCAACCGCGCCAACAAACCAGTCCTTAGGAACCTTCCAATCCTACGACGCTCAAACTAAACCACACGACTTCTGCAAACCGGCTGTGGACAATGCCACTGCACATCCAAAAACAGAAATACAGGTTAATCGATATACATTTTATGGTCGATCTAACTAAATCCTAGGCAACTCACATACCACTATTGGTATGGTGGCTTATTTAAAATCGTTCATAAAATTTCCAATGTCATAAATATACTCTTTACAAAACTAGATTTAATTATGAAGTCTTGTTTTTGGTGGGGTTGAAATATAAATAACAAATACTCAGTAAAAATAGCCGCGTAAAAGAATAAGGACGGGAGAAAATATAGTTTTTTGGCTTAGCATTGAAAAGTAACTACTTTCGTTTATAGTGTTCAATCTGCAACTATGAGGCCATGAATAAAGCTTTTAGTGCACTGAAGGTTATACGGCAAATGTATGAACAGAACAACACGTTGTTTTTAAAATTTTGGCGCATTGCCAAAATCGAGCATCATTATTTTTCTTTAAAGTAGTAGTTTAGTAGTAGCAGTTCACACTGCTTTTTGCAGTCTTAAATTCAGACTGCACGTCTGAAGGCAGTAATAACTCTTTTGTAGTAGACCACCGCGAAATAAGATTACTTAAACTGTCATGTTTTAGTGCGCGAGTAAGAGATACTACACAAAAGCCTATTCTCTTACTTCAGTGCGTAGGTACCTCTTTATCCTTTCCTGGGTTGGCACCGCACTTGCACCCAACTAGCTTGGCTTGGGTTTTATACACGACAGTTGCCAACGATCTACCATCTAGTGGACTGTGAGTGTGTTTGCTAATTTTTACATAAAAAAATAAACTTTGTGAGTAACAAATATATTTTTCTACATTCATTATGATCCAACATCCACCACATTTAAACTCAAATCATAACCATTTGCCTTGGTAGTTTAGAGTAATACGTACATATGTCTCAGGTAATATGGAATGCCCCAGTATCTGCCTTTGAGCTGTGCGTACGTCTATGCGCCCGCGCAGCACCCGTTGCTGGCAATCATAACCAGCACGCTTCGGTACTTGCACGCAAAATTTGTACTGCGCCCCCAGCTCCTGCCAGTCATATCAAACAACCGCCGATTGTTGAGCCCTGCTGTGCTTGTGACGAAGCTAAATATGAGGTGACATACTTTTGTGTACTGTGGGGAGGTATGTTGTCAGTTCATATACGTAAAAAGACAATCACATTTCTATAAATTCTTTCAGTCTGATTTGTTTGCAGAAAGACATTTACGAAAATGTGTTCTAGGTAACATTTGAAGGTATGTGGTCGCGCAATACCCACCCACGGGAGTTTCCTCCAGAGACAGCGCAGGCTCATTTCGGTGATATCATAGGGGCGTCACATACTGCTCAATATAGAGTATGGCAGGAGGGCAGAGTTGCCAGTACCGGGTTGAAACGTTTAGCTGAAGAAGGAGCAACGACAGCTCTTGAAAAAGAGCTGAAAGCTGAGGTGTGAATAAAATATTTGTGTAGCCAAATTGATAGTTATCTATAATTCCACTAGAAATAAAATTATATTTTTTTGATCTGTTTTTAGAGCGATCACATAAGGACAATAATAAAAGCCAGGGGAATTACATGGCAACAAGTAGCAAGTGGGGGTAATCCCAGTACTTTTGCCGTATTTCGTGTGGATGCTAGACACCATCTGGTCTCACTGGCTGCTAAGTTAGCCCCGTCGCCTGATTGGATAGTTGGTGTGTCTGCTTTAGAACTATGCAACGCCAATTGCACTTGGACAAGATCAGCCATGTTGCCTTTGTTTCCTTACGATGTCGGTACGGACAGCGGACTTAGCTACACAGTAAGTGTTGCTCGATGTTTTCTTGGTCAATTTATATTCTTAAATTTATTTTTCAATGACAATTGTCCACTAAAACAATTTATTTATCAGTCACGTCGAAAACCTACGATTCCATCTGCGCCTGTTCGCGCTTTGCGCCCGGATTGGCCCAGAGATGTTCGCTCTCCTTTCTTCAGTACTTCTGGTGAAATGAGGCCATTTGCAAGACTGCGCTTAACCAGACTCCGACTGTATGAAAAAGGGTGTGAAGTTATGGGTATGTTTGGAAATATGATACGCTGTTTTATTTTCATAGTAGAGGATGGTTCATCTGATAAAAAAATAGTCAGGTTCATTATTTAGAACACTAGTCATTGGAAACATTGTTTATAGGCCTATGCAACTGTTCTCTGAGGTATTGTCGATCACGCAGTTATTGACTTAAGTATGTAGAGGAAATATGAAGAACGTTAAGGGACAAATTGTGAATAGAACTGAGGTTTAACATATACTTTTCTTAGGAACAGAAAAATAACAGCTTATTTTGACGACACGTTTGGTCTAGTGGCTAGTAACCCTAGCTGTTAACCAAACGGTCGCGGGTTCGAATCCCGCTAGGGGCAAATGTTTATGTGTTAACATTTACCTTTGTACCTGAGTCATGGATGTTTTATATTTATAATATGTATGTATTTACAAAAAAAAAGTAATCTATGTATTATATCAACTGTCTGGTATCCATAATACAAGCATTAAGTTGCTTACTGTGGAACTAGATGGTGCTGTGTGGAATGTGTGAAGATATTTATATTTATATTTATTTATTTATTTTTATTTTTTTAATTTATTTATTAAGATTAAATAAAGCCATAAATTTAAAAAAATATATTATAGATGATATACAAACAGGCCTAAAGAATTATGAAAACTATATATTTATATTTATCTATTAATTTAAAAAAGTATAAAACCGAAAAAGAAGAGAATATTTTATGTGATAAAAAAATATTTTTTTAAAAGTAATTCGCCAATTTTCTTTTTGTAAGAATTCAAATTATTAGAAAATATGTCAATATCATTCAGAACTTTATTGTATGATGTTTATGTATTATGTTTAAGCTTATGTGCTGTTATGCATGGTACGATGGTTTTATGCACGGTGTCTGCTTCTACTGCCATACGGGCCGACTACTCTATGGCTGCGGCACGCAGTATTCTGTCCTGCCACTCCACATTAAACATTTGGTAGAGTGAGCGTCAGCTGCTTTATTTGCAGAGGCGGGTGGTACGCGAGTAATGGAGGGTGGTCTGGGAATTGGGGCCGGAGCATGTGCCCTGCACGAATGGGGAGCTTGGGGGCCTTGTAGCGTCACTTGCGGAGTGGGGAGGGCTTCTCGACAGAGAAATTATGTGTGGCCGAAGAGGGCGCGCCTTGAAGCTTGCAGGGAACCACTCACAGATCACAAGAGATGTTACGGACCTAGAGTTAATTGCAGGTAAGAATTTTTCCATTTATTCTTTTTTTAGGGAAGCAGAAAAACGAACCATAATGGTAGGCTACTATGCCCACAAATATAATAATAATTAGGACCACAATACTCCACAACATAAGGAACAACCCTAAATGACACTTTAACAGCACACAATATTTAATACCCCACCTTTTATAGCCAGTTTTCGAGTAAATGACCGGTTTGAAATAAGTCAAGTATGCACCGTCATAGCTCGAAATAGTCAATAGCTAACACTAAACGGAAGTACTTACTGCCCAAACGGATCGTTCATCAAGTGCGTGATGTCAGTTATCATGAACTTAACCTACGATTACTTAAATTGAGTTAAAACGCACCTGAATGCAGGGTGATATCGGAGTACGAGCCGGAGCCCGCAGAGGCTTCAGGCGTATGCGCGGTGTCGGCATGGTCAGCGTGGTCGCCATGCGAAGGCTGCGGCATACGCGCCCGTACGCGTCATTACGTGCAGCCGCGAGCGCACAAGCGCTGTCACGTTGGGTTTCGAGCGCGTACACTTATGAGCCAGGCCTCGCCGTGCGACGCCGGACCTTGTTACAGGTATGTAAGGTATCATAAGAGATGTAATCTCTCTTAGTGTATTTGTGCCGATAGAACATAAAGTTCTGATGAGATGTGCCTTTTTAATGACTACCCCGTTTTTTTATCACTATACTGCTTGCTATATGTGCGAAATACAGGATTTATTTCGATTTTTTTTTGTGTTGGATGACTATTTACAAGTCTATCTAGTTTAGAAAACTTTGGAAGCTGTGTATTAAACTGAAAACGAGTTATTTATAGTATTGCGAACCATTAATGCGATGTTCATCCTCATTACTTGGAGAAGAAGCCCGTGCGTTGGGAGCCTCGAAGCAAACTGTATAACAGAGCGTTTGTTCCTACCACCAATTGGACTGTCAGACTGCCAATCGACCAAAAAAAAACATTTACAAATATATTTTAATTTGTTTCTTTTGTTTCAGACCTCCCGAGGCAATCAATGCCACGGATTTTGATTGGTTTTTTGTGGTAGGTAAAAATATTTTATATGAATATATAAATGTATCACGTGTATGCCAAACAGTATCCTTTGAGCGACTGAATGACACTGAGTTCATTGGACTTAGTATCTATATGAAATGCATGCACTCGACTAACAGGCATTGATTGAGTAATTGATTATACAATCGCCATAGGATGCTGCGAGCCCTTCATGCGAGGTCACCTCGTGGAGTGATTGGTCTCCGTGCTCGGCGCGTTGCGGCCGCGGGCGAAGACTGCGCGTTCGCTGGCTGCTGTCGAGTCGGCCCCACCTACAACCTCATCTCAGGCGCTTCCAGCAATCCCAATGGACTGCGCGATTTAAACAGTTCCAGCTGGACGTGAGTGTTTACTAACTTTCGGCTAACTCCTTTCACGAATCGGGTCCAGACTATGTGACAAAAAATGTTCTAAAATGTTTTATATGGTGTGGACGATATCCTACTAATATTATAAATGCGAAAGTGTGATAGATGTATTTTTCTTTCTACCTGTTTTTTGTGGTTATGACTCGTAACATCACACAAACAATAAGATGCATGGAAATCGTCAATATGTTTTAAAACTTTCTCTAGACTTTTTTTTTGATGATTTGAATACAGAAGTATCATCTATTTGAGTTTCTCTTGACTTCTATAAAAATTGTTTTTTGAATAGTAAGCGATTAATATTGATCTAACAATTTCATAAAGCCCAAAATAGTGGATAACGCCGACGAAGTTCAAATGTACAACCTGACGATAGACGACCCAAAAGTGAAGGAGATGGTTGAAGAGCATCTTGAGAATTGTCAATATACATTGACGAAGCAAGAGGCGCTCTGTGACGGAGAAGATCCCAGTTGCGAGAAACTCGACAAAGGTATAAACTTTACGAACAAAGTAAACCTGCGATGGAACTTGAATTTAATAACCTAAATGAATACAAAAATATTATTATTTTACAGATGTATGTTCACAGTCAATGGAAGTTGGTCCATGCCGTAGTTATGTGGAGCGTTGGTTCTATGACGCTTCGCGCGGTACCTGCGAACCTTTCGGGTACACGGGCTGTGGGGGAAATTCAAATAACTTCAAAACAAGGAGCGAGTGTCAGTTAACTTGTGAAGAGAAGCAAACGACAAACACTCCGGGTGAGAAAAAGTAAAAAAAAGATAGTAATATAAACTATCTTTGTGCCAAATTTCATCGAAATACGTTGAGCAGTTTTCGCGTGATTTGGTAACAAACATACAAACACAACATAATATAGTGACTGTTGTTACACATTTCTAATTATCAATAAGATTATTTTTCTTATTTTTTTAAATCACTGGATTAATTTATTTGGTTTCATAAAATTTATAAATTCCACGTTTTTTGTTTTATTTTATAAAGTGTCGGTTATTAATTGTTCAAAAATATGTTTTGATTTTTTTTATTTAATATTTTGTTCTACTTAATATTAAGAACGAAATCTTGTAACGTTGTAATGAAAATATTAAGAATAAATCTTGTTATTTCAGTATTGATTATGAATGTAGACCTCAAGGAGATCACTAAGAAAATAAGAACTACGCCTTCTAGTATGGACAATGAAGTTTTGCAGAGAGATGCCCCCGCACCCGGTACGCAAATATTTATTATTTTATTATTATTGCAGAATAATAAAAAACTAAACTGAGCAGCTCGTCCGACGACGGCAGTAACCGTACCCTTACATAATTTGTGAATAGGAGATGCTATAGCCTCCTTAATCCTTATCTCCTTAATTAACCTTATGTAGGTCGGCAGCGCACTTGCAACCCTACGCGTCGCTTGTATTGATAGGCGACGGTAGCCACCTACCATCAAGTATAATGTCAGCTTGTCTGCCGACATTTACGTAAAAATGTTCTTTTACATAAATTAAATTAAATTCTCTTCTTAAATGTTTCCCCTAGGGTTTACGCAACCACCGTTTATCTATATTAATATTATAAAGAGGAAAGATTTGTTTGTTTGTTTGAATTGAATAGGCTCCGAAACTATCGGACCGATTAGAAAAATTCTTTCACTGTTGGGAAGCTACATTATCAGCGAGTAACATGGTCTATATTTTGTAAAGTTACGCGGACGAAGTCGCGTGCAACAGCTAGTTGTCAATAAAATTACAATTTTCAATAAATTTTCAGAGGACATTGACTGTAAGACTGGTCCGTGGTTGGGTTGGAGCGATTGCTTCGGTCAATGCGACTTCGCTTTCAAACTCAATTATCGCTTGGTGACGGTGAGAAATTCAATAACTATTTTATGTATCACATACCTACCTACATTTAAGTTTTCCTTATTGTTAGCCAAAAGTCTTTACTTGATCGTATAGTTCATATTTAGTCTCTATATCGTAACTTTTAGATAAAATTTTATCTTAAAAAAAAAAGTTAAAATTGTTACTGTATAAAAATAATTTCGACATCAGCCAGTGTTAACAAAAAACTTAATTTTTTTAAATTAATATGTTAAATAATATTTAAAAATCGGTAGTCTCTTAATGGTAATTACTTAGCTATCGTCAGTACATCGCTCGGGGAACATACAATACCAAAAGTACGCCTTTGCGTTGCAATCTTGATGGGATAAAGCATGGGGGATAAATAAGATAAGGATAAGTCGAGGATAGATCGAAACTATACATCAGAATCAAAACATTAAAAAGTTAATTTCCTTAGTAGAATTTTATCAGTCAAAAGCTAACACCTTAAATGTCGGGGTCCTCAACAGGAATGTCCTCCTATATCAGGAATGTCACCCTTTTCCTAAATAACCTTAATTGGGTTACACACTTTGTTACAGCGTCTTCCCACAGGAGACGGCAAAGCGTGTCCGGCTTTAATAAAAAGCCGCACTTGCCGTCCCTCTTACTGCCACTTGCCACTGTTGGCTGCAACACCTTTAACGACCAATACGGAACATCTGATCGTAAATTTTAATTATACATTAATATCGGATCCCTTTTAATTTACGAAGCTATAAGAAACACGTGTTTTTACTTTAGAGAAAGGTTAGTTGGCAAGCTCACTATTCCAGTTGATGGTAAGTGACTAAGGTTACACAAATCTCAATCAGATGCGCTGCTAACCCTAAAGGAGATGTTACACTACATGTGTTCTTCTTACTGCACTCTGTGTGAACATCACATTTGGTCGGTCAGGGCATTTGGTCAAACATTTAAAAAAAAACTATAGAATTAGCAAAGCCGGCAACTACTTTGCTGATTTTGCGGGGAAACATAGCCCGTACATTTTGTTGGCTATATTAAGGCCCTTCGGAAAGTGTCTATATTTTTCCAATGCCTTATAAAGTTTCATATTGAGACACAAATACGATCTAGATGAATATGGCCGCTTTTCTTTAGATCGATTTTTTTTTGCTTCGTGTCTCAATATGAAACTTTATAAAAGGTATGAGACAATTCTAGACTTACCAAGCCGTTATTCATAATTTCTTAGTCACAAGATAATATTTTTTTAAACAAGTGGCGTTAGAGTATCCATTGTACGCGCTCTTAAACATGTTTATCAGCATTGAAGAAATAAAACTGGAATGTTTTGTTTTAGAAAAACAATTTATTGCAACAATAACAAAGTTTGTAAATTCTCTATCAATCAATCTTTGTACATGTACAAGGCACTTAATAATTTTAAATTAAATATCATACATAATAATAAAATATATTAGCATCTTTTTAGCACATTTTCTGTAGTTGTACGTCGAATAGTAATGAATTGTTGTTCTCTAGCTTTCCCTAATACTGTCACTGATGATCACAGTCGATTTGTAGTAAACTTTCAAAAATGTACTTAGCATAATTGAAATCTAATAAATAATAATAACTAATAAATACCATTTTTTGTTTTTGATATTAAAATAAAAAAAATATGTAAATCTCATGTTATTCCTGTGATGTTATTTCTGCGGAAAGCCACCTGTATGCATTGTTTAAATTCACAACTATAACTAAGGTCTATATTATAGGTATACATATGACGTATTATATGACGTATCGACAGTAAGTCACCTCGCTTCGTACGATCCTGCACACACTCATTCACACCAAAGTAAGTCTATCGATATCCAATTCGTATAACCAATATCAATGAATTAACTCACGAATAATGAATGTCCTTGGTATATTGTCAAGTAAAAGTTTTTTATAACACAAATTAGTTATAGCGAGAATATTGCGTTTGTTATATATAAATATATATCAGCTAATCTCATTAGAGAGTAAATTAAAAATGATAACGAAGTATACTATTTTACAAATTATTTTAGCGTCTTCGCAACCACGAGTTTTCACATAATTTATCAATTAATATTATTTTATAGGTAATACTATCTAGCTTTGAAACAACTTCTTAAAAATATTAACTAACTAATGGAAGACTTATATTTTTTTTATTTGTGCTTAAAAGGTTTTCTTGTACAAATTGGTAAATATTCAATACCAAATTATTTGGAAGTAATTATAACAATAAAAAATCTATATTATTAAATGTTATATGTACGAATTCATATTTTTGGAAGTCTTCTTTCGTATTTTTCTGATTTTTACATTTCACAAAGATTCAATATAAACATTCATATGATTATAGTTACATAGTTTTCTATATAACTTGTTAGTTTAGGAAAATAGTTTACGTAGTGCAAATGCACGTTTTAATACGATACAGGAACATGAATTGTTGTTTTTCGTTTCTAACAACATTTTCACTCGAACACGAAGTTAATTCTATACAAGACTCGATTAGAAACTTGGTTTGTTATGCAACAAAAACATCATTGGTCTGTTCTACCGTTGTGTATAAAACATGAAGTCGGCATAGACGTGCACACGACACCTGTGGGAATGAAGTAGAAGTCGTCGGTAGTGAATGTTGTGGGAAGCAAGCCGTTCGTCTATACATAGCATAGATAGGTGTAAGTTACTCTATGGATAGGTGGATGATATAATGTTGCACGATACCAGATTTTGATCAGAATGAAGGGGAACCTTAAGTAAGTTCTAAAATTCTAAATTGTTAAGGAGAGTGTTGGAGGAGGTTAACGTCCTCCTAAACAATTAGAAATTGGTAATCTTGTCGCCGATAGATTTAAGTTAGTAGATTAAGGTTTAATTGAACTCTTACAATCTTTAGATTTTTGTGCAAAGCAATCTTTCTTTTTTCCCAGAATCATTTTTTTTTATTAGATATGGTTTTGCTTTTGGCCAGCATCTAGCCGTGTAGCGAAGATGAGGCCTATGATGGAGCGAGGCTAACCCAGAAATTACCTATTTACTCGAACTTTGAAAAGATTTGGGTTATATGAGCTCAAGAACACATACGCTGGCAGGGAGTTCCAAACCTTGGCAGTGCACATTATAAAGGATGTTTTAAAACTCTTGGGATTTAGACCAGATATAATAATGTTAATATTAAAAATATCATTTCAGATTTAAATTATTATTGTTTTAGTGTTTTCATATTAGGTCATATTTTAAATACAATATTATTAAAAAGTAGTTTCAATAGTACAAAACACACTTAGTCTAAACAATCTTATTTTATTTACCTTAGCTAAGGTATTTTTATATTAGTACAAATACTAATATTTATTTTTGAAGTAAAACTTCTTTGCGACCGTGAGAGTAAAATTTCAAGGTCGATTATTGTGTGACGCTTCAGTACAACGATCACGTCACGTGACGCTTCTTGTTACATTTCTTGTACTGAAATCTACAGCTTACTAATTGAGCGCCAAAGAAGTTTCACTACGTGCTCTGTAAAATTTTAAATATCAATGGCAAGACAATTTCCTTCACTTTGTAGAAAACACATTTTTTGTAAAGCGATCTTCTTAATATTGTTTAGTAAGTTTCAAGTATAGATGAGCAAAAGTTGATTCATTTAACATATATCTGTTATTTTCAATTTTTACAAGATCAGGTGAGGTTTCAAAATTTTCCTGATTTAATTTAAAACCGAGCCTGGATTTGAATTGTCAATTAAAAGAAATGCTCGATCTCTTAACAGATAAGGGCAGTGACTTTGGGGTCAATAAAGGCTTAATTTATACTTTTGTTATGGGCGCCTTCTTTGGAGTTTCGCAGCAACGTGGCGCTATGCACTCTTTAGCGCACGGAGTAGAACACGCCATGTTCGCAAACTCTACGAACGCCTTCTCTTCCTCCGAACCTGTAACATTTTTGGGATAATTGATTTATGCTAACTACTAATATCATCGTTAAAGTGCTTCCTACTTACTTGTTAAGTAATATTTTATCGATGCCTATGGTTTCAACTATTATTGTTATTTTTTTTTAATACCCGGCTACGACTATTCAAATTTCTTGGGTCACCGTGAATAGAAATCAAGTTTTTATTTGAAACCAGTATTACAAATCACAAACTAATTAAATACTTAGCTGTTCCTTATGGGGCATTAATTTGATCCATCTTTTATCCCATCCTGTATTTTCAAGCACTTAGCATTCGATAAGAATCCCCAAATGGACAGTTTAACAGTTACCTAGTAATCGCTATCGAGCGTCCCAACAAACCTGCGATAATTTTGGATAATTATCTTGGCAATGTGTTCCCAGTACGATGTAACTCTCAGTTAGTATAACAGTTCAAATATTATGCAATAGATGGCGCTATTTGAGGGCAAAATTCAATACCATTTCATACTTCATACAGTCCAAGGCATACTTAACCAGTAGTACTATGTATTAACATGATTTAAATTACCAATAACAGTAAAGTATTTAAGTTTACCATTAACAGGTGACGTAGCAAACTCTGGCTGCAAGGTAACCAGACTGATGCCATGGCGTTTGAATACTTCACAGACTTGCGCGGAACTTCTATTGTGGTCCTGAAATAAATAGTGGCGTTCTTTTATCTATAGGTACCTACAAATATTATAATGCGAAACTTTATGTTACATATTCACAGCTAAACCATCACATTTTGTTATGGTGATATTTGTACCGTGAGGAAAAACATAGACTTTGCTATTATGCAAGCGAAGCCGCTTTTAAAAATAAAAAGCGAAGTTATAATTATTATAAATTAACCAAACACGCTAATATGTGCTGTAAGTTACTGAGGAATTGGGTATCCCGCAGACTAATTGATTCTGCATCATTACCTACCATGTTATGGAAAAATAAATCACCGAAGTCACAGTATAGCAAATTTCAAATCATTCGAACCAGTGGAAGTTAGTGAGATCAACTAGGAAATAAGCTGATGATATTCAAACGCTTGAACAGGTCTTCATAAATTGTATGAATCACGTCAGCTTCTAAATAAATAAAAAAAATGACAGAGGTGTTAAAAGTTCTTTTACGTCGGGCGTCAAGGGTTACAGATACCTAATAAGATGGTTCTTATAAGCTATCAAAAGATATTGTTACGTAATTTTACGTAAGTTTAGGTTTTGCTATTATCGAATATTAGTAAATTATGTGTTGGAAGACAATTGGAACGTGTTTCGTAACATTACGAGGAAGAAAAACATTGCTAAATTCGTTGCGTAATAACGAACGGAAACACATTATAGGTTAGATACTATATTAGGTTACACCTTATTAGGTGCCAAAAAAAAGATTCACTCTGTTCCAAAATAAAATAAAGTTATATAAAGTATATTTATGTAACTTCCATAGTAGTCTATCCTTTAATTGGGAATTAAACATGCCGTTGCTTTCCAATCTCAATTACTTATAACATGGTTCTTGATATTTTACTTAGATAGAGAGATTTACTTCGACTAACCTCATGTGACTTGTAGACAACATGAGCAGTAGCAACGACGCGGTCTCGATGCAGTTGCCACACGTGCAGTTCATGTATGGCCAGTACTCCGGGCACGCATAGCGTAGCCGTCCTTAAATTGCAGGCGCCCAAACCTTCCGGGACCGTTTGCAGTAGCACCAACCCAGCTGAACGCACTTCATGAAAAAAAAATATGCCTAATTAAATTTACTGTTCCGCAATTATAATCTGGGTACCATACAAGTTGTAAATGATCGACCTTGTGAAATTAGAACTTGGTTGGATGGCACTAAGATGTATACAAATCTAATACCAAATCTGGTGAAGAAATTAGAGCTAAATTAAGAAATTATAAAGTTACTTGTTTTAGTTCTGGTTTATATATTTACTTACTAAATGGGTAGTTTAGAAGAACCAGCACAAAGGCCGCACAAGCGGAGAGGGCAGGATCCACTACTCGTGCTGCGAACGGTTCCCACTCTGATGTTAGGCCAGCGCCCATTACAAATAGAGTGCCTGGAAATTAAATATTTTTTTATTCATCAAGAGATTTAACGGTCGCCAAAGTTAGCTTTCATACAACCGTAGTTAAGATACGTTTGTTACGTTTTAAGACATAGAAATGAAAAATATTATAGTGTCAACTCCGACTCCGAAACAAATTTGCACTTCTGTGGCAGAACCCGACTGTACTAACCAATTGGCTACTATCGGTTATTAAGTAACATTATAATTTAATACGTTTATTGATTTTGTAAAACTTCTTGGCGTAACTGAGAAAACGTCCGCTAAATCTTTTCAAAATGTTAAAAATATATTAAGTTAGTTACAAGTTCATTTTCATAGAAAAGATGCCAAAAAACGATTATTTAGCCATGTTGCGATAAAAACAACGTCAACTTCACTGTTTTTCTGTATATTCTTGGTTAGGTATGATCTACGCCTACGAGTCAAATACTAGATTTGTAACATTATATTCACCTATAATATTATACCAACAGATATTGGTATAGTCACTGATGAACTCTAATAATTAGCTTACTGGCAATATCAGCAGGGGCATGAGCGAGAATTGGTTCTCCAGCACCAGTTTTGAGGACTACGCCGCCTTCTTCCGTCATGCTTAGACGCCGACTATAACTCAGTTCACGACCTTAAACAAAAACATACTCTGTTGAGATTTTAGAAAAGCATAGGTACTGTTGTGTTTAGGTGAGTGAGTAAGGGATACCAGTACCCATTTCCTATCCTCTCGTAATCGTTCGCCCCTCCTTTGTGTAATGGCGATAGTAGCCACGTACAACTAAGTAAGTACATCGTAAATCTGTTTTCTAAGCTGCTTAATAACCTACATAATAGAAGGGGAAAGAACATTTGAAGTCTGTACCTACACTTTTTCTGTTTCCTTTGTCTAGTGATTTTAAATGAGATCTATTTAAGTCATGTAAATATACATAGGTCATTTATACCTATGTATATTTAAGTCGCAAATATTACATTGTAAGTATCTAAAGCCTATAAGTAATTGAATTTGTATAATTTAATGATAGATAGATAAATATACATTTATCAATAAGGGTAAAGTATACTTATATAGATTACTAAATTGTATAATGACCGACAAGGCTACGCTGCTCAGCTCACTACTTATCTGCAGCTACTTGATAAAACCTTTTAAATTACGTAGATACCTACAATTTAGTGCTTGTGTATAAGTGGCCTGTATGTCGTAACAGATATGTTGTATTGCACGATACATACCATGCTTTAATATCGTAATTACATGCAATACTTAACCAAGTAACGCATATTAGTTATAGGTTATTAAAAATAACTCAAATATTAGATAAGTACTTAGTTAACTTATTAGTTGACTTTCACTTACCCGCAAGGAGCATGTAGTTGATGGCGTGGAGCAGAAGACCAACGACAGCAGTGCCCACTATCACCCTGGGATATCTCGGCGCCTGACCGTGTGAAGAATGTACTCCTAACTGCAACGCGTTCACTACTAACGCCAATCCGAAGGACGCGAACAGAACGTGCACTGACAATCTGCCCACAACTTCGATTCTGGCCCAGCCAAATGTATTTCGGAGCTTTCCTTCCCGACCGGCGCCTTCGTCGGCACGCTCATACTGTAATCAATAAAAAAAAGTCCATATGCTGTCTTGTCCTTCATATTATAAGGAAGGAAAAGTCCCATTCGGAATTTTATTTATGTTAAGATCTACAGACAGGTTGACTGTTCACCCGATGGTAGGTGGCAACCATCGCCTGTAAAACAAATAACGCCACAGGTGCTGCAAGTGTCCTGCTGATTATAAAGGATTAAGGATAAGGTATTGGGAATGGACGTAGGGAAATAAGCTCTGGCATACCTTCCTCACTCACTCTAAGACAGGCATTTACTGAAACAGAACCGTGGATTAAGCGCTGCGGTGTTGCATGAATAACTAAAAAATAATAATTTCCACAGTGAAGACGATCTTCTTCTTCTTTCAGTGCCTCTTCATCACTGAAGTTTGCTGTTAAGCTCTTAAACCTTTCATTGTCTAAAGCAAGTGGGTGAGTTGTTAAACGATTTTCTCTCTTGAAATACCGGTTCATTCTCTGATATTTCTGAGCCAACACATATTCTTTTTAACTGATTTTGATACCATCACCAATGGCGCAGTGAAATAATTGCTTCTAAAGATACTAAACGTTCTAGAAGACGTCATATTTGAAAGACTCACCTTGTAAGCCAGTACTGTTGTAACCAGCCCAAGAAGCCTGCAAAGCGAATGACAGGTGTCAACGAGAAGTGTGGGTGAATGGGTGACGTGTGATGCGAACAGTCTCCCGCTGAACCCCACCAGAGATATGAGCAGAGCTAGCAGCGATCTTGGCGGCGGTAGCCATTGCAGCCACTCTTTCATTGCCATCTCTGTACAGGTCCACTGTTAAAAATTCATATTTGGAAAATGAGTAGATACTATTTATTCTCTTAATCTATCTATATATATAAAATTCTCGTCACAGTGTTTGTAAATAAACTCCTCAGTGATCGATTTTTATGAAATTTTTTGAATTTCATATTTTCGGTAGGTCTGAGAATAGGTCGTAAACTATTTTTTATACCCCTAAGTGATAAGGGTGGCCCACCCTAATTTTTTTTTATATTTCAAAACAACGTTTACCGAGTCATTTAGTATTGTTATATATTTAATTAAATAAATATGTAATAAATCGCAAAAATCACACACGAATCATATAACCGCCAAAGTAATGACTATAGTCCAAAGTAGCTTGTGTTATGGATAACGGACACAGACTTAGGGCGAAACTCTGCACGCTCAGAACAGAGTCAACTTTGCCAGCAATAACCACTCCCTTACAGAATACCACCGTGAAATAACAGCATATGTGCTGTTGTGTTTCGGTTAGTGAGTAAGAATGCCAGAGACCATAACCCCACCCCTTCCTTATCCCTTATCCTCAATCCTTCCATGGTCAGCAGCGTACTTGAAGCACCTATGGCAACGGTAGCCACCTACTATCAAGTGGACTTTAAAAAAAACATAAACATAAAAAAATAACTAATTTAAAGAAAAGGAGGCGGGTCGATAGTAAACCATAAAATAAAATTAAACATTGATTGTTTGCGGGACTGTATAATTTTTGAAATTACTAAACCGTTAAACAGACGACAGTTTATAACTTGTATATTACTTTCATTAAGGCTTGAAGGTGAAAACGCTTCTAACTAGACTTTCCGCAAAACTCGTTCTTTCTCCATGGTATGAAGACTGTGTACGCTCACCCTCAAGAAATATAGGAAATACAAAAGAACTGTTTCAGTTCTAAATAAGACTCACACAAATATTTTCGCATAGTCAGGGTTGAAAAAAAGCCTCAATGTTACGACACTGACATTGAAAGCGATGCGAGCGATTAGCGCAAGTTGGAGACAGTTAGATATTATTTTATTTTATAGAGCCGAGTGTTCCTACCCTTTTGTTATAGATATTTGATAAGCTTATCTCTAATTTGCGTGGGTGTGAATACGTCTTTACATTAGGTAAATACTAAAATAATTACTACCTATACTAAATGTTTTATTCATCAAATAACACCATTACATAAGTGTTTTCTGAATACAACGCACTTAAAATTTGATATTAATGAAATTACTAAAAGTTATCGGTACCGTATATAAAGCAATTATAATTGACCCCCTAACCCCTTATTTTATACTGAGCCTAAATACGCTATATCTGTTGTAAGTTGCTGAGAAGATGGGCGTCCGGCAGACTACTTGCTGCAGCATTAGATCAAGTTTACCATGTTATGGAAACACCAGCGAAGTAAAGTTCACATCAATCGTACATGCGGAAGTTAGTGAAATCCATTCGCTGACTAGAAAATGGGCTGATGGTGAAACGCCTAAACAGATCTTCATAAATTATGACTAAAACAATTTAAAAGGATCAAAATCGGTCCATCCGTTTGAGAGTACGATACCGCAGACAGATGCAGAAGTAGATTTACGTCGACATTAAGCATTTAATAACAAACTTAGCGGTGACGGTTCCAAAGTCTTCTAAGGACTAGAACCAGCCCATCTAGAGGGGAGTTTTAATACGGCAAGTGTCCCACATAACCCTTGCATTGCATTCGGTGTTATCTAAGAGTATCATACAAGTATTACAGTGGTATCATAGGGCTTCTTTTGAAGATTTCTCCACTCGAATTAAACCGAATTAAAATCGGTGCAAATCTTTTTGAGTTTTTAAAGCGTACTTTTACTTTTTATATATAAAACAAGATTGAAAGAGTAACGACTATCGAATCAGCTAGTATAATATAACTTTAACTAGCTAGTGAAACTTGATAGTTTACTGAGGTTAAGAGTTACCTAGTCGGTACGATAGCTGGGTGACTAATGAAAGTGGTCTTCATCCGATATACGAGTACTCTAACGGTCACGCTACACAGTGTGGGTGCTCCAGACTGGTTTAAAAGTTGCCGCGCCTCTCGGTGTATTTGGATTTCTTTCCTATTAACTGTTATTTTCCGTTAAGGCCCTACGTACAAGAAAGGATAGAAAGGTGTCGATGAGATTCAATTACAAAAAAAATTGTAATTTTTGCAACTATAATTTGACTACATTGAACTACCTAAATATTCAAGACCTTGTAAGTACAGGTCTCCATAATATTATTTTTTTTTATTTAAATTAACTGAGTTCGGAATAAATTTTTTGAAATCAGTTCTTTGAAATTAATTAAATATTTTTTTTATAAGTGTTCATGTCAACGCAGCGATTATTACACTATATTACGAATGCGTAAGTAATAATCATAACTTCGCCTACTAAACATTATCCGATTTATATCTTCATAATATGTAACATACATTTTTTCCATTTGGTCTATATTGGCTCAAACAAAATGTATTCATATTTTTGTAATACTTTGTGAGCTTTATTTTAGTGCCTCCTCGTCACCTCACAGGAAGAAGATACTCAACAACATTCCTAATAGGTCGTCTCCGGCAATTGAGTGACGAACGGTCTACAAAGCAAATGTTTCTTTGGTCATTGCATATCATTTGTAAGATTAACAGACAGTCTGTTATTTGAAACCCCGATTTGTATCTCTAAACGTAACGGTAATATGTGATTACCTTTAAACGTTAAAGGTATAGTGTACTCTTTTCTATATAGACTATAACAACACGTAGCACGCTCTGTTTACTTTCAATAAAATCAATCTGTTCGACATTTTTTTAAATTCTTTAGTAAAATAGATTGCTTAGAGCGTCCTATTATCATTATTCTGTAAGAATTTATATCATTTTAGTACAGTTTGAAACATTATAAAAGTAAAGAAAAGAGGTGCTACAAAATAAAAGTTTATCTTCTTCTTTACATAGTATAATTTGAAGCCACTTTTCCCCTGTCTGTCTGTTTAACCGCAAACTCCTAAACCACGTAACGGATTTTGATGCGGTTTATAGATATTTGAAAGAAACAGAATAAAATGAAATGTTTGAAGGTAACTAACTATGAGTAACTATGAGTAACTAAAACTTAAGTAACTATGAACTAATGTGCTTTATTATATTTAATATATTAATTTATAATTTAAATTTTCCATACTTATAATATTATAAATGAGAAAGTTTGTTTGGATGTATGGATGTTTGTTACTCTTTCACGCAAAAACTACTGAACCGATCACCATGAAATTTTGCATTTTCGTTGTCTGGGACACCAGAAAGGACATAGGGTACCTTTCATTCAGAAAAAAGAACTATTCCCGAGAGATCATCTAAAATTAAGGAAACTAACTCCTGGCTAAGTGTAATAGCAATAACGATGTCAAGCGATATA
The DNA here is from genome assembly GCA_936446665.2 of Synanthedon andrenaeformis. Taxonomy (NCBI): domain Eukaryota; kingdom Metazoa; phylum Arthropoda; class Insecta; order Lepidoptera; family Sesiidae; genus Synanthedon; species Synanthedon andrenaeformis. The sequence goes on along the minus strand of OW387781.2, from coordinate 4,742,816 downwards.
TTGCTTTTTCAACGCGGACGAAGTTGCGGGCACCATCTAGTAAAAAATAAATTAATAACACGAAACTTCAATAAACTCATAATAGTTACTCTATATTTGAGATTTTTAAAAAAACCTTTCTATATACATAACATACATCAATGAACTCATACTAAAGATTCTAAATCGCAGTATTCTCATGACAATAGAGTATTTTGAGAGGAATCGTTTTGGTGAAGCTCTTCAAAGCCCTGATTAAATGAAACACAGAGCTTACTTTTCCTTTTATTAGCTAATGTAATAAGTGCACTGCACATGTCACAATTATAATACACTACTTGGCAAGTCAAACCTCGAGGAAGAGGTCAACTGACGACTCCAACTCGGCTGAACAGCGTTCGGGAAATTTGAAACATCTTCACGTCTAACGTACACAACTCATTGCCTAAAATTTATAATTTTTGATCAGTGTGCATTGTCAGTAATTAGCACAGGCCACTGGCTGATCGCTCGATGAACTCAAGGTTACTCAGAGTGCTAAACTATGCTATGCTATGCTTGCATAGCAAGCTTTGCTTGATTATGAAATTAACAAGCTTTAATGGTAGTGCACAGGCTATCTAGCTGGTAAAGCAGAAAATATATTAGGAAGAAAGTTTTCTCAAGAGATGGCCAAGTATTATTGGACTTTATGAACATAAGGTGGTCCGATAATATAGTAAAAAACTGGGCGTTTGTAAGATTTAATAGTTTTTAGGAAGGCCAGTGGCGGATGTCGATCTATAAATGTACTGTACAAAATAAACCTTCAAGATATTCTCTAAATACTAGTGAAAACCGCATCAAAACCCTTCAAGATGCATAGAAATAGACACATTACATAGGTAGTGTATAAAAAGAACGCAAACGCGAAAAGCATCAACTATTCTCCTACGCGTTAACCTATTTCTTGTAACGACCAATGAAGCCGACTCGTGACAATGACACTCTTTAATATTTTGATATATTTACATTAGCCTTCAATCACATAATATATAAAATACGAGTCATGAATATTTTGAATGAAATGAATAAAATGAATGAAATGACCTTGGTTCCTGAATGAATATTTTCTGTGATATTTTTTGTTCATTTTTTTTGTGTAAAGGTCGGCAGTCAGGCTGACAGTCCACTTGATGGTAACATAAGCAACGCTAAAGTGCTGTAAGTGAAAAAAAGACAAAATAATAAAAGGGAGTAGAGAAATGGGCTTTGGCATTCTTTATTAACCAAGTCTAAAACGGACTTAAACCAGAAAAGAGACCACGTTTCTTTTTGAAAGCAATTAAAGAATTCAGAACAAAATCTTCATAAGTAATTTTATTATTTTATATCTAGCTATCTAGGGACAAATCTAAAACACGCTTAAAGCTTACTCTTTTTACTATGGGGAGTAGTATAATTTTTGTAGTAGTAGTTTATAATAATGAATAAATAAACAAACACTTCATTTAAAAGTATTTCCTGCACAATAAAAAGTTTCCTGATAAAAAATAAATACGTAATTGTTCAAGTTTTCACTTCTGTCGGCACTCCCGGAGTGGCACTGTTTTTTTATGGATGAAATAGATATTTTTCTGTATCCCTGACAAAGTGTAACATGCAAAACTTCTTGGCGATGGGTTGAGTAGTTAAGGCGTGAAAGCTCAACAAAGAAATACACTTTCGTATTTATAATATTAGTTGGGATATTTGTCATAAATCATAAATACCGTTTTTAAACACTTTTAACAAATAACGAAAGAAACATGACTGTTACAGCCATACGTGATACTTATAGGAGGGATAGGTGGAACGGGCAATAATAATTCACTTACAAATGGGTACGAAAAAAATTATAGTTTCCTTTACCGTTGTTACGTACTGTGGTTTCCATTGTAATTTTAAGTATAGGTTTACAAACAATGCGTTGATACCAAATTACGTATTACAACATACTTAACATACTTAGCTAAACACCATTTCTAAGTAAAAATTAACTGAAATTTATAAGAGCACCTAATTAATATTTAACTACAGAAATTTAGATTTTTTTTTGGTCTGAGGGTAAGTAATGTTGGTAACCCTATATTTTCTTAACAACCTTATTCATTAATATTTAGTTACGGACAAACATATTTTTATTGCAAGCAGAATCATTAGAATTAAAATATTAAAAACAAACGTCTACTGACAATTTTACCCAAAATATTTTATATCGACGCGATAGTATATTTAGTAAATTATTGTGCTACTAGCTGTTGCACGCGACTTCGTCCGCGTAACTTTATAAAATATAGCCTATTATATGTTACTCACTGATAATGTATCTTTCTATAGGCGAAAGTATTTTTAAAATTGGTCCAGTAGTTTTGGAGCCTATTCAATGCAAACAAACAATCAAATCTTTCCTCTTTATAATATTATTACAGATAGGCCGCCAAACACCCCGTGACTAAAACTTTTAAACTATGTTTTTTCCTGTATCCCTGATAATGTGTATGAAAATTTTTATTATGACCGTTTGAGTAGTTAAGGTTCGTTTGAGTCGTTAAGGTTTGGTTATCAACAAACAAGTTAACAAACTTTTGCATTTATAATATTAGTTAGGATGAAATACACAAAGAATATAATATTTCTATATCCGTAGATAGAAGCAAAACAGGCAGATACGTGATTCACTATCTGAAAATAGATCTTGTAAACTGAGTCCATTTGACTTAGTTTCATTCAGTATACACGTGCATTTACATGATACGGACCAAATTTTTGTGGAAAAGAATGTGACCTATTTCTCTTTCTCTATTAGTTATTACACGTTTTCGATACTTTTAGTACCTATTGTTTTAAACAATAAAAATAATTACCTTGACAGGTTCATTGACTCCATGTTGATTATTATCTATGTAGCGCAAGGAATTATAAATTTCGGCAATTTAAGATATTTATCGTTTTGGATGTAATCGATTTTTATCGAATTAATAAACATATCATTAAGGATTAATTTGTGCCAGCAATATGTTACATAGTAACCTTATTGTAACTAATACATCGATAATGATTAAGATTATAATAGTTGGCATTAGGTACAGCAGTGGCATTTAATTCTTTTTCAGAAAGCCGACAGTCATACAGATAATCACACTAACATTATAAAAGAAAAAAAAAAAAAAGTTTTTACGCTTTCACGCCTTAACTACTCAAAGGATCTCCATGAAATTTTGCATATACGTTGACATATATACTCTACTGTTGCCGAGGGAGGCGGCTGAAATCGTGTGCAAACTTCGTTTGTTTGTTTGTTACGCTTTAATACCTTAACTACTCAACCAATCATCATGAAAGATTCCATATAGGTTGTCAGGGATACAGAAAATTATATAGCCGAGCACTTAGACAAAGTCGCGGACAAAGTTTAGTTCTCCATAAAACAAACGAAATATAGGTTAATTTTATTTTGTGATCAATATTAAACATCATGAGAATCTAGGTTTTTAGGTATTTCAATTTATTTATTTTGCCTTTGACCGAACCCGTGTACCATCTCACTAGATAATTAGGAGCTGACAGCTTCCTTTCTTAAATCATCAGCTTATAGCTATTCATCGAAATAGTATTCTTCAATTACCTATTAACTTTTAATATAACCGAACCAACGAAACAATAATAATTTTATCTCTCTCTCTCTCTCTCTATGTGCCTCTTCAGTCCTGAAGGTTAGCCGTCAACTTCCTAAACCGGTCCCTGTCATAATTTTATAATTAATTTTAATAATTAAGTGTTTACCAGAAAAAGAATAAAAACTGTAAAATAATGTTACATTATTTAACATTTTTTTGAAGTGAATACTTTTTTAGGCGCGTTGGCACTGTTAGTATGGGAAAAAAACAGAACTCTTCGAGCGACACCCTCAGTGGCGTGTGAAATAAGCACCATCTACCTGATCGGTACGTATTTCTTGGTTCATAATAAGCTTCTTCGTGATAGTTTGTTAAGATGTTAACAGATGGCGTGCAGTCCTACAACTGGCGGTTTTTTTTAAATAAGAAACTAATTAACGATCACATGACATACCTTTTTCTAATGTTTTTTTTTATTCGCGGAAATATGCTAAAAGTCTGTCTATTTCAAACTTTAAAATGAATCTTCACTCTCAAATAATTTTTGCGACGCAACTTAAAAAATACTTTTTAGTTATTATTTTTTTAGGACCTTATTGGACCTTAGCCTTGGTTTAATACAGCATAAGAAAATCATCATTTATTCCGTTCTATGCCTGATTTGCCTGCCTCTATCTATTACGATCCATCCGGGCTTATTATTATATTATTAGGACCAGGTTTCTTTTATACTTTCTGACACATCTCAAATTGCTATTCCTCACCGTTTTTATCAAACTAGGTATTAATTGTCAGTACACCAAACAGGTGTTTTTATTGATAATATATTAATACATAGTTATGTTAATTGACATGTGCAAATACCGCATAAATTGCACATAATTTATACTTGACATGTGTTCACTTAGTACTTGTTAATCAGAATACGAGTTGTTCCATGGTACTTTTGTTGTTTTGAAATGGGTAAATAATATGAATATATATACTAGTGAATTTGCATGTTTCACTTTGGTCATTTAATGATTATGCATGAATTAAGTGCACACTCCGTTTCACAGTCTTTTGTTTGCAGTAATCAATCCCTAGTAAGCCCCCAATGTGAGAACTATGACTCTCATGATGTTAGAGCTAGTAATAAATTGTCTTTAATCCACATATGAAATTGATATTAGGTACTTGAAGATACCGGCCCAACCAAGTTAGAACCTGCATCTGCCGTTGGACAACCGAGCGTTGATCCCACTGGGTTATCAATGCTATAAATTTTAAACATGTATTTTTTTAATATCTATATATTTTATTATCTATAGTATAAGAAGTAATAATTAAGAACTGACCACCTGAACAAAAATTTTTGCAAAATTTAAGACAAAAAAACAGCAATTTTTGTTTCATTTATAACAGTAATTAATAAATGACATGGACAAGGTTGTTCGTTTTAATAATAAACAATTATTTTAATCATAAAAAATGATATGCACAATTTTATTCGCACAATTCAAGTTACAAAAGAAATTGAAATTATTGTATGTAGCTGTTATGACATTTTCTTCAATACACTAAATTTTTCTTATCAAATTTAAAATTTTCTATTATATGGTTTAATGTTTATTTTTAACAATTTAAAATAGTTAGTTTAACTTATTACTTACATACGCGCTGAATTAATTTGTTAGTCTTTTCTTCTGTTCTACCGCACAAGTTGAAGTAAAATCAATGTATCACAACACGCTTGTTTAGTAAACATTCGCCGGCAGTTGTGGTTCAGGCACATATCAGTTGTATAATAATGTTAAAGTCCCAAAACAATTATTCGGAGTTTATGTGGTAAGAGCGATTGGGTGTACGGGTGCGTCGAACGTCGCTCGCGGCACTGAGACGTTCGGCCGATTGCTCAAACGCTATTTCTTATCGACAAATTCTCTCACCCGATAAGCGAACTGTCTGTAGATACTCTAGTCTAGCTACTACCGAAATTACAAGAGATCATCTATAGCTGATCATCTATAATCCGTCAAATGCAAGACACGCGTTTTGAGAAGTGCCCTAAAGTTCCCTATTTAAACATAGATAATTGCTGTTCCGAATATAAATAAAACAAAAACACATGTTTGTGTTAATGACCTTTAAACACAAACATTAGCTTGGGTAATTATTAAATGTTTGTTTGTTTTTAGCATTAGGTTATAGGTCCTTGATAAATTTATTTACAAGCAGTGCAATTAAATTTTTAATTTTTAAACAATCTATTTTGATAAGTTCTTTAACTAAACTGTTCGGGACAGCCTATTGTACAAATTGTGAAATATAGTGAAATCATAGAACTAGTGTATAGTGAAAACAGTGTAAGTGAAAGAGACAGAAAATAGATAGAGACAGATAGTGTTCACTTTAGTTATTATTATTTCGGGCGGTCGTGTCACGCTTGCGCGCCATTGGCGCAAGCTAGTTCGGCACATGGCACGACCGCCACTAGTTCTATAATGAAATATTGTTACTTAGATAGGCATTTTTTTAAATAAAGGCAGTCTTCTCCTTGCTTCGGCATCGTAAAGACCTTTGTACCAGTACAACTTGTTTGGAAAATACAACCCTCTCCTCCTCGACTAACAATCGCAGGCTAACCAGTGAGCCCTCCTTAGCCGGAGGCCCTGCCCACTTAAAGCCATAACAGCCAGGCTATACAAATGCGCGGGTGCTACAGGCCCGTACATAAACATTGCCTAATATTATACGACGGTGATAAATAAAATAAATATAATTAATTAATATTATAATACAATTTATTTAGAGAAACTATTTAAAAATTGTAGATAAATATTTTATATCTAGCTTGAGTCCCTTAGGCACGGTTCTAATCATCCTGGCTGCATAAACTCGCAGCATAGATAATTTTCTGATCCATGTACGAGCAGATCTGGCGTCACCAGTGATGTCGAAGGCCGGCGCTCACTATCGGTATCGGCAAGGAAAAGGATTTTAGGTGGCAAATAGTTAATATACATTAATGTAATGGCAATAAAGTCGAAATTTTCTGGAAGCATACCGCTTCGTATTTTTGTTACTACGAGCATATATATTGGATTATTTAAAATTATTTAAATAAACTACTCATTATTTAAAAAATACAAATTATTTAAAAAAAAAATTCATTTTATCAAAATTTCAAAATGGTACAATTCTTACTGTCTGATGTCTCTGATAAATAAATAATCATTTTTGTAAATGATTAGTTAGGTATAATTTCTAATAAATTTTATATTGTTTTTCTTTTTAAATTGTTATTTCAATAAAATAAAAAAAATTATAAGTATGACAAATCGGATTATACGTTTTTTCGTTCCTAATCTGTGAGGAAAAATTTCTTTAGCATTTTTTATGCTTACACTACAATACGAGGTCACGGCCGTCCATCGTATTTTCGTGGCGGAATCGGCGTCTCAAAATAATATCTAGTTCGTCACTACGAATTGTGCAGATTGCAAGGTAATTCGGCCATGTTTATAGCAGATTGGTATCATATTATACCTCTTTCAACTTATTGTTTACCATAAAATAACCAAATAATAAGCGTGCAAAGTTGCACTAAGTTTTGTATTTTTTTCACAGACTCATTTATTTAGCGATCCATTGTTTTCTGAACCATGGTAAATGGCATGATGAATACCTTACATTTTCACATAATATACTTGTAGGTACATAGTATAATAGGTGTGCCGTACATATTTGTGTATTATGTGTATAGCTTGTTTATAGGTATACATTTATACATTTGTATAGGTGGAAATGTACCAGCCTACATAAATAATATTTTGTTACGATTTAAAAGTCTTGAGAGTCTTGTCAAGAATCTAGGGTCTCAATTCTTTCCAATTGTCGATAGGTTGTTGCATTTAAAAATCTAGGTTACTGGGTCTGGCTCTGGGGTCACTGGGCTAGCTAGAACTGCATGGAAGATTTTAGTTTTTACAATATATTTTTTAGTAAAATACACTAAATAAGCAATCGAAGAGTCACCAATAAAATATGTAAGACATTAAAACATAAAGTCCCTGTCCCGTTCCGTCTGTTTCTCCGCTAACTTTTAAACCACCCAACGGATTTTGATACGGTTTTAATTAATGGAAAGAGCGACAAACGAGAAAGTTTGTGTATATAATGGACAGAAAAAAATTGCACATCCGGGGGTGGCTTCGCACGGCTTGGTAATAAATATGTTATCCATGTAAGCGTAGATTCAGTTAGGGGATCCTGGTGGACTCACCCTATGTGTACAGTTTTTCTCGCAAAACACCGTCTTTCAGTCATTTTGTACAAAATATCTGTAAATTATACCTTTCTTATACCTACTTATAGTTTATAGTACCTTGTAGATTATTAAATATTCCTCGTGTATAGCTCTTTCCATTAGGAAAACCGTATCAAAACCCCTTGGAGGTTAACGGAGAAACAGACAGAGGTTTTAGTCAAAGCATAGTAAAGCTACATAATGTTTTCCGAGAAATATAAGGTCAACTAAGTTTGTATACAGAGAGCGGTCTCCTTTCTAACAACACGCTAGTAATTCCCTTGTTGCGCTTCGCGTAACGTTAGACATAAAATATGAATAAAGGAGGTTGATCGTTACGGTCAGTTACATCGCGAGGTTTGTATTGTGAGATATTTCGACTTCTTATTTCTTGTTGGTATTGCTTTAGTTTACCGAGTTGCGTCTACTATTGCTAACTGAAACGACAGATAAGTATTATGCGGTGTTTTGAACCGAAACAAATTACAATTAAAATTACTTTAGTTAGGTTATTTACAACATAAGTCGACGGAAAGTAATATTGGATACATATTATTATTTGCCCTGGTAGGTATATGCTTGGTATTTAAAAATTCGTATGATAGGTATCAAATTCAAAAAGAAAAGAAATTACATTATTTAAAATAATTTTCTTGATATAACTCTACCGTAAAGCGTCACGTCGTCACGTGACTAGGAGAACTCTACCAATGTCGAAAATTCTCAGAAGTCTGTAAACCAAATTTTCTATAGGAGTTACAAAATGTAAATTCACTTTCATGCCTCAACCAATCGCAAAATCTAAAAATAAATTTATTGATATTTTCTAGATGGCGCTGGTTTAAATTTAGTTCAAAGTTTAATCTAGCTTGTTTTCTTTAATTAATTAGTAAGTAAACAATTTAATAAAAATGTGCCTATGTGTCAGTTTTTCATTAATCACCATCAAAATAACTTGAATAACGATATAATATTGCTCTAGCAAATCGATATGTATTGTTACGTTAAGACTTATAAAACATTTACTGCTATTATTATATAATCACCCATTAAAAAAAAGTATAACTAATGAAAAAAAAAGTATAACTAATACATAAATGTGTTGAAATGGTTGAAGTCCTATTCCAAGAACGAGCGTTATTATAAGTGCTTGAATAAGTGGATATTGTAAATATTATCAGTTAGAGTGGCTCTCAGGACAACTTTACGCGTGATAGGGCTTCCATTTAAGTCACTATGCAATGAATTTTATATTTAATCCAAAGATTATAGTACTACTAGCTGGTGCCCGCGCCTTCGTCCGTGTTAAAAAATGAAAAATATATTTATCGCTGTGACGACGGTGGCGGCCAATTTTCCATATTTTTAGACGTCGGGAACATAACATTTTTACCCAACTTAACCTAGCAAAGTCGCGTGCAACAGTTAGTATTTTACGTAGGTAATGCACGCGACTTCGTTCGTTTAACTTAATAAATTTCCTTATGATATTTGCTGTGAAAGAATTTTTAAAATCGGTCTAGTTGTTTTTGAGTTTATTCATTACAAACAAAAATTCAAAGATTCTCTATTTATAATATTATTAGATATGTTTGTCAAAGATTGTAATACAAAATTCTATATTTAATGTGTACAAATAAAAATATTTATTTCTTCATATTTCTATTATAAGTATATATAGCAGATCACTAGTGTTCAATATTTTAATCTCTATTTAAATAAAAATTTCGTGTCACAAGTTTGACGCCAATGAACTCCTAAACTACTGAACTGATTTTGATAAAACTTCTTAACTATGTGTAATTTGGTGCAACTTAAAAGATAGGATAGTTTTTATTTTGAACTCGGGCGAAGCCGGGAGCGTGTAGCTAGTATATATATATACATACACAAAGAGTTTATATATATATATAATATAAACTCTTTGTAATGAGGACATAGATTAGTAATTCTAGATACAGAAGTACTTACTTATCTATATAAATTTTATTCTGATAAGTATAGAAATAAGTCAGGTGAGTGTTTATTTAGTTAACTTTAGATTTGTGCTATAAACTAGTTATATTATGTTTCTAAATATTTATAAATATATGTGCGGCGAATTTAAAAAAAAAATGTTATCTCTCCCTTCCTATTTGTCGAACGATATATCATTCATCTACTAAGTAGAACATTTTAAATGACTAAAATTTAGTACACTTCTTTCTAGATATTTATTTAATTGAACAAAAAATACGATTAGATAAATATTATGGATTATATGTATTTTGAAAGATGTTTAGTTATCTGGTATGTTCTTGACCCACCTACGAATCACAAGGGCAATTATTGTTAAAAATATTTATCTGCTTATCTGTGCTAGTACCTATTTATATAAAAAAAAATACTTGAAGGTTAAACTGATGCAATTTTATTTCCTTGTATAATAGGTGTATTGATAATGAAAGGAATATATATATATAGTAATTAATTATTTAGCTTAGTATATATTATAAATATCTTGCATTTAATAAAACATAAACATTTTGAATTTTTACTTACTGAATTAAATAAAATAAATTCAGCATTTTTTTTTAATTATTCTACACAAAAATTTTGCAGAAACTGTGGCGTTGTTTGTGTTATAGGCGACGGTAGCCACCTACCATCAAGTTAACTGTTAGCCTGTGGATTTTATGGATGTTATTACTTACATTACCTACATAAAAAATTAGCAACTCAATTGTCATTGAAATAGACAATATGTCAAAATAATCAAATCAATAAATGGGACATAACTAACTATGACACAACATTGAAAGTTTTGCAAATTATTCGTAACTAAATTTTTAAATCAAATGTTAAAAATAAAATAAAATATTGTATATTTATATACAACAAAAACATAGTAAAATATAAAATGAATATGTCGGAGTTTCAAACAATGAGCGGTATGTGAATGTACCATTTTATATATATATTTTTAAATTAATATGTCTGTTGAATTTAATTTGTAAGAGTATTTAGATTGTTTAAAATAGATCACTATATTATAAAATAATTAAATCACTTTATAAAGGTATTAATAGAAGAATCCCACGATCAACAAATCCTGTTTACAAGAGATCCGTCTCTTCGAGTCCTACGCCAAGGGCAAAGGTATTTTATTGGTCATATATGTACATTTTATTATCGTATAATGGATGATATAAAAAATAAAAATACTAAAAGCTAAATTTATGCCAAAATTTGTAAATTGCAAATAAGGCATAATGTAAGCAAAACAAATGAACTTTATTAATATTTTAACAAATGAATAAACAAAACAAAGCAAAACAATAAGTACGTTTTATTATAAAATTTTTTGAAATCATGATATCAATAGTTGGGACTGTTGATATTATGTTGATAAACAATCTGTCTATAGTTTTTGTAGATTTATGTTTTTATAGATTGTTTAGTTTTGCAAGTGTATTGGGTGCGTCCTCGCCAATACCTATTCTCCTATCTCCTTATCTCTATTTTATAAAAGTCGGTAGCAATTTATGAGATATACATCTCGTAGGTACCTATTTATAGTTAGTTGGTAGACCAATAAAGGTAAAAAAAACAGCAATACTTTTATTTTCAGGATCCAAATGCAATCGGTGAAAGAAGATGCCATAGTTTATCTCCTTCAAAAGTAAGTATCGAAGTTTTTAAAGATTTTGATAATATCAAGCGAAGCAACATTATTTCTTCTTGTGAGTTAAGAAATTATTTATTTAAATAATCATATCTGCCCATAAGCTAGCAGACGGGCATAAATTACTAATTAATATTATTGAATTAAATTTATAGATCTAATTAATTTTATAAAACTTTCGGCTGTAGTTACAAGTGACGTGATAGTTATAGAACTGTAGTAAGTGTACCATGAGACATTTTAAAGTACCTAGGTATTTAACTCCGTTTTCATTATTAACGGAAATCTTGGATGTAATATGTTTATTGATATTTCTGTTTTTTAAATTTTAGTATTCAATAAAGTCATTGGAAAGGGCATATTCTCAAACGAGTTTCTCAACTCCAACAACTGCAATGCTATCAAAATATATAAGCTTAATTAAAAAGCAACGTCAGCAAATTTCACAGCAAGGTTAGTTATTTATTTAATCGATTCTTTTGTTTTTCTATTTATTTATATAGAACTTTATTGCTGATACTTAGCTATATATGTTACAATATACATGTTCACACATCAGGTCGGATTTAGTTAATCAGCGTGTCTTGTGACATATAGGCCCCTCCCATCTGCTTCCAGCGGTTTTTCTATAAGCAATATTAAATAAATTAAATAATTATATTTTAATAGTTTCCGAACAAGATGTGGTAATCCCACAATGCATGGTGACAAAGATGTTGAGGGCATTATCCGCAAAAAAAAGAGAATTTATAAAAATGCAAAAGAATGTTATTGCTCAACAAGTAAGACGATAAAAATATTACGTAATTAATATGTATATAGCGTATTTAATTTAAATATTAACTTTATTATTTTACACAGTAATGGCCTGGTAATGGCACATTCATATTATGTTGGTACTTCTACTTCTTTCATTTTTTAAAGATATTATTTAAGTACATAAAATAGATATATACAAAAATAAATAATCATTTATCACAAACTATATTTTTAAAGTTTTTTAAATAACTAATATGTCAATATGAGTAGATAATGATTTTGAAGTAAATATTCCATTAGGATATTATCTTAAACTAAAGAGTTTCAATATTTTTTAAAGGTCTGAGGACCAACAATTTTGTTTTAAATTTTCTAAAAAAAATCTCAACATCGACATGTGTTTACTCTATCTGAGTATTTATAATATGTAAAATCCGTCGTTATGAGCATCTGTCTTTTTGCGAATCTGTCCTTATGAGAATAATCTGTTAAAACTTAATTGATTTTTGAATTCTGTAAAAATTATAAATGTACCTATTTTTATGTTATTAAAAATTCTATATTTCTACATGTATTTATTTTTTATTTATTTATTATTTTATAATATAAAACATATTAAGTGAGTCTAATAAAAAATTTGACGATTACTTTAATTTTTAATTTTAATGAGAAATACATTTACCTACAGAACTTGATGTTGGAAAGTTACGCATCAATTAAAGAATTGGAAGTTAAAGCTGGTATATCCGCAAATAATGGGATTGAAGCAATGGGCGATGTAAGAGTGTTATCAGTGACGAGTTGGCCCGCTCATGATTTGGCGTTGCTTGTAAGAGAAGATTTGAAAATCTCTGACAGCGAAATCACTGGCGTAATAGGTATTGATGTAATACACAAAGCACTAATATTGTTCCCAAATTTATACACAAAAAAAAAACAATTTCTTGAATATTTTATGCCATTTATTCTTACCGTGTCAATAGAATAACATATTTTCGTTTTCATTTTTGACGTAGGACCCCAGATATTACAGATAATTCGTGCACAATTAAATACGATACCTGATGATGTATTAAATCTGAGCAATGAAATTTTGGGTCGGCGATTGGATATTATTAATGTTTTACGAGGAAAATATAGCTCCGTTACTCTTCCTGTAAGATGTACTTATAAGTACTTATATATAAATATTTATTATAATTATATAAAATTTGTATAATTGATCTAGTCACAGGCACAAAGCTGGTAAAATCAAAATTCTTAGGAAAAACGTTCTCAAGAAACAATGAAATTTGTGACAAATACAGACAATTAGCAAATTATTAGTGCAATGTGCCAGGTATTTTGTTAATAATTATAGAAATTATTTTCAGAATGCGGAATACAAAGAAAAGAATACTAAACTCGAAGAGGAAACAGAAAAATTAAATAAAAGGGTGGAAGAACTAGCGGACAATCTAAGAGCCAAAATAAATCATACGTTTGATATTGTTAAGTAAGTATACCTATCTTATTTTCAAAAGTAACATTTCGTATATTTTTATTTCTCATTCGCCTTTACTTTTTCACCTTTCTATGGAAGCACATTGTGAGCACGCGTTATATGTATTGTGCTTCATTGCACTATTAAGGCTTATCCCCACTTCTTGCCTTAATACTATTTTATCTAACAAGGGTGCACAGGGCACCTATTGCCCCTGGAGTTGCTTGTAAACGAATTTTCACCTTACCAGATATTTTTATCACATAAAAAACCCTATTCTTTTTCAATATTTAAAGGATACCATGGTTAGATCGGGATACATTGATAAAGAAAATTGAACGATTACAAAAGGAGAACTCATTGCTCCATGCTAAATTTGATGATGCCTTATTGGCGAAAAACGAATATGATGTTAATAAAGAATCTAATTACAATGTTATTTATAAGGTATTTCAAGTCTTAATATAAAATTGGATATAATTCATTAAAGAGTTAGGTATTTATTTAACGTATTCGATGTTGCAGACCGTGTGTGAGGAATTGGCGAAAGAACGTTGTGCTCGTGATGCATTAAAAGAAGTTGTAGGCTCAGCAGAGAATATGTTGATAGTAGCTCATGCTCACATTATGACACTCGAGCGCCTACTGAAGGAGAGCCGAGCTGAAGTAGACGCTTCTAAACGCAAACAGAAAGACTTGGAGCAACTCGTAAACAGAATCGCACATTCTTATACAACAGTGAAGTTGTGGCTATGTATACCTCTAAGATCCGTCAAAAGCTGGCGGATGCTTGCTAAATTAAAAAATAATATTATTCTACACCCTTTCTAAAAAAACTAAAGTTGAATACTCAAATCCTAAATAACTTTTCAGTACCAACATCGTGAATGCAGCGAAGGTCGAGCGAGGAGATTGAACGAAGTTTCTAAATTTGGAGAAATGACAATTGAAACTTTATCTCGACAGCGTGATGCTCTTGAATTGAGGCAAGACTTGTACAAACAGTAGATATATAAAAAAAATTAATATAAAAAAATATCCATTCATAAAGGAATTCTTATGTGAAATTAACAAGTTAAATTACGCACTTTACTTTTTAAGGGTTAAGGAGTTACATGATCAGATGGAAATAGCTGAACAGGTGCTACACAAGTCATTTTTAAATTTCTAATAAGTTTTAATCCAAAAATCTCTTTTTGAAAGAATTCTTTCTAATGTAGGAAAAATGTCGAATTGAAACGGAGTCTCGGGTTGTGGAATTAGAGAGTCGTGTAAAAGAATTAAGTGAACAATTAAAAATAATACGTGAACGTATTATTAGAATGGTTGATACGGAAAAGAATCGAAGTATTGCCTATTTACCCATGAGACGTGAGTAGTTTATTTGCTTAAAATATAAGCAAAAGTTCTAGATTAATGAACAATATATTTTTCTGTGACGGGGTTGAAAGATTGTGTTACCAGCAAAACTGTTCTTATTTAGCCAGACTTTTTTTTTCAGATAACTTAAATTCAAGCAATGAAACGGAAATTTGGAGGGAATTGCAAGATACTAAAGATGCACTGTCCAAAGCAGAGAAAGCACTTTGTCAGTGCCAGGCAGACAAAGAAAACTTTTTAAATTCATTGTCGCGAATTGCGGTTAATATAGAGATTTTATTTCAAGTTTTATCAAAACACTCCAATTCCCAGTGTCATTTTTAACACTACAATTAAAATATAATTTGAAGTAGTTTTTCATAAAATTATTCTGAAAATATTTAAATTACTTTGTGCAGCAAGGAGATAGTGCCGAAAATTTGCATGACAAAATAGTAATCGAGCTACTAGACAGCGAGAGAAAAGCTGGAAACTTGCAGCATATTATTGACGAACTTCGGCAAAGTGAAAGAGACAAGTTTGTAATTCCATCTAATTAAATCTACAAAAAAGTGGTTTTAGAAATAAAAAACTTTTTAATACAATATTTTTTTCGTTTCAACAGGGAAGTAACTATTGCGCAATTCGAAACTCAATTGGAAGCGTTGAGAATGGATCTACAACGACTACAGAATTATGACTGTTTTAGTAATGATATAACTTTTCCAGAATTACAGACGCAGGTATAAAACGATAAAAAATAACTTCATTCCGGTAAAATGTAATTTAAATGAAATAAATTAAACCACAAATTAGACTCCAAACACTTTTGAGTGTTTTCAAAATTTAGAATTAGATTGAATTTAGTCTTTCCACAAGAATGCTGTATATTGGGCATTGCTTAAAAATAATTATTTGATATATTTTTAGTTACTTGATCTACACTTACAAGTTTAATCAATCATTGTGCATCGTTAAATTCAGCGACTTTAACCGAAGTCTATGAAGAAGGCTACTAGCGATTTCTTCACTCAATTGACGACGATGCTTAACGACGAATGAATAGTTTTTTTAATGAACTATTGTACTTGTTTCAATAAAAACGTTCAAAACAACTAATAAAAAAAGTATTGAGTTTTGATAACCAATACTTTAATTGGTACAGCTAATTACAGCTAATTAAATACAACTAGGTAAATAGTATTTTTTAAACAATAATATGTATTTTGATTAATATATGAGAATTTTATATATGGGGGATATCTGCAGTCTAAGTCATTAATTTAATGGTTGGCAGCATTTGATGATAATTTGCAGAATTGAAAAAAATGTTATGTTGTACTTATAAGTAATATAGTTAAAATATAATTATAAAATAATAAAAATAAATTCAAAATAATCGTGAAAAATTATTTCATTACGTAAGTCATTGTTAAAAAGCTTTTATAGTTATTGTTGAACCAGCTGAAATATTTTGTCCTGGATATAGTGGACTCACCCTTCTAACCTCCCTAACTCCTGTTAGTTTTAATTTTATCAATTTGGCCAGCTTTTCTTTATTTAAGATGATCCTTTGGAAATAGTATTTTATCTGGACGAAAGGTAACCCTTTATATGGCCATTCCCGTATCCCCGACAACGTTTATGCAAAATTTCATGATCGGTTGAGTAGTTAAGGCATGAAAAGGTAACAGACAGACAGACAGAGTTACATTCACTTTTATCATTAGTGTGGATATGGATTTCTCACAAAATTCACATAAATATTTCAGTAAGTCAATTAAAACACCTTGTACTATTTTTTATACTTACATATTTTTTGTAATCGAAAAAACAGATATTTCACACACGCACAATTTATTGTTCAAAAAAATAACATTTTGTATTTCTTCAACAAACTTTTTAGTATTAACAAACAACTGTTGAAAATTAAATTCTATGTCCAGCGAATTTAAACATTTTATTATTCTTCTCATCCCGACGTTTACTGGGCACTATAAAAGGCAAGTTTCTTGTTTGCAAACCGTTCTCCTGACCCTTGAACTGTGTGTCTTTGTATGGAGTAAAATTATTCACCTTAACGGATGTATCACTATTACACATTTCTCTATTATTACATGGAATTATATTATGAGGGTAAATATTGGTTACAGCTTTTTTGCGATTGAGATTGCCCACTTTTGTAGTAATCGGAGATTTAGTTTTATGTTCCATAACAGAAGCCTTATTTACTTCTTGATACTCAAAATTTCTTAACCTGTTACCTTCGCAATGTTCCCTTCTTTCTGTGGTAAGGTTTGCCCCTTCAAAAACTTGTGTTTCACGTGGATTTTCCAATTCATTTTCAAGAATATCAATCAAATTATCTAAATCATCTGTGAATGGTTCTCTGTTACGTTCATTCATATAATAGTGCGATTTATCCGCAATCATATCTTCAAGAAACATTATTCTTTCATCATCTTTATGTTTTTGTAATTTAGAACTTCGTATTTCATCTTCTAATGTCGAAATTGCCTCTTCTAAGTGTTTTACCGCTTGCTTAGTAGTTTTTAGGTCTTCATGAAGGAAATTTAATTCTCTATCCTTTTCGTTTAATTGGTGATTAAGCTGAAAATGTTTGTAATTATTATTTTAAGAACTAGATTAACGTTGTGGTAAAATTAACAAAATTTTCACGGAGTTTGGCCGCTTATTCATGGATTTTAATGGACTTTGTTTTTGTTTCAAATTTCTATCAACAATGCAAAAACAATACTTACTTCAATATCTGCCTGGGTCCTCATTTCCAAATTATTTCTCAACAATGTGATTATTGTTTCGTTTTGTTCATCTTTATCTCTCAGTTTATTAATAATATTTTCATTTTGCTCCAGGTGAGTTTTTAGTTGTGCAATGTTATCCCGATTTTCTGTGTCCTTGCTTTTTAAAGTTTCTATTAATTGTGAATTCTGTTGTGTGATTTTAAGTAATTTTTCTCGTTGTTCATTGATCTGAAAAAAAATATGTATATTAGATAGAAGTAAGTGAAAGGATGTTTTATATTCATTCATATTCATTTTCTTACCATTGCATGTAAATCGCTCAAATTTTCGAACTCTCCATAATCGTTCCTGAACTGGGCAATGTTTTCCTTAATTGACGTTAATTGATCTTCATAAAAAATCATCTTACTTTCACTATAAATAATAAATAAACAAATATTTATATTTCTCTAGAATTAAGCATCACTATTTAAATTATAAGCATTCTACCTTTCTTGCAATTTCCGTTCTGAAATCGTGTTTTTCCTTTCAAGTTCGGTTATATATTCTTCCTTATTACTGAGATCACATTTTAAATTTTCAACGGTGTTAAATGTTTCTTCAAATTGAAGCTAAAAATTTTAATCCATATTTAGTTGGATAATTTTATTTAATATATTAAAATGATTAATATATACATATTGGTATTAATATAATTATTATTACTTGTATATCTTTCAAACATGCACTTTTTTGATAAATCTTCTCATTAAGTTTTTGAACTTCAGACTCTAGTTCAAACTTAGTTTCCTCATACTTTTGTTTAAAACCAGCAGCTTCATCTGAGAATATATATTTAAAAAAATATTAATGCAGTGTTCAAAAAGGAATGCAAAAAAAATATTTATGCGGGAAAATGCATTCTCAAGAAAACTAACCACTAATGAAAAAAAAGTTAACTGTCAAAGAAATGAGGGTAATGAACAAAATAGACATGGGGCATAATAATTGACAGAGGCCTGAAATTTGACAGAAACTTGTTTTCATTTACAGTTTACATGGAATCAATAAAAAAAGGAAACATAACTTTCCATCAAAACATATAGATTGATAAAATATCCTAGTCTCATTAAGATAATTATAAAGGAAACGTAGTAAACTGTATATTGTGAGCTTCTTTTACCTAGCTAGTCAGCTTTACTTCACGAAAATCATTTTCACGGATATACAGGAAAACTTAATATAATATTTATTGAATGTGTGAAAATTTCAGGCATTCAATATTCGCTGGAAACTGACTGGTCGAGAACATGTTAGAAATTTAAAGGAATCGTAATTACACAAAAGAGTAGTACCTCATTGTGTGTCGGACATCAACATGAAAAAGAAAATAGACGAAAATATCTTACTTAATTCACTTTCGCTTTGTTGTAGTTTCTTTTTCATATCCTTATAACGTAACTCTGATTCTAGAAGTTGTGAACACATAGACTCTATTTTACTTTCCAATTTCACCTTATCTTCGACTACTTCTTCGTATTTCTTTTCTGTTTCTACCAATTTTGAGATATTCATATTCATTTCATGTTTCAAAGTTTTAATAGATCTATTAGAATGATCTGATAGCTCATCAATTCGCCTGACTAGATCTTCTTTCCTATTAAAAAAGCTCGAATAATATTAATAATATAACGTAGGTGAATAATCTTATTATGTTGATTCAAAAGCCACTTACTCTGCTTGCAATATACTTCGATCTTTAGCTATGTCTTCTAAGTTCAGCATGTGTTCTTTAATTGATTTCGTTAATTTATCTATCTCTCCAGTGAAATCTTCTTGAAGGTTTCGATTCTGTAAATATCCACTTAATAAATATTACAATATAAAATATCAATTAGGTAGACAAGTAAGACAATTTTCATTCGTATGATAAAAACAAAAACGCAATATTTCTTAACAAATGAACTCTCAACAATGAGTTTGTAAGATTAGCATGTCCACTGTACGAGTCACAGTAATGTGATATTATTTAAAGACTTGCTTGCTTTATTTT
The DNA here is from genome assembly GCA_936446665.2 of Synanthedon andrenaeformis. Lineage (NCBI taxonomy): Eukaryota > Metazoa > Arthropoda > Insecta > Lepidoptera > Sesiidae > Synanthedon > Synanthedon andrenaeformis. The sequence goes on along the minus strand of OW387781.2, from coordinate 4,722,849 downwards.
GCTTAAATAAGCAAAATCTATTAAATTTTATTACCTTCTCTTCCAATTGTTGTATTGTTTCTTCTAATTTCTGAGTATGGGTTTGGGCGTTCTCTAAGGCGGCTTCCAGTTGAGTGGATCTTTCTAGTCCGATTTTAATTTGACCTTCAGCTCGAGTCAGACGATTTTTCAAAAGCTCCTTCTTACTCTTCTCTTCTTTTAATTGCTTCTCTAGTTCCTAAATGTTGTAATGTTTATTTGAAATACAGCGTGTATACTCGGGATTGAAACTTATGTTAGTATTTACCTAAGCAGTAGCACAATATATACTATTTTTTTTTATACTATAAAGGTGGCAGACAGGCTGGCGGCTCACTTGATGGTAGGTGGTTACCGTCGCCTAAGGACACAAGCAACACCAAGGGGAGTGCTAGTGCGCTGCCTACCCTGTAGGAATTTGTTTACCCCCCGCTTGAAGTAGCCCATATTGTAGCTAGGTGGAAACATCTCAGGAGGGAGATTGTTCCAAAGTTCGCGCGTCCGCGGGATAAAGTTTTTACCCAACCGGACTGTGCGTAGTGGCACCTTATCCAAGTAATGCGGATGAACTCCACATCTATGACGCGCAGTACGGTGGTAAAAACTTGAGGTAGGCATTAGTTGGAACAACTCATCAGAGCACTCCATTGTACAGCCGGTAGAACACACAAATACCGACTTTATTTGGAATTTTTATTAGTCCGTTTATCAATATTACAAAAGAAAAATATAATAAAATATATAACCTCAATTCTCTTTTTGTTAGTCTGTGAACGAAGATATTCAGTGTTTCGTAATTGTTTTCTAAGATCTTCATTTTTTGCGTTTAATTCACTTATCTCACATGTTTGTTGTTCTGCATACAGTCTGAGAGTTATTGTGTCGCTCATGTTCTTCCTGATAATTATATCAAAGGATAAATGAATTTCAAAATTCATACATATTCTTTTCAAAATCAAGCATAAAAAAACACCAAGCATTTTTTATCTTGTTCTTCATAAAATGTTGCTAAGTACCTATATGAAAAATTCAGCAATATCTCACCTCATTATACTAACTACTTCACTGAGATCAATTAGAAAATCATTTTTGACTTTGTCTAGTGTACCAGCGAGCATTTCGTTCTCGGCATTGAAATCGTTAATCTTTTTCGATAGAGTTTTCATTGTGATTCCCTTAAAAAAATTCAAATTTTATTATTAAATTATTCTGTCAAAATATATTACCTATGTAGTGATAATCTAGTGATAAAACACTCACTAAATATGTGTAATACTATTTTTTATTTTCGTACGTCCGTATTGTTTAGAAGAGCCGTAAACACAATTAACTGTTTTCGGAACATGCTAAATTTGCAAACCGACTAGTTTACTATTGAGTTAATATTGAATATTTTATAATCATAGCAAATTATATATTTTATAACCATATGTCAGCCTACAAGAGCGTGATGGCAGGACTTTATAAATATACGACGATTGTTTTGGCAGCGCAACAACTGTTATTTCATAATAAAGACTTTATTTTACTACACATTTGAAATTAAAACTACAAGGAAACGTGAAATAAAAATTACAAGTAGTTTACCTTTTCCACAGTTTTTAAAGAATCAAACCAATCAATGATTTCTTTTCTCTTTATTAGTGTCTGTTCACAGGTTGCAATCAAATTTTGGGGTACTTTATGTATCATGTTTTGTATCTTAACTACTTCCGCCTGTATCGTATCTTCTTCCGATACCATGTCTAGAAGAAAATTAATGTTGCCAGAATATGATGTTTAAACTATTCCCTAATATGACAATTTTCCTACTTTCAAATTGACATTTGAATGTAGGAAACTTCACATCGGAAATTAGGACTGGTCTCAAATACGCTACCTACTACAACTGAAAAATAAATAAATAAGGGTACGTGAGAATAATAATATTTCAGATTTTCACATTTTTCTCTTAATCTATAATAGTTATTGTAAAATTTTCTAAACAGTTTCAGATTATGCATTTCTCTAAGGCCTTGTCCGCATTGCAATATTTCAGGGCGCGATTTTTTTTCTCGTAACACATTTTATATTGTAACACATTGAATCTAATAGGCGTTAGTCACACTGGCGATTAAAAATTCACAAGAAAAAATATGTGATTTGATGCAAATTGAACGCTATGCAGTGTGGATATTTGCGATATTTCCGCGTGTATGTTTTATACAGTATAAAGTATTTATGGCTATTTTTTAGGTAAAAAATATTTCAAAACTAGTTATGCAAACTATATTGTCAATGCATAGCTTTATTTATTACAGTGAAGTCCACGCACAGAGAGTTTAGGCGTCAGGCCCCACGAAAAAAATTCCTACGCTCGCTCCGCCCACGTCCCGCCACCCGAGAGTTACAAGTTGCTCGGCGGCTCTCTAGGATTTTTTTTAATATATCGCAAGATACAGCTTACGTAAGGTTGAATATTGCGTACATTATTTGAAGCATGATTTGGTGTGCACTAGCTCGGAACTAAACAACGTAAGTCTCAAAATTGTTTTCGTTAATTATAGGAGTAAAAATAAACCTAAGTTTATTTTATTTTGACAATCACTGGTAAACAATGTTTCCTTGCTACGAGCAGTTTTTTGGCGACATAACTCAAGCCGTTTAGTAGATAAATGTAATATTCTCCGGAAAAGGCGTCAATTTCGATCAAAAAATGTATCGAATGAAAATCACCTAATTATGTTTCTGACTTGATAATCTACAGATAAAGGTCTCAAAATATATATATGTAAATTCCACATTGATCAGATATGTGGTTGACTCAGCACATTTATTTAAAGTTCCCTTAGTTTCATAGGGCCTGGCCTTAAATTATACTTTTTCTCAAAAATTTATTCAAACAATACAAAGTATTATTTACGAAAATTACCTTCTTTGTCGGTCTTGCAATTTGGTGAAATAGCACAGTACGCACACAGTTTCAATAATTGTTCTGGGGTAAATTTGGACACATTAATTATGCCCATTTCTTCAGAAGGAGGTAAACTCGTCACATGTCCCAAAGACGCCATCTTTTCGTGGGTTGTGATCATTTTTGCATATAGTTCCAGTATATTTTTCTGTAATATCGAGATTAAAATTTGGATTAAAACTAGAATATTGCCCGAATACCTAGAGACCATCGCTATAAAAATTATCATCATCATCATCATCATCATCATCATCCTCAATAAGTTTACAATAGGATCGGTTAGAAACAGCCTGGATACATAGTCACAATATTGGGTACAACATTGTATACCTGAGCAGCTAATTAATTATGATTAGGTTACCTGTTGATATCTAAGTTCACTACTCAGCTTCTCAAAATGAACCAATTCGTCTTGCCATCGAATTTGCAGCCTCATTACCTTATCTTGTGGGCTAGTAAACGATTCTGTAAAGTGATAAAAAACAGTTATTTATTTCTATATTAACTTTATTTTATAAATAGCTGTTGCACGCGACTTCGCCCGCGTAACTTTATAAAGTATAGCCTGATAATGTTAGCTTTCTATAGGTGAAAGAATTTTCAAAATCGGTCGGGCCCTAGTCAAAGTAACAATTTAAAACGATAACGAAACGATAACGAAATTCGAAAACAGTAAAATGTAGGGGATTGACATATGCCGTCCTAAATCACGTGATACATCCCATACATTTTATTTTTTCAAAGTTCGTTATCGTTTTTAAAATGTTACTCTGACTAAGGCCCCCACTTTTTGAGTTTATTCATTACAAACATACAAAAATACAAATCTTCTCTCTTAATAATATAAGTATAGAAGCATAGATATGAGAGAGGATATTTTATTTACCATCATTATTTAGTTCTTGGTAGTCATCGTCTATGTCTGCTTGTTTTAACTCCAACTCTTCGCACTTGCTTATTGTTTCCTGTAAAAAAAAATATATAGTTTAATATTGTTCAAAATTTTGTTGACACCTATAAACCAAATCTTAGCTGCCTAAACTAAGAGGATACAAGGTATGATTAAAAACTATAAACTAACCCAAGAACCCCGAAGAACACAACTTTATCAACTTTTTGAATCGTTATATCTTAGAAAGGGTGGCTTTCAAGAAAAAAAAGCGTTGAGACAATTATTAACTAGTTGAAACCGGCCACACTTCGCTGTTGCTCAGTCAGCAACGTTCCATGGTTGCCATAACAACAGTCAACGTATGAAAATAATGTTTTTTTTTTTAAATAAAAATCTTAATAAAAATAAAAAAACTGCAGGACTACCTGCTGGACTAATCTGAAGATTGTCTGAAAGTTTCATCAAAATCGGTTCAGCCGTTTTGGAGTCTATAGGGAACAAACATACATACATACACACATTGCCTTTTATATATAGATTACATGATCTACATTTTTTGTCTGATTTAATTTTAGGATAAAACTTACAGTTTGGCTGAAAAACGCGAAAAAAAAAAAACATTTTTGCGGACTTTGACCTTGAACAATTTTTTTTTTGCAGGTACGGGATCGGTGGGGACTTTTTATATTTCATTTATAATAGTATTTTAAACATTCCCACCAATTTTCAGCTGTATGCGAATTTGTGTACCTTTGCATGTCTAATTAGATCGGACTAACACTGGGAGATGGTACTAAATATTTTTTGAATATACATAGATATTAATAAATTCTATACTGTACTATCGTTGGTCCATGCTCGCCTCTCATCAGTCTATGCAATAATATAAAGAGATTGTATGAATAAACTCAAAAATTGCTGGACCGATTTTGAAAATTCTTTCATCTATAGGAAGCTACATTATCAGCGAGTAACATAGGCTATATTCTATAAAGTTACGCAGACGAAGTCGTGTGCAACAGTAAATCATTTATAAAGTGAAGTGAGCTAAGTAATTATAATTATCGTATAATCTACTAAAGATATTTAAATTTTTACCTGATCAGGAAGTGCAGAGGTTACGTTTTTTGTAGTGTGTATCGATTTAGGTGTCTGTTTCTGTAAAATATATAATACAACTTAACATTTAGGCACCAACATAATGTAGGTTAGGTATTAGGTATGCTGAATAATAACGCCATCATACATTTTAACTAATGTTAACTGTTGAATTCACTTTCTATGATTATTATGAACAATAACAAAAGAAACACCTTTAGAATCTCTGTTTATTTCTCAAATATGTGTCGAGATAACATTATAAAAAGTAAAGATTAATTAAACTATACTGACATGAGTTAGTGGTACTGTTATCACAGGCCTCATCGGTTTATATGAAGAAGACATTAGATTTACATCAAACCCTTTTTTAGCTATTGTCGTCGAAATTTTCTGAAAAACAAAATTGTCTGCTTTTGTTATAATTCCTATAAAAATGTAATTACAATCCGAACTTGTTAGTAATTTAGTATCACCTAAAGTTTAGAATGATTTCCATGTATCGTTCACTATACATATAGGGCAGTTTGATAAAAGCTGCTTGTCTATAATACAAGTTCAATTATACCAAAGATGTGAATGTAACACTTCACTTCAAAAATTTTCATTATCATCATCATCATCTCAGCCGCAGAACTTCCACTGCTGGACATAGGTTTCCACCACAATTTTTAATAAGACAGGTCAAAAGCAGCCTGTATCCATCGACCCCGGCACTTAGCAGGTGGTCTGTCCACTTTGAACGTCCTGTGCTGTGCTTGCCAGCTCCAATCAAGAACCTTCCGGCCCAACCGGCCAAGGCTCTCCGTACTATGTGTCCTACCAACTGCCACTTCAACTTTCTGATCAGCCGGCTTTTGTCGGTTATTATTGTCGGTCGGTCGGTTATTCGATCACGCAGTGTAGTTCTGAGCATAGCCCTCTCCCTAGCTCGTTGAGCGACGTTGAGCTTTCTAATATCACGCACGCATCACGCAACACACATAATAATAAAAAAAGTATAATTAGTAAATTAATAATTTCTTTTGTAAAATTCTAAATGTTAACAACTGTTTGAAAATAGGCTAGCAAATCTTACTCGTAAGCTTTGGAAGAACATTAGAGGTCCCAAAGAAAATACGTGAAGAATTGAAGATACATAGTTCTATGCAACAAATTATACTGATAGCGAAACGAATGATATCTGAATCGACATCACATATCAGTGTTGTAATAAAAATATCAAGAGTTGGTGAGCAGCAAATATAAATATATTTTTCTGCTTTTTATATATATCAATATTACTTACTTATGAAAATTAGCATTAGTACTTATTTGTGATGATGATAAGTAATTGAGTGGAAATGAAGCACAATTACCTTTGGTGGCACCGTAATATTTTCAAATTCCTGACGAGGCGTTCGTTGTGGAACATCCTTTGCCTTGCCTGCTGATTTTATTCTGACGTTCTGTAAATTATATTAAAATTATATGTTTTTAATATTACAATATACGTATTTAATGGATAATTTACTGCTTACATAATTATAAATATTATTGTATAAGCAGGTTGGAATATACGGAAGCAAAATTACGAAACATCGTAATAAAGCACCTAAAACGCTCTGCACAAAATACTGGTGTTAGTAGGTTTGATAGTTTGGTGTTAAGGTTTGATAGTTCACTTTGAAATTGTGTATTAACTGTCTTCTATAAAACGAAACAAAATTGTACGAGGCGACTACTAAACCAGTTTTATAAACAAAGTTTTGACTTTTTTCCAAGCCGGCTTCGCACGGATGAAATTTATTTCTAAAAATTATATACATATTACATAAACCTTCCTTATTTACTGCTCTTTTCATGAGTGAAAACCGTATCAAAATCTGTTGAGTGGTTTAAGAGAAGTTGGACAGCGACTTTATTTTATAATGTGTATAAATACATACATATCTATTCAGAATTATTTCATTCTTCAATATAAAACTGCAACGAATATAATAATAATGTTATATTAATATTTTATATATTTTTATAAATTGTAAACATTTTATTCATTTACAAAAACTAGGATACGTTACAACTAGGATACGTTATTTTCATGCGTTTCATATATACGCATGAAAATAACAAATTTATCCGACATTTATAAAATATATCTGTTGCTCCATTTTGAAGCTAAATTGAAAAGAAATAAACTTTTAATTATTATAGCAAACCAGATAAATTATAAAGAAACTGACCTCTCTTGGACGCACATTATTTTTTGCTTGAAAACGTGAATGCTGCATTTCGTATTTCACCTTTTGCTGTTAAATAAATATTAAATAAACAATAATTAAAAAATTATATAAGGTATTTGTAAAAAGTACAATAAATATCTAAAAATGTTATCAATATCTAAAAGCATCATTATCATTTAGAGGGTTCGGTTCCCGGTTCGGACAGGGGATTATTTAAAATTCTTTGAATGCAATTCCTATTTTTTTTAAATAAAAATGAAGTCTTCTTCCAGGCAAAGTTGTAGGACACCCCGTATATGTATTAATACGTAAAGCACGTACCTATAAAGAAAAACTTTCGTTCCCTTTTTAAGAAAATTGTGCAGACGGATTATTGTGAAAATTACACTATAGTTTATTTATAGAAGCACGTAGAAGGACGGGGATAAAGCTAATATTTTTTTATAAAATATCCTCAATATAAACACTACAAACAATATCGTATGTTTGACACACACACCCATGTATGTAATGTGTTTACTCTTTTGTTTATGGTCAAAGTTTATGGTCAAGCTTAATAAGAGATTAATAGATGATTGACTCGTGATCCCACAATGAAGTCCCAATTATATTATGCTGTTAAGTTTGCTCTAAAGAAAGAAATAAATAAAATGGACTTTCTTTTTTTAATGTAAAGGTCATCAGACAGGACGACGATCAACTAGATGGTAGGTGCCTACACAGGTGCGCTGCCGACTGTTGTAGAGAATGAAGAATTGGGCGAAGTTTAAGTTAAATAAGCTTTTATAGAATATTATAAAAAGCAAATATGGAACGAAAAATTCTGAGAAAATACCGTTATTTCCGAGATAGGTTTTGGTTTATGAAGCACAGTCGGCACAGCTACAGCCTGCCGTGTTGTTCGCTGAGGAATGCGACATTTTATATGTTCTTTTCTCACATCAGAATCTGAAAAATACATAGATTTGTACTGAAAAAAATATGACAAAACCCAATATAACCAATAAAAAAGAAATTAAACAATTGTCTTCCGAATAGCTAGCAAATACGAAGCGAAGCAGACTACTAGGAGTGTTCAATAAAAAGTGAGAATCAAATAGATACTCCTTGATAAGAAAAATAAAATTGATAGTTACTGGCAGGCAAAGCCTAGACATTTGTTAAATAACAATTAAAAAGTTTTCGATTTTAATTTGTATTTTAAAAATTGTTATTTATTTTCTATGTTTCGGAACGTGTTCTCGACAATGGAGAAAATTTAAATACATCTCTGCTTAATTTTTTTTACTATGGAGCAGGTAAATCAGGACTTGTAAGGAACATTAGGGGTTCATGCTCCTTCATACTCTACAGTTGCTCGTTGGTGTGCTGAGTTTAAGCAAGGAAGATGTTCCACCAACGATGACCCACGCTCGGGGCACCCTGCGATGGCAGTAACCGATCAAATTATAAAAAAGTTGAAAAATTTGTTTTGGCGGATCGTCGTGTTACAGATCGTTTTATAGCTGAAGAAATAAAAATTTCGATAGGGAGTGTCTATAATATTATGCACAACCACCTGGGCATGAAAAAAATGTCCGCGCGCTGGGTGCCCAGAATGCTTACGGACGCGCAGAAACAAACTAGACTAAGGATTTCGCGAAGCTGTTTAAGTCCTAAGAAATTTAAGGCAACTCCATCCGCCGGTAAGATCATGGGCTCTCTTTTCTGGGACAGCCGGGGTGGTAATGATCGAATACCTCAATCATGGAGCCACGATTACGTGGAATTTATTTGCAGGACAAATAAAAAAATTGTGTAACGAAATACGCGAGAAACGGCGTCGCAAATTGACTAAATAAGTTGTTTTGTTTCACCAAGATAACGCCCCCGCTTGCAAGTCCAACGTTGCGATAGCTGCCATTGAAGATACTGGCTTTGAACTGATGGAATATCCTCCATATTCACCGGACCTTGCACCTAGTGATTTCTACCTTTTCCGCGGTTGAAAGACCTCAGAGGTCAAAAATTTGAAGACGATGAGGCAGTAGTCGCCGCAGTTTTTAGAGGCTCAGGATAAAGAGTTTTTACTAAGGGAATTCTAAAAGACATTAAGTGTATTAACTTAAAAGTTAGTTACCCTTTAAGTTGAAAAATAAAATAAGTTGTATTAAAAGATAACTGCGTCTCTGTGTTTCTCACTTTTTATGAACACCTCTCGTAGGTACTATCTAACGGAATTTGCGAAATGCAAGAGAGATATATATAATATCTCAAAAAAATAATATAGAACTTAGAATCATGTTATTTATTTTAAAAGAAGACTTAAAAGTTTAAAAGATGACTAAGTGTGGTTATTTTAAAACAATTTTTTAGGCGATACGCAAAGGGAGATCTTAGAAAAAATGTACTTATGAATAAGAAAACTTTTACTATCAAGTATAAAGAAGTTATTGAAAATCAGAATAACCGAACTTTCACTCATAGCTATAGAGAAACTCCTTAATTAGTCAGTAGGGTATAACGTGGGCATTATCTGACATTAGCACTGTTACATAATTACTTTATATGTAAAATTAAACCCATTTGATTTAAGGATGACAAGGGAACTATTTTAAAATAAGTTAACTAAGTAACTGCTCCAATTATCAATATAATAATTACTAAACAGGAAGTACTTACTTTTGGGTTCATTTAGCAATCTTGTTTGTGACATTGCAACATTTACTCGTTACGGGCACTGTTTGATTTAATGTTTAATGATACCGAAAGCTGTACTTAAGTATATTTATTTATAAATCCACTGACAGTTGGCAGATAGGCAGTGAAGTGAGTCAGAAGAAAAGCTACCAGTTAAGAAGAAAAGTTGTCCAGTTGTCATGGCATTTTGCAAGAAGAATGAGTTTATATAACATTTACGTACTTATTATAAACCTTATTAAACTGAACCATAATAATAAACTAAGGGATGTAGCCTACTTAGTGTGTTCTACCGGTTTTACAATGGTGAGTGCTCTGATGAGTTGTTCCTAAACTAGGCGACTTCGTCCCCGCCAGGTACAATCACACGGGGACGAAGTGGAATAATCCATTTTTACCACCGTTCTAAACGCCATTGATGCGGAGTTCATCCGCATTACTCGGACAAGGTGCCACTACGCACAGTCCCAATAAGCACCTAGAAACTTTATCCCGCGGATGCGCGAACTTTGGAACTATTGCCCTTCTGAGTGTTTCCACCTAGCTTCAATATAAGCTTCTTCAAGCGAGCTGTAAACAAATAGTCTACAGGGTAAGCAGCGCACTAACACCCCTGGTGTTGCTTGTGTCTTTAGGCGACGGTAACCACCTACCATCAAGTGGACTGTCAGCCTGTCTGCCACCCTTATAATATATATTTAAAAAAACTCAAAAAATATCTAAAATCTGTTAAAATATCTAGAATAATTTATAGAATTGAATTTGGATATACTTTAGATAATTATATAAAACTATAGTTATTGCCTTTCCTTTTTTCTAAGTCGATATGAAAGTAACTGGTCATACACTTTTGACAAATGTCAACCGATTTCGGTTTTAAAATAAAAAATATTGTATATTTTTTGATAAAATTGGGTTTGGATTTAGCTTTCAATGAGGTTATTAGTATTTTTATAATTATTTTTTGAAATTTTGATGAAAAGATATCAAATGACTGTAAATTTGTATAAAACAGAGTCAAATTATTATTATTTTTGATTTGGGTTCTCCTAAATACATTTTATTCAACGCTGCATCGCGATTATGGCGTCTACAAAGTCTCAGAAGGAGAAAAACAGTAAGTAAATGTTGCTTCGATACATCAAAAACATGGGTCTCCTTAATAGAAATTATTAAGAAATATCCAAGAGTGGGATAAACCTATCTACTACGAAAACTTACGTAAAAAAAACTGAAGAAACACATTCAGTATTTTTGGATTTTCAGTTGGTTGCCTAGGCTTTCATTTTTGTTTATAAGAGTACCTACTTCGATGAAAGAAGTAAAGAGAAAGGCATTTGGTACATGACCATACAGTCAGCCTCCTCCAAACCCATGGTTTGTAGTCAAGAAGATAAACAGGACCAAACTCAAAATAGCTTTTAGGTTAAGATCCGGGCACTATCCATGTAGAAAGTTTGGACATCTTATGAGAAAAGTGGACTCTCCCTAGTGCGAAGTTTGCGGGAGCACGGAAGATGTCCATCACTTACTCATGGAGTGCGCCAGATTCAAAAAGGAAAGAGCTTCATTGATGCATAAATATAAAATGTAGACAAAACATAGGCGCACTCAGTGCTGTGCTAGCGGAGCCGGACAGTGATCCGGCAAATGACTTATGTGATATGTTTATGCATCAATGAAGCTTTTAATAGGTTATGTTATGTTAATTATGTTTATGTTTATATTAATTAGTTTAGGTTATGATGGGGCTGACATGCCTTTCTAAGGTGAAAGCCCCAAAATACAAACATTAAAAAAAAAGGTGGATAGGACAAATGTTATTGGTGTATGTCGATTATTTTCCTAAAAAGTGCAAATTTTTATTAGCAGTTGGTTCAACCCCTCGACTGACGCCCCGACCTACGGCAGCATCTGCAGCACGTGCCGCCAAATATTCAACGAATAGAAATGTCAACATACATCAGCCATCGGAAAGACCATCTCCTACACGTTCACAGACATCAGCTTCGTCTTTTAAGGTCGACTATCATATTTCCCTAATGAATGCTAATTTTTCCTTCAATTCGCACACAGCTTTTCCACACAACAATCTTTATGGCTCCCGCCTCAAGGCTATTAATAAAGAGATAACAAAATGCTCAACAAATCGTCAACTTAATAGTCTTTGTATGTATGTGGTGTCGCCAGCCTTGAAATCTGACAGCATATAAAAAATATACATTCATGAGAATGGGTCAAACTGTGTTAGTGTTTTTCTTTATTAGTACACGGGAAAGCGATTGACCTCAATTGTAAGTGACTTCACCTGATACGTGTAGATGAGGTCAAAGGAGATTGAGGAACTAATTCATAACAATAATTATAATTATAATCATTTATTTGCTGAATAGATATTTCTCGCTACATTCTACCCTTAGAGCAATATGTGCAAATACCCTTTTATACTATAATAGCATTTGTCGACGAGTAATTTCTTCATTTTCTTCTTGAATAAATTAATATTAAGCTCTTTAATGGTGTTTGGAATTTTACGCTTGACAAAAAACACTTTTATGCATCAGGGCTGTATGTGCTTTTCGAATGCATAATCTGTTGAGATCTTTTTGTGCTCTTTTACTATTATCAGAGACTCGCTTAAATAGGTTCCTGTGCACACTACCAAAATATTTATATTAGCAAAAAATTATCAGTTGTATATATTTAAAAAAATACTTTTAGATTTACTTTATTTCCTAAACTTTTCATTTCCTATTTTAAATTTAAATCCGTAGATATGGACTTTGCGTCTGAAACAAAATAACAACTAACAGTTAATTTTACACATTTTCCAGATGAGAAGTCCACCTCTCCGCAATACCCCAAAAGTTGATACTCCAAAAGTAGATATGAGCCCCGAAGCGAAGGTATTTAATACTCGTAGTTTAAGCATTTTAAGGAAAGAAATTTTTTGAATTTTTTTTAAACTTTTCTTTTAATTATTTTTTCAGGCGGTTCTTCTTTCTGAGCCTGAGCATAATTTGGATAATTTTGTCGTGAGTGTAAACATTTTATTCCCAAAAGCCACCATTGGCCAAAAGGACAAAATGTAACAATTATTGCCGATATACTGCAGTGGTTATGGCAAAATTGGGCAGTGACCAATTGGGACACGCACATTTATATAGCATCTAGGTGGTACCCGCGACTCAGTCCGCGTTGAAAAATAAAAAATATAACTGAGCAATATAAATATGACAAAATATATGCCTGCTATATTCATTGCTGTTGCCAGTGATGGGATTTCTATTCCCTTGGGGACTACTTATTTCTTTGTTTTTTGGATAAAAGGTATCCTATGTCCTTTTCTGTATCTCTGACAACGTGTGTGCAAGATTTCATGATGATTGTATGCAAGTTAAGGCGTGAAAAGGAAACAGACAGAAAAACTTACATTCATTCACATTATAATATTAGTATGGGTTATGGATAAACTGTTCCTTATGGTTCCAATACACCACACACTGCATGCAGGTTTCAACTAAACCCAGGCCATCAATGGTTAATTGAGTAACATTAACCATTGATGACCAGTTAATAAAGATTTTAACTGTTACATGTCAGTATATTTATGAAAATTTAATTTACGCGCATAAAAATATTAGTCAGTTTAATAAAAAATGTGATGTACACAATATAAATACTAGGTTCAAAAATAATTTAGATTTACATAAGACGCGACTCCACAAGATAAGTAATTCTTTTATGGGTCAATGTATACGGTTTTATAATAAACTACCTGAGATGATAAGAGCCTTATCTATAAATAAATTTAAAGGTGTCATTAAAGCCAAACTCCTCTCGAAAGGCTACTATAAGGTCACTGATTATTTAAGTGACAATGAAGCCTGGATTTAGAGCTCATACTATGTTTTGCTTAGTATTGTATATGAACTTTATGTTTGTATTAAGTGTACTTAATTGTAATTTTTATATTTTAAAGATGACAAAAAGAATAGTATCCTGAGTTTCTTTCGGGGTTTCTTCTCAGGATCGTCATCTTGGCTTTTTTTCCGAAACCCTAGTAAATTTAAATTTAGTAAATTTAAATTTACAATAACGATCATAAGAGTTTCGTGAGAAACCTAATTGATAAATAAATATTTTGATTTTGATTTTTTGATTTTGAACAAACACTCAAATATCGTCATAATTTTGTATTACAAGGAAATTTTACTGAATTTTTTTAAAATTGTTTGTAGGTACTATCGAAACAAGAGTCTGATACATACCTGACTAATCACACTTCAACGGTTATCATAGAGGAAAGTTCTGAGGAGCGTATAAACTGTGATAGAGCAGATAACGTGGAAGCAGTAATGTGCGGTATGTTTTCTGGTATATAAAAATTGTACTGCCTACACGATTGTATTGATATTTTATATCTTCTTTTAAGCTAATAAGTTGACTGAAGTAATTTTATTTGTTTTTTGGTATAGACGGGAATAGAAGTCGCCCCTATTCTCCAGTTGTAAACAGCCGCCCGGCAACTCCTAGAAACGCGTTGAGTAGACCAAATACCCCTCATGTGTCTAGTAGACCACATACTCCTCATGTGACAAGTAGACCGGTGACTCCCGCACACCCTTCGCAGCGTTGCACAACACCCATTCACCAGGTCCAAACTCCTCCGCGTATTCAAACTCCCAATAAGCAACTGAACTCTCCTGCTTGTGGCCGAGGACAATTTTCATCGTTACCACGCACTCCCAAGAGTAGGCCGCATTCACCTGTAAAAATAGAAGATATGAAATCTGCGTATAATGAGAAACAAAAACAGTACAACCTAATGAAGAAAGAGTTAGATTTAAAGCAAGTAAGTCAGTATACAGTAGTTTTAGAAGATAAATTTTAATTGTGTCTTTTATCTATTGTTTGTTTTAACAAGAGGAAAAATAGTCATTGTGATATACTATATTATATTAAATTAAAAACAAAAAACATTGAATGATATATATTGGATAACAACACAGGGAGACCTATTTTCAGTAAGACTTGATTTTCGAAATAGTTTTTTTAAATAGTAATAAAATTCACGTAAAAAAACCCTTCTTATCCTTGATTTCTAAGATTTAGTCAAACATTATAATCAGGAAACATTATTGACAGGAAAACTCAATCCTGAGTCCTAAGACTCAGGATTAAAGATTAAAGAATAGTTACTACCGTAACCTAAGATGTTATACGGCAACTAACCTAAATAACTGAAATCTTAGTGTTATTTTCTTACTTTTATTTCAGCAAGCAGTTTTGGAAACGTTTGATTGTTTACGGGGTATGCAGGAACGTATGAGACGAGAAGGCGTATCAGGCAGTGGAGAAGGTTTCCAAGAACAAGAGTTAGTTGTGTTTAATGTAGCTGATTGGTCCACGCAAGAAATAGCACAACTCTGTCGCGATGCTGCTGCTTCCTCGTGTGCAGATGGTGCTGTAGAACTCATTAATACAACTAAACCGATAGGTGTGTAACCTACAATGACAATTTAAACTTGATATTTAATCAGCCTGTACTTCAATATACCTTTAAAAAAATTCCAGATGAAAGTACGCTATCAGAATTAGATGCTAAAATAGTTGACGTGCCGGATCGTTTTGCTAATCTTTGCCTACAGGCTATGAAGGGACGTCAAGAAATCATAGATTGGGTAAAGACGCTTGTGGAGGTTAACGTTAGTTGCAATTTTATTGAATATTTATAGTTATATAAATATATAATAGATAATAGTTTAATATTTTTAAGTAACTATCCTTCGCGTTCGCGTCTCTCGGAAATATAACTTTTTTGTCTGGAAGACAGGTAATCTGTCTTTTTCTGTACCCTGACGACTTCTGGATAATACCACGATGATCGGATGAGTACAAAGCTACGCGCTAATTAATTAGGACAATTAATGGTCGATTGTGTTTTTTTCTTTTAGGATGATGGCAGCGGGGAATCCATACAACGCGTAGGTCGTTACAACGAGGAAGGACAAGAGCTGTGTGAACTTTTGAAAAAATTAAAGAATGAAGCTAATGATTCCGTTCTTACTGCTTTGCAACTATCAAAGTAAGTTTATTCACTTTAATCAATACTAATAATAAATCTGTAAGGGTTGGTCATGGAGTAAGTTACTTTGTTTTCAGAGATATCGTGTTTATAGGCTCTATACATGATACTGTAACTAAATTGACGATTTTTAGAATTTTTTTCTGTATGTATGTATGTTCCTCCATAACTCTGAAACGAATTAACTGATTTTCATGAAACTTGGCATTTGGACGTATGGGACACAGGATAGGCTACTTAATATTTTTCAACGCGGACGAAGTCGTGGGCACCAGCTAGTTGGTTAATAAAAATTTGCTAATAAAAAAGTGGAAAAATAAGATAACAGTACTTATTCCTCCAAAATCAACTAAAATAAGATGCCAAAATGATTGCGAATACGCAGTGTGTATTTTTTTTTTGTTGTAGAAAAGCATTTAGAGAAAGAAACACATTGATTGCTGTTGGAGAGTCGCTGGTACGAGAAATAGCTCGTCTTCGACAAGATCTTAAAACTCCAGACGTTATTGTTACTGAAGTCCCCGCGGATAGTGAAGTAAAACAGCAACTTGAGGTACTGGTAACTGTTTAATTTAACTGTCCTAATAGGTAAAAAACAATTAAAACCTTTATTTCATTACAGGCATTACGTCAAGAACTTGATGTAGAGAAAGAGACGAACGCGGCTTTGAAAGAGAAGTTATCGTCCACTGAATCACAATTGCGGAATGCGCGCGGACGCATCACCAAAATGGATAGGCAACTACGAGAAGCTGATTCGAGTATCGCAAGCCTTACTGGAACTGTCAAGTCATTGGAAGATCAGGTTTGTTTACACATAGAAGATGTAAGTTAATGATTTGTTTGTCATCCAATTTTACTGGTTTCCATTTTTTCCACCAGAGCCGCCAAAAAGAAGTACAACTTGAAGCACGTGCAAGAAAATTAAAGGAGTCACTGAAAACTGGTGAGATAACTAGCAGTCAATTGGCACAGCAGAGAGACGCCCTTCAAGCGGAGTGAGTAAATTCTCACGCTTCTTATATTCTATCGCTCTATATTTATTCGATATTGTTTTAATAAGTTGGCAGTAGGCTACTGGCTCTTAGCTAGACTATCAGAATGGGCAAGGATACTTATCCTTATCCCTTGATTAGGAAGGGATAGAAAAAATTGGCTCTAGCATTTCTTACTCACTCACCGAAACACAAAAGCACACAGCGGTGTTATTTTACGGTTGTCTTCTGCAAGGGCTACCCCATGTTAGTAATACTGCCGCCAGAGGGGTTGGCCAGTTTATGACAACGAAACGCAATGTGTTTCGTTAGTTATGTTTGGTTAGTTAGTGGAATTATAAACTTTCCAAATATTCTAAATTAAACTCTCTTTTAATTTAGAATATCAGACCTCAAAGAACAAATCGAAGTAATGACAAATCAGCACAAATCAACTGTTGCCAAAATAACCAATGATTTAAAAGATTGTGAGCGTGCCTTAGAAGAACAAGAAAAATTAACACATAATGAATTGAAAATCAAAGAGGAAATTGCGGCCCAACTAGAGGAAAGTCAATTTATAATTGAAGAATTAAAGGAAAAAAATACTAAACTTGAAAACAGCTTACCTAATCCTGGTAAATATTTTGTTAAAAATGTTTTGTCTTTTCTATTTGTTTTCGACATTTATGTAAGTTATTTTTATATTTGTAGATTTACCAACAGAAAGAGAAATGGACTTGTGGGCAGAACTACAAGCAATAAAAGAGTCACTGCGTACGGCCGAAGAGGAAATCACTATTTACAAAAGGGAGAAAGTTCGATTCTTGGAAACATTTACAAATATAACTGTGATTATTATGTTGAATTTTTAGTTTTCTTTATATTTGAACTTTTACCAGTTACACATATAATTTTTTTTCAGTCTTACATACCAGATGAATTTTTCAAAACTACGGCAACCAGGTGACTAATCGATATTGGTTTTCGGCCATTTATGAAAGATGTAATTTTCAGGGATCTGATAATAAAGTAGGATTGCAACAGAAATTAGCAGCTGAATTAATGAGTAAAGAGGAAATAATGGGAAATATGCAAATGCAGATAAGAGAGCTAACAAAAAGCATAAAGTTGAAGTAAGTTTGTTTTAATAATAATAAATATACAATTATAGCACTTAAAAAAAAATATCCCGAGCCATTTCTACGTAAGTCTAGGGGAATATTTTATACGTGATTCAAGTCAAGACTGAGCAAAATAAAAATTTATATTATTGATCGAGATGACAATATCCTAAATTTTCAAGACCAATTTTTTCCTTTATACAGTGAACAAAAAGTAATTCAGTATGAACAATATGTGCGTGATTTGCACGCTCACAATAAGGCATTAGATGGCAATCAAGATAATGTAAATGGAATCAATTATCAGGAATTGCAAAAAGATGTGAGTGTTTCAATATTTATCAGTAAAGAATATATTTTTAATAAAAATACATATTCGAAATTTTTTTTTTGAGAACGCGGCCTTAAATGTGACACGTTTTTTGACGACACGTTTGGTCTAGTGGCTAGTAACCCTAGCTGTTAACCAAACGGTCGCGGGTTCGAATCCCGCTAGGGGCAAATGTTTATGTGTTAACATTTACCTTTGTACCTGAGTCATGGATGTTTTATATTTATAATATATATGTATTTACAAAAAAAAAGTAATCTATGTATTATATCAACTGTCTGGTATCCATAATACAAGCATTAAGTTGCTTACTGTGGAACTAGATGGTGCTGTGTGGAATGTGTGAAGATATTTGTTATTTATTATTTATTTATTTATTATTTTTCCACTTATTTCTTTAAACTTATTTCTTAGATTTATGCGTAAACCTTAAAAAATGTAAACAAATAAAAATGTAGACGCATTATACAGGTGGAATTTTGTAATGCCACCTGAAGGGAAAGTACTCTTAATAGTGTAGATAGAAAATTTTACTCAAAGAAAACATTCCTTTATTTTTGAAAAGAAAGAAAACTGCATTCAAAGATTTTCGAAAATTTGCTTGCTACACCCGGGAATCGAACCGACTAAAATCTGAAAAATTACACCCTGTACTTTTATTGCATCTACCGTTAGGGTCAATTATAAGGATGAAATCTCTCTAACAAACTTGATAAATTAAATGAAAGAAAAACCATGAAATCTTAAATTATTTTAATTATTTACAAAAAATGGTAAACTATCTAATTAGTTGCTTGAAATGGGCTCCATTTTCTTGGATACACAGATTTATTCTTTTAACGAATTCATTTCTAGTAACCTTTAATAACGTGTTGTGGTGAATACTTATTATAAATCGTATTCTGAACTTCAACTCTCAACTTGTTTACATTCGCATTATTTAATGTAAATTTGATTTTTCACATTGATTCCCTTTTTTTACATGATTTTCACATGAATAAATGATAATTATTAATTACTAACATAAGTAAACAGATGGATCTTTGAGTTAAAGAGGTTTAACTTGACTCATTCAATTTATAAGTCCAGATTTCATGGTTTTCCTTTCATTTAATTTATCAAGTTTGTTATAGAGATTTCATCCTTATAATTGATCCTAACGATCGATGCAATAAAAGTACAGGGTGTAATTTTTACAGATTTTAGTCGGTTCGATTCCCGGGTGTGGCAAGCGAATTTTCGAAAATCTTTGAATGCAGTTTTCTTTCTATTCAAAAATAAAGGAATGTTTTCTTTGAGTAAAATTTTCTATCTACACTATTAAGAGTACTTTCCCTTCAGGTGGCATTACAAAATTCCACCCTGTATAAGATCAAATTGTCAATTTTCTCGCTTGATTGCGCTCAGTCTATGCTCTCGTATAAGAGAAACGTATAAGAGAAATATATGCATGTTTTCACTACCAACTCCAGTTAGGAATATGTATATTGAACAGTGCGTATATAAATATATGTTTTTTGGAATAGCTAAAACGCCTCGCAAAGCGGTGGTTCTCGGTTCATCTGTCATTTTGAAGAGTTATTTATTATAATTTTATTACCACATAATTTTTAAAGGTTATTAGTTTGAAGATGAGTCTTCTCGAGGCCGTTCACCGCAACGAAGAGCTATCCGAGATGTTAATGAATAAGGAGCAAAAAATTGAACAGCAGGAGAAGACGTCAAGAGCCCAGGCAAGAGTCTTAAAGGTACTTCTCAAAGCTTATGTTTTCCAGATTGTGTGCGACTCTAGGGCCAACACTGCGACTACGAATCCGGGCGAATCGCGATGCCACGTGAATTGCTGCGAAGCGATTTCGTGCAATACGTGCCTTTCTTCCACGAGGGGAAGGGAGAAGAATATCGCAGGAATGCACGGAATTCCGAGCACGATGCATTACGGGATTCTGTGCATTCCTGCGACATTCTCCAAATCTTGCGATGCGTTCTGCGAGCTCCTACTTATCAATTACAACCCGTCTGGCGGCAGTAACTTCCCCCTACCAGAAAACCACCGTGAACAGCATGTGTGCTGTTATGTTTCAGTGAGTAAGTAAGGGATGCCAGAGACCGTTTCCCTATCCCTTACCCTTAATCCTACTTTAGTCGGTAGTGCACTTGCAGCACCTGCGGCATTGCTTGTGTTATAGGCAACAGTAGCCACCTACCATCATGGACCCTGTAGCCTGTTTGTCGACCTTAAAAAAATCTACAATCCCTGTTTTGTGTGTTGGCCTTTAAATTCCCTAATATGTCAACTTGTTTATATACATAGGTACGCGAGGAGTTGATAACCATGCTCAAGAATAATGAGACCGAGCATAGTCGTGAACTTACGGCATTACAAAAAGACTTGGAACAGCGTATGGAACTCGTGGATGAGGTAAGATTGCTTTGCAGTAAAACTAGAAAGTATGATAAGTAATTTCATCTCTTTTCTTGTAATCATTGAGTTACTATAGTGATATAATGATGAACATACTGATAAATAATTATAAACATCGATGATTATAACAGAAATTATTCTAGTTTTCGATGAATACAAAAATATACTAAAATGTTCTTGGTGTTTCTTTAGTAAGTAGTTACTAAAATTAAAAATTAAGTTGTCTGAAAAAAAAATAGAAAAAACATAAATCATTCCTCAGAGCCTTCGATTTCTGGTACTTATGTTGATATCTACAGCACGTAGGTATAATTTTGATATACAGTATGGTATAGCGATGAAGCAAATATTAGTAAGCTGTCTTAATTGTAATTTTACAGGTGAACAGACAAATAGAGGCAAAGGCGGATGAGATAAAGGAACTGTTTGCCACATTGGAGACCAAGCAACAACATATACATCGCCTGGAGAAAATAGTTTTGTCGTTGGACGAGCAACAGCGCCGGGTTCAAGCTCAGCGCACCAAGCACGAAGAAAAAATTGCTGCGTTGCAACATGAATTGGATTCTGCCAATAAGCGATACAGGTTAGTAATTAATTTAATTAATTTATTTGAATGACTTAGTTTCTTTATTATTTAATTTAGTTGCCGCCTCCGGTTGCTTACGGATCCATTCCTTGACTCTAGTTGGGGGAAAGTAGTGGCAGAGGGCACACTGCTTTTCGTAGTCATTTGAGCAGCCTGCTTACAGAAGACCACCGTGAAATAACATCACGTGTGCTGTTGTGTTTCGGTGAGACAGTAAGGGTCGCCTAAGTTATACTGAGAGAGCGTATTTTTAAGTTTAATTTTTATGTTGTTTCATTCTATTAAAGGTTTAAAACATACTTTTATTAAAAACATACTTTTATGATGCTCCGGTCATTTCTTGAAACTGGACATTTTGATACTCTGGACATTTCAATACCGGTCATTTTGTAGAACTGGACATTTTGATACTCCTGTCATTGTGATACATAGGACCTAATGGACCGAAAGGACCAGAGCTCATTATCACCCGTGCAAAGCCGGGAGCGGGGTCGCTTGTTACTTATAAATATGGCATTCGTCGTATATACAGCATATAAATTAATATAATAAATATTTTAACGCATTTATTAAACCCGTTTAACGGCAATAATAAATGCTGTAGATGTTGGGAATGCCAGCAACCAATCTCCCATCTTCGTAGGTATATCTACTTTCAGTTACTCAACTGCTAACAGTGATTGTTTTGTTTTAAATATTCTTTTTTTATTATTAGTAAATGTTATTGTGTTGCTTGTGTCCCTAGGCGAACCATTAAAAATATTAATTTTGTTTAAAAGTGGTGAACATTTTAGTGCATCCATAAATCTCTTGATCGCCGAAACGATAAAAAATGGTCACTAAATAATACATGTAGAAATCGCACTGTGTTTAAGAGGTTGATAACATTGAGTAATTTTGTACCATAATAATTAGTAATTTAATGTTTGTTTTTGGATTGTTTCAGATTTCTCTTCTTTTAGCACTTAAAAATTTCGACATAAGTAACGTGTAAAAGTGGTGTAACATTGAAATGGTGATTGGAATTGAAAATTTTAAATGCACGGAAATCTTGTGTTTTGTATGTTTCGTTTAACTTGTAACTTTTAAATAAAATCTGAACCCATTTTTTAATTGTATTCTTATTTAAAAAAAGTGTAATGAAAACCAAATGCAGAAACTCGACCGGAAGCAAAGTCAGATGTTAGCATTACGTCGGAACCCACGATCGTACATTTGGTTTGATTTTCTAAAAGCGCGACAAATTTGCACATTTTGTGATAATCACAAAATGTGTGATTTATATTCTTATATACCTGCAATACACAAGAAAGTTGGCGAGAACGTCAACACTCATAAAGAAGAATACTTTATTTTATGTTCCCATAATATGAACAAAATTTAAGAAGGTATCCCTATTTTACTCCAGTACTTTTTTTCTGGATGATAATGTGTATGCAAAGTTTTCACGATAATCGGTTGAGTAGTTAAGGCGTGAGAAGGTAACATAATATTAGTATGAATTTTTAGATTTTTAGATTTTAAGCATAAAGTATTTTAATTAAATTTTTAGATGTTAAGCATAATAAAGTATTTTAAGTATAATATTTTTAATTAATATTTTGACGGATTTTATTGACGTTGATGTATGACAGATATCTAACGGAATTTTACAGTCTATTCTCCCTCTATTACAACAGACACGGATTGCGGAATTCCAAATTATTGTTGGCAACACTGTACTTGTCAATCTTGAGATTGAATGAACTTGTCAATTGTCATTCTATTTAATCAAATCGATCAAAGCAAAGGGTATAATTCTTGCTTGATGTAAATAATTTGTTTCTTTCGTTTTGTGGATTGTCCAGTTTTTGATTGATTGTTATTTGTAATATTAATTTAAACGTAAAAGTATAAAAAATGTCTGAAAGAAAAGTTTTAAACGTAAGTATTAAATCAATTTGTATTTTCTTAACCTAACTTCATGGTGTTAATACGGATTCTTGTTAAGAGATTTTAATTATTATAATCTTTTCCGTTTTTTCAGAAATATTATCCTCCGGATTTTGATCCGTCGAAAATTCCTCGTATGAAATTGGCGAAAAACCGTCAATACACAGTACGATTGATGGCACCGTTCAATATGCGTTGCGCTACTTGTGGAGAGTACATTTATAAAGGAAAGAAGTTTAATGCTAGGAAAGAGGATGTCGAAAACGAAGATTATTTGGGAATAAGGATATACAGATTCTACATAAAGGTTAGTGTAAAGTCATATCTTTTTTTTAATGTTATGTCATTGACTGACGACAGAGAGGCTGACGAAGATCCACTTGATGGTAGGTGGCTACCGTCGCCCATAATACAAGCAACGCTACAGGTGTAGCAAGTGCATTGCTGACATATGAATAAGGGATTAAGAATGGATAGGTAAATTGAATAGAATAGAATAATATTTTATTTGTAGTAAAGGACATTTAAGAACATAAATAAGTAACATATATATAAAGACAAACACAAACATCCCCCGCCACAAACTGGCTCCAACTCCTCAGCATGATGCGGGTTGTAAAAACCTGTGCTGGTCTTCCGTTAGAGCCAATGGTGAGGTTACGCACTTACTAAACAAAATATAATACAAAAAGCTCCAAAAACAAAGACAGTTTTCAAAAATAAAATTGGTTATCATATTGCAAACAATATAAAGTATATCTATAACAATAGGTACTGATAAAATCGTATGTCCTGACTGATGCACAGCCAAAGCTACTCTAGAAATTCAGAACATAGGTTTATTTTATAAAGTAGTTATACACTAAAGAAAGATTTTTAAATATTTCAATGTATAAATATGAAAGTAATAAATATTGTGTACATTCCAGTGTACACGTTGTCTTCAAGAGATATCATTTAAGACTGATCCGAAGAACACTGATTATGAAATTGAAGCTGGCGCTACGAGAAACTTTATGGCATTGAAGTTAGCAGAAGAACAGGCGAAGCGGGAGGAAGAGGAGCAAAAAGAAGAGGAGGCCAATAATCCCATGAAATTATTAGGTACGTAAAATTCAAGTGAGCTGAGCTAATCAAGTGGTCTTCTCTTTTGAAACAAAATGAATTGGGTGACTAATTTAAATTTTGTAATGTATTTTTCACATATTTCTTGGACTCATTGATGAACCCATTGTATGAGTTGTTAGGGTGCTTGCCTGACTCTGGTGGTAAGGGTTCCCCAGTTCGATTTCCGGCAACTTTTCAGTTCAACTTTTCAAAGTTGGCTCTGGTCTGGAGCTGAAAGTAGTGCTAATACTGTGTTTCGCAATCATTTGGGCAACCCGTCTGGCGGCAGTAACCAACCTCTTACAAAAGACCCTTCACTTCCCAATCCCCTTCCTTAATCCTACTATATTCGGCAGCACCAGTGGCTTTATTTTTTCAATTATCTCATTGTCAATATTTATTGTGGACTATGCCTAGCTCTTCAGCAATCTGAAAAGTGGCTTATGCTAATTTTACTCCACTTTTCACAAATTGCATGAGAATGATCAATAACAGATCGGCCAGACCTGTTTGCATCTGTAATATTAAAATTTCTAGACTGAAGAGACTTGAGTTGCCGAAAAAATAAAAAAATATCAACTTCTTGTTGATTTATTATTAAAAAATTTAATTAATTTCCCCCATAATCAAATGGCCGAGTCTGATTTGGTATTTTTTTTTAAATGTCACCTTTTCAATAGTATAAAATGAAATAATTTCTCTGTATCCAATCCCATTTACAGAATACAGAACGGAACAGTCGAGACAGGAAATTGAATTACTCGAGAGTTTGGAGGAGTTGAAGGAATTAAATAGGAGACAGCGTGCCGTTGACTATGAGGGAATGCTGAAACAATACCAAACAGAGACATTGGAGGAACGGAAGGCCCGCGAGGAAAAGGAAGACAATGAATTTATCAAGTAAGCGATGATAAAGTAGCTTAGATGATAAAATATCCTGACACATTAATATTTATTATTGAATCCATGGATATTATATTTCAGGGTAATTTTAGGGCTAATTTAAAATCGTGGTAAAAAATGTATATTAGTATCAAATGAAAACAAATGTGTCCCTGGGGGGTGAAAGCTGACGTGGTGGAGGTGGGTCTTAGTTATAATTTTTGAAGATCTGTTTAGGCATTTGAAGATAGTCCACTCATAACCTAGTTGACTTCTTACAAAATATTTTAAATATATATTGATATATAATATATTAATGATTTGCTATAGGTACTTATTTGATGTCATCTTTTAGCATTTAGCCAATCAGCAGAAGCTTTATTTGCAATCGTAAAATTATGTGACACACCATACAAATATGTTGTGCATTATTTTACTGACACCATTATAATTTCCAAGCATGCTTCATTCTCACGGTGACACACATAACGATTTCGCAATGTTATTATTGTTCTTCAGTGAGCCGAAGCGATATTTAAATTCTTTAAAACAGTCACTGTGTTTAAGCAGTTTCAATTTAAAAATTTTTTAAATTAAATGTATAAAAATTTCAAGTCAATCCATCGGCTAGTTTTCGAATTTTGTGGACATTAAAATATGGTAGCAATATTTTTATACATAAAAATTATATTATATCTGAAGCATGGTTTCTTTTTCTATATGTACTTACATTATTTTGTAAAAGTGTAGATAATCTTTTAACTAAATTAGTTATTTAAAAATGAGATTAACACAAAAGTAAATTATCCCCAATAATAAACGATTGTGTAACAAACAATTTTAATTTTTATGAAATAGTATATTTTATAGAACATTACCTAAACAACTCAAGTTAATGATGGTACAATACATATACTTAGAGAAGACTTACAAACAGACCAATTACATAGGTAGAGCCAACTTCGAGAAGGAAGTCAATTGCTAATCCAGCTCGGATGGGCAACGTTAATTGCATTTCGAATCAGAAATGAGGACATCCGTAGATGTACGAAAGTTACCGACATTAGCCTGTAGATATTAAGTAGAAATGGCAGTAGGCAGTATACATATACTTAGTACGGACAGCCTTGGGCCGCTGGGGCCGGAAGGTTCTCTAGTGTAGGCCACGGACTGGCAGGCGCAGCATAAGACGTCCACTCACAAGGTGGACAGACGACCTGACAAGGCTGCTTCCGCTATTGGAAAATTATGAGGGGAAGGCCTATGTCCAGCAGTGGGCGTACTGCGGCCTAGTGAGTGCGCTTGAGATGCCAGAGATAATTCCTCTATGCCCACCTTTTCTTTTAACGTTTATCCTTACCAGAAGCCGCAGGATTAAACCGTCCTCGGCTGGCACCGACTTCAAAATTAACTGATTTTATAAATTACTACATTAGCTATTGCACGCGACTTCGTCCGCGTAACTTTATAATCGTCCGCGGCCATAGCCACCTATCATCAATTGTACCGTCAGCCCATCTATCGACCTCAACATAATACCTAACAGTATAATAAATATTATATTCTTTGTACTCAGGTCTGTTAAATTCGGGAACACGAATACAAACAAGGTGGTCGCCGAGGAAATAATAGAGGATGCACCGGACGAGGACGAAACGCCAGCGAAGATTGCCAAACTTGACTCGTTACCAAAGAAGAGCAAATGTGAATCTTGGAATAAAAGTATAGGAGTTCTCTCGAAGAAATCGGCGCTGTCTTGTCTTGTGAAAAACAAAAGGACAACGGTCAGTGATGTACAAAGTGTGAAAAGTGAGTCCAAGAGTGTCACAGCGAAGGAAAGCGCCAGTGCAAATAGTGTTCCAACAGCTACAAGTACAGGTACAGCAGTCGCTGATGACACTTCTACAATGAAGGAAAAGCCAACAGCTCTTGGACTATCATTATTGGCCAACTATTCAGGCAGTGAAAGTGACTAGTGAACTTCAGATTTTTGTTAAATAATATTATTGTTATGAATAAATATAGCTTAATACTTTGTAAATTTGATATACAAAAAGCAAACGACCCAATAGAAAAGTTAGTGTATCAGTACTGTAAATGTGAAGTTATGGTCTATAGTGAAGGAAATCATCAAAAGACAAGAAAACAAATACTCAACAATAAGGATTGCTAGTCTGCAGTTATCCTGCCAATATACAGTGGATCAATATGGTGGACTATGGCTGATCTATACTAATAAGGAGGTGAGTCCTGAGAGGAATGTAACTTATTTATAGTATAAAATGCAAGACAGGATATGTGGAATCATCCAGTGTAACACACAACTGGTATGTTTTTTTTTAAATTTTTTTTTTGTATAATATACCTATTGAATTTATTTAATGAGACATTTTAAATGTTTAGCACTGTGACAATTATTTATTTCAGAGACTTGTTTTTTTGTATACTAATTATATACAAATAATCTTATATTTATATTTCAATCAAAATAAATATAAAAATATTACAGCATTTTCAACACAAAACCATGCCTGTGACAATAGAAAGGGTACAATATTTTCCATTGTCAAATTCATTATTTACGTGTTGAGCTTTTAACAACATAATTGTTCAGTTTTTATATTGCTCTTTTGTATTTTTATTTGCTCATAAAGAAGCATCTAGAAATAGTTATTTTTCTAGTAAATAGATTGTTAAGTTCACAAAAGAATTTTATTTATTGTGTTACGAAATAAGTCCAGGTTAAGTATGGTAAATGTGCTTGCAAGCTTCTGAAGCTTGTGTAAATATGTAGAAAACCTAAAAATACACATTTTTAAATTAAAACTTTTCAATTGTGATTATTGTCTTTTTGTTTGCACTTACGTAAGCGACGTAACAAATAGATAGTAATTCAAAGGAAGATTTAAAAAAAATTGTAGCCTTTTTTTAAAACTAAACTGTCATTTGGTGAAGATTTTTGAACTAGTTACATCTGAATAAGTATATACAATCCATGATGTCATACGAAAACTTAATCGCATGGTAGAATTTATAAAAAAAAATGACTTGTACGACAAAAGGATTTAATTTAGAAACTTATAAAAAGCGTGAGCAACGTCGCCATAAAAAGTGAATAAACGGATGAGCGCCTAAGTACGGGATAAAGTTAGATTAAGTGAAGCGCTTTATATAACAATCGGCTCAGTTGTCGCAGTCAAAATGCCGAAACGCCTCCGAATGCCTCCTTTGTTGCCTTGTCGTCGAAATTATTCTCTTATTTCTTTGTGGCCCATTTTCTTCACGGTTTCGAGAAAGTAACAACTTTCTAAAATTTTCGAACAAATCGAGTGTTTATGTCATTGGAGTCTTTTAAATATTAAAAAAAAATAGTTAGAATAGGTACTTACTTGCAATTAGGATTCATTTTTAGAAATCTTAGCGCTCTTTGCACTTGACTTATGGAAACCGTATAAAAATCCGTTTAGTGGTTTATAAAAATTTAGCGGAGAAACGGAGAAGCGGAGACAGAGGCGGTTAACGACTTTATTTTATAATTTATGTATAGATGTAGATTGTAGAAGATATGAGAGTTTTTAAATGTATATCAGAATGTTTAAAACAGTGATTTGAATGCTGATTTGTCGGTTGCAATTATTTTTTCTTAACCGACAACCTGTTTGGTGCGTTAGTAAATTTTTAGTGACAAGCCAAGCCACTATTGCTAATTTATGGAATGTTTCCCGAAAATAATTATATGAGGTATTATTACTAGAATTTCATGACTCGGTTCCTCTATCATCTTTACGTCATCGGATTACTAGTCGTGGGGAAGTTTTTCACCCTAACGTTGTGGACATACCACCAATCCGCAAGAAGCGCTTTTCGTCTTTTTTTATTATGCGCACAACGTTGGTCTGCAATTCCCCCTTCGTCAGTGTTCTCTGAAAGTTCTGAAACATACAACTTGGGACTCTTCAAGAACAGAGTCAATAGGCTACTAACTGGCTAGCGAACTCCATCTTCGATCTCATCTTCACTTACCGTCAGTTGAGATTGGGTATTTAAATAAAAAAGTAAAAATAATAATAACAATAAAAAAAACTCAAATTTAAAAGGTTTAATATATACCTATACTTAAGAATTTATGTAGATTATTTATTTATTTTTTACATAGCTTTGTTTTACCACTGTAACTAAACATCCTTTTGTTGTTATAATATCGAGTTATGCGTGAAAATGTAACAAAACCATAAAATTGATTCCATATAAGTAAAGTTTACTTTTTGTGGGTCTCACGTACCTGCTTTTTAAAATTAATTGTTTGGAAGAAACCGAATAATTTTTTGACAGAATCTGTCGTTTGATATATGATACCTATAGTATATCGTATGAGGTTTCACGTGATCAAATCAAAATACAATGTATCTATAAAAATATTTGTTGTAATTATTATACTTATGGCAGTTATCCAAGTTATAATAGTAGATATTTTAGTACCACATTAAAAGATAATAGCAATGGTCGAGGCTCTCGCCTTTATGTCCGTCAAAACTAAAGAAATTAATATCGTTAAACAGTGTAGGCGGTACCTGTGGATTCCTGCAAATTGGGTCTGAACAAAAAGCGCATAGCTCACGGTCTCGAGATAAATTCGCACCGTATCCCGATTTTTTCATGTACATAAATAGCGTTTTTTCATAGATGTAACGGCTTTGGGCCGACACGTTCGAAGCTCAGTTCTGGGAAGTAGAATGTCGCGGCGCCGGCCGTGCGCCTGTCTTGCTCCACCAATAAATAAAAGCCTGCTTGGGAAATATTGTGTTACGCACGGCGTGTTTTTAGCCAAGTGCATAAGCGGTGGTCGGTCGCCTTTGCCCACTCGAGCCTACGTAATGGGGGCGGATTTCGGCAGTCATGTGTCAATGAGATAATTTCCTAATGGGAGTCCCATAACGATCCTGCATTCCTTATGTATTCATATTTTAAAGCTATTCCAAAACTTTATGCCAGAGCTGAAGTATTGCAGCCAGTCAGTTTCCAAAAAAGTCTTATCGGAAAAGTATGCACGGGACAACGCAGCAGTTAAGACATTATTTTAAGCACATTATCCAAATTATTGGCTATTGCATATGAGAGTGCGCAACAAGTAGACCGGCTCCCACCATAAACTGCCACCATCCATCACAGTGAATCAAAACATAGATACAGCAGTAAAGAAGTTTTTTTGACACTAAACAAGGATACTAAATCGCGTAGATAATTATTTAGTTTTGCTTAAACTTTTGCTCTAAACTGTGACAGAGAATTTAGAGTTCAATTGGTCTTCTGCAACTGAAGATTAGGACGCGTTGATTTTATCCTCTTTCATATGCGTGACAGCAGTGACCGCGAAACATTTAAAAAACGCAACAGACGCACCTACAGACAATAATTTTATTGTCATCCGAGCAAATGGAACAACATTCCATTTGTTGAGGGAACTATACCCATCAAGTGCAATAATTGGTAATTTTGTTTAAACGTTAATTTACAAGCGGTTATAGGTGTTCAGGGTTGCCATTTCATATTTTCGGACTTATTTTCATTGGCATTGGAGAAATTGGGGGAGTCAAAGAGGGGCCAAGATTCGATTTTCGGTAGGGCCAATTCTGGAACCCCCCTCCCCCCTGCGCCTTGCACATGCTATTATTTCACGCCAGAAGACCACCGAGAAATAACAGTATGTGTGCTGTTGTGTTTCGATTAGTGAGTAAGGGATGCCATTTCCACCTTCTAATCCTTAATCCTAATATAGTTGGCAGCGCCCGTGTCATTGCTTATGTTATAGGCACAAAATATTCCGATCTATAGTTTTGTTGCTATAGACGACGGTAGCCAAGTGAACAGTCAGCCTGTCTGACTATACCTTTATATAAAAAAATATTCAAACGTCTTTGGGTGGAGTCCACCATACCAAAGACTATCACAGATTATCAAGCTTTACATCTGAATATTACTAGTCCGCTAAGTTTTTTTTTGCGGTTATATTACTCATGATCTCATTTCTAATACATGAAATATGAATAAGACTTCCTTTCAGCTTAATCGGTTATTTGAAAACCAGTTATATGTGTATAGGAAATAAATTCCACAATTTAGTGATGAGGTAAGCAGAATTCGAGGTAACCCTGTATTTAACGTACAGTTGAATGATCAGCAGTCATTGGACAATTGTGGGCACCGGATGCCACTCGGTAGTCCACATGATTGATTAAAAAGCCGCAAGTTATTTATCCTACTATAAATAAAGTTGTTAATGGAGGACGCTAGTAATTGGACCTTTATATTCATTCTTACGAACGTATGCCAACTGCCCTTTATATTTTACATTACACCGACTCTCTTCTGCATTCAAATAAAATTAATTAATTTTTATTTTGGACTCGTTCTACCTACATAGGTCGTACTTAGGGGTTTAAAGGGTACTGTAGTAAACAATGTACTGAATATATCTTAACTAATATTATAAATGCAAAAGTGAGTTAGTTTGTTACACTTTCACGCCTAAACTATTCTACCGATCATCCTGAAATTTTGCACAGGTCTGTAGGTCAACGTTATTCATCAGCCTGTCTGACGACCTCAACATAAGAAAGAAATATCATGTAGGTAGAAGAATATTAATTGAGTGTGTAATATTTCATTACAAAGACCTTGAAAGTTACTAAAAGGATTTTCAGTAAAAGAAGAATTTTTCAGTAAAAGATGATTATTATCAATTGACATTTGTAGGGATTAATCCTTATTTCCTTAAGTACTTAACTATTTTATACTAATATTATAAAGGGAGAAGATTTGTATGTTTGTAATGAACAAACTCAAAAACGACTGTACCGATTTTGAAAATTTTCACCTACATAGAAAGCTACATTATCAGCGAGTATCATATAGATAGGCTATATTTTATAAAGTTACGCGGGCGAAGTCGCGTGCAACAGCTAGTATAATATAAATAAGTATATACATATATGTATGTGTGTTTGTTTTCAAAAATATAGAGGTGACGTAATCATGAAAAACTTGAGACTCACAAACGTATAGTGTTACAAAAGTTGATTGAAATAACAAAGTGCTGGTATACATACCGACCGCAGCGAAACCTGCATGTTTACCTATATGTGTGTGTGTGAGTCTGTGTGTGTGTGTGTGTTCGTACGTGTCCGCTTGTGCATTCCACGGCGAGTGCATGCGCCTGCACACAACTAAACCTGTCGAGTAGATATTCCATTCATAATATTAACAACTACTCATTATGGTTCGTCAGAGTGAGATTGGCTAAGCGAGGCCTTGAGCGAACTAAAAAAAAAAGAAAGTCCATTGAAGTCTCTTAGAATACTTTCGCTGCTGTAAGAAAACACAAAATACCATCTCAATACGCGAAGCTCTTCAAGTAGTGGATATGTGGTTTTTAAAATTGCTCTTACATTTTAAGCTCTCGTCGGATTAAGCGGAGTGGAAAGAATTTCGCTTCTTGACGATGTCGTCTGAAGGTTACCCATTATTATGCCATTATAAAGTACTTCGTGTGTGGTTTATTCATTAATGGTGCTTTTATTTTGTCATATCGCGGCTTCTTACCTGCCAGTGTCAAGCGTTAAATGTACCCCTATAAGTACTCGCCTAAATATTATATTTAAAAAAATGTCTATAGTAGAGAAACAATTGAGATATTTTTTACCTTTGGGAAAGTGAATTGTCGTTGCACCTCTTTTGAACTAAAATAACTTAAGTTGTTGAATGTCACTAACAAAAGGTCAGAGATGGTTACTATAAAGAATTAAAAAAATTAACAATAAATTGTAAATTGTAATATCAGGAAATTTTACATTTCCTAATATTACAACATTACGTCTATATGTATAAATTAAATCGTAAACGAGCCGTTAAAAAACGCCTGACTGACGCAGGCAGACAGATGGTAGCAATTTATTAAGAGAAAGAACAATGTAAGAGAAAACTGCAAAAAAATTTTGGATGCAAACATGGATTCTTCAGAATACAATAATAATTTCGACACAGGTTTCCATGGTTATATTTATATACCATACAATCTCGAGAATTCGTAACCTAATGCAGAAGAATTCATTAGTCAATGGTGGTTGATAATAAATATTCAGAACGTGTACACCGTCAGTTTGTAAATGACTGAGAATCTGCCCATTAAATATGACAGGCCATCTACATTCCTGAACAACAAAGCCGACCTTACGATTAAAATAACACCTCCTTCGTAGAACGTATATCTATTTTGCCTCACAAGGGTCCGTAACGTTTCCGCTGGGGTCCGATGATACCTTTTTTCCGAACGAACTTCGAAAAAACTTAGCGTCCCATTAACAATAAGATCAAAACTAGCCGCGCACCACAATGGCCGGCGAGCGCCAGCCTCCGACCGATCGAGAGATACTTCCAAGAATCGCGCGCCCTTTAAAAAAAGTCCAACTCATCCTGGGCGTGTGAGAGTTGACGGTGTTACCAGCATTCCTGCTGCAACCTCTTACAAACCCCTGACCTCTTTGTTTTTCGCGGCGCCACCTCTATATAACCTCCAACTTTCAAACAACTTTACGGTAAGGGCTCGATAAAATTTTCATTTCAGTTAATTACACACAAATCTAATGCAAAAAAAAACGTGACAAAAGACTAACTTTACATTTATGCGGGGACGTGTCATTGTGCAACGTGGTTGAACTTCATTGTCAGGTTGTGTGCAAAAAAAATTCAACAATAAATATACGAGAGCAATAATATCATTTGGTACTTCCATTAGTTTGCCACCGGGGAAGTTCCCACGGACGGATGAAATTATGTCTTTTATAGGACAAATGCGCAAAACGCATATGCATTATGCTAGGTAGGCTAAATACCTATGCTATCCGAGCTTGTTTATTAGAAGAACACAATGGTTCTGTTCTCTTACAATACCAGTATTTTAGTCATAAGCGTAAGTCACTTCTTGACAACCAATTGACAACCAGAGATATATTAAACAAGAAGACAACACATATAAATTTCAGTGATCTTTGATTATTATTATTATCTATAATTTTATATAATCGATCAAAGTAAGTGTTACTTAAAGTTAAATTAAGGTTAAGTTAAGTTAGGTTAATTAAGTTAATTAACTTACTATAAGGTAAAATTTAAATTGTTTTTGATAGTGTAAAGAACGTATTTTTGACTTATTTTGATAGAGAGGCAAAATGACGAACATACAACTATTCACCTAACGTGTCGATGTTAACAACTTGAAACACAATGTGGGTAATTGCTAGATATAGGTATACTATTATTTCAATCATGTTATTATGAATGCCGTGACGAGTGCATTATGGTCAACGCAGGTCTTACGTCATTGACCCACTATAAGGCATAACAGATGCCTACATTTTAACGCATAAAATTCACTATAACTTCAAACTCTTATCACAAAAGCTTTGACCTATGAACAGGCGATATCTCTAAGCAAGTACGATATTAAATTCATGAGAATTTAGTATTGTAAAACGTCTTGTACAAAATATAGTCAATGTACTTTATGTAGGTGACGATAATTCTAATGTAAATTTAATAAACCGTTACGTAAATTGTGCCTTCAATGTATATCTACATCCGTTTTGACTTTTGATTGATAAAATAAAATAGATAATTCCACGTCCCAGGTTACGAACATAATTTTCTTGTCTAGAAAATTAAAAAACTGCGTCTATACAATATTCGGTCGGAGACTTCAAAAGTTTGCAAGTTATTTATTTCGAATTTTTTTGACGGGATTACGTCTTTAAATTTGCTTCCATAGTGGGAAGCAATTCAGAAAACTGATGACAAAAAATTTGGAAATATAGTTTGATGCTGTAGCTACATAACTACATT
Organism: Synanthedon andrenaeformis; assembly: GCA_936446665.2. Lineage (NCBI taxonomy): Eukaryota > Metazoa > Arthropoda > Insecta > Lepidoptera > Sesiidae > Synanthedon > Synanthedon andrenaeformis. The sequence continues at coordinate 4,687,641 of OW387781.2, read as the reverse complement.
TAAATAATATATCTTCATAACTATCATCTACATCCAAAATTTAAATACATCAATCGATAGCTAAATCCTCACAAAAACTTTCGCATTTATAATATTAGTAGGATGTATCTTACTTAACTTAATAATCACATCATATTTCGAACGTTCAGTTAATTGGAGTGCCCCTAATTTCGCATGAAGGGCATTTTTGGCGAATTCCCAACACGTGACCACTATTTGCCGCTGTTAAAGTATCAACACTAATCATTAAGTTTATTTATACCCCCAATTAAGTCATCCACCCACATGCGGGTGCCTTGATTAAAACTGTTGAGGGCGACATTGCAAAATGAACTGGAGTGAACATTGTTCCACAAATATTACGTGTTCCTTATTTAAATTGAGGTTATTGAGTAATACGATAAGTGTCGGAAATTCGACGTACTCATATCATATCCGGCCGGTGATACTGTGATAAACTCAGTACAGAGCGTATGCAATGCAAATAGACGTCGATCGCTGTTAACGCCATGTGATTTTGTACAATTACTGATGTAGGTACTTGAATCATTGAAAACCATTGTTTTTTAAATCTTATATTAGTTTATTTGATATGGGACAGTATTAGAGTAATGAGCCTGATACAATAGTCCAATAAATATGTAGTAAATCCTTCGATGTACTACAACTAGATTGATGACTAAATCGAAAACCTGGAAAAATGTGTATAAAAACAATTTTTTTTTATGTTAAGATAGTAGGTGGCTACCGTCATATACATATAACAGAAACAACACCACAGGTGCTACATGCGCGCTGCCGACCATAGTAGTATTGAAGATAAGGAATTAGGAATTTCGTACGAAATAAAATCGTGCCTTTGACAACTAAACCAGATAGGGAAATGGGCCCTGGCATCCCATACCGATACACAAAAGCACGCATGCTGTTATTTGGGCTTCATGGTGATTTTCTGTAAGGGGGTGATTAAAATAATGCGTTAATTATTTCAGCCCACCTAATTTCTAAGCGAAATTTCTAATTTCTACTTATTATCAAGTAGTATAAAAATTAAGCAGCGATGTAGCAGATCTATCTCAAACGACACCTCGGAAATTTCCACCTCTTTTTAAAAAGTGAATAAGATACTGGCACTCCAACTATCAATTGGTTCAACATCACTTTTATAATGTCGCACAACTATAGATTAGATAGTTTATAAAGAAATTGTAAAGAAACATAATAACTCCACTGATTTACCTTTTTGGTCATAAATAATTTTCATCTCTTCCTCTTCAAGGGATCTTCGAGATCCTTTACAGGCGATCACAGCGGATGCCACACAGTGACCATCGCTTTTAAAAAAAATCATCAATGTAAGTAATAGAGTCGCAAACAAAATGCATTGTGTAGCGCGAACGTCAGGCGCCAGCGTGTCGCTAGTCACAACAAAATAACGGTGCTATAACGCACCGAACAATTTATCCCTCATACCTGCCCATTGTGCATCAGGTACCGACCATACAAGTGCATATTTGTTAGGCACTTACTTCACTATCCACCAAACAATTGAGGAACAGGAAGCAAAACTTTGTTAGGTATTCTCTGAACAACGCCATTTATATTCCGGGAAATTCCCGACCATGAAGTTTCTAAATAATCCATGTCATATTATTTATTTTAGGCTTACGATAACGTTGTGCTGACCACTGTTTGCTCCTGCTAACATGATTTCATTATTAGAAGTTTTTTTATGTAGATTGCAGTCCTTAATTATACCATTTTGCTTATAATTTTTTGTATACCAAAGCGCTCTCCTAAATGCTGCTAATGTCCTTACGCTACTAGTATCATTAGCCCACTTGCAACACTTATGGCGTTGTTTTATGTTAATAGGCGACGGTAGCCACCTACCATCATGTCTGCCAGCCGATTTTAATACAATCATAAAAAAGATTAATTGATTTATAAGTGATTTATAAGATTAGCCCAAAAAACAGCCTAAAATTATGCTATAGACCATTTTTGTTCGCAATTCAATGTAAATTATTTTTGTCCTTGACACTTTTGTGCTAAACCGCTAGTTTTTGAGATATTTAAGAAAAACTAATAAAACCCAACTTCTCTCCCCCCTCCCTCCCAAACCCGACGCTAAAAATGGTACTTGGATACTTTTACTTGGAGCTGGTATGATACTTTTACTTTGGATGTTGAGGTCTGGGTCTAATTGCACCATACTATCTTGAATCTCAACTTTTTTCAGGATTTTTTTATTTTATTTTTTTCAAAAAGTATGTCTATCTAGGCAATAAACTATCTGTGTCCTAAATTTCATCCATATCCATTAAGCCACTTTTGCGTTAAAGATTAATTCAATTAAGTAACTTTCACTCACAAGACAAACCTCTTTACTCGTACATTTTTAAAAGCTTGAGCTCATTGTCGACGGGGGTGTTCTTCCGGTCGCTTTATTTGTTCAAAAAGGGAATTCCTCGAAATCCTACACAAATTAAATTAGTGAATGAACGTAAAAACGATGGAGTTCGTCCTCTTGTCTTGCATCATAAGAAGACAATATAGTTGCACCATGTGGCCGTCCGACTGTCGTGGGGGTACCGGGTTCGCAACAAACACATGTGTTTTTACGCATTCATTCGCCTGTGCTATTAATGGGTCCATTCAGCGGTATTGTCTTGCATATGCACCGGAAACTGTATTGCCAACATCTCCACTTTATATCTACACGACAAATTAACATAATTAAACAGTAATTAAATTATTATGTGCGATTCTGCATTCATAATTTATACAGGTTAAAGGTTTAGGTGCGATTTCACCATACTCTGTTAGTATTTAACATCGCTGTTAACTCATTTAGCGCTGTCACTCGCATACTGTAAACGTCTGTTAAATGACAACAGCGATGTGAAATACTAACAGAGTATGTTGAATTCGCTCCTTAATATAATATATCTATTTAATTAATTTTAGGTAGGGTTGTAGTGTGTGTGTGTGATAACACCTTTAACAGCTTGAACAAGGGAAAAAAACTTTCTTTACTACTCTTCTGCGAACTGGATCAATCAGTAGATCCCAAAAGCTACCATAGCTTTAGAATTTGAAACATGATCGCATGAAAATGTAGGTAAGTAATATTAGGTCCCTGTTAAGGAATTTTGAGATGATAGTATAGGTAATATAGGACCCTCCTCATTTTGAATATTTGACCATATGGTAGCATAGGTAATGTAGGTCATTGCTAAGGAATTTTGAAAATTTTATTCTATTTGATAATAGGTAGGTGTAATGTAGGTTCCTGCTAATTTTGAACGTTTTAATAAAACGAAATTCGCATCAAAAAGTTGGGAGCGTGCAATATACACACGGCAGAAATCCAAACCCGGAACCCGTAAGTAAGAGCGCTAAGGCAAACACCTTAATCATTCGACCAGTGGGCTTTTCAAAATTTTAATGTAACGTACATATATTAAAATGGCCTTTTAATCAATTGAACAAATTAAAATTACCAAAGAGGGTTGCCAGTTCGCGTTTAAATTATTTAAAACTAGCTGTTGCATTCGACTTTTCCCGCGTAACTTTATAAAATATAGTCTTATGTTACTCGCTGATAATGTAGCTTTCTATAGGTAAATGAATTTTTAAAATCGGGCCAGTAATTTTTGAGTTTATTCATTACAAACATACAAAAATAAAAATCTCTCTTTATAATATTAATATAGACTACTAACCGCTCAAAAATTATTTTAAAATTGCTCTTTTTTTAAATGTATTTGCTATTAATAAATGTAGATTGAATTGCTCTCTGATAAATCCTGAGTTTGCTTGTAAAAGTTCATGTTGAAATCCGTTCAGCCGTTTCGAAATAAAACCCGCAAAAATAAATCAAAAAATTAAACACTTCGATTTTTAAATCGTGTAAAAAATAGTGTGAACTTAACAAAAAACTTTAATTTATAATCAAAGACAAACACTTTTAATTATTTATTTGTTTCTAATGACAAAATGTATAAACAGGAACGTGACTAAAATGTCTCTTTTCACTTTCCTCTTAATTAAAATGGTTCAAATAGCGGGTCCCGATGCGTAATATAACATTTGCATAATGCATTAAAGACATGGTCTTAATGGTTTTAGGATACTTTTTATTTTGTTTGTTGACTTGCCTTGAAATTTAATTAGTATGAAAGAAGTTTTAAATTTGCTACGGAAGTCGTAGCGCATCGTAGCCACGCGTAGCCTCATGCTACGAATAAATATTGTCTATTAAGTGAAGATCAATAATTGTCTTCCTCAATAAGTATTTTAAAATACATTTAATAATATTATTAATACAATAGTATGAACAGTTTTATTTGTATTATTAACACATAAAACTCGTAAAACAATCTCATATAACTTTCATATTACATATAATGAAAATAATGATTTTCAAAACAATATAGATACATGGAGATTTCTTTCTCAAACCTACCAAGTGGTAGAATATAAAATATTACAATATAACTACTTACGAGAATTGTAGTATATCCAATTATTGACCATTACAAATGTATTCTTGATATTTAAAAAAATATATGGGAAAATAGGATTTTTTTAAATTGTAACAAAACGATTTTTGTGACAAATATTATTTAATAATAGGGAAATTTTATAAAAAAAAATACGTTTCTAAAATAGACCCAAAAACTATTAACAGGTATCATTTAAACCGGTTTTCCTTTATTACTTACAGAATTTAAGCATTTCTTTGACAAAAATAGTTCAAGATAAGTTTTATATTCACCAAGAGTTATTATAACTCTTGGTTATATTAATAGCTTAAACCACAGAACTCAAACTCCCTCTTAAAAGCTGCATATATTTTTTTAATTTTTATTTCTAAGTCTGAGATTAATAATTCAATTTTACATTTATTACAAACCACTTTGAGCTTAAGCAGATGCTTAGAAAACTTTTAGAATATCTTACTACAATCTTATTTTTAAAAGCATTAAAGTGACTAATAACCTGATTTAAATAAACGTCATGGTCGAATATAGAATAAATATGTAAATAAGTTCTATTAGAAAAACTTAAAGGTTAAGCGATAATGAAGCCCAATTTTAATCGACTGAACTAATACTTCTAGTTGTATAATAATTTTAAGGAATGTCATTGTTTTATAGGAATGTGTCCTGAGTTTCTTTCAGGGTTTCTTCTGAGGAAGTGAGGATCATTATCATCCTGGTTATATCTTTTTCGAAACCCTACTAAAATAGAGTGAACATGTGACGGATTTCTTTGAAACCCATTTAAAGAAATCTCGATAGCAAGGTTGAGGCAAAAAGACTAGCAGACTAAACCTAAATTCAATTCTTGCTCGTAAGTTTAGGGGCATATTTGTTACTAGCATCCCTTACTCAAGCACCGAAGTAGCCACACTAGTCATTATTTCACTTTGGTTCACACCCAGTACCTTGTCACTCCGATGATCAGATTAAAAAAAAGTAATATTTTACTATGTCGTTTAAAAGCAGCAGTGTCTAATTAACATGTTTTCGTATCGAACCGCGTCACAGGCCAACCCCTTCCATAAATATTTCCCGATCAAATTATATTATAGGCCATTGAAAAAAATATGACGAGTTCAATTCTGGGAATTAACAACCGAGGGCGGTTCCAAAGTACAAAGTTAAAATGTGGAAAGAGGCAATGGCATGTGTTGAACGCGTGAGAATGGGACAACATGAATGGAATGAGGTTTAGCACAGTCGCAAGTCGACGCACGACGGATCACGGAGCAAACTGTGAGAATTGAAAGCTATACGATTTATTTATTAAACCCCTTGGCTCCGTTAGGGTAAACGAAACTATAATAAACTAATATCAACTTTTTTTAGTTGCTGTTGCAGGAAATATATTGATTTCTGTGTAGGCGTATAGCAAACAAAGATTTAATTAAAAAAATCTAAGTTGTCGCTTTTTTCTATTGTCATTTACTGCTGTTGTGAAAGTCATAATCAAGTCAAAGAGAAAAATCCACCACTGCAATACTGATAGTGTACAACCATGTTTTTGTAATGTAAAACTTTTCTTGTTTAGTCCTAGAATCTTTAAAGCGACACGGATCTTTTAGACAATATGCAAGGATCTGAGCCCTTATAACTTATATATACTAACATTTAAGCCATTTGTGCTATTATCAGAAGAGTGAACCTCTGGAGACGGAAAGGTCATGAGGAGTCTGGTATGACCGAAAGAAGATCGCGTCGGGAGAACTCTGTTTGTTAGGTAAACTTATTTGTTTTATATATTTTTATTTATTTATTCATTTATTCAAAATCCAAAGCTCTTAATATCAATTAATACCTACTTAATATTCTGAATACATTAATAGTTCAGAACATTAACAAATCTTATAGCAGAAGCAAGTTGAGACATTTCAGTAAGGTGCAATCAAGGTGCAATGCAGTTATTATAATAGTTTATACTCCAAAATCCAGATATGGGTCAAGTAATTTTGATCAAAGTGTCATATTATGAACCAAGGTTCACATTCAATCATTTCACATTGAAAATCAGATATTTGAGCGGTTAAAATATAACAGCTCTGTAATCAATGTGTACCTAATTCTGAAAATTAATAAAAAAATCAATGTCGATACCGATCAGAAACGAAAATCCTGACATCTCCCCAATTATATAACATAGCGAAGAACAATATACCTACAATATTAATGTGTGCGTCAGTTTATTTTATAAAGAACATTGCTCTTAACGCGCTTAAAGCAACTTGTACGTAATGTCTACGTGCATACCAATGTATAGAGAGAGCACTTCTATTTGCGCAGTGTATTAATAACATAATGTTAATTGTGAAACAAGTGTCTCTCTTCGCATTTTTGCGACATTACACATCACGCGTGACCGTGACTACGTGTCAAGATACTTCCACAAATGAAATCTTAAACAAACTTATTGGTACATACAAAGACTTCAATCATTTCTTCACTACACTCTCTTAAGTCAGCATCTTTTAAATTATTAAAATAATATTGTCAATTCGCTCTGGACTTTTTTCACTTTTTTTATTACTAGACTGGGTGACCGAGCTTCGCTCGGGCTAATGATAGGTTTAAAGTTTTTTACATGTAAGAAAGAAAGTCTATGACACCAGTATGAAACAGAAAAAAATTCAAAAATACTTGAATTAATAATTAATAAATCAAAATATTATAAAACGGGCAACGGTATTACTTTTGTAACAGTTCCATTAAAAAAAGCTACCTAAAACGATTTTTCTCGAAGATAAGACCCTGACAGATCGATTTCTAGATCTAAAAACCTCTAACCTTAGAATTTCGTCAAAATCGTTAGAACCGTTTGCGAGATCGTCGTGGCATACAAGAATTCCTCGTTTAGTATTATAAGATTTCCATAATGAATGCCTGACATCTAAAATTTACGTTATCATAATTATTATAATTACAATAATCGAAAGTCCAGCGAACTGGTAGCGGAGATTCAACTACTAGTATTAGTCCCTAATTTAAATTAGTAAATACGAGTAAACTATATTGTTTCATGAAGGCGCATAAAATTTTGGGGAATGTCGCTTTTTTGTTATGTTAGGCCGTGAGAATGGATCGCGTGCAGTCAACACATCCCATTAAATAAACACCATTTTGTTTAGGTACATTAGAACACCAAAACTGACATCAATTAATGTAACACTAATAACAGGGAACGAATTTTGGTCGAGGCTGTTAAGAGACTGGCATACTTGTTGTTAAATGTGGCCAAAGACCTATCAATCTTCGGGTTTAACCACTGAAGAAATATCCATGAAACGAAAATTTTCTAGAAAACAGTCTTTTTTTAAGCGAATTTGTAACGAAAAAGCTGAAAGAATATTGTCAAAGAACCTCTGCAGCATCAGAGGATAGCAGAACTACTTGATTATAGCGGATTGGCTGCGGTATCTTTTATTCACACACCATAATACAACAGCAAATGTGGTTTTGGTTTCTCAGAAGAAAAAGTTACATAAATATGTATAAAAATTTGTAACTTGTGTTAAATTCGATAGAATTTTCGGCCGCCATCAACAATCGGGGGGTTTTAACTATAACGTGCTCCAGCAAAATTTGTAGGGCTGGTTTTTGATCTCGAATGCTTTAGATAATTACATAAGTGCTCAATGGTTTACATTTAAAGGATTTGCTGGTTTTTCCGTTATAACAACAATAACGTCACGCAGTAGGTAACCTCTAAAAATCTAACAATCAGTGTATAAACAGAGAATAATAATATTGAAGAAGAAGTCGAACAATCAACTTAGTTGATAGAAACATGTTGAATTTGCAGGACACACAACAGTGATTAATTTAGATTATAAAGTACCACTGATCAATCTGATAATGGTTTCATAATAAACCATTCTCTGATGCAGTCACATTGTTCTAACGACACGTGATACATGAAGAAATAGAGCATAGACAAATAACAAAAATGCGTTCCACCGGAAAATGTGTGCGCCTGTTTGAATTGTCGTCGGTTCCCAGGAATGATATCTAATCAGTGAGATTTACACTATGTTACGATTGTGGCTGGATGTCCTGGCAACGCCAGACGGCTCTCACACGCTTTCCGACTAAATTAAATATTGATTAAACACCAGCATCGCACTGCGGCTTCCTTCAGATAACAAAGTAACTCACCACCTAGCCACCTACGTGCTGGGGGTTCGTCGGTTGTTTTATTTGCTTCTTATGAATGAACTTAGTATTTTTTTACTACTCAGACAAGATTATAATAAAAGTAGTCATTTTAAGTGATAAAACAGTATTTACTCGTATGATGGCAATCAACTAATTAAACCAACCTATTCATCTAATCATAATAACCAATTTAGGAATATAGTTAGCAAGCAAGTGAGATGCTCGTGAGATGTATAATAAAGGATTATAGTGGATGTGGGAAATGTTGATATTTGTTTGACATCCTGAGACTTGGGCCATTTTGTTATAGAACTTACAGAATGTCGTCAATATGTAAAATAATAATATAGCAGAAATATCAATAGAACATTTATTTATTTATGATTTATGATGAAGCCTTTTCCAAATTATGAACACTTTCAATCTAGGCGTTCATTTATAATGTAGGTACTTATGCTCAGTGCTAGGATTTTAAAGAATTGGTAGAATAGGGAGAGAAGTTAAACTTCTTGATGTCAGTCGCAGCAGAACACTGCTTCTACTTATCATGTTTCTGCTTTGAATAATAATTAACAACTACACACGTTTTTCTGCTGAAAGCACTTGTTAGTTTAAAATTAATATATAAATTTCTGATAGTTATTGACCTCAATCTCAGGTGATAGTAAATTAAGATGAGGTCGTAGATGAAGTTCACTTGCCTGTTAATTATTAATTATGTGTGAATTTGAATACAGTGGCATTAATGAAACGACTCTAAAAGTTTTTTTTTTTTTTTTTCAATATTATTACAATGTTATGTAGAAAATACCCTTAAATATATTACGTATCAACGGTATTTAATACAAACGTCTCGTGTTCAAGTTTAACGTTTAAATAATTTGAAAACTTCTTATAGAATACAGATGTGCAACAATTCATTTGTTTCAAGATAAACAAATTTCACCAAAACTTATTGTTCTGATTCGTTTTAACGACCAATTTCTGATTATCGTATTAGTCCAAAGATGATTGTAGCATACAACACCAGTGATATGTTAAACATATCGCTGCATACAACTATATTGTCGCGAATCTACAGGGTGGAATTTTGTAATGCCACCTGAAGGGAAAGTACTCTTAATACTGTAGATAGAAAATTTTACTCAAAGAAAACATTCCTTTATTTTTGAAACGAAAGAAAACTGCATTCAAAGATTTTCGAAAATTTGCTTGCCACACCCGGGAATCGAACCGACTATAATCTGTAAAAATTACACCCTGTACTTTTATTGCATCGATCGTTAGGGTCAATTATAAGGATGAAATCTCTCTAACAAACTTGATAAATTAAATGAAAGGAAAACCATGAAATCTTAAATTTTGAACTTCAACTCTCAACTTGTTTACATTCACATAAGATTTAATGTAAATTTGATTTTTCAAATTGATTACCTTCTTTTACATGATTTTCACATGGATAAATGACGTCAATGATAATTATTAATTACTAACATAAGTAAACAGATGAATCTTTGAGTTAAAGAGCTTTAACTTGACTCATTGAATTTATAAGTCCAGATTTCATGGTTTTCCTTTCATTTAATTTATCAAGTTTGTTAGAGAGATTTCATCCTTATAATTGACCCTAACGATCGATGCAATAAAAGTACAGGATGTAATTTTTACAGATTTTAGTCGGTTCGATTCCCGGGTGTGGCAAGCAAATTTTCGAAAATCTTTGAATGCAGTTTTCTTTCGTTTCAAAAATAAAGGAATGTTTTCTTTGAGTAAAATTTTCTATCTACAGTATTAAGAGTACTTTCCCTTCAGGTGGCATTACAAAATTCCACCCTGTATAATTGTAAATAGCAATGATATTGAAATGTAAAAGGGTTAGTTAGAGTCAGAAGCGCGTGATGAAGGTGGTCGTCCTCACCTCGGCGGATTCTTACCACAACTATGCACACTGTCAACAAGACAAGGCTCGCCGCACACACAGGACACAATATTTTTTCATGCGCGCACATGTGTTCGGCACCGCCCTTCACAACACCGAGACCACATACAAATATTTGTCTTCAATTCTTAAGCGCTTCGAACCTCAGACTTGGGAATCAATGAAATATACCAACAACCATATCTGGTTACACACTCATTCGAGAACCACACATACAATTAATTTTCACCTACCTGGGGAGCGCTTGAGTCAATACTATATGAGCCGTGTTGTTTATCAAGCTAGCCATCGAGCAATAGCCCTCCGACAAACATTTAAACTCATCCATTTATAATAATCAATGATAAGACGGTAACATTCCTCCGAGCGGACGATCTGCATCATACTAATACCTTACCTGTCAAACCCTTCCAAATAAATTAGCCTCTTCTAATGCTAAGCAGCGTCGGTAACAAAAATAAACCAAGTAACGGCGCAATCCATTAATTGACTGGACCTGCCGTGCGGCTAGGCGAAAAAACATCCATCTGATAAAGCGGGTAAGTGTTTACAGTTTCTCACGAGGCCCGATCAACCCTCAATGGCGCCTTGCTGATTGATAGTAGCGTGGCCGCAACCCATCTTCACACCCCCGCACTACGAAGCGTCGTTGCACATCTAATATGCACCTTACACCCCAATTTTAAAACTCATTTTACAAGTCCCATGATCAACTATGCACCTTAATCTTTACACATAACTTGAAGCCCTTTCGAGTAACTATACATCTTATTCCTATTATAAAAAGATCAATAGTTGAACGGCATTACACGCAATGAAATGCCCATTCAAAGAATTCTGCACCCTCATAGTTGGTTGCTATCCGCGGCCACCTCTAAGGAGAGCGACAAAAAATATTATGTTAATTCCTTATATCGGAACATTATTCAATGGTTGCCATAATAGCTTTGTTATCATTATTCTACAACATTCTCTTTAGAAACGCCGGCGGTCGGTTCCAACATTTTCTTGAGTTAATGGAAAAATTATATAATGCACTGTCATCCTTACAAAATTTATTTGACAATAAACTGAAAATTTTACTAAGTTTTTAAGGTATTTATTTTTATCATTTGCTTGTTTGGTGTAGATGACAAAAGGTTATATGTTTCGATATAGTTACTTTAAAAAATACCTTATTTGGTATTGACACATGTATTACCCTATTACATTCGTACCTACGTAACGCCTTGGCAGTCTATTAATGTTTATACTAATATCAAAGAGAAAATAGTTTTTGAGAATAAACTCAAAAACTATTTTGAAATTCTTTCACCTATAGAAAGCTATTTGCGAGTAAATTGAGCTTTGTTTTATAATTACGCGGACGAAGTCGCGTGCAACAGCTAGTTACCTTCTAGGCAAACAAGTACGGCATAGTTAATTTTACGCCAAATAAAATTAACTATCCCGTAAAAATTTTGCTCAGCATAAAAACCTTAAACATCCTATACACACTCGTGAAATTCAATACACACAAGTTGTAGCCTACACGCAACTTTTGTGTTCGTTTGTCATACAATAGGTGAAACAATTAATTTCCGTAATAGTGCGTATTGTTCATGGCCAAGGTTGCAGGGCAAGCAGTGCAGTTGATGCATTTGGTCGAGTGATTGCAGGTACCGAGGCGTGATCGCGGTGGGAGGCAGGCGGGCCGCGGGCGGGCCAGACTTGGCCGTTCGCGGCAAACGCTCTGTAATCCGCATAGTCGGTGTCGGCTTACGGCGCGGCGCCTCTCTCGCAGCCGCAATTATCATATTCCACCTAAACACATAATATTGTGCACGCAATTTTAAAAATAACTCGCGTCCGGCCCGACCTCAATCGGCCCTGATTTATAGCGAACGGGGCGCCCCACCGTCGATCGCCAGCGAGATTGTATTCTTCACACAAATAAAAATAAGTTTCATTCTCACACCGCACCGCTTGCAACTTAACTATTGAGTATTGGTGCTATTGGCCTTTACTACTAGACACGCTATGATGGCCGTTTTGACTTTTCAAAGTTGGTTCTGGCCTGGATATGAAAAGTGGTGGCAAGGCACACTGCGCTCGCACTCATTTGGGCAGACCGTCTGGCTGCATTAACTACCCTCTTACAGAAGACCACAGTGAAATAACGGCATGTGCTGTTGTGTTTCGGTAAGTGAGTAAGGGAAGGTACGCCAGAACCCTATATTAAATTCCCTATCTCTTCTGAACCTATGGTCGGCAACGCACTTGCACTTACACGTGGCGTTGCTTGTGTTATATGCTTTCTCTCTAATTTTCCAGTTGTAATGCATTTAATAATATAAAAAATATATAATTAAAAACTAGTTTGCATTCTAACAGTACCTACACCTGTACACTTTCAATGCCTTTTTTTAATTGACCGAGTTATATACGTTTGCCTTTTGCCCTGTTTCGTTTTTACAAGTTTTATCACGACCTTAAAGGTCACATATCTATAGGCGACATCAAATCTAGAGGACTGTCCCATGCCCAACGATATGGGATAGTTAAATTGATAATGCGTGTTAGTTTTAGTATATTCTTGGTTCAGCTTTAATCAATTGTAGTCATTCTTGGTTTAGCTTTAGATATTCTGCTGCTGCTAATGATACAACGTGGATACAACTTAACGTTCCTAACATTACTTAGAACGTATTGATCGACATATTCATTAATTGCAACTTTATTTTGGAAAATCAACGAATATTTTCCCCAATAAAGTCTCAATTAATGAAATGATCAGCCATCACTAGTCAAATCGACATCGTTAATATTAAGAGTTGTATACAAATTCAACACTAGCTGGTGCCCGCGACTTCTTCCGCGTTGGAAAAAATGCATAACGCCTGACATCTTTATTGCTTTTACACTTTTGCCAGGCGTTTGATTTTGAAAGTTCCAAAGTTGACCTTGCCGGAATAGAACTCGGGACCCGTGAGACGGAGCGTTAAGGCAAGCACGCTAACCGCTCACCCAAGGGGCTCGTCAAAAGTAAAAATATTAATTAAAATAAAATACATAATAATCTTCAATTCAAATATTTCCAACTATACCTCACGATTTTGTTGATTGCCAGTGCGCGCATACAATTTATGAATCAAATGCATGAATGAGTTTCTCGTTTGCCCACGTGTCGTTGTTCTCACGCCTGCCGACACCCAATGCTTTTTATCGCAGTTCCCATTTTTTTTTTTTCAAGATATGTCGCGTGGACTACATGTGCAGATCCCGGCGACCCCCCCGATGCGGCATGTTACGCCGGTTGTACTAATTACTTCATCGCGTCTCGTCTAGGAAAGGAAATACAGTTTGTACAAGAACCTTCAAAGGAGACGGATGTTTCGCAAACAAATGCCGAACTCTCTGACAAGCGTATCGGCGACATTGAATGACTCCGAGTGACTGATGATCGCGGCAATCGCGGTGACAATGCTGTATCTAGCCGGAAATAAAAACTAGTTAGCACAATAGAAATAAGACAAATTCTGTTCACGCGTGCAAATTAGTCGAGCCAACATTCGCACACTTAGACGAATTTAATGGAAGGCAGTTTTCTTTTTGTTCGCCATTAGATTAACGAACGGCTGTCACGACTTGGGGCCCGATATATTCGAATCAGACGAGTCTGAGAGCGAATCGTTTGTCGACTGACTGGCCTGACCGATTCGAGATGTCGGTACTTAAGTGCGATGCAATTATCTATATAGTAAACATACGTGTAATAATACAACCAACAATACACTATTCTGGCATGTATTCTTTGTTTCTTTTATTGAAAAGTTTTTTTCTTTGATTGTCCGAATTTTTATAATGTATTCTTAAGTTTATAGAAACGAAATATTATTCATTGGCTGATTTTATAATCGCGAAATCTCAAAAACTATTGAGACTAGAAATTTGGTCACTTGAAAGTTTATCTAATCTAGGGGTCCCCTAAGTAAGTATTTTTTTGGAAATTTATATTTTAAGGAGGGATATTAAGTTTGAACTATATATGAAACTTCAAAAATTAGTAGGATTGAATCCGCAAGTCTACGATTTACTTAATACGCATATTATAAAAGAGGCGCGTCTAATTTAAAGAAGTGATAACCCGAGGTACGAGTAACCTCTAGTAAACTTTAAACGCTACACTTACAGCAATTATTTTATGAATGGCCGCAAATTGAATAAGTGCTACACTTACATTAAGGCGCTTAGTGCCGCTAACTTTCTTAAGACTACTCCCCCTTTATGCCTAGACCAAAAAGCTTAAAAACATACATTTATCAAAGTTTAGACAACATTTGATTCATAGTTTTTCATATCACCAAAATTTCTATACTTAAAATTTTTTTAACTTAAACAGTGTGTTTTTGGCTTGAATTCCCTTCTGCTCCTAGACGGAAACGGCCATTGGAAATATTTACACGCTAAAAAATTAGGAATCGTTTGTACCTTAATCACAACATAGCATATGTAAATCAATCAACATTTTCATTCAAAACATCGAGATATAATACATAATTACGGTAATCGGCGCAGGTGTACCTACTTACTACTCCCCGCCCAGACGGCCATCGCCATTGACGACTGCAAGCGCCTTAAGTAGGTAGATACTAGACTTGAAGCGAAACATAGAATTGCCGTTTCCAAGTCCAAACCCATTACTCGAACTAACACAATAATTAACCCTAGACTAGACTAACATCTTGTCAATGATGTTTTTAACTCGTTTGTCTTATGCTGATATTTGTTTTTCTTAGCAAACATTAACATATGCATGTTTTTGTTGTACAATTATGATTTCAAATCGAGAACGTCACACAAAGTATTATTTGATCAAACGAGGCCGTCAACAGTTTATTCCTGATTCCGACGCTTGCGGGCTAGTCGTGGCGAAAATTACGGCCCTCACTCATCTAACCGCGATCTCGTGCGTAGCTGGCGCCCGCCCTCGTGATTCTCGCGATATTACTTATTATAGGAGAACACAAAATATTACTTCCAATTCAATAATAACACGATACTTTACTAGCGCGGCGCTTAATTAAAAAAAAAAACTGTTATTCCAACTTTTGAATTGTCTATTAAATTTAATACAGCAATGAATGTAAATTTTTATTGAACTAGAAAATTTATAAGTATTAGTTCTCGTCATAATATGTTATCAATATAGATCAATAAAAAGGATTTCAAATAAAATGCCCCTGTTTTATTTTATTATTTAATAAAATTAATTTTTACATCATTAGTTTATTTATAATTTAAATTGAATTTATTAACATAAGATAATATATTCCCACCTTGAGTATTTAATTTAGGTTAAAATTTCTCTACCCAATTGCTTGCATGCACAAATTCTGGAAGCTATTATTGAGTTTCTGTGAGGGAGTAAGTGCCAGAGCCCATTTCCCTATCCCAATCCCTTATCCCAACTTTATGGTTGGTATCGCACTTGCAGCATCTGTGGCTTTGCTTGTGTAAACGGTAGCAACCTACAATCAAGTGGACCGTCAGCATGTCTATCCACCTTAACATAAAAAAGACAACTACAAATAACTAGACAAGTTAAATGTTAAAATATTTAACTAAAGTCCGGTCGAGTTGAAGGGAAATGAAGTGTTGATTTTATATGTAGTGGTGACGCCAGCACTCGTTTAAGTCGCCTTCTCATCGAGTTCAGAAGCCACATTTCAATAAGGAGCCATAAACAAAGCAATTTGTCTGCAGTTGACAGAGTCACGCAGAACGACGCACCAGATCCTTGTCGTGTATCCATTATTTACTACGCATTTAGGACTTTTTTAATTTCATCTATTGAAAATCCTTAACGCATCAGAGAATCTACAGCCTTCAAGAGTAATTCGCTTTCAATTCAGCTTTTGTCCATAGAAAAAAACAGTTTAAGCTGAAAGGACTTTACGCATGTTGTTATACCATTCACTTCATGTACTTGCGCGCGCTAAGTGCCTCCGCGCCGCTGTACTTTCCAAGGTACACATTCACGCGGTTGCCACCGACGCGAGCGCGCGCATTCACATTTATTTTTTTTATCTTTGAACCCAACTCATAACAAAAATAATTGTTAAAAAACAAAGGTCAAGATTTCATTATTGTAACTAAATTGATCCTGTATCTCTACGAAGTCGAAGCCGTTTCCGTGGTCGCAGAAAGTAACCCGATGAAAACCTGAAACATAAAATATTAGTTAACAACATTTCTTTATCTGTCACAACTCCCTGTAACTAAATAAAACTATTTTAACGGATTTAAGTTGTGTATTGATTTTTAATAAACCCAACTACCACGGCTGCTATAAAGGTGTCGAAACGATGGGTTTTGTTATAAAGCAATACACAATTTAAATCTGTAAAAACAGTTTTATTTAGTAACATAACAAATACTTACTTTACTCAATACTTACATACTTTACATAAATACTCTCCGCCGTTGTTCAAAATTTTTTTCACTATAGAACAATAATGTATCGCCAAATAATTTTATGTCTAGAACAATTTAGCAGCGAGCTCTCCGACTATTTCATCAAAACTCGATGTTTGGTCGACTTTGTGTTGTGTGGATTTGTGGACTAATGATATACACAATTTAAGCTTTTTTATTTGGTCTCGTCAGTGGAAATAGGAATAAGTACCTACCAATATGAAAACCTTTAGGTACCTACAAGGTTTTTTATCATTGCTCGTTACCTACTAGTACTTATTTACATCTTAAAAATCATGTTATTCTGATCAACTTGAACTGAGAAGTGGTAAGCTTATAGTTACTAGTTAATTACTTAATAAATAGTTACTAGCGGCTTAATTAGCTTTGTATTTTGGGACGGCCTAGAAAAACTCAGTAGTAGTAGCCCTGACTTTATTACTATTACTTCAATGTCACGCGGGCGCGTGCGGCTGCAGAGCAATAACAACTCAACGTTTGAACTATAAGGTATATTTTTCCGCTAAGCAGTTGGCGAGGCAAAACGGTAGGCATTTAAAAAAGTTGTGATGGTCTTTTTGTTAGGGAGTGATTTATCTGTTACGGTAGTAACTACTTATTAATCTGTGGTTATACTCCCTGAGACTGAAATGTTATTCATATGCAGAAGCTATCAAATATCGTATTTACTGTCATTTTTCAGTTACGCATTCTAAGATGATAGGAGACCTGATGGCATATATATTTAAAACTAGCTGTTGCGACTTTGTTCGCTTAACTTTATAAAATATAGTCTATGTTACTCGGTTATAGATAATGTAGCTTTCTATAGATGAAGGAATTTTTAAAATCGGTGTAGTAGTTTTTGAGTTTACTCAATACAAACAAAAATACTAATCTTCCCTCGTTATAATATTAGTATGTACCTATAGTTTTCTTCGAGATGTTGTAAACCGTCTTTTCTTCTTTAGATTAGTCGCCTTTTCAACTCTAGGGACGGGAGTTTATAAGCAAGGAGTTCATGTGAATGGCTTTGGAATGTACATAGGCATTTTAAGTAATTTGGCATCAGCATATTCTTATGTGATACACAAAAAATGCCAAAGATAAAATATTGATGTACGATTAATCTTAATTTCCATCTCGTTACAACATGAGGCTCTTCGTGGGAGCTGTAAACTTTTTGCAGGCTCAGCAGCTCGCCTACATTCTATCAAGGGGACTAACAGCTTGCATGCTGCCTTTTATATATTACATACGTTGGATGTACAAATAGATTATATCAAGAATTAAAACCAATTCGTAGCAGATCGTAACTAAGTCCAAAATTCAATCACATATTCAACAACTGTACATCGAACCAAGTACCTACAATTTTTTTTGCGCGACGTCTGTTTCTTGTCTAAAACGAGATACGGTTTTTTTTACCTTTACTTACCTACTTATTGCCTTATTTTCCTTGTAGTATTGTTCAGGAAATACATAGAAAAATGCCACTAACTGTTACTATGTTCTAAAGATTTTTTTAATAACGTAGTCAAATTGCCATGTTTTGAGTTTTGACAAAAAGTCGTTGGGGGTATCAAAGCATAAAGAAATAAAATAAATGTTGAATAATATCTTTGTACTTTTGTTACTTACTCGTAGAGTAATTCCGTTCTGGGTTCCCTGGTTTGATTCGAAATGAACTGGTTTTAATCTGTAAACAGCACGTGTGCTGTTGTGTTTCGGTGAGTAAGTAAGGGATGCTAGAGGCCGATTTATACCTCGTACGTCCCGATTTTATGTCCCACATTCCAAAAATTTCCTCGTTTGTCCCTTAACAATATTCGATTCCTGGTTTTTCCCGAAAACTTAAAAACTTTATACCTAGTACATTGCCATCCTTTATCAGTTGACAGCGCACTTGCAACACCTGTGGCGTTGCTTGTATTATAGGCGACAGTAGCTACCACCTACCGTCAGCCTTAACATAAAAAAATCTATCCGTATTTTTTGTGTTATTTACCTAGTCTTAAATTCCGTACATGTGCATAATATTTGGCAAATGATGTCACCCTACTTGCGGAGCACACTCGATGCTTCCTGCGTTCAACTCAATTAAAACTCATTGCAGGGGCGTGCGAATTGACCGGACTACTTCGACTACGGCGCCCAAGTCGACCCAACCCCACAGGAAGTAGTCCTTCAAGTGTTAGACCAACGCGTCTTGGCGTTTTCGGTCAATAAACTCCAATGAGTGGCGATGTTCTAACTTAGCAGCCATATGCTCATCCCAATTATTAACGCGACTATTAAGAATATTTACCAAATTTATTACAAACCGGCTGACCTGGCGAACTTCGAGCCGCCTCTAATGTACACCAATGTTTTAAAATAAAAACCTGTTCCATACAAAATGTATGAGAAAATAAATTTTATTCCTATTTTATTTTGTTATTCGGGGCATAGATAAATTAAACAAAAATTAAGATCATAAAAATTGGGTCAGCCGTGACTTTCTTTTATTATTATACTTAGGCTAGCTGATCCTTAAAATGAAAACCCGTCCCGTACAAAATGTATGAGTAAATGAAATTTACTTACTTTTTTTTAATATTTCAGATATTTTAATACTCGTAGTTATTCTGCTATTCGGGGCGAAAATAAATTCACCAAATCAAGTCCATAAAAATGGTTCAGCCGTTCTCGAGTTACCAATGGTGTAACTAACACTATACTTTCATTTATATATTAGACTAGCTGTTGCACGCGACTTCGTCCACGTAACTTTATAAAATATAGCATATTATGTTACTCGCTGATAATATAGCTTCCCAACAGTGAAAGAGTTTTTCAAATCGGTCCAGTAGTTTCGGAGCCTATTTAATTCAAACAAACAAATCTTTCCTCTTTATAATATTAGTATAGTTGATTGTGCCCCAGACATCGTTCGTACGCGTGGTATTTATAATAACAATTAGGTTGTGTTTATAAATATATAGAAAAGCGCATAGGAGATCGTACCACTTACAATTAAGTGCACGTCAATCTGCATTAAAAAAATTACAATATCCGTTTCTTAATTAAAATTTTGACGTATAATTTATAATGAACCTTGGCAAAATATATTTTAAAACGATTGCTATTAAATAAAAACAATAAGTGTCTTTCGATAGGTCGCTATATATTCCTTGTCGATTCATTTATTGGATCGATTTCGATCTCAATCGAAAGTGACTTATTCGAATATGAGAATGTGTGCGTCTGCGTAATATGTACCTATGTACATGTAAGATCTATATACACAGGTAACTGTTTAAACTTTAAAACATAGTTTTATTTTTCATATAAGTATTATATTTATACTTACTATAGATATTATTTTATCCTACATATATTATATATATTTACACATAATATATTATAAAGCATCGGTCCCTTTGGCAGAGTCCCAAGAATGCTGGCTGCATTACCTCGTTGTATGGCAATACTAAGTAATCTGTTGACCAAGGTTTTATTCGATTTTTATTTTTTCCTAAATATATTATTCACATAGGTTTAAAATACTTTATTATATTTTATACCTACATATTATTTTGTCAAAACAAGTAACATGTTTAGGCACACATCACGTTCGGAATCATATTCATAATAGGGCGATTTAACTATCATTAATTCTTCTCATGCATCTGTAGATGCTTCTTGAGGGATACGATAATGTCGTCTTTGGAGAATAATGTCAACTATTATATCAAAGAAATGTCAAGAAAAAAAATCCATCATCAGGTTTACAGAATGTTTATGGAGAATCGGCAATTAATAGCTATTAATTAATTACCTTGCATGCATTCCAACGGACGGAACGATAACTTTTTGCAAGCCATCGCCAATCTATACTGAAGAAAACAAACCCAAATATAGAAACGTTTGCATTCCGATACTGGGATATAGTTATGTTAATGTATTTAACAACACTTAATAATATAGGAAGCAAATCCTTCAAGTCACTGTGGAAAGCTGTTTTTTACACTTCTATTTGTTGCCAAAGTCTCCATTACGCTGTTGCCAATCATTAATTTTATTATAAGTATGCAGAAACATTTACTTTGTTTATACAATGCAATAAATAATATAGTCGTTACGTACAAGTTTGAAAAAAGCTTGTTAGGTACTTCGTTTCTGGTAATAATTCTGAAATGGAAAACCTTTTAAAAATATTACAACCTTTATCAGGATTGAAATTGTCTTTGTGGCATAATTCCTCAAAACAGTTAGCAACTGGAAGGATTAGCAACTAGACAGGACGGATTACGAGCTCAACGATGTTTTCATATATTATACTAGTGGGTGCCCGCTACTTCGTCCGCGTCCAATCGCTACCAAACTTCACAGGATTACCCGCTAGACTAATCTGAAGGTTGTCTGAAAATTTAATCAAAATCGGTTCAGCGGTTTCGGAGTCCATAGGGAACTAACATACATACATACACACATCGCCTTTTATAATATAAAGATATGTATAGAATAGATATATACTTTGTAGTTACACTACACTATTACAAATAAAAACAAACACAAATCATTGCCGTTCTTAATGAATTCAGAAGCAGATCTCGCGAACAAGTAGGGGAGATAGGGGAGCATTGGGCACTTTTCTACTTAAATGAAAATAAAACTGTTATTTTTTAATAAAATCAACTATTTATTTCTAATATCAATGGCACATACATTTGACTCAAATTATTGCGACGAATAGTTATACAAATGTAATCAGTCTCAAAGTTGCATGATATTTCCTGAACCTCGCCATAAGTGCCCAAACCTCCCAATGGTTGGGTGGTTTGGGCACCTCTGTGGGAGGTTTGGGCATTGTATTGCATACGCCACATAATACCTACTAAATTATTTTGATATGTTATAACTAAAGTAACTTAACAAATAATAAAGATTACATGCTCAAAAATCAGTATTCTTAGATAAATAATAAAACTTATCTAATATTTGGTATAACCCAGATAGGCTTATTAAAAGTGTATTTGGAGTTGCCACGTTTGATCCATATTTTTGGTTGTGGCAATTTAGTTTTAATGTCTGTTAATGGGACACTTGAAATGTCTTCGATATCGGGATACATAAATGTATTTCGAATCTTGCTCATACGCAGAAATTTAACAGTTGCCATGGAGGGATCAACTTCTTTAATTTGTCCAACATAGTGATAGGTAATTTTTTTGGTGTCAAATTTGACCAAGACATAATCGTTGACTTTGAAATTTCGATCTAAAATAATAACATCATCTTCGTCAAACGATTCTTCTTCTGATGATTCATTCTCTATTTCATCATCGCTGATAATTTTCTTTTGTTTCTTCAGCTTCGATGTCAATGATTCATCAAGTTTGGGCATTCTTTTAGAGGCTCTTTTATTTTTTTTGTCTTCTTTGTCCTTATTCTTTTTTTGTTTTTCTTCTTCTGCCATTTCTATCAACCTCTTCTCGGGTGTGTCCGTCAATATTCTAGTTTTTCCTTTCTTCCTCTTCATTCCAACCAATTTCCTGGGACCAGCCTTCGGATATGGTCTGACAGACTCGGGAGTAATTGCCACAGTTTCTTTACCTACGCTCCTAATTGGAAATTGAGGCTGTGAAGGCCCAGGAGCTACCATGTCATTTGGACTAGATCTACTTCAGCATTCTGATTTTGTTCTATTGAAGGTTGTTCTGCGGGGACTGGGTTTGTTGTTGGTTGTTCTGCAGGAATGTTATCGGTATCAGGCAAACAGCGGTCGGTCACAGAAGAACAAAGGAAATCTTCATCTGTGAAAATGTTCGAGTTGAAAGGCCATATGCCAGGTTTTTCGAATCCTCTTTGAATGTTCTGTTGCTTAAATGCACGTGGAATAGCAACAGCGGCTAATTTTGGGATTTCGTAAATTGTGACCGTTTTACCTGGATGGCACGTCAGCCAGTCCGTTACAGCCGTATTATAGAAATTTTTCAACGGCCCATAAACAGTCAAATCAAGGGGTTGCAGTTTATGGCTGCAGTGTGGAGGAAAAGTCAGTAAAATGATACCAGATTCTTTACAGAAATCGAGAACTGGCACAGAAATATGACTGTCGTGATTATCCAGCAACAGAAGAACCGGTGAGGAAGGTGTTGCTTTACTATGCTTTGCAAAATGATGCATAAATTTTAAAAAAATTTGGTGCTGTCATCCATCCTGAAGGATGTGCTGATCCATCTGACCCAATAGGAGCATTGTGTAGCATAAATGGTTTAAAATTCACCCGTGGAAATATGAAGTAGGGCGGTATAGAGTTTCCTAAAGCATTTATTCCGCAACATACAGTGACGAGCGTACCTCTTTCAGCAGAAGTTGCTTGTCCAACTTGTTTGGTTCCCTTAGGAGCGACTACTTTTTGAGTTCGCTGAACAGTGGACAGTCCTGTTTCGTCGATGTTATAAATAGATTCTGGCCCAAAGTGATAACGCTCATATACTGCTTTAAGATTTTCGAAGAAATCTCCAACATTCTTTCTATTGAAGCTGGTGGCTCTCGAGAGACTGGTAGGTTCCGGTGTGCGTATTGATAACTGTGGTTGTCTTATGAGAAACCCTCTCATCCAATCTTTTGATGCTATTTTATTTTTAATCCAATTTTCTGGTATATTTTTCTTCAGTGCACAAGCATAGTCATAAGCCATTTGACGCGTTTGCATTTTTGACAGTCCATAATTTAATTTTGATGATGTTGTGAGATACTCTGATATTTTTTTTTCTTCTTCTTTGGTGAATATTTGATTGGATATGAATTTAACAGAAACATCTTTCACAGTACCTTGTTTTAAATATCGTTGAAGATTCGATCTGGGTATGCCATATTTACTTGCAGTAGTTTTAATTTTTCCTCCTTTTGAAACTTCGTCTATGGCACGTAAGATTATCTCTTTAGGAATTTCACGTCGCTTGTTCTTCTTTTTAAATTGAAACGGCATTTTGTCTAAAACAAATTATAAAAATAATCAAATAGTCAACGGCAAAACAAATAATATGAAACAACAAAAGTGTTACACCGAATCATCATAGTAATGGTGGGAGCATTGAGCATGCCCAAACCTCCTTTCAGTATTAGTGCCCAATGCTCCCCATACTCTCGTTTTGCAAATTAAGCCAAATATACATTTTATTATTCAAACATTATGTATCAATTTATAGGTTAATATTATCTTCGATAAACACACATTTACGTATAATCAAAGAAACTTACGCCTTTTCACAGATTGCTCTGTTATTTCCTTTGAAATCACAACAAAATATTTACTTTTGGGTGCACGAAACCGTCAACCGCATGACACACTGACAACTAAACGAAATGACAAATGACATTAGTCTAAGCAGTGTTGCCAGTTGTTAAACTAAACTACCACAGTATACAAAAATAAATATCTACTACACGTCTCTAGTTACAAGGTGGTGCCCGAACCTCCCGACTGCCCAATGATCCCCTATCTCCCCTACTCATCAACGGTCATTAAGTAATTTCATGGGTGTACCCGGCTAATTAACGTAATAAATAATTCTTGTAAGGTAATCTGTCTATGCGAAAGAGTCAATCCGATGTAAAACATGTATGCAGTAGGCAATGCAAACTGATGGTAAATTATTTCGATCGTTTGCTTGTAAGGACAGGATACATTACACTGCTTGGGTACTGACTGGGTATAGAGATGAGGCGCGTCGTACCGCGTCCGACGCGATGAGGCCTACGTTTTCTGTCTACGCCACACACCAGCCATTCAAGGCCCCCGAGTCATTGGCACGTCCGTGGTTTT
Source organism: Synanthedon andrenaeformis (assembly GCA_936446665.2). Classification (NCBI taxonomy): domain Eukaryota; kingdom Metazoa; phylum Arthropoda; class Insecta; order Lepidoptera; family Sesiidae; genus Synanthedon; species Synanthedon andrenaeformis. The sequence goes on along the minus strand of OW387781.2, from coordinate 4,662,731 downwards.
GCCTAAAGCGGTTATCACACTTTACAATTTGAAGGAATCCAATTTAGGAACCTAAGTAGTGAACTAGTGATCACACTACACTAAATTGATTTCTAAATCGAAGACATAGAATTGAAAATAGATAAAATCAAAATTGGATCCAATCTGTTCTAACTGCGATTACATTTTCCAATTTCCTAAATTGGAATCCTTCAAATTGTAAAGTGTGATAACCGCTTAAGCTCGCCCGTCGACCGCCAAATGATGAAATGACTCAATGCTTTATAGGGCACCATTGAATAAATCTATTTTTTGCCTAACAGTCATTATTTGCATGCCCTTGCCGGGTAGATGTTCTACAGGATTATATACAGCAGTTACAGGATTTATATACAGCAGTTACTTAGTATACTCTGACTACTGTATATAAAACCTGTAAATAAATTCATTTTATTTATTGGTTTAGTAGAGGCAGGGCACACACTGCGTTTCGCAGTCATTTGGGCAGCCTGTCTGGCGACAGTAACCACCTCCTTACGGAAGACCACCGTGAAATAACAGAATGTGTGCTGCTGTGTTTTTTAGTGAGTGAGTAGGGGATACCAGAGTCCATTTATATCCTTTCCATATCCTACTAATCCTAATCATACTATTGTTGGCAATAGCACTTACAGCATTTGTGGCGTTGACACATAGCATCAGATGACACGTTGACACATATCTTTATATGAAAAAATGTCTGAAATAAAATTGTTTCTATAAATTTAAAAATTTATAGTTAAATTTTCATAGTTTAATAATCAAGGACTTTGTAATGTTTTATTTGTTTAAATTTTTATATGCATATTATTAGCATTAGACATAGCCTTTCACTATTGCTTATAGAGATCCTCAATTCATGCTGTCATAATTTTTTTTTACATTAAGTACTTCAAAAATTACTATCCAGTTATGACCCGCTACCCGCTGCATTATGGTAGAAATTTAATTTAAAAAATGCCCATTACATTATTTCAGCAATTGTACCTTAAGGTTATTTTAATTATATTACATTTATATATATAAAAACATATATATATATATATTTTATGAAGAATTCTTGTGAAAAGTAAACCGATCAGTAAGTAAAAGTAAAGTAACGATTACGGAAGAATTTATCACATAACGGATGTTTACCGCAGAAAAACCAGTTCCATGAAAGATGCAGCAATATTAATTTACTTTTAAAATAATCACTGACTTATGTTAATTGCTATGGAGAAGCCAGATCCTAGACATTCCTGAAACGCGACAGGGTTACGTATGGAACGAGAGGCCCCATTAGGACGCCGCAGCGGGTGTTCCCAAAATAGAGGCCAATTTTATTATTCAACGAACCGATTCGAACTGGTTTTGTGGTGCCGGGGCGCCTAATCCGTTGGAGGCGTTCACACTCTTCAAAAGAATTCGTAAAGAGATGTAGAAATTCTTTCCAAACTGCGGTTCTACGACTTTTCTAATGTTAAAAATCTAAGGAATAAATTATTTTATGTCCTCATATATGTTAAGTGATTCGACTGTGTTTGAATGCAAGATATTTTTTAAATATATCCAGGTAATAAGTATATATGTATAATGTTTTAGTTTCATCAAAAATAGAGAATTATTTAATTCTAAAAAAAGATTAATTCGAATTATGTGTTTAGAAGGATGTTAAGGGATGGCATACCTAGTCCATGTCCTTATCCTTAATCCTTATCTTATACTTGACCTAACTCCTTATCTTGATTCTTACTCTTCAGGATATCTTTCTTGATCAGGAGCAAACTTACAAAGACCCCCATATGTTTATTGTGTTTACAGACGAATGTTAACCGAATTTGATAAAGTCATGACTAGTTACGTAAGTATTGGTCCGTGTCATGGCGCATACGAAGCACATGCCTTCTAATGTTAACCACATGACAAAGTCAATGTTTTCTATGTGTAATAAGAAGCACACTTTTTATACTAAACCGCGAAATAAAGAGTCCACATGTTAGGAACAAGAAAACATTTACGCACATGATAATGCGAGGAGTTTTGCCCCCAGAGCGTGACCATGAACTCGAAGGATTACGTTTATCTTTCTGTATCATACATACAAGCGACATACCGCAGATTCGGCAGATGGTTGCCAAAAACGACAGCGATAATAAAATAACTACGCGAGGCCCCCATTATACTCGTAGTTATGAGTTTCGTAAACGTATCAAGCACAGCTTTTATCTACAATGCGAGTCATCATTCCAAAATAGGACACGGTTTGTGTAACGCAACGCCCATTCAATAAAAAGTGGATCAATTGTTCAATTATAATTAAAAGTTAATACATTTAAGTCTTTTTGAAATGATTCTGATGGTGCCCATGGTAGGTGGTTGCCGCCGCTGGTGTTTCAAGTGCGACCATAGTAGGTTTATGGATAGCAATTATGAAGGGATAGGGAAATGGGCTCTGGCATCCCTTACTCACTCATCGAAACACAACAGCACACATGCTATTAATATTTCACGGTGGCCTTCTGTAAGGGGATGGTTACTGCCGCCTGACGGTCTGTTTCTTATTGAAACAAGTTATATATTCCTCAGCTTAGATACTACAACGGTTATTATTATTTATAGTTCGTGTATAGTTTTTATGTCGTTTATATATAAAAAAAACTGATTATGTAACAATCGCTGTCAATTCTTTCCCACGAGTGAGGTGAGGCCAGACATTAAACAGGCTAGGATTAAATAGCTTGGAATACGTCATTTTTCTGTTTTCGATTAATATAAGTAGGCACATGTTATCTGTCAATACCCACCCAAGTTATTGATAAACTGGTTTTTAACAATGGCTTGAGGGAATAAATTGATGGTCATGATTTATCTGTTAATTACAGTAAATTAATTGATATAAGTAAATATGAAATTAAAATAAAGTGATATACTCGTATGTTCTTTTCAATTTGCTCTGTATTAATTATTTATTATTATTTATTACACATTATTATAGGTACAGTATTTCGAAGGCCTCATCAAAATACATGTTTTTCAATTTATCATAAGTAGAATTGTTTGTGCTTATAATACCTATTTCTATTAACAAGTAAACGCTTTTAATCATATATGCAATTATGCTGTTAAGTAAATTAAAATATAACTAAGTAAATTTATTTCTATGGAACTAACTAAATACCTACTTTTATACCTAAGTTACTATACATAAGAGGCAAGGGACTATTCATCCTGCTTCCTAAGTTACTTCGTTTTTTTTTACTACTAGTACGTGCTAAAAATACCTGACATTACTCTGACATAATCCACCATACACCTCCAAGGTCTTTACTGTGGACTTGTTATTCCGGATTTTATTTCACACTTCCGGTCTCAAGTAGGTACAAATCAAGTTTTACAAATGATTATATAAGTAATTGTCTTATAAAATACTGGCACCTAAAGGGCTTACAGAAAGATGAGCACGCGCGACCTAATTGAATTCAAAAATCTTAAAACATTTTTATAATGTGACAACACTCAAATCTATATTCCAGCTTACTATATTAGGGACTATAAATAATAGAGACATGTCTTAGCTGTTGAAGGGAGGAGGTTAAAATCCAAACCTATACTTTCAAACAATTTTCTCCACTTTAGAAATGAACCATTCAAAGTTGGCTCTGCTCTGGAGGCAGGGCACACTAAGTTTTGCAGTCATAAATTGGGAATTAGTTTAGGTATCAAGTTAGGTTAGGTTAGGTATCCATTAAGGTTAGGAAAACCGTATATTGGTTCTGTACTGCCCGTCATACCTACATAATTTAAAAACATGGTTACAGTCGAATGAATAAATCGATCCGTTTCTATGTACCTAAGAACTATCAATATCAGTCTCGCATAAGAAACACTGGTCCTGCAACAGTGAATGTCAGCGAGTACATCTTATAGGTTACGACTCCATTTGTGTATTATTAAAATTGTAATTGTAGTGATGATCTTGTCTGCGAAAAAACCATTCAGTGTTCAGTTCACACGACCACTAACCGCATTCTTAAGTGCGGTCTTACCAATAAGGATGGACTTCGGAGACGCGTTCCTCTACTTACTCGTAACAGCAACTGATTATACGAACCACATTTTTGTTAGTGCAGCTCTCGTAGAGGTGTACGCCCGATATCTGATATATTATTTAACTACTAGCGACCCGCCCCCGGTGTCGCACGGATTTGAAATTTTTAAAAATCCTTTATTTATCTATCCTAATAGATCTATACTAATATTATAAAGAGGAAAGATTTGTTTGTTTGCATTGAATAGACTCCGAAACTACTGGACCGATTTGAAAAATTCTTTCACTGTTGGGAAGCTATATTATCAGCGAGTAACATGGGCTATATTTTATAAAGTTAGGCGGGCGAAGCCGCGTGCAACAGCTAGTATATAATATAATTTGCAGAAAAAAAATTACACCTGTACGAAGCCGAGAAAGGGTCACTAGTAAAATATAAATGCCTTAAATATTCTATTCACAATGACGAGGCATTGCTAATTGATCAACTTAAAAATTCCAGATTACTTACTAAACATGCGCAAAATATCGCGTGTTAAAAGTGCACTAAATTCGCGAGGCCTACGGCGAATTAGCCTCACACGATACAAAGTATAAAGAGCCGCGGCCCGAAGCTTGTAAAGTTGTAACACACTATGTATGTGCTGTGTCCATTTGTAAGACAATTATGAAAGGCGAGGCGTTTCGGCCAGAACACTGCTGGTAAGTGGTTCCCACGGGGCGGGTGCCGGCAATAATTCCGGTTTTTGCTAACTCAAATGTTTGTTGTCAAATTAATCTGAAGTTACTTAGTATGCGTTGGCCGACCTGTTCAGCGACCATTCATTCATAGCGGTTGGAATGCTAGATAACTTGTGGCCGTGGCTCGCCTCGACCGACCTTCGTCGATTGCAAAAAAAAACCGAGAGCCATGGTCCGCTTTGTACGATCAGGTAATATGGTTATTGGATACTTTCAAGAACCATTAGTTTGCTTCTTTCTTACCTAAATGATGCTTCAATACATATTAGTTCTAAAGATCATCTAGCTATATTAAGGTACTTATATAAGATTATAAATACATAGTGTGAATTTAGTGTGTATTTGGTGTAAACCGGACATTCTAAAACGTCCTAAAAGCAAAATGTCGTACATTATTCTAGACGGGCATAAGCTATTTATCTATATCCACATATGTTATAAAAAAATACGGATTTTGATAAGGTTTTCAGTAACGGAAAGAGCGAAAAATGTGGGAGGTTTTGATATGATTTGCAGAAAAAAATGAAACCGTTTGAAGTCGGCGGTTAGTCGCTAGTAGGTATAAGGTATACAAAGACTTCCAATTACATCCGAGCAAAGCCGTGGTCACTGCCGCCAGACGGGCTACCAAATTCATGCCCTGCCCCTACTGTTATTATTGTAATAACTAAGTTATTACGTAATATTCCCTCAACATTTTCACTACTTGCTTATGTTTCGCTTGGATTCGAAGAAACCAGCAGAAAACCACCAAATTTTGAGAGAATTCTAGTTTTTTTGGTCGTTCAATTGCTATCGTGAACCCAGTTTTGTGTAATTATATAAGTTTTTACTTGAAAGAGTTGTTGCTACGCCCGACTTCTTTCAAAGTCACTAACCTCACCATCGCCGTCGTACGCTTAAAGTGATAGAATTTTAATTACATTTGTAACATCGATTTGTCTGGATTTCATTCTAAAAAGGAACACGTTTTGTGTTCACATTATTTTATTATTACTAAATGTCACTTTATCTGTGTACTAACATTCAATTAAGGAAATCTAAGAGTAATGAATAGCTGACCTGTCATACCTACTAATATTATAAATGCGAAAGGTTTTACTCTTTCACGCATTAACATCCGTTGAGTCGGATGTGCCTAGATAGCTAAAATTTGAAACATAAGTTTATTTTATAACGTAAGTATCCGTTAAGAAAAAGAATTTTTGAAAACATCAACTCCGTGCGAAGCCGAGGGCGGGTCGCTAGTTGTCTTATTAATATCTGCACTTCTATACAAATTTTATGTCTTACATGAACAGTGACGTCAGATGAATTTATTTTAGGATAAAATTCGGTCTGAAAGATAGTGTGATGCAAGTGTTTGGGGGCCTCTCTCGCTGAAACCCATCGGCACCTCCGCGGTGACGTCATACCCGGCGCGACTCGCACCGATCAAGGACAGTAAACATTCACCAGGTCAACGCTCGCCGCTGTCGCAACTCGCGCTACAATTCGATCAAGACAGGCCCTGCCCCAAGTGCCCCATTGCTGACAGATGCTCTTTATAGGGCGGAACGGAACGGACAAGTAACTTCTCTATAAATTCCATTATGTACCACCTATACACAGGTCAAAAAAGACATTCCCAGAAGTGACATCTTTTAGAAATTAATGGTGTCGGACCCTTTGGACCCACTAGTTTTGACCCGCTTAATAAAAATATGCTAGTAAGTACTTTGGAAACGTGAAGTATTTTCTGCGTTATGTTTTAATTAAGCTTTATAATCAAAGAACGAAGAACATTACTGTGAACAAAGAGCATTTTCCCAGACTTTAAAATAAAGTAGGTACCCGATTCCCATGTAAGTATAAAATTTACTTAACTTAAAAAACCTCATAATAGATAAATACTACTAATCTGTTAAAGATAACATAATTAATGGGCACAATGTGAAAGTTACATATCTCATTTATTAATGTAATATAATTTAATTTTTTTTTTATTAAAATTTTTGCTTTTAATCACCAAAATTCTTTAAAAAAAATTTTCTATGACAATAATTAATATGAGAATTATTTAAAAGTAATAGTGAAATAATGGGTTCTTCAGCCAGCATTAATTCCCCTTACGGAAGACCACCATGAAATAACAGTAGTTGTGTTTCGGTGAGTGGTTAAGATATGCCAGAGACCATTACCCATTATCCATAATTCTACTATACTTAGTCGGCAGCGCACTTGCAGAAATAACTGTTGCAGTAACTTGTGCTTTAAGCGACCTGCGACGGTAACCATCTACCCACCACCAAGTCTGCTTGTCCACAGTAAGCCTGTCTGTCGACCGTCACATAAAAAAACCATGCTTGGAGTGGACCGAAGGTTAATATAATATACAATTTGTAAGTATATATATAACTTAGATTTGGATAATATACCTAGATAACTTAAATAAAATACATTTCTCAAAAGCAGGCAAAAGTATTTTTTTAAATCCAAAATATCTGACCAGATAAAGTACACTTTGCGTATCTAATGAAAAAATGACCATAATTTATGATATGATAAGCAGTTGATGTCACCAAGTCGCCCAATCGCCATGCATACTTCAATTTGTATTTCGTAAGACGATAAACAAGTGTAGGTAATATTTGTTCCATCGTGTGAATAAAATCAACTAAATTTGTCGCGATAGTTGAATATGTCCTTCGGCATCTAGTATAAGCCCACCAATGAAGACTTTTGGCGATGAGGAAATGTTTAGTCGATCCAGTGGCTACGAGAAAATGTCTTGTTGATTGCACTGAAACATAATATATTTTTAAAACTCAATTCCTGAATTAAATTATAAAAGATAACTACAATTGTTCTGCAAAAATTTGCAAAATTGACAAAAAATTTCTGCAAATACTGCACAGAATAAATACTATACAGACAGAGTACTACATGAAGGTATATACGAGCTAATACGAACACAACAACTGAGGTATACTTTGACTGCTTCACTAGTTATAAAGGTCTGACAAATTCTATAAGTCCACCTTTTTATTCGTCCATAGCTTGACAAATATCAAACCAAGTAAAACTTTGGTCTCTTTCAATAATTACTTAGGTACGTACTTGTTTGTATTATTTTATTGTAATTAACGATAATAATAATTTAATAATACAATGAGATAATAATACATTTGTCGTGTACATGGATTACAACATTTATTTGTAACTAGCTGGTGCCCACGACTTCGTCCGCGTTGAAAAATATTAAGTAGCCTATCCTGTGTCCCGTACGTCCAAATATTTATGTACCAAGTTTCATGAAAATCAGTTAATTCGTTTCAGAGTTATGGAGGAACATACATACATACAGAAAAAAATTCTAATTAATTCAATTTAGTTTCAGTATCATGTATAGAGCCTATAAACACGATATCTTTGAAAACAAAGTAACTTACTCCATGACTGACCCTTACAGATTTATTATTAGTATTGATTGCTATGCTCCGAAAAATATTGTAGCTGAATACGAAAGCTATACTATGTTATATTATTTGTAAGATACCAATATAATAACTGTCACTAGAATTCAGTAAATGGATGCGATTATTATCCTATTCGAAACGCGGAAGCTGGTTATCTTTAGTTAGAGGAATGTTCTTAGTCATTACATTTGATATAAGAAATATGATCTCAGATGATTCACTCCATCTAAGAAATCAATTACCGAATTGTGACAAGAACATATAATGTTTGATAAGAGCAATTTACTGACTTAGAAAAGCGGAACACTTGTCTTATGGGAACTGTCTGCCTGTTCAACGGTGCCTGTCACGCTACTTTCTAACTACTTCATTGTAATAACATCACTTGTTCTTTGTTAATACTTATTGTAAATACATTAGAAGTGAAGGATCAAGTGAAGTGAATCATTTGATTATTTTTCCAATAAGGTTAAATCTATTCCCAACGTCAGTATGTCTTCTAAACACTAAACTCCTTCAAGTAGAACGATCTTTAAGTCATTACTTCAATAATATAATCCACTATAGCAATCAGCTCCCGTCTTCGACCGGGATGCATAAATTGAAATAGTAAGTAATAATTGAATAGTATAAATTGAAGACGCTTTCCATGACTATCCCTTTTGTATATCCGCTAACTCCGCCTAAACTACTGCGGATTTCACGGAAGGTTTAAGTATATGTATATATTTTAAGCACTATGTTTAATCCCTCTGAGGTCATTAGCGCCTATGACGTTGCTTGTGTTAATAAGCTACTATGGTAGCCATCTACCATCGCTTATACAGCTTACAACTACAAGCAGTTAATAGTGTTAAAACGGTTTTGTGGACAAACATCTGTCTTTACATATAAAAAGGTTTTCTATTGCAAACCATTGCATATTCTTCTTAAGCAAGACTAAAAATATATATTGCATTAGCTACGTTCAACTTTTAGACGACTCGCTACAATGTGGCTATCAGATAATTATTACAATGTGAGTTTTTCCCTCGTGTTTGCATCAATTTTAAATTGAAAATGTTTATTCATTATCAACAGTGTTACGGGACATTGTTACGGGAACTCAGGTGAGTGGCCGGTGCAGTACATCCGATGCACCGAGAGCGGCTCAGGCGGTGCAAGCAACGCAGTGGCTGCTCAAATCGGCCGAGCGAGACGCTTCCGTTCTCTGATAAAGTAAACAAATGTACGTCAATTACAATATCAATTACATTATAAAGCGATGTTTGAAATATTGCATGATCTGTTGGATTTAAGAAAAAAACATATGGCTGTTTAATTAACAGTTCAATTTTTCCATGACGATAGAAAAGTATATATATTGGAAGTTATATGAAGAAAGGGAAATAAACGTGAAAAAAAAAACACATGCAATATCCGGTCTTTGCACACACTAGGCAAAAATATATTGTTATATTGCAAGAAAAATAACGATATTTATTTACGGTTTACGGGTTTTTTTACGGTTGGTTTGAAGAAGCACAATATCTATTCGGTTATTTAAACTTTTCCTTGCTAATGTGGTTTTCTTCCACCTAGATACAATTCCTTCAATGTCAATACTAAGGGAATTTGCATCCTCTTGGTATTGGTTACTTACTACCAAGTATATCAGCCAGCCAGCCAATACTAGTCATAAAAAAGAATGAGTAAGTTCACACATTCTTTATAGCCAGTGAGAATTAATCCTATTTGCAAAAATGTCATTTTTCCGAACAGAAGCCTAATAGGTACCTGTCCCTCTTGCTAACACTGATTCCCGCATGAGAGTAAGGAACGCATTTAGCCAGGCTATCTTTTGAAAACGCACACTGAATCTGAACTCTTCGGTATGCAAAAGAACTATTGAAATAAAATTCTCTCACAGACCATAACCGCAACTGTACTGGCTAAGATTTCTCAAGTTACATTTTGTTCTTATAATCTGCCTGACTTACATTTTAGTCGCTGATCGTGCAATAAATACATTGTTGAGAACTAAGTTGAGAATACTTAAAGATTATTGTTCATTCAGATTTGCGAGACGAAGTGGTCATTTAATCTAAGCCATAGATGATATAGATCATGTTTGCATTGAGATAAATAATTTTAAAAATTATTAAAACACAAACAAATTGGATTATTTTTTAAATGAGTTTTATAAAAATTGAAAAAAGTAATAATTAATCAACGCCAAAGATTTTGCAAAATAATACACATACTAATTGTAAGTCGCAGGCACAGCTAGTTTAATAAATATATAGGTATCTCTATATTTCTTACGTATCACAGTCATTAGTTTTTAAGATTAGTTAAGAGTGTATATGTTTAGGGTACAATGGTTTCTGACTATTATCGTAGGTCATTTCACGTATCATATCGTTCAATTTTACAACGTAACGGCATGTATGGGAATAGAGATGAGACTAGCAACCGTTAGCAGCGGTTGCACCGGTCAGTGCACATCTTTGCTATTTCTACATAATATTACACCCAAGTGTTTAAATGCTTTTGTTCGTTCCTTTGTTTCGCTCGACCGGATCCCAGATGACGGATGACAGCATCATTGTTTCGTCCTAGCGAAAACTGTGAACTCACCAGGAAGATACTTATGCGACAGAGAATTCTTATTCATGTTTCTAGTTCGCTTAAATAATATCTTGTTTCAATATTTACAGTATTTTATCGGTATTCATTACTGACATGTTTCATTAAGTGAAACTTAAATATTGAGATAAATATCAATATCTCAATATCTAAAATTGTTTTTTTCTTTCTTTCTATACTTAAATATTATAAATAGAGAAAATTTGTATTTTTGTTTTTAATGAATAAACTCAAAAACTTAGCTATCTAGAAGCTCTTTAGGTAAAAATTCTTTCACCTAAAGAAAGCTATAATACATTGTCAGGGAGTATTTTATAAAGTTAGGCGAACGGAGTCGTGTGCAACAGCTAATTTTAAATGAATATCGACAGGCGGGCTACCAGCTCACTTGATAAACAGTGTGCTTTGCCAACCTTGATAAAATTGCCAAAAAATGATAAATTACACATTGACCTCTGTCACTGTGACTCACGCACTGAAACAGAACAGCAAACGTGCTTTTATTTCACATTAAACTTCTGTAAAGGAGGTGGTTACTGGTACCAAACGGATTCTGCAGTTTATGACTACAGATACCAGTGTGCCATGACACTAAAAATCAGTTCACTTAACATATTCAAAACATAATCTATACTACAATAATATCCTTATCTATCTATATATATAAAAATCTCGTGTCACGATGTATGTTCGCGATAAATTCTGAAACTATTGAACCGACTTTGATCAAACTTCATAAGTATCTGTTATTTGGTCCAACTTAAAAGAATGGATAGTCAGGTTACGTACGCGGCCGAAGCGATAGTTTATATTACATTTTGTTTATTATTTTTTGCAAATTATATAATATTATTAACATAGCGCCATCTGTTGATACTTATTCAATACATCAATTATTTATCTGTGAGATTATTTATCTCACAGATGGCGGTTTAAAGTAATTTATCGGCTGGATTGCAAAAAAGCACCCCGGGCGAAGCCGGGAGCGGGCCACTAGTCTTATATATAAAAATCTAGTGTCACGATGTATGTTCGGGATAAACTCCGAAACTACTGAACCGATTTTGATAAAATTTCGTAACTATATGTAATTTGGTCCAACTTAAAAGATAGGATAGTTTATATCTCATTTTGTTTATTATTATTTTTTTGTAAATTATATAATATTATTAACATAGCGCCATCTGTTGTTACCTATTCAATCCAGCAATTATTATTTGTTAAAATTATCTGTGAGTTCCATGACAATCTAACAGATGGCGGTGTAAGACAATCTAACAGATTGCACCCGGGCGAAGCCGGGAGCGGGCCACTAATCTATATATATATATATAAATCTCGTGTCACGATGTATGTTCGCGATAAACTCTGAAACTACTGAACCGACTTTGATCAAACTTCATAAGTATCTGTTATTTGGTCCAACTTAAAAGATTTATTTATATAATATAATAATATAATATATCTTCACACATTCTACACAGCACCATCTAGTTCCACACTAAGCAACTTAATGCTTGTATTATGGATACCAGACAGTTGATATAATACATACATTACTTTTTTTTTTTTAAATACATACATATTATAAATACAAACATCCATGACTCAGGTACAAAGGTAAATGTTAACACATAAACATTTGCCCCTAGCGGGATTCGAATCCGCGAGCTATTGGTTAATAGCTAGGTTACTAACCACTAGACCAAACGTGTCGTCTGGTACCAAAAGATATATATATAGTTTATATCTCATTTTGTTTATTTTTTTTTTAAATTATATAATATTATTAACATGGCGCCATCTGTTGATACTTATTCAATACAGCAATTATTTATCTGTGAGTTCCATAAGGGTCTCACAGATGGCGGTTTAAAGTAATTTATCGGCAGGATTGCAAAAAAGCACCCCGGGCGAAGCCGGGAGCGGGCCACTAGTTATAATATAAAGAGAGAAAATTTGTATTTTTGTATGTTTGTATTTTTGTGTTTTTGTTTGTATTGAATAAACTCAAAAACTATTGGACCGTTATTAAAAATTCTTTCACCTACAGAAAGCTATAAAGTTATGCGGACGAAGACGCGTGCAACAGTTAGTAAGGTATAATGATGTAATTTTATGTATACAAACTTTCCTCGTTGTTTTCCATTAGTGAAAACAGTATCAAAATATGTTGCTTAGTTTAGAATGAGCAAGCGAAGAAGCAGAAAGAGGTGAAAAGCGACTTTGTTTTATACCACTACCTTAAGACTAAAGACAATTTGCATTTATAAATACCAACCTAACAACTTCTTCTTGTAATTTAAATTTATATTAGCACATTATAACCAGCCTTCTCTAATGGTAGGTAACAGACCTATCACTTAGAACAATACACCATACTTCGAAAAGTATCTTTTTACCGCGAATAAGTATAATTTAATTGACGCCATCATGCGGCACTCTGGCTGTGGGAATCCTAGCTGCTCCGGCCACCACAAAAGACTTCCAAGGGAAACTTTAACTTTTCCCGCATTTATTAGGTAGTTACTTAATGGAATATTAACAAGAGCTGTTCTTTCCTTGCTTAATCCTCTAAGTAATAGGTAGACTGTTCGAGAATAACTTACAAAGTACATTACTCTATCTCGCACATAAGTAACTTTACTTCAGCCGACATTTTCATTTACCTACCTACTTGTTATGGCATTGACAAAATGAATCTGAACTAACTCAGTTTTTTTTTTAATTTAAGTAAAATTATATGTCCTATAGATCGCGTCAAAATCGTAATTACTATGAAAATAAATAAATAAAATGTCTTAAGTTTATTTCATAATTTATCTTCATCATCATTAGCCCATAAGCGTCCACTTTTGTACATTTATTTTCTTAAAGTGCCTCTTCTCTAAGAAGATTATTGGCGACCATCATGGCTATCTTAACCTTGGAAGATGCTGCACGAAAGAGATTATCTAGGTAGATGTATTTATTAGTAGTGATTTTGTGCATAATATAATTCCTACATGTATATCAGTCTAAATATTATTTATAAGTATAAAACCTACACGCCTTTATAAGTATACACCTAGTACTTAAAAAGTATTTACATATAAATGAAATTATTACATGAACAATTTAAGTTTACATTGTAAGGCTCACTCACCACAGCAACCGCAGAATGCCTCCAGCGAATTCATAAAAAAAAATGTAAGTAATAATAAGACTGTCGCCATTATGTGCTTCAATTCAACTGATGAAGAAAACCGGCCATTCAGTGATTAATGACTTGCGGTTATGGCGTTCTTCCTGCGACCCTATAATCTCACAATAACAATTAGAAATTAACAAGTTACAATAATAACTTATACTTCATACATAGATTCGAAACATAGAAAGATTCAAGATTCGATTTCACACACACTACACGGTCATGACCCCCTAGGTGGGGGTGGGACTTAACCCTCGGCAATCCGGGCGGTTGCAGGGACCGGTGGGGTCACCGGCCTTTGCTTGGCTGATCGGATTGTCGCTGGGGAACTAAGAAGACCCACATGCGTGTGCTCCGAGCGGGTGCCGATCATCGGGGCTCGTGGCGGAGTATCAGTTTGGAGGCTCCAACTGTCCGTTGGAGCTTCACCTGTCACCGCTTGTTGGGCCGAGAATCCGTACTCGGCCCACGCGGGTGTTGGCCGATGAAAAACGGCACCCCCGGTCCTTGTGCGTTGAACCGAGGTGTGGGTGCGTAGAACCGAGTCTGCGCAAAAAGACCGGCGCGGGACGCAGCGAGCAGATTCTCTCGGATAGCTCTGTCGCTTAGTGGTAGTTGGGCAACGCACGCGGACGGACACAAGACGGAGCTCTACGGCAGAGAAGGGCCGTCTGGCAGAATACTGCAATCACGGCTTTGTGGAGGGTGGTGAAGACCCGGTAGTACCTAGCCGCTCCAGTAACCGCCCTCTGCAGTCGTACTGAAAAGTGAACAACCGGCCTCGCCACCCGGCCTAGTAACTCTTCCGACGACAATACGAGGTGGAGCCTGTCTTTGGGCCGTCCACCTTTAATGCCATGGAGATGAGCGGCCACACGAGCAGGGGTATTCCTAGAGTGTCAGGTGGAAGCGGCCTCCGACTCTACGGTAGGTTGTGCCGCAGAGAAGAGGTTATGGGGTGCTTTATGACATGGGCATGAACATGGGGTCGTCCGCCATCATCACAACACCGGGGGAGACGTGCTGTGTGTTTCCGGCACGTCTCTTCACGGCGCGGAGGTCACACTCCACGCCTAATCGAGGTGGAGCCCGCAAGTGTGCGGGCCTCGTCTGGCGGAGGGACAAGGTAGCGTGTCTTAACGTCCCCCGCCCATAAATGGCGCGAGGTTTTTAGTGGGTAGAAGTCCCACATACCGGTGGGATCTCCCCATAATCGGTGGGGATCTGATTCGCAGATTTCCTCAAGTAAAAAAAAAGGGAAATTGTCATTCATGCCAAAATTTTACTGGTACACTGCGTTTCGCAGTCATTTGGGCAGCCCGCCTGCCGGCAGTAACCGCCCCCTTACTAAAGACCAGCGTGAAATAACAGTACGCGTGCTGTTCGATAAGTCGGCAGCACACTTATCCTTGTGTTACGGTAGCCACCTACAGTCAAGTGGATCGTCAGCCTGTTTGTCGACCTTGAATGTAAAATAATTAAAAAAGATGGAGGTGATTCATTAGATATAGATTCGAAGCACAATTAGAATGATAGAAGCAAATCCTTCAAGAGTAATCTTCTTTATTTAATAAAGATTCATTGATCTCTTATTGGCTTTTGCAAGCACTTTGATTCAAAAGAATTAGCAATTCAATACCCTCTTCAAGTTGAGATTAATTGACCATAACATTCTCGTACATATATTAACCTACAAGAAGTACCTATATCTAAAAAAAATCATTTGAGTTGAAGAAAGTCATGGACGGGTAATAGTAATTCAGAGATTCATTCAAGAAGAATTTAAAAATAGGTATACCAAGTGTTGTCATACTATTAAAAAATTAACAAAATGTCTTGGTCGTAAACAAAGAGGAGACAAAAAGGTTTTACCTACTCGAATAATACAAACAATTCGATTTTTAATAGCTAAAAGGAGGTTGTCATGGTTGTCATACCGATTATTAGACAGCGCATTGTGTCACGTAATACCTACTTTTAACATGTTCATGAATTACCTAGATACATTGTGCGATCGAGGCAAATAAAAAACGATTTGAGTTTTTTGTATCAAGTTCTGCCTTCTGTAACTACAGACCAGACGATGAATGTTGCCGGTCATGCACCTGTATTTCATTTAAATTATATCTAAACTTTTTTAACAAACCTAAGTACAAAATGACAAGTCCGTTGAATGAGTGGTTACTTGCTTTAACGCTCTGTTCCAGAATTTCCGATTCCGTTCGATTCCCGGCACTGACAGGGCCAACTTTTAAAAATGTTCAAAGTTTGCTGTGGTCTGTGGATTTGGAAAGTAGTGGCAGAGCACACTGCGTTTCGCAGTCATTTGGGTAGACCTCTGACGGCAGTAACCACCCCCTTACAGAAGACAACCTTGAAATAACAGCATGTGTGCTGTTCTGCTTCGGTGAATGAGTTATGGGATGCCAAAGCCCATTTCTCTATCCCATCCCAATCCTAGATGCTTAATCTTGCTGTAGTCGGCAGCACACTTGCAGCACCTTGTGGGGTTGCTTGTGTCAGCCTGTCTGTCGACCTTAATATAGAAAAATTAAGCAGATTTTTTTATATCAAAATAGGTATTTAATTAGTACTATACTACTATTATTAAGAAAATTAGTGGTATATTCCTGTTTTTATTTTTTTATACTGACACTTCCTTTCTTAAATGTGTGTCTGTACGCTTTTTTATATACACTTATAATAGATAATATACAGATTGTATTTATGAAAATAATATAACAATAGGTACTTAGGTAAAACAATAGACCTGCAAAAATATTGTAAAAAAATTGTTACACATTCCAACAGGTAAGTAAATAGGTTAGTACCAGTCTAGTATAGGTGTTTTTAGTCCTGCTATGTTTGAAAGCATCGACAGAAAGAATAGGTAGATACTAAAGATAATTATATATAGAAGGAAAATAATGATTATCTACAAATGACTGTTAAAATAGTTTTTTTTGTCAATCAGGTAGGCACTTAGGTATTGAGCATTGTCAATCCGAGATTTAACGGAACGAATACCTTAAATTAAAAGATTTTATATAACTTCGTAGCTTAGTAAGTAAGTTTTAATTAATCTAAGCCACTCTTAATTAATCTAATTAAAATGTGTTGGTTTATGTATTACTCAAAAACTCAAAAACTAGCCGACGGATGGACTTGAAATTTTTACACAAGATTGCATTTATACAGAGGAATGATCTTATATAGGTACTTTTTTTTCCAAAATTCCAACGGATACCGACTTTTTTATAAAAAGACATAATTTTCATACGTTGACCGTCGTTATGGCAACCATGGAACGTTGCTGACCGAGCCACACTGATCCGTGGCTGGGTTCAACTGGTATACCTACTTATTATATAGTCTCTTTGATATTACCTATATAAAAAATTTAAATTCTACAAGCAATCGATTTATGTTTTCAGTTTTATTGCTCTAGTCTTAAAAACTTTATTGTAAATTTTAAACCGTAGTTGTAAACGTTCTAACGACTGTTATAGAAGTTTTTATCTGCCAAAGCATACCTACATTATAGAATTGTATCGTTTATACTCGTGTCTAATTCAAGTATTATCTCTATGCAAAATTTATTTAATTTATCACCAAAAATATACATTTATGTTTAACAAATGGATTTTCATCCGTTGGTTGGACTGGACTCAAACGAGACGGCGAGCGCGTGCGAGAGAGACGGCGACAAGCGAGTACTTGTTAATTTTGAACGTCGAACGAATCGGGAGAAACCTGCGTGCGGGCCTCACAGGCGGCCCACCTCCCCGCCCGCGCCCCGCCGATCATATGTTCGGAGGGGACGCTAGCGCCGGACGGCCGGTCACAGCGACTCGGGCTCTCGCCGTTGTCGCAGCGTTACGTGTCACTCGTACATCGCTCTTTAGCGCACGATCAGCTGTCCGCAATTCGCACACAAACACCGGCACCACGCAGCTCTAGGCCATTCAATAAGCCGCAGTGCGGTGTGACATGGATCTGTTGTGCGCGGAACGTGTGAGTCCTGCGAGCAGCGAAGGTGCTACCGCTGTGCCGGCCCCGCGACTGGCCGTTCCCGACCCGGTGCTGCTCCGTCGGCGAGTTCTGGACAATCTACTGCGTACTGAAGAGCGCTACGCAGTCTCTGCAAACTACTTCGGCACAGTGCAGACGGAAATCACGGCTCAAAAGCGCCGGCTCGTCACCGAGTGGATGCTAGAGGTGAGCGCACCCGCGCCGCATGACAGACACCACCGCGCGACTCGACCGCTCGCCATTTTGTGCTTACTGCCCACCACGTGTGACCTCTTCTTCGAATTAATCCTGTGCTACCCCCGTATGCTATGCCCTTTGCCACTACACAATTTCATAACCCCACAAGCAACCGCCCCGAGGACTTGGAAACGTACGGTGAGCTGTCCATATTGTGCTCGTTATCGCTATGAAATCTTATCAGGTATAGTCACAATCGCAATAGTTAAAGATAAAACAATAAAACGTTTACAAAATTATTGCTTTACACTGAGACAAAAACATTGTTTACACGATCAGCTGATTATCCGAATCATATGGGATGATAGGACGTAGGATCTAACAAGATTTCAAATAAGGCCTATTGTTGAATAGTTGAATTCATATCGGTTAGAAATAATTTAATGTCTAGGTACGTAGCATGTGTAGGTAATAAGGTCCGCATGCCGAGAGCGCGAGGGGCCCCAACTGAACGGTGGGAGAGGCGCGGGCGACGACGACGGTCGATGGACGCGCCGCTCGTTCTATTTGAATAATCAGCTGATTTTGACAACACAGCTGACTCCGCGCCGGCATATTGCTGCTCGCCTGGACATTACTTTAATGTTTATTAGTAATGAGTCATTACATTTAGTGGCACGCTATTATGGCCTTTTTGACTAATTATAATTTCGAAAACTTATAGATGCACTTAATTATATATATTTTTTCGATAATTAATTGTCATATTTCACGTCACCATTGTTATGGGGGAGGCCTATGTCCAGCAGTGGAAGTCCTGCGGCTGAGATGATGATTGTTATGTGTCAACGGCAATCATAGCGTGCCGCTTGTATATTTTGACTCCTCTCATTTCAGCTTTTGTTCGTAGAAAACTGTTGTTTTGTATGAACAAAAGCTGAATGAATGTTAATCTCTTAAGCTTCACATGAACAACTTTTTTGTTTCTAACCACGCACTGAATTAGTTTAATTGCACACAAATTACATAGATATTATTGTTACTGATAAAATAGAAATCAGCTGTGCAATGAGTTGGTGGCGGCCACGTGGGCCGGCGATGTCGTGCGCTGACGTCATCCTCTGAGTAAGATGGGCGTCGCATGCGCCTTGAAGCAATCGACAAACGCTTGGTTCGGTTCACCACCAAAACGCCAAACCTGTCGCATACCATCCACATTTCAGCAGACGCAGCCCGAAACAATCCTTCCGACTCGCTGGAAGGTCATTGACATTTGTTAGAGTAGTTAAAACACGTGTCTCAAGCCTGCAACATACGTTTTTATATATTTAAATAGCTTCTGTCATGTATTATCTTATTAAACATAATTATGATATATGTATAATGAGATATGTACGAAGTTAGTTTATTTACAAAATGTAATATGTATTTTCATAATGTTTGTCCACGCCTTAAAAACAGAACCAGCTAACGTTGGTACCTACATATTTCAATTCCATTTGAGCAGGAAAATTTTAAATACTAATGTTTTAGGTATATATGTAAATACATAAATATAATATGCTTACGCAATTCGCTCCGGGCGAACCATACGGGTGTAACTACGTAGGCGCCTAGTCTATAATAAAATCGTATATATGAGCCGTGTATATTAAATATTTTTTCAAAAAAACATTTTTACACGTTGTACTTAATATGTTGCGAAGGTAAAAAAAATTCTTTTTGGATTTTTGTCTATCTGTAGGTATGTCTGTGCCTAGGTAATCTCAGAATCGGCTTAACCGATTTGAATGCTGTTTTCGCTGATGTATTGATGATTACCTAAATTAACATATGGGATACTTTTAATCCCGGAAAAATGTTAGGTTCCTGTGGGATTTTCAAAAAACGAACTACAGCGCGTAAGAATCATCATTAATCAACTTTTTTTTATTGATTTTTGAACGATTTATTCAGGATTCAAATCTTGTGTAGGTACTCAATTCAAATAATCATACACTATTTTTAAAGGAAGTAAATCAGCTGACAGTGACAGAACGCGTGAGATAATCAGCTGAGCGTGTCAATACGAACCGTGTTAATGAGCACATAGCAGTTATAATGCGCTATGCGCATATTCATCCATCCTGCGCGCCAAGTCCTCACGTTACACCGTGCGAAAGTATGCATGGAACAATACTCGAATATTCGCTCCCTGATGTCTGTTCTCACATGACAGCCTGTCCCATAAAACGCCTAGTTCTACCTCCATTGCTTATATCTGACTGACATTGCCTATATCTGGTTCTCGCGCAAAAATAACGGCCAACATTTGATTCAAACAGCTTCGATTTTCCTAACGCTTTATGAAGTCTACTTCCATTGTTACACTATACCTAACCAATCCCGCTGATAAGAGAATTAAGTACAGGAAAGCAATGTGCGGCATGTTTATCGCAATAAGTGTATATTTTCATTTATATTTATATAGGTTATCAGGAATTCCGTATGATAAACTCGTAACGGCTTGGGTGCGGCGCACCGCTTGTTTCTCGGCGAGATTCTTAAAGTGTTCGTGTTTGCAGGTATGCGAAGATCAGAACTGTCAAGAAGAGGTTTTCCCGTTGGCCGTGTCGTATTTGGATCGGTTCCTGAGCGTTTGCCCAGTTGTGAAGAGTCAATTGCAACTTCTGGGCACTACATGTCTGCTGCTTGCGTCAAAAATGAGGGAGCCAAGCTCGCGGGGTCTGCCCGCCGAGCTTCTAGTCTTTTACACGGCCAACAGTATCACTCTTGCGGATCTATGCGTGAGTAACGATTACATCGATAATGGTGTCTTAGTTTAAGAGAATAATTAACTTTCTTCTTCAGAGTGAACAGCTGATATTATTAATCATGCAATTTTTTTTGCCTACATGCACTGATTTGCACTAACCGAGCCAACCGACCGACTAGACTCTTTCGTGTCGTTCAATCTGAGCCAGTTTCTAAATCATTCGCAATTTGAGTGGTGCATCCGCGAGATAGAAATTCCAGCTACATTACAAGTTAATCTAATGTTGATCTTATAGAATAGAATAGAATAACTTTAGTATTTTTAAATGTTTTGACAAAAATCTTGGTCGACATTATTGGCTACCACAGACTTTGCTATTAACTCGGTCATCGAATTAAATTTGCTATATAACGAAGTAAAGTATTGCTTTTAGCATTCTTGGAACCCTGCCTAAGCTAAGAAACCCAAGCAGGATATGACATATATTAATATTATATTATTATGTAATTAAGCTAGATTGATTTCATCCTCCTTACATAGTAATTTGAAGTCGCTTTCTGTCTGTCTGTATCCGTTAACTTCTCCCAAACCACGCAACGGATTTTGATGCGATTTTCACCATCAGTTATATAATATTTCACGAAAGGTTAATGTATGTATGTATAAAAAGTATGTATAATTAAAGTTTTTATTTAAGTAGAAAAAAAAAACAATATTTTGCAACCAAGTCGCCGAAACTGTCCGTGTCTGTCTGTTTCTTCGATAAACGACCAAACAGATTTTGATACGGTTTTCACTAATACACTCGGGATACGGCATCCCGAGAAATGCCGGGAGCGGGTTGCTAGTATAAAATAATTTTCTTCAATATGTGATAACGAAAAAACTACAATGAAACAAATATCTAATAACTTTTTATCTACTTATTTATAGGGTAAAAGATTGTATCACTTTATAAACGTCTGAAGCGACACGTGGCTAAAATTAAATTGCTATATGTGAGTTTTAAAACGGCGATGGTTATAAATAAAACAGTCCTTCCTTTATAAATATAAATCAACACTCAGACTGAGTAATTGACTGTTCTTTTATGTAAACGAGACAAAAAAATAATTATGTTTCTCTATCAAACAATTTCTTCATAGTTATAAATTTTTCATTCTCGTTTTACATATGATTATAAAATATTTTGTCCTGACTGAATTTTGAACATAGGTATATTTTAAAACATAAGCATTGGCTAAGAACTCCATGCAAAGCCGGAGGCGGTTCGTTAGTCTTTACATTGTATAATTTGAAGTCGCTTTCCGCGTCTGTGAATGGTCGCTAACTGCTGCTCCTAAATCAGGCAACAGATTTTGATGCGGTTTTCGCCATCAGTTAGATATAATTTTTCGGTGAATTTTTATATTCTATTTTTATATTATAAATGCGAAAGTTTGTATGATTGGATGTTTGTTACTCAATAACGCAAAAATGGCTAAACGGATTTGGATGAATTTTGGCACACAGATAGTTTATTACCTGGATTAACATATAGGATACTTTTTATCCTGGGAAAATATTAGGTTCCCGCTAGTTGTTTGTAAACATGCACTGTAACTATAGACTGGGTGTCATCTGTCTGGGTGTAGTTTAAACGAAATTTATTTTACCTACGCACCTTTACAAATATTGTCTTAATTGTTTTGAATTACAAATAGCTCTACGTTGAATTGTATATTGTATTCGCGATGTAGTTGGTAGGTAGGTAAAATGTTTGAACGCGATGCATTTCGGGCGAATGGCGGGCGCCGGGCGCGGCCACCCGACGGGGCCTCAGCCGTCCCGCCCGTAGATAATACTCGTAAGCATGGCACATCTTCGCGCGACAGACACAACACTAACTTGACCCCTTTTCCACCTTCAATTGCAATGACACCTCATCATTTGCATATTGCCAACAAATACCTACTACTTTTTTATTAAATTAATACGTGTCACATATTTTTAATTGCATTAATCAGGGCAGCTCTCATCTACGCGGTTATTCTCGAATGATTACTTTAGAAATAAATTTTTGTTTACAATTTTAAATACAAATGATGTATTTTATACATACAATAGAAATGCGTATATACCTAATATAAAAACACATACTTTTTATATTTTATAATATTTTAAAGTAATTTTCTGCTCTTTTCTAAGAATTGAATTAATGTAGGTACTTAGTGATCACAAATGATGATATTCAAACACCTTTATAACTAGATCAAATTAATATTATATTGTACTTAATATAATATTTTAATAAATTGAAGAGAAAACTTGGTATACTCGTACCTATCCATTTTTAAAATTTGTATGTGAAACTGGTTTCTTGTTTATTTATGTATTGTTTAAAAGCTAGGTAGTGTCGTTATATTCAATAAAACAGTTGAATGTCGAGTCGAACATTAGTAAAAATAAATCCGTGTGTTTTTGCTATTTCTGATACCAACTGAATGCGGTAGAGTCATCATAAGATGTCGTCGGTCATAAAGTATTCTCGGAAGTCCGAAGCGAGGCGCGCTTTTCAATCAGACCAATTACGTCGGAAACGTGCCTCTTATTTTTTCTCACGCTCGGTCCAACCACCTCCCCTCCGCACCGCAGCCTCCGCCTTATTCTTGGTCGCCGCCACGTCACAACCAGTCTCCGATCTTCAACCACCAAACAATATATACATACCAGCTGTTGCACGCGACTTCGTTCAATACTCGTTGATAATGTATGTAGCTTTCTATAGGTGAAAGAATTTTTAAAATCGGTCAAGTCGTTTTTTGAGTTTATTCATTACAAACAATAATACAAATCGCCTCTCTTTATAATATTAATAAGATGTAATCTTCACAAAGTATAATTTGAAATCGCTTTCCGCGTCTTTATAACCGCTAGCTCCTCCTAAATCACTTTTCACGAGAGATAATATATGTCATGAAACCCAATTTAAGTAAATAGAAAAAGGAAACAATATTTTGCAACCGTTAATTCAGTACAAAGTTAACGCAAAAGAATCACATTTTTTTTTACAAATTTTGTGAGTACCTGCTTATCAAAGAGGGTTAATGAATTCCCTCTATTTATTTCTATTTTTGGTTTCGCTAAGAACATTATTCTTTAATTAAATTAGGTTTTTCATAATAAAATACCAAATTAATTACTAACTAGCAAACAGTGGTACCATCTCATATATTCTGTAGCACAACGTAGATATATCGTAGCGGCTCTACGAACTTTCGTAGACTACAAAATCTATTTGCATCTATCTGTTTTTAGAGAGAATAAATAGACCAACATCTATTTTTACAGTAGTGTAAAAATGGCTGTCAATAAAGACTTAATATAATTATAATATTCAAGAGTATTATGACAAATAGATCCTATTAAATTTAGAAAACTGAAGAAAATAGGTTTTAATATTAAACGTTCAAACAGATACTACTAGCGACTCGTCCTCGGCTTCGCCTACGGATGTAATCTAAAAATGATATACCTAGGTACACAAAATTGGCTCGTTTATCGATCTTTCCATTAGTGAAAACCGTATCAAAATTAGTTTGGTGGTTTAGAAGAAGTTAGCGGAGAAACGGAGAACGGCAGTAGCGGACAGCAACTTTATTTTAATATGTACATGGATACATATGACGTAACAATATAATACGATAGTTTTAACGTTTTTTTAAACTAACTTTATCACTAAGATTAGTCAAAATCGGTTTGGCTGATTTGAATTTCTTACGTAATTATGAGTAAATATTAATTGTTTTTTCTTCCGATTTAACAAATTTTGACTTTTCAAAATTAAATCACCCTTTTATCGAAATAAAATATAAATGAAAATACATACTAGCAATTATTATTACTTTCGCGTTTACAAGTAGGCACTAAAGATCGCCCACTTTATTACACTATATGTCGCCAATAGTAACTATAAAAAAAAGAAATAAGAAAAAACTTTGTTTGCAATAAAAATGAGGAAATGGTACTGACTGAACGCTTTTCTATGAACCCACAAGCATCTGCTTTAAAATTTGGGCTTTTGGGCTTTTTAATTGAGTACCACCAACAGATGACCCTTGCCATCTTGTTCAGCACCGTTTCTTTATACATTATATTAAATACTATGGCCATAGATAAAGTAGATTGTTAAAAGAGTATAGTAATGCAATAAGTTATGGGGATGTAGACGAGTGATTGGTTTGATCGGACGTATAGTGTGGGCAGCGGTCGAGCTGATGAGCAAAAAGAGTAGAGCGCGCTTTGGCATCCGAGGCGGTTTTAATGCAGGCTGGCCTCTCGCCCCGCCGGACCATAAAATCTTGCCTTTCTCACATCCACACAAACACCCGTAAACGTTTATTATAATTGAAGCATAACTTTATGAGCTGCGGTACTAGATTGTCAAAAGAGAAACTCCAATTACTGTAGCCTTTTTTAACATTAAAAACGCTATACACAAACCAATTTTTACCCAAGTTCCATGGTTTTATTGGCGTAGTCGAATTCATTTACATAAATAACGCTTTTCAATTAATGTAAACAATAATTAATTTAAATATTTCTTGTTTTCGTATATATTATTTAGATCCTAAATTTGAAACGAAAATTTTTCCTCTAAAATGACGACGAGGTTACGATAAAAATAATTTGTATCTTGCAAATTACAACTTGTTAAATTTAAATACATAAAAAGCTCATCCAAGGCATGGTCTATCTGTGTGCCAGGGTTACATGAAATTCATGCAATTATATTTTCTAAATAATAGGTGTCTATATACGATATACGATTTAAAAATATCTACGGCCATAAACGATTATACATTTTTTTGACAAATAAAACACTAATACACATGAATATTTACTAAACCTATTTCTATATCTATTCTACATAATTCATATTACAAAATAAAATTGCTGTCTGCCTCTGTCTGTTTCTTCACTATTCTTCTAAACCACCCAATGGATTTTGATATGGCTATCACTAATGAAAATATAGATAAAAGAGGAAGGTTTCTGTAGGTATATATCCAATCTGCAGAAAAAATTGCATACCTGCGCAACCTGGTACAAGTCGCTAGTATCATTATAATAGGCTAAACGCAAATCATGTCAGGCTCAAATAATGATAGTTTAGAAAGTAATTGTATTACTTGTGAGCAAACGGCACTGCAATAGGTATGTGTTGCATATTATAGTTCTCATTTTATAGTAAATGGTTACAGCTCCTAACTTTCTGGGACGACAATCATATTGCTTCTAGTAACACATTAATTGTCGAATTAAAATGTCATTCTCCACGACTGCAAAGTAATGGTTTCGACGACTTTCGTGCAAAACTAGATATTTTATTATCTACTAGCTGGTGCCCGCGACTTCGTCTGGGTTGAAAAAGAAAACCGGTACCACAGTGGCGACCAATCACTCGGGAAAGGTACTTTTTTTCTTAATGAAAGGTACCCTATGTCCTTTATTGTATCCCTGACAACGTGTATGCAAAATTTCATGATGTTTGGTCGAGTAGTTAAGGCGTGAAAAGGTAGCACACAGACAGACCGACAGAGTTACTTTCGCCTTTATAATATTACTAGTATGGATTATTTATAACAGGTAACTATTAGGTATATTGGGTTTTATATATGTTTATATTTGTCGTTAGATATATGTATACTGAAGCAGAGTCTGTTACGCATTACTTAAAGAAATATTATGACTAGTCAAATTCTTATCGGCCTTGTTTTCGTTTCACCAAGCAAATTTTTTCACTAAGCAACATAAGCGCAATTTTTATAACGTCTTCTACATAATAAAATTGTATGACTACTCAAAAAATAGTGAATATTAAATTAAATGTTACAGCTGAGACAACAAAGAATAATGTATCTATAAAATAACGAAATAAAATTACGTAACATCAAACATGTAATATGTTAAATTTAATTTTAGAATACATCTTTTTGATTATAGAAACTAATTGTATATCTATATTCATGTCTATTATATATATACTTATTTAACCGTGGATAAAATCCCTTGTCCTGACTGACAATCAACTCATAGCCAAAACTACTAAGTCTAGAAAACTGAAATTTGAAACATAGGTTTATTTTATAACGTAACCTTCAGCTAAAAAATCTTTTTTGAAAACTTTAACTTAGAGATGGCAATTTGAATGAAATTCTTTTTACTTTGAAGTTATAAAAACTTAAAAATTGGAATAACAGCTATTAAAACACGACACCGCGCGTGTAAAGCCGCGGGCAACAGCTTGTGTACCTACTATAAATTTTGTACAATTTGAAATCCCTTGTTAACTTAGTTCATCAATGAAATGAATGAATGAATAATAGTGACGTATTTTGAAATGTTACATTTAAAAAAAAAAAAACGAGTAGCGCTCGGTGTGGTTATGAACTAACGATAAGGCACGGTTGAATTTCTAAACAAAAAGGCTTTGTATAATTCGAGGAATCAACAAATTAGCACAAAAAGAGAAGGAGTTTTGTTTGTTAATCTCACGAGGCGGGCACGGCCTGGCTTCGTTCGTTTCCGGTGCAAATTGAAGTACTAAGGTTTCTGTTACAAGAAACTTTAGAAGTATTACCTTATAGGGTAAATAGCGCTATTAGTAGTACCATACAATGTTGACTTATTTTTATATGGGAATAGTTTTTTTTTTTTTTAATATAAACCTTAACAACCAATGTTAAGGTCGACAGACAGGCTACAGTCGCCTATAACACAAGCAATGCCACAGGCGCTAAAAGTGCCCTGCCAACCATATTATAGGATTAAAGATAATAAATTACTGATTAGGAAGGGATAGGGAAATGGGCTCTGGCATTCCATACTCACTCAACCGAAACTCAAGAGCACACATACTGTTATATCACCGTAGTCTTCTGTAAGGGGGTGGTTTCTGCCGCCAGACGTGCTGCCCAAATGACTGTAAACGCAGTGTGCCCTGCCAGCCTGCCACTTCTATACTGTTGTTATTTAAGTACATTTATATATTTTTACTTTATACTTATACCTAAGTCTCTTACAAGACACAAACTTTGAAAAATCATTTTGTTGATAAATAGAAAAAGAAATAAGGAAATACGGTAGAAAAAAAAAAGAGTGTAACGACAAAATAATCATTATGGGCCCTTAAAATAAAATGGGAGCTGTAAGTGGCAATTCTTTTATTTCTTTACTGTGCTTTAATTGAAGAATTTGCTAATAAAAGTACTGCAGCGGTAATAAAATTTCAAGTGGTACCAGTTAAACAACTCATCCTATGCGGGCGGTGGCCGTGTAAGAAGAAGAAAAAATGAAAATTTTGTGGTTAGCACAACGCGACGTGGAACGCGGTCGCGCCGCCGCCGCGACACACACCGCTAGCGGCCATTGTGCACCCGATTTCTGTCTTCGAGACCATCCGATAACAACTTTCTTTCATTGTTCATCCCTAAATAGCATAAAACAATGTCACCATCCACATATCTGTCTGTTCGCCCGCTTTGTTCATTTAAAATACATTATATTACAACAGATTTTATTGCATATTTTCATTTTGAAAGGACTATATGCAATTAATTAAAATACCTAGTTATCTAACTGTATGTCATTATAATTAATTGGGTTTAATTAATTAAATACATGAATAGTACAATAACTTTGTGTAGATGTTTTATTAAGTATACTAGTGTGTCTGCGAGTTCGTACGCGCTGTAGTTCGTTTTTTGAAAATCTAAGGAGTATAACATTTTGCCAGGATAAAAAAAAATTGTATATGTTATTCAAGGTAATAAACTATTTATGAGCCAAATTTTATGCAAATCCATTTATGTCATCATCATAAACACCAAACATACAAAATTTCGCATATATAGGTAATAATTTATACGTAACTTTAGCTTTCTGCGTATTATATTGTGTAATTGTTAGAAGTACTTGAAACAGGTTGTCATGTCAATGTAATTATTGTATCATATCATTTTACAGGAATCCGCTGATGATAGTGTCTTACGTAATGCTTGCATATTTTACATGCCTATCACGTTTAGTGCGCCCGCGGTAAATTTTGTATTCACCGCTTAACATGAGGTTTCCGACTGGGATACCTATCATATTTACGGGAAAAATTAACCGTCCAATGTATTTTACCTTTTGCGCAAATTCCTCAATGAATATTTCTTAATTAATTTAAAAAAAACTCAGTTTTATCCTTTAGTGCTAAAAAATATTGCATGTCTGAGCGTATATTTAATAACAGACTGGGCCGGTTCAACACGTTTTCATCCTGGTCTGAAATTGTTTAGGTGTTTGTAGGTATGTAATAGTAAGCTCATTGTGCGATTCTAATATGAGCTTGGAGCGCAATGAGACCGTTCGGTGAAATCGGATAAAGCATGGGAACGGGCGTGTGGAATTCAGCGGCAAAGTCGCGGCCTGTTTGCATAGCTAGTTTTATTGAGTGCGGTGGCTCGGTAACTGCCGAAGCCACACGTAGCCATTGTCGACCGCAGGGTTGCCAACAAAGGCGTGCTCTCTGCATACCTTTGAAAACTTTTTTTTTTTTACTTTTAGAAGTAGTCATCAATTAATTTTATTGATGTTGATCAATTTTATTTTATATTTGGCATAATTATGTTTATTTTTCTTTAATATCTAAGCCAAAAATTGTCGAGGGCCAATTTTTAAAATTTTTAATTTTAAACCTTAATATATAGGTAATACAATAATGAAACAATTTAAAAAAAAATTAAACTTTATATACCTAGTACTTAGCGACCCGCCCATCAGACTTCGTACCTACTGATGCAACTTTTTTGCGAATTACAAACCTTCCTCGTTTATCGCTCTTTCCATTAGTGAAAACAGTATCAAAATCCGTGGTTTTGTTTGATCCATGGGTGGTTTAGAAGAAGATAGCGGAGAAACAGACAGAAGCGGACAACGACTACAATCAATATATAATATCTATAGATGGATAGATATAAAAAAACATTTGGCGAGGTTGATGTAGTGGTATAATAATTGCTGTATGTATATCTAATATTGTTGCCCCATCGTGTACAATGGCATCTGCGGTGAATGTTTTACGAGCGCATTGTTTTCCAAGTGCTCGAAACAACGGTCGCCGATTTCGGAGAAACGAAAAACCAAATCTTTTACTATCGCGGTCAACCCCGCATGCCTTGCGCCTTAACTATATTATTCCCTTTGATCTTTCATTATTTTTATTCACTCGCATCCTTCATGAGAAAACCCCTTTTAAATCGCTACTCGCATCATGTACCAAGTGGGGGCAGCCAGCCTCTACAAAGCAGCGATTCAAACTGCCGATGTATAGTATCTATAGCGTTATTTCGATTCCAGTGATGAGACTGTATTCATTCACAAGTGTTGTTTGCTCAATCCGAGAAGGTCTCAGCGATCAATCTTGCCGAGCAATTTTTAACTTAAACACTTATCGGGAGGAGTTAGATTGGAATGTAAGGGAAGTAGGGACGTACGTCACTGTGGGCGACCCGTCGACTGAGTTAAGTAAACATTGAGTATTATCTGTCAACGAGCATGCATCGTTCACGTATGCGTGTGTGTATGCATGAAATTATCAAGTCGTTCACAAATTTTAACCATTCAAATAAGACGCCTTTATCAGCCACATATGATGAAAATTGTTATTATTTCACATTAATTAATTTAATGTAGGTTATCAGCCGAAAAAATAACAGTATACGAACAAGTACATAAGTACTGTTAAAATAAGCACAGTGTAAACAAAAAACAGATTTATGTTATGTAAAAATTGGATTGCATTATTGTAATTATATCGAAAAAAAAAAATACAATGCATATTTCAATCATTTCAATTTGTTCATTGTTTCATAAACAGTTGTAATAAGTCCACGATTTCTTTTTTAAAGTAGACTGCAGTTTCTTATTACCATTATAGAATATCATTGTTACCAATAGCTCAAGAAACCAAAATGTCAATGTTAAAAGGGTCTTCAGAATTCGATTTTCGTCAATGTGAGGACGTCTAGGCTAAAATGTACCACACTACCCCAATTCAAATTTCCAGAACTTCATATATCTGCTAAGAGTGCTTACTTCCTTTTATACGTTAAATAGCTACCAATTTTTTTCAAAAACACATATAAAAACCTGCCGCTCGCGCTCTTTCCATTAGAGAAAATCGCATGAAATTCCGTTCAGTAGTTTTTGAGATTATCGCGAACATACAGAAATACAGTCCCGGCGGGGGACTTTCTGTACGTTGTTTTATAAGGATAATCAAATTTAGCTAAAAAATTATATAAATATTTAATTGAAAAAAATAAAAATATTCCATCGTTACAAGTAAACGTTGAAACCCTTTATTCATCTATGGTACAGTATTTTATTGGTTTGAGACACAATATCATGATTGTACATTTGGTTCACAACAATATGCCGGGGGGACTACCTACGCAATGTTCCGGGAAGTCGAGCGAAACCCGGCGTGTTTACGATTATATGCGACGGATGTAGCAGCAGGAATTTCATTTTATTGTCCTAGCATATGGACATTTACCTACTTCTTCATCCAAATGTGGTACTTCTACCTACGTGTGGTCTCAACTCGAGATCCGATCAAAGAATAATGGTCTTCAGATGTCGTAATATATGGTATGGGCAACTTAAGAGAATTTTATCAGAAGATTAGTAACAGCATTACATATTCTCAGTGTAACATATACCTTGTTATTTGTATTTGTATTATATTTTTACACATACAACTTGTTGTTTTTCTGCATAATCTGTTCGTGACTTGTCCCATCTGATTTTGTCCTTAAATCTCTTAAATCTCCCTATCCGATACTAATTTAGATTTTAATTCATTATTGGAATCTTACCACAGTCTTTGTCACTTTGGCAACTTTGGGTGGAGTAAGAAATGTAACAGTCCATTATTTAACCCTACCCCTAACGCTTTATTCTTTATCAACGCATTGACATTTCTGGTGTTTCTTGCATAACAATGCGACCTTCACTATGGAGCGAAAGAAAGAAAGAAACCTTGATCATGAACTGAATTCTCTTTGTACACAGAGCTGGGAGTTACTCGTACTGTCGAAGCTAAAATGGGACGTCGCTGGCGTCACCGCTCACGATTTTCTGCCCCTGTTACTGTCGCGGTTGCCGCTGCAAGGCGTTGTCAACGCCGAAATGGTTCAGAGGCATTCACAGACATTCATCGCATTGGCTGCTAGAGGTGAGTTTGTTTCCATAAATTAGAAAAAGATTTAAAAACAATGGGAAATCTTGATCTTTCAGCATTTTGCACCACAAGAAAAAAGACAGCGAAGGTTTTAAAACAACCAATTTCTCGAATTTTTCGCATGGAAATCCTCTTTTTACTATTTAATTAATGTTTTTTACTATTTAATTTATCTAATGACAAAACTTCTTACTTGGAAATGAATCTCATTAAATTTAAAAAGAGAGAAAAATCGACTCTTTATAAATGATAGATACTTGGTTCTTTTTGAATTTACATGACGTCATACTAACCAATTCCAAGCGTTGCCTAGTGATGTATAAATTATTTCAACGAAAGGATGTGTAAATTGCGTTTCCATGCCACGATAAGAATTGTTAAATGCCTACTCGCCCACCAATCAACAATTGGCAACATTGCGAAAATGTTTAACTTCACAATAAAATAAAACGTCGCCGAAACAACAGTGTCTACGAACTGTTTTGTTTGCGGCGCATGGCAGACGGTAATTAGCATCTAGATTTAACGTCATGTCACGACAAAGTCGCGCCGCGTTTCGCCTTGGTCACCTGCGTCACGTGTCACTGAACTAACCAACAGACACGACGAACCCTCAACTCTATTCACGCTTAACTATTAACGATTAACGTTAATAGGTTGACAAAAAAATATGTTTTCGTTTAGATCGTGATTTTTATTTGACAACTGTTTTTAGAGATCGCGTTGAATGCTTAGATGTTTTTTAAATAATATAAATACTTTGTGTAAAATCAGCCAACAGGTTGACGGTCTAATGGTGGGTAAATGGCTACAGTTAAAACACAAGCAAAGTGGAGGGGGAAGTAAGTTTGTTGCCGACCTTAAATAAGATAAGGGAACTGAGGGCCTAGTGCGAGTTTTACTCGATCAAACGCGACGAACACGTAAATGTCAATTTGTATGGGAATGAAGCAGACCTACACGTGAGACACCAGGTGGCGCTGCTTCATTCCCATACAAATTGACATTTACGTGTTCGTCGCGTTTGATCGAGTAAAACTCGCACTAGGCCCTCTGGTGGAACAATACTGATCAACGTTCACTATGTTGTACAGAAATAGACAGTTTTAGAAAAAAGTTTACTACCTACTTATAATTATTGATTATTGTTTTGTTTCAAATCACGTTTGAACACAAATATTGTTATGTAAATCTTAAAACTTAACTTACTTATTTACATAATAACATATTTAGTTGTTTATTTCTTTAATAAATATTTTTGAAAAGACTTTGAAATCTGTGTATACTTCTAAAAATGTGTCCTGCCTGGCTGACTATCAACGCACAGCTAAAACTATTAAAAGCTGATATTTGGAACATAGGTTATTTTATGACTTAAGCATCCGCTAAGAAAGAATTTTTGAAAATTTCCACTCTATGCGAAAGGGACGGCTCGCTAGTAATATACTATTATATGATTCGTTTATAAGTATTTGTTTAAGTGGCGACTACAAAATAGACCTTAAAATGTTATTGGAATAAAATTAATTAGTTCTGTGCATGATTAATTCCGCTCATAACCGCATGCGAGATCAATCTCCAATGAGCCGAATGTTCTCAGAAAGTCAACCTATGTATGTTTGAAATAGTTCCATACCATCTACCTGCAGGTATGCGAGGTATGGTGGTATAAATAGGCATGTACATAAGTGCAGGTCGTCTGAGCGATGCAATGAGCGGAGTGCAATGGTTTGTTTACTCGAGGGTAGAGCGTGTGTGTCCTGAGTCCCGGCCGAGTCCCGAGCCCGAGGCGGCGCCTCCCACGCCGCTTGCTCGAGCACATTCCAGCACGCCTCGAGAATTCCCCCGCGCTCCCCGCTCGTCTCGTGGCCCCGCTACCCTCATGGGATCATATGTTTTTGTGCAACGGTTTTTGTTGTTCGCCGCCGCTTTGACGTTCTCTTTTTGTTTTTCAAGTTCACGCTCCACCTCTTTTATTTTACTCGCTCCTTGAATATCATCTCTTACATGTCGGATAACAAATGAAACGTCGCAACCAAACTCGCAACAGAATTTCAATGCGGACAGTTGCGGGACTGGACTTTCTCCATCCCGCTGAATTCAAGTTCAAGCACTTAGGAATTCCTTTAGGAATTCAGTAAGACTTTGTAGCAGTTATGGACTATATGATGGCCGTTTAGACAAAACAAATATAATCAAGTGCTAGTCGAGTCTATAAGTTTTTGGAGTTCAAAGTAATAATGCCAGTAGTAGCAAAATAAAAAGGTTTTAATAAAACGAAGATATAAATGTCACTAGTTATAGTATAGTTAACCATTTGAAAGGGCAAAGGTTTTAGCTTATTTTAAACATATTGTATTTTAAAGGCTTCGATACATATCTGTCGTTGCGGGTCGTCCCTAGTTACTGATATCAAACGTCGTTTATGTGCAGATTATAATTATATAACAAATTCTCTATATAAACACAATTAGATATAATAGGCGCAACTATTTAAATGTTTCAACAAGTTAATTTCAAGTTGTCTTGTCTCGTTTACATAAACTTTGCTTACCACTCCAAGGCTCAGACGTTGTCAATAGTTTGCTTAATATCGAGCGAGCCCGCATTAAGTGTCATTATTTGAATGGGACAATTTACTCTGAAATCATATATCGTCGGTAAATTTTGTAATGGATTATTTAAAGTGGAATGTCGAGTGATTACGGAAAGAAGTACTACAACTTTGTTAATAAAAAGTCATTGAGAGCTTCTTTTTTACCTTTACAAATCATGTTTGCTGATTCGTTTCACGCATATTTAGTTAGGTTAGATTATTAGATGGAAGGTTTAGGTGTCTGATTCTTATTACGCCCGACGCAAAAGAGGGGTGTTATAAGGTTTACCTGTGGGTCTATGTGTGTAATGTGGCATCGTAGCTCCCCAACGGATAGACCGATTTTGTTCTTTTTTTTCGTTTGAAAGCTGACGTGATCGAGATGGTTCTTAGCTATAATTTATGAAGATCTTAGGGCCTAGTGCGAGTTTTACTCGATCAAACGCGACGAACACGTAAATGTCAATTTGCATGGGAATGAAGCAGACCTACACGTGAGACACCAGGTGGCGCTGCTTCATTCCCATACAAATTGACATTTACGTGTTCGTCGCGTTTGATCGAGTAAAACTCGCACTAGGCCCTCTTGTCAGGCGTTTGAAGATCGTCAGCTCGTTTCCTAGTTGACGAATTGAACTCACTAACTTCCTCAAGTTCGATTGATTTGAAATTTGGTGTACTGTAACTTCAGTGGTAGTCTGTCTGCAACTTACAGCAGATATATGTTTGGGCTCAAAAGAATGCCGGAGGTTAGTTTATAATTTTTAATCAAATTGAACCACTAGATGGAGCAATAGATGTATAGTATGTGCTTGCGCTCATTGTTCCGGTGGGCAATGCGGCAGACGTAAAGATAGCACCGCGGCCTCGGTGGAGCGTTAACCTCGCCAATGGGTAGATTTCTAGTTGCCAGTGCCGACGATGTCGAATGTAATTCATCTACTCCACGTTCAAGGACATTACGATTATGTCACTTCTAGTTGTTCGTATATCCGTTGACTTAGCTATGTAGTGGCTGGTTTTAAGTTCTGACATAATGCTGTAAAGATTATGATTTGCCGACTTCTCTTGATAGAAATATTGGTTTTTTTTTTGTAAATCAGTTTATAAAAATTTAAAGTTTAGCAAACACCAACGCGGTATACTTAGATTTTTTTAAACAAAGATGAAAATTATCGACATATCTAAGTTATAACAAATATTATAACTAAGAAAGGAAGGGCATATATTTTTATTACTTGGCAAAATTGTACAGATATTAAATTGATACTCAAATCGGCGATGATTTTTTTTTTCTTGAAATAAGTTTATATTTATATAAGAAAAGAATACAGTTTTTTACTAGACAACCTTCTAAAAGGCAATCCCTCTTAAAAACTTAAATAATTTAAATTACTAAACAAAAGTTGCTGGCCGGATTCATAGGTATTGCTATGTGTGGTAGAGGCATCGGTCACGACTAATAAGGCAGGTCGGACCAGTCGAGCTCGCATCCGTTGTGTGTGTCCTGGGCGTGTCGATGTGCGAATGAACAAGGATTAGAATTAGAATGCCGGCAACGGACACCGGTCTCGTAGTCGCCAACTACCACAACAGGCCATCTCGGACGGTCGGACGAGCGTGTGGTAATAGCGGCCTCATCTCGACTCACTCAGTGGCCTCACCATCACTATCTCGTCCGTGACCCAAGCGGTAGGGCTCTGGCTTCGCTTTTTGATTAACATCAGATTATGCAAATGTTCTGAGTGAGCGGCCCGCTCCTTATTTTTCATCCCTTTTTTGTTTCTTTCCTTCTGCCCATTCGCTTTATCTCGGGTATGCCGACATTCGAAATAAAAAAAAAATGAGCGAATCTTTTAAATGAGCTGAAAGAGTTCGATATCCTTGCTCGGTCGATATAATAGAGTACTACTTAATGATGAATGGGAGGGCTCTTTAGTAGGGCCTCTCTCGTTTTGTCTACGGTTTCTGTTTTTAGACGGTTTCTTAGTTTCACGCGAGCTAAATGCCACGGCGACGTGGGAAAACACATTGCGCTGCTTTAAATGGATATATGTTAAACAGTTTTTAATCACAATATCTAGACAGTGACAAATTTAATGAAGAATTAATGTCAATGAAAGATTATCAGACTGATAGAATTATTCAATTTTCAATTATGTGAACATCGTTTTGCTTCACCGTGTATATATAATGTTGAAACTTGTTGGGATTTTGTATAAATAAAATACTGCCATTTTCATGTTAAATTTTTGTTAATATTGTTTATTACAATAAGTATAGCAATTAAATGTACATTAGATTACACGTCAGTATTCACTTTGTTAATTATACAGCGCCAAGGCCAAACAGATGATTTTCCTGTTTAATTATGGATTAGGTATCGCGTATCAATGGTGTTTCTAACTGCTTTAGAAATTCCAAAAAAAAAACTTAATTTTAACAGGATTTCCTTTTTATATATATATATTATTGCGTCCATAATTATACTTCTAATTATAAATTTAAAAATACTCCAAATAAAAAAATGTGGGTACTGGCGTACTGGGTTATAACCACAGTAGGTATAGCACCACGAAATAACAGTACATTGGAGGTATTAGTATACCTACTTATTAGAGTATTTGAATATGAGATAATATTATATTTGAGCTTATTTCTTTATCCCTTTCTCTTCATCATAGCATACCCTTGGTGTTGCCTGTATTTATAACCATCAAGTATTGATAGCGCGCGAGTTGAATGCAGTCGGGGCCCGAGTAAAGGGCGGGGAGCATCTCCCCCGCCGCGTCTCGCACGCCTGTAGTATAGTGATGTGAGTGCTATCCTCGACAAATATCATACGCTTACTGTGTTATCGCGTTAATATTCAAGTTGCAGTCGCGTGTTATTTTTGTTTTTAATAATGTCTGATCCGAGTCAATCAAGTTCTGTTACAAAAAAACTATTTTTTATTCATCGCCAAGCACGGGACATGGCGAAAAATGTTCCCGAAAAAATGAATGCCAAAAAAAATGGGGCAATTAAGGGTCTTTTACAAGTGGGGCGCAACGTGAGGCTATCAGTGCGGACTTTTTAACCAATAGGTATGGTGACGATATTACGATCAGGTAGACTGTCAGTCTGTCTGTCGTCTTTTCTCATTAAAGAGATATCTATTGCTTGCTATATTGCTTGAGATATCGCTTGCTTTGTCACGTTCTGTTTTATTCCAATGAAATTGGCAGAATTAATTCAAATTACTGTTTAAACAATACCTGCTTCCTACAGCCACCAAACAATCACTTATTTAACTCAATAAATTAAATATATTGATTAGGTACGCAAAGTGATATAAATGTGCGAGGTAGGTGCGTATATAATAAAGCTTGAATTGAATGTAAGATGAAATGGCTTCGCCAAAGTGAGTCCGTGAGAAATATCGGAGGCAGGGCTTGGAATGCGGGCGCGCGGGCGGCTGCCGGCTCCTTTGAGAGTCGCTGCGACAACTGCGGGAGAGAGAAAGGAGCATTTCACTTACCGGATGTACCTCCTCTCTGCCCACCACTCGCGCGTACATTCCTCAACTTTAACTAGCTTTATTCCTACTCACGTGTATACGGAAGATAGGACCCTTTTCCGTTTTGATGCGATGTTACCTGAACCTATAAGGAGAGTCATAGTGGTTCTATGAATTTACATATATATTCACAGCTGAATACATATATTCCAAAGCTCTGTGCACTGAAACATATGATTTTATTTTATGGTTTTAAACGGTTCTATTTGTGGGACTTTTGAGCATGGGACGTGCTTGGGAAGAATTTGCGAATGAGATCATTTTGTTTTGCACCGAATCCGTCTTCTGTAAGGCCTTTTTTATATAAATGTCGCCAGGTAGACTGATAATCTATTTGATGGTGAGTGGATACCATAGCCACAGGTGCTATAAGTGCGCGACAATACCTTATTAGGCAAGGCCTAAATCAGAGATTAGGAAGTAGGAAGGGATATGATAATGGGCTAGTAGTATTCTTTCCTGACTCACCTGAACACAACAGCGTAAAATGCTGTTATATCATGATTACCTTCTTGGACGGTCTGACTAATTTATGACTGTGAAAAGTAGTGTGCCCTGCAACTACTAATTAAACTGTATACCCGAATGTCCTTGCTAGCTTTACATGTAAACTGCGCCGACAGTCAATTCTCGGATTTACTGATAAACACTAATAACTGCACTTAAAACACAAAACACAATTGCACTATTTTTAAAATAGTTTAAACAGGAAAAGACGCTGATTTCCTAGCCCTAGTTGCAAGCGCGCTAACTGACCCGGTTCTGGTATCGCACGGGAAGTACTCATAGGCTAATTGCATGTGGTTAGGACATGAAATGTTTATTACTAGATATATGCACCGCGACTGTGCCCTGCGCAATCACAGCAAAGGAATTTACAATATATGTAACAGTTTATGATAACATTTATCATTTACTGCCTAAAATACTTATAAAGATATTTGCTAAGCTATTATTAGTATTCCGTAAAAGTATGAACTCAGTAAAGTAAAATATATGTATATACTTCATACTTCGCGCTACGTGGCACTTCCTTTAAAACTTTAAAATACCTTCCTACAAGGGAATCAAAAGAGCTTGAAACAACTTCACGGGAGTAAGCATCTTGGAGATCGAATAAAAAATTCAGTTAGCCTGAATGAATAATCTTGCTTCAAGATTAGCTCCTTTGTCTAAATCTAGGAACTAGGTCTAGATGAACACCTCTTTCATTGGTAAAATACATCAGACCAGCGAACTTTGAATGCAAGTTATATTATTTCGATGCAAAATGTCGGATATTGACAAAATCAATGGAAAATTGTCATTTGGAGTGATTAGATAAAGTATACTGAAGTGTGAATAGATTTTTCCCTTTTAAGACTTCTAAATGACTTCTAAAGCGATTGGCAATTTCTAATATTGAACGGCATATTATTTGGATTTCTAACCAAAACAACTTTGATTTGCATAATGTTAAACAAGAAATATTAAGTTTTCGCGAGATTTGTATTTAAGGAAATTGTTTATAATATGAATACATGTGCTTACATTCATGCGTTCATTGTTACAGATTACGAGTTCACGTTATACTCGGCCAGCACTTTGGCATCTTGCAGTATCGCCGCGGCTCTAAGAGGCCTCGGTCTCGACGGAAATCTACAATTACTCCAGGAGCTCACTGGCATAGATTTGGTAAGTGTTTCTAGCCTTTTGCCCAAGATACATTCAAATTTGGTATATATAGCCCTTTCAGTGATGAAAACATGTACTCTGATGATAACCTCATTTAACACCATTACTTGTCACAATGAGGCAACAATCTTGGTTAAGACAACGAACTAAATCGTTTTCATAGACGACCAAAATCTAGAACTAGGCAACTATAGAAGTACGAAATTAGTCCACATCGTTAAATAAGATCTACTTATTTACCTAATGTATAAAAAGCATTGTTATTTTATTTTTTATTTATCTTTTTTTTCTCAGTTCAGGTTTTTTTTGGATCCTTCCACTATACTCACCTGTCCTCTACACTAAAAAAATCTTCTATACAGAAGGAAATAGAATAAAACTCCCCATATCCTCCTTGATTTATGTATCGTTTTAACAAATCCTATTTGTATCTCAGGATTGTCTTCAAACGTGCCTCGAGCAAATGGAAGAAATGGTTGAGAATATGATAGACGAGCGTTCCACTTCTGTCCCAAACGGACAAGCGAGGGAGGCGGCGGAATGGACTCCGCCTCCCAGTCAGGACAAAGTGCACAGCAACGCGACAACACCAACTGACATCAGAGATGTGCATTTTTAAACTTTGGAACTTTTTGTTATGCGAAATTGGGTGGTGACGCAAACTAAGTCGATAGCTGTGCTTCGCTATCGGTTTAATTACGTACGAAAATACTTTAAAACTAAATAAAATGTTGTTTATTCGTCGACGGGTGCATCCGTAATAGAGGACTGAACTGATAAGAAGACTGACAATCTCATGTGTTTGACGTGGTTATGCCACAACTATATTAGATAGAAATAGTTTAAGTGAAGAATGGACGGTTACGCCTTCCCTTTAATGCGACGTTGCACTGAAACACTAGTACATAATTCAAATTGTAGTTTGTATAGCTTTTTGAAATTAAAATCTACCTCTTATGTTAAGAAAATTAGAAAAAAAAAACACCAGCATGTCCTGGCGAACTTCTGTTATGTCTACTGATAAATTTGGAAAACTATATTTTTATAAAGTTATACTCACTGTAAATGTTCACGTGGGACCAAAGTTAGTTGTTGAAATCTCAACAATGAGCCGAGATGTTTTTCGTTATTATTGTAAGTGTAGTTAAAGTTAAGCGCGTTCATTAATTTCACTAACTGTATAAACGACTTGGTATTGAATCGTATCAATTAATTAGTTAATAAGTCACAGGGGAAAATGATCGACTAACATTTTTGTGAAGAAAATGTTAAATCTACCATTGAAATCATGTGTTCTATTTAGTTTTGTATATTCCTGGGGCCTTTTTCTTGTGTGGCCAATCCAATAAAATGTTTAAAATTAAATAAATAATTATATAAAATTTTATTAGTCACCATTGTGGTGTTTTGTAAAAATATTATCGTAACTCGAATACTAAAATCAAAATTATGACAAAAATGACAGCATGGTTAAACTTGTGCGGTATGGTGGGCGGTATGTACTGAGTTGGCTGGTCTGAACGATCATAAAATGTTCAGTAATGGTAGGATCACAGTTTGTTCTGCAATCATACCTGCCCCATTTATACTGGAATAATGTTACTGCTGCACCGGCCAATTCTTTCCTCAACCCTCGCCTTGTCCATGGTTTTTTGTTATCCCCCTTACACTCTTCTGTCGATTCTTTCGTGATCGAAAACAGCACTGCAGCTGTTGGTGTTCAGAGCTAATTCCTTCGTCTCCGCATTTTTCCTTATATTATGGTCGGCAGTATAATTATATCCCTTGTGATGTCGTTATCCTAATTAGGTATTTTATCTTTCAATTTATTTTTTTTACTTTTGTGAATAATAAATACACACTGCGTATAACAACATACTTATCAAATCTCGACTTTCTTGACACACACTACATATTTTTCTAGCAAGAAAGTCATGACGAGTTCGAGTTACGAAATTGGTGCTTAGAGTAATTTTCGACTCATTATTGTAGTATTAAGCAAATTATAAAAACGTACACAAGTTTTCTTTAA
This sequence comes from Synanthedon andrenaeformis, assembly GCA_936446665.2. NCBI lineage: Eukaryota > Metazoa > Arthropoda > Insecta > Lepidoptera > Sesiidae > Synanthedon > Synanthedon andrenaeformis. The sequence goes on along the minus strand of OW387781.2, from coordinate 4,620,569 downwards.
ATATTATTATGTAGCCGATCATTTTACGAAGGAAGCTCAGTATTCTGAACAAACCGGAAATAGCGATCGAACATACAATCCAAGGATTACTTTTTATTATAAGTACTGTCCCTAACCCAAATTACTATGACAAATCCAATGACTTTTATATACTAGACTGCTGAGCTGAGCTAAGTAAATGTAGAAATTAACCTTTTAGTTACGGGTAATTTCTCTGTAACTCATTTGGAATGCGAATCATTTTTTTGGTCGCGAACTTTTAACTCTTACCGTATTTGACAAACAATTTTTCTCCAATCACAAAGTCTAGTATAGTATCGATGGGTAAAGTAAATCATGAAATGGGAAACAGTATTGAAAATTTCTTTTGAGCGCCACCTACTGGTTTGTTTCTTATACTGAGGAAGGAAGTAACGGGGGAAGGCAATAAATTACGCTTTGTAAAGTTAATACAAATCATTCTTATATTATGCGACTATTAAAAGCTTTTGTTTATATACTTGCGTGTAGAATTTAATTCACTATTATAAAATCGTTCATAAATCTGTGGCACAATTTTTAAACACAGTTTCCGCTCTCTTCAAGTTTCTAAAATTTATTATCTCCATAAAATCTATTATTTGGTTAGTATCAAGAATGCGGTCCATTAGAAGTGTTGAAAATTTTTAATTGTACGTCATTCTAACCTAATAGTCACTTCCAGTCATAATATATATTAATGTAGAAGTACTATGCTAGGAATTTTTGTATGTTTGTAAGGAGAAAAAAACTAAAAAAAAATGTGATTTATATATCATTAATAAGTTTAGATTTAATGTTTAGTCATTTAATTTTGTTCCTATCCAAGTAACCATTGGGAATTGTATCCGTAAAAAAATATATTACGCAATAGTCGAGTTCTGTGTTTGTTTGTACTTAAAAAAATACCTAATACCAAACTGCAGTTGATAGTTGAAGATTGATAGTTGTTATAAATGTTTCATAATTGTGATATTAATACTATAAATAGGTATCAATACTATTAGTATTTATAATTAATTTGTGCTCACTGCATGTGATAGAAATCTTGTTCCTACACCGTTAATATCCAGTATTTCCACAGAGAATTGGCCAAAAGTTTGCGATAATGTATAAAACTATCAGTTGGTATAAACCAGTTTATACCAAGACAAAAATTAAAAATCACGTGCGGTGAGTTCGATATTGACACATAACATCTATGTAGGCATTTTTTTTTTAATTTTTACGGGTTCCACAGATAACGTTATCTGACAATTTAACTGTAAATTTTATGACATCTAGTTTATACAATTGTAAAAAATAAGTCTTCCATTTGTATGTAAAATAACCCTATATACATAAATATAATAAAAATGATTAAAAGTATAATGTAATGGTTAAAATACATTATACTTTTAGATTTTACTGTATTTAACTGTGGTGGTTCTATTCACAGTTAAAACAGTAAATGTAAATAAGTTTCCTATATATGCTACAAGCATGTGCCATAAGTAACATACATACCTACATATTATTATAGTTCTATAAATTGTAATAGCAATATATGAAATGTTAGAATATAGATTTAACGAGTTTTTAAAAATATAAAACTGATTTATATTAAAATATGTTTAAATATAATAATAGAAATCTTTATTTTTGGTTGTAGAATACCTAATTAAATTTAGGTATATACGTATTACTTATTTTTTTTTCATCAGATATATTTTCTTTTTTGTATAGTTTGTATGTAAAAATTTTGTGGGAAAAAATACGCATTACAAAGTTAGTTTTAAAACATATTGCTTCTTGGCTTTTAATAATGGCTTCCTCTTAGTTAGCGATAAGATAGAAGATATTAATTAAAAAGTGTGGGAGAAGCAAGAATTGTGTATAAATGATAATGTTTAATACCTATTAAGCTAATATCAAAATGTAACTAATAAAATCGTACACTTGAACCTTTATGTAGTTACGATAAGATATTATAAAATGACACGTAAAAATAAGACGTTTTTCTCTTGTGTGATGATAATTTTTAAGTTCTTTTGCTTTATAGTCGTAACGACATTGCTATGTAAATATTAAAATAAACACATATAATAAATATTAACAATGGTTTTTATTTTTAACAAGCTGACCAGTCGTTGCCCTGTTATTTTCGTATAAAAATACCATCCAACTTTCCGACATTTCCAAGGAATTATCCACAAAATTTGCTCATTAGTTGATCCTTTAACTTTCATGTTTCCATATGAACATGGTTACCCGGAAGTGGCTCGTATTTCTCTCGGGAGACCGACCGAACTATAAAAATCGAGTACCTATATTGAAGTAATTACCCCAGTCATATTATGATACAGGTCGAAAATTATTTGCGAAAATGTATAGCTAATTAAATAAGTAACATAAATTTAAATAAATTTCATATTAGTTTTTTTGTGAAAATAGTCACATAGGTACATAACTAAGTTACTAAAAATTTAAGTTATCTACACACCAATGTGATTATTTTCAAAAGTATTTTAAATTTTTTCATACTTAACCAATTCCCATATATTTTGTAGATGGTTATTTCTCCTAAATGATCTGCCTTTTTGTAGATTATCGTTTCTGGGAGAGTGAATCGTTGCATTTTGCTTTATTTTGTCTCGAATAGGTACAAATTGTCTACATTAGACAAAGAATAAAAAAAAAACAAATACTTAACTTTTATAACTTTTTAATAATTGTATTATCACTGCATAATATTATACATTAAGTTATATTGTATTTAAAATGAATTTAACATATTGCCTAGCATTTAAATTTTCTGACAAGGCACACTCATGTCTGTGTCGATCTTAGTAAATATTTATTGTAGTAATTTTGAAATTAACCATAAAAAAATCATTTAAAATACATAATAAAACAAAAATACTATTATTTCATAGAACCGAATAAACAATTAAAAATAAGGCATATTGTACATATTAACATGTAGGTAATGCATTAGAAAACATTTTAAATATTTGAAATATGTTAATAATTATTTTCAGGATACTTGATTAAGAATTTTACAATAAACGTCTTAACTAATTGATTTGAATAAATAAACTTATTATGTTATGAAATACCAAAATTATGCCATGTTTTTTTAGAAACAAGTATAAAAAGATAGACATAAGAATATTAAAAATTATAGAAGAAAATAACTATATGAAAAAAAAAATGATTTTCAAATATCCCCATTAAAAATAATAATAAAGGAATGCGTTAAAACTTCATCGTTCGTTCGTATTTTGCCGTAGGTATTATTCATTCAAAGTTTCTAATAAAGAGAAAATATTGAACACAATACCAATCACTCCACTATCATTTTACAAAAAAAAAACTATTCAGAAAATTAGTAGGTATTCTTACATTGTGAATAATGTTATTTTTAATTATCAAATTTCTATAAACAATAAAATATTAATCAGTTTTTTTTTTCATAGCTTAAAATAAAGTGACTTTTTTTATATAATTCTTGAAAAAAAAAGTAAATAAAAATAACCTGTTTAGGTAATAATATGTTTTAAATAACATTTATTTTGACAAGAACGTATAGACAGTATTATGTAGTATGATTTTTTTTTTTGTTTAGTATTAATAGGATACAGTTAATATTGTGAGAGAGGAGGCATAAGTATACTTAATGATTTTATTGAGTCACCTGTTATATTCGAATTAAATTAAATGTTATTAATTGTTTTATCCTACTAGTATTTTTAAATTCCAATGAATCTAATTAGTAAGACATAAAAAAATTTGAAACAAAAAAGGGTCAGTCGTAGGACTGCACGTCAGAAGTGAAAAATTAGCTTCGTGCCAATGAAATTTCCACTAAAAAAAAGAGTATTTGTAAATAATATTTTATTGCTGCCATTTTAGTCTGTTTTTTTCTAGAAATAGAACTAATAGAAAAGGTATGAACGAGAAAGATTTTTTTTGTTAAACAGGCCATATTTTATTTACTTGTAAAACGTAAAATACTTAAACTAATTATGTGACGTCACACTGGCAATTGAAACATCTTTTGAGCTTCAAAAGCACAATATTAGTTTTTATCTTTTTTTTAAATATAGAAAAAATATACTTAAGGCAACCAAATAGAACATTAGCATGTCGCATGTCGACCTGTCTGACTTGTAAATTTAAAATAACACGCAGTTCGTATTACTTATATGGAGGGCCTTTTTTGCGGGGGTACGCGGGGGCACGCATACTTTTTTATATTGTTACTCACCTAAATATAAGTTCACGTTTTATTTCCAAAGATATTATGATTTTAAACAATAAAAAATAATTTACTTTTATTTTTTCCTCAAAACACAGTGGCAATAATGGGGAGGTGGTACAAAAATTATTGACTTACAGCTTTCGAGAATTAGCGTGCCCCCAAAATGGAAGTGACAAAAAAAGGCCTGCTTATATGTATGTATATATATAATATGCCCAATAAAATGATAGTGTTATGATGATTTTGGCAAAGAAAGTGCACACAATAAATAAATAAAATGTTATCCAACACTTTACAAATTGTAATGCATATGGTGGTGGCAAACGGACGTTTCATAAATGCATTCAATCGCTAACCTATTAATGCTTAAAATATATAACTTTATCTGTTGGACAGACGGTGATTTAACAATTTACACTTTATTAACAAATCAAATTAATGTACATTGATTAATGCTTACAAAAACCTTTACATGTGAACTACTTTCGGTGTACTCTTTCCACGAAGCCAATTGAGGAGAACAGTGGGAGTGCTTTGGGTGTCTCGTGCTGAAAACAACATTTAAAATAATAATTATTACAATTCAACGAATAAGAAAACTAAAACTTAGATTTAAAAAAATATAGACTATATAGATAAAAATATATAACTAACTTTCCGTTTAGTTTAGGTACACTAAGCTATTGTTCGCACCCCTTTTTCTTATGTGTTAACATTCATTCAATCAACTCGAGTACAGTACTTTTTTCTGGATGAAATGTACCCTAATGTAAATATCCTTTGTATCCCTCAAAATGTGTATGCAAAATTCCCATGATGATAGGTTGAGTAGTTAAGGCAAGAAAGCGTAAGAAACAAAAACTCTATCGCCTTTATAATATTAGTTAGTTTAGCGTTTTATGTAAATATAATATAATATTTTCATAATTAGCAGTTTTTTTATACGTTAGATAAGACAGGGAGCTATTCACAAAGTGAAAATGTTAGAATCTCAAAGAAGTGCACATAGCAGATTTTGGTTTAATCTAAAATCACTAAAGCACTGGAATTAAAGAAATATATTACATAGGGTGTGATGCGCCTGCGCAAGTTGGTCGACGGCCTCTTGGGGCAGATGCGCGACGTCGCGTTGCAGCAGACGCATGTCTAGCTGCCGCTGCTCGCTGTCGTGACGCAGCACCACGTCGCGACTGTGCCTCACGCTGCGCAGCTCCGACAGCCTGTAAACACATTTCCCAATGACATTTTGCACTTTACACAATTACTTTTATATACTAGACGCGCTGAGAGGAACGCTGAACGAGAGGAACGCTATTGTTCATTCTAAATAATATAAATGAACTTACTTGGCCTGTAACTTTGGTTTATCTCCTTCCGGGTCGCTAACACTGCTGCTGCGAGATGTCTGCACTCTGTGGATATCCACAAACGTCTGACTCTTCTCACTTGGTCCGCTGAATTGTTTCGACACATCCGAGCTGGAGCTTTCCGATTTGGACTTCATTTCTTCGTATGATCGTAAACTGTCCGACAAACGCAGCTGCAATGTGTCCCGTTCTTCGAGCAATTGTGTCAATTCCATTGTAAGTTCTTCACAACGCACGTCTCTTTGGTGTAACATGTATAACGCCAAGTCTAATTCTGCCCGAGGAACAGCATCTAACAGTTCTTTATTTAGATTATCCTGTACATTTTCAACGTCCAATACAGGCTTCGTGTCTGTTGCGAATGTCACGTGCTTCGCTACCTTGCTGCTCGATTGTCGCAGCATATCTTGCAAGCTCAATATATTATCTTTGAGAGTAACTATTTCCAACTCCTGTGTTTCCAGCGCTGTTTGCATTTCCATTGTTTTATTAGAATGTTCCTCTAGTACTTTATTTAAATCTGCTATCTGTTTGTTAAGATTTGTGCATTCGATTACTTTAGCGTTATAATCTTCTGTCAATTTTGCTTTTTCAATTTCGAATTCCTTGTGTGTCATTTCAGATGTCTCATCCTTTTCGTGCATTTTTAATCTCATTACGGCCAAATCCGCCTCTTTCTCGTAACTTAAATCTTCTATTTTCTTTTCATATTCAAGTAACTGTTTTCTAATTATTTCAAATTCTTCATTTCTCTGTGACAGTGTCATGGTGTAATCATGCGTCTTCTGATAGATTTCACTATCTTTTGATCTAAGTTCATTTGTAAGTTCTGTAACTTTTGCTTCAGCTTTCTCGACAGCACTAGTTAAATCTTTCACTTGTTGACTGAACTCATCGTTTATAGTTTTGGATGCCGCTAATTCGGAATTAACATTTTTGTATAAAGATTCGTATTCTTCTGTATGTTGTTGGTTAGATAATGACAACTCTTGAATTTGCTTTTCATATTCTTCTTGTTGTTCCAGTAGCTTGTTTTCATGCATGAGCTTCTCATCTTCAATTTCTGACCTTAAATTATCCATTTGATTCATAACTTCGGCATACTTTTCTTGAAGATTTTTTAAATGTTCCTCTTTATCGATTAATTTTTTTTGCAGAGTATTCAGATGTTCGGAATAAATTTCTTTGTTTGTCTGCTCTAGAGTATTTGATTGAATGGTATCTATAATATTTTCGTATTTACTTTCCCATTGGTTTATTTGATCCCTTAATTCATGTTCAGTTTTTTGGAAATCTGCCTCTCTTTGTGCCAGATGTTGTTTCCACAACTCGGCTATTTCAAAACCACGTTGGTCGACAGCACTTGCAATAGATGAACGTAACTCGGTAACAGTTGACAATAGATTATCATTTTCATTATTTAGATTTTGAATTTTCTCATTTAATTCATTAACTCGTGCATTGTTTTCCGAATAATTTTGTGTCAAATCTTCTTTTTCTGTCTCTATAATTCTTATTGTGCTATTAGCCTTCTCCAATTTTTCTTTTAACTCAAGATTAAGATCCTCTAGAATCCGGCACTTCTGAATTAACTCAGTAGTATCTTGCAATCGTGATTTATTTTCGATTTGATTATTTTCTAAAGCACATACTTTCAAATTAGCTACTTCTAATTCTGATTCCAAAGATTCTATTTTAATTTTATAATCAGATTCTTTCTGTTTTAAGGACTGTAATTCCTCTTTTAAGTGATTATCTTGTTGGACTAATGTTTCATTTTGTCTTTCGAACTCAATTTGTAATTCTTCATTTAAAGTTTCAAGTGAATCACAACGGTTTTTAAAATCACTTAATTGAGTTTTAAGGGAATCTATGCATTCACTCAATTCTTTATTTTCATCTTGTAATTGAATCAATTGTGTGTTCAAATAGCTACAATTTTCACATTTTCTCTGATTTGCTAATTGTTGTTTAATGTCATTCAATTCTCCTTGGAGCATAACCTGCTGAGAAGAAAGTCGATTATTCTCTTCAGTTAATCGATCAACAGTCAATTGTAATTCTTCATTTTCTTTGTCAAATTTCAATATTTCCTCTCTAAGTTTTGTGTCAGTGACATTTCTTTCAGTAATTTTATGTTGAGGTGAATCTGCACCCCACTCTAATGTAGACATTTTATCATTTGCTTCCTTTAATTTAAATTTCCAAAATTCAACTTCACTGTCCATTTTCTCTTTCATTTCAGTTAATTTTTCATTGGCATTGGTAAATACTTCATTTTGTTTTTGGAGTGCTTCTTTTTCTCGTTTTTCCTTATTAAAGCTTGCATCTAATTCTTTTAGCTTCTTTTCTAGCTCCTGTATGTGACTTTTTAATTCGTCTTCAATTGCATTTTCCAAAGATGCAGTTTGGGATATTTGTTTGGATATCTTTAACTCATTAGCTAACATATCATTATTATTTTTTAATTCCTTAATTTTTTTTAAAGCTTTTGTCAATTTTGTATTGCTGGCGTGAAGATCAGTTTTTAACTTTTCATTTCGTTGTTTAAGTTCTAATATTTGTTTATTGAGGTGGAATAATCCAGGAGTAACGTCTCCCACTTCTTCGCACCCCTCCAAACCCCACCCTTCTTCAGAATTAAAAGGATCGCCTTCTTGTTCTACGGCATCTTCTTCACCTTTGTAACAAAGATATGCCTTTTTAGGAGCAATAATAGGCTCGGATACTTCACTTCTCTGAACATCGTCCTTATGTATTTTTTTCTGTTTATCGTCTTTTTTTGAACTAGGTGCGGGCAATTCGGTTAGTATCTGTGATTCAATAGAGGAAATATCGGCAGCTTTTCTCTCTTCATTCAATGCTTCTATGGTTGATGAAATAATCATTCCCTCGGTTTTTGGAATATTCATTTCAAATGATACCGTTTTCTTTTCTATCAACTGCTGAATTTGTAAATCTTTTTGAGACAATTGATCTTGTAGTGCTTCTTGATCTTTCTTTAGTGTACTTATTTGAATAGCCATTTCATTGACTTCATTTGATGTCTCAAGTAGTTCTTGACTTAGATCACTTACCTGACTCTCTAAGTTCTTTATAGTGGCTAAATCTTTCGAATGATTATGTTGTAATTTATTATTGAGTTCTTGAATTTCACCATTCCTTTGATTTAAAACAACGTTTAATTTATTTATTTCACTAACATATTGCTCGGTATAGTCTGGTGTGTTACTTTGCCCTTTATCAGCAAGTTTTTCTGAAAGTTCGTGGTTAACTCTAGTAAGTTCATTGAGGTGAATATTAAGACTTTCCGCATTAGATTTTTGCTGTTGTAACTTATTTTCTAATTGTGTAATATGATCAGCAACTTTTTCATATTTCTCGCTTAGAACTTTCTTTTCTTTAATGGCATTTTCAATTTGCGTATTGAATTCAGTCTCTAACTCCTCAATATCCCGTTGCTTTTGTGCCAACGATGTTTGATGTTCGTGACTAATTCTTTTGAAGTTGTTTTCCAGTTCATGAAGTTTCGATTTATAATTGTCAATTTCAACCTCAGCTTTATCAGTTCTACTAGCTTTTTCAAACAGAGTTATATTTTGCTCTTGTATATCAGAAAGAGATTTTCGTAAACGTTGATTTTCTTCAGACAAATGTTGTATTTTGTACAGTAATTCTTTATTTTCACTTTCTATTACATGAAGCTGTTTTTCAACTACTCTATCATGATCAATAAGTACAGCTAATCTGCTTACCAATTCGTCTTCTTGACTAGCATACTCTGTGTAAGCTTTTTGTTTTTCTTGCAATTGGCTGCCTAATTGATCTGCTTTGCGTTCTAACGAGTGTCGCCTGTCTTCCATAGTAGAAATACTTTCTTCAAGGCGACATATTCGATTTTTGTACTTACTTACTTCAGTTTCCAATGTTTCAATGAAAAGATCTCTTTCCTGGATTTTAGCATCTTGCCCAAAGTGTATTTGATTAAGTTGTTGCTGAAGATTTTCAACTGTTTCCACTAACTCAGTTATTTTATTTTGCTTTTGAGTAATATCCGCTTCCAAAGTATTAATTTTTGTTATGTAATTCATGTTATTCTTCTGCTCAATCTCATGTTCAGCCAACTTCTTACCTAAGGTTTCAATCTGTAATACAAGACTGGTATTTTCATTGCGTGTCAAATTTAATTCTGCTTGTATTGAATTAATTGCTTCATTTAACTTTAACTTTTCATCAGAGGCGGCTTCTAACTGCGCTTGTAAAGATTGTAAATCATTACACTTTTGCTGTTCTAAAGTAACTTTTTGAAATTGCAAGCGATTCACTTCTTCTTCAGCATATTTAATTTTTTCTTGCAATGGTGTTATAGTGTCAACTTGGATGGATAATTGTTCAGTTTGTTGAATTTTGTCAGACAATTGATTTTTGATATCACTTATTTGTTTTTCCAATTCAACATTTTTAGCAGATTTCTTTTTCAAATTAGCTGCAAATTTTCGCAATTTTTCTAACAATTCTTTGTTTTTACTGTCTAATTCTTGATTTTGTTCATTAAGTTTATCCCTTTCCGCAATAGCAATATTCAATTTGTTCTTAGTTTCATCAAATTCCTGTTTGAAATGTTCCACGTTCAATGTCATTTCAGACAGGTTTGTTCGTAATTTCTCGTTTTCTATTGACTCTTTCCTTAACTGCAACTTAATCTCATGAATCTCTTCTTCGCGTTCTTTGGATTGAAGTGCAATGGAGGACATTTCTTCCGTATGTTTCTGTTGTTGTTTTTGCAATTCTTTAATAAAGTTTTGTTTTTCAGTAATTGAATCTTGTAGCATCAATAACTCACTATCCAGAGAAGCATTTTTATTTTCCAATGTATTTTTCATTTTTAGTATCTGTACCTTTTCTTCTTCGAGAACTTTAATTTTTTCTTCGCATTCAATTAATTTCTTCTGGTACGCCGATATTTGTTTATGTAAAGATTTCATAAGTTCCGCATTTTGATCCTTTGCTTTTTCTTCTTCTAGTAATTCAATAGTAGACCTTAGTTTTTGAGACACATCATTTAATTTAGTAACCTGATTTATATATTCTGCCATTTCTTTATCCTTCTCCTGTAAATTATTTGCATAATTGAACATTTGTCTTTCATAGTCTAAAAGAAGGCTTTCAAGCTCTTTAATTCTATGATCGCGAGTGTTAATTGTGGCAGAATATTCTTGGTGAATTCGTTGCACTTCGTTTTGCAATTCGACATTGTACTTCAAAACTTGGTCCTCAGTTTCCTTGTCTTTCCTTAAATTTTCAATTACTTCCTTTAGTTGATTATTTTCTTCTACTACATTTTTTATTTTAACCTCGAATGACATATTACTCTGTAACAGCTCCATATGTTTTTGTTGCTGTTCCTCAAGAGATAAAATTTTCATCTGAGAATCAGCTATTTCAGCTTCTCTATCTTTTATAGTATTCTTCAATTTAAGTATTTCCTTTGTTAATTGCTTCACAGATTTAGTTCTATTGATACCTTTTTCTGAAATTAATTTGTCGTCAACTGGTATCTCAGATGTTGATGTTTCAACCGGATCTTCTACATTTACAGGTTTAATTAACTCTACACTTTCTTGAATAATATCAATTCTTTCCCGTTTTAAGTTTTCTATGTTTGTATTAAGCTCTTCATTTAATGTTTGTAAGCTTTGTTTTTCTTTGTTTAGAGCTTCTATATTTGTCTGTAATGTGTTGCAGTGGATATTTAAGTTCAATATCTTTTCTTGCAGTGTATCATTTTCAGCACTAATCCTATTCATTTTTTCCATTACTTCTTGTCTTTCTTGTGTAAACAGTTCTACTTTTTTATTTAATTCCGCGCTTTCTTGTACTAATTTCTCCAAGTTGTCAACACACTCATGGGATTCAGATTCTTTATAATCCTCAATGTTTCGGTCATCTACTTTGTTTTCAATTATGCCTTTATTATATTCTTCAAGTTCCAATTTTTCTTGTGTTGTTAATGATTCAACAATTTCTATGGATTCTGCAGAACTAACTTTTTCTGCACTAAGCTTTTCAAGTTTGTCCGTCAGCTCAATGTTTTCTTGTATGTAGGTTTCGAGTTTTTGGTGTATTTCCTCCTTTTCATCGATTAACAAACTAATCGATGAGTTCAATTGCTCTTTATCGGACTTCAGACTCTCAATCATATTTTCTAGTTCTTTCTTTGATCCAAGCAATTGGTCTATTTGCTCTTCCAATTGTACAGAATTCATTTCCGAAGAAACTTGTTCACTTTGTAAATGAGACATATCAGCTAACTTGTCTTCCAATACAGCATTTTTCTGTTGCTGATCATGTAACTCTGAAAACAAATATTGTGAACATAATATCATTTTTAATTGAAAAGTTGATAATTTTAAAAGTAACTGACATACATTAAAATGTATTAAATATGCAAAATTACCTTGAACTAAATCAAATTTCTGAGTTTCCAATACACTTATTGCTTTTAGTCGAGTTTCTGCTAAATGTTCCATTTCCAGCATTTTTCTATAAATTTCTGAATCAGTTACTGAAACAATAATGAACACATTAGTAATATCTACAATAATTTTATTATGATCATCATTTGACAAAATTAAATAAAATAAAAGAAGAGAAAGGTAGGAAAACAATTTCAATTCTCAAAATTATAATAATAATTTGTATATAATTTGAAATACTTACATCTGGCGCTATCATAATCAACAAGATGCAATTGCAGATTTCCCTTTTCTTCTTCAAGTTCGGCAACTTTTTGTGTCAGCTGATGTAGCTCTTCATTCAATTTAACAATTTCTGCATTAGCATCAGATATTTTACTGAGGTTATCAATTGTTTTCTGCATCTGTTTTAATTTTAGTTTATGTGCTGATTTCACCTTCAACATGTTTTTGTTAGCGGCATCTATTTCTTCATTAAGTGTTGCAACTTGATTCTCAGCAGCCTTTAACTTTTCTTCAAGATCTTTTACATCTTGTGATCTTGCGAGACCCATCTCAGGATTGGATATTTCGTCATTACTACGCAATTGACTGTCATCAAGAGAAGTAACCTCGGTGCTAGTACCTATTTCTACGGTATCTACATTAGCATGTTTGTCTGTTACAGAAGCATTTTGTAAATTATTGATTAGTTCTTTATTTTGTGCGTTTGTGATTTGAAGATCGGATATTAGTACATCTTTTTGGGAAATCACATATTCTTTATCAAGTAAATCTTTATTTAATGATTTAATCACCATTTCTAACTTAGCTACCTCAGTCTTATTCGACTTTTTATCTACTTCGGGAAGTGATTCTGAAGACAAATTACTCCAAGGCGATTTTTTGAATCCTGGATTGCGCACGTTTTTACGAGTTGGAAGGGGACTTCCTTTTTTAATCGGAGATGTTGAAGCTGCTGATTTAGATTCACTGTTAGTTGCCAACTTATTTTCGAGTTCTTTATTGGTCTGTCGAATTTGACAATTCAATTGCTCTAATAATTCAACTTTTCTTGTCAGTTCTGCCATATCAGCTATCTCGCGTACACCTTTTTCTTCTATGGTATCATCTTTCTCTTTTTCAACAAATCCTTCACGCTGGATTTTTTCTAACTTTAATTGTAGTGCCAAAATATCTTTGTTTTTAATTTCTAGTTCTTCAGATAACTTTGAATGTGCAATACTTATTTCAAAACGAGAATTTTCCAAAATCGTATTAGCTTCTTCTAGGTTAATTATTTTTTCATCTCTTGCTTCTATTTCTTTAAGTAATTTATCTTTTTCATTGTGCCATTCAGCTTCCATGCTTATAAAATTCTCTTGCATTTTTGTCATTTGTTGCCTAGTGTCTTCTAATAGGTCTAAAGTATCTTTTTCTAAATAAAAATAATACAAAGGTAAATCAAAATAACATTTATAAATACGTGTTTATAGTTTACGGAATGATAGTGAAGTACTTAAAATAAAATGGGGAATTTAACTAGAAATGGAAATTTAATACATTATTCTTCCCTCACATATACTCAACTCTAGTAACATGATTAAAAAATAACAAGTCTAATGGGGTTATTTTTCGTTTTAATTTTATTTTTATGTTTTTAGTGGAAATATATTAACACAATTGCATTTAGGTTTGTAAACAATTTAACATACCTTTCTTACTTAAGCTGTCAGACATAAGGGTAGTTGCCAAGTTTTTGGCTTCTATAATTTGGTCCTTTTCGTTATTTTTTTCTTGTAATTCTAAAATAGTTGTTTCCATTGCTTTCATTTTAACTTGCATAATACTCAATGCGTTCTCCTTTTCCTTAATTGTGTTCTGAAGTTGATTAATATCATTAATACTGCTTGTATTCTTTACCTAAAAAATAAATAGTTTTTTATTTCATTCCATTATTAAACATTGACATTGTAATTAATCAAATGTAGACTATTTGACAGTATTAAAACCAATTTACTAATTTATGATATTTTAAGATAACAAATATACATAAGTCTTGATATATTTTTTATAGTGTCTGGGTGCCTGTTTATTATTTATTACTTTATTTTAATTGAAGATTATTAGTAATTTACCATATATACTAAAAAAACAATTGAAAAACTTAAGTCAAAAAAGAGACAAGCACGACAAAAGAAAAATACTCAAATTAAATACAAAAATCAAATATACCATTTTAATATCAACCTTCTCCCTCTTGGTACTTGTAGCTGGCTTCGTAATTGGTCTCTTGCTGATTTCTTTGTACTGTTTTATTCTCTCCATAAGTATCTCTTTCTGTTTCAAAGTGTTTGCTAAACTTTCGCTAATACCAGGAACTGAAATTAAGTTATACACAGCTTGCATTTTGCAGTCTAAGTGTCTTACACCTTCCATGGACTATTACTGAATTTACGAGAGATTAGCATATTGCATCCAGAATCTTGGAATTACTTTCCCTAGTCTAAACTCAAAAACTACTTAAGCGATTTTAAAGATTTCGTGAGTATAAAAGCTAAATAATCAGTGAGTAGCATGAGCTGTTTTTTTTTTTTTTCAAAAAAATTGATAGCCCTACAAACATTACAGGAAATAATGTACTACAAGTTTATATTATTCATCATTACCCACAAAAAAGTTAGTGAGGCTATATGTCTCACTAACTAACATAGTCAAGTCACAATAACCATATGTGTATAGTTCGTATATATATATAGTTTCGTAATCATGGTTAAATACATGTATAATTTCTCTTTAAATTGCTTGAATTGGACCTATCATTTTGAAGTTAATACTGGTATAAAAATGCTAATAGTAAAAAAATGCCGAGGTGATAGCAACAGCTCGGGATGTTGTTTGTAATTCTATTAAATAAAAATGAACATACTGTTAAGAGCATCTTGAACTGATAGTGTGGTTGAAGTATTAGTTGCAACTGAGTATCCAGTTATTTCACTCACTGTGGATGCCATTTCAGAAGCTGCATCACCTCCGTCATCATCCTCTGAAAAATCAAATTCATCATCATCGTCATAACCAGCTTTTAACACCCATTGCTGAACATCAGTTTTTTCGCTGTCTAGCAACGGTCTGCTAAACTACTTGTATTGTTTTCTCACAACCTTTAAAATGCAGAAGGGTAGCAAAGAACGGACATGAGTGGTTTAAATTGTGGGAGGCTTTTGCCTTGGAAGCAAACTAACCAAGTAAATAAACTAGGTCTTTTAACTGTTGTTCTCTGTATTGTAGACAAATAAAGGATTTCTTATTTTATTTATGGTTTTCCCCATTAATAAATCCGAACTTCCAAGGAAACTCTAAGCATAGATATAGCTCTTTCTACAGCACGCTTAATACCTTTTCCAGACAAACAGTTAGGGGTCATGCATGACATACTGAATAAAAATCAAAAAACCACAAGTGTAGAGGACTGAAGAGCAAGGCCAACTACTGCCAAATTAAAGTCAGGCCTCTTAAACAGAACAGTACTCTAACAACAAACAGTAATGTTTTGAAGTTATGGAACAATATGCAATTTGCTACAAAATTGCAATTTTAGTGCAATATTGAAATAGCTGACTGTTACTACACAGCCTGCTTGTAGTGCCAAGCCTATAAGTAGTTAGTTGCATAGACTAACTGCTGAATTAGTTAGTTGCATAGACTAATGCTGACTGCATTGAAAGGATCCTATAGCACATATTTCAAGAAATCCTAATCTAGAGAAATATGTGATGCTAAAAACTGTTTGTAGTCTAACTATTAATTATGACAACAAGACAAATCCAGTCATTGCCAACCAACTTCTATTTAACAAATATATTTTCTTCAAAACTAACACTATAAGTATTGTATAATTATGCTAATATAACCTCTAGCTCTGGAAATGAAACAAAAAGTAGACAAAATATAATTCAGGAATCTGGGAATGAAAAACACAAATTAAACAGAGTGTGATTTGTAAGAAAAAACCAAGAACATACAATTTGCAAAGTGAAGCACAAGGTGAAAGTGAAGGTGAAGGTTAATTCCAAATAAAAATGGGATTTGACAAAATATGATGTTCAATAATAGCACAAAATAAAATACTATATGAATATTCATATTACCAAAAGGTCTTCCCAATAGCTCTGCCGTTGCTTTCCGATGTTCCTTAATTCTCTTAGACACGAGAGCTGCATTTTCTAGGCACTTCTGGGCTCTTTCAAACTTGATCTGCCTTTCAGAAGAGGATGAAACTCTTGACTGTGTCTGAAAATTATATCCATATGAAAACTTATACATTAATTATTATAATAATAGGCAATGCAGTAAACCATTTGAATTTAAAGGAAGGTTCTGAGTACACATTTTCAAATCTCTGCTATACTTTCAACCTTGATGACTATGACTTCATTAAAAACAAAGTTGAATGATTTCAAAACGGTGTCGCAAATATTGGATAAATATTGCATACACTGCAAGCATACTGACCTTCCCAGTTTTAACACTTCCAGCTATACTCGATACGTCACAGGGCGGTACTGCTATATTGGTGTCTGGAATATCCGATTGGCCCTCCTCAGGAGTATTATCGACTTTTTTGTTGTCGGACATGGTTCAATTTTAAACTTTGCAAACATTAATGACGAGAACTCTTTCACGACCTAAACTAATGGTTCTAAGCAATAAAGTGCCAAGCCAATACGGTGTACAAAAGAAACAACGTAATTAACAATGTGTTAGTTTGTTAACAATAAATATTTTTGCCACCACCATTTGCCATTGCCATATTTTTAGTTTTAGTTTTTACCTACTTTCCACGTCGAAGGTTCTCTATTTGTTTGACATTAGATTTTGACTTTGAAATTGACATCATGACATTGGCAACTATTAGGACCATGTAGGCCTGATTCATCACATTTTATTAAAAATTTAGTTGAATTTAGTGCACTTTAATAACTTATAAGGTAACTTTTGCCATAAATCCATTTCTTAAGAGTCAAAATTGTCAAAAACTAAAAACTATCCCCCAATCACTTTGATAACGTTTAATTAAAGTAGTTATTCTGTGTACAGATAGACTATGCTGAAAATACATTTTGGCAATGTCACAATGTCTAAAATGTCTAAAACTGAAAATTGAATGAATTGAATTGACAATAGATACATTGATAAAGTAAAATCTACGAATTACGTTTGGTTTTATTGGATTTAGTAAATCTAAAGTTAATAAATAGTATCGAGTTAAATTAGTACATGACAGTACAACATAAATAAATGGCTTCATCTCGTCTTCAGGTGCAACGAATAACCTTTAATATTTTTTACGATTTATATTTCATCATTTCTGTTTTATGACCTTACTTGTCTTTTCTTTTTAGAATTCTGCGCATCATTTAGTTAAGGTATGGAAGAAGAAAACCAGGTTTGATGTAGGAATAGCTTCTGAACTTCCTCAAGCGTACAAAAAGTTCTGGCGTGAGTGGAAAGTGTTAAAACCAGCTGCCGTACATTTCGTCCCACAGGAAGGAAAGTGGAAACGTGACGAGCTCACGGGTGAAACCCATCCTGTACAAAATGTTCATATACCTTTGAAATTTCCTAAGGAAATTGACGAAGGGATATGGGGCGGAGAAGCCATCGTAAAAGGTCAGCTTATTTTTATATTTACATAACATTTACGTATCGTTTTATTTTTATTTACATTGTGACATTGCCAACTTATTTATACCTACTCTTTTTGATTGTAACATTGTTGTATGTGTATTAATATCTTTTTAGTGTATTAATTTTTTGTTAATGTTACAGGACTGACTGTCAACTTGATGGTATATGGTTACAGTCACCTGCAACACAAGCAATACCGCAGGTGTGCTGCCAACCATAGTAGGATTAAGGATATTGTGTTAGGAACTGATAGAGTAAATCTTGCATCCCTTATTTACTCACAGCCTTTGTGCTGTACACAGGCTGTTATTTCATGGTGGTCCTTTGTAACGGGGTAACTGTAAAACATAACAAATGTTTTCTTTTTGCAGGTTTTAAAAAACCAACAAATAAATATGCTCGTAAAATGCCTCACTTTTGGGTGCCAATTTTGAAGAGGACTGTAGTGAAATCTGAAGTCCTGAATACGCACCTATCGGTTATTGTTACTGATAGGACAATTAGATTAATCAATGATCATTATGGTTTTGACCATTACTTGCTCAAGACACCCGCATGCGATTTGATCTCCATGCTAGCGTTAAAGCTTAAAAAGCAGATACTAACTGAATTAATGAATGGATGTCCGAGATTAGCGCACGATGTTGAAAAACAACAAGCAGTCTACTCAGAATACAAAACTTATCTATCATCGGTAAGTCATTATCTATACTAATATTATAAAGCTCAGGAGTGTTTCGTTGAACGTGTTAATCGCAGTAACTACTGTTTCAAATTAAAAAATTATTTTTGTGTTGCATAGTCCATTTATTGAGGAAGGCTTTAGGCTATATAACATTTTGAAGGTGGACGAAGTCGCAGGCACCAGCTAGTAATTTTATATATGGTCATCAAAGTACTACAACTATGGATTTCACACGCCATACAAAACACTGCGAAATTTTATTGAGCTTTTAAAAGTGACATATGCATAGATAGAGCATGAACTCTGTCATCTGTCATTTAAAACCAACCAAACATTTGTCATTTAAAGAAAATGTGACTTTACCTCGAGACCCAAGTGTGTTCCATAATTCATCCATAATAAATTTGAGATTCCTAATGTCAAATTTTAAAATAATGTTACAAGTGTTTTCTCCGTACTGCTGTAGTAGTATAGGTATTGTGTGAATAGTTCGGTGAAAACATTTAAAACATTTAACATTAGTTAAAGTGTATTTATAACATTTGTCCAATGAACTTTCCAGTATACACCCGAGGAAATTGAATGGTATGGTTTGTCCTGGTATGAAGCGTTGAGCAAGGTAGCCAAGCAGAAGGAAGCTGCGAATAGGCCTGTTCCTATGAAGAGTCTTTATCGGAAAAATCTTATTGAAAAATTAAAGGCAGCTGGTATAGAAGCCGGCAAGGAGACAGCCGAAGATATGTCGTAAGTTTTGTTATATATAATCCTTTTATTGTTATGAATTCTTTTGAAAATTTTCCACATGCCAAGAAATTGCATCTAAACTATTAACTAAAATATGACTATTAAACTGTAAAATTAAATTACCATCACATTAAAGATTTGAAAATTCTTTTAGTGCTAAGGGATTGATGTCTCTTGGCGCTCAATTTTTTTCCCAGTAAATCAGACGGATATTTAATTTTTATGTATAAACATTAAAATTAGGATAATCTGATAAAAATATTTTAATGTGCAGTTAGTAGTACTCGCATAGTAGTCATTATACTACCGTTGTAAACATAGTAGTATAACGTAAGCATACTGTTTATTTTTTATTAGATTTAATAATAGAGAATATTAACCAATATGTTAATTTTGCTTACAGGACCACTACATCTTGGCTATCAAAAATGAACCCATTTGGCAAGAAGGATGAAGCTTAGCGAATATAAAAAAAAAATTGTTATAAAAAGAAATATTATATAACATTTGAAGTAGATAGATATCCGTTATTTGTTAAGTGTTTGTTTTGAAAATCCTATTTCCGAGTATGTTTTCCAGTTTGAATAACTTATTTAGAATGTGCTAAAAGTTGTAGCGATGTAATAAAAGGAACATTTATTTTATTTCAACATTTATTATTATTAGTTAGATTTTACATATGAATACTTAATTAGAAAACTGCATGGCTCGTTTGTCATATGGCATTACAAAGAAAAGTTTTGTTTCAAATAATTTCAAATACACTACAGATTGAATTTTTGCAACAAAACATGCCACATTTTTTTTAATATGTCACATCATTTTAAAATAAAGGGTAATCAACTCAAAAAGACGATAACGTTCAAATCAGTATTTAAAAAAGAATCAACTTTTTTAATATGTCAAAAAGAGATCTATAATTTGTAATAAAAATAACACTTCTAAAAAAAAATCAAAGTCAATATAAAATACAACCTTTTACATGAAACACTTTTAATACGATTAAACAACTATAAAAATATAAGAAACTAGTCTTAGCGTCAATATAAAATCATAATAATCGCCTAACACTAACATTCTAACTGCTACATATTTTGAATTATTTAAAAATACTTAGAAATTCGCACAACTTTTGTATTAAACTTTTCAGCAAAATAGCGAGCTCGAACCGTGTACCCATGAAGAAATAAAGGTAAAGAGGACATTAAATAGGTGTAGTAGCATTGGGATGTAGCGCTGTACAGCTTGTTAAAATAGTTAATAAATTAAAAAGTGGCAATACTAGTGTTGTCCCGTTTTAACCGTCTCGTTGATAAGAAAGGGACTTGATAACAAAACTATTTTGCCAAGCTATAATGCATTTTATTTACGGCGGTTTCGTGAACTACGCAACCAACCAATGCTACACACAAACGCCGTTCTGGCCAATTTATCAAACACTATTTAATGGTGACATTTTTACAGTAACAATCATATGTTAGTCCCCTTACATCTACTCTCCACGTATGTACCATAGACAATAGGAGGTTGCGAAGAGGGGATTACGTGATGGCGCACTCGAGCGGCGTGTCCATTGGCAGCCGGTCGGCGAGCAGTGAGGCCACGGCCCGGGCCAAGTAGGTCATGGTCCCGTGGCGGCCGCTGGGGGCGCTGTCGTACAAGTGCTGGCACACCCCGGCCGCCCCACCGCACACCACCGCCCCTGCGCCCCCCTCTTTAGCGCAGCACAACGTCGCGTCGCCATTGCATCGCATCTGCTCACCACCAACATTTATAATTAGATGTTTACTTATTTTCTGAAAGAACACTTTTAAGTTAAACTCGACAGACAGGCTGACGGTCCACTTGATGGTAGGTGGCTACCGTCGCCTATAAAACAAGCAACGCCACAGGTGCCGACCATAAAATTAAGGATAGGGAGAGTGATTAGGAAGAGATAGGGAAATGAAACACAACAGCACACATGCTGTTATTCTACGATGGTCTTCCGTAGGGGGTGGTTTACTGCCACCATATGGGCTGCCTAAAAGTGACTGCGACTACTTTTCAGATCGACCAGAGCTAACTTTGAAAAGTTGAATAATAAGTGCCTGGCTACGTATTTTACATTTTGAAAACTAAATTTATTTTTGTGAAAAAGATGACGATGGATGGAATGGGATGAATGTCTTTGTTAAAAGCAAAAGATTTATTTAATTTAACTAGCTCGAAGTTAAAAACGGACATGTGGTTCCTTCTGTTACACTATTTGGTAGAAACTGATGAAAGTGTCATTATTGGTTTTCCACATTCTTCATTCATGACCAAAGCGAACTAAATTTTCATAAATTTCGATTTATGACGAAAGTAGAATCTGACGAATGTGTACTAAATCATTATTTTCATATGTTTAGTGACATGCTGTTGCCTAATGAAGCGTGGCCACTGTATTGAATTGAAAATTACATGACTGTGAATAATCAAACCTGATCCTCCAAGAATATTTGGTTCGCCTTGTGAACCAGATGTTCGACTGTGATCATTCCGCCCAAATGATTGACAGCCTTGTACTCCACGACCAGAGTCAACACCATCAGCGCTTCGACAACCAGTTGCCGGTACTCAGGCTGCGGGATGGAGTTAAGCACCGTCTCTACTGCGAGAGCGAATTTCAATTCACCAGACGTCATTTCCTGGGTCAAGTTTGGCTGAAGAATCTTACCCTGTATCACTAAGCCTTGGCACTGGAAATATTGAAGTCCATTAAGCATTGAGTAAAAAGATGAATTGAAATTATATAGCATTTCTATTTCTTTCATTAACAAAAAAAATATTAATTTAAAAATAAAATGGACCGTACACAGTAGACAGTCAGCTTGACTGCTCCAAACTATTATAAAAGAAAAGTTTTTCTCACCCTCTCGAGTACGCCCCAGACGCGCGGGTAAAAGTCCCGCGGCACTCGGTTGAGTGCGCCGTCGAGTCGACGCCTGCGCAGCCACTGGCCCTGACGGTCCGGCTCCGATATGGGCACTGAAACAATTACTTGCATTCATTATTATTATTCATTATTATTACATTTTTACTACTTAATTTACAACAAAAACATTCCATGGCCTTTCTGTCCTAAAGGAGAACGGGCGTTTTGGTTGGTGACCGATTTAGTGTCGTTGAATAAGTATTGCAAAGATCAACAATTTCAACTAAGACGACATGACTGAAATCATTGTAGAGCTTTTAATTAATGACGACACGAAACGAAAATTGTATAAATTATGTTTTGCCGACTCTAAATTAGATAAAAAAATATCGACAGCACAAAACTTTTTTAGATAAATCATTGTATTCGATATCTAATAAAATATACTAGTATTTCTGTGTCAGCGACGACGTCCTTTTCGGATTGCAGGGCCTATAAATTCCATCCCATCTAATAATGGGCCGTTTGTCTGTCGTTCACATAAAAAAGTATAAACAAAATATAACAAATAGCAGCATATATATATACACTCGAGAGCAATGAATCCGGGTCACTTAAAAAAACCTATAAATCTTGGAAACTAAGAATGCTAGCGTAATAAAATAAACGGTGTTTAATAGACAATATAATACCCCTTAAATGAAAGTAATAAAATTTATAAGTCACTACATTTTATTTATTAAAAATTACACAAAGAAAAAAAAACTGCCGATCTCGCCTTAAAACAAAAATAGGAAATATGACATTTTTTGTAAAACAATATGATTTTCTTGAATTTTAATACTTTGTATTGCCTCCTCGTGCTTCCATTACTGCGTTTACGCGGTTTGGCATGCTGTACACCAAGTTTCTTATACGATTTTGGCAAATATTCTCCCATTCCTCTGTGAGAGCAATTATGAGCCCACGAAGCGTGATTGGGGGAGGGTTTCGTTGTTTTACGCATCTCCCTAGCTCGTCCCATGCATGCTCGATCGGGTTGATATCCGGGCTGCGTGCTGGCCACTCCATACGAGTAATGTTCATCTCTTGTAGGTAGTCATTCACAATGAAACCTGTATGAGGTCGGGCATTGTCATGCATAAAAATAGCATCCTCACCCAAATTGACCATAAATGGCCCAACGTGTTCATTTAGGATTTCTTCCACATACCTTACGCTAGTTAAATAGCCGTTTTCTATGAACACCAGTTCTGTGCGACTCTCAGATGAAATTCCGGCCCACACAAGTACAGACTCACCACCGTAGGCTACTTTTTCTTCTATGCATGCTTGCTTGAATCTTTCCCCTGGTCTTCTATACACTCTGTGTCTTCCATCGTGCTTGTAGAGCATAAATTTTGATTCGTCGGAGAACATAACTTTCGACCAATCTTCAATAGTCCAATTTAAATGGTTCTGGGCATATCTTAGTCTTGAAATACGATCACCACGCTTCAGTTTAGGACCATTTGCAGGTCTAAGTGGTTTCAAGTTAGCTTCAGCAAGTCGTCGTCTTATTGTCCATGCGCTTGGGTTACTTCCTCCGAGGCGTCGAAACTGATTTGTAAGTTCAGTTCCTGTGAGAAAGCGATTACGAAGCATGGTGTTCACCAAGTATCGATCTTCTCGTGCTGTGGTACACCTAGTTCTGCCTGTTCCTGGTCTACGTAGGTTAGAGCCAGTTTCCTCGTAACGTCGGAGAACTATTTATACTGTTGACAGCGACACACCGACAGTCCTGGCTGTATCGCGCTGACTCCCGCCGGTTTCCAGCATTGTGAGGATTCTGGTGCATTCTTCAGTTGTAAGCGACATGATTACAGGTTGTAAAATAAATATTGAACACTATCAATATGGTTTATATACCCACTTAAATGACAGATTGGAAACAAAAGCAAAATCAAATGCAGTAATTTCGTAGTTCCATCTTCGAAAGTATCCCTTTTTCAAATTTGATTTTTTTATGACATAACCTTGCTGTAACTAAGAAGTTTTAATACCTTAATTTAAGGAGTATTTAATTGTCTACTAAACACAATTATTTCATTAAGCTAGCATTCTTAGTTTCCGAGATTTATAGGTTTTTTTAAGTGACCCGGATTCATTGCTCTCGAGTGTATATATATATATATAATGGCATACTCACCGTCCTCAATATTCCCTTGAAGAGATTGTCCCTCGAGTAGAATTTGAGATTTCTTTCCATATCTGTTCGACTTGTTGCTCACTATGGAGAAATTGCCTCGACCGACTGAAAACAAGATTACACTCTTTAAAAAAATTATTTTTCTCAAAGCAAAATCTTTGAACACCACATCAACATTAAAAATACAAGGACAAAATTACACGTTTATTTTGTTAAATTTCACTATAGCTACTTAAAAGCGTCCATCATAATTATATTATGATCGGTTAAATACAACGGACAAAACAGTTTGGGAACCACAGGGGTCAAATGAAAACAACACAAAGTTTGGGATTCACTGACTCGCCTTTTTGCTTGGTTAACCTTTCCTTTAACCCAAAGGGCGAACTTGCTGTAAAGGAAACATAATTATGAAGTATATGTATATAAGATCTCTACATACACGAGCAGAAAAAAAAAAATATTAAAATGATTTAATAATATGAAGAAAAAATGGGGTGTGGCTGTGTCGATGGATAATATTTTCTGAGTGTATTATATTAATCCATCCAAATTGTATCTCCCGATTATGTTATCATGAGTTTTCTGAATGGCACCTACTTTGGAAGCCAAGTTAAAGACGTATTCACGTCAAAAAGTGTTTCTATCAATAATACAAGAATACAATAATAAGTTGCAGCTAATCACGTTACTGTGCTACTATTGATATTACAAAAAAGAAATTACCACTATTGATGGCAAACTCCTTTCCGCTCAATATGTGATAGAGTAGATTCTTCATTTCAAACGGTGACAGGTTCAAAAGGTGTTCCGATGCTTCCTCGCCATCGCACGACAGCGTACGCGACAGTTCCGTCGCCATAACCTATTTAAAACATATTAATTGGACAATATCACCTCACTTCACACTTCACTGGATTGCGCAGCCCGTCTGGCGGCAGTGACCACCCCGTTACAGAAGACCACCGTGAAATAACAGTATGTGTGCTGTTGTGTTTCTCTTTTTTAGCCTACAGTTTTCACACACAGGTACATTACATTCGACTTTGGACTGGGTAAGATCAGTTATCACTTGCGCTATAGTCCACCATTCTATTCTACCCTTACAAATTGGAATGGAAATATTTCTTGCATTTGCAGGTTATCAAATCGTTAAAGCATGCGATCATTATAACTAATGAAAATCTCAGTCATAGGCTATATAAATAATAAATTACCTGAATTATAAGACCGACGCGTAGACGCAACATCTCTAGAAAGAGTTGTGGCTCTGTTCTAATGAACATCGCAAGGTATACCAGCAGCTCTTGTGTCAACATCGCCGTACTTTCGTCGTCGCCATAAGCCTGAGTGGAAAGTACGAGAAACGTAAATTAACATTCAATAACATTTGTTTGAAGTACTATTTAATTCCACAATAATTAATTCTCTTCTGTTACGTCTTTCTTTTATTTTGGCAATGGGTAAAGGCATATTAGGGGCAGAAACTAAATTTACATCAAATGCACATGTATTGAGGACCTTCCGAAGTTTCTATATCTTTGCTTCGAATATCATCGACCTTGTGATGTAGATGACTCATTTATCGACATTACTGCCACTAGGTAGCAGCACTAAAATTTCTATATCTTTGCTTCGAATATCGTCGACCTTGTGATGTAGATTACTCATTTATCGACATTACTGCCACTAGGTAGCAGCACTAAAATTTCTATATCTTTGCTTCGAATATCATCGACCTTGTGATGTAGATTACTCATTTATCGACATTACTGCCACTAGGTAGCAGCACTAAAATTTCTATATCTTTGCTTCGAATATCATCGACCTTGTGATGTAGATTACTCATTTATCGACATTACTGCCACTAGGTAGCAGCACTAAAATTTCTATATCTTTGCTTCGAATATCATCGACCTTGTGATGTAGATTACTCATTTATCGACATTACTGCCACTAGGTAGCAGCACTAAAATTTCTATATCTTTGCTTCGAATATCATCGACCTTGTGATGTAGATTACTCATTTAACGACATTACTGCCACTAGGTAGCAGCACTAACGAATTCCTCAGTTTTTTACAATCGATCGGCAATAGATGGCAGTGACTCCAAACTCAAAATATGTTGACTTTAATTATTATAACTATACTATCATTTATATTAGAGAGAAATCATATTGCAACGTATTTTTACATCTTCTTTACCTTTTGGTATTCGTGTCCATGTTTTAGATTTCGGAATGTCTGCTTGAAAAAAAAAAACATAGTCTAATAATTTAACAGAGATGATTCACATTTAACAATTTTAACGCAAGTCAATGTTCACGATTTCCAGATCGCGTAGCTCTCACGCACTTCTTCAAAAATCACAGAGCATAAGAATATACAAAATACAAAGCCGCCTTGAAAAATATGTTTTTTTATTTTTTATTAATTACATTCAAATAAATAAATAACATGTTGAAAGAAAGTTTGCTACTTTTTAGCTTCTTTTACTAGTTTTAAGTAATTCGAATTTTTCTTTTCCGTTTAAATAACACCATAGACTTAACGTTGCAGTGTGTTCCAGTTTGAGAATATTTTGTCTAACATTGTTTTTATATTAATTTGTAAACATAATTGAGTGCATCATTGTTATTTAAAAATTATTAACTATTATTAAAATAATGAAGATATTTCAAAGTTTTTTTTTAATATATTTAATTTGTAGCAATAACAAACCGTCAAATGGTATTCCCATACCCAGGGTATAGCAAATATTGTTAGTAGATCTGTCTGTACTCACCAAGTGTATGAGCTGCCTCAATTCGTTCTCTGGCAACGGTGCGGTGATGGTGTGCTCGTTGTTCGGAGGCATTCCCACGGTGATCTGCTTCTGGCGCACCAACAAATCCGTGACGGCCTTCGCGAGGTCTTCCACCCTTTTGCCCAACATTCCCGCCGTATGTCGCACCAGACCCCAAAGTTTTTGGGTGCAAGCCTTCTCGTATAGAGTCTTCAGAAGATCCTTAACGGTCACAGCTTTACCGTTCTCTAGCATGTCTGAAAACGGTAACAAACATTTCGTCGGATGATTGGTTGGAGTGCTCGCCTTAACGCTCTATTCCAGGGTTCCCCCATTTCCCAATCCATCCCTAATCCCTTGTCCTTAATCCTACTATGGACGGCAGAGCACTTGAGGTACCTGTGCCGTTTCTTGTGTTAAGGCAAGCTGTCAAAGTGGGCGCGCGATAGACGAGAGCTCAAAACATGCGTGACGTCACAAGTCGCCCGGCCGCAAAAGCGCCCACGGGCGGGCGGTAGCTGACGGGCGCCTCGTGACGCACGCGTTAATATGTCGGCTACGTGAAATATTAAAACTTTGACCCCTTGTAACTTCGACAATATTAAGTATTTTGAAATAATTCAAAAAGTGCTGTACTCGACACGTTTACAGCTATATGGTTAGGACATAAAATTTTGAAAGAGAAGCTTAGTGTGTGAATAGGTACCGGTGTTGAAGTCGAGGCCCTGAGTGTCGACGAGGTACTGCAGGATGTCACCCTGCTCATCGAGGCTCTCGGTCTCGCGCAGCATGGCCAGCAGCTCGTCCGTCTCCTGCTCCGCGTACGACACGCCCGCCGACTCGGACGTCGTGCGCGAACGCAGCGACGGCACGCTCCTGCCCGTCGATCCTGGCCAACACGCACTTATGACATTCTAATACATTTCTCAATATGTTTATCTATACTAATATTATAAAGACGAAAGATTTGTATGTTTGTAATGAATAAACTCAAAAACTACTGGACCGATTTAAAAAAAAAATCGAGTAACAGCTAAGTCGCGTGCAACAGCTAGTCTTTTCTATATTTAACAATCCCCTCTAATTCTATAGGCAGAATCATCCTCCTCGATAAGTTGGCCGTTTTCTTGGGATTACCTTCTTCCTTGGGAGGTGTCGGTGTTTTCTCACGGGTAACTTCGATGGCGGGTGTGGTAGCATTTTTGGACCCCAGTAGACTTGTGGTCGAAGTGCCTCTAAAAAAAAAGAGGAAAAATTTAGCCAATATGTTTTGTTTTAAATTAAATTAAATTGTGTAATGCTAAACTCCGGAACGAATTGTTAAATGTAAAATTATTGTTTGACGATTGTTCTCCCATTTCCTAAATTGTCCATGCGTCTAATTTTAACATTTGACAAGAATTTTAGTCTAAAAAATACTCTGGGTTGGATTGTAGCAGTTTCAACTCTTATTGAAATTTGAAATAAAGACTGATTTTACTAAGTAAACATTCAGTCGTTTAATATTTCTTGAAGAAAAATATAGATATGCCTGTGACTGATACTTACTTGGTAACAGCTTTCTTTTTAATATCATCAGGCGAAGGGCTGCGTCCATACGTCGGTTCTACTTCGAGCCAAGACGGTTTCCTTTCTAGGTGAGGGCCGACGTACTCCCCTTCCATACCTAAAGTTTCAGCTGCAAATTTACAAATATCCTACAATAGGAATAAAATAAATAATATTTGACTATTTATTATAATGACTTTTGGCCTAGACACATTTTTATGCATCGATGAATAACAAAAAAAAAAAGTTTGTGAGATGTAAATGTTAAAATAATAATAATATTTAAAATTGAATATTGAATGAAATATGTTGCTAGATAAAGCGATGGAGAATTGAAGAGAAACTTACAATCGACGTTTATCGAGCGCGTTTTCTTGATGGCGCCGCGCACTGACATGCGGCGTCTAAGCGCGCGAGCGTTCCGGCCGCCGGCTGGACGCGCCAGATAAGACACCTTACTGCTCAGCGATTTCAAAAGGTGCTCCTCTAGGTAACACTGCACTTGAGGATTCAATTCTGGAAAGAAATATTATTAATAGAACATAACCAATTATTATTGATAGTATTCTATGGCACTATATAATAAAATATAAATAAATATATGACAAAAATATCTTGAATTATAATATAAAATACAAAAATCTTTTCCCTCAACCTACTATTTGTATTTAATTGTATGTTTTTTATGGTTGATAAATAAAAATTGATTAATTGATTGAAATTTGTAATTCTCAAATATGTAATTATATTATGGTACTTTATGGTAGTAAGAAAAAATATAACCTCTATAATCGATTTACAAATGTGGTGGTACTCACTGTCGGGATATCCATCCTCTTGACTCCCCAAGAAACTTAAATTAGTAATAGCGCTTGTGCTGAGAAAATCGCCCAAATTTCCCAAGGTGACTCTAGTACCGTTTATGTATCCAGACTTTAGTTTCTTCATCGTGGTTATCATGGCCATTGGTATTTTGCCTTGGTCTATAAAAGCAGTGCAAACACATCGTTTCGTTTATGAAATATTTTGTGCTATAAAAAATTTATAAAAGCAAATTTTGTTTAGCAAGCAGAGCCTTTTTCCAATGAATATCAATGCGGATTAACTTATTTTCGATTAAATCTCATAAACTAGGATTTTAAATCGTTCCAATTTCATTCACGAAAAGCAATAAACATATAATCTTCTGCTTTGCATTGTTGATAAGGTTTCTGAAAACCTGATGAAACTGAAAAACTGATGAATTACCTACATGGATTGATTGAGTTGTGGGCAATTTTGCTTCACTCGATGCTACAACTATGCTTTGGATATTTTTTAATAGAAAAACGAGAGGCCATGGGTTAATAGAAAAAGGTCAATTTACTCATTGTGTTTGCTTGTTTAATTATCTGTCACTAAGTACGTGCTTGTCAAGCCTGCATTTAACCAACTTTGAAAGGAACTTACTTTTGTCTGTCATTGACACTTAAAAAAAAAAAAGAGCTTAATCGAAAATATTTGTGTGGACATCCCTTTACAAAGCTCTTTTGCATAGGAATTGAATTGAAAAACTAAAAGTATTTGTGTGAAAATAACCTCATAGAGATTTAGTTTTAAATTAATTTTCAAATTAAATGTTATATTCTATTTACCTAACAAATACTGTGTAGCCAATAATGTGATAGTCGGACGGCCTAGCATTTGTTTCCAGCTCATGCCGAGGAACGCGACGTTCGTCGTGAAAGTGCTCGCGAGCAAAGCCGGGTCGCGGGTCATGTAATATTCCTCGTAGTCGAAGTTCTATAGCAAACGCATGCGAGGTATTATCACACCATCACGCCAAGGTAAAAATCGATATGGAAAAATGGAAAATCACTTCTAAAATTAGTGGGAAACTAACAGTTTGCCTATACGGGTAAAAAATTTGGTATGAAGTATTAAGTAGATAGAGGAGAATGAAAAAGCTATACAAATAAAAAGCTATGAAATGGAAAAAACATAGGAACATAGGAAAAGCAAAAAAAATTGGTACATATAAACGACTATTAATAAAATTTTGATTTTTAGTTTTGCTTTTTTCTAAATATTCTTAATATTTTTGTACAATAATATAAAACAACAAAATTATTTGTTGGATTTTAGGTATTTTATAAAAAAATATGCTCCACAAATATTTGTCTAAATTTTTACAAATAATAATGTTAATGTTAGTAAACAGAGCTATAAAAAATGTGCATGCACACAAACTGCAAGCCACTCGTCACGCCAAATCATTATTTAAAAAAATGCAGTACCTAAATACATAGTTTGGTTCAAAGTCAAAACAATAAGCGGTCGCCCAAGGAGGTTTTGCCAAGAAGACTTCAAGAAATTAATTTCAGCTTTGAGCATATCAACCATCAATTCGTAGTCAGAAGCAATGTAGAAACGTTTCATATCAGAAAACTATACGACACAAATGAAATAATTATTAATTTTGTCGAAAAGGCGAAATAATTATTGAAGTATAAAGTTTGGAAAGAAGAAGAAACATTTAAGGCATGCACAAATAAGTTGCATTTATATCGACTAATATGAACAGTCATTAAATGCTAAAAAATCTATGTGATTTTTAAAAACAAAAACTTTGAAGAATAAAATAATATGTGATATTGATGCCATAAAATAATGTGGATGTGTATGTAAATAAGGCTAATTTTGATAACGAAGGTACTGTCAAACAAAAAATAAAGCTGTATTTTATAAGTAAAGATTTGTCTTAATTAAACTTAACCTTTTATGAAAGGGGACATTATAATTACCAAAATCTGGCTTATGAAAACTATCAAGGTCACTTACAGTCCATATGGCGTTGCTTGTATTAAAAGCCTATTGTAGCAATCTATCATTAGAGGAACCGTGAATCTGTCTATCAACTTTTACATAAAAATTAAGTAACAATAATTTATTAAAATTCGATATTTATTTTTTAAAAGGTTTTTAATTGCTCTTTGATACCGCATGGACTATTTTGCCAAAGTAATACATATATAAAATAAAAACTTATGTTGGTAAGTCCGAGATCTAATATACAAACTTAAAAAAGTTAACACATAAAATAAGTGTTTTCATGGAAGAGATTTTTTTACTTAGTTTAATTTTAAGGTGCATGAGAACGATATAGATATTTCAAAAAAAAATATATGGTAAAACTTAAATTTTAAACATCAACTTGTATTTTAAATCATAATGTAGAGAATGGAATGTTTACCTGTGGCGTAAAAGCAAATATACGATCTTGCAAAGAGTACAATTTGCTTGTACTAAGAATGCCCACATCGCGAGACTTCCTCCCAGACAGGCCAAGTTTTTTGTTTCTACCTGCAAGTAAAAACTTAATTAGACATATCTCTATCTTTTATAAACATAAGTGGAAAGCGACTTTCTTTGTTGACTTGTTTAACAAAATTATTGCATAATAGACAAATATAATTTTATAATAATCACCCAAATATGTGTAAAGATGACTCAAAACTCTCGCAGGTTGGACTTCAATTGGTGCAACTTCGCTAATTGTTTGCACATGAAGGTCATATTCTAGCAATTTGTCTCTAATCTCATTGTCTTCAGCAAGGATTACTATTTGAACAACTACATCAGGCTTCTTTTCAGAGCACAACCTTCTGTTCAAAGGATCCAATTCACCAGGTGCCAAGAAACCCTGAAAAAATAAGAATAATTAAAGTAATATACACATTTGTGATGTATTTAAAGTGATTTTGATATAAAACTTATACTTAATTATATTATGGAATGAATCACATACAGACGGCAAAAAAATAAATTGATTTCTTTAAAATTCTTTAAAATTTTGCATACTTTAAAATTATGTATGGAATATAACAGTAGAAAAATATTAATGGAAAATAAACAATTGTCTATTAGTAACATAGTAACAACATCTTCTATGTCACTAGAATATAACTAGTCAATGACTGTAATGACATTAAGGCCAGGCCCTATGAAACTAAGGGAACTTTAAATAAATGTGCTGAGTCAACCACATATCTGATCAATGTGGAATTTACATATATATATTTTGAGACCTTTATCTGTAGATTATCAAGTCAGAAACATAATTAGGTGATTTTCATTCGATACATTTTTTGATCGAAATCGGCGCCTTTTCCGGAGAATATTACATTTTTCTACTAAACGGCTTGAGTTATATCGCCAAAAAACTGCTCGTAGCAAGGAAATATTGTTTACCAGTGATTGTCAAAATAAAATAAACTTAGGTTTATTTTTACTCCTATAAATAACGAAAACAATTTTGAGACTTACGTTGTTTAGTTCCGAGCTAGTGCACACCAAATCATGCTTCAAATAATGTACGCAATATTCAACCTTACGTAAGCTGTATCTTGCGATATATTAAAAAAAATCCTAGAGAGCCGCCGAGCAACTTGTAACTCTCGGGTGGCGGGACGTGGGCGGAGCGAGCGTAGGAATTTTTTTCGTGGGGCCTGCTCTTAATGACCAGCCATGGTTAAAACCCTAATACCGCCAAATGTAAGTGTAAATATTTGAAACTTTTATTCATAAAACTGTGGATAGGTAGTTTTTTAATGCCAAAATGTTAGGTGTTGGTCATGTAACTTAAAGATTTTTAGTGATACATACTATAAAAAAATACTTACTTCTTGCAAAAGCTTTCCAAGTATATACAATGATTGTGCCCAAATAAATGGACAGCGACCAAGTGGTATACGCTGCTGACTTCCAGGATCAGATTGCTCAAGATCAGCCTTTTCC
Organism: Synanthedon andrenaeformis; assembly: GCA_936446665.2. Taxonomy (NCBI): domain Eukaryota; kingdom Metazoa; phylum Arthropoda; class Insecta; order Lepidoptera; family Sesiidae; genus Synanthedon; species Synanthedon andrenaeformis. The sequence goes on along the minus strand of OW387781.2, from coordinate 4,587,169 downwards.
GCTGGTACAGCATACAGTTCAGGAACTAGTCTTATGCCATCATCTTTTCTCAGCATTATTTGCTCCAACCTTTGCATATAATCACTCACATTTGTTTTATCTCCTTGGAAACAGTAATCAAGAATGAGGTAGCAAAAGAATAAAGGCCATTCACACTCAATGTTCTCAAACATTCTGAGCTCCCATGGCTCATAATACAATCTGTTTGGATCTTCCTTTGGTGTTTTATGTCCATCTCTGAGAAACCTTTTGCAGCCATACTTCCCCTGCAGTTTTACTACTATTGCTTCTCTAGTTTTTGCTATCAACAATGGATCGTCCACGGCAAACGCTGGATAACTTATAATTGATAGTATACCTGAATCCAATTCCTTACTGTTTGACTCTCGTGGCAGCATTGATTGCAAAACCGCCTGACATTTCTGAGCTTCGTCAGCTAATACGTGAATAACGCTTGAGGGTCCTCCTCGAGCACCGAAAAGGTCCAGTTCATTCATAGCCTCTAGAGCTGCCTTGGCCATGCCAATAGAACTGGCATTGAGTTCAGGTAGACCATGATTGGTCTTATCGCCTCTTTCCCATATCCCATAATCAGGGGTGCAGTAAGCAGACTCTATATAAAACACTAAATTTTGAATAAAGGCAACTTCATCCAGTGAAAACACAATTTGCAGTCCGGAAGCTGTCATTTGAGCAAGTACAAGCAAGTACAAGGAGATAGCATCAATTTGTAAGTGACCCCATTCATTGTCTTTAACTACGATTCTACCGGTCGCCGATGAATACTTTGCATGAAGTGAATCTAAATGATGCTGGGTAATCTTGAATTTTTCTACTTTTTCTTTTTGTTGCATCATAGCCATTAATAAACCTGTGAAAATTAATTGTATGATTAGTATATAATAGTACTAACCAGAAGGATTGATTGCACATAAATTAAGCAAAGAAACTACTGTTATTTTGAGTTGTTTTCTTTCTAGCAAGTAGCCACTTTGAACGAGACATGCTTTACTTACATGAAGTAAGTATAACATTATGCTGTTGTGTTGTTTCATTGGGTAAAAATGCCTAGAGACTGACAAAGAAAGAATGGGATTAAATTTCATGTATAAATAGTTTAATTACTCCCCATTTATTTAAAAAAAAATTACCTATTACAAATTGTTATCATAAAAGTGGCATCCACCTTATTTTTTTGGGACAACATGAAATTTTGTTTGAATGCATCTCGTTATTCATGACAGCGAGGATATTATAATCAACAATTTCTAAAATAATAGCGTTTCTTCTTTTAAAGTATATAAAACATGTCGGAATATCATTTGGAATCAAAATCAAAATAATAAGTCTACCTTCATTTATGTTTTTACATAGGCATACAGTAATATTTTTCTTATTTTAATTTTACAAAATTTTATAGCTTAGTAACAAACAGCGTATGTGTACCGTCAACAAATTATTATTTATAATATTGTTAAAAAAAAAGTATAAAACGATTACCTCTCATTAGCTTGACGCAACTTTGCTCAAGTTCATATGTTTTGGCTCGATCTTCATCTTGGTCTGCAATTTTCTTAAAGGCCATTGAAAGGCCCCATACAGCCAATATGCAGTACAAGTTATCTCTAATCCAGGCATGGTCATTGTCGGGACTCGCTGGAAACAAACCTGTAACTGGTTGCTGATGATCCAAAATTAGTTTGTGCACTACCCTTTGGTAATAGTCTAGACGAACCCCGGAATTGCTGCGAGTTCGCATTTTGAATAAGTAGCAATAAAAGTATAATTAATCTATATTCACTTCATAGTATATTCCCTTCGAAAGTTCTCAAAAAAAATTAAAATTAAATAAATTCAAGATGTGTGTCATTTGAAAGTCGCAATTGTCAGCAAATTGTCAGTTTTTGTCATAGGTTTTTGTCGTTTGTTACTGTCATGTCAAGCAAAGAATATAACTACTCTAGCGAAAGCTTTCAAGTCTACGTTTCAAGTCGATGTCTCAAGAATAATGTCACAGATTACAGGACGTAGGATAACAGGACCGCTTAATGGGGGCTATCCATAGAGTTTATATAAGCTAGCAAGCTATAGAGTGCTACTTAGCGAGTATGAACTGTAAGCACGGGTTTGAACAGTATCGACATTGCAGTGGCGACGCTATTAGTCACAAATGTCACGCGCGCCGATTGTTTCTCTCACCGATATTTATTTAAATTTAATATTATAATGGTGAATGTGCAGTAGCAAGCTGTAAGAACGATTCACGGAAGCAAAATAAAAAAAACAATGATATTTCTTTTCATCGGTAAGTAATATTTTTATTAGAAAACACGGATTTTAACAAAATTACTCATAGCGAGAAAGGAGGTTGCGGGAGGCGCGGGGGCGGGTCCACGCAGGACGCGTTTCCGCGCCTCCCGCTTCACACTTCCTCAACCTTGAAGATAGTGCTGTACCACGTTGTACTCGAATATTATGTAATAACATGATTTCTTCCGTTATAATAATATGTAAGTATTGTTTGTATTATCTACTAACCAATGATGGATCAATATTTAAAATAAAACTTTTGAATTGTATGTAATATACTCAGTGAAGTTAAATACTTACGGTTAAGTAAATATCTATCCATGACCATATGAATAAATAATAACACGGAATAAACAGTAGAACGGAATCTTCTTTGACTTTTTTTTTAAGAGCGAAGAAAAGTGCCTTATGACAAATGCTGCATGCAATGCAAATGGCATAAGGTTATGTGGGATTTTTAGCGCACTAAAACTCCATCTCGAGATGGTTCAGTCCTGAGGGGACTTTGGAACCGTCACCGGACGTAACCGTCACAGGACGTGACCGTCCCAAACGCCGCCATTTATATACCTACTTCCCCCTTCACGTCGTTACGCCCCGCTGTCGTCCAGGCGTGTTGCCAGGGTTGCTTACTGTTAAATATTGCTTACGTCTGAAGATAATATCGCTAACATATAAATTTTTCTTTACTTTGAAATCATTATTTTATTCTAGTTTTACAAAATATGAGATTTATAAATACTTACCTACATGATTATGTTACGTACCTACATTATAATAATAATAATAGCCTTTATTTAATAATCTTACATTCTATATGACAACCTATTACAATGAATTTTGATCTGACACCGGTATGTGAAGATTATCTTGCTTTCCAGCATAGGCCTCCCCTAGATTTTGCCATAGAGTGCGGTTCTGTGCTTGTCTTCTCCAAGTAATTCCCGCAATTCTTCTAATGTCATCCTCCCATCTACGACGTTGTCTCCCTTTCTTTCTTTTGTTTTGTCTCGGGCACCACTCTGTAATTTCACTAGACCATTTATTTTTCCTACTTCTTATCACATGGCCTGCCCACTTCCATTTTAGTTTTTTAATACAGTAAGTAACATCCGTGATCATAGTTTGGTTCCTTATATTATTTAGTCTTACTTTATCTTTTAGTTTTATGTTGAGTATACTTCGCTCCATGATGTGTTGGCAGGTTTCCAATTTATGTACATTATGGTTAGTTAAGCTCCATGTTTGGCATCCATACGTCATGACAGGTAGAATGCACGAATTAAATATTTTACTCTTAGCTTTCAGTGGCACGAGTGGGTTTTTCATAATCTCCTTGAGAGACCAGTATCTTTTCTATGCCAAATTGATTCTGTTATTTATTTCCTTTTTTGTAAAGTCTCTTGGAGATATAATCTGTCCGAGGTATGTGTATTCTTCCACGTATTCTATAATGTTACCGTTAACAGATATTGGGATGTTTTCGAGGTTTGTCATTATTTTAGTTTTTGTGGTATTCATTGACAGTCCCACTTTATCACTTTCATACACAAGTTGTTCTAGCATCTCTTCTAAACTTTTTGGATCTTTAGAAATTAGTATTAGATCATCGGCGAATCTTAAATGGTTTAATTGCACTCCGTTAACAGTTAGTCCGAATTTATCCCAGTCAAGACGTCTAAATACGTATTCGAAAACTGCTGAGAAAAGTTTGGGTGACATGGGATCCCCTTGCCTCACTCCTCTTCTTATGGGAAAATATTCCCCGTCCCTCTCTGTACGTATTTTTGCTTTCATATTCTTGTATATGTTGGTAATCAGGCGTAAGTATATATTTTTTGTCCACTCCTTGTGTTTCTAAAGCTTCCCATAATGTTACGTGTTTCAATGAGTCAAATGCTTTATTGTAATCTACAAATGCAAGGAAGAAGGTAATACTGTATTCGTTACATTTTTCAATAATTTGTTTTATCGTGTGGATGTGATCCAATGTTGAAAAATCACTGCGAAATCCTGCTTGTTATTTGGGTTGGTTTTCATCCAAAATCTTTGTCAATCGGTGTAACAGTACCTTTGAAAATATTTTGTACACATTGGACATTAGGCTGATGGGTCTGTAATTGGTTATATCATCCTTTTTTCCTTTTTTATGCAGTAATATTATGGTTGACGAGGTCCATTGGTGAGGTATATATTCTGTGTGTAAAATTTCATTAAACAAGTCAGTGATCGTTTTTGTTATAATTTCAGATGACCCTATTAGGAGTTCATTTGATATACAGTCTTCTCCTGGCGTTTTCCCTTTCTTCTGTGTTTTGATAGCCTTTTCGACTTCATCTCTCAATATACACGGGATCTCTTCATTGTTAGTTTTGTTATTGTCAGCTGACTGAGAGTGTTCTTCTGTTTTTTCATCGTTGCTGTATAATTCTCTGTAGTAGTCTGTTGCTACTTTCAATATTTCAATTCTATTCGTTTTATTTTTCTTGTTTTTGTGGTGATTCATATTATCAATCCAGTTAAGATTCTCCCTTAGATCAGTCCATGCTTTCTTCACTCCGCCTGATTTTTCTATGTAGTAATTTATCGTATCGGTTCTTGTTCTCTCTCTGTGTTTTTTGATATGCAAATTTATCTCTTTACTTAGCTTTGCTATTTCATACTTGTTGTTTTTCCTGTCATTGAACATAGTTTTCCTTTGTATTATCAATTTTCTTGCTTCTGGTCCTAATTTGTCTTTACTCGTTTTAGTTACTCTGATTTTGTTTTCGAATCCTTTTAGTTCCTTTTCTAAGGCATTATATTTTTCTTGAATGTCTTTGTGAATATCGATTTTTTCTAAATTTGTATGTAAAGACTCTAGAGTGTTTTTCGGGAGTGGTAATGGTACTAATTGTTTTCTATATTGAATGTTTTTTCTTGATACTTTTGGTTCCATCATATATAGTTGACCTCGAAGTAGTCTGTGATCTGTATTATAGTTAAGTTGGTTGACAATATCTATATTTGAAAACAATCTTGGTTTGTTTGAAACAATGTAATCTATTTCATTTTTTATCATCCCATTCGGTGATATCCATGTCCACTTCCTATAAGGACTTCTGTTGTAATAGCTGTTCATGATATGTAAGTTGTTTTCCAATACAAAGTTAATCAATCTTTGTCCATTGTCGTTTCTTTTCCCTGATGTATATGGGCCGAGTATTTTGTCTTCGTTTGCTCTCCTCTTTCCTAATTGGCCATTAAAGTCTCCCATTAAAATTATTGTTTTATACAAGTTCGGCATAATTTCATTAAGTTTTCTGTAAAAATCACTTTTTACTTCTTCTTTGGCGATTTCAGTCGCCAAAAAACCAAGTTCAATAGTTCAAATATATGCCCATATTTGAACTATTGAACTTGGTTTTTTATGGCCAGGCAGTTTGATATTCAAAACTGCTATCCTGTCTGATATTCCCTGAAACTCCAATATTTCGTTTTTGAGATATTTTTTAACCAAAAAACCTACTCCATATAAACCAGCTGATATGTTTTTATAATAAAATATACAATTATCGTGTTCCTCAATTTTCTCATCCGCTCTCCGCACTTCGCTCAAGCCTATAATGTCCCAGTTCACGGTCTCCAATGCATTTTGCAATTCTAATAGGGATTCCTGTGATTTTAACGATCTTATGTTAAGTGTTGCTATATTTAGTCTAATCCTGTGTCTTTGTTGTTCAGAGTTTTGTTTTTTGGGTAATAGTTTATCTGTAATTGCTGCAAGCTCTCGGGGGGTATGGTCTATATCCCCGCGGTGACCAACCGTATTGGGGATTTTTGTGTTTTTATATAATTTTGTTCCTGTTGCCAGGGTTGCTTACTGTTAAATATTGCTTACGTCTGAAGATAATATCGCTAACATATAAATTTTTCTTTACTTGGAAATCATTATTTTATTCTAGTTTTACAAAATATGAGATTTATAAATACTTACCTACATGATTATGTTACGTACCTACATTATAGATACCATAATAAGTTACTCTATGATAGATACTTATAAATAATATGTTATTATAAATACCATAACAAATGAAGCCATTTAAGTAAGTATTACTTACCTACAAATATATAATAAAATAATACATACAAGATCGTACGACAAAATAATACAAAAAAATACATACATACAAAATATGTACATACCTACGTAATACTTAAACTAATTAAGTACTGACATTTACGCTCAGATATCAATCGTGGCACATCACTATTCAACCGCTACATCTATCTATCAGTATCTATACAACATCTGCTTACACTTGGCATAATGGACAACAAGCGCCGCGCGCGCTCTTGTTATTAATTATACCTCTATGGGGCTATCGCGTGTGAATTTGCCACTAGAGGCGCTTGTGTCGCGTGAGGTCTAAAAAAATTCAATTTTCACTGGTTTTAGCGGGCTTCGTGCCATAAATTATAATTTCTTTAATTTACCTGTTGAAAAGTGATCTCCTTCGTGAAATTATCGCAAATATGGATTATTTGGCGATGAATGTGAACGCTTTGAAAGCGGAAATTTATTGTTACTATGGTGCAGTTGTTTTTTGAAGCTGTTGTGATAATATGAATAATTAAGAATATCTGGCATTTACTGACAAAATGTTCTTCATGTTGAATTTCCTCTGTATCTAAAGAAATTGGGGCAGTTTCCAGTTTCTTTTTTGACGTTGATGAGCTCTTCTTGACTGCACGTTTTCTTTTAATTTCCTTTCTCTCTTTACTGTCTTGGTTCCAAGAAAATAGACTAGGTACAACTTTTGGTTTTAATTTAAGAGTAGCTGAAAATTTGTGAACAGAAGATTACAACATACGAAAGTAACGTAAACGTTACTAAAATAAGGATGAATAAAAAAGCTTATTACTTACGATTTTCTGTATTTGATTCTTTGGGTAAAACATAATCCTCGAGGTTAAAATGTTTTTTACAAACACGAGAATGTTTTGTCGGAGTATAGTTATTCCTACGAATCGCCACAAGCCACTGTTTTAGAACAGTTTTATCTTTTGGAAACATTTAATAATAATAAAGCTTTTTTATTTCCATAGCCTATAACAAATTACAATCACAACATCTATACATATTTAAATACAAGATTCCTTTTTTTGTTAAAGAACCATGGACCCTTTCTGGGTAAAAGCCTCCTCCAGCCCTCTCCATTTCTCCCTGTCTCTAGCCAAATGCATCCAGTAACTGCCAGCGAATGCAACAATATCGTCTATCCATCATTTCCTTGGTCTGTTGGGCCTGGCCATTTTGTTGCCTGCAATGTCCACCTTCGGTCCTGGTATCGCGAAATATGGCCTGTCCACTGCCATTTAAGACTTAAAGACTGTTTCAGAGCATCTATAATATTGGTTTCATTTCTAATAACCTTGCTGTTTATTTTTTGTATCTTTCGTAGCTTTAGTATGCTTAAGCATTATTTTATTATTTTTTATTTTATTGGAGAATGTCCATGTTTGGCTAGCATATGTAAGGCCTGGCAGTATACATGTGTCCATTACGATTTTTTTAATATTTAGGTTGAAGTTTCCTTTTAATATTTCCTTCTGCGACCAAAATTTCTTCCAAGCCTGTGAGATCCTTCTGTCAACTTCATCTTCATTCTTGCTATCGTTAAAGGACACCTGTTTTCCGAGATAAATGTAATCGTTCACGTACTCAACTTCATTGCCAGCCACATGGATTGACCTTCTTCTACCGTTTGTAATTATTTTAGTTTTACTTGGATTCATGTGAAGTCCCACTTTTTTGCTTTCAGTGTCTACATTTTTGATCATTTGTTCCAATTCAATCGCCGACTCTGCGAAAAGTACGATATCGTCTGCAAACCTCAGGTGTGTCAGGCGATGACCAAGCAGTGTAATTCCTTTGTTTTTCCAGTTTAATTTTCGAAAAACCTCTTCCAATACAGCTATGAACAACTTTGGTGATAAAGGGTCACCCTGTCTAACGCCTTTTTCTATTTTTATCTCCTCTCCTCTATGCTCCAGTTTGACTGCTGACACTTTTGTGGTAGATATTTTTTAGTAAATTTACATACGTTTTATTTATTCTGCATGTTTTTAGAGCTTTCCAGATTGACGAATGTGTGATACTATCGAAAGCTTTTGTGTAGTCAATGAAAGCTACATAGAGAGGTAGGTTAAATTCTCTGTATTTCTCAAGAACTTGGTCTAAAGTATGTATATGGTCTATGGTCCAAAAACCAGACCGAAAACCGGCCTGTTCAATGGTTATTATCAATTTTCGTTACTATACGGTATATTCGTTGCTATATTTGTAGGTAAGTAATACTTACTTAAATGGCTACATTTGGTATGGTATTTATAAGTATATTACTTATATTATTTATAAGTATCTATTATGTAGGTACGTAACATAATCATGTAGGTAAGTATTTATAAATCTCATATTTTGTAAAACTAGAATAAAATAATGATTTCAGAGTAAAGAAAACTTTATATGTTAGCGATATTATCTTCAGACGTAAGCAATATTTAACAGTAAGCAACCCTGGCAACATGCCTGGACGACAGCGGGGCGTAACGACGTGAAAGGGGAAGTAGGTATATAAATGGCGGTGTTTGGGACGGTCACGTCCTGTGACGGTTACGTCCAGTGACGGTTCCAAAGTCCCCTCAGGACTGAACCATACCATCTCGAGATGGAGTTTTAGTGCGCTAAAAATCCCACATAACCTTATGCCATTTGCATTGCATGCAGCATTTGTCATAAGGCACTTTTCTTCGCTCTTAAAAAAAAAGTCAAAGAAGATTCCGTTCTACTGTTTATTCCGTGTTATTATTTATTCATATGGTCATGGATAGATATTTACTTAACCGTAAGTATTTAACTTCACTGAGTATATTACATACAATTCAAAAGTTTTATTTTAAATATTGATCCATCATTGGTTAGTAGATAATACAAACAATACTTACATATTATTATTACGGAAGAAATCATGTTATTACATAATATTCGAGTACAACGTGGTACAGCACTATCTTCAAGGTTGAGGAGGTGTGAAGCGGGAGGCGCGGAAACGCGTCCTTCGTGGACCCGTCCCCGCGCCTCCCGCAACCTCCTTTCTCGCCATGAGTAATTTTGTTAAAATCCGTGTTTTCTAATCAAAATATTACTTACCGATGAAAAGAATATCATTGTTCTTTTTAGTTTGCTTCCGTGAATCGTTCTTACAGCTTGCTACTGCACATTCACCGTTATAATATTAAATTTAAATAAATATCGGTGAGAGAAACAATCGGCGCGCGTGATATTTGTTACTAATAGCGTCGCCATTGCAATGTCGATACTGTTCAAACCCGTGCTTACAGTTCATACTCACTAACTAGCACTCTATAGCTTGCTTGCTTATATAAACTCTATGGGTATCACCGTCGACCGGATTTTGGACATGGCAACACTGCATTACAGTGTTAAGTGTCAAAGATTGGTCAAAGAGTGTCAAAGAGTATGTAATCAGAATCACTGCGTTAGTAATATTTTTATTTGTTTTTTTTTTATTTATTTAATGAATAGAAAAGTTAAAATAAATGTTTTTGTGAGTTTCTAGTGTGTTTTTCAACTTTTACTTTACTTATTTTCATATTATTCGAAATGTTGGTTCTTGTTCTATTATTTAATATTTTCTTGATACCTCTATCTTATGGAGATAATAATTTGACTACGAATTTAGCCCACGACTCAAAAGTGAATGCTGAAAATATAAAGTCTAATCAAGTCAATGTTACCTTGAACAGTGAGGGTGGTGCGTTACCTTTGGTGACTGAGAAGACTGTGAATATGTTGCCAAGTGAAAACCACAAATTATTAAGTTTACACAAAGAATTAGGCATTAGTAAAGAAAATTCTGTCGTGCCCAGAAAAGGAGTTGATTATGATTTTGTTGAAGATAATGTTTATAAAGGCGAAGAACAAAATGCAGATAAAAATCTTTCAACACCAGTAAACCTGAAAACAAATGAATTTAGAAACATTACATTTAATGAAAGTAAGACACTCTCAGATCCAAAGTTAAATGAAACTGTGCCTAAACCTAGAGTATTGTCATATGACAGTTTGAGAGAACAAAGTTCTCATAAAAATGGAGAATTACCTGTAGTGCAATCGTCATTCAAAACCATTACATCGGATCAAATGCAATCACCAAACAGCTCTAAGGGTCCTATTATTAAAACGGTACCTATGAGTGCTAATAGGCACCCAGGAATGATTATGCCGGTTGTTATTACTATACTTGTTGTGCCAATGTTTGCTGTACTCGGCTACATGGCTTTAAAAAGAGGGCAAGAAGCTTGGAAAAATCGACATTATAAGAGAATGGACTTCTTGCTTGACGGAATGTACAATGATTAAAATAAAAAGCAATAATAGAGTGAGATTTCCATAGTGAACTTAGTGCAAACATGATAAATCAGTTTACTATAGGCAGCTTATTCTATGATATTAATATCAGTCTTGCATTTTACACTCGACATGTATACTTTACTTTCTTTAACATATATTTTTATTCCTGACTACCTGATAAGACAGTTGTTGCCCTGTTCAATGTCATATAATAATACCTTCCAATTTTCCGACATCCCATGGATTTTCTAAATGTTGTCCTGACAATTATGAAAACAACAAAAAAGAAACAGCAAAATTGGTTGTGCCATTCTCAAGTGATGCTCATACATATGGCAATTGATTTTTATTTGTATAGATTTCTACTTCCACTTCATCAAACATCAGCTATTTGAAAAGCAAAATATCAATTTAATATATTTATATACTACCACGACTTCGTCCGCATTGAAAAATATTAAGTAGCCTATCCTGTGTCCCATACGTCCAAATGTTTATCTACCAAGTTTCATGAAAATCAGTTAATTCGTTTCAGAGTTATGGAGGAACATACATACATACAGAAAAAAATTCTAATTAATTCAATTTAGTTAATTTAGTTTCAGTATCATGTATAGAGCCTATAAACACGATATCTTTGAAAACAAAGTAACTTACTCCATGACCGACCCTTACAGATTTATTATTAGTATTGATTATGATATTTTTTGTAACCAATCCTCCCATGACAACTACACCTATATGTAATAATGTGCAATATTTTATTTTACATTGAGATATGACATGCTGATGGTTCATCTAGTGATGGTAGATGGTTACCATCGCCTATAACATAAGCAACACTACTGGTGCTGCAACTGCGCTGCCGACCATAATGGGATTGCAGGTAAGGGATTGGTAAATAAATGCCTTATTCACTCACTAAAACACAACAGTACACATACTGTTCTTTCACGGTGGTATTCTGGGCTGTCCAAATAACTTCAAAACGCAGTGTGCTGTGCTACTACTAATTGTTTAATTTGTATAACAAATTGCATAATTCGTTACATATAACGATTAGGGTGGTCCTTAAGTGGCCAAAAAAATTTTTTTTTTTAATTATTTAGTGGACACCCTTCTATTATGTTCTATGACAGAAAATATTAACATAGTATTTTTTTCGGATTTTTTATTCAACTTTTAGGGGTCGCTACCGCTCAAGGAAAATCCTGAATAAAAACAAATAAAATACTTTCAAGCATTTTTTTTAATAATACCAAAATCAATCTAGAAATTGTTAAAAAAGTCATAAAATGGCGTCAAGTAACTTAAGCAACAATAAAATTAATAATTAAGTTGACAATAAAGTGGATTTCTTGGTATCGGGAAACTTCTTCCGATAGTTTTTTACCAATAACAACAGGTATTGTTTTTGGTCTTCATTTGTGGTGTGTAACTTATTATACTCCTCCATGAGCGCCACACCTCGCTCTGCGATGTCGTTAACAACACGCATGTTCTGAACTATTGCCTTATTTTTGATATAACCATCGTCGTTATTCCATGTATCCACCTCATTCTTTAAAAAATCGGGCGACAATCCAGTTATGCGAAAAAATCTGTATGTTTTACTTGACACGAAATCTTCAAGGTTTTTGTTGAGAACCAAATCACTCTCTAAGTTTATTCGCTTAGGGCAGTACTCTAAACCTTCATTGTTCAGTGCTTTTACCATATTCTTTTTGGTTTGTATATCTATTTTGTCGTCGAAAAATGCGAATCCTACAAGTTCTTCCGATAAATACCATAACTGGCCCATCATTTTTTTCAATGCAGCTTTTGATATTTTTTCATTGATCCTCTCATACATTTTGAGATCTTTTAAAAGCTGCAGATCATTTCCAGGTGCAGATGCCGCAGAAGGTGCCGTGTACCAATACTTCGCATAAATTCTTACGGTAAATAAGCAAATATCTTTTATACCTTGCAGCTCTTTCTTGGACATTCTGAATTGATCTCTAAATAGGAAAATTTTTAATGAATAAATTGCTTTCGCCATCCATCGAGCTCTATGTAAACCGGCAGGTGCTCTGAATGTCATTGGTTTTTCAAACGTACCTCCCAGGAATATCACAATCAGCTGCAATAGTTCTTTATAATCATCCCTCGGCTGATATGATGTTAACTGTTCTTTTGCGAAAGAAATGATGTCATCCGATATGGTTTCACAATCTTTAAACAACGAAGTGTCGGTGGATACAGATTTGAAATGCTCTTGATTAATATTTGTCCAATTGTTCTTGAATCGCTTAAATATAAGAATATCAGGTCCACTGGACGGGCCCAAACTCAGAAGAACCACGGCTTCTAGCATTATTTCTAAAATATGATGACGGCAAGCCAGCCAGAGTAAATCCTTTTCTAATTTTTGTTCCAAAAGTGTGCATGCTCCATTTCTATGCCCAGTGTTCGATGCGGTGGTATCAAAACTCATACACTTTACTTTTTCGCTTAAATCCCATGACATTATTGTTTCAAAAACAGCTGTAGCAATAGCTTCACCTGTTCCGCGGCTAAGTTTGGGAACGCCTAGAAGCTGGTCGACACCCTGACCCGAGACTAATATTGGTAATCGGTCTACAATCTCGTGCCCAGTGATATCTTCACACATTTTGCCATCCCAGTGAGCGGTGAGGGGTACTTCTGGCTTAAATTCGGACTTTAAACATTGCGCTATTTTCTCTCTATGTTGTATTCGTTGACGACGAATGGAAGACTTGTTTATGTTGTACTTTTCAGGATCGCATTTAGCACTTTTCAGTGCGGATGTAAGGACGACAGCAGCTTTTCTATCGCTTAATTTGGCTACATCGAGACTTACAGCTAAACGGTCATCTATTAGATTTTTCCTGGATCGTTTTGCTGGTGGTGCTCCCGAAGTAGAGGGACCTGGTTCTTGTGAAACGACACAAGTCTCATCCTCGCTGCTGCCCATTAAAGACGGTGACGTGGATGAGGATGCTAGGAGACATTTTTCTGTTAATCTTTTTAGTCCTTCCTCTTCTCGCTGTTGTAACCTTTTTAGTCGGTCTATTCTGCCTTGTTTTTCAAGCACCTTCTTCGCATGTTTTTTATCTAATGTCCCAATCTTTCCAGATCGATTCTGTCTTTGAGCTAGCAAAAACTTCTTATCTTCCTCGATTTTCATAGTTTCCAAAGCATTAGCATGAGCTATGTCAAAAAGTTCTTCAAGTGTAATCTGCCATGTTTTTTCTTTATCTTGCATGGATTCGGATCGCTTTTTCTTATTTTCTTTATTTTTTTTGAGAGATTGCCATTGATTAAAGTGTTTCAGTATTTTTTCTTTCACGTGCTGTTTTTTCCGAGTAGGTATGCTTGCTTTTTCCCATACAGCCAAGACTTCGAGAGCAGTAAACTCGGCAGAAGCACTGACGGTTTGCTTTCTCTCGATTTTATGGTAGAAAAACAATTGTAATACTTCTTTGATCGAAGGAAGCTTTGTCTCTAACAGAGCAGGCAAAGTTTGCCCCACTAACCACACGTCCGTTTTACTTCTTGTACATATAGAACCACCACTAGTCGATGCCATGATGTAATAGCGAAAAACTCGTAAACAAGGTGCACACGGTAACAAGTGCGTCCGTCCCCTCTAGAAGTGATTTCGGCACTGTTTGGCGGCGAGTGCGCTAGCCATGAATGCGATATTGGGAAGGGGGGGAGGGGAAGAGGGGAAAGATAATGAGTGCATAGTTCTCTTTAAACGTTTTTTATATTGTTATTGTGATCGTAGAGGTATTACAATGTTATTTAATCTGAGTAGTACTACAGGCGTAAAATGACAAAATATTGATTTTTCAAAGTCCAGTAGCGACCCCTAAATACCTTTTAAAAAAAAAATAAAAAAACACGGGTTCATTTTTTTGTGTATAAGAACAATATTACAGGGTGTCCGGTTGAAATTTCCAATCTTCGATTTTAAGGACCACCCTAATAACGATTTATATCTACTTTACCTACATATACATAAATGTACACTTGTTTGCAGAAGACTACTGTGAAATAACAGCATGTGTGTTGTGTTTCGGTAAGCTGCAAGGGATGCCAGAGCCCATTGCTCTCTTCCTACCTAATATCTTATCCTTAAACTTACCATGGTCGGCAGAGCATTTGCAGCACCTGTGCAGTTGCTTGTGTTATAGACGATAATAGCCACCTAACACCATCATTTGGACTGTCAGCCTGTCTGTTGACCTTAACATTAAAAAAATGATGGTGCTAACACTTAATTCTTTGGAGAGTTAAAATTAATTGCAAGTTTTTGGATAAAAGTTTTTATAATCTCACTCTTAAGACAGTGATAAAAATGTGATTAAAATTTTTAATAAATAGAATTTACTAAATTATTTATTTGAAAATACACAACTTTATTTGCTCAAATGTTTCAAGCAAAAGCAATTTACGGTGCTTCCATTGTGCCTTAATGATATTTTAATTTTCAATGTTATAAAAATTGAACAAATTTTAATAGATATTGTGTATTAGAATATTTTTATATTTAAGTTATTAAAAGTTATTAATGAATAAAGTTATCTGTTTAAAAGTTTGTGACCAAATGTAGATAGCCAAATTTGATTTTATATAACTTAAACTTCAGCTGTAGAGCTTAGGTTTTTTTTTTGTGTGGATCTGTTTAAATATTTTTTATTAATTCTATCTACTCATATTTTTTTAGAATTTATGTTTATTAATTTATAAGTTTGTTATATTTTTGAGCAAATTACAAGTTAGGTTATAGGTATAACAATATATTTAAAAACTATGCTAAGTATTTTATGGTTGAACTTATACCCATTACATTGATCAACATTCTTTTTTTATCTGTCATTTATATTTCTTCATTGCTTTTTCAACTGCTATTATCTATGCATTTAAAAAAATATAATTTTGATTATGTAGGTATACAAGCTGAGTTTTAATACTTGTAACAATCATATCCATTTATATAAAATATACTATTTTTTAAAAGATTGGTATTTTTTTAAATAATATTCCCTAATTTCTTTTCTCATACATCATCACAAAGGTATCTAGGCGCGAAGAACCGTCAAATGAGTGGCTAGGGCAAAGTTGAGGGCACGATGACGCGTGGAAGGTCGCCTATGAGGTTGACTGACCAAACTAAGGCAGCTATCGACTGTTCCGTGCACAAATGTGCCAGTAAAGAATGTGGTGTGACGTGCCACTCGAAAATTGTGACTATGACCACTGTCAAGGGTGATTCGACCAGGAATAAGGATTACTTTATTATTTAACCTTGCCACTGGCAGGTCATATTCATATTTATTTGGGGCTTTATTTGTAGATAAGGTAGTAGATGCTTCATGTGTGGTCTAATATGGGCCTTATAGAGAACAAGGGCTCCGGTTTGTAATACCTAGGTAAGCGTTTGACGCCATTCGTCAACTTCGCTTTTTATCACATTCGCCTTTCGTCTATTTTATGCATTGACATATATTACTCGATTTTATGTCATTAATGTCATGTCATGAGATGTACAATAAAATTAAACGGAACGTTATTAGGTATAATACTACTATTATATTAAAATTAAACCGTTTTATTTTGCGTTATCTAAAAATTCATAATATTGTCCAAATTAAAATGAAGCCTTTTATTTAATGTTGAGAAATCCTCATGGATGCCCGGCAGCGTAGGAGACGCTGCAGGGTTATGCCGGTCTGTACATCGCGGGGAGGACTGCATCTCCGTATGAACCTCGGCGTACCCGAAGTGGCCGACAGTTCCCAGCCGCCTGCGCTGGAACCAGAGCCAGATCGGCTGGGAGAGGGATTCCTCCGTCGCCTCCTTGCGCGACATGACGTGCTCGCAAAACGCGCAAGATGACTGCCGAACATTGTTTTCACAAAAGCCGGCAGCGAGAGGTCGGAGCCCGCGACGAGAGACAGAGCGGCGCGCTGCTCGGCACTGCATTCGGGTACAGCGTAGCCACAATGCTGACAGCCACCCGGTGAAGGTAAAGTCCGAAGAACCTGCACCAGGCGGAACGTGAGGGCCCCGCGCCGCTTCGTCAGCCATCTCTCTAGGGAGGGGCGAACGGCCTCAATCATCTGGGGGCTGCCAGCCCTCTTCTCAACTTGACGATTTTCTAGTGACAAAGCAGAGTCGCGCGACTTCACGGTATATCGCCGCCAGCACCTCGGCAGCCAACTCCCATGAAGAGGTGCAGGCCAACAAACACACCGCTTCAAACGAGATGATGCGTTACCCGCTCACTATCCTGACCGCCATGGCCTTTTGCGCGCGGCGCAAAAGTGGCCATTACGAATGGTCAGGCGGTCCACCCAGATGGAGGCCCCATACAAGGTCTGACTTTTGGCTAAATATAATTATTAAGGTGGACTACAGGTAAGAAAAATTGCCTGTGGTCCACCCAAGTGGACAAGGTAGGTGGACCATGACCAACACCCGGCATGATGGACTCGGGTGCAGAAAAACTGTACAGTAGTACCCAACTGATATGGCTCATCGATGTACCTGCGCAGAAGAAGAATTTATAAGGCGTGGGAAATGCTATCAACCAATAGACACACTTCGCGGCTTTTTCTAGAACCGCTATTGGTCACCAGCTGCCGCCATGTTACGCTCGTGCGAGTGAGACAAAACTAACGGCTCTATTGTATTATGAACCTTATAGATATTGTATCTAAGGTTGATTGTAAGTTTTAAGGTTTCTTCGTTAATCATCGGAGCCGTACTTTCTTTTCTGCGTGAACGAAGATTCATGACGCACCTTATTAAGTGTGTACTACTGTATAAGTGTCGCAGTGGTTTATGAGCGCTGACCTTGAATGCGCAGTATTCATTTTTTGGATCTGTTATGGCGGGAGTAGAGTGTACACCTGCGCAGACATCCCCGCCAGTTTTGCCGAGCGCTCATAAACCGTTGCGACACTTATACTAGGATCCAAGAAAAAAAGTGGAGCCATTGCAACGGATCCTTGGACGGAGCGAATTTTTGAAGCATTTTCTAATCAACTGTACCTTAGAGATGACTAATAGGTAAGTTGAATAGGGAATGTGGAACAGGTGAAAAGCGAAGTAGACTAATGGCGTCAAACTCGTAGGCAATTAGGTACCTAGGTATCTATAAAGTTTTTTCAATATAATATTTTATCGATAGGCAATTTTACTCAACGGAAAAGCCAATCAAAAGAACAAACAAGCAAAGCTTCGAGAATAGTTTTAAAACAGATTTTGCAAAAATACAAAAACAATACTATTTTGAATTCATATATAGAAGTTAATTTGGGGTGGTGATTATTATTATTTTGTATTTTATTTATGTATGAGACCATAGATAACGGAAACCATAATTTATAACGCAGTTGATTACATTGTGGTACTAATAAATAAATGCAATCACTGCGATCTCAGATAAGTAACTAAAGCATAGATTCTCTTCTAAAATAGCAACAAAATTGAATCAGTTCATAAGTATGTCGATAAAAACACCCATGAAAGGTGAGGGTTTTTTAATCATAAAAACATCAAAAAAGACATCAATTATCTATTTGACCAAGTCACAGCCGTTTAAATTACGAATATGCTACTGCATATGCATCTCTTTCTAACACCTTTTCAAGTGAATAGAGTATGAAGTAAAACGTAGTGATTATATACTCTTTGGTATGAAGATGTAACTGTTGCTATTTTAGAACAGAATCCAAAGAGTATGTAATCCATATGTAATCACTGCGTTATAACAGAATCTATGCTTTATTTATCTGAGACTGCGATAATCCATTTTTATCATGTATGATTGATGAAATGAATGAACATGGAATGAACTCACTCAACAATTCCAACTTCACAGATGAGTTCATTCAGTCCTGTTGGATCCTGTCAATTGTCATGCAATGTCACTTTATTATCTTGGATTGGATCAGTTCATTTAATTTTCATTCTGTCTGTCGAGTGTCTGGGGTTTTTACTGATGAGATTTGTAGTTTTTCTTTCTATCTTGCTTATTTATAAAAACAAATCATGATATTTTCACTATAAAAATCTATTGATTTTTTACCTTAAATGAAAGTGTACAATACCAAATTAAGTGTCAGATAATTGGATGTCTTGATAAGCAAGGTTCTATTTAATGGTAAGATATTTTCATTACATATTTTCATTTAACATGTTTAATTTTATGACGACTAATATGAAAATAGTGTGTACTTAATTTTATAATATTAGTCTCAGGATTTGAGAAAGTTTAAATAAATAGGTAGGTAAGTATCTACATACTTATCTAAATATGTTTTACATATTTAGATAAGTTTTGCGATTCTAATTATGTTAAATCAGTTGTTATTTTAATTTGTAATACTTATACCTCTTATTCGTAAAAAGCTTAATAGTAAGAATTCAATTAAATCATTATTAGTTGCTATATTATATACTTTTAGTTATCTGGGTAACTGTATCACAATTACATTTGGCATTGAGTTTTTCACTATATTCTTTCATTTGATGCTAAATCTGCAATTTATAATTTTTTTCATTAAAACGATGTTTTCTTCTGGTAACGTTTTTTTCTCATTGTTATTGCATTTTATTTATTACTATTGTTTTAAATTGTCTTTATTTTGAGCTTATATTATTATTTTTTTAGATTTTTAAATATAAAAAAAATAGTTATATTGAAATTTGCGTGGTAAATTCAGTAAAAATAAACTTGAAGAAAAAGAAGTAATTTGAAGTGTGACTTAAATATAAATGTTTGGGTGTAGGTATTATAATTATAATTTAAAAAGGGACAGTTTTTTTTTTTAAAAAAAGTAGCTAGTGTTACTAAAGAATTCCTGTTCTAGAATTCATAGAATTTCTTTTAAAGCATTCACGGAATGAGTAAATATATTTAAATAAAATAATTCTGTTTCATTAAGCAGGACCTGAACAATGAATAATGTCAGTACAACTGTGACACGGAAATAATCTAATATGAGATCTATAGCTGATTAAATGAAAAATGAGTGGTCCAAGTGGGTGTGTCAATTGCAATGAAGGGTCAGAACAGTTTGATGCTAAGGAATGTCATGATACGGAATGTTCTGATGGAGAGGACACTCAGATTAGACTTGCACCGCATGTCCAGGCATATTTGGCCCATAAAAATCCAACCACCAACTGCTGTGGCCTTGCAATACCCATTGCTTTTGAAAGGGCTGCACCGGGAACCTGGTGGAACCCGAGATTCGATTCAGAAATCCTCGAAGGCCAATATCGCAACAGTTCCTTTAGACAAATTAGATTAAGATTCAGGTATGTGTGTTAGATTGTTAATCACTATTTATATTAAATGTATATTTATGTATTATCACGACTTTACACGCATGTTTTATGATCCCAACTGAATGAATGTTAAGCGTTTTAACACTGAGCAAACACTCCTTACCGCAAAGATAATATTTTGCTCAAATAATGGCTTATAGTTTTTTTTTTTAAATGACAACTTCTGTTCAGATCAAAAGCCCAAGTAAATACTTTCAAATATTCTATTTAAGCAGATTTGTTTATTATTTGAGGTAAAGAGTTAAACGAGCATTGTACAATAAAATATTTGATGTTTTTATTTTTCTCCTTTTTTTTCAGATTTGCACTTTTATACATTTTGATATTTTCTATATCATGGTTTGTCTACTTTGTGGTGTTAGGTTTAAATGGTGTAACAGTGAAATGGCCGTTTTTATGTTCTATATTTGCGGGAGTTCTCTTGATAACGTGTGCAATGCTGTTCGTTACTTTCACAAATGTTTACAAAATTTATACATTCAAGCTGTCTTTGATTATGGCACTCGCTCTGTGTACACTCAGCCTGTCATTAGTTACGTTGACTACGCAATTAGAAGTTGCCATGTCCCAGGCTGCAGATATCAGTCAGTCCGGACACTACACCATGTGCATTGAAATCCTCCTGATTATATATACACTGACACCATTGCCATTGTTTGTATGTGTTGTCATTGGGGTTTTATACTCGATATCATTCGAGGCCCTCAATATAGCCTTGCATTTCCCCGAACAAGAATGGCAATGTACTGGAATGTTTGTGCGAATTTTACTACAATTTTGTGTGCACATTATTGGTGTACATATATATTTAATGACATTTGTCAGAATGCGTGGCACATTTATGAAAGTGGGTCAAAGTCTATTGGTGCGGAGACAGTTGGAGATGGAGAAACAGTTGAAAGAGAAGATGATTCATTCCGTAATGCCACCGAAAATCGCCAGTTGGTTAATGGAAGAACAGGTACTCGAGTCTGAGACCAACCTCAAGCCTCACGTTCCACTTAATGCAAGAAACTCAAATCCAGGAGCCTCAGATATTAAATCTCTTTTCCGACCTTTCAACATGAGCTGCATGGACAATGTTAGTATACTTTTTGCTGATATAGTTGGTTTCACAAAAATGTCCAGTAAGAAGGGTGCTGAAGAATTAGTGAATATTCTAAACGATTTATTTGAAAAGTTTGATGAGATGTGTCAGGTACATGGATGCGAAAAGATATCGACTTTAGGAGATTGTTATTATTGTATATCTGGTTGTCCGGAACCACGACCCGATCATGCCACTTGTTGCGTCGAAATGGGTCTCGGTAAGTGTAACATTTATATCTTTATTATATTCGAGGTTAAGTAAATAAGCAGTGTTTACAATTAATTAATTATTTGCAGGAATGATAGACGCGATACAAGAGTTTGATAGGGAGAGGGGCGAGGGGATTAATATGAGAGTAGGTGTACACACTGGGACTGTTTTGTGTGGGATCGTAGGTACTCGCCGATTCAAATTTGATGTATGGAGCAATGACGTTAGTTTCGCAAACAAAATGGAGTCCACCGGCAAACCAGGTCGCGTTCATATATCCGAGGAAACCAGCAGATTCCTCGGAGGTTCCTATGTTTTGGAAGAGGGTGAAGAAGTTTTCGGTGAGTACCGATTGTTTAACGTAGATTGTGACCTGCACGATTGTAACCCAAATATGTTTGGTGACAATTTATTTTTTATGTACCTAGGTCACAAAACCTACTTTATTGAAGGCCGTCAGTTGAGCTCACCCTACGATCATGACTGCTTAACCCCGTCCAACCCAGTGAATTTACGCCTCATTATATCTCCCGCAGCGTCCCCTCAATCTATCCTATCGCTTACCCATTCTCCCCTGCCGAGCTTCCCAAAAGAATGCGAAGTGATAGCCAACGATAAGCACGGGAAATATGATGCCAAGAATTTTTTGTCACCAAGCCCATTCAACTTTCGCAATAAAGCCAGTTCTCTGCCTAGTATATTGGATTCTGATGGAGAATTGGATGACAAAAGAGAGAAAGGGTTCCCAGAGAGAAATGACAGCTCATCCAAAAGTCCAACTTCAGTGGGTAAGTTTGCTTAAATAAATCCTAAACTTGACGTAAAAAGAATGGTTTGTCAAAGTAGTGTGAATTAGAATTAGATTTCACTGGTTGGAGAAACTGCAAACGTTTTATTATATCGATTTCTATCTAATATTAATATTTATGCAAAAGTAACACAACTGTTAAGTTTTCTAACTGAACTGCAGAACCTTGCATCCCCTCTGTTGTTGCTTATGTTTTTATTAGCGGACAGTAACCTACCTACCTCAAATAGAAAGGCCTCGCGACCTTGCACCATTAAAATACCCTGGGAAGATATTTTACAAAAAAGCAAGCTAGTATTTTTATAAATTTAATCGTAAATACTTATTCAAAATGAAATACTCCAGAGACTCTGTTTGTTGGCTGGTTTTTAGATGTATAAGTAAACACAATATAGACGCGAAATATAAATATTGCGTTCACGTTTTATTACAATTAAGTTAATCTTTGTGTCATCATATCAGTTTCGTTGGTTGTTTTAACTATAAATACTGACATATTTATGAACTGAACTGTGGAAAAGTCTTTACTTATCAGTTGTACAAGGCGCAAGTGGTCGATAAGATTCTTATGACGTTATAGAACTTGGAGGTGATGTCATGAGTTACCGCTCAATATAATGTCGAAATTGCTTCTTGAGATCACATAATTAAATGATATAATAATATGTCATGGCCATGGTTTTTAACTATGTTATAAATATAAATGAATCCTTTTACAATATTAAATGAAACAAATTTTTGTCATATACGTTTTACTTTTAAATCGGTGAATACCTATACTTACATAGGTATATCTCAAGTTGTATCAGCTACCAGAAATCATAATAATTATTCTTTGTACAAATGAAATTTGACCTTACGCTTTAATTGCATTTTTCCTTACTCCGTGCTATATTCACAGAAATTTACATTATTGCTTATTACTTCTAGAAATTGCAACTGTTCAATAGTTACGTAGGCTTAGGACGTGTTCAGTAAATGTTACACATGTTTTTAAGATATATTCAATTAAGCAAAAATATAACTAACTAACAACTTGGAAAGCGATTTTATTATTTATTTTCCATTTATATGGAATTAGATTAGAACATTTTAATTAACTTTTATTTATCAAATATTTGTTTCATGTGGCTTCACTTGCTGGTGTAAGCGTTCAAATTATTTTAACAGATCAACGCTGTTAAAATTTAAAAATTTGTGAAGAAATTCAAATTTATAATACTAGCCACTAACTTTCGCTTGCGACTTCTTATAAATTATATAAAATATATACATATAAATGTATCCTATTTTTATAACTACAACAAACTTGAACAAACCATACACGCTCAGAAAATTACTTTGATATAGGTTGGGTCGATTATTATTAGTGAGAACGAATATCCGTGACACGTGATTTTTATATATGTACTTACGTATCTATAAGTTGAGTATAGTAACGCAAGGCATAATGAAAAATACGATATATTATGCAAGACTAGCCGTTCTCGTGACTTTTTCATCTATTAAAACAAGATAACGCACTATGTTTCAAAGATAAAAAGTATTTTCAGATCTCTTCTGAGATTTCAGTCAAATAAAATTTTACCTTTTCAATAATTGGCCCACAAAAACAAATTGATTATATTGAACACCAGTTCAATATTACTCACAAAGAGTATCTAGTTATAATAAATTTTATTATAGAATCATGACACGGCACCTAACTAATAGCTCAAATACCGCCCGCTCGCTAAATAATTGTTAGATAAATATTCACTATTCTACCTATATAATGTGTTACATATAGAATGGCGGAGTGTTCTTTTGTTGGGTAAACAGAGCGGTAATATTTCTATGTCGTCAGCCGATGATACAGTTTTATACAGTACAAGTTTTACTAACTTTATTTATGAAAAAACATTTGTTAAATTGTAATTCTGGGATGTAAGCAAATTTTGTTTGAAATATTATAGATGCATCATCATCTCTGCCATAGGACGTTCACTGCTGAAAACAGTTTTTCATATAAATATTTTACGCTTTCGCTAGGGAGTGCGGTCATTGTAAACTCATGGTAACTCATCTCTCCCATGATAATTTTCCAATAGGACCGGTCAGAAGAAGCCTGAATCCATCGACGACTTAAGCTGCATTCTCACACATCAGTCACCGTCAAGTCACCGATGACTGATCGGTGACGGTTTGTGTACGCATTCACAAACACCAGTCACCGTCAAGTCGTTCGTTAGTCATGTCGCCGGTTTGACTGAATCGTTGAACACTCATACATCAGTCACGTTACAGGTTGGTCAGTGATTAGGTGTGTGTCACGCTACAGAACAGATACTGCCCTGATGGTAAAATGCCACGTGTAGCAATGACGGTAGCACGACGCTGACTGAACTGAGACGTGACGGTCCCGGGTGTGTGGGGATAAAAGTATGACACTTATATGGAAACATTATTTAACGTGCCTGACCGGTGACGTGACTGATGGGTTACGTGCCGGTGACTGACGTGTGGGAACAAAGTCATACTAGCAGTATAGAAACATTTTTTTTAAAACCCTGTCCGGTGACGTGACTTGACGGTGACTGATGTGTGTGAGTGCACCTTTATAAGGTCGTCAATTTACCATGTGTCGTCCTACTGCGCTTGCCTGTCCGTGATCTCCACTAGAGAACTTTCATAGATCGTCTATTGAACCTTCTTAAGAGGCCCATCAAAAAAATTCTATTTAGATATAAGTACATAATTATTTAATTAAATTTTTTTTCAACGATCTTCAACTATTTTATTTCTATATTTTGTCTATAAAGTTTTTTATTTTTATATAACAGTATTTACATTTACTTATTAACCATGACTATCAGAAAATGTGTAGAAACAAAATATAATATAATAAATGAAAATGTTATAATAACACTCTGACCTTACAGAATAGGTAGGTATAGAATGTCTCATTCCACGAACGTGTTAATTTTAAAACAATGTTTACACTAGGTGTAATAAAAAGTGTATTTTAATCAATACTAATAATAAATCTGTAAGTGTAGGTATTGTATGTATGTATGTATGTTCCTCCATAACTCTTAAACGAATTAACTGATTTTCATGAAACTTGGTAGATAAACATTTGGACGTACGGGACACAGGATAGGCTACTTAATATTTTTCAACGCGGACGAAGTCGTGGGCACCAGCTAGTACATTAATAAAAGAGCAGTTTTTTTTTACAAAACTGACACTTATTAACATAGTAAAAAAATATATTACTTTTTTACTAACATTACTTTTAAATATCCACGTAGTTGATATTTATGTGTGGGTTTAAACTCTGTACGATTATTTGCGTTTTATAGAATCTTATGCGATGCATGCAACAGTTTACACGCAGAGTTGGTACCCAGATAATCTTCGAATAGCGCGAACTATTTTTGTCTTAAATAATTTATGTTGTATATAATCATGATGGTGGATGTGGATAGGTACATACATAAACATTTAGTACAGTACAGTCTTTAGATCTATTCTATCTATCTAGATATAAAGAATAACAAAGTACTTAGTAAATCATAAAATGCAATTACCTGAAAAAAAAAACTTCTGAACGACTTCTGAAAGAAATTTTGTATAAACGTTATATTTAAACTTCGAACCGATTGTGGTGGGTATTTTAAAATTTACCGACCTACCAAGCCGTTAATCACAATGGAGGAAAATCATAAAAATGTGTTTTAGATCATTCTTAAATCTTGTCCTATAAAAAGGATATTTACATATATTTTTTTTACTGCCGTATAAGTAGATTTCAACTAGAAGTTATCGTTATCGCGAATTTCGTCCCACCGCTGTTCCTAAGTACCTTTATTGTTCTCTTGTCCAAACAACAAAACAAAATTCTGTACTGGAGATTTATTGCCTCCAGACATCTTATATGGAAATGCCAGACATCTTATAGTCGCGGTTTTAAAAAGTTTTTTGCGTGTAATAGTAAGAAAAATTCTCGCAAACTTTTTCATTTATGTTATTTCAGGTGTATACCTTCACAATACATACAATACCTCTTTGTCCCCGGGCCTGTTCGCATCCACGTATAAATAGCAATTTTTTAATGTTTTCCTTAGCTCTTATTGCTTGTAATAATAATTATTTCCAACTTTCCATCAAGTTTCGGATTGCTTTATTACCCCAAAGTGTAGGTTAGTACTGTGTAATTTTCTTCAGCGTCAATGGTCACTTATTTCAAAAATATTCTTGTTTCCGAGCAGGTGGTCGAGAGATAAATTTCTTCTATTTTTATTCGTTCCTACTTAAAAGCAATCGTTTGTTTAGAATATCATATTTTTCTTTGTTGTTACATCCCGTCTAATGTGATGGTGCGTCAGAAAATCAACGGATTCTGTAAACGAGCGTCTATATTCGGCGTCGATTGTTTGTTTGTCGTAGTTTTGTCAAAAACAAAACGTTGAATAGCATCGAAACAATCTGAATCGAATTTTAAACTTTAAAACTATATTAATGACTAGCCGTTGCAGGCGACATCATCTGCGTAACTATGAAATATAGCCAGGTTTGGCTATATATAACACATAAAATATAACAAACATACAGACAGGTTTACATTTGCATTTATAAGTACATGTGACTAACTAAACAATGTATGTATAATAATTATTGTTCCATATGTTCTGAAAATATGCCCCAAACAAGTAATTTATGACTGAAATTCACTTAAAATATTTGAATTGTAATGTGTATAACTTTGTAACTCACACTATGTAAATTAACGTTTCCGCTTTGTTTATTATATTTGTCGTAAATTAAAAAATATTACAGGAAGCTACGGAAAATACACGAACAAATTGAAGAATTGGAAGGTGCCAAGGTTTCTGCGTAAACATTCCGACACTCCGTTGCACATGATTAAGAAGCAAGATTTAAGCGATAAGAGTATACACTGCCTGGAGCGCGGAGACGGCACGTGCTTGTCCAACAACGGTTACCATCAAGTGCCTATAGTAATAGAATCTCAAGACAATAAAAACGGTCGGCCACATAGCAGTAAGTTGAACATACCCCAGAGCAACGACATGGCGTCGTTCGAGAGAGAAATTATCGATATAAGATCGTATTTGAGTCAGTCGAGAAGTAACATGTCGCCTTTCGCCCGAAGTAGCAGCTACAGATCTCAATATGGCAGACCTTCTAATATTGAGGTTTGTACTTTTGATTTTCTTTTGCAATTATGATTTTGGTTAAATAGAATGACGAATAATGTTAAGGAGTAAATAAAAATGCCGGTTTACAGAAAGAATTTTTCGCAGTAGTACTGCTCCTTAAAACATATACTTCCGAATCAAAAACTGACCCGATAATGATCGAAATCTATAGAATCTCACAGTGATTTGGTTGTATGCTTACAAACGTTGCGTTTTACTTTTGGTTCTCTCTCTTCTCTCTCTAAAAAGGCTAATCATAGTGTTTTATGTGAATTTTAGGTGCCAGTTGGTCGCGCCCGTAGTTCCACATTAGCCACTCAGGGCGATGTCCCTCGCAGCAAGGAGCGTCGCTTGAACCTCCCCCTACCCGTATCCCCTCCACCGCGCGGCCTCGACGACTCGGTCAGTCTATGTCCCTCAGTGAACAGCCGCAAGGACTCAGGCATCAGGAGTACTAGCCGAAGGTCGAGCATACAGCATCAGGTTAGTTCCAAAAGTAACAGATAATAATAAACCTAGATTTACGCGGGATAAATTCGGGTAGGTAGGTACATGATGTATAGATACGAACCTTAGCAAAAACAATTTGGATGAAATAATAGCCTAAATAAGCACCAAAGAAAGAAATTCTTAGATTTCTGTACAAAACACTCATTGCACATTAGATATTTTCTGAAATCTAAAAATTTTGAAATAAAATGAATGTACGCCTCTTTTTCATTAATACTGATATCCATTTTGAAACAATTTGTCATTTGTGAACACAAAATAACATGAACAATGCTCCGTTTCAGATATACGCACTCAACCACAAATTGGGAACGTCTCAAAACGACATGATGCAACATCGCGTGTCCGGCTACTACACATCGAGTCAGTCTTCCCTCAACGAGCCCACTTCCAGGAGTAGATTGCCTCCGCCATTGAACGAGCAGCAAGTACAGTCACTACAAAAATTACGTAAACAATCTGATTTACAATTAATCCGATGCGTACAGGACAGCACACGTTCCGGTATCAATTACTTTGTGCAGCCACCATTGAATCGCTTCACATTGTTTTTCAAGGCACCGGAAATTGAGGGCCATTATAGAGACAAAGCGCACAGGAGTGATGACTGCGAAGATTTCCCACCGACGTTGACCACTTCGAGGTTCAACACAGCGTTGGATATATTGGTGTCTGCAATTATTTTTTTAGCTGTCTCGCTTTCAGTTTTCCTATTGTACAGAAGATGGATATATTGGCTGGGATGGTTCATATTTTTCAGTGCAATAGAGGCCGTAGCGATGACGCTTTGTGTGTATAGACATTTTTTAAAATGGAAAACGAAGCACGATCCGATGGTGTACACAGATAGCATGAGGTCCATTAAGATATTCAGAAAACTCTCCAACTGGTATCCGTGGCATATGTCTGGCAGTTTGCTGATAAGTCTGCCAATATTGGCGGTGCTGATTAACTTCTCTTGTAACGATACGACTATGACAATTTTGAAGGGCGAACAATCTTTCTACGTTTACCTCTTGTGTATCAGTATAGTGCACTTTTGCAATTTCACCCAAATGAACTGGCTCGTCAAAAATACTCTCGTGACTCTCTACGCCGGTTTGTTCCTGTTCCTAGCTGTTCTCGGTTGTCACGAAGCGAATACTCAACTGTTAGATGCTGATATTAATTTTAAATTGGGGCCCACACTATTCGCTCACAATTTGAGCGTTATTATGCCCACGTACAACGATACAATGGACGAGATGCCGAACAGAGGAAACGGCACTGAAGGCTTTATTACTACTCTCCATAAGATGCACTTGACAGAATTGTATCTTGACGTCGCGCTTCTGCTTATTTTGGTTTGGTTTTTGAATAGAGAATTCGAGATTAGTTATCGGTTGAGTTTTTACAGTAACGTGGTTGCGAATAGGGACAAGCAGAGGGTGCAGAATATGCGCAATCAGGCCGATTGGCTTCTGCACAATATTATACCGCGTCACGTTGCCGATCAATTGAAGAACACCGCAAAATATTCGGAGAATTACAAGGATGTCGGTATAATATTTGCGAGCATTGTGAATTTTAACGAGATGTACGACGAGTCGTACTTGAAAGGCAAGGAATATCTGAGGGTACTGAACGAGCTCATAGCGGATTTCGATGAACTGTTGGAGCGTGAGGAGTTTCAGCACGTCGAAAAGATTAAAACCATCGGCAGCACTTTTATGGCGGCCAGTGGTCTCAATCCGGACTTAAGAAGCTCCTCGGGCGACACTAACGAACACCTTTACCAATTGATGGATTTCGCACTGGAAATGCAGAAAGTTGTCGACAATTTCAACCAGGATCTGCTCGGATTCGATTTTATCCTCAGGATCGGTTATAATTTTGGGGATGTGACGGCCGGGGTGATAGGCACATCAAAGTTGTACTACGATATTTGGGGCGACGCGGTGAACATCGCGTCGCGAATGGATTCGACCGGAGTACGCGGGCGTATTCAAGTCGGCGAGTCTTGTTTGGCGACTCTGTCCAGTAGATACGAGTTCGAACCTCGCGGCAGCGTCTACGTCAAGGGTAAGGACAATATGAACGTTTACCTAGTCGTAGGCGTAAAAGATACGTAGCTAGCTAAATCTATTTTATATAAAGGAACGTAGAATCTGTGATTTTAATTATATATATTTATTAAGATTAGTAGAAAACCTTTCTTAATGTAAAGAGTGACGCTTTTCTATTTTATCGAGTGCAATTTGTCCGTAAGTTATTTTGAGAGCTTAAAATACTCTAGTAGTTTGTAGTGATTTTTATTATTAATATTTATTAGGAGTCTCGTGTACCAGTGAGACTATAAGCATATTTAAAACACGTCTGATCTGTTAACTATTTTAGAATGAGCTGATGAGTTCGTGAACCTTGCCTGTAACGTTTTAAGTCTGTGACCAGTACTCTAGTCGGCAATGAAAATTTCAATTTATAAATAAATTCGAATAACTTTCTCCGCATATTTCTTATGTTTATTTATATTTTGTATATACTATATGGACTGTGCATCCTGCGGGTGTAGAAAGTTTTTCTTTTATTTATAGAGTATAATTGTGTAGAATTTGTCTAATAAAGTAATGTGCTAATGTTAGAATTAGACGACCAGCAACGAATGCTATTTATTTCTTGTATATATAATTATTATATCGTTGTTTGTCGCTTCAGATACTAAAAAAAAAGTAGCACAAAACAGTGACTTTATTTGGGGCTAATTTATTTATTTAAGAAAAAAAAAACATTAAAATGAAATTATTTATAATTATGTTATACAGTTTACATTTTTATATTTTTATTTATTTGCTTGATATATTTACTTTATTAATTAGAAAAATATTTAACAGAAATTCTAAATGGTAGCTTATTTATTGACTATAACGAGCGTCACGACTGGCTAAACAAAAAGAATGCTTTATGTAATATAATATATATTTAAATAGACACGATTAAACGCAACGAAATGTGAAGTAGATATTGAATAATATAAAAAATATATTACATACTATGAAACATTTTGTACTTTATTGACATATTTATAAAGGGGACAAAATTGCGTAGTGTTGTTATTCCTGTCTCGATAAAATATAGAGAAAAATATTTAAAGTTCAAACTTATGACGAAAGCCTTTTATTACTATTTACATTCCACTTGTATTTATCGTATGCCTTTTAACTATTTTCTACTTATAGGAACTCTAAAGGTAAGAAGATTTACTGTAGATCAGATTCGAAATACATGTATTACTGTATGTTGGACCAAAACTGGACTAAAAATATATGAGCTCTCTTAGTATTTTCACTTCAAAAAAAAACTTACTATTACATGGATGTAGACAAAATATTGAAGTTTTTGTGATATATAAAGTTAAATTATATATGCCTTTTGGATGATAAAATTGTAAGTACATAATGTATTTAAAATAATGTTTGATTTAAGCAACATTAGCACTTTTCGTACATAGTTCTTTGGACTATTTTTAAAAAAGAGATGCATTGTTTTATATTGTTTTTTTTAATACGTCAGTCATATAAGCATTATACACAATACTGTCAATCAATACTTAGGGCAGATAAGTATAATATTTAACTTATGATTTTATGCATATTACCAAAAAAAAAGTTGGTATCAATACTAATAATAAATCTGTAAGTGTAAGTATTGTATGTATGTATGTTCCTCCATAACTCTGAAACGAATTAACTGATTTTCATGAAACTTGGTAGATAAACATTTGGACGTACGGGACACAGGATAGGCTACTTAATATTTTTCAACGCGGACGAAGTCGTGGGCACCAGCTAGTATATTATATTTCTAGAGCTGATAAACAATTTTGAGTTAGTATTTTCAACACCAAAATTTTGGCCCAACTAAATAGTTTTGTATTTTCTATTTCATTATACAAAATTTTTAAAAAGTAGTAAAAAGGTCCTATTTTTTTTTTGTTAAAAAAGTAATTAAATATAGACTTGAGAATGTCCTGCCTTTTGAATACATTTTTGCCTTAAGGAAAAAAAAGATATTACACAGTTTCACCATACTTAAAAACTTAAAATTGCCTAACAGCTCTTCTATATCATTGCGATATGCAGTAATTTGTTAAAAATATATTATGTTTGACGTTTTGATAATAAAAAATAAAACAATGCATACTTTTACATAATATGATTGCTTATTCATAGATTGCAATAGAATGACAATGTGGCACTAATTTATAGGTTTAAATTGAATATATATTACAGTTTAAATTGTTTAAATGGCTCATACCTTAGCATGTGTTCATTGGTAGCGCCCAAATGGGAGAAAGTGTTCTACTGTTGGTGTTATCTCGTCGTATGTTTTTTCATTGAGATTTTTGGATATTTAGGCGCTTCGCAAACCTAGACACTTTGTTATAGCGCAGCGCCTAATCTATAACCTTAGGATTATAGAATGTAAAATCTAAGGGGAACTACATTTATTCGGCTTAATTCAGCTTTAGTTCATAGGAAAAAAAACGGTTTTGTATGGATATGCGTGCGTGTCTGTTCAGTTTCGGAAAGCTGAATTAAGCTGAAAAAATGTAGTTACTCCCTTATAATGTATAACAGTGAGACCTAAGTCCTTTAGGGGTAGTTTAAAATTCACCCCATCTTTTCCCAGTGAGTCGAAAGCCATTATTTAAGATAGTTCTAATGTAGAAGAAAATTGCCTAAATATTTCAATATACAGTCTATTTAAAGAAATATTTTGGAAGGTTTATGTATGTAACCGTAGGTAGTAATGTGTAATAGAATAATATTGATGTACGTGTTATTTAAAATTGTCTATAATTGATTAATGTTTTTACTGAATACTTGAATACTTAACGGTTTCTATAATTACAGACATATGACTACTACATACTATACTTACAAACTTTTCAATTTGAGAAATATTTGAAACTACCTACTTAATGTTCTCTTCACAATTAACGAACTGTGGTTTTTTGTGTCGTTTCAAAACTTGTAACACAAACTAATTACAAAATAAAGTCAAACATTATTAGAATTGAATTTGCAGTTTTATTTATTGCCATGAACTAAAAAAAACAAGAATGTTATAGGTATCCACATAAAAATGGATAATTTTCTATAGTTTTATGTGTATATTCAATAGTTTTATTCTATAGTATTCCTATGTGTAATGGTTACCTATTCTGCTATTCGGGGTGGAGACAAATTAAACAAATCAAAGAACATAAAAGTAGGTCCATCCTTTCTTGAGTTATAAATTGTGTATTATATAGATAAAATATTGCTGTTTTACATAGATATTTCTATCATCATCATTATCTCAGCCGCAGGACGTCAACTACTGGACATAGGCCTTCCCCATATTTTTCTAATAAGACCGGTCAGAAGCAGCCTGGATCCACTGTGGATCGTCGTTAAAATATTACTCCTATGATTGAAGGGCCGCGGGTTACTTATAGTTCGCACGGTGGATATAGATCTCTCGGCAAAAGTAGAAGGGGCATGCGCAGTATTCAATTCGTTTGACGGGCGGAGCGCGTCGGCGCCGACATGTTTTATCGTATTAGTAATACGTCATAGTGAAAAAATGCCTAAAAAAACCTTCTTCTTCAACACGCACGATGATTTAATGGAAGTAATAACACACTGCCTGTGATTATTAATTTTTTTCCATTTTATTGAAATTAATATAAATTAAAATTTACTGTTGTTTTTTATTTTTCTGAAAATACTAGCAAGATAAGTCGCAAGGAAAAAACTAGTGTTATTATATCGTATGTTGTTAGTAAGGTGAAAAAAGTTACGAAATAAGAAAAAAAAAACATTCCCTTTCCCTTAGCCATTTTGTGCGCAATAAAATTGTATACAATGGCACCACTAGTTTCGCGGACCTATCTTAATAGAATGCGCGACCTTATCAAAGTAATACTTGGTCGCAATGGAGCCAGTCGTTTATAAATGTGTTTCCTAAGTTTATATCCTAGGGTTGGTGTGGCCTTATTGGTAATATAGATTGTTATAATAGGGGTTAAAGTATGAAATTGCCGTTTTATTGTAATAGGTACTTCGAATTGACATAGAACCTTCATGGTTTGAGATTTTTGAGTGAAACTTTTTTCATACGGTACCTATGTAGTTCTTCTTTTAAAAAATGTGCAACATTCGATTATCAACTTTGAGTTGTTTTTTTTATTCAGCTCAGACAATAAAGATGGATACTTCGAAAATTCGTGTGATTTTTGAATACGAGTTCCGACGCGGAACTAACGCGGCAGAAACAGCTCGCAATATTAATGTTGCGTTTGGAGAGGGGACTGCTAATGAACGCACTGTGCGATTTTGGTTTAAACGCTTTCGTGATGGAAACTTCGATTTGAAGAACGAACCACGTGGAAGACCGCCCACACAGGTGAATAACAATGATTTGAAAGAGATGGTGGAAGCCGATCCGAGCCAAACTACCCAGGAATTAGCGGCATGGTTTAACGTTACCTTACCAACAATATTGACTCATTTGCGTCAAATCAATAAAATAAAAAAATATGAAAAATGGGTGCCTCATGATTTGACTGATCTGCAGACTCTACAGGAACTGCAATTAGAAACCATTCGTCACCCTCCGTATTCGCCAGACCTTGCTCCAACGGACTACCATTTTTTTCGTGATTTGGACAATTTTCTGCGTGATAAAAAGTTTTCTTCTCAGGAGGCAGTGCAAAATGCTTTCACACAGTTTGTCGAATCTAGATCACCAGAGTTCTATCGCAGAGGCATAAATGAGCTTCCTATTAGATGGCAGCAATGTATAGATAATAATGGTAATTATTTTGATTAAATAAATATGTTAAATTTAAAAAAAAAACGAATTTTTATTTTTCTGTACAAATCGGCAATTTCATACTTTAACCCCTAATATTTAAACCTTAATTAGTAGAGCTCATAGGGTTATCGCGCCAGGCGAAGTCGTCACTTGAGAAGGCATAATACATCCAGTAAAATAAATTGAGCAAAGCAAACGAAGTCGGAAACAATACTCGGGCAGCCTTGTCTATATGAGAAACGCTGTTAATGTGGCCTCGGCTTCCTGAAACCAAAATTTTCTTATATTAATGTAAAGTATATAAAAGAGAAACTTTAAAAATCACGACGTTCGCTAGTTATTTCGTTGCAAGTCGGCGAATACAATTTTTAATGAGGTGTTCGACGCCAAGCTTTTTCAATAGAATTCAAAGAATTAATAACGAAGTAAAACTGTATTCAGATATTTATTGTTGAATATAAATCAATACATAGTCTTAACCCATATAATTTATTTAAAACACTTATTGATATTGATTTATCTCTATCTATATATATAAAAATTACGTGTCATGTTGTTTGTCGCTAATGAACTTCTAAACTACTGAACCGATTTTGATAAAACTTCGTAACTATGTGTAATTTTGTCCAACTTAAAAGATAGGGTAGTTTTTATTTTGAACCCGGTCGAAGCCGGGAGTGTGTAGCTAGTAATGTACCTATGTATACCGTTTTGAGTATGTTTTGGGAATTTGGAGATCCCATTTAGGAGAAAAGGTCTTAAAGTGAACAATAATATTGTTATTATTTTTAAAATACACTTATTAATTTATTTTTATAAAATTATACACCATATTATCTATATTATCAAAACTTGAGGAAAAACATAAGGACAATATTTATTTACGTAGTACCTACGTTAGATCGGTAGGACGTACGTTGTTTTTGCATGAACTTTTTTTTGTAATAAATTGACAAGAATAGTTCACCATTATTAACATTATTATTAGCCGACTAACGCCTAATACTGGACATAGGCTTCCTTCACAAACAGAGAATTTTACTCTGTCGTCAGACCAATGGGAGATTTTATAGCGTAAAATCTTTTTTTAGTTTCTTCGAGTTGAGTTGCCTGCCTACTGCCACTTCAGCTAGACAACTTTAAGTTATAAGTATATAGAGAATTTCACTTGATCTACAAATACTGTTTCACAAGGAAACGCCAAGTATCTTTCCATAGCACCCTAAGTTTTGCCTTCCTGTTTCCTTGGACTTAATAGATTGTTGTTTTTATTTCATATAGATTAGGTATACGAGCTATCCATCCATATAAGGCTTTATGAAAACCACTATGTTTTATTCCCCTTTTATTTTTTTGCAGTTGTTCTAGTATTATGTAACGTACCAGCTTCACGTTGTCTTTGGCGTCGGTACTGGTCGTCTCCCGCGAGACAGTACATGACCTGCTTCCATCGTGGCACACGCGTTTCTGTTTGCGTGGTTCGCTCCATAGTGAGTCGCACTGCTCCCGTTCCTTCCACTCCATCCCCTGAGGTTTCTTCTGTACCGTTTCCCGTAGCGGGCAGCGTGAAGTTCTGAAGTGATGTAAATGAATGTCTGTGTAGACTTATTAAGTTATAATTACACAATTACATAAATCACGTAGGTAGAAACATGGTTTTGGTCAGCCTTTCGTTAGTTTTTGTTTTTCGTGCCTTCGCGAGGACGATACCTTCAAACCTCCGTGCTTGACAAGTAGCTTATGACAGGTGAATTATAATAATGAGGTAACTAACGTAATTGTTAATCGATCGCGTGGAGCTGCGCCGGCGCATGGCGAGTTGTCGAGCCGCAAAAGTGTCACCACCCACTTCCTCTATAAGCTCTTCCCATTCCGAATCGTCTATAACAATTTCACCAGATCCCACCTGAAAATTATTACTTTGCTTTACAAGTTATTTAGGAGTTCAGCACCAAAAATCCAGCAATAAACCGTGCAGTAAGTAAATTCTGCATTTACTTAATGTGTAACTTGTGTAATGTTGATTTTTTTTTTAATTTTATGTAAATTTTAATCTTATTATCTCAGCCGTAGGACGTCCACTGATGGAATAATTTTCCAAAAGGACCAGTCAGGAGCATCCTGGTTCCATCACTGACCCGCAACCCTTATCTGATTGTCTGTTCACCTTGTGGGTGGACGGCCTACCTACGCTGCGTTTGCCGATTCCGTGGCCTCCACTCAAGAACCTTACGGCCCCAGCGGCCGTCGGCTCTCCTGTGTCCTGCCCACTGCCACTTCAACTTAGTGATCCGCCGGCTTATGTCGGTTACATTCGTTCGTCTACAGATTTCCTCATTTCTAATATGATCTCCTTCCTTTTACCTTAGTAAAATAATGTACACCAGCAAACTGTAGCAGCGTTGCGATGCAATAGAAGAAGCTCATTAACAGGAACCAATCAAGAGCTGTAGCATATCGCACTTTGGGAAGATCGGTGCGGGAGTCCAAACTAATCGTTGACAGAGTCAACACTGTTGTTATGCCCAAGCCAACACGATCTGAAGTCGCCTGAGTAGAAACGTTTTTTCGTTAAATTAAGGGATTCCATAGGGAAAGGTTTAGATACAGAGTTTAATAAATATAATTTACCTCGCGATGTATCCAAAAAGAGACCCAAGAGAGGACCACAATAAGAATGCAGGGCACGTACACTTGAATGAGAAAGTAGCCTGTGTGTCGTTGGAGATTGAATGAAACTTGGAGCACTGAAAAATCGCCTGTAAATAGTAAAAAAGAAAAGAGGTAAAATAAATTTTGTTTTGATAGTTACAAAACATTAAGAGTTTATATTTATAAAATCAGATTTGTATGATTTAGACTTTCTAGGATCGAAGGTGTCCTTATTAGGTAATTACAGCGACATACAATATATATTTTCAAAACAATAATTAAAAAAAAATAAATATATTTTTGACACATTTTTCATGGTAATGTTTGTTAGACAGGCTAACGGTATACTTGATTGTATGTTTACCGTTGTCTATAACATCATGACAAACTGGTCACTAGTAGGATTATAAGAGCAAGATGTATGCAACCAAATCTTTGATGCAATCCATAATAACTAGATATATATTATTATATTATATAAGGTAGGTACCTACGATAACTTAACAAACGATGTTTAGATGAAAGGTACCATGAAGGTACCCTATTTATCCTGGACAACGTGTGTGCAAATTTTCATTACGATCGGTTGAGTAGTTAAGACGTGAAAGCGTAACACAAACAAACACTCTCACAGTTATAATATTAGGATACCATTTGTGTAATTCAGGGAGTTTTCCGAGATAATGAGACAATCAATATAATTGCAATTGACTGTACGTTATCTCCCTTTTGAATGGCATCTGCAAAATGAAACCCGATTGCGCTGTCAGTCATCAGCAGTTATTTGAGCAAATATGATTACCCCGAAATGTAAAAGTCGATCGTAAAAGAGATTCGTGTTATCGGGACGACAGAACTTAACTGTTCACACTTCGGTATTTATGTTTACACAGAAGAAGCAAATCATATTTACGCCGTAAAGAGGTTGAAATATCTATTTTAGGGAGCAATTTATGATAATAAATGATACACGGTTACATAAGCTGTTTTCCTAAGTAACATTTTGCAAATGAGTTACCGAATACGAAGTACGCAATTATAGGTAATCATAAATATTTAACAAAGAATATTTATTTCAATTATACATGTATTATAAAAAAAAATCGAAATGATAAGATGTTAAATTAGTCGCTAGCTTAACATTATTTTAACAAAAAGAGTAACACATTAATTTTGTTTTTGATTAAGTATTTGAAATTTTTTAAGTATTGAATGTGAGTCAATTTTTTCGTACACTTCTTTGCCCAGTCATAAACCAACTCCTTATAAAAGACCATTATGAAATAAAAGCACGTGTGCTGTGGTGTTTCGGTGAGTGAGTAATGCATTGATGCATTGCATCAATGCGAAGCCGGGGGTAGGTCGTTAGTTACTATTATAAAATATCCAAGTGTTTGCTTAGATGAAGCATAAATGTTGTTGTTGGCACTCATTATATTTTCGGTGTTTGCATCGGGGGTGTATGTATAAAATCACATTAAGGGTAAATCGGATAAGGCTTGGCAGCAGGTCGTGATTAGTGGAGACGTTGTTATGAGAGTTAGTACGGGGTACAGGCTCGTAAGCTTTTCTGCTCGCTGCGTCCAATATCGTTGGCGTTAAAAACCATCATATTAATACCTGAACTATACTTTCTCGCGAAAACTTCATCGACATTATAGTCTCTTGTTGGTAGGTAAACCAGGTAGGTAACTTTGGTAAACATACTTAATAAAATACAATCATAGTTACTTTTTTATATTAAACCTACATATAATTCTGTTAAAACGCGCATTATTGGACTGCTATAATTCTACTTACTTAAAAAGGGAATTTTTGTAATTATTTTTTAGCTATTTTCATTTAAAAATATTAAATTGTTATTAAAAAATCAAAAATATATTATGTAGGTACTTTATTTAGTTTCTGAGATACGATTCTTCGAAATTATTATAAGTATTACACGAGAAAAGTAACATTAACGTTAACATTCAAAATATTGACAACTTTTATAATATTTTTTAATATACTTACTTACTTTTTTACTAAAAGACTTTTGATAGCATGTGTATTGAAATTTGTAACTTTTTATCATTATTTTGTAACCGGGTCACAAAGGAGAATATTTAATTGAGTTATATCTTCGTATCTACTAGTATAGGTATCTAAATTGGGTTACATGCGCGGACGTACTTACCGACTAAAATATTTTAAGACGTACACTTTGTCGAGACGTACATAGGTATTTTAAAATTTGCATCAATGCGAACAATAGAACAAAAAAAGTATAGATAATGAAGGAAAGAAACTCTAGCTAAAAACAGATAAATAATGAAGAACCAAATTCTCATTTATTTGCACAAGTTCACACAATTAGTCGCCGTAATAAAGGAAATTAGACTTGTTTGCGGCAAACAAACTTTCTTAGCTAAATGAATGGCTCTTTTTCTTGATTAACACCACGTAACAAGATATAATCTTGTATAGGTATGTCAAACTGATTTATATCTGTAAAAAATATTGTTTACTTCAAATAGTATATTTAAGATAAAAACCAGTAGGTATATTAAAGAGTAGAGTTTTGTCCTTTATGTAAATATAAAAAATATAATTATGTTTACTACCTCTTGTCCGCGACTTCGACCGTGTCCCTTTTGTGTAAAGCGTTGATACATTTAGGTATTTAACGTTTATTGTTCATTTATTTATATATAAGGCTTTTATTTTTAGGTACAGTATTTTTTTTCTGAATGAAAGGTACACTTTGTTCTTTTTTGTACCTTTGACGGTTGTACGGAAAATTCCAATTTTCCATATACCAATATACTTTTAAATAAGTTAAACCGTGTGTTGAAGTGTTAATTAAATTAATAATTTAATTTCATATTAAATCTCTGCCTCTTTCAACCATACGGAAACCGCAACATAATAGCGTGCAAACCGTTAAATCGGTTATTAGCACAGGCAATACCATAGGTGCATAAAGGATAAGAGATTAGGAGGGCATAGGGAAATGGGTTTTACTATCTTTTTCATCTCAAGACATCTCGTTGAATATTGAGGTAAGCAGTAAGTTAAAATATTCATGCGGATGGCACTACCACCGATTGAGGCATGTTTTTGATGTAATATATATTTTAACTCGTTTTTTATTGTAATATTATATTGAAATATATATACATAATTAAATGTCCCCACATATTCCCTAAATATAGCGAATTAATAGACTCCTATTTCAATCAATTTTCTTTCATTATACTTGCATTGTTGTGTTTGCTGGCATTGACATCTACTTACATCTACATTTAAACATATTATGTAGGTACGTGATGAGTTTATGATTTTGTTAATGATTTCTCTACAAATAGGCATTTTTTTTCTGCAAATTATATACAGACATCTTTTTTGTTTATTACCATGTTTATTTATCACTCTTTCCATTAGTGAAAACCGTATCAAGTTCCGTTGAATGTTTAAGA
This sequence comes from Synanthedon andrenaeformis, assembly GCA_936446665.2. Lineage (NCBI taxonomy): Eukaryota > Metazoa > Arthropoda > Insecta > Lepidoptera > Sesiidae > Synanthedon > Synanthedon andrenaeformis. The sequence goes on along the minus strand of OW387781.2, from coordinate 4,546,299 downwards.
AGAAATTAGCGAAGAAACAGAGAGATATATCCATGTATACCATAAAATAAAGTACTCATCAGTCGCGTTTATTTATAATGTGCAAAGATATACATGTATATAAAATGTATTGTACTTATGAGTAGAGTTACGAAGTAAGTAATGATAGTTACTTACCCTCCCGTCTGGTGAACGTGAAATTTCTATACGGGAAACTGATTAGATCGAATTGGGAGAGCGTCATGCCTGGCACGAAATTGACGCTTTGCGAATTTTGCCACTGGTACACCAGTTGCTGGTTGGAATATGCATCTGGAAACACATTCGTCATTGTCATTGCAACACTTTATCATACTAGATTGAGTGAGTCTCCTCCAGTAGTTTATTTGGTATAATTTTAAACTTATTTGCATCACTGACAGTCGAAAATTAATTCTTAACTCACCACTTCTTCAAAAATCTACAGGCTATGTATATATGTAGGTACTAATAACTTTTGACAACGACTGCGCCCGCGCCGCTTCTTCTTATTGCCCCACTACATATTCGGCGAACGTTCGCCGATCGAGATGGCCATGCGATGGTTGATACGCAACTACACAATGTAGAGGTGGGTCGGTACGCGATTTTGCTGTATCAAAACGAAACTATTTATCGCCACCCAATACCGGGTTTTGAAACTATGTATTTTAAAAACTATGTATTGGAGAATAAAGCATTTCTAGAGCGTTGCGGTTGAAACTATTGATTGCCGAATAAAGTCTTTCAAGTGGGTATTGATAACGGTTGATTGAAACTGTGTATTTATTTGAGAACAAGAACAACGTTTCCAATATGTAATTGAGAGTGATGGGACGCGCGATGATTTTTGTGTTGTTATGAGATGATATAAATAATTTTTTTTTTTAATTGTAATTTGTGTTTGTTAAATACTTTTTCTCAATTTTTTTATGCCAAATGAAATGATCTTTCCTTCACTTTAACCAGGCTTAAGACTGGCTGTAAATTATTATGGTTGATTATTCAGATATAATTATGCTTTGAGATTCAGATATTTCAGAAGCATTTGTTTACTTCTATTTGCAGGCGTATTTAAAAGTTTAACGCCTTTCAACGGATACTTTGATACACAGAAATGGTTCTCCTTATCTCTACCCTTTCTTTAGATATCGTACCACAGACTAACTAGAGTACGTGTATCATACGCTTGCCTCGTTGCTAACACAACACTGTACCAATACATAGTTTTGCTCGATACATAGTTTTTCTGAAACTCAATACCGGGTTTTAGGTATTGCACCGATACATAGTTTTTGAAACTATTTATGGTTTAAAACGCCCACCTCTAACACAATGGCGACGTTCAGTTGTGATCTTAACGTTTCCCGAGATGGACGTGGAAGCATTTGCCGCTGCGACAATATATCTATACCTATCCCGATATATATCTATCCCAATATTTTTATTTTTATTCATTTAATAGTTACAGCATGTAACATTTCACAAATACATTTAAAAAAAACGAATAATTAAAAAATTATAACAAAAATTGTATTATAAAATTATATTAAAAAATTATATATATATTGTTATATTTTTTTAATTTTTAAGTTTGCATATAATGTATAATATGCTTATATAATTATAGATACATGTATATTATAATACATTATATGCAAATACATACATGTAGAAACATATTATGCGTGATTGCGTGCATGTGTGTGTGTTAGTGTGTGTGGTACTTCATTATGAGGCCACGTATTAGTCATTTTTAAGAAAATTCATAAATTAATAAACAAAGCGTGACGTCCACACTCAACCGCGTTCGAGCAGGCACTGAGGAATGGGCCACGTGTAGATGCGTACCGCCATCGTTGGCCCACTGCCTTTGATGTGCGGCGGAAAAACCGACATCGAAGCCAACCCACGACAATCGCACGCGCCATAAGCCAACCTACGCAAATACGCCCTCCACACGCTCGCCGAATATGTAAAACGAATGTTGTATATCATGTAACTTGCGTAGGGTCTATATTATGAAATTAACGTCATATTGATAGTAAAATATGCTTTTGCTTACTGTATTCCACATTCTAGAATTGATTTTTTTGGATTTTCTATATGTTTACTTGTAATAGTTAAATACAAAAACTACTGAACCCATTTTAATAATTCTTTCATCTATGGAAAGCTACATTATCATCGAGTAACATAGACTGTATTTTACTTTAAAAAAATACATGTCAGTCGTAGGACTGCTCGTCAGAAGTGAAAACGTAGCTTCACAAAAATAATTGTATGATATTTAAATTCCTTGGCATTATCGAATTAGGTAAATACGATTATTATTGATCGCAAGAAATACAAGAGAAAATATATGACACTGACACACAATGACAATAAATAAAACATAATTATTTTACATGAACTTCATAACGACAGACCATTAAAAAGGTTTGAAGTGGATACGAAACTAGATTATTGGTCATAGGTGTATACCATATTGATCCTTGTTATCATATCTAGTAAGTTTACTTTCATATGCAGTTGTCTGCTTATTGTTCTTTTAAAAAAAGTTGAAAGTTACTTACAACTACCAAGAATAAGTGGGCACGATTGACGATCCATCGGGAAATTGCGTAGTTCCATCGGACATTTGGCTTTAATTGTCAATCTGTAAGAAATGTAACCTTATACTGTTGCCAATAAAATGGTTCTAAATCTACTTTATTTCCCTTTCCTGTTGGCTTAATCTTGAGAGATTCGGAAATAACCGTAAGCTACATTCACCGAAGCTCCCACCAATCAAATCCGTCTAAAGCGATTAACATTCGGACGGAACATTACATTTCGCCAGATGTGAATTCTATTTACTGATACTTTGCTGTAATTGATATCCAGTATACTTACTCGTAGGTATAACAGTATTTAGAATTACTTTTTATTTATTTTTGAAGATACTTAAATTCTATTAAGTATATTTAACAACTTTTTAAAAAGTTTACAGTAAAAACGCCACTTTACAGTAAATAAAAAAAATATATCAGTAAAAATTCCATTCCCTATATTTTTATTTTATAAGTACGTATAGCAATGGACGTCCTACGGCTGAGATGAAGTAGGTAAGTATTATTACTACGGGTTAAGTATTGATTAGATACCAAAAGTTTATGGGTTTTAAAATATCTCTTAAACAATAAATTGAGAAGGAGCAGAGAGTCGCAGCAGAACATGTAGCTCTGAAAATATTTTTTAACAGAGCTGAAAACTAGAAACTTGAAGCTTTAAAATGCTTTTTTTTAGACCTCGATACGAGCATTTTTCAATGAGATACAGCATTTTGAAAAATCACTAAAATTTCCAAAAAAAATTTGATATTTTTTTTCCATTAGTGTACAATTTTTTTTCTCCCAAACATGCATGCAAAATTTCATGATTGTCAGTTGTGTAATTAAGCCGTGAAAGCGTCCGTCGATTTTTTGCAATGTTTAATATTTTCTATTGGGTATGAGTTGATTATCTGTAAGAATCTGTACGTTTGTACAAATATAATTATAGCGTACACGAAAAATTCCTCGCAGCCGTCGCGCGGCGCTTTTTGCAGCAAATTTAAACTATTGGCTAGGCGACAATTTCAATTTCTTCGCAATCATTCAACCGCGCGGCTGTCGTGCGGTTTCGACGCGATCGGTCGGCGTGCTGTCCCGTTCAAATATTTCAATGATTCTTTGATAAATCAAGTTTATGTAGTTGCAACAAAGTTTATTTTTCCATAGCAACAGATCGATCGCGTGGTGAGCGCGCGGTTGTTTGACGAAGTAATTCTTGTATATACAACAAACGAAGCCAATAATTTTGGAGACCACACAGAAATAGATTACGTTTTCATTCCAATTTGAAATAAATAATTGTTGATTGATACAAACAATAACTCGTTGGCCGAGTGACTTGAGGGTTTCTTTCTCGAATTAATGATATCCATAGCAATTTACATCCATTGAATCCCCGACTGGAAACCGGATCGCGATATTTTTCATTCTTCCAATTAAAAATGGCGGCGCTCTCTTTGTAGTACACTTTTATGTGTTCTTTTCTATAAAACCCGAAATAAGTATAGCATTACAGCATTAAGTATGCTGTTGTTTCGGCGAGTGAGTAAGGGATTTCAGGATTTCAGAACCTATTTCCCTATCCTATTCCCTTATCTTTAATCTTTATAATGTAGGAACGCAGGTGCACCAATGGGGAGATTGGTGTATGTGGGACTTTCCACTGGAGAAAAACCTACGGTGTTTCCTAGCGCTGTCTATGGGCGGGGGGTTAGAGAATGTTGACACGCTATCTGCTCCCTCCGCCACACTGTTGCCTAGTATAATTTTAAAGATTTTTTGTTGTTTGTTTTTTTTTGTTTTTATTGAATCTATAATTATACTATTTGCCTATTAGCAACATTAATGGATTTTTAGAGTAAAACGAGTAAAGTACGAGTATAAACAGAGGAACAGGAGGAAAATACTTATTTTACTAAAAAAACAAACTAGGCACATAAACAATAACATAAAAAAGTTATATATTTTTAACAATGAACAAAGGGCGAATTAATAAAACGAATGCAATGACGATATTTTTTTAATTAAGGACATTAAAAAAACTATAAAACAAAATAAAAAGGTAAGGTACATTAGCCATTAACAATATCTATTAAAGAAATCTTACCTCATAGAATACAATATGTCACCATGTTGGCTGATTCTTAATAACTTATTGGGCACCGTGATAGTGTGGACATAAGAGTGTTTTCCATTATAAAAATAGGTGTCGGGTCGCCAAATTCTCTCAAGCATCTTAATAGATAAAGACAGGGAGCGAATTGGGCCAAGAAACGACAGCCGAGTGTCGCGCCAGTACTGTCTGAAGTAACAGTCCATTGAATAATCCTAAGTAATGGAATAAAACATATTAGTAATAGTGAAATGTAAAAAACAACTGAGACAAACCATTAAACATACCATATCCAATTCTGAAATAGGCCCCATACTTCTAATGAGAATGTTAGTTTGAACAACTGTCGGATATCCTAAAAATAAATATTTTTAATTAGATTCTCAGAATGATTTTCTATAAATTATATTCGCATATAATATTGCTCTTTCCATTAGTGAAAACTGTATCTAAATCCGTTCAGTGGTTTAGAAGAAGTTAGCGGAGAAGTACAGAAGCGGAGAGCTACTTTATTTTATAACTAGCTGGTGCTGGTGACTTCGTACGCACTGTTTAGTTTTTATGAATAATTTTAGTTGGAATCTAACATTTTACCAGGATAAAAAGTATCCTATATGTTAATCTAGATATTAATCTATCTATGTGCCAAGTTTCATCTACATCCGTTAAGCCGTTTCTGAGATTAGTGTGCACAAACGCACAGACAAATATTCTAAAAAATATATTTTTTACCTCGGTAACATAAGTACAACGTGTGCTATTTTTTTTTGAAAAATATTTAATTTACAGACGGCTCGTTTACGATTTTATTATATGTTTAGATTATGTAATAGAAGATATAGAAAATTACCTTTTCCATGTGTCGGTAGCTGAGAGTTTTCGTAGTTTTTCAAAAGATTTTCCAATACAAGTGTTATATTTTTCGACACTGCGTCATTAATGCTTCTTTTGTTGGTTTTCTTTCGGTTTTTTACATCGTCGATTTCCTTAAACGTGTTGTTAAAGTAATTTGAGAGAAACATCGCTTCAGTTTCATCCCAGTAGTCTCTATTCTTCTCATTGGTAGCTTGTGTGAAATTTTTAGCGTTCGCAGATAAAATCTTTGGTACGCCTCGCGCCGTAATGTCGTGTTGGCCGTCTATAGGTGTCAGCGTTATTGGAAATGTTTCATTTTTCGTAGTTAAGTATATGGCTCCTTTAGCTACGACGTAAGAGCTGCAAAATGAAAAAAAAATTATTATTATTATTCATACTATTATAGATACAATCATTATAATAAATTAAGTTATGAAAAAATAAACAACAATTTTGACGAGTTCATTGGCCTAAAAGTTCTCTCTCAGGGTTTAATTCCTGATAGGCCAATCGACGCCTCAATAAAAAACAGATTTATTGAACAATAATCCGTACTAATATTGAAATTGAATCTATAAAATGTGAAAGTAACTGTTTGTGTGTTACCTTTTCACGAATTAACTATGTACTCAACCCAACAGCAAGAAATTTTGCATGCACATTGTCAGGGATACAGAAAAGGATATGTAGTGGGATACCTTTCATTCAGAAAAAAGTAATGTTCCCAAAGGATCCTCTAAAATAGAAATCCAACGCCTGGAAAAAGTATAATAGCAATGAATATGTCAGGCATTAGATTGCTCATATATTTTATATTATTTTATCGGATATATTTTTTTATATTTCAACGCGAACGAAGGCTAAGGCACTAGCTAGTTTTACACAATACATTTTTTTGGCTTCACTAAATATGTTACGTGGGAGTGCTATATGCGAATCACAGCGTCATTTCGCCCGAAGGACCTCTCGAAGTGATCGGTGCTCTTGACAACTGTGTTCAATCATTTTTATCCAGTTATGTACGTAAAAGGAGAAAGTTGGAGTATCCACCCTTAGTTATTTGATTTTTATTCACTTGCTCAAATATAATATTATTTTTTGTCTAAAGGTCGGCAGGCAAGTGACGATACGCTTTATAGTCAATGGTTACCGTTACCTATAAACAAGCAACGCGATATGACAATATTGATAAGAAGGGGACAGACCCTGACACTTCTTGTCCCTGGGGAATAGGGACAAAAAGTGGCAGGGCACTCTGCTTTCGCAGAAGACCACCTGTAAATAATAGCACAAGTGTTTCCCTTCTAATCTCTCATGTGACTCACTCAAATCACTCTCATGAGTGATTTCCCTCGTCGCTTCTAATTTCTCATGTTATTAAGGTTGGCAACGCACTTGCAGCACCTGGTGATAGTAGCAATCTGCAATCATGTAACATGGATCCTATCTGACGACTTTATTTAAAAATGTGTATTATAAATGGCAAAGAATATATATTTATAAAAATTAATAATCTTTGAAGGATTATGTGAAGTATGTAGTTGCGTAGTGTATCTATATTTATGTCCATAGATACACGGCGAAAAGCAGTTGAAAGTGGCCACATTCACACACACATTCACATACACATTTTATTTTTCTACAGATACTTTTTCTAATTTAGCCTAAGTTTTAAGTGCGATGATGGAGGAGCGGGGTCTTCTGATACAAGTATTTTTATACTTAATAGGAGTGCCCCTACACCTTTTTTGTACCTAGGTTTAAGAGAGATAATAAACAATTTTGTATTTTGTATGGTTTTCGTTTAGACCTAGTAGGAGAAAAATTTAGTTAGTTTATCATTATGTTGCCGTAATTGATTTCATTTCCGTAACGTGTATGATGCTCGAGAGCTTTCGAGGGCTTTCGCCTTTAATCCGACATAATCGGGGAGCACCCGTCACGGCCAATGTTAGAGGAAGGTGCTTCATTTCCTACAACTCGATTCAGAGTTTTCGACAGTTGAAGGTTACATGTAATACGCCCATAGGCGAAATATTAAATATTTGCCAACGTTTTACTCATATCAGTTAAGTGCGTTGACAAGGAAACGACAGTTCCAAAATTTAAGGTTTTCCTAATTTTATGATAAAATGATCTGAAAACGAATTGTTTCAGATTAAAATTCGCTGAAGATAGATTTAGTGAGTTTGAATTTACAAATGATTTTTTCTCACGCAATTGAATTATGCAATTATTCTATTAATTACATGACATTTAAAAAAATGTTTGGATTAATTACTTATTAATATAACATATAGGATACTTTTTATCCTGAAATAATTTTAGTTCTCCGAGGGATTGTCTAAAATATAATTATAAGGCACCACTGTCGTAAACTTACGTAATATGAATATCGTAACTATACTAGTATATACATGTATAGTTAGTATAATTGTATATACAAGTATAGTTATAGATTTAGACGCAGGACATATTCCATTCCAATTTCAATCTGACATCCGATGATTGCGCCTTCTCTGTGAATTAGAGTTGATTGCTAGCAGTTGTGACCTACATATATGACGATTTCATTTCGTATGAGTCTCATATTTGCGAACAGTAGCACCTACTATTCGACGATTTGTTAGCGAAATCAGGCAACTCATTTGTCTATTGCTGTCGCGCAAAAGATCCATGTAAATGTATTTTTTTTTGTAAATTATATATACAAAATCGTATATATGGAGATTGCATTTCAAAGATTAAAACGGTTTCATTGAAGAGCAAAGTCGAGACGGAAATTTAAACACCAATGACATCCTTTATCAGTATTAATATATATATTATCTCAAAGGAAAATTTTAACAATAATACTAAATGAATTCATTTCAAATTTGATACTAAACACAATCAGGGAGGAAGGAGCTGTTAAGAAAAGGGGTAGGTACAATGGAATTAAAATGGTTATTCTTTTTGTTCAGTTGAGCTTTCAAGTTTTGTGTGACAAGCTTTGAATAAGAACTGTTCGTGTTCAATGGCTCTGCATTTTACACAATTTTCTGTTATAATAGTAAGGCACGATAACGCATGACTCTCTGTTGCGAAGGGAAGGGAAGTTGTTAATCGTCTAATTGTTAAATACGAATATAAGAAACAAATATAACACATGACATATACTTTGTCCGGTATTCTCTAAAAAATATAAATCAATTGCGTATTTAAATTAAAACGAAAAATATTGCAAGACAGGTTTATGTTTTTAAAATAATTCATAAATGAAATTGAAAAGACTGAAGAAGTGTAGGCTTGATATGAATTTGAACTTTCTTTTGCTCTGGTAGCGATTAACACATCTCAAAATTGGGTTATAAAGAAACAACTAGGATTGAAATTTTAATACAAAATTTAGTTGTTGTTTACTGATTTTTATAACGGTTTTTACGAGAATTTCTTTGAGTGACTACGAGCACTTACACTTCATAGATAAGTTCATAGATAGGGCAGTCTTTTGTTGGATCCTGCGGTGAGGTAAAAAACAGATTTATCAGTTTTTGTTCCGTTTCATGGGACAGGAAAAGCTCTATTCAAAGGAGTTTCTTATCAATGCTGAGGGTAAAGTGACTGAAGGACGAATATGAACAGTTAGTGGAAACGCGTGAGATAACGCACACGTTAAAAACTTTACATGTAATTTCATCCGTATTGATATTATATAAAAAATCGTCCTTGTCAAATCAAAATCTGCTCTACGTGTATGCGCTAAAAGTATACTTTTGAGATATCGACAAAAAAAATATTTTTTAAAATGAAGGTTTATTTAAAAAAAAAAAGTATTTTATATGAAACTTAAACATAACTTTAACTGTCTTTTAAACATGAAAATTATATAGTTTATTTATTATTTTAATAATAGAGTAAAATTTGCACAACAAATTCTAGCATATATTATTAGGAGGTCGTAGTTCGACAAATAGTGCTCCTAAGAACTTATAGCAGTTTTATGTACGATGTGCTTAGATTTTGTGTTTAAAATCACAAAAGTAAGAGTACCTATAGTATATTAAATAAGTTAGCGCCAATTCACGGTCGGCGAGTAAGTACGACTTATTAGGACAGTGATAGCACTTGGCTTCCACTCAGAGGAACAAAGAACATAAACTATCATTTAGTTCGTTACGTTTGGGAGAGGACTAACGAACATTATTTACTCAGACGCTTTCATAAAAACAATTAAAACACTTCTTATTTTATTTGATATATTTTTGTTAATAAATTAAGACATTTGGGTATTAAAAAACAATTAGTATAACTGAATTCCAACCTTTGACTAAGTTTAAATCTCAGTTTGATCTTTGACTTGAAGATGAAAATTAAATCGACGAACGGATTATCGTTTAATTTTTTATTCATCTACTCAACCGCACAGATTTTAGATAAATTCTACAATGGAATTTTAAAAACAGTTAATATTGATTATAGCCTAGTAATCCTCAAATCGGCATCAGAAAAATATGGTCTTATGAAGTTCTTAGAAATTCGATTTCGTTGAGATAAATGAGTTCGATAACAAACGACGATAGGCTGACAGCTGATGGTCTGCGACAATAGGAGCCAAAAGCGAAAGGTCTCTTGCGATGGATTACATAAAAATTGTACTCAAGAAGAGTGAACTTTACTGTACTAAAATTCTACTCTGCTTTTACTTCCTTACTCAGTATAAATTGAAGTCGCTTTTCGCGTCTGCCTGTACCCCCTCTATCTAAAAACTAACTGTAAAACCACGCAACGAGTTTTGATGCGGTTTTCACCATTAGTCAGATAATTTTTCACGAAAGGTTATTGAGTAGGTTAATGCATGAAAGTTGCGTTTAGTTATACCTTTTAAGTATAATTTTGTCGATAAAGAGTAAGAAACGGCAAAATGTCCTTTGCAGAAAGAATGCATCCGTGCGAATCCGAGATCAATCGTTTGTTAAATAATAATTCAGTTAGCAAGCTTAAAATTTGTTTGGAAGAACTAAAAAAACACCCGATCCAATTATCTGAGCAGATTAATATGTTATTATTCCATCTTACAAAATAAATCTAGCCGACAACGAGCTCTCTTGAACAACTAATGAATAATTTTCACTAATAAAACGAACGCTAATGAAAATGTCAGAGGAACTAACGAAAAGTAATGGCGTCGAAATATTAAATGTATTTTACAGATAGTTTTCCAGTTCATTCAGTGTGTTAGCAAAAAATAATTTCATAGTGTTTTGTTTAGTTGTAAACTGCGTAATTATGTTTTACAGTAGCGATCATGACGCTTCTCTAGAGAGAAAAACAATATACATACGTGGAAAAACTATTTCGTGCATCACATTTATCATTAGTAAAACACAAATTTACTAAATCTAAATTTATTTTAATTAATTAATATTAATCTTAATTTCAATAAATTTTTGAGCTTAGTGATTATTACAATTTCCAGGAACATTTCGCTAGTTGCTAGTAGGACTTGTTTTACTGTTTTTATATACATATTTGTGGCTTCCTACGAATGTATCGTCGAAAGCCTGAGGCGGTTCGGTAATAATAAATAATAAATAATGTCAATACTATAATAACTTCGACCCATTGTATTTTTTTATATTGTTTTATATTTTTTTATATTAAAACAATAGAAATATTGTTTTCATTGTGTTAACTATGAATAGTTTTATTTTTTTAAATGAATTTTCCAAATGAAAAAGATTACGGTACGAACACACACAACATTATAAATGTTTTACTAATAACATGAATAACACTCAGAGTCGGTCATCTAAAATCGCGGAGTGTCTTGGGGTGAGATGACCTTGGTAGAAACGTTTCGCATGCTTGTTGGACCAATGACCTCAAGAGGGTGGGCTTCGTTCCCACTATAGAAGATTCTTAAAATACCAGATGACCAACCAACTCAGATATGACCACATACTATATCAGACTGACAAACATATTTTTATATTAAACCAAGAGGGTTTAAACCAGGGGGGGCAAAAGATGGGCAAGAAAGAAAGGAGGCGGCACCCTGGAAGACAGAAGAAAACCTGGTTATGTAACATCAGAGAATGGCAGTTCATAACTCCAGTTCATAACATCTGTTCCATCTGGCCTAGAACAGTTAAAGTGTCTCCATAGAAGAAGAATATGGGCTTATTGTGATTTTATCAAAGTAAAAATGCAAGGCTGATGCAACAAAACATCCTGACAGGTTCAAAGCTACGAAACGCTGACTCCGTAGGTAACATCGGTCCGGCAGTAAATTGGCAATTATTTGGAAATGAATGATATATGGTTGTGATTGGCATTCATTGTGCGAGCCGTGGCAGTGGCCGGCGGCGATACATTTACGATGCCCATTAATTTGGCTAAAGTGTCGGTAATGTGATGAAAGTCCTCTCCTAATTTCTTACTCAGCACAGCTGTACTTGTGACAAAGTAATTAATTGCTTTCGTATAAATTCCTCGCCACTAATAACGATTCATTCTTATATTTATTTAGTTGATAAATGTACTACTTTATGGTTGACTAGCTGCTAATCGCTGATAATATAGCTTTCTATACCTATGTGAAAGAATTTTTTTTCATAACAAACATACAAATCTTCTCTCTTTTTAATATTATATTAGTACGAGTATTATAACTTAAAAAAAAAAAAAACTATGTGCACTTAAGGCCACACGACAGAAGTGAAAACTTCATCAAGGCGAGGTTAATAATAAGAAACACAACTATATTTTATAACGCTTTATTTATGATCCGTTGACTAAGGCTCACTCACTCACTCACTCACTCACTCGGCTCGCTCCTTGCGGCCCGCCGCCATTTTGTGTTGAGTAGTCATTGTATGCGTAAAACGAAACCATCGCATGGGCTCGTACGATCGTGGCCAAGTCTCTCTAAATCCCTTAGTCGACTCGAGCCGACTTTACCAGAACGAGCCTTTCAGCTCAGTCATTCAATGCCCATAAAATATTTCAAAAATTAAAAAAACCATCCTTTCTTAGCTTTCTAGTTAGACTTGGTAGTTTTTGTTGCGCGTTGATAGTCTGTTAGTCTGATAGCGTTGATTTTACATAGGAAAAAATAGCGAATCAGCCCCGGCTTCGCGCTTAGTTGAAGTTTTAAAAAAATACTTTCTTAGCGTTATAAAATAAATCTATGTTCCAATTTCTGCTTTCTAGAAAGTTGTTTTGGCTGTGCGTTGATAGTTAGTCAGGACAAACGATTTTATAAGTATAGATAAAGCTTCGATTTTGCTTAGTCCATCTAGTCTAGCCCTATTAACTGTTCCCTGAAATTCTTAAAATTCAAACAGTTTTGGCAGCGCACCAGCTGGTGTTTCTTGTGTCCTTAGGTGACGGTAACCACCTACCATCAAGTGGACCGTCACCCTGTCTGCCACCCTTTATATTATATATATATACTTACAGATAATTCGTTAATACTACTTTATTCCAAAGTGTACTAAGTAGTTTAGGTAAGCAGCGATTACGTTCGTATAGTGTTTCATAATGGCAAACTTTGTATCAGGAAAAACAAGGAAGACGTTTCCATCAGGTGACCTTAAATAATTATTTTCCCTTTGTGGCGAGGACAAAAGCCATGATTGTGCGGCCTCATCGGTGTGTTGGAGGGCTCTCGTCTCGACGAGCACTCTTCGTTACAAATTGTGCCAAATCGTCAACTAAGGGCTCGGATCGCTCTTCTGATATTGCATCTTCGCTTCTCACTTACTAAACTTAAACAACGTTTTTTTCCATATTATTATTAAAAAAACGAATTATTAAAAAAAGCGTCGTTAGACACAAAAGCAGTTTCAGGAGACAAGTTTTAATTTTCTCGTGCAAACATTTACAGATGGCCAATTAAAACCCACCCCACTTCAGACCCGTCTTAATTAATTATCCTAACGTAGCAAGAGTTATTAATTTATGGTCCTTACAAAAATTTCAGCCGAAGACCGTCCTAATATTCTAAACATTTTCCACTTCATTTAATAGCTCACACTTGTATTCGGTTTCCGCCCAATAACGACCCCGTTCAGGGTCAATTATCCAATGTTAGTTTCCTATGTATATTTTGACCCTCACTGGATTGGATAGTATGTAATCTATTCTTGTTTTCTATATTGTATCACGGACATCCTATAGGTACGTGAAGGACATGTGTATAATATTAGGGGTTAAAGTATGAAATTGCCGATTTGTACTGAAAAATAAAAATTCTGAAAATTTTTTTTAATTTAACATATTTATTTAATCAAAATAATTACCATTATTATCTATACATTGCTGCCATCTAATAGGAAGCTCATTTATGCCTTTGCGATAGAACTCTGGTGATCTAGATTCGACAAACTGTGTGAAAGCATTTTGCACTGCCTCCTGAGAAGAAAACTTTTTATCACGCAGAAAATTGTCCAAATCACGAAAAAAATGGTAGTCCGTTGGAGCAAGGTCTGGCGAATACGGAGGGTGATGAATGGTTTCTAATTGCAGTTCCTGTAGAGTTAAAACGGTTTCTCGTGCTGTATGAGGTCTCGCGTTATCATGGAGCAATAATGGTGAAGATCGATTCATAAGTCGGGGCTGTTTCACTGCTAGTTTCGCTATCATTGTTCGGAGTTCGGCGCAGTAGACATCTGCCGTTATTGCTTGACGAGATCGGAGAAAGCTATAGTGAATAACACCACGCTGAGACCACCAAACAGTTACCATTACCTTTTTCTTGGTAAGCTTTGCTTTAGGACACTGTTGCGGCGTTTAACCTGGGGTCAGCCATTGCATTTTCCGCTTACGATTATCGTAAAGAATCCATTTTTCATCACATGTCACAATTCGATCCAATATTCCTTCATTTCTGTATCGATTCAACAAGGCAACGCAAGTTTCAACACGCGTTTCTTTCTGCAGATCAGTCAAATCATGAGGCACCCATTTTTCATATTTTTTTATTTTATTGATTTGACGCAAGTGAGTCAATATTGTTGGTAAGGTAACGTTAAACCATGCCGCTAATTCCTGGGTAGTTTGGCTCGGATCGGCTTCCACCATCTCTTTCAAATCATTGTTATTCACCTGTGTGGGCGGTCTTCCACGTGGTTCGTTCTTCAAATCGAAGTTTCCATCACGAAAGCGTTTAAACCAAAATCGCACAGTGCGTTCATTAGCAGTCCCCTCTCCAAACGCAACATTAATATTGCGAGCTGTTTCTGCCGCGTTAGTTCCGCGTCGGAACTCGTATTCAAAAATCACACGAATTTTCGAAGTATCCATCTTTATTGTCTAAGCTGAATAAAAAAAACAACTGAAAGTTGATAATCGAATGTTGCACATTTTTTAAAAGAAGAACTACATAGGTACCGTATGAAAAAAGTTTCACTCAAAAATCTCAAACCATGAAGGTTCTGTGTCAATTCGAAGTACCTATTACAATAAAACGGCAATTTCATACTTTAACCCCTATTATAAGATTAAATTAGTTTAATTGACATTTTTGCTTTTAAATGAAATAGGCATAATATATAATATTGTTGCAGAGGGCATGTTAGAATTTAGCTTATCTCCTTTCTATTTAGGCCATACTAATATGGCCTAATTCGTAGCCATGTTAGTATAGGTACATATTATATGACTTTATTCAAGAAGTAAAGAAGACATTCTACTGTGACTATCATTATAATGAGATTAGAACAGTGAACGATAAAAACATGGAAGCATTCCTAACGCTCAAAAATGACCCAACGCAGATTGTGCTTCGGTAGGCGGGGCTTGCCAATTGTGCCTCGAGTGTGTTTAGTTCGGTTGTGGCGGTACATGTCGTCGTTCGTTTTTATCCAGTTTAAAAAGTGTTAATTATGCCTTCTTGTGCAGTGAAATGGTGCATTAATCGATCTCACCTGCATAATAAAAATGCTGGGATTAGTTATCACGTGTAAGTTATTTTAAAAATATTAAATTTTAAAAATTTTAAATTATTATAATAAAAAAATAAATTTAGTAAACTACTAAATTTATTTTTATATTATTTTATAAATGGATAATTTTTTTCTATGGGGATGGTGTTATGCCCGATGAACTAAGTAAATTAATGTTGAATGTTTACAGTTTGAAGTAAAATGTGTTTGTGTGTTCTGTTTGGTACTTTAAAAAAATACTCGCTCCTTTAATAGATTTCCACAAGATCCAAGCCAGAAAGAACAATGGACGAAAGCAGTTCGCTTGGAAAGGCAGGAAAACCAATGGTCTCCAAGCAAAGCAACAAGAATTTGTTCAGCCCATTTACACGATGACGATTTTTACATGTCAAAAAAAGGATACCAGAAGCTCAAAACACACGCTATTCCAATTTGTACGGTGAGAATAAACAATTTGATATTTTAAATTATATAAAGTATTTGATATAGCTTGACATATTTTATTTAACTTCATTTTAAAAAGATTCATGTTTTAAATTCAGATGGTATTGTCAAGTTTAACACCTAAAAAATTAAACCCTAAGGCGGGGCAACACAAGAATTTGCTTTCTATGGCTCCGTTAGAAAAAATACAGACAAATTCTAACAAAGAAAACGTTACTGCGAAACCTAATCCCCGTTTGGTAAGTTGTTGAAGTTATTGACTAAATGTGAATCCGAGTTAATAGCATTTTTTAAAAACCTATTTTTATCTTTTAGGTCTCTTGTCCAAGCTGTGGGTGTAAGTTTCATTTGATTGTTGATTCTGCTGCAGAAGATCCTCTTGGGATACAAATACAAACATCGGTATTCAAAGTAACAGCGGGTTCAAACTTTCCAGAAAGATCTGCTACCCCTTTAAACATTCCTTCCTCCGACATTGAATCCACTTTAAATACTCCAAAAACTCACAAATTAAAAAAACAAATAAAAAAACAGACATTGCTTTCTGATAAGAGATTATCAAAGATTAGGTGTCTAATGAGAAGAAACGGTAGATTGTTAAAAAAAAAATTTCTTTAAAAGAAATCTCTACAGCTCTCAAACAAAATAAGTTCGAGGATACCAGTGCTCAAACTTCACTTGCTGACATTGCTAGTAATATTTGTTCACTTATTAAAAAAAAACAAAACGCAAATGGGCGAAGAACGATTGTTAAATTCACCCCAGCTGTCAAAAAATTTGCTTTAACCCTCAATTATTACTCCCCATCTGGTTACAAGTTCGTTCGTAGACAGTTTCAATCTTGCTTGCCTCACCCCTCAACGTTATCCAAATGGTATCAGGTTATTGATGCAAACCCTGGCTTCACCGAAGAAGCTTTTAGAGCAATGCGCTCCAAATTTGCTCAAAGTGACAGAAGACTTGTTTGTCTTATGGTTGACGAAATGGCCATACGACATCAAAAAACATTTAACGGGAAAGAATTTGAGGGTCTTGTGACATTTGGACAAACCGATGAAATTGCTAACCAAGTCTACGTGTTAATGTTGGTCTCATTAAATGACTCATTCAAATTGCCGTTGGGCTATTTTTTCATTAGAGGAATGTCTGCAGAACAGAGGGCCAATATTATTAAGATGAGTCTCAAAATGTGTCACGAAGTAGGCGCAGACGTAGTAAGCCTGACCTTTGATGGGTGTTCAGCTAACCTGGCTACTGCTAAATCGCTCGGCTGTCAGTTTGAGGATCCGACTAACCTGAAAACTTTTTTTAGTAATCCAGCAAATGGTAGAAAAGTAGTGGTATTTCTTGACCCCTGCCATATGTTGAAACTAGTAAGAAATACCTTCGAATCGAAAAAGGACTTCCTCGATGAGAATGAAGACTCTGTGCAGTGGCGATTTTTGCAGGAGTTAAAAAAAGTGCAAGACAATCTAGGGCTTCATTTTGCCAACAAACTGACAGAAAGGCATCTAAATTTTCGTAATAATATTATGAACGTCAAATTGGCTACACAACTTCTGAGCAACAGTGTCGCTAAAGCGTTGGAATTGTGTTCAGAAAAACTTAATTTACCCGAATTTGAGGGTGTCTCTCCAACGGTGAAATTCTTGCAAATTATGAATAACCTGTTTGATGTTCTAAATACAAGTTCACTAAATAATAAAGGTTATAAAAATCCCATAGGCCTAAAAGATAAAGACTTTTTCCTCAATTTCCTTGATGAAGCTAAGTCTTACATATTAGGATTGAAGGTAAAAGTACCAAGTATAACGAGGCGCATGGTTAACGGACGTAAGATTATTATTCGGTCAATGATGTATAAACCTGTAATACAAACGAAATCAAAAACTGGGTTTTTGGGACTAATAGTTTGTATAGAAAGTTTTAGAGTCCTTTTTAAAGAACTTGTCGAAACAAACATTTTGAAGTTTATTTTATGTTACAAGTTCAGTCAAGACCACCTGGAACTTTTTTTTGGCATTATCCGGAACCATGGCCGATGCAACAATAATCCTAATGCACGTCAATTTAAAGGAATTTACCGGAAAACACTTCAGAATTTAGAACTAAGCTCCAAATTCACAGGAAATTGTATTCCTTTGGAAGAATTCCCTGTACTCAATTGCACCAGTTCATCAACACGACTTATAAACGAAACTATGCCTGGATTCAGATTTGATTACGACGGTCAAACCAGTCAAAATATTAGGTCAGAACAGAAGAGAACAACTGTGATGTATTTGCAACAATGCTTGATGAAAATACTCAATTGCCAGACACTATTGAGCAAATAGTTGGTTATATTTCCGGGTTCGTGGCAAAAAAACTTAATTCTAAAATAAACTGTGAAGAATGTACAGAAAGTTTATTTGCAACCCAAAAACTTTACTTCCACCAATTAATTTGTTTGAAAGATTTCGGTGGGTTGGCGTATCCCTCGGTAACTTTGTTTAAAGTATGCTATCGTGCTGAGTGTGTGTTGCGAAATATTATGAAAGTTCAATCAGGGAAATGTTTAACCAACAAACATGTGACCAGTTTTAACGATATATTTAATTCTTTTAAAAAGCACTCCATTGATATAAACCACGATATACCTTTCATCAAAAGCATGATCCAAGAATTTCTTAAAATTCGACTACATTATATAGCCTACAAAGATTCATTACTGCATTCATCGCGGCAGAAATTGAATAAACTCACAATTTTCCGAGGCACATGAGACAAAAAAAAAACAATCGAATATAAAGCGACTACATAGTCGTATGAGACAGGGATTTCCGGAACTGGCCACTTACAGAAACAATATTTAAAAAGTTATTACTACATTTGAAAATGGAACTCTTTAACCGTGGAACACAATTTGTTTCATCTGATTGTCAATTGTTTTCACGTTGTGGCGTCATTTTAAAATTTGTGTGATTAGAATAAAATTAAATAATGCTTAGAAAGAAAAGGCTCTCCGACGGCAGGTAGCTCGGTCCTTGCAAGACCCTGCATTTTGAATTATCCACATTTAATTTATATTTTTCTATATATTTTTTTATTTCTTTAATTGGTGTGTGTTTTTTTAATTTGTTTTATAGGTACTGACTTTTCACTAAATTTAATTGTAAGCTAAACAGCATTTTTATTTGTTTAATTTCATAACAATAATTTTTTAAACGATATTAAGAAAAAGTGTAACAATTTGTTTCTTTCTTATCTATTGATTTATGGCATGGAAATGGTTCTGGGTATTTATATTTTTGATCTCATTGACATTTGTTGATTCATTCATTTAACTATTTTTTTCTAATAATGCTGTGCTTTCCTCTAATTTAAATTCATGCTTGTTATGTTTCTTTCTGTGAGGTTGTATATTTTGTTTAAATATGTCTTTAATTGGTAAGCCTTTTCAAATAAATAAATATATACAAAATATTCAAATCTATCATTGCTACCTTTTACATGAATCGTCCACTTTGACAATGCAGCTCATCTTGCAAATTGTTGCACGTGTTTATTATAAGCGCCAATGATGCCATCATTACTATGCTTTGCTTTAGCCAATTAGCGACGAGCATTGACAACAGAGCCAATCATTACTTCGTAATGGTAATAGAGAACAAACTAGCTGTTTAAAGAAAACAAACGTCGTGGGGCCGTTTGTCAAAGATATTTTGTTCGAAGTTACTCTTCTATGTTTTTATCGTTCACTGGATTAGAACCAACATTAAGACGGTTGTAAAAATGAGTATGCAAATTAAAAAGAAATATTTTTTTTATATTTTCAATAAGTAGTTGCTCGTTACAAACATTAGGTCTATCCCATATATTGATCCAACTCACTTATAAGGGGCAGTCGATATTGTAGGGACAATAAGAGATCGTAAAGAAATACAAGAAAATTACTCAATAGGAATATCAGATTGATAACTTGAACACTAGGCCTTTCTGGCGACAGTGCTCTCGGATCTAAAAGTACAAATAAATGACCGACCAACACCACTGCACTGGGGAAAGGAGGTTCAATATTTTCAAACTGCTCCAGAGCATAACCGATCGCCATTAAACTGTGTCCGAAATAAGGCAGATATGTACTGAATAAGTGTTTTAAATCAATCATTTGGTTCTTGTGGCAAATCCATGTTTGTATTTTGATTGATGCGCCTTCAGTGGGACATCGTTAGAATTAAATATAATATAGAGTTCAAATATCAAATCTCTTAATAAATTCGTTTATTTATATCTTCCACGTTAGCATAGATTCCATAATACATTCATTTCATAAGTGATTTGAAACTGTGTTATGAGTTTATTCAGCTTAGAACTGTTCTGTGATTTATCAATTTATCTCCTGGGATTTTCTGTGATTTATACTTCCATGTTTCTTCATGTTACTTGTTAAATTTTATAATGATTAGTTTCGATTTAGTTCATGATAAATGCAGTTGATAAATATATTCGTTATATACTTACATTATAATTTATTTACGAGTAAATAAACAGTTATCACGTCATGTTAGTAATTTTATAAATTTCTATTTATATTTTAATGAATTTGATATCAGTGTGTCATTTTTTGAGTGGTGAGTCATAGGTGAACCATAGTCTCAATAAATAGATTTAAACCAGCACGAAGGATATAAAAAGTTTGTGAGAATTTTATTGAATGGCTGTTTTGTATATGAAAATATAAATAAAAATAAAAAGTAAAAATAAAAAAGCCTTTTATTTCAAGCCTTGCATATTAAAATTTACAGAATTACAGTTTGATATGTATGCACTATTTTTGAGTATTTTAGATCTTAAATTTGTTTTTTATTTTTATTTTAGTACATTCAAGAAAATAATAAAAGTAAAAGTAAGTTTAATTTAGTAATCGCTAAGAAATTTATAATAAGATTAGCAAAAGCAAGAACCCTCTCAATGAAAGGTAAAGGCCTCCTCCAGAAATGACCAGTAGTCCCTATCTTCTGGCACTCGCATCCAATGAGTACCTGCTACTTTTATGATATCAATTCTGCCCAACGTGCGTTTGGTCTTCCTCTTTTTCTTTGTCCTAGTGGGCCTGTCCATGAAGTTGTCTTTATAGTCCAGCGATTATCATTAAGCCTCGATATGAAAATATAATGAACTAAATTTGTTAATATTAATATTCTAGCTACGCGACTTCTATCTCTATCTATAAATTCCGATAATGTTTATTTATTAGTTTGTTTTATTTAGACGTCGCCAGGCAACGATCATAATGAAATTTCGCATACACGTTGTCAGCGATACAGAAAAGGACATAAAAATGTAGGTAATCTTCCCGAGAGATCATCTAAAATAAAGAAAATTAACGCCTGGCAAAAGTTTCATAGCAATCTATACTAATATTATAAAGCTGAAGAGTTTGTTTGTTTGGTTGAACGCCTTAATCTCAGGAACTACTGGTTCGAATTGAAAAATTCTTTTTGTGTTGGATAGTCCATTTATCGAGGAAGGCTTTAGGCTATATAGCATTAAGCGGGTGAAGTCGCGGGCACCAGCTAGTAAATAAATAAATGTTATGTCTAATATTGCTAATTTATTTTTAATTTTGAACGCGGACAAAGTCGCGGGCACCAGCTAGTTTACTATAAGCAACCCAGCTCTTAATAATGTTATAATATTGACAGTTAAGACATGAATTTAAAAAGTTATTTCTGTTTAGTATAAAAAAAAAAACAAATATTGATAAACAAAAGTAGCCCATCAGTAATATACATCAGTCGGACGCGGTGAGTGGTACTCGAATCGGGGTCGTTCTTAGTGAGGAAAAAGGTAAATTCCCGCAGGACTCCGAATGTGGTTTAGGCTATAAAATAAAACACACAGGTGTGGGGACTACTGCTCGAAATATAAATTATACGCCGAGCTTAAGAAATACCAACCGCAACAACTAATGTATTACAGCTCAGTCGCTTTCTTTAGCCAACAGTTTTTCTTTGATATTTTTTCTCTACTAGAGGATAGTTCACAATGTATATATGTTGATTAATGAAATATGTATAAGCATGCAACCATACGGGTTAGTCCAAACCGTTCTACTATTAGATCTACGATAGAACTGTTTGGACAAAAAAATCCAACTAGTTATACTATGTATGACACATTAGACTCGAATAATTTTAATGGAACATGTCCAAACTGTTCTACTATTTTTATAACAGAACAAAATAAAAATAAAAATAAACATGCAATGCAACTACTTGGAGGGTCAATATATGAATCGTAATATCGCATACTTACCAGTAGAACTCATTGAATGTTTTTATTTTTATTTTGTTCTATTATAAAAATAGTAGAACATTTTGGACATGTTCCATTAAAATTATTCCAGTCCAATCTGTCATACTGTGCAGTAGAACTAGTTGGATTTCTGGAGTTTACTCCTTAAGAATCAATTTGCATATATATTATATATATATATATATATATATAAGCTCGTGGTATGAAAATTTATGGGAGTAAAATCAAAATTGTCACACAGAATGCAAGCACGATTGCGTTACGTTCTATTTTTTTTTTGAAGATTTTAGAATATCTGAAGTTTCTACACAATATTATATAAAAAAAAAAATTTGGTCTTTCGGCGTGTTAGAATTGTGAAAATTTAAATTTTATAATCGTTCGTAATGAGTAAACTCCAGTCGTGTATCGGAGCTGACACACATTTTTTTTTGTCCAAACAGTTCTATCGTAAAACTAATAGTAGAACTGTTTGGACTAACCAAACCATACACTAAATAAGATTAAAATAATCTGTTTATTATTTTCGATACTCACACACAGTGTGAATGTCCTAGCGAAGAACTTATAATATTAGGCTTGTTGGATAACGTACATATTTCCAATCCGGGGCATTTAAGATTGGATGAATTAAATTTTAAGAAAGCACCGCCTAAAAGCCCGCCAGGCACCTGATTCAGTTACAGATATTAATAGCGTTGTTGAATTGCAAATAGCGAATTAAAATTCATCCTGAGAAAATTCACCAAAAACCTCAAGATATACCGATTTAACAATTTATTTAGTGAAGTCATGGATAAGATATTAGCTTGTGCTCCCAACTTTGTACGCGCTGTATTCGTTTTTTGAAAATCCTATAGGAACCTAACACTTTTCCAGAATAAAAAGTATCCTATAGTCTAGTCCAGCTAACCACCAATACATCATTAAAAAACCGCGTTCAAATCGATTAAACCGTTTCTGAGATTAGCGTGCACAAACAGCCAAAACTTCTAAAAAGTATTTTGTACAATTGTTATTATTATTATTACAGACAGTAATAATAATAAAAAAAACTTGTGTACATACACGGCTCGTTTACGATTTTCTTATATGTATGGATTAAGAACAACGCATAGTTGTACCTACTTTCTTCTTCTTTTAACTGCCTTAGTTTAACTTTCAAAGTTTGAAACTTTTTATCAGGTTTACCTTTGAGTATCATTTTTCTGGCAGGCTATGATTGATCAGCATAATAGATTATGTACTAAACTCACATAGTTGAACTATATATAAACCAAACAATAGATTGCTATTATTTTGTTATTTTGTAGGAGCTCTCTTCCGATCGATACCGCATAGGTTTACCCTCTCTTTTATAAAAAGAGATTGGTACTCGAACTGTCAATAAGTTCACATCGCTATCCTAACTAATATTATAAATGCGAAAGTGGGGTTGTTTGTTTGACGTCTTAACTACGTCTTAACTACTCGACCGATTATCGTGAAAATATCGTGATTTTAAAAATTCTTTTACCTATAGAAAGCTACATTATCAGCGAGTAACATAGACTATATTTTATAAAGTTACAGCTAAGTTAAGTTATACAGTAAGTCTTTCATACAGAGAAGAACACTGTTGTATGATGAATATATTATATTATACACACATATACATTGACACTCAAATAATATTTCATACCAAGTCAACATTACATGTATTGTGTTGACAAAGAATAATATCGCGATTAGTGTTTTATTAATTCTCGCTCTTAAGTAAATTATCAATGGTCACATTAATAAAAATTGTTTTGTTCAGACGGTAAATATTCCCATGAGCATAATAAGGGACAACCTCTAGTTGCGTCCCAAGCAGCCCAGAAGGTTATATCAATTAAAGTTGTCACATGTTTTTGTTTTAAAATAATTTGAAAACGAATGTTAAATAATTTTCTGTTTAAAACGACTATGAATTTCTTGAAACTCGGTCAAATGTAAAATTTGGCTACCGAGTGAGAATTTGGTTAAACGAAAAATCAGCTAAATATCTCGTTCACTAATTGCTTGGGGATTCTGACAAGAAAAAAATATGGCTTGAAATGTGTTAATTCCATTAGCGCTATACTAGAGACAACATGGATGTGTATGTTTAGCTTCTACCTGTAATTATGATTATCCTAATTACTAAATAAACGGCTAGTGTAAATGTAGATTATTTTAGTGAATTAAAAATAAATGTTCATCTACTTTCATGTCGACAAATTATATGGGACTGTTGCGTTTTGGCTTCGCTCGGGAGCAAACGGATGAATCAGTATACGTTATACATAGACTATGTCCAGATTGTACCTCTCAAATTAGTGAAAGATTTTATCATATGTCCTCCACGTAGATATTGTATATTTTAATATTATTTTATATTCTCTTTTTTTTATAATTGTGTATTATAATTTTTTTATATTATAATTCTTTTTTTTTATAATGAAAAAATACATATCAGGTCTATTACCGAAATCATTATCATCATATATTTATGAATATAATAGGTCTCCCCATAATTTTCCAATAACGGTCATAGCTTTAATTGATTTGAATATTTGTTTATTTCAATATTGTTTAAATAAACAATATAATATAATAATATATAGAAAGCAAATATTTAAATAATTTTAATCAGAGAGGCATCGCATTCCTGCTAGTTGCAGTCAAGTCCAAATGTCCAAATTCGAAATGAGTCCTAATACTTTTGTTGATAATTTCATTTTCCTCGTCGAGTTTCGACCCAATTGTGACTAACGCAAGATCACCTAAGAAGAGACTAAAGACGGCTGTTGTGAGTTATGATGCATGATTCACAACAACAGGAATAAAAAATTAATTCCATGAAAATTAAGTTTTAGTTATTTCCGTAACAGAATATTAAACAGAGTATATAACCGAGAGACACACACATACATCCAAATACGAGTCTCGAAAACTCAACTTATGATAGAAATAATAAAAACGTTGTATTACAAGGCTTTATAAATAGAATTTCCTTGTCGTCAAGTATGATATGTGATAATGAATGATGTGAAGTGATCGTTGACATTGAGGAGCATCATTGGATAATCAATACTTGGCATTTAGTCAAGTTTGTGACATGCCCTTGCACACGTAGCCACTTTATTTGGATCTTGGGTGAACACATATAGTTTGTGGCACACATAATCGAGAGCTACGAGTAAATGGTTTTTATTTAACCGTAGCATAATGACATTAATTTAAGAGCACGTTGACTAAAAGCAATGCAAAAGGATTTCTGGTGTACCATTAATAAAATTATTAACAGTAATAGAAAATATATATAAATTATCTATACTATTTATATCTAAGTATACATATCTACACCAATATTAAAACATTAGATTTTTTCGGATATTGTGTTTTTGTATACTTGTATACGGGTAGTATCTATGTTTGTTTTTAACGGATAAACTCAAAAACTATATACTCGTTATAAACGAGTAAAAAAGGCTGTATTTTATTTTTAAAAATAAGTAGAGATCCCACGAAATTTTTAATAAAATACAATCAAATGAGCGTAGACGTACTCGCCAACTTTCTTATTTTGAGTACTTCTGTAGTAACTCATACATGTTGTTCTGTTTTGCCAACTTTTGTAGGAATTCGTATTAATATTATTGTTTCGACAACTATAACACCTACAGGAGTATTATTTCTTAGTTATGTAACTTTTATAAAAAGATGCATAATTAATATACTCTAACCAAATTATTTAATCACGTCTAGATTAGGGATTAGATTTAGTCATGATCTAGAGTCGATTGAATCCGACTGCGGATGGCGCACGTGATACCAATAAAATCAGAGCAATTAGTCAGGCGAAAGGATATTTACAAAAGCATACAGTTACACAAATTTATAGATTTGTTATGTCCTCTCTACTATAAAAAATTAAAAGAACTCCTTTGCAATGTCGTGTTCACTTTATGGGCTACATCTGTTTTGCGTAAAATTTGTCACGACGGAACGCTGTCGGGGCAAATACTCAAAAGGTACTCGTAAATTTCAATACTCTTAAAATATATAGGGTCGAAACTGTTGAAAGGGCCTTTCTATAGACGTCGTCGGCTGCGATAAGCACGTAGGGGTTGGGATATTTTCAGTTAACACCCCTTCACGTAAGAGGAAAGATAGCGAGCACTTTATTGAATTCGTTTGCAGCGCAACAAGCGGACGGTTGTCATAATTTTCGTTCGACAATAATATGCGAATACATACATTAAAAACACCAAAAAAAACGGCCATGAGCGAAAGCATCATTATAACAATATTATAGGCGCGCGGGAAAACGTCAATCAACTTGAACTCAACTTGTTTTAACTCTCCTTTTATTCGAAAAGTCAGAAAAAATGATGAATTACCTTCGCGATTGAAGCATTTTAAACCTTAAACGTTATTAGATTGCACCAATTATAATAAGTTTCAGAAGAGGTCTTTTTAATAAAAAAATAAAAAAATTGTTACAGTAAATCTGTGGTTTGTGAGATTGACATATCGCGGAAATAAATAATAACCTTTAAAATAAGGGTCTAGCGTTCGAATTGACACTATTTTGGCCCATAAAGAGGGATAAATT
Organism: Synanthedon andrenaeformis; assembly: GCA_936446665.2. NCBI lineage: Eukaryota > Metazoa > Arthropoda > Insecta > Lepidoptera > Sesiidae > Synanthedon > Synanthedon andrenaeformis. The sequence continues at coordinate 4,519,446 of OW387781.2, read as the reverse complement.
AAGAGTTCGAATTGTGAAATATCTTGAATTAACTAACATATTTTTCAATTTTCTAATCAAGCGTATATATGTATTTTAAGCGAGTAATACAATAAGCTATATTATTATGTCTTGAAGGCAACCTAAAAGGCTTTGCAGGAAGCGGCTGGATGCGAAAAACATCCACCTTGGAGAGACCTACATCCAGCTGTCGAGAGAGGCTGATAATGATGATAATGTCTTATAATGAATCTGTTATTTTATGATTTTTATCAAAGCTCGCGCACCTCTCCTTGAGAAGAGATGTTTGTGTCTAGCTCTCTGGGTCAAAATGTGTAATTTACATCGTATAATGTGGTGTAATGTGTGGAAATTCGAGCTTTATTTTGCCTAGTACATAAATACATATCCTAGATGTTATGTGGAAAAGTTAGGTAGGTAATATTTGTATTCGCAAGATCCGAAATGTGGTTGAACGGTGTTTGGAATTCCCGCCTCCTGGGGTTGCGGGTTTACTGATGGAAGTTTGCATAGACATATCTCCGAATGTATTCCCAAATTCGGACGAGCTGTGGACTGAGCATCGACGGCTCGCTTCCTACATTTAAGTGAAAATCCATTCGTTTCTTCAATTTAGTTGCCCGTGCTCATATTACTTACGATAGCTGTAAGTGATCACGTATTTTCATCAACAGATTTTGTAGTGTAAATATGACATCTATATCTACACTAATATTATAAAAAGGAAAGATTTGGTTGTTTGTTTGTTTGCATTGAAACTACTGGACCGATTTGAAAAATTATTTCACTGTTGGGAAGCAATATTATCAGCGAGTAACATAGGATATATTATATAAAGTTACGCGGGCGAAGCCGCGTGCAACAGCTAGTTTACTATATGTATATTATTAAATAATGCACTGAAAGGAGTAACATGGCAGACTCAGGTTCGAAGCCCCCTTCGAATTTTGTTATATTTTTTATTTAATAGCAATTAAGTATATATACTTACAAGACCTAGGTTATCATTGCATAGTAATAAATTTAAGTCACTGCCCGCGTCTGCCTGCATGTTTGATGCGGTTTTCACTTATAGAAAGAGCCATTAACGTAGAAGGTTCTTGTATCCGTGCAAAAGCGAAGGTGGCCGATACGTTCCAAACCGATTCGATTTCATGAGGGGATTAGAAATACATGATATTTACTCTTGGCAGGGCGTTACTTTGTTTCGCAGCCCGTTTGGCTGCACTTACCACTTTCTTAGAATATATCATTGTGAAATAAGGCGCATTTCTTATGTCAAAGTCGACATACAGACTGACGGTCCACTTGATAGTAAGTGACTTGACTACCGTCGCCTATATCACAAGCAACGCCACAGGTATTGCAAGTGCGCTGCCGACCATAATATCAATAGATATAGTGACATTTAGTGGATTGAAGATAATATATTGGGGTAGGGAAATTTGCTCTGGCATAATATAAAGAAAATATATGCAACGAGAAGATTGCTGGCGATAGTCCAATGAAATAACAGTTGATAAAGTAAATGAGCGTTTAATTGTTTTTGATTGATAGAGCTCGAATACAATTGTCTTTATAAAGTCGCGATTTGGTTTTGATTCACAAGGAGGAATTTCATGATTTATTTCCCTTGTTACAAATTCCTTCACATCAATTTTTCAATTATGACGACTTATGACCGACCCGACAACTTTTTGAAGAATCTATCCTAACTTTAAAAGCTCCTTAACCGTTTAACCAAATGTAATTCCGCATCTATCCTCTTTTTTATGTTAAGTTCGGCAGACAGGCTGATGGTCCACTTGATGGTAGGTAGCTACCGTCGCCTATAACATAAGCACTCCACAGCATTATATATACAAGCCTCTTTTTTACATTAGTGAAAACCGTATCAAAACTGGTTGGGTGGTTTGAAAGAAAATGAAGGAGAAACAGACAGAGCCGCACAGCGACTTTATTTTATAATATGTATATATAAAAACACTTTAAATTAAATTAAGTATTAAATTAAGTTAAGAAAATTAAAGTACACTAAAAACATTTTAAATAAAATTAAGAATTAACTCACATTAAATTAAGAATAAAATTTATAAAAATCCGCGAGCGAAGTCACGAACAAATGCTAGAATTATAAATATGAAGGTTTGTCGGGATGGTTTAATATATGTTACTCCTTCATTCCAAAACGGATTTTATCGAAACTTTACAGTAATATAATTTATACATAATAATAGCATATAGATTATTTATAATTTCATATAATGAAATCGATAATGTGATGTGATGACTTATACCATTGAGATATTATTTATCATTGGGTATAAGTACCTTAGTAGGGATAGGAGGAACTAGCGAAATTTTATTGTTTTCTACGCGTTACTTTTCTGGTCATTAACTTTTTAGAATAATGTGTACAGCATTATAATATTGTGGTCGGAAAATCTCACTTTTTGATAATGCTGTTTTCCAATCTATCACGTTCACATGTATTGTGTCTGCGTGATGTTACGTGGCGGGGGATGTCACCGGTGTAGGGTAGGACAATGAGCGATGGATGAGATAAGCAAGTTTTTTGGCGCCAAAAATGCGACATACACAACCTCATATCGGAAATACTGAATATAAATAAATATAAATCAGTTTTTCTTTGACTTTCTCTGTTAACTTAAATACCAACCTTGATGACGACGATTTTTGCATGACATATTATTTGAACTACTCATTTAGACGATCTATGTCTTCAAAGATACGTCTCTTTTGTAGTTTAACATGACAGAAAAGCCTTAACACACAGTAGATATACACAGTGGATGCCGCTACCATACGGCAGTTACAGCCTGTAACTTACAGGTTCGAATATCAGGTTAGGCTTGCAACTAGGTAAAAGAAAGTATTTTACACAATAATGAAAATGAAAAGTACCTACTTACGCACATTAGTTATTTAGTCCCCAGTACAAGGACCTTAAATTGTTTTGATACATACAAATGTAAAACTTTGTGAGTGCCTTTTTTGCGATGAGTCCGACAAACTTTTCTAATGCGAAAAGTTTCGGCGCTGCTGCGTTTTCGAATGTTCGATTCTAGTCGATATGACGTCACTATGACTCTCCGTATATACAACTTTGATTTTTGGAATTTTTTTTAATAAAATTAATTTAAAAATTGTGGTCAACTTGTCCGACTATGACTCCTCGTACATACAAGTTTCATTTTTTGAAATTTGTTTAGTAAAGTCAATTTAAAAATTGTGGTCATCTTGTCCGACAAAAATCATGCTGCATATGGAGGGTCCACCACCCCGAAAATGTCGATATGACGTCATTATTGTACTGGGGACTAATTGTTTTATGCAGATATTTAAATATCTTATAGATACCTAATGTCATTTATTGGAAAAGATATTAAACATAAGTTATTATTTTCCCATTTTCCAAAAAAAATTATAGACGACTAGCTGGTGCCCGCGACTTAGTCCGCGCTGAAATACAAAATGACATCTTTGCTATTATAGGTTTGGATTTTTATTTTTAGATGATTATGGATACCCTATAGCCTTTTATATATCCCTGACAATGTGTATGCAAAATGTCATTATGATCAGTTGAGTATTTAAGGCGTAAAATTAACAGACAGACAGAGTTACACTTTCATATTTATAATAATAGTAAAAGTATGAATTTCGTTTGGACACAGAGGTAAACGGTTTCTCTTTTGTTCCTAGTAGTGAACCCTCGGGCTTTGTAGAAAATAAAATCTCGTAGCAATTATTACTGAATTTATTACTTGAAGTTATTTTAGATTGAAAATTAAAAAATATATATTAGTCTTGGTACATATATTTTTGATTGGTGTGGCTGCCATCCTCTTTCTCAGTGCTTCTACGATGTTCTACGAAATCGTCTATGACGTCTACGAGGTACGAGTCTACTAGGTATGAGGTACGAGGTTCACAAGCATAAAAAAATCTAACTACATTATAAAGAAAGGTTAAGATACATGTAACAACATTATATGCAATTCATATAACTTAAAAAATTACAGACCCTAATATTAAGCAAAGATATATAGATCAACCAAAAAAGATATTACAACTTGAGAAAAAAAAATACAGATAAATTCTGTATTTCGTAGTTTGATTGTTGACACATTGTTCAAATTTGCACAAGATATTCCAATCAGCGCATTTGTGCAAAACAGCGAAAATAAATGGCATACTAGTAAACACGAGTCATTCGAATCAACCGTCAGAAAATCCAACCCGCGTTGCGCTCACAGTCGAATAAATCCAATACTCTAATATGTGTTATAACATGGTCTGACAAAAGCCAATGTAACTAACAATACCTACATTACAATACAAGGAACGTTACTTTGCGAATAGTAGGAATTTTTTGTAATATTTAGAAGCAATATCGCATTTTGAAAGCTCAATAATGTAACTTGTTATTGAAGCAAGGGCAATGGAGCAGAAATTTAAATAAAAATTAGCTTTAAAGCTCCTTGTAAGTTCACCAATTACAAGGTTGTTTGATGGTGGGTGGCTATATACCATCGCTTGTAGCACAAACAACGCAATAATTTACTCAAGTGAACTTCGACCTTATTGAGATAAAGGATAAGTAATATGAAGGGGATAGGAAAATGGGATCTGGTATCCCTAACTCACTCACTAAAACACAGTAGCACTCATGCTTTTACTTTACTTTACGACGATAAGGGCGAAGTTGCTAGATGGGCTGCCTAATTTATGCCACTTCTACATAATTATTTTGTTAAAATTTAGTTTGATTTTTCAGTCACTAATAATTTTTACGCCTTTGTGATTTCTATACTAAAAGAAAAAGAGGTAAAATTTGTATGTTTGCATTAAAAAATACTAATACGATTTTAAAGAATATTTCACCAATAGAATTTCAGAATGTACATAGGCCGAATATTCCTCACGGGCGAAGCCGCGGGCTCCAGATATCTAAAAATAAGATTTTGTCTTTGTTGTGTTTCGATGAGTGAGTAAGGGATCATTTCTAATCCTTTAGGCCTTATTCTACTATCATCGATCTGCAGCGCACTTGAAACACCTGTGGGCTGCTGAGTACTAGTACTACAGTATTCCATTTGGCATCCCACCTGACGGTAACATCCCCTTACAGTATAAGTAAGGGATTATAGAGTCCATTCTTTCTTTTATTCTATTATGGGATACAACTTATGAAGGTCAGCAACGTATTTGCATACTATCGGCAGCCATCTACCACTAAGTGCCTATCGACCTTTACATAATAAAAAAAGTTTAGTGCTGTAGATACAAAATGCTGAATCGTAAGTAGAGTTTTATTACTTAACAACTTTTCTAATCTACTTATCGCTTAAAACTTAAGCTACGTAAGCTAAATAAGTTAGTTAGAAAGTTTGTAATAAGTTAGTAATAAGTAATTAGTAATAGTTAGAAAGTAGCTAATAAGTTAGTTAAATAAGTTAGTTAACTTTTCTATTTGGTTTACTCTGTTATGTAGAGTCTAGTGCATAAATATGTATCCAACTATCGTTTGATAAATGTCTAAAAATGTTTATTATTAATGTGCACATATAGTTAGTAGTATATATACATATAGTTGTAGTAGAATATGTTTCTTAAAGCTTTTATTATACACGTACACGTATAAACTGTCCCTAATATGTCCCTGTTTTTTTTTGCATACGTTTTAATATAGGTACCTGAGATAGCGAATGATTTGATTTGCACTATGGAATTTGCACTATGTTTTTTATACTATATTTTATACTCATTCGATTGAAAGGAAAAACTTACATTTATTTAAAACCTTGCTACTTAATACTTATTTTCTAGTGTCTAATATGTATGGAAATCAATAAAATTTTGGAACATTTACGAAGACATAATAATGATGAGATATTAGTATATACATGTTGTTGTAATGGTTTAGTAAATACATATTTTTACACTTGACTGTAGCTTTTGTCCGCGACTCACCTTCTTAAATTATTCTGATGATGAACTGTATTACTATAAAATATTATTAAAACCTGTTCAATAGTTTTCTTGTGAAAAAATTTTCATGTACACTATATTGTAAAGAAGCCACAAGCCGTGTAAAGGACATTTTGCCGTTTTCGATATTTTATCAACAAATATATTACATAATATAAGTATAGGTAACTAAACTCTTACCCTTTGTCCTTTAAGCGACTCAAGAACACGCGAAATCAATTTCGATGCGATCTAAGTAACGATTAAGTAGTTAAGTAGTTCAAGTAGCAATTAAAGTTAAAACATATTTTAGAATGTCAAATAATTTTAGATCAACCCAGATAACTTTTGGTTGTGTTATTATTTACTAACAAACTATTGTTTATTTTTTATTATAATATTAATGTAATAAAAGTTTATAGTTTAGCTTGTGTTTATAGGCGACGACAGCCTCCTAATTAGCTTGGAATAGCTAACACATGATATTTTAAATAATTCATTTTTACTACAAAACTTTATCTTTTTTTTACTAAGATAATGACACATTTCTCAGTTACTCCTTTTAAATAACCCTTTAAATATTTACTACACATTTAATACACTTTGTCCTTTTGAGAAAATTTTGAGGCTTACACTAACGAAAGCATCGAAAAAGCTGGACAATATAAGCGTTTTATTTAACATGCTCGTATAACTGTTTAGTAATAGGAAGTAGTATAAGAATGTTAAGTAATATAAGAATGTTCATCATAAAAGAGATATTACAAAGTTTCAAAAATAAAAAATAAAGAAATAAAGAAACAAACTCGAAGGATCACACACTCAAAATTGGACATTTTATTTTAATTATATTATGTTGATGTTATGACTTTTTTTCTTGTCTACTTCAAATTTTAATAAATCTACTACATTAAATCATTATTTTTGAAATGTAACTACAATTTTACTACAGGATTAAATGAGTTATTCTAACAATTGAATTTCAATTCAAATGCTGTACGATCCACACGTAGATTTACATTTAACTGTAATTAGTTATTGTTTATATCAAAGCAAATTAATATAATTAACATGCTAAAGAATTTCCCTAACAAAACAGATAAGTGATAACAAGAACTTAAGACTCACGAAAAAATTAGGGCGCAGAGTCCTATGAGCGTGGCCTTCCCGGGCATGCCTGTGGTCTGGAGTCACTATTTATGTAATTGTAATGTGTAGATTTAAAAGTATATAGTAATAGAAGACATATTTGCGTGTTTGTGGCGCCGCAGATCGCCGTGCGGCCGTAACGTTGCTCGTTTGGAAAGCGTTGGCCGGTCGCAAATGTTAGAATTCGTAGCGCGCATGCGTCCTCAAACACAAAATTTACTGAAACCAACCGCCAAATCACAGCCTCACTCACAACACAACACGCTTATGATTTCTAATCATCAACAAACAATACCTATCGATTTATAAGGTGTCAAAATGCTTCAGTCGATACGTGTCACTATTAGTTATTTTTGTAATTTTTTTTCGTAGGTCTCTAATACAAATTCGCTTGTGAAGTCAAAAAAGATGTTTATGAAGCGTTTAAACTTAACAATTCGTTCGTTAATTTCGTATAAATACAACAATTTTATTATTCTTTAAAATGGTTTGAATTCCCTTAGGTACTCATTTACCATAAAGTCGTGCTGTTATTTCACGGTGAATTACTGTAAGGAGGTGGTTACTGCCGCTAGATGTGCTGTACAACTGAGTGTGCCCTACCACTACTTATTAGGTAACAATATAGTCAAAGATTTCTCTCTTGTAATATCAATTGCTTTCCAGCTTTAAATAAGTTTCTCTATCAAATCTGCTGTAGTATGTACAGAGGTGTACTTTATTAGACATTAATGATTTCAATTTTTTATAACCCCACTGAAGATTTCCCGGTTTCTAGCTTACATAAAATAACACTTCAGTGACCGATGCATCCGAACGGAAGGCGAATGGTCTCGCAGTACAATAATACGCAAATGCCGTAATCCCTTTGGTCGGAATTGATTGCGTCGCCAATGCTCTACAGATGTGCTGTTTGTAATAGGATTTTCAGTATGATAACACAAGATTTTACCCTTACTGCAAACACTAGCTTTTCCCGCGGATTTATCCATATCCTATCTGTAATTCTAATGTATAAACTATATTATTGTAAAAGTTTCGTCAAAATGCGTTAAGAAGTTTTTACGTGAAAGTGTAACAAAGTTTTCACAAGCTTTTGGATCCTAACTAATATTATAAATTTAATGCAAAAGTGAGTTTGTATGTCTGTTGGTTACGCTGCCACGTTTGACCATTAAAAAAGGTAATATGACCTAAAACCTTAAGGCTACAATTCGGGCAGATATATATATATAAGAATTCGTGTAGGAGATTTAGACATTTATTGAGAAAAGTAAATCTCTATTTGTGGGAATATAGAAGATGTCCAAATACATCAAATATGAAATAGAGAGAGTTCCATTAACGTATAATAAATTTACTAGCGACCCGCTCCCGGTTTCACAGTTATCCATTTTTTTTGCTTCCTCATTTATCGCTTTTTCCATTCGTGAAAACCGTAGCAATATCCGTTGGGTGGCTTAGAAGAAGAAGTTAGAAGAAGAAACAGTGGCGGACAGCAACTTTATTTTATATAATATATATCAGATGAAGACAACATCAGTCAGTCGCATTGGAATGCGGTAAATAGTAATTTATTTACAAAATAGTAATTACATGTCTTTACAAAATAAAAAGAACAATAGATGTATCCCAATAATTTCATTTGTGGATAAGGACTAAATATCGTATACATTTAAAAAATATTTTATATTAAAAAAAAACAAATAGGCAATTTAAATTATACATGACAGTACTATTTAGCATCTCTAAACAACACACGTTTTCTGTGTAAAGAACCTTTGATGTCTTCTATCCCTTGTGCCTCTAACATAGTTGACGCTTATTGCATTTTCAAAGAGGACGGTCGGCATTTTACTCGGAGCTCTGTGAGCCACGACCCCGTCAAAATCACCGCATTATCTCGTGGTTATGAGCTCTATTTATTTTACACGTTTCTTTGTTATATCCTAAATTAAGACATAACAGTTCTAGATAAATATTGATAAGCAATGAATTAATTTCTTCAAAATTCTCTTTTTTATTTTAAACCAGCTGACCTGACATTATGTTGTTCTGTCAAAAGCTATTGCACTGTGGCGGCTGATGTATAATTTTATTTTTTTTAAAAATCGGACATTGTCCTGATTTTTCAGTAATGATTTTCCCGTAGTTTTCAGTTTTCATTGTTAGGGACACTTCAGAATTTTACATCAGCTGAAAATTTACAAGATTTTTTGTAAATTTTCAAGCTGTAAACATTTTGAAAATTTTGAATGGTGGTAATTTTTACTGTATTATTCTTTAATAATACAGTAAAAATTTTGTAAAAATTGTTGATTGTTACAAATACAAGTAAAACGTGATGGATTTAAAAATATATATTTATTTACACTTAGGCAAGATAGGTGAAAGAAGGTTCATTAAATTTTTCTGCGTTTTTCATTTGCGAAGTCATAGACCATTAATAACCAAGTAGGAAATCATTAAAACGTGCTAGTGATACAGTTTATTTATTTATTTATTTTGTAATTTTTTTAATGTCATAAATAAATATTTAAATCTGGTATAGTTTCTTAATACAAACCAATTTTGTATTTTCACATTCAGCTAATCTGGCAATTGCGATGTTTTTTTATAGTGCAAATAGCGAATGTAATTTTTTTCTGCGAATTATATAAATAGACAAACCTTCCTAGTTTATCGTTCTTTGTTTTACTAATACACATGTATTAGTAATTTAACTACTATTGGTGCTAAACGAATTATACATAAAAAATCTAATGAAACGGTAAACTAAACATAATTGATTTTATGTCGATTTAAAATATTTAAAAAAAAACTGTTTTACAAAAAGTGCGTTTCAATTAGAACGATTGGTGCGTATATTCGAGAATCTAAATCGGAATTCGAATCGTGAAGTGATAATTGAAGATTTGAGTATTTAAATAAGATCCTCTAACACTTCCCAAAATTGAATTGAAATGTAGCTCTACACGTAATTGCTGAATTGAATCTAGAAGTTTGGTTGGGTTAATGTTGACATTATTAAAGCTCTTATTTCCAGCGTCTCTTAAAAAGATTGCTAATATAGCCGAGTGTTGTAGAAAAATGAGTAAAGCTGGAGGTTTCTATGAGTTCAACCAAGAAATCTATAATGTAAGCAGGTTGAAGTTGCAATGTAGTTGTAATTAGCAGACCGAGCCGATAACCGCACATAAAAATTGTTCTTGTTCTAACATTATACCTTGAAAGGTTTTTTGATTGATATCTTATTAAATAGAAACTTTGTAGGGCTGTCGTTGGTAATCTTGCAATGTTTATAGTATGTGGTGCGGATGCGATGCGGCGAACGCTTGCACCGTAAATAATTTCCTCTTTACCACAGGCCGGAATATTGTCTGACATCAGCACATGGTCTTACATTACCTACGTACTTAATTGCGTAGGTATTTGTTATAATCTATTTTTATTATGTAATTTAAATGTAAATAACGCTAGTATATAACATTGATAAAATAACATTTTAGAAATAAATGGAAGACTACATCTGGGATGCTAGAAAACTAACTAAATATTTACTAACATTGTTCCTAACACTTATCGACAACAATTTCTACTAATAATAGGGGTTAAAGTATGAAATTGCCGTTTTATTGTAATAGGTACTTCGAATTGACATAGAACCTTCATGGTTTGAGATTTTTGAGTGAAACTTTTTTCATACGGTACCTATGTAGTTCTTCTTTTAAAAAATGTGCTACATTCGATTATCAACTTTCAGTTGTTTTTTTTATTCAGCTTAGACAATAAAGATGGATACTTCGAAAATTCGTGTGATTTTTGAATACGAGTTCCGACGCGGAACTAACGCGGCAGAAACAGCTCGCAATATTAATGTTGCGTTTGGAGAGGGGACTGCTAATGAACGCACTGTGCGATTTTGGTTTAAACGCTTTCGTGATGGAAACTTCGATTTGAAGAACGAACCACGTGGAAGACCGCCCACACAGGTGAATAACAATGATTTGAAAGAGATGGTGGAAGCCGATCCGAGCCAAACTACCCAGGAATTAGCGGCATGGTTTAACGTTACCTTACCAACAATATTGACTCATTTGCGTCAAATCAATAAAATAAAAATATATGAAAAATGGGTGCCTCATGATTTGACTGATCTGCAGACTCTACAGGAACTGCAATTAGAAACCATTCGTCACCCTCCGTATTCGCCAGACCTTGCTCCAACGGACTACCATTTTTTTCGTGATTTGGACAATTTTCTGCGTGATAAAAAGTTTTCTTCTCAGGAGGCAGTGCAAAATGCTTTCACACAGTTTGTCGAATCTAGATCACCAGAGTTCTATCGCAAAGGCATAAATGAGCTTCTTATTAGATGGCAGCAATGTATAGATAATAATGGTAATTATTTTGATTAAATAAATATGTTAAATTAAAAAAAAAACGAATTTTTATTTTTCAGTACAAATCGGCAATTTCATACTTTAACCCCTAATATTTTATAGGTGGGAATTTTCACGAATTACTTACTCTTGTCGGAATTAAAGAATGTTTCCAAATTATTTATCTCTAGTTTAAGACGAGGGAAACCTTTAAGAGATGATACTTTTCATACTTTTTTTAGACATTCGCTTATAAACCGTAAGAGCGAGCGAAGAAAACCTTCAACGGTGGAAAACTTTCGAGATATTTGAACGAATCTTGCTGGCAACGTTATAGGAGAGGGCAGCGGAGTAGCGCACGCGCGAGGCCACTTCGCGTGGCGGTGTCGACGCGTTCGTTCACGTTGGCCGTCTACGCGACACGACTGATCAAGATCGCGATAGCGCAACAATACACGGGAAACTTTTTCTTTGGCGCGATCAAGTTTGAAATGCAATAGTATGTGGTCGGATGGAATTGTGATCGGTGAGCGTGCGGGCGCGACGCGGTGAGCGCGCAATGCGCGTGCCGAAAGTGCCGCGCGTGCCCGCCGCTACGCGCGTCTTTGCGCGATGAGCGCGCGACGCACTAAGCGTTTTCTCCTGCACGCGCACAAACTGGCGCGCGTTCTTTTGCTGCCCCTAGTATTCAGCTTCGCACAAGCATAGTAAGTAGTTATTTATTTTCACAAGATTGGCTATCACCTTGGAAAGGAGATCAATCAGTTTTATATGGAAATCAGGCCAACACTTTATTTTTTGTGTCATTAGGTAAGAACAAATGACAGATTTTATCATAAAATTTATAATCTGAATTTTCTGTAATATTCTCAGGAAATCACTAAACATAAGAGAGACTTTTATTAACGAATCCATCAAAGTGGCCTGGTTTTGAGTGATTTTTTTTGAGAAGTTCAAAAGAAATCGTACTAAAATATATTTATTAATAAATTATTTTAAATTTACGCACAGAATATAAGAAAACAACTAAAGAGAGTGTTGCAGCTAATTTGTTTAACTAATGTTATACACTATAATTATTAACTTTAGTTATAGAACAGTTTTATAAAATTACAATACTAAAACAATATTTTCACGTAACAAGTTACGTTAATTTTAAAAAGAAATATTCACTTTTGACGATCTGTAATCTATCATTCTCATTCGATTAACTAAGTCAAAGATTAAAAAAAAAATACAACCGACACGTTTAAAAAATATATAAAAATATAATAATTTTCAAATTTGTCCATGCAAAATTAAGTCATATATAAGTAAGCTACAATACAAGCAATATTGACAGACGGCCGACGGCAAAACTGTAGGTTTATTTTATATTGTTTTGTAATAGATATTATGGTAATATCTAACATATTATCATATGTAATGAAATATATTACATTCTTTTAACTTGTATTTATTATATAAACCTTATAAATAGAAAATAAGTACAATTAAAGAATTTTGCTATTTTTTTTAAACTGCTTCTTTTAAATAAATGGCCATTTTTATTTATTATTGTTCATTAATAAAAATGGAAACATTAGATTAAATGAGAATATATAATGAATTAATTATGTAGATATATGGGATTTGGCTTCTTTTTTACTTTTTTTATTTTAACTTAGCATTTAGACTGATAATTGTAACCTTGAATCACAAGAAAAATGATACTTTTTTGTATTTATTCATGTGAAAAAATTCTTTATTGTAAATTAGGAGTAAGCATGTAATGTTATAATATGTAGAAGGTAGTACGAAAACGCAATGGAATGTGAACGGCACCTCGCGAAGAGTAGCTGCGAACATTTTCAACTGGCGAATTGTTAGAAATACGCAAATAGTTTTCAAGTTGTTCCAAGTTTAAAACTTAGTTAAAATGCTAATGAAGCAGTAACAAGATAATGGAATGGAAAATAGTTGGACCACTTTCACGCATTTAATTACTTAGAATTTAAATTAGATTAGCAAGATCCGTGAGAATCCTATTTTTGTATAAGGCGTAGTGTACAAATTTAATGTCAAAGTATTAATTATCCAGAGACCCGATCTGCCTGTCTGTTGTAGAATAATAACAATAATTTTTTTTGTTGGTGTCCGAATTGTCGGTGAAAAATATATTAAAAATAAAAAGTGACAATTCGGACAAGTGTCCGAATATTTTGTGTCCAAATCGTTAGTAAGTAATTGCAGAAAAGGGCATAAAGGGGTTAGTTCAAATAGTTCTATTATTGGCACCTTCTAAAAAAATATTTATAGAACGATAAAATTAAAGATATTGGATTGTTAAATACGCTCTTTTATATTTTTTAAAAAAGTACGAACTTATTACTTGGCTGATTTAAGGTTCTTTCACAAAATTTGTATTTAATGAAAGTTTAAATTTACAACTTGATTTGCTCCGTTTAGCTATCGATTTCTCGGTTCAGAACTAATAGTTTTCAGAACTTACCTATATTATCCTTGAAAAAGTTATCCCATATCCAGGATGTCACAAATTTTTACATATATTTTACACAAATTTACGAAGGAAATAAAATGTAGGGCTTGTGTTTCCGATAATGTCTCATATATTAAATAATTACGTCTGAATACATTCGTAAACCTGTTGGATTGAATGGTAGATTGCGTCGGTCGTGTCGTGGCGAGATGTCTGCTCGGCTAATAGGTTTGTAACTTAATTTAATATTGGATTTGGGTGATCCCCGCGCTAAATGCCAATTTTATCTAAACCCCACCCCAACCATGGCATTCCGTTTAGATACACATCTATTTTCGATTTGAATAATTTCAAATTTAGTTAACGATACCAATTATTTCACATGTAACGTATTTCACATCATATTTTATTCAATTTTATCGTCGTCGAGTCGTAGCATGACTAAAAAGTAGGTGGTTCCATCTTTTGATTGATTTCAATATTAGATTTAAATTGTTATCCTGATGAAAAGTATAGCATACCTACTACAATTCAAGACGTCGATATTCGTACAAAGATCTTTATACAATTTCACATTTAAAATTAATATTTTTTGCTTGCTACTTTGTCCGTATATCTTTAAAATTATAGCTTATTATATGTTATTCTGATATTTTAAGTATATCAGTACTTGAATTTTACTGTAAAGTTTCACCAAAATCACTCTAGTAGTTTTTGTGTGAAAAAGTAAGAAAGACTTTCGCATTTATAATATTTGTAGGATTATTCAGGACTTAGCGGTATGGATCCTTGTTATTGCGACCCCACTCCAACAAAAACATTTAAGTATTTATTAAACCCATAATAATACTCGAATCACGAGAGAAAAGGATAACAATTAGCCTAAATAAATCAAAAGTACTCGTTAAGAATAAAAATTAGCCCAGGGACCCTAGTCAAAGTAACGATTTAAAACGATAACGAAGTTCGTAAACAATAAAATGTATGGGATTGACAATTGATATATGCCGTCGCTAAATCACGTGATACATTCCATACATTTTATTCTTTCGAACTTCGTTATCGTTTTTGAAATATTACTTTATAAGGCCCCTGGTCTGTCTGAAATTATTCTACTAGCGAAAATTGCGCTTCGTCACAATTTGGCTTTTAACGTCCGTGTTTTTAACTTTCTTTTAAGGATATGTTTCTCTGTTTAGTGAACGTGTGACAGCTGATCGACTAGAGAACGTGACGCACACTGTAACAAGGATACTCGACGGATACGACATCAGACTGAGGCCTAATTTTGGTGGTAAGACTTCCTTAAAACTATATTGAATTAACTACAGTAAATGCTCATTTAAGGCAAAGGGGTATATATCAGTTCCCATTCATTGTTTTAGTTAATAACAGTCTTTAGGGTCTTAAAATGATTAAGTATCCGTTCCCGAGCTTT
This sequence comes from Synanthedon andrenaeformis, assembly GCA_936446665.2. Lineage (NCBI taxonomy): Eukaryota > Metazoa > Arthropoda > Insecta > Lepidoptera > Sesiidae > Synanthedon > Synanthedon andrenaeformis. Next base: position 4,504,004 of record OW387781.2, on the reverse strand, counting down.
GCACTAAAAATATTAATAAGACCAGGCTTTTCAATTATTGGGTTTTGAAGATATAAGAAGAAGTTACAATAGAATGGTAAAGCATTACTTAGACACATGAAATCAATTATTTAAGTAATTTCTTACCTGGCTTTGTATAAATGTATCTTAGTTTATGTTTTATGTTTATGTTTTTTAGTTTTTACGTAATTTATAGATGCTTAAAAAATTTTTTGCCATACTCCTTCGGGGATCTATCTTATTTATTCATTTCAACAGTTGTATGAACGACTTTATTTAGCTTAGTCGTTACAATCAATCTCTATTTATTGTGACACGTATATTATCGGCTGGCTCAGCAATGTCTACGTTCAGTACTGAAGGTGTTCTAATTACTTTCAGTATTGAAACGGTAAAGACGAAATACCAAGCGACCGATTGATCGAGTGAATAATTTTTACATAGCTGATTTGGATTTTTACATATATGTTTGTTTTAAAGCACTCAGCTGCAGCTTCTTAAAAGTGGCTAGTGTAAAAGACCAGTGCTCTTAAAAAAAAACATAACATTAGATTCGACAGGCAATTTATAAGTGTCCAAGTTATTACAGAATTACTTTAATGAATTACAATTGTTCAAATGAAAATATTAACACTTTAACGAGTCCGTCGGTTAAGTAGCTAGGGTGCTTGCCTTAACGCTCTCTTTCAGGGGTCCCGAGTTCGAATCCCGGCAGGGTCAGGGCAGGCTTTGAAAATGAACTTTTCAAAGTTAGCTCTGGTCAGGATTTGAAAGTAGTGACAGGGCACATTGCGGCAGGCCGTATAAGCCTGTGTGTAGACGACTTTAACATAAAAAAATATGTAAATATGATTTATTTATGGGCCGAACCTTGGTTTTCTAAATAAATTTCTTTATAAAATTTTGAATACATTTATATTGCTGGATGTTATCTTTATAAATGAAAATAATATTGTATCTCGGACCGATGATTTGTGATAAACTGGATGTAAGGCCTATTCAGATAGGAAATCACTTGTCGCAGTGATTACTGAAACAGGATAGGAAATAAAAGCTACGATAGAAACTAACTACATGAGGACAGGAAAATTGACTCGCAACATAATATCACACGTGCTGTTACTCTGTGAGAAGGTGTTTACTGCCATCAGACAAACTGCCCAGATTTTGACTACGAAACGTAATGTATCCTGCCTCGCATGAAACATTGTGAATCTTGACTTTTATTATTTTTTTCATCAATTATTCTCCCTTGTGTATACTGGATATAACGAATTCCCTTTAACGTTAAAGAGGGGTAAAATTTGTTTGATGTGCTTATACTAAACAAGTCACATAATTCAATGTACATGATTGAATAATAATTTGACTGAAAAGCTTGTGTATAGGCAGTTGCTACACAGAGATAACTTATTTAGTTACACAACGATATTATTTTGAAATCGAAATTCTAAGACGCTTTCTGTTATTAATCCGTTATTAATTAAAACTAGCTCCACTATAATAATATACTGTTGTTCACTGTTATCTGAAGTGAAGTGATTATAATTAATCATAATAATAATCTTAATGGCTCTAACTTGTATGTTACCTGTATTTTAGGAATAACATAGCGTACTGGCAGTGAAATATATAAAGAGATAATTTTGAAAAGTTTGTTTCAAAGTTAAAGCGTTGAAAATTTAATTCTAATTGCTGCGTTGAGTCTCATGTTTATTAAATCCTTCTCAGATCTAAATACATGTAGATCCACAACATATGTAATATAAGTAAATCTAAACTATATTGAACTTGTAATTGTGTATAAACAATCACGACTCGTCATAGATGGGGAATCTCAGAATTGCAAATGTTCCTATGACAGGTTGTATTTCCAAATACGAATAAGACGGTCGCAAACGTATTAACCTACCTATACGAGTATTTGTGTAGAGTCAAATGAAAACAGCGGATGGAACAGTGGTGCTTCACTCGGGAACATGTTATTACACTCCTCCAAGCATAAAACATATTCAATATTGAATTTAGCATTGTAAACACGACTCGATTTGTCAGCAGTATCCTGAATGCACCGCCTCGCGCGTAGCTAGGCCTTTTAGTTGCTTCGTTGCATAAAATATTATTGCTTTTCAGGCGATCCGTTGTACGTCGGCATGGATCTAACCATCGCTAGTTTCGACGCTATATCAGAAGTTAATATGGTAAGGTACATTTCTCCTTTGTATAAAAATATTTTTAAATTGCTGTATTTTCATGTATTTGCTGTGAGCGGAAAAAAACTCTAATACTATATAATAAGTATGTTGACTTCAATACTTTGAATAAATTCATAAATAAAATTTTCTTAGTTATATGTCAAGTTAAGATGATATGATAATGTCACTTTTACTTTAGCATATAGCACTTGATGGCTAGCATCGCCTGTTACACAAGCAACGTCATAGGTGCTGTGGGACTAAAGATAAAACATTAGAAAGGGATATGAAAAATGGGCTCTGCCATTCCTTACTCTCACTGAAATACAACAGCAAACATGCTGTTATTTCACGGTGGCCTTTTGTAAGGTGGTGATTACTGTCGCCAGGCTGGCTACACAAATGATTGCGAAACGCAGTGTGCTCTGGTACTATTTGCAATTACTTACTAAGATCAGAGCCATCTTCACAGAATTTCAAAGACCAGAAGTCTAAGAAATCCAAGTTTTGTGTAGAGAAATAACGGGACAAAAAGTCTCAAAAGTTCTGTGTACAGAACGGTATGTTACATGAATTTCGCGAACGCCTTATTTAGTTTCAGCTAATTTTAGACTCGCAATTTTTAGCGAACGCTTTATTTATGTTTTATAATTTATTATTAGATAAATTACGAAACCTCCTTTTTTATTTGTAGAAATTTTCTGAGCCACATTTTTCAGCTAAAGCTTTATTTAGAGTTTCATAATTTATCATTATGTACAATTTGTTAATCGTATTTTTCTTCGTTGACCTTTTTTGAGTTTATTTCATTGCTAACGAAGTCCATATTTAATGTACATACTTAGTATAAAATGAAGTTGCTTCATCTGTCTGTACACTTAGATCTTTACTGGGTAGTTTTCTACGCAACGGATTTTGATGCGGTTTTCACCATGCAACGTTTAGAGAATCCCATCTAGAACATTTTTGTATACAAAAATGAACTGGGGCGAGTCACTAGTTAGAATAGTAAATACTGCCTGATGGTATGTTAGATGAATTTCGCGAATGCCTTATTTAGCTACTGGGAGTTAATTAAGTTTATTAGATTCTTGTCAAGTCTTCATTAGTTGAATAGTTTTTTTTTCGCAAATAGCAAAGGCATGACTTGGAGACAATTTTAACACAATAGAAAAGTATTAAGTACAAGTAGCGTTAATCAAGTTTCCTGACGTCTCAAGTAGCTAAATTACTCGTGAAAGCATCCTCTAACGACTGTTGTTGCAAGTTGGTGCCGAGATGACTAATCTTATTTATTATTTGTTTCTCCATGACACTACCTGTTCGTTAACGTATTGTATTAGAAAGTAATAGTATTTGCCCGCGACATCGCCCTCGCCTCTTTTTTAGTTGTTAAAACAATTATTTAATCTTTATCGCTTTATCTTTATGTAACGACGGTGGCGCCGCAACTTTTAGTGGTAGTGGTCAGTAGCACTTTTTTTTTTATATTTCTAGACGATCCCTCGGGAACCTGACATTTTTCATGATAAAAAGTATCCTATATGTTAATCCAGGTAATAAACTGTCTGTGTGCCTAATTTCATCCAAATCCGTTTCTGCATAAAAATTAACAAACATCTATCCTTACAAAATTTCGCATTTATAATATTAGTAGCACTAGTAGGATATTTTTGTAAGGCGTTAAATTTTTATTTTTTATTTTTAGATGATCCCTTGGAAACAGTACTTTTTCCGGATAAAAAATACCCTGTGTCCTTCACTGTAACCCTGACAACGTGTAGGCAAAACTTAAGGATAATCAATTAAGGCGTGAAAGCGTAACAAGCTCACTTTCACATTTATAATATTAGTTACTTAGGATGTCTCGTACATTATTAAAGCAAACTCCCATAGCATTTTATCAACGAAGGCGAAACTGATTGATCTACTTGTAAGTGGACAACGGTTGCTTCGTTGTAAGCATGTTTTGAATTGCGGAGGACCTTGTCATTACAAGCTCTCAAGTCGACCGTCCATCATAATTCATTAGGCTTTTAATAGCAGCAAAAGAGAGCAAGGCCGCGGTCACTTGACACAGTTTGAGGGTCGCCGATTGTTGAGGGGCGGCGAGCTGACTCAACCAATCGATGCCCGCCTTTGCTTCGCCGCCACTCGCCGCTTGCCATCATTGAGGTCGCCGCCCATTCGTACCTTCTTATATACAACACACAATATTTACACAAGCGATGTATATGGCTGATTTATTCACGAGATACAACTATCTCTCAGGCGCCCTGCACCTTTATAGCGCATCAAATACCCATTCGCAATTTGAAAGAAAATGAGGCATTTCAGCGTTATACGAGATTCATTCACTAAGGATTCACTCTTCTTTCAGGATTACACGATAACATTGTATCTGAATCAGTATTGGAAAGATGAAAGATTAGCTTTCGGTTTGTCAGAGGACGTCCTGACTCTATCAGGAGACTTTGCTGATAAGATCTGGGTGCCGGACACTTTTTTCGCTAACGACAAAAATAGGTGAGTGTTGTTTGAAACACAATAGATTTGCGAGAATCACTTGTATTATAAAATCTATTTCATTTTTTTTAAATTTATTTATTTATTTACTGGAACATATATCTAATGTAGTTTAATTGTATCAGATAGAATTCGAAGCCAACGAAATAATATAATAATTAAAATAATACATATATATCGTTCTTTCAAACAATCATATTATATGACTATTATGCACTTTGACACTCGTATTATTTAGCACATATATAGGTAATCGAACCATTTGGACGTTCTGTCATGTGAACAGCCATGTCCCTGAACGAAGAGAAACATATAAATAAACATGTCATATCTGTATAACATGTTATCTATACTTATACCAATTTATAAAGGGGGAAACATTTGATTGTTTGTTTACATTGAATAGGCTCTGAAACTATTGGACCGATTTGAAAAATTCTTTCACTGTTGGGAAGCTATATTATTAGCGAGTAACATAGGCTATATTTTATAAAGTTAAGCGGGCGAAGCCGCGTGCAACAGCTAGTGTGAAATAACAGCATGTGTGCCATAGCCATAGAACATTTTACCTTATCCATTCCTAATCTCTCATCCTTAATCCTACTATGGTCGGCAGCGGCTACGTTGCCTGTTATAGGCGACAGTAGCCACCTATCATCAAGTGGACCGTCAGCCCTAACATAAAAACATAAATGACCCTAACATAAAAACTAGACACCCGCCTCCAGCTTTGCATCCATGTATTAATTTGAAAAAATTATATTTACAGGCCTTCTCCGCTTATCGCTTTTTCCATTGTGTAAACCGAATATTAAATCCGTTGAATAGTTTAGAATAAGTTATCGGAGAACAGAGAGGCGCACAACGACTTCATTTTATTATATTTATAGGTGTACATAAATGTCGATATAGATATGATTATCAATCATTTATTATCCAATGCAAAGCAATATGTGAATTAGTATATGATGAGTCTACCAGCAAACAACTATTTTTAAAAGTTAAAAATCTTGCCTCTATATCTGTTTAAAAATGTTTGAATTCACATTTAGGTTATTCTAGAATATTCGATTTATTTTTTATTAATATTCTTTTAAATGATTATTAAGGTATTCCCTTAAATGAAACTTGAGGTAGTTGTTGCAAAAAATTGCTTCTTTTCTATAAATGAATGAACATAAGGAACAATTAATAATAATCATTATGGCTATGAATTTAAAATCATTCCAAGATACATTCAAATGTTAATGTCGATCAAGGGCGTGCCTTTAAAAGTATCTGACCACTTGAACTTGGTAACAGAATTCAAGTATGTCTAGCCACGACATTCTTTCAGCGTAGTGTCTAGTAACCAAGCTTTTATGTTGATGTTTTCATAACATATAAGGCTTATTGAGAAGTATAAGTAAGAAAGAAGTCAAAATAGCAAATGCAGTTAATTTTGTAATATAGTGATTTTTAGTATAATCTAAACTAATATTATAATATATCTTTATAAAGAGAGAAACTCAAAAACTACTGGACCGATTTTAAAACTTCTTTCACCTATAGAGAGCCTACATTATCAGTGGGTAACATAGGCTATATTTTATCAAGCTACGCGAACGAAGTCGCGTGTAACAGCTGGTATAATATAAATAAAATAATATAAAGGTATAATATAAATAGTTATTTTCTTTGTAGTAAAGCAGACGCTAATTGAATTCTGTTCGCAGTTTCTTACACGACGTGACAGAACGCAACAAGCTGGTCCGCCTTGGTGGCGACGGCACCATCATATACGGGATGCGGTTCACGGCTACCCTCGCCTGCATGATGGACCTGCATTACTATCCGCTCGACAGCCAGAATTGCACCGTCGAGATTGAAAGCTGTGTGACTCATACACTTGTAACAAATCTGGCCGCTTCTCATGCCGCCTGCTTCGCTGACCCGTCAAACTTTAGATACACTGCTTGTTCATCATTACCATTTGGCGAATATTGGAGCCAATAACCTTGGCTCAAACATTTGGCAATCCTTTCCTTCTATAAAAATATAATTTAGTCCTTTCAATGAATAGGTAAACTAAATTGTATGTAATTTTACATGTGTGGGTTTGTAAATGGTTTTTTTTACAATCTGTACATTTTGGCATTGAAGAAGTATCAAGTCTAATCAAAATGCCTTTATGACATTTTCAATATTGGCTATTACTATGTGATGTAATACTACCATCGGAAACATTATTATTGACATAATTATTACTAAGATTTCTGAAATAAAAATTGCTGTAAGCATATGGTTTAAGGCCTTACGAAGACAACTTCGAAGGCCTCCTACATTACCTACCTATTACTTACCTAGTTGAAAGATTGCAAAATGAAACTGTTAATATTATTCTGTCACCTTGTATGTAACAAATAAATAGAGAATTTGCAAAAAAAGTGTGCCATTTTTTTAAAGTCATATTTATTGTATCAATTCAAAGGGTGACAATTATAGATAAATATTTTCATGGCTATTTAATATTTCATATTCTAAATTTATGGTCGTTATGTACTTTAACTTAATTTTTAAACCAGAATCAGAAAAAATCTAATCCAAGGCAAAATAACTACTAGTATTGAAGTATACTCTATGAACATGTCTTACGCTATGACTGCTATAAGTACATTGCCTTACGCTACAATTTACGAATCGTTGTAATTCGATTTTCCTTTGCCATTGCATTGTATATTGCCATTATTAAACCACACCTTTACCTATTGCTGAAATAGCTTGACTACCAAATTTTAGGTCTTAAGTTTTTGGTTTTTGGTACAAAAATGTTAGGAAAACAAGTTAAATATAAGTGGTGTGTCGACGATATATTCAGCATTGTTTAACAAAAAGAAAAATTCAAAACACTCTCTAGAGTTTTGGAAAAGGAAAAAACGTAATTCAAGTTAACGAAACAATTAGAATAAATTGTGTTGAAATTTTCAACATTATAAAAAGAGCAGTATCGTCCACACACCGTAAAACGATGCAGTATGCTAACTTTGTTATTTGTTCGCTCTGTAGATGGGTACACGGTGTCTGATGTGGTCATGTACTGGAAAGAAAAGCCGGTACGAGGCGTGGAGGACGCTGAGCTACCACAATTCACTGTACTTGGATATGAGACCAACGACAGAAAAGTAATGAATAAAATTAATACTAATAAGGAATCAATAAACTCGTACAACTCAAAACATTTTAAATTCTACAAAGATTCTACCGCCCATTCCATCGAATAGGGCTCTCGAAGTTTAATGAAGAGAATGTTTTTATTTTTGTGATGGGACTGTATTATAAAAACAATAGGAATTTAAGTTCGATTATGAGAAAATTAAAATATAAATTTTAGTAACTTAAGAAAATTAAACTACAAATTTTAATATTCTATTTACATAAAACAGCAAAACGAACCTCAAAATGTTATATTTCTTGGATGCTGTGTTTCCATGACATGGTAACCTTGACCTGCAGCTTCTAGTAGTCTGCAAAACACCCAACTCCTCAGCAACTTACAGCAAATATTGCGTGTTTGGGCTCAATAGAAAGTCGGGGGTTAGTTTATATATAGCTTGTTAAGGTAAAACATGATTATTTTTTTCTAGGAAAAACTGGCGACAGGTGTCTACCAGAGGTTATCACTTAGCTTCAAGCTTCGCAGGAACATAGGTTACTTCGTGTTTCAGACGTACTTGCCATGTATACTTATCGTGATGCTGTCGTGGGTATCATTTTGGATCAACCATGAAGCTACATCGGCCAGAGTGGCATTAGGTGAGAAGTAATTGTAAAAGATAAATCAAGGACGTATAAAAAACGCGGATAGAGTTTTTGTACGATGATATCAATAATAAAAACTTCATTATAATATTTTCAATGTAATCAATTTTTTTCTTTGCAACAATCAGTAAACTTTCATACAGTCCACTCGTTCTACATATAAAGGCAAGCTCGTATCTAAAGCAAAATGATTAGACTAACATTGGGTACTTACTTCAAAGTAAGTTGTAAGGATTTTATGTAAAGATTTGTCATATTTTTAAGTAAAGGTATTTTTATGTAACAGATTTGATGGTAGGTGGCTACCGTCGCCTATTAACAGCTCCCCTATTAGCAGTGCCTAACAATCTACTCTACAGGCTACAAGAAAGTTGATGACCTGAACGTCAAAAACTTTTTAAAATACAAGAAATAACCTTGTTGGTATCAACAAGGTTAACTTTGTCAAGTTTATGTCTTTTACGCTAGGCACTAATGGAATGCTAAAAACGAATAAATGAATTATGAATTTTATCATTTATTGCTATAATGTCACTAAATGATGTAAATGATGAATCATACTCTCCAATCAAGAGTGAGATTGAGATTCAAAATTACTTGTATGCGTCTGCTGTTTCAAAAGTGCGTTAATATGGATCCATTTTAATCTGTCTCAGGAATAACGACCGTGCTGACCATGACTACAATCAGCACAGGTGTAAGGAGTAGTCTGCCGCGAATCTCCTATGTGAAGGCCATCGACATCTACTTGGTGATGTGTTTCATTTTTGTGTTTGCGGCGTTGTTGGAATACGCCGCAGTAAATTACACGTATTGGGGAGCCAGAGCGAGAAAGAGGGCCAAGTTAAAGAATAGAGAGCAAATGTCAACAAGCACAAGTATGGAGAAAGATTTGAAATGTTCCGGTAAGTGGTTTTATATTAGTATTTAGAATCCGAAATGAATGTGTTCAAACAATTTTTATTTGTATTTCAAAGTCAATGCTCCACTTATGATATTAAGAAAGATAAAAACGTAACTTAAGTGAAATATAAAACAGAACATGGTAGTCATACCAACCGAAAGGTACATAGTAATTTTATTCTTTTTTATGTTACACTTTTTATGGAAACTGTCAACTATAGCACAAGCAACGTCACAGGTACTGCAATTGCGCTGCCGACCATAAAAGGTTAAGGCTAAGGGATTGGGAATCGAACCCAGGACCCATGAGACAGAGTGTCAAAGCAACCACCTTAATCACTCGGCCAATGGGCTCGTTAAAGAAATGCCGTTTAAGGCAAAACCCCCACACATCAAAAGTATGTTGTAGGGAAGGAAATAGCATATTGTAATGCATAGAAATACTCTTGCTTTTTTTTCTGTAAGGCGTGGTTTCTGATGTCAATGGGGCTGCCCTGTTTGTAATTGTTGAACGCAATGTGCCCTGTCCCATTTAATATGTGTAGAAGATTCAATTATTTGAATTTAGATTAGTAATTTTATATTCTTTTAAATAATAGGTTCTAGGTCTCCAGAAGAAATAATAGCGCTCCGAGAATGCACTGGCAGCACAGGGCGTGCGTCCCCATTGTTGGGGCTTCGTTCGAAGCCACTTCACATCGCCGCTGGTGCTCCGCCATCTTTGAGGTTACAGAGGGACTACACGCATCTTCGGTATAGAAATCGGCCACATTCGCGAAATTCGAGAAGTAGGTATATGTTTTATTAAAAGGATAGGTAAAGAAAAACCTTTAACTCGTAATAATGTTAATAACAAATATCTTTTCAAACATCTACTTATTGCGTTAGGTATTCAAAATAATTAAATACTTAATTTAGTAACAAAGTGTTTTTACAAATATAATTAAAAAAATGAAACCTAGTGAATTAAGTAGGTATAAAATATAAAATTAAAATTAATTAAAAGTAGTTTATAAAATTTACCTTTATAAATGTAGAAATTGTTTAAATTTTCACAAGAGCTTTTTTGATAAAGGGTGATAAAACTAATTCATTCCCTGAGTTTCAAGCCTAATATCTCTATTCCAAATTCTATATTTTCTAAAAATCAAGAAGATTTTAGGATGCTAAGAAAACATCGCACAAAGTCAAACAAAGTCGGAAATTTTTTTCTTATATTAATATGTATAATTTATTTAACAAAACAATGATAAAACGAATTCTTTTTAATGCTATATTTTGACTGTAATATATTTTGTTTAACATTAAATTTTACTGATTTGTTAGTAAATATATAAATCATTAATTTCCAGACGGCTCCACCAGCAAACCGAAGATGATACATGCACTCCGCCGCGGTGCGTCCGCCATCAAGGCGTCTATGCCGAAAATTCGCGACGTTAACGTTATCGACACCTATTCACGTGTCATTTTCCCAATCAGCTTTCTATTATTTAATGCAGTCTATTGGGTGTTTTACATTTTTGATTAAAAATTATACTACATGCAAATATTCGCACGAACTCGCAACTGTTGATGTTGACAACTGTTATTTATGTACAAAATTTATATTAGCGGGGCGTTCTCTCGTTATGTCATGCGTCATAGAAGAATGTTTTATTTAAAAGAATGAAAAGCTAAAGTTGTTCAACTGCATTCAATTCAATAGTTATTTTTACACTTATTTACTTACTTAAAATATTAAGTGATATTTTCAAAGCAGTTATAGCGATTGAGTTCACATTGGAAACCGCAAATATCTGAAAGTACTTTATTAATACGATCACATTTTGCATACACGTTTGTAGGGGTGCAGAAAAGGACATAGTGCAGAAGAGGTCTTGCATGCAAAAAAAAATAATACTATTTTCAAGTGATCATATAAAAATTATAAAAAAAAAACAAAGCCTGACAAAAATATATGAGCAATAAAGATTAAACAATCGCCGGCAAAAGCTAGTGTTAATATAATTCACTGATAATAAAAAAATACTTAAGTGCATTTGAGACAATTATATCTACTATATAAAAATAAGTCGGGTTTTCCTTCCTGACGCTATAACTCCAGAACGCACGAACCGATTTCCACGGTTTTGCATTCGTTGGAAAGGTCTCGGGCTCCGTGAGGTTTATAGCAAAGAAAATTCAGGAAAAATTTCCGAACGAACGAAGCCATCTGGTGGCGAAACGGAGTTCGCCGGGTCAGCTAGTGAGATTATAAATATGAAAATACTTGTACTTGTAAAGACTTATAGGGTACTTATAGGACTTATAGATACTATAAGTAAATACTTATACGATATATTTCTCCTATAGATCAGTCTAAGCCTGGTGTGGAGATCTTTCGGTACTTGAAATTTTTAAGAAAGATAAAACTTTTGTCTGTTATCATATATTATTTTTCGTAAAAATAATTATTACTCTATCTCTATACTGTGGGGAATTGTCGACGTTAATAGTTAACAGTTGAAATTGATCAACATTAACAGGTCAGCTCGTGAAAATATTTTATGCAATAAACGAATGCGGTAATAATGCAATCTTATTAAATCTGAAGCTTAAGATAGCTTGGTATCTTATACATACCAGAAAGAAGTTATATTACTATGAGAAATAATATAACTTCTATCTGCTTATTACTAAACATTATTATATAGTAATGTGTTCAAACGAAATAAATAAGGATTATACGAAAATATAACAAATAATGTTATCGTTTTTAAAATAATAATTGCAATATTTTATTTGCATAATTGAAGTGTTTCCCTTGAAATGTAAACAAAAAAGATTCAGAAACATGAGTTTTCTTGTGTATACATAAAATATACATATACATAAAATAATTTAATATAACTAATATACCCATTAATGATTTAAGAGTCCATGGATTAATTTTAAATTACCAGCTAGGTTATTATTTACATTTAAAGAATTGTTTCTTAAATTTTAATTCTGAAAGGAAGTTTTGCAAAAAAAATACTCCATTAAACTACGATAATATTTTTTTTAAGAAAAACGTTGTCAGACAGGGTGTCGGTCCAATGGAATCTGGTGAATGTGTACTAAACCACTTAGTGCTAGGTGGCTACCGTCGCCAGTACCGACGCCACAGGAGCTTCAAGTGCGCTGCCGGCCATAGTAGGTTTAAGTTAAGGTAAAGGTATTTGGGAAATGAACATTTACTCACCGCAACACGACAGCACACATGCTGTTCTTTCAGACTAGTCTTCTGTAAGGAGGTGGTTCCGGATAGAACTAGGGACACTGTGCCTGCCGCTACTTTTCAGCTCCAGACCAGAGCCAACTTAAAAAAATTCATTTCCAAAATTGGTCCTACCGGGAATCGACCCCGATACTGGATAAATAGGCTCGTTAAATGTTTTATAAATTGAATATTAGAAATGGTCAGGACCAGAATGATTTTATTTTTAATTTTCCATTAGTGTTTTTTTTTATATAGATTTTCTTACATAAGAAATAATAATACAGAAATTTGTTTACATTTTAGGAAAACGAGTGAATTTAAATTATTATAAATTTAATTACAATACAAATGTAGGTGATTAAAATCGTATGCCATATCTACTTATATATATCGCATTCAATATAGGCTGAGTCATCGCTTAGGAAAACTTGTGTATACATATAAGAAGAAATGTATTGAATACATTTCCTTCTGTAGAGACATTTTAGATGCGTAAATAAAGCGCTGGAAATGTTCCTATAGATAAAGAAAGAAAATATTCAATTTATATTCCAGATATAAAATTAATGACTCAACCTATATAATGAAACTGCCAATTAATTAATAATTGATTTAAAACGCAACAATTAAGTTACAATTTAATTGTAATTACGAATGCTTAATAAATTATAATATTATATTTGAAGAGTTTTCCAATAGGCACGTTCTATCAAGATGCAGTTATATAAATTAATTTGTTTTATTGTTATTTAAAAGCGGCAAAATAAGAGCGAAACCACACTGGCGTTGCCAGTGCGTTGCATCGACGCTGCGACGCCTAAACGGTGACACCCCATTGTTCTTCCTAAAGGCTGAGGCCCCATTAGTGCGTTGCGTTGCGTTGGGTCGACGCTGCGACGTTTTACATATATTTTTATGATGCGTTGCGTCGTCGTCGCACGCGACGTTAAAACGGATCGTCGGACAAGAGACGAAGCGGATATCGATATACATTTTATATAACTGAAAGTTCACCTAAGATGCTTCGCTGCGACTGCGTCGCATTTGTTCGTATCGTCCTAAGCAATATCTTCTAATTAAATTAAAAGAACGAATGTTTGAACGTGCCAGTCTTAACAAAAGTTGATTTCTTATTGTTTCGTAAGTTAGCTGTAATGTAAAAAATATTAGTTAGGGGGTCTAAAGAGATGTAAAATTAAATGTTCTTACCTATGATAACAATATTTTATGATAACAATATTTTTAACTTTTATTAATTCGATACGTCACAGGTACAGTTTGTATTGTAATCTCACAATAGTGGGATAAATAACTGATGGGATATAAGTGGCTATACATTAAAAAGTTTTATAAATACTAAATGTTACTAAAACCTACGGGCCTAATTTGATAATGTGTCCGATCTACGCATCTTTTAAGGAAAGAAATTATAAAGATTTTTAATTAAAAAAATAATAATAATACTCGTACGTGCCAATATAATATGATTTGAGTAAAGTTAATAAAATTTATTGTAAATAATAAGTAAGTACGTAGTAGGTACGTCGTAGATGAGATAGTAAATTGATGTATTTTTTGTTTATTAGGAAACGATGGCAAACGAATAGTTCTATTATTATTGTAACATAATATGTTTTAAATAATAATAATAATAAAGTTTATTATGGAATTAATATTGACTTTCATATTTGAATATTCGTGTCGTAATTTTTCAATAATTTCACCTCTATGCTTCTAAAAATCTTAGTCCAGTAGTAGTTATGATTCGTTTAATATCTCAGATGAGTCTACAGATACAATTTTAATATACACTATAATATGGTTTCCAGTTGTGAAAACTAACCTTAATCCTTACTATGTTCGCCTGCGAACTAGCAGCACCTGTGGCGTTGCTTGTGTTATAGGCGACGGTTGCCACCTAGCATCAAGTGGACTGTCACACCGTCAGCCGATCTTTACATAAAATACTATAATTTTGACAATCAATTGGCAACGAATTGACAAAACAAATTTACATTTTTTCTTGTTTTTTTCTATAAATTTCGAAGGTTACATTTTGTTAGATAGAATTATATTTTGCACGCGTTTCAGCAGGCAGTTCTTAGCTGTTGGATGATATCTATCTTCGATAAGTAAGTAGAGAAGTAGTCCTATGCAAAAAACGTTCGGTTGCCAACAGGGCATACGAAGTTTCAAATGCCATCAATGGTCTACGATACACAACAGTGCTGCCTCTCCCGGACGGAAACAGAACTAAAATAGTTTTTCTCAAACCCGCACCAGAGGTCATTGCGATTTTCAGAAAATAAATGATGATCACGTGTTCTTACTACAAAGGAAAACGCGAAGAATACAAGAAGACTAATCAAAAACATTAATGTAAATGTTTTATGATGACAAAAAATAAATCAATGACATTGAAATGTTAAATTGTATTTAGGATATTTCACTTTAAATATATACTAAATATAGATTATATTACAGTAACTTATAAAATTTAATTAAATGAAGCTCATTGTTTTTAACACAAGGGAACATAAGTTACCTAAGCAAAGCTCGGGGCAAAAGGGTTAAAAAGATAGTAACCATACCGTTAGCGCCATCTATCCTATAATTACGATAACATTCTCATTTCTAAGAGGTTAGAGTAGCATTTAATTTAGGGTAGGTACCAAAAGTTCCCAGTGCCATCTAGTCCTTATTATTATGACAAATTACGTTGTGACAATTTTTATTTCGTTTGCATAATAGCAAAAATAGAAATCACGAAATATTTTTTAGATGTTTCAACATACACTTCGCAGCTACAGATTAATATGAAAAATACTTAATTTATTTGTCTTAAGTAAAAACTTAAGTTTTTTTTGCTTCTTATAAAAACACTACATTACCGGAGGATTTTCAATAGTCTAATTTCGATATCGATTCACAGACAGACATTATTTTAATAGTTGTTTTCTTTCGTTATAAGTGTTTTTATTTTATATATAATACAATATATACTTAGTTAGATATAGATTTAGTAAAAATTAATTATTTTAACATTACAAACAGACACTTCAGTTTTATTTATTAGTATACTTAGATACCTAATCTAAAAGAGTTTTTGATGACACATGAATTTATAAAATCATTAAAAATTTTACGGTTTACATGACATTATTAAAAAAGAAACACGTTTAAAGCTATTTTCAAGTTTGTTTGTTCATTTCAATTAATGAAACAAACTTTGTTTTAAAACTATTAAAATACGAAGTTTCATAAAAATGACCGGTGGGCAATTTTCATTTGTCTTGTGCGGGGTTTCTTCTCGTAGACAAATTAAGTTTCTGAAACGACTGTTTAAGAATGTGCCCATTGTTGCATAACAAAACATAACGAAATAGACGATATTTATAATGTATTCGTCTATTTTGATCGGGTGTTATTCTCAGAAGACGAATACAATACAAACGATGAGATTTATTCGTATATACAGGGTGGAAAAATAAGTCGGGCCCTGGAGGGAAATTATACCTTAAATCCTTAAGCTAGCTCATTTTACATAAAGGAGACATTCCTTTATTTTTAAAAAGAAACAAAACTGCATTCAAAGATTTTTTATTACTCGCTTGGCTCGCCCGGGACTCAACCCAACTAAAATTAAAAAAAAACAAACACTCGCTGTTTTATTATACTAATCGATAGGATTATTATTCAGGATAAAATTTCTCTAACAAACATTTGGTCTTAAAAATAAAAATGATCGTAAAATTTAACATTAACTTTATTTTGTTATCAATTTGTTACACTTAAATTATTTAACTGATAAATTGTTCGAAATGAGCCCCCTCGTTCCGAATACACAAATTTAGTCTCCGTTGAAATTCATTTCTTGTAGCCTTCAACAAATTGTTGTGGTGCATGCCCCTAATAACATTTTCTACAACCCTTAGCTCTTGCACAGTGTCATAACAGTTTTCATAAATAACATTTTTTACATTACGTTCATTAAAGAACTTGTGTACTAAATAGGTATTCTTCATGGATATCTTGTACGACAGACGAGAGTAAGACCAAATGTTTGTTAGAGAAATTTTATCCTGAATAATAATCCTATCGATTAGTATAATAAAATAGCGAGTGTTTGTTTTTTTAATGTAGTTGGTTCGAGTCCCGGGCGAGCCAAGCGAGTTTTAGAAAATCTTTGAATGCAGTTTTGTTTCTTTTTAAAAATAAAGGAATGTTTCCTTTATGTAAAATGAGCCAACTTAAAGATTTAAGGTAGTTTCCCTCCAGCGCCCGACTTATTTCTCCACCCTGTAGACAGAAGAGCGTGGTAGCATCGGGGCGGGCGGCGGCGGCTTCATTCATCGACGGAAGCGCAGACTGCGCGGGACGCACAGAGGCTTGAGGGGCGAAGGGCGGGCGGGCGGAAAGCACAGATTCCAGGCTCTGGCTCGTGTAGTGCTTAACTAAACCCCGACTTAGGAACATCTCTTTGTCACAATCAACAAATAAGCATTGAAGAGACTTACATACAAATTTGGTGGACAATTTAATGGATTTCAGTGTGTTGAGGTGAACGATATTATTGTAAACTCAGTTCTTTGGAAACTGGTATTTGACCAGCATTGTTTTGGTGCTATTCTTGAAAGGTTTTTATTAACGGCATGCTACGTGTGAGACTCTAAACTAGGTAATTATGTTTTACCTTAACTAAATTCTAATGCATGGAAATATTTTTTAAATTTAATGTGTGCAAAATTAAAAGGAAAAGAAATAGTAAGATTTCGTTGAGTTAGTTAATGAGAGTTACTAAAATTAGATTGTAGATAAGAAGGCGTTGAATGAAAGAAAGAAGATGGCTGTGACGTCGTAGTTTGATGGTGAGTTCCGTGGGCGGCAGGCGGTGTTGGGTTTCAGGCTATTATATTGGGTTCAGATGGGAGAGGGGGTGGAAGTAAGGCGTGCGGGGGCCAAGCGTGGGCGAGAATCGCGCACTTCGTCCTATGTATTGATCGCGAAATAAATTTCACATGTATTTGCTAAATATTTTTTTTTAAAAGGAAACTAATTAATCTTGTTTGTTTATTTAAGACAATGCTCTTAAATAAATTTATCAACATCCATACTATTCTTGTCAAATTGGTTTTGGTGTTCCGAATTTGAAAGCACTTCTTTTGGCACCTTCTCATAATCTTAAATATTCACACGATTTACAAACACAATCAGATGCCCAAGGCTTATAATTTTTGCCCAAATGCATCCCAATATATATAATAAAATATATATATTTTTAATGAACTCTGATAAAACTTTTCTACAATCATTAACTATAAACATATTTCCCACATGTGTAAATAAACTTGGATTGTTTAAACAACCTCTCCTTGAACCAGTCATATCGCAAAAACTAGATATTATTCTTAACAGAGTATAATATGTATGTACGTTATCAACGAAAAATTATCCACGAATAAGCTTAAATGATGAAAAACAAAAACAAAGCAATATATCAAAAATTATCCCATATGTTAATCCAGGTAATAAATTATCTGTGTGCCAATTTCCATCCAAATCCGTGAAGTAGTTTCTAAGATTAGCGTGCACAAACGCACAAACATATAAAAATTGCAATATCTAATTTTTTTGCCTCGGTAACAAGCACAACGTGTACATTTTTTAAAAAGATTTAATGTACAGACACGACCCGTTTACGCTTTTATTATATGTATAGATAGAACAGATATGTTTTAAGTAGACTTAAGAATTTCCTCTAACAACTCAATTAAATGTGTGGAATGATATAAAAGCGTCTACTTATAGTATTACAAGAGCTCTTGTTTGTTCTCATAAGTCCAGATAGATACATTGAAATAAAATATTATTTATTTCAATTCATATTCTTTACAAAGGAAGATTTTCCTTTCAGAAGTGGTGAGAGCGTACGTTTTTAAAACTTGACTAAAATAGAAATTTTTATATTATTTGTTTTCCTACGATTTTATAATATTGTACATTTTTATTTATGTTTTATTATTATAACACTGAGATATTATGAAATTCAGAAATCAATGAATTTAGTCGGCAACCGGACAAATCCAATATTTGTTCGGCTCAACAAATTTTTGGAATCGATTTGCATATATATACAGGTGGTTCAAAAATCGTGGATCAAACGAAACAGGGACGTAGAGGCGGTTGGTTATTTACAATAAAAAATCTCTAGTCCTACCCTAACTCGATCTTATTAAAAATTATGATCGATTTTGATGTTTTTTTAAAAAACACCAAAATTTCTACTAATTAGTCAATTTAAAAAAAATTCATTTAAAAAAAATTAAAAAAAAAAGTTGCTTCTAGGTAATGTATCATCTCACTACAAAAATGCTTTTATAACAGTAAATACCATGGTTTATGAGTAATGGCAATTTTTTCAATATTTTTTAAATGTTATGAAAAAAAGTCTAGCTTTAGAAGCTTGCTGTGGAAAAAATGTACTACAAAAAAACGACCCTGTAGCAGAAAAACTAGCCTATTCAAAAACGATTAAAATAAGGTATAACACATAGCTGATTGGAACTAAATTTTTTAATAATTATCGTTTTTTCATAGCAAGGTCTAAACTGAAGTAAATCAGAGGAAGCATTTATTTAGGTCGAATTTATTTAGGTTGTTATAACATAATAAATCACAAAAATAGTTCGAAATTTCTTCCTTCATCTTCGACATCGTCTAATAAAGTTATTTCACAACCTACGAAATGCGTTTCTATGGGTTTGACATTTTCTTTCGCTATCTCCAGTTTATGTCTTAACTCTTGTACTGTCTGGTTCTCTTTTTCTTACAAAATCTCTTTCATGTGTCCCCACA
The DNA here is from genome assembly GCA_936446665.2 of Synanthedon andrenaeformis. Lineage (NCBI taxonomy): Eukaryota > Metazoa > Arthropoda > Insecta > Lepidoptera > Sesiidae > Synanthedon > Synanthedon andrenaeformis. Next base: position 4,484,483 of record OW387781.2, on the reverse strand, counting down.
AAAAAAATATCGAGTTTTGATCCGGAGATCTCGGTGGCCATTGGATTGTTCCACCTCGACCAATCCAACGATTTGGATACTGGGCGTTTAATGTTCTCGGACCGCCCGTCGCCCCACCGTATTAAATAGGCTAGTTTTTCTGCTAAAGGCTCATTTTTTGGTAGTAAATTTTTTCCCACAGTAAGCTTCTAAAGCTGACTTTATTTTTCATAACATTTAAAAAATTTTGAAAAAATTGCCATTATAAACCACGGTACCTATCTACTGTTATAAAAGATTTTTTGTAGTGGTGATACATTACCTAGAAGCAACTGTACAAAATGTTTTAAAAAAGGTACAATTTTTTTAAAATTGCCTATTTAGTACAAATTTTGGTATTTTCTTAAAAAAACACCCAATCAGACATAATTTTTAATAGGATCAAGTTAGGGTAGGACTCTAGATTTTTTATTGCAAATAACCGCCTCTACGTCCCTGTTTCGTTTGATTCACAATTTTTGAACCACCATGTATATAATACAAGCCCGTGATATGAAAATTTATGGGAGTAAAATCAAAATTGTTATACGAATGCGTTATATTATGTTACGTTCTATTTTTGAATATTTTACAATATCTGAAATTTCATAATTATGTATTTTATAGGTAATCGTTCGCAAGGAGTATTTATTAATGGTCTGTCATTATGAAGTTCATGTTAAATAATTATGTTCTATTTATTAGTCCTTGTGTGTCAGTGTCATATATTCTCTTGTTTTTCTTGCATTAAATTATTTAAATTAAATTATTGTCTTCTATTAAATTATTTATTTATATGTAGTTCGTAAGGAGTAAACTCCAGTCGTGCGTCGGAGCTGCCACACACACTTTTTTTGTGTAATTTTGTAAACTTCACATGATTACATAGTTTTATTGATTTATTAATGCAGAATCCATCTTATCACCTAAAGAATCTGTCGGTTTGTTCGTCACGCATCTCATTGATTCTTATAATATGTACCTATAAGGTTGATAGACAGGCTAACGACTCACTTAGTAGTAGGTGACTAGAGACACCAATTATAACAAGCATCGTTGCAAGAGTGCTACCGACCTTGATAAGATAAAGAATAAAGAATATGATAAATATTGATAAGATAAGAAAGATTAAAGATATGAGAATGGGCTCTGGCATCCCTTACTCATTTATAGGTAGTCATAAAAATAGTGGAATTACCATCAACAAAATTAATTTGGGTAAATATAGTTATGAAAAGTAGCAGTGGCGTTTCTTTATCTATTATTTATTTATACAATTTATAAAATAAGTGAATGTCCGCCTCTGTATTTCTCCACTAACTTCTTCTAACACACCCAACGGATTTGGATACTTTGTGTAGGTATGTAATTAATTTGTAGAAAAAATTGAATCGGTTCAAAGTCGAGGTCGCTAGTAGATAATGTATATATGACATGACCGCGCAGATCGTTGGTAATTTTGTCACGAACATATAAATGAACATAAGAATATATTCTATTCTTATGTTCACTTGCACTCTTGTGTGCTAAATTATCGTTCGAATCTTTTAATAAGTATAAAAAAAATTATGTCCTTGTTTTGACTGTATCTTAATATAAAAACAGGAACATTGGATAACTCGGTTAACTGCGTAGAATTCCATGCGTAGTGAATGAAGGGAGGATCAACAAGTAGGTGCTTCAAGAGAGCACCTCAATGCGCATGTCTAGCAAAGAACCCTGCCAATAAATTTCAATATGGCTGCTATTATAAAAGCTCGCCTCTCAAACCATTTCAGTGATATTAACTGACTCTTAACGATTCCGGGATTACTGTTAATTAATAAAATAAAAGACATAGAAATAGTAGAAGAAAATAAAGATCTAACAAAATTACATGCTTTGTGAGTAGTCCTTGCGTAAGAAGTGACATTGTGCTTAATTTTTAGTTAAGTTGTGGTGGTGACAATCTTTGATAAAAATACTAGGATATGTCATAAAAACGTAAACCTAATTTTAACTTTAAGTGGTTAACATTGATGTGCTTAAAACTAGTAAAATTTTATAAGATTTTCGTTTAGTTGTGCCCTAGTGTTATTTATAGCTTTATTGGAAGAAAACCATGCAACTCTTACGAGATTAACAAGTAGGGTAAGTTTTAAGAAGAACCCAGCACTAACATTTTATTGAAATTATCATTTTTTTTCGGCTTCCTCCTCATATATCACTTTTTCCATTAGAGAAAACCTTATCAAAATCCGTAGGACCCCTACGGATAAGAGAAGTTATAGCTGATTAACAGACTGAGCGCAGCTACTTTATTTTATGAAATTCAAAGATATTATTATTCAAGATATTCAAGATCATCTACGTCTATAACTTATAGATCATCATCTCAGCCGGAGGACGTCCACTGCTGGACATAGGCTACCCCATAATCTATATAAATAAAATCAGAGTGTCTGTCTGTGATTTGCGAAAAACTGCCTCAAACTAAGCTTAGAGAGTCATTCGCATGCTGTTAAAACGTAAATAACTTTTTTTAGAATTTTTGTCTGTCTGTCTGTCTGTCTGTCTGTCTGTCTGTCTGTCTGTCTGTCTGTTCGGGGTAATCTCAGAAACGGCTGAAGCGATTTCGATGAAACTTTGCAGACATGAAGAGGGGGTCGTCAGGAATAACATAGGCTACTTTTTGTTTATGTAAATTGCGGTACATACACCAAAATAACATTTTTTACAATTTTTGTCTGTCTGTCTGTTTGTTCCAGCTAATCTCTGAAATAGCTGGACCGATTTTGACGGAACTTTTATTGGCAGGTAGCTGATGTAATAAGGAGTAACTTAGGCTACGTTTATTTTAGAAAAAATACACCCCGGACGAAGCCGGGAGCGGGCCGCTAAATGTATTGCTAAGCGCAAAACTCGAGAACGGGTGGACCGATTTTAATTCTGTCTTCACTCATGGACAGAGGGATAATCAGGAAAGGTTTTTACGTTAAAAAAAATGCACCTCGGGCGAAGCCGGGAGCGGACCGCTAGTTCTAACATAAAAATATTTTATGTAAGTAGGAGAAAGTATGCTTCGTACGGTTTTTACATTTTTATTTTCATTTCGGTTATTTCATTAAATAATTAACTGATTGCATATAATACTAGTATATTTATCTGAGATTAATATAAAAATTATTTAATGCACAATTATGACTTACTCAATCTGGAATTCGTACGAATCTGCCCCATATGTGGGGTACATTCATACAGTATGGACTAGTTTCGTACAAGCGAATAAAACTACAAAAAGAATCAAAATTCTTTTATTTGGCAAGAAAATTAAATACATAAAATTAAATTACTGCTTGGTTACGTGTTTTCCTTGGCTTATAACTTCATATCATGTTTCTGTAAAAAAAAAAACGAATATTAAGAAGGTTATTGTACACGTCGGCGACAAGTAGATAATATAAAGAGCCGATGCAATATTGACTTGGGGCAAGGTTTGTCATCGATACTACACGAAACTAGCCATTGGCAAATTAGCGCTCGTCTATTGTACCAGCTATACGCGTACAAACGACCACACTGTTAACTGTACATTTCAGAAATTCGAAATACTTCAAGAAAGAGAAACGTACTCCAACGCGTGTGTGATATATGTCATCGTGTTATGTATGTGTGCGTCTATGAGTATAAATTAGTTATTATTCAAAGGAGTTTTGAAACAGTATTTTTTCCTTTATGTTTGATCCAACGTCATTATTGACATTAAATGCCATATTATTGAATTCGTGGATGATAATAAAATTCACGTTTGAAGAGAGAACAAGAATATTAGCTTTGAGAGAACAAGAATAATGCGCGATAAAAACTGAAATATTTTTTCTTTTCACCTTTTCTGCATTTAAAGCCCGTCACACGTAGCTATAATATATATTAATATACCGTACTACAAAGCGCGAAAATATATTCTTACTAATCCTGCAAAGCCAGTTATATAAACATTTTTTCCGATAATACTAAGTTACCTCTTTTTTTCTTAAGACGGCAGATTTAGTATATCTTTACCTAGATGTTCATAAACAAACCCATCCCTTTTGTTCAATTTAATAACAAAGTTAAATAGATTATTCTGTTTCTTTTTAGCTTGGAAATGTTAACGATTCAAATTATTTTTTGATTTCTAATAATTCGTTGCGCAGTCATAATCTGGACAGAATTTCAAGCGCTATTAACCACCCCCTCACGAAAGACTACAACACCTGTGCTATTGTGTTTCGGTGTGTAAGTAAGTGGTGCCAAAGCCAATAAAATTAACCTCTCTCCGTTCACTTTGTCCATTGCCACTTGTCATATAATCGTCGGTAGGCATAGCTTTGAGCTTCCAGACCACAGTAGTCAGTTAGCCACCTGCTACACCTACAAAATACAAATAATTTTTTTGGAATATACAACAAAAACTTGATTGGTAGGTGGCTACCGTCGCCTATAGCACAAGCAACACAACAAGTGCTGCAAGGGCGGTACCTGAGTTTGGAAAGGGATAGGGGAATAAGAATGTAAATGAATAAATGTGTACACTTAATAATAAAATATTTATAATGGGTCGGGGAAAGCAAAAATCGTATATTTCTGTCCTGTGATTGAGAATGAAAAATGAAAAGAATGAAATGTATTTCTTCTCAAAAGAGATTAAGTAGAAAAATTAGAGGTACTAAGAAAACTAAGTATGTTGTTTCTTTTATCGGATCAGACGGAGTGAGCAATACCAACAAGCCATGCTGCTGATGAGAGCACGGACTTCTCGTGTTGCTGCCCAGGTTACCTAAGATATGACAGTTTCGGTCCACTGGTAAACTAACAACATGCCAGCTCCAATAGCGGTCTATGTAGCATCAGTCACCTTACTATGGCTATGCGGTTAGTATTCTTAGTATTGTAAAAAAAGTTTGAAGTTTAGAATTTTACATTATGGAAGCTTAATGTTTAATACTATTTTATTTAAATACTTAATAAATTATTGTAAAATTTGAATTTCTATATCTAAATGTATCTCTAAAATAATTTGATTTCGCTTTTATTTCTATTAAAAAACTCTTTTAAACAATTTAATTTTTTTTCATACTTCAGTCGGTCTCTCGTAATCGTAATCTTTTAAAATACAAGCCATAGAAATATAGTAATTGGGAACAATTTCAAGTAACGAACTGCATACAAAAATTAATAAATTCTTTGAAAATTTGTTATAATAGCTCAAATACGAGTAGAGCTACAGTTATTTTATACAGTTATTACAGTTATATGTTCTTTTTTTTGTCTAATCAGCGAGTGCAGAGGATACTCCTCCACTAGCGATCCCCCGTCCGATAAATGCATCATCGGAGACAGCAGACCTGAGGTCTTCAGGGGGTCGCGTGCCACCATACCAGCCCCCTGCTGTCGGGATAGTGCCAGCCATAATGCCTATCCCAGGCGTACGACAACATTACCCACACCGTGTTGAACCTTGGAGTAAGTAATCTTTATGGGTAACTTTTAAAATATGTAAAAATTTGCCAAATAGAACACTAATAGAAAAGTTTACATCATTTTGTTTCAATTCATAGCCATTCGGCCATGCCGATCGAGCGTGTCCTGGAGTGCACCTTTGAAATTTTTGTATTTGGTTGCTTTTAATATTTTTATTTAGATCTATTATTATTGTAATTTATTGATTTATATTTTTTTTTACGTTTTAAGATTGACGTCTCTTATTTTATCAAAACGTATATTTATTACTAAGATAAAAAGAAAGAAACATTTGCGTAAAATGTTAGTACAAATAATTTTGTCCTTAATAAATAATATCCTATTACAGATTCTGCAATTAATGAGAGCGTACAAATATTGAAATTAGATATAATTGCCTTATAATTGCTTTTTAATGAATATTAATGCATTAAAATTTTTAATAAAATTTAATGTAAATATGAATTGAAGACATTTATTGGTAACAGATCGCAGAACCCATGAGGCGTTATCGGGCGTGGGATTGATTAATAACGGGGAAGAAGACGATGGCGGATGCCACGAACCATGTTCTCCAGAACATTTTTCATGCCAGGTACGTAATTTTACCGAAGAATATGATAATAAATCTTTGTAACTTGTCAGAATCAGTATGTAGGTACATAAATTATCAAGTAAAAAATAGATAATGCAAATTGAAAACAGCTATTGCTAAAATAGACATCGCTCCCACTACATAGTTTCATCATTTAGGTACTCATAGGAAAGAATAATTTTTCCACTAAAAGATTACGTAAGGGAACGTACCCATACTACGCGTGACCCTTTCAATGGGGGGAGGGGGGAGAGGGAGTCCTAAAAATACCACGCTTGGTCACAGGGGGGATCCTAGGTTTTTGTCACGTAGTCTGTTTTACATGATTTTTACATAACTTTTTTCTTCCTAACAAATATATATTTTTCACTTGTAATTATAGGGTATGCACGCACTTTTGGCGTCACGCAGCAAGCGCCGTATTAATGAAGTCAAATATGAGCCAAATAGTTATTATTTTTACTTTCTGTTTGCAAAAAATGATTTAAAACCATGTTTATGAATTACTACTTGGAAACTAGAGGGGGTCTGGAGAAATTGTAAAAAATGGGTCTGTAGTATGGGTACGTTCCCTAAGGGTTCCTTAAGCACTGACAGATTCTTGATATTTCTTATATTTTTTGCTGGACGTGGACGCTCAATGAACTTGAATATGTAATATTAAGTGATATATTTAAAAATTATACACTCAATTTCTAAATAGAAAAGAATATCAATTTTCTGTAGAGAAAAATAATGTACAAATGACACAAGTGTCTCTCTCCAGTACGTTACTTGAAAAGTTTGGAGGAAACATTGAAGTTTACAAACTTTTTAGATATCATGCACGTGTATACAAATGGACAAGCGATGCGATGGTGTAGTGGACTGTTCAAATCAAGAGGACGAATCCGGTTGCGAACCCTCCTGTGACGAACACAAAAACCGAACCATTTGCCACAGTACCAACGTGTGCATCGCCCTAGATTGGATTTGCGATGGAGACAACGACTGTGGAGACTTTTCAGACGAGACACAGTGTGGTAAGTAACACCAAGAAGAGTGCGCTTTTCCACACATCTCTCATCATGTTAATTGAATATCTAGATATACCTACATTTGAAAACTAGCTCAACTATTATTGCATTGTTTATTTATCCTGTGTAGTATTTATGTTCTGTAAGCCGGTGCAAATATAGTATAGTGCTTCAAGGATCTGAAGGATCATTCAGCATTTTGATGACATTGAAACCGCATTTGATTGTATTATGCTAGGGATAATCCAATAAAATTTGAATTATGTTAAAAGCACTTAAGGTATAAAATACCATGAAAATATTTAAAATACTTCGCCGTCCTCCAGGTTGCGCCGGCCCATAGACGCATGACGGAAATTCTTAAACGCGAGTAAAATAGTGATCAACCACTAGTACTTCTACTGCATGTAAAATTTTTGATACGAAATACTCCACGCAATAGAATAAACGCAGAATCGTGTACATTTAATGTAGCATACTTACATTACTTACGTTTGCAGGTACCGCAATGAATTGTACGTCGGAGCAGTTCCAATGCGGAAACGGCTTGTGCATACATAAGGACTGGGTTTGCGACGGAGACAACGATTGCCGAGACAACTCCGACGAGACGAACTGTACCAAAGGAAAGTAAGTATTTAATTTTAATTGTTTGAAAATACTTACACCACTAGTGATTCGCTACTATTGATAAATTCTTTAGGCTTATCTACTCTTAAATACTATATAAATATAAAAGTTGTTAAAAAAAGATAAACGTTCTTAAAACGTTGTTTAAAACGATAACTTAAACTTCTAACTTCGCAGTTGCTAAGTTAGTTACAAACAACTAGTTTATTACGCATTATAGATAGGTACAATTCTAATTCTGCCTTTTAAATATCTTTGATTTGGCAATAAATGTATACCTATCATTTACTATTTTTATGCCCACAGGATTTCCTGTTAGAGTGTAGATAACGGTTTAGTTTATGATTAGAAAACCACATTTTCGCTTTATGGTTATGTATGTAATATGTTACAGTTGTAGTTTTCCTCACTTGTGTAACCTAAATGCAATTTTCCATAATTTGTAATAGTACGAAGGGCACTTGCATAACCTGTGACTTTGCTTGTTTTAATAGACAACGGTAGTCACCTACCATCAAGTGGACCGTCACCCTGTTTGCAGATCTTTACATTAAAAAAATATTTAAAAATTAACTTATGATATTTTTAATATCATAAGTGAATATTTTTAAGCATTTATTGATTGTTCATAACGTTAACTACATACCTGTATTTCAGTATTGAAGACCATTTCTAATATTCCATCTCAAAATCTTAAAATTAAAAAAAATTAATAAATTTTACTAACCAAATGTCAAATTTGGGGTCTATTAAAATACTACGTTGTGTGTATTTAATTGTAGAAAATCAAACTACATCAAAGCACCCTTGCAAAGTCCCCTCCGTGTCTAACAAACCCTGCACTCACTGCCAACCTAACCTATCCTAACAAATTAAGCGAGCCATACACACCGGAACACAAATAGGTTAACGTGGCGGGTGGCGATTCAATTGTCGTGCTTAATTGAATCCGCAATCTGCATACACACATTTAGAAATTGGACTGGCATTTCAAAATATGAATAGAATTCTCAAAGAATTCTACATTTAAGGGAGGGGTTTTGATAAAAAGCTTTTGTTGAAATAAAAAGTTTGAGGGATCAATTAATTCTTTTTATAAAAAGCGTTTATGTGCCCCTTTCTGGATGTATTTTTATAGATAATGAATACTTAATAAAGCAGTAAAATTCAAAATTTTTAAGCCAACTAAAATATAGGTACGTCTAGTAAATGTCTTCTATCAGATTTCATCTATTACATTAGATTCTATTATTCTATTAGATATCAATAGGTATTTTTAGTTGTCAAAATTGATCGAGTGTTTCAACGCAAATGTTTTGACACTGTTAAGTATTTTGGTCCTTCCCAAAATTATATTTAACTAATGCTTAACCACAAGCTTTTAACATAACAGCGACCCTTTATTTGGCTGTATCACAATCACTGCATTTATTTGAAATCAAAATGGTCTAAGATTTATACGAGGGGAGTCCCCTCTCAGTTTATCATTTGTCCAGCAAATAAAGTCGATAAGAAGGAGCGCCGTACGACACCATACGCATTACACACGCTACATTAATTCCAGTAATGCTTCCATTATTTATGACTATTCCGTTCATAAATATGAGGATAATTTAAGCTCTATATTTATTTGCAGTTGCTTTTAATCTTTTTTCATGAAGACCGTTGTAACAAGAGATAAATGGAACTTGTTATCTATATATGTATTTCTCTCTGTGATATTAAAACTGCCTTTTTACTTTTATGTGACTCATATGAAGGTAGATTATTGCACTCTCTGTTGCTGCTAACGTAGACAAAAGTTTCTTAAATCCTGCCAATCCCCAGTACGTTAGTGTGCTAAACTATACCTATAATAAATTTACATGGTTAACGTACGCTAAACCTTAATTTAAGAGACACATAAAAATGAGACATAAAGTACTAGAGAATTTAAGTTCTTCTAAATTCCTAAAGAAAACTCCGCGATGGCATTACGATTAATCTGTTACGATTGACCCACAGTATCTAAACATTTCTTTCATTAAAACTTTAATCTACATATTATAAATGTTTAGTCATGTTTGTTTCTCCGCTAACTACTTCTTAACCGATACTTCTAAAACGAAAGTAAATCTATTCTATTCTAAATCAGTAGTAATACCATTGCTGTTAAAAATATAACTGCTATGAAACGAGTTTATTATCTTAACGAGATTTGTCCAATAATGCTTACTAAATTATTCGTCTCTTATTAGATATAGAATATAAAGATTAAATATAGAATTTGAAATTGTATAATCAATACATAATAAAAAAAAATTGTAAACGAGCAGTGTCAGTACATGACATGATTAAAAAAAAAACAATTACACTTTGTATTTATTTATGATACTAAAAAAAAATCTGAATTTTTGTCTGTTTGCCTGTTCGTTTATGCACGCTAATCTCAGAAACGACTTACTCGATTTGAATGCGGTTTTCACTGATCTATTGTAACAAGCTTTGCGCAACATTTTAGTGCATGTTTCATTTCAATCGGTTTTACAAATAAAAAATCCGAATTCCACGCATACGCATATCTAGTGAAGTATACCTGAAATGTGTTGCGACGTCATCAGATGACATTGACGTCAACGTCATCTTTGTCTTATTATTGCTATTTAAAGACTTTTGTTTTAAAAGGAATTAATTGTATCGTGGAGATATATTTTGTTTTTATGAGCCTGTGCCACTGTACAGGGTAGGCACCGGTCTGTAGATCAATACGCGGAGCGAGGCGGGCGGCGAGGCTGCTGCCATGGCAACGCGCCCACGTACGGAGCCTGCGTCCCCTTGACTTGCCCGATACATCCAGCATCCGTGGGTTGGCTCATTATAGAATAAAATCATTGATGTGATTAACATTCACCTTGGAACGTTTGACATTTCGATATTTCGATAACTTTAGCCCGTGTCACGTGTGTTCCATTTTAAGACGTCACGAGGATGTCATTAATGCCTAAAATACTTTTAAATAAAAAAAATTAAAGAGACTTTATTTCTCCCTTTTATTGATTTAATTGGCTTAAAATTAAATCTAAATAAATTTTAAAATATCTGAAGTTTCAGGTATTGCGCCATCTACACAATATTATTTAAAAAAGGACAATGTTGTTCTTTCGGCATGTTAGAATTGTGAAAATTTAACTTTTATAATCGTTCGTAAAGAGAACTCCAGTCGTGTATCGGAGCTGACACACACAATTTTTTTTTACATGTCTATTCGGCTATCTCCAAATTTATTGTGCAATATTGCACCTTAAATAATTGGTTATTAGGTTGCGCTTATTTTGGTATAAATTGTGTTATGTCGAGTTTAGTCCTTGTTTTAATTTTGTTAATCCACCTCACAGGCGGCCTCGGCTGCTGGACTCTACCCCAAACGAGTAGGCGCTCAATTGACCTAAAAATGAAATTTGTGCTGAATAATTACACAATAATTAGATTTTAGTTCGAGATCAGAATTTTATCTGACCCAGATTAATCTTAACTCATATATTGAAAAATCTGAGTGTTCGGACAATTCTGAGTGCATACAATGTAAAATAGTGTTCGAGACAGCTTATAGAAATAACAGTGTAAATATTAGGGGTTAAAGTATGAAATTGCCGATTTGTACTGAAAAATAAAAATTCGTTTTTTTTTAATTTAACATATTTATTTAATCAAAATAATTACCATCATTATCTATACATTGCTGCCATCTAATAGGAAGCTCATTTATGCCTTTGCGATAGAACTCTGGTGATCTAGATTCGACAAACTGTGTGAAAGCATTTTGCACTGCCTCCTGAGAAGAAAACTTTTTATCACGCAGAAAATTGTCCAAATCACGAAAAAAATGGTAGTCCGTTGGAGCAAGGTCTGGCGAATACGGAGGGTGAAGAATGGTTTCTAATTGCAGTTCCTGTAGAGTTAAAACGGTTTCTCGTGCTGTATGAGGTCTCGCGTTATCATGGAGCAATAATGGTGAAGATCGATTCATAAGTCGGGGCTGTTTCACTGCTAGTTTCGCTATCATTGTTCGGAGTTCGGCGCAGTAGACATCTGCCGTTATTGCTTGACCAGATCGGAGAAAGCTATAGTGAATAACACCACGCTGAGACCACCAAACAGTTACCATTACCTTTTTATTGGTAAGCTTTGCTTTAGGACATTGTTGCGGCGTTTGACCTGGGGTCAGCCATTGCATTTTCCGCTTACGATTATCGTAAAGAATCCATTTTTCATCACATGTCACAATTCGATCCAATATTCCTTCATTTCTGTATCGATTCAACAAGGCAACGCAAGTTTCAACACGCGTTTCTTTCTGCAGATCAGTCAAATCATGAGGCACCCATTTTTCATATTTTTTTATTTTATTGATTTGACGCAAATGAGTCAATATTGTTGGTAAGGTAACGTTAAACCATGCCGCTAATTCCTGGGTAGTTTGGCTCGGATCGGCTTCCACCATCTCTTTCAAATCATTGTTATTCACCTGTGTGGGCGGTCTTCCACATGGTTCGTTCTTCAAATCGAAGTTTCCATCACGAAAGCGTTTAAACCAAAATCGCACAGTGCGTTCATTAGCAGTCCCCTCTCCAAACGCAACATTAATATTGCGAGCTGTTTCTGCCGCGTTAGTTTCGCGTCGGAACTCGTATTCAAAAATCACACGAATTTTCGAAGTATCCATCTTTATTGTCTAAGCTGAATAAAAAAAACAACTGAAAGTTGATAATCGAATGTTGCACATTTTTTAAAAGAAGAACTACATAGGTACCGTATGAAAAAAGTTTCACTCAAAAATCTCAAACCATGAAGGTTCTATGTCAATTCGAAGTACCTATTACAATAAAACGACAATTTCATACTTTAACCCCTATTAAATAAAATAGTTTAGAATGGTGACTACGGAAGTCACCATTCTAAACTATTTTGTTCTAAACTATTTTGTTCAATAGTAAACTTTCAATAGTATGGTACCTATAATATGTTCGTAACATTCCGAAAGAGACAGAAAATATTGTGAAATGATTGAACTCTGGTTATTATTATTGCTTCGGGCGGTCGTGCCATACTTACACGCTATTGGTGTAAACCTTGTTCTACTCATGGCACGACCGCCAACAGAAGGATTTTTTTAAATGTCATCACTGAAGGCAACGTTACAAAACATGAATGACTGAATTTGAGAATATCCGCTTTCCTTTGGATGTTAAAAATTTTGGGGTGATATTGGTAAATTAAGAAAATATTTGTAAATTACGAATTTCACAAAAAGTGCTATTGAACGGTTCTTGGGAGAGAATATTCTTTCAGATAAATTTAATAAAAACAAAGAAGCGTAATAGATTTGTAAACAAACACATCTCTGCTATTTTTCACGTAAAACAATAAGGCATTAGAGAACATGACGATTGTGTGTCCACGCAAAAAATGGTCAAACAGATGACTAAATGCTAATATTAATTTTGTATTTTTTATTGTTTTTCACATTTATTTTAGTAGAAATCATCAAAGCGTGTAATTAATAAAAATAATTCTTAATTTTGTTATTAAGTTTAATTTTTTATTTCTTTTTTGTATTTATATTTTATTTAAAAAAAAATGGCAAGAATTTGGCATATTTTCGTTTGGATTTTGGCAGCATTTGGAAGTTTTCGATTTCAAGATGGTCACACTGCCCTGCAAATTTGGCTCGATTAATCGTCGAACGGCTGACCAGTGAGCCAGATGCCCTGCCCACTTAGGTCTAGCCAACACAGCCAAGCCAAAATTAATGCGCGGGTGCTACAGCAGACCCGTACAGATAGAACATGGGATTCCCGTAAAGATTTCAGTGTTTTATAAAACGAATGCCGTGTTATCTAAACTAATAAAATAAAGAGAGTGTGGATTTTGTGTGAACCACTACACCTACTTAAAAAAAATTTCACTATTTGAAGGGTACATTTATTCCAGGTGGACCCTATGTATTATGTATTATTATTATTATTATTATTATCTTCCTAGCGGCTATTTCTGGTCTGCTAGAGAACCAGTATCACTTCGTCCATTGCTGAAATATTGTGATCGCCACGTAAACTAAAGCTCTCTACCTATACCTACCGCGTTTAGAAACTGTAGTACTTTTTTGATAGAGGCATTCCTCACATCTTCAGAAGCCATTGTGTGGCTTCCTAGGACGTGACTGCGCTTGTGCATCAAGGGGCCACACTCGCACAGGATATGCATTGGTGTTTCTTCTGCCTCGTGGCAGAAGCGACACTCTCCCGTACTGGTGAGACCCATTATTTTGAGGTGCCTATTGAGGCGGCAGTGCCCCGTTAGAGCCCTCGTTAGCATACACAGATTGCTCCTGCTAAGCGACATAGCCTGGTTCGTCACGTTTCGACTGTAGGCTTTTATGAGCGCTTTGGAATGGTTCAGACCTGGCAAGTTAGTCCAGCGTTTGTAAGATTTAGTAAAGCACTGGTTCCATATGGACCAGCGAGCTAGGCTGTTAGGTAGTCCGCACATAGGTTCAGGACCTATTAGCCTACCTTTTGCGCCTGCTCGAGCCAGTTGGTCGGCATGTTCATTGCCTTCAATCCCCATATGGCCAGGTACCCATCTTAGGACCACTTTATTCTTGCGCCCTAAAGTATTTAAGTAGTCTACACAGTTTCGCACTAGCTTTGAGACTGTAAAGTCCGAGTCCAGTGCTTGAAGTGCAGCCTGACTATCCGAGTGAATATAAATTACATGGTTGACGTAGTTTCTTCGCAGGTTGATTTCCGCACATTCTAGGATGGCGAAGACCTCTGCTTGGAAGATGCTGGCGTATTGTCCCAAATTTACACTGGTCTTGTAATTCTGGTCCCTGCCATACACTCCACAGCCTACGTCAGGTCCTGATTTGGACCCATCAGTATACCAAGAAAGGCTACCTTCCTCCCAAGAGATTTTATTTTCTGACCAGTTTTCTCTTGAGAGTAACTCCACAGTGTAAGATTTTTCTTCGATATACTGTGGTAACATTGTATCAGTGGGCATGCCTAGAATGGGATCCCTTAGTACTGAGTCTTCTAGAGCTCTGAGTACCTCGGACAGCCAATTGTGTTTACCCCGATTCATCATCCTGTGCATACTGGTTTTCGCCTCTTTCTCTAAAAATAGATTTAGAGGCTGTAAGCCCAGGATTGCCTCCAGAGATGCTCCGGGGGAACTCGACATGGCTCCTGTTATCATCAGACATGCCAAACGCTGTAGGCCATTCAGCTTATCCATAGTCGTCTTCTGGTTGGCTTTTCTATACCATACTATAGAGGCGTATGCGATCATCGGCCTCACAATAGCAGTGTACAGCCAGTAGGTGAACTTTGGACACGGGCCCCAACTCTTCCCTACCATTCGACGACTAATACATAAAGCTGCCTTAGCCTTATTAATCACATTTCCAATGTGTGCATTCCACGTTAGTCTCTGGTCGAAAGTAACTCCCAGATATTTGACCTCTGAGGAAAATTCAACTCGTTTGCCATTTACTAGAGGTGGCTTTAATTTGTCCAGCAGCCTCTTTTTGGTAAACGGAACTATAACGGTTTTGTTACCGTTTACTGTCAGTGCATTTGCTGTGCACCATTCGCAAATGATATTTAGGGCTTTCTGTAGTAGGGCCGAAATTGTGCTTTGGCAGAAGCCTCTTATGATCACCACTAGGTCATCAGCATAACCTAGGGTGTCGATCTTCTGTTCCGCCAGCCTACACAGAAGCTGATCAACTGCAAGAGTCCAGAGCAGTGGCGATAGAACACCGCCCTGCGGGCATCCTCTTGTAGTTGCTACAGTAAGCGCTGTATCGTGTAGTTCGACTTTCGCTTTACGTTTGGATAGCATGGCCTTCACCCACCTAACTGTAGTCGGGTCCACATTTTTGTTTTGTAGTCCCCTCACTAGTGTGTTGGTGGGAGTATTGTCAAATGCGCCTTCTATATCCAAAAATGCACACAGAGCTATCTGTTTATCATCCAGAGCCCTTTCCGCCCTGTCAGCTAGTTGAACCAGGGCAGTCTCAGTGGACCTTCCCTTCTGATAGGCGTGCTGGGTGGAATGAATGGGTTTCAGGGCCAGGGCTTTGTCCCTTATGTATTTATCTAGAATCTTTTCTAAAGTTTTAAGCATAAAGGACGTTAGGCAAATTGGTCTGAAGGACTTAGGCAGAGCATAGTCCTTCCGCCCTGCCTTTGGTATGAATAATACCTTAGCCCGGGTCCATTGTTCCGGTATATATCCCCAGGCATAACTTGCCCGGTAGATCTTTACCAGATGCGGCGTGAGTACGTCTATGCCTTTTTGTAATAAAATGGGCAACAGTCCGTCTTCACCACTAGATTTCAGGGGCTTGAATGAACCAATAGCCCATTTCACAACATTTGGTCGGATGAGAACAGCCGCTCTGTTTCGGTCCTCGTTTCGAGGCCTTTGGTGTAAAGGCGTTGTGTCTGACCCGATCGAAAAGTTGCGAGCCCCTGGAAAGTGAGTTTTAATCAGCAGCTGAAGAGTCTCCTCTTCAGTGTTCGTAAAGGAGCCATCAGGTCTTTTAAGCAGCCCTAATTGACTAGGCTTGTCCTTCGCGAGCAATCTATGGATTCTAGCCCCTTGAGGCATTTGTGTTAATTCCTCGCAGAGCTTCCTCCATGCAGCACGCTTGGACTTCCTTATCTCCTTATTATATTCAGTCAAGGCATTCTTGTAGTTCTCCCATTCAAGAGTTCTTTTTGCCTTGTTGAATAAACGTCTGGTTTTTTCTCGTAGCTTCTTGAGCCTTGAGTTCCACCAGGGTACATTCCTTTTGGAGTGCTTCGTTCTGAGTGGACAGCTTTCCTCAAAGGCACTCCTTATTGCCCTCGTGATAGCCTCCACTGCAAGTTCTAGCTCCTCCGGTTTACATATACTTTTAGGGAAGTCCTCAAGATTTTGCCTTAGTTTGTTGTTATAAACATCCCAGGCTGTAGCTTTCGGGTCCCTGTACGTTACAGTTTGATCTTTTGTACATGTTGCTAGATCAAAACGAATTTGTCTGTGATCAGACATAGAGTTTTCCTCACTGACATGCCAGTTTGATATGAACTTGGCCATATTGTCAGTGGCGAAGGTTATGTCTAAAACTTCCTGTCTTACAGTTGTCACGAAGGTCGGCTTGCTCCCTCTGTTGAGTACCTGTAAACAGTTAACTAAGAGAAAGTCATGTAGTAACTCCCCTCTATTGTTTGTGTCGCTGCTGCCCCACGTTACGTGATGGGCATTGGCATCGGCTCCAACAAGTAGCTCGGCTTTGTGATGATGCGCGTACGCCACCACTCGCGCAAGCTCCACCGTGGGGTCGTGTCCTTCAAAAGGTAGGTACGCAGAACAGACGATGATGCGAGTTCCCTCCCTGCCCTTGATGTTGACAAAAGCTGCCGCCATATCGTCAGTACATAACTCTGGCACTGGCAAACATTCAATGTTTTTGTTGAAAACTATGCTAGCTCTGGGCTTTGAGCCACAGGTATTATAAAGTATTTTACCTGCAGACTGGAGTCCCAGAACCGTACCATTTAGGGTCCAGGGCTCTTGTATGAGGGCGATATCAACCTCACCCCGCAGGAGAAGGCGCTCTAGCACTGCGGTGGCGGCCATAGCATGATGAAGGTTGATTTGAATCACCCTCATTATTATATATTTCCTACTGTCTCCTGTCTTTTGTGCTGTCACGGACCGAGTCTGTTGCCGTAGGCATTTCAGCGGCATTTGAGTCCACTGATTGCCCATGGTCTAGCCTCTCACCCGTGTCAGCCTCTTTAATCAAGGCTATATTGGGTACGTCGTAGCGTCCTCCAGGCGAGCCTGATTCTGATGGATCATCGAGATCCAAACCGGAAAACAATGATGTCGTTATAATTTCGTCCATATTGTTCCCACGAGTAGATACGGGATTTAAACGTCCAGTCGGCCTTCCCGTTACCGACTAAGGGTATATACACTCCGAGGTCCCCAGGTATCGGAGGTTGACCGCTTGCGACTGAGAAACCCCTCAGCCACTCACCCTCTTGGCGCGCGTCATACCGTAGGGTTGGGGGTGAATTTTTATAGAGGCTTTCTACCTCGCGGTCCTGGCGGTTAAGCCAAGACCCCCGTTCCGGTGAGACATGACCACCGGCTTACAGTGTAGTAAAAGAGGGCATTTCCTCACCTCCTTTGAGCCTGCTGGTTAGGCCGGCTACAGTGTCGGGTTATTTGCCGCCGCCCGAGGTTCGGCGTTGACAGCTTTACGGCGAGGTTTTGTCTCTTCTCGAGCCAACCCTCCTCCTTTCTCATCCGGGCTTGGGACCGGCAATCGGCGGAGTTATGTATTATGTATACTAATACCTCCCAATTGCTCACGAAAAATGCCGGGGTCGAAAGTCGAAACAAGCATCTAATAAAAGCATTTAAGTATCGCAAGGAAATATTTCAAATTCTCAGTCTTAATAAGTGTTTCATTTCATTGATTTACCAGATGCCGACAAAATCAATTCCTGTGCGCCTCCGGCGAATGCATCTTCCAACATTGGCGCTGCGATAAGGAGCCAGACTGTCCGGATAGTTCAGACGAAAATGAGTGTCGTAAGTATTACTTTACCTATCTATAATTTTTTTTTAAAATATATACTGATATTAATAAATAAGTAAATACGTGAATATTCGACTGAGGCTGTGTACGACCGTACATTTATTTATCATCCCAGCCGTGGGACGTCCATTGCTGAACATAGGCGTCCATTGCTGGCAAATGCGCTTATGACCTTTATATGATAGAAGATATCTTTATAAGATAGAAGACAGTAGGGGAAAGGGCTATTTCATCCCCCACTCACCAACCGAAACACAATAAGTACATGGTATTTATTGCAATTTGCTCTACTGTAAGATTTTTAGTAAGTTAACACCAAGGTAAATCATAGTAGAGTGCTTTGATGATTATAAAAGAGAGAGAAAATCAGTTCAGGGTGAAGTTTATATATGGACATAAGAACAATAAGCTTTGGCTTACTTTGCTGAATTACAACATCACACGTGTTTCATTCTGTTCTATAAGATATGGTTACTATAGCCAGATGGGCTACAAATTTTATGTATGCGGAAAGCAGAGTATCAAATTAAAAGTGTCCTGATTATTGATTTTTTTTTAACAGCCGTGGATCTGATTCGATGTGGCGAAAACGAATTTCAGTGCGACAATAAGAAGTGCGTACGCAAAGAGTTCCAATGCGATGGAGACAACGATTGTGGAGACTGGACCGACGAAGATACCTGTCCTATGTTACCGGGGAGTTGCAATGCTGGAGAATTCAAGTAAGCTTATCGACCTTTTGTAAGGTGTGATACGCCCGACGTAAAACGGGGTGTTATAAAGTTTTACGTGTGTGTCTGTCTATGGCATCGTAGCTCCCTAACGAACGGATAGATAATAAGGAAAAAAAAACGAGATATTTAATTGATAAAGTGGAATGTACACTGAATGATCTAAATTTTGTTTCTATATTATATTATTTAAATAAATTTTGTTAAGATAAATGCACTACCCTTAACAAATAGTGGTCCCGCTGTTAAACAAATACATATTTGATAAATGCGTTTTAGTGCGTGCACAAAGAATAATAATTTGAGAAGAGACATTATGTTTTATAGGTGCAGCGATGGTAAGTGCATACCGGATCGGTGGCGTTGTGATTCTGAGAGGGATTGTGCAGACGGTGGAGATGAACTCAATTGCGAACCGCACACAATGCGTAACTGCACACCCGACGAACATACTTGCGAAGATAATAGTTGCATTTTGGTAAGAATTATGACTCTTCTATAATCTCGAAAGTCACATTATGTTTAATCATAGAATTAGACACTGTTACTATTGAAGGACTTTTCAGCAGTAGGTAACTGTTAGAACTTGTATTATTCCTACTTCTATGTCTTTAAAGAGTCTAAAAAAACTGATAGAAAACTACTAGTAGTAGTAGGCTGAGTATCATTCAGAAAACTAGGTTTTGTCTTTTCATCGTCGATCCCACATTTCCACGGGGCGAAGTTCTATGATCAATATCTATCTATGTATATATAACAATAATTTGTTACAGAAAACTTGGCTTTGCGACGGTGTTCGTGACTGCACAAACGGCGAGGACGAGAAAAATTGTCTAGTGTTCTGCGAAGAAGATCAATATATGTGCATATCTCAGGAGCATCAAATGACTAACGCTTTCAGAAATTGTGTGAATAGAAAGCACGTTTGCGATGGAATGAAAGATTGTCCGAATGGAGATGACGAAGAAAAATGTCCGAAGAAAAGACCTTGTGACAAAAATGACAAGTGTGAGAGCCTCTGTGTCACAACGTTCGACGGTCATCCCGCTTGTGATTGTCCTCTTGGATATCTACTTAATGACGACGGAACAAGGTGTGTTTTTGCATATGTATATTGTCTCGCTTACTTTGATAGTTTATAGCATGGAATTATATTAATTTCATAGTACTAAACTTTATTAATTTATTGACAATCTATTATTGACCATCTATCATTTCAGTTGCCGTGATATAGATGAGTGTATGTATGAACAAGATCCAGTTTGCTCCCAGACGTGTTCCAATACAGTTGGCAGTTTTCAATGTGGTTGTATGACGGGTTATGTATTGAGACCTGATGCCAGATCATGCAAGCCTACGGGAGAATCACCATCACTACTATTTTCAAATCGTGTTGGAATACGCCAGGTAATTTTTCTAATTATTTCTTTTCGTATAACGGTACACTCATCTCATCTGAAGAGTGTAGGAATGGTCAATGCCATTCTCCTACGGCCATGTAAGAGACTACTGAGGTGCCATTTGTATCACATCACAATGGTGCCGACGACAACATATCGAGACACTGTTTCAGGGGTTCATTTATTCTTTAAAAGTTTGAGAAAATTCTGAAATTGAGTATGGAGTTTCTACATTGGATTTATCAAATATCAAATACATCGATATCGATCACTAGCTGTATATTTGATAAGTCATACATATATCAATTTCATATTCAAGGTTTGGCTAACTGGTGACAATTACATGCCAGTCGTAAAAGGTCTACACAGCGCAGTTGCTTTAGATTTCCATTACGAGAAGAAACTTCTATTTTGGACTGAAAATAATTTGCGAGTGATACGCGTTGCACAAATGAATAACAATAATATAACAGGTATGTAACGCTACATGATATTTATTTTGGAGAGAAATATTTATGAAGTAATACGTAATATAAGATCCATTTACTGTTTTCTCAGACGTAATAAGATGGGGCCTTGAAACACCTGGCGGTGTGGCAGTTGATTGGATACATGATCTATTGTTTTGGACGGATTCTGGCACCAGACGTGTAGAAGTGTCGACACTTGATGGAAAGCAACGTGCTGTTATTGCAGCCAATGATTTGGACAAGCCTCGAGCTATTGCTGTACACCCAGGAGATGCTTTAGTTTTCTGGACAGACTGGGGTAAGTAATTTTCAATATGTTGCAAATCTATGTCTTAATTACGGTGATTTTAATTATTAAAATAATTAAATATTTTTAGGTCCTAGTCCTAAAATAGAACGCGCAGATATGGACGGAAATAAACGCAAGAGTGTTATAGTCGACAAAATATTTTGGCCTAATGGACTCACAATCGACTACACCGAATCTAAGATCTACTGGGCAGATGCTAAGCACCATGTTATTGAAAAAGCAACGTTTGATGGCCGAGATCGAAGACGGGTAAGTGACCAAGCTTCTAAATATGTTAGGCAACTAAATCTTAAATGATATATACTAAGTCAATTATGGTTTCCAGATTACAAATAAAGGTTTACCGCATCCATTCGCATTGACGCTTTTTGAAGATGCAGTCTATTGGACAGATTGGCATACGAAAAGTATATCGACTGTAAACAAAAAGACTGGAATGGGTATACAAACTGTGCACGCGGGTCTTAATGTACCCATGGACATTCATAGGTAATGTTTCATTTCTAAAGATGTGTAAATGATGTTCTTCAAAAATGACTGAAATTTCTAATCCTTTTTCATGTCTTTTTAGCTTTCATCCATTGCGGCAGTTACGTACTTACAAAAATCGATGCAGCAATAATAATGGTGGTTGTTCTCATTTTTGTCTTCCGAATAGCGATGGCCATTCTTGTCGATGTCCCGTTGGTTTCAATTTGAATTTAGACGGGTAAGATACTTAAGAAATGCATTTCAGTGTGCATTCTAAATTGAATCTTATTTATTAGGTGTTTACTCATAAACATATATATATATATATATTTGTAGGCGAACTTGTGAAGAAACACCTGAAAAGCTATTACTTTATTCGCGTCGAAAGGACATAAGACTAAAACAGTTGAATCCACGAAAACAAGTGGATTCATTGGATATGGTAATTACCTGGTGATGACTATTCAATTTAATACATCATTTTCAAAATTGTAACTAATTTCAAATTTTTATTGTTGGATTCCGAACAGGTCATTCCCGTGGATAATATTAAACAAGCTGTAGCTCTAGACTGGGATCATAATACTAATTCCATTTTCTGGACAGACGTAGAGAAAGACACGATCAACAGAGCTTATTTGAATGGATCTCATCAAACAGTTATAATTGGCTCTAATTTGAGTAAGTTTTTAGTTAAACAAGTTATAATGTAATTCAGAAAAAAAAACTATAAAACAATAGGAGGGCAGCTAACTTTTTAGTTGATTACAAAAGAGATATTTAGTTAAAATTTTATATTTCTCGTTACAATTTTTTAAATTTTTTTCTTGCAGTTTCACCGGCTGGTATAGCCTACGATTGGTTAACAGACAAGTTATATTGGACTGATGCAGGAACTAACAGAATCGAAGTAGCAAAATCGAACGGAAGTATGAGGAGTCTATTAGCTTGGGATAACATTGATAAACCTAGAGATATTGTTCTCGATCCAAAAGGCGAGTCCTAAATAACAAAGCAATTTTTTTACTATTATAAATAGTAGAACAATATGATTAAATAGATAGTAAAACTCTAACTTTTCGGTCTTTTCAGGTGGTTTAATGTATTGGTCGGACTGGGGTAAAGACCCTTGTATCGAACGAGCTGACATGGACGGATCTAATAGAAAACGGATAATATCTGGTGAAATGACTTGGCCTAATGGCTTAGCCCTTGATCTTGCCCATAATCGCATTTACTGGACAGACGGGGGCAACCAAACTATTGAATATGCTAACCTCGATGGTTCCGGAAGAACTATATTAATTGGTGAGAAAAATAATATTGCTAGGAAATCTTGAATAAAATTTAATTCAAACTAAGAAAAATATTATTAAATTACAAATATTTTACAGGAAAACACCTCCCCCATCCTTTCGGTTTGGACTTGTATGGAGATGAAGTATTTTGGACTGATTGGGAATCACAGTCTATTCAAGCTGCGAACAAATTTACAGGCAAAAATCGGCGCACTCTTGGCTCTGGGGTAGCGGGACTAATGGATGTTAGGGTGTTTCATAGAGAAAGAGTTAGAGATGTTAAAAACAAGTAATTCTAGACTATTTTTAAATATAAAATAAATTAAGTCTTGTCTTATTATATAAATACTAACAAGTTATGTTCTCTTTATTCACAGATGTGCTAAAAATAATGGTGGCTGTTCGCATCTTTGCCTCTTAAAACCTGGGGGAAGATCGTGCGCTTGTCCCATAGGAGTCAAATTGAATGTATATAGTCGAAATGCTTCTTATATGTTTTCTAAGTCGTGAAACTCCCAGAGTTTATTAAGATTAATCTTGTTTTATTTGCAGAAGGACGGTAAGACCTGTACAAATGGACCTGTGAATTTTTTGATATTCGCACATCGTGTGGACATTCGTGTTGTGTCGTTGGACGTACCCTATCTGATCGATGTAGTACTGCCACTGCCACCATTAAAAAATGCTTTGGGTGTTGATGTAGATCACAGAACTGGTACGAAAAATTACTTTGAATATGATGATTATTTTTTATTGAATAAGTATTACCTTGGTTTAAACTATTCTTTAGGTCTTATTTACTGGACTGATACCGCTGAAAGAAAAATACAACGTGCTAGGAAAAACGGCGAACAAATTGAAACAATAATAGGAAACGGTCTCCATACAGCTGATGGAATCGCAATTGATTCTAGTGGACGAAAGGTATTTATTTAACTATTTATTATTAGCGAAGTCGGCGGTTTTATTAGGAATTACATATCGTTGTAGTTAAAGGATGAGTTTAAAATTGAGTAATCACAGGTAATTATTACAACGAAAGCAAAAGTTATAGTTTACTTCAAAAAAGGGAAATGAAAAGCCATAGTTAATTTAATTCCAGTGTGATATTTGTGGTTCTAATCGAGAAATTAAATCAAAATTTTAATCATAACTAATAATTCTTTTGGTGTTGTGAAGACTGTCAAACTTCCATTTTCAATAAAATCGGAAAGTTTCAATGGCTATTTAGAAACAAATATCTCAGATTCTATAATAATATGTATTCACAGATTTACTGGACTGATGGAGGTCGCAACAGCATTGAAGTAGCAGAATTGAATGGTTCCAATAGAAAGGTTTTAGTTTGGACAGGCTTAGGTACGATTGAATACATTAGTTAATTACCTGCACTATGGAACTGTTATCAAAATAATAACTGAAAACTTTAATTTACAGATTCTCCTCGAGCAATAGCCTTGCATTATGAAAATGGATACATGTTTTGGTCAGATTGGGGGATGACAGCTAAAATTGAAAGAGCTAATATGGACGGCAAAAACCGGTACAACATTTTTTTCAATTACACAATAATTTTAATCAAAAACAAAGAGTATTTGTAGAATTGATGTTGTGTTTTTTACAGACGTGTGATTGTTGATAACGACATTAAATGGCCAAATGGATTAGCTATTGATAGAATAGAAGGTCGCCTTTATTGGAATGATGCTAAAGTTCTTACAATCGAAAGTTCCGATTTCGAAGGTAATGATCGTAAGAAAATTTTGAAGGATGTTCAATATCCATATGGCATCGTGATTGTAGGACAACACATTTATTGGACCGATTGGAAGACAAAGGCTCTTCACAGGGCTGATAAAAGTAATGGGAAGGATCAGTTGGTTATTAGGGAAAATTTAGAGGGACTTATGGACATACGAGCAGTACAAGTGAGTACAAAATTTTTGTATGAATAATTATGAATACATTTACTTTATCGTAAATTTATGATGTTGTCTTTGTATAGGGAGAACGTGTTTTAGTTGACGCCTGTGGTGCGAATAATGGTGGATGCTCTCATCTCTGTCTTCGTTCTCCTCATGGATTCTCATGCGCTTGTCCGACTGGCCTAACATTTGAAAATCAAACTGATCCCAAAGCTAAGAAGTGCAAACTACACCCAGATAATTTTCTTCTATTCGCGACTAGAAGCAGTGTTGCAATAATATCTCTTGACACACCGGAACAATGGGACGTGACGCTTCCGATTAAAAATGTTCAAAACTCCATAGCAGTTGATTTCCATTGGGACCTAAAATTATTATTCTTCACTGATGTCAACAACAATGTCATAAGGTTTGTCTATCGTAGTTTAGTTGTGGATTCCCTTAATACTGTTATACGATTCATTATTCGATCATATTTTATTTTGTTATTTTACATTTAAGGTCTGTAAACATGCAAAACATGAGTGAAACTAAAGCTATTATTAAAACGAGACTGGATACTCCAAACGGTCTAGGGATAGATTGGGTCGCAAATAACATTTATTGGACTGATAATGAATTTAAAGTGAGTATCAAAGTAAATGTTAAGACCCACAATTATATGTGACCATATAACAAAATGAATATATGTTTCAGGTTCTCGAAGTAGCCAAATTGGATGGTTCATGTAGAAGGACTTTGTTAGAAAATTTGAGTGAACCTAGAGCATTAGTTTTGTTTCCAGCTAAAGGGTAAGTTAGTGTAGGATTTTTTCTGATGCATTTTACTAAAACCTAATCGGTACAAATATTTAACCTAGTAACTATCAATTTTAGGTTTATTTTTTGGACCGATTGGGGAGAAAATCCCAACATAGAAAGAGCCTACTTAGATGGCACCAACAGAAAAGTAATCGTCTATCAAGATCTAGGATTTCCCAATGGCATTACAATTGATTATGGAGAGGGGCGACTTTATTGGACGGACGCTTTGAAGGACCGAATCGATACATCAGATTTAGATGGGAAACACAGGGTACAACTTGTACCGGAAGCTAAAAATCCATTTGGAATGACACAAGTAAGTCAACTACTACTTTATTATGGTTTATTTTTGTATTAAATTGTTCCAACATTGTTTTTTCTTTTTAGTACAAGGACTATATATACTGGACAGATTGGTATAAGAAATCAGTCATTAGGGCGGATAAGAAAACAGGAAAGAATCTTACAATAATAAGAACCGACCTCGAGATGGCTATGGAAATAAAGGTGGTTTCACCTGATAGACAGCAGGGGTGGAATCCGTGTAAAGAGGGCAACGGTGGCTGCACACATCTGTGCTTGTTTACAGGAAATAAATACGTATGCGCGTGTCCTAATGAACCTGATGAAACACCGTGTTCTGAAGGTAAGTTAACAGTAACCCTGTTTGGTTGGTGTTTGAGTCTTCACGTCTTGATTGTATTCTTTCATCAGAAAATGTTTACTGTTCAATACTTCAATTTTGATTATAAATAAAATGTAAACAAGCGTTGTACTCGTACAACACACCAATACTGGACTATACTGGCAACATCTGGTGACCTTTTCAATGTTGAATCGTTAAATCGCCTGAATAGTAGAATTAAATTTTTAGTTTCTTTTTTAAAGCCTACGGAGGAAAATATTTTCTTAAAAAATGCTTTTACATACTCACTTTTTTAGTCCATTCTAACCAACGTTTAATTTTGAATTTAGTGACCAATATCTTTCTAAAGTATAACATAAGTGGTGGTTGACTGTGTATTTACAATTACCTACTTGTATTACAAGTAACTACTTCCTGTATCTATTCCTTGTCCAATTCTAACATGCTTCCGGCATGGCCTAAGTTAATGTGCTCTGTTTTTATTGCAGAGCCGAAAGTTTATGTAGACCTGAAGATGCCATCTCATTATCCCAGTTGGTACGACTACAAACATATTGTCGTCGAGGACGGAGACGGGTCGCCACCAACACCCACTGCTACTCCTGAAGTGATTGTCGAATATTCCGTAATCCCATTTATATCTATGGGTTTAATAGCTGTTATTGTTATTATCTTATGTATATTTTGCTGTAAGTATTCAGAAACACGCGTAAAACATTAATATGTTTCTTGCAGGAGTCAAATTACAATTACAACAATTGGTGTTTCAGGGCGAAGTAGAGAAATGTCTAGTGAAGGCATGAAAGATAGCTATGGCGAAGCTGAGGGACACATTTCTTTCCCGAATCCCAATTACGCAGCCGGTACTAGCGAGCCGTTGGAACGGAGAAATAATCGCTTCCAGGGAATATTTAAATATGACAAGAGTCAGGTAAAGCACGTCGAATGATTAAAAATAATAACTAAATCGAAACAACCCGGCTTTTTTGGCCTAGTGTTGTTGGGGAGTTAGAATTAGTAATGTATAGCCTACTTATATAGATCTGGAATTGCTATATTGGAATCCGGAATGCTGCATTGGAATGTTATGGGGGAAGTCTATGTCCAGCAGTGGACGTCCTGCATCTGAGATGATGATGTTTTATTGTTTGTAAAATATATTATAAAACAATTTTCAAATGGGTGCAGTGGTTCTAGAGATTACCCTCCACATAGGAGAGATCCTACAAAATCTGCTCTCTCTCTCTTTAAAATATTAGTATAGGCAACAAGTATAAGTATGACCTAGGATAATGATAAGGATGAGATAGGAGCATGGCCTTTGGCATCCCTTACTCACACACCGAAACAAAACAGTACCTACATTTATACTCGATCCTACTGTGGTCGGCAGCAGACTTGCAAAACCTGTGGCGTTTATTGTGTTATGGGCGGCTGTTTGCCGGCCTTCACATTAAAAGAAAATTATAGCTTGTACTTATACACTTGGGCTTGAATCTTAATTTTTGTCTTAATTTTCAGGAGCGCGTGACAAACGTTTACATCCCGGAAGTGACGAGTCTCCTTCCTCCCCCACCTCCCCCTCCGCACCGGCAGCCCCCCACGCGCCCCTCGACCCACGACGACTTTGAACCGGTCACTTTGCATCCCTACGCTTGAATCTTACAAAACAACGAGGTCACAAACAGAAACTCAATTAAACACGACTAGATACTCGTACAAACATTCACAGATCGTCGTTGTCGAACCAAAACATGCAAAAATATATTGTCGAAAAAAGTTTTCGTGAAAATTTTTACTTGGTTTATTCAGAAAAAAAACCTGTATTTTATTTGAAACTTACACTTGTTATCGAAAACTTATTTGTTTTTTAAACGTGAAACATTAATATTTTATTTATTATTTTGATAGTTAAGTAATTTTCGCACATAATTGATTCTAGTTTCTGCACATGGCATTTTTTACGACAAATAGTGCTCATAAATGATAAGAACTGAGCAATTATTTTTATACGATATGACAGCTAATTAGTTACTAAGATCATCAAAATGTTGAAATCTCAAAACAGCGCATATAGCAGATTTTGTTTTGACAACGACGATATGCAGTTTTCGTGTAATCCAAATGTTAGACAAATATCTTTTTGCAGCTAAATAGGTAATAAATATCACTGTAAAATAAAGCGATATGGGAAAGAAATCTGTTGTGCTACCTTACACCAATTAATTATTGTATTCTATGTTAAGTGGAAATTGATTGATGACTAAAATAAAATAAATGTCTTGGACATGTAACTAGTGAGTGACGAAATGATGTGCCTACAGTCCCTTTATCTGTAATTACTGTCTTATTTTATAAGCAATCTACAGTTGTATTATTTTTTATATGTGAATTTTATGTCTTTAAATTTGCTTCCATAATGGGAGGCAATTCAAGAAACTGATGATAACAAAATCGGGGAATACAGTTTGATACTGTAGCTACATATCTATCATCTACATCTACAAAATTAAATTACACCACTCGGTAGCTCAAGGATCAGAAAATATCTTGGTATATATGGTATATTCGAATTCGTTGGATATATAACTATACATATAATACGCTCAAAGAAGATATTACTCGTAACACACTACACTACACGTGTTCTCATAAAACACACCGCGGAGACCGTGGTGTCCACGACATACATTTTTTTTTTCAAATAGAGAAATATTACGTTTCTATAAAATATAGATATATCTTACAGTTTGAAATTGTTTCTTGTTTAATGATTATTATTAAGTGACAGGGTTTACTTTTATTACTTAAATCTAATTTTTAAATTACCTATTTAAAAAAAGTGATGAAAATAACATTATAAATATAGAAAAAGGGACTGTTGGTAGAGATTGATAGATTTGACTGAAAATTCCTCATGGGAAATAAGGGATTTCAATATGTACCTACTTATGTGCACGCAAATAGTTGCTGAGAATTTAAAAAAAAACTGCAATGACATATGATAGTAATAATCCATTTTTAAAACTACAAACCTAAATACACGTCAATTGCAGATAATGGAAAAAATCAAAGAAATTATTCCATCGTTAGTCTCGGACTAAATAAGAATTATAGACAGAATTTAGCGGATAACAGAGAAGCCGATTTTAATAAACATTTGTGTTCGTAGATCTTTTACTGTATTGAGACAGCTATAACCTCAATTACTGCTTATTTTTATTGGTAATATAGGTTTCACAGTTTATTGTGTGAAATGTGATGCTTTTTATATTTTTAAGACTGGTTTTTACACCTTTTCACTACGCAATTCGCCATTTTCACTAATAAATGTTTTAATAAAACGAAGCGTAGTTTGATTGCGTTTGTGTGCGGCTTCACTCTGCCGTCCGCAGGGCTCTATCTTTAGTTCTTATTTTATCTGAGTCGTTAGTATAATGCGTGTACGGTAATTTATAAACATTTTAGAAATTAGATACGAATAAGAACATATTGTTACGTAAACATTTTACTGTTGTATACTCAAATTAAATGGTGAACATGAAAGCGTAAGTACCTACCTACTTTACTTACTAAGAGTAATTATTCCGTCAAATCAAATTAAATACTCAAATTAATTTGTGTTTTATTATAAATAAAACATATGTCAAATGTATAGTTACTTTTTAATATTCCAGATCTAGAAGCCAAAAAGTATTGGTATATAAAAGGCAATTATATTTTTTATGTTCCCCGCCATCTTACAATTTAAACTAATTAAAGTACCTAAATAAATGTTAAGTAATGGGTTTAAACGAAATTAAAGTAGAATAAAGGTATGATTGTTATTAGCGGTATCACGCGTCACTGCAACTCGTTTTTATTTTTTATTTTTTAATGACAACCAGGAAAAGCATGAGTGCAACGAGTTTCACTGGCGTGGTATCGCAGCGGAATGAGATAATAAAATTATCCGTGTCGTGTGTGGTATCTTTTGTATGAAAATAGTTAGATATTTTTATTTTTATATAAATTACCAGACGATTGCGTTCCCGCGGCTCACGGGAGAGCATCGGATGGCAATTAAGGATTACAACCGTGCTAGTTTTTAAAGAATTTCTACTCTGAAACTGTATATATATATATATGGGGTGTTCATTTTACTGGCTTTATGAGGAAATAATCTTTTTTTAACCAATTTTGGTTTCATTTTTTTTGTGAAAATGTGAATTGTCAATATCTATATAATTAGGTAATTTAGGCTAATTTTTTTATAGTTTCAAATCGATTTAGTTTCACGTGACATCACAAAAAGGAACACCCTATATATTACATATATTATACGAGAATGAATTAATAATTAATATATATAAGATTTTCCTATTTATTTTTATAAATAAATTAAAAAAATGCTTTTAGAAACGTTTCACCAAAATAGCCATGGTGACAATAAAGATATCAATGTAAATAGATAGTTGTAATTGTGACTATTGTCAGAGGAATTTACATTATATACCTAATGATTATTGCATTGTAAATAAATTTTCTTTTTGTATTCCAAAGGTTACATACATATTATATGATATTACTTATATTTAAAATATAATATTTTATTTATCACCAATTCACTTTATACGAAGGGGATGTAGAGAACTTGTGTATGTTATGTCCATAACGATTTCATATCAAAAAGAAATTCGTTTAGAATTTAGATTTTAACATTCCTTTAGTTTTTTCACGTTATAACAAGTTCAAAGTAACCAGCCAACACTTTAAAAAAAATTAAGTAATAATGACATTTGTGTAAAAAATTTTTTTATTTAGTTTATTCAGTTTATTGTGGAAAAATGGCGTCTTAAAAAACTGTATGACGAACATAAAGTTTCACAGGGTGTTTTAAATGTAAGGTAGTGTTAGGAGGGAGGAAAGAAAGAATCCGATGATACATATTATTAAAATTACTTTAATTTTATTTAAATCATGTATATATTTACATTTCTATTTATATTACATGAATAAATAATGAATTTTCAATTAAAGAACTGCGACATTAACTTTGCAACTATCAAATACCTACATAGAAATATACATATATGGTTTGTTGATTGTCAAATCCGATGTAAAATAACAATGTCATACAGCATTAGTTATTTTAATAGCATATTTTGTTAAATAAATTCCATTGTAGTTATGGATAAGATACAAGAAATTTTATATTTATTGTTATAAAAAAATCCGCCCCGTTCAAGTTACCTACTAGTGCATCATATCATTTAGTTATGGTCCAATGGAACTGCATGCTAAAATATGTTACATCATATATATAAATATTTATGCTAGCCTACCTAATATTTTTTTCGTGTTTAATGAAAGAAATAGTGCATTTGTATATATTTTACTGCTAATGTTTTATTAATTTTGAACGGAATTTATTTGCTAGTATTAAATTTCACGTTCTCTAAACACCTTATAGGTATTTAGTCTTGCTTGGGCATTCAAATCGTTAGAACCTGGGTATAAATTCAAATTCAATATTCTCAAGTAATTAAACATTTTTTAAGTGAATTACAAAAGCATGTGGATTTAGTAGAGGCAGGCCTTACTGTGTTCAATCGTAAACTGGGCAGTCCTGGCGATAGCAACCACCCCCTTAGAGAAGACTATAGTGAAATAAAAGCAGTTGTTTTTTAATAATATCATCTTCCTATCTATGTCTAAATTATTTATTAGTTTTAAATGTAGTTCTATTGGACTAAACTGTATTAACACGTTAATTGCCAAGCCGAAATGCTGAACTTACCTAGATGGCGGAAATAATAAAATCATTGAATGTATTTCCCTAGTGACCAAAACAAATACCAGAAGCCAATACGCTGCGGCTGCTATTTTATTGTTCGTACATAATTGTAAGGCACCACCACGCGACGTCGCGTTATGTGGCAATTAACGTGTTAACACATGAAACATAACCACATATTTATATTTTTTGTGCTAAACTCTACGTTATACAATAATATATTGTAGATATTTATACAAAAATATGTTGGTAAATTTTCAGTTACTTTACCTAAAGACTTAATATGTGTTCGTCAAACAATTCGAGGCGAGTTCGCGCTACGGTGATCTCCAGTACTTCAGTGTTCTATGATGTAAAAAAAATCAATGTCGCCTAGATTGATTTGTATGACATCATTTGCACTGTTTTTAACATTCATACTGATATTGAAAACGCTGTTTGACTTTTACGTTTTACTGCTAAACCATAGAACATTTTTTATTAAATTTTATAGAGATGATTTGGAACTCTTGAGAAGGATATAACATTTCTTTGTAATTTTTCACATCGACGATGCCCCCTGCAAAGGCTGGAAGATAATAAAAAAGTCATGTTTAAAATGTTGAGAGAGCTGTGATAAGAGATGCTAGGAGGATTAAAGTGTGGTTGGAATCGGTGCAAACATGATTAAATCCGGCGAATAGTTTTGAAGTAATAAAAAGAGTTTACATAGGTAGGTATACCTATGTATAGGTAGGTACCTACATAAACTCTTCACTACGCCTCGACATGGTTGCCCCGTTTCCTCACAAATGTATGGTGGAATTTTGTAATTAATTTAACTTACTTTTAAGTTTACTTAAGTTTCATTTGGACATCACAACGCATAATGTAAATGGTTGAAGTATCCACATTCTAAATTGCAAAAAATACTTCCAATTAATTAGTAAAAGTTAGTGCGATTTGTGCCAAATTAATTATTGTAATCGTACCTACCTAACTTGTGCAGTATTCACTGTTCATTTGTTTTGGACACTTTGTAAAGTAATTAAGAAAATAGATAACGAATTAAACAGCTTTTACACCTTTGAAGCCTCCCTATAGAGGTGTCAAAACTGTTGTCCGACTTATTATTTAAAATAGAAATTATTGAAGAAAAAATTGTGTTATTTTTACCAAACCTTTCAAATATTTACATTTAGATTACAGCAAGCAAAGGTAAATCCTTTAGTTGACTGCGTCAGTAAAAAAAGACGGTCTGTTTGATGGTAATTCATCCATACTATAATATTATAAATGTGAAAGTAACACTGTCCGTTACCTTTTCACGCCTAAACTACTCAACCGATCATCATGAAAATTTGCACACACGTTGTCAGGGATACAAGAAAGGACATACATAGGGTACCTTTCATCCAGAAAAAGTACTCTTCTCAAGGGTTCGTCAAAAATAAAATAAAAAACTAACGCGAAAGTGTTATAGCAACAAGAGGTCAAGCGTTATATGGCTTATTTATATTTTTTTTTATATTTCAACGCGGACGAAATCGTGGGCACCAGCTAGATTTCATTATAAACGGTAAATAGCCACAAATTAAATAATAACAACACAAATAGACACAGTAATTTATTATTTCATTATATTGCAGTATACACATAGTCAACAACAGGTAACATAACACTTATTAAGTATTAACATTTAAATTACCGGATATAAAATTAAAATAAAAAAAAATGATAGAAACTTTAACAAATATAGATAGATTGGTTGTATTTTATCATTAAAATTATATTTTATTTTGAATAAAAAAAATATTATTATAAAGAAGTAGAAAATTGAAAACGGCGCTAGCCTACTTTATAAAGATACAATTTGTTTTTTCTAATTTCCTCGTAAATAAGTACCGTGTGAAAGTAATAGTCAATATTATTTAAAATATACATTTTTAAAACATGTCAATTTTCAAGACACCTTATAACTAACAATGCCTACGCCTATGTCGACTTCAACAGATTTAATACTGCGATGTGTGGCACGGACCGCAGATCAATATTATGTCGCAGGGTTATTGTATAATTTTTCAATACTAGTTAGTGTTATAACTTTATAATATAGTGTTATTACTTTTATAATATTAGTGAATTTATAATTACTCGGGCTTTTGGAAATCGCAGGCTTTTTTACTGTTACTTTTACTACTTTTTTACTGTAAAGACAGTGGTATTGTACTGCAAAGACATTTTTCACAAAATGTTGGGCGTCAGATTACGAGGCGGTATCTAATTGGTCCGTTTTCAATGACAATATTTACAT
Source organism: Synanthedon andrenaeformis (assembly GCA_936446665.2). Taxonomy (NCBI): domain Eukaryota; kingdom Metazoa; phylum Arthropoda; class Insecta; order Lepidoptera; family Sesiidae; genus Synanthedon; species Synanthedon andrenaeformis. The sequence continues at coordinate 4,449,975 of OW387781.2, read as the reverse complement.
TTTTGCTTTACAAATGGCGGATGACATTCACTTCACCACATAGTTTTCACCACATTCACTTAAATAGGGTAATTACAATAACATTGATTGCTCGCAGTGAGATTGTAACCTGATTTTATATGAAATAGAAACGATTGAGAGTCCGTGCAATTATAACACTAAACGAGGAATTCTCGTATGCCACGACGATCTCGCAAACGGCTCTAACGATTTTGACGAAAATCTATTGTTAGGGGTCTTTTAGGTCTAGAAATCGATCTATCAGGGTCTTATCTTAGAGAAAATTCGTTTTAGGTAGTTTTTTTAATGGAATGGTTATAAAAGTAATACCGCTTGCTCGTTTTATAATATTTTGAATTAATTATTAATTCAGGTATTCTTGAATTTTTTTTCTATAATGTTTCTTATATGTAAAAAACTTTAAACCTTTCATTGGCCCGAGCGAAGCTCGGTCGCCCAGTCTAGTCATATTATAATATCACCACTTTTACAATGACCCTGCGACAAATACAGTAAATAATACTTAAGTACTTATATGCATAATTTTAGCAAACAGTTTGAAAAGTCTCATGACACAACGCTACTGTTTCAATTTGTGATCCATTTGTGGATTTTGAATAATGTTTCTTTTAATTTGTTTTATATCATTTAATGACACCTAACAGAAAGTTCAGTTATTTATCACAGCTGTGTCAAAACATTTTTCTATGAGAATCGTTTTTAAGTTTAAAAATAATTTTTAATATAGTTAATCAGATCCCAATTAAAAACATCAAGCGTATCATAACATCACTACATAGCGTTATTAGATTAAAATGATATTGAGTCATTACATATTATAATACTGAAAAAAATTAGGAGTTTGCTTATAATATTTACAAATAAAAAGTTATCTGTCTACAATCTACATCGTTAAAGTTAATTTTAGCAGCCATACAAATATCAACTTAACTTTAAAACGTGCATACATTAAAATGTAATCTAACCATAATTACTTCTTTTCGAAATGATTTTCTTAAGAAACTTTAAACACTAATAAATAATTTTAAAGCTAAACACTTTAAAACGTAGTATTATATTATTAAAAAATACTCGATTGACAATGTTTTTTATTTTTCAAAATTAAAACTGTAAATAGATCTAAAACTGAATACATTTTTATGTTTGCAATAAAAACACTTAAGTCTTAATAAAGGGTAATTTCAAACTAAAAGCCGTTTTAACTTCATACATATTCGAGATTAAGCAGACTAGATAATTTAAAAGAAAATTCAGGTACGTGAGGCAAAACATATTATGAAAATAAAGAAGAAAAAATATATTTTTTAAATAATTCAACGCTTTTGGCACAAATAGCTTCAGTGACTAATGATAATTATATGAGTTTTCAACAGATAATACACGTAATGAGATCATGGAACATGCGGAATGGAAACATTATGCACATAGCAAAATAATCCAAAAAAAAAAACGAGATTTTTTTCCTGAAAATTATAAAAGGCAGCAAACAGGCTGACGGCCCACTTAGTGGTGGGTGGCTACCGTTACCTAAGGAAACAAGAAATTTCTCGTTAGAACAGTTTGGTTCTCGTCAAAACAGTAATGAGTTCGTGTGATTCTCTGTAACTTATTTGCGAGCGAAGGAAGGTAGAGAAGAACTCGTAAGCGCCGTATTTTCCATGGCGCTTTCGACCTTTTGGTCGCGAATTTTAGGGAATTTAGGCGTACGATGGGATCGTACGATCGTGGCCAATAAGGACGCCCCCTTACTTGTAGGTATTTGATGTGACCCTTACTGTAACAATTTTGTTCCGGTCACCAAGTCTAGTAAAAATATGTCGTATAAAGACACGTAAATAATGTTTCGAAAGACATCGACTTCAATAAACATCTTTCCCAATGTGAGAATGCTTCCCAAACTAATTGGGTGAGCAATTTAACTAAATGTATAATGTGTTAATTTAAAAGAAAAAAGTTCGGATGCCAATTTAAAAAAATGTATCGGAACTGTCTTATTTACTTCCACATTTTGGATGTGTTGAACGCCTGTGGGAAACCACAGAATAAGCGGTTAGAAATAACCGCACGAGTATTTTGAAGTATCCGCATTTACTTGGGCGACATTTTGACACTGTACAGTAATGTAATAGTGCTTAGTCGAAGGTCCCAAAGACATTTTACATATACAATTCCTTATTTTGTGGGTTTTAAAAATTAAGGAAACACGGTAGCTTAAATATTTCGACAACTAATAGGGAAGTAATTAAACAAGTTTAAAATATAGTTTAAAAAAAATGGTAAAAATTGTTAACTTATTCCTTGGTTTTTTGTCTTGTGCAAAAGAAAACAAATGGTTAAAGCAGATTAAATTGCTCATAACTCATTCCAGTAGGAAATACGTTGAATCATAGAAGACAGCTAACCAATAGGAATTTTGTGCTCAGACATATCAGGATACATTATTGAGTAACTCATGATAAGGAAAGTTGTATCGCGGAAAATGAAAATAAATAAATAATAGAATTATTTAAACGATACAATAGATCTCGGATCTCGGACTTTACATAACGTTGATAGAACTTTAGGCTGACCAGACTTACAGGTAAATCCATTAAATCAATCATTATACGTAGAAAGACATTATTTCCCTTATAGAGTATCACAAAGTTGAGAATTGTTTTTTTTGGTAAAATCCCTGTACAGTTAGAAAAATAGATAATTCTATTGTCAATGACTTAATGATTGGCATTATCTAATGAGAAGTAATTTTAACATTGATAGCGCTTCAGTTCCGGAAATACTTCTACAAGGACCAGCTCCAATAATTCCTGCAAAACAGAAAGAATAAAGTTGAACAAAAAATGCATAGGTACAACAAAATAGCTTAGTACAAATTTTATTGGTTCAAACCTCTAGAAATAATAAAACCAAATATAATATTATAGCTAAAACATGCATATAATATTCTGTACACGTCATTACTTAAATATATATATATATATATTAAAATCAGATGTTAATTTCGTGCCATGTGTCGCACACTTGTCGCTCGACATCACATTGATCAAGTATCGGGGAGACAGTTATAGCGTGGCCGCAGTTTTTTTAGCATTGAGCGAGCAAGGCAACCAACAATTTTAGAACGATCCCGTGATAACTGAATGATATACACTACACATGAAATAACAAACAGTAGCGTACTGATTATATAATATATAAAAAAAAATTAAAGTCAATCAAAGATGTCGAATAAAACTTATCGACGGAATAAAATGCAAATCGACTGTTTATTTAAGTATTAATATGTTATAAGAAAATAGTGTTTATTTTTATTTCATGCGACTTTTTAAAAATTCTGTCTTAATCTTATCCTATAAATGACCATTATCAAAAAGCAATAAAAAATTTATTACAAAATAGAAAAATTATTATCACAATATTGCAATAAAAACGAATTTGGTTTAATATAATAAATGTGTTTTCCGTAACATTGTAGAGAAAATTAATTATGGGTAGATCTTAGAGATTTTAGAATTCTAGAAATCGCAAGTTAAACTTTTCAGTTCAACATTATACACTAAATAATAATCAAATAAATATTTTACTCTGTCCATATTATTAATGACTAGTACACACATTGGCCGAGCAACACGCATTGGTGTAAATTGTTATTTATTTATTAATTTATTCCAAAAGGTACAAAATTTATTGACGATATATACTTCGCTGATAATGATCAAAATTGAAAATCACAATAGTGTTAACTTCAAACGCATAAATATGAACGTCTGACTATTGATCACTGTTTGCGGATTTCGCTATACTCCAATTCTGAAAATTTATCTACGCATTTTTTAAAATTACCATACATGTATAGTTGGTTCGCTCACCGAAATCGCTTTCCTAATGTGTAGTGCAGGCATTATAATTTATATAATATACTAAAATAGCTCCTGCAATAGTTGTAAAATCGTATTCTGAGATACTTTAGTTTTACTAGGAAGCAATCGCGAAGGTCGATTATTTTGAAGTGTAAAAATAACCATCTCACTAAATCTCATTACAAATTAATGGTTTCATCTCTTTCTCTCTCTTTATTGGTCACTTTCTAGGTATACATTATAAATATTAGAAAAGATCTTAACGATGTACTTTAATTTTTACTAATGAAAGAAAAAAATCGGAAACACTGCAGGCAAATCGAGTTATTTTGATTGAAAATCGAATATTTTGAAAGACATGACCTCACATTTCTCGTTTTTAAGTTATATTACCATACAATTTCATTATAATGAATTCGGAACGACACGATGTGAAACTCGCGGAAGAATGTGTGGGCCGACGAAAATCAAGACGGTCAATCACTGCAAATTCAGTTGCTATTCACGTATAACAAGTAATTTTAGTTTTTTGTAAAGCGTTCTATAGAGAAGATATTGCCAATGCTTTGTGTCTTTATAAATATTTTTAAATTAAGGCATATTTAAAATGTTATATTAATTTATAGGTAGTTAATATTTTAGCATTTAATTAGTAAAGTGGTTAGAATAAACTCAAAACGAGAATATAATTAATGGTGGTCTTAGCATGACAGTTGAAATTAATTGGGTTGAAATAAGATTTTTTGTGTAAATAAAAAAAAATGCCCATTCTGTTCAGTGCCGTGGCATATGATAACAGTGTGTTAGTAAAGACAGCGGCCTGTGATGGAAATTTTGCAGAAATTCTCGATGAATTATTAAACAAGATTCCAAAACAAAATGAGAAATTAACATATTCACACGGACATTATTTATTTCACTACGTCGTCGAGAATTCGTTTATTTACTTCTGTATTACAGACAAGGTAAGGAGTAATCTTTATATATAAAAAATATGTTGTTGGTTCGTGTACACTTCAAAAACTCAAGACCGATTTTAATTCGGTTTTCATATATGGAAAGAGGGATAAACGGGAAAGGTTTGTATATATAAGAATTGCACCCCGGATGAAGCCGGGAGGGGTGCAAATTTCACTAAAATAAAGTGTCTACCCTTTATTTATACTTAAATGTCTGTTAAAAAATCAAATAGAACAAAATAGGCATATAACTATTTCCATGTGTCAATAAGATTATCCTGGTTTAATAAAGTTGATAACAATAACATTTTATACAGTAGTTTTTGATGGTCCTCCCGTTGGACGGATCAACTTTCGTGTTGATTTTCTTTCTATTGAACTGTTATGAACTATTGAGCTGTCCTATGTTAAGAAATTGATTGTATTTGTTATTACTATGAAAAAAATTGTCGGGGAAGCCCATGTCCAGTCGTCTTGCGGCTGAGATGATGATGCTAAGAATGTTAATACAGGTATTAACTCAAAGGGGTCTCTTGTAATATGCCACTCGTGATAAATAATTAATTTTTTAATGATATTCCTAAATAATAATAATAACGATGTCTCATTACAGATATGTCAACGTTCAAGGGCATTTTTGTTTCTAAAGGAGATAAAAAGAAAATTTCGCTACAAGACCAAAGAAGATTTTGGCTGTGTACTGGCGGAAGAAATGCATCGTTTCAGCGAAGACTATAACACATTTACCGTACATAAGGGAGACATTGATGAACTCAACAGTATTAGTGTTAAAAGTAGCGGTAAGAAACTAGTTTTTTTTTTTTAATTCTTTATGCAGGAGAAGATATATTTTTTAGATTCATATTTTTTATACAAGCGTTTCAAAGATACTGTCCACATTGTAGCGCCATCTAGCGTGATCTATAGGCGTTTAGTAAACAATTGCATCGATATAAATAAACACCGTTGGCTAGTCCATTTGGAATCTGATTCGATGTTTTATCGCAAAATTGTGTTCAGCGATGACTCATTTTTGGCTTTTGGCTGACTCCTCTCGATTATTTTCTGATAAACCAGCAACAATTGACGCCTTGGAGGCCAACATTGTTCGTGTTATTCGTGATACGGCCAGCAATGCTCGAAAAAGTGGCACAAAATTGAACGTCTAGAATGCGCTTTGTCAAGAACAGCCGTGGTGGTCATATACCCGAAAACATTTTCAAATGTTTTTGCCAAGTATTGATCTTTTGAATGAAAAAAAAAATTATAAAAATTATTTTTTTTGTGTTATTTTTTACAATTTAAAGTTCTATCTGGCTTAAAAAACACCCTGTTGTATCAATCAATTAAATAACGAAAATGTATTTATATTCTCTCTTACAGAATCTATTCTTGGAGAAAAAATTCTATTTGTAAAAAATACAGACAACTTGACTATCAGCGTAAGTATTTTTTTTACATAACTACTTTATTCTTTTATAGAAAAGGTACAAATTTTAAAATAGGTTCAAAATATTCGTACTAGCTGGTGACGACGGTGGCGCCGCCACGGCAACAGTAGCGTGGCACCCACTTTTTTATATTTTTAGACGATCCTTTGGGAACCTAACATTTTCCCAAGATAAAAAGTATCCTATATCTTAATCCAGGTAATAAACTATATGTGTACCAAATTTCATCCAAATCTGTTAAGCCGTTTTTGCGTGAAAGAGTAACAAACATCCATCCTTATAAACTTTCGCATTAATAATATTAGTACAATTTTCTTACATACATAAGTAAAATATATAATATTTTATTACAGCGAATATCCTACGTCATGGGCGAGACTCCTCAAAGGATTTTAGTGTCAGTGAAAAATGTGAAATTGTATATGATTATAATTGTTGTTTTTATACTATTAGGACTAGCTCTTTATATGTTTGGACCTATTACTTGTTGTCACTTTGTAGTTCTGGTTATTGCTGTTAGATACATGTTAAAATGTTAATAAATAAATTAAAAATATTTTATTACATTACATTGTAATTTAACGTCTATGCAATTTTATGTATGTACAATAAAAATAATAATTAATAATAGTTAATTATCAAATACGTTATTGATTATTTTTAAATTTAAGTAGAATTGTATGTTGAAACTTATGTCTACATATTTAATTAATGCTTTAAAAAAATCACCTTTCCTAAAATTAGTATTTATCATTTAATGAATTTCAAACTTTCAATTTTTTTTTGGTAACATGCAACTTGCGAAACCGAAAGCGTGCTTGCGTTTGTGTATGACATTGCATGTGTTAATAGACAACGTCTATCGAGTCCACAATAATATAATGTCTATCAAGAAATCCACATAATATTTATATGTAATGGTACAATATAAACAACATAATACTCACATAGAAGAGCTGTTTGTTGTGCGTGTGATGTTGTAGCGTGAGAAAGAGCTTGTGGGCGCCTCTGGAAGCAGCTTGCGCGCCCACTAGCGACGACAGCGCACCCGTCACACTCTCAACTAGCTGCGCGCGCGCAAGTGTGCACGTATGCTCTGCCACAGTACATAGTCCTCCATTATTGCACAGACACCCAAATAAGAATCTTAGAAGTGAAAGTGGATTGCGGACTTTAAAAATCTTAAGTGTAGCCAGAGATGCAATTACATGGAGATATCATTAAGAATGTTTAAGCTATCATTAGTATGTTTATCATAGACGAAGCCTGGTTTCTTTTAATCAATTTTATAAATATTAAAAATCTCCGAAATTAGATATTAATGTCGTTTTTTTTTAAAAAAAAAAAAATTTGTTATGTTAAAATAATGTATACCCTATTTAACAAGACAATTTATAAGAAAAAAATAAAATAAAATCTTTTTTTTTTAATGACAGGATATGGTTTTGTTTATGGCATTTAAAAAATTCTTATGTCTACCTTTATCCTGCATGTTTCTGTTGCCAGGTGTTTGAGATAGCACTCCTCCAGGCCACCAAGACTTTACCACTACACTAATATAGTAGTGCAACATTTGCTCGGAGAACAACCACATTATTGTCTCTTTGATTTGTCTGAAAATAAATGTCTGAATTGTAGACAAATCCTCCAGTCCCAACAATTTAGTGTGCGCGACAGTAAAAACATCTCATAAATTCGAAGAATCCTAAGACAAAAAGAGAATATGTCGCAATTACTAATGTTAGTAAACCTTAAGTTTGAGTGAAGGCCATCGATCGACTATAATGCTAGATACAAAGTCTCATACAAAACAAAACTCAATAAGTGGCATAACGCTTAACCTACATATATAGACATATCATGCATTTACATCTATTGCAAACTATATTAAAAAAGTCTTAAAATTTACATACTGTTAGCACTCTCTACTTCGGGTACATTAATTAAACCACTTTATGTTTAGTTCCAATACTTTTATCATCCGACCAATACATCAGAACTACAATTCCAACTCTCAAGGTGCGTTCACTCAACTGTCTGATAGATACCTTTTTAATATAATGCCACCGAATGAATCTGAATGAATGAACGTCACAGAGCACTTTTCAATCAACTTCACTCGACATAAATAGCAGACGCTAACAATACAGTTTTTAGAAAATGAAACTTATACACCGAGCGAGGTCGTAAGATCGTAAAACGCATACGCATCTAGAGGAGCACTATGGCATGTTTGCTGTTGAACGGATCGAATCACACTAATAGAATGTTCCATTTGGTGCTTAATTGCTGAGGACATTTTTTTGTAGCTGATTGTGTATCTAGTATTATAGTCGATCGACAGTGAAGGCGCATTTGTAATGAATGTATTGCAGTGAATGTAAGTGAAAACGTACCTATTTATGGTTCTGCCGTAAGTGATCTGTACGAAGGTGACGAGCGTTTTCCTCAGCCAGCGGAACAAGCCTCGCATATCGAACACTTCGCTCAGCAACGCGTACAGTGGCTCCGCTATACTGTCACGCTCCTCTCCCATTGCACTCGCGCCTGCCACATACCATACAATCATAAACAATAGCAGACTCTCCACTCGATGGTAGGTGGCTACCGTCGCCTATAACACAAGCAACGCCACAGCTACTGCAAGTGCTCTGCCGACCTTACTAAGATTAAGGATAAGGGAATAGGTAAGGTCAAGGAAATGGACTCTTGCATTCCTTACTCACTCACAGAAATACATTCGGGAAATTTGGGTGTGATTTTTCTGTAAGCGAATAGTTACCGCCGCCAAACGGGTTGCCCAAATAAATGCGGAATGCATATATTTTGTCAGGCGTTATATCTTAATTAAAGACCAGATAAAACAGAACTTTTTATCTTCGATATCACTTACCACGCATCGAGATATTTGCATTTTTATTGTTGGAGTCACCATTTCCGTCCAGATATAGGGACATTTCATCTTCATCTCCCAATAGGTGTGAGAATGCTTCTTTCTCCTGTGAGGATCGAGTTGTAGCATCGCTGCTTGTGCTATTCGAGGAAACAAAATCCCTTACCAATGTTTTCAAAAAAATATTACACAATTATGTCAAAACAAACTACCGTTCGTTTAGTTACTAATGTGAAAAAGAAAAAAACATAATAATAGGTTTCCGATTAGGTAAGTAAAGAAAAAGATTTAGGTATACACAAATAATCTCACCTTTTAAACAATGTAGAAAAAGAGAATTTGTTCTTTTTCGGTAGCTCCCCTTGTTTCAAATATTCCGAACTGGGATTCAAAAATGTATACAGGGCCTCGCTTTGGTTTAACCTATCATCTTCTAACACAAACTGTGAAACGATATTTTTTTATCATTATTTATTTGTAAGTGAACTAATGTAATGTGCAATAAGTAAAATACACTGGTTAGGCAAAAAAATCAACCAAGGCTAATTTTGCAATAACCGTTGTTCCAGCACTCCATTCGAGCATAATTTGATCCGGACAAGATTTGATCGATTATGATCATACCCGTTCGCCCGGAACGGATATAATCATAATTTTTCTACCTTTTGAATCGGCCAAATCTTAGCCAGCTGTCAAATATGACAGATTTTATGTCAAACGATGCGTCTTTCGATAATAAATCAATTTTACTGCCTAAAAATTACTGCTGTCAAACACAAATTCTGACAGTAGCTATTATAGGTCATCCCAGCACCATCGAACAATTCTAGCTCGTGTACAATATTTATGAGTTAGTTAATTATAAACATGTAAACCTATTAAAGAAAAACTTACATCACAGTTCAACTTACCTCTAAATATTTTTGTACCAAGATCTTCGCTTTTTCTAAAGAGTTCTTATCATTTTTTCCGAATAAAAATTTAAACGAATTAGATGGTAGTTCTATATTTTTTAATTCCGAACACATAGGCCTTAATTTTCGATGTAATTCCTGAAAATAAATAAAAACAAAAACAATGACACAATTTCAAAAAAAAAACATGACTATACCTTCCATATAAAACCTTCTATATTAAAAAATTGTATATAAAACGATAGTCCACTTGACCAACACCCGGATTTTCTTCATTTGTTGTGTGTATTAGAAATAATGGTCATTTTGCTCTAGCGACGAAAGAAAACATAGTATGGTGCTGACACAGAGAAAATAATTTTTAATTGTAGGTTTTAAGATCATATTTACGCCCCAATGTTGTATCCAAATGCGCCTTGAGTTGCGCTCAGCGCAATTGTGCGGGATGCAATTGTTATTATTACTATCGTCTCCAGAACTTTGCTCTGTGAGTGCTGGCGTGATGGACTACAGCAAACGTGAGCAAATTGAGAAGAGGTCTACAGATCATTTTTAAAACTAATCTTTTTTACGCCTACCTGGAACTCATTAAGGGTCCTCAACAACACCCAACCTGTTGATATCTCTTCTGGTTTCTCCTCATCATTCTTAGATTCTTCTTCAGCCATGTGAACAACTATCACAAATTGTGGTGGTTTTGATTCATCAATAACCTGAAATTGCGATTGATAATTGATAATTGCAATTGAAAATAGGATGCAAAAATAATAACAGTACAAGGCTAGGTTCCCACTCCACCGAATCGGCATCCAACAGTGAGTGTTTTAGATAAGCGCACATCTTTTTTTGTAGATTTTAGCAATTTCCTCTCTTATGGTAGGTATATTAGAGACATGATGCACTTCAGCGTTGGTTATAAACCAGGGTGCCCTGAGAATAGTTTTTAGTATGAAAACATGTTGAACATGAAGACGGTTCAAGTGAACCGCAGAGGAGCGTTGGTAAAGAGAGATGAAGTTACCTCTGCGCTGTGAACGGTAGCCCGCCATCGGCCCAGGTGGTCGGCCCAGGTGTCGGTGCGTTGCAGGTGCGCTTCGAGGCGCAGTTGCTCACCCGCCAGCCGATCCACTTCGCCCGCCAGCAACGCCAGTGCACGCGACTCGGGACGCAGCGATGCGCGCAACGCTGCAAGCGCCTGCAATGCAACCAAGGATTTTACCATGGAGGGTAGAGGTAAAGGAGGACCGACTCTGTACACGAAAATGTATCCGTCGAATAGGCTCTAGTAGCATTTTCATTACGGTTCTTTCATGAACTACGAAACCAACCAATAATATCAATTCACCAATGCTACACTAGCGCCATTCTGGTCAATTTATGAACCACTATTTAATGCTTTTAGCTTGCCACTTTTTCAGTTTAACACCCATATAAGTCGGTCCTCCTTTACCTGTACCCTCCATGGATTTTACATTTTAGACTAGATCACAGACTCTAATACTAATCGCCAATAACTTTGAATAGAACTATATTGCCATGGAGAATAGATGTAAGGAGGACTAACTTATATGTGTGTTAAATTGAAAAACTGTCAAGTTGCAAACATTAAATAGTGGTTCATAAATAGGCCATAATCGCGTTTGTGCCGTAAATAAAATGTATGGAGGGTAGAGGTAATAAATGCTAGTACAGTGTCACACCCCAATGCTACTATTATTTAGTAGCATTTAATACAACACTTCCTATTTAATCGTAGCCGACAATTTCTCCTGTTTATAGAGTTGGTCCTGCTTACCTCTATTCTCCATGCACACAACTATTGATTTTGTAGTTTAAACTGAATCACATACTCTAATAAATTAATAATTGAAGGCAGACACCACAACTTTACCTACTTATTAAATACATGCGTGTAATGGATTCAACATTACTCAAAATGAAAACTTTGGTTTAATTTTAGTTCCTCATTTACTCTCATCTAGAGGAATTTTAGTACCTATTCTCATAACATCTACACGACGCTAAACTCGTGCTAGAGCCACTGAAATAATCGTCGACTTATTCACTGTCTCTTTCCAAAATTACGAATGAATGCGAATTACGATCGGTATAATAGAAATTGGGCGGATTTGTTATTTCTGTTCGATCAGCTTTTATCAAGTCAGTCAGTATTTGATTTTTTATATAGGCCTTGCGCCTTCAAACATAAAAAAAAATATCTTATTGAAAATAAAATCACCTGTGTTTTGTTATTATGTCTTTCTTGTAACTGGTCCAATTTTCTTCTCGCATAAGTGGAATGTTCCGTGAGCTGCAAAGCACTGCCGACACTCTCCGCCGATGAAACAGACTCGTTGGAAAGCTGACGATCCTCTATCGGAGATCTTTCTGAACTTAAATCTGCAAATTACCTTTGCCATTATATAATTCCCTTATTATGGATACAATGTTCAGGTCTACCATAATATCAAAGTTCTCAAATACCTTTATTGGCTTCTTCCTGAACCAGTTCAGCGACGAGAGCATTGTACTGCTCACTCAAAAGAAATGATGCGTAGTATTTCTCTTGAATTGTGTCCACGACCGTATCTTGGACTTCGTAGAAAACCTCTGGTCCCTTGTCACCAAGTAAAAAGGCCTCCATTCTTTTTCGGGTATCCTAAAAAGGATTTTTAATAATAATAAATCTTATATAAAACGTTATCTGCAAGTAAGTTGATGAGCCCGTTGGAGAGTGATTAGGGTGCTGTCTTAACGCTCTGTCTCGGGAGATTCGAGTTTGATTCCCGGTAGGGTTAACTTTGGAGATGAACTTTTCAAAGTTGGCTCTGATCTGGATCTGAAAAGTAGTGGCAGGGCACACTATGTCGCAGTCATTTGAGCAGCCCGTCTGGCGACAGTAACCACCCTCTTACAGAACCCCACTGTGAAATAACAGCATGTGTGCTGATAATAACAGATAAACAATGCATGGAAATAGAGTGATACACAGACAAAAAGGACGAAAATAAAATACATTCATACCTTGTCCACTTTAATTTCAGCGCTAGGCGATCTAATGTAAGTGTAGAATATTTCTGCTCCGAGTTGATGCCAGCTACTTCTCGGACTGTGCCGTAACTCTTCCACCGACATCCAAAATCCGACCAATCCTTGTGAGCACATCGTTTCCAAAAACATTGACAGATGTTTACGACCAGTGACGCTTTCCAACACTTTATGTAAGGGCATAGTCTGAAACATTATTATTATTTTAACGTTATTATCACTAATTGCTATCACAGTCCGGTTGGGTAGAAACTTTATACTGCGGACCGATATGGGCTACTTCAAGCGAGGGGTAAACAAATATCTACAGGGTAGGCAGCGCACTAGCACTCCCCTTGGTGTTGTTTGTGTCCTTAGGCGGCGGTAACCACCTACCATCAAGTGGGCCGCCTGCCTGTCTGCCACCTTTATATTATTAAAAAAAAAAAAAAAACTGTTATCACATATCACAATTTCACTATTTACAAACACTGTTGGCTGAAAGTACAAACATTTCGGAAAATTGGTTTTGCGCAACAAACGACCTAAATCACCAAAATTACCCCTTACTTTACCCGAAAATTCCCCAAATTTTTCTATGCTTTTATATTAAGTTTTTAGGTAGGTTTAATAAAAACTTTATCCATCTTTTAATTATTTTTTTCTTTTTCTTTTCATCCATACCTCATTGACTAGATCGATGGATTCTAGCTTTAATTGGTGGTGCTATCTATTAACATTAAATAATACTATTAGATGACTATGTGATCATGGTGTGGTTAGTTAGGAAATATTAGACTAGATGGCGCATTAAATAAGAAATTTATTATTATGAACAAATATGGCAGTAAATATGGCGGTACATTACTTTACTACCTCATAGACTGATTTCACTTTAGTACGTTAAATCAAATAGCGCGCAATTTTTCGGTTTCCTGTAACACACTTCCGCCCATTTGGCACGAAATTACTCCCACAAAACCTAAAAGGAAGATGTTGTAGATATCTAAAATGAATAAATAAATTGAAATTTACCTTGTTTTGTGATTCAACAGTCGGGAATGCACCGTCCCATCCCAATCTCCTAAGAGCGGCTTCGCACTCCGCTTTGGCAATAGTGAGTTGGCTTATGTATCGCTTCAACTTCTTGGCATCTGTTATTTGTTGTCTACTGATATTTTGCTGGGCGCTGCTTTTCTCTATGACGTCAATGTCGATTCCTTTTGCCCTTTTCACGTTCTGAAGGGTTGTAGCTTGCATTATTTGCGTAACGATATCATATCTATAATTATAATAGAAGCACTATGTTTATTGTCTGAGTAATGAAAGAATATAAATTCTCAATACTAATCATGCTAATATTGATTAACACCAGCTGGTGCCCGCAATTTCGTTCGTACGCTCCGTAGTTTGTTTTTGAAAATCCCAAAGGAACCTAACACTTTTCCAGGATAGGAAGTATCGTATAGTTTAATCCAGGTAACCATTAATACATCAGCGAAAACCGCATCCATATTGGTTAAGCGGTTTTTGAGATTAGTGTGCACAAACGCTCAGACAAACAGACAAAAATTCTAAAAACTAATTTTTTGACCTCTGTAACATAAGGAACTTCTTCTTAATCCATCCATTGAATTTTTATCTCTTTTCACTAAAGCAAAGAGCGAGATAAATGGGGAACGGCTGTGTCTATGATTTGCAGAAATTGCATCTGTGCAAAGACGGGGGCCGGTGCTAGTACACTATGGTATATATAAATATGAGTCCAACCTCAAATAAAAACCTACATATAAATTTTAGACCAAACATTTATTAATAGCACCAAAACTTGTGCAATATATTATCATGGTTAACTTACCGTAACCGTTTCAGTGTGTCTACATTGTTGCAACTATTAATGAGTCGAATGTAATCCTCGAATGTTTTAGCATATTCGTGCGTGCGAACATGCATTGCGTCAACTTCTCTTTGAGCCTCTAAATACTGGATTATCTTCTGGTTTATGTAATCTGGTTCTGTCACGAGGTTTATCGCAGGTTGCAATACTGAAGACAATTATTTTTTATTTTAATAAATTTGATAGCTTCAATATGTGAAACGCTTACTCTAAACTTTGCCTTAAAAACTGGGCTATCAATGTAAGCTCTGCCTAATGCGTACAAGCATTTTTCGTCTAATATATGTCTGTCACATAATACAATATCTATAAAGTAATGCATATATAAAACTTTTTTATCATATACTAGCTGTTGCACGCGACATCCGCGTAAATTTATAATATACTAGCTGGTGACCACGATTTCGTCCGCGTTGAAAAATATTAAGTAGCCTATCCTGTGTCCCGTACGTCTAAATGTTTATCTACCAAGTTTCATGAAAATCAGTTAATTCGTTTCAGAGTTATGGAGGAACATAGATACATACAATACCTACACTTACAGATTTATTATTAGTATTGATAGCCTATGTTACTCGCTGATAAATTATTCAATTATTCACTGATTTTTAAATTTATTCATTTTTTTTATTCATGAAACTCTTTTATTATATAAGAGCCACCAGTAATTTGTGTACTTATTCTTATATATTTTTTATATACTTACTTTTACATGTCAAGATTTCCCTCATGAGATGTGAAGCTGGTGATAATGAATATGTTCTCGGCATTAGAAACATTAGTATTAATTCACTGGTTTGTCTCAGATAATGAAGTTCTGTGTCTGGAAACATCAGATGTGGAGCAAGAGCAAACACTGGGGCTTGGTTCAGTTCTAACCTGTACAAATAAATGAGAAATATGTATTTATAAATGCTAAACTAAATTAATTTAGAGATGCCATCCATGTGGATATGTCTGTATATGCTTGGAGTTCCAATCAGCTGTCCAGGTTTTGAGCAATGTAAAGAGTACTTACATGCAAAATTGGAATGGTATATGCAAAATTTAAGCATGCCACTAATCACAGTGGTTTTTGGACGAGATAAAAGCTAGTCAATAAACTGATTCATGCATAGGAAATTAGGATCTATGTAGATTATAAAATGCATGTAAGATTTTTTTTCTGAGTAGTACAGTTAGAAAGTAAAACCCCATTTGATATGCTAAAACATAAATGAATCTGACAATATACTTACGCACAACTTTGAGCAATTCTAATCCGTTCAAAGTGCTGTGTGATTTTATTGACCATATCAGCAGCCAATAATTTTTCAGCATCCACACGCAGCAACCTTTCATGCAAATTTTGTATAGCTACCCAAATGTGTTCCTTAAATTTGTCAATCACTGGCTCTGGTTTGTGACACATTTCTTTTAACCAACAAGCAACAAAATCCCGGAGAATGTAATCAATCAGTTGCTGCAATTGGCTGTCTACTGTGCGTCCAAATAGAATAGGCAAGTGAGTCTTTTTTGTGGAATGTGGCCAATTGCTCTGGTCTTCCTGGTAAAATAAAATTTTCTGAGCATTAGCCAATGATAACCACTGTGTCTTCCTTACTTGCTTATATAGATTTTATTGAATACACATTTATAGCTACATATTAGATAATAACAATTTTTATATATGTTTTATGTGTGTTCTCATATGAAACCTTTACACTAATGAGTATTATGAAGTAGGTACTAATATCTCTTCCTTTACAAGAAGTGTTTCAGTATTAGCTTAAAGGACTTATTAACTAAACTATGTGAATATCATAGCATAGTGGGCAGGGCAGGGCATACTGCATTAATCAGTCATTTAGGCGGCCCATCTGGCAGCAGTAACCACCCCCTTATAGAGCACCTACCATAAATAAAAATATATAATTATGGTGTTTCGGTGAGTGAACAACGGATGCAAGAGCCCATTGCCCTGTCCCTTCCCAATACCTTATCCTTCATCCTACTATAGTCTGCAGGACAATTGCAGCACCTGTGGCGTTGCTAGTGTTATAGGCGAAGATTTCCACCTACCATCCAAGTGGACCATAGACCTTAACACAAAAAAAAGACTGACACACGCTGCAATATGATTAAGAAATACTTTTCACATTTCATTGATTTTTTCTTAACATCATATAACCATCATTTTAAAAATTACACATTTAGACACATTTTAGACAATAAAATCTACCATTAGATTTACAAAATCCGTTGGATAAATTTGAGCAGATAATCTGATACCTAGGTATATTGTTTATTTATTTATCATGTATTAAAGGATTAATTTATTAAACTTAATTTAGAAAAAAAAATCAATGTGTACCTTCAGCGCATCTTGTAAATGTCTTACATCTTTTTCCACTCTATCAATTAAAAATAATGATGTTTGATGTGGAGACGAAAGTGCGACATGGCCCCAGAGAGTCAACACAAAAACCGCTAATACTAAAGATAAACTTAAAACTGTTATAAAGGCGAGGCTCCATAACAATGGGAAAAAGTTAGCAAACACTAAACAAATTGGAGGAACACTAATTGCAAGCCACTTTATCATGTTTCATAAATTTCTTTATTGTAATTTCATTATTTCAAGTATGAATGTAAAAACTGATACATAGTATAGTTAATGGCTAGGCAAAAATATCGGAATTAGTTGGAAAACTTATCACTTGTTACAATTATATTAAAAAATACTGCTGTAATGTAAGTAAAGCAATTTCATGCACATATTTGTTGTGTTATGTTATGTTTACATTTGTAAACAATTTAACATAAAAAAGTCTGTAGTGTTGCCAACTGGATATAGGAATATCGGGCTTTAATTAAAGAGATTTTCTCAAAATTTGAAAGATGAGGGTTAAATTGCTGTCAACAAAAGAATTGTTATTAAAAATATAATCTTTAATATTTACGTAAATTGCAAATAATTAGAAAAGAAGTTTGTTTGATTTAATATCAATTGGAATAAAATTAAACGAAAGATAATGTAATAGTAAAAGGTAATACAAAAACTTTGGGACTATTTTTCTTGTAGGTATTGTAAAACAATGGCGTGATGAAAGGCTATTGTTTTGAATTGCAAAAAAGTTTTATTTCTGTACTAATATTTTATGTTACTCTTATGTTTTTAGTTTTTACTAATCTTTTTTTGTCTATGAATTCTAATAGTAGTTTAGCCCTAAAGGACTTAAGTTGGCAATACTAAGACTGTCAGCTGTTATTTAATTTTGTATAAGTGTCGCAACGGTTTATGAGCGCTCGGCAAAACTGGCGGGGATGTCTGCGCAGGTGTACACTCTACTCCCGCCAAACAGATCCAAAAAATATGCAAAAAATGAATACTGCGCATTCAAGGTCACTGGTCAGCGCTCATAAACCACTGCGACACTTATACTTGTAATTTTGTTTTTATATTTATATGTATTTTTATCAAGTTTTTATTTTATTTATTAGTCAACCGTTAAGCTGTCATTATATTCTCACTTTGTTATTATTCTAAGTATTTTGACGGGAAATGGCATTATGAGATATGCATATTATGATCGTGATAAACAAAGTATAACACATTGTACTGGTATCAGAAAATTGTTAATCTTACCTATATAAGTACATATTGACTATTAAATAATAATGAATAATTTGAAAACAACATATTTGATTGTCGGCGGTGGCATTGCTGGGGTGACATGTGTGGAAAGTTTAGCAATTTTACATCCCGAAGAAAGTCTTACCATAATTACCGCGTCCTCATTAATTAAGAATGTTAGCAACGTAAGTTTTTATGCAAAAACTATTGTAAAGTTTGATATAAAAGAGTCTGAAGCCAGTTCCTTACAGAAAATACATCCAAATTTAGAAATCGTCTTTGACTCCTTAAAACATATAGATATTAATAAGAAACTTGCCTTCACGGATGGAGGTAAAGTAGTGGAGTACAAATTGATTTGTATCTGCACTGGTGGTATACCAAAGCTTATCTCAGATTCTAAGTCATGTGATAGAATACTAGGCATAAGAGATACTGAGTCTGTACAAGAGTTTCAAGAAAAACTAAAAAGTGGTCATAAAATGCTTGTTGTTGGTAATGGAGGGATTGCATCAGAAATAATACATTCTACAAGAGGAATACAAAAAGTTTGGGTTATACGGGATGACTACATATCTGCTACATTCATTG
This sequence comes from Synanthedon andrenaeformis, assembly GCA_936446665.2. NCBI lineage: Eukaryota > Metazoa > Arthropoda > Insecta > Lepidoptera > Sesiidae > Synanthedon > Synanthedon andrenaeformis. The sequence goes on along the minus strand of OW387781.2, from coordinate 4,430,746 downwards.
ATCCTGGAGCGGCAGAATTCTTTCAAGATGTATTTAAGAAATCATCATCAGAACATCCCAACAAAAATCATGTCATTATGAGAAGACATGTTTTCACTGAAGAAGATAAATTAGTTTCAATAAACAAAAATTTGAAGTCTGCTGCATTAGGACCAGATTGGTATAGAAAACTAGAAAATATTAAAAACGAAAGTGGAGAACAGGAACTTAAAATAATCTACAAAGCTGAAGTTAAATCTGTCAAAGAAGTTGCCAAAAAAGAATATCCTTTAGAAGTTGAACTTTCAAATGGCACAACTGTAGAATGTGATTTTGTTATATCAGCTACAGGAGTGGAGCCTGCTGTAAACTTTTCTTGGGATAAAAAACCAGAAATTGCCTCCGATGGTGGTTTAGTTGTTAATGAGTTCCAGGAAACAACAGTTAAAGATGTTTATGCAGCAGGAGATGTGGCTCATGCAGGATGGCAGCATGCCCCTCATTGGTTTCAGCTGCGATTGTGGACACAGGCTCGACAAATGGCTGCAATGGCTGCGAAAGCAATGCATGCAAGGATTACTCAACAGGAGCCAGTATTACAGGATTTCTGTTTTGAACTATTCACTCATTGTACTTCCCTTTTTGGCTACAGAGTAGTGTTACTTGGGAAGTATAATGGTCAAAGTCTAGGAAGTGATTATGAAATACTTCTACGCACTACACCAGGCTTAGAATATGTAAAATTTGTTTTACAAAATGGTAGGTTACATGGTGCAATACTTATCGGGGAAACTGATCTTGAAGAGATGTGTGAAAATTTAATTTTGGATCAAATAGATCTGACACCGTTTGGAGATGATATTTTAAATCCAGATATTGATATAGATGATTATTTTGATTGAATAAATTGTTTTAATTTTATTTTTTACAGTATTTATACCAATATTAGTTTGTAGGAGTCATTGTATGTTACCTACATTTTTTGTAAGATGTATTTTTACTGTTAATAAAGGCATAAGGATAACTGAATAATAACTGCAGTCTCAAACTTTATTTAAATTATGTTCATTTTAGTTAAGTATTTATGAAACTATCAAGTTAAAGGAATTAAAGAAAAAAAAATTAAGTTTTCAAGTGGAACCCCTTTTTTTATTATGATTGCTTTAATTTTCAATCCTTTTACATTTGCGTTTCATTATTTTTTGTGGGGTGTGATACTATTCCGTTCTGTATTTCCATTGATGAGAATACTGGGACCAGTTATCCAACTATTTCCACTGCGTTAATAATCCTTGCATCTCTGTATAAATTATAATGTTAATAATTTGACTCAAACCTGTAGGTAGGTACCTACTTTAATTCAATTCTCAAGAATTCCAAAAAAATAAGACATATAAACAGAAGGTTTATGAAAAGCTAGGTAGCACTTTATAAAATTCACAAGTTCAAAAAACTTGGCTATTAAATAATTGCGAAATAATAGATTTCAAATGTTATTATATTTATCACAATATTAGATTTAAATTACAATTTCATATAAAATAAAGCGAGACGAATTTGAATTTTCTTTTCCCCCTAATTTGGAAATGTGACCAGGCAACAGGTTTTTGGGAAATTCATATCTTTCGCATTGGCAACGTTTGTAAGTGTTTGGTTTGGTGTAGTAAAATGAGTAATAAATAAATAAACTATCCTATTCTCAAACTTCGCTCCCTCTGGAGTAGTTATATTCTTTGGCTCCTACTAATAAAAGAGCTCCTTTCTTGTGCTGTACAATTGTGTGAGTAAATATATAGTTCTGTGGTGAGGGTGAACCTAGAACACTCTATACTGACCATATAACACAAGGAGGGAGGGGTGACATGACATGACAGCTGAATCTGACTGAATGAATGACACCAAAATGACACATTCCATCTTTGCATTCCATTATTTTGCGTCGGAGCATTTACTTATTTATGTAGTTAATTAAAGTTGATTTTATGAAGATATTCTCATATTCTGCGAGTATAACGAAATTACCAAGTCCGCAACAGTTATATTATAATTATATTTTGATAATCAAGTACCACGCGAATAATAATTACTGATTATTTTTGTCACCATTGAAGTGTGTCAATTTAATTCACATTTAGCATTGTTTTCCTTTGTTTCCTAAACTAATACAAACAATAGTGTGTGAAAATGCCTATTTTATTTAGTGTTGTGGCTCGAGGCACAATTGTTCTTGCTAAATATGCCTCTTTGGTCGGCAATTTTACGGAGGTCACCGAACAAATTTTGTCAAAGATTCCACCTCACGACGACAAATTAACGTACTCTCACGGAAATTATCTATTTCATTACATTTCAGAAAATAAATTGGTCTATTTTTGCATCACAGATGATGTAAGTATAATGTTTATTATTAAAGGACATAGAAATAATAGTGCACGTAATAATTTGTTAATAAATATTTTACATAATTACAGAAATTTCAACGTTCAAGAGCATTTCTCTTCCTCAATGAGATCAAGAGAAGGTTTACAACTACATTTGGGGATACGGCACAAACTGCCATCCCTTATGCCATGAACAGTGATTTTGCCCGCGTTCTTGCCACTGAAATGAAGCATTACACTGAATCTCGGGACCTAGACACCATTTCTAGGGTCCATGGAGAATTGGATGAGTTAAAGAATATTATGGTGAAAAATATTGGTAAGTTTATTTTTATTAATAAACTTAATTATTTAATTTCTACTCTTACATATTTATATTTTAATGGTTATACATGTTTGTAACACAAATAAAATTCTTTTGAGTAGTTCTAAAGTGGTTTTAATAAAATCAGCAAATAAAAAATATATATTATAATACTATACTGCTACTACAGTTGTAGTTCAATGATATAAAATAATGAAATCAATATTAAGTTATAATTTGTGTTATTTGATACTAACTTGGACTATGAGAACACAACAGTATAGACTCGGAATAAGGAACAAACCAGAAGGGATTTCATTAAAATTGCATGCATTTTAATCTAAATTTTCTAAATGAATCAACATTCAAATAAAATATCTACATAATACATTACACAGTGAAAATTTTTAATAGTGACCTTCAAGGAATCACAAAAATTGGTCATAATAAAGGGATAGTCCTTATAAACAATAATAATTAATTATAGGGATTCAGTAGGGAGCTTAATAGTCTATTAATAAATATATGTATTAATTATATATGTTTTATTAAAAAAAGTTATGAACACTTGAAATTTTGTTTACATTGTTTGCATTGTCTTCATGGCCTCACTTTATGTGTGCTTACTACTACAGAATATTTAGCTACTTAATATTGATATCTTCTTCTTTTTGTTCATTTATAAATCTCTTTATGTTAGTAAAAGCTCAAAGCTTAGGTAGAAAACATATAAATAAATGTGACTATGTTGTAATCAGACAAGCACGTCATTTGCATGAATAATTGCAAATACAAATTCTTCTGGTTTTGATAAATGTTTCTATTAAATATTCAATTTATCAATGTCCTTATCATTGTTACTGGAAAATATATAGAGTAGCATTAACTCATTACAACATGTTGTTGACCAATGTTTACTGATAAAAATACTTTTTAAATTAAATATAAATCCTGATTTCTCTAATGATGCCATTATTTTAATCATGATAGTGATATTTGTAATTAGTTATTTTGACAATAAAGGATATTTATTTTTAGGATAATATGTTGTTTAGAAACCCTTGAGACCAATATTTAAACTGTTGGCTCTGACTAACGGTCTTGGGTACTTTTAGGGAAAGGTTAATTATGAACTGTGTTTTTTTATGAGTTATGTTATTACTTGTGTTATAAACAAAGTAGTTATACTTTGCTAATTTTGCTTAATTTGGGAACATTCTATAATTGTTACTTTAATTGTCTGGTGTTTATTTACTAATTTTATCTAATTGTTTATTTACTTAATCACTTAGTGACAAAAGTCCATAACTATTTAAACAACAACTTACATGTTGAAACACTTAATAAATCTTCGCCATTTTAAAATTTGTTATGTAACACTACAATATGTTTTGTACTTAATTTACATAATTGTATATTAGTCCCCAGAAGTACACCTTCATATAATATGTCGTGTACTGTTCTTATTCTTTGATTTTTTAAACAAATCCTCAAGAAATATACAACTATGCTGCTTCACACCTTTCTACTATTGACAACTTCACTTCACTTATTTATTATTATACCATGAAAACGATTATTTAGATTTGGATTAATTATTTTCAATATAAAACAAACTTTTATGAAATAAGGGAAAAAGAAAATTTAAATTATTACATTACATAATATATTACATTACATTATTTGTTATATCACAGGTTTCTGTTTAAATAAACCTTGAAATATTATGCAACTTCCTTTACACATAGTCATTAGCTCAACAGCAAGGCCTTCCTAATAAATTGCTATTGTACGATTTCAATTAAGTTTGACCAAAATGTGAATTAACAATACAAATGTTTTAACAAAATTTTAAGAATGCTAATAGCATTTTTTTTAAAATTTACAGATAGCATGGCGATGCGTGGAGAGAAATTAGAGTTGTTAGTGAACAAGGCTGACAATTTGGTAACCAATGTAAGTATTCTTTAACTATTAACACATAAAATGTTTTTCTTGGAATAAATCATTAGATAATGTACATACATAATGAGTTATGTAAATAAAACGATATTAATAATTGCTTATGACAATGACAGGATAATGCTAATATAAGCTTGAAATTTAATAAAGGAAAAATAAGTAAGTAAATAAAAATTAATATAATTGGTATTATATTTATAATTAACTGAATGAGTATTTTGTATTGTTTGCTTTTTATAAAGTGTCTTTTTAAAAGTTTCATTTATTTATATATTTTGCTTGTATTTTTATAGGAATTTAAAAAGATATTTTAAAAATTAAGATATCCGTACTAATATTATAAATGCGAAAGTTTGTTTGGATGTATGGATGTTTGTTACTCTTTCACGCAAAAACTACTGAACCGATCACCACGAAATTTTGCATACACGATGTCTGGTACACCAGAAAGGACATATGGTACCTTTCATCCAGAAAAAAAAGGACTTTTATCCCGAGGGATCATCTAAAATTAAGGAGACTAACTCCTGGCTAAGTGTAATAGCAATAACGATTTTAGGCGATTTATTTTTCAACGCGGACGAAGTCGCGGGGGCACCATCTAGTTTAATATATTTATACTTGAATCATAAATATATATATATATTTCAGTCTGTTTCATACCGTGGCACAGCGAGAACTCTGCAGCGCTCTCTATTCTGGAAGAATATCAAGATGTACGTGATTTTGATAGTAATAGCGGCGCTCGCTATTTACTTGATCGGTGCAATGGCTTGCGGCGGCCTCGCCTGGAGATCCTGCGTTGGTTAATATCGAATATCACTCTACTGTATTATGTTTTTCTTGTTGCCTCAATTTAATTTCGCGAACAAACTTATTACATATCGATTTCATACCGCACCAGCCGTTTTGAAGACCTCAAGGGGATGTATAAGAAATTAGTTGTTTTGAAAGTCCCATGTTCTAAAAAAATAGCATAAGAGATAAATTAGATATATATCGTCGTTGTCAAAGTAAAATCTGCTATGTGCAAATTTTTTTAAGATAATAACAAAAAAGTTTTTTCGAAAAAAAAATTACATAAAGGTTTATTTTAAAAAGAAATATTTTATTAGAAACTTAGGGTTACATAAAACTTATTTCTTTGTCATTTACACATGGAAATGTAACAATTTATTTATTATTTTGATGATAGAGTAAATTTTGCACATAACATAGTTTAGCTTAGCTGCTGAACATAGCATATTTTATTAAGAGTTCGTAGTTCGACAAAAAGTGCTATTCAATAAGCTTAAAATGTTGGAATCTCAAATAAGTGCACATAGCAGATTTTGGTTTGAAAACGACGATTTACAATAATAATGAGATAATTATAACAGTAAATACTTTATTTTCATTTCTAAACAAATAAATCAACACAAAATTTATATGTACATATTTTCAGGCGTTATTATTTTTTATATTCACTAATATTCATTTAAATAATATCTACACATTAATGTATACTTAAGTTATGAATTCAAGTATAAGTAATTAAGTAATTAAGTAATTTTGCCATCACTTCTGCTACATTTGATAATAATTTATTCTGTGACGTTAGTCTGGTATACATATTTTTTGTATATCCCCCTTGTCCCGATTGAATCTTTTTTACAATAATTAGTATTGTAAAAAAGATTTTTTTTTTTTCATTCAAATCGACAATGACCGTCCCTCTCTGTCCATTCTATTTTAAACTGATTGCACGCAACAGAAGTCGAAATGTACGATATCTTACATAGTGAAGGATATTTGAGAGCATTGGGGAAATCAATCATAAGAAGTCAAAAATGGCCCCTTACCCACCCGGCTCTTGCACGGCTCTTGGTAGAATCAAATAATTGCTGACCTTAGGCTTGTCGAGTGTGATTTGACATTAATTATTTAATTAGCCCCTATGAGAAAATGGATTTGAGCGTCGAGTGATCGGTCAAAATCAAAACAAAATCGCCACAATATGACAACTGCTAGTTGAGTAGATGAACCCCACTAGTTGAAGAGAAAAGTGGCTAAATGAGAAAAATATTTTGACCACAATCTTGTCCCAAAAAATGTCCAAACGAAGGACACTTAACAATAACGATACATTGGTACTTAATCTCTGTTAGGTGCAAGTTATCGTAAAACGGTAATTACTTATATACTAGACTCGCTGAGCGGAACGCAGAAATTGCGTATTTAGTTACGGGTATTTTCCGTAACTCATGCAAGCGAGCGCAAGAAGGAAGCGAAGAAAGCGTAAGCTCGTAAGCCATATTTTCCATGGCGCTTTCGACCTTTTGGTCGCGATCTTTAGCGTAAACGCTTACCGTATTTGACAAACAATTTTGTTCCGATCACCGAGTCTAGTAGAATACATTATAGGTCAAATATAAAACGTTAATAAAACTAAATTTTTGAAAATGACACCAAAACTAATTAATATAACGCCATACTCACGTATGTTATAGTGTTATACCAGTGGGTGATCTCCTTTATTTTAATAATACTCCCCTTGAGGTTACACCATTGATAAATTTGTGAACCTATGGGTATGTATGTAGTAAATCTTTACACAATCCGTTATGTAGAAATTTAACTTGAAAGGCTAAAGAAATTGTGAAGGCTGAGGTTAAAGGTATGAAGCAATATAAGGAGTTATGGTAAACACTATGATTGGACATTGGATATTTAATTTTAATATGTAGTTTTTTAGGCCACGCGTGACTCGTTGGCAGCGCAAGTAGCTAAGATGGTCGTCGTTAAATATTAAAAAAAATCGAAATGCAAAGTATTATTATTATATCAGTTATCAATTATTAGTCTTTGGCTAACTACGTATCAATATTTAAATTCTAATCGATATTTTCAAATGTAATTTCTCTGCACATTGAGTCCTTATATTTTTTATCTTGGTGCCTAAAGCGCGGCCAAAAAGTTCAGCGATTACTAAAAAATCTATTGCCAACAATATTTAATGAAATGCTTTTTATTTAAAATTTAATTATTGATATAATTTAGATTTATTATTATTTAAAATATTCAAACGAAAATATAGTGTAATCATACAATTTAAGTTTTAAAGTACCAAGTATATTCTTTCATAAATTTACACATAATCATTTATTAAACGTTTTCATAAAATAATTTGAATAACTATATCATAAATTTAGAGTAATATAGGTGCTCTAAGTACCTAGTGTTAGAAAACAAAAAAGTTTGTGTAATTCGAATTTTGTGAGTTTTATACCAAATGTAAAAAATATGTCATTTATTCTAATAGGATTTCACGCAAGCGGAAGTACTTTGCAAAGAAAATATGTAATGCATATTTGTAATTCAAAGAAAGGTTTTTTTGGATTTTTGTTAAGGAAGTAGAATGCAAAGTAATTTTAAATCATTCAATGAAAATATTCTAACTTAAGTAAGATTTGTAAGTTTTTTTTTCTTTAATTTATATATAACCCTATCACTGTTGAAATATTGTGACAAAATAGTTCATGACTCATGTTTTAATGTATTATTTTTCAAATTATTATGTTATTATTATGCAGATTATTATCAGATTTAAAAATTGTTTTATTAAATAAGACTATAAGTATTGTGATATCAAATATATTGTAAGTTCATTCGTTTACATGTGAAAAAAGTGTATATTAAACTTGTATAGTATTATGAAGTCTCGTTTTATTTTTTGTTAATTCTAGGCGATTTTATTTTACTCTTTGTAAATCGCCTAACTAAGATATAATTATGGATTCAGATCTTGCTTCCTTCGCTGGGACCCTGCAACTTAATTTTCTGAAGTGAAAACTTCTTTAGGCGCGTTGGGCATTTTTAGTTTGGGGAAAACAGAGCGACACCATCAGTGAAGTTTAATTGTATGAAATAAGTGCCATCTACCCGAATTATTGTATACTTTTTGGTTCTAAATAAGCTTAACTTCGTCAATAGTTTGTTAAGATGTTAACAGATGGCGATAAATTATTCGAATGGTAACAGTTTTTAATGTCAACTACTATCCAGACCTGAGCCAACTTCCAAAAGTTTATTTTCCAAGGTGGCTCAGCCGGGAACAAAACTAGGACCAATAAGACAGTGTTAAAGCAAGCACTCAACCAATGGAACTTAATTGATCATTCGCATAGAAATAGACGAAATAATTACATTACTTTTGAAATTATAAAGAACTGATTACTACTGTAGAGGAATTGCTTTTGTTAGTATTTGTTGTCCCCGACAGAGGGGAACGCATTGGAATAATGAGTGCTGTATGAATGTTAAGAGGGGAGTAATAAATACTCTGAGAGACTGGGCACCTAGTAAAAATAATTTCGAAGTAAGTTAAAGTAGGTCTCCAACGAACTAATAACCGTACTAATATAAAGGGGATAGTAAAGACTATTTAGCCCAAAAAGTTATAATCATGGTTTATAATATAACCAATATTAGAATTCAGATTATTGAAGCCTTTGCTATTAGGTGAAGTAAGTGTAGCATTTTAAAAAAAGCTCCAGTAGCTTACAACTACAGTGGACTACGGGTTAGAAATAATGAAATTAAATAATTTTTGATTCAGCAATTTTAAGTGAGCTTAGGGAAGTGAGTATTTTAATGGGGACATTGCCCTTGACAGGGAGCGTAGGTATCCCAAATATCCTTTTGGTTGTTTGTAAAGGCAATTTAGCCCAAAAAGTTGTTAAATAATAATCATAGGTATCAGAAGTCAGATTATTATTATCGCCTTTGCTATTAGGTTAAACAGTAACATTTTATTAATAAGCTCCAGTAGTTTATAACCGTGGTGCACTATGGGTTAGTCAAAGAAATTGAATGAAATAATTTTTGATTCTCAAATCTAAAGTGGACACGAGGAAGTGAGTATTTTAATAGAGACATGCCTTTGACAGGGAACGTATCCCGAATATCCTTTTGGTTGTTCGACCGGGAACGCGTCAGATTGATCCCGTGCGCGAGGGTGCATCCCCCGCCCTTCCCGCGCTTAGCGGCCATGACACTTTCCGCGCGCGTTGCCTTCGCCTCGCCAAAGTCGCCAATCGCGCGCCAACCTCTGCCGCGGGAGGGCGCCGCTATCGCCTGTCGTCTACCAAACGCACGTGCTAGTGCTACTACAATACTACGCTATATCTGTGTGAGTGACTGACTATGAATAATTCTGTGTCAATACGCGTTCGCCGGTGCGATGCATGCCCCGCGTACGAATCTTCCTATCTTCTGACATGAGCATGTTTGTTCCTCGACGTTATTGTTGTTCCCGAGTGTTTCCGAGGGACCGGCGATTAATATCACCATAGATGTGCTATTAATATTAATGTTTTCCATTCATGGTTTATCTATATCAGCATACAACCGCTGTTAAGTTGGATGTATTCTAATAGGACACGTTTTAAGTAACGTATCTTTCTTTGTGCAAAGTAGAAACTTATAAGATTGATGAAATCTTATTGTATTATTTTTCGGTACCATTTTTAACATTAAAATCTAATTAGGAGACATAACGCTTGTTTTTTCTATGCATTTTTTATTCAAATAACATGTCTAAAATTGGTGATCGAATTATACAAATTAAAACAGGAAACGCGTTAAGAAGGTAGCCGTAATGTTTTTAAATTTTCATTCACGTTCACTGACGGTCACTTGTTTGGTATCCCATGGTTAATGTATGGGTTGGGTATGGGTAGGTATGTAGGTAGGTACAATATCGGTCAATTACTTTTAACATAGGTAGTTAGAAAGAAGTCGTAAAATTGTAAACACACACTGATGTTTTTATACGTCGGAAATGGAATGGAATAAAAGCATACGATAGTGTGTGTAATCCGCGGCCGGTTATTAACTGCAGGAAGCGGTGTCGATTTTAGGGAAGGTTAGCCTACGAATGGTTCACAGGTCATTGTTCCTTTTTACGTTGAAGCGCTCATTTCATTCAACTGTGATATGAATAGCTTTTTCTTGCTAGCTTGGAAAGAAACTATACAGGAAATTGTAGGATTTTTTTTATGAATTTTCTAATTTTAAAAAGTACCAAGGTTAGGTATACTATAATATATTTAATATAATATATTTATACTCGTAACATTTAATATACACACACAATAATGTTCAGGAACAAATGTGGTCATTTAAAAATTTGTCTTTTAAATTTCAAGAAGCGGTTATTTATACCTACAATATGGGTCTGAGCGTCATATATTTCTCTAAAGAAAAAATTCACGCTTCAAAATGACTCACAAGGAAGTGAAAAAACGAATCTAATCTCAAATTAGAGACATATGGTTTTCTAGTGTGATGAAATAGTGCGCCGTAAAAATGGATGACAGCTCTCCGGATTTGTCACTAAAGCTGCGTCGCGGCTCAAGCGACTCTAGGGAGTCATTTTATATGGATTTCGCTCAAGGAATCGACTCTGATATAGAAGAAGTCACGACGATCGAGCGAGTGATCCCCGAACATCCTGGTGGTAGAACCGAGGGCGATTCCGATACTCTCGCCACACCATCAGGGCTTGAAGAAAGTAAAGAGCTACCACAATGGTAAGTATTGCAAAAAATGTACCTATTAAAAGATTTTAAAAAAAAATACAACTGAAAACGATTGATTGATATCTTTAGTTGGCTTAAAACTTCTATTATTTCGACGAGTAGGTAAAGCCTTTTATTTGTAGGTAGGTATACTTACCTTAATTAAAGATTAAACTAATTAATCTAAGATGAAGTATTATTGGATTAAAGATTTGCATCATAGTTACCTACTTGACGTACATATGTATACATAAATGATTGTTGTTAACTACATTGCTTTATTCTATCAGATATATCGTAATCTGATATAAAAATCACTGAATCAGGGTGGTAACGTCTTAGATTCATGTAAAAAAACTACCGCTACCGCTCAGGAATCAGGTAGCGTAATTTTAGAGAAATCTCTTCAGCATAAGGTGATCCGAGGCTGATCTTAGATAAAAACAGTTCCGTCATTACCCCGAAGTCACGTATCCGCTAAGCCACGGTTAATATTAGTAGAGGTTGTTATGTTTTAGATAGCTTTGAAAATATATAACCGACGCTTTAGACGAGGTGCAAATTAATATCGTTATAGGAGGTCCCACTCTTCAAACTGGTTTTGAGCGTTTTTGCTTATTTTGCTCATTAGTTAATTTGCTACTTGATGTTTATTAAGACTGACAGGAAACTAAATCATGCTCACGGTAAATTAATAGGCGCTCGGTGGCGCGGTGAAAACGAAAATCTATATAATTAGATTTCCGAACAGATAAGTATCTAATATTGGCTTAATGTTAAGTAATTCAGCGTTCTGGAAAACAGTGCTGTTTTATTATCAAAGACTCATTTAAGATCCTGTGAAGTTCAAGTAGCGTACGAATAAGAGAAAGGAGTGCGGACGAAGTCGTGCGCAAAAGCTACTTATAAATAAAAATCTATGTGTTTTGATTTTGATTCGATTTTCATTTATGGAAAGATCAATAAACGATTAATTGTGTACATATATACCTAATTTGCAGAAAAAAATTGCACCAGTGCAAAGCCCTGAGCGGATCGCTAGTATTGCATGAAATTTGTTAACTAAGTACCGAAGCATATACCTATAGTTTTACTCAGCTTTTTAGGTATGGTCGCTCTGTATAGGTTGGTTCAAAGAACCACATTTAAGGTTGCAAGTTCCTGTGCTGACTGCAATTATAAGGACGATGCGTGTACGAATTAACATTATGCCTCATTCTCTTAATGTTGAATGCCATAAATATATAAATACAAAGAGTTGTGCTGCTCCTTGTAGGTACCATTCCGAGCTTTTATCGTGGCATTATTTCTACTTATGTTGTTTTTAATGTTACACAAGATTCGGTCTAAAGTTAAAATGTCTAAAAAGAGCGTTTTCAAAGGTTGATCATGTAAATGTTGTATTCTTAATAATTATCAAACTTAATTTGAAAGTACTACCGTGAGTATTTAGTTAAGTACCTTTATCTCAAGATCTGTGATACCTTGATGTACCTACGATATGTTAATTAAAATCGTAAACCACATAATCCAATCGCTAACAGTCACAACTTGAGGAAAATAGTTATATCCTTCAACGCTACAATAGTTTTACTCAAAATTGACATTAGATGGCGCTAAACAAATAATTTCGTTAATTTTGAATTTATAAAGAATTTTTTTATGTGGAAGTGCAGGGCACATTGCGTTATACAGTCATAAACTGAAGAGCTTTTGGCAGCAGCAACCATACCAAAACATATTGTGTTTTGTAGTTATTTCACTTTTATTCACATGGCTTTTATGAACTATGGTTTTTATGGTAATCTTGCTTGTTCTCGAAAATTGTAATAGTGCCTTTCTGAAGACCTAATAAACAATCATGGGCATATCTTCGACAGGCAGAAATACCCTTAAAAAAGTAATAAATTGAACAGATGAATTTAAAATAAAAAGAATTGCATTGCTGCAGTAAGTCACAAAGCTGAGCATTATCCATTCTAAAGTCCAAAGAATGATTTATGTTTATTGAGTAGAAAGAGATCCAAACGGGACAACGACAAATGTGTGTCAGCGGGTACCCGTCAGACGGGTTGTAGTATAGATCTAGTGAGCTTTCACTCCTTTAGTGAGCACCCCAGGGTCAGATAACAGGCAACATGTCACACATACACTGAGGGAATTACTTACAAAGGATTCATCATAAGGGATTTTGATAGAAACCAAGCAACGGATTTTGATAGGCTTTTGCAACTCCACATCTGAACTGGATTCTGGCAATTATTTTAAACCACTTTTAAGTTTTTCATCTATGTGGTAAGATACCTACTCAGACTCCAGTTTCCTTTGTTTTATTCTGCATCATTAGGAAAAAAATAATTAGGTTTTATTATAGTATAAAAATTCTGTTAATAATTATTTAACTGATGGTGAAATTCCGCATCAAAATCCGTTGCTTGGTTTGGGAGGAGTTAGCGGCCATACAGGCAGGCAGACGCGGAAAGCGACTTCAAATTATATTATGTAAAGATAAAGAAGATACGAGAAAGATTTTGTAAAAGAATTAAAATGTGAAAAAGCAAATTCAGTGTGACTGTGTATTTGTGTATGAATCGAGGAACTATATCGAACACTATAGTATAGAGTCGACGATATATCCGTAATCAGACACAGTAGAAAATAGGCGACTCTGAAAGGACGTGTTCCCAAAGGGGAGCACGAATAGGACGTAATGATGATCTCGTCGGCTGAACTATTAAGGTGTAATGATCCACCGTAACGCACCAGTCTCTCAAGCGGTACAAAAATCTATTAGAAAATTCGTGTGTATCTCACTATTTCCGTTCTTTCTATAACGTTGATTTTATTATATAATAGTAAAGTACAATCGTGTACTACAAGCATCAAGACTTATTATTTCGTGTTTGCGGCTATTCCTGAGTCTGATGATGCTGTACCCTAGAGGAGCACCCGACATTTATGATGGAATCTGTCTCTGCGATTGTTATTTGAAAATTAAAAATACTTGACACTTAAAGATATACTTCATAATGCTCAAATAGATCTCATCATCTCCAATCTCCAATTTCTGTAAAAGTCGTTACAAATTTACGAGCCATCTTAACGATTTTTAACGAACCATTCAATTTATTAGTCGTAACTCGTATATATCTGTCATTTTGACATCACCATTCTGACAAGGGTTTAATAGGCATTATTTTATTGGTTGCCTTCGAATATAAGTACTTTTATGTTGTTAAACATTTTTAGGAATTAATAGTCTATATATGTTTTAACAGGATTTCCCCTCGTTATCCCTTATCTTTTATCCTATAGTTAGAAGTCGAACCTTCATGGCGTTGCTTGTGTTAATAGACAATCCAAACATGGACCAGTGGACAATAGAACGCCTATAAAAGTGAACTATAAAGTTGATGTATAAAGTATATGAAAAGAACTCAAAAAGCTTCACGGTGGTCACGTGACGACCTTCATATAAAAGAAAAGTTATTGATTGTGGTCCCAGTAATTTTGTCCCACTTCATTATGGACATGTGTAGAGTTACCGATAGCAACATGTACGAGGGGCATGCCAAAAGTTTTTAGATAACTACTCAAAAATTATAATAACTATATTATTAGGGGTTAAAGTATGAAATTGCCGATTTGTACTGAAAAATAAAAATTCGTTTTTTTTTTAATTTAACATATTTATTTAATCAAAATAATTACCATTATTATCTATACATTGCTGCCATCTAATAGGAAGCTCATTTATGCCTTTGCGATAGAACTCTGGTGATCTAGATTCGACAAACTGTGTGAAAGCATTTTGCACTGCCTCCTGAGAAGAAAACTTTTTATCACGCAGAAAATTGTCCAAATCACGAAAAAAATGGTAGTCCGTTGGAGCAAGGTCTGGCGAATACGGAGGGTGACGAATGGTTTCTAATTGCAGTTCCTGTAGAGTCTGCAGATCAGTCAAATCATGAGGCACCCATTTTTCATATTTTTTTATTTTATTGATTTGACGCAAATGAGTCAATATTGTTGGTAAGGTAACGTTAAACCATGCCGCTAATTCCTGGGCAGTTTGGCTCGGATCGGCTTCCACCATCTCTTTCAAATCATTGTTATTCACCTGTGTGGGCGGTCTTCCACGTGGTTCGTTCTTCAAATCGAAGTTTCCATCACGAAAGCGTTTAAACCAAAATCGCACAGTGCGTTCATTAGCAGTCCCCTCTCCAAACGCAACATTAATATTGCGAGCTGTTTCTGCCGCGTTAGTTCCGCGGCGGAACTCGTATTCAAAAATCACACGAATTTTCGAAGTATCCATCTTTATTGTCTAAGCTGAATAAAAAAAACATCTGAAAGTTGATAATCGAATGTTGCACATTTTTTAAAAGAAGGTACATAGGTACCGTATGAAAAAAGTTTCACTCAAAAATCTCAAACCATGAAGGTTCTATGTCAATTCGAAGTACCTATTACAATAAAACGGCAATTTCATACTTTAACCCCTATTATTTATTTCTAATATGTAACTTTTCAAAGTAGGTATTCACCTTGAGCATGTATACACTTTTCCATGCGTTTAAACCACTTGAAAAATACCTTTGACCACTCTTTTTCAGATATACCTTAGAAATTTCGAAATTATATGATATATAAATTTGCCAGTATAAAATTATAAAGTAAAGAGTATCTAAAAACTTTTGGCATGCCCCATGTATTTTCATAAGTTAAGGTCGTCACAGAATGACGGCCCACTTAATGGTAGGTGGCTACCGTCGCCTATGCGACAGGTGCTGCAATGCTACAATGACTACAAACAATGCCACATGTGCTGCAAGTGCGTTGTCAACCATAATAGGATTAGGAAGGGATATAGAAATGGGCTTCGGTATCCCTTACTTACACACCGAAACAGAACAGCAAACATGCTGTTATTTCACTGTGGACTTCTATAAAGGGGAGGTTACTGCCGCCCTGGCGGGTTGCCTAAGTGACTGCGAAATGCAGTGACTTCTTATTACATGAAAAATATTTCTTATAAACATGCCTTTTAAATCCATTACATACCGTTACAGGATAATTGAATCATAACATTATATGAATCCTATGTTTCAAATTTCTGCTTTCTAGACTTGTTTTGGCTGTGCATTAATAGAGAGTCCGGACAAACGAATTTATAAGTAGGATAGATTACATACTTAGTTTGTATCGTTAATAAAGATATGTTAATAAGACATGTATAATAAAGACTTTGTATACTTGTTTAGATTTAAAATCTCAATTTCAATCTCAATTGCTAATATTTTTTAATCAATATTGCAATATGGTAGGTAATATTGATAAATTACCTACCGATAACGATAATCTGCCAACCATGGCTTCAGTTTAATTAAAGGACTATAATAAATATTAATATTTAATAGATTTATGTGCAATAACATAACCAGACACTGAATCTCACCCAAAATTACTAAATTAAGGTTTGTAGTTAATCTAGAATTAATTACAGACCGTTCAAATGTTATGATTTTGGTTTTACGAGGTGCCTAATCATTATTATCTAAACATAAATCAAAAGCATTACTCCAGCGGGATTTGGGCGATGTTAATACCTGTTCCCTTGAATGACTATGCAAAAACTTGCTTTTAATGAACGACTTGGGAGGTTTTTGGGGAATATAGCTTGAGGGTAGCTGGCCTCATTTATTATAGTACTTTCTGTTTTGTGATAACGAATAAAAAATTCAGTGTGAATCTTGTAAGCAGATCATTTAATTTTTAAACGCTCGCTTAAAATTAGTTTTTTTAATAAAATGCCACCATGAATTAGTTATTTTAGTAAAGTTTAGATTTTTTAAAGATTAAGTATAAAATATTGTTAGTTTATATATAAATTTCATACCCCAATAACGAAGAAGTTTCAAAAGATATGTGATAATTTGTAATCACTTATTTCTTTTACATTTCTAGCTTCAAAAACGATAAAAATATCTTAGGTTCTTTCATTCGCTCTTCTTTCACTTTACGCGATTGAAATAAAAAAGTACTCAAATCATTCTCCAGCATTCAAACTTATAGCAAATTTAATTAAAATCTTTTTGACCACAAACATTTAACTATAAAGTGTTTTTATAATATATTTTATTTGCTAATATTTGTATGGAAGCCGAGGATTTAAATTGTATGTGCGGTGAAACAAGATTGCGACAAGCAAGTAAATAGACATTTCAATTTTGACTTATATATCTTCATAGTGTTAAATTTTCAGTTTCAAATGGAAACTTTAACCATTTGCGGTTAAGTCTGCGTCCGTTTGAAGCTTCCCTAATAGTTTATCCGTTCGTGACTGAGTGGCGAAGATGAATGGGCGGTTTCTAGGAATACGAACTAAATCTGGATACTCGTCAAGGAAGTTACAACAGACAACGTGAAATGGAATAAATTAAATCTTATTTACATGTTTAGGCTAGGTACTCTATTACTTTTATGTTTACGAAAAAAGTGTATTTTTTATATAAAGACTAGCTGAAACCGGCCACGCTTCGCTGGGGTTTCCTTCCCATTTCCGTAATAAAAAAAATATATATTGAACACTTTTCTGTTAAAATGAAATGTGTAAAATTTTTATATATTCGTCAAATTTTTAACGACGTAAAATATAAAAAAAACATTGAAGTATGTTTGTTTAACTTTAACTTATTTTCCATTTTCTTAACACCATGAATCTGTTTTTAATATGGAATGTAAGTATATGTTAATATAAAGTTTTGTTTGATTCTATGATATAGAATAACGGTATGTAGACCCTCCGAGCTTCTTACCTACACTTTTAGATGTCTGTGCGCTACCTGATAATTCTAGGTGCACGATGTAGGTATGTATGTTACAGTAACACTATTACTGTGTGTGGTCTAATACTGGTTTAGAGGCAATTACTGTAAATGTGTACCAATTAGTTGCTCTGCCCGGCACAAAACTTTTTGTTAATTTCATGTCGTGGTTTTAAACAGGCGATTGTAAGTTTAGGTGCATCGGCGTATAATTAGTTTTCTAATGTAGAATTCCTTGTAGACTTAAAATATACTTACTTTAAAGTCGTAAATATACTAATTTAAATTATACGCGACTTCGTACGTGTTGTAATTTAGTTTTTTGAAACATTTTTCCAGGATAAAAATCATCCTATATGTCAATTCAGGTGCTATCTGTGTGACAAATTTAATTCAAATTCTTCAGCCTTTTTTGCGTGATTGAGTAACAAACATAAAAACTTCCGCATTAGATTATTAGGATATTAAATTGTTATAGCAACTTCAACTTATTCAACTTTTATTTTATTAATTATACAATTCTGAAAATGATTTTCATTTTGTATTTTTTCAAGATATTCGTTAAAACGGTAAAATGGTATGAAAAAACATACCAAGAAGCTTATTTGTAATAGAGATTTACTAGGTTGAAAAACCATTAGAATATTACAAAAAATAAACATACTAAAAACCTTAAAACAAATAAATTTAATACTTTCTTTCGTACGGAGAAGTGGACAATCAAAAATAAGACAAATATGATGAAATTAGATAGACTATAAACAGTTCTGAATGTCTAGACATTCAAGGGAATAGACGAGAGCAAAATCTCTGAACATGAGAAGGTAATCGTGAATTGCACTCGGGAAAAGCAAGTCTATTGTCTAGATTTTAGATTCTAAAATTGACTTAGTGTCGATAGCTGTACCCAATTATTGCGATGCCAACTAACGGCTAGTGTAGGGTAGCGTCACACTAATTTCACGCAAGTTCGATCTTACGAAAGCTCATCAAATTGAAACACCACCAAAATGCAGCTTTGACCGACAAGTAAATGAGTGGCGAGCTTTATACATAGACTAAATAAGAAATATAGAAAGAATTTTGCGGGCAACATAGTGAAGCAGGTTTATAAACATGTGTGCGTATAGACCGTTTACTGTATTGAGATTTTGTATTTTGTATTCCGTTTACAAGTTTACTTATATGTGAATGTGATTCCAGCCTGCTTTTTATTTTTTGAATACTACTTTTTACATCCTTTCACTATGCAATTCGGCATTTTCACTAGTAAATATTTTAGTAAGGCGAGGCGTAGTTTGATTGCATTTGTCTGCGTGTACCTATACGGCGAATACGTAGTTTTACCGGCTCACTCTACGGTCCACAGAGGGCTCTATCTTTAGTTCTTATTTTATCTGAGTACATACACGTAACGTGTTAAATGAAATGAAAATCATTCGTAGCATTCACCCCCAAGTCGTTCGCGTGAGCTTTAAACATGCTAGCGTTTATTTGACCAGTATTTTAATGTGTAAATTCATCGGATTTCATTGCATAATTTCACTTCTATTTTTTTTAAAAGTTCTATACTTTAAAAAAATAGGGGGGGGGGGGTGTTTATAATTTTAATAATAGCTTGTATGTGAACGTTATATTATTTCGAGGCTTGTGTGTAATAAAATTTAAAAAAAAATGGAGTTAAATATAATCAGTTGGTTATTAGGTATTATTAGTTGGTCTATTAGGTATTTATATAAACTTTGAAGCTATAGTGAATAGATTTAAAAAATATTACTAAGTTTAACAGTACTAGAGATTTGAAAAATATATTCTTCATAATATTGGTTGGTTGTTCCACGTCAGCTTTCAAACAAAAAATAAAATTGATCAAGATCGGTCGGTCCGTAGGTTTGGAAGCTACGATTCCACAAACAGATACACAGACACAGACACTCACGTCAAACTTATAACACCCCGTTTTAACATAGGGTTACAATTTTAATAGTTTGGCCGTAAGAGTTTATTAGTTATTTTATCAATAAATCTATACTTTAATATTATACAGAGAGAAGATTTGTATTTTTGTAGTGAATAAAATCAAAACTATTGGATTTTAAAAATTCTTTCAATTATAGAAATAGACACTATGAGCGAGTAACATAGGCTATATTTTACAGAGTTACGCAGACGAAGTCGCGTGCAACAGCTAGTAAACTAGGTATAAAACTAATCATATATTATCAATTGAAATTTAATTCGTATAATGGAAGGGAAACATTGCGTCAATCATCCTTTATTACACCGACAATTGAATTGACAGTCGAAATACGAATAACATGTTATCATATATGGTCGCTGTTATGAATAAGTAATTTTGAAATGAATAAATAAAATGGAGGCATCCGGGATAACTTTGTTCCAATAATGCAGCATGATATTTTATACTTTTATAGTATTTTATATATTTTATACACTGTAAAAAACGGTTGGGTTGTTTGGAAGTTAGTGCAGAAACAGACAGATGCGATTGCGGACAGCGACTTTATTTTATGCTCGTAATATGTGTAGATAGTATTTTATTTAGTTGAAAAATATAACGGCCCATTTTTTATGTAACTTTTAATTTTTATTTGTAATCAATAATAATTTTAAAAAAAATGCTGTTACGTAGGTACGTGTGCACAATACATTTTAATTTCGCTTTACTGATCTATAATTATTTATTATAGGGTATTATTTATTTGTAAATCTTATTTTTAAGTTACTAATATATATATATATTTTATAACAAGGCACAAGGACACAGTTTAGAAAATAAGTAAAATCTAAAAACACTTGGACTTCTATGGTTATATTGTGTATTCGTAAAAACTTACCTATCTCTCGCCTCTATCATCAAGATTAGAATTCTAACAGTCAGCCATTTTTATTTCTAACCTCAATTTTTTATGTAGTATACTTACATGACCACAAGTTGCGACCTTAATTATAATTTTCTCTTACATTTTCTTTTACGAAGGTAGTTAAGAAAGCGAACGCAGACGGACTAAAAAAATGTCGGCGTTTTATGCGTTGGATAACTTAAGTAAGAAGTCTTGGGAATTTACCATTTTCTTGTGTGTATTTTCCTTTTTTGTAGAAGGAAATTACTCATATTGCTGAAAAAAAGGTTTTTGTAACTCATTATTAACATTTAAGTAAATTTTAAAGTAGTGTTGCCCAAATGCAAGACCAAGACGAGACTTAGCCAGTCTTGGTCTTGTTCTTGCGTCAATATACCTGGTCTTGGTCTTGGTCTTGGTATTGCGCTCACAGTCTTGGTCTTGGTCTTGTTCTTGCAGCAAGAGTCTCGCAAGTCTTGCAATCACCTATTATAGTCCAATCAAATAAGGCTTTAAATCGAAATTTGTGGTAAGTATAGGAATTTTTTCACCCCTTCTTGAGGGTTGTTTACAAAAAAACTCTTACTAGTCGTTTTTAGATTTTTCAAAGAAATACATACATAAAAAAATCCGGTATTTATCTCAAAATTCGGTTTTAGAGGACCATTTTCTTGGACTAAAATTAAAATTGTTGTCATTTTTTATTAACAATTGAAAAAAAAACAAATTTATATTTTTCTAAGTAAAAGAAAAAATATATATTGAAAATTAATTAATATTTCAGCTCGCTATGATTTTTAGTTCCATATTTCAACCCTTAACTTCAAACCGCCCTAACTCTGTTATTTTTAATAATAGAAAAAAGTCTATAAATCTTTTTTATATAAAATTTCCTGCTTTACAATTTTTCTTAATAACTTTTTGTTCTAGCACTTACCATTTTTGAGTAATCTTGAAACCCTTGCTCGGGGGTTTAGAAATATTTTTTTTGAAAAAAGTTTTTCAAAAAAAATATTTCTGCAAAGAACTGCAAAGAAGAACATATCACAAATTCCTGTACTTAACTCAAATTTCGATTTAAAGCCTTGATTGGACTATTAGCCTATTGCCATTATTAAACACGTTAGTTTACATCTTAGACAAGGTAACAATAGGTACATTTTGAGCTTAAATAAAGGTCAACCAAATTAATAAAATTAACTAGACAATAAGTATTTTAAAGACTTTGTGAAGTGATAGGCCCTCACCTTATATGGAGTAGAAGAGTTGTAGAATAAAAATAATTTATGCAATTTACAATTTATTTAAATAAAAAACAAAACACAAATTAGCAATAGCTTTGACATGATGCAATAGTTCACTTTATATTAATTCTTTTGACCAAGAATTAATACAAAGTAACCATCTGGCTGACTCATCACTTAACCTATTTCTAATATTTCTATGTTTTCTAATTACTAACGATGCTTCAGAAAATAATCTCTCAGCAGGTACTGAAGTTGCAGGTATAGAAAGAAAATCACGAGCCATCTTAGATAAAATCGGATATTCCGTCTCATGCGTCCTCCACCACTCTAAAATGTCTTCCGAGCTGGCGGCTCTTGGTTTACTTAAGTACTCCTCCAACTCGTCAATAACTAAGCCTTGAAGACCAGATCCAGATCGAGATGACGTAGAGGGACGTGCATACAGTTTTTCAAAGTCTATTACATCTTCATCTTCACTATATTCACATACTTTATTTCTTGGTGGAGATTTATACACCGCCGAGTGTAGATTTTTATACTCTTTATAAAGTTCATTAAATTTGAGCAGGCTTTCTGTTTTAATTTGCTTCCCCCATAATGTCATATCAAAGGTCTGAGCTTTGTGCCTTGGGTCTAAAATTAAAGTGGTACAGTAAATCCAGTTGCTCTTTTTATAATGCTTTAGCATTTTATCTCGGGCTGCTTGGAAACCTAGAACCAGCCTTTCATCCACTTCGGTTCGATTAGGTTTCTCATCTAATTGTTTAACCATGGATTCAATTTTGTCGAGCAAGAGATTGAATGATACAATGACAAGTGGTAATGTAACATATTTTTCTCCACCAAGTTTCGTTGATAAAAGTTTAAAATTTATTAGAAACTTATATATTTTTTCGAGTATTTGCCATTCAATTTCTGTGATTTGAAAAACATTCAATTCGACGACAGAAGTGCACAATATGTTAATGCCAGTTCTAACTTTTAAACCAAATCCAATCATATCATGTGTGGAATTATGCTAAATGTAGCAGTTTGCCAAGTTCATACATAAATTTTGTATTTGCAGTTGCGTTGTCGACTGTGATACCCTGTATTTTATTAATAATGTCATATTCCGATAAACATTTCTGGAAAATCGTTGCAATATCTACCCCAGTATGTCGACCGCGCGATGGTATAAAATCAAGGACTAAAGATCGATACTTCCATTCGTTGTCTATAAAATGAATAGTGACCCCGTAGTAACTCCTACCAGCAATGGACGTCCATCCATCAATGGTAAATGACATTTTACATGAGTATTGTTGTAGTCGATTTTTAACATGTGATTGTAGTTCTTCAAATCGCTCTTTGACCATCCTTCTAAGTGTCGACCTTTTAGGAAATACTGTATTCGGGCAAATCAATCGAAAATATTCTTGTGTATCTTCGTCATCGAAAAATGAGAAGGGAAGATATTTTTTTACAATCCAATCAACAGTAGCTGTCATAAAGTTGCCACTGCGGTTTTCAGATACTGACTGAAATAAAATAATAAAATAAAACATATAACTTAATAATATTATTTAATTACATATCCCATTTCCCTATTCCATTCCCCTTTCCAATCCGTTATCCTTAATCCTACTGTGGTCGGCTGCGTACTTGCAGCACCTGTAGCGTTGCTGGTGTTATAGGCGACGGTAGTCACCTACCATCAAATGGACCGTCAGCCTGTCTGCCGACCTTGACATAAAAAATATAGGTATATACGATACATAGAAATTTAAACAAAAGTAAAAAAAAGTAAAAAAAGTAAATGGTAGAAGTAAAAAAAAAAACTGTTCGGCGAACAACAGCGACTTTATTTAGGTAAATTACTGTAATTAATTAAGTAGGTATTTATATAGTATATTTTTTCTTACCTGTCTACTTTTTCCGGCGGTTATTAAAAATCTTGATATATCTCCACTTAATGTGGGTTTTTTTAAAGGAAGAAATATTTGCGATTCCTTCTTGTGAAAAGAAAAGGACTCCTACTCATATTTTTATGATATGAGTGAATTATACTCGGGTTTACTATACTCTTAAATAAAACGCCAAGCCCTGATAGGAGACAATATTTAATATTTACCTTCGAACTTATTAATATGGGCGAAACATTTCATAAGCGTGTCCGCGACAGTGTTAGCGACATCTAGATGCATTCTTTAATTACATTTAACATTCCGCCCACCAAGAACGCTATTGAGCGTTCTTTACAATTCCGCCCACCATGAGAGAACATCTTCCAATTTGATCAGATAAAACTTAAGTTACTAAACATACATACATGAATCTTAACCTTAATACACTAATACAAAAATTAATCGGTAACGGGCAGAATGCACAGTTTTGATGTTGGTCTTCTTATATTAGAACCGTTACATCTTAAAGTCACCACGCGAGTGATGTTATCTAATCCAGGATGCTTAGTAACCACCCTACCAAGCAACCATCGAGCAGGGGGGAGATTATCCTCCTTCACGAGAACGACATCACCTATTTTAGGCTCAGGGGTCATTTTAGACCATTTGTACCGTTGCAAACAGTACACCAAATATTCATTGGACCACCTTCGCCAGAAATTCTGCAGCATCCGTTGGGTCAGCTGCCATCGTTTTAAGGTACCGATGTTACCTTGTTCGTAACTACGATCGGGCACAATTACTAAAGGTTCTCCAATCAAGAAATGTCCCGGAGTTAAAGGACTCTTGGTTTCATCTGGTAAAATGGATAAAGGTCGTGAGTTCAGACAAGCTTCTACCTGAGTTAAAACTGTAGCTAGTTCCTCATAAGTGAGTGTTGAGTCGCCGATTACGCGTTTTAGGTGGTATTTCGTGGATTTCACGCCAGCTTCCCATAAACCTCCAAAGTTTGGAGCGTGGGCTGGAATAAAATGCCATGAGACGCTTTGGTTACTCAACCACTCTTTGATTTCTGTGGCGACTGCCGACTGTTCCGCTGTGACAAGTCTGTGAAGTTCCTTAGAAGCGCCTACGAAGTTTGTCCCATTGTCGCTCCAAATATCACTCACGTAGCCTCTACGTGCCACGAATCGCTTAAAGCCTGCTATAAAGCCTTCAGCTGTAAGATCACTGATCACTTCCAAATGTATTGCTTTAGTTGACATACATATAAAGAGTCCTATGTAGCCTTTATATGACTTATTGCCTCGTCCCTTTGACATTCTGATATTGAATGGGCCAGCAAAGTCCACACCACTATGGAGAAATGGCCTGGCTGGTGTAACCCTACTGGATGGCAACTGGCCCATCAGTTGATTTTTTGTGATAGCTGCTTGTCTCACACAAACAACACACTTATGCACATGACTCTTAACGAGACTTTTCGCAGATAAAATCCAGTACCTTGTACGCAAATGGCTTAACATTAAAGTTGGACCACCATGCAGTGTCCTTCTGTGCGCTTCATCAACAATTAAATTAGTAAAATGGCTCTTATGTGGGAGTATGACAGGATGCTTAACGCTTTCAGGAAGGTTTGCATTGTGAATTCTACCGCCTACTCTAGTTATACCCTTATCATCAGTGAATGGGTTTAAGGGTTTTAAACCTGCAGTATTCCCATTTAACTCCATAAGTTGACATAGTTTTATGCAAACCTCTAATGCTTCATTAATTTCGTTACTTGTAATATATGATTCAAATTTACAACCTCTCTTGTACCGAATGAACCGTCGACAGAATGCAACAACACGAATAAGCTTCTGCAACGATGAAAACCTTAACCAGAAAAATGGCTCTGTATTTGCTATTGCAACTGCTACCTGGACCTTTACCCTTTTCTGTTCCAATTCAGTGGTAAGTGTTTTCGGTCTTTTATATGCAATAATTGATTCTTGTAGCCACGATGGACCCTGCAGCCACATACTATTTTCAATAAGTTCCAAAGGGGTACATCCTCTGGATGCTATATCTGCGGGATTTTGGACAGATTGTACATGAGACCAATGTGTGTTTTCTAATTTGGACAAAATTGTTGATGTACGATTGGCAATGAACGTGCTCCAGCGACTGGGATGACAACTAAGCCATGCCAGCACCACAGTAGAATCCGTCCAAGCATGAAGATTGTCGCGATCAATCCCCAACACATTAGCCACATCTGTAACTAATTTGGCTAAAAGAACAGCCCCCATCAGCTCAAGACGCGGAATTGAGACCTGCATAGTCGGAGCTACTTTAGTTTTTGATGTTATGAGATTTACGTGTACATTACCATAAGCATCAATTGTGCGTAGGTAAACGACTGCAGCATATGCAGTGTTAGCAGCGTCACAAAAACCCTGAAGCTCTCTGCAAGTATCGTCACTCTTGGCCTTAACCCACCTTGGAATGGACAATTTGCGAAGATGAATTAAGTCTTCCTGATACGACAACCATTCTTTGAGAAGTTCAGTAGGCAATACGTCATCCCAACCTATTCCAGCAAGCCATAGTTTCTGAATCATAACCTTGGCTACAATAACACAAGGCGCTGCCCATCCTAAAGGATCAAATAGACGGGAAATACTGGAAACTACCTTTCTCTTGGTAATAGGATATTGCACATCAGGAAGGTGCACAGAATAATAAAAGGAATCAGATTCCTTATCCCACGAAAGTCCTAGAACCTTAACAATTTCATCCATCCTTATGTCTATCTTCCCTTCTTGATTTTCATGCGAATCCGATATTATCCTTGCTAGATCATTGTTATTTGTCACCCATTTCTGTAAATCGAATCCTCCCTTTCTTAACATGCTTTTCATTTTATCATAAATTTCTTTCCCTTCATCTATGGTTTGACATCCTGTCAGTAAATCATCTACATAAAAATCGGTTTTAATTATTTCTGCAACTTTAGGAAAGTTTTTACCTTCATCTAGGGCTAGCTGCTGAAGTGTTTTCACGGCAAGGTAAGGAGCTGTCGCCGTACCAAAGGTAACTCTGACTAATTTGTATTCCTCCATTTCAGCTTCCGGATCATCTCTCCATACCAGTCGTTGAAAATCTGCATCTTCATCCGCAACTCTGACTTGACGGTACATTTTAACTATATCTGCGCTAATGCAAATAGGATGCATGCGCCATCTCATAATAATATGCCGTAAGTCCTGCTGCAGTGTGGGACCGATCATCAATGTATCGTTGAGAGACACTCCATTTGTTCCTTTACATGAAGCATCAAACACTACTCGGACCTTGGTCGTAGCCTTGTCCTCGCGTATAACGGCGTGATGTGGTAGATATACTGACTCAACTTTATTGTGGTCACTGTCCGTTATGCGTTGCATGTGCCCAAGGTCCACGTACTCATGAATAACTTCGGAATACCTGGCCTTGATTTCTGGATTCTTCTTGAACCTGCATTCAAGAAGATGAAATCGCTTTAGTGCTATGTCTCTTGAGTTTCCATATTTACATTGAGGGTCTTCGCTGCGAAATGGAAGTCTTACAATGTAACGACCTGTTGTGTCTCGTTGTGTGGTTTTGTTATAAAATTCCTCACAACGCTGCTCTTCCTCAGTAAAAGGATTGCCGTCAAAGGAATCCGATTCTAATTGCCAAAATCTTTTTAACATTTCATTATCATCAATCTTAGTATGCATGCTAACGATAATGCTATGATGAGAATGTGTTGGAAGAACATTATCTTCCTTAGATTGATGCGTAGGACCTGACAAGACCCAACCTAATGCAGTGCGTTGAGCAGTTGGTGTTCCATTAGGACCTTTGATAACACCTTCTCTTATAAGTTGACCATAAACATCAGAACCAAGCAAAATGTCTATCTTGCTTGGTGTGTGGAACTGAGGATCAGCCAAAGTTATATTAGCAAACTCTGGCCACTCAACGTCTAGTACCTGCCTTGATGGAAGGAAACTAGTTATAGTTTTTAGTACGTGCGCATGTACCTTTACTTGGAAGTCGGGATCATGATGAGATTGTACTGTCATTGTAACAATGTGCTTAGTCGAAAAAATGCTCTTATCAGCTTGTAATCCCGTCACATAAGTCTTACTGTAGGTCTTCTTGAGACCAAGTAATTGTACCGTTGATTCCGTCACAAATGAAGCCTGCGCACCCGGGTCTACTAGTGCTCTAAGCACGTGCGTGTGTCCGTTTCTTGCCTGAACCTTAACAAGAGCGGTTGCCACCAGAACCTGACTATATGGTGCCTTCTTCGAAAAATGTACTGCGACATCTGAAGTTGACTCTGGAGTTTCCAACGACCTTTTTACGCTAGAAACTGCTGCGCCAACCTCTACAGCCAAATCTGGATTGGGTTTAAATGAATTGTTGACTGGGTTTCGGTGAAGCAATGAATGGTGTTTAGATTTGCAAATGCGACATTTTATTACCGATCGACAACTGCTGGCAGAGTGGTTACGACCTAAGCAATTAAAACAACTACCATCTGTTTGTACAAATTTATGCCGAGTGTTGTAATCGGCTTTACAAAATTGCTTGCAATGCGCGAGTTTGTGATCGTTTTTCTTACAATAGGGACAACAATTTTTAACTGTAGCATTGGAACCAGTTCCGATCATGTGCACTACCTTTTTGTAGGTTGAAGAATTTGGTTTTGACTTTTGATTGTTATCCAAAAATTCGAGTGAGCGATACCTTGATTCTAAAAATTCCTTAAGTTGCCCTATAGTTGGTAGCTCATCACAGATGCTTATCATAGATTCCCAATTCTTACGCGTTTGATGATCTAATTTAGTACATACGATATAAATTACAATCGTATCCCAAGAATCTACATTAATGCCCAAATTCTTCAAACCATTCAAAGTGTCATTAGTAACATTTAACAAATCCTTTATTGCACTACACGACTCGGTACCGACGTTAGGCTGATTCATAAAACGCATCAAAAGACAATTAGCTAGATATTTTTTATTATTGTATCTATTATTAAGAGTTAACCAAGATTCGTTATAATTCGCTGTTGTTATTGGAACATGTCTTAGAAGCAGTTCAGCTTCTCCCGAAAGATGTGCCTTCAGATAATGCATTTTTTGCACACTATCTAATGACGAATTGTTATGAATCAGCGATACATACAAATCCCTGAATGTTGTCCATTCGTTATATGCTCCCGTAAAAATAGGTATCGAAATTTTAGGTAACTTAACATTACAATCATTTTTTGAAACTGTATGAGAACCGGTATCTGACGCAATAATTGTTTGTTTTACAAAAGACAAAGCCTCTTTAATTTCCGATTTGTAGTTAATATAAGTTTCCTCAATACTTTCATAAATGTCTTCACTAAAATATTTATCTTTCAATAAAGCCTCTGTGGCGTCGCTAATTAATTTCATATGCACATCTGTAACGACCTTCCATTGATCTTCAAGT
This sequence comes from Synanthedon andrenaeformis, assembly GCA_936446665.2. Classification (NCBI taxonomy): domain Eukaryota; kingdom Metazoa; phylum Arthropoda; class Insecta; order Lepidoptera; family Sesiidae; genus Synanthedon; species Synanthedon andrenaeformis. Next base: position 4,401,231 of record OW387781.2, on the reverse strand, counting down.
GTTTCCAATCTAGTAACTAAGTAACTTTCTTTAGCTAAACGATCTTTCGGTGATTTTTTATAATTCTCATAAGACTTTTCTATACTAGATTTAGAAAAATATTGTGACCTAATGTATGAAGACATGTTAAATTACAAAATTTAAGTTTAAAATAATATTTTTCACTTGTTTGTTGTTTACAAATTGTTCAAAAATAGACAAGTTCCGTTATAGTACAAATCGTTACAAATTTTTCTAAGTTTCTAATAATTTCCAAATATTTTACAAGTGTTTGAACAAAAAAATCGAAAATCGGGCATAGGTTCCCCGTCTGACCACTTTTACGAAAACTATTCTAAGTCCCTAATAATTTCGAAAAATTTTACAAGTGTTTGAAAATAAAAATCGAAAATCGGGCATAGGTTCCCCGTCTAACTACTTTTTCGAAAAGTTAAAACTAGTGATTTTAATTCTAAGTCTAAATTTACTTTAAAATTAACTCTTATATAAATGTTTCAAAGTCAAATAACTAATAGAAATAAAGTTCAAATTTGTTCACTCTCTTGAATTTTAACATGTAGGTAATTGGAACGAACTCACGGTTTTCACAAACTTGCTGTAGATGTCGCCTCGCTGCTTGTTGCACTGTTGCACTGATATGTAGGTAGCACTTCTGCTCCCTCCTTCCGTTTCTCCGAACTCGTCAACAGGTGGCGCTGCTCGGCCACTCCTTGGTTGCTCCTTGCTCTTCACTCCTCAGCTGGAAGATGCACTTTGCACTTCTCACAGCCAACCGGAACGACTTGCCGTCCGGTGATACACTTTCAGTGACAATCCGTCACTGCTTTCTAGTGATTTTTCACAAAAAATTGATCAAAATCCGACTCGATTAGGACCATGTAAAGGACTCCTACTCATATTTTTATGATATGAGTGAATTATACTCGGGTTTACTATACTCTTAAATAAAACGCCAAGCCCTGATAGGAGACAATATTTAATATTTACCTTCGAACTTATTAATATGGGCGAAACATTTCATAAGCGTGTCCGCGACAGTGTTAGCGACATCTAGATGCATTCTTTAATTACATTTAACAATAGTAGATGCTTCCTTAAGCCTGAAGTGTTTCTATTTTTCATTTTTATCTCAACTTTTTTATGTTGGCACAATTTACACGTTGCAATTTGAGACGCATGAATTATTTCGAAAAACTCATCGAATTTGCTTTTAGGTTTTTTAGATCTAATTCTCCAACTCTCACTACTCTGACTAGAACTATAACTATTTGAATCTTCGTCACTGTCACTCATGTCAACATAGATTAGAGCAGGTTTATGGGGAAGAAACAATTAATGCGCTATACTCGAAGGGAAGCTCAATTGGGAATAAATGAAATTGAAACAATAACTCCTATTTATAAGCACACGCCAAAACACCGATAAAGGAAAGTCGGCATTCTTTGATAAAAATAATGATTCTTTGGAAGATTAAAAAATACAGAAGTGTCACCAGTTATTGTATGCCTACTTAACAATAAAATAGCTGTGTAAATAAATAATATTGTCTATTATGTTCTTCTTTCGATGGAATTAACGTTAATTAAATCAAACTTGCCTAGGTATGTTGTCTGCTGTATTTATGTACTTACTAGCTACTAGAGTACGATAGAATTTGATATACCTACACTGTATATATACATCCTACTACTAAAAAAATTATATACATACTAAAAAAACTGTATATATACATACTAAAAAAATTATACATCCTAAACTGTATACTGAAAAAACATAAAACATATTTGACCCTAACATAGTTTCACGAAGAAGAAGAGATAAAGTAGTTAAAATGGTCAAAGTAAAAACTAAATTTGCCCAAATGCAATACTATATTAGGTCATCATTTTTGTATAACAAAGTTAATAAAGAAATATATATATATATATATGACAAACTATACTCCAAATGTAAAAAACTTATCACGGATTGGCTTAAAACTAAAAAGTACGACGAAGTAGAAGACCTGTTAATACTAATACAATAAAAACACACACGCACCGCACAAGCACACGCACACACACACACACTCACACACACACGCACACACATCTATTTAAATATTATTTATATTGTTAGTACTAGCTTTTATGGAAGAGCGAAGGCTCCTGGCACAGGCTTCCGCTTAAAAGGAGTCTTCAATCATTGTTATTGTAAAAATTATTTTTCAAACTGTTAATAAACATTTTTTATTTTTTTCATTTTCACCTACAGTCTAATATAACACAATATTACTACAATAATATCACTACAATAAATTGTCTAATATGTACCTATTTTAACAAAATCTGTATTCGTATTCGTTCTGAGCACCTGTAAATTTATTTTATTCTTTGGAACATCGGCAACCTTTGATGTGAGAGCGGCGGCGATCAAACATTGTCAAATGCTGTGTCGCACAGTCTTTTAATAAATTTTTTGTAGGTACGTAAGTAGTGATTAACGAAATTAGTAGAGTCGGTTGCTAACTATAGTAATTTAATGTTTTAGTTTGCTACTTATTAAATTTGATAAAAATAATATTTATATATAATATTTTTATAACAATATTATAAAAATGTTACATATAAATATTATATTTTAATAAATAAAATAAAAACCTTCATAACTATCAAAAGCTTAATTTTATATTGTTTTGACGTTAATGAGTAATTAAGTACATATAAATGTTTCAAATGAACAAATTATTTTAACTTGACTTTGACTTGTTAATTTAACGAAGATGTAATTTTAGTAAGTATTTCATTTTAATTATTTATTTATTTTTATATATTATATTTGGTATAATCCACTTTTATTAATTTTTATAAGTAACACCGGCACATACATTACTATTATACAGACACAGTTATAAATATCTGCATCCACTCCACGGATCCCTTGTTCTGTTCTAGCTTCGTGTAAGCGGACACCACTGCGGAATATATTATATTGCAATACTGCGGTTACAAACTTTTTTTAAAATGAAACCAAGTACACGCGTAATTTTGCGGATTGTTTTGCCAGTGTTATTTTCTATGGAAAAGGCCCACCCATAAACATCAATGATTATGAAACATGTAATTATAAACACCGCCGACCGACCAATGGTTTATATCGCGTAAAGTAAAAGAGCTTAGCCATCATATTAACTGGCGCAAAAACTGTTGCTACCTTGATATACTCGACTCGATGAGTTTTAAATTTTGCTGAATAGAATATAAACCTAGGAAGACTATATAAATACATACCTATATCGGGAGTAATATAAACTTGATAAGTACCAACATACACAATGTTTGTATAATTTTATTGGTTAGGTACAATTTTTATCACTAACATACTAAACATGATGCACAAGGGCAATTATCAGTCATGCCAAAATTTCATTTCAAACGTCTGTAAGCTGTCTTAGTGCTTTAGTTTCAAAAGGTATTAAGAGTCAACGACTTGATAAAGGAATGAATTTGAAAAATTACGAAGGTTTTCGTACCCCACACCCCACTGTACCTACTATCCTACCTACAAGATTTCTTTCGATTTCTTTCAAATGCATTAAAATTCATTAATTAATTAGGTAAGTACCTACCAATGTTATATAAGTTAAAGTTAATTAAACAAGAGCATGAACAAGAGCGTAGGTATGAACTTCGTAGGTATGAAAATAAAATTGAAATAGGTATAATTGTTTTAAAGAGATAGGTACAGAAAAGATACATTTTTATCTTCATCCAGACGGCAGACGCGGACGAAGTTGCGTTCAAAAGCTAGTCTATAATTTAATCAGATACCTATGTAAGTAGGTAGGTAAGTACCTACCTATCCAGTATCTACGCGGACCGGACACGTCCACAACATGAGCGTCATGATCACGAAGGTGGCTGTTCGTTTACTTGAATTAAGATAAATTTTCATTAAGTAACAATTATGCCTATCTAATTATTACCTATACCAATCGTACTTTACGTAAACAAAGACGCGGGCAAAACGTAATCCATACTTTAATATCATAAATGTGAAAGTAACTCTGTCTGTCTGTTACCTTTTCACGCCCTAACTACTCAACCGATTATCATGAAATTTCGCACACACGTTGTCAGGGATACAAGAAAAGACATAGGATAGGTGCTTTTCACCCAGAATAAGTACTGTTCCGAAGGGGTCTTCTAATAAAAACCTTTTTATTTTTCTACGCGGACAAAGTCGCGGGCACTACATAAACTATATAAATAACACAACACAATCAAGTATGCAATTGATTTGGTTAAAACCTACTACCAATATTACTTATATAGTATTTGGTTAAAACCATGTTAAAACTGATTATAACTCGCTAAATTCTTTTTAAATAAATTCATAAACATGTTAAGAGTTGAATCAATTTTGTGTAGAATCTAGAAAGAGAACCGACAAAAGTTGCCGCTTTATGACAGTGCAAACGAATTTACACTTTAAACCGTAGATATTTAGGGCGTCATTAGCTACACAAAGAAGCTGTGAGGCAAGCATGTAAAAAATAACTTTGAACTGGAATTTTCACCGTGCGTATTTTTGTTGAAATTTAACTTAAGTGCTTATACTTTTAAGAACTGAATTTGCTTACACATATCAATACAACTACGCAATTGCGGCGAAAATCAAATAGTCAAAAGTTGTTTTTACTACCTATTCTTGATTTGATGTCTTCTTAATATTAAATTTTTAAATGTAATGAAATCATCTATATGAAATTACTATTTACTTTTTGTTTCAAATGCATTAGTCTATTCTTTTGGTTAGATTATAATGTCAGATATATGGCTTTATAATTTATGGATAAATATTTTAATATTTAAAGTAGAGCCAAATTGTTGAGATACAAAAGTTTATTCACCTTACTTGAACTGACAATCTATTATCTCTTTCTATGTTGTATCTATTTGACACAAGATAGAATAATATTCAAGGACAACCCGGACATCGCCGCGCTAAAGCCCTGCATAAAAAAATGACCTTGCGGTAACTGTTTACATTTGGAATCGCTTCTCAATGGCCCTAGATTATTTCCTTCATCGACAGCACCTAAATTTTTTTTGAACTATATTTTCCGTCATCAAAATTTGTATTTTGTTATAAACTTGTACCTATCATCTAATTAATAGATCTGTCGGCACGAAATATTTTCATTGTCAATTAAATAAATGTGTCGCCAGGTATGAATTAACAAATTAATGTCAATATGGGGCCGTTCAAGTATTACGTAAGCAGATATATTACAATTATTGACCCCCCCATCCCCCTTGTCAGCAAAAGTAAGCAAAGCTCTTACCCCCTCCCCCCATGCTTACGTAAACATTTTTCAAGTAATGTATTGTTTTTTTTAATATTATGATTATAATGTTATAGTTATTTTTAAAATAAGAAAATAGATTTAGGATAGCAATTAGATTTTACTGATACGGTATTCAACATAGAGTAAGGGACAAAAATATTATAATCTTACGAACATAACAAACTTATTTCAAATTTTTGGTACACATATTAAATTCAAATTAACAGTCTTCAGTCCATGAAACCCGAATCCATGATTCTAAGTTTTCGATGACATTGGATTGCTTGGATTGTTGCTCAGTGTTGTGAGTCTGCTCACTTTTATCCGATTTTGGAATGTCTACATCGTTCTCATCGAGCCATTCAACATCATGGTGCTCTAAATTTTGAATAATGCACATCAGTTCATTAGCACGACGAGCAGCGACCTAAACGTATGCATTATTTGCGGGAATCCCCGAAAATGCGTTTCGTTTTCAAGCAAAGACAATGTGAGGGTTGCCATTCGTGTAAAAAAGTAAATAACTACCGATGACGTAATCATCATGTAGACTCCCCTACCCCCCATGTCATCCAAAATAAGCAAAGCAAAGATCCCCCCACCCCCATAGTGCTTACGTAATACTTGAACGGCCCCTATGTATCTAAAATAATAAATGTTTTATCAAAAAAATCGTAGTTTTTTGTTTTATGAATAAAACTTTGTTGTGAAAATAATAGATTTGTCCCTTAAATAATAGCTCCGTACTAAAAAAAAATTGGTAGATCTGTCAGCAAATAAATCAATTATCGTATCGTCGCCAGATTATGACTTCCTTTTATTTATTTTGTCTCCAGTAGGTACACAGTAGTTATATTTTATCTTTTCAATTATCAAATAATACAATTCGTTACCAATAACAGTTCAGTTTATAAATTCATTGAAAAAATGTTTAATAAAAAATAAAGGGGCGGAGCAAAATTCTATTAGAAATTTACGTAAATTATACTATTATAATTTACGTAGTAATTTACAGGATGTAAATATAGTAATACAATACCTATGATGTATAATGAACTAGCCGAGTCCGCGGTTCCGCTCTCGTGGACTCAGTGGTTTGATTTAAATTGCAAGACGCAAGAGTCTTGCAGGCTTAGTCTTGTTCTTGCTTAAGTCTTGCAGGGTCAGTCTTGGTCTTGGTCTTGCTACAATTAGGCAGTCTTGGTCTTGGTCTTGGTCTTGCAAAAATGCAAGAACAAGACCAAGACTGCAAGACTTGCAAGACTTTTGGGCAACACTATTTTAAAGTGAAGGCAATATGAGATTTTTTATGCTCATAATGCAAAATTGAGTTTGGTTGTTTATTTGTTTGTTACGTTTTACGCCTTAACTACTCACAAAACACACAAGTTTTCAGGGATACACAAAAGGCCAAAACCACTCATTCAGAAAAAACTATTGTTTCGAAGGAATCATATAAAATTAACATAAAAAATTCAACGTCTTACAATGATATATGACAAATAAAGATTATTAGGTATTATCCACAGTATAAGCTATTAGGTATTATCAACAAATAATACATTAGAAAAATAAGTTTAAATTTTAGCGATAATATTTTACTATCTGATATTAATTTTCTTCTTGGTTTTGTTAAAGCACAATAGCTATTTTTGCTAAATTGTTTTATTCTATTACTAGCTGGTGCCCACTCGGCGTTGAAAAATATTAAGTAGCTTATCCTGTGTCCTGTACGTCCAAATGTTTATCTACCAAGTTTCATGAAAATCAGTTAATTCGATTCAGAGTTATGGAGGAACATACATACATACAATACCTACACTTACAGATTTATTATTAGTATTGATGAAACTACGAGTAATATACCTACATTGTTGAGTTATACAGGGTTCTTATTTAATGGCATATGTAGTAACTTGAAATTCCTTCACATAACTTGACCTCAAGCTAGACTTAGCGCTGCATCACATTCAAAAGCAAGTTACGTCTAGCCGCTGTCGCCTGTCGTGACTACAAACACTTGAAGATTAATGTCTACTTTGTAATTTGCATGACTGTGTCGCCGTGACTTTGATACGCGTTCACTTCACTCAAACGATTCGTCTCGGCTGATTTAATGGAGGAAATTAGAATTTAAACATTACACCTAACTATACTTAGGTGTAATAGTCATCCATCTATATTAATAATCCTTACATAATATAAAACAAAGTGGCTTCTCACCGTCTTGTCTCTCCCTCTGTATGTGTGTACGCTTAGATCTTTTAAACTACACAACGGATATTAATGCCGATCTTAGAGTATATATTCCAACAAGTACATCTTAGAGTATATATTCCAACAACCTACTTGTTGGAATATATACTCTAAGATGCCGATGCACAACGGATGGTTTTCACTAAAGGAAAAAACTTTACACGAGGTGAGTTTTTACAGAAAAAAAAATACAAAATAAGTTTTTACAAAAAAGAAATCACCCATGCGGATCGCTAGTACAAAATAAAGTTGTTGTCCGCTTCTGTTTCTAGGCTAACTTTTTCTAAACTACGATATATAGTTAAACCGAATTATCTGCGGTAGTAAACAACTCTTATTACATAACCTGCTTCTGTCGGCGAAGAGCGGAATTTTAGGCTTAGATTGTATGAAATATTACTTTTATAAGCTCAAAATAAACGAAGAAGGTTAGTACCTATATATAATTTGAAGAAAATTATGAGCTTTAAGAACTTAAAAGGAAATGAAATATTCATATATGATTTCTATTAATTTTGTGTTAAAATTATACGTTCAATGTTACAAGTAAGCAACACCAAATATAGTTGTAATAAATGTAGGTATAGAACAGCAGATCGAGAGCTTCATAGAATTCCATGTAATATTTTACCCACCGCAATATTTAGCGCGTTTGTACAAATTTCGGTGCATAATATTCACGTTAGCGAAATGCATGCGGCGGCGGGCGCAGTACGGGGCTTAAATTGCACAAATAGTTCAACCGCCACATTATTAGCATAAAATGAGCCTTTACTAGCGAGGCAAGGCACGGCACAGACTGAGTACAGCTGTTACACTTACCTTATATCAAGAAAGCGTAAATTTTACCATGAAGATGCGGCGTTTTTCACTGTGATAATAATTGCTCGGTTATTTTATTATACTTTACCTAGATTGTAAAAGGAAAGTAGTTATTCCTGAAACAATATTCCCGAACTAACAGATATAAACTATATCGTCCTCTTTATTTTTTCAAGGGATCTCTATAATTGCTTTCCGTTTAACGTAAATCTACGTATGCAAAACTGGCAATAGGTATGGCAAAACTCGCAATAGATATGACAAAACGACAATAAGTATGGCCAAAACTAACAATAGATATACACTAATTATAGATCTTAATCTTTAGACATTGAGATTTATGGTGAGAGACACGACGTAGTTTCCCGAATACTGTCCAGCCAAACAATATACATATAATACTTACGCACATTCTTTATTGATGTTCTTACTTAGTAGTAGATTTGATCAAAGTAAATCCTATTAATATTATTTGTTACGACGACGATAATAACGAAAGTTTGTGAGGATGGATAGTATAGATGTTTGTTACTCTTTCGTGTAAAAACGGCTTAACTGATTTGTATTAAATTTGGCATACAGATAGTTTATTACGTTAACATATAAGATACTTTTTATCCTTAAAAATTTTAGGTCCCCGAGGGATATTCTAGGTCTACAGATAAATAGATCTACCGAATTTTTTGTTACTATATAGTTAAAAAGAATCCCTTCAATACAACTACAGCTCTAGATAACACAGCATCTCTGTTTTCAACTTCTATGATGTAAGTCTATAACTATGTAGGTATAATACTTTAACACCTTCGTGTAGCTTGCCATAATAGACCCCTTAATACGCGCCTTAAGTAGCTATCCTGTACTAATAGAAGCTTTATATCAAATTGGTTTTGGTTGTACTGTGTTTTAGTGTGAATATATGGTTAGTACTGATGACTAACGAGTCATCATATTCATTACAGCATACAAATTATCACCTAAAAGATGTTTTAAGAATAAATCGTATTTTTAAGAAACAAATAAATTTATTATATAAAGTTTATAACAATAAAAATCAAAACTGTATTACATTGGACCAATTTTCAATAGTCATTATATTTTACACTGAAGACCCGCCCCCTGGCTTCGCACGGATGCAATTTCTTTGTGCAAACCTTTCTAGTTTATCGCTCTTTCCATTAGTGAAAACCGTATTAAAATCCGTAGGTTAAGTACTCTAAAAGAAGTTAGCGGAGAATAGATTTAGAGGAGATAGCTAAGGGTATGTTCATAGAATGCTCTTTTTAATTTCCGATTTCATTACTATATATAAATAATTAAAAATAAATCCGAAAAAAAAAGAAACAGAAATAGTGTTGTCACTAAAAGATAACCTTTGAATAAAGTACTATGAGTGTCTACTTAAGTCATATATATTAAAAATAATAGTACAGAGACAACATAGATTCGTTATATTTCACCTTTTCGTCAAACATTGAACAAGCGATAGGGTTGATAAAGTTTAATCTGGCTTCAATCCTATCGATGGTGGCTCCTATGAGAAATCCCGTTTTCTGCGTGCACACAAGACATGTACCTATAAGGATACAAAAAATGTAAGCATTGCGCACTGAAGGCTATTTAGTTCCACGAAGTGAGCAGGGCCGTAGGTACAAGGTCCAGGAATTTTATTTACATAGATCAAGTCTCACAGAGTGCTATATTATTTTTACTTTATCTAGGATTCGAAGAATAGGACACAATACTAAAGCTTATAATATACTGATATACATAAGTATTTTTGAATAATAAATGTATTTTTGATTTTACTTGATATATCTACTTCTGGTGTTGCACCACTATCAAATTGACGGTGTGTTTGCCTGCCTGGAACTATCTATTAAGGAAAAAAAAAAGAAATATTGACAAATGGAGAAGTCGACAAAAAAGGACATTAGCAGTTGTCATCTTTTGGGAATTATATACGATACTAGCTGGTGCCTGCGACTTCGTCCGCGATTTAAAATAAAAGACGTATATTGTTGCCTGACATACTTTTGCCAAGCGTTTGATCTTTATTATTTTTATATAGCTGGTGCCCGCGACTTCTCCCGCGTGTTATATTTAGCCTATGTCCATCTGAAATTCATTCTACATCCGACATTTGGACAGCCCGCCTCACCATACAGAATGACCAACGTGAAATACCAGCCTGTGAGTAACCAATGCCAGAGCCCATTTCTCTATCCCTTCCTTTATTATCCTTGGCACTTGCACTTATTATCTTAGCATTAGCAGCACTTGTGACGTTGCTTGTGTTATAGCCGACTGTAGCCACCTACCATCAAGTGGTCCATTAGCCTGTTTTACAACATTAAGATGAAATAAAAAAAAACATAATATTGCATTTATAAGCTAAGCGAGTAAAAGGCCAAGTACTTTTATCTAAAATCATTACGTTTTCTTGCTTGGTATATTCAAGTACATAGATACTTTGTGCGTGTCTGCAACCTCTCCCCTATTGGCGTAGTCATTGCCTCCGTGATATTTTACTCAAATGGCTATCGCGCATCATAAATCAAACATTGTGTGGCTACAGTTGGTATTTAAAGTGGGGAAGCCATTTATTTATGCGGGATGATGCCGCAGAAAATTTTATCCAGACAATTCTTCGATACGTCACGCCCACGATTAACGAGCATTTGAACACGTTTCGTTGAAGAGTACTTCGCACATGTTTGGTTACAATATCTCGTACTTACCTATGTGTTTTTAAAATTTCAATTACAATCTACGTTAATATTATAAAAAGGTAAAGTTTGCATGTTTTAATGTAGGAGGTAATCTTCGAAACTACTCACATGAAGATGATTTTTTATCTCTACATACTTAGATCATATTTAGATTCGCATTAAAGATCGTTAATAGACAGTGCTCAAGTGAATTTACATCTATAAATTTTATGGTATTTTATGGGGTAATTTTACGGCTATGGCGATTGCGGGTTGGTCATTAAATGGTTTAATTTATTGTAAAATATAATTAATATTTATTACTTACTTCCCTGCTCCGTGCTTATTAATGTTTACTTACTAACTATATAGAGTTTACACCTTATGTCGAGTTTGGGATTCATTTAAACAATTAATCCATGAATAAGTGAAAGAGAGGCAGTTATTAATCTATGGACGCAAAGTTATTTTTGTATTACCAAGACTGGATATTCGTTTAGGCGGAGGGAGGTAATGTTGGAAACTACTCATCGGATTTAAAAAAATATTTGACCAACAGTTACGAGTAAAATATCGTAGAATTAATTTCAGGATGGACTTAGCCAACGTAGCAGGTACCAACAAGTCAATGATAAATTCTTCCAATTGATAACCCACATTGCCGTCCCAGCTGTAATCCAAGGTGTGTTTACTAACTGAATTTAACTTTGCTTTTCTCGCCTTTCACAAGGTTTTTGGATGGGATTAGCGAAATGGCGTTGTCGATGTGCATTGTTTGGCACCGAGACCGATCGATAATCGCGATATCAGGATTATTGGCGACCATACTCCGGCTTGTGATTACAAGTCACCATACCATCGCCTATTAACAAAAGCACTAAAGAAATAGCAGTAAACAGATTAATCTTCTTTAGATGTTTTTATTTTTACTCTTTGAAATTACATAACTTTTAACTGCATTAGCATGTAATAATCTTAGAAGTCATTTACAGTGAATAATATTCATGAAACGTCTACAAAACAAAACAGACTAAGTATGGTATAATAGTTAAGAACCAATTAAGCCATATACAATGGTACCAAAATTAAAACTAAGTATGTATAACTTTAGCAGGATCAAAAGTTATCCTGTTATTTTAACAACAACATATTATAGAGGTTAGGAAAGAGGAGAAATAAACACACAATATGCTAAAAAAACGGATTTATACGAGTAAATGCTTCTATTTACTTTCCTGCAGCTCTGCTAGCGCTTAATCTGAGGTGTATTATCTGACATCAATAGTAATAAATCCGTGAAACAGTTTATGCATGATTGAGTTACAAACATACAACTATGCTCACAAAATTTTTACCTTTATAATTTTACTAGTAGATAAAAGAAGCACGTAGATATAAAAAAGCAAGAAAAAGATGCAATAAATTGTCTAGACTATTGAAGTTTGTAGCGCAGGTAGAAGCAACTTCGACAATATAACTTCTGAATTGCGTGGGTATTCTACTCAAGAGTGTATCCGTTTGAGATTTCTTCAGAATTAAAATGGAAAAATTACGTAGCTATTGTTTATATTGAACTGCTTTTATACGCCGTTTAATTTATATAAATTGAGATAAGCATCCGTATTTGGATTCTTTTTACTAGCGACCAACACCCGACTTCGGTTTCGGCATTTTCACTAATATTGTAATAACGCAAGGCCTTATTTGATTATATTGATTGTAACCGTGTATGTTACAAGACCAAGGTGTACTTTTACCGGCTTCACTCTGCCGCCCACGAGGCTCTATCTTTACTTTTTATTTTATTTGAGCTTTGGCTTTACCCCTAAGGATCGTCAATGTGATGCCAATTGCGCTATGAAAAATAATTTTTCAAACCTGACTGTTAGTTCTATAGCTTGAGCTTATCTACATATATTAGTTTTCACAACGAAGAGAGAAGTCTAAATCGTAAGGGAAAGTTGCTATTGTTACCATCGACAAATAGCTTTGAAACTGTCACGATGTGGTTTAGTTCGATGTCCGATAGACAAGTTGGATTGGCGACATTCGCCAATTGATTAAATGTTCCAACCAATATTGTTTATCGGCTTATCCGAGCTTTCCATGCGAGCGCTCTGAACCGATTAAGTCTAAGTTGCTTGTTCCGTAGGTATTTGTTTGTTCTATTGTGATAACTTTATGTATTTGACTTTATGGGTTAGCTTCACGATATGACTATATAGTTGAACAATATATTTTTATTTATTACCATATTTACTTGTTATTTTCACCAATATTATCTCAATTGTTTAGACGTATAAGTATTAGATAGACACGCAGACACATAAAATAAAAACAATAAAATCTATGGTTCTAGCTATTACTTTGTGTTAAACAAAATATAGTTTTACTATAATATCTGTAATGTGTGAAGTAATTTATTTATGCAATTTTCGGTTTTTAAAAAAATATATATTTCTATTACTAAAATTATCCAAATATATTATAAAATAAAGTCACTGACCTGCTCTGTCTTTCCCTTTGTTTCTCCGCTAAGTTCTTCTAAACTAACCAATTTTGATACGGTTTTCACTAATGGCGACAAACGAGAAAGGCTTATGTATATAGTACCTAATTTGCAGAAAAAAAATTGTGAACCCGAGCGAATACCTACATGGGTTTAAATTTGTAAACTTTTATTTTAAAAGTTAGCCACTTGATGGCAAGTGATCTTCGATAGTATAGGTATATATATGACAAGGTGTTATACTAGTACTTGTCGCAACACAATTGCACACTTACTGTTATTTCACTGTTTTTCAGTTAGGGATGGTTTTGTGTCGACAGACTTCCTGCCTATTCTATGACTGCGTGCAATGCCACTACTAATACTAGACCTACGTAGCAACTTGTCTATAGTTACCCTCAGTAATGCTTTGATAGCAAAGTAGCGCCACCGCACCCTAATTATGTTTATATCCAACACATTCACAGTACATATAAGAGGAACAGTAATATGTTTTAGCAGTGTTTTTGAAAGTGTACGACTAGGATTAGAACCTCCGTTTGCCATGTCGCGAGCCAATTAGTGTTCGTCCCATCACCAGAGATATCTATTTCTGATTATCCTTCTATTACGTTTTAATGCAGAAAATATTTCTTAAATTTTTTGTTAGACTAAGTATAGTAAAGACCCGTGAGAGAATTATCGAAGTATCCACCGGAACAATAAGGGCTGGAATTTAATTACGCGAATGCCGTCCTCTGAAGCATTTAAACTAAAATTCCGTTAATGGTCCCAACACTGAATTCTTATGCCCTTTTTAATTAAGAGGACATCACCCGTTTCTTTGCAACTATTGTAGTAGGTAACTAAGATTTATTGAAGTACTAGCTGGTGGTCGCGACTTCTTCCGCGTTGGAAATTTAAAAATATTGCATATGAGATTTTTTTTTAATTTTTTTAAATATTTTTAGACTATCCCTCGGGAACCTAACATTCTTCCAGCATAAAAAGTATTCCATTCAAAAGATGATCTTGCGAAGTTAGCTACGCCCCGCGTTCCGCCTGTTCTGTCTTGCATTTGACAGCTTAAAATACCTTCTCCTAGAAAAATATACGTACCAAGTCAATTTGTCAAATAGTGTTGGAGTTTAGCGATTACATAATTATAAACATTTATTTTTATATCAGTGATACAGACGGATATAACTCAGTACATGAATTAGATTTAGTTTCCCTTGAAAATGAAATACCCATACAACACAAAGTCTCTGTCGTGTCGCTTGGAATCCATTTGGAATCCACGTAAATTGTAATATAGGAGAGATTTTAACATTTATTGCGCCGGAACGAATCCAGAATTTGATTGTAACTTTGTCGGAGCCCATGAAATGCAATATTTTCTATTTATCATTTCATTTTATGTAGGTATATGTATCAGTGTACTAGCGTTTTATTTAGGCAGTGTTATATAAACGTCTGTAACTATATCTACACATATTATAATTACTTTATAATCTATACATATTATAATTACTTTATAATCTACACATATTATAAAATAAAGTCGCTGTTGGCCTCTCCCTAATTCCCTTCTAATTTCTTCTAAACCATTTTTCATTATTACTTTTTTATACAAAAAGTAAAACTTTTACGAATCAGGCCCGTTAATGAAGAAAAAATATATGTGATCATTATATTAATACACACAGCGGCACAAAATGTGGCCCAAAGTTAAAAGTTACTCAAACTGTTTTATTATAATAAAATTTGTATGAGTTTTAAATTATAGTTAATAGTTTATTAATTTTAAGTGAAAGTGAAGAACCAACATTAAAATGGCTGCCATTTGATAACAGAAATTAAACGTCAATAAAACACAAAACTATGCAAAAACTTCTGTAATTAGAATAACAGTAACGATGAACTTTGAAAATGAAAAGTAAGTGCCAACAGCACGTGCCAAAGAGTATATAATCACTACGTTTTAAGAGACGGGACTCCCATACAATGAAAATGAAATCCACTGTTCTATGACAAAGATGGACTGCTCCAATACCAACCTAACCAAAATTAACAAGTACGATGCTGCCAACATAACGAACATAAAAAGGATGTGCTATTGTTACGATAAATAAGGTCGATAGTATAATTGACTCTATAGTCTATGGTTTTATGAAAATCCCAAAAAAAGGCCATACATAATTTATTAAATATTATTTATTGACAAATAAAAAAACAAATAATTACAATCATCGCTTTATTACTATCATACAGTTTACGGTTATCGCCGACTGACGGAGTAGCAGAGAAGCAGTGAACGAAAAAAACAATGGTTAGCTGGGTGCCATTTTGGTATATGATTTGTTCCGCCTGGTATCAGTAGTACGGTTGTACACCTCACCCGGACTGTTGAGCCCCCTTTTGTATCAGTAGTTCGGCGCTGGTGAAAAACTTTTGTTTTCTAAAGTACTGATGTATGTACACACATGACGATTGTTTTACATTTCGAAGTAAGATAAGTGGAATAAATATGTATATTAATAATAACTTTAAAAATATAAAAAAGATATATCAAATTGTAAATCAAATGCTAGGAAGAGTTACACTGTCAATCGATATGGCCATACTTAAAGCATTTGATGCACAAGGAATCTCTACAAAATACATTGATAACAAGTGGCTAATTAAATAAAGAGGTTGAATAATGGACACTTATTGAAGTTCCTTGATATAATTATAAGAGCCTTATGTGTACATACAGTATCTTAGAAAACAAAGCACCAGCGCCGAACTACTGATACAAGAGGAGGCTCAACAGTTCGAGTGACTTGAACAACCGGATTACTGATACCAGGAGATTAGTTCGTCGTTCAATTGACAACGCAGGGCTGTCATGGTGGCAGACGCGGTCCTTAATGTTTTTTTATGGTACATCATCCTAACACGAACAAATCATATAGAAATTTTGGCACCCAGCTCCCTAGCCACAAGAGTAACTTCACATAAAATCTTTGAGGACTGCAGGATCTATTTATTTTTTAAGTTAATTACGGCAGTATCCAAGGTCGACGTTGAAGGTTCTGTAACACACATAAAAATTGGATTATGTCATGTATAACGTAATAATAATTTCATAAAGTAATTCAATGGATTGGAACGATACATAGAACAGCATTTCATTTGTTGTTTGTACAGGATTTTTAGCAATATGGAGAGGGAGTTCACTGAAAACTTCATCGTTCAATGGATTGGCAGAGATTCCGATACATGGAACAGCATTTCATTTGTTGTATGTACAGCTGTTTTTTTTTTCTTTTCAGTCTTGCCTGCACCTAGAAAGTAAATGAATATTGAATGTTATTTTTAGTTAAATATATAAATAAAAAAATAAAGGCAAAATAAAACTAAAACAAACCAAATGGTACATTGGGGTGTATGCATGAGTTCATCTCTTACAGCATTTTTAGCAATATGGAGAGGGAGTTCACTGAAAACTTCATCGTTCAATGGATTGGCAGAGATTCCGATACATGGAACAGCATTTCATTTGTTGTTTTTTTCTTTTCAAAGTCTTGCCTGCACCTAGAAAGTAAATGAATAATAAATGTTATTTTTTAGTTAAATATACATATAAATAAAAAAGAAAGGCAAAATAAAACTAAAATAAACCAATTGGTACATTGGGGTGTATGCATGTGTTCATTTCTTATCATTCAGTGCAATAAAATCAAAAAGAAATTTTTGCCGATTGTCGATAAAAAATGGCACTGCACTATTGTTTACATTTTATACATGCAACACATATGCAACACAATTTTATTCGAAAATTTGAACTAAACTCCCAATAAACTATATTATACATGGTTTTAGAACAGCAGCAAGATATAATATGTACTAACCTATCTTCATCCAGCGGGAATTGGGCCAAAAATATTCGTTTTTTATTATCAATGCGACTCGTTCTTAGGCCACATATTTCGCAGCTTACTTTCGGCATCTAGAACACTAAACACGATACACCAAATATAACACTACGAAGAAAGAGTATTTAAACACTAAAATTTTGGCAAGTTTTATAAAAATCAATACTCTGCTTGCCGAAAAATCCGAAAATAAACAACAAACAAACAAAGCAGTTGAAATGAAAGACGCCATATTGCAACACATCAATATGGCCGCCGATGGTTTATTGCATAGAGTAACTTATACATACAGGTTTATTGTGGTTTTGATGTATAATACGACCAAATTAGAGAATCGGTGATGTCTAATAACTTAATGGGTTTCGCAATCGCCTTGACTTAGTCGGGTTATTCCGGCATTACCCAATCCACCTGTTTCATACATCATTTTCTTTCCTTTGAGTTGCGCCAGCCTGGCACGTGCGGCGTTAGCTCGTGCATTGTCATGCCCCAGCAAGAAATCCTCTCGACCAATGAAGTCCACGAAAGGCATAATATGATTTTCGAGTACCTCTTCAATGTACCTGGCTGCCGAAAGCCGATTATCCACGACGGCCAACTCCGTACGAGCATCCGAACACACCCAGACCAACCCCTTCACATACCATAACGGACCCACTTTCATTACTGACAGTTTGACGTGTCATGATGCGAAGAAACCTTCTCGTATAAGTTCAATACAGTTCTGATCCTTAATGTAACATAATTTAAAAAAAAACGCAAATAAATCACAATTTACCGATGTTCCTCCGCGATGAACTCCTAAACTACTGAACCGATTTTGATCAAACTTCGTATCTATCTGTAATTTGGTGTAACTTAAAAGATAGAATATATTTTATAAAGTTACTCGGACGAAGTCACTTGCATCAGCTAGTAAAATACATATAAGTTTTGAATGGCATATATTTAAAAAGACACAAATACGACAAGAAATCCGACTTCTAGATTGACGTTAAACAAAAGGTTTTTGTTTGAAATATACGACTTCCCTTGTCTGATTAATTGGGCACAGATGTGTAGAAGACTCGTTGTCACGTGAGAATTAGGGAATAGGGTGTCGTGTGAGAGAGATAAAAGTAATGGAGCGTAAGGACAGATTGATACGACGAACTATGTTTGTGTAAGTTTATTTTTGTAGACGCCCTATGAAAATATTTCCCCTTACAGCTGTACGTTTGAATAGCGGTCTCGTTTCATTTTCTCCACTAGCAATACTTTATAAATGTGAAAGTTCGTAAAAATGTTTGTTAAAATCAATCAAGTGTAAACCTTTAAAGAGATTTAAGCGAAATATTGACGTATTTCACGTTTAAGTTTACGTTATTTCGACAGTACATCAGTTATCCCAACTAATATTTGCGACGAAAATATCTTGGTTTCTACTTTCCCTATTCCTGGCTTGACAAGGAATACTTGCTGATAAATCCATTAGATTAGAAGAACGTTTTACATCTTACACGACTTAACTCTCTGTTAACTTACACAGCTCATAGCGATATCAGCAAAAAAGGTACCTTCCACCCCTCCCCCCTTTCTTTCAGCACCCCCCACCCTTGAGGGCTTTTAGTATGTAGGTACATCTCTATACCGCAAGGTACAACTGTACCAATTATCAAAACTACACGAATTCCCCCGATTTTATCATTTTCAATACCTAAATATAATTCATGAATAAATTGACATGGTTTCTTTTCTCAATGTTTTGCACCCTTGATTTTCACTCAGTCAAACCGCCGTCGTAATTAAAATTATTTATGAAAAGATAAGAAGTGTAGGAGTTTATTTTAATCCTGACTCTTCTAACGGTCTATGTAATTAGTGACTAACGAGGCGCGGTGTACTTAGAGGCCACGGGTAAGTATTACAAGAGAAACGTAAGGTACGAACATGGAAAGCCTATTAAGGTTCCTCGATACATGTGTTTTGTTGTGAATACTTTGATTAACAAAATGTGATTGAAACCAATATTGCATGAGGTAACGAAATAATTTAAGTGCCTACTTCTTACATTTTACCGTTCAGTAAAATGTGAAATAAAGCTTAGCATTAGCAAGTGGGACTAATGAGGAATTACAAACTTAAAGAGCTTTGTGAACACATACGAGTAAATAGTTAGAAGTGTGGAATTTTATTATATAGGTACAACTAGCGCTTGACAAAAAACACTTTTATGCATCAGGGCTGTATGTGCTTTTCGAATGTATAATCTATTGGGATCTCTTTGTGCTCTTTTACTATTATCAGGGACTCGCTTAAATAGGTTGGGGTTGGCTATAACATATATATAAAAAGACCTCATATATAAAAAGCGTGGAAGTGTCAGAATTTTATACTTTTAAAAAAGGGCATACAGCTATCTATAACTTTTAATTTAAACATGGCTTTTGTGCCTTAAAAACAAAATTTACGTAAATTAAGCATATTTTACTTAAATAACAAAACTTTTCTTTTTCATATAGAAACTTTAAAATACCTAAAAGACCACTTTACAAACATTCACGAGAATTTTGATCTTCATAAATATCATCCACCTAGTACACCTAGTTTATCTCTAGTACTTAAGACCACAGTGAACCGTGTAATGTATTACTGCATGTGTAATGTGTTCTAGTGAGCCAATAAGGGACGAAAAAGCTCATCATTTCACTAGGTATCCGCTCCTAGTCTCCATTACATATTACGTTGCTTGAGTTAATAGGCGACGGTAGCCACCTACCATTAAGTCAATTTGACGACACGTTTGGTCTAGTGGCCTTAACCCTAGCTGTTAACCAAACGGTCGCGGGTTCGAATCCCGCTACGGGCAAATGTTTATGTGTTAACATTTACCTTTGTACCTGAGTCATGGATGTTTGTATTTACAAAAGAAAGTAATCTATGTATTACATCAACTGTCTGGTATCCACAATACAAGCATTAAGTTGCTTAGTGTGGAACTAGATGGTGCTGTGTGGAATGTGTGAAGATATTTAAAAAAAATTTTTTTAAAAAAACTAACGACTTGACTGCCGACATTTGCATAGAAGGAAAAATGTTTTTACAACTACAAAACTTCTATTCAAATATGTACTTTCTGCAACTAAACTAATGTTACTAACAATAAAGTTCCCACAAAACTTGTAAACTCTTGAAAAAAATCACCATCAAATTGCAAACCGTACAGGATATATGTACGTATGTATGAACGCTGTCTGTCTGGGCGTTTGCAAGGCGACTATTGTATACTCCGTGTAGGGCTCTAAAGATGGCTCTAAAGATGTCTCTACTCTAGCACTTGTAACGTTACTACGCAACTTGCGGACTTTAACACGCTTCCGTATCATGCGCGCAGTATAAATATAATGGGCATACTTAATTGGATGGTGCTACACTGTTAACATTGATGGCCCTTGTTTAGTTAGCTGGAAAACCAGCACTGTACTGAGTGGAAGTTATAATGATGGGGTTAATTTTGTGGGAAACAGTGAATATAGGTACAGCAAAGACTAAAATTTTACTGACGTATATTCACTGTTAGTAACATTAGAATAGATGCACGGATCATGCAGAAGTCAAAGTTAGTATGACATTATTTATTAAATAGGCTATCAAACACCCACACTTGAGTATAATCGCTTAAGAAATATAACTCGCTAGGTCTCATCTTAAGCTTCTGTTATTAATAGCATGTAGATTCATAAATATGCGTGGTAACTTTGCGCAAGCAAATATCGTTTCTAAAGTGAAGGAATAAAGTATATTTACAATATAACTAATGATGATTAGTCATCTACCGAACGAGACTGCGCGTCGCCTCTTTGAAGATCAAGCCGTTGAACTAATGGCTGTATACCTTGTAGTGATTTTAAGTGACATTATTCATCGATTTGATACACTTAAGGGCACCCGGCACGAGCGAGTGAAGTTAGTAATAGGTATTTGGAGAATTTGTTGTCTGAAACTACATATAATGCGAATAACTGAAAACAGATTGCGACGCAAGACATTCGCTAGCAATTCCAGTATTTAAAAAAAACCTTTCAACTCAATTTGAATGTACATTATAGTTAGGATGTTTTCATGCAACAATTTTATTGGAATTTAACATAGAGTAAATAGTACTTATACCTACTGGTTAAATTACTATTTACTCTATGCATTTAATAAGTAAGTACTGAATTACGAGAATTCAACCAGCAAAAATGTCACAAATTCTGCACATTTTCGAAATTAATTGTAGTAGATGTGAAATTAATTTCAGTTTTTTGTTTCCAATCTAAATCTTCATATTACTCGTTTATCTCAGAAATTTCATGTTTTTTATAACCAATAACTAACAAGTAATCATGGAATTACGTAGTATGTAATTGCTGGTAAGAAGCTCTCGTTGGCAAGTGAGCTCTTAAAAGTAAGCATTCTATTCTATTTCACCATGACTTATTGAACTTTTCCAGTTTTACCTCTTGCTGACTTTCACGGTGCATTTTAATATGTGCGAAACATGGTTATTTATATAAAAAGATAACATAAAATTGAGAACAGAGATTCTTTCCGGAGTTATATTTTTATGTATGTACACAAACTTGAGTTTGATTGACACAATCCAAGTCGTTTTCGCTTAGTATTCTAACATTTAAAGAAAAGGTCTAAAAATAGACGCAACAGTGCAATTTGCTGTGATTGTTCTCAAACAGGATAGTGAATAACATCCTCGTTCACCCAGATATTTCAGGAAGTTCGCGCAGACGTTTTTAGATCCATCACCCAAAGGTCCTGATTTAATGAACGCATGTGGAACTTCTAGGAATCAGGTTATAGTCAACTCGAAACAAGGTTTACAGGAAAAACTTTTTTATGTTACACTCGACAGACAGGCTGACTGTCCACTTGATAGGCAGCTATTTACCATTTTTTGTGCACTATTTATATAAATAATCTGATCTGGTTTCTAGAACCCAGTAAAATTTCTCATAGAGGGATGATGAAAATCCTTACCAAGTCTAAGATTAGTTATTAGTTCTAGTTTTGATGATAGTTACATTTAAAAAACCAGTGAGTAGGTCAAACGTCTGATAAAAGATCTGGTAGTTCAATTGGATGAAGTTACCCATATGGACGACCCTAATGGGTAATCTAATGGGTACACTAATGTGTAGCTTTCCGTCAAGGAAATACTGCCAGCATCTTCGGTCTCACGCATTAAAAGTTCTACTATAATTATACATAATGAGTTAAATTAAAAACATTTCAGTACTCTTTTCTCTTTTGTTTACAAACTGATTTTCTCATTTTGTTATGTGGCTATTTTGTTATGAGTTTTAATATTATCATGAAAAAATAAATAAACTTTTTATCTTCCTAACTTTGATTCACATATAATTTCTACCAGGGGGAGAACGTAATTCTAAATAAATTTTCATGTTCATTATACATGTTAATGTTGCATCTGTCACTCCTACGCAAACTTTGAAATCAGCAATATCCTCTGCACGGCTTCCTTTCACTCCCCCACGTCCTATCATGACCAGAACATATCCTGTTTGTAAACGTTCCATAATTATGTTGTAAAAAGAAGCAAGCGATATCGGCAACAATTTTGGATTAATTTAGATTAAATGTTTTTATTTTAAAATTCCACTAGATCTTAACCGAATCATTTAGTTTCTATAACTCTTTCTACCAATTTGTTAAGAACGGGTAACGAATCCAGTTCGTGTATAGTCCAAATTGCCAATGAACTTAGTCCTGTCCACTACGTTTCATCATCTCATTTAGCAATTTTGTTCAAGAGGCAGCCTCCGCTCACATGGTTGCGATAATGGACGTATGAAATTGCTGCAATCCACGCAAGTGACATCGAGTTAGATCAGTTTATCCCCTCGAGGCGTGTCGGCTAATTCAGTGTCCGACGTGAGCCTGCGTTTGCGCCGCATTCCCTTGCTCATTTGCTTTGACAAAACCTACTAAATTTACTCAATAACTCAATAAAGACCGCCACAATGACACTTTGCAAAGGTTGACAGTGATTTTGGACATTCAAAGAAAATAATGGAAGAACACAAAATTGAAATAATGAAGATTACAGAACCCGATCAAAATGGTGCCGAAGAGGAAGAAAACAGGTAACAAATGTGACAGAAATCCTTTCCGATAGCAATGGTTTCATTAAAACATTGTGCTATTGAGTCATAGTTATTATCGGAAAGTTTTTCTCCATCAGATATGCTTGGCCTATCCTGATAGGAAAAAGGATAATGGATCGGTGTATAGCAAGAAGTCACACCAGAGAACATTGCATATATTATAATGTTTAAGTATATAAATAATATCACGGTGTAATACTTTCTGTTTAGCGTTAGGACGTGTACTAATGTTCTGACTTGGACATTATACTATGGAAATCAGATTTCAATATAAAAATCGTTATCGTGCCGGTTCCTCCGATTTTTGTTATCATCACTTTTCTGAACTGGAAGCAAAAAAGACGTCAATAATCACAGTATAGTGACTTGCCATAATAGCATTGAGATAGTTTAACGCCTGATAGTTTCTGTAAAATAAATGCGAAATGAGGAATGAGAAAGGCAAATCCCAATATCAAAATCAAAATATTTTACAAAGTTATAAAAGATTTTGATTGAAGGCATGGATTTAGCTAGTATCATATAATTATTAAAATAAAAAGTTACTCCGTACCTTACAAATTAATAAAGTAGGTATTATTAAACTATGTATCTATCGTTACAGCGCTCTTATTTTTTTATATCATCAATACAAATTTATTAGAAATTATATTGTTTCATTTTGTGAGAATATATTTAGTACAAGTATCAATTGGCGATATTATTTTAATATGCCAAAATGACAAATGGATAGAAGCGTTACACCATTAGTGATAAATATTAGTTAGAACAAAGCTTGTCATGAAATTATCGTTCCATTACTTCATCGTCTGTGATCAGCGTTAATGTGAAAATTACATTAAAAACATAATTAACGTACAACTAATCACTTAATAAAGCAACAGAATAGGCGTGAAACGATTTACGCGATGACATGGCCCCCTCGCCCCACTTCCTGTGTTGTTTGTCCCTCAAATCTTGTAAACACTGCCACGTCCTAAATACGACGAGGGTCGTTGACCCGTTACCACACTCCGAAATTGTGCTGACAAGGGTGGTTCTAAATTAATTTTAAAATGTAAGAGAATGTGAATACGACACGCAACATCCATTGAGCTATAGACTACTAGAAACGTCCAGAGTAAAATTTGTGCTCGGCGGCGTACACTCAAGCATGCATTGGTATAATTGGGTGTTTGGGTAGTTCCTGAAACCTGAAATGGCGGCCGAGGGACATTTTCTCTATCTATTCTCCATGCATGCATCGCAGTGCCGACCAACTGGCTCGAGCAGGCGCAAAAGGTAGGCTTATAGGTCCTGAACCGATGTGCGGACTACCTAACAGCCTAGCTCGCTGGACCATATGGAACCAGTGCTTTAATAAATCTTAAAAACGCTGGACTAACTTGCCAGGTCTGAACCATTCCAAAGCGCTCATAAAAGCCTACAGTCGAAACGTGACGAACTAGGCTATGTCGCTTAGTAGGAGCAATCTGTGCATGCTAACGACGGCACTAACGGGGCACTGCCGCCTCAATAGGCACCTCAAAATAATAGGTCTCACCAGTACAGGAAAGTGTCGCTTCTGCCATGAGGCAGAAGAAACACCAATGCATATCCTGTGCGAGTGTGGCCCCTTGATGCACAAGCGCAGTCACATCCTAGGAAGCCACACAATGGCTTGTGAAGATGTGAGGAATGCCTCTATCAAAAAAGTACTACAGTTTCTAAACGCGGTAGGTATTAGGTAGAGAGCTTTAGTTTACGTGGGGATTACAATATTTCAGCAATGGACGAAGTGATACTGGTACTCTAGCAGACATAATGCATCGCAGTGCAAGCGTCGACAATATAAGATACCTTAATTATTTCCCGTTTCCGTGGAAAGCGTCTGCGTTTGTCTGTAGAATTATCTAAACATATTTTTAAATAATCTACCTATATCTGTCTGTACCTATACATATAAAATAAAATCGCTGTTCGCCTCTGTATGTTTCTCCGCTAACTTCTTCTAAACAATAAAGGTTAAGAAGAGCGGTAAAGGACAAAGGTTAATATGTATGTATGTAATTTGCAAAAAAAATATTATCCGTTCGTAGCTGAGGCTGGTCGCCGGTTATGTAATATAATAAGTGAAAAAATTATTAGCAAACTACTTTCAAGAGAGTTCGTTACTTATAAATTCAGGCAAGTAGTTAAGTAAGTTAGGTCTCCATATTAATCTCTGTAGGTACATTTAGCTTAAAGCCTATTAATACTACTGTACTGCATATAATACTGTTGTATGGTAACTATTATGTTCATAGGTACCATGACTGTACTAATCCAGTTGTGATCTGTTACAGACTGTAAAGCGTAATGAAAAAAATGTTTTTCCATGTCCCTTCTAGTACTTCAGTACTAAAACTTCTATGACATGATATCTGGGTAATGAAATACGCACGTCGCGCACGTATTACACGTCCTATCCGCATTTCGCATTGACATCTGAAGTTGTCGGTATGCCGCTGAAATAATACTTTTTATTTGTATACACGGGAGGTTTTAAATTAGCTTTGTGTCAAGTATTGAGAGTGTTATTTTTCATAAATCTCTCAACATTTAATAGAGTTTTGTAGACGCACAAAATTTGTCCCGTTTATTGTTTCAAGTGGCTTTGTATCGTATCTATTGTAATAGACTTGTAAATTATTCGTAGGCACGTTTTAAATTTTCTTTTATACATAGGCTAACTAGTAAAACAGGCTTAGATTTTATGACTTGAAATGATGATGTAATAATTTGTGCAATTAATATTTAGATTATATGAATTATATGAGATAAAAAGTTGTTCTTGTTGATAAATTGTGAAAGTAATCCTTTAAATAAATAGCTGTTCTCGTGTTAAATAAATATAAAATAAATAAAAAATTACATTTTTTTTATATAATTCCCAACAACATTTCTTTGTGATTTTCCAAAGGAAAACTGGAAAGAGAGTGAAACGTGTGAAATATTCAGTGTACACGAAAAAAAACAAAGAGCTCGTCGCCAACCTAAAGTTGTTCTTTTTGTTGTTACGATGCAGACATCGCAAATAAAACTATTTTCCGACAGACGGAATTTGCATACGTCACTTACATACTCTCTCTGTATTTTAAACATACTTCATTTTAAAATTGAATTCATAATAATTGAAGACGGGAGTGGATGAAGGTGATATGTCGCATAATTCCAATTTGAGTAAATCGAAGTTAAAGTTATTTTTAAAAATAAAAAGTGAACATAGCTCCTTCTTCCATTAATAAAAGAAAACTTTTCTGCACTTTTTGTTTTTTAAAATTAACTGTACAATAACACCCTTTTCAACTTTCTATTTTCCAAAATATGCCTTAAAACGACGATCTTAAGGTCTGTAATCATTTATATGGACATATTACATTCATCAACGCAAAAAAAACGAAAAAACCCAAAAATGCGACATATCACCTTCATCCACTCACGTCGTCAATTATTTCAAGTATTTAGAAAGTTTTTTTTTGTTTTAGAACAAAAATATTTCTTAAAATAATAACAAAAATATCTTTTAAAATATTTTTAGTATACGATATATTCTGATACTATTTCTATAATTATTGATTTATTATTGACACAGCTTTGTATAATGGAAGGACTACTATGCTATCATCGCACAAATATAAATAAGTTAGTGCCTTTTTTCTAGATTTAAAAAATGAACTGAAGAAAATATACGCCTAACTTGTTTACAAATTAACAAGAAACCTTATTTACATAAATTAAATAATAGTTCATTTAGTTCTTTTTCGTGAATATAATTTCTTGAATATTAAGTTCCTGAAGTTTTATAGTATAAAAATCGAACACAAAAACAAAGAGGATTTCTCTATAACTATTGCGGCCTTTATTATTTACTGGAAATACCAATCGGATTATAGAAATTCCTTGATAGCCCAATTCTTGACGAAGGTTTTTTTAAGCTATTTAGAAGAATCTATTTAGATTATAAACAGGAAAAATTTGATTGTTTGTTGATTGATTTGAAAAATTCTTTCACTGTTGGGAAGTTATATTATCAGCGAGTAATATAAGCTATATTTTATAAAGTTACGCGGGCGAAGCCGCGTGCAATAGCTAGTTATAAATAAAAGTTATACAGTCGTACGATATTTATGCCAACACGATGAATGTGCTAAAACGACAATTTTGTTTTTCCGTGAAAGTAGTCAGCGTGAGTCCATTGATCAGTGAACGGGCGTGGGAGGGCGGTACATTGCGGCGTGGCGCCAACGAAAGGGAAATGTTGCAAGCCAGACACTACGATACTACAAGCTTCTCCACTAGCAATGCCGTAATCACCAACCAAACCCATTCAAAAGTGAACGTTGAGATGTAGCTAATAAGGGCGTAATTGAACAAAAACATCAAAGATGAAAATTACTCCTTGGTTTCAACCATATTAATTTAGCTACATAAACGGCAATAGGACTTCCAAAAATGTTTCGTTTAGAAATTTACAAGGATTGTTTATGGTCGAATTCAGTATACAATTCCCTAATAACAAAACTTACCTAATAGGTCTTTCAAATAAATATTTTAACACCTGCTCTTAAAACTTCCTTCGTCTATATTTATTTACTCTGTGCACATTCTTGTTTCGAAAAGCTTACTCAGACGATGTAAGCACTTAACTCTTTAAGTCTAGACACTTTTGGACGCTAGAAATTTGTCTCAATTTAGTTAGTCAAACTTAGAAGTATAAATCTATTATACAACATTAGATTACTTAATAATGTTGACGGATTAAACTCATTGTCTGATACAACAAACTTTGTTATTGTTTTTATACTTTAAAAACATGATATATTCCTTTGACCCTTTGCGTTCATTTAAATTATACTTTTATTAGATGTAAGATTTAGAAAAAAAAGTTGTTCTAGTTACTTGTTCGTACTCATGTACTATTAGATCATGGCGAAACGTTTGTCGCGAACGATTAGGAAAAAAACGTCAAGCTGAAAGATTACGCTACAAAAGAATTAAAAATTATCTGGTTGAAAATGCTGAATTAAGGAGAAAAAAAAGGGAAAATATTATATAAATAAGGAAAATGTTTAGGAAAATAGTGTCGCTCCCCTAATAACACATTTTCTCCATTTTCTCCTTAATTCTTAATCATTTAATTCACTTGCTTGTTACTGGAATATTACTGGGAAGTTTGTTATATAAAACTTTGTCTCCGGCGTTCATTATTCCAACTATGAACTTAGTTACCAAATTAATTTAAAATTTCCCCTTTTTTTCCTGCTTATTTTAATTTGTTTCCGCTTTTATTGTGTTAAAAATTCGTGTATACATTTTATTTAGAACTGTGCAAAAAACATGGAATTACCAGCATAAATAGAAAATTTCAACTATTAGGTTTATAATGCGTTTGTTTATATAATGGTACATTCATTGTTAACATCTTAATAAAATCACAATCAAGAAAGTACTCTTATATCAAAACTGAGGACCCTAGTTTTAATTGAAAACTACACATTGAAAAAGTTAATGAAAGATGCAAACGAAACGTAACAAAATTTGTTAATAAAATAATCAGTTATTTTATAGTATATAATATACCTACGTCACAGTATTACAATATAATATCCTACCTATGTTATGCCTATCAGTTCAATATTGTACGCAACAACTTGTAACTAAATCTCAAATACAGCAAAATATATATTACCAAGAGTAATATTATATTTGTATTTCCTCACGAATATAGCATTTATTCTTGATAATATATTTTTATGTTGAATGAGCAGGTTAAAAAATAAACGTTGCATGTAATCCAACGTAAACCGTTTACGCTGGAGACGAGACCGGAAATCGAAAGCTGCCATATTGAAAACGGAAATGGTTCGCTGCGTGTCTGACGACAGGCTGCAGTCTCCCGATTCTCATTTGATTTGATTCGCTGGTTCTCTTAAGAAATAAGGTACGGCTTAATTAAATGAACACTCCGTCTTCGCGTCTATATTTATTATATAGTTTCTATGCATTATTATAGAACGCAAATCGATATGAGAAAAAAACCATCGAAATCATTGTTCGCTTGAAGAAACCGACGTTTTAAAGCATACCCAGTTGAATGCTACGTGTCCAAACTTTTTGAAAGGAATGCATTTTCATTTCTAATTATTCAGTTCATTTACAATTATTCCTAACTTTCATGTTAATTGTACATATCGTGTTGGAGTTTACCAATTTCATATATTGTGTGCTCATTACTTTTCATCTGTAGTTTGTATAAAATCTTGCTACATTGTGTATAATGCTTGTATACATATATATTGCTATTGCTCAAACTCACTCAGTACTTATCCCTAGGATGTTTTATAAAACAGCTTAGAAAGTCTTCAAAAGTCTTACAAATATTAGAAAAGGACGCTGGATGTCACCATGCTGAAGCATTTTCTGCTTAGAAAAGCGTGTCTGTAGATTAAATTTTTTTTAACCAATTAGACAATGATTTTAAATAAAAAGTTTGCATATTGCATTATATTTATTATGAGTAATTTAACTTTTAAACTTTTCTGATATCAATTAGCATATTTGGTAGAAAACTGGAATGATTTGTTGAAAAAATACGCCGTTTTCTGATACAACTGATACATTAACAAATAAATATTATTAATTCAAATTATTTTCTTTACAAACAATACCTATCCATTTTAAAGTATAGATATGTATATCAACGAACAGAAGGGAATAAATTCATATGGACGTAAGCCGGAAATTTTTCATTCAAAATTCTTGACAGCTTATTCTACTCTCCGAAGTCAACATGATCTGTCTAGAATTGAAAAAATTGAGCTTTAATATTTTTTTTTATGATTTAATACCAACATATTTTACATTTGGAGGAGCACTGATGACTATATTTTGTCTTCCGTGAATAAGTTATAGTATATTTACAACGTGTATTTTCAGCTCAAATATAATAATTAAATGATATCATAAGCCTTATTTAGTTTACTTATTTGAATGTGCTATTACTTAATTGAATAGAGTAATAAAAAATAAATATTTATATCGGAATTAAGTACTTAACATCTATATCTTCTGTATCTATACATATTATAAAATAAAGTTGTCCTTCTGTGTCTGTTTATCTGCTAACAACTTCTAAACCACGAAACAGATTTTAATTACTATGGAAAGAGGGATGCACGAGGAAGGTTTGTGTAAATAAAAAAGCGAAGCCGGGAGCGGGTCGCTAGTATAATTATATGAATGAATGAATGAATGAATGAATCATAGTACCTGTATGAACAAAAAACGTTAACTGAGATATTTTGCTTTAATTTTCTTGGTGTTATTATTACGCTCCAAAAAGTTTACAAAGTGATTGATTTCTTTACAAAGAATGCACACTGCTTGGTCACTGTCGCTTGCTTGTCTATTGTTAAGCTTCTACCAGCCAAGGGTCCCTTGAGACTCGAGTGACTTTGCCAAGTACACGGGCGACTTTATTTTGTTTAACAATACGTATAAAACTTTGTTAATAGCTTCCAACTTTTTAATTAAACTAGACAATAAAGTTCTAAAGTGAATTCATCATTCATTTCCAGTTTCATAACGCAATTCACGTTCGTACTGCATTACATATAAAGGAAATATATCGTCGCTGTCAAACAAAAATCTGCTATGTGTAAAAAGTTTACTTATATTGACAAAAAAATTTTCCTGATTTTTTTTTACATGAAGGTTTTTAAAAAAAAGGATTTTATTTAAAAGTTAAGTATTTTCATCGAAATCATCGAAGTACTATGGTAGTTAATACGTATACTTATTAGTCCTTTGAACATGAAAATTTAATAGTTCATTTATTATTTTGATAATAAGAGTAAATTTTGCACATTGAAGATTCTAACTGCTGCACATAGCATATTTTATTAAGAGGTCATAGTTCGACAAATAGTGCTCATAAGCACTTTTTTATACGATAGATCTAAGGCAGTGAACTATTCATTAAGGTCAAAATGTTAAGATCAAAAGGTCAAAAAAATCTCGAAAAAGTGCTCGCGGCATCTACATATTTTATAATTGCAGAACTATTTTTTTTAGGTAATTACCATGGAGTTGCATTACCCGAAAAAATTAATCAATCAAAACATCAATAACATTATTTTAGGATTTTTTTTATTTGTATGCCAATTGTATACATTTTTATTGTAGTTACATCCAAATCGGTTAAACGATTTACTACATGTGATGCGTATATAATATTTTAAAAAACTGAATATTTTTAATTTTCTCATTTATAAAACCTTGTGCATTAACAACAATTCTTTAATAGTGATTAATTTTTATTTCAGTCAAATTTTTTTGTAAAGAAATTCACATATTGTTTTAAAAAGGAAATTGTCTATTAGGTACTTAGACGACATTCTAGACTGTGATTATTTTTTAAAAGGATTATTGAGCTTAGTCGGTTGATCGGATTTCCTGTTAGTATTCATTACATCTATATGCCACAAAACCTTATGCCGAAACACTAAATATTTTAGTTATAAATTTATTATAAATTATAATAATATTTAATAATAGTCTTTCTACAAATGTACAATATTACATTACAGAATACGCCGCGTGAAAATTTATCTCCTTCGCTAGATTTTAACTGTTAAATTCGACAGTGTCCCAATAGTGTGAAATTCTTAGAAAAAGGCTAGCTGTATTTTTTTTTCTAATATCTAATCACTCAGCAAAATATTCATGTGATTTTTTTCACAATTCCAATACCAACATTACTTTGTAGGTAAATCCTAGGGAATCTATTATTTTTCCACGATAAAAGTATCCTATTTGTTAATCCAGGTAATGAACTATCTGTGTACCAAATTTCATCAAAGCCGATGAGCCGTTTTTGCGTGAAAGAGTAACAAACATCCAACTTTCGCATTTATGATATTAGTACGATTACAATTAGAAACTTGAGATAGAGAGATAAATTCATAAAAGTTGAGACACTGAGGAGTACTGTGTCTTTTAACTTATTTAATAAATTTATACCATCGAATTTATAAATATTAGTAATAAAGTATGAGTTTGTGTTTGTGAACGCCTTTGTAACTTTATCCCTAACAAGATCATAGCGGGGGCGTTTGGGTTTTTACTTTGTTAATTTGTTGTGTCAGATACATAAAAAGGCAATTTTACATTATGTTGAAATGTAATTATACTTTAATCTTTGTTTAAAAGGTTGAAGTATTTTAATCTTTATTTATGGCTTGTAGAAAAGACAGTTTATGGTGTAGTATTAAGTGAAGATGTACGTATAATCACTATATATGTTAATTATCTTCGGTATTTTGACATTTTTCTTTTCGGAATTTTAGAAATATATTTTAAAACATGTTCTTCTTTCACACTATATTTCTATAAATGAACGCTATATTTCTGGTTGTTACAGCTGCTACACAATTCCTGCCAACAACATGTCTGGCGGTTCTCACGTGTCCAGAGGGACGTTTGGTGGGGCCGAGTCCCAAGTATCAGGTGGCAGCGTTGCTCCACTACCCAGTCCAGCTTCTGCTGGGGCCGCTTTAGTGTCGCCAGAGACGTTAAGCAGACACAGCAGTCCTCCACCATTACCTGCTCATCCTGTATTGACACAGCCGGCACCTTCGTGTTCTTCTCATCGAGTCCACATGGAATCACCGTTAAGGTAATATTGTTTACTCTTAACTTCGTGGAAAGCCAACACACAACAGAACTTACAAGTATTTGTATATCGTCATTGTCAAAACAAAATATGTTAACTTTTTTGAGATTCCAACATTTTGACCTTAATGAATATTTCATTCACTATTATCTATCTTATAAAATAACTACTAAAGTGCTTAGGACCACTATAAGTCGAACTACGTCTTATGAATAAAATATGCTATGTGAAGCAGGTAGCAGCTAGAACAGCTGTTATGTATAACATTTACTCTTTTTTTATTAAAAAAATAATTGTAATACGTATAACGTATTATATAATTATAATAGTATTGAATTTATTTGAATTTTATTTGAAATAAAAGAAATAAAAGTTAAAAGTTTCAAATAAAATATTTTTTTTCTGGAAACCCTTTTTTGTAAACAGGTATCTCAAAAACGACATATACACATTATAAGTATCCAAATAAATAGAACAGTCGTTGCTTCATTTGATGCGAATATACTTCTATGTTTAAACGTTGGAGTATTGTATACAAACATTACAAGCCATCATTGCAATAAGTAATTCATGATCTTCAACGCGATCAATACATGGTGCTGTCCCAGTTTAACAAATATATTTTTCTCAAACATGCTCGGAAATGTAGGCATTCTTGTACTAAAAACAAGCCGCGAAGTTTGTAATTCTTGGCTCATGCATTTCTTTCTCGGCCTAGGTCAAGAATGTTGTATGAAAATTCATTACTGACCGCTGCTCAGCCCGATGAAATCTAGTAGGCCGCGGCGAGCGCATGCTCATTTGATGACTGGGCTGTATGGCGCTGTTTTCTTTGCACTCATTAAAATAAAAAAAGTGGGAAAGCAAGACTTTTTTTCAGTACCTACCTAAATTAATTTTTTAATAATTTTTTCATATTATACTTTTTTTTTTGTATCACGTGTTTAATTATTTCCTCACATTTATTAAGAAAAGCACTATACCAGCCTCGACCGGAATGAACTTCGCGGCTTGTTTTTAGTACAAGAATCCGTCACTTCCCGGACTCTGCAGTAATGTACTAATATTGTAATACTGCGTTGCTGTGGCGCATAGAATAGAAACACAACTTTTATTAGAACTAAACTTAAACTAAGCTTAAGCTTATCTTTTTTGTAATTAGCTGTTATATATAACAGTTCTATCTTATTGCAAAGGAAACATATTTTCTCATCCTCACTCAATGTTCCTCACTTATGTATAGTGGCAGTACTTACTCTCCTGGAAGCTATATATTAAGCCTTTTTATAGGACAAATTTAAAGGCCAAAATGATTAGTATTGTAGAAGGCAGCGATCAGCAATGGCGGCAGTGATATTTAAGCTTAAATGCCCCAAAATTATATAGAATTGAATATTATGACTAAACAGAAGTAAAGTAGATGTAAAAATCTAATACCCAAATCATTTTAAGTTACGATTTCAAAAATAAGCACTAAAGCTAAATAAATAGCTAACTAAATATCTAATATTAGCACTAAGCTAATAAATAAAGTAATATTAGGAATAATGTTCAAAATCTTTGTGAACTTTCGTGCATCGATGTTTTGTTCGATGCCACTTATATCTGTTGTATAATGGTCGTTTTTACTAGTGTAACATTCAGTTAGATCATCTAGTACTTATACGCAAAGTATCTGAAACACAATCCTTATCGGGGAAATTGGATTAGCGCGACGGCATCGGCGTCAAGTTTCGAACAACCGCAAGCCTCCGCAAGCCTCTGGTCTCTGACATAAGTGACATAACACGGCACTGTAATGTTGATATCAATTGTGGTAATTTCGAATTTGGAAACACGATGACAGTATGCCTTTGAGGAGACACTAAAATCTGATTAGTTTTTAGTGTTATACTATTATATTTTTTTTTCATATGAACAAACTTAGTTAATTGAAAACCAGTATCATCAATACTAATAATAAATCTGTAAGGGTCGGTCATGGAGTAAGTTACTTTGTTTTCAGAGATATCGTGTTTATAGGCTCTATACATGATACTGAAACTAAATTGACGATTTTTAGAATTTTTTTCTGTATGTATGTTCCTCCATAACTCTGAAACGAATTAACTGATTTTCATGAAACTTGGTAGATAAACATTTGGACGTACGGGACACAGGATAGGCTACTTAATATTTTTCAACGCGGACGAAGTCGTAAGCACCAGCTAGTCCTAACTAATTAGTATTATGAATGCGAAAGTGAGTTTGTTTATATTTTTGTTACGTATTTCATGCCTTAACTACTAAACTCATGAAGTTTTTCCAGCATAAAAGTATCATATATTATGTTAATCCAGGTACCTACCCGACTATCTGTGTGACAAATTTGTTTCATCCAAATCCGTTCAGCCGTTTTTGCATTATTGAAGAACAAACATACAAACAACATGCAAACTTTCGCCGTTATATTATTAGTATTACGATGCCTTGTTGAATTTTGGAACTTCGTCAATCAATTATCCATCGTTAGAGGTTTTAATTTATGGAAAATGTACAACAATGGTTTACGAATTTTGATAAGATTTCAATAATATTATCGCTATGTCAAAAAAACTCCTTATACAGATTAACGTGTCAATTTTCCAGTAGGTAGGCGTGCAAACACCACTGTAATGAACTTTGAACAGGGCCCCGGGGAAATGGAAAAACGGAATTGCGACTCTAAGCTCTTAACGGAAATGAGGGCTACAATTTACAAATAACAAAACGAACCCTCTCTATTTAAAGCGTACATTCAAAAGGCTTGATATTATGAATGTGCCTAATAACTCCTCTCTCTTCGTGAAAGTGTAAACACGGCTAATGTTTTGTCAGCGATTGTCATATTTTTCCAAAGAGGCGTCTGTTGGGCAAACACAAAGCCTGAACGAACACCGACCTGGTGTTGGTTGAAGTCATTTTATTAATGCTCCTTTTGCTTCTATTTTTTTTAAAATTACTACCCCGATTTTTGTTATTTTTTTTTCCAAGCAAACATTCTAGCAACCACACAAATAAACATTTTCAGAGTCGGCAATGCTTAATATTTATTTATGTACAAACTTATATATTACACAAACTAGTTAGATTAGACACCAACTTATTTTTAAGGTAGTGATTATAATTATCATAACAATCCATGACGTATAACCAACAATTTTATAAGATATGCCTTATAAAGCAGGACGAATATTCTTAATGTTATGTGTTAGAACACCCCATGGAATGAGTAATCTGGATTACCGTCTATTAGGTAGCTGCCACCAAGGAAAATTTATTATCTTATTTATCACGTTACCAAGTTTGATCGTGACCTGAACTTAACTTCTCCCTGAACTTATTATTAGGTATATTTACCTACGCTGTAATACAATAACCAAATAATAATGTAGATAAAAAAAATGAATATATTATTAAACTTAATAAAATAAGTTATATAACTACAGAATGTATAGGTAAATTGAAATGTGTTAATTTCTATATATTTACTTAGTAATAAATACAGCAGAAAACCATTTTAAGTACTTAACGCAGCGCTGAGTTGGAAGCTTGAGGGCAACATGTAAACTGATTTAGCTCGCGAACTGGTGCCGGCGATTTAACTTTTAATTGGCGCTTCACCTATTCCGTACAAATAAATGGGCCAGCAATATATGTATCTGTACACAAATTTTAAACATAAAGTACCTACTTAAAATTACGAGTATGAAAGAAGGAAATGTTTTATTATGAAAAAAGCCGACTGGCAGACTGGTATCACAGCTAATGACAGATACATTTGGTAGCTGCAGTCATCTAGGAACACCAGCAAGAGGAAGGTGTATGAAAGTACGCTTTCAACAGTGTGAGCTGTGAGCATAGAAGTTATGGGACTCGATAGAGTTAGGGGAACATAGAACTTAGAAACTTGAGAGTTGCATAACTAAAAATTGACATTATTAAAATAGGACGATCGTGTTTGAAAAGTATTATCGCGCAATGTTGTAATTAATCAAAACTAGATATTTTAGATATTTTATGTAAACTCTTTCCTCTAAATTCATTATTTTATTAATATATTTACCAATTAAAACGTGGTTATAAAACAGATATGTAATATTTTCTTTTTAAAATTTCCACTCTCGAGAATTCCATTGGTCGTAGTGATTCTCACCATCCAAATAATATAATTGATTCTAACCGTCTTATATATAGACAGTCTCTCTTACGGAAATTTAAATGCTCATGTCAAAAAGGTAATTGACATTTAAAAACAAACGCCAAAGATTTTATGATTCTATATATAAGACAACAGAAATACTTCTATTTAAAGTAGACACTTGCTAGCGAGCTATCACTGAGGACAAGGGGCACGTTGCAAAGTATTTAAATCTTGCCCTATTATGTCGTTTAGACATGTAAAAATTGCCCAACACATCAAGAATTCATGTATGTATTTTCATTTAAGAATTTTTTTTACATCAACATTAATGGGAGTGACTATTCCATCTTAATTTTGCGAACAGTTTTTGCCGCGGAATTTCTTATTTGTTCTTTATTTTAAGCACTCCTTATAATAAAACAATAATAAAAAGGAATAATATGATTTAAAGATAAATTTATAAGACTTAAATATTTCGTTACGGATTAGTTAGAAATCGAGTTTGTAAATTTATCAACTTTTTTTAAACTTTTTTATTAGGTTGTCGAACCCACCATCTCTTTCACTGGGCGGCTCGTTGTCTCTCCAACCAGTTCTCTATGGCAGCGGCAGTGGAGCTCTCGTGCATGCGCCTCTTCCTCCGACGAGGCATACCACGCATCGTTCTTCTGCACTTCAACACATGCACTGTATTAGCGCGTAAGTATACAATTCTTTATTGTGCTAAAGTAAATCTTCGACACATTTGCGCAGATACATTTATTTAATTAAGTATCTTCAACAAAATCTATCTGCGACATTACGTATCTGCGAAATATTATGTCATAGCATAATGTATCGGCTGAGATGACGATGTTGATGAATTCATTTAAGAAACATTAGAAAGAAAACACCTTTAACCGCAAAGTTAAAACCATTAAAATTCATATAACGTTCTTTGAGTACAAACAACACTCAATGTTTAAGGAAAACAAACGAATATAACATATGCTACCCGAATTTATTTAGTCGCGGGGGAACAATGAAATGCGATTTGACAAAAAATATTGGGCGCCTCTAAATTGTGTCTATGCTAAAACAGATTTATGTACGAGTATATTTGTTGGAAGATTGCCAACTCTGCAGGCGATCCGTGGTGGTTAACATAATATTACTAAAGGCGGTCAAGTGCGCGTTTAGAGCACAAACCAGACCGTTCCATTCGAAATGTAAAGCCTTAAAATGTAAAGTTTTTTAAAATGAGGTTAAGTTTTAATTTTTAAACAACTTCGTTTTATTTATATATTCGTTTAAAGGCTGACATCTTTTCTTACATTTAAGGGATTTTAACTGTTGTAGTGGGAGCAATGTTGACAATTCTATCAATTCGACGCTGCAAGGTGCTTAAATTATCTAATTAAATAGTATTATTGCGCCCCCAGCTCCGAAATACTCCGCAAAGGAATAAAAAATGCCTGTCCTAATCTAAGTAAAATTAACCAGTAAAAAACTTAAATTTAGACACATTTTACTGAAAATTTCGCATGCAAATTACCTTGATTAATGATCACAGGAGTGGCACTTCAAAAAAAATAAAGTAAGGCCAATTATTAGTCTGGTGGTAAAATTGCCGCCGTGAAAAATGTGACCGCTCAGCGCACGCCGGTGTAATAAATTACAAGAATACATAAAAGCTTACGTAGAGAGGTCTGCACACTCCCCTTATATCTTAAGTGTTGGGAAAAATGAAATCGATCGATACACTCAATTTCTTGATACACACTATCATTAGATTTATAATATTGTTATCTTTTTTGAAAACTATCTAAAAAGCTGAAATAATGCTCTATGAAGGGTCTATGAACATGTTCAAATCTTGCGTAACTGATGATCTTTGATATTGATCAAAGACTATAAATTACTCTGATAGCTTCTGTTAATTTTAAAGTTGTTATAATTATTTTTGTGATGTTTTTCTTGATATATACTAACTAGTATACTACCTAATACATACTTAAACACTCATTATTTTTATTTATTTACAAGATAAATTACACAACATTTGTTGGTGGTTAAGTAGGAAAAAATTATTATTAAGCGCAAGAGGCTAACTTGATTCCTAACTATAAATCAGAGCCTTATTGTTAATTCGTTTAATATTATAGTGTTTGTTTAAAATAAGGATGAAAAAAAAGTTAGCGATTGAATTTTACTGCAATATTACCGTCCAAGCATTAGATTTCCCTAAATAAACCATGTCGACATAGATATCTAACATCTAATCAGCAATCCCAACACTAGCCGTACAATCGTACTGTAAAGGGAAATTGCATTTTCCCCACTGAATGTGCACTCTAATGAAAATCTCTCGGGTGGTGTCACAATATAGTCTAGTGCTTATAGAGTTTACTAAGACTCGCTGTCTTGAGAGCCTATTCCCAGTCGCATTTATAGCACTAACAACACATAAATTTGTAAGAAAGATTGTACTGGCCGTGTTGGGAAATGTTTTAGTTGTAAACATATTCGCCACTAGACACACACCAGAGAATTGAATTTATTGAATTCATTGATAGTACGAACTTAGTTTAGATGTTTATTTGTTTGTGACAGTTGGTAAATTTCTTCCGCTCTGAATTCGGAGGCATACGTTCAAATTGTCCCTCCCCTCCCCTCAAATGAAATGTTTGACGGGAAGTTAACAATCGAAGTAGCTAAAAAATACTATTAGTTTGCTAAAATTTTATAATGTTCATGGCTGTTTCGCAGAAGTCGACACCATACAGGTGCACTAATTATGATTAGAGAGCATAACGGTTTACCATTGATCACTGAAGCAATTATTTTTCCCGTTGTACCGTCCCCATAGAATACCTTCCGGAGTATTAGTACCTACGTGATTAGTAACATGTTTCACAATAACATGTTGTTTCTGTAGATGGCCTTTTTCAAGTAATTTGTTACCTTATTAACATTGTTATAAACTGATATTTTCCCATCAGTCGTAGTGGCCTTCTTCGGTCTGCTTTGCTTAGACGCTTATGTCCACAAATTGTCCAAATTTATAACAGGTCAATAGTTCTTGATTTTTTAGATTGTATTTTATGAACTGTTACGAACAATTGGGCTACTGGGTAACTGTACTACACTGTACCTCTAAATAGAAATTTCTCTTACTTGTTATTGTGTCTACTAAAACAATTTTCATAAGAATGGAGTCTTCGATGTGTAAGAAAATATTCTGTGCAGCACATAATTTAAAATAAAAAGTTAATACAAAGAGTAAACCTAAATGTTGATATTTTTTTGTTGATATAGAGCTTTGTTCAAGTGGAAATAGTAGTAGGCTCGGCAACAATGAATTGCGCACTCACCAACAAACTCTCGTATAATGGAAATGTTGTGTTTATTGTTGCAAGAGGTTTCCGGGTTTTGTAGTAATTAGGCCGCCCAGTTCATCTTTCCTTTGTAAATTTATAATAGTATATTCCGCAGTGTTCATTGAAGAAAATTGGATAATATATTCTCGTTATTAGACGTTTAATGAAAGTTCATTATTCATGATTTAATGTAAATTCATTTTCTTTATTTTATGTTTTGATATACAAAATTGTACTGTTTTGTAGGTATAAACAAATTGTTCTACAAATCCGCAATGTACTAGTGCAGTGTTAAAACCAAATTCCTTATAAATGTAGAAGCCTGCGTAACATCAAGCTGATATCCGCCAAGGAAACGCCTGTTAAGGTAGTCAAAGGTAGCCACGCTTTTGAATTGCGAGGAATAGTACTTGTTGACATAGGCATTGTATCACTCACCCGAGCTATCACTTTGTTTTTGCTTAACGTTCTTTCTGACTTTCCAAAAAGACAGATATTTTCAGATACGTGCGTTAAAACAAAAAAAAAAAAAAAACAAATATAATTATCATTTAAACCTTATATTCGTAAATATTAATTTGCTTACGCGTCGAGTATTTCAAGTATAATAATTTTAAAACTGTATTATAACAGCAAAATATAATGAGAAAATGTGTGCGCAAAAAATTGATGTCGACATTTGACATTTTCGAACTGACGTCATACTAAACCAAGAAATGCAAGAGGGTTGGGTTTGGGTGGGTATAACAAAGAATGAGTTTTATCTTTTCGAAGCCTTGGCTTCATATAACATTGAACCACTTGCTTTGTTGAAATTGTCACATATACTTACATAATAACACAGTGAATCCCCTTTCAACATTTTCATAGCAACAGTTTATGTCTATATCTTCATACGAATTTGTATAGTGTCAACACTACTGAAGCTATCATCAGAAAATTTGCCGTTTAAGTCACCTTGGAAACCAATGTCGCGTTTAGAAACATTTCAATAAAGGTTGAGGTCTAAATAATAATTAGAGAACTTTAAACTGAGACGCCACAAGTTGTCGGTGTTGTCGTTGTTCGCAAAAGTTTTGTAATTATGCGCTTGTGTTCTAGACTTGCGAAGGCGAATGGGTAGAAGTCACCAACCGCCTAACTCCATAAATCATTGGCAACTTCGTTGGTTGCATTATTCATTGAGTCGGTAACAATTCAAGGAAAAGTGCCTTATTGATTGGGAACCTTATGTTGGGGGTTTACTTTCACGCGAAACCACTTTAGAGGCCTATTCGTTTCGGTCCAACGGTGAAAGATATCCATTTGATGTGAGATAATATGTTAAAAGAATGAAGTAACTTGATTTATTTTAAGTTTGAGTTTGATAGTGTTTGACGATACGAACCTACACATAAAAACTAAAAATTAAAACTAGAATATGAATGTGTCATAGAGAAATGTCTAGATGAATATAGATCTGGAATGTTATGTTATTTCGATGATATATACCTAGATGTGGGAATTAATCAAAATAAAACATTCAATGTAAGTCATCATTATCATCTCAGCCGCAGGACGTCCACTGCTGGACATTCCCATAATTTTGCTATAACCCCGGTCAGAAGCAGCCTGGATACACCGTCGACCCGCAGTCCTTATCAGTTCGTTTGTCCACCTTGTGGGTGGACGTCTGCGCTGCGCTTGCCGGTCTGTGGCCTCCACTCGAGAACCTTCCGCCCCCAGCGGCAGTCGGCTCTACGCACTATGTGTCCGCCCACTGCCACTTTAACTTACTGATCCGCGGGCTTATGTCGGCTTTCGTACGTCTACGGATCTCCTCATTCGCAGTGTAGCCCCGAGCATAGCCCTCTCCATAGCTCGTTGAGCGACGCTGAGCTGAGCTCGCAATGTCAGAAATTTAATATAACATCAAAATGAACAATTAATTGTCAGAGAAAATCAGGACGTGATCTGTTCGTTACTGAATCAACCATTTAGGAATTTTACAATCAACTAACCGGCTGTTATTATTATACTAATTAAGATCATCACATATTCTTAATGCTATTAATTATTGCTATTAAGACAACGGTATTTATTACATAAATTACATACATCCTATATGTATTTCTATATAAATAACAATGGTTTGCCACATGTGTGACGGAGCATCACTTGAGAACGGCACGACAGATTTTGCTGAGTAAAACAATAGCTTCCTACCATGAAGTGGTAACAATTTCAAAAACAATAGATTTTGCAAAAATATAAAATTCGAAACTTCGAAAGTTATTTGAAAATTTCACAAATATGAAACATATGGTATCATGTAACTTACACCCTCATAAAAAGTCAACTGTGAGCAGCCATGAGTTCCATTTCGGTACTAACTGTAAATACGTTTCGTTGAAATAGCTTTAGGGAACCAATACCACGCCGTCGTCATAGCAACGGAACGTGCACGAGAGGGGCTCCAACCCCTACAGAGAAAGCCGAGGGATACCTAATACCAGAAAAGAAAGACACCGCTATTGTTAGACAATTAGCAACAACAATTTGCGTTCAAAAGGTCCACATGCATTGGTCAAATAAAATTTCAGTGTTTCTGATGTTTTGTACCTACTAGGGAATAAGTGAGCTATGGATTATTGGGTTAAATATAGGCAGGCCTTAAGAAAGTTAAAAAGAATAAAAATGAATGAACATGAATAACTGTAGTGAACTAACTAACTGAATTTTAAGAAAACTTTTCAGTTATAGTATAGTATACTTGACAATGTGGATTTATTATCTATGCGAACCTCTTACCTAATACGTTTGCTAATTTTTTCCATTCAGATATTGTCATTTAGGAGTTTCTTTGATAAGAACGAAAATTATTCCATTAAGTTCAGCAGGTGAGGTAGATTATTTAAATACAACTTAGGCCTTGGGATTGCCTTAGTAACAATTAAAAACGTCTGAGCGCTGTATTTAACCTCATTTGTAAAATAAACCCTGCGGTTTTTTTAAAATAATTTTATACTATCGCTTTGCTCTGTAAAATTAAGACATTATTAATGCTCAAATAAGAGGCTATGTTTTTTGGTCGTTAAATTTTTCTACACGGTCAATTAGGCGTACGCAAAGTTAACTGGTGCGAAAATATCGCAATCTCTGTTAATGAATGTTGAAGTAAATTAGGAACAACAGATTAGGCAGATTAATCTGAACAAGCCTCTGTCAGTAGTATTAAAACATTTTCTGAAAACTTAAATACTTCGACAAAATCCATTTCTTTTCTCCTAAATCATGAGAAATTAGATGTAGAAATACTATTATACTTCACTAGACTGTTAGTTGCATAATCCATTGAGACACCTTTGTGACTTTAACAAAGGGGAATCCGCTAAAGCTTCTCAATTGTTTTCATTAGATTAATGAATTTCCTGTGACATTAGAGCGGACGAACTCCACCTTTATTCTTTATTAAATAGGTTGATTTATTTCCATATTATAATCAAATTGAATATGTATTGTAGGCAATCTTATTTATTCAGTTGTGGATTTGTTACTATATATGTGTGTACTATTGGGCACTTTCAAATTATTACTGTTTTACCTTATAAGTCAAGAGTCCTTTGGGCTTGCAGAAATCTTTTCCAACAGTGTCCTTAATCAGCAGAATGTTTGTGATTTGATTGCATTAACAATAGATATAAACAATTTTCCACTTTACATTTTTTTTGTAATGACATGGCATACTGCGTTAACATAGGAGTTGTTATTTTAGTATGGTCTTCTTAAGGGGGTAAACAGAAGACCAAACTGAAGTTACATCTCGGTATGTTTCATTACAACAATGTGTAAGGAATGCCCATTCTTTTTTCTTCTTGTCCCTTATCCTATTATGGTTAATGGCACATTTGCAACCCCTATGGTGA
The DNA here is from genome assembly GCA_936446665.2 of Synanthedon andrenaeformis. Taxonomy (NCBI): domain Eukaryota; kingdom Metazoa; phylum Arthropoda; class Insecta; order Lepidoptera; family Sesiidae; genus Synanthedon; species Synanthedon andrenaeformis. The sequence continues at coordinate 4,356,418 of OW387781.2, read as the reverse complement.
CGGCAACAACCTATCATCAAATGAACTGTCAGTTTGCCTGTTGATTTTTTCATAAAAAAAGTAACAATAAATAAGAACCGATGGATTGTAATAATTAAGTATCTATCTCTAGCAAAGATTTTCTCTAAATAAAATAATAAACTCATTGAGCTCCGTCAGACTGTTAGATAGGTATCTTATATTTTCCAGTCTCCCTGTTCGGACAACCTCTTTAGCTATTAGGTATTAATGTCTTGCAATGTTACTTTGATCTGTATCTCGCCTGTTTAGTAGCGGAGGTAGCGGTCCTTGGAACTGTATTGTTCCTGCTCGCATGTAGATAAATTATAGTTCTCAGAAACACTTCTTAAAGATCATTTATTTGAAGTTTATCAATATTATTTAAAGTTTTGGCGTGAGTAATCATTCTTTAATAGAGGTACTGATAATAACATTTTATAAAAGAAACATGAATTTACGAATTAATAATATACGAAGTATTAATACTTTTAAAGTCAATACAATATATACTAGGCATCAAATTACAATTTTTAATTGACATTAAATGCGGGTTCTTGGCGCTCAAAATATATACGAATAGGTATTTATTAAATCTAATATTATTTATACAATTGGTCCCCTAAATGATAGCTTTACTTTTAAGTAGAACTTTTAAGAAGTACTTTTCAATTTTTTAATTTTTGTGTTTCTTTTTTTTTCAGGGGTGACGCATTAGCTACTACATTGTCAGCTCTCTACGGTAAACTTCTGGTTGTGATGGGCGTCGCATTTCCAATGGCTGAAGTCATATCGACATACATTCCACCATCTTTTTATGAGGTACAATTAGATTTATTATTAAAAAAATTGAGTAATCTGAATTATTTTGTTGCAGATATGAATAAAGTTTAGGATTTATCTGTATGTGGGACATTCTTCTTTTTCACCGACAATTACGTGTCCCCGCCGCAAAAAAATATATTATTCCTCCAAAATATTCAGTTTCTGGATTATTATTTCACATAAACTCCTTTAACAATGCACCAAAAACACCAAATACCTTAAAATTGGATTCGTATTATTATTATTTTCTATATAATGATTGTGACATAGTATACAAAAAGGGTGACGGAGGTTTTTTACATACAAATAAAGTGTGTCCCTCTGCGACGTCTAATGTTACAAAATGCTCTCGCAAAAAAAAAAGAAACATATCGAACCTTTCAATACAAAAACTTAATTGATCTACTTAAATATCATTATTAAATGTATGAGAAGAAAATAAACATAAATATTTATATTATTAAAAAAAAATCTTTATTAGCTGTCCCCAGATGTATATGATTTTTGCTGCTATCTTCTGTCACACATTTTATGAAACAACTAACGCGCGTTAGCAATTTGACTATGCTTGCTAGAACGTTATGGTTCCTTCTCCCCCTTGGACCAACGCCAAGCAACCCTACACCATGGCGAGCCAAGTCATTCGCCCGAGAATAGTAAAAGAAGATGCGTTGTTTATTAGGCAACTGCTCTGTCACGTAAATTACTACTTCCAAATGTTATTGTAATTTCTGTTTTCTAACATTGTTGTAATGTTTTCTGGTAAATATTTCTTATACGCCCAGCTGAACGAAAAATTCTTAATTAGGTGAATGCTGACAACCTCAAACACTACTATTTTACAGCTCTGTCCTGTCACAAGCACCCCCGTCGCAAAAATGTGAGGGAGTGTTATAACTTGTGACAGAGTGGTAAAATTAATAATGAATCAACAAATTACTTTTTTAAAACTTAAACAAAAACAATAACAATAGATTGGCCTACTTGATGCACAAAACTGGCGACTACACAACCCCACGCAGCACCTTATTGAGAAATTTGCTAAGAATATAATTATGCTATTAAGAATTTTTAAGAAAATCTAATCATTTTTCTATTTACAACTAACCCTCTACAGTCGTTACCCAGTCAATTTCATTTAAAAATACCTTCCGATTTGTACAGGGTTTCTACCTGTACCTGTACATCGGCAGCATGGTCTTTCTGCTTTACATGTATGCAGCTCTACTTAGAGACCGTTCTCGTTCCGCCGCTGAGAACACTGCTGTCGTCGCTAGTAAGTATTCTTTTAAATTGCGTATAAGCACGAACACTTTCGACTACACAAGGTAATTACTATGCAAACTTCTCAGTAAAATCTGTTCAATATCGAGACGGTATTTTATTAAATAAATATCGTATAAATAAATATCTTCACACATTCCACACAGCACCATCTAGTTCCACACTAAGCAACTATAGGCTGATATTACATACTCGTAGATTACTTTTTTTTGTAAATACATACATATTATAGATACAAACCTCCATGACTCAGGTACAAAGGTAAATGTTAACACATAAAAACATTTGCCCCTAGCGGGATTCGAACGCGCGACCGTTTGTTTAACAGCTAGGGTTACGAACCACTAGGCCAAACGTGTCGTCAATATTTAATTAATATATTATAATACTATTTTTAAAAGCAGACATTGGACAGCAGCAAGCTTTTTTTTATGTAAGGTCGACAGAATGGCTGACGTTCCACTTGATGGTAGGTGCAGCAAGTGCGCTGCCGACCATAGAAGGATAAAGGATAAGGGATAAGGAAGGGATGGAGTAATGAGCTCTGCCACCGAAACATAACAGCACATATGCTGTGATTTCACTGTGGTCTTCTATTACTAATGGGTCCTGGTCCTGATACCTGATCCGTCTTTAAGTCCACACATTATGAAGGCGTCTTTTTGTTTTTAGTTTTTTTTTAGGTCCGTTTAGAGAAGCAGACCTCTAAAACGAATTATTTCTTATTACCAACTTTTACTTAAATCCTCTGCGTTTATTATAATTTTTAATGGCAGCAATTGTAAGTAAAATGATACTTGAAAACTTTATACCGGTTCTCTGGACGCCGCTTGAAACTAAACTGAAGTTCATCCTGTTCAGCGCCTTTTTGGTTTCTCTTAAAGTCGGTTTTAAATTGCATCATTATTCGGGCACAAAGATCTTCATGGTAATAATACAGAGCGACTTGGTAAAAAAGGCGCCTCGAGCAATTTCCTCTCTCAAAGAATGTGTTTTTTGTGTTGCCTCCTTTAACTTGAAGAATAATTTTGTTACAAGTAGCAGACAAAACTTTTCCCACAATTTCAATTATTGAATGTTTTAAAATATCCTCAATAAAATTCAATTTCATTATACAATTTCATATTTATATCGTATTACCATAGAGAAAATAGATTTACTCTATGGTATTACCGAGGTCAATTATTTTTTTCGAATTTTTGTATGTCTGCTTGTACACGCTATTCTCAGAAACGAACGGCTTAACCGATTTGAATGCGGTTTTCACTGATGTATTGATTATTACCTCGATTCAACTACATGATATCTACTTTATCCTGGAAAAATGTTAGGCTCCTGTGGGGTTTTTAAAAAGCGAACTACAGCGCATACGAATTTGCGGGCACTAGCCATTATTACATAAGCACGTCTACTTTACTTATTATTTATATTTACAATATTCTAACAAATACTAACCAGTTAATAAATTTATTGAAATTTTTTTAGGTATTTTTGAACACATCCCTATTTTCCGTGTATAAATTTTGAGTACTTACACCGGAGATTAGGATCTTGATCCGACCAAATCCAGAACGGTACTTACATGATTTATTCATCCTTTGGGCAGCTGCCAATAACGAGCACATCTGTTCATCGTTGTTGAGCCAACGATATCATTTCGCATTGTATTGTAATAAATACAAGGTTTATTGTTATGATTTTGTTAGTATTGCAGTCCTGATTGTGCACATGTTTCCTTAACTTTGATTTAATATGGCTTCTAACCAATGCTCACTTTATCAAATGCATTTCCGATTTTGGTACCTTTATTACCACTCTTTCAACTTTATAATTAACTTTATCTAACCAATGTTCACATTATCAACTGAATTTCCAATTCTGGTAGTAATCTTTAATCATTCTTTCATTTTTAAACCATGTCGCCTAAATATTAAAAAGAGCGATTTAAAAAACCATTGATTTTATTCCAAAGAATCGGAATCAAGTTCTTCGCCCTCGGAGTCAGACTCGTGTTCATCGCGGACGGAGCGCAGTACAGCGACAAACACTCACGTGCCGCCTCAGCTGGCTGCTAAACGGCTATCGTTGGGTTTCGCATTAGCAACTCGCACACACCACTACGGCAGCTTCTATTTGAGGATGGGCGCTGTTGGTAAGTACTTCATTTGTAATAATATCTATATCTATTTGAGGATGGGTTGCATTAAAATTCCATGCAGTATAAAATCATAAATGAAGAAAAAAATCAAACTTAAACTTCTTCATAAAAATCCTAAACTAACATATCTTAATCTTTACTTATTTTGTTATCAAAGTAGCCACTATACGAAAGCACATTCATATTCCACATACTTACATGTTTTTAAGGCTGTTTAATAACACCATACACGTCTCTATGTATTCCTGAATCTTTGAAATATTTCCTCAAATATCCGGTTGCCATTTATTGAAACTAAAGGTCGCCCAGTATCAAAAGCGTCAAACGTGGTTCAAACACGCGGTTGTGTGTATAATTTTTATTTTAATTAATTTAATGTATTTTATATAAAAATATTAGCTTTCTTCAGTCCATCTCTATATAAAATTTAAGTGGATCTACCCAATTTCACACTGCTCCGTTCGCACAATTTTCTTAAAAAGTGATCTAAAGTTTTCGTTTCACATATTAATATAGATGAAAAGGCATGTTCTTAAATTATTCTATGTGGCCATAGAATTATTCTACGTGGTTCTTAAATTATTCTACGTAAGTATTTCATATTAAATCACCATAAATTTCAACTTGAACTTCCGACAACTTGACTAAAATCTACAGACCTAAAAACCATTTCCTGCGTAAATACTTAAGCACCTATATCTAAATCGGTGCTTTATTTACTGATAAACAAAAGATTAATTAATCTCATGTTCGTGTTTGAATACACTTGACTTAGAGTATTGTAGAACCAGTCACATTAATGAACGTTTGGCATTTATTACATTATATTTTTTATGAGCACAAAGCAGATATTTACTAATAAAGTTTAAGCAATGTCAGTAATTAAGTGTTTATTGGTTTTTTTTTTTTTTTCAACAAATATCACTTTGGTATCAAGTATAATGCACGTGGAAACAGAATCAAGTGAAGAACTAACGACTTGTGTTACAAAAGTTATTACGACTCAACTAGAAAAAGGATCGGATTTAACTGTCATAGACACGATGAATGCACGAAAATATGCACAAGTAATATCCAAATTACAACATAACCGAATTATATACAGAGAAGCGCTTAATACAGTAATTAAGATATATAATAATGCTTATTTTTTTATGATTGAAAACTGCAATGTTCTCACGGTCAATATAGAGTTGGTTATGAAGGATTGGTTTTGGAATCCTAAAGCGAGTGTTTTAATATTTTTTACTCAACAGATTGACAATGAACATTTATTAGATTGTTTTAACTTTCTTCTTGAACGTTACATATTAAATCCGATATTGGTCTTCAAAAAATCAGATAAATACACAGTTTTTACTTATGCTCCTTTCGCTGAAGGTGGATGTGGAAAAAAATATAACAGCATTATAAACGTGGCTGATTGTGACAAACTCATAAACAGTGTTAAAGTTTTAGAAGCAAGGAATAACAATTCTCTCGAAAATTGTACTGTATACGTTCTCACTCATAACTTCTCTCCTTTCTCCATTGTTCCTTCCCCTGAAAATAAGAATGCCATTGGGATAGAACAAAATATTTTCAATATTCTTGCTGAAAAAGAGAAGTTCAAAGTAATTTACAAGTACAATTTACGTGAAACATTTGGATATGTTAGAAATGATTTTAGTGCCACTAACCTTCTTGGAGATTTACAAAAAAGAGAAGTCGATGTTGTAATGGGAGGATTTGGATTAACCTATAATAGAACTACACTATTCGATTACATTTGGGCACATCTGGCGTTACGAGATAGTTTTACAATCTTCGTTCCTGCCGGTGGCAATGTGCCGAGATGGAAAGTTCCGATTATTTCTTTTCACTCAATTGTATGGACGTTATTTTTTGGTGCACTACTACTTTTTATTATGTTAATTTTAATTCGTACGCATTTTATTGAAGCGGAAAGCAATAAACGCTATGACAACATTTCACTAGTATTTTACATTTGGAGTTATGTTTTTCAAAACATATCACAGTGTATGCAAATGAGAATAAGAAACAGGATGTATTTAATTGGTTGGGTATTATTCGTGTTCAACATGAATAATTTTTATCAAACTTCAATTATTAGTTTGATGGCAAAGCGTGGCAACGATTTTGAGATTAACAGCATATCGCAATTGCAGGAAAGTAAGTTAAAACCATGCGTTTCTAATGTATCAAGGGAATATATTGTGATGAATACAAATTATATTATTGACGAAACAATTCCTCAAATATCCGGTTGTCACGTTATGAAAGAGTGTTTGATAACGGTAACAAATTCAAACAGGTATTATACAATTATGCCGCAACTAAGATCGCATTCCATGTTTTCCGAAAGTCAGTTTAAGAAGATACACGTTGTAAAAGAAAAAGTTCACCCATTGTCATTCGGTTTATATTTTAATCGTGGCTTCCCACTGTTGGATAAACTTAACCAGCATATGATGAGATTTGTTGAAGTCGGAATTGTAGATAAAGCATTGTTTGATATATTTAAAAAGCCAGCAGTACTTTTGAATAACTTTTCTCCATTGACAGTTGTTGACTTATATATAGCGTACATAATAATTATTTTTGGTTACATTTTATCAATTTGCGTTTTTGTTATAGAAGTGTTTTATATGTCAACATGATAAATGTATATATGGTTAATGATAGAATAAATTAATAATAACAATTTCATATTCTTTTATTTTGTTTTAACTGACCATAGTTAATAGGTGTCGGACCCTTTGGACCCACAAGTTATGACCCTACCTACGAAAAAGTGCTTATTTGACCCGCTAGTCTTTTGTATGACCCGTTTGACCCGATATAAGTATGTTATGAAATGAATGTCGTACTTACCTCAATTTACTTATTGTCTTCTCTTATTACCAACTAGCGACCCGCTCCCGGATTCGTATGGAAGCATTTTTTTTACAAACCTTCCTCGCTTATTGCTCTTTCCATTAGTGAAATAATTGTCAAAATCCATTGGGTGATTTAGAAGAAATTATCCGATAACAGATAGAAGCGTACAGGGATATTATTTTAAAATATGAACAGAATTTGCCTTCACTTGCTGCCTTTGCTTTCACTTTTTGCCTTCACTTCAAACATTTCACTTCCTAGCAATGGATTTTCAATAAAAAAACGCACCACTTGTGTGTGAATGTATCATGGTGGTGTAGGAACGAGTTTATGGTCAAAACACATGTCGGAGTAGATATTGCAGAGTACAAACTCTGAAACTATTAATTGTACAAAAAAAAGTTGTAATATAAATTATAGGAAATTTTCACTAGTTTAATTTATTGTATAACTGTTTTTATAGTAAAATAAGTCGTAAAGGAGATATTGTCAAAAAACTGATTATAGGCGCCATTTTTCGGAAAACCGGAAAGAGCACATCTAAATCTATAATGTCACCAGTTTTCGAAATTTCCGGAAAACTTTCCTGGTAAACTACCAAATGAATGTAACCTTCTTCAAAATTAACAAAAATTACGTACTGAACGGATATTGATGAAAAGTTACAGAAAAAATAAAACGTATACGTCGAATAAATTGTAAAGATATGGAAGCGAAGTCGCAGACAAAACTATTATTTATGTAAAACAAACACATAACGTACTCGTAATTCAAAGTAAACAAGTAATTCTTGTGCCCAAATAAAACTTACTCAAACATCAAAGCGCTGAAATGATAAATTATTAAATTGTTTGGACCCGAATAACCATTTAGTAAATAAATATTTAAATATGGGTTCTTTATTTTCCACTGAAACAAAGGTATCTAAATCATGTCATAAATATTCAAATTAACTTTATAGTAAGAATGTACACATATTGTAAAAAGTGTGGTATAGGTTTTATGTAGTTTTTTGTACTTACACGAGCGTCATTCATAAACAGTAATGTTCATCACGTATCTTTTGTTTTTGCTAAAAATATCATTATAGTTTCCAGTATATCGCATGTAGAGGATGAAAGCAAAGAACTAACAACATACATTACAACTGTAATTACAACTCACGCTTTTCTGGTCTCTGATTACCAATACAGAGTCTTCTAGACAGATAGAATAAAGAAAGTATAGACTAGTTTTTAAAGTTAGTACAATTATGAACTATAGTCGGGCCGCTATAAGAATGCACATTTGACGTTTAGCAGATTGATATAACTAGTGATGGGCATAGTATAACAAAATTAGGTTGCCTTTATCGACACTCATTTTGAAATTAGTATCATTCATATAGGTGCATTCATTAAATAGCTGTAATGTTGTCATAACCAACATACACTTCAATTTCAAAAAATTAAAAATTTGATTTTAATGTAAACATTTTTACTATTCACAATCGGTCAGCGAATAGCTTGAGATGCTGTCGTCATCATCGTCTTCATCGACTTTAATTACATTAATTGTTAACTAACAGTTTAAGAGTTAAGCGTGTATACATTTATTGTAAAATTACGTAACTATCACATTTTGTTTTAATTAGTGAAAATGTAAATTTGGAATATTTCGTCGTAATGAGCTCGCCGCTTCAAAGTTATCCCGGACGTCACGGACTGTCAAATGTGCATTCTTATAGCGGCCCCACAATAACATTTAAATTCTGTTGAGTGTGGAAAATTAACTTTGTGGCAAACTAACAATAAGCCGTACTCACACATTACTAAACCCTATAACCCACAAGTCTTATAAGAGAAAAAACTTGATAAATATTCTTGAAACATTATTACTTAAAAGTAGTTTTAGTGTAAATGCTTACTAAATAAATAGAATAAATTACTAAATAATACAAAGGGGGCCGGAAATGTGTTATGTAATTTAATCTCAGCTGTAGGACGTCCAATGCTGGAAATAGAGTTCTATAATTTTCCAAATGGCCAAAAGCAGTTTGGACTCATCGTCGACCCGCGGATCAGATCGCTGTCCACTTTGTGGGTGGACTTCTTAGCTGCGCTTGCCGGTCCCTGGCTTCTACTCAACAACCATCGGCTTTTTTGGGGCGCCACGCGATTCTATTTTCTAGCGGTTGATTTGCGGTAACCGCGTGGTTTGATTAACCGCGCGATTAAGTCTGAACGATTACTTAAATACCCACATAAATAAGACCTGAAACCGCGTGGTTCCCGCCGTGATGTCTCGCAACTTCCTAAACGCTGCCGGAGTTAGATTCGACGACTTTTCGAAGTTGACTACCTAATTGGACTGTCTGTTTGTTTGTTGTTGATGTATTCGTCAATTATCCTCATGTAATCCCAAATTAATTTGTGAGGATTCAGCGGTATATAAATATTTATGCACCAATCAATGATAACTATCCTAATTATGCATAGAAAAACGTAACTAAACAAACAAGAATTACTGTTCTAATTCAAAGTAGATTCCTAACTATGTACCTACTCTGTATGCCTCGCTACTACTAATTTTAGTAATTACACATAATAGTTTTTGTCTTTGTCAGTCGACTTATTAACTTCTTGGGTGATGATTTTTGTGTGTGTGAAATAAAAATGTAGACTTTTGATAAACGACGTGATATCTGATAAATTTACAAAGGCGATTACAATAATTTAGACATGTGTATTAAAAGACTATGTGAGGTGGACGACACACGCATTGCCTCGGCCCGTCAATAGATGTCGCTGTAGGTCTCGAACATGTATTTACATTGTTTGCTACATTATCTATACTAACTAATATTATAAAGAGAAAATATTTGTTTCTTTGTTTGAATTGAATAGGCTCCGAAACTACTGGACCAATTTGAAAAATTCTTTCACTGTTGGGAAGCTATATTATCAGCGAGTAACATAGGCTCTATTTTATTAAGTTGCGCGGGCGAAGTCGCGTGCAACAGCTAGTGGTTGATATAATTGCATAATAAGTAATATGAGCCCATAGGACGAGTGGCTTAGGTGCTTGCCTTAACGCTCTGTTTTGCAACCTCTGTCTTAATTTTCACAAAATAAACTTTTCAAAGTTGTCTTTGGTCCGGATCTGGAAAATAGTGGCAGGGCACACTGCGTTTGCATTTCGCAGTCATTTGGGCGGCCCGTCTGTCGGCAATAACCACCAGAACCACCTTACAGAATGCCACAGCCCTTTGTTCCATCCCTTCCTAATCCCTTATCCTTATCTCTACTTTGGTCGAAAGCACGTTTGCAGCGTAACTTATAACGTTGCTAATTTATATTTTTTTAATATTGTGTTGCCTGTGTAAATCCATTATAATTTCATGGTAATTTTGGATTTTTATCAGATAAACCTTTCTTGGCCTTTACTGAGAGTAAATTGGAAATCAATTATATTATATTTAACAAATAAAGTAAAACTATTAAGTAAAATCAATTCCCTGCCCAAATTTGACGTACATAAGTAAACTCAATACTTGCGTTCGATATAAAATCTTATTTAAACATCAAAGACAAATAATTAGTAAAGCGTAGTTGTGTAGGTACTTACTCCTTAAAACCATTTAGAAGTAAATACTCATAAGTAAATGTACTGTGTACTCATTTTAGTTAAACAAATTTCAATTAATCATTTTGATGTATAGGTCTCGGTAATATTATTTAGTTAGAGAAATAATATTGGAGAAACACTCACATTCTTGAAAGATTTGAAGCTGGTGCATTTATTAATCATGCGTCTATTAGTTTTCCTAATTTTGGAGACAAATATATTTTTAGTGTCAAGTATATCGTATGTAAAGGTTGAAAACGAAGAACTAACAAGTTGTATTTCAACTGTTATTACAACTCAACTCGAAAAAGGAACCGATTTGACTGTTATTGACACGATGAATGCAAGAAAATATGCACAAGTAATTTCCAATTTAAAACATAACCGGATTATATACAGAGAAGCCCTGAATACAGTAATTAGTATCTATAATTATGCTTATCTTTTCATCATTGAAAATTGTAGTGAACTCATGGTTAATATAGAGTTGGTTATGAAAAATTGGTTTTGGAATCCTAGAGCAAGTGTTTTAGTATTTTTTACTCAACGGATTGATAAGGAACATCTATTAGATTGTTTTAAGTTTCTTCTTGAACGATACATATTACGTCCAATATTAGTTTTAAATGTATCGGGAACATACACAGTTTTTACATATGCCCCTTTTGCCAAAGGCGGATGTGGAAAAAAAATTCAAAATATAATTAATGTGGCCGATTGTGAGAATTTGCATAAAGTTCAGAAAGTTTTAGTAGCAAGGGGCAATATTACCTACTCTAGAAAATTGTACCATACACGCCCTAACACATAACTACCCTCCTTTCTCTTTGATTCCATCGCCAGAAAATAACTATTCGATGGGAATAGAACAAAAAATTTTTAAGATTCTCGCTGAGATTTAAAAATTCAAAGTTACTTATACATATGATTAACAAGAAGCAATGTTTGGTTTTGTCGGAAATAATTTCAGAGCAACAAAACTTTTAGGAGATTTACAAAGGAGGGAGGTTGATATGGTAATAGGTGGATTTGCTTTAAACCACAATAGAACTACGCTTTTCGATTATATCTGGGGGCACATGGCAGGTAGAGATTCGCAATTTTAATTCGCAATTATTTTATTGAAACGGAATCCATGAAAAGTTACGACAAAATTTCACTGGTTTTGTACGTGTGGGATTACATTTTCCAAAATATTACAGTGTGTTTGCAAAGCAGAATCAGGAGTAGACTGTATTTGTTGGGCTGGTTATATTTCGTATTCTTCATTAATAATTTTTATCAAACTTTTGTAATTAATTTGATTGCAAAGCGTGGTACTGAATTTGAAATTAACAGTATTTCTCAGTTACGAGAAAGTAACTTGAAGCCATGTATATCCAACTTAACAAGGGAATATTTTGTGATGAATAATTATATTATTGCTGATAAAACTCCTCAAATATCCAGTTGTGATGTTTTCGAGAAATGCATAAGAACAGTGACAGAATCAAAAAAATATTTCACAATTATGCCCAACCTTAAGGCTTCTTCTGTACTGTCTGGAAGCCGGATTGACAAGATTCACGTTGCAAATGAAAGAGTTCATCCATTATCGTACGGTTTATATTTTAATAGAGGATTTCCATTGCTAAATACATTAAACCAACGTATGATGATACTTGTTGAGGCCGGATTTGTTGATAACGCTTTGATGGACATTTTTAAATTCACCAACACTTATGGAAAAGGTAATTCTCCAACAGAATATTCAATTAACTTCGCTCCTTTAGACGTTGCTGATTTACGCATAGCGTACGTGGTTATTATAATTGGTTATATTTTATCAATATCTATGTTTGTCGTAGAAGTTTTTTTTTATGTAAACATCATTTAGTAATAATTAATGTCATAATAAACTCAATTTTATTAAGTTTCAAATTTGTTTTTATTGTTTTAATCCCAGATATATCAAAATTGGGTGATGAATATTATTATCAATTTTCTCATTGTCGTCTTTTACTATTAACATTACATAGTAAATAAATAAGATGAAGGAAGTAGCAAGCTATAAAACACTTGTCGTCAATTGTTTCCTTGGAGTATTCTATTTTTATGTTCCTTGTGAGTTTTATCCTACAAGCATGATCTAGATTCCATCCGTTCAATTAAAATAATTATTTAGTATTTGAATGACGATGACGTCATGTTAACAGTTACAACCAAACTTGAAAAAATATCAAATGCTCAAAATGGTCGCCGGCGCCAGCTCTGAGCATCAAAGACGATCATGGGTGGCCAACGTTTTTGGCAGGCTGGGCCAAATTTTTCATAAGAGATTTCCTAGCGGGCCACACTACCTAGTTTAACCAAAGCAAACAAGATTTTTTGAGGAAAATGAAACTAAACTTTTGAGACAAATTGTTTGAGGAAAATGAACACCCCGCAGTCTCTAAAGGCGCACACGCCCGCCTGCCCTACATTTTTATTAAGGGGGATTTTAAACACAAGTTTTAGCTAGCATCTAAAAGAAATTCACGGTGTGATGTATAATAGAAAAAGTTTTGTTCATATGACCTAGCTCCGCGGGTGCCGCGGGCCACAAGTTCACATCCGGCGGGCCGCGTGTTGGCTACCCATGATGAGATCGTATGTGTAGCACACATACAAACAATCGTCCGATAGCCCACGGGCGCCGCACAGTGGGCTGAAAATCGCCTTTCATAGACATAGAACCCAACTCCGAATAAAAAAATAATTTCTGCGTAAAATCGGAAGGGGACCTTCACTTCAAACAATACAAGTTTATATTTTCATATTACATACGTTTTTTAAAAAGTTATAGAATTTTATTGAAAACTTTGTATGGAGAAAAACATAAAAATATTTTTTTCTCCGCTGTCGAGCGAGTGCGCATGATTTCCTTTTAGTAGGATGATTCTCCATATTTTCCCCCATTTTTACACATATCACGTGTTAGGCGCACACGTTAGGTTTCTAGTGAAAAGACACATATAACTATATTAGCTTATTTTGTTTCTTTTTCTCCGCTGTCGAGCGAGTGCGCATAATTTCCTTTTAGTAGGATGATTCTCCATATTTTCCCCCATTTTTACACAGTCATATCACGTGTTAGGCGCACAAGTTAGATTTCTAGTGAAAAAACACATAAGTATATTTGCTTATTTTGTTTTATTTACCGTCAATATACAATTATTTGGGTACTTTAACACTTACATATAATAAAAAAATTAAATATAAAAAAAAGGTCACAAATATCTTACATAGTACAATAAATTTCCTAAATTAAAACAACTTTTTACAAACACCTTTCATATTACTATGAAATTGCGTTGTTGTTGCATTTATTCTAAAAAAAAACTTTAAGTGAGTAATTAACTAATGGTTAATTACTCATTAACTAATGGTTATGCACACGTATTATAAATACGTGTGCACGTTGTTGTTGCATTTATTCTAAAAAAAACTTTAAGTGACTAATTAACTAATGGTTATTGGCAATTATAAATACGGTGTGCACGTTGTTGTTGCATTTATTCTAAAAAATACCTTTAAGTGAGTAACATCTATTCTGAGCAAAATGGAAAATTTAAGTTTAGTGACAAATCTCGATTTATATGCGATATTAAAAAACTTTGGTAAACTTGGAAACTATGTTCAATTACTAGAAACTATAGTTTCACAACTAAATTTACATTTACTAGAAGAAGATCGCGATATTCTTCAAGAATTTTGCCGACGATTTAGTCAGTCTGTTATCAGAAGATGGAAGGCTGCGAAAAATTGTTCCGAAACATTCAGAAAGAACAATGAAAACTATGTTCAATTACTAGAAACTATAGTTTCACAACTAAATTTACATTTACTAGAAGAAGATCGCGATATTCTTCAAGAATTTTGCCGACGATTTAGTCAGTCTGTTATCAGAAGATGGAAGGCTGCGAAAAATTGTTCCGAAACATTCAGAAAGAACAATGAAAATTGGCTAAGTGCACACATTGATTGGCCAACCTGTGTACGTATTGACCATTCACAGGTCCAGGAATCAATATCACAAGTAAGAAATGAGGCATTTGCCTGTTTGCAACCATCTACAAGCAAATCTGTGTTATCATCGGTTGGGACTACTACGAAACAGAGTCCTCGAAAACCTTTCCAGGATCTGGGAACAAAGCAAAAGAAAAGGCGGATAGATGACCAGTTAAATAAAGAAAGTTCTGAGCTAGCCTATGCAACAGTATTTAAATTCAGGCAAGAAGGACAAAAAAATTTAGCAAAAGCCATAGAACATTTAATAAAACATCCCGAAACGGCAGAGAATTATCTCTATCAGACGGAGAAAAAGAATAAATGTATTTATACGCCAGATAAAGCACTGGGCTTACTACTATCACTTAAATTGTCGAAATGGCAATATATCACATTGCGAGAGTCCGCTATGCGTGAAGGTATAATGGATATGTACCCGTCATATTTCAAAGTTCAGCAAGCGAAGACAGATTGTTATCCTCCACGAGATTCCTTGATTATCACAGAGACAGGGGCTAAAGTCTCTCTTCAAGCTCTACTTGATAAAACTGTGCAACGTATTTTGAAAAGTTTGCCTCATGGGTTAACTAATAAAACACTAACTTTATTGTCAAAGTGGGGATTTGATGGTGCATCAGGCCAGAGCAGATATAAGCAGAATATTCAGGGGGTGGATAGTGAAGAAAGTGTTTTCATGACAACATTAGTACCACTTATGTTAAGGGCTGACACTGAAGTCTTATGGGAAAACCCCAAACCTTGTTCGGCGTTATATTGCCGTCCTATCGAGTTTATTTTCATGAAAGAGTCAAAGTTAGTTGTACAAGAACAACACGCTAAGATGGAGGGCGAAATTAATGCCCTGAATTCAACTGAATGTGGCAGTAACAAAATTTCACATGAACTAGTGATGACAATGATAGATGGTAAGGTGTGTACTTATCTATCGGAAGCTCGTTCTAGTGCAACATGTTATTTATGTTTGGCTAAACCAACCGAGATGAACAATTTGGATGCTGTTCTACAGAGAGAAGTATCAGAACAGATGTACAAGTTTGGGATATCTTCCCTACATGCCCGAATCAATTGCATGGAGTGCTTATTACATATAGCGTACAGGCAAGACCTAAAAACGTGGGCTGTAAAGGGAGCAGATAACAAAGCTGTTATGGAACAAAAGAAAAAGGAAATACAAAACGGCTTCAGAAATGAATTAGGCCTGCTAATTGATGTCGTCAAACAAGGCTCTGGAACGACAAATGATGGGAACACGGCAAGAAAGTTTTTTGAGTTCCCAGAAAAAACAGCGGCAATTACTGGACTAGATGAGGAACTTGTGCGTAGATTCGGAGTTATATTACAAGCAATATCATCAGGGGAAAATATAGATGTGGAGAAATTTAAGGAATATACTCGAAGCACTGAAGAAAGATACCTTCAACTTTACAGTTGGTACTATATGTCTGCCACAGTTCACAAGATACTCATACATGGAGCGGAAATCATAAAATGCTCAATAGTGCCTATTGGAAAACTAGCTGAGGAAGCATCTGAGGCTCGTAACAAAGATTTCCGTAAATACAGAGAGCATAATTCCCGAAAAACAACAAGAATAAATAATAATGACGATATTTTTAATATGTTGCTTCTGTCATCAGATCTATATATCTCTTCAATGAGACCTGTACTACGTACAGCTCACATGAAGGAACTAAGTCCAGAAACAATGACTCTTTTAACTTTTGATAGACACGAATCAGATTTTGAGTACTGTGATGTGGCAAATGTGGACTCCGAATCGGATTCGGATAATAACTTTGACCTAGATATAAGTGATTAAATATTGTCGTGAATTTATTGTGTTAGGTATGTCTTTTCACTAGAAACCTAACGTGTGCGCCTAACACGTGATATGTGTAAAAATGGGGAAAAATATGGAGAATCATCCTACTAAAAGGAAATCATGCGCACTCGCTCGACAGCGGAGAAAAAAATATTTTTATGTTTTTCTCCATACAAATTTTTCAATAAAATTCTATAACTTTTTAAAAAACGTATGTAATATGAAAATATAAACTTGTATTGTTTGAAGTGAAGGTCCCCTTCCGATTTTACGCAGAAATTATTTTTTTATTCGGAGTTGGGTTCTATGTCTATGAAACGCGATTTTCAGCCCACTGTGCGCCGGGCGGTCCGATGGTGCCGCCAACATATCGCTTTCCGCTCCGATATCCCAAATCCCAAAAATGTGAAAGGCGGGTATATGTTTTATACATTTTATTTGCACTGATATCGTACCACCGTGAAAAAACAGCACGTGTGCTATTCTGTTCAGGTAAATGAGTAAGGGAAGCCACACCCCATTGCCCTATTCCTTCCTAATCCCTTATGCTTATCTTTACTATGTTAGGCAGCGCACTTGCAACAACTGTTAGTCGACAATTTTACAAAAAAATAATAATAATAATAATTCTCATTCTCATTCGGATAAACCCCACTTGGCCTTCACTGAAAGCAAAATAGAAACAACTACTACTTAACAAATAAAAAAACTATTAAAATTAATTGCTAGCCCCAAAATTTACGCCCAACCTAAATACAACTACTAGCCATTGACATAAAATATTTTATGCGTACTCTAGTTTTTTAAATTTAATAAAAAATTTAAATTTAAAGTTTTTTTTTTAGTTTTTAAAACTAAAGTTCAAGTTATTGTTTTGTAGCTTGTGACGTGTATTTTGTATTTATCCTAGTCCTATAATAATAATCATAGATAAAATAAAACTCTAGTTTTAGTTAAACAAATGTCAATCAATCATTTTGAAATATAGGTATTGGTTATATTATTTAGTTAGAGAAACAATATAGGAGAAACACTCATATTCTTGAAAGAGTTGAAGCTGGTGCATTTGTTATATTATTTTTTTCATTATATCTATAATCATGCAACTATTAATTTAGTTAATTTTGGAGACAAATATATTTTTGTGTCAAGTAAGTATATGTATCGTACGCAGAGGTTGAAAACAAAGAACTAACAAGTTGTATTACAACACAACTCGAAAAACCCTACTGACGCCCTGAAATTGTTTAGGCGACGACGTGTGCCGCGGCGTACGCCCGGGCACGTTGGTAGACTCTTCGACGCCTGAGTGGATCTGACTGGGGGTCAACCTCACGAGACCGCTCATGAAGTAGGAAGTATAAACCAACTATGTGCCTACTAAGCTTACTTGTAACTCCTACATAACTTGATCTATTTATCTAAACTATTCCCTTAGAAGTTAATCACTGAATTTGACATTCAATCATTATCAAAAAATACCTATAAAGAGAAACTTTTAAGCAACTTTGAGTAAGTAAATTGTATTATTATAATTTACAAAAAAAAATACTACTCAAATAATATAATAGTGTTCATAATGATGCGAGGATAACATTTTTTGAAAAAGCATCCATCATAACTTTAAATATTATTAAAGAATTGTGTACCAACTCCTTAAAACCATTAAGAAGTAAATACTTATAAGTAAATGTGTACTGTATTTTTATTTAATCATTAGTCAATTAATCATTTTGTAATATAGTTCCATGTTATATTATTCAGTTAGAGAAGCAATATTGGAGAAACACTCACATTCTTGAAAGATTTGAAGCTGGTGCTTCAATATTTTTTTGTTTGTAATATATTTTCTGTCGATATGTCTATCATCATGCCTCTATTAGTTTTATTAATTTTGGAGACAAATATTTTTTTAGTGTCAAGTATATCGTATGCAGAGGTTGAAAACGAAGAACTAACAAGTTGTATTTCAACTGTTATTACAACTCAACTCGAAAAAGGAACCGATTTGACCGTCATTGACACGATGAATGCAAGAAAATATGCACAAGTAATTTCCAATTTGAAACATAACCGAATTATATACCGAGAAGCGCTGAATACAATAATTAAGATCTACAATGATGCTTATCTTTTCATA
The DNA here is from genome assembly GCA_936446665.2 of Synanthedon andrenaeformis. Lineage (NCBI taxonomy): Eukaryota > Metazoa > Arthropoda > Insecta > Lepidoptera > Sesiidae > Synanthedon > Synanthedon andrenaeformis. The sequence continues at coordinate 4,337,656 of OW387781.2, read as the reverse complement.
ATTGAAAATTGCAGTGTACTCATGGTTAATGTAGAGTTGGTTATGAAAGATTGGTTTTGGAACCCAAAAGCCAGTGTTTTAGTATTTTTTACTCAACAGATTGATAACGGACATCTATTAGATTGTTTCAAGTTTCTTCTTGAACGATACATATTACATCCAATAATTGTTTTAAAAGTATCTGGAAAATATACAGTTTTTACATATGCCCCATTTGCCAAAGGCGGATGTGGAAAAAAATTTCAAAATATAATTAATGTTGCTGATTGTAAAAACTTGCATAAAGTTGAGAAAGTTTTAGTAGCAAGGGGCAATATTACTCTAGAAAATTGTACTATACACGCCCTAACACATAACTACACTCCTTTCTCTTTGATTTCATCGCCTGAAAATAACTATTCCAAGGGAATAGAACAAAAAATTTTTAAGATTCTCTCTGAGATGGAAAAATTCAAAGTCACTTATACATATGATTTACGAGAAGAGACATTTGGTTATGTCGGAAATAATTTCAAAGCTACAAAACTTTTAGGAAATTTACAAAGGAGAGAGGTTGATATGGTAATAGGTGGATTTGCTTTAAGCCACAATAGAACTACGCTTTTCGATTACATCTGGGGGCACATGGCAGCTAGAGATAGTTTTAAAATCTTTGTTCCAGCCAGTGGCGCTGTACCGAAATGGAAAGTTCCGGTTATATCTTTTTTTCCGATTGTATGGTTGTTGTTGTTTACTGCAGTAACGCTATTTACTGTACTAATTTTAATTCGCAATCAATTTATTGAAACGGAATCTATGAAAAGTTACGACAAAATTTCACTAGTCTTATACGTTTGGGGTTATATTTTTCAAAATATTACAGTGTGTTTACAAAACAGAATCAGGAGTAGACTTTATTTGTTAGTCTGGATATATTTCGTATTCTTCATTAATAATTTTTATCAAACTTCAGTATTTAGTTTGATTGCAAAGCGTGGTATGGAGTCTGAAATTAACAGTTTTTCTCAGTTACAAGAAAGTGACTTTAAGCCTTGTATATCTAACGTTACTAGGGAATATTTAGTGATGAATACAAATAATATTTTTTACAATAAAACTCCTCAAATATCCGGTTGTAATGTTCTCGAGAAATGCTTAAGAACAGTAACAGAATCAAATAAATATTACACAGTTATGTCCCAATTAAATGCCTTTTCTCAACTTTCTGGAAGTGCGATTGACAAAGTTCACATTGTAAACGAAAGAGTTCATCAATTATCGTACGGTTTATATTTTAATAGAGGATTTCCATTGCTGAATACATTAAACCAACGTATGATGATACTTGTTGAGGCCGGATTGGTTGATAAAGCTTTGTTGGACATTTTTAAATTCAGCAACACTTATGGAAAAGGTAATCCTCCAGTAGAATATTCAATTAACTTTGCTCCTTTAGACGTAGCTGACTTACGTATAGCGTACGTAGTTATTATAGTTGGTTATATATTATCGATATCTATGTTTGTCGTAGAAGTATTTTTTATTTAAATATATACGAATAATTAATGTCACAATAAACGTAATTTAATTATTACCTACAAACTTGTTTTCATTGTTTAAACCTTATATTACAAATTTATTTTGACCATCCCGGGACTTATCCACCATAAGCCCCAAAGGGGAATCCCCGGTGACTCTTTCCCGGAAAACTTTGTACGTGATCGGTCAGCGGTATTTCGGTTTTATATTTGTTAAAAAATGAATATTAAAAGTGAATAATGGAGATTGTTTTCAGTTTTCTCATTGTCGATAAGTTCTATTAAATTTCAGTTCGACTGTTAAATTTCAAACTCAGGTTTAATTCAAACAAAAGATAAACTAAGCACAATGTATTCCGCAGTCAAAACTGGGCAGTCCTTCCAGCAGCATTAACAACCTCTTTTATAAAAGGCCATATAGTGATATAACAGCGGCAGCGCTGATATGTTTCGGTGTGTGAGTAAGGTATGCTACAGGTCTGACACCTCCTTATCCCTTGTCCTTTATTCTATTAAGTTTGCCAGCGTAATTGTAACCTATATAACCTTGCCACTCACTGCCTGCCGGCGACGTTCAATACTTTTATAGAAAATGCTAGTGCATTTTCTTATTTTTTGTCCTTTTTAAATTTAGTCTACAGACGGCATGAATAAAATAAAAAAAGATAGAAATTAGAACATAGAATATAGACAGCAGAGCTCATCAATTTTTAGACCATCGATTCGTCACTCCTAAGTCAAAGCAGAGCTTAAAACGGTAAAAGGATTTTGATGTGTTATATCTTCGTTATTTATTTGTACTGGGAATTCATGAAAATTAAATTTCTGTCTTATTTTCCAAACGGTTCTGGAAAAGTGATAAAATAATTATGCACTACAGGCGATTTGTATGTTTGTTCCCTATGGACTCCAAAACCGCTAAACTGATTCCGATGAAACTTACAGACAATCTTCAGATTAGTCTAGCGGGTAATCCTGTGAAGTTTGGTAGCGATTCGGACGCGGGCGAAGGCGGGAGCGGGTCGCTAGTACATAATATACCTAATCCTCTTACGTCTTAAACTTAGTTAAGTTTAAGGTGTGTATCTGTATAACGGAATTAATGAAGTTGACCAATTTTCTTAAAATATTTTTACAATAACAAATTAGCGGGGTCATTTTCGATATCGCTAAAAAAGTTGATACACTCATTGAAAAAAATTGTACCCGCAAATGCCTATTTTCATTAGGTTTATTCTGTTATTATTCTGTCCAAACTGTATTCTGTGTCTAATCCAGTTTCTGCTGAACCAAGTTTTTGCCTTATTTAGAATCTGCCATACACCGCGTAAGCCCTTCTGTGAGTGAATGTTAACATTCTTTTCAGCATTCGGCATCGGTTCAATGATATACTCCGGCCTCGAATTCGGACAATACTGGGAATTGGAGAGGAATACCAACTGTCACAACGTGCTGGTTGCATTGACGCCCGCAACTAGAATGGCCTTCATATTTATCCAGATGTACTTTATCTTTCTGAACAATGAGGTATATTTTTTTCTTCATAATATTCATTAATTGATCTTTAAATAGCCGCAGGTGGCAATTCAACTTATTTAACTTATTAAGATGACAATGAATACTGAATAAAACTTTCCGACCTTAAGTACTCTCCGAAGCCTATTAAAGCTACCACCACAACCATTTCGCCATTCTTCTGAAATTTTATTCCCCATCTATTGGTATTTACCAAGCGCTCTAGCCAGATAAAGACTACCTACAGCCTCTTTAATAAAATCATGTGATTTATTTACGAACATTTGCTTTAAGTAACTGACAAACTGTGGTCTTAATCGGCAATGCTTATGATACTATATTATTACATTTTAATTAATAACAAAATATGTAATTTAATACCTTTTTTCTTTGTCTATTGTTATGGGTAAGGCAGCAATTCACAAATGAGGTTGCCTTTTCAATGTTCAGTACATTGCAAATATGAAATCATTCCGTGCAATTACTTACTCTCGTGTTGGCACGTTCCCGGTGTGTTTTTGCGTCGTGAGTCTGAAGCAGGGTTTAGAAGAGACATTGTTATTACGTATTTGCTATTGAAATAGCAATTAGTTGTTTCACCTGAATTCCGTGCAGTACGAGTGTGTCGAGCGGTGTCAAGAGCAAATGTTTCACTGGCACTGCGGCATTAAACTTGTTTTAAGATTTAAACGTAGATAGATACAATGTTCTTAAACATAGTTACTGTTATAAAACAATATACATACATGCATGCATGGGTAGAATTAGATATAATTCTACCATTTGTGCATGTATGGTAATATATTATGCTTCTTTCTTATATTAGATCATTTGGATTTTTAACAGTTAATCAAGTTAACGAATCAAAAGTAATATAGTTTCAGGTTGCTATTCTGTAAGACGGTGGTTACTTCCGCCAGATATAAGTTATAATTTTATAATTGACAGAAGTAATTTATTTTAAAAATAAATTATTTTCAACGTTATTTTTGTTATAAAGAACATTTTGATATGATAAAATAAAAGAAAGAATAAGTTTACTTGTCAAAACAGCGTTAATATAAAGAGATAAGGCTGAGCCTTGCATCAGGAGCACACTGTATCCGCATCAAAAGGATCGTTGATAAGAAATAATGAAAACATTGTTGATTTCTTTTATTCCAGATGAAAGTGTATAAACATAAAATAGTGGCCAGATTTGGGTTAATGCACATGGTGGGAACGAATCTGAGCGTATGGCTAAACGTGCTTGTTCAAGAGACGAAACACGAGATTCTTACATTTTACGACCCGGAAAACAAAACTATCGGCATCACCCATAGACTTGGTAAGTTTGTGTGTTTACTCATTTATTCTTAATTTTTGTTTATGTTAATGTCGTCAGACAGGCTGACAGTCAACTTGATCGAAGGTGGCTACTGTCACTTATAACACAAGCAACGCATCTGGCATTTTTTACTCACTCACCGAAACACAACTGCACACGTGTTGTTTTTCACGGTGGTCTTCTGTAAGGGGGTGAATACTGCCGCCAACGGGCTGCCCAACTTATTAACATAAGTATGTAATTATAATTTTCAAAGATAAAAGTCGTAGTTTAAAAACAATAGGTGGAATTTTAGCCGTTTAAGAAAATTTTGACAAAGTTTTATGGTTCTTTTAGATTATTGTAAGGGATAATTCACGTCCTGTTCACGTTTGGCGAGAGTAAGGGCGCGAGTAATGACGTGACGACAGATAGTCGTGCAGTTTAAAGCGTCGTGGCTTGTATATTTAAATGGAGGTGTTCACATATAGGGTGATACGATTAACAGTCGTCTGCGACTTTTTTTCGTTGTGACGACAAATTATCAAGACAATCAAAACATATGGGAACAGCTAGAGACGACAGTCGTCCGACGATAATTAATCGTTACGACACAGTGGGAACGCGCCCTAACCCAATCAATACGGCTTGCTCTGAACAAAAGCTTTGTCGAACGCGATACTTGCTGTTAGTCAATACAAAACGCAATCGATCTATTAGTTGAACTGGTTTACGTTATAAATTTATAAATCTTTTAGTACTTAACCATATACAAATATTATTATTAACTGAAATCGAAATATTACTTTGATTGTAAAAAAAATGTTAACACTAACTGATCTTTAGATTCTTTATCTCTTAACATAACGAAAATTACTATCTAAGTTAATCTTACATGATATCTAATTTAATATCAGGTGTAATCCTAAATTCAAAGTTATTTATTCGTGTTTTAAAGGGTTTATACACCTACATTTTATTACTTATTTAATTAAGTATTTAATTAAATATTTAACTCCACGCCAAGATAAATAAATATATTTTTAAGAAATAAACACAGCGTACATATCATGAAAACAGCCAATGTGTGCTTAACTTTCTGGATGTTGCGTTTATCTTATTTAGCACTTAGAAATCATGAAGAACTTGAATGAACGTAACATAGTAAAAAATATTCTTCCAAGCTCATTGTTATCCTTCCGGGAATCTTTTTTTCTTTTTTACGCGCATTCCTTGCCCGCATAATTGTTTCCGCCTATAACCCGCTTTTGTTTCAATTTATTCACGGCTGACCCCCGTCGTGTATTTCCACACTGTTCATATTTTTCAACCTCTCTTATGGTGTGTTTTATTAAATTTTCTAGCAATATACGAACGACGAAATCTAATTTAGTTGGCCCCTTGTCACGCGAATCGGGTTATTACGGAGCCGTGCTACACGTTCCTATCTCGCTTCTGACCCCGGAAGGAATTCTGACCTAAATGTACCATTATCAATTCCATTCCGATCGTAGACGAGAAATTTCTACATTCTCGATACGAAATGCCGTGAATTTACATTATTTTGTGATAGCAACTAATTCTTGTTCAGTAACTTGTGAACTATGGTTCGATAACATGATAATTTAATTGATGAATGATTTTATCTTTAACAAAATTAGTGGAGCGTGTTACGTAAAAGTCATGCCCAATTCAATAGTCTATTTCTCGTATTTATCGTCTTACAAGTAAAGGGTGATTTTTTAAGAGCTATCGGATTTAATTTTCGAAAAAAACACATAAAATTCAGAAACATTTATGAAATCTTTATTTGAGTCGATAGAACGATCGATATAATTTAGTGTTTGAAGATTATTTCATGTAAATGTTGGCCGCGGCTGCGCTTCAAATGATCCATACGCCGAGTCCAATTTTTACATACTCTCTCCAACATATCGGCCGGTATCTCACGAATAAATTCTTCAATATAGTGCGTCAATCGAAGCGGGCTTGTTGCTATAGACATGAGCCTTAACATAGCCCCACAAAAAATAGTCTAGAGGCGTTAAATCACACGATCTAGGCGGCCAATTGACCGGCCCCAAACGTGAGATAAACTGCTCACCGAACTCGCTTCTCAATTGGGCCATTGTTTCGCGTGCTGTGTGGCATGTGGCACCGTCTTGTTGAAACCACATGTCATGCAAGTCCAGCTCTTCCATTTTGGGCAAAAAAAAGTTTGTAATCATCGCACGGTAGCGCTCGCCATTCACAGTAACGTTACGGCCTTCGTCGTCTTTGAAGAAATACGGCCCAATGATGCCGCCAGCCCATAATCCACACCAAACAGTGACTTTTCCTGGATGAATTGGTAGTTCTTGCAATGCTTCTGGCTGCTCTTCACTCCAAATATGGCAATTTTGCTTGTTCACGTATCCATTCAACCAGAAATGAGCTTCGTCGCTGAACACAATTTTTCGATAAAAAAGTGGATCTTCATCCAACTTTTCCAGCGCCCATTCACCAAAAATTCGCCGTTGTGGTAGGTCGTTCGACTTCAATTCTTGTACCAGCTGTATTTTAAAAGGCTTTACACACAAATCCTTCCGCAAAATTTTCCACGTAGTGGAGTAACAGAGGCCCAATTGCTGCGAACGGCGCCGAATCGATAATTCACGGTCGTCACTAACACTGGCGGATACAGCTGCGATACTTTCCTCTGTCCGCACTCTACGTATGCGTGTTGGTGGTTTAATGTCCAATAATGTGAATTTGGTGCGAAATTTATTCACAAGAGCCCGAATAGCCGCCTCAGTAGGTCGACCAAACTGACCATAAAATGGAAGAAGTGCGCGATGCACTTTCTTAACCGAGCATGAATTTTGATAATAAAATTCAATAATTTGCAAGCGTTGTTCGTTTGTAAGTCGATTCATGGTTAAATTATAGACCAAACTGACCATGGTTGACAGTGACGCAAGACACGAAACCCGCGTGAGCTGTTAAAATCAGTGTGGCCAAAAAGAAAATTGCTAAAAAATCACCCTTTAATAATACTAAAAAACTAATAACAGTAAATTAAGATTATTAATAATAAAAATAGAACATTAGTATTATTCTTAATAATAATATTTTTTTGTGTAAAATTAAATAGAGCTTTTATATTAATTTTTCGACTTTAAGATGAGGCAAATAGCAGTAAATTCATGATAATCATCTTGTCTTGTGATAATCATCAATGACTCTCTATAACGAGTTCCAAATTAACTTTTAAGGATTAAATTATAAATATAAATATAATTATAATATAGACATTGCATGATTATATACAAATATATGCAATATATTGCATCATTTCGCCCCATTGTATTGCTGGAGAGACACAGGCTTTAAATCCATAAGATACTACAGATTACCACTGTCTGACTCCATTACCCTATCCTTTTTGTTATCTTTATCCGTGCGTATGTTTTCCTTCATAAAAAATGGCATTCAATTTTACATTTTTAATTAGACTGTGACACACACTTTCCTTATTTCCGACAAGTATTTTTCTATCGTATTGAATGTTTAGTAGACTTTCCACTAAATCCTTAAGTTTAACTAAAGAAAAATTTGTTTTCTTTTTAGCATTTCAAAAAGAGTTCGCAGCGTTATCAACAGAGGTTCCGCCGTCACACCCAGCAGCAGCCCATCTCAGAGTTCCTCGTGGATTGAAGGGACCGCATCACATCTTCGAGTGCCGTCGAACCAACATCATGGGATCTTTAGTTCAAGACGCATCGCCATTCCTCTTTCCCTGTACCATTGAATACTCTCTAATTTGCGCTGCTATACTCTACGTTATGTGGAAGAACATATCGAAATACCCATCTAAGGATTTAGCTGCAGCAATAGCCAAGGCTCGCATGTTGGAAGGTTTGGCTTACAAGAAATCCCCACATTTATACAGCGTTGACTGTGCAAGAGCCCACAAAGGCTTGTTCTTCGGTATCCTGGTATTAGTCCTTACAATTATATCGTTGATTTTATTCTTCGTACTGATCTCGAGGAAAGGATACGCGACTTTAGCTGTGGTTGAAGTAAACGTATGCGAATTAGCAGTTTACGCCATGACCACATTCGCCAGTTTAGCGGGAATGTTTTGTGTGAGGAAACTGAAGTACGATGGCAATCGAAACCTCGAATTGGACAATATCCTTCTGGTTGGAGCTCAAACGGGAATGTTTATTTATGGTACATTCACCATCATCGGAGGACACTTCACCATTGAGAAGAACACGATGCTCATATTGGTGACTGCCTTGTCGTCATTAATTCAAACGACTTGTCAGACCATGTTTATTTTAGACGCTAGCAGAAGATCGGCAAAGACTCCTGAGCAATTGAGGAAAAAACCAGGGAGAGAAATAGTCACATTCCTTCTTGTGACTAACCTTGCTATGTGGGCGATAAATACTTTAGAGAAGTCTCGTGCAGAGTCGCATCCAATACAACTTCATTTCTACGGACTATGGGCTTGGACGATCATCACTCACGTGTCGATGCCTCTGGCGATATTTTATAGATTCCATTCGACCGTATGCTTGTGTGAGATATGGAAACGAGCTTACAAAATGAAACCAGCCTACATGTAGCGACCGGCGACTAGATATTAGTAACAGTGCTCATTGAAACAGACTAACGATTTTTGGTCTAGCAAAGATTAAAAATTAGATTATACTAGTTGAGTGTTGTGCCATAGATTCTAATACTCTAAGTGCATACCGGGATTGTAATGTGTAAGGCAGCTGTTAGAAATTAGTTTCCGAATTTGAATTTCGTTTCTCCGGTATACACTTATCTATGATCTGTGTTACTTTGAAAGTTGACTGCTTTAATGTTAAGTTATTGTATTAAAATATTTTAATATGTTATTTATTTGTAGCTTTATTAGCCGTTTCAACTGTAGGAATTGATATCTACGTTTTTGAAGTATACACCTCAATTTGAAATGGATTAAAATTGATTTGTTTGCATGTTATTGTCGTTGCTTTTATGCGTCAGGTCATATTTGTTGATGGTTATTGTGTAACTTATTCTTAAGTTCTTGTGTTCATAACGTTCATCTTACTGAGTGTAATTAGGCATGATTAGGTTAATTAACTACAGTACTATTCGCATTACATTCCACACGTTAATATCATCTGTACATTTAAAATTGTGGCTTAAAATTTCACACAATCCTAATTCGATTCGAGTAAGAATGTCTTCCAATTTTACATTTTTATACACATTTTATTACATGCATTTCTGAACATGTGTCTGGTTCTTATGAGTATTATGTATTTAATTAGTAACTCTTTCTATGCCTACTTCAGTGGGAACAATAACATCGATTTAACAATATGTTTTCGAGGATTTTTGTGCATACATTTTTTGAATGAGACATACAAATTTATTTATTATAGTAAACAGCAAAATATAATAAATAGTATGATCAAAATAGATTTAGTAGCTATATTTTTGCGAAAAATAGTAGTGTCAGTATTTTGGATGAATATTAAAAAAAAAACAGTAGTACTTATTACATAACTTACAGAGGACCCAGTAGTTAGGATAAAGACAACACCAAAGTTTTATATTATGAGTAGGAAATATTGGAGCTTATTACTTATTAGAGTCCAATTTTGAGTCCAACGTTTTGTAATGTCATATTTTGAAGACTAAAGTATACATACATCAATGCACCTAAAATGTGTTTGTCGATAGGTTTAGGTATATTTCGTCCAGTATACACCAAATATTATTTCAAAAACAAAAATAATAGATAGATTGTTAGTAATATAGTTGTTTTGTTGTCATATGAAGTTGAATTAAGCCTACTACATTACATTGACTACATACAGTCACATGAATTAATTCAAAAATATTGAAAGAAAATGTAATAAATCTAATAAGATGGTTTAGATATCTACTTTTGCTGTCTATATGTCCATATGTCAGCATCCCAAAAGGGCTAAGCTAATCACATACTTCATATATAATAGCGACGAAACTTAAGATAGTAGTGTACTCACAAAAAAAAACATCAAAAACTCACTGGAACCGTTATTCCTGGAACTTTGAAACGTGTCACTACCACACATGAAGATACTAAAATTTTATGATCTAGGTTATGTTTTTGTGACTTTTTGTTGTAAAAAAGAATGACTATTATAAACTAATAACTACATAATGCTTTTTATGTCTTGTTATATTATTTTGAACGTAAAAAATGTGAAAACGTGTGCAAAGCTTGCCTTTACTTCCAATGAATCATCAAGTAAGCCAGCAATGTACATTTTAAAGTAAATAAATAGTGATAAAAAATTAAAACATCCACTAATGTGAAGTTTGTGTAGCTAAGTATTTGATGTACACATTATATTCAAATAAACATACGATACGTGAATACTCTTTTTGTAATATGTGTAATGTATCAAATGGACCGAATTGTACGTGTACGATGACACAGTCAGTGACTATCAAAGTTTCTCCTCAACTAACTTAACAGTAATATTAAAACTACATTTATACAGCCACAGATTATAATATTTATAACTTTAGAATTAGGTACCTCAAAAATCTATTTATTTAAGTTTAAAGATTTATTAGCACTTTCTTTAGCCATAAGTTTCGCGTATTTATTTGAATATGTATTTATTAATTGAAGATAAATGTAACTGAATAGTCAGTTTCTGGAGAGGGTTTCAGAAATCGAAATTATTTGATATTAATCCTTAAATGTACAGTCGCGGACAAAAAAAATGTATCTTATATGCATTTTACTTCCGGCTTTTTTCTACATTATATTTCTCATGTATGTCCAGTATACAAGAAAATTATATAGTTTCACCTATATTTACCTATAATATGTTTATAAAAAAGTTTTCAGGCTCGTAACTGTACACATAATATTAGTTATAGAAATATAAGTGTATATACTATGACTATGTATCTATAACTATAGTGCTACTATTAAACGTAATATGTAACGCAAATAATATGACAACTTAGCTTTAATATTAAGAAATGAAATACCAAAACTAATTTTAATTGAATGGCTCAAATGTGTATTTACATCGGTAGTGATTGTGGCTTGGTTATTTCTCGCTTCCTGCTTTCATATAAAATCCTTTAGTATTTAAATAGGCGTACTAATGTTTGTTGTAGATTTCTACTGTACAACCCGTCGGAAATTTCTTGGCACCTCCAAAGAATGCAATACCGCACGCTACGGTCAGCAAAGAAAGGACAGTACAAAAATAGTTTATTTTTATGATAATAGAAATAGTTAATGCATGTGTCATTTCATACATTTACATACAAAGCAAAGTTAAAATAATGTGTTGCGAAGTGCCGATAAATTTCCGACGTATACCTACCAAGCTGTGCAAGGCTCGAAGATTCGAATTCTTACTATCGAAGTAATGTAGAATACTGCTCTTATTTTTAATGTAATTCAAAAAAGGATTTGGAAATATGATAAATATCATAATATTTTTAAAAATAAATTGTCATTTTTGGAGTGATAATTTTATAGTGACTTCATTTATTTTGGATATCATAACTATGTTGATTCTTAGTTAGTAGTTGGATAATAATGTCAAGTAATTACAATAAATTGCAGTTGTACAACGTTAGCTGTTACCGTAAACTCCAATTACGCCATCTGTTCATTACTTCTAGAACTAAAAGACAGTAAAGTCAACCTCTTCACGGGATCTTTTTACTGGGTAAAAAGTATCCTAAGTTATAATCAAGGATAATTTTTGAGCTAAGTTTTTGCAATATTAGTAGTTCGTTTGTTGTGGAGAATGTACCTATTACAACAAAATTGGTATGTCTAAGTATATTCTCGTTTTACAAATAGCCACACATTTGTCATTTAATTGTGTAATAATGTTTTAATCTTTAACAACACAGTCTAATAATATAGTGTCGTCTAGGACATTAAATGTTCAGTTACAATTTCAAGTAAGTTCTTAAAAATAATTGCTGGTACATATTAACTTTAATACTCTTAAAAACTGTCTGTTTTTCGGTGTCTTTAATACGCGCTCTTTCATTGATACATTCCTGCTACTTTTTCATACAGAGTAGTATGTGTAGTAGTGTGTCTTTATTTTACAATTGATAGACTAATAAAGGATGATTCATATTTAACCGTGCCGCCCACGTCAACATGTCAAACATCTAAGTATGCTCTTCTGTCTTCAGTCGTAAACTCCCAACGGAGCGGTCGTGGTTATGAAAAGTCTGAATTTGACAATTTGGTCTCGGCCTCCGCGAATCTTCTCCATCTCTCTCTCCATCATTGGCACTCTGAGTACACTCAGTGAGGGAGCACTTTGTGGCTGATTTAACCATGTCTGTATGCTCTCCTTACTAATTTATTTTATAAGTATGTACACATAATTGCTGATAGTGCAATACCGCGTGACTAAAATTGTAAAATGTTGCATTTGAATTTATTTCGAAGAAATTATAGAGCACGGACACGGTCCGATGGCGGCACGGTGTAATTTGAATCATCCCTAATAGTGGAGTTACCTGAATTTGTTGTCTCCAAAATATTCAAAGAATTAATGAAATACTGTATTATACATCGGTAAATAAGCTCTAATAATGCAATCTATAACGACCCTATGACATTGATCTCCGAGTGGTCGGACACTTTCGCCCGGCGGCGCGCTTTTTGATCATGAAAGTCGATATTTTTAGGACAATTTTGTCAGGTTTCTTATTATTAGTCAGTAATACTCAGTGTAACAATAAAATCAATATCATGTTTTTTTTATATGTGTTAGATTAAAATGTAAAAATATTTCATCCTTTAAAGATTTCATTATTACATATAATTGTATAGATATAAAGGGTGTCCCAAGAAGAGCGCAATTTTTAAATTTTAAATAAAACACAGATATTTAAAAAAAAAATCGTGATGCTTTATTATATCGTAAAGTAGACAGAATGAGGTTATGTTTGGAACAATATATCGTGCAGATGGCCGCCGCGGCTTTGCTGGCATGCACGCGATCTTTTAATGAAATTTTCAATGACCGTTTTGCATGAATGCTGCGGTATTTCATTAATGCAGCGTCCAATTTCCTCTTTTAAGGCTTGAGTCATCGTCGGCTTATTCGCGCAAACCATCGACTTCAAAAAACCCCAAAGAAAAAAATCTAATGGTGTTAAATCGCACGATCTAGGCGGCCAATTCTGATCTCCAAAACGCGAAATAACACGACCGGGAAATGACTGATGCAGCAATTGAATTGTTTCTCTGGCTGTATGACATGTGGCGCCGTCTTGTTGGAACCACATGCCCTCCACATTCATTTCTTCAATTCTAGGCAAGAAAAAGCTGGTTATCATTTCACGATACCGAACACCATTGACTGTTTGCGCTTGACCTGCCTCATTTTCATAAAAAAAAGGTCCAATGATTCCTCCAGCCCAAAAACCACACCACACAGTGACACGTTGAGGATGAATTTGCTTCTCGTGAATCACTCGAGGATTTTCCTCACCCCAAATGCGACAATTCTGCCTATTGACGAAGCCATCAAGATGAAAATGGGCCTCGTCACTGAAGATGATTTTATCGGCAAAATCAGCATTTTCATGTTGTCTCTCCAATACCCAATTAACGAACTCCCTTCGCTGTCCATGGTCAGCTGGCTTCAGTTCCTGAGTCAATTGAACTTTGTATGCATGAAGATGCAAATCTTTCGTCAAAATTCGCTGCAAAGTGGATTTGGAGACACCAATTTGCTGAGCTCGGTGTCGAATTGAGGTGGATGGAGTTTGAGCGACATCATCACGTACAGCTGCGACATTTTCGGTTGATCGACCTGGTCGATGGCGCGTTGTTGTCTTTACATCACTAACAGACCCAGTTTCGGCAAATTTATCCATTAATCTCTTTACAGTTGACTCTTTTGGAGCATTATTGTGACCCCAAATTGATCGCAATTTGCGAACTGTAGCCGCAAAACTTTCACCATTTTGGTAAAACAATTTCACAATGAGAATGCGTTGTTCATTCGTGTAGCGCTCCATTTTTACTAACCTCGTACCTTCTACTAGCAAACAATAACAATTGTTCAAATGTCAAACAATGACACTTCGAATGTTGCCAGATTTAAAAATTGCGTTCTTCTTGGGACACCCTTTATCTACACTTATAATTTGTTTTTAAAATATTTTAATTGTTTTTTTTTTTAATTACGATAGTTCGATGACGATGACTGAAAGAAGTGGCAAATGATTTTAAACACTCATATTTAAAAAAAGAGTGTAATATAAGTATTTAAACATTTTAATTATATAATTATTATGTCAGGGACACCTAGTGACGTTACACAGAATATTGAGTAGGAACGTAAATTATTGTAGATATATTTTGGACATGACAAGAGCCATTGAGATTATCCACGTTTATGATATTAATACTCTGTATAATATTTTATTGTATTAACTAATACTTACCTACTTATCTATATACATATATATTTATATATAAAAATTTGGTTTTGGTGACAAAATGGTGAACAATGCATTTCTGAACATTTTGTCTCTGTTTATTTGATATCTTTTTATTTTACATGATAAACTAAAAAAAAATACCCTTACAATAGTGTTTTAAATTTTGTCTTTACATTTATAAGTTCTATTATCTGTCTAATTACTGTGAACCGTCACAAGGTGTCGCGAGTAGTACGTATATTTACTTTGTCGCAATTACCAAAAATTTGTTAAATGCCTTATGTGTTTAGGTTTAAGGCGGAAATTTCGAAATTTTTAATATTTTTTTTATTACCTACCGGCTTAGTTTTGTAAAATAATAGTGATATTAGAATAATGTTTTTATTACATATTTGTGAACTATTTATTCATGTAATTAGGATCGAGTATAAGTCTAAGATTTGTCTTCTTGGATGTTTAGCATTTACAAGCAAATAAACCTTTAAATCATTCTCAAATTTTCTTTCATTTATTTTTTATTACAGTATATGCCATTGAATCTAATACTTATGTAATTCGGTGTCTAAAGACAAATAATTACAGCACACTAAAATCAAAAGTAACTGGTTACTTAGATATACTTCGATAGGTATACTTAAAAATTCTGTATTTTAGTATCAAATATTTATTTACAGACTTATTCATTCATATCTGGAACTTGGTATTGAAAACTGGTATTTAAAGACCATCAATCTGCCTGGCTGGTACCTTTATTCTAAAAGGCTTCTCAATAATGATACAAACCTAATCTGTATTAATGTCGTTCTTATCTAAATTAAAATCTAATCCTAAGTAATATATATTTACATATTTATATAATACTAGCTGGTGCCCGCGACTTCGTCCGCGTTGAAAAAGAAAATATATGAGTAATAACGCCCTAACATCGTTATCGCTGTGACGAGACGGTGCCGACGCCACGCGACAGTATCGCCCAATTCTTTGTATTTTTAGACGATCACTCGGGAACAGGACCTTTTTTCTGGATGAAAGGTACCCTTATGTCCTTTCTTGTAGCCCTGACAACGTGTATGCAAAATTTCATGATGATCGGTTGAGTAGTTATGGCGTGAAAAGGTAGCAGACAGACAGACATAATCGCCGGTTATGTCGACCAAATGTTTTGGCAAGATATTTAAAAAAATAAGCGTGTTGGGACCCCACGGACCCAGAGATTCGACACCGAAGGGAATGAATATGTAGCCGGTGTCGATATCTCTGTATATTTTGTGGATTTTCCGCTTCTCGGCCGCCTCCGCAACAGCACCAGCTGTGGCAAGTGTTCCATGAAGATGGGGCGGTGCCAAAGTGTCGACGCAGGTAGCATCCCAAACTAGTGAACGACCAATCCTCAATAGAACTAGGGACATCCCTTACATCTTATCTGTATTTTATAA
Source organism: Synanthedon andrenaeformis (assembly GCA_936446665.2). Lineage (NCBI taxonomy): Eukaryota > Metazoa > Arthropoda > Insecta > Lepidoptera > Sesiidae > Synanthedon > Synanthedon andrenaeformis. The sequence continues at coordinate 4,321,391 of OW387781.2, read as the reverse complement.
GTAATGGTCCCAACAAACTACACATGACATGTTGCTACAAACATAAACAAGCAAGCGGGAGATAGAAATTCTGTCACTTACTTAAGTGTTGCGTCTGCAATGGTGAGTGGTAAACTATGTGAATATTATTAACTTTATTTACAACCGGATTGAATTTCAAGTGATTAGGGTTGACATCTATTGATAACCGTTCCATCTATTGATAATCATTTTTCCGCTGAAATGATAAAGGCGAGATGATAAGATGATAGGTAGGTACTGCTTAATATTTTTAATTATAAAAAATAATTAATTTTCTGCAAAAAAAAATGTATTACCCCGGTACTTTCCAATCAATATTAATCTTCAATAATTTATTTATTTTCAAAATATTTTCGGTTTGTGTCACATCGTTCAATTTAAGAGTAAATAAATCATTTTATAAACTTATAATTTTATTTCAAAATAATATTTCATTATTAGGTACAATATTACAAATATTTAAATTACTTTTATTAATTTATTTTAATTTATTTTAGTTTTGAATACAGACTTTAGTTGTAAATTTATAAGTAAAAGACACAGCCCTATTTATCTCTAGCCAGCTAGGTGAAGGTAGCCGGTGGAACGTGAGCGTATGAATGGGCCGCCTACTCACTACACAAAACCGGCGAACCTTGACAATCGACAGATACAACCTATACAAGACATTAAAATATTATAAATTCAATTATTGCCTATTCTATCAATACATAAGTGAAATCGATTTGGTTTATTGGTTTATTGGCTTATTGGCCTTATGGTCATACGGCTTAGCTAGACTAGAAATCTACTTTTTACAAATAAGTTACCGACACAGTTTAAATGTCTTTTCAGAATATTCGATAGGTTTCTCTAATAATAAATGGATAGGTTTCTCTAATTAAAAATTTCTAAGAATATTTTTAATACTAATATTTTCTACTAGCTGGTGCCCACGATTTCGTCCGCGTTGAAAAATATTAAGTAACCTATCCTGTGTCCCGTACGTCCAAATGTTTATCTACCAAGTTTCATGAAAATCAGTTAATTCATTTCAGAGTTATGGAGGAACATACATACAGAAAAAAATTCTAAAAATCGTCAATTTAGTTTCAGTATCATGTATAGAGCCTATAAACACTATATCTCTGAAAACAAAGTAACTTACTCCATGACCGACCCTTACAGATTTATTATTAGTATTGATATCTATAGTTGATAAAATCGCTGTTCGCTAACCTCCGCTAACCGCTAACCTCTTCATAACAACTCAATGGATGTTGATACGGTTTTCACCAACACAAAGAGCGATAAACAAAGATGGAGAAAATGATGTGTATAAGTAAACAATTTGCAGAAAAAAAAAATAATCCGTATGAAACCGGGAGCGGAGCGCTAGTATGAAATAAAACCTGATCTCAAATAAAAATCATTAAAATATCATAAGATTTTAATTACAGATTAAAGTTGCGACGACTACTTTTCTAATTGTTGGAAAGTTGTAAATAAACGACAAATTACGCGTAAGTAAAGCTGAGTGTTCGTGCCTTCCAACTTTTTATTTATTTCTGTCACTTTTTCACAGTACCAACAATTTTATTTGCCACTAGCTGATTTGAATATCTATATAATTTTATAAACAAAAAGTGATATATATTCTAGTGATGTGCCGAATATCCGTATCCATATCCTTCTCCCGCGGATATCCGAGGGAGAAGAAAGATCCGTAGCCGTTACTTTTTGACGTATCTTTTTACTTTAATTCATAGATGAAATTCTATATATGTATAGGTGATTAGGTAGCAATGAAAAACTATTAAATTCCATTCAGATTATTTTTTATTTCATAAAATCAAACATTTGGCACCTTTATAACGCAATCGTCAAGTGGCGGGCGTCAACTATCGTTTCAAGGTCATGCGCACCGACACCGATTGAGTAAGAAAGTGAGATCCGTATCAGTATCCGCGGATATACATTTTTAACGATCCGGCCCATCACTAATATATATACTAGACAAAAAATAAAACCGCTATATTTAATAGAACCGGTTAAATATGTTATGAAAAGTGTGACTTACTAGAGTGTCGTAGAAAGTAGGGCTTATGGCTGATTATCAGGTATGTACGTAATGCAATTTTAATGATTAAGCCACCACTTTTATGTTGACTTAGGTGCTGGTGAAAATACTATTTTATAGTAATTTCACTATCACATTGTGGATTAGTTATTATATGTATTAAATTGGGAAGTAAAATAAAATAAATTAATAGGGAAATAAATATTTAAAATTAAAATATCTTGAAATTAGGTTCTGTGAAGATCAGCTGAGAGTTAATCATTTTCTGTGATATATCATTTTCTGGACATTTCGTAAGAACATTATGTCCAGAAACAAGTTGTTCTTGTATTTTATACAGTTTTTTATTTTTTTAAGTTACCTTTAAAGCCAACAAAAATGTTTGAAGTTTTACACTGACAGAAAACATTAAAAGTTTATGGGCAAATTCGAATAAACGCCAGTCGGAGTATTAAGCCTGGTATAGACGGGGTCAGTAACAAGGCAGTACAGTAATCCAGCCCAGCGCTGACTTGCTACTGGGCTTGTATAGACACTAGTTTCAAGTCAGTCCAGTGCTGACTTCGCGCCCTCAAGTCAGTCCAGTGACTAGCCTGCCTGTCTATTTTCGGGCCCAGTAGCTGTCACGTAAATTAAGTGACTTACTGGCGATCCCGTCCACATTATAACAGTAACTGGGTCCGAAAATTCTAGTCACTGGGTCCAGTCACTGATCCTGACTATATCAGGCTTTAGGTAAAAAAATATATTATTAAACGCAGACATGCCAATTCCCGGAAGTGAAGCTGCGGAGAAAAGGTTCACATTTTAGGATTTAAGTTTTTTTTTATTTTGAATCTAATAAAAAAATAGTTCTTTTTGCAAATTTACGGTTAGGTACTGATACTTTGAGGGCCAGTTTTATAAACGACATACCTTTTTCTCGTTCGTTACAGTGCTAGTAACCGAACGGTTAACGGTCTGTCAATAACGTTTACTGACGGTGGTTCTATAAAAGAAATTAAACATTCGGTAGCTGCCCGTAAAAATACGTCGAAGTTTATGAATATTGTCGATAGTTTCGTTGTAGTCTGTCAAGAACTGTCAAGTGTCGCGTCACAAACACATTTATTTACATAAATAACAAAATAAACGATACGTAAGATAAACCGACCTTATCATAGTCAGTAAAGAGGCAGTAAACGCTAGCTGTCAAATTATACTGTTGACTAACGAACAGTTGTTTATAATACACTATATTATACTATTAGATCTTTTTTTCGTCTATTTGATATAAAATTTAACTAACGGATCGTTATAAAACTGGCCCTCATACATCAAATAAACAAATTGACAAGTTTAATCGCGTTCTAAATCCCATCAAATAATCCATGCCAGATGTGACAGTTCGAGCCAAATGAATTGACGAGAACTATTATATTACATTGAATGACACGCTAACGTATTGAACGATGTTCTAAATAGGTCAAGAAGAACCCTCGTCTGTAGTTCGTGAGGTATTTATATGAAACTAGCGGTCCGCTCCCGGCTTCGCCCGGGGTGCATTTTTTTTACGTAATAACCTTCCCTGGTTATCCCTCTATCCATGAGTGAAGACAGAATTAAAATCGGTCCACCCGTTCTCGAGTTTTGCGCTTAGCAATACATTTAGGGGAGATTTAGGGATTCATTTTTATATTATAGACTACCATTAATAAGTTGACATAAACGTATTGATTCATATTTCTTTTAATAAATGTACTTATATGATTTTATTAAAAGTATAATGATTATTGTGGCATAGATTTATAAAAGAATATTCCAAAACAGAGCGGTATTTCATTATTGATTTATAAGCAAGCATAGCAAGCTAACACATGCCACATTCTCGAGTCAAGCGATCAATACTCCAGTGCAAAGGAGGTGCATAGGCGTATTTACTTGTATAACACGATTTTTATAATATACAGTAGAGGAACTAAGGAAAGTCTGTAAAAAAATATTTTTACTATTTGAATAATCTAATTAAATGGGTAATTAATTTATAAGGAAGGAACTAGGATTAAAAAAAAAGTACTATATTCATGTGAACCGCACAATTTTCTTTGACATTTATAAACATTAAAAAATGTTGTTATTGTAAGACAAGTTATTTAAAATAAATTAATTTTCTATATGGTATACATATAGTGTATAGAAATTTGTTTGTGCGCTGTGTGGGGCGCTTATTCAGAAATATTTTGAGATTAGCTACTGTTTTCAACGTACTATTTTTATATATGCGTTTATGTAGGTACGAGAATAAATGCGTCGGTGCATCCTACCCCAATGTTATGGATCTCAAACGCTTCCTCTGCGCACGTGCGCTCTGCAACTAATGGTACTTTACCAGAGCTTCTCAAACCTGTCAGTTTTCTTTAAAATATATATTAATTTAGGGTTGCTAAGTTCGTTATTTAAATATAGTCAAGTGGGGTAAGTGGGTCACAGGGGGAAGAGGGTCTAGGGACAGTAACTACTAAACTAAAGCATTTATCACTACGAGTTTTTCGTCGGTAAAACAGTTAGTTAACGTTAGTTAAACGTTAGTTTAAACAGTTTTCAATAGATGTTGCTACGACACTCTGAGCCAGAGAAAAATGAAGAAGCGTTCGGCAGTTGTGAATTCGACCAGTAAAAAGTAGACGCGTTATTTTGCAAACCAATAATTTCATAAAAAAGAGAGCTGGGAATAATTTTAATGCAAAAACACACGGAAAGCAAAGGTCTAAAATTGACAGAAGCTCTTCTACCGAGAACGTTAACCATCATTATAAACGAACATTTAAATTTTATTATTTTTTGGCCTCAAATGATGCATTTTTGTTTAAGTTAGATTATATAACACCTTAAATGAACTAGATCATATTAATTATTATATTTTATAGTGCAAGGGTAACTATATATTATGTGGGTAAGTTGGTCTACTTTCAAGAGAACAAAAACCACCGAGAAATAATCGAGAGTGAGTGCTTGCCAATTTAGTCCGCATATCAAGGCTAAATAGCAGAAAAAAGCATAGCAAATAAAAAAGATCATTGCAGTACGAATATAAAAATAAAGGTTTGAGTATCGATATTCATAATTATGTGAACCTTCCCTTCGCTTGTTCTTTAAAAGTCATTTATATGCGCACTTTCCCTCTTCTTTAGTCGACATCTAGTTACGTACAGACATGATGCGAAAATATTTAGATACCATTTTTAAAATTTGGGATCCATTTAAATACCTTGATGATTTATATTTTACCTATTTGTGTACAGAAAGTGAGCAGGAAAATAAAAACTAATTATGTCATGAGCAGGAAAATAAGCTATTGTCTTAAGAATTTACAATAACTATTTTTATGTTAATATAAATAGTAATCAATTGTTTCCATATAAAGTGAAATATAACAATAAATACCAGAATTAGCATACATAATACCTAAGTACATTCACAAACATTCAAACATGGTCCATAAATGCATACAAATATACACACAGCCAAATATTATACATGCAAACATTATTGAAATTTAATAAAAAGCACGTTAAAAATAATACTTTTTCTAAGATAGTGAATAAATTTTATTTTTATTAGGTACATTAATTCCATATTTTTCAGTTGCTACATACAAATGATTATAAAATAAAGTAGCTGTTCGATTTTGTATGTTTCACCGCTAACTTCTTCTAAACCACCCAACGGATTTTGATAAGGTTTTCGCTAATGAAAAGAGCGATAAACGAGAAAGGTTTTTGTTAACGTTTTTTTTTCTTAGTGTTTAACAATTATTTACAAGCGAAAAAGGCGCGATTAATTAGATTTTTGCATTAAGCTTTTTGTTATAGCTCAAATTTGTAATTGCTTTTTAAAAAACACTATTAAAAAATATGTCATACATATGCTACTAATACATATACTAGCTATTGTTAATATATTTTATAAATAATCACGAAATACCTATTAACTTATTTATTGTCTATAAAGTTATTTTACTTTATTTGTACAACTACTCGAAGTTATAACAATATTCTAAATCAATTTGGTTTTATTCTTATTTGTTTGTAGCTATAATAATATAAGTATTGTATTACTTTCACTATATGTATGTCAAACCTAAAACGGAGGTCATTTTAGCTCAAAAGAGTAGAAAGTCTAACTTGCTTGCGGTTCGGCGCTACTTAACGGAACTATGTATTTGATTTAGAACAAATGCGATTTGATAACTCTGTAACATTTCTATCGAAGTTAAGTCATTGATATAATAATTTATATCATACACCCACGAAACAAATTTAAAGTTACTTTCACAAGAAAAACCTTCGTCCCACGCAGTACACCTACTGGCTTTGTAGAAATATTATAAAGACATCAAACTTTAGAAGACGAATTCGTGATTTTTAGTAAACATTTTATTTAATTAAATCGACAAATGCAGTGCATGTCTCAATTGAAAGCACTAGCGAACACGGGAAACGTTAAGAGGGTTCGCGTGTCTGGCAGTCTAGCAACCAAGGTACAATAGACCCCATGGTTTATAGCTATGTGCGTATACTGAACAACGGCGCGCCATCGCCATTCGCGAGTTGGCGCCGAGCTTCGGACTTGATCGCGCGTTTGCGCCAATTTGAATTTCGAACGCAGTTCTTTTGAATACCATAAACAATTATAAACATTCCATTTTAATAAGTTTAAAAAAGGATTGCCATTGCAAATATTTTTATATAAACTCTGTTTCCAGAAACTTTTTCGAAAGTGGTAAACAATCTGACTGAACAGTGACAAAGGGATTTTTAGTTTGGGACTTTTTGTAGGCGAGCGTTGAGTGCGCGTCTTCACAATAGAAAAGATCACCGGCTGAACGGACACAATGGAAATTCTCTGCTAGTAATTTTCGTTACGAGAAAATGAGAGCGTAAGTTTTGTTTGTTTTTTTTTTGTTTTGTTTGCTTACATGAATCATATGGCGGAAAGAAAGTGATTTCCAGTAGATACCTGTCTTGGCAACTTATACTTAGGTACCTAGTGGAGTTTAGTCTTAGGAAATATATACATGAATGCTTCTTAGACGTAGTTAAGTACGTTGTATAGCCCGGAGCGGACAAGGATATCATCAAGGCTTTTGCGGTTTGCGTAAGAACCGTATAATGAACCCTCCTATAGAGTTACTGCTATGCAGTAATAAAATGAGATAATTATTGCATCGATGACCATCAAGCTGCTCGATTGGGAATAAAATATTATTAATAAAATTCTAAGTAAATATTCAGTGTAATGGCAGCGCACTTGCAACACCTGAGGTTGTGCTATTTGCTTGTGCTATTTAAGCGACATTAGCGACCTACCATCAAATGGCCCGTCAGCCTGACTGTCGACCTTTATTCACAAAAAAATTTCTATAACAAACATGTATTATTAATAGTATGTTTAAATTCACTAAAGGCTATGTTAACATCAAAATTATTTTTGCAAAAAAAATTACATGTAATATTTATAACCAGGTAAAGACGTGAATCGAATAATCTCTATGGTACGTGAGAAGTAGCGAATTCTCGCTCTTTATTGCTAAGTTAAATTATACTACATTGTGTCGAAAGATGGCTGACTGCAGCCATCATTCGAACGCACACAAGTCACAACTCAGGTTCAAGGCCCAACGAGTCAGTCTCTATTCATTTATTATCAGTGTCAACAACGCGTTCCCACAATTAAATCCCGTTAAATACACTACACTTAAGACTTTTTTCATTTCAAATTAAGCTTTTTCCAGATTGTTCGCTATCAATTACAATATATTGCTAAAAGTTTATTCTCATTTAAAACTTTATATTATACTTATATTACTTTTTTATTATACAAATTATAGATATCAACTACATCAGCTTGTTGAATTTGTTTTTTTATTTTATTTTTATATGGATAGCTGACTTACGATTGGAGTAAGTACCCTTAAGACCTTGGCAAAAAAGTTATTCTTTTCTCTTAAACAACTAATTAACCAACTCTTAATTGTTAATTAACTGTAATTAAGTTGTTAACTAACTTATTAATTTTAATTGTTACTTAACTAGTTACTAGAGCAGTCTGATCTAGACTTTATCTTCGAAACGAGCGTTAGTACTTTTTGCACTAAGAAGTGTTAATCACATAATCACAATAGGTTGATGTTGGCCGTGTTGCTTTTTTCAACAGTCTGTCGCATTTTACAGAGCTCTCTAATTACTGATGTCGACTTTCGTTTAATTACAAAGCGATGTCAATAGTTATTCATAGTGAAATCTACGTATTCAGAAATGCAGTAAAATTTCGTCACACAAAGAAAGCTGCGCTTTTGAATCGCTCGATTCCAAAATCTTTTGATCATCGTGTTTTTTTTGGCGTTGGAGTTATGTGCATTTATCTTATTATAATACTAGCACGATAGTCTAAATTATCAGTTATTTAAGAGTTTCTTACTTTTTTTTCCTTATGATTCCCGGTCTATGGAAACAAATCTCTCAAACTTGACTTTGAACTGCGTGTGCGCCGGACTTCGTCTAGTACTAGTATTAACCGATATTAATTGGCCGCTGCTTATAATATTATTTGCTCTTAATTAAAACTCAGTTTGATGGCTTTATAATCGCCGCTGCTCGTATGACTCACTATTAAGCAATAACGAAATGAATGGGTGTATTGACGCTGCATTCTCCCCTCGTGTGAAGTGCAGTGCATCGCAAACCGTGACTATCTCGAGGAGGACTAATTAATCTGGCTCATGAGGGAACGCGTTTCACTCCTCTTTGTACGAATCACTTTCACCCTTCCCATAAGGATAACTACATATACTCGTATAGAGATCTACTTTGTTTTAGGGCACACTTGAGTTTTAATTTGCATTTTAGTTAGAAAAAAAAAGAAGACACTTCAAAATTATGGCTTTTGTTTCTGATTAAAATTTGTGATGTAGATTTTATTTCTGATTTACTAAAAACGCCTTACAAATTCTAACTAATGTTATAAATGGGAAAGTGAATTTGTTTGTTTGTTACTCTTTCACATAACCAGGTCAACGGGAAAATTTCCATGACACGTTGCCAGGGATACAGAAAAGATCTTTTATCCAGACAAAAAAATTGTTACCGAGGCGACACCTAAGATAATGTTTTAATACCTAAGAAGAAGAGGGCAAAAGCTAGTATTGCATAAAACTATGCATACAGTAACTGAAAAGTATCTTGGGTATTCTTGTTATTTTTTTGTTTGATGAAAACACAAAACAATACGAGTGTTGAGAGCCCGCTCTGAGAAACTTAAAGTTCGTTTCGTTAAAGTAGATAATACGAGGGGCACGCTGAAATGATCGGGAATAAGAAAAACCACATGCACGGTATAGCTAAATTGTATTTTATTCTCCGTTCAACTTAATGCACTTTTCCATTCGTGCAAACCAATCATTAAAACAGTAATTCCAATCTGAAGTTGATGTTGACAAAATGGCTGATTTGTACGCTTCCACAGCTGCTTCGGGGTCTTCAAACCGTTGACCGCGTAATAAATCTTTCATTCTAGGGAATGTAAAGAAATCATTTGGGCTCAGGTCAGGACTGTAGGGAGGATGGCTCATCAGTTCAACATTTTCCTGCTTTAAAAAATCATTTGTCTTCCGAGCCGTATGGGAGCTCGCATTATCGTGATGTAAGATGATGCGACGTTTCGGGTTATTTTTTCGGAGTTCGGCTATCATTTCTGGCAAACAAACCGTGATATACCACTCGGCGGTAACCGTTCTGCGTTCCTGTAAAGGAATTGTAGCAACATGCCCCTTTTTCGAGACAAACGTAGCGACCATTTTCTTTGACACGCTGCGGGAGCGAACCACTTTCGTTGGTTTGACCTCGTCTTCGAAGACCCAAACTGCTGACTGATGTTTCCTTTCAGGTTCGTATGAATAAATCCATGATTCGTCACCTGAGACGATATTATAAACGGCATTTGACTTCCCTCCGTTGAAGCGTTGCAGAGTATTCCGGCACCAATTTACACGAGCCGCCTTTTGCTCTTCGGACAAATTGTGGGGAACCCAGCGGGAAACTAGCTTTCTTACACACATCTCATTATGTAATATCGACTGAATTGCAGTCATTCCGATACTGATAACAGCCCGAATCTGCTCGTATGTCACATGACGGTCATCTAATATAATAGTTCGCACAGCTGCGATGTTTTCAGGCGTGACCGCTGTTCTTGGTCGACCTGCAGAAGAAACAGTGCTGAGCGACACACGACCGCGTCGGAACTCGGCATACCAGCGGTATATTGTCGTTTGACTCGGTGCTTCAACATCATAAATCGAAACAAGTTCGCTGAGACATTTATCTTGAGATAAGCCGCGACGAAAATTGTGATAAATTATGGCCCGGAAATGTTCACGCGTGAGCTCCATTTCTGTTAACGACGTGTCAACTTTAAACCAACATAGTTTTTGTTTTTAATCATTTTTTTTAAAATTGTTTGAATGTCATTAAGATTCTAAGAGGCTAGTATTCAAATTCTAAAAAAGGTTTTATTGTAACTCAATCCGAAATATTCTATTCCCGATCATTTCAGTGTGCCCCTCCGTATATTTTATTAGAGCATATATTGTACCTACACCTACATCTAGACTAGACATTTTTGTTTACACAGCAACATTATTTTCTGTAACGATGTTGTGGTTACTGTTTGAAAACAAATTTGTATCGATCGCCAAACCTGTGGTTGCTACAGGTGGTGTGATGGGGCTCTTTGTTTTGGCGCGTTCAATGACCCTGTCCGCCCTTCCTGAGGGCGGCAAGCGGTCTGTCGCGCCCTAAACGAGATCCAACGAGCATGCGCTAACAAAGTTCGAGGTCTTTGTGTGAGCGAAATACGTAATAGTATTCGCAATGCAACTAAAGTTACGCAAAACTAAGCAACTATGTAACCTTGATGATTTATTGTTGTGGCCTATTATGGGACTGAAATGCAGGAAAAAACTTTTTCAATTATTTTATTTTTGATTTTTAGTTGAAAACCCCTTAAAATACAATAAGATATATAAAGCAAGTACTATTTATATGATACTAGCAACCCGACCCCTGTTTGATATGCCAAAAATTCTTTCTTAGCGGATGATTACGTTATAAAATAAACCTATTTTTAGACTCAGTAGTTTTGTCTATGCGTTGATAGCATTCAGTCAGGACATACAATTTTATGGTTATAGATTTAACTAATCAATATTAAAGCGACCCGCCCCCAGCTTCGCACGGATGCATTTTTTGCAATATACATACACAAAGCTTCCTACCAATCACTCCTTCTATTAGAAATAATCCTATCAAAATTCTTTGCATGGTTCTGGAGAAGTTAGCTGAGAAACAGAAAGAGGTGGAAAGCGACTATATTTTATAATATTTGTATTATACAGGTGTAAGTATAGATAGATATAGATACAGATTTAAATATGTCGGCATGTCACGTTTACAATCACAGATCCCGGCATGTGACAACGTATGTCATGTTAGGTATGTAACACAACATAATTTTAAACAGTAGCCATATTGTAGCTTCATATTTTATTGTTGACTTAAATCAAAACTTTAGGTAAAAATCTAACTTTAATATAAAAATCACAAAATTGCCTAACTTTTATTTATTGATATATCTTATTATATGTAGCAATAAGTAAAAAGTTTTATGGTCTATAATTACAATCAATACCTTTGTTTTGTGAATATGAAAGTTGTTTTGTTATGATTCGAAACTTAAATGAAATAATCATCGCTTACTGTTGTGTAAAGTATAGCTACACAAGTTTGATATTTGTGTGTAGGTGTTTCATTTCTACCAACATGCAATTTCTGGTCTACAGTCAGCTTGTGTTCCCCAAAACATTATGCTGGATTGATCGAGCCCTCGGTAAAAATAATAAAATTTATGTTGCGTCTTTTAAGACGTTTTTAAGTCACTATGTCAATCACTTCAGTGTTATCGTATCAACTTTTCACATTTAAAGTTGAATGGTAAAATGTAGAGACGGAAAACAAAGGAAAACCGGACAAAGTGGGACTCAGGAAAAACATAAGAGACGAATGTTGTCAAATTATACATAAAAAAGCAAGTAATTAATTGATTCTAATTGTGGTTATCTTTGTTGCGCTATATGCTTACATTATTTTATAATTAAAATGTTATAATGAACATGTCTTAGTTTCCGTTCCCAAATGTAAATAACTAATTAAATATGAAAATTAATTCATAAGAAACAAAGATTTTGTTTGAGACGCAGACGACATGCCTCTATGATTATTTTAATAGTACGTTCAACTCTCTTCCGGTGTTGCATCAAGTTTGAAGTGTTTGTTGATATGTTTTGATAATACGTGACCTCCATCAAACAATACTTACTTAAATATCTAAAGAGAGTCACGTGTAAAAAATTCTCACAGCTATATACACATACTTGTATCTCGTACCTATGTTCGATTTATACATAAGTGATAAGAGGATTGAATTAGTTACGCTTAATTTACAAAGGCTATGTCCAACAGTGGGCTGATGATGATGATGACTATACAATCGCCTATAACACAAGTCTGCCTACCATAATAGGATTAAGGAGGAGGTGTAAGGAAGGGATGGGGTAATGGGCTTTGGCATCCCTTACTCACTCACCGAAACACAATAGCACACATACTATATTATTTCACAATTAGCACAATTATTATTATTATAGCACAATGTTATTTCGCTGTGGTCTTATGTAAAGGGGTGGTTACTGCCACCTGACGGGCTGCCCAAATGACTGCGAAACACAATGTGCCCTGCCTCTACTTTCCAAATCCAGACCAGAGCCAACTTTGAAAAGGTCAGTTCCATAAAAAACGTGGATTTCAAAGATAAAGCTGTACATTAATAAAACTTATTTATTCGACACAATCATGATCAGGTATGCTAAAGGCGCTTTTTTTATTAAAGAATGTAGTGTTCCCATTTCCAATACAGGACGCTACTAGCGGCTACTCTATTATGACAGCTGCTGGTCACGTAAACAGTTAAACACTACGGGACGTGCGCACGCGCCTCGGTAAGATTATGTTTGTTTATACATCTACCGACGCCTGTCAATGGGCTAATGTGGCAGGTTCTCAGAACAGGAAGCAAGAACGTTACGTAGATAGAAATTCTTTTGTCAGATATAATGAAATGAGAACTTGCGTGACTGTAATATTAGTGGAGTAAGTTTTTTTGTTCTGATTTTTAATCTCATGGAATTCCTTTACATGTGGTTTCGCCTTAAGGCCCATAAAAACCAGAGGCTACATTTGTAATAAAAAAAAAATTAAAAAAAATGGGAAAAATTTGTGAAGCTGGGAACCTTTTTTGGGATAGTTCGAATATAATTGAATATATTATATACGAGGGCTGTATGATCTATACCTGGCCAGAAGTAATGATGAGATTAAAACGGTGCTCCGCGAAGTTTATGGGGACTCTGCACCTTCGTTATCAAGCATAAAACTTTGGACAGCGGAATTCAAACGTGGCCGTACAAGCATTTTTGATGAATATCGTTTAGGGCGTTCGACGCATGTCATGCGTCGTCGCTATGGCAAAATTCCATGAGTTAGGGTACGAATTGTTTCCGCATCCACCATATTCACCAGATTTAGCGCCCAGCGATTATTTCCTATTTCCAAATATGAAAAAATGGCTCGGCGGAAAAAAATTTGGCTCTAACGATGAGGTCATTGCTGCATCGAACACTAATTTTGAAGGGTTGGAGCAATCTTATTTTTTAGAGGGTATACAAAAGATAGAAAAACTCTGGACTAAGTGTATCGAACTGAAAGGTGATTACGTCGAAAAATAAAATAAATTTTACACATTTTTTTTTCTTTTTGTCAAGACCAGGTACTTATCATACAACCCTCGTAAAAGTAATGGGCAATAAACAAAAATTACTAAGATGGCGAGCTTCAGTGGGTCTTTTAGGCATTTCGCGTGGTTTTATAAAACCTTAGTTTATTAAAACTAGTTTAGTTATTAAACTAGGTTTATTAACCTTAGTTTAGTATTCATGAAATAATGCTATCAGAGTATTATTTACTTACATTATTTTTAAAAAAAGGATATTTTCAGTCATCATTTAGTCAATAAAACTTGGCTTAGCCCATTGCCTGTTGGTCACACAATGACATAACTTCTTTAAATCTGTGTGAAGATATAAAAGCAATAAAACAACGTCAAATCACAACCACAAGACAAAGAATAACAAAAGGACGATGACGTATTTTCCCATATTACAATATTTATAGCCAGGTTGTAGTGTGAAATAGTAGGAATCCATGGGATAGTTTTGTCGGACTCCCTTGCAAGCTGCGCTGCGCCGCCCCCATATGGGTCCATTGAACGTATACCATACGAAAGAAAATTATGGATGATGGATGAAGTTATGAAATATTTAACAATAAAAATTATGTTTGATGCAATGAAATATAACGCTAAACTGCCTTTAAAAAAAGACTAAGAAAATTATTTTCTTCACTTTATTTCATTTCTAATATTATCTTTTATGTTTACTAGATGACTAGTCAGAAAGTAAGTTCTTAATATAAGTATTTAAACAAAACTAGCAAACAACAAACTCACTTTCTCATTTATAATATTATTTAGAACAGCGATTTCTCAAATTTATATAAGAACTGTTATATCAAAGCACATTATCTCATTAAATGCCCTCGTTGAACTTGGGGATACGAGACGATTTACATCGAGGACAATAGAGGCATTAGCTTGTAGCTAAAGGCGGACATGATATCGCTAAATTATTCTTGCTGGTAATGTGCCCACTGATTCGAGGGTGATTTGTTTTGAAAATTATGTGTTTAAATTGTGTTATTTACTATAGATAAAAGATTATAATCACAGTGTTTTGATCTCAAATCATAAAATAATTATTAAAAAGAAATGTAAAAAGAAAACAGAAAATATATTAATATTTTTAGTTTGTTGAGATAATTAAAATTTTATATTTGACAAATGTTATGAATGCTACAGATTTAATATTATATTGATACATGGATACCTAATATTTATATTGAAATTAGATAAGAAAAAATTAAAAACGTTTTAAAAATCTTGGACTGATCTTTAAAACGACAGAGAGAGAGAGGGAGAGGGAGAGAGAG
Organism: Synanthedon andrenaeformis; assembly: GCA_936446665.2. NCBI lineage: Eukaryota > Metazoa > Arthropoda > Insecta > Lepidoptera > Sesiidae > Synanthedon > Synanthedon andrenaeformis. The sequence goes on along the minus strand of OW387781.2, from coordinate 4,306,115 downwards.
AGAGATTAAATTAGGGTCTAATTTAATAACTTAATTTAAAATTTAAAACTTAATAATTTAATTTAACATTGTCTACAAAGTAAAGCTCGTCAAACACGCAGCTATAATATATATTTCTATGACGTCACCAACGTATACCGTAATATACAGGGTGTCCCTGGAAGTATGGATCAAATCGAACAAAACCATCGAGGGATCAATTCTGAACATTTTAAGCCTAAAAGTTCTAATTCAATTTTGTATGGTTTAAAAGTTATAATCATTTATTACTTTTTTTCCTTGTATTCACTAAAGGCTACAAAAAATTTCATAAAAAAATTATTTGCAGGCCTATCGGCGTTTTTTTTTTTTAGTATGCTATAGAAAGGTGTGCCTTTCCAGGAATGGTATTGTACTGTAGCAAATAAACATATGTAAAAAATAAATAAACATTTAATGTAAAAAATGAACTTTGACAAAATTTTGTTCAATATTTAAGCCTTTACTGTAAAAAAAATATGTTCTGTAGAAAATTGACCACATATCACAAAAACTTGTCTGTTTTCTGCAGATTCCGGTGACACCAAAAAGACTCGGTTATTGTTATTATTTAAAAAGTTGTAATGGTACTTGTAAAAAAGTCACGATTTCAAATATTTTTTTTAAAATTTCTTTTGAGTGAGACATGGTTTACTATCATTATTAAATATTATTTAAAGTTTGTCTGAGTACTAGATCTTAATAATAACAGTTTAAATGAAATAAAAGAATTATTTTGTAATCATCATCCATGTTTAGTAATCATATAATATTTCATTATTATGGTCTCAAAGCGACAAAAAGGCGGGGGTGGAAGGGACAGCGAACAAAGGGAACACTCGCAAACGCAGGTAGAATTTCTTTAGTGACTCGCTTGCAGCTTGTAACTAACGTGCTTATTTCATATTTCCGTGTCTTCTTACGATATTTAACAGATTTTTGGCTTTTTCTTCTTGGACTTTGTTTTTGCTTTTATTTTGGACACTGTTTGATTTGGTTGCATCAAAATGACTTTTGATAGTCGTGAATATGCAGATATGCATTTTGTTTATGGTTTGTGTGACGGAAATGGACGCGCCGCTGCGAGAATGTATCAAGAAAGATATCCTAACAGAGACCACTACCCGGATTACAGAGTTTTCCAACGTGTACACGCTGCTTACGTAGAAGGCAGGCAACCGGGAAGCAGGCAAGGTAGACCAAATATTCCAGACCTTGGGATAGAAGACGAGCTGCTTGAAATGTTACAAGAAAATCCAGGGACAAGTGTTCATCGCATGTCAAAAAGCTCTGGGATACCGAGATCTGTGGTACATCGTGCTGTAAAACGAAACAAATTGCATCCGTATCACATTCAACGTGTGCAATCTCTTTTACCGTGTGATTATGAACCAAGAATAAACTTCTGTAGAGAAATGTTACGTCGACACCGTGTAGACCCGCAATTTTTGGATCGAATTCTATGGAGTGATGAAACTTGTTTCCGGAGAGTGGGAATATTTAACAATCATAACCTGCATTATTATGCGCACGTAAATCCACGAATTATGAGGCGTGACCACTTCCAGCATCAATTCGGAGTAAACATGTGGGCTGGAATATTGGATGGGAAACTAATTGGCCCTCATGAGTTACCCAATAGATTAAATGGCCAATCCTACTTGCAATTTTTGCAAAATGACTTAAATATTTTATTAGAAGATATACCTTTAGAAACACGCCGAAACATGTGGCTGCAACACGACGGGGCCCCTCCACATTACGCTAGAGATGTAAAAAATTATTTAGACGCTACTTTCCCAAATCACTGGATCGGAAGAGGTGGACAAATTCAGTGGCCAGCACGTTCACCGGATTTAAATCCCATAGATTTTTTTCTATGGGGTTATTACAAAGAAATTGTTTATGAGACGGAGATTGAAACAGAGGCACAACTACATCAAAAAATCAATAATACCTCCATTCAAATAAAAAATAACTTGAGAGCATTACAACGCATAAAAGGAAATTTTATTCGAAGATGCCAATTATGTTTGAGAGTAAGGGGCAGACATTTTGAACATTTACTTTAATTTATTTAAATAAACGTATTATTAAGAATTGGTTGTTTTATTAAACTTGTGACATTAGTGTATTCGCACATGTCTCACTCAAAAGAAATTAAAAAAAAAAATTGAAATCGTGACTTTTTTTACAAGTACCATCACAATTTTTTAAATAATAACAATAACCGAGTCTTTTTGGTGTCACCGGAATCTGCAGAAAACAGACAAGTTTTTGTGATATGTGGTCAATTTTCTACAGAACATATTTTTTTTACAGTAAAGGCTTAAATATTGAACAAAATTTTGTCAAAGTTCATTTTTTACATTAAATGTTTATTTATTTTTTACATATGTTTATTTACTACAGTACAATACCATTCCTAGAAAGGCACACCTTTCTATAGCATACTAAAAAAAAATTACGCCGATAGGCCTGCAAAAAAATTTTTTATGAAATTTTTTGTAGCCTTTAGTGAATACAAGGAAAAAAAGTAATAAATGATTATAACTTTTAAACCATACAAAATTGAATTAGAACTTTTAGGCTTAAAATATTTAGAATTGATCCCTCGATGGTTTTGTTCGATTTGATCCATACTGCCAGGGACACCCTGTATATTATAGCACGGTATATTAATATATATTATAGCTACGTGTGTTACGGGCTTTACTTTGTAGACAATGTTCCCATGGCCTATCCACAAAATCCCATCGTCATGGCAGCCACACGTTCCGGAAGGAGCCGAATTCGGCCGAAACTTTTGTTGTTTTTTGTTCTTTCTCGCTCACACATTTCTCCTTACTGCTTACTCAAAACATCTTGCGATGCGGTTACATACATACAATACAAAATAATGCATTTCCAACAGCGCCCGGACGCGAACGTGTTTTTGTTAAATATTGTTTAGGGTTTATTATTATATTTGGTGTTGTGATTTATTTATGTACGAACTGACTTCCCTGTATTAATTTATAGTATCCCAATGCCGGTAGTGAGTGTGTAGCGGTAAAAATAACTTTCAGTGAATAGTTACTGGGTCTTAGTTGGAATTCTTACTTTTAATCACGATGTAAGTGCTTTATACTAGCCGTATTTGGTAATGTGATCGATTATAACTGTTTATGTAATTTTCTGTTATACACTACTTACACAATTTACTTAGTAACATAACTAAGTAGCGTGAACACTTAGTGTACTTAATTTTTTACTTAATATTTTTAAGTATTAATTATACTTCACTTCAATATTTGATTAGTGTTTTAAATTTTACTTTATCCCTTCTTTATCAGTTAGAGTTGTGTTTAAATTCTTTTAGTCTTATTTTTTATTTTATCTATGTTATTTATAGAGATTAGTAACCCTTTGCCGGCTTCGTCCGGGGTTTTATTTTTATAATACAAACCTTCCCCGTTTATCCCTCTTCCCTTAAATGAAAACCGAATTAAAATCGGTCAAGCCGTTCTTGAGTTTTAAAAATAAAGATTTATACCTAAATAATAATTACCTCAATAAACTAGTGTTACCGAAATTTTACTTTAACAATTTCCAGTTTTTTTTATTGATAACATTAAATATCTTTAAGATACTTAACAAAAACGATAATACACAAGAAAATGAAAACTATTACTATTGTTATTATTATTATTATATCTATTAGAGAAAGACATAAATGTACAATACATGATAATTCTTGTTAGAACCGTTCTTGTATATTCGTAAGTTAACTAGGTATAATCTAAATTTAATTATAACAGGGCTTAAGGGTTAAGGCCTGAATTAAGACAGACAATTTTCAAAAATCTATGGGGTAAAATTAATTGAAATAGAACCATTGCATTGCTATTTGGGAGCGCAAAGGAGGGTGTTAAGTGAATAGTGTATCTGTCTAAACTAATGAGGTAGTAAAAATTTGAAATATTAGGTATAAAAGTACATTATTATATTTTAATTAAAAAAATACCTTTTTTTCATATTGAATTAATAAAATATTTAATAATGAATCACAGACCAATTTTATAGTCACTATTAGTATCTAAGAACAAGCATGTGCTCATTTTCTGGTACCATTTTATGATTACTTCGAACTGCACTTGAGTCTAAAATTACAAAGCTTTTACTTCAGTCGTAATAAAATTGTAATATCGATATTGTTAGAGCGGAACCAATTGGACATTATGAAAGATTTACATCAAGCGGCGACCTCTGTTGGAACTTAATTAAAAAACCTGGAATCGTAATTTACTTGGATTGTGCTTTAACATTTAATTTCACACTAATGAACAAACATAATTAATGTTGTTTTACTTATTTTTCTTCGATCACGCTCTGAAAGTAGTTCTTATTTAAATTCAAATGCGGGATGTTTACAGCCCTAAGGAAGTAAGTAAATTTGAAATTCAAACGAGATGAGATTATAGTCACGCGACAACTAACGATAAGTGAAAATACAAATTTGTATTGTTGTGTATTATTTTTTTCAAAATTTATGCTATACATATTTTAAACCGATATAATTACTGACTTTTTCGTTTACGATCTAGATGTACTAAATGGAAAGTTTTTTACTTATAAAACCTTGTTGAGCCCCTTGGATGAATAATTAGGGTGCTTACTTGCAAATTTTTAATTCCCGACAGGTTTCTACATCACAGACTATACTTTTTTACACACATGTGAAATGTTGATTATATTTTTAATTATTGTTCAGTTTTAGACTGAATATTAACATTCTTTTTCTTCAATGTGCAAGACGCATTCACGTTACACTATAAGCCCAGCGATTTGTGAAGTAAGCGGCGTTTAAACTCTTTTTTTGTGAGCATTATATAGCAAAGCCGTCCACTCTCATGTCGAGTGTTGCGAGCGGCGACAGTCCAGTGTGTTGTGGTCGCTGAAAGGTGCGCTCATCTCGGTTGAATAGCGGCCCAGCCCTCGCGTCGGTAGCTCGCTATTTGCAGAACAATGCAGGCTTGATGTGCGCACGCCGCACGGGAAAGCGCGGGAGGGAAAACGCGCGAACCGCTACCGCTTGCTTTGGCAGTCTCGGCTCGCGAGCGCGACCGGCCGCGCGCCGAACAAACGCCCCGCCGCCGAACAAACACCCTGGCGCTCGCCGCCACGCGCCGCGCTCGCGGCGTTACGTTTTCCGAATCGACCGCAGACGGCGACACTGCCACCGTGACTGAATTTCAGTGTCAAAAGGTTGGTGACCCTCACTTTCGTCCAACTGAAAACCCATCTAAACTCCACGCCCTAAGGGCTGATTCGTTAACACCCTCCGCGGGTACTTCCGACCTTAAATTCTGAGATCCGAATCGTGATTTCCTCGTGTATCGCAAACGTCAAAGTGTTCACGATTTAATTAGCGTTTAGTTGTTTAGTTAGTTGCTACGGAGGTGGTAAGTAAATATCTTTTGCTATTAATGATTTAAGACAGTTTTTAATTCATCGGTCAAGAATTTAGACCATAATGTAGGAGCAGTAACGTTGTCTACTAAAAGCGTTTTCTTGTAATGTCATTCTCTATACAGTAATTTTGATTTTCTTCTAGGAAAACCATTTCTAAACGACATTTATTAGTCTCGCTCTGCCAATAAATGCATTACAGCCCAGTATTCAACGAACTAGATTTGCTTTTAAACTCTTTAAGAGACAGTTTTATATTTTACCATTGCTTTTTATTAGGACTTGACACATTTAAAAAGAAAACATGTAGGTATTAAAAATATCTCTTTTTAAATAAAAACAGTTTCTCGGAAGTTATCTTTTTAATTCGTGGTTTGTCTACACACGTAAAGAGAAATTGTGACCCACATAACACGTCTTATGCTGAAATTAGATTGCGGGAACGTGTTCACAAGAACTAGAGTTGATCAAAATCACGCCAAGGGATGTATGTATGTCATAACCAGAAATATATTATAGCCTAGTTTCAATTGCGGATTGATGAGATCATCAAACAAAATGACTTGTCCCCCCTACAGTAATATATTCACGCAAGCAAGTATAATACGGTTTCTTCTTGTTTCCAATCAAGGACGTCTATTCTTTTCGGGACCCCTCCCATTAGTCTGTCGTCATTTGGAATTATGTCAATTGAATGAATCTAATCTGATCTATTTTGCTATTCGATTTTTGAAACTTTTCGAATATCTTCTGATTATTTGGCTGTCTATAGGCTGTCTATATATAATATCGTTTTGCAAACATTATAATCGTATCGTAGTAAAAATCGTTTTTTTTATATTATAATGGGTGGCAGAGAGGCTGACGGTACATTTGATGGTAGGTGGTTACCGTCGCCTAAGAACACAAGCAACGCCAGGGGGGTGCTGGTGCTCTGCTTAGTTTTTATTAATTTATTTTATTAATTACTTAGTTGGTTTATGTATTAAAAATATCTTTCAGTTGTTCTAAAGTAAAGTAAAATATTTTCATTAAGTTTTTCATTACGAATTCATTTTCAGGATTAAATAGTCTATTACGCATATTAAATGCAATGTTAATGCATGTTATAATTTTATAATATGTTTTACAATATAAAAACATTTTCTAGTCTGTTTTTTTTTTGCTCCAATTTTAAGTAGCTTGATATTAAGCCTTGTTGCGGTGAAACCATAAAAGTTCGTTTTGTAAGGGGAAAAGCTATTTCAAATTACCTTCTGAACATATACCATTTTACTGTGTGTGTAATATGTAAAGTAACATGGTCGGAATTTAATTCTTGGTTAATGGTACAATTTCGATTAGCTTAATGCATTCGATGTCACAAAACAATTTCATGCTATCATTTAATTCATAATGTCGCTAGAGGCCTTTGTTCATAATATGATATTTGTTTTACCAGGAGAAAGGGTAACAATATTTAAAAAATAAATTAATGGTTAAACTACGACTTTGTTGACAAATATAGATCATATTTCAATGATAGTTTTATCGAATTAGGAAATACTTTGGCGATCTACTAGTAAGTGTTAATCGGGAGATCTTAATGTCTCATGTAATCAGAATACTCTCAAATATTCTTATTCAGAACAGTATATACTATACACTGTTCTAAATAACACTGGTAGAAATAGTTTCCTTCGAAATGCGATTTATTTCTCCGAAAGATATGCTCTGTTATATTTATATTCTGAGCTCACCCATATCTAAAATATATGTGACAAATAAAAATAAGTATGTCTGTTTCTTCGGTAATTTCCTCTAGATATTGCTACAGTTTTCACAAATGGAAATAACGAGAAATTAGGAAGGACTGTGAATATGATTAGCAGAAAAAAAATTCCGCGGGCTGGTCGCTAGTACATTTTTACATAATATAAAACAAAGTCGCTTCACGCCATCTGTCCCTGTATGTAAGTTTAGATATTTTTAACTACGCAAAGGATTTTGTTGCTTATCACTCTTTTATGTTAAGGTCGACAGAGAGGCTGACTGTCCATTTGATGGTAGGTGGTTACCGTCGCCTACAACACAAGCAACGCCACAGGTGCTGCAACTGCTGCCGACCATAGAAGGATTAAGGATAAGGAAGGAGGGATAGTGTAATGGGTTATTTCACAGTGGTCTTCTGTACTTGTGGTTACTACCGCCAGACGGGCTGCCCAAATGACTGCGAATCGCAGTGTGCCCTGCCACTACTTTCCAAATCAAGACCAGAGCCAACTTTGAAAAGTTCAGTTTCCAAAGTTAACACCGCCGTTAATCGAACCCGGGGCCCCTGAGATGTTAGGCAAGCACCTTTACCACTCATCCAACGGGCTCGTCATACAGTAATGGAAAGAGCGATAAACAAGGGAGGTTTGTGTATATATTTGCAAAAAAAACTTGCATCCGTGCGAAGCTCGTCGTTAGTATGACAAAACAAATTGGCGATGATTTTTTATTAAGAAAACTGTTTTTTTTTCGGTTTATTAAAATTTATAAAGTGAAACTGCAAGACGACTTGAATTGGGTTGAATGCTTTTCACGTAGGTATAGAATTAACGGGTGATTAGCGGGCGGAAAATTAACTCTTAGCGATAAACCCTTTACGGACGCTTTAATAAGCAAAGCTCGACTTTGCTGAGCCGCACAAGGGAAAATGTGCAATAAATAACCCAGTGACACGAGTGATTTGTTATTTTGTTTGCTAAATATAATCGCACGTTATTCATCTTAATAAATCTCATGTTATCCTTATATGTATTATTAGGCTCTACTAATATAAATATCTGTATATTTTTATTTTTATGTTTAATTTGCGTACTCTACATTGAGTGTTATTATGTAATTTGACACATGGATTTGGATCATAGAAAGAGTTCGGCAGTTCCAAGTAATTTTAAATATTGAGGTATATATAAATAAAAATAAAAATTGTTGGAAAAGATATTAAGTATAACTGTAAATAAAAACTCAGAGGAGTTTCTTTAGTCTTGGGATTGATATAGAGCTACTATGATCCCACGGAGCCACGCTTTAGACACGGGTGAAGGCGATAATAAAGGGAAGTAATATTTTCTTCGTAATCCTTAAAAATCACATTATAACATTTTGTAGTAGATACTATCGTTTAGAGCAAATCATGGGAAAATATTATATAATAAGATTAGTAAAATATCTTACACCTTAGAGGCCAGAATAAAAAAATGTATAAAAACCGCGCACTTAATTTTATTTTTTTATTTTTTTAGGAGTAGGTCCAGTAGTTTTTGAGTTTATTCATTACAAACAAAAGTCTTTTCTCTTTATAATATTAGTATAGATAAATCTAACATTTAATAGGCTAAGGAGTTATTAAGCTCATGATTGGATTGGATTGGATAAACTAAAAATAATTATGCCAACTATTTTTTCTTCCCTCTATTTTATCCTTTATTCTCTACGTACACTTTAGATTACACCCTATGTAGTTGATAGTAAGGCATACAATGATTTGAACGAAGCATAAATGAATGAGCAACAGGCAGGAAAGATACAGGCCGCCCCTATTCAGTAATTGCTTTCATAATAAACTAAAAATACGTATATTCGCTATGGCCTTTTATGAATGTTACAGGGATATAGTATAGTTTTTTAGTATCATTTTGATTTTTAATTATTACTTATAACACTTATTAAATAATAATAATATATAACACTATACAGAAATTGGTTCTTTAAAATACAACATAGTTATGTATTCTCATTTTGAAAATGGTTTGTTTGAAGTTTCTTTCAATTACATAATGAATATTATATCAATGTATACGGTTATATAATAAGCTACCTGAGAATCAGAGCCTTATCTATAAATAATTTTACCTCTCGAAAGGCTTTTATAAAATCACTGATTATTTAAGCGACAATGAAGCCTGGATTTAAGCGATTCGGAACTCATACTATGTTTAGTATTTACTTTGATATTTATTTTTTGAAATTAAATGTAATTGTTGTTATTTTATATTTTATATTTTAAAGATGACAAAAAGAACTGTATTCTGAGTTTCTTTCGGGGTTTCTTCTCAGGATCGTCATCTTGGCTTTTTTTCCGACAATCATAAGAGTTTCTTGTAGTACCTAATTGATGAATAAATATTTTGATTTTGATTTGATTTTTGATTTTGAGTCGTAAATTTACTTAAGTCACTCACATATATTGTGTAAGACAAGTAAGGGGATGAAGTCGCGGGCTAAAGCCTAGTATTACTAATATTAATAAAATATTATTGATTTATTATAAGAGTGAATATATTATATCATCATTGCATTATTTATTTACCATGTCGAGGAAAATGATAATGCTGCTGTGGTAATTCGTTGAATAATTGTAGATTTTGTGATATCGTTGCATTTCCACATGTGAATGGTTGTTTTACTTATAATAACAATTTAAAAAAAAACATACATAGCACATATTTACATATACAGTAATTATTTAGTATTTTATTTATTGTATACTAAATAATTACTGTATTTTATTTAATGTTCAATTACAAACCTGCGTCTGCCGAGCTTTCGAACCTATAATACATAATATTTAGTTTTCATAATGTTTGCATGTTTGCAAGTTACACCTTAAGATGAACATATCAAACTCAGTGAGTTTAGTATATTCAACTTATGGTAGACATATAGGTATTTGTATCGTATATACCCTCTATACTCTGCTAATGTTTCACGTTGTTCGAGACAAACCCTTTGAAGATAAAGCGCTTATAGTAAAACGTGTGTGCATGTCCCTTAGCCCAGTTTATTTTTACCGTTTTGAACGCGATAAAAGGGATCTATTTAAAACTTTACGTTTTCAAACGAGAAAATTTTCCCATTCAGTTTTATTGGACAGCTGAACGTATTAAAGCTTAGATAGATTGACGGATTGATTGTTGAAGCGGGGGGAATTTAAGCTTAATTAACACAAGAAATGCTCCATTCATTCAAACGAAAATTAGTTAATTTCTCTGTTCGGAAAGTTTCAAGCTATGTTAATTTAAAAATTAAAACCGAGAGGCAAAATTTCATGTGAGCTGTAAAGGCTGTACAGATTCCAACTGGGTTAGAGGCTTGAAAGTATTTTACGGTCAGAGTATTTAGTGACTGGATTTTAAATGTTAATATATATTTATTTTTTGTACAAATTATGAACAGACGAACATACTCTATGTTAATATTAAATTAATGCGAATATTAAAACAAAACCAAAATAAATTGAGAATATTCATAGATTATTCAAAAGTACATGACTATGCTCTGTATGGACTTGACTTTCTGAGTTATTAATAAAATTCAAAATAAACCAAAAAAGCAGACGTTTACTAGTATGTTTTGATAGTCTATTATGATAATAAAAATCCTTTGTATGATAGACTTAACGCACTAGTAACAATAAAACCAATTAATTGTTAGTATTTACATTAGATATATCTAATCTATATCTTCTACGATATCTATACCATCTACATCTTCCATATATTCCATATCTTCTATACATAGAATGACGGCAATGGTGCTGGTTTCTACACTGCAGAACAGTGACGAGCATCGCTTGCATTGGGTTGGAATGTCGATGGGTATATAATATAAGGCAAGAGAGGATCCTCTTACCTCTGCTAACATTCATGATGGGCTGCCAGCATTGAAACAGCCCCAACAATATCCAATGTCCAAAAGACATTGTAGTTGTTATAAACCAGAATAGTCTTACAGAAGCTACAGAAAAGCTAAAAAATCTTAGCAGAAAATTAATTAAAATTAATATAAAACCAAACTTACACAGTTAAAAATCAGCATGAATATGATTGTATTAAAATTTAGTACTGAATTATTTATTTATTAAATTACATAATATTGTTGTTTAATTAAAGTTTCTTATTTCATTTTATTTGCTTTACTTCGTCTTAACCCTACCAAACTAATTTTAAATCAGGTACACAAGGAATTAGGACAAATTTAAGGGTCGCTTGGTATTGTGGAACGTTTTCAGGTTCAGCAACCAATATTATTTGATGTGACCCTAAGAAAATTAGGTCACTTGTCAATTAGGTTGTAAACTTGAACTGTCGACATTAAAATCGGAATTATTTGGCAATGTCTGTGGTGAATCAGTGCTAAAAATATGTCATGTTATTATTACACACAAATTTATTGTTATAATTATTACGACAACATTCTGTGAAATAAATGCGCATTTTATTGTTTTGAGTTTTATGTTTTATCATCAAGATTTATTTACATTAGACACGCTATTAGGCAACTGGTACAATATTTTTCGGTATTTTTTTGTGAAACTAAAGACCACTTCTTAGTAAATCAACTTGCACTTGTTGCTGTTGCATATCTCATGGTGTTGCTTATGTGTCTTTACAGTGGCAACCACATATTATATTATAATAAACCAGTGGCTCGGCCTGCCTACCTCACTTTACTATAAACAGTATTTTGATTTGGAAAAGTTAATAACATTTCTTCTAAAGTGTATGTGTGACATTTTCGCCCTTACTTTGAGTTAGTATTTTCTTTCAAGACTTTTTTGAATTATTGATCTTGCATTCAATAATTAAATTGATATAAAAATTCCATTTGCTGTATACTTAACGTAAAGAATTTACAATACTTAGGTATATCATTAGATATATACTCTTCTAAATTGTTTAAAAAAATATGTCAGATTTATGATTTTTATCCGCAGTAACTATATACAAGTGCGTTGCCGACCTTGGTAGGATAAAGGATGATTTCTTTTTTGTCGAAAAACAATTGGTGTTATACTTACATCACGTTGGTTTTCTATATGTGTAATCGTTAAGTACCTCATTGACTATATTTTTTGTTCATTTTTCTTAATTCGTCTAAAACGCATATAAAGAACTTTTCTGTGAAATGTTGAATTCGTGATCGAGCCCACAAATAATTGTATGCTTGATCTTATTATTATGTAAATGCCAGAGGCACCGAACCATCTGTACATAAATTATGGTAGGCCGATACGGGCGGCAGCCATGCCAATTGTTGGTCTCACTGTTGCCAACAATGGTAAATGCAACGTTTGTTAGTTGCATTTCAGATTATGTTCAGTTGTTTGTAATTATATATATATTATTATCTGTGTACAAACAAATAACTGCTTATTATTTGTATGTCTCACTTTTTTCATCCGTAGTCTGCCTTTTTGAGACATCAAGTGGACGGACAGCTTTATTTTCAAGCTTTACAATATATAGAAAAGTTTAAATTGTAGTAATTAATTACCCTATCCCTTAGGACAAAAGATAAGCTATTCGCCGAGATAGTCGCCGAGGCTATGCTTGTTTTATAGGCGACCGTAGGTGCCTACCCCAATATGGTCTGACAGCCTGCCTTTTGATATTTATCATGAAAACAATGATGATGAAATCATTCTTACAGCCATTCGTTCAAATACTTCCCTTAAAAAAGTATTTTCAACAACATCTCTGTTTATAATTATCAAAACTGAATGCGGAAGACAATATTCGCTTTCAACGCATACAGATCGATAACAAACCTACATTCGGTTCCGTTCGTTATTTCCTGATGACGTTCATACGATGGGAACTCTTAATTGGGGCAAGTGTTAGTTCAAACGACATAGGCGAGAGTTTTACGTAACTTTATGCGCTTCCAATAAATATAAAAGTAATTTTGGAACAAAATGTTTTCAGTCAAAAATATTCAAAGAGAAGATAGAGCAGAGAAAAGAGAGATTATTATATATTGTATAGATAATACACACGAGTGTGATTGGTTTATTAGGATGAAGTCAATATGTCAAATCAAATAAAACGAACAAAAAATAAACTTTTATCTCTTTACAAAATGGGGCACTTCATTCACGGCAGTTGTAAATAAATTCTTGAGTTTTTTTATAAGTTTTTTTTTATAAACACGAGCTGGCTTTTGGGTTGCAAGTGCTTGATACGAAAAATGATGAGGGCAAGGTAGGATAGACTTTGGCATCTCTTGTGTGTTATACTCAAGCAGTATAACACAACACCACGCGTGATAACAACAGAACAACAACAGTGGTATTCTGTAAGGGGTCTGCAAATTTTTGACTGCAGGATGCAATGCTGCTTTGTCACTATTAAACTATGGTTATAAGCAACTAGGTAATGGTTTTATCTTATTTTATGTAGAACAAAGTCGATTACTTTTTTAAAATAATTACTGTTTTAAAAGTACTATAATGTAACTCATAAAACTAAATTTTTAGGCGTTAAAGCGTAACAAACAAACTCACTTTCGCATTATGAGATAATTATTTTAAAGTTACTAAAGATAAATTTTTCTTTCTAAATATTTAAAAACATATTCCCCTTTCGTCAGTTATATTTGTAAATATTATTCTTTATCTGTTTAGTTAGATCGTCTAAATATGTGAGCATGTACCTATATTTTTAATAAGAGCACGCAACCGACGACAGCTAACAAACAGAAGCTTTCCGTGGATATAACTGGCTATTGTTTATGTAGTGGCTTGTTACGATGCCATAATGCTACAACTGACCCATATACTCCCCTCGGCTGTTATATTTTTGATGCAAATCAGGTACCTTTGAAATCAGGGTGCGGGGCATCATATAATTATAATATAACAACGTGTAGTGTTAAGAAAACACGATACCTACCTAATATAATTATGAATTGTGTTTTCTTTGTTTGTAAAGTAGAATAAATGTAAGACTCTTATCGGAGTTGAAACTTAGGCTAAATCTCCAAAACTCTTAAGGGGCGTCTTAATTGGCCACGATCACCATCGTACGATCCCATCGTACAATGGTGATTTCATTTTACGCATACAATGATTACTCAACACAAAATGGTGGCGATGGCGGACCGCGAAGAGCAAGCCGAGTGAGTTCGTATTACCTACTATATATTTTTAGAACTTGTTGACAATGTAAATTGTAAAAAAAACACGAAAAATGAAATCATCGTGCGATGGGCATCGCGCGATCGTGGCTAATTAGGACAGCGCCTTACGCGATCATGGGTTTTTCAGCAATATTTAGAATGAACCTTCAAATACTTTTCAACATTTCATAGTACATTTGGATCAGATTGAAAATCTTTAAAAAATAATTTACTTTTAAATATTTTTAGACTATTTTATATTTAAGAATAGGTACTTTTTATCCTATAAAATGTTAGGTTACTGCCCTCAGTACATTTTCTGTATTTTAATATCCCTATATTAAAATACAGAAAATGACGCCCATTTTTATAATAGGTATATATCTTTAGACGATCCCTGGGAACCCAACATTTTTCAGGATAAAAAGTATCCTTTTTAATCCAGGTAATAAATTTGCGTTATTGAGGGACAAACATACAAACGTAGATACTTTCGCATTTATAATATTACTAGGATATAATCTTAAATTAACTAAGATTTATGTCATAAGATTTTACATAGTACTTAGTGGCATGGGAGAAAATTACTTTACTTGAGGTGTTTTGTATTCATAATGAAGACATAGCCTATTTCCCTATCCTAGTCCTACATGATTAATATTGTTTTGATGTTTGTACTGACTTTTACATCGAAATATACACCTCTGATAGTATTACGAGTACCTACTGAAGCTTTAGTATGTTAGTTATGGCTTTTTAAATATGCTATAAACATAGTGCAACCGTCAATTCTATCGCTTGGGTTGAAAATAAACTATATTATCTTTTTTTATCGTTTGCTTCGACAATAAAAGTTTAATAACCGAGATGGCCTTTTAGTTCCCATTTCTTATGCGTACTTACTAAAGTCATAGTATTCTTATAAAAATTACTGAAGTGTTAGCGGGAACAATTTTAACCATTACTACGTGTACTTGACCATTACTATGTAGGTACTTTATTTATTTTTTTATTTATCTTTATTTTACTATGTACATGTGACTTAGTAGGACTCATTAAAATTGACAAGAGATCGGAGAAGATTTATATGTTCGCGCGGATTCGTTACTCCTATCCAACTGCGAACTATACTATAGAATTTTAGTGGGCAGAAATCCCACATATACCTCGATCCCTATGGTTAACGGGGATCAGAGTAGCCGATTTTCGCAAGTAATTAAAAATTATAAACTAATTCTATTGAGCCCAAACATTCTATATCTGCTGTAAGTTGTTGAGGAGTTGGGTATCCCGTAGACTACTTCATGCTGCAGCATCAGGTCAAAGTTACCGTGTCATTGAAATACCACTGAAGTAACAGTATACCATATTTCACATCAATCGAACTTGTGGAAGGTAAGAAATGGATTGATAACCTTACAAAATTTAAACAGATCTTTATAAATTATAATTAAGAACGATCACGATCACGTAGCTTTCAAACAAAAAAAAACTTGATCAAAATCAGTCCATTCGTTTGGGAGCTATGATGCCACAGACAGACACACAGGTCAAACTTAATAACACCGCTATTTTGCGTCGGGTATCAACTTAAATTTTGTTTGGAATTCAATAAAATTTGTAACGGATATTTACAATTTACTGGTTTTATAATAGAGAACAAACAAAATAATTTATAGTTTTAAAAATTTATGGTTTAAAAAATAGTTTAATCAATTGCATGTGTCAAAACAACGGCAGACCTTCCTTAAATGACTCTCGACGACAAAGCATCCCGCAATTCGCTGAAGTCGTGTTCACACTCGAGGCAGACGCACAAGTCAACAAAGGGCTTCCGCTTCAAGTGATTTTCCATCGCAAATGTACCGCGCTAATCCATTTATATGACAGTTGGCCCATGTGCATTGCCCAGGCACAACAATGAACGCCGTTTACCGTTAAGAAAAATGAAACAGTCTAATCACGCAAAGGAAATCCGGTTTTACAATTCAAAAAACATTGAATAGTATTGATAAAGATTAAAAATACTTATATCTAGCTACTTTATGTTGCGTGTCTCTTGTAGGTACTTCTTAGTATATAAAAACAAGATTTTTAGAAATGTAATAGTCAAAATATTATTAATTATATATAATTAAGTTGTTATAAGTAAAAACATTAATGTATATTTTCTCCTCATCCCATTGAAAACCTTTCATTTACGATACATATTATGAGGTATAATTTATGCAGGTAAATTTTTGAAATGTATAATTCTATAATGAACCTATTTACGCTATAAGGGTATGTACTGAGATATGTTAGTATAATGTAGGAAATGGAGTGTTACGTGTTTTTTTATTACTGGCTAAAAATTAAATTAAGAGTACAATAAACCGAAACAAAATTTTTGGAAGAAAGATAGGATGTATCGGCACATTCCCGCCGATGCAATATTAAAGTATAAAAAATACATGTTTTATCATAATTTCAATGTCGATAATAATTTAACAATTCAGTGAAACTAGTGAAATTGACCCATCGTTTAGAAATAAATTATATTTTATCTGTGAATAACAAACAGATTAAACTTAAGATACACTTATTTCAATAGAAACTGACAGAACGGAAATAGAAATGAAAAAAATAGTACCAATTAAAGAAATATCCATCATAATAATAATTTTATATTTTATGATTAAGCTTTCTCTAGGTCTAGTGATTTAATAGAATAGTAGAAAGGTAACTGTTACTACCTATGTTTTTACTAAATGGACAAGATATCTCACTAAGGGCCTCTTTCACCAACTACAAGTAAAGTGTTGATTAGTTACTTTCCAAGTAACGCTAATTTATTTATTTATTTATTTATTTATTTATTTATTTATTTATTTATTTATTTATTTATTTATTTATTTATTTATTTATTTATTTATTTATTTATTTATTTATTTATTTATTTATTTATTTATTTATTTATTTATTTATTTATTTATTTAATTGGCGAGTAAATGTAATGTTACGAGTATATTGTTTCAATTTCATTGAAATTACCCTTGAGTAATGCTACTCGAAGATGGTGAAACTCGTACGCTTTCTTACCGGTGACTTTAAATGGCGGTTAGCCTACTTGACACTTTACTCAGAGATGGTGAAAGAGGCCCTAAGAGTCATATTAAGTCTTTAAGTGAAAAGTCAAAAACGTCAACTATTGAATGTAAATAAATATTCGCCATCAGATACACATGGTTTCTGTTTGAGGCAAATTTATACTTACATCTCTCTAATTGATCTATTATAAGATTAACAACAATTTTAATTGGAGCAATGTGCAATAATATATAGAGATAAACTCAGCGAAGCCTACTTCTCAGCGGCGAAGTGAAAACAACCGAGTTTCTATAAACTTTGACGAATGCCAGTTTCATTTAGTTCGCTGGCTGTCAGCGCAAATGGTAGTGTTACCACGTATTACGTTTCACATTACTTACTGACTGACTCTTGAGTCCGCTGACCTGATGGCCTCATTGTACTCAATCAATTGTTGTGTCCTTTCCTAGCAAACGCGCATTTCTTGGAAGGATTTGCATTATGAACTAAACGCTTTATACAAATCGAAGTCATATATCTGAATAATCCAAGAAAATCCCGATGGATGAGTGGTAAGGGTGCTTGCCTTAACACTCTGTCTTAGGGGTTCCGGGTTCGATTTCCAGCAGGGTCACCATTGGAAAATATTTTTTAAAGAAATCTCTGGTTTTAAATTTGGAAAGTAGTGACAGGCTACACTGCGTTTCGCACTCGTTTGGGCAGCCCGTCCGGTCCCTTACCACCGTGTAATAACAGCATGTGAACTATTGTGTTTCGATGAGTGTTTTGAGGGTGATTTTTGATATTTTGTTCGACCCCATCTGTTGCTGTGGACTAGTGAATAGTTATCTACTAGTATTAGGATTCACTATTAAATTAGGTATATCTTAGATTGCTTATCGATGGATTGCTTTTTTGACATAAATGAAACACATTAAATGAAGTCATTTGTAAGAATATGCCACAGCCCACAAGGGGCTTTCAATATTCTATTCCAGTGACGATTCTTTCTTTTTGGTTATTTCGTTAAAGGATTATCTCGTTTGGAGATCTTTAGTGGGTCTGTGACAAATGCAGCTTCACTCAGTTATGGTCAAACGGGTCTCGAGATCTCGAGCCACCCACATCGAGGCGAACGACTCTTTACTAGTATTTTCACCGTACATAATAGAATCGTTTCTCTCGACAAAAAACGTTCTGCATTCAGTTGGCTTCCCGCAGGCTGGGTCGCCTCTGACTGACTGAATGTGGGGCCACGGAGCGTTTAAATTAGAATGGAAAAATCGACGCCATTTCCCATGACGATCTGGTTAAACATTGAACCAAATCAATGAGTTAGACTGTTCTCTAGAAAAAACAAACTTTATTCAACATTTCTAAGGCTATAATTTGTTCAGCACCATCTATTGTCGATTATTACTTAAACGGTTATTGCAAGTAAGTCGAAAATTTATCATCCATATTATAATAATTATAATAAGTAGTCAGTCTATGACTCTATGTGGTCGTCGTTCCGGTTCATGGCCTGAATAATTATCTCGAACCAAATACTGTAAAAATAAATTTATAAAAATATTGTATACTTAAAATTAGACTTTACCAAGAATTTTACCAATTGGTCCATTTTAGGACATCCCTAAAATAATAATAGTAACTCCACTTGGGGTTGATATATAAATCGCACTTATTGTGGCCCAACACTTATTTTCAATGGTAATGGAAAAATAATTGTTAATGACATCACTTGCAATCGTTCCAATTTTCCAAGAAAAATTAGGTCAACAGAAAAATACCTGGTTCATTATGTTTGTGGGGCATGCTTTTCAGGTATTTTATTAATTCCCCACAGGTCAACTTAGTTGGTTGGCGAATTGGTACGTTTAATGCATTTTTCTGAGTAGTTAAAAAATAATTATCACGTGTTAAAGTTTCACTGATAGATAGATAGATAGATAGATAGATATACTTTATTGTACACAGAGTAACACAAAAAAAAGTGTTAGTGTTAGTGTTTAATCATTAAAGTTTAAAATATTGATGAAAACTGAATCGCAGTATCTTTTGAAAATTCGCCTAGGAACAACAAGCTAGCATGAGGTTATTCCGACATAAAAAAGTAATATGGGCTTATTCTAGCTTAAACATTAATCATGTTGCCAACAAACAAAAATTGTAAATAGAGATAAGGTGTCAAAACTGGTGTCAAAAGGATATTCTTAATAAAAAACCTTAAGCTTCGATTTACCTTCAAGATAATCGTTTCACTTGAAAACACGTCATTGAAAAGAAGCAATTTACCTTTGTTTACAAATATCGGTCAAGACAAGTTAAATCTACAATCCATTAGCAAATGACACCATTGCGCGCGCACCGCATCCGTTGAAAACAAACACCATACAAACGCATAATTTAAATGCCTTACATACCCGGAGATGGACGTTTGTTTAGTAACTAGTTTATTAATAGTGTTGTGTAGTTGTTATCAAACTAGATACACTTGTTTAATATTGACCTATTTTTTTATTATTTAAAATAGTTATCCAAAAAACGGCTAAGACAATTGAGAGATGTCTTTCTGATTGGGACCTTAAAGAGTTTATTTAATTGTTCCCCTTAAGACCTTTCATGATACCCAACATGGGTGGTCTACCTGCTACCGTTGCCGATGGTCTATTGAGTAGATGTCAGACATACAAAAGCTTGTATGTCTGACGCCTTATAAATTAATATGAACATGAATAACTTTACCTATCCCTTTACCTTATTTTTCCATCAGGATCAACAGTAAAATATGAAATAAGCAGATTCCCAAAATAATTTATATAATGTTACTTGTCTAATAGGTTCGCGTACGCGAGTTCTACATCGCAATGCAGCGTTGCCCCTACATCCACGAGATGAAGGAGCGGCTGCTGGGCGCGCCAGTTGAAGGAGAGACGAAGGAAGCGCTGGTCCATCCGGCGCGAGATCGTGGCCTTGAACAAGTGCCGGACCCACAGGTCGGCACCATCGTCAAAGTAAGTTGTCACCTCTCATCAGAATGTTTCAAAATTCATCTGAAAATCTGATAAATAATAGGCATTGGCTAAGTTTTCGTAGAAATGACATTGACATTTATTGAAATTGTTATTAGGGCCAAATTACTTTTTGTCAATCGTTTTTGTGATGTTATACTATTGTTTCCCATGTTTAGCGATCCCATTTATCCGATATGCGAATTTTCCTCTACAAGGTATTAGGTACAAGGTAACTATTGTGTAAACACGTCTTGTATTGTCAGGAAGTTCTTCTACAGCCTTAACCACGGATAGCTTGGGCCTTGTTTATACATTATCTTAAACAATAATAGAAAAAAAATATTTGCAAATTAACTTTATTTACAATCTATTGTCAAGATATTTTTATAAGTAGGTAATAAATTATGTAATGTTATTTTTTAGAACATAAAAACCTGAAGGAAATTAAGTGTAGTAAACTTTAACATTAACACTGTCTCAAAATTCTTTTCAAAGTTTACCAATTTCCTTGTCTTTTAATTTAACGGGTATAAAATATTTTAGTCGATTAAATAAATAAAAGTGTGAATCAATATAATTATATAAAGAAAAGACTTAATGCAGTAAATTTTGTATGTGAATGTAAAAACTTTTCAGCTGAATTCCGACGGGTACGGATCGCACACGTCGCCGGCGCGTGCGCCGCTCGTCACAGACGAGTGCGACGCGCCAGCGGACGAAAGCGATGCCCTTACACCTACAGAAGCAATACTGCGCTATAGGACCTGCTGTCAACCTGAAACTGCACCTAAAAATGCCAAGTAAGTTAATCCAACTATTCTTTGTCGCAAAAATCAACCGACGTAGCGTGCGAGGGCGCTGTTGTAGTGCTTTACACGTAAAGAAGACTGTATTACATTAAATTACAAGTTTTCTGATTACACTAGACAATGTTTTCCTTTTC
This sequence comes from Synanthedon andrenaeformis, assembly GCA_936446665.2. NCBI lineage: Eukaryota > Metazoa > Arthropoda > Insecta > Lepidoptera > Sesiidae > Synanthedon > Synanthedon andrenaeformis. The sequence goes on along the minus strand of OW387781.2, from coordinate 4,284,689 downwards.
ATTACCATACTTGAAAATTGAATTCAATGAAATAATTAATTTTGAAAAAAGTTGCCACACATTATTAAAGTATAGGCCACGTCGGTTGACTTTTCCAAACTTGTGAACTCTTGTGAACTGTATATGAGATATTGGGGGCAGTGCTGATATCCATGATACCGCCATTTTAAGCCGATTTGAATTTCCGATAAAAGTAAATTTCAACAACTCGTATCAGATTTACAGAAGTTGTTGAATTATGCATGAACCAAAGAGCCATGGATGAATTATTTATGCTCTGATCCCGTAATAAATCAAAGTCGTACCAAAGAATTATTATCACCACCACCTATTTATGTGTAGGGTGCATGACGAATTCGAAACTTGCCGTAAGCATAAAATTTAACGATTAACAATCGACAATAGCCGGCTATTTAGAACTTCATTGACCATTTAGACCAATAAAATGCCATTACAGAAGTACTCTAAAAAGCGACGGTGGACAATTTAAAAATAAATGAAGGGGAGGAAGCTGTAATCAAAGCGCTTCCACGTCGAATGGACAATCGATTGAATGCTAACGAACGTACGCATACAACGTACAACGCCGAATACATAAACAATCACAACACCACTTTTTTTTTATTAGAGATGGGTTTGCTCTTGGCCAACAACCAACTGTGTAGGAAGGATGAGGCCTATGATGGAGCGAGCTCACCCAGAAGATGCCTATTCACTCGAACTTTGAAAAGATTTGGGTTATATGAGCTCGGAAATACAGACGCCGGCAGGGAGTTCCAAACCTTGGCAGTGCGCATTATAAAGGAAGTTTTAAAGCGCTTGATAGGTGAGGATGGTAACCAACCGTACGTTAAGGGGTCAACCGTCAACAAAGGGGAGGGCGGTATGAGCTCATGTAGCTCATGCGTTTTGGAGTCATTTGGGCAGCTCTTTTGGCGGCAGTAACCACCCCCTTACAGAAAACGATCGTGAAATAACAGCACTTGTGCTGTTGTGTTTCGGTGAATGAGTAAAGGATGCCAGAGCCGATTTTCCCTATCCCTTTCAAATCTGTAAACAAACTCCTACAGGGTAGGCAGCACATTAGCACTCCCCTTGGTGTTGCTTGTGCCCTTAGGCGACGGTAACCACCTACCATCAAGTGAGCCGCCAAAATGTCTGCTTTATATAATAAAAAAAATATCCCTTAATTCTACTATTGTCGGCAGCGCACTTAAGAGTACCTGTATAGTACTTTTGTTATTCAATTCAATTCAATTTATTTATTGCTAAACCATAATGTATATACAAAGATGTTAAAAAATATATAAAAGACCAGACATGCAACTTAAGGGATAGTATAGTATAGGCATTGTGAGCCTCTTTCAGTGAAAATATTCCCCATAAGATAATTTATTTAAAATATTCTATTCGGCTTTTGTAATTTCCCAGTGGTGAAGTGTGACTATTTGTATAAATCTTTATTTGCGTCGAGTAGCTGTCTCGCGAATCGTTATTAATTTTGTTATATTACGATTAGAACAAGAAAAGCAGAGAGCCCTAAGTTTTGCACTTACAGATAAACTTTTTGAAATTTTAACAAAGGCTATTATGAATATGTAGGTTCTTTTATTATATTTTTTACTTACAAAGGCTAGTGCTTATATTTAATTTGTTAGGGACCGATATAAAGATAATTTAGTTACTTTTGAGTTCATAAATATTTTTATATTAGATTATGGCAGACAGGTTGACGACGGCCCATTTGAAGTGCTACACTAGCTAAGCTTTCATCCCCATAATGAGAGGATGAATTTTTGTAATTTATATTACAAAAATCGTCCTATAGGGCTAGTTTTATAGTTAACACAACTTTAAGCTTTCGATAGAACGAAAATTAGAAAAAATAAAATATACTATGCTACATAAAAAAAATGAAGGTAATACATACGGCACCATTGTATAGCCTTAAGTATAACCTAACAATGAAACTAGACTAAATTTGACTTACAAATGCTAGCAACGATTAATAGCTTTGTTACAATTTTGAATACAAACGTATTACAAACATGGAGCGAGTTAGACAAAAATTATTGAAGCTATCAAGTCTCGTTTTACGGTCCCATAAATGGATGCGCTAAAGCCAGACGACCATAATATTATGTAAGTACGCATTGTATGCAATAACGAACAAGGCCGAGTTCTTATGGACATTATGTCATTGACAACTTTAACGCACAATTAAAATTGATAACGACACATTAGTCATTTGATATTGTGATTATTGAACAGCTCGCAATTACTTGGTTACATCAGGAACTCATACGCAGAATGTGCGATTAGCTAGAATGTTTCTAGACGGTTTCTTAGCGTGAATACAATTAATATAATTTATACTAACGAAACCCCGTTCGGCTGTTCTGACTGCAAATTTTTTCTGCTTATCGCTCTTTCCATTATTGAAAATCGTATCAAAATCCTTTCGGTTGTTTAGTTAGCAGAAAAACAAACAATACAGATTGTAGATAGATATGGAAAATACAGAGATTGTTTATCTCTAGCTTTATTTGCTTTTTTGCATTTTGCATGTAAGTAATTCCCAATTTACCTTGAAGTCTTACTTTTAAATAAACTCTATTTATAAATAATGACTGAAAAAATTGACTCATTTATTTTATAGACATTTCATTACAAAATAATAATTTGGCAGCAAACTAGCATAACCAAAGCAAAAGCAAATAGCAAACCAATATTCATGGAAGTTTGCCATTAATTAACTCGCCCCATTGGGTCATTAATAGGCTGGAAACTTATTATAGAACTATGCATAATGTTTATTAAAAAATGTGTAGTTTTTAAATACCATAGAATATAGTAACACTAAAGGCAAATTTCGAAATAGTGAAGCTAACTAATTAGGACATGTATGAAGATTTTAACATAGTTGTGGTGCGTATTTCAATAATTATTACATATTGTGTCCACGTAACAATAGAGTGTGATCTATTATCAGCTAAAATATTGCTTAAGATTGTAGACATTTTTTACGATAATGACATTAAACGGAAATAAATCCAAAAATTATATAAGAATTAAACGCTGCTTTTTCAGTTGTTAAAATTATAATAATTTTCTTTTCTTACTGATTTTATCTGTTATATATGTGTGAGGTAGTAACATAGAAGGTAATAATAGAAAGGGGTTTTGTAAGCTTAGATAATATGTAGAGATTTATCTCCGGAATCCATGTAATCTTGTATACTTGTAAAAGCGTTTGTCTGACTGACTATCAACGTACAGCCCAAACTACTTAAGTCTAGAAACTTGAATTTTGGAACATGAGTTTATTTTATAATGTTAGCATCCGCTAAGAAAGGATATTTTTTTAAATCGTGTCGTCACTGTAGTCTAAAGACACAAGCAAAATCAGGGGGCTTATAATTATTTGTATATGTTTTTTTTAAATCAGAAAACTTCCCTGCACGTACCTTGTACCAATCTAAACGTACTTGTTATACGGTTCAATGAACTTCGGCGTAAACGGCGTCTATTGAAAGGCTTATACATGCGCACGGCTCTCATCCTTTGAGACACTTAATACTCAAGGCGTCTTTTTAATGTGAGAATCGAGTCTAAGGTGACTGCATAAGGCCTGTATGTGCATTTGCATTGTTAGGGCTGCCTTTATAACAAGTAGTTTTGTGATAGGGGTGTGTTTTAGGCGAGGTAAGAGGCCGAGGCAAGCGAGGGGCCGGGTCAGTGGGTCGCGCGCGCAGCCTCCCAAACTCCCGGAGAGACGCGCCTCTATCGACCGCTTCCCTGCTGACCTAGGGCTGTCACGTGCTGTGATTTTATGTGTTTTTTTTTAATAAACATATAACACTAAATAAATATATATATATATATATATATATTTTGACCACCACAGACAAAGTGTTTTGTAATGAATATACCTACTTGGTTGTTATCTATTGGTTGGTTGCTAACAAAAGTATAGGATATAACATTTTCTATCTAAATTTACGTAAGTGTATATCTATACAATATAGATTTGGTTATTTTTGAACATAAATAAAATAACTTTAGAATTAAAATGCAACAAAGTATATTACTAATAATTTAATCACATTAAAAATACTTATCTGAACAAAAAGAATTATTATTTATTCTTATCAAGTTCCGGGAAGTGAGTTTTAGTAACTTCATCCCAGTATTGAACAGAAAGTCACGCTATCGATAAAAAAACGTTGAATAGTTCTTCTCTGAAATCAATTTTATATTTTCTGATGTTTTTTTACAAATAACTTTGTTTTCACTGCAAAAACTGTTGTGTTATGGAGACCGAGCAAGTGATATTAGAAACCAACTATTGTGTTTTCGATGGCAGCCCCCCTTCTTTTAAATAGGTCTTTGGTATCTCATCTACTCGGCTTTTAGCATGTCCGTCATTCAGAAAAAAATATATATTGAAATTTATTTTGCATTCCTGAACCTTCCCCTCATAAAAGTCGGCATTATTGTAGCATTGTAAAAAAATTACGACCCTCTCGCATCTAACAGTGCAATTTAAACAAAATAGGGTGCGCTCGGAGGGTTAGTGCCGCCCCTGCGCTGAGACGCGCAGCATCCCTCACTGCGCAACTCTTAGCGCACTCAAGCCGGAGGCTCGGTCTTGACGCCGCACTTCGATATTTCCGGAACCTTTTTGCCTTGTGAGAGACCCTCGTGAGCCATTATCCTTGCCCTTGCCTTTTCCCTTGACCCCGACCGTCCGGAGATGGATTCCTTGTAATTCTTCTGTTTGTCGGTGAAGTGTTAAGTGATAATGGGGAAGGACAAGCATCAGCCGACGGAGGCTGAAGTGAAGGTGGCGACAGTAGATCTAGAGGCGGTAGACAATATGGCGACCCTGCCCGTCGGTCAGCACCGCCAACAGGGGAGCGACATCGCTATCGCCGAAAAGCATAATACCGCGAACAAAGAGATGGAGCTTAAATGCGTACAACCGAAACCTTTGAAAAAGTATGTCTGTACTACCGGGTTTTAGATTATGCTTTGTCCTGAATTTTGCTTAATAATTTAAGATTACATTATTCGCAAGATCAAGATTAAGATTCGCAAAACATATTTTAGAAATCGCGAGCGATGTTTATAAAACAATTTTAAATTATTTATTAAATTTGGTAATAAATAAATTTGAAAATTTTGTAATTTAATAATCTTTGCTAAAAAATGTCAATCCATCTATCTATCTATCTCGGGTCCTACCATGCAGGCCTAATCTAGTGTGGGTGAAACTATACTACACTAGCGACTCGCCCTCGGCTTCGCACGGAGTTGAAATTTTCAAAAATCCTTTCATAGGATATGCTTACGTTACAAAAGAAACTTAAGTTCCCAGCTTTCTAGACTTAGTAGTGTTGATAGTCAGTCAGGACAAACGACTTTATAGGTATAGATTAAAAATATGACATTTGATAAAAATTAATATATAAATGAATATAATAACATAAAATACGTGGACGTAATCGGATATTTGTTCTTCCTTTATAGGACATCATTATTTATCGTCTCAAGTTTCATCTACGCAAAGCTGCTCGTTGTGGTATGCATCGCCTATGTCATCAGCGACGTCATCACCCATAATTTGCCCCTCTATTATTACGAGGGATTCTTCACCTATCTCTATGGAATGAGCATATTGTTCCTGTTATACGTCTTCTGCTTCCTACTTCAAGGTGAGAGAATTTAAATGATATTTTATATTTAGCCCAATCAATTTTATTTTAACTTGATATGCCATAAAACTACTATATAAATCAATTAACAAAACAATAACCGTTACAATCAGGTCAAAGAAATATAGAGATATATTTACTTAAAATGTTTGATGCTTTTACTTAGAAAGCGCATGCTGTAGTGGAAGTCCTCCGAAACCGAAGCCTCCTCCAAAAGAAAAAAAACCGAAAAAAGAAAAAGAAAAGAAAACCAAAGACAAAGATGGAAAAGACGGCAAAGATGGAAAGGATGGTAAAGATGGAAAGAAAGATGCCAAAAAAGATGCAAAGGGAAAGGATAAGGACAAAGAAACAGGAAAAGAGAAGCCGACCAAAGAATCTAAGAAGCAAAGTCAGTTCCAGGTGAGGCAAGAGGTTTACTTAAATAAACAGCACATCCATTAAATTGTACTAAAAGTCATCGCCCATTCACGTGTCGCTTCGGGTGTCGTACTGTGTTAGTTAACCCATCACATTTATTATTATTTTAAACTTTATGTGATTTTGTTGAATTTTTTAATCGCACACATATTACTTGAAACTTAAACAAGCTTGTTTTTGCATTTCTTCAAAAATATTTTTTTCGAATACGCTTTTTGTAAAAGGATGTCAACCCGCATGACCCCGTTTTGTTTACGCCGCCTACTTTTTTGTTTTTTCCATATCATTTGGGCAGGAGGTGTATCCCCGTAAGATGCGTGATAAAGTTCGACAACAACAATTACAGTTGCAAATGGCGCAATTGTATGCGTCTGAGCAGGTGAGGTCCTTGACGCATCAGGCTTGGAAGTTTCCGTATTGTATCATTGCGAAGAGCTTTGGATGTGCTGTTGTAGTTGATGTTCGCAATAGTGCTTGTGTTTTGGCTGCTGTTCATTACTCTAGCTTCCTCATACCTCGACCGTACCTACAAATTAGTTTATTCTAAATGGTACATTGGCAAATTGTAGATTTACTACCTAATTTACAAATTGTCAGAAGTCCACATTTACATTAACACAAATGAAAGGTCTACGTAGTACTAATTTGCATCAATTCTATATGTTATTGTATTTTCCAAATTTGGTACTAAAAATGAATAATTATGCCAATAAGAAAAACTATTATATTAGAACTGTATATAATTCGCGATAATCATGACCATGTCATAGTAGTAAAAGAGATGTAGTTTCATTATTTTCTGAAGATAACTTCATATGATAATATTAAATAGTCTTATTTGGCGTGTTATTAAATTTAATTTTCTGATGTTAGCAACAAGACGTTGTTGAGTTGGAGGCTGGACCTGTGGCGAGACCGGTTCGCAGGCGTAAGACTTCGCAGAATGAACACAGCCATGGAAGCTTTTTCCTAAGAATTGGTGCTATTGGTAAAATCTCTCTCATACGACAATGTAATATGATAAAATAATTTTATTTTAATATTATATTATATTTTTTTCGATTTTAGCTTTCGGTTTGGGTACAATGATTTACAATGGCTTGGAGTTCGGAACTTTCTTTGAGTTACCATTGGAATCACCTTGCTATTTAATTTTGAAAGGCGTTAACCCTGTTCTTCAAATGGTTTTTACTTTCATGCAGATGTATTTCATCTTTATGAATTCACGAGTAAGTTTAAATAATTAAATTGACTTTTTTATATTTATTATGTCACTATTTAATAAAAAATATTATTCCATTTCTCAGTTGAACATCCATCGTTTCAAAGTAATTGCTCGATTCGGTCTCATGCACGTTGTGGCGACGAATATATGTGTTTGGATTCGCACACTTGTCTTGGAATCGCTGAAAGAGATTACTGACTATCACGTGAAGAACCCACAAGGAATATCCGGAGAGACCGCACTTGGAAGTATGTTTTATTTATTATTTAAGTGGCTTCTTGTCAATGAGATTTAGTAATTATAAAATATAAATAATTGTTTTCTAACAAATTTTCAGAAGTCATTCGAAAGCATACTCTAAGACATTCTGGAAAGGTATTTGGAGCAGCTACCACCGCAGCTACTACGATCGCATCTACTGCTATCACTTCTGCTAAAACAGCTGGTGAACAGATTATGAACGTTGTCACTTCAACAACATCTGCACCTACAACCATAAGTACATATTTTGTGTTAAATCTGTTTTCGTGTTTAACATTCACATTGATGTTTTCTCCCTATTGTACATAATCATTCATCTTCCGTCATGCATGTTCACCGACTAAAAATTTTCTTCAACTAATCTTTTCAGCGACAACACGTCCACGAAATTACTTTAGCGCTTACGTTCCTCAATCCAAAATTGTCGACACTATTATGAGTACCATAGGATACGGTAACGGACACGGTCGTGAATTTAAAGATTCTTGGCCCAATGACAATCCTTTCACTACATCCACTGTCGCACCATTAACAGCGGCTACAGAAAAAGTTACTCAAAGTCAAACTGCCATATTGGAAGTATTCCAGTTTGCTTACGCATCAACTGTACAACCTATTGTAAGCGCTATGTCAACACTTATGCCGTCAGTAAGCTCCGAATCATTTGTTACCGACAAAGACGAATGGGGCAATAGTATCCGAACATATCGCGTAGATGAACCACCGCATTCGCCAGGTTTGTCGTTGGAGTGTCGTATCGAGTTCGTTCGTTTTGTTTACGCCGTTGCACTATTCATTTGCAAGTTGTAGGAGATCCAGTTCTGTTATATTCCATTTTTCACTGCCAATAAATGTTAGATATCACTCGAACACATTTTTTTTTAGCAAGAATGTAATACGCATTTATTCTTAACCGATAGACGATTTTTATAATACAAGACTCAAAACGTCGTATCGTTAAAAATAACTGCCGTGCTCCTAGACATATTTTAGTAATTATATTAATTGTTGTTAATAGTTATTAATCCTTATATGTCACTCGCATGTATAGTTAGATTACATTCATTCTTTTTATTTTTAAATGTATTATATAATTACTGGATAAAGATGCTGTTTATATTTATTATTTGTTTATTTTAAGATTTTTTATTTTATTTTTATTTTTAGCTGACAACGCCACGGAAATTTTCGAGTCATTCGATACGTTGAATCCAGCTGCTTTGATTGCCAACATTGATAACACGACAGTGTGTGGAAGGAATCCAATCATGGGCACGATCGTCGCCGATTCAGCCCCCTACTTGTATCCGTTCATCATTGAATACTCACTTATTGGCGCCGCTGTCATTTACGTCATGTGGAAGCACATCGGTCGTTACCCCAGGTAAACATAAAACTTAAACCTTCGTAGACGTTAGATGCATGTAACCATTTCACTAATATTATACAACGCAGCGCAACCAATCACCCAGTAACGTAACTAAAATTTAGTATCATCTTGTACTAGTGTTCCATTATAACAAAATAGATTAACTTGAAATATACGAGCATGGGTAGTCACGTTCGGAATAAAGTCGCTTACGCGACTGACTTGTTCGTGCGGGTTTGGTTGCAGTGTGGCCAACGATGAAGACCTGGAAAGACGTCTGGAGGCTGTTCTGTCCCGCAGGGCTGCGGCGTTGGCGGCAGCGCAGCGAGGCAATCGCGTCGATTGCGCCGGCGCCTCCAAGGGGCTCTTCTGCGGACTTCTATTGCTCGTGGCGTCTCTCATCTGCTTGATTCTTTTCTTCGTCCTTATACGACACCAGGAGTTGAAGCGGCTCTCTATTTATTTGGCCGACGTCTCCCACTGTGCTCTCATGGTTCTATCTATCCTCGCCATTCTGATTGGATTTATACGGTAAGATTTCAAATATTTATCGTGATGTATTAATCCCACATTATGTGTGTAGCTATTTCATGATTAGATTTTTTATTATTGCTAGTATTTATATGTATGTTTTTAAATGTATCATTTTATATTTTTGTTTCGTTGTTTAATTTTTTGTTCTTTTTTTATCCATTCTTCCCTACCCAATATTCCTTTCCTAATCATTTTCTGCTCCATTATGTGATTTTTCTTCTTGTCATCTCATCTTGATTTCTCATATTGTCCTTTTTATATTTTTGATGTTTTGTGTCCTTCTCTTTAAATTGTTTGTAACTTCTACATTTCAATTTGTGTTAACTGCGACTTTATTCACTGAAATATAATTTTCATTATGTATTATTTCGTTCATTCTTTCCCGTTGTGTTTACCATGTTTGGTTTCTTTTTACGTTTCGAAATCAGCGGTAGAACTATGAAATGGAGCTCTAGCCCCCCTTCCTACACCGAACCTCTTCGCAGGGTCCAATCTTTGAAATTCCGCTCCGAAGAACAATCTGACCTCAACGATATTCTGCTCCGTGTCTCTGCCTTCGGATTGTTTGTGTACGCCGTGTTCAGTGTGATCGCCGGAGGAATGGGAGCTTTCACACACGAACCAAATCTACTCGTCATGATTACAGGATGTCTGAGCGTATTTCAGGTGAGTTGCACGTAACTTGAAACTCCTTTTTAAAAACCAAGAAAACTTATGCAGAGACCATAACTACCTATAAAGATATAAAGTACAAACAAGTACGAGGGCTTTTCGTATTTCGTAATTTACATACAAAGTCTGAAATGTTGGCCTAGATTACAAATTATATTTGACATTTTCTACATGTCACTATCACGAGTACCTTCTATCACTAATGATAGTGATACCCAGGCTTAAATATGAATAATGAATGCTTGTTCAGGTTATTCTTCAGCTTCTCTTCATCGCTGACGTGTCTCGTCGTCGCGTACACCTTCCCGAACAGGAGCGCAGTAAGCCAGCTCGTCAGGCTGTCACTTTCCTTCTGATTTGCAACGTCACTATGTGGTTCATTTACACCGTCGAAGCGCAAAAAGTGCTTGCTAATCCAGTAAGTATATTAAATGGCTACTAAATACATCATAAGCGAGTTAATTACGACAACGTGTTTCAGAAAAACTGTATACCTAGTAGTGAATGAACTACTTATTGAAAATTTCTCTTACGTCGTTAGACTTTAAGACTTAAGACCTTTAGAGTTTAAAATTGCATTGATGTTACCAGTCAAAAGTTCTCATTTACTCCTGAAATTTGAAACTATTCTCTGAATTTATTACTTTACCATTGCACATTATTGGCAGGGTAATTGTGATGTTTCTACACTAATAAAGTATGGCAGACGTTTTGGTAGTAGGTACCATGAATTATTTCAGTGCGTTTATAAGGGATTGAAAAGTTCATTCTCCTATTACTACTTCATACATTAACCCAAACCTCCAGTAACAGCCTTAAGTTGTACTGTTACGCATTCAAGTTATTGTTTTACGGAAGTCAACTATCATAAAATGGATCGCAAACCTGTCAGCCACCTCTCATCATATTACTGAAAAAATGTAAGTTCAGAAGCGAATCTACATAATAAGTAACTGAAACTTGATGCATTGTATATTTCAGGTGCAATTGGATTTCTACGGATTCGTCGCTTGGTCCCTTGTTCAGCGCTTCACTCTTCCACTTTGCATTTTCCATCGCTTCCACTCCGCCGTCACTCTCGCTGAGATATGGAAGACCAGTTACAAAGCGCGACTTGAGTGAGCAGAAGGTTGCAAGCGGTTCGAAAGCCATTCGTCATTCACGAATCCTACTCTGAATTAGGGCTTCACCTATTTCGTCCTTATCCGGGACAGCAATTTTGTAGTTAGAATGAGAAAATATATATAAAATTCAATTTAATTTTTACAGTTTATAAAGCGATATGTACTAACTGAATGCAAATGCGACGAATTTAGAAAAAATCTTAGGTACATACTCAATTTATTATTTGATGTGAATCTCTCTAATTGCTTTCCCGGAAAGAGTTAGTTGGTACCATAACTTACGCATAGGAATCTACAGTTCTGCTTGTACTATTACATATAATTAATTTGTTTTCATTTTTCTCACATTCCATAATACTTTACATTTTCGTTACAAAAGTAAGTTTCTTGGAAGACTGACTGTGGAGACTATACTGCGACCAAACATACATAATCTTCAAGATATTTTCATTTGATATACGTAAATTTTACTTGCTCAGTATATGAATTTTCTATAAAACTAGGATTTTTCCATACAGAAAAAAATAAATCTATGATAAAAATAATTTTTAAATATATCGCAAAATTGTAACACACATAAATGAATCCCAGTTGTGAAGAGTTCCCTCCTTTGTTAGAATTAATTTGTGTGCCATGGTTTTAGGGTTAAGGCTCAATTGAAATTTGACAATATTTTTCATTTTTTTAATAGTTACGTTGAGTCGTAAATTCTGTTGTGTCAAAGGGAACATTTATTTAGGTACCCACGCGAATCTTTCTACTATAGGTAATACATTGAAAGAGAAAGTATGGTTGTAAATAATAACCTACGGTACACGTTTAGCTGAACGGTTCGTCGTCGTCATAACATTATTTTAAGGTGTTATAGAAATTCGCTGTATTAAAGTTTCAGAAGTTTTATAAGCTAACAATATTTCAGTAAGCAAGTAGTTTTAATAGGTATACCTATATTGGAAGTTTTAATATATAAACATTTCGGAAAATTTATAAGAATTAAAGCGTAGTTAATTGATATGTCGAAATTATATCTGGTGTACTTAAACATAAGGTAAACACGAATATTTGTTGATATTTTGTCAGCAGTAAGCTGCCTGTTAGGTACAATTTGTTTGATTATTGCATTCGGTATCATTTATTGCAAAGGGGCCATTCATTAAGCAATTTCTGCACATTTTCTCAATAGCCATTAGCGTTTACGAAGTTTCAAATAATAGCTTTAGCAATTTGTAACAATAGTGAAAAGAGTGAAGAGGCCAAAAAGTGAAACGTAGATAGAGGGACTTTAGCATGAAGAATTCAATATTTTTCTCTCTTCATATTATCACTAATAACAGGAGGTCATTACTTGAAATTTTTCTCTACAAATATTTTGTGCAATCTATTTTTGTAAGCTATGGTGTTGGCGTGTCGTTAACGCGTGATATCATTTTGGTGTTATGGATTTTGTATATTCAATTATTTATGAATAATAATATCTAATAATTTTGTAAAATATATAATAAACTTAACAATTAAAATTATAAATTAGTTGCTCTAGGTGTGAGGGCAATGTGTGCTTAAACGTGAGATTTTGAGTGAATGTAGGTATATTTTAACTGGTATAATACTTGTAATAATGTTATAATATGAAATGCGTAATTTATTATTAACAATAACTATTAACATTTATTGCAATAAAGATCTGCTAGCCCAAAATTTTCCAGTTTAGAAGGCTCATGGCCATCACTGGCATTGGGAATCATCGAGGAATATACCAACCGAAGAGTTTGGCTTGTTTTATCACTGCCGATAATCTTAACAACAGTCATATAAATTAATAGTAAGTCATTTGATAAACTTATACTATTTCTACATATTAACGACTTGTTCAATTTTGTAGGTGATATTTATAGTGTACCTAAATGTTTCGAATATGATGTAGGAACGCTTGCCCAATATGAATCTTGACCTATTTTGGTACTTTGAACAACTGTGTCATTCTGCGTACATAAAGTATCTAATAATTTGCCATTTAAAAATAAATCACAAATAAAAGTTAAATATTTAAAAAAATTAACAGTTCAATATAGGGAAGATAGAGAAAATAGCGAGCCCATTTTCCCCATACCTTCCCAATCCCTTATTCTTAATCCTATTGCGGTCGTTAGCGCACTTGCAATACCTGTGACGTTGCTTGTGTTATAGGCGACGGTAGCCATAGTAGGTGGAAAGTCCGACTGTCTGTCGACCTTAACATTTAAAAAATCTTGCTTTGTTCGGACATTTTAATTAGGTATCATCAACTCTGACAAATGTCTAACACTATTGTGCCGTTAAGGACTTATCGGTAAGCAAATATAACAATTTATACTTGTTTACTATTGGAGAAATAATATGAATCAATTTTGTTAACTTTTTTTATCATTAATTAATCATAACATTCGTTACGCGTAGTTACTTTTTAAATTAGTTTGACATGGTTGTTCCAAATTCCATAGTAGATTAGAATTCAAATTGTTCAAGACTACCCAATTTTTGAAAAATAATGTAGGTATGTACCGATAATACAAAGTTTAGTTTTAACATTGACTAGTACTACTTATTTGGATATACTTACTCAATCAATGTTGAATAGATACCAAAAATGAAATTTGGAAATTTTACTTTAAAGTGGTATTAATATAATTAATGTAATTAAATATAAATGTCTATTCGAATAAATCAAAGTAATATATGTCATTGTTTGTTTAATTTTTATTCTTCATAAAAAAGAAAATTAAGTTATACCTACGTAATTTTTAATAACAAACAGAAAAACATAGTTTTTATTAAACTAAGTTAATAATTTATTGTAATAAATTATTAGCTGGTCAGTTTTCTTGCACTAAATTTTAAATATTTAGTGCGTTCTTTAAAATTTACTAATGCTACATTGGCTACATAAGTTATTGGTATTCTATGGGTATTCTGGGGCCCACTTTTTAATATTCTAGTCGGTTTTTAGATGAAATACACAAATAACCACAGCAATGAACTAAATACTAGATACGTTAGTATCTACTTCTTTGATTTAATATTTAGTTTGTGGTATCCACTATTGACTGTATCTGTGATCCTCCTTTTGAGTATATAGTTTTCTGTGGATTATAATGTTCTCTCCTGTGGAAGTTATTTATTATTCAGTTTTTGGCTTAAAAGTCTAGTTACCAGGCCATAAAATTCCAAAATAAATACCACAGTTTATTTCTTAATATAATAATGAAGTACTCTGTGTTTTATTTATTATTATTACTAACCCAAAGACTATATAATCACTACGTGATTGTATGCAATAACTAAATATAGGTTGTCTATGTGCTTTTTGTTCTGTTATTGTAATGGTATCCTGACGGTACCTACAGATGTGAAGAAATTTAAAGAATAATCACCATAAAGAATCGCATTATTATTCCTAAAAGTAAGAAATAAATAAATTACATATTGTACTACTTTGGTTTCATTGCATTATTCCCATATTAAGGACAATTAATAAATAATGAAGTAACTACTAACCTATTCTGTGACGCATACATACTAGTTCTAAATTAAAAATTCAGATGGCGCTAAAAAGCGTTACCCGTTTTGACGGCTAAGATAAGTCTCTATTACCATATATAATTAAAGTACTTTGTGTATATAGTATATAGGGGAATACTAGCTACTGACAGATCTGACAGTGTTGTTTTTCTGTTTTTATAATAAAATGTAAAAAAATAATATTAATATTTAGTAAAGTTTTCTAAGTACTACTATAATAATTTTTTTATTACTTACGTAGTAAATCAGTTTATTTTTTCTTGCTTACATATTTTGAAACTACAAACTATTACTCAACAATTTAGCAAGAGAAAATATATAAGTTTTACCATGATATTGCATTGTGGCTTACTCTTATTGCTTTTAAATTGCGCGAGAACAATCAATTTTGAAGAGGACGATGGCACAATTGCCCAATTTGGCGAAAGATTTTCTTACTGGCCGTCTGTACACAATGCGGCGAAATTAATACACTTACGAAAACGCGAAGTACAGGAACAAGAAGGTCCAAGTGAAGGAGGAACAAAAGAAAGTACGCAATTGCAATCACAGCCGAAAGCATTCGAACAGCCTCTACAAAGTTTACCCTCAGAACATGAAGCTTCAGAAAATGTTAAGCCTCCTGCCTCTGTGCCACCTTCAGAGAAATCTAAACCTAAAGTCTCAGAACCGGTAATAAACCCAGTTAATGGAAGCAGTGTAAATCCAGAACAACCAAAAGGTGAATGTTATTTTTAGTTTCATTTTTGCTTAAATTTTCCTGTATGACTCATTGTTTTCTGTTAGATTAATACAGATACATTGTATTATAGCGAGTACTTATTGAAGTTGATAGCAAATGGCTTGCATCATTATTTCTGTTACACCATGTGTTGATTTATGTAAACAGATTGTACCAATGTTTATTTGCAAAGTTATCTTCAGACTAAAAACAGATGTATCAAGAGTGTTAACATAACAGCCATTTGTACAATTTTTTTTTGAAGTGTAAATTTCTTTAGGTGCGTTGGGCATTTTTGAGATGGGAAAAAAACCATTGAACTCATGACACTGTTACCGTAACTGACACCTCTGTATATAAGTATGTACATATATTGGTAAATATTTCCTAACGATTCAAAAAATACACACGTAATTGTTCAAGTTTTCACTTATGTCGTCACTCCCAGAGTGCCACTGTTTTTTAATGACTGTCACAGTCAGCCTCACTGTTAACTTGATGGTAGGTGGGTATAATCATGTTTTATTTTTATGTTTAGGTTGACATACAGGCTGATGGTCCACTTGATGGTAAGTGGCCTACCGTCACCTATAACACAAGCAACCCTTTTCTCTATCCTTTATCCTAATCCTAAAGGATAAGGATAGAGGCTCCCTTACTCACTAACCGTTATTCACTTTTAATAGAATATTTGATAGAAAAAAATAGCCAAATTGGTCCAAGTCATTTTTATTTATATAGATTAGACAGGCATTCCTAAGTGCTATTAGAAGATGTATATATCTAATATATAAAATTCTTGTGTCGCAGTGTTTGTTGCCAAACTCCTCTGAAACGGCTGGACTGATTTTGATGAAATTTTGTGTGCTTATTGGGTAGGTCTGAGAATCGGCCAACATCTATTTTCCATACACCTATATGTTAAGGGTGGTCCACCCCAAAAATTTTTTATTGTCAAAACAATGTTTGCCGGGTCAGCTGTATATTCTTCCAGAGATTACCCTTTACATATAACAAAGTTAAAAAAAAGGTTAACAGTTATATTACTAATTAGTATAGATAAAATATTTGGTGATAAATGGAGTTATGAAAATAGGTAATTAAATTAAACGCTTCTTTCTAATTAAAAGATTATACATTAACAAAATTCTACTCTTGGGTTTTGTTAATTTTACTCTTGGTTTTTTAAGTTATAGTAAAAGTTGACTGAGCATCGTGTTTTCTGTTTAACTATTTTTGTATGAACCGAAATTTTATGTAAATATTTACATGATTGATATCTTAAAATGCAATGTTACAGATAATATAACAAGCAACAAAAATGAAATTTCCTCTCAACCAACTGTTGTTGCTAACAGTACCAAAGTGAAGAACAATACATCTGATGTTAGTACTGACCCAGTCACACTGGACATAAATAGTCCAGGAGTTGTGAAGAGGGGTCTTATTGTCTTCGGAGGATTTGCTTTGATGGCAGTTACTTATTTTATATTTTGGAGGTAATTTTTTTTTATAACATAGGATAGATAAATCTTTAGTTGTCATTGGTACTAAGAAGCTATTACATAATTAAAATAGTGTATCCACTAATAAATCTTAGTATGTGTTTTGATTAGTATCAGGGGATATAGTTTGATGCTGTAGTTACCATATGTATCATCTACATCCAAAATTTTTATACAGCACTCAATAGCTAAATCATTTGAGAATTATTTGGTTTATCTTTACAATCTTAATTGTAAAGATCGGTGAAATATTACTTGTATGGTACATGTGGCCCTGTCCAGCACCTACACCCCATTTTTTTAAAATATAGCCATACAACAGAATTGATAAAATTACACTGCACATTAGGGTCAAGGCCATATAAAGAAAAATGCCTTTACTGTGTAATTCCCAAGTAAACAAATTAGTGAGGCGTTTAAAGAACAATGAATGCTTGTTAACTTTTTGATAGTAGATATGTATAATATATCCTGTTCCGTTTGTAGAAATTTAACAAAGAAGTGTTGTTGCAAGGTCTAATTAAAATTGTGTGATAAAAATAACTAAACAGACTGCTATGTGAAATAGAAATAAGCTGTGTTTATTTGTGGATTCTCGCGTTTTGAATGCAAAAAATGGAGTTCATAGAATGGGGCTTCTTTATTAAATTATAGTAATTTACAATATCTCTTTTTAAATTAGATCCTATAAGCTGTAATAAAAATTTTCGCCTATAAATTAATTTACTGTTAATTGCTCTCCCAATAACACGTTCACAATATATAATAATATGGTAATATGCTCAATTATATGTGCATAATTTCCAGGAAAAAGAAAAACAGCAGTGACTCTAAAAACACCTACAATGCATCAGATGCAAACCAATTCCGGTATGGAGTTCTTTACTCGGAGGACAGGAGAGACAATATGGAGTTATCACAGATTCCTCTCACCATGGAATCAGATGATGATGACGATGAAGACTTAGAGATTTTCGATTTGGAACAAAAGGAGAAATCATTATCTTATGTAAATCTTCAAACGAATGACGAGGATATCGTGTTTGACTCTCAACTCAAGGAAAGCGATAGAGATAATCTCCTATTAGACATAGAAGATAGACATACGGACACTTTGATTAATTGGAGTCGTGACAACAGTAACAAGTCTATATTATAATTTTAATTTTAACTACCCACTTCGAATCTGTGTTTTGTATTTTGAACTTTTGGGGAAATACAAAATTATAGAATGATTTAATTTGTATAATATTTTGTTACTATGATTGCTTAAAGCAATGAAAATGTTAATCAAAATCAATGCATTTTATGTTTAGTTTATGTTGCAAATAAAGTTTCAATTGGCCTCATGAAGGTTGTACTATGTGCCAGAGATAAAGGTGTTATATTTGCATTTTTCAATACATTAAGCTCATTTTTTATTAATTATCAATCAGAAATCGTTTTTACTGTTTATTTAAAAGAATAGATACAATGTTAAAAATAAGTTAAAGATATATCGAAAGCATTTCATTTTTTTTCCTATTAGTGAGTAGCTACTTTTGTCTTATAAATTTTTCATTTAGATTATTTGCAAAACATTCAGGAATCTTATTGCTGTATTATTGAAAGATTATGTTCCTTGAAATGTTGTTTTGTCTTTGGTTTTATCTTGTCCATAATATTTATATTATTTCATATTATTCCCATAATTGAGTAAGAAAAATAGAATTTTAATTTATAATTTAAATTGATGGATATTGATTTGGGCCCTATCTTGAAAAGGTATCTACCTGAGTATGTTTTGCAAAGTATCTAAGGAAAGTTCTTATAGACTCATGTTATTAGTTTTAATTCGATCTTTCTTCTAATGTAGATTATTGCTTGCTGATAATTAATGATGTTGATATAATTTTATTACATGTATTTTTTATGATACCAAATGTTTTTTCTGATTAATTTTTCTTAATACATCTTTGATATCATCAGGAAGCAAATAAAACAATTGTCTTTTAGTTATGTTTTATTCAAATTATTATGCAAATGTACACTAATCCAGAAACTAATTGATTTCTAATTGAGTATTAAATTAAACCTTAGTGTGAAAGATCAGCTGTGAGCTGGAATATTATTTGTATGATAAAGTAATTTTTTTAGGGTTATATTACAGATTCTGTACTTACCTATGTATTTTTTTATAATAGAGTCGCTTGATAGATACCACTAAATTTTAAATAATTGTAAACAGGAACTTTTATTATGTTAAAATTGGAGTACAGTAAGGATATTAGTATATATTTAATCCACAGACTTCATACAGCAGACGAAACATAGGGTTGACAATTACATGTACGTAGAACTACCCGTTGAACATTCTCAAAGTTGACCCCGGTCTGGATTTGAAAATTTTCAATCTAAAAAACTACTTTTCAAATCTAAAAAACAAAAAAAAATTCTAGAAACTAAAATCGGTTATCATAACGCGAAGTATTAAATTGGTTGTTATTGCCATTTTTTTAATAATGTGCATTTAATATTAATCTGAATTAACTTCATTTATATACATTTATATAAACGTACACTTTGACTTGTATTGTAACTGTCATTAGTGTTGTAAATGATTGTAAATTAGTGAGATAACAGGTTGATATTTTTTATTTTTGTTGGCAAAAGTCGTTTATACAGGCTGTCCCGTGAATAGTGGTCAATATCGGATTTATCGATAGGGCAAAAATATCATGGACTTTCAGGAAATCACTATTTACATTTTAATAAAGTAAATAATTTTGTAAAAATTTCAAATAATTTTAAGAAATCAAATTTTCCTAACCTTTGGCTTTGTGGCGCGAATTAGTGGCAAAACGGTGCGTGCAGTGATAAGGTCAAATAGTGTTTTTCTAAAATGCAAAAATAACAAAAATATTATGACGATTAAATATATGACGGTCTGTGTAGGGTTTAATGTGTGATGTTGTTACCTAAGTTAGATATCCATGGACACGCTTGTGGAATAATAATATGTGTTAATTTTTTTGTATCTTTTTTTTTCTATATTTCTGTTTTTATTTCTGCTTGTGTCCCAAAAATTAATAAAATAAAATAAATAAATAAATAAGAAGGTGATATGTCAAGGAAATAAAATGCAAAAAAAATCGTTTAAAAGCTAACTCGAATAAACATATTCTTTGGGGTCATAGATATTTTTGTAAGCGTCAATAGTTCGAACGATACTTCCATAAATTTTTCTAAGAAAAAGTTTGCCCAGTGCTTGAAATTTTTCCTTAGAGTAACAAAATCCATTTTGTTATTTCAGTTTTAAATAATTATTGAAATTTTATTCAATCTAACTTAAGAATTTAATATCATATCAAATGAAAGTTTTTACTTTATGTGTATAACCTATTCTAATACATGGTATTGTTGTAGATATCCTAATAAAATGCAAAGATGGGTGGTATGGCCTATATTTAAAAGTGATAAGAATACTTTATAATACTGATAATTTAATTTTTTGGTGTACCTACCAATATCCACCGTAATAAATTACAATATGTGTTACGTTAGTTGCAGAGCGTCATATTGAGGACAATTTTCCTTGATATTTCAATGAATTCGGTCAGGAGTTAAATAACTGTGGATGTAATTGAAACCAGAAATCATATAATATACATTACTAGTGGCCCGTTCCCGGCTTCGCACGGGTGCAATTTTTTACTCAGTCCAGCTGATAAAATTACCTTACATCGCCATCTGTTAGAATCTTTTGGAACTCACAGATAAATAATTGCTTCATGGAATAGGTATCAACAGATGGCCCTATGGTAATAATATTAAATAATTTGCAAAAAAATAATAAACAAAATGAGATATAAACTATCCTGTCTTTTAAGTTGGACCAAATTACATATAGTTACGAAATTTTATCAAAATCGGTTCAGTAGTTTGGGAGTTCATCACGGACAAACATGTGACACGTAATTTTTATATATATAAGGATAAATCTGTAAGTAAAGCTTAAAATATTACGAGCACATTTAACTTAACTATAGTTAATGTATAACAATAAAACTTAAAAAAAAAGAAAAGTAATAATTTTGGTTTAACGTAAATGACGTATTTAAAAATTTTAAGCTTTAGACTGTGATAATAGATGTGAGAGTTAATAAAATTTATTCTATTTCTATAACACTTGTATTTTTCGGAGATTCCATATTGTTTTGCATTTTGTACTGACCGACATATAAATTAACACTTATTAGATCTCTGTCTCATTACTGTTACTATAAGCATTGTAAGTTGTTTATAATTTAATAAAGATGTTTAATATTTTATTATTTTGTTTACTTTTAAAACAACTTAAATTTGTGTTTTTGACTTTTAGTCACTATAAACTTTCTACCATTAGAGTGTTAGTTCCTAGGTTACTAAGAAATTTTGGTTTGGTGGGATGGAGCATCGTTTTACTGTCCAACATAATTATCTTTACGTCCTAAATTTGGTTTCACAGTGTCTCAAAACAAAAGTTTTTGACGAATTTGTGTTTCCAGTGATGACATAATTATGGAGCTGAAACGTGGTCTCTAAATCGACAGACAGGAAATTTCTAAAATATACGCTGAACGACTAAAATATAGCATATTGATGCTTAGATACTATTTTTTTTTTATATAAGAAAAGAATATAAAAACATTAAATAGGGGATAAAACCTTCTTTTATCCCCTATTTTTTATTTGCTACTCCGATGGCGTTGTTTGTGTTAATAGGTGACGGTAGCCACCTACCATTAAAAGAGACAGTCAACTTGCCAAATTATAGATTTAAAAAAACATTCTATAAGATTTGTCGATTCCAATTTTCACAAACTATAGGAAATAGTATCATGTAAGTATTATATAATATGTGATAGTTTTTAAAATTGAAATCCTTGGAATAAATCATGTAGGTTCTCTTTATCTCTACGTAAAGCTGTACCCACAATACAAGAAGACAAAAGTCGCTGCGTTATCGGACATTTTATTTTGATCTCGTACATTTCGAAGCACGTAGCGGCTGTCTGGGCTTGTACGGCCAAGATATTGTGATAAACGAACCGACACATTGCCTGCGAACGGTACACGACTTCTGTTTGTACTGCATCGTGCTGCTACGGAATTTGATCAAATTATTTAAAAGTTTGTTTTGCGTCTGTCTCGGAATTAGTCTAGTTAGAGTGTCATTGAATAGGTACGCTTATACATCGATGGATGGATTATGTATATCATTCAAAGTAAATACTGTACCTATCTTTAGTTTTATGCTCGTTACATTATGCTTAGCATAAAACTCTATCCCTGATTTTGTTATCATCAGTTTTCTGAATTGACTCCCACCATGGAAGCAAATTTAGGCGTATTATGAGCCAAAATATGTGAAAATTTACAAGCGTAAAAAACATGCTGATTTTTTTTACATAAAAAAACTTCGAAACGTCAGAACAAGTTTGCTATACAGAACGCAAACGCTCCTGGCACACTGGGCCATAAATCATTCAAGCGCTAGGGTTGTGTATGTTCCGCACGCATTGAGGAAACTTTGAGGAATTTTATCCACAATCTGTTGTAAGACTCATTGGAAATGTTGCAATTGAAATTTGTTGCATCTGGAATTAATTATAAACATGTTGATTTTTCTTCGTTTTTAGTATAATTATGTTTCATATTTTAAATTTAATTTTAGGCTGTGGATTTTGTTAAATAAATAAATAAATATGATTAAAAAATATAACAAAATATAATAAAACATATATTTGTAATAAAACAAAAGTTTTATTTACATAATCGATAGTGATGCGCTTGTCATCACAATTCCGATTAGTTTTATGGCCCAGTGTGCCAGCAGCGTTGGCGCATACTATAAGATTCTTAGATACCTATGTCAAAAAATTTCTTAATTTCTAATGAATAGAGTTGATATAAAATTTGGTGGAAAATTAAAATTAACTTGAGACTAAGTATATTTATAACTTGGCTAGGTTAAAATGTATGTAGGTACCTATGCAGTTTTGTTGCATAAAAAGTTAAAATGATTTAAGTTACGCTTTGAGATAGAAAAACACGGTCTTTTTTATCGAAGATAGAACTCCTATTTTTAAATATATAACAATTATTAAGATATTATTTGGTTGAGCTTCACTGAACATCTAAATGTTTAAAACATTTATCACGTTTAGATATTCAAGTTAGATCCTTACTTATTTTTAGATGTAGGTCAAATATTTATACACTTGAGCACCTACAGTTAAAATTAATTAAGAAACGAAAATACAGGTGAATTCGTTTAATCATAATAATTCACAAAAGAATCAATGATAACGTTATAATTATCAAAACACTGCTCCAAAAGCCCTCTCTTGATTAAAATATTATTTTAGACCTTTTTATCCCTTTCTAGCTCTTTAGTAGCCTGAATTCAAAGTTTGGTCCAAATAAAAATTGTTAGCGTTTTTTTATGGATAAGACAATTTAATATGAATGTCATATTGAAAAACAAGATCATGAGAATTTCATATTTGGGGGTTATAAAATTTTTGTACTAATAAGTATGTCCAATTGTCCATGCGATTATACCTAGTAAAACTACATTACCTATATATGAATTAATAATACAAAATTCTTCGAATGGACACAACTTTGTTAAAGCGGTTATCACACTTTACAATTTGAAGGATTCCAATTAGGAAATTGGAAAGTTTAATCGCAGTTAGAACAGATGGGATCCAATTTAGATTTTATTTATTTTCAATTCTATGTCTTCGATTTAGAAATCAATTTAGTGTAGTGTGATTACTAGTTCACTACTTAGGTTCCTAAATTGGAATCCTTCAAATTGTAAAGTGTGATAACCGCTTAACGAAGGCTGTCAAACAACTATTTGAGCTGCATTTCATCGTCTATACTAATATTATAACGAGAAAAGATTTGTATTTTTGTTGGTAACGAATAAATTAAAAAAAAAAAGAAACAGCCTCTGTTGGTGAAAAAAAAAAAAATTCTTTCACCAACAAAGAGCTACATAAACCAAGAAATAGATTAAATATTTTTTCCGCCCTTCACTTATAACTTAACCGCCACTCCAAGGGACATCACCACATCACAAAACGCCCCGCGAGCCGGAGGGTTTGGCCGGCCAGAGCGGAAATGAAAAATAAACACGTCCGGACGTCGCACGACGCGGCGCCGGCCGCGGAAAATGAAGGGCCGACACGACTCGCCAGTTACATAGATTCAATAAAATATTTGCTATTTTATGTGGTATTTACCTACTTTAAATACGCAGGTAGTTATTATTTTATAATTTGTCACGTTACAATAAATAAATTATCGTATTTACGGTGCTAAACTGTCACTTTTGTAAATGATGTAATTTTTCAGAAGTGTTTTCTCATACTTCTCCTGAATCTAGTTACTTTTTCTCATACTCAGATGAATGTTAACAAAAAATGCATAAGTGACGTTGTAGCACCGTAAGTGCGGTATGTCAATCAATAAAGTAGTTTTCTTCATTGCTGAATGCCTTGGTGACATCGGCCACCAGTTGTCCTATCATTCTAACCTGTCAGCTTTCTTCGTAGCAGTCGTAATTATGAGCCATGTAAGGGTACGTTATAATTATATTTTTGGAAAGTAACAAGCGAAGTTATTTTTAATTATTAAGTTTTATGCTCATTAAACTAGTCTAAACTATTCATTATTTTTTAATGTTCCATTCTTTTTTATCGTACATTTTTCATAGGAATTAATCTTTTGAAAAATAAAATTGCAAATTGCTTCGACGTTATCTTCGTTTAACTACCTAAAATAAGAACATAATGTGGTAAATAAAAACCCTTGTTAATCATTAAACACATCAGTTTGTTAACTAGTTAATCATTAAAAATTAAGCATATTTTTATGCTACTCTAAAAACTTTGACATTTGCTTACAAATAAAAAAAACAATTACATGTTAGAATACCTAACAGCAAGTTTCATTTCAATATCTCAAACAATGCTTCTTTTTTTGTGTAAGTAATCACCATATTTTTAACTTATGTATTAACTTGTGAATCTATTTGTTGTATATAATATCAACATGTCTTTTAATGTGAAATGTTTAGTTATGTTTTACATCTCTAATAATAATAAAAAACCGCTGAGCATAACCCCCTAGATATACTGCCTTAAGTGAGAAGGAGGCGAATCGTATTGGCTTACTCTGACATCTAAGTTTTCCACAATGTTTGGTATCTGCTTGACAAAAAGAAACGTTATTACTAGTACCTACACTAACTTAAAATTACTTGAAAATAAAATCTTCGTACGTCGTTGTACGTACCAAAGGCCCAAAATTATTGTAACAGGATGGGGAATAAGCTGTAGTCACGCGTTTAACGTTTACACACCGACTTTCTTGAAGAGCTGTTGAGCACTTTACTTGAAATGTTGATGGATTAGCTTACCTTAACGTAATGAAGTTTATATTTGAATAATAAAGAGGAAAACGTTTTTACGTTTTACAAGGTGGTTGATTTTTATGTGAAATGCAACAGCCGTAGGAGTTATGTAACTCCAGACCTTCGTAATACGAAAGGAGTGTTAATGCCAGAGATCATGCAAAAACTGACCTTACTACGCAATGGTATTTCTTACTTGCTCAATAATATACAGCATATAATTATTATGGGTTCGGTTCCTTAAGTCTACATTTCTGTATAACATAATTCACTAAATGTATAAAATGTAAATTCGATGATCATGATAGGCAGAATGTTTGAATTGGTGTTGAAAAAGCCAAAATGGGAAACGGCCATAGCTTAGAAAAGACTGTTTTGACCAATAGGAATGAAAGGACCAAATAGGTAGTTTTTTTTTGCAGAAAAACCTATTTTTCAGTACCTACAACATAAACAGCAAAAGCTTTTCAGAGTAGGATAAAATAACAAATTCAACTTTTCCTTAGAATTGCATAGCAATGCAGCGATATTTTGACAACAGTGACGTCAATTGTTATAGTTAAAAAAAAACAGTAATGAAACATTTCATATACTTAAACACCTGGTCATTTAAAAGAAATTCTTATTTTTTGGCAAAAGGTTCAAAACTCGTTCTTGATATTGAGATTGTTTCTAACCGTGAGCACATACTTAGTTGATGGTTTTAGCAAAGACGTAACTGATACAACTACTTGACACTAGAATTTAGCTTTGAAAAGTATTATATAATGTATTATAATTAATGTGAATATCAACTCAAGACGTGTTACTAATCAATCGGTTAATGACTATAATTAATTGAATTTGACGCAGTACACGCGACGTACTTTGATTCTAAGTCGCGATTAATTGAATCTATTTATAACCCGCTAAACAATTAACAGTTAATTAGCTTACAAATAAAACACGAACTTTTATGAAAATTATGAAAAGTTCATTTCCAAAGTTGACCATGCCGGGAATCGAACCCGGAACCACTCGTCCAATGGGTTCACTTATAATCTCCTTTTATTTATCATTAGCCAGAAGCGCTTTTAGTGCTTATGAATACTTAGGTATTAATAGTTAAAGCATTTCACATATGAAAACACATTATTGGTTTGAAGTGGTACGGTGTTTACATAAGGTGTGCACAGTGGAGTACATGCTTAACTCTTTCAGTTTGTGTTGCCACTAAGTTTGATTGAAACTCTCTTTATTCTAGAGAATTGGCAAAACTTCCACAATTGCTTTTCTTTGCGTGTAAATCTTTAATGTTCTCTGAATGGGGATATTTAATTTTGATAAGGCCTGTTAGTATTTTATGTAACAAAAGAAACATATGTGGTCCATAAAAAGAACATATGTGGTTGTTAAATATCGAGGTTTCTTCGAAATGAGACACGTACTTGCTTGAGAAATGATTTAATGCGTGTTGAGCAAACGTATGTACAATAGATAGCGTACAATGACCGTATAGATAGTCGGTCCGCGGGTGAAAAGGTGAAATTATAAATTGTGAATGATGGATGCCAAGCGATGCGCCGCGGCGCTCGCGCCGAGGTGCGGGGGGGCGCGACCAGCCCGGCGGGGGACGAGGTTGTGCGTTAACAAACTGGCCCCCTTGGAGCAGGAGCAGCTTCCTGGTCCAACTTCGTTGGTAGTGGGCAAAGCCGGTTCCAGGCTCTGCGCAAGGTCCCTGATGCAGTAGCCACGTCAGCGACCCGGTTGACGCCGTCGTTGCCTGGATAGACAGCGGCGACACGCCCCAGCAGCCATCTGTTGGGGGGCAGCCGTTCGTCCTTGATGAGAACCATCTCTCCTGGCTGTGGTTGTCCTCTGTCTGTGCGCCATTTGTTTCTAATCTGTAATTCTGAGACGTACTCCTTATAATATCGATGCCAAAAATGTTTCTTTAGTGCTTCTATCCTTTTGTATCTGGAGAGCGTGTGAAGTGGAGCCTGATCGACCTGGGGAGCAGGCAGCATAGTGAGTGTACGTCCAATTAAGAAATGCGCTGGCGTTAGAGGAACTAAATCTGATGGATCAGATGAAATTGGGGTGAGAGGTCTGGAATTTAGTATTGCTTCAATTTGAGTCAACACAGTGTTCATCTCTTCGTAATCTAGATGAGCCATTGACAATATATGATTTAAATGCCTTTTAATTGATTTAACTGAACCCTCTGCGACGCCGTTGAAATGTGGACTATAGGCTGGACTAAATTTGAAATTGATTTCATTTTCAGCAGCAAATGAAATAATATCGTTAGATTGATTTTTTAGAAACTTAGCTATCTCGCTGCAAGCGCCCACGAAATTAGTTCCGTTATCGGAATAAATTGTAGTTGGCTTGCCTCTGCGGGCAATAAATCGATTTAAGGCGGCAATGAAGACTTCAGAACTCAAATCGGTTACGAGTTCTATGTGCACTGCCCTCACTGCTAGGCAAACAAAAACTGCAATATATGCCTTCTTCAGCTGACAACCACGACCCTTTCTAGTCGCCATCATGATGGCGCCAGCGTAGTCCACAGCTGTATTACTAAAGGGATAGTCTGCTTGCAATCTTTGCAGAGGTAAATTGCCCATGATGGGCTGGTAAGTTTTGCCTGCAAATCGAAGGCAGGATATGCAATCTCTAGTCACCTTTCTACAAAGACTACGACCATTGACTATCCAATATTTGTGACGTAGTGTTGCTAACAACAGCTGTGGTCCAGCATGTAAAAGAATTTTATGATAGTGTGTGTGATGATTTTGTGATGTGATGTGATGCGTCTAGCAAGATAGGGTGTTTTGTGTTGTAGTCATAATGTGTATTGTTCACCATATGAATCACGTTGTACCTGTTTACATAATATTGCAATGCAGAATTGAGCTCTGCAACAGTCAATAGACCTACTATTTTATTGTTAGTAAGCTGACAATTGGAAATGAATCTTTTTACGTAAGCTATGGTACGTTGTAATTTGCTGAAATTAGAAAAATTGTTGAAATAGTCAATATTGTGATAATGTGATTCCTCTGTTGATAAATGACATTGATGTTTAACTTCGGGTAAACTATCAATATTTATATTTTGTGGTTGTGTGGGCAACTGTATATCTGTTTGATGTAGGAAGAAAGGACCTCCCCACCACAAAAGTGAAGATTGAAGTTGTGATGCATTGAAACCGCGTGAACCTATGTCGGCCGGGTTCATGTCTGTGGGAACGTAATTCCACGAATTTGTGTCAGAATTGCTGGTGATCTCGTTGACCCTATTGAAAACAAATTGTTTTAATTTTAATTTGCATGTTTTAATCCAGCCCAGCACGATAGTTGAGTCACACCAAAAAAACATTGATTCAATTGTTAAACGTAATGAATTTACTACCTTTTTCATTAACCTTGTAGCTAAAAGGGCGCCGCAAAGCTCCAACCTAGGCATAGTTAGCCTTTGCTTGAGTGGCGCCACTTTGCTCTTTGCAAGTAGCAAATGTACTTGTACATTCCCAGTGTTGGACACTGAGCGTACATAAATGCAAGCTGAAAAAGCCTTAATAGAGGCATCTGAGAATGCGTGTAATTCGACCTTTATATATGAGTCACACAAGACCCTACGAGGAATTTCAATTTTGGAAATCTCTGGTAAGTAATTAATGAAGTCATGCCATTGTGACTCAACTTCGGCAGGTAACTGGTCATCCCATGTGATATTTTTAGCCCATAGTGTTTGTAGTATGAGTTTTGCCTGTAACATGCAAGGATTAACCAAACCAAGTGGATCAAACACTTGAGCAATGGTGGATAAAATTGTGCGTTTGTTTGCGTTTTTCTTGTTTGAATATTTGTTCATTGAGAATAATAGTGTATCTTTCTTACAGGCCCAAACTAAACCCAAAGTTTTTGCATAATCATTGTTTAGGCTTAGCAATTCGTCTGTATTGTTGTCATTAATGATCTCTTTGAGGATAGATTGTTGATTGGATCGCCATTTACGTAGATGAAAATGAGCGCCCTCTAACGTCTGAATGACGCCTCTGCATATTTGTATTAATGTGTTTTCGTCATCATTTCCTGAGATATAGTCGTCTACATAAAAATCGTGTAAGATTGTTTCACTTACATCTTTGTTCGTACATTCTTGGCCCAACTGTACCAAGCATCTTGTTGCTAAATACGGCGCTGATGCCGTTCCGTATGTGACAGTGTTTAGTTTGTATTGCTTAACTGGCTGACTTGGATCTGACCGCCAAAAGATTTGTTGTAAACATCGTTGACTCTCGTTTACATAGATTTGTCTATACATCTTTTCTATATCTGACGTTACTACAAACTTGTACTGTCGAAATCGAATTAATATGCTAAGTAAATCGTCTTGTACAATTGGCCCAATATGCTGAATGTCATTGAATGATTTGCCCGTGCTTGTCACCGCTGAGCAATCAAAGACGGTTCGTAACTTTGTAGTGAGGCTGTCCTCACGCAAGACACCGTGATGTGGCATGAAGTATGATATGTTATCGTTTTGTGTAGCTGTGTTTTCTGACATGTGACCTAAAGTCAAATATTCGTCAAGAAAATTTGTGTATTTTTCCTTGAATTCTGGGATACGTTTAAATTTAGATTCTAATGATTGAAGCCTTATTAGAGCTTGATGTCTGGAGTCGCCTAAGGATTCAGGTGATTCCTTTAATGGTATTGTAACTATGAATTTGCCATCTGGATGGCGCTTTATTGTTTGTGTAAATATTTGTTCACACTCACTCTCACCTTTAGTATGGATTTGTTGAGTAGAGGGAACTGATTCTAGTTCGAAAAACTTGTTTAGTTTCTCTTCGAGCTCGTTGTTTGAAAAATGGCAATGGACTGTATGTGATTGATTTGTGTTTGATTTAGTGTTTGATGATTGTATAGAACCTGTGACAAGCCACCCTAATGTTGTTTCAATCAAGGTTGGTTTGTTCTTGCCCAGGGAAATGTGATTGTTTAAAAGGACATTCCAAAAAATGTCCGCCCCCAGCAACATCTGCACCTCTGACGGCTTGGAGAAAGTTGGATCCGCAAGGTGGATGCGAGAAGGAATAGAGAAGAAATTGCAATTAATTTGTGAAGTAGGTATCAACTGGGTGATATGTGGCACAACAAAACAATTGACGTCAGTTGTATAACCACTGTTTGTGAGTGACGATATTGTGACGTCACACCTTTTTGTGATTGTAGAGGACTGATTGTTCAATCCTTGAACTGATAGCGAAGTAGAATAACTGGGTATTCTTAATTTGGCTTGCAAAGTTTCTGTAATGAAACTAGATGTGCTTCCATTGTCTAGTAGTGCACGAACCTTGTGTGTATGACCATAACTGTCTTGAACATTGATTATTGCTGTGGATAGGAGTACTTGACTGTGATGTATGGATGAGAGTATGATACCTCTTGATTCTGTTTGTTTCTGTTCCTGTATGGTTGGTAAAACCACACAACCCTCTGATGAAGTTGTTGCCTTAGGAACAGTGTTATGATTGTGTAATAGTGTGTTGTGCCGCTGTGTGCACAGTCTGCAGGAACTGAGCCTACATCGCTGTTCATCATGTCCTGCACGCAAGCAGTTTGTGCATAGATTTAATTGTTTGACTCGTTCAACACGAGTCTCGATTGGCATTGATTTGAATTTCATACATTGGTAAATAGTATGGCTATTCTTGCAAACAGGACATTTAAATAGTGCTTGTTTTTGTGTTTGATTAACTACGAATGTTTTTGGGCGGTTGTGAGTAATATCGCTGTGTCTGCGGTGCTGTTGTTGATGTTTTGTGTTTGTTGAAGATTCTTCTACGGTTTCTAGAATGTCGGCACGATTTTTTAAAAATGTATTGAAATCTTGTAAAGTAGGTAATTGTGTAATATGGTTGCGTTCCCTTTCCCAATCACGTTGTATAGCTAGGTCCAATCTACTAGTGACCATGTGTATAATGAGAATATCCCAGTGTTCTGTAGGTAACTTCAATGTTTTCAAAGCCCTCAAGTTCCGGTTGATTGAATCTATTGTGTTTCTTAAGGCCCTTGACGACTCTTGAACTACTGGTTGTATATTGAATAATGCTTGTATGTGATTGTTGACTAAAATTCGATCATTGTGATATCGATCGCATAGCAAGTCCCATGCTACGTCATAATTGTCTGCTGAGAATTGCAATGATTTAATAATTAATGCTGCATTTTCCTTTAATGAATTCCGCAAATAGTGAAACTTGTGAATATTAGGTATTGTAGTGTTGTCGTGTATGAGAGATTTGTAAGTGTCGTGATACTCTAGCCAATCCTGATAGCGTCCAGAAAAGATTGGTAAGTTGATAGTAGGTAATTTAATGTTTGGTCCACCTGACGGTCCAATATTATTGGTAGAACTCGTCACCGACTCTGCATCCTGCTCCGCAGAAGCAATGCTGAGTAACTCCTGCGCAGCCGCCACGCAAGCGAAGTAGCTAGTTTCGAAAATCTCCCGTTCCTGGTGTTCATCACCTGGAATTTCCACAAGACCTTCTATGTCAGTCTGAACTGAATCAAAATCGTTGTATAAATCTAGTATTTTATTCAATCGAGCTTTTATTTCAAAAAATTGAATTTTATTAAGAATTTTGTTAGGTAGAAATGTGTCTATATATGTCTTAAATATGGTGAGCTTTGCTTTATGGCTCGCTCTTGTTTTCTTTAACGATTTAAGATCCATTATGTAAATGAATGAATAATAATGACAATGAGACCAATGTCAAACTGTCCAGCTGAAATGCTAAATTAGCACAATTAAAGAGAAAATTGAATAAAAAATTGAATTGAAAAATCATATGAAGCGATACTTAAATTTGTAAATTGGCCGTTTGCAGAAAAACGCGAAGTAGAGGGTAGATTCAGTTGGCAGTCGCTAAGGCAAACATTTGTCTCGCCGCAACTCCCGTAGGCCACGCGATAGGTAGGTGACCTTGACCCCCAGATTTGCTGAAATATTTTTAAAGAAAATCGGTAGAAATTTACAATGGAATTGCACTGTATTGTTCAGAATTGATACAATACAGCATTTAAGACCTCTGTAAAGGAAATATAGATGACAATCGTCGCTGTAATAGGAAAAAAATATATGTGAAAATACGTAGGTATATTTGCAAAAAAGTTGAAATATTTTTAAAGAAAATCGGTAGAAATGTACCATGAAATTGCACTGTATTGTTCAGAATCGATACAATATAGCATATAAGACCTCTGTAAAGGAAATATAGACGACAATCGTCGCTGTAATAGGAAAAAAATATATGTGAAATTACGTAGGTATATTTGCAAAAAGTTGAAATATTTTTGAAATGAAATAAGGTTGAAATCGTATGTTTTTCGAAAGAAATGTCAGCTATATGGACATTGCTTGAATTAATTGTAATAATAAATGTGGAAATTGGATTAAAATATTGACTTTAATGCGCAATGATTGGGAATTAATTGGAACGACTCACGTATGTACCACACTGCGTGTGAACCCCGTATCTTGGTTTCTCAAATAATCTCGTTGTATATTGGCACAGCACAGCACTTTGTAATCCTCTTTGTTTTGTAGTATATTGTAATGTTTTCTTGAAAATTGTATTCTATTCGATGATTGTCGCCGCTCTGTTTGTCCCGCAAACGCAATCCGTATCTCGATCGATATTTTCCTCGTATCTTCCAATCCTTCTTTGAGATATCTTCTAAATCTGGATCCGGCTCGAATCTTGTTAAATATCGAGGTTTCTTCGAAATGAGACACGTACTTGCTTGAGAAATGATTTAATGCGTGTTGAGCAAACGTATGTACAATAGATAGCGTACAATGACCGTATAGATAGTCGGTCCGCGGGTGAAAAGGTGAAATTATAAATTGTGAATGATGGATGCCAAGCGATGCGCCGCGGCGCTCGCGCCGAGGTGCGGGGGGGCGCGACCAGCCCGGCGGGGGACGAGGTTGTGCGTTAACAGTGGTAAAACATACTTAGAGAAGTATGTTTTACAGTTTGCGTATCAGCAAGACAAATTTACCTTTATTCACTACAGAATACCGAACTATTTCGTCTTCATGTGCAGAACCGAGAACCATACCTCAGTCGGACGCATAAGGACCGGCACCGGAGTTCGGATCATCGTCCCAGCGAGTGGTGACCGGTGAAGCTCTAACCGACAGTTGGAGCCTCCAAGCTGATGCTCCGCCACGAGCTCCGATGACCGGAGCCCACTCGGAGTACATGCTTGTATGCCTTCTTTGTTCCCCAGCGACATAATCAGCCAAGCGAAGGCCGGTAACTCCACCGACCCCTACTGCAACCGCCTGAATTACCAAAGGTTAAGCCTCCTACCACGACGAGGTCTTAGAAAGCTGTTTGGAACATATGTTTAATTTTTAAAGTAAGTATCCGCTATAAAAAATTTTGAAAATTACATTTTCGTGCGACGCCGGGGGCAGGTCGCTAGTATTTTATAATTAAAAGTAATTTTCAGTCATAATTAAATCATAGATTAAATTAAAATAAATAAATTTATTAAAATAGATACCTGGACGTATTTCTACGCCTTGCTTACTACTTTTGGCACTAAATATATGTAACTGTGTACACTAACTGTGTAAATTAAATATAATAAATAAATATATTTAATGTACACAGTAAAGTAAACCTACATTGCCTTGAAATTCGGTCTGAAAATTATGCAAATTCTTGTGAATTTTGAATCTATATATATACTGATAGGTTATATTCATTAAAAATCCTTTTCAACTCCACAAAATGTAATAATTAGGTACTTGTGTGAGGAA
This sequence comes from Synanthedon andrenaeformis, assembly GCA_936446665.2. Taxonomy (NCBI): domain Eukaryota; kingdom Metazoa; phylum Arthropoda; class Insecta; order Lepidoptera; family Sesiidae; genus Synanthedon; species Synanthedon andrenaeformis. The sequence goes on along the minus strand of OW387781.2, from coordinate 4,250,305 downwards.
GAGAAAATGAAAAGAGGACAACAATAGTGTTACTGAAACAGATTTAATTAAAACCGATAGCTGATGCCAGAGTTGGCGGACTATTGTTGAAACGAATACAGAATACGCTTTAAACATTCTCAACTTTTTATATTCAGTCTGTTGGTCCGTCTGCAACGAGTTTTGCAGGCATTTTAATTATCTGGCAATATACGGCACAAGAAATAAGTTAAAAAGGCATCACAATGAGAAAATAATAGCTGTAGAGGGATTAGCATTGCGTTCTTAAGTATGCTGCAAAAGCATGGAAGGTTTGTTGTATTTTTTTTTTTCAATAAGATTAGCTTTCTGCGACTCGTTTGCACAATAATTTATACTTCCTCAGGCTTTAAATTATATCTATTCCGAACAGCATCGAATATAATTTATCCTTTAAAATTCATAAATAGAAGGAGTTGGTATGCTTGTTAATTGTTTTGTGAGAGAAATGATACGTAGTTCTATGTAATATTCGTAAAAAGACGATCAGAGCAGCGAAAGATAAAATCCGAAGAAAAAAAACAAATGAATTAAAAAAATACTAAGGTCTTGCAACTTATAAGAGACACATTGCTCTCTTACTGTACCTTTACCATTTTACAATAACCGCACTCGCTAGCGAGAGTGTAAAACATTTATATCGAAAATTGTCAATTGTAAAATTGACATTTTTTCATATCAATGTTTATATTGATATGGAAAACGACGAGTTTATATTCAACGTTCCAGAGTTTCTTAAACAGTCAGATACAGCGTATGAGTATGCTTTATCTGGCTTTAATTATGGTTTGGTGTTCAAGATTGATATGAAAGAGTCCATTCGTATATATTTTGTACAAAGTAGCAATCATAGTTTTTTAAAGTGGGGTCACCTGTAGTAGGTATATAAAAATCAACATCTTATTAACATTAATCTATAACAATCCCGTTAATCATCTCTACATTAACTTACCTGAGGAGATCCACGAATCCCTTTAGAAAATGAGCACCGTCTCCCGGCCTGGGTCGGATAACGAGATAGTGGCGGACAGAGGCGCATTAAAATTAACTTTTCCATTTTGCCGGCCTCTTAAACCCCTTACATTCATACAGAGTATGCTCCCTGATTTTGAATAGCGTTCAAAGTTGAGTATGTTTAAGTAGCCCGTGGCGTAAACGCCGGAGTTTTAGTTAATCCTTGCGGGACTTATAAAAGTTGTCGCTTCATATAATTAAACCCTTGTTAATAGCAATAGTTTTATTTAAACAAATCAAATGGTAAGTAGGCACTGTCGCATATCCTATTAACGCAAGAAATATGCTAGGTGCCGCAAGGGGGCTGCGGTTTTTTTTAGGATAAGGGATAAGGAGCGGATATTACAACGAACTCTACCCTCTGGTGATTAGCACATATTATATAAGCGACATCGATTTAATAGTATGGCTTCTTTCTTGTTAGTATAATTGTTTCGACGAGGTGTTCGCCTAAAGTAAATATTGTAGTCAATAATAGAAATGGTTTGACAAAATTGTAAAGATCATTCTAAACGGCTGAAATTCCGAAGAAAATGTCTGGAAAGTTTTAAAAAATTGAATAATAAAAAATTGTGTTTTTACATCGAAATCGAAGTTAAAGAAAATATTAGTAAATGAATCAATAATGCGTCTGCTAACTTCTGACAAACTTTAACTCTTTTCGCTTGTTATCCTTCTGAAGTTATTTCGCAGTTTACATTTCATTCTATTTGTAGGATTTATTTCGAGTCTAGTAAAGAGTTTCGCTAAGTAAACTGAGTAATGGTATCCATATTTAAAATGTGAATGTAAAGGACATTGTCATTGATCACTTGAAGTAAGATAAAAAAAAATAAGTTTACTTTAATGATAACTTTAAGTTTAACTTGTCCGGCGTTAAGTGGTCAGTGTGAAAGGAAATTGTTTGGTCTAACTGCACCTATTTTGGTGATTTTTTTTATCCTAATCGAACATTTATCTCGCATAATACTTAATAATTTACTAATGACAAGGGTCTTCCGTAAATGTGTTCTTATCCTAATTATTATTTCAAGAGAAATGTATTGTAAGAGAAGGTTAATAGAAGCAGGTAAAACGAAATATAATGAACGTTCCGTGGCTATTTAATAGCAGTTCTCTGCGGTCTCACTATCCCGACGTAATAGGAAAATAATCACTCATTTGCTGCTTGAATTATACTAGCGCGTGTAATGCGAAAAAGATTTGTGAAATACGTACATGAAGATCGCAAGTAGATCACGCTATGCTTATGTAATACTACCAAGAATTAAGATTCGAATAGTGTACTACACGCCTACGTATATTTTTTTCTATGCAGATCCTGAACCTTGGTAAAAGTGTGTGCAAAGTTTCAGTATCTAAATAATAATTGTAGTGGCAATCGAGTTCACATTCTATTGGAGTAAACACTCATAATATGAATAACTAGCGACCCATTTTCCCGGCATTGCACGGATACAAATTATTATCATACGCCTTCCTGGTTTATCGTATTTTATATAGCGAAAACCATATCAAATTCCGTTGGGTGGTTTAGATAAAGGTAGAGGAGAAATATACTTTATTTTATAGTTTACTTTACTTTATACTTGTAGATGTAGTAGTATAAGATTCGTCTTTATATATTGATAAACTGAATATTTTCTTTCTGTGAGTATTGTGTAGGTTATATTTTATTTGTAGGGGAAAGCGATTGACCTCAATCTCATCTGTTGGTAAGTGCCGAAATATACACTAAAAAAACTTAGTGTTGGAAAAAAAAATTTCCAAACAAATTAAAATTATAAATTAACCACCGACTTTCTATTCAGCCTAAACACTATATCTCATCAGATCAAGGTTACCATTAGAAATTGATGAAATCCTTTCGTCAACTAAGAAATGAGCTGATGATCTTCAAACGCCTGAACAGACCTTCATAAACTATAGAACCATCTCTATCACGTCAGTTAAAAAAAAATTGAAAACATATACACACACATCAAGTTTATAACACCCCGTTTTTACGTCGGACGTTAGGGGTTAAAAATTAAGTCTGCTGACCTTTGTAAATTGTAGACAATATGAAATACCTTTTGATGACCAAGCACAACAAACTTGCAATCTTAGATTGGGGATTGAGTTTCTACTGATTTTATTGCTTTTATGGTAAAAACAATGTAACCTTTCTATTGAGCTTCAACACAACAATGAAGAAACAGTAAGGAAAGTTAGAAGGGTATCATTAAATTCTATTTTCTGCAAGTAAAGTTGGTACCTTTTTGGATGTATAATTTTTTTTCCATTAAAGCCTCATGAGTAGTATCGTTACAGTTTTACTAATTTTTGTCTAATAGCGCTTATTACTTACTTAATATGGAAAAAGTGTGGAAATTGTGATATTTAAACTGTAAAAGAGCTTTAAGATCAAGGAAGTCGAGACCTGAGACAAATACTTCTTTGTAAATATATATATTAAAATCATAATTCAATACAAAACTTCGTGAATAGTACCTATTTACTTCATTTAGATTTAAATTTTACATTTCTATTTTCATTTAAACTTGTCATTATTATCTTGTGGTTTCTAACACACAACCTGAAATAATATACTGTTGGTTCGAAGCGGTGATCTCGAATAAAACGGTTCGTTTGAGGAAGTAAGTGGTCGGCTATCTATGCTGGCTTTTTGGCTTTTATCGAAGATAATGCCATTAAATTGTGGATCACTTGAACATGAAATAAAAGTTGACTTAGTTTAATTCAATTTTTATTACGTTACAGTATGAATGTGAAAAAGCTCAGTTTTTTAATATAATAAAGGGTCACAGACAAGCATACAGTCTACTTGATGGTAGGTGGCTACGTTCGTCTAAGAACACAAACAACACCAGCAGTTTACAGGTACGAAGCTGACTTATGGCATGAAAATGTATAGCTATTGCAAAAAACATTAAGCAAAGTACAAATGGGCACAACCTTTATTAATGGCCAGGATGAGGCGTTTCTTTAAGGGTTTCAAACAATTTAAAGCACCCTTAAAGAAACGCCTCATCCTGGTCCCATTCATAGACTACTGGGGGTAGGTGGTCTGTTGGCCTCATTCATTCAGGTTCTGCCCATCTGGACTATGTTTATAAAAAGACTAGAAAAGACCTATTTCTTTCAATTTATTTTGTCGCGAGTTAATAAATTCTAAATTACGAGGGTATTTTCCTGTGACATAATGCGCACAAACTTGGGCAAGTTCTCCCCGGTCAATCGTATGATTTCCAATTTCCATTCTCTTCAGACTGACTTAGAGGTTGATATTTTTCATGACAGCTTGAATTGTTTTAAAAGGAAACTCTCAAGGTTTAAAAATATTGATTAATTGCTGTCATTGTCACGATGTTTTGTTTCAAGTAGATATATGTATTTATTATTGATTTTTATTTTCTCTTTTCTAAATTTTTAACATGACAACATGTAACATGTAGCTGTAGATACCTGTAATTGGTACACAAATGTAAACGTGTTTTTATATCTTATAAGTGTATGTGATTTAGCTAATTTTGATGTGCTGTTGGTGTTTCTATTAAATAAAATAAAATAAATTTAAGTAAAATTTCGATATGTATTTTTTTCCAATACTCAGTTTATATATAAAAAAAAACAATTATAATAAAAGCTTATTACCGTAACTACATCAAAAGAATAGATGAAAAATACAAGTTAATCGTCCGACAACTACAACAAACGCGCAATAGAAACTTTCGCAGAACTTGTCGTTTTTCTCGACGATAAACGGCAAGAATAAAAGCTGTCTCGCAACTAGCAGATTGTCCACGAACTTAAGCTATTATGACGGACAAAAATAGTTGACGAAAGTTGGGGAACTTGGGCCAACTTGGGACTTAACACCCCTCGTTATTGCGTTAGTTGGGCAATATTTTTGTTGTCCAACGATGTCGCGTTCTTACTTTAATAGGCAATTGTGTAACGAATTAATGTTTTTATAGAAGAGATGGAACGCAAAACATACTGAACAAAATTACATTTTAGAGCATTAAAACAAAACGATAAGGAAAACGTGTCCTCATCCTCACGTAGTTTAAATTGAAGTCGTTTTTCGCGTCTGTGTCTGTGTATGTATATGCAAACTCCTCCTAAACCACGCAACGGATTTTGATGCGGTTTTCACAATAACATAGATAATTTTTAACGGAAGGTTTATATTTATGTATACTCGTATATAAATGTTAAGTTGGTTTGGTCAATCATTCAAGAAGTTCTGAACCGATTAAAAATCGGTTTTCACTATAATTTGCTCTAACAGCGTGAAAATAGTTGCATTCTTAGAAGACTGGCCGGATCATGGACGTAGAATGGTCGGATCTAGTAATAGATAAAATAATATAATATGTATGGTGATTAAACGCTTTACGCTTTTCTACGACATGTTATGAGTACGTAATGAAGTTCTAGCATAATATCAGTGTGCATAAAGGCTGTCAGGGACAGAGGATTGGATCGTTCGAACAGGTAAATTAATCCGATGCAATTTTATCTAGTCACTGGATAGCCGTTCCACAATGGCGTCGTCTTTTATTTACATGATATTTGAAACAATAAACATTACAGACAAAAGTTGTAATGATTGTTCAAATGACATAACCTTAAAAGTTTCAGCGACCAGTGTCAGCTTCGCATGGATGAAATTTTCTATTTCTTATTTATTTATTTTAAAATGAGATTTTAAGATTTTTAGACAAAAAAGTGTAAACTTAAGTTTGACCTGTGTTTTTGTGCATCTGTGTATATGTGTTGCTGTGTATTTACCAAGTGGATGGACCAATTTTGTTCCATTTTTTGTTTGAAAGCTGACGTGATCGATAGTTCTCAGCTATAATTTATGAAGGTTCAGGTGTTTGAAGATTATCAACTCATTTCTTACTTCCACAGGTTTTATTGATTTAAAATTTGTTGTTTTGGTGTACTGTTACTTCGGTGGTATTTTCATGAAATTGTAGGTAACCTTGACTTGATGCTGTAGCATCAAGTAGTCTGCGAGATACTCAAATCTTGAGCACCTTACAGAAGATATAGCATGTTTAGTCTTACAGAAGATATAGCAATAGAAAGTCGGGGGTTAGTTTATAATTTTTATTAATAGCTTGCTTTATAATATGTTAACTAAAGTTTTGGGTATGAAACGTTCCTTTTTGATTTGCAACCATTGTAGAGTGAATTAATTGGCCCGGTACAGGATAACAGCCGTCCTCGTTGTCCTTTTGTAATATGACGTGACCCGCGAAGGGTTCATTCTGATACTAATTGAAATTCAAGATATTTTACGGTCCAATTTATTGTACAAGCAAAATGCCACACGTTCGAATTTGAACATCAGTGGCGGGTTGAATGTTCGACTTGGGTTTTAGGCCGGAATTTATTCAACAATTTGGGTCCAGTTATTTTAGGCCATCGACATAATGAACCCTGAAAACGTGTAGGAGTTTAATAATAACAGTTAATAATATGCGTAAAGGTAAAGTTGAAATAAATTGAAGGAAGTCATTATGAAATTACGCTTCATTTTGAACGTAATGTTAATTAATCTCAAGTATTTAAAGTATTTAAGTACGTATAATATTTATTTACCTACTTGAAGATATTTATTTAACTACTTGGCATCATCTTTACATAACAAAATATTAGTTACATAAAAAATATTAACATGCCTTCAGCCATTGTAATATTTCTTATATTCCTAATATCTGAAACTTAACTTACAAACTTTTAAATAAAAGGTTTTTTTAGTTCGGTTTTTAATTGCCATTCTAATATAATAAACTGAATAATTATGATTATGCTGTAATTTTTAGCTTAGAACATTTTATCAATAGAATGTCAAGAAGTCACCCCTGTCTATCCCATAAGTTTTATCAAAACAAAACCTTCGCCAACAATTGCGAAGTCGGGATTCCCTGAAGTATCAATGTGCGCGGTCACTGTTTCCAAAGTGAGTTGTTGTAAAGAAAAACAAGGGTTGAGTCAGATCGCCTCATTGATGCCCAGATCACGAACTCACTTTGTTAAGAAAACACCCGCCCGTCTTTGATATCGGCGTTCGCGATTTTTAATGCATATCTTGAACGGAATTATTGATAAACAAATCGGATTCGAGTAAAGGTTTATCCCTTTGATTTTTTGTTTTGACAGTTCTTTCCAATTTTATCTTTTAAAACCTTGTCTAATGTTCATTTTTTGTGTAAAAAAATATTTGTATTGAATCTTCAATTATTTTTTACATTTTTTATTTAAATTTTAAATTCATTTTTATACATAAAGTTGTTCGTGAGATTTAGCTTCGCCCGGGTGCAATTAGTGGTTAGCATAAATAATAAGTAGCCAATGTCCACCTGGAAAATTAAGGTACTATTTAAAATAGGTAGTGAAAGATACTCGTATTTTCAAAAAGACCAACGCGGGTTCCAAGATTACACAACCCATATAAAAACATACAAAATCTGCTTTCTGTCTCTTTATAATGATAGCATACTTTTCAAATTACAATTTTTACAAAATTTTTATTTAAGGAAAATAAAAATAATTGTATATTGGTTTAATTTTATGATTTCCTTAAGTTATTAATTTAACTATACATCTCCACAGGCATTAAAATAATTCCAAAATGTCGTGGTAAGTAAATAAAAAATTCTTGCATTCTACTGAGATACGTTGTGTACAAGTACAATAACAGTTGAAATCAAACATTTTTAACCAAAGAATAAGATCCGAGGAAAAGAGAGAATCAAACAGAATTAGCATTCGAAACTAGTATTCAAACTGATTGAAAGTCACGTAAAAACTTGACTCATTTTTCACCGTAACGAGCTTGTCCCTTCCGCCATGAAATCTTCTAGATGTTTCGATTGGCGTACCTCGTATTTCTTGTCCTTCATTCATTAGCAAGTTCAATCAACGGACCACAGCCTGCGGTTATTTATTACCTTACATCCCCAACAATTACGGGGAAGGAAAAACTTTTCCCATTACCGTCTCCTGCGTTCATACAAAAAAAAAGAGAATTTGTACATGCGGTCGTGTAGTGCGTAATGGATTCCGGGTTTGAATTGCGTTTATGCTATACATATAATAAATACATGGGAGATGAGCTTGAGGATATAATGTTTTGACAGTTATAATAATAGGCATTTCCATACTTCAAATTTTTCAATATTATTTGCATTATTTCATTAGTTTTATTATTCACATCCTATAGAGACGCAATATATGTATTTACGCAAAAGGATTTCTTATCATGAACACGTTTAATCAGATTTCTTATGTTTTACTGTAAGTTCAATTATATAGTCAAATTTGCTTTTAAATAAAACCTAATTTAGTCTAAATTCATCATCTTTTTTTGCCTAAAACCAGGTTTTTTTTTCATTATTATTGACTTTACTGTAGCACCGATACGTCTCCGATACAAACCATCAGCCGCGCTTAACTTGTAACCGTTTCCTGCGGCATCTGTCCCAATGCTATTTCGATGGGTTTTCCAGAACTAGCCACCCCGTAAGACATTTAATGAATCACCATTAGAACTTCTATTAACTTAATTCCTTACAATAATTTAATAGTTGCGGGGTAGACTGCCTTACCGAAGACCACAGAGCAAAATAAAAGATAAGACAAATGAGTGAATAAGGGATGCCAGAGCCTTTTCCCCCCTATCCTCTTCATCTTGTATCCTTTATCCTTGAAAATTCTATGCTTTTGTTTTGTTTGTGTAACTAGGCGATGGTAGTTATCTACCACAAAATTGTCTATTTATCTGCCTGCCAAAATTTACTAAGAAGAAAACAAATGAATAAATTTGTTTGATTAACTTTTTGAGGTTCTGTTTTGGACAGAAATTTGAAATTTTACGGGTTGCGTATTCTGTGAGATATTAAATTACTGAACGTCTTCTGTATTCATGATAAAATGTCGCATTTACTTTGACAAATCCGCAATTGTGTGTGCCCGCGGAGCCGAGGGAAGTTTTATTAAATTTCAATGTATAGACTTGTCTTCGGATTGTCGGCGCACCTGCCGACTAAATTACGATGTACGTGCCCGGCGTGTGCTGCAATCGTTAAATCTATGAATGTCTCGACATCCAGCTGCTGAAGACATGGGTATTTATAAAGTGTTTCACTTCCATTATCCTCAATAATTGAAAACAACTGCGTACCAATTGAAAACAAAAAAAGACTTAAGCTCGAATATTCCTAACATTTGTTAAACAACAGGATCTCTTCAAACATGTAGTAGGTACATAGTTAAAAATTTACTGTACTTTTGGTGCTTGAGAAAAGGATCGCAGAACTTATTCATCTGTCTGCACCTTGCCACAAGATCGGCAGCGAACTTATTTTCCCCTGGTTTTGCTTCTGTTAATAAGCTACGAATAGCCGCATACATATTTGTAACATTGTCAGCCCACCTAAAAAATTACGAACAATTTGACTTATTATATATGTTATTAATAAAGTTAATTGTTATAAACCTGCTGTACTGTTAAAACGCTCGAGTTTTCCGGCTCGTTTTTTGAAATGTTATTCAACAACAGTTTCCCTAAACCATCTTTTGTTGCTGATGTTCGTTGTTAATATGAAAAAGACGAATTATCTCTAGGGATGTATGCGCTTGCGCTTGTTCACACTCATACAGCCAAACACTGTTTCGTTCAGAAGTTTCAGAACCACGTCAGGTCAGAAATACGAGAACCACGGGCGAGAGTAGACGTGTCGGGAGTCTGTCCGTTGAATGCGCGTGAGATATTATCCCACTATTGGACGGGTGCTACAAGGGATGATCAAATATATGGGGCAGCATTTCATAAATTTTTGTTGGTCAATCATAATACATTTTAAAAAGGATTCAGATTGACGATGTTTATCTACTTAAGATAGTAAAGTTGGTGATATACAACTATTTTTAATATACCTTTAATAAATACTTTAACAAGTATTGTCTTCTACTACTTTTTATGTAGGTAATGTAGAATAACAGTTCAATTTTTAATTTTATAAATTTTGACACTTTAAACTTATCAATAAATGTTCTCAATCATGGCCCACCGTAAAACTTATGTAGGTATAGACTACTGACTTATGTATAGTATTATGTGCTATACATAAGTCGGTTACTGTAACATAATAACTATTAATTTTATTGTCATCTTACCTTTGAGCTTATATTAATATCCCGGATCGGTCGAATTCCTTTTACTACCACATAAATATTTAGAAAAATATATTTTTAATTTGAAAAACTTCAGACCCGTTGAATATTTAAGCAAGTAAAATGCCAACATTTATTAGGATTACAGAGGTTTCAGAACGATATTAAAATTCCGTTTGTTTGCAACAAATTGAGGAAACGGAAAGGGCTTTTCTAACGAGATAATAATATTTTCCGCACAGGTGGTCCCCGGTCTTTGAATGCCGCTGAATACTCTGTCTGAAAACGACTCGAGGTTAGTTTTACCAATGTATTGTTTCTAAATAAAGAAAGATATATAGAATTTAATATGAATGTATTGCGTAACCACATGAATTAATAAAGATGAAAATGAACTCTCTAATGAACAAAACTTGCCTCTAAATTTCAGGTTTTTCCTCACTTTAAACAAACATTTAAATAACTTCAAAAAGTTTTTTAATTATCTACCATAAAGAAGTATGTTTTTCGATTTGTAAAGTTAATTAATGCTGTATTATCGTCATATATTTGGTCGACAATATTAAATTTATATTTGATTAAATGTTTTTAATTACGTGCATCGTTAATGGTATGAAAACTCATATTAATTAAATGTACGGGCCTCGGGCTAGAGCTGTAATACAAACACAATGTCTCACGAGTCCTCGCAGTCATTCCGGCTGAGAATGGCGCACTCATACATACTTATTTACATTTCATTTGTGAAATTGTATACTATGAACAGATATATGGAGCGCAACTTGGCTTTAGGAATTCGCAAACGTTTTAGATGAGACAAAACTATCAAAATTATAATAATTTTACCATAATATATTATTTAATTTTTAATTTTCATATGCTGATTATTTATTAGGTTTTTCAGATGTATTAAAAAATGTAATCAAAACATTTAGGCTACCTCGGTGTTATTGCAGCGCTCTGATAACCGAGGTTTCAATTAGGGATACTAATTAATTTCTTCTGAAGTAAGTCCCCTACTTATGAAGTGGGATGTAGACCTCAGATTTACGAGGATTTCCGGATTTTAATTTTAGAAACTTAAGCAATTAAATATTTCCTTATTCATTAAATTATAAACGGATTAATTTATTATATAAGAATTTTATGAAAAAACTGGAAACTCGTGCGACACTTTACTACAATTTTATGTTTGAAATGTTTAAAATACTTAAAATAATATTTTGTGTATTCTATATTCTGTGCATCTAAATTTGTATACAAATAAAAAATAAATTTGTAAAAAAATCGTATACAAATATGTAAAAAATACTTCATATTTTCTCGGAAATTTCTAAATTAAAAAATTAAAACGACTGATCAGATTCTTCGTAACTCCTCTATGAATATTCTATCTGGAAATTGTTGGCCTGGTTTTTAAGGACGCATGCATAGAAGTTAGTTTAAATTGTACAATAACTTGCGCCGCCGCCGTGGGAATTAATTAATATGAGGATCTAGTGGTAGGGATTAATTTCATTATATTGTCTGTGAAACATTCTTTTCGAAATTAAGTGATTGTGATTTTGTGTCCATTCTTTTCCCCCTCTTGATTTACACAGATCCAGATACCGTTTTCAGTTTAAGTGAACACTGGACAGATCTTAGATAAACAGGTGCAATTTATTTCCTTAATATTTTTTTATAAGATTTAACGTCTATTGTGCCAAAATCTAACAATATTCTTACAAACGTCTTATGACAAAAAATTAATATTATGAACATATTTATTTATTACACAAAAAAACAAAATAAGCAAATCTAGTACAAAGTTTGACAAGCCCATGGGTCGAGTAGTTAATGTGTTTGCCTTAGTGCTAATCAAGAAAGTTTCGATTCCCAGCAGAGCCAACTTTTGAAATGAACTGAAATGAAATGAAGTTTGCTCGGGTCAGGTTTTCTTAGTAGTAGCAGGGCACATTCGCATTCATAAATTGAGCAGCCCGTGTGGTGACAGTGACATCTTTACAGAAGACCTAACAGTTAAATAACAGCTTTGTGCTGTTGTGTTTCAGTGAGTGAGTAAAAAATCTCTTCTTAATCCCTTATCCTTAATATTCCTAAGGGCGGCAGAGCACCTCTAGCACCTATGGCGTTGTTTGTGTTAATAGGCCATATAGTGTCAGCCTGTGTCGAGACTATTCATTAAAAAAAAAATTCTTCACGGAAATGTTCCACTGTTGTCAATATTAAATATTTTTAAGTTGTACAGTCGCTTACATTAATTTTATATTACTATTTGCAAGAGACTTAAGTATGTTATATTATGTCATGTCACTAACTTCTCATTAACATTAGGTATTGATTAGGTAATAAGCATCAAATATTAGGTATAATTATATACCTACACTAAGCGGCCTATATTAATGAAAACCTTGTCAAAATCCGTTGGGTGATTTAGCAGAAGTTAGCGGAGATCGAGATCGGCGACTTCACTTTATATGAATAGAAATAGATTCAAAAAAATCTAAGTTAGTAAAAGATTTTTTTACAGATATTTGTACCTAAATATTATTTCATTTAGATCTCTGTATATGTATATACAAAATGGCTATATAGACTTAGCAACTAGGGTCCCCGATTTCATTTTGTGTAACACAGATGCGACGTTTCCACTATTTAGAGGAGCATCTATAAGCCATTATATATTAACAAGATCCCCAAGCCCGTCGACAATTTTACACCGATATACTTGTACTGTCACATTTGCGGCCTGGCCATCTGCGGCCACCGAGGCACGTATCGTATCGAGGAGACTGTTTGTACAAGTAAAATATCTTTTTAGAATCATTTCTCTTCAAAAACGCGAACGTGCCAGTTATAGTAATTTTTTAGGTTTTAAAATTATTTCTAGAGACATTTTTTTTCCTTATAAGGGTCACCAGGCAGACTGATGGTTTATTTTATAGCTAAATGTTGCTACAGTCACCCCTTTGATTCCCTTATCTAAACACAAAAGCACACATGCTGTTATTTCATGGTGGTATTTTGTAAAGGGGTTGGTTTATTGCAGCCAGACGGGTTGTCCAATTTTCATGGCTGCGAAAAGCAGTGTGCCCTTAATAGACTCCGACCAGAGTAAACTATGAAATGTTCATTTTTAAAGTTGACTCCGGGGTCCCGTTCCAGGCAAGCACCTTAACTACTTGATCTATTGGCTCGATATGGTACATATTAAATCAATTGTTAAAGAAATCGTGTAATTGTTTCATGGTGTTCAGATATTTTTTAAAACCTTAATAAATAAAATTTCTTCTTTCTTAAAATAAATTCCTTCATAGTCAGCAGCGCACCTGCACCCCTTTGGGGTGTCTTGTGTCCTTAGGTGACAGTAACCATCTACAATCAGGTGGACCGTCAGTTTGCCAAACTCTCTTTATATTTATCCAGAATTATCTTGTATAGGTACTTTTTATCTCAGTAAGTAAATCATATCTTGTGTTTTGTAGTTTTGTACATAATGACGCCATTTTATATACTTCATAATCATTGACGACCCAAAATAGACGCAAAATAGAATATAGAAAGCGCAAAATAGCAAATTCACTAATAATATTAGGAACAATCAAGTAATATATATAATATATATAAAAGTAATATATATAAATACCTATTAGTTGTTGTTTTCTAACAAAGTAAGATTTGAAAGAAACACATAAACTCTTAACACAATTATTTTAACATTTCAATTCCAACGTTACAGCTTTTTAGAAATAAAATTAAGTCAGTGGGATGACTGTAATATATGTGGAAATGTTATTACGAGACTTTTGTACTGTTATTTGTAATTAAGTTTTTCAGTCGCGTGCATTAGTTTCAGTGTTTAGTTTCTAATATAAAACGACGGTAGTGCGAAACCCGAAGCGGACCCATGTCCGGTCTACTCTTGACGTTTATGAGGGTACACTAACATGGCTGGAGGTAATTTGATCTGTCTATAAAACAAGTCTGCTAAATTTATTACCTCTCCCCCTTGTATTTACGGTCGCATTTTCTTTGTTGGGTCAATCATTGCTGCTGCTTGACGCTAAAGAAGGTAATGTTTGATGTTTTATGGCCACAAAATAGTGAAGATAAGTAGTGATAACCGTTTGATGTTAAATGGTTTAAAGGCTTGTCTGGCGAAAACAAAAAGCAACACGCTCGTCACAGCGACGACGCGTTGTCACGTGACGACCGCATGGCGTTTTGGGTGAGAATAACCAAATCCATACTTACGACCAAAGCGAATTTCGGTGAGTTAGGGATCCTATAGGGCACATCTACAGACTAAAGGCCTTGAACATATCGTTAATTCTGTAAGTATCGGCAACACATATGTCATACTGCATCCCCTGATATTGCTAATCGCTACTACATTATTGCTAATTGTTATACAAAAGACAAAGGTATCCAAGAATGCTGATGTTCTTTATAAAAAATTTAGTTCTGACCGATCTCTGCTGAAAATAACTAATTTTTACAATACTCCCACTGTTTCGTAGTAAAAATATTTAGAACCGCGAATGCCTTTCACCAAATCTCTCCCACAAAGTGTCTATTGTATTGAACACAAAGACCCCTGACAGTGCATATCTTTCAGCAATCCACTGTAGCAATTTATTTTATAAATACTCCATCATTTGCGGTTTTAATAAAAGCATTGTTTTCCATTTTGGGGTTCGTAACAAATGATGCAACTGCTTGCCCGGAATTAAATGACTAAGTCGAATTAACTGATTACCTTCATTGAAAATTAATTATTTTAGTTGAGAAATAATAATGTTCTGTATACTTAGTTTCTTATTGATGATTTATTAATTTTCTTCATTGGCATTTACATTGTTGTGAGTGTAGCTATGTTACGAACTTCTTGGTATACCCACCATAAAGTAGAGCCTGCGTATCCCAATGGTTATCAAATATTCATTGATTATAAATGCACAATAAGAATTGTAGTTTGTTAATATTTCACGCGAAAACTCTTTCATCAAGGTTGCTTCTGTCCGGTTCTATTGGAAAGGGCAGTGCTCAATATCGCTACCATTGGTCCCAGAACTTGATTAAACAATTTAAGTCACTCTGTGTAGTTTTGAAACTTGTAATTTGTATCACTTTTGAGATATTTAATAGCTCCTTTTATTTTTATCAGGCGCAGTTTTAGACTTTTTATTTTTTTAAATATCTTTAGATTCGCTCGGTATTTCAGATCTATTCCTATTTGGTCAGAAAGGTTTAATTATTACCTATTCAGAACACCAAATAAGTTTACTGGGCGTTAAATTTAGTAAGTGGGGAAAATGTCAATACATTTTGGGCATTCTCATTTATACAGGAACAGCTAAATCGCGGAAAACAGCTGCTTAGGATTTGTTGTGGCGGTATCTCGTTTGTATAAACGCAGGTTGCAAAAACACAGGTTAGCGGTTTGAACTCTTGAATTAATATTATGATAATTTACGTTAAATACATGTACCGCGTTTTGTTTACACACTTTTATATTCGTAGCGTGTGAGAGACGATATCGTTAACTCCGCGTTGAAACCTGGCGGATTTGCATCCCCCTCATTACTTCGATGTTTTACTTGTCTAAAGTCCTTGTCCGGTGGGCTCTAATCATCGAGCCAAAGCGTATGACAGACGGGGAATACACGGAATTATGCTTAGTCACGTACTAACTTAAGTGTGTAAGGTTTCAGGTCTCTATGCTAAAATATTAATTACACTTTTAGCAAATAACTTTGACACTTAATTTTAGCGTAATTTATTGTGATAAAAGCATTTAATTCTCATATATTATGAGATCAGTAGGGAAGCTTTTGAAATAACTTCATAAATATCTAATTGCATTAAATATTCTTTATATATAAAATTTTAAATTGTTTATGTACGCTTCAAAAACTCGAGAAAGGGTAGACCGATTTTAATTCGGTTTTCACATATGGAAAGAGGGATAAACGGGAAAGATTTTGATATATGTATATATAAAAATAGCACAGTATATATAGGTAATAGACAACGAGCGATATGCTTGACCTTCGTATCGGTGGAATTGTCAATTTATATATTGTATGTAGGCTTTCAATGCCTACATACAATGTATGCTTTAAAAAAGTTTACATGGACGCTTTGTGGGTAGTTCTAATAAATGATTATATATTTTTGTATGAATTCCCTTGTGATTTATTCCAACGCAATAAATCGATGTTGAGCTTAGCAATTCGATCGATAAATTTAAAAGTTTTTCTAATAAGCGGTTGGAAGTTGGGCGACCGCTGCTCAGGGATCAAGTTTGTGGAACAGTAAGTTGCGATGTTTCGCGGTCGGTAAGTCCAAACTCAATAAGTTTCAAGAAGCCATGTGGCGCAATCTTATGGGACTGCTATGATACGTTTGCAAGGGTTGGAACGTTGGGTATAGTAAATTTACTGTTCGTGGAACTTAGCGTGAGAATAAACTATTTTAGACTGACATTACTATACATATCAAAGAAATGATAAAGTCTAGGTTGGGACGTAGTTTCGTTTACTGACATTGGAAACGCCAGTATTCTCTGATTCTTTGTATGTATTAACAAAGGATACACCATATATACTTTGTTGAGAATATAGTTTTCTTCATCTGACTATCACTTGTTTTCAATTTGTGGTGTCATTTTAAAACTTGCTTGTTGACATTAACCATGTATTTAACTCGTCAAAATGTAAAATCCGCAATAACATTCATTGGTTTATTCGAAACACAAATAAATAAACAGACGCGGTCAGCGACTTGGTTTTTTACTATAGAAGAAGTGAGAGAATTTCATAAAAGTAACAAATGAAGCTTTTCCTGTGAAAACTAATGTGATAAAGATGAATCTCGAAGTGTTAAGTTTGAACAAGAAATGTAGAAACATTTTTTTGTTACAATGTTGTCAATCAGTCTCCGACAGTCTACGCATTTCCTTTTCCGCTTTTCTCCTTACTCCGCTGATTTGATTGAAAACTTCCTTCCACGCACCTGAGACCCAGATCTTGTAAATAACTGTGTACCCCTACATGCATACACAGTGCGAACATGGTCCGTATTTGCAAGTAATACATAAAATTTTCGTTAATAAATTATAGTAAAATGTGGTTAGAGAATCATTCACTTTTCCATCATAAGAAAAATATATTTTTATTCTGAATTTCACATTACAGCAGGTTATTTTTCGTTTCCACTATGCGATCTAAACCATAGATATTTAAATAAATTACTCATAGAAACTTTTTCTTATATGGTTACTTCAAATGTTTGAATTAGTCCGTCAGATACATTACGCTGAACTTAAATAAAATGCTTTCTGGTTTCGCCTAAGCGCAATTACATCCGCACTATGCGAAGCTTATGTTCGTCATCATCACAGTTGAATATATCAACTGTATTGATATCAATATATCCACAGTTGAATATAGGCTTTTCCTAAAGATTGCCACAACGTACGGTTCCAGCCGCTTCCTGCGCCGCCTTTCAGGTCGTCTGTCCACTTGGCTGCAGGGCGGTGCAGGGCGGTGCAGTGAGAATTCGTCTACCTCATCGACTATCCGCTCTTCAGATAAACATGGTCCGGTTGTCGTCTGATGTGTTCATCAGCCTGTATAATATTTGTTTTTAAAAAAGCATTTACTTAATTTTTGTAATAACACCTTTGAACCAAAACAAATTAAAAGGAATTTGTTGTCGTTAGTGTTGTCCAAGTGATGAAATATTTAATATTATTGTCATACCAAAACTTATTTAATTAAACACCAAATAATTCCGATCAAAACTTCTCTTCATTGGGGGCCTATTGCACCATCCGTGAAAGTTAAGCACGGGTTAAAATTGTTCGCTTAAATTCGTTTATTAGTCCCAGTTTGGGTTCGACCCGCCCGAGGTAGGGTAACGAACGTTACAATTGGTCCCATGACGATCGCAGTTCAGGTTAACTGGGTACGGTTCTGTCTCACGATTGCCGACGAAATTAGGCTAGAAGTGTCGTACAATATAATATATGTAGATAGTATCATATAATCTGTGGTATAGGTGTAAGTACTTAACTGACTGGAATTTATGACTACCGCGGTATCGTTTTAATTTTTATATGGATATGCTTCGCACGCATTCAAAAGCATTCAAACTATATATTATTTTTTACCTCGGCAACTTAAGTATGACGTGTACGATTTTTGAAGTGAAAACTGCTTTAGTTCTTTAGTTAGGCATTTGTATCGTAATGTAATTTAAAATAATTTAAAAAAGAACAATTTTTGAGATGGGACAAAACCATTGAACTCACGACCTGTTAGTTAATGTAATGTAACGTAAATTTTTGTGAAGCTACGTTTTCACTTCTGACGTGCAGTCCTACGACTGACTTTTTTTTTTAAACTATTTAATGACATGCACGGCTCGTTTACGATTTTATTGTATGTATTGATTCCCTGAGGTAGATATCGGCAGATACAACTAATTCAACTATATTACGCGAACAATTTGATATTCCATATTCCTTAATAATGTTACTTTTTATCTTTTTTAGCAAGTAAGAGTAATAGAAGTAATATAAACGAGTATATGAAATTATTCAAGTAAACATTGAAATAAAACGAACAATGACAGTGAATTTTTGTAAGATTTCTAATAATATTTAGAAAAGTAGTAAATTGTTAACTAAGTTTTACAATTTAGAGCCGATCTCATTTGTGATTCCCCAGACGTCGCTCCGTTCGTAAACTTTTATAGTTTCCAGCTTAAACTTTCATGAATTTAATCAAAGCAGAACATTTTGCAATAATTTTTATGAACTAACTTTGTGAAAATGATATGAATATTTAAAGTGACAAGTTGAACCACGAGGGAAGGTAACGGTGGCTCTTGCTTTAACGTTATGATTTATTTCGAATCACTTTATTGGTTTCAGCTACTTTGAAAGAGTAGAAAGTATTTTGTATTTTTTGAGCACTTATTACATTGAAAAACATAAGAGGTCTTACTGAATAATAAGTGAGGAGGTATTATTTATGTATTATATGTATAATATTTTATTATATAATATATGACCAATTCTTACTTAACCATCCAGCCACCTCTAATAGATGGCAATTTTTCAATGAAATTTTAGTTTAATTTAGATTCTAGGGCTGGACAAACTATGGCTACTTCAATTTCACGAAGAAAATCTATGAATGTTATATAAAGAAAATATTCATTATACAAACAAAGAATATTATGTCTTTAATTAAAATAAAGATGTTTGGTTGATAATTAAATTATTAATATTAAATATAATAAAATCTAATTAAATAGACGACACGTTTGGTCTAGTGGTTAGTAACCTAGCTATTAACCAAACGGTCGCGGGTTCGAATCCCGCTAGGGGCAAATGTTTATGTGTTAACATTTACCTTTGTACCTGAGTCATGGATGTTTGTATTTATAATATGTATGTATTTACAAAAAAAAAAGTAATGTATGTATTATATCAACTGTCTGGTATCCATAATACAAGCATTAAGTTGCTTAGTGTGGAACTAGATGGTGCTGTGTAGAATGTGTGAAGATATATTATGAAGATATATTATAATGACCATAGCTGGCATTTAATGCTAATTAAATATTAAAATTACAAAAAAAAACACAAAATATATTATAATAAGTGAGAATAAAAACAAAAAAATAAAAAATAAAATAAAAATAAAAGATAATCAAGTTAACAAAGAAAATTTCTAATTTTCATATCCGGACACTGTAAATACTCGTTACCCAAATTGTGTTTGTCTTATTTCGTTTTGTTATTCCACAAAGATTTCCTTTTCATGCGAAATTTATTTGTTTATTTAAATTTTTGTACTATTGTATTTTCTCAGTTTTTTTTTGCGGTTCAGTTCCATTTTTTTAGTAAACGCTTCAGTATTAGGTCCTAAGCTATTAATCTTGAAAGGCCCACTTGGCTCCTTTACACTTTATGTAAACCACGAAAATTATAGATTAACATTTTCATACGAAAGTATCGAATTAACGGAAACACATCACGACGCCCACCGAGTAACTTTCCGAAAGTTTAGCGCCCGAACAAATTTTAAAAAACGGCTATTAAACTTTACGAGGAACACCGTCACCGGAAACTTTTTAATAAATCTATCCATCCGAAGGCAACGACATTACGCACAGGCACCGGGGCGACAAAAGAGACGCCATTTGAAAGCCATTCCTTCATCTATCAGAGTGACACGCAATCAAACAATACAATAAAACTTCTCTTCCGAAAAATACTTGAAAATAATTTCTCCATTTAAATTCAGAAGGGGAGGGGAGCCGAGTGTGAGGAGTCGTTAGTAACAAAGGTTTTTCTCGAAGGTACTAAACCGCCGAGGTGCTCACCGTTATTGTGCGTTCTTGGAAAAGGTCGGAGTAACGGAATGAAACGGCCACATCGAGTTTAAAAGAAGTAGCATTTGTTTCCGGAAGCTTGCACTTTCTTATCCAACGTAGAAAAGATAAACTTCGTTGCTCACGGCATCGCTTCGCGTTGGATATTCCCCAGGATAATTACTCCGCAAATTTGCTTTGTATTTTTCATTTGCCACAACATTACATTTTAATAATTTAAGATCTGTGTAACACTGATTCATTCTAGTTTTTGCTGTGTTAAAGTATAAGGTCTATGTGATTTCTGAGAAATTGAATGAGGTATAGGGTCGCAGAGATGCAGACGATCACGAACGACTCAAAAACCTGTACACAGTGAGTTTAATGACAACACACTGAAAACAAGGAGTGGTTCTGTAAAACACTTCTGTAAGGAGGTGGTTACTGTCACCACACGGGCTGCCCAATTTATAATATGTATGCAGTATGTCTATACATATTATAAAATAAAGTCGCTATTATTTTCTATCTGTTTCTTCGCTGACTTTTTCTAAACCTTTTCACTAATGAAAAGAGCGAAAAAGATAATAATATGTGCATTTAATTTGCACAAAAAAATTGCATCCGGCCATTTTAGAAGCCAAATCTTTAAAAGATTTCCTTTAAAGATTTTATTTAAAAGATAAATAAAACCATTGGACAACTTTCTTTTTTTCTTTTCACAATTTAAAATTATTTCAATTTTCAGGCGAAGCCGATAATGGGTCGCTAGTATATAATATATTTAAATTATTATTATTATATTTATGTAATACTGGTATAACACATGTAATGTGATGTAAACATTTATTTTTCACTTTCATAATCCCACTTGTATGTAATCTTGAAATATTTAATATATTGTTAGATAGTCGAATAGGTATCTTGAATTTACGTCTAACATAATATATATGACAGTGAAGTGTGGGCCACAGATGCGCGCTGTCGTTACGCTTTGGAACTCATAACGGTTATTGAACTCATCATGGTCGTCATTACGTTGATCACTCCCTGAGTTATCCACTTGGAGCTGGCACTTTGTACCTATAAGTTGTGCGATTTAGAATTATTTGTCGGCTTTAAGTTAAAGGTAAAATTTGTTCTTTTATCGTAACAATTTATACTTATTTAAATAGGCTGGCTAAGCACGGATGCTTTTTTTGGAAAGTTATAATATACACAAACCTTCCTCGATTGACAGAACGTCGAATAAAAATATTTTTGCATTAATATGTTTCTTGAATTTGTAATGTAGTACAGCCTAAACTTTGCCTGAACTTGAAATATAAATTCGATAAAAGTGGAGTAAACCATTTGTGATAAATATAGAAGCTTTCGTATTATAACACGAATAGAGGTGATAATCGTCTATGTATGCAGATTGAGATCGCTACGAGTATTGTACTAACGACCACACTGCGAAATACTGCAAGAAAGAGAAACGCGCTTGAACGCGTGTGTCATGTATGTCATCGTGTTATGTATTTGTGCGTCTAGTTTAAATTAGCTATTATTCAAAGGAGTTTTGACAGTATTTTTTCTTTTATGTTTGATTCAACGTCATTAAATGCTATTTCATGGATAATAATAAAATGCATGTTTGAAGAGAGAACAAAAATATTGGCTCTCAGTGAGATTGGAATGCGTGATAAAAACTGAAATATTTTTTCTTTTCACCTTTTCTGCATTTAATGCCCGTCACACACGTGGCTATAATATATATTAATATAACGTACTATAATATATATTATAGTAAGCTACCACACACGGATACGAAGCTATAATATATATTTTGCCTTCATTTCATTTATGTTCGTAATATGACATGCTTCCCCATAATATGCAATAATATAAATTACGGTATACGTTGGTGAAGTATTCTAGCTATAATATATATTCTTGTATAGAAAATATATATTAATATAAATTATAGCTGCGTTTGTGATGGGCCTTAAAGTAATGTAAAAGTAACTCTGTCTGTCACAATTTTCACGCCTTTCACGCCTTAACTACCCAACCAATCATTATGAAACGCACGCACGCATAAAACTACATTAAAGTGTTGCCTAAATAGTTTTAATATTGCTCTACAGTACGACAAAATAGGCTATTTTTTATGTTAAGGTAGTGGTCTACTGTAAGGGGCCACCCCCTTACGGTGGTTATCAATTATAGAAATAGTCTAATATTTGTGAGACTACTTCTATAATTTGGCCGTCAGTTCTGATATCAAATAGACTAGTTCAAATTTTTTTAAACACGTTATTTATTTTAGTAATCACACATCATACACAGGAAATTTAATTCATTTAAAATAGGCAAGCAAATATTTGGTATAATTGTATGCGAGTAAGAACGTTTATCCATAAATTAATAAATTACGAACGCAGTAGTGAAATATTTGTAAATTTTGTGCGCGTTTCTGTAAAAAATATTTTTCATTTGGGATTTTGAATGCGAATTCAAAATGATCACGCATTCCCTTGACAAAAGAAATTTTATTACACATTTGATTTATGTTTTCCCGTAAAAAATATTGTTTAATTTAATTTAAAATTCAAGTTACACTAATTAATAAACATGAAAGTATATTTGTATTTTTAGTATATTTGTACTTTTAATCCTAGACAAATATTGCAAATAAAACTGAATCGCATAAATCCCTAATAATACCTACCTTGTCATGGGAGAGTTGCAGTATTGAACAAACGATCAATAATTTTCTTAATTTTAATATTAATAATTAATATTTTGAGGCTTAGTTATAATGTAAGGTTTTTTCCCCTTATTTTTAGAAATAAATGAGGTATTATTTCGAGTACCTACATCATATTATTGTATTCCTTAGAGAATATATCGCAATTAGATGCGCTTCGCGTAAGTAGAAATTGAATAGAAAAGCCGATTACGTATTTCTTCGATTTCTCTTCTTATGTTTCGTAGGGCTTTGTATCTTTCATTTATTTTTGCATCTGTAATATAAAAATAATACTCTGACAGTTGTTCTTCTTTAAAGTCGCAGTGACAGGCTGTGTTAAGGTCTATGTTTTTCCCTCCAGGCCGACGGTCTAGCCGTTGCGTCGGCTTGACTAATTCTTGGACTGGTAAAATTATTACATGAGCAATTTTACAGTATAATACAGTAATAAATGTGGAATGTAAAACCAACAGAATTCAACTGTCCACCAATTTCTAAAGTAGATATTCATTTACCTTAAAAATTTTTCATTCAAAAGTACGCACCAAGCATTTCGCATTAATCTCGAGCTATATGCCAGGAAATCTTTTGTGGAATATTCAGCTGTTACTCGTTAAAATGGACTTGTCCTACTTTCGGATTTTCAGCATGCATTCGTACATGTCTTGGTCTGCTTGCGTTTCAATTTTTGACAAATGCACACGCCTTCAGACAAAATGCTGCATTCTCGTATGAAGGTTTACATTTATATTATTTCTTTTTTCTTACTTTTCATACAATTGTTCATATATTTCCATAGAGAATAGGGAAAAGGATTTTTATGTAACATATTACATGTTACCCCTCACGGCTGGATTACTGCTAATTGAGAGGACTTTACGTTTATTTGAAAATTGATAGCTCTTCTCAGACATTTAGGTTTTACCAGTAAAGCAAAAGACCATTAAAATTATTAACCTATACTTGAAATCATAAAAGTTAGACTATTAGAACTGTTAAAACTTGGTTAGAACAGTTAAATGTGAGTTAAGCGTAAAATTAATTTGCACAGTCTGCAATTACAAGCCCTCATTATGTATTTATCTGTTACAACATTTAAATGTATAAGTAGCCTATAGTTACAAGTATATGTTTAAGTTTTAAGTATACAAGTATTACGTTACGTAATATAATCACATAATTACCCTACTAATTGCAGAATTTAAAAAAAAAGTATTTTTCAGTAAGCAAATATTATACTTAGTCTAAACAAATTCATATATTACTCTTTTAGTTACTTATATTAAATTAACTTAGTATTAACTTATAACTTAGTATTAAATTTATTTGATTACAGCAAAAGTTAAAAGATAATTCAGTCATGAACAAGGTAATAAAATTTTGTATAAGGTGTTAATAAAATTCATGTGCACTTCGAAAGCTGGCGTAGAATGCCAATGTTTTTCATATTTCACGGTTCCCTAACCGTCTCTAGTGCATATTGAATTCGAAATAAACCGCACGAAGGGGAGAATTGGCTACAATGACGACGTGGACCCGCAGAACCCTCACAGGTGCCATACAGGTACCTTTTTATTATTTACATCACATTTTCAACGAGTGTTTGCGTTGAGCTTTACTTTGATTTCGGAAAGTGGCGAGATGTAAACGTGTGATCAGAATGTGTGGAGGTATTTTTATGGTAAGTGCTTGCTTAGTGTTAGTGGCTGGCCGGGTACTTCACTATGTAACTATTCAAAGTGTAATAGGACATAAAAAGCGGAAGGTTTTTTGAATATGCAAACGGAAGGGGAATCTTAAAATTTATATGTTGAAGTTGCGATCTTGTAAAATTTCAAGTAAAATAATGTAGGTATAAGTAACGCACCTAATATTACAATAACATTCTGTATAATTGCTGACACATTCTCATATCTTCACTTAAAGTTATCAAAAGGACGTACTTAAATTTATCTTTGCTGTCATATTTATGTGTCATCAATAACAAATTATATGAAATTCATTATTCATATAGCATATAATTTAATAGTGTTACGAATAAAAAATACCATGAAGATGTTTGGATTTTTTTACGGTATTGGTTTAGGTATACTTAATAAAATAAAATAAATAAATAACAAATTATGTAAATATCACATAAGTTCTGAAGTTATCAATATATGAAGCGATCGTAGCTGTCAGTCACAGCTAAATGTCTTTATTCAGTATTACATCCATTATAATTTATGTCCCACGCAATTTATACACAAATATATTCAAAATCTATGTAATCACATTCCAAATAAAACACCCATTTGATAAGTCAGCATTAAATCGAATAATGATCCTGAAAGAGAAAATATACAAATCAAAGACGTAAACATGGCTGAATAATGTAATAAAATTAATAGTCATTGCCACTGAAAATCTTTGAACATTCACCTTATTAATTCACTGAACATAAATCGAATTAGCGTATAAAATGAGAAGTTATTTACAAGAGCCGTGCGTTGTATAACTTTGCCGGTACACGATGTTAAATTCCAAATGAATAGAGCCCCGGTAAGAGAGCATTAACTCAACTCCACGTGAAATACGGAAACGCGCACCAGCGCCTCGCAATTATTGCCAAAGATTAGGAAAATATGTTTACTCGAATATAATAGATTTACGTTCGTGCCCCTTTTTCTTATATGATCACTACTACACTTGAAGATTGCCTGAAAAGTAAGCGTATTTTTTCTGCTAAAAGGTGTACTTTGGACTCAGCTCTAATTTTCCAACTTTCCGAGGTGCATCCGTACCTGTCGCCAATGATCTCGAACTTGGTTGAACTCAAATCTCAACTTCGGCACGTCTATCGAGTTCAAAGCCCAAAACGCCGCCAAAAAGCTGGGCATCCTAAATCCTAAATACTTCACACCTGGACAGCTCCTCTCATTGTATAAGACGCAAGTCCGATCTTGCATAGAGGTCTCAACTTTGGGATCGCTCAGCCAAATACCAGCTTGCCGAACTCAATTCGGTGGATCGAAGAGCTGGCACTTATCGCCTGTCTATATGTCTTTTATAAGATGTACTTCGAAGAGTGTGCTCAGGAGCTTCTCCTTTCTTCCATTGGACATTCAAACGTACAGTAGGATAAAAAGTATCCTCTTGTACCCTATATGTTAATCCAGGTAATAAACTATCTGTGTGCTAAATTTTATCTTAACCGTTGTCCATTCTGTTAGCTTTATTAATCTGAATTTGAAAATCGAGTCTATCCGAAGTAGTAGAGTGCGGCGAATGTTCTCAGCGCTGTTCATTTGTCAGTGAAATTACAAAAAGCTTGCGGTTGGCACCGCCCGAGCCACTGTTGCGCGCCGTCGCCTACATAATGAGTTTAATTTGAACGACTTTAAGTGTTTAATGTAAAGTGATGATTAAAACAGAATTTTGGCAAAACAGTTTAGAATTAATGCTTCCGCAATCGGTCATCTCAATGTGGGATCCTAAATTTCATTACGTATTTGGAGACCTGTCTGTTTTTATAATATGTTTTATATTAAGTTGATCCCAAGCTTAAGACACCTTAACTGTAGTATCTGAAGTAAAAACGGACACGTCGAAACAATTAGCATAAGTCAACTCCCAAATCATTTGAAGTTAGTTGCGGATAAGATAATGTTCTTTTGTGTGCTTAAACAAAAATTATTATACTTTGTACCAAAGATATAAAGATACTATGTATGTACTAGAATTACACCCTCCGAACACCTACCGCACCCTATTTAGTGTCGCTTTGAACAAAACGCGTAAGCGCCGTAGGAAACACAGCGCTTACAACCTTTTCAGCGCGAAATAATTATATCCTAACAGCCATGTATCGTTTGATAAGACTTCATAATTTTTTGGTTTAGCTCTGCAGCGTATTTAGTTACAACTATTATCAAAATCCGTTCCGAGTAAACAGAAAAAAAGAAAGAGGCGGTCAGCAATTTTTTTTTATAATTTAAAGAATATAAGTGTAATTTAAAGACTACATAATATATAAGGTTGATACACACAAGTTACAAGATCATTAGCAAAATATATCGGGGTTTGATCAGCCGATCAACCTTAATTACCTTGACTTTTCGTGGAAATAAATTGAGACCAATGTTGCCCGCGGGACATCTCACGGGCCGAGTTATCTGTTTCCGATTAGAAAAAGGAATAAATTTTATTGCAGACACATTTAAAGAAACAAAAGGGCAAGGATGGGCAACTTTTGGAGATTAATTCTCCCGATAAAATTTCACGCTTCAAGTGCTGCGAGTACCTTCCAAAGAGGGCGATGCAGCGCTTGATATCGAAGAGTGACCACAGAGTTAATAAATATATAGAACGAGTGCTTGCGAATAATGAAGAAACTATATCTACTAATAGTCTAATAGCTGAGTAGCTAAACGTCTTCCTAACCCTATCCTATACCAACGAAATAATAGATATTGTCTGCTAGACTCAGCAAAACATATTGACTTAACTATATTAATTTTCCTGCTGAGAAGCGTTAAATATCAATTTAAAACTAAGTGTAAAAAACAAAACAGTTATAAAAGTATAATATTTACAAATTGAGCAATGCATTACTAAAATAAAATTTACAATAATTTCAATAAATGAGCTTAATTAGAGTCTTACTGAATTTGAATTCATGCCTTGAGAGGACATGTAATTTATGCTTTTCTAGTCTAAAATCTAAAAGAAAAACTCTGTATATCAACCAAATACTCGTCAATATCGGTTCAGCCGTTTCGGAGATTAGCGCAGACATAACAAACACCAAAAGATGTACAAAAATTGGAAGATGAACATTTGGTTTTAGAATGTACAAATAAAAATATACATATGAGTGAAGTACAAAAATAAGTATTTATTTGTAAATAACAGACATTCACTCCAATTTTATTTATTCGAAGGTGTATAGATTTAAGTAATGTTCAAGACTGCTAACATTTAATTTGTTCAGAAGGAGTAAAAGTGAGGTCTTAAGTCCCAATGGACTCGCCAGAGCGGAACTCTATCTTTATAGCTATCCTTCAAGGAAACACAGCTCTAATGTCTGTTAAGGACTATTTTATCTATTTCATTTTGTCGGAGGGAAAGGGTTCGTTGCTGTGACACACACAGGGTAACAGAAAGATAATTTTATCCGGTTTCAGTGTTTTACGTATTACGTTATTATAATTTAAGACACGGTTTATTTGCTATTCACCCTTGAAGCATACCTACATAGTTTTTTATATACATAAATGCCTACATAATTTATATAATTTCAATATTCATGTCATTAGTCTAAAACATGGTTTCAATTTTTATTGCGTTGTGAAATGTACTTTCGTAAAAGGCTGAATTTGAGAAATTAAATAGTTCATTCATTCATTTAAGAAAATATAAACAATAATTTAACAAAAATTAACAATAACAATATTTAACAATTTAACAATAATTTGTCATCTTTAAAATATAAAATTACAACAATTAAGTACATTTAATACAAACAAAATCAAAGTCCATATACAATACTAAACATAGTATGAGCTCCGAATCTAAGCTTTAAATCCAGGCTTCATTGTCGCTTAAATATCGTAATTAGTGACCTTATTATAAAACCATATACATTGACCCATAAAAGAATTACTTATCTTGTGGAGTCTTATATATTTTGTCATTTAACAATAACAATAATGTCGTAATAACATTTTGTTTTAATTAATTAAAACACGTTACCACCTATAAAGTTAATACAATTTAACCTTAGATTTCTATGAATTTTGACTATGAATTTAGTAATAGTATAAAAATACTATTACTAGCAATCCGCTCCCGATTTCGCACGGCAGCAATTTTTTCTGCAAACTAATAAAACATACTTCGTCTAACGCTCTTTCCTTTAGTGAAAACCGTATTAAAAGATGTAAGCGTAGGTATATACAGAGGGACATACGGCGGGAAGCGACTTTGTTTTATATTATATTATATTTATTTATAAAAATCTTTGCCTACAAAACTATTACAGAGCGAATTGGGAATTTTGATTGCTGACAAATCATAAATTATTTAAAAATAAGTACCTACCTTAAATATAGTCCCAAGAAATAACATTAATTTCATGAATAAATGTATTGTCATAACTATTTAAGTTATATTTATGTTAACGTTTGATACATATTTATGGCTATAATTATATGAATACTGATATTGTAAATGTAAGTATGTTTACCCTATGCAGCGTTGAAAATGGCATTTACTGCTGAAATGAAAACATAATATGACCATGAAGGGGATATTCACAGTATTTTATTTACTTGGGGATGGACAGTCGAATTAGTGGGGTGCTGGCGCCGAGCAGACGTTACATGCTGGTGAAATTGATATCATCAAGTTATTTATAAGTCGTTTTGTATGGGAGTAACATGTTTGGAACAGAAATAATGGAGTCATGCAGAGATAAGTATTGTTATGAGATTGCGGCGAAATTGGTTTATTTCGGAAGGTTTATGGCCTTTGGTTTTTCCTGAGGTAGTACACATTAGATTTTTTTTTGACTTATAATTGAGCCTATGAGTCCCTCTCCAGTTAAGATAACGTATAGCTTGTAGAGTATCGTATCTCGTTGCAAATAAAACATATGGCGGCGTAGTTGTGGGTTTTATGAACGAACTAGCTTTTGCTCACGTTTATATGCGATCCTTTGGGAACATTACTTTTTTTGGGTCGAAAGATAACCTATGTTCTTTTCCACAGGATTGAAAATCCCAAAGGAACCTAAAATTTTTCCAAGATCCATTTTTATTTTTATAATGATCCCTCGAGAACAATACCTTTATTGGGTGAAAGGTACTCTATGTCCTGTTCTGTATCCCTGACAATATTTATGCTAAATTTCATGATTAGTAGACACAGTTACTTTCACATTTATAATATTATCAAAGTAAGTTGTAACCTCTCTGGTGTGTTGTGCTTCTTTATTGCTTTGCAGCAGCCCCAGGTCGCTTACTTACCACCGACTAGAGTTCAGCAGGTATGAGCACGAGACTAGGACGCCTTTGCTAGAGAAGTGAGGAGTTCAGCTTAAAAAATGAAAAACACGACTTTCCACAACACAAGTTTATCAAGTAAAGTATGAGAGGTAGATTATACACAAAATAAGCAAGTATGCTAAATCAGTTTACATGGGTTTGAAAAATTACGTTCAGTATGCTACACTCTCACAATAAAATAAAATAAGCAGTCGTGCTAAACTACTTTTATATACAATATATTATATGTGGGTAAGATACAAGATCTCCCACCGTATGATATGGAAATAAGTTAACAATACAACACAATTAGCGCTTGTGCTATTTTAATTAAGCTACACGCTGAAGACGTGAGTAGTGACGGGTCGGACGTATACGTTGATAGTGCCCCGTGGGTGGCTGGTGAGATAAAAGTAAAATGAAACTACTCAGCTGAATGAGCGCTCCACGGGACCAGTTAGGAGTGTGTCTTTAGCACAGCAGACCGTGGAGACGTGGCGCAGACTAGGGATGCGCGTATAGCGTGCAGACGCGCGTCGGCGGCCGGCGTGGCGAAGTTACCGGAAACCGGAGACAGGTAGTGCTAACTTAGTAGAACCAACTGGAGCCTTCCGACGTCAGTCAAAACGCAAGAGTTGTGCACGGACCTCGGCGACTTCCTTCTTCGCTCAAGCGAACTTTGGAATCGTGGCATAGTGTGATCACGGTACAATGAGTGATCTCCTATAATTGGAGACTTGAAAGTACTTCCGTTATAGATTTGAATAAATGCCAGTGGTAGTTATGATCTTATGCGTGTAGACGCGTCCGAGAGCGTGTCTCGCGAGCGATCAATATTGCAGACCAATATTGATCATTATTGACCATTATTGACCAGTGTTCTGTGCAAATTTTACGGGTAACAAAGAATGGATTAGGATCGTAAAGGGTCATGTCGTCACATAGGATATGCCTAGGATAGAGAATTCACGTTTCACGTGAAAATTGTAGTAAATTTTATATACAAAGAAAATTATAATGAATTCAAAATATAGTGAACTTTCATGTTGAACTCTCCTTTTTTTAATTTTTATTTTTTAATAACCACGCGCTGTATCGAGAAGCAATAAAAGCTAAAGCAAAGTTATATTATGTACTAATTTCGTACGAGTCATAAATTATTACTGTGTCAAAAGATATAATCGAAACGATATCAGTGCACAAAAATTGCAACGTAAAACAATTTTACGCGCTCACAATTTTATTGAATCACAGTGAACACTGAAACGTTTGTTATTTATGCAAATAACGATAAAATATATACGAATGCCACTATTATTGTTTGGAGGCGCAATTAAGCAATATAAATTGTTTAAAAGTTCACATTGTTTTGAGTAACCGGAACGACTCGGGAAACATTTATTAACTCGGTCTCGTAATTAGCATATTAACGAATAAATTGGAGCGCTGCTGTGAAGGAGCACGTGTATAAACAATAACGGTATATACAGTTGGAATCATCGTCATCCACGCCATTTTGTTACACATTGCTTCCCCCGCAATTTTCCAAAAAGACCGGTTAGAAGCAGCGTGGATCCACCATCGACCCTCGGCCCTTATCAGGTAGTCTGTCCACCTTGTGGGTGAACTTACTACACTACCCTTGCCGGTCCGTGGCCTCCACTCTAGAACTTTCCGGCACCAGTGGCCGTCGACTCTCCGTACTATGGGTCCTGCTCACTGCTACTTCAACTTACTAATATCGTTTCGTTCGTTTACGGATCTCCTCATTTCTGAGACGTACACACACAGTGACATCTCACAGTGTAACTCCGAGCAATAGCTCCATAGCTCCATAGCTCGCTGACCGAAGTTGAGCTTTCTTACGAGGCCCATAGTAAGAGACCACTTTTCAGCGCCATATGTCATCATTGGCAACACACATTGGTTGAAAACTTTTGTTGTGAGGTACTGAGGAAATTTGGACGAGAACACATCGCGGAGCTTTCTGGACGCTGCCCATCCAAGCTGAATTCAACTATTGACGTCTCTCTCGAAGTTGGCTCTACCTAGTTGGACGATTGAAATGATATGATATTAATATGGTGATATTCATGAGATTTCTTAAAACTACTTCAGCTCACAATCGTTTA
Source organism: Synanthedon andrenaeformis (assembly GCA_936446665.2). Taxonomy (NCBI): domain Eukaryota; kingdom Metazoa; phylum Arthropoda; class Insecta; order Lepidoptera; family Sesiidae; genus Synanthedon; species Synanthedon andrenaeformis. Next base: position 4,217,792 of record OW387781.2, on the reverse strand, counting down.
CAATACTCGTAGGTCTTTTTAATTGAGGTCACCAAACTTTACACGACAGTTTATTGATTTGTTGGGCTAAATCGACTACTTTGGTACTCCGATGGATCTCCGCATGGCGTTAGATGCCGGTAATTTGGCTCTCCATAAGTTTAACTCGCTTAACTTATAACAGCATCTAAATGTAGTGACTATTAGATACTGTTATATTTATAACATTTTTTATATGATTTGTTCTCATAATTTGTATGTGTACACATGTTATTCAAATTTATTTACGTATGCAGTGAAGTATTAGTGCTGAAAATATTAGTCATAATCTGCCTTCAGGTCTCCATTGTGTTACCGTCGTTTTGCAGAATAGCCGATAATGGAGGCAATTAAAATGTATGGAGGCTTAACTGCAATGTGCATCGAAATTAATTTACGATCTGCCAAAATAACCCTAATGTCAGCGAACCCGGCGCACCCTCGCTACGACATTCTCTGTTTAGGCTTTACAGCTTTTTTCATGGCCATGTTGATTTATGTAAGTACATATATTTGAAAAATATGTAGTAAAAAAGTGGGTTTAGTGCACACATAAATATGTTTCTTTGTGTTAAGACTTTCATAGTAACAAAGGCATTAAAAAAAATTCATTGTACTTAATATGTAAAAGAGGTAAAAAAAGTTTTTAGAATTTTTGTCTGTTAGTCTGTGCGTTTGTGTATTCTTACAAACTCACATTTATAATATTTATAAATCTATGTGTAATGTTCCTACTCTAGGAATGTTTTTTTTAAATCCAAGAATGTTTTTTTTTAAAATTTCATTTCCACATTCAATTAAGAATATCATCACTCATTAATTTGTATAAAAGATTTCGCAAAAAAGAAATCATAAGCGGGCTGTCGCTCAGGAAATCACCAATTATTATGAAAACATCGGCACCTCAACAGCCTTGAGGAGGGTAAAAGCCCCCATTATTGTCACTTGCCACCGGGCATCGGTAATTAAAGCAATTGTGAAATACGTTCAGGGCTGTATGGAAATTTTCACGGCCCATATCAATTTATTGTCACCCTAAAACAGCCAATTTGTCCCTCCGCTTAACTTCCCTTCGTCTCCCACTCCTCAATTCCAATTAGTGGTCACGTCAATACACTTTTAATGTTTTTGTACTTAAGCTAATGCCAATTTAAAATGTTGTTCAAAAGATTTAATTGAGTGTTTATATGGAATCTCAACTTACAAATCGGTCTAAAAAAATTATAAGTTTAGAGGAGTAAATTAAGTACAATAGTCACCTTTAGTGTAGAATAATAGAAATTGTACTTTTGGTGAGTGAGTATAGGATGCAGAGCGTATTTCCTTTGACGACACTGAAACCAAATAAGATTGTAGAGGTCATTCAGAATACAAAACACGCTAAAATCCTGATCGCATAAAATACTAAGGAAACAGAAGCTATTTTTATTTAGCATAGTTAACTTGCTAGTTAAATTGCGACAAAGCTCAAGTTACATCTGCATAGAATTATGTATTAGTATAAATTAAAGTTAAGTTTAACCAACAGTTAGATAATATTTGATGGAATTTTTATATGTATAATTAAACCTATTTAAGTTCTTACCTGGACGAATGCGAATTAAAAAAAATATTTTAAAATTACATTAGACCTTTTTTTGCAAGCCAATAAGGGGAAAATACAGCTAACTGTGCAATAGATAGGGGTCGTGTCTGTTGGTACCGTAATTCTATTAAACGATTAAATAATTCAAGCAAGTTCAAAGGAGATGCGTTTTCAAAAGTAAAACGAAGCAAATAACTTCGTAATAGAAGAGGGGATAGAAAGCGAATGCTTTGGTTTGAACGCGGTCATTGAAACGCGTTTTCACATCGTAGGTAATTGCATCTTTTTAACTTTATAAATGCTGTTCAGTTCAACACCTTGAGCCAGTGCGGATTTCATCATTTTTGTGTTTATTGATATAAAATTATAATATCTTGTAGTTAAATTTGTCTTCAATAAAATTATTATTTTGGATTTCTATAAAGTAACACCACACCGGCTTTATTGTACACTGGCTGGTATCGACTTCGTATGCGCTGCAGTTATTTTTTTGAAAATGCCTCTGGAACCTAACATTTTTCAGGAAAAAAGTATCTTACACCTTAATAATTAATACATCAGTGAAAACCGCATTTAAATCGGTTAAGCGGTTAATCGGTTTCGTTCTGAGATTAGCGTTTGTGCACGCTAATCTCAGAACGAAAAAAAAATTGAAATACAAATATTTTAAAAAGTTACATAATAGCAACTCGAATTATTATCGATATTATAGAACAACGTCACACCACTAAAGTTATTCGTACCTACTGCAATTGGTTTTCAAACGAAGTTGTGCAACAGGGTTGTCAAATTAGTGCAATTTAACTTTTGGTCATGTCCCAACCATTTCGTTCTCAGTCGACTTGAGTTCATACAATTGCCAGGTAATTAATGAACTCTGAACTAGTTTACTTTCTTTTATTCTTATGTCTGATATTAAATTAATCAAAAGGCATTTAACTTTATATAAAGTGTATATTAAAGTTATTAGTAGTAAAAATTATTGACAAAATACGATCAAGTGAGTCGATTTACAAGTGTTACATATCGTGAAGTAGGTATAAAAAATAATTAAAATAAATAGGTAAAATATACTTAAATAAAGCTGGCTTCCTGAAAAATGTCTGCATTTACTAATAAAAATTTAATTAAAATTTATGTTGTGTTTTTTCATTTTTTAATTTTTTTCATTCCCATATTACGTAATATCTTATTGACACTTAAGGGTTGTTAGCAATCTCTAAAGTTTAGTTATTAAATTATAATTTACATGTGTTCTCTTAGAACATAGTTTATGATTGATATAAATTTTATCCAAATTAGTTCAACAGTTACATATTGCATCCTTACAGTTTCAATACATTTCTACATATACGTTCAATAAGTTTAGTGATAAATGTTCCAAAAAAAAATTCAAAATCTTTACAATTTTTAACATTTATGATATTATTACATAATATACACTTCCGACAGTTCAGCTTTACCTACTGTTATCATTTCAGTGTTAGATTCAATACATAAAATAACGACGATTATTCAAACAACTTTGAATAGGTACGTAGGTACAGTGAATAGAACCCGTACTTTAAATCCATTTAACGAATATAGATTGAGCTCTTCTCTATATGGGACATTCAACATTTCCTTTGATCGAAAGACTTTAATCCACTAGTAGAGAGCAGATGAAATTTACTGAATAAATATACTCGTCTGATATCGATATATCTGTTATATGAATTTACAGAAATATAGACATTTCGATTTTACAGAATTCTAGTAATACTTTTTCTAAAAAAGGTGTTAAGTTGAATTATATCACAATTAAAAAATAAAACATAAGCTTGTTTTATAAATGAATAGATAAAAATCGTTAATGACTTTTCTTAATTATCTTAAAATTGGTCATAGATATAATAATATGTATTATAATAATTATGTATACTAGCGACCTGGTATACATATTATAATAGTTTTTAAAATTCCTCGTTTATGCCTCTTTCCATTAGTGAAAACCAAAACCACGTATCTTGTCTTTAATATATTTAAATATTGATTTAGTTTTTTTTTTTAGATTTATTTATGGAAGGAAGTACATAATTATCCAAATGTATGATACCAAAGAATAATAATATCATTTAGAATTTGTGTTTTAAATATAACAGCTAATTATTGTTATTAAATATACATTTATTTCTATGTTCATACTAAAACGATTCAGCTTCTTCTTTGCATACAAAAATATTTAGCTCGGAACCTTTTGAAGCGTTCCCGGTAAACGCCCCAGGGAAGATATCCAGGGTAATTAGGTAAAAAAATTTCTTTGAAATTATGCTACAAACATCCCATTCAACAGCAGATAAAAGATTTTTTATCTTCACGGCCGATCGTTGCTGTAAATAACAAAATTTCTTTTCACTGTATTAATGCGAACGAAAGGAAAAACAAACGTTTTTTTTTATAATTTCATATAACTTAATACAATATCGAGTCAAAAATTTAATATCTTTTAGGTATGTTAATGAACAATTGAAATTTGTAATATATATTTTTTTTCCTTGGAATCTTACCTTTAAAAAGAATGTTGCTAAGTTGAAAATAATGTTTAAAAAGAATGTTGCTGTTGCATCTATTAGCTGCGGGAAACAGTTACTTTTTAGTTATAAGTATAGAACTGCTCTATGCATCGCACGGATGCAATTTTTTTTTACAAATTCTATACACAAAGCTTCCTCGTTTATCGCTCTTTCCGTTAGTGAAAACCGTATCAAAATCTGTAGGGTGGTTTCGAAGAAGTTTGCGGAGAAACCTACAGAAGCGCACAAAGACTTATTATTTAAATTAATTATATGGTTTATATATAATATGTAATATTAATAGTACTTTTTTGTGAGAAGTAACTTTAGAAGTAACTTTTTTGTGATTTGTTAATAGAAATTTTTAAAGAGAATCAATTGAATTGATATCTTCCAAGCCAAGAAGAGTTGAGCGGATTGTGAACGAACTTGAAGAAGACTAACATGAAAAGTTTAATTTGAATACACAATGGTAATTTAAAAGTTGATCTTTAAGCAATTCAAATCTAAAGTGGATTTCGGAATTAATTCGATTTTTGTTCAACTCAATCTCTACTTGAGATTTTTTCTACAAAGCTAAAGTTTGAACTTTGCCTTCTATCTTTACCGAGAGTTCATTAATTAGCAGTTCCAATTTTTATCCATAATTGGATCGGATCGGATTAGATTAGATAGATTTAAGTTGATATGTTTTGATTTTAACATTACCTTATCTTACCTTATCTTATCTATTATCCATGTTAGCAACATTTTAATTTATATTCTTGATAGATGTTAGAACAGACTAAATAAGTAGAAAATACGCCAAGGTTTTAGCTAAATACAGTTAGCATTTAGATAAAATTAAGACAAAATGAAATACTAATTCTAATAAGCGTGTCAGAATTTTATAGCTTTCTTTAGAATAGCAAGATTCAAGTGTGGCACCAAGCAATATGTAGTAAAGAAGAATTTGCTACGAAGCAAAAACCCTGTAATTATGTCTAACCTTGACAAGTGAAAATACACGCGTACCACTACATTGTAGCATCAGTCCCCTGCAAGCCATAAATTTCCTTGTATTTAATGAGTTTCCTCTGCCGTTAAGCGCCGAGCCCCGACTCTAATGCAGTGCTATCATCACGCGACATTATCTGTTGCTGTAACACATGTTATGTGATGAAACAGCGGTGTGATAAATGTTTTGAAGGTATACCTAAGTTAAAACAAAGGGTGATCGTTTATCTTCATAAATACCCGGGTAACTTAACCGAATTGTTTTTATAAAGGAACTTTAAAAACCTTGCTAAAACAATACGAACTGCAAGGCTCACCATTAAATCTTGGTAGTAATATTTCTATATTTTTTTCTATAATTCAGTCTGTCCCTAACTGAAGGATCGCAATTTAGATTCTGTAGAACGTGTAATGTGTTACATGTTACACGTTCTATAGTAAAGAAGTCATGTTAAACGCCACTGTACAACTCGTGTTCAGGCAAAACTAAAACAACAGTCGTAAGCCATGGGCGAACTATTAATAATACAAATTTCAAAAATTTTGCCATCGTCCAATGTGGATCAATGTTAAAAGGGGATTCCATTTTTACTTATTACTTATTCAACGATTTGTAAATGCAACAGGGTTTTGCAGACAAAAGTACTGAATGAAATATTGAACAGCGTTGACAGTAATAATGTGTTTTGTTTCATACAATGTTCAACATCGACAAGCAATCGACATTTACATGCATATTTAAACTATTGCAGCCTACTCGTATACAAGAATATACAGGTATAGTTCAGTAATTGGGTGTTATTAGTGTTACCGTAACTATTATTTTGATGACTATATCAATAAACTCATTAAAAATATTGATGATATACACATTTTTTTATGTTTAGGTCGGCAGACTGGTTGACGGTCACTTGAAGGGGTCAATAAGTCCGTAGAGTGTAGCGTGTTCATACACTTCATACATCACTCCTGGATGCGCTACTAACCTGGATAACGCCTCAGATCCTGTATTTTATATATTTTTCGGCCTACATGTCATTCACGTATCATTTACATCACATTTTTCCCTTGTTTCCTTATTATCTTACCGACAGCCTGTTTTCAGAATGTCTGCTATACTTTTTCCTACATTTTATCATACGTTTTACATGCATTTAGTCCTCATATAATTTCAAAAACGTAAATTTATATATTTTTGACATAATCTCTTTGTTTATTTATTTCGTCGCCATAGTTCCCATAATATTTTGACATCATGCTTTCTCATTACATTGTTGCTTTCTCGCTCATTTTTTATTCCTTTTTATATACAACCTCACCTCTAAATTTGAAATGTCCTGGCCTATATATTTATTATTTTCTAAATTTAATTTTCAAAATATTATTTCGAAGGTTTTCCAGCCGGCTAGACTGATGAAAATCAATGAGTGTGTTGTCGCTCCTCTCTGCGATACAATATTAAAATTTGGCCTGTCTTGCCTCTATCTGCTTCGTGTCATTCCGGAAGTCGGTGCTGAGACTCCGGACGCACTTCTCTACAGCAAAGTTCACTTCGCGTCGTTCCGTGAGTCGGCGCAGAGACTCCGGACGCACCCATCTCTGCTTTCCGTCTGCATCGTGTCGTTCCGGGAGTCGGTGCTGAGACCCCGGACGCACTTCACCACTGCACGCTTCACTTCGTGTCATTCCGCGAGTCTGTGCAAAGACTCCGGACGCACCCATCGCCGCTGCCCGTCTGCATCGTGTCGTTCCGGGAGTCGGTGCTGAGACCCCGGACGCACCCATCGCCGCTGCCCGTCTGCATCGTGTCGTTCCGGGAGTCGGTGCTGAGACTCCGGACGCACCCATCGCCGCTGCCCGTCTGCATCATATCGTTCCGGGAGTCAGTGCTGAGACCCCGGACGCACTTCACCACTGCACCCCAGACGCTGTTTTTTTTTAATCTTTATTTAATCACCTGTACTTCATTCATAACACTCTACACAACTTTCAAAATTCATCCATTTTTTTATATATATTTATTATTTGTAAATATTTTCAAAAATATATCTGTAATTTTCATTTTTTTTTATTTTAACTGTCGCTTCACGACAAGAGAAAGGTGGAAAAACAAATTTTTTGGGGTAATTTTACTCTTTTATTTTTCAACGTAATCATCTTCCAATTCGATGTATTTTACCAGACGTCCCTTTTAATTTTTTTTGACCTTTAGAAAAGCATAAAGTTGTTTGTGCGATACCGGGCATTTTGTTTCGAACCTCGACCGACGCGCGGCGGCCAATGAATTCATTTTATTACCCGATTAAGGGCTTACAGCGGATTTAACGAGAACATATTTAATAGTTTTATGTTTACAGAAATTTGATATTTTAAATAAAATCTTATACCTACATCATCATAAATACAGTTGGTTATTTTTTTTATTTAGTCCACAATGGGCTTCAATACATACATACACTTTACTGTACAAGGCATGATTTTTATAATTTTAAAAATAAACTGTGAAGTAAGACGATAAAATCTTAGAAAAAAACAGTCTTCAAAAATATGTACCCAGTTATTATGCGTATTGCCAGTTATTATGAAAATTGGTCATATAATTTCAAAAATGTGAAGAGAAAAGTTTCCATTTTTTTATAATACTTTATTAAGTAATTTCGGTTCACAATTATTATATACGCTGAGAGTACCTACTTTTATACACGTTCCCTTCTTTATGGCCAACCAACTGTAGAAGTTTTGTTAAGATTGCTCAATCGATGTGTGATACCAGCCAATAAAAATATTCGCCCGTCCACCTATCCCTACTATGGTTAGGGATTGGTGAAAAAAAAAACACATAGGGATAAAGTACCAGTAAGGGCAGGTTATTAATAAGCATACTAATAAAACTTCATTGATAAACAAAAATATATTACATCAATTACTTTTTTCATTCCTTTTCAATACAACTCCAGTTTAATAATTGACGCGTTAATGCTGTGTTATTATTGTGTGTTGTAAAACAACTTCACAAAAACTTAACTAGGAGTATGTTATGTTCCCAACTTCTATGGATGTAGGTTAGTAATTATTCGGTCATATTTTATTCACCATTAAAGGTAAAACGTCCAATCAATGTGCATATGATAATCGTGTCCTTTGGTCACAGGTGTGCGGGTCGCAGTTCATTAATTAACAAATTAAGTAATTAATGAGAGGAACACAAATAACAGTGAAATTAAGTTACCAATGTGTAATTACGCGTAATTAATATTTACATGTGGAATAACTGCAGGTAATAAGACATTGATTTGTTATTATTCAATTGTTTTGTAAAATTACTACGGGCGTTAATGTTATACAAGCTATAATTAAAATTAAAATCTAACCCCGGAATATATAAAAATTATAAATTAACTAATAGAGTGCTTTCCATCGAAGTGCGGTTGAAAAATTCCAGCCTGTATGAAGTAAGTATGTGCTGTTATTTGAGAGTCGTCTTTTGCAAGAGTGTGATTACTGTCATCAGACAGTATGAAGTGCTCTTGCTACTGTTAAATGAAGTGGCAGGGTTTCAATGACACCCTTTATTTATTTATTTTTATACAAATTGATGACACCCTTTATCAATCCCTTGCCAGTATCGACGTAGGTCAACGATCTTGGATTCAAACGATATGAAGATATGGGAAAGGGTTGATACTTCGTTATAAAAATATTCTACTAAAACTAAAAGAAACATAAATTAAGTTAACGTTGCGTATTTATAGTTCATCTAGCAGCCATTGTGGAATAAACTTATCATTGTAGCTTAATTATTACCTAACCTTTAATTATTTCCTTCATTTAGGAATTTCCTACCATATTTGTTGGTTCAGTCTGAATTAATGATGACAATATTAAACTAAGGCAAGGTTAGGTACAGGTGAGGTAGTCTAAATTAAAGGCTGGACAAGTCAAATAAAATGTCCAACGGATGCACCCTTACACGCTTCCAGTTAATTGTTCTGTCAGAGATACAGCCACCGCCCGCGTAATTACAAAGCCGTTGGTGGTATCAACTATGCAATAAATTGCTCGACGCAATTAAGCTTGGAAATACGCGGTCGGCGGTGAACTGCTGAGCAAAACATGTGCAGTGGCGTTAGTTTTCATACTGTACGAATTTAGAGAGACATTATCGCTATTAGTCTTAATTTTATTATGTATATAGTATAAGTACCTATACTTATCCAATTGACTAGATAAATTTAGAGAAAATAAGCCGGTAATAGATTTTATGGATATGTTTTCTTTAAGTTATAAGAAAAAGAGGATAATACAGCAGTTTATTATATCGTTCACGTTTTCTTTTTTTGAATGTGTTATAGGTATTACGGTGTCGCTTTCAATCATCTTTCAATCGAAAAATGTTTGATGCTCTTTCGTTTGAACTGAGACCGCAAATATACTTTTAAGTAATAATAAAACGAATTGAATCATTGACGTCAATGAGTTACTTAATACGATATGTAAAAATATTTCCAAACAAAAAGGGGTAGGACCCGCTATTACAAGAAGGGAAGGCCTCAAAAGGTTTTCTGTCTAGCTTTACGTTTTATTCCCACCAGATCTCGTAGCTAGTTCATAGCTGTCGTAGCACACGTAGCATGCTATGCGTAGTATTACATTGAAGTCGTAGCTCATACACACATTTCGGCTTTTTAACACCGAACTGGATTTCATTCGCAACAGTTCACTTGGATAAGATGCCGCTGCGCTCAGGTGAAAGTGAGCTGCCGACCATAATACGTCCATAACTAAGCTTTAAGGAGGGATAGGGAAATGGGATGAAGAAATTACTAAAATTAACACAGTATGGTGTTAATTTATTTCAATCATTTACCTCTTTGCCAGTTAATCTAATACTTTTCCCAACGTCACTCTCATGACAGCATCGTATTCCAAACACTTTGAATCTTTAGTCGGTAGCGTACCTACACCCCCCTATTGTTGCTTTAGTATCTAGGCGATAGTAGCCACGTATTATAAAGTAGAATGGCAGTGTGTATGCCAACATTTAGCACAAAAGCATAACTAATATGTTTTTTCGATAAACGGCCAGGTTGATTGAATCATACCTAATAGCACGGCTATTTGTAATCTACGGTATATGATCACTGCGGCCGCCCTATTTATTATAAATTAGACTTACTTGCGACATCTCTAATATGACATCTCTACCTGTCTCTATACCTCTAAAATGTTTTATAGATCTTCATCATTGACCTTATTGTTATTTTGTACCCTTTCACATCCACCAGCTTTTATTATTAGGTAAGTTTCGGTTTCCTGTCTTACCAATAAATTATTTTAACAAGTCATATCTTCTTATCAAGTTGAAGCACGTACGTACGTATTTGGCCCTCTTTGGCAGCCTCCAGACACTGTTGTTGTGAGGTTTTATCTCGTAAACTTGTATGTTTAATTAACCTGAAAAGCCTTCAAGTTTTCCTGGCACGTTACGCCGCAGGCTACGAACTTGTTACACTCATGTTTTGGATTTTCCTTGGGAAAACTCTGTGTCTTTTGCAGGAAAAGGGGAGTAATTTGTCAGAAGTTTTTACAGCTGTAAGAAGTTTTGGGTTGGCATGAAATAAATTAATTTCTAAATCCCCTGTGTAATTGGTATATGAACCTCATTAAATGTCTCTCTAATGAGGTGATTCGATAGTTATCTATTAATATTGTAAACATAAATGTAAATTTAAGCCTGTGTTAAGAAACATATTTTACATATTATAAAATAAACACTCTGATCGCTTCTGTCCGTTTCTCCGCTAACTTATTCTAAACTATTCATATTTATATATATCTTTATATATTTATATAATTTGCAGGAAAAAATTGCAACCGTACACGCCGGGAGCGGGTCGCTAGTTAAATATAAAATGTATTGTAAATTATTGACACCCTTTTTACCAAAGCTGCTATATTAATTAAGATGCATGAAAATATGCTAAAATTTGAAAGAACAGTTACTGAGATTCTTTTAGGTTTCTCTCTCTTTGATATGAACCTTTGACGAAATTTATTTCACGATGTTCAAGCCCATTGGTAGAGTAGTTGAGGTGTTTGCCTTAACGATCTGTTTCAGGGGAATCGAGTTCAATTCCCGGCAGGACTAATTTTGAAAATGAACTTTTTAAAAGATTGGCTTTGGTTTGGGTTTGGTAAGTGTGGCAAGGCACACTGCGTGTTGTTGGGGCAGCCCGTCCGGTGACAGTAACCACCCCCGGCTTATTCTCACTAGTTCTGTGCTGTAGTTCTGTACACAGAACTAGTGAGACTTTTTATCTCATTATAGTTCTGTACACTATAACACTACTAGACCCAAATTCAACCCTTAGTTAGATTATCAGAGACCATTTCCCTATCCCTTTGTTAATGCTTGGGTTATGCAACGGTAGCCACCTACCATAAAGTGAAACGTCAGTATGTCTGAGACATAAAAAATATGTTTAAAACTTAATTTGTGTACTTAGAAGTATTTTTTTTTTAATATTTTGTAAGTTTTGTATTTTTAAACTTAATATATTGGTACGTTCATTACTTTTTTCATTAATTCATTGCGTCATTTACGAACACATATTTAAGTAAGGCGATTAGGTGTTAGATACTAAACATAAAAGCATAATTTTATTATATCGAAGACATTAAAAAACCGCTTGTAGGTTTATGTAACAGTCAGAATGATAATGGAAACGAAAAGTTTACTATCGGTTTTCGCTCACCGAACTCAACCAAGTTTTAAAGTTTTGCGAAATTCTTTACGTTTCCAGAAAAGAATGTTCAGAATGTCTGGAACATTCTGTGGAGAACCGGTTGACCTCATTTAAAAAAAGTTTTCCTGCGAGCAAGATCGATGTTTTTACTTTAAAAAAATCTATGTTTTATAAAAATAATTAAATTTTGGTACTGTGATCTATTGAAATTCCAAATTTCATTCAAGTAATTTTTGTTTAAAAGATGTATCGTAGCTATGATGATTATTATTTTTCCAATGTATTTTTTTATTTTATTTCATTACTAGCTGGTGCCCACGATTTCGTACGCGTTGAAAAATATTAAGTAGCCTATCCTGTATCCCGTACGTCCAAATGTTTATCTACCAAGTTTCATGAAAATCAGTTAATTCGTTTCAGAGTTATGGAGGAACATACATACATACAGAAAAAAATTCTAAAAATCGTCAATTTAGTTGCAGTATAATGTATAGAGCCTATAAACACGATATCTCTGAAAACAAAGTAACTTACTCCATGACCGACCTTTACAGATTTATTATTAGTATTGATGATATGTTTTTCTTATATGTTTAATATTTTATATGATTTTATATTTTATAAATTATATATTTACAGTATTTATGAAAGATAAATAAGTAAACGAACGAGTATCTGCGTTCACTAGCAACATTAAATGGAAACGTTTTCCGCCATTCCTTTCATCTAACAAAGATCACGTATAGCGGCGTCAGCGCACTACGGGGGTAATTTGATGATATTACGTGCGTGCGACAGATGTTCGTATGTGTATTTTTCAATCTTACAAGGGTGGGAACGATTTACACCCACCCTGTTTCGGATAAATGGCCGTACCTACGGCCTGAACCGAGTGAAAGAATCGTTCGGAAAGATATCTACGTAATGATTGCCATTTTTTAAATGACATCTGGAAAACATTGTCGATTTTTTTTTGTAAATGACAGAACATGTAACATAATAATCATCTACTTAGCAGTAAGATATCCACTGCTGGACATAGATATCCTCCATTATTTTTCAATTAGGTTAGGACAGAAGCACCCTGGATTCAGCGTCGACCTGCGGCTCTTGTTAGGTAGGTACACAGTCCATAATAATACCATAATAAGATTAGTAAAATAAAATGTTGGTTCGCAATGAAAAGAGGCGTGGCCTATAAATTTACCACGCTAGTTTACTATGGACTAGCAGATCCTACATATCCTAGAAGACAAGATTATCTCAGAAAGTCCTACAAAAATGCACAAGTCAGCCAAAGTAGCTACATTGCTAGTCTTCTATTATGACAATATGCTTAAGTGATTTAATAAGATACTAAGATGTATGTGTGTCTATGGAACAAAAATATCTTAATATCTTATTCTAACAAGGTTTTGATACTTTATCAACCGATAACATTAATTTGAACTTATATCAATGATACATGAGCAAATCTATTCAAAACTTAAAAAGAAAAACACTTGAAAAGTAAAGAAAATAATATACGCCGATACAATCACAAAGGTCCTTAGAAACCCTTTGTAATGTACGGATTGATAGCCGAAGATCTGACTATCACAAAGAGCGTCGAAGAATGGAAGCGATCTCGAAGCGCGCCTCGATCTATCAATTTGTTTAATTGGATTCTTTTCTTTGTACTTTTTTCTCTGTTTGCAAACAACCCGAGCCATTGAGATTTAATGTTATTTCTTTGTTGCCGGCGAACTGTTTCTTTTCGAATTGTGCTAAAGCTTTATTGCAAATTCTATTTTGTAAACAAAACAAAAAAATATGTTTCCACATTTCATACCTGCTTGTTGGAAACGAATCGGATTAACTAGACAACGTCTCGCGTTTGTTTTATATGAATAAACTTTAGTTTAATGTAAGTAAATATTTAATAAATCAATTTGAACACAAGGAGTATGTATAAAGCCAGATAAAGCATTTCTTCTAATTTTGATAGTAGGTGGTAAAATATGCTTGAGTAGGTAGGTGGTAAAATATGAAACAAGAACATAACTATTGTTTGATGTTGTTTTTCGGCGTGTAAGTATTAGCTTAATTAGCTTTCTTTCTTTCTTATTTTATTTTTTACTTTGGCTTATATTTCTTAGCTCCTTTTTGCTTCTTTATCATCTTCTATCAAGTGAATCATTTTATTTCAGTTGTCATTCTCGATAATTTTAAATTAAATAAAATCGTCGTGGGTACCTGGTGTATATTAAGTTTTATTTTTTATGGTCCACTTGACACGGTGGCTACCGTCGCTTATAACGTAAACAACGCCACAGGTACTTCAAGTACGCTGCCGACCATAATAGGATTAAAGATAAGAGTTTAGGAAGAGATAGGGAATGGGATATAACATCCCTTACTCACTCGTCGAAAAACAACAGCACACATGCTGGTATTTCACTGTGGTCTTCTGAAGGGGATGTCACTGCCGCCAGACGGGCTGCCCAAACGACTGCAAAACTCTGTGTACCCAGGCACTACAAAAAATATAATATTGATATTAAATACAGTTATATTGTGTTTATATTACCGACACAATGTACAAGTAATTAAATTCTATTCGTCAACAATAGTACCAAAATAATTTGAAACACACTTTACTCTCTAACTGTACTTAAGAGCGATTTTGATTATATTAGAACATTGTAACATTGTATAGTGGAATTAAGTTACATTTTGTGGTTTGCGGGCACGAGTGTACTATTCCCAAATTGTTAGCCTCTAAGCTTCACTTCAGTGTACTGTTCAGTATGTTGTTATTTTGTTCATTACGATACAATATGTAAATAGTTAATTTTACGATTACATAATAGTTGTAAATTGTAAACTAAAGAAACTGAAGTGCATAATTTAACTCTGGTTCAAAATTAGAACATTGGAGGTATTTATTTCTTAAGCAAATTAGAGTCTGTCGCAACAGTCAACCGATGTAACGTGCGAGGGTGCAGGTGCTTTTCAGGTAAAGTAAACTGTATCATAATAAATACAAGTTTTCTGGTTGCACTAGAAAATGTTTTCCTTTTCATTGACATGCTTAAGAACTGAATTCAATGAAATAATTGACTTTAGTCCAGTAACCTTGTCGCCACAAAGGGGGAGGTACTTTGCGTCTATACCGGTAGTTCTGATTTTTTGCTGACTTGCTTATGATGATGGCTCAATGAAAAATCGCGAAATTTTTTACTTTACTTTTTAGCGATTTTCCGTGATATTTCGATTTATAACCGAAATATACTGAAATTTAGGAATAAAAGTAATACAAAAGTCTATACAAAAAGATCGGAATACATCCGATCCCATCTTCATACTTGTGGTATCAGTCCGCAACTTTTGGTAACAAAACTTTACGAGCAATTTGTGTATCTCAGTACACAAGCAGTAGCAATTTGTAAATAAATTCACACGAAAACCAAAGATCGAATGCAAAATGTTATTTGAATAAGCTCTATTTCTTTAAATTAAGAAAATTTTTATATATATAATTCTTTTTTAAGGAAATTCTGATTTCTAATCCTTATCACAAAATTAAATAGGAAAAATACAATTACAAAATCGCGCAATATATGAGATAGGCATTGCTAAAGGAAAGGACTGTTAATTATTATTGTAAGCAAAATTACCTAACGTTATTTTCAGTTTCATATACATATCGGTAAATCCTAAAAAAAAGTTTGAATTTAGCGATAAAACTTATCATTATTACACAATCACGCGTCACGTGATCCCAGCGGGTTCCTCTTTTTTCAGCAAAAACGATACATCAATCCAGTCGACAGCTAATTTTGGCAAACAATAACTTTTCCCAGGTTTTCTTTCACATTTCCCTTACACGTTCGTCTCTTTGTTCCGCTGACAAAGGAGAGAAATCATGTGCAATATGTGTGTAATACTGTTACGATCACACCATTTATTTGGGTTATAAAAAAGTATAAACATCAACTAATCCTGTCCTGCTTGTTGGAATTGCACGGAATATATCTTGATCAAATGCTCACGTGTATATAGATATATATGATGATAATAACATTTTATAGTGTAGATATACTTATAGAGTATAATATGTACTAAAGTTACAAAGAGGTAAAGTGTGTTTGTTTGTTCGAAATAGCGAAAAAAATCTCGTTATAAAATTTATTTCTTTATTTTTGTCTCAACTTCGCGAACTACTAATTTGAAAGTACTAATAAATCGTGTGTTAAAATCGTGCGAAAAACTTAATGCATTTAACTCAATGCTATAAGAAAATAGTGATTTCCCTTAGACCTATTAAAAACAATATGAATATATACCTGCAGTTTCAGATTTCATCGGAATTGTTCACGTTCGAAATTTAAATTCTCACAAAAATCCACCATCTGCACTGTACTGGCTGGCAGTGCGTTGCTTCGTGTTTTTGTAGAACTATTTTTTAGTGGACCCACTGTCATGTCACGCAAAAAAATTCACGCTGTTTATAGTGTATATAAAATGCGTTTACATTTTCTCTAATATAATTTTATTGAAAAATTTATCCCATCAACATTGTAGGTATACTAAGGTTCGTAATTAAAATTGTATGAAAAGTGGTACTGTGCGAAAAAAAAAGAATTCAAGTGAATTCTCTCAAGTAACTTTTAATGATATACAGAAAAGATTTGGCGTTTTGAAATAAAACTTAAACAACACTCAAGACGCCTACAAATCCAACTTAAAACATTAAGGTGACGACCCTTAAAAAGTACCCATTCAAAAGTTTTAATGTTCTCCCTTAAACTGTGAACAAATTCTGACTCTCGTCAGTAAACAACAGCTTCTGTTATCATTTAAGAATGAATGTAGTATTCTTAAAATATGTAATCTTAATTATGTATTCTTTGTTTAAATCTAAGCTTAAATAATTTTACTTAAGTATAAGTACCAACACGGAATAAACTCAAACAGAGTTCGATTACCATATGCCGAGAGATACCTATCGATTAAGTATTTGAAAATATGTGCATTAATTAAAAATTATTAATAATTTCATTACGTTTTTCTCTTTTGTTTGTAAAATTTTGAGGAACTGTTTTATTATTTAGAAATAAAAAACATTAAATTAAATTAAAGTTAAACCTGACATCATGTGGAAATTAAATTATTACAACCTATAACCCATAGGTTACCATCACATTGATTAAATTACTAAACAGATATATTATTATTAATCTTCATCAATAATAATTAACTGAACATCTTTCAAAAAAATCAAAGGGGCTTCAGTTGTCCGTTTTTCACGGTTCGTCCGAAAGGTATCCGCCTAATGACCAAACTTATCCGTCGCTCTAATGTTTCTTTAAACACTTACTCGGACCATTACCTAACTCTCCAAATGTCTGTTTTGTTCCGACTTAATGGAGAAGTGGACACAGTATTGAAAACTTACAGTAAACAAAATTTTAAAAAAAAGGTAGTTCAAAAGAAAGTTATTTTTAATACTTGCACGTGTTTCTGTGAAAATTAGTTTTATATAGATCACAATAGTTAGATTAGCTAAATTTTCTTATAACTTTTTATAAAAAAGAGAGAAAGTTAGCAAGAAAAGTCCTCTTTATGGTAGGTGACTGCCGTCGACTAATGATGCAAATAACACCAGGCTAATATTCGGTGCTGTGCTAAGGGTTAGCAAGAGTTTGCTTATTAGGTGAATTTGACTTTCATATTTTGATGTTTTAAGTGTGAAAATTTCTTGCGGAAAGCGAACTCATGTTTATCGAATCTCATACTAAAAAAATAGGCGATAGCAGTTCCCGACATTTGGTGACACCAGCATGCAGCAGACATAATATATTTTTGTAACATAACTGTGTCGTGTGTTTAACGTGTGTTGTTTCCCACGTTGATGAGAAAACTAAGAATAGAAACAGATTACGGAAACTTTCCCGCGAATCCCACCCACTGTAATGAGGTTTTGTCTATTTAAATTGGATGTTCGGATTAAGTCTGCTCACGAAACGAGATTGACGGACTTTTGATTATGTAGGAAAACTTGATGCAGCTTACATGTTTCATTGTATTTGTAGAGCACAATGCGTTCCATAGTCATAAACTGGGAACCTCTATGTAAGAACCCTCTTATTTCATGAGAATTTTGTTGTAGTATGTAATTAAAGGAAGTCAGAAACAATTTGCCTGGCATTATCTTCTTATATTTGAAGCTATCATAGAAATAGAAAGTGCACTTGCACATATTAGTTTCGCTTGTGTTCCCAGACATTCAACTTTGCGCTTATGAAGTTTAGTCTAAATCAAACTTAAGCAAATTTTAAATAGTGTTAGACACTGGTAATAGTCCAGTAGGAGAAATGATCGGTAAGTACACATAGTTCATATCTAGTATCAGGTAATGTTTATTTGAATGTTTTCGATTTTATGTGTAAATTATTAGGGATGATGAGCACCTGCTTAGATAGTGATTTTTTTAAATGTAGCAGGCAGGTTTATGGTCAATTTGATGGGCCATTTGATGACATGTGGCTACCGTCACCTATTAACACATACAACAATATCGTTGATACAAATGGGCTGCTAATAATAAGTAGGATAAAAGATAAGGAATTGGGAGCCCTAGGGAAATTGGTGCTAAAAACCCGTATTCAGTAATCAAAACACCATAAATAGACTCTTATTCACCCATCAAAACACATGCTGTTATTTTACGATGGTTTTATATAAGTTAGTGGTTACTGCTACCAAACGGGCACTGCGAAACGTAGTGTGACTTGTCATTATTGTAAAACATTGTGGCATATTATGTAAAATGTATAGGTATACTGAAAGAATTAAGGCTTTGAAGATTGAAGACCTGAAATCCGAAGAGCGCTGGCGTGGTAAACTATTAGCACTTATTATACTACAACGTACAAAGCTAATACTAATTCTAAATCAAAGTATCTAATGTATTGAAAATTAGTTAAACAAAAAAACAAATAGAAAGAAGGCAAACAAGGCTGTTGTTCAATTACTTATTCGTTGCTCTTCAACAAAAATAAGCGGCTCAGACGCGAACTATTTATTTTCTCTCCCACAATAAATATTTTTGCGATCGTAAACTTTCCCAATTCAATTACTGCCAGCACAAAAAACAGACCACTGTAAAATAAACCTTTTGATGTACGCTGCCGAGTGAAATGTATGAACTATGAGTATGTGCCTACATACCTTATGTTGCTTATCACGGGAAGAGTTTGATTCAATCTGTCTGGTGAGTTAGATTTATTATTTGCAATTAAAAAAATATTCAAAATAATTGAAAAAATATAAAAATGTCTCAATTTTTTTAATATTTTAACATTTATTTCTAGTCTGGAAATAGGCAGTCTGTGTGACCTAGTATCAACACATTCTTTGGTCCGAAAGTAAGTGATGCCATAGTCTATTCCTGGCTCTCATTTTGTTCAATCGCCACCTATTGTTGCTATTCGAGGTTTCTAATTTATGAATGCGGAACTAAATTTATTTATTTATTACTATCTAACACGTATTTACACACAATATGATGACAATGTCTGTAAACCATTATTGGTTTGTCTAGACATATTATTTCACGCCAACACAACAAATTATAACTATAACAATATTACATTATTAATATTCTACGCATCGAAAGACTATCATGTGTTCTCATCAATTTAACTAATATGAACAATAAAAAGTTGAAATAGAAAAAACTTCGTAGGAAAAAATCAATTTCCTTCATACTTCAAGGTTAAATAATTTTCTATTTATATTTCGTCATAGAAGTCTACGTTTTTGATTACTTTCTATTTGAGTTTATCAAATTGTGGAACAATTGAACAAATATTTAACTAAACTAGTGAAAAAAAAAAAAGAATTAAAAATGAGGTATAAACGATGTAAAACGAATACAACACTATATTGTTGGGTTGATTGTCGTTGGCTGGTAGTGCCCGCGGCGCTTTTACCCCATCACCGGTCATGTGCTCTGTGCACTTTAATGTTAATTTCGTTAATACACATAAAAGGCTAGGATTTTGTTGCAATCACCAAATTGAGTTGTTCGTCCATCTCTTTAAATAATTGTCGATAATTGATAAATTTATTTTTAATAAATACTCTTCTATAACAATCACAAAATGTGACCTTTTTTCAGTTCAATAGGTATAACGTATAGTAACAAGCTCCATCATGAAGTGCCATTTGAGATACATACATACCTACATAGTAAAAAGGCTGCCGCTCTCAAATTAAGAATTTATCTCGATTTTCCATCTCTCTTGTTATTTTTGAAAATTTTGAATATTGAATTAATCTCAATATTTAAAAATAATTTGCAAAAGAAATAAATAAAATAAAACAATAATTAATCTAAAGAAATACGCGTAGCTTTGCTTCTTTGAGCTTCTTCTTCTTCGTTTGCATTCATTTTTTCTTTTATTTGTAACTGGCAAAACAAAGTATATTTTGGATTTATAATTTACTAGCGACCCTCCCCGGCTTCGCACGAATGAAATTTTTTGCAAATTTAAAAAAAAACCTGCGTAGTTTTCGCACCAAATCCGCAATAGCTGCTTTAGAAGTTCGCGGAGAAACAGACAGAGGCGGACAGCTAGTAACTTTATTTTATAATATGTGTAGATATAGATGTAGATACAAAATATAGAAGAACAAAATGTAGGAACTATTAAATTTGTTTTAATCCGTTAAGCCATTTCATTTCGTATTTGTGTAGAATTCATATTACTGTGCTCTCTGAAACCAAGTTTAACCACAGGCAAATGGACTAAGCGTTCAAAAGCCACAATGGCACTGGTTTTGTTCGATCTATAAATATTATAGATACACTGCAATGATTAGCTACCTCCGTAGTGCTGCTCAAATTATATCCTCGGTTTCAGTGTTGCTTTAATAGTAGATGAAATTCACTGTGGTGAGTTAATAATCAAAAAATATATAAGTTTATTCTGCAATAGTCTACATTTTTTGTCATGTAGATTGCTTAACTTACACTTAACTAGCTACTTAACTAACTAATTGACTTAACTAGCTGCTGCCCGCATCTTCATTTGCGTTGAAAAATGAAAAATTTAACACATGAGAAAATATCATATCCGACATCTTTATCGCTATGACTACAGTGGCGTCCAATTTATTATAAATCCCTCGGGGACCTAATATTTTTCCAGGATAAAAAGTATCCCTGCCATATGTTAATCCAGTAGGTAATAAACTATCTGTGTGTCAAATTTCATCCAAATCCGTTCAGTAGTTTTTGCATGAAACTACATAGTTTTACATATTTTAATGTTAGTGAAAGAGTAACAAATGCCATACATACATCCATTCATCCTCAAAAGCATTCATTCACATTTATATTATTAATAGGATATTGTATATAAATAGTTTTAAAGGCTCCTTCCACTTGGATCCACAAATTTATTCTTATAATTCTTTAAACTGGATTAAATGACGTCATCGCGGTGGCTGTCCATAGATATTTTTTTTCACCGTATTGAACATTGAAATCACAGCTTTACCGAATTATGTTAAGTAAGTATTAGGTGCATCAAATAAATAATAATCAATTTTTTTTTGTGCCGACTTTTTATAAGTTTTGTAACTATTGGCGAGCTTTAGTGAAATTGATAAAAATAAATTCAAAAATTATTTTAACACACCTTCGAATTGATAATATATAGTCTAACATGAAGGACAATTGTATAGAGAGTAATTATAGAAAACTTAACGCATCTAAAAATTCCTACATCTGAAGTAAGCAGTAGTCATAAGGGTCAAAAGTCTGCTTGTGATATACGAGTATGAATAGAGCCCTTTCTTTGTCCCGGACTGATAACCGCTGAGAACTCGTATTGTCATTCAACATATTAATCATTAACATGCCCTAAACTTATGCAAGGGGTTGAGAAAGCGGCCATAATTAATTTTTGGCCTTTGAGGACTTTACCTGCAAAAGTCATTAAAATTTAAACAAAGTAGTTAAAAATAAGTGTTCTTATAATATATATTATATGAAAATATGTTTTAATATAAATACTTAAGTATCAGCAAAAAAAGTATTTTTTGGTTAACTATATTAATAAGATTACCTAAAAAGAGTATTTTTGTTTGTTATGAATAAACTCAAAAACTAATGGACGGATTTTAAACATTTTTTCTCCTTTAGAAAGCTACATCATCAGCTAGTAATATAGGCTATATTTTATAAAGTTACGCGGACTTATATTTTATAAAGTTTTTATAAAATATAAGTAAAATAAGTAAGTAAGTTATGTTATGAATCAGATTTTTATGAATATTGAACGAACATCTTCAGATTAAAGGAAAAGCGAGTCATATTTTAGCTCGAACACTATCACAACTTCCAATTGGCTGCAACATTGTCTTGAGGGGATCGGAGTTCACGCGCCATATAGCAAATCAAAATTTGTATTCATTGCGATAAAAAAATAATCTACCACACAATACTTCTGTCTGACTGTACTCGTACAATGTTCACGAGGCATTACTTTTGCTTTCTCTTTAGGATTTTTAGGGGTTCATTTTACATAAATAGGAATGTCAGGTGTTTCGAAATTGCGCGACTGTACGATGAGTACAGAGGGACCAGGAAGTCGCTCCAGATCGCCATCCGGGAGGCGAAAGCACGGTCTCGCGAGCAGATGCTCGAGGCACTAGAGCGAGACCCGTGGGGCCGCCCCTACCGCGCGGCCAGGGCCAAGCTCGGCTCGCACGGTCCACCCGTTGCCGAGGCGCTGGACCCAGAGTTCCTCCGGGTTGTGCTCTCCACACTGTTCCCCGAACAGGGAGAGCACACTCCACCGCCCATGGGCGGTCGAATGATCGCCGGAACCGAGGACGTAGACGGAGCTCCGCCTATCTCCAGCGGAGAATTTGAGGAGGCCATAGCCCGTCTTCGCGGTAAGACTACCGCTCCCGGGCCGGACGGGATACCCGGTCGTGCCTGGGTCTTGGCGTCGGGCGAGTTGGGGGACCGTTGGCGGGCCGTGTTTGACGCTGCCCTGCGAGCGGGGTCCTTTCCCCGGATTTGGAAGGAGGGCAAATTGGTCCTGTTAAGGAAGGAGGGACGTCCCGCGGACTCTCCTTCTGGATACAGGCCAATTGTGCTGCTCGACGAGGCAGGCAAGTTATTCGAGAGAATAATTGCCCGCCGAATCACCGGATGTCTCAACTCGGCGGGGCCAGGTCTCTCCGACAATCAGTTCGGTTTTCGCGCGGGTCGATCAACGATCGACGCCATCCTGCGCCTTAAGACCGTCGCGCAGGAGACCGTGGAAAGGGGAGGAGTAGCACTGGCGGTGTCTTTAGACATTTCCAACGCCTTCAACACCCTCCCCTTCAGCTGCATTACGGAGGCGCTCCGGTTTCACCGGTTGCCCGCGTATCTCCAGCTGATTGTCGGAGATTACCTGAGGGATCGAAGGATCTTGTGTCCCGGCCGAAACGGGACGGTCCTAGAGAGGACCATGTCCTGTGGAACGGACATGGTCCTCTCTAGGACTCTCTGGGGTCGGTCTTAGGACCGCTCCTGTGGAACATTGGATTTGACTGGGCGCTGAGAGGCGCCCTCCCGGACAGTGTACATGTCGTCTGCTACGCCGACGACACGCTGGTCGTCGCGTGTGCAGACGACTACAAGGAGGTGACGAGCTTGGCCACGGTGAGCGTCGCTCTCGTGGCCAAGCGTATTGAGCTGTTGGGCTTGCGGGTGGCCCCCGAAAAATCCGAGGCCATGCTTTTCCATGGCCCCCGGAAGGGTCCACCGCAACAAGCCCACATTAAAGTGGGAAACGTGGAAGTCGCCGTCGGAGTGCACATGCGCTACCTGGGGCTCACCTTGGACTCCAGGTGGCGATTCCATGAGCATTTCCGGCGGTTGAGCCCAAAGTTGATCGGGGCCACCTCGGCGTTGGGTAGCCTCCTCCCAAATCTGGGCGGACCGAGTGTCGGCTGCCGCCGTCTTTACACGGGAGTGGTGCGCTCCATGGCGCTCTACGGCGCGCCTGTGTGGGCGGACGCCCTGAATCGCCACAACGTCACGCTCCTGAGAAGATCTCAGCGAGTGATGGCGACCAGGGTGATACGCGGATACCGCACCATATCGTGCGATGCCGCGTGCGTGATGGCAGGTACCCCCCCGTGGGACCTGGAGGCCGAGGTTCTGTCCTCGGTCTACGAAAGTCGAGCGGCAGCTCACACTCGGGGCGTTGCTGGTCCCCTGCCGGAGGAAGTGCGCCGCACGGCGCAGAGAGTCGCACTGGCGCGGTGGGCCGAGAGGCTCGCCGAACCTACCGCCGGCGCTCACACTATCCGGGCCATCGCTCCAGTCCTGGAGCAGTGGTGCAAACGCAGGAAGGGTGTGATCACATTCAGGCTTGCACAGATTCTGTCAGGGCATGGCTGCTTCGGCATATATCTGTGCAACATTGCTAGAAGAGAGCCGACACCCTCTTGCCACCACTGCGGTGGCCCGGAGGATACCGCGCAGCATACGCTGGCAGAATGCCCGGCATGGGACCGGCAACGGGGCTACCTAACGCCCTTTGTAGGAGGAGACTTTTCGCTGCCGGCCGTGGTTCTGTCCATGGTCAGCAGCGAAGAGGCCTGGCAGGCCATGATCTCCTTCAGCGAGGAAGTCCTCTCGCTGAAGGAGGCGGCGGAGCGGGCGAGGGAGGATGCCGCCCTCGCTAGCGACATCCGTCGCAAACGACCCGGGAGGCGGAGGAGGCTGTACGGCCGACTCCAAGCGCCCCCGTGATCGGCCGGAGGGTGAGCGGATATGGGGATCCGTTCACCTACTAACCCGGCTCCGGTGAAAGACGTGTCCGTGTTCCGGCACGTCTTCCTACACCCAGCCATCCGGGGAGGAGGGAGTCTACCGCCCTCCTCCTACCGATGAAATTTTGTTGGCGCCCAATCGGGCGAACGCTGACGGGAGAGCAGGACGAAATGCTCGCGCTGACACCTCTCTCCCGTCCCACGCGCGCGTGGTAAAGGAACACCGCGGGGTTTTAGCGGGTAGAAGTCCCGCATATCCTGCCAGCGCCCCATTGCTGGCAGTCGAATCAGGGTTGCTGATTTCCCCGCGTCAAAAAAAAAAAAAAAAGGTGTTTCGAAATTAATTTATTGCATTTTCATTGACACTAAACTTTGTGTGTCCTTAATACTATGTATAGAGTTAATATTATTTTTATATAAATAATAAAAATGATCTCTTTCTTTTGTTGACTACTGGAACTAGACATTTGGTAAACCTTAGAAACCCAATACATTAAGGAGTCATAGAATGTCAAAAATTGAACAATTTTTATATATTTTTTTATCATACTGTCACAACAACAACACAACAAACATTTTAATGTGGAAGCATGCTAATATTTTAAATAGGAAGTACTTTCGTGCGAAGTATTTCCTAAAAAAAATCTTATCCAATAACTATATGTGTTCTGATAATATGAAAATGCGTCATTAGCACAAATCTACAAAATATCTACTTAATGAAATTCGAACCTACTCGGCACCCCATTTCGTAACGTCACGAATTCGGGTCACGAGTTCCGGCTATGGCCCGTCTCCGATAGATGGCTGCTCATCCCAGATCAATTGAGGAGCGGAGGTGTTCTTAATGGAGATTTTACACGTGATTTCCGTTACCAGTCGACGATACTGATATTTGTTTATAGACCGCATTAACCCGATGAATTTTCCCATTTTTCGTTACGATTTTAATAGGAAAAAATGATAATTTCTTTTAAGCACATCACAAAAATATTATGAATTTATTAGAAAAGAAAAATATATCAATGACATTGTATTGTTTATTAAGTTATTACTTATTAAACAATAAAATGTCAGTGATATACAAAAAGTTAATTAATTAATTTTCAAAGAGATTCATCACTAGTGTATACCTATGATGAATTTTTTTCTAGCTGATTTTGTAATTTTATACAAGTTAATTATACAGCACAAGTTAATGTTATAAACGCTACGAGCGTACGAAAAATGACATTCTACGCCGTAGCACCGTAGTGTTCTCGTTAGTGATTTATAAATATTTTTTTAAATATTGTTTATGTAAGTGGCGAGTTCCCTACGTCTTTTTTTAATATATCATCTTTTTTTAATATATAAAGGGCGCAAATATCCAAAAATACAAACTTCGCATTTATGCAAATGCGACCGTTGACCAGGCGAACTTCGTACCGCCTCCGAATAAAAACCCGTTCCATACAAAATGTATGAGAATTTTTTTTAAATTTTTTTTTGTTAATATTTTAGTTATTTTAATAGTTATTCTGCTATTTATCGAGTAGACAAATTCAACTAATCAACAAATGTAGCCGTTCTCGAGTTAATGATGTAAATAAGACGACTTTCTTTTATATACTTAATAATATGTTATTATAATTTATAATAAGATTAAGATTATAATTTATATGTTGTTCTTTGAAGAAAGATTAAATAGAATATTGTACAATACAAGTTTTCCTTTAATATGATAACAAAGTAATTTGATAAAACACATCTTCCGCATGGAGCGGTTGTAGGCGAAATTTTCGGCAACGTCACGGCCTCGACCTCCGTGAATGACGTTTTGTATAAGCTGTGCACGGCCTTCGCAGATTTGTGCGCTTTATTTTTTCCTGGGCAGGTGATGGATTGTTGGCTGTTTTCTTGTGTAATTTCCGGACACTAATTGCGGCAGGCATCCGTCACGCTCGCGGAAAATGAAGAAAAAAGTCGGGGTAATGCTCAGGTCGAGGAAAAAATTGTGTGTTGTTTCTTACGTGAAAGTAATAAGATACATTTGATAAAATATAATGAAATCTAAGATAACCTAATATTATGAAAATCAAGACAGTGTAAGTATAAAATATTATTTGTTTTTTTTTGTTACATGTGTTTTAATTATTTTAATGGTAATTATTTAAAAAATCTCTTCCTTTAAGGTGATTATGGTGGTAAACGTTGTAAATAAATGAATTTTATAAATCAAATACTTTTAATAATAAATGATAAATCGGAAGCAATGATGTGATGGTTGTATACTGAAGAAAACATAAGGCAACTTATCTGATTGGAACATTCTGAAATTGGATTGTTTTTTGTTAGTTATTAATAGACAAATGGTTACAGGGGTACAGAAGTAATATATTTTGTCTTTACTTACGAGAGAGAAAGAGAGTGAGTGATAAAGCCTTATATTTCTTATAGCAAGATAAATTATTATGCGTCATGAATTATTTAAAAGAATGTGATTACTTACGTCAAAAAATTCAATTCAGACTCCACTGCCAATTTAAATGAAAATGCTTTCTTTTATCTTTTTACGGATTTCGTTCCGTTCAAAACTGCTTGGGTACTTATGAAAGAGATTAAGCTTTCCACAAAGTGCCCACCGTTAAAGTTTATGAAAGCTCGGATTAACATCTGCACATAAATTTAACAATAATTTACGTTAATGTCTACCTGATTTTCAATATAAACATGGATATTTAACGCAGCTGATTTCATTCTAAATTTTGTTTCTATTTAGATCTCAAGTCATTTAGGCGCCGCTGCGTTATAAGTTCGAAAGTCAGAGATTTTCAGGTTTATATTATTTATTACTAAAATTTTATTCTGGGAAAAGGAATACGATTTACCATTAGTAGTACCTTTCTTTTAAAACGATACGAATTTTTAGAAATTTTCATCTTTTCCAAGATAATCACTATCCTTAGAGCCTATACTGTATATAGGCGAGTCTAGCCTTAGTTCTCATAATTTCTCATAATTTAGTTCTTACCTAAATGATTAGAAACGTTTACTTAGTGGAAACTGTCATTGAATAAATAAAATTGAAAATCAGGTGACTTGCCTAAATAACCTATACGCGTGATATTAGAAATATTAATTTCTACAAAATGCAAACATCCATTCGGATTCTGAATGTACTGAATCCTACTTCTCTCTCACCTCTTGTCTTTCTTATACTTAATCAATCAATCAAATATACATATGATTATAATCCCATTGAGCCCCAGATGAGTGAATCCGTTAAGCTGAATCAGTTACAGGTATCTTTTATTATATCTTTTGTAAAAGTATATCGCTGTAATCTTTAAAAATGATAAAAGAAATAGGCTCTATCATCTTTTACTCGCTTATTGAAACACAATTGTACCAGAGCTGTTATTTCCACGTTGGTATGGAAGCTATACTAAAGTTAAGCGATTAAATATTTTTTTATAACATCAATTCACTAAGTAATTCAATTTATCTTCGCAAATTATCCTATCCACTCCGATCACAATCTAATAAGTAAAAAGGTCACAATAATTTTTTTTCTCGTTCCGCCGGGACGTTCACGCTGACACCCAATCAAATATTTTTGTAACGCAGCAGAGATGTTATTTTTTAATATCAGCCTTGATCGAAGATATTATGTTTTATTTTTATATGAAAGAACCAGGATTGCATAAGAAGATCCAATAACTTGATTCTATGTCTAGACTTTTGTGATATGTAAGTGATTATAGTTGACAATAACGTAAAATGAATGCTTTGAATACACATTAAAATATAAATAGGTATTCTGACTATTACTATTTCTTTAAGTACAAAATAAAACTTAAATTTTATAATATAATTATATATATATTATTTAATATATTTATTTCATAATTATCTAATGACGATGAAAGAGTGTATTTCAAGATGAATTCTAAGGAACTCGATTGAGAATCGAGAAGCAAGAAGTTCAACATTGGTCGCCGCCTTTCCCCTGTTAATGCAAATAAAAGAGCTTCTCAAATCAATTCGCTATCAGCAAACTGTTTGAAATTCACCTCCTTTCAATACCTCAAAGCGATCAGTATGACTTGCTTTGTAAGCATCATGATCTATTGTATTGTTTATTGCAACAAGTAACCATAGCGTATACTTCGGTCAATTCACTATATCAGTTGTACCGTGCTGAAGCGTGCTGTGTCCATCTCTATCAAGGGAATAGATGTTGTGGTTAGATGTAGCTTTGTAACTCCAAAACCCTTATGGCAGTACATACACCTTATCCAGTAGTGGCAGGACACACAGCGTTTCGTAGTCATTTGGGCGGCCGTTTGGCTGCAGTTACCACTCCCTTACCGAGGACCACAGTGAATAACGATATGAGTGCTGTTGTGTTTTGGTGAGTGAGTAAGGGATTCCAGAGCCGATATTCCTATCCCAATTCCTTAACCTCAATCCCCACTATGGTTGGCAGCACATTTGCTTCTGTTGTGAGTGACGGTGGCCTCTGCCATCAAGTGGACCGTCAGTCTGTCTATCGACCTTAACATAAAAAATTAAAAAAATACTAATATTCCATTTTTGCTTTCCGAAGAAAAAAAAAAGGTGTCGCGACCTGACCTGGCGACAGGTTCAGTAGGCTGGTAAAAATGCAGTGGAAAGATATACCGACGGAGAAGCCGGTGTTAATTAAACCTCTCAAGTACCTAGAGGTGATTGGATAGCGGATTGACAAAAAATCAATATAAAAAGGGCATAACTTCAGTATTAAATTATTAATTAACTGTGTTTTCTCATATTATACTCAAACAGTCCCATGTTGCTGTTTTGTGTGTTCGTCAAAAGTTTGATGTAAACATGGCTTCGAGTTTCCGCGGTCAGGTTTAAAATATGAATACAAATTGAGAAACTTTAGGGTTGTTCCAATCCTGGCACAACTTTAAAATTATTAACACGACAACGTTACAGATTTACGATCCATAAATCTGCGTTATCTATTTGAAAAATGTTAACGTTGTAATATGCAGTGCTAGCAGAATAATTTAATTGTATTTAATATTCCAATGTATTCTTCTTAGTAGAGGACTCAAAAGGATATATATTTGTATTGACAAGTACGTAGTGAGGTTTAATATATTTAATCTCGGCCGCTTCCGCAGCAGCACTAGTTATAGCAACTGTTACTTGAAGATGGGACGGCGCCAAAGTGTCGACGCTGTTTCGGGTGTTGGAGGACAATCGAAGGGATGCGACTAGAATCCCGTAAAATGGAGGCATAGCGGGGGAGGGCCCTGGTGCGCTAATGCAAGCCCACAGGATTCTTCTCTACTGATGACCAAGACCGCCGCTAGGTTTTAGTGGGTATAACTCCCTCATAAGGGGGAGGGGAGTCCCACATAACCGCCCGTCCCCCCGGACGTACGCGTAACGCGTGTGCGTAAGCATTTCCTAGCGTCAAAAAAAAGGTGGCATCCCACACTGTAGACGACCCATACTCCATGGAACTAGGGTCATACCATGAGGTCTCGTGACATAATCACGAACCATTTGGTTCGAACATCGAAGGTACATTAATGAATGTCTGTGAAATCCCAAGCGGTCTACATCCCTACCACATGGACAGTTGGGGGGAATACATAACTCTGTACCAAGTCGGAGCCAAAACCCCGACTTTCGGCTTTTTAGCGCCCTTAATCTACACTCGGTCACTTGTAGTGATATTTTCTTCTGCTATTAAACCGACATCTATATAGATAATACACGATACATTAAAAATTATTCCCAATATAAACTTTACGAATTAGAATATATATTTTGGGTCTGTGTAGATAAATGTACATTTAAGTTGTTTATGTAATAAAACTACTACAAGAAATTTAGCATTCCAATCACGTGTGTGAACGGCAGACAACGACGGGGGGCGAATTTATTTGAGTCCTCAATCAGTCGCTCTAGACAAGAGTAGACAAAGCGTTCTAAGATTTACGTCCTGAATTTTAGGTATAGCACAGACTATGAACAATCGGCAATATAAATATGTGTATGCAAAATCATTTGATATGGTATAAATTTTTAATTTGGTATTAATGGTGACGTCATAGTTGAAATTAAATTTTTAATTACTAATATAGGAAAACGAATGTCATAGTCTTCACATACGATAAATACTCTTCTTAAACGTATTGATCACATAATCTTCATACCACTAATCAAACCTTCATACCTTTATAATGAATTTCAACTAATCTAAGATTAGTTGATTAGATTAGATAATTCAAAAGAAGGAATTCTTTCTTCGAATTTCAAGTTACAAAAACTATCTTAATTTGATTCTACCTACATATACCTTGGAGCTTCGAATTCTTTATTATTGCCTAACTTTGACTAGAAACTTATAGATACGTGATTATGGTAATTTTGAATTAATTGCATGCAGATAATGTATGTCGAATAAATCATTTCTAATTGGTAAATCAGGCAAGTGTTTATTTTATAATTTTTAATTTATTTACATATATTACAAACATTTGAAATATTTAAACCGTAAAACTTGATCACCTATCTAATTAAATAGGAGACACCATAGAGTGTACACTTTGTGAGTTCACTTAGGGGCATATATTCTATATCTATTTTATATCTATACATATAATAAAATCGTAAACGAGCCGTGTCTGTACTTATGTTACCGAGGTCAAAAAATAGTTTACAGAATTGTTGTCTGTTCGTCTGTGCGTTTGCGCTCGATAATTTCAGAAATTGAAATTGATTTGAATGCGGTTTTCATTGATGTATTGCTGATTACCTGGATTAAACTATAGCATAGGTTATTTTTATACTGGAAAAATGTTAAGTTCCTGCGGGATTTTCAAAAAACGACCTACAGCGCGTGCGAAGGTTCGGGCACTAGTATAAAGAATTTTCGTTCCGCAAAGAAACGACGATTCGATAAATCGATAGTCTGCTCTTGGTCTTAATATGACGATGCGCTTTGCAAACCATTCACAATCGGGAATCGCTGATAGATAGCTATCGCGTCCGTCCAAATTTATCTTTGGATTGCAGAAATGCAAATCTGCTTTGCATCGCTATGTTTTTCCCTCGCATGTTGGGCTGGAAATTCGCCCCTTCAATAAATGAAATGCTAACTTAAATAAATGTTAATGCCGGGGTTATAAAATGGACGACTCTATTTTTTACCTTTGGTGAGATGAGAAGTCTTAAGTTTAAATAAATGAGAAAAAATGAACTTTTTTCATTAGATACGTCGGAATATAGAAACAGTACCTTCGTCATCCATCAAAAGTGTTTCATAACTAGGTCAATATCCCGGGAAGTATTTTTTGCAAAGTTCATGCATCATTTTTCTTGACGGCCAATTTTCTCACCTAATATTGTTTTTATGGGCGTTTGACAGAATTTTTAGTTTCATTTGTTGTAATAATGCTTCTTATTTAATGTATTAATATTTTATGAAAGTGTCCTGAAAGTTACTGAAACTTCGTCTACATATCTACATAAATCATAACCTTTTATTCTGATCTATAAACTATATTTTTTATATCATAATGAGCAGGTCTACTTGACGGCAGATAGCTACCGTGGCACAAGCTACAGCATAGTACGCTGCCAATCTTTGTAGGTTTAAGGATAAGAGATTAGGATGGGACATGAAAAACCCTGCATGCTCGACAGGGTCCATAACACTGGTCTTTATAAATTTCGTAACACCTTTATACATTATGGTTTCGCAATAAATAATTGAAAAAAAAAACATACGGTTAAGTCTTACTCACCTACTGAAACTTACGGTGGTCTTTTATAAGAAGGTAGTTACTGCAACCTCTACTAAATTAATTGCTACTTAAAACTTAACTAAATCAATAACTAAGTTATTTGACAATAAAAATTATGTACAACTTGCTTATATAGTTCTAAGGCTTATTTTCTGGATGATAAGATGTAGTATGATTACATAGTAGGTACACCCAAATGAAAGGGTTGTGAAATGTTTAGTCTATGTCATAATATTATAGTCTATAGAATGACAGCGTGCAGATAGAGAATCGTTCGGCTGCGCTGTAATGGAGTGCGAGTTAGCTTTGTAAAGGCTTGTACAATTAAAATACTTTAGTGACTCTTTATTTAAATAAATAAAACTTGAGCAAAGTTATTCAGTGATTTATTTCTAAAGAGATCACTAAGGTGGTGTATCCATGCCGTAGTTGGGTACCCACCAAAGGTGTACCCAACTACGACGTGAAAGGATTTTCAAAATCTTTTTTTGTTAAAATAAACCCAATTTTCCTTGAGATATTTTTATTTACAGTTAAAGAAAGGGATCAAAACTTAAATACTAAATGTCCTTTTAGTTAAGCGGCGTTCATACGTTTCACATAACGCATGAACTTCGCTTATGTTATAATTGTATACATGATTTTGACGATCCTGTGTTAAGCTTACGAGGCCGATACGGGTCGCGGCTAATAAAATTAAGGCCTTTGTTTGCGATGGAAACATCGTTAGGGAAGCAATATCGGTTTATAGTATACACAGTTAATGAAGTGACGAGCAACTGCCAGATAATGTTTTCAATAACCTTG
Source organism: Synanthedon andrenaeformis (assembly GCA_936446665.2). Classification (NCBI taxonomy): domain Eukaryota; kingdom Metazoa; phylum Arthropoda; class Insecta; order Lepidoptera; family Sesiidae; genus Synanthedon; species Synanthedon andrenaeformis. The sequence goes on along the minus strand of OW387781.2, from coordinate 4,184,464 downwards.
ATACCCATTTTATAAGGTTTAGCGTGTTCTGTGTTTCAGTGCATGTTATTGACAGAAATACTCCACTCTTGGTATTGCACAGTTCTATCAAATGATATTTGATAGATCCATCCTATTCGTAACGCGATTACAAAAAAAAATAACATACAGGTTATTCTGCTTGTCACTTTGGCCTCAAATCAACAAGAGAACAAGAGACACAACAATGTCAATTAATGTTGTGTTCATTAAGATGCCAAGTCATAGTGACAATGAATGGCATATCCCCGTCTTTTCTTGTTTATCCTATCTAGGTCTAGGACGCACTTGTATCTGCCCTAGCTTTGCTTGTCCTTCTAAGCCGCAGTAACAAACAGAACGTCAGTATGTCTGCCGACCCGTGCATGAACAAATATGCCAGTTCAAAGAATGAAATTAGTGTAATTGCATTTAAATAACGGCCATTATGTGTGACGCAAAAACATAGACACGTGCAATTGTGCATGGCACATTTTGTGTCGAGGCTTTTCGGGTAACACCACGCTTATTGGGCCTATTTATTCGTTATTTGAACCTAAGATACATATACAGGGTGGAAAGATAAGTCGGGCCCTGGAGGGAAACTACCTTAAATCCTTAAGTTAGCTCATTTTACATAAAGGAAACATTCCTTTATTTTTAAAAAGAAACAAAACTGCATTCAAAGATTTTCTAAAACTCGCTTGGCTCGCCCGGGACTCGAACCAACTAAAATTAAAAACAAACAAACACTCACTATTTTATTATACTAATCGATAGGATTATTATTCAGAATAATTGGCACTAGGCGGATGCTGCCGCAATTATAGGAGGCTCAACATGCACCAGTAAGAGCTCCAAGCAACATTCCATGTACTAAACCTAAATCTAATCTAATCTAAACTATAATACTATTGATAATAAAAAATAAAAAAATTAAAATAATTGAAATAAATAATAATAAAAATGTCACATTACATGTCACATGTTTTCATAAATAACATTTTTTACATTACGTTCATTAAAGAACTTGTGTACTAAATAGGTATTCTTTATGGATATCTTGTACGACAGACGAGAGTAAGACCAAATGTTTGTTAGAGAAATTTTATCCTGAATAATAATCCTATCGATTAGTATAATAAAATAGCGTTTGTTTTTTTTAATTTTAGTTGGTTCGAGTCCCGGGCGAGCCAAGCGAGTTTTAGAAAATCTTTGAATGCAGTTTTGTTTCTTTTTAAAAATAAAGGAATGTTTCCTTTATGTAAAATGAGCTAACTTAAGGATTTAAGGTAGTTTCCCTCCAGGGCCCGACTTATTTTTCCACCCTGTATATTCTAAGTATGAAAGTTTATACATTAGTTTTATAATACAGATCGTAAGAATTTATAATCGGATTGCGATCGATAAAGGAGTTGCAAGTCCCTGGACGACCTTAATGTATTTTTAAATGAATATGCAATAGGGAATGAACTTTGAAAAATCCCTTACTCACCGTCAAACAAATAAACATGCTATTTTATCACGATGGTGGTAAGGTGATTACGCTGTATTACTGCTGAATACGATACTTATGTAAGGGGTTCAACAAATGGGCTGCACGGTTTACATGGCCGTACATACTTTTCATATCTAATTGACTACATGCGCTGTCTAAACCTTTAAAGATTTGTACAAATAAACATAAAAATTGCAACTTAATTATTTAGTTTATAGTTAAAGACCCGTTAACTATAAAAGTTATTCAGTAACGTTATTTAATAGTTTATAAAATTTTAATTAATTTGAATTTTAACATCAACAAACACTTTGCCTAAATTAAAAACGTCACTTGGTAGTATTATGTCCACGTGTGCGAAAACGATTTCAGCGAGTCGGTAATAGGATTATGGGTTTTATTACTTGCAGCAGAAATATCGTTAGGAAAGCAATTTTGGCGGCAGATATTGGCTATTAGCGAGCGGGGTAATGCCACCTCGATATTCATGTTGCCGAACTTAGGCATATTTTTGGCTTAGCATGAAGCCAGGTATTTTGCTGACCACATCGAAGCCAATGAGGTGTCATTTTGTCTTCACTTATCGTAAATTTACACTGAACTTTTGTTGAATTTCTAGTGTATGTATGTAAAATTTTACACTTTCGTAAAGTATAAGTAAGTTTTACTGTAAATATTTTACTGGACGTCAGAACTAATTACCAAGTTAATAAATCTTATATTGTTTTTTCTTTATTATAATAATTTGATGTATTTAATAACGCTTAAATTGATTTCCTTTCACGTCTGTTAGACAGTGTTGTCGATGTACGAAAAAAATGCGTTTTCTTATCTATAAACGAGATAATCCTCCTTCTGAAGAACAAAAATGTTTTCTATTGTAATTTATCGGCTCCTATTGATTACCAGTGAAAGAGGTCAGACTGTGATCTCATTAACTTCTTAATTAAGGGCCGTAAACGTGATCTGCGCGCTAATTTTAAGTACCAAATTATTCCCTCCGTTATCCCATAGAACAGAATTGAATTTCGTTTTTACACAATCTTTTAAAACTTTTAAATTTTAAAATACTTTTAAAATCTTTTAATCTACTCTTATATAATACAAATTTTCAGCCAGTAAATACACAAAGGATACATTAGAGTAACAGAGCAAGCCTTTGTAAAGTTTAAATATTGTTTCTTACAAATCATAATATTTATTTATTAAAAATTATATCTGATTAGGACTTCATTCAGCGAATAAGTCTTATTTTATGATAGTAATTATGCTACAATTCTGACAAAGCTTCATATCATCATCATATTTTTTTTGCTGTTCACTGCTGAATATATAGGCCTTTCTTATATATTTCAATAGGACCCATCGGATGAAATCTGGGTACAGCATCCACATTCAGCCATTGTTAAGTCGTTTCTCCAAATTGTAGGTTGTTTTCCTACCATTGTTACTCTAATTCGTCGGGTTCGTCTCTTTCCAATTCCTCGGATTAGTATGTGCCTTTTTTTACAATGGATTTCCTCAATTTTTAATTCGATGTTACAGGGTTACACACCGAGTATCCATAGCTATCCATAGCTGAATGAGCGACGTTGAGATTTCTTGCAATCCGCATAGATACTATATTTCAACGCTATTTCTTATCAACTATAATATAGATAATGAATAATGAATAGATTAATATTTACTTCATGTAATAGTTATAAAGTTACAGATTAATACTTAACGATGATATTTTTTTTCTCTTCTTAATTGAAATTATTAATTTAATCACCTTTTAATGTCGCCGTTTTTAAGTCGTTTGAAAAACAATTTATTAAATGAAAATATTGACTCAAACAATGGCACAGAATGGTTTTCAGTTCGGAATTGGATGGTCACGGTAGTGAACCGGCCAATTAGCGTGCCGTGTCGAAATCTGACAGAGTTGCAATGGGCATTTTAATTTGCCCGTTCCACGGGACATTTAGCGGTGGTTTATAGTAAAGTTGTGACACAATAATTACATAGAGGGCTCTGTCGACAGTCGCCGGATAATTACTACGCGAATTTCGTATTGTACGTACCTCTGTCCAATCAGTTATGGTAATCGATATTCGAAGTTCCGGTTTCTATAAAGCCAAACAAATGAGGAACTATTTATGTGTATCGTCCGGTAATTATCTGTGTAAACTCTGTACAAAATGTGGGCATTTTCAATTATTAAGGGATTCAATTTCATTATTGAATTATTAAGGGATTCATTTCATTTTGTAGGTTTTACTTTTTATTAGGATTGATGGTACACTTAAGACAGATGACATTCACTGCCTATAGGGATACACATGTAGCACCAAATAACAGCAAATAGTCTGCCGAATGTATTAAGAAAAGTGTAATAAACGAAAACACACTATAAGGGGGTGGCTATGCTTCCGGACTTCCTGCAAACTTTATGAATGCGGATCGCCGTTTGCCTTGATACTACTACTAGAGTATGATGATCACTGGGAACAACAAAGTAGGTTTTTCTTTTGGTGATTCTTTAGTTCCAGTATTTGTTTTAGAAGTTCAAATGTTATATTTAATATACCTACTGGAGTTGAGACTGCAACTCTTTATCTTCGTAGAAATAATGATCTATTTTGCTTAAATTAAATTTTCAAGTAGGTAATAATTAGACGAAACAAAATTAATTTAATTTGTTTTAATCACAGCTACTTAATTTTTGTTTAACTTAATAAAATATAAATTATTTTGGCTTACTTTTGTTGAGTTTCACTTAATTAATATATTATTTGATTTAATATAATTTGGTTTTCAGTAGTTTAATCTAACTTAGTTAATTTCAATTAGTATAGTGATTTGTGCGATTTATTTATTTATATGTACAAAGGTAAGTATGTAGTTTGATTTATTGTAACTTGTGTCTTCATTTAATGTAACTATAATAATAATTATTATTATTTATTTATTTTTTAATTAACAAATCCATATATATTCTGTTCCTTATTTTTGTATTTTTTATTTCTAAAATATCGAAAAGTAATGTTACATTTAGATATGTTTAAGACACATTTCATGTATAATTATTTAGTTGACATATTTATTGTTACACTAAGTTGAGTTACCACCTGAAATTAACTGCGTGTAAATATTTGCACTAATTTTACAGAGTCCTGAATTCTGTAAATAAAGTCGTCAACGTCACACTGCATACGGTGCCTCCGCAAACACCGTCGGTTCCCCAAGGGCGTCCTTCCACATAACATCACTAAACACAGTCAAATTAAGACAGTATGCATTTTTGACATAAGTAAGAATTTATTTTTATTATTCTTTACAAAATATGTTCGTTCATCGAGGTTATTTGGTATATTTGGAATGATATGACAATAATTAGCGTTCAAACATTTTTCTGGTACTTTTCATTTCTTGTTCTTTTAACTTATTCATATTACTCTAGGAGAGTTACAAAATTATAATAATACTGCCAAAAAAAACTGGCGACTTTTTGGTTATAAATTTAAAAAATTCTAACAAAATTATTATCACAATAATAAATAAATGAAACAAGAGTGATCATGATTCACTTGGAAAAATAAAAATCAAAAACATGTTGAAACAAAACTGAAATATTATTGAAATATTATTTAATTGAGAGATGTTTTGAGATAAAATATTATTTTATCTCAAAATTGAGTATCGTAAGAAATTTTCTAATTCCAAGAGACAAATGGTGACGAAAAATACAAATTTATTATTTACACATTTTAATCTATTGGAACACATTTGTGTCCAGAATCTATAGAAACAATAAGTTTTCAGCTATAAGCAATAATAAATAAATATTGTATAATTGTTGCCTTGCATCAACAATACTACAAAATGCCCCCAGAAATAATATAAATCAGTATAGGTTTAAATTAGTATAGGTTGTATGAATCAGTAATCCTTCAATTGAATTTTTATTTACTTGATACATTTACAGACAATTTATTTAGTTACATTACCGTAATAATCTATCCCATGCGTACAGTTATCACACGATTCGTTGAGCTCTCGCTAATGAAATTAACCCCCATTTACCACGGAACGGAACGCCGGTAATGAGTTGTTTCTGATGTAACTACGTACGTGTTTAGCCGGTAGAAATGACCTGGTATTTCTGAGTAGCTATGACGGTTGTCTCGTTATTAGTTGTAAATGTTATGTGCGATATCACGGGTTTGTTGGACTAGTTCAGGGATATTTCTACAGCTAGTTTTCACACAAAATATTGTCCAACCATGAATCTGTCTTGGTATAACCAAGACGTTAATAACAAGTAAGATGTTAATTTTGTATATCTACTAAATACATAAAAAGGAAAATAGTCATTAATATGTCATAATATGTCCCATTTAAATGTAAAAATATTATACATGATACATTAGCTACATTAAGTTCGGTATAATTGAAGATATTAAAATGGTATATATAATACAGAAATTTTTAAACAAATTTAGAAAAATGAAAAAAATAAGTTTTGTTTCTGTACATTACAAAATATACATTTTGTTAATTACAGACAATAATAAATTTAAATTTAATTGGGCGAACACAAAGAGCACATTTATCTTATATTAAAAGTCGAAACATTTGAATCCTTGCGTTGCTTGTGTTATAAGTAGGCGACGATATCAATTGGTATATTATATTTCCATTAAAAACTCATATGAAATCACCATACATAATATCCCTAACATTCTAAATCACGAAATAGCGAAGAGACGAAAATAGACTAAATATGTGGAGACGTAAGACGGATTTTTCAGATTAATTAGGCTTAGTCTTGTTTAGCTGAGGTTCGTAATTTATGTTGGTCCCCAGAGTGTAGGTAAACTTACTAAGAGCAACTGTTTTTTCGACGTACATTGTTAAGCTCATGGACCAAAGGAGACGAGCGTTGAATAAATAATGTGCAATATAGTTAATGTGTTTGTGTTTACTATAAACGATTTTAGTGATTTCTATTTAATTAATATATTTTTTATGTTAAGGTCGACAGACAGGCAGACAGGTTGACTGTCCACTTGCAGGTAGGAGGCAACCGCCACCTATAACAGAAACTACGCCACAGATGCTGCAAGAGCGCTGCCGACTATAGTAGAATAAAAAAAAAAGGAATTGAGAAGAGAAATTGGCTCTAGCATCCCGGATTGACAACACAACAGCACAAATGCTGTTATTTCACGGTGGCTTGTTTAGCACAAGAAACGATTGTTAAATAATAAATTAACAAGTAATTTTAACTATTGATTATACGTATTTAATCTATAAATATGTATACAATTGTGATAATCATACCACTACCATTTTATACATAAAATATACAAGAGGATTTACATCTTCAGGATAGACCAAACGTATAAAGTTTTCCTTGTACGTATTATTAAGTTTTAAAGTCCTTAAAAAGCATTGGTCTATCATTAGGATCAAGTCAGTATGGCTACGGAGTTATGTAGGTAAAAAATATTTGAATAAAAACAGGGCTAGTTCGTTATAAAAGTCTTTTGTTCTCGTGAAAATGAATTTCAATTGCTGACAGCCAAATCACACCCCTAACTTTGTGACTTCCAAATGGTAATTAACAATTGACATTCACAAAAAGCCGCCATCTTTTTCATCTGTCATCGAACAATGACAATCCATTAGATTCTCTCGATTCTCTCCAATTTCGTACTGCTTTTTGACAACAGAGGGGCCCGTCGATGGAGAAGTAATAAAGTAATGGATTTCACAAGGAAAACATGGTTATTTTTCACAAGATTAAAATAGGTATGTCTGGGTTTCTTTCGAAATGTTGTGTAAAATGGATAAAAGATGTTTATCTAGGTGTTATGTCTAGGATTTTCTCTTTCTACTTTTTCATTGATACGTATGAAAAATGAACACTAATACACAAGCAACCGTATTAGACAATTAACTAATTATTTTTTAAAACATCTATGAACAGAATGGAATCACATTTCACACTCAAGTAAACTTGGAAGTCAATATTTTCAATAAAAATTCATAAAATTCGAGATTAAGTACTTATAGCTTGGAACACATTTTTTTAAAGTAAACTGCCTACGCACACATTCTTATAAAACTGGCTTCCCTATATTTTCCGCAAAATTCTGTCTATAGTTCTTATTTGGTTTGAGGTTCAAACAATAACTGAGGTATATTCTACTGTAATATAATAAGAATTAAGAATTAATGACTATTTACATATTTAAGAGCTACGTGGCCCTAGACTCACTTCATTTTGGAATGATGGCTGGAATTTCAGGTATGAATGCTGTTTTATATACTTATAACCGTATAGGTATTAGCTAGTTTGGGTAGGCGGCCAATTCTCAAGTATCAGGTGGCAAATGTACAAAAAAATCGTATCTATCTATCCTAAATGGAAATGGTCGATTTTTATACATATGTTATATAAAATAGTGTTAGAAAATAATATTCATTGGTGCCAGACTCTTTCCGTGGCCCCGAGCTTTAGCCAGATACTCAAAGTTCGTCAAAAAAAATATTAATCTACCTCATTTCGGAAAGCCTAGTTTTAGATATTTTAATGTAGCGCACTATTTTAAACCTAACTTTAAGTAGACAGACTAATCCGATGGCCCTAACATCCCACCAGAAACGACGGAAGTTCCGCTGTGAGTATGAGTTCACGGGCTTGATTGCGACTGAGAGTATATACTTATTATAATATCTGAGAGACTGAGAGTAAAATCTTTCTTATAATATGCTCCAGGAAAGTAAGGATATGGTTTCAAGGGAGCCGTGCCAAAGTGCGCCGTGCCTCTCAGGATGAAGTGGGCGGTAGAGTCCCCATCTACCGCCCTAGTCCTGTCAGGAATCCAGGTGGAGAGCGTACGCCAGCCACCTGCGTCCAGTTCGTCGGCGACGGAGGGGATGAAACAAGACGTCGTCCTCCCGTTCTCTCTCCGCCGCCTCCTTATGCGAGATGATATCTTCGCATAAGGATTGAGTCGCTCGCCAAGCGGCTCTGAGAGAGAAGTCTTGTCCAATGGTCGCAGCGAGCTCAGTTCGCTGCGCCAACCATCTAGAGCACTCCGCAGCAAGAGTGTGCTGTGCGCTGTCCTCAGCGCATGCACACGAGTGACACTCTGGAGTTGGCTCCCTACGAGCCACCCGGTGGAGATAGCTCCCGAAACAGCCGTGTCCCAAGAGCACCTGCAGCAGGCGGAACGTGAGAGCCCCGTGTCTTCTCTAGAGCCACTCGTCCAACACTGGACGAATAGCCTCCACGGTGCGGTGGCCGGCACTAGGCGATGTTTAGATAACTACATCCGTATTGAAGGAGGCAGCCCACGACCATCCACCCACCACCTGTGATATTATGCTCTCCATTGTAAGCTTGAATACATGTATGACTCAATAGAAATTCGATATTGTTTTCTGACATTTTTACAAAAATGGATCGTACGGACGCAACATTAAATATTTTACAGCCATTAGTCAGGAAGTACTTGGAAGCGTAGTTTTCGATAACTTTTCGACGTGCTAAGATTCTGTCTCACCACACAGAGACAAAGACTGCCTCCAACAGTTCACTAAGTCCTTACAGAGCGCATTAAAGTGGAAGCACAAAGTGGAAGTTAAAACACAAATACTAAGTTATAATGACTAGCACAAGTAACTCTTGTTTTCCTTTTTCAGTGGCGCGTCTAACTTTTCTTTTAACTTCAGTGGAGTAATATTAAATTATAACATAGAAGCCATATACTGTTGGCTACGTGCAGTGGAAAGTTACACTAAGTTTTTACGTAAACACATTCCTTTGTGTTTTTTTATTATAATGGAAACTAGATTGAATCCAAAGGAAATATTGAAGGACTAATAAATTTTTACCCGACTGACTGAAATAGGTTTATTTTATAAAGTAAGTATCCGATAAGAAAGTATTTTTTAAAAATTCAATTCTATTCTATTCAATTCTATCCAATTCCGGACGAGTCACTAGATATAAAATAAAAGTATATGACCCAACTAACATCTAGTACAAATGCAATATTATATACACGACATGAGCAAATATAGACAAGTGCTTATTAAGGCTTATCCTTCCAAAAAATTGAATTTTTGCAACATTTTGTAACAATGTTATTCATTATATATACGCCTTTTCTTCATCGAAAAAAATATATGTTTATCTACAAGATATGAGGAATGATTTGTTGGGATTAAAATTTTTATTTTATTGAAATTGATTCAGGAAAAAAATTCTAAACTCACCCCTTTTATTTTCAGTTATAACAATCTCACTTCTACAATATTTATCAAAAGATTATGAAATTTTGTACACTTATGAAGATAACAATGTAGCATGATTTGTTGAAAGCGCTTTTTGAAAATTCGTAAAATTGAATTTTATATAATGTTTTTATCAAAAATATTTCCCCACTTACTCAGCGCTAGCCCGTTCTCGTCCATAAAATCAGTGCGGGGCGAGTCGTGATGCTAGACGGACCTGTGCCGCGTTGCACCTCATCAAATTATTAATTTTTACGTAATAAACAAAGAATAAACATTTTAGTGGCAGAACAGACAGTGCATGATAGTGTATATAATACTTTAATAGGTTTTCTTTTTTGTCTTACTAGGTAATTAAATCTTTAAAAAACTAAATATAAATTATGTTGTAATATAATATTCAATTTATTAATAATCTGAAATATTCAATTTGAATATTCAATTAATAATTATTCATCTGTATATATACTTGTTATCTAAATTTAATAAAGATAGGAAGTAAGCAAAGGAGGCAAAAGCGTAATATATCAAAAATAAACCAAAAGAGGAAGGAAAGTTTTCATGAATTTTAATTAATTAAATAATTAAATAAATTAATATTAATAATAATTAATTATTAATTAATACAATATAAATTAATAAGCCTAATAAATAAATAAATAAATAATAAAGCCACTATAAAGCCGGATTCCCACTCACGTATCTAGTGACTCATCGAATTGTTCTCCTAGAAGGAGCGGTGGGGGGTTTCCCTATTGTAGGTGGTGACGTAGGGGACGCCCCCGTGACTTCCAGAAAAATCCGATATCCTCGATACACCGTTATCACTGGTAAAAAGTTGGTGAGCGGTTCTCGGAAACTATGAGGGATAGAAGGGTGGCGTTTGCGGAATGTCATAGAGGGTGATCGGTAGGCACCAAGGAAAGTGTCATCCGGTCTACCGGGGCACCAAAAATTTTTGACAGCCCCCTCCTTGGACCCCCCGACCGTAACTCGGAAACGGCGCGTCACAGCCGGGCCGTGTTTGGGCTCATCGGGGACGTCTGGACGAGATAAAAAATTTGACGCCCCTCTCGGACCCCCCCGACCGTAACTCGGAAACGGCGCGTCACAGCCGGGCCGTGTTTGGGCTCATCGGGGACGTCTGGACGAGATAAAAAATTTGACGCCCCCCTCGGACCCCCCCGACCGTAACTCGGAAACGGCGCGTCACAGCCGGGCCGTGTTTGGGCTCATCGGGGACGTCTGGACGAGATAAAAAATTTGACGCCCCCCTCGGACCACCCCGACCGTAACTCGGAAACGGCGCGTCACAGCCGGGTCGTGTTTGGGCTTATCGGGGACGTCTCGACGAGATAAAAAATTTGACGCTTCCTTCGGACCACCCCGGCCGAAACTCGGAAACGGCGCGTCAAAGCCGGGTCGTATTTGGGCTCATCGGGGACGTCTCGACGAGATAAAAAATTTGACGCCCCCTTCGGACCCCCCCGGCCAAAACTCGGAAACGGCGCGTCACAGCCGGGTAGTATTTGGGCTCATCGGGGACGTCTCTACGAGATAAAAAATTTGACGCCCCCTTCGGACACCCCCGGCCGAAACTCGGAAACGGCGCGTCACAGCCGGGTTGTATTTGGGCTCACCGGGGACGTCTCGACGAGATAAAAAATTTGACGCCCCCCTCGGACCCCCACCGGCCGAAACTCGGAAACGGCGCGTCACAGCCGGGTTGTGTTTGGAGTCATCTGAGATGTTTCAGGAAGACGAATTTAAAATTTATTATAGACCAAATTTCAAATTTGGTCAATTGCTGTCTATTGTAACCATGGTCAACGGTTACAAATAGACCCCCCATGTTAGGTATCATTTGAAAGGCCTTAATGAGGGTAATCTATCAACACCATCCTCCCAGCCCCCCTCCGCTTCCTCCTTACTCCCCCCCCCCCTCCTTTAAAATTATACAATTAATAATAATAACACCCAAAACAAAACCAAACCAAAACAATTAGACATGGCAAAAGACAAGACAAAACGAAAACAAAATGAAAACGTGAATAAATTTTCTACAAGAATATTTGTTTTTTTTTTTAAATTCTATTTACATGAATTTTAAAAATTATAAAAAAGGGCTTTTGATAGATTTTAGAAAAATCAAGCGCTGAATCAAAAATATGGAGAAAATAATAAATGTTAAGTGTGCCTTTTACAGTTCAATATACCCAAAAAAGCCCCACAGAGTTTCCATTTAATCCACTCAGCCGCTTTTTTGTCCCACTCGATAGATTTTTTGAAAAAATTGAAGAAGCAAGATTCTCGCTCTAAAAAGTTCGTAATCTTTATCAAAATGAAAAAAAAAAAAAACACTTTTTGTCTCAATTTCTTGTCACTTCACTCACTTGGTGAATTTAAAAAAAAAATAAAAAATAAAAATTATTACCGCCAGCATTAGCGTTACCCAAACAAAACGTACCACGCGAAAATTGCACGGTTGGTGCAAAAACTCAATTGTTTTTACTGAAAATTAAAAAAATTGTTAGTTTTGATAAAAACTGTTGTTTGGCTCTTTTACCATATATTTTATATTCGTATAAAGAAATATGCATACATCTATACATAGAAATAAAATTGGAGTGTCTGTTTGTGATATTGAAATAACCATTTTTTACTACATGCATATGAATATATATACGTACATACACCATATATGAGTACATACACCAAAATAAACCAACCACATAACCAAACCAAATTTTTGTCTGTGTGGGTGTCTGTTTGTTCCGGCTAATCTCTGAAATGGCTGAACCGATTTTGACGGGACTTTTATTGGCAGGTAGCTGATTTAATAAGGAGTAACTTAAGCTACGTTTATTTTAGAAAAAATCCAAAATAACATTTTTTACAATTTTTGTCTGTCTGTCTGTTTGTTCCGGCTAATCTCTGAAATGGCTGGACCGATTTTGACGGGACTTTTATTGGCAGGTAGTTATTACTAAGTTACTACTTATTACTAAGTAGTAACTTAGGCTACGTTTATTATAGAAAAAATACACCCCGGGCGAAGCCGGGAGCGCGCCGCTATACACTCTAAAAACATAACCCTCGTTGTGGCGCAGAGGGAAAAAAATTTTTACTAGGTAACATAATTTACTACCTAAATAACAAAACACGCTTCATTGTTACTGAATTATCCCTCTACATTGTAAATAATTATAAATTTGTAGGTATTTGCAGTAAAGTAGGCTCAGTCGACTATGTCGTGCCTTTGTCGTCTAGTCTCCATACTACTCTTTGCCATCTCTGTGCGGTCGATCTCTTGTAGAGGGTGGCGCGGGGAAATCAGCCTAATAATTCAAGGCCAAATCGGCGTTATACACCTTAAGCATGTAACGTGTTTACACCTGACAATATCCTTCAATAAGGCAAACTGTAATATTAATTTTTTCAGCTTCTAACATTTTCAGCTTCTATTTAGGGCTTGAATTTTTATTTTAAAGAAATTGTTTACATATTAAATTTATAATAGCACGTTTTTTACTATTAAAAATGATTTAAATATAAAGCATCTAAGTAGTGATGGACAAAAAAGATGTTCATATTGATAATATTACGTGTCACACATAGTGTATTCTCATTAATGAATGTTGTTGTGTGACTTGTAAATCTTTAAGTGCCTGATTCTGCATTAGGTTAAACAATTTAGGGCCAGTTTTATAACGATCCGTTAGTTAAATTTTATATCAAATAGACGAAAAAAAGATCTAATAGTATAATATAGTGTATTATAAACAACTGTTCGTTAGTCAACAGTATAATTTGACAGCTAGCGTTTACTGCCTCTTTACTGACTATGATAGGGTTGGTTTATCTTACGTATCGTTTATTTTGTTATATTTGTAAATAAATGTGTTTGCGACCCGAAACTTGACAGTTCTTGACAGACTACAATGAAACCGTCGACAATATTCATAAACTTCGGCGTATTTTTACGGATAGCTACCGAATGTTTAATTTCTTTTATAGAACCACCGTCAGTAAACGTTATTGACAGACCGTTAACCGTTCGGTTACTAGCACTGTAACGAACGGAAAAAAGGTATGTCGTTTATAAAACTGGCCCTTAATGTATCCAAAAACTAAGCCTATTCGAGTTTGTATGTCATATTATATTGTCATTAAGATATTATTATTATATTTTTGTGTCCCGTAATCGGGGGACACCCTTGGTACTTAAAAATACTTAAGAACAGTCTCGACTATTCAAAGCTATTGTTGAAAAATACGAGTAATTTTATGCTAATCTCCTTCCTTCCAATGTGTACCTACTTATTACTTAATTTGTAACTATATATATGAAAATCTTTTATTACCTTACCAATGAAACTTCTATGTGCACAAAATTTAATTATTTTTTTATCTAAGCTTGAAATACAATGTCTAATTAAAAATTAATTCATTGTTTCAGAACAGAAAATTACTTTATAATGTTCATACGAAATTATTCAGTAATGGCCCATTAGTGGTTAGCTGTCTAGTGTTACGGAAATTCTCAGTTAATTTTATCAAGTACCTAATACCGTAATTTTCATTGTTAATAGTAGATTCAAAGCAAGGAAAATTATAGATTATATTTTAACTTTAGATATTTAAAAATATAAACAACGTCTTGAACAACAACATTTTTAGATAAAGTAAGAGTTGTGAATAAGAATCAATTAAGAGTTAATAATTTCGAATAAACAATAAAATATTGAATCTTTTGAATATAAGCAATGATATTAATAATATAATTATTTCTCTAGCTATGTGTAAAGATGTTTTGTATATCTTACAGTAATTGTTTCCCAATTTTCCAATTTATCTGGCAAAGCTCTTCCTATTTCCATGAAAACAGCTAAATCGATCTAACCGCTCTCAAGTAATGCTTAACAAAGATTAGCTTTTTATTATTACGCGTGTAGATTAACATTAAACTATATACAGATTAAATTGAATAAAAAATATTGAACAAGAATAGTTTAATGGGAAAAAATTCTAAAATATCCTATTTTTCAAAAACAGTCATTCATAGTAGATCAAGCTCATAACGTGAGCCATTGTTGTTCACTTGAACCAGTAAGGGAATTTAAAATGTAAATCAACAAGGTAAGTGTAAACGTCCTAAGGCTGTAAATAACAAAAGCGTGGGTAAATGAAAAAAAGAAACACTTGGTAAGTTTACCGAAACGGAAGTGATGCCCTTTGAGTAGAGATAATAACATTTCAGACGCAGACGTCGGCGCCCGACCGCGGATAGGACGTTGTAGATTTAGTGGGTCATATTGCTGAAACCGTACGTCACTACACTACAAAGGACTCGTATAAAATAATACGCTTACCTACAAATTTGCAATGTTTTCAGTAATGTATCTTTAGTTAAGTTTCTCTTCAGCCTCAGTTTAATTTTACCAACTGTCACCTTATGTAACTAGAAAGCTTGTACACAAAGTATTATATTGCTTAATAAATTGTACAATATTTATACAAAAATAATTTAAATTTTAATCGCAGCAAGCGTCTGAATTGGAAGAAGACCGTGTGTAGTGGCGATCCTTGAGAGAGGCGTACACATCCAGCAGTGGAGAGACTGCTGAATATACTAATGAAATAGGTACTCGTATATATATTATTAGTATAAAATGCAATTATTCAAGTTGCATAAAAAAAACATTTTTATTAAGTTTATATATTTAAATTGATATTAAGTTTCAATTTTCCACTTAAACCAGACGAAAACTCATTCTTGTAACTAAGTTGTCCTAAGAAACGAAAATGGTATTAATTTAGTCTATTATAATTACTTAGTGGTAATTTAGTGACTTTAGGCCCTCAGTGTCTGGCGGCTGTTCACTTACATAAGACCATCGTGGAGTAACAAGAATGCCTGCCAATTTTGCATAAGAACGAAATCAATATAATTAGTATGAAAGATCTGTTTATCGAATTATCGAAAATAATCTCTTCGATTTCTATCGAAGAAGCTTTAATGAGTATATTACTTTAATTCCCCGTAGACAGCTAAAAACAACCTCTCAATTATGAGCGAACATAAAACGCAGAGTGAGTTACGCATTCACATGCGACCTATAAATCATATGAGTGCGGTTCCGCCTACAGTTTCAATTAAACTTCGCGTGAGTGCGGTCGGAAGGCGAGCATTGTATACGTTTAATGTTGCATGGAGTTTGGACGTATATGTCATATTAGATGCCTAAATGTAGATAAGCTTTTTGAGTTATACAAAATCTACTTCGAAGACATTATGTTTATTGTACTACTAACTTATCTGCATCCTGCAGATTTATCTATAGATAAATTAATTAAAGAACAAATATTTATAAAACAATTTAAGAATCTGACCAATCATGAATCTGTCGAATACTGAAACAATCAATAAATTGTTATGACACAAAATCCCATTTTCATTATTACATTTGTTAGACAAACAGCATGCGAATTCATCAGGTAAAAATTAAAGATAGGCCGGTATATTCAACACAAATAAGGCAAAAATGCAAATGTAACTTTATCAGATTGCGCTCGACAGTACCTGTAGGCAAACAATGGCTAAAAGCCGAAAGCCGCATCAGAATTAAGCCCATTACACAAGGACCGCAACAATCGGCCAGCGTTTCCGGTGTAATGTATGTGGCACGAACGCACAACGTAGCCGCGACTTTGTGGTCAACCTACTACTACAATGTATTGAGATACCTTTGAGACGTGCCAGTGATTTTATTGTTGTGGCAATACACGTTTTGTCAGTCTCAGCAAGTTGAATAAAGGCTCAGGTTATAGACAAATTTCCGAGATTGTTTAGTTGCGTATGATAACTTTTAGAAGCACATTTACTTTTTAAATACTTTAAATGTACATAATTGAAAGGAAAACAAATTTAGACATATTGAGTTATTCTAGATAGAAAAGAAACAGCAGAATACGACAAGATTGTAACATAATAACATAAAACTATAACAATTTAAGGCGCTGTCCTAATTGGCAACGATCGTGCGATGGGCATCGCACGATGGTTTCGTTTTTCGTGTTTTTTTACAATTTACATTCCCGACAAGTTCTAAAAAATATAGTATACGTACTCACTCGTTGCTGATAGGACAGGATGGCGATGAGGCAATGAGCTGTAGCATCAATATTTTCACACCAAAACTCATCGGAAATCTTTCTGTTCTTCTAGGAGAGGGTGGTTACTGCCGCTTCAACATGTTATGACTATATTATGGACACTTAATCGCTATATATAAATTGCTTATATGGTATGTGTCTGCCTGCCCTCAAATATTTTTTCAAACTATTAACATTTGTAACCAATTTGGCCATACGCCACAAGCCATAAAATGCTATCTCAATAATATTGGTTCTGCCACATTGTAAAACCGAGCTAATTTAATAATGAAATTAACAAGGTTAATCAGAGTGTATCAGTAACAGCGCGGTATTTGTCACAATGATAAACGGCCTCCAGTCGCCTTGCCGCGTGCGCTGGCTTCGTTAATTACTGTGCATGCTAAATTGCATTAAGCACTGCAATTATTTAGGTTTAAAGGTAAAGAATTAATGTTGCCTGTTCTAAATATTTTTTTAAGCGTCCAATTTGAAGCTTGTAACCCTGATTTTTGTTAGGTAAATTTAAAAATAAATTAAAAAAAACACTGAAAATATTATCTGGCGACTCTCTCTGGCATTGCACATGTATAATTTAATCAAAAACCAATATAAAAGCAATTCGGTCAAATGATAATCTCTAAACGACGTCATAACATCATCATAATCCATTATCTAGTTAAGAACGAACTAAGCGGACAAACTGACAGATAGCGACTTAGTTTAACATTAAGTTTTTTATGATAAAGGGTGTCAGTCAGGCTGTACCCTTGATGCTAAGTCACTACTCTTGCCTATAAACACAAGTTACACTGAAGTCTATAACATTACATTTTTTTATGATGCAGAGTGTCAGGCAGGCTGAAGAGTAATAACTTAGCATCAAGACTGCCATCCACCTGATTCTAAGTTACTACTCTTGCTTATAAACACCGAAGGGATGCTATGCGCTACCGATTCTGATAAGAGGTTCTAATTAGATACTAAAGCACTGCTTTTTCATGGAATTATTTAGAGGAAGTTGTTGCTGTCATCAAGGGTGTGATTATGATTGCTGAAAACAGGAATGAATAAATTTGCTGAATAACAAATCTCTAACCATTATAAAAGAAACATTTGCAGACACAACAAATATGCGTAGTTTATCTAAGCTGTTTGTTATTAAAAATGTCGTATACAAAACATACCAGTAGTGGAAGAACAAAACAAATACTTCAAAACTTTTCCTTTTATCGTCTGAATAATAAATGCGCATACCTTGAACTGTTGGGAAATCAAACGGCAATGAAAACAATACATATTGGGGCATTGATAGAGTTGAAGTTTACGTCCGAGCTTATTGATCCGTCGAACACTAAATATATAGTTCAATAAAAGTCCCCTGCGTGATAGGAAGTCCCGGATTTATCGGGCTAACCCCATGTAAATAAATAAGGTGGAAGAGCATGCATTTCTTATGAGAAGTTGCCCGGCGCGGGCGGGTTAGAAAACCTATCGATTCTAACTCGGAACCGTCGGCAATATGATTGATAATGGTCTTAATATGTATAATTTTTTCATCATTTTACTGTCTTTATTTTTTTATTCATTTTGTTTTACAGACAGTTAAAATAGCTAGAATAAGGTGGCCAATATTAGACATCCACAACTTATATAAAGTTCATTTAAATCAAAAAAATAATAATTTGAAAACTACAAGGAATTTTGTCATCAACTTGTGCTAAAAAGCAAACAATTTTGTCTTGAAACTTTTGAGGTGTCGCTAAAATGTCCAAGTTCTTAATAAGGCTGTTGAATTCATTATATTGGGTGCACATTGGAACTATTAGGGAACGCCAACAAAGTTTTTATTAAATAAAGGTTGTTAATACGTTCGTAGTTTTATTATTCATTCAATCATGTTTTTCTGTACAACACATTTTCTCTGTACATGGTCAAATTTATATTTAACTAAATTTTTAAAGTGACGTACTAGTATTAAGAAATGTGGCCTAAAAAACAGATGATAAAATATAGCAAGGTAAGACGGCTTAAAACTTTTCTCTGTAAGCTAAAAAGGTTCACACCAATCGCATAATCGACTAAGAACCAGAAGTCACCTTTAGTTTTTTTTTGTAATTAATGTGGTCATTAATCAGAATATAAAAAGTTTTCAGGAGGCACTCTGGCTTACAGGTTTGAGGCATTGAAACGTCGCTGGCCGATTTATCTAAGTCGTAAGTTCAATCAGATTAAAGTACATTTAAATGTCGGTAAAAGTTCAATTTGGGGAAAGCGGGAAAAGAAATATAGCGTCAGGTAGCGCGGATTCAATTCAATCAGCTCCCTTGGTACCTTTCGCAGCCGTGATTTGATGAGATTGTTGAAAATCAGAATAGGTTGAGAAAAACTTGCTTCCGTATCGGTAGCGGTAGCTCTAATGGAAGTAACGTGTTTCTTGCGTTCGAAATTATTACTCAATACAATCCCATTTTATATTTTTCTTTTAAAAACAAAGTACACTTATTAATGTTATAAATAAACTTGGAAAAGTTGAATGTAATTTATTTTGTATTATTTTAATATATATGTATTTGTCACTTTTGCAACACTTAGTCTCATCAATTATTTTAAACTATACAACAGACTTCGTCATTGCCCGTCAAATATTTTTCCATAAAAGAAGTAAATTAAAAAAAAAACACTCACAAATGCATTTGTGAAAGCTATAATTTTAAATTATTGTCGTTCTTACTTTTGGAGTCATAAAAAAAGGTCCCTCCAAAAACATAGGTCCATCCAAATTGTATCTTTCATTGCAAGTACAATTTCGTGACTAATTTATCGTTGCAAGCTTTGCCCCTGTTTCGTTATCAAATGAATTATTGTGTCGTTCGATATTCGTTGTGTAAAAGATCGAACATCAAAAAGGCGGTACGGACCGACGACTGGACGATTTGTCAACATCATTGCGATTACCCAAATGTCGCGGAAATAAATTGGATTGGGTTTTAAAGGTCACAACTTGCGCCAATTGCTTTCGGCTATTTATTTCTCTGTGTTCTTTTTCAGGCGAATTCCTATTTTCTTTCATTTATTAAATAGAATCCTGAAATGTTAAATAAATATCCTTTTGGAATGTCCTGAAATGTACAATTCCACTGGGAAGAATGCTTGTTTTGAATCGTCAATAGTAATAAGTGTAAGTGTATGAGTTCATGTGAGGAATATAAATAATGATCACAGATTGTATTAAATGTGAAAAAAAATATCTTGAAGAAATAAGCGTGTCCGAAGTTACGATTATATTTTTTTTTAAATATATTATTAGTGTGTGAATAACCCCTACGTTATCTTAATGAAATAAATATTAAAACGTGTTTGCATGTCTAAATGTTATTTGCACTATTTAAAAAAAACTTATACATGGTTTAGATATAGCACAAATATGAATTAATGTAAAAAATATATACAAAAATATTTTTTAAAAGAATAATTTAACAAGTAGGTAATGTTCTCTTACTAGGTAAGAGCATTATTTTTGCTCTATAAGTAGTAATCTGTTGGCTTTGTATGAACGTGCAATCAACGTGCATTGAAGTGAAGTTTTGAATATAAACATTCTGGAAGCCAATACCCACTACAAAAACCTTTGAAACAACAGACGTGGGCATATCCGGTATTTATCGCATTCCGAACACATCGCTGAAAGGGGATCCTACACTATCCGGGGCCTGCTACGTGGTCTAAATGTTTCAGAGGGAAATTTACATCCCTCCATAACACGATACGAGCAACATGGTGAATATTTATTATGTATCCGTTACTATGGTTAGTTTCACAGATTTTTTAGGAACACGACTTCCAATTTTTCATTGTATCTTTTACATGAAGTATTTTGCCTTGTATTCAAATTTTTATGAAGATTTCGAATCAGTGGGTAATTTTTACTGAGATTAGGTGCTTCTATCTTTGACAATAAACCTTCATGTTCATCTCTTACTAAAAACCGCGTTAAATGCGTTGGGTGGTTTAGAAGAAATTAACAGAAAACAGTCGGAGTCTGACAGACACTTTGTTTTATAATATGTATAGATAGATATCGTAGATATCATAAAGAACTTTGCTTCTTTAAGCACACAAATAATTACGAATCTTGCTCTGGCATATATATATTTTTTATTTTATTTAAGAAAGGGAAATCCCAAAAATAAAAATGAATTTTTTTTTTCTATATCCCCCACTTTTTAAGACAATATTGATAATAATGTGATATAAACTTTTATATATGTAGTTTAATGTTCAGATTTTAAGATCAATATTCAAATTTTGTGGGTCACAGGAACCTTAATTTTTAAAGTTTTAAATAATAAAAAAACAAGTT
Source organism: Synanthedon andrenaeformis (assembly GCA_936446665.2). Classification (NCBI taxonomy): domain Eukaryota; kingdom Metazoa; phylum Arthropoda; class Insecta; order Lepidoptera; family Sesiidae; genus Synanthedon; species Synanthedon andrenaeformis. The sequence goes on along the minus strand of OW387781.2, from coordinate 4,163,159 downwards.
ATAAAGCTTTACATAATAAGTTACATTATAAGTTGAAAAATTAAAAGAACACATTCTTTTTGAAGTTATTCATGGACACTTTGATATGGGGCGCATTGTACTCGCGGGGACAATGAACAGGCTACAACTGCCCATTCGTAAACTTCCCGAGATATGGGTTTCGGGGAGTCTTGCGTAACGGTGCTTATGGGACGGAATGACACAGCTTATTTGAGTTTTTCTCTTATATTAGAAAACAAACAAATAACATTGTCTTCTGTTTATGATGCTCTTTTTCACTAATTTGGCATGTTGTTATAATTTCCCAGTGTACTTTCTAGTTCATTCTACTCTCTTTTGTTTGTTTAATCTTCGAATTACCTAGACAATTACAAAAGTTTTAATAGAATTTCAGGAATATTTCACGCGAGCGAAGCCGCGGGCACCAGCTATCTAAAAATAAAGATCCAACTCTTAGCAAATGTATAATGTAATGTCAATGCGTTTTTGTCAGGCGATATATCTTTTATTTTTCAACGCGGACGAAGTCGCGAGCACCAGCTACTCACATATAAATATACACATATAAATTTTAATCATAATCAAAACCCTTAATAATCTCACACAATAGCAAATACTCGCAACGGCAACGCATCCCTATTTATACCTCTCGGAGATTAATATGTACGTGAAATGAAATATGATCAAACTATTGTATGTTATGCTAGCAATGGGAACAAAAACAGGCACCGGATTTACCTACTTGTGGTACGAACTTGCGGTTAAGTTGTTTTGTTATAAGGATTCACGCATATATAAAGTGAATAGAAATATTAATGGGTCAATCAACTTTCTGTTGTTTTTGGCTGTCCTCAGTGGTTCTTAATTGTTTATGTTTCAGAGAAAGCAGACCGAAAATTTCTACCAACACTACCAATAAATTAGACAACTAACTATTACTCAGACCGTTACTCGTTTTTTGATTAATTTAGAGAATTATTGTATTTTTAATCCATACTGAAATTACAGTGATTTAATCATTAATTTGTTGTAATTTTACTGCATAGAATACCAGCCACTCAGGGGACAGATTACAGGTTTGGTTGTTAAAATAAGTTCCAAAAATAACAATATATTATTTAATAATTTATGATAATTTAATAAACATATTAAAAACTTAATAATATGAAGTTTTTTTTATCAAATTTTATCCATCATTATACAATAAAAAGTTGATTGACCCTAATGCAAAATTTGATAAGCAATAAAATATTTTTGTTTGATTGGTCGTTAAATCCTAATCCTAATTTTTATATATAAAAATGTCAAGTTGGTTTGTGTATGCTTTAAAAACTTGAAAAGTTCTGCACTGATTTTAATTTGGTTTTCACTTTTAGAAAGAGGGATAAACGGGGAAGGTTTATTAACGAATTAATAGAGAAGCAGAACTGACGTAGGTATTTATCAGTATGTAATTAAATAATAATAATAATTAAATATTAATGTATGACAAAAGTGCCCAACGTGCCTGAAGTTTTCCCTTCAGAAAATAATTCTCTAATCTCAATTCATACACCCTGAAAATTAGAGCTTTCGCTCGTATCGTCCTTGAATGTCGAGTCGAAGGGTTCTATTGATAACATTTTATCGACAGTTATAATAAGTTGGGTATCCTTCATAAGCCACTCACATTAGTGGATTACAAGTGAAAGCTTTTTCCGTTCCTAAGGCGACCGGTAATCGGCTTTCTGACCCTTTCGTTCATAAATAGTTGGCTATATTCACTATCAACGGATTTACATGTGACGTTGTAAACATAGTTTTAACTAGATTTAAGTAACACATGCTACTTTAGCTTTTAGGATTCACTTCATAGTTACTCTGGGAGAATTTGCTTTTGTCAAATTTCAAATAGAATCACTTATACCTTAAATTGTTAAAACTATAATAGTTTTAACAATTTAATGAAAAATTAATCAACACAATCAGGACTGAAATTGTATATTTAGATAAAGTGTTAGATAAGTTAGTTTATATAATTTGGTAGTCGCGCACATGCCTATATTCACATGCCTATAGCCACCTAAGATCAAGTTAATTGTCAGCCTCTCTGTCGTCCATTACATTAAAAAGAAAACCTAAAAGCAGAGATTAAGAGTGGACTCATTCCTGAACAACACTACAAAGCCTTTTATAAAAATTCCTTTAGAGGTATTTAAAATAGAACTTTGCAGTCCAATGGTTGTTTTAAATATAAATTAATTTCAAATCTGCCTGCATTTTGAAAATGTAAAAGTCAACAGATAACGCTTTGAATATTCAGTTACTTTTTCATTAAGTAATGAACGTAGTTGAAGTTTTGATCCATCATTTTAAATTCATGTTTATCCTTGAAAGCAACAATAAAAGCAAATGAACTATCAGCTGAGGAAACTTTGAAGATTTTAAAAACAAAGTTCAGCCTCGGCGCGGCGTGAAACTGCTAGAAACTTAAAAGCGTGTTATCTTATAAACACACGGGAGGTAAGATTGGAAAACATTTATTTCAAATTGGAATATTAATTTCATTTTATAGAATATTTTTAAACAAATCCTTGCACTTTATTTCTACTTTTAGTTAACTTTATATGCCATTGCAGTAACGAATGCTAATATGCCCTTGCAGCCTTTCTTAACAGATATTGCTAACAGCTGTTAAAAAATCAAATTAGATGTGTTTGAAATGGATGTCTAACAATAACTAATCAATAATATCATATTGCTGAAGTCATAAAATCTGGCAGTAAGTAATTTGATAATTTTACCAAGATGATATTGCGTGTGCTATTATGTTACAAGAAACCTAATTAGTTACTCACACGTGAGATATCAGATACAAATTCTTTAACCACATTCGGGAACTTGCGTCATTATTTATGCTGCATGTGTTCCTAAGGGCAAGTAACGATGTCCAACATTCCAAAAAAAGTTTCATAACCAAAAAAATTTTGGAAGTCTTGAAATGTTCGCAGTAATATTTGCCCGTATGGTATACAATTGTAAGAGGACATCAGACAACACCTTGGCAGGCACTCCGTAGAAATTGGAAGAGAAAATAAACAGGAAAGTTCGCGTACGAGATTACACCTGAGAGCGGATGCAAACAAGATTTTGGCATCGTGCGTCCAAAAGCACGTCCAATAGCTCGATCACGTTCGTGTATCAACAGATTTTTACCTACTTACTTTATTCTTACATTCATTAGATGCTATTTAAAAGCCTCAAAATGTCTTAGTAGTTAGTAGTAAACTTCATAAACTTATAATTAGGTAACGAGAATTTTCGTATTTTCTATGTATATTTAAAAACTATATAAAATGTATATTTAATGATTTCTCTTCATCTCAATTCTAAGCAGTAGTTCACATAAAGAGATTCCAGCCAGATCTCCCTTGCTTTATGAATAATTGGCAAATAAATAAATGTTGATGTTCATTTATGTTAAAAAAACAATTAAATAAGGAAGAATTCTAGAGTTTAATTCTTTGTTTCATAGAAATTATTTAAAAATATTAAAGAAAACACATGAAAGTGAACTTGAACTCTTTTGTATAACAGTTTAGAAATGTTTCAAAACTTTCCAAATGTTTGATTGAAGATACGTTTTTCATTATTTAGAACGTTAGAAAGGACTCATGTTGAGGACGGAGTGTAATATTGTAGTGGCGACGACGCGGTTTCAGGTCAGTCCCGAGTCCCGACTCCCGCGGGATGATGAAGGCGAGTAATTTAGTATCCCGGCCTACACTGTGACAGATGGCCAGTCGTGTCACACGGGAACAACAACATAAGAAACGCAAATTCGGATGCGGTGTATAATATTATACACATTTTGACTACTATAACATTATATATCTATACATATAATAATTATTTGCCTCCATTTATTTGCCTCTTTAGTGGTTGTAATAAATCTTTACATAGTATATAGTATGTTTGGTATAACGAATCTCAACTGGTGCCAAGATAATTGAACATTATATTGATTGATATATTTCCGAAAGAGCTCTAGTGTTTTATATACCATTGAAGAGTAATAAAAATACAATTGTTTGGTCTATTTCTCTAGTGATTGCTGAAAATAAAGTTTTTTCATTATTTATTATTATGTGTATTTTCCCGTTAAATGCATTGTGTAATATATTTAAATTGAAAATAGACTTAGGAGGCAAATTCTCTCGGATGTTTCATAACTCTTTACATTTAAATGTAGGTCTCATTTACTAAAATATCCGGACCATCTGCGACCTCATGACTGTTTAAGAAGATTTATCATTTGAGCTCAAATACTTACTCAGTACTTTCATTTGTTTCGTGTCAACATAAAACGTATAAAATATTGTACTGAGACAAAACAAAGCACGTCATTCATTATATTTTATACTTATATAAGGACTAGCTTTCGCCCGCGAATTCGTCTGAGTTCCTAGGGAATAGTACTTTTTTCCGGATAACCTATTACCGGACCGGACGAAAGGTAACCTATATTCTTTTCTGAACTCCTGATACACCTTGTTTGAAAAATTAATAATAATCGTTTGAGTAGTTAAGGCGTGAAAGCGTAAGAAACAAACAAACTCACTTTCGCTTTCACATTCGCCAGGTTTATTTCACACATAAAATATTTCCATTTTTATATAAATTTTTTATTCACTATTAAGGGTTAAACCGTTAAACTGAAACAGACAGAAGGATTTTCAAATATACTAGTTTTCAAATAATAAAAATATTAATAAATATAATTTAAAAAATCTTTTAATGACTAGCAAACTTGGGCTTTTATTAAAATTTACAATTAGTACAATTAGTCCAACTGAGGCCAGTAGCTAGTTCAGTATAGGTAAATATAATAATTAAAATAATGTCTTTGGTTCGAAAGCAGTCGCATGTGAAACAATTCCTTATTAAAATGGCTGTATAAGTAACTGTATGTATTCTCCCAGAACTCATTTCGCTATTGTTCTGACAAAAATGTGAACGTTCAGACTTGGACACACCACTAGATTTAATCTTAACAGAACCAATTTTTAGTTACTAGCGCCGTATGTATACTGGCTTTTGAGCGTTTTATGTGAACGTTAATTTCTAGTCTGTGACTGTTTTGCCGGGAGACATAAGAAAGTTTGTGCGTTAACCAAATGTTCAGTGTTGCATTGACAATCCCCTCTATCTCTGCGCCTCACACCGCTCACGAAGCGAATTATCCAATAAACATAATGAAAATTTAAGCCTAGAATCGCTGACGATACTGGCGAGACGTCTGTTGCAGATAATCCTCATGCCAGTTAAGTCTGAAGGGGAATTATACGCAAATTAAACATGAATGTATAACATTGTATAAATTTGTAAATTGATACTAAAGAAGCGATTTTGTAAACAGAGAAAATACATACTTGGAAATTAATTCTCTGAAGCATACATTAAGTGGCCATATCCATAACACAACGTAATTGTGAGTTTTGGAACAGAGCTTGTTAATAGTTTTTTATAGGATTGGCAACTACTCTACTATGTGCTTATAAGTACATATGTGCGTCAGTAGTCATATACCGTTAAGTTTACCGTCAGATTCACTTATTTCACTTTAAAAGCTTAAAGGCTGTTGTTTAAAAATCGGAGATTAGCCGGAACAGACAGACAGATAGCTATCTGTCTGTTTATTCCGTCTAATCTCCTAAACGGATTCATCGATTTTGATGGGACTTTCACTGGCAGATAGCTGATGGTATAAAAAGTAACTTAGGCAACTTTTATCTTAGAAATAAAACAAATGAAAACAGAAATATATATAAGCCGTGACCAGTAACCCCACGCAAACTTCGCTGCCACACGAGCCACAACTAAACGTGGTCAGGTTCAAATGATTGATCAATTCTTTTGCTACACTTCATCGGAGCCTTGTAGCTACGAAGCTACACAGCCAATTAAAGGCAAGGCATAGAATTTGAAGAATATCGGGTCACATTGTAAGAAATGTTTATATTTCTTATTTAATTTAGCCAGCTCTGGGGTCTGCGTTAATGTCACTAACTAATATGAATAAAACACATTAATTCATTTATTAAAAAGGATTAATTTGTTTGGTGCCTTAATATATCAGAAATCTTGTACTTTATTGTACTTGTACTTAATGGCAAGTTGTGTCCAGTGTAAAGTCACGTGACTACCGCGAAGCTTTTTGATGTAAGCAGATTGTTTGATGATAAATTACAATACTTTGAATCACAAACGTAGAACTCCTTCGTAACGTTATTACCTGAAACTGAAATTGATTACGTGGTGTATTAATTGCGGAGGCCTCTCACACGACGTGACATGATTACCCTAATCCGGTAGACTCGTTAACGAATAAAACATTTACAAGGGCTGGGACAGCGCCTCCCATGAATATTAACACTGGCTGCTCTACCTGAAAGTTTATTTCATTAACGGAGCTGACGAACGGTATCAGCCAACCAGAAATTATAGCCCTTTACATAACTCAATATATCAGTAAAATATGTTAAGAATAAGAAACTTTTTTTATGTTAAGGTCGGCAGACAGGCTGACGGCTTGATGGTAGGTGCCTACCGTCGCCTATAACAAGCACCATAGTAGAATTAAGGATAAGTATTAGAAAATAGGTTCTGGCATCCCTTACTCACTCACTGAAACAACAGCACACATGTTGTTATTTCATGTTAGTTATCCACCAGTGTTTAACATACGTGAGAGCTAAATTATTTGTATATTGTTAATTTTAATAAAGGTATAATGTACATAAATGTAGTCTCGCTCACCTCTAATAATAACTTGTCATAAACAAGCCATAAACACACGTTGCCCTAACTAAATTGAAAAGTTCACTACTGCGCGTTCCTTTTCTACTGTGTTCTTGTGTTGCGGCTATACAATTTACAAACGCTATTTCACTTTGACGTTCGCTTCAGGATGAACTGCAGTTAGTACGCTGGTTTGAGAGCGTTAGCTTTGACGGACTTCCTTTCTAAGGCACTCCAGCTTAATCTATCTTGCTCGATATTTATAGACTCTACTGCAACTTTAGGTACGTACTATAATTCTTATTTCATCAAGTTCACTATGCTGTGTCGCTATTTTATCGATCAATTAGTACGACATTTGTCGATATCTGTACCGGTGAGCACGGCCCGGCCCAAGAACTCAAGTCTTATTATTTTTTATTTCTAATGTGACAAAACCAATATTTCGCAAATTCAACTGAGTAACTGACTTACTATGGTTATGGAACCAGAATTACCAGCAAGTTATGGTAAGCCCTCATATAGAGTAAAAAAATTCAATAAAATTGGTTGTGCAAACAGAACTAAGTATGAAGTGAAATAGTTTTATATAGGAACCTACTTACGTGCAAAAGCGAGTATAAGCAACTATTCGGAAAGCTTCGTTGTAGAGCAGGAAATGTTAGCCACTATTTCACTGGCCCTCAGTCAGATAGTATCTAGTGCTATTGGATTTGGCTGGCCATTCCAGTCCAGCTTCAACAAATCGCGTACATTTTACTATCTTACCATAAATATATTACTTTATTCGGTGCTAATTCATTTTATATAATGTACTATTTTCCCGATGGCTGTTCTGTTATCACATTTCGTGGCCAGAAAATTAATTTTGATTTTTTTTTCAGATTAGCTCGAATATATGTTAATCGAATTGATCGAACATATATTTTTACTATAATTTTAGATACTTTGTTTTAAAAGTTTTGGACTTTCTTCAAAAAGCTGAAGTAAAAGTTTTAAAATATTAGAAAGTATCAAAATGTACTAAAATATATGAAGAATTCTTTTATGAATTTTATATCTATATACATAAAAGAAAGTCGTGTTAGTAACACCATTTATAAGTCGAGAACGGCTGGACCGATTTTTATGATTTGTGTTTTGTTTGATTCGTCTCCGTCCCGAATAGCAAAATAATAATATATAATTATGAATTTTATTGTATATATATAAATATTTTGTTGTCATATTCGTTACGTAGAAGTTAACGAATAGTTTCATTTTTGCAACATATTTAATTTATTTAAATAAATATAATAAATTTGTAAGTAGGTATGTACGTACATATAATATGTGTACAACTTTTAAAGTATCATTAAATATATGAAGCAGCTTCCATCTTTGATTTACTTCTTCGCTGCAATCTGAACAGTGTATGGATACTTACACCGGATAACTAAAGCAAGTTGGCCAACGATAGACCATCTAGTTGCCAAGAATATTATACGAGACATAAACAATCATCTTTGTGACAGCTTATGTGTTATAAATTATCTGCGTACCTACTCATATATGCTTCAAGTAAGTAAGAACAAGAATAAGAACGAAATTATTAAAAAGAAATTGAAATAGAAAACTATGAATACAGAAATAGAATAGCTATACCAAAGATCGACCACAACATATGACTGGCTTTAGATATCACTTTAAAATTTTTTTTTATCCATCAGCCTATAGTGACTTTTTGTGAAGAGTGCCATTCTCCTCTCCGGCTGGGAGCGAGAGCATCCATAGTACCTATTTAGACAACACTACTATTTAGACTATTATATTTAACAAACTCCATAGCGTTATAAGGTGCCTTTGTCATAAGAACCATGAAGGTCATAACTTTTGTCTTTTTTATTATTTTTATTTTTGTCATAAGAAAGACTAAGTCGTTATAAGAGATACTTTTATCAGCTAGGGAGAATAGATCTATTTATGGAGACCAAAAAGAACCTTTATAAAAAATATTGTTTTATTATTAATTTTTATGTATAAAGGTCAGTCACAAGCTAGACGAATCTTCATAAGTGGTTACCGTCGCCTATAGGCAAACAACCAAATGTGAGTTATAAATGCGCTGCCGACTCTGATAGGATAAAGAATAAGGAATAGGAAGGGGTTGATAAAATAAGATTTATATTCATATTAGAAATGGTTTTATTATTAGTTATTCATCTTTACAATGTACACAAAATTCAAAAAAAAATATACAATAAACTGTAATTAAATAGGTTAACATTATGGAATGAATACATTTATATCGTGAATGTACTGTATGTTTTGGTTAGGTAATATATTCCGGGTTCCACATCACGCTGACTCTTTAAGTCTGAGTAATCCCCGAAGTAGAGTTCCCTTCATTCCTCCGTTCCGCTGAATACGACCTAGTTTTATAGCGGCTACCAGCGGTGCCGTCGACGACTACGTTCTATGCATTATTTGCTGACGTTATAATCCTATGATAATGTGTGTGTGTGTGTGTGTGTGTGTGTGTTTTCTAAAAATCGTCAATTTAGTTTCAGTATCATGTATAGAGCCTATAAACACGATATCTCTGAAAACAAAGTAACTTACTCCATGACCGACCCTTACAGATTTATTATTATAATATAATATATAGTCCACTCAACTAAAGAATGTATTAATTAAAATATATGTTATACTTACATTGAAACTTTTACGTAATCTTTCTCTCTAATCTAAACTATTCTCGACCAAGCCTGGTAATCTCATGAATCTTTTATAGCGAGCTTCAATTAATGTAGGATAAAATCTGAATATTAATTTTATAGTGCAAGAAGGCACTTAATATTAGCCTTTTATTGTATAAGAATCTCGACGTTGACTAGCACCAACACTACTTTTAGTCTGCATAAAGCTAGACACTCGTGTGAGCGAGGGAGGGGTGGCGAATATGCATATTGTTTGCGGCAGCACCGTAAGACCTCTTCAGGATGCAAGGATGATAACAATAGGCCAAGTGTAATTTGAATTTTTTAACCGAGAAAGTGAAAAAGAAAGAATGTTGTGGACAAAGATAAGCGCTAGTTAAAGAAGTTGCGTCGCATTTTTTTTAGTATTATATAGTTTCCGATTGTTTTCCTACATCTTTACATAGTATAAAAGCAAGTCGCTTCCGCCGTCTATCCCTCTGTATGTTATGTAGGTACTTACTCTTAAATATTTTAAGGTGAAACGAATGTATATATAAGATGATACAGATCGAAATTTCCTTATATTTAAACATTTTATGCAACTGATTAAATTTTACATCGTATATAACAAAAAACAAGCAAAAAATCAGATGAGTTTTTTTTGTATATTCAGTTTTCGGTTCATTGTTAATATTTACGACTTAATATTCTACGAAAAAAGATTTATCAAGAAAACGTGTGACATGCAGATGGACCGTAATGTGCTCCCCCTACGTGCTTCGAAGACTAGCCACAACAACCTATGGTTGCTTATAATAACGAGCAAAACCCTCCCTCGTCTGCTTAAACAGCATTTATATTCATATCACCATGTATTTACATTCCATCCCGAAAGCAATGTTGTAGGAAAAGGTTCTACAGCTTTCATTTCTTTTTAAATAAAATAAAATCTTAATTTGGCTTCTCAAAATGCGATCCTTAAACTATATATTGTTTTGCTATTACACCCTTGTAATAACAAAACAATAAAATTAAGTAAATAATGTATCTTTTCATTACTTTATTTTTATAGTGACGTTTCTTCAACAAAAAAAAAACGGATCTAAATCGGTCTATCCGTTTAGGAACCACAGGCAGATAGATACACAAACACACATGTCAAACTGATAACAACCCGTTTTTGCGTCGGACGTTAAAAACTGCCACAATTTATCCTATAGAGAATATGAGTACAGAATTCTCGCTTTGGTTTCTTACGCCTTTATCATCCTATGTCCTATATATTTTTGGTGATATATTTACTTGCGTAAAAATGAGACACAGTTTTTATATTGACCGGGTACATTAGAACAATAGATGAAAAACCACAAATGAAACTTCATTAACAAGTAAGTACAAAAATTCTATGAAACTGAGTAGTGGAAGTAACAAATATTGTAGATATTGAACACCCAATAACGTGCGGTCCGCAATATGGACTCATGGAAATATGAATTTGCAACAAGAATTTAATATTGAACATTATAAGCGCTTCAAGTATTCACTAAAGAAATTTTATTCATAATAGAAAATATTTTAGTTGCGCATCTAAAAGAATAACTCGTAAATGTAAAAAAATATATATATTCGTGCTTATAAATATGTATATTCGAAAATAGAAATTGTCTGGTACGGGAAAAGATTTATTTTTTCCAAAATGTTTTTATTTATTTTTTGTTTCCTCTAAGTAAGCCCTTTGTATTTTTCAAATAAACTATGTTTCTTAGGTTACATAAGCGCCATTAACTTTGTATCTTAGGTTCAATGGCCAATTTTGTTCGTTTCGTTCGTGTAGATACTTTAAATCACCTCTCAAGAGTTAGCCCCCAGGCTCTGTCTGGATGTAATCGAATAACACTCCCTTGTTAATTGTTAGCACAGAATTAGAAACTGCTACGTTGCTAGTGATGATAATACGAGCCTAGGTGTGTTTGTTTTGTGAGGGGGTATCGCACCATCTCTTTTGAGGCGGCGTGTGTACTGGCTGGCACCCCTCCGTGGGAGCTGGATGCTGAAGTGTCGGCGACAGTGTACCGTGAAGTCGCGGACGTGCGATCGCGCGGCTCGATTTTGTCATCAGAGGAGGTCGTTAAGTTGAGGAGGCACTCCCAGATGATCCTCCTCCAAGAGTAGAAGGAAAGGCTGGTGGAGCCCAGTGCGGGCCGTCCGACGATTGAGGCCATTCGCCCCCTCCCTAGAGGGATGGCTGGCGAAGCGACGCGGGGCCCTCACGTTCTGCCTGGTGCAAGTGCTCTCGGGACATGGTTGCTTCGGCCGCTACCTTCACCGGGTGGCCATGAGAGAGCCGACGGAGGAATGCCACCATTGCGGCTGCGCGGTTGACACTGCGCAGCACACTTTGGCTGAATGCCCCGAATGGGCAGAGCAGCGCGCCGCTCTGTCTCTCGTCGTGGGCACCGATCTCTCGCTGCCGGCCGTCGTAAAATCGATGGTTGGCAGTGACCTTGTGTGGCAGGGGATGCTCACGTTCTGTGAGCACGTTATGTCGCGCAAGGAAGCGACAGAAAGGCAGCGGGAAGAGGATCCCCTCTCCCAGCCAATCCGTCGGAGAAGGCTCGGGCGCAGGCGGTTGTCCTATATATGTCGCCTTCTACCCTGACCCGGTATCCGGAAGTTAGTCTTGGGGGAGACTGCCGCCCGTCGTATGGTCCCCCGAGATGGCCGGCGCCCTCCACTGTCGGGTACGCCGAAGTTCTGACACAGGCCTCCCCGAGCACACCTTTTTTTTTATTTAAATGTTGTCAGACAGGCTGGTAGTCACCTAACAGAACAACAACAACGCTTGTCTTAACACAAGCTATGCCACAGATGCTGCAAGTACTCAGACGACATTAAGGATAAGGTATTAGAAACACAACATTACACATGCTGTTATTTCACTGTGGTCTTCTGGTTACTGCCGCCAGACAGGCTGCCCAATTCATGATTGCGAAAAGCAGTGTGCCCTGCCTCTACTAAAATAACTTGACATTAATTATCCTTATTGAAACTTGCTCAAGAAAAATAAGCTGCATTTTTATTATTAAAAAGTAATTCAAAGTTACTATTATCTCTCATGTTGGCGAGAACTTCAAAGTAGAGAAATGCATCATATTATGCCCTCAAGCTGTACGATCGTAGAGGCACTTGTAAGGATTGAATAGTTGTGAAAGTTCGGAAGTCACGTTGTTGTAGTGCCATTAGTGAAACGAGTACTGCTTCGTCTCCGACTCAAATGCTTTTACCAACTAGAATATCTTGCACGATACATACCCAATCACTGGCTAAGTTTGAGAAGACGAGTCTTTATTTACATTAAAATTTTACATACTTTGAATTCTCTGTAAATTTTGCAACATGTACGAAAAAAATATATCATAGGCTGTTTAAGTTTAAAGTATTCTAAACTTAAGAATATGAAGTTATCTACTTAGCTTTAGCTAGAATCTTTAGGTAGAATTATAGGCCATTCAAATTGAATCATCAAAAATAAAAATAAAATAAGTAAATACTCTTTAACATGCAAACCTTTTCACATGAAAAAGTCAAAGAGAATGTATTTTTTTGAGACGCTAACTTGAACATTAAAGCCTAATAAGATTTCAAAAGTAAGTGGCAAAAAGTGTCATGTTGCTGCAAAACTTTCCAGCTGAAATATGAACACATTTGCTAATAAGCACGGGAGGGAAAAGAAATAACTTATCTATTTTTTTCTCTGCTCAGATAGCATAATTAATTCAAACGCACTTTCAATTTAGTTTCCGCTTTTTGTATCAAAGGAAAAGGTTGTAAAACGCTAATTTAAAGAGATTTCAGAGTAGCTTAAGTAGTTAAAAGTCATTATAGCATTTGGATGTTCATTAAGATTTTTTTTAAATTTAAAAATTATATTATGTTTGTCTTCGCAAATATTTTTACTGTGTTTTTTGTTTTACTTATTAGCAGTGCATATTGTTTTTAAAAGTGTAGTTCTCATTAGTAATATGTAGTTATTGTAAAAACCCTGATTTTTTTTATGTTTATGCACTCCTCTCTGGAATTACGGCCGGATTTGAAAAATTATGATAGGCCAAGGAAGTTGATAGGTCTTTAACATCGGAAAGCTTACGCAACATTAGTTATTACATACTTAGTTAAACTAGATTTATTACTTTTAAGTTTTTCTTTGAAGAACTTAAAAGAATACTCCAGTTAACTCAAAATTCGTGTCTTAAGAGTTACTAATTTTTATACTAATTTTTATATATATGAACACAATAGAAACAAATCCACATTTCAATGGATAGAAGAAATTTAAAGTTTTTTTTTCTTTTCTAAAAACTATTAACGTCTAATGAAAATACAGTTTCGCTGTCTAGAGAAAAAGTATCGTTGGCCTCGAACACTAGTTCGTGATAATGAGATTACCGCTATATTAGTTACGGAGAAAACAGTGTTAGCGAAGCAATTTCGGCTCCACATATTGCCTATTAACGACTTTTCCATATCGTTTTCGCTACATTGTTTGGAATATTTTGTTTGTATTAAGAGAACGAACAAAAGGTTCGTTACAATAAATGTTCCTTTAACAACATGGACTTTTAAAACTACAATTTGAGTTGCTGTCGAATAAATTTCTAGAGAAAATACTAATCTTATCAAGCCTGCATGAAAATCTATCACATAATTATAAATTTATAAAATAAACAAAAAAATGGTTACCTACTTTCTATTCTATAGTCTTGTTGAAGGTAAATAGGTGTCGTATGTCGCATGTCGAATTTGCCAAAAAATTAATACATATTAGTATATTCAGTAATAATTAGGAAGTCAAATAGTCATTAGTTGGACGAGAATTGGGCGTGAAATGTCATTATTCAAGATCGAAAAAGTAATATATATTTTTCTTTGATATAATCTGTTTCATTGACATGTTATTAATTGACACAAGGCTATTAATTGACGGATATATTTATTGTGACGGTTCAAATGATCTGTGAGTCCAATATTTTAGAGATAATGACGTTGACTGTTGCCTTGAAGCACACACAACACAGTGTAGATCTGAATCTGCATCTGATGTGTGCACACAGTGGATTAGAATCTGAGAGCTCATGAGAAGATTGCTATCCAAGGAGATAAATATACCTTACCACCCCACCTTACCACTCGGACCCAAATTATCTGGTTTCATAATTATTACGGTTGACAGTACGACGAACCTTTCATGTCAAAACTTACATAATAAAATTCTGTAGTCTTTAAAAAAAATGAATTAAAGTTTTTAATATAATTTAATTTAAAATAGCCATACATTTATCTATTTCAGAAGAGTTATCATGCCGGAATACACAGTAACAACAATGAAGTTCTTTTAAATCTCAAAGTATTAAAAAGATTTCCAAAGAAAACCGGCTTGCCTAATAAATTGAATAAAAGTTATGCAAATATATCATTTCACAATATAATAGGTGATACCCCGCAAAATTTTCCTAACTCAATTTCCGACGAAAATATAGCAAGTTAGCAAATCGTCAGCACACCTGCGCGTGAATAACGCTTGCCATTTTGCTGTAATATCTTTAATAAATCTCTGAAAAGTTGTGAATATTATTCATATTTCTTTTATTGCCATCTTGAGAAAGTTCGTGCGGAAAAATTGTATTCAATTTATCACAGTGTAATTGTTTTGACGCATTGAAAACTTTTGAATTGGTAAAATTTTGTTTAAATACTTCGTTAGCGTCCAATACGCGCGTATTCTCAATGAATAATTTAAATGTTTTCGCGTATATATAAACGTTGACCGCATATTTCCGACATATGCCGCTTGATTAAAAGCCACAGTCAGAATTAATTACAAGCTCGGTCTCGTGTTGTTTTGTTACATCATATTAAATAACTGTTTTATTTATGTTGTATATGATATTACAATAGAAAGAAATAGAGAAAAAAAAATTCATGCACAACATGAAAATATTATTTAAGACTACGTAATCTTGGAAACATTCATTTATTCTATTTAAATACCTATTATAAAATAAAGCCGCTGTTTGCCTATATTTCTTTCTCGGCTAACTTAGTCTAAACCACCTAATAGATTTCTAAAAGATTTTGTCTAATAGATTTTGATACGGTTTTCACTAGTTGAAAGAGAGATAAATGAAAATTTTCCTTTTATAGTCTCAATATATTTTATCATCTACATCTAAACAAGCATACCAACTTTAGTCTTTATAATATTATTAATATACATTTCATGATAGTAATTCATAATGAACACAAATCCTAAAACATTAATCAAGATAATTTCCATCGGGTTTTATACGCGGCACTAAAGAGCGCTTCTCAATAGCACCCCTTTCAAATATTGGTTTTTTGCGAAGCACATATATACTACCGGCCAGTAAGAGCAAAGCCATGTTTTCCCATTTATAAACCGTACGCACGTCCGCGATATCTTACGTATTGGATACACACTTCTCTACTATGACGTTTTATAGTGCTGTGTCATTAAACCCCGAATATAAAGTGAGGGAATGACAAAACATGAATTAATTTGAGATATGTCGCATGCTACGATGCACACCCTAAACCGCGCGACATACGGCTTTGAAGTATAAATTTTACAATAAATACTGATTTTTTTTCTATTAACAGAGCTTATGAATTGTATTGTTAATTTGAATTTACATGGTAACAACAATTTCAACATGAATATTCGTCTTTAAATGTAGTTTAATTTCGCATTTAAAACGTCTGTTCGCAATTATTTCCACGATATCTGGTGCCCACGACTTCGTCTGGGTTGAAAAAGAAATAATACAGTCATAACGCCTGGCATATTATCTTTATCGCTGTGACGACGTGGCGCCTCATTTTTAATATTTTAAGACGATAAAAGTGTAAACTTATCCAAATTATAAACTATCCGTGTGCCAATTTCATCCAAATCCGTTCAGTAGTTTTATATGAAGAAAGAATTCTCAGTCTCATTTCCGAAATAGTCAATTCAGTCAATTTCTGAAATAGATAGAGAATTGATTTGCTACTTGCAGCGCTCGCGATTATGGAATCTAGCCTTGGAAATATTATTCTGAATCGGCACAATAATCTTCACTTTATAAAACATTTTTTATTTTAGTATCTGTCAGAACAGTGTGTATCAATTGTGAACACACAACACCAACAACCAACAGCCTGCGGCGATGTGAGGAAATTCACTCAATTATGTGTGCCCCAGCCACAGCTTTTTAGCTTGTTTATCAATCAATCTCCGATACTAGATAAGCACCGAGTAATGTCTCTTAGCAAGTGTTCTATCTGCTAAAGCTAAATTAAGGGAATTATTGAAGTATAATTTAGATAGGTAGTGACTTTTACATCATAGTAACTAAGTACAGGTCTGGGGGTAGCATAGAACCTTATAGAAAACTTGTAGAATGTACTATTGCATTTCATTTTATAATTAAAATGGTACCAATATTTATCTTAAAGCCTTTGGAAACCAAGAGAGATAAAAAAAACTATAATCCAATGAGAGCTAAAAGGCGTAGGAGTTCCATAATTAGTAACATACTCGTAGCTTTGCATAAAAAGTATACTTTAGCAGTATACCTTTGGTGTATACACACAAATAGATTTTATTACGTTAATATTCGTAAAACCTTAAAAGCTTTATTTATTTACTTATTGTTGCTACTTACTTATTATACTAAAATTTATTGCTGAAACGCAGGCCTTCCATGACAACTAATTAGGAGTGCACCATGCTAGCCCACCCTTCACATGTCTTCCAAGATTGATTCGTAAATTATCTCTGAAACGCTGGTTTCCTCGTGATTTTTTCCTCGTCATTATTTCTGAACCACACATGAAATCGAAAAGACTGGTACAGTATTCAAGCCTGCTCCTGGCGTGAGTAACTTTCCATCTAATTGATAGGAAAAAATATTCATATTGGAAATTTTTCGGCAAATTGCTTTATATATACTTGCTGATTCAGTACATACTAAGGCTGTGCTACACATAATACACTAGGCGAGTACTCAAGTTCATACCTCGCACGTGTCAGACACGTGTCAAGAGAAGAACACGTCATTACCCGTTCGTCGCGCCGGCTCTAGGGAGTCGCTACAAGTTTTTTTTGTCCTCAAAAATCGGTGCAATACATTAAATGGAAGCGGGCAAATTAAATTGTGTATTGTGTGTTAAGTAATAGCTGTATGCTTTTAAAATAATTGATCAGAATTTCTTTATTAGTTTCACTAGAATACACGAAAAACATTTGTAAGTACAAAAGATTGTTATTTCGACTAATAATAATGTATGTATTCATAAGGACACTTTTTATGCAAAAGGTCGTCACACAGGCTTCGATGGTAGGTGCAAAAGATAGTTATTATATACTTTTAAATCTGGTCTCTATAATCTGATACGTTCTTTTTTTTTATTTTTTTTTATTTAGAAAAAAGTAACACAAAAATTACAGTTTTCCTTATTTTATCGCATTTCACTTATGAATTGAAGTCGTAATAATGAGAAGGGTTTAAAGGGGAGTTTAGAACTTAAAAATTTCCAACGCAATGGTAACTAGAGTGCTTTTCTTTAGTTGCGTAGTTATTACTTAATAATTAAAACACGATTATATAAATTAATAATATTTTTAATTAAGATTACTTGTGAACATCTATTAATTAAAATTTTGTTTTTGATTAAATTGAGAAGAAATTATAGTTTATCACAGTAAAAATAATAAGTATAGGTTGGTACTTATAGGTAAAAATAATTGGTATTGGTGTATTGCTTCTCACAATCAAAATAAATAATCATTATTTAATGAAATGTAGAATGCCTGTGTTTTTATATTAAGCGGGTCAAAACTAGTGGGTCAAATGGGTCCGACACTATTTATTCCTGTAGGTAAGAGCTTTTTTTATTTTTATTTTTATTATATAAAATTTAAATTCGATTGAAATAAAAATTTGTATAACGACTGGTTGGGCTATTCAACTTATAAGTATTTCAAGTTTCAATAATTACCTGTATTTCTTCATACATGCGGTCCCTAAATTTGAGTAAGTTTGGTATAATTTTAACCCATGCATATAAATATTTATTTTATTTGTCTGAATTATTCATATTTTATCTTCACACTTGATCTTGAAAAGGATCTTCAAATAATAAGAGTACTTATGAAGTGACAACGGAAGGTTTCCTTTCCTGAATAATGGCCTCTGACTTCCTGCGATATATTTCCGCTATCTCGCCGCCAACGTGGCGTCCACATTTCCGGTTGACCGTTATGGAGTGTTAATCGAGCATTATGTCTGCTAGATGAAAAACTAGCAAAGAAAATTCCTGTGAATTTAGTAAAATTGCGAACTCGTATTGGCAAAAGCAAATTATGAATAAATTGATACTATATTATTAACTATGTGTGCCTGCAACTTCGCATGCGTTGTGCTACAATCAGTGAAATTCGCTTTTAAATCTGTAAAGCCGTTCCTGAAATTATTGTTCACAAATGTAAACTTAATGAAATTGTTAATGTAATATAATATGAGCAGCCTAACATATATTGTGAAAATTTTATTTTTAGGTATTTTAGGTAAGTAAGTAACGTGAAAGATGCTGTCGATGTTTGATGTCTTGAATAGAAAATACGGTACCGTACCGGTTAGCAGACATTATTGTTTGTGAGTCCCTTGTCTGCTTCCTTTGTTATTATACAAGGCTTACCTTCAAACAAAAGGACTTGCGTGGAACAAAGACGTAATTATATAGAGCCGGCGGAAGAAAAAATTTTACGATTATTATCGCATTTTCTTTATTGTTTACGTTGGATTTTCGTTCATTGTGAAAACATTGTCAATTAATTTTATTAAAAAAGTATTTTATTTAGTAACCTTTTTTCTTTTATATAGTTACTTGGGGTAAGATCGGAAATGGGGGAAGACCGTATTCCTCTAATTTCTATCGAATCCAATGATTTACTTTATTGCTGGCAACATTTTCCGTGACGCCATTTTGTTGCGCATCTACGTGTCATTTTTCGACAGGTGTCCCTCGGTGTTAACATGATTTATGAAGTGTTTTGTTAACTCAGTATTATTTAGCCTATTTTTTGGAAATATTCCAGGGGTTAGATCGGAAACCAAACCTTTTTATATTTTAAAGCTAAAACGAGTAAGGTCCATTTTTAAAAGTATTCCGGGCTTACCCCGGTACCTTTCGCTCTTACCCCATGATAAAAAAAGGAAAGTTCCAGTTTTAATAGTTCTCTGACAGCAACTTCATAGAGATTAGACAGAGATAAGTATATGAAATATCAAGAGTGTTTAAGTATGTATCAAAATAACGAACCACATTTTCATAATCTTAACTATAAACCACACTAAACGATAATTTAAAAAAGGTCTTCCAACTTCTCAAAAATGCTTCCGATCTTACCCCAAGTAACCTTACTTAATATTATATTATTAGATACTTAAATCTAGTTGAATGATATTTCGAAAAGGCTTACCGACTGCACTGGCGACCGAGGAGCTGGCAGTTTCCTCGCGCAATGCAGTATTGCAATACAGCGAGGAAATGCTGCCAGCATCCTCGGCACCATGCCGCGGGCGCCCAATTTTTTAGATATTTTTAGGCTTATTTAGTTTTAGATTTTAGTTTAGTTTAGTTTTATTGAGGATTTATATTTAATTTTAGTTGTAATTTTTTATTTAATTCACTATACCTTATTTATTATTGAATGAAATAAATCTCATGCATACACCCAATATATTATCTCATTGAACTTGCAAGTTGCTTGAAAAGGAAACTGAAAGCGTAAGCGTAAAATGTTTATTTAACTGTTGTTAGTTTTTGTCAATTGGGTGACAAATTAAAATTAATAGGTAGCTATGCCCACAACTTCATACGCGCTGTAGTTGGTTTTTTGAAAATCCCACATGAACCTAATGTTTTACCATGATAAAAAGTATCCTACATGTCTATCTGTGTGGAAAATTTTATCTAAATCCGTTCAGCCGTTTTGCGTTTCGCGTGATTGAACAAACATCCATGTTATAATAATTTGTATGTCCAACATACAAATTATTATAAACAACAATACGAGTATCATATTAGGATAAGGATTACTGAATAATTCCTAGTTTTCACCAAAATCTCTCTTCTTTAATACACATAATAAGACTCACTATAAATAGACTCCGGATTTAAATATTCCCAAGGATTCATTTAACATAGAAAAGTCGCAAAAAGAAAAATTATGCATAATGGAGTATTATACAATATGGAGTTCTTGTAGCCTTTGTGTTCAGTGTGTCTTGAAAACCTCTAATAATAAAATCAATCATAATAAAAACAGGGTGAACAACCCATAATTCGTTCCGTGGGTAGTTTTGCACATGGCTTGTCGTACTTTTTTTCAATTATGCTAACTGCACTAAGCTTTAAGTCTGTAATTTAGGTAGTGATTTTTCTTCATGTGCAATTCACATAGTATTTTCTATGAATTCCAATATAGTTACAATGAGCGGATTATATACACTTTCTTATTTTGAGAATAAATTATTGTTATTGACACTACGAAATTAGAATAACGCCAAAAAGTTAACCAGGTGTTACATAAACGACCATGTAGGTAATACATTTAAAATAATATTAGGCTACATTTTTAGTCATTACATACAAAGTGTCCCAGAAATCTACGCCAAGCGGATACGGGGCGATAAGCTAGGTTATAAAAGACACCTGTATATCGTTATTGCAAATTTAAAACTTCTTATGTGACAATTTGGTCAAAATGCGTTTTTCATTATTTTGAAGAGAAAAAATTATTTCCTATCGTTTAAAAAACTCCCATATTAATATCGCTTTTATTTTGTGAGTTATAAGTCATAATTATTAATATGTCTTATGTAAATTCTTACATTTCATCGAAATTCAAAATGTCTTATGTGCGAAATATCGTCACATAGGAGGTCCTGTAGCTTAAAGATTTAAAAAAGTTGTAAATAATAACTTGTGTACGATTGCTATGGTAGCTTCACCGTAATTTTGTCTTGATCCTTTTATATTGTTTGTATAATTTGTTTACTGATAATTATCATTTAAATTACTGAAATGAAAGTGTTATTTTAGTTCCTTCACGCGAAGAAACCTCTTATGTAACAAAAATTTACAATTAAAATACTTATGTGCACATTTATTTACAAAAACTGCTGTATCTTGAATAATAATTTAAAAAAAAAATAGATTCTTGATATTTTTATTAACTTCTTATTAGTTTATTTAAGTCATTATCTTAAAAAAATGGAAAGAGTTAAGTAAATTTTAAAGTATAATTTTTTTTCACTTTTCTCCAAATGTCTAAAACTGCACATAGGATATTTTAAATTTGCAATGACGATATTAGCTTCTATAGCTAGTAGTGACGACATACCACAAAAACAGTTTACCTAGGATAACAGATAGTTTTGACAATAAATAAAATATAAACTGCTATAAAAACTGATTTTGAAAGATTGGAAAAGTTATCTGCGGCACTACTGTACCGATTTTTATAAATCTTTCATTGTTTGAAAAATACATTATTCTCAGCGGATATATACTAACTTTTCGTATCGCACCACGTCGGTCTAGATATATTTAATTTAAGTAAAGTCAGAAAAAGAGATAAGGAAGATTATAAAGGGAGCGGTTTCCTCTTGTTCGTAATTTAAGTCAAACTTGTTGAGCCCTTGTAATAAACGGACGAAAACATCTGACTTTGCACGGTAATGTTTTAATTACTCCGGGTCTACTGTCTTACGACACAGTTATACAAAGCGAAATGGTGACTCTTTAAGGTTATGTGCCGTACACACACATAGGCACGCTTAACGGATAATGCAGGACATGGTAGATGGTACATTTGAGACAATTTCTTTGAAAGAAAGTGAAATAAAATATATTAATATTTATTTTGTTCAATAAAAAGCCCAGTCACTACTAATATTTAGTTTCGTAGTCTTAAAACTAGTCATTTACTAACCCTCTTTCACACTACCAAAGTGAATATTTGGAATCAGAGTCCATTCTATTGTCCCCTCCTTGTCCCTTGTCTTTTAAAAGACCATCATACTCACACAAGTGGAACAAGAGGCTGTCCAACTTTACTAAACATTTATTTACTGTAATTTGTAATAATTATGTATTAAACCAATAATATTCTTTTATTGATATTGCCTGAGATGTAGCCAACGTGAGAGTATTTATTTGATAAAAATTTGATAACAATAACTTAGATAATAATATGCAATATGAAAGGTTAGTAATGATAAAATATAAAATACACTGGAATTAGTAGATACTTATTGCTTTATAAGAAAAACCCATATTTATTTATTGTTTAAAGGATGTTATCCACTGCATAATTAAATTATCTTGTGTTTATAACTTAAGAAGGCATTGTGCCGTTATGTACCTAATTACAAAGGCTGTTTAATTAAGACTTTCATACAGTACCACTTGAAAGACTTCATACGCGTGTTACAAAATTAACAAAGTTATGAACAAGTATCTAAAATATTGCTTCCATTTAAGTTGTAATTAAAAATTAAAATTATTTTTTTTCTGGATTTTTTTCTGGGATCCTGTCCTTTCATGTATCCCTGGCAACGTATATGCAAAATTTCATGACGATCGGTTGAATTCGGTTGAGCGGTTACGGAGTAAAAAGGTAACAGACAGACAGTTATTTTCACATTAATAATATTAGTATGGATAGTGTGAATTAAAGTGGATTTATATTATTTTTAACTAACAAAGTTTGGTCTGTAGGTGTACATAAGTTGTAATCTCATGATTATGAAGCTCATAGTCTTTATCATGTTAATGAGGTGCTTTCCATGATATTATAGTACACAATCTCCGGTAGTCAAGAGTCACTGACAGACTGACGTGGGTCAAACGGAATTATAAATTAACTATGTACGTTTCTGGCCAGTCTGTGTGTTTAATATAATATTCATATGAGTAATGTATGGTTTCATAATGTTAAGAGTCAAAAGTAGGTCGCATTTACATACGTTTTAGGGTAGGAGACGGATCGTTGAACCTCTTTTATTAGGAAACATAGACGCATTAAAAGGATGCGTGCCTCTGTAAGATTCAATATAATGAAAAAATAACAGAAAATAAATTCTTGCACTGTGTTGCTTCTGTCATTAAGTCAATGTCTCTCAGTCTATATGAAAGATACAAACAACTTTTTTTTGTTTTCGTTTGTTCCTATATTTCTACTTTTTATGAATTATTATGAAGTTGTACGTTTTTATATATTAGTAAATTATAGGTCAAGTGTCAAGTGAACATAAAGTAAATCTCGTCTGCTATTTTAAATTCATAATTTTTATGTCAAAGCACGTTTATAAGAATAAAAGAACAATTAAAGTATAGATTAAGTGCAGTACCAACGAAAACTGGTTAATTCACAACATATTCTCATTAATTAACAGTGGAAAACAAGTAAAATAGTGACTGGTTAAATTTGTGGGTGGATCAGAAAAACAAAGAAAAAATAATAATATTGATATATCTTACAGTACCATAGATTAACGTTTCGGCGTTTGACAATTGTGCTTCAGTGTTGCCATTTTTGAAAAACACTTCTAAGAATACCATTTAAAAAGGGGGGATACCACATAAGAAAAGAAAATTACTAATTGGTAGAAATTACACCTAAAAATGGACCAACAATTCAACATTTTACTTGAAAAAATGGCCGAGATGAAGCTAGAAATTAAAGAACAAAATGATAAACTCGCCGAAAAACTACAGGAAAGCCTTTCTAACGCAATCGAAGAAAAGATGAAACCTTTGATTGACAACTATTCAAAACTTAAAGACGAAAGCATTGCATTAAAGAAGAGAGTACAATATTTGGAAAGAGAAGCTAGAAGAAACAATATTATTCTTCACGGCATTGAAGAAAAAGAAACTAATAGCACTGAGCTTTTAAAATTAACTTTGGACACACTTAACTTTGTATGTGAAGCATCCGGATTGGAAAAGTTCGATAAGTGGCAGATTAGTAGGACACAAAGACTGGGAAAAAAGGAGAACAATAAGCGAAGACCTATATTAATCTCGCTAACATTAACTTGGCGCAAAATAGAACTTCTAAAAAACAACAAGAACTTCCCAGATAAAGTTTATGTGAGTGAAGACTACCCGAAAGATGTACTTATGAAAAGAAAAGAATTGAAAGTTATACAAGAAAAAGAGATGATGAATGGAAAGGATGCTTTCATTCGTTATGACAAATTAATAGTGAAAGAAAAAAGTACATCGCATAAAGCAAGCGACAAAAGAAAGCGGTCACCAACACCCAAAGAACCCAATCCGGAAGCAAGGCTGCGAAAGGATCTTATGACCCCTGCCAAAGTGACCAAGATAAACGCCTGGGAGTTACTTCAACGGAAAAGACATAATTCAGAAGGAACAATTCACAAAAAACAATAGCAGACGAGACACAGCAGAACTCTAAAGCACACAAACAATAACAAAACAACATTTAAACAAACACAAACATATCCTTCCCCAACCCGGATAGCGGTCACCGTGGGGAAGTCTGACCGCCACCCTCCAGGTATTAGACAAGCACATCAAAGAAATCCCAAACTTGAATCAAGAAATATCTCTATTGCAACGTTGAATGTGTTAACACTGAGAACCAACGAAAGACTTTTAGAACTTGAAAAAGCATTACATAACATTAAATGGGATATACTTGGCATAAGCGAGGCAAGAAGATTAGGCAACGAAATTGTGGAGTACGATGAACATATCCTTTGCTTTATAGGTGAGACTAAAGGACAATATGGAGTTGGATTTATGATAAAAAAAGAATTGAAAAGAAACATCGTGGAATTTATTGGAATTTCAGAGAGAATCGCGGTACTAAGAATAAAGCTTCCAGGTTGCGAAGATGTCTGGACCATAATTCAAGTATATGCACCCACAGAGGTGGCAGACGACACAACAAAAAACTCCTTTTACTCAGAACTAACACAGGTTCTAGAAAGTACTGATAAAAATGTAATCGTGATGGGGGATTTTAATGGGAAAACTGGTAAACGAAGACAAGGAGAAGAAAACACTATTGGTAGCTACGGAGTAGGAACAAGAAGCAGGGACGGGGAAAGATTAATCAATATGTGTCAGGAAAACAATCTAGCTATCATGAACACTTTCTTCAAAAAGAAACCGTCACGAAAATGGACCTGGAGATCGCCCGATGGTACTTACAAAAATGAAATAGACTTTATAACAACCAATCGACCTAAAGCTTTGAAGAATGTTACAGTTATCAATCAATTCAACTTCTATACTAATCACCGAATGGTCAGAGCGATCTTATACCCAAAGGAGCAAAAATCAAGGAAACATTTTCAATTCAGTCATTTCAGAGAAAATATGAACAAAGATACACATAAAAATAAAAAGCAGCTAACTGAAGCAACAAATCAAATACAAAGACTATACGACGGTGAAATAAACAGAATGTACAGAAGCATTACGCCAAAGTCGCGGAGTAAAAAGGAAATCTTCAGTTCAACAACTAAACAACTTATTAATACAAGGAAAGAACTATTCAAAAATAAAAAAGACAAAAATATTTTACTGGAAATAACTAAAATAAGTAAAGAAATTAGTATTAGCATAAGAAAGGACAAGGCTAAACGGTCAATGGACTGCTTCATGTACCACATATCCAGAACAGGAGGAATAAAGAAAGCTTTAAAGGAACTGCAAGATTCCAAGACGTGGATACCAACTATTGGAGGGAAAGACAAAATCCAAGTATCGGAAAGAACATCCATCCTGGAATCTGCAACTAACTTCTACAGGCATCTCTATTCGAGTAAGATTACTAGCGAATTAAACAATAGTTTCTTTAAAGAAGACGACGAGAAAATCCCTCCTATTCTGACGAGTGAAGTTGAATACGCCATAAGAACACAGAAAAACGAAAAAGCACCGGGACCTGATCACATTACTAACGAAATCATGAAAATAACGCTACCTGATAATCTGTCATCATTAACAAAGCTATTTAACATTATCTTAGATACAGAATACATCCCACTACAATGGACACGAAGCAACATAATATTAATCTTTAAAAAAGGAGACAAGAACATTATAAATAACTACCGTCCTATTAGCTTGATGTCTAACATATACAAGATCTTTGCAAAAGTCATCCTAAATCGCATATCAAAAAAGTTGGACGAACAGCAACCAAAGGAACAGGCCGGTTTCAGACCAGGATTCTCCACAATAGATCATATGCACACTATAAAACAGATAATTGAAAAGTGTCAGGAGTATGGGTACCCCTTATATTTAGCTTTTATTGACTTCAACAAAGCATTTGATTCTCTAGAGCACCATTACATTTGGCAATCCATGAAAAATCAAGGCATTGAATCAAAATACATTAGAGTAATCAAAAATGTGTACAGCAATAGCTCAGCTCAAGTTAAACTGGAATCACTAGGTGAAGTTTTTCAAGTCAATAGAGGCGTTAGACAGGGGGACCCACTGTCACCCAAGATCTTCACATCAGTTTTAGAAGACATATTTAGAAAACTGGAATGGGACAACTTGGGCATAAACATAGATGGTAACCTAATAAATAACTTAAGATTTGCAGATGACATAGTTCTTATTGCTGACAACGCCATAATACTTCAAAAAATGATGCAGGAATTAGCCGACGCGAGCAGAGAGGTGGGCCTATGTATGAATAGAGCTAAGACTAAATTAATGACAAATAGATCGACCGTTCCTATTAATTTAGAAGGGGAAGAAGTAGAATATGTAACAACCTACATCTATCTAGGTCAACTCATCTCTATTAAGAACCAAATCCATCAAGAAATTGATAGAAGAGTAACAAGCGCCTGGAAAAGGTTCTGGTCATTAAAGAGTATTCTGAAAAACAATCAATACCCCCTTATAATGAAAAGGAAACTATTCAATACTTGTATCATGCCAATATTAACTTATGGATGTGAAACTTGGGCAACCACACAAAAAGACAATCAAAAATTAGTAGCTTGCCAAAGAAGCATGGAGAGAAGTGTTTTAGGCCATGCAAAAAGGGACAAGAAAAGAGCTGTAGATCTGAGAAAGATCACAAAATGGAACGATGTGGAAACAAGGATCAGGACAATGAAGTGGAGATGGACAGGACACACATTCAGAGACAAGAGAGTGAAGTGGGCTAAAACAGCAACAGAGTGGATACCCCGCTACAATACAAAGAGAAAGAAAGGACGACAATATAAGAGATGGGCAGATGACCTGATGAAAATAGCCGGCCCTCAGTGGCCCACAATAGCACGGGATAGACAGGCTTGGAAAGGACTGGAGGAGACCTTTGTGTCAAAAGGACAAGCTAAATAGAGGACTGCTGTGCACGAACGAATTTAGTTTTTAAGTTTTTCTTCTTATGTACTCTTTTAGTAAATAAAGGTTTTGAAATTGAAATTGAAATTGAAATTATATAATATTTGGATATATAGGTATGTGTTTGACATCATCTGAAAATAAACACAAATATGTGAATCCTTTTTTTTAAATAAATTAAACATAGTAAGAAATAAAGAAATTAATAATCAATACTAATAATAAATCTGTAAGTGTAGGTATTGTATGTATGTATGTATGTATGTATGTATGTATGTATGTATGTATGTATGTATGTATGTATGTTCCTCCATAACTCTGAAACGAATTAGCTGATTTTCATGAAACTTGGTAGATAAACATTTGGACGTACGGGATTAATATTTTTTAACGCTTAGGAAGTCGTGGGCACCAGCTAGTTAATAATAAATCTCTAAAAGGAAAAGCTCACCTTTACTAAACTTATACCATCAAAACTGTAACTACATATGTGAAATATACTTAATTATCTTTACCATTTAATGAATTAAAATATAAAGCAATTGGCTCACTATTCAACTTGTAAGATAAGATTAGTAGTAGCCGAGCAAACTGCGTTTGGCAGGCATTTGGGCAGCCTATCTGGCGCCAGTAACCACCTACTTTCAGAAGACCACTGTGAAATAACAGCATGTGGACTGTTGTGTTTTGATGAGTGAATAGAAGATATTAGAGCCAATACATACCTACAGTAACAAAAAGCAAACACATACGTAGAAAGGGGATATTTGTTTTTAGAATCCATAATGAATTCCGACAAGGAAGACAAAAGAAGTTCCACATAGAATAACAAAATTATTTCTACATCTTTATGTTTTTACAACGTGCTCTTCGATGTAGGTGAACAGAGAAGCGGTAGGTACTGTCGAGCACAGTGAACTGTATGTTTGTGCACGTGTGTGCTCCCATGGGGTGTACGGGGCGCGCTGTTATTCAGCGTTATGCTAATTCTCTGCACACCGTTACATTGTTAGTAACTTTTAAGGCTGGAGCAGACCAAATGCGTATGCGTGACTACGACGTAACGACGTCGTAATCATGCGCGTAGTTACGGCGTAACCCGATGTCACACCGGGTTACGCATACGTCTACGCTTACGCTTACGCAATCGAGCTGAGTACGCAACGGAATCCCATTGCGTGCCCGGTTGCGGCAGACACATTTTATTACTGTTTTCGACGCTTGTGTTGTGTTATGCACAATGTCTGATGAAGATTGGGTATGTGGACCAAGTAGTTCATCTGATGAGGAAGAAGCTTATAAACTTTTATATGAAATATTTTTATAGTCTTTATTTTTTGGGTTGTAAATACAGTCATATTTACGCACAATTTCAATAAGTTGTTCTTTTATTTCCGTATTCATTTAACAAAACAAAACACCATTAGCACTACGTACCGACCGGTATTGTTTGTAAAAAAATACAACTGACTGCGTAGTTACGCGCGTAGGGCAACGCACAGCAAAGGTACGTGCGTGTACAAACTTGTTTGGTGTGACGTCCAATAGGGAGCGCCATTGAATACAACGTCATCAACGCGACGTTGCCGTTCTGCTCTGCGTAAGGTACGGCGTAGGTCACGTAGCCTGTTTGTGTCTTGGGAGCTGCATTGCGTAGGGCTACGCATCACGTCGACGTGCACGTCTACGTTACGCAAGCGGTGTGTCCTGTCATACAGTTCCATACATTACAACTCAGTGGTACGCGCACGTCTACGCTTACGTCTACGCATACGCATTTGGTCTGCTCCAGCCTTTATGCGTGACGGTACTTGTGACTTCAGCACTTAATATAAATTTAATTTGGTTAAAAATTACCGCGAGCTTGAAGCGCAATTTTTTTACGATTTTGTAATCTGTTTGGGAACTTTATTGCTACCCTATAAAGACGAGTCAACTTTGAACACCGTTTCATTTTTTATTCGTTCGTTCGCTTCGTTAGTTTTTTTTATATAATTTTGAATTATTTTTATTTATTTTTTAATTACCATCGACACTAAACGCTCGCGGGCAATCTTGCATATAATATAGACATATCATTCTGATATTGAAATTTGGAAATGTATTCATTTAAAATATTGTGTATAAAAATAAAAGTAACAAATATATTTATAAATTGATTTGTAAATATTTTTTCTTACTAGCTTGCCTACATACTTTTTATTGCTAAATAATGTCTTTAATTTACACAAACTAGCAGCGTCATAAATTCATAATGTAAAATTAAGTGAATTATATTTCTATGTTGGTTCGCAAGCAAGTAGATACTGTATTTCATGGTTTCTAAAAGTTTTAAGTAAGCCTTCTTTAATACAATGTACTTTTGAGATAATGTCAAAGCAAACATCAACATGAACATATTGCTTCAAGTTTCCACATAGATTTCCGTACATAGGCTCCGCGAAATTTTCATATAAAATTCCTCAAACAATATTGTTGGTAACTTGTGTTATAGTGTTGTAACGGATAACGTTGTAAGTGACAAAAAATTATAGACAATAATTTTGTAAAACAGTTTTTTTTTATTATATGGTTTTGAAATTTAAATTAACTTGAACAACATTAAACAATTATATCCTTTATGATTAAAAATTCGATTCAAATGTCGCCTCGCACCTGATAGAAATGTATCAGTACAAATGTATACAGAAAAGCGGAGTAAATATGATATAGGATACATGTGAGTAACAAAGCAGGTAATCAATTTCATAGCAGTATAAAAGTTTGAAAGATAAAGATCATAGTTAAGCGCTTACAATATAGTGTACTGAGACAGAAACTTTCGTCAAGGTGTACTTATTTCGTGTCATTGATGTCATTCTACTTTACTTTAATTTTATTACCAGTTACAAATATCGTTTACTATTTTTTGAATTCGTTCATGGTTTCTTGAATTTTTACTTGAATTTTTACTCAAGTAAAAAATATTGAAATTTTTCTCTCAAAAGTTCGTTATTATTGAATGATGTAGGTATTCGATTTGACAAAGGATAAATTGTATGGAATTTTTATAGTTATCATTATCATTAACAATATCATCATCAAGCCCACAAACGTACAATGTTGTACATATTCATTTTTGATTGAGATCCATCAGGTCCTCCAACTATCCACTGCTAGCCGTCGTCTTCAGTTCAAGACTCATGTAATGCAACACATCAATTACTGGTAGTAAGTGAAAATACTGGAAATATAGTAGAGGGCTCATTGACTGTATTGTAAGAGCATTTAAAACTCCTCTTCTTTCTGTTACTTATACTGTTTTTTCTAAGAAGAAAGGATCAACATAAAATATTTACATTATTTTCATAAAGAGTAACTTAACTGATATTCTTACCTCCTCGTTACCTGACGTTTATGAAACTCCGCCCCGTATCTTATTTCCTCGATAGAACAAGGAGCTAATGTGAGTGAATTATGAGCTAACGTTACCGCAAAGTTGCTTGGATATTATTAATAATATACTTGAACGTTCTTTGCGAGTTATAACAACGTGGATATAGGAAACTCAGTGTAAATTATCTCTGCTATAATAGATAATTGACATACTTAACATATATTTATTTATAACCGTTTTCACTGTAAGATTAAAATAGTTTTATAGTCATAGTTATTGCTAAGCTAGTCTAACCCGATTGCTGCCAAGGTTTCCTGGTAAAAAAATAAAATAAAATTCAACAAACCGCTGTAACTGTCACCATTTGACGACTAAGTATATTTAGAATTTCAATCTCAAAGTCCAACCAGTGGTATATTCTAGCGTAGCAACAATCGCCACTCATGAACCATTATTCCCAGTGGTTATTGGTCCTACAAACTGTCGTCTGCCCATTTCCACGCACTTCTGGTTGCCAATTCTACGAGCAGTGAACAATTTTAGTATTCCTAAGGATTTTTTTAGTTACGGGTTCTTTCTTTCATTATAGGCTTATACAAAATCAGTATCTAGAACAATAACATATTAAAAAAATTATCTTACTACATTAAAATTTATGAACTAAACCGCAAACGTCAATTATTGTCTACATTAATTTAATTGTATTTGCTGTAACGGCGTGTAGGAAAGTACAATACGGTTAGTCCTCCATGCAACAATAAACGCTAGGAACACCTGCTTCGTTCACAGTTATTTAAAAGTAGTTTTGTAGCACGATAATATAAATTAGACCCCTGCGTCTCGAAACCATTGAGTATTGCGGGTAAACATTCCTAGCCGCATTATAAGGAATTTTTTAATTGCAACTTGATTGTATCCAGTAAGCTTATATTAAATTTTTGCCTTTTTACTATTATTTAAATAAAAAAAATAAAAAATAGTATAATAGCATCTGTGCTATTGTAATTCAGTGAGGTAAGGTATACTCTTTTTGACACCTCAACCTAATTCCAAATTTGATTCTTTATCAACGGCATCATTGCAACTTTTCTGGTCTTGTATAGGCTTATAAGCGAAATCTCATATAATGGACTGGTCTGCCTGTCCACACGGTAACATCTGGAAGGTAGATGCCATCAACCTTCATTCCATTCTTAGGTTTAATTTCATCACTCAATAAAAAAAACTACTTTTCACAATAAAGGTGCTTTGACATAACTAGAACCGTTGGTGTCGTCTCTAATAAAAAAGGAGACTTAATGACTTTTCGGAGTAATAAACACACTTGTCAAAGCAGTTGAGGGCTTCTTATTTGAAGAGTTGAAAATCCCTATCATCGTGGAAAACGTTTTTAAAATGATACAAGTTATAACCTTTTAGCGTTTAAATGTTTCCTGAAGGTAACGCTACAAGATGGATTCATTTATTTTGACATTGCAATATCAATGCAACCTTACATAAAGAATAACTTCACTATTTTTGGTAAAGAGGACTATAAATTTTATACAGCAAATTGCTAAACTTTTCTTTATACAGGTGTGAAGCATATACGACGACGACAAAGGTATAAATACAATTTCATATGTCTATAAATCTTAAAGATCGTATGTAAAAATTGTTTACTTGCTTTGACTGTGAAGGAAAATATCGAATGAAACTTACGTGTATTCACAGTAGTCTAGAGTAGACATTTTCACAGGAAGTAGAGGATACGCGACTATAGGATTTAATATTTATAAAACCCAATGACAGATGGAAAACATTTGTGAGTTTAATTAAATATTTTCGCAGAAACTTGTCACATGGACCAATCGCCAAGTAACTGGCAGACGCAAGGGAGCATCAGCCCCGTCTCATTTGCCACAGACACGGAATAGGCGGGCTGCGGCTGTCGCATCGGCTGCCGATATTCCTTTACTTATTTACGGTAATTGACGATCGATCGAATTGTTTTTCCTAGTGCATACCTGCATATTAAAACATATAATGCAGTAAAATTTCATAAATAAACCATTTAGATAATGTATCTATGTCAATATACGATACAAGAGATGTTTTACTTTTCTAGTTATCGTTATTCTATGTATACGAGTCGCCATGGTTTTTTTAATACAGGTGTATCCTATTTTTTTTATAACTTGTCGACAATGTAAACAAACACTTTAGTCTTTAGACGACTGAAAAGTTCTGAGCCTAAGGTATTAAAAGACCAGATAAAACTCTAAATTTAATTTATTTTCTATATAATCTCCCTGCAACGCATTTCTCACATCTTTTAAAAAGAGCTTGTATCCCACTAAAAAAATAATATGCATCTTTGCTGTCAAAACGCTGTGAGTTCAGTAATCCAAACTCTATATTTTTACATATTTTTCATTTGTAAACGCGATTTTTCATTTGTAGTTTTCAATAACTCCATTGACAAAATCAATATGGCGGATTGTTTACACTATCTACAAGTTCTTTAAAAAAAAGACTATACATAATTATAAAGATAATTTTTATTTCAAAGGGTAACGGGCAGGATCATTGTCTGCTTTTATACTTCGTGGTCGGTGATTACCGTCGCCTAAGATCAAGGCACCAGAAACACCACCAGATGAACTTTGCAAAGTTGGCTTTGTTTGGATCTGGAAAGTAGTGGTAGCTCACACGTACTGCAGTCATTGGGCAACCAAGTCTGTCGGCAGAAACCAATCTCTTACAGAAGCGCACCGTTAAATAATAGCATGTGTACTATTGTATCTCGGTGAGTTGAGTAAAGGATGACCATTGCCCTATCTATTCCCAATCCCTTATCCTTAATCCTACTATAGTCCGCAGCACACTTGCAGCACCTGTGGCGTTGCTTGTATTATAGGCGACGGTAGCCATCTACCAGGCCGGTACCATAGGCCGTCAGCCTGTTGTCGACCTTAACATAAAAAAAGAATACAATTGCCTTAAAATGTATATTTAAACTAAGTTAAAGTTTAATATTAAGTAGTAATTTATATTTCAGACACAGGGGAACACTTATATTATTATTAACAGTTAAAACAATACATGTTACCAGTTCCATTTCAACCACTAATGGTGCAAATGAACTTTATACATTATCTACAGTTATGACCTAGTGTTTTTTATCTACACTAGGTCAATTACTTTATACACTTCAAATGTATATTGAAAATGACTGTATTATTGACTTGATCCTTGACATCTTATATTAGCAGCAACATACTAACAAAGCTAATACAATTAATATGTTAACTGAGTTTGTCTTTACTCTGTGTCTAAAGCTACACAAAGCAAACACCGGGCTGTTAGTACGTCACAGTCACAGATTGCGTCTATTATTTATAGCGGGTGCACGACCCTAGCAATTTCGATGCGGAACTTTCCCTTCCTTCCTTTTATTCCAATTTCGCAATGTTAGAAAAAATATGACGATATTATTGGAGCAGTCAAGTTATGAGGAGAGACCGGTCGCGGTCAAGCGAAAGGGGTTGGAATTCATTTCGGCCTTGTACGTGCTTCAATTGATGTGCTGTATGCAGGATTGCATTTTCGATTTGCTTAAACACGATTAGGTTCCAGTTTCTGTGCCTCAACATGTTTAGTGTATTTGCGACATCTTAATTAACTATTAATGTTATTATTGGCTTGCGCCTGTATATCCTCTAGTGATTTAAATCCGTAGGCTTGTAGTCCCCCTTATACATGGATCCATATATGGGTTATAAGACAATTAAATTCGCCTTTAAGTTGAGCTAGATCTGATTCATAGAAAAGTGTCAATATTGCCTTTTTATTCATCATCATCATTATCGTCATCATAAGCCTGTGTCTTGTGTTCTTCGCATCCAGCTGCTTCTTGCGAAGCCCTTCAGCCTTTTATTTTATATATTTTTATTAGAAAATAATATTAAAAGCAACCTTCAATGGTGGATAGAAGACTATGGTCACTTACTAGTTGGCGTCGAATTATGGGCATTAAAACAAATAAAAATAAATTGTTAATAAATTTAAGAATTTTATTATACTCGAACGTTTTAGCTATCTTGTAGTAAAATACGCGGAACAAGAGACACTCATAAATTAAATTCCTCGACGTTCCGTTGCATGCCAAAATGTTTTCGTTTTTTGCATAGCTAAAATAATTTTCAATATTAAAATAGCATTTAATAAGATTCCAAAGTAATAAAAATGTTAGCGATGTTCTCTTTTTATAAGTTATTAAATTTGTTAAAAATAATTGTAATTTTGTGTTTCTCCGTTATTTTGGTTCTTATTTAAAAACATGTAGGTCTAGGTATATTTTATGTAGATATCTAAATGTGTGTTTTTTACATCATGAAATGTATATGAAAAAGGTGTAACATTATTCATACCTATGCTAATCCTAATCCTAGCTAATTATATTAATGCGAATGTGAGTTTATTTGTTACGCTTTCACGCCTTAATTTCTCATGAAGAATTTTGCATACACGTTTTCAGGAATACGATTAAGAACATAGGGTACTCTTTTTAGAAAAAGGTGAGCTATTCGAGAGATCACCTAAATAAAAATAAAAAAATTCAAGGCATGACAAAAATATAAGACCAATAAAAATTGATAAATATTTGCCTAAGAAAAAGGGGCATGGACGAAGTCGCTAGTTTCCACTATTTTTGAATATTTCTCAACTTAATTTGTAAATTGGAAACTACATTAGTAGAATTTTGTGAGAATTATTGAAATTACCCATGTATTATTTCCATACTGTCTTCAGGTTATGTTAAGGGTAGTTAACGGTATTCTAGCGTTATCAGACGGTTAACGTGTCTTTGTCTGCTTTGTGAGCGCCTTGCCGGTTGGTCCTTCGTTAGTAGATACGGAAACTTAAATGACCTGACCTTATTTCCTTTGTAACCAGAATTACTGTTTAATTCTGTATCATCACAGAGCAATTTGATTCTGATTTAAATCTATGAAACGCTAAATTGAAGTTGACCTGTATATAAACGAAGCCGAGCTGAAATTTTGCATATTCCGCGTTCCAACGTATTACATATTTATGACTTTGTTTCAAACGAGCGCCGAGCGATCGCTGAAAGAAAGTTAAACATTAATGAACGCTTAAATATTCCGTACATGTAAATAAAGAAATGAATTTTTACATCATAATGGTTGGACCTTAGAATAGGAGGCATTGAAATGTAAATTCACTTAGAGAACAGCGAGTTTGGAATTGACGTAAAGTTTGCTTGTTAGACTGTAAGTTATATGAACTATTGCTTTTCTTTTTTAATAGTGTTATACTTTTCGTCTTTTTCGTTTAGAAAAATCAAATAAAATTTGTATATGTAAATGACATTATTTTAACTTCTTTAATTCTCTTCTGTTATTCTGGCTGTGGCTTAAAATTCTTCACTAAATTAAAATAAATAAAAACACGTGTTCTGTCACTTTTTATAGAGTTTGAAAAATGGACTAAAAAGCCAAAACCTCTGCTTGACTAAAAAAAATTTTTTACCGAATTAATGTGTTCCCTTTAATTAATTAAGCTAAATTAATTAAAAGAACACCCCTTTAACAATAAAAGTAATTAAATCTTGCTCTTAAATGTCTTAATTTTATTTCTACTTTACCCGTAAAACCGGGGGTGGGCCGCTAGTACTTGGTTTTATAATATTTGAAAAGGCGATCAGTAAAAGTTAAAAAAGAAATATTTAAAATACTAATTGAAAAACAACATCTTACAACATAATACCACCTTTAAGGTAGCCATTATATTTTTTGATGTTATGTAAACGATTAATAAATATGACAATACTTAAAAAACAACCGAAAATAGTTTCAAAAACAAACTATCTGTTATAAAATTCGAATCCCGTTTACATAGGTTGTGTGTGCTAAAAGGAGTTTCGAAAGTCGAATCGGTACTGAGCGTGCTATCAGGCAAGTGCCGGATGTTCTCTCTCTTTGAATTATGGCCGGCCACTTCCGGTGTATGTATTTCCGGTTAGTGTGCGCCCGTGCCCAATGCAATGGTCAGTTAATCGCTCAATGAATCATGACTAATGAGCGAGGATGGTGACTTTGCTTGTACACTTTTTAATAAATTGGCAGGGAATTTCAAAAGAATTTATAAAAAAAAAGAAACTAAAAATGAAATTTATTATTTTTATTACAATACATATGTTAGTTTGTTAGTAAATCTGTCATATACTAGTAAGATCTATTACTGTAGTAAGATCTATGCTAGTAGAAAAAGTAATTAAACTTTCGGGAAATTATTACATATTTTTGGATTTTAAATCAATATTTGAAAAATCTATTTGAAGTGTGGAATAGGAATATTTGAAAAATAATCCAGTGGCATTAAGTTAAAACAAAAAAAAAAACTGCATTTGTTGCTTACCTATCTTCGATCACTAATGACACTATACAAAGTAAATTAAAAAAATCTTTTTTTTTTTAATGACACCTATATTTTTCATTTTTTAACTATGCACTGTATAGACAGAAATTAAGTAGCATCAAATATTAACACCAGACTTCTACCAATATTAATTAAAATCTATTATAGATTATTTTAGTTCATAAACAAAGCTTATTTATCTTTAGATGAATTTAAAAATAAATTACGGTTCCTTTTTGATGATACAATTACATAATATATAAAACCAGAAGATTATTAAGAGGCCTCGAAACAACATTTACGCGGCGTATAATTTAATTTCACTAAATCTTTGAGGAAAATTTATTAAAAAACAGTTCTTTAACATTTTATTGATGCCAAAAAAATAACCCCTCAAAATTGTTTTATTAGGAGCGGAGTTTCTTAAAATAATTACCTACGTGCTAGCTTGACCCCCCCATTGAAAAGAAAGAAACTCCGGCCGTGCGTAACAGCTTGCTGTAACAGTTATTTATGAACGGTCCTCGAGATTTCGGCAGTTAAAAAAGTTTTTCCATTACAAAACTCGGCCGACGAGCGCTACAAGAGGTAGCAAAACATGAATAATAATTAACGAGTTACACAATCTCATTTTGGGCTTTAATGAGAAATTACAACGGTTAAGCTCGTTGAAAATCGTCCGAAGATTCATTGTTACTGTTTATGTAAAATTTATAGGAGTGTAAACACTTTTCTAATTCCAATTTTAGTCTCTTCTAATAAGGCAGATAAAAAAAAGATTCTGATAGTAATAAATAATAATAGATAATAGATTCTGGCAGATAAAAAAGGGCTGCATACAACTGCACAGCTAGAAAGCATATTTAGACATACCTACCTCGTTACCACTCACTTGCAGAGAACACCACAGTGAATAACAACTTTATCCTTTCTCTATCCTATTTGCCCAATCATGTATCAAGGGAACGATTGGCATGCCATTGGCACCCTTAACACAAAAAAAAAACTATAAAAGTTATATTCTGTAAACGCTTAAGAACTCCTGAATGAATTGCGAAGCACTGCAAGAAAATATTGGGAGTAATGTTGCTATAAAGTTTATAGTAGGCGCTCCTTAACTTCGTCTACTTTATGCAAAACTTTTACTTAAGTCTAAACTTAGGTGAAAGTAGGCTGTTTAGGGCCGGTATTTCAACTGTTACTATTCTTAGGAATAAAATTTAAGTGAGGCTTAACTTTACTTTAGCGTATTTCAACTTTCACTCAACACAAATTCGTACCTGAGTGAAACCCTTAAGTGTCAAATTTTTAAGTGACAGTCGAGTCGTCACTCAACTGATTTAAGTTTAGCTTAAGCATCGACGCCTACAAGTTTATTAGTAAGAAATTACAAAAATTTATTTGTTTTTATTTTACTATCAAAAATTTATATAAGTAATAATATATTTACATAATTCGTGCGTGCGCATTAAAGTATAAAGACAACGTAAAGAATAGGTAAGTTTACATAACCTATACATATTTTATAATTCGTGCTAAAAACTGATCATATTGTTATTATTTACGAAAATTTCTTCAACTAACACGTTAAACTTATTTCAGATAAAATAAATTTCATCCCATAGAGAGAAATTGTCTGCACGATTCCTATATATCCTGGGTTTACGAAGTCGGTTTAAACGTTCTAAAAACACAATAACTTCTTCGCCATCCATTCGCCATCACTGTTTGTACTGTTACTGTTAGAACTTGAACAAAATAGGTATCATATAGAAATACTTGTTACTCAAACATTTTAGGATTTTTTCAATTTATACTTACATGGCAGACATTATTTTTAGATTAAAATAATATTCAAAGTAAAATTAAATATGTATGTATTTAAAAATTAAAATAATATTCAAAGTAAATACATTATCACAACGTTCAAGGTTGTCTTTATAATCTGTGGCCTCAATCAACCAACAAAAAAGTCAACTTCACTTGGGTGCTGTCTGTCAATGTGACAGTTTTGACATATAAATGAATGAACTTAGCGCGAAATCACTAAAATGTTGCCAGTTTTTGCTGTTAAGTGCAACTCAGTAAAGCTTCACTTAAAGTTGTACTGAAATACGCGTAACATCAATAAGCTTAGCTTTATGGTAAAGGTAAGCTTAGTTAAGTGTGAGATTTAAGTGAAGACTGAAATACCGGCCCTTAGTGATATAATATATTAAAGTTTAGCTGTATCGGAGCAGATGTGTCCGCGGTGAGCAGGCCTCGCCGCCCTGCCACATAAATTATGTCGTGTCTAGCCCTCGTTGCGTAAAATGGCTCTGAAACATTATTCCGTTATGGGAACCTCTTAACACAAGTCATTTGATTAGATAAGGGTACATTTTCCACTAGGGTTTAGTCAATATTAATTAGGATAAGTGATTAAATACAGAGTTCACTTTAATATTATTATTGAAATAACTAAAAATATTTTTAAATATTCATGTAGGTTTATTCAAATCAATAGTACAATAAAAAATATGACCGTGATATTTTGATACATTCCTTATGTTCACTAATTTATACGTTAAAACATTAT
Source organism: Synanthedon andrenaeformis (assembly GCA_936446665.2). Lineage (NCBI taxonomy): Eukaryota > Metazoa > Arthropoda > Insecta > Lepidoptera > Sesiidae > Synanthedon > Synanthedon andrenaeformis. Next base: position 4,122,832 of record OW387781.2, on the reverse strand, counting down.
ACCTAGTAATGTAAATTAATTACATAAATGTCATAGCGTCTCTATATATGGTAGGTTCTAAGATTTTTTTTAATTATTATTATTATTATTATTAAATCTTCGATTTCTCACACAGATAAATAATACTATTGTAAAAAGTATTTAAAAGTATAACCATCAATTAAAAACTTTAAAAAACCCAGTTACCCCAAAAAATCAAAATAACGCCATTTATTTTATTTAAAACACTTTTTCTCAATCTGGTAATTTTATTTTATATAAGAGCAGTTATACGGATATACGGAACTAGTACTAAATAATAATAAAGACTGAATGAATATAACTTAGTTACCTCAACATAACATTTTGATAAACATAAAATTTGAGTAATGGAAGTACTACAACGACTTCCATTCTCTGAAGTAGTCGCACTAAGACAAAAGATAATATAATTGTGTAAGATAACAATGAAGATTGTGTTGGCTCATCGCCGGGGGACGAAGCAACATGAGTCAACCTAACTTGAAAGTTTCTTAGAACTTGTTCACTACAATAATAGACGCATGTGTAAAGACACTGGAAACGATAAGACGAATTCTCTACCATTAGGTCTGCAAGTATTTCTCATTAGCTCATTGGAGTACCAAATTCAACTTCAGACAATATTTTCTTTATTACATCGACATATGCCAATTATCTAACTAGAATTGCCACCGTTTCGGAACGCTGTTTAAGTATGAACTAAAACGATGCGATTTTTCCTTCTACAAAAATAATATAAAATTTATTAATATATGAGAAGAAATGTTGATCCAAATGTTACTTAACTTGTTTGAGTTATTTTTTATATATTTTATAAAAACATATATAATCTTTTATATACAAATAGTTGAACATTAACACATCTGTATACTGTGTCTTGTCACATCTAGTTAAAATTGCTTTAAATCTGGAATAATGAATAACATCCTCTTGAAATTGTTGCCTGCAGTTTGCGGCTCAATTTAGTACTTAATTTGATAGTTTATCTTGAATTGCGTACTTACCGGGCTCGTTGGTTAGACAAACGGCTCAGTATTGCAATGGGTTCTAACTTTGACAATAGGTGGTCATTCATTAAATTTATAAATAATCGGACGTTACATGTACTGACATAACTGCAGTCATAAAAAACATTAAATCCGTGAAAATATAACTGATTTAAGGACATATTCAGATACTAACTGGTGCCCACGACTTCGTCGGTATTGAAAAATATTAAGTAGCCTATCCTGTATCCTGTACGTCCAAATGTTTATCTACCAAGTTTCATGAAAATCAGTTAATTCGTTTCAGAGTTATGGAGGAACATACATACATACAGAAAAAAATCTCAAAATCGTCAATTTAGTTTCAGTATCATGTATAGAGCCTATAAACACGATATCTCTGAAAACAAAGTAACTTACTCCATGACCGACTCTTACACATTTATTATTAGTATTGATAAACAAACTATATTATATGCTTAACCAACGCTTGCCATATATTCGGGTTGTATGTATTAATAGGTGATGGTAGACAAGGAATCGTAGGAGACGGATTCTAACTAAGTCGGTTCTATTTATTAATAATTTAAAACAGATGACATGATTTAATCGGTTGGAAAGGAATCATAAGGCAGCTATAAACACAAGTGACGCCATAGGGGTTACACCTGGATACTATTATAGTTATTACATAACTCGTGTTATTTTTATTTACCAGTAAAAACTAAAAATAAAAAAATATTTGGAAGACCTGTAAGTATATTCATTAGTACACTTTTTTGAAACGAAAGTTTAAAAGAAATACTTTTACTTAAAAAAAAATCTGTTATCGACTTTGTGTTCATTCCTTTTTTGATTTCGATTTCCTCTTTGAATATTTATTAGTTGTACCTATAGTGTTTCATAACAGAATGTAACTATTTTAATACCTATCATTTAGTTTAATTTAATTTGTATAAATGTAAATGAAAAAGACAATACGTATTTAGTCTCAGCGTAAACGACGGGAGCACTGAACAAAAGTCTACGAAGGTTGTTCTATATCTCTGGGGAGTCGTAGCCCGGCAGCTACGGCCCGTAGCACAGACGTGGCGTAGCGACTACGGTAACGAACATAGATTTATGCATGAAGTAGAATTGGCAAATCCTTTACTTTAATTTTTTAAATTGAAAGTGTATTTTTCTTAGTTAAAATTTTGGTATTTAAAAAAATACCATGTTAAATAAACTCAGAGGATTATTTTATTTGTTAACTAACAGTTTATTTGTTAGTTATATATGTATTTTTGAAATATTTTCGCTGACACCGGATTAACTTTTAAGATTCTCTTTAATTGTTTACCCTTGAAGCTTAGAGCTCATATATTTTGAGTATGCTCATTTAATTTAATTAGAGCTGTCCATTTCGACAAGTTTCTAATACACGTAACAAAAGCTGGCTTTAAGGTGTCTTTGATATATTTTTAGGTTATATTTATGTTTAGGTTTGAAACTAGAAATTCCGAGTCAAAACGCAGAACAATTTTCAAAAATAGTAGTTGTAATACATACATAATCATTGATTTATGTAATTTTTAATAATACTAATTAATATACGTGTACTAATTTGATACAGGATCTTAGTACTTATTGCTATATACCTACTATTTGCTTCTATGTCATAATTACTCCTGAAGGCCCGGAGACGTAGTTGTCTAAAAGGGTTTAAATATCTTTCCTGTGCGTACCTTTTCTAAACATTCAAAGGTCTTGTTGAGACGAATGTAATCAGTATCGTTCATCGCCCCACGCAACCGGTAGTTGGATTTCTTGAACCGTGAAATTTTATCAAGAGAATTAATCTCATGAAACTTTCCCCTTGGACATAGTACTTTTTTATTTTTAGTCTACACGTAATTGATTTCATTTTTCAATGGACCTAAAACGAAACTGATAAACCACAATTGAATTATTCCTGTAAGTTAGCATTATTATTTTTAATGTTTTTTTTTGTCTTAAGTTAACAATCTTATTAGGCAACCTCTGCCTGTCCACGTCCCAGCTTAAAAACTCATTGATTCTCAAAATAATTAATACCTGGTTAGGTTAATTTGAGTGATTAGATTAAAAATAAAAGTTGATTTTTCTAAAATGTTATCAGGTATTCTTAAAGTACATCATACATGATTCATAAAGTACCTGGCTAGCCTTGCTTAGACTGTCGAGGCTATAAAAAAGTGAGGTTATAAGTAGATAATTATAAGCAAAACATTCCATTTAGATATATTTAGTACTATATCGAATATATTAGTAACATATTAGTGAACACAGAAAGTCCATGACGGTAATAAGGATTGTCAAGCAATCTGCAAACTTAAATGGCTATCGAAATAAAAATAATAATAATTTAATAACGAAAGTGATAATTTGTGTTTCGAAATTATGTTTGAATATGGTTCTATAGATAAAGAACCCCTATTTTTTAATCACTTCACTGATTATAAAAGACAGGGTTTATAGGTAAAAATGAATCCTCTGTGTATTTCTTAGTTTATGTTATGTGATAAGCTTACTTAATCAGATTTTTTTTGACGAACCTAATTAGTTCTATTCTATTATTGTTATATTTCGCAAAAAATTACACTTTCTGTTTATACATATACTGTGTCAAACCTAGCTATGCTCACCTCCCAAGCGTATAGTAACTTTATATAATTTATTATTTGTTATGCATTTTCTACGCCCGATTTATCCTCAGTTTTGTTTACATTTCAATTCCCTAAGTACGAGCATACCTTTTACCTTCCTAAATTAGATGTAATATATTCATATTGTTATATTTATATTATTGTCTTTTTAGGTTAAAAAAGAACATAATAGATAGCATAAAGAACATTAAAAATAATTTGCTCACTCACAACTCGTGCTCATATTTAATGGTTATGCTCATGGTTCATCATTCCTGGTCTTCTTTTTTACTTTTTACGTTAGTTACTAGATATCTGTAACGTATCGTATTTATTCATGTAGTATAGAAGACATGCGAGTATTATCATTTTATTATGTTAATATTTCATTTATACCTACTTATTTGTTGAACGTTTTTCTTTGTTTAGTTTTGCAGTTGACTGTACTGCTCGTTACCGACTATCAGGTTGTCGAATATATCGATCTGGACACGATATATGACAGGAAACTTACGAAACATTCATGATCTTTTGTCGCTATGAATTTACATAAACTCAAAAAAATCTCGACCTAAAAAGTGATATTAGAGCATATTCACACTTCTTATAGGATAGTCTATTAGTAGGACTTTATATCTCTTTTTACTGTTCTTTCAGAAGCTGTTTTCGTTCAGAGGCATGAAGATTATTTGCATGTTGTAGACAGACTATTGAATATATATTATTATCTAACCACCCCAACTTCCCTTAACAGTCGCAAGGAACACAAGAGCTGCTTTCCGGTTACCATACAGTCCCGGCATAAGTGGCTGCATGTTGCATCTTTACATTGTATAATTTGAAGTCGCTTTCCGCGTCTGTCTGTATGTCCGCTCTCCTGCCGCTAACTGCTAAACCGCGCAACGAATTTTTATGCGGATCTTACCATCAGTTAGATAATTTAACACGGAATTTTTATATATAAGTATATAATAAAATCTAATTAAGTTTTTTCCTGGGCGTAGCCGGGAGCGGGAGCTAGTCTTGAATAAAAAAGTATTGTTTTTATGGTGCTCTTGCTGCTATTCATGGTGGTCTTCTGCAAGGGGGGTGGTTACTGCCACTAGACGGACTGCCCAAATAACTGCAAAGCGCAGTGTGACCGTCACTAATAAATTTATAATAAATACGTTTCATTAGTAAGGACTCTGTGGTACTTACTCCCCAGAAGACTTAGTTCTACTCAACTCACAATAATAGTTAAATTTTATTATTCTCATTAATAACAACAGTAATACTCGTAAAAAAGAAAACTCGGCTTAAATGCAATTGGCAGCGAAGTTATTAACGCATAAATAAGAAAATCCTTTCCTATTTGTAGATAAATCTGATGCCTCGCGTTCAAAATACACGGCTAGACGTCTCGAATTTTCATTACATATAAAAACAGCTCAAATATGGCCACAATACACGAAGCAACCGTAAGTCAAGTGCTTAATTTTTTTGGCATTTTTTAACAAGCATTACTTTTGTATTAATTTCGAGTAATAATTTTAAAAATGTGTATCAAAAATGTGTAGTTTCCTTCGTTCAGTTAGACAGGTACCCACCCTTATTGCTATTATCATTAAACCACATATCAAACCTGAGCAAATCTTCTCATTGTAATTCTCATGTAATGCAATGATAAATTTTGTAATTATTATTTTCAGACAAATTTTATTGACACATTTGTCGACAATGTTGAATAAAAACACAGTGTAAAGACCTGCGTGTTTGAGAAAACCTAGCAAGATTTGAAAATTTGTGAAGTTCTAACAATTTGCAATATGCTCGTGGTATAATTTGTGAAGTTCTAACACCCATACTATATAGATGATAGGAGGCTTGTGATCAACTCTAGAATATAAAAGCTTACATAAAAAGGGGCTTAATGAGTATTTGTTTTTTCGGTATTTAACGTATACAATGATTGGTATTTGTTTAATTTATAAGTTTTTAACGTCACCTGACGTTGGATACAAATACTAATGCTAACGTATGGCAATACAAGTAACCTTCTCTTAGTTCTTCCAGTTAATCTACTGTCTTCTTCTACACTGTGTGGACAAACTTTAGTAGGGAGGGATTATAAATGCAAGAGTGAACGCTTTATGGCCAACTTATCGAGAAATATTTTAAGGCCCAACAGAATGTTCAATTACGTTGGCATGTGAAAGGCAATGTCTGCTAATAGGAGGCCCGACGTCCCGGGAATGTCGTCTGCCAAACAAGATTGGCGTTTCCCTTCCGGGTAATGATATCAACAATACATCAGGAGATTTTTTCTTCCTGTACATTGTTATTATTTGATTATATTTTAACATTTACCTAATGTATGCAAATTATATTTATCTAGTAAAATAGATAAGTTTTTCATATGAGATTTTGGTCTGAAACTTGCGTGTATATATTGTCATTTGCTTGTTGTTCGCCCGGGGTGCAATTTTATACATAAAAACCTTCCCCGTTTATCCCTCTTTCCATAGGTGAAAACTGAATTAAAATCGGTCTAGCCATTCTTGAGTTTTTGCGGAACTAAGGCACGACGATTGATTTTTATAAATAAAAAAAAAGTACCCACGCCCAGGCTTCCTAAATAAAATACCAGTTTAATCGTAATATTTGGAATAGTCTATTAGAATACATTTAAATCTCAACAAAGCAAGCAAACTTACTTGTAATATAAAGTTAAAACTAAGTTATTAACATTTCTCAAAAATCAAGAACGGTTTCCTTTACAACGTTTATGCACTTTTTAATTAATTAATGGTGCACTTTTCATCAAACTACTATTTATTTCCACCTTAAAAAGGCCACTCCATTAGTGGAATGAGCTTCGAGGAATGAATAGAGGTCATTCAGAAGAGACGTCGCCTGTCACAAAGAATGTAACGTAGGAATATTGTACATATAGCGAGAAGGGGAGAGTGTTAATAACGCATACTTCGCTGAAAGATAATAAACTGTAGGTCCACTAGATTTATGTATTATTAACATATGTAAAATATCATTTTACGGTATAAAATATAAAAATAGATAAAAATATTGCTAATATAACTCTGTATATAAGTAACCCAAAAGGTACTATGAAAGTTTTATATATTTGGACATTTTCCACCTGACGAAAAATATCTTTCAAACACAGTGTAGGACAAAAGGTACATACTTTACACACTCATGAAAATTTTTTTTTTTAATGTTAAGGTGGGCAGACAGGCTGATGGTCCATTTGATGGCAGGTGCTGCCTTTCAAAGATATACTATTTCGATGACAGTCGCATATAACACAAGCAACACCGCCTGTGCTGCAAGTGCGCGGCCGTCTACAGTAGGATAAGGGAAAGATAGGGAAATGGGCTCTGGCATCCCTTACTCAATAATCGAAACACAACAGCACATATACTGTTATTTCACGGTGGTCTTCTGTAAGGGGGTGGCAACTACAATCTAGTTCTATTGAATGAACAGAATGGAATATAACTAACACAAAAAATAAACTTATATTATAGACACAGATAATGGGAATTAAATGGGGAAGCGAAAAGCAAACTTATTCCTAAAATAAATATTCCTAGCAAGGATAACCTTAAATCATGGGTCGGTAGAGTGACCTTTTTAGCGTTCGTTAATAGGATTTCTTATTCATAATATCCCTTATATTATATTATATAGAAATGTTTTAACTATATTTATTTTTATATTTCTAAGCTTTTTTTTTACTCTTTCTGCTGATATTTTTTCTGCATTTGTGCCTATATCTTTATAAAAATAAAAATTTCTTGTCACGTTGTTTGGCCGCGATGAACTCCTAAACTACTGAACCGATTTGAAAAATTCTTTCACTGTCGGGAAGCTATATTATCAGCGAGTAACATTAGGCTATATTTATAAAGTTACGCGGACGAAGTCGCGTGCAACAGCTAGTATATACATATAATGTTAAGTTGGTTTGTGTACACTTTAAAAACTTGAGAATGGGTAGACCGATTTCAATTCGGTCTTCACACATGGAAAGAGGGATAAACGGGAAGATTTTTATATGTAAAAATTGCACACCAGCCGAAACCGGTAGCGTTTAAAAATGAATTAATCAATTACTCATTATGCTGCCTTTTGAATTTTTCTGCACATAGAACATTATAATTAAAATTAAAACAATAAAATAAAAATGAAATAGAGAATTTAAATAAATAATGTTTGGAATTTTAGTGTAGAAAGTCTCTCGAGATTGAACAATCGCTAATAAATCAATTTGTATCCAGTATTGATTCGTCGAATGAAAGACATTTGTAACTCCTTCGGTTCCTACACAATGGATGGGGCAAACGCGTTATCATAGTAAAGACATGGTTCGTTCTTTTTCCTTACTCATTTGAAAGTATGTAGTTTTTTATAGATAAGATCGACTTCAAAATGAAATGTTTCGGAAATTTTATTTAGGTATAAGCTTGTAATAAATCTCCTTTTGTAACGTAAAAAATAATATTTATACAATAATTTTTTTTTTTTCAGAAAGAAAATTCTATGATTAGTAGGTAACTAAGTTAAACCAACGGATTTTGATAGGGTTTTCTCGAATGGAAGAGGGGTTGGTGTATATAAAAAAATTGCATCCCGAGCGAAGCCGGGAGCGGGTCGCTAGTAAGGAATAAATTCCTTAAATAAGTTCCTTAGTAAGGAATAAACGCTAATAAGGATAACTATACTTACTAACGATAGCGATAACTATACTCACTAGCGATAGCGATTCCTTTATTTATAAAACTACGATATAAAAAATAATAATTAAAAAGCCTTATCTCGTTTATGTAAACGTGAGAATTGCAGAAGTACGCAGCCGGATACGGATATGCGATAACGAATGCAATTTTCCAAGTCCGTGAACAGAGTTTAGGCGGGGCCAGCGTTGATCCCGGCTTCTTACCTAACTACCACCTGACTTGCACCTACCACCCTGGCCCCTTTTGCAGAATACTTTGTAAGAATATCCAAAAATCTTCCCTCTATGTAACGCTTTGTCTTCACGATTTTGTTGCAAATTTTGTGTTAAAATTCAGTGATAACAAATGAATAAAAATATTTCATTCCTTAATTTGTAAACTTTATTATATTTATTATACGTAACCTCATTAGTTGGTGACATTAAGATGCTATTAAAAATATTTTATAGAAATAAATAGCTGTTTAAACTTTTCTATTAAGTCTTTTGATACGCCATATAAATAAAAATACCTATATAAATTGACAAAATTATATATTTTTCAACACTTTCGATCGTAGGTACTGGGCAAGGTGAACTCCTTAGTTCGGTTTGCAGTAAGTACCAAGTGTCTGCGACTTCGCCCGCGTCGAATATTTAGCCTATATCCATCCTGTAATTCTATTAGTTAGATTTTTTTTAAATCGGATGAGTAATTTTGAAGATGCACCTTTTACATAAAAAAAAAAACATACAAACTTTACTTATTTGTAATCTCATAGAAGCTAATATAAAAATATCCTTAGGAGAAATTCTGCGCTGTTGTTTCTAAAGTTATCCATAACTGAGAAAATTTCGGCATTTATAATTAGGTCAGTCAGATAGAGTTCCAATAATTAGTCGTATTTCACTAAATTTATATTTATTAGCCTCTGTACTCTTCTCAGAAATCTCTTACAATAATTTGATAAATCAACACCCTGCCCCATTGTTAATCTGACCTACATAGTGGGTGAGTATTTCACAATAGAACTAATACCCCTGAGATTACTATTAAAGCGGATAATCCCCTTTTATAGAAAAAGGAATAATGGCCTGTATTTTATGTAAATTGTACTCATGGACCGTACTTGTATGCTGGCTGCTGAATGAAAGGATAAGTAAAGGGAGATCGATAGGTTATTACGGAAATTAAATGCGAAGCCTTTAATACTAGCAATTCGAACAGTTGTTCCTTGAAAAGATTGATTTGAATCAATATCTGTATAGACCGTTGCCGGTCTGCAGATAATTGCGGTCTGTGCATTTATAGGATTTTTTATAACCACTATATCTAATATAGATGAAAACATTTTGTTGGGCGATAAACACTAATTCCATTATTTGTAATAATTAAGTGATAAGTATTAAGAATGTGTATTTTTTAAGAAGCTCGTAATTTACCAGAAATAAAATGTAATAGCTATAGATATAATTGTCATGCAAATACAAATCGGTGCTATAGTTTTGATTACGGAACAGATAGTAACAGGTTTTTATCAATTTAATATTATCAACACATTTTAAAACATTTGTTTAAATTGTAGTGCTGAGGACAAATCGGATTTCAATATCTGGTAAGGTCTATTTTCAACTTTAGCCTTTACCCAAGCATTGTGTGCTGGGTTTTAGCCCAAGTCTGTTGTACATATAGACAACAAAACCAATATAGATATTGTTTCTATTGCACAAACCATCCGCTTAGTAGACCACATTGGCGTCTTTGTATGAAAAAAAAATATATTTTTTTTTAAAAAAGCATAGCATTCCACAACAGACACGTTTAGCTCATTTTCAAACGTTAAACCTGAAAATCGATAGGGACGACGTACCCTCTCTGGAAACTTTCTAACGACATAACCGCGTGCAATTGATATGCCCCAGGAGTAGGCCCATTGTAAAGAAAGGAAAATCCCGATCCGAAAATCTTGGGAGAGTTAGGAGTCTCCGGGTATTGCATCAGTATTCTGCTCACGCATATTCCCGGTGTCGGTTGCCACCCCTCTTTCCCCTCTGGCTGCGGTAAACTCCTTTAGTAATTTGACTTGTTGTTATAACTCAGTTTTAGTTGTTTGTCGCCTTTGGCAGATTTATTGCTTTAATGATATGAACTAAATTATGTGAATTAGAGAATTGTTCTTAAGGTTAACTTGGTTCATTTTATTAGTAACTAATTAAATGAATCATTTAATTCATTTAACTGAATTTCATTCAGTTTTAAATTCGCATAATTAGTAACTCTTTAAAATAGTTAGTATTTTTGATCAGTAGCTTTATTAATATAGTTTATGTAGTTTATGTAAGCGTCAATATAGTTTATGCTTTTTTTTGTAGCATTTATATTATTTGTGTAAGTTTGTACTCACACTGTTATAACTAAAGGTCAAAAGTTACCAGTGACGTCATAGAAACCGTTTCACCCAAGAAACGCAAGTAAGGTTGACGCATAATAATGCGATGGCTATATTTAGGTAATGACTTATGAAAATGTATCCACAATTTATTCCAAGCAGATATTTTAAACTTAAAGTTCTATATTGTCGATTTCTCAATTTTTTTTAGGTCAATTTATGTCAAATCCGGTTAGTTCACTACATTTCGGTTAACTATTATGATTAATCTATAGTTTATCTATGATCTATGGTTAACTAGGTAATAAATTAACAAGCGTTTCATAACTATAACTCACGATGGAACTATTCCTGTGTACATATGATTTGTTAAATATAAGCATAAATCTTTGATTCGAAATAAAAATTAACCTCAATTCATTTTCGTTCATAGCCATATAAATAATAATAATAAATGTTGTTGACACGGTTCCCAAAACCGTAGCACGCGCTGTAAACTAAATACGAGTGCACGCATATCGGATTGGTTCCATTAAAGCAGGGTATTGTCGCTACCAATCCTATTCAAGTTGAATGGCGTCCACCGCGGTGGCTTCATCAAATTGCATTGAATGGACGTTAGAGCACTCATAGAGCGTGCTCGGTTCTGAGGGTAAAAATTTGAATGGAATATACGTACAGGGCGAATTGAAAGGCCCGGTGACGCCCAGTCGCCCACTATACGCTCATCGGGCATACTTCCGACTCGGCCGATGGTCACAATACACTCCACGAGACCAATCTCATATTGAAATTGGAGATGAACGTTGCCTTTCTTTTGCCTTTAGTGCTTTAAAAATCCAATCGCTAGGAAAATTAATAAAAAACAAATGGAATGAAATCTGTATTGTACGTATAACCAAGTACTAGATTTGAGATAATATTGCTTTCAGTTTTCGAGATTTCTGCATACAAATTTTGTTGCAGAGAATCAAGAAGAGTGTGTTGTATCATATCAGTGCTTTTTATGATAAAGACTGAAACTCACTCAATGAAAACAGCACACATGCGGTACTGCCGCCAGATGGGCTGCCCAAATGACTGCGAAACGCAATGTACCCTGCCAATATTTTCCAGATCCATATCAGGAACAAAATGAACTTTTCAAAGTTGATTCGGCCCGGAAACGAACCCGGGACCTCTAAGGCAGGGCGTTAAGGCAAGCACCCCAACCACTCATCCAACGGGCTTGCCCATCGATTGTTAGGTATATATTTTTTGTAAATAATAACCTGTACTTAGGTATTTGTATTGTTTTAAACATACAATATTTCTACACATTAAATTTATATTTTTATTCAACAACTTTTTAGTTGCATGAACTTTCTTCCTATTTAGTTTACTTAAGTAATTTTGAAATTAATCTTAAAACCCAAGTTTAAACTTCATTACCCTACAGTGTCAAATACGTGAGGCGAAGTCTTCAATGCATTCAGAGTCACGGAGGGTTTTCGTCCCCCAAATGATGACCCTTGTGTAGTCATTAATGATGCCATCCCTCATATTACGACACAATGTAGGTTACTGTGCAAACAGTTCTTGGGGTGGTTGGCCTTTAGATAAACCTCAATTCAGTAAGGCAAGACGATTTTATGTCTATGCTATTACAGAGTTTTATTGATGATTAAAAATAAGCAATATCAAATTAAATTTATATTGTACAACATTAACTCCTATATAATTGTAGGTCAACTTGTAATTTGTATTATAATTTTAGTATATACTCCAACTATTATAAGAAATACTCATCCTCTTCAAAAGAGAAGCTTATATTCTAAATATATTTATTATTCTAGGTTATATACATTTATTTATTCTATGCTTACGCTCGTTTCTTAGCCTGTATAAAATATCAAAAATTGGTTCATATCTATCTAGTGTTTAATCTATTTCCACACCAAATTAATATAATTCAGTGATTCAATGGTAATGCCTATTTGTGCATGTTAACGTTTACAATCTTTCTGTAAATATATTATTAACATTACTATTATTGACACAAATAATTCTACTTTTTTGACTAACTTTATGCATACAAAATTATATTAGGTAAACATGATCTCAAACATTTGTAACATACAAGAGAGACTGGCTATGACTATGTAATTATTATGAAAATAAAATAAACCTATGATCGCTTTTAATCTTACATAATGCGAACTCATAAATTAAATGTAACAAAAGCAACCTCTGCGGTTAAATTCTAATGCGCATGTGTTATCTTAAGTTACGAAAATTTATGGTTCACGAAAATAAAAGAAGACTTAATTGTGCATATAATATTTAAGATAATGTTAACAATGGCTAATCCTACACCCTTTCTTATATTGGCCATAAATTAAATGCATTTGTGTTAGACGGGCGCATGTCGTGACCATTAGGAACCCCCTGTAGAAGCAGCATTATATTTACCCCAATCGCAAATGCTCTTTGCTTTAGCAACAATTAGTACAAAGAAATTTCGTCTTTATCATAAAGTGAGTTAGGTATGAAATCACATAAGTAGAAATGTCGATCTTTGAATAAGGAAATTAGACTTTATGTGTGGGTGTTTCGATGGAGAAACAGCAAAAATTGATCGAAATAGACAGATAACATGGTGACCTACATCTCTGGAGAGAGACTAACTAGCGTTAGTCGTATCCATTGGGAATAGCGGAAACACAGGGTGCATTATGCACACGACATTTTTATGTTTTCGGCGTTGCGCTGATAGTGATGTATTGCTTGCTGTATGTATATTTGTTGCCTTTTTATTTTGTACGTTTTCTAACATTGTATTTTGTTTTTTAGAGCCATAAAATATCTCCTTTACAAGATCTTTGCATTTTATTTTGTCCCCTATTTTTTAGGATGATACGAATTCCGCAACTTACAAGGTAAAACGAATGAAGAAATACAGACAAATTTTGTTCAATACATGGTTTGTTTTTGTAGGTAGCAAAACTATACCTTATTCATTTGAACAAGAATTTTTTATGTAAACATAAATATGTAAAAATGAACAAAAATGTTAAACTTATTATAAATATTAAGCCCAAAAGTATATATTTCTAAGCAATTAAATTAAAAAGTTTTTGTACTTTAACATATTTAAGTTTTATGAAGCGATGAATGTTTTTAAATCTATGTTTTGAGGTCATAATATTGTTTACATAAAATCTCTTGCTCAAATGTATTAGAGTAGGTATATATAAAATTTATTATTTTATTTTGCTCTTTTCGTTTTCAATTAGTTAAATAAAAATTTGAAATAAAACGTTTGCTCATTCTGTCTTGTAATGTGTTTCTTGAAGAGAAACACACTTGAAAACTTAATAGCAATTCCAATATGCTGCTAGCAAAATGTTAAGAAATTATTGTTTAATTTCTTGTCCCCTTTTAAAATAGGGACGCCAACGCAGCTGGCGCGCTATTGTCTCCCAAATTGCTGTTTGGATTTCACTACACTGTTATTTGCACATGCAAATCAGCATTTTGTTTTCATCTTGGATGGTGTTAGAATGGCTGGGTTGACATCGAAGTCGACGCACGACGTTATTATTCAGTAGAGTTGACTCCTAGAGCAGTTCAAGCTAAAAAATATATTGATATTTTTCACTTAAGACATCTATTAATAAAACTCAGTTTTATATTTTCTCTCTAAAAAAAAAATTAAGACAGATTTTTTTATACAGTCCACCTATCAGGTGGCTATCGTCGCCTGTAATATAAAGCAAGGCCTCTAAAAGTAGGTACTCTGCTGATATTAGTAGCATTAAGGATAAGGTATTAGGAAGGGACAGGGAAATAAGCTCTAGCATCCTTACTCACTCACCTAAACACAACAGCACACGTGCTGTTATTTCACAGTGGTCTTCTGTAAGGGGGTGTTCTGTTCCCCAAATGACTTCGAAACGCATTGTGCCCTGCTACTATACTTTCCAAATCCAGACCAGAGCCAACTTTGATAAGTTTATTTCCAATTTCCCGGTATCGAACCGGGAACCTAACTACTCATCAAACGGGCTCGTCCAAGGTCGTCATAGGAGCACGGTAATGATAATAACGGTGCTTATAATTAAGACTTTTGAAAAGTGATCATGCAAGTATTGCAATGACTATAGTAAAGGAGAACGAATGATAGAGGCTATTCATATGTACTTAAAAATTACGGTATCGGGTTTGTAAAATATATGTATAAGCCCATAGTGAGAAATGCTTATGTAAAGTCAGCATTGATTATAAAATTTGTTTAAACCAATCGGAAACCTATTGGTGAAAACATACCTAAGAATAACTACTGTATAATTTATAACAAATTTATACTGTCTTCGAGATGTGTTGCGATAGATAGAACTTATTTGCATAAACTATTAAGAATCAGCAGCTGGGTCTCATATTTAATGAAGATTTCGTACAATTTAATGAGACAATTAATTTGAGTTTAATTCTAGGCTACAACTTCATGCGGTCATTAAACTTAATACTTCACGGCTTCTTGTGTCATTAATTAAACCGTGAAAGTGGATTAAATTATTGAAATATATATCATATTTTAATGTTGGCATTTATGAGATGGTTGACCTGCTGAACTTCTAATTTCGATATCTAAATAAGCTTTTACTTTAAAAAAAGGTTACTTTAATGGATAAAGTAACCTTTTTTCCAAAATTAATAATTCATGCCTATATAAATTGCATAAGAGTGGGTGTGAAAAACGCTTGTAATTTTGCAACGGCAGGTACCTCTACATCTATGCGGTGGTCAGGATAGGGGGTGGATAGGGGAAAATCGGTAAAAATCAATATATACATTGCGTCCCCTCTAATGCAATGATGGATCGTGGCGCACTTATCTGTCCGCGACATCGCTGACCGAAATGTAAACACTCATTTTCAATGGTCTTTGTTGGATATAGTTTTATAAACATTCGATAAGTAATACACATATGTATCGTCATCGTCACCATAACTCATCATCATCATCAACGTTGCATACTATTTCGGCTTTAATTAGCTTCAATCATAGCTTGTTATTTACTTTATAAACTTATCTTCTATCACTTCGACGTTCATTACGAAATATCGTATATATTTATTATTTATATTATTGATTGGTCGATCTGAAATCAGCTGATTTAGAATTTATGAGTACTTACGTTAGATTACGTATAAATAAACTATAAGTAATAAGTTAATTATTTAATAAAACCATAACTTAATTATATTATTTTGGTCCTCCTAACTAATAGTGAAAGATTTTTTAAGTCGGATGAGTAGTTTCAAAGTTTACCTCCTAACATACAAACAAAAAAAAAACAATCAAACTTTAACATTAAATAGTTTCACTCAAATAAATATTCAAATACTATATCTTCGTGTCGAAACGCCATAGAGGGACGACGACCCCATGACAAAGTGTGCTGTAACAGTTGTCCTAAACGTTGGAAAATATATGACGTTCTCCTTTACACGCAGCTCCTTTACTTAAAAGTGGCAGCGAATATCTTATAGCCTTTTACTTAAAAAGATTCATTTTGAATTAATTTTTACTGAATAGCGTTATAAAAAATATCTGTGTTTATATTTAAAAAATATAATAAAAAAAAATTTCTTTCATAACTAATATAAGTAATTAATAATTTTTAAAGAATCGAGGTAGCAATTGAATAATATTTAGTTCGAATATTTGGTGTAATCTGAAAATCAGTTCCAGGCTTGTAGGTACTGTGAGAATCATCTAACGAACTAGGTATCCAGACCAAAGTTAGTGGACCTTGCCAGACAACGAATCCGAGAAACTTGAGTCAGATTGCTTACACTATAACCACTCAACTTAGTCAACTTAATCAACACAACTTAACGAATTCATCTAATTTCCAAGTGGTTAACAACTTAATAATATAAACAATACCCGGTACCCCTGAGCTCAACCAATAGGCTCGTGAAATATATTTGTTTTCATATTATAACACATAATTCATATTTTTATTTTTCATATACATTATATTTCTAATATAATTATTTGTGTTAAAAATTTTACTCATACTGAACTGACTGAACTGAGTTTTAACTATCAATTTTGAAATGAAAGTTGGACTTTATATAATGTACATAACAGTTGGTATGTATGATATATATGTCTATGTATGATATAAAATAAGTTTTCAACGAAATATCGTATTAGCCAGCTTCACGTAAATAAGGCGCAAGTTACAGCATTTCCACGATTAAGTTATCCTAAAACACGTGAAACATTGTAAACGTTAAACTGTAAACTTAGTTAAATTTCAGCTGAATGCGCGAGCTCTGTCCTCATATTTCAGAATGTCGGAAAACTTTAATGCCATCAAGTTTGTGAGTAATAGACGCTTGTTGTCGAGAATTCCGGTTTAATCTGTCGTCGACAAAACGTGGCCATTTATTGTTATGTTCCAACTTCCAAAGTTAAAAGGGACTTGCAAATTGACGTAATTTGTTCATTGTTTTACATTAAGATTCTTACAGTTACTTACTTCTAAACACTTTTATGGAGACTAAGACATATTCATAAATATTTAATTTATGTAAGGGGATAAGAACAAGTATTTAGCCACATTATTTACTGTAATCCTTACAAGTCCTTGTAACAAAAACACAAAACCACAAATACACCAGTCTCAGCCATATAATAGTACATCTGATATTAATAATTTCCCAGTTTACCCATAAAGAGGCAAAATAAAGAATAAACCGTTGTAAAAGACTTCTCTAATTAAAAAAACAAATAAAAAAAGTGCAATTCAATATCAACGACCATAACACCATGGATTTCATAGATAATCCCCAATCCAGCCCTCTTTTATTAACCCGTCCGAACTAACGACTACACTATCGCTCATGGGCACACACATGCGTCTGACAGAACTGTTATTACATCATTAATAAAATTACAAAATTCGGGCCCCATGTGCCGCACCATTCCAAGTTTAAAGGCCGTTTTGTCCCATCCCATGGAAAGGGTTGGAATGCATTCGCCTTAATTAAATTTGGGCAATCGTCATCGCTAGTTTATAAGGATGTTACTGCTTGACAATGACCCCGATGTGTGAATTGAGTGAATTAAGCGGAATCACGTTTGTCTGTCGATGGCTTTATCGCGTGATGCAGGCGTGAGTTGTGCTTAGGTTTAAACTTAATTGTCGATTATACTGCTCTGAGCACGTATTATGACGGTTAGTTATTGAGTTGTGTAATAATTAAATTTATTACCAACTAGTGGCCCGCTCCCGGCTTCGCCAGGGGTGCATTTTTTTTTTAAGTAAAAGTCTTCCCTGATTATCTCTCTATCCATGAGTGAAGACAGAATTAAAATCGGTCCAGCCGTTCTCGAGTTTTGGGCTTAGCAACACATTTAGGGATTCATTTTTATTTTATTTATAAAGATAAATCTAATTTTCACCTTAAATCACCAAGTATCATTCAATTAGTATCCCCAAAAATAATTTACTACAATAAATAAAACAAAAGGAGTTCCTTATTCAAATATCTATATTATTAAAAAAAAAGTTAATTTACATAATTACAAAATAAATATTTAACAGTAATTATGATTAAGCCCTTATCATAATTACCTATTAATTATATCCTAACTAATACCATAAATGCGATCTTATTTATTCTTTGTTATATGCTTCATCTTCTTATCCAGAAAAAAAAAGATAATATAAAAATAAAAACAAAAAAATTAACGCCTGGAAAATTAAAGTTGCTTCTTCGCACAATTCGTACGAAACAAAATTGTGCGAAACCACTACTAAACCAAAAACTTATGTATCACTTACTAAATTAAGTATATTATTATATAAAACTAGCAGATCCGACAAATGTTGTTTTGCAAAAAAAAAATCGAGTGGGCCACCGTTATCACTTAAGGGTATAAAAAATAGTTTATCACCTATTCTCAGACCTACCGAATATACACAAAAAAAAAATCATAAAAATCGGTCAAGCCGTTTCGGAGGAGCTTTGTTAAAAACACTGTGACACGACAATTTTATATATATAAAAGATAAATGTAAAAAAATCAATTATAATAAATAAATAATAAATGTTATAAAAGATAATTTTAAAGATTAGATGTTGCTAATAGTATATAATGATATATTGTAAGGAAATAATGATAGGATATAAATAAGGAAATCATATTTCGATGATATTATCTCATTTCGAGGTTATAACAAAGGCATAAAAAAAGTTTTATTATTATAACTATCAGAAATAGATACCTATAACAAAGAGATGCACTAAACAATAAAATACCTCACAAAACATAGGTGTTTTACATGAAGGTAGCAATTTTGCTTTAACTGCACTGCACATGCTATTAAAAAGGTAACATTATATAAGATCTGATACGAGCTAGCTACGAGGGTACGATATTAAAAGGCTTAGAAGTGTTGGCCCTGAAAAGCCTCTGAACCTCGCCCACTTAAGCACAGTATTAAGGGCACTTTGGGCTTAAGGGCCACCGTATATTATCGCTACCTTTTTCTACCTAAGAACGAAGAAAAATTCAACGTTTACTTTTTGGAAAGTTTATTTTAATAAATAAGAATCTAACTTTATGTTTTACATTAGATAAATAAATTGCAATCTCTCTAACATGGCACTTTTATTTAACATAATGATGAAGCTTGTCGATATCAATTGTTATAAATCTGTAATATTTACAAGAGATATGCTGTAAATACAATAATTGAATTTACATTTAATTTTTGATTATGTTTTTTTTTCATACTTTTCTAGAATATTTTTCAAATGTTATAATTCTAGAAAACTCTTGATCATGAAATGATATATCTTGCAAAATATATACCAAAACATCGCTCTAATCTCAAAGACAATGGGAACACTTTGAACGCGCCTAGATAGAAAGAGATAATCTGAAAACGTTTTCCATTACCTAAATTGCTAAAAAACACCACACCTTCCCTGTCGAAATCATATTTCAAGCAATTATCGGAAACAAAACCCCCTCGATGACGGGCGGCACAACTTAATTTAGCAATTAACTTCTAATTGAGTTATATCCGTCATTGGCCGGGAGTGGACGATGGACCCTGGCATAAATATCTGCAAAGGATTACCTATACACCCATATCCCTTACCATGAATTTCTTTAAATTATTATTTTTATTTTTTTATTAATTTTTGTGACAAACAGAAATAAAAACAAAAATATAGAAAAAAAAGCCAAAAAAAAATTAACACATATTCCACTAGCGTGTCCACGGATAGATAAATTACATAGGTATAAGAGATTGTTACATTGCATACATTATAACTACTGATTGCGTATTTATCTATACGTATAATATTCCAGGTTTCGCTGGAGCGATGTATAAACGATGGTTTGAATTTTTTTGTAACTATAAAAATACAAATTCATACGAATATTTATTTATTAAGCACATCTAAGATAAGTATTTCAAATAATTAAACTTAGATTTTTTTTGTTAAGTAACAATAGTGATTATTAAGAAATACTGAAAAATGAGTAATTTGGTAGTCATCCCTTACTAAACGCACGAATCACAAGTTAATTTTAAATTACCTTTTTTAGGTATGTGAAAATTAAAGTTAATAACTTTTCTGACCAAGGAGTACTGTATTTCTAATTAGTACTGAAAAATGTCAACAAAGTCGCATTTTATGTATGTCTAAAAAGTCCATGTGGATTTTGACATTTTTATGTAGATCTTTTTAATTATAAGAACGTTTAAAAATGCGTACCAGTCGTGCAAAGAGAAATATGATGCGAAGACCTCGTGGCCAGTAGATGTATCTCTGTAATGTGTATCTCAAAAATGATTCAGAGAATTTCTTAAGCTTTATGAATTCACTCTGCAGTTTCACCTGAACCCTGAGACCCTAAACCTAACAACTTTTACACAGTAAAACATTCTTTTTATAATTTCTAAACAACGTTTTTCACTACCTGACGTTATTTCACCGTCGCTGAATACGATGTGTTGATCAGTTAACTTCGAAAGCTCATTAAAATAGATGGTTCATTCAGATCGTGTAAATTTTCAGGCAGGCGGAAAATTAAAACGATACCCCGGGCGATGCTGACGTTCTCCATATTCCCGTAACTATTCAAATGTATCACAACTTAAATAATTAACAGTATGAAATCTTATGGTAATTAGGAATCAATCCCGAAACTTCATAAGCTTTTAATGCAAAATCACCTGAATTTTCTATTAAAACAAGTTTTATCCTACTATAATCATATAAAGGGTAAAGTTTGTGAGGATGGGTGGATGGATGTTACTCTTTCACGTAAAAACTACTAAATGAATGTTGATGAAACTTTATATCCGAACAGTTATACATCGGAATAACACATAGATTAGATTTCAGAAGATACACAGATGAAGTTGTAGACAAAAAGGTCAGTAACGCGTTGCTTGTGTGTTAATACACGACGATAGCCAACCTACCAACAAGTGGATGGTCAACCTATGTCCGTACTTTTATGTAAAGTACGAGTACTCAAAAGTAAATATTTTTCAGAAGAAATGCAATGACCTTACAGAAAAAAATGCAATGTCGGTAACAGCAAGTACAATTTAAACAATAGGAATTTTGGTATATCATTAACAGTAAGATACATCACTGTTTTATGAATTGAATTGTGTGAATATGCAGAAACCGGAGCGTGGAGAAAAATATTCTGTAGCTATCTGTTATACTCGTACACAGTCGCTGGTTGAAATAAATACTTGAATAAAAAAGTTTAATCGATGTAGGTACATAATTATATGAATGTATTTTATAGCGTTTAACCCTAAAACGAAATACAAATATTTAATAATATACGAGAAAAGTATATTAAGTCTTGTGGACTTGTGAACACAGGCCTTCTTAATATGAAGAAGTATGAGACATTAGTATAGTCGAACGCTACGCTAGCCCTCTTGGTATTCTTCTCAGTTACTCAGATATCTTCAAGATGTTTCACCATTGTAGCAAGAGATCGTAATTTTAATGCACACATAAAAAAGAAGTCTCCGAGGTCACTGACTAGGATTCGAACTTGAGTTTGGCATGGTAGTGGCTTGTGGCCGTCTGCATTTCCCAATGAGCTATTACTGCTCATAATACACGTATTTAAATTGTTCTGTTTCTGTGAGATTTAGTGTACGATCTCCGCTCTGATATTTCTTAGTTATTCAATTTGTGTCACATTGTTGAGGTTGGGTTAATATTTCAATGGCAGCAGATTCTGATGATAGTTTGCCAGCTGCAGCTAAAAGTAAATTTAAGGACTAGTTGTTCTTGTTAAGGCCTACAATACGGTTTTTCTAAAATATACAAGTTTATATCTATGTTAAAATCTGACTTCATCAAGAGGATGGAATAATTAGGTAAATCTCTTAAAGAAAATGAGTAGCATTGTATCATTATTTAAATAATTCTTATCGCTGTCACTCAAACGTATTGAACTCGTAGGAGTAAAAAACCTCGGGAGTATAATGACTGAATTTTATCTACACTTCGACTATAGGCCAGTCTTCAAAACCTTTAAATTTGATTTTATCTATTAGCACAAAATGTCGTCTTTCATAAGTAGTTTCCAGTGGATGCGGTTTCACAGGTATACTCTGTAAGGACTCATTCAAATGTCTTAACTGGGTCTATTTCCTGACACTTAAACATGGCGCATTGCCAAGTAGTCGATATAATTTGAATATCGGATCTCATATGTGGCCTCATAGTAAAATTTACTTTTTATTTGATTTTGAACATTTGTGAAATAGTTATTCTTTATTTATTTTAAATTAAAAATAAAAAGTCTAACACCTATTTATTAGCTATATTTAAAACAAAGGATATTATTATAATTAAGAAAATAAAGAACAATTATAATCCGTATGTACAATTAAGCATTTACAACAAAATTACTAAACATTATGACTTTAAGCAATATACCATACGTGAAGTTAAGGTTAAGATTAAAAAATGGTTGTCCAGTCTTAAATACGACTATGTTGAAAAACTATTTAAATCAATTTAAAAACGTAATACCTACCACATATTTCTATAGCCTCAATTTTTAAATTTATTGTGTCTTTTACTTTTATATGTAACTACTTATTATTAGGTAATTTAGTGTATTTAGTCATTTATAATTTGTTATTATTTGTATTTTTAATTATTATAATTAATATTTTTATTTTTTGATATTTATTTTAAATATCAAAAAATATATTACATTTATGAAGCACACGATACAGGCTTGCATGCCTAGTATGTGTATTCATAGTTAACTAATTATGTTCCTGTAAATAAATAAATAAATAAATAAATAAATAAATTAATTAATAAACAAAGGTAAAAATTATATTATGAAAGACGAAGATTAAAATTAAAATTAAAACGAAGATATTAAAAAAAATATGAAATGGACTAACTTTTAGATTCTGTAGAAATTGTCTTATCGTTATTACTTCATCAAATGTATACTCAACTGGTATGTTCAAGGTTCAAGCGGCGCCTTAGTGGTTCCTATATTCGTAATAAGTAGTAGGAGACCATGCACGCCGTGTATCTTCCTATATCCCTCATCAGCTCTTACACTCGTGTTCTCGTTAAAGTTGCCGTATCGCGTATTAATAGCAATTCTATTCATTTCATATAATATGTTAAACCCATGATTTGAACCCTGATTTGAACCCCACTGTGTTCAACCCGTCAATTACTGAACTGAGTGGTTCTATGTTGCGTGTAATTGTAGAAGCTTAGATTCTATGAAGAAGCGCTAAAGATTTTTTATTATTATTAGAGATGGGTTTGCTCTTGATCCAGCTGTGTAGCGAAGATGAGGCCTATGATGGAGCGAGCTCAAGCAAAATTTAGAATTTGAAAAGATTCTAGGCAAACAATCACATCACAGCTGAAATCTAGCATTTATGCAGCTCATGATCAGAATGAACAAATCCTTCAGTCCCCTCCCCCGCACAAGGCCCGAATCAAATTTTAGTTTTTATATGGTACTTACATAATATTGATGGAATATATATTTTTATAAATATTTGAAGCAGTTTGTTTTATATATTTTTCATTTAATTTATATAAATAGCATTGTTTATTAGTATTTTTCTCTCTTATTAATTATATTAGTATTATATCTCTTACTCATTAGTATTTTATTGTATGTGAGATAAAATGTAACTGCATATAAAATGATTTCAAATGTAAATTAAATACCTCCGTTTACATTCTCAGTAAAAGCTTCAAAAACCTCATTGATAAATACCACTCAGTTAGCGAAACAAAGAGGAATGACATCGGTGTCTCTTAATGTGGGTTGGATCGGTTATCTGGCATGCACAGACGACCAGCCAACCACATTCGCGACTAAATACTCTCCAATAACGTACTTATGGTGAGTGTGGGGCTCGGATTTATTTTACGAGTTGCATTTCTCATTGAAAATATGGGACAATAGTCGACCAATGCTAATACTATTAAATGTGAGGCTTTCATTCTTCCCATAATTAAATTTTCTCCCATTATATTTTTATCTTTGAAACACATGCAGGTCGCTTCATGAAATAAAATACTCTAGCTACAGCATAACATTGATCTAGCTAGGGGTTCTATTTTAAATAAAATGACATTTAGTTTTATTAATCATTTAAATAATTTTATTAAAAATAGTCATTCGAAGACTGATACAAAAATTAAAATTAGTCTCACGGTATTGTTTTATTGTTTGTAAAGACACATCTATTTCGTATAGTGGTCTTATTCCGCACATAAAGTAGGCCTATTATTGTATTGTGACATGTTTTGCTTTTGATACTTCGGCATATTTCAGGCGTGTCAGTTAGGGCGATTTAACAATGTTTGCGTACACAAATTTCATTCGAACAAAATACCAAAATAAGTATTAATTTCAAACGTTTACTACTTGAACATGTCAAACACACCACAGAAGAAAGATAAGCGGATTCTAATGTCGGCTGTAGGACGACCACCGCTAGACATATAATTTCCTCATGTTTTAGATATGTTAAAATTATAAACTTACCTACTAAAATACAGCATGACTTCTGTAGGTAGCACAAACAAGATTTTGTTAGGTAAATGAGACATCTATCTATACTCTTTTTTTTTAGAACTTGTCGATGATGTAAACAATCCGCCATATTGGCTTTGTCAATGGTTGGATTAAGAAAACTAGTGATGAGAACTATTGAAAACTTTTAAATGAAAAAAATGAACGATTAATTTCCTTTGTTTGAATTGTACGAATTATCAGTGTCTGAAATGTCACCAACATTTATAATAAATGTCTTTGTTACGCTATCAATCAGCCCTTCTAAATTTTTCATCTAAATTTTAAATCTTCTAAACACGAAATACGTCATCACTTACGGTAAACGCACAATATTCTTACTTGACTTAAATATGTAGTTACCAGGCCATAAAATTAATAAAAATATATTACAATGTTCTCTTTTAAATCATATTAAAAAATTAAAGAACACATTCTTTTAAAAGTTCTTTAGAAAATTTCAATAAAATATATAATAAAATATGAATATTTGATTTAAAAATATTTAGTTAAATTTAATTTCTTTATATTAAGTTCGGAACATCATTGACTTTCAGAGACAAGATAGATTTCAAAGAAACAAAAGATGTCATTAAATGTGACGTGCACCGCAAATAGAATTTCAGTTTTTAGTGAAATTATTTAGCCCCCCTAGGTGGGCCATGACCTTGTCGTGGTGGGGTGGCTTACCCTCGCCAGGTCTTGGCGAGTGGACCAAGAAGGCCCACACCGGTGTGCTCCGAGCGGGCTCCGCTTGCGAAGCTCGTGGCGGAGCACACAGTTGTAACTTGTAACGTTGACATTTACTTGACACTGGCAGATAATGGCCGTTCTCGAAATGAGCCGAAATGCCATTATACGTAAAGAAGAAGAAAAAGAAGAAATTATTTAGTTTTAATGAATATATTTTCTTGTGATTGAGTTAAGAATGATAAGAAAGTTAATATTTTATGAAGGAAATCAGAATTGGTCGTCTAGTGTGCATGGAGAAATAAAGTCTAAAGTGTTTGTTTACATTGTCAACAAGTTCTAAAAAAATTGAGTATACTAACATTTTAGCTTAACTGTTTCACCAACACGATTGCAGCATGCCAAAGTCCATAATTATACACACCTTGCTAAGAAAATCCATTGAAACTGGCATTAAAGGAAGTCGTGGAACATAAATTGCCAATTTTATGAATCTCTGCAGCCAACTCTTAAAAGCTATAGTCAACACTGACACAAATACACGTAATAAATACGCATTTGCGGTGGTAAAGAAATGAAATACGTTCACTATATTTAAATGAGTGTGATACTGCCTTTATGTTAAACAAACTGTGACGCCTAGCAATTACTTTTTTTAGCAGTGCGATAATAAGAACTGAGGGCCTACTATCAACTTTTAAAAGACGATTCAGTTCAATTTAGGTTCCTAAACAAAATCGCTAACATTCGTACCATCACCTTAGTAAAACAGCGCCTCATTTGAATCGCTAAAGAACCTAAAAGGACGAATGAAATCGTAAAAAAAAAACCACATTTGTCTCTGAATCACAAATTCCAGGGTCGAAGCGGGAAAGAAAGTAAGGTGATGGTACGAATTTACCTTTAAAAGAGTGAATGATATTGGAATGCGATTTTGTTTAGGTGTCGACCTAAATTGAATCGTAAAACGAAGAATGCAATTCAGTTTAGTTCCTAAATTAAATCGTATTAAGAGTTGATAGTAGGGCCCCAGAGCAGGGCAATATTCTCATTTTTAAAGGAATCTTTTGATTCATTGATTTTGATGCACTTGAATTTTACGCAAGAGACTCGTTATTCATTAAAGGGTTGTGTCAAATAACTATTTTTGTCAAAAGTTGCTTTATCTTTGTCTTTTACATAGACAATAAAATGTTAATAGTTTTTCCATAAGGCTTTAGGTAACTAAGCAAGGTATCTACTGATAATTTCGTTAGTTTGACAGCAAGAGAATAACAAATACGTAAAATAAGTCAATACATTCATGTTGAAGTATAAAAAGGCGAACAACTTCATTTTACATTATTTACAGACAGTATGGACGATTACATAAATGGTCGATCAATCGGTCAGATATGGAAGCGTCCTAATCAATCAAGCGAGCGCTTTCGTACGGGTGTATTTAGGCCAAGCATGTCATATTTATGAGTTAAATTATAGCACTAGCGTTTGTTATGGCTTGTTATGGATTATTTTATGTTACAATAACTTTACTATATGAAATTATTTTTTAACAGTACTTAATGAATTAATTTATTCAGTTATAAAATATCATTAGGTACGTGGATTTTAATATTCCGATTATTATAGATTATTTTTAAAATCTTCGCTATTTTAACTAATATTAAATTTAAAAATATAACCAACAATCCCGACTAGTAATCTCTAATGCTCGAATCCTTAAAAGTTACCGACTTATATTTTTTAATAAATGATTTAATAGAATTTAAAAAATATATATTATATATAAAATAAGACAAAGTCGGGGACATTACATATAGGATTTTTTGGTTTTTTAAAAGTAACCATGCAAATAAGAATATTTCAGCAACTAAAACGCTTAACAGAAAAAAGATATCTTTCAATAAAAATGACTATACATACACCCGCACGAATGCAGTAAACTCCCTATAGAAATTTTAATAAAATTGTTTTTTTTATCTATATATGTTCTAATATAGGTATTTGATATGCAATTATACAAGTTGTGCTATTCATTTATTTATAACAAGTGGCTACAATTACTCGTATCACATTATAGTACGTAGATAACTTCAATTTATAAAAGCTTTATTATTTGAATTTCATTTCACAACTCGAATGTTACATTTTAAGATCGAGTATACAAAAAGCGCAGCAGTAGCTAATATAGCTATACTATAATGACCACGTCTAATAAATTTTAAACGTTAACAAAATGCTACAGTCACTATAATATAACCGTGCTTGTAGCAATGACCGGAGCCAGACTTTGTAAATAGCTAACCTTGAATTATTTGGTTCCATGGTCGACACTGTCCGGCATCTAACCGACTCTATTGTCAAACTATATTAGTACTAGACATCTGGCATCTAGTATTAGAGACACTAATTGACCAACACAATGATGTAACAAATTATTGAATTAGGCCTTCTATGTATACCATAGAAAATGGAATATTTTCTCTAACTTTAAATAAACGTAGTCGTGGAGACTCAATACTTTCTACTGCCACTTTTCTGCCCATAGTGAGCATTCATTAATCAACCATTTTCATTATATAAATATATGCAGACTATGCAGTCAAAATCAATTTAAATCGTTTAAACTTCTTAAGAAAGACAAACTCGAATACTATTTAATAATTTCCATTTTAGGTGTGAAATTTTGTATAGGTACTGCTACACTTTTTGGATACACAATTCATAATAAGATTAATTTAAAAAAGCAAATATGGCACAATAACTAAAGGAGATATTAATAATTAAATTTAATATTTTTATAATGAAATACATTTTTGTGCTTAATAAAAATATAGAAAAGAAAGTCTTTTAGGAATCTAATAGTTTTAAAGCTAAGTTAAATATTTATTATGTACACTAGGTTCTAATGTAATTATGTTATTCCAAATTATTGCCAAGCGTTAATTTGTCTCAAGTTCTAAGTTTTATACTTAAAACTAATGATATATGGTTTACAAATTCGTTTATTGATATTCAGACGGACATATCAATCGTAATCTATCAACTCCAATATTAGGTAGGTACTTTTTTTAAAACATTGATTAGAATTGATATTAGTTAATCGCTTTTATATTAAACATATTTCTATTTACATTATTTACAATATTATACAAAGAGACTAGTTACACAAAATGTTTGTAAATAAAATTCAATGTGCGCTAAAATTAGCAAATTATTGTTTCCTTTAGGCCAATGTTCTCATAAACTGAACACAAATATTATGTTGCTTCACGAAAACGTTTTCAATAAAATCACACCCACACCGTCCCCCCCACAAACGCAAGCCTGTAAACCCAAACAACCACGTTTACTTTTCACAAACCTATATTGCCGATAACTGTACAACAACGTTAGGAAGAACTTTGATCTATCTCAGTGACGTCACTATAATATCGGTCTATACGTCCGTTTGGCACAGATCGCCGAAAGCCGGCAAGGCGTGATACTACCGTGTCACAGAGTCAGCTCTGGGGTGTGGAGGCGGCGGGGGATGAGTCGGCGCCAGCGAGCTCTGAGAAGTACCACTCACTACAGCTTGTCCTTGTCTGAACGACGTAAAACGTGCTAATGTAGGCGTCATCGAAGCATCGTTGTCGAAATTAGGTCTTTCGTATTGATGTTGCGATCTCTGCCTCTGCGGTTTCATAGCTTGAAGCTCGTCGTAACCACAATCTTCAGTAAAGTTCTCTTCATCAGATTCCTCTCCTCCAAACGCTCTATACGTCGTTTCCGTTTCGGAGTTCTTTCTCGAACTTACGTACGTCCTGCCTATTAGCGATTGGGTGACTTCAGTCTTTGCGTTCTTATCTCCATTATCTAAACTCTGGTTATAGCGTAATTGCGCCTTTTGAGTTTTCTCTAACGACGGCAAGTCGTAGAATTTTAACACATTCGGATGACCTTGAAAATATTTTTCGCTATATACATTTCGATTGTAGTATCCTCCATTACTTGCTGGATACAATTCTTCTTCGGGTGCATAGCGGTTATCGAATGCATCAATATTCTTTCCACTTGGAGGAAACCAACCCTGTAAAAAAAATTAAGGAAAATTTAAAAACTACCTAATATGTTAAATGTTATTATTATATGCTGTTAAGAGTTTGCGTTTCATAGAAGTACTTTGTAAACCAATTGATGGTGAATATTAGTGGACGCTTAGGGAATTAAAAGAATAAATGGAACAGATGTAAAAATGTTTAGCACAATGGATTGTCGGATTAAACCCAAGATTTGTATTTTGTTGAATATTCCCAAGTAGAAGTTAAACATTTAAATAATTAAATAAAATATATTACTTACCAAGGAACTAACGCATTGTCTTGTGTTAGCCACTAAAGTGACGGAAGCATAGGCAGCTGGTGAAGTTGCAGTCTTGCTAGTGTTCCACTCGTTTCCATTAACTCTTGCGGATGACACTTCAGCGTATTCTGGTAAAGGCTGCGCTACTTTATCATACTCAGAATTTGTTTTTTCTTTACTTTGATTAGTTTGTGTGCCAGTCATGCAAAGACCAGGCTGATTTTCCATCCACAGAAGTGACTCGGTTTTTGTCACCGTATTCTTATTGTAACAGCTGCTAAGTGGATGTGACAGTGACACTGCCGCTTTGATGTTCATTTGTGTTACTAAACTCGTACCATTTGAATCTAAAACAACATAAGAAATAATTTGTTATTGTTATTAATTATTATATCAATTTTAATATTAAATTATGTACAAACGTTTTAACGAAAAACAAAAGGAAAATTGGCTTAAAGGTAACTGGGTGAGTCAACAAACGAATCGTCTCGAGAAAACAAAATAGAAAACATTTACATTTACTGGCTCTTTATTTCGCGGATTTGTATCATTCCTTTGTGTCCCGAACGTGAATGCAAAGCGAAAGAGATCCAGTGCGCTCACGAGGGCTCGTGCTACCTTTCAACTCGAAAGTAATCTAGCGCCCCTCCCTTCCCGGTGCTCGCAAAGCCTCCATCAAACAAACGGCCCCCGCGCCACCCCCAAGACACCCGAGGAATGTTTTTAATTTTGAAATTCTGATGTGGAGTCCATGAAAAAAATGTAACAGCCCTAAGATAAGCTGAATAACTGTTTGCGTTCAAATTAAGTTTAGCGACATTCGTTTGAATGCTACACAAAATTACTGCGTGGCTTTTATACTTTTCACTGCTTACCATATATGTTAGGAAGTGCGGTCTTTTTGGCAAAAATATTGTGTTTGCGTACGTAGATGATGCCGCCAATCACGATTATTTTGAACAAAATGATCGCTACGATCAAAAAGTAAAACCATGTTTCCATTACGAAATCCCCAGCCACTATGCTCACTTCCCCGTTTATAGGATATCTGTAACAAAATTAAATAATTAAGACTGACAGGCACATTCTTTCTTCAATTGTTAATGTATTTTTGTTTTTGTATTCAGATTTTGTTCACTAATATAATACATTATTTACCTGTAAAGAGGATCCAATCCAACCGATCTATGATCGATATTCAAATATACTTTTTGACTGAACGGGCCAAAACCAACAACAGTTTCAGCAGAAATTTGTACAGAGTAACTAACTCCAGATGTCAGGTTTGTCATTATTAAGCTTGTGGCTTGATGAAGCGTTGTATTTATAGCTACCATAGATTTATTTGCAGGTATATCAAGCCAATTTACTAAAACGTTGTAACCAGTTATAACTCCGTTTTGTAAATGTATTTCGGGTGGAGACCATTTTAAATGCACTGTTGTAGAATTAACTATGTACATTTCAATATTGGTTGGAGGTCCATCAGGAACTGCAATAAAAAATATTTTTCAGTAAAAAAATATTAAAATTATAATAAGAAAAAAGAAATAAAAATATGAATTTACCATCATCCAATGTTTGTGCCATTCTAGAATTCGACGGCTTCCCCTCAAATTTCTTATAGTACGGAATAAGGAAGAACTCATATTTTGTATACTTTCTCAAAGACGTTATTTCATATCCGGAAACATCGTTGGAATGCAGAATTTTTTTCATATCATACTCAGTTGTAATATTGTCTAATGGTCTGAAATATACCAACAATCCTTCCAAATTGTAGAAATTTACGATTTCCCACATAAGTTTGATCGTTTTAGAATCAATCGGAGTGGCTTCTATAAGCTCGACAACGCTATCAGTCATTATATTATTTCTAAATTCAGTGTTATTAGAAAACATCCCGTTTTCCCATTGTGAATTAATATCTTCACCAACCGATACGGGATCGGACACGGGACTCGGTCCTGATAATCCATGAGAATTTTCAGCCCTTATAATAAACATGTACGTGACACCCGCAACTAGATTTTTCACGACATATTGAGTTTGATGGATCCTCTTTGAAACAATAGTCCATCCTCTTGAATTCCTTGGGGTATTCTTTCCGGTTAAAGTTTCTCTAGAGAAAACTTCCAGCTGATATCCAAGTATAGAAGAAGATCCAATTTTATTATTTTGATTCCACGAAATAGTTGCACTATTATCTGTTATATTATATATTTGTGGTTTAGTTGGTGGGCCTGGCAATGAAGATATATCAGCGGCTCGAAAAAAATGAATATTTGGATTTATTGGATTATCAACCAGCAAAACTCCACTCCACACATATTTTCCATGTTGCGAAGAAGCAACACAAGTATACGTGCCGCTATCGATTTTATCTAAATCTCTTAATATTAGAGTTCCGTCATTAGACACATTCCTTTTGTGGTCTTGTATTAATGCTTCCCCTTCGAAATACCAAGCGATGATTGGTTCAGGTATTCCGACAGCGGTACAGGGAAAAACTGCCATCGATTTTATCGGTAACGTTTGGTTAGAGGGTCCGATTGTTATGATTGGCGGTGGGCGGTCATCGTCTGACGTAACGCTTAATTTTCCTCTGACAAACGAACTGCCCGCAAAGTTAACCGCTAAACAAACTATTGTGTTCCTGCTGTCGTTTTTATTTGTATCAATGATTGTTAGTACTGTGACTCCATCAACGATGGCAGAAGCATGGTACTTGCCCCTTGTGGTGCTAGGAAAAATTATCGTCTTGTTTCCTTCCAAACTCCAAAACATGGTGGGTTCTGGTCTGCCAGAAGCTTTACACGTATATGTTGCATTTGAACCAGTCTCCAAATTCATGAAAGTCGGTTTTAAATTTATAGAAGGTGGATCTAAAACAAAAGGTCCATTTAAACATACATTCTCTAATATGTAAGTCTGTCTTATATAGTAGATTAAATATAATAACTCTTACCGTATACTGTTAGGTATCCACTTGCACTAACTGCGCCAACAGAATTATCAGCTTCGCAAGTGTATTCTCCTTCATCAGCTAGTATAACATTATCCAATCGAAGACTTCGATCATCTAAGACTTTGACGCGACCAAGTGGCATGTTCCCACCTCCAGCAGTTCTTCTCCAGAGAACATCTGGCAGGGGGTCCCCCCCTACGCGGCATTGGAACGTCACAGTTCCACCAGTTTGAGCCACAACGTCCTCTGGACCCGTGATTAAATACGGCTTAACTGCGCAATGAGAAATGTCTTCGAATTATATGACGAAATAGGGTAAAATTAACTTAGTTGCTCGAGAGTTAAATCAAATTAATAAAACCTATACATTCGAATGGAATAGGAATAGCAAATTTAGTTTCAGTTCTTTCTTATGCATTTTTAAGTAATTTATTGATAAATTAGCGATTGTATGATAAAGTACATACTATGTATTCGAAGAGTTGCAATCGCTGATTCTCTAGTTCCCGCAGCATTTCTTGCATTGCATTGATATCTGCCTGCATCAGTTTGTCTAGCATCTTGTATTACGAGATTTCCGCCATCTACTAAATGCATTCTAAAAACAATTTAAAAAATCAATGAACTGCAATACTAATATTACAAAACTATAAAGAAAGTAGTGGTGGACTTAAACGCTTGTGAATGATGGATTTCATTTTGCGCACAAAGTGTAAAGTAACAAAGTCATTCAAATATAGGGCGGAATAATTCAATAGGAAATTAACATTTAATAAGGGGTCCGCTGAGTCAGAACTATTCAGATTTTTACTTGATTGCTTGTTGAGTACTTCAAATATCCCCTTCTTTATAATTTTGATGCACTCTCCGTACGACTGTTAATTATTTTTATGCTTCAACATACATACACCCTCAAGATTTGATCTAAAGATTTCGCACATGAAAATTTAAAGACAAATTGCAAATAAAACTGTTCAGAAAAAAATCTATTAGTTTGGTTTCGTTGCAAAGGTAAGGTTCGTTGAGAGAAGATTAATTAATGAGAACAATATGTTACATACACTAATTATTCATTATTATATTGGTAATTAAAATAAATATTCCAACTGATTTATTTACCAAATTAAATATGTATAGTATCAACTACGAAAGATATCGAATGTCATCAAAAGATTATTCAAACATCAAACATGGATATCGTTTTTCCACCATGCCCCTTGATCCCATAAGAGCCCTCACTCTTGAGTCTACTCTTAAGTTTGCTACCGACTAGCTTTATCAAACCACCCAATTCGTAACTTTCGTGAGCGTATCAAACTCCTTATTTCAATGGTGACTGCCAAGTTTTAGAAGTTTGCATTATCTTGTAAGTTATAGGACCCTAACTTCAAGTGAACCTCTTAACTTTGTTTTAGTCAAGATGTAAATTTTATTTAATAGCAACGTACCTGGAATCACCATCGAAATGTAGAATTTGACCATTCTTCTTCCAATAGACCGATGGTTCTGGTGAACCTCTTGGCGGGGAACACTCCAATATGACTGTTTCTCCTTGAGCAGTTTGGGTCGATACTGGTTCCAGCCTAAATTCTTCTCGAAGAACTACACAAAAAAAATTAATAAAAAAAAATTGTATTTAAGACACTTAAAATTTTGTCCAAGAAAATAAAAATCCAAAAATCCAAGAAACACTTAAAAAATCCAAAAAATACATACCAGCAACGTGTAAGGTGGCATTTCTACTTCTTGCAGTTCCGTAAGGGTTTGTTGCTTCACACCAATAGACGCCAGCATCAGAATGGGCTCGTCCATGAGTTGCTCTAAGAAAGAATAATCCTCCGACCGGCAACTGGCTTCTATGAGTATCAGATACAACGAGTACTCCAGCTTTATACCATCTAATTGTAGGGACAGGTGACCCTCCGGCGCGACAATCCAGGGTTGCAGGTTGATGTCGTGCTACTGTGACGTCCTGGGGTTGTTCAATGATGTAGGGCGCTTCACCGCTGCCTACGTAGTCATCACTTATTCCACCCCTCACCAGACCTATTAACAAAATATTAATTATCGCTTGTGAATAATATCATTAATATTTCTGGTAAATAAATTTTATCTTCTTTTAGCCAATTTAATTATTTTATATTTAACTATATGCTTTGGACTACTTTTGGTTTTTTATTAATCTAGAATTATTACAAAATTGATTTCAGACTGTTTATGGATAATCTATACATATAATAAAATCGTAAACGAGCAGTGTCTGTACATTAAATATTGTACTTATGTTAACGAAGTCAAAAAATAGTTTTTTTTAGAATTTTGGTCTGTGACTGTTTTGTCTTTGCGTTTGTGTACGCTAATCTCAGAAACAGCTTAATGGATTTAGATGAAATTAGGCACACAGTTAATTTATTGCCTGGTTTACCATATAGGATACTTTTGATCCTGGAAGAACGTTAGGTTCCTGAGACATTTTCAAATAATTAACTACAGCGCGTTAAAGGCACGGGCACAGCTAATAAAGTATGCTCTGTGTGTTTTGTATCTGTATGCTCTGTATGCATACTCAAGACTAAATGTTTGTAATTAATTGACAAGTGCGAATAGGGCTTGCACTTTATAGTTGATAATTTTAATACGAATGGACAATTATTTGAAATGAAGTCTTATTATCATTATTTATTTATTTATTTTATATAAAGACAAACACACCAAAGTGGGAATAAGCCGATCGTATGCCCCCCAAAAGTAAACACTATTAGCTTTGTGCTATGGTATAAACGTACAACGAAGAGGGGGTGAAACCCTAGACATCTAGACCAGAGTCAACTTTGAAAATTTAATTTGCAAAAGTTGGCCCTGCCGGGAATCGTATCCGCGACCTTTGAGTCAGAGCGCTAAGGCAAGCCCGTTAAGCACCGACCGATGGGCTCATCAAAATTAATATATTAGTAGATATACCTATCATACAGTTCAAAACTCGACATTCGGCGGTTTGTCTGCTTTAAATATTTGGATTGAAGACAACTTTTTTCAACATGCAGTTGAAAAAAGAAAGTCTAAACTTAATTAATGAATTACTTGACTACGGAATTACTGATGAAATAGGAATGTTCTGTCCTTTTTCATTGGGGAACGTTCAGCGATTAATTGTATTATTTTTATAATGTTTTATATGTAATATTTATGAAAGAAATTATTTACATGTTTTGCATATACACAACTTGTATGGATGGTATGAACTACCTATTTGTTTCGTTAGGAAGAGGTTTTTCAGTAACTAAAGCATGAAGTGAAGTATTCTCAAACCGTCCTTCACAGTTTTAGTAAACACTTAATTTTTAATTTACCTAACAAAAGACCTCTACTATACGGAGCACGGTTTATTTTAATATTAGATGAAGTGTGTCATTTGCAATTTTTTTTAAAGCAGCGAACAATAATAATGAGCCATAAACATAGGCTTGCACGGGTTCCCCTAAGGATGCTGAATCTTTGGGACCCCTCCACTATTTTACCACGTTTACAACGAAACGCGCAGATGTTAGTTTTTGACACTCCAATTGATGTATGTCTATTGTTAAACTTGCTATTATTAGAGCCGACGTAAAAATCGATTACCAAAAAAAATTCGATATGGTGTCCGATTTTTGCCAGAACGCACCAATGGGAATAGTCCTGCGACTCGATTTTAAGGTTATTTTTGTTAGCAAAATCAATACGGTTTTACTCTTTTGTATAAAGTAATTGTGTTTACCTATTCACGTGTCCGACATTGTTGAATGCGGTCCGATACAAGGGCTAATCTATAATTGAATCTCCATTTGGTATCGTTCAATTTTTGTGCACATACCCCTGTTTTATGTTTATGCAATAAAACATGCCGATTTTTCTTTGTTATCTGGCCTATTTATTAAATACGGAAACATAATATTTTAACATTAGGTTTTAAAGAACAACATTATATCGTAGAGCCGTATGTGCATACGAACTATTGAGATTCAGTATTTTGAAATGTTACTTACTTAGTCACTTTATTTGGATTTTGATGAAGTTATAGAGTGCCTAATACATACATATTTTATACAAAATAACACATACAATTACTAAAGATTCTAAGAAAGTCAAGTTATGGTTATGCTTCATCAAATCATGTGAATCTTGAATGGATTGTTGAACTGATTTAGTATATCAATACCGTATCCAGGTTTAAAAAACATTCCCGTATGTTAATGGTTCAAATGTATTTGTAAAATAAACCAATAATAGGTAATATGACTTATTAGCTCGGGAAAAATATTAAATTACCTCGGGGAATAAGTAGAATAGGTAAAAGTCAAGATGTGTAGTATTGGGTAAGACAGTACATATTTGATCGAAGGTAAGACACGAGGAAAGCATAAGGAGTTCCTTATTAATAAACATCATGTTGTAGATGCTGAACTTACTCCATGAAGAATATAAAACTTAATTACATAATATAATTAGTATCATAATTTTGATATTGATTTAATTCAAATTAAATCAAAATATATATAGTCTTTGGTATTCTGTTTTAATGCGTAATAAACCGACGTCGCTATTCAAACGCTAAAATCAATAGGTTCAATATATGTAGCTGAATACGAACATAGCATGATTTCATTTGATCCAGTCGACGGCAATAAATTAACTGACAAACTCATAAATCGACCATATAGAAATGCATTCAGACGAGCAAAGATAAAAATAAGATTTAGCAGATTGCAAGAGACATAAAATATTGTTTACGTTGATCTTGATACGTTAGTTTATCGCGCATAAAAGTTTATTGCACAGTGCCTTAGAAATGGTTAGGATCGATCGTACAATAATAGAGCCTGAATCTTGCGAGTCTAAGATGAGAAGGTAGAGTTCTAATTTAAATTAGAACAAATAATTGACCTTGATTGTTACATGTCTGATACTAAAGAATCGCAGAATCCATATTGTCCATCCATCCGTATTTAAATAAGGATAATATTAATATTATAAATGCGAAAGTTTGTTTGGATGTATGGATGTTTGTTACTCTTTCACGCAAAAAATTCCTGAACCGATCGCCATGAAATTTTGCATACACGTTGTCTGGTACACCAGAAAGGACATAGGGTACTTTTCATCCAGAAAAAGGACTATTCCCGAGGGATCATCTAAAATTAAGGAAACTAACTCCTGGCTAAGTGTAATAGCAATAACGATGTCAAGCGATATATTGCTTTTTCAATGCGGACGAAGTCGCGGGTACCATCTAGTACTATAATAATATTACAAATGTAAAAGTAACTTTGTCTGTCTGTTGCGTTTTCACGCTTGAACTATACAGGAAAGGACATAGGGTACTTTTCATCTAGATTCTAGAAAAAAAAGTACCGTTTCTGAGGGATCATCTAAAAATTATAATCCAACGTCTGGCATAATTATGTATAATAGCAATGAAGATTTTAGGGGTTTTATAGCTTTTATGGTTCAAGTCGCAGGGACCAACAAGTATTGTATAATAGAAATAGAATGAATAGAATAGAATGGATATATGTAACAGAAAATATGTCAATACTCAGTTAATCAAAACAATAGTCTCTTTGGCATTTATTATTAAGATAAAAAGGATTATCGTAGAAAGCTATTTAGATTTCAAAACATTTTATAAATAGCATCTCAGATTCCTAACATGCCTACGATAATGTCGAACACGCCAACACTGTCGTGATATCCTCATAGGAAATTTTTTAACTCACACGAGTAGTTAGGGACTATTGTTCAAAAGTCTTTGTTAAAAAAATGCGAGGGAGCGATATGTCCCCCTGCTAATTTCTACTACTAGCACAACTTGACACGCGTCGCAAGAAAAAATAAATAAATAAAAATTGTTAACAGACATGGTTTTCGCATTTAAGTCGCCAGACACGTGGCCGAACGATGCTAGTCTAGCCAGTTTTTCAATTCAAAATTGATAGCCTCCGTAGGCAACTTTTTGGCGAACATTCGATTTCACTTAGTCCTTACAGAATTAATGGTTTATAAGAGCTCGTAAAAAAAGTAATAGCAGTAGCGGAAATAAGTGTAAATATAATTTAAATGTATCACATTACAAGATCAAAAAGACAAAATAACGATTGAAAGTTCTTCGATCGTTTACACTTAAATAAACATTCATATTAACCCAAACATCTCTCAATCAACGTTTGCGATAATTAAAAAAAATGACATGAAAATTATTAGAATTGTTGCCTACGACCCTAAGTAATTCTATAGCGAGAAATATCCTTCTAATGGCAGTGATTGGCTCCCATAGGATGCAATCAGGATTTTTGAAATTTCGAACACGTGTTTAATTTTGGGGTGCCCCTCTTGCAATACGAATCCGTTGGCGTTATTAGGTGGAATCTAGATGTCGAGACATTTTTGCTTAATTGATCCGTATTGCAAAGAAATTCGAGACCATAATATCTTGATCAAAAATAATTATTACAACAAATATACCAAGAAACAAAAATGCTAAGAGAATAACCATTACGTTTATCTCATACACATAATAGATGCTGTGCAGTGAATATTTTAGGTGATTTAACGTCGTAGAAAAGCACCGTTAACCCATAACCATGTTCAAACACATACATAAAGTATACCAGACTATTTAATAATATGCATGCAAACAATCTACAACAAAAAGCGATGTTTTATCATGATTGTAGAGGCGTACATTAGGGCTATTGAATAGAGGTATTATACCGTCTAATTTCAAACTCTATATATCCTTAATAAAATGCTATTTTAAATGTCTGAGAATATAGACATCAAGTAGTCACGCTTAATGAAATACCACTTAAAATTGTTAACGGTGCAAAAAACAGAAGACACTCCCTCGCACATGTGCTAAGAATTAGCCGGTAAGGATGGACGGATTACTTTTATGAGATATTCGTGATGTGCGTTGTTTGTCTTGTAAGGCGTTTTTCTAGGGACAAATTGTTGACACAGTGTCGTGTTTCATAGGGCTGGTCCGACGTACCTGAGTAAAATGGGAGCGAACTAACGCGCGATACTCTACCGTACATATAAACATTTCTAGAAACCGTACTAAAAGCTTGCACAGGTGATTTTAAACTTTACGCTGTTGACTTCAAAGAACATTTAAGCATACTTCATGTGGATAAAAGAAGAGATTTCTGGGCCGTGTAAATTGTAACCATCTCTTTGATGAAGTATAAGGAAACACGTTGGCGACAGTTGCGACATTTCTTTCTTTCGTTTGTTGTCGTATGTTTTGGCGCGTGGGCAGATGAAATAACAGATCATGACACTTTTGTAAAATGCGCCTTGTTATTGAATCGGATTAGTCGTATCTTGAAACAGTTTTATAGCAATATACCTACATGTTGGAAAAGTATAAAGAGGGGTAATATACTTACAAAGACCTACAGAGACAATCAGGCACTGCACTTAAAAAAAATCAATTCACTCTATACGATGTACAAAATCGTACATATAATATACAAAATATATACAAATCTTACATAATTATTTTAACTGATCACAAAAGATTTGAATGTTAATTATAGTTTTTTAGACATATCTATTCATTTGTCGAATAGAAAAGCTGTAAATCAATTTCAGTATGTATTTAACAAAATAAAGAATAATAATATATAAATAATAAATTTCAAACTTATTCTAGTGTGACATTTTTGTTAGAAAGTCTCATTCACCATAGCTCCTTTGTACATGTAAAAAATAGCAACTTTAAATGAAGATAAAGCAAGCTGACAGAGCCATTAAATCACCTACGTGTTTTGTATGTTTTTTTTTTTTTTGTTTCTCGGACTACCGATATTAATAAGGGTATATCAGCGGACAGGGAGCCGTACGGCTGAATAAATAATACGGTGTAGTTTGCAAACTGAAAGCTATCTGATCAGAGCTCCATTGAGACCGTTGACACAAAAAAGGTTTTTGGCGATGGTCCTTTACGATAACATTACGACAGGGTTAGCAAAATAACAACTACATTTAGCATCAACGACGTAGTTTAGAAATTAGATAAAAAAATAATATCTACTTAGATAAGATTCATGTATTATTCATCCTTTACGTTTATTCTGCTTTCAGACTAAATTATGCATTTATGTTTGAATAAAATAAGGAAATGTTAAGTGCGGTTACTTACGAAATATGTGACAAGGCAATCTTTTAAATAGTAGAAAAGTATTTAACATAGGTACTTAAGAAGTGGCTGGGCGCACTGCATTTCTCAGTCATAAATTGGCGGCAAGAAACCACTCCGTTTACAGAAGACCATCATAAAATAAAAGCACATCTGATGTTGTGTTTCACAGTGTGAATAAGGTATATCAGAGCCCCTATCTCTTATTACTACCTAATTCTTATACTACTTAAGTCGGCAGTAGTGTTGTTTGTGTTAATTGGCGACGATAGCCACCTACAAACATGTGGACCGTAAGCTTTGGAGACGACCTTTTCATATAAAAAAATAAGATATGTTTTATTTTTTGATTCTGTATTCGTTAAAATTCCTTTAGTACCTTAGTACTAAACAATATATTTTGTCCTATAAAAGTCGTTTATTTTATAGCGTTGTACGTGCGTCAATATTCATAAAAGTCAAAGTTTTGTTTAGAATAAGATCCGAGATAGAAACCATTTTTCAATTCCTCCTTGAATACAATGACGCGCACTATAATATGCACGGCTTTTGTGAAGCACCCCGAAGCGATTGACTCTGTTTATTTTTATTATACTATTTTTTGTATGCATTTTACGCAGCATCCATCACGCATTAGACACAAAAGATAGGCGTCGTTTAACATTAGCTTAACTTCTTTACGGTTTGATAGCCGCCCCGGGCGCTTCGATTTTTTTTATATACACTTCGATACAACGCAGCATACAGACTAGAATAGTTCAAAAGCGGTGACAATGTTTACTGAGGGATGGAGTATGTCCAGAGCGGAGTTTTTTTACTCTGCGACATTTTGTTGATTGTGAAATATGTGCAAGAGACAGATGCGGGATAAAATTTACGCATGTGTATTTTGTTAGGCTAATGAGGTTTGTCAATAAGTTACGCTTTCATTTACTATTTTATTAGTCTCTGGGGTGTGATTAGGAGGTGTTTATTTTGTAAAACGATTCCTTAAAAAAGTCGCAATGGCTTGGCGATTTTAGAATCTCTGTAATTTTTTATGTTTAAAAATATCTTTTGTAAGACATTTTTTGTCTAATGAAAAAAAAAGTGTTTTTTAAGTGTTTTCGCTAAAATTTCTAATACCTATGAGTAATAAGTATTAGAAATTTTAGCGATTATGTAATTCAAATATTAAGTTATTTAGATGAATTTAAATATTTTTATGCGGGCTAGTATTTAGGCATTACCTATATAGGTAATACCTACAAATTCATGGAGAAGGCTTTTATGCTGTCAAATTTCAAGTCGGCAAAGCCACGGAGCACAGTTAGTTCATAATAAAATAAACACTTGTTATTCAAGAATTGAATGTACATATTACATACTGATGTAGTCAAGTGTTTACAGACGTCAGCGTAATTTTAGAGAATTCGCAGAACATATTTTAAACAAACAAATCTTTCCTTAGTGTTGATATTATAGCCCCTAGTATAAATTAATGACAAAAGATAACTATAGATATATTCGTCTACTTATATAAATGAAAGTGGGTCTTGAATGAGATATGCGTCTTAGATATTTAAACTAAATGTATCTAAATTTATATGCGTAGAAATATCGAAAACTAACTTCCGCCAATTAACCCCAAATTTTTCCAAACTAAATGACAAATTGGAGCAATATTGTCAGAATGACACGGTTATTTCTGGAGCTCGCTAAGTGTTGCCACAAATCTTAGATGGTACGGCAAGGCACTAAATATCAAATAGTGTGGGGGATTGCGACCCCATGGGAGGGTTACCATACCAGACTATTAGTTGACTTTGAACCGTGACTGCCACTTATTTGTTACTCTTTTAAGCATATATGTATAACAATTAGATAACTGTTTATTGACGTAAACATTTTTGAATACTTATAAGTTTTTTCTACTAATTGTAAGATGGGATTGTATATCAATTTAAAAATTGATTATTTATTGATTTAATAACTGTTTCATGTTCATACATAGAAAAAAACATTATGTAATACAGCTTGTGTAATAAAATTTAAAAAAAATAATTTAAGAATAGCATGTTTGTATTAATTTAATAAATTTAAATATTAAAAATAATAATATTATATAGAGTACTTACATAGTAAGAAATATTAAAATATTTTTAACTTACCTGGATATAAACAAAAGAGCCCCAACAAGGCAGTCACCACAGCGAGTGTGCCCATTTTGTTAGTCGGCTACCACATTTTAAAATAGTTTACATATTTCTTTAGTCCTTCAAACTGCATAACATTCTGGTGTCGTGATGTCATCTGAAAAGAAATATTATTTATTTTATTATTTTCCTTAAAGCATGTACCTACTGATGTACAGAATCACCATAGCCTAACACCATAGAGATAACACATAGGTTTCTTTACCATGTGCTCCTGAACTGTGGAAAAGTATTGTTTGAAACCCATACATCAGGGCTGGATATCAGGTCTAGGTTTTAAACTTGCATCGACCACTATAGCAGTCGAATGTTTAGTAGGATACCCACAGGACTATGACTGTTTCTATTTACTTTGTTCATTTAACAGTTAGGACATTTAAATGATATGCATTTGAAATATCCAAACTCTAAATTAATTCAAT
The DNA here is from genome assembly GCA_936446665.2 of Synanthedon andrenaeformis. Classification (NCBI taxonomy): domain Eukaryota; kingdom Metazoa; phylum Arthropoda; class Insecta; order Lepidoptera; family Sesiidae; genus Synanthedon; species Synanthedon andrenaeformis. The sequence goes on along the minus strand of OW387781.2, from coordinate 4,079,118 downwards.
ATATTGGTTTAGAGCCCTTAATATAAACCAGTTTCCGTTGTTGTTGAATATTGTACCCTTCCTCTTTATTCAATAATACCTAACGAGACCTCAATAATCCCTTTAGAGTAAATTTGGTTTGTCTACTGCTGTTTTCCGATATATCAAAATTTATTTTAGTCTCTAATACATTTACAATAGAGTAAATTTATTTTTAATTTTGCATATTTTCCAAATGTATGTTACTTACATAATTTAGACAGATTTGAAACACTAGTAACACGGTAGTTCTAAATGCCTAGGCAATTCTATATTGTTAGTGCTAGTTCGAAATACGTAACCGTTCAGAAGTATGTTGAACTACAATAGAAATAAAGTTTTTTTTTATTATGAAACCCATTACACGTTATACTCAATGGGTCGCTACTTATCTTTATTCGTTAGAAAATTCCAACAGGCCCTCGTAATATAATTAAATGTATAAACAAACGAGGGTTCTGGCGACACTTCTCGGACTGAATGAGTTGGCAGCCTAAAGTGTCCTTTCAATTACTCGATCTTTTCCAAGTCGAGCACATTCTGAACTCACTGCTCGTGGTCTCTAGTTAGTTTCCTTCTGATGAGATTTCTTTTTTTTTATGTCAATTATATTTTCGTTTAATATTGTTCATGTATTTATGATGTCTAATATGTCGAAGGAATCATTACTGAAAAAATTCCTATGACAAACTTTCGAGACAATATAAAGCGTGTAAACTCTAGCCAACGTGGCTGTCGTATTGCTTAGCATCATAGTGAAAAATACTTAGCTGCTTAGTTTTAGTCAAGTTTCATATTAACAGAAAAGCAGCCGTTACATGTTATAGTAAATTAATAAAATTCTTCTTTCTCTGTTACGATATGTAGTAACAAATGAATAGAAACTAATAGTTAAAAATCTTTAAAAAACATTTTATTTAGATTTATGGATTTACTTACTAAAATTACTAAAAGTGGGAAATGACGTCCCCACGCGTATTCCTACGCACGCATAAGAGAGTTTCTTCGTAAGATAGCCCAAAAAGTAAAATTATTTTGACTTACATGCATAAATTGATGTCAAAAACAAGCTCAAGCAAAATTTATTTTCTATTCAGCTGAAACTGTGAACTTGTGATTATTTCTTTTTAATATTACTATTTTATTAATAAATTAAAATTTGAAATTTCTAGTTATTTGACGTGCAACCGATAATATTATTACATTTTATTCATTTTTTCATAGAATGAGACTCAGTCACGTGAGAAACTATAAAGATTCAATTCAAGCGACAGAATAAACAAATCACATCTTTATTATTTAATATGCTACAGTAAATATGACATGGCTACGAAGTCGACACTGCGTTAACATAAACAAGACCAACTTTATTTATTTGGATTATCAAAGAGCTTGTAAAGATCTGTCAATTTAAGATTTCAAACTCTTAAAAGATTCGGACAGCTCGTGAAGTTTATGCGTCCCCAATTTAATTTTCATCCCTACCACTTCAGTGGCATGAAAATAGCGTTTAAAATTAAATTTCTTAATTTTACCTATACGTGACTTAAATAACACTGTAGATGATTCAAACGCATGAGATATTGCGTAAAATATTTTCTCCACTGAATATTCATATATACATTTCAAAATGAAAAAGAAAAATATAACCCAATTAATATTGACAGTACATACACGTTATGTAGGTACTTTAAATTATTGACGAGGATGTCTCTATTAGAATTGACAGTTCGTTCATTGATCCAATAACAATCGATAGACTAAAATCGATATTGACAACAAATTAATACTTTGTGTTATGCGAGATTGAATGTGGAATGCATGCAAAAGAAAGAAAGCTATCCAATCCATATCCTATTTTATCTACAATTCACCTTGAGGCTTATCCTTATCCTTATTCCTACTAAGGTCGGAGCGCACTTACAGCACCTGTGGCGTTGTTTGTGTTATAGGCGACGACGGTTGCCACCTTTTTTATGTAGAGATCTATGTCTAGGGATCGTCTACCGGCTGTTAAGTATTATGATGATGCCAAAATATATATTTTAATTACATTTCCACATTTCAATTTTTTTTTTATCTTTTTTTAATCGAGTACCACTACAAACATAAACAGAAGGGAAACTTCAATCAAGCTATAATATGACGTGTTCAAATATAACATTTACGTTAAACTAACGTATAATATCCTCACAATGAAAAGATTGGCTCAGTTGAATGTTTGACCCTGATACAACTTTCGTCTCGAAAATTAGTTTATCTAATGCTCTTGACACAAACTTCCGTCATTGACGAATAAAGTGATGGGCTTCATCCTTTGAACCCTGTGTTATTTTGTAATGCCTTTTTATTTAACCCTTTAGAAAACAATTTAAAGATTACTTGAAAAGAATTATGTTCGTATTCTGTTTCAGTAATTCTGTTAAGAATTAACAGGAAAAGACTACATTCCCCAATAGCGCCATATTATGATTGTTATTAATACAATTTACAAATCACGAAATATGTAATACAACATACTGACATGACAACCCTTTTTCTACGACTGACACCTTATTATTTTTTTACATATTATATTTATTTGTTTTTATGATATTTATTATAATATTAGAATGAAGACAGAAGCCTAAAAGAAGAATCGCCTTTAGTGGATCACTCTAGACAACCGTGAATACCTAAGCTACGAGGGCGGGTCAATAAGTCCGTGACTTTTGGAATAAAACACAGATTTTTTGATAAATAAATCATTTTATTTTTCAACGTAGTCTCCCTTGAGCTCTATACACTTTGTCCAACGCTTCTCCAATTTTTTTATCCCTTCCAAAAAATATGATTTGTCGAGGTCCTCAAAATAGGCCTTTGTTTGCGAGATGACTTCATCATTGGAGTCAAATCTTTTTCCACCAAGCCATTTCTTCAGGTTTGGGAACAAGAAGTAGTCACTCGGAGCCAAATCTGGAGAATAGGGCGGATGAGGGAGCAATTCATAGCCCAATTCATGGATTTTTGCCATGGCAACTGCACATGTGTGCACCCTTGCATTGTCTTGGTGGAAAAGAACTTTTTTCTTGGCCAAATGAGGTCGGTTTTTTTTTCAAATCGTCATTGAATCGGTCCAATAAGTTGGCATAATATTCCCCATTGATTGTTCTTCCCTTTTGAAGGTAGTCAATGTGGATTATCCCGCGTGCATCCCAAAAAACAGTCGCCATAACTTTATTGGCTGACAAACCCACCTTGGCCTTCTTTGGCGCCGATTCACCCTTAGAAACCCACTGTTTTGACTGTTGTTTGGTCTCTGGTGTGTTGTGATGGATCCATGTTTCGTCCACGGTTACAAAACGGCGCAAAAACTCCTCCATATTGCGATTAAACAACGCCAAACCTTCCTGTGAAGTTGTTACACGATTGCGTTTGTGGTCGACTGTGAGCAAACGCGGCACCCATCTTGCGGAAAGCTTTCTCATGCCCAAGTGATCATTCAAAATTGAAACCACTGAGCCATGCGAGATCCCTACGGCTTCCACAATCTCTTGCACTTTCAATCTTCGGTCGGCCAACACCATATCGTGAATTTTTTCGATTGTTTCGGGTGAAGAGACCTCAACTGGGCGTCCAGGACGTTCGGCATCTTCAGTGCTTGTACGGCCACAACGAAATTCAGTAAACCACTTTTTTACCATTGAAATCGATGGTGCAGAGTCCCCATAGTATTTATCAAGCTTAGCCTTGGTCTCGGTAATGGTTTTTTTTCGCAAAAAATAATGCTTAATAAGGACACGAAATTCACTTTTTTCCATTTTTTCCTCAAATAACTGGGTAGTCTGATAAAGATAGCTGTCAAACACAAACTAACTGACGCAGCAAGTTCAAATTTTAACAGGAGTCAACTGACAGATGCCTGTTGACAGGAGTAGTGTTGCTTTTTCAGTAAAGAGGTCAGAAATTCAAAAAGTCACGGACTTATTGACCCGCCCTCGTAATACCTATTAATCTCAATCCGCCATCCCTATACATCAACACCGCCGTTTAGACCAAATCCGAGTAATATTCTCGAAGCCACTAGCTAGCCTCTGAGAAGACAAGAGTAGGTACAATAATTTAAAATAGAAGAAATCTTTCGTCTTTCCCCGTGACAACTTTGTTGTCAATGAACATACAAGTGACAAGGACTAAGTCCTTGTCACTTGTAAGGCGTCATGCACACAGAACTCCAATAAATATGCCACATTCACTGTTATTAAGATCTGTGCTGGAAAGCAGCGACATACCAACGTTATTGTAGGAAATAGGAAATAGTTAACATGCAATAAGCCTAATGGTGTCAGCGTAGATAAACAGAAATGGATCCGCATGCAATTCGAATTTAATCGTTAAAATTAGCCAATTAATAGTCGGTGGATGATGTTAGTAAAGCCCGGTCTAATTTCCAATATCATAATGAACTATTTAATAATTGAAATATACGAAAACAGTGTCATTAGACTCATTAGTGAAGTTTAATTTCACATTCTATTTATAAATATATTTTACCCACAGATACATTTAATTTTCAAATTAAATAATTTTGTATGTTTTATAGTAAAATAGCTAATAAATAAAGAGCAGTAAAATATTAAAATTAGTCAGTCTAGTAAAATCGGAACTAGATATAAGTTCAAAATCGATTTGCCCAACACATTATTAAACTAAGTCCGATTAGAAAATCGGACTTACTTTAGCTAAAAGGCCAACGACCACAGTCTATCTAGCAATCCTTTTATTTTTTTCCAAACCACAAAACAAATATAAATGCATAATGGCGACAAGCAAAAAATAAAATAAAAAGACGTTCGCTCAAACGCCAACTACACTTCCACACACGAAAAATTAAATAATTTAATGTTTACAGTATGAGTCGTTAAAAGAATAGCTGAGCCTCACTGTTTATTATGTTAAGGTAAACATTGAAAGGGTTGATAACTAACCTATCCAACACAAGCCAAAGTGTTCTCACGACCACATATGCATATAGCACCAATATTTAACGAAAGCGGGGTTAAGTTCAGTAATTTATTGCCACTTGTATAACGACTGTAAGCGAGTCACATAAAAAACTATATCGTTCAGTATAAACAATGGGGTCTCCCGTTGTAGAAAATGCTGTAAAGTTAGGTACACAAAGTACTGAGCGTTATTGAACCGGACGGTAAAAGTAGGGCGAAGTTTTTTAATGCACTCACTGTTCAATATGCTTTACGAGTTGGTAAACTGTTGTGAACACTAGGTTCGGTAAATATGGTCTTTAAAGAAGAACCATTGAACGTAGGTGTAAAACGTGTTTATTATTTGCAAACTTTGCACTAGCCAATGCCGTTATTTAAGGGGAAAATATTGTCATGGTATATTCAACTTACTAATTTACTGAATATTAATAGTATTTATATTTAAAATTGAGGATTTTTAATATTTTTCGGTTTCATTGCCTCGGTTTCATTGCCTCGTTTTTGTAGTGCCTCTCATATGTTTGCTGAAGCTCGAATTTACGGCTTTCATGCGATTATTACAAAGAAAACGGTACTCTTGCTAGATAGGACACGGACCAGCGTCAACAACATTTTGAAAACGGTTGCTGAAAAAAACAACTTTCCTATTTTTAAACATTTTACCTATGTTCTCATACTTAAAATAAATAAATTAGTATTGTACATATACACAGAGAATAATTTATTGTTATCTGAGATCCCTTACGAACAACTGAATTACTAATTAGAAATTTCTTCTTTTGCACCATCCCTATATTTTTTTTTTCCTTTTAAAATTTCGTTTCCCTGGAGATGTGTTCATTTCAAAATATTTTATCTACTTTCACTGTCCATGTTTTCTGATAAGTTTATGGGAGTAAAAATCTTATGACAACATCGTGGTCGTTAGCAATGTAGCGACACTCGAAAACATAATACCATGTTGACTTTTTACTTTCAAGGCGCGGTCCAAAGATAACTTTAGCAAACGCACTAAGCGTTGCGCTTCAAACTGTTTATTTTTCACATACTGCTACGTCAACATAGTTTATTAACGTATGAAGATTGTATACAGAACTACTTCTAATTTTATTTTGTACTCTGTAGGCGTACAATTCCTTAATAATAAAAGAACCGTAATGTTAGTCATCATCTGTTTCCATTTACTTATATATTTTAATTTTAAGGTAACACATGTATCATATTTTAAGGCTTATCTTCAAGCCCTTCACGGTCACACGCGTTAGCTTTTTTAACCGTGGGTGCTATTACAAAAATAAATGAAAACACTTCATTTTGAATAATGTTTGTTTTGACTGGTGCTACCATATTTACGGTGCAGCCCAGAGGCAAGTGTCGACGTGCTTTAGACCCACACAAAGAGCGATTGATAGCTCAGACCTTGTAAAATATGAACCGCGCTCCACTTTCCGAATTGATTAATTGTGATTTGTGACGCCGAGATATGTTTCTACGTTCCAATTTGAGAACCTAATACACAAGTCGGCAGTAAAGTTAGTTTTTTTAATTGCTTCAATCATTAATCGTCCACGATTGATTTACAAGTTAATGACGGTTCGTTTAAATGGACAGTTAAGGAAGATGTTAGGTTTTGTAAAAAAAAAGTTGTGACGTATGTAGTTAGTTCTTTAATAGACACTCACTTGGGTCGATGCGTGTGTGTGTTGTGTATACGTTCGAAATTGCACAAGTTTTTCTAAAGTTTCCAACAAAGCGTCCCTCGCATTACAATGGACATATTTTTGTTCGTGCGGTCTCGACTGACAGTTCGCGTGATGTATTGGACTCGGGTAGAGGATTATTTTTACCCATTTCACTAAGTTTGCATGAGTCTATTGTATAGGACGGAAGCGGCTTCACAAAGCCGCCACGAGATTTTTGTTATTGGTGAATTTTGGAAGTGTATGAATAATGTCGATGCTCTGAAATTTAATAATATTATTAAAATTTTTATTTAAGGGATAACAGGCAGACTAACAGCCCACTTGTTGCTAGTCTACTGTCGCCATCTTCTTCATTTGCCTCTCCATTATTGAAAGGCAGTCAATTTCTTAAATTTCTTCTTGTCCTTCGCTAGTCGACACAATAAAATTGCTCCACGGTGTTCATACCTGGCCAATCTGATGTTACGTAACCAAGGCAACCATCTTCTTTCTAATTTCCCTTTACCTTACCAAATCCCTACAATCACTGTATGCAGCAGCCGGTATATGTCATGTCGCAACTACTGTCCCCAATAGACATAAAATTATATTGACATATTTTTTATATATAGACAAATAAAATTATCCTTCTGATTACTACAAGAAATGCCCAAGGTGGCTGAAATCTGCAACATCAGAAGAGAACCGAGTGAAATGCAGTTGATTCCTAATATGGTTCACAATCTACTTGAAATGTTTAACTTAGTGTCTCGATGGAAGTATGTACCTACCTTAAAAGAGCTTGTTCCACTAACTTTCTTGGTAAGTTTGATAAAATGACCACTATTTAGAGGAAATGTAAGACTCCATTTTTTGCAATTAAATAGCTTAACATAAAAAAAATAGAATAATTAAGATAAATTCATGGTTACTTAATTTAAAAAGTGGGACAAGTTTTTCTTTTGGTTGTTTAAGCTCCTTTAACGAGTAGGTACTTACAGCGTAGTCCTAATTAGTTACGTAGATCAGATCCTACAGCGTTTGGTGTCAATGAATCACCATGAAAGGCACGTAAATGTATGTAAGCATTTCTTCACAGAGAAGGCTTTTAAGCTGTCTTTACAACGGTCGAAGCCGCGTGGCGCAACTAGTAACATATAAAAAATATAACATATAACGAAGAATATAAGCACATTTTAGAGCTTTGTGAAAAAAATCTTATTGTAAAGATAGTAAAAAAAGTATAGGGAAATAAAAAGGCGGCTGAGTTAACACCCCCGATGTAATATGTGTTATATGACCCTCAACTGCAAGCGTGGAATCAGAGAGACAATAGCTACGTGCACATGTTCGTTCAGCACCATTCCGCCACCCGTAGCCCATAAATCTTAGTTTTTATATAAGTTTCTCAAGTTTTATATAAGTAACTAGCAGAGACACATTGATGCATTCAATTCTCGGACTCCATACTTACAACATCGCATCCTTCTATATTAAATTATAATTTAAGTCAGTATCTAAACCTTTAATTTGTATTTAAGACTATAATAAACCAATAATAAGTGCAATAACGAGTTTTGACTACGACCACGTAACAAAATTGGCGCAGTCGGTAGGATTTGCAAAAAGACGAGAGAAACGGACGTTCAACATTCTCAACGGGACAACATCGCCCAGAAGAAGACCAACGTGCGGTAGCTGCAGGCTTTAAATACTCTCGCCGAACACGCGACTCCATATCTTGTTGTTATTGTGGTAAGTGGCTTAACTTGTTTGCTCGAATCCTTACTCTACTTCCTAAATCGTTCTATCCTCACTATCTTTATTGCCTTATTTACTATCTATCCATTTAAATAATTATTATATAATATTTTATCTATTTTATTTTATTAAATATAATAAAATGGCAAGACCGGCAACTAAGGACAACGCGAGCCTCGACATGGCCACGCTTCTAAAACTCGTGCCAAATTTCGACACAGACGTACCTAGTCAAGTTTATAGGTTCACTAGATCATGCAACGCCGCGTTCAAACTAGCTTCAAAAGACCAAATAGCTGTATTACTAGTGTATGCATTAAATAGTGTCATCGGTACTGGCGCGTCTGACGTACATTGTAGAGAATATACTTGTTGGGACGATCTAAGATCCTTCTTAATTGATAAGTTTTCAAACAATAAAACAATTGCACATTTAAATTTGGAATTATATTCAATGTTTCAACGCCCAAACGAACCCCTTCCTGACTACTATCACCGGGTAGATTTATGTAGAAGCGAGATAATAGATAAATTAAACGCGGAAGTATCCGATAATTCTCTAATAGGCCGAGTCTTGGCAACAGAAGAAACCGCCTTAAGCGTCTTCATGAATAGCGTAAATTCTGAATTGGGAACAATGCTGAGGACTCAACATTTTAAAACCTTGTCCGAAGCGGGTCGCTTCGCCATTGAGGAAGATAAGATACGGGCTATGAACAACGCGAGACAAACATTATTTAAGCATAATGTCTCTAGGCCAGCCGTATCCGCACCTAGCAGGCCTGTGCAACATAGTCAACATAACAATAACTACAACCTCATAAGACCATTGTTCAATACACCACGATATGATCCGAATATTAGTACAAAATTTTGCAACTATTGCAAAATCCCTGGGCACTTGCTAAATGAATGTCGTAAAAGGGCTTATAATAACGCAAGATTCAATAACCAACAAAACAGTCAACATATATATCCAACACCTAACCAATCGCGAGCACTCGTAGCACCTCCAGCACGTATCAATAATTTAAACTCGCAAGCGACCGACGAGTTGGGCGACTCATCGGAAATCGCTTCAGCCCTTTACTCGATACCGACTGTAGAAATTCTAGACCACCAAATACAATAAAAAAGGAAATTGAAGTTCGCGAGACAGAGTCCAATTCAGTCCATCGGGGACAAACGCCAATCACAAACCAAAACTGTAACCCTGCCTCGCAACCCGTCTATCGAAGACACTCCTGCGAGATTGGGACGCAGACCACCGAAACTTTTATCACAAACTCTCATTCATATTTTAAATCTAAGTCCAACTCATTTTCAAATGTAACTAACAAATCTAATAATAATTCTATTTCCAAACCCTTTAACATAACCTCAAATTCAACTTCTAATTCAAATACGAAATCTAACCCTAACCTTAATCAATCTTCCAAACAAAAAAAGAAAAAGCGGAAATCTAAACATAACACCAAACCTAACATCCAAACATTTTCCATATCTTGCCTGAACGACGTACCACCTGAAAATCTACTACACTGTACGTTCCGCGTAGATGGTAAACCGTTGCAACTTCTCGTTGATACGGGAGCAGGAATTTCGATAATTAGAAATGATAAAATAGGTTCATCTATCCTAAACACAACAGACATCGTTTCAATCGTGGGAATCTCCAGTACTCAATCTTTGATTACGACTTTAGGCACTGCGGACATCTCTTTAGACAACTTACCAAAATTTAAATTTCATGTAGCAAACCTTAACATAAAAGCAGATGGAATTTTAGGTAATGATTTCTTAACTAAGTTTAATTGTAATATTTTTATACAGTCAAAAACCATGAGAATAAACGATAAGTTTTATGATCTCTATTACATAAACGAGTGTCCAAAGATAACATCCAACTCACAAGAACAAATTCTTAAAAAACGCTCTGAAACAGTGATTTTATGCCATACCAACAGCATTAGTTCCGGTATAGCCATTGTAGAAAAACAATACCTGGTCAGCGACGTCCTTATACCTCACGCCTTAGTTGAAGTAAAAAATAATTCTTTTGTGACCACGTGCGCAAACCTTTCGAACATCGACAAAGTCATAAATCTTCCTAACATCACAGTTGCACCCTTTGTCCCCGACCATTGTAACGAACAGGCAATAAACAATTTCAACGTTTCTGCGGATGACCGACAAAAAAGGGTTCTGTCCCTTATTAGAAAAGACCACTTAAATAACGAAGAAAGAGCGAAAGAAAGGTACGATCGAGAAATTAAAAATATATCTAGTTATAATTTAGGAGATAAAGTTATGTTAAAGATACCAAATCCAAATAGCTTAGAATCTAAGTGGGACGGTCCATACACTATTGTTAGATTAGGTTTTAACGAAAACTATGTAATTCGGAAATCAAATCGCAACCAGTTAGTTCACGCTAACAGACTCCGTCCTGCTAACAAACAAGATCCAAATTAGTTAATAATAATTATTAGTATAAATCGTGTAAAATATCATTTTATATAAATTCTTTCAATGTATTCATAAATCGCCAATAACCATTTTAAAATAAGCATATACTTCAATCTAGAATTATTCTAAATATAGCCATTAGTCTACAAAATCTTTATTATATTGTACAATTTCAAAAAATAAATAAAAAATAAAGTTTCTACTATATCATCGTCTAATCAAATAAAGTAGCCCTTATTAAAATTAGTAGTATAAGTCCCGTATTAGAAACTGAAAGTTTATATATACATATATTCTGAATAATTAATCTACCTTCTAGATTTCCCCCTTGTTCCTAACGCTGTATCATATTTTCCTATTCCATTGACATAGCAAATTAATTATCCCTCCATACCACCATCCTACCAGAGCACAATTAAATAGCCACGAACCTTAACGGTCAACAATATGTGTCTGCGAGTTCCTTAGAGAGTTGCAGCTATGGAAAAGTTCAGCACTTCTACAGAGCTAATACGAGAAAGAACAACCACACTTCCAGCTGAAATCGAGATGACAACGCATGATCTTCTATACACCTACTACTAAGCAGAGAGATTTGACGTGTTCTACAGTACAACGTTTCTTATCATATGTCCCAGGAAAACGAGATCCTGAAACTGAAACGAAACTGCAAGCTTCACAACGGCCTTAGCACTCTTTGACTCTACAATTCTCCGAAGTCAACAATACTTTCCTCTATACTTGGTGGAAGATACCAGGACAGATAATTGTCTTCAAGAAACGAAAACTAAATTCAGAAGAGCTACGCACAACAGTAGTACATACGAGAATCCTTCAAATTCTCCCGGATGTACTTCCTTACCGGGATCACAATACTCAACACTCGAGAAGAAAATCGATGACCATTATATCACTGCCGTCAACCTCGTGCATCTCAGAAGGCGAAGATGAAGACCTTGAGGTCCCCGAAACATCATTCAGCTCGCAAAGATCAGGCACTGACGCCTAATCTTTTTTCTAAGGGGGGAGGTGTTATATGACCCTCAACTGCAAGCGTGGAATCAGAGAGACAATAGCTACGTGCACATGTTCGTTCAGCACCATTCCGCCACCCGTAGCCCATAAATCTTAGTTTTTATATAAGTTTCTCAAGTTTTATATAAGTAACTAGCAGAGACACATTGATGCATTCAATTCTCGGACTCCATACTTACAACATCGCATCCTTCTATATTAAATTATAATTTAAGTCAGTATCTAAACCTTTAATTTGTATTTAAGACTATAATAAACCAATAATAAGTGCAATAACGAGTTTTGACTACGACCACGTAACATATGACAATAAAGTTGTGATGTTCGCATGAAATGAAGTGAGGCAATAAAACGACTGTGTGTCATTTCACACCTGGAAACTATTGTGATACATACAGCCTTTGACAATACTAGAGATTAATGTGTACGCTCACTGCGGTTTACACTAAACCTTAGTACAGTGATTGACGCTAAAAAAATAGCACATAATCATAACAATGGAAAACCTTTAACGTATATATGTAGGTAGTAAAATATTTAAATGAAAGGATATCAATCAGTTTTGTATGCACATCAGGCCATCAGTTTATTTTCGTTTTAACGGTTGAAACTTGTACCAAAGAAGAAATTATAGATTTTACTGGGAAAAAATATAGTGTAATTTGGTAATGGGGTTTCATATATATTAGAGTTTGAAAGTATTAAAAATACCATGTATTTCTAAAATACAAGTCTTCAATCATTACATATTTATTTTTGAAAAAGTGCTCCTGGTCAGTTAACGTTACACTCATGGTAACAGTACAGTTCGTAACTTTATGGTTACACTGATAATGTCCCGATGTTACACGATTATACTTCATGGAAAGTTATTTTTCAACCACAAATACATAATTGAATCCCAAAACATCGAGAGACGGATATCGTCTCCTTTAAAAAGTCAAATGAGATGGAACGTTTTTTTAACATATAATATATTCGGATTTCTATACGACCAGGACAAAACCGATTTGGTAGAGTTTAATATGTCAAGCACTTCATGCTTGACATATTCAACTCCACCACTTTCTTGTTTATTATCACTATGTTTCACCTTTATGGTAGTTTTATGGTAAAAACTAAGCTTTCAAGTTTAAGTATTTTATGTTTCATGCTTAGTTCAATGCTCATTGAAATGCTGTAAGTCAATAAAGTTAAAGAGTTTCTTGTTCACTAATACAGCTAATTCTAAAATGATTATTGATAAAGTGTAATGAGGTTCGTTATTAATAGGTAATATTACATACACAATATTTACTGTATTAAAAGAAAAGTTTAACTCTTCAATACTGAAACATTATAGGTAGGTACTTACATAAGTATAAAAACAGTAAATTAAATTCCATAGAGTATAATTCCATTGAGACGAGCGCTTGGCTGCGTCATATTTCAAAAATTACCGTCCTTGACTTATCCAACTTAAGTTATATCAATTCAAAAGTTGGACTATAGTAGGTAGGTTTAACTTTTAGTTCTATGCTGAAGAATAAGTCTATACCTACTCATATAGAAAAGGCTACATTATTTAATTTTTATAGCTTATAATATTTCTCACAGAATTTTCCATCCTAGAATAAAAATATTTCGTATTAGACACACATTCGATATTAATGTTTCGTTATGAAGTCTAGTTAAACAATTTTTTGATTTATTGCAGCTAGAATATACGTCCGACATCAAAGATATAACACCTAAAGTTTATTGCGAGGCAAATTTCAAAATTCGACGTTACACAGACGATATGTTTATAAATAATGCATGCACCACAAACTTTGAAGTTGTTCGGAATAGAGATGTCAAAACGTTGAAAAGAGCAGCAAAAGTTTGGTTTATGTCGGTAGCAGAGCAGCCCTGTTTGCCGATCAAAGTTTTATGTTGTCGCGAGCCGTGAAGCTTCATAGTCAGTTATGTTTCTTTTTTATTTCATTTTAATAGAAAACACTTTAAACATTATAATTATTAAAGCAAATGAGGTTTTCTAATGTAAAACTACGTAAGTTGTCTCACTTAATAACTCGGTGGAGCTGTTAAGTTATAAGTACAAGCTATCCTTATTAGCTTAACTAAAATACAAAACAGTAATAGTCTATTATAAAATACAAACTTATGTTTATGTAGGAGCAGTTCCTTCTAAACAGTGCGTAAATAAATTATATTTTGTTATCCAAGAACATCCGTGTGACAGCGAAGAAGAAATAATAGATCAATATTACAAAATGATAGAACGGCGTTTTTCTAAGAAACGATAATGATAACCCTTAGATCTGTTTCAAATTGTTTAAAAAATATACTTGCGTCAAACATGAAGATAGAAAATTTTAAAAGTGTTATTTTGGTCAGAAAACAAGTTAATAGTAATAAAAAAAGTAGAACTAACTATGCGATCGAGTGAAAAATATATCGCTTATTGGTCGTGGTCCACCCACTTTGTCCACCTGGGTGGAGCACAGGCAATTTTTCTTGCCCGTAGTCCACCTAATGTCCACCCAGGTGGACTACGGGGTTCATGCAAGTCTATCCGGGTGACCCGACGGTTCGTCAAAAAATACAAAAAAATGTAGCGGCGCCACCATTGTCATAGCGATAAATGTCAGCCGTTATTCAGGTGTTAGATATTTAATTTTTCAATTTTTCAATGTGGACGAAGTCGCGGGCCACTACCTGGTTTGTAATAAATATAGCTAAATGTTTTGCAACTGGGTGGTCATACAATATAAACCATTTAAATAGATATTAAAATAGTTTGACGTATTATAAAAATAAGTACCTAAGTTTGTTGTTGGTCAGTGAGTGTCCAATTTTACTAGCATATTTTGTTAGTACATTCCGTTTGTGAACAATATATATTCCGTGAACTCTTGAGTTTAAATGTCTAAACATTATATCCAGATTAGGGTATGTAAATCTCAAATGGCCGACAATAAATGTGTAAATTTGTTCGGGTCCGCCGCGGCAGAAGTGTCAAATTTTCTACGTCATTAAACGTGCTTCAAAATCCGAACTTTTTAATTTTTTACACAATTTCTGATGCGAGCTACGTCAGGTGATCAATCTTAACAGCACTCTCTAATTACGCTTGCAAAATGTATAATAATAGCCTCTCCCGGCTCAGACACTTTTTAAAGGCGTGCTTGAATTTGCAACATAATTTCAATATTATTTATTGTTTATGCATACGAGCACATATAGATAGATAGATAGATATACTTTATTGTACACAGAGTAACACAAAAAAAAAAAAAAATGCAAAATATGACAATGTACAATGGGCGGTCTTATCGCTAAAAGCGATATCTTCCAGACAACCTTATAATTTAAATCCCAATAGATTATATATTTTAAATAGTAAAATGTTGACGTTGCATGCTTCAAATTTATTTAGAGTAATCTATACTTCTACAAATACTAATCTTTATATGGTTATATAAAAATATTGTTGGTTTGTGTATGCTTCAAAAACTCGAAAAGTTCTGCACCGATTTTAATTCGGTTTTCACTAATGGAAGGAGGGATAAGCGGGGAAGGTTTTTATGTATAAAAATTGTACCCCGGGCGAAGCCGGAAGCGAGGTCGCTAGTATTATATAAAAAGGGAAACTATATATGTTTATATTCTGGTACTCATCCGATTTAAAAAAATTCTTTCACCAATTGTTAGAATAGAATTTCTTGTTGGACATAGGCTAAATAATTCCACGCGAGCGAAGCCTCGGGCACCAGATATCTAAAAATAAAGATCCAACGCTTGGCAAAGTATAATGTCAGACGTCAATAATGTATGTCAGGCGTTATATCCTTTCTTACCTAATAAATAATCTTGTAAAATTACTATCTAAATATTATGTGTTTCTGTTTTTTTCATACTTTAAGTACACTTATTTTTCAAGGCGGACTAAGTCACGAGCACCAGCTAGTGAAAAATAATTGCAAATATTCTTTATTTTCTCAAAAACTCAATGGCCCCTTACATTCAGTAAACCTAATAAATCAATCCCTTTAGAGCACGAGAAAACTAATCAACTCGAGAAAATGTTGTCAATGTTAATAAAAAGAAGTAATGTCCTGTTCCGCGAAAGTACCGCCTTTGATGTTAGGAATTTCTCGTGTTAGCGGTTGATTCATCCCAGACGGCTATTTTCGGAGCCGTTTCCATCTTCTGTTCTTTAGTTGCGGCGCGTGCGTGGCGAAAGCGCGGTTACATTTGTTTTGCTTTGCTCGTATAGTTAGAGCTATTAAAACGCTTCCATGTTGCAATATTTGACCACGTGGTCTCCGTGTACATACCACGCGTACAATCAAAATATTGACCCTCTTTTAAGCCGCATTCATGTTAATGCATACAAGTGTTCAACTATTTGCCTACACCATTAGCTGCCACTTAATGTCTAGGCATGCGGCCATTCAAAAAAATATATTGACTAATACCATCCATCGATGCGGTAAATCGTAATCAAACCAAGAATTTCCGATAAAACTCACGTTATGACCAATTAAAGCTACCAGTTTTTTAGAATTTTTTTGCTCATCAAACACCCGGTTTTGCTCGTTAGAGCCAATTTACTTAGGCCATTTTTTGTGGCAAGGGACAGGGCATAGACGTAAAGGGTGGCCATACGACAATTAAGAAGCTGTTAGAGTTTCAAAAAATGTCACCCCTTCGCGTATGCAGTACCCAAAAAGGGATTGGTTTTTTATCACCTGAGTTGAACGTCACAAAATGTTTATCGCCACTCGACGGCATGTTGATTTATGTTTCCAACCCTGTCGAGGAGCGAGACCCGACCGAAATGAATTAGATTGTTTAATTGGTCATTTATTTCCGAAGATAACGCCAACATGGCCGAGTGCTTTTGGGTCACTGAAGTGGCTCTCACACGGATAATCAAATTCAATTTCAATTTTTATTTTGAATAAAGCAATTTAATTTTCCACGTGTGCTTAAAAATCTCGGGATTCTAGAAAGTTTGGATGGTGTTCCTTTTCACAAGATGTAGCAGCTAAAGCAACTGCGAATAAATCCGGATGTCAGTCACTCTACAAAATCTTGATTGGTCGTGGATTTCCTCCCATACAGTTAGGCATTTCATGATAAATAAAAATAAATTTTATATAAATATTCCCAGCAAATTGGCTAACTGAAACCACTTTTAAATTAAAGTCCCATACATTTTTTGGAAATTAGAGAATAGATGTGTGGTTACTAATCAATTTAATAAAACCATAAACTAACTATTAAGTTTAAATTTATTAATCATAATTATGATAAAAACCGCGTACCTATCTCATGCATTATGGATTATATACGGAAAGTAAGACGAGGTTAAGACAAAAGAGACAAGAGTAGATTTAAAGACCGTCTAATCATCGGCTAATGACCACCTTACACTTTTCTTTTAAGCCCACCCGAGTGTCCAAAAATTAAAGGCTTATCTTAAATTATGCTTAATTGGAGGGTCTTAAAATACAGATTGAATTTCAAAAGGTTTGATTGATAGCTTTACGTTAGAGCGCTCTGTTACCGATAATAGCTTATGTAAAAATACGGATATTTATTGAACTAATTAACATAATCTGTGGTTAAATTCGTCTTCGTTTCAATAAAAGTGTTCTATTTTACGTGAAAAACCATATGTAGGCTTAGTTTTATCAGAACATTTATAGATATCTACAATCTGATATCTATATTATTATTTGTAACTAGGTATATTGATTAAGCTAAACAACTGCATTAGAAACGGATCATAACGAGAATTTAAAATCTAGAGTAGTTAATAAAATGATGATTTCTAGCTGTATGGATGGCAGGGAGGCTGGCTATCCACTGGAGATGTTATGAAGCTCCGTAACCGTAACCGTAACCGAAACTATCGGATATCCGAAATAAAAATCTATCTGTTACCGTAACCGAATCCGATATAAAAGATTCGGATAATTTCGGATAAGGGCGGAGTCTTACCACTACCGAATCATTACCACTCGCGCGATTCTTGCATAGTTTGTTTACAACTATGCAAACTATGTTTTTTAGTTGGTCATTGCGGGATTATATTACTTACAATTTTATATTTACGCGTATTTAATTCAAATATCCGTAACCGAAATTATCCGAAACTAACGGATAATCCGAAATAATTACATAACCGTAACCGTATCCGACACCGGTATAATATTATTCTGATATCCGTATCCGTATCCAGATCAGAAAATTTTATATCCATAACATCCCTACTATTCACTTGACTTGATAGTGGGTAACAGAGTGGGTACTGTCATCTATGTCTAAGCTCAAGCAACACGAAGGAAATTCAAGCGGGATTTTGAACCTGTTATGATTCAGTGTATGAAACAAGATGAAAAGAAAGTGCGATTGAAAATAAACAAAACTTATTTTAACATTTCGTTCATATGTTATCTGTCTGTCTTCCACACAAAATACAAATTGCAAGACATGTTCTACGCAAACAAAACTGCGATCAAGTATTATTAATAGTATTTTTTTTTAAATAAGCAACAGATTCCGATGCGATTTTCACCATCAAATTATACGGTGTAATAAGTTTTTAATACAAACTAAATAAATTTATATCCTAAGCAAATAAATAAACACAGATTTTTATTAACAAGCTCACCAAAATTAAAATTGTTTTGGTATGTTAAACATATTTAGATCTTTATGTTAACTGTCCAAATCGGGCGCAGGTCGTTTTATATCTGTATCTGCATTATATAATTATTTACAATATATTATATCCCAGTCCGAAATATGTGGGCTTTATAATTATATCTTCGAAGAGTATATATTATTCTTATATATATTAGTTTCCACGTTTTCCTTGGACGTTGAGAGAAATATACCATTATTGTCATTCACACATGAATTTCGAAAAATATTCAAAGTTGCAGGCTTGACAGGAATTCGAACTTGCGTTTGTCCATTAGGCAACTGAGTGTTCAACTCCCTAAACTATCACTGGCATCGTTGTTATTTATTAAATAAATTTAAATATTTTAGTAGATCATTAAAAATAAACGTAACAAATTGAACAAATATTTAAATTTTCATCATGAACATCACGATAAATAAGGAAAATTTATTTTCCAATTTATAATCGACAGCAACATTATAAATCTGGGGACGTAATCGAACCCGTGTTAATATTCAGTTTCGGTTTCATAACGAATGCTTTATGAATTTCGCTTTAAATAGAGATTCTATTATGTTATTTATAGAGTCGAACGGACGTTATATATTATACAACTAATAACAACGCATTTGCATTTTACTGTTTGTTTTCTCTTCTGATAATATTGCCTTTAGGGCAAAAAGTTAATAATATATTATGGAATTTGTGAATGTTGTTTTATTCATAATATTTCGACACATAAACGAACTTTGGTGTTCTTCTTTCCAATACAAGTTTTATTCTTTTTTTTAAAATGCTACTTCTACAATACAAGTTCCGCTATATAACCTTACAACATTACAAAAAAAAATCTGGATTGTTTCTGATAATGCAGCTAACTATTAACAGACTACGTCGAAGTTTTAATAACAGCACAGTCAAATAGTTATTCGCTACAAACGTGACATTATACAAAGAACAAGAAAGTTATTCGAGACCGTAGGATTTCCGGACTGCAATATCAAAACAGAAAGCCGCTTCGTTTAAGGAGCTAAGGACAATAGACGCATTGTTTTCCAAAGCTCCGTCACAATGCGTGTACTGTTCTCCCATTTCTCACTTAATTCAGTAAAATCTCCCAAATGAAGTACCGTCTGAGTGGCAATCCCTAAATTCCAACAGTGCTCAAGAAATTGTAGCGTTTAATCAAACAAAAACTTTGGCCCTTCTAAAAACAATGGACCTCTTTGTTTCTTGTAATATTTACAGCTGTGCACATAACGTTAGCCACTCATGTGGCTCTCACATTTTTTAATCATTACAGAGAACCTCTCCATATATTTTTCATGAAACGATCTTTATTAGGTCACTGAATCTATTACTGCGTGTCTCCGGGAACGTCACGTTTCCTCCGAGATTCGGCACTTTTTCCACGGCTACGTGCCTCTTTGTCTGCGTAAACTTGGCGAAAAAAAAAGACAATTAAATATTCAGACTGTTAGTAAGTTTATCTCAATATTTCACTAAATTGGTACTATCCGTGACAGTTTCTTACATATTACCTACACAATTGTAGGGTAAGTTTGTAACGCTCTTACGAAACAAGAAATGGGTCCAATGAAAAGACAATAATTCACCATTAAGATATTAGAGGGTCGCATAAAATGTGTCTCAAGTATGAACCGTTGAATGGCTCGGGATTCTGGCGAAATGGTTCGTAGCGAACTCTGGCCAACGTCAATGGAATAAAATAGAGATGGCCATCGGATGTGGGCGGGAATGAGACAGTTAATTCTAATTATGGCCGTATTGTGAGGCGAAATTTTATTGCTATCTCATTGGCGCGTTCATTACGACTCAGACCTAGTAATTGTGTTCTATTGTGTGCGAGTCCGCAGTCGAGGTCCATTTTTCTGCGAACCGTGTGAATCTGGGATGAGGGGACAATTCGCATAAAAACGACGCTGATTTCACAAATTAAATAATTCGTAGCTTAAAACTGTCCTGGAAAGAAAAATCAATGGTGTTAAGAACCTGCGTTTCTTAAAATCAAGAATGATAATTCGAAAGTAGGTGATTTACTTACGTTACTATTTTCAAGTACTTACTTTCAATATGACCTACTAAGTTCAATAAGATATTAGTGGTTAGACTTGAATTAGAAGACTAACCAACGGACAAGACAAGACCAGCTTCCGTAAATTTAGACAAATAATGGTCTCCTGGGTGTTTGCTAAAAGGATAACAAGATAAATACTCGTAACTAGCGTTATTGTGCATCTATTTTGGTCTCAACACACGTTGGCCTTTAGACAACCATTGATGGACTCTAAAGTTTCATCGCGGCCTGTCGGAGCGATTAGCGGCTTGACAGCTAATTTATATACTCAAAGTTACTATTCTATTCCCGGAGGGAGTAACATAGATGACAATATTAACAGACAGGACAGAAATAAACTAGAAATATTTTTTTCTTAAATCTCATGTAAGTACACGTACCTAAGCACTGCTCTAGTAGGTATTTTAATACATTTTTACATTATTTATGAATTGTAATATGATCTCCTAGAACGTTGTTAAAGGATACATAAATATGTTTACTGATCTATAAAAAAGTACCTACTTATTTTAAGTTTATTTCTAAGTATCAAATGATTTTATAATATAAAATATTTGGCTTCACAATTAGAACATGAAATCTGATTTTATCTAATGCGACAGATGTCTTTGCCATAATCATTTAATTTACCCGCACAAAGATCGTCAATAAATAAATAAAGTTAAAATGTACTGGCTTCATGCAACAAACAGTATCATTATCAACAATAATGGCGGCAGCTGCGAGAAGCTCACACCTCATTGCTTTTTCCGTGACATTGGGCGATGCCATAAAAGATGTCGAGTTTTGTAATAATATTCGAGTCGCGAAATGATTTATTATGGTTAGTAGAAGTGGGAGTAAAATATTAACTTTTATTCACATATTTCTGCTTATTTATAATTTTTTCATTTTTTTTTTCATATTTCCTCAAAGACGTTTATAATATATCTATAAAGATTACGAAACAATTCAATAGGACAAGTCGTTCAGACATGACCGTATATTAAAAATATCTATGTAAGATTAATATTATGTATAATTATTACACTCCACAGACACCTCAATTTAAAAAAGATGTGGACACAAACCACACTTTCACTTTGTAAATATCATTACTAACATAGTTTTTTTTTTTAATTTTTCTTGTATTACTAACACTATATGACTATATATAACAATTTAAACACAAGCACAATAATCGCCACAAGTTTCTAAACAAAACATTTTTTTTGTATGAATATAATCTTATTGTATTTATTACGCATATGAAAAATAATTTGTTTATTACCGGTATCCTCTAAGAGATTACTAGTTACACATTGTCTACATTAACCTAAGCTATACATGGGTGGCGTATACTCAACAAACCCCTTCGACGCTAAATCTGGAAACAATTTTCAAAATCGTCTCGCTTGACAAGTAATTTTAGTACAAATTGCTTTAACATCTCACCTATTTATTTCACGTGCTTGTTAAGTATTTAAATATTTAAAGCGCCAATGGAAAATATTTTCAAACTTTCCTCTGTTTGTGTAGTCATTCAACTAATGTAGCCGGAATTAAATTTATTTAAAACAAATGTGTTCCTGAACTTGTTTTTAAATTAAAGTCTTGATGGTAGGTGGCTACCGTCGCGTATAACACACCACAGGTGCTGCGAGTGCGGTGCCGACTATATTAGGATTAAGGATTACGATTAAGGATTGAAAAGGGTTAGGGAAAATGGGGGACCCTATCTGGCCTTAAGTCAACATCTATCTAAGTTCTGAACTTTGTTGTTTTTACAATTTATTTCATCTTTTTTAGCATTATTTGTGACATGTGAAATATTATGTGAAAGAAACCGAAATATTATCGCACACGGTATACACTCACGAAAAACTGTTATTCCTATCTCTCTAAAAGCTGGGACAGTATTATGTCATAAATTACCCTACGACGACACACTAAAATAGCGTAACACCCCAATGCCATGGGAACGGAGGACCATAGTAGCGACCCCATGCGCTAAACGCCTACAAATCCGTTCGGATTTAAATCAAAAAGACATCGAAGGGAGACGCCAAATCGATTAGAGACGCCCGTTCAATAAACAATTTCAAAGGTTAAAGAAATTTCTCACAAATAATAAATGCATCAGTCACGCCATGGCTGACTAAATTGGAAGGAAGATTTTACAATGGGAAAGAGGGACGAATCCGGAAGTAACGTAGATTTTTCCCTATTACTCAAACAACAATAGAATAACCGTCAATGCTTACCAGGAGGCTGTACAACGTCTTTTGTTTAATTAATTAAAATACGGCAGATATAATTAAGGTGAATTTTGAGGAGTGATAGCGCACCCTACCTTTAAAATCTAGATAAATGGAGCTTATTTGTTTTCGCGAATTCACCGTATGAAATTTATGATCCTTTGAATCTTTTGAAACTAGTTGGACTTAAATTCCTGCGACCGTGTTGTATTCTAATTGATATTGCACTGTTTCTGCTACATCGCACTGAGGTGAATTCGATTAATATTGTTTCACTGTTGATTGAACGCTAGATACATCCGCAAGTCATCGGTCACTCTGACAATATTCTCGATAGACTAAGAATCAATCGCGCGTTACCAACACCATACTACCAGCCCACGAGTCCCATCAATCAGAGAACATTCGCACAACGACTGATAATGTAACGCCAACAACCCAACATTTAATTGGTGATGGATCACTCCGAACTCCGACAGACGAATTTCATGGCCTTCGAATATCATATTTCGCGTAAAGAATTTTTTCATTCGCTCCGACCGTGCATATATTCGATACGGATTTATTATTTTCGTCTTTACGTCTTACCCTCTTTGGGTTCGGAAGCGATACGTAAAATGACGGAAGATATTATGAAAAGCGGTAATGGGGGAAAATTGTACTTTATTCGATTTTGATATACTTGATGGTAGATTTAGGCCTTGCTGTCACTCAATGGAACCTCGACAATTTTAGAACCATTAAATCCCTTGGCACATAAGGTTGTTTTTTCATATAGATAAACAGCTAGACAAGATAACAAATATTTGTCACGTTGGGTGTTCTTTTATTGAGAGGTAATCTAAATCAAACAAAAAGGACTTCTGAGGTAGCACTCGCAGCAGGTTTGCTAAGTGATAATAAAGATATATTTTATTAAAACAAAAAATGTTCATTTTGTTTGAACCAACATTTACTTATTTTGTTCAATACCTAGTCAAAGTTTAGATTCAAGCATAAGTTTAAAAGTAAGACAAATTAAAATACATTACAAAAACTAATTTGTACCACTTTGTCCCTTAAGATATTGAATTTTGTTATTCAATTTATAGTGGGGTATATCTATTACCGCTTTTCATGTGTTTTGGGAGCGATCTCGCCCACATCACCAATTACCTATTCGATAAGAGACTTATTTATAGCCCTCGCCGTTGGGTTGAGCACAGAATTAAAATTCATTGTTTCTCTTATCCTGTGAACAAAGATATACCGAGGTCACAAGATATCTATGTCTTATCTTAGTAACAAGAATAGCCTTTTAAAGAAGAGGGAACGAATGTAATCGCGGTGGAGGAATAATTATTACGTGATCTTATAGCTTTTAGAACAGAATTTCTTTTGGTTTATTTGTTCCAAAGTTAATTTTAGAGGTGCCATATCGGATTTCATGAATGCTCAATTCACAGTTATAGACATTTCGACTATCGGTGATTAGATCACAATGGATGATAATGTTTATAACTTTGAAGTCACCATAAAATGACTGTAAAAGTTTTAGTAGACAAAGCAATCGCAGTTTTTATTAGGTCGGTAGATAGTACGAGATAAGATTTAATTTAGTGAGTGAAATTTGAGAGAATTACTTTTTTCTTTGAAACTAAGTGAGTGGGAGATGATTTCAAGTATCAAACGCATTAATTACTGTTTTCTGCAAACGTGCGCGCCTTAGGGATTATTTTATTTGACACAGTTGATAAAACTATGTCGACCTCTCATTCTACAATATCGTTAGGAATTTGATTAGTAGCAGGGCAGATAGCGTTTTGTGGTCATAAATTGAGCAACCCGTCTGGCGACAGTAACCACCGTCTTCAAAAAGACCACCGTGAAATAACACCAAGTGTGCTGTTGTGTTTCGGGGTGTTTCAATCCTACTCCCAGATAGTCTTTAGGCAAGACTATTTAAAAAAAAAAACCCAACGTAATATTTGTAAAACCAAAATCTTAAAATAAACTTGGGCATACCTAGAAAATCCGTTGAGAACAGAATAAAAATATTTATAAATTTACAACCTGTGTGGCATATGAATATTAATGATTTAAATATGATTTTTTTTTACTTCACCGTTCATTTTTGTCATTTCGCAAACAACAGATGAGGTTTTACATGAGACTCGGTACTTAAGTGGGACGTGGCACTCATGTGGTAAATATGCGCATATTTGTATAGTATTGTATGTTAAACGATTCACCTACCACACCACAAATAGCGCTGTATGAGATGGGATGCATCCGTTCAGTAACCGCTGACCTCTGACGCATTAAAGCGACAGGATCCGAGGCATTAGCGTTGTCTCCTGTTTCGAAACAAATGTATATATTTTTTTCATTTTTAATATACACAGTGAAACGTCCGTCACTGTCAAAGCTGAAATTACACGCTGACAGTTGAGCGATATTGACAATAAGACTTGAAGCGAAATTAGCACTAAGCATGAAGCCGATTTTAATTAGTTTCGTTGTAGCTGCAGCCTTTGACATGTCTGTGGTGGAGGTGAAAAGATGGGGTCAATAAAATGATGGACAAGTTAATGACAATGCAGGCATTTGAATACTGACTTCAACAATCGATATAATTGAAAATGCAATATATCAT
Organism: Synanthedon andrenaeformis; assembly: GCA_936446665.2. Classification (NCBI taxonomy): domain Eukaryota; kingdom Metazoa; phylum Arthropoda; class Insecta; order Lepidoptera; family Sesiidae; genus Synanthedon; species Synanthedon andrenaeformis. The sequence continues at coordinate 4,053,516 of OW387781.2, read as the reverse complement.
TACTTGGTTCTTCCTATTGAATTTATGGTTTGAATACAATTCATTTTGAATGCTTATAGGATAAAATATAATATAAAGAACTAGCGGTCCGCTCCCGGCTTCGCCCGAGGTGCATTTTTTTTACGTAAAAACCTTCCCTGATTATCCCTCTGTCCATGAGTGAAGACAGAATTAAAATCGGTCCAGCCGTTCTCGAGTTTTGCGCTTAGCAACACATTTAGGGATTCATTTTTATGGTATAGATTAGATATAAATAAAACTAAGCAACATTAATATATAGAATTATAATACATATAAATTACATTTTTTTTATACTAGGCAGGTTATCATTGACTGTAACATAAGAAGATTAAAATTAAGAAATAAAGAAATTTTAAAAAAATTATTTGTGTAACTCGTTTACTTTTATAATTTATTGTGTATGTACCATTACATTTTTGGAAAGTATAACTGTGAAATTAATGTTAATTTTTAATATTTTTAAATATCTACAATCTGCATGAATATTGGTTTTGTAATAATATTATTAAAATATTATATTTTTTATTTCACCATTGATATAATGCTCAAAGGCGTGACTAAAATAGCGTTCTTCTTTTCTTAAAGTCTTGTAAGTAATGTATGTAACATCAACTAAAATGTATCGAATGACGCAGTTAAAAGAATTAACCATTTGTAACTTTGGACGTTTCCGGCTTTTTACTCTTCGATGTTACCTTTAAAGAAATTTTAGGAAGATTTGTGGCGTGGTTATGTTGGTATTAAATGGTAAAGATGCATTTTATTTATTGTCCTAATTTTAAAAACATTCATACTGTATACATAGTAAGAAACATTTGTTCTAACCAAGTATCATGAAAAATGCCATAGGTATTAAGAATTATTTGTATTGCTCGATTTGTCCTCAGATTACAGAGTACACCAGAAACCGCGTTCAAAAACAAGATGCGATAACAATTTTAGTATGAAAAAAAAATTGCAAATAAAATACACATGTAATTGGACTATAAGTAATTGGACCTAAGATATAATCATATCATATTTATTCGTGGACATTTTTATATTCGTATGTCGGAATGCCATTAAGCGTTACAACTTAAATAATATCTACTTCCGTTTGTTTACATGGAGACTATCTCAAGCAACTGAAACTGAAACTATCCTAACTAATAATATAAAATACGAAAGCGAGTTTGTTAATTTGTTACCCTTTCACGCCTTAGGTAACTACTCAAACGATAATCATGAAATTTTGCATTCATTTTTTCAGGGGTACAAAAAAGTACATTTCATTACCTTTTATGGAAAAAAAAAAAACAACTGTGTGAAGAAAGCATAGGATGTCGTGGGCAAAAGCTAGTTCTTAATAAAAGTAGGTCTGTTTCTAGCTTCAGTTTTGTGTACGTTGAGGATTGCTCGTTGTACTGATTTTGAAGATGTATCAAAATTTGAGCCGATACGTATTGTAGCTTAATATTGGCTGAAAATATTTGATCGCTTTCAAAAGTACTAAAGTATATTATAATGTATATGTAAATGAATGAACTAAAATAGCACGGTGCTTTCATAATTTTGTTTTCTTTGGACGCGGGAGCAGACTGTATTTTTGCTAATTCATCGCCTCTTCACAAGATAAGTGGCGGACGGCGCGCTTCCGGATGTCGAGATTTTTTTCTCTAACTTCTCGAGAGCATCGCAAAATGTCTTTCCAAACGACTTTTTCTCTCTTAAGTACTTTTTGACATCCTTTTGGTCGTGCTATGGCGTAGCACTTAAGTGCTTGTATATTATGCTTGTGTTTGCGATTTTATTCTATTTACTAATAAGTGTGTACATTACCTAATTGTATTTGAGAAACACGACAATTTTAAGTATCGCATGCAAATTAAAGTATCACTTAATGCGAGCATATTGCTATACTTGAAACTATAGTAAAAAATACAAAATATAAAAAAATATATTAAGATTTTTTTCTGTTAGTTTTTTTAATATATCCGTAAAGTTTCTTTCATATTTGGAGAGTATATCATTCCAGTATAGTAGTGTCAGGGAACAATGCGTATTGCAGTCATAAATTGTGTAGCCTGTCTGGTGGAGTAGTAGACCCTTTACCGAAATTTAATGTGTAGGTACAGGAAGTACATATTATTATGTTTAGTAGTAAGTGAGTTAGGAATGCTAGAGCCTTCTGCCCTATCCCCCACCTAATCCCTTCTTCTTAATCCCACTAAGGTCGGCAGAGTAATAGGCGATTGTAGTCACCTCCCATCAAGTGGACAAGTCACTTTCTGGCGACCTTTAAATAGAAAAGACTGAATACATTTAAAATAATCGCGAGAGGCTAGCTTATTTTTTTTTTACACTAGGTATCGTTTTATAAATCTTGTTAATATAAGTGCTGTTATATTAACAAGATGGTAAAGTTACAAATAAAAAAATTAAATTCAAATGACGAGAAAGAGACAAACATACTTTATAATTATAAAGCAAGTTATTTTCTTTTTTTTTACCCAATATTGCGCTAAATTTATGCGTCATTGAACCGTAAAATTAAAAAAATTCAAGAGAGACATTGTTATTTTCAAATAAATTTAAAACAATCTAAAAACAACATATATTTTTATTGTATAAACTGGGTATTTATGAAGGAATATTTTAATACCTAAAACTGGTTATATGACTAATTTATATATTATATTTTTATGTTCCATTAGGTAACGTCCAAAGTTAAGATAGAGTTTGACTATTACTTAATTATCATTTACTTACAATATTTTATGGACCAGTCTCATTCAAAATGTAAATGTTCCATTGAATGTCACAACACAGTCCAAACACGTATTTAATCCAAATATTTTAGTGGCACAATCCAAATATTATTCAAACACGTGTTAATTTTTAAATTTCGCGCCAAACACCGAGATCTGTGGGCCAAACATACATCCTCCCCAAGCGAACGATAGAGGGCAACTGATGAAGGAAATCTGTCTGGTTGGTCGGATAGCAGTCTAGACGAGAGGCGGGGACCAGAGGGGTAGGAAAGAGACAAGGGATGTGCGCGCGAAAACGAACGAACCCCTGTATTTTTTTTTACAAAAAAATAAAAATAAAGCCTTTATTTATATTATTTTAAAATAGAAATACTCCGTAAATCGTAACGGACGGACAGCCACAAAATATCAATTATGAAGTATTAAGTATTTATTAAAGTTTAATTTTAGTAAAAAGTTTTCAATATTTTCATATTTGTTTTACCTACTTTTCGTTTTTTGTGAAAAATGTTAACAAATTTAATTAAGTAGTTTTTTCTTTAAATCTCCACAATTTAACCGCTCAAAAATAATATATTACAGGGTGAGTTTATTTTTATTTAAAATAGTATACCTACATAATAAGAATAACCTTCACCATCGGTACCTCGCTTTCGGGGACTTAAATAGAGTCGGCGGAATATAAGATTTTAAGATCAAATATGTGAATAATAAAAAAATAAAAATACATTTTATATCTATGTATGTAAGTATAAAGGCAGTGTGCAATTTACAGTCAATATAGTTGTCTATTAGGAATTCATTTGTGAAGCAAAAAATAGCTTAGAACAACGAGCTCTAATAATAAATTGTCTGGACGATTGGATGTAAGCCGTATTGATCTAGTAGAAGTTAAAGCCAGAGTGTATATTTTGGTAAACGAGAGAAACACACTGCGCAGACATATATGTTGCTACTTTTGGAAACTATTAAATATTCAGCAATATGAACACGGTCGAAGTGCATTTGTATAATTTTATCTAGAAATTTTATAAATTAGTTTTTATTAGAGTTTCACCGTGACATTTTCATTTATTACTAACTAGCTAGCTGGTGACCGCGACTTCGTCCGCGTTGAAAAATATATAATTTTTCACTTAATACTTTGGGCAAGCGTTAGTTTTTTATTTTATTTTAGATGATAACTTGGGAACAACAACAAGTCCATTCTTGTATCTCTGACAACATGTATTCAAAATTTCATTATGATCGGTTGAGCAGTTAAAGTATAAAAAGGTAACAGACAGACAGACAGATACTTTCACATTTATAATATTAGTAAGCTAATTATAATTAACTATCCAAAAAATTACAAGTCAGGAATTATAAGATATTTATAATGTTAAACGCAATGCGTGATTGAATTTGCTAACAAAAAACACAGAAAGCTGATTAATTAATTGTATTAACGGATTGCTAACTAATTAATTATAATTATGCAAATTGATTATATTTAGATATTAGTAAAATAAGCACGCTATACAAAAATAAAGCTAATTAGAAAAACTAATTTAAAATTACAATGGTTACATATAATATAAAATAGGAAAAATAGAGATATTTCATAACCTTTTAATAATAGGTAGGTACAAGTTACAATAAAATATTAAAATGTCTAAATGAGATTAAGTCACCACATACAATGTTATTCTTCTTAAAATAAGAGATGCGGGCGATGTGAAAAATTGATGCTCCTATGACACATCATTTTAATATTACACAGCATAGTGGCACTGAATAATAGAGCACACATGATATAGCAAAATTTACAGCATGAAGAATAATTTGTTACTAGGGCTTTAGTCGTTAAATAGTACTTACATGAGTTGAAAGTAAAATACTGGTTATTTTACTAAATAAAATGTAGATGGCATTTTCAATTTTAAAAATTATTTAACAGTTACAAAAAAAATACACTATCCTCGAAAGCATATAAAATTTTAAGGGATTTTTTTATCAAACAATACTTCGATTTTCAGCGTCAAATACAGCTAAAATACAATTGAAAATCAAATACAGCGATCCAGATCGAAATTTTTTTTTACTATAAATCACTCTTTCAGCTACAATTGTCTAAACAAAATTTATGGGATTGTATATAAATATTTCAACTTTCAGAAAAGGTTTCTTTGAAGCAATCCGTCCAAGTAAAGGCATGTCAAGACAGAGCAACAGGACATTTGACGGTGACATGTTAATCGCAAACTCAGTGTTTGTAACTAAGAAATGAAGTGCCAGTTAATCCCTAGCGCCAAGTTAAGCTTACAAAATCTTCCGACGAGATAGAGCTTTCGCTTGTTGTTTGTTGGCTCGGCGCCGCCCTGTGTACAGTTTATTATCAGATATACTCATGTCTCTACATACAGGTGTAGTTGTATGTATAGGAAATAACAAAGGTAAAGAGCCCTAGCTTTGTTCCAAGCGTACACACATATGTATGCATAAAGTGGATTATTCAAATCTAGAACAGCGTGGGTTTAATCTATTCTTGCCAACAGTTATTCCTATTTTTATAGAATGTCATGGCACTCCCATTCTTCACCACTCTTTAAAATCTTGCCAAAAACGACAGCTGCTTAAATCAAAAGTATACTAGATGACCGACACACTAAAAACGACATAGAAAGATCTAAACGAAAAGTCAGTAGGTTTTGGAATCAAGCATAAAAATCAAAAATTAAGATGTGTAAATAATACAATAATCTGGACAGCCCATAATATTATAGTTACATTGTATAGTTTTCTATAAGTATTACTATTAAGCGAAGTCTATTACACTTTGTCATAAAAAAATATATACTTACTTACTTAATTGAAAAGTCAACAATTTGTGAAACAGTTTACTCGGGGCATAATGCAAATTATAGCCTCCATAAAACTATTCACGACACATAAGTGGGATCATAAATTATTAGCTGCACGAAATCACAATTTATTATAATCATATAGGAAAAGTTAACTGTAATAAAAAAAATATTTTGTCACAAGAATACTAATAATGTACCAATAATTATTTTGTGATATTTCTGTTAAGCTTAAAAATAATAAAATTGGACATAATTGAGGAAACAGATTACTTATTGTGCTGAACTCGGACATAATTTTAGTTTTTTTGAGAAAAAAGTTTTTTAAAACAACGCCTCAGATTATAATGCAAAAAATATTAAAGAGAAAAATATCCTAAAATACAAACGCTTTCACAACACAAGATTTATAAATGTACCTACCTATGTATATTTCGATCCATATTTTATAATAATAGGTTCTTCATGAAATTGGAGCTTGTAAGTGGAAAATTACACTACTTTTAGCATCAGATGTCTTGTTTGCTACATTTCTCTCTAATATAATTCTATGACGTTATTATAAAAATTGACAGACAGTCCCTGTTCGCGCATTGTCATAAAAGCGCAGCCCGACTGGCGGCAGTTGCGCTACCATTTTAATAATACCTATATATAATGTGTTATGTATAAGTATATGTTAATTAATATACTTATCCATAAACAGTATAAATTAAAGTCGCTGTTCGCCTCTGTCTGTCCGCATGTCCTAACCCCCTAAACCACGCAATTGATGCGGTTTTCATAATGAGTTAGATATTTTTTACGGAAGGTTTATATATATGTTTTTTTAATAAGTTAAGTTTAATAATACTTTGGTCTAGTGGCTAGTAACCCTAGCTGTTAACCAAACGGTCGCGGGTTCGAATCCCGCTAGGGGCAAATGTTTGTGTTAACATTTACCTTTGTACCTGAGTCATGGATGTTTGTATTTATAATATGTATGTATTTACAAAAAAAAAGTAATCTATGTATTATATCAACTGTCTGGTATCCATAATACAAGCATTAAGTTGCTTAGTGTGGAACTAGATGGTGCTGTGTGGAATGTGTGGAGATATTTATTATTATACACATTTATTCATTTATTCTTCTTAATTCTAGGTTTTTTACAATATATATATATATATATATATATAAACAATAAATATTATAAAAAACTTAAAACTAGGTAGCCGCTGGTAGCGGGGCAAGGCCCAAGCTACCGGTGGTCCTGACAATACGCGCCGTGTCAAGGAGTACCGCCTTCTGAATTTGTCCCTTGATCCAGCCATCTAGCGAGAGCTTCTTGAGGTGTTGGTCGAGGCTCTTCGCAATAAGACCGTTCGCCGAAACGACTATCGGTACGATGATTGTCGAATCGACATCCCACATGGCGGTCACCTCGTGAGCCAAGTCTAGGTATTTGGACAGCTTGTCCTTCTCGGCTTTCACAAGGTTTTCGTCATGTGGAACAGCAATGTCGACAAGCATCGTCCGCCGCTGGGATCGGTCAATAACCACGATGTCAGGCTTATTGGCGACAATAGTCCTGTCCGTGATTATCGAGCGGTCCCAGTAGAGCGTAGCATGACCATTTTCGAGAACGGGCGTAGGTACGTACTTGTAGTACGGCACCTCAGACTCGATAAGACCGTATCGAAGGGCAAGTTGCTGATGAATGATCCTGGCTACTTGGTTGTGTCTATGCAAATACTCGCCGTTAGCAAGATGACCACAACCGGAAATAATATGCCTGAGTGTTTCTCCAGGACGGCGGCGGCATGCCCGACATATGTCGACCGTACCGTCCTTCAGGATATATTTCCGGTAGTTGTTCGTCTTGATAACTTCGTCCGCAATTGCACAGACAAAACCTTCGGTTTCCCCAAACAGGTCACCGAAACGTAGCCAGTTCACCGACACGAGCGAGTCTACATCAGGTCCCGTCAGGGCCTTGTAGAATCGCCCATGCAGCTCCTTGCTCTTCCATATACCCTTACGATCTTCAGTGCTCAGAACTACTAGCCTACGCCAGTTCTCGTTTGCCAGAGATAGTGGCGTGAAGTTTTTGTCGATTGCTACAACGTCGCGTTGTATCCCACTCTCGTTGTTTAGGAAATATTCCCTAAGACTGTACACCTCACGGTTATGAAGGTTCTTGGTGCTTAAAAAACCGCGACCCCCTAATTTCCGTGGGATGTACAGTCTCATAACAGATGAGCGTGGGTGTAGCATGCGATGCGTTGTGAGCAATCGACGAACCCTCCTATCTAAGCCATCGAGCTCAGTTTGAGTCCACCTTAGTATGCCAAAGGAGTATGTGAGTAAGGGCATAACCCAGCCATTAAAGGCGCGTACCTTGTTACCTCCTGATAAAAGACTGTTAAGAACTTTTATCAGGCGATTAAAGAAACGTGTCTTTATTGTCTGTTTTACTTCCTTATCACTAATACCCAACGACTGTGACATACCAAGGTATTTGTATGTCTCAACTTCGGAGAGGGATCTAAAAGTCTTTGCATTTGAACATGCATGACCGCGCACTTATCTACACCAAAATCCATCCTGATTGCGTTACTGAAACACTGAGTTGTTTTCAGTAACTCTAACAGGTCATTGGGTTTTGGTGCAAATAGTTTAAGGTCGTCCATGTACAGAAGGTGAGAAATGACTTCACCCCCTCTCCGCAGTCTATAGCCTAGCTTTAAATTTCTCAGCAGAGTACTGAGAGGATTTAAAGCTAGGCTAAACCACAATGGACTCAAACTGTCGCCTTGGAAGATGCCTCGTTCTATCTTTATCGTGTCTCGCAGACCAGCGGCGCTTCCCCAATATCCAGGTTGACGAAGGACAGTGGTCCACTGCCCCATACACATAGCTAAGAAAGATCTTAGAGTCGTATCAATTTTATATAACTCTAATATCCTTCTCAGCCACGAGTGGGTCACCGAATCGTAGGCCTTCTTGTAGTCAATCCAGGCTACCGAGAGAGCCCCGCTGTTACGCCGGACACGCTGGCAAATGGTCATATCTATGAGGAGGAGCTCCTTAGTACCACGGGACCCAATCTTACATCCATTCTGAGCTGTGTCCAAAATTTTGTTTTCTAATATGTGTAAATTAATTTTTGTTCTCAGAATAGATGTAAGTAGTTTATAGATGGTGGGTAAACATGTGATAGGTCTGTAATTTTCGGCTTCCGTGGTACTACCAGATTTATAGAGTAGAGAGGTGATACCAGTTGTCAAAAAGATTGGGAGAGTACCTAACTCTAGTGCTTTTTGGAACTGCATTGCCAAGCATTCGTGCGAACATGGAAACATTTTAATCCAGAAATTGTGCAATCCGTCCGGTCCAGGGCTTTTCCAGTTCTGGGTAGAACGGACTGCACAACTTATGTCTAATTTGCTAAAAGTAATCGCCTTCATGGTTGTAATAGGTTCGCACGCTTGCTCGACAATGTGTATCCAGTCACCCTCAGTATGCTCGTCGGACGCCGACCAGATATTACGCCAGAAGTTCAACATAACTTCTGGGTCAGGTGGGTGTCCGACGTTCATACTTTGGTCGGTCTTCTCCCAATCTCGGTATACCCTTCTTTGGTCACTTTGAAAGAGACGATTCTGTCGGTACCTATGCACCCGTTCTTTATATCGTCTCACACGGTTTGCCAACGCATAAACTTTTTGTTTATAATAGTCAATGCGTTCCGTTGTCGAGGCCAAGTAGTCTTTTGATTTTATATTTGTACCTACAAAGGCCTGGGCAACGAAACGCATGACTCGGGGTCTATGGTTTCCCCTACTAAAAGAAATTAATTTTGCAATGAGAGTCCTGAATGTACCAATACGTCGCTCGATTCGCACTTGCCATGCAGGGACATCCTCGGCGTTACGCGTTGCCCGATCAGTGTTTAAAAATTTGACACGTGCAACGCGGCACGCCGCGATGGCCCCGCAGTACAAAATCGAGTGAGTATCGGTTAAGTCTCTGCTGGCCCTTATATAAGGGGTCAGCAGAGTGTTCAGGGCTCCCATCAGTGCAATATTATGTTTATGTGTTGGCAAACGTGGGAGACATGGTCTAAAATTTGGTGTGGTGCGGTACTGCAAAACCGCCTCTTCCAAAGCCCTCCTCAATTGCTCTTTTATTTCGATACTTACATCCGTGTTCGCACTATCAATCTGCTCAATATTAGAGTCGGCAAGCAGCGCCGTCGATGTCGGGATGTCAGTCGAATCTGGTATCGATAGCGTAGCTGGTAGGTCCTGTATCGTTTCAGAGACTGTGCGAGCAGGTTGTGAGTCCAGTATTATTATTATTATTATTATTATTATAATAAGTTAAGTTTTTTAATAAGTAGAAGAAAAAAAAACAATATTTTGTAACCAAAATAAATTCATATGGCTTACGTAGACCGAACCTTAAGAGATAGGTACACAAATGTGTGTGTGTGAGTGAGGGTCAGAGAATTATATCATTTATCTTTTGGTCTTGTTGTATTTACTCGTATAATAAATAATCAATTTAATGAGATTAATATTGTACACAAAAATTGGGCAATAAATAAAAATAGTAAAACAACTTTCCATGTACATTAAGAAAATGTAATTGCTGTATGCAAACACAGGCATGGCGCCTTCGATTGGTACGCGGAACACCGAGTGCATATAAACGGCGCGATTCGCGAACGTGTTTGAATTTATTAAGCTCGAGTCACGCTCGACACGACTCGAGCCGAGCCACTCGAGCCACGCGACTCCTTCGAGCCTGTAATTTACAGTGCGTTGTTAATTCAGCACTAAACGCGGGGTCTTACAGCGCCTCACGTAGCCTGCAAGTACCTTAAGGGGATTGCAATAAATCTAAACATATGTGATATCTGAATGAAATATGTATTTTGTATATTATTATGTATTTTTAGACGATCCCTCAGGAACCCAATTTTTATTTTTAATTAAAAAGTAACCTATATGTTAATTCAGATAATAAACTATGTGCCAAATTTCACCCAAACCCATTTAGACATTTTGCGTGATTAGCTAACAAACATCCAAACATACAAACTTTCGCATTTATAATATTAATAAATAATAGGATAACTCAACATAAATCATTGGGATTCTTTGCGATATCACCATAGCTTCATCATCAGATACATACGTGTTCGTAATAGCGGACAATATCCTTATTGAACCGCAATAATATAGAAAAAAATAAATAGAAATGATAAAGAAACGCAATGTGTTATTGTAGAAATAAAAATAGGACTTAAGTAATAGCACCTAATAGTAGAAGTTGCAGGCAGTAATGAAATCGGAAACAAACAACTCGCTAAAACAAAGGGAAATTCAGAGTTGAAAATGTTGAAATTAATTAAAAGTTTATGCAGGTTCGTGGCAAGGTTTTTCATACTGTTCATCCTTTTTTATCACTGTGCGCCAGTGGCCAGCACGCGCTACACCCTATTTATAAGATATTTTCCATCGTGCGGAGAAAAACCAGTATGTAATCATTTATTAAATTAGGTACCTATTCAGATTAAACCATAACAGAATTTTTGAACATCTCAGCTATGCCTGCATCATTAGATTTAATTTCATTTAATTTACAATTCACTATTTCGTTAAGGGCCTATTTTGCTTTCTGATTTGTATTGGCTTCCAAAATTAATTATAGTCTACTTTAATGTATCTACAGTTTTGGATGGATAGAAGTTTTGAATTGCATTGGGTGGACCCCAAAAGGCTATCGTTAATATTTAGATTTTTAATCATGTTATCGCTGCGTCACTCAATATTCAAATTATTATCATCATCATCTTCATTGTCAGCACTGTCATATATATTATCATCGTGATCATCGACATCATCAGCAGTAGACCTTAGGTGTTCTCTGAAATATTTGGAAACTTAAGTAAATTTATTGATACGCGGAAATAAACTTTGTTCCAACTTACTAAAGATTGCTCACGTGCCTATATCTTAGTACCTATATAAAATGTTTGCTGTCCTGGAAGAGGCAGTTATAAATTCCATACTAAGAATTCGATGGTTAGCAGTCATGTCTGTCTCTGAGTACGCAGTTTAGTTAGAGACACCGTTTTATTTCGTTTTACTGTGGATTCTGGAAAGGCTCCAAAGTTTCACTGCCTCGTTAACGTAGTAGTGTTAATGCCGGATGCCCGTGAAATCTTTTAGAGGGCACTTCACTTACTACGTTTTAATTTCGTCCCTCTGTTGCGTGCTTCATTAAAGTTGAGAGGTTATTTGGCTTTGTTTTGGGGTTCGAGTAGTAAAAGCGCTGGCCATTAATTTATCTGTTTTATGACATCAGAAGTCGACATTACTTGAAACTGTAGTATTTTGTGCTTAAGAGAAAATATCAACTTCATTGAGTGGTAGGAAAGTAATAATAGGTCATTAAGAAAACTTTTCTTCTTATAATTGACATAATGTGTCCAGTCGGAGTACTTGACATTGACATTTACGATCGTTCTCGCCCCAGTACCCCGTACCAAGACATCTAACGACTGAACCGATAATTAAGCGGATCATGAAATTCATTGATTATGTATTGTAACTTTGGATTGCTATATCTCTGAGTATAAGCACTTTGGAGCATTATGATTAGGTTAAGCTACCTGCGTATACTCTATAGAATGATCGTTTAAATTTATTACTCTTATAACAGGCCACAGCCTGTATAAGCCGTGGTATGAAAATGTATTTAGAAGATATTAGTTGTTTCTAAATATGTATAGAAATGTATGAAACTACATTGTTGGATATTTGAACTCGCACGCATCTCGCACGTAACTAATTCCATCCACGAATTTACTCCGTAGTTTTTTTTCATAGTGTCATAAATTCTCGCCACATATGCATTAGTATTTATTAAAAGAGCGTCATTTTGGCCCCATAGACATCCTCTATAAAAATGTTCATCTGCTAACAATGGGTCCATTCTGATGGTCACTTATTGTTCAACACCCGGGAAGTACAATAGACGACATCACAGATCAACCGTCCTTCGATAACAATACAAGTTCGGTTTCGAAATAACCCATAGACCCGTAGACAATAAAAATATTTTGGATATCCGAAACATGTACAATTGAAAAATGCATATGATAAAAAGGTACATTAGAATTCAAATTTACGCTCCGAAGATGCTGCACAAATCGTTCGAATGCTGATTGAATTTGTTTGTCATATGACACATTTGGCTGTTTGTGTAGGAAAATACGATAGAACCCATGTTACGCGTAGGTCGATGTCGTTTTATTTTGACAAACGAACGACGACTCTCTTTTGTTGTTTTATAAGCGATGTATCAGAGTATCACTTTTGATAAAACATAAATAAAAATGTGTCGTGAATGAAATTAAAAAAATACACAAATATGTCGACCATTTACTTTACCTCAGTTGCTATTTATAACTTTGTCAGTCTAACTATAAGTGTTTACACAGACTTCAATCTATATACTAAAGTTATAAAATGGTAAAGATTTTATGTTTGTTTGTTTATGTAGGAAGTAATCTTCGAAACTATTCATCCGATTTAAAAAAAGCTCTTATCAGTAATTAGAATAGAATTTCAGGATGGACATAGGCTAAATATTCCACGCGGGCAAAGCCGCTGGCACCAACTATCGACAAATAAAGATCCAACGCTTGGCAATAGTATAATTTTATTTTTAAGTGCGGACGAAGTTGCGGGCACCAGCTTGTATAGTATAATATCAACACATTACTACACAGAAGTCAGGGAAGTCAATATGGTAGGTACTTCAATATACTTATAGATCATAAGGATGCCTCAACTTATCATTGCACCATTCTTTTGTTTTTATTAGATTCTTCCGTCTAATAAAAAATAAAAATAAAACTATGGATTTGTATTCATAATAAATTTGATGGTAATCGCATAAGCAATATGTGCACACACAATATGTGCTCTAGAGATCCCAGTCTCTAAAATAGTCCGGGACTCTATAGCCTCTTTCCTACTCGCAAAAACATTGACTAAAGAGTACTTACTTACTTACCTACTTTTATTTATCTTTTTTTTTGTAAAGCGGCCGCTTATTTTGTCTATATCAAACCCAAGAAGTTCGTTTTCTAACGTAATAAAGTAATTTATGTACGTAATTCTATGTCTGCGGTTGACCTATTCTGCTACCATTTAAAAAATCTCTAATATGTACCCCTACATTCCCAAATTAAATAAAGCCACGACAGTGTCACCTCTTGTAATCGAAACAATTACCTATCCGAATAGTTTCCAGTAATAACACGAAGAGTGATTTATCATGTCACCAATTGAATTTCAATGCTTACGGCCACCCGCTAACTTACTAACGATGTCGTTTTATACACAATGCTAGTTTGTACAATGCAAGAATAACGACCTTGCGACTACTCCATTGATACTAGAACATCATAGTGCGGACTAAACATCCAAAAACAAAAGACGAATATAAATCACTAACCATGTACCCCACGCGACTTTAAACAAGCACTTTGCTTTGAACAAAACCAATTGTTATTCAATATTAAACCTAAACTGGTTGAGAATAAGTGGTTGAGATTCATGAGCGATAAATTTGCCCGATTTTAATAAGGTTGTTTTACTTACACTAACCACTTCGACGTAAACAATGGTCGCTTTAGAATTCTACTGTTAATACTTTACAACCTCTGTAACGTAATCATTGTCTATTGTTGGATATTCTCAAAAGTGCATAGCGGGTGTCAAATGCATTTCTAGACAACGACAAAAATGGACACAATATTTTTACCGCAAAGCGTGACAAATTAACTATTGAAGAGACATTTTTCGTTGTAAGGATATTGCCGAAAAAATTCAATGCTAGTCTGATGCTATAGAAAATTTAAAACATATTGCTTAATTTTTGAATTCAGGTGCTTCAAAAATTAAGCAAGGTGCTTTTTCTCCTGACTATTATCTATTCTGTGGTACTGTCCAATCTTTATTGTTTCTCTGCTTAGTTTATGTTTATTCCTAATAATTACACCCACCTAGTCCTATCTTTTTCCTTCCTATTGTGCTTCCCAGTCCGCAACTAGAGGAAGTGGACTGTGGACTACCCCAACTGACTGGGGTAGTCAGTTGGAGTAGTCGCCTCACAACGAAAAAGAAGTTCGCAATTAACATAGTTTACCCATTCAATAATTGCAATACAAGTTCACGAATAAGTAAATGCCAATCCCTTTTCCTTAATCTTACTGTAGTCGGCAGCTCACTATGTAGTATATGTGGCGTTAACTATAACAAATTATAGGCGACGGTAGCCACCTACAATCAAGCGGACTCTCAGCCTGTATGGCAACCAGAAAAAAAGATCGATCACTAGTCGGAGGGTGCAACAATCAAAGGAGATCCCCAGGTGGACTTGAACCAATAACCTAGTCGGGCATGGCCAGTAAAGTGGTTAAAAATAGTACTACAAAAGTGGTATATATTTAGGTTTTGTTTCATAAAGCGCTTCAGACAAAGTGCAATTATATAATAATTATGTATCAACGTGTACAGGTAACTCGTAAAACTGACCGCACCTCACTGTAATTACCTCAACATTTTGTCTCTGTCTAACATTAGCTAGCAGAAAGCGAAGGGAAGTTTCAATAGACACCCCCTTCTGGACAATTTACGAGAACGCAGCGTTGCTGTTAATCTAATTGCCGCCTTCACGTTTAGTTAACGTTGCCTTGACCTTCGTTATTGCATTTTGTATACTTTCAACTTTTCAATATGTTTCTGTATGTTTTCACGTAGGTATATTCTCTATAGTCGTATATCTTGATCCAACCTCTATATACCATAAAGTTGTGTCAGCCTCTGTCTTTTTCTCTGCTAACTTATTAACCACTCAACGGATCTTACTTTACATGTGAGAGAAGCTTCACTTACTTTACACATTATAATTATATAATGTGTCTTAATCTTAACCAGCTCTTGACTGCGACTTCACTTGCGCTATTTTTTGAATAAATTTAAAATTAAAGGGTTATTCAACTTTAACCAAAAAACTTGTAAAAACTTTGCAAATCTAAGATAAACTTACGTCCATTTGGAAAAATTTGAGTCTATGTAGCATACATAATGTATGCAGCATATTAAATTCAGGTCAATTCAACGTTTTATGTTATTAATTAACAGATGTTTAAATATTTTACAAATATCAATTTGCTATAAATCTTTACTTCACATTTAAAATAGCTCCTGTTATTTTTTAGAGTAACAAACATTATATTTTATAATATTTTGCGTAAATAAAATATAACCTGCATGTACCTACAGGATTTTGAGACAATTTCCCAACTACGAGCGAACTGTAAGTCGCTATAATATGTCTAAGAAAAATAAACAACTACAGTTTTATAGCAGGGAAAACATAAAAGACCCTAATGTCACAAATGATCATGAAAAGGGGAAAGATTACGTAAAGGTATAATTTGTTTGATTTTTTTTTCTTTTGTGCACCTCCACCCTAATACAAACGTAGTTACTCATCGCATGACAAGGCGAATTAACACGTTCGTCCAATCTCTGGGTACCCTCTGATTACACACGTAGGTACTATGTTTACTCACAGAGGCTCCAAATTAAATTCATAAACGATGTCCCTAAACGGCATTAAAACAAGACAAAACTTTTCAGTTTTTGTTGACAGTAACTCTCATAGGCGTTCATTGATGTCGAATTCGGCATTAAAATAATGTAATGCATCTAGACGAGCTTGAAACAAAAGTAAAACGTCGTTTCTCTATGTTCACACTGATAGAAGATACGGATGGATGGATTCACGCGATGGAGAAAGAAACAATAAATATTGATTTCTTTATAGATAGGAATTATAAAATATAAAAATATATGTAATGTAAATATATATTACTTTATATTTATCTGATTAAAACTAAATATTTATATGAAGTCTTTGTTTTAGTCTAATTCAAGGAATGAAAGTTATTATTTCAGTTATACACTTTATAAAAAATTAAAACGACTATCTTTGTTACCTACTGTGCCGCTACACACATTTAATTTCCTATTGTAGTTTTTATTTACAAACGAAAAGGTATTAGCTATTAGCAAAAATGTTGCTATAGATAGATTTGCCACCTCAAACAAGCAAGATCGCGTGTGTACAGTCTGTCCTTTAGCACGCGATACTAAAATTTTCTAATATACTCCACAGATTACGCTGCAACAATTATTCTCACGGTCTTACACACGAAATCTCGTGGATACC
The DNA here is from genome assembly GCA_936446665.2 of Synanthedon andrenaeformis. Taxonomy (NCBI): domain Eukaryota; kingdom Metazoa; phylum Arthropoda; class Insecta; order Lepidoptera; family Sesiidae; genus Synanthedon; species Synanthedon andrenaeformis. The sequence continues at coordinate 4,036,601 of OW387781.2, read as the reverse complement.
TAAAAGCTTTGTGTTTAGGGTGTCAAACATGCGTGACTGTTGCTAAGATTAACAACTCAATTTCTGAAGTAGAAGCAGAAAAATCGAGTAATAAATAACATCACCAACATTATTGTAAATCAAACACATCTAAATAGTTATGAACGATAGACATTAACATATAAATAAAATATATAAATCTATAAAAAAAAATATATTTCTAAGGTGTAATTAAAACTAATGGTGGAAAAGATTAAAGTTTGCAATCGGTATTGAAGTATGTATGAAATCTAATTACAATACAAAATATTTATTATATGTTGTATTGTAATTTGATTTTCTTGGTCACCAAAATATGAAATACTTAATAAAATTGATTTGTCCAACTGATATCTTTTGTCTACATTTATTATGGTTACTGCCGCCAGACGGGCTGCCCAAATGACTGCGAGACGCAGTGTGCTATGCCACCACTTAAAATGCTAAAATTACACATTTTGCTAAAAGCTGACTGTTCCAACTATTACTCGGTATCCTCTTATACATACTTCCTTCGAAATAAAAACAAAAGTAGTCTCATAAATTTCCTGAAGCAATAATATTCAACCTCTGGTCAATTTAGTAAAAGACTTTCATCATAGTATCCTGCCATTATGTTTTCCTTATAGGTTAATAATACTTTTTTACTGTGTGAGAGGATGAAAACAAAAGTGCTTCTTATCTCTAGTGCGACAGAGTTTATATTGGCAAATATGTTTAAACAGTCGCGGAGACGTTTCTCGTTGAGTACGTCCATTTCTTTCGGCGCCTAAAATAATGTTTGCCGATTTATCAAATCGCAATACCGTAATAGATACCCGCTTGATGTTTTATAAAAAACATGATAAAAAGATAAATTATATAAATTGTTTTCATGTGACATATTCAAGTAACTTTTATAATATTTGCAAATTAGATAAATTACTTATGTATTGACTGTGTTGTATGTTTTGTACTATATGGTAATGTGTTAATGGGCAACATTAGTAATGTCATCATTGAAATATAAATAGTTTTTTTTTTCTGTAAAACGTGTTCGGCACAACAATGTAAACTTTTCAGTGAGTCATAGCTGAGGTCATTTGCAACCATTATGTCCAAAATTTTCCAAAAAAAAATGTAACGGTTACTGAAATACTTAAATTTTTCTATATTTTTTATTTTACCCCAAAAATCAATAATAATAATAATAATAATAATATCTTCACACATTCCACACAGCACCATCTAGTTCCACACTATATATATATTATATATATATTGTAAAAAACCTAGAATTAAGAAAAATAAATGAATAAATGTGTATAATAATAATATCTTCACACATTCCACACAGCACCATCTAGTTCCACACTAAGCAACTTAATGTTTGTATTATGGATACTATACAGTTGGTATAATACGTAGATTACTATTTTGACTATTAATTAAATTATTAATTTGACTATTAAGTATTAATAACTTTTTGCTAATTAAGAAATCAGTCTAAAACGTGCTTTATTTCTGACTTAAATGAATCGTATGTATGTACTTGAAAAAACAAACAATAAAAATAGCAATTAAAAAAAAATACGACGTAACTTTCTCTTGCATAGTACTAAAATAATTTAAAGATCAACTTTAAAGTACAGTTTTATAAGAAAAAATATTGATATTTAGTTTTTCAAAATTTGTTAAAAACTTCCTTATTTCATACTCTTTAATATGATATACATTACGTTTATAAAAGTTTCTTTGATGCTCTGGAATTAGTAGATTTATGTTAAACGAGGACACAGAAAATCGTAATTTCCTTAAAACATTTCCTTAAAACTAGACAAAGGTCCTTTCAAGTAAAATTTAGCTTAAATGTGTGGACTGGAGTAATCGGAAGGAAGTTGATTGGTCCACATTTCTTACCCAACAACTTAAATGGCGATAATTATCTGGACTTCCTAGAAAACACTTTGCCTGAGTTAACTCAACATTTGAGGGAATTTCAAGGTGACCATCCGATAATATTCCATAATGACGGCTGCCCGGCACACTATCGTCGAGATGTAAGGAAATTTCTCCATAATATCAGAGTGCGCTTTATTTTACTAATTATATGAATAATAAGACACTTTGCATATGTAACGTTTTAATTTATACTTGAATACAGGAATACTGCTCAGCCATGTTCTCATTATTATTTTATCGATTCTTTTACCGGTACAGAGTACTACACATAGACAACTTACAACTCTTTTTTTTATACCTTCTGACTTGGTATCTAATACCCCCTTTCAATTTTAAGTTTCCTAAAATTAAAATTGCTTAACATAAACAAATATTAATACTATATAGTAAACAATCATAACAAAAACTTTCCTTCTTAAAAAAAAACTAAACTTTTTCATACAATAACTAAAACTTAACTTCTACTTGACATACTTATGTTTTTAACACAAATTAAACAGTTTATTTGTAAAATAATTAAACTTTTCATTACACAATGCTTTTGTCATAATATCTGCAATGTTTTCTTCACTTCTCACATATTTTATACTTATAATTTGTCTAGCAATAATATCTTTAACAAAATGCACTTTAATGTCTATGTGTTTTGAACGTTTTGTGTTTTCATAGTTATTAATCATTTTAATTGCGCTTTGGTTGTCCACAAATAAACACACACTACACTTTTCCTGAAATTCACTTACTAGTCCTTTTATGTAAATCAACTCTGTTGTACACATTGCTGTTGCTATATATTCAGCTTCGGCTGTTGATAAGGCTACTGCACATTGCTTTTTAGATGCCCATGAGACCAGGTTACTACCATGATATATGGTCATACCACTTGTACTTTTCCTATCACACTTATCACCCGCCCAATCAGCATCAGTATAAGCTGTGATGGAAGAATTATTATCACTTTTCTTGTATATGAGATATTTATCCATTGTGCCTTTTAAATATCTTAAAATCCTTTTTGCTGCTTTCCACATGTATAAACAAGGTTTGTCCATATATCTACTCAAGAATGTAGTAGCAAAAGTGATATCTGGTCTAGTTGTCATAGTCAAATAAATTAAACTTCCAATTAATTCTCTTAATGGTATGTTAGGCATTATTTCAGCACTTTTATCATAACTAAAATTAACTTCCATTGGAGTTTTGCATGATTTGGATTCACTCATATTATATTTCTGTAATAAATTATTAATAAATGTTTTCTGTGACAATTCAAGTGTGTTTTTATTTCTTTTTATTTCTATACCCAAATATGTACTTATTTGTCCCATATCCTTTGCCTTAAATGTTCCTTTTAATTTCTGTACTATATTTTCAACTTTTTCTTTACTTCCTGTTAACAAAATATCGTCAACAAATAGTATAAGCCATACATGTTCTCCTGTATATAAACAAGTGTCATAACTTGATCTTTTTAGATTTTCTTGTTTACAAAACATATCAAACTTTTTATTCCAGCATCGTGGTGCCTCTTTTAATCCGTAAAGAGCTTTATTTAGTTTTAGTACTTGATTTTCTTTATTTTTAACTTTCACACCCTGTGGTATTTTTATATATACATCTGTGTCTAGTTCACCATTTAAGAACGCTGTGGGTATATCCAATTGTCTAATTTCCCAATCATTCTGTAATGCTTCAGATAATGCAATTCTTATCGTTGGCAACTTTGCTACTGGGGAATATACAAAGTCATAATTTTCTTGCTGAAAACCACGTGCGACTAGTCTTGCCTTTTTTATACCATCCTGCTTGGTTCGGAATACCCATTTTGTGTCAATTGCCTTCTTATCGACAGGTAATAATGTCTCTGTCCAAGTTTTTTGCTCCGTCAATGCATTCATTTCCTTTTCTATGGCTTGCTTCCATTCTTTACCCATCTTCATTGCTTCTTCATATGATATAGGATCTTCTTGGGATGACAAAGCATAATAAGTTATATGTGACATATCATAGTCATCATATCTTGTTGGCAACTTCTTATTTCTTTTTGGTCTTTGTTCATCTCGTGTATCTGAGTCCGTAGGTATCTCAGTTTCACTCATTTTTAGTTCTTCTTGTTCTGGTATACTTGTATTATTGTCATTTTCTTCTTCTATATAAGTATATTGTCTCTCAACTTTATTTTCTTTTTCCTTTGGTTCAAATCTGAAGTTGTTTTCATTAAAGGTCACGTCTCTTGATATTATTATTTCATCTGCTTCTGGATCCCATAGTCTGTAACCTTGTCCACAGTATGATACAAATCTCATTTCTTTTGCTCTTGCTTCCAGCTTTCCTTGCCTAGGTAGGTTTACAACCCATGCCTGGCTACCAAAAATTTTCAAATTGTCTATCTTATTTTTTCCGTAGAAAATAGTAGCTGGTGTGCTGCCTTTCAGCACTTTTGTAGGGGATCTATTTATGGTATAACATGCACATCTAACTGCTTCTGGCCATAAATGCTTTGGCAAGTTACTGTCTATGAAATAGGCCCTCACTCTGTCCATTATCGTTCTATTCATTCGCTCACACACTCCATTTTGCTGTGGCGTATAGCTACATGTAAATTCTTGAATTATGCCCCTTTTTCTGCAGAAGTTTCTTATGTCATCATTTTTAAACTCTCCTCCATTGTCTGACCTTATTTTGAGAACATTTATATTATTGTTTTTTAACCTTTGTACATAATCTTTTATATATTCTTTGGCTTCATTTTTGTGCTTTAATGGATATACTTCAAGAAAATGTGAATAGTCATCCATGATAGACAAGTAATATCTTTCACCATATTTACCTTCAGGAGATAATGGTCCTCCTATGTCACAATATATGAGTTCTCCTATTCTTTTTGATCTCGGAACTTTGCATGATTGAAAAGGCTTTCTTGTTGCTTTGGCCTGTACACATACTTCACAGTTTTCCTTTGATAAAGGTAAACCCAAAATTCTAAGTCCTGCATGATTTAAATGTCCTAATCTTCTATGCCACAAATCTTCAATTTTTGCATAATTTGCATGCGCACATAACTCGAAATTTAATATATACAAACTACCATTGCATTCACTCTTAATGATACCATATGGTGTGTATATTTTTGCTATATTATTGCAAAATGACACATTGCAGTTTTTTAGGTTTAACTTTCTTATTGAGATTAAATTGTGAGACAAATCCTTTACTATTAGTGCTTCTATATTCAATCTGATACCATTTTCTGATAGTACTTTCAGTGTGCCCGTTTTTGTCACACTTAGGGAGTCACCATTTGCCACTTGTATTTTTATATTCTTAATTTCCTTCACATCGCACATGTATTTTTCATATTTTTCATTTATCATATTGTATGTGGCTCCCGAGTCCAATACAAAACTCAACTTATCATTCTGCTTCAAAGCACTACTTGCGAAGACTAAAAAAGATAGACTTTGTTCGCTGACATTTGCGGCTGGTTTTCTGTAATAATTGCCACGACCTCTGGCTCTTCCTCTGCCTTGACCTCGCAGTTTCCTTTTACAATCTCGTGAGAAATGGCCAGGTAAACCACAATTGTAGCACTTTATATGTGCTGGTGGGCTTGCGAAGGTATATCCACTTTTTACACTTACATTACTTTCATTATTCTGTTTTAATTTTAATTCTGCATCCAAAAGCTTTGCTTTCGTGTAATCAAGTGTGAGGTTGATATTTGCTACATCCAATGCATTTATAGTAGAAGAATATTCATCCCTCAAACTAAGTAGCAAATAACATACTTTGTCTGTTTCTTCCATTTTACTTTTTACCTCCAAATCTCTTATTAATATGTCAAACTCTGTGAAATGGTCTTCGAGACATTGATCATGTCTTTGTTTTAATGTTAACAATTTTTTCATGACAAACAACCTTGACAGTGTACTTTTTCTGCTATAAACTTTTTCCAAACTGTCTAACATTTCTCTCGCTGTTTTTGCATCCTTTATGTACTCCAAATGCTTATCAGTTAAACTTTGTATTATTATATTTTTGGCTTTATTATCCAACTTCTTAAAGGACACATCTGTGTTGATTTTTGTCGTTGCTTCCTGTGCACTCAAATCTATAGTGGTTTCGCATTCTTTATCTGAAAGAAGTGCTTTAATTCTATACAACCAATTTCCATAATTATTTTGCTCCAAAGGAGGTACGCCGATCACATTGTTCGCTTTCATTGTAGACGCCATTTTTTAATACCACGCTTTTACTTTATCTTTTTCTGTAAAGAATAAAGTCTGACTGTCCCTAATTACTGTGTCATCTGACTTACATGGCTGGGCCCATAACCTATCAGAGTGCGCTTTATTTTACTAATTATATGAATAATAAGACACTTTGCATATGTAACGTTTTAATTTATACTTGAATACAGGAATACTGCTCAGCCATGTTCTCATTATTATTTTATCGATTCTTTTACCGGTACAGAGTACTACACATAGACAACTTACAACTCTTTTTTTTATACCTTCTGACTTGGTATCTAATACATAACACATTCCCCAACGCATGGATTGGGAGGCTAGGACCCAACCTGTGGCCAGCACGCTCACCAGACCTGACACCCCTCGACTTTTACGTCTGGGGCGTGCTAAAAGTTAAAACTAGGAAATAAGGAATAAAGAACATTTAATAATTAATTATTAATGCATTTATGCAAAATAAGAGAGATGCAAGTTGGATTAACAATAGTTCACATAAAAAAAAGATTTAGAACCTACATAAGAAATCAGTTTACATATTGAACAAGATTTATAATAAATTTTAGAATTAATTGTTATTTGTTTTATTTTGTTCTCATACATAACTTTTAAACAACTGCTGTCAGTCATTTATTTACCGTTTGTGCCAGAGTATCAAAGAAACGTACCAAAATTCGTGGAATTGGATTTTTTTTATATGTAATTATGTAGATTCACTAGTGAACACGATTGACCCAAAATTTTGACTAATAGATTTTTATTTACGGATGATATTCACAGTTTGACCAGATGTAGAATTTAAGATGGCTAATAATTTTTAAATCATTTTACCTATTATTTTTACAAGAAAACCTAATACGATAGTGTAATATGTACCGAATTAGTTAAATAAATAATATATAAGGTATGCCTTGTTAATAAAACTAAAACTAATCTCCTCATTAGCAATTCCATTCAGGATGTGAAGCTCTCTTCAAAGGTGGCAGATGTAGTAACACTTAATTAATAACACGTAATTAAGTAATAATTAATGGAACACAAATGAATAACTGCCCTAACAAGTCCTAATTAAGTATATACTCGTATTATGTTTCTTATAAGTATTTTATGAATACGATGTTGAGCCAAAGTTCAACAATGATCCGAAACTCATTGCATCCAACCATTGCCATAACTAATAAACATAAAATAGAATTTTTAATATAAAATAGAAGGTAAGACGTTAATAACTTCTGCCGAATTAGTATTTTGACTTAGATTACAAGATATTATTCCAACAATTTCTTATTTTTGCAAAAGCAATATTTATTCATTACTCAAATCATTATTTTTTTAACTATAATGAAAAAGATAACCAAAAATATTTCAGTCTTGTGGATTTCTTTCGGAATTTTTCAATGGCTACCGTAATGCAGTTTTTGAGACACGTACCGTAATTTAGAAGAAAAAAAAGATAAAAATATTTTGACACATTACATGAATCGATTATTTATGCTGATTTTCACTAATTTCCTTTTAGGATTTTTTGCTGCTTTGAACTTATTTATAAATGTTATATACCAATATATTATAATACTAGCTGGTGCCCAAGACTTCGTCCGCGTTGAAAAATATTAAGTAGCCTATCCTGTGTCCCATACGTCCAAATGTTTATCTACCAAGTTTCATGAAAATCAGTTAATTCGTTTAAGAGTTATGGAGGAATATACATACATACAATACCTACACTTACAGATTTATTATTAGTATTGATTATGCAAGTTTCTGAATGTGTTTATGACATGTTCAATTGTATATTATGTAAACCGATGAATTAAACTTGTCATACGTGTCGTGATCGTGTTTTTTCTTTAATTAATGAATAACGGCTTGTGGCCAAATATTTATTATTTCGATGCTTGTGGCACGTTATTAAACAATGAAGTTCTGAAAGTTATCGATAGATGACACGAGTGGAGCCGTCGCAAAAGAAAATTTTCATAAAGAATGCAGCATAAAATTTATATCTCACATACTACGCTCCATTGGTAGTAATTTGAATTATTATATATTATATTATAATTTATATTACTTCTATATTTTTATATAATATTTATTTATAAATATATAAATTATCATGAAAACTGTGAAAACAGTTTAGTCTTGATTAATGACTAATAATTCTGTTTCACACATTGAAACACTTTTTGTATGAGATTATATCGTTATTACAAATATCGATATGGATCTAAAACATGCGTAGGCGGCCCTGTTTAGTATAATAATATACCCTTTGTTACTCTTTTGTAACTCCCGCTGTTATCTGTTTTATCGCAACTTCTTTGTAGCGAAAGACAGAGTTTAACTGTTACATTTTAAAAATCGACTAATTTTTAACACTTTAACATAAGGTTTATATTTGTGTAGCGATGGTATTTATAAAGGATTAATAAAATGGTTCTCCATGAACAGTTCAAGAAGATGCACCAAAGATGACAATGGATTTAAATGACTTTATTCCTGATGTCTCTGTCCGGTATTGTCATGTTGCTATCTCGAAACGTTTGAAGTAATTTATGTCGACTTTATTTTTTAAATGTGCCAGTAGAATTGTTGATACAAGTGGTTTAGATGTTCAAATATTTTATACAATAACAGAATTAAAAACAAAGTTGAATAAGTCCTAATGATCTATGTAAGACAAAAAAATAAGAGGTACTATAATAATAAATAATAAAGTTTTGGGCTCCTATAATGAGGTAGTTATTTGATCAATTATCATGAAAACGATTGAAAAATATCTAGGTAATTTATATATTACATGTAGTTTTTTTCATGTACTGATGTGTATTTATTTATTCATTATAGTACGATTTGAATCCATATTTCCGTACTAAGCTTAGTTAGTATTATAACTGTGAAAGTTAACTTTGTTTGTCTGTCTGTTACCTTTTTACGCGTGAACTACTAAACTGATCATCATAAAATTTTGCATATACATATATTTTTTTAAATACGGATGAAGTCCAGGGCAATACAACTTAGTAAAAAAATTTAGCACAATAAATTAAACATTTATATTCATGCTATATAAAAATATTTAACTATTAGATAGGAGTAAACAACTCCAGAGAAAGGTTTCCTATGATTTCTGTTTTCAGGATTCTTTCCTGAAAGTACAACGTACCTCTTAAATCCATTCCAAGCAATGTATATTTAACAAGCACAATCAGTTATTCAAACACAACACTTTAAAACACCAAGAACATTTGGTCAAATCGCATCGCCAAAAGAAAATTTCACGTCAAGCGCGGAAAAGCTATATACCGCCCTAAAACGTGCACCCTCCCTGCAAGTTAGAACCTTACTGAGGGGAGGGTTATTAGGAAATCCTGGAGGCTTCGAGGCAGCAGACGCGCGCATCTCATACCTTAAGCACCCTATATACACATGCCTAAATACTAAGGGCTTCGCCTTCATATGTTACGGATGCAATATAGAAAGCAGGTAAGAAATGTTTCGCATCGCTTCGAGTTAAGAGGGTGTAATGATGTGAAATAAAACAAATCCAGCTGTTTTTGGAGAGAATGTTTTTCCAGTTTTCTTGTAAATAAGGATACCTAACCATACTAAAATGAGCTCTGAAACTCCGTTTTACTCTTACATTATCAGTTTGAATCGTGTGCAAAGGATATAGGCAGGCGAAGCCGTAGACAAACTCTAGTTTGGTATAAAAAGTTAATTAAGTCATTATTACGAACATTGCTCAAAAATTTTGATACTATAATATATGAAACGGTTAACTCGACTTATGGAAATTTTTGAAAAATGTGAAAATATTATTTAAATCTTTTACAATTGAGAAAGATTTATAAATTTAGGATTTAATAATTAAATTACTAACTAGTGTCCTGGTCCCGGCTTCTCAAGAAATTGAAATTTTCGAAAATTGGACACACAATGTATATGCATAAAGGTATGTAAATACATCGTACAGAACAATTCGCGTACAGAGAGTACGTGAAAGAGGAAAACATTTAAAAAAGGTAACATTAACTTCAGTTAATCAAATCGGCTCAAGTGAATGGCGATGGAGCTCGTAGATTACATAGTTTTTATTTGCTCCGTGGAAAGATAAATGTTTTCATTGTGTCACATGTCCGCGAACCGGATAATATATTTCGCGGGTAAGGAAAAATTACGCACAATAAAAACTTGAGGATCTCGTGAAATTAACGATGTATGAGTTGACAGCGCCAGGGCTTATCTGCAGGTTTTTAATGGGGAAGGGGGATTAGAGCGTTTCATTTTTATGCTTTCACATTAAACCGTACCTCTTTGTTTAACTCATTCACATCGGTGGTACAAAGGCTCGACTTGACAAACGGTTATCACAGGTTGTATTCCCGATTAGGCCTGAACCACTGAGAATTTTGGATTTCATATCGTCGTTGTCAAACCAAAATCTGCTATGTGTAAAAAGTAACAAAAATACGCAAAAAAGTTTTTCTGAATTTTTTTTAACATGAAGGTTTATTTTTAAAAAAGGTATTTTATTTTAAACATTAAAATTTAATAGTTTATTTATTATATTTATAATAGAGCAAATTTCGCACATAACAGATTCTGTTGTTGCATATTATAAATCTGAATGTTATTAGAATCTCAGAAAAGTGGATATAGCAGGTTTTGGTTTGACAATAATATATTTATGTAATAAATGATAAATAATATTATGTATGTTGATTGAATATTGAAAAATTCTTTTTCCTATTTCACCAATTCAATTCTTACGTAATCCACTTAAAATGTCATCAAAACAATCAATAACAAATCACTTAAGGTACGCATTGATCTACTTGTCGTTTTAAAAATAAATAAACATTGTACAGTCGATAGACGACCACTTAACGCTTTTCAGCACCGAATAAATTAATTTCAACGCCCTCTAATGTTAATAATGTGGCAGTGACATGAACGAATTCTTTCAGTCTCTTTCTGTTCTGAGCGCACTTTTGAAAACATCTGTACGACCAGTTTATTTTGAACTCTAACCACAGATTCCTGTGAACATCTTGTAACTAAATTGTTTACAGTACGAGCGACGGGGTGGGTTTTGATATTTTGGTGGTCTGATACAAAAAGGAAGATACATGTTCGTCGTCGGACTATTAATCAATGTCCCCTAAAAGCCTCTGTGCTACACAAAAAATTAACACCGTTGCGATTGTATGCTGTTAACCGTGTGTGTTTTAGCCGAATTTATACTTGGGCATAAATTCCTCAAAAAAGGTTTTTGTCATATTCTGGACAACGATATATAAAGGACCACCATGACTGTTACTTATTATTATATTATACTCGTACACAAAGCTGTTTATAACAACGTGGTTCGGTTTATGTAGATATTATTTTATTCGCCGCTATATTTTTCTTATACATTTTAGTCCTAGTCTGCAAAGCTATTAACTGTTATAGTGTACTTCTTTATGTTAAAGTCGACTGACAAGCTGACGGTCCACTTGATGGTGGGTGGTTACCGTCGCCTATAACACAAAACGCCAGAGGTGTTTCCAGTGCCCTGCCGACTAAAGTAGGATAAGGAATTGGGAAGGGATAGAGGAATGGGCTCTGGCTTACTCACTCAACGAAACACAACAGCACACATGCTGTTTTTTCACGGTGAGGGGGTGGTTACTGCCGCCAGACGGGCTGCCCAAATGACTGTGAAACGCAGTGTGTCATGCCACCTACTTTGTACTTCATCCATAATTTAATAATGATGATCGTATAATTCCAATATAATTCACATCAATATTTTCATAACTAAAACGATAACAATTAGTTTGCAAATAATAACTTATTATAACTTATTATTACTAGTAGTACTACATTATATTACTAATTAGAAGTAAATATTACCTGAATACTTATTTCCTAGTGTTACTTAATAACTTATACTTACTTATTTCTTTTCAACGTATTTATTGTAAGCGACATTTTATCGATAAACTAAACATCAAAATTGAAATAGTCTTTTGTAATTCTCTTCAATCTTCAACTTAATACATTAGCCAACCAGAATCCATTGTACTTTCCAAAAACTTTTCATTTATTCAAAATTAGCGACGTTTATGAAGTGAAATAATGCAATTCACGTGTAAAAAGTACGAGACGGTTTTCAAGTAAATCTGAAGTCAAATCGACGAACAAGGCACCCCAAATTGCAAAGTTACTTATAGAACTTTATATTAGAAAAGTGAAGAATTAATTAATTAATAAGGTGTGCACTCAAAGCCGGATCTGACGTAGAAGGGCTTAACAACGGAGTTTCCAAGTAACGAACGACCATTGACGTGCCGCTAATCCCATCGAGGACCGTCGAAGCCTGAAAAAGTGTATAGACCGTTGATAATGCAGATTACAAATGTAATCCCTGAATAACACAAATGTTACAGCTTGGCAAAAAATACCATTAAGACCATAACGTTTCGTCTGATTATGTTTTAATTTTTTTTTAGAACTTAAAACATCTTTTCATTAGCTACATATGTTGCTGATAAAACAGGATCGACAGCGTATTATGCAAAAGTTTGGTGGTTGATTGTGGGTCACAAGCAACCACCAATCTACCTTCAAGTGGACCGTCAACCTGCCTGCAACCCTTTATATTCTTACACATATAAAAAGGGTATAAGTTAAATAATTGTTTATTTAATATTAAAATAGAAGAACAAAAATTAAATATAAATCCTAAATAAAACTAAACTAAACTAAAATCTAAAACTAAATAAGCCTAAAAAATATCTAAAAAATTGGGCGCCCGCGGCATGGTGCCGAGGATGCTGGCAGCATTTCCTCGCTGTATTGCAATGCTAATGCGTTGCGCGAGGAAACTGCCAGCTCGTCGGTCACCAGTGGTGTTGGTAAGCCTTTTCGAAATGTCTTTGAAAAGTTGGCGAGCGCTGGGACCCCACGGACCAAGGGTCTCGACTCCGAACGGCATAAAAATGTATCCGGAACCGAGACTCTGGTATTTCGCGGTCTTTAATTTTTCGGCTACTTTAGCGGCCGCACCCATTTGCCTACTCGTTTCGTGGATGCGGGAAGGAGCCAATGTGTCCACGCAAGTAGCGTCCCACACTAGAACCCTTCCCACACTCCATGGAATCAGGGACATGCCGTCCGGTCTCTTACCGTCATCCCTGGCTATGCCAGTTGGTTCCATTAAGGTAGGAACGTTGATGGTGGCAAGAGACCGGCGGATTATATCATTGAGTGCGGCGTGTCTGGAAAAGCGACCGGCGCTTTTCTGACATGACAGCCCGTGGTGACCCAAAATTAAATTAAATTAGAATTATTAATTTAATTAATTAATTATTAATTATTATTAATTTTATTATTATTATATTATTAATTAATTAAATTAATTATTAATTTAATTAAAAGTTAAATTAGAATATTTTTTGACTTCTGTAGTTGACTTCCGAACTTTTTTATGGGTAATTATAAGCACTATTTATACCATGTAGTACATTATTTTATGTAACGTCAACAGTTCTCGCAATAATGACTTTTATTGGCAAAAAATTTGTGTGTGTCAGCTCCGACGCACGACTGGAGTTTACTCCTTACAAACCATTATAAAAAATAAAATAAAATAAATATAATTTAAAAAATTAATAAATTTAATAATAAATATCAGCGCTATCTGTTCGAATTATGATACATGATCACGTTTTCCAAGGATGTATTATTACGTAACATATTTTAGTTTCAGAGATGGCGCAATATCTGTGAAACTTGAGATATTCTAAAATATTCGAAAATAGAACGTAACTTATTTTCCGTGTGACAATTTTGATTTTTCTCCCATAAATTTTCATACCGTGGGCTTTATGCAAATCGACTGGTAATTTTCGTAGGAATCTCTAATTTTTTTTTTTGATAATATAATATAAGCTATTGTTACTCGCTGATAATGTGACTTTCTATAGTTCGAAGAATTCTTAAAATAAGTAGTTTTTGAGCTTATCTATTATAAACAAACATATAAAAAATCAATTTTTTTTTTTTATAATCTACAATTCTACATCAACATTCATCATCTACCTACATCATTGCATAGGCGTGATGAAGAAAGTGTATTGTCAAGAAAAATATATAGTCTTATATCATTTAGCGAAACTGAAAATATATGATCATGAGCATTAACTTGTAGTTTACTTTTACAACAAATTTTTACTTGTAGATACTGAAAAGAAAAGCGTATCTTCAACTGAGATACTGAAAAAAAAAAGGAATGATCAATTTCTTTTATGTCAAAGTATAACAAAGTGCCATCAGAAATGAGATAAAACTTAATATATGAATTTTCTTTTACATGTACTGTCTCATACAAAAGGCCTGATATATATTTAAATTTTCTATGAAGCTGTGCTCATTTTATTTGTGATTTGCAATTAAAATTTATAAATTCCCCCTGTCTTGTAAGTTTCAAGTACGTCCTACCGAATGATGGAAGGTGAAAACTCGAAACAAATTGCGTTAAATTGTAATAGAAACTCGTTTCCCGTAAAAGTTTCAATCTGATTACGACGCAAATTCAATATTTAAGATTGATTTGGGCAGACGCGAGACGTTTGAAGGGCATCTCGGCTCGCGTCGCTTTGCGAAAAGGGAAAACCCTTTATGAAATTACGTCCGTATCTCATAGTTATGTTTTTATTATACATGTGCTCGTAAAGTAGGCTTTCTTTATGAAACCGGAGCGTGTATTTTACGACAGTAGTACCAGCTACTACGCTAATCAGGTCATAGCCACACATTTTTTTAATAACCAAATGTAAGTTACCTTAGGATTTGTGTTTGGTCAACATTACTGTTGTTATGAACACACTCAAAGAAACTCGAGCTATGTAGAATTGGTAACATTTTAAAATGGAAAATATAAAAAGGCCTCCATTTGAAAAAAAAAATCTTTTCTTATTTCACTATTTGACCCAATTTCCCTTATCCCATCTTAATCCCGTATTATTGCAATTGCAGCGTTCCTTTTGTTAATAGATTATATAGCCATCTACAATAATGTCAGCCTGTCTGATGACTTTTACATAAAAATGGTATATTATTTCAGATGGATATAGGCTATAATTATATTATGTACACTAACTCCCACAACTGCTCCCGGGTGTATTTAGTCTAGACATATTAGCAAAGTAAATGTTTATTTTGTAAACTAATTCCTGGCTTATAAAATCTGGCTAAAAGTATATTATAAAATGTTTAAAAATCACATATTGCATGTTAAAAAACTACTACCTTATTTTACATTGAAAGAAAGAAAGAAAGAACTTTAAATATGGAACCATTTAATTTCAAAATAGTCGTTAAACATCGCGTCAATTAATCGAGGTTTCTATTTTCAAATAAACGCGCCTTTTGTTAACTTTGTAAGAGAGAATGTAAAAGCTTTTTTACGATACGACGTGATATCCGAAGAAAAGGGAAGAAAAAATATAAATAGAACGATATTACTTCTTAAACTTCACAACCCGAAGGATTTTGCATGATATTATGGATCGTTCGTTTCTAATACAATAAAATCTCGAAACAGAACATGATTTAAGTAAATTAACAATGGAATGCTGCAGAGGAACTTCGAACTGCAGTGACGTTTTGTGACAGTCACATAATAATATTAACTATGATGTTATCTTTTTTTTCTCTTTTATATTCAACAGTTATAGATTTTAGCTTAGCTTATCTACCATAACCCTCACCCTTGCAAATGAAGCGTGTAATTATTGTACATATAACATAGAAGATATAGTTCCCCGTTCTTTTTGCGACTAAACGGCCCGAGGCGTCCAATTTGCAGAAAAAGAATCCCACAAACACAGTGTTACCCGCTCGAGATCACACCGCGCACTATTTGAATTTTCTCCTGACAGAGGGTGGAATCAATTTAAATTTTAACTCACACTTAATACACCCTTGTTTGGCGTCTAAGTGGTGTGTTCAAGTCACCCTCTGTTTGAAACGCATAATAAGTTGGGAAGACAACAAGGCCGAAAACTCGACACAAACTGCCTAAGGAAGTAGCTATTCGGTCATATTTTAGTGTATTTAATGGTAGGGTAATAAAATAATACACTATGGTGGTAAAGCTTGTAATTTTTAAATCACAAGATACATAATTATTGTAGTGGCAGTGTAGAATAATTTTTCCGTCATATGACAATAATCAGCTCCTTAAGAAGACCATTTAACTTATATTATAAGGAGGAGGCTTATTGGCAAAATTTATGTCAGACGTAATATTTCTTAACATATTTTGTCAGGCGTTACATCTTTTATTTTTAACGTTGCAGGCGCGCGGGAACTTTATAAAATATAGCCTGCTGATAATGTAGCTTTCTATAGATTAAAGAATTTTCAAAATCGGTCCAGTAGTTTTTGAGTTTATTCATTACAAACATACAAAATACAAATTTTTTCCCTTTTTAATATTAGTATAGATAATATATTTTATGTCAGAAATGTCATGTTTTTTATATATTATAAAGTAAGGAAATGGAAAGCTGCTCGAGTTGGAAAGTAAGCTCTTAATGTCTCTTTTATAGATTTTTATATACAATATCAGTTACATATATCTAAAAGGAGTCGTATTTGAAACAATACAATTACTTTGGAAATCGTAAAATTATGTATTCGAAAGCATGACTTAATGTAGACCGTTTTGGCTCTGTCCCATTTCTATTTTCTTAAATAACCATAAAGTAAATAAATCTAGAAGCGCTGTAATGAAAACGCTGGAGGCTGCCATGGCAGTTTACTTAATGCTATGTTGTAGTCATATTATATATAATGTAACCTTACTGGGAAAAGAGGAAAATTCTAACGCAAAATAAAAGTCATTTTTAAAGACTAAAGAAGCAATAAAATTTTCTTATAAGAACCAATATCGTTTGTAAAATATTACCATCTGGTTATTCATTCATTGAATTATATGTACTAACTCAAAAAAATTCATATGTTTAAAAAACGTGATGTTAATGTACCTATACAAAAAATATGTTTTCAATTTGTAGTATTTTTTATATAACTTATATAACAATTTTCTATAAATAAATTGCTATCTTTATCTTATCTTATTCATTAGCGCTCCCTCGACTCCTTAATTAATTTAATTGATTCGTTAATTAAAACCACGCGTCTTAAACAGCAGTATAGTTTTAATTTTATTAATCGTTTCATTGAAATTTTATTTCTTTAAATACGCTTTATCGTTATTTTATGATAGTATTCTTCATTACAACACAAAGTTTATCAGTTCGAATTGAGGATTTTTTTTATTACTAGACTAGACTAATATCTCAAAGGCATAAGTCACTAAAGAAAAAAATATTAAGTGACAAATATAACTAAAATATTGCAAGTGTAAGCGAATGCTTGCTATATGACTGTACGAGTATATTGAGACCAAATACGATAGTTTCTAACTTATGCTTGCTCGTATTTTTAAGTCACCCCATATTGAAATTGTCTATGACATTTCAAATGGACTCTGAATCTACAGAATCGTATATGCTCACATTTGCTGCCTACATGTTTTAGAATCAAAACAAAAAAATATACAAATCGTAAGTATATAATTTAATTTCAATTTCGTCAAAAGCTCAAGTAAACATTATTACCATCGTTCAATTTGTCCCTTGTAGCAAACGACGTAATTTTCCGCTGAAGTGAAAATAGTCTGGG
Source organism: Synanthedon andrenaeformis (assembly GCA_936446665.2). NCBI lineage: Eukaryota > Metazoa > Arthropoda > Insecta > Lepidoptera > Sesiidae > Synanthedon > Synanthedon andrenaeformis. The sequence continues at coordinate 4,018,650 of OW387781.2, read as the reverse complement.
CCGAATGCAGGGAAGGCACGCTGCAATTGCCTCAAGTTGTTTAGCATAATACGGTGATACCATTAAAGCACAAAATACATCCGGGTTGCGACGAGAGCTAACAATAAATAGGCTAAAGTACGTCTTCTTGGATTATGAGTTGAATATTTTCAAAATTCTTTCGTATAACAAAGCAAAGTTAATCTAAAGGATATCCAGTTTTACAGGATGTGATTTTATTAATTGTTACTTTACAAGTATTAATTATGTTTATATAAATTATGACTTGATTTTATAAGATTCTTAGTGACGTAAAGACTATAATAATTTTTATACTATATAAATTTTTATAGAAATAATTATATTCCAATGACCATAAACGATCAAACAGGTTATTAGCTATACATTAAATTTGCCAGAAAATTACCAAAGGTTAACAAGCAAGCTGGAGATCCACTTGATGGTATGTGGCTATAGTCGTCCAAATAACATCATAAGTGGTCAACACGGGTTACAAGTGTTATACCGACCTTGAAAGGAAAAAGGCATTCCTCACTAACGCAATGAAACAAGAACGTGCAGTTATTTCTCAGTGGTCTCTAGTATTTTTTACGATACTACTTATGAGTTATTGAGAGATAAAAATTCGTATAGATATTTTCGTATTCTCCAGACAATTTTACCGTAATAGTGTATTTACTTGGTAGTGTTTCAAGTGCAGTTGAAATAAAGACACAATTATATATTTTTTCTCTTGTTATTTCTGGAAGCTAATAGGCACTTAGCTGCCATATGCAGGTGCTTTAGTATTTATTTATTCACGCTTTAAGTCGTCTGATACAAGTGCACAGTTGCCAGTAATGTCGTAGGTGGAGGACTGTTATCTTTCAAAACTCCACTTATTTTTTTTTGTGTCTCTATCAAAACGGTCACAGACAGTCAATATTTAGATAAGTCTCAATATTACGTGTAGAATTTTTTTTCTTTCTATCAAATAAAAATACGTAAAAGTAATATAAGTTGTTGACAATTAAATTGACCATGCTAGTAAACAGTCCCTATTACAGGTTGATTTTTCATACTAACATGAAGAATACCTTTACTTTCAAAAGGTCAGATTTTCAAAAAGACAGACTTTCAGATGGTAAGCTTCAAATCGTCAAGACTTGCAAATAGTCAAAGTACAATCAACTATACTATATTAAATTCTGAAGGATCTATGATCTAGGTGCTGCGGCCGTGAAATACTATTGTTCCCGCTAGTTTATTTGTACCTGGGCTGTGTTCCAGCAGTCCTTTGCACCAATGTCAGAATTTGAGTTAGACAGCAGTATTTTTAGGCGCTAAAATTAATTTATTATGCAAGACGCATCATTCATTTCTAAAGCATAATGATTCATTTCTGTGACGGAATTATTTTTCAATACTGGACAGTCCAGAACTATTTGTTATGAAATGAAACAAATTGCGTCACCAGATATCACAGTGTGCAAAATAAAAAAGTAACCGTTCATATCCGAAATGAACAAAATAATTGTAAGTTTATTCCGATTATTCTGTGTGCTGTCAAGATATTTACGATGATTTCAGTTAAAGATTGAACACAAATTAAATTGTGCGCAACAGGCGAAACGCTGCACTCGAAATTCAGGATATTTTTCAGTATTAATATACCTAACTTGTAAATTGAGATGGGAACATGACACAATATTTACGAAATGAAAGAGTACCTACTTATATTGAATTCATTTATAATCCAAGGCTTTTAGCAGATACTTTTCTTTCTCGCTGCTTTAGTAAAGCATATTTTATTGCTCTTTGTTTTAGCATCTTATAAATAATGCAAAAAGAAATCTTATAAATACATTATTACTACTTACTAATCTTTACTGTTGTATTACTAATCTTTACTTAGTATAATTTAAAGTTGCTTTCCGCGTCTGTGTTAGTTGGATGAAAAAATCATTCTTTAAATAAATTCAAAAATATTCATGTGTTTAGTACAATTCTCGTTTTTACAATATCTACATTCTCACATGAGATATTTAATTCTTTGCTTTATAATTTTATCGTTCAGAGCCTACAACGCTCATGCTTGTTTTGTGTCTGATCGTTCCATTTATCTGTGAGATCTCGCGACACGAAACACTACTTTGCAGGTAAGTGTGTGAATTGCCTAAGGACACTTTGAGCCGCCGTGTTCTTCGTGATAAGATACAAATTTAATTTAAAACCTTGTAAATGTTGAATATTCTGAATAACATTTGTTTTTACTTTGTTTTCTTTTGAACAATATGCGTCTTGATATTTATATTATTATTATTTTTAATATAATTTGAACTTAAATTCTTAATCAATACTAATAATAAAGCTGTAAGTGTAGATATTGTATGTATGTATGTATGTATGTATGTTCCTCCATAACTCTGAAACGAATTAATTGATTTTCATGAAACTTGGTAGATAAACATTTGGACGTACGGGACACAGGATAGGCTACTTAATATTTTTCAACGCGGACGAAGTCGTGGCCACCAGCTAGTTAATAAATAAAATCCAAAAGAAATATTCAATTAGTTGATATTTTTCTTCTAGTGGTGCTTCTCCAATTAGTTAAGGTTGTTGATCAACTGGAAGGCTGGAACAGTCCTCTCTGTTTCAGCCGGAACAGCTTAACTGCGTTAGCTGTCATGACTTCTTTCTTCGCCTAACTTTTCTCTTTCCACAAACTTTGCCTATCATTACCAGCTGAACCAGGTTGTAGCTCCCATGTCTAAGGTACACTATTTAAGGGTTCTATTTGGGTATTTTATTTTTAGGAAATATAAATAAAATTTGTAAATAATAAAATAATCATTAATGTCAGCATCATCTTACAGCATGTTGGCGACGGTGGTTATAATTAACCATGGTTATTAACTATCTATTCAATTGTCATATAAAATTAGAAAACAAAATAAATAACGGCAAAGTTTCTGTTAAGTTTATGTAAATCGTATTCTTAAATTTAAACTGGTTTAAAAACAGAAGACCAAATTATTTACATCAAAAAGCAAAACGTTATTTCATAAAATAAAATAAGCTTTCATCGTAGAGAAATTTTCATAATCAAACAATAAATGTTGCACTTAAAATTCAAATAACTGTCGTTATAGCGGGACAAAGCCTAAATGGTTCCATAAGTAACCGAAGCATTTGGCTTCGAATCACGAAGTCCATTCATTATTCTCTACTCAGATTTATGATGGTTGAAAACTTTATTATTACGCATTTAGAGTAACTGCTGTAATATTTCATGAGAAAATTAATATTCTGAGAATATAGATTGAGGTGATGATTTATAAGTGTAAATCACAAACATTCCTTCCACTCGACACCACCAAAACGACACCACCGATGGTGTCGTTTTGGTGGTGTCGAGTGGAAGGAATGATCACAAACACTAATAAAATCCTCAAAACCCTCTTAACTTAAAAGTAAAACACCAATAGCAAAGTTACTATCACATTAATGCCTCAAATCGACGTGCGTATTGATATTGATAAGGGCAAAGCCGGGAGCGGGTCGCTAGTTTTCATATACAAACTATATTAGGTACTGTAAAGTTTCATCAAATGGCGTTCATTATTTTTTGTGTGAAAGTGTTATGTACAACCATACGTCCTTCTTCACAAGATTTCGCATTTATACTTTACTCGGGGACTAACTGATCCTTGAGGCGTCGTCAGCGTAAATTTTCTATTCCCGACGTATGTATGTATGTAGGATCGGTTCCCGATCGCTTATGTAAAGTATAAAAAAGTTTCACGCATAGTTAAATCTCTTAAAATGTAAATTTTCAAAAATCGCCAAACACACCTTAATATTGTCAGTTTCCAAATTTATCAATTTCCTCTTTCAAATCATCAACTGCTTCTTTTAGAAAAGATATCTATGAAACTGTCGTTATTATAATGTTACTAAATAATAACACTTTTTTTTTTTTTTTCTTAAACCCCTCCAGCATCATGCGCTGAAGCCTATTTCTACTGTTCCTCATTCATATCAGTTCTCGCTCACTTGCCTCTCGTACTTTCATGCTGCATACTGTTTCTTTCTTCCATCCATCCTTTCTTTCATTCCATTACGGGTGGGATGCCCGTCTGTATGTGCCTATTCTTACTATCTATTTATTATTCCTTATCATTACTTATCGTCTTACTTATCATTTGTCCTTTCTGCTATTGGGTGTTGGGTAATTGAAAACTCGACGCATTTTTTATTTATTAAAATTAAACATTACAAACACTAAAAAATTAGATTATAAATTTACAAATTAAAACAGTTTAAAAATTAAAATATTATAAAATTCGGATATCAACATTTAAACATTGAAAAATTAAAACATTAGAACATAAATACTTTAAGACATTACAATTTATATACATTACAACGTTAAAATTTATATACAATATACAATATACATCCTACGTCTTATTTCTTTCTATCACCCTTTTTGCAATTTTAAGACAATAGCTTAGGAACTTGTCCTTCTTGTCACTTACTATCATTTTACATATATTTTCTGTCGTCATGTCCATATCCATTTCAATTTCTAAGGCTATCCTATCTCTGTCGTGTACTGGGCATTCGGTCAGCAGGTGAGGGACCGTTTCCGCAACGCTTGGGTCACAGATGCACGATGGACTCTCCTTGCACTTGAAGCGATTCAAGTACTCGGAGAATCCACCATGCCCCGTGAACACCTGCGTTAAAGTGTTATTGACGCCAATTTTCCTTATGGTTCGGTAAGCCATGGCAGCACTGGGAAAAACAGTGGGGAAAAATAACACTAGATAAATCTTTGAAGACTTAATCTCCAATATTAACTGCAAAAGAGACATCAAAAGTCATTTAAAGAGTTTACAGAAAAAGGGAACTTTCATTAGTTCCACCCGAAATCTGTTTCTTTTGTAAACGACAAAAGTTTCAGGAGTCTTGAGTTTCGACTATAAATCACCTTAATTTATAGAGACGAAGCCTGGGAACACTTAAAGTTGAGAAATTAGATGGTCGCCATTACGGTTGACTAATGTCAGTCTTATCGTCAAGAATTAATAGAACACTTTGTTGATTATAACGAATTAGAAATGAATAGACCCTTGTTATGTACTAACTGTCCGACAGGTCATGTACCTATCATAGTTTCGTTTCATTCGGATGAATAGCATAGAAGTGCAAAAGGGCAAACATGCTTATCCTAATATTATCGTATAAATGCGAATAGAGCTTGTTTTTTGGTTTATTATCATTAAATTTTGTATACACGTTGTCAGGGGCCGCGGGTCGAAGGTGGATCTAGACTGCTTAGGACCGGTCCTTTTGGAAAATCAAAATTCCAAAAGGAATGGGGAGGCCTAATATGCAGCAGTTGTAGCGTGTTCATACACTTCATACATCACTCCTGGATGCGCTACTAACCTGGATAACGCCTCAGATCCTGTATTTTATATATTTTTCGGCCTACATGTCATTCACGTATCATTTACATCACATTTTCCCCTTGTTTCCTTATTATCTTACCGACAGCCTGTTTTCAGAATGTCTGCTATACTTTTTCCTACATTTTCTCATACGTTTTACATGCATTTAGTCATCATATAATTTCAAAAACGCAAATTTATATATTTTTGACATAATCTCTTTGTTTATTTATTTCGTCGCCATAGTTCCCATAGTATTTTGACATCATGCTTTCTCACTACATTGTTGCTTTCTCGCTCATTTTTATTCCTTTTTATATACAACCTCACCTCTAAATTCGAAATGTCCTGGCCATATAACTTTATTATTTTCTAAATTTAATTTTTAAAATATTATTTCGAAGGTTTTCCAGCCGGCTAGACTGATGAAAATCAAGGAGTGTGTTGTCGCTCCTCTCTGAGATACAACATTGAAATTTGGCCTGTCTTGCCTCTATCAGGGGTGGCCAACTTGATTAGACTCAAGATCTACTGTTTACTTACGAAACCCTGTGCGATCTACCAATTACATACTTCTTGAAATCCTAAATGAAACAGCGTAGTTCAGTACACAATTATGTAGTATTTTTTTATTTTATTAAGAGGGAAAACATAAAATGAAAATTATTCTTTGTATTAGTGTGAGCATTGCGTCTGAGCATCTTCCGCTAGATTAGCAAAATCAGGTTTGTAGTTGGAAATTGCCAACCTTAAAGAATCCAATGTATGAATGTCTGTCAAGCGAAAACGGTATTTATTTTTTGTTTGTTTTAAATAGGAAAATGCTGACTCACATAAATATGTTGAATCAAAACACGAATGCAGTTGTTCAACACATTTCTTCAAATATTGATATTTCTCGTTGGAAACCAATGCCCAGAAATCTAGACCTGAGGATGACCTTGCTTTTAGAAATATGTCGCGGCGCAGAGTAATAATTTCGTTTTGAAACTTCGTGTAGTCAATTTGAAATGTAGGAAAACAAAAGAGAGCTATACTGCGTAAAAGAGAAGATAAATAACGTGACGGAACGGCAATTGAAAAATGATACAAGATGATGCGTGCAGCAGTTGGTGATTACGTTGCAGTCTGTTCTACGTATTTATATTTTTTGCCTTGCCACGATCGACTGGACTAATAGTCGCGATCGACCAGTCGATCGCGATCGACCGGTTGGCCACCCCTGGACTCTATCTGCTTCGTGTCATTCCGGAAGTCGGTGCTGAGACTCCGGACGCACTTCTCTACAGCAAATTTCACTTCGCGTCGTTCCGTGAGTCGGCGCAGAGACTCCTGACGCACCCATCTCCGCTTTCCGTCTGCATCGTGTCGTTCCGGGAGTCGGTGCTAAGACTCCGGACGCACTTCACTGCTGCACGTTCACTTCGTGTCGTTCCGTGAGTCTGTGCATAGACTCCGGACGCCCCATCGCCGCTGCCCGTTTGCATCGTGTCGTTCCGGGAGTCGGTGCTGAGACCCCGGACGCACTTCACCACTGCACGCTTCACTTCGTGTCGTTCCGTGAGTCTGTGCAGAGACTCCGGACGCACCCATCGCCGCTGCCCGTCTGCATCGTATCGTTCCGGGAGTCAGTGCTGAGACCCCGGACGCACTTCACCACTGCACCCCAGACGCTGTTTTTTTTAATCTTTATTTAATCACCTGTACTTCATTCATAACACTCTACACAACTTTCAATTCATCCATTTTTTTATATATATATTATTTGTAAATATTCTCTAAAATATATCTGTAAATACTTATTTCATTTTTTTTATTTTAACTGTCGCTTCACGACACAGTGAACGTCTTAAGGCTGAAATGATAAAATTATCATGATGGTTATACTTATTTATAATATTTAAGAAAAACGTCTTACTTCTTAAATATTATAAATAAAAATTCCATCTGGCAAGGACTTAATGTCTAACTAAAGTGTTAATTATGATTTTACGATAGACTACATATTTTACTATTTATATACTAGTATGGACTCGACTTATTATAGCGGTTATTCGTTATATTTATTGCCACAGTTGTCTTTTATTTTTATTAGTCCTTGCCTTTTGTTTTGGTTCCAATGATTAAAATATCCATATCCAATTGGTTCCAATATCCATACATTTTCAATCGATTTTACTCCCATCCAAACTTTGCGTATTCATTATTCGCGCTTTTTGAAGATAATAAGCTTTCTTATCTTACGGATCTGTTGAAATTTTTTCCGCTGCTCTATTAAATAAAAAATGTAATATAATGCTACTCGAGGTACCTGAATAACATTTTTATCGAAAAGTTAGTAAGAAAAACTCCGTCAGAACTACAAGCAACATTGTGTAGCGCACTAATTATGTCTGCGTTCTCTGAAACCGTTGGGGATGTTTCAATTTAACTTTTTGCCAGCACGACCGCTATGGAACTCCCCAAAACTGGGGCACGAGTTTGTAGCTTTTTACTTGCTTGCGCTGTGGTCTCTGGCTCTTTTTGCACAAGCATGATAAATATATCACAAGAGCTGACAAAAAATAGCGAAAAGGAATTGAGTATGTAGTATGTATACTCACAATTATGTGGCTTTGTTCCAGTTGATGACGTAGCCGCTGAGCACAAATATCTCTAGGTTGACGACATGCACGTTGCCCCGCTCCATCCCCACGGAATTATCCTGAAGACAATAATCACGGCTGATTATCCCAATTGTATTAACTACTAAATATGACAAATGCACATACGCTTTTCTCATATCTTAAGAATATTGTTAATCACCAAAGACCAACACAAAAACGATGGACCGATATTAATCCGGTTTTCTTTGTTTGAAAGGTGATGTGATCGAAATGGTTCCTAGGTATAGTTTATTACGATCTGTTTAGTTGTTTTAAGATCATCAGCCCATTTCTTGGTTGACGAAGTGTTCTCATTAACTTCCACAGGTTCTATTGATGGTTTAATCGACTGGTATTTTATACTAACAATGCACAATATTAAAAATTTATATTTTTTACAAGTTTCCAAAAAAATGTCCGTGAAAAATATGGTGTATACAATTTCATGAAGCTTACCGGTAATTTAATGAAATTAGTAAAAGTGGGATGAGACCAGACAAAAAAGGAAACACTTCAGTTAAGAGTTAACGGCCCTTTTTAATTGAGATCGGAACTCGATTGGATTCGTTTAAAAGTGAAGTTAAAATGGAATTAGCATCGTTATCAAGTCCGAGAATCCTTGAACGAGACTTATAAAACACTCTAAGATCGTTTGCAGACAATGAAAAAGAGTAACCCGTATCGCTATTGGTTTAACGAGAAACGTGTATGGTTCTTAATTGTCTTTAGAACTTAGAACTTCTTTAGTCTTTAGTTATTTTGTGTTTGCTTAGTATCAAATATAGTAATAGTCTTATATAGTATTGACGGTATTTTATATAAAACTAGTGACCCCGCTCCCGGCTTCTTCCGGGATGCATTTTTTATATACACAAACCTTCCTTGTTTATCCCTCTTTCCATAAGTGAAAACCGAAATAAAATCGGTTGAACAGTTTTGGTGTCCATGGAGGACAAACGTACTTACATTGATTTTTATTTATATAGATAAGAATATGCTCATAAGCATGCAGCGTGAGACAATTAGCTAAATAATTTCGAAATAAAATTGAGGTCTATTTATTTAATATAATTATTGAATCACTAGCCACCCGCCCCGGCTTTGCACGCATGCACCTTTTTCTGGTAATTATATACAAAAGCCTTCCTCGTTTATATTATCGCTCTTTTCATTATCTAGTGAAAACCGTATAAAAATCTATTGGATATTTGGGAAGAAGTTAGCAGAAAAACAGACAGAGGCAGACAGCGACTTTATTTTATAATATAGTGATTTCATCGTTAAGAAGTAATTTTCAATTTATTTCGTATAATAAATCATGTCTTTTTTGGTTAATATCTTCTCAACAAATAATTTCTAATGGCACTCCAAAAAGGTTGAAGGTTGAATTTCTATTCGCTTCAGATATATATTTTTTTGAAACAATTACCTTTTGTACTTATTTTAATAGTAATTAATATCGGCACAGTCATACAAGGCGTAGGAACTATGTCGGACGGAAATGTAGCGACAAAGCGCTTAGTGATAATGAACTTAATTAATGTTCAGTGTAATGTTTAGACGTATATGTGCGCAGTTACCGCAGTTTAACACTAATGTTTCGCTCCGAAACACACAGAATCCAACATTCAAATTCCACCATGTTAATTTGTTTACGAAATAGTGTTTGTATATCGAATATTGGTTTTAGTTAAGCTTTTAGCTTTTCAAGTATTAAATTTAAAGGTATCGAGGAAAACTTAATAACCTTTTTTATTATCAATACATTAGTTCATTATTCGGCAAAAGATAAACACTTACTTGCATAAATTTTTATATATGTGATACTTGCAAATGCTTTATAGCGTGACATAAAGATAGAAAATAATTACACAATTAACTTCATGTATGTAATTATTTTTCGAATGTAATTTATTATGTTTTGCGCAGAAATTTTGATTGAACGCTGCTTCTAGTTTTTTCTGTGTTCTGCAATTTTTTATACAAAATATTAATTTCTATATTATATCCGCTGTGATATCTAAATTATTTATCAATTGATAAATAAACACATTTAAAAATTGTAAAATATTGAAATATTTAACGAAACTACACATAATGTCCAACAATCTTACGCACTAGATAATAATATGTATATCGAATAAGTACTTTCATACATTCGATTTAGAGTTTTGAAAATTTTGTATATAAACTTATGATCTGTAGACCATTAATAATGTTCCCTAATTAAGGTGTTCATTTGTTTAAAACAAATTTAGACCTGTTTCGATGATAAAAGCAAGAACAACTAATAGCAATCAAATTATGCGTAAATAAGTAGCGAATAAAAATTTCACAGAGCAAATGCAACAATTTGCATTAAGTTAAAATAAGTATGAAGAGAGCATCCTTCGTCGCGCGCCGCCAAATACCCCTAATGCAATGTACGCGGCAAACATAAGCTTCTTGACGAAATGGAAGGTGCGCAGGAAAAATAATATAACTCTGAAGTTACTTTTTAAAAGAGGTTTGAATATTATACTGTTTACGAACCTGCATTATATTAGAAATGTTAAGGAAAGTGTGTGCGGTGAAAGGCGATCAGATTTTTTGCTATAATATGTGGTTGTGTAACTAAGCTGTGAAACTACGTAGTTTTTTTAATGTTGCAACATATCTTTAATAACCTATATAAGGAAAAATGATTAAAAATTGGAGATGAGAGTGCTTAACTCTAATGAACTGAGTGAAAGAAAAGTGTTCAAACTAAGTATTGTATTTACTCAAAAAAAAAGCAAATGTTATTTTGTACGCTTCAACTTTTAAAAAAAAAATTTGTTCTAAAGCAAAAATTACAGAGGGCTGTGACAATAAATCAGCATAATTCAAATAGTATGTAATTTACTGACAATAAGCTATGTTTAGTGAATAATATTTTAATATATACTAATAATTAAAATAACTAAAATCAAAATACACCACACGCATACTAGGTAATATTCTGTAGTCTTTTAAAAGAGGAATTTTTTAAATTTAATATCGACTTTTTTAATATTTCTGTAAAATGTGTTTTAAGAAACTTACATAGCTTTACCACAAGGCTTTCGCAGTTTAGGGTGACTTAAGCCAGCGGCGCATGCCTCTCTTCCCCTCTTAATGAAATGAAGACGTTGCCAGTTTACATGCCGTTTGCCGTGTACAAGACAGCTGGATTCACGAATGGCTTCTTGCCTAATTCGAGTGGTTAGCTCTCGCGAAGACTTCTATTTAACGTAAATTAGATAAGTAAGTACATTAGGAAGTTTATTAGGGGCCTTGTAGAAATAAAAATAATTAAATTGTCTAGTAATTAATGTCATGGCTAGGCGTCCACCTGAACGCCTGAAAGGAGTTCTGAACCTGGGGGACATAATCAGAAGTTGGTGTAAGATTGTCAAATTGCATAGACAGGCAGACGGCCCATTAAATCTATTCAATAACTAGCGATCCGTTCCCGGCTTCGCACGGGTGCAATTTTTTTCTGCAAATTAAACGTAGAAACCTTCCTCGTTTAACGCTCTTCCCATTAATGAAAACAGTATAAAAATCCGTTCGGTAGTTTTTGAGAATCGCAAACATATAGACAGACAGACGCAGCGGGGGGACTTTGTTTTATAATATTAAAAAACGTAAATTTAATAATGTTGTCTTCGTGAGCGAATTGATTTTTGTTTAATTGTGCGTAACTTTGTCTTTTTCCTGTGTATATTAGTTCCACTGAGATAAGAGAACGCAGTTCGGCGAAATATGGATATTTGACGATTGACGATTGACGATGTTCTGAAATTTCAAAAAATCTTATTAAATTATCTGAAAAAGTGAAGAAAGTTTTCATAGAATTTTCTAGAAACTTCTGGAATTTTCTAGAAACTTCTGAAAATTTTCGAGAAACTTCTAGAATTTTCTAAAAACTTCTAGAATTTTCTATAAACATCTAGAATTTTCTAGAATGTTAGCGAAAAAAAATCCGTTCCTATTAATAATACATAATGAGCGACTCAGCCGAAGAAAAGATATGCCGCAAGGAGAACTCATCGTATTGCATGAACCTTCGTTTCAGTTGTTAACAACAAATGCAATTGTTATGAACGAAAAAATTCTTTTTTTTTATTGTCACAGGGTTAGTAACTTTTTTCAGTAAAAGAAAAAATATCGCGTTTGAAAAAATCGAATATATTGCATAGATCCCGTTTTTTATTGTTTATGACGCTTGGAGAACCCTCTGGAAACTAAAGGAAGGGCGAAGAATGGAAGCAAACAAACAATCTGTGCGAGCAAATTCTAGCACCTTTTTTAACACGTGTACATAGACTTTTCGAGTTTAATGAGAATGATGCTTATGCATTAAGATAGCCTTACTCTACTTCCTTCGAAATAAATATAATAAATCACCCATCAGGTTTAACAAATTTTTAAATTTCTAAAAATTTTGACGATGTTCTGTAATTTCAAAAAATCTTATTAAATTATCTGAAGAAGTGAAGAAAGTTTTCATATATGCGAGAATTTTCTAGAGACTTCTGAAATTTTCGAGAAACTTATAGAATTTTCGAGAAACTTCTAGAATTTTCTAAAAACTTCTAGAATTTTCTTTAAAATTTACATAAACAAAAAGTAGCCTATGTTACTCCTGACGACCCCCTCTTCATGTCTGCAAAGTTTCATCGAAATCGCTTCAGCCGTTTCTGAGATTACCCCGAACAGACAGACAGACAACAATTCTAAAAAAAGTTATTTACGTTTTAACAGCATGCGAATGACTCTCAAAGCTTAGTTTGAGGCAGTTTTTCGCAAATCACAGACAGACACTCTGATTTTATTTATATAGATTAATAGAAACGGATTTTTTTTCGCTAACATTCTAGAAAATTCTAGATGTTTATAGAAAATTCTAGAAGTTTCTCGAAAATTTCAGAAATTTCTAGAAAATTCCAGAAGTTTCTAGGAAATTCTCGCATATATGAAAACTTTCTTCACTTTTTCAGATAATTAAATAAGATTTTTTGAAATTTCAGAACCTGATGGGTGATTTGTTATATTTATTTCGAAGGAAGTAGAGTGAGGCTATCTTAATGCATAAGCATCATTCTCATTAAACTCGAAAAGTCTATGTACACGAATGCACCCGGGCGAAGCCGGGAACGAGTCGCTAGTCTAAAATAAACGTAGCCTAAGTTACTCCTTATTACATCAGCTACCTGCCAATAAAAGTCCCGTCAAAATCGGTCCAGCTATTTCAGAGATTAGCCGGAACAAACAGACAGACAGACAAAAATTGTAAAAAATATTATTTTGGTGTATGTACCGCAATTTACATAAACAAAAAGTAGCCTATGTTACTCCTGACGACCCCCTCTTCATGTCTGCAAAGTTTCATCGAAATCGCTTCAGCCGTTTCTGAGATTACCCCGGACAGACAGACAGACAGACAGACAGACAGACAGACAGACAGACAGACAGACAGACAGACAGACAGACAGACAAAAATTCTAAAAAAAGTTATTTACGTTTTAACAGCATGCGAATGACTCTCTAAGCTTAGTTTGAGGCAGTTTTTCGCAAATCACAGACAGACACTCCGATTTTATTTATATAGACTAGCGATCCGTTCCCGGCTTCGCACGGGTGCAATTTTTTTCTGCAAATTAAACGTAGAAACCTTCCTCGATTAACGCTCTTCCCATTAATGAAAACAGTATAAAAATCTGTTCGGTAGTTTTTGAGAATCGCAAACATACAGACAGACAGACGCGGCGGGGGGACTTTGTTTTATAATATTAAAAAACTTAAATTTAATAATGTTGTCTGCGTGAGCGCATTGATTTTTGTTTAATTGTGCGTAACTTTGTCTTTTTCCTATGTATATTAGTTCCACTGAGATAAGAGAACGCAGTTCGGCGAAATATGGGTATATTCTATCTCAAAACTTCGATGATGAATACTAAAGCTGTCTATCAAGCTGATAGTGATGATCGTTAGGCAGAAAAGATAAATGTTTCAACTTATTCGTGTACATAGACTTTTCGAGTTTAATGAGAATGATGCTTATGCATTAAGATAGCCTCACTCTACTTCCTTCGAAATAAATATAACAAATCACCCATCAGGTTCTGAAATTTCAAAAAATCTTATTAAATTATCTGAAAAAGTGAAGAAAGTTTTCATAGAATTTTCTAGAAACTTCTGGAATTTTCTAGAAACTTCTGAAAATTTTCGAGAAACTTCTAGAATTTTCTAAAAACTTCTAGAATTTTCTATAAACATCTAGAATTTTCTAGAATGTTAGGGAAAAAAATCCGTTCCTATTAATAATACATAATGAGCGACTCAGCCAAAGAAAAGATATGCCGCAAGGAGAACTCATCGTATTGCATGAACCTTCGTTTCAGTTGTTAACAACAAATGCAATTGTTATGAACGGAAAAATTCTTTTTTTTTATTGTCACAGGGTTAGTAACTTTTTTTAGTAAAAGAAAAAATATCGCGTTTGAAAAAATCGAATATATTGCATAGATCCCGTTTTTTATTGTTTATGACGCTTGGAGAACCCTCTGGAAACTAAAGGAAGGGCGAAGAATGGAAGCAAACAAACAATCTGTGCGAGCAAATTCTAGAACACCTTTTTTAACACGTGTACATAGACTTTTCGAGTTTAATGAGAATGATGCTTATGCATTAAGATAGTCTTACTCTACTTCCTTCGAAATAAATATAATAAATCACCCATCAGGTTTAACAAATTTTTAAATTTCTAAAAATTTTGACGATGTTCTGAAATTTCAAAAAATCTTATTAAATTATCTGAAAAAGTGAAGAAGGTTTTCATATATGCGAGAATTTTCTAGAAACTTCTGAAATTTTCGAGAAACTTATAGAATTTTCGAGAAACTTCTAGAATTTTCTAAAAACTTCTAGAATTTTCTATAAAATTTACATAAACAAAAAGTAGTCTATGTTACTCCTGACGACCCCCTCTTCATGTCTGCAAAGTTTCATCGAAATCGCTTCAGCCGTTTCTGAGATTACCCCGAACAGACAGACAGACAGACAGACAGACAACAATTCTAAAAAAAGTTATTTACGTTTTAACAGCATGCGAATGACTCTCAAAGCTTAGTTTGAGGCAGTTTTTCGCAAATCACAGACAGACACTCTGATTTTATTTATATAGATTAATAGAAACGGATTTTTTTTCGCTAACATTCTAGAAAATTCTAGATGTTTATAGAAAATTCTAGAAGTTTTTAGAAAATTCTAGAAGTTTCTCGAAAACTTCAGAAATTTCTAGAAAATTCCAGAAGTTTCTAGGAAATTCTCGCATATATGAAAACTTTCTTCACTTTTTCAGATAATTTAATAAGATTTTTTGAAATTTCAGAACCTGATGGGTGATTTGTTATATTTATTTCGAAGGAAGTAGAGTGAGGCTATCTTAATGCATAAGCATCATTCTCATTAAACTCGAAAAGTCTATGTACACGAATGCACCCGGGCGAAGCCGGGAACGAGTCGCTAGTCTAAAATAAACGTAGCCTAAGTTACTCCTTATTACATCAGCTACCTGCCAATAAAAGTCCCGTCAAAATCGGTCCAGCTATTTCAGAGATTAGCCGGAACAAACAGACAGACAGACAAAAATTGTAAAAAATATTATTTTGGTGTATGTACCGCAATTTACATAAACAAAAAGTAGCCTATGTTACTCCTGACGACCCCCTCTTCATGTCTGCAAAGTTTCATCGAAATCGCTTCAGCCGTTTCTGAGATTACCCCGGACAGACAGACAGACAGACAGACAGACAGACAGACAGACAGACAGACAGACAGACAGACAGACAGACAGACAGACAGACAGACAGACAGACAGACAGACAGACAGACAGACAGACAGACAGACAGACAGACAGACAGACAGACAGACAGACAGACAGACAGACAGACAGACAGACAGACAGACAGACAGACAGACAGACAGACAGACAGACAGACAGACAGACAGACAGACAGACAGACAGACAGACAGACAGACAGACAGACAGACAGACAGACAGACAGACAGACAGACAGACAGACAGACAGACAGACAGACAGACAGACAGACAGACAGACAGACAGACAGACAGACAGACAGACAGACAGACAGACAGACAGACAGACAGACAGACAGACAGACAGACAGACAGACAGACAGACAGACAGACAGACAGACAGACAGACAGACAGACAGACAGACAGACAGACAGACAGACAGACAGACAGACAGACAGACAGACAGACAGACAGACAGACAGACAGACAGACAGACAGACAGACAGACAGACAGACAGACAGACAGACAGACAGACAGACAGACAGACAGACAGACAGACAGACAGACAGACAGACAGACAGACAGACAGACAGACAGACAGACAGACAGACAGACAGACAGACAGACAGACAGACAGACAGACAGACAGACAGACAGACAGACAGACAGACAGACAGACAGACAGACAGACAGACAGACAGACAGACAGACAGACAGACAGACAGACAGACAGACAGACAGACAGACAGACAGACAGACAGACAGACAGACAGACAGACAGACAGACAGACAGACAGACAGACAGACAGACAGACAGACAGACAGACAGACAGACAGACAGACAGACAGACAGACAGACAGACAGACAGACAGACAGACAGACAGACAGACAGACAGACAGACAGACAGACAGACAGACAGACAGACAGACAGACAGACAGACAGACAGACAGACAGACAGACAGACAGACAGACAGACAGACAGACAGACAGACAGACAGACAGACAGACAGACAGACAGACAGACAGACAGACAGACAGACAGACAGACAGACAGACAGACAGACAGACAGACAGACAGACAGACAGACAGACAGACAGACAGACAGACAGACAGACAGACAGACAGACAGACAGACAGACAGACAGACAGACAGACAGACAGACAGACAGACAGACAGACAGACAGACAGACAGACAGACAGACAGACAGACAGACAGACAGACAGACAGACAGACAGACAGACAGACAGACAGACAGACAGACAGACAGACAGACAGACAGACAGACAGACAGACAGACAGACAGACAGACAGACAGACAGACAGACAGACAGACAGACAGACAGACAGACAGACAGACAGACAGACAGACAGACAGACAGACAGACAGACAGACAGACAGACAGACAGACAGACAGACAGACAGACAGACAGACAGACAGACAGACAGACAGACAAAAATTCTAAAAAAAGTTATTTACGTTTTAACAGCATGCGAATGACTCTCTAAGCTTAGTTTGAGGCAGTTTTTCGCAAATCACAGACAGACACTCCGATTTTATTTATATAGATTAATAGAAACGGATTTTTTTTCGCTAACATTCTAGAAAATTCTAGATGTTTATAGAAAATTCTAGAAGTTTTTAGAAAATTCTAGAAGTTTCTCGAAAATTTCAGAAATTTCTAGAAAATTCCAGAAGTTTCTAGGAAATTCTCGCATATATGAAAACTTTCTTCACTTTTTCAGATAATTTAATAAGATTTTTTGAAATTTCAGAACCTGATGGGTTATATTTATTTCGAAGGAAGTAGAGTGAGGCTATCTTAATGCATAAGCATCATTCTCATTAAACTCGAAAAGTCTATGTACACGAATGCACCCGGGCGAAGCCGGGAACGAGTCGCTAGTCTAAAATAAACGTAGCCTAAGTTACTCCTTATTACATCAGCTACCTGCCAATAAAAGTCCCGTCAAAATCGGTCCAGCTATTTCAGAGATTAGCCGGAACAAACAGACAGACAGACAAAAATTGTAAAATTATTATTTTGGTGTATGTACCGCAATTTACATAAACAAAAAGTAGCCTATGTTACTCCTGACGACCCCCTCTTCATGTCTGCAAAGTTTCATCGAAATCGCTTCAGCCGTTTCTGAGATTACCCCGGACAGACAGACAGACAGACAGACAGACAGACAGACAGACAGACAGACAGACAGACAAAAATTCTAAAAAAAGTTATTTACGTTTTAACAGCATGCGAATGACTCTCTAAGCTTAGTTTGAGGCAGTTTTTCGCAAATCACAGACAGACACTCCGATTTTATTTATATAGATAAGGGTTCAATAACAAGTTTTGCCATTTTTTATGGATAAAAAGTTAGGGAAGAAATAAGATACTAAGAAACTAAAGGAAATAGGAAAAAACGAAAATAACCCCATATTCCAGGTATAGGTATTGAAGGCAAATATTTTTCTTTTCTTGGTTATGACTGATTAGAATATCGTCAGTATTTATTCATTGATTCGTTATTTTTTTATCGTGTCAGTATTACTAGATACTCGTTTATGCAATTAAGGGAAAGTTAAAATTTATGTTATTAAGGGACACCAGCAGTATATAATACATTTTTGTGCTTTGAATGATAATTCAGAAAAATCCAAAATCATACTCAATTATGGCTCATAGTTAACATGTTCAATGCAAACAATTTTGGATATGTCAGAAAAGAATACATAGAAAATAAACATATCATGGGAAGCGATACAAAGCTAACGAGGAGATCTCTTGATTGCATATTGAAGTCTCCGATGTTTACCCTGATTTTTATTATATTCATGAATATACTCGAATTTGTAGTTTGATTACATATTATTGTCCTCAAGTCGCAGATATACTTTATTTTCTTCTTATAGTATACGTATAGTTATACGTAACTAATAATGTTTTAATATTATTTTAATTTATTCTTATAACAAATAAAATATTTCATTTGGTTAGCAGTCAATTTATAAACAAATCTAATATTAATGTTTCTTCTCATTCCAGCCTACCAAAAACATCGCGTAATCCTTACAGAAATAAAATGGAATATGGAATACAAAATTCTATTTAGAGAAAAATTTCGAAAAGAGATGGACTTGGTTTCCATCTTCATCAGACCATGAAAATAAGGGTTATTAACGTTTCCATTTTTTTTTTCAAAGTATTACACATAAATTAAAAAGTAATAAAAAAATATAATATCGTACTGGAGACATATTATGCTATTATTGTAATATATATTCGTTGATTGACCCTAGGCAACAGTAACCGTCTACCATAAAGTTGAACTGCCTTCCTTTTTATATAAAAAAAGTACGTAGTCATTTATAGTTCCAAGGTTTATCAAATTTTTGAAAGCAGAAGCATTTTCTCATCAATAATGTTTATAAAGCATAAGTCTGATCCAAACTCATCAGCATGCATGTAAAAAATTCAGTTTTCTCCCAATTCATGCAACCAGCTCGCAGATTTCCGGCACCTAATTTCTCTCTCCGCTGCATATTGTAGAGGGTGCTCGGTAATTCTATTTGTGTTGAGAATTTTTAACAAACGTTCCCTTTGAAAAATATTATGATTGGGTGAGAAGTTTTTTTATAATATCTTTGACAAGTTCTATCAAGGATTTTCGAAAGCTTCTCGAGTACTTAAGTGATATGTTATTTATATGATGTACAATTATATATGATAAAGAACGAAACATAAAAAAACAACGAACATAAAATATTAAGCCCCCACAAACTTTCGCATTTATAATATTATGTAGTAGGAACATTGAATTAATCAATTTAACTTGCGAAAAAACTACAGCTTTTTCGCTGGGAATTTTATGGCTAATTTTATAGCTGGGAAAATACCATTGAACTCGCGACACTGTTACCGTAACCGACACCTCTGTGTATATATGTAGTTTCCTGACGATTTAAAACACGTAATTCTTCAAGTTTTCACTTCTGTCGGCACTCCCGGAGTGCCACTGTTTTTTTTGTTTTTTTTTTTCAATCTTACCTTTCAACACTACCTTGATTTTTTTTTATCAGCCCCCGAGAATATCACACAAAATGCAATACCATTGTAATCTAACTTAAAATGTTAATCAAAAACTTATTTGAAAGGGCGTCTAAGTAACGTGGTTAGACGGGAAATTGTCGTTCAGTATTAGGAAATAATCTCATTAAAACACTGCTTACGCGAGTTGTGATTGATGCGATGTTCATCTATCTTTCGACAATTCACAATCGAGTTACTTAAACCATATTAAGTGACGTTTCCTTTGTCGTTTTTTGAAGTAAATACTTTTTTTTTTCTGGCTTATGGTGGAAATGCAGTAGCTCGCACAGTTGAGGATAAATCTTTAATAATTAAACAATGACAAAATTAATGAATATTTCCTCAAGCAAAGTAAACTTGGCCACTGTGGATTTCTTTAAACATTTGTAAAGCAACTTTAAGGGCTGTTGCTAATTTGAAAACTTCTTTGTCCTTAATTACTTATTATATAATCTCGAATTGCTTATTAACGCGTTCCAATTTGTCTTTTCGAAATTTATTAACAGTGTTTCCACAAAGCTGTCAAATTTTACTTCTGTTTTACCGGTGTCTGTAGTAATGTAGATAATGTAGTATTATGTAATTTTCATAATAAATATTTTATAAATTTCTAGAAATGTTTTTAAGAACCTTACAGCCGTGTGCAAAGTGTAAGTGGCAAATTTCCTAGAGTGTGTAGGTAAGTACTTCGTTTTTAACAAGCCAAGTAAAAGTTTTTTATTCCCAACTCGGAAAAATTCTTATAACTCGAAAAGATTTGTTTAAATAGTGCAATTAATGTTTTGGGTCTACATTTTGCACGTAGTCTTCGAAAAGAAACTTTCAAATATTGTTCTTTTTTTAATATAGGTATAGCCGATGTAAAACATATATACATATTATAAAATAAAACCACTAATCCGTTTTTGTTACGGTTTTCACT
Source organism: Synanthedon andrenaeformis (assembly GCA_936446665.2). Taxonomy (NCBI): domain Eukaryota; kingdom Metazoa; phylum Arthropoda; class Insecta; order Lepidoptera; family Sesiidae; genus Synanthedon; species Synanthedon andrenaeformis. The sequence goes on along the minus strand of OW387781.2, from coordinate 3,997,719 downwards.
AGTGGAAGTAGCCACAAACGCCTAAGGCTTGTGTATATAATGTACAGAAAAAAACTGCATCCATACGAACCAGGGGTCCTTTAATATACTTTACTTCCTCGTATCAGATCCCATGCCTTACTGTATAACAGAATATATGTCATAAATGTCAAGGATTAAACATAGAATTAGCTGTACTTCCTCAAACCAAACTAAATAATTAAAATGAAATGGATTGGAATTATGTACATAAACAAAATGAAATGCACAACCTCTAAGAAAATGTTCCCATTTATATGTATAATTCAGTAAAATTGCTCGGCAAGCTATTAATATAAACGAACTCGCTCACTGTAAGACGCAATCGGTAATATGATAACTCCCCCTTTGCCTTTCCTCAGCCTGACTCAAAGAAAATTTCCCCCAAAAAAATTGAATTAATTTATGCCCAACAATCGATACGAACATTAATATTAATGGCCTCTGAAACATGAACATTCTCTGTATTCGTTTGTATGGTTATTGAATTACATGAACAAACAGAGTATTATGGATTTGTATAATTTATACGTAAATTGAAAGTAAATTCTTCTTTTAAATTAGCTAATTTAAAAGAATGTATTAAATATTAAAGATGAAATAATAATAATGATATTAATTAATATATAATAATAATATAATATCATTATTACCTATTTGCTAGCCATTCACCTCCCTCAAAAACACGACTTATCTGCACAGACAACTGTTTTAGAGGGACACTCTAAAATTTTAAGATTTAATGGAACTTCAGAGCGTTAGGCAAAAATAATTTTATGATAGCATTTTGTACACCACAATAAAAATACTTTTCTTTTCAATTGACAACGGAAGAAAGTCCATTTTTACTTAAGTTAACAAACCTATTTCAAGCAAGATATTCGACAGTTTTAAGAGTTTGATAATCCAATGTACCCAATCCAATCATTGGAGAATTGGTTACAATGCAAACTGGTGTGGGACTTGTCACCGAAACTTGAAATTCCAAAATGGAAATATTTTCCGCTGACCCTCGGGAACGAAGACAAACAAAAGTTCGAAACGCTTCCACTTAAGTCAACTGAAGTACAACAAAAAGTACTTTACAACTTTCACTTCACGGATGAGTTAAATTAAATGACAGGATATTAATACACACCTTTGTCGGCTATTGAATGAAGTTTTAACTTTACCTTGTGTACAAATTCTATAATAATGTATTACGAGACAAATATCCACGGTATTTTATCATATTTCTATCACTTATCTGTTAAGGAGGTAAGAGTAACAGCCTACAACGCTACCCCACTGAGGATTGTTGCGATTTAACGTGCTTTGTAAGTTTTCTCAAATTTATAAGATATATTTTGTTAACTGTAACTACAAATAATCACTATCACTTATCTGAGAAATCGCCTCTTTATGCTTGAGCCTACGATTTTGTAAGAGTTCTGAGAATTCTCTAAAATTATTGTGTTACTATGCTCAAGGTACCGGAATTCTCTCTCTTCTTCAATATTTTCTGAAACAATAACATTTCTGAACCTATTATAAAATGAAAAATGAATTTTCTGAATAAATATCAGAATAACTTCAAAATGATTTTTTCAGACTAAATTTTCTGAATCCTGAACAACTTGGGACTTCAAGAACAGTCATAGTGAATAGGATACTACCGCACTAGAACTCACTCCATCTTCAACCTTATCTTTACTTACTATTGAGTGAAATTGAGGTCATCAAAAAAAGAAGTTTCCTCGTTTACTCTTTCTATGTATAGTCTATTGGCAATGAAATTCATTATAATGATGGTTTGTATACCATTTATAGAACTGAATGACATGAGTTGTCTATATTTTACTATTTTTTTAAAATATTCTATGGCTATTGCTAGATACTTTTATCCTTTTTTAATTATCCCCCCCTCCCCCTTCTCTTTTATCTTCTAGATCTGCATAACGTCGGTCCAATAAAGTGTGGTATCAAAAATCACTCCCTTGGGCAACACTATCGTTTAGTATTACATCGTAGTATTGTAGTGGTTGTATGGGCACGTGTCCTATGCACTGATATCGATATAATCCGTCACCCCATCAGGAACTCTTTGATGTTTAACACAATAGCGGGGAGCAGAATGATTCAATCGGGTTCCCGCTGAGAATTCGATTCAAGAATTTGACTTATTAGGATTTTTACCCCTTTTTTTTAATTTTTCGTATTAAGGTATGGCTCAAAAAATTTACTTGATTTTCATTTGATAAAGTTATTTATATTTGATCCACTACAAAGAGGAAAGTGAGAAATAAAAAAAAATATTTTTATTTCTTAATATATAAGAAGAATAATAAAGAAAAAGTGCAACTTTAGGCATGAGGCGTTTAAAGTTAGACACAACACTAATGTAAAAGTTAGCTTTGACCTTTTATTTTATATGTCAGACGACTGTTTAATTGTTACTATTTTATTATTACTGTATTGATAACTCTTACAAAAATATGAACGACCATTTCGTAAATCATTGGTATCAAACCGTAACGATCTCGTAGATCAAGATAAAATTAATAACGAATATTATTCTAAACTAAACTACATAAATAAATGGTTTTTAGGGTTCCACTGTAGGTAGGCATAATTTTAATATGGAGTCTATGGCAAGTTTATGTAGATATTATACAATCCCATAAATTGTTATCTGTATCACTAATTTAAATGCAAAAGTTTATAAAGATGCATGATTTTTAATAAATTCTAAGCTGTTGAACTATTTTTGATGAAATTTTTCACAAATTTATATATAACGTAGGTACTTTTAACACCGGGAAATTGTTTCAATTTACTATCTAAGTATGTGCACTGTAAGGTTGTAAATATTAATATGCCTTTCAATTTTATACATCCCTCTCAATTTTTATATAAGTACATAAGGTATTTAATTTTCAATTTAAACTAAAAATGAATTTTGAAAATGTGTATTTTTTTATATGTTGTTGAGTAAGTTGAGGATGAACTAAGAAAATTGCTTCTAATAGATTATAAAGCGATTCCATTTTTGACTTCAGAATTTTAACTTGATATGACATCTGAGCTTCATGATATGATAACTAAAATTGAGTGATATTCTGAAAGATTTAAACAATAATACAAGGTTTTTTTTTAACATAAAGAATGTAATTATGGAACCCTCAATCTTTCTCAAATAAATTCATGATTTCGAATTTAAGGAAATAGCAAATATTATTCGTTACATTCTAAAAATTACAAGCCTGAAACCAATTTGAATGCATATTTAATATGAATGCTCCATATTAAATTTTGAAATAGAATTATACGATAATAAAAAATGACGCGGTATGTTACGGTCATTCTGATGATAATCGTTTCCGTTTGTAATGTGGATAGTTTCAAAAAGAACCTCTCACCAGAAGAAAGTCTTCAAGAAGATATGTTATTGAGTTCCGTAAGTTATCAACTATCGAAATTCGTGAGGGTGTTTTTTTTTTATATGTATAGGTCATCAGACAGGCTGATGGTCCACTTGATACTTAATAACACAAGCACGGCCAAAGTAGCCCCTTAATTATTGACAATGAAAATGAAATCTGCTAATGAAAATTCCGTAAAATTCGGTCCAGCCGTTTCGGAGGTTAGGCGGAACAAACAGATACAGACAGACAAAAATTCCATATACATATTTTTAAGTACCATAATGTACTTTGATATACATTTAATAAAAAGCAGTTATTTTAACGTTACAAACGGCCAATTCAATTTTATTTATTTGTAATATACATATGTATTTTTATTTGTAAAATACGGGTAAAGCGATTAACCTACTGATAAATTGTAAACTTACTGACAGGTGGAATTAATGAATAAATATAAATATTACGGCGAGGAACACGCGGTTAAGACTGAAGATGGATATATTCTAGGAGTTCATCACATGTTGCAAAGAGAGAGTAATAACAGTAATAAAAAGAGAAATTATCCTGTCTTCTTGATGCATGGAATGGGCAGTTCGTCATTTGACTGGTTGTCACTTGGACCAGATAGAAGTCTTCGTGAGTATATAATATTTCTGGTGCTCGCGACTTCGTATTTCGAAAAATATATATATATATATATATATAAGTAATATAAGTAACACCTAACATCTGGACACAAGCAAATGAGAAAAAGGTATATTACCCACCTTCAAAATGAATATGGTAGAATTTCAACCAGTAAGCGGAAACTAGTATTAATCCAGTATTAAAGAAATTTTGTCCTGAATAATAATCCTATCGATTAGTATAATAAAATAGCGAGTGTTTGTTTTTTTAATTTTAGTTGGTTCGAGTCCCGGGCGAGCCAAGCGAGTTTTAGAAAATCTTTGAATGCAGTTTTGTTTCTTTTTAAAAATAAAGGAATATTTCCTTTATGTAAAATGAGCCAACTTAAAGATTTAAGGCCAGGCCCTGTGAAACTAAGGGAACTTTAAATAAATGTGCTGAGTCAACCACATATCTGATCAATGTGGAATTTACATATATATATTTTGAGACCTTTATCTGTAGATTATCAAGTCAGAAACATAATTAGGTGATTTTCATTCGATGCATTTTTTGATCGAAATCGGCGCCTTTTCCGGAGAATATTACATTTTTCTACTAAATGGCTTGAGTTATATCGCCAAAAAACTGCTCGTAGCAAGGAAACATTGTTTACCAGTGATTGTCAAAATAAAATAAACTTAGGTTTATTTTTACTCCTATAATTAACGAAAACAATTTTGAGACTTACATTGTTTAGTTCCGAGCTAGTGCACACCAAATCATGCTTCAAATAATGTACGCAATATTCAACCTTACGTAAGCTGTATCTTGCGATATATTAAAAAAATTCTAGAGAGCCGCCGAGCAACTTGTAACTCTCGGGTAGGGCGGAGCGAGCGTAGGAATTTTTTTCGTGGGGCCTGCTCTTAAGGTAGTTTCCCTCCAGGGCCCGACTTATTTTTCCACCCTGTATATACAGTGTAACCATAAGTGTAAATATATATACTACTGACGTTATTCGAACTATGATAGAAAAAATTAAATAATTGATACTTCTGTTTTCAAATTTTCCTGTTGTTTCTCAATCCAGCTGATAAAATTACCTTACATCGCCATCTGTTAGAATCTTTTGGAACTTATAGATAAATAATTGCTGGATTGAATAGGTATCAACAGATGGCGCTATGTTAATCTATATATTAGACGCAACGAATATTCGGTTACTATTCGGTATTCGGCCTATTCGGCTACTTTTATTATATTCGGCCCAATGCCGAATATCTACATATTATTCGGCCGAATACCGAATACTTAAGTAATATATTTTGTTATAGGGAGATAATTGGTAAAATGAAAAAAAAAATCGATTCATTGCGTATATATTCATCTTTTCATTTTGATTTGTAGTTTCTTGCCCCTTAGGCAGCGTGGGTACCAACTTATGATATTCTTCACTGTGTTTATTTTTTAAATGATTTAACATTCCCGATGTAGTCGCCTTTCTATCAACGCCACCACGAGAAATTTTTATTTCGCACAGTTTACACACGGCACTTTTTGGGTCATTTACATCATCCTCGAAGTATGTCCATATAGGCGATTTCTTTTTAGAGGCCATAATTGATTTATTTTATTATTATTATTAAAGTACGTAGGTAATTATTTAATTGTTTATTTATTAAATTTCACACTATTACACTTACAAACAAATCAAAACTAAGAGAGCACGATACTGTACTTAACGTAATACGATATCCACGAAATAAACTTGTCTAAACATACAGTGCGTTAGCAATATACCGCGCAGAGCAACTGCGGGCGCGCGGGCGATGAGTACATTAGAACAAACGCACATTACATTACATTAGAACAATCACGTCTGTACAAGTTATGGCGCTATTATTATTTTTTTGCAAATTATATAATATTATTAACATAGCGCCATCTGTTGATACTTATTCAATACAGAAATTATTTATCTGTGAGTTCCATAAGGTTCTCACAGATGGCGGTTTAAAGTAATTTATCGGCTGGATTGCAAAAAAGCACCCCGGGCGAAGCCGGGAACGGGCTACTAGTAATATTATATAATTTGCAAAAAAATAATAAACAAAATGAGATATAAACTATCCTATCTTTTAAGTTGGACCAAATTACATATAGTTACGAAATTTTATCAAAATCGGTTTAGTAGTTTGGGAGTTCATCGCGGACAAACAACGTGACACGAAATTTATATATATGTACTAGTTGTCCGCTACAAATGCGTATGCGTGACTACGACGTAACCACGTCGTAGTCATGCGCGTAGTTACGGCGTAACCCGATGTCACACCGGGTTACGCATATGTCTACGCTTACGCTTACGCAATCGAGCTGAGTACGCAACGGAATCCCATTGCGTGCCCGGTTACGGCAGACACATTTTATTACTGTTTTCGACGCTTGTGTTGTGTTGTGCACAATGTCTGATGAAGATTGGGTATATGGACCAAGTAGTTCATCTGATGAGGAAGAAGCTTATAAACTTTTATATGAAATATTTTTATAGTCTTTATTTTTTGGGTTGTAAATACAGTCATATTTACGCACAATTTCAATAAGTTGTTCTTTTATTTCCGTATTCATTTAACAAAACAAAACACCATTAGCACTACGTACCGACCGGTATTGTTTGTAAAAAAATACAACTGACTGCGTAGTTACGCGCGTAGGGCAACGCACAGCAAAGGTACGTGCGTGTACAAACTTGTTTGGTGTGACGTCCAATAGGGAGCGCCATTGAATACAACGTCATCAACGCGACGTTGCCGTTCTGCTCTGCGTAAGGTACGGCGTAGGTCACGTAGCCTGTTTGTGTCTTGGGAGCTGCATTGCGTAGGGCTACGCATCACGTCGACGTGCACGTCTACGTTACGCAAGCGGTGTGTCCTGTCTTATACAGTTCCATACATTACAACTCAGTGGTACGCGCACGTCTACGCTTACGTCTACGCATACGCATTTGGTCTGCTCCAGCCTTAAGCCCCTTTCCCCTGACGTTGGCAGAATAATTCGTAAAGAAATTCGTACATTTCTGGTCTATACTTAGTCTTTGCCTTGAGGGTTTCGCTCTTTCGCTTTTTCTTTTTAATTTAAGAACTAAATTATTTTATTTTATATATTATGTTAACATTACTTTTTTGTTAATCCTATAATTTTTTTGAAATCTATCATATTATAGACTATCTGTGTCCAGGAACTAGCAATACTAGTCATGTAACTGTGTATGTAAAATAAAATATCGCTCCTTTTACAGCTCACTTGCTACATGACTTGGGATTCGATGTTTGGATGGGGAATGCTAGAGGAAACATATATTCCAGAAATCACATAAACATGACCACGTCCAACCCCAATTTCTGGGAGTTTTCCTGGCATGAAATCGGTTACTATGACGTGAAAGTCATGATAGACTATGTTTTGCAAAACACGTCTTCTTCCAAACTCCATTATATTGGACACTCGCAAGGTTGCACATCGTTCTTTGTGTTGGTTACATCAAAACCGGAGTATAATGAAAAGATACAAGTGATGAACGCCTTAGCTCCTCCAGTTTATATAGGGAATTCCAATTTCCTCGTGAAATTGTATAGTCTATACAAACATGAAGTTCATAAAGGTAAGAGAAGATCTTAAATAAGGCTTATTATGCTTGCTGATTATACTTGAATCAATACTAATAATAAATCTGTAAAGGTCGGTCATGGAGTAAGTTACTTTGTTTTCAGAGATATCGTGTTTATAGGCTCTATACATGATACTGAAACTAAATTGATGATTTTTAGAATTTTTTTCTGTATGTATATGGTTGGCACAAAAGTATTGAGACACTACAAAACTATACATTTCCTTTTTCAAGTTAATTATTTTCGATAATATTTTAGTATGTTGTAGAACATTCTAGGTACTTCTGATGTGGGGGTATATAGAGCCGCCCTCGCGATCGGTTTAGTCAGTTTGAAGAAAAATGGACGAGCGTTAAGTTCGAACACTATACTTATACGAGTACTTGTTAGGCCACAGTGCGCGGGCTGCGGCTGACAATATCAACACTGCATTGGGCGCTGGAAGTACAAGCCATGCCACGGTGTCCCGATGGTTTGACTGTTTTAAATCAGGAGACAGGAGCCTTGAAAGTCAGCCACGCTCAGAACGACCACCCGCATTGAATGATGACGATTTACGCCGCGAACTGCAGTCGAATCCAGATGCTACCACTCGTGAATTAGCGGAAGCACTTAACTGCAGTCACCACGCCGTGGAATATCATCTGCATGATCTTGGGTATCGAAAAGTTTTGAAAAGTCGCTATCTGTCAATCACTTTTGCTGCGACCCCGACGTAAAGAGTTTTTATCTGATCTGGTTACTGGAGATGAATCATGGATTCATTACAAGAACGACACACGTCCTGCTTTTTGGCTGGCTCGAGAAGAAACGCCACCAACTCAACCGAAGCTGAATTAAAAGAGCCGCTTAAAAGTTCTGATTTGCTGTTTCTGGGACGTGCAAGGCATGCTGTTTTATGAACTATTACACAATGAAACTAAAAACGCTGACAAATATTCAACCCAGCTCACCAAACTATCTGCTGCTATCAAGAAAAAACGACAAAGATGAGTCAATGTAGTTTTACTACACGATAACGCTCGTCCTCACGTCGCATCTGCCGTTCGCCAACAGATGGAGAACTTGAACTGGGAGACGATACCCCACCCACCTTATTCCCCAGACCTCGTCCTATCAGACTATCATTTGTTTAGAGCCCTGAAACAACATTTGCGGGGTAAACAATTTAATGATTTCTCTGATGTAGAGGCGGAGTTGAACAACTTTTTCGAGGCACAGCCATTAGAGTTCTGGGCGAAAGGCATCCAAACTTTGCCAGATCGTTGGCAAGAAGTCTTAGATGCTAATGGTGATTACATCATTGACTAAGCTTTTTGTATTGTAATAATAATAAAACGTAAAACGTAAACGTAAAAAATATAAAACGTAAACCAAGTGTCTCATTACTTTTGTGCCAACCCGATATGTATGTGTGTGTGTGTGTGTGTGTGTGTGTGTGTGTGTGTGTGTGTGTGTGTGTGTGTACGTGTGTACGTGTGTGTGTGTGTACGTGTGTGTGTGTGTACGTGTGTACGTGTGTGTGTGTACGTGTGTACGTGTGTGTGTGTACGTGTGTACGTGTGTACGTGTGTACGTGTGTACGTGTGTACGTGTGTACGTGTGTACGTGTGTACGTGTGTACGTGTGTACGTGTGTACGTGTGTACGTGTGTACGTGTGTACGTGTGTACGTGTGTACGTGTGTACGTGTGTACGTGTGTACGTGTGTACGTGTGTACGTGTGTACGTGTGTACGTGTGTACGTGTGTACGTGTGTACGTGTGTACGTGTGTACGTGTGTACGTGTGTACGTGTGTACGTGTGTATGTGTGTATGTGTGTATGTGTGTATGTGTGTATGTATGTATGTATGTATGTAAGTTCCTCCATAACTCTGAAAAGAATTAACTGATTTTCATGAAACTTGGTAGATAAACATTTGGACGTACGAGACACAGGATAGGCTACCTACTTAATATTTTTCAACGCGGACGAAGTCGTGGACACCAGCTAGTACTTAATATTTCTGTATATGTATGTCAACAGCATTCAAAACAATTCTATTTGGCACCAAAGAGGTACCACCATTAAGCAAATTTCAAAAGGCTACGCTGTACTACATTTGTAGAGAAACATCTGCTATACGAGCTATATGCGAAGAATTCTTCTTTTTCTTAAGTGGTAAAGGGAAACAACTTCTTAATTCTGTAAGTGATGCATTTGCTTAATATGTACTTGACATTAGAGCCTTTTAAATTAACCTTTTAAATCTTCCTAGCTAGTCTGAATATAATGTTGCTTATAACGTTTTTATCTGTTTATAATACTAACAAATCAAAAATCTATCCATAGGGTTTCTATTTAACCTAAAAAGTAAATCCGGATTTTGTTTAGCGTCATCCCATTGCCGGACAATTAAAATGCTTAAATTTAGTTTAAAAAAATGTCGTTGAAAAGGATAATCCGTACTTCTATACTTAATATTAAAAATATGTCTGTCTGTCTGTTATCTTTTCACGCCTTAACTACTCAACCGATCATCATGAAATTTTGCATAAACGTTATCAGGGATCAGGGATACTTTCATCCAGAAAAAAGTACAGTTCCTGCAGACCTTTTAAATTTATTTATTTAAATCATTTATTTTTTATTTTTCAAAGCGGACGAATTCGCGGTCCCCGGCTAATTAACAATAAAACCAAAATTTTGTAGTTTGTGTAAAAACAAAGTTTCTTCCTTTCAGACTTTCCTGCCGTTAGCAGAAAGCCACATTCCAGCTGGAATGTCGATGGATCAATTGGAACATTATTTACAAATCATAAGAAGTGGTCGGTTCGCTAAATTCGATAATGGGAAGAAAATCAATATGCAAAAGTATGGTAGTGAAACACCACCCGAGTATCCGATTGAAAAGGTTTCCGCACGTATAGCAATACATTATGGTGAGAACGATTACTTAGTTGTTCCCAAAGACGTTGAAATTTTACGACCGAAACTGAGTAATGTAGTTCTTTTTAGAAAAGTGCCCCATCCTGAATTCGGTCACCTAGATTTCCTTTTCGCAATTAATGTAACTCATTACCTTTATGATTCTGTAATCGAAATTATTACCAAATATGACGACTATGCAGAATAGAATAAAATAATTAAAGTTAACAATTGAAAGAAATAACGATTAAGAATTAAATTGAAACTTATCTTCCCATGAACCAATCTCAATATTAAAATACTATTCAAATTAGTTTTATTTATTGCTACAATAATAACAGTTTGAAATTTCAATATTTTTCGTTTTTCAGTATCAAAATCAAGGAATTATGTACTGAATCTAAATTTATTTTAATATACTAAAGGAAATGTAGTTTTTTATTGGTTAGAATTTTAACGTTCTTCAAACTGAAGATGGACCATGGCTTGTCTTTTTAGAGTCAAGATTTATTAACGATATGTGTAATATATTTTAGAATAATATAACACGTTGCTTATCAATAAAATAATAATCAATTTTATAAATTTTACAAAACATTTACTCTATACTTACGATATGTTGAATGAACCAACAGCCAATTGTTTTTTAAATTATACTAATCACTAATTTACATCTAAAACTTTCTGATGATATAATATAGCCTTCACTTATTATATAAATTAACCTTAAATAAACTATATAGTTAGTGTCCGAGATACGATGAATTATTTGATATCATAGGGGTAGGTAAAAAGTTGTGGGGTGTCGTGTGTCACATTGACCGTCTCATGGCTGTCTATTAGGGTGGATAAATGCCAATATTTATCCTAATAGATACTATGAGAGACATGTGGGAATGTTTAATGGACAGTAATATAAAGTGATATCTGCTCTGTTTTCTCTTTGGTAACTCTGTACAATTTTCTAATGAATAATATAAAATTTTTCTAGCTATACCAAGGTTAAATAAAAAATACATTTTAGAATTATCTAAAAGGTCTAAAAAATAAAAATCGTAAACACTAGGTTGTAAGTATATATGTATAAATACAGTAAAAAGCTATCAGTACACAAAAAAAGCAGTGTGCTATCATTGCATGCAATAGTCAAAAACAAGCTAGGGGCTAATTTTTAAAAAGTAGTTAACTATAAAGACAAACTACTTCTTTTATATTTTTGGATCTTTTTTAAATGTAACCAAACCACTTATAAAACTGTCTTTGTTAAAATATATCTACACAAATAATTTACCCCAAATCTGTAAATATATTCAAAGAATATTTGTTTGATACATATCGTCCAATATACGAAGTACCCTCAGGCGTATTTCCAAACAATAGTCAGAGTATTTCGGCAAGAGCCATGACACTGCAGACTTGTTCCTGACTACTAATGTCCCTGAAGATGTCCGAGACATTTATATCTCCTTTCTACCCGACTACATAACAAAGGGGCTAAAGAGATTCGTACAGTGAACGGCTTTATGGTTCGTCATCTCCGTATGGTTCTTACTTATGCAATATTTTTCATTTTAAATAGTAATAATGGTTACTTGTCATTAGCAATAATTCTGCAAATAAGACACAATTGTGGAGCTTATTTATACTTTAGATAAGTGTTAGAAATATAGGCAAAATAATTGAAAAATTACCGAAAAATAATAATAATTGATACCAAAATATTTAAAGCAAATACTCTTAATATTTTTTTAATAATTTCACATAACGAAAGTAAACCGAACGGCTCCAAAAAAACACAACATTTGTTAATATTAGAAATCGATTTTTTGTGTCTTTAATAATGAACAATCGTATTCATCTTTGTACCGTCTGTTTGGATAAAGTATCTCAAAATTTATTGTTCTCTAGTTTTCAGATTGTTATTATACTTTTCGCGTTACAAGTGACAATCTTGACACTTGATACACATTGATTTCACTATTGATAATGGTAAAAATATAAACAGTTGGCATTTTGGCAAAACGTTAACCTTTTATCGAAATATAAAGTAAAAACAAAATATGGCTCTGTTCAGTGTGCGTCGTTCCTTTGCAAACGTATCAAGCTGAGGCCGCAGGCTGGAGCGAATGCCACAACGTGACCAGGGTCTGGAACTATTCAAGAAACCAAGGAAAGTGCCAGTGTTTCATGCCTTCGGAAATGCCTTCTATTTGTTTTGATATTACAATGTCTGTTTGTTTTTTGGCTAGGCTTCTTTATAGGTACATAAAAATACTTTAAATATAAATATTGTCCCACAGTGGCCAGCCTAGGGTCCCCGGGTAGGGTTACCCCACATATTTTTCTGGCTTCGATTTTCTTCAGTGTTCGACAACCACAAAAAAGCACACTGAGGACATTGCTGTAGCTGTTTAGTTTTAAGGGTCCCAGCGGCTATTGTCTCTTTTAGTTACTTGCTTTTTTAGTGCAAATATCTAAAAGAGCCAGTAACTACGCAATATCGGTAAACTAATTGTTACCATAAAAGTTTTTTTTTTTTCATAAAATAAAAACATAGACTTATTTTATATCTAGAACAAAGATTTTGTCACATCTAGGTATAAATAATTAATACAGAAAAATGAATGTGTAAAATTATACCACATTATTTAGTTAAGTAAAATATTACTGAATTAAAGAACACAAACATTCTTTTATATATTATAATTTTACTTAAAACTAAATTTACTTCGTACATTTTAAAATAATTTAACAAAGATCCAGCTATAAACCTAAGTAAGATTAACAGCTGGAGGCGGGTGGGAGCAGTAATTACTGCCATTATTGGCATTCGATGGGGATTCTAAGAGATTTAGGACTTCACCTTAAGGGGTCGCTCCGGAACTGGTGAACTTCTAAATGTTTAGCTGTTTTAACTGTATTATTGTAATAAACTCTAGTAAGATGTCATTCAAAATCAAAATACTATATAATAAACACCATCGTCTATTAGTCACATACTTTATGTATTTTATTTTAAGTTAAAATCAAATTAAGTGTAAGCTACATTTTTTATCAATGCCGTAACACCAAATTAAAAAGTTACTGCAGTTGATTCAAAAATGAATCTGTCTCAATTTTTACTTTTTCGTGCAGTCAGAGTCCAGACAGAGAGATAATCTGCGATTGAATACCCGCATGTTCCTTTCGATGACAACTGAAATGAATCACGGATAAGGGACGATTAAGATGGCTATCCAAATGTAGGTAGTTTGTTTAAGAGAAAAATTGCTACACGATTTTCAACACTATATGTATTCGCATTAATGCTAAATTCTTATCAAGTCTGAGGGTAAGTATAGGACAGTAAATTATGAATCTATATTTGGAGTAGAATAAATTATGTAATTGAAAATATTCCTGGTACATGAGTATTGTACCAGCATCAGCCATAGTACAGTAATATTTTTTGATAGATTGAGATAGCGGATAGATTTCATATTTATAAGCACGTTTGATGGCTAAATATTGGTTTTTGTCACCATATTATAGTTCTTTCAAAAACTTTTTGCGTGCCTATTTTACTCTATTTATGAAATAAAATTGTAAAATCTTAAATCTTGAAGCTATACAAATAAAAAAATATCCAGATTATATAAATATCTGAGAGCCACCCCTACCTTCAAGTGAACCATCAGCTCGTCTAACAAACTTTTCCTTAAAAATATTTTTAATAGATTCACTCATAAAAATATGTGTCATAAATTGTCTATGACATAAGATGAGTTGGTAAAAATAGGAAACCGCTATCTGGCGGCTTTTCCGGACCATTGAAGGCGAACGCCTGATGAAAACGGTGACGTGTGAAAAATGCCCCTAACATTGACACCCTATATTGCTTTATGAACTAAAGTTGCATTTTACATACAAATACTTACAAACACAGTAAAGCACTTGAGAATTTTTGTCAGCTTGCCCCTTTTCGATCTCATTTAATTATGTAAAGTCTAAAAGTTAGACGTTTGAGATACAAGAGTATATTTGACGTATAATTGGCGTATACGCAATTATCAAGCAAGTTGTATGATCCTTTAATACTTAATTTGTATTCGAATAAGTCACTAATGAAAATAATGCTCTTTCCTATCATAGTTCAATTTCAAAATGTTGTATCGCTCACATAGAACATGTAAGGGTATTACTGATTCATAACACTCTAAAATCAATAAATATCTGATAGCATCGACGGATCCCATTACTTCCATGTTCGAATACCGGCGCCGTAGCTTCAAATACTTACAGAACAAGAGGTTTTTCTTATAAACGATTCCTGGAAGCCGGCCAGACAGTGAAATCCTTTCGAAACCTTATTTATGGCCAGTTAATAATTTGTTTCAATTTATAACTTAAGTGCTACTTGACCGTAAATTGTTATGTTAACAATTTGCAGAAGATAAATGTTAACACTGTTCGGCCTGATATTGAAATCATCAGCTTACTATATAAAATTAATTGAAAATTTAATAGACTATAAAATACATTAAAATGAAAATAAAAAGGTATAAGATATATATAATTGCTTAGTTTATTTAGAGATTAAACACCTAATACACTACGCGTATAATAAACTAAAAATTACTATTAATTAAGCACGTACTGCCATTACTGTAAAAGGAATGACGCTCTACAGAATAAATAGTATAAAAGTTTTAAGCCGATCATGTTCTTAATTAGTTGTTTTGTTTTTTAATTCAACTTCAACCAGTCTCTTTGACTTTGTAAACCAGTCAATAAGGAGAATTCCAATATAATATCACGTTCCAATTATAAAGTGGCAGTTTATTTTAGAAAGCGAATAAGCTGCTTATTCAAACTGAACTAAATTGCATTAAAATTTATGCTGGCTAGTACGTGCTCTGTATTTTAGAACGCGACACAGAACTGCTAATTCCTCTATGAGAGGAGAGCGCGACCGATAAATCAAATTCTTGTAATGAAATGTCAAAACGCGGGTTGTACAATTTGGAACATTAGTTTGAATTCGTATTAAAATTTGTATTGTAGATATTGGAAACACGACTATTTATTATTTTTAAAAATAAAGACTTCATATTTCAATAATGAAATAATCGATATTTAGATGAAAATTAATAAAATGAATCGTTTCTTAAAAAGAAATTTCGAACTATTTTATAACCTTGATAATATTTTAAAAAAAATGGGTGTGTCAACTCCGACACACGACTGGAGTTTACTCCGTACGAACGATTATAAAATTTAAAATTTCACAATTCGAACATGCCGAAAGAACAACATTGTTCTTTTTTTAAATAATATTGTGTAGGTGGCGCAGTATCTGACTTCAGATATTTTAAAATATTCAAAAAATAGAAACTAACTATAAAGCATAACATAACGCATTCGTGTAACAATTCTGATTTTACTCCCATAAATTTTCATACCACGGGCTTATATATAATATATATGCAAATCGATTCTTAAGGAGTCAACTCCAAAAAAGTGTGTATGTCAGCTCCGACGCACGACTGGAGTTTACTCCTTACGAACGATAAATAAATAATTTAATAAATACCAACGAACGAATAAATAAACTGAAACTTCAGATATTCTAAAATATTCCAAAATAGAAGGTAACGCATACCGTGTGACAATTTTGATTTTACTCCCTTAAATTTTCATACCACGGGCTTATATATGAAAAACTCCAATAAAAAACTTTGTTTTCGTTATAGTTGAATTTATTAAATGCCTATAATACAGCACATCCCGAAGCAAATTTACCTGTGACAAGCACTGAGTTGTTGCACTAATGGAAAACAGTTGTGGGTACTCAGAAACATGCGAGCCTACATTACAACGTAAATTACATGAGATGTACACGTATTTCAACAAAGAAATATAAAAAATATACAACACACAGTGTTTTACTTCTAACATTGGATGTACACCACTAAATAAAAAATATAATTAATTACCGATGTTCGTCCACTGGTAAAAATTCGACCATAATAAATTAAAAAAATCGCTGCTGATCTTTTTTATTTTTATTGATCATCAACGGATTTTGATACGGTTTTCACCATCACATAATTTTTCAATGAAACCTAATTAAGTTTTTTCCTGGGCGAAGCTGGGAGCCGGTCGTTAGTTAGATATATTTTTGTATTCCATTTGGAGGATAAATAAAACAATAAATTCATATGACCATTATGTTTGCACAGTACAAATGAAATAAAAATATTCCTGTTTTTATTGCCAACATACAAACATCTGCGAAAAAAATTCGATCATTTTTATTAAATACACAATGGCGAACATTCAGCGTCGACTTACATTATTGCAACCTGTATATAAATCACATACGCAAAAACACATGTTGAATTTTGTAAACTTAGTACCGTCGGATTAAAAAACATTTGGCTCTGTATATAAGTCGCTTAATTTTCTTCTTAGAATTTAGAGATTAGAATTTTAATGGAATGTTCATTATTTTCTTTAAGCGCTGTGCGTTAAAATAAAATAAGTATACATAAAAAAAGTCTATCGCCTATCAGATCACGTGCCAATATTTGTTATTTCAGTATAATTAGGAAGACAAGCAGTATCCTTTATCCCGCACCACAATGTTGACCGTGTGCTTAATAGAAATTTAATTTAAATCGCATGTGCTAATTTGCTAATATGAATCTAACTATATTTAACTCACCTTTTATTGAACTTTAAGTGGTTGGTTAAACAACAGGTGGAACTAGAGCATGGATTCCATGAGAAGCTCTAAGGAATCTACGTAAATAATCACCGCCGGTGAAATCTACGCATACGAAGCAGCTAAAATATGACGACATCCTTATTGCTAGGACGACGGTGGCGCAGCCAGATTTTTTTATATTTTTTGAGGCTTGAAAAGGTAACAGACAGATAGACAGATATACTTACACATTTATAATATTAGTATGGAGTATTGATTACAACTTTTAGTACCTAATTTTTTTTTAAATTGAGAAAATTAATTAAGTAGTCAATCAAATTTTTTTACAATTTATTAAATTTTACAAAGCTACATGTAACCGAATGATTTATTTTATTCTACCCTTTAGAAATAAAATCAAAAATGTATTCTAAGTAATAGGTCTTGTCACCTGCGTGTAACATGTCACTATAAATACCATCATAGCGTAGCATCGATCGGAGCACCTCCAGCCATACAGTCGCGACGCCTCGTTAGAGCTACGTGATCGCAATCGGGATTGCCTATTTATACACATTGTCGGCTTCAACTGCACTCCTAACTTCAACGAAACGACATAACCGATAATACTTGAGCTCCGATACACCCAAACTTTACCAATCTTACATACAAGTTTACAAGACTGAGGAGCACAAGGAGGGTCGAGTTAAATTGGTGATTTTACGAAAAAAGTATGTTGAAATGAAGCAGTTTTCGCGAATTTGATCGGGCCCGTGAAAAAGAGTAGAATGAAGCTTAGTTGGACGTTAACTCCCGGATAAATGGAAACTTTTCAAATAGCCCGATAGTGATTACCATTCAGTTTTTCCTTTTTACATTCAGCCACGTATTCATGTAAAAGTTTTCTATACGTCCTATTCATTCACGGGCGAGTTTACATCCGTTTGAGTTTAGGCCTTGATATCGATGACAAGGGAATTACACTGGTGCTGATTCGATGAACAATTTGGTTGTTACTAGCGGATTTAGCTGACTTCAGTCTTCCTATAATTAGTTATTCTATATTTAATTAATTAATTAATCTATATTAAGGACTTTGTAAAGGCTTTTCCTCAAATAGAGAATCAATATGAGTTAATTCTCTCAAATAACTCCTCAAATATAATTGAAGAATAATGTTTCTACGTAGTATTTAAAAAATGCAATTATACGACAAGTTTGACTTGACTTTAGAACTTGACCTTGGTTGAGTGGTTAAGGTTCGCCTTATAGCGGACGCGGAGGCCGCCAAGAGGTTTAGTCGGTAGGTCTGGTAGGTCTACCCCAATACCATCTCGGGGCAGGAGTCCGACATAACCCACCGGTCTGTCCACAGGCCGGTGGGTATCCATGATGGATTCCTCTTGTAATCCATCATGGAAAAATGGTTCGATTCCCGGGAAGGCCAACTTTGAAAATGAACAGCAGACTGACTGACTACTTGATGGTAGGTGGCAACCGTCGCCTAACAGAAGCAACGCCACGGTGCTTCTAATGGGCGGCCGACTACATTAGGATTAAGGATAAGGAATTGGAAAAGAATGGTCCTTGCCTCTGCCCTCCATTAGTCAACCATAAACGCACAATATTCTAACTTAGCTTAAAGGTATGAAAATAAAAAATATATCACATTTTTCAATACAATATACAATACAATATCAATATTTGATTTGGAAATATTGATCTCGCGCGCAAAGAGTTTACAACAAACGAGTATCTATATCGAACGCTCTTTGCGTTCGCTACAAATGAATATATATACAGGGCGTCCCACGACTGTGCCACATGGAGGGAAAGTACCTTGGATATTGTAGATGGAACATTTTACTGAAAGAAGACATTATTTTAATTTAAAAAACAATTTAAACTGCATTCATACATTTTTAAATAATTACATGGTTGAACTGGGAATCGAACTCGCTACATGAGAAAAAAAATTACCCTGTAGCTTTATCATACCGATCGAAAGGCTTCATCATAAGGATTATTTTTTGCTAAATAACATAGTGTCAGAAATAAAAGGAAGACCATGAATTTTAACATTTTTAATACAAAATTAATCATTTTATCAAATGCTCAAAATGAGTCCCATACTGTTGAATACAAAGTCGCACTCTTTTGATTATTTCACTCCCTGTCGATTTTTTAATCTTGTGGTAGATATTTAGAATAATACGTCTAAGTTCTGTTTGTAGCTCGTGGACACTTTCATACTGGTTCTTGTAAACTAAATTTTTACGCGTATAATTTACGCGTCTCGGCTCAGGATACGGCTCGATTTGTTGCATACAACCAGGTACCTACTAATTACATTTTATCATGCACTTAAATTATAATAGGGAAATGATGCGTACTTCTCAAGTGGGTACATTTATTAGTAATAGGTACTTATGATAATGCCGTTGTATGTACTTACGGCAGTGTCAGCTTTTCATTTTTCTGAACAAAATTTCACATCAAATGTTAAAATTCATGGTCTTCCTTTTATTTCTGACACTATGTTATTTAGCAAAAAATAATCTTTATGATGAAGCCTTTCGATCGGTATGATAAAGCTACAGGATAATTTTTTCTCTCGTGTAGCGGGTTCGATTCCCGGTTCAACCATGTAATTATTTAAAAATCTATGAATGCAGTTTAAATTGTTTTTTAAATTAAAATAAAGTCTTCTTTCAGTAAAATGTTCCATCTACAATATTCAAGGTACTTTCCCTCCA
This sequence comes from Synanthedon andrenaeformis, assembly GCA_936446665.2. Lineage (NCBI taxonomy): Eukaryota > Metazoa > Arthropoda > Insecta > Lepidoptera > Sesiidae > Synanthedon > Synanthedon andrenaeformis. The sequence goes on along the minus strand of OW387781.2, from coordinate 3,977,668 downwards.
TGTGGCATAGTCGTGGGACGCCCTGTATATAAAAAACCAATATACAATCATTATTAGGCTATGTGTCTTTTTATTGTCTTTATAATGTTTAACGGACTACAGCACGACATATTCAGCTTCGATCTAAATCTCCAAGTTTTCAGAAACAAATTTTGTTTGTTGTTTCTTAAAACTGAAAAAATAATAAAAGTTTTGAAAGAATAAACACAGTCAAACAAAATATTCAAATGAACCTCGCTGCAGAACCAACTAGTGATTTCGGAACGCACCGGTACTGAATGCACGTAGGATTAATATAATCGGACAGTCAGTCGGGACCAAAGAGGTGGACGCAGAGCGGCCTGCGATGAATACTAATGTTTCACTGCGCGCACCTTTCTGAGTTGCAATAAAACCCAAAATGTAATTAAAATAAAACTCATGTACCAAAGGGTGAATCTATTAACTGTACCTGCTTGTAAACAATTTATTACATTTTTTTAAAAAGGCACGATTGAAAGATGTGCAGATCGTTTGAAGACAATCAATACCACCTCAACATATCGAAACAATAAGTACTACGGTTTCTATGCGTTGTTAGTACATCAGAATCCCTTTTTGATCCTCTTACCTTACCATTTCTACGTTTCACCATTTAATTAATCGATATATTATAAAATTTAAAAATATTAAAATATTATTGTGCTATGAAATCTTCTTTAGCTAATTGTAATTGTGTCATGAAATAAATTTCCTTTATCGAATTTATAAAGTTAAATCATATATTAATTTAATCAGATATACCGTTTTTGTGTTGCTATGTATCTTTCTAACCGTGAATGGTGTAGAAGTTCCTACTTCCTACTTTCGACTACTTCATGATTGATCTCGCAGTGTAACCCCAAGTATAGCCCTCTCCATAGCTCGTTGTGCGACTTTGATATTTTATAAGAAGCCTAGATAGAAACCACATTTCAGCGCCATTTATGTCATCACTGGCGACACAGATTGATTTTAAGTCACTGAGGAATTTTGTATGAGAAGATTTCTCGGGAGCTTCCTGAACGCTGTCCATCCGAACTGAATTCAACGATTGACCTAGGTCAATCGGTACAATTCGGTAGAGCCAACTTCGAGAAGGAGCTCCTTCTCGAAGTTGGCTCTACCGAATTGTAATATTTACACTTAATCTATACTTCTATTAATAATATTATAAAAAGGTAAAATTTCAAATGTTTTTTTGTATGTGGAAAGTAATCTTTGGAACTACTCATCCGATTTAAAAAATCTTTCCCAATACTTAGAATAGATTTTCAGGGTGGACATTTCAGTATTGGTTCAGGCCTAGCCGCGGGCACCACCTAGTATAGAATATACAGACATTTTAAGTAAAATTTTAACTGAATATCTATTGAATAACGTTCCGGCCATTTATTTGAAGAAGTTTTAAATCAAGTATTTGCTTTATTAATAGCTGTTTCCTAGTATCGTTTACATAATTGAAACCTTTAAATTCATGACAAGGAATAGTATAATAATAATATCACAAAAAAATAGTATCCTGAGTTTCTTCTCAGGATCGTCATTTTGGCTTTTTTTCCGAAACCCTGGTAAATTTAAATTTATAATGACGATCATAAGAGTTTCTTGTAGAAACCTATTGATAAATAAATATTTTGATTGATTTCACCAACCGAAATAATTAATTTACATGTAAAAATACGTAAACTTTTATAATAAAGAAGGGAAAGGACACAAATTGTAACATAAGTGACGTTGTATCTCATCTATAATATAAAAATGAATCTCTAAATGTGTTGCTAAGCGCAAAACTGGAGAACGGGTGGACCGATTTTAATTCTGTCTTCACTCATGGATAGAGCGATAACCAGGGAAGGCTTTTACTTTAAAAAAAATGCACCCCGGGCGAAGCCGGGAGCTGACCGCTAGTTTTTAATAGATAAGAATGAATAAATAATACCTAAGAAAAGGTGTCGCGGACGAAGTCGCAGGCAGCAGCTAGTAGATAACAATATTTTTACTAAGGTCTTTTAAACAACTCGAGCTAACCCGCAGAAAAAAGCTAGTTCGAAATGAATTCGGAAGTCGTTGGCTATCTAATTATCTAAATATATACAAATTCACAAATCAAATGGACAAATTTGTTTTGCGAAATTGCTTCCAATCTTGAAATAGCAAAATAAGTAGCAAACAACTCTGAAAATCGCAGTGAAATCACTGTTAGCACGCATCAGTCCCTTCATGAGGTCGATAATATCCAGTACATAAACTTTAAAAATGTACCAATGAAGCAAGACCAAATATCAAAAGCTAGACATGAATGTCTATTTTTTATAGAAATCTTTCTGTCTTGTACATATTTTTTTGTATCTTTAAAAAAAAATAACGGAAGACTTAGAAGTTTGGTCTTCAAATTGGTCGAAGTGAACAACATAAATGCTAGGACGCAGTTTCCTTTAAGACCTTCGAGTTTCCCTTATCGTTCATTATTTTTAATCCATTGAAATTTAAAAACATTCAAACTTACGTCAGCAGTGTCGTTTTCGTCTCTTTAAGATTGAGTTTAATACATAAAATTAATCGTTTCACTATGTACTGTTGCCAATTTATACTGGGGTTGCTTTTAGTCGGTCGCGTGTCTTCTGGGAGTTTTCTTAAAGAAACAAACCTCACGGGAGGTGACCTCCTTTGTTCGCTATATCTCTAAGTGCTTACGCATCTAGGTTATTGTGCTGTAACCGCATTGAAATCGATAGCCAAAATGCGATATCGAATAACGTTAGCTTCTGGCGCGGATTGCGTAAATGGAAATCTGATGGCAAATATTCTTGTTTTGCAAATGTTTCTTTGTAACTGTAGGTACAATTGTGAATATGGAATAGAAATAAATTGTAAGATAGTGTAATTGAAATGAAGTGTGTATTGTGATGTGCTTGGCCAAAATACATCTGCAAAAGTTGTGATAAAACCTCAGTTTAACCATCCATTTTATTAGAAAGATCCAATAGAAGAAATTGACCTTGTCTTGTATAAACAAAAACATGTTGTTCATAGTCCAGTGATGAAACCATCTCGTCGTTTTAATGTAATAAAAAAAATACAGCCATTATAACATGTATAATTACAATAATCTGTAAAACACTTCTAAATTATACACAAAATACATTCTAAATTAGAAGGAAAAAAGTTAGATAACTAATCTTTTTGATTTTACAAACCTCAACATTTTTACTTTCTACATAAAAAAGTTGTTTTCTTCATAATTACAAAACCCGACATCGCTAATTCCTACGCTAGCCCAGTGCCGCGGCTTACAAAAACTCAATTTTGTGTGCGACTTTGCAAACCGCTTTATCTCTGCTCTAATGTTTGCTGGTAACTGATGCCCTATTACATAGCAAATCCCATGATAGTTAGACAAGTTGCATTGCAGACTCTCTAAGTATGCCAAAAATCCTTTTCTTAATTTCTAAAATGAAATATCCTAATTTGAATCTTGTTAAAAGGTGATAAGGTTGACAAGTAATAGACGAATTGTAAAAATAATTTGGCACAATGAGAGCCGTCTAATGCCTGCACGTGGCGCAGACGCAGCCGTGTTTAATCTTCATCCCCCTCTTTGATGTGAACGGGACGACGTCGGGGTGTCCCCATGTTTGTCTAAACGTAGCACTTTAATTACAAGCTCATTAATTTTGGATTATTTGCTAGTGTTTTGAAAACCAGAGGAGAAAACTGTCGAGTGGACGAGTAGTTTTTGTTTTAGTTCTTTTGTGAAATAATCCTTTGTTGTGAATAAACTTATACAAATAGTAACTTAATATAAATTTTATTAAATCTATGATAGATCGCGGTTGGCTACTTGTATACTCATGCTTACCCTTATTATTTTAGGGGATTTTTATATTCTATAGTAATTTAGTAATTTGGTTTTTTCCCCAATTGTTCTTAGATACTTAATCAGCTTTAATTCTATAAAATGGTAATAATCTAAGGCAGCTTTGTATAGGTGCGAACTCAGATACAATTTTGCTTGCTTTGTATGAACTCGGATACAATTTTGTAGCAATTAATAAATGAAAGAATAATATTATTAGGGTAAACTCATTTTTCTACAAGTTAGGCACTACAAAGGGGAATTTCGTTGAAAAATTGCAGTAATTTAAATATTTCCCTCGGCAACTGTAAACAATGTTAATTTCGGAACATCTGGACGTACACCGTACGATTTTGCATTCTGGAGGCAGGCACGCAATTACAGAGATTATTGCGTCGGAAGTCGCGTCGGGGGCCCATTAAACAGGCGTTAGGAGTCTTGTGCTTTTTGTGAAGCGAGGTGTGACGCAAACGGCGCTAAGTCCTGACGAAAAGATAATAACCCTCACTTTATTGGGAGGTTAGGGAGCTGCAGTATTGATAAGAATCTTTCTGTTTTACTAAGCATAGTTATATAACAAATGTAAGGAAAATTTAAATTTTATATACTAACAAATTATGGCCACATTTTACTAATCCAAGTCTAATGCATGTTTTCACCAACATACACCTAGAGCTAGGGAACACCTAACTACCATTTAAGCCGGTCATTCACGGCAGTCCGCCTTGAAGTCCGACGCTTCATGCAGGTTATCTTTAGGTGACCGTTGGTGAAAACGGGCATTAGTCACTTATATGTGTAAATGATGTAAACGTCTTCAATGTTTTTTACTTAATATCAACCGTGCCATGAATCAAAGTGTCTTCCAAACTGGCTTAAAGCAAGTTCAGTTAGAAAATATCCGTGCATTCAGTAGGTGTTATCTCGAGCAAGCAGGTGACAAAGTAAGAAAATAAAGTTGGTACAACCCGACTTGGACATCGAGCGACATTATTCATGTTTATCGCAGCTCTGCCGGCCGGCTAGGACACCGCAATTAGAGGATTTCTCTTCCATTCTCTTTAAATACGCTAAGCTTTAAAACGTTTCAACTAAAGTTTTAACTCTACTTCGAATGTATTCTGAAATTGTTCACTCTAAATGTTTTAAAACGTTTTTTTGGTAAACGGTAAATATAAACTCATTTTTAAACAGCTGTGAACGTCAAATGAAAATGATAGCAGATGCTTCGACATTTTTTATGATACACGCATTGAATTTTAATTTTATATGTGACAGATGCGAAAAGTAAATGTTCAAAATAAGATATTTTTAGTTTTAAATGATAAAATCAGAAAATGATTGACATACATATATATGATTTAAATTAATCCAGTGAACTAATCTTTACCAAAAGAAATGCTTTACCCAAAAAACTTATTATTTTTATTTATAACCACTCTTTGTCCGTATCTTTGCCAATCTTCTATATACATATATTCTTTCTAATATATAAAATTCTCGTGTCGCGGTGTTTGTTGCCAAACTCCTCCGAAACGGCTGGACCGATTTTGATGAAATTTTGTGTGCTTATCGGGTAGGTCTGAGAATCGGCCAACATCTATTTTCCATACCCCTAAATGTTAAAGGTGGTCCACCCCATTTTTTTTTTTGGCAAAACAACTAAACGTTTGCCGGGTCAGCTAGTAAGTATATGTATAAAACTATTTGATTGAAAAAGAATTGTCAAAATTACCAAACAATTCTTTGAGCTTCGGAAACTTAAAATGTTCATCAAAGGAATGTTTTCATTTTTAAAAATGAAAATAAAACCAATGTTCATATTTAATATATGCATGAATATATGTAGTTTTACTCTTTTTGTTATTTTCATGTGAAAATTAATGAAAATCAGTGCATAGGTTTTATGTCATTAAAGTACATACCCATAACAAAACAACATTAAACAAAGTTCGTGCGACAAAACTAGAATATTAATGACCTTCCCCTTTTAGAGCTCGTTTCCTCGTACCTCACTAATACCACAATATTTTTAATAAACAGTCTGAAAACTCACCGAACACTCTAATTACCAACAATTAATTGTTCTTTCGATGTGTTAATACCGTTAAAACTTAAAACAGAATGTTTTATATTTATAAAAAAAAGAAATTAACTTCATATTTAACTTAAATTTAATAAATATAATTCTAAAACCCAGTCTAATATCTGAGGGTAAATCATTGTACCTTTTCGTATGAATGTCTAAAAAAGTCATTTGATTACAAAAATTACTAACATCATTATTATAAAAAAAAATCTAGTAGTAGGTACTTTTAAAAATTTGGTCTCGTGAAACGCTTTTCAAAGGTTTCTGTGTACATGTTGAGTGCAAAGATGAGTTGTTCCAAATAATAAGAGTACTTACCTTCAATTTAAACTAAGGTAGTCTTAACTATACGACATAGATACGGAGTTCATCCACGTTCTCGCCAAAATATTGACTTCATCAAGGATTCAACAGTGCACGTGCATCAAGACCCCCACCCCCAGATTTATCTTGGGGGGTGGGGTTCTATGAACTAAGTTATAAAACTATGAACTAATATGACATATATTTATTAATGTACGTCATATTAGTTTATAGTTTTTAAATTTTACATCTTTTTCGAGATCAACTACTTTGTTTTTAGCTATACAATGTGCTAATTCTGCGTGATCCCCTTGTTCCAAGTAGTGCCGAACAGATAAGCCACCGGACACAATCACCAGTACTTCTAACAGGATTACTGAGTTTTTTTTTACCGTTGCAGAATTAATAATACATAGGGATTTGTGAGTATTGATTTCTTTGAAAGTGAAGCAAGTATGGAAATTGTAGGTGCACTCTTTATTCCAAAAGAAATAACATGACATGCTGTTTCAAAACTTAAATATTAAATTATTATATTTCTTTCACAAAATTTTAGAAATAGGTAATTGTTTGTTACCTAACATTGCCTATATGTCTACTGTTAAAAAATGCCATGAAGAAAAGCATGTGAAGTTAAAGCATAAAATACTATTTCCATTAGTATATCCTAACTAATGTTATAAATGCCAAAATGATTTTGTTTGTTTGTTACGTTTTCACACCTTAAATTATTCATTTAACATTATAGAGGATACAGAAAAGGACTTTTTTCTTTTAGAAAAACTGCCCACTGTTCCTATAAGGGATCATCTAAAAATTAAATTTTAAATTCAATTGTAATATAGATTGTATAATTTTTTAAACACCTGAAAAGGCGTGAGGACGCAGTCACGGGCAAAAACTAGTATGCATATTTGTAGTAGATCTTATGTGTTTGTAGTAGATCACTCTTATGTAAAATTATTTCGAATGTAAATGTCGAAGTAAATGTCACGTAACTAAAAGTTCAATAACAGCTGTTATATTATTTTAAGTGATATTGATATTAAAATTGTATTTTTAATCCAAAGATCCCTCTGGTACGCGACCCCGGCTTTAACATAGATTAACATTCGCAGGTAACTTCTTGGGGTAGGCTAATATAATTACAGACAATCGATGACTACACCCTCGAGGTATTAAGGACTGGGGGTTGGCGATGTCGTGCTGTGATATTTATTCTTATGTAGGTGCTTTCCAAAGTAATACGATTAATAAAAATATAAGGCCAAACATTTCCCTCGTATCGATTTACTGTTTTTTTATCACTGTGCATTTGAGTTAAGGTGGCCTAAAATCGCGTATAATAAAAGCAAATACCTGGTATATTTGCCAGCATGTGCGCTTCTATCTTGATAAAAGAAAACGCTTACTCACCACGAAGTACAACAGAACATGTGTTGTTATTTCGCGGTGACAGAGGGTGGTTACTGTCACCAGAATGACTGTATATTTTATAACTACTGATTCAAGTGTGCCTTGCCACTACATAAATTCTTTTTGTTCTATATCGACTCATGTAGTCTATACTATCTTTACCAATATTAAGTATTTTGTATTTTCATATTATTGTTTTAATTGATTATTTTTGATGAACTCAAAAACTACATTATCAAAGGCTATATTTTATAAAGTTACGCTGACGCAGTATAGCATGCAATAGCTAGTTTAAAATATATTGTCACTTCGGAAAAAGGCCTCTTCTCTGCGTAAGTATAGATGACTCACTCATTCTTCCGATACTTACTATCAGAAGAATGAGAGTGTGGGCAGATTTTTTATTTCAACAACCATCGGTTATAACTTCAAATGTAATATAATAATAATATATAAAATTTGGTTTCCATTTCATTCGGTACTCCTAAAGAGATCGCGTCACCGTAAATACGACTTTGAAAAGAATAACACCATTCATCATTCGTAAGGCTCAAGGGATTCCCGGGACTATCCTATTCAAGGCGGAACCAAATCTTTTTGCGTCTTCGCTACTTGCTGCCCTTCGACATTGTGTCGCCTCGGCATGACGAATATAACACCGCTTTTAGATGATATAAAAGTTTTATTACTCTTAAAAGTATTAATAAAAATGACAATGGAAATCGAAAATTTTTAAGTATATTACTAGAACATTATAAGCTGGATACGAATATAAGAATATTATACCGGTTTCGATATACCGATTATAGAAATAATATTGAAATTGTAAAAGTAAAATATAAATGGGAATTTTTATATCGGAGTTGATTTCGGATATTTTCGGTTACGGAGCTCCATATTATCCCAGCTATGTATATTTTAATCGATAGGCATTCTTGCAAAAATAAAAAATAAATAAAAAATTACTAGTCCTCTTTCGTAACGCTTTAAAAATAATTCAAAATAAGAACTTCGCCGAATGCTTCGTAGGTGAGAAAAAAATAACGACGTTATTCGTAGCAAATCACACATACCCCTAATATAATTCTATATAAGAGCTACGCGTGCGTAACTTAAGCAACTGTGCTACGTCATTCCCTGTTAAAACGCCTACGAGGTCACCAAACTTGACATTCTACCAAGAGCCATTCATTCCTCAATAAACAAATTTCGCTATTTAACTCCAGTTGAAATACCCTCAATGCTTAATCAGGCGAGTTTTACTGTTGTTAAACGCCAAAATATCGAAGTCGTACCCCAATCAGACGTCTGGATGTTCAAATAAAAGGGTTGAACACAAAATCTACGTTATTGGCACGGTACCCTCCTACGTAGAGGGCCCGAAATCCTAAATATACGAGTATTTAGCGTTCCAGTTTAATCCTTTATTTACGGCGTTCGTCAGTCTAAATAATTTGCGCGGGTCAGACACGCCACAGGATTAATTTAAGCACGAAAATCAAAATGGCGGACAGGTACAGTTTTAAACTCTGCAAACTCCAACCCTGGAACTGTTTGTGAAACTTTCACTAATTCCTGGTTTTCGTATCTAAATGTGTAAAAAAATAGAAAACATATTTTATCCACTGGTTCCGTGTAGTTAACCGGGATTAACTATGTATCTTCATGTATCTTGAAACAGCATAAAAATGTTTAAGCATTCACTTAAAAATGATTGGAATCTTCTCCACTATTGTTATGTTTTTGCTCAAGAAGATAATACTATTATTTTATTTGTAACTTACTATAAGAAGCCAACATTGAATATTAATACTAAGTACATTGAATAATTATTTGGCATAAATGTTAAAATGACTGTTTTTTACTAAATGTATACCAAAGTATGTAAGGTACTTTGATAACTGTAATATGAAGTACTTTGATAAAAAAAAACTATTTTTTTTGTCTCTGTGTTTTTGTTCCGGCCAATACAATCTGGAACGGCTGAATCAATTTTGTTGGCATTTGCATTGACAAATATATGATATTATAAGAAGTAACTTAGGCTAGTAACTAATTTTGTTTTAGAAAATAAAAAATATATAAGCTAAGCAATGTCCAGTAATAAGCGCGCCTCACGCGCAAGCCGCAAGGTAAACGTTATACCAAGACAAAAGTAAATGTTCTATATGTTAATCCAGGTAATAGTCTATCTGTGCGCCAAATTTCATCTAATTCTGTTGAGCCGTTTTTGTGTAAAAGAATAACAAACATCCATACATCCGTGGTCCCAAACATTCGCATATGTAATATTAGTACGATTACTATATTTTATGTAATATGATACAAATAATAAATTATGTTCTCTTGTTATAAGAAGCACACATATATTCTCCCTGCAAAATTACTGTATTCGACAAAGTCTGGCATCTTGGTCTACTTTATAAAATTAAAAGACAGCTACCCCACAATATTTATGCCCTTCTTAAAACATACCTGCAAAACAGAATATTCCGAGTGAAGGTTAATGACGCCTATTCCACATTTTTGGAGCTGGCGTGCCTCAGGGGTCAGTTTTGGGTCCAATTTTGCACCTAATCTATGCTGCAGACTTACCGACCACACAGGAAGTTCTCTCTGCAACATTCGCAGATGACACACACGAAAATCCTAACATGGCACTGTTGGTCCTTCAAAACCACTTAAATAATGTAGACAGATGAATGTCAGACTGGCGCATAAAAGCCAGCCCCAATAAATCTGTCCATGTGACATTTGCCCTGAGAAAAGGCGCTTGCCCTCCTGTGAAATTGGGAAGAGACACACTGCCGCAAAGTAAGGTAGCCAATTAGCTGGGTATATATATTGTATATACCTTAATAGTAAACAGACTTGGAGGCACCACATTCTACAGAAACGCGACCTGCTCAGACTGTTACTTCGAAAACTTTTTTGGGCTCCTGGAACCCAAGTCATCCTTGTCCTTGAGCAATAAGTAGCTCATTTATAAGGCTATACTCAAACCAGTCTGGTGGTCAACTCAGGTTGGTCTCAACTCAACCTGTGGTAATGAACTGTGGGGTACAGCTAAGAACTCAAATATTGAGATCCTTCAGAGGTTCCAAAACAAAACTCTTAAAACCATCTCGAGTGCACCTCTGTTTATCAGGAGTTCTGAAATGCACGAGTGTTTGCAGTTGAATACCATAGGACAGAAGATAGGAACAAAGGCGTATAGGACAAGAATAGTCAGACATGTCAATGCCCTAGCCGTAGAGCTGGGCGCTACCACATTTGGTGAAGTAATAAAATAATATAAAATAAAAGGCGAGCCCCTCATTGGAAGGACTGGCCTTACAGGTCAACAAAAGCTCATACAACATCTGTTTTTTTTTTTTAAATTTTAACAAAAGCAATTTTTTTTAAATATCAGTATATACTTAGGTACGAATTAGTTTGAGTGAATAATATCCCAATCAAACAGTCTGTGAGGATTTCATGACGGCGAGTAGTAAAGCCCTAAACAACTGTCCGACAGCTCCCGGACATAATCCCGGATAGTCTGTTAGGAGTTCCATTAAGGGTGATTGCAGACCTCAATTCTCATCAATGGAAAATATATGCAAAATATATGTATAAAGCACTATTACTACTTTTACAATTATGGTATTCCGTACTATTACCGAAGTTATCACAAATATACCAAAAAAGATATACTTGGGTAATGAAAATCTTTAGATGAATGAGAATATAGTGGGTAGTTAGAAGATGTATTTATCCACACAATAAATATGCCCATAAATATTACGCTCAATCCATCATTGGATTCATTACAATGGTTCCATTGATGGATCCTAATTCACTTTTTGTCCATCTGAATCCATCATGCCAGTCAATTTCAAATAATGGGTTCTAAGACACTTTAAAGTGCACTTGGATACTCAGAGTTTTATAATTCAGATTGATCTCCTGATTTGCCACAAATATCTAATTTCCTCGGATCCTCCAAAGAGTTTTACAAGTTAATTTAAATTATGCCTCATTATTTTATAATGTTTGCCTCTAAGATCTATTATGAATTTGTAGAATTCAAATTCGGTTCTTTACTTCTATTACTATTTGAATATTTAAGTTTTCAATTACTTAGATTTTATTTATATTGTATTGTATTTTTATATGTGTATTGCATTGCATAGCATGTAAATCCTTTTGCTAACAATTATTTATTAATATTGAATTACATTTTCATTTTGATGTACAAAATAAATTTCATAAATATAATTAATGTATACAGAACCTTGAATTTGAATCATAGTTCTGCATATTTACACAGTTCGTACGTCAAATACACGTGTTTACACATACATTAATATGAGTATGAAAATGAAATTCCCCGTCAACAAGCTGTTAAAGCAGTAAATAAGATCCGGAACAAATATCCGGTGCCAACTGTTACCTGTTAGCGATTTGTTTTCTCGCTCTGACTTATGGATGAAATTTGATGCTAGAACGGGTAGAAAGATATATTACATACGTGCCAGACTGATGACGATATGTAAAAGACCGCTACCGTCTCTGTGGGGCTGGTGATTGACAGAGCAATCGGCTCAAATAGTGCAGACATGTGAAATGAATTGTAAACTAATTTTTTTATTAAAATATCAAATTATATTCATTTTAAACATTACTTCCATAGTCTTTCTCAATAATCAGTTAATACACTTTAAAATACAAACTACCTATATGATTATATATGGCTTTTCCGAGTCAAAATTCCCCAAAAAATCCGTGTTTTTGATTACATCAATAATAAGCATTTTGCACATTTCGTACGAAATAAAATCGTGCGAGAACAACTAAACCAAACTGACACAGTATAGTACAATAGATTCAGCCTCTATTATCATAATATTGATTGAACCTATTAATTTATTATTTGAAATTTTTATTTTTACCATATTTTTAATGAATGGTACCGTATTTATACCAAAAAGATAACGTAGCTAGCTATGTTATCTTAAACTAATTAGTTACATTAAATAAGGGACGTTATTTAGGGAGACGTGCGACAACGCCACTGTATGGACACACTCTCCTTTTAGTACATTGATAATATAAGGACAAAATCTTCACAATAGTAGACCTAATTAAACTGGTCATTAACACACATGAGGTATTTACATAGAAGTATAATGATTTAGCATCGACGTCAATGTACATTTATTATTCCAATCAGATAACTACGTTTCCAACAAAGATGTTATCGTCCTAACAATTTGTCAAGGTAAATTTATTAACGCGTTTAGTTCATAATTTAAGTTAAAATCTATTATATCGAATGAATTTCGTAATATATTGTACAATTAGCGAGGAATGATTAATTTAAAACGAGCACAATTAGTCGCAATTTATATTCAGTTACGATATTGGTGTACGGTATTTTTTATATCACCAGTTCCCCTGAAGTCGTAAGCGGTGTTTATGTCAAAATCGGTAATAAAAATTTCATAGCGTACCCCAACATTTAGAAGCTCCAAGTTTCGTGACACCTGCTCCTTGCAAAAGGGAACTTTATGTATATTGGCAAGATCTCTTTACAAATTCTACACAAGCAATTATACAGTGTCCGGTTGTGAATTAACGATATTCTAGGTACATAAATTAAAATTATTTTCATACACAAATACATGCTGAGATCCAATCCACTTCCCCTCTATTTGGCAGATTTTGTTTTATTTTTCTTGAGATTTTCTCTGCGTGTGTATAAAAAAATCAAATCTCAAAGTTTTGGTCTTACTGAGATAAAAATATAAAACCAAATGCTCTTATTAACTCTTTTTAAATGAAACATTCTGCAAGCATTTTCTTCTGTGCAATGCCGTGATTTGAAAATTATACATAACCAAAAAAATCGATAAACAAATAAAGTCGCTAAAGCAAATTGTAACTGGCCGTAACGAGGCTACTAAATGGGCTACGATTGCGCAGTTAACTACTGTTTGCCGAAGAAAATAAACTTGAGTTACTTAATGCAACCACGAACTTTCTTTTACTCTGCACAGTTCGCAGGAGCCGCAGGCAAGTTCTGTCGCTTTGAAATATGCAAACAAGAACGGCCGTCTACATTTTTCCCATATATTTTTTAATATTCTCCCCATTAGTCCTTCTTTTGAACAAACTTCGACTTGTTTATAAAATGTTAGTTTTTGAATATAGAAGGGTTGAAAAGAAGTGTAGATAAAGTTGGACAGAATAATTGCTAATCAGAGCTAAATATACAATTTCACATTGATATCGATTCATGTTTTCGCTATTGGTTGTTTATTAATTTTTTATTTGATTATTATTTTGTTTTAGGTAAAAGTATTTTGTTTTAGGACGGCCCAGTTAATGGTAGGTAGCTGCCGTCGCCTATAATAATTTGTCTAAAAAAATTACAAATGCAAAATGTTTAAAAAAACATATTCATAAACACGTGTACCATCCTAAGAAAAAATTGGTTGGTGTATTACAACGATATATCAAATTACGATATTGATAAATATTCGTGGTATTTTTGTTATCCTTGGTAACCATAATTAATATATCTTTGGAGTTGGTAGTCTTCTTTTACTAACAGTAGCATTGCATTTTTAATCCTTATATGAGAATGTAAAAAAACCAGAGATCCGTACTTATAGAAGGGATTTGAACCTGTCTCTACCGGATCGGCTACCAAGTGTTCCACTGTTCTTCCACTGAGCTATAACTACTATAAGATTCAATGGCATTCAAATTGAATAAAAGGTTTGTTTCATATATATTGAACTGAAAATAGCCTTAGTACTTCGTTGCCTTAGATATGTGAATATCCTGATATCAGTATTGAGGCAATATTTTTTTTTATATAAAATAATTTTACTGTTGGTATACAAAACACAGTAACAGCGTGGAGATAGCATGATTTACTATTTACAGGATCTTATACTATGCAATCCCATTATACCTGTCAACCCTCTTGGAGATTACAGAGGAATTTAAGAGCTATGCATATTAATGACATGCTGCAATTTGGGTATCAAAATTTACATATACCCAGGTAAGATAGATGTATCGCTGCAAGTATTTTTATTGCAATCAGAGTAAAGCAAATATTCAAGGGATGTCCGCATACAATCCCTTCAAAGCTTGCTTTTAGTGGCAACATGAAAAAAATAGGAAAATTGCACAGCGACCCTCCTCCCCTTGCGGACAGTGCGCTGAAAAATGGACTGCATTCATACGTAATGAATACACAACCTTGGCAAGCTTTGACAGACTTTTTACTTTCATTGCTTCTGGTTAAATCACTTTTACTAAAGAGCACATTAACATAACCAGGCTTGAAAGTATAATTTCTAGACCTGCGTTTATAAACACCTTTCTAATTATGTGAAGTAATTTGTAGATTTCTTCAACGTTAATAATGAACTTTATCTGCAGACAGGCTGACGGTACAGTTGATGATAGGTGGCTACCGTAACACAAGCAACGCTACATGTACTGCGATTGTGCTGTAGACTACAGTAGATTTAAGGATAAAGGATTGGAAAGGAGGGAAATGAACTCTGCCATCTCTTACTCACTCACCGAAACACAACAGTACACATGTTGGTATTTCATGGTTGTCTTCTACAAGAGGGTGGTTACTGTCGCCAGACGGACTGCCCAAATGACTGCAAAACGCAGTGTGCCCTGCAACTACTTAACACTTGGTACTTGTAGATCTACCAGCCGAAATGGATACATTCTTTTTTAAAATTCGACAGGACTGCGTTAAGTTATAACATCACAAAGAAAGCTAAGCGAAAACTAAGCAATGACATTAATAATATTAGTATGGATGCAAAAAGTAGCTCTCTCAAAAACTCAACCGTAATTTATAAATAATACAAGAATTATTTAAGTTTTTATTTTGATTGTAACTATGTACTTTCTGTTATTTGAATAAAAAAACTTTAATATACCAATGAACAAGGTGATAAAAAATTTAAGATTTCCCCAAAAGGATAACTACGGGACGGAAGGTGAACAAAGAAATATCATTAGTTGGGGTCCTGCTGACCCTTGTCAAGCTGACTTCTATTTACCGTCATTTAAAATTCCTCACACAACTTGCGAAGAATTTAATTTCTCCTAACGCATGTGTAAATTTTTAATAGACCAGAGCCTTTCATGTACGTACTAATTCTTTATTAACATGTTTTATCTATACATATTACTAGCGGCCCGCGGCCGGCTACGCACGGATGCAATTTTCTGGAAAATATATTAACATATCTTCCTCTTTTATCGCTCTTTCCATTAGTTGAAACTGTGTCAAAATCCGTTAGGTGGTTTACCCTTCATCCCTATCAGGGTTGGAAGCTCCTTGGAACCCCATGATGTCGCTCATGTTCATAAGCAATAAAAGCGTCAAGTACATACTTGCCGCCCCACTTATAATTAAATTTTCTTACACTGAGCATTATATTTAGCACTTGAACAACTGTAATCTAAAAGGACAACTCGTTATAGACATCAAAACATGACGTGTGCGGTAAGGTTTTGTTTCGGTGTGGGAGATAAGGAATGCCATAGTCCACTTATTCCACATCCCTTCTAAAATTCTTTAGTCTTAATCCTACTAAGGTCGGCAGGGCAATTTTGCAGCTCCTGTAGCGTTGATTATATATATTAATAAGCGACAGTAGCCACCTGACAATTGTTATGCTCAAGAGTCAAAAGGACCGTCAGCCTGCTTGCCGACCTTTACATAAAAAAATATGCTAAAATTCAATAAAAATGCCGGTTTGTTAATTCGTGTCGAACAATGGAGACATTTTAATTGAAATATGACTTGAGAAAATCGTAAATAAAGATAATGTTCTGACAGTAAGTGTGTTGAAAAACATAAAAATCGTCGTAAAACCGTGCGCGTAAAACATCGGTGTTTGTGACAGTAAACATTCGCGATCATATTCAAGGCATTATTTAAAAGCTAAGGCTTTTTCGTCGCGGCGAAATTATGATAGATGGAATCCGAAGTGGGAAGATTTCGCGGTTCGGGCTTTATACGGAAGGAGACGGCGCGAATCCCTTGAGCCGTGCCCGGGATAGCAGAACGTTTTTACTTTCACTGATGTAGCGTCAAGTTCCGCTTTCTCTCGTTTATCACGCGAAGATAACCAAAGGCGGATAACAATTGTTTTAGCGTGCGTCAGTTTGTTATTTCACGTATTTCACAATGATAACATTCTATTTTTAGTTGTTTATATCAGTATTCCAATTACTTATCACTATTTTATTTCCACTTATGTATTTTATTTCCACGTACGATTCAAGTTTAATTATACCATGTAAGTTATTATAATAAAATATAGAGAATACTGCTTAGTGTGGTTAATGTATTTTACAGCCGACTAAACATCTATTCTAATCTAAGTATTGGACAGTTATAGTAAATCTATTATATTATAAATATATTTAACTATGCCATTTCTATAATTCTTTGCAGGAATTGCAGAATCAGACACAAAGTGCTCTGATAACAATATCAGCAGAACGGCAAAGACAAATAGCGGAGCGGCGAAAATTAAATAATGCTAAATAAGCAATATGTAAAGTGTCGGAGACGAAGGAGTGGAATCAATACACCTAGGGCCCAAAATAAGGAATCTTGGATCGGTATAAATTTTACACTTTAGCGTACTAACTAATATTTATTACCAATCTCTTAAGAATATGGTCATTCCTAATGAACTACTAATGAAATTGTGGTACATTTTTTTCTCACTGTATCTACTTTTACGTAACATTATTTGTAACAAAATCAATACGTAAATATTGCTGTAAAACACAATGTATTTTATTGTTTACTAGAATTGCTCAATTTGGAGTATTTTCATCTGTTTAGTATATTTACTTCAAGTTTGTATGGCTTTATTAATATTAGCAACATCTCCAAGAACTCCTTAAAACTATACAAGATTGAAATATTATGTTGAAATATTAGATTGAAATATTAATAAATGTTGACTGTTTTAGTCAACATTTTAATAATTCAAAGATTTAATCTATCAATATAAATCCAATTCTGAATTATTATTTTTTCAATTATTCTTTGAAATTCCTTTAAAAAAATTCAATTTAAATGAACAGCAAATGAAAACGGGCCAGCTGCCGGTTTTTGACAGTAGAAATTCTGTGCTTTGCCACTTTGTAGATACAGTAATATAGCAGCGATTCCCTGTAAAAGAAAATTAACGCTTCCTTCTTATATCTTACACTCCAACCCGGGAAGGTTAGGTTAGGGGTAAAGGAGCAAACAGCTCCAGGGTAAGTAAATACGCTGACGAAGGCGCGGGTACACCTCGCCGCTTATAACCAGATAGAATCGGTTTTTATCTGTCACTACCAGCCGAAGGGACAGCGCAGTTGTCTCATTTTAAATTTGTGTAGTAAATGTTAGTTCGTTTCATTTGTTTAGTTTATTTACACACAAAATTCAAATGTTTACAATTTTGTGGAAAACCTTTATAGCTAACGATAGAATAAAAACAATTAAAATCGGATTTTTTTTATAATACGAGGGCGGGTCAATAAGTCCGTGACTTTTGGAATAAAACACAGATTTTTTGATAAATAAATCATTTTATTTTTCAACGTAGTCTCCCTTGAGCTCTATACACTTTGTCCAACGCTTCTCCAATTTTTTTATCCCTTCCAAAAAATATGATTTGTCGAGGTCCTCAAAATAGGCCTTTGTTTGCGAGATGACTTCATCATTGGAGTCAAATCTTTTTCCACCAAGCCATTTCTTCAGGTTTGGGAACAAGAAGTAGTCACTCGGAGCCAAATCTGGAGAATAGGGCGGATGAGGGAGCAATTCATAGCCCAATTCATGGATTTTTGCCATGGCAACTGCACATGTGTGCACCCTTGCATTGTCTTGGTGGAAAAGAACTTTTTTCTTGGTCAAATGAGGTCGGTTTTTTTTCAAATCGTCATTGAATCGGTCCAATAAGTTGGCATAATATTCCCCATTGATTGTTCTTCCCTTTTGAAGGTAGTCAATGTGGATTATCCCGCGTGCATCCCAAAAAACAGTCGCCATAACTTTATTGGCTGACAAACCCACCTTGGCCTTCTTTGGCGCCGATTCACCCTTAGAAACCCACTGTTTAGACTGTTGTTTGGTCTCTGGTGTGTTGTGATGGATCCATGTTTCGTCCACGGTTACAAAACGGCGCAAAAACTCCTCCATATTGCGATTAAACAACGCCAAACCTTCCTGTGAAGTTGTTACACGATTGCGTTTGTGGTCGACTGTGAGCAAACGCGGCACCCATCTTGCGGAAAGCTTTCTCATGCCCAAGTGATCATTCAAAATTGAAACCACTGAGCCATGCGAGATCCCTACGGCTTCCACAATCTCTTGCACTTTCAATCTTCGGTCGGCCAACACCATATCGTGAATTTTTTCGATTGTTTCGGGTGAAGAGACCTCAACTGGGCGTCCAGGACGTTCGGCATCTTCAGTGCTTGTACGGCCACAACGAAATTCAGTAAACCACTTTTTTACCATTGAAATCGATGGTGCAGAGTCCCCATAGTATTTATCAAGCTTAGCCTTGGTCTCGGTAATGGTTTTTTTTCGCAAAAAATAATGCTTAATAAGGACACGAAATTCACTTTTTTCCATTTTTTCCTCAAATTACTGGGTAGTCTGATAAAGATAGCTGTCAAACACAAACTAACTGACGCAGCAAGTTCAAATTTTGACAGGAGTCAACTGACAGATGCCTGTTGACAGTAGTAGTGTTGCTTTTTCAGTAAAGAGGTCAGAAATTCAAAAAGTCACGGACTTATTGACCCGCCCTCGTAAATTACGGCAGATCTGTTGATAGTACATTTTGTGGTAGGTGATACCCTTTTCTAGGAACGCATGCATACTAACGGAGTACCTATTCGTGCATTCGGACCCTGCGTTTTTAAATATTTCACAATTTTTAAACAACGTTTGCTTTGGAATATAATTAACTGCAGAGATACAAAAACGAGATGTTTCTACGCTGTATTCTTACTCTTATAATTGAGATCTCCTCATTTCTGATTCGATCTCGCAGTGTAACCCCGAGTATAGCCCTTTCCATAGCTCGTTGAGCGACATTGAGCTTCCTTACCAGGCCCATAGTTAGAGACCACGTTTCAGCACCATATGTCCTCACCGGCAACACACATTGGTCGAAAATCTCTGTCTTGAGACACTGAGGAATTTTGGACGAGAAGATGTCTCGGAGCTTCAAGAACGCTGCCCATCTGAGCTGGATTCGACGATTGACCTCCCTCTCGAAGTTGGCTCTACCTAACTGGACTGTTTGTCCCAAGTATACGTACTCGTCAACAACGTCCCAAGTATTTTATTTACATTACCGAAATAATATTTATAATAATTTGTATTATTTACCTTTTATCCTATTTCTTGTCTACAATCAAATCCAATTTGATTGACAGTGAATCTAATACCATACCTATCTAATCTATAGAAGACATTCCATCTAATGGGCTATCTGCCTGTCCGTTACATATCATGCATGAAACAGATAATTAGATGAAAAGAAAAATTTTAACATAAAATTACATGCTCGGTAAACGATTTTATTTTTATTTCCTGTTGGAAGTAGAAAATAAAATAAGTCTTGAAAGCATTGGAACGCTACCCTTCAATATACGATGGTTTCTGGATGACACTAAACGCCATGTCAGCGAAACACTGAATGATAGGGCGTCGTCATGTCAGACCCTTAACGTTTAACGGGGAAGCACAGAAGGGTGAATTTCATCTTTATATATTATCATATTTCACAATTTTATTAACAACCTTGCGTGAAAGGATTTAATAGTTACAATTACAGTATAAACAGGTACTTACACTTCTAAAGTGTTAATAATAAAAATAGAAAACCTGTACGTCATCAGAAAGATACATAAATATTTTAACTATTTAGGTAGGCATTAAATTATATTCAAAAATAAATACACATTATTATGTTTTATATAAAAATGGTTTAAAGAAATCGTTACAGTGAGTTAACCGTTACAGATATGCCATAGCGGAGTTTTATTTAGAATTTCAGAAGACTTAAAATTATCTACCTATGTATCTCTTACGGTTTAGCCTATTTATTTTCGGCGACTTGAATGCAAAATACAAACTTAATTAGGTTTAAGTTCTTCCCTTCCCTGAAATCTTCCCTGAAAAGTTATCTAACTGATGGTGAGAACTGGATCAAAATCCGTTGCGTGGTTTAGGGGGAGTTAGATGGTTTTGAGCCCTTTCGACTTAGCTCCAACTTACCGGGGTGCACCTGCACCTATAGCCAGTTATCTTGAGCTTTTTGTCATGAGGTTGTGCTCAACTTCTGCATTTCTGTCGAATCAATTCGTTCATCATCGTTCTTACGTTTTTTTTTAATATTAATTATTTACTAACTGGTGTTCCCAACTTTGGCCACGTTGAAAAATAAAAAATATAACGGCTGGCATCTTTATTGGTGTTATAGTTTTGCCAGGCGTTGGATTTTTATTTTTACGTGATCTTGAGAACAGTACCTTTTTATGGATAAAAATTGACAATGTGTATGCAAAACTTGCTTAGGTTAAGTAGCTTAGGTGTGAAAAGGTAACCGCCAAACAATGTTAGTTTCACATTTATAAAGTTCATGCATTTGTGATTTTATTCTATAAAAAGGACTAGGAAATAAATTCCATTTAATTCTTTTCTATTTATGGTTTTTCCATTTCCTACTCTTACTTGATCAGATCGAATATGTTAAGTGGGTACTAAAAGAAGTGTGAAATGATTGTAGCAGCTGGCTGTTTAAAACCTACATATCCGCCTGACCTACAATAGGAACAAACACAAGTGTGTACATAATTGGATTTGAAATTATCTTATACTAAACTACTGTTGTAACCGACCTCTCCCGAGTAACTTTTTTATAAAATATAGCCTGTTACTCGCTGATATGGGTCAGCTTTCTATGGGTCAACAATTTTTAAAATCGGTCCAGTAGTTTTTGAATTCATTCATTACAAACATAAAAATCTTCTCTCTTTATAATATTATAGTAAACTAGTAATAGTGACAGTATAGATTAGTTTCACATAACAAAATTTTTGTGAAAAATTTCAACGTAGTCTTAAATCTTATATTACAAAGCAGTTTTCTAGTTAGAATTAATTCTTCATTACATAAAGTTACAACGTGTGTAGGCAAAGCGCCGTGTTTGGTTAGCCAACACTAATATTTGCCGATGGTAGCACAAGTTATTCTATGCTACGTGGACCAAAACGTTTGAGTTACAGGATGGTTTGTTAATGTAAGAATATAACTTATTTAAATGCTGGTTTTATAAATACACTATTTATAACAATGAAATAATTCAGTGCAACAAAAGTGGTAGACATTTCATATCTATGAAATGTACATTTGTACATTTTCCACTTGTCGAAAATATCTTTCAAGCGCATACAAATCCTCTCCCCTTAATGTGTATCTGTTTACATAATGTAACAGTACAAGTGGCAATTGGTAATACCGTTTCAATTGTATGTTTATTTTCTGTATTGCTGTAGGGTTTTGTTCAAAATAAAATAAATAAATAAATATTTTGATAACAACATAAATATGCAACTTTAAACTGGTGGATTATATTATAGATTTCATGAAACCCACTGTAGAATCACGCGGTCTGAGGTCTGACAATGTTTGCTACGGCGCGGTGCGCTACGCGCCGCGCGACTATGTTGCTACGGTTTATCTTTCGTTAGTTTGGTTACCGCTACCATTGCACACTTTGTAAATACACCACCTAGATTAAAACAGAAACCGCTATAACAGTAGATACCTAGTATTTACTAAAGAGTTTTTATGTAGAAGTCTGTGAACAAGCGTTGTTGATTTAACTTTGCGAGTCTTTAAACCCATCTTAGTTTGTGAATTACTATTTATAACAACATTATTGAGAATTAGCTTAAATGCTTAGCTTTTCCTTAGCTTTAGCTTTTAGAAATTTCAAATGTAGCAACACTTGCGTTCATTCTGATGTTTGAATTAATAAAAAACTGGTAACAGAGGTGTGTTCTCGCGGCAGTGAATTGGATACTGGCTCAGCATTGTGCTGACAATGAGATGCTAGACAAGCACCTGCAGCGGTGATTTTCAGCCAGCACCGTTCATCATTATGAATTGGTAAGACTTGTTATATCACAAATTTTATTCTCATTATAAATCTGTCGGTCTATTATGAAAAATATTTTTAATCATACTTTCTTAAATAAATTTTCTTTAAAAAAAAATCAATATGCAATCAAGAAGACCTCCCTATAGAATTTTCACACTAAAAATAATAGTAAGAAATATATATTTTTGGTCGAGTTTCTGACAAATATTTTGCTACATTATATTCGGAAATGTAGTAATTCAGAAAATACAGATTGGGATTCGGTAAAGACTATAAGCGGGCACGTCTTTCAGCAATGCAAAAAATGACGAGAATTCGAAAATGTTAAAATTCATTCAAAATAATAAAATTAATTATGTGTCTGATAAGCTTAATCTTGCTTACTATATACGATACATGTAATCACTGAATCATGATGTTCTTAGAATAGCCAAGTTTCTCTCGTAAATTGTTCTAGACGACAGGTCATTAGCAATCAATAATGAGTGGTCCGTGCTTAATGCGTATCGAGGCCGACCTAATTGGATTTGCAAACCAATTAATGTTGAATTCGCCTCATTATATGTTCACACTACGACATATTATAAAGTCAATGCGCAGGTACATTGATTACACATTGAATAGTTTCTGTGTGAATTCACAGATAAATTACAATAGGAATAACACCTACATATTTTATAGTATAAATAAAACTTCAGTTTCCTAGAACTAGTTAACTTTTAAAAGCAGTCGGACGCCTACAAAGAATCGTCAGACAATCAACAACAGACTAGACATTTCCTTTTCATAAAAGAAGTAGTTAATAATTTTATTTCAGATAATTTGTTTTCTGAAGTGTGTTTTATTACAATCATAACACTTATTTTCTGGATTATTCCTAAAATATATCTAAAGTACTTATTAAGATTTTTTAATTGTGATACTATCGAATACTATTGACGTCGCTAGAGTACAAATTTATATATTCTATGAAGCTATAAATATACCTACTGTACTGTATTGAGGTCACATTGTGTGACCTAATATGCATAGTGATCTATAATACATCGACGAACTTATCCATCTGCTGAAGCCATTACATCAAATGGACACTAATTAAAGCCCTAAATGTGTACTAAGATACGATTTAAGCGTGTTATACTTAGTCTAGATTTATTAATACATGCAACATTAATATACATTCAGCTATAAGCAATAAAGGTTGCTAAAAAAGTATATTAAAAATACAATTATATCCAAAATAGGCTTGGCAGTGTAGTAAACGACATTACCAGTAGTGTCCAGTGTCGTATACAATTAACTACGATATAGGTACATATTTATTTTTAACTAGCTGACCGGGCGAACTTCATACCACCTCAAAATAAAAACCTGTTCAAGACAAAATGTATGCACCGCACTTAAATCTTAGGCTAAATTAGAAAAACTATCTGTAGAAGAATAAAATAAAATGTGTAAGTGTATGTGTGTGTGTGAATGTATGATATAGTATAGATTAACACATATCCTAAAAATGCAAATAAGAAAAGAATCCTATATTTTGTTGCATTATCAATTTTTGTAAATAATGAATAAGAAATATTGAAATTGCAATTTTGTAATTATTTACAGCTCAGAAGTGCGCACTAACAAGTACTAAATTAACAAGCTATTTGAAGTGTAATTACAAACGCATGCTTGCATTTTCGCGCTTGATTCATTCTAACATTAATTAAACTAATTCAACATTTAACGAAACTACTAATTCCTGATGTAAGCATTATTCATTCTTGCGTATAATATGTAATAATCGCAAGGAATTTTGCCATTAATTTAGACTATTCGTTACTTAAAAATTTCATTCGATTTTATAAATATTTTGCTAATATTCGTCAATTCATTTTTTTAATCATGGATGAATTTTAAATCGTGGAAAAGTAAACATCTTGTTTTCTGATAATTTTTTCAAAGTTGTAAGACAATAGATGTACTCGTAATAAGTAATCTGTATGCCGACTAAATGTGTCGCTAGCGCACTTGTCGAACTTGAATGCAAAGATATATTATTTTGATGCTTCGTATCTATTTTTTGTCACTATCACACCAAATTATCACTTAAAAGCCCAAAATCACTTGAAAATTATATACGCTAATAAAAAGTTTCAGATATGTCTTATACAAAAAGTACATATATGTGATTTTACTAATTAATACCCAGTTTTCAAAGTTAATTGGTCGGCACATTCCGTTCCGATGTACTGATTCCATTCAGGCAGCCAGTTCGGCGTTCAGTCTACGAATAGTTTATACGAATATCGCTATAGAGTACTATTCTGAATCTTTTATAATATTTTACTAATTTATTTCATATATTATACTTATTCAGTCTTCTTACTATGACCAAAGAAATGTTAGTAATTAGTGAATTTTGATCACATCTTTATATAAGTGCGTAAAAATATTAAGTTCGTTTGTGTACGCTTCAAAACTCTAGAATGGGTGTGTTATCATCATCAACTTGAGGTTCGGTCAATGTAAAAATAAATAAGTTTTCGTGAATCACCTTGCGATTTCCACTAAGTTTATTTATTCATTTATTTACAGCGAAAATACTATACTATAATATAATAAATACTATAATATTTAAAAGTTACTATACAACCCATTGAATTTTAAATTTAAGTTAGTCTTAATGTCAATTTTATGGGCGGACACAACTATGACCACATACCTACAACTTAGCAGTGATTATTATACAAATAAAATAAAATCTGAATGTACAACATTATACTACGTACAGCAAATATTTTAAAAAGTAAATATAAAATTAACCGATTAAATAAACAAAATTTAATCAATAACTCTTTACTTCTAGTAACAAGTTACGTCTTGTTGGAATGTTTTAGAGCAACTTTATTGTTTTTAATGTTTATTTAAATATTTATAAGGTTGCTAGAGTATCACAGAAAATACAAATGAGTAATAACAGAATCAGAAGTTTTCAGAATTATCTTCTGTGGTTCATTGGGTACCACAGAAGCTTTCCGGCATTCAATTTAGCGAATAGCTGCAGATGCCAGACTCTGCATTGAATTCTGTTCAAACACTACACATTCACGTGCTCTTACAATTAACACAAAAATATTACGTTTATAAAATTAGTTTACTTTTTATATTATAAAATAAACCAATGTCTACAGTACACTTCTACAGTACCTACCTTTTTCAATGTCAAAATAAAAATTTACGGTCTCGCTAACAAGTGGGGTCCATTATAAACTCATGGTAGAGGTACCTACTGATCTCCTAATTCTTGATTCGGTTATGAAGAGTAACCCCCGAGCGTAGCTTTTTTGATGGTAGTAAGAGACAACGGCAACGTTTCAACATTATTATATGTCATTACTGTCAAAAAATCTTTAGTCATCACTAAGATTTTATATATTAAATCCTCTCGAAATCCTTATTGCTATAAAATACGATGAACCCAATACGCGACTTCAATATAGATAACATCTTCTGCAATTATGCTGACTAACATTTTCCTTAATCCTTACACAGCAACATGCTAAGTCGGTTAGCGATAAAGTTTGTGTATACAAGACGGTCCGAAACTTAGCTTAACCAGTTTGTAGGGTGCAAGGAGACGCTTCAATGTTCCTCAATTAAATTATTGCCGGTTCAAAGGCTGAATGCATAACAGCTGATGTACAGAGTAATAGCTATGGAAATTATTTTATCGTAAGTTCTGTATTGCGTTGCTCTGTGAGCATACAATAGTTGAGAACCTTGTTAGCATGCATTTGCAAATTGATGACCAATGTATTCAATAGTTAAATATATGGTAGCGCTCACGCTTCAATATTGAAGGAAAACCGATGAAACCTCAATATGGGAGCAAACTAGCAATAATCAGCAATAACAGTATGTATGCTATTGTTTCGGTGAGTGTTGTTCTATATGTTCTAAAGTCGGTGGTGCACTTGCAGCACCTGTTGCTTTGCTTGTGTTATAGGCAAAGGTAGCGATCTACTTACTATAAAGTGGACCGTCAGCCTGTCTGGCGTCCTAAACATAAAAAAAGCTAAGACGTGAAGTCCATTCTTGTATCCCATTATTTTATGACATTCAAGAGCAGGTTTCGCCCTACCTATGGGATGTCTTATGTATGTCTTATGATGTCTTACAAAGAAAAAAACACATTTCTTCAAAAAAAGGCAGCGTTCATTTTCAAATGCTGCGGTCCAAACACGATGGAAAACACAATTGACTGTAATGACAACCTCTCTACGTCAAACATTCAGCAACAGGACAGTAATATTAGGTAAAACATAACAATTTCGTCAAGAATCAAATCCAATCAGTTCAATCAATTCATTTCCAAAGTTAGAGCGTCAAGGAAAGCACCTTTAACCACTCTACCAAGGGGCTCGTCAAATATGTTAACTTGTTAGGACTTTATCGATCTGGACTATTCGTCTTTGCGCCAGAAGACTTTTATGAACATTGTTTAGTCTAGTTTTTAATTAGCACTAGTGAATTTTCATACAAAGTTAAGCTTAGGAAGCTTTATCTACACAAAAGTAGGCCTTTTAAGTTTCCAAGCAAAAGTCCTAAAGCGTGATATTATCTGGTTTGATTTTAGCGTTTAGAAAATTTGTGTTCGTAGTGGCGACATCTGTACTCGTCTAGGGGCAGTAATAAAACCTTATAGTTATTTGGTTCACTAAAATTTCATAAAGATTCATTTTTGTTAAATTATTTATATTAGAACGAAATCAATTCCAAATAACAAAATGCTTGTATCCTTCTTTTTTGAACTGAAATAATTCCAAGCTTATGTTTAGTTCGCATTTCAAAATGCATTTGTATATTATTAGCATACATCCGTTTGGATATGACGATCATGTCTGTCTATGCTGTCGACAACCTTGAATGTCTAATGTTACCAGTATTAAATACGTAACAGAAATTTTATGGTTGTCTCTTCACATCAATTTTTATATTGTTTGCAGTTATGTTAACATTTTTTAAAATAATGTTTGTGTGTTTATTTGATTTATTTCTTGGTTTTTCTTAAAAAGCATTATTAAGACCAAAAGTGTAGTTATTCATTAAATTTAGTTGCTCTATTAAGCACAGTAAATATTACTTGATTGGAAGTTTTATCAAATACACGAGTATTTTAGGCATTGTAGTAAAGTGTGAATAAAGAGTTTCAATAGTTTCAATTACTTTTATCAATTAATGCGATTTTAAGAATAATATTAAGAAAAGTGGATACCTAAAATAGTGGGTTTCTAGTATCAGTAAATTCAGTATAAACAAATACAAAGTAAATATTTATATTCAAAACAATCTAATATGATAGTTTATTTGCCACTGCACGCCCACTGATCACTTTTGAACTTTTGATAACTTTTGAACTAAATTTGAAAAAAAAAAACTAATTAAAAAATATTTTTATAACACTTTTTTATATTAATAAATTTGATAACTACTAAAAAAAGAAAGTTTGTTCACATTTCATGATTAGATAGCATACTGCCGAGGAAGAAAATCTATAGCAATTACGGATTGGATTGCGTCTTAAAATAAATGTTTTTACAACCCTAACTGTATTTAAGTCGTTTACAACCGCAAGTTTTCCGTCGACAGAGTAATGTCTACTGTGACGCGGCGTTCGGAGCGGACCGCTCAACATCTCTGATATTTTTATGTGCGGAAACAGTCCTCTCACTTTATGACTACCATTACATTCTTCCCATAGGAACACATCATAAAATCTCTTACATTTCAAATTCGATTCACTATTTGGTGCAGTATACCTACTCTAAAGCACAAAAGTTTGGCTTAGTAACCAAAATGTCAGCGTGTAATATCTGTGAAATAACAAATATATATTACTAAGTCTATGAGTATATATAATTTAGTCATCACTATTTTCTCACTGTGAATTAAAAATAAATACACGCAGGTATTTATAATTCACAATGCATTGCATCGATATTGAGACTATTATTAATTATTGAGATTAAAGAAATAGGTACATAATCATTGAGATTACAAACGAAGTTTGTAAGTACGAGAACAGTGTTTATGTTAAATATTAATATAGGTATGTGGTCATTTTCCTTAATGTAGCATATATGAAATTAGGACTTAAAATGGCCACACTTTGTGGTATAAGCCAAATATATCCACATTAGTAAATATATTCACATTATAAATAAGTGACAATAAAATAAGTTGTTTTTCATATCTTAAAACCGATTTTATAGTGTAAAAGAAAGAAGCAGTGAAATGTTGATGGCTTTCACAAGCGCACCGCAAATCCACGCATTTGCATATTATTGAATCTCTCCTCCGAATAGTTTTGCTTTGAGACGTATACAATGTTAAACGTAGGTACATATGTAATCTAATACTTTTAAGGTAAAAAAATACTAGCAACTGAAAAGAAAACTTTGGTGTTTGGTCGAGGTTTAGGAAACATCGTTAGTTCAGCAGTTTTTTTTTAAATGTTAAATTCGGCAGACAGTTTGACGATCCACTTGATGTTAGGTGGCTATCGTCACCTATAACCCGACCATAGAAGGATGGCAGCGAAAAGTGCATCTTGTGATAAGTACGATAAAGTTGCTTTTGCTAAATTAATCCATACTACAGATGCGCTACCTTAATAGAATTAATGCTTGTATTTAATTAAACCATTATTAACCTTTTTTTTTGAACCATTTAAAAACCATTTATTTTATATTGACAAAAATTAAACCCACAATCTTTAAAAACGGTTCTAAATAGTTTAAATATTATTTAAAGTAGCAGTGATATTTCCACAATTTTAAACAAGTATCCCGGAATATTGATGACATAGAAAGCAGAATTATGATAGGTAAAATAAAACATAAAATTTATATTTTAATTTAATTAAATAAAACTTTTACACGTTTATTGTAACATCACATTCATAGCGTCTTATAAAAAGGATACACGAATATATTTAAAATTGATAGCAAAAGGCAAATTTGCAGATTTCTCTTAATGGTTGCAAAATCTACCGCTTTACAAAATGCGAGACGTGGCTGCGTAACCATTATTTTATTTACGATAACTACGATCGTAAATAAAATAATGACATTTTGTGGGGAGTATTATGATTTTGCAACTAGACATGATCATTTTCAAAAATTAAATTTTTGAATTGAATGTTTTTGGATTTGAATTGTTTGTATATGTGAAACCCTCATGTCATGATATTCGTATATCCTTGCCTGATCAACAACATATTTTATATATTATATTTCTAAATATAAGTAAAATACATATTAATGAAGATTTCTTATACTGTATTTCTTATCGTATATAATTAAGAAGAGTTAAATTTTAAATGCCTTCTTTATTTTACAACGCAAATCTAAGTAATAATATTTTGTGACAATATCAAATACAATAACAATAAAGGAACACAGTGACAAAACGCAATTAGAGTGTGACGATTCTAGTTGCGCGACTTTTCCTTTTATTTCTATGTCGTTATGTATGGGTAACGACATTCAGTCAAATAAAATGCATTTATTAATTTATAAAATTATAAAATAAAATATAATATAAAGGTTGGGGGATGACGCGGGATCCAGGCTATTTCTGACTGGACCGGTGGAAAATTATGGGGGCAGGCCAATGTCCACCAATGTATACATCCTATCGCTGGGATGATGATAAAAAATATTTCGCTCATGACCTTGATTTTAGTAAATTAAATCTTACTCTTATAAAAAAAATTGATCAGTCAAATAGTGAGACATTGTGAAAAGTCGTGCATGAAAAATATATCTTTTTGGCATTCACTGGTAATAATATTATAGTTAAATTAACAGATTTCCACGTTTCATAGACATGTGAAAATATAAAATGAAAAATAATATAAAATTAACGTACTATAATTAAATGTTTTTTCTATTTTCTAAATAGATTGAAACATTATAATACGTTTGTAATTACATACATACATATACATTTTGCAGGCAATAATTACTGCAATATTATAGTATAATTAAAAAAAACTTAAATTCAATGAATACAAATGAGGAAACACGAAATCACTGTTGGTAAGTGCCGAGATACGAGTTGCAGTTGGGACAGTAATGATCAGCATTTCTACAAGAATCCATGCAGTAAGGTAAGCAGACACAGGGCCAACATCTGAAACAATTTTTTTTATTGTACCAACAATGTAATTAACTGATTGTTTCTTTCGTATGTCAAATGACTTATAGACAAGACAAGACTTGTACAATTATAGACAAGACTTATATTGCAAAATCCTTACATATATAAAAATTACGTGTCACATGTTCGTCCACGATGAACTCCCAAACTACTGAACCGATTTTGATAAAATTTCGTAACTATATGTAATTTGGTCCAACTTAAAAGATAGGATAGTTTATACCTCATTTTGTTTATTATTATTTTTGCAAATTATACATATAATATTATTAACATAGCGCCATCTGTTGATACCTATTCAATCCAGCAATTATTTATCTGTGAGTTCCAAAAGATTCTAACAGATGGCGATGTAAGGTTATTGTATCAGCTGGATTGAGTAAAAAATTGCACCCGTGCGAAGCCGGGAGCGGGCCACTAGTATAATATAATTCGTGTGCAAAAGTAAGATAATGATATTGGTTGAAATTGCTAGGGCAACAATCTGGAACTAGGATTGCTAGGAAAAAATTGACGACACGTTTGGTCTAGTGGCTAGTAACCCTAGCTGTTAACGAATCCCGCTAGGGGCAAATGTTTATGTGTTAACATTTACCTTTGTACCTGAGTCATGGATGTCTGTATTTATAATATGTATGTATTTAAAACGAAAAAAAAAGTAATCTATGTATTATATCAACTGTCTGGTATACATAATACAAGCATTAAGTTGCTTAGTGTGGAACTAGATGGTGCTGTGTGTAAAAAAAAAACAACAGCACCCTATCTGTTTTTTAATGCTTTCTGAATATAATATGTATAGCCTGTTTATGAATGTGGGATACATGTGCATTGCCACAATATGGACTGTCTTTTCAATGTGTTGTACATTTCTTGCCGAAGCTTATGAGATCTTACAGACGCAAGTGTATATGCAAGGAAATTATGATCTATCTGTTACAATATTTATATTGTTAAAAAGGCAAAACTTTTAATAGCTCCATTTAACTGTCAGTTTAAATCTTTATGTAGCAATAAATGTCTTTGATGAAGCTTCAAGTGTTAGTACAATATTTATTAATGTTATGACAAAATTAACTGATTAGCATTGAACGAGTCATTGGCCAGATCATGTGATGGCAGCAAGTAACCAACTCCTTACAGAAGATCACAGTGACTTACAGCACGTGTGCTGTCGTGTTTCGGTGAGTAAGTCACCGTTTCACTCACTCGAGTCAGTACTCACAAGACCCTTTTTTCCTGCCTCCTTCTAATCTCTTAACATTATTCTATTATGGTCGCCAGTGCACTTGCAGCATCTAGCAACTTGAGACTTGAGTGAGGACATATTGTGGTCATAATTATTAAGCTTACATTTTCTATAGATTTTTAATAACATACCCATCATTATCATTTCAAGGTTCAGGAAAACCTACCTATGCCGACCTCGATAAAGGTCGCCGCTATGGAACGTTTTTTGTTTATAAGAAACACACGAACGTGACGATTATAATAAATATTTCCTAATGCTATTACCGAATCGAGCGTTATTTTTAATACAATATTTAGAGCGAAAACGCTCAATATTATTTCTTATATTTATATGTTATTTTCTTTTTATATTTATATATATTTTTTAATTTAAAAGATATCTTTTACTGATTCTACGAATTCTTATTTTTTATCTTTTAATTCATGAGATTAACTAACCCTAAAAACCAAGGACGTGCTTGGGTTATAGTAAGCTATACCTACAGATAGAAATTGGGTTCGAGATACGTACATATTTAGAGTAGGTAGGTAATCTTTAGCTCGTTATTATTATTAAATTTAAATAAAATATTTATCA
Organism: Synanthedon andrenaeformis; assembly: GCA_936446665.2. NCBI lineage: Eukaryota > Metazoa > Arthropoda > Insecta > Lepidoptera > Sesiidae > Synanthedon > Synanthedon andrenaeformis. The sequence goes on along the minus strand of OW387781.2, from coordinate 3,944,720 downwards.
GTTATACTGCAAAAAAAGGCTTTGTTGACCTTTGTTGATGCGGAAGATAGATCAGACAGACTCCGATGCAAAATGTTAAGTTTTTTCTTTCTCGTACTCCATGGCATTGTGATAGTGACGTCATTAAGAGGAAGTATAACAAATACACTGTTCAATGAAGCATTCAATTTGTATTCAGATGTTGCAAGAATGGGCAATGTTTAACTACTTAGGAATTTGTTCTTTAAACAAATTGTTACGAACATGAGTAATAAATATGAAGATATGTATGAGACACAATTATAACAAATTTTAAGTTTGCCAAAGGTTTAGTTTTCTAGCCAATAGCTTACTTACTAATCTTTATATAGTATAATTTGAAGTCGCTTTCCGCGTCTGTATGTTATGTACCTATGTATGGCCTCTAACTCCGCCTAAACCATGCAACGGATTTTGAAGTTTTTTCTATATAAAAAATCTAATTAAGTTTTTATGTAAATAAAAAAAAGCCAAAAATAAATTTACATGGCCTACGTAGACAGTAGCCATTTCTTTCATTGAAACTTTAATCTCTATACAGGGTGTGGCCTATAATAATAAATCCGTCGAGACGTCTGTTTCTCCATTCGCTACTTCTAAATAACCCAACGGATTTTAATTCGGTATTCACTTATGGAAAGTGGTATAAACGAGGAAGGCTTCTGTATATATACATTTTTTATATATGTATATATACAGAAGTTAATTAATAGTCAACAGTACTAAGTTGTTTTTTTTTTAAATATGAAAGACCAATTTTAACAATTAGCTCCAATTGAACAAAAAGGTCGTTGAAGAACAACAAGTGCTAATAACAATTTTGTTTCAATTAACAAACTACATAAACGGTGGCGGTTAGTTGATTTTTGGATGGGAAGTATTAAATTCTTCTAAAGAACCATTTCACAATTATCACACATAAAATCTAACCTATTATCGGTAGGTACGAAATATTATAAATGTGAAAGTAACTCTGTATGTCAGTCTGTGTCTGTCTATCTGCCTGTTACCTCTTTACGCCTTAACTACTCAACCGATCATCGTGAAATTTTGTCAGGAACGTTGTCAGGAATACCGGAAAGCACATAGGGTACTTTTCATCCAGAGAAAAAGCATTGCTCCCGAGGGATAATCTACAATAAAGAAAACTACTAAAAGTGTAATAGCAATAAAGTATTAGGAGTTATATTTCTTATATATTTTTTATTTATTAAGGTAGAGGAAGTCGCGGGCACCAGCTAGTTTAATAAATAAATCAAATATTTAGTGTTCCAAATAATGCCCACATTTTGTTCATGAATACAATACCTAAAAGATTTATCGTTAGCATGTGACGATAACATTTTATTATATTTATAAACTCGTTACTTACAAGTATAATAATAAAAATGAGAACATTTTATACGTCGCGAGTTTGTATCCAAAACATGTTTATAAAATATATTTTTAGGTATGTAATTTCCTGATAAAAACGATTTCCAATAAAATAAAATCATAAGTAATTTATATTCATTAAAACCCCTTATTTTAATCAAAAATCCGGTATTTTGAACACTGTGGCCCTTTAAAATGAGAAATCTGATCTTTAAATGAGGACATTTTAATTGTCAGCCTAATTGCAGGGCACACTGCGTTTAGCAGTCATAAATTCGGGCACGCGTCTGGAGACAGTGATCACCTCCTTACAAAATCTATGCACAAGTTAAGTTAAGAATGCATATTAAAAATCACTAAGTCCATTTCTATATTTCCTGCTAATCCCTTATCCTACTAAGGGCGGCAGCATGCTTAATCAAGTGCACCTGCAGCCTGCTTGCCAAACTTTACATAAAAAATAGACTACATAGACTGAAGTTAATATTTTTATGTTTTATTACAGACTGTAGTTTAATATTACTGTTTGTAGGTAACCAAATTACTTCAACATTTATAATGTGAGCAGAAATAATCTTTAGTATACCTAATTCTACTCGATAAGAAATAATCAAAGGTTAAGATAACCTACTTAAATTGTATGGTTACCGACATTTTGATAATTTGAATAGTTACATAGGTACAAAGGGATATAAATATGCATTAATATTACCATATAATAAATTTTATATGTTTATCTTATAACATCGAAAATTATATTTTATCCATTAGATTTTCATGCTATTAATTTCGGAGGTAAAGCTAGTATGATAACTATAATATAATCACATGTATCAAGTGCAGTATAAATATTATAAATGCACTTTTTATGCATTTCTACTGCATTTACAAATAAATCGTTATCTTCTTATCATTACATATCATTCAACTAAGGCGAGGCCCTATTTAAATACTAAAATTACAAATTTCATGTATTAAATTAGATACCAATTTAAATATATATATATCATAGCCTAATGAAATATGTATCTATAACTAAAAAGAAATCTTGGATTAATGCAATCCACAACCACATTGACGTCATCTCTGCTTAAACAGTGTTGTGGTACCTAAATATTATAAAGCATTAATTTTATGTAAATTTTATGTATAAATTTATGTAGCTCTTAATAAAATAATGAGATCGCTGTTTTATGAATAATTTTTTTGAACGTAGGCAAAATTAACTTTTATTTTTCACATAAGAGCACAATAATTTTACAAAAGAATTAAAATCCAAGTGAGTTACTTAGACACAGTCATAAATTTAAATCAAAACAACAAAATAAGTGTTTAAAAAATAGAATTTAATATCCTCTTCAGTGTGATAATGTTGTGGTATATATTTTGCAGATCGCAAAAATTATATTTATTTAAATATACACTGTTATAATTTCTAATTATTAGATTAATAATTTACTAATTCGAATTGATTAAAATGTCTGTTACTTACAGGAATAAACAAAGGACCAAAGCGATTATGTGCGTTTTAGTTGTTGCTTTGCGATCTATCCTTGTGACAATGTTTGCTCTGCATGATGGGCAGATCAAATTCGCAGGATTATTGCCTACTGGAACAGCGCTCATTGTGAAACTGGAAAAAATGTAAGAGAAACTCATGTTTATTATGATCTAAATAACAGTTTCCTATTTCTTTTTTTACATTTTTAAGCTTAACCCTAAAATAGGTTTAGCTGGAGGTTAACTTAAATTAAGGTACGTAATGTTTTATATTTAACTGTTGTTTTACTCAAAGAACTATATCGTCTTTCTCTTTCCCACTGCTTCTCTAATTCTCTTATTTCATTCAGGTGCAGAATCTCTTCACACCAATTCGTATTTCATACTTTCTTTCATTTATTATACATATTCATCTTGATGATGAAGAATTTTTCTGCTTTGAACTTCATCTATAAAGAAGAATTAATCTTTTTACTTATTATAAAACAAAGAATGAGCATATTGACCGTATGCCTACTTATTCATTATGCACATTACTTCAGCTGTGAGAAGTACAAGTTACAAGTTGGGTGTCCCGCAGACTACTACGCTATACTTTGTACTATTATGGTCTTCCGTAGCTATATACATTAACTATAGAACAACAATCTCGATCACGTCATCTTGAAACAAAAAAAAACTGGAATAAAATCGGCCCATCCGTTTGGGAGCTACTATTCCATATATAGACGGACACACAGATAACAGACATACACGTCAAAATTATAACATCGTTTTTGCGACGGGCGTCAAGGTTAATAAGTAATGTATCTATTTAAAATGCATATTATATTGGGTCTAAATGAATTAATAAGCTATATATTTTGCACAAAAGTATTTCCATTACTCACTGGTTATAAACTAAATACCTACTAGGTATGTGGATGACGAAATATTAAACATAATTTATTATACCGACACCCATTTGTAGCCATTCCATGGACATTAATGGAGTCAGTGATTCACGGAACCCTATGTAATGATGTTAAAATCAATATCGTTGTTTGAAAAACAAAGTATAGCTACCTTAACATTACTATCAATTATTCTGTGTCTTAACGGCATATATAGCTGTTCACTGAACGGCATAATGTATACATACGAGCAAAGATATATTTCGATTATACTCTAAAAGTCTACAAAAAGAAATATATATATATATATATTCATATGCCGGTAATACAACCTGTAGGATTCTCGTTCGAATCGAAATATCAACAAGTAGGCTTAAAACTCGGCTTAAAAAATTATAATTTACCATTGAACTGTACACTTAAATAAATAAATACCTTTTAAGTAGATATATCGGGTAGCTCCAGTTATAATGACTTCACACGCGGCCTCACTGTTCCATCAATAATAGTATACTGTACTCTGTCCTGTCTGTCTGTACGCAAGCGCCCTCCATGTCCGATGACTCACAAATTGCTTATCTGAAGATTGTAGTATTGTTAAAAACCGTCATACATTCACAATGGCTGTCGCTATTATATGTGCCGTCTCGCTCAGTCATTATAACGCGATAGGAGACATAAAAAATAACTATTTACATTCGTACAGAGAATCACAATATTAAAACGTTGATTTTTTTATTCAGAGCCGCAACTTATCTTCTTCTATAATATAAAAATGAATCCCTAAATGTGTTGCTAAGCGCAAAACTCAAGAACGGCTGGGCCGATTTTAATTCTGTCTTCACTCATGGATAGAGGGATAATCAGGGAAGGTTTTTACGTAAAAAAAATGCACCCCGGGCGAAGCCGGGAGCGGACAGCTAGTATTCAAATAATTTAAAATAAATGAACCTACAATACCGAACCGACATCCACACACAGAATTAACTGTAGGTACCTACCTATACGGATACAACGCTATATAATACAAGGTCGTCTTACGAAAGATAATACTGCGGAACTGGTTATGGTATTTGCAATATGAGTTAAAATTTCTATACATTGAGCGAATATGTACCGCAATCAGTATTTTAAGTAATGTGCTATTCTTTTATAGGTACTATTATACATTTGTTGTACATAAAGGAGCCATTTTATCTAAACTGTTGATATGGTTGAGCCATCAATGGTTGATACATTTTGATGTACATTACATTGTGTTCTATACATAAATGTTCTACATTTTGAGACGATAATACATGAAATATATACGATAGTACATAGATTTATCTAAAAATAACGTGGGTGTTATAATTATGTTACTTCGTAATAACTAAGTGAAAACCTAATTTATAATGTGATCAAGTATGTTCGTATCATAGATATCGGAAACCATTGTTCGCATCATATCAAATTTGATGAATTATTGTGAATAACAACTTTCATTTTAAACTTGTATATTCTGAAAATAGATTAGCGATAAGATTACTTACATATACAGATCTTACAATGGCGGTTTTCCTTTTTTATATAAATTCGGCATGCACATTAATGGTGACGGTTACACTTGATGGTAGATGGTTACCGTCACTTATTGAAACAAGAAACGCTATATGACCAGCAAGTGTACTGCAGCTTGGTTGGGCATAGGCTATATGTATTTATTTGTATGTAGGAGGTAATCTTCGAAACTATTCATCCGATTTAAAAAAAAATTTTTCACCAATAGAATCACCAATCCACCAATTATTCCTAATTTGCTTATTAATTGATTTTTTCAATTTTTATCAAATTGTTATCAATAAGAGGAACTGATTTCAACCCTAGTAATAATAAATGAAATAGACTGTTACAAGTATTAAGAAGTTTATAAATATAATATAATAATATTTCTTAAACTGTGGCCAGTCACTAAGACTGCAGTTTCTCTGCATCTTTACAAAAGACCACCATGGGTTTCTATGTTATTATAAGTTTTATTTATTTATAATTTTAACAATTTAAAAGCTAATAATACATGTAATTGTATCACTAAAAACCACTGAGATTTAATCTCTATACTAATTTTAAATTATTAATAAAATGGATTTACTAACTACATACAGTTAAATATAATTTCAAAATTATTGCTTTAATTTCATTTTAATATTCTTAATTGTTATACTGTTGCATAGAGAAGGTAGACTGTTGATAAGGTGTCAATAAGTATTGACCATTTCTGTGTCTTAATTTTTGTCTCATACCTCACACGCTTTTATTTCATACTCGTAGTTTCCATACAACTAACTATATATATTCGTAGTCTCACAACTATTTGATATTGCACTGTTCCTGAGGTAGGTACTTAGGGATCACCTAAAAATAAAAATAAAAAAATTCAACGCGTGACAAAATTATATGAGCAATAAATATAAAATAAATTTTTAAATTAATAAAGAAATTATCTACTTATATTTTGAGGTTTTTTTTTTATAAAGAATATACAAAAATCGAATAAATTTGCAACTTCAAACAATTAAATATGCCGTGTCCTTTAGACGTATTATCATAATTGTCATTATTAATCATTGTTGTTCATAATTGGTCATTGTTATTATCAATAACGTAGCAGAATTTTACTGTTCATAACAAAATATAGCGTTCCGCTATCATTAAACTGGGCATGACGTCTGGTGTCAGTAACCTCAATGTCAGTGTCAGACCTCTTTACAGAAAATAACAGCAAAAGTGCTATTCTCGTTCGATTCGTGAGTAAAGAATACCACCAAAAACCTCGTCCTTTAACTCGTATCTTATTCAAAGAATAATTAAACTTTATTGTTCTATGGCGATTATTATTTTTTACCCCTATTAATTTATTTATATGGTACATAGAATAACTTTATACCTTCTGTTTTTTATATACTTTAGACGTTTGTGTGTAAATATTGTAAATTTTGTCTTCACAAAGGAATTAGCATTTTTTTTTTCATTTAATAATTATAATAATAGCATTTCAATTACATTTTTCTTACAGTTAAACTGTACTCTAAATAAACATGTACAATGTTAATGTCTAAGTTCATTTAAAAATATTGCCTTATTTTGTCTTTTATGTTTTAACTAGCGACCCGCTCCCAGCTTCGCCCGGGATGCATTTTTTTTATATACACAAACTTTCCTCGTATGTACATTTTAAATTATTAAATTCTCCTTTTTACATTTAGTATTTAACTTTTCTACACTTAATTAATTTAAATGCGATAGGTATATAAATAAAACACATTTTAAAATATATTATTTACATTTTCCCTAAAAACATGACATGTCATAAATATATTTTAGATTAATTGGCACATCTCTCATATATTTTTACAATCGTAAGAATATAAAATAAATATATTATAGGGACACACTTACTTACTAATATATAAAAATCTTTACAGTGATTACTATTTTCTTGTGTTATTACTCTTTTCTTATTTTGTGATTATCTTCAATATATGAAATTAAAATAAGTAAGTGAAAAACAAAACAAGAAATGTCTCTCAAGCAGCTCCGCAAATGATTCTCGATAAAGTCGGTAAAGTCGCTCGATAGTAATATTTATATGGCTCTTTCAGACGTCACAGGCAGACACGACAATGTCAGAAAGAGGTGTATACATCATACATACGATAACATTTAAAACTGCATATAAAGCGCCACCACTGTTTTGTGGTTATGAGTAATGACAAAGGCTAATGAATTAAGAAGAAAGATCGCTTCTTAATACTCTAATACGATTTTTAAAAAAATTGCTTAATCTTGTTAAGTAAAAATCAAACTACAACTTACAACTGCTTGTGGAAGCCTTTTTGAAAATTCTTTAAAAACTTAAAAACAAAATATTTTCTTAAAAAATATCTTGTAGTTTTTTTTTTATTATTCCTATCACTTAGATTTAATACATAAATGCGATGATTGATTTCACCAAGTATTATTGGAATTCAGTATCAAGTATGTTGAGTTTATCGGATCACGATCTTCAATATGAAACATTGTTTTTCAAAACTGTAAAATTGCTTTCAAGGATTAATTAGAAATAAATTACGACAGTTTTTTTACAAATTAAAAAATAGCCTTAGCCTAAGGCCTTTTTCTCCTCAATTTCAACAACAACAACATTTTATTGGCTGTAAAAACATAGTCAAAAAGTTTTTTTGCAGTGATAACTTTTTTCTTTTACACTAAGGGCCGCTAAAGTCTTTTTAATTATTTTTTTATGTATAAAGACTAGATATCGAAATTTATACTTTGAATTTGTAGTTACTACAGACATCATTCAGTGAATAAAATAGTAGTTTTACTAAGATTGGTATGAGCCAACGAACGCATTGCAGTTAGGGCAGTAGTGGTCAGCCTTCAAGCAGGAATCCATGCAGTATGGTAGGCAAACGCATGGCCAACATCTGAAAATAAAAAGTTGAAAATCAATACTAATAATAAATCTGTAAGGGTCGGTCATGGAGTAAGTTACTTTGTTTTCAGAGATATCGTGTTTATAGGCTCTATATATGATACTGAAACTAAATTGACGATTTTTAGAATTTTTATCTGTATGTATGTATGTATGTTCCTTCATTACTCTGAAACGAATTAACTGATTTTCATGAAACTTGGTAGATAAACATTTGGACGTACGGGACACAGGATAGGCTACTTAATATTTTTCAACGCAGACGAAGTCGTGGGCACCAGCTAGTTATTAATAAAATTATATTTATACGAAAGAACAGATTGTTCCTAATTTATTTGTGAACCGATTTTCTCTATTTTTAACACTAAGTATTGACAATTTCCGTGTCTTAATTTTGTCTCATACGCTTAATTTCACGCTCGTATCGTCTCGTAATGATCTGAAATGGCACCATGTATAAAGGCGGCATCTCATTTTCAGTTTTATACCTACACCTATCAATTTTATATATTTTTATATTTGAAAATTATAATCAGTTAATTTATTTGATAACGACCAAATTATCGTTACGTTATCAATAGATTTAACAACACAACAAAATGTTCTCTATTCCACTTTGTTTTATGATAACAAAGAAAATCACCTAAGTGATTTTAGATACTTATCGATTTATTTATTTTTTAAAGTACTTATACAATCTGTATTCGATAATGCATTTTGGTTATAAATACTGCTTTAGTATTTTAAGTTTTTTATATATACAAATTTTCTCCGTTTATCACTATTTCCATATGTCAAAACCGGATTAAAATCGGTGTACCCATTCTTGAGTTTTTTAAGGATACACAAAAAAAGATCTTTAAAAAAATATAGGAATTACTTTGAATATCATCTAAAAATTAATTTTAATGTATGTTAATTAAGCCTTTTATATTATTAATATTAATTTAATATTGTTAATATTATTTGCTAGTAAAATTACCCTTACATTGTCAAACAATGTATACCCCGCCGCGTCTGTCTGTCTGTTTATATGTTCGCGATGATCTCAAAATTGCACTACGTTTCTCTTTCACCAACGGAAAGAGCGTCAAACGAGGATGCTTTTTATATGTATAATTTGCAGAAAAAAATAGCACCCGTGCTATTTAAAAAAAAAGCCGGGAGCGGGTCACTAGTTTGTTAACACATTAAGGTATTACCATGAAAGTAGTTAATCTTTCTTTATAAAGAAAGATCAATCACGGTGCGTTAGTCTCGCAAAAATTCAAGCTTGACCGATTTTAATTCGGTTTTCATTTATGGAAAGAGGGATGAAGAGGGAAGGTTTGTATATAATTATATAAAAATTGCACTCAAAAAATACAAATCAATTTCTTACCCTACAAGGCACAGTACGAGAGCGAACAAATGTGTTCGCAAACTGGGTCCGCTATCGACTCGTGTGACAATATCAGAATTGCAAGATTTGCAAACAACTCTTGTAGGTTGTGGTCCAACTGGTGTGGCCACTATTATTGTGCCAGGTACGACAGTGGTGTAAAGTGTAGGTTGTGTCGTAATGATTGTTGGGCCAGGCTGGTATTGCGGGTGAGGGTATTGTGGATGCGGAGGTGGCCCTGCGTCTTGCTGGTATGGTGGCGGAGGCTGCTTCACTGAAAAACAAGGCAAAAATGAAAGATTAACGAGAATACAACAGAAAAAAATGTATCTTCGTATAAAACTATGTCGCTATCTGCTTTTATGGTACGTTTATCAATTTACTCTTCTAATTTCGCAACGAACTCTTAAAAAAAGCCCAGTTTTAAGTATCAGTTAGATAGCAATTTCTAGAACGCTAGAAGGTACAGGTCACCCCTCAATATTTACCTACATTCGTTATCTATCTATATAAATATTATATAATATAATATCTATATAAATATTAAAAATATTACCATGTTTGCATAAACTTTGTTAGGGGTTAAAAGGACATAAGGTAACTATGATCTAGAAAAAAGTACCATTCTCGAGGGATCATCTGAAATAAAAACAAAAAAAATAACAAACGCCTGACAAAAATATATGAGTAATAAAGATAGAATAAGGGCCAGTTTTATAACGATCCGTTAGTTAAATTTTATATCAAATAGACGAAAAAAAAGATCTAATAGTATAATATAGTGTATTATAAACAACTGTTGGTTAGTCAACAGTATAATTTGACAGCTAGCGTTTACTGCCTCTTTACTGACTATGATAAGGTCGGTTTATCTTACGTATCGTTTATTTTGTTATTTATGTAAATAAATGTGTTTGTGACGCGACACTTGACAGTTCTTGACAGACTACAACGAAACCATCGACAATATTCATAAACTTCGGCGTATTTTTACGGGCAGCTACCGAATGTTTAATTTCTTTTATAGAACCACCGTCAGTAAACGTTATTGACAGACCGTTAACCGTTCGGTTACTAGCACTGTAACGAACGGGAAAAAGGTATGTCGTTTATAAAACTGGCCCTAAATGTTTAAATGCGTATAATAATTAAAAGGGGTGCGGACAAAGTCGCGGCAAAAGCCAATGAATTAATAAAGAAATGTTAACGTTTTTATTTATTTTTATCATTAGGTACCTTAAAAGCTGCAAGGTTAACTTTTATGATGCGATTTTTTATTCCATAAAGAATATATACCTACAAAAATCGCTGGAAGTAGGTAAGTTAATATACTAAGTTTAAAACAATAAAATATGCCTTCTTCTTGTGACATATAATCGTAATTATTCATGGTTTCTTCGTTAGATCAAACCTTATCAGTTTATCAGTTATGAGAATTGTTTTCGTTATCGTTTTCACTTTTTCATTTGTAACTATTGTAAAGACTAATTGAATAAATTAAAACTGACTAAAAAAATACATAGCAATTCCTTAAATGTTCAGATTCAGAGTAATAATGTAATAGAATTTTCCTAAAGATAGTAAATTGGGATAAAAATCAAGTGTTACAATGTTCGTTGTCGCTACCGCCTAATCGATTTCAATGAAATTTTGTATATATAGTTGAAAGATTTTTTTTAACTTCCACTTGATGGTAGATGTCTACCGTCGCCTATAACACAAGAAATACCTTGCAAGTGTTGCAAGCAATGTGTTGCAAGTGCGCTGCGCACTATAAAAGGCTTAAAGCGGTTATCACACTTTACAATTTGAAGGATTCCAATTTAGGAAATTGGAAAGTGTAATCGCAGTTAGAACAGATTTGATCCAATTTAGATTTTATCTATTTTCAATTCTATGCCTTTGATTTAGAAATCAATTTAGTTTAGTGTGATCACTAGGTTCACTACTTAGGTACCTAAATTACCTAAAGATACGGGATTGGGAAGGCATAGAATGTAATTCACAAAGATACGCGGAGGAACTCGCGAGCAAAAGCCAGTAGTATTATAAAGTATAGGTACTCACTTTCCATTTTTGATGTATTGTTTTATTTGAATTGTATATAATTTTAATTGTTAGATTCCGCACTTCTTTCGACTGACAAAAAACGACTGCGCTGCACAAAGGTATTTATAGATAAAAAAAAACAATTGATAAGCCCATATCTGAGATAAGGTAGCCTGTTTTTCAGATTAGTAGCTCTGCAAATAATCAATAATAAACGTAAGTAGATTTCATTTATGTGTTTCAATATAGATATAGAGAAAAAAATCAATTTAGGTACACTTGAAGCTTGAAGAAAAAATTCTTCAAAAAACCAGTGCAGAAATTCCTTTACAGAAATGTATAATTTAATCAGTTTCATTGATTCAACTGTTTATCTTTGTTGAATAAAAATACAATATAGGAAATGACAAGAGTGACCGCTCATTTGATAAATAGTAGGTGTGGCAACCGTCACCTAGTACAAGTACAAGCAAACCTAAGGGCACTGAAGGGAATAGGATAACGAAATAACACTCTTGGAGTTTTGATTTAAACTTTTATTATTAATTAAATCATTATAAACAAACGTGACAAAGGCGAATGAGAGAAGAGTGAGTTGGTTTTTTATTTTTTTATTAGAAAAAATCACAGATGCATTACAATTTAAACTTAAATAGAAACACAAACATACATATCATTTAAGGATAATCAGCATGCACAGTGAAGCTTATATGAAAATATTTTTCATAATATTAATATTCATCACTAAAGGGCAATCCACCAAGTTTTTGTATGGATTTTGTATGAATTCAAAAGGATCTTTATTTAAGTAACCTTGTGTGAGTGGGGATATATTTATTTATTTTATAAAATTAATAAATTCAAACCGGGCCGTTGGGCCCACAGTCTGATGACACTATATATTTCATCTATTCATTGCAATATAGGTTTTCTATTGTTTTCTGGGCTTGCATAAAATCTATTTTTACAGATCTAATACGGTTTAGGTAAACTAATTCACCTGAAGGTAGACAGAAAGAAGTAACATATGAATAACGAATGGGGTGAAAACGGTAGAAACAAACAGGGGACGCTGTCGGCACATAGATAAGTTAATCTTGATCAAAAACCTATTTGACTAATGGAAGACCATACCTATTTGGGGTACGAAAACATTGGTGCACAGTATTTAAATCGAAATGGTAAGCTTGCATTTAAGTATATAAAAATAATCAGTTAAGAAAGCAGAAAGAATGTACATTCATACATTTTCTAGAGAGTACCCTTAAAAATGCCTGAAGTCTGAACACTGAACTGTCTGAAAGTTTGAAATTTTTGAACGCTTGGTTTGATTCAGATCCTACATATTTTTGTTAGAAATATTTTCAATATAAAGCCTTTTCTGTTTAAGAACGTTGAATATTTCAACCGGTAACCCCTTACAAAGATCACTCGTACCCAAAAAGTAATATTCGTGATCGTAAAACACCAAACTATTCAGAGCATCTGCGACCGTAAAAAAATCGACAGTGTAAGTAAGGAAGACAGTTCTATATACCACCTTATTGTATTTTGAACAAAATATTATATTTATTAAAACTGTCAACTGTCACTTACTTTCTAGGATCAATGCTGTCACTCTTTTGTTTTATAATGTTTTACAAATTTTATTTCATGCTTCTATCTTCCACTAAGGATATGAATCCCACTTCTCAATATATTCTATTCCAAGGATAGAACTCGCGTTTTTTTTTTTTATATTTTTGAAATTTCATACATAATTTCTTTATTACCTAATGTTCTTTTAAATTATTTTATATCCCATCATCTATTGTTACGCAATAGACCTTTGACTTCCCAATGAACGTTCCTAGCTTGGATCTATTTATCTACTTTTACTTCTGCTTACTGTTTCTGTACATCATACTTTATGTAGTTCGTACAGTATCTTTAAAAGAAGCTTCTTAGTAAATTTAAAAAGGTGGTATTGTTGACCGAATAAAGTAGACACCTAATGTACCTAAAACTGAGACATTCTAAATACCTGTAAATCTGTCTGTAGGTTTGTGAATGTTTTTACATGGTTAAATGGTGGTTATTATGGTGAAAATCGGTACCAAAGAGGAGCCTATACTAGAGTTTTCACATTTGGTCCTGGCCCTTTATCCAATATGTGTCCACAACGCACTCTGTGTTGGTTGTGTTTTCTAAGCAATTGTCAGCAAAATCAACCTACCTACAAAATAAGTTCAGCACTTACTTTCAAATTCGAAAGTTTTCGTTATTACATTAGGACTTTTAAAAAATGAGACTCGCCAAACTGAGTAAGTATGAAAAGGGAAATTGTAAATATAGAAGTCGGAAAAGTTTTGCGACACACTCGAAGTGACCGTGTATGGAGTACTCTTGAATGTTTTTCAACTTTATTATTACAGTTTGGACATGTGGAGGGCGAGGAAAATATACCACAAATTAAACCTGTAAAATTATTTAACTAAATGTAATTGCTGTCCATTTTAATTTTTGAAATCAATTAAGTAGATAATAGTTAACCGTTCTACGAGTTTGAGAAGTTAAGCCTTCTCTCAGTTTGAAGTCATCATCATCGACATTAGGTGATCTAATTATCTAATTGTCCACTGTAGGATATAAGTCACCACACTTGGGCTTGCGCATCCATTCTAACGAATAAAGGTTTTCAATTAGGTCTCCAAATTTTATATATGAAATTGAATCACTAAGGATGGACTGTTAAGATACAAACTTTTCATGCTGAACTTAATCTAGGTCTGAATCTAATCACTGAAATTTATACAGTAGAAGTGTAATACCTTCGAAAAATATAATAAAAAAAAATCAATACCTAATGTTAAAATTAGTTAAATAAGTTAATGTTATTTAACTAAGTTAATGTTAACTAACTAATTAAAATAAGTTAATGTTTAAATTAGTTTTCGATTTAAATTAACGGCTAAAAAAATTAATTGCAAACTGATACTTATATAATAAAACTTTACTGTTAACAAATAAAATGTGCGTTTTCAAAATATCCTCAAACTACTTTAAATGGCAGACCAAAGACTGTGTCAGTAATGAGACACCGCGCCCTGAAACGGTTTCTAACAACCGACCTCGTAGAAACCTCAACGTCACTCAACGAACTGTAAAAAGGGCTACTCTTTTCACTTTTAGCTCGGGGTTCCTCCGCGAAATAGAATCAGGAGTGAAGAGATCTATAGAAAAAAAAAAATGCCCGTACAGTCCAAGATACGTATTCAGGATTTTTTTTGCCTTCCAGTGCGCCATCTCTTCTTTTTGCCAATCATTTTTAACTGGAAGCAGTTCATATCTGTTTATGCGTGACACATGTCTCAGATATTTTATTTTGCGCTTTTCGACGGTCTGCAAAAATAACACTATCATCAAAAGAATATTGATAAATGATAAGCTGCGTACTTTTAAAGACACTTGTAACTGTAACATAGGAGCTTCGTATTTACCTCTAAAATCAAATTTCATAATGAAACTTAGTTCTCGTATGCGAGTAGAAGCAAGATGTAGACGGTTAATTCTATGCCGCATATGCAAATGCTCACCAGCCTGAGGGTGAAGCCACCTTCCTAAATTCGTCGGCCCCTAAGGAGTTAATGTTTTCATCCATTAACTCGACCGAGCACTTATGAAATTCGTGCCCGCGATCCGAATGAGATTACACGGGCTAGCTGACATGTTTCCCTTGATAGGGCTGTCAACTAGTCCATTTCATTATATCATCGTGGGTCTGAAGTTAAAGTCTGATGGAATAAAACTAACTGTTAACATTGATTTAGAATGAGAAATACAGAAAAATTATTTTGTAAATAAAATTAAACCATTTAAATGTCAACACATGTATTTTAACAATAAACAAAATTAAATATATATAATAAAACGTTACTTTTCAAAAACTAATTAATATAAAGTATTAGGTAAATACAGTTTAATGTACAATTATTCATCCACTATACTTATAATTAATTTAATAACTAATTTTATAATTAATTTATTAATCGATACACAGCTAATATTAATAGGGAAGATTGTTTAGTTTTTTTTTTATACATAATACTTAATTTAAACAAATGATATTCCTATTTTGGTGAAAATCAATTAATTAGATTTGTAACACAATGATTCAATTTTGAAATCTTTTTTTTTCAAAATTGAAGTTTTTCAGTTAGATAAAGCCTATATAAATGTAAACTGTAAACGGGAAAATTACCGTGACAGAAGATTTTAAATGAAACGATTGACAACCCTACGTAACCTATTCGTTGTACCTGGCTGGTACCGCAGGCGTTTGTTGCGTCTTCTAACCAAGCCATGTTAATTAGATCCCCGATTATGCATCATCTTACCCTTATCTTATCTGATATCAAAACGAATACGGGAGGAAATTCGGTTCAAGATACATTGGTTATTCGAAAGGTTGGAAACTGTATTTGCTAATGGAATACAGATGTGAAATGAGGACAACATTGAGCGAGAAATTTTTTGAATTAATTTCATTCATTATTAATCATTTTCATTAAATAAAATTAATTCACAATAATAATTATCTTCTTTATAATATTAAAAACAACGCACGCCTGAATGACTATCAACGCACAGCCAAATCTACTAAGTGTAGAAAGCTTTAGTTTGGGACATAGGTTCATTTAGATCCGGAGACGTTAGCATCCACTAGAAAGGATTCTCGAAATTTCCAACTCCTTGCGAAGCCTGAGACGGGTTGCTAGTATTCATATAAAATGTTCATTTTAAACAAAGTAACCTGTAGGTATCAAATTTCTTTAAAAATACAAGCCACTTTAACATAAACTGAGTATTTTAGTTCAATTACAAAAACAAACATTTTTATTTTTCACCAATAAATTAGCTAAAAAACCGTTGACCATATAATTAATTGGGTTTTTTTTAAGAAGCTGATCCCAAATCTCATTTAGATAAAGCCAACACGATGTATCGATATATTATTTAAGTGAACAACAGAGTGCGTAAGGTTAGGCGGAAAGAGACGGCAATATGGCGGGCGGCGATGCGGAAGTGACGTTGCAGGTAGATAATAACAGCGGTCGGGCGCGCCGCCCTCGCATTGTGCAGCTTCCGGTCCGCGTAGGGCACTGACAACGATAATCTTCGACGTACGTAATTTCCAAATTGGACATAAGTGACGTCGAGTAAATGTTATGTCATTTTGTTTTTGAAGCGACAAATCAATAAAATTAGAAAATATGTAGAAAATCAACTGAGTGGGAAAAGCCTGAACGGAATGTGTTGTGAAAAAATAAATATATTTTAATAACTTTATGCGCGGTTATAATATTATTCTGATGGTATATAGTTTTCGAATGGTGGAACTAATTACAAAATACTGGCAGCGCAGAAAAACGTACACAGCTGTATACGAAGCGTAGACAACTGTGCGTGTGGCAAGCCTAGGGAGAGCTTATATTTAGCTTTAGGAGACACAAACTCATGATTATGATAATGGTGATAGTATAGACAAACAAACGAGCATTTAACTGTATTTGTTAATTTTAGAAACGGCTTAACCGATTTGAATGCGGTTTTCACTGATGTATTGATGATTACCTTGATTAACATAACTATTATTGTGAACAGCACTGAAGGAAAAAAACCAAAATTTATTAATCGTTCTTAGCGTTTAATTTTTATGATTTCTATGAGTTAATGTTTGTTTTTTGTTGTTGTAGCCTTTAACTATGGACTTGAAATGTCTGAAATAAAATAAGTTTATTTATCCTTGAAAAATGTGAGGATCCCGTAGGATTTTCAAAAAACGAACTACAGCTCGTACGAAGTTGAGGGCACCAGCTAGTCAAAAATATCTCTAAAAAAATATCACGATAATCTCCACTGTTTTCTCTGTTCCATACACCCCTTGAATTTTAGTATAGTGACCCCTGCGTTCCGTGTACCGTCTCCGTAGGCAAACAGTCGCAAAGTAACGCAGGCCACCTGCGTCTACCACTCACAACTTCTTAAGTACCCTCACCAATAACCAAGTAACGGAACTCAAATATCATCATTGATTTTTTACGGTAAAATAACAAAGTCAAATGTTGAATTCTTATAATTCTAAAATAGTTTTTTAAACTTGTTATAAGAAAACAATAGTGTATTTAATTTTTTAGTAATATCAAGCGGTAAGATGAGTGAACGCCTCGCTGCGGCCCCATAAATTAAGGTATAAATGAAATAAAAAATAAATATTTGATTTGATTAAACCTGATCGAGGACATTCAAACTAAGTAATTAGGCAAGGCTTTGGTAGATATATTTTTTTAAAAATTAAAAAGTTTGTATCAACTTGAGACAAAAGACCGTAGCGTGCATGATCCACACAACGTTTTTGTCAAAAATTCAACTGTCCGGAAAAAATCGTAAATCGCCTGCAGTATTTACGACATGTTCCCGTCATATCTTCGGGTATCCACACGTTTCCAGGACATTAAACAGCCCTAACTAAACAAACTTAACCCCAAAATATGGAGACAATATTTTTAAATTATATTATAGAAATTATTATAGTGGAAACAAAATATTGTCTTTTTTTAACATATTTAAAATTATTACCAAAAAACCTTTTATAATATAAGAAGGGATTTGTGCGGTTTCTTTCGCATTAATAAATATAATAACAATTTAAAATGTTAAGGACTGCGAAGGTGTTTGTATTTTTTATCGTTTCTTACTTTATCACAGGTTCATTGTTGAACAAACTTCAGATCAAATATTTCAATAGATAAAATATCAAATGATTAATTTCATTGGTTAAAACTACAAAAATCTACAATATATTTCATTTAAATACAATTTATGAGTTAAGTATATAATACTCAAAGATGCTTGAATTATATCGATATGAATTGAATCGATGATAATATTATATTCACAAAAATATGTTCCAACTTATTAATAAACAAAAATAAAATATACGATAAAATTAAAAGGCTACCAAAATATCATTACAGGAGATCGCTATATTAATACAAGAACTTCCATTTTGGTAAATCGAGTCATAAATCATGACAGTGCGTTCACGGACTGACGTCCATCTTATTGCCTTTATCACGCCCGGGAAAGGATCATTATTAAGGACAAACAAATGAAAGGAAAATCTCCTTTATTTCAAGTCGAGAGAAATTCATAAAGATTAATAGCCTTATAATTATTCACTTATTATTTATTTGCGCAATTAATATTAAACAATAAAGGAAGTGGATCCAATAAATGGCATATATATTTTTCATCTCAATATGCCTGCTAAAAAAACTTCGATTTATTAAACAACGTTTATGACCATTTTAAACTATGATTGTCAATATACATAGGCAATATGTACATCCTTACATGTCAGTCTGTCTGTATCCGCTAACACCATCTAAACCACGCAACGGATTTTGACGCTGTTTTCACTTATGTATTGTATATAATTTACAGAATTGCAAGCATACTAATCAGGTCGCGAGCCGCTAGTAGGATAGTAAGACCCAGGGTAAGTCTGGGTTTAAAACGTGCAAATGACTCAATCGACATCGGTCGTATTTCTCTGTTAACTTCTTCTGAACCACCTAACGGATTTCGTATGTAAGTGAAAAGTTTTCGTATGTAATTTGCAGAAAAAAATCGCAGATTTTTTTTAAATAGGGTCAAGTCTCTGAGACTGCTTCGTTTGACTGATCGGACTACGCGGACTTATTTATCCTGTTACTCCGATTGATCGGACGACGCGGTTTTTTTTTCTTGTTGATCCGATTGATCGGATGACGCGGACTCTTTTTTTCCTGTTGCTCCGATTCATAGGACAACGAGGACTTTTTCAGAACTGGTTCGATCACAAAGGGCTAAGAGGAAAGCACTTTTCATATATATCGATCTAGACATTTACTCGTACATGTATGAATTTCTAATGAAACGTCCCACTTTAATAACAATAATCAAAACTAAGTAAATTTTACATTCATAAATAACGAGTATACACAACAACAGTAAAATTTCATTATTCCCATCATGTTCCACGCCGTACTTCATTTCAATGTTACTGAATGCTTTAATGTTCACGTTTACTGCGCTCTAGCTTTATGATAAAATTTCGGTAGTCAAATACGAGATGAAATATAGTACGTATGTATACTTCTTATTTACTTATAACAACATGAAAACAAAGGATTTGTTTTAATGGCAATGCGTGTGTTATTAAGGAAACTTACGTGTGTCGTTTGTATTTTGTTACTCTTTCTATCTTAGTTAGTTCCTGCCTATATAACTGTTTGAAAAGGATCAAAAATCCCCCTTTGAATTAGCAAGTGGCAGTAGTCAGATCTGTATGTAGAATAGTTTTGACTTGGTCAGAAAACTTTGCGAGTAGCGGTCACTTATAAGTAATAAGAGTACCACATCCTGCTAAATAATTCGACTACGTATTAAAAAACACAATAAGGAGATTATTGAGGTTTTTTTAATTTGTTTTTTGTTAAGGTCGGCTGACAGGCTGAGGGTCAACTTGATGGTAGGTGGCTACCGTCTCCATTAGCACAAGCAACCCTACAGGTGCTGAAAGTGCGCTACTAACCATAGTAGCATTAGGGATAATTATTAGAAAAGGATATGTAAATGAGTCTGGTATCTCTTACTCACTCACCGAAACACAACATCACATTCTGTTATTTTACGGTGGTCTTCTGTAACTGAGTGGTTACTGCTGTTGCGGTTACTGGTTAGGCTACTCAATTTATGACTGCGAAACGCAGTATGTTCTGCGCTATGTTCTAACATAATTGTAGTCTATTAAGAATGATATGTGCAATAGACATTTCCATACGTAATAGACGCCAATATTAGTCCCCCACGTACCAACACCTACGCGGTCCACCTAATCAGGCTGTGTTAGTTATTCTGATCACGTATGTACGAGGTCTGCTCAACGATCTCCAACCAACGTATTCTCTAATTCTACCTGTCTAAAATTCGGGAAATTACCCCTTTATACTGTTATGTCATGTCCACCTACTGATTGTATCTGAATTTTCATATATTATGTAGGTACGTACAATCGGTTAAAACTTTCAAAAATATATGCTCAGCTTAAATGTTAGACTATCACCTGATGCAAGTTTCATGCGATTTTCTGCTTCGTACTTAATATCGTATAATTAATATGATTTTAAAAAATTCTTTTGATAGTATAGTGATTCAATCGATATATAAATAAATACCTTTTTATGTCTAGCCAAGAAGTATAATTATGACAATTAAGTTAGAGAAAAGTTATATACAAGTCTCAGCCGAAGTAGAAATTTATTGATGACCTTCTTTATTTTAAAAGGACCTCGGCTTTGTAAATTCTAATACTACTCAGCCGATAATTGATTTATTTCCGGCTCTGGGCAGTAATGTATTATTGGGAAAATATATAATAAAACATGCTATACGGGAAAATTGTACAAATATTTTTTGAATGAAAATCCAAAGACACAGATATTTTATCATAGTCACAGATTTGTTGTTTGCGAATCTACCATCGCAACTGTACCGTGACGTTTCCATTTGCCGAATACTGAACGATTTTTAAAGTGTCTAAGCAAGTAATTGCTCTGCCAGTTACGGAGAGACTGGTTGGTTTTGTAAATTTTACTAGTACTGCGTTAGTTTTCTTTTGGATTTTTTTTAGTTTTACCACATATTCTAAGTAAAAAAAGATAAATTACACACGAAACGTGTACGCAATAAATGAAATGGTCCTTTGTTTATACACAATTTCTAGGTCATGTAGCAGCTCTCTTAATCGACATCTCATAAATTCATATTTATTTATTAAAAAAGATATTGGCACTAAAACTGCCAATTGGTTCATTCTACTTTTGTAAATATGTATATATGGTGTGTTGTGTATAATTTTTGGAGTTTACTCTTTAAGAATCGATTTGGTGTGGAAATTTATGGGAATAAAATCAAAATTGTTACACGGAATGGGAGAATTTAGAATATCTGAAGTTTCATAGATATTGCGCCATCTACACAATATTATAATATTTAAAAAGAGAACAATGTTTTTCTTTTGGCGTGTTCGAATTGTAAAAATTTAAATTTTATAATCGTTCGTAAAGAGTAAACTCCAGTCGTGTGTCGGAGCTGACACACACAATTTTTTTTATTACATATTTTGTATATAAAATAGAAATAGAAAACCACAAAGATCTCCATACTTTCATTGTATTTTGAATTTAGAAACTCTAGTCTAGATGAAACAAATGCTTTAAATAGTTAATTTAAGTGAAATTTAAGCCCTTCTTTGTTTATATGTTTAATAATCAGCTTAAAAATTTTGTAGACACATAATCTATATATTTTATATAAAAATTTAATGGTCGTTTCTTCAAAACTACAAATCTCCGAATTTCGCAAACACGTTGTCAGGGGTACAGGTTACGTTGTAAGGTACCTTTCATTCAAGAAAATGTACTGTAACCGAGGGGCCATCTAAAAATAAAAATAAAATATTCAACGCCAGTAGAAAATATATGAGCAATAAAGATTGAATAAATGTTTCGACGCCTAAGGAAAAAGGGCGCAAACGAAGTCGGTGGCAAAAGCTAATATCGTATAAATTGAATCATGTTAGTCTCACATAGGATTTATTTTAAAAAAAATTAAAATATTATTCCATAGGCATTTCATTTAAAATAAGTATTCAACATAATATATATCTAATATATTCAATTGTTTTTCATCTCATCACTCGAGATAAGTAGGTAGGTACTTGAGAGATAACCTACGAGGTAATAAAAAGTCAATACAAAAAAAAATCAAAACTGATGCACCCAAAATAAGTCAGTTCGCTATATTCCTACGAGCCCATGAACGCATTTCTGCCGTAGCAAATCAACCGAAAGTCATATTTTAATACATCTTCACATTAAATCTCTCATGAAATTTTCTTGTGCTCGTTCGAAGGTTTAGAAAATCTGCATTTTTTTTATACTTTTTTTTAAATGAAAAATGTAACTGTGAATACATATACCTAATATGCCAAACTATACGATGACCAAACTGTAAACATAATATGTATATAACGATCAACACGAGAATACCTACCAGTAAAACTCATATATTAAAATTCCTATGGGACCTGTTTCAATTTGTACAAAGCACCCTCAAATAATACATCACTGATTCCGCTATTGATATAACCGCTGGACAAATATTAAACATTCGTCTCTAAGCGACACCGATAAGCCTTTTAGCACCAGTATATGTAATGGGTACAGTAGTCCGCACATCGTGACGTTACACATGACATTTTTCATAGAAACGGGAATCGGTGTATTTGACAAGCTGTACCTAAGCAAAGGGCTTATCTTTAGTAACACGTGACTGTTACCCATCTCCCTTGGTCCCTTTGATGTGTCCCCGGTCCACGCGTACAACGTTTGTCTCAAAGCTGTATTTAATTGCTACCTCGTTATTTTTGGATTATTTACAGAACGGGAACATTTTAATCGCTGTGTCATTATATGTGTTCGTTTTAATTTTACATCAAACGCTCTTTGCCTGTGTTTGTGTGCTCGCGCGGCCATTGGTTAATAGAAATTGACATGAACACGCTTCAGCCTATGCACTTAAAAAGAAAACAATTAATTATGATCCGAACAACATACCAAATTATAACCATATGGTAGTATAAGTACTCATGAGTATTAGATGTTCGCATCAAATATATGTATTGTATAGTCAATGACATCATGCAATATGTAGCATCTGTACTGTCTAATATTATATACTAGTGACCCGCTCCCGGCTTCGCCCGAGATGCAATTTTTATTTTATATAATTTTCCCGGTTTACCCCTTTTAAGCCTTTTCTGGTCTTTCGGTCTAGCCATTCTTAAGTTTTTGCAAAAATTGACATTTTTGTGATTTTTACATAAAGAAGATTAAAAACTCACTGCTGGAACACCACAATCTCTTTTCAATGTTAAAAGATTTTTGTAATGATCCCGAAAATACCTCGAATGATTACAAAATTCGTTCTTAGTTTTCTATTATCCGGTCCTATGCAATCGTACTAGGATTATTGCGAAAATCCGATTTCTTCGAATATCCTGCGACATATGTAATTGTGTAGGTATGTAATATTGTACCTACATTAATTACGTTAATAACGACTTTATTTTTACCTAATTCAAATCCTGATTATAAGTAATTTATTTATAAAAAGTGTTATATTTAATCCTACTGTTCCGTATTTAAGCTTTCCTACGTCACTATAATCTTCATTGTGAGACAGTTAAACCAAGTGTTACCAGTATAACTATACTAATTTATAATGATCACCCGTTATAAAAAATTGTAGTCATCCAATTTTTGGCTTTTGCTTCCCTTAATATTTGGTATTTTATAAACATGCAAATATCCCATTAATCCTACAAATATAAAATTTAAAAAGTATATTAGGATGGATGGATATATGTGGTTAAAAAGACTAACAATTAAATGCAACTTTTGCTACTAATTCACAATCCTACTAAGCTAAGTAATAAAATAATACGAAATTTGTAAAGATGAATGTGTTAAGGTTTCACGCAACAATTACTGAACGGATTTTGATGAAACTTTACAATATTATACTGTGTATATCACAAAAATCCGTAACTTATAACGGGTTTTTGTAGAATGAAGTATATTTGAAAAAAAAAAATATATCATGTTAGTAAACAGTAACACGATCCCGGTGTATTTTTTAGAGTTTAAAATTACTAGCAACCCGCCCCCGGCTTAGTACGTATTTTTTTTTACAAATCATAAACACATTTTTTTCTAGTATATCACTCTTTCAGTGAGTAACAAACCTTACATAAATCCGTTGTGTTGTTAAGAAGAAGTTAGCTTCGAAACAGACAGAAGCAGACACCGAATTTACTTTATTACCTCAACTTAGCTTGTCAACATAGATATAAAAAATAATAGAAAATAAGTATTTATAAAACAGTTTATAAACACTTGAAGAAGATCAAATAATTCAAAGGTTTGAATTAAATTACATGTATATTGCTTAAGTGGTCGCACTATACTAATTCACATACCCTACATTCGTATTGCAAGTTAATTCGGGTTCATTGTCAGGCATTTTTCGCTTCCATAATCTTGTTAGCCAAATCCAACAGAGCCGTGACACGGGTCCAGGAGATGTGTCAACACGTATTTTTTTCCTGCTTGCAGCTGTACACTAAAGTGGCTTGTCTTGTCAAAAATTTGAATTGGAATATTTATTTATATATTATAATTACGAGCAGTCCTCTTTGACCTTGAGACTTACTCCATGTCTTGCTAATTACTTATTAAGTTTGAAGTCCGTGGAAAGTTTATTACTTGCTGATTAGTATCCTTAATACAAAAAAGATTGACGTAATTAGGTTCATTTTTATGAACTTTATAAAATATAGCCTATTTTACTCGCTGATAATGTAGCTTTATATAGGCGAAAGAATTTTTGAAATCTGTCCACTAGTTTTTGAGGTTATTTATTACAAAAAAAAAATACAAATATTTTCTCTTTACAATATTAGTATCAAGTAAAGTTGATCCAATAAAATGAAAACTAACACGATGTTAAACGAAAAACAATTAATTTTTATATCAATCGAGTAATGTCTGCGCAGTGGACATTATTTGATTACCTTTCTTACTTAAAAAATAAAATAAATTATGTAAGTTGATTATTCATTCCAAATCACACTACAGTTTGGGTTATATTATTTCCAACTCATAAATGAATTCTGTGTAATTGTAAAAACCCAACATTTGTACATTACTGGAATATTATATACCTAGGTGGTTATAAAAACAATACCTATATATGAATATTATATATATGAATAGATAAATATATTAATTAATAAAGATACTGTAGTAAGAGGTATATTTCACAAACTTGTCCTATACGCACTTTAAAACCCTGCAGTCGTCTGGGCATGTCATAACAAGGCAGGAAGTTGGAGAATTTATAACAAGACAAACTTGAGTGTAGTCTTGCTAACAAGTCTCCTGCATTGTTAGGATCCATAGACGAATATTGTAATCGGCTTAGTTACTCCGCTCAGCATTACAACCCATATAACTTAGTATAGAAATGACATTTTCGTAGCTTATCTATAACTAATGTCTTGAAATATTTTTTATAAAGTGATAAAACATATAGTTTCTTTTTCATATATTAGTGCGAAATTTATTCATTTGTTTATTCGGTGATTTTACAATATAAATTTATACAAAAAATAAATAAGTTGCTTTAGTAAAAAATTTAAAAAAATTATTTCATGTTCTCTAATCAGTATAAAATGTGTTTTTTTTTTTTTTTCAAAAATATTAATTGATTTAGAATTTTTGTTCATTAAATTTAAATTTCATATAAGGTGAGGTTAAGGTTATGTAGGTTTATTTGTAATTTTTTTAAAGCTAAAATGGAAAAAATATCATCTCGCAAATTAATTCCATCCAATCAATATACAATACAAATAATCATATACAATACAAATATAAATAATATACCGAAATTATATTGCATAAGTTAATGATATTGAATAAGAAATACTGCACATTATTTTACAATGAAACCTGTATTTTACACCAAATGCAAAAGTTTTCAAAATTCTAATAAATCGTTACATTTGGAACTTTTAAACGATTTATTAGAAAAAAATGAATATTGCTCTTTTAATTATATCCGAATGCTTAAAGCTTACACATTCTTCAATTTTGTTTGAAATACAGCGAACAGGCAGTATATATACTGTTTTCACTTCAATTTCGTATTTTAACATGTAATGCGACGTCCGTACCACTTTAGAAAATTACTAGCGATGTCATATAAAAGCAATGTCAAAATGCATCCAATTTGCTGCATACAAAGCTGCATTCATCTTCATTCAACCGTTTTCCGTTTCGGAGCACTAATTTCAACATCGAGGAACATTAATAAACCTTTGCTACAGTATAACTATGAGGCTTTTGCAGTGATAGCTCAGTGGTCGGCAATTGAGCGTTTATCTATTTCGTCAAGTGATCATAGATAGCTCTAGTGATGCAGGAAAACATTTGAGGAAATCTGCATATCTGAGAAGACTAGCAATAGCATTGCATTGTATTGCATCATTGCATTGCATTGCATTATATTTTATTATACTATACTATATTTACCGTAGACAAGTGTTCCAAAATAATATAAATCCTCCAAAGATAGCGCTGCATTGCCATCGATCGAGCCACGTCTACACCAACACAAGGTCCCTACAATATAAGATAAGTGCAACCTCCCCCCTTAATCTTAACAGTTACGTGAGGTATTAAGAATTTAGGAGCGACGTCTCGGAAGCCCTCTTCATCGATTCGAGTGTTTCATAACCTTGTTTTGATTGTTCGCCCTTCAAGGTTTAGATGCCATAAATTATTTACTGTTAGTACTGGAAGCGGTGTAAAAGAACATCCGCTTGCGGCGTTTTATGATTGACTATAAAGTGTCTGTTCTGTCAATCAATGTATTTGTTATTAAGTGCTCTTTCAGACGTATCTTACATTCATAAAAGTGTTACAGTCAGATGTAATATTAGTTTATTGGATAAACGGGAACATACAACTTGTTAAGAAAAACTCTGTCCACTCAAAGTACATGGGTAGAAAAAGCGTTTCACAGCCTTAGCTTAACTTGGTAGCCTGTCTGATGGCAGCAACCGCCCCTTTATAGGAGTCCACCATGAAATCAATTTGATAACTTGAAGTCTACCTCCCTGCCGACTTTAATGTAATTTTAAAAAGTTAATCTTTGTAAAACTCAACTTAAAGATTCGTAATGTGTAACTATGTTTTTATGCCTTCACCATTAAAGTATTAAGCCTTAAGCCTTCACCATTGAAATTCTTGTTAAGAATACTTTTAGTTTTAATTTTCACCATTAAGCCTTCACTATTGAAATTCTTGTTAAGAATACTTTTAGTTTTAATTTTTAGCTTTTGCTCGTATAAGTAAACATACACTTACTATTTACTTATGTCTACATTTGTAAGCATATAGTCGACGGGGAAACAAGCGCTCGATAAAGCCGGAAAATAATTTCACGTAAAACAACAGTTCAATGTGAACGTCGGATTACATCCATAAACATTCGTCGTTTCATCCCCCCAACAAAGGTCGCCATTTATCGGGGGAGAGGACACATTAAAACAGGAAAAAGTATCTAGATATAAGTGTCGCAACGGTTTATGAGCGCTCGGCAAAACTGGCGGGGATGTCTGCGCAGGTGTACACTCTACTCCCGCCAAACAGATCCAAAAAATGAATACTGCGCATTCAAGGTCAGCGCTCATAAACCACTGCGACACTTATACCGTGCTCACTAGAGTGAGTGATCGGTGCATTTTACGTCTAGTTTTTGTAATGAAAATGTGTGTACGTTAACTGGGAAAACAACTTTTAGTAGTACAGGAAGTTCTTTTTAAATAAAATATGTAAGTATCTCTTACGTATTTGTGTACTTTATCACGGTTTGAACACTGAACAAATATTGATTTAATTAAGTTTTTTTGGTATGGAGAGAAGTTAACTTATAAAAAACAGTCCGCCTGAAAGCCATTTTTTTTTTCATGAAAGAAAAGTTTTACAATGAAAACAAGTTTTACATCAGAACCTTTAGATATGTATAGATTCATCTGTCTAAATGGATAGTTTTTATTAAGTGGTGCTGGTTAAACCACAATTCCACTATATTAATTGAACCCGTGTGACCGGTGAACCGGGCTAGGATCTAGGATCTAGGATTTTCTTTTATATTTTAATACCTACCTTTAACTTTTCATACTTTAAAAAATATTAGAGTTAAAGTCTGTACTATAGAACTTATAAGAAAATTAGTTAGCTTATGCACTATTAAATTCCAAACATAAAGGAAGTTTACATAGTACCATACGAGTACCTACACTACTAAAGTGGGATGTCAGAATAATAAAGCAACAATACGGAGCGAGTTGACTCCGAGGCTTGATTTGGAGTACGTGAGTCGTTCCACAGAACCTGATGCAAAGCGTACATGACGGGGGAATATGTCACCCGTAGGCCCTGATGTATGACAGGCTTCACGGGTAGCTGTTAACTTATGGAGTTCTTGCTTGCTGCATAGAGATGTGACACCAAGGAATTACTGGACATAATTTATCGAGTAATGTTTATTCTGACTGACTGTCAACACAAAACCAAAACTTCTAAGTTTAGAAAGCTGAAATTTAATAAGAACGTAAGCATCTACTGTTCTTGTTGATATTTTTTTTAGATCTCACTCTCTTACAGACGTGCCACTTATTAATGTGTACTGCTTTTCGAAATAGATCTTAGCAAAAAAAAACCACTAATATCGAACATTTTTTTTTAATATTAGAGATGTGTTTGCTCTTAACCATCTTAATTTTATTGTAAATTAATTACCACATAAATCGGTATTCATAAATTAAAAAAAACCTTAACTTTATCAATATCGTAAAAACACAACTTTCCCAACCCTAATTTAACCACTTTACATTCAGCGCTCCCGTTCACAGTGGCGGCAAACGACTAATCTCTTGATATATTGTCACTCACCTTCCCTTATCTGAAGAGATCTCCGAAAAAGTGCTTCTTTATTACATTTTGGCTTACTCTCTGTACAAACCAAGGAGCCTTGTAAATCCTCTTCGAGATCCTACTTGGTTGTGTGTCGACCTTCCTTGACAGTATTATGTCTTAATCCGTTTAAGTGCTGATTTCAGTTCTCTATTAGCCTCAATACTTCACTAAGTTACGGTTGAATTTAGATCTGCTTATTAATATTAAAGGCAAAATTAATATTAAACGTAATTAATAATGGTCATATTTATATTATTATAAATATAAATATTAAATGTATACTAATTGAGATGCGACTTTACTAATTTTTACATAAAACAATTACAATGACAAGTGTGTAGGTAAGTATTCTGCCGCCTTATAACATAAAAAAACGAACACTAGACTATTACCAATATCTTGTTGCTTTTACAAATAAACAAAGTTTATTTTAAAATTACAATTTAATAGACTATAGTTTCAAAAAGAAATATTTTTATTTATTTTTGCAATAATACTTTTATTAAACAAAAAACAATCCCTTAGGTTTCTCATGAACTCTGGCAACTGTCTTGGGGAGTATTATCTAGTCAAACAAATAAACAAACAGACAAAAGCGGTTTCCAAAAAAGTTAAATCCGCTTGAAATTTTTGACAAAACTAAACCATTATAAAAATCAATGCCTTACAAAAATCACAAATCAATGCAAATCAATTCAAAAATGCTTTATTAATTAAATACTGACAATTGAAATTAATTTGATTTTTATCTCCTAATTAATCATAACAACTAACTGGGGTTCAAGGAGTTTAAAGTCACAAAGAAGTAAACATAAGTAAGAACGACTGAGTCGCTTCGAAACAAACACAAGTCGGTTATCTTTGTCCTAGAAGCTGTGTAGGGAAAGTTTGACAAAGCATTTATTGTTGGTAAAGAAGTCGCGGCGTCCCTGAAACGGACTCGGATCGTGCCGATAACGACTTTTAAAGCTCGCGAAGATATCTCTACTATTCTAAAGGCAGTTACTATGTGTTTTATTTAGTGTTTGTTCTCCCTAAATTATTTTACCGATGCCCCTTGAAAATCTTTTCGCGTTTGTCTGTCTGTATATCCATTCATTCCTCCTAAACTAGGTAATAGATTTTGACGCAGTTTTCACAATCAGACAATTTTTCACTGAAAGTTTATGTATATAATAAATCCTATTTTTTTATGTAAGTAGAAAAAAAAACAATATTTTGCAAACAAGTCCCCAAACTATCCGCTTCTGTCTGTTTTCCAGCTAACCACTTCTAAACCACTCAATGGAATTTAATTCGGTTTTCACTTAATGAAAAAGGGATAAACGAGGAAGGTTTCTGCATTTAAGAAAATTCATCCCGGCCAAAGGCGGGAGCAGGTCGCTGTTTACTAATAATACATTGTTTTTAACTGCACTTATTTATTTTATTTTGTCACACATTATGACTATATAATATTATAATAAGTAGTTCTTGTCACTCAAAGTCAGATAATATCAAAACGGTTCATAAAATATGATCCCAACCACACTATTTGCCCAGCAAAACTATCTCTTGATTAATAGGCAGGGATCCCGAAATATATTTGGTTAGATAACGTACCGATGAGTAAGTGGCTCGCATTATGCTAAACGGAAGCCATTTCTTTTGAAACTATCCAACGCTACGACGACGCAACTCTAGCTACTTTATGCATGACACTACATTTTTCTTTGAACCTCATCTCCTTTGACTGAAAACTAGATTTCGTGTTTTTTATAAAGTAATAGTAACAAATGTGCTTACTACATAACGCCTTCATAGTTCATTTAAATTAAACGATAATATTTTTGAAAATTATTGTCAAAACGCTAGTCATTTTAGTAGTGGCAAGTCACACTGCATTTCGCAGTCATAAACTGTGCAGCTAACAGCAATACAGTGTGTATTGGTGTTAATGCACAGTTTACCAGACAGATCCATTCCTAATCTCTTATCCGTAATCCTGCTAAAATCGGCTTGCATCATTTAATGTTGTTTGTATATATAGACGATAGAATGGACCGTCAGCCTGACAGCTTTTCCTTAAAAAAAATCTTTTGCCTTTCATAAAGAATATCACCATTTTCACATAGATAAACTTCGTAACGTAAAAGTAAATCAGTGTACCTTATAGTGTACACAGACTTTGCGGAACCGCTCCGCGTGTACGCCGTAGTATACACTGGATTGCGAACGTGTTAAAACTAATTAAATTCGCCTGATGTGCTAGAGTATATTGCAGTAAGTGAATGATGAATGAGAGAGGAATGACTGACTGGAATCAGAACATTGAACGAGTGACTATAAATAAGTTCTATTTGTTATTTCACAGCACAAATTTAGAATATAATTTCACAGAGCTACACACCAGTCGTCCAGCATGGTCCACCATCAAAAGTTAACAATGAATACCTAATAATGTATTCAATTCATTCACATTCGTGTAATGAATTAGGGCAGGGCATGTATAAAACATTATTTTACAAGTCTTCGTTGCCTTCTCTCAAAACAAACTCACCAAAATTGTAATCTTGTTTACACAGCGTTTTGAAGGAACTGTTTTACGACGTTTACTTAATTACGAAAGAGCAACAAATTTGCGACATTATTGCCGTAAATTTTACAAATTCTCCGTGAAATTGCAATTGTCTTTGAAACATTGAATTTAATTTAATAAGCAAGTTAATCAGCTTTTCCAAGAGAGAGATACATTTTTGCTCTAATTAATCAGGGTCATAACATAAAAGGTTATTATAATCGAAAATATTTAACAATTTACTTTGATAATACCGTTGGACGAGTGAAGTTTAAATAAAACCTCTAACTCAAGCCATGGTCCAATTCCAGAATAGGTGAACTTTGAAAACTTTTGTTGTGTCCAATATTATTATTGAAAGAAAACTTACAGTTTAAATAATAATACACTTATAATAGTAATATTAGAAACAAATTTATTAAATATATGATAAAAGTCGGAGTAGTTAGTAAGAAAACCAAATAAAACAAACTAGAAATACAAATGTATTAGGTAAATAAAGACCCTGATTAAGGTATGGGTCAGGAATTTTTTTATTATTTTTCATATTTTTTAATAGGTAACTTTAGTTTTTTTATTACACTCTAGCAAAATCTTAATGTCGTGACACGAGTTTAGATGCTTTTTTGCCAAATTATAATAATAAATAAAAGACATTATAACATAATGTAGAATTTGATAATCTCTCTTAAATTAATATTGACACCCTCATTATGTACTCGGAAACAAAAGATAAACTTCACTCACTTAATTCGAGTGTCATATACCGGTACGAAATTATGAGACAATAGTAATAATTTAAGTGCTGGTTGGCGTAAGGATTCATGGGCTCAACTGGGGCATTGTGCATTGTGTGCCAGGATGTCTGCCTGAAATCTTCTTAGCGAAGCCCTTTCAAGAGCACAGGATGGCTTAAAACCTCATTTAGTGGGGTCTCGCCTCCACCACCACTTAAACATTATGGGCCAAGAAAATTGTCGCGTAATTTAAATAACTTTGTTGAGCACATTGTCTTCGGTTTCTGAGGCGCAGACGACTCGCAGTGCATAAATCTTCCCTAACAGGAGAATGACTTTATTCTTGTTAATATGCTGTGTTTAGCTGTTTACTTACCCGTGACTATCGCTTTTATTTACCTGATTAGGTAGTAGTATTAGAAAGAGAAAACATTTGATTTTTTCAAATGTTTTTGTATGATGCTTTGGTAATGGATTAACTAAAAGACTACTGATCTGATTTTAAATTTTCTTTCGCCTATAGAAAACTACATTATCAGCGAGTAATATGGGCTGTATTTTACTTTCAAAAATATTAGAGATACTACGAAAATTACAATAATGTAACCAAAGCAAAAGTCATTATTTGACCATATAAAATCATTATTTGACGAACGCGCGAAACCTATTATAAAATAATGTACTACATGTTTATAGTACTTATGATTATCAACAAAGTGGTAAATAGGTGATACCATATTGTTATTTTTTACCTTATGAACACCATAATCTAAAGTACGTATTGTTTAAAGCATATTGTGATAAAAAAATTCTTTTTTCAATTATGTGTTCAAAGAGCATCAATAATAATATTTCAGCTTCAGTTTATTATCCGCATTTTCATATTCGTCAACTTAATTCTTGTAAACTTTTCAACAGATCTTGGCGGAGATTCATTTAAGCAATTTCTAATAGAATGTTAAGTATATACCTGATATATTCAAATTACACTCGTGCAGAACTTCAAGAGTCTCTAATGCTAAATATAAAGTAGTATATATTTGGATGTGAAACCAGAATTAATTAAAACCATAAGTTTATTCAATAATATTAACATTTCTGTTGAAGGGCTGTCCAAAGTAAGCTAGTTACACATTACATTACAAGTAGGACGAATATGAGAGAACATCAAAGGCAGGTATGATACTGAACTCAAACAGTTTGTGAACTTAATTGGAAAGCGAACGGGCGTTGGGTGTATTTACTCAGTACTCCCTGGTAGTGACCAGTCTGTGTGTACAGCTCTTGTCAGAGTTGTGTCAAAGACCAGCCTTTAGCTTCAAACCGTGTTTGTAGAGACGTCTGCTAAATATTAATGTAAAAATATTTGTTAAAAAAAAAAAACCAATTTCACACAAATTAATTAATTAATTAACACGAAATTCACACAAACAAAATCTTGTCGGATTTTGATGTAAAATATAGAAGATTAATTCTAAGAATTATCTTTAAAACGGCACATAAATTGATGCTCGTGGTAAAGAAATCGAAAGTAAAATTAAAATATCTTAACCATAATACAAAAATACAGATATTGACTGGCATATTTTTTATTAGAACAATCCCATATGGACTTGTATACATACTATAACAGGGCTCCAACAGTTGTTTAGGCCAATCATTTTTAAACTTTCTTGCGTACTTCTAAACAAACTGAAGCCTAAGATTAAACAAAATTGCCGCTGTTAAAATTGTTGGCATTAAGTAATTTCGCCACGTCATCGTTTAACTTGATAAGCGTTTAATTAACCCGAAAGCTACAAGACGAGACGTCATATCAATCTGGAACTTTAAATCAACAAAATTCGGACCCAAATTGGTTAATGGCGCTCATTGAAATCTGACATCGTGCCGCTAATCAATAAACATAAACGTCGAAATCGCGATACGTAAAGCCGACGTGTCTTAATGCTCAAGGGGAAAGTTCAAAGAGTTTCCAATTTGATGGGAGTGGTTAACGAGCGCTTTAGTATTAGACGACGGAATACTAGTGCGCTACATGAAGCGATTATCGCTGAAGGCACAGAGCGAAGACTGTTCTAAGGCAGGGAATATATCTTTAAGAAAGATTAACGATCTTCAGGTAGGAGTGCGCTTGGGGTCGAGCTATAATTAAACGCAATGGATGGCGCTTCCCCAAAGATTTAGAGTGAGGGGTTGGCGTCTTGCTGAGTTATGATTTCACACGAGACGATGTGATTGGCACCTTGTAATGAACATGCTGAATTGGCTTTTTGAATTGCGCTATATTTCTATGGTATACTAATACAATGTGTAGGATATTTGTTTATGATGCTATGCAAATTTTTATATTAGCCTGACACACTACAAACCGCCTTTATAAAATATTTCCGAAGTTATATTACAATACGTACCTATATAATAGTTTCATAGATCTTTACCATATTCTAAATTCTGATTTACATCGTTAGTTTACCTTCATTCAATATTATATGATATGAAAAGATGTATTACAAAAATGTCGCCAAAAACATGAACGTAATCATATGCCTCCAGGTACAATATGCTTAAATTACATGAGATAAGAAATCTTGTTTGCAAACAATTTTCCGCTCAGTAACGCGTAGAAATTATATCAAGATGGCCCCCAGATTTGTCCTGGGTATTATATACAATATATGTAGGTTGTGTTTACCTCTTTTAGGAAGTATGTTCTAACATCATTTGTATTTGTATCATATCTATTTGTACAGATAAAATTTAGATGCAACATTTTAATTACAGAACTACATATTACAATTATTTAAAAATGTGCTTTATGAGTACTTACGAACGAACTCAGCGAAACTAGGCGACCAATCAAACATGAAAAATATTGTTACTAATATTAATATCGATACTTTGAAAGGCCAATGAGAAATTTATTAATAGGAATAGAAGATATGTGAAAATGGGTAACTTTTGGAATATATAAGCAGTTTCCTAATACATAAAAATTACGTGTCACATGTTCCCTCCGCGATGAACTGCTAAACTACTGAACCGATTTTGATCTAACTTCATAACTATCTGTAATTTGGTGCAACTTAAAAAATAGGATATATTTTGTAAATTTATGCGAACGAAGTCGCGTGCGTCAGCTAGTTTATTATAAATTGTGTCTTGGGTATATTTATTTAACATTATAAACCTTTCTTTCCTACATCCAACCGAACGCCAATGTACATGTACATATAAACAATTGAATTTTTTCCACGAGTTATAAGAAACAGGGAGAGGTCACAACTCTTCCTCGCTTCGCAGAGCGCAACCCCTACTGTCACATATTTTACTTGCTCTTAACGCCTCCCTGGTACCATAGATTCTTCGACGAACAGTTGCTATACTGTTTATACTTTTACAGACTTGTAAATAAAATTCCTGTAGCGATACGTATATTTTCTTATGTAAAAATCGGCAATCTGGCAGATGATCCATTTATTGGTAGGAGGCCAATCTCCCTATTAACACGAGCACATAATGTCGTAGGGATTGGAAAGGAATAAGAAGCAGGAGGGAAATAACGGTATGAGCTCAGGGGCCCTAGCCAAGAAACCAAACCAATACAAACGTTTCGTTGCGTTCTTACGAAACGAAAGAAATAAAGCCCGGTGATTGGTTGTTGTAACGCCCACATAAAATTTTGACCAATCACAAAGCTTTCTCCCAGCGTAGCGTAGTCTGAGCGTAGCGTTTACGACTGTATGTTTGCTCTTGGCTAGCGTCCCTTACTCACTTACTGAAGCACAACAAAACTCGAGCTGTTATTTCACGGTAGTCTTTTTTACTGGGATGGTTACTTGTATGTACGTTTACTGTGGCAAAATGATAGGAAACTCCATATTACAAGCTTCGTGTCTAATATGTGTTTGTTACGTGTTTTCTTAACTTTCCTTCAATCTAACTTCCAAAATAACAGTATGGTCCTAAGCTAACAATGCGGAAAATTAAATGAGATAACTTATTTATGCTACACAGTGTCCTGTGTTTTTAATCTTCGCCTTAAATATTTTCTGCCTTACTGTGTATATAGAATATATATAAGGACATTGTAAATATGGTAATTCTTCAAATATAAACACCAGCATATACCCACAAATTTACAAATATGTCATAACGAATACCATGATAAGTAGAACAGATGATTTTGAATTTTTCGGGGTCACTCAGAACAGCGGTAATGATGAACATACGAATAATATACAATGTTTGAAACAATCCAGACAGTAATTCCTTTTATCTTACTAATATTTTCTCCTCGAAGCTTAAACTTTTCTTGGTCGTTAAATTTGTACTTTATTTAATTTGGATTTTGTCTAACTAAGTATAAAAGTAAAAATTATTAAGATTTTACATTTACGTTTGTATTGAATATTCAAATAATTTTATCTAATGTGTGGGCTCTTTTGGCGTAATCTATAAGCATTTATCCTTTATAAGTTGTGGCCTTTTGGTAAATTTATTGACATTGAAAATATCCAGATACATATTTTTAAAAAAACATTAACTTATATTATTGAAGATATTTTACTATTTACTAAAAATGTAACATCATAAGTAATTAAATAGATTATTATAATTATCTTAATATATAAAAGGCAACGTGTGTATGTATGTTCCTTATGGACTGCAAAACAAAAATTTATGAAAATTTAAAACAATGCAATATCATAAGTGTAAGTAGGTACAACCTCAACTTTTTCATATGACTATCTATAAATTTAAACATGAGGCATTTTATGCGTTTGTTTTCTAAACTATATTATACAATATATTAGCACTAATAGATCCTAATGTGAAATTTGCAGCAATACAAATCGAATACGAAATTAATTAAATCTAAACTGTAATTGAAAATCTACACCACAATCGTGAATCCTAAATAAATTTGGGGAGATTTGGGCAAATCCGCAAACCACTCGTCACGAGACTGTCGAGTATTACAACCGCATACAAATATGACTGACATCGTTCAATCAATAAATAGATGAAGTGATTGGCGGTTATTATCATTTCGACTAATGTTTAATTTAATAATTTCTGTGTGATAAATTTTATAATTCTAAGGCGTATCACGTATTGGCATTCTCTTATGGGGTAACTCGGTTGACCATTATATATACTACGGTTCACGGTGGTCTTCTGTGAGGTATTGGTTATTACAGCCAGGGCAGCCTGCCCATTTTATTGCTACGAAACACAGTGTACCCTGGTTTTACTTGCCAGAACCAATTCAGAGCTAAATTTGAAAATTTCATTTCTAAATTTGGCCTTGTCGGGAATCGAACCAAAAATCCCTAAGACAAAGCACTCAGGCTTAACAACACAACCTTAACAACACGAACTATATTCTCATTGTATTGCATATTTTATGTAGTCAGTAGGTATCATATAAGTATTTAGTTCAACATTGTTGTGAATTGTGAAATTTAGTTTGCAAGTGAAAATGTCAATACTTTTGCAGGTGTACATATCTTGAAATTGATTAATCCCACACAGAGTGCGGTCGGACAAGCGGCAATGGTCATACAATACCGAATCGATTGTCCAGCGGTCTGTCACCGGTATTCCGGCATTGATCCGGTGCAGGGAAGTGCTACCCGGGCCGGCGTGCCAATTAGGATATTGCATGCAACTGCCAACATTGCGGGCTAGATTGAGATCCTTTATACATAGGTCGTTCTTAACTATAGATATCTCGTGTAAATCTATTTGACTTTCATAAATTCATAGACGACTTTATTTCACTCATAGTTTGGTTCATAATTTTGGTGTACTTGTGAAGTTTTTGAAGAATCATGATTTGCTACACTATAGATCATCGTGCTTACTGTATAGCATCCGATAAAATAAAAATAATAATGTCACCTCACCTACATACTCATGTGTGGTCATACTTACTCATTTGCGCTTGAAATGTAATCTGTACGTGTGTATGTCACTGAACTCCTCCTAAACCGCTGGACCGATTTTGATGAAATTTTTGTGCGTGTCTTTGATTGGTTCTTTGATTGGTTTAGAATCCCAAGTTCCGGTTGTAATCAATTCAAAGTTCGGTTCTAATTAATAATTGAGACTATTATCTGCATATAAAATTAAAAAAATCATAATCCCTTAATGTATGGAAACATCTGCTTATAAATGAGACAAATAAAAAATGAATACGTAAATCATAGAATTTTTTTCAGGGGGCTAATTGAATTCGCTTACACTCAGACCACTCCAAAAATTTACTCATTTGAATTTCGTATGAGGTGAGATACGCTAGTACTCTTTAAACATCCCCATTTGGATGCATCCGACAGCCAACTCGATTAATTAAACCTTAATTCACCAGTATAGCCCACGAGTTATTCTTATATGAAAGCATTCTTTTATGTTAAGCTCGACAGACAGGCTGACGGTCCACTTGATAGCAGGTAGCTACCTTCACTTACAGCACAAGCAACTCCACAGATGGTACGCTGCTAGTACGTTGTTGACCGAAGTAGGATTAAGGATAGGGATTTGTTAGGGTTAGGGAAATAGGCTCTGGCATCCCTTGCTCTCTCACCGAAACACAATAGCACACATGCTACTATTTCACGATGGTCTTCTGTAAAGGAGTGGTTATTGCCGTCAGACAGGCTGCCCAAATGCAGTGTACCCTACTAAAACTTACTTTATTTATTTTAAACACCTTTATACTGAAGTAGTTATAGCTGTGATAGACCAATGAACGTACGCTCCAGCATACACGTGGCAAATGATTTTTATTTATATTGAAGAAGATGATTAGTATTATTATGAAGAAGATGATTAGTATATTAAATATTAATATATATTTTTTTATTCTTATTTGTAATTTATAAGCTAATTGGTGTGTACTAACGTAAACATAAAATAAAATAATTGACCTTGGAAAAATCCAGCGTCTAAGATACAGGCTCGGCCTAGTTTAGCGCTGGAACTTAACATAATTGAGTTGTATGTTTATAACATTGAATTAGGTTTATAACCGTTTATATGCTTATAGATTTGTGGATAAAAAATAATTTTTTTTTTTAATTTATTATTATTACTAAATACATAGCCAGGTTTGAACACAGTGTAATGTAGCTGTAGAAAAGCAGATATATGTATTAGATATATAGAAATAACTTATTACAGGACCTCATACTTTCTGGATAAACTAGTCCGAAAATATTCCCTCGTTTTTCGACTGTCGCTTATCTGATCAAACATACCTTACGTTTTATCAAAGCAGATAACAAATCAAGGCACATCATTCCACAATTCTACATTCGCTCCTCATTCTGTATAAAGTAATGGTCTTCATAAAGCAGGACAACTGCTTCCGTGTTCCATAACATTTACATGATAACAAAACGAAGGTATCCATCCTACAATAAAATAGATGCAAAATTTTCAACTTAGTATGAACCAAACTCACGAATACTAAATATTTATTAGAGAAATTCGCATATGCTGTTTTGTGTGTAAATTCAAAAATCATTTTAAATAATACCGTAAAGGTTAGTTTAAACGATAACAAACACCTTGAAGTATGTTCATAGGCTTTAAGAGGCAAGCGTGGTTGAGTAATGGCGAACACGTTAATAAGAAATATCGTATCGAAGAAGTTAACCAGATTTATTTTATAATATATAAGTGTAGATATAGACGTCCATTTAGTACAAATTCTGTAGTTTAACGCCTAAAACGGTAATCAGTGATAGCTGTCGTCAGTTAACGGACAGGGAGGCGGAACAGCAATAATGCTGCATGAATAAATGATGAGCGTAGATGCGCTGGAAATAGTTCAACCAACCCGCTCAACGATCACTGCTTTCATAGATGACGTTTGTGGAACTCTAATTTTCTGATGGTAAATGGACAATGTTATAAAAAAATATCAGTTCGCACCCAAATTATAAGTTTGCTCCTAATATCCTAATCCTAATTATTCTGCTATAAGAAATATGATTAGTTCTCAGACTTACAGCAGTTCTTGATCTTCCCTGATCTCTACTCCAACCAAGACCCAGTCTACACCAACACCCAACTCTATACAAATATATAGCCGTCCTCCTTGTTCTAGCTATAATCGAATATTGAGAAATTAGTCAGCTACTAGGAAATTTTCCAAGTACTAACAATACCGTGATATGATTTATGCGTCGATAATATTTTATTATTCCAATAAAACATCTTAAACCCGCTTCACCCTTCTCTTATATTGTAGGAACATTATTTTCCACGGTGTTGACAAAATTACCAGTTTTAGGGAAAATGTACAGTTTTTTTTTTTTTCAGAATGCGCTCGTTAAAGAATACAACGGTACATTTTCTTGTAAATTGGGTCATTTTATATCAGATAAACACCAATAAAAGGTTATTTATGATGTACATTGTTTTAAGGAGATTGTTGTTGTTATAATCTTATCTCCGACGTTAATATTTAATATTATATTATATCTAAACATTTGTTAATATTTTAACACCCTTTATTATACTTACTTCTTAACTTTTAATTCACAGTTAACTACAATTCCTTACAATCTAGTCAGAATTACATGAATATATTATACCTAAATTATCACCTTATTCTGGAATAAGAGAGAATTTTTTTTGTTTATTTCTCATTTCTATGTGTTTCTTATATATTCTATTTTTATACCCACAAATTCGTTGCTATGGCTAGATAAACATTATATATACATACACTGACAGAACACTTACTTTGGTTAGTTTTATACATTTGCGTAAGTGTATCACATTAACCAATTTTATTATTACTGTCTTGTAACAAGGAGGAGGAGGACAACTTCTAATAGTGAAGACATAAAACATAACAGTTATATTTTACTTCATTTTCATGTACAAATATTTTCAAAACACATTTGTGGAGTTGTATAGTGCCAAAAAATGTATCTTAACCTCCTTATAGTGTCGAGTTATAGCGTCTAGTGCGGGCGACTTGTAGACGCCATACGCATTTTAGCCTTCCCTAGGAATTCGGGGGCTTAAAATACTACACCTTAATTATATACAAACTAATATCGAACTTAATTAAAAAATGTTATGAACCTCTGAATGTTTTACATTTTTTGCGTTGCCTGCCCTTGCTTTAGTATTTCATAGGAAATTCTCACTAAAATCATTAACCGGGCTCTTCTAAAAAAAAAAAAAATGTAATATAGTTAATAATATAATATAGTAGGAGTTTTGCAGTGACAGATGTAATTAATTCATCATGTTTCATTTTACAGAAACACTCCTTCTCAAAAGGAGTCACGTTACCAAGACACAGTGCTCATATACCAAATATTCCGATAAAACATAAGAAGCTGGTTATAACTGCCAGAATATTCACCAGTTTGTGACTGCGGAAATCAGTAGGTAAGTCTGTCTCTGTCAAAACTTTAAATTACAATGAAGTATGTATACAGGGTGGAAAAATAAGTCGGGCCCTGGAGGGGAAACTACTTTAAATCTTTAAGCTAGCTCATTTTACATAAAGGAGACATTCCTTTATTTTTAAAAAGAAACAAAACTGCATTTAAAGATTTTTTAAAACTCGCTTGGCTCGCCCGGGTCTCAAACCAACTAAAATTTAAAAAAAACAAACACTCGCTATTTTATTATACTAATCGATAGGATTATTATTCAGGATAAAATTTCTCTAACAAACATTTGGTCTTAAAAATAAAAATGATCGTAAAATCTAACATTAACTTTATTTTGTTATCAATTTGTTACACTTAAATTATTTAACTATTAAATTGTTCGAAATGAGCCCCCTCGTTCCGAATACACAAATTTAGTCTCCGTTGAAATTCATTTCTTGTAGCCTTCAACAAAGTGTTGTGGTGCATGCCCCTAATAACATTTTCTACAACCCTTAGCTCTTGCACAGTGTCATAACAGTTTTCATAAATAACATTTTTTACATTACGTTAATTAAAGAACTTGTGTACTAAATAGGTATTCTTCATGGATATCTTGTACGACAGACGAGAGTAAGACCAAATGTTTGTTAGAGAAATTTTATCCTGAATAAGAATCCTATCGATTAGTATAATAAAATAGCGAGTGTTTGTTTTTTTAATTTTAGTTGGTTCGAGTCCCGGGCGAGCCAAGCAAGTTTTAGAAAATCTTTGAATGCAGTTTTGTTTCTTTTTAAAAATAAAGGAATGTTTCCTTTATGTAAAATAAGCCAACTTAAAGATTTAAGGTAGTTTCCCTCCAGGGCCCGACTTATTTTTCCACCCTGTATATAAATTTGACTTTTTATTTCTGAATTAATTCTAGACAGTGTTTGAATAATAACTCTGTGCAGCGTCATTTTATCGGCCCTGTCTTGCGACCGCGCCTGTAATTGCTAAATTTATAGCTCCCTAACACTAACGCAATTGTGGCCTGTGTCGGTGCTGTGTATCACTCTAAATTAGATTCAGTGGAAATGGGCAAAACGGTTGTCAGTGAAAGTGGGCTCGCGATTATTTATTTGCTATAATAACACGTTAAGCGGTTGAAAAACCTAATGTTTACTACGTACGAGTATAACACGCACTCACACACACTTGCAATGTCTTGTATTCCATTGATACTACTTACTGTATAAAATTCTACTTCAACTTAAAACTATATCTTTTCAATGAGTTTCATACAAATTAAATATATTATGTTATATCTACTAATTTTATAAAGAGAGAAGATTTCTATTTTGTATGTTTGTAATGAATAAATTCAAAAACTACTTTGCCGATTTTTAAAATTCTTTTACCTATAGAAAGCAACATTGTCAAGGAGTAACAGGCTATATTTTATAAAGTTACAGGGACGAAGTCGCGTGCAACAGCTAGTTCTTTATATTTCTGCCGATCGCTTGTTTAGAACTTTTAACAGTTTAAAAAAGACGTCCCTTCCAGTTTATCGCTCTTTCCATTAAAGAAAACGTTATCAAAATCTGTTGGATGATTTGAACGAAGTTAGCGGAGAAATAGACAGAGGCGATTAACCAGTTTATTTTATAATATTAATAGATTTAAAACACAGCTCAAATAAATATAGATATGACTATAATATTAAAGGTAATTTTATGGCTTAATTTAAAATTAAGCCGCATAAAGGGAACTTGAAACGTAGTTAATTGGAATTGTACTTATATTTACATCCCTTTGCATGATGAACGATATTTCTAACCAAAACGTATGTAGCTGCGTGTTAAAGATTGTCATTTTGCTTATAAATAGAAACTAACGATAACTACATGTAAGATGTATGCCTAATTATAAAACAGTGATGATCTTTTTTTTTCCTACGTAAGTTTGTAAATGTTATCAAACTCCCAAACCGAGTATCAAAAGGTCTCACTACCGGTATTTGTTTTTCTCTAAATCAACTATTAAACAATTCGTCTGATTATTCTGTAATTACAAGTGTTTAATTGAAACTGGTTACTGAGGTGAACATTTCTCATTTTCCAGAAGATGCGTACCAAAATAACAAACTGCCTTCGGGCTGCTTCAATTTATTACTGAAATTAACGTCAACAACTTGGAAGGTGTTTGAGGCCTCAAATTGAAATATCTATATCAAAAAATAGTGCACACGATTTTACTTTAATAGAAATTTTCTGTCTCAAAAACAAATAAATATAATGTGACATAGCATTAAGAAAAAAAA
Organism: Synanthedon andrenaeformis; assembly: GCA_936446665.2. Lineage (NCBI taxonomy): Eukaryota > Metazoa > Arthropoda > Insecta > Lepidoptera > Sesiidae > Synanthedon > Synanthedon andrenaeformis. The sequence goes on along the minus strand of OW387781.2, from coordinate 3,900,335 downwards.
ATAAAGATAATTTTCCTACAAACGAAAAATTGTCTTACTTCCAAGATGCAAGAAGTTTTAAGGAAAAATAAAGTATAAATAACAATTAGAAGATTTAAGTAGAAGTAGCGCCTTGAAAATATGAAAATTAATCACAGCCAGTAATTTATAAGGATTTAGGTACTATCAATCAACACAGATATTTACAGCAATAGCAGGCAAAGACGCGTGTGTATATGTGTTCAGAAAATTACCTTTATTAAACGTATTCTTTACCTAATAACCGATAACAAAACTGTACACTCGATTATATTTTAGATGCGAAAACACATGATTTATTAATAAATGTTTAATCCCATACCATAGCAAGTACATAATTCTTAGTCTGGCTTCGTTGTAAAGGAATATCAGAGAGATTGGCCCACATGTGAACAATGATGTGAGCATTGTAGCGGCAACAAAGGGATGGATCCATTAATTAACTCTCACAGAGATCGTTAATGTGTATTGTATAGCTATCATTTCAAAATACGTCTAATGTGTCGTGTCTTTTTGTGGTTAGAGATACATATTACTTTACTTCTTAAAGGATATACTGTCACGTAGAAATTATCTATAAAAGATTGTAAGATTTTTAAAATATAGGTAAAGGTAGGTAAAAGTAAATAAGGTAAAGGAGGCAATTTTGGCTCATTTTGAGGCAAAAGATAAAAAATATTTTTACGATGGTTTGGAAAAATTAATTCATAGATCTAATAAAGCTTTAGGGTGATTATATTGAAAAGGAAAAATAGATTTATTGTTTCATTTTATTTAAAACCCTTTCGTTCAACGAACTTTTGGACCTCCGCTAGTATAAAACGATACCACTCGTCCTGCCGCTGCTGTACGCTGCCGACCTTAGTATTATTAAGGATAAAGGGTAAAAAAGGGACAGGGCTGGCATCTTTTACTCACTCAGCGAAACACAAGAACACATAATTCCGTTATTACACGGTGGTCTTTTGTAAAGAGGTGGTTTATTTGTGTGTTATCTCCGCCAGAGGTGCTGCCCAAATGACTGCGAAACGCAATGTGCCCTCCGACTACTTTCTAAATTCAGACCAGATCCAACTTAATTTCTAAAGTTTACCCTACCGGGAACCGAACCCGGGAACCCCAATCACTCATCCAACGGGGTCGTCAAAAATATTGATTTTTTTCATCACAGTGTTTAAGTCAATTCTCTATTTAAAATCACAGTGTTAATTTCCTAGATGACTTCAAAACGAAATGGCAATATGAAAAAAGAAATCGATTATCTAACGTCACTTTACTGCGGCAATAAATCAAATCAAATATAATTCGATGCTTAGCAATCCTAAATTTAATCTAAAAATCATTTTTTTCTACTACACCGACAACGCTTTGTTGCCGCAAGTGGACCATCAATGATGGATGGGAATTGATATGAATTTACTTTCATTTCACCCCATATACCACAACTCGTTCAGTTTCCAAACACGGGTGTCATTCGAAATTGATTGCTTGTGAAAATGCCAAAAGTCGACCGAAAATTTAATCTTTTGAAGCTTTTTTTTTATTTAACCGATAGAGTATATCACTCTTAATTAAACGAATGTATGAGTCGCTTTGAGTTTTTTTTTTAAATTCAACTATGCGCTGATACACTACTCATTTATAAAACTCTACTATGTCCTAACTCTTTCATTCCCAACCTCAAATGTTTGCAATAAATGATCTTACTAGAAACTTTATAGAAATTGTGAGAACTAAGTTTAGAGAACTAGTTTATTGAACTTTACATAAATGTATTCAGTAGAAAATTATAGTTTAGATGTTTTTCACGAAAGATCAATCCTAGTTCAGGTGCTAGAATTTTCCATATTTACATTGTTTTTCTTGTTTTTACGGCATTTCTTGTTATAACTGTATAAAAAAATGTGTGAACATCATAAGAGTTTAAAGATACATTCTTTTCATAGGGAAGTAAATTTTTTAAATATCACAAAGAACGACGGCGACGGATAAAAATAAAAAAAAAATCCAATATACAATCTATATTAGTGACAAAAATTACATGAAAGTATGAAATAAAATCAGATTCGCATGTCGGCAAACGACAGGCGTTTGATGAAAAATGTTGCGGATTCCGCACGCTAATGGCTGTCGTACACGAAAAAGTCGATCGACCCATATTCCAACTAGATTACTTTTGCATTTCATTACTGAGGAATGAAGAAAACAAATATCTTACATTTGTCACAAAGCTGTGCTATTTACAGCGGAATGAAGAAATATGTATACTTCTACTATACACAGGGAAAACTCACTCTCAGCTGGTCATATTTACAAATAAATTTACCATAATATACCTATAGGAAAATTAATTTTGTTAAAGATAAACAAACTTAAAATTGTAACTGATTCTGGCAGGTTGTACATATTATTATTATAATATTGATTTTGTCATTCGGTTTAAAATTTTATTAAGTAGGTACTTGTGTGAAATGTATTGATTAAAACAAAGCTATTTTCATGGAAGAAATTTAACTTCACAACAAATTTAATATATTTTTATTATATGTACCTGTATTGGTCTCAATCTTTATATAAATACATATAATAAAACGCTCCAGATCTTCTATTTGAAGAGGAGGTCCATCAAACCCGCCCACTGTAGATTGACAACAAAAATTGACAGGTCTAATGAAAATCGTTGGTACAAATGCTGGTTTATTATAATAATATATTGCCAATAGTATATCTGTATACTAAATAACATTTATTTAAACTCAAGTCTCCTGATCAGATGTAAAAAAAAAATTTATTAACCAACGTCATGGATGCGTGATACGATTTATTGCCGTCCTTTAACCGTAACGTAGCGTATATTTAAAATCGTATATATCCAGATTCCACGAGGGCCCAGTCGGGTGAAATATGTATCTTCCGACCGAAATTGTGATTGGGGTTTAGGGAGCGATAACTTCACTTTATGACCCAATTTTTGTCGGATACACAATGGAATTTGAAATTTTATCGCGAACAAACTTAGGTCGTTATCGACGCAACACCTTGCGCCTGTTTTATTGTTTCTATTTAAATAAGATTTATTGAAACAGGAGATAATGTGTGTTATTAGGAAACTACAGTATGTAAATGTACATTTACACGTATTTACAAAAATATAAACATCATACATTTATATTTTTTCTTTAATTTACTTTGTTTTATTTAATTAATTACTATTTATCTTTGACGCATAATGAATTGTTAAATTAAATTTGAAAACTATATATATTATATGTATTATACTGTCATAATAAAATTTCAATTTAAAGGTCTTATCGCATATTGCATAATAATGAGACACATAAATATAAAAAAATACAAAATGTGTTTTTCTTCGATATTAGTATTGATTTGATTATATAGATAGTAGGTACAATATATAGATATATTGATTATCAAACAGTGTAAAACAATATTGTTTGAGATGTGGATTGAATGTTAATCCGAATAACATCCAATTTTATGGTATAATACCCAAAGAAGTCGCGGGCACAGCTAGTATATAATAATTTGGTAACCCTTTAACATTTATATTTAACTAGGTTTTTACCCGCGACTTCGTCCGCGTCCGATCGCTACCAAACTTCACGGGATTACCCGCTGGACTAATCTGAAGATTGTCTGAAAATTTCATCAAAATTGGTTCAGCGGTTTTAGGGGACATACATACACACATCGCCTTTTATATATTAAGAAATACATACTATCTAATTAAAACTACACAAAAACCACAGAGCATATATTACACATCAAAACTTCCTTGAGAATTCATTATCAATAAAGTTTAACTGTTTGTATGGGTGGAGTCCTGGCGCATCTTTATAGCGTGGAGGGTGCATCTGAATGTCCAAAGACAACAACAATAAGAAACCCTTACCCTAAGAAACGTTACTGTCGTGCAAATTTAACGCCCTTAAGGAACTAATTACTTTACTCCGAATATGGCGATAAAGCCTCCGTAGTTTTAGAACATTCTAGACTTGTTCTAGACAACTTAGTTTATATAAGTTAAGGTGTAAGTTTTGCTAGTTTAATATAGAAGTTTGTTTAAGATACTTTTCTACAATTCAGACAGTGTTTGGTGCAGAGTTGGATGGGATGCGCCACTAAGTAATGTAGGGATTCTAATGTATTATATATGGAATCTTTAAAACTTTAAGTTACATGTACCATAGCTAACTAAGCATATAAATTACATAAGATATGTATAAAGTAGTAGGTTAACAGATATCCAAATGTTTATTTCTCCGCTAACTTTTAAACCACCCTGCGGATTTTGATAAGGTTTTCACTAATGAAAAGATCAATAAACGAGCAAGGGTTGGATAAATAAAACACAGAATAATGCACCCGTGAGAAACTCGGGGATGAGTCGCTAGTTCTACTAATATTATAAATGCAAAAGTTTGTGAGGATGTATGGATGTTTGTTACTCTTTCACGCAAAAATGGCTAAACGGATTTAGTTGAACTTTGGGACACATATAGTTTATTACCTGGATTAATATATGGGATACATTTTATCCTGGAAAAATGTTAGGTTCCCGAGGTATCGTTAAAAATATAAACAATTAGACGCCACCGTCGTTACAACGATAAAGATGTCAGATATTTTCAACGCGGACGAAGTCGTGAGCACCAAATAGTTACTTATAAAGTTTAGCTATTATGAGCCATATATTAGCGTAGAAAAGTAGTTTTTTTTACAATTTCCGAAGATTTCTAGAACTAAATAAGAATTTTTGCGTTTTTTCCATAAATTACGAATATATAATCCACTTATAAAACAAACGTACGCTAATAGTGTCTATGTTTAATTCTATTTAATAATTATTATTACGTGACTGCAATAAACAATTGTCAACAAAAAACAACATAGTTGCTAGCTTCTATTTTGTTTCGGCAGCTTTTGTATTCGTTCAGTTTTTTCGCACTTGTATGCTTCATGAGACTTATCGTTTAAAAAATATTTCAAAAAGCTTCCTCCACATAATGAATGTATGTAACCTAACAACTACAGAGTTGCCTAACAGCTAAACAAATTTTTATAGAATTTAGAACCTTAAGAAAGTCTATATCATTTAACTTTTTTTGCAATTTACCCAGGTGAAAACGTGGGGAAAAGCTCGTTAAATACGTAGCTGGTTGTTAAAACAAAAAGCTTGGCTGTACACTTTTGATATTTTTCATTGCGAACACAAATGGGTCACCGCATTGGTGCACGGATGTCATTGTGCTATACCACAACAATAGACGAATGGAAACTGTTGTCAGTGAACAGCCTTGTCCAATCTATTCGATGCATAGATGGCTTCGCGCATACAAAACGAGAGAGAAATACACTGTGCTTTCTTATAGATTGCATTTGAATGTGATATGATATCTTTGCCGTTGTTGTTTTTTTTATCTCCTAAAAACGTTTGAGTTGCATTTCGCCTGTTATAAAAAAATATATATTAAAAAAAAATACCCATTACTCTTTAGTTTCAGATGTATTGACTTAAGTTTAATCTATATTAATATTATATAGAGAAAGATTTGTATTTTTGTTTGTAATGAATAAACTCAAAGCCTACTCAAACACCAATACTACGCTAAATAAAATATTATAATTATATTATATAATTATAGAGAAATATGTTTATAATATTAACGTATAAATATCGTATTTGTTACACTATAATAATAAGGACATAAAAATATTTGTTACTCGATCATGCATAAATGCGTATGTAGAGGGATTTAATACTTTTCACATGGATGTCTTTCTTAAATGTAGTCTCGTGTCAATAATGCACCCCATTCAAATAATAGATAAAATAAAACTGGGTATTTCAAAAATTAGTTCATTTTAGTTTGTCTAAAATACAAATTACTAGGAAGCAACTTATTGAGCTGTCCGCTACGCCGTAGGCGTCATCATCATTGCTATCATTGCTACAGAGTGCTACGAACAAGCTACGAGCTAACGCTATGAGCTTTTTATTAAATCTTATGTTTGTTATAACAACCATAATTGAAAACAGGTCCGTCCATACATAATTAAGAATACACAAATATGATTATTAAAAAAAAACAGTAAGCCATTGTTCGGATGTCAATTTAAAAATAATATTTATGTGTATTTTCCGATCGTGAAGTATCAAAATGTTGATCCTGGTTATCAACGATTTACAGCCAATCACAGGTTTCCAATTTGAGTATTTAATCCCTTATTGAAACGTATGTGAGAATATTTTATATACCCTTTTGTAAAATAAACGTAGCCATAATTTAGCGTAAAAGGCAAAATGCAAATTATTGTTGGAAGTCACATAATAATTTTGTATGTACATTTTACCTTTTATATATTATATATTCGATAGTTATATATTATACGAGCTGGTGACCGCGACTTCGTCCGCGTTGAAAAAGAAAATATATGAGTAATAATTATTATACGATGAGATATCGCAAAAACAAATTTAAAAAATCATCAGTTGCTCTTTGCGCCATCTGATGGGATGAAAATAAGACTTTTTCACTGACAGATGGCCTAAAACCTTCCTCAATAAATGGACTATCCAACACAAAAATATTTTTTCAATTCGAACCAGTAGTTCCTGAGATCAGCGCGTTCAACCAAACAAACAAGCAAACAAACTCTTCAGCTTTATATAATACGAGTAGTATAGAAGTATAGATTTTTCATTAACCTTTTTCGGTAAAACGAAAATAAAATGTGGTCTGGTTTTTATTTCGCTGCAAAGTTTCTCATAATATTTTACCTCAAGAAAAGCAAATCTTATTAATGTTTGTACTGATTATATAATACATAAGCAGGGAATGTATAAATAATTAACTGCTATTACACACCGCACGTCTTTGTCTTTATAATATTTGAGGAAACAGAGGGAAGACAAGTTCACCTAAATAAATGAATATAAGCTCAAACAATGGATCTCGTGATCATTCACACGTAAGTAAACATCTTTAAGCGGTAAATCCGAAGTGGCTTCCGATGAGATTACCGTTATAATGGCGTATATTTGCTAGTACCTAATGAGAAATTTTCAATTTCTCAACTGTAAATTTTGGGAAACATTATTATAATTGTTCCCCAAAATTCAATGGATCATAAAAGATGTATTCTGTAAAGTGACTACTATATCAAAATTCCAATAAATTGGATGTCAACCTGCCTGTCAACCTTTATCATAAAAGGAAGAGCTAAGTTTAAAATAAATATATATGAAGTTAAACTTGTTAAAGTTAATTTCTATTATAGTAAACATAAGAATTAAAGAAAATTGAAAAACTCTACATTTTTAATGTGACATTTTGGACAAAATAAAAAATAAATTCATTTGCAACAAAAATTTATCGTACTTTTTTCAGTTGCATAATTCAAAACGAGATCCATTTTTTGTATACAATGTTACATAGTACATTTTAGTTTACTGATACTTGTTTTATAGGTTTTCTGCAAATTATGTATACAAATCATGATCGGTTATCGCTCTTACCATTAGTGACAACTATATCAAAATGCGTTGGGCGGTTTTTTTAGTTGAAGTTAGCGAAGAAACAGACAGAGGCGGAGAGCGTATGTGTATAGACATATATTTCTCTATAGCTATAACTTATAAACTGTAACTTGCTCACATTGAAAAGAAAACATGTGCCACACAGCTCATAATCTCCTGAAAGTTAAGAAACGTTTTAAAAACCTTAATAGCTCGGTGAATGCCCCCGACCATTTTTTCCCATTATTATTTAACATTTAAAAGGTGTACGAATACGAACAGACATAATCGCCTTTCAGTTGAGACTTATTGCTGTGTTGAAAGCTTTCACAGCCTTTTCATTCAGACTTTTATAATAAAACCGCAACACCGGAATTATTTATCGCTGCCATTTTCAATTTGCGAACTACGATTTAGCTATTTAAAGACAATATTTTTTTACACGTACAGATTGGCAAAAGATTAAAAGTTACAGCATTTTAGCACTAACTTTAAAACTCCTTTATGAATCGAAGGCTCCTCAAAAATACTATCATTTTATAAAGCAATTTAATTGACTATTTATTTAAGACTTCAACGAGCATGCACCTTTAGAACGTGTAATGCAAAGAATCAAGATATGTAGTGAGTAGTTTCCCTTGTTTGTTTATGTTTCTTACATCAATATTTTCTTTTTTGTTTGTTATTATCTGCATATTAATACAAATATTCTGTAGATTTTTGCACTGAAAATGTATGTTTAATTTAATCTCATTGTTTACGTGTAACAACTTAGATATAAAAAAATCAAAAATTAATTTAGCTATGTAACATAACAATATAGCTAGCACAAAAAAAACATTGCTATGATAAAATATACTCCATACTCTTGATCTCCATCCTCATGGAGTTGTCGATGGCGTTTGCCGTCTGGGCCAACTCTAGGAATTAGGAAGACTCCATGTTTTTAATTAAATTTTTGTTTGATTTAGAATCAATAGATTCTTAATTTTTTTGTGTGTACCCGCTTAAGAGCAGTAGGGAATTCAAGCCAAAAAAAAATACTGTGTTTGGTTAACATTTTTGGTGATACGAAAAAAAATAGTCTTTGATTATTCTTTTCAAACTTTTTGTTCTAGCCATAACCCAGGTGTGGGCTTAAGAGAGTACTCATTTGACAGCACTAAGCGCCTTAGTATAAATTATATACCTACATACAACGTTCCTTTCGTATTTTAATTCCCACAAATAACCGGATAATACGATATGGCTATATTAATTGCTATAAAGAATCAACCAAGACCGTTTCCCGCTCACATTAAAATAGTTCCAGAGGGATGAATCGTAACAATAGCGAGTCGTGGTTAGCAAACTTTTGATTAAACGTGCAACAAAACACTGCACAATATGAACCGAGGAACGAAACGTATTGCTGCGAAATTTCAAACATTAACCTCTCAATTAGTTTAGTTAAGTCGAGTACACCCCACACGTTGCAAGCATCCCGAACATAAATTAGTCTTGTTAAGTGCAGTACAGGAATTTAATCCTCATATTTCGTCTGCCTGGGTTCGGCATATCTTTTCAGGTCTAAAATGAATTCTGCATGAGCGGCATTACGCAAGCCAGTTTCAACTTAATTAGCTTAGCGCAAGACTTGATTTTGTCTGTGAATTACAATTATCAAACCTTTCCAACGAAGTAGTCTAATCGGATTTAACATTCAATTAGCGTCCGTGTTTTTAAAGCTTTAAAGATTAAAATCGTTGTAATGTTATCGAGTACTTGTTGCCTGTTGTTGTTGCGGTGGTGTATGTTTAATGGTGCTCATTACTTGGTGAATGAAATCGGATTACCAGACGGCAACTCAGCTTGATCTCCGACTGAAAGACGAAAAAGCTTTTAATTTTAAATGAATCACAAAACATTAATTAAACATCAATGTACTTCATAGTGAATTAACCCCTTTGATAAAAAAATTGTATACAAATATTTTTTTATTCTCTCCATAACTTAATATTATACCTATTAATAATTTAGAACTGTGTTTTCTTTTTATATTTTCACACCAATTAACTTAGACCTATAAAGTCAAATTCTATTATACCACAATAAAACTGTAAAAAAATATATTTACAATTTATTTATTTTTAGATTACTAGACATTAGACCTTAGACCTTGGTTTCATATTTGTTTTGTAATCTAATAAGTCTGATAACAAGATACAGTTTGTAATATATATTTTAAAGTAAGGAAAACATTTCAGCTATAATGAAAAAAAAGATTGCTTGGTTTCCAACCTGATTGCCATGGTATCGTTGAATACCATACTTATAATAAAGTTTGTGGAAAATGTGGGAACGGTTTTGCTACCTCCTACCGTTTATAATATAACAGAATATTTGGTTTGGTCAGTTATAAGAAAATAACAGAATATAAGAAAAATGCAGCGGAAAATTTATCTTCTTCAAATACTGATTCCAATTATAGAAGTGTTTTTGATTTAGATGTGTGAAATCTACGAAAATATTAAAAGTATCAAGATCATTTATTTGTAGTGCCTCATATAGATAAATGTTGTTTAAAATCTTCATTGACTTGCGTTGTTATATTTAAATCAGGGTCTCGAGTGTTTTTGTTACTTTTAAAATGTTATAAACTATAGATATATATCTTAAAATAAGAATTTCTGTAAATGTACAAAGTATAAAATATATAATAATCGGAATATTTAAATTAATCTAAATTAATAATGCAGTTTGGAAATCATTTACTGTCTGATTCACAATGAAAATGTAATTGCCTATAACAACCGCCATAACAAGAACTCGATGGGCATGAATGTTTTTACAATTTTAGCAAAGCGGAGATACCGGCTAATTTTATTTCTGCCGAACGTTTGGTCTGCGAGGGGACTGATCTTTATAATCGCCTCACGTCCGTTAAATAAAAAAAAATTCTCCCTTTTTGTTGTTTACCTTTTCCTGATGTTTTCTTTTTTATATAATTACCAATTCGGATTGGCTTTAATGTCAGACCGTCTATTCTTATACGCTTTTTATACTTGAGTTATGTGAATATTAATCTGGTCTTTTAGACCATCTTGTTAGTTGCAATTGATTTTAAATTATAATAAAAACTATAATTTTTATTGATTTTAAAAACTTTTGTATATCAAAACGTCTGTCTGTCTGTATATCCGCTAACTCCTTTTAAAACACGCAACGGATTTTGATGCGGTCTTCATCATCAGTTAGATAATTTTTCAATACTTATTGTAATCCAATTTTTATCGTATTTAAGTAGAAAAAATAAAATGTTCGACCTTGTCGCAATATCTGTCCGCGTCTGTCTGTTTGTCCGCTAACTACTTCAGTTAACTACTTCTAAGCCACATAACAGATTTTGATACGGTTTTCACTAATAAGATAGTTAGTAGGATTAGTAGGAGTTCGAATAGGATAGAGTAAGAACGAGGAAGGTTTGTGTATCTTACCTATATAAAAACCGGGGGCGGGTTGCTGGTACGCTTATAAATTAAATAAATTAATGATTACACACCTAGCTATACTTATGCATAGGTAGGTGTTTACATTTATTTAAAAGAAACTCGCTTCCACAACACAATGTTGTAGAGGAACATTGTGTTGTGGAAGACTTGAGTTTAGAGGAAATAAAATTAACTTAGGGTGAGCACCAAGTATTTACTTATAGGAGCATCATTTAAAAGGGTTGTCACCTTTGTAAGTTAGAAATTATTATTATTTTTAGGTGAAATATATTATTTCTTTTAATGTTTGGTAGGCATGCAAACGGTCCATTTAATTATGGGAGCTGCCGCAGCGTATGGATCAAACAATGGAACAAAATTATGGAACCTATTTATCGCTATTTAAAATGTTTATATGTCGTCGTATGCATTTTCTTTGGATATTGACAAAAAAGTTTTCCTGAAAATTTTTACATTAAGATTTATTTTAAAAAAGTATTTTATTTGAAACTTAAGGATAAAGTGGCATGATCTACTTTATCCTTAAGTTTGTATCTACTTGTAGTTACATTCAGACTCGGCGCACTTGCAAAATCATCACAAAAAACATATTTCCACAACAAAATATGTATTTTATTAAAAATACATATTTTAATATATTTAAAAATTTTTTATATTTAAAAATACTTAAGCGTAAAAAATAATATTTATGGCTTTTGACTTAACTTTAATTAATTTTTATTAATTAATTTTGTTATATTTTTTAAGTCAGATTTTGACAACCCTATTGATAAGGTAGTCTAAGCGTTTGTAGGTACTTCATACAAAGTAAGCAAGCGTTCGGTGTTTACAACCTCGGTTTACTGTTCGAACAACTATGAGCTACCAGCGTGTTTTATTGTATACCACTTAACTTCCACATACATACCTCGTAAATTTCACTATCACAAAATTTACTGTCAAATAGCACATATTTATTGTCGATCTCATGTGAAAGGGGGCAAATTATACGAACTTCTTACGAAATTAACTGGTAGAATTGATTTCGCTTATATGATTGGCAAGGCGGTCCTCGCCAGTCTCTGAAACTTGAACGGCCTACCATAAAGTGGACACAGTTTGACTGGATCATCCTTTCTCGTAAATTATAGCCATATAACTCACTCAGACCAGATCATTTGTAAAAACATACAAAGTGGAAGTCTTCACCGACTAAAATTAGAGATTATCTTATCCTACATTCCCCTGTAAAAATTCACTTAAAAACATTCCTGCTTGAATTGAAAGACATTTTAATTTTCAAACCTTCAACAGAGCTCAAGTTTATATTTTCTTTCTTAAATACCAAACAAAACTTTTTAATAGAACCGGCACGTAGAGGTTGGAAAGCCTTTGTATTATACTAGTTGTAATTTCTTCGCAGACGAGCCTCGCGACAATCCCGACTTATCTTTGTTCCTTGACAACACTTTCCCTTGGGCTTCAATCCACATACAAATCTAATAATACACTCACCGTGAATCTTATTTCAATGCCACTAAAGTCTATATTGTCTACACAAAATAACTGACGAACGAAGACGTCGCTGGATTTACAGTACAACTTCACAACTTTTGTAGTTTCTTCATTTCACACACAGAACTAAGTCGACTGGTCTGTTTCTATTGTATTCTTGTTAATATTGTGAAGTTCTGTTTAACTGGTGATTTAAGGTGTATTTTATTATGTTTGTGTATTAATAAAAGCTGACGATATCGTTATCATTCTTAGCTATAATTTATGAGGATCTATTTGAAGACCATATCAGCCCATTTCCTAGTTAACTAAAGGATTTCACTAAGTTCTACATGTATGATAATGTGAAATTTGGTTTACTGTTATTTCGGTGGTATTTCCATGACATAATAATCTTGACCTGATGTTGCAGCATCAAGCAGTCCACGATATAGTAGCTTTTTAGAAAGTCGAGGTTTAGTATATATTTTTTAATGACTGCTTACAAGCATATCATGTGTATTCTTATATGGAAGCAGGCACAGAGGAAAATATCTATGGAGAAAATACTTAAAATGTTTCTATCCAAATGGAGGTTTATAAATTAACACGCGCGTTAGTTTCACGTCGGATATATCGCGGTGGTTCTAATGCCCGTAATATATAGCAGTCTGACACCCCCGCTGTGAGAGACATATAAATTGCATACGAATGCATGTCGCGTCGTGAACGAGTGCATCTGTATCTACGTTCGAGCGCGAAATGCGTTTGCTATTTCAAATTCATATGTAAAGTGCAAAGTTTTAGCTTAAGTGGTTTTAGCTTACGGCTTAGCTTACAACGAGATGATAACGGAATGTTTCCTTACTTACCTGACAAGTTATAATTAAAATATCGATATTATGCACAATATTTAATCAATTATTGCAATAAATAAATTGCAAATTACGCCATGTAAATGAATTTTAATCTGGGAAAAAAGGAAACTAAAAATAATATTATGATACTTTTATATTAATTAATTTTTTTTTTTCAACTGTTGTCCAAAAATATGTATGTTATGTAAATAAAATATACTTTTTCATTTGTAAGTAAAATTATGCGTAAATATTAAGTCTCATTCCATATTGTGTGATATTTAAAATGTTTATTATTTTTAAATCTTTAAAATATAAAATTTACTGAAATAAATAATCAATTCCGTCCTTCCAACTATCAAATGCAAAAAGAAATCACATCCAAAAAGGTCATTTTGTGTATGTGACCTTTTTGGATTTTTTATTTTATATATAAATTATATTGCTTAAATATCAATATATATTGTAATGTTTAAATATCATTTAACTTTTATGAACTCGCTATGAGTTCATAAAAGATTTATCCAAATAATCTCCGTTAATAATGGAACAGAACTCCCCAATATTCCAACCGACATAATATGGATGCCAAGACCTGATTTTTTATCGTCCGCCAACTAAAACAAAGACATCACGTGCCAGAAGATTATAAAATAAATTTTGAACATCCCCCATTACAAACCTAATGGGCTGTATCTCGAAGCTTCGTAGCTTAGAATAAAAGATCCGTCGATTAGAAACTTTATGCTTGCAATTTTCCGGAGATTCCCCTAGGTACTTCCTTGCACTGCTTGTACACACATAGACATTTCAGAATTAACTGTCCTATAAACATTTGTAATGTACTGTGAGCATAATTACTTAATAATTAATTAAAACTTTTGTTTGTCATATACCTAATGACTATAATATTTATGTAATATCATATTTTGTCTATAATTTTAAACATTTTTTGTCACTTTATCCATTGTTTTGTAGTGAAAGGATCCAGTGCTTTCCACTTTAATTAACTGGGCAGTGCGTCTGCTTACATAAGACTTACATACATTAAGTGTAGAAAATAACGACGATTTTATTCACTTAATTCTTTCGTTCATGGAAAACTAATAAATAAGTTTAAGTTTATTTGGGTCTTTACATAGATATCACATTTTTGGTTACTTGGTTTATCACTTGGTTTATCATCATCATCATCAGCCCGTGTCTCCATTGGTGAGTGTAGGTCTTTCCCAAGGCTTGCCACCACGCACGGTCCAGAGGCTTTCTCGAGTGTGGTGGCGCTCTTTAAAAAGACCCATTTCCAACAGTAGACGCTTGTATTCTGATTATGATGATGATGATACATGAATGCATCTAACATATCAATTTATATTTAAGTATAAGTGATTTTATATTTGTACGAGGTTGTAAATGTACTTTAGTCTAACAAAACGTAAGTAGTTATAAAGTGAACGTTCGAACCAAAGGGCAGACAAGCGAATCGAACCATCGCAATTTATTAGTTCGGGTTGCATGGGAAACAGCTTCAATTACGTATATTGTTTATTTAGTCTAGACAAAAATTTAAACTTCTTCAATTATCTTTTAACTTTTGGCTACAAAATGCCTAGGAGATTATTTCATTCCATCCAAAATCTTGGGGCTGAGATGATGAAAAAGCAATAATTGCTTTATTAGTAGATAAAGCTAGACTTTTTGTATTCATTGTTATTGTTAAGTATCGTTTCCGTGTTTACTTTTTCATTAATTTTGATTGCTATTTAACTGGTTTCCTCTCATAACTACAATACAATATCATATTACATATTCAACGTAGGTATTAGGGAATCAAAGGAACTGTTCCACTTGACTTGATAGTATGCAACTACACCGAGGAATGTATCTCTACATTTATATAGGTATATTCTATGCTTAGCAATACCGAACATTTATGTAATGTGTAATTAATAATAAATAAATAGATAATTAACTCAAAAATTACTCAACTAAATTTAATTTCCAAGACCAGACAATTTCATTCTCTGGTCTGGATTTGGGAAAAACCCATTTCCTTAATCCTATTATGGTCTGCAGCAAAATCTGCACCTACCATCAAGTGGACCGTCAGCCTTACTGTCAAGCTTAAGTATAATAATAATAACAGAAGTGACAGCATTTGGGCAGCCCATCTTACGGCGGTAATCACCACCTTACAGAAGACCAACTAGAAATAACTGCATAGATATATATGCTGTTGTGTTTCAATGAGTGAGTAATAAAGGAGCCAGAGGCCCTGTCCCTTCCTAATCCTACTGGGGTTGACAGCGCACTTGCAAAACATGTGGCATTGCTTGTGTTATAGGCGACGGTAACCACCTACCATCGAGTGGGCCGTAAGCATGTCTGACGACCGTTAATTAAAAAATAATATAAAAGAAAACATCAATTACATTGAATACTTATATTACCTATAGATATATATTATACGATATATTACATTATAATATAGATAATACAATAAACATCAATGATATGATTTGAAAACCTAAAAATCGACATAAAACTGAATTCATATAAATCTTCAGGCTAGCGGAAAATTAAAAATGCCTTCGCGAAGTAAAAGCGTTGTTTGATGAAATATTGAACAGGAGATAATTGAGTCATCTTTTATTTTAATATTTTTCGATCGCGTCATTGATCTTTATAAGCCGATTTTTATATTTCTTTAAAGAGCTTAGGGAAGCTCTTTTTGTAATTTTTGATCTTTATCATTAACACAAATTAGATTAATTGCGCAGTAAAATTGCTAAACTTTATTTAAATAATACAGACTGATGCGTATAAACACGAGATAATAAATTTTTGGACGTTGAAACTTTCAAGCTTATAATTCTTATTAAAACATTAAGAAACCTGTTTTCATTTGAAATTTATATGTTATACTAGCTTACTAGCTTTTCCTCGCGATTTCGTCCTTGTTCTTGGACGTTGAAACATTTACTGATTCTTAGTTGCTCTTATATTTTTGTCATGCGTTGAATGTTTTAATAAATAAAATATTATTTTGACATAGTTTAGCAAGATGATTAAACCTGTCTAAAGAATCTGACTTCATCAAGATTTTGCAGTGCTATGTTTTATTAATAAAATCAAAAAGGTTTACGAAACTTCACGAAAGTTCATATACAATAATTACAAATATAGTTCACAAAATAAATTCTTCTAGAAAAAACTACGGATCTTTCAATCATATAATCATATAACTAACATAATAGTATTTATGTAATAATGAAGTAAAAGCATAATAAGCTCGGAGGTGATTTTTCGAATCGATATCCGACTGCGTTGTATCGTTTCGTCTAATGAACCTCTAATGCTTTTGCGCTGTAACAGTAATCCATTACATTTCTCTTCAAGTTCAATATTAGTAATATTTGCTGCATTTTATTACGGAACGAACATTCGACTCAATAAAACCGACGAAAACATATCTAATGACGACTATCCCATCAACATTACATATCTAATGTCAGTATTTTCTTATACCTACTACGTTTACAATTTAAGAAAGTGACAAAATAATAACACTTCAATACAAAACACAAGGTATTTCGAGGACTCTGGATCTTTGATACAATAAAAATGATTCACTGAAATGGTGCAAAGCGCAAGACTTGTAAACCTCCAATTCGGCCATTTTTATTTTTTTTATTTTTTATTTTTTTAAGAGTCCGATAAAAGTCCTTATGAAGAGAAAAATTGGAAAATATGCCCGGAAAATTGCACTAGTGTCGCTAGTTATAGATAAAAGTACACTCGTTGAGTATGTATAATATTTTACATTGTATATGTAAAAACGTATCTGCCAAAGGAGTACGGAAAGAAGCATTTTGAAAATCAAGAAAATCCAAAAGATCCTCCAAATTGACATAAGATTGAAAACTAAAGTCACAGACGCCCTCAGCTACTCGCAAAAGCTTAAATGGAGGTGGGCTGGACACGTATCGAGGCTTAATGATAATCGCTGGACTATAAAGACAACTTTATGGGCAGGCCCACTAGGACAAAGAAAAAGAGGAAGACCAAACGCACGTTGGGCAGATGATATCATAAAAGTAGCAGGTACTCATTGGATGCGAGTGGCAGAAGATAGGGACTACTGGTCATCTCTGGAGGAGGCCTTTACCTTTCATTGAGAGGGTTCTTGCTTTTACTAATCTTATTACAAATTTCTTAGTGATTACTAAACTAAACTTACTTTTACTTTTTTTATTTTCTTTGAATGTACTAAAAAAAAAAACATATTTAAAATCTAAAATCTCATATTAAACTGTAATTCTGTAAATTTTAATACGTAAGGCTTGAAATAAAAGGCTTTTTTATTTTTTTATTTATTTTATTATGTAAAAAGGGAGGATTTCTGTAAAAAGTTGGTTATCGTCGCCAGTTTGTAACTACGTCCCAGACTTTTAGTTGACAAACTCCGACATGATATCAAGAATAGTGCATCAAACGTATTACTTTCAAAATATCTTAAAAATAAACATATACTACCAAAGACGTTTTCATTTTTGCTTCTACGTCATAAACATGGGCTAATATATCCTAACACGTACAGTTTAAATCCAAGTGGATACGACACAAATATTTATTGCACGGTTACTTTTCCAATTCGAACCTAACTTAAAACTGGTATCCCTTCATAAATAATTCCCGCCATGTATTCGCGCATTACAGCTATCTTTAGATTTATGGCAACCCGCTGTCCGCCATATTGTTCCAAATTTAAAAATATTTTCCGTTAAATCCTATAAACATACAATAGTATCGTCCCTGCGCTTGGATAAGCATTGAGTGGACTTTAGGGACTTTCTGTTTCAGATTTTATGTGTTAGGGTTTGAACATTGGAACGTTTATTGGAAAACCCGGATACATTTGCAAATTTCTTATTTGACCTACTCTATCTTACTGATAAGCTCCTTTTGATTTAATATACAATAATGTCTTATTTGCCTTTCACATAAACTAAGTCGAACAGAACCTCATACAAAATTAGAACTAAAGATATCTATATTACTTATTTATTTACTATTATTATTTATTTTTTATCTTTATTTTTCTGTGGACGGCAAAATGAAAACTACGCCTGGGTATTGAAATATTTACTAGTGAAACATCGCGCAGGACACTGCCCTTTTATTTGTAGGGAATCAATTTTGCAATATGGCAACTTCAATAAAACTTATTTGTACATATAATATGTAGGTAGGTGTATAAATGTGTTCATATAAGTTGCATCTATAATATTGTTTACCGCTGCTGGAATATAACATGCTGGAATAAAAAACATGTACTTACATAATATAATTTCACCATTCTCGATTTCATTTGCAATGGTAGAAAAAAAAAAAATTTAAGTGTTCCAGGAAAATCTAATAATCCCCTTCGAAATAGAAATCGGGATCAGGCGATTGATCAAAGACAGGAATCCGCTGAATTATAACGAAATGTAATTTATCCTTCGGGGAAATTGGCGTCTATTGGCTCCCCTGAATTTTAATGTTATTCCTTATTTATTGTTATTATTAAATCAGCTTCTACTTCACGGTATATCACCATAAATCGTCCTTTTCTGATTGTCAATCCCTCAACATCTTTAGTAAAGACTTTCGCTTTCATAGGATTAAAGCTCATAACTCTTCGAAATCAATTCGACATTGTATTAATTACTAGTGTTCACTAGCTGGTTGAAATTCGTCCGTAATTATTTTGAAGATGGAAAAAAATTGCGATTATTTTTTAATTTTTAAATCGGTTAAAAAGGAAATCGGTTCACAAACCAATGATAAATTGTATTGAAAAGTTTGTCTTTACCTATGTATAAGTGTATGTGTTTTATCTCTAAATAAGGAACTTGTAGGAAAGCTCAACGTCGCCCAATGACCTATGGAGAGGACTATGCGAGATCGAATCAGCAATGAGGAGATCCGAAGACAAACGAAAGTTACCGACATAGCACGACCGATCATTGAATTAAAGTAGCAGTTGGCAGGACACATTAGTACGAAGAGCCGATTGCCCTTTAGGACTAGACGATTCTCGAGCGGAGACAACCGACAAGCTCAGCGTAGGACGTCCACCCACACGGTGAACAGACCATACAATCGGATAAAGGCCTGCCTCTGGCCTACGGTGGATCCAGGCTGCTTCTGAATTCTGGTCCTGTTGGAAAATTATGGGGGATCCACCAGATCTATGATTTCATGTTTTGTGAAAAATATACTATTTACTCGATATAATCAAAAGAATATTAAGATTCATATGCCACGTCTCAATATATGTCCCTAATCTCAATAATTGAGATTTTAAATAAATATTGTACATAAGAAAGCTGTATTGACATAACAAAGTATTAAAGTACTTATAATACCTATATTATATCGTATTAATAAGATTGTTGCATTTATTGTCACAAACATTTATATCAAAAAACGAGTTTTTATTAATAATATCTTGCGAATAAAAATGTCAAAAACACTGTATTACCATCAAACCCTACATCTTCGTTTAATAGATAAGAAAATATCGTCTCCACGTCCATAATTTCATATTTTCGGAGCGTTTTTCCTTCATTACACATTTTTTCTCAGACAAGAGTGTAATCTCCAACGAGTTCAAGCCCGCCCGGACTGTCTCCAGGAATTAAATTATACCTTTCCATGAATATTATACTTGATGTCACAATCTTTTTACGTTATTTAACCGAGTCGAGGAAACTCGATGAATCATAATCTCTATAGCGCCCTGTAAAGAACGCTTTTTTGCTCCTATTGAAGCTCCGTAGAAACTAAGTTTCCCCGGAGCTAAAGCTCCGTTTTAGTTCCAAATTGAAACTATATAAGTTTCAAGTCTTCCTTGCAGAAGGATTTTCATATAATGGTCACCAGACAATCACACCAATCGTGGGGCTGCAAATTCAACACTAACGTCATTAGGCGAAAGTAAATGCGAAAGTATAAGTAAAGGCGAAACACAGTACCTACGCTCAAACTTAGAAAAATTCATTTCCATGTATGACGAATGGAGGATGGTCTCCATACATTAACACACATCTCATGTTGCTTTACAACTTCATATGCATTTAAAGATTATCCGGTATTCCCGGACGTCACGTAATTCATGAGGTAAGTAAGTATGTGTTTTTATTACCTTCAATTAAAATTTTGATCAAAATTAAAATATCTTGACGAGCCCATTGGTCGAGTCACTAGGTTCGATTCCCGGCAAAGCCAACTGTAGAAAATTCATAAACTTTTCAAAGTTGGCTCTGGTCTTGATCTGGCAAGTAGTGGCAATACGTTACGCAAACATTTGGGCAGCCCGTCTGGCGTCTGGCGGCAGTATAGCTGGTTAAAAAAATAATTATGAAAAATGGTTATGAAGGTAACCGTCACCGTACAAAATATCACAATGAAATAACAGCATTGTGTACTTTTGTGTTTCGGTAATTGAGTTAAAGATTCCAAAGCTCCTTTCCCTATCACCTTCCTAATCCCTTATCCTTAATCACACTATGGTTTGCAGAACTACTAAGATCAATTGTTATGCAAAACATATATTATAGAATAATTTAATCCAGTTTTATTTTAAAATAAAATATAGCAAATAATTACTACACGGATTAAAAGCAATAATATATAATTTTTAACTTGTGCGAAGGCAATCACCGATCGTTAAAATAAATAATCAGTGCGATGCAATCGCGTAAGTATGCTTCATTTTCATCCCTTGGATAGGAGGTTTTTTATCGTAGTTCCGAGATAAATGTCCGGTTAGCGGGGGTCCAACGTTGATTTATACAGGACGTCCGTCAGGGCAACGAATTACGAAGGCTACGATGTAAATCACCTCGCTACCGAGAATCGATATCCTCTTAATACGCTTCACATAAATACACTGTAACACAAAGATATTTTACTTTAATTTTTGTAATTTATTAAAAACTTAAAAGGTCTGATAACTATAGCAAGATTTTTTTTGTACTTTGCCGGTAACAACACACACAGACATACACGTCAAACTTATAATAACAACCCGTTTTTGCGTCGGACGTCGGGGGTTGAAAAAGAGGAGACGTAGTTTTCAGACAAGCTGTGTCCGTTTAGTAACGAAACAGACTATAAAATATGAGAGCTAAAGAAATTATACATTACACGCTTACAAAAAAAATACAAATGATGAAAATTTCAATACAAGATTAAAGTATCTTGCTATAAAACGACTTTCAGATCAATTGTTCCAATAGTTCCTAGTTAGTAGGTCGTTGAACTCACATTGTTGCATTCATCAGAGCGACGGCATCACTCGAAACTGAGACAATGCGTCGACAAGTCAGAACTTTCATTAGGGAAACTCTGCTACCGCTCGGTTACTATAATTGGAACGAAGCGTCTGCATAAACACACTTTTCAAATTAAAACTCTATACCGACTCGAAAACGGTTGAAATTCGAACGTGAAGAATTACGCACAAATGTTTTGCTTCCAGAAACGCCTTGGCTGCAGAGGAGGCTCGAGTGCTTGAATCGGAATGAGGGCGAAAAATGAAACGTTAGACTAAGGACAAGCCTTACCCCGAAGTGCATAAATGTGAAAGAGATAATTGCTCATGCTTCCGCTCAACGAAGCCTTTAATGAATCATATTTAATGGTATTTTAAATTAAGAAAGTAAGATTTAAATCATTTATTTTATACAAAAATTAAGAAAATTCCGAATTTGTCGAAACTTGACTTATAGTCTTTGAAGACCGATATAAATAAAATGAAGCTACAGTTTAACTGAAAAGCATTAACTTAACTAGGGTCTATAGATTTAGACAGTGTGAGTTCGGCTGCAGATGAAGCTGTCCCTGGTACACCGAGGTATCATGGGCCAGGCCAGTCAGTTTTCTATGGGTAATTGCAAGCAGACTTGACTGTATGCGAAATCTCGGGCAGTAACCATCGCTTTACAGACCACTTTAAATTAACAGTATGTGTGCTGTTGTGTTTCGGTGAGTGAATAAGGGATTCCAGAGCCCATTACCCTATCCCTTCCCAATCCCTTATCCTTGATCTCACTATTCTCGGCATCGCAATTGCAGCACCTGTGGCGTTGCTTGTGTTATAGGCGACGGTAGCCACCTAAAATGCAATGGACCGTCGGTCGGCTTGTCTGTCGACCTTAACAGTAAAAAAATAGGCATTATTAGGTTAGGTATATTACTATAATACACCCAGTATTACTAATTTGTCTATATAAGAAATCGATAAAAATGAAAGAAAAAAATAATGAAGAAAACGTCACAACAAGGTACATACACGAAAAACCCAATCTATAAGAGTCAGTCGCACATGACAACTTTCGTTTTCTCGCAAAAAGTTTAATTTAAGAGTTGAGTTATAACCAACAGCGGGTGTTGGGCGTTATTGGGCGAACACTGCAATATGGCTGCCGAGAAAAATTACAAGTGGGAAATCTCAAGCACCCTTCGAACTGCAGTCAAGGGGACGGGGCCTACTACTAATATATGAGTGTTACGTGAAATACCTTTCACGATACGAAGAACCGACGATATAAAAAACGAAATCTATACTGGTCTATAATAATTTCTTTCCTATAATTTTATCTTATGTTTCGGTTTTACCACTAAGACTTTTAAAGAGACTTACATATATAGCTTGGGGCTAGATTTCTTATTAAATAAACACGCGTGCGAAGAAGCAAGCAAAACCTTAAGAAAAATACTAGAGAAGTTGAATATGAACGTTGTTGATCGAATGAATAGGCATTTAGAAAATAATATTTCATTTAGCTACAAATGCAGTTACAAGGATGGATAAAGAAAAAACATTTAAATAACATTTAAACACATATATAAACTAAAAACAAGCAAATGAAAAATAGAGCACTAGCTTTTCCTAGCAGCGTATATCCTATAATATGTCTATCTTCAAGGTACAAACTGCCTAGTTAAAACTTTAAGTATAAGGGCGCGTGATATGTAAGTATACAAACGAAGACCAAAATCATTCTTATTACAATACTGAAATATCATTTTTTTTATAAATTACTCGTGTAAACTTAAAAAATAATAGCTTTACTTTACGACTTATAAATGTAAGTATGATTAATATATCGACATCTCGATAAGCTAACTAAAATTCGTCTTCGATTTTATATCGTTTTATAATGGCAAAATGGCACTCTCGAGGTAAGCCCGCCAGGCTCTCCCTTTGCGATCATCATCTCGCCTAATATGAAAAGCGTCGGCGCGAATTATTCTTACGTGCCAGCTACGGTGAAAGTATCGTTAAGGCAACACATTTGTTTCGAGAAGGGTGCTTAGTTGTGGAGCTGAAAAGTGGAAATAACATTTACAAGATTCATATGCACAGTTTTTAGTTAATGATATCTATACTTAAAACTTGAAATATATATATATATATATATATATTCAAAACCGTATACTATTTTTCCTATATTGATTGATGTTTTAAATGAGTAGGTATTTCGTTTGTCTAACTAAAAGATCTCATTTTTGATTGGATCTTGCAATGTAATTCCGAGCAATAAAGCCCTCTCCGAGCTCGTTAATTTAATATGTACACATTTTAATTAATTGATTTTTTTCGAAACCTACCACTTGTTACACAAATGCGAATAAAACGACAAATGGCGCTCCTAGCTCATAATTTAAACGGTGAACATTTGTCCTAACTAGTAATTAATAAAGTAATACTTAAATACTGCTCACAAGTACGTGTCTTTTTTACATTTCGCTCAATAGGCAGCAACACCTGTTAAACTCGGTAAGTGTGACAGTAGACCTTATTCACTAGCTGCGATAAACTTCATCCAGTCCAGTAACGTACCGGTCAACATCCTGGCCGGCCGGACGTCATTTCAGAACCGGAAAATCGCCAATCTCCTCCCTCTAGGTACCTGGAATTTTTTCTATTGACTTCGCTTCACTGCCAGATGTGACGACACGATTTAAATTGCATGTATAGAAAAAGTTTCACAAATGTATTTTTAATCTATTTTTAAAGCTGTTATTTTATCAAATTTAATAAATAAATAATTGGAAAGTAAAATAGTTAAAATTTCAAATTCAAAAATCTAACAACGAAGTTTTTGTAGTATACATTGTATGTACCTCGCTACTTCCTACATCTTTTCTATACATATTATAAAATAAAATCGGCTTTCTCTGAAGAATATAATATTTCGATGCTTCTCCTCTAACTTCTAAACCACCAAACATATTTTGTTATGGTTTTCATAAAAGGAGCTGTAAACGAGGAAGGTGTGAAATTTGCTCTATAATTTGCAGAAAAAATTGCATCAGTGAGAAGCTGAGGGACGGGCGCTAGTATCTAACAATTGGCACCTAAAATTTTTCACGGCTACTGAAATCTTTGAAAAGAACATATATTTTAAATATAGATAGAACAGTATATCAAATTTCATATCAATCGAACCTAGTAAAGTTAGTAAAATCCCTTCGTCAACTCGGAAATGGCCTGATAATCTTCAAACGCCTGAACAGATCCTCACTAACTGTAGCTAAGAACCATCTCAATCACGTCAACATTCAAACAAAAAAACCGTTTAGGACCTACCATCCATTAACACACAGAGAGATACACACATACACAGGCACAAATGTCAAACTTATAACATCCCATTTTTGCGTAGGGCGTTGAAAATAACGGTATTTTATTCCAAATAAAAACAACACTTAAGTAAAGCCTCTCCTTTAAACTCATACATTACAGCACCATGGCAATATTAGCTGATTTATAGTCGAGAGATATTTATTAGGCCAATAAAATTTGTCCTTAACTCGCGTGTACCCGTTCCCACCTTCTTCATATTTCATGTGAGCGGGTTTACCTATCTGCAGCGGCGGAAGTGTAAATTGCAAATTTCCTCCAACACTATGTTGCTAAGCTGTAAACGACTTATAGAAAAAATATGACAGTTTTTGTTATATAAAATGTAAAACTTCGTCAGCGTAACGCTGATAATGTAGGTTATTATAGGTGAAAGAATTTTAAAAACGCTCTAGTAGTTTTGGAGTTTATTCATTTTTTTAATTATGCCGTTTTAAAATTAGCCGGTGCCCGCGACTTCGTCCGCATTAAAAAATAAAATATATAACGCCTGGCAAAACATGTAAAGCAATATTACTCCTGACATTATACGTTTTAAAGCGTTTGACCTTTATTTTTAGATAGTTCGTCCGCGTTGAGTAATTAACCTATGTCCATCCAAAAAATTCTAACTATTGGTGAAAAATTCTTTTTAATTCGATGAGTAGTTTCGAAGATTACCTCCATACAATTTACCGCTTTATAATATTAGAGAAGAGATTACCCGCTGGGCTAAATTGAATATTACCTGAAAATGTCAAATAAATCGGTTGGGCGTTTTTGGTGTCCATAGGGAACATACACATCGATCAAGACTTTTCCTACTGTTGTCTCTGATTATATTACGACGAAGTCTTACCACCAGGTTAATAAAGATGAAAGCCATAAGGAATTGTGAAGTCCCTTCCAAAATGTCTCTTCCAGAAATGATTTTAGAGATTGGCAGACGATGACAGAAATAGGCATATTAATTATATTAATACTAGCGACTTGTTCCCGGCTTCGCCCGGGTGCAAAAACTTTCCCCGTAAAAACCTTCCCTGATTATCACTCTATCCATGAGTGAAGACAGAATTAAAATCGGCCCAGCCGTTCTCGAGTTTTGCGCTTAGCAACACATTTAGCGATTCATTTTTATATTATAGATTATTAAGATATTAGATACATCTGACAATGATTACTTTATTGAAGGAGACAATGACATGACGAACAAATATTTAATTATTCCTCAACATTTACTTCGTTTACTAACTACAAAGTGATAAGCTTTGTATTTTGAAATATTAAACATAATATAAAAACAGCGCCATCTATCCATTCACTCGTGCGACAGGATAAGAGTTCCAAACACAATGCCATCTTTTAACGAAACAACATTATTACAATCAAGAACTATGCTTTGCTCAAAGTAATAATTTGTAGAGCAGAATATCCAAACAACCGAGTACATTTCTGTACCTAAAGACAGATTGCGCGATTCCAAATAAAATTAATAATATTCCATTTTACAGAAAGAAAATATATTATTTTCATAAGTAATATTTGCATGAACTATAACATAATAGGTTGGTTTTACCAGGTAACAAGACAATAAAAACAACAAATTCAGATAACTATTTAAATTTTATTTTACTAAGTAATCTATTTACATTATATTAATAATTAACTTTAGACTTCATCTATGAGTTTGAAGTTTTGATGCTGCGGCTCTGGTATTACATGAAAATATTTTTTCAAAATTGTTTGTTCCTCTCTTCCAGTGTATGTTTTTTTAACCCACCCATGTTCCCAGTTCGGATCAAATTTCTCACAAGTGACGACTACTTTACCAGCTACCATTGCATACAGAGTTGCATTACGGCCGAAACCAACCTGAGAAATAAAGATAAAATTAGAAAAGGGCACACCCATCATTTCCACCATTTTCTTTAATTTAAGTAGTGACAGGCCACACTGCGTTTTGCAGTAATTTAGGCAGCCCTTCTGGCGGCAGTAACCACCACCATGAAATGACAACAGAGCCCATTGTTCTATCCATTAACCTTAATCCTATGGTCGCTATCCACTGGTCGGCTACAGTAGAAACCGGACATAATGATTTCAGTTATAAAGACAGATCAGTTATGGCAAATGGACATAGTAAATGGCAATGTCCAGCAAGGCAAGACTATCCATTTATTACAATCAATCTTTGTGGTCCCTGAAGGTGGCTATAACCGTTTTCATGTTTAGGCGAAAACATGAAAAATTTGCTTAGGTGTTGAAATTAATCCTGTTATAGGCGACAGTAGCTATATACCATTAAGTGTCCCGTCAGCCTGTCTTCGACCTGAACATAAAACAAACGTGAACCAGTAAACAACTTACGTTTAGACCTGGATGGAACCGGGGCTTTATTTGTGTAGCCAACATTGTACCAGCTTGGACAAAATGTCCATCTTGTACCTTCCAACCCCTACGTTTTGGTTTAGCTTTAGTATTTGTGTTCTGTGTACTGCCTCCAGTCTTCTTACTAGCATTACGTACAAATTCTAGAACATGAGATCAGTTTTTTAAATTTTCTTTAATAAAATCTATGTCGCGCTATCTACTTATCAATAGGTAAAGTAATTTAACAAGTAGGTAGACTCTGACGGCAGGACTGGTCCACACGTTCTCTTAGAACTTAGACATGTGGTTTCTACTGATTGCAAGTTTTAAGTCTGTTTATTTGGTTTTCAAAAGCCACTTACCTAAACATAACGGAGTAGATCTTGCATTGTTTTTTAACAAAAAATTTATGGACATATTTAACTTCTTTTAAATACTGTCAATAAGAATAAATAAAAAAATATAGTGCAAGAACAGAACGCAATTAACAATTAATTACTAAATTATAACCCTACGGAGTTTGTTTCTTTCTTAAAGGTTATTTATATAAAATAGGAATGGAATGGAATTGGATTGATTGAATGATATCTCTCACCTCAGCCTCAGCTCGGTCGACCCGGCCACAGACCATAAAATATGTGTAATCTCAAACTGTCACATATACAGTTTCATTGTACAGACTATTTTTAAAGCCTTGCATTAGAAGTAACATTAATGTTTTCGCTGGTTTTATAACTTTTATATCGTATTATACTAGTTGAACCCGGCCACGCTTCGCTATGGCTCAGTCAGCAACGTTCAATGCAAAGAGTATTATAAGTTCAATGGTTGCCATAACAACAGTC
Organism: Synanthedon andrenaeformis; assembly: GCA_936446665.2. NCBI lineage: Eukaryota > Metazoa > Arthropoda > Insecta > Lepidoptera > Sesiidae > Synanthedon > Synanthedon andrenaeformis. The sequence goes on along the minus strand of OW387781.2, from coordinate 3,872,064 downwards.
AACGTATGAAAATTTTGTTTTTTTTTTTATATAAAAATCTGTATCCGTTGCAATTTTGGGAAAAAAGTATATATGATCATCCTCTGTTTAAATGCAATGTGTAAAAATTTCAATTCAATCCGTCGGCTAGTTTTCGAATTTTTTAGTAATACACAAATCAATACAACTTTTTTATATATGATTAAAAAAACTTATAAAGTAGGCACGTATAAATGATCAATGAAGTGAATAAACATATGTTAGTAATCTTACTATTTAGTTTGTGGAGTAAACTATACCTACCACCTTATCACCAATTCTATTAGCAGATCAGCGCCATCTAACTTTCTTAAAGATTTTATAATTGGCTCAATTCAAAAATTAAGAATTTTACAGTCAGGTATTGGATTAAGACACGAATTACAAAACCCCTTTTTATATAAGCGATTGTCACATTGATTTTAAAGAACTTGGTGTACAGAATACAGGCTCCGACCAAGCAGCAGCTGAGTTTACCTACCTATTCATAATAAACTCAGCTGTGTTAGGTATGTACTGGAATAATATTTTATTTTTTTACAATTTCTGTAAAAAAAAATACAAATAGAAATACAATACAAGTAAAATTAAACTTAAAACTTTCGTGTATCTAAAGTTTTATGTAATTAAAATATTTAATCCTCAATTAAAGTTCGCTAATACGGACCTTGACTTTGACCAATCCATTACCTACTATAAGGTGACATCCTTACATTATTTTAAAACAAAGTTCCCCGCCGCGTCTGTCTGTCAGTTTGAATGCAGGTACCTATGTCTGCCATGATCTCAAAAACTACTGAATGGATTTTCATGCTGTTTACTAATGTTAAGAGCGTTAAACGAGGAAAGGAAAGCGGGTCTCTAGTTATTAATATAACTAGAGACCCGCTTTTTTATAATATTATTATATTTTTCTGGACTTCTACTCTTTCTTTTTTAATCGTGGTAAACTAAGTAATCAGCATACCTACTTCGTTTTGAACGTTTCTATAGAGTTTATAATAGCTAAGTATTAAACGAGTCTCATTTTATTTTAATGGATTTTAAACTGGTTTAATTACGAGCATGTTAAGGTTAGTTGGTGCCTTTATTTTATTATTATTTTAATAAAATAGAAAACGAAGGTAGATACCAAGTATTAGGGTCATATTATTTTATAAAATTATAAACACAGGATCACTGGGAACACTGGGATCCGTTCAGCGGAGCTCGTGGCGGAGTGCACAGTTAGAAGAGGGCCAACCTCAGAGGCTGGGGCGGGACAAGTATCCCTCCCCTCTGCTTTCTCGCCAGCTGTCTTCGAGGGAGTCAGTTAGGGATCCTGGGAAACCCGGGGAGGTGGACCCAGGTCCCTACTCACTTTCCGGAGCTGTTGCCGGCACCTGGTTAGCAGTGGGGTCCACCATGCGGTCCCCGGGAGCTAGGGTTGGCTAGAACGCATTGGATTAAATGATCGATGGTGGAACATGGGGGGGTTTTAGTGCGGTAGTGCCCGGTGATAAATCACTTCGCGGGGCGAGTACCACATACCGTAAATATCCGTGACCGACGAGGACAGTCTTATCCGACGAGGACAATGTTATTTCCTCTACTCAAAAAAAGGGCGTTTAGGACGTTTTATTTAATTTTCGAATCACCATCGAGTTAATTGAGGTAACTAATGATTAAGGTAGTTCACCTTCAAGCCATTTAATAATCTACAAGGTTGTCATCTGTCCACTTACAAGGTTAAATTATTTTGTTTGGTGATGTAAGTATTTTAAAAAAAACTTAATTGTTAACATTTATTGTCAAATTAATGTTAAAATATATTTATATTTACGAATTGATAATCTATGTACTGACTAACCTAATAGCTAGACACATCCGCTATTCAACATTATACAATTAGACAAAGATCGTTGTTAATTGTAGGTTACATAGATATTACATAGAAAAATTTCTTGAGATTTTTAGAATTCAAGTGTGGGTATCATGACGAGGATTACAAGGCTAGATGCCGGAGGCAGCACATCGTTTCATTGCGAACAATATTTTTCTTATGAAAATTGCTGATTGTTGATTCTCCTTATTTGCTATCAAAAATAGATTTAAAAGTTCCTTGTAGGTCTGTTAGGTCTGTTAGGATAGCATCACAACTAAGTTCCAGACATTGCGCAACAAATTATAGGAAAAATTCTTTCTTTCCCAGATCTGTCCTGTCACATTTGTTGAATTTCCAGAGCTCGATTTATATAATTTAAAGATTAACAAAATAACAGAATTACTCTCTCTTCACTGTAGACTTCTTCATTGCAGACTTTTTCTTTTTCTTTTTTCCTTTATTTGTTTACTTCTTAATTAAATTATTTTTTTTACTTTTTATTAAGCTTAAAAAGGGAAAAAAGCTGTACTCTTTTTTTTCTCTAGTCGTAGTTTTTTTTTAATTACATATATTTATCGAAGTTTGATATTGGTTAGAAACGCTTTTATTTTATCTTATAATAGATTCAATATGCGGAAACTTGTAAATGTCTAATTAATCTGTCATTTAGTTATTAAGTAAATTTTTGTATAAATATCACTGTAAGTTTTCCTTGAAAATAAATAAATAAATAAATATTGACATTGTATTTTCATATATAATCAGTATTTTAATATTGTACATTGTCCCAAAACTCGCCAATAGCCTACTTGTCGTGGTATCAAAATTGTATATTACCTACCTATTTTCTTCACCTAGTATTACTGACCTGTCTAGTAACTTTTATAATATCCCACTCGGATAGCAACACGATACCTGTGCCATTGCAAGGTACAAATATTAAGGTGACCTATAACCTATTTTATTTATTTATTTATTTATTTATTTATTTATTTAATATGTAACGTCCAAATAATATATCTCTGGTATGTAATAATAAAACAGCCTCCTTTGGTCAGTCGTAAGTAGTTATCCACGAGCGTAGGTCGTGGATATTTTACTCAGATAAGCGGAGGTCAAGATGATTTTATTCATACTATTGTTCCTGTCAATAATCTTAACATTCGCGTTGTCTTGGATGGGATTTGTTTTAGACAAAAGAAGAAGCAATGTTCCAGGTCCTATGCCTCTACCGATTATAGGCAATGGCCATAAGTTTTTAGTGCATCGAACCAGTGAGTTTTTACCTTGATCTTATTAATAAAATTAATGCGTATTCGCGTGTCTTTATTACTCTATTAAGTGGGTCTAAATTTCAGAATTTTTGGAAGTGCTCTCAAAATATTCGAAAAAATATAACAGTGCGTTTACAGTTTACATTCTAAACCGAAGATACGTTTCACTAAATCATCCCAAATACATTGAGGTGAGTACTTGCGACAGTATTTATTTTTAGTGAAAAACTAATCCTATACTATATTGTTTTCCTATAAATATTCTATTATATTGTTACGGCTTAGCGACCAAGCGTTTTGGCGTTTTGGACCTTAAGAACCTAGAGATTCCACACCGAAGGGAATAATATCTCTTATCTATCTTCTATATAAATAAAAATGAATCGCTAAGTGCGCAAAACTCGAAAACACGACCAATTCGGCTATTAAATTTTTTATTCGTTCAATTCCGTGGAAGGTTCTTATGAAGAGAAAAAATACCGGGAAAATTGTTTATGAAATAATAGATATTTTAATTTAAACACGCGTTTAAATACCTATTATAACAATAATTTAATATCAATAAAGAATTTTTAGACTTATGAATATAAAATGACAACTATATTTCTATTAATAAATAGATACCTACACGTTTATTCACTACTTATTATTCCCTCATTCAGTTTAATAACTACTTATTATACAAGTATCTAATTACATTTGTACCTTCTAGCTGAGTAATGACACCTAATAGACTATGAATTGGTTATATGGATCTAATGTCGACAACGGAATAATTACTGGTCACACTTCTTGGTCACGAATCCTTTGCTTACTATAATGTTTGCGTGTGTAACTTGCTCAACTTGCATATTTTATAATGAAACGTTTCATTTGAATTTTCCTTATGTGATTAAGACGTGTTTGCGCGGTGTACAAAATTATAGATGAGAGTGCGATTACTTAGTTATTTATTCATGACTAGCGATCCGGTCCCGTCTTCGCACGGGTGATTTTTTGTATTTATTTTTTCTGTAAAAACGAAAAGTTTTACAGAAAATGGATAGGGATATGGATAGAGATAATGAATGGGCTCTGGCATCCCTTACACACTCACCGAAACACAACAGGCACACATACTTACTGATATTTCACTGTGGTTTCTTGTAAGATGGTGATTAATGGGCTGCCCAAATGAATGCGAAACGCATTAATTAAAGAAATAGTTAAGGTTGAAAATGATATAATAGAATTAATTTAACTTATTTTTTTAGCCTATAGTTTCAAGTGCTGAATTAATAGTCAAAGGCCGGTCCTACGAAACACTAAAACCCTGGCTTGGCACCGGACTTCTTACATCTACAGGTAATTTATTATATTTTTAAAAACTAATGTCATAAATAGCATTGAATGCATGTAATTGTTTTTACCTACAACCTTCACCAATTTCTACCTACACCGCATTCCCACTTTTAACATGATCCATCGTGGGAGAACTCTCTAGAATCTTACATGCATTCCTTACAGTTGAACAAGCATATTTTATCTAAAATAACTAACTAAAGCTTGTACCTACTATAGTAAACAATATACTGTTTACTATACTATAGTAAACAATAGTGATAAATATAAGTACTCATAGAGTATTTTTGTAAATATATACACAGATAACATATAAAAAAAACGTGACCTATACCAACTGACATATTCATTCATATTACAAAATCCGCAACCTCTGACACAGCTATCACTGCCGAGCTATACTTTAGTCGTCAACTAAAAAAGTAACGTATTAAAAATTTGCAATACCTAAGAAAGTTGAACTTATAGTACATGTACTGTATACACCGTAGTTATAAGCTGTGCCCATGACTTCGAACATGCTGTAGTTCGTTTTTTGAAAATACCACATGAACCTAACACTTTTCCAAGATAGAAAGTATCCTATATCCTATATGTATCCTGGTAATATAAGTGTCTATCTTCTTCGTGCCAAATTTCATCCAAATTCGTGAGCCGTTTTCGGGGAACATTCAAACTTAAAAACTAGAAATTATTTTATTGTTAGGATTGATTTATGAAAATTTGGAATGCGAATTTGAATTTTATATTGTGTAAAATATGATAGTACAGTTTATGTTAGTATTATTAATAAAATTGTTCATCATAAATATTACAACATAGTTTTTATGCCGCGGGTAATTTTTCTCATTACGTAACTAATATTTTGTGTCTTGTTAGATAATTATTATTTTATTGTTTGTCTTTCGATGTAATGTTTCAGGAAACAAATGGAAATCGCATCGAAAATTTCTGACTCCAGCATTTCATTTCAACATATTACAAAGCTTCTTGCCAGTATTCACGAAGAATGAAAAAGTATTAATAAACAAATTAAAAGGCCTAGCTGGTACTACAATAGACTTATTCCCGATAATAGCTTTGGCCGCCTTGGATAATGTTACAGGTTAGATGTAATGTTTAGAAATCTGTTGATTAATTAACCATTTACATGTTTACTCATATAGCATCTACAGAAAAAATCTGCTTGACATAAAAATATCCAACAAACAAAATGTTTTATAAATATTTGTTTAAGGTGTATAACGCCGATTTGGCCTTGAATTATTAGGCTGATTTCCCCGCGCCACCCTCTACAAGAGATCGACCGCACAGAGATGGCAATACTTTACTGCAAATACATACTACAAATTTATAATTATTTACAATGTAGAGGGATAATTCAGTAACAATGAAGCGTGTTTTGTTATTTATGTAGTAAATTATGTTACCTAGTAAAAATTTTTACCCGTCTGCGCCACAACGAGGGTTATGTTTTTAGAGTGTATAGCGGCGCGCTCCCGGCTTGGCCCGGGGTGTATTTTTTCTAAAATAAACGTAGCCTAAGTTACTCCTTATTACATCAACTACCTGCCAATAAAAGTCCCGTCAAAATCGGTCCAGCCATTTCAGAGATTAGCCGGAACAAACAAACAGACAGACAGACAAAAATTGTAAAAAAGGTTATTTTGGATGTTATTTTGGATGTTATTTTGGATTTTTTCTAAAATAAACGTAGCCTAAGTTACTCCTTATTAAATCAGCTACCTGCCAATAAAAGTCCCGTCAAAATCGGTTCAGCCAGTTCAGAGATTAGCCGGAACAAACAGACACCCAGACAGACAAAAATTTGGTTTGGTTATGTGGTTGGTTTATTTTGGTGTATGTACTCATATATGGTGTATGTACGTATATATATTCATATGCATGTAGTAAAAAACGGTTATTTCAATATTACAAACAGACACTCCAATTTTATTTATATGTATAGATGTATGTATATTTCTTTATACGAATATAAAATATATGGTAAAAGAGCCAAACAAAAGTTTTTATCAAAACTAACAAATTTTTTAATTTTCAGTAAAAACAATTGAGTTTTTGCACCAACCGTACAAACTTCGCGTGGTACGTTTTGTTTGGGTAACGCTAATGCCGGCGGTAAAAATATTTTTTTTTTTTAATTTTGATATTTTTTTTCAAATTCACCAAGTGAGTGAAGTGACAATAAATTGAGACAAAAAGTGTTTTTTTTTTTTTCATTTTGATAAAGATTACGAACTTTTTAGAGCGAGAATCTTGCTTCTTCAATTTTTTCAAAAAATCTATCGAGTGGGACAAAAAAGCGGCTGAGTGGATTAAATGGAAACTCTGTGGGGCTTTTTAGGGTATATTGAACTGTAAAAGGCACACTTAACATTTATTATTTTCTCCATATTTTTGATTCAGCGCTTGATTTTTCTAAAAGCTATCAAAAGCCCTTTTTTATAATTTTTAAAATTCATGTCAATAGAATTAAAAAAAAAAAAACAAATGCTTGTAGAAAATTTATTCACGTTTTCATTTTGTTTTCGTTTTGTCTTGTCTTTTGCCATGTCTAATTGTTTTGGTTTGGTTTTGGGTCTTATTATTATTAATTGTGTAATTTTAAAGGAGGGGGGGAGTAAGGGGGGAGCGGAGGGGGGAGTAAGGGGGGAGCGGAGGGGGGCTGGGAGGATGGTGTTAATAGATTACCCTCATCCTTTCAAATGATACCTAACATGGGGGGTCTATTTGTAACCGTTGACCATGGTTACGTCAAATTTTTTATCTCGTCGAGACGTCCCCGATGAGCCCAAATACGATCCGGCTGTGACGCGCCGTTTCCGAGTTACGGTCGGGGGGGTCCAAGGGGTGCGCCAAATTTTTTATCTCATCCAAACGTCCCCGATGAGCCCAAACACGACCCGGCTGTGACGCGCCGTTTCCGAGTTACGGTCGAGGGGGTCCGAGGGGGGTGTCAAATTTTTTATCTCGTCGAGACGTCCCCGATAAGCCCAAACACGACCCGGCTGTGACGCGCCGTTTCCGAGTTACGGTCGGGGGGGTCCGAGGGGGGTGTCAAATTTTTTATCTCGTCGAGACGTCCCCGATGAGCCCAAACACGATACGGCTGTGACGCGCCGTTTCCGAGTTACGGTCGGGGGGGTCCAAGGGGTGCGCCAAATTTTTTATCTCATCCAAACGTCCCCGATGAGCCCAAACACGACCCGGCTGTGACGCGCCGTTTCCGAGTTACGGTCGGGGGGGTCCGAGGGGGGTGTCAAATTTTTTATCTCGTCGAGACGTCCCCGATGAGCCCAAACACGACCCGGCTGTGACGCGCCGTTTCCGAGTTACGGTCGAGGGGGTCCGAGGGGGGTGTCAAATTTTTTATCTCGTCGAGACGTCCCCGATAAGCCCAAACACGACCCGGCTGTGACGCGCCGTTTCCGAGTTACGGTCGGGGGGGTCCGAGGGGGGTGTCAAATTTTTTATCTCGTCGAGACGTCCCCGATGAGCCCAAACACGATACGGCTGTGACGCGCCGTTTCCGAGTTACGGTCGGGGGGGTCCAAGGGGTGCGCCAAATTTTTTATCTCATCCAAACGTCCCCGATGAGCCCAAACACGACCCGGCTGTGACGCGCCGTTTCCGAGTTACGGTCGGGGGGGTCCGAGGGGGGTGTCAAATTTTTTATCTCGTCGAGACGTCCCCGATAAGCCCAAACACGATACGGCTGTGACGCGCCATTTCCGAGTTACGGTTGGGGGGGTCCGAGGGGGTGTCAAATTTTTTATCTCGTCGAGACGTCCCCGATGAGCCCAAACACGACACAGCTGTGACGCGCCGTTTCCGAGTTATGGTCGGGGGGGTCCAAGGAAGGGGCTTTTTTTGGTGCCCCGGTAGACCGGATGACACTTTCCTTGGTGACTACCGATCACCCTCTATGACCTTCTGCAAACGCCACCCTTCTATCCCTCATAGTTTCCGAGAACCGCTCACCAACTTTTTACCAGAACGGTGTACCGAGGATATCGGATTTTTCTGGAGGTCACGGGGGCGTCCCCTACGCGACCACCTACAATAGGGAAACCCCCCACCGCTCCTTCTAGGAGAACAATTCGATGAGTCACTAGATACGTGAGTGGGAATCCGGCTTTATAGTGGCTTTATTTATTATTTATTTATTAGGCTTATTAATTAATATGTATTAATTAATAATTAATTATTATTAATATTAATTAATTTAATTAATTAATTAAAATTCATGAAAACTTTCCTTCCTCGTTTGGTTTATTTTTGATATATTACGCTTTTGCCTCCTTTGCTTACTTCCTATCTTTATTAAATTTAGATAACAAGTATATATACAGATGAATTATTAATTGAATATTCAAATTGAATATTTCAGATTATTAATAAATTGAATATTATATTACAACATAATTTATTATTTAGTTTTTATTTAGTTTTTTAAAGATTTAATTAAAAAGACAAAAAAGAAAACCTATTAAAGTATTATATACACTATCATGCACTGTCTGTTCTGCCACTAAAATGTTTATTCTTTGTTTATTACGTAAAAATTAATAATTTGATGAAGCGCAACGCGGCATAGGTCCGTCTAGCATCACGACTCGCCCCGCACTGATTTTATGGACGAGAACAGGCTAGCGCTGAGTAAGTGGGGAAATATTTTTGATAAAAACATTATATAAAATTCAATTTTACGAATTTTCAAAAAGCGCTTTCAACAAATCATGCTACATTGTTATCTTCATAAGTGTACAAAATTTCATAATCTTTTGATAAATATTGTAGAAATGAGATTGTTATAACTGAAAATAAAAGGGGTGAGTTTAGAATTTTTTTCCTGAATCAATTTCAATAAAATAAAATTTTTAATCCCAACAAATCATTCCTCATATCTTGTAGATAAACATATATTTTTTTCGCTGAAGAAAAGGCGTATATATAATGAATAATACTGTTACAAAATGTTGCAAAAATTTAATTTTTTGGAAGGATAAGCCTTAAAAATGACGTTGCAGAGCGGAAACTATCAAACGATGACTTCTATGTCTATCTATACATAACATTATAAAATAATAGAGTCGCTGTCCGCGTCTGTCTGTTTCTCCGCTAACTTCGTCTATATCACGGATTTAGATACGGATTTCGCTAATGGAAAGAGTGATAAACGAGGATATATAATTTGTTAAAAAAAATGCATCTATACGAAGCCGGGAGCGGGTCGCTAGTTTTCCTATAAATAATTGTTGTACCGTAATATATTTTAATTTACACATAATAATTTTATTAAAACTTTCTAAAAGTATTAGACTTTTCTAAAACTCTTACTGGGAACACTTTGTTTTATCTACATCTAAATCTAATAAAATAAAGCCCCTGTCTGCCTCTGCCTGCTTCTCCGATTATTTCTTCTAAACCACACAACGGATGTTGATAGATTTTAATATTTTCACAATTTTTATTAGTTAAATAACCATTACCAATTACAGAAACACCTATTTTTATTTGAGGGAAAGGGAATGTTGTAAGAGAATGTGTCAAAGTATTCTCTATTACAGGGTTAATTAAATTTGTTTAAATAATTCAACTAAGCTATTCTATATAATATGTTAACAGTTATTTTATAATAATTTCAGAATCCATAATGGGTGTTTCATTTCATACGCAAAAGAATGACGAATCTGATTACGTTAAAGCCGTCGATGAGTGAGTAAACAAATTTGAATACGTTTTGAAGTATGTACTTAAAAAAATAAATGGTACTTTTCACTTCAATTTAAAGTGGACATTCTCAATCTCAATAATAGACATTTTACGGTGTGTACTTTATCTATTTTCGATATTTTTTTACAGCATTAGCCGAGTAACAGCACTTAAAATGCGCAATCCATTTCTCATGGTAGAACCAATTTATAAATTATTGCCACACAAAACAAGGCAAGACAAAGCACTCGATATCCTACACAAGGAAACTAAAAAGGTGATTGCGACGAGACGACGTGAACTAGAAAACCTTAACAAAACACAAGTATTGCAGAGTTCTGATATAGGTAAGTAAGTCATATATTTAGAGACGATTGAACACGAACAATAATTTAAGAGAATGAATAGTAAAATATAAGTACCTAAGTATTGGCTTATAGACCACTCCTCTGATACCAGTGTTTGTTCTATTGTCTGTATAATGATGAGTGCTCCGATGAGTTGTTGCAATTGCCTACCTCAAGCTTTTACCACCGTACTTACTGCGCGCTATGGATGCGAAGACGAACTTTGAAACAATCTCTCTTCTGAGATGAAAATGAGTGTTTCATAACTTTAATATGGGCTTCTTCAAGCGTGCAGTGCAGTTGCTTGTGGAACCTACTAAATGTGGATGTTTGTCAGGATGGATGTTTTTCACGCATAAACGGCTTAACCGATTTGGATCAAATTTCGCACACCGATAGTGTGCACATAGGAAACTTTTTATCGTGTAAAAATGGTAGGTTTCCGAGGGATCGTCTAAAAATAAATATAAAACATTGGGCGCCACAGTCGCCGTGGCGAGACGCTACCGTCATCACTGCGATAAAGATGTCAGATATTTTCTCAGATGTTATATTTTTCAACGCGGACGAAGTCGCGAGCACCAGATAGTAAATAAATAAACCTTTTCCTAACCACTATAGTTAAGAAATTGAAAAACACAGAGAGACATCTATAGAATCTATAGAATCAGCATCACTTTCCTTTGATTATATTTCCAACATGACACCAATTGATAAAAAATAACTAAATGACCATTAAAATATTTATAATACACTATTTTTACAGGTATTAAAAACAAACACGCGTTCCTAGATCTTCTGCTGTTGGCAGAAATTGATGGTAAAAAACTTGATGACGAGACTATTAGAGAAGAAGTAGATACGTTTATGTTCGAGGTAAGTAATTATTTTATGTCTGAAACTAATAGGGCAAATTTTTCACGAATTATTAAAGAATTATTAATAACTTTGTTTTAGGGCCACGACACAACAACATCCGGTATTGTGTTCACACTTTACTGCATTTCATTGCATAAGGAAGTACAAGAAAAAATTCTAAACGAACAACAGACAATATTCGGCGAAGACATGGAAAGGGATCCAAAATACAAGTATGTATTGATGAAATCTTAAATGTTATTAAAACCATTCAACAATACAATAATTGTAACTATTATAATACTTGAAGGGTTGGTTAGAATTTGTAATTTGAACAAAAAATTTATACAGGGTATGGCCTGTAATAAGAGCAATAAATTAAAATATAGATCCTTTAACGAATCAGTAATTAATTCAATTAAATAATAGTTTCAATTAAATAAAATGAAAAACATATTTACTGTTATTTTCTAACAAAATTAATCGAGCCAGCAATGTACTACTACAGACATAATTTGTCCAGTCGGAGTACTTGACATTGACATTTACGATCGTTCTTGCCCCAGTACCCTGTACCAAGACATCTAACGACTGATAACCGACAATTTAGCGATCATGAAATTCATTGATTAGGTATTGTAACTTTGGATTGCTATATCTCTGTGTATAAGCACTTTGGAGCATTATGATTAGATTAAGGTATACTCTATAGAATCATCGTTTAAATTTATTGCTCTTATTACAGACCATTCTTATTACAGGCCATATCCTGTATTTTACAATTAAAAAATAATAATAAATGATTACATGTTTATTTTACTTAATTTACCACTTTACTGATAAAAATATTAACAAATTAAATATAGCAAATTTCTAGACCTAACGTAAAATAACAAGTAAATTTATTCCAACAGTGAACTTCAGCAAATGAAATATTTGGAATTGGTAATAAAAGAATCGTTGCGATTGTATCCGCCTGTGCCGATTATAGAGAGACATATGGCCGATGACACAGGTTTGTTGAAAAAATAAGTATATACCTAATTATAACATGAAATTGATGACATGCAGGCTGACGTCCCACAGATGATCCTTATAAGATATATGGTGAGCTAGGTAGGTGGTTACTGACCACCGCCTGCCACGAGTGTGGGGCGCCGATTGATACGGCCGACCACACGCTGGCGGAGTGCCCAGGTTGGGTTAATGAGAGGGCGGCTCTGACGGCAGTCGTGGGACAAGACTTGTCTTTACCCGCTGTCGTCAAGGCAATGATTGAAAGTCTTGACGGCTGGAATGCCGTCAAGAAGTTTTGTGAGGCGGCCCTGAGTGGAATAAAGGCCAATGAGCGGGCCCGCGAGGCGGACCCCCAGGCTGATCCACTCAGGCGTCGAAGAGCCGGCCGACGTGCCCGGGCATATGCTGCGGCGCACGTCGCGTGACAACCTCAGGGCGTCAGAAGGGGACGTGTCTGACGCCCTGAAGCACCCGACAAGGACGCGTGGCGGCTCACGGTATTCCAGTGGGCCGCCATATTTAGTGAGGCGAAGCCATCGCCTTGAGCTGGGTTCGAAGAGAACGCAGCGGTGTGTGGGGATCCGAGGATAGGCCTCGCTGTGAACTCGGACCCGCACATCACCGCTGATGGTGGAATCCGGGGGGGTTTTAGTGGGTATTCCCGGTGATGTCATTTCACCGGGCGAGTCCCACACTCCCCCTCGTCGACTGTCCCTGTCGACGAGGGATAGTGAGTAAACGACATTTTCCCTCCTTAAAAAAAAAGGTAGGTGGTTACTGTCGCCTATAAAAACAAGCAACGCCACAACGGTTGCAATTTCGCTACCGATTTTGATAAGAAAATATAATTTTTGAGGGACATCCTGTGAATATTTTTTCAGTGTGGGAGTTGTTAGTTCTTGCCACTATTATAACTACTATTGCACTTTTTATTATATTAGAAATTCGACGGCTAATGTATGGTTAATATATAAAATGTATTATGGATTTAGAAGCGGCTGGATTAAAACTCCTAAAGGAGACCGGGGTTTTAATCAACTTTTTCGAAATGCAACGTAATCCAGATGTTTTTGAAGACCCGTTGGAGTTTCGACCTGAAAGATTTGAGAAACCTCTGAGCAACCCTTACAGTTGGCTTGCGTTCAGTGCGGGCCCACGAAACTGCATTGGTAAATTAATTTTCTTTTCATTTTAATCTAATCAGAATACATTGATTGTACCGACAGCCGATGGCTAAAGTCTCTGCTCAACGTTAGGATTTATGCTACTAGTCCACCACGTTACTCCAGTTTATTTGACAGGAGTGTTGAAGCCAGTCAACTTCTTGACTTCTTGGGTGATGACTTTGCGGTTTTTAAATAAAATATCGTGATATATTGCCTCAGATAAATTCACAAAGCGCGATTACAATAATTATTATGTGAGGTAGAAGGGTGACATAGGTTATTAAATGATTATGTGGGGTAGACGACACGCGAATTGCCTCGGTCCGTCAAAAAATGCCGCTGTAGGTCTCGAACAAAGAGTTAACATGTCTTCCATTCTATTCTTCTTGGGCGTAGATTCTTGCGATGTTTTCCTTTATCATGAATGCCAATAATCATTATGTCTAACTAATACCTTAATTAGAAAATCACTTAGAAATGCAGATCTTATTACTGGGAATCGAACTGCACCAGCCTTATCAGGAGCTGTTACTTCGACCCTCTAAACTTTTAATCTCTGAATTGATATGGGTTCGATTCAATCGTAAATAACATGATTGTCATTATATATTTCTAATTATATGTTTAAATTATATGTTTCTTGTTATAATATATAATTATAGTATTTATCTAGCCTTGAGCTAGAACCTTCAATTATAAATCGCGGATTTATAAAAAGATTATTTATAAAAACCAACTAGGTGTTATACAACAGTTGTACTGGTGTAAAATTTGTATAAAGCATTCGGTCTATCAAACTCTATCGTTGACTCCATCGTGTGTTTTTTTAAGTATCAAGCTAAAACATAGTTATTGTTTCAGGTCAAAAATTCGCAATGATGGAAATGAAAGTTACAATATCTGCAATTGTGAAAAATTTCAAAATCGAGGCGTCAGATGTAGAACCTAAGTTGTGTGCGGACCTAATACTTAGATCAGATAATGGAGTATTCGTTAAATTTGTACGCAGGGAATCTAATATTCTAAGAGCTAGTGAACCATCCGACTAACCCGTTTGGCACAAAGCTAGGAATTTTATTAATTGACCGAAGTTACGAATTACTATCCCGATGACATTTTTAAGACTTGCTCCCCACAAGCCTGATATTTTAAGGGCATATTCTATCAATAATTTAAAAAGTTTATGTAAAGAGCCAGCCTATTTTGGCGGTTGCAAGTGCCATGCCACTAGCTCTTAGTCCATAAATTATAACATCAATTTCATACAACCCAATAACATAATATGTATAGAATAGACTGAAATTATATACTGTTTTAAGCACTCAACTATATATTTTTTGTTATTAGTATTATTTAATACTTGTTAAATAAAGTAATTTTTTACGCAGCGCACGCAACGGAAGCTTTCAAAAGAGAATCATTTCTCCCGTTTTTGCAACATTTTCCATTGACGCTCCGCGGCGTGATATTATAAAGCCTTCCTCGATAAATGGACTATCCAACACAAAAAGAATTTTTCAATTCGAACCAGTAGTTCCTGAGATTAACGCGTTCAACCAAACAAACAAACAAACAAACAAACAAACTCTTCAGCTTTACAATATTAGTATAGATAGTTTAAGGTCACTATATTTATTTAGGTAGGTACGTTTAGGAGATTCTCGTGAAATTTGTAGACTATTAATTTGTAGAGTTCATTAGTTATTACCTTAAATAATTCCACATTGAAAGTAACCAAACGTGCGCTCTTGTGTTTCGGTGTGAGCAGAGCCCATTTCCTTATCACCGTTTATACCTTGACAGGACGTGCAAGAACTTGCATCAACCATCGGCGTTGCTTGCGTTTATTAGCAACGGTAGCCACCTACATCAAGTGGAACGGCAGTCTGCAATCTTGTCCTTTATTTGCTTTATATCAAAAATGAGACAAATAATTATCACAACTTCTCTAGAAAGAATTATAGATAAATTATTTTTAGTTAGAAATAAAAAGATAGCGAAATCCGCGTGGTATCAGCGGAGAAAAAAATAAATAAATTAGATTTTTTTTAAATATATGCCCATGAAATTAGTGCCTGTTATAAGTATTCATGTTATAGGCAGGTAATATGTAATCGGCAGTGAGTATCTAAATGGGTTATTTCTATTTTAGTGTTTAGCACGAGACAATGAATTATTACGTTTAACAATATCGAAAAACTATAAAATTTTGGATGTAACACCTATTTTCTTCTATGTTTCCTATGTTTTCTAAACCTATCTAATCTTTTCTATGTTTTCTATGAATTTCTAAAAATATAAAAAATATGATCGCTTACTCGAATATTGTGTTATTTGGATTAACAAATGTACATGCCGCTAGGGGTATTGTATTATTCGGGTTACATACTACGTTTACTCGTTCCGATTGAAGAGCCAAAATATTCCGAACCCCATTTACCATAACTTCTTTGTAACCTGTAAAAATAAATATTGTAAATCAATTAACATGGAAATTCTCTAATTGTAAATTAATGTGTTCAAAATTTTAATAACTTACCGAATACTTTTGTCTTTTTGCATAATGTAATATAAATAACGAATAAAAAAACAATACATTGGATATTCATTTTGAAAATGAAAATCATATCCTAATGACCCTTTTTATGAAATAGATGTCAACTGAAAAAGTTACGCTTACCCTTCATTAAATTTGATGTCAGAATTTTTATTTAGCCACGAAGTAAATTAATAAAAATTGTTACAGCATCGTTTAAATTTATAGATTACCATGTAATATTTAGTTAAAAGAGCAATTCAGTTATTTAAATAAAAAGCCATACATAAAAAATCCATATATTATAATGAATCATTGTTACAATCATTATCTACAATATGATATTGTGAACAAGGCTGAATTAATTGAAATTATGTTATCACCTCGCCAGCACGAAAAGGGTGCTTTTGGTGCCTAAAAACTCGCAGCAAAATTGCTGCGAGCGAGATTCAAAATTCGAACATCACCTTTTGAAATTATTCGGCGCAGAAAAAAGAAATGGTTCGTTCAGAAATTCATTACGGTATAGCGATTTAACTCACGCGAATAAAATTTTGATTTTATTTATTGAAATTTCAGTTTGTAAATTGTATTGGTATTTTTAAATCGTAATATTTAAAATGAACTTCCTTAACAATTTAATTTTTGATTTTCATAAAAATGACAACCAGTGCAATTTCCGAACGCAACAACTTAAAAAATATATAAACCTATAAAACAAAAACGCGGAAATAAAACTTTTTTCCAGCATTATGACAATTGAACTGTTTTGATAAATATACTTAAAGAAAAATTAGTGTGTCCAGCCATAGCCGACTAGAGTCGGCCTACCATAGCCGACTAGAGTTGGCCCAGCTATGAAGATAGTTGTCTAACTCCAAAAGATTTGACAGAACAAGTTTCTAATGCTGAATATAGCTTTTTACCTATTACGCAAGTAAATAATACGACCATTTCAGTTCCGAACAAACCTTTAATCTGACAAATTGCATTTTTTTTTTCGACTTTTTATATTTTTTACGGTATTAAAGTTCACTTTTGCTTGCTTGTTTATGATAAAGAGAAACACGTGTTGATTTGAAGACAATTTTATTAGAACTGAAAAACGTTAGGCTCATAATACCTATTTAACCTTTCATTCACACACATACTTACGTCTCTTGCATTCGTTCACGCACACATTGATAATTAGCTAAACATACCGCCCACCAAGGACTCTCTGGGTCCTTAAAATTAAACGAATTTATACAAATAAAAGTTGTGGACTGTATACAAAGAAGAGATGGGCGATGTTTCTAACATTCACGCGAAATTTCTAATTAGTTACATCAATTGGTAATAAACATAATTTTGAGAATGATCGTTGTGTCACACTGTCTCCACTTTTCACACTGTACGCTCTAGTTACGCCGTCAGAACCAGGATGCTTCTTCACAATTCGGCCCAATAACCACTTTCCAGGGGGAAGGTTCTCATTTTTTATTAGGACAATTTGTCCGATCTCCAATTCTTCTGCTTTCCTCTGCCATTTTGGACGTTGTTGCAACCGGGATAAATACTCGCTCTGCCATCGACGCCAGAAATCACCTACTAACTTTTGCATGTGTTGCCATCTGGACAGGCGATTCATGGGAATGTCTTGAAGGTCTGGAGCAGGGACAGTGATAGGTGCTTCGCCAATTAAAAAATGTCCAGGTGTCAGCGGTAGCGTTTGATCGGCATCAGTAGGATCTATAGGATACAGCGGTCTAGAATTAAGGCATGCTTCTATTTGGCATAGCAGTGTAGTCATTTCTTCGTAAGTAAGATTGCATGTCAGTATCCTCTTCATGTGATGTTTCATTGACTTTACTCCTGCTTCCCATAATCCACCCATGTGAGGGCTGTAGGCGGGTATGAAATGCCATTGTGTGCCATCCAGGGCAAGGGATTGAGCGATCTGGCCATCAAACTCCAGCTTTGCATTGGTCCAAGCAGCAACTAGTTCCTTATTAGCGCCAATGAAATTTCTTCCTTGGTCACTCCAAAGATGGGCACATTTTCCACGTCTGGACACAAATCTCTTGAAAGCTCCGATGAACGCCTCTGACGTCAAATCGCTAACCAATTCTAAGTGTATCGCTTTGGTGGACATACAGATGAAAATGGCTATGTAGGACTTGGTCAATTTAGCTCCTCTACCCTTTGTCATTAGAGTTTGATAAGGTCCAGCAAAATCAACGCCGCTGTTCAGAAAGGGTCTAGCAGGCGTGACCCTTACTCGTGGTAAGTCTCCCATCAGCTGTGATTTTGCAGCAGCACTTTGCTTGGCACATATAAGACATTCTCTAATCTTCAACTTGACGATCTTCTTCGCTTTTAAAATCCAAAATTTTGATCGAAGATAGGATAACATCAAATGACAGCCACCGTGTAAGGTTTTTAAATGAGCATCGGCAACAACGAGCGCCGTGAAATCACTTTCAGTGTCTAAAATTACAGGATGTTTGCTATCTTCACTAAGATCAGAGTGACGTAATCTGCCGCCCACCCTGAGTATACCATCTACATCCAGGTACGGTAACAAAGCTTTTAATTTACTTCCTTCTTTAACTCTTTTATTAATTTTAATATACTGCATGTCTTCCTTAAAACTTTCTTTCTGTGTTAACTTAATGCATGTTTTTAATGATTCGTCTATTTCCTTTGTAGTTATAGCTGTGATAGTTTTTTCTTTATTTTGTAGTGTTTTCCATTTCAAAAATCTTTTACAGTAAATTATTACTTTAAGTAGCTCTTCTAGTGTTTCAAAATTATTAAATCTTTTTGATAAATTTTCTTCTTTGTATTCTACACGCATATTAACTTGTAATATTTCTTCTTTCTTTTCCAGGTTTGTAGATATGTTCTTCGGTCTATTATATTTAATTTCTCCAGTTCGTAGCCATTCTGGGCCTTTCCACCATAACTCATCTTCCTTTAGATCTAGAAGATGTGTTCCTCGAGATGCTACATCAGCAGGGTTGTCTTGCGATTGTACGTGATACCAATTATGATTTCCAGTTTCTTCTAGGATTTCTACAACTCTGTTTCTCACGTAAGTATTCCATCTAGTAGGATCACCAAAAAGCCAGGACAGTACAATGGTTGAGTCTGTCCAAGCAAATATCTGACCAGCTGATATTTTCATTGCTTCCTTTATTTGCTTCAGAAGCCCAGTCAGTAAAACTGCGCCGCATAGTTCTAGGCGTGGTAAAGATTTTGCTTTAGTAGAAGCTACTCGCGTCTTAGCTGCGATGATTGATGTTTGTACTGCGCCTCCCGCCGTTCGCACTCTCAGGTAAGCAACTGCAGCGTACGCTCGCATAGATGCATCACAGAAGCCATGAATGGTAACATTTGACATCGTTTCTTCAGTCGTATGCAGCCATCTACTTATTTGAATTTGAGGTAAGTATTTAAAACTGTTTCTTAAGTTAATCCATTGTATAGTGGTTGCTTGTTCTACTTCTTCATCCCATGCTAATCCCAGTAGCCATAGTTTTTGGATCAGTAGTTTGGTAGGCAATATTGCAGGTGCCAACCAACCAAGTGGGTCAAATAAACGTTGGATATCAGCTAATATTTTTCTCTTCGTGATAGGTTTACATTCAGCAGGCATGTTAAATGTGTAATGGAAGATGTCTTCTCCCATGTTCCAGTGTAAACCTAATGCTCGTATACTGCCATCTAAGGTGATGTCTAGGTTTACATGAGAACTTATTAGTGATGGTTCAAAGTTCTTTAAGAAGTCGGCGTTGTTTGAGCACCACTTTTGTAATTTGAAACCTCCCTTTTGTAAAATTGAGTCCACGTCTTTGGCAGTGTTGATAGCCTCTTGAAGTGTGTCTTTGCCCGACATCAAATCGTCCATGTAAAAGTCTTGTTTGATAATTTTCATAGCATCGGGATGATTAAGGCCTTCATCTTCTGCAACTTGATGTAATGTTCTTACGGCTAGGTAGGGAGCAGAAGCGGTCCCGAATGTTACTCTCATTAGTCGGTAATCTTTTACAGGTTCGTCTTTGTTTTCACGCCAAAGGATTCGTTGCAAATCGCTGTCTTCTTTTGTCACCATAATCTGGAGATACATCTTCTTAATGTCAGCCACAAAACAAACCTTCTTCATACGCCATCTCATTATCAAGCTTCTCATGTCATCTTGTAACTGTGGTCCTATAAGGAGCTCATCATTAAGAGATACATTGTTTGTTCCTTTTTGCGAAGCGTTGAATACTGTTCTTACTTTAGTGGTCTCTTTATCTTCTCTTACAACTGCGTGATGTGGTAAGTACACAGCTGGTTTGTTTAAGTCTTCTATTGGTACATGTTGCATATGATTCATTGTTTGATATTCTTGCATGACGGTTTGGTATGCTTGCTTGAGTGGTAAATTTGTTTCTAAACGTCTTTCTAACTGTATTAGTCTTCTCATTGCTATTTCTCTTGTGTTTCCTTGTGTTGATAAAAGTGCTTCTGTTTTCTTAGGTAAGGTGACAATATATCGTCCATCTTCTGTTCTGGTAGTAGTAAGTCGATAAAATTCTTCGCATTTCTTCTCTTCGGGTGTTAATGTTCTTTTCTCATCTCGGTCTAATTCCCACATTTGTTTCAGCATATCATCTAAATCCAGATTTGCATGCATTGTAATAATTTCATCTTGTTGGTAGTTCTGGATACTTCCGAATAGAATCCAACCCAGGTAGGTATTGAGAGCACGTGGTGTACCTGGGGGACCCTTGATTACTTCACCCTTCAAAATCTCTGCAAAGACATCTACACCCAGCAGCATATCTACTAATCCGGGGTGGTTGAAACTTGGATCGGCTAGAGGAAGACCTTGAAGGTGTGGCCATGTGGTTGTTTGTATTGTTCGTGACGGTAATTGTTCGCAAATTTGAGTTGAAATAATATACACCTTAATCTTCAGCTTAAAACTTGAGTCGTGTCTTGGTAGGAGTTCTACATCTGCTGCTTGGTTTACAGGAGTCTTCGTTAACCCAACACCTGTCATCATGCCTTTGACAGCATTTCTCTTGAGTCGTAACGCTTGAGCGGCTCTTTCGCTTATGAACGACGCTTGGGCACCTGGATCTATTAGGGCCCGAAGCATAGTACTATGTCCTGCTTGGTCTCTCACACACAGGAGGGCTGTGGCCAATAATGCTGTGGACGGCAAGGAAGTGCAGTGTGGTGGTAGCTCGATGCGTTGATTCGCCGTGTTAGCCGAAATGATTTCAATCTGGTTGTGGTGAGTTTGCATATTGTCTGGTTGATCGGGTGACGTCACTGTTTCTTGATGTAACATGGTGTGAAGACGTTTGTGACACATACGACAAGACATGCTAAGTTTACATTTCTTAGCGGCATGTCCTGGAGCCAGGCAATTGAAACACAGATTTACTTTCTTCGCATAATCACTTCTTTCCATCGGGTTCATTTTTGCAAATTCCTTACAATGGCATAAAGTGTGGTTATCGTGGCATCTTGGACAACTTCTAGTTTTAACAGGAACTGCTGTAGCGACGTGTACCATGTACTCTCGACTTCTTGCCGTTTTTTCTTTTATGGCTGGCGCGACCATTTCTAATGCGCGATATTTTGACGTTAAAAAATTATGCAGGTCATTCCACGTAGGTAACTTTTCTGGATCCCCTTGGTAAATATGCTCTTCCCACGCACGGTGTGTGTCTGGATCTAAATTATGTACTGTCATATAGATTAGTATAGGATCCCACGAATCAGTAGGAATTTGTAAATTATTTATACTGTGTATGCATTCTGTGGTGGTATCTATTAAAATTTTAATATGACTTGCTGTTTGCGCTGGTATCCTTTTTTGTGCAAATAAACGTTTTAAAAGGGTATCCAAAATTACTCGTTTGTTTCCAAATCGGTTTTTTAACATACCCCAAGATTGCTCGTAGTTTTCGTCCGTGGTAGGTATATGCTTTAACAACGATGCCGCTTCTCCGGTAATGCTCAACTTAAGATAATGGAGCTTTTGAACCTTACTCAAGGATGCGTTGCAATGCACCAAGGACGTATAAAGGTCATGGAAAGCAGGCCACTCTTCGTATGCTCCCGCAAACGTAGGTAATAGTATTTGAGGCAATCTTACGGTTATAGCTTCATTCGTGGTACCGGGTAAGCTGACTTCGTGACTATCGTGTGTGGTTGCCTTATTCTGTGATAACAAATCCATAAAATCTGTTTTAGTGTTAAGGTAAATTTCTTCCTGAATAAAATATTCTTCATTTTCAAAATAAGGACACTGCTTTTTAGTTTCCTTTGATATAATTTTTACGAGGTCTTGATGCGCCTTATTGAATGTCGCCCAGTAGCCATCCAATGCCTGCATGCGAGCTTCAATATATCCCGGTGTAAGCCTTGCTTTGGGACACTTTTTCATATTTACTTGCATTCTCTGCAGTACTGCTCCCGTGTCTTCCAATATTGCTAATAATTGTTCTTCCGTACGACTCATTCTTCAATAAAAATATAAATATTTTTTCAGTTTTTTAAAATAATATTAATTTCATAAAATGTAGGTAATATTATTTACTGCAGCGGCGATGCAATTCTTTTGTTCCGTAGCCGGCCGGCTCCCGCTAGTGCTTGGTGTAGAACGACTTATGTATCCGGCTCGATGTTCGACCATATGTTACGGTATTAAAGTTCACTTTTGCTTGCTTGTTTATGATAAAGAGAAACACGTGTTGATTTGAAGACAATTTTATTAGAACTGAAAAACGTTAGGCTCATAATACCTATTTAACCTTTCATTCACACACATGCTTACGTCTCTTGCATTCGTTCACGCACACATTGATAATTAGCTAAACAATATTGTTAATTTAGTTGATTTTCTTAGCTAAAGATGACCTAGTAACACTCTCGCTCTTGAGGTGAAAAGTTGTATGTTTAACACGAAAGCAATTTTTTTTAGGTTTCGTGCCTTTAAATCACTCACTGCGCTCAGTAGTCTATAGTCGGCACTCGCAGCACAAAACAATTTTGTTCACTTGTTGAACAAATAACTATTACCCTGCATTTAACTACCATTTTTTTCTTTTTTTCAAAGAGGTAACTCAAAAAGCCCACATTTTTAAAGTAAAATAAAAACTTTATTCTAAATTATAATATCCTATAAAAAATAGTCATTTCAGCCTTATGTAAACTGCTTACTCTGGATTTCCACAGTGGTAAAAAGTCGACAGCATCGGTTCACATATTATTTAGTATTAGCTAATCACTTTTAAATAAAACAATAATTAGCAAAATTATTTATTTGTATTCATAAAAATACAATTACAAGAGTTGTTTAAAAAATTCAACAATTTATCAATCATTATCGATTCACCAGTCAATCAATTATCAAATTAGCATTTTTTCATTACTTGTTGGTGCTATAGCTAGTGTAAAGGCTCTCTTGTAATTTTTTTTTTAATAAGTATATGGTATACCATTACGTTACAGTAAAAATCCGGTTCTAGTTTAAATGCATTTTAGTTTTATAACACTATTTTGATTTAATGGATAACGAACAGTTTCAATATTGTTCAATCTTCATTGAAAACTTTCTGTAACTATAAGTTAGTTAGATAAATTAGTCACATGGTTTTTATTTTATAATTAATGTTACATTTTATTAATGTTAAAGACGTTCAACTGTCTGATTGATTGACTCATTAGATACTTAGATAGGTCATGGGTAAGTATTTTATTTTATGGTGTATCAAATAAAAAAATAAAATATTATGTAAGTATCTTCAATAAAGACTATACAATATTAAACACTTGGGGGATTTAACTAACACCTTTAAAATTAATCTGTTTTTCATGAGAATATTTAATGAATAGGTGAATTTTTACATAAAGATGATATTGAATTCGCAGTTCAAAATATTAATTCGCAAATAATTATCCACCCAAGTCTAAAATACTTACTAAGACCTGGTTAAAGTACTATTTGCTCTATGCTAAGACTCCTACTAAACTTTCCTAAAAAATTATATTTCATACGCCATTTTTCCCGCAAGATTGCAGTCAGGGGTAATATTTAATAGACTTCAATTTGACATTGGCGGCAACAAGAGAGTCTTTCTACAGCAGAGCATCCATTTTCTTTATAATGTAATATGGCCTGAGTGTAATTATTAATTTAAATTTAGCGGCTTTAAAAATAATAGTTAATATAAGATGAACTTTACACAAACTTACACATGAGATATAAGTACATATAAAGTAAATGAAGTATACATATTGTGCAAAATTAATTAGTCTTAAGATCTAAGCACTCACTTAAAACTGTGACTAAATATTTTAGTAGCACAATGGGTTTTTTTTTGTAGCCACTAACGCACATACACCACACACACACACACACACACACACACACACACACACACACACACACACACACACACACACACACACACACACACACACACACACACACACACACACACACACACACACACACACACACACACACACACACACACACACACACACACACACACACACACACACACACACACACACACACACACACACACACACACACACACACACACAAACAGGCATTTCATTAACCAAAAAAAGGACTCAATTGCGCGCAGTAGACAACATTCCATCTGCAGTTTTGAAAGTTAGTATAATATTGGATGAATTGGTTAAAAGATGGAGTATCGCAGACTGCACGTGATCGGTATATTTACTTATATAGGTGGATAATATAAAATAGCACCAATGACAACATAGACACGCAAATTATGTATATAAAAAAATTATACGTAGTCAATAAAAAAATTAAAAGCTTTATATAATTAATTACTAATAAGTAAGTAATAGTAATCAATTACTGATTAATTAATGAATATTAAAAAAATATTTAATTACAATTTAAGTCTTCTAAGATATAACTATATCATTCGTCGGGTCAATCTTTAATATAGTTATTCTTTAAAAAAATTAGTTCGATGGCGGTTGCACGTGTATGGTTGGAATCCGCCAGGGGAAGAATCGCTGCATCCAAGCAGGGGTTGTTGATTGCGGGGGACTCTCGTCAGTATCGTAAGTTGGACTACTAGAGTCCGCTAAGACACTCGCGTCTGCCGCAAGAGACGGAGTCGTCGGAGTACTTATGGTTTCAGGGGCGCGAGGCCTTGCCGAGTTACTTGAAGACCTACGCGTGCTCGAACGGGAACTAGTTCCTTCTTGCATCTCAACTTCATTTCTTGTGTACCTTCGCCAGGGCAATACGAGACCACCTCGTTTATATTGCCAGTAAAACAATCCTGCTAACACCGCTCCAATGACAGCAATACAGATTCCTAGGACGATGTAAGTGATCTCAGTTCCGGAGATGGAACCTGTTAAAAACGAACATTAATGAGTTAATGTAAATGTTAAGCTACGAGTACTAGTACATTTTCAGACAAATATTAATATATAAAAAGAAATATATTTGTCTTAATATTATTCACTAGCGGCCCGCTCCCGGCTTCGCCCGGGGTGTATTTTTTCTAATAAAAGAATTTTTCTAAAATAAACGTAGCCTAAGTTACTCCTTATTACATCAGCTACCTGCCAATAAAAGTCCCGTCAAAATCGGTCCAGCCAACAAACAGACAGACCGACAAAAAATGTAAAAAATGTTATTTTGGTGTATGTACCGTATATACATATATTCATATGCATGTAGTAAAAAACGGTTATTTCAATATTACAAACAGACACTCCAATTTTATTTATATGTATAGATCAGACCATTAAAATAGGGCAATTACTAAGAGTCTTTCTACATTAAAAGAATTAACAACCGTAGATAGAATCCAAAAAAGGAAGATACGTGACTCACTATCACTCAGCGCGTGATTACACTTAACTAACAAATAGATTGTCCTATAGTGAACGCAAACGCCCCTGGCACACTGGGCTATAAATCATTCAAGCGCTAGGGTTGTTCATGTTCCGCACTCATTGTCGATCAAAAATCAAAAAATCAAAATCAAAATATTTATTTATCAATTAGGTTTCTCACGAAACTTTGTGTTGCTGATTTTTTTTTTTTTAATTAATTTACAATCAGTTGTAAGACTAATTGGAAATGTGCAATTGAAATTTGTTGCAGCTGGAATTGATTGTAAGGATGTTGTTTTTTCTTCGTTTTTAGTATGAATATGATGTTTCATATCTTGAATTGTGTAGGATTTTAGGCTATGGATTTTATTAAGTAAATAAATAAATATGATTTAAAAAATAATAACAAAATATAATAAAACATAAAATATATTTGTAATAAAAAGAAAGTTTTATTTACATAATCGATAGTGATGCGCTTGTCATCACTATTCCGATTGCGATGCTTTATGTTTACTCTGAGTGCTGCTCCGACGTTTTATAGCCCATGTGCTAGGAGCGATTGCGTTCACTATAAGTCAAAATTATTGCGGTTAAGACTGGAACAGTATGTTGATAAATATGTGAAAAAATAATACAAACTTTCTAAAACGATTAACTCCATATCATCAGTTAATTCACCAGAGGAGCCTATTGGTACTTTCACTACACAACGCCATTTGCCGACATCCTTAGGGGTCACTTTTTTTATCTTTAACCAACAATTGCCTTGTGTCATGTCTGCTTCCTTTGGAAAGATGTATCTATCCTCTTCGTCTGAATTCCCGCTTGAACTACTAAAAAGATAAATAATCCGTTAAGGAATTCACATTCAATAGAAAGTACTTAGATTGTGATTTTTTTTTAAATCTGGCCTATTTTCCTTCTTTATGGATATATTTCTTCGATCCGTGTGTACCTAACTGAACTACTTCTAAACAGCTGGACCGAGTTTGATAAATTAATGTGTGTTAGAGCGTCTAAATTAATGTGCTGACTTTTTTTGCTCGACTCCTACGCATAAATATCGTTTTTTTATTTGGAAAAGTTATAAGTTATCATATGAAGAAAGTTTTTTTTTTTTTTTAAATTTAAGTGCTACTTGCAGATAAAATAAATATATATTTTTATATAATGTTATATATTTTGTAATGTCAGAATCAACATGTAAAAAAAAGTTAAAGTAAAAAATTCAATGCGGAGTGAATTTGGATATTCGGAGATACGTCTCAAGAATTAAAGCACAGTAAGTTAGTATGTTTGTTCTTAACCGAGTGTAGGTACTTTATAAATCACCATGAAATTTTGCATACACTTTTGCAAAGAAAAGGAAATTTAAAAAAGTACCCTTGAGGTCATCTCAAAATAAAAAAATCAACGTCTAAAAGGACTCGCGGGCAAAAGTCTGTACTTTACATTTATTTGAAAGCTTCATAAAAACTGACTCTTATTGACATTTTAAAAGACTGTTTCCTTTGTGAAGTGCCACTCTGACAAAATTTAAGATAGATTTTAAGTCGACTGTATAAAATTATATGTTTTTCTAGAATGATAATATATAACTAACTAATGTTCATAAGTACATAAGTTATGTTAAACCTATTGTTAAACATAAAATATGTAGGTATACCTAGGTACCTAATTTATTTATTTTTTAAGGTCGACAGACAGGCTGACAGCCCACTTGATGATAGGTGGCTACCGTCGCCTACAACACAAGCAACGCCACAGTACAAGTGCGCTGCCGACCATAGTGGGATTGGGATAGGGAGGAAATAGGGAGGACTCACTCACCGAAACACAACAGCACACAGGCTGTTATTTCGCGGTAGTCTTCTGTAAGGGGGTTAGTTACTGCCCCCGGACAGGCTGACCAAATTACTGCGAGTCGCAGTGTGCCCTGCCACTGCTTTTCAGATCCAGACCAGGGCTGATTTTGGCAATTTCCTTTTCAAAGTTGACCCTGCGAGGAATCGAACCCGGGACCCTTGGAACAGAGCGTTTAGGCAAGAACCTTAACCACTCATCCAATGGGCTCGTCAAACTGTGAACTTGCGAAGAACGCAAGTTTAGACAATCATATCACACAATTGAAATGAATTAGTTTGCCTGTAACAGTCATATGAATACTTACAGAATTGCCCTCGGAACGGGATATACACTGAATTTGGAATCGTTTGGTGGAATAAAATCGCAAAAATGTAATAATAAATCTGGCGAAAGGACAGTAAAACGCATTGTAACTTCTTCACCCAACTGCACCTGTATTTTCTTTTCTACGGCGGTGAATAGATTTTCTATTCTAAATTGAATTCTTTCATGGTTTGGGTTTAAATCAGAGTTGCACTGCCACAGTCCGACATCAACTTCTTTCGCTGTTACCTCTATTACACAAGTCACACGATTTTTAATCTTATGATCGCTATAT
The DNA here is from genome assembly GCA_936446665.2 of Synanthedon andrenaeformis. Taxonomy (NCBI): domain Eukaryota; kingdom Metazoa; phylum Arthropoda; class Insecta; order Lepidoptera; family Sesiidae; genus Synanthedon; species Synanthedon andrenaeformis. The sequence continues at coordinate 3,843,555 of OW387781.2, read as the reverse complement.
CTGAAATACAAACACAATTTAATAATTAGATATTCGTATTTATTCATAATTATTGGTATTCCAAACTATGCCTATCAACAGATGTCACATAGTTAAAAAGAGCGAGTGTTTTAACAAAATTATCTGCTCATTTTATATTTTTATAGTAATGAAGTCCTATGGAGAATATATAGTCATATTAAAAATATTAAGGTAGGTGGCATAAGGTTATTTGGGATTCTTACCGCAATAAAACTCTAACTCGGGATGGGTATGGTTAAGTCCTGGAATTTGGAACTTTGGAACCGTCACAGGACATGGGGGGGGGGGGGGGGAGAAGCGCCCGGTGCTTACAAACAAATGGTACTTAAAACTAACTTAATTATGAGGGACCGGCTAGCCCTGTAGGGCCACTTGCGACTGCAGCGGCTTGAGCCATGGCAGGTACAAGACGTGGTCCCCGGGCCGGGAGATCCCTCGCCGGCGTTGAATCCAGGTCGCGCCTCTTACCTATAATATTTCTTGTTAACTTGTTCTTGGACTTAAAAAAGGTAAGTACGTAGGTAGCGATATCTTTTCATGGACTTGAAATTTTTAAGTATAGGAACATACAAATTCGTTCACCCGAGTGTGGAAGAAAAGGACAATTCTTTTATTTATATATACTATCGAACGAAATTAATATTGAAATTTATTATCGTAATATTTACTTACTTTGCTTAAAATATTTTTAGGAATTTATAAGCAGGTAGATTTCCAGTGGGAAATGAAATAGGGGCCGATTAAATTATACTTAGTTTATTAAACATAAAAAAGGCTACTTAGACTTTTAATTAGTTTTTATTTTATACTAGCTGTTGCACACGACTACGGCCGCGTAACTTTAGCCTATGTTACTCGCTGATAATGTAGCTTTCTATAGTTGAAAGAATTTTGAATATCAGTCCAGTAGTTTTTGAGTTTATTCATTACAAATATACAAATCTCTCTTTACGCCTATGTTATATTCATGATATACATATAGGTTTGCATTTTGTAATTTGTGTGATTATCTAATTGTGCTATTAATAACGAGTTATTTTAATGTTTAAGACGAAACCATAACTTCATTCTCAAAAATCTAGTTATAAATAAATTCGAATGTGATGATTGTGTTCTATGAATTATTATAAAAATTTGATCACTTACCTGAATATAGTCTTATTCGGATGAATAAATGTACATGACAATAGGGGTATTGTATTATTTGGGTTACATACTACGTGTACTCGCTCCGATTTAAGAGCCAAGATATTCCGGACCCCATTTACCATAACTTCTTTATAACCTTTAGAAAAAACAATTAAAATAATTTAACATGGTTGATTGTAAATTAATTTGTTGTAATTTTTATAACTTACCGAATACTTTTGGCTTATTGCATAATGTAATATAAATAACGAATAAAAAAACAATACATTGGATATTCATTTTGAAAATGAAAATCATGTTTTAGGTAATAACCCTTTCTATGAAAAGATGCAACTGAAAAGTTTCGCCTACCCTTCGTTTCGTATTTGTAAATTTAAAAGTTTTAAACACATTTGAATTGTTGAGTGAGTTTGATGTTATCTTACGTTTTATTTAGCTACCCACATCGTAAATTTATAAAATGTGTTACTGAAGCATTTAATTTTTTTTTAATAATAATTTTTTGCATCGTTAGGTAGGTAGGCGCAAATTGACCTAACACACATTCTACAATTCATTGCTACCTATAGGTACATAAAATGAATTGGAAAAATGATATTTGCAGCTTTACTAGTATCAATCCAAAAAATATTTACTTCTTATTTTGCAAAAGACAATATCCTAATTTTTTTAAATCACCGGCTATCCTTGATTTAAAATATACCTATAGAATATTTTGTTACCAATAAACTTTCTCGTAGGGTGATAATAGTTACTTCTTACTAATAGACAATCTGTGATAATAATTAAAGCTTGGATGATTGCAGAGGAAAAATGCACAGGAAACCGCTATGAGGAAGCCACATAACGATAACAAAGTTGAACTTCGAAATTACGGATTGAACTAAAAGGCGTGTTCTATTCATACTCTGCTATGTGTGTGTGTTCAAAAACAAGATGGATACTACATTTAGCACATTAAAATGTAATATTTAGTTTTAAAAAAGCAATTAGATCCTGAGATGTTGGAATTTCCACGAATTCCAACATCCACGAACTCCAACTCCATTGTTGGAATTCCTTTGATAATAATACTAGTCTGTACTTTCTGTTGTTACCTCTAGTTTCCATAGTTGTACTATGGTTGTTGTACTCTAGTTGCACTGACCTGTATAATATATACCACTGGACAGGATCACAGATTAATAAGTAGTTACTACCGTAACAGATAAATCACTCCCTAACAAAAAGACCATCACAACTTTTTTAAATGCCTACCGTTTTGCCTCGCCAACTGCTTAGCGGAAAAATATACCTTATTGTTCAAACGTTGAGTTGTTATTGCTCTGCAGCCGCACGCGCCCGCGTGACATTGAAGTAATAGTAATAAAGTCAGGGCTACTACTACTGAGTTTTTCTAGGCCGTCCCAAAATACAAAGCTAATTAAGCCGCTAGTAACTATTTATTAAGTAATTAACTAGTAACTATAAGCTTACAACTTCTCAGTTCAAGTTGATCAGAATAACATGATTTTTAAGATGTAAATAAGTACTAGTAGGTAAAGAGCAATGATAAAAAACCTTGTAGGTACCTAAAGGTTTTCATATTGGTAGGTACTTATTCCTATTTCCACTGACGAGACCAAATAAAAAAGCTTAAATTGTGTATATCATTAGTTCACAAATCCACACAACACAAAGTCGACCAAACAACGAGTTTTGATGAAATAGTCGGAGAGCTCGCTGCTAAATTGTTCTCGACATAAAATTATTTGGCGATACATTATTGTTCTATAGTGAAAAAAATTTTGAACAACGGCGGAGAGTATTTATCCGCAGGTAATGAGAAAAAATTTAAATTCTCCGTATTATATTTTTTAGTTTTCACGGATTTACATCCTTCCACTGCACACGTATTACGAGGCATAATACCTATTATTCTTTCCGAAATGTAAATCAAAGACACGGAACACAATTACTCCTGGCGGAGATCAAAGAAGAAAAAAATAAATGTGAATGCGCGCGCTCGCGTCGGTGGCAACCGCGTGAATGTGTACCTTGGAAAGTACAGCGGCGCGTAGGCACTTAGCGCGCGCAAGTACATGAAGTGAAAGAGGCCTGACAGGATGCTGTCAAATTAGTGTCTAGTTCATTGAAAAATGCCGCCTTTCAGAAGTACCTTGGGGCAAGCCTAGATGGCGCCACAAACGAAATCCATTCTACGTTTTTTTGTATGAAGTTGTCATTCTTCTCTGCTAAGAGTAATAGTGTTCTTTTGTCAATGTCAACGAAACACCGAACTCTTTATTTATACTTTCTTTACTCATAGATTTATACCAATGAGGAAAGAATTACATTATAATAAATAGACTGTTAATTGTACCTATCAGTTGTCCTAATTAAGTTACTTGCCTACATAAATTTCAGCGATGTCTGCAGACCTTTTATCACTTACCAGACGTAAACTCAACGAAGCACTGGGAGATAAATCCTCAAAGTATTTCAACCACATGAAACAATGGTTTCTTATGAAACTTACCAAAGAAGAATTCGATATTGAAGGTCGTGCGTTACTAACTCCAGACCAAGTTCACTATCACAATGAATTTCTACTTGCACTTCTGAACAAGGTGGAAGGATTAGCTCAAGCTTCTATGAACGTTGTTCAGGAGAAATCTAATTCACACCACAGAAACAGAAGACATAAGAGGAACCCCCGTACTTCCGAGAAATCCAACTTCGAACCTGCAGATTTATTAGAATATTTGCCGCCAAATTCACCTCCTGGTGCGGGAAGTGACGGCGTCAAATATACATCACAAGTATGTATTTTTTTTAAATGTCCTATTTGTGATTGCAGTAGATTTAGTAGTGGCAGGGCACATTGTACAAGTAAGTGGCTCCTCTTATAGAAGACCACAGTGAATAACAGAATGTATGCTGTTGTGTTTCAGTAAATGAGTACAGGATGCCATAGCCTATTTCCCTATGCCTTCCAAACCCTTTTAGGGTTGGCAGTGCACATGCAGCACCTGTAGTGTTTTTAGTTTTATAGGCGATATTAACCATCTGCCATATTAAACTCTTGAATGCCAATACTTAGTCACAATGAGTACAAAAGTCACCGATAAGTAAAGTCGCAAAACATTAGTTAAAATGCTTCCTAATAATCCTAAATAAATAAATTTATTTATGAACACAGATCTGTGTTCCAGCATTCAAGAGATTAAGTTGACTATTAACTGACTAGACTTCTGCTACAAAGTTAATTGGATTGGATTGAACATAAACAAATAGAAATGTGAATAGAATTAGAATATTTTATTATTATTTATAATAAAATAATTTTAAGCATAATAAGGTCCCTCGTTGTGCGAGGGGTACCAGCATTTATTTTAACCAAAAAAAAAATTAAGTGGGCTATTAGCCTGTTTGTCAACCTTATAAAATTACTTGCTTATTAGTTATTGCTTATGATTTACTTACTTATTACTTACTAATGACCTATGCCCTGCACTTCACACAGTTGAATCTTTCAAAAATCCTTTTCTCAGCGGAAGCTTACCTTATAAAATAAACCTATGTACAGCTTTCTAGACTTTTAGTTTTGATTAGTAGTTTTGACTGTTATTTGATAGTCAGTCAGGACAAACGATTCTGTAAGACATATAACTAACCGATTCATAATTGAAAGAAAAATTGTGATTATTTGTGAAATGTAAAATTCTTTTCAGGAAATATTTTTACCAGACCATGCATTAGTGGTTGGACGTTTCATGTTAGCCGCTTGGGAGCTTGGCTTGGAAGGAGCTGACGATGAGGCTGCAGACCTAATTGTGGTGGCTGTCCAGCATTTTCTTAAGAACCTGCTCAGTGCAGTGATAAGTCAACGCAAAGGTTATAAAACGCACAACAAGAACTTCATGTATGACGTTGGCAGTGATGTGCCGAACATGTGGCTTCGTAATACCAGCAAACTGTGCGATCCTCAAAGGGGCAGACTAGTTGTTGATGATGCTGTTGATTCATTAGCCCCTAATGTACCGCCTACTATTGATGAGGTTGAATACAATACAGCGTTTGAAATAGCTTGCAGGTAATATATATTTTATTATATTTCTAATATATTATTTACTATATAAATAGTGTTTATGAAGCATTTACAATTGCCTGTCACTGCACTTCTGAGCTTAGTTACATGTGATATTGATTTAATAATGTTGAATTGAATAATATTACTGAATAAAATAAAATATAACCTTCACACGTTTTTGTCAGGTAACATTTTTTTTTAAATATTTCTAATATAATATTTACCATATAAGTAGTGTTTAGAAGCATTTAAAATTGCCCCTCACTTGCACTTTAGAGCAGTTAGGCATTTCCCTTTAAGTTGGACTTACTGTTCTTATGTCACTATAATTTTTATATAAACTTATAAAGTACATAATATGTATTTAAATTGTACTGTGACATATCTTCTAATTTAATAAAATTATCACACAAATATATGTCAATCATATAAATCGTAATTTTGTTGAAGCATATTTGTAAATAGCTTTATAATTTAAAAGTTTTATAGACAACCTATATTTAAATTGTGATGTGAACAAGAATAATACTGTCAGGAGTTTTTCAGTGTCGAATGTTTTTTTTTTTCAGTGCTCCCAGCTCAAATGAAGTTGACATGTTAACATTAGATGACTTCTACAATACCCTCCTTACGCACAGGAATATAATCGCAAGCCATTCAGTGTATGCTGTTAATATGGAAAGGATTGCAATGATGTTAAATCATCCAAGTTATTAAATATTGTTCTAATTTTATTGAAATAATAAAATGTCTTTTTTTACAGAAAGTATTTATTTAAAACAAAAAGGTACAGTCTTGTTATAAAAGAACTTTTTTACTTGTTCTAGACCGAGCTAAAGTGTAATTAGTTAATTTAATACTGAGAAGATATTTTGTACAATGAACAGTTTGTACTTAGTAGTTGTCAATATATTTAAAAATATATTAATAGATTATTTTTTAATAGATCCTATTTAATATGAAAAACACGTTTTATACCTAAAATAAGACATTTTATTTTATACTAGCTGACCCAGCAAACATTGTTTTGCCAAAAAATAAAATTACAAAAAATCAGAGGAGTTTGGTTACAAACACTGATACGAGAATTTTATATAATAAATTTTATAATAACTTATGTATAAAGGCATTTCCAAAAGCACTAAACATATATATGTATAAAGGCATTTTCAAAAGCACTAAACATATATATGTTTAGTGCTTTTGGAAATGCCTTTATACATAAGTTGGAAAAAAAACACCATTTACAAAAAAATGATCAGGTTTGCTGATACGATTGGACGATTCTATACTAAGTGCGAGGTGTTTGACGATGTCTCTTTATGCAAAACTAGTCAATTTTAGGTAATTGTTTGGGTAGGCAGAGACTAGCTAGTGCCCGCGACTTCGTCCGCATTGAAAAATAAAAGATAACATCTAACAAAATATGTAAAGTAATATATCGCTTGACATTATATATTTTCCAAGTGTATGATTGTTATTTTTAGAAAGCTGATGCCCGCGGCTTCGCCCGCTGGAATATTTAGCCTATGTCCATCCATCAAATTCTATTCTAACTATTAGTGAAAGAATTTTTTAAATAGAATTAGTAGTTTCGAAAATGACCTCCTACATACAAATTTTACTTTATAATATTAGTACAGGTTAGTGCGATTTCATTCTTTCAAACTTCAATGTGAAGTTAACATAACGACTGGAGATGAAGTGCTGCTAAATTCGGGTTCTTCGGGTCTTGTTTCGACGACAATTTCCGGAGCAGTCCTTTGCGGTGATCTGGGAATTCTCACTCGGCCCAACTCCTGCACTTCAATGACTTCGGCTTCCGCTTGAGGTCTGTGACCCAGCATATGTCGTTTCCTCCAAGCAACAACACCGAGTACCGCTAGGAACACAACGATGCCTACAATTCCGATAGTGATCCCGGTTGTTGAAGCTGTTGACATTGCATACAGTCCTGATGAAAATTAAATTTGATAAACAAATATAAAACATGAGACTTTCTCACGGCTTCGCAAGCGTGAAAATGTTATAAAATACCGTTAGGAGTAAAAAATAATAATGATCAACCATTTTAATTAAAAATATGCCTACATACCTACTATGTTCCGTAGTTATAAACTGGACGTTAACCATATCCGTGAAATAAAGTGAATAAAATGTAAAATGATGGCTCGCGTGTTGTTTCAATAAGTTAGTATCTAAGTCAATTAAGTCCTTATTGCTTATTCTTTATCTTATCATTTCGGCAGCGTATTTGCATGCTTCTATGGGGTTTACTTATGTTAATAGGCGACGGTAGTTTAAAACGACGGACAAATTAAATATTATAAACTAAATTAAATATTATATGAGCCCAACATGCAATATCTGCTGTGAGTTGCTGATGACTTTGGTATACTACTTGATGCTGTAACATCAGGTCAAGGTTAAAATGTCATGGAAATACCATTGAAGTAACAGTACATGAAATTTCAAATCAATCGATCCCATGGACATCCCTTGGTTAACTAGGAGTGAGCCGATAATCTTCAAACGTCTAAACAGTTCATAGATTAATCATAAGAACCATCTCGATCACTTCAACAATCAACTCAGCTTTCTAACAAAAACAAACCAGATCATAATCGGTCCATCCGTTTGGGAGCTATGATGCTACACACATGTCTAATTCATAACACTCGGCTTTTGCGTCGGAGGTTAAAAAATAACCTTAAATTCACTTTTATATAAGTACTAGCTAGTGGCCCGCTCCCGGCTTCGCCCGGGGTGCTTTTTTGCAATCCAGCCGATAAATTACTTTAAACCGCCATCTGTGAGAACATATAAATTACCTTACCGCCATCTGTGAGAAACCTATGGAACTCACAGATAACTTTTAAAATAAGTTCCATAACAACAGCTCTGAGTTCCGTAACCTTCTCACAGATGGCGGTGTATAACTCGCATATAATAAACAAATAATTTGCAATAAAAAAATATCGCGACTATAAATTGAGATAAAAACTATCCTATCTCTCAATTTGGATCAAACTGCACACAATGTGCAAAATTTGATTAAAATCTGTTCAGTAGTTTCAGAGTTTATCGCGAACAAACATTGTGACACGAGATTTTTATATATATAAGATAAGATTTGAATATTAACGATGTCAAATTTTCATCGCGAAAACTATCTCGTTGAGTACCTTCGACACTGAGGTTGATGACGTCAATATATTCCTTGCCGTCGCCCATTTCAGCTCCACAAATCCAGGGACCAGCATCTTCATACTTGACCCTTCGTATTGTCACAGAACAGTCACCACGGTCCAAACTCCTATATTTCGGAAAATAATATTTGCCCGCGAGAGGTCTGCAAGAAAACATTACATTACTTTATTAGTAAATACGTGAACTAGACATAAGTACTTAATGCTTTATTACGATAATGTTGCAGTTTTAAATAATAATATAATAATATTTTTTAATTGTTCACAAATCTATAAACATATAAGGTATATCATTGATTTAATAATGTTATAAACATACAACTCAATTATCTTAGACCGCTGGTTTCCGAGGGCAAGAAGTTCAATAATATTAGGTACATACACTAGGTTACTCTAGAGAAAATTATCTAGAGATCTCTCTAGAGAAACATTGATTTATCACTTTAATATAACTTAGGAAAGTAATTAATTTTGAAGCCTATTATAATATTCTACTATAAATTGGTCTATCTATCTCGTATCTAATAGTATCTAGTAAATAATAGGCTAAACTAATCTAGATAAAATTAAAAGATTACGACGTGGTCTTAAAACTTACTTATCTATACTAACAGCTGAACCCATACTAAATGGGATGCCATTTGGTGGTTCAAACCGGCAGTAACTCAAAGGTATCCTGCCCTTGATCGCCGTACAATATAAAGTCACTTCTCTTCCATGTATGGCGGTTACATTTTCCTCAACTGCAGCCAAATGGTCTTCTATTCGAAATATAATTTTTCGTTCAATTTCCATTCCAATTTCTTGTGTTCCGATATGACATATCCATTCGCCTACGTCTTTTTTGCTCGCGTTTACTTGCATGGCGCAAATGCCGTTCTTGAGATCCAACCCTGAAAAGCTGTAAGAGAAAGAAACCAGTTTCTTATGACTGCAGTATTTGAATGAATATGATGGAAATATAACTTTTTTTTATTAAAGCTGGGTTTGCTCTTGGCCAGCATCTTAGCGTGTAGCAAAGACGAGGCCGATGATGAAGCGAGCTCACCCAGAAGATGCCTATTCGCTCGAATTTTGAAAAGATTTGGGTTAGGTATATGAGCTTGGAAACAGACGCCGGCAGGAAGTTCCAAACTTTAGCAGTGCGGATTATAAAGGATGTTTTAAAGCGCTTGGTCCAAAAAAGGGGGATTTCGACAAGATGAGAATGGTAACCAGCCGTAGGTACCTACGTCTGAAAGTCCCATAGAATATTGGATAATGATGGACATAAAATGTGCTTCTAGTAATGGTAGATGGTAGACTTTATAGTTTTCAATTTTATGAGTACGCGTCGGTCATTACTTGTATTGTAATTCAATTGTGTAAAAGCATTTAAAGGCAGCTTACATGTTATTTGTTATTCAAAATAATAGTAATTTGGTAAAATAGTATAGTAAATACGCTCGGCCTTCATGTGATGGGGACCTGTCAGAGCTATCCATAATAACAGGTGAATGGAAAAAAATCGGTTATAACTACTAGTGATACTATATTAGGAATAGATGGACTGGAGCGGGCTAAGTGAAGTCAGGCTTTTAGCATATTTTGTTTATCACATCTTGAGGTATATTTAGATAAAATAACCTAATGGCATTATTTACTCGTTTACTTAATGAGCCATCAATAAATGGTTCCGTAGATAATCCTGGTTCATTAAAGAGTGCCGCCATTTTTATTTGATTTTTAAAATAAGTATCACTAGTAATAGTGACATTGATCGTAATCATTTTGGAATCACATTTACAGTTTTACTCAAGTTATACCTACACATAGAGGCGTACTTGAGTACTGAAGTACATTAATAGGTTATATACATGTCTTTGCAAGCTGCGTATACCTACCTCATTAATTAACCGACAATATAAAAATAACATTTCATTAACCACGAATTAGATATATATTAAATTCATGGTAGGTATATCTACTAATGTAAGTTTTGGCTGATTTTCAGTTTTTACTAAAATCGAAATGTAATTTGATCCGCTAAACATAATAGGTAGGTACAATGCGGTCATGAAATAAAGAATGACGAGGTGCAGGTCCAAGAGGTAGCCGAGGCAGTAAGTTATAGTTTTCTACACAATTCAAATCCAAATGAATAATATACTAGCTTAGGGCCACTGCTTTGCTCCAATGAATAGTTAAAAAGTATCCGATACTTTTATCCTGTTAGAACTTAAGTAGGTATGGCTGTCGCATAAAACCAGATTCACAAAACCGGGATCCATTAATCTCTGTACGCTGGATTCAATACCAAGTGTCTTTATAAAACTTTCATTTATAAAATTGTTAAGATTTAAAATTGGTAAGATTTTATGATTATCATCCTTACAAATGCATACCTTGCGCCATTTTTCCAGTGGGTTGAATAAATAAAGAAGATTCTATTAACGCTTCATTTCTGCTTACTTCAAAAACCACCGATAAACTAAAAAGTAATATAATGTGCCGATAACACCAAAATTATAATTCATAAACTCGGCGGTTATCACACTTTACAATTTGAAGGATTCCAATTTAGGAACCTAAGTAGTGAACCAGTGGTCACACTACACTAAATTGATTTCTAAATCGAAGACATAGAATTGAAAATAGATAAAATCTAAATTGGATACAATCTATTCTAACTGCGATTACACTTTTCAATTTCCTAAATTGGAATCCTTCAAATTGTAAAGTGTGATAACCGTTTAGATACTTACGAATATCTAGTCCCATTTGGATGAATGAATCCACAGTACGATAACGAGTTATCTGATTTACAATTAATACGAACCATCTCATTCTCGAGGGCCAATATCATTTGAACGCCATTCACCTCTAACTCCTTATAACCTACAAGAACACAATAAATAAATAATATTATTTAGCTACACTAATTTTTAATTTCACAATTTTTCACTGAAATATCACAAATAAAATATCTCACCGGCCACCATATTTTTATTTGTAGCGTAATAAATTAGAAAAATACACAACACTAATTTAATTCTCATTGTATTTTTATATAAATATTTTTTTTAATTATATTGTGTAGAAGTAGTGAGAGCGGTCGTTAAAAATCTTACTACCCTCACCAGTTTGGAGATAAAAATGTGAGACGACAATCAATAGGTCATTGTTTCACGGGTCTATTTTCGATAACACAGTATAAGTACCTATGTAAACAAAATTATTATTTTTCTTAATTATTTATTTATAAATATGTATAACATTAACATTGTATCTGGCTAACCAAACGAGATAATTATCCTGTATTTTTGTAGTAGAGGGCCAAGCAAAATTATTGATATTATCTTAATATGATCAGCAACTCACTTGATGGTAGTTGCCTACTATAAAGTGGACCGTCAGGCTGCTTGCCGACTTTTGTCCGCTTTTTTGTTTTTTTTTGTCCGTCTATCTGTATGTGGGCTCTAATCTCGGAAAATTGTGAACGGATTTTATTCCTGTTTGCATCGATAGGAAGAGAATTTCCGAGGATGGTTTATATGTATATATTTATTCGATATCTTGTTTAAATTTGCCGAATTATTACGTTTTTTGACAAAAAAGGGGGAAAATTATCAGTTTAAAATGGCAGTGTACGCGAAGTACACCGCAACACTCGCATAAACCCGTAGTAAATTGAAATGCAGATAGTAAATTTTACGACGCCATTTATGCCCGAAGCGTGCGCTATTGATTGCGGGTCCCGCTGCACCGACGACGGCGGCAACAAGTAGAATCGCGCGGATCGCCTTGGCGGGCTTCGCCTGCGCGCTGCGCTCTGAATTAGTGGACGCGCCCAGAACCTTTTTGGCTTTCTTTTTTTTTTTCACTTGGTATTAAGTTTTAAAGTTGTTTTTTTTATGTTTACTTATACCTACTGCAGTTGTTATTTCTCCTTAAATAAATTCTTATATGAAGTAATTATATAACGCAACAGCTCGTTTCTGGTTTGTGTCCATGGCGGTCTGGGACTTAACTGAATAATCATGATCGTAAATAATCGCCCGTATTGCGATCATGGCCTGCCAAGTTGCACAAAACTCCGGTCTCGTGAGTTTAGAAATAAAACAGACAGACTTCGCGGTGGGCCCGGGTTAAAATCGCTCAAGTTCTAAGCTAGGCTCGTTTAGACACGCGGGAATCACGCAGTTGCAAATCGTGCGGATTGGGACCGCAAAATTGACGTGCGCGGATAGCGTTTTGGAAATGGAATTCGACGAAGAAATACTATGTTTACTGTGGTTGCTTATAAAAAAAGGAAAAGAAAAATGCAATATTGGGCGCGGCGCCCGCGCGATTCTATTATTATGGAGCCTCTTCTCAGCGTTCAGTAGCGTTGCGGGCACCGTGCGATTTGTACGTTAATTTGGGATATGTTGTGAATATGTACTAGTCGATCACTTAATACTGGATGCACCCACTGCCTTCATCTTTAACTTTATGAGTAACCTAAGTAAATATACTTCGTAACAACCTAAGTAACTTCCATTTTCAAGCTGAAACACAATCGCTTACTAACCACCTCCTGTCTGCATACATAACACAATTTTGTGGTAGGTACCAAACTGCATGATTTGCAATCGCGCGTTACCCGCTTGTCTGTACGAGCCCTTAGTTAGGTGAACAATATTGAATTGAATACAGGTTGAAACAATGTATGACAAAAATAGGTACTTAAATAGATCTACAAAAAAACCGGTACAATATACCTAAATGTCAATGTTCTAAGTTTAACTTAGGTAACCATTTTTATTTTTAAAATAATGAAAAAATAAATAACGTTTTTCGTGAAGTTATTTTAATCGATATGGTGTTACTTACCATATCTAAATAAATAATTTAATAGTTTGTTTACACCTTGTAATATCTTAGGAGTAATCTAAACATAATAATATAATAAAATCGTAAACGAGCCGTCTCTGTAAATTAAATTTTTTTTTTCAAAAAAAAACAATTTGTACACGTACTACGTTACCGAGGTTAAAAAAGATTTTAATTTTTGTCAGTTTGTCTGTGCGTTTGTGCACGATGTTCTTAGAAACGGCTTAACCGATTTGAATCCGGTTTTCCCTGATTTATTGATGATTATCTGGATTAAACTATAGGCAATTATATTTTTCAATATCATTGACTATAGTATACTTATTTTATCCTCGAACGATTTTAGGTTCCTGTGGAATTTAAAAAAAAAAAAACAAACTACAAACGAAATTGCGGACACCAGCAAGTAGCAAAATAAAATTATTATTCATTTTCACATAACTTTGTTCTTCGTAAGAATTCTTTGATATTTATTTTAAAATTATTTTTAAAATGGACAGTGAACAAGTTCACGCTTAGTAATTACAAAATTTACTATTTGCGAATTCAATACACAGAAACTCAGAAATTCTGAGTCAGAATTCAATACTCAGGAAAACTAGAAATTATATCATTTCTATTAGTTATATCATTTCATTTTATTTTTTTAATTACTCTAGTAACTAGTACAATGTTTAGTTATTAAATAAATTAGCAAGTAAATAACAACAAGTTTATTACATTCACACATTCATAAACGAAACATTTGCACATAATTATTTCCATCTGAATCAATTCAATCATTTTCATTTTCTTCTATGTCTTGTGACGGAGCCTTTTTTTCTGCTCTTCTCATTTTTATCTGTAGACAACTCGTTTTGCAATTGCTTCAGCATTTTTGGCGTAATTAGACCCTGAAAGGAATAAAACAGTTAATTGTCCACTTGATGATAGGTGGTTACCGTCGCCTATAAGGAAATGGGCTCTGGCATCTCTCACTCACTCACCGAAACACAAAATCACACGTTCTGTTATTTCACTGTGGTCTTCTGTGAGGTGGTGTGGTTACTGCCGCCAGACGGACTGTCCAAGTGACTGAGTCACTTTGAATATAATTTGAAAAAGTTACCTTGGCAACGAGCATTGCGGACAATTTCCCTTTATTGTCGTCCCGAGAGTCTCGCGAGTGATTCGACATTAGCTTCTTGATTTTGAGCGGAAGCGCTTCCGGAGACGCGTCGCCTTTCTGCAGTAAGAACTCCGAGTTTCGTAGCAATCTGTTCAACAATTTTAATACTAATTTATACTAATATTATAAAGAGGAAAGATTTCGACAGTCCATACGTATATCGAAAATGAGAAATATGCATATTTCACTTTTTTGCTTAAATGGTCCTAATTTTACTTAAAAACCGTCTATTTATTAATATGTACTTTTAGTAATTTCGTAACGTACATAATCGACCATTCCGTCGATTAATGTCGCTTGCCATATAAAAGTTTTTATAGAAAGTAACTTCAAACGCCTCTACTGAAAAATCGAACTTTTCAAGTTTCGATTCTTAGAGACCGTCGGATTTTGTTTGTTTGATTGAATTGTATAGACTCCGAAACTACTGGACCGATTTGAAAAATTCTTTCACTGTTGGGAAGCTATATTATCAGCGAGTAACATAGGCTATATTTTATAAATTTACGCGGACGAAGTCGGGTGCAAGAGCTAGTTTTAGTAATAAAAATATTTAAATAAACTGCCTGGCCTGGCCCACTACAATACCCACACCAGAGACAATTTTGAAAAATTAATTTCTCTAAAGCACCTTAAGGCCCGGTTTCGGAGACGCGCCGCGCGAAGTTTAGGTTTTTAGCGTTACTCTCACAACGATCGAGGCTCGCGCATCGCACGCACACACGTACGTATGCATAGAGCAAGAGCCCACGACGGCCAGATTTTCGTTATTTTATAAAAGCTAAAAGTTTCTAGGTGCATGTCCCCAACACAGGTATTAAAAACCAGCGAGGACCAGCAGACTCAGCCGGGTAGTGCTTGGGCTCATCGGGGACGTCTCCCCGAGATAAAAAATTTGACGCCCCCCTCGGACCCCCCCGGCCGTAACTCGGAAATGACGCGGCGCAGTGGGGTCGTGTTTGTGCTCATCGGAGACGTCTCTCCGACATTAAAAATTTGACGCCCCCCTCGGACCCCCCCGGCCGTAACTCGGAAACGACGCGACGCAGTGGGGTCGTGCTTGTGCTCATCGGAGACGTCTCTCCGACATAAAAAATTTGACGCCCCCCTCGGACCCCCCCGGCCGTAACTCGGAAACGACGCGGCGCAGTGGGGTCGTGTTTGTGCTCATCGGAGACGTCTCTCCGACATAAAAAATTTGACGCCCCCCTCGGACCCCCCCGGCCGTAATTCGGAAACGGCGCAACGCAGCCAAGTCGTGTTTGGGCTCATCGGGGACATCTCGGAGACGAATTTTTTAGAGTAGACCAAATTTCAAATTTTGACAGTTGCGGTCTACTCAGTAGACCATGGTCAACGGTTTTAGATAAACGGTTGCGTGTTGGGTATCATTTGAAAGGTCTCAACGAGGGTGACCAATTTTACTCCCCCTTTTTACTTACCCCCAATTCTTCACGAATTACAAAAAAAGACCCAAAACCAAACCAAAACAATTAACTATGGCAAATGACAACACCTAACTCACAACCGCGCCCTCGCGGGCTGCTTGCAGACCGCGGTAGCAAGCACGATCTAGTTAGTGTATAATTATTATTTTAGTTGCACAATACAAAATGAAATTGTTATTCCCAATTACAAAAATTATATATTGTACTGAAAACGTTTGTAAGCATTTTTAATTTTCAAACTGGAGTCAATTATATGATCCTGAGCATGAGTTTGTATAAATCAGAATAGATATGGTTATGCACAGGGTAAGTTAAAATGTCGTTTAGGGGTATAAGAACACGATTTACTTTCCAATAAAACCGTAAAACTGCCGTAAAATCATTATACGCTTTGCGTCTTCAAAGTGCGGACGTGTGTGGAACTTTCCTTGCGCCCAGAGCTACGCTCGGGCTTTCGAGAACGTTCCATATGTAGTAAATTTACCATGATGATTATGTAAAAAAATCTGACTCCTAGAAAACTTAGGATCTCCTTAGATTAGAACTTATGGCATACTGTTCCTTACAAACCTTCTTTGTAATTCATCAGTTGCATTCGGTTCCAAATCTTTCGACGCGCTTTGCACCCTTGCTTTCCTCTCTTCCATTGATTTAATAATATAAGGCGGATCTCGTATTTGCATGCACCGAGAATGCCGTGGGTTTCTGGCCTGATAGAAATCTTTCTGTAAAGTTTCTAGCTGCGGAGATAAATAGTTCCGAGGAGTAATTTTTTAGTTGCGCAGTTTACATCATAATTTCAAGATCAAAGACGACATAGGTATTTGAAATTTGGCGTGATCTTTTGACACTAATGATATTAGGTTTGACAGATGCGCCATCATGCGTTTCGTTATACGCAAATGGGATTTGGTCATTTTTATTATTTAGGTTTCAAAATACTATTTAGTGCTTTGTCTCCTCATAATTTATAAATAAGAGCATGTTGTTTAGTTCTACGCTATTTAAATACTAGATCGTGCGTGCTGCTGCGGTCTGCAAGTAGTCGTGGGGGCGCGGTTGTGAGTTGGGTATTGTCATTTGCTATAGTTAATTGTTTTGGTTTGGTTTAGGGTCTTTGTTTTGTAATTCGTAAAGAATTGGGGGTAGGAGACTTTTACTTAAAAGGGGGAGGGAGAGGGGATTAGTTTCAATTGATCACCCTCGTTGAGACCTTTCAAATGATACCCAACACGCAAGCGTTTATCTAAAACCGTTGACCATAGTCTACTGAGTAGACCGCAACTGTCAAAATATGAAATTTGGTCTACTCTAAAAAATTCGCCTTCCCGAGAGCCGTCTTAGATGATTCCAAACACGACCCGGGTGCGTCGCGCTATTTCCAAGTTACGGCCGGAGAGGTTGGAGGGGGGTTCAAATTTTTTATCTCGTCAAGACGTCTCCGATGAGCCCAAACACGACCCCACTGCGTCGCGTCGTTTCCGAGTTACGGCCGGGGGGGTCCGAGGGGGGCGTCAAATTTTTTATCTCGGAGAGACGTCTCCGATGAGCACAAACACGACCCCACTGCGTCGCGTCGTTTCCGAGTTACGGTCGGGGGGGTCCGAGGGGGGTGTCAAATTTTTTATCTCGGAGAGACGTCTCCAATGAGCACAAACACGACCCCACTGCGTCGCGTCGTTTCCGAGTTACGGCCGGGGGGGTCCGAGGGGGGCGTCAAATTTTTTATCTCGTCGAGACGTCTCCGATGAGCACAAACACGACCCCACTGCATCGCGTCGTTTCCGAGTTACGGCCGGGGGGGTCCGAGGGGGGTGTCAAATTTTTTATCTCGTCGAGACGTCTCCGATGAGCCCAAACACGACCCCACTGCGCCGCGTCATTTCCGAGTTACGGCCGGGGGGGTCCGAGGGGGGCGTCAAATTTTTTATCTCGTCGAGACGTCTCCGATGAGCCCAAACACGACCCCACTGCGCCGCGTCATTTCCGAGTTACGGCTGATGGGGTCCGAGGGGGGCGTCAAATTTTTTATCTCGTCGAGACGTCTCCGATGAGCCCAAACACGACCCCACTGCGTCGCGTCGTTTCCGAGTTACGGCTGAGGGGGTCCGAGGGGGGCGTCAATTTTTTTATCTCGTCGAGACGTCTCCGATGAGCCCAAACACGACTCGGCTGAGTCGCGCCGGACAGACAGGGCAGTTTAAGGGAGGGGGAAGGGTTTTTCCAAAATTTTTGTTTTTTCGTTGCCCCGGTAGACCTTTACCGTCGTCTCTTATGTGGGTGGAAATCCTGCCATATATGGTCACACTGAACGAAGGTCTGGCCTTGGGCTCTTGGGCTATAATTTCAACATCAAAGACGACATATTTGACATTTTTTGTGTAAGTACACGGTTTTATCACGAACTGTCAGTGCGGCGCAAAGCGACGTGCTCTCACTTCGGAGGCGCATGGCCGACTGAACCAGACTGAACCGTGGCCCGAGCGTGATTTCATAATAATAGCCTTCATAGTAATTTGTATGAAGATTTTGAGCGAAAAAATTGGGCAAGTTTGTGATTTTTTTACACAAAATAGGAATATGTTTATTAAGAAATGAAGATTGCATCTATTTTTTTATAGTTTTAACTTTATTATTTGATAAAATTCATTTAATAATTCTTGATACTTACCGACACAATTGTAACAAAACGGGAGTGCGATTTACACGTTTTTAGTGATTTTATGGATTTTTTTTACACTTATCCATAAGCATTATCTTAAATTCGAATGTTTCAGCAAAAAGTAACATTCATTGGCTAGCTGTGTTATTTTTTTCAAGGTTGTGGAGCATCGTTTACTATATAATTCTTTTACAATCCCGACCCTCGATTGCCGTAAGGGACCCTTAACCACTCGACCAAACTTCCACGAACATGACTACGAAATTTCCATAATTAATGTTCATTATATTGAATCGAAATAACTCTGCCAAAGTTGTTATATTATTATAATTGAATTATTTAAACGAAAATAATGAAGTATTACAAACCACTAATATTTCGAAGGGTCAGTATTAAATGAGTAAATTCTGTTCACCTTGTGATTTGAAATATTCCTTGTTGTATAATGGCGTCTAATTCTTTCTCCATGTCACGCACTAATTTCGCGTCCGGGAACATGTCTGGAAACCTATAGCTGAAAAAGGAAAAAAAAATTTTTTAGCCTAAAGACTAGTTGATAGTTGTAAGAGGATGGTTCCTGTATAGTTACTGTCACCTTAAGACATGACTGCAGAACTATTGAAACTAAGCCATACCTTAACCATAAATAGAGGTCCAGGACATCAAACACCGACTCGAGATGCACCAGATCCATGATGGTTTTGGGGGATGGAAGAGGCCAGTCGACCGCGTTGCAAATCCAATTCTTGTTTATCGGCTCATTGCGACTGTACTGACGGACCATCTATACGCAAAACAAAAATGTTTTTACACAAAATTAATTTGGAAATATTTTAATTTAAAATTAAGTGCTAATGTGCTTAATGAATTGGATTTCCATTTTTGCTAACCAATTAACGCCTATGGCTAAGCTTGCTTTAATAGGCTACGGTAACCGGTAACGGTAACGGTACGGCTATTAAAAATACCGTCAGCCTGCCTGCCAATCTTCACATTCAAAAGCACACGAGTTTGCCTTCCATGAGTATGAGCCATGAGCCTTCACGAGTATGCCTTTGAGCACACGATTTCTAATTTTCCAATTTAAAAATTATAAATATCATTATAATTTATACACTATTCAGTGCGACACCAATCCGAACCTTGTCCAGTGGAGCCGAGTAAACCCGATTCAGCGTCACCGATCCGAGCGTGACGGTTCACTTACATTCACTCCTCAGCAAAACGCGCATAAACAAGTTTACACTTTAAAATACCACCTCTTTTTTGATCTGAGGAGAGAGAGAGAGAAGTTATAAATAACGAAGGGTACCTTGAGGAAGGTAAGTTCTATCAGTTGACGGGTACCTTTAGGAAGGTGGCCGTGACGAAGGGCAGCTTGTTGTTGATGGGAGCGCAACAGAAGACGTACCGCGCGCGCAGCGGAATCGGAACGTGCTCGATCATCTCCGCTATGAACTTGAACGCCTCCGTGTTGCACATCACGTACAGGGTCGCGTCAACCGTGCAAAGGTGCACGAATATGTCCTGAACAACACACATTACACTGTCTTAGATGTTATTAAACCATTTTAACATGTTGCAGTAAAACCATTTTTTTAAGCGCCGTACAAACGTAAGTTGTATACAACATCAAGTTACAAACGAACGTAACTTTTGTGTCTTGTGTTTGATACAAGATATCAGTGAATATTTTAATGACTGCAACCATCGAAGTAATACAACTATGGAATTTGCGTCACAAATGCCAAAGCGGCACATAAAAAGTACACCTAAAACGGAATCATGGCGGAATTTCGCCTTCGCGCGTCGATGGTAAAAGGTAGTACCAATTTCTACTATTGATTTTAAACTCCAATGTGTTGACGTAAAGTCACATTTTCTATGCTCTACGCATTTATGTCACTTTTAAATGTTCCATAAAGTTCGCAGTGTTTTGTATGGCGTGCGAAATCCATAGTTGTAGTACATTAATGACTGCAACAGAGACGATGGTAAAGAAATTTGGCCTTACCATGAGACTGCTGAGACTGGCGTGAGGTAGATGGTAGGCGTACAGTTCCATTTGTTCTGCAGTCGGATGCAGGCCAGCCTGCGTCACGGGTTCGGGGGACTTGGAAAGAAGAGTCTTGAGGGTTATCAGGTCATCGGGCCTGTACGCTGTCACGTATCCCGTCTCCCACACGCTACCGTATCTACCGGCACGACCTAATACATTTATTGTTGTTTTCATACCATATTGTTTTTCTATTATATTTGAAATATAGTGGCAGACAGGTTGACAGTCCACTTGATGATAGATGGCTGTCGTGGCACATAAGCACAAGGGGAAACATAACGTCAGAATAAACTCACGTATATAATCTAGTGTGATAGCCACTAGATGATGAACTAGATGATAACTTACCAATCTAGCTATCAAGTGGATGGTCAGCCTTCCTGCCTTATTATGATAAAAAATTACATCATGCAGAAGAATACGTGGTATCACTAATAAGTACATAAAATCAATTTATTTATATAATTTTAGTTGAGTTTTGGCTTATGACTAATGACGTTACAACTAATTTGAGTAAATAGCGCTTATTCCTTACTTGTTAGTTATATTTAGTTCATTAAAAAAGTAAAACATGCATAGATTAATTAATTAATTAAAATTTTGACGAAAATATTTTACCTGCAATCTGTAAAGCTTGTGATATACTAATTACATCCATTTCCTTATCTCCGTTCTCATTTAAAACTGGTTTTATTAAAGAATAAAATATTATTCTTCTTATACTCCTGCAACATATATATTTTTTAATCATTCTGAATTCTAAAATCTATATTTTGAGCAAAGCCAAATTTCAAATTAGGAACAACTAACTAGACAATGAATATTATTTAGTCGTTGAACAAAACTTTTCGGCTGCGTTCCATTAGTAAGCATAGCAGTGCCTACAGTGCTATAATTGTTTAAATTATAGCACTGTTAGAATCCTTTCAACACTGCTCGAAACCTTGCCAATATAAAAATACTAGATATGAACTGCGGTGTTACCAATGTTTTATTTTAAACTAGCTCGCGCCCGCAACTTCGTTCGCGTTGAAAAATAAAAGATAAAGCCTGACATACATTGACACCTGACATTCTACTTTTGCCAAGAGTTGGATATCTGGAGCGAACAACTTTGCCCGCATGTGGAGATTATTAAATTTGTTGGCTCAAGCCTAAAGGGCAACTTACAAATTGATTCCAAGTCCTATAGCATCTGTAGCGACCATAATCTTACAAGAACTTTCCGGGTCGTTGAATTTGCTCGCTTGTGCTAACTTCGTACCGGGCGGAAGACTTCCATATATCACAGCTACTTCGTGACCTCTGCAATCAAAGAGAATAATAACTTACTATTAAATATTTGGGCTTAATAGAAAGTCGGGGGTGGGGGGGTGGGGGGGGGGGGTTTTAGTTTATAATTTTAATTATATAATATAGCTTGTTTTATTTTTATTGTGGAATTTAAAAAATACCAGTTACTTTTTAAATAATACCAAGAAGCTATAATCAGGCCTCTTTCACTTCATGTACTTGCGCGCGCTAAGTGCCTACGCGCCGCTGTACTTTCCAAGGTACACATTCACGCGGTTGCCACCGACGCGAGCGCGCGCATTCACATTTTTTTTTTTCTTCTTTGATCTCCGCCAGGAGTAATTGTGTTCCGTGTCTTTGATTTACATTTCGGAAAGAATAATATGTATTATGCCTCGTAATACGTGTGCAGTGGAAGGATGTAAATCCGTGAAAACTAAAAAATATAATACGGAGAATTTAAATTTTTTTCACTATAGAACAATAATGTATCGCCAAATAATTTTATGTCGAGAACAATTTAGCAGCGAGCTCTCCGACTATTTCATCAAAACTCGATGTTTGGTCGACTTTGTGTTGTGTGGATTTGTGGACTAATAATATACACAATTTAAGCTTTTTTATTTGGTCTCGTCAGTGGAAATAGGAATAAGTACCTACCAATATGAAAACCTTTAGGTACCTACAAGGTTTTTTATCATTGCTCGTTACCTACTAGTACTTATTTACATCTTAAAAATCATGTTATTCTGATCAACTTGAACTGAGAAGTTGTAAGCTTATAGTTACTAGTTAATAATTACTTAATAAATAGTTACTAGCGGCTTAATTAGCTTTGTATTTTGGGACGGCCTAGAAAAACTCAGTAGTAGTAGCCCTGACTTTATTACTATTACTTCAATGTCACGCGGGCGCGTGAGGCTGCAGAGCAATAACAACTCAACGTTTGAACTATAAGGTATATTTTTCCGCTAAGCAGTTGGCGAGGCAAAACGGTAGGCATTTAAAAAAGTTGTGATGGTCTTTTTGTTAGGGAGTGATTTATCTGTTACGGTAGTAACTACTTATTAATCTGTGCTATAATATTATGTTATGGGAAGCAAATAGTTGGACTGACCTCTGTTCAATGGCTCGACTTACACTGTAAATGTCGTTCTTATTGAAACATACAATACAGTCGCCAGGTTTCACATTGTCCAACGAGCCCAACGGCGCGTCCTCTACTTTCAATTCTGTCAACCTTTTGTATGTACGCACCTGTAATTTTTGTAAATTAAATCATTACACAAAACTATAAGAATAAACGGTAACTCACTGCATAAACATAGCAGTGTTTTCTTAAAGAATACAGATTTAGCAGGATCTTTGTTAACTAAGTTAGGTTTGGTTAGGTTATCAATGGTACTACATCGGTCCGTTAATAAACATTCTTTCACGGCATTAATACTTTACTATAGTAAAGTAAAGAGAACTATAGTAACACAGAGCTATGGTACATTTTTTCTTTTTCTTTTTAAGTTCTGCATTCTGTTTGTAATATATTGTTCTAATTCCTATGAAAAATGAATACAATTATTTAAAAAGGAAATAAAAACCATATGGACTAAACTTTTAGGTTCATGTCAATAGATTATGAAACAGTTTGAACACAGTATCAGTGGTGTCATTTCTTTAAAATAACGACATTGCTATTGAAAAACTATGACAAATATTTTAAGCAATTCACCATGTTAATAATCTATGGTAGGATTAATAACATAGGAGTATTTATAGGGTTTAGAGCGTTATACAGCAGAAAATCGAATTAATTCGAAATAAAAATAATACCTCTAATTCTTCTCCAGTTGTGTTGCATATTTCCTCTATGAGATTTATAGCACCAGCCTCACCACATAAATGTATTTCCTCTGCTTGAAGACCTAAAATTATATTAAATTAAGGCTGATAACGGCAAAGTAACTGACAAGAGGAACTATGGAGAAAACCTATATCCAGAAATTCATGCTAACAGTTACAAAACTTTTCAGTATTTTCAGATTACTAAATTTTCAAAAAGGATTTTTTTTAGTACCTATTTGCCATTTACATATTATATATTATTATTATTGTTTTTAAATGCTTATTTACCCAATATGGCTCTCGTCCACGCCCATCCTCTACTTCTGTCGCCAATTATTTGAATCTCATCTATAATAGCAACCTCATCTGTAATTCAAAAAGTACAAATTTAATTTTAATAAAATAATTTGTTAAATCTATCATGGGTTAACAGATAACTTCGCCGATTGCCGGTCCCAAGCCCGGATGAGAAAGGAGGAGGGTTGACTCGAGAAGAGACAAAACCTCGCCGTAAAGCTGTCAACGCCGAACCTCGGGCGGCGGCAAATAACCCGACACTGTAGCCGGCCTAACCAGCAGGCTTAAAGGAGGTGAGGAAATGCCCTCTTTTACTACACCGTAAGCCGTTGGTCATGTCTCACCGGAACGGGGGTCTTGGCTTAACCGCCAGGACCGCGAGGTAGAAAGCCTCTATAAAAATTCTCCCCCAACCCTACGGTATGACGCGCGCCAAGAGGGTGAGTGGCTGAGGGGTTTCTCAGTCGCAAGCGGCCTCCGATACCTGGGGACCTCGGAGTGTATATACCCTTAGTCGGTAACGGGAAGGCCGACTGGACGTTTAAATCCCGTATCTACTCGTGGGAACAATATGGACGAAATTATAACGACATCATTGTTTTCCGGTTTGGATCTCGATGATCCATCAGAATCAGGCTCGCCTGGAGGACGCTACGACGCACCCAATATAGCCTTGATTAAAGAGGCTGACACGGGTGAGAGGCTAGACCATGGGCAATCAGTGGACTCAAATGCCGCTGAAATGCCTACGGCAACAGACTCGGTCCGTGACAGCACAAAAGACAGGAGACAGTAGGAAATATATAATAATGAGGGTGATTCAAATCAACCTTCATCATGCTATGGCCGCCACCGCAGTGCTAGAGCGCCTTCTCCTGCGGGGTGAGGTTGATATCGCCCTCATACAAGAGCCCTGGACCCTAAATAGTACGGTTCTGGGACTCCAGTCTGCAGGTAAAATACTTTATAATACCTGTGGCTCAAAGCCCAGAGCTAGCATAGTTTTCAACAAAAACATTGAATGTTTGCCAGTGCCAGAGTTATGTACTGACGATATGGCGGCAGCTTTTGTCAACATCAAGGGCAGGGAGGGAACTCGCATCATCGTCTGTTCTGCGTACCTACCTTTTGAAGGACACGACCCCACGGTGGAGCTTGCGCGAGTGGTGGCGTACGCGCATCATCACAAAGCCGAGCTACTTGTTGGAGCCGATGCCAATGCCCATCACGTAACGTGGGGCAGCAGCGACACAAACAATAGAGGGGAGTTACTACATGACTTTCTCTTAGTTAACTGTTTACAGGTACTCAACAGAGGGAGCAAGCCGACCTTCGTGACAACTGTAAGACAGGAAGTTTTAGACATAACCTTCGCCACTGACAATATGGCCAAGTTCATATCAAACTGGCATGTCAGTGAGGAAAGCTCTATGTCTGATCACAGACAAATTCGTTTTGATCTAGCAACATGTACAAAAGATCAAACTGTAACGTACAGGGACCCGAAAGCTACAGCCTGGGATGTTTATAACAACAAACTAAGGCAAAATCTTGAGGACTTCCCTAAAAGTATATGTACACCGGAGGAGCTAGAACTTGCAGTGGAGGCTATCACGAGGGCAATAAGGAGTGCCTTTAAGGAAAGCTGTCCACTCAGAACGAAGCACTCCAAAAGGAATGTACCCTGGTGGAACTCAAGGCTCAAGAAGCTACGAGAGAAAACCAGACGTTTATTCAACAAGGCAAGAAGAACTCTTGAATGGGAGAACTACAAGAATGCCTTGACTGAATATAATAAGGAGATAAGGAAGTCCAAGCGTGCTGCTGCTGCATGGAGGAAGCTCTGCGAGGAATTAACACAAATGCCTCAAGGGGCTAGAATCCATAGATTGCTCGCGAAGGACAAGCCTAGTCAATTAGGGCTGCTTAAAAGACCTGATGGCTCCTTTACGAACACTGAAGAGGAGACTCTTCAGCTGCTGATTAAAACTCACTTTCCAGGGGCTCGCAACTTTTCGATCGGGTCAGACACAACGCCTTTACACCAAAGGCCTCGAAACGAGGACCGAAACAGAGCGGCTGTTCTCATCCGACCAAATGTTGTGAAATGGGCTATTGGTTCATTCAAGCCCCTGAAATCTAGTGGTGAAGACGGACTGTTGCCCATATTATTACAAAAACGCATAGACGTACTCACGCCGCATCTGGTAAAAATCTACCGGGCAAGTTATGCCTGGGGATATATACAGGAACAATGGACCCGGGCTAAGGTATTATTCATACCAAAGGCAGGGCGGAAGGACTATGCTCTGCCTAAGTCCTTCAGACCAATTTGCCTAACGTCCTTTATGCTTAAAACTTTAGAAAAGATTCTAGATAAATACATAAGGGACAAAGCCCTGGCCCTGAAACCCATTCATTCCACCCAGCACGCCTATCAGAAGGGAAGGTCCACTGAGACTGCCCTGGTTCAACTAGCTGACAGGGCGGAAAGGGCTCTGGATGATAAACAGATAGCTCTGTGTGCATTTTTGGATATAGAAGGCGCTTTTGACAATACTCCCACCAACACACTAGTGAGGGGACTACAAAACAAAAATGTGGACCCGACTACAGTTAGGTGGGTGAAGGCCATGCTATCCAAACGTAAAGCGAAAGTCGAACTACACGATACAGCGCTTACTGTAGCAACTACAAGAGGATGCCCGCAGGGCGGTGTTCTCTCGCCACTGCTCTGGACTCTTGCAGTTGATCAGCTTCTGTGTAGGCTGGCGGAACAGAAGATCGACACCCTAGGTTATGCTGATGACCTAGTGGTGATCATAAGAGGCTTCTGCCAAAGCACAATTTCGGCCCTACTACAGAAAGCCCTAAATATCATTTGCGAATGGTGCACAGCAAATGCACTGACAGTAAACGGTGACAAAACCGTTATAGTTCCGTTTACCAAAAAGAGGCTGCTGGACAAATTAAAGCCACCTCTAGTAAATGGCAAACAAGTTGAATTTTCCTCAGAGGTCAAATATCTGGGAGTTACTTTCGACCAGAGACTAACGTGGAATGCACACATTGGAAATGTGATTAATAAGGCTAAGGCAGCTTTATGTATCAGTCGTCGAATGGTAGGGAAGAGTTGGGGCCCGTGTCCAAAGCTCACCTACTGGCTGTACACTGCTATTGTGAGGCCGATGATCGCATACGCCTCTATAGTATGGTATAGAAAAGCCAACCAGAAGACGACTATGGATAAGCTTAATGGCCTACAGCGTTTGGCATGTCTGATGATAACAGGAGTCATGTCGAGTTCCCCCGGAGCATCTCTGGAGGCAATCCTGGGCTTACCGCCTCTAAATCTATTTTTAGAGAAAGAGGCGAAAACCAGTATGCACAGGATGATGAATCGGGGTAAACACAATTGGCTGTCCGAGGTACTCAGAGCTCTAGAAGACTCAGTACTAAGGGATCCCATCCTAGGCATGCCCACTGATACAATGTTACCACAGTATATCGAAGAAAAATCTTACACTGTGGAGTTACTCTCAAGAGAAAACTGGTCAGAAAATAAAATCTCTTGGGAGGAAGGTAGCCTTTCTTGGTATACTGATGGGTCCAAATCAGGACCTGACGTAGGCTGTGGAGTGTATGGCAGGGACCAGAATTACAGGACCAGTGTAAATTTGGGACAATACGCCAGCATCTTCCAAGCAGAGGTCTTCGCCATCCTAGAATGTGCGGAAATCAACCTGCGAAGAAACTACGTCAACCATGTAATTTATATTCACTCGGATAGTCAGGCTGCACTTCAAGCACTGGACTCGGACTGTGTAGACTACTTAAATACTTTAGGGCGCAAGAATAAAGTGGTCCTAAGATGGGTACCTGGCCATATGGGGATTGAAGGCAATGAACATGCCGACCAACTGGCTCGAGCAGGCGCAAAAGGTAGGCTAATAGGTCCTGAAGCTATGTGCGGACTACCTAACAGCCTAGCTCGCTGGACCATATGGAACCAGTGCTTTACTAAATCTTACAAACGCTGGACTAACTTGCCAGGTCTGAACCATTCCAAAGCGCTCATAAAAGCCTACAGTCGAAACGTGACGAACCAGGCTATGTCGCTTAGCAGGAGCAATCTGTGTATGTTAACGAGGGCTCTAACGGGGCACTGCCGCCTCAATAGGCACCTCAAAATAATGGGTCTCACCAGTACGGGAGAGTGTCGCTTCTGCCACGAGGCAGAAGAAACACCAATGCATATCCTGTGCGAGTGTGGCCCCTTGATGCACAAGCGCAGTCACGTCCAAGGAAGCCACACAATGGCTTCTGAAGATGTGAGGAATGCCTCTATCAAAAAAGTACTACAGTTTCTAAACGCGGTAGGTATAGGTAGAGAGCTTTAGTTTACGTGGCAATCACAATATTTCAGCAATGGACGAAATGATACTGGTTCTCTAGCAGACCAGAAATAGCCGCTAGGAAGATAATAATAATAATAATGGGTTAACAGATTGAAGAAACTTGATATGCAGATGTATATTAGACTTTTCTTTTACACCCTTAGTTACTTTATTTCCGCTATTTATCAACAGATGGCACACGATGGTAAGCAATGAAGGAGGCAACACAGCAATGAAATAGTAATATTAATAAAACTCTTGTTATACTTGGTTAAGCTGTGTCCTCACACTTTGAAAACCGATTATGATACAATCTATAATAAAATGTATATTACAAGCAACAAGTGAAGTAAATAACACAAAAAGACTTACAGCTATTGTTTATAGTCGTCATTTCCACTGTACAAGCGAGATGGTTGGAAGGTGGAAGTTCCATTTCTGTATCCACATGTAATGTATTGTCCTCATTTTGAATTTCACTGTCATCAAGATTTGTTAATGTATTAAACATGGAAGCGTGCCTTCTTTCTTCCCCAGTTATGAGGTCGCAAGGGGTACCCTGATAATAAGGAAAACATTTTGTGATTTACAAGTAAACTAGCTGATGCCCGCGACTTCGTTCGCATGGACTTTATCTTAACATTTAAGTATATAATTTTATGAATATATTATCGCATTCGCATAGTAACAATAAGAATAAATTATAAAATCAAATGGTTATCAAAAGGCTTGAAACTAAGTAGTAAGAAGAAAAGGAAATTGTTAGAAGTTTATCGAAGAAGTCTGAATGAGACAAATAAAAATAAATATAAAAATTATTCATCATTATTTAAGAAAATCATTAGGTTAACTAAAAAGTCACAAAACAATTATGCTATCATAAATTCTCAAAATAAATATAAAACAGCCTGGAAAATTATTAACAGAGTAAAAGTAGATCGACTTAGAGAAACTATTAAAGAAATTAGTCAAAAAAACAAAATAATATCTGATCCTGTAATTATGACTAATATTTTCAATTATTTTGGAGATAAAATTAAACCATTTACAAGTACAAAACCATCAACTTTTAACTCAACCTTAAGAAATAACTATGTTTATAAATTCTTGTATGCCAATAGATATAAACAATATAGTCAAGACACTAAAAAACACAAATAGTATTGATTGTGATGGCATTGTTACAAAAGTAGTAAAATACACAATAAAGGCAAAAGATAATATAGGCAAAAGAATTTTTAAAATCGGTCTAGTAGTTTTTGTGTTTATTCATTACAAATTTACAAAAATACAAATCTTCTCTCTTTATAATATTAGTATAGGATAGACGATCTCCTAAAAATATACTTACATATTACAATTTTTTACTTGCTTACAATTTTTTACTTACTTTCTCATTAGATTTGTGATAGATTTCAGCAGCTAATAACTTTAGGGGGCCACAATATATACCAGATTTAGCTTGTAGGAACCTTTGCATTGCATGGTAGGTTTTACCAGAATTTGTAGGACCCGAATGAAATATAATTTTTCTATTCATATTGCGAGCTTGAGGATACCTAAAATAAAAATTATATTATGCATTAGTTAATACGACCGTATGTTCGATAGTATATTTATAGGTGCATAATTTATTATTTTAAAGCATGGCACTGATCCAATTGGCTATAGTAATTTAATAACATAGTTTGCTTACCAATTAGCAGGTGTTCTTAAATCAGATATCTTTTTTAGATCATCCAGACAATCTAGATGTGGAAACGCTTGCCTTGCATGGCGAACAAAATATGGAAACAAGTCATCAACATGTCCAGCGCCTGAAAGCAAATAGCGAAATATTAGATATTTACTATTTTATACAAGAAATTTCTAATGAAATACGTAATTTATCTTACCCTGCAAAATATCACTGATAGTTATATGTAAATCGGGTGGTAAATCATGTTCTAAACAATGTCTTCTAAAAGAGAGAAAAGCCTGATGCAACAATTGATCATCTAAACCATTTTCTGATGCCAATATACGAACTTCGGGCTTTTGATAAAATTTGTTCAAAACTTTCAACATATCTTGCTTTCTTAAACGGCCTGTAAATTCTTCTCCGACGTTTATATCATCTGGATTCGGTTTAACTTTAACAGGTACGAAAAGCGCGGAAGGATTACCACGATCATGCTTCTTAGTTCGTCTAAAAACATAACCTATGATGCCAAGTTTTTCTCTGCCAGTGCATAAAATTTGACTTCTAATGAGTGGGGAGACACTTGATTGAAAATTATCTAGGTAATACAGCGCTAATATTCTTGTAAAACCTTTATACATGGTGTTTTATTAACTTACAAACGTAAATATAACTAAAAAACTAAAATTTCAGTCCCTTTTTTAAACCAAATGTCAATATGATATATGAATAACGAAGTATAATAATGATTGAATGATTACGGAATGATTTTGATTGAAAATTGAACTTTTTTTTTGGAATTTTATAGCCTGGTAACTAAACCCTTAAGCAAAAAAGTTTGAACTTTGTTAAAGATATTTGCCTCCCACAGAAAATCATTCACCCCGTACCGCTCCCGTCAATTCAAATTGTCAGTTTTCTATATAAAATTTTACGCTCTCGCTAGCGAGTGCGGGAATTATGCGTACACTAGATTCTTGAACCATTGTATGAAATAGGTTGCCAATCAAATATTAAACTTTTTAAATGTCACGAACTTTACTTTATTTGGCTTAAGCGGGCAAACAATAGGACTACTGAAATAACATTTTTTAATAGTAATAATAATCATCATATTAGCAAGCTACAAAACAAATATTACATTTAAATAATATTGGCACTACTTTGTGAAAATTACTGCTCTTAGTCTTGCTTTTGTTCTCTTGTTTCTACTTATTTAAGCTCATTCCAGTATCGAATTAATTCCATGAATCTGTATAAGCCATATTGAATGAATCTATATTTATATTACCATCTTGTCAAAGGAAACTTTAGGAAACGTCATATTACTTTCTATTCTATGAAGTGATTCTATACCTCAATCTGTCTGTGTGTATTTTATTATCCTGTTTTGTTGGTTCGTTCGTTCGTGGTTGGTACCAAAGAGTATAATAATATATAGGGGGTTGGTACGTTTCGTAGCGGACGACGGACAGCTCCTCACTTTTTCATTGAAGCATTGCGTACATTGATTACGTTTCACATGAAAGAATTTGCAAAATATACAACAATACTCCACTATTTGTCTTGTATTGTGACTTAATATATCCTCTTAACAAAATGGGAAAAGCTAAAAAAGGAAAGAAGAACCCGGGTGTGGAGGATGGGTAAAGTTTTCAAATTATTCTTTCAGCATATGTTATACTGAGTTTTAAGTCTTTCAGGATTTAACTTGTATAATTGTTTTCAGTGATAGTGATTTGGAGACAACCAAAATTGAAAATGTTAAGCCGGCAACTAATAAGGGAAAAAAGTATGTACTTTTAGGTTACTTTTTATTTTGTTCACAAATTTCATTCTTTATTGTAATTCACTTTAATTTCCCCCGCATGTTTAGTAAAAATGAACCTTCTTTTAGAATAACTGTTGATTCAGAAGAGAGTGAGGATGACAAGCCAAAAACCAAAGCCAAGCATAAAAAGTCTGTTGATGAAGATGTTCAGAAAGTCACAAAGAACATGAAAAATGTTACAATATCCAGTAAGTCCCAAAAGAAGAATGTTGATAACAGTGGAGGTAAGTGGTGTCATATGTTTAGAACTAAATTAAAAGTCAAACTTCAAATGCCACATACATATGCAGATGTGGCATTTGGCTATAGTTAAATTACATAATTATATAGTTAAAATACAATGGCTCTAGTTAATTCAAAAGTAGTCCTCTCATTTAAAAGGAATTGTGTCTCAAAACTGGTTATTATGCTATGCTAAAACAAGAAATTGTCAGAAAAAGAGATATGCTACTTTTCTGATATTTATTTAACATTGCTTACTACCAGTAGTATAGCTTGTCCTATATGAGCCCTGCATCAAATTTGGCCTGACCCTTTTACCTTTTAAGGCCTTTTACCTGTCTGTGACAACGGACAGGTAAAATCAAGATTTTTATTACAAAAGGAATATAAAAAACTTGCATGTTAGCAATATATTTAGGTTCTAAGCACTTAAATGCTAAAATTTTATGAGAGGTCTAAAAATTAAAGAGACATTGTGAATAACATTTTTGTTTACTATGTCGAAACCCCTGTAGCTTAGGGGTCCCAAGTAATTGACACAATGCTATAGACCCTGCTTACTACTAAAATTCTATTAATATTCAATATTTCTGTGAAATATAGTTCAATATCTATTAAACTATATTCATATATTCATAACTAGTTGTTGCATGCGACTCAATCCTTGTAACTTTTTTATAAAATATAGCCTATGTTACTCACTGATAATGTAGCTTTCTATAAGTGAAATAATTTTTAAAGTGTGTGTCCAGTAGTTTTTGAGTTTATTTATTACAAACCGATATACAAATCTCTCTTCATAATATTAGTAGTATAGATATGAAGAATAATTTATTTGTGATGTTTTGTTGATGAAACCTTGTAGGTAATTATATTTAAGAGCGTTCATCAATTAGAATCACGCTGGAGTCAAAATTTATGATTTCAGTAGTTTCAGGTGTTTTAGTTTGCAGATAAGATGTTAACGTCATATTATTTGTAGTTGTATAATCTAGTAAATAGTTGAAAAACATTATAAAGTGAATTTTCATTGGAACATTTTTAAACTAGCGGTTGACGGCCTATTCAGATAAATATACAAGTTATTAAAAAAATTATAACACAATCTTTTAGAACATTAATGACTTCACATACTAGGTTCAAGAAAAAACAGAAATATCTCAAATTTCATCCTAAAATATCACATTTAATATCACGAAAAATTACTAAAAGTGACACTTTTGATTATACTTTTCTTTAATGAAAATTTACAGAAATCGTATGTTTTTTTCCACTATTATCTAATAAATTATATGAATTTTTGGAAAATCAATATTTTTATAATTTGTCGCATATAATTTTACTAATATCTCGCTTCTGCGTCGACCGTCGACCGCTAATTTTAAAAAAGGGTTGCTTAAAATCAGTTCCAATAAGAAAAGTATCCCAATATTTTAAAATATTTTTCGACTATTATCTAGATTATAAAACTACAAATAATATGAAGTTAATATCTTATCTGTAAACTAAACACATCATGGCATTATGATCCGCCGGGAATCATAAATTTCTGATTCTAACTTTGTAACGCTCTGTTTTAAAACATATATTTTATAAATTTATTTCCTAAGGCACCATAGATTGCAGTTAGGTATATTAACCCTCCTTTTCATTATTCTCCATCCTTTTATTATTACAAAATTTTTCAACAAATTTTGCCATATTTTTTAAAATACAATTGGTTTTTGAATATTTAAGAAATATTTTTTTTACTATATAGATGAAGTTGAAGATGAGCAAGAGCAAAAACCTAAAAGGGGCAAAAAAAAGGAGGAGAAGAAAAGTGCATTTGCTCTTTTAGAAATTGAAGATAATGATGTTTCTGCTCCTGAAGCGCCATCTTCAGATGATGAACAGCCACAAATAGTTGAAAAAAAATCGACAAAAGAACAGGCCGGAAAGAAAGGTAAAAAAGCGAGACGAAAGAAAGAAGACAGTGATGATGATCTCGAAAAAGTGTTGGCTGAATTAGAAATGGAATATGCTGGAGTGAAAAAGGAACCACCAGCTCCAGAGCCTGAAACTGCTCAGGAAATTGTAGAAGAAAAGTCTTCAAAAAAGAAGAAGGGCAAGAAAAATGAAACACAGCCAGAAACAGTCACAGAAGATAATGTGAAAGATGGTAGCGACAATGAGCAAGATGTCACAATAAAAACTGCCGCACAGAAGAAAAAAGAGAAAAAAGAAAGGGAGAAACTCAAAAAACAAGAAGCGAAAAAAAAGGAACTAGACAGCAACAAAAAGGTCACAAATGAGTCAAAACAGGAAACTAAAGTAGCTGATGAAGTACCCGAAGTATCTGTATCGGAAACTAAGGCTCCCTCTGAGGATAAGGAAGGAGATGGTGAAGCTCCAACAACTGAATCTAAAAAGAAGAAGAAAGGAGATAAGGCAGAAAAGGAAGAAAAGGGCAAAAAGGGGCCTACGAAAAAGACTATTGCTGCTATGCAAGAAGCTTTGAAAAAAGTGAAAGAAGAAGAGGAACGCTTTAAAAAGGAGGAGGAGGAAAGAATAAAAGAAGAAGAAGAACGGGAGCGTCAACGATTAGAAGCAATTAGATTAGAAAAAGAGCGTAAAGATAGAAAAAAGCAGAAAGAAAAGGAAAGAAAAGAGCGGCTTAAAGCTGAGGGCAAGTTGTTAACACCAAAACAAAAGGCAGAGAAAGCAAGGGCTCAAGCTTTACTGGAGTCACTAAAAGCTCAGGGTATAGAGGTCGGCGGGTCCGAAAAGAAACCACCAAGACTCGGCACTCGAGTGAAACCGGGTAAACTTAAGAGTCAAATATCTCAAGAAGTGCCACAAACACCATCTGAAGATAAGAAAATTGAAATAGAGATTGTAGATAAGAAGGTAAGGTGTTTGTTAAATTGATTAGAACTCAATTAAAAAATAAAAATTGGTTAAGCCTTTCAATGGTTGCTTCTGTATATTATGGTGTATGTATAGTGAAATTTAATGTTTGGTTTATGATATAACATAATCTTTTATTTTTATAAATGCACTTTATAGAAGGAGCCACAGAAACCAGTTGAAAAGAAAGATTCAGATGATGATTCAGTGAAAGATGCTTGGGATGCTGAGTCATCAGATGAAGAACCAGAGCCGGCCATCACTGAAACACCTGTGAAACAAGATAAGATATCTGAATCTGAGAAGACTAAGGTATAAATAATGCTTTTTTGTTTCATATGTGAATGTTTGGATTTCTGTTACTCAATCGTGCATAAAAGATGAATGGATATTGAAATTTGGCACACAGATATAAGTTTATTACCTGGATTAACAATTATAGGGTTTTTTTTATCCTGGAAAAATATTAGGTTTCTTAGGGATTTTAAAAAACAAAATACACCGCGTAAGTTTCTACAGTAATATATTTCATCACTTGCCAGGCGTCAGTTTTCTTAATTTTATGTGATCCCTCGGGAACAGTACTTTTTTCTGGATCAAAGGTATATGTTCTTTCTTGTATCCCTGACAACGTGTATGAAAAATTTCATGATGATACTACTCAACCGGAGTAGCTATGGCGTGAAAAGGCCTGACAGGGTCAGACAGACAGACCAAATTACTTTCACATTTTACATTTATAATATTAGTATGGATGAATATAAAGTTCTTATTTGTACTTGGTAAAATATATGGTGAATAATACCGACTTCCTATGAAAATATTAATATTGTAATAAAGGTTAATGTGACTGAATTTTCTTCAACTGACTTTTTGTATGTGTTACAATGTATCATTTTCGACAACCCTGACACAACATGACCAGACACAAATCACACTACAAACTGATAATAAATATTTCAAAATATAACAATAACAGGTTTCAGACAATTAATATTTTTCACTTATCATTTGATTTAATGGATTAATGATTGGAAGCTTGTACCATTGAATGGGGGACAAAAATAATTTATCATCTTTTAATACAGCACACTGGAACATTTCTGATTTTTTTAATATTGTTATTTAACTTGTAGGTAATTTTTTTTTTGTATTTTTAACCTTTTAAAAACTTATTTTGTAACACTAAACAGAAAGCGAATTTAGAATAGTTTAGAAAAAACAATTATACACTAATTACATACATAAATGATAATAGAACACTTAGCAATACTTTTGAGTTATAAGAAATATTTATACTTTTTAAAGTTATTGTCATTGTTATGTTTTTGCAATTTAGCTATTCCCGGCAAGAGGTACATACACATACTTGTGTTATCTAGTGCTAAAAAAATAAATAATAAATTTAACTATAAACTTTTATTTTCCCATATTAATTTGCTAAATTGTAAATCATCTTTTTGACATCTATCACAAGAAATTAAAAATCACTTATTTATTTTAGTGACGTAAAGTTATATTATTAACCAAATTAATGGATATAAAATTCAAATATTTCTAATATATTTTTTCTAGAAAGTGGAAGAAGAAGATAGTTCCTCAGAGGAAGAAGATAGTTCTGATGAGGATTCAAGTTCAGAAGATGATTCTGAAGATGATCTGACTGATGCACAGAAAAAAAGAGAAATGATTCTTAAAAGACTGGAGGTATGTTTGTTTTCAAGTTCTTCCTTTTTGACTATTAAAAATACTGTTTTTCTAGCTAGAGAGTTTAAATTTGTTCAAACTCGTTTCTTTCATTGCACAAAGCAAGTTATATTTGGAACTTGCAATTAACGCCCCACGCAAAAATGTATCTGTGTGTGTCTGAGGAATCGTAGCTCCCAAACGGTACATCCGATTTTGATCTGTTTTTATTTTTTGTTGGAAATCAGGCTTGATCGAGATTATTCTTAGACATAATAAAATTTATAAAGATCTTTACAGGCGTTTGAAGATGATCAGTCTGTTTCCTAGTTGACGAAGGGATTTCACTAACTTCCACATTTTCGATTTATGTGTAATTTGGTATAATGTTAATTTAGTGGTGTTTCCATTACATAGTAAGTATAACCTTAACCTGATGCTGTAGCATCAAGTATTCTGCTGGATACATAACTCCTCAGCAACTTACAGCAGATATAGCGCGTTTGGGTTCAATAGAAAGTCGGGAATTAGTTTATAACTTTTAATTATAGCTTGTCTTTAAAAATGTATCACTAGCCTTAAGGCTTATATTGCTTTCAGAAACGCCGCGAAGAAAATGAAGCCAATAAAGTGAATAATCCACTTCGAGCTGCCGTCGTGTGCGTCCTGGGTCACGTGGACACTGGAAAGACCAAAATTCTGGACAAGTTGAGGCGCACCAACGTCCAAGACGGTGAGGCCGGCGGTATCACTCAGCAAATTGGCGCCACCAACGTGCCCATAGAAAACATTAAGGAACAGACCAAGCATGTTAAGGGAGTAAGTCCGGCTAATATCGTAACTAATATCTGAATGTTTATAGTTGTTTAACTTTTCATCATGGAGAATAGAGGACTAACTTATATGGGTGTCAAACTGTGTTCATAAATTGGCCAGAATGGCGCTTGTGTAGCAATGGTGTTTGATATGATTGATTGGTTGCGTAGTTCACGAAACCACGGTAAATAAAATGCTACTACAGCGCCTGCTATTTATGGTAGTTGGTCCTCCATACCTTTATTCTCCATGCTTTTCACTAAACAGGTGCCTTATCCAAGTAATTCGGAGGCGGTGCAAGTAATGCGATAATGATAAGGTGTGGATAAGGCGCACTGAATTGGTACATTCTCCCATCTGAGGTGTTTGCGCCTAGCTACAATATGATCTTGTTCTAGCGAGCAGTAAACTATTTTCTGCAGGGTGCATTTCCCCTGATGTCGTTTGTGTCTTTAGGCGACGGTAACCATCTACCATCAAGTGGACCATTAACCTGCCTGCCTAGGACTCTTTATATAATAATAAAAAAATAAAACGAATCGTGAACACCATAGTTGCTGGATGAGATATTCAAATAACTAAGAACAACCCCATGAGAATTGGGAAATATTCCATATGAAATGTTGTACCTTCTTGTGGTGGGGACATATTTGTAATCTAAAGAAGAATGTTTTAAAATAAATTGTTATTAAGAAGAGGGTTTTAATAAAGTACTTTCCTTTTAGGTAAACGAAATATCGTTCAAGCTTCCGGGTCTGTTGATTATAGACACCCCCGGCCACGAGTCCTTCAGCAATCTGAGGAACAGAGGATCATCACTTTGTGATATTGCCATTCTTGTAAGTTTATCCACTGGTCTAAAACAACATAAGATTAAGTGTTCGTTTAATTTGAAAACAAATACATATTTTACACAACACTTACACAAGATTATGTAATGAGGTAAATTTTATAAAGCGGAAATCCACATAAACTCGCACAAATAGAATTTCTGTTTCTAATTGCTAATGATATCTTGATCAAGATAACAAGATTTTACTGAAATAAAAGTTATTAAAAGTAATTGGTTTAAAATTGATTAATTCAAGTGCACAAAGAGAAAATTTTCATTACCTATGTTAAAATTTTATAATGATATTTTAAAGGCCTTATCCACTATCCAAACTTGTATATTTCAATCTTTGATGTATATTTTTTAATAATTGTTTTTTTTTTGTTTTTTTAGTGACATTAAGACAGACATAAAAATGTAAATTTTTATACATTGAAATTCTGTTTCGAATAATTTATTACATATTATTTTATTAATGACAAAAATGTGTTTATTACAGGTGGTGGACATAATGCACGGTCTGGAACCGCAAACTATTGAGTCAATAAATCTGTTGAAACAGAAAAAGACGCCATTTATAGTGGCGTTGAACAAAATAGATCGTTTGTACGACTGGCAGAGCGTACAACGGAAGGACGTGAGGGACATTTTGAAATTGCAGGCGATCAACACCCAGACTGAATTCGAAAAGAGAACCAAGGACGTCATTCTACAATTTGCTGAGCAGGTATTTACCTTTCTTATGTTTGACACGAAATAACTTTTTGTAGAATCACCTCAAAGGACAGCACATAATTATGTGTTTGATTTCGTGTTTCGTTTCGTTTCAATGCTTATGAAAGTAAGAAAGTTTCCAACCTTGCTGTTTTATCTTTAACTTATTAAGGTCAGCAAAACGTTTTTATTATTATTTAAAAAAAAACTCGTTTAATGTAAATTAACTCTTCCTAAAAGGAGCGTGAATTTTAAATTTTTTACCTCGTTCGGTCAATTTTTTCGACTGATTGAACTTTTGAAAGCCAATTTCAGGAAAGGTAAATTGGGGTTAAAAATGTTTCAGTTCTAAAACAACAATATCGTAAATTCTGTAAAACAAGAATATTGTATGTAAAAATATAAATTTATTTAGGAAAACTATTGGTTTTCAACTTACTTGATCATTCATCATAAATCGAATTTCCGATAAAACTACCTTTCATCACAAACTAAATTCCATGCGGAATTTATAGTAAATTGTTTTTTTAATAATTGGTAAAAGGTGTTATTTATAAAGTTTACTTGTAAAATTTGCTACTTATGGGATTTAAGGTATCATATTTTTTTATTAAATTGCCTAATTTCTCAGGGATTGAATGCAGCTTTGTTCTATGAGAACCCAGACCCGCGCACATATGTATCGCTGGTGCCTACATCTGCAGTTACTGGGGAAGGTTCGTATTTTTTTTATAACAATTAATATAAGAATAACTACATATTTGCTAAGATCTTACATTCAGAGGAATAAAATAATAAATTGTTTATAGGTATGGGTAACTTGCTCGCTATGATAGTGCAAGCGTGTGAGGGGCCCTTACATAAGAGGCTCGTATTCTCGCAGCAGTTGCTGGCGATTGTACTCGAAGTAAGTAATTATATATGTATAGTTTATTAATAACTTATAATAAATGCATGTGTAGTAGTTATGAAATATTTTTTGTTGAATGTTGATAATCAATATATCAATTTTTTTCAAAAGTGTATTGAAGTGAAAACTTCTTTCGGCGTGTTGGGCATTTTATAGATGGGAAAAAACCATTGAACTGAACCGGTTATGGTAACATTGAACACTGTTACCGTAACCGACACCTCTGTATATAAGTATGTACTTTCTTGACGATTCAAAAAATACACACGTAATTGTTCAAGTTTTACTTCTGTCGGCACTTCCAGAGTGCCACTTTTTTTTTTTTAAAGTTTTAATTAATATATTTTCAGGTCAAAGCGATCCCCGGTTTGGGCACAACCATAGACACAATCCTCATAAACGGAACCCTTCGAGAAGGCGACACAATACTGTTGGCTGGTACTGATGGACCGATAGTCACCCAGATTCGCTCCCTCCTCATGCCGCAGCCCATGAAGGAACTTCGGGTCAAAGTAGGTTCTATGGTCACTGTCATTTTTGCAAGGTTTTTGTATGAGGATGTATAATGAGCAATTCGTTCCAGTGTTCTTTCAACTAGTCAGTTTTTAATAACTTGGTTAGTTATGTATAATAATCGCAAGTAAAAAATAATGACTTTTTTAAAATTTAACTAAGTCCAGAAATTCTTAAGTTTTGTTATAGAATTGTTTAATGGAGTTGTCTTTTATTGTTATTTAATCATTATTGAAATTATTACCAATTATATAATAATAGTAATAATTTACTATTTTATAATAATAGTAATAAATAAAAATACTAATTATATAGTAATAGAAGAGAAAAAAAATACTACATTAATCAAAATAGTTTGTATAAGTACTAAAACAAAAATCAAGTTGCGGGCACCAGCTTGTAACTAATATTTTTGTGTTTAATAGATGGATGTAATATAACTAAATTTACACAGTGTTGCAAAATAAGACAATATAAAAAAAATAGGTTATAAATCTTTCGCCTACAATATTACTTGGAAGTTCTATTTGGCTTATGTTCAATTAGAGATAATAAAACTTCCATAAACACATAGTGTGGTTACTGCGGCCAGTTGGGCTAACCAGTTTGTGGAAAGTGGAAAACGTTTATTATTTTGTGGCGAGATTTAAAAAAAATAACTATTTCTACAGAATGCGTACATCGAGCATAAGGAGGTCGTTGGTGCTCAAGGAGTGAAGATAGCTGCTAAGGAGCTGGAAAAAGCTATCGCTGGACTTAACCTGCTTGTGGCACAGAAACCCGATGAAGTTGATGTCCTCAAGTAAGTTTTCATCAATAAGAAAAATAAAAATAATTAATTAAGTAGTCAGTTCATATCACCAACACTCCAGTTTATTTATTGGCAATTATCATTGGATATACTAAGGCTCGCAAGGGTTAGGTTACTTCAGCCAAACTAGCTGCTCAGTTTGACTGCATTACCCTCTTTTTAAATACATATGGACTAAGAGGGACACAGTGCTTCACCTAAGAACCAGCTTCCTTTTAGCTGATGTAAATAATAATAATAATAATAATCATTTATTTCAGATATAACATCCATATTACCTATTAACAAAATAATAATAATATCGTATTTTACATCCATCTAGGTTCAATTATAATATATATTTACAAGCGAAACAAAGATATTTATTGCAATAATTTTACAATCATGTAAAAATCCTACTGTAGTCGTATATATTAATTATAGAGAAGAAGTGGCTCGCGAACTGAAGAGCGCGCTGTCCTCGATCAAGCTGTCGGACCGCGGAGTGTACGTGCAAGCGTCGACTCTAGGCTCCCTTGAGGCACTACTCGAGTTCCTTAGAACTAGCAAAATTCCGGTAAGTTTGTAATTATATAATTTATAATGCACTGCATCTGTCATTGGCATAGGCATCACTTTATGTTCGAAAGATTTCGAAGTCTACATTGTTAGAGCAAGTGAGCATAATTTCTAATATGTGTGAATGTCTAGATTTAAAATGAAACTTTTTTTTTTGTCAAATAGTATTCGGCGATCAGGATAGGCCCAGTCGTGAAGCGAGACGTGATGAAGGCGTCCGCCATGTTGGAGCACGATTCACAGTACGCCACCATTTTGGCTTTTGATGTGAAGGTAAATTATATATTAGGTGTACAAATAAGTTTCCGCGGTTTGTCAAAAGATGGCCCCACCAGAAGGTTATGGAGAAATTGTCAGATGTAAAACGTAATATCCCAAGTTTCGTCATCCGGCAACACCATAACCTTAAAGTACTAGTGATTCCGTATCAGCATCACGTAATTTTTTTCGTGCAAAAATGTCAAGTTTTGTGCCGAATAAGCATCATTTGCGGGAACTTTTGATTTACTTCTTTAATTTGAAAAAATCTGCAGCTGAGGCGCATCGATTGCTTCTAGAAGCATATGGTGAAGCTGCTTTAAGTGAGAGAAGTTGTCAGGAATGGTTTCAAAAGTTTAAGAACGGTGAGTTTGACGTGAAGGACAAAGAACGCAGTGGAAGGCCGAAAGTGTACGAAGACATGGAATTAGAAGTACTATTGGAGGAAGATTCGTCCCAAACGCAAAAAGAACTTGCACTTACATTACAAGTGACTCAACAAGCAATTTCACATCGTTTAAAATCGTTAGGAATGATTCAAAAACAAGGAAATTGGGTTCCATATGAACTAAAGCCAAGAGACGTTGAACGCCGATTATGCATGAGTGAAATGCTGCTTGCCAGGAATAAAAAAAAGAGTTTTTTGCATCGTATAGTCACTGGTGACGAAAAATGGATTCACTACGATAATCCAAAGAAGAGAAAGTCATGGGTTAAGCCCGGCGAACCATCAACATCGACAGCTAAGCCGAATATTCATGGAAAAAAACTCATGCTGTGTATTTGGTGGGATCAGCTTGGTGTCGTGTATTATGAATTGCTGAAACCAAGCGAAACCATTACTGGAGCTCTCTACCGAACACAATTGATGAAATTGAGTCGGGCACTTAAGGAAAAACGCGCCCATTACTACTCCAGACACGACAAAATTATTCTTTTACACGATAATGCTCGTCCACATGTTGCGGCGCCGGTAAAAACATACTTAACATACTTGGAAACACTCAACTGGGAAGTTTTACCCCACCCGCCGTATTCACCAGACTTAGCCCCTTCCGATTATCACCTGTTCCGGTCGATGGCACATGGTCTGTCTGAGCAGCGCTTCACATCATATGAAGACACCAAAAATTGGGTAGATTTGTGGATAGCGTCAAAAGATGAAGAGTTTTTTCGACGGGGTATCCGAATGTTGCCAGAAAGATGGGGAAAAGTAGTGGCAAATGATGGAAAATACTTTGAATAAAACGTAATGTACTGTTCCTTCACAATAAATTCCTAATTTTTTATAAAAAACCGCGGAAACTTATTTGTACACCTAATATTATATTAACTTGTCAATCGTCGTTGTCAAACCAAAATCAACTATGTGCAAAAACTATGCTTTTGAGATATTTGACAAAAGTTTTCTTGAAAAATTTTCCATGACAGAACATGAGATAATTTTACATGAGAATAAAGAGATTTATCCCCCTAAGGATTTTCAATTTTGACAATTTCGATGAAAACGCAGATCGAACGCGACGCTCAAGAAATGGCGGATAATCTTGGCGTGAAGATATTCGCTGCGGACATCATCTACCATTTGTTCGACAAGTTTACCGCATATCGTGAAGAACTCAAGCAGAGGAAA
Source organism: Synanthedon andrenaeformis (assembly GCA_936446665.2). Taxonomy (NCBI): domain Eukaryota; kingdom Metazoa; phylum Arthropoda; class Insecta; order Lepidoptera; family Sesiidae; genus Synanthedon; species Synanthedon andrenaeformis. The sequence continues at coordinate 3,799,733 of OW387781.2, read as the reverse complement.
CGCGAGGAGTTCAAGCACATAGCGGTCTTCCCGTGCAAACTCAAGGTGCCAATATTTATTTTATTTCTTAAATGTTTTATTAAAGTCTAACACAAAAACGGGTGTTATAAGTTCGACGTGGGTGCTTGTGTATATGTGTGTCTGTCGGTAGAACCGTAGCTCCCAAACGGATGGACCGATTTTCATCCGGTTTTGTGTTTGAAAGCTATCGAGATGGTTATAATTTATAAAGATCTGTTTAGTTAGGCGTTTGAAGATCATCAGCCCATTTCCTAGTTGGCGAAGGGATTTCACTAACTTTCAAATGTTTGATTGATGTGAAATTTGGTAGGTATATTTTTACTTCGGTGGTATTTCCATGACATTGTAACATTGACCAAATGCAGCAGCATCAAGTGGTCTGCGGGATAACCGACAACAATCGACAAGACTCAATAATGCAACCTTGTTGGAATTTGGACCTATGTTTGTAAACAAGCTTTTGGTCTAAGATCCAGCAATACAAATATATATACCCTCATCTGTAATTTAATGATGACAAAGATTATCTCATAGATTTTCTCTGTCGCTCTCCACGTTCGTAATAAAATATAGTAAGTTTTCGGCGCGAGCTAGGCAAAGCAAGTATTATCTGCCAGATAGTTTTTGTCATCATTAAATAACAGATGAGTATGTATCCTTTAAGTCGTATTTCGCAATATTTCTTCCAATTGGGCTCAAATTAAATGTTAAACTTATTGCTTGCACAGGTGCTACCGCAGTTTGTTTTCAACTCTCGCGATCCAATCGTGGCCGGCGTGATGGTGGAAGCAGGCATCGTCAAGGAGGGCACGCCTATTTGTGTGCCAAGTAAAGAGGTATTAATATACTTATCACCTACACTTTATTGTCCTAAAACATTCAAGTTATTCAAATGCGGTCGGTCGGTATTTCGATTTCAGAAAAATTAAAAAAAAACTAATTTCCTAATTGCTCAATTTATTGACAATTGGTGTATCATTTCTAAACAGCAAAATTGCTATAAGAATAAATCACTGAAGGGAGAAACTGTAGCGGGCAAAACTCATGCTTAAATAGAAGTCCAACACTGAAAAATGAGTTACCGTGCTGTTATAAGTTAAAATGAGTTGTTAAAAGTTAAAAGTACGTTAAACGGTCAACGGTAGCCACCCACCGTGGACCGTCAGCCTGTCGCAAGGAATAGTTTAAAAAGTGAAGTGTGTTGCAGTTTGTGGAGCTGGGCCTGGTGACGTCAATCGAGGTGAACCACAAGCAGGTGGAGACGGCCCGCAAGGGGCAGGAGGTGTGCATCAAGATCGACCCCATCCCTGGAGAGTCGCCCAAGATGTACGGACGCCACTTCGACGAGACTGACATGCTGGTCAGCAAGGTAAAGTTCAAATCAAATCTACTATAGTCTGTTTTTTTTTAACAAACGAATAGGTACCAAAAATTTTTACTGCATTACTATTGGTCCATAAAATCCGTTTATCCAATAATGCGCCTAAGGCATTGTTAGGGACGGGATCTACACCTTAAGCGCATTATTATGGGATAAACGGATTAAAAACCAGTATAATATTTACTCACTGGTCTAAATACACCATAATTCGTTTCAATTTTTTTTAAGTGAAAATTTTTTAGGCGCGTTGGCACGTTTAGAATGTGGAAAAGGGCGTACTCGCATCGTCCAGCTCTTTCATACAATTAAACGACACCCTCGGTGAAGTTAATTGTATAAAATAAGCGCCATCTATCAGAATTAGTACGTACGTACTTCTTGGTTCATGATGAGCTAACTTCGTCAATACTTTGTTAAGATGTTAACAGATGGCTTAGTTTACACTTCTGACGTGTAATCCTGCGACTAACAGATTTTTTTTATTTTATTAATAACACTAAAGCTCTTCAAAAGCTACCAAACATAAAAAAATTTAAAAAAATAATTGAAAAACAGGAGAGGAAAATGTTTGGATACATAATTTTTTATCTCTCGTACATAACTTTATGTCGCTTTATCCTTGAAGTTCATGATGCGGGGATAAATCGACATCTGTTATGAAAATATTAGTCATATGTTTTTTTATTAATTTTCAACTGTTAACAAAAATCCCTATAGGGACCTGGTACCTGTCACATAGCATTAATAGGGTAATATTAACCCTGATCTTATACATTTTTCGTTGGACATAATATCAAAAAATATAACTAGCTTCACTTTATCAACTGCACCTCTATACTGGGTTCTGATAAAATAATACCAAACCATTCATTATACACATATTATCTAAAATGTTGATTCTTAGAAGTTTAATTTTACATCCGGACAGTATAAACATTGAAATTCCTAACCCACGTTTGAATTCAAATATCAGTGTTACAAAGTATTTCTGCTATTCATATATATCTACTTTATTTGTCAACAAGTAATTTCATTCATTTGTCAACAGTACATAGCTATATGATAATTGTATTAATATTGTTCAAGAAATGTCCAATGAGAGATTAATCCACTCAAATAAACTTTTTATTTATGTTAAAGTCGACAAAAAGGCTGAGGACCCACTTGATGGTAGGTGGCTCCCGTTGCTTATAACACAAGCAACACATAGGGAAATGGGCCTGGCATCCCTTAACCAGAGGCCAACTTTGAAAAGTTCAATTCTAAAGTTGACCCTTGCGGGAATCGAACTCGGGACCCCTGGAACAGGGCGATAAGGCAAGCACCTAAACCTCTCATCACGGCCTCGTCAAACTGCAGCCAATCATTAGTTGCTGTAATTCGCAATAAAAAATATGAAAAAACAAGCACTTTATGACGTAGGTATTTTATGTCTTGCTTTGTATGCATATTATAATGAATACCCACGTTAATATTAATATTATTACGTTAATCTAAATTGTTTGCGCGAATATATGCAACAGTTGGGTATCTGTTCAACTTTAAAGCTGGCGAGTTTTAATGAATGGAGAGCACGTTGCTGATGACTCGGGACCCTATTTTAGAACAACTAGACAAACGGCCTCGATTGACACCGCTATTAATAGATATCGAACGTCCGCAAACATTATTTATTTGTTTTGCTTTGATCGATATTAAATTAGTTGACGGGCTGCTCTTGTGCTTCGTCTACACTGTCTCCGCATAGCTCTAAAAAATGTGCAATGGTCACATTAGCCTACTAATATTATAAATGCGAAAGTTTGTGAGCATGGATGTATGGATGTTACACTTTCACGCAAAAACGGCTTAAGGGATTTGGATGAAATTTGGCACACAGATTACCTGTATTAACATACAGGATAGTTTTTATCCTGAAAAATGTTAGATTTCCAAGATATCGTCTAAAAATATGAAAAATCGGGGGCCATTGTCGCCGTGGCGGCACCACTGTTATAAAGATGTCAGATATTTTCTTAGGTGTTATATTTTTCATTTTTCAACGCGATCAAAATCGCGGGCACCTAAAATTTTTATTCAGCGAAGTACTAAAATTCACATTCATAAATTGGTTAATATGGATTTACCCTAATTCAATAATTAGTTTGACGTTTTTAGATATTGTCTTATTCTTTCCGACAAAACTTGATCTTAATAGACTTAAAATATTCTTGGACTGATTATGCCAATGAAGAGTGCAAATAAATTCTTCTTACCGCGTTAAAGTATGCTTACAACTTTTATCACGGCTTTCTTTAAATCAGTTATTTGGGAGTTCTGTTTATATTTACAATATTGTCTCTCAACGGGCAGATTATACAGGCTGATCAATCAACCATAAGACATACGAAAACTTGTTCTTAGGAACTAAGGCTTCGATTTTGGAGTAAAAATAACGGTTTTTTTTAAATGACGATGACACTGCATATTAAACTTCTCATTCTCATTCCATCGAAGGATTCGACAATAACGAAAAATCCAGATGTGCAAACCTAATAACGGCAACAGTCGCGCATGGACAGTCTGTTATTCGATTAGGTACGTTTTATGTAATAGACAATGACAGATCATAATGTTTACTAAATGTGCAAGATGCACGCGATTAAAGTCTAAATATAGGACGGGCCCACAATTGAAACATTAATTTTGTCCGCGATTTCGTATCGCCTGTTCTATTAATTAAATTACAAATTTCGTAAATATGATAACGTTTCCTTCTCAAAGCCATATATTTATCTGTGTGCATTATCATATATTTTATGCATATATATGACGAGCCCATTGGTCGAGTGGTTGAAGCGCTTGCCTTAAAGCTCTGACTCAGGGATCCCGACTTTAACTCTGATCTAGGCTTGCATTGTTTTCGCCCCCCTGTCCGTTGTATGATTATCCCATGACACAAGCCTAATAGTGCTTACTTTGGGGGCCATAAAATTTTTGTATTTAGTCTTGGTGACTTAATAATGTTGTCATATTATTAAGTTATTTATTATAAATAAGAATGAGAGAACTCGCTCTGAAATCTTACAGATGATATTCAAAGAATCAATCAAGTTTCTACCCACCTACTCGCTCATAGAATTGTTATTTCTAATCGGTAGCGATTGTAGATATTATTGCCTATGACTGAAATTTGGTTCTATAGAACAAATAATAACTTGAATTTGATTATTTAACGGCTTTCTTAAAAATAAAAAAAACTTTTAAAACACAAGGTCATCTTTGGAGTACTTATAGATAAGTGGCCTTATGTACCTAGGTATTACGTAGGTCTCCACATTAGATACTTGTAATGTTACGCCATCGCGGAATAGATGCAAAGCGAAACTTTCTCTACAGCATTTTCATTCACGTTGCAAATCCAAGTATGAATGCACGGCGGGTTTGAATGGTGGCACCCCCCACCCCCGGCCACGTGTCGGCTTCATTGATCGTGTGCAGTGTTGCGCGGGTGGCGGGTGACGGCCTGACGGGTCACTAGGTCGCATCTACGGGAACGCTCAACATGATATCGTTGATAAAAATGTTTGTCTTGTAATAGCCGCCCGACAACTTACTAACAGTTCGCCGAAACGGGGAACTTTTGTAATGATGTTGTAATGACATTTTTCCTTGATTCGTATAGCCTACGTCGTAGTAACTTTCACTGTTTTTGTCTCGATGGGAATATTAGGTTTTGAATTGCTACAAAACCTAATAATCCCATTATTAAGTTTCGTGATAATTCAAAATCAGCTTAAATTCTTCAAATATAAAGCTACATCTGTGCCCGACACTTTGTACGCGTTGTAGTTCGTTTTTTGAAAGTCCTATAAAATTAACGCCACCTTTAAATATCTGCCGTCTGCCCAATTTATGGCAAAGAACGTTGTGTGCACAGCCAGCCATTCCTCGCATAAAACTTAGTACAAATGGGGTTTCCGAATTTTTCTCATATAGAAATGTAACATAATACCTACATCAACGGAAATGTAACGTTTTTCAACGCGGAATGAAAATAATTAGTATAGGCCCATCATATCAACGCCTAGCGCGGTACCGCCACTTATTCACTCTTCTGTTGTTAAGGTTATTTTTGTGTGATATTTTGTAAATACAACGAAGGAGGCAATATTGCGTGTCGTCTTTGCAATAAACGAAAGCTGTAATCTCTGAACTCGCCAGTTTTCCGTCACCCGTCCGAAGGCCGTCTTATTTTAGGCGCCGGTGACGTCACCACTTTTCATGCGTAGCTCTGTCTTCGTTCATTATTCGAACACAGAGCCCGATGTTTTTTTAGGTAAACATAATATTATACATATAAAAGTCTAGCTATTCGCGCGACTTCGTATGCCTGTACTTAACTTTTTTGATTGTAAACCGATTGGAATGAAACAAATACAGAATGTTGCGGGACCCTTTGCTACAATATATCAATGAAAACCGCATTCAAATCGGTTAAGCCATTTCTGAGATTAGAGTGCACAAACGCACAGACAAATTTTTTGAAAACCATGACCTCGGTAACATTGTTACCGGCACAAATTGTTTTCGACTCGTTTACGATTTGGTTAGGGTTATTGATGTGTCATTTAATTATAAAAGATATTGTATTTCTTGCGTTTTACTTTCTCTTTTAGAAAGAAATATTTTGGTGTAGAAGTAATTTCTAAACATATTTTGATTTTTAATACAAAGGATTTTTAAATGTTATCAAAAATACACCTTTAAAAGTAACAAAATTTAATTAGTTACTACTAAAATAAAATGCTTATGAGTTGTAATATAAATGTTATTCTTTGTCTAATAATGAAAGATAATATTAAAAATGCCATTCTCAGATAATTGTATATACATAATTAATGTTTATAGGTAACTATTTTGTCGCCTTGGCACAAAAAAAAGAAATGCTTGAAATCTCTAAACGAGTACCTTAACAAAAAATTTTTTTCGTAATTACCAATTTTCATTTCCGTTGTGAATTACCATTCACACAATATTTTTTTAAGTATGGGTCGTCAAACAGGCTGACAGTCGTTTTAAAAAGTCTTACTTTCTACTATGGTAATTCATAACTGAAATGAAAATTGTAAATTACGAATAAAAAATGTCCAATTTTATTAAGGTACTTTTTATCACAAGTCAATTCAAGATCAAAGCCCGACGCAAAAGAGGGGTGTAAGTTTGACCGATTTTGATCCGATTTTTTTTTTCTAAGCTATATTAAAAAAATCTTTTCAGGTTTTAGAGAAAATACGTTATCTAAAACGCTTGCATGTCACAAGACAGTATATATTCAAAAACTATTTTAATTAAATGATTTTTATAATATGTATGAATTACATATTTGACCTAAATATACGTTTAAGTGCATGAAGTTGCAAGAACAAAATGACTTTATTCATTTGCCAACTTACAATAACTCTGAATACAATTTTAACAACATTTTAATTTGTATGAGGTTTCCTTGTGGGCGCTGCCCCCGTTACCGACAAGAATTTGTTCTCAATGAATACGTGCTGCGTAGGGAATAAGGCACATTTTCCATCGTCAACGTTCCCAAGGCGAAATTACCAACACAAGCGCAAACGCCATCACACTGCATGCACACGACTTCATTGACCGGGTCAGACCCCATTCTAGAAACTCCATTGATATTTTCGCAGTGGCTTCATTGATGAAACGCGCAGAATGAATTTACTACATTATTGTATGATGGGTGACAATATGGCATTATGTAAGAAAAGATTAACGCGAGCACGCGCTGTCGTGAATCATTCAATTTATGAGACAATGTTAAAATGTAAAGATAAAACAAAATTGTATTGAAAAATTTGGTTTTTATTTTTAGTTAAAACTTAATTTTTATAGTGTAAAATTTATTTAAGCATCCAGAATACCTCTTTTATCACACATATTTGAAATTATTTTGATGAAAAAATGAATATATCATTGGAAAAGTAACATTTCATTAATGCATTTAAATTAATTTAACGTTAATTTATATTTGTACTGTTACATAATTGGAGAAATAGAGTTTTAGAATAATAATCTTAAATATTTCTTTTATCACCCAATTCAAAATTTAATGTAGGTATCTATGACGAAACTAATTGATCGAAGGACTAAGACTAATGCTCTGACTCAACGTCAACTGTTTTAAAGAGTAAAAGAAGATTACAATGGTGGTTCCGCGTGGTTCCTATAGTTCAAGCGTGGTTCAAGCCAACTAGGGTTGAACTATAACAATACATTGCTTATATCCATGCTCTTGAGTTTATTAAACATGTACCATTAAAAAATACCTACACCTACTCGTATATAAACATATTGCGATGTGTTTAAAAGAAAATTTACTTCGTTGTGAAACTTTCTTCTTAATATTTCCTTTTTAACTTTGTTTTTGAATCCTTAAACCTAAAAATAGACTATGATTTTCTCTATGTTTCCCCAGTGATAATACAATTTCCCGTCCCGGCCAAATGTCGTTAAGCGACCGAGGGCTGTTGCGGCTGCACCGAGGTCGCGGGGTGCGGGAGGGTGCTTGTTGACCCAATTCCCTGCTTGCACAACCTGTTCTATTTTCGATATGACGTCATAGCCACCATTCACCCCGTGCTGCTGAATCGATGCGTCCCAAACTGGGTCGACCTGAATGAAACACATCCACATTCAATGTGAAAGCTATTTTTAGCTCGGAAGGCGGTTCAATTTGGAGTCAGCCTTTGGAACCAGTTTTAGCGGATGTCGTATATGGTCTGCGCAATTAAATTTTGCGACCCGCGAAGCTACGTGTGACACCTCGATTGCTCCTGCAGTGTGCGCTGTGCACTCGCGTGACCTGCGTTCTGATGGAATTCAAATACATATCTCATTGTTTTCTATGTATTTAGTTTCGACTCATCCGCAAATTGATGGCAGCTGTCCGCGCGCTCATTTGAATTGACCTTTGTACGACCTTCGTTTATCTCACTCGAGTATAAAGATGGTAAATAATATAATTAGTACTGTACAAGCATTTTCCCTTCTTCATTAATGTTTTGGGAATCTTAACATAGAAGTTGACATTGTAAACCTGAAGGATTGAAGTGATAATATTAGTTATGATTGTAATAACGTTTGTTTCAGATATCACGTGCCAGTATCGACGCGTGCAAAGACTATTTCCGCGACGATCTCATTAAGACTGACTGGCAACTGATGGTGGAATTGAAGAAGCTCTTCCAGATTCTGTAGTTCACTAAAACAAGTCATCATCCCGCCTTTCTGTATACCACGAGTGAGTGAAAATATTGTGTCTATCTATCCGTTCCACCTATAGACGTCGCTCCGAATCTCATGAATTCATTTAGTACTTAAAAGATCACAACGTATCTTCAACAACCAGAGAATTTCTTCGTTTTACTCAGGTCAGTCATGTTGAACCCTCGACTCGTTTTGAATTTTTTGATTATTTACAGCTTTTCATCAATCATCTGAATCGACTTATATATTATTATATAATTTTACTAGTATGATTGATTAATTTTGGTCACATGTATTATCTGATTTAAAATGTAAGTAAATTTTGGCGCATCCACACAATCAAAGTTGGTGGTGGGAATAGAATAATTATTAATAATAATAGTTGATTAATTATAAGTATAAAACTATCATCACAATTAAATTCTGTCTTATTTACGTTGATATTAATCTCTTCTCACACAAAACACCCACAAATTAAGCTCTAGTGGAGGGCATGTGTGTATGCGCCATATGATTTTCATTGTATTACTTTTTATAGATAAAATTTGTGTCATATTAAATATTTATACAATAGTTTAACTCATTGTCATATTTGAAATTTTTCTATGTGTGATTGATGTAAAGAAACTCTTATATATTCCAAATTTTAATTGTAACAATACAAAGTTGAGTTTGTTAAATAATGTCTATACAAATGGAATGGAATGTACTAGCCACGTTATTAACCATGTGAATTATGAAATATATAAATTTATGTAAAATGGCTGAATTATTAAAGATTCTTATGGTTGCGGAATGAACCTATAGCCACGTGCGAATTGAGTGGACTCGTCTAATTGGGAAACAAGTTATGCAATTGCTAACCTATTCTAAAATCGGGACGTTTCCATCTTCAAAAAAAAGTTAAATTAATTTTGAAAATTTACATATAATTCCTTTTTTTTGAACAATACTCGAAACAAATTTAAGTGGATTGATTGAAAGCAGGCGTATGAGATCGTGCCAATAAAGTTTGTAACCGAGCTTTTTATTTATTTCACGTATCACTTCGCATTAACTATTAAAATTTTATTTATTGAATTATTATCTAAGTTTCAAGTGATACGTTGTAAATAATGTCGTCGTGATTTAATTATTACTAAATTACAATATAATATGTTAAATTGAGTTTTCACATGTCAACCTTTTGATATCTTTATTTGGACCAGTGTTTGATTCGGGTTCGCGAGTTTCACTCGTGTCTTAAAAATCCTTTGTAAATAGAATGTTTACAATGTGTTATTGTATATAAATGAAATACTTTATAGCTTTTTCGTAATTAGAACTTGAGAACAGTGGGGTCTATTCTGAAACGGTTATACGCACTTGCGGAACTTTCTAACGGAAAAATTAAAACGCATAATTGTTTTTATAATACTTTTAAAAGTATGTCACATAATTATATTTTGTCGCCTAAGTTTTCTTATAAATTACACTTTTATAATTATTCAAATTTTAATATGTAATAAAGATAAAATTAAACTCTATAAAGAAAAGTGCTTCCAGATATGGCTGGACGTAATTCGCTTTTACTTACCATATTGTTTTACCGAATGCAAAATATAATAGTAATGAAGCACCTAAATGATATTTTCAAGTTGTATTTCGAATTCTGCATAGACCCTATTTATACTATTCGTCTGTCTTGGCGGTGCAATAAACGATCTCACTGATAATGAATGTGTCTTTCAGCAAGGCAATATAATGTTTATATGTGGTGCTTCTGGTGTAGTCCATGTATTGCGCTCTTTGTAATTTTTGTATCTAGTTTGGTGTTGTAAAATTATATTAATTGGTGTATACGTATTAAATATATTATTGTAAGTGTAAGGGCAGCGGCAAATTATAGACAAGCGACGCGACACTTAAAAGTTTGCACAAGAATTGTTTTGTTAAAGTTTCAAAATATTATGTTGATTATTATTATTAGTTAAAATACAAGCCTAGGTTTTATTAAAAAAAATCTAATGGTAACAAATGATATTCAAAAGGCGCATAACCATAAGACACAAATATGTGTTCGCGTGGCACCTTAATAGTATATGTTGTCGTGTTTCTATGGTCTGCATTCGCCCTAATGGTTAGAGGCACTGTCGTGTGGTTATGGAGGTCGTCTATTGTGTATGGCTGAGCTACAAAGGTTCTCTTTGTACATTGTACAGGGTTAAAGCGCTATATCGATGGTGAAGTGTGACGCGAGTTCATAGTGAAGGTACAGAAGGTTGTATTTTATATGTAGGTATTTTCCCTTTTTGAAATGCTTTGTATTATATAGATGGAATCGGACATATTCTTATATTGAAGAAATTTTATTAAATTAAATTACATACTATACTGTGTTGTCTTATTTACATGTAGCTTATAAGGATCCTTAAAAAGTACGGGAAAGAAGTCTTGGGAAAGAAGTCTTCGGAATGATAAATATGGATGCTTAATCCTATTCTATCCCCACCTGGTCTTTTATCCTATCAGGGTAGCACTCCCCGTGATGTTGCTCGTTTTTACAAGCGAAGGAACCACTAAAAGCACCCTGAAAAAATTTTACATGAAGATTTAAAAAAAAGTATTTTATTTGAAACCTAGGGTGGCCTTTCCAACATGAAAATGAAAATACTTTATTATTTTGATGAGTAAATTTTGCACATAACAAATTCTAGTTGCTGCAAATAACACATTGTATTAAGAGGTCATAATTCAACAAAGAGTGCTCATATGCATTTATCAGTTTTTTTATGCGATAGATGAGGCAGTCAACTATTCACTTAGGTCAAAATGTTGGAATCTCAAAAAAGTGCACATAGCAGATTTTCCTTTGACCACGAGGATATGCAGTGGTTATAAAGAGAAAAAAAAGTTTGACCTCTGAAGGAAAACTACATAAGCTAAAACATTACTATAAGACTTTGTCTCGGGCAAGTAGTGGCAGGTTACACTACGTTCCGCAGTCATAACCTGGGCAGACTGTCTGTCCTCAGTAACCAACGTTTTACAGAAAGACCACTGCGTAATAACAGCATTTTTGTTTTTGTTGTCAACATTTTTATGCTTCTGTGTGTAAGGGATTCGAGAGCCCAGTTCCCTATCTGCTTATCCTCCAAATAAGATGTGCAGCGGCGCATTTGTGGCGACGGTAGCCGCCTCCTGTAAAGTAAACCGCGTCATATCGAAAAACTTAAGCACAAAGCTCTGTTTTATCTCAATTTCTTGCTACATATGGACATATCACTTATCAGTAAACGTTAAAAATGCTAGTTTTCCCAAAAAATATCACATTCAGAATATTACTTTATTTTCTTCGAAATTACTTCTCTATTAATGTAGAATTTAAGTTTATTTGAAAATATAATCAGTATCTTACTGCATATTAAGCCTAGTACCAACTCAAAATGACTAACGGATTGTGCGTAATAGTAGGAAATAAATGAAGGATATATTATTTCGATGGTAATAAGTTTTATAATATTTATAATCCTATATTCATAAAATTCTTAGTCTTTATTTAGTCCGTTGATTTTAACGTCGACGTCCGACGACCGACGCAAAAACGGGGTGTAAGATTAACGTGTTTGGAATAGTAGCTCCCAAACGAATATAGGTACCGATTTTTTTATGTTTGAAAGCTGACGCGATTGATATGGTTCTTAGCTATAGTTTATAAAGATCTGTTTAGGCGTTTTGAAGATCATCAGCCCATTTCCTAGTTGACGAAGGGATTTCACTAACTTTTATATTTGAAATTTGATGTACTATTAATTTCTGTGGTATTTCCATGACATTATCCGACCTTGATCTGATGCTGCAGCATCAAGGATCCTGCGGGACACTCAACTCTGCAACTTACAGCAGATATGGCCCAATAGAAAGTAGGGGGTTAGTTTATAATTTTAATTATAGCTGGTAGCCTTTTTATTTGGGTCTTATATTAATTGTAACCATTAGAGAGTTTCCAGAACTATACAAACTATTATTAATTAAAAAATTTAATCAATTAGTACTACTATCCTTACTGAAAATACTGCAGTGTAATGAGCAGGAATATAACAAGTTTCATTAATATGATTACACGCGGCCTTGAATAAGTTGACAGGGCCCTACCTAAGTGCCGAGCTAGTCAGGTCTTAGTCAATAAACGCTTTGCCCGGAAGGCCATCATTTCCCACACCATTCCTCCAGTTCGCCAATGCCGGCCCAGCTACATACTAAATTGGGTGGAGCAAACATCGTAGGTACCAATCTACTTTCTTAACTGTATTTCCGTATGACACGGATTATGCAATATTTATTTTTCCTATTAACTTTGACTGAAAAATGACATAGTTTTAAGTATATATTTGTATGAAAATATACATTTTATTTCTGTTTCCAGGGCTCGTATGTTTTTGGGAGGTTTTTTCAGTTTTTAAAGCATTCTTTGGTTGCATTTTAGTATGGTAACTATGGAAACCCGGTGTGCGTGGGTGAGGGGGTGTTGTTTTCAGGGTCTAGGTCACGCCCCGGTGTTGAAAGCGCATGCGCGAAGACTGGATAGCTTTCAGGTAGAGCTCGCTTTCAAATCGCGTCGGACTTCCTGATGGAAGGAATCGTCGTACCATTACCCCGGTTTAGTGAGTGACTTAATAATCTTCTCATGTAAAATCTATTAAACATATATGCAAGAATAATTATACCCAAGTGTTCTGTGATCTTTAAACTGACTGTGAATTCGACATAGTCGAAAACTTCCGGCAACACGTTCACTGGGTGAGTCCTTTTTTTAATATTGCGTCATTCTTTTTGTTGATGAAATATATTAATGATTTATTATATAAATATCTTATTGTCCTAATTTAATTGCATATTTTTAATACAATATTATGATACCAATAGGCCTATTTAAATAAATTGTGTTATGTCAGACACGGATGTTGATACGGAAACTAAAAACAACCGGAAAACATCAATATAATGATAATGAAATCATTGTTTTGTTAAATAATATTTTTTAGATTTACAATTGTTTTAAATGGAGTATTCGACTGCATCAGTAAAAAAACATTATGTATACTTACTGGTTGATAAGACAAGAAAAAAACTTATGAGCACTTGTTTACTAGACACAGGAATACTTTATTTGATTCATCGTAAGGTTAACTTATTTTAACAGTGGCTTAGTTAATGAAACTATAATTAAATGCACAGTTAACTCAACCATTTGAAAATTCTTTGTTTAAGAGTAATAAACAAAAACCTACTCTAAATAATATTATATAAAGAGAGATTTAATTTAAATAATATTAAACCCTGTTCGTATTTAAATATTAAGAGAGATTTAATTTAAATAATATTTAAATAACGAACAGGGTAAATTAACAGTCAAATTAAATACTTTTTAAGTTAGTGTAATGTTTTTAATCCGAGGATCTTGAAAGCACAACAGTCGATGGGCAAAAGTAATCATTTAGAAACGTAAACTTAAATGTAACGTACATCCCAACTTAGTTTTAGCAATTTTCACAAGAGACAGTTTGTACCCTTCGCTGTAGGCAGAAACAGACGCCGGTGGCTGAAAATGGCTTCATCCATATGCATAACCAGCTGCGAAAAAGGTAATTTTCTTCACTGTTTCATAACTAGTTATTTTAAACAAGAACTATTAAATTAGTAAGTTGCCAGGACAAAGCGATCAAAAGATCCCGTCGGGAAGGGCAGAAACGACCAGTTATATAATTATACTTACATGGTCGTTAAGTAGAATGATTGTTTGCCGGAAATCATAGTGGTTTTACTCTCCAAATGTTTATTTTAAACTAGCTGACCCGAAAGATATTGTTCTGTCAAAAGCTATTTTATTGTCAGCCAGTAACTTTAGTGCATTTTTTAAAAAATTTTCTATTTAAGAGAGCCTTTCTCAGGCTTTAACGAATAGCTACTTATTTCAAAAATAAATAATATGCAAATTTCAAATTCCTAATTGAAATATAACTTCAAATATATAAAAACTACAGCAGGCATCGTCCATATTTTCTTATTTTATACTATACTTTCTTGAATATAACTTAATTCCTTTCTACCGTAGTCTATTTGACCGACCAGCCTCCTTATTTAGATTGACCCCGTTTAGGTGGGACCCTGAAATTAATACTGTTTAAAATAGAAATATGTTAGCCCACAATGAATATCAAGCTGCCGCGTTATGGTAGTGCCTCTAGAATGTTTGTCCAAAATCGTTGAGGATTTTTGCGATCAGAAGAAAGAGTAAATGTGGTACCATAAATTGTGAATGAGGCTGAAGTAACAAAATATATATCATTATTTATTACTAGAGCTTCAACTCGCGATTTCGTTTTTCTTAAGTTTTAATAAATAAAAAATAATTCGTGACAATAATACCTATATGAGCAATAATTTATTCAAATTTTATTGCTCATATATTTCAATCAGGAGTTGATTTTTTTATATTTTTAGATTACCCCTTGGGAACCGTGCTATTTTTTCTAGGTGAAAGTTACCTATTTATGCATGTACCTACCATCGCGAAAATGTACCATAGTACCTGTGCACCTCTACAAAGGTACCTTATGTACTCTTTCTTCGGCGGAAAAACGTAACAAACAAATATACAAACAAACTCACTTTCATATTTATAATATTTCACACTAAACCATTGTCTGAGATCTTTGTGCGATGGTATGACACCATATATTTGTATAAGGAGCGGTACACTCAGCCAGTGCTAATTGCAAATGCTCAACTCTGTAATTAAAGGAGCGGCAAATGCGACAGAGAGCAAATAAAACCGTCAGAAGGAAACCTTTTAGAAAACAAAAAAAAACTACATGTTTTTTTAACTAAATTAAGTAAGTTGTAGGTGCAATAACTTCTTCTTAGCCTACTTCTTAATAATGAAAATACGTCATATAGTATGTCTTTGTTAAGTAATTTATAATACATATTAACAACGAACTTCCAGAAAAAAAGATTAATAGTAAAAGTCCATTAAAATCTGTTTAGAAGAAATAAGCGGACCGACACGCAGAAAATTGTTTTATTCAATTTTATTAATAAAGATCATATTAATTTTTGAATAACAAAGATTACTTCTTAGTTAAAGTATTTATACTTCAATTTATTGGCCCAGACCGGATGCAATTTTTTTATAAAAATTAATATATAGTAGTCGCAAAATTAAAGGATATAGGAACAAATTCCGAATTTTTAGGTGATTTTCAACAGGCTGTAACTACGAAGACAATGGCCGTACAGAGCTCATTAAAAAAGAAAGTTATAGCTTCAAGTCTCTAGTTTTTGAATCCGAGCTTTAAATATCTTTCACATTAATGGGTTTTTTTCTCGTCTTGAAATAGGTATACGGGTTGTAATATATTTTTTTTTGGTAATGGTATCATAAAGCTCTCAGAGAATTTAATTTCCTACAATGATCGTCGATCAAAGCAAAAAAGTCATTTTTGACTTTAACAATCGACTACTCGGAAAATATTGGGCGTACTGAAAATTAAAGTAGGGCTTTGTAAATTGTAAAACATTCCCTACAAGGTGCTTAAATTGGAATTTGATAAAAAAAAATTTCAAAGCGAAAATGTTGACCGAAAAAAGTAAACAATTACAAATTTAAGAATATTAACTTTGCAAATAATGCAGATACGAAGAATATTTTCTATAGCTTTTCAACCTCAAAGGTCCTGAAAAAACCCTGAAAGTTACAAATCTCTGCGATTTGCTCATGTTTGCTGAAAACCACTTTTCACTTTTTATCCCCTAATTTGAGTTCAAACGGTTTTTTAGCAATAATCCATTTTTTTTTTTCATTGGAAGCCTTTGATAATTGAAAAAAATAAATAAAAAAAGCCAGCTGTAAGCACAGGCACGAGATTTGGGTTTCGAATTGCTTCCGCATCCACCGTATTCTCCAGATCTGGACCCAAGTGACTTTTCCCTGTTCTCAGACTTTAAGAGAAAGCTCGCTGGAAAGAAATTTAGGGCCGATGGAGAGGTAATCGCCTATTTTGAGGCTAAAGACAAATCGTACCATAAAAATGGAATCGAAAATTGTGTGACCGCTATATTCGTTGTATCGTATATTAAATTGTGTTGACCGTAATAAAATCAAAATTTATCAAAAAAAATTTTTTTTTCTATGTTAGCTTACGAACTTTTCAGCGCAACTGTTATTTCTTAGTAAGTAAATTAATAATTTATCATGTCAAATTTAAAATTAAAATCAAAATTTATAAAGGTACCTACTCTTTTTCAATTTAGATAAGGTAGAAAGTGTCTATATAACAGACATTTCATACAATTAGGTGGGTACCTATTTCAAATAAATACGCATAGATAAATATTTAATATTCTGATATTATTAATTATTTATCATCAACCCGCTCACCAATAAGCAAGTAATATGTCGTGACGTAAGAATCGAGTCTACAATACAACTAATTATTCATACATTATTATCATTGAAATCTATTTACAATTCACAGATGGTCTAGACGCGGGAATACACCGATGAATTTGCATTAACAATTTCCTTTGTGCAATGCTAGACGGATAGTTTCAGTTGGAATTTTTTTTGGCCACGTGCTGCTATGTTCATTCATGCGTACGAATGAATGGGAGCGTCGCGAACCCTGAAAGATACACTCTCTGACAGTCGGTCTCTAGTTGGCCGTTGCACGCTCGCGCGGTATACGCGCCTCGCGAAAAAGCGACTAGTGACTCTGTGACGACATTTCTATATCGTGAACTGTGCCACTGTCACAGTTGGACACACTGTGGCGACTGTGGCCACACATCTTACCACACCACCGCCGGATCAGATCTCGGTGCGTCTATTTATAACAATCTTTTAAAACCGAACGAACGTCGACCTTGCTACAATTTTCATTCATTAAACTCATTGCTGACAAACTGTAGGTACATTGTTCTATGCGGTGCGTTCATTGACGGAGTACTCGTTAATTATTTCGGTAGTGAATTCCAGTTTCATTAAAATCGGTTCAGTCGTATTCGTATACTTAGTACAAAACTTAACAGATATACATATTAGTATAGTTTTCATTCTCATACTAGTTTCGTTGGACCTAATCTCAAGAAATATGCCTCAGTTTATACTGATTGCTACTTAAAAACGTCAACCACAAAATGCAGCCATCGCCAATTACAATTTACAATTTAACAAGGATAGATTCTTCGACTTAGACAAATAAGGAATGGGCAATACATGCTACCAAAGAAATTACTGTGGATATATAAATTAATATTTTTTATGGATATAAAACCCCTGAACAAGTATAAATAGACAAACAATAAGATAAAATGTTAATAAATAAATATTGAAAATACGACTTATATTTACGACATTATCTCGAAAAAATACTGGAAAAGAAGTTTCCATCACTGTAGCTATAAATTGGGGTTGTTTTTGTTTTTTTTTTTTTCATTTTTAAAGTGGCAAGGCGGTATGTATATGTATTATGTTGGTAAATATTGATCTTTACCTACATAAAAATAAATAAACGGCGAACATATTTTAAAAATCGAAAAAAAAAGAATTAAGCTACGCTAATTCGATTCATTTATTTTTCCATGAAATAATACTCTTATTGTGCTTATCTGAAGGTTACTTATATTTATTTCATGTAAACACAATTCTGCTTTAGCAGTAGCTTAAACTCTTGAACTTATATTTTTTTGTACTTCTATCCTAGGCGCACTTCTTTATAGGGCACGATTTTAAATTCGCGAAATGGGTAGATAGGTCATTACAATAGTAGCGGTCTAGCGGTATTTACCTGAGTCGTTATGAATTAAGTAACACATTTTTAGTATAAATACCAAGTTTTATCGTACTTAGGTCGTTTATGTTTGAACTATCGTCAACCAAACAAGTCGATACATAATTATAGTAATATACTATGTTGTGGATGTTAAGCGGTGTCCTCTTCCATACACGACGTACAATATCAACGTAACATTAGTAGGCACATAAATACCGCACTCCACTTGCACGCAGGAAGTGATTCTCGTCTTGCTTTTGCTACTAGACACTTATTTTTATCGCTATGTAAGCAAATCTGGGCTCTATTGTATTATGTTACGTCTTATTTCTCATTGTCAATACAGGTCTCTCCAATAAGTGAGAAGACATGGGTTTTAGTAGTACACACTATACACACAGGAACATTGGTTGCTATTGGTTGCTATGCATCATATTTCATATTCCGGTATATAATAAGTATTTCCGAACCGCATTAATGTTTTAACATGACTATGTTACTCCGTCTTAAATTAGCTACCCAGTTTTGTAGCAGTAACCAGCACCCCTTTATAGCTCCACCATCCTTTGATCTGACTTCGATCTGGGATTTTGATGACGTTACTACAATAAGTTTGGGGTGCAGAGTTAACTTGACGTGCTAGTACAGAAGACAACCATCTATTTACTACTTTTACCTCATTATTTTATTTTGCCAATGTCACTTGCAATTCCCCCCTAATGTTTCTTGTGTTTATCGGTTGCTATCACGTTGCTATCCACCATCGAGTGCTTACCTATTTCCTATATTCCAATTTTACTGTCATCTTTTACAATAATTATCGATTTTCAGTTTTTTTTTTTTTGTATGCGACATCTTTTGTGTTATTAACGATTAATATTATACTTAAAATTGCATTGTTTAGGCATTGAAATTGGAACGAAGTCGCGAGCTCAACTATAGTTTCACATCGCATTGAATTCCACCAAAATGTATAAAGTGTTATCTGTTTAAAAGCCAATATGACGGGCTTTAAAACTAAAAGTTTTATCAAAGTGGCGCCAGTCTGAGTTGTTTTTTGCCAAGATAAACTTCGAATGTAGAAAAAGTTTTAACGCTCTAAATGAACTGATATCATACACTTCACAAAGGGTTGTGTTGCATGCAATTATGTTATACGAACTGGTGCCCGCGACTTCGTCCGCGTTTAAAAAGAAAATATATGAGTAATTATTATACGATGAGATATCGCAAAAACAAATTTTAAAAAATCAGTTGCTATTTGCGCTATCTGATGGGATGAAAATAAGACTTTTGTCACGGCTGTCTGCCACTATTATATTTAATGTCACTTTTCACTGACAGATGGTGCTAGTTGACGCAAACCGAAATACTAAAATTATAGATATATATAAGGGTGATGTTATATAGCCTTCCTCGATAAATGCACTATCCAACATAAAAAGAATTTTCAATTCGAACCAGTTCCTGAGATTAGCGCGTTCAACCAAACAAACTCTTCAGCTTTATATAATAAGTATATAGATAGATAATAGATTTACAATTTACAATCTAAAAGTAAAACAGAAGAGAAAAAAAATCTTATCCTAATAACCAAAGTAATCGGTTTATTAGTCATCTATCATGTAAATATTTGATCGTTAAGGTAAGATAAGAAGAAAAACAGCTTTTTAACAAAAAAAATTTTGTAAATAATTGTGCAAAATCATAATTTTTGCCTGCAACTTCGTCCATGTCCCTAGGGGTACAGTATTTTTCTGGATAAAGTGTTCTTTTTTGTAATCTGACAATAAAACGTGTGTGCGAAATTTCTTAACTATAACTATAAGTATCGGTAAGTACACATTAAGATAGTTAAAGCATGAAAGCGTAACAAACAAACAAATACACTCGCCTTTATAATATTAGTTAAGATAGGATATTCGAAATTCACACGGAATTCCTAAATAAAAGCAGTACGTTTACCACGAGTTTATAATTTTGTCAATTTTCCATACACATACCTAAATCGTTTACGCTCTCGCTAGCGAGTGCGGTCATTATAAACTCATAGTATACTGTATAGGTACAGTTCTCATTTAAGAATAGCACTCACGAATACACAAATTAATACTGCGCTTTTTTAAAGTGGGTAACTCGCAGTCTGTTTTGCGGGATATCTGGATCGTTAAGCCTTGCAGCAGTATGATGCTGCATCCAGAAAGGCATCCGGGATGACATTGAAAGATCGGCGCGATATACTGCCATGTATAATATATTGTGTTTGAGTCTTACTTTGGGTCTGCGTGTATTACTGGCCCGTGAGGAATACAGCGCAGGTCGTGTACGAGCCTTGACGGCCAACACATTGTCCCGCAAAACGAACTGTGAATTGCCCCCTTTACTAGCCAAACGGATTGCACATAGGACTACGTCGTATTTTATCTGTGTTGCAGTTAACAGTGTCAATATATCTTTGCCGACGATTAGTGAGCGGTGCGAGCCAGACGGAAATTTTCATTCGCTTTTTAGGATCCAAACACAGTTGTAATCACCTCATTGTAGATAATCTTTGATGAATGCGAAAAATACGTATGTGTTTCCCAGACAGAATTTCCCAAAAAGAATAAAACATTCTTGGAATTTTTTGTTCTTTATTTTTGGGGGGACAAGAATTTCCTTAGGGAAATGACATTTTGCTATCATAAATTTATATTTAAATACCCGTATATTGTGAAAATTTAACCCCTTTTTTTATCTTTACACTGCTTTTTGCCTCCGAATACGTCCAAGTATGTTTATAAATTAATTGTTATTCTAATATAAACTGTACTTATTACTCTAAAAAAAATTTAAATCGTTTGAAGATAGTGAAATAAATTCTATTAAAAGTAGGTACTTATTCGGTGTCATTACATTTAGTGATTGACCAAATTTAAATTTTATAAATATATCTACTGCATGTTAATTCTTGGTTGCCGACAAATGCGGAGTTCGAAGAAACAGAAGGAACGAATGTCATGTCAACTCACCATTTTTGTGGTCGGTTGAGACACGTCATTTCATAAAGTTACCTACACGCTTAAACATTAAAGTTTTATAATACTTATAAAAATGATTTATAATTGCCTTTTTGACTTAAGCGACTGGGGGACTAAATAACTATACTGAAACATGTTTTATCATTCTTCTTCTTTCGACTAACATCAAATTACAATATTCCAGGTACCTACTATGTCCGAACGTGGACAGTGATGAGTTTGATCATTAAATAAAAAATAAAAAAAATCACATTCTTCCTAATTTATCATACAGTTTCCAAATAATCGAGATTTTGTTATCTTCCGCATACAATTAAAAACATTGTTCGCATATTTAGTTTGCTGATTATTTGCACATAATTATGTGCGTGTGCGCACGTAACTGACTGTATAGTAGTAGGTACTGGCATTCATCGCGACCTCGTCACTATAAATCTATCAATGAACGCGATAAGGGGAGCGCGTGTCAGGCAAGGAAGTGCCCTACCAATCTCCTGACTGTAACGCAGGCTCATTCTACGGGTTACAACTCAAACTGTGCTTCAGAATAATCCAAAATTAAAGGTACTTTTTTCTACGAAACCCAAGGTTTAGCAACATTTTTATTATCTTTATTCCCTTGGCATATATAGTAAGATGATATATCATAAAAAAGTCATCAACTATCGCTGTTGCTGCGAGTACGTACCTAACTATTTTATTCATACTTGCTAATCTTGCTATCTGTTTATTAGTTACGTTCACGACGGAAACCGCACGTTTTCGCTTTAGAAAGCAGGTAAAATTATGATTTATATAAGGGCGAACATAAGTAATCATACATTGAAAGTAGAGCATAAACATAATCCCCGTGATATACCGTAATTAGAAAAGAAAATGTATTAAGTAGCAGATTGTCGACTTGCCGTTGGCTACCGTCGCCTTTTAACACAAGCATCGCCTTAGATGCAAGCGAGCTTTTAATCTTAATAGAATAAAAGATAAGAGATTAGGAGAAGTTAGCAATATGGATTCTGCCATCAGCTGCCATCACTTACTTGTTCACTGAAACACAACAGCACACAAGCTGTTATTTCTCGAGTGTAGTTACTGCCGCCAGACAGGCTGCCTAATGAAGACTGCCAAAATCAGTATGGACAACGAGGCCGTTGGATAATCGGTTAGGTTAGGATCCCGGGTTCGATTTCCGGCAGGTTTAACTTGGGAAATACACTTTTTAAAATTGGCTCTGGTCTGCTACTGGAAAGAAGTAGCAGGGCACATTGTGTTTCTCAGTCTCTTACAGAAGACCACCGTGAAATAATAGAATGTGTGTTGTTGTGTTTCGGTGAGTGAGTGAGGGATGCCAGAGTCCATTTTCCTATTCCTTATTCTTGGTTGCCTATGGTCGGCAGCACACTTGTAACATATTTGGCGGTGCATATGTTATAGACGACGGTAGCCACCTACTATCAAATAGGCCGTCGGCCTGTCTGTCAACCTGAACATTAAAAAAAACGTTAATATTAATTTATTTGTAATTTTATTAAAAGAAGGCTCCAGCCAGCGTTTGTCAAAGTTTTGTTTTCATATAAAGATTGTATGACATATTAAGAGCATACCTACTCCTATTGTTATCTACGAATACAAGGTAACCGACAACATTATACCTTAACCGATGGTTGCCTGCTAATCAACAGACAGTTCAACACATAGCCGCATTATGTAAAGCGAAGCGTAGGATGCATTGCCAATACGGTCGGCAATCGAGTACGACAAATAAGTGTAAACAAATAGTTATATTCAATTTAAGAATATGACTTTTGCGACCACTAATTGATTTCGTGGGCGTAGGCGAGTAGAGATAATTTAATTATTCTAAAGTATTAGCCTTATGATTTTATTTACTAAACCTATAGATATACCTACACAAGCCCCTTTTTTTCATTGGACTCTGGATTACTGATATTTACTGCTAGATCACTAACCAATTAATCTATACTATAGGGATATAATCCTGAGTAATATAGTACTGAGTGAATCATCAACACATAACTTGTAATTTTGGCCAAAACTAGAAATTTTGGCAGTTAATGCATGATGTAAACATGCACTCAGGAAGGATTTTTGGAAATTCCATTTCTAAAGGGGTGTTGGTATTTGGTATTAGTTGGTTGGTATTACGATTTTACGTAGCATTCTTTCTGACTTTTTTTCTTTTTGATCGACTCTTAAGGGTCGTAGCGTGATGTTAAATAAATAAAAAAGTAATATCCGACTGATAGTTCCATAGATTAGAGCATTATTAAATTAGTATTTACATACCGGAAAATAAATTATAATGTGTCTTAAAACATCGAAATTTTAATGGCCAGAGTATCACGCCTTTTGGGGGACCACACTGGCCACTTTCGCGTTCAATAAGGCGCATACCATATCAAACTGTTGCATAACTTGCCATATATTGGTTGGACCACTTTCCACCTGCCCACGACTTAAAACTTGTGGGCTAAGAATTTGGTAGTAAAGGAGCCAACCAGGGCTAAGTGCATCGCGTTGCGAAACAAACGACAGAACTGTAGTCCAAAGCTGTGAGTGACGCCCTGTGACGCCTGTATTCAAGACAAGTAGGCTGTTCACTACCCACCATATCATTATTTTACTAATTATCTGTACACACCCTAACCGTGACTTAAATTGATTTTAAAGGTTATGCTTTAAAAGTGACATATAAAAACAAACATTTTATAAACATTAATAATCTTTTTATATAATATATTCTTTTTTTTTTATATAATATATTCTAAAAACTAAATATAAATACGAAACTAAAAAAAATTAATTTTATTTGTAATATATTCTAAAATTCACGAGTTTAATTGGCACATTTAGGTAAGCTTTGTAAATATTTCCTCTAACTTTTAAAACGTCAGTAAGTAATTGGTTACATGTTATTTCATTTAAAAAAGGAATTTAAGAAAATTAATATAAGAAGAGCATCATTGACGTTTCTTTGGCAGATTCTTTTTACTATAGAAATTGACATTTTTCTAAATTTATTTGACGATATTGACATTATATCGCAAGTCGTACAACAAAAATTGCTTATACTGAACCAACAAGAAAAAGGTGCTTTTTTGAGTTGAAATCTTTCTCTGTGTTTTATTATTATGTTAAGGTTGTCAGACAGGCGGTCGGTCTGTTGATCTGTGGCTACCGTCGCCTAAAAGACAAACAAAGCCACAGTTGCAGCAAGTGTGCTGCCGCCCATATTAGAATTGAGGATAAGGGATAGGGAAAAATAAATTTCATGTTACATAATTATAATAAGTAAGTCGTCTCTTATTCTAAAAAAAAGTGTGTGTATTAGCTCCGACGCACGACTGGAGTTTACTCCTTACGAAAGATTATAAAAAATAAAATAAAATAAATATAATTTAAATAATTAAAAAAATTAATTAATTAATAAAAAACAGCGCCATGATACATGATTACCGGTGCCATCTAGTTTTCGCAAGGATGTATTATCATGTAACATATTCTAGTTTCAGAGATATTGTGTAGATCGCTATCTACACAATAAAATTAAAACTAACGCGTAACGCAAAACGTGTGACAATTTTGATTTTACTCCTATATATTTATATATATATCAAAATCGATTCTTAAGGAGTAAACTAAAAAAAAAGTTGTCTCTCCATACTGGTGTTTATTAACTTTATAACTCAATGATTCTATAAAATTTAGTAACAGATTAAAATTTAAATTAATCCACCAAGAATTTTTATTATTGCACTTTTCAACTAGAAATTTGTGATACAATAAACAAATGTTCAGCCATCAATTCCGATCAGTATCCTTAGTCATATATTATTATTTTTTTATACAGGATAGGAATTGACCTCAATCTCGCTTAATGGCTATAAGTGAAGATGAGGTCGAAAATGGAGTTCGCTTGTTCTTGAAGAGTTCCAAGTTGTATGTTTCAAGGAACACTGAAGAAGGGAGATAATTCCTGTCCCTTGCTTTGCGCATAAGACGAAAACCGTTTCGTAATATTCGTAATATTTCATAACGTGATTTGAGTAAACAGACTTTTCAACATAATTTCTGTATCATTCCATTATATCAATTGTGCGACAGTTATTGTAAAATAATTTGTTTTTGAATTGAATATCAAAGCTTGAGTAACATTGTCAGTAGGTGGAGCGACATTCTCGGAATAGGGAGCCCATAGTTAGCTAATAGTGTTGTGCAGGCAGGCAGTGTGGGCTCGACGGTGGGCGCGCCCCCGCTATCCATGTGCAATATCCACCATCATTATTACTGTACAATTTATAACACATTAATAAACCAGTTAACAACTCTGACATGCATTTTCTTTTAGGCAGACTAGGATTAACTTATAAAAATATACTCCAAAATTGTACGAGTACATACATGTCAAATAATTATTTGGGGTTCGACTGATTTGTTGGACGTTTGTAGTCTTCTAATCTCAGAAAACACTGTATGGATTTGATGCAGTTTTTACTACATATAGTAAATATAATGATATAACGCCTGACAAAATATGAAAAGCAATATAACGCGTGACATAACATTGAAAATACCTACACTAGTGGTGAGCCAGCGGTAACAAGTAAGAAAAAGCAAATAAGAAGTCGTCGAACTGGCCAGTAAAATGATAATTCCAGTGTTTGAAAACATTACAATAATCTTTATTATTATTACCTAGCATAAATGATGAAGAGTGTTTCATCGGTGTAAATAATTAACTACACATACGAACTATTTAGCACCTTGCGTTCGGTCGCGCGCCAAAATATCTCGAATTCCTTTCAATTAAATGTTACAAACGTTTTGCCGACACATGACAATAGATGGAGATTAAGAAACTATAGCGACAAATAATGTTGAACAAACCTGAAGGAGCTACTCTTATTTGGAGTAGTTTACACTAATAGTAATAACCGCAACAAAACACGAGCTCGTTTAAAGGTCTTATGAAAAAAGCTTATGACTTGGTGACTTTAATTTAATTATAATAGGTATAATATTGTAAACAATTTCCTACATTATAATGTTATTTAATGCTGAACTAATTCAAATTACATAATAATGCTTAGTAAATGAAATATAATGCAACACTTTTTATGAGGCATCGAGTCCTCACATTAAATTATAATAGTAATTTTAGTTAGTTAGTTTAGTTTCGATTTACCTACTTTACCTTTTTCATTGTCGTACAATTAATGTTTTTCTTCTTTAAAACCTAAAGTGTGCCACTCGCCTACAACGATTTTTGAAGGTGTCATGTCGCACGCAAGAAAATATATGTGTGTGAGATGACTACTAAAATATATTTAAATTTAAAGTTTTGCTCTTCGCACATTTCGTACGAAATAAAATCGCATGAGATGACAAACAACTAAACCAAATTATGATATAGTAGGTATGAACTACCTATTTATTCTAGAAATATCTTTAGTGATGAAGTATAGTACGATGTGGTTCAGACAGACGCGAGACGCATAAGACGCGGAAACGAATGGATACAAAATGCGTCTGGTGGTCTACTTAATATTTAAATTTTTGGAGCACGAAGTAAATGGGTACGGTCACTTTCAGAGGCATAGACGCCACAGTATGCAGCGAGAGTTTAACATTCCATAATACGATTTGCTATTGCTTCTTCATATTACCTACTGGTGGCTAGTAAATTAATTCGAGCATGGGCCACGTCTTTAAGTCATCAGAGACAGTCGTAGTTATTAGGAGTCATCGTCAACATATCAGCTGTAGAACGTTCACTACTAGACATAGGCCTACCTCATAATTTTCTAATAAGACCGAACAGAAGCAGCCTGGATCTACCGTCGATGGTACCCGTGGCCCTTATTAGGTCGTTAGACCACCTTGTATGTGGACGTCCTGCGCTGCGTTTGCCGCTCCGTGGCCTCCAATCGAGAACTTTTCTCTCTTCATAATATATATCTACCCATTACCACTTCAAATTACTACTAATCAATCTGATTATGTCGGCAACTTTCCTTTTTCTGAAGATCTCCTCATTCCTGATTCGATCTCGCAGAGTAACCCCCTAGCATAGCTCTCCATAGCTCACTGTTATGTAATATTACATAGAAGTCGCTTTCCGCTTCTGTCCGCTTCTCCGCTAACTTCTCACTAAACGGATTTTGATACGGTTTTCACTAATGGAAAGAGCAATAAACCAGATTAAGGTTTGTGTAAGTATATATGTAACTTGCAAAAAAAACGGGTATAATATACTAGCGGGTCGCTAGTACATTATACGTCGAAGTTTCTAAAAAGATATCTTTTAAAACTAGGCTGACAAATCTCGTGTACCTAACTTAGCTGTGTGACTGTGAGTGGTACAAAGTGATTTATAGTCGAGTAACTCGGTCCGCACATTCCTGAGGGATGACTGAGCCACCGAAGCGGACGCGGCTATCCCGAACTCCTTTGATGTCACTTGTGTTTAAGAAAATAGCTTGTTATTTTTTTCCTTAAATCTCTACGGTACTATTAGTACTACTCAAGTACTACTAACTAATTCAGACATTTTAATTGCACTGAGCTATTTATTCACAACTATTTTAGTACCCCTTTGATGACGATTAAAATAGTGGGAATGAGCTATCAAAGTTGGAAGTCTAAAAATTGTCTTGAACTTGGATTAGTTCTTGTCTTGTGCAGTTAATGGTTCACTTCTGCCTTTCGCACCCTGTAGAGTGTAGAGTAAATTTTCATATATTTTTTTATGTGGGCAGACCTTTCAGTTTTCCACAATTTGATATAAATTCCTGAAAAAAAATATATCACATTTTATGCGACAATTTTAAAGCACACTTGCTCGAGGTTTCGTATACAAATTATTAAATAAAGTCGCTGTCCGGCACTCTGCTAATTTCTTCTGTACTACTCAACAGATTTTGATACGATTAAGTATTAAAAGAGGATAGGGAAGTGGCCTTCCAATTGTTCGGTTATTGTTTTTAAACCGTTTATTGCTTCCGTAGTCTTACTAAAAATAAAAAAAATAAAACACAATTCTTAATTAAGTACATAATAAGAATCTCTAATTTCTGAAATACCCAATCATGTATGAATAGATCTTACGTAACCTAACACTAAATTATCTTTTCATTAATTTCATTACTTATATAGGTACTTGTTTTCGAAGTGACTAGTTTGTGACGTAAGCGACAGAGGGCGCCATCAGTGGATTATCTGGCAGCTACGATTTATGCAATATTTCCTTACATAACACTGCGTTGCATAAATTGTTAAGTAATATTTTTATTTTTCTCAATAAGTTTTATAAAAAACGATGTAACTTATAGATTTTCATTTGAATATTACATCTTACATTATTGTTAATTAATTCCATTCTCATTAGCCATGTATATAAAAGTTAGAATGATAATGATAATACCTATTATATTGTAATACTCAAATAAACTATAAATTACATTTCCTTTTAACTAAATGAAATTATTCTTCCGCGTTTTACTTATCAATCTTAGCTGTATATAAATTTTAAATCGATGTCAAATTATTGTTTATAAAATATTAACCGTAAACATTAGATATAGTTAATTCATTCGCATCTCGAAACCTTATCTGAAGCTCGATGAGTAAAATTTAGGTTTAAGTGTTTGTGCGAATCTTGCGTAACGCGATACGCGTATATCGGTGGCACACGTGAGGAACCTTCCTCATGAAGGAGCCCTATAAGAGATGAGAGAAAGGATAGAATGAAAAAGTTAGAGTTGTAATATTTCGGTGTGGCAGGGCGCGGGGTCGTCGACCGCGCACTTGGATGTTGGTGCGTGCTATTTCGAGTCGGCGAGCGGTGACGATCGGGCCCGACGCGAGCCGACCGCGCGACGCGTAAACAAACAACATGGCCGACCTGTCATTCACTAATTCATTCTCATTCATAAATGATCATTATATTTGACAAACCGATCTCATTTCATTCTATTATCCGTCAAGAACTGAGTAAATGTTGTCGTGTATGCGCCCGCAGGTGTGAAACTAATAGCGAAATATTCATTTCAATACAGCAAAGAAGCAGTCCCAATGAAGTTGAGCGCGGAGGCTATTGTTTTCGTATTTGTTACTCAAGTACAATACTACTAACTATTGTCCTACTAAAACGCGTCTTGTATGCTAAGCACTGTTCACCCACATAAATATCCGACGAGTGCCAATAAATAAGTCAGTCGGTTGGTCGTGTGGCTTAATTGGAAAAAATAAGTCACGGGCAGGTGACTATTTATAGAAATTAGGATTTCTGTTACGTATCTATTCAACTACGATAATATGGATTAGTAGTCATCTCGCACGATTTTATTTCGTACGAAATGTGCGAAGAGCCAACTTTAAACTTTTAAATATAAATATATTTTTAGTATAGTCATTTCGCAATGATGGTTTACTGTCACTGATGATACTTTGGTATAGACTGTTTAAAGTGGAAATCAAATTATAAATTGAAAAATCTATCATACTTACTTGTCAAATTTCAATTTTATATTAAACTAGCGACTCGCTCCCGGCTTCGCCCGTGGTGTATTTTTTATATATAAAAATCTTCCCCGTTTATCTCTCTTTCCATATGTAAAAACCGAATCGAAATAGAGTTTTTTAAGAGTACACAAAACACCAACATTTTTTTTTATATATATAAAAAATTAGTATGCTATGGGGATGACAAAAATTTAGATATTTATTTCACCTTTGCAAACTTCTAATCAACCGCAGCAGCGTAGAGATCTATTTCAAAATTGCACATAAAAATTTTAATTTTATCAACAGAAAAATTAAAAAAATATCCTTTTAAAGAATTTCTTTTTATGTAAAATGTAAATATTACACTCCTGAATATTCGTTTATTTCTTTTTTTTATGTTTCACTTTATTTAAAATAGTAACTTCAATGGAAGTAGCCCATAGTTTCCTTTTTATTACTCGTATATTCATTAAAAATTTAGCCTCATATAGAAGAAAACTGACATTTTTTGCGCGCGTTCGTCTAAAAAATAATTGTTTAAAATAGTATTAACTAATGTTTGTACAATATTTAACATTCAAAGAGCATGACCACCTACCATATATTTTCCTGTAAGTAGGTATTATAGTATGTAACAAGCATATCAAATTATTGGTCGCATGTCTTAGTGTTTGAAGGCGAGCATTGTTCATACCATATGTGGACCACAAAACACATCTGTATAGCAGATTCGAACGGGCCTTTTGTTCTTACTGACTCTGACCATGTGCCATGTGCCTTGCGGACAAAATGCGCTGCTTTTTGTCACTTTTTTTTAATTGATTGAAAAAAATTTACAAATCCAGAATATTTGTTTTTTTTTCTTAAGTAATAGGCAAACGGTATTGATGCATATCGGTTAGAAAATTTGGCTAATTTAATTATGTACTTATTAAGAAAAGTAAGAAAGCTTCCATAGTAGGAAACTGATGATAACACAATCGGGGTACAGTTTCTATCTTCTGTAACCAAAATTTAATTACACAACTCGATAGCTAAAGGATCAAAGATTTTTGAATATATATACATATAATACGCTCAAAGATAACTCATAACGTGTAGTATTCGTGTAAAACGTAACACACGGCCATATCCACGACACAGCCACACCCCCGAAGTAGACCGATCAAGATAATAGCACAATGATGTAAAATAGATTTGTATAGTATCTACTAACATTATAAATGTGAAATATTATGAGGATGGATGGAAGTTTGTTACTCTTTCACGCAAAAACGCTTAACGGGTTTAGATAACATTTGGTACACAGTTTATTACTTGGATTAACATGTAAGATACTTTCTTTTCTAGAAAATTGTTAGGTTCCCGAGGGATCGTCAAAAAATATAAAAAACTGAACGCCACTATCGCCGTAGTGGCGCTAACAAATATATTAATATATAATCTAAATACTTAGTATTATTTTTTGTTATTCATATGACTACCTACTTTTGTTCATAATGCTTCTAGTCTATTAAAAATATTATGTAACTTTCAATATAGAAATATTTTTTTAGTTTAAAATGTATGATTTCACCACTCTAAATGTTTATTTTTTTCGCGATGGCTCAATAAATAAATAAGCGATAATGTGTGGCCAGTACGTTGATCGCGATACATCGCCAAGTTGGAAGCACGTGGTTATTGAAGAGTTGCCAACTCGCGCCCAGTCGACACCGTTTCCTGTTTACCGCGCTGTCTGTCGGACACTACGCCTCAATGGAGGTCCATAGGAATTATCAAAAGCTCTTTGCGTCATTACAACTAACTTCGTAATATTCTATGCGAATCGTCAAAACAAAAAACAACCCAGATATTTGCCTATTTTAAGAGAACGTCTTCCATAAGCGAATTTTAAGCATTATGCCCTAAAATTATGTTAGTTCATTATGAAAAGCTTAACCCAAACCTTTGGATTTTATTGTGCACGAGATTTTAACACATTTCTCGCAGTGGGGAACGACACGAAGTTCATTATGTCGTGACTGGTTAACTCGCGACCAAAAAGTTCCCTCGGAGGAAACCGTACCGTAAAATTCCCTGGAACTAAAAAGGAGTCAAATATTCACTTTCATATCTATACATTCTTACATAATTCCTCCTAAACCAAGCGACGGATTTTGATGAGATTTTCACCATCACTTAAACTAAGTACTTAATTAAGATTTAAATTTGATAAAAAAAACTATTTTGTTATCAAGTCGCCGAAAATTTCCGTGTTTTAATTTGGTTTTTACTTATGGAAAGAGAGGTAAACGAGGAAGGTTTGTCTATATTAAAAAATGAGAAGAGATTTTTTATTATATTTTTAATATAGATTTTTTAATATGGGAGCGGGCAGTTGGGATATATTATAAAATAAAATCGCTGTCCGCCTCTGTCTGTTTCTCCGCTTATTACTTATACCACCCAATTTCGATACAGTTTTCACTAGTGGAAAGAGTGATAAACGAGGAAGATTTGTGTATGAATTTTCATGAAATAATTCCATCCATGCGAAGCCGGGGCGGGTTGCAAGACAAATTAAACCATAATAAAGTTTCAAGCCCCATAAACACATTTCTATAATGATCTTCACAATACAGGGGTACTTAGATTGCTTTAGATAATTTAATGACATTTAAGGTTTCGTAAAGCCTTAGAAATCAATTCTTTCTAGAGGTAAATTATAATTAATTTGAAGCACCAAAAAAATTCAGAGGTTTGATTCGAAAAGTTACACTTTTCGAATTCGAAAAGACTTATTCTATTCATTTACATTGAAATTTGTAAAAATGTTTAGTGATCATATTTTATTTTTAGTATGTAATCAATTGGTTATAGAATTTTTTATTTTTTATTATTATTTATGTATATTATGTTTTACTGTAAAAGCCCGTATATCGGTAAATTCTCTGGTATATCTCAGGATTTAACCAGGATAGGTTGGTAAATGTACGTCTTTACAAAAGAAACAATTGTTCGAGCTTCTACCAGCAAATAGAATTTGGTAAATCCTAGGTTTAAATTTTTAAATATATAAAAATATTTTAAATATATACATAAATATAAACATAATATAATATTATGGTTGTGCTGCAAAATCCACCACTCGATTCTAATTGAGGTTTTCATCCATACCATAAGTGAACAGATGAAAATAACATTTTTTGTGGTTTGTTTGATCGAGAGTTGCGTGTAACTTGGTGTAACCCGTGGCCTTGGTGGATGTTGACCAAATATTTGTTTCTCGTTGTCGCAACACAGATAACACATTGTGTCGCCTCGCCTTATCAACTCGACACTGACTACAGTGTCGAGTTTCGGCTCGAATCAACTCCCGCTGATACTATTAAATAAGATTTTTTTATTTTTTCATAGATAAATACAAGGGCATGAGACTCGTGTGTAAATATAACACAAGACGTTTGGCAAATAACTACAAAAATATTACCTACCGAAAAGTTATTTTTGACATTTTAAATTTTAAACATAAATGTGTAACAAATCGTATATATGCAAAGTTGTAAAAAAAAACTACTATCGCAAACTTTTCAACTTCCCAATTTATTAACGTCCATTACGCTTAGGGGCGCTTAGGGGGTCAAGGGGTTCGAACTGAATCTCACCCAACTCACGTGTGAGGGGCAGACAGTTTCGCAATATCACCGATTTCTTTCGCAGAAAATATTGTAAAATTGCCATAAAAAGGTATGTGTGAAAGGACTACGTTCTTAGTAGTCTTAAATAACAATAATCAAGCAAATAACAAATAATAATTTTTTTTTTAATAAATCCAAAGCAATCAAGCACAGGTTACGTGTCACGTGCTTACACTGCAAATTCGCATTTAAAAAATTAACAAATACGCCTCACGTAATTAATGGCCGCCCCTTATGATTTTCTTACATTCACAAGTCCAATATAATTTCAGAAAAATGTACAATACAACTAACTAAGTTTTGTGTTTCCAATTCCAATCCAATAATCACATTTATTGCCAATTTTGGACGAGAATTTTGAATTAATATTTATATTTTGTTTATTTATAAACGAAAAATATTTCGGTGTAGAATAAGTTTTGTCAAAATTTCCTTATCTGTTAAGTATTATTAAGTCTAGATATGTGTTATTTTATTATTATTTCTTTCCTTTTTTATGCGACCTATGTTATTCCTAGTTGTGGTTTGGGCACACTGTTTTCCGCAGTCATAAACTAGGCAGAACGTGTGGCGGCAAGGACTACATAGGATCATCATAAATTTATAGCCCATGTTGCATGTGTTTTCCGTGCGTGAGTAAACATAAGACATATAATATGTAGAAATACATTTATGCACAGAAAAAATTACAATAATATTTTAAAGCAACACAAACAATTTGAATCCTGCTGCGAAATTGATAAAAAAAAGTGTTAAAGTAGGGATGATGCCCACATTTCCCTGTTCGGATTAAAATATTTCGGATTTCAACAAATTATCGAATCCTTACAATGCAAAGCCTTAGGTACATTTTGTAGACAATCTTTTAAACAAAAAATTGATTCGATTATAACAACACAATATACGAATACAACTTTGGATACAATTATAATTAAGTGTTTTCTATATTACCTCTTAATCCCTAACCATAATCCCGCAATGGTCAGCAGCGTTCTTGCAGCACCTTGTGACGTTGCTTTGTGTTAAGGCGACGGGAGCTACTTCTCATCAAGTGGAACGATATTTTAAAAAATAAATTAATTTGAAACTCTATTTCTGAGTTCGCATTCGCGATAAAGAGTATGTTATTTGTGTGTTAAAACAACAACACTGCGTAGTTTACGAAACTAGCTCATAAACAATGCTAAAGTTTGTTTTGGCAAATAACTTTTAACCTTAACCAAGTAAGTAAGTAAGTATTATACGATTCAATTGGAGCCAAATAGTGTGGCGAGGCTCTCGACATGCACATGTGAGTTCAGTACAACAGTCCGCGCTCACGCACGGGATAGGCTTAACGGAGGACGCAATTATTATGATTAAATGAAACTGGTTCTCTGTCGACCGCTTCGTTGCCGGGATGACGATGTGTAGAAGACATTCTTTCTACACGTTCACCGTATTAACGCCGCTTGTCTAACATGAAACCACTTATTTACACTCTTAACGCCAGAGTAGAAGGTACAAAATCGAATAGAAACCATTACGTCGCCTGCAACCGATAAATTTGTACTAAAACACAGAACCACTCCTAGATGGAGCACATAACCGACTGATTAAATGCAAAGAAGCGATGATTATCGATTATTCCCTCGCAATCTCTATAATAATATGTACAATAAAACTGATGCATCGGGGATTACTGAACTGGTTTTAGAATCCGTTGACATTTGTAAAGCACAAATGTCAACGTCATCGATTTTTTTAATATGCGATATGAAAGCGTTTGGTTATACCGTTTTGAGATTCGTTAATATTTTTAAGTGTTAGATTATACATATTATTATTCACTTATAAATATGTTTGTAATGTATTGTTTAGTTACAACTAAGTGATGTTAAATTAATAAAAAATGTTTCTTTAGAAATCTGCCTGTACGCATGCCCATTTAAAAGAATCTAAACAACACAACGGATTTCACTATAACATACTTCCGGGATATTTCGGAATAATGTTTTATAAATAGCTGAGCTGAAATATTATGTAGAAGGTTGTAATACTCACCTGGAGTTGTCAAAAGAAACCATTTTAAAACTCTTCAATTGGGATCATGGGGTTGGAAAGTCGATGGATCATATAGCTACAGACACCGTCATAGCATTGGTAATTATTTTAAAAAAAATTGTGACTTATTTGTTTTAATTTTATTGTTTCTTCAGAATTAATTCAGAACTCATAATGGTTTAATTTAATAATTAAATTTTTCAGGTTAAAGCAAATAAACAACTTTCCCTACATTTCATAAACAAAAACTTAATACGATATTTAAATAAAAATAAATTAATAATTATTTTTACGTTTTTCATGTAAATAATAATAATAAATGTTTACCTAAGTGCAATTGTACCTACGTTAATCAAAGCAAATAGATACTTAATCGGTGTCTAATTTCAAAATAACTGGAAGAAGATCAAATTAATGAATCGCACACAATTAACAAAGAAATCGTTAAATACACAAAAAGCATTTCATTGGATCATATAAAAGGTGGGTAAGCAACAGAGATTAAGTAAACTGAAGCAGTGAAAACACAAGCGGCGGTTGGTTCAAAGGGATATAAATAGGCGTTGGCGCCGACCGTGACAACGTACGGAACTCTTCATCTTGACAGCCGATCTTTCAGTGAGATAGACGATATACCGAATTGCCGAAATTAAGAGAACATCCAGAGTAATACTTGGAAGTTGACGGTTACCCTGATTCGTGTTGGTTACTGCTATATATCTTGGCTATATTTATTTATTAGCTAGTTTCCGCGGTTTTACCCGCAGTTTAATTTAGCTTAATAATTATTATGGACTTTAATGTAGGTACTCAGGGTACCCACTCAATCATGTGGATATCGAAACGAATATTATAAAAGCTGGTGAGTTTGTAGTTTATTTTTTATAGTTTATGCCTTAACTACTTTTGCATAAACCTTTTCATGGACAGAGAAAAGGACATAGGGTACTTTTCATTAAAAAAAGTACTGTTTCCGAGAGTATGCCAAAAATATCGGAGCCAATCTTGAAGAACTGTTTACAATTAAAATGATAAGCCAACCATTCTTATCCCTTAACCATTCTTTATCCTGTTCCTGTTCCGCCACTGCAACATCCTTATAAGTAATTAATCTATAAAATATGCGATATCTTATCTAAGGGGCTGTCTGCCACTCCGTCGCAAACTCACATGAAAATTAATTATTTTATGTATTGGAATCTAGATATAGCTTGTATATTTTTAAGAAAATCCACTGGCCCTTAGGCTGTTGAATGTTGAAATTTTATTTTGATGTCGGAAGCCACTCCCTATCTACTTCTTACCCGTTATTCTAATCTAGGTAGGTAACTCTTTTATAACCCCTATGGTATTTTTGCTTGTGTAAGGAAATAGGAGAATGTAGCAACTTATCATCAAGCGGATATCCGAACGATGTAACAGGCATACAAAGTCATTGTAAAAATAGCAATGACCGTGATTTCAAACGTATTTTATCTTGATTGGATAAAAATTATTTATCTCAACTCTAATATTCTGGATGGGATCAGTGGGCGGAGAGAACGTAGATATTTTGGGCCATTATCATGCGCCCACGCAACGCTATTGGCAGAAAAATGTTATAAAAACGTTCGGTCGCAATGTACGTTCGGCTTTTGCTGAATAAGCTTGTTCGTATGACCCAGATAGTGCGATTTCTTAATGATGTAGTATTTGTTTATAGGCTTCATTAATTGTAATTCATTCATTAATGTTATAAATATTTGAAAATACATTAGAATCGATATTTCTAAAATGCAATAAATTACTACTGAAAAAACATCCAATAATATTATTTGCCAATGGGATATAGTTACCACCAAAATTCCATAGCGGAATTATTTTAATAGCCAAATACATAATAAACTTGTATATTTTTTGTGTAAGACAGGTTGACTGTCCACTTGATGGTGGTGGCTACAGAGGTGCTGCATGTGCACTGACAACCATATTAGGATTAAGGTTAAGGGATTAACTCGCTAACTGAAACACAACAGCAATGCTGCTATTTCACTGTGTTCGCCTTTATTTTTAAGTCTAAAGTCTGTAACACCATCTGAAATGTGCTGTATCACAAGCACCGTATACAGTCGTCGTAATATCTCAAAATTCATATTTTTTGTAAATAAAAACGAAATTCGCTTCTCTAAACGGTTTTGTTTTTCTTCTCAGCGTCTTCAATTATAGACGTTAATCCGCCACAATACAGTCTATTTTTAGCAACGGTTATCATCACTAATAATTAATTAACGTGTACTTCAATTAGTTGCAGATACTGGTTTCTTTTTTCGAGGACGTCTCGTAGATCTTATTTAACAGTCGCCTTTATCTGTGTCTCTTATCATTATTACTTGGTATCGAGAGACAGACGTAATGGAAGATATCTGTTCGAGAGCAGTGCGTTCTGTGGCCCGTTTCCGGTGGTTGTTTACAAAAAAAATATACCAATACTCTTTTATATGTATATGAACTCGATGTCCGAACCGGCCTCTGCCTGTCCAAGAAAGATACTTGCCGCGATTAAAAATCGTTACAACTTCCGTTCGGGTCCGAGTTTCGAAGCGAAGCCCCAGATAAAAAAGATAAATAACGATCGATAAAGCTGAACGGTGCTACCTGTTTTTTCTTCGCGTTTAAAGCCTGCGGCCAAAGCGCTCGACTTGCCCACTCTTATTTTTTTACAACACGCCACATAACCTACTGTCGCTGCAGAAGATAAGTTTGCTCAGTGTTACTGAGGTGTCTAGCACCCACGGAACCATTGCTAGGCAATATTGCACTTTAAGTATGGAACACCAGATGAAATAAAAGAAAGAACTATTTTTCGGTCGTCAGTCGTCAGGGGGCTAACGGTCCACTTGATGGTAGGTGGCTACCGTTGCATGGATAGGGACCTACTCAATAACCGATAGAAAAAACACACATGCTGTTATTTCACGATGGTCTTCTATAAATAGGTGATTACTGTCGCTAGACGGGCTGCCCAATTTATGACTGTGTATCAGGGGAAACTACTAAATATGTTATGCTAGTCCAAGATTTAAATCACAGATGCGCCCTGTGCTTCTGAAAACTGTCCACGTAATATGTCTGTGTGCGTAATGTTGACACGCACGACAGTGACAGTATTCAAACAGTGAAAACAATTAAAATAATTCATAATTATGAGAACACTTTCTAAAGGCACCGGAAGGCATTTTTAAAGGTAAACGGACCTTATTAGCAAAATTAAAGATGTGTACCCAACTAGCAAAATAGTGTCATATAAAGGGTACATTAACGTTTTATATTTAACTTTCAGCCATATGAAAATGGTTTTATAATAGTTATTTATATGTAAATATAACGTAGGTTTGGGCGCAGATTATATAACATTTAAATCGTGTAAGGGTCGTTTTGCGGTCGCGTCAACGACAATTACGTTGAGTAAAAATCACGTAGACATTGTAAGTTTAACTAGTAAGGTTTGTAACAGTTTTTAGTAATACGCTTACATAACTATATCATCGTATAGACGTGGTCGCACAGTCAGTTAGACAATTTGTCGTGACAGTTTATTGTGTTATGAAAAAACTTATAAAATTATAAAAAGGAGCTAATCAGGGATAATCAGGGAAGGTTTTTACGTAAAAAAAATGCACCCGGGCGAAGCCGGGAACGAGTCGCTAGTTACTTCTTTTTCAACGCGGACGAAGTCGCGGGCACCAGCTAGTTGTTTATAAAAATAAAATGCATAAATTCTCATCAATATTTTCCGCCATATTGCCAATAGTTATTGGGCGACTGCATTTAGACATGTATATAACTATTGGTCATATAAAGGTTTTTATACGATTTATGGCGTCTACCATGACAGTTGCAATTAAGGTTCCCTTGGAAAATAGAAAAAACCTTTGTGTATAGTCATGTGACTTAATTTTTGATTATGTTCTTTTTATCACTATTTCAATGAGTTTAGATTTCATATTACTTTATTTCGGTACAATGCGACGACGTACCGCGGCATTCTGTTAATTATTTCACTAACTTTTTTAAATGTTTCATAAGGAACATTACAAGTGATGGCCCATTATTTAAAGACTTCCCGGAATTGATCATTTTTATCAAGTTGTTCAGAACTTTCGTTACTCATTTCCGAAGAGTTGTCTTCTTCAGAGAAATCGGAATGATTTAACTGGTCTACAAAAAAAAATGTAATATAAACGAATTAATCTGTTAAAGGAGCTTTTTATGCAATAACTTACTTTCTGTATCTAGTGTGCCTTATGGTAAAAGAAGATGAGCGGAACAAATTTGATTTGTAGAACTCCTGTCTTGACTGGATCCAGCATTTACCGCATTAATGTTGAAAAATGTAAGCAACCATAATGATGAAAAATGGCGACTAAGTTAAACAAAAGTATAAAATTGATAAAAGTTGTATAAAAGGAGCTCATTATCATTTAAATAATCAATTGATTTATAATGGTTATATTAAAGTAACGTTTCAAACTAAAAGTGACTTAAAAGTAACTTTAAGTCTTATTAGGTATATATATGACCTAATAAGACGATTTTATAGTAGTTAACTATAATAAAAGGTACTAAATTTAGAAAACATGGCTACTATGACTATTTTGTGACTGAAACGCTTACTCAACGTTGTATGACAATCATATAAATTGTTGAGATGACGTTTACCAGACTCATTAATATGACATAAATTATATATAACTAATGCGTCGAACGGAATACTACTTTACAACTGTTTAGTTGCTGCAAAACTGTTATAAAGCCCTTACATGTCTGTTAGTTGTATAATTCTAATATTATACAACTTTTTTGCTAGTTGGGTATGCAACGTGAACCGCTCACTGTTTTCTACAAGCACTGAGGCGGGAAAGGTGAGCTCACTCTTCCCAACGATGACACATTTTCGGCCGCCTGAAGTATGGCAAGGGCGCATCTGTCATTTAAATCTTTGATGCTAGTATAATTAACTTACAAATATGCTATACTAGCTGTAGTCCGTCGCTTTGTCAGCGTTAAAAGTAAGAAAGTGGACGACAAATGACGACATATTGATTATTGGGTCAAACTGTAAATAAAAATATCGTGAGTTGTGCACCTACGTGTTCTAGTAAACTATAACTAGTAATATTCGAAAATATCTGGTAATCCTGGTAATCTGTTGTAGGATAGCAATCTGGCCTATATATTATATAGAAGAGACATTCCCACACATGAAACTAAAATGTAAAATACTCCAATAATTCAATTACCGAAATGTATTTTTGCTTTAGTGAAAAGTTGTAAAATATATTAATTAATTTAAATATGTTCTTTTGAGCTCGAGCTACGTACTATTCAAATTTAGCCGTGAAAGTACTCAATAGACTGACAGTTATTACTTTATAATATTATTAGATTTTTTCCGCTTTATGGGTATCTTTATAAATTATACTATAATGTATTATTGCGATATATAGTATAAACTATATTATTATAAAGTTTCGTCAATTTCCGTTAAGCAGTTTTTGTTTGAAATATCCATCACCAACTTTCGCATTTATAATTTGAATAGGATTTAATGTTACAAGACATTAAAGTCCAAAGTTCTCCATACACAGGAAAATAGTTCTATTCAAAATCAAACTGTGAACATAATGACCGATTCTTTGGAAGATTTATAATGTTAAATGATAGCGCCGCCGCCGCCGGCCGGGGCGAATTAGCATCATATGATGTCATGTATCCGGCTGTTTATAAGACGGCCCATAAATCGAACGAGTTAGATATTTCACTGGTTCGCAACCGGTAATGGGCCATCTCGAATTAATAAAAGATGTCGCCGATAAGAGATAGGATGCGGTTGCAAAGAGATGCACAATAATTTCGCTAGTGGTGCGCCGTAATTATTAAAAGAGTCGGACGACCGGTCGGTGGACCGGTCGGCCGATTGCGGCGCGCGGCGCAGGGGCAGGCATATCAAGTCCGGTAACTATGCAGCGTAACTCCGGTAGCGGCGCAACAGGTCTGCGGCAGGGGCGCGGGCGAAGTCGCGGGGCGGTAGGAAATCCTTTACTCACGAACTCACACATCGACCTCTGCTCTTGTGTGTACCATCCGGTTTCCCTTAACGTGTGTGCGTGAGTACACAGACACGGTGCGTCTGTGTGCCGGCGGTCGAGTCGATCGATCAATGAGCGACATCAACTCTGACTCTTGCCTGCATGCAACTCATTGATTAGCGTTATGAAGTGGAATTGTTTATTCATTCATGATGAATATTTTTATTTAAAACGAACGCTTTCGTTGTCCTTATTTTAAACAGTTCAGTTCACCTTTGCTACACACGCATTGTAATTATGTAACTTAAGATCTTACTACTAATTTTATCATAATTGTGGCACAGATTATGAAAATATAAAATTCTGGACATCGAAATACGAAATTCAGAAATTCTAAATTGAAACTGCTTTTTTTCAGGTACTTCTATGTGAACAAGGCCTCTTAAAATGTAGGTGAGTTCGTAAATGCTGCGTTTTTTTTTTAATTAATAGCTCATTAATATTCTTTAGTTGTATTAAAGTTATTAGTTGTAAAAGTTATTTTTTGGAAATGTTACTAGAAATACCGTCGCATAACGTCGTATGATAGAAAAGTTTTTAACATGAGGTGACAACTATACAGGGTGGAAAAATAAGTCGGGCCCTGGAGGGAAACTACTCATTTTACATAAAGGAGACATTCCTTTATTTTTAAAAAAAAACAAAACTGCATTCAAAGATTTTTAAATCTCGCTTGGCTCGCCCCGGACTCGAACTCAGACTCGGGACTAAAATTTAAAAAAACAAACACTCGCTATTTTATTATACTAATCACCTGGATTATTAATCAGGATAAAATTTCTCTAACAAACATTTGGTCTTAAAAATAAAAATGATCGTAAAATCTAACATTAACTTTATTTTATTATCAATTTGTTACACTTAAATTATTTAACTGATAAATTGTTCGAAATGAGCCCCCTCGTTCCGGATACACACATTTAGTCTCCGTTGAAATTGATTTCTTGTAGCCTTCAGCAAAGTTTTGTGCCCCTAATACCATTTTCTACCGCAACCCTTAGCTCTTGCACGGTTTCGAACAATTTATCAGTTAAATAATTTAAGTATAACAAATTGATAATAAAATAAAGGTAATGTTAGATTTTACGTTCATTTTGATTTTTAAGACCAAATGTTTGTTAG
Source organism: Synanthedon andrenaeformis (assembly GCA_936446665.2). Taxonomy (NCBI): domain Eukaryota; kingdom Metazoa; phylum Arthropoda; class Insecta; order Lepidoptera; family Sesiidae; genus Synanthedon; species Synanthedon andrenaeformis. The sequence continues at coordinate 3,756,737 of OW387781.2, read as the reverse complement.
AGAAATTTTATCCTGATTAATAATCCAGGTGATTAGTATAATAAAATTGCGAGTGTTTGTTTTTTTAAATTTTAGTTGGTTCGAGTCCCGGGCGAGCCAAGCGAGTTTTAGAAAATCTTTGAATGCAGTTTTGTTTCTTTTTAAAAATAAAGGAATGTTTCCTTTATGTAAAATGAGCCAACTTAAGGATTTAAGGTAGTTTCCCTCCAGGGCCCGACTTATTTTTCCACCCTGTATATGACCAATACATCAATCACACTAAAAGCTTTCCCATAACCCCGAGCATTACGAGTATGTCACAACAGGGATGTCATTAGGGCTGGTTTTCAGTGAAGATGAGTGCGCAGATAAAACCCACCTTATGTTAGTTGATTGAAAATTAGGTTGCTTAGGCAAACTATATGGTACTATTCCATGGGTAATTAATTAAGATTTAATTAAATTACTTATTCAAAACCTAAATTGTCATTGCAAGTACATTATTATTAAACACGTCATCATTTCAGCCGCAGGACTCCACTGCTGCTGGCTTCACGCAATGGGAAAAATTAGTATTGGCAAGTCACACTGTGTTTCGTAGTCATTTGGTAAGCCCGTCTGGCTGCAGTAACCACCTCTTTACAAAAGACTAGAGGTTTTCTAATTAAGGAATGTCAGAGCCCATTTTCCCATCCCTTCCCAATCTTTTATCCTTAAGCCTACTATGGTCGGCAGCACCTGTGGCATAGGTTGTGTTATAATCAACAGTAGCCCTTACCATGAAGTGGACCGTCAGCTGAGATGGCAGGTCCCATTAGACATTTTTTTGTGTTAATAGGCAATGATAACCTATGCAGACTTTTACATAAAAAAATATCACAAATTGGAATTATTAGTGAAAGAGCGTCGTAAATCTTATAGCCGTGACGTAGGAGCAATGTCGTCGAGATAAGAGTGCGTGGAGGCGCGGGCGAATAGTGGATTGGAGTGTCAGCTAAAACAGTGTATCGGCGCAGGTGTGGGACGGTGAGTAGCTAGCGGTGGGTTCGGAATTCGCGGCGACGAGCGACGTCGGACGCGTGGTAGCGCGGGTGGTGCGTGGGCAGTGGCTGGCCTGTTCGCCCACGGCGCCGCACCTAGCCGCACAGCCACCATCGCGTAAATCACTACTCCTCCATGCCACCTCTTGATAAACTCACATCGAACCAGTTCCACCATGTCTCAAAGACGTGCCAATTAAACACTGATACGGTTCGGGACGTGCTTTCCCCATATCAATCAAATCGGGGTTCGCTGATATACATAGTTATATCAATTGATAATTTATTGTCTTATGAAGTAGTAAGAACCCCGCACAAAACAAATAGAAATTGCCAACCGATAAGTTTTGATGAAAGTTATTCTTATTACGCCGGCGCCGATCAAGTCTCATTAGGCCCAAAGTTCGAAAGTGCTTTGTTTTCGAGGTACTGCATATTTGAAAGCTGCTGGGCAGCGATTAATTACAGTAAATCTAATCAGAGGTAGCTTTTGCGAACGGCTATACTTAGTGAGATGTTTACGACCTGCGCTTGGCTTTTCTTTTCCTAAGAACCTTAAATAGCTGAATTAGTCGGGCCATACTCGAGTTTTGCGCTTAGCAACACACTTAGTGATTAATTTTTATTTATATAGATAACAATAGTGATATAACAATATTTTCAATTTAAAACAACAAACAATTTAAACAAACAACACAATACAGATAATACGTGGGTATAGCAACAGCTAGTTCCCCGAAGCTGGCTGGGAACAACACGAACAAACTGTTCCCTTGGTTGGGCTAACGCTTTTTATTAGAGATGCGCCGAGTAACACTTTTGCCGAGTAACGAGTACCGAGTTTTACTCGGTTCAATTTTTTTTCAACCGAGTACTCGGCCGAGTAACTCGGTTCAGTCAAATTTGAAATTCCCATTTCGCGCGCGTAAAAAAGTACAAACAGGTTCGCGCCTGTCGAGCGGCCGGCTCGCGTTTTCGGAGGCTGGTAACGTCTACGAAGAAAAGAGGAATAGGCTGTTACCAGAACGTGCAGAGAGCCTTGTGTTCCTGCATCATAATTTACCTTTATTAAATTTTAAATATTGATTAATTTTATTACTGTTATCTTTACTCTTTAATTTTGTCTCATTACTACTCATTCATTAGCATAATTTTGAATTTTTGATTTTGATTTTATTAATTGAGATTGTCAAAGATTTCCTAAATTAGTAATAAATGCTTTTTGATGAACACTGTTATTTTAATTATATCTACCTAAATATATTGCTTTTCTTAAACTGAGTATACTCGGCATTCAAACCGAGTTATTCGGCCGAGTACGAGTATCAAAAAACCCGCCGAGTACGCCGAGTACCGAGTATCAACCGAGTACTCGGCCCATCTCTACTTTTTATATTTTGCACTATTATGTGCTATTATCGAACAACTCGTTTTTCTAATGAGTACGAAATCTAATCAGAAATTCACCTTAACTCGTAACAACATAAAATTATATTTCCAATGTCTTATGAATTGAGACATTATAACTCATTATATTCTGCAGAAAATGCTCGATGAAATCAAAATATTTCTATAATTTGGGGTAGTTTTTAGTCAATCTGTTTAAATTTCTTTGTCATGTTACTTGTTCTTAGTGAATGTGTATTTAAAATCTAATATTTTATTTATATTGTTATAAATATTTATATGTAGGTAAAGTTCGTACGAGGTTGGATGTATGAAAGTATGTTACTCTTTCACGCAAAGATTAACTGAATGTATTTTGATGAAACTCTACAGTAATATAGTTTACAGCTACATAAGGATAACAAATGGCCAATAATTTATAGATACGCGAACGAACATACAAATGACTATTAGGTATTGAGATAATTTTATTAAAACGCCACAGAAAACTAGTTAGTAGATGTCAGCGATAATGTTTTCTAGTAATAGAGCACAAAGTATATTTTTAGACGACGGCGAATGGACAGTTGAGCCATATTGACGATGGAAAGTGATGTCATTGGCCTGTGGAACATAGAGACGGTGTTGGCTTGCCTGTGTCACAACTACTTTTGCTTTTGGAGAGAACATCCTGGACATACACGTCATTACTTCGGCATTTTCAATTCCGTTTTAAGTTTGTGGAATAGTAAAATAACCATATTGAAGCGAATTGTTGCTGACGTCTTAGAAGAAAAAGAAAACGTTTTCTTTTGCTACCAGCCCATCAAGACAAGTTATCCCCATTAAAGTCATTAACGAACATAAATAAAATCTTTTATGGCTCTGATTAAGAAATTAATGAAGGTTTTATTGATGAACATCAAAACTCAAGGCACATTTCAAACATTGTTGACTAATTAGCGGTCCGTCCAGTATTTTTTAGCTACACGTTTAAAATTAAGCCAGCGTGCACATAAGCGAACTAAGCACATAAGGGCAATTTTTAGCAATTTTTGACAATTGCATCTATTTTTGACGTTTTCATCTATTTCTCAATTTCATCAAAAATAAATGTAAGTTCTATACTAAAATTACTAAATGTTCTTTAAATCCGTTAAAAAAAATCCTAAAATTGTATTAAAAAAATTAATATAACTTCTATTTTCTATTTGATAAAAGAATGGATAAATAATTTTGTATAAAAATACTATCACACTATATTGTTACAAAGTTTGATAAGATGTTTGCTGTTTATTTTTGAACTTGGTTGGAAATTTCGGGTATTGGTTGGTATTGGTCGTGGTCCACTTTGTCTATCCACCTGGGTGGACTACGGTGGCACACAGGCATGACCTGTTTTTATACCATATTTTTCCATGGGATAACAGTCCTGAATTTTTCAAGATATAACGCGAGCAAAGCCATTAACCACAGCTAGTGCATAATATATATTGTAAACCTTTTAGAACAAATTCTCTAATCTTGGAAGTAGTTTAGAGAAACTAATCGGACAAATAACTAAACGATTTACGAGCAAAATGGTCCACTGACACGACACAAAACATCCACATAGAATACAGTCCATATAGCATCCATCATGCGCGGTTAGCGAATACCTTAGTTAGGACCAATGTTAAATATTTAGTTAAATAACATTAATTAAATAAAGTTAACACAACATTTGACACAACAGTAGACCTGTTGTTTCCGGTTGTTAGGCGCTAACCAACAATGAATATCTGCATAGGCACAACCAAACGGTCAGGATCCTGCATCAGGACCTCACTCAGAAACTCAGCCTTCTTAAGCAGAGTAGCAGTGCTGGCCAGAAACCTGACTGTTCTAGTGTTGATTTGCGCTAATGGACAGCGCGAGTCGCGAGTATTTTTGGTGGACGTCATTTGCATTAACGATGGCCTTGTAAAGGCAATTTGTAAATGTAATTGTTTTTCTCGTACATCCTACATACATTCTAAATCCATGCCAAGATACTATAGTGAAAACTTGTTTGCATTTCAGACAGATTTCATATCTTGATGACTTGCAGTTTAGGCTTTACGAGATAAAAGCAATAGTCTTTACTTAATAGTGTATACGTCGTCGCCATACAAGCAATTAAGTGTCTGTAAATAATGCTGGGTATAGCTTATTACATTACAACTCCAAGTTGTGTGTCAGTAATAAAAGAAGTGTTGATAAAATATAGATATTTTTAGTTGTGATTAATTTACAATTATATTGTTATAAATGCAATCAGACGACGGAACGACGGAATCAGACGACGTGTTTTGTTAGTGAAGCAAAGAGTCGTCTTTTCTCAGTGTTCTTGTATTGGTGACAAAATTCTTGTCCACTCAAGAACCGCGCTACGAAAATGTCTTATAATGTTCAGCCGGTGTCAGGTCAGGCTGATTGAGGTGGCTTCCTGCGTTCGTTTGCCGGGAGCCATATAACCGTCACGTAGCGAACAGCGGCCGGCCCGCGGACGGAACGGCCTCGTGGAAGGTCGACCGCCTTGCCGCACCGTCCCGCACCGCACTCCTCTCACCCGACCGACCGCTACATGGAATTTATGTACCCAATTAAAACAATAACATTACAAGCCACTTCCATGCCACAAATGTCGTTTCTAATGTTATCGAATATGCTAAAATTTATTAATTGAGACAATAACTTGCCAATACTATTCACATTAGTTAGTACCTACTAACAACACGTTGCTATATGTATGTATAGCAACGTACCTCTTAACCACAGAGCTCGGTTCGATCTAAAAGGTCAGGCAACGAGAGCGCACCATGAATGGACCGAATCATATGCGAACCGTGACAATATTCATTCAAAGAATATTTTCTTTATTTATCGTTACGTAACGAGTCATTACTTGGTCTCTAATGTACTGAGGATGTGATTATTAATTATTAGTCTGTCAACATTACAAATTGTTTAAAAGTCAAGTAACTTTTATACTTAGTCAAATGTTGTGTCTAACTTATGTAGGTAAGAGTAGCTATTGCCCGCAACTTCGTTCCCGTTGAAAACTAAAACTAAACGCCTGACAAAATATGCAAAGCAATATAAATTAACGCCTAACATTATACTTCTGCCAAACGTTGAATCTTTATTTTTAAATAACTGGTGCCCACGGCTTCGCCCGTTTGGAATATTTAGCTTATTTCAGGAATATTTCAGGATGGCCTGAAATTCTATTCCAGCTATTGGTGTAAGAATTTTTTAAATCAAACGAGTACTTTTGAAGATTTCTTCCTACATACAAACATACAAACTTTACCCCTTTATAATATTACATAATACTAGTATAAATAAATTGCCTACTATTAGTGACCCGCCTCCCGTTTCGTGCGGGATGTTAAATTTCAAATGCTAAATAAAATGACTAAGGTAAAATGGTTCAAGCAAAATATGCAAGAAAACACTAAAACATTTGATTTACGAGTACTTGTAACTGGTAAATAACTAGGACAGATATAAAACTATTAAGATATTTAATTATTTCAATAAAAAATATTGCTAATTAATAATTATACATTTTATATTTCGATTGAAAATTTATAAGAAATAAAATCATGTATGCATATTTTCAAAATAACGTAAAATATAATAAATTATTTAATTATTAAATGTTAAAGTATAATCAATGCATTATTAATTGCAAAAACAATTAGATAAATTGTTTGTTCCGTAGTAACAATGCTGAGATAATGATATTGTTTAATGAATTGTAAAATATCTTGGAATATTTTTATTTTAGATATATAAAATATCTAAAATTTTATATACTTATCTAAAATCTAATAATAATAGACAGTAATAAAATCTCATAACAATAAGCAATATAAATAAAACTTTTAGTCCCTCCAATAAACATTTATTGTTATTATCACATAATCAAATGTTTGGTTATATTATGTTTTTATAGGTATAATGCTAAAAGAATATAAGGTAACCTACCTAGGTAACTAGAAGAACTTAGGATTACAATTAAGATTGAGTTAAGCTCAAGCTTGTTTTATTATATGTAGTTATCGAATATTTTTCCAGATGTTAAAGTACGAACTCTAAGATCTACCCCAGTACATGTAATGGAAAGTGAACTTAGTGTACCACCATTGTTCATACGTAGACAATTATTAGCTTTTAAATTTTGGCTAAAATCCAAATCATTTAATGACAGTACTATTATCCCAGCTTTGGAACAATTTAACAGCATAGTCATTAATAACAGATATGGGAAAAGGAAGAAGAAACCACTGCTGTCTATAGTTCATAGCTCTTTAAAATCATGCGAAATCTATTCAAAACCTTTTCTTCAAATGTTTTCGTTAGATATATGGATAAGTTCTATTAATATATCTAATGCTGTTCAAATACAAATTCCTGGAATAAAGGAGGCAAAGCAAAACTATATTACCTACAGTAAATTTAAATTTAATATATACAAATTACATAAACGAGCAATATGTAAATTATCTACAAATTTTTACTGATGGTTCTAAGAATTGTGACGGTGTGGGTGCTGCTTTCTTTGATTACCAATCAAATTTTCATTCTAAGTTTAACCGAAATATGTATAATGCACGCAGAACTAATTGCGAACTCAGAGGCGTTAAAATACATAATAGAGAAACCATTCAATAAAGTTGTTATATTTACAGACTCGAAAAGCGCCCTTCAACATTTAGTTCGGTGTACATTGGGTTCCCAAGGCCTCCCAATAGCGTATCATATTTTAAGATTTATTTATAAGTTAAATCTAGATAATAGGGACAATGTAGTGTTGCAGTGGATCCCGTCACATGTGGGCATCCCAGGAAATGAGAGGGCAGATAAATTGGCCACTGAAGCTCGTGGTGATGGTGTACCTTTATCCATACCCCCGTTTTATACCGAGGTATTGACCACATTAAAGAGGACCTGTAAAGAACTGTGGAAAGAATATTTTGATAAGAGATCATTGGAAAGAGGTATCTGGTATAAGACCATTCAGCCGCATCCTCTAGACATACCAGGTTTGTTAATGCTCCACTGGGCAGACATGACGTTGTGACAGCTATGAGACTGCGTTCTGGACACATTCCTTCAAACAAATTTGGACACCTGATGCGAAAAGTGGCAACGCCGAAATGTACTGAGTGCAACATTGTGGAGGACGTGTACCATGTATTGAAGGAATGTGTCCGGAACGAGAGGGTGCGTAGGCTGGGCATCAGTGGCCAATTTAGGTTGCAAGTAGGTGACCTGAACAGCGCCCTGGCTTTCCCGTTATCTGATGATGCCAGGGAGCTGTACAATATTTACCACTCTAGATTTAGTGTTTAGTAATAGTTTAGTATAGTAGTATCTAGTATAGTTTAGCTATATATATAAGACCTTGCCCAATGAGGCGACATGTCACTAAGGGAAAAGCCTTAAATAAAGATTTAAAAAAAAAGTGCGAACAAATTAAATAACATTGTTATATAACTTTGCAATATAAAACAAAATTAATGTGTACACACATTAAAATTGTCTCAGTCGTATTATTAGTACACGTGATAACGTGACTCACGTGTTAATGTTATATAACTTTGTTATATTGTCCACGCATATAAAACTTGCTATATTACTCTGTTTTGTAAGATATTTTGTTATATAATCTGGACTCACCTTTAGCCAGCAAACGGTAGATAAAATAATTCCAATACCAAAATAGATTTGTCATTAAAATATTGCAGATTAAACTGTTTCACTTGTTTATTAAATATTTTTTGTATCTATATATTTGAAAAAAAAAATACATTATCCCTAACTTTATTCAGCCTTTATTATTATAAGTAAATTTTATCTTAGCTGGCTAATCAATTAGTTCAATGTCGAATGTAAGGTAAACACTATAATCTGCTGTTTAAAAAATTTTCATGGCTTATAAAGTGCCCGCAAAACGAAAACCATAATACTTGGGTTGATAAACTCGTATACAGAAAGATTACCTAACCTAAAAAAACTAAGAGAAAGTTTGAAATTGCTGCACATGATATAAAAGGCACCCACGCGACCGAAGCCGCGGGCAGTTTTAGGGAAATGAATATGTATATCATTCGTTTATATATTTCCTATATCTATATATCTCTAGCTATTAATTTCTTTTTAAGCTTTTTTTTAAGGCTCTGAAATTCGCTACCTCTTTATTAAAATTTTTAATCTATAAATGTATTAGTTCTATAGTTATTTTTACTTATTATAATATATTCAGATAGGACATAAACACTAATGCTCTCATTCAGTTCCTTTATCTGCGGCAAACATTCGGAATAATTTTTCAACTCGGCATCGTCAAGTCAAGCCAGTACTCCAGCTAATACTAATAGTTGTATTGTATAATATATGTAGTTTAGTTATCACACAATTTTAGGTACACAAAGCGATAGTAGGTTTACACAAACAACTCTTAAATAGACTTATCAGTTATTGAAACTTGCAAAATATAATTAATATCGAAAACAATGTACATTGTATCACTGTTGAACTACACGATAAGTTGTTTAGTTTTAAAGTTAAAGGAAACACTGATAAGTGATGAACAGATATCTCCCCAAGATTCATTTTTGAGTTGAGGATTTTGACAAAATATAAAGCAGAATACGTAAACAATGTAAAATTATAAAGATCATAATTATTTTCAAAATCTCAAGTTCATTATGTTGTCAATTTTTTTTAATTTCAAAATTGTTAAATTTTGAATATACACTGTTAACAGAATTCTAACCAAGACCAATATTTTTTGAGATATTTTTTGTAGGTATTTGTAATTACAATATATAAATATCATATTATATTATAACAATTTCCTAAGTCCAGATTTTTTCATATTTTTAATTAATTTTAACATGTTATTGTGAACTTTACGATGAAAGTATTAAATTGACTGGCACCAAAATCTTTGCTTCATATTATTTATTTATTTCTATTATAAATACAAAATATGAGATATTTTAACAAAAAAATTCAAATATGCCGAGAGTTTCAGACCACCGGCTGGACTAGAGAAACTGGACTGGAAATCTTGTTTGACTAAAAACATCAAAATACGAATTATTATAATAAGATTAGACCTAAATTCGTATTTTGATAACTTCTGACTCTGACCAAATATTTATTTTTATGAAATTTTGTCTGTGTCCCTGAGTGATTCAAAATTAGACCCGGTAGATAGCGCTGTAAAGGGGTTAAAATTATTTTATCGCCTTCGGTCAGGACAATTCAGGACAAGTCTGCGTTTAGTCCGATAATTATTTTCATAATTTTTCAAATTTTTGTTTGCACATTTTTGAAAATTATTTATCTGACTCCTACAATCCCCTTAGCCAAAGAGGATAATTTTAGTTGTGCGGATAGAGGCTATAACGGATGGAAAGTGCGGGCGGAGGCGAAGGCGGCTTCCGCCTCGGCTCGACTTGGGCCGCCTCCAGAATAACAATCGAAACCTGATTTCTATTGAGTGGGCAGCGATTATAATGACGAGTTTGCCACGACAACACTTTTAACAATAATTACAAGCGCTCATAAATTAAAACACTTTGCTTGCAAGCAAAATTATACCTTATTAACTATTATAACAGTTTCGTAAATTGCTCGCAAAATTTGCTTAGAATTACAACCTGATAAGTTGTAGTGACAGCGTACGCATTAAGTTACGCGGTCACATAACTGTGGACAGCACATCTGACGGCAGTAACCACGCGTCCCTTACGTGATGCCAGAGCCCGTAAGGGAGACATTTTTCTTAGTCCACTTTGTCCCTTACGTAGGTAGGGACAAAGTGAAGTCAATTCACGTGTGTATTTGTAATGGTATGAAAAATAAAAAGTAATGACATCTAGTTTAACCTATATTTGACCTAAATTTGCCATAGGACCTAAATTTGAACACAATTTGAGCTAAAGTAATCTTTGTAACCATAGGCTATTATTATCGCTAGCTTACCAAGGAACACCTGTATACATAACAAATAGGCATTCAAACATTCCAATATTCATTTTTTGAAGTTGCTATAGATTATGACGAGTCCAACGGGCCAGTGGTTAAAGTGCCTTAGTACTCTCTGACTCGGGGGTTCCGAGTTCGATTCCTATCAGTACCAACTTTGTAAGTGGACCTTTCAAAATTGACTGGTTTTGGTGAGCAGGGTTTCGCTCCTGTCTATGGTTACCCCATAACACAAGCCTATAAGCGCTTACTTTGGAGACCATACAATACGTATATGTATATATAATCTTAGCAATTCATTTATTATTTAATTTATCTACTAACGACCCACCCCGGCTTGGTACGGATGCAGTATTTTCCAGCAATTTTATACACATACCTTTCTCGCTTATAACTCTTTTAATTAGTGAAAATTGTATCTAAAGCCGTGGTTTTGATTAGAAAAGGTTGTTTAGGTTTAGAAAAACAGACAGAAGCGGACGTCAATGGATTTTGATACGGTTTTCAAATGGAAAGAACGATTATTGAGGAAGGTTTGTGCACACAATTTCCAAAAAAAACGCCAGTTATTTTATAATTATGTAATAAATTAATAATGTACAGAGTATGATGAAACCTGTATTGCATTCCTTGAAGTTTGTCAGCACGAGCCTTTTCCTAAAGTTGTTATGCTATAGATTTCACTACGTATTTAGTTACCCATTGTCACACCCATTGTTCTTCCATTAAGGCGTCACGTTTCCTAACTTAAGGTATCATGTAGCGATGCTAAGAATTGTAATGATCACTTCCGAGTATTTAGTTATTGCGTCCATACTAAAATACTATTCAATATTGAAATAGATACTATTTTAAGGAGGTGGTTACTGCTGCCACACGTGCTGCCCAATTTATGATTTCGACTGCCATTTCTTAAAATTGGACTATGGCGGGAAAAAAAATCTAACTTTTTTCAATAATTTTACTAATGCTACTAAAGTTCGTCAATCAGTTACTAAACAAAAATGAAAATCAATTCAGAAAAAGGAATACGAAGTATTCGCTTTATGTATTAATATAATTATTAGGACTAACACTATGTGCCCACATTTAATAATTAAGAAATTACACTAACACAATCGTAACTAACACATTTGAGCATGTATTGCATAGGCATACCTAACCTAAAGTTATTCGAATAGGTTCATTTACGCCGAAATGTGAAAAAAAATCTGAAGTCTCATCTCAGGCAAAAGCATCTGTATCTTTAACAATAGAATCTAATATAAGGCGAACCGGACGAACTCAGGTAAAGGACATTTTTTTAAGATACAGTCATTCCCATGATCCATTCACCGCTATTGATCCTCGCGTTTTGTTCTTAGTTTGTGAATAAATGGCGTTCTTTCGTTTTTTCTCGAATAAGCCAATCCATTCATTTATTATTACTACATAATTACTCTCGTTAAGTCTATTGTGTGTTTGTTTAGACAAAAAATATTGTGATTTTTAGTAAGGAGTTATTGAAAATCATTGAATGGAGGTTCAATTCATGTACACATTATAATAATTGAGGATACTTAGACAGTTTGTCACTGTTGAAGCGTTATCTGTTGTCCTTGACATAGAGACGCTGCATGCACAATGTGCCTCATTGTCGCTCAACCTTGCGAAAATTACCGACACTGATAACGAACGCGTTGTCGCCGAAGTCGCCGGGGCTGTTGTCGAAGCGTGTCTCAAATAGGCGCAGGGACAGGAGGAGAAATGTGGTTACAGTTTCTGTTTTCGAAGTGCATAGAGGTTGCAGGATGAAAGTGGGCGGGTATCCTGGCGCTGCGACTCTCGCCGACTGGAAACCCAATTCCCGGATGCGGCTGCGCGGGGGGTTCTCGCCGGAAGCTGGTAAACGAGCACATCCGCTACCGCCGCCGCCCGCGCCGCAAAATTTGGCACCGCGAGCGCTCGCAGCTAGCTTCCGGCCTCCACCCCCCGGACCCCTGACGTCGCTCGCCCGCAAAAATAGCGGCCAACCGCTCCGTGTACGCGGTTCATTCAGTATGGCCGCCTTCCATTCATAAAAAGGCAAGGCGCGGGCGGAGTGTGGGGCGGCGGGGAGAGCGCGGCCTCTCCCGTCGACCCGCACCCGCGGCCGCCGACGCCAGTGCGGAATGTGCCAGCGAACGGAACGGTCGTTTCGTCGGAGCGTAGCGCCAGCGCTCCCGGTTTTCCTTTAAAATGTGTATAAGAATAAGTGCAGTGAACCCGCACGAGTTCGGAACGGTCACGAGAAACGCTGCCGTCAAGATCACGAGTAGAAATCAACGAAGAACTTCAGCGAGGAAGTGAGTAGCGGCCATATTGCAGTGATAACCGCGCGGCGGGCGGACGAGAATCGAGGCCGGTGCGTGGGCCGCCCCCCCGCCCGCGCCAGGTGCCACCCGGACCGCGCCGGTCTCACGAACCTTCCCTTGGATTTGCGCGCCCGAAAATCGGTGCTCCACAACTACTCTGTGTGACAGTGTCTCGTCCGGCGCGGTCTCGGTGCGAAGAGCTAGTGTAGTGTTATAGCATGTCTATTAGTGCCCTTTTGGTCCTTTTGGAGCTATGTGTGTAGGAGTCGTGTGACCGTGGAACGTCTGCTTCGTAAGTAGAATCCCGTCGCGAGGTTACACGTACCAGTTAAAACCGCCGGTCTATAGTCGCTGCACGGCTGATTAACAATTTTTCGCGTACATCACGTAAGACACGCGTAGGCAGTAATTACATCAATTGTAGTTATCGAATTGACGTGAATGGCGAACAGCCATGCTATAGTGTAAAGCAAGCCCACACGTGTAACCGATAAACGCACACTCAATGACTTCCGTGCCTGTGTTTTTTTGTGCCTCCAAAATGATGTACTCATTGGTACTTGTAAATGTTATGTTGGCTATTTCAATAATAGCAAAATAGTAACAGCGTACTTTGGTCTAAATCTAGACTTGCAATTAGCAGCCGTCCAATAAAAACTATTTTACCAAACCAATAGTTGCAACTGTTTGAATACAATGTAAAATACCTCTGCATACATAGGTATTTTACATGTAATTTTAAAGCAGTTAACTTGTCTATCTCAAGTGTCATTTAAATATGCCCGATTAACTAACTAATCCTTACATAACTAAAACAATAATTATTTGAAGTCGCTCTGTAATCCGCGAATTCCTAAACCACGCAATAGATTTTGATGTGATTTTCACAATCGGTTAGATAATTTTTTGCGGAAGGTGATATGTAATAAAAAGTAATTAAATCTTCATAAGAAAAAAAAAACAATATTTTGGAACCAAGTCGCCGAAACTGTCCGCGTTTGTGTGTTTCTTCGTTAACTACATTTCAAATCAGCCAACGAAATTTGATACGATTTTCACTAATAGAAAAAGGGATAAACGAGGAAGGTTCGTGTATATAAAAATTTGCATCCCGGGCGAAACTGAGAGCGGGTCACTAAGTAGATACATTAAGTAAACTTATTAAAAACTCTTAAGTCGAAGTTATACAAGTAAAAACGTTTCAACACATCGCTTTTTATAATGATTGATTTGAAGCCAATTGTGGCGTGAATTTCGACGATAATGTGATAAGTAGGTACGAAAATTATAAACGAAATAATGTTCCGAGATAAAGAATAATTGTAAACAATGCCAACATAACGGTAAATATCTTGTAACGAACTCTGCAGATAGCGAGTATATTTAGTTAGACATAACAAAATAAAAGAAATATTATTAATTGTTATTATTGAATGAGCAGCGGTTGATTTTTTTTTAGATAGGTACCTGGTTTTAATTTCGACATTCGCAAACGTGCGAACCCATTATTGGTATGACATTGTATTATAGAATACATAGGTATGACCGTAAATTAACAAGCTTGTTCTTGGTGTGACCAGAGCAGGAATTTCTCTAACAATTTTTTTATTATTTGGGCAATACAAATTCAATTTAACATAGACTACAACACAACATAAAATTTAAAATACACTGGACCGCAAAGAAAAGAGCCGGTTAGAAAATCTTCAATATCTTCAAAAGTACCTGACCTAGCTTTGTGAAATAAAGACTAAATTAAAGCTAGACTAAATAAGTTTTATTTTTATTTAAGAACATTAAAATATTTTTTAATTTAGTCTTTATTTCATTTATAGCTAGGTCAGGTACTTTTGAAGATATTAAAGATTTTCTAACCGACCCTTTTTCTTTGCGGTCCGCTATAGATATTTGCGGTATCAATAAAACACCTCTGATTTATAATGTTTTTATAAGTAATGAATTTAAAATAGAAGGTAGAGAGAAAAAATATTTCCTTTAAACATTACGACAATACAACTTCATTACCATCTCTCAGCAAAAGTATTTTTTCATAGAGGGTAGGAATCATACATGCATTTTCCTACTGCCTCCTAGATGTACATTTTTCTGATAAATCTACTAGGTACTTACATTAATCTATTACTTGTAAAACTGTATACTGACTGACTATCAACGCTCTTCCAAAACTACTTCCAAGTCTAGAAAACCGAAATTTGGAACATAGGGTTATTATATAACAGCAATGTGTTAAGAAAGGATTTTTGAAAATTTCAACTCCCGTGTGAAGTCGGGAGAGGATCGCTAGTGTATTGAGTGAATATATTGAGTTCTTTTTAAGATGTCCTTTTTTATATAGTATTCATATCAAATGCAATAATCTTACAGATGATAGGTATATAAATATTATTTTACCTAACTTAATCAATAAATAATGTAAATATTGGCATTCCGTATGATATATATTAGTATAAAAGTTTTCCTTTATATGATAGGTATTTTTAGAGAATCTAATGTATCATATGCATCACCAAAGGGTTAAGTCTTATGCTTATGATTAGGTGTTTTGAAAGAATGGGTTAGTAATGAAGAATATTTTAATTGGTTGCAGGTGGGGACGATGAGGGAACAGGAAGGCGACGGCCCGGAGAGCCGTTAGCCGGACTCAATGGATGAGTATGGCGGGCCGGCGGCGCCGCCCCGGCCGCCCAAGCCGGCGGCGCGCGTCCACAGGCCGACGGGCGCGCGCCCGCCCAACGTGTCGCTGCTCCGGCCCAGGCCGGAGGCGGAGCGCGAGCGGAACGCGTACGTGGAGGCGCCGCGGAGAGGGCGGGCGTGCCACGCGGCCGCGCCGCTCAAGCCGGTGACGACGCAGCCGGCCGCCGCGGACAAGCGGGTGCAGGCCGAGTCGATCCTGTGCGAGCGCTGCGGGCGCTGCCGCTGCGAGCAGTGCGCGCGGGCGCCGCCGCTGCCGCAGCGGTGGCTGTGCGGCTCGTGCCTGTGCAGCGCGGAGGCGTGCGTGGACTACGCGTCGTGCATGTGCTGCGTGAAGGCGCTGCTGTACCACTGCGGTAGCGGCGAGGAGGAGGCGGGCGAGCCGTGCGCCTGCGGGCGGCGGCTGGCGTGTGTGGGCGCGCTATCGCTGCCGCTGCCGTGCCTGTGGCTGTACTGGCCGCTGCGAGGCTGCGCGGCGCTGGGCGCGGCGCTGTACGCTCGCTGCCGCCGCTCCGGCTGCCGCTGCCCCGAGCCTCCGCCGCGCCTCTCCAGTATTATCTAGTCCCGCCGCCTTGTACAAATATTTATTAGTGGCGAGCCACGCGCGAAGGACCGAGTGTTGTGAGTGGCCGGGACGATGCCGCCCCGCGACCGCAGAGTGAATCTTGCACGTGTACCCTGTAAATATAGTCGTATAGTGTGAATGTACGTGAACGTGTCGCCGAACGTTGCGTTAGTATTTTCGACAGGTGAAAATTAACAGATGAGATATAAAAACATACTTATTAAGCTGTAGATAAATTACCATTTATTTATTAACTGAATTTGTATTTATTTGTAAATAAAATGACATTATATTATAAATACCAATGTTTACTATACTATGCTTTGTTTTTCTGTTCCTAAACACCCTCTTAACATCGTTTGTTGTAAATGGGAAATTTATTAACATAACTTGCACAAAACATTTTGAAAATGTATGAAAATCAATATTACTCGTTTTACGAGGAGCGAGGGCTCATCTTTACCCTTCTTGATAAAGAATCTCTTTCATAAATAAAAATAAGCATATTTCAATTACATTTAAAAAAATACATAAACTGCTTTAGATTACTCAATACCTTTGAATAAGGAACAAAGCATATATATGCATTTTCATTCATTTCCATTCATTTCTGTTATATTGTCTTCAGAAAGTAGGTATATACTACTTACTTGAGCTGTTTTGATACACAAGTACATGAACGTTTCAGTTAAGATTTGCAATAATTTTAAATCAATATAGTCTTACATGAAATGAAAGAATTGAGTTTGATTATAATTGATAATCTGTTTATTCCATTTTTATTTAAGAATCTTTACTTGTACCATAACTTGTTGTGGACTTCTAAAGTTGCCATTTTTTAAATAACTACGTAGTTATAAATGTAATGATATTATTGTTTTATAAAGAAGTTCCTATTATTTGTATCTATACACCTACAAATAAATAAAGCTGATGTCAAAATACGACACTTACAAGAAAATAACATTTTTTTTAAAAATCGTCCGTTTGTTCCGGCTAATCTCCGAAACGGCTGTACCGATTTTGTAGAGACTTACTGGTAGATAGCTGATGTTATAGGAAGTAACTTGGGCTTTTTTTAGTTATTATATATAAGCAATTTATTTTAGTATAATTATATATAAGCAATGTCCAGTATCACGCACACCGCAGCAAAGCGTGGCCGGGCTCAGCTAGTTCACAAATAATTTTCTTTGATACATTTTTATAAGTATTCTAGTCTGGAACTTTTGAATGGTTTTGAAAGTCATGAAAAGATTTAGAAGTATGTGTTATGAAATATATTAAATGCGGCGGCCGCCACTGCGAGTCGAAAGGAAGTGGCGGTGAGTCGGCCGTTTCCTTTCGCCGCCACCATCCGGGATGCACGCCTCCTGTCAGCCTGTTCCGTGTCCCTTCATGTGGTCACGTTTCTCTATTCAGCTTTTACATATCTACCTATATATAAATTCAATCTAAATGTTTTACCAAACTTTTAATTGAAGTTTTTATTAATACTTACACTTTTTCTTGACTCAATCTAATTAAAAAAAACTGTAGTTAGAAATAAAAAATAAAATCACACAAACAAATATTAAAAAGATAAGAAAAAAACATACTTGAATAACAAAACTTAAAATTATAATTACAAATTAATAATAATTAAACATAGTTGTTTAATTGGTCTCATTTAATTGACATCAAAAAATTAAATATATAGCCATATAAATTGGAGCAACCCTTAATAGACAACCCTATTAAGGGTTTAAGACATTACTCACCATTACAATATAACAGTTTGTTCATTTATATAAATAAATAAAATATTTGTATTATCGGTTTGCTATAGGACATTCAAGTTCATGTAACAATCTTATATGAATGAAAAACAGTAAGTAGGTATGATCAGTTAATTATAATTATGAAGTTATTCCCTTAAGAGCATTCATCAATTAGAATCACGCTGGAGTCGAAATTTATGATTTCAGTAGTTTCAGATGTTTTAGTTTGCAGATAAGATGTTAACGTCATATTATTTGTAGTTATATAATCTAGTAAATATGTAGCTGAAAAATATTTTAAAGGGAATTTTCATTAGAACATTTTTAAACAGCCCTTTTTTTAAACTAGCGGTCGACTGCCTACGCAGATAAATATACAAGTTATTAAAAAAATTATAACACAATCTTTTAGAACATTAATGACTTCACATACTAGGCCCAAGAAAAAACAGAAATATCTCGAATTTGATCCTAAAATAACACGTTTAATATTACGAAAAATTACTAAAAGTGACACTTTTGATTATACTTTTCTTGAATGAAAATTTACGGAAATCGTATGTTTTTTTTTGGACTATAAACTAATAAATGATATGAATTTTTGGAAAATCAATATTTTTATAATTTGTCGCATATAATTTTACTAATATCTCGCTTCTGCGTCGACCGTCGACCGCTAGTTTTAAAAAAGGGTTGCTTAAAAACTGTTCTAATGAGAAAAGTATCCCAATATTTTAAAATATTTTTCGACAATTATCTAGATTATAAAACTACAAATAATATGACGTTCATATCTTATCTGCAAACTAAACACATCATTGGTTTATTTTCCGTCGAAAATCATAAATTTCTGATTCTGATCGTGTAACGCTCTTAATATTGGGAATCTCCCGTTAATTCAATTAGATTTTACCACAGAACTTATAATAAAATTTATGCTCTGTGAAAATTACCAAATGAGAATTATAAAAACATTTTCTTTTTATTTAAACAAATCTTATTCAATTATATAATTTTAGTGACACGCTTCCGGCTTCGCCCAGGGTGCAATTTTTATGTATAAAATTATCCTTCAAACTAACTAAAGATAAAACAGTTATTATTTTAATAAAAAATGTTAAGTTTATCTTAAAAAATTTCTCAGTACCTAATTAGGTACCTTAGTTTTCCTTTCAGTATGAGTTCGGTATGTTTACTGTTTGTTCGGTATCAAAATAGAGGCGATAAGTATAGAGTACTCTCGCGTATTGTTAGATCATTTTAAATTAGGGCAACAGATGTTGACAGATGTTGATGTCGTTTGATCACCGGATGAGACTCTGGCGGCGCGGCGGCGGTGATAAGACTTAATAAAAAATAAATCTATGGCCTATTGAACATATTAGTGATCTTACGTAATTCTGTAATCCTCTTATTTAACACTAGTGACCTGCTCCCGGCCTCCCCCGATGGATTTTGATACGGTTTTCACTAATGGAAAGAAGGATAAACAAGGAAGTACTTACATATTTTGTATGTAAATATGTACTATGTAGTATAAATTTAAAAAAGACAGAAGCAGTACGAGTCTGTCTATATGAACATATATAGTTATTAATACATACAGATCTAACGTCATTTTTCTCGTATGTGCATGCACGATATGATCATGACACAAACCCTTTTGTATAAAAAGGCTAACTGGAACATAAGTAGGTATATTTTAGCTAGCCTTCAAGATGTAGCATTCTCTCTCCGAAATGAGAACCTGTAATGTGTAGGTATTGTTGTGTAATAATAACAGACCAATTGAACTTTTTGTATTTGACAACTAAATTCTTCAGGAAGGTTGAGAACTAAGCAAAATTTGACAACTTAATAGTTGAGTGGTTAAGATGCTTGCCTTAGCGCTCTGACTCAAAGGCCTCGTGTTCGATTCCCGGCTGGGCCATCTTTAGAAATGAACTTTTCAAAGTTGGCTGTGGTCATTTGGGCAGCCCGTTTGGCGGCAGTGACCATCCCCTTACAGAAAAACACTGTGAAATAACAGCATGTGTGCTGTTGTGTTTCGGTGAGTGCTAGTAAGAGATGCCACAGCCCATTGCCATATCCCTTCAAATCGCCTACCATCAAGTGGAAGGCCAGCCTATCTGTCGACCTTAACATAAAAAACAGTGGGCAAGCCAACTATGAACAGAAACCACTCCCTTACAGAGACTACTGTGAAATAACAGCAAGTGTGATGTTATGTTTCCCTATCCCTCCTAATTTCTTATCCTTAATCTTAACTATGGGTCACACATGCAGCACCTGTGCTGTGGCGTTGCTTGTGTTTTTTGGGGGATGGTAACCACCTACCATCAAGTGTACCGTCACACTGTCTGATAAGATTTTTACAAAAAAATCACAAATAGTAGTTAAGTATATATTCAGCAATTTATTTACCTAGTAATAAACAAACTTGTCTAAACTGTGGACTAAGTAGCATAGTTTATACTTAGTCAGTCTATTAGTTTATATTTCAGAAATGCTACATAAATCAATGTTTTTTATTCGCGTCATTTGCCCCGTTTTTATTTACATACGCCTAGTATGTTCGAGTGGACATTATATAGGCAGGTACTATAAACACAAATCTAAAATAAGGGGCTACGAAGCGCATTCTGTTTATTCGCGTGCGTAAGCGGATGACATCAAGAATTCTAATGTTAACATTTGCATTGCATTAAAGGCTTCGGCACATATGCGACGAAGCTGTGTGACCTCTCGTAACCGTACCGTCGTATATGTGGAGAACTCTAAACCCAAGTGACATCTGTGAATAAAAATATCTCGATATGATTAAAAAAAAACACGTCTGATTAATTACTGTAAGGGTAACTGATACAGGTGTCACGTTTTTTTTTAAATAACAGATTGATATGGAATGCCTCGGTCGGATAGCTTAACCTATGCGACTGAAGAGATCGATCACTCGTGTCATTCTAGAGCTGATTGTATGACATTCGCTGCCATTTGTGGATCGTGCTCCATGCTGCATCTCTCGTATGCACAGTCGCTATTTCACTGTCAAATCTTGCAATTTATCGAATGCCTTCAACGACCTACGACCCCAGATGCATCATTTTAACTCAACATTTGAAGTGTTGCTGCGAAGCGTGATAAATATTTAAGTATGAGTGTATATAATAGCAAAGTTATTATAGACAAACAGCCTGCTCCCGGCTTCGCACAGATGCATTTTTTTTCTGCAAATTATATTATATTATACAAAAACCTTCTTCGTTGAGCGCTTTTTCTACGAGTGAAAACCGTATCACAATCTGTTGGGTGGTTTGAAGAAGTTAGCGGAGAAACAGACAGACGCGGACATCGACAGTATCTGTGCGCTGCAGACCATAGAAGGATTAAGGATAAGGGATAAGAAGGGGGGTAATGAGCTCTGCCATCCCTTACTCACTCACCGAAATACAACAGCCCATGTGCTGTTATTTCACGGTATTCTTTAGTAAGGGGGTGGTTACTGGTTGCCCAAATGACTGTAAAACGCAGTGCGCCCTGCCTATACTTTCCAGACCAGAGGCAACTTTGAAAAGTTCATTTCCAAAGTTGACCCGGGCCCCTAAGACGTTTAGCCAAGAACTCTTATACCACTTATTCAACGGGCTCGTCAGTTCAATCTATATCTAAATATAGGTATTATAAAATAAAGTCACTACCAGCCTCTGTCCGTTTCTCCGCTAACCTCTTCTAAACAATCCAACGAATTTTTATACTGTTTTCACTAATGGAAAGGGCGATAAACAAGGAAGGTTTGTATACATTTGCAGGTAAAAAATTCATCCTTCTGAAGCACGTCACTAGTTTTAATATAACATTATTGTTTCAGAACTATTTGTGACGTGTGATTATCAGGCCTCTGTTTAAACAACTACGGTGATAATAAGATTCTCATTGCTTTAAGTTAATCTTAAAGATCTTTCTGTTTAATCTAATAAGATTCTCATTGCTTTAAGTGAAATAGACTTTTGAAATGAGTGGTTAATACAGCCAGAAGTGAAGTTTAGTTCACCGCTTCATCAAGTCATAATGTATAGTGTAGTGTCACCCTTTCGCCAAGTATTCATGCTGAATGTCTGATTCGATCTAGCTCTCCTTTGGGGAACATTCGTAGCGAGAGATAGGTTAGCAACTGCATGTAGTCATCGTTACACAATACATTAGGCACATGTTATCAGTGTCGGTGGATTGGTTGTTTGAAACGCCGCCGACACTTCCTGCGCGATGACCCGCCCGCGCCCGACTTATCAACGACATGCAACCCAGCGATGCGCTCAAACTGAACTCGACGATCGCCAAGCAGGCTGCCCTATTTTCATTTCGAATTGTTGCCGCTTCACTATTTCCTTCTTTTTTAAACCTAATAGAGAAAATGAATACCTAATATGAGTACCTAATATGAAGTATAGTGGCAGAGCACACTGTTTCGCAGACATTTGGGCGAATGAATGAATGAATGAATGAATGAATCGTCTGGCCAGTAACGACCCCCTTAAAGAAGAACACCATAAAATAACACCACGTGTGCTGTTGTGTTTCGTCGAGTGAGTCAGAGATACCAGAGCCCATTTTCCCTATCTATTATTCCTTATCCTTAATACTGCTATGGTTGACAGCGCACTTATGGTAGGCGTATATGCGATAGTCGCCAGCCTGTCTGACCGACAGCAAGTAAATCGTCAGCCTGTCTGACTACCTACTACCTACACATAAAAATGAAGTTGATTTCTTACAACTCTTTTCGCATAATAATGATTTCTGTCCAGTCAAGAGAGTTCAAATGTTTAATTTTGACTATATGTATGTCACAAATTAAATAAAAATACTTTTTAACTACCTACACTTTACGTTACCTATTCGTGTCATGGGTATCGCTTGACATTTCATGTTCCTTTCTGAAGTAGGGGAGACCGGTGCTGGTTCCCGTGTTAGGGGCAGGTTTTAACAGTGTCGGGGAACGTTTTAACAGTAGGGGTACGTATTAACATTATATTATTGAAGGGGTTTTAAGTAATTTTTAAATAATTAAACGACAAAATAGTAATCAAAATCTAATGTTTAATCAGTCTCAAGTAATTACGAACCGACATTATTTTTTGTGTTCACTTTTTTCAATAACAAGACGAAATAAAAAGTACAGTTTCAAGATGCTAAGAACTAAATCTAAATCTCTAAAAACTAAATTTCTAAGGAACTAGAAACTTGTCTGTTCTTCTTTTTATATCCTATTCCTGGTAAACCTTCTTGCTTTTGCTTTGCTTTTTAATTAACTTGTGCAACGTCACATGGCAAATTTGGAAACTTTTAACCACCTCTCTTAAGATCTTTTTATTTTTCATCATTTCTTTTGCTGCTAGTTCTTGAGATGAACTCCCATGAGTAGATTTCCGTTTGTAATTGCTCATCCTAAAACATAAAAATATATATTATTTAAATTACACACATATCCAATGCATACGAGGCAAGTTTTAAACCTACCCCCTGGATTTTGTTAAAATCAGCCCCAAGTCTCATTATTACATAAAATAAATCATTAAAAAATTGGCGATAAATATTTTGACAAAACATAAGTACACGTTCGTAGCGGTATAAACAAATATTAGTTGAATTTGAAAAAAATCAATATTTAAAATGCAAATCAAAAAATTAAGATAGTAAAAATAATCGTTTACCTGTCCAAACAGACTCGTCACTCACAATTTGATCCCACGGCGGCTTGTCGGCAACTGACCGTTAGCAACATCTAGGCATTGGAATCATAGTTTTCGTGGCACTAGTCTTAATAGTTTAGCGGTAATCGGCCTGTTAATTCCTACCCCTGTTGGAATCAACCTCGGTCTCCCTTACTATATTATCCTCTTAAGGCTACGCATTGTTATGTATATGATTGTCTCGCTGCTGTTCTATAGGTACAGATTAGGGACAAATTTATTTGTTCCTCCATTTACGATTTTTGACATCAAGCCTATCATATAAATAACGTCCGCCCGACGAAACCATAAATCGATTCATTCATACGAGGACGTTTCGCTTCATCAATCAGTCGTCTATAAATAAAAGATGCCAATGCCGCATGAGGGAAGCAGCTTCCATTTCGCATATTATGACGTCAACTACAATTGTGCAAGTTTCTTTTATTTGTAGACTTATCATAACGCGGTATTGGTGTTTGGAGGCGTTTATGTCTGAAGCGAGGTAGGAATTTTCTTATAAATATGAAGGCAAACTATATGAAAAAGTTAATGAGAGTTTGTGTAACTGTTAGCTGTAACTATAACTTAACTGTTTGTGTAACACAAATAAAATTCTTTTCTATGAAAAACAGCGAGATGCAGACTAACCTTAGAGACGACTGATGTTAGTAACTGGGGTGGTATATTTATTTTATATTTTATTTACATATTATGTTAAAGTCGGCAGACAGTTAAATTTTAGTCATCAATATTTAATAATAACTACTTACTGGTTTTATTTTTCTTAGTCTTTTTTGCATTCCGAAATATTCTCACAGGGTAACAATATGTCATAACTGGCAGAATAATAGGCATATCATAAGTTAATTTTATGAATTTGACTGAAATGACAGAATTACATAATACTGTAGCGTGTTCATACACTTCATACATCACTGCTGGATGCGCTACTAACCTGGATAACGCCTCAGATCCTGTATTTTATATATTTTTCGGCCTACATGTCATTCACGTATCATTTACATCACATTTTTCCCTTGTTTCCTTATTATCTTACCAACAGCCTGTTTTCCGAATGTCTGCTATACTTTTTCCTACATTTTCTCATACGTTTTACATGCATTTAGTCATCATACAATTTCAAAAACGCAAATTTATATATTTTTGACATAATCTCTTTGTTTATTTATTTCGTCGCCATAGTTCCCATAGTATTTTGACATCATGCTTTCTCACTACATTGTTGCTTTCTCGCTCATTTTTTATTCCTTTTTATATACAACCTCACCTCTAAATTCGAAATGTCCTGGCCATATATATTTATTATTTTCTAAATTTAATTTTAAAAATATGATTTCGAAGGTTTTCCAGCCGGCTAGACTGATGAAAATCAATCAGTGTGTTGTCGCTCCTCTCTTCGATAGAACATTAAAATTTGGCCTGTCTTGCCTCTATCTGCTTCGTGTCATTCCGGAAGTCGGTGCTGAGACTCCGGACGCACTTCACTACAGCAAATTTCACTTCGCGTCGTTCCGTGAGTCGGCACAGAGACTCCGGACGCACCCATCTCCGCTTTTCGTCTGCATCGTGTCGTTCCGGGAGTCGGTGCTGAGACCCCGGACGCACTTCACCACTGCACGCTTCACTTCGTGTCGTTCCGTGAGTCTGTGCATAGACTCCGGACGCCCCATCGCCGCTGCCCGATTGCATCGTGACGTTCCGGGAGTCGGTGCTGAGACCCCGGACGCACTTCACCACTGCACGCTTCACTTCGTGTCGTTCCGTGAGTCTGTGCAGAGCTCCGGACGCACCCATCGCCGCTGCCCGTCTGCATCGTATCGTTCCGGGAGTCAGTGCTGAGACCCCGGACGCACTTCACCACTGCACCCCAGACGCTGTTTTTTTTTAATCTTTATTTATTCACCTGTACTTCATTCATAACACTCTACACAACTTTCAATTCATCCATTTTTTTATATATATATTATTTGTAAATATTCTCTAAAATATATCTGTAAATACTTATTTCATTTTTTTTATTTTAACTGTCGCTTCACGACAATACTAGCGACCAGCTCTCGGCTTTGCGTAGTATTACTTAATTGGGTTTCGGAGGAGTTAGCGGCCATACAGATAGACGCGGAAAGCGACTTCAAATTATGCTATGTAAAGATAAAGAACAGTGTTGTAATTAGGGAATTCTATCCAAATAATTTGTGGTAGATACTTAATTGGATATTTAATACCGCACTGTTAATTTTAGTTTTTAATTAAAAATAATTCGTCATTGTGACACTTAGACAATTTTTTCTTTGCATTCATTCATAATGCCGGATTGATTATGATTAATATTTAGGTAGTTAGTAGATATTTCTTTTAAGTATTTCTTCGGTATGAAATGGAGTGGGCCGTGCGGAGAGTTTATCACGCAGCGGGAGCCGAGTCGATATCTCGTACAAATTGGCGACGTTGCAAACGAGACGGTCAGAGGGTCATGCGCCGACACGGCCGCGATAAAAAAGCGTCCCCATTGTCGGAGCCAGTTTACGAGCGCAACTACTCCACTTCGTCTCATCTCTGCACGAGGTAGTGATGACGGCTGTACTACTAATTTGCCAATAAGTGAAAACTTTGGACACGTTATGTTGAGGAGTGAACGTAATAGAATCGTCACGCTCAGGTCCAATGACGCTAAATCGGATTTACTCGGCTCCAGATGTCATCAGCCACATTTTGTTTTCACTTCTATTAACTTGCAACATTGTTGCGCACAACACGTTAATCACACTGCAGTCACCTTGTACTGTTTCGTAATAATATAGCAAATGCTGTAGAAAAAAAAAAAGATTTTAGGAACTCCTCATTACTTAGATAAAATACCGCTGCGCAAGTCTAAGATAGGCAGAAACTTTTATGCTACAAGTGCGCGAACTTTGAAACAATCTCCCTTCTGATACTACTTGTAGTACTACTGCTTTTACTGTGCTTCTGAGGTGTATCTCCCTTCCACCTAGCTACTAGGTATATATAGGCTTTTTCAAGCAAGCCGTATATAATCAAATTCCTGCAGAGTTGGCAGCGCACTTGTACCCCCCTGGTACAAGTGCGCGGTGGTAGCTACCAATCTTCGAGTGGATCGTCGGCCTGCCTAATTTAAAAACAATATAAATAATATATGCTCTTTATAATATATAAAAGGTATAGGTAACAAAAGAAGGCATGTACTAAAAAAAAAAAAAGAAATAATTTTTGATTTTTAACTCTTTAACGGGGGTCCAATACCGATAATGTTAATTTAACTCTACTAAAATATTTTAATAATTAAAATGATTAAATTTTTACAACATTTTTGAATTTGGAAATATATTCTCTAAACATGTCAATATTTGATATACCTAGGTATGGTTTTATAGCTGCGTGAATGTCTCGTAAATGAATTGAGTGTATTTCATTTACGAGACATTCAAATGAGGATTATTATTAGATCTAAATAAACGCAAATAATTTGCTTTTATAATATAAGTTTAGTATTGGAATAAGTTTTCTCATACAAAGAGAGCGCGATGAACACAAGTGTCGCCTTTTCAATGGAAAAATCTTGGTGCAAACGAGTTTTTGTGTGGGCTTGTCGTTGGAGCCGACAATTTATTCAACTCTTTCATTGATTGCACACTAAACCTTATTAACCAGCCGACTTGTTTTCAACTATCGCACCACTTCTCAAATATTCATCCAAAACAACATTATACTTTTCAATTTTATTTCGCATATATAAATGTCACCTACCGATCGAAAACTAGCTCCATTTTCTTTCGAAATAACTTTAGTAAATGGGTAGAAATGTTTGTATACAACCTACACAAATAAATACGCAAATAAAATCTACCTTAATCATAATCTCGGCCGTAGGACGTCCACTGCTGGATATAGGCATAGTTTTCAATAAAAAAAAAGACCTCTCAGAAGCAGCCTGGATCCACCGTCGAACCCTATCCGATCGTCTATCTACCTTATGGGTGGACGGCCTATGCTGCGCTTGCCAGTCCGTGGCCTCCACTCACGTACCTTCCGGCCCCAGCGGCCTTCGGCTCTTCATACTATGTGTCCTGCCCACTGCCACTTCAACTTACTAATCCACCGGGCTATGTCAATAACTTTCTTTTTTTTTTTTTTTTTTTTTTTTTTTTTTTTTTTTTTTTTTTAATTTATTCGGGAAACAAACAGTCCTAAGAATGAATCCAAGTTGGCGAAAAGCTCTTTTAACTATGTTATCAATATGTAAGTTAAAGGATAAGTTACAATCCATTATGATACCTAAATCACGTACAGATGTAACTCTCCTCAGAGATATATCATTAATTTTATAATCAAAAATAAGAGGGTTATGTCTGCGGGTATAAGATATAACAGAGCATTTATCAAGGTTTAGGTATAGTTGATTTGATGAGCAATACTCAGATATTCGTTTTAGATCTGATTGAAGTTGCAAACAATCATCAATAGTCGTAACTGTTTTAAAAAACTTTGCATCATCAGCATACAATAAGAATTTCGAGTTACGTATAACTTTTCCAATATCATTAATATATAAAATAAAGAATAGTGGGCCCAAATGTGATCCCTGAGGAATTCCTGAGGGGATTTCCAGGAATCTTGAAATGTAACCCTTTATAGAAACTGCTTGGGATCGGTTTTTAACATATGATTTTATCCAGCGCAGTAGATCACCATGTATTCCGATAGCCCATAGCTTTTCCATGAGTAAATCATGATTGATTTTATCAAATGCCTTTGAAAAATCCGTATACACGACATCCACCTGCATTCTGCTATCCATGCTCTCCACCAAGAAATTAGTGAAAGTAAGCATATTAGTTTCTACAGAGCGCCCTTTACAAAAGCCATGTTGGTTAGCGGAAATATAATTTTTTAAAGCACCCTGTAGAACACGAGTAACAATTTTTTCAAAGATTTTACCGAATAGGTTAGCTTTAGATATTGGTCGGTATTGAGATACATCATTTCTTCTGTCGTTTTTCGGAATAGGAGTAATGAGAGCCTGCTTCCAAACTGATGGAAACATTCCCGCTTCCAAAGATTTGCAGTAAATTATAAACAAAGGTAATGTCAATTGATCTGCGCAGTTGCGTATAAATATGGGATGTATGCCATCATGTCCGGCTCCTTTATAAATATCAATATTTTTGAGTTCCTTGTGAATGACTTCCATGGTAATAGTTATGGCACCTAGGTTAATTGGGGACTTCGTTTGTCTACGGATCTTCTCATTTCTGATTCGATCTCGCTTTGTAACCAGACGCGTAGACTTCTCCATAACTCGTTGAGCTATGTGTTACGGGACTCATAGTTAGAGACCATGTTTCAGCACCATATTTCATACGACTATATGTTCTATAATAGTATATGGTTTAAGAAAGACCCAAGAAGCTTACATTCAAATAAAGTAGTTTATATCCAATACTTCTAAAATTTGATCTCACTTCAGCCATTTTCATTTTCGGAAATTTAATTTGTCCAAAAAATCATACACAGTAAATCTGCATTTGGAATACACAGTAACTATATATAAATTTTCTGAAGAAAAAACAGAATAAGTAAATACCAAAAAAAAAGATCCTTTAGGTATCCAGTAGTGTACTTGAATTTTATGTAGATGATATAGATATCATCGAGATCTATCGGAAGCATCAAACTGTATCAACAAAATCGAGGGGGATTTTGTTATCACCAGTTTTTGAATTTTCTCTTACCATGGAAGAATTACCATGGAATTTGAATTTTCACTTCAATAAAACACAATAGTATTATGGTGACGAGTAGAATGCCGTGTAAATTCCGACGTAATCGGATGTGAACGTTGAAACCGGACGCGCGTCCGGTGGAACGTGCGGCCGGACAGGCCGAGATAATATGAACCGTGCACCCGCATCCGGCAACTTCAAACAATACTGCTCTTGTTTTACCAATTGCTTTTTAGAATGTGGCCCCAAATTATGTTTGATCAATATTACTTCAATTAATTTAGTGAAGCCCGATTTCATTTTACATTTTTATATTAAAAATAAATTGAAAGAAGACAAAAGAAAGAAAACCTATTTTGTAAAGATCTACTGAGCTAATAACTTCTACTGAACTTCTAATATTAGAAATGAAATTTTTTGTCATTATATGAAAGATTATATGGAATTTGTAGACAGACAGTCTGACGGTCCACTTGATGGTAGGTGGCTACTGTCCAGGTTGCGCATCTGGAATAAGGTACATCATTCCAGATAAACGTAGGCTATATATAGATAGGCTAACTGCCGCAACACCAGCCTGAACCTACAAGATAGAATATACATAATATTTTTTTAAATTCATTGAACTCAGAACAAAATTGTTAATTCATGCATTATTGAACGTCATTAAATATACCTACTACATATTCTCTATATTATAATGGTAACGTTAAATACTTGTTGAAATTGACGACGTGAGTTTTACGTTGCTTGGAGTTCATTTCATTAATAATAAGATTATAACAGCCCACGCACCCCTTTTTTTTTTTTTTTGACGCGGGGAAATCAGCGACCCTGATTCGACTGCCAGCAATGGGGCGCTGGCAGGATATGCGGGATTTCTACCCGCTAAAACCCCGCGGTGTTCCTATTCCACGCACGCGTGGGACGGGAGAGAGGTGTCAGCGCGAGCATTTCGTCCTGCTCTCCCGTCAGCGTTCGCCCGATTGGGCGCCAACAGATGTTCATCGGTAGGAGGAGGGCGGTAGACTCCCTCCTCCCCGGATGGCTGGGTGTGGGAAGACGTGCCGGAACACGAACACGTCTTTCACCGGAGCCGGGTTGGTAGGTGAACGGATCCCCATATCCGCTCACCCTCCGGCCGATCACGGGGGCGCTTGGAGTCGGCCGTACAGCCTTCTCCGCCTCCCGGATCGTTTACGACGGATGTCGTCGGCGAGGGCGGCATCCTCCCTCGCCCGCTCCGCCGCCTCCTTCAGCGAGAGGACGTCCTCGCTGAAGGAGATCACGGCCTGCCAGGCCTCTTTGCTGCCGACCATGGACAGAACCACGGCCGGCAGCGATAGGTCTCCACCTACAACGGACGTCAGGTCGCCCCGTTGCTGGTCCCATGCTGGGCATTCTGCCAGCGTGTGGTACGCTGTATCCTCCGGGCCACCGCAATGGTGGCAGGAGGGTGTCCTCTCTCGTCTTGCGACGTTACACAGATATCTGCCGAAGCAACCATGCCCCGACAGAATCTGTGCAAGCCTAAAAGTGATCACACCCTTCCTGCGTCTGCACCATTGCTCCAGGACTGGAGCGATGGCCCGGATGGTGTGAGCGCCGGCAGTTGGCTCGGTGAGCCTCTCGGCCCACCGCGCCAGTGCGACTCTCTGCGCCGTGCGGCGCACTTCCTCCGGCAACGCAACGCCCCGAGTGTGAGCTGCCGCTCGACTAACGTAAACCGAGGACAGAACCTCGGCCTCCAGGTCCCACGGGGGGGTACCCGCCATAACGCACGCGGCGTCGCACGATATGGTGCGGTATCCGCGTATCACCCTGGTCGCCATCACTCGCTGAGATCTTCTCAGGAGCGTGACGTTGTGGCGATCCAGGGCGTCCGCCCACACAGGCGCGCCGTAGAGCGCCATGGAGCGCACCACCCCCGTGAATAGACGGCGACAGCCGACACTCGGTCCGCCCAGATTTGGCAGAAGGCTACCTAACGCCGAGGTGGCCTTAATCAAATTGGGGCTCAGCCGCCGGAAGTGCTCATGAAATCGCCACCTG
This sequence comes from Synanthedon andrenaeformis, assembly GCA_936446665.2. NCBI lineage: Eukaryota > Metazoa > Arthropoda > Insecta > Lepidoptera > Sesiidae > Synanthedon > Synanthedon andrenaeformis. The sequence continues at coordinate 3,725,388 of OW387781.2, read as the reverse complement.
GAGTCCAAGGTGACCCCGAGGTAGCGCATGTGCACTCCGACGGCGATTCTCGTCTCTCCGAGTTGGATATGAGCTCCCTGAGGTGGGCCCTTCCGGGGACCATGGAAGAGCATGGCCTCGGATTTCTCGGGTGCCACCCGCAAGCCCAGCAGCTCAATCCTTTTGACCACGAGAGCGGTGCTCACCGTGGCCAAATTTGTCACCTCCTTGTAGTCGTCTGCACACGCGACGACCAGCGTGTCGTCGGCGTAGCAGACGACATGTACACCGTCAGGGAGGGCGCCTCTCAGCGCCCAGTCAAATCCAAGGTTCCACAAGAGCGGTCCTAAAACCGACCCCTGTGGAACGCCGCAGGACATGGTCCTCTCGAGGACGGTCCCGTCTCGGCGACGACATAAGATCTTGCGATCCTTCAGGTAATCTCCGACAATCAGCTGGAGATACGCGGGCAACCGGTGAAACCGGAGAGCCTCCGTGATGCAGCTGAAGGGGAGGGTGTTGAAGGCGTTGGAAATATCCAAAGAGACCGCCAATGCCACTCCTCCCCTTTCCACGGTCTCCTGCGCGACGGTCTTAACGCGCAGGATGGCGTCGATCGTCGATCGACCCGCGCGAAAACCGAACTGATTATCGGAGAGACCTGGCCCCGTCGAGTTCAAATATCCGGTGATACGGCGGGCAATTATTCTCTCGAATAACTTGCCCGCCTCGTCGAGTAGCACAATTGGCCTGTATCCAGAAGGAGAGTCCGCGGGACGTCCCTCCTTCCTTAACAGGACCAATTTGCCCTCCTTCCAAGTTCGAGGAAAGGACCCGGCTCGCAGGGCAGCGTCAAAGACGGCCCGCCAACGGTTCCCCAACTCGCCCGACGCCAAGACCCAGACACGACCGGGTATCCCGTCCGGACCGGGGGCGGTAGTCTTGCCACGAAGACGGGCAATGGCCTCCTCGAATTCTCCGCTGGAGATAGGCGGAGCTCCGTCTTCGTCTCCGGTTCGTGTGGGCGCTCGACCGCCCATGGGCGGTGGAGTGTACTCTCCCTGTTCGGGGAACAGTGTGGAGAGCACAACCCGGAGGAACTCTGGGTCCAGCGTTTCAGCCACGGGTGGACCGTGCGAGCCGAGCCTGGCCCTGGCTGCGCGGTAAGGGCGACCCCACGGGTCTCGGTCGAGGGATTCGAGCATCCGCTCGCGAGACCTTGCCTTCGCCTCCCGGATAGCGATGTGTAGCGCCTTCCGGGCCCCCCTATAGACGTCGTATAGTCGCGCCTCCAGCTCTGAGTCCTTCACCCTGCGCCTACGGCACCTGGCGTATTTTCGGCGGGCGGCTACGCAGGCGGCACGAAGATCCGCCACCTCTTCGCACCACCAGTGCACCTGCTTTCTGCGTGGACGTGTCCCGGCACGCGGCATGGCGGCATCGCACACAGCGGTCATGGTGACACGCATGCCGAGCGCCTGGTCTTCGACCGGCAAGTCCTCGCTGGGCTCTCGCGAGACCCAGTCTTGGACAATCGCCGCCTCGACAAGGAGGTCCTTGTCGAGTCTCGTCAGAGCCCAGCGGGGGAATCGCTGGGACCGTCCACCTCGACGCCGCGGAGACAGGTTGTCCGCACGCGAAGAGCCGACTAAGCCGAATCGGATGTATCTATGGTCCGAGAGGGTCTCAACGCCCTCCAGCACGCCCCAATCGCGGACACGATCGGCGATGGCCCGACTAGCGAACGATATGTCCACTATCGAGCCACCGTTATGCCGAACGCAGGTGTTAACCGTGCCGCGATTGAGGAGCACTAGCCCCGCGGAGGCTAGGAAATCCACGACGGCGTCGCCTCGTGCGCCCGAGACGGGACAGCCCCACGCCGTGGACTTCGCGTTGAGATCCCCCAGGACCATGACCGGGAGTCTCGAGCGGAGAATTGCTCTCTCCAAGTTGCCGAGAAAGACCTCAAACTCGGCGAGGGCGCGGTTAGGGGAGAAATAAACTCCGACGAGCAAAACCGCGCCCCACTCAACCGCAACAAATCCTTGGCCTCTCTCGGCCACTCGGAGAGGCGCAGAGTCAGCGGCACCCACGATCGCAACCGTGGATGCCGAGTCCGATGCCCAGTTGGGGCGGGGCGGTACATAGTACGGCTCCGCCGCCACCGCGATGTCAATCGACCACTGCGCCATGGACTGGAGGAGGAGATCCTGAGCCCCGGCGCAGTGGTTGATGTTCGCTTGGAGGAGACGGACGTAAGGGACGTTGTCCATTACGGAGCCGTTTCCATCTCCTCCTCGCGCGTGGATTGCGCGTTATCCGCGGCGGCGGGTGTACCGCCCTCCTTGGCCTTTATCTTTCCCTTGTTGGCAGGAGCTTTGCAGCCTCGACTGCCAACAGGGTGATCCGCCCTTTTTTTCGCTGCGGCGCAGGGGGCGCAGTGGGGGGGATCTAAACATTGGAAGGCCTTGTGGCCTTCCTTTCCGCAGCGGAAGCACGCACCGGTGCGGTCCACCTCCGATTGGCACTTGGGGGCCACGTGTCCGGTCTGCAGGCACCGGAAGCAGCGGAGTTTCCGCTGGGGCAGCACCCTCACTTGTGCCGACACCCAGCCCACTAAAAGTCGCCTGCCGTCGGCGACTTTCTTCGCCGCTTCGACCGGACACGAAACCCACACCGAGCCCATCCCCAGTGGGCCGGCGCGAACCTCTCCGGTCTTTATAGTGTCTCGGGGGCAACCGCCCGCGCAAGACACGGCCTCCGCGACCTCCTCCGCCGAGACGGAGTCGTCGAGCCCAGAAATGCGCAATTCGGCGCACTTCTGGGGTCTCGTCACTTTGACGACGCCCGGCTCAAAGAACTGGCGGAGTTTACTCGCCAGTGCTTCCGCCGCGTTGCCGCTATCCTTGCCCGGGATTTCGAGTACCCGGGCGCCCGCCTTCGAGGCTCTAACGTGAAGGGAGCCGATGCCAATGGAGGGGAGGTCAAGCCTCCTCCTGGCTTCCTTCATAACGCTCTCATAGTTGGCGCCTTTTTCTGAGGCCTCGGGCCCCAGAGTGAGAACAACAGCCGCGGAGCGCGGAGGGCGGAGCTTCCTCCTGGCCTCGTCGCTTGCCTTAGCCTTGGCAGCAGGTTTGCTGACCTTGGCCGCAGGCATGGGAGCGACGGTCGCCTTCTTTTTTTTGGCCTTCTTCGCCTTACGCCCCACCACCAGGGACCACGGTACCTCCGTGGGAGCTGGGGCGGGCGGCGCCTTAGGGGCGGCTGGGGCGGCCTTTTTGGCCCTCTGCTGTGAAGCGGGCGGCGCCCTGGTGGACGGTGCCTTTGCAGGCGGTGCCCTTGCGGATGCTGTCGTTGGGGAGGACGACAGCTCCGCCCTTCTCTTGTCCGCCGCATGCGTCGGCCTCGCTCGCTTCTCAGGGAGAAGGCGATCTTCAAGTCCGGCGAAGCGGGCATCGATTCTGCGCGAGAATATCTCCAGCGCCTTGCGCAACGTCTCTTCGACCGGCGTCGAGGCGCTGGCTGCCGGAGCTGGGGCAGGAGCATCCTTTGAGATCGTGGCGCGCAGCTCACGCATCTCCCTCTCCACGGCCTCCACCCTGACCCTGAGGCGGGCGTTATCAGCCCGGAGGGCTGCCGACTCCTCACTCACGGTGCGGCAGACGAGCTCGTCCGTTATCGCCGTGAGCGAGTCCACCGAACGGTTTAAGGCGGCCACGAAGGTACCCTTCAGGTTGCCCGAGCATTTGGCAACCCGTGCAATGTTTTGCAGGTCCTCCCTGGCCCGGTCCCTCAGGACCTCCGACGGCAAGGCCAAAGGCATCGGCTCCTGTGACGGCGATAAGGCGAACTGCTGTGCTCGCCTACGCACCATAGCGTCGGCGAGTTCCTCCTCGGCCAGCAGCCGTAGCTCTTCCTTGCGCTCGGCCCTCGTCTTTGCGCTGCCGGTAAGCACGCCTTCATTGGGCACGTTTCCGCGCCCGCGTCCCGCCTTGGCGGTACGCTTTCTCAGCGGTCTGACCGCGGACTGAGGGTCCGAGTCAGACTGCGAGTCTCCCCCAATTCTTTTCCTGCGTCGGGCGGGGACTGCGGCGGCGGAGCGGAAACTCGACGCCGACATGTCGGAGTCCACGCCCTCTACGTCGCTCGGCCCCAGCAAGGCCACACTGCTCTGCTGCTGTTCCGCGTCCGACGTCATGGACGCCCGACGCACAGACAACCGGTCGAGCAGCACGACCGGTTGTCTCATCTCACCCTCCTCCACGCATGTGCCGGTAGTCAATTTCACATCGACCGGCCCGGACACCGGTCGACGCCGCTGGCTAGGCGGGTCACATTCGCCGCTCGTAGCTGATTTCACACTCGGGAGGCGAGCTACCCCCGAGCGCCCGGCGTTAGCGGGATCGCAAGACAAACTATTCTCATTTGTAGACTTTTCCATGTTTGTTTGTTTGGGAGGATACCTGCGGCCCTTTCCCAACAGGCCGCAGGAGCGCTTGGGACCGGGTTCCCCCCGGCCATGCAACCCATCGGCACGCCAACCTTAGGTTTCGGGTTATTTTTTATAGTGGTTTTCTTCCACGCGGCCCGACGCTCAGTGCGCCAGACCCCCGGCCTCGCGAGTGCGAGTTTGCGGGTTGCCCGACGGTGGCCTAAGCCACACGCCGCGCCCGCGGACCTTATCAGGTCCGCCACCACGAGCCGAAGCTCCGCTGGCCCATCTCTGGGCCCCTCAAAAAGCGCTCGTGAGCGCGCCACCACAGTGTCCGGGCGAACCGGACCGCCAGCTACGGCCGGCCGACTCTCTGCCCACGAGGAGTCGTGAGCGCTCCGCTACGGGCTCCCGCGAGGGAGCTCGCTCGGAATGCTCGCTTGTACGCCTTCTTGGTCCCCAAGGCCGAAGCCAAGGGTAAGCCCCCCCACCACGTCAAGGTCGTGGCGTACCCAGGGGGGGAGCCCACGCACCCCTCACCTAACTCATGCCAAGAAAAATGCCTGCATTAAAATTTGTCTATGTGAGTATACCACAGTACAGCAGATATAGCTACAGCTTTAACTAGATATTTGCTGTGGTATTATAATATGTAATACTAATAATAAATCTGTAAGTGTAGGTATTGTATGTATGTATGTATGTTCCTCCATAACTCTTAAACGAATAAACTGATTTTAATGAAACTTGGTAGATAAACATTTAGACGTACATGACACAGGATAGGCTACTTTTTTCTTTTTCAACGCGGACGAAGTTGCGGGCGCCAGCTAGTATGTAATAAATGTAAATATTTTTATTTTTAATTTAAAATTTAATTTAAATAAAATTAAATTCTTTTTATTTATTTAGTTTACGCTTCCTCTCTCCTAGTCCCTCAAGTTGCATGCCCGATAGGGTCCATTACACTGGTCTTTATAAATTTTGTAACATCTTTGTATTACGCTAAGTTGGCTTCAAAACTGCAACCATAAATACTTTTTTATACCAACTATAATAAACATATGGTATAAACAAGTAACTATATATCAATAAGCAAATAAATTTTGAAAAGAATGATTTTGTTAGTAGAGCCACAGGTATATTGACGAGATCTAGTGTCAATAACGTAAAAGAATGTTAGTTATTTTTTATTTATCATAGTAGAACATTGGTAATTAAAATTTCATTTCAGATAGAGATGTATAAAATAAATATCGCACAAATCATGTAAACACACATTCTAATTATATAATTAAATAAAAATTAAAATATGCTTATAAATTAGAATTATTCCAATTCTATTATCAATAAAATTATTGTAATAATATATTTATTTCATACAAAAAATTGTAAAACAAATACCTATAAATATAGTAATTATTAATAATAATATTACCAGTACATAATATATGTACATCTCTCTCTTATACTATAATGATTGAATATCTAAAATTATTTCGTTATGATGTAATATTGTATAATATAAAACAGGAATAGACAGATAGCTATTACGTTTAAGAAATGATATCATCTTGTTAATGTAAAACTGAAGATTTTGTTTATTCTGATAAACAAGTTGTAGGTATGTTATGTATCTGGTCGTACATGAATAAATGATACAAGCCATCGGAACATGAATACAAAATTTTGCATCTCGAATAAATTTCGTCATTCGGATTTTGAACTTTGGTTCCCCTGAAACTCTTGAATACGATTATGTAAATAGCCATCGAACCGTATAGTACTGCACCCCATCAGCACCCCACTAGTGCCTCATGAATGGAGGTGAAATCGGTCAGGGAGGGGGCTGTAACCACCCTCCAGGGTTAGTCGTGTACCATTTTGATTGAGTAAACTCAATACGACCCCATAATCAAGCACTGACATCATTCACATAATCCTTGCCAATCTTCGAGACTTGCTTTTAAAACAATATTTTTTATTAAAAAAAATATTTAAAAAAATAAGATATAACTCTTGACAATGTACATTTGATCTTTATTTTTATTTTATTTTTAATAAATAATAATCCAATCTGAAAACTGTAAAAAGTCAAAACTGAAAATTCATGTAGTATTTTCTCTATTATGGGTTAATCTATATTTCTCTATTATAATATTGTAAAGTTTGATTTTACATTTTTATGTTATGATTACATTTATGTGTTATAAAAACACATGCAATGACAATTAAATTTTTTTTATAACTGTTACAATTACAAGTGTCCCACCCTTTAATTAGTTCTAATGCGAATGCCTCGTCTTAGTATTCAGTGCAATTTATACTTTAAAATTATGTCAAAGATCAAGTGTTTTTATTGAACGAATACTTTATAAAGCCTCGTCTTATTTAGAACTAGTTGTATCCTCGCCATCGTACGCGTTGGTTCTAGAATAGTATTTTCTGTTTGTAAAAATATAAACTAAGTAAGTAAAAGTTACGCGAAGCTTGCTATAAATCATCAGTTAAAACCGTTATTCAAATCGGATTCTTCTTCTGAGATTAGCGTGCACAAACGCATAGACCAACAGACAAAAAAATTCATTATGTGTATTGATTAATTATGAAAAATTAAGCAATTACAGATTTGAAAGAGTGTAGTTAAGGGGTTTCCTAAAGATTCCATTTCGTCAATGTATTTTAGTTATACGAGCCTACGTTACTACGTATTCGGATGTAAGGGGGTGCGTGAGACGGCGCGGGGTGTGTGGGTGCTGCGTAGGCGTCCGGCGTGGGTGGAATACCAGCTATACCTATGTACACGTACCAAGTAATGTTTCGTATTTGGGCAATTAATGTGCGTGTCCTCCCCCCCCTTGCTCGGAGTTGTGACGTCTGAATTTTTTATAACGTTTTTTTCTGCAGTCTACAAGAGTAGCGTAGGATTTTTTTTATAGTAATGTTTGTAACATCACTCAAGACGTATAGCGCTGAATTGTAAATTTCCAATTCCATTAGATTTGTTTATCTAAATAGTCTCTGGAATTCAGATGTCATTTTCAAAGAAGTGTGCTCGGCATTGATGACGGCAAGTATGATTGATATAGGTACTTACTACTGTCATTAAATAAACACAAGGCTCTACATTTACAGAATCAAAACTACATAGTTTCTTTAATTTTTGCATATCTACGAGGACCTATCAAATAAGTTATTAATGTTTAACAGTCCCATGGGTACGTAAAAGCACAAGTCCAATATGTCACTCTTATGAAATTCGCGCACACAGCACACAGCCACACTTTTAAGTGGGCCGCAGAGTAGGAAAAGTTTTTTCGGCTGTTTGCTAAACTAATAGGTAAGTTGCTACAATGTTAGCGTTAACATGTGATTATATCCTTCAATCTGTGTTTATATCTTATCCGTGAAGGATAAATACTAATACGTACAAAACAATGGTCGGAATATATATCCCAGTACAAATAATCTACTAGATCTAAAGAAACCACACATTCCCTCAGGATCGAGATAATGATAACATGATCACTTCGACGAGGAAGGAAAATATCGCAAAGACCGAAAATGCTAACAATCTCCGAAGACTTGTGATTTGGCCGTGTGCTGTGTAGATTATTTCTACTAATCCAACTTACTAATAGAACGACAAGCATGCACATAGGTCACATAATTTTGCCAAGGCTTCCCTCGCCAAACAAAACAAAGAATCGGTTTCTATAATTGATAGTATGAAGTATTGTCCTAATAATTTGTGAAATATTTACAGCTGTGTACCCATTATAGGTAAGCACGTAAAATGAAATACCGGCTGAGAAATTGGTGTGTAGCAAAGCAAAGCAGCTAACAGTTGGAGGCGTCGGAGTGGGTCGTGCAAGTTCGGGGGCATTCGGGCGCATTCGGGCACGGTCGGGCGCGCTCGGCTGCGCAAGCGACGCTCTCGGCCCCGCAGGAAACAGGAAGTGGACTAACCGCGGGCTTCCGCTCCCATTCGCGCCGCACGCTGTTTGCCGGACGCGCACTGTTTAATTCACTACTCTTAGTATTTTGTGCTGTTTAAGTAAAAATATATATTTAGATTGCATTAATGAAACGAGCTTCACATTCAGTTCAATGAAGAAAATGTTAAAGCCTTATACAATTGCAATTTCTTGTCTTTTCCAAATTGTTTCCAAATAATTTATACTCTCTAGCGTTAATAGGAGAATGCTTGAGAGTATACGTACTGATTGAAACCATGTATTTGATCTCACATGAATATTATAACTAGCAGCTTACCACTGGCTTGGTACGGACACAATGAATTTTTTTTATGCAATTTATACAAATAAAAACCTTTCTCCAATATCGTTCTTTAAATTTGTTAAAACTGTATCAAAATCATATGGGTAGTTTAGAAGAAGTTAGCGCAAGAACAGACAGAGGCGAACACCGACATTATCTTACAACACATAGGTATAGATTTGCCTTATACAAAGAAGCCTCCGTAAGCTAGATCCCTTATCATTAATATTGAAGCTTGTATAACAAAAAATATTACAAAAGATAACTCGACGAGAACATCACATTTAAATATTTTTACAGACAATGAGAAAAGTAAAAACAACACTTGAATGTATCTAGCTGAATGATTATAGCGAAATTAAACAAAATTTCTCATGACGTCACGAGGGTTGTGGGCGGTAGGGGTGATTAGCAGGATAAGGGAAGGGAGAGGGGCTTGGAGGGTGCTCCGTCGTGACAACTCAATGAAAGCCGGATTACGTCACTTGGTTAAATGTAAACTTCGCGCATACATTTGAAAAGAAGCTACATTCGCAACGGGTTAGAGTGCAAATTCCTACTGAAACAGTTCAACTAACAGCATTATATTTGTGATGACGTGAATAGTCAAGTCGCGCGAGACGGGATGACCTCAAGCTAAAGGGCACAAATATTTTCAAAGATATAATATATTGTTTTAAATTACACTTTTAATTGAAATAACAATTTTGGTATATTTTAAAATTTCTTCTTAAATTAAAATTAATTATAAAAGTAGAAATAAGGGTTATTATAACCCCCGACGCAAAAGAGGGGTGTTATAATTTTGACCTGTGTGTCTGTCTGTGGCATCGTAGCTCCCAAACGGATGGACCGACTTAGATCCAATTTTTTTATTTGAAATCTGGTGTGATCGACGTCGTTCTTAATTATATAAAGATCTGTTCAGATGATCAGCTCATTTCCTGTCGATTAATAGTTCTCACTATTAACTTCCACAGATTCGATTGATTTAAAGTTTGGTGTACCATTACTTCAGTGGCATTTCCATGACACGCTAACAATGACCTGATGCTGCAGTATCAAGTAGCCAGAGAGATTAATCAACTCCTCAGCAACTTATAGCAGATTATAGCCTGTCTGGGCCCTATAAAATGTCGGGAGTTAGGTTATAATTTTTAATTATAGCTCGTTCGTTGCAGTTGTTAGGCGCGTTGCGTTCTCTGGTGGCAGTAACCACCTCTTACGCAAGACCACCGTGAAATAATAGAACTTTTGTTTCGTTGAGTAATCTTTTCTTTATTAAATGCTATCACAGTAAACAAAATACTTGTATCTCTATTTCTTGTGTAGGTATATAGACGACGGTAGCCGCCTATCATCAAGTGGACTGTGAGCTTGTCTGCCACCTTTAACATAAAAAAATATGTAATACGTCAACTATACAATAATTTATCCATCGATAATAAGTACTAGCGAAGATGTGTTCATATGCCTCAGCTTAGATGCCAGAACTGTTTTGCAGTCATACGACAATAGATGGTTCCAGGCAAACTGTAGGTACATTTAGACAAACATGTTGGCAAACATGTTCAGAAGTAATAACAGGTAATAAGTAAATATTTTTTCTGATATTTTAAAACAATACTTACGAGGTGTAAACGTTTAGAGACTATGCGTATACATCTATAATAACTATATATATAAATACATATATAAAGTCGCATCGCCTTTGTGTTTCTGCTCTAACTTCTTCTAAACTACCTAAAGGATATTGATACGGTTTTCACTAATAGAAAGAGAGTATACATCTATAATAACTATATAGTTATTATTATACTATAGTTATTATAGATGCGTATACATCTATAATAACTATATATATAAATACATATATAAAGTCGCATCGCCTTTGTGTTTCTGCTCTAACTTCTTCTAAACTACCTAAAGGATATTGATACGGTTTTCACTAATAGAAAGAGAGTTAAACGAGGAAGGTTTGTGTGTATAATATAATTTTAAAAAAAATTCGTGCAAAGCCTACAGCCAGTAATTTATAAGGCAAACTTAATTTGTTTTTTAAATTGACATTTAATGTTTACTTAATTTTTAAATTTATTTACAAGTAAATAAATTTAAAGTTGTTTAATAATAATAATACCTAACAGTTTTGGTTAAATAAATTAAGATACAGCATTCCATTGATGTGTCGGTCGGTGGTCGGGCAGGGACGGCGGAAACAGCAATGAATGAACCGTATAACATTCGTATACTATACGTTCGTTTATAAAGAATACCGACTTCATTCTTGTCCTATTTCCGCTTGCTGTCCTTATCGCTCCAAACAAAAATCATACCACAGAGGGAGATAGGAATATGTTTATAGGTAATTAATGTGATTTTGTTGTAATCAAAACAATTACTATTGAAAGTTCACATATTACCTATGCCTGTATTTTATATCGCCCTTCACTCGAATAGTTCTGTATAAAAAAATTTGTTGAAAAAAAATTATTATTCATATTCCTATCTCTTATCCACAATTCCACTATGGTCAGCTGCGAACATCATTAGGGACGGTAGTCACTTATCAACGTAGTTGATGTTAGGCTACCATCAAGTGGACCGTCAGCCTGTATAATAAAAAATACATAATATATTAATAAGTTAATTAAATAAATATTTCCTTAATGACAACAATAGATATTATAGTAACGTTAAAGTTGTTGTCAGTACAGTACATATCGTCATAGCCGTAGAACAACGACGGTTCTACAATTTAGTAACTTTACGTTTGGCACTGGCGAAATGATTAATACGCCATTTTACTGTGTTTAGAAATCAAATCCGTCAGTATTCCAACTCTGTATCTAAAAGGTTTTAAATAATATTTGTCAAAAAATGTTTTTGGTCGATAAAACACGACATATAAAGTCAGTTTACCCAAAAAAATAAAACTTGAAAATTATCAAAACCGTCGTCGTTCTACTACTATTACGATTATGTTAAGTAAAGTCCCTTTTTCCCTGCCTGTCTGTATGTTTACGCTAATCTCGGAAAGTTTTGAAAATTTGTTAAATAAAGCAGAAAAGTTTTATTTATATAATTTGCAGAATAAAAAATTGCCTCCCTGCAAAGCCGAGGGCACCACCTAGTGTTACATGTTAGTAAATGATGAACTAACTGACAACGAAATAGATTCGAAATGTGTGCATTCACATCCGGCGGCGACTGTCAACAACGGAAGTTGGTGTCTTACGCCATATTGCACCGGAAATGACGAGCCCCATTCTTCCCTTCCCCTTTTGAAGTGAGCGCACTTTCGTCCCATTCATGAAATCGTGGGAGAATTTGGAACGGAACTACCCGTAACGCTAGTTTATGAATGAACACAAAAAGTACAATTTACATTGGTAAGCGTTGTTTAGAGGAATTAATCAGTGGCACGTGGTTTTTTATTTGGTCGGTTAACCTCCGCGGTGAATGTGTCGGAAATGAATGACTGTGGGGAGGATATTTTTACTGACTTTCTCGTGCTATTTTTATATATAGAGCCACTACAAAATGTTGTTTAGTATTATCAATATTATTATAGTTCAATTCAAAATGCACTATTTAAAATTATAACAATATTTAATTGTTATAATTTCGTTATAATTATAATTATAACGAAATTATAATTATAATTATAGTTATAATTATAACAATATTAAAATTCGTACGAGTTGACGGCTCACTATATGTAACTAAGTAATTATTATTATTATAGCAAAGAGCCTCGACCAACACCTTAAGAGGTTCTCACTAGGTTAAAAACAGATACAGAAGGCGGTATACTTCTTGACACGGTACGAATTGTCAGAGGATTCCTCATGCTGCATATATAACGAATTTAAATATTTCTTGTAATATATTTTTTTATTGAAATATTGAAAAAATTTGGATATATATATCAACATCAACTATCAAACATATCAACTATGCATACTTATACTATAATAAGTTGTGACGTTTTTTTAACTTGTTTCGTGATGATTATGTCTCTAGGTGTTAACTTCTTTTCTATCAATAATAGGCTTCATGTCCATACACCAAACGTAAAATGAACACAATAAAATTCCGCTAGGACAAAATTATCCGTCCAAAAATAAAATAAATTTATTATAAAATAAACTATAAAATTTATAAAATAAACTAAATTTATATTTCGTTACATAATGAATGTACATAAATATTTCTTCTATGTTTTGTTTTAACTTTAAAAAGTGAACCCGAGATGTCCTCCTCAAGAGTATTAATGTTATTTCTTATAAGAGTAAATTCATGAAACCAACCAGGTTTTTTTTAATTTATCGTCTACTTAACGTTTCATTTTGTAAAATTAACAATTTTCAAAAGATGACTTCGATTTAAGTGTGGGCTGACCTGTAACAGCTGCTCCATTCAGATCAGTAGCATCGTGTGTTTCGGAATTTATCTACATAGCCATCGCACTTGTCTTTAACCAAAACTCGACTCTATTGCAATGGAATATGGCGTCTTTTAAAAGTTGAGCGCTGTATAAAGCACTAACCACGCAAATTGAAGTTACCAATAATTATATAAGTTCCGTTACAGACAACGAATGCTCCCACATCGGCAAAGTGGTTTCATTAAAGAAACTAGCGGATCGAAGTGAATGAGTTTCAAAAGCCGTTGCGTTCATAATTGCAGCTAGCTGGTGCGTGGGAGCCTTTTCATAATTATCATTATCGGATCCGATTTCAATAAAGTCACAACATATTACAGCGTTGGTATCATTAAACGATGTGTTATTGCATAGTCTGTGAACGAAATTGTATCAGGAGTTTAAAAATTGTTTTGAAAGTTTCGTTTCAAAACAACTAGTCAAAATTCGACAAAAGTGGTGAAAGAAAACTCAGTTTTTTTTTAAATCTATTTAAAACACTAAAGCTCATCAATAGCTACTAAATAAAAAAAATAGAAAATTGGTTCACAAACAAATTAGAAAAAGCGTTCCGAAGTTTTCGCTTCAAATTTTAATACAATTTGCAGTTAAATCAATTTTGCAGCTGGTTGTCATCATCAGAAAGAGTTTAGTGAGTTTTATTTATCTTTACGGATTAAGTATATATCCTGACATCAGGATCAATCTCAGGACAGAACAACCTAACGAGGTTTTGTTCTTAATTAAATTACCAATAAGTTTTTAATGTAGTATTTATACATGAAATTTAATTCCAATATTATTTTGGTACTTTATTTGAGGGTTGAATTAAGTTCATGAATGAAGAAAACATTGTTTAAAATAATGTATCAACAGGTAGTATAAATATAAGTAAGTGAATGTAACAACATATGTGCATCGATCGAAATAAAAAAGGTGTATGAATGGAGGCGAGTTCCCAATTGATAAAATTCAGCTCGCTCTGTCTGGCTGAATGGAGCGGAGAGCATCTGCCGCGCCAGGTGCGCTGCCATCTTGGTGTCGACCTCTCGAGAGACATGCCCGAACAAAGGGTGAACCACTTGCAAGGAATGTTCAGCTTTACATCACACAGACAGAACTACCTATATTATATATACGTAGTAGTGAACATACCTATACTATATCCACAAGGTTAAATTCGCTCAGCGAGCTATGGAGTGTGATAGTACAGAAAATCTGATTATTTTTTTTATTTTAAGGTCGTCAGAAAGTCTGACGGTCCACTTGATTGTAGGTGGTTACCTTCACTCGCCGAAACGCAACAGCATACATCCTGTTATTTCACGGTGGTCTTCTGTAAGAGGGAGAAAGACGAACTGCCCAAATGACTGCGAAACGCAGTCTGCCGTGCTAATACTAATTGTCGACATAGCTAAGAGAATTACTAAGCTCAGCTGAAGTGGCAATGAGCCGGTCACATCTGTCGCAGAGCGGATAACCGATAGTTCTTGAATGGAGGCCACGAATCGGAAGGCGCAACATGCGTGCCCTGCAGCTAGGTGGACAGCTAGGTGGACAGACGACCACTTCGCGGGCGGGTGGATGCGAAGTACCGAAGATCGTGCGTGGTGGAGAGCCTTATGAGAGGCCTAAATCCAGCAGTAGAGACTCAAGATGGATGATGATAATGATGATGATGGGAAGATGTTAGTAGTAAAATTATTTTGTGCATGAAATACCTGATATATTTATATAATTTTTATTTATTTAAGAGGCTTACCTTCGCCTGAACTTTTATTCCACCGAATTTTTAACTAATGAACTTTCACTAGAACCTTCCTCGGAGATATTTAGCGATTATTTATTTATACAGATATTAATCAAAAAGTCATAAAAACATTAAATAAGCTTAAAACTCAAAGATCCCTAGTACTTTAATTTAATGAATACATGATCTAGAGTTAAGTAACTGTTTAACGATTTACTGTCTTACTTATAAAAATCAACTAATCATCTTCTTAGCATCGTATTAACTAATCACTACCCAAGTAGCAAAATAGTCCTATAAAATAAAGCCTAAATAACATTTGGCCATGTAGAGGTCATAAAATTGTAATTCAAATTTTCATTAATCGTGTTACAATGTGTTATACGAACGATTAGTCATATAATATTGTAATTGTTTAATTTAGTCCTGTAAACGTTTACACGACCTTGTTATATGACAATCTTATAAAGATCTGCTTTACGACCACTTTACGTCTTCTTGATGTAGTGTAAAAATAATTTATATGACAATTATAAGCTGGTTATAATGACGACCATAACACAACTTTTTATCAGCAATAAGATTTCTACATGATAATCAAATAAAGGTTTTTTATAGGATTTTTTGACTATATTTACACAACTTTTATATAATCATTAAAAGGCCAATATTCAGATTTATATGCCTTAAATACTTATGAGTTTGAAATGCTTATATATGTTACTGTTATAAACATTTTGATTATATGATGATTTCACGTGATACTCTTTTACGAACTAAACTGGTATATCTCCGGTTGTTGTGACTTTAATTATACATGCTTTTTGTTCAATAACTTTATATTTCTCAGTTTCTATTAATCTCGGCTTTTATCATCAAAGCAGCTGTGATGGATTTAAAACAGTGGAAGAAATTTAAATCAAGCGGTAATTTCAGACGCAAAGTAAAAAAAGCCTACTTAGAACTCAACAAAAGTTTTAGACAAGGTAGTGTCCAAGAATCGAAAGATGGTTCCGTAGTAAGAAATAGTTATTCTGAAATAGGATGCTCTTGTAAGTACTATTTGACCAATTGAACTCAATAAAAAATACATTCTCATAATAATTAACTAACACCTGTCAATTAATATGTTTTTTTTTCTGTTTACATTTAGCAAGTTCGAGAAGTAATACACATATAATTGAGGATAAAATTGATGAACATTTGTTTGAAAGGCAAAACAACGATGATAATGATAATTCGATCGAAAGCGAAGACGATGAAAACAGTAACGAAAATGAGAATTTTACAACAAGAAAATACGAGTTTCCTGGCAAATTAAGAAAATGGGCTCACTCTCCCGCCATCCCGCTCGCTCCCTTCGTGAACCTCTACTCTACCTTTTCTCTGCTTAAACCCGCGCCTACGCGCTTGGAAGCGCATTGACTGCACGCACGACTATAGCGTCTTATCACTCCCACTATCTCTGACCATGGACTACGAGTAAAAAATCCACACTATACCTTACGCGGCAAGCGCAGAAAGTTTATATTGCGTTCCTATTTCTAAAATTTAATTAGCCTGTCTAGATTTCTAAATGTGTACCTTATTTGCATATTCCCATTCTTTTTTTAATAAATATTCTTCATTAGGCTTATAAAATATAATAGTGTATTATTAAAAAAAAAATTAGCAATAGCTACATTCGTCTTCTATATAATGATCGTATATGGCAAACTCCGAACAATATTGGCACCAAAATGAACCTAAATCTAATAGTTTTTTTATATTATTTTTATCATATACCACAAAATAAGATGGTTTGTATTTAACAGAATAGGTTGAATAGCCACAACCGTGACATTTTTCCACCAGAATAAAATGAGTTATTGTCCATGGCCATATAGAATTTTTTAATAACTTAAAGTCCTTTTTAGTTAAAAATTTGTCTATATCGGCAATTATCACCATATTGTGATTTCAATAAAATGTTTATCCAACGCGGGTTTTTCCTCTTTACGGTACCCTGAAAATGGTGGATAACCAAAGAAATTAAATCGTGGTATATGACTTTTAGTAATTCAATGTTATATAATAGGTATCATCACAACCTAAAATCGTATAATTGCAAAAGTACTAGAAATCTTAAATAAAATGGAATAAATTAATATTATTTTGCAATAATTCGACGGGGGTATGAAAAATTTGTGAAAAATTGTACATACAATCGTCGAGAAATTTAATTTCCCTTAGAAAAGTGATACTTATACCTACTAACACCAACTACATTATATTCAATAACATTCAGTAATAAATATGGCAGACTTCCTGATGGTGACAATTATAAACAGATCTTGTTTTTTGTTCTCTGTATCTCACTTCCATTGAACGGCGCTGTCATAACAAGCATCCACGTAAAGACTACTTTATGTTTATTAAATTATACGACACCTATTGGATCACTAAATGACAAATATTTATCGCTTTCACGACTGCTTTACGAATTTTCATCGTATTTCTGATAACAATATGACTGTTACGTTCCTAGTAGCCACTTATATAACCTTGACACGATCACTATACGAATTAAAGTTTTATATTTTGCGCCCATTTCGCGTTATATACACGTAAATACGACAGCTATATAACCAAAACGGCCCGACCATAAGTTGTAACGAAAACGTTGTCCCAAAAACTATACGACCAAATATTGTTAGTTGGGTACTTATCTTCTTAAGTAGTGTTTGACAGTTCATTAAGACATTGCTAAGCAACAAATTAAAGTTAAGCAACGTTTATAAGTAAAAATTTTTCTTAAGTGGTTCCTAAGTATTACTTAAAATTTAAGTATACAACGACATATTACAATGTCATTTCTTTGTTACTATTATCATGTGTGAATGCTGAATACAAGCTAAAACTAAGCAGAACTCGACGATTTCCAATTGCTGCGAACTTTTATTAATTAGTAGCAGTCATTTAATCTGAGGAACAGTGGTAGGTGGGTGCACACGTTCCCACGCTGCGCTCGCGCCGCCGGAAACGTCTCACTCCCCCTCCCCCGTTCCCCATGCCCCCGGCCTGCTAAGCCCCGCGCACACCCAACACTCACGCACCGCACGCCTCCCTACTAAACTTAAAACTGATTTATTAACACCCATTCAGCGGAACGATGCGCAACACACGTTTGGCGAAATCTATTCAACGAACACGACGCTTCACCTTTTGTTGAATGCATTTCCTTCCGCTTTTGTGTGCTCAGAAGAACGACATCCGGTCGACGTTTGTTCAATACTTTGTTTACGTTTTAATAACAATTTACCTATTCTCCATTCAATAGAAACATTGTAAATATGGGTTAGGAAGACCGTGAAATTCCGTTTTTATTATTTCAAAAATACCTTCCTATTGGTAACTAATTTGCAGGATTTGTAAAAAAAAAGTAATTCTATTGTCGCTTTTACCGGTTTTATGGAGCAATAGAGACATGATGGAAACGATTTTTTCTTTTAATAAGCAATTCCCTTACTTCTCGTAAGGGAATTCCCTCGAATTCGAATTCCCTTACTTAAAGGAATTCTCCAGAATAAGATAGATAGACATGTTAAATAAATGCTAAAACTATTTTTTAAAATGTAAATGTTACAGACTTGATTGGTATAACCCCGGTCACTGACATGCGTGCAAACATTCTTACATTGTACGAATCTTTGCACGCATGTGAAGGAACGTGACATTCATTCGCAAACTCAGCGAGTATGCGAATGGGTTCGCATACTCATTTGCGAATGCGTTGAAGGTTAAGATGATTTTAGTGCAGTTTAGTGTTTGTCCAATCCATGATCAAATTCAATTTACGCCACTCAGTACACGATACGAACTCTGAAAATGGTAAACGAGATGTCCGTTACCTACGCAATCAATACGCAATCGTACGCGAAACTGGTCGCACGAATGCTTGCACGAATGTGTGGGAGACTACGCGAAGGTTTGAGGTTCGCGCGCTTTGATGTGCGTTAAAAAACCGACACTGCACGGAAAAGCGCGAATGTAGCAAAAACTTCGCATAGTCATTTGCAAATGTCGTCCTACACTTGTGGGTTCGCGTATTCGCGCGAATGTGAGTGACCGGCATAACACAAGCAACGCCATAGGTGCCTGCTGTCCTTAGTAGGGTTAAGAATATTGGATTAAGAAGTAATAGGGAAATGAGCTCTGGCATCCCTACTCACTCCCGGAAACACAACAGCACACATGCTGTTATTTCGCGGTGGTCTTCTGTATGGGGGTGATTACTATTACTACAGCCAAACGAGCTGCCCAAATAATACTGCAAAACCTAGTGTGCCCTGCCACTCACTACTAATCGATAAATAAATAATCGATATATACTGAGTCTCTTTGGATTGGCAGGACTAGCTATTTATCAAAATTTGATATAAGCACGTGTCAGTCACACATTAACAAAAACAATTTTGGACCAACCGCTCGCGCTGCTTATTCTCAGTTCATTCTCAGTTAAAATTTATTGAAATTTTATCAGGTATTTTGTATAAAAAATATTCAGTAAAATGAAGTTAGACCTTCGGTCAAAATATGTAGTTGTTTTTGTTATTCTTGAAAATGCATTTTAGTTTTTGATACGGTATGTTTTTATTATAATTTTTTCTATGATCCCATAAACGTTGGTAGCTGCTGTCGTTGCTTGGCAACATAAGAAATCCTTTTTTTATGTACAAGTCGGCAGACAGACTGACGCTCCTTTAAGACGCTAGACTTCTGTATATCTATATTAATAGGTATTATAAAGAGAGATTTTGTATGTTTGTAATGAATAAATACAAGAACGATTTTGATAATTCTTTCACATATAGAAAGCTACATTATCGGCGAGAAACATATTTATAAAGGTGTTCGCGTTTTTGTGTCACATAAAAACAGAATGTAACAATGATGTGTTTAATATACCTAAGTATAATTGAAGGCCACTCAATTAGATTTGTTTGTAGTCAGTCACGAAGCTTAATTTAGAAACAGATTTTTTTGCAAGCACTTGACTCAAAGGGATCGTCCAAAATAGATGTCGCAGACGAACTAATCCAATGACGAATTTAGTATCGAGTCTAGTACAAGTTCGCAATTTATCGTAATTTTAAATTGCTAGGATCCCACGCTTAGTATACTCTCCGACACGTTTTTTATTCAGAGAATTTTATTGGTATCAATAACAAATGCGAAAATTACTCTGTCTCTCTGTTACGTGTTCATGGCTAAAATACTGAACTGATATCTGTCATACTCTGCAGTAGAACTACTTGGATTTCTTTTATCAAAACTGTTCTATTGTAGAACTAATAGTAAAACTAGTTGGACTAACCCATTTTAATGAAATATAGTCTTAAGAGAGTTTAACACCGGATAGAGTTACTGGCAGCTATTAATATTTTCACAGAGGCGTAGGTATAGATTAAGTTTGTAATGAAAGTTTCAGTGCCATAAATGTACATGAAGGTTAGTTTGCATTTCAAGTTATATAACGAGTTGAGAGGTTCGACGGCCTCAGCGCAACCTTTAAGGTCGACCCGACGGCCTCAAGCTCGCTTTATTTACACGTACAGCCTTAAAGCTTGCGGGAACGGAGCGGAGAGGGGATATGTTAGGGGAACTATTCTCCCGGCTGCGACCAATGCGACGAACAAACTGCACGAAGGCATACATTACATTTAACTCGGCGTTGTGTGCATAAACAATTTCACTCTTTGCTCTTTTTATTTGGATTTTAAAAGAGCTCTGACTTGGAAATATAAATCCGCAGCCTGTTTTTTTCAAAAAAAAAAAAAACAGGCTGCGGACATACATATTTGTTTATATGTGACACATGAAATACAGGACATAACTGAAATAAAACAATGTAAAACATAGTAATTTACCTACTTATAATTTGATAAAACTATAACAGTAATCCTATTAATATTTTAACGTGAAGTTTTGTGAGGATGATGGATGTTTGTTACTCTTTCAAGCAAAACGACTTC
The DNA here is from genome assembly GCA_936446665.2 of Synanthedon andrenaeformis. Taxonomy (NCBI): domain Eukaryota; kingdom Metazoa; phylum Arthropoda; class Insecta; order Lepidoptera; family Sesiidae; genus Synanthedon; species Synanthedon andrenaeformis. The sequence goes on along the minus strand of OW387781.2, from coordinate 3,704,503 downwards.
ACGGATTTGGATGAAATATATATTATCCTGAAAAAATGTTAGGTTCCTGAGGATCTTCTAACAATATAAAAAAATGAGCGCTTCTAAAAATACAACGCGGATGAAGTCGCGGGCACTAGTTAGTTTTTGCGAGTTTGTTAAAATCACCTAAAGAGCAAGAAAAAAAATCAGTTGATCGGTTAAATAATGGTTGAGCAACATATCTTAAACATATCTTAACATATCTTAAAGAGTTAAAACATCAATGTATCTTTTTCATGTATTACTAGCGAACTGCCCCCGGCTTCGCACGCACGTAGTTTTTAAATTTTCCCACATTTTCTCTTCATAAGAACTTTCTCGGACTAAAAAAAATAAGCAGCAGTTCTCGTTTTGCGCTTAGCAACACATATTTTAGCTATACATTTTTTTTAATGTTTAGATTCTGACTATTATATTCAAAGGAATATTTTTACATATATTTATACATAAGTATATAGTTATACTATATAGTTATAAATACATAGTTTGATATATTATTAAATAAGCAGTTATAATAAAATAAATAAAAATAAACAGTGTTGAGGGAAACGAAGATGTAAGAGTTGTAAGACCCTTTCAAGGGAAATTGGCTATGTTCTTATTGTTATTTTTACTCATACTATCTTTATATTGACGCTAATGTACACACACATTATAACCGGAAGTATTCAAAATTTTTAAAGTAATTGAATTAATTTTCATTTGAATGGTTTAGAAACGTTGTTGGTGCAGTGAGTTTTGATGGTTGCAACCCGAAGCCCCGTCGCGGTCGGAATGCGACGGCAGGTGTGCCACGACATTTATTGAAAGTGCAAACAGGACATACCCTTGTAGTGAACTTTTTAAAATAATATTGTGCTTTACGAATACGACTCAAACGTAGGCGAGTGTATGTTGAAAAACTTGTAAGTAATTTAAAAAAATAACATGAACCTTTATTACAAGCTAAATCGGTTTAAGCTCTTTCGTGCAAGAGGTTCCAAAGTTAAGATAGCCATGATGATCACCAACCTCCACAGAAGTGGCACCTTCAGAAGAAGAACAACATCTGAAAGGACAGTGAAGGCAAAACAAATAGCTGAAGAAAAAATAAATAGCAAAAGACAAAACAAATATCGGCTTCGAAAGTAACGGTTTTTGGGAAAACGTTGATATGAGTTTCAGTTAGTTCAGTGTTTGGACAGCTAATTATTATGTTCATGAAGTTGATGAAAAGAAAGTGCTAGAAAAAAAGTTACAAATAAAAATGTATCCTATTATTCTCGTGTTAATATAATGTATTTAAAATAAAAAGAGAGAGTATATTTAGAATGTACTCGTAATTTAATTACTTTTTAGGTTAAGGAACATTTAACCTATTTGATTTTATATTTATTTTACTGGCTTAATTCTCTCGACTCCAAGATTAAGTTCCCGGTGACCAATTTCATTCGAAAAACATTTCATTATTATTATTACTAGTTAAAATTTAGATGTAGAAAGATCCACAATATTCTTACGTGGCTACATTTCGGGAACCACATGTCATTTCCTTTATGGACTCCAAACGGAGAGAGGCGGGGCGCACAGCGGTCGGGATGCTGATTTCAATAAAAGAATGCTTTGTTTTCTTTGAACACGACTACTATTGAGCAAGTAGAAGTTTGCAAAAAGAGTAATAAGTTCATGTAAATCTTTAATTTGTTTTATAACTATTAACATACCTAATAAATGATTTTACACTTACCTATATATTTTATCATACGATTTATCCATGCCATTAAATTTATGCGTTGTACTTGTATTCATAGAGATAGGCAAAACCGAGAGAATCGATATGTAAAAAGTAGACAAAATAAAAACAGTTCAGCACTTTTTTCTTATTTGTTTGTGAACTTATTTCCTTTTTTTTTGTTTTTAGCTATTAACCGCTAACTTTTTCCAAAACACACGCAGCGGACTTTGATTCCACTAATGGAAAGAGCGGTCTTCGGACAACTTGATAAGGTTGCGGATGTCTAATTGAAATTCTATTCTACAAAATATATGTCAGTATATGCATAAACAATTAAAATAGTAAAATAATAACTTTAGGTTTATTACTACTATGTCAAGAAAGTACCAGGAAACGGTCAATAAAACACAAAATATGTATTATTTATACAAATTTATTGTATCGCCTTCAAAATATGCTCCTTCCGAAACTATACACTTAATCAACGTCAACGAATAACTTAATCATCAAAATATTTTTCAAACGAATTTTTGGAAAAAAGACTTTATCTGCTCGCTGCGAAATCTCTTTTATGTCTTCTATCGACTTAAAACGGGTGCCTCGAAGTGGTAATTTGAGCTTTTAAGAAAGAAAAAAATCACTTGGAGCCATATCAGGGAATACGGTGGTTGTTCCAAAGGATTTGTTGAGTTTTCGGCCAGAAATGCGTTCACTATGATAGATAGCCGCGACCTAGATAATATTCCTTATTTAATTGTGTATAAAAGTAGCAGAAAAAAATTGCATCCTTTCAAAGCCGCAGGCGAATCGCTCGTTAGTATCGTATAAAATAAAACATTAATATTACAACAATGCTATAAGATGATTATACGATTTTATTTACAATTTAATATTCTACTATCATCACGAAGCCGGCCCTTGTTAGGTATAAACAGAATGAAATAAATAATATTGTATACGTGTTGCTTGCTGTTAGCAAACAATGGTTGGCTCGGTACTGAATGAGCCGCATTATCGCGTATCGATGTTGAATTATGAGGTTATACTCGCAACGCAGCCGAGCTGTCTCACTGAGCATAACCTGGGCCAGATTGCGCTTATTGTGTGAGTACCACCAACATATTACTACACTAGCTAAGTATATATAACGAAATGGGATTATTGACATCAACATTATCTTGTTTGGGTCGCGAGGAATTACAGAGAAATGGCACACTTGTCGAAGTATTTGTGGCAGCTCTCTCCCGATCGACACCTTAAGGTTTGTTTGTTTTATTTTTGTCGCTGCGTCCTATTTTTTGTACCATTTTTATATTATTTTTTTAGTTTTTTTTTTAAAGGTCGTCCACTTGATGGTCCACTTGCTGATGGTAGATAGCTACCGTCGCCTATAACACACCGATCTAAGTAGGATTAGGATCTTAGTAGGGATAACGGATTTGGAAGGGATAGGAAAATGGGCCCTGGCATCCCGTATTCACTCATTGAAATATAACAGCACACATGCTGTTATTTCACGGTGGCCTTCTGTAAGGGGGTGGTTACTGTAGCCAGATTAGTTGCCTAAATGACTGCAAAACGATTCAAATCCATACGAAAACCGACTTAGATAAGTTTATTTCCAATGTTGGCTCTGCAGGGAATCGAACCTGTTGCCCCTAAACCGGAGCACTAAGGCAAACCTTAACCTTAACCAATGGGCTGGTCAAATTTAATATTATATAAAAAAATATGAGTAGGTATACTTATTACTAGTACTTACATAAATTGCCGAAGTTTATGTAAGTACTAATAAAAGCATTTATGTGGTTGGTTTCGGTAGGGCATGCCAGAGCCCATTTCCCTATCCACTCCTGCGCCGAACGACAGCGACATGTCGCTATAGCTCTATGAAGGTACTTCATAGAAATATATATATATACAAACCAGTAGTGTCGCCTGCGGTTTGTTGCGTTCACTAACTGGAGCGTTGTGCACTGTGCAATAAAGTATAGTAGAACAGATTCGGTTTATGTTGCGTCTGGGTTTATCTAAGAAATCTATGAGCTAGGCTACATCGAAGTGGAACGCGCATGCGGTCGATCCAAGACATTAGCATGCAGAGTCATGCGCACGCCGGAAGCCGCGCGCGGGAACATGGCGACGCACACTCACAACCAACATGGCGACGCACATACGCTGAATCGATAATTAACCACGATAAACGATTTCATATTTCGTAACTATCAATCAATAATCGTAGATGTGATGGTACTTGCATGGTCCATAGGAGGATACACCACCATCAAAATGCTGGGAGCAATAGAGCCTTGAAAGCCTTTTGGGGCTGTAAAATCGTTCGAATATGAACCGAAGTCTCCTTTAGTGTTGATGGCGTACGTGATCGTATTTATTGGTCGATTGTCTCACTTCTAAGAATCGATACCAATAATAATAATTAGTAAGCTCGATTGTACAGTTGTTTGAAGAGAAAATACAATAGTCTATAAAGTACCAGCTTATCTGTTTTGTGTTGTGCCATTTCTGTATTGAGCGGAATAGGCATGTCTTTATAGGAAGTTATTATTGATGTTTTACATGATTGTTGATGCGTGCTACACTGCTCACAATTGTAGAATTTATTTGACAGAAACTGCTGTAGACAAGTCACTTACTCCTACATTTTATCAGATTCTCCAATATTGAAGACTACCTTACAATAACACCAAAAAGCTTCACGGTGGTCACCTGACTATGAATAGTACCAAGCTTTAAGGAGTATAACAAGTGAAACTGAAATTGTTTTTTCGTTGACAAATAATTTTGATAACATTTTTAAAGAAATAGAGAACATTCTTCATTCTCGCATTTGTTCTTACACCAAAAATTCAGACGACCAGATTGGCCATAACAAATATAGTTTGGAGATCTGCTTCATTGCACAAATATTTTTTATTTTTTTATTAAATCAAATTTATTAATTAAAAAAGACTGTCTTATTTTTTAGTTTTCATATTGGATTTTAATCTTGAATTTTGGCTTTGTTAACCGTGATACCATTACATAGTTTCATTGTGGATTAAGTTTCTATTTATCCAACCGATAAAACACAAAAAGGCTACATATCTTCTTAAACGAAAAGCTCTAACAGTTATTGTGTGGACATTGGATCGTCAACAAATCGAACAAATCGACGCTGCAATCGACAATCGAGGTGTCGTCAAAAGGATAAACACATTTTCGGGAAGATAATTATAACTTCTTCAATGAAAGTGTTGACGTCCGATTGGATGCAACAGTCATAGCCGAGTGCACAGCCTATTTTTTATAGACTCCTCTAATAAACGCTTCACTGGGTGAGATGTTGCGTTAATCAACCGCAACCTCGGACAAGTCTTTAAATGCCTGAGATTCGTGGTTTTAGAGTAGCTAGGCTGTAACAGAACTTATTCAAACTCGTATCGTGTTGAAAATGTCTCAAAAATCTTTCGCGTTTGTATTATTAGTATGATTAAGATACGAGTAAGTATACTTAGTAACTTAAAGAGGAAACATTGTGAATGTTTTCAGATTTGTAGGTGTGACAAAGTGACGTAGCAGTCGTGACGTCGTGCGACGGGAGTGGTGGGAGGAGGGGCACCGGGAAGCCGAGGACGCTGACCCGCGGTCTGCGCCGGCGCAACCGTCGCAGTCGCAGTATCCTGCATCGGAAACGTTATTTATTCCGTTTTCGATGCTTCTAAACAACATTTTCGCTATCTTACACACGTTACTATCAAAGTTCACGTGATTTAAGGCATTATCTAGTTTACTTATATTATTATTAGGACGCCTCACCTATATATGAAGATGATCAGATTAGGGGATTTAGAGTAGGCAATCAGCGGGGAATTCATATTCATACTCGTGCGAAAGGGGAATTCTTTGTAGGTATTTAAAAAAATATTGGTTTGCCACGTGCGAGTGGAGCATAAGCCCATCATGGCTATTCTATCCGTTCATGTTCACACAATATCCAGGATCGACAAATTTTAGTATCATACATGATACAAGTATTGCAAATCTAACAATTAACTAAACTTATTGTGAAAAACTAGATACATTATTATTAGATTAGCTGATTAGCTGCTCCTTTATTAAAATCTTTTTATGTGCCCAGATATCAATAAATATAAATGAAATTTACTAAATCATTCGATAGCCCATATCATCAAGCTTCCGGAACTTCGGGGCTTTCAGAACGCTGCACTTTCGAGATAGCCTGATCCTATATTGTATTATTAGCCTATATAGTAGGTACATAATTATACAATATAACTTCCGAATTTGGGTAGAGCCAATCTGCTCAATGTGAGTAAAGTGTGAGCTATAGTCCACCAGTGCGGTGCGTTTTGATAAGACTTCACATGTCTTTGATGGTTTAGCCTTCTAGGACATTTATATTTACTAATGAGCAAAGGTTCATCAAATGCAAACGTGAATTGAAAAACTTTGAGAGTTGCAGACTCGATAAGGTTTTCATTTATCGTACATCTGCCATTTCCGCAGCCAAGCCGTATGAGATATCGGGCTGTTACGGCTTTCAATTTAATTATATCGTCTACATTTAATTATCTCATAAAAAATATCGCCCACTTTACAAAAGAGTCTTAAATTTACGTTGGAAATGAAGTTAGGATAGAGAACGAAATAATCTCATCCCATCAGCCTTACGACGTCCACTGCTGGACATAGGTCTCCGCCATAACTCCGCCAGAGAATGAAATACCTACTTCCATTGAAATGACATATATTATGACATATATTCAAGACTTAAATATGTAGTATGGTTAAATACTAGGTATATGTACCTATTATGTTTACTTATTGTATGTAGACATAGAATGTCGACTTAAATAGTACCTTAATAAAAAATATAAATGCTGAGAACGACATGCTAACTCCTGATCTTCAAGTCTCTATAAAGAATGTTGTAGGTATCAGCATCATCCAACGGGTAATATCAGGGTTGTCCTCAGATAGGTATATCAGCATAAGTAATATCAGCATTGTGGATGTTGATAGCAATAAGTGCTTATATAGAAACTGACATCTGCAAGGAACCTTATTAATAGAGTGTAATCAGAAAATTTGACCACTTAATAATAATACTTTTTGATTATATATTTTTTATATCTTTTGTATTGTGTTTTGTTATGCGTTATTTATTACTTATATGTGTTTTTATATTTTTCATGTGAAGTAGGTAAATATCAACATTTTAAATCCATCGAATTATAAATGATACTTATTGTGAACTACATGTGAGCAGATATTAGGTATATGTGGAATGTGTAATTAATATTTCAAAATTATTTTTTTATCAAAAGCAGTGATTCTGTATCAGCGTATTTGTATGTCAACAGGCGAGCGATATTAATTATTCATCGCTAATTAGCAGTTTAGTATCGGCGAGCAGTGAGAAGTCGGCAGATCATAGAGCTGAACTAGTGGCGGAAACAGGAAGACGGCAATCAACATTCCTAAAAATATCACACATTTGGTGTTCATCCGGCGAACGAGGCTACTCTGCGCCGCGCCGTGCTGGCGTCACAGACACTATACTAGCTATAACCATCGCGTATGTAATATATTTCACTACTAAGCCGCCCGGCTTCTCATAGTAGGTACTGTAAATACATAAACGTCATTTTTATGCTCAAAACACAAGTTGATAATGTAATTTCGAAAACATCAACTTTTCTTTGTAAGTATATTCTTAATACCCTTTTTTTAGCATTGGGAAAACCTCTTGGATACCCGGCAGTGTAGGGGACACTGCAGGGTTATGCCGGATTCCTACCGGCTAAAACCCAACGACTTTCTTCCTATCGCGGCCGTTAATGGGCGGGGTCGTGGGGACACGACTTCGGTGTCCCGTCACGGCTAACCAGCGCGGGGAGGCCTGTGCTCCCTGTCAGAACCTGGGCGTACCCGAAAGTGCAGGTACGCCGGCCATCTCGGGGGATATTCTTAATGCCTGGGCCATGACACCAACGCTAGATAAATAACAACTTTAAGTACTACCCATTCTTGGGCTTTTCTAGCCCCCGACGCACTACGCAAAAACGGGGTGTTATAAGTTTGACGTGTTATGTGTATGTGTTATGTGTAGTTTGTTGTGTGTATGTGTTCCCAAACGGGTGAACCGATTTCGTTCCGTTTTTTTGTGTTTGAAAGCTGACGTGATCGAGATGGTTTCTATCTATTCTTTATGACGATTTGTAGAGGCGTTTGAAGATCATCAGCCCATTTCCCATGCCGAACGGATTTCATCAACTTCCACAGGTTCGATTGATGCGAAATTTGATATACTGTTACTTCAGTGATATTTCCATTTTCCATGACATGGTAACCTTGATCTGAAGGCCTAGTGCGAGTTTTACACGATCAAACGCGAAAACGTGATTTTGTATAAGAATGCAGCAGAGCCACCTAGTGGTTAACGTGTAGCGCTGCTTCATTCGCATAAAAATTGACGTTTACGCGTTCGACGCGTTTGATCGAGTATGCTTATCAAGTTTGATGCTGCATTATCAAGTAGTTTGCGGGACACCTATCTCCTCAGCAACATACAGCAGATTTAGCGTGTTTGGGCTCAATAGAAAGTCTTTATAATATTTAAGCTATTATTTTTATATTAGGCAGAGCGACGATACACTAACTCGATGGTAGATGGTTACTGTCCCCTATGGAATTTGTTCCATATGTCTTTTATGTCTTTTTCTGTGTCCCTGACAACGTATATACGCAGTATTTCATGACAATCGGTTTATACTTAGTTAAAGCGTGAAAACGTAACAAACAAACAAATAAACTCACTTTTGCACTTGTAATATTAGTTGATGTGTTAGCACAGTCATAGATAATCACTGATAGCTCTGCATTCTTCTCAAATCGCCGGTTAGTTAGTGTAGTGTAGTAGTTAGGTCAAACATTTCATGTGGCAGACAAAATATAAGTAGTTTATTGCAATCATGGAACTCATATTTGTCTATTATAAATGCGAAAATTTAGAAAATGCATATACGGATGTTTGTTACTTATACTAAACAGATTTTGATGAAATTTTACAGTAATATTGTTTACAAATCTGCAAGTCTTACAAATTTTTAAATAATTTCGAACAAAGTCGCGGACAAAAGCTATGACTATATATGTATGTTTTTTATTCGATAAATTGGAAAACTAGAACACGATGAAACAAACAATAGGTAATTTATTCATTAAATAGGTTTCAAAGAAACACTTTTACCTGTCAGTTTATTTTTATCCGGGTTTCGGGAAAAAATAGTCAAGATGATGACGATCCCGAGAAGAAACCCCAAAATAATCTTTGGATACCATTCTTTTTGTCAGTAGGTATATGTTTTTGATGGTGAAAGTCTTAAATACTCTCAAATCTTAAGGCGGGCAGGGTATAGTTCTTATATATATAAAAATTACGTGTCACATGTTTGTCGGCGATGAACTCCCAAACTACTGAACCGATTTTGATAAAATTTCGTAACTATATGTAATTTGGTCCAACTTAAAAGATAGGATAGTTTATATCTCATTTTGTTTATTATTTTTTTTGCAAATTATATAATATTATTAACATAGCGCCATCTGTTGATACCTATTCAATCCAGCAATTATTTATCTGTGAGTTCCAAAAGATTCTAACAGATGGCGATGTAAGGTAATTTTATCAGCAGGATTGAGTAAAAAATTGCACCCGTGCTAAGCCGGGAGCGGGCCACTAGTGTGATATAAAATTGATCGCTATAACACGTTGTTAATATGGACAAACATTTCCTTGAAATTATGCTACCAATGAATAGTGACCAAAATGAACGTCTACATACAATTAGGTAGCTTATCGTACCATTACAATATGTAATAGCTACTAACCGATAACATCGACCTCCCTATCTAAAAAAGCGTTCAATATTTATCGAAATGTCATCATAATATTATTTATTGTTCGGTCAATACGACTGATATTACAATTCCCAACAAGTACGCGTCTAGTACACGCCGGCACATAATTAGATAATTTCTATTATTTATATGCGTGGAGAAGTGTGCCTCGCATCGGAACGACTTGGCTTCCTTTGCCGTCGGCCACACCACTCTTTTAAACACAAACCGATGTCCGTTTCTCGCTAAAGAGGATGTTGCTACGCATCGGCTGCTATCGTGTAATATACAAAAAGTGTTCGCTCCAAGCTTTTCCTGCAGGTGACGCTAGAGCTTTAAACTTTTTCATTTCCTCTATGGTAATATTGTTTAACGTGTCAGCGTACTAATAAGATGCAATATCGAGTCACGATTCAGTTATTTAGCGCGAGCCTCGATTAAACTTGAATCTTCGACCGTTGCTAGAATAATCATCAGTGCCTGCGCAGCCGAGGGACAGTACTCGGGGTACCTACTTTTTATGTATGTGGTAGAACCAACGTGCCAAAGCGCATCAACGCACACAGCGGATTTTTGTCCGCTGGTCTTCCGCGGACCAAAGTCCCTCGTCTGCGGAAGAATATAAACAGATATAACGTTTAGTTACTAAACGTGAATTTAAGGAATAGAACAGGAATTTGTGAGAAATTAGGATGTCCTAAGCTCTTTAAGCTCTTAAACAAAACAACACTCCGGCTGTGAAATATCACGGTGGTCTTCTGTAGACCACGGTTATTGCCGCCAGACGGACTGTTTAACTTGATGCTTACTTGAGAGTGGCAATGTCTGGCTTAAAACTCAATGTTCTCAGCAATTAATGACACAGCAGTTAGGAGGTACTAATTAATTAAAACTAACTTTAATAGACCAAAATCAGAACTGATTATATATACCTAAAACCTGGGAACTAATTAGACCTTTGTCAATCTTTAGTGCAACTAATGTCCTTTTGATGTTAAAATATAATTACCTACTTTAAAGCTGGCACAGCTGGAAAGGGAAAGAACCCTCATTATTTGCGTTACAGGTACAGTAGTCCAATCTGTCTGCTACAGCTGAATCCATTTTATCATACGTTCTCAAGGAACTTAGCTATTTAAAGTCGAGTTATACGAAAACTTAAAAAAATCGTGGAGATTTCAGTTGAACAAATACAAGTTTAATTTTTTTGACATCTGAACGCATTCCTACTGCCATCTGTTAGTAGGTTACTGAATTACATTCGATAGAACAACACGACCTTTATAAGTAAGCATGTGAAAGATACAGCGACATCTGTTCTTTTAATTGAGAACTTTTTCAAGACAAAGTATCTAATTCAAAATAAGTTATCCTTGATTTTCTCGATGTCGTCACTTAATAAAAAAAATGTTCCACTTTAAATAGGTACCTGTTGTATTATAATTAAAAGGTGGTTTTTAATTTTCTTTCAAAGTATAGAATGTCCAAAACAATTTAATAGGTATAAACTAGTCAGATATCAGAAGAAAAGTTGGGCAGATTCTAATGTGCTTCTTAGACTTATAATGAATAAAGGAATGCGGAAAACATGAGTGATTTCAAAAATATATCTTGTGGAACTTAAAGATACTCTTAAAAATATATTTATATATAAAAATCAAGTCTAGAAAAAACTCAACAATGGCTTGATATATAGATAGTCGGAGAAGGTACAAACCTTCCCCGACTATCCTCGAATCCAGGACTATAGTCGCGCTGGGTAAATTTTTTATATAATATATACTTGTTGTCAAATGAATATCATAACATAAGTATAAAAAAAATTCCCAGGACGAAGCCGGGAGCAGCTCACTAGTGATTTAATAAAAATTACCTATTACAAGAAAATATTTTGAGACAATGAAGCATGACCAGGAGTTCAGAAATAAAAAAAAGATATTTTTTATAAGATAATTTATTGACAAATGTATTACAGACTAACAATACTAATGACAAAAGTGTACAACAATTATACACACAGTGCAAAGCGTTGAAGTCATTTGCCTTGCTAAAATCATTATAAATTGAGTACTAAATTTTAAAAACTAGATTAAAAACCTTTGAGACGGCTTCCATTTTACAAATTGTTCCTCCACAACATTTCTAAACCTACATTCTCTATTTTTATTTTATCAGAAAGTTTGATAAAAGAAAATTACAATGTTAAAGCACAGTTAAAATGTCCCAATAAGTGACAACGCTGTCCCAATAAAGTGAGTGACCTACGAATAAATAATACTCAGGAAATGTAACTGCGCTCAAAAAATGACCCAACGAAAGTTGTGTACAAGTAGGCGGGGCTTAAAAATTGTGTACAGCGCTCCACTAGTCGGACATTTTTCTTGCAAGAGAGCACATGTCAAATCTTCGTGTACGTTTTCGTTTTTATCAATGTAAATCAGCTATAATCATCATGCCAGGTTGAGGTGTGAAGTGGTGCAAGAGCCATACGAGATTTAACTGTTCAGGGATCACTTTTCACTCGTAAATAGTCGCTAAATTATAATTATAATCAAAAATTTTCAAATACGCTATTAAATCGGGATGGTCAATATTATGCAAAATGAAGTCAGTCAATTTTTGACTTTACTCAGTAGGTTCTTTTTTCTTCTTGATAAAATGTATATTTATCAAGAATATACATTGTATATATATATATTATATATACAGTGTGGAAAATTAAGTCGGGCTCTGGAGGAAAACTACCTTAAATCCTTAAGTTGGCTCATTTTACATAAAGGAGACATTCCTTTATTATTAAAAAGAAACAAAACTGCATTTAAAGATTATCTAAAACTCGCTTGCCTCGCCCGGGACTCGAACCGGGACTTCTTTTTATGGGGTAATGTAAAAAATGTTATTTATGAAACCGTGCAAGAGCTAAGGGTTGCGGTAGAAAATGTTATTAGGGGCATACACCACAACACTGCTGAAGGCTACAAGAAATGGATTTCAACGGAGACTAAATTTATGTATCCGGAACGAGTGGGCTCATTTCGTACAATTTATCAGTTAAATAGTTTGTGTAACAAATTGATAATAAAATAAAGTTAATGTTGGATTTTACGATCATTTTTATTTTTAAGACCAAATGTTTGTTAGAGAAATTTTATCCTGAATAATAATCCTATCGATTAGTATAATAAAATGGTGAGTGTTTGTTTTTTTAATTTTAGTTGGCTCGAGTCCCGGGCGAGGCAAGCTAGTTTCAGAAAATCTTTGAACGCAGTTTTTTAAAAATAAAGGAATGTCTCCTCTATGTAAAATGAGCCAACTTAAGGATTTAAGGTAGTTTCCCTCCAGGGCCCGACTTATTTTTCCACACTGCATATAAGAAATGACATATATATGTGTGTGTGTGTGTGTCATTTCTTATAGCTTTAGGAATGAAGTTTAGTACAGAAAAAATAATGAAATAATTCTCTCACGTCTCATTAAGAAAATATTAATTAAATAAAAAAAATCAAATTAATAGCTTATAAAACAAAAAATATTATAAATGGTAAAGTTTACACTTTTTATAATTTTGTGCAATAAAATGATTACATACATACTTCTATTTAAATACTTTAGAATCCATTCGTATTTAATAAACAACAAATAATTATAATTAAATACAAAAAATATTGTTTTATTATTGACTTAGTCTTTTTCACTTATAGCATAACATCGTCCACGCCGCTATGACAACTGCCTACCATCTGACATTGCAGCACGCGCGCTAACCAATCCCTGCTCTCGTTCTGAATTTAAACCAATCACTAGGCATGTGTATTAATAACCTTTTAATTGATTGGTATTTTGAATATACGTCGTTTTGTTTCCACGTAGGGCCACTTTTTGTGTAGAATTTGTTCCGAGTTAGAGTTCCTGAGTATTATTTATTCGTAGTGAGTGACCCAATAAGTGATAACGCTGGTCCAATAAAGTGAGTGACCCAATAAGTGACAACGCTGTCCTAATAAAGTGAGTGACCCAATAAGTGATAACGCTGGCCCAATAAACTGAGTGACCCAATAAGTGATAACGCTGGCCCAATAAGTCACAACGCTGTCCTAATAAAGTGCGGTGCTGGCACCGCAAAACTCAGTCACTCACTGGGCGCTCGCTGTTTGTACAATATTAAGATATTATACAACATTACAACACGTGTCTATGAAATCTTTACAACAATTTCATTTCATATTACAACAAATATCACACTTATTTATTCATTTCTAGCGCTAAGCAATATTAAAATGCCTTATTGATGAATCTAGAGCTACATTTTTTTGTGCAATGTGCAAAACTTTATTAATACACAATCCATAGACGAAATTTTGATTATAGTTATTGTTGTGAACTATTGTAGGTTTAGTATGTAATATCAGTAATAAACATTGTAGCCTGCACCATCACAAATAAAAGAATACAACTTAAAATGTCAAATACAGACCCATTCCTAGGAAACAATATTTACAAGCAATATACCTTTGGTAAGGATTTTCTTATATTCTATATCTTCTATGGCGAGAAATTTCAAATTACTGTGAGAATAAAGTTATGGCTCAATAAAAAATTTAAAAAAGAATAATAATTTAATTTTACTTTTTAGAGGTAGTAGACTTCGCCAATGGTATCTTTTAATGTTGTTTTACTTTTACCTTTTAGCGTCTCAATAACTTAATTTTTAATCATAAAGGCAATTTTCCCATAAGTACTGAAAAAGATCTGAGACTTTCCATAGTGAAAGAGAAGTGCTTTCCAATGATATATATTTCTTTCTTATCGTTATTTAAAATCTCAACAACGATAAGTAAGATAATATTCAATATATGATCTCAATTTGAGATCATATAGACAAAACTGGCCATCCTCGTTTTGTAAGAAAATTTTGTATCAGCGGATTTAGGTCTTGTCTTAAATATTGGGAATTGTTTTAATTATACAAAATATACATTTATCACTAAACTAACAAATTAAATGACACATGAAAAATATACATCAACATCAGACATGAAATCTACGACAATAATTTTTATTGTTACAATTTGGAGCTAAAATTTATTCTATTCAAATGCAAACACTATTCATAGACACTAATAACAGTTGTTGGTAAACTTAATCCTACTTTATTGAATTTTAAATTCCGTTTTCAAATAAGAACAAAATTTTTATTACAATATTTACATCAAAATAAATTTCCACTGGTTCGGAATGAGATGACATTTTAAATTTATTAATTGTAATAAAATAAAAATTTTAATCCAAAGCAATCTACAAAATAAACACGAATTCGTGACATGAATAAAAATATTTATTTACAATGTTGTCACTGAAATAAATTTAATTCATTTAAGAAAATTAAAATTAAAAATGGATTAAGTTTTTACAAAACATAAAAGGATTTCACTGATTTTATAATATTAAAAACAATAGAATATTGTTTGCGTCTAGACAAGTGTTAAGATTTACTTGCAATATTTATTTATTTTTATTTTAAATTACAAAACAATAACGAAACTAGATATGATTTATTTAAAGAGCAGGCAATTTTAAATCCGGATTCGAAATTTAAATACTTTAAGTTTACATTAGATAAAACTTAATTTAAAACAAGTGGACCCTGTAATTTTTAAAGGATTTTTTTTTACTTTTACATTAAGTATTTTACATGAAATGCATTAAAATTAATTGACTAGTAAATGCGCCAGACAGCTATTAAATTTATATGTAAAATAGCCTCACTCGTGATGTTGTGATTAGGAGGTCGCCATCGAAGAATTTCGTCTCAATAACGATGTTGCCGCTGTAAGAAAGAAAATATGATTACATGTTATAATAATGTATTACCCAGATATTAAAAATGAATCTGGTTTTAAAATGCACACGCAAAAGTCGAAATATACTCACTTGAGAACATTTGCTGGCATCATTTGTGATTCAGGGGCAGATTCTATAATAGATTGCCAAGTGTTTGTAGAGTTGGGTATCACATAACCAAACTCGAAGAACCATTCCTCTAAACAGCGATTCTTGAATAGAACTTTCTGAAAATTGGAAAATATGTAGTTCATTTAGTTACTCGTGTATTAACAACTATCAAAACTTATACGAATGCATTAAGCATTTATATTATGCGGAGTAAACAGTGACGGTCTCCAAATAAATGAATATATTATATATATGAAGTCCTGCTAAAAAACCTATATTTCCTCAGACACGTAAATAAAGAAAAGAAATATTTTCCCTTGAAATATGTTATTTTTATTTATGTTTTCAGCATATTTTTTTAATATAAACAATATTTTTAACACCAAAATAAATAATATATGTTATTTATTTTAATAATGTAAACTCTTTAATAGTCCAAGAGTGACAAATTAGAAGTCTAGGATTATTTTTAAATATTAGGAGTTGGCAGGAAGGCCTGAAGGTCCTCTTGAAAGTGTTAGAAGTTAGCAAGCAGCACTAAGGGGTAAGTCAATCCACTAAAGTGTGCTGCGTAATGAGGTAAAGGAGAAGAAATAAGTTGTCAAAACGAAATGGCATTCCTTACTTGTGCACTCAATAACTGAACTATTCAAATGCACTCAAATACTTTATTTCATAGGATTCAGTTGTCTTAAACTGACTGTTCACTGTTCCAAATAAGTTCTTTACCAAAATAAGTCCACATAAAGTGGAAAACTTTTTGAAATTTTTATCATATCAACGTATATTACCTTTCGTCTTAAAAACCTTATCACTATTTCAACTGTTACATAGTAATGACATTCATGAACATTCTTTATTAAAAACACATACAGATTTGGTATGTATATAAACAAAATACCTGTTCTAGACGAAATCGTTCCAAGGATTCAATAGAGCTAAAGTTCATCTCGCGAGAAATAACTCTACACTTGAGGATCCTTTTTGGAACCCTTGCCTCATGCTCCACATCGGGGCTGGATATGTCTTCATTGTGTTGCCAAAGTATTTTGC
Organism: Synanthedon andrenaeformis; assembly: GCA_936446665.2. Lineage (NCBI taxonomy): Eukaryota > Metazoa > Arthropoda > Insecta > Lepidoptera > Sesiidae > Synanthedon > Synanthedon andrenaeformis. Next base: position 3,687,840 of record OW387781.2, on the reverse strand, counting down.
CTACCAACAGAAATACCAGTCAAAAATGTTTCTTACTTTATAAAGCTGACATTGTAATGGCTCTTGCAAAAATAAACTAGTATTTATGATTATATTGCATAATGTAATATTTTTACATATAGTATAAAAAAAATTCGTTTCATGCCATCTGTCCCTCTGTATGTACACTTAGATATTTTAAATACACAACAGATGTTAATGCGGTTTTCACTAATGGAAAGAGCGTTAAACTATAAAGGTTTTTAATATATGATTTGTTGCACACGTGCAAAGGCGGGAGCAGGTCGCTAGTCTATTTATAATTAATAATTACGCATTGCTAGTTCTGTATGTTCACTTATGTGTACTGGGCCACTGAAAATTAACATTTGAATCTTAAATGTTCAAGTATTATGACAAATATTCTCCTATATTTTAAATTGAATGATAACCAAAAGTTTTTTGGATTAGTATCATAATGAGCAGATCGGCAAAATGACTTAATCAGCATAATATGACCAGCTCTGCGGAAAGCCTATATCTTACAATGACTTAGTAGCAAAAGGACTAGTTATCAAAAATATTGCATCATTAATAGACTAGGTTTTAAAACGACTAGGTAAAGTACAATTAGCTGCCACAAATTAATCTCACCAAATAATATTATAGTGATTTATATAAAGTGTAATATACTGTATATAACTGTGAAAAGTACTCAATTTTCAAAGTCAATGAATTGTGAAATTGCAATGATTATAGGAAGCTATAATTAAAATTATAAACTAACCCATGACTTTCTGAGGACGACTGAGGAGTTGGTTATCCTACAAAGTCTAGATGCTGCCGTATCAGGCCAAGGTTACCATGTCATGGATATTAATCATGAATACTGCTGAATAACAGTATACCAAATTTCACATCAATTGAACCTGTGGAAGTTAGTAAAATCTCTACATCAACTGGAGATGGTCTGATTATCTGCAAACCTTTGAACATATCTTCATAAATTATAGCTAAGAACTATCCCGATCACGTTAGAAATATAATGTCAGTGAACTGTACTTTAGAAAAATAAAAATACAGTCAAGACATTTTGCTAGCTCGTCCTTTTAAAATCTAATCTATTAACGATGTAATAACTAACTTTGATAAATAGTCCTTTTGATACTAAGTCATTGTAAGATACAGGCTTTCTGCAGAGCTGCTCAGTCTGAGATTTAGTCTAGTCAGATCTAGTCATTATGATACTAAATCGATTTTTTTTTAAGATTAAAAATCTATCTATCATATAAAAATGAATCCCTAAATGTGTTGCTAAGCGCAAAACTCGAGAACGGCTGGACCGATTTTAATTCTGTCTTCACTCATGGATAGAGGGATAATCAGGGAAGGTTTTTATGTAAAAAAATGCACCCCGGGCGAAGCCGGGAACAGGCCGCTAGTTGTTAATAAAATATATCTTAGTTTAATTTATTAAAAAAGGTACTGTACAAGTAGTGTTCACATAAACAAAGTGCATTAGGATACAGACAACATGATAGTTGTATAGTAAACCCTTCTCCTGGAGGCCTGACAAATGGTATGTTGCTACTATTAAGGGATAATGTGATACCAGATCATAGCAGTTTGATTTTGCACACTAGGGTTAAGCAGATGCACTGGTTAGTGTAATAAGAAACTCGGTGGACAATAAAACATACATGAACATTATTAATTTTAAAATAAAACAATATCCAATAAAATCTCAAGTGCTAATAGCTTCTTTTGCAATAGTATAATAGATGATAATCTCACAGTATTCAAGATAACACAGAATTTAAACAACTCACCTGTGTCTGCATCTCTTAAATTCATCCAATTACTGTAAAAAAATGACCATTAGTTTTGTGTGTTCATAAAAGAATACTTGAATTATTATACTATTACATGAAAAAATATATGCCAATAGCTAGACAAAGTAATTACTTGACAGAAACAGTAATAGTTTAGTCTAAAGCTGGACCTTCTACAATAATAAAATTCACTGGCACACTAAATGCGAGCAGTGGATTATTTCCGTACAGGCTGTAAGCCGAGGCTGTATGATAAGTTGATACTCAATTGGTATAAGGCAATGCGACTTATTGCCCGGTAAGCGACCGAAGCCAATATAATACAATTATAATAACTTACACTTGAAAGCCTCTTAGAATACTGGCCACGCGATCTTGTTGGGCTTCTTCAGCTGGTAAAACTTCCGTCATTGTTGCAGTAGCAATTCAAATTTCAATCAACTATTTAGATTGATTAAACTATCTGGGGTCAATTACTCCCACATAAAACACGAATCAATCAATGACTAAAAATATAGAAATGAAAGGATTTGTCCTGTTGTGAAATGTGAAATTGTGAACAAAAACAAGCACGTCAAGTTGACGTCAAGCACAGATAAAAACTTGTTGTGAGTGAACTTGTCAACTGGTTTAATAAAAACCATAGAACACATTGAAAAGTCATAGATCATTAGATCATAGTACAAAACCGTACAAAACTCTTTTTCTTTTTATATACCACCACAGACTATCAAATTGCAAGTCACAGACTATAAAATTGCACACGACTACAATTATACCAAAAATTATACATAGCAAATCAAAAATTCGAAAATTGTACTCCATGACGAAAGCTTAAAGAATATACTTAACTACTCTACCTCCTCTAGCGATAGGCAAATACTAGAGCCATAATTTAATCTTAAAAAAAAAATCAGATTTACAGTTTTGATTCAAGAGTGTAAATATCACATTCCACGAAATTAATACAATTAAACAAAATAGAAATAGAATTGAGGATTAAAGAAAGACTGACAGAACAAGGAGATAGAATAGAAATCAATCTCTGAATCTCTGACAGAAAAGAAATTCTGAAGTAGATTAGATTTTAGATTCAATTAGATTATTATTTTATAGGTGATAAATATTTATTTGTACCTATTTTGTTTTCTAAAATCAAATGAAAACATAAAGGTTCGATGTTTGGGTGTATTGTATAATTTTTATTTACCTATGTATCCTAAAGTTATTCAGTAACATCTTTATTTCTATGAACTCGAAAAGCAATTCTGACGAAGCTTCAAGGTAAGTTATTTCTTTACGACAATAATGTCAGTTTGAACACAATCACCTATAAAAGCTAACGTTTTATTTAAAAATTGCAAGTATTTTTCCAACTGTCTATTAAATTAATGCGTAATTAATAAGTGATAAAATTAGAGGTTATGACATTACTTGCTAAATTAGTCCTTTGTTTTTGTTCTTGTACAAACATAGTCTATATACTATACGCGTGTTCTATTAATTACCTACACATTTTATTTATTGTTTGTTTTATAATATTATTTCTTTAGAAATTTAATGTAGAGTTCACGCGAAGTCACGGGCATCGCTTATAGAGAGCAATTATTTATTCTAGTCCCATTGTAGGGGGAGCGAAGCGTCATCGTCAAAAGATAATTCAACCCCAAATACCTGTGAAGGTCAATCGTCTACAGATATATGCTCGGCTACGGGTTCAAACTCTAGACAGGACATAATGAAGAGAGCCGCTGCTAAACAATTGATTGAGAGATACTTCTATCAATTGGTAGATGGATGCGGAAATCCTGAGTGCGATAATGAGTATTGTGCCTCTAGTGGAGAGGTAATTTTTCTTTCTTACATTTATATTTAGTTTTTATTTAAAATTGACGTAAACAGTTAAAACATTCTAATGGGATGAGATTTAAATTCTTTCTTAAAACTTTTGTATTTATCACAGGTTGAAGCAAAATAAATATGTATATCTATCTATACTAATATTATAAGATTTGTATTTTTGTATGTTTGTAATGAAGAAACTTAAAAACTACTAGACCAATTTTAAAATATTTTTCACATATAGAAAGCTATATTATCAGCGAGTATATTCGTAAAGTTACTTGGACGAAGTCGCGTGCAACAGCTAGTGTTAAATAGGTAGATATTCCAGTTGTTCCAGAATAATTTTCAATTATTTAATGTTTTTATACATATTTAGGCATCAACTGTTTTTGATTTTTTTTCTTACTATATATTAACAACTATTCCTGTATTTAATTTTTTTTTTTTGAAGTGTTAGTTTATAGACACACAAAATAGTTTTAATGCTATCATTTCTATTTTCAGGCTAAAAGTTTATCACCGAATGAAGCTGCGGCGGAAGCTATTAAATTATTTTACAAGGAAGCTCGCTTATGCAATAGTCTCCCTACCAAAATTCCAAGAACGGATTCTAAAAATTTGTGTACCAGTTCTAGGTAATTGTGCTTTTTATTTTTAGAAAGTGTTGAAATTAACTTTAATGTATAAAAGTTAATGTTTAACTTAAGTTAAGTTAATTAACTTTAATGTTTTTTGAAGGAATTTTCATTCTGCTTCTCCGTAATATAATTCTAGATATAATTAAATATACAATTCAGGAATATCTATATATATAAAAATCTCGTGTCACGATGTATGTTCGCGATAAACTCTGAAACTACTGAACCGACTTTGAAAAACTTCATAAGTATCTGTTATTTGGTCCAACTTAAAAGATAGGATAGTTTATATCTCATTTTGTTTATAATTTTTTTGTAAATTATATAATATTATTAACATCGAGCTATCTGTGTATACTTATTCAATACAGCAATTATTTATCTGTGGGTTCCATAAGGTTCTCACAGATGGCGGTTTAAAGTAATTTATCGGCTGGATTGCAAAAAAGCACCCCGGGCGAAGCCGGGAGCGGGCCACTAGTAGTAATATAATTCTAAATATTAATACTAGACATATAAATTTAGTTCAGCCAATATCACACACAGATCAAATAGTTTAATAATTGAACATGTTACTCTTAAAAAAATTCTGCTTGATGAAGGAAATATTTAAAGAGATACCAGCATCATAAAAATACAAGATTCATAGGACATAGAATAACATCATGCCTTTTCTTTGAAAGTCAAATATTTCATAATTATTTGTTGTCAAAAATCATTCCAATAATCAAATCCAATTAATTGAATTTATTAAGAATGGTGACTCTCCTCTTTATGTATTGATTCATATATATATTGCCAACTTTTTCTGTAAATTATATATCACTCTCCATTAGTGAAAAGCGTAACAAAATCTGTTTTGGTGGCTTAGAAGAAGTTAGCGGAGAAACAGATTTTATTGACTATTTCATACTAGCGACTCACTCCCGGTTTCAACCAGGATGCAATTTTTTTATATACGGAAACCTCTATAAAAATGAGTGAAAAAAGAATTAGAATCCATTAGATAGTTTAGAAGTAGTTAGTGAAGAAACAGACATAACAAATTTATAATTTATGTAGAGATTAAAGTTTTAATAAAAGAAATGGTTGCTGTGAGTCAACCGTAACAGAGATAATTATGTCATCGCAGAGTTTTCTTTAGGATTTTAGAAGAATTAGTAGAGCTGTTATAAAGTTTTATGCTTAGCAACACATTTAGCGATTCATTTTCATTTACTAGATATATAATTCCATAAAGTAACACATTACTGTTGATAATATGTATATTGTAAAATGTATTTGTATTTTCAGTACATGCAACACATCAAGTTTAAGCAAAAACTGTGATATAAGTAAGAAGGCAGAAATCAGTTGTTCAACATCACAAAGCACTTCATCAAATGATTTAACAGGAACTAGTCAAAACACAATTCAGAATGATGATCAGAAACAAGGTCATAATAGTGAGTTTTTTTTTGTGTTTTTATTATTTTTTGCTTTTTCTTTTTGATTTTTTTAAATAATATTTTATTTAAATAATTGTATTTTTCAGATGGAGCACCTTTAACAGAAGAGCGTCTATACCAACTTTGCGACGAGTGTTTACAAACAAAATTGCCTCAGCCTTTAATTAGAGCTTTGGGAGAAGCATTTACACAACCCGCGATATTGGCTCGTAGCTTTCAGGGTAAAGTCGGTAGCAATGATAGTAAAATTGAAAATATCAAAAGCAATGGTAACTATTTTTTTACACAGTATTTTTTTACTCAATACTCATCAGGATAAGTACCATAGTAGTTAATATGGAATTTTATGGAAATAAGGGCTTCCCAGGAAGTGGCTGGATGCGAAAAACGGAAGACCGCGCATGGCCTACATCCAGCAGTGGAGATACACAAGCTATGATGATGGTGGTGTCATAGATAAAGCCCAATAAATGTTTTTCATATGTATTATTTTATTTATTCACCAAAAACAAAAGAAAGTTCGAATTTGAAAGCTTTCGCTCAAAATGTATACTAGGTAATTTTTACGTGTTCACAGAGAAAGAGCTTAAGGCAACTTGTTCATCAAGTGATCCCGACAAAGATATAGATTGTGTCACCGGACCCGGTCTAGATGTGGCATCATGTCGGAGAGCTTTTCAGTATCTTGCCAAGGTATGTTGTTATTATTTCCTACTTTATTATCGTATTAATTATCTGTGCTCGCATCTTCGTAAAGAGAAAGAAACAGTCATGCATTTCTAAATATGTTGTTTGTTTCAATCGGCTATAGGTGCCATCAGATTACTACAGTTCTGCGTTGGTGACGGCGCTCACGTCACTGGCGGAGAACTTGGAAATAGATCTGAGGCTGACGAAGAAGATGAGCATAGACGACGCGGTGAATTGCTTCGTGATAGCTTTCGAGGTGCCGGACCTCGGCTGCAGCGACTACTTGGAGATAGCACTGCCGGCACTCTGTCATGCTGCCGACCATTTACCCCTCAAAGGTATACTGCTTCAATACAGTACCTTCCAAATGTTTACAACTATATACATTTTTAACGCTGTTTGTCTGGGGGATCGTAGCTCTCAAATAGATGGACCGATTTTGATCTTTTTCAAAAAATGACATGATCGGGATGGGTCTCGGTCTTCTCATGTGTGAATTAGAAACGATGAAAACTCTATAGCTGTGAAACATTGTGAGCAGTGTAAGAGTTTTCAATACAGGCCATATTCTTTACACAGCAGTGCAAGTCCACATTATGATGGTACTAGATAAACATGTCCAATTGAATATGAAGCTAAAGCCTTTAAGATCCGAATGGAGGTGAAGGACGACCTGTCTTCGGATCCCGTACTATTATGTGTTGGTTGTGGGTATGCAGCTCAGGCGAAGCTGGCCGTGTTGTGGGCGGAGCGGTGCCGGGACAGCCTCCGCCACATCCTGGAGACGCTGCAGCAGCTCATCACCCTCAGAGTCATATCTACCAACTACACTGCCCTGTACCGCGTTCAAGACGACGAGAGCGTCATCATGGCCACCAAGCTTATGAAGGTACCTTTAGATTTTTCCCCTCTGATGTTATCTTCCATAGTCATGCGTTACATGGTTGATGTCTCAGTGAAAGTCATCTCAGGATTCAGTTTAAGCGGTCCAAGTATAAAGCTCAAGTCCTATGTTGTTGTGTTTTCTTTACAAGATAATAATCTCATAATACCTCCATTAGTCAATGTCTTGGGACAAACAGTCTAATTATGTAGAGCCAACTTCGACATAGATGATAATGAATGAACCTTTAAATATTTAATTCTTGTATTTCCTTTCTCCGTGAGATTATTGTGTTATTTTGACAGATAGTGTACAGCGCAAACATGTTGGCTGGAGTGATGGAACCAAAAACACTGCGAGAGGGGCCCGTCCAGTTGAACACTCCGCAGGCGGATCCTTTGGGGGACATGCTGGATTTCTACCCTTTAAGGAACTCTAAAGTATTGCAAATTAAAGACTCTTTAGGTAATTATCTTCAACAATATGATTTTTAACACCAGTGAAATAACTAAAATATTTTTTAACACCAGTGAAATAACTAAAATACTTTTTAACACCTGTGAAATAACTAAAATACTTTTTAACACCAGTGAAATAACTAAAATCCTTTTGACACTATTCTATAATATAATTTTTATATTTTTCAAAAATAAAAGTAAGGTAAATTACTCCTTATAACATCAGCTATCTCTCAGTGGAAGTCCTGTCAAAATCGGTCGAGCTATTTCGGACAGTCCGAACAAACAAACAGATAGACAGACAAAATTATTATTATTTTTTATAATTACTCTATATATACCTTGATATACATATAGTAAAAAGCAATAAAAAGAGGCGTAAATAGATGTAGATTAAACTTTTGTCGCTCAAAACAAATGTTACGATAATCTCGTATTGTGGAAATCGTTTTCGGCAAATGTAAATTAATTTGGTTTACTGTTATTTATTTCTGGTAAATAAATTGAAAATCTTTTAAGATTTTCTATTTGAAAACTCGTGCTATTTGATATTACTAAATAATAAATAATTTTTTTTTTCCTTTTGACTAAATGTGAATACCAAAAACAAACAATAAAATCGTTAATTTTCGTACGTTTGTTTCAGCTCAAGAATTAGATATAGACGTATTGGACTGTAGAAAGCCTTACTTGCCATTTGAAGAATTTTACAACGAACCACTTAGTGATACTATAGAGATGGACATAGATTTTGCAAATTATAAATTAGAAATTGATAATGGTAAGTTGTATGTTTATTTAAACGTCCAACGGCTTGCAACGGTCTAGTTGATTGTGGGTGGCTACCGTTGCCTATTAAAACAAGTAACGCTGTAGACTGTAAATGTTGCAAGAGCGCAGTATGAGTTCATTCACATTACTCCGATCCGGCAGTATTAATCCGGCTCCGGCAGAACGCCCGAACCGGAGTAATGTGAACGAGCAATCGCCCGCCATTTTGAAATTAGTGACATGGCCTGAAGTATGTTTTATAATGAAGCCAAACTTCGCTGATTTCCGGTAATAAGTAGTGGTGGCTGTAGGAATTGTTCTGTCTGCGGCGGTGAAGATGTAAATGGATAATGATTGTGTTTAGGTAAGAAGTTTGCGTTCCTGAAGTACCCGTTCATATTGACGTCGGCGACGAAGTCGCAGGGGCTGTACTACGAGAACCGCATCCGCATGTACTCGGAGCGGCGCGTGTCGTGGCTGCACGCGGTGGTGGGCGCTGCGCCTCCCGTGCCCTTCCTCCGGCTCAAAGTGCGCCGGACCCACATCATCGACGACGCGCTCGTCGAGGTACCTCATATATACTCTACTATATTGTTATACGATGTAATGGCAGGGCACACTGCATTTCCCCACTGACAGTAAACCACCGTGAAAACAACCCAGCAAGGGATGTCTGTATATTTTATTTATTTTATTTTATTTGGGAAAACGAACAATATATACACCACATATAGTAAATTAAAAAAAAGATAAACATACATAAATAAAGGTAATAGTGCAATCAACAAAATTTTCCACAAATTGGTAAACTAATTTTTTACAGAGAAGACTTTATACATAACAAAAAGGATACACCAAAAAACAAAACAACACCATAAAACTAAATCAATTCAACAATATTATTTTTATATTCCTGTGATCTAGTAGAAAATGGATCAACACCTGTAAATACTTGATCCTTCTATGGTAGGCAGCGCACTTGCAGCACCATAGAGTTGCTTGTGTTACAGGCGACGGTAGCCACCTACCACAATAAGTGGACCGTCAGCCTGTCTTCTAGAATAATTTTGTGATTGCTTAATATTGATAATAGTTATCGATTTTTCACTAATGGACACTGAAAACCGTACCACTACATCCTAGTATAGAAAAGCACCGTGCAAAACAACGCTAGTAAAATTTCATTCAGTCATAAAATGTAATGGTCATTTTCTTATTCTCCTTGGTTCTTGGACCTTGTACCAACTCTTCACTCTGGAGCTATCACTGACCTAATTTGTTGTGCAAACAGCTGGAGTTGGTGGCCATGGAGCGAGCCTTGGACCTGAAGAAGCAACTGGTGGTGGAATTCGAAGGCGAGCAGGGAGTGGACGAGGGCGGAGTAAGCAAGGAGTTCTTCCAGCTCATCGTGGAGGAAATATTCAACCCTGACTATGGAATGTTTACGCAACAGGTGGACTCGAAAACCGTCTGGTGAGTCAGCGTTCACTTTATGAGCCCTTTGGTCTAGTTCTTGAGGCTAAATCCTAGTGCCTACCATTACAATATTTTTTGTGTTAGTCTTGTGTATAAACTGTGCATGGCTTAAATCCGTCTATTGTTTAAATAATTATATTGAAACAGTCTTATTAAAGGTTTTTTAATAAGAAGTTATGGCGACCTCCTTTTAGCAAATTTTTTGATTTATTTTAGTTTTCGTTGTACTTTTAAAAAGAAACGTGAAAACGGAGCTAGAGCGCATCCGACTCGGCTACCGAAAGTTTGTACGTACTGCATGACATATGTTTATTTTTACACGCGATGTATATTACATATTTTAGTCATTTTTATTGTATATAAATCGTGTAAACAGTAATGTGGAGTTTTATCATTTTTTCACCCACAAAGTAATATCCCATCAATTTTCTCTGTAAATTTTGTTTTGAGTTAACGCAAAAGTGTGGATAATAACTTGTTTAGAGTCATCTATTGTTGATTTTCAGTGAAATAGTTGTACTAATTAATTTGAAATATTTCTCCTTTTTTTTTTTAAGATTGAAGACAGGCTAACGTTTCACTTGTTGGCAGGTGGTTACCGGCACCATTAACGCTGCAGGTGCTGCAAATGCGCTGTCGACCTTAGAACTATTAGCATCAGTTCACATCGAATCGCGATTAGGAAGAGACAAGGAGGGACAGTGGAATGACTCGGGCATCCTTTACTTATCGAAACACAAATGCACACATGCTGTTATTTCATGTTGAATGTGCTGTGAAATAAACTGTGGTTTTTCTGCAATGAGGTGGTTACTGCCACCAGACGCGATGCCCAATTTATGACTGCGAACTCTCCAAGATAGTTAATATATAGCAGGTTAACACTGTTTAATGAACAGGTTCAATCCGACTTCGTTCGAGACGGACGCGCAGTTTTCGCTGATCGGGATCGTGCTCGGTCTGGCGATTTACAACAACGTGATACTCGCCGTCAACTTCCCGATGGTTGTTTATAGGAAGCTCATGGGGAAGAAGGGCTCCTTTGAGGATTTGGCCGATTGGAATCCAGTAAGTTTTCTGTACGATTCATTGACATGCCAGCTAACCCTTTGATTGATGTTGTCTGAGTTTAGTGGCTAAGGTAGTCATCTACCATTAAATGGTTTGACGTTCAAAAGACAAAAGAGAAAGGAGATTATAAAACAATATTAGAGGCTTGAGATTTCTAAAAAAAAAACTCCATACATCAATTCAGATTTTTTTACTCAAAAGATGTTACATACACTCTCGTAATGATAATTTTTATTACTTCCAGATTTTGTACAACAGTTTGAAAGATATGCTCATGTATGAAGGTGATGATCTAGAGGAGGTGTACTACCAGACGTTCAGGATATGTTATCAAGATGTGTTCGGAAACAACATATTCCATGACTTGATCGATGACGGTGACAACGTTTTTGTTACACAGAGCAATAAAAAGGTAAGTGCAACGTTATAGAAATCTTATTTAAACTATAGGAAGCTTGATTTTATGTTGTGAAGAATGCGTTCGGAAAAGAAATATATACTATGTAATAGAAATTTAATATTTATTGGTCGTGGTTTCAGGAATTTGTTGACAAGTATGCGGATTTCCTGTTGAACAAGTCAGTGGAGACACAATTCAAGGCGTTCAGACGCGGCTTCGTTATGGTGACAGACGAAAGTCCACTGGCAGTGCTCTTCAGACCCGAAGAGGTGGAAATGCTGGTCTGCGGCAGTAAGGTATGTTTTCCTACACGAGTATGTATCAGGAATGTAGACGTTTTTCCCAGGTCTACTCAGGCCGTTCGTCAAAGCAAAAGGTCACTTTTTCTGCCATATTTTTATGTGGAAATGAATGTTTTTATGTATAATAAATACATAAATCCTAATATGATTTTCGCACATATGCTCACGGTATGAGTGTAACCAATATTTTCCAGCAAAACGCTAATAAGTGTAGTTAGGGGCCAATAATTAATTAAGTGGGGACGGTTTTTGACTTACCATACCCCAATGTAAGAGCACATAAGATTTCTCTGACTCTCCAACTCCCCCCTTTTACGTAAGATTTTACATCCCCTTTTCAGAAAGGGAATAATTGCACTAAAACTCATAATTTGTCATAAATCAAAGATTTTTATTCAGATTATCCATTATTCACATATATAATTCGTACATTTCGACTTAAATAATATTACGTTTAAGAATGAAGATAAGGGAATGTAAAGAAGTTCCCCTCCCTCTCTAGACCCTTACGTAATTTAGTGTAACGAAAATCATCCAGCGAAACGCGAGTGGAGCTGAATAAATGTAGTTTATACTCGCTTTAATGGTATATAAATTTTATCTTTCTCCATTCCTTCGTATTCAGAACTTTGACTTCAACGAGCTGGAGAAGGCGACGGAGTACGAGGGCGGGTACACGGCCGAATCGCAGACTATCAAGGACTTCTGGAGTGTCGTGCACTCGCTCACCACCGAGCAGAAGCGACTTCTACTTCAGTTCACCACTGGCTCGGACCGCGTTCCCGTTGGAGGGCTCAGCCATCTGAAGCTGGTCATAGCTCGCAACGGACCCGACTCGGACCGTCTGCCCACTGCCCACACCTGCTTCAACGTGCTCCTCATACCGGACTACAGCACTCGAGCCAAGCTGCAGGACCGTCTGCTCAAGGCCATCTCCTACTCGAAAGGTTTCGGTCTGCTCTGATCCCCTCTATGCCATTAGCGTTTCTGACCCACGGACAAACTCGCTGACCAACCGATTGATCAGTGGGGTATTTAATAAATACATCTGAAGAGTGTTAGCGGGCGTCTTAATTGGCCACGCTCGTACGAGCAAACGATTCGTTTTCGTCGCACGATGAAATTAAACACACAAATCTTTTAAGAGTGTCCTAATTGAAGCTCGCAAGTCATCGTGCGACCACGGAAAATGCTTAACCATTCGTACGATGGATAATGGTCGTGCGATAAAGTCAAATGTCAATGTCAAATACCGACTCTATGTATTAAAAAGTGATCCCAGAATACGAGGAAATTTAAATGGCGCTAGTAGTAGTAGTAAGAAGTGTTACACTAGCGCCATTCTGGTCACTCAGAACCATTCTGGGCACTGTAAACAGCCATTGTTAAAATGGCGCCGCGCCGTTGCGATGACATCATCGTACGATGGGCTCATACGATCGTAGCGAATTAGGACAACGCCTTACAGTAGTACCCAACTGATATACGGCTTACCGTATCGATGTATAAGTGTCGCAACGGTTTATGAGCGCTCGGCAAAACTGGCGGGGATGTCTGCGCAGGTGTACACTCTACTCCCGCCAAACAGATCCAAAAAATGAATACTGCGCATTCAAGGTCAGCGCTCATAAACCACTGCGACACTTATACCTGCGCAGAAGACGAATTTTTAAAGTGTGGGAAATGCTGTCGACCAATCCACACACTTCACGGCTTTTTCCAATAGTTATTGGTCGCCAGCTGCTGCCATGTTAGCGTGCGCCGCTTTTGCTTGGCATGTTACGCTTGTGCGAGTGAGACAAAACTAACAGCTGCATTGTATTATGAACCTTATAGATATTGTAAGGTTAATTGTAAGTTTTAACCTTTCTTTCGTTAATCGTCGGAGCCGTATTTTCTTTTCTACGTGAACGAAGATTCACGAAGCGCCTTATCAAGTGTGTACTACTGTACAACTATTTATTTGCGTCACAAACTATGAATAAATATGAACTAACCCCCCGACTATGTATTGAGCCCAAACACGCTATATCTGTACTGTAAGTCGCTGAGGAGTTAGGTGTCCCGTAAATTACTTGATGCTGCAGCATCAGACAGGGTTACCATGTCATGGAAATAGCACTGAAGTAACAGTGTACCAAAGGGGTTATATGCATCATTTTGAGTTACTAACAATCTTTATTATCTTTAAATGAAAATTACCCTAAACTATTAAAAAAACTTAAAACAGATGAGGCCACGGTGTATTGTAAATTAACAAGAAATGAATATGTACTATTTTTAAGTAAGTTTTGTGTAAATGTGTCTATTAAAAAAAAATATATATAACGTTTTTGGTTTTTACGTAATTCATAGATGCTTATTAAGCATGGGTTGGGTGGGTGTGTCTGTGTATGAATGGACACAGACAAACACACGACAAAGTTATAACACCCCGTTTTTGCGTAGGCTATCGGGGGTTAGAAACACTGATTGTTGAAAGAACAATAACTATAAGCATAAATAAAGCCACACTTAAATATTATTATAAGTTAAATATTAAAAAAAAAGAGTAAATAATAAGTTAATGGATTTTTTAATCAATTTTAATTAAAATTCGATAGATGTTTTTTTTTCGATTGCATGAAATTTTTTATGTTAACATGATTGTCGTTATTTTCAAAAAGTAATTTATTTATTTTATAGCTAATTTTATTTATAGTCTGTGGATATACGATCCCCAAGTTATTTATGTATTGTTTGTATTTCAATAATTATAATACACTGAAAATCGGTTATAGCGAACTACAAGGAACCACAAAAATTGGTCGTAATAAATGGATAGTCGTTATTAGCAAAATTAATTCTTTATACGGCAGTGACCTTGCCATTTAGTCGTTGTATCCGGTATGTCGCTATATCCGATATTTATTGTAATTTTAATGCTCCACTGACCAATTAGTTGGTCGGCGAGTTCGTCTGTGGGTCAGAAATGGCCATTAAAGCTGCTTTTGTTATTTACACCCATTGTGTTTTTATTTCATTTCAACCTACGATGTCCCATAAAGATGTCCTAATATTAAGAAACAAAGTTGTGAACACATTTTATCAGACATTTTTATTAATGTTAAGGTTTAAGGTCGTCAGACAAGCTGACGGTCCACTCGATGGTGGGTGGCTACCGTTGCCTATAACACAAGCAACGCGACATGTGCCGCAAGTGCGTTGCCTACCATATAAGAGGATCAAGGATAAGGAATTAGAAATTTATAGGAAAATAGACTGACATCGCTTACTGAAACAGCACACATGCTGTTATTTGACGGTGGTCTTCTGTAAGGGGGTGGTTACTGCCGCCAGACGGGCTGCCCAAATGACTGCGATACGCAGTGTGCCCTGCCACTAATTGCCAGATCCAGGCCAGTTGACTTTATTTCTTAATCCCTCCGACTCAGGGTCGTAGCCTATATTTACGATATTCTCTTTCATACCAGTTCCCGCTTTTATGCTGCTCGCACATTCTTTCCGCATACTTTTTCTTTCTTTCATTCATCATCTTTCATTCTGTTACGGGTGGAATGCCCGTCTGTCATTTCCTATTCTGTACTTTATTGTTTCCTTATTTCCTTTTTATCCTCATCCTTTGTCCTTTTCCTATCCTTGTGTAGTGATTAGGGTATTGGACCAGTTGACTTTGAAAAGTTTACAAAGTTGCCAAGTTGCCTATAATTTTTAGAACAATTCCTATAACTTTAATGCTAACATTATATTTCTATATACAACGAATATATTTCTATAGTTTATTAAATAAAAGAAGAAGAGTAAAGGAATATATATATTTTAATCTATTAACAAAAAAAATATAAATAGGTAATATAAGAATCTATAAAAACTTAATTATTTGCTGATTTAGGAACTTTTTAGTATAAACAGTAAATAAAAAGTTGATAAAGTTAAAACGTTGATACCCATTTGCTTTACATAATAAATGAGTCATATAGTTGCAGACAGAAACATTCTTTTTTTTTTCAACTTGCAATTTTTGCAAACTATATATTTGTCGTTTTTTTGTACAAAAGTGATGTTGCTGCCTATGCAACTAAAATCAAATGTATCTTATAAATATTTATCGAATTCCTTGACACTAGATGGCGCTGAATAACACAGATTTTTGTGTTTGATAAATTTTCTGCCGTTGTGTCATAATCTAATTCGTAATAAAGAGTTTACACATTGAAGCTATATTAAAATAGCACCAGACCAAAAGAAATTATTACTCCTATTAGTATTCACAAAGTTTGTTAAGGCAAATTAGGCATTAATTATAATTAAAAAGTAAAAAAATCTCAAATTTGTTATTGGCTAAACATAAAAGTAAGTTACTACAATATGTATGTTACCAGATGGGTGGGTCGTGCATTTAATGAAAGAATTATTGTTAGGCAATTAACATTGTCAATTTTTTTTTAATATAGAATTAATACAAGCTATAAATTTAAAAGATCTATTTTATTAAGAAAAAATAAATTAAATAGAATAAAAATTAATCACAATCTAGAAAATCCCAACAAACAATTTAGCTCCACAAAAGTTATAATTGGGTTTTCTTTCACCTCTATGAAACTAAGAGGCCGAATTGTTTGTTGGGTTCGGTCAGAGTTAAGAGGCGAAGATCTTGTATGGGGGCGAGACAGTGGTGAGGCGTAAGTCGTGCACCGCGACAGGGAACGGTCGACGGCACGCCGGGAAGCAACCGGACATCGCGTGTGTCGGCGGTAACGGAGTGTCCGACACGCGCCGGCGCCGATGCCTGTTTGAATCAGTTATGACTGTTTTAAATTATACCACATCTGCACTAGGGGATGAGTAATATAATTTTTATATTTATCTATACATTTACTCAAAATCCACAGCTCTCAACATTAAATTTACTTATAAAAAAAACATACAGCTAATTAAGGAATAATAAAAAATAATAATAACAAAAATACATACAACTGCCATAGATATAAAATAAAACATAACCAATGTAATCACTAGCCAGCAATAATGTTGCCAATGCTATTCCTGAATGAAAGCCGATTTCTGAAGACCGCGCAAGACTAAATTTTGAGCATAATTACTATGGGGCCATTCATTTATTATGTAAGTCTATTCGACCATGTCTTATTTTTTCTTACAAGTTTTTATTTTTCCATTTCAAATTTTATACAAGAAAATCATATCAAGGAGAGAACGTCTATCCTCAAGCGACATTATTTGGTACATGCTTTGCTGTTACACCTGGTCCTTATTGGAAAATATTTGGGGAGGTTTATGTCCGGCAGTGGACGTCTCACTCCTGGACCACGAAACCAACGCTCGAAGCAAATGCGAATAAACAAATTGGTTGTACCTAGTTCATATTCGCCGTGTTGTAGCTTCTTAGCTAATACAACACGGCGCGGCGGCGTTGCAAATTGCACCGAAATTTTTGACGCTCGGCGCTGACGCTTGCAGCGTTAAGAGAATCTGCTTCGAGCGGTGGTTTAGACTAAGGCATTACGACTGAGATGATGATGACGAATTGCTCGCTAGTTACCAACCTATGAATAATTATGAATAAAGCAATGAAATATGTTACCTACCTGGCGTCGCAAATGCAGGCCGCGGCAGTGATGGCACTGGCGGCGGCCTGGCGACGCGCGTGGCGTTCGCACACGGGCCACGACTCATTCGCGTCATTGCTAAGCTCAAGGGGCGGTCGAACAGCCCCCGGCGCGCTCGAACGACGCGAGCGCGTCAGCGAAGCGAAAGTGGGTGCGCCCACGCGTTCCACCTACATCGATACACTTTTTTTATGAGATAGAGTAACTGCTGTCGTCGCCTATCAATAAATGCAAGTAAAACAAGGGAAAGCGTGCGCCTTAGTAATGGTGTATGCTTTAGTTCCACCACCAAGATCAAAAGCCAGCTGATCGCCGGCTGGGTTAAAAATAATAATAAAACGACTTTATAGTCGTAACAATAATCATATGATAAGCAGTTTTATTGTTACATTTTAGCTTCCATACAAGCTAGTGGGCTCTATGTTTAGTTCTTATTTTATCTGAGATTACACGCAGATCATACATTTACCTCAAAGCCGCTGTTGCGTCGGCTTCGTTTCTTCTCGGGCGCTTGGCGGTCGCGCGTGCGGCGTACAGGCGCCAGCGTCGGCGAGCCGCCGCCAAACAGTCCGCGTTCCTCTGCTACGCGGATCATATATTTCGCGTCCAACCGTGTTATTTCCTGCAGGGATACATGTCACATTAAATTTGCACTGTAATATATAGCAATAATTACAGCTATAACAATTAATTATTCAGCTAATATTATATAATAATTTACTGTGGGTACCCCGCGGCATTATCCGCTTTGAAATTTGATATCATCAAAACTTTCAAAAATTACAAAATTTATAAAAAAAAAATGTTTTCTTTACCTTCCTTTGAATTAGTCCGAGGTAGCAACCGTCCCTGTCCAATATGTAGTTGATATCCAATCCATTTCCTAAATTCGGCAATTTGGAAACTTCAAACAAGTCACAATTTGGCACCTGGGTGTAGAAAAATTTTCAAATAGTGCAAATTGTTCGTACTTTTCAGGTAAAATTAATACAGTTCGAGCAAAAGCTAGTGGCTTTATAAAGGTGTCATTTGTTATTTTAGGTTTTATTTTTTATTATTATTACATTTATTTTTACGTGGAACTTAATCGTACCTATGTCTACTTAACTTTATTACGAAATATCGAAGAAAAAAAAAGTAACTATATACCTATCATTTGATTAAAACCATAAGGGAGTATTAGTATTAAGATCTCTGAAGATATCGTAAGATCTGATATCTTCAGATATCTGAAATTATTATTTACCATCTAAAAATGTACTTACAACGACATTGGCACTATCCTTATCTGGATCTCTAGGTTGCTCCTCAGGAATATGTATCTCGGGTATAGGTCTCGCTTTGGTTGTTCCTGGACGAGACTCCGAAATAGACTCTTCATTTCTCGTCACCATTGGTCCTTCGATCTCCGTCCTACCTTTACTAGTTGAAGTTGGAGATGGTTGAATTACAATTCCTATCTCTTCTACTTTGTCAAGATTCAGATCTGTAGTGTCTAAAGAGCTAGATGAATCTATTTGTTCAGGACCTAGTGTCTCTTTTACTTTGGCGACCTGGAGGAACAAAAGTTGAAATGAAGTTGATATACATGGCTAGAAAAAATTATGCCTCGTTACAGGGCTCGGCGCCATTTTTTTTTTCAGTATTTTGCATCTCGTGATTAGTTCCAATTCATCGAAGATCATCAGTAATCAATATATGGTAGGTATAATAACAGCAAGTCGGATAAGACGATTCTTTATGTTTGGGTACTAAATACATACATACACATTGATGCCGAAATCAGTTCTCAATAATTCAATATATAACAAGAAATATTTAATTTGTTTACATCTACTGATAGTAGCACTAATAATAAGTATAGCCATAAAGTTGGGCTTATTCAATAATATTATTGAAATTAATATCATAATATATAATTTCTACTAAACAGTTATTTATTTTTTAAAGAAACACTTTAAAACGTCAATTTTCCTTTTCTATGAATAATAAAATAGTCAAGATTATGACGATCTTGAGAAGAAAAACTGAAGATGCCATTCTTTTTACAATAATACTTAATGTAATCTGCCACAATAATAATGTTGCTTAGACTGTATTCGTTATTAAAGGACTTCTTTAAAAAAAATATGCACTCCCCGTTATAGCAACAAATTCATGCTTACGTTATGATCTCTATGTTTCTTTTTGAGAACAGCGTGTCTTTCGCGAGCTAAACGGTTTGCCTCAGCAACTGCACGAGTCACCTGACTTTGATTCTCAGCCTCGAGAGCGGAGTGCGTTTCATACAAAACCAATTGGATCTAAAGTACACAAATTGCATTACTTTTAACAAATCAATCCATAAAAAAACAGGATTATTTTATAAATATAACTTTATTATCACCTGAGGTTTAGAAAGGAGTGCTTTCAAGGTCTTCTTTTGTTCTTCCAATATTAATTGGACGCGTTCTTTTCCGTTTACATCCATCTGGGATTCAGTTAGAATCTGTCGCAGACATACGTGAATAAGAATCAAAATTATATTCACATCTTATCCTTTACGTCATTAAACTTGTAGCTTATTTGCAGCTTGTGCTTTTGTTAATTGATCTTCTTTCTTTTTTGAGTCAATAGGCTACAAAAATCAACTGGACCGTCAGCCTGTCAGTCTAATTTCACGTAACATTTGGCACACCGCGATCTTGGTATCATAAATTGTACAGTCTGACACCCTCTTAAAAATAAAAGGTGCCGTTGCCATGTGCCGTTATGTTCCGTACCTCAGAAAGAGATTATTCTATTTTATATTCTCTCATGTTATCCGGTAACCTTTTTTCTATAGGTTCACCTACATCTTGAAAGCGGAAAACCACTTCGTGTTATACATGTTTACATGTGACATCGAATCGATATCGATCACATAGATAAAATTAAAGATTTTCTACGAGATTGATTGATTATAATGTCATACTTAGTCACTCACCTCAAGCATGGCTAGATCTCCACCACGTCCGCACACGAGGTCTATTGGGTCGGTGACGGCAGAATATGAATTGGGCGGTGTGGCCAAAGCCGCCACAACACCGTCCAAGGCACTGATAACCGTCGGCGTGTCGTTGTGTACTGGTTCACTTAGAACGTACACCGGGGCACCAGATTGAGGCGCTTCTGACGCTTCTATTCCAAGTTCACGGAGAGCGCACACGTAACTCCCTACTCTAAACAACATTATTTATTGAATCGATAATTCCGAGCCACTATAAGTGCTATGGACCAAGTCTCAGTAAATTTTCATTGATTTGCATCGAGAATGACTACTCAAATAAGATTTTGAGTGAGGGCAGGGTGTACCCTGCGTTTCGTAGTCATTTGGGCACTCCGTCTGGCTGCAATAAACACCACCGTGAAATAACAGCACGAGTGCTGTTGTGTTGTGGGGCTAGTGAGTAGGGGATGCCAGAGCCCGATGACCTATCATTTTCTAATCCCATTTTTCTTAATCCTGTCCTATAGTCGGCAGCTCGCTTGCAGCATATGTGGCGTTCAGTGGACCGTCAGCCTGTGTCAATATTAACATTAAAAAGTTTCTCCTGACGTAACATAACTGTTGACGTAAAACCGGCAATTGGTGAAGGAAACAAATAGCGGTTTAGTGTATAGAGCAAATAGACAAAATCATCACAGGAAGCTTTTGGATAATTTAGTGTCTCTTACTTATCCCCGGCTCCAAAGACGACCAGCTTCCCCAACTCGGGAGTGACTGGCGCTGCCGGAGTCTGCGCTTTAAGTAGGGCGGCCAAGTCTCGCAGCTGCGCCGCCAAGTAGGCGGAGCAGCGAGGCGACGACGCGTGCGTCTGCGCAACCACTCCTCGGAGAGCGTTGGCTTGCAGAGCGCGACACAAAGTTGATGCCCCTTCGCAGAATTCTCGCTCCTAGAATAGAGTAGGTAGGTAATCATTCGTCAGTATTACAGCAAATTGATGGACACTAAATAGTGAATATCGGACTTATTGTGGGCGGATATATTGATAACAGGTCTAAGATTTTTTTTGTTCTCAGCTTGAAAAAATTGGCGGTGCTCATAGGGCGACTAAACACGAAAAACAAAAGATATCTATTCTTCAAGTGTTTTCTAATTTCAGTAAAGTCGAAAGAAAAAAAAATGTCAAAAAAAAATGTAATCACATATAAAATAATTAAATTATTAATTACATTAAATAATTAATTTACATTTTCATAGAATGCGTCATTAATTTAAAATTTTAAAAGAAATTGTTTTCTGCTGCCTGTATTTTATTTTAATGTTACTGCCGCCTGTTTTACACGCAAACATATTTTTATTTTATATTTTACTAGTTTTTTCCTGTGCCTTAGTCAGCGTCCGATCGCCCCCAAACTTCACAGGAACACCCGCTGCACTAATCTGAAGATTGTCTGAAAGTTTCATCAAAATCGGTTTAGCGGTTTTGGAGTCTATAGAAGACATACGGGGACATACATACACACATCGCCTTTTATATATAAATTCTATATATTTTATTCTACAGTCATTTCGATACCTGGATAACTATAATTCCATTTCTGACGAGATCTATTTGTCCAATGCTTTGGTGCTCCGGAGGTCGAAGTGTAATGAATCTGTTGGGTAAAGTAATCACAACAAATCTTACTTATCCGTAGAAATGAAATCGTTTAAATGTAATTCAGAACTTTAAAGTCAAAACTAAAGACGGATTTGGCATGATATTGAATAACGTAATTTCAGACGAACTTTTACCATGATTTACAATGTTTGTTTTCCTGTGAACCATATTACCTTGGACAAACGCGATCAAATCGATACTCCCCGGAGCAAAGTTGCTTGGAATTACTGTACGAATATCCCAACTCGTGTAGTCTCTTTATTAATGTAGCCACTTTTCTGAAAGCACAAATAAGTATTTGATAAATGTTACTGACTTATCAATTGGCAGAATTCTTATAAATTAATTGCTTCGATAAATCTCGATAATAAAATAAAATTTGGACTTCTCTAAATTATATAAACATTTTATTCATTAGTTATTGTCTGTTGGCCCATCTATAAGATTACCTACCTTTTTATTTATTATTTATATTTATTTAAAATTTATTTAAAATTCACAGCACAGCTGGAGCAAGTGACCAATATTTCTATTCCACACATGAAGTCGAAAAACACTTCAGAAGTGCAGACCCAATCGGGATTCGAAATTTCATCCCACCTGGTTATAACTGCTTTGATCCAGGGTAACATTTTTAAATATTACTTTTTCTTCATTCGATTTAAAGCAAGACGGTCGTTAATATTATAGAATGAATTTGTAGTCACTACTTATACAAATATATATAGACACTCAGTATAACCAACAATCCCTAGGTTTCAGATGGAATGAGGCACACACACACACACTTCATTCTTACTTTGCTTTGAATATGTTAACCCAGCCTGTGACCGTTTCTTTGTTGACACACGCTGAAACTCGTTCATCACGTAAATGAGGAGGCAGCAGTTCCGAAAGCCTGTCAAAAAAAACAGATGTAATAAGTGGTCTATGACTGCTGCATGGTCTAGACTTAAAACCTAGTAACTCTTTAACGATCAACGCAGTGATATAGCCACGTATTTTATTTATTATCTTGGCATGTTAATGTATAATACAAAACATATGGTTTTTTTTACACGTACTTTTAACTTTTTAAATTCGATCTTTGATCAGATAGTTAAAATAGTTGTTTAATGCACAAATATTACTTAAGAGGAAGAGAAGGAATTAAAACCTTTTTCAAAGTGCAATACTCACGTAACTGTTTACAAATAATAAAACTTTTTAATCATCGTTATGTTGCCTACGAAAGTAATTAAGTGACTACATGAAGCCTTTATTATAAAGTTACAAATGTATGCCAATAAACAATTTCAAACTATGACTACTGTTCTACGAGTATGGCTGTATTGACGTTGCATTCATTACAAATCTTTAAAAAAACTCTGTTTTGTGGAATTCTTTTATTTTTTTTCACTATGGAATAAAGTGTATTTAATATTTAATAAATTTAATATTAAAAATTTAATATTTAATCGTTTTAAAATACAGGTCTAAAATCTTATAGAGCTTAACAAAATAAATACGTATATGTAAATTAAGGGTCTTACGAGAAAGCTTTGTTTTTAATACGTATCCTTGCAATAGACGCAGCAAAATGTATCCTCTGATCCCAAACACTCTTTTCTACATCCTTGAATGGTGATCCACAAACGTCCAACAATTTCGTGGTTCTCTCAATTTCATCGCGGGATCTCGCACCCCATTGTCGCCGGGCGAGTTCCATTAAAAACAGCCACACTGTATGACGATGATCGTGTAGCTGCGAATATATTTTTTAACCAAATTTCATTTAAAAATTAGCAAAGGCTGGTGTAGATATCTGACATAATTACGAGTATTACAACCACTAGAACAGGACCTTATATTCTTTTTTATTGAATAGAACATGAGGTACGACCCGTTTTGATCTCATACGATCCCGTTGGATGAATGCAAGGGTGTTTGCCTAACTTGGTCAACTTTGGAAATGAACTTTTCAAAGTTGGCTCTGGTCTGGATTTGGAAAGTAGTGGCAGGGCAACACTGCGTTTCGCAGTCATTTGGACAGCTAGTCTGGCTTTCATAAAAAAAACTCCGGCCTTGTAAGTACTTAGCACGTTTCTTCCATTTTTGCGAAAACCACAGGTCCACGATAAAGCCTGTGTGCTCGTTCGTCAAACGTAAACATAAAAAACAGCAATGGTATCTTTTTTTAAAAAGGTAGGAAGTACATACATTATCTATAATGGATTATGGAATACTAACAATCGTGCAATGCCTATTTATCAACAAATTTAGTCAACAAACTTCAAAGTTGGCGCTTTTGTTAAATATCTTAACGCGACATTTCGTGACTTATTAATCGGTACTCGTTTAAATCAGTCTCGGGTTCTTTTCGCTAACCGAAATAGCTGGCCATAAATATGGAGCTCAGTCAGTCGTGAGCGGATTCTACGTTTAAAAAATCAAATTGTTTCAGTCACGATTCCCTAATGCGAGTTAGATAGGGCATTACTTATTGTCATATCTCGTTGAACCTACCTTAACTGGGAGTTATTGCAGTCAGTCGATAATGGAACTTAAAACAATCCGACCTTGACAAAGTCGGCAATGAAACGAAACTCTTGAAACGCGAAGAAAGTATTAGGATATGGGCCATCAAAAACAGATTTATGAGGGTTAATTTTAGAATTATAATTAAGTAAGTTTGAATTTCGAAGTGTTCATGATTTACATAAACAGAAGGTGCGCTCACATTTATATACCTACGTTGTACATTGACGATACCTAATTATGTAAAATGCATGTGGTATTAATATTGCAGTTACAACATGTGAAAATCCATTTTATTTTAATATTTGTAATATTAATCAATTTTACAAAGAACTGCAAGCTGCTTTCTTTGTATTAATTTTTCATAAAACAAACAGATTTAATTTAGGCCGGATTTAGGCACACGTTATTTTTCATTTGGATCCTGTATAACAGAAATTAAAATTTAATTAAAATAAAAAAATAGTTATAAAGTATGTAAGTGGGGTACCATACCTACATAAAAATAAAGTTTGGGCACTAAATGCCATACATATCTATAAATATTATAAAATAAAGTTGCTATCGAATTTTTAATTTAATATAACAAGCTATGAGTGTTTATAGAACAGATAATCACCTCAGGGTAATTGTCAAAAAATTCAGTATCTTCAATAGCTTGCTCCAAAATAGATTTATCTGAAAATAAAGATAGCTACATTTACTTAAGCATCGATTATGAAATTATAACTAAAAATACATTACAAGGCAATACCATTCAGTTTTCTGACTTAAATTAAAAAAAAAAAACAATATTGTCTACATTAGAATCGTATAACTTTATTCAGAAATAGTACCTACAAGTAAATATTTGCTCACAAAATGTAACGTACAAAAACAGAATATGGGCTATAAGTCGTATTTTATGAGCATTAAATTATGGCCTATTTTTATTATAGTGCATCATAGACTAGTGTATGTCACGTCATGTAATATCGGCAAGTTTGGCACGAAACGATTTGCATACGCCATACGTGCACATACCTTTCGTGATTCCTATTCGGAGAGCTTTTCCATTTGTCACGAAATACTTGACCTTCGATACTTTCCCTTTACATTACCTACTTATATATAATATAAATTTTCCGTTACATGTACGTAAATATACCTTAATTAAACATTCGAGGGACTCTGTGCAAGGGTCCAGTGCAAGGGGAGTTTCTACCGTCTGATGTTAAATGGTTGTACTTCAATCGTAAGCACTGCTTGCAACCTTGTATTTTCGTTAGGTAATTTCCTAATTATTCATTTATAATAAAGTAATAATTGAACGCAATAAAAAAGTTAAATAGCATTTTAAAATGGTTGAAAACTAGCTCAGAACGTAGCGTGAGGTAATTTACAATCCAGGTGCGATAAGTTTTGCACCTTCGTGACATTCTTCGAGTTCTGTAGGTACCTATCTATTTTATTAACTGCGATATTAATATGCCAACAACAAGAGCATAAAAACTTTGGACTTTTTTTATGTAAATATAAAACTTTAATATTATAAAAACACATACTGGTATAAATGATGAAAAATACAGCATAAAGCTGTGTAAACTCTTTTACAGCTTAAACAAAATACAATAACTACTCAAAGGAAGGGATAGGGAAATTTGCTATTTATATGGAAATAACAACATAGAAAAGAAATCAATAATTACATCTGAAGACGTCATAGATGAGTGAATACACGCGCCTCATCTCTTGTTCATCAGTGAAGTGCACCTCCATCGGCGGTTTGCAAAGAAGTTGTGCTGCTTTTAAAACCTGAAACAAAACAACCCGTTGTAGCGTTTACAATTTTTAAAAATAATTGTACGGATGTTTGGTCATGTTAATTTAGTTACTTTGCATTTTATCTTTGTCGTTTTTCTCACTTTATTTACATATTTTTTAAAATGATGATTAGGAACAATGCTGGAATAATATTACCAGGGGTTAAGTGGCCTTGTTACACTGAGCAGATTTCACGTTGGCCTAATACCTACTTACCTGACCAATGTCCCAAGCGGGTCCCGGAGTAGCCTTGACTTTTACCGGTGGAGGCGCGTGTGGGTTGTTGGTTACGACTATATGGCTCCAGGGAGGCCATTCTTCGGGAAAATCTTCTGAGCTTTGCTTACTTATCTCGTTAGCTTCCCCTCTGGTAAATAATATTTTATTATTAAAACCACAGATAGCGAAAGTAAAATAAGACTAGATACACACAGTCTTCGACAAGGAACTTTGCTAATACATTTATGATTTAGGGAGTCACCACTTGCGTATTCAGCTCTATCGACGATTTTGTTACACCTATACAGTTTCGCTTCTATCAGCGGTGTATTTTAATTATGATATAAATATAATAAGAAATGTAGCTATAATGGATATAGTTATAATGGAGTATTTAGCTCAATTCAGCCTTTTACGGAAAACAAACGCTGAATTGAACAAAGAAAACGGCAGTTTTGTACGCGTCCGTTCAGCTTTCCGAAATGGAAGTTATTTACGCATAAATAATTTCAAATCGAACTATACGCGGTTGATAAAGCCGAGTCAGTCTATAAATGTAACCAAAAAACATCAAGAAACGCGAATGGAGCTGAAATGATGCAGTTACCCTTAGGGCTCCTGTTAACGACGACGGGTAACGGTCCGGTTTTCATAATGGGCGACGCGCCGCGCCGCCGCCGACGCGCTGCATTCTGTAGGTTAGTATGGGTGTTGGACGCATCCGTTGAATTTTGTGGCAACGGGTAAATACCCGTCGCGTTAACAAACACCCATACTAACCTATAGAATACTGCACGTCGGCTCGTCGCCCGTTATGAAAACCCGACCAATAGGTACCCGTCGTCGTTAACAAGAGCCCTCACCATCAGTGCTCATGTCATAATAACATGTAATTAAGTATACATATCAGTTAGCGGTTTATTCACATGTGTATTCGCTTCTATATAGTAGGGAAAGCTGAAAATCCACTTTATAGGACACTTGATTGAAATATCAAAGCACAGCGCCATATAATCGCCTTACTGTACGCGCCTAGGCGTACAGTACATATAGGTGTCACTTGAAGACACAAGTTGTAGCCAAATGTGGCGGGCGACGCGACGATCAAGTGTATTGCCAGCTGTTCTTAATAAAAAGAAATCACAAAATCTATTTCGTTATTACTTCTTTTTAAAAAAATAAACACCTACAAATATTTGTATTTAATATATTAGGTAACAGTCTCGTCCCATAACTATTTTTTTTTAAAGGAAATACATGTGTGATGTGACTCTATAGTTCTTATAGATAATTCTCATCTCACTTGGTTGCTACGGAGTCATTTCTTTTTAAAGCTTCCATTTATTTAAATTTTATATCCATTGTAAGGAGACAGGTCACGAACAATTTGTTTTAATTATTCATTATATAATGCCTTTTTGATTTTGAATTGTTTTTAATGTTATATTAATAAATAAGAAGAAATCTCGAGAATTTACAATTTTTTTGGCATTGATTTAACATTGACTCAACCCACAAACTCAACCCAATCAAATTATGAAAAAATTGACAAATTTAAAAGTCAAATTATGATTTAGATCAAGATAAAAAAGTTTCTAAAGATTATCTCACAAAGAAATACGAGTATAAACAAGTAGGTAATAATATATAGTATATAGTCTTATTCATTCAGTGATATTACCTATCTACATTTAGAATTGAAAAATAGAGAAACAATAAGGAAATAGCTTAGTTTCAGCATAAAATAAAGAATTATTCTTTACCCTGTAATAACCAAATAAGTGTTACAAATTAGTAAAAACACTAATCAAAACATGAAATCAGATATATTTAAGTATAAAAATTGTATGTCAAAAATTATTTCAATTTTTTTTATCATTTGTGTTCACCTATGTTGTATCTTAACAGACATACAGTTTCAGTTATAAGGTAAACAACAGATATTTCGCAAAAATTAGCACATAGTTTAAAATTAATACTTCTCTCTCTCTCTCTCTTTCTCTCCCTCTCCATCTCCCTCCACCACTCTCTCCCCCCTCTCCCTCTATCTCCCTCAACACCTCCCTCCTCTCCCCCCATCTCTCTCAATTGATCACTCCTGACGGAGCAGTTGTGGTTATGAAAAGTCTGAATCTGACAAAATCCTTTTTAGACCTTTCCATAATTCTTACGGGAAAAATAGTAGCAGTGATTTCCCGTTGCCTTCTCTAGTTCTTTTAGAGATTATTTGAAGTAGCTTTGTCTACTCTAGGTAGGTGAGTGGTTATACCGCCACTTACTCGGTCGCCAGAGCTTCGTTGGTTAACCAACAGGGAGTACCACGGAAGTCGAGTGTCTTCCGTCGCCATCCGGCGCATGCAGGTGAGGTTGACATTTGGGATGGTACATAATATGTTGATTATCGTATCCCCTTACCCCCTTTAATTAATACTTACATTAAAATAAATGGTCAAATTAAATTATATATGTTTTATTTGTAGCCATATTTTTTATTACATTTCCATTTTTTCATTGCTCTTGTATAATATTATTAATTCGTTTTTATTAATAATAGTGAAACAGGATTCTTGCTAACGCAATTTGTTATAGGTGAGGTGCCTACAATGTATACCTAACTTTTATTAGCTGTGAAGTATTCATGTGAACTAATCTATTTATATTATTAGGCGCAAAGGTCAGGTCATGGCCAAACAACAATACATGTGAGGACGTGATAGTGATTTAATTCATTTAATTAGTCATATAAGGTTAAAAAAACCATTATACGAGTACCTGATTTTGGAACTTAATAATTGTACGCAAAATTTGTTTCGAACAGTGTGAGCTACCTGTGTCTGGAATTAGGTACCTAAACTATCAAAAATAAATGGATAGTGCATTCAAGGACTATTTTTAAACGTTTCTAATTTTCAATCAAAATATTTGTAGTGGCAGGACACGCTGCATTTCGTAGTCATCTGGCGGTAGTAACCACCCCCTTATAGAAGACCACGGTGAAAAAATAGCATGTGTGCTGTTGTGTTTCGGTGAGAGTAAGGGATGATAGACCATTATTCTATCCTTTCCTAATCCCTATCCTTAATCCTACTATGGTCGGCATATGTGGCGTTGCTTGTGTTATCGACGATGGTAGCCATACGTAATTACGTAATTAATAGCCTTTGTTTATATAGATTTTTAAAATCTGAATCTATTAGAAAAGACATAATATCCAAATACTTGCATGTCCGATTCCAATGATTTCTGCAGAGCAACGAGGCCGAAATACTGCTCCAGTCTCCATTCTCTGTCACTGGGTAAAACCAACTTCTCTGCTTCACTCGTGTCGCCAATTTGTCTTGCTGCATCGTCTTGTCTAAGAAGTTCAGCCAACAACTTCGGATACACATGAAATAAATTGCCTTCACCATATTCGCTAAGAGCCACCCACAAAGCGTTAGGATCGTGTTTTTCTGGCATATTTTTATTTAAATCTTTTATTTATAGCGAATTTTTTTTTATTAGTTTATTTATTTAGAACACTAAGTTTCTAATATCCGTGAAACATCGCGAATATGCATGTCTTCGTACAAACGAAGAGACGCGGTTATTTCGAGTTCTGTCCGCCTACTGAGGCAGAATTGTTGGGGTTCCTTTAAAAACTCAACTCACCTGTTGATATTATGTGCAAAGGAGTTTTTATATTATTCGTCATTGACAGTTTTTTTAGAAAAAAGTTAAATAAATATGTCAATAATGTCAATGAATCTAAATTACTCAAACCCATAACAATAATTTTCATAAATGTTTAATAACAATAGCAAACAGTAATGAATTATATAACATATTAAGTAACGTTCCATAAAAAAAATGTAAAATAGTTTTTATATTGTGTCAGTTTGCTATGGTAGCCCGCCTTCGTAAATAGACCAGATGAATAACCAACCTTTGACACAAGAAGAAAGTTATGTTGATCGCAGGAAATTGTTTAAAAATATTTGGGAAACAGCGATGAATATTGATGAAAAAGACAATCACAATGACGTGTTAAACAAACCCAAAGTTATTAAGTAAGTTTCATTCAACAAACTTTAATTTTTTAACTTTTCCGTTTGTGTACGAATATCTGATGGAAAACTTATGTGAACTAAATTTCTAAAAAAGAAGTTTGTTGCCTGTTTGTTACCCTTAATAACAGCTTTCCTAAACTGTGATCTCAAAAACCTTATTAAAATAATAAATTTGAAAAATATAGGCCTTCAGTTTTCATCATACAGGATAGTTAAGTCAATAAAAATAACACTCGACTGTTCCCTGTCCATCAGCGCATATATCTGGTCCATTCGCTAGAATAGTCATGTCTTTGGCCGGTCCTTGAGTATCTTGGAACAGCTGTTCTCAAGAACTGGCTCTTATTAGTATTATTGTTAAGTATAAATATGTTTTCAGAACACTACGACTCAGCGATATAGATCGTTCTGCAGGAAAACGAAAAAAACAGCGAATCAAAAATTTGCGCACAGTATGTAAGAAAATTTTGGACTTTTGCGACAAACAAGATGCAGATGACATGTTTTATGAACAGGTGACATTTAAACTTAAAATACATAGTTTAATCACAGTGTCTCATTATACGTCTCACCCTGTTTTTTTTAATAGATACAGTGTAGATGTATTACCCTTTTATATCAGTAACAGGGTAGGTACACTAAATTATGCTCTCAGGGTAACAATGGGTGTAGGTGGTGTAGGTAATAGCTACTACCTACACTATATACCTACCAGGTACTGTTGTGTTATGAAATCAGTATAGCCCTGACATCCCTTATATTGTTCAATATGCCTATACCTTAACATAAAAAAAACAACTTTTTTTATGTTAAGGTATTTAATGGTTGGCCCTACCAGAAATTGGAACCGAAATTCCCGAGTCTGAGACAAATCATTAAATTTAAATATTATTTTTATCTTAAAATAAGGTATTAACTATTTTCTTATTACAGCTTATGATTGAGAACCATGGGATGCCGCAACGTCCACAAACACAAACTACCATTGAAGGACAACCAAGTAAACAAAAGACGAGCAAAAATATCAATCGCAAAAAAAAGAGAATGAATTCGACAAAAACTAATTTATTAACTAGAAACGTACCACAATCATCAAATCGCTCACCTGATAAACCTCCAATAAATGCAACCAGACAAATAGTTACGAAAAAAACAATAAAGCCTAATCAAAGTCTCAATAGTATTATAGAGGCTAACAAAGTTATTGTCGGAGATACAGGCAGCCATCGCAAAATTAAAAGGTATAAGAGAAAAAAGTATAACGTTTTATCACCAGACACATTGACATCAGATTGGCCCAATTTATTATAAAACAAGCTGACCCGGCGAATAGCTTCATTTATGCTGGCTTTTTTTATTAGCCACCCAATCAAATAATAAGCACCAAGTGAGCCATATATGCGTGACTGACTAGCTACTCCTTGAAAAATAAATAAATAGTTTATAATTTTAAAATGTCACAATGTGTAATAGTAAATCTGTTACTTTATTCATTCAATTGTTGGAAAATTAATTAATCGATATATTCGTGTAACATTTAAAATAATAAAAAAGAGTAAATATACATTTTAATCTTTGATTTAAAAGTCATGGGTTGTTTCATGGGTTTTAAAAATAAGGGCCTGTTATGGGTGGTAATGGTACCTACAGTTACTTTTCGAGCGAGCTAAATGCTAGCTTGCCGCACATACTTTAATGTGCTTGCTTTATATCATGGCAAAATTAAAGTATGTATGTAAATCAAAGCACATTAAAGTATGTGTGTTATAATTATAAGGTTCCGGGCTTAATCCCCGGGACGGCTAAATTTGGAAATAGTTTTTCACTTGGCTTTGGACTGGGTGTTTTTAAAGAAAACGTAAAACCAAGTAAAACACTAATTGTAATGCCGCGCTTAGTAATGTAGGTAGTAATAATAATAATTAATATATAATTTATTATTATATTAAGACTGAACTTTCGCTTCAGCGCTAGAGTAGTACAGTTTGAGTACAATATTCTTTGTACACACACAGCTGGATAAAGTGTACAGGTACAATTTTGTAATTTCCGCCACGAGTGCTTGCCAGCATTAAGCTAAGTTTGCCAGTATAAAATATAAATTGCATAATAATTATTTATGTTGGGTTTCATATTTTAAAGTTTATTTTACATAATCATTATATTGTTTAAAAATAAAAATATATTAAATTTTTGTATTTATTTGCATTATGCTTTAATTTAAACGTCAACATTAAAAATTGTCATAGTTAAAAATTCAATATAATATACTCTGTTGGAATGTGTCAAAAACGTCAAATCAATGTAGCTATCTCTTTTTTTTTTACGTAAACGTCATCTATGTTTTTATTCACTGACATAAAATGAAATTTGTGTTTTATTACCAAACGTATTATAATTTAAATTCAATTCATTCATAAAATAATTCCATCTGTCTGGATTCTGGAATTTTTGTTGTACATTAAACAAATAAAGACAATGTAAAATGAAATTTTACAGTGTATAAGCAATTCCTTACGGTAAAAAGACGTTCTTTTTGTTGGTAATTTTCAAAAAGTGTGTTTCAGCACATCTGAGAAGAGATGCCGATTTTTATAGTGTTAGAAATTGCGTGCTCGAATTACATAGCAATGTTCCTCTTTGATTTGTTTTAAATACCACTATTGTTATGTGAATTGTGAATGTTTTAGATGGTTTTCAAGTGTTATTGACACAATGTCCGAGTACGATATTCAGTTTCAAGCAGATTTAGAAAAGGCCCAGGCTCTTAGTTTAGAAAGCCTCGCATTAGAACAGTTCCGAAGAGAGAAGCTAGCTAGCGCAGGTAATGTGATATATTTTTGTTTACATACAGATAAGTCACGATTTAACTTGGAAAATATGTTCACTTAACGTAGGTACATATTAAAATTTGGTACAACATTTCAATCATTCACGTTGTTTGTGTAGTCAGATTGGACGTAAATTACAGTTAACGAGATGATTAATTTCACGTCCTCAAAACCATTGCAGACGCTCAATTGAGTGATTTCAATTCAATGTATGTAAATTTCTCTTTGTAAATGGTTTAGCCCAAATTCAAAATAAAACAACTTACTTTAATTTTACATGAAATAGTGATCAATTAAAAATTACAATATGATTTTTTTTTTAATTTTCTGGTACTAAAAAAAAACTTACTTAAATAAAATAAATAAAACAAAATACACACACAATTTTCATTTAACTAATACATGACGAATACATGACAAATGCTTATTTACTTACTTTAAGTAAAGATAAAGTGGCCCCATAGCTTGTAAAACTGATAATAATAGGGGAAGTGGCCACTGTGTAGGATGCCAATCTAATGACTTAGCATTTTAAATTATAAAGTTAATTTAATTATTCTTTTATTCTTAATTGTCATTATCATTTATTTTATCCTAAATTTTTAAATTACTTAACATACCCAAATTGTCATCATTTTACTGTCTCAAATAAATCATAATTAAAGGCAAATAAATTAGTTAACCATTAATTGATGATAAATTATCTAACTAAAGCTATACTTGCTCCTAATGAATATGTTGTGGACGAATAAATACTCTTCTCAATGAAGTGGGGTAGGTATATAATAATTTGTTATCTCGTCTTATCATAGACATGTGAATTGTCACTTTCCTGTTAAATATTATTGTTTTATATATCTATATATGCAATTTTGTTAATATTTTGTTCTTCTTGTCTCTCAACAATAATTTTAATATGTTTAAATGAGGCTTTGTTATGATGAATGAGGCTGTGTTCACATTGCAAAATATATTTAATAACTAAATAGAGAAAAAATGTACTGTCGGGGACATTATTATTTTATTTGAATATGTATATGTTACAAGTTCTTTGAGCGTATTATATGTACATATCAAATGGATTCGAATATTCTTATATTTTATAAAACAAAGTCCCCCAACCACGTCTTACTGAATCTATTATGTTCTCGACGATACAGATTTTCATGCTGTTTTCATCTATCAACAGTGATTCCTGAGGAAGGTATGGGTGTATAATTCATTAAGGTTTTGTGTAAATTGGTTGAAAATATGACTATGGTTGTTGAAGATGTCGGAAAAAACCAAGCGATCTGGGAGCTTTTATCAAAAACGCTGCCTAATCCGTTTGAGAATATAACAATGTATGGTGGGATTTTTTCTCTTTTATAGGTTTATAAAAAAAATCCACCATGGCATATGTCTATCTTTTAAGGCTGGTATAGATGGGGTCAGTAACAAGGCAGTACAGTAACCCAGTCCAGCGCTGACTTGCTACTGGGCTTGTATAGACACTAGTTTCAAGTCAGTCCAGTGCTGACTTCGCGCCCTCAAGTCAGTCCAGTTGACTAGCCTGTCTGTCTATTTTCGGGCCCAGTAGCTTCCCCCACCTACATTTTTAAGCAATAATGTCACGTAAATTAAATGACTTACTGGCGATTCCGTCCACATTATAACAGTAACTGGGTCCGAAAATTCGAGTCACTGGGTCCAGTCACTGACCCCGTCTATATCAGGCTTTAAGGCTTACTACACCCATTCTAACTTAAAAAAAAATTATAACATACATACACATGTGGTATTTCATACACATTATAATAGCCATTTACACCATACAGTTTAAATGAATATCTTAGGAGTTATCGTAAATTAAAAACTAAGCATGGGAAAATAAATTCAAGCAGTTTCGCTTGAATTCCAACGCGACGCGATGCGACGACCTCTGCTCACGCTCTACCACCCGCTGTCGTGCAAAATACCATATATACTAGAAATTTTTTGATCCTATAGCTATCAAGTGATGTAATTAAATTTTGGTTCCAGATCCCTCAATTTTGTTATCATTAGTTTTCCGAATTGTCCCGAAAGGAAGCAAAAAAACGTATTCACGTTAAAAAAAAATTGTTATGATGTGTCTAGATTTGAATCTGAAGATGAGATTGCATCTGCTTTGACTGGATTGTTGTATTATACCAACTGGTGTACCAGAAATTGCAATGATGTAAATTCTTCACTTGGAAGGTTTTATTATAAAAACATGCAGTTTTCACACTTGTACATACATCTGTTTAGTCAAAACAGATTTTAAAACAGTTTAACATTCACATTTTTACAAGATGTTTTAAGTTAAAAGAAGAATAAATTTTTAGTAATATTGCATTTGAAAATATCGGGTTAAAATGGTTGAGGCATTTCATGCAAAAACATCTTAGCATTATAATATCTTCATATGATCATGTTCAGTTGTAGAGTTACTGATTATGACACACAAATTTAGGCTTCAAATTATATGTTGTCGCGCTTACATGGTTTTTCTGCGCTTACAACATTGAAAATCAATTTAAGTACCTAATAAAATATAGAATGTATGTAAACCCACATTTTCAAAAAAGAGGCCGATTTTTAAATACTCCTGTTTAAATTTTGTACATTATTGCTCCTGACTATAATGTATCTATAACCAAACAAGTAGCCAGTTTAAATAAAACTGTATTTTAAAAATCGTTAATTCCTGTAGTTTCGTATAAATAAGATATTGATACAAAGCTAAACAAGATATAGATTGCGTGGTATCAATTTGGTTATCTGTAAGATATCCTATCAATAGATAATGGCCGGGAAAGTAAGATCAGTGCACCACGACGGGACGTCAATGACGGGCCGCCACCTGCGCTTCCACCGCCCCCTCGCAGGCCAGCCAGAGGTCGGACTTTAACTGCAGATTCGTCGAGGTATGAGCTAATATATTAATTAACACCAAATTTCATAACAATTATTTGACAACTTTCCATTCCTTGCTGGGTGACTGATTGTGATGTCTACTAAATTTCGGTTTTTATTATAAATCTTGTATTATAACATTTGTTTATTTTATTTCTTTTACATCTACCAGTGCTTGTAAAATAACTGTTTTTGATATTAAATGTATTACTCAATTTTTTAAAGTTTTGTAACAGCATCTATGTAGATAAGTACAGTTATCGTTTACTATATGACAATATCAGACCAAGTAATTTAGATAAAATCAAACTATTTTTAATATTATATTAATGCAAGAAATTTAAGAAAACAGAAGAATCAAAATTTATGCACATAATACGAGAAAAGAGGACTGAGCAGCGGTGAAGAAATGGAATGCATTTTCAATGAATGATCTATTAAGGTGTGGTGGGCTAGTTTCAATCATGATTTGAATCTTGATATATAACAAATATTACCTATTGGGTCAGCTTTTAATATACTTAATTTTTTATAATATTGATTATGATTGCATTGAGTTGCGCCATTTGATTGGTGTGATTGTGTGGCTATTATTCCAATAATTATAATGTATTGACAGATCAACTGGTGCAAGTCCAACAAGAAATGAAAGTAGTGATTTAATATCGTTTGCGAGTCCTACGAGTAAATCTGCACCCAAGGATTCGCATGAAACACTCAAGGAATACATTACCCAGTAAGTGAATTTAATTATATTATTAGTTGCTTCTATTTAATATTCATCTTTTTGAAAAGATTTTTGGGTTTTCTCCAGTTCCCTCAAAATTTTGTTACATGTTAAGGTGAGAAATTTAACAGATGGATAGAGATAACAGATGAATTGAGAATAGGTCTTCTTGGGATCTACTGGGGTTCGAGGGTATGAGAAACTCTTTTTTATAGTGGTGACGAACAAAACGACGCTTACAGATCTGTGAAACATCAGGGAAGTTCAGCTCTGACAAGTCAGTTAGGAAACATTTGTATCTTTCGATTACGATGACGCAAACGATTCAGAAATCTAATTTACTTACACAGTGAATTCTATTATAAAAGATTCACTTATACTCTCTTTTATATTTCATTATAAAAGTTAATATCTTGACATGTATGGATTTATTAATGTAATTTGAAAATTCACATCTATAATATAAAAATGAATCCCTAAATGTGTTGCTAAGCGCAAAACTCGAGAACGGCTGGACCGATTTTAATTCTGTCTTTACTCATGGATAATCAGGGAAGATTTTTACGTAAAAAAATGCACCCAGGCGAAGCCGGGAACGAGTCGCTAGTTGTTTGATAAAAATTAAGACATACATATAAAATACTAATAACGAGATAAGAATTTTAAATGTCTACAAATTCTGCGACGTAATATAAAAAAATGTCGTCACACGTTGAACATGCTTTATCTCTGTGCTGTATCTTTTGTATAAACAATTGTATTATTATGGCGTTCCATTATTATACTGCTTCCTTTTTAGTTTTCTTTTAATGATTGAATACCATGGTGGGTATAGGTACAGTCATATTTGAGAGTGCCGAAATCACATAACTATGAGCGTATAGTATAATGACACAATAACAAGAATTGTTACAATAGTTTTTTATATGCAATGGGATAGTGTGTTTAGCTTGATGGAAACGAAAGTAATTAATTTATTATTAAGTAATTAAGTAAGTAATAACATCGATGACATGATATCTTAGTACAGCCTCTATAAATGTCCTTACTATATGATCTCGAAGTATTAATCATGAGTGGATATTGCGGACTTAAGAATACGTACACATTTTAAATATAGCCTTTATTAAACTTTTCGTCTCTTCATTGTTGTTTTTTTTTTTCTCTAAATTGGTTCATGCTAACACATACTCCATCTAATTAAGCTTACGCAGATGAAGTATGATAAGAGAGGCCTAATATGTTTATTTAATTCTTAAAAATCAGGTCGGTAACAAGACAAATTTAGCTAATGAACATTTTTTTTTTTTATAATTTTGAAAAACTGAGAATGAAGGGTCTGGCCTTGGCCTGATCTCCACACAACAGATTTATTGATCATAAACAGGGCTGTTTAACTTTTTAGGTATTTTTAAAATCTGCAGCTACTACAAAATCACTTTTATTTCGTGCTTTTTTGCAGACTTGGCAAACAAGCCGAGGACCATACATTAAACACACCAGATCAATCTCCAGGCACCATGAATAATCATTACTATAATCAGAGGCCGGGATACCCCTACAACACACCGTATAATTACAACTACCAACAGCCCTACAGTCCCATGCCTCCATATCCACCTTCCACGCCCTACGCAATGCCTACTCCATACCAACCCCCGATGCCCAACTATGGAACTTATTATAGTCCTCCAATAGGACAGGAAGCAACACCACCTCCTTACACAAACCAACCCATTTACCCAACCATACCATATAGTCAAACACGAATGGCGTCTCCATCCTACGTCGGATACCCACCACCTCCCAATCACACACCTGTATATAACTATAGTACCACGAACATGATATCAAGACCGTCAAGGCAACCGTCTATTTACCCACAACTCAATCAAGGTCACACTTACCCTGCTGTGCCTACGAACTTGGGTCAAAATCAAAATTTGACGAACAATAACTCGGGGTACGGCCAAACGCTAGTCAAATCGGAACCGTCGAGGGACAGCGTTGAGAGTAACACGTCGAGAAAATCATCAGAAGTCAGTATAGCGGTGAGTTACCAATAATGACCATTTCTTATTTTAAGACT
Organism: Synanthedon andrenaeformis; assembly: GCA_936446665.2. Lineage (NCBI taxonomy): Eukaryota > Metazoa > Arthropoda > Insecta > Lepidoptera > Sesiidae > Synanthedon > Synanthedon andrenaeformis. The sequence continues at coordinate 3,648,641 of OW387781.2, read as the reverse complement.
TGACATCTTATAAAAACATTAAATAATTATAATAATGATAATATTCAAAGTCCCTCCGTTATAGATTTTCCTTCAAAGCCAAAGTACAGTTGACGTTAATTAACCTGGAAAGACTGATAGAAAGCTTGGCTGCTGCAGTCATGGCAAAGGCTGGTTTGACACTAAGTTGCATACTTCCCGATAGTATTGATTTCACGTGTGGATTATATATCATTTACTTACTCTTTAAAATTCTTTTTTTATTTTATTTTCATGCAAAACTATCCGCATATGTAGTTATCTTGTGTAGGCCATACATTCTGTGCTCCATACCCTACATTTATATATAACTACAATTAATGTAGTAATAATATTAAAGGGTATGTTAACAAAATGATATGATCAATTTAACTGCAATATGTTTCATTACAGTCAAGAATTGATGTAAATGCCAACATTTTTCTAACGAAATTGTAAAATAACTAATAACTTACGAGACTTTAAAACTAGAAAGATAGGATTTCACTAATTTCCACAGGTTCGATTGATGTGAAATTTGGTATACTAATCTACTTCGGTAGTATTTCCATGACATGGCAACCTTGACCTGATGCGGCAGCACCAAGTAGTCCGCTGGATACCCAATTCCTCGGCAACTTACAGCTGATATAGCGTGTTTGGGCTCAATAGGAAGTCAGGGGTTAGTTTATAATTATTATTGTGATTATAGCTTGTGTTGTCATAGTAATAATTCAATTATATTTACAGTCAAACGAGTCAAATGACACGGTGGGCAGTCTGCCCTCATCACACAACCTGATTGACTTCGGCAGCAGGAACAAGAGTGGTCCAGGTAGCGTAAGAGTCAGTGTGCTTGAAGCATTCGATCCCTTATTAACTGAACAGAATAGTGCTGGTGAGTGGTTTGTGTCTCATTGCTTTCTTTCAGCGATCACACAGCCTTCTAGTATTTGATTTGACTCTCAAAAACCCTTTTATTGGTTTCTTCGAATCACATTTCACTCTCTGGGTCTCTGAGAATGTGGTGAGATGTTATAGGAGCTTTAAGAAATTCTTGTCAGGTCGGAGCGCACTATCTTGCCCAATGGCGTTGTTAGTAATTATATTAAAAAATTTTTTTATTAAGTCTTTGTCGTATTATAATGTCTAAAAGGACAACTGCAATACCTGGTTATTCTTAGACTTAAACTGAACTTCACCGCCGATTTCACGTGAAAATGTATGAAGGCTGTGTGGTCGCTATTTGCACACATTATTTTCATATTATAAATACAAATAAAAGTAAATCGCCACTAGTGTGATTGTCACATCATTTTTTTATCACAAATATTACAAGATTTTTTTCTTGTGTTCGTTGTCAGGACAAATTTTGGACGAACTAAAATTAGAAAACCCACGGGTTAAGTCGGAAGATCTCATGATATTTTTATTGAGCATAGTTAAATTATAAAATGTTTTTAAAATACGAAATTATTTTTGGATTTATAACTTTTTTTATTGCATTTGTTTGCTCCTACATATTTAAATCCATACGAAAAATTGGAGTGGTTTAAAAATAATAATATTGTAATATACTTAGATGTTTTAATGTTTTTGTTAATTTAGACAAAGGTCTGTGTATTTTTGTGGGGTTAAATTATAAATAAATTTTTATCGCTAATTTTCGCAAAGGTAATTATTGTTAAAGTTTGCATATCAAGTAGCGTTCAACCAGACCAAAAGGTAACAAACATTTGAGGAAAGAAAGTAATTTAACTTTGTTTTTATTATGTAAGCTCAGCCCACTTTTGAAACTTTTTTGCCTGGTTGAGGATGTTCAAAAGCCCCATTCTATTGTCAATACTGTCAAAACGAGTTGCTATTATTTAATGGTAACCAATAATAAGGTGGTTCCACTATTCAGGTAAATTTTCAAGTACCTACGAACAAATCGTTTGGCTAAATGGCTACTTCGCCTTCACCTTTCCAGTCGTATTTACATGTATTTTTTATTCATTGCTTGGTACACGATGTGTGGAAATGTTGAAGTTGACTTTAATTAGACAATATTACTTTATCCAAGATGGGTGCCACTATCACTTTAATTCGTGGTAGGTACCAATACCTAATTAGGTATTCATTTTTAGTCTTTTGTATGTGTTTTCATGTCTATTTTTCTCTATATGTGTGTGTTCTAAAATATTTGTCTTAACATTGTTGTGTGCGGTGAAATTTTTCTTAATGATGTCATTTACTAATTTGTGTTAAAATTATTATCAAATAATGTGTTATTACAAAATAATGTGACAATAATTAACATTTATGTATACATTTACAAATTACTCATAAATGTTTTGAACTTTTAACTTTTTAACTTGTTTTGAATTAATATTTTTTTTGTGAATTAATATTTTTTAAAATAATCTGAGACATGTTTTAGATTGTATTGAAAGGTTTTTGTCTTAGATTTTATTGAAGTTTAATAGAGATTAGATAAACAGAGTTTTATTTGTTTTTTTTTTTTGGTAATTTTGTGTCATGTTTTCCCTAGAAATTAATACAAAATTAGATTACTAAATTAAATATTCAATGCCTGAAAAAAAAAGGTTGATAGCGTTGATACCAAATACCTGCCTGAAATTTCATTTAAAAAAATGTTCGATATTTTTATAAGCTTTGCACAGTTAGAGTCGACACATTATAGTCCTTCTAGTACTTTATATTCCCTTAATTGTATTGGGAGACAATTGCTTCTATGTAACTAGAGAATTGGTGATGAGAATCCTACCTACTGCACATGTCTTGATACAATTTTTACTACACGCTATGCACATATCTTAATAAAATCAATAATTATACTATTACGACATAATTTGAACCGATATATGAATTTTTGAGAATAGACGACAATTATAATAATGAAATAATGACTACTTTATCACTAGATTACACTGTGGGCAGTGAATGCTCAAGCAGCGTGTACGAGGAATATGATCCCCTCGATTTCTTGTATGGGGAGACTGAAATGCGCGATACACCCATCTATGCGACAATAAACAAACGGGAGAGCACGAAGTTGCCTTCACCGCCACCTAAATCAATACCGGCTATGCCAGCAGTTATGAAAAGGCCCAATGCAACTGCGGTAAGACTATTGTAATACAAACTATTTTATTAAATAGGTATAAGAAAACAGTTAACTCGTGAAGAGCCCGTTGCATGAGTGGTTAGGGTGCTACCCTCAACGCTCTGTTTCAGAGGTCCCGGGTTCGAATTCCGGCGGGGTCAACTTTCAAAATCCGGCAGGGCAAAATTTTTGTACATTTGAATTAGATATATACCTATTCACATTCACACAATAACAGTTAATATTTTTATTTTACTCGGAAAGAAAACTGCACACCAAGTTGGTAAATGGATAAAGGCCGGTATTTACTTCTTTGCAGCAATGAAATATATATTTTTTATATAATTACACTTTTACAGAAATCTCATTCGCTAAAACACAATCTCTTGTTTTTCTTTACAAATCATTTATATAACTAATATTTTTTCTCTTATATATATATATACTAGTGGCCCGCTCCCGGCTTCGCCCGGGGTGCTTTTTTTGCAATCCAGCCGATAAATTACTTTAAACCGCCATCTGTGAGAACCTTATGGAACTCACAGATAAATAATTGCTGTATTAAATAAGTATCAACAGATGGCGCTATGTTAATAATATTATATAATTTAAAAAATAATATTTATAGCGAACATACATCCTGACACGAGATTTTTATATATATAGATATACGTATTGCTAATTTTATATTATATTGAAAATGAATACGCGTTTCTCAAAGAGCTGAAACTGCTTCTCAAAGAGCAATTTGATTTTTTTTATATTAAGTGTCGATGTTCTCAATTAATAGTATCAAATCACTAAAGATACTATCAAGGTATTGATCATCATCTTAATCAAAGATATTTATAAGTATGGTCTAGTTTGATTATCTTCACATTTGATTAACCCCTTTTGCCTTTCAGAATAAACTGTACGATTGTATTGTTAAATTAAGAAGTCGAAATTATGACAGTGAACACAGAGCATTTCTCAAAATGGTCCTGGATGTAAGAAGTGAGTAATTTTATTTTAAAATTTTATTTTAACATAGCAGTTTAGCAGCTGCATATTTAAACCATGGTGGTATCTGGATGGTATGGTTACCATATAATATAAGTACAAATAGTATAAAGCATAGTATAGTTTTTTATTACTATAGTAATAGTAATATAAAAAACATACAAATAAAAAATATTTAAAAGTATGTTTTGTTTTAATTATAATATATGTTTGATCCCATTAAATATCTAAAAGCTTATTTTGGTTCAAGCTTTTTTAATTAAACTTTTTTTTTAATGAATATTGTGTTCTTAACATACAAAAATAAATATATTTTTTTAAATTGAATAAATCATTTTATTTTTGGAAGTTGAAATGTTAACATCTTTTTTTTTTGTTTTCTCTAAGAGAATTTGATAAAAAAATTAATTTATTTTAATAAATGTGTCATAAACTGATATTCAAAATCCTAACTTCTTATACTTATTGTTTCGTTACTTATGGCTCTTATACATATCGTTTCATTTATAGAGAGATTCGTTTGGACCGATGCCGAGACGAATCCAGGATACGTGATAGCCGCTCGTTCCGGTGGAAAATATCCACCGAACACTAGCATTAAGTTACTAGTTCACCATACACACAGCGATGAACCTATTACATTCACATCGGACGGTAAGTGGGTCTACTGTGACAGAATTACTTAACAGTTTACCTTTTCGAGCCTACCTACCATAAAATTGTACTCAACTTGAATTTTGAACGTGTCTAATGTGGCTCTCTAAACAAAAGTTAGGAAAATAGTTACTTACCCCACCTGTTCCACGATAACTATCTTACCGAAATTATCACTCGTATTCAATTTAATTTTCGTGAAGGTAATCGTAATCCAAAGAATGTTAATTTTGATGTTTTATTCGATATAATAAAATTTATACAGAAGATGAATATCTAATCTATCTACAATATCAAAATGATGATTTTTTGATATTGTATGCAGTTGACTTAATTATTGTTCTTGCTATTTTTAACAGCTAAATAAAAACATTATTTATGAGACAAAAAATTATAAGTTGTTAAATGTTTTGCTTAATTATATTTTTAGTTTACATCACTCAATTATTGGTTGATTATATCAATTTTGCTAAACTTCAAATAAATGAAAAAAAGTACACCTTTCAATTTCGAAGGGATGGAATGAAAATGCAATTTGCTTAAATGTGAATACAAAATTGTTGTCTATTTTTCAGTGGAGTCAACAATTGAACACGTTGTAATGACCGTCGTCTGTTCCCTCGACACGGACATTGGAGATAATATGCCCAACTTCATGCTGAGGGTAAGTTTCAAGTACATTTAAGGCTCATACTTAGTGTTCTATTTTAATTTCTTTTTACAGCAGCCAATGTCATGGCATTTTTACTTATCTGTAATATTTTACACGGAATTGAACCATTTTAATATATATCTATATGTGAGATTTAAAAAATGCTTTTGTAAAGAAATTTCTTAAAGCGAAGTTTTCATCTCGATACAAAGTTAAATTGGAAATAAAATTTTATATCTTAGAAAATATTAAATCAGCATCAAATAACATTGTCTATTGATGTTATATTATCTGCGCACGATACAATTTTTTGTTTGCATTTTGCGAAAAATCATGTTGAAATAAGGTAATTTTTTTAACTATTCGTATGTATGAAACTATTGTATTTCGGTATTATGTACTGACCACAAAATTCCTACAAATTTTACACGGTTCAAAATATAGTTGGTATTTTCAACTTAATAAAAAACTTAAACTCTTTCAAATCGTGAACTTGTATAGTCTACAAAATGCATAATCTATTCGCATAAGCAAGTACATAATATGTTTCTACATTCAGGTGTGGGGAGCAAAAGAATATTTAACTCCCGGTAGTTCGCTGTGCGAGTATGACTATATTCGCGAATGCGTCAGACTGGAGAAGGACGTAAGGCTGTGCTTACACGAAGGAAAAGACGAATCTCTCGCCAGAGCCATTAGCGATGACTCGAGAGCCGCTCACTTAACGCTGGACGATCTAATACCTACCAAGGGAAACCCTCCTCTGTCCTTTAAAAATATTTCCATCTTACTTGGTAAGTTTTTCTATGGCTTTTGACTATTTTTGACATATTACTTTGATTTGCTATTTGACAGCATAGGTTTTATTGGTTAATAAAAAGAACGTTAAACTGACTCAACTCTACGAGGACGTCACACGTACTATTTTTTCCTATGACATTGCTAACATACATATTGTTGTAAAAAATATGTTTTCTATTTCTTCATTAAGAGCATTCATCAATTAGAATCACGCTGGAGTCAAAATTTATGATTTCAGTAGTGTCAGATGTTTTAGTTTGCAGATAAGATGTTAACGTCATATTATTTGTAGTTGTATAATCTAGTAAATAGCTGAAAAATATTTTAAAGTGAATTTTCATTAGAACATTTTTAAACAGCCCTTTTTTTAAACTAGCGGTCGACGGCCTACGCAGATAAATATACAAGTCATTAAAAAAATTATAACACAATCTTTTAGAACATTAATGACTTCACATACTAGGTCCAAGAAAAAACAGAAATATCTCAAATTTGATCCTTAAATAACACGTTTAATATCACGAAAAATTACTAAAAGTGACACTTTTGATTATACTTTTCTTGAATGAAAATTTACAGAAATCGTATGTTTTTTTCGAGTATTATCTAATAAATGATATGAATTTTTGGAAAATCAATATTTTTATAATTTGTCGCATATAATTTTACTAATATTTCGGTTCTGCGTCGACCGTCGACCGCTAGTTTTAAAAAAGAGTTGCTTAAAAACTGTTCTAATGAGAAAAGTATCCCAATATTTTAAAATATTTTTCGACAATTATCTAGATTATAAACTACAAATAATATGACGTTAATATCTTATCTGCAAACTAAACACATCAAGGCATTATGATCCGCCGGGAATCATAAATTTCTGATTCTGACTCTGTAACGCTCTTAAACATTTTAGTATTATTTGTGTTGTTAAATTATAAGTTAGCCTCTAAATTATATGGTTTCCTAAAACTAGTCATAATTGCCTATTCAAACTGTTGAAGACTTGTTTATTTGAGAAGATTCTTTGTTTTATGATGCGTTATTACAGGAATAGTTTTTTTTTGTTTTCATCTTACATAATGCAAAATACTAAACTTTTTGTACTAGATCACTGTGACTGTATTTTTTTTCTTCACTCCGTTGATATGTGTAGCTACTTTTTACACTACCGAAAACCGTAGCGCTACCATTTTGCTGCTTTCTTGCTTTTTTCGTTAACTTTCAATCAATGTGCACGCTATATAACGTTTTCGGAATCCATATGATGTGTATATATAATGTGATCATATACCAAACACATACTAAATGTCAATAAAAATTAAGTGTCTGTTTTTGTCGAAGTTTAGCTGAGAATTGAATGTGTGTAGGGGTAAATAGAGCAGTTTAGTGATGTGTTTGGGGTGTGTGCGGTTTGACAGAGACGTTGGAGGGTGAGTTGTCGCGTGCGGTGGGAGTGACGAGCGCGGAGGGCTGTTGCTCGGCGAACGGCGTGTTCCAGGCGGTGAAGGCCATCTGTGCCATCGCCGGTGGCATCGAGACGCTGCACATCACTCACACGCTTAACGCCTTCGCGCAAGCCTGCTCGGGACAGGTGAGGAATCATCATCATCACCATCAGTTCACCAATCTTTCCTTAAACCACCCAATGGATTTTTATTCGGTTTCACTTGTGGAAAGAGGAATAAACGGGAAAATATTTTTACAGGGTAGTAATAACCTAATGACGCCCGAGATAGAATCCGAGGAGGGTCAGTACTGCGCGGTGTCATTGCGGTCGACGACGTCTCGCGAGACGGTCGCGTTGCAGTGCGGCCGAGTGCGGGAGGCAGTGCGTATACTGTTGGCACTCTACTCGCGCACCTTACTCGTGGACTTCCAGATCGCCGACTCGCATTACAAGATGCCAACTAATTTGGACAGTAAGTGTGGACATTTACCTTCTAATTTCTAATGTTCTACCGCATTCATCGGGAAACATTCATAAAGTAAAACTTAGCACTAGGAGGAATATTTATTCAGTATTCCATGCAGGCGCAGGTTGGAAGCATTAGATGGAAAACAACAAACGATTTAGATGGAAATTGGAAATTTGGAATACTTAACTTATTCCACCTACATTGTTATGAAGTTGTGGTATAGGTAGATGTTTGTTACCTTCTTTGGATATCGGATGCAGTCACACAATAAAACTCAACCATCAATTACCATGTAGCTATATATTAGAATGTACAATTATAATTTACAAAGCTTCTATAAACGCTAATCAATTATTTACACTTGCTCACATATAATATAATAATGCTTTTTATATAGAATTTTCCACTCACACCATTTATTTTTCCCTGTCTGTTAAAAGTCAAAATCTTCTCGTGTGTTCCACGCAGGCGTTGAGAAAGGTTGGTAATGTATGGTGTATGGCCCAAGTTGAAATGCAATGCATGTTAGGGTGGTGGTCCAAGTTGGACACCACAAAGCCACATATTATGAAAGTTTGAAGTCTGGACGCAAATATACGCAACACACGTGTCGCTCAGTGAACGTCTCGCTCAGATAGAAATCATGTATGAAAAGTGTAAGGGAGTTCGAGGAACGCCGAAAAAATAAATCTGTCGTCGAAAAAATAAACTACATATTTAAACTTTTTTGTTTTCACTACTGACGTGCAGTCCAACGGCTATTATTTTTTTTTTATATAAAAGAATGATAACATTTTGTTACCTTGGACAGACGCTGTTGGCTCCCACACAATAAATGAAGCAACACTGCTTTGCATCGAGGCGGTGCACTCTCTTCCGCCGTCGTGGAACCACGACGAGTATCTGTTCCACGTGCAGCTGTACCACGGGACCAGACCTCTCAAGACCTTACGCTTCACGCAATCTTCCAGAATCGAATGTGGCGGGTTTTATCCAAGAATTATTTTCGACACATGGTGAGTATTCTTGTAACGAGCGCTCAGAAAACGTTAAATTGGTTGTTGATCTCTGTTCATTCAAATTTCTTCTTAAAAAATAAAACGGGGATAGCTCTTCACGACACGGAGAGCCCGCTTTGCACTGAACGCGATGCATAGGCTTAGTAAGACAGAGAATACGGTCAGAAAGTGTGAGAAACTAAGCGATCATGCGGCCAGTATATTTTTTCTAGAGAGTTTTTATATAAGTAGTATAATTTTTATAGAATTTTGATTGGTTCTCGAAGTTATTACGGACCATAGACATAGAGAGAGAAAAGAGATAAGGTATTGGCCACACGATCGCTTTCTTTCTAGAGAGTGGTCAATTTCATGCGGGTTTATTGCTCAGTCCATTCTCTATGTCTATGGTCGCACTAAACTCGGTCTTAGGATCCCGTTTGTCGTGCAAGATGCATAGGTGCAAGGATTGTGTTGTGTTCAAAGGTTGACCCTGGACGACTTGCCGGTGAACACTCTGCCGCGCGAGTCCCGATTGGTGATAACGTTGTATGGGCGCACGCAGCGTGTCGTAGAGAATAACCAGCCCAACGCCTCCGACATCGAAGACAACACGGACGTGCAGTACGAGCAAGTGGAACTTGGTTGGAGTTCCATACAGATGTTCGATTATGATGGGTATGTCATTTTTTATTACCACTCGTACTACTATTTGATTGTATCTTAGGATTTATTATTTACTGCAAAGTATTCGACTTATGATAAGTTATGACTTATGACGATTCAAAATAAGTTTATGACGGTATATAAGTATTTTTGTAGGTTTATTAAATAAATTGGTCTATTAAATGTGCCTTAGCATGCTGGCGAGCGGTACATATTTGCTACCTCTGTGGCCGATTTGCTGTGATCGCCGACTCGGGCCTGCGCCTCCACTTGCGCACGCGCCGCCCTCCCCTTACCCACTCATTAATATCGGTAATTATTCAAACAATATCAACTATTATACTCATTTCTGCCACACAACATTTGGGTCAAGTTCAGTGCCATTCTTGTAATACCAAAATGGTTAAACCACAAACTATGTTACATTTCATCACGTATAAACCAAACCTTAATCCTGTGAAATTAACTTAACCTCTCACAAAATGGGGGGTTTCAAGCTAAAAGCAACTTGTCATGAAAAGAAACACGTTGAAGCTGTATAAGACAAGATAAATGGTGTGTTTTGTGAATGGTGTTATTACAGAAATACCGTTATACACGCACACCGGCGTGAAATGGAGTAGCGGGGAGGAGGGTAACGCGAGAGGCCTGCCGCCACAACTCCCGGCATTCGATTCGCTGGACGGACACACTCAAACGCAGTTGTTGCATCTCATCGAACAAGGAGCTTATCAGAGAATGCCCACTGAAGGCAGAGAGGTAGTGTTGTGTACTTACTATGATTACAGCAAATAATCTTGGGCGTTGGCGATATCATGCGCAGTAACTGGTTTTGTGACTGTGCGGGATTGCGACCCAACGAGGAGTCACGCAATGTTAATACTTGTACAAGAGATAAAGCAGTTGCGCCGTATTGTTCGCAATTGTACACGCGCAAATTAAAGACGGCTTGCGATTTTAATAACATCTTTTTTTTTAACTATTCTATAACTCAATTAAATCATTATGGTCTTGAGTAACATACAGATTCTTTCGTCATGGTTTCTGATAACGATTATCGTTTATTTATTCAACATAAATTAATCAATACATAAAACAGATCAGAGGTCCTATTCATAATAGCTAATTAGTTGTATTTACATGTCACAGCCATGTTGAAATATCCTATTTTTTAATACGAGTTTGTTTTGAGTTTTGTTAGCTGTCATAAAGAGAGTCGCTCTAACCTAAATTCAGTATGTTTTACGCGCATATCCAGACCTAAAGCTAGAAGTGGATGGATATCAAAGGAGTACTTTTGGTGTGCTGTCCCCATGTATAAATGTAAGGAATAAATAAATAAATAAACCCTTTTTAGGTGATGTGGGAGAAACGGCCATACCTAGTAGAGATACCTGGCGCACTCCCGCTCGTACTGTTAGCCGCCACCAACTGGCATGGCGAGCAGCGTGACCACCTCATATCGCTGGTGGACCTCTGGAAGAAGCCGTCGCCCCTTAACGCCATGCATCTACTGCTGCCTTGGTAAGACGATTTAACCACACCACCTCTTATCGGCAGTAGGCTGACAACTTTTGATTTTTGAAGTGAAAAAGTGACACATTTGAGATGGGAAAGACCATTGAACTCGCGATACTGTTACCGTAACCGACACCTCTGTATATAAGTATGTACTTTCCTGACGATTCAAAAAATACACACGTAATTGTTCAAGTTGTCACTTCTCGGCACTCCTGGAGTGCCACTGCTTTTTTTATGCTAAGTTCGGCAGACAGGCTTGACGGTCCACTTGGTAGGTGGCTATAACACAAGCAAGCAACGCCACAGGTGCTGCAAGTGCGCTGCCTACTATTAAGGATTAAGGATAAGTGGATTGGTAAGGGATAAGGAAATGGGCATTCCCTACTCTCTCACCGAAACATGTGCTGTTATTTCACGGTAGTGTTCAGTAAGGGGGTGGTTACTGCCGCCAGACGGGCTGTGCCAAATGAATGCGAAACGCAGTGTGCTCAGCTACTACTTAAATTTACTGTTTGCATGAATTAAATTTGAAATGTGTCTGGTGTGACAGTTTCCCAGACGCTAGTGTCCGCGAGACTGCTGTGCGGTTGGTTAGCGAAATGTCTGATGATGATTTGAGCCGCGTCCTGCCACAGTTGACTCAGGCGCTTCGATACGAGACTTACGAGAAAAGCCCTCTAGCAGGTTCATTTTACGATTATACTTATTCATATGATTATTCAATTTTACCTTAAAACTGCGATGAACTTGGTGGGTTAGTACTTGGAATTTTGCCCTCAGTTTCTATGAGATTATTATTACTTATTTACCGACTTGGATCATAAAATTTTGTGAGGAAATCTATTAAAATACAAGATAATTATAGTTGAACATGAATGCCACTGCTACAAAAATTGTTTTGATCTATTTATTGATTCAATACGCTGAAAACTTATTGTTATTGATTGTTATCGATAACACTGTATTTCTATCAAATTGAATTCATCTACCATCCATAAATCTGTAATTCATGTGTATAGATCTGATTGGAACCTAACATACATTTTGAGAAATGTATCTTTAGATAGTATTAATGGACATTTAAATATATGTTTAATTTTAACACAGTTCTTAGACTTAGTTTAATTTAAAGCAATACTAATGGAAAGTATTTTTATATAACAATACATTGTAATGTTTTTATTTTATTTACAGAATTACTTTTAACTCGTGCGCTCTCGGCGCCTGCTGTCGCACATCGGCTGTTCTGGTTGTTGTTACATTCGTTGCCTAATGTACCACAAGTAAGTTACTTTCGCTTGGATTATAAAAGTCAGTTTTGTTTTTAAGTAATACGATGACTATTTTCATGATAAATGCGCGCCACGAGTGAATGCTAGAATACGCTTAGACTGACTTATATGAATACTATTCTTTAGGAAAATTTGTGACATTTTTGGCCACATGTTTTTAAAAATTAATAAATATATTATTTAAATTAATAAAATACTAATATATATTTTTACATTATGTTCATTATTTTGTAATATTTTAAAAATGAAAGTTTGATCTACATTTTTTACTCTAAGTAGTCAACGTCTAAAAATATTTTGAGTTCTGACACAAAATTCACCCGGAATTCAGGTATCAAATCAAGAGTTCCTAGGCATCTCACTGGAGGACAACGCGAACGATTGCACGGAGCCTGACGCGTGCGCCACAGCCGCTTGGCGCTACCGACTTCTGCTCAGGGCTCTATTGGCCGTCTGCGGCGAAAATCTCACCAGGACGCTCGTGCGGCAACGGCTGCTTGTCAAGGTATGACTCATCCTCACGACTCGGTCCCAGTGCAGGAGATGTTCACTCTTCCCCCGAGATGGCTGGCGTACCTCTACTTCCGGGTACGACGAGGTTCCGATAGGGAGCGTAACCCTCCCTGCGCTGGATAGCTGTGGCGGGGCACCGATGTCGTGTCATAAAGTCCCCATCTACCCAGTTGGTCAACCCCAAGTTCGTCTTAATTGTATTACTGTTGTAAATTCTATATTGTATTGCTGCCTTAAAAAGTGCGCGTCGCATCGCGTTTCTGTCTGATTTAACCTTTATTACGTGGTGATTTACTTAACGTGGCTAACGTCGCCTATTAACGCAAGCAAGCATTAGAGGTGATGCATTTTGGGGGGAATGGACTCTGGCGTTTCTTAGTCAGAAGCCGAAACACAATAGCATACGTTCTGTTTTATCACGGTGGCTACTACCGCGAGAAGGGTAGCCTACTTTATAAGTGCGAAACGTATTTTTTCTACCACTACTCGCTACTATGTGTTCGCAATGAGTTTGAGGAATGTGTGTGTATGTGTGTAGACGCTGTCGGAAGTGGCGACGAGCGTGAAAGGCGCGAAGGAGGGCAATCGGGCGCGTGCGCTGACGGCAGGCGTAGAAGGCGCTGCCAGCATGCTGCGCGCAGAGGAGGCCGCGCTGCCTCTCGCTTTACACAAATATGTGCACGACATAGACGTCAAGTAACTATCTTTAACATTTTTACCGGTTTGCAGACATATTTCGGATAAGGTCCCAATTTTTATTCATTCGTGTTGCTTGAGTGGAATTCTGTTCGTGACAAGAACTAGATATTGACCTCTCAATCTCCTCAGCGCCCTTCGGTATCCCGAATTTCTTAAATTTTCGAGTCAGAAGAATTACTATTTATTTTATTAAAAACTTATTATGGATTGATTTTCTGCCGCAACTCACTCATTATAAAATCAATCAAGTGAATATAAAAGTATAAATCGAGTCTGAATAAAACAGGTGTACTTATTTACGTTGTTTCCTCTTAGGTCGTGTTCCTATTTCTCGTCAAATACATTACCACTGAAGATCAACTTTATTGGAAGCGATAATGCCATCATACCCGCAATGTTTAAGGTAATTTTGCATTTTTGTATTGCTTGTACAAAAATGCAAAATTGTACAAGCAATACAAAAATTGCTATTGTACAAAATACGTGTATTGCTTTAATGTTATTTACTATAAGAATTTTTTATATAGGTTGGCGACGATTTACGTCAAGATTCGCTGGTTCTTCAAGTAATGAAGGTTATGGATAGTTTGTGGTTGAAAGCGGGCCTCGATCTCAGGATGGTCACTTTTGAAGCTTTGCCTACGAGTAATAAACAAGGTATAAGAACTTTTCAATACTCTATGAATTTAAATATGTTTGCCAAATATTGACTATATTGAAATTGAAAAAGAAAAAAAAAAGTTTTGCACTTATTATTGATTTCTCATCGAAAAAGAGTAGTATTTTTCTAAATTTTGATTGGTCCTCGAAATTACTGCATATGAAATCCATAGACATCGAGAGAGGAAAGAGATGGGTATTGGCCACACGATTGCTTTCTTTTTCAAGAGAGATGGGTCAATTTCACGCGGGTTTTGTATCCTAGTAGAGGTTAATTCTAGTAGAGGACCAATAAAGAAATTTACTTTCGAATAACATGAATAGCCATAGGTTTAAAAAGTAGAATAGTAGTGAATAATTGGCTCCGTTGGCAGGTATGATCGAGATAGTGTCCGAGGCGGAGACGCTGCGCGCGATCCAGACGGAGTGGGGGCTGACGGGCTCGTTCAAGGACAAGCCGATCGCCGAGTGGCTCGCGAAGCACAACCCCTCCGAGCTGGAGTACCAGCGCGCGAGGGACAACTTCACGGCATCTTGCGCCGGCTACAGCGTCGCCACCTACTTACTCGGCATTTGCGACCGACACAACGACAACATCATGCTCAAGACGTCTGGACATCTCTTCCACATCGACTTCGGAAAGTTCCTCGGGGACGCTCAAATGTTTGGCAACTTCAAAAGGTAACAGCTTCGGATTGTTTTCATTTACACGCTTTGGCTATTCATAAAAATATAAATAGAATTAATCATAATAGTAGAATTATAATTTTTCTACTTTTATGAACAACTAGCGACTCCGCAGTGATACAATTTTTTGGAATATTTTTTTTTAACTTTTCTCTTCACGAAGAGACCTTCCTTAGATTTCAACAATATTTGAAAAAATAAATAAGTCGAATTGGTCTAGCCGTTCTCGAGTTTTGCGATTTATTTCCATACATATAGATAAATTTGGTATTAGAAAAAAATATAAACCTAATAATAATATAATAATATTATATTATTATTAATAATATAATAATATTATATTATTATTAATAATATAATAATATTATATTATTATTAATAATAATAATAATAACTAACTAATAACTAAGCTATCACCCGCTTTAAAATGTGCATAGCACCAATCACCTTAATTAAGGAGTTAACCTTAATTAATCTCAATTAATTTCTTAAGAATATTAATAACGAATTTGCTTGAGAACTTAACAGTGGCTGTATTAATGTTTTTGTGGTGCAGAGACCGAGCGCCTTTCGTGTTGACGCACGACATGGTGTACGTGATCAACGGCGGCGAGAGGCCGACGCAGCGCTTCCAGCACTTCGTCGAGATCTGCTGTTCCGCCTTCAACGTCGTGCGAGCGCATCACGACCACATCCTGGACCTCTTCGCATTGGTCCGTTTCAATATATTAAAAATCCTTTCGCCAATAGTTGGTGCCAATAGCCAAAAGCGTGGTGCCACTACTACAAGTAATATATGTGTATATAAGTTCATTCCCTTTAGATTTTTTTCATGTTAAGGTCGAAAGACAGGCTGACTGTCCACTTTATAGTAGGTGGCTACCGTCGCGTATGTATATGTATTTATACATAGTTACGAAGTTTTATCAAAATCGGTTCAGTAGTTTACGAGTTCATCGAGGACACACAACGTGACACGTAATTTATATATATATCTAAATTATATATATATATATATTATTTATAACTAAGGAATATATATATATGTGGACATTGATTGCATATTCGTATTAATTTGAAAAATCGATTGAAAATGGCAGATGTCGGCGTCGGGCGTGCCGGGCGTGACGTCGGCGGCGGTGAACTACGTGCGCGCGGCCTTGCTTCCGGCCGCCAGCAAGGCCGAGGCCGCGGCGGCCTTCGCCAGGCTCATTCACTCCTCGCTCAAGAGCAAGTAAGCCTGGCCTTCATTGACCTCCCCGTATTTACAACGTTTCCTTGTTTATAAAATTTCAATATTCTCGTGTATTACGTGAAACTATAATAGATGGAGAATGTTTGAACCGAAATATCCTTACTGCATAGACTCTGTAACTTAATTTTCCAAAATCCCTGGAAAATTGTGCTTAGAATAAAATATATTCGAGACTTGTAATACATTTACAATCGTTGAAATTCAATATTGTGCCCATTCACATATCAAAATATTAAGTTGGTACGGTAAAGTTTTAAAAAATATGAACTTTTAACAAAACCAAATTGAATATACCAATAATAAATCATAGCAAATGCGTGCATAGATAACGTTTAAATTATTATGACAACAGACAAAGTTACCAGAACAAAGAAATAGAGGAAAATTCGCGTAGATATACTTATTTATAACAAAACGCAAAACACATATTTTGTGTTTACAATACATATTGCGCAAAAAAAGTAATCTACGTATGAAAAATATGTACAATAAAACGATGATATCTATTTTATTGTCTGCCATTAAGTTATTTTATGAAAAGCATAATTTCATCTACCATGATCATATTACAGGTTTACCCCCATAAACTTCTTCTTACACAATTTGGCGCAAATGAGAACGAGCGGGGACCAAAGTAACAATACGACGGAGCTCTTGTCATTCATTCCTCGTACCTACACGTAAGTTAACGTAGAGAAATTACTTTAACATTAATGAGAAGTTTGTGACTTTGCAACATTTGTGGTGGTAACATTTTTAGTATACCACCGTGTAAAAGCACTTGTGAAGTTGCCAGAACCTACTTTTGTGTTGCACAGTTCTTAAAATTGCAAAAAACAAAATAAATGGTTTGTTCTCAGGATGGCGCAAGAGGGCAAACTTGAGAGCGTAGAGTGTCTAGGTTTCGAGAAGCGATACGACCCCGAAAAGCACTACGTATACTCGCTACGCATCAACAGACAAGGGCAGTGCACTCCATCCGTGCTCTATCGCTCCTACAAACACTTTACTGAACTCTATCAGAAGATCTGTTTGCATTTCCCACTCGCAAGGGTTCACAGGTACGTTTTCAGAGCACATTTCAAACTAAAAGGAATGGGAATTGTCTATTATGAAAAAAATAAAATATCTTACAGTTCTTGTACAAATGACTATATATAAAAAAAAAAATCAGATATAAATATTTCGTAAGTAACGTTTTTGTGATTCCATGTTGTGTTCACTCAATAAATTCAGACTATTTTATTTTTTATATAAAATTAAATAGTCAATTTTCTTAAATTCGTATGCAAGTAAGACTTCTCAGTCTAAATTGTTCTTGGATTCTGAAACCCTGTTAATTTTTTTTTAAAGATTAAAATAAAACTAAAATGAAACAAACATGTTTAGAATATTTCGTATGTAATTCACTGTTTTAAATAACCATGCCTTTAATAATAAAGTTTTAACACTATGATAATTAGTTAAGCGTTGTTCTTGCGTTACCACGACAATAGAAAATAACGTGCCATGATGATGAACATTTTGATGATGATTTTAAACATTTTGAAAACTGTTTATATAAGCCTTATTCCAAGCGATAATAAACTAAATTGCACTTCAAGAGATCCACGTCACGTAGTCTTAATTTTTTTCCTTAAGAGCGTTCATCAATTAAAATCACGCTGGAGTCATAATTTATGATTTCAGTAGTTTCAGATGTTTTACTTTGCAGATAAGATGTTAACGTCATATTATTTGTAGTTGTATAATCTAGTAAATAGCTGAAAAATATTTTGAAGTGAATTTTCATTAGAACATTTTTAAACAGCCCTTTTTTTAAACTAGCGGTCGACGGCCTACGCAGATAAATATACAAGTCATTAAAAAAATTATAACACAATCTTTTAGAACATTAATGACTTCACATACTAGGTCCAAGAAAAAACAGAAATATCTCAAATTTGATCCTTAAATAACACGTTTAATATCACGAAAAATTACTAAAAGTGACACTTTTGATTATACTTTTCTTGAATGAAAATTTACAGAAATCGTAGGTTTTTTTCGACTATTATCTAATAAATGATATGATTTTTTGTGAAAATCAATATTTTTATAATTTGTCGCATATAATTTTACTAATATCTCGCTTCTGCGTCGACCGTCGACCGCTAATTTTAAAAAAGGGTTGCTTAAAATCAGTTCTAATGAGAAAAGTATCCCAATATTTTAAAATATTTTTCGACTATTATCTAGATTATAAAACTACAAATAATATGACGTTAATATCTTATCTGCAAACTAAACACATCATGGCATTATGATCCGCCGGGAATCATAAATTTCTGATTCTAACTCTGTAACGGCCTTAAATAATTAATACCTGAATTGAGTCGATAATAATATTTATAAAACACTATCTTTAAAATGCGATAGATTTCATTAAAAACCTCATTAGCGGTGACGGTGTTATTATCACATTAATATTTCATGCTTCACTGTTATCTCTATCATTATCACTGGCGTTTGGACCGCGATTAGTTTCTGGAATAGAACCTACGCTGTATTGCAAGTCCATAACTGTTTTCTTAGGTTTGTTCTGTGCCGCGCTGGTCGGCCTGGTGACCTGTTGTCTATGTTGTGATATCATATCCCAACTGCTGACAGAGGTGTCTATGGGTTTACTGAAACTCGTGTTGCCCGTATTGTCTCTCTGGTTCGGTGTGGCCTGGGGTACTTCCGAATAGGGCGGAGGTCCGCTGCTCTTACTTATAGAACTCTCTAGAGTGTTGGTCGTATATTGAGGTCTCTGTGCCAGCGGGTTTTCACTGTTTGGAGGACGTTTCTTGTTTTCCTTCTCCATCTGCTTTCTTGCATCTTTCGCCTGTTTTTCTGCTAATTTTGTTTGTTTTTCCGCCTCTCTTGCCTGTCTCTCCGCCTCTTTCGCCTGTTTTTCCGCAACTCTCCTCCTTTTTTCCCTTCTTATTTTGTCCTTTCTCGCTTTCTCTTCGGCAGCAATCCTTTCTCTTTCTTTTCTTAGTTTTTCTTGTTCAGCTTGCTCTTTAGCTATTTTTTTCTTTTCCTCTTTCAATCTTTTTTCTATTTTCTTTTGTTCTTTGAGATCTATCGGCACTTCCTCTTTGGGCTTGTTTGGGTCCACTGCGAGCGCATATGATTGTCTAGGCAAATTTGTCAAATTCGATGCACCTCCACGAGGATTGTGAGATAGGTCTGGCGTACTTTTTGTTAAATATTTGGACATTTTACGATACCCGGCGTCGTCTTCCGCAGCCGCACCTTCATAAGTTTGTACCAAGACGCTCGAGCTTTTTGAAAAATTCCCCAGTTCATTTGTTTGTTCGACATGTTTGCTCGATGGTAAATTAATCATGGAGGGTGTTAACTTTTTCTGTGTTGGATTAGATAAACTGCCATTTCCTAGAATTAAAAATGCATTCAACTTTATCATCCAATAATATTAATTTGTTATTTTTTTACATATCTAAAATAGATAAAAGTGATGTCAACGAATAAGCTTACCAAAGAATTCTTCTCTGTTCGTTCTGTATGCACCACTAATGGATACGGCATGTTGTGTCGCATCTTCACCTAGTAGGTCTTGTCTTCTTCGAGACGAAAAATCAAGGGACGCTTTGAAACCGCCGAATTTGAACATTTGTTTGGTGCACTCACACATCGAGTGAGAGATTGTGACTACGCAACCGCCTCAATTACACTGTTCGACACCTGAAAATACTCCTCTATCAATCGATGATTATTTCGATGTACAATCTTATCAATTATTCACACAGAGAACGAAAATATTTATGGGAATGTCCAAATGACAATTATATAATGTTTGATGCTTTTCAGCTCACATTTGATAGCACTCTTATATAAATTGAAAATGATATTCTCTATAGAAACAGTTTAGTGAAAAGTATGGGTTTTTTTTTATATATTTTTAATTGTTTATAATACGTTTAGATTTAGATTAGATTAAGATATAGGATTTTGATTAAAAAAAAAACCATACATATGATTTCAATGAGAAATTATACAGTTGATCTACTTTTTACACGTCTTCAAATAACGTTTTAAAAAACAGAAATACTTATGTGTTTCAGTCAAAGTTACACTTGTATCCAAACAGATTAGATAATACAAGTGTACCGATACACACACATACACACACACACACACATATATATATAGATAGATAATACACATATACCGAGTTATCGTCTTATCTGAACTAAATTATGTGAAACTAATAACTATTTACTGACTCATCCTTCAATACATATTCATATTCACTTTTTAATAAACAAATAATATTATTTTAAGTAACTTCTTTTTGTACTGTCGCCTTTAGTACCACTAAGACAATATAAAGTTTGATGATAAAATTATTTTTAATCCAGGAATGAAAGAAGCATAGTTTTTAATGGGAATCGAAACTACGTCTGTCGTGTCATACGTTAGTTGAGCGTTCGCCTCAATATATTTTTTTAACCCCCGACGCTTGACTCATCCGTGTATCTGTGTATTTGTCTATGGCATCGTAGCTTCCAAACGGATAGACCGATTATTATCCGTTTTTTTTAAAGTTGACGTGAACGAGTTGATTTTTAGCTATAGTTTATGAAGGTCTGTTCAGACGATATCATCAGCCCATTTCCTAGTTGAAGGAATTCACTAACTTCCCCAGGTTCGATTGATGTGAAATTTGGCATACTGTTACTTTGGTAACATGACATGGTAACCTTGATCTGATGCTTTAGCATCAAATAGTCTGCGGGACACCCAACTCCTCAGCAACTTACAGTAGATATAGCGTGTTTGGGCTGTATAGAAAGTCAGTAATTTTAATTATAGCCTCCCATCTGGTTAATAATAATCTGGTTAATAATAATTTCAGCCTCCCATCTGGTCTGCACGTGGGTCGCTCTAATATTCGTCAAGTGGCCGAACGTCGTTTCAGCGACGTGCAAGCGTTCCTCACTTCCCTGTTTAGCTTGGCGGACGAAATAGCCCATTCAGACCTGGTGTACACATTCTTCCACCCACTGCTGAGGGACCAGCAGGATGTCGAGCCCCAGAGGACGAAGAATAAAGGTATGTACATATTGTACATTCTATAATCGATGTTAATCGGTTAACCACCCAATAAGGCGCAAATTGATGCCAATTGTTTTACGTTTAAAAGATTCAGACGTTTAACCATAACAAGATTCATGAAGGCATGAATCTTGTTATGGTTAAGTTCTATTATATTGAAATTATTTACATATAACAATCTCTAACAATTCAATTAATAATATCAATAGCGCGCACCTTGTAAATATTTGCACGGAGTAAAAAAGTGAATAATTAAAAATTCTGGTGTATCATATCACAAGTAAGTTATTAAAAAATGCGAGTAGGATATTGGAATACAAAATATAAACAATGCGTGAGCCGTGCGTGCATTAGTGTTGAATAAACGGTAACGCTCCCTAAAACGCTGCACTTGTATGGCAAGCGTTCTCCATGCTATCTCTTTGCCTCCTTGCTCGGTGGATTTGTGAATTTGAAGTTACAAGGCGCTATTCTTTTTATATTTGCAGAGCCAGCTGAACCTGAGGACAGTGGATCGGGCTCCCTGAAGCTTTCGGTGCAGTACAGCGGCGGCGTACTCTCTGTGCTCATACTGCACGCCCAGTCGCTGGCTCTCACGCCACAGGGACTTCCTCCCAACCCCTACGTCAAGGTAAACGCGACCGTATTCCCTAAATCGTACAGTCACTTACAACATTTCACTTTTTATATTTTATTATGTTTATTGTAAAGATTCTATCCGCACCCATTGTCAATATTCTTTTAATATTTAAAAGGTGCATTATTCCAGATTGATATAGTAGTAGGCTATCAATAAATTATGTATAGTAATTTCTTGAATGTAAAATTTAAACTGTCATTTAATTATGCAATTTATGTATTTGGATTCTTCTTAACTTATATAAAATTATAATTGAGTTATAGTTTATAATTGTAGAGTTGTTTTTTTTTTATATATTACAGACAATAATTTTGGAATCTTCACTCAAACTAATAATAACGAAATGAATATATCGTATAATACATTTTTTTGGTGTTAAAATTAAATTCTTTCAAAATTAACAATTTAAGTATCTACATTAAATACATTTAAATTGAAATGTAATTTTTCTGTATTATAAAAATGATAAATTTTATTTTATCCCTATTTGTTAGTAAGAAACGCAAACTAAAACTTAATTTGAAAATTAAAACGTTCATTTATTTAGAAATTTAAGTAAATAAGTAAATCTCCAACTTGAAACAGGTGTACTTGCTGCCGGACCCCAACAAGGAGACGAAGCGCAAGACCCGCGTCCTGAAACGCAACTCGCACCCCTCATTCATGGAGATGTTGGAGTATCGGATGCCGTTCGACGTGGCCAAGGAGCGCACTCTGCAGGCCACCGTGTGGCACTACGACTCGTTGCAGGAGAACCAGTTCCTCGGAGGCATCGTCCTCGATCTCAGTAAACTGGATCTGCGCCAGGAGACACTAGCCTGGCACACGCTCGAGTACATACCGCGATAGCCGAAGCGGGCCTTTGGATATGGCCCGCCGACGATAGTTCGTAACTGTCATATATTCATAGAAATTATCACGGAATTTCCAAGTGTTCTATGTAAACTGGCTTACAGCAAAGCGTAATGAAAAATACGCTAAGACAGTGGATCTAAACTTAAAGCCTTTTTCACACGTACCGAGTACAGTGGCGAGACGGCAAATTGGTACTCGACCGAGAGAGTAGAGTAGTAGGTTTTTACACCTAGCCTCGATCACACGTACCGAGTAAACGGGCAAAACAGAGCTCTCAACCGAGTACTCGGTGCATATAAACATTGCGTCGAGTGCTCTGCGCACACACTACCGAACAAAGCGGCGAGACAGTAGTTCGGCCCCCGTTCTATATTACCTACTAGGCCGAGTACCCACACCCCCCCTTCCGCGTCCGTGCACTGTCTCACTCGCCACTTCGCCGCCCATGCATTGTTTTCTTGTGTTTAGCACTGAACTGACTGTGCAAATTTCAAAACATGTGTGAACAGCTACTCGCTTACACAAATCATTGTTTCGGCCGAGAACTCCGAGAAGCATTATACTATCTCGCTACTTTACTATGGTACGTGTGATCAAGGCATCATTTTGACCTACTCGCCACCACTGTACCAACATAGACGACGTGTAGATCCCATAGTGAACGAGTAGGGAGTGGTGAACTGGTGAGTGGCACTAAAGCGAGCGGGTAAGCGAGTCAGTGTGGGGTATTCTGAAGAAGTGGGCACTCGGCCTTAAACAAAACATTATACTCGGCCAAATTCTCTCTCGTCACTCTCCTCGTTACATGTGATCAAGCCCGTTGCGCTTTACTTTTATTTTAATTATTATTGTCTAGTAAAGAAATGTGGTACCAAAATATAATTATTAATAATCTAATCTAATATCTACGACGGTCTTGAGTTCTAAAAACTTATAAATATAATGTATCAATATAATTTATTATTTGATACAATGCGTGAATAAATTCTATACTGTGTTTAGCAGCAATCCCAACCATGAATTGGGAAATTAAGGGCTGCTTAATAAAATTAACTAGATCCTGTTTTAGACATTTTCTTTTTCTAAAAGCGTTAAAAAAGACAAAAACTAATTCTTCGAAACTCAATATTTGGATGTATTACACAACGCTTTGTGGAAATACTAAATACGTTTTAAATGTAAATTTAAAATAAGATTGAAATGACCTAATAATACTATAAATAAATTTTGTATGTATAGTTCGTAAGTTCAGTGGGTCATGAATTAGCGGTCATTATAAGCTCATGCTAGACCCACAGAAAGTACCTATATACGATATGTGTCTTCGCGAGACTCGTGACGTAACCGCATTCATTTAATGTAGCCAAAATTTTTGATAAACGTTTACAAATCTATGCGTCTTTAGGATCACTGAAAGTTACATATTCATATAATTAATTCTTAATAAAAAAATAAAATAAAAAAAACTTCAATATTTAACTAACACAATTTACTGATAGCTCCGATTATTGTCATTTGCATATATTAAAATCAAATAGCTTGATGTGATGGTATGTTATTATTATTATCTAATTATTTAATGTAGCCTTAGTGGCAAAATGCCAATCGCTTTTGTATACGTTCAAAAGATATTTGAGTAGAGATGCTGACATATCATATAAAATTACAAAAGATAAAAATTACTAATATCCTTTTTTGTCAACTTTTACACCGTCGCGTGGGAATAAAGGGGTGGGAGAGATAGTGTGTAATATATTTGTTACATATAATTGAGACGAGTCTAGATGTTTCGATTATCATCGAATGAAATTGCACGATCATCAGCGTAATATCAATAAAATCATTAATTCTGCTATTGACCGTTAACATTAACAATGTTATTAGTTAGACTGCAAATAATAATTGGTAATACCCATGGTAAAAAAAAATCCAACTGCTATTGAGATTGTTAATGATCATTGGCAATGATAACTGTCATTAAGATTGCTTATGGTATGGATACTGGCACTGCCAATCGAAATTGAGACTATGGTTGTAGGGACTGCCAAAGATTGTTGAGACTATCGTGATCATTGAGATTACCAATGGTCCTTGGAACATCCGATGGTTGTTGAGACTGCCAATGATGATCATTTAGTCTACCGATGATCATTGGAACTGCCAAAGGTCGTTTCATTTTGCCAAAGGCGTGTCATGTTCCCAATGGTTTTTGGGATTGCCAAGGTAACCTCTTGATTGTTTTGTTTTTAACGCTATAATATCACTACACTGGACATTTTTTTACATTCCAAGAATGAACTATTTTTATAAAGTTTTATGTACGAGATTTGTGTGGGGTGTTTGCATGGTGCTTTTATTGTTTCAATGAAAAAGTTCAAATACACAAAAATATAAATGCACATTTATTTTAATGGTTATATATTTATTTTAATTGCATTTTTACACTGTTTACTTTTGAGCACATCAAATAGGCGGTGAATAATTACATATTGTGAACGTGTTTTGAGTTGACTGAAAAACTGGTTGTCAAATATTTTTTACATACCAAGTAAAAGAATCTCCTAATAGAAAATAAGTATTGCTATCAATGAATTGGTGATTATTGTCCAAAAAGCGCGAATAATTTATTGTATATAGTTTCTTTCTTTTTCTATGAAATATTGAAATCAAATTGTTACAATATATTATTTTTATTAACACGTAAGCAGTTACTTGTCTTTAATTTAATGCGATTGGTGACTTTAGTCTTTCATCTGACCGCAATCAAACTTGTATACTATATTGTAAGATATAATAGGTCATTATGAAATTAAAAAAATAAATCAATTTAACAATATTTGATCTCGATCAGGTGGAACAATACATTTCTATCTTGCTCATTAATATAATATTAAATTGCAAAAGTAGATTTTTTTTTCTTTAAAATGAAATTATTTATTTTTATATAAAGTATTTTATTAAATCAATTGTGTTTTCTTTTGCGTCATGTAATTTATTATGTTCTGCTACACGTGGACGTATATTAAAAATAAAAACGAAGTCTTGTACAAATGATATAATTATGAAACATTGTACCTATGGGTTGTATAAAATGCGTGATAGCGTGGCGAGTCCCTATTGGCTACCGATCGGCTTAGTATTAAGCATAATATGTTCGTACGGACGAATGATGTTTCACTATACTATATTTTGCCTTACGTGTCTTATTTTGTAAACAAATATGGCGCCCTAAAAACCAAATTAATGAACAATAAAATATATTCAGAGATTGTGAATATTTTCAATGATAAAATGATCATTGAATATTTAAATAGGATACACATAGTGAGTTAGTTAATTAAAATAATTAACTCTTTTCACTTTTTTTATTATTATTAAAGTTCTACGAAATTTTATATGTCATTTAAATTCATACAACTTTCCTTTCACTATGACCAAAGAGAGAATTAAGTTGGTGATTATTTTTTAAATTAAATGTTGTACCTGTATCTTAGCAATTAAAATGGTTTAATCTAGATTTTTTTATGTGCTCTTGTTTGTATACAAAATAGGACCAGTAAGAATAAAATGGACTGTACATCCGTTTGTATTTCCATTGGTCAATTTACACTTATTTTTACCATTTTTACCAATATTTATTTACTTAAGCCATATATTTTCTGATCATGAAGTGTACTTGAATGAATTTGTACGATTGTCTTAAAAGTATTTTATAGAATTAGTTTATCGTGTGATTCGAAAAGCACAGAGTAAATATTTTTTAACGGAGAGAACACTAAATAAAAATGCACCTTTTATTCAGCACTAGTATTTTTTTCATATATTTTAAAACGAACATATATTTATTTCGTTTCTCTCTCTTAGAATTACTCTGTGGATGAACGACTTCCAGCATGCTCAATATAAAAAAAGGTTAGTTAGTCTATTGAAAGAGAAAACACCTTATACGTTGTGAGCTTTATTCTCGACTGAACGATTTATGATGTATTTGTATATATAAAATGGCCTTTTTGTACTAAATAGTTGATTTTTTTTGGCCTAACTTAGACGTAGGTAACTAGTAGTTGTTGTTTACATTTGTAATCAAAATAAACTGCACTGGTATTCCAGATTGAGTTTTTATTACTTGTCATACAATAATGTCTTCATCGGGTGCTGCTTTTAGTAAGTAATGATTGATGCCGAAACTTTTCTTCGTCAAGCCTTCGTCGCCCATGTAAAATGGACTGTTATCTCGAGTCGGTAAGTAGTAGATTCCGGGTCTGCTGAAGTTGGTTTTGGTGCCTAGAACGTTGCTTTCAACAGCACCGTCGTAACAGTCGCCTTTTCGCACGTCCTCTATGGATTTGCATCGGACCGCGACGAACTTGTCTGGATTGTTGATGGCCGTCAACCAAAATTTAGCGGCTCTTATGTGACTGCATAACAGGAAACAGGGCAGGATGAAGCCTCCAACCATCGAGGGTTGGAACTCACCTGTAATAAATACGAAATTAGGGTTCTAGGAACAAGAAATTTGTAGGAAGTTGAAATTTTTATTCTGCAGGTACATAGATCTAAAATGGCATTTTATAGCATTTATTTTTAGCTTTGACTCGTGCGACTAAATGCGAATTGTAATCGAATAATTGTAACAATGTTAATATTTTGATTGTATATCTAATATTCGGTTAAAAAGCACTAATACTACCTATTATAAAGAGAAGTTTGTAGTTTTTAAAATAGAATTTCAAGACTAAATATTACACCGGCGAAGTCGCGGTCACCAGCTATCTAAAAATAAGGATCCAATGCTTGGTAAAAGTATGTCAGGTGTTATGTTGCTTTACATATTTTGTCGGGCGTTATACCTATTTTTTATTTTTCAACGCGGGCACCAGCTATTTTGTTATAAATAAACATATTAGTAATCTTTATAACCGAATTTATTTCTTGTGTAAACTGTTGAACTGAGTTTTAGTAGTCAAAATTCTAGGAACTGAAATAGGACTGTATCCCTCAAATGTCTGCTTACTAAAAGAAAAGAAAGTTGACTTCGTTTGCTTTTCTCAATACAATTTACAATAAAAAACAAGGTTTTGCATATAATTCTTGTTTTAAAGCACATACTCGTACCTCCGTTGGCATAAAAGTCGACTTGCGCGACGGCGTCAGCTATGCCGAATCCGTCGATGTTGGTATGGAGTGCGTCTACTTTCAGCGCAGCGTCCGAGTGAAAGCGCTCATACCACGGCAGATGACGGAAACAGGGGCCCGCTGGATCTAAGCCTGATAAAATACAAATATCAAATACCTATCACACTGATAACTTGATGGCGTCAATAAATAAATATAATTATAGTCTATGTTATGTAAGTGAACCATTGCACTATTGTAGTCAGTTACTGTAAAAACAGCTAGCTTATTCTGAATTTTCACTACTATTGAGCAGTTCTTCAGTATCAGAAGGTAAACTCAGAGTATACCTCAACGTTCATAGATACTGGACTGCACTAAATTAACAAAGGGAAGAATTTACAAGAGGATATCCTCTACGGATACCCTTCTCTTACGCTTGGTCGTCGCACCCCCCTGCGAAGCCAGCTTAATGTGTGTCTAAGCTGGGTTCAATTGTCATATTAAGCGTACATACTTATTTAGCTAAGGTGAAGAATCACATAGCGGTTTGAAGAGGTGAAGACTAATAACAGTCTTAGGTATATGACTTTAGCTACGAGTTGTAGAAGGGAACCAAAGCAATAAAATTGTAGAATCGAATATTTTTAATACAGCTTTTTCTCGATAAGAATACCTAAATATTGAGTATTTGGCCATTTGGTATAATCAACATTACGTCTAATGTTGATTAGTAAATTTGATATGCATATCAAATACTGATCAACATTAGATCCACACTTAGCCCTTGATTTCAAGCGTCATTGCCTACGTAGAGCGTAAACATACATTACACAATTTGGTATTTAAATAACAGGAAATGTATATATTATGTAGTATCAAGTGCGCATGATGTTATATAATGAGCATAATCGACTGTAAATTGATTTTGTTTGAAAAGGATAATGTATTGAATAATAGACACTGCAATTTAGTCCCGCGTGCAGTTTATTTTGTGTATTATAGGTACGCGAATATCTACTCGGTATTTGTAATTCTATAAACAATAGTTAATAAAGTTATTCAATAAACAAAAATTCAGCCTCAAATTCAAGGTGGTGGACGACGCAATAGGGTACCAATCCCGAAAATCGAAAAGTAGACCCAACGATTTCCGAAGGAAAATTGCTACTCGGATTTTTTCCGTGTTTCGCCCCTTTTTTTTACCTAATTCGACTGGGCTATCATGTCTGCAGTGACTTTATTTACGGACCTACTAATACAATCAAACTTATTTATGCGTAAATTATAAGGGGAACTTCTGGCACATGTTTTTACATTTAATAGAAAGTAAAAACCTTAAAAAACTGTTTGTAAACCTCTTTGTATAAGGTGGTCCGTAGATACTAAACTGTTGTACTACTGTGAACTGTTATTGTAAGGAACCCAGTCTAAGTTCTGCTGCAGATATTTCTTAAAAAAATTACAAACCAGTGAGTCTAGCAGGCCGCCGACCCGTCAGTTGGCGATACCTGACAGCCGCGTATGAAGCTATATGTGCGCCAAGGCTACCTCCGACCAATTCCAGTTTATTTGGCATCAGGCCATGCCTCGTCAGTTCCGAAAGAAAGTCTCCCAGCACCTTACCTAGTGGCTTCGTCAGGCGAGCTGCACTGTCGAAAAGAAAATTTTAGATCCATCCACCAATAATTTTTTATCATCATATTATGTTTCATTTTCATTAGGAGTTAACTATATATAATCATTTATGTTTTAACTAAGAGTTGATCATTATTTTTATTCCATAAATGAGAAAACCTCGACTGGGATTTCAACCTACGCCTGTCAGCATTACAGTAGCTAACCGTTAGAGCCAGTGAGCTATTCTAGTAGTTAGTAGTGGGTACTTTAGTCAATTTTATTTTAAACTTGGAAATTTTAAAACGATCACACTTGGTCCTCTCGCAAAAAACATGTTACCAAGCCTATCCCCATAAACGGTTAGTTGAAGAAGTGGAAATTAAAAAAAAAAACTTACATAGGATAACTGCGGAACAAGACCGGAAATATTTCCAGTAGAATCACATTGCGGCCACGTTCCACATAAGGACTCGATATTGAGCGTACTATTGGCGAGAAAGAAGCGTCCAAGTAACCACTTATTAATACCTGGAATTTTTTTGTTGATTAATACAAAAAGTGCCAAATTATACGCATCGATGGCCTTTAATAATAATTTTACCGATGTATATAAATAGCAACCTCAATGCGTCTATAATAGTTACGCATACTGATGGTTAAATATAGTAGTGACAGAATTAAATTTGGGTCACATGAAACCCATTTTTTAAAGAATTATTTTAAAAAAATGTATTCAGTTTTTCCTCCATAGCCTCAAAATAAAACATTCAAATTATTTTCAAAATTACACATCTCTGGTGCAACTAATATTAGAAGGATTGTGGACAAAAATAAATAAAACTTGTAAAAATTTTATATTATATAATTATTTAAGGTTCACAAAATTATATAGATTAAATTTTGATTAGAACTAGTCAGTATTTTTTTTAATACCTACCAATAATTTATTTAGTTTTAAAAATAAAAAAGTAACACTGCAGGAAACATTATCATTGACAACTTGATAATATTTTGTAAAAAATAAATAAATAAACGAAATGCAAATAAATAATTTTGAATAAACTTTGTACATTGGTACTTAAACATTTGGTAATTTCACAAGACATTTTGAATATTAAAATTTCTTATGACAATCTATTATACAGTAATACTTCGTCTTACACAACCCATAATGGTGCCAGTCAAAAGTTCAAGTATATTAAACTTTTAGCACGTTTTTAATACAATTTTAGACTCATAATATTATACGCTCCAGTTCATATTAGAGATGATTGGATTAAACAGTCTAACGGCTTGGAAAGAATAACTAATTTTAGACTACGTTTTATTAAGGTTATATAAAGTTCAGATATTTTTGTAGTAACTTGATGGTGCCATGGTTTCAAACAACATAAATATTTACATAATGTATTCGTATGTAAGTAGTCTATCCCTTTATTAAAAATCATTGTGTTACATTTCATTTTATTTCTATTTAGTATTAAGTAAAATGTAAAAGTTAGTTCTTTTAGATAATAAAGTCCGATTAATCGAACGAAGGCAGTCTGACCACTCGGTTTCAGGGATAATAATTATCTTAATGCTCTTGAAAATATTTATTAATAGCTAAAAAAATAGTTAACAGGCTAATGTCGTGAACAGGAAACAAAATCTCAAACAAGTAACAAACAAGTCAAGGATGCAGTACACGTATTATTTTTAAATCATAAAAGTTGGGAACAACGTATTCGAAGGGAACTATAAAACAATATACATGAGAAGATTTTATTTAACTATAGGCTGTGCTATAGGTAAGATACGAGTGCATACTTTATAAAACAAGCAATAATCTTTTATATCTTCGGATTCTAATCCTAATAATGTAATAAATGCAAAAGTTTATATGTTTGGATGTTTGTTCCTCAATAACGCAAAAATGGCTAAACGCATTTTGATTCAATTTGCCACTCAGATAGTTTGTTACCTGGATTAACATATTAACATACCTAACAAAAAAATTTAGATTCCCGAGGGATCGTCTAAAAATATAAAAAATTCGGCGCCACCGTGGTCGCTGTGCAATCGCAAGCACAGGTAGTATAAAATAAAAGTATAGCTTAATTTTAATTTTACCTGAGTTCTTCGCCTAAGATCAAGACTTGGCGCTGCGCATTCCGCCGCCCCTTCCACACTCAGTTTACATCTTTTCTCATTAGTCGTGAATATACTGGCTACTGGCCACTGCACTACTACCGACAGTGAGGCTTTAGTTTCTTCCGACAATGTTGTAGAGCGATTCATTCCAGGGCCTATGCGTACAAAATTAGTGAACATTTAACCAGATCATGTTAATATAAACCTTGTAAGGTACCAATATACTTACATGTTAACCTAGTTGATCATAATTGGAAAACAGTCGCCGTGGCGTTATATGAGTTTAAGGTTCTCTTAAGCTTTAAAGCCTTTCTCATTCCTTATAAGCTTTTACTGATACAAGAGAAATCTTAAAGCTTTCAGAGGCGAATTGTAATCCAACAAAATTAGGATCCTTTTCATTTTAGTTAGGTATGTATCTAAAATTCTTCTATTACGATAAATCGATTAATATTGTAATCACTAATGTGCTATAACTTAGTTACTCTCGCACTAATATTTATTTTTGGATTTCTGATTGCAATAATAAATATTAATCTTATGTGAAAAAATCTATGTAATAATAATAATAATAATTTAAGGAATTGTCGTCTATTTCAGGATATACCTATCACTTCTATTCTATCAGATTTTTAATTTTTTTAATAGACCTTTTCATACTATGCAAGTTATGATTGACTATTTAGAAACTGGCATTTCCTTCCTTATCCTTTATAGCGTCTGGCTTTTTGTCTGGCGGCACCCTTATATAAGACCACCGTCAAATAACAGCACGTGTGCTTTTGGGTTTCAGAGATGTGTTCACTTCAGAAGGAAAGAATCCCAGAGACTACTTCCCTATCCCTTCCCAATTCCTTATCTTTAATTCTACTATAGTTGGCAGAGCACTTACAGTATCTGTGGCTGCTTGTGTTATAGGCTACGGTAGCCAAAGCCACCTTCCATCATTTGAACCGTCAGCCTGTCTGCCGATCTTAAATTAAAAATATATCTTACAATCCGCCATGAATCCCGCGGGTGCACCGCCAGGTCCATAGTAAGAACAGTAAACAACATCACAAAGTAAAATTAATACCAACACTTTGAACTTCATTGTCTTTAATACCTACGTGTAGACAAAATTTTTAAAGAAAAAAAAAATTTTTTTTAGTTGTAGACAATTTGTATGGAATGAAAAACCCGAAAATTCGCGTTTAACGACTGCCTTTCAACCACATAGTTAAAGAACTGAATGCTAAACTGGTGTATTGGTGGTATGAAGGTCGCAATGCGTATATAATCCGTAGTTCATGAAACGGCATATGTACACCGAGTTTCCTTGACACAGTGTCGACTGTCGGAATCAGTAAAAGGCGATGAGGTTCTAAAATTATTACATGATATCTCGATTTTTATATAATATTCACATAAATCAGCTAACAATTAAAAATACAGCCAAAATTGGTGTGTAAAACAGGTGTGCCAAAACCCATGGAAAAAAATTATGTATATATTTATTAAAGGTATTAATTGGTATTTATACTTTATTTAAAAAATATATATCAACGTATATTGATAAGATCTATACATATTTTTTATCTTATCTTAAGTAATGTAAATAAAACGGCATCCGCGGAAGATCAGCGTCATGATGATCAATATCATCAGGACTACACGCTGAGCCATTTTGGTACACTTTTTTATACCAATATAATGTATATATTTAGAATGTACTTTAAATTTAAGGAAATTTAAATTTAAATGTAATTCGAAATGTCAATACCAAATATATATATATTTTTTTTCTTCCATTTTTTTATTTATACTTATATAAATAAAAATTCATGTAAGTAGGTATAATTTGTTTGTCCTCTATGGATCCCTCACCCTGAATAAGTTAGTTGAGAACAGGTTAAGACTACGTATAATGTTTTTAAGAATTCCCCAAAAATTGCTTATTATATTTAAAGATCGATTATGTATAATTTAATTTGTTTAAATTGGTTGTATTTACTTTCATTATATAATTTGCTAAAACGTTTTTAAATTGGCTGTATTTTAGCAGAGTTCAGATGATGGAGTGTAATTTGTGAGTTTCTTTGTGTGATTAGAAGTTTTATGGCTACAGTCATTTTGCCTGGAAATTTCACTAACATTAAACCCTGTATAGAATATTTGTATAAAAATTTATAAAATCATTTTTATTACAATTGGCAATTATCAGGTCAAAATGGTTCAAGTAACTGAACCATTTTGACGTGTTAAATAAAAACAAATGTTTACGAGTAAACTTAACGCAGATTGCTTAACGACATTGTTGCACTAGCATTCACATTATTATAATTCTTGAACATTATAAACTTTTGTCTATGTACTTTTAATTATTCATACATTTGAAGGTATGTATTACTGGTTTATTTTCATATATTAGTGATCCGATCTCTGAATCGCAAGACGATAGATATATGCCTTTGAGATGTAGTGCTGGAGTCAGATGTTGCGCATTCCATGGAAGGCCTGAAGGATAAACATCTCTATCCTCAAAACTGTCAAAACTATCCGTCGCCTGCTATCAGAGAGTTCTCAATTATTATAAGCACAATTATTTTGTGAAATTTCGTATACTGTTATTTCGGTAGTATTTCCATGACATGGTTACCTTGACCTGATGCTACACCATTAAGTAGTGTTATAGTCGGATTTTAGTTTATAACTTTTAATTATAGCTTGTATTTTGAAAATAACTACTTATTCCTAATCAATTTACTGAGTTTCTCTTTGAGCACTTATCTGCAATTTTTCTGGAAGTCAGACAAATATTAACAGATTTCTCGTTTCAATAATAGGATCCGGTGTTCGTGTTTCCTCCTCTCAGGGTTAATAATGCACATTGTGAGACGGACACATTATTAATGTAAGTATTAGTAAAGGTTGGAGGCTACGCAAATTATTTCAGACTAATATCCGTAGCTAATATCATAATTGTTAAGTGTCCGTGTACAAAGACATTAGATGTGTTATTAGATTTAGTATTACCTAAGTAAGCGTAATTAATTGAATTGTGGTGTGTGCTTGATTTATGTGAAATTTCTTAAGAATTGTCACATCATAATTCATGAAACACTTTGCACGAAACTGAAAACAAGTTGTTTATGATTGAGTACTCATAAACAACTTGTTTTTTTATCAACGATTTTTTTAAATGTTAAGATGGTCAGACAGCTGACGGTCCACTTGGTCGTAGGGGGCAAACGTCGTCTATAACATAAGGCAGGCCACAGGTGCTGATTAAGGACAATGCTAAATCCAAACCATAGCAAGCTTTTAAAAGTTTGAAAACGTTGTGAAAGAATGGCGATCAACCCTCTTACAGAATATTATTTTTAAACCTAATAAGCTCGGCAGCGAACTAACAGCACCTGTGCCGTTGCTTGTGTTAATAGGCGACAGTAGCCACCTACCATCAATTGGATCGACAATCTGAGGATCTTTATACTTAATATTTTTAAAAAAGGAAATCAAATTATATCAGTTCAATTAGCACGTTAGATTAAAGTAATGATTATATGAGGAAGAACCTCATTATAATACTTAGTAAAAACAATAAATAACTCCGTTTTAATAACACATTCATTATCCACTATATCAATATTTACCTTATACCCTTAAGTGTATTTCTCATTAAAATGTTAAGATAGATAAAGAGACATTTTGGAATTGCAGTCGCGGGTAAATGCTAGCTAGAGTATCAACATTTATTTGTACGAGATATACCTACAGATGATATTCAGTCGAGATTGATATTCTTGCCACACACGGTTAAACGAGTTATCGGAGCAAAGCAAGCATTTGCAATTCATAACGCCTGTCATAGTTTTATCATAAAAAATAAATGTTACGGCACGTCAATGACACTTTGTGTCCGATTAATGCGTTGTTTTTCTTATTTAAGTATTAAAATATATTTTATATTTTAAAGTCTAAAATACTAAGTTGTGTATTCAAATACAACCTAGTATGAATTATTCTAAATTCTGTTGGATGGTTAAAATTACTACCATTTTCACTATTACTTAAAAAATAACTTCCCGGTGGTCATTACAACAGACACAAAATACACATAAAACAAGTTTTCAATAAGTTTCTATTGTGGATAGATACGTTAATTATAAAACAATATCAAATAAATAATTAAGTTTAAATCGTATTACTACTACGATAAAAGCCTCATTATACAGTTAATTTTGTAATGATTAAGTATGTAGTCAAATATTGTGCTTGATGTAGCTTGTAGAAATCGTGTTTCAATATATCGTTTTCTTAAGTGACCTTTGTTTTTTGAAATGCAAATTGGACAATTTGTTTGTTTAACCACTACAAGGAAAGTTTGAAGCTTCATTGGCTTATAATAAAAATCCTCATTTTATAAGCTGACGCTCTATTTGATTGTAGGTAGCTACAGTCTCTACAAGCAATGCCACAAAGTGCACTGCCGACCTTAATGTGATTAAGCATAAAAGACTAGAAATGGGCTCTGGCATCACATAAACACTCACCGAAACAAAACAGTAGGTACACATGCTGTTAATTCATGGTGGTCTTCCGTAATGGGGTGGTTACTGCCGCCAAACGGGCTGCCCAAAAGTCGACTATTATGTCCTTTGAAATGGTCCTGGTTTTTAAATTATTTATTTTATTTTCTTGGAAATGATGTTCTTTTTTTATTATTACACAAATTACAACTTATTTCAAAAACCTTAAAAAAATTAATGCTATCGATTTTATTTTTATTTATATCCATTATAATAATTATATTAACTGAAAAGGTAGTTTAATGTATTCTTGATCTATACTCATCGCGCAACCACGCAGAATGTTATTATTTTCTGTCATGATTTAGCAGTGATAGATTTTTTTTTAATAATCGGAGGTACTTGCGTTGCCTTAATATAAATGAATACTGTCATTTTGTTGTCTAACCACATCTGACCACTTACACTGCAGCACTGTACCTACAGGCAGTGCGACTTGAAAGAGGTTCTCGGTCGGACGTGGTTACGCGTCACAAAACTTTCGCTCAAGACATTTTCTGTTACGTGCGTGTAATGCTCTAAACGTAGATCGTTTATGAACAAAACAACTTCAGTGAAGGTTATCTTGAGAGCGTAAATAAACAATAATAATTCCTTAAAGTTTTCCTTAAAGACGGCATGAACGAGACTGTGATGGTATCTAACTATACATGGCATTGGTATAAGGAGACTCTGAGGTCATGGCTTGAGGATCCAGGGGTCGAAGAGCACGATGGCCTCAATATGACCGCTCTGAAGATGGACCAAGGATATGTAACAGGCGTGTCTGATAGAAGCGTCGGTGTTTATAGTGTTTCAGATGATTGTTTTCGCGTAAGTAAATAATGTCTCGGCTCTATTAAACAAATGTAAATAAATAAATAAATATACTGGTTTAAACTTTGATGATTTTCAGACTTTATTGTATGTTAATATTATTTAATCAAGTTTTATATGTAGGTATAAACTGGTTTTTTTTACCTCTTATCTTCAGAGTCCATTTGAGGTAAATAAAACAAGACATATAAAATATAGTCAGGTATAATATAGGGATGTCAAACTATATTTTGGCTTACTACATCTTGCTACTATAGTTTGGCTTTAAATACTGTTAAGTAACTAGCATCGTATACTTAGTATGCAGAGATAAAAGATTTATTGTATTACAATTAAAGGAAAAATGGTTTCTCGGTTTTCGTTTTTTATGAAGTTTTTAACTAAATTGTATGCTTCAGTGGAGCTTTTAAGATTTAGATGAAAAGCTTTTTTTAAAGTTATTTTATCGTATATACCCATGTATGATTATACGAGTATTAAAAAGTCTACTTACTTATAATTTTTACAGTCTACATTTTTAACTCCTGAAATGAAGTTATCTTTTTGTCCTCACATTATTTAAGAACTCATGTCTGTAATGAGAATTATCGTGCTTTACGTAAGTGAAATTATACATCTAATAAATATTTTCTCACTTATATTTAGTTACTTTATCTGATCATTGTTTTCCGAAATACCTTTATAATTATATTACTTAAACTAGGTATATCTTACAATCTAAGAATGAATGTAAATATTTTCGCCAAAATACATTATGGAGTGGAGGCCAATTGACACCTTTCTATAATTACGCGGAATGAATTGTAATGCAAATAAAAACATGACAGCTTACTTGATTATTTCGTAGTACGGTAGCTGTATTTGATACGTTTATTAATTTACTACCGCAATAGAATATTGCGGGTCAAAATACAGTAGCAACTTGACTTTTTATTTAGAAATATTTAAACATGAAGTAGTCCCTCCACGAATTTTGACTCATTATGGCCACCTTGAAAAATACGTACACTATAACACTTGACTGTTATACTTTAGAAGAGGTACTTACAGACATTTCAATCTTTGAGAGTACAGTAAGAACAAATAGATATAGCAAATGGTAAAACGAAAAGAATGTGGATTTACACTTTGCAATCTATATCTTATGTCACCGTTTCTCAACCTTTTCATTTCCATCCTCATTATAAACACATTTTTTAGTTTTTTCAAAAAAAAAAACCATTTTACACTTGTTACCAAGATCTAAGAAGATTTAGAATTTTTACAGTTTTCAGAATGGAATTAACGACTTTCTTAGCGAAAGTTAATGTCAGCTATTTAAGGCTACTGACAATGATAATGAACTGATTAAGGGGAAATAAACTTAAAAGTAATAATGCCTGGAACGGAATCAACGGGGTACTTCTTCTTCCCTGTCAGTAATCGTACGAGATAATATTTAAAAGAAAGAAACTATTTTCACTTTGATAGTTATGCGTTTTTATTGTAAAGTAGAAATAATATAAAAAAATATGCCTTTACAGTACAATTACTACAAATGTTATATACCATAAACAATTCCGTTTGTTACTGGCAATGTAGCGTCAAATGCAGTGGCAGCAACGAAAACCAAGAAAATTGTATAGATTGTTTTTGCTTCTGCGTTACTGAATGAATTTCCCATACGATTACTTACTAACTAATGTATTGGGTACATTTTTTTGTAATTCTTTGTTCGGCGACATTGAATTTAAATAACGTAAATCATACTTTTTTAAACGGACGTGTGTAATAAATACGTTCGTTCATGCTCCATTGCAACATTTATTTCAACATTGAAATTGATTATATCCGGTTTCACTTTAATGCTGTGAAATTATTTCATAAAAATTATTCACTTAATCTTGTTGACATCTATAAGCATCTTGACATCTTAGGTAAAGTCGAACTCAATAACTTTAAGGTTTTTATATCGACATATATTTTTAGGAAACATTATAATTCTGTAAGAAAGAAATGCACTTTAAATTTAAAATGAATAGAATAGTTAGTTGATGATGTTATGCTAATTAATTATTATCTTAGGATATACAAAGATTTTGAATGATTCTTGGAATGCATCTGAAGGATCTAATATATATGGAATGCATCTACTATATTTTTTTATTATTTTTTTATTTATTTATAAGCAAAACGGTTTCTTTACAATGGAATGACGGGTAATGTCTTAAACCCTTCAATGGAGTTGTCTAGACAATTTATTATACTTTAATTTTTATTTCAATATCATGATTTCAATTAATTATTCTTAATTTATTAGGTATCCGCTCCCGGTTTCGCATGGGTGGATTTTTTTCTGAAAATTACATATAGAAACTTTCCTCTTTTAACACTCTTTCCAATAGTGAAAACCGCATGAAAATCCGTTTAGTAGTTTTTGAGATACATACAGACAGACGCGGGAGGACTTTGTTTTATAATATGTAAGGATTTCCTTTCTTCCTTCAAAAATTGTGGTCACAGTGAATGACCTATAATTATTGTAGTTGTCGATCGACCAGTCATAGGGTGGGATTTTCCTGAGGAAAATACGGGAAAACAGAATGAGTAGGTACAATATAAGTATGAAGAGTGTAAATGCTACGAGAAATATTGTTTTTATTCTTTACATTAGGTTTTTAGTCGCTGTTTTCAAGTTAAATTTGTGTTTATATAAATCAGCCTTCTAAATCCTATAATGAAACGCAAAACCTTTGATCTCGGTAATTTGAAATTTATTTCTTATTAGATTTAACTTCGTTCGCGTATATTATAAACCATAACTTGTGTGTTATTCTGAATTGTGAACTATATTACTGTAGTTTCATCAAAATATTTTCGGTAGTCTTTTCGTGAAAGAGTAAGGAAGCAAGTTTTTTAACGTCAGTATTTAAATAGAAATTAAATATTTACCTATTCAAATTGTAATTTGTTAATTCATGTTTTGTTTATAAATTGTTTGTTATTTTTGTTGTAAATTGTTTGTTTAATAAAGTCAAACATATGACAGGTTTATGACAGGTTAGAAGGGTTTCATACAATGCATTTTATATTTATTTTATGTAATTTTTTTCTGCAAATTCATACGAATCTTCCTTGTTTATCGTTCTTTTTATTAGTGACAACTGTATCAACTAACTTCCTTTAGATGGTTTAAAAGAAGATAATATATACTAGTTATTAATGAAAGAGATGAGAAAATTCTATTTTGCTTAAAAAGTCATGGAATAGTTTGCATATTTTAAGTAAGGTATATAATGCTTTGAGGGGTGACGCAGCAATTTTTTGTTGAAATCAAAATATATCCTTTTTACAGCAAGTTACGTACACGAGCTTACATAAGTTGCTTACATAATTTGACAAGCGGTTTAAAACTTTTAATGAATCAACAGTAATAAAACACAACGGGGTTTATCGATACATTTTATCGATTTCATGTAATAATGCGTATCGGGAACATTTATATTGTATCAGTCTGGTTTCTCTAACAGACTCGCTCGCGTGTATTGAATACTTGACATACATTATTGTACCACTGCCAACTTAATTTTTCATAACTTATATCTGCCGGAATGGTAGCGGTAAATCTTTGATAAAATGCTTTGATTAAATTGAGTAAAACTGAGTGTATTATTTTGTTTGAGTTAGGGCTAGGTCTCATAATAGGAAAATTTATTACCAAATCAAAATTTGAATCCCAAAAGGGAATTTTTGATATAAGTTTCTAAAATATATTATATGTAATATCGATATAATAATAATAATAATTTATTGTTTTTTTTTATATAATATGTATGGTAAAAAAATTAACATTAAGAAAAAAATATATACGATGTAAAAATATATATATAAATATATACGTATGTGAATAATAATAAAGCTTTTATTTCCAAAAACTATAAACTAGTACAACATATAATTCCTATTTTATATAATTTTCATTTTTATAGTTTGGAACCAATCTGGGTATAAGCCTCCTCCATCTTCATCCAGTTTTCCTGTTTTTGGCAACCTGTAACCAATTTTTACCAGCTACCGTCACTATATCGTCCACCCAGCGCGTCCTTGGTCTACCTGTGTTCCTTTATTCTACAGGGCCAGTTCAATTTGTGGTTTGTAGTGTCCATCTTTTATCCGTGTAACGAGATATACGGCCTACCCATTTATTAGTTGTGAATAGGTATTCATGTTTGGCTAGCGTAGGTCAGCTTGGCAGAATACACGTTTTCATTACTGTTCTTTTCATCTCCATGCTGTAATGTCCCTATAAAATTTATTTCTGAGCCCAAAACTTCTTCCATGAAATATTTATCCTTCTGTCGACTTCTTCTTCACTATCTATCGCAATATCGATAGGTGAAAGAAATTTTCGATTCAACTTGTACAAGAGGTGGAAACTTTAAATATAATCGAAATTCGATCGTGTGGCAAAATTCGATCGAAAGTCGATTTTCGATCAGTGGGCAAACACTAATATTATAATTATTTATATAATATTCAAACACTAAGTATTACGTACCTAGGTATTATAATATTCATTTTGCAATACATATAATGCTATCCAAAAATTTATTATGTCTTGTTTGGTCCTTAGTGGTTTTAAGATTATTATATAAAACAAATATTAATTATAGTCTCAAAGTGGCAGCGGAATTAATTTTTATCTTAATTTCGGATTGAGATTAAGATTTGTGAATTGACTTGAACTTATAAACCTACGAAAAAGTAGACACATTGCGCTTAGAATTTTTGGTTTTGTTTCGTTTCCAGTGCCCATTTGAACTTCAGAAGAGTTTGAATGCATATCAAGATGAATCTTGGATCGTTAATACTGCACGCAAAACAACATGGAGAGTGTATGC
The DNA here is from genome assembly GCA_936446665.2 of Synanthedon andrenaeformis. Lineage (NCBI taxonomy): Eukaryota > Metazoa > Arthropoda > Insecta > Lepidoptera > Sesiidae > Synanthedon > Synanthedon andrenaeformis. Next base: position 3,606,489 of record OW387781.2, on the reverse strand, counting down.
TGATATCGATGACCAGTACATCAGTGCAACAAACACAACGTAAGATGTTAAACACTAAATAAAGTTTGTTTCATACATTTCAGTCGATACTTTTAGTGTACGCATAGCCTTATGGAAAATATTGATGGAATTTTCTAAATTGTATACTATCAGAATTATCAATTAATTATAACACTTCACCACTTCAGTTGGAATGGGCGATGTAATGGCCTAACAGATCATTTCTTATTTCATTTCACGGTGATCTTTTGTATGGAGGTGCTTAATGCTACCAGACTGTTCAGTGTTCAATTTATCATTGCATAACCCTTACTATAACGTAATCACACACAATACCATTCCAAAAAGGTCAAGAAAGTCCTTTCCCCTTGTTTCTCTGTAGGTCATTTTAACAAAGATATATCATAACAATGATTAGGTATGTTTAAACGATTTCCTTCTTGTGCAGAAACCTTATGTGCCAATTGAGACCAGAATTGGGAGAGTTCGGTATATACCGACTGAACGCAACCGGCGATGGGTGCAGTATACGCACGATTCGAGAACCAGTTGACATTTATATGCGTAAGTATTAATTCGCTATAAGCTTGGATATGGATTTTGAGCTCTGTCCATTACTGTTTAAAAAATTAATTATGAAAGTAAACAGGTAATATGATTTCATATAGTAAGTTTCATATAAATGATGTATTTAAAACTACCTACGTATGTACACTTCGTATTCTTTTAAATATATATATTTTTATTTCGCAACTCTGCATTTTTTTTATCTCGGATATTTTATCGCAACACTTTTTATCCTTGACACACAATTTCATTATTATATTATCCTTATAACTTGAGAACCGTTGTTTATTTTTAGAGAAACTTGGCTTATTTAATCTTCTGCATTGGCGAATTTCCAATAAATTACGTGATTTTCTATATATAGCCTGTACCACAATGCTCCGGAACTACCGTACACTTTTTAAAAAAAATCTCACTGTTTACTTACATTTTTATACATGGACAAATGTTATGCAGATGTTATACCTATACTTTTGCTTAATTAGATCCGAGAGAATTCGGAGCGCGTCGCAGACATTCTAGAAATTGAATTCTAGAAAATTTTTAAAGTGCCGCTTCTCTACGATGGTTGGCGACCATCAAGGCTATCTTAACCTTGGAAGCTGCTTCACAAAAGAGGAAGCGAGTTCTCATACCAAACCACTCTCTCAACTTCTTCAACCAGAAGAAGTTCTCCTGCCGCTGCTGTTACGTTTTCCTTGTATTTTTCCTCACATCACTAGTTACAAAATATGGTATCTAGAAAGTTAGATGAAATATTTTCTTATATATATTTTTTTTCAATAATAGATTTATGTTTGACTAATTTTTTATGACCTCTTGAATTCAAGACCAATGTACCTATTATGATACAAAATACTATTTAATATGCGGAGAAATCCAATATATAGTTTTATAGTCTAGTTATCCAGTTGTGTTATTCCTGGACATATTAACTCTGCACCTTGTTGGAATGCAAACCGCTCTCCCATAATCCCGCTCACAGCTCTGATTGTATGTAGAGTGGAGAAAAGATTCAAGTGTGACTTAACTTGATCTTAAATTCATTTAAGCATTTAAGTATAAATAAAAAATAAATCAATTTAAAAAGCATAAGCATCAAATTGAATATGACATGTGGGTTTTTTGCGCTTCATGCATTTGAATATAAAGGCTTACAAGTTCCAAAAATATCTGACGATATATCCGAACAATGGAGCTTGAACAATACGGCCATCTATTTAAACCATCCGTTATCTTCGTGTAGGTACAGTTAGCCAATTGGTGATTAACCTTTTGTACATACATATATTCCTATTACAATTGCCTACCAATTAAATACCGTTTTATATTAAATTAGGGCAGACAGACTGAAAGTTCTTTTGATGATAGGTAACATGCTGCTTCTTATCGCTTGTATTTGAAAATTATGGGGACGGCATATGTCCAGCAGTGGGCGTTCTACGGCTGAGATGATAAACACCTGGGTAGATTAGAGATGAGATATGTTAAGAATAGGAATAGTAGCACTTAGTTACTAGTTCTGTAATGTCACAACGTTCTTTCAGAATTAATTTCTAGGAAAACTTTCATTGGTAATGTTTACCTCATTTTAGAGAAAAAAAAAACTAAATATTACTAATAGACCGTTACTAATTATATAAATGAAAGAAACAAATAGGCAAATAAAATCAGTTAAAAAGTTTGTCACGCGCCAAAGGAAAGAGAAATTTGCGAAAATGTAGCGTAACTAATATTTGTTAGCGCTCGCTGTGTTAGTGCTATCAGTGAAAGTTCTAAATCACATTATTTTGATAATAGACTAATTTATATTATCGACTAATAGTTATAAAATGTCTAATTTATATGAATTAAAAACAAAACAGTAAACAGAAACTAAATTAAAACATATTATATTATAATCCTAAGTTAAATATATTTACACATTAAATAATATAAAGCATCGGTCCCTTTGGAAGGGTCCCAAGCATGCTGGCTGCATTACCTCGTTGTATGGCAATGCTAATTTGTTGCCCGAGGTAATGGCCAGCTCTATTATCGCCGGTTATGTCGACCAAACGTTTCGACAAGATGTTAAAATTTTTTAGCGCGTTGGGACCCCACGGACCCAGAGATTCGACACCGAAGGGAATGAATATGTAGCCGGTGCCGATATCTCTGTATTTTTGAATTTTATTATTATTTGATTATTAGTTATTATTATTAGTTATTATTAGTTATTATTTGATATTTTAATATTTTTTAATAATATCTGTATTTACACTTCTTTTTTTTCTTTATTTTAAGTTGTACGCCGCGGTTCATTCCGTCTTTTATTTTAATATAATTTAGGCACATTTTCGCTATTCTCAATAAAGTTCGGTTTTCTTTAATCAGCTGCATTAGTGTTCTCTCTGATTTTGTTCTGTACCTACTTTCGACTCCAAGGTTTATAAAGTAATGTGTAGCCTGAATATCCTTACTTAAAAATTGAACTAATAATCTTAAAGTAAGGGCGTTAAAGTAAAAACACAAATTGTTTAGCCTTTTTTTTATTTAAGGAAATTAAATAAAAATATGGTTTCTGAGTAATGACAATACTTTATAGGAAATTGCACGTGGGTGAAATACTTAGTGGGAGAATACAACACTTGGCTTTGAATCCTTAGTGCAATAAACTTCTTTGATGAACGTCATCCGTTCGCTGTGACCTACAAAGTTATTGAACACATTGTCTGTGTAAGAATAATCAGCTTTGTGTTTAGGTATACCCAAAAATTGACAATAGTCTAACTAAAGTGTCACAGATAATAGATTGATATATGATAACAATGCGCGGGTAAAAATTATGTACCTACATTAAGTATTATGTTAGGATAATTTAATATGATATTTTGGGGGGTTTTAAGGCATACATTCTCGTATGAGATTATTGTATTTTCCATAGATTTCGTAAAATAGGTCCCAGAAGGCCATTCTTTCCTTGTAAACTCTGTTTTCTAAACTCATGTTCGTATCGATCACTAAATATGGTCGTGTTTCGGTCGTTAACGGTTTCCAAGTTACTGGTAACGAATCTGTTTCTTGAGGTGTTGGATTCCTATAAGAAAATAATACATGATATTATGTAAGAAACATATTAATCAATACATTATTTATCAGCTAATGCTTACCCATATTTTATGAAATTCGCCCAAAGTGTTGTAATACGATCAATAATGAGCTGGTCCTCTTCACTTATTTCTCCACTGATGTTCAGTGCGTCAAACAAATATTTAAGCTCATCCGAGTGTCCAGCACCATTTAAACCTGTATTTCCAGTATAGCTGAACATGTATTCGTAAACAGGATTTGCATTCTCATTCAACAAATTGGTAATGGTTCTTTGAATAGGATGAATGTATATAAAGTCAGATTCAAAAATTTCAATTTCGTCTTTTACATCTAATGAAAAAGTTTTATCGCCAATATAAAAGTGTCTTACTATATTTGAAGCTAGCTCAAGCTGTTCATCGTCTAAATTAAAGTTCTTCGCTATTCTAGCTTTGAAAGGATCCTTTTTAAAATAATCATCGCCGTAAAAATTTGTGTTGCTTAATAAGTCTGTAACTTCTTGGTCAGTGTGGCCGATTAGTATAGGAGTATTACGTATTTTTCTTAAATTCGAAAGCGAATATGGATCGGTATCAATAAAGTTCTCTACCCCACTGAAAGATTGTTCTTTACACGGTCTCAACACCAAACCTAAGTTTGTTGCTGCACCAGACACTAAGTTGTGTGGTGTGTTAGTAAGGAATTCCAATGCTTCTTCAGTATCAGTTGTATTTAAACCTAAATACTCGGCTAATTTGATCGCCGCATCCACATCACCATTAACGAATGCACCATCTACAAATGGCGTACCACTTTCTAGGATAACTTTATTATATAATTTCTCTTTTGTTGAATATAAATGATGTATTACAGACATGCTACCAGCGTTCTGTCCTCCAATGGTCACATTGTAAGGGTTACCACCAAATGCAGCTATATTCTTTCTGATCCAAACTAATGCTTCATTCTGATCTTTAATACCTTGATTTCCAGGGACCTGAGGTACATCTAAACATAAAAATCCATATGGGCCCAGTCGGTAGTTGATAGTTACGACAATAATATCCTGCTTCATAAAATATTTCCCATCTTGCTCTCCAGCACTTCCATATGCAAACGCTCCGCCGTGAATCCAAACGAATACTGGCAATGGATTATTGGAACTAGCAATGTTAGGAACGTAAATGTTTAATCTAAGACAGTCTAAAGTTTCGTGTTCATCATTTTCTATCTGAGTTCCTGGTTCGAGATACTGTTGAGGGCATTTGATGGAGTCGTCGTTAGCATTAAAAATTGTATCACCAAAACTTGGAGCCGACCGCGCGGGCTGAAAAATTATAAAATGAGTATAATATTCTATTCTATAGATTCTATAAAATATACTTCGCACAAAAATTAAAGGAGCAAAAAAAATATCCAAATTTTTAGGTTATTTTCAACACACAGTAACTTGAAGACAAATTTTCAGATTTCGTAGAGTGAAAAAATTGAAGGAGCAAGATTTTCGCTCTAAAAAGTTCGTAATCTTTATCAAAATGAAAAAAAAACACTTTTTGTCTCAATCTCAATTAATTCACTCACTTGGTGAATTTAAAAAAAAAAATGATCAAAAATTAAAATACCAGAGAGTAGATACAAAAGAAAACCAACAAAATTTTCGAATATTTTTTGAACTTTAGAAAAAAAATTTTTGAAAGTCAGATCCAAAAACTTGAAGCGACAATTTACTTTTTTTAAATATACTCTACGATAACTTTTCTTCATGTTACAGCCTGTTGAAAATAACCTAAAAATTTGGATATTTTTTTGCTCCTTTAATTATTAGAACCTATATAAAATCTATGTAGGTTCTAATAATTATAAAATAATTATTTTTTATGAATACCTATCATCGATCAGCAGTCTCTCTGCCAGCAGTTTTATTAAGTTCACATTATGGTAATTATAGGAATATGACATCTATATATTTAGATGTCGTAATATATACTTACACCGAATGGATCGTCTAAATCAACTGATGCATAAGGAACTCCCAAAAATGTAGAGTATTGGTTATCTGCAGATTTTTGCCCTCTCACCAGACCTTGATCAATAACAACTAACGGATCAACTCTTGATAAACCATACACAGAATTGAAACATACAATACTTAATAATAAAACAAACATTTTCAAATAATTGTACTTGAGAGTGCTACTCCTTCAATGCGTCTGTGGCTTCGGTTTGCAAGACCAAGATACTTTATCTTGACTTATACTAGATATTTCATCTCGGACAATGAAATGTTCAAGTGCGTACGTATCAAGATAAATTGATAGCAAGGATAGAATTCTTATTGAAAATTATCACGGCCTTAAAATATGCACTTCATAAAAGTAGATACCTGTGATAAAAGTATGATATAAGTAGACCCATACTTATATATTTTTTTTTAATTTAAACATCATTTAATAAATAAATAGTTATCTATTTTAAAACTTCCTTTTTTTAAATTTTGATCCAATTGTCAAAAAAATAATAATATTCTCATGGATTGGATGTGTGAATAGATGTTTGTTACTTTTTCACGCAAAAGGGCTCAACTGATTTAGTAGATACGCAGATAGTTTATTACCTAGATATAGGATATATATATATCTTATATTCTCGAGGGACCATCTAAAAATATTTAAAAAATGGCGCCACTATTATCAACACAAGCTACCGTCGTCACAGCGATAAAGATGTCAGACGTTATATTATTCTAACACCTACTATGTTATATTTTTCATTTTTCAACGCGAAGTCGCGGGCACCAGCTGGTCAGTAATTTTTTTTTCAAAATTCAGGGAAAGTGGACGCCACAAACAACCTCTCTATAACCATCATATTACCATGATATTACCATGAATTGTTACAGCGCTGATTAAAGAAGAAATTCTGAAAAAATATTCTTTAACTGTAAACTTTGAAAACTTTTTTATTCATTGGAAAAAAAAATCTTCTATTTATTACACATTATTAATTTTCAAATTAAACTTAAGTTAATTAACAGTAGTTTAATAAGTAGTTATTTTAAAAATAATTACTTTCCGTAGTTTGATAATGACATTAAAATTCATAAAAGCATGAATACGACCCGCTGACATGGTGATATTTGGTTGTGATGTAATATCAGGCAATATATTCTTGAGTACTGTACTCCGTACTTACGTATACTTATGTTTTTCGTATAAGTACTTTTTTACAATTTTTTTGCGTGATGGCCATGAGCAACAACAGGTTTTCGTTGCATTCGTTTTATAAGTCACAAATTAACGCAGATGAAAATAATATCTAGTTTCGTTAGTTGAACTCAATCGAATTGCATCATTTTTCTTTAATATAGATTTATTAAAATTGTTTATTTATATGATAGACACAATTATAACAAACAATAATTAAAATTATAAACTTTTATTGAGCCGACTTTCTATTAAGTCCAAACTCGCTATATCTGCTGTAATTTGCTGAGGAGTTAGGTGTCCCACAGATGACTTGATTCTGCAGCATCAGGTCAAGGTTACCATGTCATGGAAATACCACCGAAGTAACAGTAATATGACCAATCGAACATATGAAAGTTAGTGAAATCCCTTCGTTAACTAGGAAATGGTCTAACTAGGATTTGAAATCTTCAAAAATTATAGCTAATAACAATTCCGATCACGTCTGCTTACAAACAAAGAAAATCTGTCCACCCGTTTGTGAGTTACGATTCCACGGACAGATACACTGATACACAGACACACACGTCAAACTTATAACACCCTGTTTTTGGGTCGGGCGTGGGGGTTAAAAATATATACTATGGCACTATTGAAAACCCTGTTAGTCTGCTTGTTGCACTGTTCTGTAACTATTTTTATCCTAACTGATATTATAAAAACGAAAATTTGTTTTTCGTTGCGATTTCACGCAATTAACGATTCAACAGATTGTTATAGGATTTTGAGCACAGAAAATTATGTTGGGTACTTTTTCTCAAGAAAAAGTTACTGTTCCCGAGGGACGCGGAAATAATCAATATAGACACTTATATTATATTGCAGCTCTCCTACTTTTGCTGGGGGTACTGTTCGGGGCATGGGTGCTATACGGGATAGGCAGATTGATCATGTCGCGAGTTAGACGCACGGGCAAATTGCGATATGGGGATAAAGAACTGGCCATACAGCAGCGTCTTCGAGCACTTGACACGTTCAGAGGGTAAGTAAGACTTTATATGCATGCATGTTAATAAAATTTTTAGATGTTAATAAATATTTAGATAAATACATATTTAATATTTTTATGCTAACGTGTGACAGACAGGATTACCCATTAATATTTCGTGAAGTTTTGAATGGGATGTAAACACCTTATTAGAAATTATAGCTGTGAAATAACAGCACTTGTGCTGTTGCGTTTCTGTAAGTAAGGAATTCCACAACAAATTCCTTCTGCACCTTTGCCTCTTACTCTTAATCAAGTGCTGCCCGTCACACATTATAACGAAAAATGTCTTTCACAGTCTTTCTCATTTGTTTTTATTGTTTCTGATAGGATGGCAATAGTATTTATGATATTTGTGAACGATGGCGCTGGAGGATACTGGTGGTTGGAGCACGCGACCTGGAACGGATTAGCTGCCGGCGACTTGGTCTTCCCTGCTTTCCTTTGGATCATGGGTGTTTGTATACCACTCTCCATCAAGAGCGCGTTCGCGAAAGGCATCCCACGGTGGAAGATTTTTATGCAAATCATAAGGGTAATTATTTAAATTTCTGTTTCAATTTTCAAACATTATATCTGACGTGTAACCGTACCATTTATATGGTTTCGTTCTCTTTATGTGATCGATGGAGCACCTAAGGTTGAAATGGTCTGTCATACATTAATGTTAAAATAACCTCGACCTTTCATTTGTGTCTATAAATATTTATTGAACACAGATGAAACTAATTTAGATACGAGTATTTCTGTGTTTATTGGCAACAAGAAAACCTTTAGATCGACGAACCAAATTATTAAACCGTCAGGGATACTTACATCGTTTTCAGCACTTTTATGGTTATATTTGTAATGGATATAATAGAATGGATGTGCCTACGTAGACAAGAAATTTTTAAATTACTTTTAGAAAGTTTAATATTAAGCTCGTAAACTATGTAGTTAATTTATTAATAACTTAACGAAACTTTTTTATAATTATGTAATTATGTATGTGATTATAGTTAAGTTGTGAATGAAAACTTATAATTGGCAATGCTCTGTATTGTATGCACTAAAGGTAGTGTTTCGTCAAATCTAGAATGATAATATCCTTGAAGTAATGCTAGGTAATGCTAGGTAATAAAGTTTTTACAACTTGTTTACGATATCGGTAGGACATTTTGATTCTTAACACGCGACCGAGTTCGCTTTCTCGTTGCATAGTTACATCACATTTCGTTAAACTTCCTTAACCCCTATATAGTGTCGCAAGCATAAGTATTATATCAACTAAACAAACAACGAATAGTTAATGTATTTTTTGAGGCATACTTCATTGGAAATTCTACGCTTGCGTGATGTACGTACAAGCTCTCTCTCATCTCAATAGCGGGGATTTACGTTCCGGTATATTCATTTCTGTTTCAGCTCTTCCGTTCAATAAACTATATAGTAAACCATCCGTCAATGTACTATATAATGTATTGTCGCTAAGTTTTCAATATATGTATATTGGCCCTATGACGAGATGGCGATTGGATAACTATCCACTTATATCCACTTATCCTATTATGTTTCGTTCTATGTAACTATTATTCACAAAATTATAGTATTAAATGTTTATTTTCATTTTATATTACTATAAATATGATCAAATATTAATGCTAATTTAATGAAATTCATTAAAGTTAAAATTTAATGTGTAAGTTTAGCTTTAGTGGCATTATTTCAAGTATTATGTACTCTTAACCATATCAGTTTAATAAACCATTTTTACTTAAGGTCTGCATTGACCGGTATGAGGTAATAATTTGAAATAAGTGAAAAATAAAATAATTATGTTATTACAGCGTTCCTGTATGATGTTTTTGTTGGGAATGTCACTGAATACGATATACGGATCGAATATGTTACACAACCTTCGTATATTCGGCGTGCTGCAACGGCTGGCAGTAGCTTACTTCGTCGCTGCAGGCTTCTATGCTCTTACTGCACCAAAATACTACACACCGCCTAGGGTAAGATATTATAATATATAATACAATATGACTTTACACATAATAGCAATTTATGTTTTATTTAGTTAGTTAACTATACTAATAGTATAGTATATAGTTAGGTATTAAATAAACCATTAATTTATGACATAAATACATGGTTATTTCAGGGGGCATGTGGGCAAGCTCTGAAGGACGTGCTGTCCTGCGTGTGGTGTTGGGTGCTAGCCGGAGTACTGGCCACAGTTCATACTGTTGTCACATTTGTCATTCACCATCCCGACTGCCCGTCGTAAGTTGACCACCGTAATTGTTAAGGCTTATAAATCATTTATATTTCTTATCTATCTTATTTGGTAAATGTTATTAGTCCGACACGTCGGACACTACTAACAAAAACTACGAAAATAGTACAAATTTCGAACTGCTAAAATATTTGTGTTATTTGTTTGAATGGACTTCTAAACTACTGAACCGATTTTGATAAAACTTCGTAACTATATGTAATTTGGTGCAACTTAAAAGATATGATAGTTTTTATTTTGAACCCGGCCGAAGCCGGGAGCGGGCCACTAGTAATTACATAAATTTATTAAAACGGAAATTGTAAAATGATTGTAATTAAGATTATAGTCATTAGTATAACTAAATGAAATATTTATGATTAATATACAAATATTTTAATGAATTTATGAGCATATATTATAATAACCTTACATTATTTTATACATACATATATCAGTATAATATCTTTATACAAAATAATTTATATGGTACCTTATGTACCTTACGAATGTGTCGATTCTCAAAGTAGTAAACAAAATGAATGTGGTTATGCTGTTTATGCTACTTATTATATTTTATTTAAATTTATTGATTATGTTTCTCAAAAAAAAAGTTTACAGATTTTTTTATCTTAATTAATTGAAGTACAATAACATACAAGTATTATTAATTAAAACTAAGAAATTAAAACTACTCACTAGAAAATGCTATAAGTAAAAAAAATGCCCCAGGCCATCTCCATCTGGTAGAGTACCTAGCAAACTAAGGGCATTGCCTCGCTGGATAGCGATTTTTTTATCTGATATTTAAATAGTTATTTTTTTTTTTGGTATAAAATTTTTTTTTTTGCTAAAGCTGACAAAACAATGGATACCTACTGTGCTGATGCAACACCAGGGACGTGCAAAATGGAAATATTAATTAATGAACACGATGGGGGACAGAGGAGTAGGCTTTGTTATCCCTTTCTTAAGCACCCAAACGCAATATCACCATTTGGTACTGTTATTTCAGCTTGGTCTCCTATAAGATGATAATAATTTCTGCCATTATATGTCTGAGGAACGCACAAAATTTACCTTTAAATTTATTTTATTTGACAATATTTGTTCTGTTGCGATTTTCAGTGGATATGTTGGGCCTGGTGGCAAGCACGATGATTGGATGGGCGCTAATTGCAGCGGAGGCGCGGCTGGATATATCGACCGCCTTGTTCTGGGCGAGTCGCATCTGTTCCAGAACAGCGATGCTAGAAGGGTATACGGGGGACTACCTACAGATCCTGAGGGATTGTTAGGTAAATCATTGAATACGATTTTATCAGTGTACAACAATCAATACTATTTTCATTATAATGGTACTAAAAAAAAAATCCTAAGCTTAGTAAGATAAGATATATACGCAGATTATCTTTAGATCAACTTTTAAGTTGACAGGCGGTCCACTTGATGTTAAGTGACAACAGTCGCTTATATAATTAACACAAGCAACATGTAGGGGGATGCAAATGCCTTATAGGTACGCTCATTAAAATATAACAATAGAAAATTCTATTAATTCACGGTGTCTACTGTAAAGAGGTTGGTGACTGTCTTCATTTGAGCATATTCTCCGACATGTCACATCATATTTGTTGAAAATAGCAAGTCTAAGTCACAAATTATAACCGTAAAATCAGCGTTTAGGAAATCAAATATTAAAAATTTATCTCAATAAGGAGATCACTTAGTGGATCCAAGTGGACGGAGCGATGTTAACATCTATAATTCTTTTTCTATTGATCAAAAACGTAAACAAATATAGCGTTGCCAGGTTCATTGACCTGTTTTAGAAATGGGATTTGTACATTAGGCATATATTCTCTGAAAATATTCAATAATTTTGGATACATATCGTAAAGAATATTATGTTTAGTGAGTGTAAATGAATACGTGTATATATAAATGTGTAATTAAGGTTAAAACTGGAAAATTCTATGTTGTGAATTGTTTGTTTACTTTTTTGATCAATAGAAATAGAACAGAGAGTACTATTGTTCACTATAGACAGAAAGAGTTCACTGCATTGCGCAACCAGACCATAGACAATCAGTTTTCTACAGAAAATCAAATAATATGGTTTCGTGCGCGAATAAGGGATGTCACAGCGGGTTCTTATCGGCGGTTCTTATAAACCCACGATCTGATACCCATCTTTCTAACAACATCGAAAACGCGTTTGCATCCCCGTAAGTGTTATATCACCTAGAAACGTTTATTCGCGACGATAATCACAGTACGTGCATCAACTATTATTAATCTTATTATTAATTGGTATACCTATGTAACGGTAAAATTAACAAGAGATTGGTTGTTTCGTAGGCTGTGTTACATCATCAGTGCAGGCCTTACTGGGAGTGCAGGCAGGGGCCACGGTCCTGCTACAGCGGTCCCACAAAGCGCGCGTCTCGCGGTGGCTTGCGTGGGCGCTGGTTTTCGCGCTGACGGGAGCCCTGCTGGCCGGCTTCTCGAGGGAACACGGAGTCATTCCCATCAATAAGAACTTATGGTGAATACCACCTTTCATTTTTACATAAATTAATGTTTTACATTAAGGACAAAAAACTTTTTGAAACTTTTATTCCTATATTTTTGTGAGCCACCGTGTGCTACGCTGAGTTTGCCTGTCCGAGGTCTGCGCTAGGTTTTTTTCGGTGAATTATGTTTGTCAGTTATGTCGTCGACTTCTTTGTATACAATTTAAAAAAGTAGATGTATTTTATGTAAGACTAAACTTAAAACATGTTATGATCGTTTCAGGTCAATGTCCTTCGTTTTGGTGACTTCAGCCGTATCTTTGGCTGTGCTGAGTGTGTGCTACACCCTGACTGACGCGTGGCGTATTTGGGGAGGAGGTCCCTTCAGGGCTCCGGGGCTAAATGCCATAGCCTTATACGTTGGCCACTCGCTGTGCTCTCACCTGTTTCCATTTCACTGGCGTGTACCGAATATGCGGACGCACACCTTGTACCTCGTCGAGGCAATGTGGGGTACGATACTGTGGGTTATTATAGCTCACATTATGGCCAGAAAGAAAGTTTTTATTGCTCTGTAAATAAACATTTACATTCTCTACGGTAATGTAAATATTTAAGATCACATAATAAACTAAACTAAAATTCTATTGAAATTATTCAATATTGAAATGTCTGATTAGGTAAGTAGGTACTTTTTCGTACCATAAATTTTTGTAATTTCCAATTTATGGTCTTGTTTAATAAAAATCTTTTTAAGTTTTGACATTCTAGACATAATATAGATAAATAATATAAATAGATACTTTTTATGTGCTAATAAGAATTAAACAAACTATTTCGTAATGCGAATCAATAACACGAATCAATATTATTGAATAAATAAAATCAATATCAATATCAAAGCTGCCTTCACACAATTTTGTATCAACAAGCAAGATGAATTGAGGATTGATCTAAGTGCGATAATATTTTACCTACTTACACTTAAATCTTAAATGTAAATTAAAAGAGTTTCAGACCGAATTAAAATCGGTCTACCCATTCTCGAGTGTTTGAAGCACACACAGACCAACATAACATTAACAAATTTATATATATATACGATAGATGATTGTACGAGTAATTTACTGTAATGTAAATAGTTCATTTCTTGCTGTTTGTATTAGTTGCGCTAGTGATAAGACTGAAACTGCACGAATTACCAGTTGGCACAAAAATATGTATCTGTTTGAGCATTAGATTATGGAGTCAAAAGGAAATTTTTAATGTCATATATGTATTTTTAAATTCATTTTTATCTTTAACTCTAGTCTTGATATATTTTAATAATATTGAATTAAATAAAACTTTTTATAGAAAAAATATTTTTTAATTTCTTTTTATAGAAACATTATTTTTAATCCTACTGATCTAATAATGGGGTTAAAGTATGAAATTGCCGTTTTATTGTAATAGGTACTTCGAATTGACATAGAACCTTCATAGTTTGAGATTTTTGAGTGAAACTTTTTTCATACGGTACCTATGTAGTTCTTCTTTTAAAAAATGTGCAACATTCGATTATCAACTTTCAGTTGTTTTTTTTATTCAGCTTAGACAATAAAGATGGATACTTCGAAAATTCGTGTGATTTTTGAATACGAGTTCCGACGCGGAACTAACGCGGCAGAAACAGCTCGCAATATTAATGTTGCGTTTGGAGAGGGGACTGCTAATGAACGCACTGTGCGATTTTGGTTTAAACGCTTTCGTGATGGAAACTTCGATTTGAAGAACGAACCACGTGGAAGACCGCCCACACAGGTGAATAACAATCATTTGAAAGAGATGGTGGAAGCCGATCCGAGCCAAACTACCCAGGAATTAGCGGCATGGTTTAACGTTACCTTACCAACAATATTGACTCATTTGCGTCAAATCAATAAAATAAAAAAATATGAAAAATGGGTGCCTCATGATTTGACTGATCTGCAGAAAGAAACGCGTGTTGAAACTTGCGTTGCCTTGTTGAATCGATACAGAAATGAAGGAATATTGGATCGAATTGTGACATGTGATGAAAAATGGATTCTTTACGATAATCGTAAGCGGAAAATGCAATGGCTGACCCCAGGTCAAACGCCGCAACAGTGTCCTAAAGCAAAGCTTACCAATAAAAAGGTAATGGTAACTGTTTGGTGGTCTCAGCGTGGTGTTATTCACTATAGCTTTCTCCGATCTGGTCAAGCAATAACGGCAGATGTCTACTGCGCCGAACTCCGAACAATGATAGCGAAACTAGCAGTGAACCGGCCCGACTTATGAATCGATCTTCACCATTATTGCTCCATGATAACGCGAGACCTCATACAGCACGAGAAACCGTTTTAACTCTACAGGAACTGCAATTAGAAACCATTCGTCACCCTCCGTATTCGCCAGACCTTGCTCCAACGGACTACCATTTTTTTTCGTGATTTGGACAATTTTCTGCGTGATAAAAAGTTTTCTTCTCAGGAGGCAGTGCAAAATGCTTTCACACAGTTTGTCGAATCTAGATCACCAGAGTTCTATCGCAAAGGCATAAATGAGCTTCCTATTAGATGGCAGCAATGTATAGATAATAATGGTAATTATTTTGATTAAATAAATATGTTAAATTAAAAAAAAAAAACGAATTTTTATTTTTCAGTACAAATCGGCAATTTCATACTTTAACCCCTAATATTATAGATGTGAAAGATTGTGGGGATATAAGTTTGATACTCTTTCACGTAAAAATTACTGATCAGATTTGGATGAAATTTGGCAAAAAGATAGTTTATTATCTGGATTAACATATGGGATACTTTTTATCTTAGAAAAGTTTTAGGTTTTCGAGGAATGGTCTAAACATATATTTAAGTCGTCTTAAAATTGGGCGCCACCATGTCACGACGGTGATAAAGATGTCAAGTTTTACTTCAGGTGGTTTTTCTTCTTCTTCTCTTTTAAATGTCTTGGCTCCATCAGATCTTCTATGATCATTTTGCCAGTGTCATTTGTAAAAATAGCAATTTAAAATACAAATTAAAATCAAAAGTAGCAAGCAGATTTCAAGTTGGATAAAGTTTAAAATGAAACAAATACTTCAATGATTTGACGCTTTATTAGCAAGGATGACAGTAATATTCGTAATGTCATTGGAAAATTATAATAAAACAAACGATTCAACAAAATCATGACTCAAGGTAACAGCGAAATAGTTTTAACACAAAACTATTAATAAAATTACACTTTTAAATATGTTTATAACAATAATAAATTTACTAGTTCACACAATTGTGTAATATGACAGGAAAAACTTGAACGTTCCCAATGAGATCTACTTTGTAATTTTTTTTATAAAAAAATTAATACTATCTACAATTTCCTAATTTAGTTTTAAGCTAAACATAAAGGTGTAGCTTAGATAATATTGTAAAAGATCCGTGTGTACATCTAAGTAACACATTTCTTTTTACATGACTCAAATTAAAGATCGTCCAAGTTATTCTCTTGAAATGGTAAAACACAAGTCATATTCGTGAAATAGCATTTATTAGAATGAATGTTTGGCATTTTGGCTCACAATAAATGTTATTATGTTTCAACGAATGTGCGCGGCACTCGCGTCACAAAATATTAATTCCATAACTTAAATTAACTACTTTATAATAAGTCGTTTCCAAATAAATAAACTCGGGTAAATGCCGTATTAGGAATTAGATATAAATACATACTTTAAATATGAGTTTAGATTTAAAAGGATACTCTTTTAGTGTTAATAACAAACATTGTATAGAATAAATTCGCAGGCACGCATCGTAGCTAACCACAATACCGTCTCGTTTGGACATTAAAAATATACTATATAGTAGAGACATAACCTCGTATAACCTTAAAAGACACGTAAAACAGTGTTTGTCAATAAATTTCTAAAATTCTATTAGAAAAATCTCCTAAAATATATCTCAATTGTTGCCCTAAATTCACAATAACTAGATCGTATTTTAGCGTTGCACATATATATTTCCACCTCTCTTACTTCACTAAATAGGAAGAACATTTCTTTTTAAAAAACATTATAATTGCACATATACAATAAATAAACCTTTGCGTGTATATTTTTCTAAATACACAGAATACAATATATACACGATTACACACTATATGTATAATAAAATTCTTTAAAACAGGTAAATGTTTTTTGTACAGAATGTAAATATAGTTACAAGACTATGCCGATATCTATGATTAGTTTAATAAGTACAAGAGCTCACTTTAAGTCATTCAATAAAGAATTACATTGGAATGTTTAGCGTTAATGATTTTTAGTAGGACTTGGCTTGTAAAGCAGTGGTCACAATTCGACGGCAAGACCGTAAAAGCAAATAAATACCTTTAAGTTTTAGAGAGATTCTAACAAAAGGATTTGTTGTTTTAAATTTCAATTCTGGAGTTAATATATTGTTAACAGACGATTATTATTATTATTATATTATGCAGTGGCATCGCGACCGAGTCTTGGATAGGTAGTCAGCCTAATGAGGCTAACCCTTATCTCAATAGACGAACTAACAGTCAAAGTTATTAAATAGTCAGACCCTCAATCTAAGTCATTAAATAGTCAGCCAGTTACTAAATATATATAGTGTCTGTTTGACTATGTGGACTATGTAAATAGGAGGACTATATAAGTCTAAGGCTCGCAGTATGACATCAATTTGAAGAAGCAATCGACTCCTAAGAAAAGTCTTAGCATGGTAAATAAATTTTCAAAGCTTGCATTGGTTTGTGCGTACGAAATTTCGCTTTTAATAAAGGTTCAATATTATAATAATTATATATAAATATGCGACATTTATTAATGTTGCAGTTTATTTTTTGAAAAGTTATTGTATAATAGATGACCAACACAATTAATGATCAAAGAGCGATTTCCAATATGAATTAATTTCAAATTTCAAGTATAACCTTAGAAACCAAGTATCTACTCTGAATTAATATGACCAATTAGTTAAACTTTTTGCCTGTTAACTAAAGTCGGATTTTTTGTCTATATGCATAGATAATAATTTATCTAACTAAACAAATTTTATGAGTGCCATTGAATAGATAGACGAGTGATATTTTGAAATGATATAATTATTGATGAGTGAACATGAAAAAGAAATGCAAGAGACCCACTAAGTCCCTGGGAACTTAGTTAGCAAATAAGAAAAAAAAAAGTGGTAATTAGGTACATAACTTTCATTGAAGGCATGCCTCATTTGTACTTGTCGACCTACAAAGTGGTGTTACGAACTGAGATTATTTATAGCTAACGTTTTAATACGGGGACCTTCTAAGAGAAGCCCATACGCAATTTTATGAGACTAGACATTACCGAAAACACTTATTTCGTTATGCAAATCGGTCTTTACAGGTCCTTCAATAGATATACCTAACCTTAAACACAAGATAAAATCTCTAGGACAATAATACATTTCACGCTATAAATGCAAATTCATGGAATTCAATATTACAGAGTAAGACGACTTTGTAATTTCTTTGTCGTTTTACATTCATTATTATGCTACCAAGATTCCCAACCGCACCACACTTTGACGTAATGTTGCTTCTGAAGAAACTATAACGCTCCGTCACGTTATACGTCCATTGTATAATAAAATTTCTCTATAAATAGATGTTAAAATCGATGTTACGTCATTAGGCCGAGTCAGTTTACACATAATTTATTATTATGAAGAATAAGCGAGCTCACTCCGCTGGTAGACACAGCGACATACAAGTATTTAGTATGCTTTGGGTAACAATTACATTCCTTAACCTAAACCGCGCATCGATAAAAAATGCACGCTTTTTAAACACTAAAAGTTAAAATCTATTAAAATATATTACGAGAATTCAAACAACACGTATATAACTATAGTTATATTTTATAGCCCGGAAATTCCCTGCGGCGGGTCCGGGCGCGGTGCTTAGTCGCCGATTTACTATACATATCTAAGTGTGGCACGTGACGCAATACTGACCCAGCACCACATTACTAACGATTCTAGTGAGCAACCGTCCGACGACTGCAACCCTGCCTGCCCGCGCCACTATTGTAAATAACATCCAAAATATACACTCAGAGAGGAGGCGGGCTGCGTCGCCGAACATCCGACAACTGTGAGAACGATCGCCGTTCAAACATTTCTCACAGCCTCATTACAGTTAAAACGTCTGTTAAAACGATCGGGCCGAGTTAACTTTGAGTAGAGATGTCTGCGCGTGAGGCGTGCGGGCGCATGACGTCGCTGCGCCTAGTGACGTCACGCGGCGCGGCTGTTGCACGCGGTGACGTCACTTGCGAGCTCGCACCAGCGATTGGCGCGATTGCGCCAGTTGAGCGAGTAAATTCGCGTTCGTTTGCTCCAGAGTCTCCATCCTCAGTTTGTAATCAGAGTTCTCGGCCACGAGCATTTCCACCTTCCTTTCCAACTGGTCCATATATTCTTTCTTTTTGCGTCTGCTCTCCTGTGCTGATATCTGTAAAACAATATCAAATTGCACACAAGGGAATTTCTAACGATAATGCACCTACATCAGAGTTAAATTAGTTAAAATCGCATCAAAATCA
Organism: Synanthedon andrenaeformis; assembly: GCA_936446665.2. NCBI lineage: Eukaryota > Metazoa > Arthropoda > Insecta > Lepidoptera > Sesiidae > Synanthedon > Synanthedon andrenaeformis. The sequence goes on along the minus strand of OW387781.2, from coordinate 3,587,216 downwards.
GCTGCGTAGTTTAAAAGATTTAAGCGTACATATAGAGGGACAGACGGCGGGTATCGTCTTTGTTTTATACTATGTAAAGATGTTTAACTACCCGAAAATATCTTAGACAAATGTCTACTATAAGATAAATTCTGTCTTTAATCTCATTCACTCTTCTTTTTAGTTCTGCGTATTCACTGGGCGTACCTAAATATTTGATATTCATATAACCCTCCCTGTTGCAAATGTATGATATCAGTAAGTATGCTAAACTGGCTTTGTAATTCATCACAACAGCGTAATTACAACAGTTGTTGTCACCGTTTATAAAATATCATTCAGGATTATAACGATTATAGCTAAGTAATAATAAGCTCTGTTAATTTGCGTGCCGACAGAAGAAACATGTTGTTATATGATAAAATTTACTAATTAAATGAATGCTGCTAGGAGGCCTTTATATCTTTCGGATAGAACAGACGAAATGGAGAATTATGGGACAATGCTAAGAATGGGATATGGGTTCTGGAATCTCTTAGTAATACAACGAAACACTATAATTTTCTTAATCTTATCTTTATCTTTAATGAACTTGTTATCTGGTGATAGACGTTAGTAAATTGAAATACTGAATTGAAAATGTACCTTATTTTTTATTTTCCTCCTGATTTTTTTTAGAGATTTCTCCTCGGCCTTTGTTAGTGGTAAACGCGTGGGCACTGGATATCCTTCTGCCAGTAATGTACGTTTCTCTTCCTCTGTCAAAAGGAGTGTGCCCGTTGAACCTTTCTGTAAGCAATACAATAGAACATTACTGTATTGATGCTGGAGAAAATTTATTACTTAATTTATATTTAATAATATGAATTTAACCAAGTTAACGCTTAAAAAAGTGTATGGGTCAGCTCCGACAAACGACTGGAGTTTACTCCTTAAGAACGATTATAAAATACATAATAAAAATTACATAAACATTTATCATAACGAATTATGATACATGATTACCGGTGCCATCTAATTTTAGTTTCCGAGATATTGTGCTGATGGCGCTAAATTTAAAATTAACGCGTAACGTTTGACATGGGACAATTTTGATTTTACTCCCATGAATTTTCATACCCGGGCTTATATATGAAAATCGATTCTTAAGGAGTAAACTCCAATAAAGTAAAGGTGCTAACAGATTCCCAAAGAGAATGTTAACCAGCGTTTAGGCAGCCTAACTGTAGTCAATGCAAGTAAACCCTGACGCATCTAGGTTCTTTTTCGCTTAGAATTGTATTATTATATTGAGAAAGACGAAGATTTAGCGCGATGTAACCCGCGTATGCGAAGTAACGCGATGGCGTTACATTCTTCGTGTAAAGGTACCTAGATACTTCGTAGATGTTGTAAATACTGTGTATTAAATTTGTGATAGCAGAAGTCGAGAGATTTTGGAAATCACTGTTGAAATTCTCCAGACAAACAGAGATCTCAACAGTGATTTCGATAAATTACCGGTTGGCTGCTTATGAGCGGTGTGTTGATTGGTTGCCGCGAGTGATGCGATACATAGAGGTGGGGACGGCGCGCGGGAGCTGTGGCTGGTGCTGGCGTCTCTCGCGGTGGAGACACTGCGCCTTCGCTGTCAGACGATGACAGGGATGAAGGCGGCGTAGGTGGAAGGTTGAAACCTGAAAAACATAATTTTCATACTAAAAACAACCTATAAACTGACCTTTTACAACAACCTACATAATGATTTTGGTTTATAAAATAGGAAATTTTGATGTAAAAAATTTGGATAAAGATTCCCTAAGAAACAGCTTCTTAAGCCTCAATGGTGGCAACGTAAGTATATGAATGCACAGCCGATTGTGATAGGCCGTGTACCTACTGCACAATGGGTAGGTACATCTAAATTCGTAAGTACATAATGAGCTGAATTATTATAGAAAAGAAAATTTATGGTTTGACTATACTAAGTCCGCTCTTTTTCATACGCCTTTACTGACAGTCCCTTAGTCATCTGCCCATGTCATTCCCACTTCAGGTTGTTGAAGTTTAGGTGCAAACAAACCGCATTTTGGATAACGCTAAGAGTGTCGTAGTGACTGGTGATGAAACAAGCGATTATCAATTCCCGCTAATTTCGTCCGGTTGTAACATTGATTACTTTAACGCAGTCGATGTAAGGACTGTAAAAGAGCTGTTGCAATCCTGACTGTGTTAAAGGGCATCAGTAGCCTTGTCTTAGATAGTCAAACTGCTCACCTGCAAGCATTGTTTACAAATGAATTAAAATCTTACCATTGCCACTTGAGGTAACTTTGATAGACAATTTGTTAGAGCTGAGTGTGGTTGCCAGACGCGGTGCGGCACTGAGGAGCAACTGTGGTACACCGGCTGCGCCTACTTTTTGTAGCACAGATTTTGGCATGTGAATGGTACCCGTCTGAAATTCAATATAAACAAAAAATGAAAAGCGTAATAATTATAAGTTGAGCAATAATGAACTTAAATTTGGAAAATCCGCTGCTCAAGCCACAAAAAAATTAAAACATTCTTCAGTTATACGTAACGGGTATTTATTCAGTTGGTATACTTAATACATGTGTGTTACTGCAAATTTTTCTGTTGAAATTTAATATAAGATTTGCAACAAAAATATTTAAAAAAAATAGTTTCAATACTTTCAATTCAGGAGCTATTGCCATCAACAATAAAGTAACTGTTTTTGATATTCAATGAAATGTATAATGAAAGCCCATCTGCGCGCATATTTCGAAAATATAATTTTCATTCATTTATGACAAGGTCGACAGACAGGCTGACGGACAACTTGATGTTAGATGGCTACCGAATTTTGAAATGTTTATTTGCAAAGTTGACCCTGTCGGGAATCGAGACCCCTGAGATGGAGTGTTAAGGCAAGCATGGGGCAAACACCTCTCACTCATCCGAGGGACACGTCAATTTTTGAAATTTCAATTAAAGTTTGTTTTCTTTATAGTTAATTGTGAAATGAGTTTTTTAAAATGTGTTAATTAAATTTTATAATTCGAATTATACTATATTAATTCAATACGAATTCGATATGTTTCTAATTAGTTTAGATATATGAATAAAAGTATTAATACTTTCAATAATTCCGAAGTGAAAGTTGCAAAGTCAGTTCTATAAAACTCTCAACTACCTAGTTGAACTCGGTGACCCTTAGTTTTTTTAGATCGGTCTGGAGTCGTGATCGAACATTAAAAAAGAAAGAAGTAGGGTCATGAGAATTGTTCAAACCTTTGACTGCGGACAATTTTTTATCTATTATACATTTTAATGTTAGCCATAGAACAATGTCTTTTTGGTTCCTAAAATAAATTTATTTTATCAGCATTTTGAATGAAAACGATAACATTTTTAAAACTACAAAAAAAACCTGTTTCTTTGCACCATAATTAATGTGTAATAAGGAGAAAATGATAATTAATTTTACGATTATGTTTCTTAAAATCGTCGTCTTGGTAATTACTAATTACAGCCATTTATCATTAACGAGTTGTTTAAATTGGAGCCTAAAGCATTAAAAGGTTATCAATAAAAATAATCGCAGTACTAAAAATTAAAGTATAAAGAACTTTAAGCGTTTATAATTGATTGAAATTTTATTATACATTATTTTATATCTAAATACTTGGGTTTAAGACGACATAGACAAGTATTCAAAAATTATCAGCGTCGTTTATCCATTTTGTTGTGCGTACTCTGCACTAACCAGAGTACGCATAAACTATATTATTTTAAACTTGTAAAGTTTCTTAAGAATCTGTTCAGCAGATCTTCACAAACTTTTGCAAAACTTTGAAGAAAAAATGTTCAAAATTTTGCTACAATGAAGTTTTACTCATATATTAAATAATCACAATTTACAATTTATAAAAAGGGTTTTGTTGAGATTTTGAAATATGTCGAGTTCAAATAATAATTTCATAGTAAACATAAGTAGTTTCTACGCCACCGGAAGTACTAAGTAAACACTTAGCAGGAAGTATTTTGTACGTACTTTCAGTAATTGCTTCAGTAATCGACTGTTTATTAACCAAATAAGACAACCTCACAATTTTCCTCAGAGGTGAAGTGTTTTAACAAACGTCGGATTGAATTATCTAACTTGGAGATGGAATAGGTAGAAAGGAATATAATAAACATGTATTAATAAAATCGTAAACGAGCCGTGTCTGTACATTATTATTATAATTAAAAAAAAAAACAATTTGTACACATATATATGTTACCGAGGTTAAATAAATAGTTTTTAGAATTTTTGTCACTGCTTAGCCGATTTGAATGCGGTTTGAACAAAAAAGTTGTATCTAACGAATACCGAATACCAAGTATACGATATTACGGGTACAGCAAGTTTTTCTCAATATGTTATACTAGCTGTTGCAAGCGACTTCGTCTGTGTAACTTTATGAAATATCTTACTCGCTGGTAATATAGCTTTCTATAGGTGAAACAATTTTTAAAAACTGTCCAATAGTTTTTGAGTTTATTCATTACAAACAAAAATACAAAAATAAAAATCTTTTCAATAGATAGATGTATTATTAGTATAGATAGGTTGAGTCAGTTAATAGATAAACTTACCGTGTGGTCAATAACATAGTCTAATTGTGTGACCGGTGTGCTAGGAATTGGTGAAGGTGGACAAGATGACGCTGGCGAGTCTGGTTCAGATTTAGGTTCTTCTTTTACTTCTGTCATTGGAGAACTTAATCGCCGTCTGCTGCTCCACGCACTAGCGGGTATAGCTGGGTAGCATTCGTCTTCCATATCTGTAATAATGGAAGACGCTTATAAATGTCTGTAATTTTAAAACGTCCGACGCCAGACGCAAAAACGGGGTGTTATAAGTTTGACGTGTGTGTGTGTGTGTGTGTGTGTGTGTGTGTGTGCGTGCGTGCGTGCGTGCGTGCGTGCGTGCGTGCGTGCGTGCGTGCGTGCGTGCGTGCGTGCGTGCGTGCGTGCGTGCGTGCGTGCGTGCGTGCGTGCGTGCGTGCGTGCGTGCGTGCGTGCGTGCGTGCGTGCGTGCGTGCGTGCGTGCGTGCGTGCGTGCGTGCGTGCGTGCGTTCGTGCGTGCGTGCGTGCGTGCGTGCGTGCGTGCGTGCGTGCGTGCGTGCGTGCGTGCGTGCGTGCGTGTGTGTGTGTGTGTGTGTGTCTGTCTGTATATCTGTGTTACCAATTTTGATCCGTTTTTTTTTTGTTTTAAGCTGACGTGGTCGGGATTGTTCTTAGCTATAATTTACGAGTTTGAAGACTATCAGATCATTTCCTAGTTAACGAATTGATGTGAAGTTTGGTATACTGTTACTTCGGTGGTATTTCCACCGATTCGGTGGTATTACCTTGTCGTGATGCTGCAGGTATTTCTTGTTAATAGGTGCCGGGATATAGGATATCCTTTATATAAAGAGGAGGGTAAATATTAGAAACTTAGTTAGACGTGAAACGATATTACGGTTACATCATTGAATATTAAAGAGGAACGCATGATTGACTCATTAAAAGCTAGTGCCAGTTATTATGTGGAACGAAACGTCGGCTAATTAGGTTTTGTAATTGTGTGTTAATTTCCTATAGTAAATTAGTAATTATCAAATCAGCATATGTTTTCAACGCCAAAAGGTGAAATCAAAATGTAAATTTTCGCCATTTGAATTATTAACTTGTTTATTAAATAGCTTACCTATTTCTGTAGCTTAACTCATTGTTGATATCTTATTATTATTTTAATATTTCCAATATGTATAATAGATATTAAAATGATTAGACTTTGTGTGTATGTTTATCAGATATGTTTATGGGATTTTTTTATTTTAAATTCAAAGTGGATTTATTTCGTCAGTGAGATAAATCTATAACTAGACATTATAAATTGAAGTTCATATCCGCCTCTGTCTGTTTCACCGCTAACTTATTCTAAACCAACGAATATGATTCTTCTCCCAACGGATTTTGATACGGTTGTTAGTAATAGAAAGACTAATACGTGTATAATTTGCAGAATTTTTTTTCCTTCTAAAGCCGGTCGCCAGTTTTAAATTCAGTTGTTATGGAGGTAATGCAGAGTAAGAAGTCAAGCTGTAAAATATTTAGTTAATCATTGCATTCTTTGAAGTTGCTAAAATATATTAGTTTTCACTCGCACTACCATGAGGTAATATTAATATTTGTACAGTCTGCTGTAGCCGCTACAGGATATTAACAAGACACTTGACATTTGAAGATGAATCATTAGTGACAACACCGGGCGTCAACCCATGAGCCATGAATTCCTTTCACCAATCATTGGCGAATAGCGCGTTCACGATTAATTTAACGATTGGCTTGTGTAACGATAAACACTCTAAATAGCCTTAGACCCAAGAAAACCAATACAGTAAACGTTGTAAAATAAATAAGGCGCTTGAATTCTATCTTAATATTACATGTATAAATAAGCTGTCGCAGATTTACGTTCGCAGCAGAAGTTAATGCCTGTTTTGTAAGCCTGCAACAATAAAAATATCTGTGACATTTTCAAAATTACATAATTTTATTGGGTACTAGCTGTTGCACGCGACTTCGACCGCGTAACTTTATAAAATATAACCCATGTTACTCGCTGATAACATAGTTTTCTATGGGCAGGTGAAAGAATTTTTAAAATCGGTCCAGTACTTTTGAGTTTATTCATTACAAAGTACAAATCTTCTCCCTTAACAATATTAATTATATTACATGCTAAAGCTTGTCTGTGGCCTCACGCGTGAATACATATAAATTTCCACAGACCCATAGATGTGTGTGGCAGTACTTACACATTTTCATTAATCTATAAATATAAACCCTCTATAAAATATCCTATACTGAAACCATATATACAACTTAACAACGGTTTACGCATATCTTGACAAAATAGCTAGCGCGTTGAATCGACTGACACAAAATATCTTCTCTCAAATAAGTACTTTTTTATCGCTTTGTTGAAATAATCCATAATTTATCAACCGATAAAAAAGAATACAACAAAATGTAATAAAAAGTAATCTTCGACTATTTCATCTCACATTCACGGTATGTAATCTAGGAGTTGTAAAAGCACGAATTACTTATCCCATATTAACTGTTTTCATAAATTATCTACTGAAACATTATCTATTAGTACGTGTTCGATATGACATGTAATGTTATCGTGTTGTATTGCGTGCTTTCAAGATAGCATTCTCATTTCTCGTAATTTTTTATCATTTAGTGTTTTGTTAACAACATTTAGTATCATTCTTTTTAAACTTCTTACAAGTTTTACGATCTACTACTTTCTGTCGCTAGCAGGTCTGCCCGCGCCATCTATTGAAAATTGCAATTAAACTTAAAAACACTATACAGATGTACAGCGCCATTTACATAATTCGGAAATAAAAGTGTGAAAAATATTACATGAAAACTTATAGAGCGGTCTAGTGCCTGTTTTCAGCAATAGGTACTTAGGGTTAGGGAATAGGTTTTCAGCAATAGGGGTTAGGGAATCCTGCTTCATGCAGGATTGTGAATGTGATTGCCATGAATGGCCGGCGTTATGTTTCCCAACCTCTGGGAGACTGTTGGTAAAAACAGACATAAATCATATATTTTTATTTAGGAAATGAGCTGTGTGTGTGCCAAGTTTCTAGAAACTGAAACTATACTTTTCAATCTTTGTGGGAAATCTTATTTGAAAATTAAAATGAATTGCGTCGTATAACACAATTATTGATGAATAACTATCATATCTTTTTTTCTTGCGATTTATTTGTTTCTTCTGCAAATTAAAAAAAAAAACAAATCACTTTAAATTCATACTTATAATGTATCCATGTATTGTTTGTCTTTCGATTACAATGCCATAGGTGATTCAGTGGATGCTTACAGTTACAATAACCTTGTGTTTATCGTAAGCTTTAATCACGACAGAATCTTAAATTTAATTACACGCAATCAGTATTCGCATTCCTTTGTTTTGTTAGCACTCAGCACGGTGCTTACTCGTATCCCTTCATCATAAAACTTCCTTCAATCAGCAGACAGATAATCATAAGGCCTTGATGTAAGTACCTAACTTAATTGTGTTTTTCTTTGAATGATGAATTATTTCATTGTTTATGGAAATCTTATCACGACCTAAAATTAATAAAATAAGAGAGCAGTAATTGCGTATCTCTTAATCTTAATAATATTATCTACAATTGCGAAAGTTTCTGTGTTTGGATTTTTGGATGATTGTTAGTCACCAATAACGCAAAATAGGCTGAACCGTATTTGAATTAAATTTGGCACAGATATAGTTTATTACCGAGATTAAGATACTTTTTATCTTGAAGAAGAATTAGGTCCCAAGAAACGAACTACAGCGCGCACGAAGTCGTGGGCACAGCTAGCATGTGAATAAACAACATAAATGATAATTATTTATTTAATTGTTCACGTTTTAAGTGTCTACGTCATAGATGGTCTTCCGTCTGCACAGTGTCTACTTCGAGTAAGATTTTTATAATTAGATTCCACTTGTAAGACATCCTTATTGTGAACGCAAAACAATTCTAACGGCAAACAACGTACCTACTCGTATCTTTCTTAAAAAAAATCAAATGAAATAAATGTTTGCTCTCTTAAGCCACGCAATTTTAGAAATAAAACTTAAAAAAACATTAAATTCCGTGCAACAGACTACTCTTTAGATGGGAGACATAGGAGTCATTTAGGTATGCATTATCGTTGAAATAGTTATGTTAGTATAAACAATAGGGCAATAATGACACAAATTGAACAGAACATAACATAATACACCGAAACACACGTGCTCCTATTCTTGTAACAAGGTCTAGGCTGCCTAGCTGATCAGTAATAATATCTTGTAGCGATCCTATTATAACTTTAAAAGCAATCGCAGAATTTATTTTAGTTCAACTTTTAACTGTCAAAGTATCTTGAATTAATTTAAAAAAAAACCACTATTTACGACAATACATTGGAGATTTGTTTGCTAACAGTTCTAAAGTGTCGCTTATAATACTGAATTGTTTTATTGAACGTAACAAACGAACAGAACAAAAATAAATATTTTATTATATTTTTTTTAATATTTTTCAAATAAGATAAATAAAATAAATAAGAAATAATATCAGTAGAACTGTTGCTGAATTATTCTGATGCATGTGAAATAGCATTGACACAATACTTGTTGTATGTGGGCAACTAAATTGCAGGTCATGTCATGACAATGTCATTATCAGCGGCGGCGCATGCGCGGCCTCGCGGTGCATGTGTCAAATGTTATCCTGTAGGCGTGCATACACAGAACATGTGCGTCGCATGAGGCTGCGCTACGCATCCAATCCATACGTCATACGTGACCACTTAGCTTTCATGAATTAGGGACGATTATTTTTGGGAATTTACAGTATCCGTATCATAGATATCGTACTTTTAAATTATTGAATTCGTATAAAAACCTTCCTTCTTTTCAATATTGAAAACCGCTTTAAAATGCGTTGTGTAGTTTGAAAGATCTAAGCGTACATGCATAATGACAACGGCGGGAACTCGGGAAGCGACTTTGTTTTATACTAACTAGATCTTAATGTAAAAAAAGTCTAGTTACTGTAATTCTCAAAACAAAATTATATATTTGGTTTTGGTTTTGGTTGAACATATTTGAATTAAAACTTGTCACACTGAAAGATCACTTCCTGGATTATGCATAAGATACTAAATGTGACATAAGAATATACAGGAATTAGTTACATAATTAAATCACAGATGGCGCCATCAATAAAGCAATAAATGATAGCCTTTTTAAAAGAATATTATTATATAATCTGAGGTAAAAGCGTAACAACACTTTGGTTTAACTTATTATTTTGTCGTTAGCAGAGCACTAGGCCACAGCTAGTATAAAATAGTGGGATAGTTATTAAATCGTCGGTGACGCCATGTTTTTTTTATTACAAATAGAGGTTACGGAGATGTCAGCTGTGGAAACAAAACTGCACGCCTTGACCAACTGTTTTTACAGGCGCACAACAACATTTTTCAACAAATTGGTTTTAAATGTCTATTGTAAAATTATTAGCCGATTCTATTTAATGTTAAATAACAAAGTAATTTTCATTTTATCCCTTTATTAATAGTTTTTTTTTATTGTTTCGAATCGAGTTAGAAGGATGGTACGCTACCTACTCAACAAACGGTCTCATCCATATCTATAATTTATTTTTGTTAGATATTGTTAGATATCTAAAAAAAAATGTCTAACTATGTTATTATTTTTTTAAAATATTTATCAATCTTATTTAAAATAAAATCTAATCCTAAGTTATATATATTTACATAATTTTAGTAACGAAATTATTTTCATGCATTCTAGTGCTAGTCTTAATATAAAAAGTAAACTTTATACAAATAAATATAAAACACAAATCATTTGACATAGAAATTAACCCATTTTCTATCTGTTATTGCAATAGATTCTAGTTACGTATACTTAGTATTACGAAAATAGGTTATCATTAAGGAAAAGTCAATTATAAACACGAGCCGCGAATAACATTGCGTTCGCGATAAGTGATGATTCATTAAATCTAATCAACAATATTGTTTAATATACTTTGAATTTTTTTTGTATGCAAGTATTTTATGAACGTGTTTAATTCCTGTTTAGTACATTTCAAGAAAATCACGTAGCATTCACTTCATGTCATTATTTAATTTAAAAATAAGTAGATACAATAATCACAATCAGATATTGTGTAAGAGTTTTAGGTACTTATTCATATAAACTTTGTTGAACACGATCATAAAAATATCTGCATTTCTTCACAATTTTGTTATTTTGAAACTTCTTGTAGTCTTTGTCAATCACAATTTTAAAAATGTTCCATCGATCGATATAACATAATAGACAAATTTTCTTCAAACCTCAGAAAGAGGAAAGTGATGAAGGGAAAATATTTTTATTTTATTCTAATTTTGATTATATTGTATAGTGTTTATATGAATGTTAAGTAAGTTAAGTAGACAACATTAAAGGAATCTGGTGAAAAATGGTTACAAAAATGGATCAATATCTACTATAATATCTACTCGAAAGTATATAAACAAATAAAATTGTTAGAAAAAGCATAAGATGCAACATATGCAATAGATGCAGTACAAGGCTGTTATCTCCACAAGTTTGAAAGGACAGAGGTGGAGAAAATTGCGTTCATTAAGGAAACTGCTAAGTAATATATAACTGAATTCACGTATTGTATGCCCAAATTAAAGTGCTAGAAGTTGATTGAATACTTTCGACTATATAATAAAAGTGCATTTTACATTAATGTTTTTATGGCATCAGATAAAATACAACACCTATTCAAGCATCCGCTACAGTGAAATCAAATGTAGATAATTTTTTTTAAATATGATATAGTTCGTATGTTTCCATTGGAGGTCGCAGTTTGATGACAATCACACGAAACTATAATGGTATGCGATTAAATAAAAATGCTGGTCTGCGTGACTGATGGGTGGAACCGGGTTGAACACGTTTCAGTCATTTGTAAAATTTTTCCATTTCAAATGAGCTATTATTAAAAACTATATGAAATCTAAAAAATATGTATTATTTTAGTTTTAAAAAGGAAAATTTTAAATAATAATATTTTCAGATAAAGTTTGGCAGACAGGCTGACGGATCACTTGGTGGTAGGTGACCACCGTCCCCTACTAACACAAGCAATGCTATCATGTTTTTTTTTAAGTATCTAAGGTTTTTAAAAATCGCCAGCCACTAAAATTAAATAGCAGTTCTAAGACGATATACTTTTCAATGTGTGAAAAAAATAGGAAAATTAAAACAGTATTCCGACGAGTTTACAATAACTTTCCTACAACTGTCAAGTTATCATGTAGCAAGTCGCCTAACAGTAGTTTTTATTTGATAATATTACGCGTGTAAATATTATTTACCAAAATATGAAAAATACCATATTTGTTAGTACAGTTGTAAAAATTTCAATACAGGTTAAGAAAAGAATGATATATGTTAAAAACAATTAAATACATCTACGGTCGAAACTTTCCTTATAATATTTTATTATGTGGAATTTTGATAAACAAAAGAGATATTATTATTATAAACACTATTAATACATTCTATTACTATATTATATAATCTATAACATAGTAAGTGTTGAGATTGTAGGGTCATTTCACCTACTCTCGCAAAGTAAAGTAAATTAAACAAATAAGGTGACAGGGATTGTTGTAAGTTGTAATAAAGTTAAAAATAGACAGAAATTTGAAAAAATATTGATCGAACCACAAAAATTCATCTACATATCTTACCTATAGTACATATTATAAAGTCGCTTTCCGTTTCTGCCTGTTTCTCCAATAACTTTTTCCAAACAACAACGTATTTTGATACAGTTTTCACTAATGGAAAGAGCGATCAACGAGAAAGCTTTGTGTGGATATAATTTTCAGAAACAAAAGGCATCCGTGTGAAACCAGAGGCGTGTCGCTAGTTGTGTCACGAGTATTGGCAATAATAGTCATCGTGTCTGTTGATTTTCACGACCATTGAATTTCTAAATCAGACACAATTCCGTAAGTAGTTGAATACGTCGAAGCAAACTTGTGTATTTTTTATTTTTTTATTTTTTTTCCAATTTTCAAGGTCTGCAGCGCACTAGTACTCCCCCACCCACTGGCGTTGTGTCCTTATGCAACGGTAGCCACCTACCATCAAGTGGACTGTCAGCCTGCCTACCACCCTGAATAACATTAAAAAAAGTTACAATTCACTCACCGTCAACTTTGGTGTTATTGGGCGAAGCGGGCGCTGATTCGACATCTGAATGTAGGCTGTAAGAATGCTCCGTTTTGATTGGTACCGCTCCTAGTGCCGCGTCTGTCATCAGTCTGTCGTGAAGGACTACTCCGGATTTTGAGTTTCGCTCGATCATCCAATCGGTCATCTCTGTGTCCTCGTCGAGAACATCTTTCATGTCCTGAATGAATGAAGTTAAAATTAGTCTTAGTAGAGATTACAAAAATGATTCAGTTTCTGAAAATAAATATATGTTATTCAGTACAGACAAAGCAAACTGCAGTCAGTCGAACCATCCTGTTGCAAAAGGTAAACATGAAGCAACAGCAAGAGTTCTGTTGTGTTTCGGTGAGTGAGTAAGTGATGCCAAAGTCTATTCCCATGTCTACTATTTATCTACTATTAATGAAAATAATAAAATATTTCATGTAAAGAAATCAAGAAAAATTAAGATAAATTTATTTGTTTGGCTTTTATTCTAAAAAAACAATTACATCTCTATTAATCGGTTCTCCACTGCAAAAAGTAAAGTTATCAACTTAATTCTACACGGTTAGTTTACAAACTATACAAGGGGATTGTATTAGTTCGCAGAGAACAGGCAATTGTGTTTTAAGCCCACAATGTGACTTGTTTAAGTTGTGACATATGCAATCAGTTTTAAGCCGCATTACCTACCCCGGGGAATACCTACTTTGTTGGCTGCAACAAACTAATTAGATTATTAACCATTTACCGCATGATTTTTAATATGTTTACGAGCATGTCAACAAAATGGGGGAGTATTAAAAGAAATTTACAAAATCTTTATTACATATTAGCTGTTGCACGCGGATTCGCCCGCAAATATATGTTACTCGCTGATAATATAGCTTCCCAACAGTGAAGGAATTTTTCATATCGGTCCAGTAGTTTCGGAGCCTATTCGATGCAAACAAACAAATCTTTCCTGTTTATAATATTAGTATAGAAACTAGAATGGGTAGAAAAATTATAATTCGGTTTTCACATATGGAAAAAATATTTTTATATATAAATATTGCACCCCGGCCTAAGCCAGGAGCGGGTGGCTAGTATGATTTAAAATCCTTTTATCCCTAATAAAACATTATTATATATCTTTAAAAATTTATTTATACAATTTATATAGTCATTATATAATCTCTGCTGACACAGTTAAGCTTCAAATCTTTTTATCTTAAAAAAGATTTAAGTATTGTGGAAATATTTTTATGCAGATTTTTATTATAAATTGTAAGATAATAAGTCGTCAAAAACGTTATATGTTAAAGAATTTTAAGCAAAATAAATAGCTCTTTCATGTACAAATATATAACTAGTCTTTCTATATGATTGGTAGCATTAGTTAGCAGACATATTGGTTTGATAGAGCAGCCAGTGCTACGAAATTTCACAAGCTTTTAAATTGTAAATCTTACTATATAATAATGCTAAATAAAAATGATAATATTTATTTCGGAAACTTCAGGTTAGTAAAAACTTGTATACATGTCTTTACTGATACTTTACTAAAAAGTATTTGTTGAGCAAGCATCCACGATTTCACTGGAGGAGAGTACAGTCAATTAAAAGGTAGTACCGCACCCTCTTTAATTCTTAAAATTAAGAATTTAAGTTAAGTCAAGAGTCAAGAGGACATGGCAGAAATCATTCCTATAGAAATTATAGATTTGAACCAACACAATCACAATATGACCGGAGGCGAGCCATTCGACAAAAAAATGTTTCAGTACGCTCAAATAATTTGAGTTTATATCATAATTGGCAATAGAAACTCAAACGTAACTAACGATTTCCAGATGTAAAAATCCTTGAAGCAAAACATGTGAGGTCAGTAACACTATGTATAAATTCACGCATCTCTAACATTCTGATTAGCGCGAATGCGGCCCTCACCTTGGCCGCGACTGCAAATAGGCGTCGCACAAAATAGAAGAGCCGAATCGTGTGAACGAACGGCCATGATTCGGCAACACGGTCGGCGACCCCGACCAACATCTTCTGACTACCAAACAACTTGATAGTTTTTTAAGATAATAGATAACAGGTAGTCTGATAGTCCAGCGGGAGGTGGGAACGTCACTAGAAGTAACAGAAACAATTAATTTAAAACTCTTCTGAAGAGTCCGTTATGACAAGGTTAAGGAATAGGTGAAGATCAGGGAAATAGCTTCGCAAACCTTAATAACGAACTGAAACACACGGTGGTAGCCTAAGGGTAATTTATCGCTAATGGCAAAGTCATGTCATGTAATGGTCAGCATAGTGGCAAAGTGTACCCTTGCAGATATTATCCCTATTTTTTTCTACATAAAAAACGATCTACTTGTGGTAGCACTTATTGCACCAGCAGAATGGTTCACTGATGGGTCTACGAGTAATTTAGTGAAACCTCACATCTTGAGGATCCACCATACACTTTTGACTATAAAGTATAAACAGTGCGTTTATGGTTAAACCATAGCAACGGATCATTGCGGCGGATAATCATATTTCCATGTCCCCAAGCTAAAGCCATTGGTATTTGGAGATTAACTTAATATTTTTTATGTTAAGGTCGTCAGGGAGGCTGACGATTCACTAGATGGTAGGTTGCTATCGCCGCCTATAACACAGTTATAGGCACTGGTTTCTTGGTTAAGGATTTCAAACGTTTGTTTCCAACGAGTCACACAAAACAATGATACTATAAAATTTGCTTCCATTCATAAACAAATAAGCTTGCAAACTGTGGTCAGCGCGAAATCATTGCTAAGTTCGAGCGCCGATCGTAGTAAATAATGTTACCAAATTGCCTGTCAGGGTATTGAACTTTAGAGTAGATGCTGGTTTCGCCATGATGGCACCGACAAATTGTTCTTACATTGGACGTGACTTAAGTTTTAATATGTTTTAATGATTGCTCATACGCCCATAAAGGACGATTTTTACTTTTAAATGATTATTATCACTTTGTTAGAAATAAGAATTAACAATAAATTTTACCTGGACATTTTTTTAACAATAAATCATTACAAAGTGAACAATTACTAAATTTATAAGTAATAATAATCATTTAAAACAATTATTTACTATTATGAAGAATACGCTCCTAATGTTTATTATGATTAAAATCATATCGTCGCTACGAGGAGTTATTAAATGTAGATTTATGTATCTACTTCAAAAATTAATAACCTAATTATTAAAAACCTATCAATTAAAATACTCCATTTCTTAATTTATCACAATAATATTAACGATTAAATTTATATGGAAAGAACAAAGAAAATTATTTAGACATTGAAATAAAATAAAAATTTCTTCAAAATACAGCAATTCACTTGGAAAAGAGATAAATATTAATATTAATTAATAAAATACTGGAATTTTATATTCACAAATCTATAATATAAAAATGAATCCCTAAATGTGTTGCTAAGCGCAAAACTCGAGAACGACTGGGCCGATTTTAATTCTGTCTTCACTCATGGATAGAGGGATAATCAGGGAAAGTTTTTACATAAAAAAAATGCACCTCGGGCGAAGCCGGGAGCTGACCGCTAGTATAAAATAAAAATGGGGAAGTGAATATGGCGCCATCTAAATTTTCTCTTCTCGGCGAGTCAACGCGTATTGTCAGTACTTATTAATTGCTATGCTAAACTATTGTACTGGGTCAGTTAAGAGTGAGAGAGACAATGTAACAATGAACTAATTAAGTTTTCATCTAAGATAATGAATTGTTTAATAATCACTCTATTATATAGCACCGTATCTTTTGATGGTTACTCGACGATGACGCATGCAAGAGCGGTCTCAATTAAAATTGACGTAATCTTCGGCGAACGCCTTGTTTAATGATTCTCGTAGCATTATTTTCAATTATTCACTTTCTATTTTGTTATAAAGAAAAACTGACTGACGCATTTCTTTGTTGAAACAAACCACTAAGAGATTTTCAAGGCACTAAGTATGCGAGTAGGTGGAACTAATGAATGCTAAATTTTCTGCGACTCATAGCGTGTTCTTAGAAACTAGTGAAAATTATTTGAATTTAGTGGCTGTAGGGTAGCACCTACGGGCTGTATATTCAAAAAACAAGGAGAAACGAGATGAATAGAGATGCAGTTCTCTTGATTGTTTTGTTCTATGGTCCAATGTAATTTGTCTTTTAGATAGTTTGCTAATTGTGACCGAAATAAAAGTCTTAGAACCTTGACATGGATCTCACTAGGCCTGACTTCCAGTAACTCAGTTACAGAGATATAGAGGGAAATTATAATTTAAAAAATGTATACGAATAAATGAAATTTAAAAAAACATATCGATAAACTTCGTAACTTCATATAGCCAATAAAGTAATATTTACGTAAGAGTCGCAGATTTTAAACATTTCATTTTATGGCTGTTGAAGCATATCTACTTTCGCTTCGTGCAATCAAGTGCATTTTTTTTAAAAGAAGAATTATATAAAGATTAATTTGAAACGGATTCACAAGGCCTTAACGAAAAAGTTCGAATCATATACAAAGTAAATTGTACTGAAAAGTAAAATGTTGTCTATTCAAATATGAAATGCTAGCAGTATCGCATATGTTAACCACCTTTCTAGGGGAGGTAGCTTCTCGTAGATGTAGGATAACATTACTATAATGATGTGAAGATTCACAGACATATTAAGAACTGTATGTATTAATATATATTGTAATAAACTCAATATAGTTAAGCTAGTGGAATGGCTTCACTAAACATTTAAAAAGAATGTGTGTTTAAGGCACAATTTATTTTCATATTATATGGCTCCGAAATCATTTTACTTGTTTAGCCATTAAAACGCAACAGAAAGACCCAAATTACTTTTGCTTTTATGATATTGATATGGATTTAAGAAAATATGTAAAATGCTATTTTTTAATTTATGAAAATATTTATTGCATGCGATACAATAGAGCAAAAAAAACATTAACCAAAACCATGATGCATAATTACTTAATGTGAAATTACATGTGTATGTAAGTAGAGAAAATTAAGAAATTATTAAAAAAAAATTTAATCCTCAACTTTTTTAACAGAAGAAATATAACTAGAAAGTTTTGCAGCTAAATAAATCAATGTGAAATCATTATGTTTATTACAAGCTCGGATTAGAAAACCATTTTTAGAATATTCACCGAGAATGCCTAATTCTTTGTGCAAGTCGTGAAAAATTCTCATCAATCTAAGCTAAGATAATAATCAGAAAAAAATCTAAACTCAACTAAGTGTGTCATATCTGTTCACATTCACACGAGTCGACGTCATATCACGTTCTGAACTATTCATTGTCTCTCGAACAAATAAAAAATATAATTACACATTAAATTGTATATATAACATATACTTATATAATTGGGCAAGTCGTGATGCCACTTCGAATTGCTTTACCAAATAAACCGATAAAGATCTTCATCTTATAAATTAACTATTTAAAATTGAGATTTGAGTAGTTCTAAGAATCAATAAACTCGACATATACCTATATATATACACACAGAAGAATGTTTACATTTATATAAAAGGCCTGTTTTTTTTTCCTATAGCACACTTCATGGTCATCTATAGAATATAGGTATCCTACTAATATAATAAATGCGAAAGTTTGTGAGGATGATGTGTGAACGTTTGTTACTCTTTCAGGCAAAAACGGCTCAACGGATTTAAATTAAATTTGACACAAAGGTAGTTTATTACCTAGATTAACATATAGGATACTTTTTGTCCTGTAAAAATGTTAGATTGCCGAGGAATCGTCTAAAAATATTTTTTTTAAATGTCATGTCGACAGCGGTAAAGATGTCGGTCGCTATAATACTTTGCATTTTCTCAGGTGTTATATTTTTCGGACCAAGCGCTTTAAAACATCCTTTATAATGCGCACTGCCAAGGTTTTGAACTCCCTGCTGGCGTCTGTGTTTCCGAGCTCATATAACCGAAATCTTTTCAAAGTTCGAGTGAATTCTGGGGTTCTAGGTGAATTCTGAAATTTTTGAAATTAAATTCTGAGTGAGCTCGCTTCATCATAGGCCTCATCCTCGCTACACACGGCTAGACGCTGGCCAAGAGCAAACCCCACATCTAACCAAAAAAAAAATTCCAACGTGGCCGAAGTCGCAGGCACTATATATTGTTACATCTTAAAACTAATAGGCATTATAATATCTAGTATCTAGTGCATATTCATTAAGTGCAAGTTGCATCAGCAAGACCAGTTTTAGTATGTAGAGCATTTTGGGCGTTGCACACAATTAAAAGTTCACACGTATATAGTGTCATTTTCGCCTGCACGATGATGCAATCACGATCACTAAACCGGTCCCCTTGTCAGAAGCTTAAAATTTATTGCACAATTTAAATGTATGGCATTAATATCAGAGTAGAAACATTAGTAATCGTACGTTTTTAGTTTTGCAGACCTCCTTTTGTTTTAACTGTTTTAACATACATTACCATTATATTACAATTAGGGTATCAGAGGAAGTTTTTAGTGAGTTTGTCAGTGACTAAAAATATGCATTTGCGGTTAATTAATTAATGGTAGACAATGTATTATTATTAGGAGTGCAATATTTGTACATTGTTTAAAATGTTCTTTTTTTTTTTTCAAGTTTTAACTTAAAAATTCAGCCACTACACTAGTCTTCATTTTTTTAACGCTTAAATCAAAAATAACTTCGGAATATATTAACTGTTTAATAGATAGTCACTAATACTATATCAAATTATCAACCATAGCGGTCGGCAGCACCCGGTATCGCACGGATTTTTGTGCAAATTATAAATAAAAACCTTCCTTGTCTATCTCTATTTTTTTTTAGTGAAAACCTCATCAAAATCCGTTGCGTCGTTTAAAAGAGTAGGTACTTAGCGGATATATAGACAGCCAGACAGACGAGGAAAGCGACTTCAATTTATACTTTGTAATAAGGAAGACTAACTTAGGACTATTCTCTGAAAACTCTTCCAATATCAATATGAACATGTTTGATACTATCATTGTCTGTATAAGAAGAGACAAATAGACAGTAATATTTAATAATGTTATTATTTAGTACATTATCGATGTGAAAATGGATTAGGCGAAGGAATTGCGCCACACCTCCACATATTGTCTATGGTGATGAGCGGTTAAGTCAACAATCACGACGTATTGCTGCGAGGGTCTGTCGAAACAGGCCACGCTCGGGCCCAACCGGCATACCCGTTCTAGAAGTCTATTTACCAATCTCGAGTGAACGTCTCATGAAATATCAACCGGTGCAAGGAATGGGAGCATTTTTTGTGAGATCTACTTTCACCGGCCGATAGTGGATTCGTATCCGGTTCAGTCGGTACCGTTCTCGTATCGGCCATTATCTCGATCGAGAGACGGTGCACATTTGGACTGATATTGCTTGTTAAACTTACAAATACCCGAGTCGTTAACTTGTAATGAGTTGTCGCGCTATGTGTTCATTGACGAACAGATGAGATAGACTTTTTCGATATGTAGACCGTGACTGAACTTAATTTGTATCTAGACTACATTTTTGAAAGCTGTTTCCGTTTCTTATTCAGTTCAAAATTGTAGACACGAAATGCGCTTCTTTAGTCATCAATTGCAGACTTAAAATGAGCGGCACGGTTGGTGGCAGTAACTACAAGTGTACAGAAGATCACCGTGAAATAACAACATATTTGACGAGCCCAATTGATCGAGTGGTTAAGGTTTATGTTCCAGGTGATCTATGCGTGATATGTGGATAATAGGGCCTGAGCTTCATCTTCCTCATAGGCACCTATGCATAGGAATCTTATGCTGCAAGAATTCCCCCTCGTTAAAAAATTAAGCGAAGCAAAAGATTGAATCAAATAACTAAATATTGAAGTACCTAAGCAGAGAACGAATGTTTACAGAGTTTTACAGTAATCAATTCAACCATACTAGCTTGGTTATAGTGACTCAAAACATCTTACGTTAAACAAAGCTGATTGTGAAATCATGAAATTGCAGATAAAGAAACGTGTTATGTAGGAAATGGATTTTATTTGTTATTTGGAAAAATAATTACAATTACAGACCAAGAAAAGCACTACACATAGCTATGTTTTCGAAGTTATATTTAAACAATAATAATTTTTAATGTGATGGCAGCATACATGTATGTGATATGGAAAAAGCATAATTTAAAAAGTGATAAAATAATTTTCTCAGTTGGAAAAGTTCCAAAGGAGTAAGTACAATTTAATCTGAAAACGAATGCGTGTAAACACCGTACGCAACAAGTTGGCTTTTAACAGATGTTTGTCGCAATATGGGACGAAATGTGGGGCGCTATTCAACCGCGCTAAATGGGTTGGCAAGTTATGAACGCGTTAGACAGAGAAAATTCGCAGAACAATAAAACACTTGTATCTCTAACTGGAAATTGTTATGTAACAAGAGTACACGCATAACATAAATAAAATAACGATTTTGGTGTATTAAAACTGAAGTTTAAAATTCAGTCCACTTTAAGATATTAGATGAAAGTTCACGAGAAAAATTAGAATTACGTAAAAAAAATCAATAGGTTTATCTATATCATTATCTGTGACTGTGATACGTTAATACCAAATTGTATTTAGTTACAACACAAAAGTGGCAAAACGATAATAACACCTACGATAATTATAGTGTTCGCAAATTTCTTTGCAAAAATATTTAAATCTATGGGACAATCACTCAAGAGCTTGGATTCGTTAGCCTAGGCTATGATAGTTTAGGCCAAGACAAAGATTTGTAGTTTTTTCGATTCGTATTAACGTAAAGTTGTTTCATTATTAGCTATGAATCTGTGTAGACAGTGACCGGCATAATTGATTTGAATATTGCGATCTAATTAAACGCCAACCAAGTCTGACGCGAAAGGCGCTAATATTAACAGAAGTAAGAAAAATCCTCATTTATTATTTTTTACTTAGAATAGAGGCATTTAAGCATTTTACGAGTAATAAAACATTTAAGCATATATAAAACATAGAAGTAGGTACGTATGACGAAGAAAGGGTACGTAACACCTTTGTACAAGTACACGTATGTAACAGAACTGCACTCTAAATACGTTAAGGCGAATATAGTTTTTATTTTTATGCACATTCAATCAAGGATTGCTTTTGGCAGTAATAAATTGGGCAGCCTGCCTGGCGGAAATAGCCAACTTCTTACAGAAGATCACCGTGAAATAACAGCAGGGAATGAGTTAGGGATGCCAGAGCCTGTTTCACTATCCCCTTTTAATCCCTAATCTTTTATTATACTATGATCGGTGGTAGCCTATTAACAGCACCTATGCACCATTGCTTGTATTAATTGGCGATTGTAGCTACCTACCGTTAGGTGGACCGTCAGCCACTTCAGCCAGCCTTCCGACTTTTATATCAAAGTCAATTTTCAAAATTTTCTGAATAAAAGTGGTCTTAATTGTTATAAAAACACTTTATCTACAAACAAATCAATAGATTTTTATTAGCAGAACGTAACTATTTTTTTAAATATTTATAATTTTAACACTTTTAAGGCTAATATATAAAATAACATGTAAAATGATAACACTAAAAAACCACTGAGGTTTAATCTCGTGTCGTGTTATCATTTGTAATTATTAATAAAATTTAACTACTATACTAATTATATTACAATTTAAAAAATATTGCTTTAACTTAAATTTAATATTTATAATCGTTATATTGTTAGATAGGTAAGGTGTGTGACAATGTAAGCGGCACCGCTTTTTTGAAATTGCTCTAGTGCATACAGGCTGTTCCATCATTTTTTTAAAGGATTCGTTAAAAAAAAATCTTTCAGGAGTGAAAAAGAAAACTGTGCAACATTACTCAATTCACGGATGAAATATTACGGTATCATTCTTTTTAAATATTAAAAAAAATCCATGTGAAACAACTATGTCGGTAAAACGGTATCTTAACTCCAAATAAGTTCTTTAATGAAGTTATAAAGGACGCCAAGCGTTCCGCTTTACGCTCGAACGGCTTGCGGCCCCCACCCCAGACGTCAAGTACTGGCTGTTACGTTACTATGGAGGACCATGACTGTGACTAAAATTGAGTGCTAAAATTACAGGCGACAGTTTCTGTATTCAGGAAATAAATTACAAGTAGGCGTTGCGTGGGGGTACCGTGTGACGTCATAACCACAGCGAGTCTAGACGCCTATGACGTCATAAAGGCTAAACGGATACGCTCGCAGTTGGACTCCAATGTAATAAAAAAACATCGCTTAACGGGTGTCAAACATAAATATAACTTATTTTCAGTATCTAGGACGTATGTATGTATACCTAAATGGGTTCATTCTAGAAATAAATTAATACAATATAATTAGCAAGCAGAAGAAGCCCATGTCACTGGTAGACATAAACCGTTGGATGAGAAAGGTTCTTTATGCTGGACAGCAACTAATCCCAATACATAGTCTGACCAAAGAAGGCCAATACGACCGAATAGGAAAAATAATTTGTGTAAAAGCTAATTTTGCCTCAGTTTTAGAGAAAGGTGTCCTGAGGTGAAGTTAATGAGTTTGGTTAACGAGTTTTGTTTCGTGGGCTTATATATTCAATTCAATTCTTAAGGAGTAAACTCCAAAAACATGAATTTACTCGTATTTGTATATGTTATACAGAAATCATGCATATGTATGTGCGAACTTTCTCATGAATTATAATAGCTCTATGCATTGCATCGGACTTGTATCCAACCAAGCAACGTTTATGTTTATACATTCGTTCCATACGACCTGCAGCGTAGGTATACTTAATCGCGAGAAAGGCGTATATAATATTTAATGAAATATTAAACGCATTTATTAAACGTTCACACATTTGATTGGTTTCCAGTGATACAATAATAAAACTCCTGCACGAAGTTTCCATACAAAGCGGAAACTCGGTCTGCAACAAGAAAATTTCCCAAGTGACCGGTGAGGAATTACTTATGAATTGCCTTCAGTCATATTTCTTTACCAAACAATAATCTGATTTTTCACCAACAAAGTGACATTACAAAATAAATATATATAAATACAGATTTGACTTCTTTAAGTAAATGATTAATTTCAGGAAGTATTGTGTTTTTTTAATGATTTAAATACGATTCGTGTTTATTTTGTGGGTTCATATTTTAGGCTCTATTAATTTGTATACCTCAATATTATTAGTCAGAATTTAATTCATCTTTTAGTATTTTTAAAGACATCAAATTTTAAAATTTCCATATAATTTGTAATATTATAAATTTAATTGATTTATCAAATTGATTATTAATTAATTAATAAACGTTAAGTAACAAGGTACTCTTGTGGGGTTAAAATACACAAAATGTGTAAACACCTGCCCCGGATTCGCACAGAGTTGGAATTTCTAAAGATCCTTTCTTAGCAGATGCTTAGCTTACGTTATAACATAAACCTATTTTCCAAATTTCAATTTTATAAACTTAGTAGTTTTGGCTGGGAGTTATACTTTCGTTAGTCAGGACAAACTTTACAACAGTTGTGTGTAGGTAGATAAATTATGGAAGTGTTTTTAAAAAAACAATAATGTGTAAAGTAAAATAAGTAAAGGATAATAAATATCTTCAGTGCTCTGCAATTGTACGGCATTTCTTTTCTTCGGAGATGCTTCAGAAGAGGTCTTTATTTGGAAAGAGGTCTTTATTTGGGAAATTGTTCTGTCTTTATTTGGGAGTCCTTTTTCTAGTTGACAGATGAATCATTTCGCTATTGCGTAGTACGAACTATCTCGTAAACAGCGGTCCCGAAGCGTGAAATTATTTTGAAATGTCACATGTGTTTGTGAGTGTACTTATGTGACTGTACAGTAGATACAGTCGCGACGCAACGGTTACTTTTATGTATCTATTAAATAATATCTAAACAATATTTACTAATAATTACTCATAATATAAATATTATTCATTAATTATCATAAGAAGTAAAAAATAAGATGAGATCATTTTTGAGAGAATATTAACATGGATTAACATTAACATAATATTTATCGGATGTTATAGTCTACTGTTCATTTCAATAATAATAATGAATTATATGAATGTATGTGAAAATAAACTTATTATTTGAATCCAAATTTATATTGATTTTGGTATGTCGAAGTATAGTTAGCTTGATATAATAATATGAAAGTATATAACCTTGATATAGTACGAGTAATGTAAGATCGCCAAATTATACAAACTAATCAATTAGCTATTAATATCTAAATATCGATAATATCAAATTAATAGAATTGGAACCAAAAATTCCCAAAAAATTTGGACCACGTATGACAAAAAAAAGGATATTCAGGCAGTTTAATAATTACCCTCAGATAAAAGAAAAGCTAACTCGGTTCAGAGCCAAAACACCGCGGAATGTCATTTTAAATTCTTGAATCATACATACATTTATATCTGTGGACCTGATATTATTTCTTCTGTTTAATGTTTAATTATGTCTTTTTTGGATGTTAATTATGTTAATTTTGGAAGTAGATATAAGCTTTTATCAGAATGAAGTATAAACCTAATATGAAGAAATGCCGATTGCTACTTACTATATGACGCCGACTGTACAAGATAATAATATGTAAGTATATGTACAAAAAATATTTTTATCTGAAATGCCAAATTATCCGGTTCATAACAGAAGTTGTTACAGTGAAGGCTATTCATTTTGACTGTAATAAGCAACAATGCATAATTTTATGTGTGTAAACACTTATTATGTTGTCCGCGATGTTGTATGTATTTACAATTTTTGCAGATTATTAATTTTATAAATTTTTCTTTCTCAGAAATTGCAGACTGCAGTTTCTCATAATGAAAATTTTATGAGAAGAGCTGCAGTTATTACATCATATTAAAAAATAACAGACACGCAGGCTAGAACAAGACTGAAACTTGCGATAAAACCTTAATTTAATTTATTTTAAAAAATCAACATAATCCTAATATAATAAATGCGAAAGTGAGTTTGTTTGTTGTTCACACCTGCCTCAACTACTTAACAGATCATCATGAAATTTTGCATACACGTTATCAGGTATACAGAAGGACATAGACATAGTACCTTTCATCCAGAAAAAAGGTATTGTTTCCGAGGGATCATCTGAAAATAAAAATAATAAATTCAACGTCTGACAAATATATATGAGCACTAATGAATAAATATAAAAGTTTAAAGAGTTTAAACGCGAACAAAGTTGGTGGAAGTATACTCTACGGGTTTATCTTAATACCTATTCATTAAAAAGTTTTGCAATTATTGAAACAACAAGTTAAATTTTTATATCGAGTTCAAAAGCTCTATATTTAGAAAGCCAATACAAAAATAATCGGGTTTAAAAAAGTAATTTTCTCGTAGAATGCACGGTCACAGGGGGTGTGTCGGTGACGTCACAGCGTAACGGTTTAGACATGCCTCCCACGCGGACCCCCGCCTCTTCACCACTCAAAGGGCTGTTTCGACCCACGCATAGTCGCTGTACCGTTTTTCTTAATTTTCCACATCTGTACCACCGCCTGTGCCAGCTTGATAAGAGCGTGGGTTCGACACATTACATTCTGTCGCTTCTTCTTATAGATTTTCATGTAATACCCTTGTTATTGGAACAATTCCCTTATAAATATAGGGCACGACATTTACATTCACTTGCGTTTGTGGAACGGTGCGTGGCCTCGTTCAAAATAAAGGGTTAATTCATTCAAATAATTTGCATATAGGTTAAATCATATAGGTTAAACATATATATAGAACATAAAATTATAAACCCACATTTTAATGTTATCACAAAACAATTAATCATAAATTACAAAATAATAATAAAAACGCAAAATAAGATTGGTAAAAAAGTTTTCTCTGATTTGTAAATTTTTAACAATTTGTTTTATGAACAACCTGGATAAGGAAAATCGAGAACTAGCTTCTTTATTAAGTCGCCTAATGAAATGTCTGTTCTGTATGAAAAGATTCCGACAAAATCATATGATTATTTTAGATATTCAGTAATTGACAGGACAAATCTGACAGGATAAAAGGAAAAAGATGGAGTGAAAAAAATATGTCATTTATATAGTTTTATTATGCAGTAAATGTGTACAATATTTACTACTGTAGAGTTAGTGTTTATTTATAGTGCAGTGAAGTATTATTTTAGTTTAGTTATGCATAAGCGACCTTGCCCAATGAGGCGACATGTCCTTAGGGAAAAAGCCTCGTAATAAAGATTAAAAAAATAAAATAAAAAAATTATGCAGTAAATACTAAAGGTCCGTGAAATCTGAAATATATTCATGTTTTATCAAAAGCAAGGCAAGGTATTTATGGTATCTTGCGTCTGTAACGTTGAAGGCGCGGTGAAAACCCCTAAAGGGGTTGACGAAATCTAAATTTCGTTGCGGCGGGATTGCGACAGAATCACGCCATGAATCCCTATTAGCGATTTAGTGGACTGTATCTGGTTGCGGCTATAAGCGAACAGTATGACCGTCTGAAGGACAGGATAGGTAGCAGAAGGAAATGCACGTACCTTATACCGGTGCTCTGGCGCTCTCCTGCAGGAACCTCTAAATGTCCAACTGGCAGACACTGTTCACATATAGTATTTCAAATGTTCGGCGATAAGGCGCGGATGAATTTACTTCACTTTCGAGATCGAGTTAAGGCGCGGATAAACTCCTTGTAGGCGCGGAAACACAGCTCAAGCGCGGGCGCGTGTCTTTTCTTACTTCTTCTCGCGGCGCGGTCATCGGTAGCAATGCATTATTTTTTGGTAAGCGGGTAAAGGAGAAAATGTGAGGAAGGTGGGTAATAGGTGAAAGAAAGAAAGGACTTGACAGCCAACTATTCGATCACGGCGCAACCAAACGTTATTTCACGGTGCTTCACATCCACACACAATAATTGCGTAGAGGTGAGCGGGGTTGTAGAAGAGAGGTAGGCATTTCAACGAGGTGCCGAATAGAGGTGTATACGGATCACCAACTCATCTCTTTTTTCTTAGTGGTCTAAGTTCAAGACATAGCCATTTATAACGTAAAGTAAAGGCAATTAATAAAAATAAAAAAATAAATAAATTACAGTTGGTTATATACAATACAATACAGATACTCCTTTTAAGCGGAAGCCTGTACCAGGAGCCTTATATTTAAACAAGAAAAAAAGAAAGATTTTTTGAAGTGAAAACTTCTTTAGGCGCGTTGGGCATTTTTCAGATGGGAAAAAACCGCGACTAAACTCGGCCGGAATAAACTCGCGACACTGTTACCGTAACCGACACCTCTTAAAAAAGCATGTACTTTCCTGACGATTCAAAAAATACACACGTTCAAGTTGTTCAAGTTTTCACTTCTGTCGGCACTTCGGGAGTGCCACTGTTTTTTTTAAAAAATAGAACGAAGGCAAGGCATAAGGCAAAAAGCAAACGCATTGTTATGCATATATTGTGGGGCAAAATTAACTATAGACGGGCAAAAGGTTATATTTTTGTATCATATTACGCCTGAATCCCCTACTCGTCGAACTACTATGAAATAATCGGATTATTTTTCATAATCATATTACTAGGTGTTGTGAAATAATATCGTTATTTAGTCACTAAATATTAATGAACTACAAAACGTAAAAAAGGTGTGCGTATTTGATGTATATCTTTATTACATCACGGCAAACTAAATATAGATAACGGTGCGCCATTGATAAGGAGACAGGAAGGAAAATGTGTTTATCAGCGGAAGTAAACCGAATCACTAAAACATTTAATTGTTCTAAGATATAACTAGTTAAACGCTCCATTAGTTTAAAGGCTCAGTACAAGCAATACAACCGCTAAATTCGATGAAAACACTTTTTTTAAGTTTTATATTATAATAGATTAGAATTTTTACTTTATTTATGTTACCTAGAACCTTATGATGAACAATATCAATATTTTTACAACACTTTTTGTATATTTGTAATGAATAAACTCAAAAACTACTAGGCTGATTTTAAAAATTCTTTCTTCTATAGAAAGCTATATTATCAGCGAGTTAACATAGACTATATTTTACAGTTACGCGGACGAAGTCGCGTGAAACAGCTAGTTATAAAATAAAGTCACTATCCGCTTCTATCTGTTTCTCCGCTAACTTCTTCTAAACCATCCAAGCGATTTCGATACGGTTTTCACTAACGGAAAAAGCTATAAACGAGGCAGGTTAGTGTGAATTATACTAAAATCTCTTTAAGAAAACTTTAGTTTGGTGTGTCAATAGAAGTTGTTTTCATGCAATAAAAATGTCACCTACATTTACATAAAAGGAAGTATTAACGAGAGGAAGTATCTGCTCATTCCGACCGCAATTACTATGAAAATACTAATTATCTAATTAGAATGTAACTTTAAACGCACTGATTAATCTCATATTACAATATTAAATTCCACATTTACTTTCCCGTTTACTAAAACGGAATGAGAAAATGAGAACTATAAAAACAATGGTGAAGACAGTAAACTTCCTAAGAATAATATTTTACTTAGAATCAATTGAACATAATAGAACCGTATAAAATCACCTGTCCACTTTTAAAAGGTATCAATACCTATAAACACTATTTAAGTTAAATAGTAATAAAATTTATATATTGTAATCTTTGATTAATATAAAAAATATTTTGCATTAGCTTTTCTAGCAACACACAAAGTAGTATTAAAAATATCGACTCTTGTTTAATAAACACATTTATGATAATTTTTGCGGTTAATTTGTTTATTATGAATATTTGATCTACTTTTTGCATGTGGGCGCTTTATAAGTGATACTTAATAAATATATGTTCATCAAAAAGTATATCAGTTCTCACACAATGCGGTGGCAATAAAATTCTAGAGCGAACTCTAACCGCTGCGTTTTTTTGGATAGTCTATTTTAAAAATCTGACATGGATTTTTTTGTAATGAAAAAAGTTTCCTATTATTTTATAATAAACTAATAATAAATCTGTAAGGGTCGGTCATGGAGTAAGTTACTTTGTTTTCAGAGATATCATGTTTATAGGCTCTATACATGATACTGAAACTAAATTGACGATTTTTAGAATTTTTTTCTGTATGTATGTATGTATGTTCCTCCATAACTCTGAAACGAATTAACCGATTTTCATGAAACTTGGTAGATAAACATTTGGACGTACGGGACACAGGATAGGCCACTTAATATTTTTCAACGCGGACGAAGTCGTGGGCACCAGCTAGTAATAAAATATAGCTGGCATGACGCGGGCTTTTGATGTTAAGTAGGCGGTGACATAGTAATACCTGAACTGCAAGTACGTTGCTAACCCTGATACGATAAATCATAAGAAGGGACAAAATGTTGATCTTCTGTAAGGGCTTCCCTAGTTTCCATGGACAATATATGTTACATATAGTAACAAATATATAAAATTAATAAAATAAATGAATAAATGTAAATATTCTGAGCCTTGGAGTAGGACTGAGGTTTATAGCCTATCTTTCACTTTGACAGGGTGAATAGTTGAAAGGTAGCATATGTCCTCGTCCAGAATTAAACCTGTCTCCATCTGAAATTGAATCAAAACCTGTTTAGTAGTTTAATCGTGAAATAGTAACACCCAGATATAGTTACGTCCTTAAGGATTTTGTATAAGTAAAACAGAGGGAAAAAGTATTGTACTGTGGTGCTACGCAATTGGCGACAATCTGGGGCAGTGGGTGCACACATAATATCGGCTATGTACATATATCTAATACATTAAGTATAGCACGCAGTAACCGAGTAAACTGGTCCAACACGATAATTGAGCAATTGCATTCCAGCCACATGCTTTTAACAGTGTATGTCGTTTTGTATCTTTGATAAGATACAACACACCTCACCTCGCTAAGAAAACTCAGTTTTCTTAATTAATTTATAAATGTTATGCTTAAATTTATTAGACGAACGAGAACGTGTACAGATATCTTTCGACTGTAAATAGAATTTTAAAATTTAAAAAAATTACTTACCTAATTATTTTAATTAGAACTCAAATTACTACTTTTATCAGTTACTAATTTTATCCAGCATTTATTATGTGATGGTCGCCAGGCATATATATATGCAACACCAAGACGAGCAAGTTCCCTGCCGACCTTGGTAGGATAAAATAAGGAGAGGCTATGGGAAGAGCCCTAGCACGTTTAGGTACCTACTCGCTCGCCGAAGCACAACAGAAAAAAGTTGATATTTCACGGTGGTCTTCTGTAAGGCGGAGGTTACTGCCGCCAGACCGGACTGCACAATGATTCCGCAACGCAATATACTAAAATTAAATAATTTTAACAAATTTGCAAGAAAAAAATCATAAATTACATAAAATTACATAATGGTAAATAGGGAGGAACACATCAAGAACATTTATTGAAAATAGCCCATGTGTGTCCTTTTATGAGAAAAAAACCACGCTTTCCCCATCTAATAATTTACATACATCAACGAAGCTATGCAACTGGTAGTCAATAAAGTTAAGATTATTCAAGGTATATTCAAGACTTGGTAGAATTGTTTACAGAGCAAATGGAAATAGATAGTAATGAACAACATACCGCATTAAATTACTTTTCTGTACTAATACTATTATTAGCTTAATTTGCGGCAAAGCCCCGGGCACAGCTAATATATAAAAAGGTACGGGTTGAATAATCGTATTGAATGTACATATCTTCTAGCAGCCAGTCCAGAATACTTTTTTATTATTCTGTTTGTTAGTAAAGGTTATAATGTCAAGATAATAGAAATTGGAGCGGGGAAGTAAACTTTTTTTTTTATATCTTCACACATTCCACACAGCACCATCTAGTTCCACACTAAGCAACTTAATGCTTGTATTATGGATACCAGACAGTTGATATAATACATAGATTACTTTTTTTTTTTGTAAATACATACATATTATAAATACAAACACCCATGACTCAGGTACAAAGATTGTTAACACATAAACATTTGCCCCTAGCGGGATTCGAACCCGCGACCGTTTGGTTAACAATTTAACACACTGTATGCAAAATCCTATATTGCGTTAAAGCGGTTATCACACTTTACAATTTGAAGGAATCCAATTTAGGTACCTAAGTAGTGAACCTAGTGATCACACTACACTAAATTGATTTCTAAATCGAAGACATAGAATTGAAAATAGATAAAATCTAAATTGGACCCAATCTGTTCTAACTGCGATTACACTTTCCAATTTCCTAAATTCGAATCCTTCAAATTGTAAAGTGTGATAACCGCTTTTTGGACAACAGAAGTACGGCGGGCGGGTGGCGCTGGCGCGGACGGGTGACGGGGAATAACCGCGGAAAAAATCTAGTGAGTTTACAAGTTTAACCTTCTTTACCCATGATAACATGGGTAAATACCGTATTTGTTGATACATTTTCAAAGAATTAAATCTCCAATTTTATTAAACTGTTTCAAAAATAAAACAGTACATAACAACTCATACAATTACTTAAAATTTGGTTCAACGATGCTTTTATCAGCCCAGAGAATTTTGTAAAGGATGTATTTATTTTAAAAAAGAAAACGTTATCAGTGTTTATTAATTACAATAATGCATACCGACAGGAAAAGACTTTCTCTGCCTTTCACTTTAAAAATTATCTTTTTCTACCAGAAATTAAGTGTTTTTGAGTTTATAATTAATTAATAAAAACTTAATAAGTTTAAACTCAAAACCAATTCTTTTTCGAGGATACGTAGGTAACAGTAGGTAATCCAGAGCAACATTTTATCTACAAGCAAATCTATGGCAGGTACGCATTTTTCATGCATTTATCCTTTTCCTTTTCGACGAAGCAACTTAAAAGGAAGATTTTCAATATGTTGTAACAGTTTAGTAATATGGTGTAATTAGAATTTCATTTGTTTAGAGTTCGTATTAGTACGGGCATAATTTCACATTCAGTGCAGCGTGTGATGGTCCCAATACATTAGGGCCGTGAGAAAGTACGGTCTGGGTCTGCATTCCAACATGCTTTATATGTCAAATACTTCAACTAGGATTTAGATTGAAGACGTCACATGAATTCAAGAGTGAATGCTTGTAAGTACTAATATAATAACAATAAGGATTGCATTTGTCTCGAAGGACAAATATTTCAATTTACGTAATAAAATAAAACAAGTTAATAAAATAATACAAGTTAATAAATACAGTTAATAATGAAATTGTACAAGATAATGAAGGAAATTTTAGCTATTTTATAAGACTTGCTTTATAAAATAGCAACTATTTCTAAAATTAATAATATTCAAAGTGTTATTTGAAATGTTTTGGAAGATCAAAATGTGATACAACTCAAAAACTACTGTACTGATTAAAAAAAAAAAATCACGTATAGAAAGCTACAAAATTAGCGGAGCGAGTAACGTAAGCTATATTTTATAGTTTTATAAGGGTTAATGTAGTCGTGGCTACGTTTTTATGAACATTGGTATGAACATTGAGACAATCTTTTTTATATAATGGGTAACACTAGAAGCGACTGCTGAAGCATTATATAATCCAGCTAAAACATTCCTTAATTATAGTTCTATTTATAATTCTCAATTGTTTCGTCCAGTCTACAGATATGTAAGCGTATTATACTGTGGGTACTTTAATTTTGAAAGCGTTTGAATATTCGGAAGTTATTTTTAGATCTTTTTGAGTTAGACAGCCTTTTTGTAAGTTACTTTTTCAGTTTAGAACGTTGAACTCAATGTGGAATGTGTGATGGAAATTGACAATAAATAAGTCGTCTTGTTGTCGCTATAGAAATTTTAGTATTTGAACATCAGATTATTCTAAAACTTCAAAATGCTAGAAACATCAGTGTGTCATATGGTCAGATACAATTATAGTTAATTATTCAAGTCCTAATCCAAGAAACACGTATCTTTAAATACCCATAATTATTACAAGTTTTGCTTGTTTTCTCTTAATGAATATTTATTTTGTCAATAAAAATCCTGGATAGATACACAGGCTGACCACTTAGTGTTAAGTAACTATCTTCTATAAAGGGTCTATAGAAGGGCTTTACATCTCATATTTACTACAACACTGGAGCGCTTATTTTATTGTAGTCTTCTGTAAGAGGATGGCATCTGTGGCCAGACGGACAACCAAATACTGAGAACGTCATGGTATTCCTTTTAAGGTTTGTTGAATTCTCAGTAACCAAAATTTAATATCAATACATAAGTAAATAAGTAACTTGCCTTGCATAATAAGTAGGTGCCTACTTACGCCACTTGTATAAATGGTGCGATAAATTCGCGTCATTTATTCGGTTTCTTTATTAACTTGTTCAGTTATAGCTGTAATTGTGACCGCTACTGGAAATATTATTGAAAAGTCAATAATAATTTCGCACATTTTTTTTAAACGTTACAGTTTTTTTTTTAAATTATTTTCCATTTTTGACTTTTGAAGTTCACGATTGAGGCCTAAATATTTATTTAGTTATATGACATTTTAAAGCCTTCAAAAATAATAATTATGTACTTACTTTCGAATTTTTGTTTACATATATTATTCTTATTATCAATTCAAAATTTCTGTCTTTTTGTCTAATATTTACAGAATATTTAACAATGCCGTCTCATAACATAGTTATAAAATTGCATTTTAGACTGTTAATTTAAATAATTTTATATTAATTAAATAAAATTCAACCTTAAATTGCTTTTTGTTTTTCTGTTTACACTCACAATATCTACTATTAAAAAGCCATGGCTAAATAAATAGGATAGAGTTGTTTCGTCGCAGTCAAAGATCGCAGTAGTGTTTTATTTATAGTGAAAAAATAATACCTAATGCAGATTTGATGTTTGAAGCAAAAGCAGCTTCCTTTAACTTGTTATTTGCCAGTTAGTGTGAAAAGCTTTCAATAGAACAAGTACGAGTAGCTATTTTATTCTAAAGTTTAATGTCGAAATAAACAGTTATAAAAACCAAATCTACATAAAAACGAGCAGGTATAATAGAGATGTAATACACCTTACAGAACGGGATGTAATCTCCTCTCTCTGTTTAACTATGCTATTTCACGCATACTGTCTCTTTCTGTCATGGTATTTGTGTCCAACGGGATGTCAAATCGAAGGCCCATCATGATCGTTTTGCCATTCACCTCATGCAATGCAATTCATGCAAACATTCAGCCAGATTTTTATGTTTTATTTAGCAGTTATGTTGCAATCAATTCTTTAGAACTCTACATAATATGTCAGATTTTTGAGAAATTCATAAAAGTTATTGAAAAATACTTGATCTCGTTCAACAGTACCTACTACTACTCTTTGAAACACATAACAGAGAACAGTTTCGAAATATTCCTGCTATTGTAGAAACATTTCAACTTGTAATTTAAATAAGTTATCGAGTGTGTCGATTTTCCTAAAAATATAAAGAAGCAAATATTTCGAAATCCGTTAGCTCAAAGCTTACGGATCAATAAAGCCAGTTTCAGTTTAATTAATGGTTTATGGGA
Organism: Synanthedon andrenaeformis; assembly: GCA_936446665.2. Lineage (NCBI taxonomy): Eukaryota > Metazoa > Arthropoda > Insecta > Lepidoptera > Sesiidae > Synanthedon > Synanthedon andrenaeformis. The sequence continues at coordinate 3,551,765 of OW387781.2, read as the reverse complement.
CAGCCTGTATAAAAGAAAGAGTTTATTAGTTGCTGTTCTTAATTTTCTTGACTTAATATTGTATTATTTTAATATCTATGTAAATACACAGAGCGAAACACGTCCATAAAAAATCCATAAAAATATTTTACCTATACATTTAGTAATTAATTTCATGTTTTCCTACCAGATTTAAAAGGCTTATTTTTAATCATTATATTTCTTTTCTAACAATATGTACAAGCGATTTAAGTACTTATTATTTATATGACTTATTGTAAAAAAAGAAAAATATCAATCTAAATTTATAACGTCAACAAATTATAATCTGAATAATCGGAGCTGATGGCAAAGTATAGGAAAACAATCTGCCGTTTCCAGGGTTGCCTCATTTATTCCAAGGCTGACTATAAAGACCATGAAACATTGTAGCGGCAAGACCTTTCGTCTCAATTATAATTCAGAAAATAAGTCACTCGAAAACCTTGTTAAAGCCCAAACTTAAATATTTTGTATTTTAAATGTTCTTGAACATTGCCGATACTTTCTTCTGTAAAATAAGTACTCATCAATCTTATAAATGAAATTTAATTAAAAAAGCATAAATCGTGATTAAAAACCATATAATTTGCAGAAAAAAATAACATCAGTGTCGTCGATATTATTTAATAGTATTGAAAGGTGTCCTATACAAAATATCTACTTAGAAGATTAAAAAAAAACATAAATGGGTGATCGATTCACTTATGTCTATCCGCCCAGGATTTCTAGTTCTTTTTAGTAACTTATTTGGGATAGTGAATCGTAATAACGATTAATTAAATGAACATTTTACAACAACAGAAAAATCTATGTAAAGAACACAGCAAGAAATATTCGTTTCATACGAAACGGATATTTGAACAAAGCAATTCGTGATAGCTTTTAAACAGTTATATCTTATTGATTGAAAACAATAACGGTTTTACCTAACCATGTTATTAGTTGCTTTTTAAGGGAATGTAGCTATGTAGTATAAATAGTACCTAATAAAATATCATTTCAGATATATTTCTAAATCCATATCAATAATATCAGTAAAATATCCAATCTTATCAAAAAATTATATTTTACAACCTTAGTGTCTTCCTTACCATAAATATTAGCTTGTACACATTTATATTAAAATTAAAATAAATTTAAATTCATTAAAGTAAGATTGGGCTTGAATAAAGTCGCTATTCGCTTCGGTAATATCTTTAGCTTATTTTCTTCTTGTAAACTGTGCACATAATTATTATTTTGCCGATAAAACTATAATTAATAAGATTTCTTCTGAAAAGTTTTTTAATTAATTAATATGTATTTATAGTATTAACTAAAAACCAAATTTAGAAGACTATCGTGAAGTAACAGCACTTTTTTTTAAATCGAAGTAAATACATAATGGTTATGCTTAGTCTGTAGCTAATGTGTAAATAATTCAACCAATGTTGTAACCGATTTTAAACTTTGCTGTACCGCAAAAAGGTTTGTATTAGCTTCGGTTAATAAAATTTAAAAAAAATGCCATTCCACCAACCGGTACACTTTCTAAAATGTTTTTGTAATTAAAAAGTATAATCACGAACATTTTCTCTGTCAGAGTACAAAATGTCAAGGGTTTTTAACGTTCTGACGTAAGCCAACTATAATCCGAGTTCTCGATAATGCTTAAGTTAAAACAATACAGGGATATTGGCTTCTACACAATTATGAATAGAGTGTCGTAACTCCGTCAAAAGTTAATAGGCAATTATATAAAGTATTCCTTTAATTTATGCATGAATTTAACCTTGAGTTTTAATAGGAACACGTGTTTCTAACAATTATTTGTTAGCGTGTTAGTGATAATCTCTGTAACAGTTAGACAGAAGCATTTTAATATAATATTATATGGATTCCAAAACAATATTGCCATCAATACTAATAAATAATTAACTGTCCCACTGCTGAACTTAGGACTAGCTGCTGTCTGCACCTTACCCATATCTTCGAACCACTCATTGAGGAAGCGCCTAACGAAGCATCTTCCATTCGAAAACCTTTTTCTCCAAAGTTTTTCTTTTCTAACTAGTTAAGTGGCCTCACCTGCCATATTACCTTGGCACTTAGCCAATTCTATAAATTATGTATACTTATACTTATCAGTGTTGTATTGTTACCGCTATATAACAAATAATAACTTACCATTATCAGCCTCAAGAAAGATGTGCGTTTTTTAAACTTCACATTTATTGTGCGGATATACTCGTATGTGGTTAATGCTTACCTGTAAATAAAAAAAATCTTATCACTAGAGAGCAAGTTGAAATTGACATTAATAAAATGAATGTACCTAGTTACATATTTACTAAAGATTATTGATTTATAAGATATTAAACTAATAAATTATGTATTTTTTTAAAATATGTTTATGATTAAATTATTTGATAGAATCAAGCAATTCAATAATATACCACTGGAGTTAGTACGAATACTGACAGAGTTTTTTTTAATGTGTAACTTATTCACAATAATTTCATTTAAAAATAATCATTTATTCCCGGTTGCTCGAAATTTAAGGTACTTTGCACTCTTTAAATGGATAATACTGTTCATTTTCCAATTACGAATCAGCTACACATGTAGGTATATTGGACCGTTTACGGCCAATAGTGCTTGGGCGACCTTTCCGGGGCAACTTTCACTGTTCTAGTTACGGCCCATTGTGGAAGGACAATAGATTGTTTCCCACTTTCACACGCCCGCGCGCCCTCAGACCCTCATCCCATTCATAACTCGGATGATCAATGAATTCGATAACTCGATAACATACCGTTTCTCATAACACGACATCGCCTATCGTTAAGTATCGCATAGTTATGCATCTCTTACATAATTATTGTGTTAGAGCCCATTAGTAAGTTTATATTAATACTAGCTGGTGCCCACGACTTCGTCCGCGTGGAAAAATATTAAGTAGCCTATCCTGTGTCCCGTACGTCCAAATGTTTATCTACCAAGTTTCATGAAAATCAGTTAATTCGTTTCAGAGTTATGGAGGAACATACATACACACATACATACAGAAAAAAATTCAAAAAATCGTCAATTTAGTTTCAGTATCATGTATAGAGCCTATAAACACGATATCTCTGAAAACAAAGTAACTTACTCCATGAGCGACCCTTACAGATTTATTAATAGTAATATTGATTACAAAGAGGTTAAGTTTATTTGTATGGAGGAGGTAATATTCGAAACTACTCATCAGATTTAAATAAACCTTTCACCAATATTTAGAATAGAATTTATATAGGGATATTTCACGCAGCTAAAGAAATGTTAGAAATTCAACATTCAGTTCCAATTTCAACATTAGCAAATAAATAATGTCTATATGCTTGAACAAAAGTGTAGTAGTATGAAATTGCAATATATTACCTTAACTCCTTTTACCTTCGAAGGACTTTATAAAACTACTAGCGGTCTGCTCCCGGCTTCGCCCGGGGTGCATATTTTTTACGTTTTTTTTTTACCTTCCCTGATTATCCCTCTATCCATGAATGAAGACAGAATTAAAATCGGTCCACCCGTTCTCGAGTTTTGCGCTTAGCAACACATTTAGGGATTCATTTTTATATTATAGATATACCTATATTCCAATTTATACAACATAGTTCCTATATATTTGATATATAGGAACTATGTATGAACTATTGCGCTTCCAAGATGAACCATTATTATAACTTGTCGTAATTTTTTTATCAAATTTAGCATATGAAGATTCACTTAATTAAACAATGGAAACATGCTCGATGCGTAACGTGAGGCGACGTAGCGGAACTCGACATGGCGTACTCGACGTACAACCATCGAATTTAAATTTTAGAGGAAATGTGTTGCTAAGCACAATAATCGAGGACGGGACGGCTAAACAAATTCGGCTGAGTTTTTTAGGAGGTTCTTATTAAGAGAAGAATTACATTAATGCGAAGTGAGGGACGGTTCTGAGAAATAAAATAAAATAAAAAAATATATACCTACTTAATATAAAAAATCCAATTTATCTGAAGGCACTTCCCATAAATTCATATTTGCTGAAATTTGCTGAAGTTAATCGAACCTGTAGTTCGAAAACTAAACTGATTATGTAAAACTCGGCACATTAGGCAGGCTGATGCTCCTCTTGGTGGTAGGTGGTTACCATCACCTTCTAACACAAGCAATACTAAAGGTGCTGAGAGTGTGCTGCTGGCCTTAGTGGGATAAATGATAATGTATTAGGCGGGAATAGAAAAATGGGCTCATACTTACCGAAACGCAACAGCCCTGCACATATCTATAGTGGTTAGCAATAACGCCAGATTTGTTATTAACTGATACTTAGTAGAAGTTTTCCAGGAAAACTAATACACAGTTATCAGGTCAGTCAAGTATTATAATTTTATTATTCATTACATCAGCGACGCAATATGCGTGTCCTGTTGGAGATCCGCTTCAATAGTCGGTTCAATTTTCCGTTACACTGACTATACACACGTAGTAGGATGCTTTTCAGAACAATACACTTCACGCATCTAATGAGAAAGTTTCTCCATTATGTAAAAAAACGTTCGATATATGTCAGTGTTAACGGTACAACCCAAAATTTTAACTAATAATATTTCATTGGAGTATGTAGATGTGTCATACAGCGTCATTTAACTAACTAAGCACTTATCTGAAAAAATACGTTTACTTAAATTTTTTTTTGTATATTGAATACCCACAAAGAAAACAGTCCAAGCCAATCAGATGTATTCAAAAATATAAATATATACGCTACGACAAACTTACAGAACACATAAAAGACCTTCCATTATGTCTGTTTTGGTTGCAGTAAAGATAGATGCAGTTTTTAATCATGGTAGGCTCTAACAGTGAAGGACGATAACTTGCTCTAATATAGAAAAAAAATCAATTTCGATAGGAAAATTGTTTGTACAAGAAAATTTGTAATAATTAAAATAAGTAAACTAAGTCCTGACGATTTGCAGTGTAACCCAACGTGGTCCAGTACAAGCTATATACCTCGCCACATTGAAGAGAGGCTTGTGTGAAGCAGTGGGACTTAATATGTATGTACATATTATATAGACACTTTTTATAATAATTCAATTTTTATACACAGTACCACAGAGTTTAGCCAAAACAAACGAAATTCTTGAGAATTCGATTAAGGAATAACATTAAACTGAACAGAAATATGTACCAGGCATCCATTCTGACCATTAAATAGTTATTAAGGTATTAATTGGCCGTAGCACTTGACTGTCAAAGGTAATATCTGAATAAATTTTATGCTATCGTAAAATAGGACTGCATTTTATAAGATATTACAGAGACATAGAAAGTGAAGAATAATAACTGTTGTAAAACTACAAAAACGAATTGCTGCCTGTGTGTTTATGACATCACAGTAAGATTAATTAAAATAAATTGGATTGGTTAAATAAATCAATTGGTTAAATATTTGCATATAATTTTCAGAAAATAAATAAGAGAAAAGGGGGGTTCCGAGTGCGCTGTCGACTCTGCAGGAATTTGTTTACTGCTCGTTTGAAGAAAAGTTATGACAAGTCAGACAAAACCTGACTAAAGCATCACCAAATTATAATGTAGTTATAATAATTATAATAATTTGGTACTATTATTAAACATTAAGTTGGGTTTAGTTGTACAGAATAAAAACTCAGTGCGCTCAGTGTGGAAAGGAGATAAAAACGTCTCATATGGCGTAAATTGCTAACGTATTACTCTATTTGAAAGTTTTATACTCTCTTAAACTTGTTGAACCATATTTGGATTTAAAAGTCACTTAACTTGTATTGGCAAAAATGTTGATGGCCGGCGGCCTTGCAGTTCGAGAAATATATAATTATATAGGTAATACAAGGTGTAAACGGGTTTAGTTTGAAAGTTGACATAACTTAAACTTACATTTTACTTTACGCATTCGCTACACATTGAAATTTGCTTAAAAGGTATTGTTTTGTACAAAACTTACACGTTGTTTGAAACTACTTCAATTATAGCAAGATCATGATCAATTTTGAATGTTTTGCTAGTAATGTCGCTCGATTTAGTAGGGCAATATTCATATGTGTGTGTTTTAACTATGCTTACCTAATAACACGCGTTAAGAGATTTATTTAACTGTAAAAAAAAAGTTTTTTTTTTTTATTACATTGTCGGTATTATACATCAATATCCCAGAGAACTTTTAGCCGGTCCTCGATCTTTATCATAAAAAATACTATATGTATATAAAGTAAAGAATATTTAAGTAAGATTATGTTTACTTGCCTTAAAATAATTTAATTTTGTCAATAATTTTAATATTGGAAATAGAAAAATAACTTTTTTTAATGTCATACGGAGTTAGATAGAACTGGTAAAGTATAAAAGAATAATAATTATATTTTTGAAGGCTAAAATTGGAGTCTTAAAGAAAGCTAATGTATGCATTTTTATGAAAACTCTGCAACAATATAAGATCAATATTATTATGTCTTCTTTTATTGTTTACTAGCAAGCCGCTCCCCGGCTTCACCCAGGAAAAAACTAGGTGGTGTGTATATAAAAATTCTGTAAAAAATTATGTAACTGATTGTGAAAATGGCAAGAAAATTCGTTGCGTGGTTTAGGAGGAGTTAGTGGTTATACAGACAGACGCGGAAAGCGACTTCAAATTTTACTATGCAAAGAAAAAATCCTCCACAATTACCACAGACTTATACAAAAACTTGGATTCAGAGAAAAAACTATTTCCTTAATTTTATTGCCCAATAATTCCATTATTCATACAACATGGCTGGATTGCATTTTTAATTATGTAAACAAAGAACATGAAAAAACACTTAGTAGTTGTAGTCTACATTAATTAATTAAGACAATTCACGTGTAATCGTTAGTTAAATATGTCTTTTAAATGTTAAATAACGTTCCAATAAATATTACGTGTTACGAAAGCATTACACATATTGGGCCTTTAACGCTTAAATTGTGATGACACCAGCAAACATCACGATCTTTTGACTGTTGCGAAATATGCAAAACTCACGTTCTATGCAATTTATTGGCTGTTTTGCTTGCTCGTGTCTAGACTAGATTTTCTATTAGACTAATTGGAAAGAAAGTTTGCTCTGATTCGATTATTTGGACATGGTAATTAAGATCGGACTATGAAAAATTGAATTTTTATTCAAAAGAATGATTCTTGGTTTAAAAAATTCTTACAGTACAGTACAGCCAATACAGCATCGAGTTTTGCAAAATTGCTAGGATTTTTCGCCCCTGTAGCGAGCCATTTCATCCATTCTCCCTACAGCTTGTCTTAGAAATGATTGAATTGTGGGAAAATCTAACACTTAATAATATTTCTTGAAGAACAATTGCAGGCTGGAGTAACTGCGCCTCTTTTATAAAAGAGTTAGCTTGAGTCGAAGATTATGTACTGAGACTATATAAGAATTTCATTTTTATATAAATAAGTATTTTGAAAGAGTTTTAAGATATTATATTTTAAAGGGAATCACCCATACGTACAATTTACTATTATAAAAGTTACGTAACAGCAGGTACTCAGACGCTGATGCTCAAACCGGTTATAGGATACAAATAAGACCATATTTGTTCTTCATATATTATCAGGTGTTATTTATAGTGACGCAAATTCCGAATTGAATCCGGAATGTATATTTGAAGGAAAAATTAATTCAAAAGAGACAAGTCCAACAGCTCTATATACTTTTCAAGGTTGGAATTTAAGAATGGTGATGGTTAGTCATTAATTTTTTTTCATAACGTGGTAGGTCGATGGTAGATGGCAGTAGTCTCATGAACGGTTAAGGACAGATAAGGATATAGACTAAGGGACAAACGGAAAAGCCGGAAATGGGTTCAGGCAACGCCGTAAGAGCACTGCCGACCTGATATGACAAAGGATAATAAGTTAAAATTACGAGTGGAGAATGAAATGGGAACTGGCATTCCTTAACTCACTAATCAAAACTTAAAAACCTATTTTTTTCTGCTTATATCCACAAATCTTCCTCATTTATCGCTCTTTACATTAGTGAGAACCGTATCAACATCGGTTTGGTAGTTTAGAAGAATTGAGGGGAGAAATAGACATAAGCGGACCGCTATTTTATTTTATCATATGTATGAATATGTATATAATGCATATGTATACATATATATAATATCTATACGAGTATATGTAGATCTTTGAGAAACAACAATAGTCTAAAAATAGAAGTATTCTACGTGTGTAAACAATACAGGGATCAAAACAATGAATAATTCAAGAGTCTAGCTTTAACGGCAAAGACACTGGGTGTTCAACTTTGAAAAAGGGTTAGATTATATCCATTAGCATTATTATGGATCACAATTATGGAAGAAGTCTCAAATTCCGTGACCTTTCCAACGCTCTTGAGCTTAAAATAAATGCATTACAGTCTGCATACATTCGAAAGATATTTCTAGCCATCGCAGATTATCAGTATCACGGTTACGCGGTGAAGGCTGAAATAACAATAGTAACATTGAAAAGAATTAAATTAAACAAAAGAATCGAAAAGTCCGAGTGAGAACTCGATTGTTTGAATCGAAACAGTGGTAAGTATCGTTCGATTAAAATACAAACGCTTATTGCATAATTAAGTTAGAGAAGAAGTAATATGAAACAAAATAATATTTATAAAAGACAGTCATAAGTCACAATAAAACTCATTAGTAATGGTGAGTATAAAACTAGCTTTTGACAGCGACTTCTACCGCATGCCTCGGGAACAATATTTTTAAAATATAGCTTCATATAGTCTTCATATTTATAGCTACTATAAATATGAAGACTAAAAATAACATAGTTGTGCAAAATGTTGAAATAGAAAATAGGTCAGTAGTGCATGTGGACAGGACATGCATCACATAAGGGCTAGTTATCCGTTTAATATGATACGTTTGATACGTATGTCGCGTCGAGCGCCAAGGGAGGTATATATTATGAGACACGGACGAACCCTAGCTCGCTTAGGAAATACTTGGCGCGCTGTTTTGGTATGATTCCAACACAATTTATAATCATATGTTTGCTTTACGTAAAACTTTCCATCTGTGCTACAAGTAAACATTAGAATCGTTTTGCTGTTTGTATTTTTCACATAAATTTTGTGAATAAGTAAACGAATAATATACATAGAATGAATCAATGTCTAAAGAAGAAAGTTTTCTAACAAATATTTTTCTATGAAAAGCATTTCTTTTACCGGATTTAATAAGATCGAATAAAACCTATATATACTAGAAAAAAGAAACCTATTCATTGGAATTTTAAAAAAGCACATTATTTTGTTGACTTCAGGGTTAAGTATTACAGCCTAATCTAACCAGTCATAAAAAAAGAATTAGCCGACATATTTATACAAATGTAAAATTTCTCTAAGATTTCTCGTACAAGAAAATAAGTAGATGTGATTCATTGGTCTTTGCTGATTGTGATGTGCCATCAAGATGTCTATAATAAATATGCGCATCAAAGCTTAGCGAATACAAACTAAACGTATGCGTTACTATAAGTCAGCATTGCAAAACGTCTGGCGATGGCGTTTGCAATCAAATGCCTTGTCGTGAGCCAAACTTGAAATGTTATGCAAGTAACATTCTAATATATTGATTCAGGATGTGCTTTCTATGCTTCGGTGTCTGAGTTTAGACATTTTTATGTATGTACGAGTACATCGCAACTTGAAAACAACATTATCTTTTACTGGAAACTCGCCCGAGATTCGCACGAATGCATTTTTTTTGGAAATTATATACAGAGACTTCAATTTATAGTCTGTATTTTACTGTCGCAAAAGAACCGACGTAGCGTGCGAGGGAAGAGTGCTTTTCGCATAAAGCATAAACACATTAAATACGAGTTTTCTGGGGCCTTAGCGCGAGTTTTACGCCATCAAACGCATCAAACGCGTTAACGTGAATTTATATGGGAATGAAGCAGCAATACACGTTAGCCACTAGGTGGCGCTGCTTATTTCCCATACAAATTGACGTTTACGCGATTGACGCGTACGATCATGTAAAACTCGTACTAGGCACTCAGGGTTGCACTAGACAATGTTTACCTTTTCATTGACATACTTAAGAACTGGATTTTGAAACTGAACTGATTTTGACAACTTAAAAAGTGTTACCAACACCTACTTATTGTTACGTTGTTTCACGTTTAGGCCGCGTAGGTTGACTTTGGCGATAGAAGACAAGATGATAGACATAGAAGCTATTAATTGTAGCATTGTATACTTTAAAACTCATTTTATAATTGCTTTTTTTCCTAATAAAAAATTAAAAAAACCCATTTTATAAGTGATATGGAGACACTTCAGCAGATATTTAGTTTAATAGTTTAAAAACATAGATTAATTTCAGGAAATCAATTATTGTCGTGATTATTGATTGTTATCATTACAAGTACCTGCACGATGTTAACAAGGTGCGTAATAAATACATTGGTTCTGAGAAACACCCGGAGTAGGGAATTTACGCGAATTGTGATTGTGATGTGCGAATAACACTGAATAAGGTCACGGAGGTTGAAAAATACACAAGTTCCAGTAACACACAGTTCTAGAAAGATTTTATCAATGTGTTGAATGTAAAAATACACATTACAATCTTCAATTATTATACCATGTAAAAAAAGAATTAGTCACAGAATCGAATGTATAAAAGCGATAGTGTTATAATTAAAGAAGATAATTTTATAACTGTTACGCTTATGTTGTTATCGAAACGGAAAGTCCAAAATTGCAAATGTTTTTGTCGCGGTCGAGCGATCGGATCTGAATGTTTCAGATATTGTGATAAGATAAAAACATTCCGCCCGTGGGAAGTTACAACTATAATAACTTCAATAACGATGCACAGAGTCGAGGGAAAGGGAAGAATGGGAAAAAATGACTGGAAATAATATTATGTATGGAAGATAATAAAATATATATATGTATGGAGCCTATTTCATTCACGTTTGTCTAGCAATCGGATTTGTATCATTTCGTCATCTATTATGAATTTATAATGGATTTGTTTTCGTTATTAATAAAATATCTTTATTTTAAATCTGATATCTTATTAGTAAATACATTTAAAATGTAGAAATATTATCAATGGTAAGTAATTAAGAAGATGAGGTTGATGAAATGGTTTATGTGCTAAACTTATGACTCAAATGTCCCGAGTACGTCTTCTTGTAAATTTAACTATAGATACGATTTATTTTAAAATATGTCTCGTTCTAATTCAACAAATATTAGTTTATCTTGTAGTCTAGATGTACCAGGTTCAGCTCCAAGTTATTTACTCCACATTTACTTAGAAAAAATGGTAACGCAGATTTTGTTTGTTAATTTACAGGATGCAGAAGATTTTGGGTGTTAATGTGGTGGAATATTTATTTGTTTGAAATCTTTGTTGAAAGATAATAACTAACTAACAATAATAAATACATTAGTATTTCAGTCCAAAAACTGCAAAATGGAATCCCCCTTTGCAATAAATAAAAATTGAATAGGTAAATACGTTATTATAAGATGATAAGGTGATTGGTTGAAGTTATTTACAGTGACGTCACATCGCGGGAAAACCATGTTTACCGTATTTTATTATCATTGCTTACTAATTTACCAGCGAGTGCGACTATACTAACATAAATAGCGACCCGCTCCCGGCTTCGCACGGATGCAGTTTTTTTTCTGCAAATTATAAATTTAATACCTTCCTCGTTGCTTAGTTAAAAAGATCTAAACGTAACCTACATACAGAAGGGCAGACGGTGGAGCGACTTTGTTTTTACCGTGTAAAGATATTTATAACCTAGGTACCAAATGAGTTAAAAACTTTCAACAACACTTTCAAACTTTGTCATGTTTTGATTATTTTATATATAAAAAATACTTTTAGCGTATCACATGATGAGTTCCCATTAGAATACCTATAATTATTTGTCTTTGTCTATCTATCCTTGTCATGTTGTACCTACTCTATGCAGAAGACCACGTGTCTGTTATGTTATAAAATATAACAATAGATAATTTTTTAAGAAAAATGAAATAAAAGATAACCCTGACTGCTTACGTCATACAAGTGGCCGCCATCAACTATAATACAAGCAACAGGGGATTGATACAAGTTGTACTACCGACCTTGATAAGATATAAAAAGGATAAGGAAGGTTAAAAAATAAACAAGTTTGAAATAAGGCAAAAGGCTCTGGGAAATGTTACTTACGATCAGTACACACGGGCAGTCTGGTTTATGACTGCGAATTTAGTGTGCCCTGCCGTAGTGGCAGTGTGCCTGCCACCACTAAATACATGGGATTAAAACTAAATGGCAGCACTACATAATTTCAATTCGAAAGAAACGAATCCATACTTCATTTGCGTTCTCGTGACAGCTTGATCATCTGTTCTTGTTCGCAATACTTCTTGTTATAGACTTCAATTTTAATTGCTATGTAAGTATGCGTCAATTGTGAAAACAATCCGTGATTTTTTGTTAAACAGGTTATGATGAGAAATTGACTTATGGTTATCTAATTACAATTTATTATACAGAATGATTTTGTAATCATAATCAAAGTTCGAGGGGGAAAGTTCATTCGAGGGAAACCGTATTTTGAAAAAAAAAAAAAAACTTTTTTTGAAAAATATTCAATCTGCAGATTTAAAATATTGTGCAGATATAAAATATTCAAATAAAATAAAATTAATGATTATAAAATTAATAGTCTTAAAAAACAATTTTCGGGCATAAAGTTGGTTGTCTTAGGCAATTAAATGTAGATTAAATTCAACTACTAGAATGTTACTAACAAATGATGATAAATGGTCAAAATAAAGAATTTATTATTGTTATCAGGAAATTTCAATTATCACACTTGGTCAAAGTGCCAAATTATGTTACGTATAATAAAATGCATCGATAGACAGACCGGCGGCGGCGGCGCGGCGGCAGTTTTACATGAGAAACATCGAGGTTCGCTTCGCTACGCTTTCGTAAACCTTCTCATGACTGCTCTTGCGTCGGTCATCGCGTCACACCGGAATACTGTGACACCGTTACATACTTTGAACCAAGTGTGTCTTTAAATTCTTATTAAGCCGGTGCTACACAGATTTAATAAATTTTACAAAATTTATGTTGAATCCGCGCCAGAAAACAAGTCCCGCAGGCGAGGCGCTGTCAACACATTGCAAAATTTATGGTACTTACTACAAGTACAGCCAAAACTGTCTATAAAGCTGTATGAAAGCTTTGGATCTTTGAAACTTGAAAATTAGAATTACAGCTACCAGAGTATAAATTGTTAACTATTAAAAACACGACACCAGGCATGCAAAGACACGGGCAACAGCTAGTCGGCTATAATATGTCAAAACAAAAGTAGTCTGTGTTTTGAAAGTTGTCAATTCCTGAATTTCCTGATCACTTTTAATTTACTAGTGTCAGTCAAACCTGCTTTAAGTTACAACTTAAAAATACGACGCCAAATCGAACACAGTGGGCTTATATGTGAATTTTAAAGTGTTAACTGTTTTCGTTAGTGGTAGGTATAACATAGGCAAATAAATAACCCGCATGGCAGTATCTAATGGGCTAAAGTAGACGCGATCAAGTTTGGCGGCCATTGACACCTCGACACGAGAATGCTTAATGCCTTTTGTGTTTTTTAACAAAATAACATGTTATTCAGTATCTATATTATTGATTTTTTCACAAATTTCCAAGTGAAAGAAAACAATACTTTTTTAAGGGAAATAAGGAGGGGAATTCAGGTCGTTTCAGAAATACTCCTTCAAATTTCACAGTAGATCCAACCAAGAAATTTAATTTTCAATTTAATTTAATTATTTTTTTCTGCAAATTATGCGCTAACCTCCCTCCGTTTATCGCTCTTTTGCATTAGTGAAAACCGTATCAAAATCGATTGGGTGCTTCAGAAAAAAAATAGCGGAAAAACAGGCAGAAGCGGACTTAATTTTTTAATGTGTATACTTTTATCTAGATTTCTAAACTCTAGGTGATACTTAATATTTCTTACTTAAACATAATTTAAAAAAAAGTTCGTGTATTTTTTTTAAGAGTGCCTATAGCCATTATACCATCACTTAATTGAGGTGATTTGGCATTTAACTGGCGTAGTTCAAATGGCAACTTTTACTGGTTAGTAACTGACATTGTGCCACTTTCATATAGATTGATTCATCTGCGCTTGTATGCGTATGTAACTAACTTATAACTAGGCATGTACGCACATACCCCTACATACAGTATTATCACAATACAATACGATGCGGACATTAATAACTTTCACGTTTACAAATCGAATGACTACCGCTTAATTGTAAATAGTATTAGAAAAAAATATTGCTTAACTATTTAATACAAAGAATCGTTGTGAATGAATTACTTTCTTAACGGTCCCTAATACACTACAGATAAACACTAATTAAGGTTTAATAAGAAGATTATTTTTAGTGTAAACTTTAACTTTTTATTTGCAATAAGATAGTGAGGTATGATTTCCAAGAATAATATATTAGAGAAGATTCTATTTGCCTAAACTCATTATTCCTTGGTTTTAACGCCCAACGCAAAAACGGGGTGTTATAAGTTTGACGTGTGTATCTGTGGAATCTTATAATGACTGTTGCAAGGTAAGGTGCAGTGTATGTGCGTGTACGTGTAGGTACATTGTTGAGGTTAGTAGCAATGTGTATTTTTTTCCATTCTTTAATTTTTTTTTCTGTTATTATTGTAAAAAACTTAACAAATATCACATGTACACCGATAAAAGCAGTTACTCAAATAATTTTATGTCGGTTTTACGCGAAGAAAAAAACATGCGGGTACTATTATTGTGATTTATGTCATTTCGAAATTTGTAGTCGTTGTCATAGGGAATTTGCAAAAAAATAAACATATTTTATTGAACCAAAGTAATTTCCTGTTTTGTTTGCAAAGTACTTACCTAATAAAATGTGTTTACTACGAAAAGACCTTGAAAAAGAGCTTTAGAGTACAAAATAGATTCAGAGGTAAATAAACCTTCTCACATTAAAACCGGTTATGGAATTTATTTGAAGATAGGTGAACATTTCCACGTATAATTAACTTTTCCCTTATTAACGCTCGTTTGTATTCGACTTTTTAATTAGTAATTTGCTTACTTAGTGTCTTTGTTATGCCAAAAAAAACAGCAGGATAAAGAATCTACTCTATCCTATCGGTAAAAAGACTTACTCCAGTCCTATTAATTATATTAAAAAAAAATTTTAAAAACGACTCTTGCTCGAATTAGGTAATATACCTATTTAATGAAAAATAAAAACGACTAATAAATATGAAATATGCACTGAAATATAAATGTTTTTTAACCTTGAAATGAAATATCACATAGATAACCATTGCAATTTCCAACGATACTACTATGAAAGCCATTTGTCACAGTTTGACGCCGTAATTGCGTGCTTAGTACTTTTAAACGGTCATATTAAAATCAATTATTTTAAAAGAGAGAAAAAAAAAAGAAAAAATGAAGGTAGGAAAATGTGTAATGTGAAATACATCTGCTTCTTCTTAATATGGCAATCCATATTTGTCAATTTATCAAAACTACTCATACAGTGGATTTAAATACTGTTTTGACCATGTACCATGTATTATTAAGAGAATCTCCTTTAAAAGGTTTGTATGTATAATAAACATAATAATACAGTCATACAATACTTTCTTAACATAATTAATATTTGATTGGATTAACATTGGATTAAAAATTACTTTTAATTATGTTGTTCTTGCAATTTAGAGCAATTAATACATTTAGGTACATTTGTTTGGAAGGATATTAAAGAGTATTATTTATGTACTAAAATTAAAGAGAGAAAGAATTTCTAGAGTTGCTTATGTGTGAAAGGGTTCAGGAACCGCTGCAACATTTTGAAAAACTCCCATTATTTTTGAAAAGTACTTTAGATGGACATTAGCTTTGTATTTTGTAGGTACCCTAACTCCTCTAACTTTACCCGCGTCGGTCTAGTTTAACAATAAGGCACAAGAAAAATGCGATGAATATAATGTTTACTACATTTAGGGACAGAGTCACGGTGATGTTAGGAACCGAGGTGAACGGTTCTACTAATCGAATGGAATATTTTTTATTTCGATACCGTACGTTTATTAGTTCGATTGGAAACAATAGCCAATTGATAACGCTTTAATTAAAAGAGATTTCAACAAAAGCGTTATTGCATGTCACACAGAGTACAATAAAAGCAAAATACAGATATTTAAATTATCCGGTTATAATTTACTAACTGTGTTCCGAGGTTTCAACCAATATTTCATTTTAAAAAATACGATTTTCTCTCTCTCGGTAATACTTGGTTTTCAAAAACCTATGTATTCGTTTCCGCTTAGCTTTCATTATATACTTTTTACCTCTCGAAGATCATAGCGTGATATTTTTATTTCATATAATTATTATTAGACTTTGCCCGGGGCATATATGGGCACGCCCACATAAACGGATAAAGAGTATCCCACCTGTCCTTCCCCCTAGGGAAAAGCAAGCTCCTTAAAAAAGATCAATCGGTTAAATTATTATGAACGACAAATATCAGTGTTTAAATGAGTAGATATGAATATTTTTCGAATTGGATTTTTTTATTAGTTAATAATGACTTAATTAAGGGTCGGTATATTAAAAAAAAATAGAATCTACTAAATTGTGTAGATATGGCGTGATCGGAGATTTGTTGAACAAACACAACGCTTAAGCAATTACTGTGTTTAATTGCATAAAAAAGAACGTTTCTCTAAGAAAATTATCATAGGGCTTATAATAGCAATAAAACACAAGTTTGTAAACGTTAGCGGCGAAGTTGATTGCCGCCATTTTGGGCGGGTTCGATGACTTCTACCTTGCGACATCTAAGTATACAAATAAAAAATACTGGTAAGTAATGAATGAAGTAAGCAAGTTAAATAATATCTTCGTTTTCTCGTGTACTGTTAAAGGGTTTTATTATAAATTATAATCAAAAACTAATATTTTTAATTCTTTATAATTTTTAAATTTTTAAATTAATAATTTTTAACGAGCTGTCCTCGCGCCTCATTGAGGCCTCGGGGGACAGGAGGGCTGGCGCTTACCTCGGGCAACGCCTAAGTCTGGCCATTCAAAGAGGTAATGCCGCCAGCCTCCTGGGTACCATCCCCCAAGGTACTAGCCTCGAGCAGATTTTTTATTTATTTTAGCATGTATTTTTATGTTTAGTTTTATATAGTGGTATTTAGTTTATAAGTTTCGTTTTAAAATCAAAATATATGTTAATTATTATAATAGTATCAATATAAGTATTATCAAAACTAATAATAATATAATTATTTCAAAATATAACATACGAGTATATCGCAGATTTAATAATCATCTCAGATGTAAAATGTCCATTGCTAGACATAGATCTCCTCCAAGTTAATTGCCCGGATCCAGCGTCGGCCCGTGGCCCTTAATAGATCGCTAGTTTATTAAGGCTTCTTCTTTCAATGGAAATGGCTAAATTTGAATATTTTGACCTTGACGATGACTGTCGATTAGCCCTTATTCAAATATTTGTTTGAGAGACCACGCGGAGGAGCACAAGCCTTAAAAACTAGGAAAAACGCTGTATATCTTATAGGTACCTAATTATATACGAATGTACAAATCTATAATATAAAAATGAATCCCTAAATGTGTTGCTAAGCGCAAAACTCGAGAACGGCTGGGCCGATTTTAATTCTGTCTTCATTCATGGATAGAGGGATAATCAGGGAAGGTTTTCACGTAAAAAAAATGCACCCCGGGCGAAGCCGGGAGCGGACCGCTAGTAATATTTAAATTTGGTAACTCTTGAATTTTTTTTGTACTTTATGTATTTATTTAAAAGCGCTTTAGATACCATAAGGATCCAATTATGAGATGAATCGAGCCGAGTAAGGCCACACATCCGGTTGTTCATCAAATTGACCCCAACGAGTCGTGTGTCAGATTATGTCCTCTACATGAAGATAATGCCACTTTTATCTTCACTAAATTTATTAAGCTAAATCGGTTTATTTTTCAGAAACATGGATCATTGATAAAATGACAAAATTCGTAATATGTCGGAACAAATACATTTTTTTAAATGCAATATTTAGCAGTTACCCATTATTCCGGACTTAATTTAAGATTTTCGTTATTATGTTTATAACTTTAAAAATTGTATTCATGAATAATCAGATTTTATAACGAAATTTTATACACGATAATGTAAATTATATATGATATAGTCATGAACCTAGAAAAAACAATGGACGAAATTCCAGATACTAATAAAGTGAAGCACCGTAGTAAGCTCGGTAACGTGTATTTACACATTAACACCCATACATACAAACCATAATAAGCTAGCGTTGATTAATGCACACGTAATGAGTAATTAAAATAACTATTTAATTATGCCACCTGCGTCGTGAAATGTTGTTCCTGTAGCATTTTACGTGATAAAAAAGAACAAGTAATCACTTTCCACATGTAAAAACGCGCCGCCCCATTACGATGCTTCACTTTGTACAGTGACAGTACTCCCGTCCGTTGTTTTTTCTAGGTTCATGGTTATAGTAAATATTGTACAAAACAACGCTAAAACACAGCGTAGTTTTGGACTAGAGATCAAACAAAACATTTGAAACCCCAATCACTTTCTTCTTGTCCCCAGGAACTGGGGTCCTTAGGCAACAATGTATAATTTTAATAATAGTAGTCTAATAATAATAATCTAATAGTCTTATATATAGTGGCGAAGTTTGTTATGAAAGAGAAATGAAAACAGAATGTGAAATACATCTCAGATTGGCCCTAGAAGGGGAAGAGACATTTCATCATTACCACCTGCCTACAAGCGTTTTAATTTTTTATCCTTCTTAGATGGTTTTTATATGGCTGAAAATCGAATTTGACACACAGACTTTAAATTAGCAGATAAATGAATTTTCAGAGTGATCTAAACTTTTCAAACTAATCTATCGCTTAATAAAAGCGGTTAAAATAAAATTTAAAAGAAGTTTGCGAACCAATTCCCGGGCTATAAACTCTTTCGGTACAAAGCAGAGTATGATTATTTGTTTCTATCTGCTTAAATCGAATCAGTGCATCGGAGAAAACTTTTGATTGTTATTAGAAATCGATTTAGAGAGATGTACAATCGCGAAGAACTTGCCTTTATATTGTAATCTTAATCATCCTCCCACAAGAATGCAAACGTCAAGCAGTGAGACAATCATTGTTATTGTTCGCGCCAGTGTCGACGAACTTAATGTCGCAAGAATTTAGTGTTGCAACAATTTGCGAACCACTGCGTTTTTCCACTTCGTAATTTAATATAAAATCTCCGGGCTAATCAAACCAACGGCGCTTGAGCCCTGCAATTGCTTTTAAATCTCTGTAAAGAAGCTAGCAAGCGTATAAAAGTGTAATTAGGTAGGGGTCTTAGACAGTGGTCGACCTGACACGGTTACAAGTAATGCGTTTCCATAACATTGCGGATTGTGTATAAGTTTCTATCACGATTCGCTGACAAACCAACTGTTATGGACCTAAATAATGAGATTACAAATTGTTATGCATTGTAAGTAAACAATAAGACTCAGCATTGACGTTTTATTTGCACATCAACAACATTTTTTGCAGTACCATTTCGCATGTACCTAAATATTTTTTTCTGGAAATTGAACCATTGGACCTGAGAAACAGATAGAGGTAGATAAAATATATAGATTTAGATATTGATCTATACCTAAATCCATTCTATTGAATATATACAAAGTATTTAAGTTATTTCCCTTTTAAAGATTGATGTATAACTCATCAATACATTTTCGTTTTAAATAATTCATAAAAATAAGTTGACCCTCTAAAGGAAAACACTGTGAACCAACATAACAAATTGATGTCTATATAAGCATCAGTTAAAACAATCAACACTAAATATAGTGAACTATATCTGTCTCTTCTCTAATAACTATAACAGAGATACAAGAATAGCTGTTAATTTTGATCTAATTACTGGGTGAGTAACCTCGTAAAATTAACAGCTGTACTAAAATATGAATGTTCCTCAGTCGTGCCGGGAAAACTTTAACTGTTTCACGGTTTCTGGAATATTTTCTCAACGTTTATATTTTTAACCTACCTGCTTTGACTTAACAAAAGTATTATACATATTTACGGGGAAAGGAGATAAAATTTTAAATAGGTACCCTACTTTCTCGGAGAAAATCAAAATAGACTTTTCTTTTTTCTTCTTTCTTTAAAAGGAGCTTTTCCTACTCTGCCTCAACCTCTCTCTCTCTCTCTCTTTGTCTCTATTCGTTGCTCAACCAAGGTAATTCTAGTCTATTTCCGGAAGTTTCGTAACCACGACTTCCTCCTTCGCCCAGTGCATCAACTGAAGCAGCATATATCCAATCTTACGCTTCTTGATAGGTCGCATCATTATCCAGAATTTAATAAGACTTTTCATACTTAAATATAAGACAACGCTATACTTAAAAGTATGAGTTAAGGCTCAACACTTTAGCAAAACTTTAAATATTACTCCTATTTAATAAAATAATGTTTGTTCGCGTTATACTCTAAAATCTTTACTAATATTATAAAGAGAAGATTTTGTATGTTTGTAATAAATAAACTCAAAAACTACTGGCCCGATTTTGAAAATTCTTTCACCTATAAAAAGCTACATTATCAGCTACATTATAGGCTATATTTTATAAGGTTACGCGGGCGAAGTCGCTTACAGCAGCTAGTCTGTAATATTCTGAAAGCTTAGGCGTCCCTTATAGAAACCAATATTTAAAAAGATTACATCTAGTTTAGGGAAACGATAATCTCGTGTCCCCTGTAGTTTAGATTACAAGCTGTTAATAAAAATATGAGTTGTATCCGTAAAAATTTTATTGGACATAATTAATACTGATTTGAAGCCCGCGTGCATGCTTTATATGACACAGAACCGGATAGACGGCACGTGGGTATGGACAGTAAACAATATGGGACACACTTCCTTACGCTATTAAGGACAGAATATAGTATACAGATAAAAACATTTAAAAAAAAATACTAACTGAGAACGCAGTTTCGCCAGTGTGTATTTTGGTTGGCGATAAAAAATTTGTGGTTACTTTTAAAAAAAAATGGTTTTCCTGAATTTGTTAAAAAGATATGTAGCTATCTTCAAAAATTAAGAAAACTACACACTAACATTCATAGCATTTTAACTCCTTCAATATATATACATACTTATAATTATTATTATATAAAAATTACGTGTCACGTTGTTTGTCGCCGATGAACTCCTAAACTACTTATTTATTTATTTAAATAAATAAATTAATAAGTCAATCAACGCTCTATGAGATTATTTAAACAGTGATGCATTTTTTAGGTATTTTCAGTCTTTAAAATGATTAAATGTTAATGAAACCTGCAAATTATCATATTACAGGATCAAATTAAATAAACAGCAGAAACATAACATTGCTACATTATTAAATATCATTATAAATAACATATCAGTACCTACCAAGGGTCAGGATCCTATACAAAACATGACAGAAAAGATGATTGATCATGGAAATTCTGATGTCTACAGAAATATCACAGTGAGTTACGCCTTAGATCGACGACTAAGGAACTAGAACGATATTTTTATATGTAAAATAAAAAACATTATAATAAATTATTAGCTTTCTGTTTTTTAAAACCTTATAAATAAATTGTTATCTCGTCGTTGTGAATATTTTATTCAAAGCGACCTCTTTATATACTTTAGGTGAATACTGTATATTAAACTATACATTTCTCTTGTTGTAGTCTTTTACTCAATCGGGGAAAATACTCTTTTTGTCTGACTGGCATATATTTCTCAAGGGATGCTTGTTATAAAATAAACCTATGTGTCGAATTTCGACTTTCTAGAGTTAGTAGTTTCGTCTGCGCGTTGATAGGACAGAAGATTTTATAAGTATAGATAGTACAACATTAAACTTCTTACTTAACTGTATTTTGTTTAAATATACAGTTTACAAGAAAATTTAAAAATTAAAGAATACTTTTTAAGACTTTTTATAAATACTATACTAAGATCAAAACTATAAAACAAATCAGTTAATTTAATTTTAATTTACATAAATTATATAATATGTCATATTCCTTTCCAATGAATGTATAAAAATGTCTTGTATTTGCCTTTTGTATGCTTTTGTTGCTACTTATGCGGAGTACAAAGGTATTAAAATTTAATTAAACAAGTCGATGGAGAAATCATGTAAACATCGAAGTGATTGCAACTAAGTATAAATTCGTACAACGTAAATCAATTATCAATTCTGTACATTTTAAATAGCTGTGAATATACAGTTCGCTTCCTGTTAAATTTTATTACTTAATTCGAATTGAAATAACAAACGTTTAAGTATTAGCTTTCGCAATGCGTTAAGAGACCATAAATATTTATTTACTATTCCAAGTAAAATCTAGAAACTTTGTAATAATTTAATATGATGTACTTAATGTTTAATAGTTAAATTGAACAAGTGAACTTTTTTTTTTATTAATTAATTATTATAAAAAAAAATTACATCAAAGAAACAGTACACATACAATCCGTACGATCCTATGATTGATTCAAAGGAAACTCGGATGTAAAAGAAGAGATCAATGATAAGATGTAGACAGATCTCGTATAATTAGAGTCTATTTAGAAGTTGGAAGAAGAAAGTTGTCATGAATACGTAATATCAGTCAGACAGGTCAAAATCAGAGGGTGGTCCTGTAATAAAACCGTGGAACAATTATTTCGACTCGCGAAATACAAGGAGAGATTTAAGAAATTTACTGCCGACCTTCAGTAATTGAGAGGCATAAAAAGAAGATGAAGAATTTTCTTTTTTTGCCGAGCAACAAAGTAACACGTGACAGGGTACCTAACCTAACTGTCTATAACCTCCCTACCCATTCCCTATCACACAGTGTGTGGAATTTGTACATATTCAGAATTATGTTAGACATGAAAAGCAACATGAAAGACAAAAAAAGGAACAACATCTTGCTAACATATAACTTACTATAAAATACATATTAAATCCGAGGTAGACAGAATCAGTAAAGCTCTTTTTCCAGCGATTAAAAGCGGGCATTGCAGCCTAGACATGTATAGGTGGAAAATTTCTACAGAGGTTGCCACACTACGAGGAAACTATGCACATGTGCGAGGTTGCCAAAGCCTTTCCTTTATACTATTAAAGTCGTGAGCGCACTATCAACCCCTATGATATTAATAGTCACATATAGTCAAGTGGACCGTCAGCCTGTTGCTCAATTTGCTCAATTGAAACTAACGCGTAACGCATAACATGTGACAATTTTGATTTAACTTCCTTATGGAAGTAAAAGGAATATTCATACCCCGGCTTATATATGAAAATCGATTCTTAAGGAGTAAACTCCAAAAATTAAAGGTTTTAACCTTGTAGATTCTTGGAATCTAAAACCTTACATATTATGGTAAGATATTTATCCTTGTTTGCGATAAGAATCAGGTATCGAGAATGAGGCAACTTATTGGGGAAGCCCATCAGTCGGATTGTTCAACATTATTTAAATCACTTTAATGCAAATAATATTCATGAAATAAAAACTCGCGGTTGATAAGTATGTATTGTATTTAATTAGTAAAATACAATTCATTTTATAAACACTTCGACAGCTTCGCTGGTCAACTACGACAAAGTTCTTGGATTTTAAGGTGTGTTTTATATGCTGCTGTGTTACGTTATGCTAAGAGAAGCTTCGGGAGAATTCTCTTGTGACGTCATTATCCTTCGTCCTTTGTTTATATACTGACATAAAAGGTATGGGTCATAAAAAACATTAACGAAAAATCACGCGCATTCGTGAAAAATCAAGATCAAGCCGACTTCAAGTATCTAAAATATACATAGTTACACCAGTTACACGTGCTTACTTATACATACTTACTTAAAATATACATAATATATTTTTCGATTATTAGAAAATATTTTATAATTTTTTTGTTAAAATATGAAATTATTTAATTTAAATACAAGTTTTATCAAATCTATAGTATGCACATAGTAAATTTGTAGGCAATAGTTAATCAATCACCACACAATACATAAAAAATCCCAAACGTTTGTCGTGAAAAAACGCAGACATCAAAATAATCGAAGTACTAGATACAAAATATGTGATTGTCGGGCCGGAACGAACGGGTCCGTCAAGTAACGGTATATGGAAGGAATGCAGCTAGCAACAGGTGGGTCTCTATTGCCGACGCACAGCTGAGCTCAAATCAATCTGCTAAATAAATGCCTTTCGACATTGTTTAATCGTTCGAAAGTAGCGAATACTTCGAATGACACTTGTTCAATAAATTGTTCAATTTTCAATTGAAATACCGTTAGATACATCTCAAAAAATTTCTTGTTTTCGTTTAGGAAGTTACAAAAAAATATATAAAAATAAAAGTAAATTTTTTTACTATGTAAATAATTTTCGTAGTAGAATAAGTATTTTCAAAGAATCAAATAAAAATGCAATCGATTTTTTCACAACGTACAAAAAATACGCAAAATTGCCTAGCGTCAAATGTAATTATGTGTAGGATGACGTATCGAACGCACTAGACTTTTCTAGTAATAGATAGATTGCAAAAAAACTTATCGAGCAAGTGAGTATTTATTTTTAACAGTTATTTAATGAAAAAAAAAAACACGTTAGTTAACTACGCAAGGTAGATTTTTGCGCAACAGATGAACAGACACACTGTTTAAATGTTTTTATCTGTGCTGTGACCCAACTCGAGCAAATCTCACGCTAAATATCAAGATGTTCTTGTCCATGAAATGCATAGAAATTAAAGAGTACTTTAATTTTTTTCAGTAACTAGAATTTTACGAAATGGAAATTGGTATACCTACATTCTATTTTAAATAATCGTACTCCGCCCAATGAAAGCCTCCTCAAAATCTGTTCAGCTATTTCAAACTGAATAAACAGATAGACAAACAGACATAGGAATATTTGCTACAGACACTTCAGTTAAATATGTGTATTAACATTAACGAAGATTTAAAAGTAAATAGTATAAGTAGTATTAAGCACAAGAACATTTCACATGAAATTCATTTGTTCATACAATAATATACTTGAGAATTTGTTTTGCAGTAATATCATTATTATGTAGTTGACGATTGACATTATTTAACGCTAACAAATATCAATATTAATATTTACGGCTACTATAAAGATACAAGATAATACACGGCCTTTAGTTTTAAAGACGATAAATATTTACGATAGGTAGATATTTTTTTACGTAGACATTAAAACGTGTCGCACGCCAAATATACACACGGTGATTTTTCCAAATATCAAGTGTCTATCTATGTGTATAAGCTATGAGTTTTAATCATTAACTCATCAACCTTGATAATATTTTTAAAAATATCTAATCGCACATAATTAATATTAATTAACAATGGATAATTTAGTAAAAAAAAGCCATTTCCATTTCTCTATCCCATCCTAATCCTAAGTCGTCAGCTTAGAACTTGCAGCACCTGTGGCGTTGCTTGGTTATAGGCAACGTTAGGCACCTAATACCACCTAGTGGACCGTCAGCCTGTCTGAGGACCTTTACATAAAAAAAAGATGTAGGCTATGAAAATTACACATTGTTTTGAAGAAGAAGTACTGATATAAGAGTATTTGTCAACCCATTTACGTAATAGATGTGGTGTACCATCGCAATGTTTATGTTAGATGTTATGTTCTTGGTCCAGTACTTTTTCATTTACTGCTGTGATTTCCAAATATTAGTTGGATTAATTATAAAAGCATTTTGTTAGCATGACGTTACTTCGACCGAATAAAAGGCACGATAAAAATAAGAAGTTGGTAGTATTGTCCAGTGAAAAACTTCTGTTTTTCAGAGCAGAGGCATTTTAACTAAAAAATAATTATCGAACGACAAAATATCTTAAATTAACTAAAGAAAAATAAGTTTTAAAATAAATTACAAAAATTCATTACAGTAAAAATTTACCGTACTGACTCATAAAATATAAAATTAGTTATTGGAACTAGCATTAACACAAGGACTAGAAGGGCAGGTTTACGCTAAGAGAAGTATATTAAACTGCCAAAGCGTATTTTATGTATCGCCAGTCTAGTAAAATATGCAATTATTAATGATACCGCATTAAGATGGCGGCTAATTTACGGCATAGTAACGCGACAATCTCTGTCAAATGTCACACTTCACCTATTCGAAGGAGATCCTGTTATGATAATAAACGCTCCGACCACTTCATTACAAATTGCACAAGTTTCCATAAGAATACGCCCAACATTTTTGTATTTTAAAGCCAGCGAGTTGCATTTGACATTTTGTGTTTTTGGCATTCATATATGCCTAATAATGTAGTAAATGACTAATACATAGTCATCAGATGTCCTAATGATCAATTATCATGAATACTGCATACTGGTTTGTGAACGCTTCAAAAACTCGAGAATGGGTAGACCTATTTTAATTCGGTTTTCACAAATGTAAAGAGGGATAAACGGGGGAAATTTATATAAAAAAATTTCACCCCGGGCGAAGCATTTAATTATTTAAAATGCAATTACTTTTTTTGACAAAGAATTCAACACAGTCTGGACACAAAAAAAATATGCAAACCTCGGGTATGGTCATTACATTAGCCATTGCCATAGTATCTTTGATGTAGTTCTGCTGTGGTACTCTCCTTGAGGAATAAAGTCAAGTTATAATAAAATTGTAACCGGTATAGTAAATATACTGTTATTATTTAACAATTTTTACAAAAAAAAAAAACTACAAAAAATAGCCTCTGTCAGTGAATCTTTTACCATTGAGCAAATTTAAATCAGTGATAAAATTAAAAATCACTTAAAGAATTCCGGTTTTAGAGATCCCTTGGCTAATAAAACTTCTTATGATTGATAAAAATAGCATTATAAAAAGCAGTAATTGAATAAATAATTGAATAAGGGTAGGCAGCGCACTAGCACTCCCCTTGGTATTGCTTGTGTCCTTAGGCGACGGTAACCACCTACCATCAAGTGAGCCGTCAGCCTGTCTGCCACCTTTATATTATTAAAAAAAAATGTGCAGTAATAAATGTTGATACTCGTCATAGCACCATTTCGAATCGGTAGAAATGATAATAATGTTGACTTAATTAAAACATTACAAGAATAATAAAATAGCAAATAAAGCTAAGTACTTTATATTTTTTGAACTAAGAATATTACAATATATTGAAAGTAAAATTAAAAAAATAAAAGTGTGAGACTGTTTCCAAAAGTCCAAAAGACTGTTTCCAAACGTAATGGGCAATTAATGGTTAAAGATGGATAACATCTTAAGCTTACTTATATAGATAATATTAATGACACTTGAAAATACTACATATATATTATTTACACATAAAACTTGTTAAATGTAAGAAAAATTGTATTATATCGTTCGTGTAACACGATAAAGGCTAATAAAAAATCAGGGATAAAAATAAGTAGAAAAACTATTTATTACTATTTGAGAAATAACGAGAAGAAAAAATACAACAGCATCCATAACAGATCGTTTTCAATACAAATTAGAAATGAGTCGGTATTTCTATCTGTTGTGAACAGATTGTATCTCGCTTTTTCCTCAAAGAAATCAACCGAATCCGGAACAAATACTAGAAAGGTAGCGCTGAAAACTAAACTCTATCTTCGACAATTAGAACACAAAATACCTTATTTTGAAACTGTTCGCAAAAGCAATAAGATCGTGCACCAATAAAACTTCTTTAATTTAATACTGTATAGATAGACGAGTCGTTGAACCGCATATCGGGAGTGATCGGTGAATATCTTGACCATTTTTTTCTACATCTACCGCTACGTACGTAACAATTTATAGAGACAGGCTTGCCTTCAAAACAAAAGGTCAATGAATGAGTGTCCACCGAAAGGTAAACCTGTGGAGTTTTCGACAAGCCATTTTTACTTTTTAAACAACGTTTTGTCACTCTGTCGCTATCTGACATTGATTATGGACAATTGAATTTTTTAAAAAGAAACCACATATTTATTTGATTTCAAGATACTAATTAAAATGATTAATGATTCTAAGACCCCTTAAAAATATGATATAAATTCAATGATACAAATTCATTGCTGTGAAAAGGATGAAATTCTATTTAATTCAAAATATAATTCCGTTTCAAGTTTAACTTTAAAAAAGAGAATAAGTACTTCAGTTTAACGAAAAGAGTTCAAATTTATATATATAATCTGTTTTAAATAATAATGCGTTTCACTTAATTATTATTCCAAGTTTCAACCATGAGCAACAAGAACAAAATAATAATTCGGCTTATGTGAGATTTGTAACGGGTCCGTCAAGTACCGGTTGCTTACGGCCAAAAACTGGCAAGTACTTATTACAAGTATACACGCTCCCACGACTGGAGACCACACTTTTAACTTATTCCCATACAATTCATAACATAACGATTCTTCTCAACGTTTGTATTTGTGAGAATCAACCCAGGTTTGTTTAAATAGAATGTATGAAACATATCTTATAAAACGACAAATGATACGAACAAGATAGAAAGCATCTATTAGGGGCTAATCTCAAACTGTTGGGAAAAGGAAAAGGTATATACACTTGCTTTTCTCGTGATTTGTATGATTTTCAAAACTGCAAATTCTGCAGGGTTTTTGTTATTCTTTTCGTAAAAAAAAAAATAACAAAAAATGCAAGTGTAAATAAATTACAATACAATTGAATAAAAGCGACAAGTCAGTGAAATGAAGTTGCTAAATAGATTTGTTGCATAGTGTGGCTATTTGTTTTTATTACTAGGTCATTCTTCATAAATCACAATTATTATTATAATGTACTGGGATTTCCGAACAATTTGACGTTATTTTTATTTAAAATTATGTCATCGCTTACTAAGCTTGTTTACTTTACAATAGCATCATTGCATAGGTGGCAAGATAATTAGATTTGGTTGCATTCAATATTATCTGGTTTTAGTTTATGATTTATAAACCAACTAGGCGTGCACGCGACTTCGTATTCGTTTTTTGGAAATATTTTTGAACTTATTTTGTACCAAACTTAAAACAAATATATATCTTTCTCTCTTTCAAGTGCTCAATGAGATGAAATCGAAAAGGCTTAGAGGTGGAAGCGATATAAGAATAATGGCGAACTTTCATATATATTTTTGAACGTCTAATATATTTTATGTAAAAAGTTTTTTCGAATTGAAATAGATGGGTTTTGTTCTGGTTTCTCTTCACTATTTCGAATGAAACGCTATACGAACCCATACGGAGATAATATCTTCAAACCACAAAAACAAAAAAAACTGTTAAAAATGCACTTGGTACAATAAAAGCTGAAAATGCACTGTACATTCAGTGTTGTTTTTATGATTACAACTCGCTGTGGATATACTGCTACAGGTTTGAAAGTACCGGATGATAGCAATTACAATTTCCTTGCGATTGTACTTTTCAATGTTTCGGCATTGTTTTGTTCAATGATAAAGTAGTGATGATTAAAAGGAAAACGCACAATATCGACAACGATTGATCGATGAAAAAGCAATTCAAGGATATTCTGTACACGATTCATCGTGTACTTGATAATAATAATGGCAACACAGAAGGTTGTTTAATGCAAGTGAATGTTATAAAAACATATTATAGGGAAATACGATACAAATTGCATGAATATCCATTTGACGCCTTGCAACGTCGAATTATTCGAATTGTTAACGATCCAATACTCACACAAAAACGGTTAGAACCCCATAGTTTAAGAAGGGATGTAGCCTCTCTGTGTGTTCTACCGGCTGTACAATGGAGAGTGCTCTGATGAGTTGTTCCAACTAATGCCTACCCCAAGTTTTTACCACCGTACTGCGCGTCATAGATGTGGAGTTCATCCGCATTACTTGGATAAGGTACCACTACGCACAGTCCGGTTGGGTAGAAACTTTATCCCGCGGACGCGTGAACTTTGGAACAATCTCCCTCCTGAGGTGTTTCCACCTAGCTACAATATGGGCTACTTCAAGCGAGGGGTAAATAAACAAATGTTTAGACATAAATCTCAAGCAGTTCCATCAGTCAAACAATTATTATTAAACGAGTTCTATTTCATTGCTGTTTAAAATTACTTGAGTTTCTAGGCTCGTTTAAAATTTTAATGATAATTTTTGTGTAGGAACTAGTTTCTTTTAGTAAGTAAGTAAGTAGGAATCAAATAAGATTTGGAAAAGTGGTTTAGGTCCCATTCGCCCGCAAGATATTCACTCGAATTATTTTTTTCCCAACTATTTTGTATTTTGATGTGGTCATAATATTTATTACATATTGGTTAAACACATTAGATTTGTTGAAACAAAACTTTTTTTAAAATATACTATTATTATAAAAATAGCCTCGAAGGAAAGTCAAGAAATTATGACGGTCACTGTCGCCCCAACCAAATGTTGCGAAAATCAACAACTTCGCTGCATAGCAGCACGGTTACGTACTACCGCTCCAGATCTCTACCGAAGCGATCGATGCCAGTTTTACTTAACTTTGGCAAAATTACTCGTATGTCATGTCAGCCCAAACATTTGTGTCGCGTACATACTAAGTACATATGACTTTAAAACAGACCGATTTAAAAAGTTATATAGTAAAATATGTGTACCTCATTTTAATGTTGAGAAATCCTCTTGGATACCCCACAGTATAGAGGACAATGAGGGGTTATGAAGGATTCGTACCGGCTAAAACCCGGTACCCACGGTAAGATTCGTACCCACTGTTATATCCAACATGTATTCTAATTCTAATATTTAATTTATTTTTAAGTCTATAGCAGGAAAAAATAGGTTATTTTGGTTTGACCATTTCAAACTATCCTGTGTGCATTTCAAAGTTGTTTAGGCACTGGTTTTTTTAGGACTTAAATACTTACTGGGATTCCTGGGTAGGTAATGGAAATATTGTATGGACTTTCGGTGAAAAAGAATAAAGGATAAGGGACAAGGGACACTGACAACAGTAGAAGCGCTTAGTTGCTTGAAACCCCTAATGATGATAAATCGTCTGTAATACTTTTTTTATATCTTGTTTTGTAAATATGTCACTTGTGATACTTTAGTACTAGCCTTTTCTATATTTTTATTAGTTTTGTGTCCATATGAAAAATATTACATTAAATGTAGCAACATCAAGAATCAAGTACTGTAGTTGAATCGTCCATAATATTTTCATTTGATATATGTTTATACAATATTTCGTTTGTTAGTTTTGTTATTATTAGTCTAACTGCAGTGTAATCCAAACATCTATACGTTCTGTCTCGGTGAAAACATTTGCTTGATTAAGACTTGCACGCTCCTTAAGTCATGCGTTTTCTCGTCAACATGAGATTTGTCTTTGTACGTAGATAATCATGCAAACAGAATTCTTTAGCTAATGTCTACGTTTGTGTGCTAAGTAAGTACATATTTACAATCATACGATTATTGCAATTAAAAACTCATGTTTTCACGAGGAAAGATCCGCCAAGACACCTCATAGATGCTCTTTTCAACTATACATTTGTTATATGTAGAGTTGTTATACAGTTACCAAAATACTAATAACATTAAAAAGGCGGAAGTTTGTAATGACGGTTGAATGGATGTTTGTTATATTTTACCCAAAAACTAATGAAATGTTGTCGATGAAACTTTACAGTATTATAAATCAGGATAACATATCTATAGATACGCGGACGAAGTGCAGGGCAAAAACAAATGTTCATTTGTTGAATAACCATTATATGAACCATTTTTTGTCTCCAATTTATATCAGTGTTAAAATGGGTATAATACTTAATTGAAATATAAAATATTTACTCCAAAGAGTTTAAATCATAACTAAATTGTATTGCGTACCTACAATTTCATGATAATTTAAATTGGAAAAAATGCGATTCTAAATTCTTTTATTTGGAAAGAAGATTGACAATGGGAAGTTAACAGTCAACCTAGTAGGGTTAGAATCGCAGTGGGTCAGCGGATCTGATTAGAAGTAACAGCGTGTGTTCTGTTTAGTTCGGACATTGCAAATCTGTGGGCGTGTGTCACGCGTGGGTTTTCCAACAACGGACACCCAGTGCTCATTGTAGTGGCTGCTTTGGTGATTAATAGTAATTGTACGTAAAGGTCAAGGGACGTCGGCCATTTTTGTCTGGTTCTCTGCACTTCGTTTCTGCCAATGAAAGTCATTTGTGTATTTTTAATTTATAACAGGCACATTGCTACACTCAGATATCTTCTTTATTTCATTAACGATAAGTGTTTTTGAAATCCTTGAACTTTCTCTCTTGTACTTCAATGTAAAGAAATAATAACAAATAAAGCAAAAGGAACTAATTATAGGGAGGACAAGCCAAAAGGAGTTTTCCAAGCACAATATAATAGTAAGCAGAGCTGTGTTTGCAGACATAAATTAGTCAGCCCGTCTGGCGGCAGTAACCACCCCTTTAAAAAGACCACCGTGAGAAATAACAGTCACTGATGTATTTCGGTGAGTGAGTTAGGGATGTCAGAGCACATTTCTACCTAATTACTTTTCCTTTTTTTAGAAATAAAAAAAATAAGCACAATTCTAAAACCTACTGTTAGAATACTGTTGTTATAAAACTGTTAATACAAGCTACGCGAAACAATGACAGAAAATAATAAATCAGTTAAAAGTTAGCGTTTTTAAATAACAAAAAAAAAATGATCAGATTAATTAACATAGCAATTGTTAAAAGATATTAATCATGATTTGGTATAATATTTTAGTTTAGAGATAAAAACCAGCGCAGTTTCAATCGTAAAGTTCAAGGTCTGACGTGATTGACCTTTGTAGGTTAATCGTATAACAACAAACTAATATAAATTGTCTCCCAACTTCCCGAAAGGACAATAGCACAGCACATTGGAAAGGAAATTAAAATTCACATATAATTGTCAAAAAATATTCCTTATGTGCTACGTTGCCATGAAATTATTGCCACGAATAATTTTCTTCCCTTTTGATACTAATTCATTATTTCATTACTAAAACTAATATATCTAGTGTTTAACTGTACAATCAAACACAGGTAAGTATGATTTTTATTTTTAGCATTATAACTATAAATGCACTGTTTTTAAACTCATTACCATACATATATTACAAGGGCAGGTAGAAGCAATTATTCAAATATGGGCACTCGGTGTAAACTCGCATTAGAAACGCCTTCCTTTCTAATTAGAAATTGCTTTACCAGCGAAATCACTTAATCGTATCTTACTACCTAAGCGACAAATAACTTCATCTAATGTTTCTTCCTATGTTTGCTTCCTTCCCGTATAAGTAGTAAAAGTGACATGTATTTAGAAACTATTATTGCTGTCGCACGTTAAACTGTCAAGTAAACTTATTAGTCTTGGTAACTATCAACACATGGGTAGCATAAGCTAAGAAAATAATATTGGTAAATTTATAAAACAAAAATTAATTTGTTATAAGTGAATACTCCATTTAATTTGTTAATTGTTAATATAGTATGGAACATCTTGTCATATAAAAAAGCAAAGGACCTATAATAGTGCCCTGCGGAACACCCACAGTTACTAAAATAAAAACACTACTTACATCATTGACAATTTACACTCTTGATCACATTCGACCGAATCACGCAAATATGATTGAAAATCCTGTACTCTATTTTCATAAAGTGAACTCCAGAACTCTATTTTTGACAAAATTTTGTTTAAAAATTATTCTATTATATATATAACTTTAAAATAGTTTTTTTTTTTTTTTTCATTTTAAATCTCGTATTAGATAGCGACTAGTTAATAAAGGTATTTTCTATTAAAAAATAACAATATCTAGCTGGTTTCAATACATAATAATTCCTGTTATGGTGAGACTTACGCATTATCCAGTTACGTGTTGATTCACTAACCGACTACTAACAAGCACCGCTATGGCGGCCAAGCGGATCTGTGACGGCGGCGGTGCGGTGGTGCATTTCTTTATAGACATTCACATTTTGTAGCACAAAATACCTATAATTCAATCAAACATTTTGTGTAACTCATTATTACTTTACGAGTTGTTTCCTGTTAAATTCCAATCATGCATAATGCAATTTGACAGAGAGCGGTAGCAGCTTATGATTTTGTATGTCAAGGCTGCAAATCAGTCTTTTTGACTTCATGTGTAGTTTACACTACGTGACATTCGACAGATTGTTTATAATTATAACATTTATTTACTTTAACGGCGAAGAGAAATGTTGCGAGGAAGTCTACGTGTCTGGGAACACTAATAGCACAATCTTTAAAGACTTGTTGAGTCCTATCAATCCTTATCGTGGAGCACAATAAGGATTGAAAAAACCTGCGCTTAATAAAAAGAAGAATTTAATTTAATTGCCTACATTAGTGGCTTCGGTTAATAATGGACAGCCCATTGAAATATTTTTGAAAATAAATTTTAATACTCAAGTGGGAACACTACTTTCTGTGGTCATAAACTGAGTTGCTCGTCTAGCAGCAATTACCTTAATCGTTTAGAAAACCGCAGTGAAATCCTTATATTTTGACTAAATTTTTGGTCTTGTCAAAGACTAAAGTATTTTTGTAGCAATTTATTTTCTAACCGGAGTACAACTTTCGAGGTTTTTGAGACTCACATCACAGAATCTTTAAGATTCGTCATGATTTAATTATTCAAACGAATCATGGATGGATCACAATCTAACAGAATGTTCTTAGAGAAATAAATCCGTTTATGCAATGTAAGCTGTTCTCATATAATAAATACTCTTAACTTACTCATATATCGTAACCATATCGTAACGTAGAAATATCTAGTGGTAATTTGATTGTAAAACACTTCCTAGTCCTCGAATGTCTGGTTACTACGACCTAGCATACTTTACAATGAATAGGTAGGAACTACGAGGTACGGCAAATCTAGATGTGTTTAAGATATGAAGAATATTCTGTCGAAATTAATCAAATGAGATATTGTTTGATATATTAAAGTTCACTTTATAAATAATCAGTGTAAAATAAAAAAATTTCCGGTCGTCCCTAGATTCATTGGTTCAATCATACATTTGATGCAGGTAAAGCCACGAGAGACGGCTAGCCAAAGTAAAATAAAGTCTAAATAATATTAGGATGAAATAATTTAGGATCACATTTCAAAAATTTCCTCGATTGTCTCATAACACCTGTTTATAATTACTTCGTCCGCGTATATTTATACCTAAATTATAATTTAAGTTTAATTCTGATGTATAAACTGTATTATTGTAAAAATTTCATCAGAATGCCTTAAGTAGTTTCTGCGTAAAAGAGTAACAATTATCCATCCATCCAACCTCACCTCATCAAATTTTCGCATATTAATAACATAGATAACTTAAAATATTTTTATATTGGATTTTCCTTGTCAAAATTGTTACGTAACGTAACGAAGAAAAAATTCGACACGTATTCGCGTATGGTTGTCAGTGTGTTCACGAAAACAACTATTTATTTTCAAACCACTTAATGCTGTTACTAAAGAAACCGTAACAGACGCCATGAATGAAATTTCACGGTTGAGCCGTTTCTTGTGACTGTATTGCCGTGCGACTGTCGATGTGTAAGTGTATAAGTAATCAGTCACACCGGATATAAGCAATAAGCGACAATGGACAGCACGAGAGGTGTACGCAACCATGTGTTTACTGGTAGCCTCCGCATGTAACTATCACGCTTGTTTACGAAGCGATACTGGCTCTAGCCTGACTATACGTAACCAAGCAGGTAATAACAGGTAAAACACTTCATAAAAAAATCAATACATCTACTTAGTACTTCGCAGGAAATACCTCGACTTGGACCTGAATGGAAAATGATAGACATTTGCATTTCTATGTTACACATTACATTACATCAGGTGATGAAAAAAAAACAAAAACGTAGCATTTTCGAAGATGATGTTCAAAAGATGGATTCTTTTATTAATGGCAGGCACACTACTAAAAATCCTAAATATCACTTAATCAACTGGGCTATCTCTTATTCTTATAGCATACCACGGTGGATAACCAGCACAGGATATGCTGTGGTGTTTATGTGAATGAGTAAGGTGTACCTACATTCCCCTCTTCCATTCCTGTCTTTGTGCTATTGATGCAGGGCATTGTTATAAGATAACGTAAGATACCTGTCAACAACTGGTCTATCAGCCTACCCGCTGATCTTAATATTAAAAAAGAAATATTAAATTAAGGTCATTAGTTGGTAGACTGTTATTTGCGCTGCCGCTTTGGTATGGTTTGTTTCTCGAGTGATTATGCTTTAAACTGCATTCGCTGTATTGGTAAAAAGCAAGTATTAAAATTTCCCATACAAGTACAAAGTTAGTATTGTTTATAGGTATCGCGAAACGATCACACGGGGCGGGGATCGATAAGCGGCACGTTGTGCGGAAAACCATTCCAGCCTTGTAGTTAAGTTCGGCATGGTAATGGTAATGTTACGTAAACGTAAAATCTCAGTACGGCCGAGATTCGACACGTACATACACAGCGTGTATCTAAAACTTTGTCTAATCCATAGAAGGCGCTTGAGTGATATATATAGATCTAATCTTACAAACCAAGAAAACTCTGGCGCCGTAAAATTCTTAAATCATGACCACACACCGGCAAACGCAGCGTAGGACGTCCGATATACAAAGTGGATTTACGACCTATCAAGTCTTACTGGAAAATTATAAGGGCCTATGTCCAGCAGTGGACATATAATTTGAACTTATAATTTTATCCATCTTGTCCGGGCGTCTTGATTGATGTACTAGCCCCATTAAGTGTCAATAAGGACTTGTTACGTGATTACATTAAATCTTAATTAATTAAGATTAATGTTTGGATGTCGATATTGTTTGATAACTTTAGTTTATTATCACTAAAAACACAAGGTGAGCTGTTGTGTCTTAATGAGAATTTATTTATTTAATAATTGACATGCTAACGATAAGTACTTTGTAACAACATTGATAAAGATTCAGTTGACTTATTCTATTACAAATATCTATTTTAAGGCAAACATATATAAACAGATTTAAGACTTCTGTACAACTGTAACAATAGTTATAAGCAAAGAGATTAAATTATATATATAGATCAAAGCATTTGCAAATGTTATTATTAGACATTAAGCCAAAAGGAAGGTTAATATTGCTTGCAATAATAATGATCAATACACAATCACTTAGAGTTTAAAATTCTGGCATTCAAATACACAGTCATGTTATTAATCACAGGGAAATATTTACCCAAATTGCTCTTGGAAAGGTAAGCGGAGAATGCGATGATTAAAGACAATCTAGGAAGGAACGAAACACGCCAGTCTAGTCTATCCTAGTCTTGCGCCCTTATTTTACTTCAGTGATAGGATTATCACTTGCGCTCCTAATGTTTTGCATATTTCAGATAATATTAGGATTGCTAATTCTGTCTCGAGGGGAAAAATCAAGTACAGCTCTTTCCATAGCGCGCTTATTAAACATCCTATATTTTCTACATTTTGTACGCCCCATACAACCATACAAAAAGGCACGTGTTCTTATTTAAAATACAATTTTTAATAAGAAAATGTTCAGATCGGCGTAAAAAAACGATTAGCAACAGGTCGCTTGGATAATTTTTCCACAAGCATAATTAATTTACCCGTTCGTTTCTAAAGTTCTAGAAGTTCTAAAGATTCGTAGATTTAAATATACACAATATAGTCTATTTATATGTATGTATGTTACACACTAACGCTGTAAAGGTTATCATTTTTTACGGGATTTTGTTTTCACCAAGTTATCAAAGGAGAGAGTCTGTGGAACAATTTAATTGTATGAATTGGTAGATTATGCAAATCCTTATAGCCTTCGTAAAAGAACTGTAAGTGGGGGTATTCGTGAGTTTTAAGCTCATAAGCTATAACTAAGTAATCCAAGGTAATACTAAGGTTAGCAGTCGGCTTGGAGTATAATATTGTTCTAATAATATTGCTCCACCAATGTTTTGACATAAATATGTCTTTAAATTTGCTTCCATAATGTTAGGCAATTCAGAAATGCGATGATAACAA
The DNA here is from genome assembly GCA_936446665.2 of Synanthedon andrenaeformis. Classification (NCBI taxonomy): domain Eukaryota; kingdom Metazoa; phylum Arthropoda; class Insecta; order Lepidoptera; family Sesiidae; genus Synanthedon; species Synanthedon andrenaeformis. Next base: position 3,513,356 of record OW387781.2, on the reverse strand, counting down.
AATCGGGGGATACATCTTGATGCTGTAGCTACATATCTATCATATACATCCAAAATTTAATATATTTTTATTACGATACGGCCACTTTGTGGTAATTTGTTCACCATCATAAGTATCTATTGTGAATCAGTACGTGCTCCAGAAGACACATACCTACGCATTCTATTTGGTCTTTGAAATAAGTAAGATTTACCTCATTTCTGGATCATTCTACCGTGTATCCAACTAAACTGATGGCCAACGTCTGAAGTACTTCATACATTTAAAATGGTTCGATACATAAAATATACTGGCAGTCTGGCATCCGCTGTAGCTGTGATAACATTTTAAATTAAGGTTTTAGCGAATATTTACATAATTTATCTCTGTAGTAGCAACAACGAAAGGTAAATTTAACTTATCATGTCTTCGAATAAATTATCGGTAAGCGAATAGTAAGAGTAGAGATATATACTATATTATGTAAATAAGCAAATGAATTTAAGTAGTAAACAGTGTACTTTTTTAAGTACACTGTGACTTATAGTGTTGACGGATCTATAAACTTGTAAATCTATGTTATAAACTAGTAAACACACATATATATATATAATGTTCAGAGGTAAGCAAGAACCCAAAAGCAATGTAATAAAATGTATTGAAATAAGTATCGTTTTTTTTCTGTCGTTTGTATATTTCACTTGAAGAACGTGACAAAAAAAGAATATATCTAATTTTCAATGTAATAAAACAATAACATGGATGATTGTGCATCGTCTTGTATAAATTATGAAGGTTGTTCAAAACAACAAGCCACGCCAGGAAAACGTGCATTTTCCTTGTTCGATACTAACCAGAATTAAAAATAGTAATTATTGGCATGTCGTCTCGTTTATTTAGCGTTTGTTGCGACGAGTAATGTTTTGATGGTTTCAAGTTAAGTAGTAGGTTATACTTTGTATTTTTGTATACATTCATGTGCTCAACAATTAAATACAATAAATATTGCAAATGAAATCACAAAACTATTGTCGCAAGACTCATTTTCCATTGAATATTCAAAAACAAAATTTTTCATTAATATATTTATCGGACATAGGCAGGAAGAGGTAATGTGTTATGAAAATGTGTGAGTTCAGCATGAACCTCTTTGTATGCAGAGGAAAAGAATTGCCTAGTATTAGACTGTTATTATTAACTTTAACCGGGTTATTAATTTTATTTAGTCAATACACCGAAAAACTTAAAGCAACTATGAAAGATCTCACTTAATTGGAATTTTTAACTTATTAAGAAGCTCTCCTTTTTCAGAAGTAGGAGAATGTGATAAAGGGCAAAGCAAATAATGAAGTTTGCAGGTCTCACCTAAGAAATATGCCAGGAAAAGGGAAGAAAGCGCTCCTCTTTTTTTTTCGCGTGGAAAAATCTGCGAACCAGATCCCCACCGATGTCCCCGTACATACAAAGTATTTGTATTTATGGGGACATGTTATGAACGTATTGAAGATATATAAAATGGATTCCTGCTTACCACCAAGCATGCTAAATATGTTAAATAATATTTGCATATGCAAATGGTGAAAATTTATAAACTCAAATAACATTCATCAGACAGTTAGTGAATTTTATTAATGATAATATTTACTTTGAGGTCGTTCGTAGATAGCTACAACTTTTACGCGATCGTATAACTTTGCAGAGGGTCAATGTGACGCCGAGGTCACTTTGATATACCTAGGTTATTTACTCGTACTTACGATTTTTTTATTACAATGAAATACTTAAATTTAAAAAAAACATATATTTAGTTTAAAGCAAAAAGAGGCATTTAGATACATAGGTTGACGGTCCACTTGATGATAGGTGGCTACCGTCGCCTATAACACAAGCAACGCCACAGGTACTGCAAGTGCGCTGCCGAAAATAATTATTTAAATACGTTCAATCAACATAGACTTCCATTATTATTTTTTATGTTTTCCGCCTAGACAGTAGTTTGGCTAATATGAAGTTAAAATTTAATTCCATATAATAATATATATTTAGCCACAACTAAATTTAATAGAGTAAGTAATAACACAATTTGGTCACAGTGAAATAAAAGAAAAATTCCATAAAATGTAGGTACATATAATATACAGAATAGTGAGTACACAAAAAAATCTTACGTAATTCCGCTAATAAAACATAAGCATTTGAATTCTTATCAAACGATAAATTTTATACGCCTACGGTAAAATAATCCGTCTCCCGATAACGAAATATTTACTAGCTATGGACTGAACTAAGTATTTATATTGTACCTAACAATAATTGGTAACTATTCAAACCAACAGTAAGTGTGGTTACCAATTCACATCCCGATACAAGATAAAATAAACTCATAGATTATTGTTAATGCTGGTAGGAATAGGAATCCACCGAGATGGCCGCGTACCTCCACTTGCGGGTACGCCAAGGTTCCGACAGGGAGCGTAACCCTCCCCGCGCTGATTAGCCGTGACGAGGCAAAGATGTCGTGTCATAAAATAAAGTGGACAGCAAACTTAACCAGTCTGTTTCTGCGCTAACTTCTTCTAAACCACCCAACGGATTTATCGTTTTGATAACGAGGCTTGTGTACATAATTTGTAGAATAATGCATTCGTACGAAGCCGGTGGGACTGATTTGTTTTGAGAGCTTTATCCACGTTTCTTATTTAAAAAAGAGTTTTAAGTAAAAATAAATAATAGTAAAGGAATTAAGTTGCCAGTTTCGATTACCTTTCAAGGCAAATACAATACAAATTTCAAGAAGCCCTTAAATATATACGCTGGTCGCTGGTATCAGCTTTTCTATTACATAATAATGTTTACGCACGCGGCTTTCATGACAATAAAATAAATATTAAATACTTTTAGAAGTCATTAGCTCATATGAATTGTTCACTTAATTTAACTTCTATTGATTGTCTATAACATACTGACTGCCTCTTACAGTCGCCAACTTAATGTAAAACATATTATTTGAAATCAAAGTTCAGATAACAATTGGGGTCAGTAGATGAACAATTGAACACCCCTAAGGTAATGTTATCAACTGAAGTTATCTCAAGTCAAATGCCGCTTGACTTTAACGTTACATAAACATTCTATTTATATTATGTTGCACTGAGAACTTAAATTAGTAATAAATAATTTGAAAGCTAAAATTCAAAATTTTGTAACCACCTTAAAAATTAAATCCAAATAAAATAAAAAAATAACAAATAAGTACAAACCATTTTAATAAAATATTTTAAATTAGCTACCCGCCCACGGCTTCGCATGGATCCTTTTTTTTCTGCAAATATGTCCATAAATATAATGGGCATAATGTGATTAGAAGTTATCAAAATCCAATCCAAAAAAAAATAAAAATAGATTGTTTCATTTTTGTTAATTATTGTAAATTTTGATTTGATTTTTAATATAGTAATTTATACAAACAACTTGTTTTATTTAAAAGCAAAATCTAGTTTCCACTTTAATATTTTACTAAGTTTTTATGTTCAACTGTACAGAATCACCTATTGCGAGCGAGTCGGAAGAAGTTAGTGGAGAAACAGACAGGAGGAGACAGTGACTACTCCGAACGAGATAAATTCGGGCGAATTGTCCATAAAATCACTTTATTTTTTATAGTATGTATGGGTATATAAATAAAATATAGAATAAATCTTTGAGAAACAACAATAGCCTAAAAATAGATTAAGGGGTAGTATTTGACGTACGTCTAAACAATAAAGGGATGATAATAATGAATAATTCATGAGCCTAGCTTCAACGGTAATAAGTCACAACAAATATGAAGAAGATTCAAGATTATTAGAACAGTTATTTAAGATAACAAAATCAAGATACATAAACAGCCCAAATTAAGACAAAAATGGCAGTTCGCTTACTTTTAACTTTGAAAAAGCATTAGTCACAAATTTTAATGTAATCGTTGTCGTTCTTGGCCGATGGAAAGGATATATCCTGACTGCATTGTTTCACAGAAAAAAAATATATATGAATATGTTACATTGTGAAATATATTTGTCAGAAAGAATATTTTTGCACTTCATTTCTATCACACGTATAATTTGATATATTTGACAAACAATCGCTACATTTGGCGAATATTTAATTGCACATAAATAAAAACACAGCACATTTATATCTCTATACAAAAATACAAAATAATTTTATTAACCTTTGAGGTGCTCTATATGAACATTCCGTTTCATTTCTAGTATGGGAACTACCTAGTTTTTGCATTCACCGAAACTCTTTATTTTTCGGTGAATGTTAAAAATGCGTTAAATATGTATAATGTACCATGTAGTAATGCTCCGTCGTGTGTTAACACGAAGGAGCATTACTAGAACAATATTAACCGCTAGTAAAGGACGCTGAAACAACTCCAGGCGGAAATACTTCCTGTTTAGGAAGTACGTCTGTTGGTTAGGTTGATAGTTCGCATTAAATACATGAGTGTGATTTCTTTTTTGTCAGAATGTAAAAATTAAGTTTGATAAAATATTCGCTTTGATATAAGTATGATCAAAACGGTTTTCACCGTCAATTGAGATCATCTCAACCGTAGGACGTTAACTGGTAGACATAGATCTCCCCCTTAATTTTCCAATAAGACCGGTCAGAAAAAGCCTGGATCCACCGTCGTCTCGCGGCCTTTATTAGTCATTCAGTCCACTTTGTGCTTCCTATGCTTTCTATGACTTCCTATGCTGCGCTTGACAGTCCGAGGTCTCCACTCGAGCACCTTCTTGCCCCAGCAGCCGTCGTCTATCCGTACTATGTATTGCTCATTTCATGGCAAATACGCCATTATATTAGATACGCAGTTGATGAAAAATATAATGCGTAATTTCATAATCTCCTAAACCTATTTGAATTTTCACCTATTTGAAAAATTCTTTCACTATTTGAAAGGTACAGTATTCTCGATGGATATAAGGTATATATTATTATCTATCCTTATATATATAAAACGTATGTCACGTTGTTTGTCCGCGATGAACTCCCAAACTACTGAACCGATTTTGATAAAATTTCGTAATTATATGTAATTTGGTCCAACTTAAAAGATAGGATAGTATATCTCATTTGGTTTATTATTTTTTTGCAAAGTATATAATATTATTAACATAGCGCCATCTGTTGATACCTATTAAATCCAGCAATTATTTGTTAAAATTATCTGTGAGTTCCATGACAATCTAACAGATGGCGGTGTAAGACAATCTAACAGATTGCACCCGTGCGAAGCCGGGAGCGGACCACTAGTACTAATCTATAATTCTAATCACTCTTTGGTCTAGTTCAAAATAAATCGAATAGCGTATGCCAATAGGCATATGAAGTATAGAAGGAGTAGTGAGTAGCATCGGCAGAGGCTAATGTCATGAACGGTCATTGTAAATGTGCCGCTAGACAGTGCTAATGAGGAATGACAATTGTTTCAGCCAGCAGCGACTCTCTACATTCGAATTGCGCCCGCGCAGCCGCAGTGAGAGGAATGCAAACGAGCGTGTATGACGCACCAGCTGCCTTTCACACGACAAATATATAAGGGTTGCCACAACACATTGCTTCTACGATTATTCAAGCATTTTCAATACATTTATCTCCTCATACCTTACCACGCGCTTACAGCATCGCCATAGAGTATAATACATTTATATTATCTAACTAGGCCAACGTTTGAACAACATGGTCTAATTGTTTTCGTTAGAAACGTCTGTCATTTGTCAAATATATAAAAAACCGATTCACATTGGATATGAACTACGTTCACGTTTCGTGAGTAGTTTTAAATAACATTAATTTCATTTTTGAAAAAAGTGTTAACATTGGTAATAATCTATAAAAAGTATAAATTAATGCTCAAAAAATTAAGGCTTAAAAATTAAATATAATATTGCTTTTTGTTTGCTCTAGAAAAGTTAAGCAGCAACCCTCAGCGACTTTTCTAATGAATGGTATATCAATTTCCAACTTTATGTTTGAGAAGTAAACGAAAGCGGTTTCTACATGCTATGTCATAGAATTTAGTACAAAAAGTGAAGATAATTTGGCTCGATACACTTATAAAGTTAGCAATGAAATATTAACTTAATTATGATAGAAACAATAAGGGCATAGTGAAAACTTGAACATTTCCTATTTTATAACTCCCGAAGCCCGAAACAAAAACGGGGTGTTATAAGTTTGACGTGTGTGTGTGTGTATCTGTATGTCTGTCTATGAAAATGTAGTTTTTGGTCAATTCCAACAAGTTAGACTACACATTTATTAGAAGCACTCAATTTTAATTGGCTTGAAAGGATGGAAATAAAATACTTAACATTAATTTTACTAGTTGCCAATCTGGTTGTAAATATATATTCTTGTTTTAATAGCCAAACTAAAACAAGAATAGCACCGTCGGAGACGTGTAATTGGAAATTAAAATAACAAAAAGCATATATTAAAAAACTTTTAAATATTAATCATCACACGTAAAAAAAAACTTTTTTTAAAAATATCTGCAAGTATTATTGATTAATTAGAACAGTTGAGGAATTACGAGTAAATAAAGACTAAACAAAAATTTGATTCAATAAAAATGAAATTATTTGATTACGAATAATAGTTGTGGTGAATGCTATTATTATTCTTTTAAGTTATTCACAAATGTTAAAATAATCCTGGCTTATCGCCACTTCAGCAATCGGTGTTACTTCTGATAATATATAGTTTTGTATAAATTTAATACCGCCCGCAGATAGAATAAATTAAAAGAAAAACCTGATAAATAAAAATCTAATCTAATCTATAACTCAATGGCAGTGAATGGGATGTTTCTTTTTTGTGATTTCTTTGTGCATCACACTTAAATGCACCTCCTAGTATTTGACAAGGATTCCCTGAACTTTACTTCTCTATTTATTTTCAATTTGAATATAAAAACCACTATTCATTTTCATTTAGTTATTAGAACACTTTAAGGCCAGGCCCTGTGAAACTAAGGGAACTTTAAATAAATGTGCTGAGTCAACCACATATCTGATCAATGTGGAATTTACATATATATATTTTGAGACCTTTATCTGTAGATTATCAAGTCAGAAACATAATTAGGTGATTTTCATTCGATACATTTTTTGATCGAAATCGGCGCCTTTTCCGGAGAATATTACATTTTTCTACTAAACGGCTTGAGTTATATCGCCAAAAAACTGCTCGTAGCAAGGAAACATTGTTTACCAGTGATTGTGAAAATAAAATAAACTTAGGTTTATTTTTACTCCTATAATTAACGAAAACAATTTTGAGACTTACGTTGTTTAGTTCCGAGCTAGTGCACACCAAATCATGCTTCAAATAATGTACGCAATATTCAACCTTACGTAAGCTGTATCTTGCGATATATTAAAAAAAATCCTAGAGAGCCGCCGAGCAACTTGTAACTCTCGGGTGGCGGGACGTGGGCGGAGCGAGCGTAGGAATTTTTTTCGTGGGGCCTGCTCTTAATCGTCGTAGGCAAAATTTTCAAAATTTAAATTTTCATTCTATATTTTATAAAATGCTTATCTATTTTAATAAAATGAAGCTTTTATATTTTATGTTTAAGTAACAACTTCTTAAGCAGGCTAAAAATAAAAAGGAATATTTTTTTAACATTGATTTTTTATTTTTTCTATATTTCTATTGGAGTATTTATTAAATAAATAATGTATTTTTAATTGTAATAACTATTAACACATCTGTATGCTAAATTTTTTTTTTTCAAAAATCACAATTAAAAGCAGAAACTGTTTTTTTTTTCTTTCTTAAATAGTCCATAATAGAATAAAATATAATTTATTGAAATGAAATAATGGTATGACAGTGAAAACACCATAGCTCCTCCAGAGCAGCACATTGTCAGGCCCCACCAGTTGTGTCAACATGTTTACGAATTGATCCCATTTGCAACATCTCACGTGACGCAATTACGAACCATATATTTACGTAATGCCCATTGTTTTAACTACAAACAATGCCTGTATTCGAGGATAACATCATACTTTTAACAATTGGATAATGGAAAATCATGTAATGGTTTTCAATTTTCAAATTTTCACTCCCAATATGTTAAGTGTTACAAAAATCTATATTATAATATATCTATTACATCTGGATCTACCATTTAGATACAGTTTTCATTAATGGAAAGTGCGATAAACGAGGAAGGTTTGTGTGTAAAATTTGCAGAAAAAAATTGCATCCGTGTGAACACCCAACAAGGGGTTTGTAGTACCGGTATTTAATAAATAACTTTTGGAAGAGTGATTAGAGGATTATTCTCTTGAAACATATCTAATATACAATAACAATTTTATTATAGTTTACTAAATAAATAAAAATTAATCCCAATTTTTTTTTTCAAATACATAGTTGTATTCTGAGGAAGTTTTTTATGAAGAGAAAAATTGGACAATCGAGCGTAGCCGGTGGCGGTCCGCTAGTATTTTCTATATTATTTTACGAATTCAAAATTTTCAAAAATAACGAAGTCAAAAGTCTCGCTGGGACTTTATTTAACAAACGTTGTATTTGTACTATATTTATTTAGTAACAAACTAAGCAATTCTCAATGATAAAATTCCAAATAGATTTGTCTGTTATCAAGTTAACATTGCAAAGTGCTAATTTTCTAGTTCACCTTTCATTATATCTGCAGTAATATGCCAACTACTTTTACAAATGGTTAATGGAACGCATTTACTCGTATATTGACTTACGCAGGGGCACCTTGATAATAAAATTCAACTTACTACAGTATACCTATATTGACTACTGTCGGGAGTATGTGATTTCATTTCCGCACAGATGACTCAGAAATGATAATTAAAAACCCATTTTTGTAAAACCAATTTTTAACTGTAAATAAATCATTATCTAAAACTAGATAAGTAGGTAATCCTATCATTCTGAGAATTCAGTATTTGTGTCAATGAATTTATGTAAATTGGTATATAAGAATTCGGTTTAGTTATTGTTGCTAAACTTAAATACTTGTTTAAATAATTCGTCGGTTAATTAATGTCGGTTAGTTAAATCATTATGATTGACTTATATCATGATTAATTTTTCAGGAATAGTAAAAAAAGTTTCGATTTGCTACTTGGTTCGGGCTCCGTCTAAAATCTTAGTTAGTGGTCAACTCGCGCCTTTAACTCGGGAGAGGGCGCGATTTTGATTAATCTGGGTTATGAAAAACAATTACAATTTTCCCTTAGCAAAGCCAGGGCGAGTAGCTAGTATAGTAGATACTGTTGAAAATGTAGGGCATCCAATCTAGTTCGATTATTATTCATAAGTTATTAGATCAACTTATAATACCCACATTTTAAAACGTTTAATCTAATAGGGGTACGCAGACTACGATTTTATGTGAATTACAGTACACTCATATAAATTGTAAATGCGTTCCGTTGCATATATGCGGTCGCCTTGATATCAAACCACTCAAAAACTAATTTAACAAACGATAATAACTAATTAAGCGGCCGCCTTTAGGGTATGACTATACCCAGTTTATGTATGATTAAGTCGCTTAAGCAGTCTCAGTCGCGGCACCCGGAAAGGAAATTGAATTACCATTATAATGCGGTCGCGTTCGTACTCACCAGCAATAGTATAGTAATAGCAGCTGATAGGGTTGTCACAAGCAGAGAAAATTATTTTATGTGTACATATTAAGTTTTCAGAAAGTGAAAGTGCTATAACACAAATGAATTATGTTTTCCTAATAAAGTTTCCTTAGTGACGGCTAGTTTTACTTTAGGTCTGGTTAGTCGGCTGATAGTGCCATATTATTCCTCAAGCTATACCACACAACCAGAAAAACATTAACATGTAGTACCTAACATGTTTTTCAAGCATTGATCAATGAGAGTTACGAATTAAAAAGTAGTTTACCATTCTCCTGTGGAGTAGAATTAAAACACACAATAAACACCATTGTGATACAAATGGTGTTGTAATGACGTTACTGTTTAAAGATGTCCTTTCAAAAACGGATTCTTTTTGGAAAGACTATCTTTGTTTGCTGAAGTTTTAGAAAATTTTGCAATGTTTTTTATTGATAATATTATAACTCACAATTTAAAAAAATATTATTTCCACAGAAAATTGATACACAAACAAATGAAACGAAGCTACTGAACTGTTTTTTTTTTGTCTATCTATTTATGCACAGATAACTAGAGACGAAAATTAAATGAAATAAATTTTAAGTAACTACCGTATTTTTATTAATTATAATGACCTGAATTAGATAACGCTGTGACATCCCTACCACAGACAAGACAAGTGTGTAGTGGTGCACTAACGGATACCGGATGGATGTTTTTGGTATTAGGAAATATTAACGGACTCATTTACCAGGTCTCCTTTAACAATCGCTAGGAGAGAGCGAACCACCGCCTGCCACGAGTGTGGAGCGCCGATTGATACGGCCGATCACACGCTGGCGGAGTGCCCAGGTTGGGCTAATGAGAGGGCGGCTCTGACGGCAGTCGTGGGACAAGACTTGTCTTTACCCGCTGTCGTCAGGGCAATGATTGAAAGTCTTGACGGCTGGAATGCCGTCAAGAAGTTTTGTGAAGCGGCCCTGAGTGGAAAAGAGGCCAATGAGCGGGCCCGCGAGGCGGACCCCCAGGCTGATCCACTCAGGCGTCGAAGAGCCGGCCGACGTGCCCGGGCGTATGCCGCGGCGCACGTCGCGTGACAACCTCAAGGCGTCAGAAGGGGACGTGTCTGACGCCCTGAAGCACCCAAAAAGGACGCGTGGCGGTTCACGGTTTTCCAGTGGCCGCCATATTTAAAGTGAGCTGGGTTCGAAGAGAACGCAGCGGTGTGTGGGGATCCGAGGATAAGGCCTCGCTGTGAACTCGGACCCGCACATCACCGCTGATGGTGGAATCCGGGGGGGTTTTAGTGGGTATTCCCGGTGTTGTCATTTCACCGGGCGAGTCCCACACTCCCCCTCGTCGACTGTCCCCGTCGACGAGGGATAGTGCGTAAACGTCATTTCCCCTCCTAAAAAAAAAAAAAAAGTCTCCTTTAACGGAACATAATAGAAACATATTATTTTATGACAATCGCAGAGATTGCTCAGCGAAGGAGGTCATAAAGTAATATGAAATTAAGGAGGCAAGTATACTAACCCATACAATATTCAGATTTAACTACTCTTAAAGAAAGCAGATAGTTATATTGATTTAAAGTAGTTTGTATAATAAATATTTTTCATTGTAGATATCTTAAGGTAATATAATTTTTATTTATTCTTTTAAATTATTCTCACAATAGAAAATATGACTAATATTGTTATATGTTGCATTTTATAGACGCTATAAATATATGTCTGTCTATTTGTATTAAATTCTATATCTATATCTTATAGATATAATATTATAAAATTAAGTCACTCTCCGCTTCTGTTTGTTTCACCGCTAACTTCTACTAAACCACCCATCGGATTTTGATACGGTTTTCACTCATGGAAAGAGCGATAATTGAGGTAGGTTTATGTTTTATAATTTGCAGCAAAATATTACAATCCGTGCGAAACCGGGGGCGGGTGGCTAATTTTTTTTAAATAAGTATTAGGTATACTAGATACTAGATATTTTTAAAAATGTTTTGAGCATATGATTTAGTTATTTAATTATTTTAGTAGGTATTTTATAATCACTTTTTTATGCACAGGAAGAAATGCATATTTAAAAATAGGAATGAAAGTGGTTTCCAATTTGAGTGCGTTTGTTTTCACATGCCTCTTCCATAACACGTTTTCTGCCTTTTTTACGTCTCAGTAATTTACTTACCATAGGAGCGCAAATATACGAGTAATACGTTGAGCTTAAAAGGGTCCGGTTACTTAAGAACCTACGTGGATCCGTCCAACTAGTTATCAAGTAGGTATGACATGAGGCTGTTAATGAAAAAAAAACCCGGCGCCGGGCCTCATAGTTCAACGTACCAGGGTCGACGTACCAACGGTTTACCGTATGCCGCGACCATAAGAAATGTACGCCCAACCAACCAGACCAAATGTGGAAGCACGCAAACTCAACCGACCAACCCAGGCTAAGCACCTCCGTCACACAGCCGGGTTGATATATTAACATCCAACCGTGACGTCATCGCATAGCAGAGAAAACAAGTTACAGGTGCCAGTCCTAATGGAAGTCTCAATGACCTCTCTCCAGAAACATCATTTTTGACTTTGCGTTTTCGTAATGTAAGGATTCATCGGTGTCTCTCCAAGGTACGACGAGCATAGGCGGTATTTAAAGACCAAATAGGTAATGGTAATTTTAAAAATTCAACAATTCTCAAGTTAGGTTTTTTTATGTTTGTTTACGATGTAACATAATAATGTGGTTTTTTTTTCTCCATTTATGCCTTCCATCTCAACCTTAATCGTAAAATGAAAGTTGACTTCGTTTATAGAATTCTTGGAATAATATAAATTATATTTTCTTATTATATAAACTGAAAAAAAAAAGGCGATTACAGTTCCGCAAAAAACATAAAAACTTCTCTGTTTATTATTTTATTCTATAGCCAATTCACTTGAATTATATTAATATATTTTCCTGTTCTGTATAAATAATGTTAATACATAGGTAATTAAATTTTGTATACTAAATATTTTTACGAATACTGTGCTGTGAGTTGTGACGTAAATTGTCTCACTATAGGTGTGAAAAAATCTAAATGTTATATATATACTTCGATTTTGATAATCTTGAAAACAGCTCGAACGTACCTAAGCGAAAAGTACATAAATGACACGTAGGTAAGTAGGTTAAATGAATAAAAATTGCTGTTGAGCCATTAATAAAACAAAAAAGCCAGGGAACAACTAACTTAAGCTTTAAGCTAAGCGAAGTAAATTTTGGAAGGTAAGAATATATAGAATATATAGAATGTATACATCTATAAAGATTGAAATAGTTTAAGAGCAGGCCCCACGAAACAAATTCCTACGCTCGCTCCGCCCACGTCCCGCCACCCGAGAGTTACAAGTTGCTCGGCGGCTCTCTAGGATTTTTTTTAATATATCGCAAGATATAGCTTACGTAAGGTTGAATATTGCGTACATTATTTGAAGCATGATTTGGTATGCACTAGCTCGGAACTAAACAACGTAAGTCTCAAAATTGTTTTCGTTAATTATAGGAGTAAAAATAAACCTAAGTTTATTTTATTTTGACAATCACTGGTAAACAATGTTTCCTTGCTACGAGCAGTTTTTTGGCGATATAACTCAAGCCGTTTAGTAGAAAAATGTAATATTCTCCGGAAAAGGCGCCGATTTCGATCAAAAAATGTATCGAATGAAAATCACCTAATTATGTTTCTGACTTGATAATCTACAGATAAAGGTCTCAAAATATATATATGTAAATTCCACATTGATCAGATATGTGGTTGACTCAGCACATTTATTTAAAGTTCCCTTAGTTTCATAGGGCCTGGCCTTAACACCTAAGAAAAAGGGACGAGGACAAAGTCGCAGGCAAGAGCTTGTATTATTAAATAAAACGTTCTATAATTCCAATGACAGTGTAGTTTATTGCATTAATTAATAATTAAATATATTATTTATATTAAATGAAATACTTATTTTATTTTAATTATTTAATAATTTAATTTAATATTAAAAATTTATTTTTAAAATATATTATAAATTAAATAAATATAATTAAAATATAAATTAAATTATTTATTATTATAATTATAAAAAAATATTAAAACATAAATATTAAATTATTTTATATATATATTAAAATTATTTATATATTTTTATATATAATTAATATTATAAATATTTTAAATAATAGTTTTTTTTTAAGTTCCGGTTTAGTTATCTAGTTTCATTATGGTATTTAAAATTAAAGTTCAAATCACTACGTAAAAACTGTGCTAATTTTTTTACCAACTAACTGAGGTAAACTAAGAAGTAAAAAGTTATTTTGCTTCGTCATGGCCGCGATGCAGCTAGTTTTTGAGGAAGATAAAGTTACCTTTTTTTTTATGTGAAATTGACTTTTTATGCAGCTCCCGTAGAGAACTTTATCGTGCGAGTATATCTTATACCTTCGTCGACAGCATGACAAAGCCGAAGTTAAGAATGCCAGTTTATACGTGGCGAATTTATAATTCAAACTTTTGTTATGCTAGGAGCGTTCGTTTGTGACAGGTTCGAATCCCGATCGAGTCTTTACTCTGAATCCTTTTTAATTCCATGTGTGAATAATTTAGACATCATGTAGAAATAAAATACTAGCAGCTACCAGTCTATATATGCAGTTACAGGCTATATGTAGTTACAGTCTAATGCAGTTACAGTCTATATGCAGTTAGCAGTATATATGGAAGTAGTTAATCCTTCCATATAGACTGCTAGCTATCGTAGCGATTTATTTAAGGTCTACGGGTTCAGGCTACGGGCCTAAGTCTACAGAAAAAACGTCGGTACCACGAACTTTCAACACTGTACCTCTACCATGAGTCATAATGACTGCACTCGCTAGCGAAAGCGTAAAATATTTATATGTATGAAAAACTATCAACTGTCAATGTCAAATTGTCAATTTTACATATAAATATTTTACGCAGTCTTGGTAAAGATCCCGTACCAAACTTCGATATTTTTGAGATTTCTCCACTGGTTTCGCAGTGTGGTTGTGTCTAATTGAAAAAAAAATTAAACGAGTATTATGTAGTTATGTTATCAAATATTAAAAAAAAACTCGTACTGTGAAGCCTACTTGACTGTGATTAAATAAACAAATAAAAACACACCTTAATAAGTTCATTATCGAATAAGCCTTATTCCTTCTTAGATCATTATTATAGGTGTTTCTAGTACAGATTTACAATTTACAATTTTTTTTCTTATCGAGGCAGATAAATAAACTAGTCCACATACAATACAACTCAAGGGTCATTGATTAATTGTCTTGATTAATATAAAAATGGATAAGATTGTGACCAAAAGTATTTTTCTATTATAATAAGGCAATTTTTATTGGCCTTTTTTATCGCAAAAAATAATTAATGCTTTCAATTATTAAATTATCGCTTAATACATCATAAATAATACATTACACATAGATTAAAAAAATCCTCGCTCAATGCCGGCTAAAGATAACTAGGTACATAAAAATGGAAACCCGAAACCCGAGACTATTTTGTTATACACCTGTGTTCTCACAGGTGAGTTAACTAGAGTTGAGGCAAGAAAGTATCTAATATTGCAAGATATAGAATACTTTATACTCATTTTTGTAAAAGAAAATCTATACTTATTGTTAGTTAAAGAAATAACAGTTAAGTATTTCAAAAAGACTCGAAACTTTTTCAAATCATTAGATTCGAAGGCGGATAGGTACCTACTTAATCCTAACTGTTGAATTATCTTACAAATCTTATAATAAGTTTTAGTTTTAAGAATACCTACAAAAATTACCAGATCGAAATTTTAGCCGAGTTTTCTTTAATTGTTTAAAAATTGTCAAAGTAATTATTTAAAGCAAGATACAACAAAAAGGTACTAATAAAACGTAATTTTAGAATGCGATTAAAATTACTCGGAAATATTTTATTCCAAAATGTAATTCTGCGGATTTTTGCGACTTTAAATTTAAAAAAATCGTTTAATTGAGTACATATTCAAAGAGATTTACATTTAATTGTTGTTTTTTTTTAACGTCGACAAACAAAGAGATAAGAGTGTGAAGGCACGCCTAATTTCTTCTAATAAATGTCGAGATTACAAAACAAGTTGGGTTCGCAGCGCGTTTGTTGTTATCACACATTATCAACACAACGCTTTTTGTATCCGCCCCTCTGCACCACGAATTCAGATGCACACAGTTAAATATCGCAGCGAAAAATGAGGATTCCACCTTCATACGATAAGAGATGATAACAAGGTCGACTTACCGGGTCGATGTCCGCATCCCAGACGTCCTTCAGGTCATTAGAGATGTCGAAGTAACATTCCATCATGTCGGAGCCGGGGTGCTAAGGCGGCGTCCGACAGTCACTTGTTGAAAACTCCCACGGGAAAAACTCGTAGCGGGAAACTGTCACACACCAAGTCTCTCTCTCTCCGTGCGTCTCCTCGAGCCGTGCGAATTTCGGCAAAAACTCCCAAACACCGTTTCAAACTGTTCGCCGGGGCGATATTACTCACACAACACAACGGCGCATCACAAGTTTACGTTTCACTATCGAACGCTCGTTTTGTTTTTGCAATAAAATAACTTTTATAAAGTTTCACTGCACGCGAGGAATGTGAAATAGTACGGCGAGAGTATGAGTCATGCAATCGCGGCGGAGTGCGGCCGGCAAATGCGAAGTTTACTAACTCGGTCCGTCCCCCGCTTCGCCCCGCAAACCCTCTACGCCCGGTTGATATCAGCCTCCCATTCATAATACGATAGGGGGTAAAAAGTACGTCATAGGCACGGAAACGGCTGCCCACGCAACAATAAGGTGTTAATTATGTGGGTATTCAATAAAGTTTTGTAAGTCAAAAGCGGAAGCCATAGCAACAGATAGGACGATTAAAAATAATAGCGGATTGAAAGAGGTTTATGTTAATTTTACGTAATATATAAAGCACTAAATTGATTAGGTACCAAATATTAAGAGCCACGGGGTGGCGACGAATGATAATCAACTTATTTATTTTAATTATATAATTTTTTGGTACCAATAAATTTTAATAATGATAATGAACTATATCATGATAATAATTAAATAACATTTTATTATTATTATTATATTGCTAAATTTAATTAAGTGAATCGATATTCCTTACTAATATTTTTTTTGTTATGAATGCGAGGATATAAAAGTGTGTTTTTTTTCCTAACATTCCGACAATAGTCAAGTTGCTAAGAAAACAGTGAATCATCGGTGTAACTGGGTAAAGATGTATTCGTAGTGGAGTAAAAATTCAAACAATTCAAAAAATAAAGTTATATTGATAAAAGGACGTTTTACTGGAAACTGCGCAACTCGGCTGTTTATCTCGACAAACAGTCCCCTGGCTAACTTTTTTCATAACTTTATTTAATTTAATTATGTATTATCATTGAGGAAACTTGACAATCATAAGAAATACTACATTAAAATGAAGATTGACTATATTACCTAAATGTTATTGATCAGTTTTAAATATATGCTAGGCGTAAAACTGAAGTCAACGTTAACATTAGTGTTTTTAGGTAAATACCTATATAATATTTAATTAAAAAATAAATTCCTCCGATATTGTCAGTAAGAATTACAGTAGTTTTTAAATATCTTAAATTTAAAGATTTCAATGTGTTAATGGAGAGCCTTAAAAGAAAAAAAATTCACCCGAGCGAAACCGGGAGCGGGTCGCTAGTAATATTATAAACTAAACAAAAAATATATGTGTAGGTAACTAATAGACGAAAGATATTATGGCATTCCGGCTGTTCGCTTAGACCACGGCATTTTTTTACTTCTGGCATCTTTATACCCGTCCTGACTTCTAAACCTAATTTATTTGTACCATGGTGCAATTGTTTGTCTTCCCTAATAATAAAAATAAATAAATAAACGAAAGGTCCGATTCGAATAATTTAAAGAGAAATTTACATGAAAGTACATAATTATGTACGTACAAATTCATTAGATTATAATCAAGTTTGATTGTTATCAAACTTGATTATGACTAATGTCATCATCTTTCTATTCTACCCGTGTTTTGATTAACTAAATTCAGCAAAAAATTGTTATTGTCACTAAACTATAATTGTGACATACAGCCTTGTCAACTTTTTTGTGAGTCATGATGTAGTAGTTAGTAGTAGATCTATAAATATGTATAGTCTTTTTTTTAGAATTTGTCGATAATGTAAACAATCCGCCATATTAGCTTTGTCAATGGTTGGATCAAAAAACTAGCGATGGGAACTATTGAAAACTACAAATGAAAAAATCGTGTCTGTAAATGAAAAATATGTAAAAGATTTATATAAAATATGTAATAGAGTTTGGATTACTGAACTCACTGCAGTTTATTACCAAGCAAAGTCTGGAATGAAAGAGATTTTAGTTTTAAGTTTTTGAGGTTATGTAAAATAACACCTATCATTTGGATTAAAATATATGTATATTCAAGGTATTTTTAGATTAAAATAAATTTAACAATACAACTACTGTACAATTTTAAAATTTTAAATTATACTGTACAATTTTAAAAAAAATAAACACATCGAGTACGATTTTATTTTCTTATTTTTTCTTGAGAATATTTTCTTGAGATTGAGTTAAGAATGATAAGAAAGTTAATACTTTTTGAAGGAAATCAAATTTGATCGTCTAGTGTTATAGTGCATGGAGAAATTAAGACAAAAGTGTTTGTTTACATTGTCGACAAGTTCTAAAAAAAATGAATATAGTAGGTGCATTATTTTATGTGTCATCAATAGTTTTCGCAGCGTACGCCAAATAATGACTTAAGGCAAAAAAAATTGATACCATTGTAATTTTCGTTGGTTCTCTATCTTTATATAGCCTACCTAATGTAGCTTTTCTCATGTGAAAGAATTTATGAAATCGGTTTGGTAATTTTTGAGTAAGTAGGTATATCAATTACAAAAAATATATCAAATCTTTCCTCTTTATTAAAATTAGTGTTGTTTTCTGCAAGTTCAGTGGCATCATACAAATTCCACAT
This sequence comes from Synanthedon andrenaeformis, assembly GCA_936446665.2. Lineage (NCBI taxonomy): Eukaryota > Metazoa > Arthropoda > Insecta > Lepidoptera > Sesiidae > Synanthedon > Synanthedon andrenaeformis. Next base: position 3,494,584 of record OW387781.2, on the reverse strand, counting down.
GGCCATTTCTTCTTGTGATACAATAATATTTGTGTCATCAAATAATATTTTTACATTCAGCTTCGATGTGTTTTCTAGCTCATATAACCCAAATCTGTTTAAAGTTCGAGTGAATATTATAGGCATCTTTTGGGTGAGCTCGCTCCATCGTCGGCCTCGTCTTTTCAAACCCATTATTAATAAAATAAAATGTAATATCTCGTGTCCACAATTGAATATTTAATTAGTCAATTTCAGTACAAGTCGTCACGATATAAGTCCCACAGATTGCTGTTAGTGTATAAAATGTCAATAAATGAATTTGACATTAAGTAATTGATTTCAATTTAATTGCTGACATACCAAACCGTTGAATCTTCAGCAACTAATAGAAGATTGAGCTATAAATTATTGTGTTACTTTGATTATAATATAAAACGTTGATAAACAATTAAGGGGGGACGATTTTCATACTAATAAAATTTACCAAATATGAACAAACGGAGCAAAATTTTACACTGAAATTACTTCCTACGGCGTTTAATTTAATCCCTATTTCCGCCAAATTATATTTCCTCAAAGAAAACAATAGATAAATAGCTTAAATGAGAGCGTAATTTTTGTTCATTTTTGTCAATGTGTGAGTGAACACCGATAGTGTCGTACGCTTTTAGCTACGATCACGTGTACAGCAAACAAGTACGTTGCCAGATCGCACTTCGCCGTCCGCGCATAGTTGCCAATATTCAACACCTACTACTGTTCATTGCTGTAGTCAGAGCGAGATAGCAGGTATTGCACTATTTCACTGTCTACATTCATTACAATATTCATCGACTATTCTTTCGACGACTGGACACCTGTGTTGCTAACTGCAAACATTTTAGCAAGAAATAAGGGGAAATACATCACAACAAAAATCCGTTTCTCGTTATCTTTCGTATATTGTAAATAATCTTTTTATGACTTTCCAATCATATTAGTCATTTTAAAATATCACAGACACAAAATTTAGACTTTTCAAATTGTTTTGTCTGTGGTTTAATATTTGTATCAATTTATTTAGGTATATAATTATTAAACGATAATTGTTGTAACGACTCCGGGTTATATGACGTAATATTACAATTTTATTTTCCAAATAGAAATACCTAAAATTAATATTTTAGCAAAATATGTTTAGGGAAGAAGTCTTTATAGATACGGCAACACTGAACTGAACCCATTTGTCTGTCAGTGACTGTCAACGTCACTTTATTTATTTATAATTGATAATATTGCTCACGATTATTATCTTAGTTATTATTAAATAAGTTATTTATTTGATAATTTATTAATCTGAGTTTTTATTAGTTGCATTTATTAGTTTATATGTATCTAAACTATGGAACTGTTCTGCAATCAAGTATTGAAAAATCATTAGGCAATGTTTGGAAGGGCGAAGGGCCATCTTACGGCGGAATACCAATGGGTATACCATGATACCACCAAGAATCGGGAACAGGAGGAGGCTATAATAATGGCATATCGTTGGCTCACTATTACAAGGTTCCATATTACAATTTTTGCACTTCCTGAGTTATGAATGTCACAAAGTTCTATGTATTTTTCTTTCTATCCTTTAAAAACATGGAACTTTATAGTGCTAATTAATCTACGAGAAAAATGCATTTGAACATAGTTCTATGTTGAACAACTATTGTTGCGACTCTCTCTAGTAGAATTTTATTTATATTGGTAACATACCATTATTGAATAAGTACATTTATTATTTATTTATTTAAACAAGTAGGAAAGAAAGTTTGTAAGGTAAATTAAGTTTACATGTAAGGACAAAATTTCTAATCACATTTAATAGTTTCTTTTAAATAATAAGACTTATAAGGTCACTTGGTATACCTTATTTATAGTAAAATTAAATTTAAAAGACTGACTTTATTTCAAGTTTGCTGCATGAATTGATGAAAAGTGTCAAAATATGCAACATCAAGTAATAATAAAAACATACTAATTAATTACTTATTTCAAAATCAGTGTTTTTATTACTTATTTATTAATATTGTCAGGCAAAAGTATTGTTTACAAATCAAAATATTTTACATGTTGTAAACAGAAACAAACTATTCGGTAGTAGTAAGGTTGTGTCCTCGGTTTCTCAAAATCACAAAATAAGAGTATTTTAGATACAAATAACAGTTTTTCAAGTTTAGATAATTTAATCTGTAAGATAAATCAATTGAAATAATAATTTGAGTGGAAATTATTATTTTAATATCTCCCCACAACCGGTGACGGTTCTCACATAGACCTGACGTGGCTCATAGGCAGGCATACAATGACCCCATGTAAATCTTCTCAATCCGCTAGTGGTTAGCTCTCGCATATTATATACACCCGTTACATTCTCTCTTGTTTCAGAAGAAGACTTCGACAAATCCCGATGGACTGAGATGACATCATCACATCACCAATAGTTCAGCACAATTAGACGTTTATCCTGTCATAATGAATAGATTTGAATGTTATTTTTGTTGGGTTTCTAAGGGCCTAAAATAAAAAGTACCTATTAAAAATTGTGACTTTTTTATTATCATTTTTTACTAAAATACTATTATAATAAAGAGAGAAGATTTGTATTTTTGCATGTTTATAATGAATAAACTCAAACTACAACAACAACTAGTCTTTTATAAATATAATAGCATGTGACTTCATCATGTAACTTTATAAATAATATATAGCCTATGTTACTCACTGATAATGTAGCTTTCTATAGGTAGAAGAATTTTAAAAAATCAGCCCAGTAGTTTTTGAGTTTATTAATTACAAAAATACAAATCTTGCTCTTTATAATATTAGTATAGAACAAGCTGGTGCCGGCGATTTCGTCCGCGTTCAAAATTAAAAATAAATAAGCGATATAACGCATGTCATCTCTATTGCTATAACTCTTCTGCCAGGTGTTAATTTTTATAATTTCATATGATCCCTCGGCATCAGTACCTTTTTCTGGACGAAAGGTACTTATATGTCCTTTCCGGTATCCCTGACAACGTATGCAAAAATTCATGGTGATCGGTTGAGTAGACGTAAAAAGGTAACAAACAGACAGAGTTACTTTCACATTTATAGAATAGAATAAGATTTGATTGGTAGTAAAGGACATTTAAAACATACATAAGTAACATATGGAAAGACAAACACCAACATATAGAAAGCCACAAGGTCTTCCGTTAGAGCCGATGGTGAGGTTACGTACTTTCTAAATAATACATAAAAGCTCAAAAAACAAAGAAAATTTCCAAAATAAAACCTATGTACAAACAAAAACACCTATATTTATACAAAGAAAAAGAAAATATAATCTACTACAAGAAGTAAAAATATATTCAGAAGGCACTGGTGTCGTTCCGCAGTTGCTTCTCGCTTTTATGTTGTTCGTATATGAGTATGGATGTTTTGTAATTATAAAGTAAAAAAATAATAAAAAAGAAATAAGAAAGGACCTACAGATTGGAACCGGTGTTTCTTTATTGCGAGCGCATAGTCAACTCGTTGGCTCTAACACGCGTCTTAGCTAGCCGACGAAATTGGCAAACACTTTAGTACGTAATAAGTTCTTGAAAGTGTGCGTGAGTGACTACTGCGGGGATGGCGATATTGTCCTTACGAATTACAAGTAATTTAAAACTAATATATACTTGAAATATACTAAAATACATTACTAATATTACACTTTAACCGCATACCCTATTCCAATTAAATTATATGCTCATTTTCATTCAAAAAAAAATTAAAAACATCAATTTAAGAAATTAGCGCCATCTATCCGCGCTGCAGTTTGTTCGGAGCGAGAGAAACCACCTTAATGATGAAAATTTGCAGTAAACATGCTGTGCAAATTATCCATCAATAAGTCCACTTTTTGAGAGCAGAAACATACAAGTGAGTAAACAGTGTTTATACCATTAATGGTATTTATTTATTATTTCTGTTTTAAAATAACGGTTCTACTTAGGGGAATTTAGGTTCATTTAGCAATAAAAAAAATCAATTTATTATAATAAATTTATTTAGGCATTTAAATAAAATACAAGACACGATATCTATAAGAGATTACGAAAATATTTTAACAATAATTTGAGTACATTTACATGTTCCTATTTTGGAATAATATATCACTGTTTTATGACTTCAACAGCACAACGACTCACGTAAAAAGTATAGCGGGATTATTCGCATTTGTTTTACTCTGTGGTTTATGTTATACATGGTGGCGCCATCTTCACTGAATTGCGAACAAATCGAAGTTACTTGTGTCCATGCCTTGAGGGCGGTGTCGTGAATAACGAGGGTACGTGCGAGAGAAGTGCCGACACACCTCCATGCAATATACACACCCTAGGCACGCCGCATTTTACTAAGTAGTCACTGAACTGCGAACAAAAACATTTCTTTTTATTATATGGTGCTAGATGGTGCCCGCGACTTCGTCCGCGTGGAAAAATATAAAATTACTAGCTACACGCTCCAGGCTTCGTCCGGGTTCAAAATAAAAACTAAAATATCTTTTAAGTTGGACCAAATTACACATATTTACGAAGTTTTATCAAAATCGGTTCAGTAGTTTAGTTCATTGGCCTCAAACATGTGACACGTAATTTTTTATGTATTTATATATAAGCAATACAACGCTTGATCTCTTGTTGCTATAACACTTTGGGCAGGCGTTAGTTTTTTATTTTGTTTAAGATGATCCCTCGGGAACATTCCTCTTTTTCTGGATGAGAAGTAGGTACCCTATGCCCTATCCCCGACAACGTGTATCCAAAATTTCATGATGATCGGTTGAGTAGTTAAGGAGTGAAAAGGTAACAAAACAGACAGACAAAGTTACTTTCACATTTATAATATTAGTATGGATGTTTGCTATAATATGGCTACAAGGAGAAAGAAAACCCAAAGACGAGATTTGTTCAATAGCTGTGCAACAATCTGCATTTTGAAGTCATAAACTGGACAGCACATCTTGTAGCATTAATTACCCGTTACCATTACTAATCCTAATCAGGCCGACGGCTCACTTGATGGTACGTGGCTACCGTCGCCATAGTGGCGACCATAGAGATTTAAGGATAAGGGATAAGGAAGGGATGGGGTAATGCGCTCTGCAATCCTTTACTCACTCACTGAAGGTCTTCTGTAAGGGGGTGGTTACTGACGCCAGGCGGGCTGCCCAAATTACTGCGAAACGCAGTGTGCTCTGTAAATTCAGACCTATCAACTTTGAAAAGTTCATTTCCAAAATTGACTCAGCCGGGAATCGAACTCGGAACTTCTGAGACTGAGCGTTAAACAAGAAAAAAAGTTAAAAAGCTCACCAGCTGTGCAGTTTCCTCTTCAGCAGACGCAACTACGATAGTTTTGTTTAATTTGATCGCTTCCTTTATAATCCTGTTCGGATGAACTCCTAACGATGGCAACTCGTGTTGTCCGAGATGAACTCCACTGTACGGAATATTTATGCTGCCTTCTATACAACTCTTTTCATATCTGAAAACCAATACACATGCTATACTTTAGTTATTTTCATAATATATACACTGCTTCCTGACAATATATGATGTTGACGAGAACAACATTCGTACAGCAGATGAAGCATCTAATGGGTGATTTTTTAGCAATTTTCTTTTTGGCCACACTGATTTTGTCAGCTCACGCGGGTTTCGTGTCTTGCGTCACTGTCAACCATGGTCAGTTTGGTCTATAATTTAACCATGAATCGACTTACAAACGAACAACGCTTGCAAATTATTGAATTTTATTATCAAAATTCATGCTCGGTTAAGAAAGTGCATCGCACACTTCTTCCATTTTATGGTCAGTTTGGTCGACCTACTGAGGCGGCTATTCGGGCTCTTGTGAATAAATTTCGCACCAAATTCACATTATTGGACATTAAACCACCAACAGGCATACGTAGAGTGCGGACAGAGGAAAGTATCGCAGCTGTATCCGCCAGTGTTAGTGACGACCGTGAATTATCGATTCGGCGCCGTTCGCAGCAATTGGGCCTCTGTTACTCCACTACGTGGAAAATTTTGCGGAAGGATTTGTGTGTGAAGCCTTTTAAAATACAGCTGGTACAAGAATTGAAGTCGAACGACCTACCACAACGGCGAATTTTTGGTGAATGGGCGCTGGAAAAGTTGGATAAGGATCCACTTTTTTATCGAAAAATTGTGTTCAGCGACGAAGCTCATTTCTGGTTGAATGGATACGTGAACAAGCAAAATTGCCGTATTTGGAGTGAAGAGCAGCCAGAAGCATTGCAAGAACTACCAATTCATCCAGGAAAAGTCACTGTTTGGTGTGGATTATGGGCTGGCGGCATCATTGGGCCGTATTTCTTCAAAGACGACGAAAGCCGTAACGTTACTGTGAATGGCGAGCGCTACCGTGCGATGATTACAAACTTTTTTTTGCCCAAAATGGAAGAGCTGGACTTGCATGACATGTGGTTTCAACAAGACGGTGCCACATGCCACACAGCACGCGAAACAATGGCCCAATTGAGAGGCGAGTTCGGTGAGCAGTTTATCTCACGTTTGGGGCCGGTCAATTGGCCGCCTAGATCGTGTGATTTAACGCCTCTAGACTATTTTTTGTGGGGCTATGTTAAGGCTCATGTCTATAGCAACAAGCCCGCTTCGATTGACGTACTAGAAGAGAATATTGAAGAATTTATTCGTGAGATATCGGCCGATATGTTGGAGAGAGTATGTAAAAATTGGACTCGGCGTATGGATCATTTGAAGCGCAGCCGCGGCCAACATTTACATGAAATAATCTTCAAACACTAAATTATATCGATCGTTCTATCGACTCAAATAAAGATTTCATAAATGTTTCTGAATTTTATGTGTTTATTTCGAAAATTAAATCCGATAGCTCTTAAAAAATCACCCTTTATAAATAATTTAATAAAATCGTTATAGTTGAGACATTACATATTGAAGTAAATTAATGCGCGAGGAAATAGAGCTTCCAGGAAATCCAACTTTTTAGTGAAATTTTGTGAAATTTCAGCCATCCATTTCAATACATATAAAAAAAAAATAGCTAAAGGTCCGTAAGGATTCTGAATTATAAGAGTTTCAATTTCAATACACCATTTTATATACTTACAATAAATTCGATCTAATATCAATGACGCAGCATTTATCTTGACATATGAGTGAGAAGAAATCGGAGAGACTGAGGCGCGGACATATCTCAGCGAATAATACATCCATAGGTATTTCTACTGCATCCTAAAAATATTAATTATTTAATAGAAAAAAAACTATTATTATATATTATAATAGCCAACGAATTCTAATATACCATATACACCAAAAAATGTTTGATCCTTTATTTTGTTATAGATGATGAAGCAGCTGATAGATATTTTGTGGATTTTAGCAGATGAATAAATGAAATAAAAGCAGTGGATTTAAAGAGAAAACTTATTATTGTTGCAAACACATTATACAGATACAGACAATTCCAATGAACAACATACGTACATTACATTTTTTCATGTTTGACATTTCATTCGAATTACGAACTGTTAGCAGCCAGGACGCGTGATTACAATACAATATGCAACCTACAATATGGCCACTTAATCCAAGTCCTGGACAGCATCAAGCAAACAATTTGTAAAAAGTTTATGCTTAGCAAAAGTCAGCGGTTTTGTTAAAACGTCAGCTAGCATAGAATCTGTTGACATATAACGTAATTCCACTACTTTCCTATCAACAGCACCCCTCACATAATGGTATTTAATGTCTACATGCTTTGTTCTTTTATGATATACAGCATTAGTAGCCAACTTAGCCGCCGACTGATTATCGCTATACAAAACAACAGTTTTACAATTACCAGTAAGCTCTGCTAGAAGAGCACGAGCGTACACCGCCTCACGAGTCGCTTCAGACAATGCAATATACTCCGCCTCGGTGGACGAAAGTGCGATACATGTTTGCTTATAGCAACCCCACGAAATAACGTTCCTACCTAATTTGTAGACGTAACCCGTATATGATTTACGATCAACCCCGTTAGCCCAGTCTGCATCAGTATATCCTTGTAATAAAAACTTATCTACTACATTATTACATTTACGATAAACAAGACCTAAATTAATAGTACCTTTAAGATAGCGTAACACTCGCTTAGCTGCCATCCAATGCTCAACAGTGTAGCAAGTATTAAACTGACTTAAAAAACTTGTTGCAAATGATATGTCAGGCCGAGTAGTAACAGACAAATACATCAGACAACCTATCAACTCCTGGTACGGTAACTTACTATCGTGAACGCTATCAGTAAACTTCAGACCTGTATCTAAGGGTGTCTTAGCAACCTTACAGTTAGTCATATCAAACTTCTCTAAAAGTTTTTTAATGTATTGTTTCTGACTCAGCTTCAACTCACTACTAGTACGCTCTACCTTAATGCCTAACATATGTCTTACTTCACCTAAATCTTTAACAATAAAATTGGAACTCAAAGACTTCTTTAAATCATTTGCCATCACATCGCAATTGTAGAAACAAAAGAAATCGTCGACGTACAAAGTAATAATAATAAACTTCTTACCCACTCGACGACTGAAGATACAGTTCTCATGCTGACTCTGCACAAACTTTTCAGAAAGTAATACTTCTTTTACCTTCTCATACCACGATCGTGACGCCTGTTTTAATCCATACACAGCTTTCTTGAGTTTGTATACTTTATGCTCATTGCCCTCTTTGACAAACCCTTCTGGTTGACACATAAATATTTCCTCACTCAAATCGCCATTAAGAAAAGCAGTTTTCACGTCTAGGTGATCTATCTTCAAATCAAGTTCTACCGCAAGTGATAATAACATCCTTAACGAACTGTGTCTTACAACAGGAGAGAATGTCTCGTTGTAATCAACACCAAATTGTTGCATAAATCCTTTCGCAACTAATCGCGCTCTGTAAGTAGCTATCTTTCCGTTAGCATCTCGTTTAATTTTGTATAACCACCGATTCTTGACTATGTTTTTATCCGCTGGTCTATCAACCAACTCCCAGGCAGCATGATTATTAAATGAATCAATTTCCTCCTGCATAGCCCGTTGCCACAGCTTACAGTCACTTGAACGCAAAGCCTCTTTAAAAGTTGTCGGCTCACTCCGTTCTTCATTTAGTTCAAGACAATGGCAAGTCTTCGGTACTCTAGGACGTAAATTATAGGCTGGTGCATCATTCTTAGATTGTGTTGATGTGACATCTTCAATAGGCCTCGATGAATCAGATGTTTCCGCATCGACAAATTCATCAGACAGTACCGGTATCTCCGCTTCGACAACATCTCCAGGCAGGTTTGGTATCTCCGCCTCAAACTCATCCTTCAACAATTCTCCTCCAGTTTCGTCAGTGCCGCTAGGAAAGAAAATCTCTACAGTATTCTTTCTTCTACTGACTCCTGGAAATTTTGTTTCATTAAAGACAACATCACGACTGCGAATGACTTCATCTTTGTCAAGATCATATAACCTATATGCATTAGCCTCATATCCTACAAATATACAACGTTTGCTCTTTGGATCAAGTTTGCTTCTCTTACACTTATCAATATGAGCATAAGCTTCACAGCCAAATACACGTAAACGCTTTAAACTCACTTTATTACCAGACCAAGCCTCATCCGGTGTCTTACCAGAAAGCCGTTTTGAAGGTGACAAGTTAATTAAGTAAGCTGCCGTATTAGCTGCCTCTGCCCAAAACTTGTGGTCAAGGTGTGCAGTATACAAAAGACATCTAACTTTTTCAATAAGAGTGCGATTTAATCGTTCAGCAGCGCCATTTTGTTGTGGACTATACGGCACTGTCACTTGATGCAAAATCCCCTTATTTTTCAAAAAATTAGCTAAATCCTTATTAACATACTCAGTACCATTATCCGACCTCAAAGCTTTCACTTTGTCCCCAGTTTGATTTTCAACAAACTTAATGAAATTCTTAGTGTATTCAGTTACCTCATACTTCCGTCTAAGAAAGTACACGAATACTTTTCTCGTATGATCGTCCAAGAATGTTAATATGTACCTCTTTCCTCCAAGTGAGTTGACAGGTAGCGGTCCGCACAGGTCAGTGTGAACTAAGTTTAACCGCTTCTCTGCTACTGGCTTTTCAGGATTGCAAGGAAAGGGAGACCGCGCATGCTTCCCTTTTAAACAAACATCACATGCCACATCCTTACAAGGGTCATCCTGAAAACTAATGTCATTAGCGAGTCTATTTTTTAAAAGCTTCATATTATTGCCACTTAAGTGACCGAGTCTCTGATGCCAAATTGACGTACTAACGCTTAGATTCACCCTTAGATTGCAAGTCTGAAGTTTATATGCACCTCCAAAGTCATTAACAGAAATTACCTCATCACTTAAATTAGAAATTGTACAACCATTAGTATTAAAGTTAACTATACAACCATTCTTAATCAATTGAGAAACAGAAATCAAATTTACAGATAGTTTAGGTATAAATAACACATTAGTTAGAATCAAATTACATGACAACTTAATGTTACCTTTTCCTGTACATTTAAGTTTTTCACCACTTGCTATAGTTACCGAACTACTGAGCGTTTGAAAATTATTCATCCAATCACGCTGTCCAGTCATGTGGTTGGTGGCTCCAGAGTCAATGTACCACGAATCATCCGCCTCTACAGTAGTGAATGCCGACAAAACACAGTTCCCAGAACTTTTCTTCTGACTGCGACAATCTTTCTTCAGATGTCCTTTTTGTCTACAATTCCAACACCATGGCTGCTTCTTATAACCAGAAGCTTTCTTCGTATATAACTCAACCTTGTCATGTGTCACGTTACTCGTCGTTGCAGTATTCGGTGTCACAGTGCTTTTCTTGTTGGAGTACAAGCACTCACTCGAATTCTCACGAGACCAATGTTTGTCTTGCAACAATTTTGTTTTAACCAAATCTGCTGATATCACAGCCCCTGAATGTTCTAATGCCATGATCATGGGTTCGTATTCCGATGGTAAACCTTGTAGCATGATCGCCCCAAGAAACTCATCGTCGACAGCTTTTCTCATATTTGCTAATTGTTGAGCCAATGATAAAACTTCATCGATATACGCTTCCATACTAATAAACTTCTCTAGCTTAACCGAACACAGCCTACGCAGCGCTCTCAGCCTCATTCCGAGTCCTTTATCATCAAATGCATTTTCCAGAGCATCCCATACTTGTTTTGCAGTATTTACACCAAACAAATGAGAAAAACAACATCTTTCAACGCTTAAACAAATCATTGACTTAGCTTTCTCATCCAGACGTGTCTTCATCTCGGGCTTTGTGGTGTCATCATCCGGATATCCTCGTATACAGTTCCACAAATTTTCTAACGTCAACGCATTTTCCATAATAAATTTCCATTCTATATAATTTTCACGTCCTTTCAATTTTTCAATCATAATTCCGTTTGGCAATTTATTCATGTTTACGTTTACTTTTTATCTGCAGTGCTGGTTCATAACCTTTTGTGGATTTTAGCAGATGAATAAATGAAATAAAAGCAGTGGATTTAAAGAGAAAACTTATTATTGTTGCAAACACATTATACAGATACAGACAATTCCAATGAACAACATACGTACATTACATTTTTTCATGTTTGACATTTCATTCGAATTACGAACTGTTAGCAGCCAGGACGCGTGATTACAATACAATATGCAACCTACAATAAGATATTTTGTAAGAATACTTTATACTTGTTATTTTTACTTTTCTGTGGCTACGCATGTAACGCGCGCCTATCATTTGTTGTTCAGCAAGTAAAGTATGGATATTTTAGCTGGCTTCTTTTTAAAGGTACTGGCAATACCAAGTAGAGTATCACTGTCCAATGGTACTAGAGCAACTAACTATACTATATTTTTTATCATCAATTTTCTGAATTCCCACCCACCATTGAAGCAAGACGTATTCACGTCATAATACATATAAATTATTACAAATACACAATAGATAACATTTCTAGACAAACAAGAGAGATAGTGTTCACTTTAGTTATTATTATTTCGGGCGGTCGTGTCGCGCTTGCGCGCCATTGGCGCAAGCTAGTTCGGCACAGGGCACGACCGCCACTAGTTCTATATGTAAGATAGGCATTTTTTTATCAATAAAGCAGTCTTCTCCTTGCTTCGGCATCGTAAAGACCTTTGTACTAGTACAACTTGTTTGGAAAATACAACCCTCTCCTCCTCGACTAACAATCGCAAGGCTCACCAGTGAGCCCTCCTTAGCCGGAGGCCCTGCCCACTTAAAGCCATAACAGCCAGGCTATACAAATGCGGGGGTGCTACAGGCCCGTACAATTATTGTTGTTTTATTTGAAATTAATCAATTCTGTCTTACCATCGGATCTTTTATCTCCGGTTCATTAGTAAATCTTCTGTAACTTATACTTTTTGGTGAATTTTTACACATCTCTATTGATTCCTGTAATATTATAAAAATTTTAAACTTATTTATCAACAAGCATAGGAAATGGAAAATCAAAAACTCATAGTAACGAGGTCGTTATAATCACAAATTTGAACAAGATATGAATCGTGATGCACAGTATTAATAATAAGTTTATTATTTTATGCGTTTTTTTTTATATATAAGATTCTGAGAATAAATAGCGAACTTTATAAAATATAGCCTATGTACCTCGATGATAATGTAGCTTTCTATGGGTGAAAGAATTTTTTAAAATCGGCCCATTAGTTTTTGAGTGTCTTCATTACAAACCTTTTCATTTTATAATATTAGTATAGATTGTATGAAAATTTCAATTTTTACGACAATTGCACCATTGACTGATATTCATTCACTTACTAGTAGAACTTAGTGGGTATGACACCACAAAGTAGAAATTTACCTTAACACATTCTCCTATATCAATTTCAGGCAAATCGGAGAACAATAATATGCACTCATTGAACCCAGACGTGAGGAGGGTGTCTCGCAACTGGCGAAGTATTCCCACTCCCATAAAGAGGGGTAAGGAAGGACCTTCCACTAGCAAAGCATCCCACAGGTGAACAATTTTATGTAGTGGGAATACATCTGGAAACACACAACAAAGCAAATATATTATGATAATTAAAAATATCATAATCAATTCATATTCATTCTGGATTAGATTAGATATAGGAAAAATGAACAGGACAATCATAACATAACTTAAGAAACTAACTAACTAGCTGTGTCCCGCGGTTTCACCACTTGTTTAACTTAATTTGAAAATGCTAGCACATTTCGGCACTTCTTGGTTATATTCGTTTCTCGTTATACGGTCTCTCTCGGTAATGACTTTTTTCGTTTAGGGTTCTTTCTTACATTTTTTTTTCTTTTTTTTCTCAGCTTTTATTATATTACCATAGATAGATTTATAAATAACAATAGAAAACTATATAAAAATTTAAAATTTAAACGATACATGAAAAATCTAGAGCACCTCTTATTAACAAACTTATGTGTAAATAGGAGCAGAAATTAAAAATGACCGAGAAACTGACACTTAAAAGCAAGTTGTAAGTATGTTGTACTTACGAGAGAACATAGTGAGGAACCAGGGTATGGCAAACAGTTCGGGCACAAAGTTGATTTCGTGCAAATGCGAGGCCAACTCGGGCTCGTGGAAGGCAGCCATCTGCCAGAACTTGGCCAAATACTCCTTGATCACTGCACTGTTGTCCTTCAGGAAGAACTTGTGCAGGAATTTCGGAACAAATGCCGATAAACAGGCAAAGGCACGGGCTATAACATACTGTATATTTATGTTCTGTTTCATTTGTTAAACAGATGTAGTAAACGCTTTTTTTTCTTCAACTAAAAACTTTAAATAATTTTTATAATTTAGAAATTGAACTGCAATTAATATCGATATAATTTTTATAGAAAATATCTCTAATTTGTGAAAGTGAATAAATTCTCATTGAGCATTATCAATTAGAATGCTTATGTATGTGTCAGTTTACGATGCTTTTAAAACTAAAAAAGTATACAATGTGAATGGTTGAATGAATTTGTTGATTAAAACTTATACTGAAAATTTGGGCACATAGATTAGACACATTCTGATGTAATTACTTTTAAACAACAGGTTAACATTTACAATGATATTTATATACTTGTAACATATTTTAGGACTATCACACTTTTCGTACCTTCATTGCAGAAGTTGAGATACAAGAATGGTGCCGTAAGCGAATCCAGCCCCTGCCAGTAGACATATTGAGGGTTTGTGAGGAGCCATGCCTTAAGTAACCGCTTAAGGGTGCGGTGTCCGGCAGAACCGCACAGCAGCCAGCAGTACTGGTGGCATCGGGGGATGTCTACGTCGATCTAGACATCATATTAGTTCATTAGTGCATAACTTTCGATGCCCTATAGTGGCAGGACATAATATAGCTTTGCTAGTAAACTAATGGCTTTTCAGCCCGGAGACCTTTTCACGCCTTACTATCTGTCGTCGTTTAAAGACAGGGTAGGCAGCGCACTAGCACTCCCCTTGGTGTTGCTTGTGTCCTTAGGTGGCGGTAACCACCTACCATCAAGTGGGCCGCCTGCCTGTCTGCCACCTTTTTATTATAAAAAAAAAAAGACTAAAATCATCAAAATTTATATAAATTTAGTTTTATAATAATAAATAACAAAAGTTAAAAGAAGGTGTGCTTGAAAACAAGGTGTAAATTCCTTGATTTACTTTAACTCGCACTTAAACATTTACTACCTTGAATTCACACAAAAATAATTTACGATACCAATAGCAATACAGGTATAAACTAGTGGCTTACTTTCTGGAATTTGAAAAGGCTTATCTCGATCCTTACAGATAAACATTGACTAAGGGACCATGTTTCACCTTCATATTGTAGTGTATAAATACCAGTACATTTGAAGATATGGAATTATTTATTTATGGAATATATGGGTTATCATCATGCTTAATAAGTGATTTTGTTTTTGCCATATATTTGGTTTTCACTGACCTGTCTGTCGGTAGGTGTAGGAGTTTCTTTGTCGATTCTTTCATATTGCTCCTCAATGTCCCCAACGACTCCCAGTAAGGCGGCCCACACATCGCCACGGACCAGTGGGGGGATATCGATGGCTGCCTCTGCTCTTATAGCGGGAGCTGTGTGTGGATAGCCCTAAAAGTAACATTTTTTTTGTATAAGTTAGCATTATGATTTTTTATGTAAAAACTGATGGAAACATTTGATGGTTGGCTACCGTCACATATTAACACAAGCAACACTAAGTCTATGGATAAGAAATAGTAGGGGGTAGAGAATAGCCCGGCCATACCTCATTCAATCACCGAACACATGTACTATATGGTGATTTTCTGTAAGGCGGTGGTTACTAGCCCTATACCCCGAATTAAGTCTTTCGCCGAAACTTAAAATCATTTATTCCATGTTTATTCTTCATATATTTTTGTCAGACTTTGAACTTTTAATTTTTATCTTTAGATGTATCCCTCGCGGGAACTACTTTTCTGGATGAAAGTTACCCCACATACTTTTCTGTATCATTGATAATGTACGCCAAATTTCATGATAATCGCTTGAGTATTAGGGCGCGAAAGCGCAAGGAACAAACTCACATTTTTAATTAAGATTCATGCATTAAAACTTATAATCTTAAAGTTGTTTTATACAATACACTTACATGCAATAGCCTTTGGAACCATAGCAGTCTATAAAACTGATATTCCGTATCCCGTTCTCTTATAATCCTCGGCAGAGAGACGGCGTCATAATGTTTTTTGTTTTCATGGATCAGAGGATAGTAGTCATCTATTGGAATGTGACTTAAGCGAGTTTTTAACAGATTTAGACTATATTTCGCTATACGACGGTCAAAAAGAGGTGCAGTCTTGCCTCCTATTATACCACCATCAAGAAGTATAGCTCTGCAATTCACATGAATATCATTACATATTATAACGATACATATTTTGTGACAGAGACAGATTGAAGAATCTACATAAAAATGGTAGGTGGCTACCGTTGCTCATAAGCAGAAGCACCATTAAAAGTGGAAGCAAGTGAAAGGATGAAGGATCAGAAACAAGGAGATACGAGAACCAACAGGAGCTCACATTAGAACGATCCTAGTATCTTTAGCTTTTTAACCAATATCATGATATATATTGGTCTCATTTGTCTGGTAACAGCCCTAGCTGTAACTATAAGGCGATGGAGGAATATTATAGGTTGGACGACCTACTTAGGAGTAGTTTCAGATATACTTGCACTAATTACCCTCAAAATTAGGTCTCACGAGTCAGAAATATATTTCATGATTAAATTAAACTTAATGTTTTAATTTACATAGTACTTACTTAGGCAGAGACAAAATCGGTGGACTGTTTTTTATAAGACCATTTTTCTTTAATTCAGCTGTAATATCGCCACCAGCCAATTGCCACCAATGATACAAATATTGTAGCTTACAACCGAGCAACCCTCGGGGTGTCTTCGTTTCGACTACCAGCTTTGTATCAATTGCTGATAATTCCTCCAGCAATTGTTTAAAAGTGGCCCGTTCACTTGGGTAAATTTTCAGACATTTCTCTATTATGTTTCTTAAATTTTCCGGAACTTGCTGAAACATTTGTGAGATATAGCCAAATAGGTCAGGGTTCTGGTCGCACCATAGTTATAAATTTTTAAAAAGGAGTTGTTAAAATAATATGGAACTATTACCCCATGGGAATGCATTACTGGGGATTAAAAGTTTCCTACTGGGTTTACCTTTGTACCACAATCATCCAAATCCATTCAAACTGTATATTTACGTATGATGGAGTAGCAATAGTCATGTACCTGTGACCATGTGGAATTTAGTTTATTGTTGTCACTGGATTATTTAAGCGAATCTCTACCTCTCCATCTTAAATATTACGCAAACACCACTATACCTAATGAAAAAAAAAAATGAAAATGTTTATCAACTGATTATCAATGATTTTTCAAACTGTTAATAAACATTTTTCATTTTCACCTAATAACTTACATGCTTATTGGTGCTTTTTGTGAAGTTGAAATTTAAAAAAAAAAGGAGCCCTATGTCCTCATGGGACAAGCTGTCGCAACAGCGAGTTTTTTCACAATTGGTTGTGATTTAACAATGAAAAGGTAACAGTGATGTTCAACATGCATTTTTAATATTGTGCAGAATAGGATAATGGATATGGAGTTATTATTTAGACTATAAGGAAGCGTCTGTAAAGTACAATTTTATCAATTGAAAGATGATACCATTATATTGAAATACAGAGATTAGGTAATTGAGTGGGAACTTTCAAAATAAGATGTGTCTGTAGTGCTCCTATTGCAATTGATATAACTTCATAAATGAGCTTCTATTCAATGTTATACAATTCTCAAACACTGTTCTAAATCTTGTACTTTGTTATCATAGAGAAAACAATAGTTTAAATCAAAATTAAATTAAATACCTACCTTATAAATTTCAAAGCAATCATGTTCCCTAGCTATTCTTTCTGCTGGGTTATTGGCATGGACGAGCGTAAGAATTCTTCTTAGAACAGGCCCAGGCTTCAGATTGTTCCAAAGTTTGCCAATGCAAAGCTCCATTAATATAATACCAAAAGTCCATACGTCTGCAGCTGGTCCTCCACCACTTAATATGGTTTCAGGGCTTAAATATCTTGGCAGCCTTGAAATGCAGAATTAAATTTTATTAGCAGTTCTACAAAAATAATTGATTTTTTGGTTAAATTATATTAAAGGTGCTGTAAGAGAGCTGTCGAATCTAGTAGGATGAAGGATAAGAGATTCTGCCTAAATTGATGACCACTACAAAAACACCCCAAACAGAGACATTTTTTATTGAAACCGGGATCTCTGAGTTAGAATGCTAAGGCAAGCACCTTTACTGTTTTATTATGTGGATAATAATAATATTAACATTAATATAACAAAATTATGATATAAGCAATTCTTGTATAAACCATTTCAAACTTTACAATAATGATAAAGTGGTTAAAAAAAAGATATATATTGTCCTTTATATAGATTTTTAAAAATTCTTTTCTTATTGTGTACTGAGAAATTTGTAAAAAATATTACAAAAAATATGCATTCATAAATATATTACAAAAGTAAGTAAAGTAAAAGTAAAAATATTATTCTTCTGCTGTACCAAATATGTATTTTACTCACCCCAATGGAAATGAGACTTCATTACCACTATTGGTCATGTAATACATCCCATAATTAAATAGTTTAACTCTTCCATTGCAGTCGAGAAATATATTATCATGGGATAAAGTTCTATGTGTGATCTTTTTGTCATGTAAAAATGATAATCCTCCAGCTATTTGAGCACCAATGTGTATGATTTCTTCAAATGAAAATTTTGATGTAAATTCCAGTAAAGATTTTCCTATAACCTCAGAAACTATTATGATTCTCTCTGAAATATATAAAAAAAAATGTATATTTGAATCTTGAAGTGAAAAGGCATGATGACTAACATGTTTGAATCCAGTTTGAAAACTCATAAAAATGAAATTACACAAAAATTGTATGTTCTACTGGAAAACTTGTCACGATTGTTTTTAATTTCACATACTACCAATAATTTTCTAACTTAATCAACAATAATGTGAATAAATAAATTAATATTGGTAATTAGGTACTTAAATACAACCATTTTTAATCAATAACTGAGTATATTTTCCAGTAGCAGGGATTATCCCTTACAAAAGGCAAATGTAAAATAACAGCATGTGTGCTTTTCTGTTTTGGTGTTCCAGTACTAGAGTTCATCCCTATCACCTTGTCCATTACTCTAAAGTTATAGTTGGCATTCACATCCAGACCCTGACAGTCGGAAAAAGCTTGTGTGAATAGGTGACAATTGCCCCCTAACATCAATGCATCGTCAGGAAGCCCGACTATTTACCATAAAAATAATAATACTATTAATACTTACCGTGTTTCCCACGAATAATATCCAAATATGTGCACAAATTAGGATGTTCTATGGTAAGAAGTCGTTGCGCTAAACCCAAAATGGTAACAGAACTGGGAGTGAGTGGTAGTCCATTACTCCCACAAGATTCATCTGGGTGGACTTTTGCAAAATATGTGCAAGCGGCGAATTTACAATCGTTCTCGTTGTCAAACATTTTTATCACGACACTTAAACTACATCGACCGACTTTTTTATAATAATTTTATAAATCTAACAGTAATCATTTTACTAATTATGAGATGCGATTAATTAACATAATGATAAAAATTACAATGTATGTAATGTACCTACTACCTACTGTATGAATTGTATTTATCTATATATACTATATAATATTTTGATTGTTTGCATTGAATAGGCTCCTAAACTACTGGACCGATTTGAAAAATTCTTTCACTGTTGGGAAGCTATATTATCAGCGAGTAACATAGGCTATATTTTATAAAGTTACGCGGGCACAGCCGCGTGCAACAGCAGCTTTATAACAAATTTATAAATTTATAAATACAAATCTTGTACAAATCTATGTTCCATAATTCGATGGAGTTATTTGATTTTGATTTGTTTGATTGTAATTTGACAGGCTCTAATGTCAAATTTTAAAATAATGTTACCAGCGTGTTTTCCGTAGTGCTGTACTAATATCGGTTTAACTTAAATAGTTATGATATTTTACGGTAAAAATATTTTTGATATTGTCTTATTGATATATTGTATTTATAAATATTGTCTTATTGATTTAATATTCGCATTGTTGTTATTTTAAGGTCTTAATTTCATTTAAGCAATTAGCGTGTGACGTACGCTCTATGGTACGCTCACGTACCATAGAGCTTGCTTGCTTGTTTATACATATTAACTCTATGGAGCGTACACATTACAATGTGACGTATATAAATTTTCCTTTTTTTATTATAAACAACTTATCAACAAACGTAATTGCAGTGTGATATGTGTTCAACAAACGATTTTCTATCGAATAGATAAAAAAAAGTAAGGAAATAATAAAACAAAAATTTTATTCGCCAACTTCACAGATAAATTTTAAATATTTATAACAAAAAAAGATAGCTATCAACAAATAATAAAATTAGATCAATAATAATCAACAAATCATTAACAATCAGATAACATTGGTGAAATTCAAAAAGAAAAAAATTATTCGCCAACTTAACGTAGCCAAGGAACGGCAAGGAACATATTATATTATACTCTCTATCACTCTATACAGGGTGGCCAAAAAGTCGTGGATCAAACGAAACAGGGAGATTAAGGAGGTAATTTTCAACAAAAAATCTTTCTCCAGCATGGCCATAACTTCATTGCACGAAAAGTTATGAATATTTTTGTTTTTTTCAATGAAACTACCGAGTTTTTTTACAATTTAATCAATAAAAAAATAAATTGATTAAAAACAATAAAACAAAAGGTGTTTTATTATGACTCGATAATGTATCAATACTACAAAAATTGTATTGCAGCTCTTGGTACCAAATTTAACGAGCAATGAATTTTTTTCCGTAAATTTTGAAGCGTTACAAAAAATTACTTCTCACTTTAAGAGCACCATGTGAAAAAAAAATGTATTACGGAAAAGTGACCCTGTATTAAAAAAACTTGCTGATTTAATGCTGATTCAAATGAGGTACAACACTTTACTGTTTGACCTTTATTTTTGGTTTTATGGTCGTTTTTTCATGTCAAGGTGCAAATTTCATTAAATTAGCCTTATTTTTAATTTATTAGTTTATCATAAACGGCTAGTTTTTTGTACGTTGGAACGCTAGAACTGTTCTGTTCTTGTCACACTTAGGATTTATGAAAAGGACAGACACTCTTTCACACTAACCATTTAATCCTTTGTCAAAAAGTGTCAGTTCAGGTAACGATTTATCTTTTCTAGGAAACAAAAGGTCAATCACAATTCTGTGAAAATAAACTGGAGCCGTTAATACAAAGAAATTGTGCCTCTCTTTCACACTAACCATTTAATCCTTTGTCGAAAAAGGTCAGGACGCCAGTTCAGGTAGTAGAATGCCGGGCGAAGCGGAACTGGAGGGGGGGAAGCGCGTGAGTATCTTTCTTTGTTTAGTGTCTCACTTCACTTTTTGTCTGTGACTACGCACACGTATTATTGTGTACGGTATTTTATGTGATCAGTTGCTTACCTGTGACCTGCGCTTCGTTTTTGGACTTGTGATTGATTGCCTACCTGTGACCTACGCTTCGTTTATGGACTTGTGATAGATTGCCTACCTGTGACCTGCGCTGTGTGAATCTGACTTTGTGATTACTACGGATTGGCTAGGTAAGCGAAAGATGGCTGCTGCGAGGAGAGCATACACCCAACGGGAGTATGCAGAAATTCACTTCCTCTATGGCTTTTGCGACGGCAATGCTCGGGCTGCTGCCAGAGAATATCGACAACGCTATCCTAACCGAGACCGTTTCCCGGACTACAGGGTTTTTATGCGCGTGCATAATGCATACATGGAGGGAACCTTACCCGGTGAGCATGCTGCGAGAACAGGTAGACCAGTGGTACGATTTGACAATGAAGAGCAAATACTGAGACAGTTAAGATTGGACCCCGGTATTAGCCAACGCCAAATATCACGAAATCTCGGGATTCCACGATCGACGGTGCAGCTTATCATTGAAAGAAATAAATATCACGCATACCACGTGCAAAGGACGCAAGCTTTACTGCCCGCTGACTATGAACCTAGAGTGAGATTTTGCAGAGAGATGCTTAGGCGACACAGAGAGGATCCGCAGTTCTTCAACAAAGTGTTATGGACTGATGAGTCAAATTTTAGAAGAATGGGAATTTTTAACATCCACAATTTACATTTTTACTCCAGAGTGAACCCACATATCATCAGAAATGATCGATTCCAGCATCTGTTTGGTATAAACATGTGGGCTGGAATAATTGACCAGCAGCTTGTGCTACATGAAATGCCACCACGGCTGAATGGTGCTCTGTACTTGAATTTTTTACAAAATAATTTGAACCAAATAATCAACGAAGCTGAGATTCCTGAAGATAGAGTGGCAGAAATGTGGCTGCAACAAGACGGCGCCCCGCCTCATTACGCTCGAGCAGTTCGAGAACATTTGAACGAGCGCTTCCCTAACAGGTGGATTGGTCGAGGCGGACCTATTGCATGGCCACCCCGTTCGCCCGACCTTAATCCAATAGACTTCTTTGTTTGGGGCTATTTCAAAGAAATAGTGTATCAAGGAGAGAATAACACCGAACAAGAACTACGACAAAAGCTCGAGTTTGCTAGGTTACAAATTCGTAATAACAGAGGTGCATTCCGCCGATTACGTGCGAATTTTATTAGGCGGTGCAGATTGTGCATTATGGTCAGAGGTAGAAACTTTGAACATTTATTGTAAAATTTGAATTTTAATAAAATTACCAATTCATAGTTGTTCTTTTTATTTCATGATGGCTTCCGAAATTACTACATAGTATGTATGAGCAAAAATCTAAATTTTCCTTTGAATTTACCATTTTCAAAATTTTCACCTTGATATGAAAAAACGAGCATAAAACCAAAACTAAAGGTCAACAAGTAAAGTTTTGTACCTCATTTGAATCTGCATTAAATCAGCAAGTTTTTTTAATACAGGGTCACTTTTCCGTAATGCATTTTTTTTTCACATGGTGCTCTTAAAGTGAGAAGTAATTTTTTGTAACGCTTTAAAATTTACGGAAAAAAATTCATTGCTCGTTAAATTTAGTACCAAGAGCTGCAATACAATTTTTGTAATATTGATACATTATCGAGTCATAATACAACATCTTTTGTTTGATTGTTTTTAATCAATTTAATTTTTTATTGATTAAATTGTAAAAAAACTCGGTAGTTTCATTGAGAAAAACAAAAATATTCATAACTTTTCGTGCAATGAAGTTATGGTCATGCTGGAGAAAGATTTTTTGTTGGAAATTACCTCCTGTATCTCCCTGTTTCGTTTGATCCACGACTTTTTGACTATAGCGAGAGGGTGAAGGTGAATTATGTTGACATAGAGTAAAAAGAAAATGTTAGAAACAATTTGTATGTAATTGACATGACAATCACAGATTATGACAATTGACAGTAATCATTTACTTACAATACTTTTTTCGCGTTTTTGTTAATATTCATGGATATTTCATTATAAAAAATATACAATGTCCTAATTTAGGTTTTCTGTGAGTATATTCGAATTAATTATATGTTTTCTAATAATTTTACATGTTGTAATTTACTTATATATTTTTTATAGGTACTTTGTTTTCAAGATGGCATGTATAGAAAAAACATCAGTATTGCACGTTGATTCTGAAAGAGAGGAAGGCGAAATTGTCGACGAATTAGATGAATTGTCGGATATATCATCGGAAGAAGAGTACTTATTGAGACAAAGACTTCATGTTTTAGAGAAATATAATAATGTCCTTGAACGTAAGGCTAAAGGATCTCCTAGAAGGACAATAGGTTTGATTAATTTTGGTAATCTATAGAATTAATACCTATAAAGAATTATGACTCTACAATTAGTTAGGGGCATTAGGTTTTTTTTACCTCTTTCTTCCTTAGTAAAAAATAAAATAAAACAGCTTTGACAAGACAAAGCTTTGTATTGAAGCTCAACCATGGTGCATTTTTAAAGATTTGCAATAACTTATTGCTAGAGGGAGAAAAAGAAACAAGGAATTTTATAAATAATTTTTGTTTAAGCTCATCAGACAGACCTATAACACTAGCAACACCACAGGTGCAGCAACTGGGATTAAGACCCCCTGCAACCTATAGAATTTCTATCGGCCGAAAGTTTGCTCTCTTCTAATCTGTATTAAGACATATGCAAGTTGTCATTACAAAGATTCAGTAAGCCTGAACAAATAAATTTACTGGGCTAGAAGATTGCCTTCAAATCAAAAATCTGCACACTATCAGCCAATTGATAAATTAGTATGGCATTATTCCATGAGCACACACTTGGTTAATGTGGCCTAAAAGAAGTGAGATTGTTTTTATGTAAAAGGTCATTTTAATAAATAGATTTAATTTATATTCTAAAGAATGTATATGATAACTTATAAAACAATGAAAGGGAGTAGTTTTTGTTTTTGTGTAATGGATCTTTGACAATTCTTTGACTGATTCCCAAAATGCTGTAACTAATAAGTAGATTGCTATAACTACTATCAGCAAGTAACATAAGCTTATTATATATTGTTTAGATAATAGGGCCACTGCTCGTAATCTCCTAATTTTTATTACGAATATAACACACTATATCAGCAAATTGATGGATGTTTGTAAAAAATTATTAAGATTTGAAAATATTAACATTACTATAATTAGGGAACACAAATCATTAGAAGAGCCAAAGGTATTTTGGTCAAAGCCAAAGATTCCACTTGATGATAAGTGGCTACTGTCACCTATAACACAAGCAACGCCTCAGATGCTGCAAGTGCGCTGCCTACCACAGTAGGGTTAAGGACAAAGCACTATCTGAAAGCACTAACAATTTCTGTTCTTTCCTTTGTCACTGGATATACAGAGTAATTGACCGATAATTACTGACTGTTTAAATCTAAACAGGCATCTGCTAAATGGCTATAGCAAACAAATAAAGAATTAGTACATTAAATAAGTAAATAGAGTTGCTAATGTCAATAGAGACATCTTTATAAAAAAAAAAAATATTTATTGCATTTGGTACAAAATGAATAAACGTAATATGTAACGAAATGAAAAAAAAAAAATTAAAAGTATAAGGAATACAGAAAACTTCATATTACATGTTAAATAAAATTTTGTATGCACATCCTGCAAGAACTTAAGCCTCTTCCCCCTAAGGAAAAGTTCCTTGACTTCTAATCACATTATTTACTGATTTTTATGTATTTAGAAATTTAACCTTTGTCAAATTACTTATTATAGTAGTATATTAAATCTTTATTATAGTAGTATTGTGTCGCAAGTGTTGCAACAGCTATGCAAATAAATTTGGTACTAATTTTTTTTATAGTTACATTATAAACTTATTATAATAAAAATAAAATAAAATTCATTAAAATAAGAAAGTAATTAATATGCCTTGCTGTTTTAGTATATTACTATTTTGAAAACTTTATTTAATTGTGTGTTTTAATAATTTTTATTAATAATGTAATAAAATTATAGGTTGCAAATACAGGAAACATGTTGCTTTACCGGACTTATCTGATATTTCTGCAACTGAACTTGATGAGATTAGCTCAATTAAATATAAAAATGCCAAAGAAAAAAATTTTGATTTTCAATCTAAACACAAGAGAAGAAAAGAAACAAACGTTACCATAAAACAAAAAGAGCACAAGAAAAAATGCCATAGCAAAAAGAAACCAGAGAAGAAAGTTTTAAAAAATGAATCAAGTGATGAATCTGATGATGAATTTAGAAATAGAAGAAGAAAACTTGCAAATGCTGTTAAAATTAATAAACCAAATAGTGATGTATCTACTTTAAAAGATAGATTGCAAAATATGCTTTGCGTTTCTAAAAATGAAATTCAAAATCATGGGACACAAGAAGTTAAAGTCAGTGCAGACATTAATTCCTTCAATACATCTTCCACAAATCCTTCCACTCCAAAATTAGAAAACGTCATCCGTGTCTCAGATGACATGTTAAAAGATACTGTTGATGGTATAGCAGTTGTTGAAGAGAATAATTTAGAAAATATAAATATTATAAGTTCTCAAGTTACAGAATGTATTCATAATTCAGAAACTGATAAAACACTAGAAGAATCGGAGCAAAGAAAATCTAACGCTGATTCAGACGAGGATTTAGAGTTACTTAGGCAAAATGCTCTTCAAACTAAAACAAAAACTGCTCAACAAGAATTAGTGAGTCAAAAAAAATCATTTTCTGATGATGAGGATAGTGATACATTTGAACTGAGATTGATTTGTCTAAGATCGGCTCTATTAAAGCAGGCAATTGAGAGGAAAAGAGAGCAAAAATTAATAAAACGGATATCTCTTTCGCAATCTATACACAATGACATTATAACTGAGGAAATGGCAGGTAAAGTTGATTCTGATAATAATACTGATATAGAGTCAGTAGATATGGATATAGGTTCGGATGCTGAAGATAAAGTTAAAGATGTATCTAATCACCGAACGGATGTTAATGTTGAACAAAATGATGATAAGGTGACAGAAAATGTCGACATTCCAATTTCAATACCCAAGGAAGATGAGATAGAAGAAGATGAAGATGTGTTACGTGCAAAATTGCTGACTTCTCTAAGTAAAAATTTTCCAAATCTTATTCATCCAAATCTATTTAGTGGTGACAACACAAAAATTGATGAACCAAAACAGATTGATACAACAAAATCTAGTAGTAAAAAAGAAGCGACTAAATTTATAATCAATGTCGCCGAGTCAGATTCAGAGGAAGAACACGAAGCCACTGAAAACTTGAAAAAGATGCACATGAAATTAGCGGATCAAGTAGATTTTCAGCAAAAATTGGACATGTTTTTAAAATCAACTCGATTGGAAGTGGAAAAGAAGCAGGAACCGGAAACGAATCAAGATCCCGCAGTTCAAAAGCCACAGGAAAAGTTTGTTCCTAAGGTGGGGTTATGTTTTACAATATGTGTCTAATTTTTAAGAAAATGTAAGCTAAAATTATGTCTCAAATTCTAGGCACTAACTCACTTGCCCAAATCGGAGCAAATTGAATACCAAAATTTAGTAAAACGAATGGCGGAATTAGAGAAAATAAAACGGGCTAGACAAGCAAGTATGAATATTCTAAAGAAGCAAGAACACTTAAAGGATACTTTAAAGCCACGGAATGTTTCCATAGATGCAGAACTAGTAAATAAAAGATTAGATGAGCAAATAGCTTCTTCAAGGTATTCCAAATTTATTTGCTATGGATATTATTTGTGTTACACGACTTAAACTTACATTTATTTTATGATCTATAGGAAAAAAATAGCGGAAGAAGCAGCAGAAATGCTACAATTAAAAGAGGAAGGGAAAAAATTAATTCAGAAGCACAAAATAGTATCAACAGAATTAAAAAATATATGCACAGCTATTACTTTAAACAAAAGAAAACAAAAGGCTGCTCAATTGAAATTAACTAAAACAAGAACTCAACACCAAATGCTTTTAAAAAGGTATTTTCCATCTAAATTACTATATTTAAATAATAATTATAAATGGCTTTAAAAATATTACGAAATTTGCTCTAAGTTGATTGGTACTTAAGTGTTTACGTACTATTACAATATAATCTTCCTATTCAATCTTAATGCACTTTTTTTATGAAATTTTATTTTAACTGGGGATGAATGCTAATTTTTTGAAAATATTTAACGAAAAAAATATGAAAACAATGCTTAGGTACATGAGCAATTCTTTGGTTTGTTTAAATGTATGATTCTCCCTTGAAATATATTTTCAGTTCAACAGTCAAACATTCCATTACAAATGACCACATATCACACGCCGCTTTACAAACCAACAATACTTTTTCCACGATGAAGATACAAAAAGAGAATAATCCCACAAAAAAAGATTACAGGAACCCAATGATGCAAAAGAGTGTAAAAGTCAGCGTTGTTAACGACTTAAAACTTGACGAAACAGTTACCAATGATAGTCTATCAGTGAAATTTGATATCAGTAGTAATATGAAAGTGGCTAAAGATAGAGTCGTCATTGTTGCTAAAAAGAATTTTGATAGTGTAAATAGTGAAGAAACAAGAGCGGATGATAAGTGTACAAATCCAGCTCAAATACACAGGGACGCCAGCTTAACAGTCCAAATAAAAGTTAACAAGGGAAATGGAGACGAAGATGCGGTTGACAAGAAGACAAACGACTATGAATCACCACTTCTCGCTTTAGGGGATGCAACGTAAGTGTTTTTGTATAAAAAGCATGCTTCTGGTCTAGAATTTTAATTTTGAAAAAAAAAAACAGAATACAGATTAACTTGACATTGTTTAGTTGTCAGGGCATGATCCAGCCAAGCTGATACTATATCAAATTATTGATTTGACTAAATATTTTTACAGAATAAGAAAATTAAATACAAGCTATTTTAAGTAATTGTTTTAAGTAATGTAAAGCAAAGTCACTTTGCTTTTTCTGTATCGGGCCTTGGCATTTTTTTTTAAAGTTGTCCAGTATTAATCCTTGATTACTAATGTTTTATTATGCCGGTCACTCACATTCGCGCGAATACGCGAACCCACAAGTGTAGGACGACATTTGCAAATGACTATGCGAAGTTTTTGCTACATTCGCGCTTTTCCGTGCAGTGTCGGTTTTTAATGCACATCAAAGTGCGCGAACCTCAAACCTTCGCGTAGTCTCCCACACATTCGTGCAAGCATTCGTGCGACCAGTTTCGCGTACGATTGCGTATTGATTGCGTAGGTAACGGACATCTCGTTTACCATTTTCAGAGTTCGTATCGTGTACTGAGTGGCGTAAATTGAATTTGATCATGGATTGGACAAAAACTAAACTGCACTAAAATCATCTTCACCTTCAACGCATTCGCAAATGAGTATGCGAACCCATTCGCATACTCGCTGAGTTTGCGAATGAATGTCACGTTCCTTCACATGCGTGCAAAGATTCGTACAATGTAAGAATGTTTGCACGCATGTCAGTGACCGGGGTTAGGCAAAGAAAAGCAAGAAAGTGCATGTTTTATTAAATATAGAATATGTGTTAGTGGCAGGGGAATGCGTACAAACATCGCCGGTGTGGTGTAAGTATGCATATAACCTCCACGCGTTAGAATAATAACACATCGAGACACCATGTCTAACAATTTTGTGTTCTATGAATAATTTTGTACACTATGTAAGGATAGACTCATTGTCACACATTTCTACAGTATGTCTATGTGTTGTTGTTCTAAGCTCCTATTCTATAACATAAATTATGTTATAATATATTAGATTATTAATGCAATGTTTTTACAGCTGGGAGGAGGATCCAAATGGGGTGTTGTGTCCGTTCGATGTCGGCGGAAACTGCAAAGATCCTGATTGCAAATTTTTACACCCCAAAACCCTCCACACGATACAATAATGACTCACTCAAATTACACACAACACAACACACATACACGATACATATTACACACATTATTAAAACACACTCCTAGTCTTTTGCTTCATCTTCGAGGAGGATTCAGCAGTAAAGTGTAAAGTATACGAATTTATTTTTGGCTTTTTTAGTTGTCACGCCTGTTTTTGTATACTTCGTGACCAACTTCTATTTTACGAATTTATGTTTTTTTTATTTAATTTACAATTTGACGATGAATTAAATTTTGAAATGTCGATTCTTCTGAAATGCATACCAAACAAAAAGTAACTCCAATGATGCACTTGCAAAACTTGGACGTTATTTGTGTTAATAGGCGGTAGCAAACTATCTAGTTGTTGCAATTATGTTGCCCAATTTCTCTTAACGTTTAGAGTTATAAAGTCAAAATTAATATCAATTACTCGGATCTAAGGTCCTAGCCAGTTGTAGAAAATTCAATATTTTAAGCTTGCAGTTGTGGAAAATTTAAACTATAAATTACCTAAATGTAATTAAAAAAATACAGCGGTCACGTTACATTTTGGTAACGAGTCAAAATTTACCAGTTTTTTCCCATTGAAGTTGAAAATAGTAAATTTCAAATTATTATTAAAAGTAATTTATTTTCTGAATATGATATACCTACACAAGTTGTAAATTTTAATACAATATACTTCCACTAATCAACCGACAAGCGGTACGAAAATTTCGTATCATCATAGAGTAAACAGTACTTAACCAGTACTTAATGGTTAAGCTATTAAGTACTGGTTAAGTATTCTATGGTATCATGTAATGTGTGGGGAAAATGGGGAAAATTCTTTTTCTTTTGACTATTATTAGTCTGGACTCTTTTTTCTATCTTTACAGTTATGTACTTACTTCAATTTATGTGCAACTAAGGATGCGAGTTTTGCAATGAAATGCCTTCTTGTCTCTTAGAATAACTGTAACTGTTATTTGCCTTAGAATTTGTGCGCAATTCCAGAACTGTTTTGAAATTCATCAACAGATGGCGCCTTTGGGCAACTATTTTTATTTTTTTATATATTTTTTAACTTTCCTTTAACCGAGGGCAATAGTATTTTAAAAACATGTGGTAAAGAAGTCAATTCATTTAGACAAGACTAAAGTTTTTGTTTTAAATTTCACATTAGATTCAAAGTGCTTATGCATAGTAGTATAAAAACAATTCTTTTGTAATAATATATAATAAATATGCGATTTTTAGTTGGCGAAATCGACGCCGAGACAACATCGTCGCGCGGTAAGTTTCGAGTACAATTATAGTGTTAAAAGTTGTGATGTGTTTCTTAGTCGCCTAGTGACTTCGGAAATGGCGGATTTGGTAACATTATTTTTAGTGTTTTTTTTTTATACATACATCACTTAAATAAAAAAAAACAAATGTACAGTGTATATTTAAATAAAGAATAATTTATTATTTTGTACATTCTTGTTTTATTTGTAATAAAAGCTTAATACTTAGACCCTAACCCTATAGTGGGGCCGCTATAAGAATGCACGTTTTACAGTTCGTGACGGACGTCCGGGATAACTTTGAAGCGGCGAGCTTATTACGACGAAATATTTCAACTTTACATTTTCACTAATTAAAATGGTATATAGTTACGTAGTTTTACAATAAATGTATACACGTTTAACTTAAACTGTTAGTTAATAATTAAGATTGCACTATTTTTTCGTGATTTCTCAAATCCTTGCTGGCGTTACAGTATTACACCAGGAGCCTATTTTTGTAGATCTAGTGATGTACCATGAAAATATTATAATCTATCAATTAAATGTTTTTAAGTGAAATACATACTGAGTCGCAAAACTATGTTATAAATAATAATTTCTAGAGTTAGTGGTACTAATTTTGAATTTTGTCATAAATTTAGAGGACGTCAAGCTGCTAAACGTCAAATGTGTATTCTTATAGCGGCCCGACTATAATCCCACACACACATTTTTCCAAAAATTTAATTCTTGTTAAAGTTGCTGGATCTCAAAGCAAGGTCTATTTTTTCCTACAAGTACTTAATTTGTTTTTGCAAATACATAGTCTGATATGGAGAATGAAAATCTAATTTACGACAAGGAATTGTAAATTTTATACGATAAGGGATTTGTTGTCTTGACTGTCAACATACAGCCAACTCTTAATTCTAGAAAGCTGAAATTTGAATTTGAAACTTAATTCCTACTCCGCTGGTCTATAATTAGGTATATAAGTATATATAAAATAATCAATGTAAGTATGTATGTTGTCCACTATGGACTCCAAAACCGCTCAACCTATTTTATGTTTTCACTTATGGAATGAGGGGTAAGTAAACAATGAAGGTTTGTGTGTATAACAATTGCATACTGGGCGAAGCCGGGAGTGGGTCACTAGTGTCTTTTTAAATCAAGTAAGGCTTTACTTGGGCTTGAAGATAGAATGCTTCTTTATTATAAAGAAAAGTACCTAATCATATTCAGTATTCACGTTATATTAATCATTGATAATAAACGAAAACAGATAAATCCGATTGGTATTTTAAAAATTAAACGCTATAAAATGTCATAAAATTAATAACAAACATATTGCAGTCATCTAGCGTTCAGTAGTAATAGCAATACGAATGTATATTTATTATGGATCAAATTAGCTTATGACATACAACAGATGGCGCTGTGTATTTATAAACCGATTTTCCTAAACTCATCAACATGTTACAGGCTGACTCGAAACAAACATATTGTGAAAGATAAATCCGGTCACCTACAAAGGTTTTTAGGTGTATCTAATGCTGAAAAGATATTAGTGGCGCAGTTATTTCACGATTTTCCTACCAGACAAGCTGACAATGTTCTTGAATGAGGAACAGTACACACATACACGTACACGTAAGTATTAGTACTTACTTACTTAAATAGTTAGTATTGAGTTAGTCGACTATATTACCAACACAATATGACAAAAATAAATAGGTAACTTTATTATCAAATTTACTTTTCATAGGTTTGTG
This sequence comes from Synanthedon andrenaeformis, assembly GCA_936446665.2. Lineage (NCBI taxonomy): Eukaryota > Metazoa > Arthropoda > Insecta > Lepidoptera > Sesiidae > Synanthedon > Synanthedon andrenaeformis. Next base: position 3,462,332 of record OW387781.2, on the reverse strand, counting down.
AATTTGATGAGAATTTCCTTTTAAATGTATCGCCCTTATGGTTATTGGGTAATGTAGAAATAAAATAAAAAATTATTTTACAAATAGACGTTTTAATTCAGACATTGTAAAGAAAATACAAAGTAAACTTTTCTTTCACACATACTTAGGTAGATAGGTACATTTAGATAAAAATACGTATATATTTCAGAATAAAATTTGATATATAAGTAGGTAATTTGTTTTCAATCTCGTACAGAAGGAAGTTCATTTCAGACTACATAGATTTATAATAACAATTATTATTTTATATACTTCAACATTACAAGAACTGTGGGCGTATAGAAGACAAATCATTATTATGTGAGTTTCCAATTAAAAAGGTACCATGTTAAGGCCCAGCGTTTTATGAAAAATCTGCATTTTTTTTTCTTATTTCATGCATTTTTAATGTGAAATCTGAATAGACACTGGAAATTTTAAGGGATTCATTTACGAGGCTGGTGCTGGTTTGGTGTGCACGAAAGCTAGCTAAATGTATGAAATGAAAACTCCCTGAAAAAACAGTAGTTTTTTTCTATAAGGACATGACTCACAGCGCCATCTCGAAACTAAACAGATACTATTGGTGCCAATAAGTTACCTACTTCTTAAGTATAGGCATTTGGCATTTTTGTCTTTTTTTTATTAAAAAACCTTCCTGCTTGGAAATTCACATAACAGAATACTTACCACAATGGACAATGCGAACGATTTAGTGATTACTTATCTATACACAATTTATATATTTTTCATAATCAATGTAACATTTATTTTTATAGGTATTCTCTATATAAAATTCTATATACTTTCATAAGATTTTTGTTTTGGTGTTTCCAAAGCTCAAATTTATGCTAATTTTGAATTTTTTATAATAAAAAATTTGAAAAAGAAAACTTCGTTATGGTTGGCACTAAGTAAAATAATGAAAAATGTGTCTTTGATCGTTGTTTGTTTTGTGGTCCTTTTTACAATAAAAATTCAATATTTTACAATTAATTTAATTACACAAAACAGAATATATATATTGAAATTTTACACAGGCTATATATTTCAATAACATTTCAAAAACATTCAAAAAACACACCTCTGTATTTATAATCATTTCTCTGTTATTTCGAAAATTTGTAGATGTTTCCCTTTAGGCTGAAAATATTAGATTTTATTGTGATTTTGTGGAATGGTAACAAATGTTGTCTGCGTAAGTATTCACAAAATTTTAACATTAGGTAATATGTAGATTATAATAATAGGTATTATATATAGATGTATTTGTATCATCTTTCTGTTCTTATATTTTTCGTAATTATTAACAAATAATAATAATAAATCACACGTTTTAAGTATACACATGAACATGTTATTTAAACGGTTAGGTACCTTATGTGGATATGTTGAAAAGAAAAGGCCCACAGTTTTTTGGACACAATAGATCAAATACTTAAATACTCAAGTATTCAATTGAATAGTATTTCAAGCCTATTTTTGTCAACAAAAAAAATAGGCATTAATACATAATATGTGCTATTTTATGAACGCGTAAATTTGTTGCTGACCGTATTTTACGAAGTCAGATCGTAGTGATCGAAGTCTTATTATCGGCGCAGGAAGAAATTTTTTATTAAAAATACTTGTTAAGTATTGTACATATAAAGTAAACAGTTATATTCGTCTAATTTAAATATATGTAAATAGGTCAATTGCCGTAGATTATCCTTTGATATTTAAATAACGTAAGCACTTCAAGAAAATTAAAAATTTGATTGTCGTCGAACTATGCATCCTAGTTAGTGAGTAGTTACCTATAGTAAGGGAACCTAAGAGGGGATTTTTGGATTTACTCGAGTGCGTCAGATATTGCCAACTTATATTCCCAACGTGTCCGATAACGGATATGTATTAATCTGCCGGTTAGGATGGTAGGGTTGGTGGGGGTTGAGATAAAAATTTAAATACAACTCGAGCGCGTCAGATTTTCAGGGGGGATGTTAAGTGACCCCAAACTAAGCTTCCATTTAAAATACAGACGATTCGGATGTAACGCAAGATCGTGGCAGCTTTTTGAAAATGCAAAAAAGTTTTTTTGAGATTGCCATTTTGTAATACTCGAGTGCGTCAGATTTTCATACAGACGGCTTAGCCTGAATTCCTGATCGTGCTGATTCTTAATCTGACAATTATTTGGAGGATTCAACGACGCTCACCCCACCGTTGAAAAGAAAAACATCATATAATTTTTTTTCTTCCTACCATCTAATTTTCAAAATCCAATAGGTCCCAACGACGCTCGAGTAACTGCACATTTAGCATCGTGGGCTCCCCTACCACTACGCCATACTGTGAGTAGAGAAGTGGTACATTAAAGTAGAAAATAAGTTGCCAGTACGGAACATAAATATAAGCATGTGTAGTTAACATTGAAAATACTTTGTCTTTGTTAATTGGACTAAAATGACTAAAATTTTCGAAGACGAAAAAAGTTCCTTATAAAAATTGTTGGCGATTACAGTACGCCTATATTAGGTGTGATATAAGTTGCTAAACGATTTTTAAACAATTCTTCAAATGAAAAATGTTTACATTCCACTGGAGAAAAGAAATACCGATGTTGAAAATTTTTGTTGTTACCACAGATATTAGGTATCACAATCTAAACTAACAAAATTTAAAAATTCCAATGAAATGTTGGTCCAAGAGACAAAAGGACCGGTCTGTAAGTGAGTAAGTGTTTATCTAAGTGTATGCCACATGGCGACTGCCTTTCTGGTTTCGTGCGACATCTGTGCCCAGTGGCGGCCCTCGGCGGCCGGTTCTGCGGCGCCCACGCAACACCATCCCACCACCAGCCCGTTGCCACCGCCGCTCACCACGCATACCTACCATCAACACATATACATGTTACTGAAAACCGGACGCAGGAGAGTATGTATCTGCCATAAATTTGCCATGATTCGCTTTAGTTTTTTTTTTTTCTAGATAAAATGTCAGGCAAGGGACAAGCAAAATCAGAGAGGACGCTAGTGCTCTGCGGCAAAAGAGAGGTTGCAAGAATTTATTTACTTATTTATTTAGTTGATTTATTTATTTTTTATCTATTATGTTAATGAAACGATATTATCAAATCGGACGCAGCAGAATATGTATCTGCCGTAAATTTGGTATGATTCGCTTAAGATTTTTTTTTTGTAGATAAAATATCAATCAAGGGATGGGAGTATGCTGCCGACCCTGCAAGAATTAATTTACAGCCTCATTTAGGACGCCCTACTCTATCCCTATGGGATATATCTATTTAGGAATCGCCGGAAGTCGCATTTATAAAGGGGATGTTCATAGATTTCTAAAGTTGTGAAAAAAAATATAGGTACCTCTATAGAAGCTTCCTGCAAGTTAGCGGAGGGAAGACTGAAAGAAAGCGCTTCATTCCACACGGGGTTGTGGATCTCTTTGCGATTCGTTTTCTTCTTCTTAACTCGTTTGCCGTTCACCAACAAATATACCTTCACATAAACGTCTGAAAGCGATTTCAAAAACTAACTTTAGTAGATATCTAAATTAACTTTAGTATCACAAACTACTAACGAAGTGAGCGCACGCGGCACAGTTAATCTATAATATAAAAATGAATCCCTAAATGTGTTGCTAAGCGCAAAACTCGAGAACGGCTGGGCCGATTTTAATTCTGTCTTCACTCATGGATAGAGGGATAATCAGGGAAGGTTTTTACGTAAAAAAAAATGCACCTCGGGCGAAGCCGGGAGCGGACCGCTAGTAATTTATATAAGTATTAATTACTTATAAATATTTGTTAATAAACGTAAAAAATGTGTATCTTTATATATTAATTATAATAAAAATACTAAATATATATTAATTATATTATATTATACGTTTATATCGTTTATAGTAATATATTAAAGCCAAATTGACTATAGGTAAGTACAGCCCTGATTAATTATATTTGGTCCATAATATAAGAACAAGCAAGTTAATGAGATAGGGTTGGCTATGTAGGTATTTTATATCGCCTATTGTTTGTTAAGGTGTGGATATGTACCTAAAGCATCTTTTCCCTCTTGAGGTGGCAGCAGATTCCTCGCCTTTAACACGACGACTGTGAGCCGTTCGGCCGACGGCAAGTATGAGAGGGACAACAGTAGCTCTTGCAACTCTTCTGGCGGACGTCTCTCGCGGGATAACTCTGCCCACACTTCTGCGCCGCCAGCTACCTCCACTCGAGGCAACGGGACCTTGGCCGAACCCATCACCTCGTTTCGTGAGAACCTAAAAAATAAAGTTACAAATTACTATGCATGTGAAAAAATCCCGAGAAAAGTCAGAATTTATTTAAAATAGTGCTTAGTTTAAAGAATTAAAAATGACCTATCATAGTCGAAGACTTGCAGCAGTAACGTCTTGTCGCCGAGTTCGTCGTGGGATACGGGGAACTTGAAATGCTGGTCAAAGAACGGGTTCGCTTCGTTCCTATGGACCGGCGTCTGCCTCACTCGAGTGTCCACTTCGGGTAGGAGAGTCACGCGGACGTAGGGATCGTTGAAGCCACCGGCCTCGTAACCTGCTAGGTCGTGGGCTGGAACAAATGCGAGAAGACCTCTAAAATATGCTTATAAATCTTAGATAAATCTTCATCTAAAGTTCTTTTTTTTTCTCTTGGGAATCCTGTATGATCAGTTATTATTTTGTTATCCTAAATCCTAAATAAAATTATAAATGGGAAAGTGATTTTGTTTGATTGTTACGCCTTAACTTACACGTTGTCAGATACAGAAAAGGTCAAGGTTTAAATAATAATAAAAAAAAAGACTTTTGACAAACGCGGTTTTTTAATGTAGAAAAGCTTCAAAATGGGTCTGGATTCAACTCGAGTTTATTAAATGGTAGCGGAAAATACAGTACAAAGTAGGTAGTATAACAATAAACGATAATATAACAAAAGTGACCACCGTCTTCTATAAATACAAACTATAATGCGTTAAATGTAAGCGCGCCCTTGAATCTAATAAGACAAAGGAAAAGGAATGGGATAAAATCTTTTTCCATTGAAACTGTTGTGTCGTTTTAACTTACCTTCAATAAGATGCACTTCCAAATCGGATCTGTCGAAGTCGTACTTCAGGCGTAAGTGGAGTCTTCCTAGGGAAGGCCCGGCTCCTTCTAACTCGATGACGAGCGGTGCTTCCCGTTTGGTATACAAATCCGGCTGTAAAGCGCCTAAAGCGCTGATCGCCGCTCCGGCGCCAGGACTCAGTGGACCCAATCCGCTGCTGCTCTCTACCAAGGAATTGCTGCGATCTATTCGCCTAATGTATAAATAAAATATCATTAATTCAGCAACTTTAGTACTGTTCTAAGATGTTTGTTATTTAAATACATTGATCACACCACTACCGTCATTTACTTACGTCTTTATTAAACTGTACAGGGTCGCTTTGTAGACAATATTCAAATTTATATTGTATTTTTTGATAAATAGAAATATTTCATTTGCGCTTATTGCATTCGTTACAAAAGGTTGCTGACCATTTTTCTACATTTAAAAATGTTATACTTTTCTGACGGCATTAATGACATAAGAAAAAAAGGGCTAAATCAATTTCGATTAAATTTAACCACCTAACAAAAAAATAATCATCAAAATCAATTCATGGTTGGCGGAATAATCGCGTAACAACTATAAAAAAACACATAGTGTAATTGAAAACCTCCTCTTTTTTTGTAGCCAAAAAAGCACCCTATGACATCATTAGCTATGATTCAGTGCCCATTCCCCTATCATGACTTCTCCTTTACTTTTAATCATATGATGGACAGCAACACCCTTTTATCATCCTAGTATTGCTTGAGATTTTAGGCGCTACCTCACCAGCCTGATTGTCAGCTTTTGTAAAGAAAACAGGCTTACCTTGGTGGCATTAGTAATGGCGACAAACATCGCGGAGGCAAATGTCTTGGACTAGAAGGTACAGGTGAATCGGCGAGTGAGGCCAAGGAACCGTGTGCCATGGGTGCGGCGCGAACGTCCAATGACGCCGCCCTCAGTGGCGACGGAGATCTAGGGACGCCTGTACCGCCTGCTTCTAACGTGCGACCGTCCGGTGCAAAGGTGCGTATGGCTGGCGACGAACCGCGGTGACTCTGAAATTTATTTTCAGCTCTATAAACTACTAATAATTCACATAAATTACGAGAAAACTGTTTTTATTTTATTATGAAAAAAAAAAAATAGAAGCACTAGGCACAAAAAAGGTTTTGTTTTTTTTTTATTAGTGGCTTTTTGTTTGTATGGTAGGTAAGTGTGAAAGACAAATATTTTATTTCACTGTGTGTTGATTGATTGTGTCTAAAATAAGCCACAATCAGTGCTGATGTTTCATTGTTATAATGAGATTCATTGGTATTGATAACCGATTTATTTTATTTCAAGATAAATGTATTAGAATATTAGAGAAATGTATCTTAACCTTACGTTTATAAAATACTGCGTATATTTTTCATTATAATTCATTGTTATTTCTTTTGAAGATAAAATGTTATGTTTGATCTTATAAGTGCCAAGGGAATAATAACCTAATTGTGTTTAACCTAAGGTAGCTTTTATATTCAATGTACACGTCTCAGTTGGGCCTTAGTAGTTTATTGCATAATATTTCCTAGGTTACCCAAAGGATATAGAAATATTATACCTAAGCACCCGATATAATATCCCGCAAACGCACAACCTTTGTTGGAAGCATATACGAGTATACTATGCGATTAGTTTATATGCGAGGTTGTCCCTGCATGTCCCGACTACTAATTTTTCTAAGGGAATATAAAAATAAAGAAGCTTATTAATATAACACTGTTCATACGGTAGTAAAGTCGTCAAGATATTTGACGAGTAAATAAATAAAATAATAATAATAATATCGTATTATATTGGTCTTATAGCGAAGAGCCCCGATCAACACGTCAAGAGATCAAGGGACAGAAGGCGGTACTTCTTGACACGGCACGAATTTATCAGGAGGTTTATCAAAAGTTAATATCAGAATAATTCTAGCCACATAGTTAAAATACTTAAATTTTTCTTTTGGGTTGCATTCACAAGAAATGCGATTCAAATGCGGTTAAAATGTTTGTTGCGTAATATTTTTCTAAAGTGGAATTTAATGTCGACTTCACGGCACGCCAACTTTGTAAGGTGTAGAAGCTTTTACCGTCGCATGTAAGGCTTTAGTTGCTATCATAAAAGTTTCTAAATGAAAAAATAAATAAAGAAGTAGGTACCTACTATATTGTTTTACAAATATTATAGAGATACATCTATACTAATAATAGATATTCTCTTATAGAAAAATAATATTTTTTTAAATATTTTCAACATTATCTATTTCAAAATTTTTTTAACAATCTATTTTTTTTAAGAATTTAGAATAGTATGACTGTAGAAGTTAAACAGTTATTCAGTAAAAAATAGATTACGGTACAGATGTACTGTCGGCTACGTCGTAGATGCTCTACGAGGCTACGTCGAAGATGTTTTCTGAATTCGTAAGATTTGTAGTTTTCTTTATTTCACATTATATAGAAAAAAAATCTATAAAGTTTGTGTTGTTTAAGGTTATTAAATTTTTTAAGTAGCCTGTATATACCATCAATATTTCTTGACAACTTGCTTACAAAATAGCGACTTTAATAATCGACTCGAATAAATTTAATATATAACTTAAGAATTATCCAGAAGATATGTTCTATTTTTTTTTGTTAATATCGTCAGACAGGCTGACGGTTCACTTGATATTAAATGGATACCGTCGCCTATAACATAAGCAATGTCTCAGGTACTTCAAGTGCGGTGCCAGCCATATTAAGATTAATGATAAGGATACGGATAAGGAAGGGTTATGGCATTACTCACTCAACGAAAAACATGAATAGCACACGTGTAGTTGATTCAAGATGTTATTTTGTAGGCGCTTACTAATTAAGTGGCAGTAAAATCCGTTGCGCAGTTGAGAAAAAACCGGTATTAAGGTGTTTGTTCATTCAAAAACAAACCATATGCAAAGTGGGTCATTCTAAATTAGGATCAGTAGTACTTTGGTACAAGATGTCCATGCACGTCTCATAATTCATTCCGTCTGTAGCGTACAGTTTGCGTTGTAATATTCAACAGGATTTACTCGGATGACAGGCACCGTGCCAAGTAATCGCTTCGCCTTGTCTTACCCCCTTCAATGAGCATTTACCACAGGGTATTCAGTTACCTATATATGTCATAATTTAATATCCAACAGGCATATACTTTATAACGAGATTTGTTACTACTTGTTGTATAATATATTGTGTAAAGTAATATTGTATAAAATAATTTAAATCCTTCTAATAGTAAGGAAAATGGTAGATAACTTAACTTCTTGGTAGAAATACCTGCTAAATAAATAAATAAAAATATCTATTACGTAATAAAAATTAATTCTTATAAAATTGTAATTCGTATTTCGTACAAGCTTCTTGCTTCACTATCTCATATGAGGCTCATGTATTGTATATTGATAAGGTATTGTGATAGTTACTTAAAGTGGGTCTGAAATGTACTTACAGTAGCTCTCGAAGTACCGCTGTCAAGGCTGCTTTGAGATGATATTGAAGGCGTCCTTGCAAGTCTGGCGTGAGGTAAGGAGCTCGCGCTTCGCGTCTCTGCACTCAGCGGTTGAACTCGACATTGCTCCTTTGGGATCAGCATTTCCTGGAAACATTAAATAAATACAGTAAATAAATACATACGTTTTCATCACAAAAGCTTTATTTTTCAAAGTAGTTTATATAAATTTTATAAATGCTTATTTCACCCACTGGTTGAAATTCGACCACTGTCGTAAAAAAGAAAATAACTTTCTATTTTATTTACTATAACTCGCCAATAACACATTGCAATGAAGTGATATTTGAATATTTATTTATAAAATAAAATGTTAAGAATGTATTTGATTTCCCCCCCTGCTAGTCAAATTTGGACCACAGTGGGGTAAATGAATGTAACTTTTTTTAATTGATGTATTAACTAAAGCTCGTTAATAGCTACTAAATAAGCACAAAAGAAATTTCATTCAAAAACTAGTAAATAACAAGTTATTACGTCTCCTCACGTAGTAATGAATTGTGGAATTTTCTACTAAGCGAGCATTCTAAATTTGGACATATTATTGAGAAGCTCAACACGTATCTAATTTTTGTTTCAATAATTAGATATAGTATGTCTAAATATAACAGATTATATATAATTATTGACAAAAACGTCAAATTTTCTAAAAACACACAACAATATAATCGAGTCTCATTAGTTTAGGTCAACTAAGCCTTATAAATTTTTATTAATTTCAAAGTTTTTAACTTTTTATCAGCCAGTTCCTCTGCTAGCAACTCCTCTCGTCATTCGTTTGTTATTTTCTAACTAAAATTAAAACGTATACTGCGTTCCTCATTCACGGATAAGGAAAAGATAGAGGATATATTACATTTTTTCCTTATCTTTTATCCCACGTTCTTAACAGAGGCGACTTGACCTAATTAGTCTGGTCTGTTTGAATAAATTGTATATAAACTGCTTTTGAATAAAGGTTATTTAAAAAAAACTACGAGAAACATAATAGAAGATTTCGTTCATGTAATTAAATAGCAATTCTTGTGGCTTTTACTCGAAAATGTCACGCACGTTTACCCAAATATTTCCAAGGAATAAATCTAGAACACGATATGTCAAAGGTCGACGAGTCAATTAAAATGTTTCCACGGTGTAACTCTGATCGCGTGGCGTAATCGATGTAGGGGTTAACCTAACCACGGCACGTGCGTTTTGTAAAGTGTGTATGGTGTAAGTAGGTACCTACATTGTTTGTACAAAACTCTGCATTAAGTGTGTAAATATCAATATATATTAGTTCAAATTAGTTATTTTCACAATTACTCTTTTCCTTCTTGATGCCTGAACTTTTATCCTACTATAGTTGGCAGCACGGTTGTTGCAGATATTCGCAACCGCATCCGTAAATGCGGAACTTCCGCCTCGATTTAGACATTCGCAACCGTATCCGCACCCGCAATAATCAATGCGAATCTTTTGCGGTAGCGGATATGGAGCTAGTCCTAAATCTGACAGATTTCCTCGGGATGTTATGAAATTGTTTCATTTTTTTAATTTAAATTGTTTCAATTTTCTACCAAAATCTTGATAAAAAATGTTAAAATGATTAATTTCAATCATATATTTCTGCGTTAAAATATAATTTATTAAAAAAACTTGTAATCCGCATCCGTATCGTAACCACGGATTTTGAAAATTATGCATCCGCAACTACGAATAATCCGCAACTACTGGTCGGCAGCACACTGTACCTGTGGTGTTAGTGTATGCTGTGCGTTGATACTCGTATATGTTTAGCGAGTTTCTGTTTAAGATTTTAAAGAAAAATATACTTATCTTCGATATATTTTCTTACTAAAAGTGTTTTTCTTGAAACACAATCACAAAACAAGTGTGAACTTATAACAACCTGTATGTGTCAAGGAACATCAAATAAGGTTATATTATGTATATAAAAAAAACATTATAAAAAAAAAAATCGACACGTCGTCACGTGACTAGGTAAAAAAATTCAGCAAAATTAGGTCCTGAAAGGCTGATGGGTATATATTTGAAATTACTTATGAGGTTATTATTTTTATTAAGTTATTAGATTTATTAGAACCAAACAAACAAACTCTTCTACTTTATTACATTTATATAAATTTCTATTATTAATTTTCTTATCATAGTTATTCAATGATCATTTAATTTATGCATAATAACGATTGATACGTGATAGAACAATTATTATTATTGAAATTGCTCATAGCTCACATAAATACTCGAGAACGCAGTTATTGCAGATCGTTATTTTAGTGCTTCGAGATGACGTGTTGATGTTTAAACTTGGTCACAGTTAGATAAATTGAAAACATGCAATGTCATATTTTGTTCCTAAGAAACAAATTTTCTTATTGCTCTATACGTCTTAAATGATATAATAAATAATTTACATAATTCGTCAGTACGCAGGTTAAAGCAACTGTGAGAAAGATCGGTAGTGTGTATATAAAATACTGAATATGGTTTATTCAATCTATTTATATACCTAAAAATACCGAATAAACCATTAGGGCAGATAGCGAATAAAACTGATAAAATATTTTTCTGTACGTACTATCAGGATGGGAGGCGCACTTACAAACTCTTAATTATAGGGAAGGTAAAATGAAAATCTGAAGAAATTATTAAACCCATGTCATAAAAAGATTAGATAATGTGTAGTGCTAACTAACACAAAATATATATTGTCTTAAAAAATTAATATTTGAGTATTTTATAAGCACTTTGTCGATATGAAAATAATTTGCCGTCCTCTCGTGATAGTTCATGGCGAGATTAGTTTAACTAAACATATACTTTTCTTTGTACAAAAAACGCATTGACCTTTATTGGATTTGGAAAATGTTCACTGCTGAGCATAGGTCCGACTTTTCTTATGTTGTCTCAAGAACTTTTCTTCCCCACCCCTTCCCTTGTTTACGACCGACTATCTACGACCTATGTGATTCTATCTTGCATGGAGATTTTTCCATACCACCCTTGGTCACTTGAATTTATTTAAAATAATAATAATATAATTTAGTTCACTTACACTCGGACTGCTATGTGATTTGTCATCGCCGAAGCTGTCCGTTGAGTTATGGCTTTGGCCACTGCTAGCGCTTGATGTTCTCTCTCTTGCTGCTCGTGCCCAAGACTCCAATCTCTTCTGCGCCGCCCATACACTCGGCGGACCCAATCCACTCATCACGATCACTTATATATCATCACTTAACAACGATAGGTTTCACTAGGCTTTCAGTCTTCACTAGGCCGTTATTTCTCTTAATGAACACGAGTTAAATGGTTGGTTGCATTTAGGTTTATATTTTAATATGATTTCTAGCTACAAACAGAATGGTTTTTAGGAACAGCACAGTGTTGATAGTTGCCGCAGAATAACTAATTTTAATCTCATAAGTTGAAATTCGTTTTAGAGAAACTAGGTCAGTAAGCCACTGGCAAATGCAAATTCTATCAAGCAAACAAAATTATTCCAAATTCAAACTTGGTTAATAAAGGGTTTCGTTCACAATAAAAGTAAAAAGTGATATAAAAAGGTTAGAGTAAATATTTAATACTACGAAACGTAACCGTTCACATCCTCAGGTTTGTTCGTTATGGTGATAAACTACTCAAGCTATTTTAATGGTAGTTTCAGTATAACTTCTTTATTTATTTTACAGCTAGTATAGTACAGTGTCATAAAGTCAATAGCAGTCATCTAAAGTTATGAACTATATTATATCTATATAAATAAGAAACAATGTCTTCTATGGACTCACTTCGTTTTTCACTTATGAAAAATGGAAGTTTTTGTTAGGGATTCAATAAAGTTCTAGAAAGATAAAGCTGCTTTATGTGGGTATATATTATAATGTAAAATGTTGAAGCTCGTAATGCTAGACGTATTTTATTCACGTGTTATCCTGTGATGTATGATAGGTAGCGAAATTGCGGTCTCCGAGTGAACTCTTTGTACTATTTCTCTGTAGAGAAAAACTGAAATAAATATGGTTACAACCGTATTAAGGTTCTTAGTGCCGTCAAATAAGTACTTTTTTAAGACTACTCCTCGTTTATGGCTAGACCAAAAAGCTTAAAAAAAGAATTATCAGTTTATACATTTGGTACATTTTTTTCGTATCACCAAAACTATACTATTTTTTTTAATCAAACGGTGTTTTTTAGTTTAAATTCCGTAAAGCTCCTAAGTGAGTACGGCGGGTTCGTTAGAATATGTGACGGAATAGACGAATATGTATGTGATTTTTGAATCAGAAAGCTAGCACTCTTAGTTTTTAGACTAGCCAGCTTATCTGCGATAATCATGTCACGAGCTTTGTAACAATGGAAGGTTTTTACACGTACTTTTAATAATATCAGTCATAACAATGTAAGTTTATATAGTCTACATTGCCATTTCCACTTTTGCCAGACAAATTTCAAGGTTGCAGACGGTAAACGCCTTGCGTGGGCGCCGCACAATCACCGTACTACAACTCGGAGCGAGCCACGCGATTTTGTGGGCGTCTATTTGCAAACACAGCGGGACTTCGCTACGTAACTGATAATAATTTCATATGTTTGCCAAATGAGCTCTTCTGAATCTGAGAACACAAAATTGCTTTATCCTGACAGCCACAATAATTGCATGTTATGAATCTCATACATATATTACAAGTATTGTATTTTGTGATGTGACAAAGAAACGCAGGTAATTTCAGTAAATACCTTTCTAACTATGTCTACGAGTATTATAAAATAAAGTAGCTGTCCGCCTCTGTCTGTTTTCCGCTAATTTCTTCTAAACCTCCCAACGGATTTCGATACAGTTTTCAGTGATGGAAAGAGCGAAAAACGAGGAAGGTTTTTGTTATAATTTGCAGATTCGTATATTTTTATATCAATAACCCATAAGAAGTAGTTTACATTAGTCCATGTTAATTGTAAATAAATAATTTGAATTTAAATAAGGGATTGGATAAACGATTTGTTTTGCATGAACAATTATGGGTTAGGTATTGAACGGTTGCATAATTTTTTTTGTCTATTATATTTTCATGTTTATTATGCAGTTGAAATACTTTTAAAAAACTTAATTATAAAATAGTCATAAAAATAGAAAATGTGATTTTTTCTCTCGATATGTTGTCATGTTTCGCAACAGTATCTAAAACGACATATTTTTATTTTTCAACAATCATATATTTGAGGTTCTTCTTTAATGTAAGCCAAGTAATAAATATTTATCCCAACTAGCAAAATAATATTTCGTAAGGAATATGTGGTTACATCTTTACTTGTATTATAAATGAGAAAATAACTTTATCCGTCTGTCACGTTAACCACAGAAACGAATTTGATGAAATTGAATATGGAGACAGCATGGCCTTTGTGGAAGATCTTATAGAAGAGAAGAAAACTTACGGCAGTAAAAATGACATATATTCTTATTAATAAAAAAATATTTTGCAATATTTTGCGATTTAATTTCACATGTAATTTGGACAAAAAATGTAAACTATTTATGATCTATATATATTAATAAAGTATAATAGAATAAAAAGGTCTCATTTTATCTTTATCCTTAGAATAAAAAGCTCTACAACATTCAGGAAAAGCTAATTAGAATATGACAGAGCACTTTAATTGAGAAAGGCTTTATTAAAATCTTCTTATATAAAGACGCAATCTCACTTAATAATTTTGACCTTTTCCTAGATTTTATACACAAAGTTGTTTGTATGCGTATTAAAGGAGGCTTTGGCAAAAGTGCTTGGGAGTTTTAAGTAGTCCATTTGTATTAAAGATGATCTGCTAAAAGTATTATACGAAGATTGGGGCGTGGAAAATAACTTCTAAGAGATTTTAAAGGCTAACTGTTGCGTTTTGACGCAATTTCTTAAGTAACAGTTTTTATAAAAAAAAAAAACCCCTATCATTTTGTTATCTTGATTACATCACCTGAGTGTATGTTGGTAACAGCAACATTGAAGGGGACTGTCTGTCTGCCTGTCCACATTGATCATAAGAAAGAAAAACTTAGGTAAGATTTTGATTTTCAGACTTTGTTTAAGATATACACGTATCTTTATAGTGATCATGACAATGATCCCTTTCATAGCAAACACATTTAATAAGCATTAAATATGAAGTCTTCCAAGAGACCGCCATGCATGGGATGCTGAAATTAATATTGCTCTGGCCGCGCATTTATAATGAGTTAACAAGGCTATATGGAGCCCAATGGAACGTGAAATGACGGAATTAACAAGATTCAGATGAGTCTTGTTAAAACGTACTAATTACATTTAAATTCGTTGACAAATTTATAATAAAGTAAGTGATTTTAATATTACTTTTTTTAATATACATTTTGAGTTTATGTGAGAAATTCACGTACACACTAAATTTGAGCACTAAAAGGAAGATGTAGACCGTGAACACCACAGATAAACACGTTTCAGAGAGGTAATACTATGATTTGTGAATTTCGCCGCGGAGTACGCTCGGCGCGGCCGAATGCTCGCGCATACTGCCGCCCGGGCGGATGGTGTTACTAGCTTCAAACCAAACCGATACCCATTATAAAAAAATATGTATTTTTATAATTCCATATAGTGATAAATAATAGTGATGTATTTGCAACTGTGCATTGAATTAAATGTAATCTTAAAAGTACATTTGTGTGATCTCTGTCGTAATTGAGGCAGGGCTGATTAAAAATTATATATGTTTTTTCGTTATTACTCCCATTTCTGGTCGTATTGCTAAGGGTTTTGTTTTTTGTCTAAAAAGTTAATTTTTATTTAAAAAATACCAATGTTGATTCTGAAATTGTACTTAAGTAGTTTACCTTCATTGCTTCATAAGCCAGATAATTAAGTCTTTTTCATATATATATAATCAATACACTATGGAAGCAAATTTTCAAAACTAAAACAAACAACAACTAAAAATCCCATTTCCAAAACACAAGTCATCATTTTCATATTTATTAATGTATATATAAATTTTATAATCTGACTTTTATAAATCTGAAATACTCACAGGACATTACTGAAATTAAGGAAAACTTCGATTACCAAATTCTTCAAAGCGTAAGTTAAAAAAATAGGTCTGGTCTTGAACGATGTCGTTTCCATTTATTAGGCTGTAGTGCGGAGGCTGACAACCCAAGCGGGCGGCGGCGCATTCTGATCGTGTCACTTTCTCCAAGTGCGATCAACAGGTAAGGAAGGTCATGAGGGGCGTCTTGGGAATTCGCGACATTTCTTTAATAACCCTCAATAAGCCACTTTTTTTTTTGACAGCTCAATCTCAGTTTATTATTGAAAATATAAAATTGAAAATTTTAAATTATTTGTTTACCTACAAAAGATGAAAATTTATCATTTATTCTGAAATAATGAAATGTTTATTTTGTATCTAAAATAAGACACAAAAACGAAAAAATGCATGTAATACAAAACCAACCTTAAACGTGAAGAGAGTACGTACAGTTTTTCTTAAACTATATGCTTCAACCCTCCTTAAATTAATTCAATAGTGAAAAATATTACTAGCTATACCTCTTAATATTTTTCACTAAGTATTTGTAAGTAATTTGAAAATATTTAAAATTTATAATAGCTACGAAATGAAAATATTTTTAAATTTATACAAATACTCGTAAATTGTCAATATCCATAAATATTATAAAATAAAGTCGCTGTCCATTTTTGTCGGCTATCATCTAAGCCAAATAAAGGATTTTGTTACGGTTTTTACCAATGGAATAACTTACAGAAACGAATATAACAATATATGTATAACAAATATGTTCTTAAATAACAAAAAAATTAAGATAATAAAATATAACAAAAAATTGTATATAATAAATAGGTTCTTCAATAAGTCAAGTCATTCTTATCGTAGTCTATTATTTCCATTTCCAATGAACTACACTATGCAATCTGGATTGATCAATTGAATACATTCCATTATGTAAAATATTGCTAAGTGCAGTTCCACTGTCTGTTCTAATATGATTGAAAATCTTATCTTATAAAATATAGACTGTTATTTTAGTAGCAACTAAAAGAAGTTTTATCTTCTAGGCTAGCCGATGCTCACAAGTTCGTTCGCGTGCTCTTCAAATATAAATATATAATTATATAAACAAAAACTTATATTATAAAACCTGATCTTAATAAATCCCGCTTTTTATCTTAAGATTATCATACACGTAATTAGAAAAGATTGGTTATTATACTCGAATAATTTTCAATTGACATTAAAACGCTGGTTGAAGAAATCTGCAACCAGCGTCGTCCCGCGAAAGCCCACAATATCACAGGAATTCAAAGTTGTAAAAGTTTACAACAATAATGAAAATAATAGAAAGAATAACACAAACTCTGTATCCGCTAACTGGAGTGTCGAGACGGAAGTCGGCAACATTGCTTCCGGCAACGGGAATTCGACATTTATGTCTCCGACAGACTTGAAAATGTTCTTAATACAAATATTTATATAAGTCATCAAGGGTCCTTATGAATAATAAGCGTATAAATATTAAAAAAAAAATGGGAAGTAGAGAAAAAGTAAATGTGTTGGTGTAATGTCTCCAGCAGATTCCAACAGGGGCTTTAAAAGGAATGAAAGAAATTTCATTGAAGATATTTCATATTACTTTTCACTGTGATTCCCCGAAATTAGTAATGCTACTCTTATTTATGGACTAGTGACCCACCCTCGGCTGGATGAATGCAATTTTTGTCTACGCATTATTTACACAAATCTCTCGACATAACTGAAAATCGTATCAAAATGCTTTGGGTGGTTTAGAAAAAATTAGCGGAGAAACAGATGAAGCGGACAGCGACTTCATTTTATAATATGTATAGACATAATGTTCATGCTTATTATAGAAGCATACCTTAGCCAACCAAGATATTCTACGGCTGATTAAATTTCGTTAGATCGAATAATAATTTTTAGTATGAATCTGAATCACAGGACATAAAAAAGTAGTTATTGCCAGCGGCTTCGCACGAGTTAAGGCGACTCCAGCCGCGAACAAAAATTCCGTAATTACCCCTGGCAACCCGCGGCGAGATTTCCCCCGCATACTATTATCGCATAACGCGTTTTTTGTCATAGAGTATACAACAACAGCAACAGACACGACAAACAAAAATTATTGTAGGTAATAGCAGGTACCTATGTAATTTAAAACACCATAAAATCTTTAAGAATACAAAATAGTATATATATATATATATTTATTTATTTAGGCCTTCTAACAGGTATACTGCCGTGCTAACGATAATTGCAGTAAGTACACTAAACTCAATTTCGAGAAAATGACGCCTAAAGTTTTTTTTAGTGTTTTAAGCGACTGTGTCTAAGTTACTAGCTTTAAAAAACATTGAATTATGGTACACGGTGGAGAAAGATGAGTTCTTTTTAATGGTGATTTTAGGGTAATTACAGGGTTGCCTATATTATTGATATTATACGTAGATTTATACGTAGGGAATTATTTATACATATGTTCATATACAAACGCTAAGTAAAAATGCAGCAAGTATAGTGTAAATATTTATAGAAAATATAAATAAAAAGATTGCAGCTAAATTTGAAAACTTCTTAAGTAAAAAAATCCATATTTTATTTAAATCAACTGTAATTAATCTAGATTTTTAAAAATGTGAAATAGTAGCAAAAAAAAAAGCAAGGTCACATTGTGTACATGTAGAAATCAACCTAAAAGTATAAAATAATTATAAGATACAATATCTACAATAGACTTCTTTCTATCCTTCGCTACGCCCCTTCGATTTTGTTTTTGTTCGATGTCTGGAAAAAAAACGCTACTCTTTTGTTCACAATACGACTAACTGTAGATTTCGGGGGCTTACACTCGCACCTGCATCAAGTGATACGAAAATATGAAAATAAAAAAAACAAACAGTTGAATACCTTGCCTCGCACCCCGTTCTAATTGCCATTATTTAAAAACAGTACTTGGGGTACCTAGCATAATAATAATTGCAGTAACAGAGCCATTTACAACTTATTACTTTCCTTATTATATATAAAATACTTATTATATATATAATACAAAAACGGAAGAAATATATATAAAATTCTATATTTTTACAATACAAATAATTAAAACTCGTTAAAATCTAAAAATCGTTTTGTTATATTACGACATCCGCGATTATCTAACTGTTTATTATTTCGAGATTCCCTTAATGGACTCTGCATTACTACTATGTCTTCCTCTGTGGCTTTATTTATATCTACAGATGTCTCATCCTTTGCAGTTTTTCTTTTTTTTAACCAAATCATCGCTTTCTTTTGGGCGCCTTTTTTATATCCAATTTTCACACAAATAAAACCTTACCACTACTACACGTTACTTATATTAGTTTAAATTAAATTAGTTATACCCTCTGCGACGACTCAATTGATCTTTTTTAAACGGTAAGTACGTAGTGGAGAAAAGCGACACACGTCCACCTTGCACCACGACTCGTCCCGCACTGAATTGACGGGACTGCTCAGGGGGAGTCGCTACCCGCCGTACTTGCAAATCTCGAAAATATCTATTTAAAAATTAAATAAAGTATAATCAAATTTTTCTTTTGATGAGCCGTTAGATAGAAGATCGTAGTATTTATTCAAAAAAATATCTCTTTAAAATATTGATTATTAAGCGAATCGCACGGTTACAACATCGATATTAGACCCCAACTTTGTAATTTAATATATATAATTAAATATAATTTAAAAAATAATAAAGATGATCCGCTTTCATATATCATGCAGATGATTTGAGTATTTTTTAAATTGTAATTATTATGATAATTTAAAAGGATAACGGTTACAAATAAGTGGATTTTTTTATCATTAGGGGCTGGCGTCGCCTTAAGGCGTTACCTCTATGCATTCCGAAGTCTATTCTCAATATTTAAATCGTATTAAAATTTCCGGAGTTCGCAAGCTAAATCACATTAAAAAACACAAATAATTTGATACGAAGGTGGAGGATCCTTCCTTGGTTAATTCAAAAAATCGATTAGTGGAAATAAAGTTTATAGTTTCCTCAATGATTATAGCTTCACATAAGTTAAGTGTAGGTCTCGTACAAATGTGTACAAACAAACAAGCAAATGAAGGAAAATGTGTTTCAATGGAGCCACTATTGACGGTGCCACCCTCTTTTTCCCCTGTTTACATTCTTAGTGTTTTCCTCCGATGTTGGCTTAGGACACAAGACTTCGATCTCTTTCTTTACTAGCCACAAACAAGTAGTTAGTGAAGAAAGATATAGAAGTCGCGTGTTAAATCTTAGTACACAGATCATAATTATATTTAGTGAAATGAGGTTTTCCCAGTCATAAATTAAGAATGCGTGTTGTCTGCCGGTAGTAGGTAATAGAATATACATATTTTAAACCTTAAGAGATACGAAAATTTGTACTTAGGAACTTAGGCTTCCAATAATGAATTAAGAAAAACTGCATTAAAACTTTTTTAAATTACGCTCATACGCAACCGGAAATCGAACCCGGTCAAACCTCTGTAAAAAATTGGCATTTATTTTGATTACCGTAGATTATAGTTGGTCGTCAAGAATGTAACCTTGTGTAAATAATAAGACATGTCTACAATTTTCGCATGAATCGCAAACAAAGGTATGTAGGTGTTAACAGCAGTGTTAACAGCAGTAAAACTCTCGATGAATAAAAAAATAACTTTCACCGGAAGTTAAATCCTTCCTTCCAATACAAGGCTAATTAATTACGTAATTACGGAAGCTTAAAGATCTTAACTGACTGAAGGCGTGAATACCTTTAATGCTTTTTGAAGAGCTTTTGACGAAAATCTTTATGGATTTTGATAATAATATAAAATAATATGTTTTGATTAAGGGTGTGATAGTCTTGAAAAAGAAGATCGGTCCTGTTTAGTGAAATTGAAGTAAAAAGTTTATTGGTGCATATGGAATGTTTTTAGTTAAAAATATAGCATCAATAATAAGTTTTTTTATAATGAGTTAAATGAAAATTAGATAATTATACGAGAACCTTTTATCTTTATAACATTAAATTTTAATTGGTATAGTGACTGTTTAATTTTAATATGACTCATGTTTATTGATATATTGTGCCCTCTGCTTAATATTCCAGAGCTAAATAAACAGTTTTTGTCCAATATATTAAATATTCTGAAAATTATATACACATCCTTCCTCGTTTTTTAGCTCTTTCCATTAGTGTAAGCCGTATTAAAATCCATCGGTTAGTTTAGAAAAAGTTAGCAGAGAAACGTACAGAGGCGCAGAGAGATGTAATCTATCAAAATTGTTTATCCTGACTGATACAGCCAGCGAACAGCCAAAACTAATAAGTCTATAGAGCTGAAATTTGGAACACAGTTTTATTTTATAATGCATCTGCTTAGAAAGAATTTTTGAAAATTTTTACTCCGTGCGGAGCCGGGGGAGGGTCGCTAGTAATATAAGTACCTATATAGATACAAGTAGGTAGGTGTGTAGCCTCTGGCAATATAAAATATATATGTTTATTTTATTGTCCCTAGTAACATAAATAAATTAATGTGATATTATAAGTGATCACTTACCTACTTACACAAAGTAGGTAAGTGATCATGTAATCAAAGCATGATCGATGAAACCCTATAAGGATCGCAATCAAACATATGAGATCAATTATTTTCAATTATGCTATAGTACTTGTAGATTAGATTTTATACATAAGTATATTATGTTACGTCCCGCATATTATTTTATTGTTTTACGTTAAGTTAAATTTTATTCTAGTCCTCGTAGTCTTGCAGTTAGTTAATGATAATTAGGTAAAATATTTAAAAAAATCTACTTATAACTAATTGCAAAACAATGGAAAGCGTCGCCTATAATACAAGGAACGCCGAAGGTGCAACTGTCGATTGTAGTCAAACATTAGTAGCTGGCACTAACCCCTTTCATCAAACATTAGTCTCATAAGCCTGTCTGGCTATAAGGGTGTCTGACATCCCTTACTCACCCGCCAAAACACAATAGCACATGTGCTGTTATTTTACGGTGGTCTTCTGTAACTTTTATAAGATGGGCTGTCAATTTTATGACTGCGGAAAGCAATGTGATCAAAATGCCACGTAATGCCATTTAAAGCATCCTACCTTCATTTGAAAGCAATATTGTTTTTATGGTCTATGGAATGTTGGTACAGTGTATAGTTGGGTCATAAAGTAATTGAGCTATATACCATTATGTAGCACGGGTTGATTTTGTATGTACATATAAACATCAAACGTCAGCCCCGTACATAATAAAGATAGAGATTCTATTAACTAATGTCCGAATTTTGGTGTGAAAGGACCGCGGGTCGCGAGCGCCTGTTGAGCGCGGCAACAAGTGCTGCATCGATCAGAGTGACGCACGTATACCCTCTCCCTCTACGTTTAGCCCCCCACCGCTATCCCCCCCTCCACTTACTCCCCGCCCACTTTACTCCCCGCTCTTCCTCAGCTGAGACTAGCCCCAAAACTGATTTACTGGAGCTATCTCCTATAAAATTTACTTGTTATTGATTGTAGACCTCCTGCCGATGACATTGGCGCACTGAAGAGTTACGTGACCTCCTTTTAAGAGAACCTATTAATCACAATAGTTTAAAAAAATATTTTGAAAGTAATGAACACCTACTATTGAACCATCCCTCATAACTTACCGCAGTTGATTTTTTGTATCGAGGCGAAAGCTCGTTTTCCTAAAAACATTTTGTACGCCTTTTTTACTAGGGTTAGCAGTCTAATTATGAAAGTGCGCTGCTAATCCTAGGAAAAAAGGCTCCATAGGGTATGATCCTGCGGAGTTCAACCTACAAGCTACTGTTAGCTTGCCTTCCACCCTTTAAATAGAATAAAAAAATATTGGCGTTGTTGGCCTCGTCCCAATACAGCGGATGTTTGTAACAATAATCACAATGTTATAGCAACTAAGAAACATTCGTATTATGGGAAATACCTTTTACAGAATACAAAACGATTGATATCATCAGATATAAGTAAATAAACAACCGAGTATTAGAAGAACCGCGCCCCTTGCATTACGATCCACTCCCCGCCACCGTCGTTCGGAGAAAGGAGTTAGTGACTCCTCGCCAAGTGCGCAAAATCGTATTCAATCAACAAAATTATTACCTATGGATTATCTAATATGGAGAAAGAGGAATAAAATCAAATCTGTATACAATTTTTAATTACTTGCTATACTTAACCTATCTCAGACATTAAGTTTTAATTTATTGTGATTTATTTATTATAGGTAGTTGTCTTTGAATAAAAAATAATTCCATTTGTAAATATATGTACATCCATTTATATCTGTACATCTATAATCCATATACTAATATTATTGATCTAAAAGTAACTTTTTCTGTCTGTTACCTGTTAACTAATCAAACGATCATAATGAAATTTTGCATACAAATAATATACAGGAACACAGAAAACGATATAGGGTACCTTTTATCCAGAAAAAAAAGTATACCGTTTCCGAGGGCTCATAAAAAAAATTCAAAACCTGGCAAAATTATAACAGCAGCAAAGATTGAATAAATTATTGATCATATATATTTTATTTTTCAACATTATATTAAATATCTTTTTTTCACAAATTGATACAATTTTATTTTTCAGTGTGGACGAAGTCGCGTTCGCATTATGAAAATACAAGAGCTTTTCCATACACTATGAGACAACGTAGCAATAACGCGTAGCAAGGCTACGAGTTTGCTAAGTGGGTGTCGCTACGCTCTAGTGAAAAGACAGACCAATTTGGTGGACAAGACAAATTAACATTTCCGGAGTCCAAATTACTAAATGTTTGAATAATAACAAATACATTAATTCT
Organism: Synanthedon andrenaeformis; assembly: GCA_936446665.2. NCBI lineage: Eukaryota > Metazoa > Arthropoda > Insecta > Lepidoptera > Sesiidae > Synanthedon > Synanthedon andrenaeformis. The sequence goes on along the minus strand of OW387781.2, from coordinate 3,438,705 downwards.
AATTATAAAACTCTATGCACAATGAAAACAATGTTATAATTCAAATCAAAACGAATACCCATTTGTAGGTCAAGTACGTGGTAGCCGGATGTAAGAGGTTTTAACAACTTTAAGCATATAAGCAAATTTGGGATTTATAGCATGAGTATTAAGTATTATAATTGAGTGTGAATTTGAAACATGTGGTAGCCCCAAGGCGACGCGTTCGGGGCCAGAAATCTCATATAATTGAGAGCTCTTAATATAAATGAAGCTTTATTTTGTGTTTAATTAACTTTGATTAAACTTAAATACGTATTTACGCAAACTATACTTGCTATTATTTTATATTAAGTAAACTTTTTTTTGTAGAAAAATATTAAATTATGATAGAAGTAGAAAAATATTAAAGTATGAAGAATATTTATGAAGAAGAAATATGAAGAATGAAGAAGAATTATTTTTTTGTATAAACTTTTACAAGTAGATCTATGATAATATGTTAAATAAAACGATAAAATGAAATAAGGTGCAGATGATTATTATCTTTATATATATAAAAATTACGTGTCACATTGTGTGTCCGCGATGAACTCCTAAACTACTGAACCGATTTTGATAAAACTTCGTAACTATGTGTAATTTATATGTTTAATCACGGACAGGACTATTGTTGCCAATAAGCCTGACATCGTGGTTATCGATCGATCTCAGCGCCAGACGATGCTTGTTGACATCACTGTCCCACATGATGAAAACCTCGTGAAAGCCGAAAAAGATAAGCTGAGTAAATATTTAGACTTGGCTCACGAGGTGACCACCATGTGGGATGTTGATGCGACCATAATCGTCCCGATAGTCGTGTCGGCGAACGGTCTTATAGCGAAGAGCCTCGACCAACACCTTAAGAGGCTCTCACTAGCTGGCTGGATCAAGGGACAGATACAGAAGGCGGTACTTCTTGACACGGCACGAATTGTCAGGAGGTTCCTCACTCTTCAGCCCTAACCACCGGTAGCTTGGGCCTTGCCCCGCTACCTGCGGAATTCTAGTTTTAGGTTTTTTACGATATTTATTATTTTTTAATATTTATATTGTAAAAAATTTAAAATTAAGAAATAAAAATAAATATGTAAATAATAATAATAATAATTTATTTGTTGATCATACGTACATAATAGGTATTTTTATTAATATTTGATCTACCAATACTGGCATACAACATATTTATCTTAAATCTGATTTATCTAATTATTATCAAGTTATAATATTTAATGTCAGTATAAATTATCCAATGTCAAGTAAGTATATCATTTGCAGCACTAAATTTTGACATTAAAAAAGTCATGAATGATGTAGTAAACCCTTTCGACCAACACTGTCTTTAGATTGTTTTTAAAGTCTCCTATTTCTTTGTTCCTTAATTTTATTGATAAACTATTATATATTTTGAATAGTTATAGGATAGTTTATATCTCATTTTTTATGAAAATTATATGATATTATTAACATAGCGCCATCTGTTGGATACTTACTCAATCCAGCAATCTATAATATAAAAATGAATTCCTAAATGTGTTACTAAGCGCAAAACTCGAGAACGGCTGGGCCGATTTTAATTCTGTCTTCACTCATGGATAGAGGGATAATCAGGGAAAGTTTTTACGTAAAAAATGCATCCCGGGCGAAGCCGGGAGCGGACCGCTAGTTTGTTATAATTATCTGTGAGTTCCATAAGAATCTAACAAATGGCGGTGTAAGGTAATTTTCGGCTGTATTAAATAAAAAATTGCACCCGTGCGAAGCCGGGAGCGGGCCACTAGTTAATATATAATAATTACAAGCTAGTGCCTGCGACTTCGTACGCGTTGAAAATAAAAATATACGAGTTTATTTCTAGGATAAAAAGTATCCTAGGATAATACATGTAACATTATATGTAACATTACATGTAACATTATGTACATGTATGTAAATTTGATTAAATCGATTCAGCCGTTATTGCGTTATTGAAGAAAAAAACGTCCAAATATCAAACATAGAAACTTTCGCATTTATAATATTAGGATTAGGATAATGTTGATAAAGTGATAATATTTAGAATTCGTTTCCTATATTACCGAATTCTGCCATGATTGTGTTGTGTAATTCTGCCATCTATCGAAAGTTCCTTGAATGAACTAAAGGTTATTCTTCAAGTTTGTTTCAACGGATAAGTGAAAACATTCACAGCTTTTGCAGAAATTTTTAATTTCAACTTTAACCGACAGATGGAGGCTCTCTTTCGACTAATTCGCTACGAGTAAATGGGCGGAACACAAATTGAAGCAATTTAAATTTTCATTTACCCAATTTATGTTAAGATATAATTTCAATTTTCACTAAGCATTTCATTAGTAGAGGATCCGAATAGGAAACAACTTTTACCCATCTGTATAATCGATGAAAAGTATTTTATATCAACTTTCATATATTAAAGTAATGTATCGCAAATAGGTTGCCTGAAAAATTTTAGTCACGTAACAAAAAGAGTGAATAGTTAATCAACATTTAGAAGTGACAAGAAGCACATTGTATCGCACTATGTAATACTCGTACACCTAAAAATAGGTATTAAAACCAATATTGACATAAATGGGTCTTATTATGAACTCTTAACTCGTTAACTCCAAATAGGGACCGTTAATATCTAGTTTCTACTAGTCGAGAAACTACACGATTTACTAATTGTGTTATTTTAAATGACATTTCAGAGAGAGAGAGAGAGAGATAAAAATCATTTATTTGGAATATTCTAAAAAATGTATTTGATTTTATTTAGATTTTTGTCATTACATTTTAGAACAAGAAATGCCATTCCATATTTAACTGTCCCTACATAGGACAGTACTAGTTGGTATACATGTGACTAGTATACTATGACATAAGGTCCGATTTTATTCTTTTGATAAAAAAGGTAAACAAACAATTCACGACTTATAGTTTTCGAGTTTTAACCTTAATTACACATTCATATGTACACGAATTCATTTACTCACTAAACATAATATTCTTTACGATATGTATCCAAAATTATTGCATATTTTCAGAGGAAAATGCAAAAAAACTCGATAAAATCGTCACATAACCTACAATACCAATAGACGTCACAGAGATTTTGTCTATGGTTTTAGAAACGGGACATGTACACGACCTAAATCATTTGGAGTAACATGAGGTTTTGATTCGTACATAAATTATCAAGTTCACAATTCTATATACATTTTTAAAGTTTTAGTTTATCATAATTCATAACCGTAGACGAAAATACTTTATAAAATTATTTTTGATTAAATGGCATAATAAAATAGATTACTTAAAATTACCACTAAACTAATAATTCGTTTTTATTTATTATTGTTATTAATAATAATATTTTATTCGGTTTTGGTTTTTACGGAGGTGCAAAATGCAGTGTTGCCATGGCTGAGAATGAGTTACTCACTGAGTCAACTCTTTTCGATATGCCAATTGTACAAATCCCATCTCTAAAACAGGTCAGTGACCCTGGCGACCTCATATTTGTTTACCTTTTTTATCAAACGAGTAAAATCCGACTATAGACAAAGTGCTGGAGCCATAAGTATTGTGCGTAGAACAATGCACACTTGAGTCGCCCAGTGCTAGATAATATCCTAATCCTTATCCTTACAATACGTTTGCAAATCTGTATATGCACTACTAATTCCTCCTAAACCATGCAACGGATTTTAATGAGGTTACTAACAGTTAGATAATTTTTCACGGAAGGTTTATATAAATATATAAAAAAACCTTACTAAGTTTTTATGTAAGTGAAAAAAAAAAAAATTTTGCAACCAAGTCGCCGAAACTGTTCGCGTCTGTTTATTTCTACGCTGAATCACCGGACGGATTTTGATACGGTTTACACTAATAGAAAGAGGCATAAAAGAGGAAGTAATGTGTATATAAAAAAATGCATCCCAGCGAAGCCGGGAGTGGGTCGCTAGTTGATTATAATTCCCATTCATTTGCCTTTACTTCACAAAAAGGGACGCCTCACCGCTCACTCGGGAGAATGCTTATTCACGCGATAACGTTCTTTATTTACGGACGCCAATTTTATCTTCTAAATAATAATATCGGGCACATAAAAATAGATTGTTTACTTGCATATTATGTAAAAGGGTTCGAAGAGGTTCAGTTACCTAAATGTGTTATTATATTGTAATAATAATTTATAAAATTATTCCCATTACATTTGTTTATAATATTAATTTATAAAATTTTTGTTTCATTAACAAGGCCTCAAGGGCCTGCGTGTCTTAGAAGTTTAGTCATCTTTGCTTGAATTACGTAAATATTTAATCGACAAACCTAGCGTAATAAAAACCTTCTTATATTAAGGGGAGATATAGGTGCTTAGAAGTTGAAAAAGAAATGTTATATGTGACTCTATATTTCAAAATGCACCATGTTTGAATATATCTGATGATTGAATACTTCTGATGATATGTAGGTATTTTTTAATGGAGAAGGTTTTTATAATGTCAAGTAAAAAGCGGGCGAAGCCGTGAGACACAGCTAGTCGCTATCATTAAAAATACATACTCCATAAAAAAGTATGTATTGTTACGCGCAGGGTAAGATAAAATGCCGTTTAGGGGGTATCGGAACACGATTTATTTCCGCAGACCAAGATGACTCCCAATATTACAGAGCTTCTTCAATCAAACCGTAAAACTTGCCAAAAGTCGTCGCTAATTCACTCTTCGTGTCAAGTATGCACTGTCGCAAAGATCTTCGTAAAAGCTCCCAAGTGTTGTTAACGTATCGCTAGTTATCGCAGAACTGTTCTCTCGAGCGATCGCACCCGTATTTATACTCGCGCAGAAAGTTGTGGAAATTACTGGAAACTTTAAAAGTCGTAAACAAGTTTATCAAAGCTTCTCGAAGGCTATTGCTGTCAAAGGAATCTGAACCTTATGTCGCAACCATAAGGAACAGTTTGCTTTGAAACGAATCAAAGAGGGGGCGTGGTCACCTATTCATTGCGCCGCCCCGACCGCGACTAAGTGTGTGGAATTTTCCGCCGTCCAGATCTTACGCTATCGAGAATGTTCCATACTCTGATCGTAACATTACCCCCCTCTTAGTTATGATCGTCCCGATCATCATTCGTACCGTGATACTTCGTCAAACGGTCAATGTGTACGACCTTCGGTTTTCCTCTTTGCCCCTTTTTGATTCGGTAGGTGACGTCGTTAATTTTTGTAACCACATTGTAAGGTCCTTCCCATCGTGCTTGTAGCTTTGGGCTTTTGCCCTTTCTTCTGAGGGGATTGTGAAGCCATACGAGAGTTCCCTCTTCAAAACCGTTGATGTTTGATTTCCTATCATAACGGGTTTTCATTTTTTCACCGGTCTTGAGACTGCACTCGCGAACTAGCTTGTGCACTTCATCCAGCTGTTCGCGAAGATCGCTGACATAATCCGTCACAAGCTTCGGGCTATTCGGTGGAGACCCTGTTATTGCATCGACCGGTAGCCTTATTTCTCGTCCAAAATTCACTTTGGCTGGTGTAACACCAGTACTGTCGTGTACAGCGGAGCGATAAGACAGCAAGAAAAGAGGTATGTATTGGTCCCAGTCTCTCTGATGTGAGTCGACTACTTTAGCCAAATTATTTTCCAATGTTTGGTTAAACCTTTCGACCATTCCGTCTGACTGAGGATGAGAATTTCGTCATTACTAGATTTTCTGATCTTGGGGCTAGTTTCACATCCTTTAAACAATAGAGTGTACACGGGGTCGATCCTTCTAAGAAAACTTCTTGATCAGGAAATTTGAGTACTCCTTGGTCAACGTTCAAAATACAACGGTGATTTTTTAAGAAATCCAATCCTAATATGCAGTCGTCAGTAATATTGGCAATTAGCACTGAGTTTGAGTACAACTGACTACCAATTCCAATTTCTATGTCTGTGTCACCGAGGACAGGTACTGGCTGGCCCGTTGCTGTTCGCAGCTGACATGTTGGAGATCGTTGCTTCCATGAAATAGTTCGTTTTAAAAGTTCAGGTCTTACAATGGTGCGCGATGCTCCTGTGTCTATTGTGAACCTGCACGTTTTCCCGTTCAGCGTACCCTCGATGATTAGACTGTTTCCGTTAGAAGCTTGTCTGATAGTAATAGCAGGGGCTTTCTTTCTCCCAGCCAGCGCCTGCCCCGCGGCCCTGGCGACGCTTAGTTTAACTGCTCTTCGTCAACTTGGGTCTCCATCTCTGAGACCCTCTTTCTTTTCTTCTTTGGGCAGTCCACCCTTATGTGGCCTTTTTCACCGCAGCCATAACAGGTCGGACCATAGCGAGGCTTTCGCTCCTCGGCTACCAGCTCCCTGACCTTGAATGGCCTTGTGTCACGCCGTACAGCTTCCACTTCTAGAGCATGTGCCAGTGCACTCTTCAGGCTCTGATGGTGACCCAATCGCACCGCTGCGCGAACTTCGCCGTCCCTTATGCCGTCTACGAAGGCTTGGAGCAGGGTTATTTCCACTGCATTCGGTGTCGATATATAGGCGCGTCGAACTAATCTTTCGATTTCGTCAGCCCACTGCTGGAGTGTTTCCGTGGGCCTCTGTATGCGATCGCGTAGTTGTGCCCTATACGTGTGCTCCATATGCTTGTCACCATACCGTGTCTCTAGGGCTTCCAGTAGGACTTGCAGAGACCTTCCTTCTGTAGGGAGTCGCTCCAGAATCAGTTGGGCGTCTCCTCTTAAGGCTAGAGTCAACGCCATGAACGCTTGATCCTCGGTCCAACCGCTGCAGTTAGAGAGGGTTTCGAATTGGTACTTATAGGCTGTCCAGGACGATGTGCCATCAAACCGTGGCAAGTCCAATCTGCCTTGTGTAGGTACCGGCGCAGTGAGGACTGCCTCCCTCGTCATCAACTTCTGCACTTTTTCGGCGAGCGCTTGATGGCGACTGTCGGTTTGCTCGAGTCTCTCTTCCAGGCCTTCGACTTTCAGTGAGACCCCTTTTACTTCGGACTCTACCTGTTTAACTTTGTCGCAGATTGTTTCAAGGCTTGTGTCCAATTTTGAAAGCATCATTTGGCTAGCCGATTCCTGTTCACGGCGCGCGGCTTCCTGTTCACGGCGAGCGGCCTCCTGACTGGCTTGTATGCTCTGTACAGCGGCTTCTTGTTCACGACGAGCGGCTTCCTGTTCACGGCGAGCAGCTTCTTGACTGGCTTGTATGCTCTGTACAGCAGCTAGCAGTGCAGCGAGGTCCATCGGTGGGCTCAATGAAGGTGCTGCCGTAGGAAGCAGTTCAGCATCGGTGCCTTCCTCCGGCTCCTCACGTCCTCGTTGTCTCGCAGCATCCATTTCCGCTTGTCTCCTTGTCCGTGGAGTACGAGTTCCTTCGTCCCGTGGCATTAACGGCATTCCGCTTCTGACACCAGTTGTTACGCGCAGGGTAAGATAAAATGCCGTTTAGGGGGTATCGGAACACGATTTATTTCCGCAGACCAAGATGACTCCCAATATTACAGAGCTTCTTCAATCAAACCGTAAAACTTGCCAAAAGTCGTCGCTAATTCACTCTTCGTGTCAAGTATGCACTGTCGCAAAGATCTTCGTAAAAGCTCCCAAGTGTTGTTAACGTATCGCTAGTTATCGCAGAACTGTTCTCTCGAGCGATCGCACCCGTATTTATACTCGCGCAGAAAGTTGTGGAAATTACTGGAAACTTTAAAAGTCGTAAACAAGTTTATCAAAGCTTCTCGAAGGCTATTGCTGTCAAAGGAATCTGAACCTTATGTCGCAACCATAAGGAACAGTTTGCTTTGAAACGAATCAAAGAGGGGGCGTGGTCACCTATTCATTGCGCCGCCCCGACCGCGACTAAGTGTGTGGAATTTTCCGCCGTCCAGATCTTACGCTATCGAGAATGTTCCATACTCTGATCGTAACAGTATTTTTTATGGAAAAGGATAATATGTTGTCAAATTTTAAAGAGGGTGAAGCCGCGGGACAGATCTAGCATAGCTTTCGCTAAACTCTAACACTGTTTGATCCATCACCATGAAAGTTGGCACGTATATGGGTGAGGCCGCCATTTTTTTGCTGATTTTGCAAACTTTTTTCTCCGCGGTCAGTATTTTGATAAGTGTGATAGTTATCAAATTTTTGATAACGACATCGGTTTAAGCAACAAAGGGGCTCAAGTGGGCATTATGATTATATCACTTAAAGTAATCAACCAAAAATATATTTCGAATAAAACTTGAAAAAAGGTAAGAATATTTCACAAAAACTCCTATCCGCTGAGGTAGAGGTGCATTTTGATCATTTGTGTAGCAAAAAGTATAAGAGTTATTTAGACACGCTTAATATGTTAAGAATACTTATATAAACGGCTATCTATACTTTTAATTTCACAACGTTTATCCTAAGACTTTCTTTGAAAAACTTCTGAGTCATTATGTCGACAAAAACTATAATTCTACGCCACTTTCTCAACGCCACCCATATTTTCCATGTCTATTTAAAGTTAATGTATACACGATATATACGATAAGACGGGCGAAGTCGCAGGGCAGAGTTGGTATCAGTATAAATAAGCTTTGTTGCGATCAATAACTATGTAATGTTGTATTTTGTGTTTGTCAAAGCAATTGACGTAAGTAGACGTAATATTCGTGTGATATTATGTTCGCCTACCTGTCCTGATTACGTAGGAATTTATTATGTTCGCAAAAAGAAACAGCAACATGATTATACAGACAAGGTTACTATGCAAATAAACATGAATAAAAAATTATATTCGGCGCCAAGCGACGTCGATGGGAGGTTGCTCATAATCAAGGAACATATATACTCTTTAGCAAGAGTACTCATAATGTTACAGGACAACAACAAAAATTATCATGTTCGATTGTGGCGCTTCATTATTCCATTCATGTGTTACCACGAAAACTCGACATAATCTCGAAGTGTAATATAAAATTTTAAATTTATTTTGAACTGTTAATTTCTTTGACCAATCAAGTTAATTAAACTTTTCTTCTTTATTTCAGGCAAAGAATTTTAGTCAAGTATTTATTCTAGTACAATTTAGTAAGGAACCTATTTAGATTTAAAAAATAAAACTATTTTTATAATTTTTTTAAGCGTCCATTAATTTCAAATAATTTATAACAATCTTTTAACGGAATAATAAAAGAAGCTATAAATCTGAATGACAGTTTATACCCAAAATTTTAGATACAAGATGCTGCACTGCACTTCATTTTTTTGTTTATATATTTTTCCTTTCTTTTCAATAATTATAATTTATTAAAAACTATGGACAAGAAAAGTATTGTCAGGTATGTATGCATTTTTTTAGGGTGAAGTGTCTATTTAATTTAATAAAATACAAAATTTCAAAAACTTTATTTGTTACTTTGTTTAGACAAAGTCCTCTAAGTCCGTAATTTTACGTTTTTTTTTTTTTAATTATATAAATAATCTGCCCGTTTTTCATTTTGTATTGTGATCTCGTATTGAGTACTGTATTATGATCTCAGATATAAATTAATTTAGTTTTAATTAAAAGATGTTGTTATTCATATTACAACGAAGAACAACACTGGCTGCAGTGAACTTGAATACAACTTGCATTCAAGTTCTCTGACTGGCTGTAATAACCTTATCATCAAAACTTAATAATCAACCGGTTCCCATAACAAATTTAAAAACAGTGAGATAAAAAAAAAACTTACATTGTGTCCTATCTCCATAGGTGCCAGTATCGGAGGCTCGCGACGCTTCGGTCTTCTCCAAAACAGCAGAGCTGCTACCAGGAGAACAGTCCCAGCACCAGCCATAGCCCCCAAAGCAGCACTCCAAGCGTTGCTATGATCTACATTGGTTGTCACACCCATTCTAGCCTCAGGGGCTAGAACGTTTCTAATTTTCGTAGTATGTTCCCAATTCATATCTTTCTTTGCCTCGATCTCGTCGTAATCCCATGGTATCCCGCTGAGCTCTTTCCTTGCCCACATGTTATCTGGAGATAACAATATTAGCTACACACATGTATACACCTATACAACAACATCATCGATCGCCTTATCACTTTACGCGTAGGAAGGCTTTACGAGATGTGAGCATTTTTTTACTGGAGTTTTATGTAAGTATTAATTCTATTGCAAAAATATGATATGAAATTTCAAATATGTATAATATCAAGTAATAGTTCCTAAAACCATACTCGCTGGTATCCGCGACTTCGTCCGCTCTGGAAAAAAAATATATATATAAGGCCTAACATAATATTATATAACTATCAATAATATAACGCCTTAAAAATTTTATGATGATCGGTTGAGTAGTTTAGGCGTGAAAGAGTAAAAGACACACACACACACACACACACACACACACACACACACACACACACACACACAAACAGATATAGTTACTTTCACATTTACAATATTAGTACCTCTAGATAATATTTTTGAGCTAGGTACCTGTTTCGAAAATAATCCAGTTCAAATTATTATATCGAAATTTAAAAAAAAGTGGCACTCCGGGAGTGCCGACAGAAGTGAAAACTTGAACAATTCCGTGTGTATTTTTTGAATCGCCAGGAAAGTATTAACTTATAAACAGAGGTGTCGGTTACGGTAACAGTGTGGCGAGTTCAATGATTTTTCTTTTTTTAAACAGTCAGCGCCACCTCTGTTCGCATTGATGTATTATTTCAATTCAATTAGTTTTCGCAAGGATGTATTATTACGTAACATATTCTAGTTTTAGTGGTATTGTGTAGATGGCTCAATATCTGAAAATATACAGAGGTGTTGGTTACACGGTTACATTACGGTTACAGGTCGCGAGTTCAATGGTATTTTTCCATCTGAAAAATGCCCAACGCGCCTAAAGAAGTTTTCACTTCAATAATGACATCAGAAGGGTAATTGGTCTTAAACTTAACTAAGCGATAATTATACCCTTGTGATTCTTTAAATGAAATGTAAAGGGTTTACTGTCTTTAGAAACTTAACTAATTTATCTAATTATTTAATTTTACTAATTTTAAATTTTTTAAATTTAATAATTTTTATATTCGCATGTCTTCATAGAGCAATATAGAATGAAAATTAAAATTAATCGGCCCGTTAAAGCTGTTGAATGTAGATTAGAACCGGCTTTAAATGTTTCCGCAAACTTTACATATTGTACTATCTCTCATATCATAAATATTATGGGATTGATATGTTTTTAACTATACCTATGTGACACATGATCGTTCTCATATCATAAATATTATGGGATTGATATGTTTTTAACTATACCTATGTGACACATGATCGCCAATGCGCTATTCAATTTGAATAATTAACAGAATATAAAACAAATTCACTATAAATGAAGATGTTTCTTGAAATCGTTACCATATGGTACAAAAATCATACATATAGTCTGTACAAAATATTTAAAAAAATAATATTAAGACTTACCTTTTAACCATGGATTAGTTGCAATGTGGAACAATATTGTTGTTTTTTGTTATTTGCGTATGGACACGTGCTTTGGGCGGGCGGGAGAACGCGACTGGGCGACGCGGCGGGCGTCAACGTTCTTATCATTAGCAAGGACTTGTTTACTCGGCGAGAGTGACGGAGGCTTCGTGATCTGTGTCGCGATGTTCGCTTTATTGCAAGACGCAATCCCATACTATACACACTGTAATACCATTAGCTGAGCTATGTAAGGGAAATGTTCGACTCGTGTAGCTGAAAGCATTCATTGTATTTATTACTATGTATATGTTGTTTCATCAACCTACTTCTAATAAAGGGGTGACGGCTAATTAAACGCAAAAGCTCTTACAATACAACCGATTGTATCTAAATCGTTTACCGGACTTAATGATGCGTATTTTGTTTGTAATGATAGCTTTATTTGTATAAATTAAATACTTTTTTTATGATAAAGTTACATTGACGTTTTGTACATATAATAGTATCTGATAGTAAATGGCAATCTTGGACTATAAGGATATATTAAGCAAAATCAAAACGGGTTGCAAGTGCTCTGCCATCCCCTTGGTCGAGTCGTTAAGGGTCTGTCTCAGGGATCCCGAAGACAGTACCTTGTCAACTTTGAAAATTATATTTTCACAGTTGGCTTTAGCCTCAATCTGTCAAATAGTGGCAGGGCACACTGTGTTTCGGAGTTATTTTGGGTAGCCCGTCTGGCGGCAGTAACCATCACCTTACACTTAGGTACAGAGAAGACCACAGTGAAATTACAGCACGTGTTATTATGTTTCAGTAAGGGATGCAGAGCCCAGTGCCTTGCTTGCATTATAGACTTCAGTATCATCAAGTGGACAGTGAGTCTATCTGACTGTCCACTTTTGTCAGCATTTAAAAACAAAATATAAATCTTCAAAAAGTATTAGCAATAAGATAGAAATAGGGAGGCTCCGACATCTTTTACCCAAGTTTCGAATAACAAGTGCCACAAGGGAGTGGTTATTGCCGTCAGACAGGCTGTTCAGTTTATGACTACGGAACGCAGTTATACACGTCAATCGTCGGGTAATGTATTTTGCGTTGAATTTTTAGTAGTCACTAGCTGTTTCCCGCGGAATAATCAGTCTTGAAATTTGACAGCATAAAAACATCTTCCATATACCTAGAATACACATACTTATTGATGGTAGAACGGCGTTATAGCAACGTAATATACTTACATAGCGATTACATATACTTAAAGAAATATCTGTTTTGATAGAAATACAGAAATATATTTTGTTGAAATCGGACTTGAGCTATGTCTTTACCAACTCAGCCGTAGGACGTCGGCTGCTGTGCATAGGTCTCTCTCATAATATCCCAGTTAAATGGTCAGAAACAGCCTGGTCCGTCGTTGACCAGCGATAGCCCCCAAGAGAGCTGTAGGGGCTTAATATTAATGGAATAATAAGGAAGAACTAGTGCCTATATAATAAAGCTGTACCTATATAATATACCTAATAATGACACTTTTATTGATATAATCATCAATAAAAGTGACATTTATCTAAGAACTACACGTCAAGGCTGGAATTTTAAAAAGCGCCGTCAAACAAATTTGCATTCCTCAAAGACTGCAGTGTAATGTAAATATTCATAGAAAATCAGTCGTGATAAGTCATAAGTATGCCTTTCAACTTTCACGGTGTTATCATAATCTAATAATAATAATATCATGGGATTGGTATTTTGATTACGAAGTATCATTCGCCTTTATGGTGTAGCACTGTTTAGGTACGTAACGAGTGTGTTACGTACCTACGTACCAAATGTTAGTGACTGTATATTATGATAAAATGAGTATGACCAATAACTAACATGACGAATGTAATGAGGTAAAAAGAGAAAGTCTTGTAGATCATTTATAGTTAATTTTCAATTTTTTTGGGTACCTACTAAGTTTTTCTCATATAGAACTTCTCTCATATACACTCGGTCAGATGTGTTAGTACCTGATTTATAAATACAGCAAGCATTTTACTAAAAAAAACTTCTAGTAGTTATGCCCCGCGTACCTATAAGCTAGATGTCAACGTTATCGTATTACGTACTCTAATGATGTTGAATAGTTTTTGTTATAAATTCTTAAAAGCACATTCGTGTGTGGTGCCGTTGAAACATGTTCTGCGCTTTTAGTAAAATACATTTCTCTTAATATATCTCTTGGTTTATTTATTTTACTAGGTAACTATAACTTATTATAGTTTCGTAATTGTTACTAAAGTTTGAAATCGAATTATTTTCAGTAGAAAATAAAATGGAACGTACGCCGTGAGTTTGCTTGTTACGCTTTCACGCCTTACTGAACTATTTAATTGATCATCATGAAATTTTGCATGTACACGTTATCACGGATAGAGAGGTCATGCGCCAGAAAAGCGTTGCCCAGTAACGGTTAAACAAAATGTTAAAAAAGTAAAAAATATAATTTTTCTCTGTACAATTTATTATTACATAATCTTTTAATACCATAATTATTTACATTAAAATTAATTTGTTGGTCGGTTTCCTTGGCAAAGGTAGGTAAGTATGATACTTATGTACAAACGAGAAAACTACAGACTACAACTTATAATGTAGCATATAAAATAAATATATGTATACTAAGGGCATAGAGGGTAGGAATCATGCCCTTTGTACCTCTATTGGGTACTAAGGCGCGTTTAATTGACATGAATTATTTCGTCAGCAAGCCGCGCCACCGTGCACCGTCGCGCGCTCACCACGCGATCGATCTTAATAATATGTTATACAAATATATTAAAGAAAAAACTTCTTACCTAAATTCAATTTCAATAGAATACCTATCAATTTTAAGTTTATTTCAAATTCAAGTGTAATATAACTTCCGCGCCCTCTAGTTTCCAGTACCAGTATTAATGTTTTAGCATACAAAGTCTAGGATTAAGAAGTTCGAAAAGTTTTAACGAGATGGCAGCATTATAGAAAAATAATTTTGGAAACAAAACAAATGTATAAATTTGAAGTATTCTACTAGTTTACATTTTATTTTATAAATTATAAATACAACTACATTTGGACTTACATAATGAAATTTATACATTTAAAATAAGTAAATCTTAAGTTTTCATGAAGCCAGCTCTTCTTTCTTCTCAAATGGAAATTTTTGTCTGAATCGTGCAATACCGAGACTGACAAAAGCTGAAACCAAATACATAAAATTATTATTAATTAATTATTTATAATAAAATTGAATTGAATTATTAATTACCTACTATTTATATTTACTTAGCATCCCACTCCCTTCTTTGCACTTTTTTATGCAAATTATATACATACACAAACCTTTCTGTTTATCGCTCTTTTCATTAGTGAAAATCGTAAAACAAAATCTAGTTGAGTGGTTTAAAAAAAGTTATTGGAGAGACAGACTAAAGCAGTTTGAAATATTTATATTATAGGAACTTGCCTCTGGCTTTAGCAATGCAATTTTTTTTTTAACAAATTATATACACAAACCTTCCTCATTTATTGCTTTTTGCATTAGTGAAAACCATTGAATAACTATTATAGAAGTTAGACACAGACAGTGACTTTATTTTGTAACATGTATAGAAAAACTGTCAAGATGACGAGCCATGGAGAGAAACATGCTTGGCATAAGAATTCAGGCCAGGGTGGTTGGTTCAGAAATAAGATTGAGAATAAAATTTACAGCGATGGACATATGGTATCATTCAAAAGAGGAAATTGAGTCCAGAGTTAAGTTACTGTGTGTTACCCGAGGGATGGCAAGAAATCTAGGAGATAACCGATTAACAAATGGGATGATGAAGTGAAACTAACTGTAGGACCACATTGGACAAAAGCAGCATCAGAGGCAGTTAGAGGCCTATGCCGAAAGGCATACAAAATTAAGAGATTTTATAAAATAAACTCACATGATTGTAAATTTTTTGGAATATAAAGGCTTTATTATTATAACCGTACATAAAAATGTTGAAAAAAAACCAACATTTCATTTATGAAAGACACCATGGATGATTATCTTCTGGTTTCTATTATTTCTTCATAGAAGTATTATTAAATTTATAAACACAGCTGGACTCTTATTTATCACTTATTTAAAAATGATTATTTGCATTTATTTGCATTACAGTTTTAAGATTGAATTATTGTAGGTATTATAACTAACACCCACTCACATTTTAATTTAAGTTTATTTCACTCACAAAATAGTTTACCTGTGAACTACTCACTTAAAGATAATGTTGATATTACAATTCTGCCGGCTAAAGTTTTGTTTTTAAATGATATGTTGGCGAGGTATGCCCCGATCCCCGTTAGTCCTACAGCACCCACTATTCTGCAAGCCGTGCAGTCTCCGGGTTTCGCTTTGGTTTTAACTGTTTCTGTAGTCGTCATTTTTTTTTATTTAAATTCGTAATAACCAAGTAATAACTAAACAAATAAGAATTCAATCGTCTCAATCGTCTGGGTGCTGGGTGAGGTCGTCGAACGAATTATGATTTTTGAATGGATTTTTTTCTGATATGACAGCTGACTGACATGGCTGACTGAACTGAAATTATGACATTGACTTACTTGACAGCCCGTGTGATTAATGTGTGCAGTGGAGCGAGTAATACTCGATTAAACCAAATAAAACGCGTTGAACGCGTTAACGTGAATTAACGTTAACGCTGCTTCATTCCCATTACAAATTTGATCGAGTAAAACTTGTACCAAAGAGTATGTAATCACTGCGTTTTACTTGTACTAGGCCCTATGTGTGTGGACATGCTTGTACAGACTATATTTATGAAGCCACCATTGCCACAATAGTCATTTAAGTATATTCTTATTAATATGCATTTAGCAGTTAGATGAACTTTACCTATTTAATATGAACTTATTATTATATTTTTTCCCTAAAAACTTGCTATCTCCAGTAACTCAGAACATAGTCCTCTCTACAACTCGTTTTGCTATGTTGAGCTTTCTAACAATGTTTCACGAAAAACGAGTAAATAATCCTTTGATATTTAAAATAAATTAGGTTTTAAATTATCAGCTGTTGTTTTTATTTAGCTATAAGTTTGATCAATAATTTCCATTGCTTATATTTTAATAAGCACATATGTAAATGTTATCATTGTAACAGGTACGTTGTAACCATTATCAATGTTGATAAGAGGTAATTTTTCTTGCCAATAACGGCTGCTTGACTAATTTGTTCTGCTATGTCTAATTTGTTGAAAGAGGAACCTGCAAATAAACATAAGTGATAGCTTGTAATACTTATGCGTATTAATCATAAATCTTATGAAACGGGCCATTCTTAGAACTGGATACTCAAGCCAAAAATCTAGTACTAGCCAGAGCCCCTCCTTCGAATGGAAAAAATCTAAATTCCGTCTCACTGTCAAGCAGTCACATCACTGGTGTGGCTAACAAAAAAGGTTGACTGAGGTTCTTGACAATAATTGCGCATGGTAGTGGCAGGGCACACCGCGAGTTGCGCAATCATAAACTGGGTAGCCCGTCCGGAGGTAGTGTCACTTGTTTTAACAGACTACCTACAGTGAAATAGCGACTTATATATTTTCAGTAATATACATATATTCTAAAATAAAAGTAGTCCTCCTTATAACATCAGCTATCTGCTAGTGAAGGTCCCATCAAAATCGATCCAGCCGTTTCGGAGATCAGCCGGAACAAAGACAAACAGACAGTAAAGTTTTTCATACCGTATAGGTAGACTTTGATATATTTACTTACATTCAGTACCTAAATAGCAAGGTATGGTATTTTGCAATACAAACAGACACTTCAATTTTATTTATAGATTCTTACTTTTTTTCAGATACATATTTCTAATTATATTTAGGCAATTCTATAGGTATTTAATTATAAGGATTGTAATTTTAAGTATTCTCAATAAAATTGATATTATTAAATGGTAGATGTGGTAATTTACTCATCATAATTTTATTGCCTCTCTTCGTCGATAGCCTCTCTTATAATTACCTACGTCACGTCAGGACGGTCAGGACCTCTTGCTAAAGAGTATATATGTTCCTTGGTCAGGACACTATAATATTCCCAAAACCGCGTGCGTCACAAACTTACGTTATTATATTTAAATTTTTACTTTGCTAATGCTGCTGATACTAAATAGGCATTTTACTTAAAACTACTACTTGTAGTACTAATACTGTTTATTCTATGTTAAAACTTAAAACGTATTTGTATAACTTGAAAGTTAGTTCTCAATCCACAATAACAAATTTTTATCTTTTGAATATTATCGTCATTTTCACGCTGGTTAGTCACATCAATCACACTCCTATTAATATTATCAATGCGAAGGTTTGTGAGGATGCATTTGGATATTTTTCCAAGATAAAAAGTATCCTATAATTAATATTAATAGGTATGTTATTCCAGGTAAAGGTTAATTACCTGGATTAACATATACTTACGATACTTTTTATCCTGGAAAAATATTAGTTTCCCGCGAGGGATAGTCTATAAATATGTAAAAAATTAACTAGCTGGTGCCCGTGACTTCGTCAGCGGTAAAAAATGAAAAAATAACCCCTGACAAAATATATGATCATTATAACGCTTGACACCTTTTTTGCTGTTATAGCATCTCTGACAACGTGTATAAAACCTTTACGATAATCACTTGAGTAGTTAGACGTGTATATTGTAATACTGATTACATTTCGTGTCGCCAATACTGGTATAAAGTTGGGTTTAGAGGAAGGCCGGGCAAATTGAACACTAATATTATTGTTGTTCGTTTGTAATTGAAGGCGCGCGCCGACTCGCTTGGTTCTTGAAGTGTTATTTATAATACATACATAGTAAAAATAATATTTAGTGAGGTATTTTTTTTATAATTTGTAACGTTTGAAGGATATAAGGAAATGTAAAATGGAAATTCTGGTGTTCACCGGGAAAAAGTATAGATTTACTTTTTGTATGTCATACAGTTCTACAATTTATTTCATATATTCATTTGGCCTGGGGTTCCCCTACATTCCAGTTTGCACATAAATTGCGCAATTTTAACCGCAATCCCTTCGTACCGTGAGTGAAAGGAAGGCAAGTAGGTGACTTACCGATATGTCAGTACACAACGTTATTCGTACACATTAAATTAAAGCTCACTTATAGAATAAATACAGTACTGTGTAAGTTTAGACAATAAATAGAACGTAAGATAGGCTAGGCACTGAGAATATGTCCTAATTAATTTAGTATCCAATCCATATCAAGATGGCGTGCTTTTGAAATCAGTAAAATGGAAAGAAGCTTTGGATTTTGTAATCACCTTGCGATTTTTAATTTATAGATTGGCTACCGTACCCTTTTAACACAAACAAAATCATAGGTTCTGCAAGTGCGCTGAATGGTCTAGGAAGGCATCGGGAATATTAGGGGGATAGAAAAAATACAGAATACCTACAACTTTGTAATGCACATTTATTTAGAACACTTTAAAAAAATATAAAAATATATGGCGCAATTATAATATTCACTTGAAATAAATCTAACTACGCGCTCGAACCAGGGCGCCTCAGCCTAATTAACTACGTACACTCGTACTTCATTTAGCTTCAGCAGTATACTCGTAAATTAAATTATGTATAATTTAATTACTGAAATTTGTAGACATTCCTTATTATGGGAATAACGTCCCATGCTAGATCTTACAAAGGAGATCTACTTAGTGAGATAATTTTCCTCAGCAAATCCAGTTTTAATCAAGTAAATCTATTGAGAATTTTATTTCGCTGATAGTGGATCTATAGTTAATTGTTTTTCAAATTTTTTTCCCTTTTTAAATCAAAGTTTTGTTAATATGTTTTGACTAACGTATCTATGTACATAGTCTAATATCATATAGGCCGTCTGGACTAAATTTTAATAATGTAAAATGAATGTAAATAATATATCAGACCATTTAAAAGCGCTGTATACAGTGTACCGTAGTAATGCATGAATATGTTTTTTCTTGTTTTTTTTTTGACATTATTGAATTTTTCCATCTTTTGTTCATTGTTGTTTTTGTTTTATTGACTTGATTTCATTTTGTGTGATTGATTGAAAGGTTTATAATAATGTGTAAGTACTAGGTAATTTTGATCTCATTAATATTTGTTAATTCATTCATTTATAATATAATAGGTATAATTTAATTAATCTCTAATAATGTTGTGCTTTCCTATAATTTAAATTCATACTTGTAATGTTTCTTTATGTAAGTGTTCTATGTTGTGATTAAGTAAGCTTGTGATCAAGCCTTTTGAAATAAATAAATAAAATAAAATAAATAAATAAACATTATGAAAGCGACAGTGGGTTTCTTTGTTTTTTATGTTTTCACGCTTTATCTACCCAAAATGTCATGTCTATGTCATCAGGAATAGACATAGGCGTATCTTTCATCCAGAAAAAAGTACTGTTTCTGAGGAATCATCTAAAAATAAAAAATAAAAATTCGACCCTTTACAAATATATATAAGCAATAAAGATTTAACAAATGTTTCAACACCTAAGGAATAGGGGCGCTGACGAAGTCACGGGCAAAAGCTAGTAAATTATAAAGTTATTGAAGACCTTGAAGATTATTATCATTGAAGCTAGAATTGTTATGTAAGCATGATAAGGTAACTTACTCTAATTACTCTTCATTAAGACGAAGAAAATTCATTATGACCCAGGCTTGTCTGGCAAGCGTGGGATCTTACTCTATAAGAAGATGGGGCGCGGACGTAATCGCGGGCAAAAGCTAGTACCTACACGTATATAATTAAATAACAATGCAACTGGCAATGGAGGTAAGTATTTGTCACTTGTCATTCAACTTGTAGATTGTGTTCAAATGAATAGTCTGCGCGGAGTCAGTCAGCAGAAGAGCAGAATTCAGTTAGTCTCCCTTCACCGCTCGAACTCGTTACACCTGCGTTGTGCGGTTCCATTGTCGCTAACGTATTTACAAATACAATTCACTGTTTACAAATATGGGCCCGTACGAACTGTACTCGTCTATCAGGCCCCAATTGTGAATGCGTCAATGCATCGGAAGTACATACACGTAGCGGAAACTATTTTGTAGTGGATGCTTCCTTTTTTGTGTAAACAAACTGTGCGATTATTAAATGTGAATGTTTAACATTGAAGTTTGTAATATAGTGCAATAATACCGGTTTTAATGGTAGCACTTTGGTAGAATTATTAAATAAGTGCAATCTCTACGTTATTAATTTGGAAATGTAAGTACATATAAATAGATAAATAAATAAAATTAAAGGAACACTAAATTACAAGTTCTTATATTAACAATTTATTCATTAATAAGGTTTATTTTCTTTTCATTTCAATATAGTGTTCATTGATTGTGTATCTATCTATACTAATATTATAGAGGAAAGATTTGTTTGTTTGTTTGTTGGCATTGAATAGGCTCCGAAACTACTGGACCGATTTGAAAAATTCTTTCACTGTTGGGAAGCTATATTATCAGCCAACATAGACTATATTTTATAAAGTTAAACGGACGAAGTCGCGGGCAACAGCTAGTTTTTTATAATCTCGTAGCTATGAATAATTTTGATGCAATTAATATGGAGAATATCATCAATTATTTGGCTCATTATACCTATGTACATACGTAATAATTATTTTCTACTAGCAACCCGCTACCTGCTTCATCCGGGGTGCATTCTTATATATAAAAATCTTCCCCGTTAATCCCTCTTTTATATGTGAAAACCGAATTAAAATCGGTTTACCCATTCTCGAGTTTTTGAAGCGTATTAAACCAACAACATTTTTTATAAAGTACAAAATATTCGCGATTTCGCCTCAATGCTTTTTCTGAATGAAAGGTACCCTAGATCTTTCATGTAAGTACCCTGCCTACGTAAGTAACAACGTGTAGTATACGAAATTTCGTGGAGGCGGGAAATCTTAATAAACAAACTCACTTTCGCATTTATATTGTATGTAGTCCTGTACCTACTGTTCATTGTTTGAAAATCGATTTCAATTTAAAGTTAGTCGTGAATTCTCGATAGGAATAATAATTACGTTTTGTCTGTATGTATGTAACGCTTTTATGTAACATTGTGATGTCACAATTTAACCTAACACAGAGGACTTTCACACTTGTAACGACTAGGCCAAAATAGTCAGCACGAAGTTGCGTGTTGAAAATATCAAAACTAGGAGTATTTCATAAAGAATGGTTCTTTTATTAAAAAAAATAATAGGGTACTTTTATTACACAGCAGTTGTCGTGGACTCGGCTGTGTTTTCAACTATCCTACATTGCTTAAAAAATAATTTAAAAAAATATATCTTTAAAAATCATGGTGTCCGTAATTTTGTACAATAACTTACTTAAAAGTTAATTTACGTATGGGCAATTTTAACTATTCAACGCCAACCTTTTGGCAATTTCGATAAAAGATTTGTCCATAAAATAATACAGGATGCGACAGTCCATAGATAATATCATTCATTGTTTATCTAAGTACAGCTTTGTTATAAACATTATATTATCCTCATACGGAATCGCCCAATTAGTAACTTGAAAGCAAAAAAGAACAAACTTGTCAACGTAATAATTATTTTAATACCCAACATTCGGGGAATTCCTCCTAGCGAGTACTATGACGTCACATGGACGTCACTTACTGGCGATGACTTAAAAAGCCTTATTAAATAGGCAAGTACCAGTAGGCACCTTAACCGATTGGGGTAGATTGGGGTAAAACTACTTTTTAGTTTTTTTTTAAAATAAATTTCAAGTTTTATTAATTTTTTTTTAAATTTTACTTTTTAGTTAGTTTCCCTGCTTGAAAAGTTAAAAGGTATGTAGTCTATATAGTTTCCATAGGTACCTTATATAGGCAATTGACTTTTAATGAATTTAGCAGTATATATATAACCTAATTAAGTTTTTATGTATGTAAGTATATATGTATTTTGCAATATTTCTTACAGTTATCGTAGCCATTATGTAACTAATCTTTTTTGTTAGTTTTCAAGGTCACATAAAATAAATAATTTAAAACGAAGGAAAAGTTTTACATACTAATGCCAAGTCGACTATTATTTAAAAATCACGGCGCTATAAAAATCGCAAACGGTCTGTTACTAAGTCGTTATAATGAAAGTAAAAGTTTGATTGGTTTGTTTACATCATGTTAAATTGACGTTACATATAAGGAAATCCAAGTCGATTGTTGTTACGCAAATTTACTTAGAATATAAAATGTATGAGATATTAAGAGTCTTTAAATTTGTAGCAAATAACTAGCCGCTTTCTCTTAAAATATATTAATTTTTATTTTATAATAATATGTCATGTTGTAACTTATTATAACATCAATATATATATTTTTTATCTTAATAGACTTTTGTGTTGTGCATGTCATATGAACGATATTGGAATTTAATTTGTCTTTCTATCAAGCTGGTGTGAATTATAACTTTATATAACGTTTTCCCTAAGCGCTACGCCTGGACGAACTAAGTAAGCAATTAGAGTGTAGTTAAAACTTTGATAGTACACGACCTTTAGTGAACCAAGGGTATCAAGAGACATTTACAAGAAAACATTTACATGTGAGTTTAGCACACCTATTTAAATATTTATCGCATAACTTTAGGTGGCTAATATTGAACGTGCCGATTTCAAAGTTAATAACTAAAATTTAAAATTCTAACTATTGAAATATTTTATAGCGATCATCTCTACTAATATTTAAGGCGGAAACACACTTTTGAAACGTTTTGTCATCAGATGAAACGCGACGTGTTGAGTCGTATTATTTTCTATGAACAAAATCACAATATGAACTTCCGACGCAACGCGATGCGCGCACACGCCCTTCTGATCCAATCGAACCAGATCGACGTGTCTGGTGGTGGGGATAAACTTGTCATCCGTCGCAACACACACAGTGTGTTCCTAGACAACACCTGATTCCCCAGGAGAATCTGTAGAATTTCTTGCAAAACTTTTTTTCCACCAGTCTATAAAAATCAGGAAGACCGTAAAAATATTGCAATACCAAACATAAGTAATTTTATACTAACTGATTACTGTTGGTTGGCATAAAGTTAATTAATAATAAATTTATTATAATAAAAATAAATAATAAATTTATATTAAAATTTATTGTTTTCAATTTTTGATTAAAAAAAATCCATATTACACTGGTAAAAGTGTTGGCTAAAGTTGTTTCTTCTCCCGGAGTGTGGCTTACTGGTCATGTCAACATAAATACCTACAAAGAATCTTCGCCGAGTCGTTATTTTTGCGAGACTTACGCTTCTCAGTTGATATCTTTTTTATATATAAAAATATATAAAAAAGATATCAACTGAGAAAAATAAAAGATAAATGGTTAAATGGTAAAAACAAAAGTAAGTATATAATTGAGTAGACATATTCACTGGGACGAGGGCTTAGAAAAACAATGAAAAATTAAATGCATAAAATTTTGATTATACTTAACTGGCCAGTAATTTTCTTAAATACAGACATTAACTTCCCCAATTGTACGTTGGCGAAGCCAGGGCTCAGAAGCCAGGGCTCATCTGTGTAGTCATAAATAAGCCAGTTATAGCCTAGTTCGAGCTCTCGGATCCCGATAGCTCTGTTATTAATGGATGAAGCACCGGTGTTAATGACACCACAAAAGAAGCCATGACACATTAGAGTACACAGAGTCTATGTTGGTTTTAGAAAAAACTTCTGTTAAAAAAAATGTGTAGGAAAATTCCATTAAAAGGCGCATCATAAAAACTTAAAAGGTCAATCGTACAAAGACAAACAACAGATTAAATAAGTGTATTCATGGTGCTTATTATAATATAATTAGTTTCCAGCGATCCGTCCCCAGCTTCGCACGGATGCAATTTTTTCTACAAATTATATATACACAAATTCTGGTAACAAGCCAACGTACCAGAATTTGTATACACCTGTTTAAGCTTCGTCATTATCGTATTACGTACGCAGTATGTAAGATTTTATGATACTCATATATATTTTCTAATATATTTTTAATTTTTCAACTCGGACAAAGTTGCGGGCATCAACTAGTAAAAAATATTTTACTAAACATTGTATAATAACTGTAATTTTCTCCCTCGGCAAACTCACACGCGCTCCTAATCAATCACCATCGAAAGTTTGCTTCTGCGAAGGGGGTGAAATGACAAGATGACATATTCGCAGTCTAACTTATAATACATGGTTGTGTGGGTACGTGATTACCATAACATAACTTTTACATTGAACTTTATTTACACTGCATAGTTTGAAATTGAAGTTTTACTGGAATTTTCTGTTTTAACGGTATAATAATATTATACTAATGTCATCACATGTACACATAGAATTAACTGTGTCCCTCGATTTCAGCCGTTGTTAAAAGAAATCTAATTCTCTCTGTGTGTCTCTTTTCTCACTCGGCAATCTCTGGATAATCTTTTCAAAGATGAGGGTTTCTTCACCACATGAAAACCGTTAAAGAAAATACTTCTTTGTTTAAAAACGATGTTATATGATCCTGCCTAATATTAGAAATGGGAAAGTGAGTTTGTTTGTTTGATACGCTTTCAGGCCTTTACAACTCCCCCCCTAGGTGGATCATAACCGTGTAGTGATCATCTAAAAAAATCATCTAGTGTAGTAGTATCATCTAAAAAAACGTCTAAACACCATCTAACAAAAACATCTAAAAATATCCTAGTTATACAATTGAAGAAATGTTTTAAAACTAGGAAAAAGGGGCGCTGAAGAGGTCGAGGGCAAAAGTTAGAATTTTATATTGTGTAAGTTACTTCATACTGTACCTACCCAATTAAAATGTAATTTCAAGGCTACACTTTATTACTATTATATATTTTATCGTTTCAAAATGTAGAGATGCGGGAGAATATTCACTGTTGACCATAAAAGCTTCCTTTACAACCGTTTACAACGGGGTTACCTACTTACCTTACTTAGTGTATAATTTAGAGGTTCGTTCAATATAAGCTAGTCCCAGTCCAGCGGTTCGTGATGGCTGAGAAAATGTCTTTCAAAAATTTAATCTAAGAAATTGATTCTTAATCTATACATCATCAATACTAATAATAAATCTGTAAGTGTAGGTATTTGTATGTATGTATGTATGTATGTATGTATGTATGTTCCTCCATAACTCTTAAACGAATTAACTGATTTTCATGAAACTTGGTAGATAAACATTTAGACGTACAGGACACAGGATAGGCTACTTTTTTCTTATTCAACGCGGACGAAGTCGCGGGTGCCAGCTAGTATATATAATATAATAAAATCGAATACGAGCCGTATCTGTACATTAAATATTTATTAAAAAAAAAATTGTACACGTTGAATTTTTGTCTGTGTCAGTCACTGTGCGTTTGTGCATGCTAATCTTAGAAACGGCTTAGCCGATTTGGATGCGGTTTTCAATGATGTGTTGTAGCAAGCTTTCCCTAACATTTAATGTTTGTTTCTTTCCAATCAGTTTACAAATACATACCGAAATACTAAGTGTGCGAAAACCGCGCGTGCGAAGTTCGCGCACAGGTAGTTTAAATAATAAATAATAATAATAGAAATAGCCATTTTAAATCTTTAGCTTTGTATCTAGAAAGATCTCTCAGTTTACTTTTACATATTAACAAAGATACGTAATTATGGCTTACCTATTGAGGCTAATTATTTCGTACTTCTGATTTTTTATTTCTACTAAGATTTACACATAATATAATATATAAATATTTATTTTTTGAATCCGTAATGCAATCAACAGTACTTTTACTCTGATTTAAAATTACACATTTCCAATTGAAACATTTTTTTTTCAGAATCTCGTGTTAATCAAGAACAGTCCAATTAGTTCATTGATAATGAAAATAGAAAAAAATAGGAATTTTCGGGAGATTAGTTAAAGTATCTTTAAACCTTCGGTACTGTAGTAATCTATGGAGAAGATTCCTTTTTTTTGTTTACATTCATATAAACTTTTTTTTTAGAATTAAATAAAGCTAACATTAATCAGATACAGTCTAATTAGTTAATTGATATTGAAAAATAGAAAAAAAATCGGGGTTTTCAGAGAATTTTCAAGCCTTCGTTGTTAACTATGGGGAAGTATCGAAATTATATTTCTTTTGTTTGCATGCATGTAACTCCGAGTATAGCTCGTTCCATAGCTCGATGAGGAAACTTTAAACTTATGGATCAATCCTCTTAATAATATTTTTTATTTGCTAATTGATAATTATTTGCTATCTTTTTTATCACTCTTTTTCATTACAATGGGTACTTGGATTCAATTATCAAGAATATATAACTTACTTACATTTTCTATTGTAAATTTCGGACGGCTTTTACAGTACAAGTCGTAGCATGTACGGTAAAGTTTTCCTCTTTTGTACAGATGCTGTTTTTACTCCACTAATGCGTCGTAGCGGAGCCTAATTTTACTCGTACCTCCAACTGTGAGGTTAATGGTTCATTACGAACGGACCTTCCGGCTATCTCTGAAAATGTACGGCTATTTAAAAGTTTATTTTATATCTTCGTGTAATTTTGGATGTTGCGAATTGAGCAGGTTATAATAAAATACTTGATGCTGTATTTTAGCGACGTTAAATTCGCTTTTGAACTAATTAATTTTTTCCTTTAAATTATATAAATATTCAATTGATGTTATATACAGGTACTTGTATATAAAATTGTTTTTAGGCTATTACAATGAGTACATTACTACTAGCTATATACAAAAACCTTTCTCGTATATCCCTCTTTACACTAGTGACAACCGTATCAAAATCCGTTGGGTGATTTCGAAGAAGTTAGTAGATAGTAACAGACAGAAGCGGACATCGACTTTATTTCAGACAGAGACTTTATATTAGACAATTATATTATAATTTATGTTTGATTGTACATGGACCAAACTAAATTCTGACCTTTTGAAAATCAGACATTTTGAAACTCAAAATTTGGATTGGACCAAACTTAGATTTGAT
The DNA here is from genome assembly GCA_936446665.2 of Synanthedon andrenaeformis. Classification (NCBI taxonomy): domain Eukaryota; kingdom Metazoa; phylum Arthropoda; class Insecta; order Lepidoptera; family Sesiidae; genus Synanthedon; species Synanthedon andrenaeformis. The sequence goes on along the minus strand of OW387781.2, from coordinate 3,411,099 downwards.
AGTCTTTATTAGATTTGAACAAATTAATGTATTTTACTGCACTTTCAATACTAATATTAATAAATCTGGGTTTTATGATTATTTTGGAGAACTTTACAACCAAACTAATCATACAACAGATTTTTATATTGAAACTGTAGTACTTATTTCATATGACCACCCTGATAAGGTAGGAAGTTAGTAATGGGAGAGGAAATATTCAAAGAAAATATGAATAAGTGTGAGTTCATAAGACTTTTACATCACAAACAATGAAATATTGTACATTAAAGCTTTTTAATTGAAATATCCGAAGACTTGATCTACTGTATAAAATGGAGAGTATGCAATCGATTCTTTTTGAAAGATAAATAAAAAATGTATGCAATAGCTGGAAATCGGGCACAAGGTCTCCCTCATATTGCAGATACACTCCAGTCTAATTTGACTAACGATGTTAGCCGTCGCGAACAATCGACGGAGTTTGCGAGTTAATTCGTTTGTGTCCCGAGCGACTAATCCGCTGGTGAGATGTCGCAGATACATACACAGAATACTGATTAATGTTCGTTCGCTAATGGGTTGCTTTTCACTGGTACCGAATAACAGTCAAGAATTATTTGGAAGATACTACTGAAGATAATATTATTATTAAGTAGTGGCAAGACACACTGCGTTTCGCAAACATTTGGGCAGTAACCACCCCTTTAAGGAACACCGTCGTGAAATAACAACATGTGTGCTGTTGTGTTTCGCTGAGTGAATAAGGCATGCCAGAGCCAATTACCCTAGCGACTCGGGAGTGAAAAGTAACAGACATACATACTTTACTTTCTCACTAATATATTATACGGATGATAGCAGAACATAGTTAATTGATATGACACGAGAGAGATAACTTGATAGTACCTAACTCTTCAATGCAAATATCGTAACTTTAAGTTTAATTGATTAGATGAAATTTTTTGTTAAAAAACTAGTTTTTATTTTGTTTGGGAAATGATGCATGAAATTAGATAAAACTTTATAAAAGATATGTTGTACCTTTCTCTTTTAAACTCCTGGTGACTATAGATATTTTCTATTATTTGATTATAGATTTTACTATAGATATTTGTGTAGGTAGGCATAAAGAATTTAAATTATAACTGTACTCGTATTTATATTATTTCATATATTTTATGCACATAGTACAATGTTCTTACCTTTTGTTAAATTAAATTCAGATTACACAAAGTTAGTAATGACATTGAAGCGAGCAGTCCCCATTGAAAATACATCTTACGTAGCACATTTAGGATTCAAATTCAGTTGTGTAGAATTGATTTGATTTTCAAGTGTAGTGTCGCGACATAAGACGTTTTCCGTGGAGGATAATTTCAATGCATAATTTTAATGGGGCCATATCAGGTACTGCCCATAACAGGTACTTCCCACAGGCCGAACATTAACAATTAAATAATTATTCAAAGAGATTTAATTTAAAGTCCCACATATTTAAATCAAAAAGAAAACTGTAATTTTATGGGATAATTTACGCGACTTCGTCCGTTTTACAAATAGATTAGAAATTAACTTATTTTGGTTATTATTTTATTATTACTATTAACGTATATGTTTATTGCTCATTTATATTTACATATTCTGATACTGATCCCTCGGGAACAGTACTTTTTCTATATTATGAAAGATACCCTATGTTCTTTACCCCTGACAACAACCAAACAAACAAACTTACTTTTGCATTTATAATATTAGTAGTAATGTGTTATTAAAGGGTTACGTACGTTACGTGCTAGTATTAATACTGTGAATTCTTGTAAAAATCCGTTAACGTTTTATCAAGTCTTTTTGGCGCGAAAAAGTATCAAATAATATTATTAGGATTTGTAGGTTAATAAAAAAAACACGATTTATTCACTGTTTAATAAAAAAAATATCTTATATTATTCACAAAACACATATTTCTTAGAAATAAAAACAATATAGAAACGGCAAACGCTACAAGTGATAACATCAAGGCTGTGAGATAAATCGTGTTAGGTACCTAATACAATTGAAGATAAATTTTATCGTTCAATTTTTCACGGCCACGTATGTCGGGTGTCGCTCAAGCGACAAATAAGATATATTGTAGATGAGAAAACTGGAAACTTGGATGATACTATCTGGAAAGAACATTAAAACTAAAGGAAATGTAGAAAGGGATAACTGGATATATTTTTATATAAAATCATTTTATGTGAGAGAATTCATTCAAATAGTATACTAGTAAGTATATAAAAGAAAAAACCAAATTTTCTGAATTTCATACCTACTTATTGTTTTATTTGGTTTACTAGTTATACTTACTAGAGCTATATTACCTGTTGCTGTAATGTTTCATCAAAATCCGTTCAGTAGTTTTGTTTGAAATAGTAACAGAAATAACATCCTCTAATAATTTTTTTTTTATTATATAATAATTAGCTTTTGCCCATGACTTTTCCGCGACCCTCGAACAGTACTTTCTTTTCTTTATGAAAGGGCGGACTTTATGTACTTTTCCGTACTTCCGACAATGGGTATGCAAAATTTCATGACATTGGATAGAGTAGTTATGGCGTCAAAGCGTAACAAACAAACAAGCAAACAAGCCATCGAAACATTTCTTTATTTTTCTAATGTATTGAATTTTTATTTTTACTTATAAATGATTCCTCGGGAACAGCACTTTTTTCTAGATAAAATTTCATGATGATTGGTCGGGTAGTTAAGGCGTGAAAATGTAAAAAAACCAACAAACAAATACACTTTTGCATTTATTGTGTTTATGTAATGTAAATGTTAATAATTATAATAGTAGCTAAAAATATTCAGGAAGAATAACGCGCACAATTTACATAGAACGAGGCACAATAAGTTTGTTTACGACTTGGCGTTTGTTGGTTTGTTAGGTTATTATACATTCGGGTCACATCGCAGTTGTGATGCGGTTTACAGGTATAGGAAGCAAATGTATGCTCAATTTGTTGGCAATTGTACATTCAATATTTAAATACTTTTTATTTTTAAATAGTAATTTTTTCAATGCAAAATTTTTCAGTATTTCGTTATTGATAACTTTCTTGAGGCGATAAAGATCTTTCTATCCGCGCTAGAAAGTCGTTGGGATTTAGCCGGTTCGCTGCTGGGCATCCATGAGAATTTCTCAACGTTAAAAAATAATAATAATAATAATAAAAAGCCTTAAATTTATAATGAAAATTTAAAATAAGTCAAATAATGAATAAGTGCTGATTTTCAAGTCACTTTGTGATGCCCTTATGACTTTGCTGCTTTCGTTTCAGTGCCTTATCGCCCCTATCGCCATCTTGTGTCATAATATTATTTTCGACATAAGTTTCTTGAGTTCATAAGCGCAATTGCCATCAAATAGTATCTACCTACAGCCACCCATTGCATTAGAAAATATTATAATATAAATAATAAACCACGTTTTCAATATTACCTAATATTTTTCAAACAACGTTTATTTGGCAGGTAGAAAGGTAATATTCTCCTTTAAAGGCCTCAAACCTATATAAATACAATACGCAAGGAGGATCGCGGAGGCCTGTCTTCATTTATGACACGGAAATGGAAAGCTTAGTAATCGTTTCACTTCCCATTTCACAAAGCTTCGTCTCGTGAAGCCGAAACAAAATGTTTTCAAATTCATAATTGCAAATAAAAAGTCCGCTTTCGTTCTTTCTAAGCGTCGTTGCAATTTCAGTTGAAGTTTTAATTCAACATTCAAAATTTTTTTTTTGCTCCTATTTCTGGAGTAATGATAATTTTTGTATTAATTATTATCATTGTTAAATTAAGTTATTATTGTAGAAATCACAATATTTTTAAATTTCTTTGATTTTTTTTATGAATACTTAAGTTTTCATCATAAAGCGACGCGGTCGTCAATTTTCATAGGTCATAGACATTTTAATCCAGCAAAGCAGGATCCGTTAAAACGAAGACATTGTTCGTTATGTAAATGTTTAATAAATATTCCATTCTGTTAACAGAATTACAAAACAAGATGGCTCACGGAAATAATACGGAAAACAGCAATTCTACAATGGAGATGGGCACTAGCGATCAGGTGAGACGCATTGTAATTATTGTAAAATAAAGCATTTTATTATCTCAGACCAAATAAGAATTTTCTGTTCCAAGTGTATCTAACCTCAATTTTTGTTTATTTTTATTGAAAATATTGTTTTCCAAATTTACTAAACGTGTGAAATGTGATTCCTACCTTTTTTTTTAAACCCCTTTCACTACGTAATTAGGATTTTCACTAGTAAATATTTTAAAAATAAGGCGAGGTGTAGTTTGTTTGCATTTGTGTGCGTAACCTTGTATGTACACGGCGAAGGCATAGTTTTATCGGCTTCACTCTACCGGCCACAGGGCTTCTTTAGTTCTTATTTTATTATAGTAAATGACGCTAAAACGGTTTATCGTTTACATTACGAAACAATAGGTTCACATTCTCGTTACTTAAAAAAAAATTTGACTATAAAAAATTACTGCAATTCTATGTAAATGATTGCAATACAACTCCTTTAATTTTTTTACTAGATCGACAGATTTTGAGCCTAGAATATCATTAAGAAAATTTATGTACCTAGAATATCGCTAGTCCATAACCGGACACATTGTACACCTATATGTAACTCAATTAAATGATTATACTTATTCCATTAAAGTGTACCTTAATTACAATTTATGAACTGAACATTTAATACATCATTATTTGTTTGTCCATTAATTTATCAGTTGAACTAATATGAAATTAATTATTGACCTAACATCTCCCGATAACCCGTTTGTAGTAAAAAAAACTAATCAGTGACTATACTACTATTACGAATAAGATTCATTAAATAAATTCTAGTGAATAGAGTTAGTCGTGTTTGTTTAGATGTTAAAGCAATCGATATTCATATAAAAAAATTAATAAACAAGTTATTTACAGTATTACTTCTTTAAAGCAGTGGTTTTTTACAGTATTACTTCTTAATGTGAGCAGTAATAATTTAAAAAAAAAGTGCGTAGACAGAAAATGCAAATTCTGCTTGGCATGCCTACTTGGTGAACGTGATTTTTTGTTGTATATTTTTCTGACCGTGTGTGTTACCGATAGGGTGTTATACTATATACTTTTTAGTTCTATACTAATATTATAAAGAGGTAAAGTTTGTATAATATAAATATCTTCACACATTCCACACAACACCATCTAGTTCCACACTAAGCAACTTAATGCTTGTATTATGGATACCAGACAGTTGATATAATACATAGATTACTTTTTTTTGTAAATACATACATATTATAAATACAAACATCCATGACTCAGGTACAAAGGTAAATGTTAACACATAAACACTTGCCCCTAGCGGGATTCGAACCCGCGACCGTTTGGTTAACAGCTAGGGTTACTAGCCACTAGACTAGACCAAACATGTCGTCAAATGTTTATAATTGTAATCTATTCTAAATAATATTCGGATTTACTCATCCGATTTAAAAAAATGTTTTACATATAGAATATAATTTCTGGTGGACATAGGTTAAATATTCCACGCTGTCGAAGCCGCGTGGTATCATAAAGTTCCAGAGCTTGACAAGAGTATAATGTGGCAATGATTTAAATTAGTTTACATATTTTGTCAGGCGTTTTATCTTTTATTTTTCAACGCGACTGAAGCTGTAAGCGCCAGTTAGTAGGTAACCTATATACTTATGTCTGCCTATTGTTTTTAATTTGCTAAAATTTTATGAATCATATTTATTTATTTATGTAATAATCGATGGGCATACTAACGGTCCCCTTGGTCTCCTATTAACATAAACAACGCTACAAGTGCGCTGCGACGTAGTCGTGGGACTGGATGTAGGTCCTGGATAAATATAGGCTCTGAAGTCTCTTAATCATTTATCAAAACCCAATAGCTCATATTAATGTTATTTCACGGTGGTCATTTCTGTGAAGAGGTGGTTACCTGTCTCCAAATAAACTACCCAATTTATGTCTACGAAACACAGTTTGGCCTGCCACTTGTGCAAAACCTACAATTATCATTTTAAGAGATTTTAATTTTCTAATAGTTTTCATTGTAATATTATTTCAGGTTCTAGTAACGACTAAAAGGAAAAAAAAGTTAACATATGTTGTCGGCGGAATGGCGATGTTGGTGACGGTGTGTGTAGTCGTTATTTTAATAGTGATGCTATCTGGCAACGAGGCCGGAGTAGCTGAACCCATCGTTTCAAGAAGAGTTTCAACGGAACCCAATGTTCTTGAATCCGGGATAAACTCAACACAAGTTCCGACGTCAGACAATGGCTTGAAACCCATCGAGTTGGGCGACATTATAAGTGGAGTTTTCTCGCCGCTAACTTTCAATGGCAGTTGGACTTCGGGTACGGATATTTACTTATTATTTTAATGAAAGGGTTGTTCTAATCTAAAGTTATAATGTAGGTTTTTAAAATATAAACTAAGGATTAAAATCTAGTCGTAAGAGAATTAATTGTATTTAGGCTAAGTTATTAAATAGATTAATAACTAAGAATATGTCAATTAACACGATTCTTATTGGGAGAAGACATTTCATTTGTTATTGTGTTGTTTATTGATAACACTGACTTTACTACTTATCACTAATTTGTCAGTTAGTTAAACCTGAATAGCTTGAATATTCATACGGTGATAAAGCCTTTGCGAATTTTTTAGTAACTATTCTTATTATTATTTGCTTACAATAAAATTGTATATTAATAGAAGATTATGTCATTCATTTATCAATACACTGATTTACTTTCAAGAGCGCACAAATACATGATACTTATTTTTACTTAATGAATTAATTATTAATTAGTTAATAAAAAAATATTTAATGAAACATTGGTCAAATTTAACAGTAGTTCCCTACTGTTATTTGTTTGTTTAAGAGACCCGACCCGCTCCCGGCTTCGGAGTAAAAATGAAATATAAAGTTTTCCTTCATTTTCATAGCTCGAATTTAGTACAGAGAAGTAAAGCTAAGATGTCAATTAATTTTGTTATATGCAGAGTATATCCAAGTATCTAAATTCTAAACTAAAATCTAAACTCCTGAATATACTAAATTGTCTTGTAAAACGTTGGCTTAGCTGTCATGCTGTGACTATTAAATGATTATTTCCACTATGTTAGATAAGTATTTTAGTACCTTTGTTATAAAGAAAACTTGAAATTCTTTATAGCAATTAAAAGTTAAGTGATAATTAAAAGTTTTTTATATATTTAAGGAACAGGTAGACGTTTGATTCAATTGATATTAAATTCTCATAGGTCATAGGTACAGTTTTCATCAGAATATACTGCAAATTTCAATGTGCCAACAATGGAATGTTCACCGCAGCCTTGTAACACATTTTTTTTTTTGAGATTTCCAACTACTAAATTTAGTATCAGAGTAGTGCCACAGTATTACAATATAATATATTCCCTAGTAGTGCTATAGTTTAAGGAATTAGGAAGGAAAGGTAAATGTGCTCTGGGTACTCTTTACACACTCGCTGAAACACAACTGCACACACTATGTTATTTCAAGCTGATCTTCTGTAAGGAAGTGTTTACTGCCGCGAGACGAACTGTCCAAAATATTGTATACCCTGTCACTACTTGCTAGATCCAGACAAGGAGGCAACTGTAAAAAGTTTAGTCCCAAAGTTAGTCCAGCCGGGAACACCTAAGATAGAGGGATAAGTCTCTGTTTGGGGATGATAACTACCATCAGACGGGCTGCCCAACTTATATGACTGTGAAATGTAGTGTGCCTTGTCACTAATAAAGACAACGTAACGTAGATGGACTTAAAGAAAATTACTGTTAATTGCCTTAGACAGGAGTCTAAGGCAATTAACGCATTACATTTTCAGCTAATTAGGAAATTAGCTGAAAATGTAATGCATTAATAAAAGCCCAGACTGTTTGATTGAGAAGTAAAGAGAAATAACATTCTTAATCAATAGAACTTAATTTTAATTTCTGATTCTTATTGTTTTTTTATAAGAGAAACCATTGAAATATGTAGTATAATATGTATTATTAACGGTTTCAGGAAACGAGATATTACACCGAAGTGCTAATGGGGACCTCGTTTTGTATAATTTGGAAACTGGAAATAGTACAACACTTATTTCAAACACTTCTAAGGTTCGTTACTCTTTTTTTAAGCGAATGAGTTTAGTATGTAGGTACCTACTACTAGGTCATTATTAATCTGGAAGATAATTCCAGGTGAACATAGGTTATATATTATGTTACACTGAGCATTCTATATTTATCATTTTGAAATATATTTTCAGATCCTTGAACAATCGACACGGGTAATGGAACTATCCCCGGACGGTAGTCATGTAATTTTGGCTTATAATGTAGCACCTGTGAGTATGCCTTGATTTTAACGCCCGACCCAAAAACGAGGTTTTATAAGTTTGACGTTCTGTGTATCTGTGGAATCGTAGCCGATTTTGATCCGGTTTTTTTTAAATTGACGTGATCACGATGGTTCTTAGCTATAATTTATGAAGATCAGTTCAGACGTTTAAAGACTATTAGCCCATTTTCTAGTTTACGAGGGTATTTCACTAACTTCCACAGGCTACAAAGTTCCGCGCAATTTAACTACCACAATTAATTCTCTATTCATCATACCTATTCACAAAATACTCGAGAGCCCTAAACTCTTTGGACGTAATAGTAAATTCCTTCCTAAATATATGTTCTCCTTTTTCTGTGGCCATCCTTATGTCATTTAATATAATTTTCATTACTTTCTTTTTCTTACTTTTTATTTAATTGACGTCTTTTTCACGCGATTCTATATGCAATAAATAGATTTACAAACACACATAAAATACCCATAATTAATTCTTTTAGAAACATTAGAACGTTTGTTGATACAAGTGAAATTAAAACGTAAAGAATAAAGATTGTTATTTGTTAAAGAAACAATACTTTATTAACACATACACTTACTTTTGTTGACGCAAGTGGCAGTTGTCATTTCATATTTAACAAGCATAATTAGCTGGCTAATTAGTATATAATATTTTGTTGTGAGATCTGTTTTAATAGTTTTGCTTTAATTTGCAAAAATAAAGATAAAGAAGAAATTTTTAATTGGAAAGATGTATAATGTTGTTATTATTATTTAAGGTCGATTTCATAAATCGATAAAGCCTCTTATGAAAATTTTACACACACACACACACGCACGCACGCACGCACGCACGCACGCACGCACGCACGCACGCACGCACGCACGCACACACACACACACACAATTCACAAAAATCACAATACTAGTATAAATACTAGCCGATGCCCGCTACTTCCTTCGCGTAGACTTCACCTTAAGGTATGAACGTAAATCATTTTCTTCGGTTTAATCTTTAATTTACAAATGGAAATCTTTATACTTCACAGGTATACAGATACACTTTCTTGGCAAAGTATGGAGTCATCGATATAAGTAATGGTTACGTAAGACACGTCTCGCCGCCTGGTCTGTCTTCTAAAGAAGCGTATCTACAGAATTTCGTTTGGGCCCCAACGGGAACGGGATTGGCCTTCGTCTACTTAAACAATGTTTACTACCAGCAAAATTTGACCTCTACCCCTCAAGAGATCTCCAGCAACGGCAAATTGAACGTAGTGTACAATGGGATCCCTGATTGGGTTTATGAAGGTTTGGAAACAATTTTCTTTTAAGTTTTTGACATATAAGGGTCAGCTCACACAAAGACGTGACGACGCGCGCAAATTTCAAGGCAGTCAATATAAAACGAATCCACTACACAAAATGGCATATAGTTCAATAAGTACGCAATGCATCTCGCGACGTTTTACGTATTACTAAACTGCGTACCTTTCTGCGCAACAAATAAGCTATATATTGCATTGCTATCTTAAAAAAAGTGCGTCTCGCCGTCTCTCGATGTGAGCTGATGCTAAAGGCTAAATTCTTTGGCATACTTGGTCAGGGTGGTTGCGCAAGCCTAGCTTAGCAGACTGTGTAAGCCTAGCTTAGCTACAGACACGGTGTATGCTGGTTTGAATCCCGTCGGCTCAATAGGTTTATGTATTTCGTTCTCAATTATAGATTAAAAATAAATATAATTTGCTCTAATAGAATATTAAAACATTGTGTGGTATACTAAGTGTTTGAAAAGATTACAAATACAAAAAAAAATCTTATGAAGGATAAAAATATGACAAGGCACAGTGTATATAACATTAATAGAATCTTCTTTTAAAAAGAATCGCTTAATCTTACCAATCGACAGCCAACTGCGCCGGACTTTCGCACTGACTCTTCGAACACCACGGAACCCAAACCTGTCCAAAATTCATTACTATCTCCCACAGTGTATAATATTAATTTTATTTAACTATACTAATATTACAAAGCGCGAGAAAGCTGTTTTTTTAGTTTATTTTTTATGTGGAGGGTAATCTGCGGAACCCTATTTAAAAGTTCTATCAGTGTTTGAAGCAGACTGTTTCAAGGCATTCAAACATGCATTCAAACATGCATTCAAATCTGCATATTGGCAGAATGCACCTTTCAACAGCTGGGATATACGCATCTGTTTAGTATGAACAGAGTATGAAATGTATAATTTGTATTATACATGTATTAATTTATAAAAAATATTCTTCAAAAAATAAATATAGCTAAATATATATTAAATTATTCATTAAAATAATTACAAAATAACTGCCTGGAATATTTACACTGCAAACTGTTTTGCTACCATAATAAAGTTTTGAGAGCGTGAAGTTTTGTTTTAATTAATTGAATATTTAATAATATACTTATACAAAATTCATTAAAATTATGACAAAACTTATCCAGTATCGTCTTAAAACCCTTTCGGCTATTTAATTAACTGTATTATATGGCTATTTATAATTTAACTGATCGATTTCATTTTCAGAGGAAGTCTTTTTATCAAACAACGCTCTATGGTTCTCACCTGATGGAAATAAATTGGCTTATGTTACCTTCGACGATAGTGATGTAAGGGTAATGCGAGTCCCACATTATACTGTGCCCGGTACAGATTTTCAATATACGCAACACCACGAGATACGTTATCCGAAGGTATCGTAAAAATATTTTAAAATCTTTAAAAATTAAAATAATGACTATTAATGTTAATATAACCGCCGCTTATAGACGCTGTTGACAGCGAGGAAGATTGTGCGAACGTTACCATTAGGAAGCATTACCCAGGTTAATGAGCAATTGAGGAGGACTTTAACGTAATTATTATTAATTTAAATTAAGAATAATTTAATGTTTATAATGGTTATGTTGACATTGCTTTATTGTAATCCTAATATACGTGTAATATCCAAATATTATAAATGAGATGTTTTGGATTTTTGAATATTTTTTGCTCCATTACGCAAAAAACGGCTGAACGGATTTGGATAAAACTGGGTACACAGATAGATTATTACTCGGATTAACATAAAGCATACTTTTTATCTTGAAAAAAATATTGGTTCCCGATGGATCTTCTGCGCCACCGTCGTTACACTTTTTTATATTATTAGTGAAAGAATTTTCACAACCGGATGAGTTGTTTTTAATATCTCCTCCTACATACAAATATACGAACTTTACCTATTTATAATATTAGTATAGATAAATACAGTGCTTTATTGGTTTCAGCCTGGTACGACGAACCCTACAGTAACGGTTACACTAAGAGACCTTCAAACTGGAGCAAATAATGTTTTTAATGCGCCTGATGATCTTGACCAGTAAGTTCTTGACAATGTTTCAAATTAATTTAAAATTACTTCTAAGTTTTGTTTTTATTGTTTGTACTTATTGAAATAACTGGCGCCTGTACAAGCCACATTGCAAGTATTTTAATTAAGTAATATTGTTATAACAAATTTCAGACCAATACTGAAAACGGTCCGTTTTGCAACTAATGATACTATAGCGATAATGTGGACAAATCGTGTACAAACATCTTTGACGGTGGTCTTATGTTCTCCAGGACAAACTGAGTGCAAGGAGGTATGTAGTTATTAGAAATTAGAAAAAAATTTGTTTATTGAGACAAATCGTAAGCGTACGACTTTTTTTCCTTATAGTTTTTTATATGATAATGTTTTACGTATAGGCAAACGGTCCACTAGGATGGGATGTTGAATGTAGACTCGTGCATACCATGGTAATGCATAGACTTGTCCATATATACAGGAAATTATTCAGAGTTTGAACAAACAGGAGTTCTTTATACTGATTTAATAATTACAGAAAATGACTACCCCAACTAATGTTTGTCTTGCAATAACTGTAATATATGCTATCAGGGGGTAGTGCGCTACTAGCAACCTTGATAGACCTTGATAGAAGCCGCCTCTATCGGGTAACCTTCTTGATACCTTCTTGAACAATTTATCCTTTATTCCCACCACTTCTACATTCTATAATATTTTTAAATAAAATGTTTCAGATCTACAGATATACGGAAGAGAACGGTTGGCTTGACAACAACCCACTTATGTTCAATAAAGAGGGGAACGCTTTTATTACTTTGCAACCGCAAGTGAGTATGATCGTAGATTAATTTGTTTGACCCAAATCGTTTCTTCAATCGTCACTAAGATCATCTACATTTTAGATGTACTTGCACAACAATTGAAAAAAAAAGAGATAATTAAAAAAAAATTACATTAATTTTTAGATTTTCGCCCACCCCAAACAAAGTTTATTAAAATCAATGAACCTATTATATTTTAATGTTTTAAGGACCACACTACACCATTATCCTGTGCTTTTTTGAAATAATTGGTGCAACCAGCTGATACCAATATTAATTACTTACAAATATTTCTAATTCCATTGCAGATCGTAGACGGTGCATTATTCAGACAAATAGTCCAAATATCAAGTGAAAAAAATTCAACGAACGATACGAATTGGTTGGCGGAACCACGTACGAATTCAAAATATACAGTCGGCGAAATACTTCTTTGGACCGACAACGACTTAATGTAAGTCATGTTTGTTTACTGTTTATCTTCTTCACATAGTATAATTTGAAGTCGCTTACCGCGTCTGTGTATGGCCGCTAACTCCTCCTAAACCACGCAACTGCTAGATAGTTTTTATGGTTTTTTATATATATAATATTGTTAGTTATCTTATTAGCTAAATTAAATTCAGTTTTTTTATCATGATAAAATGAAAATTCAAAATAAATTAAGTTCAACACATAATTATAATGAGCTATAAAAAAAATGTTAATAAATCGCGGCGCACATCTGCAAAGCTAGCTCAATGGTATTCAAGATATATTTCGATGTATTCAATGAAAGAAAGAATCAGCTACTGAATCAGCTGGCGAAGTGTAATGCTCACAGCGCCATCTACTATAATTACCGGAAACAACATACAACGCCATGTTAATTTTTCCTGCCATGATAAGAGATGGCGTTGCATACAATTTTTTTTGTGATTTTCTTACTTTTCCAATGCGCGCAGAAACTTGTATCCTGGAAATATGTTAGGTTCCCATGGGATTTCCAGGGATTCCCTGGAGCTGTGCGCGTAGGAAGTCACGGGTACAGCTAGTAATATTATAACTGTGAAAGTGAGTTTGTTTTTGTGTTACGCTTTCACCCCTTAATGAGAGGTCATAAAGAACCACCTGACAAAAATATATGAGCAATAAAGATTGAATAAATCAATGTTTTAACGTTTAAAAAAAGGGGGGGGGGGGGCGGATAAAGTCGCGCTGTAACTGTACTTTTTTAATACAAAAAAAATGTATATTTTTTCCATTTTCTTACATTACAGATGGTACAAAGCAACCCACGTAAATGACTCCGCAGAACAACACGTGTATTATGTAGACTCCTCTGGTAATGAGACGTGTTTCACTTGTGGTATCAAGAAAGACGATGGCGGCGAATGTCTATACAACGATGGTCTTCTTAGTGCTGATGGCAGTCGCATTACAATAACTTGTGGTGGTCCTGGAGTACCCCAAGTATTCATATATAATACGGTTAGCATTCTTTATATTACAACAAAAGTTTCTCAATAAGTTGTATAGTATCTTAATTTAACTAATGTTGTATAGTATTTCATAGCAAACAAGAGGGCCATTCAGTTATTAATTCTTGCATCTGACTGAGTGATGATAAAGAGTGCAGGCTAATTTTGCAATACTCTGAATTCATTTTCGAACAGTTGTTCGGAAATTGGTTGCCTATAGTTCGGAACAGGACATGTACGAGGACACATAAGGTAACACATAAATTTGGCCAAAGACGTGTCCCGCTGTTGACTTAATGATTAGGCTTGATTGATTGATTACTCGGACACAATTTGCAATGGGAAAATCCGTAGGAGTACCTATTTACTTCGCCATAGCAATGTAGCAAAGGATACAAAATTCTAGTCTAACAAAGACAGAATTTTGCGGAAACATAACCGGTTTTATAAACATGTGGTGATTGTGCCATAATAATTTTTATTTTTATTGAAAATATTTGTTTATTAGTTAATTTACACGTGAAATGTGATAACATCCTGGTTTTTATTTTATTAAGATTGGTTTTTACATCTTTTCACTACTCAATGGAATTTTCAACAAACAATAGTTTGCTAATGTAATTTTTGTTACTTGTACGTTTTCAGAACAGGGACTTATTAAAAATTTGGGAAGACAACTCGGAAACCGCCGCAATCGTGTCAACTCGAGCAATGCCTAAGACGGTTCGTTTGTCAGTACCAACAGCTGTGGGATATCCTGACGCAGATGTACTGATACAAGTGCCACATGATTATTTATCAAGAAAAAATATACCATTACTTGTACACGTGTGAGTATATAATGTATAATTACATGTGTTCCTTACTTATCAAAAAAAGGGGTTCGCGGTGGTCACGTGACTATTACTGTGGCTGTACACTTGTCGAGGCACCACGAGGTGCGACGAGGGCGAGAGTGTACATGCTACACTCGCTTAGTCTCTTGTCTCGCCTCGCCTCGCGTGCTCTCCGTTCCGTGTCGGTTTTTGTGCGCGAGTCAAAGGGTCACGCTTTCCTCGTGAGGCGTGACGAGTGCGTCACTCTACACTCTCCCGCTACGTTCAGTTTAGCGCAAGCGTTCTAGCCGTGTATACGTTTGAGTATATCAATATATGGAATAACGAAGCTGAATTAAATAAATGTGCATGTAATTACAATAACTAATAGCGCATATGGTAACAGCTGCCGTAACTTGTAACGCGTCCATTCTCTCGGCGTTTGCGACCGACTGAATAAATGAGTGTACAAGGTCGCACTCGTCACTCGGTTTCTCGCGCGAGTACTCTCGGCGAGACATGGCGAGAGCACTGGCGGTACAGCCGCCATTATATGTAAAAAAAATTGTCTTAAAAAGGTAGGTATTAGGTATAAGATATGTTGCATCGCTCTTATAATTTTATTTATATCGACCACTGAAAAATTCTCACCATTTCAGTTCATTATTGTTACCATAATTCTATAGTTTATTCATTCATATGTTCCACACTTTTCAATTTCTTGTCAAATTCATTTTCTATGTTCGGTCACAACTGTACCCAGTCACACTACTCTTTGTTCCTATTGCCCAGTGGTGTAACAAATTTTATTGAAGGGCCCTTCTATCTGACTGTGGCGAAACTCAAAAGGAGGGTAAAGACTCTTTTACAAAAAAGTTCGTATTTTTTAGACGCAATGCATTTAAACTTAAAACTAATAAGCTAAGCTAAATAAGCCCAAAGTTAACTATAAACTTAACAGTTAAACTTTAGAGCTAACTTTAGAGTACGGACTAAATATTTAAGTGAGATTTTGGATAACATTGTGGCCCCAGTACGCCTCTACTCTTACTACCTTACCTACCTTAATACTTTTTTCATATTTACAGTTACGGTGGACCCGACACGGCGTTCGTAACGAAGTTATTTAACGTCGACTGGGGAACTTCGTTAGTAAGCCGTTGGGGAATTGCGGTTGCTTTCATCGACGGCAGAGGATCAGGACTAAAGGGATCTGAATACATGTTTGCTGTTAACAGGAGATTGGGAACAGTTGAAATTGAGGATCAGATAAACGTTACGAGGTAAAAACATTGTTTTGCGATTTAATATTATTTTCCAAAAGCAACTAATAATAAACTAATAATAACTCATAATAATAATAATAAGGCCCAGTAGAAGAATTCGGCTGTGTTGGTCTGAATTCGGGAAGCTACGTCATCACTACTGCCGCAATGTCTGAAGACCAAGTTATATAATCAGCGCGTCCTGCCAGTTATGAATTATAGTGCCGAATGTTGCCTCTCACGGCAGAACTGATCCACAAGTTTAAGGTCGTTCAGCGGGCTATGGAGCGAGCTATGCTCCGAGTTTCTTTGATGGGTAGAATCAGAAATTATGGTATTCGTAAAGAACCAAGTTTGTCGACATAGCCAAGACAATTAGCAAGTTGAAGTGGCAATGGGCCGGTTACATCTGTCGCAGAGCGGAAAACCGATGCCGCCAAGTAGATAGACGACCTGACAGGCTTCGCAGGAAGCGACTGGATGCGACAGAAGACCACGGTGGCGAGCCTTTGAGCGAGATTTGAACTGAATGAAAAAAATTTTTTGTCAGATTGTTCAATTTTGGGTAATTACCGACGTTTATAAACACCAGTGGAGGACGCAAGTTAGTTTGAGACTGCGTTACACCTGTCTGCCCCTGATCGTGGTGTTATTTCGTAAACAATAAAAAAGCTTTATCTATTGCAGATATCTTCAAGAGAACTTGTCGTTTTTGGATCGTAATAGAACTTGTATTTGGGGCTGGTCTTACGGAGCTTACGCAGCTTCTTTAGCATTAGCTCGTGGCGATGACGTGTTCAGATGCGCAATTGCTGTTGCACCCGTTGCTGATTGGAAATTTTATGGTAAGCTTATCATAAAAATGTTATTACATTTTATTTTATTTAGAATACATATTCGACAATGCCTAGTCACACAAGTAGACGTATTTGTGCGATTTTGGTCTCTGATACTGTCTCTCGTATATACATGTTATATTATTATTTATGTTGTATTACAGATTCAATATACACAGAGCGCTACATGGACACGCCACGAAACAATTCGCGGGGCTACTTGGAAGGATCTCTTCTCACTGAAGAAATGGTAAGTGTAATTAACATAAATAAAAGGTTTTCTTTATGTAAACTCAAATAAGCGAGTTAATTGTCCATTTGATGGTAGGTCTCTGCCATCGTCTATTAAGACAAGCAAAGATGCAACGTTTTAATTTCTTAAATTCGTTAACTGAAGTTCATATTCAATGATTTTTAAGGTAAAAGCGTTTAGGAAGAAGCGCTACTTCCTCGTCCATGGTACAGCTGATGACAACGTGCACTATCAGCATGCCATGTTAATCTCGCGAGTGTTGCAAACACAAGACGTGTCCTTTACACAAATGGTAAATATTATATTATATTGAATAATTAATTATACACTTTTTGTCTAACTCCTGACTAATTTCATAGAAATATTTGCTTTTGTTATGGCTTAAAGCCAAATAACCAAAATTTTCTTAGTTATGCAGTAGTTTCATTTTAAAAAAAAAACTTTTAAATGATGGCAAGGGATTGAAAATATCCTAATTATTATAAGCGATTGAATGGTTCCATCTGCTCATCACTTAAAACGTTATAAAGTAATTCATGTCAGCGCTCAGAACAATTTCACACTAAGCGTGAATTACGCCATCTAGTTGAATGATGAATAATTAAACTCTTTTTGGATGCAAGTGAAATATAACTTAGAAACTAAAGTGTTAATTATTATCCCATTGGAATTTGTTATCACTTTAATCAAGACTCCATTTTAAAATGTGATTGACTAAAAATACATCCATGTATTTTAACCATCCAAACAGTGCATTAACATTATTGTTTATAACATTTATATATTTTTAAAAATATCCTAGAATTTCCTATTCAATTAATGTAATTCTTATAATGATTCATTTGTTGTCATAGGCTTTATTAATTTTACAGAGTTATACGGACGAGGACCACGGTCTAATGGGTGTGAGACCTCACCTTTATCACGGCCTAGAAAATTTCCTAGAAGAAAATATGCTGTAAATACATTAATTTGTAAAAATCTGTATAAAAATGATCTTACATTATTATAGTAAATATTAGAGAAAATTATAATCTTTGTTCACAGTGATCGTCCTTTATATATAAATTCATTTTAAAAACGTCAACGTTCCATAAATTCAATAAGACCTAGTAATTTTAAGAAAAAAAAATAAAGACCTACTTTAATCCAAGTCTAGGGGTATTTTTACGCGTTGAAATTAAATAATAAAATATTTGATGTAAAGCGCGTCTTTACTATTGAGTCTCTATTTCTCTAACAAGTAAACAATACTTAAGTACTTTAATATATAATTTGTTTACATACTATGCGGAAGGAGTGCCTTCTGGAATAATAGGTCACTCATGAGAATAAATTAGATCATAATAAATCAATTTCGAGTAGAGTTTAGACGATAAACTTGAGGTTTCTAAAGGTGTGAATAAGGATTGTTAGATGTGTAAATATTTTTCAGAAATCCAGAATATTATTGTGTACAATATAATAGATGTATTTTACACTGAAATAATGTGTTTATATACAGTTTTATCATTATTAGCAAAGAGATAATTAAGTAAAAAGATAAATTATAATCGTTTTTCGATTTTGCATATCCACATTCAGGACAGTTATGTAGTATTGTAGTGTCACATAGGAAAAAGGTTAAATAATTATATACTTATATACTTTAATATACTTTTATTATAAATATAAATATTTTCACACATTCCACACAGCACCATCTAGTTCCACACTAAGCAACTTAATGCTTGTATTATGGATACCAGACAGTTGATATAATACATAGATTACTTTTTTTTTTTTTTTGTAAATACATACATATTATAAATACAAACATCCATGACTCAGGTACAAAGATAAATGTTAACACATAAACATTTGCCCCTAGCAGGATTCGAACCCGCGACCGTTTGGTTAACAGCTAGGGTTACTAGCCACTAGACCAAACGTGTCGTCAGATAAATTGTCAGATAAAGTGTCGTCAGATTCCAAATAAAATGTTAAATTACATATAGATATATAATTATCATTGTACTACAAATATTTAAGTATTACCCTAAGTCTTTTTTAAATACTATAAAATGTTTTTCGTCCACGTTACCATGGCAGGTTTATTTTCATTATAAATTTGAAAATATTAATTTTAATTTTATAATTTCTTAAGAAAATCGAAATAATTGTGTATTTAATTTAAAAGTCAGATTTTAAGTAATGATTATATAATCTGTGTCTCAACTACGTCACAATGCATTAGATGGTTCTCTTGTCGAGGTTAATCTTCTGCATGAAAAATTCATATAAATCAAGACTAAAATGAAATGTCCTATTTAAAAATTAAAACATAGGTTATATGTAAAAGAATGCATGTGTTCTTGTAAATTTTCAAAATGTTACTTAATGTTACCAAATAAAACAGATTAAGACAGGGTTTGTCAAGTAATTACGTTATATAATTATAATTAAGTATTAGATAAGTGAGTAATTCTAAGGTCATATTTGACGATAATTGCAATAAAAAGAAATTTACGTAAGTATTTAAATAAGCAATGATTGTACATAATATAACTCTATTAAATTGTATAATATTTTAAATTGCCCTTAATTTTATATTAAGTTATAGTAATTTGTTAGGCATTGTAAGATTAACATGAATATTACAAACGATATAGTTATAGGCAGATCAAAAGATTCTTATATGGATTTATTCTTAAATAGAAAAGACCTAGGTACACGAGATCTAAATTATATATCAAGTGTAAGTTCTTTGTTCTTGAAAAACTACAGTATTTTTTATATAAATACGAAAATACAAAATCTGTCTCAAGATATCTACTGTACGACTGTAAAATAAGTATTTACTGACCATATACTAAATTATTTTATTTAATATTTAAGAAAATATTTTAACAAAGCTTCTCTCTAGATATGGTGGTAAGAGATACTGTTGACAGTATCTAAATCTGATACAAAAATACTTTTGGCTCTTAGAATATACAGAACAAAATATATTATAAGAAATAAGGATATTGTATCTTTAAAGTATGTTAACCAACAACAGTCCATGAAACCGATCAAGGATCATTAGAAATATTTTTTAATGATTGGTCTCATTGATGATTTTACAATAAATTAGTAAAAAATGTATGAAAGTGCCAAATTTGTTACAAGTATTTTTAAACTCATATTTATTTTATTTGAATTACCTAGTTTTATTTAATTTTTAAGTTAATCTGCTAATATATTTTTGAAATATAACTTTAAGCGAGTTTTTGCTTTGTTTGCATGGCTAACATAAATTAAGCAGACCACTTCCCATCATTTTGCAGTTCGGCATTTTCACTAGTGCAATTCGGCATTTTAATTAGGCGAGGCGTAGTTTTACCGCCTTTACTCGTACACAGGGGTCTATCTTTAATTCTTATTTTATCTGAGTTTGTTCTGATTTAAAAAAAATCATACAAAGAGATACTGTTCTATTATATACTGTTATTGTACTCTTAAATTTTTTAAATTGTATTTATAATTAATATATATATTTTAGAATAAGTACCCACTCCCTGCAACGCAGAGTTCAGGGATTTTTTTAAAAGTCTTATTGACCGTTCACCCCAATGTCGACTGTTCAAAATATAGTAGCCGTTAACACATTCGCTTGGCCTTGCGAACTGTTGTCACGTAAGTTTCTGGAAAGTAATTATGGTCAATAGGAATCAAATAGTCTGATTCAATAGCACGTCGCTGCTCATTGCATTCACGTTCAGCCGAAAGACATCATGGTGGAAGTTCAGTGGACAGACTGGCATGCGTTATAGCCATATTATTATATGATATGATACTGGTTTTATTATGTATTGACCTTTGACACCAAATAGCATTTTTCTAACGAAAGCAAAGATCCTGACGAGTAAACTTCGAATTTTAGAAAATTAATAGCTAGTAGCTCTAATAATATTAACAAAAATAATTTTATTAGTTTTAGTTGTTTATTAAAATGAAAAAGAGTCTCAATAAATTAAACCTTTTACTAATTAATGTGTAGTTTTTTTTTTACTATTAAATGGGATTTTATATTTTTTTTATAACAAATGAAGACAACGACGTAAAACATCTTTCAGTCTACAAACAAATCAAATGCCTACAACAAAACGATTCGTTGCCTACAAACAAAACAAATGGTCAATTGAAAGAAAGGCCAACCCTTTGTCGGCTCTGACCCCTTCACATAAAATTATATTGACATTGTAATAAAATTATATTGACTACTAGCAATGAACGGAAATGAAACATTCTTTCATTGGATATTGGTTAAAAATTAAAGATAACGCCTGACAAAATACGTAAAGCAATATTATGTCTGACATTATACTTTTACTAAGCGTTATATCTTTATATCTTTTAGGTCAACGGTGGATCCAGGCTGCTTCTGACCGGTCCTATTGAAGAGTTATGGGGGAGGCCTATGTCCAGCAGTGCAGGTCCTACGGCTGAGATGATGATGATGATATCTTTATTAGATAGGCAAGCACGCCAAGCCAAACATGGAATATTTAACCTATGGCCATCTGAAAATTCTATTCTAACTAAGTATTGCTGAAAGAGATTTTTTGGAATACTATGAGTACGTGTAGTTTCGAAGATTACATCCTACATATAAACTTTACCTCTTTATAAGTAATATTATTATAGTAAAATAGTACCCACCTATATACATAATTATAATAGATGATACCTGAAATCCTATTCGGTTGCTAAATCGACTTAATTCTGCATTAATGAATTAATTAATACCTAAGTATGAAGTGTTTCAATAACAATAATTTTATATTTTATAATAAACTTCCTTATCACATTCCATAATCACATTTATCATTTATATCACTTGTGATATTGGAAAACCATTTAGTAGTGTGTGAGTACGGCCATTGGCCGGTGTGTTAATAGTCTTAAGTTGGTAAGTGGAGAAATTGTAATACAAATAATCATTTATTCTGTGACGAAAGATAATTTACCATTCGCCATACGATTCTTAACTTAATTTATTTCCCTTGCACACTTATATGGAATTTAGAAGCGATGTAATCCTAAAAATGTGAGCTACCAATATGTTTATATTTTTTATAATATATTAGGTAAATAAATAAATAAATAAATAAATATAATAATTGTGTAATTAATTAAATAAATATTTATTTGCACAATCTATCTATATAAAAAACATCTATAGGATCTTAATTCATATATTGCATTTCAGTACAAAGTATGTATACCTACTGACAAGTACATGCAAGTTTTTTTTAAATTTATTTTCAAATGATTTCGCCGGTGACTGAGTTAAATATGAATGTGTATTTATAACATATAAATATATATAATAGTAAGATACACGGATCTAGACCCAACTTCTTTAAAGAAACCCATATCGTACTATAGTAAGCCATTTATAGAATTCCAATCACATGTAATAAAATTGACAGATCCGTTGCTTTCGGCGATAAATTTTGATAAGACATTATTTTATCACGAAATAAATAGTTATGATCGTTAAATATACCTAATCATAAATTAATTATGGTGACATTATGTTTTTCACCTATAGAATCAGCTACATTATTAGCGAATAACATAGGCGAAGTCGCGGGAACAGCTCATATTATATATTTTGATATATCTGAATAGTTGGCTAAAATATTGGCACAATGAAATAATATTGACACAAAAATTTCGTAATACATAGCTATAAAAAATCGTTTATTATTTTAAATTGTTATAAGAACGATTAAGTAATTACTATGACTAGAGTAAATTATTTAAAAAGAGCAATAATTAATTCCAGATAAGTACACACAATAATGTCGAATGGTGCTACAGCAGAAGTTGGTGTTGCTGATGTAAGTATCATTCAAATCGATTCAATAATTGATGGATTCGATTCATGAAATATTTATATAAATATGTAGTTGTACCTACATATTTCTCCCGTTTCTTTTCTGCTCGAACTCTTGCCGTAGAAATTTGGATATTTTTCATTAATTCCACTTACTTATTACAAATTTAAAATGACGAGAAACATATTGCCTCCTTTTAAATGTAATTAGTAGTGGCAGGGCACACTGCGTTTGGCAGTCATTTTGGGCAGCCCTTCTGGCGGCAGTAGTTACCCCCATACAGAAGACCACCGTGAAATAACAGCATTGGGTGCTTTTGTGCTGTGGTGAGTGAGTGAAGGGTGCCAGAGCCCATTATCCAATTCCTTAAAAAAATGCTACCGCAAAAAGATGTAACGAAAGGAAAAATCAAAGATTACAAGTTCATGCATACAAAATACGCAGGCACTTCCGCCCAGACCTCATTAGAACATATTTAAATTATTGCCAATTTAAGATATTATATGTGACCATTGGCAGAATAGTTCGAATTTGGTATAAGATTTGTTGTAATGAATAAACTCAAAAACTACTGAACTGATTTTAAAAATTCTTTCACCTATAGAAAGCTACATTATCAGCTAGTAACAAAGGCTATATTTTATAAAGTTACGCGGACGAAGTCGCCTTAACAGATAATCTTATATAAACCATTAATATGAGGAAAATAATCAAATTTCAATGCATTGTTTTCAGAATACAGCATTAGTGGAATCATCGGGGAAAAAAAAATTGTACATAAAAATTTTTCTTGGTGTTTTGCTTGTGGCAGTAATAGGTGTCGCGATAGCACTTATAGTAATATACTCAGGTAATGAAGGTCAAGGTGATCCTGTTGATACTGAACCACCAACTACAGAAGGTCCTACAACAATAATACCTCCGACAATCCCGCCGACCGAACCGCCAGTGACAGAACCGCCTGTAACAGAACCACCCGTTACAGAACCACCAGTTACAGAACCACCGTTGACAGAACCGCCAGTGACAGAACCGCCGGTGACAGAACCACCAGAAGATGATAGTTCCTTAGACTTAGATGAAATTCTAGATGGCTCGTTCAGTGCACCGACTTTCGAAGCTTCTTGGACTTCTGGTAAGCCATTCCTATTCCCAATACTTTTAAGGTGGCACCCAAGCTCAACGTGGCATATGCACGCTCTAATTGTTTTCTGAAATAATCTTTCTATTCTATACTAATCTATAAAGAGAATATTATGTTTACCACTCTTACAATGTTCAGCTTTATTTATCTAGAAATGTCTTTAGAGAAATTAGACTTCAGTATAAAAAAATTTCTGTTATAATTTCGCAACAGATCCATTTCTTTTCATAAACTATTATTTTCGATGAATGTTACAATGAATTTCTCTTTATACAGGAGGCAGCATATTATATCGAAACGTAGCCGGTGACTTAGAATTGTATGATGTGGAAAATTCCGAATATGCATTAGTTGTATCAAACTCAACTGGTGTAAGTATTTTTGACTGCAAGAAATTTTGGATATTTAAAAATATTAAAAATATTACTACCTTTGTAACGCATTTCAGCTCTTGGAACAAAATACCCGTGTGGCGGAATTATCATCTGAGGAGACTCACATAGTTTTAGCTGTAGATGTGGAACCGGTGAGTAAATACGAGTATATAAAACATATTCAATTCACTTATGTCGTATGAACAAACTAATGAAATCAGCTTAGCTTACTTAAACAAAATATGCAAATGAAATTTCTACAATAGAGTACCAGAATTATAATACTCATTACCTATATTTTGGTTATGCGGTTTATTTTCAAAAATATCTATTGGATTAAATAATTAATAAATACTCATTATACTTATTTAACGACGGTCCAACGTTATAGTAAGTACCTACTACAAAAAGACTGATAACAACTGGAGGGATCGAAGACCCTTTGATGACCTGTAGGATGGGAGAGCGAGTGTACCGAAACACATCACTTAACTTACTGTTATTTTACGGTGGTCTTCTGAAAGAAGGCGATTACTGTCGCCAGTTAAGCTGCACACTTTTGGAAACACAAAAAAGTGCAGATTAGACTATTGAGATACTTACCATTTTCCGGCTGGAGTTTCATATGGCCCTTAATATTTAAGGTTTTGTGAGAATAAATTGTTATAATTTTACTTATTGAATGAATTTATTATTTCAGGTGTATAGACACAGTTTCGAAGCCCAGTACTGGGTGGTTGACGTTCAATCTCAAGTCCCAATACAAATAGGCCCATCGTCAGACAGCGTCACCGATAGTTTTTCAAGAATGGGAGACCCAGATTTAAAACTTCAAAATTTTAAATGGGGTCCTACTGGCACATCATTTGCTTATGTATATTTGAACAACATTTACTACCAAGAAAGTTTAAACTCTAATTTAATACAATTAACTACAACCGGAGTAGAGGACGTCTTTTATAATGGTATCGCAGATTGGGTGTATGAAGGTATAAAGCGTTATTTTTTTTAAATAATAAATTTATTTTTCTCTGTAACTATATTTTTAAGGCCAATTTATAAAGTACTTTTCAATGCAAACAAATAAACAAACAAATCTTTCCTATTTATAATATTAGTATAGAAGAAGAAATATATTTAAAAAAAAAAACAGATACAATGTGGTTATAATTTAATCTTTTCAAAGTTAAATAGGCAGAATAGGCATCTGGGTGAGCTCGCTCAATTATAGGCCTCGTCTTCGCTACACAGCTGGATGTTGGCCAAGAGCAAACCCATCTAATAAATAAAAAAATTAAAAAAAAAACAATACGCGTCCGTTCAATAGCTTCCTTGCATTTATAATACAATGAAACTTACAAACCATTTGTTCTTTCTTAATTGCAAGGCCAAGACAAGATCACCTACAAACTGCTAGTTAATAATGTTTTGTTTTAGAGGAAGTATTCCTATCAAGTGATGCCCTCTGGTTCTCACCAGACGGCAGTAGACTTGCCTATGTGACCTTTAACGACACCGATGTGAGGATAATGCATGTTCCGCATTACGGCGAGCCAGGATCTCTCGATGATCAGTATACAGAACACAATGAGATGAGATTCCCTAAGGTATGAATTATACTTCCCAACAATGAGTAAGTTCAATGCACAACTAAATTAATTATGTATAACATTAATGATTTTTGTCGCTTGTAAAGTCTAGTAGGTAAGCTCATGTGCACTCATGTTATAAAAAATATATTTAACGATTACAGAAAAATATTAACTTTAAATTATATAAGAAAGAATTTTTTTATTTAAAATGCAAGTGGTTTTCAGATTGACGGGAAACCATACTAATTTATTACTATTAAAAAGGACAACTTCCACTTGTCAATAGGCGTGGTATTACCCAAAATATTGTTATTTTTAAAATATTCTTGGAGATTTCTTTCAGTTCATTTTTTGGAGAACTTTTTTATTTATTTTTTTATTTGTTCAGTTGTATTTTACCCACGTGTTCACAATTTTTAGGGCGAAAGTTACTTCAAAATCTTGTGGTAACATTAAGCAATAATTCCATACAATATTTTTTTATAGGTCGGCACAACAAATCCAGTCGTAACAGTCATCCTGAGAGAATTGTCAGAAAATGGTACCAGTACAGAATATTCTGCTCCCTTGGATCTTGACGAGTGAGTTCCATTTTTCCACCAATGTCTCAAAAGTATAATACATATGTATATAGTTATTTTAGTTCGTTATACCCACTTATCCCTACTAATAAAATATCTTTATCCCTACTAGAGTGGGAATGCATCGAAATTCTTTAACTATTCGAACGACGTCAAATAACTGTTTTATTTGTTTAAATTCTTACGGATTCTTACTGGGATTGTTAAAACGGTCAATGTAATGTTTTTTTAATGCAATTTCAGTCCAATTTTGAAGCTAGTGCGGTTCGTGACGAACGATACAATCGCTCTGATGTGGGCTAACCGATTCCAGACAACATTTAGAGTTGAGCTCTGCTCTCAAGGAAATGCCAACTGTACCCAGGTAAAGGAATTTAAATTTATGATTTATGCGTACCAAAACTTTTATCTGAAAATGTTAGAAATTACTAAAATAATTTACTTTATTGTAAAAGTAGCTGTTTTCCGCGTTGAAAAATAAGATATAACGCTTGACACAATAAAATTATGTAAAGAAATATAACTCCTGACATACATTGACGTCTAATATTATACATTTGCCAAGCATTGGATCTTTTTTAGATATCTGGAGCTCGCGACTTCGAATATTTGACCTATATTTATCTGCCTAAAATTCCTCAGTGTCTCAAGACAAAGGTTTCCGACCAATCTGTGTTGCCGGTGATGATATATGGCGCTGAAACGTAGTCTCTAACTATGGGCCTCGTAAGGAAGCTCAATGTCGCTCAACGAGCTATGGAAAGGGCTATGCTCGGGGGTTACACTGCGAGATAGAATCAGAAATGAGGAGATCCGTAGACTTACGAAAGTTACCGACATAAGTCGGCGGATCAGTAAGTTGAAGTGGCAATGGGCATGGCATATAGTACGAAGAGCCGACGGCCGCTGGGGCCGCCGGAAGGTTCTCGAGTGGAGGCCACGTACCAGCAAGCGCAGCGTAGGACGTCCACCCACAATGTGGACAGACGACCTAATAAAGGGCGGTCAATGGTGGATCCAGGTCGCTTCCGACCGGTCCTATTGGAGAGTTATGGGGGAGGCCTATGTCCAGCAGTGGACGTCCTGCGGCTGAGATGATGATGATTATGATTTATCCTAAAATTATATTTTAACTTTTGGTGAGATTTTTTTAAATCGAATGAGTAGTTTAGAAGATTAGGTAGCTATTAGTATACAAACAAAAAAACATACAATCTTTTTACCTCCTTATAATATTAGTATAATATGTAAGTTCGTTCGTTTAATTCAACTGAATAAAACGAATAAGATACTGCGGCAACTACGAGATCAAAGATAATTTATTTATTTTGTGGGTTAATTTTTATCTAGGTATTACATTGACAGATGCTAAATAAAATATTATTTATATTTCAGATTTACTCATACACGGAAACAAATGGATGGATTGATATAATTCCGTTAATATTTAATAGTGCTGGAACTTCTTTTATTACTATTTTGCCACAGGTGAGTACCTATTTAATATTATTATTTTTTATTATACTTAATACGATTTATTTATATAATTTCAAATAACTTCATAATAAATTTTATTTTATTTTTATTTTATTTTATTTTATTTAATAGAAACACCAACAGTACATCAAAATTAGCTGTCACATACACTTATAAAGATATAAAAACACGTTTACATTTGTGTACCAATTACAGGTATTTACAGCTAGCTACATGTTACATGTTGTCATGAAAATTTAGAAAAAATAATAACAATGATAATAATCAATAATAAATACATATATCTACTTGAAACAAAACATCGTAAAAATGAAAGCAATTAATCAATATTTTTAGACCTTGAGAGTTTCCTTTTAAAACAATTCAAGCTGTCATGAAAAATATCAACCTCTAAGTCATTCTGAAGAGAATGGAAATTGGAAATCATACGATTGACCGGGGAGAACTTGCCCAAGTTTGTGCGTATTATGTCACAGGAAAATACCCTCGTAATAGGATATCTGGGTATAGCACGGGGCACCACCACAGATAGGAGATTCAAGACATCAGGTGTCGAGATAATTCCATTAGCTATTTTATGTAAGGTAACCGCATCCGCAATCACGCGTCGTTTCTCTAAAGACTGAAGTTTAAAATGCAGTAATCTAGAATTGTAATCCAGAGAAGGGGAACATTGTTTATCCTTATGAGCCAAGTATCTTGTAAAATTACGTTGAATACGCTCCAGCCTCACTATATGAGATCGATAGGAAGGGTTCCAAATTGGAGAGGCGTATTCTAAAACACTCCTTACCAAAGTTTTATATAGATATATCACCGTATTCACATTCGTAAAGTCTCGGCTGTTTCGTTTTATGAAGCCCGATAGTTGCGAAGCTTTTTTAGCTACAGTGTCTATATGTGAGATGAATGTAAGTCTGGCATCCAAAACCACCCCTAGGTCACGCACCGTATGGACCTCTGCAAGGGGGGTGCCACCGATGAAATACATTGATGGAACTTTATTTATTTTCCTAGTAAACTTGATATGACTACATTTATCAGCGTTGAGTTCCATGCCATTCCTTGCACACCAAAGGAGAACTGAATCCAAATCTTCTTGGATTAGTTTGGAGTCGTCATGAGTCTTTACAGCCCTATATAATTTGCAATCGTCAGCGAACAATGCACAGCGGGTATGGTGCAGACAATCAGCAAGGTCGTTCACAAATACCAGAAAGAGCACCGGGCCTAGATGGGAGCCCTGCGGCACACCGGATGTAGCAATATACGATTTCGAAGCAAAGCCATAAGCTGTAACCCTTTGTGTCCTGTTTCGTAGGTATGACCGGAACCATTCCAGAAGACTACCGTGCACGCCGTAATTTTGTAGTTTCTGAATAAGAAAATTATGATTTACCTTATCGAAGGCGCTGGAGAAGTCAGTGTAAATTGAGTCCACCTGACCCCCTTGGTCAACATATTTTGTTATGTAAGAAGTGTAGCCTATAAGATTCGACGTCGTGGATCTTCCATTACAGAAACCATGCTGCCCGGTTGCAACAAAATTTTTACAATAGGAACTAAACACTGGATGCACAACACGCTCCAAAACCTTTGAGAATACGTTTAGTATCGAAATTGGTCGGTAGTTTTGGACATTGCTTTTATTACCTTTTTTATAGATTGGTACTATATTGGCAACCTTCCACAAGTCAGGGAAAACTGAAGACTCTAACGACCTGTTGAAGATGATAGACAGAGGCAAAGCAAGTGCCTTACTAGTCATTTTTATGAAGTACGGTGTTATACCATCCGGCCCAGGACCCTTGTGCGCATCTAACGAACGCAAAATCCTGCAGACAATTTTTTCATCCGCCTTAATTGAACTGAGTGAAAGCTGCGGAAAAATATCTACACTAGGTATTTTCTCATCGGAAGCATCACCCCTATAAACAGAGGAAAATCTTTCGGCAAACAAATTGCAAATATCATCGCCAGAGGAGGCAGTTTTGTCGTCCAATCTCATAACACTAGGTAAGTCCGTGGAGTCCTTACGCTGTCGATTGATGTATGACCAGAATTTTCGTGGATTCTTCGGCAAATCTGATTCAATGGATGCTATATAGTTTGCGTGACATGATCTTACAAGAGTGTTTACACGTTTCTTTGCTAGTTTTAACTCATAGATATCTCTAGGATTACCAGACAGTTTTACTTTCTTTCTTAGCTTCTCCTTTTCAGACATTAACTTAAGTAAAGTGGAAGAAAACCAGACAGGCACCTTGCGTTTTTTGTTAATTCTTCGGTGGAAAGGCACGTAATTTTTAATTAATTTATTAATAATTTTGTAAAATTCGGAAACCATGTCGTTGACATTACCAAACCCGGACAAATCCCCCCTCCAGTCAATTGCAAGAAGTTCTTTATTTATAAGATTATAGTCAGCTTTACGGAAATTGTAGTTAGCATAATAATTCCTTTTGAGAGAAATAACTGAGTCAAGTTGTACTTTTATTTTCAAGGCAGGGTGATGCTTATCCAGTCTACTTATTGCATCACAATCAATACTACTTATAGTTAAATTAGGCAAATTGCTTATTACTAAATCTAAAATCTTACCGTTGCAGTTTCTAATGTTATTAAACTGATTGAGACTATTGTGTGACAAGAAGTCAACCAGAGAAAAACCCAAACTATTGTTATAATTACAAGGAGATAATTGAGAACAGCTACCACTTGAATTCCAATTTATAAATCCCAGGTTGAAATCGCCGAAGATAATTGTTTCAGTGTCATGCGAGTTCATGACTGAAGTTACATTGTCCAATACAGCGTCCAGAACATGTGACGTCACCGGTGGTGGGATGTACAATGCACAGAGTAGGATATCCTTTACCACACCATTTACAGTCGCTTTTAATGCCACCCAAAGATCCTCGTATTTGCTTTCAAAGTCTTCCAAACGCCGTGATGACAGTGCCCTGGACACGGCGATGAGCGCTCCACCACCAGACTTCCCCGACAGATGAGTTGAGTTACGATCGCGCCTATAGATGGCGTACGCGTCACTGAAGACCTCGCTATCTTTTATGTTTTCGTCTAACCAGGTCTCAGTGGCAACAATTATGTCATAATTGTATTGCAGAGTGTTAAGTTTTATATCTCGTAATTTCGTCTTCATTCCTCTAAAATTTTGATAATATACGTTGAATGTTACTAATCAATGTTAAGGTCTAGTTTAACTACTGTAGACACTGTTACACAGACACATAATTTTTTAGCGAATCGTAGCTTTTGATGTGGATTGCCGGAGATTTATCGTCTTTTCTTATTAAGATTCGACCATTTCTTACCCACACGTATTTAATGCCCTTGTCCTTAGCCATAGCACGCGTTTTTGCATGGAGGGTTTTGTAGTATGGAGACAGATGTTCCGAGACAAAAATACGGCTTTTATTGCCGCCGTAACCCAAGTGGGAAGAATTGAGTCTATCATTTAAGGATTTCCTGTTAAATTCTGAGACCGCAGCTATAATACCATCTCTGGCACTTGTACACCTCAATTTATATATGACAGCCCTAGGTCTATTGGACTTGTCATCCATTTTTCTCACTCTCGTACTAGACATGATCTCATTGTCTTCCATAGGATACGCCACGGCATTACACAGTTGTTTAAGAACTAGAGGCAATTTTTCAGATTTGTTCTCAGGAATACCATTTATTTCTATGTTATTTTCGCGTGTGTGGAGTTCAAGTAGGTTCAGCCTTGAGGAGAGGTCATTAACTGTAGTTTGCAAGTTGACATTGTCACTCTTTAGAGCTGCAATTGTTTCTTTGGAGTTCCAGTTTTATTTCATTAAATAAAACTGTAATTTTCATTTCTTATTCTACATTACTGGAATACTTTTATCTTCTACTGTTTGATATTTTGATAAATTCATAAAAACATGTTATTTCTATATCTGATATTTCCAAGGATTTTAAATAAATAAAACTATGACTTTTGTTGATATAGCTATAAAATGTTACACAAACCTATATCTGATCGCCGTAATATTATTTTCTTGAACACCGATCTTTCTTTTCAAGACAGTGAACGGTGTTCGGTACAGGCAAATTGTAGAAGTATCGGAAAGCACAGGGACAGCGCAGTCACGAACCAATATATCAGCAACAGTTCTCGAAATATTACTCTGGACTGCAGACGATGTTATGTAAGTAAAACAAAATTAAATGTTTCAATACATACTTACCTATATTTTTTCAGTAACAAAATCATATCATACTCTATCCAAAGCTTATTATGTCGGGCGTGTAAATGAGGTATTTTGTTTTTGTTAGAATACTTAAGGGCAAAGAATTAAATGCACTTGTCGATTAACAGTACAGTTTAATGAGAGATAAGGCATGCCCAATGAATTAGTTACAAATAATTTTGTAAAATCATCGTTTTATAAACTGTAAACCTTTTTGCCATTTCAACAAGTATGTCGCCAATGCGTTCAAGGTTTGCGTTGAGGGGTAATCCTTGCTCGGCGTTCCAATATAATCCGGGGAAATTCCTGCAAAGCACCTTGCAGGTTTACTTTCTGCAGATTTGGGATGTTATGGTAAAAATATAAAAAAAGTATTCTTCTCCTCAAAAAACAGATGGTACACAGCAACGCACGAAGACGACTCGGCCGAACAACACATCTACAATGTTACCGCAAATGGTGTCAATACTTGTTTCACGTGTAACATTATACGAAACGATGGTGAACAGTGCCTTTTCAATACTGCTATCATTAGCCCAGATGCTGAACACATCACAATCAATTGCGCAGGACCTGGCATTCCACAAATTTTCATTTATCGCACTGTAAGTAACCGCATTTAAAATTAATTTAGATGCAACGTGAAAAGAAATTGGAACTATTGTATTTCTATTCTTTTATGCGCTCTAATGATGGTATAGTGGATAACTTCTGTGTGGGAATGGTCATCGTTTAAAAAAAAATATAAAAGATATATACGTTATGTATATTCCAAAATAATCCTTTTTAATCGATAAAGTGTTACTTGTAGGTAAAAAAAATTTAAAAGTATTTTATCAAACCGTACAAGGAATGTAACAGATGATTAATAAAAAATCTTTTTATAAAGTTTTCTTTTTTTAAATTTTTTAATTTTCCTCCAAGCAAAAATTCCTCACATAAATGTTTAGGGTACTTTCCCTACAAATTTGTCTTTGTTATTTCATTTTACATTTTCTAATAAAAAATTCCCAACAAAGTAATAAAAAAAAACAGGAATATTCACCGAAAACTAAACTAATATTTTAACATTTTTTCTATAGAATGGAACCCAAATAATTTTATGGAATGACAATGCAGCAGTGTTTGAATTGGCACGCAATCGAACTTTACCGGAAACAATACAAACATCAGTTTCAGTGGTTGATGGATATCCAGACGCAGATGTATTATTACAAGTTCCGGAAGGATATCTAAATCGGACGGATGTACCACTCTTAGTTTATGTGTAAGTATACTTTTATTAACGTACGGTCTTTAAAGAAACATAAGTTCAACCAAGCGTCATAAATCGTATAAAATTGATAGCCCGGATAGGCGAGCGGCTGACGTTAAATAATAGCCTAATCGTCAATGTAGAGTATATAGTAAAGCCAAGAAAATGCTAACAATGTAAACAAACCCGGCCCTACCTCTACCCTCTTCTGTCTGTCCTTAACCCTTGCACGAAGCGGCCGGCGCTATCTGTTTCATGGTATAGGAAGGAACCTTTGAAATTTTGACAACCTTTGAAAGTTTGTTTAGTTAGCTTTAATTCCCTAACACAAGACTTTGGGTGCGTCTGCAAAAGGTCTAAAATTCTAGGTTGACAAGTCTCAATTGTTTTAGAATGCAATAAATATTATTGTTAATAACGCTTGGAAGAATTTGAACACAAAGGAACAAAGGAACAAGCGTTTGTGGTATTACTTGAATAAATTAAAATTAGTACTCCCACATGATTTACACATGTATTTCCCTTTACAGTAATAGGTACCTGGTTCATTAGTGAAATGTGCGGTTGTATATTGCTCCCCTTTGTCGTTCAGTCAGGCGTTATTGGATACTAAGTACATAATATCAAAATATTGGCCTTTTTAATGGTCCCGAGGGCGTATAATGAGCTCTTTATTACAACATTTTTTTTCAGGAATGCTGGCCCTGATACAGCATTGGTAACAAAGAGATGGCGCGTGGATTGGGGAAGTTCCTTAGTCAGTCGATATGGAATTGCGGTAGCTCAAATCGACGGTCGTGCGTCAGGTCGAAAAGGAGTGGACAATATGTTTGCAGTAAATCAAAGGCTTGGAACAGTTGAGGTGGACGACCAAATTGAAGTCACACGGTACTTATTGTAACATTCGTATTGATGCTGTCACTGTTGCGATCATATTGATTTGCTTAACCTAAGTTTGCAGACCAATAATTCATAATAATTTTCTACCACAGATACCTCCAGAATCTGCCGTGGGTTGACAGTTCCCGAACATGTATCTGGGGTTGGTCTTACGGGGGTTATGCGGCTTCACTAGCTCTGGCTCGAGGTGGCGACGTATTCAAATGCGCAATCGCTGTAGCACCAGTGGTTGATTGGCGTTATTATGGTAATTATTAGACTTAGGTACATCTAGGTATTTACTCTCATCAAAATTGTTTAGATAGAATTATAAAATACATGATAGATATCACAAAATGGTTTGGAGACATAGAAAAGAACATGATGTTATTTTATGTTTGGTCCATGTTACCTGTTATGTTCCAAATTATATGGACTTATAAGACTTAATACGAAAACATCAAAATGAGTGTACAAAAATATATAAATGTATAAAAATATATGTGTATATAAATGTTTTATATTAATTAATGCAGTCCTCCATTTTATTAATATTTAAATTCTGCATTTCTAAGAAATTTCTAATTTTAGTTAGTTTATACTTGTAAACACTGCTAACAGATATAAAAGATGTGGTTTTACCATTTAGATATGTTTATTTAAATAATTAAACATAGTTAAACCATGTATATTATATATCTGCAAAGCAATAATAGACCCATAATTTAAATTTTATTTATGATTAATACCTACAACGTTATCCTTTTTTTAAACTTTTTTTTAAATTTTTGCTTCATTTTTTTAACAGAAATAATATTTATTAGCTTTTTTTAAATAGATATTTTTCTTTAACTGGATACAAAATAAAAATAACACCAAAAACTTTGTCTTTTTAGATACTATATACACAGAACGTTACATGGGCACGCCAGAAACTAATAGCGTTGGCTACACGAACTCATCTCTATTGACTGATGATATGGTACTGTATTATTATTGTTATCATTTCTTACATGACCATAAGGCTGGCCAAAAAGTTCATTATAAAAAAAATGGAAAAAACATTAAAAAGTAATATCTAATTTTGTTAGTAGCATTTTAAAATAAAAAAGAAATCTAAACTTTTATAGCCAGTTTAGATTTCTTTTTTATTTTGTAAATCTTGACATCCTTTTATTTGATTATTATTTTATCTATACTAATATTATAAAGAGAAAATATTATTTCTAATGATTTAAACTTAAAAACTACTGGACCGATTTTAAGAATTCTGTCACCTATAGAATGCTACATTATCAGCGAGTAATATAGGCTATGTTTTATAAATTTACGCGGATAAAGTAGCATGCAACAGATAGTAAAATACAGACAGAATACAGAATTTAGAAATAACAGTTTATATTTTTAATTTTTTATGTATTTTTTCAACAATTATGAAAAAGATAGTGTATGTCACATTAAAATGTGATTGGAACGAGGAGGAATATTTGTTAAGTGTTAAAATATATTCAGGTGGAGGCCTTCAGAGACAAGAATTATTTCCTAGTCCATGGAATAGAAGACTACAACGTTCACTATCAACACGCCATGTTGCTCTCCAGACGTTTACAAAGAAGCAACATCTATTTCGATCAAATGGTAATTTATTCTCGATTTTGTAACCTCAAGTAATCTGTGGTTTATATTTGTAGTTTGTGTACACACACAGATCACTCTAATACTAATTTGTATCATAATAATGCATGAATACCAAAGCAAAACAATAAATCGTATATAAAAATAACTTAAAATCATGTAGATGCCATCTAATAGGTAATTTTTATTTTACTTAGATTAGTTGTTGTATAATGAATCAGATCTGAAATTTATTTTATCCTACTAATATTCTAAATGTGTATTGCAAGAATGCTTTTTAAAAAAAAAGATTGCGGAACCCAGTGTGATCTCTCACTACTTATTTACTCATGTAACTGGGATTATCAATTAAAATTTTTATATGAACATCTCTTTTGACAGAGTTATACCGATGAAGCCAATGGATTAAATGGAGTTTTACACCATTTGTACGATGCAATAGAGGATTTCTTAAAGGAACACCTTAATTTGTAATTTAATTACTTAAATAAATCGATTTTTATTTGTTCTTATTTTATTTATTTTATAGAAAACTAGTGCCCCGTTCACGGCTTCGTCCGGGGTGCAAGATTTATACATACAAACCGCCCCTGTTTATCTCTATTTCCATAGGTGAAAACCGCATCAAAATCCGTTGCGTGGTTTAGGAGGAGTTAGCGGCTATACAGACAGATGTTGAAAGCGCCTTGTCTATTAGATTTTTTTTTAAATATTAAGTTGAATTTTCGTTTTGATATTTTTATGCCAAAAGGTGATGTCCTGGCCAATTAGATAAATAGCCAAATAAATCCCTGAGACCGTATGGTCGCCTTCTTTTCCCGTTGATAAATGAAACATTTAAATGAATAATTCATTTCTATTTTTTGTAGGCCTCAGGCATTTTTTGTATGGCTGATGGACCACGGCTCCTTTTTTAACCGCTTTTCATGCAAACATCTCTAAACATTTGCCCAAGAATTTCGTCAGTTTACCAATAGTTGAAGTTCACTGAAGTTGCCATTAGTCGATTTACTACTAGTTATAGATATAGATGACATTGATGTCCTGTCCATAAATAGTGAATTTTTTACAGAAACTTCAACGTTGCGTAGAACTCTAAATCTCACTCATATCTAAATTCTATATTACAAAAAATATTATACTAAACCCAATTTTCCTGTGAGTATACGTCAAACCCAATTTATCAAAATAAACATGTCGCGTTTCAAATAATATTTGTACGGTATTCATATAAAAATGAAGAAAACGCGAGTCATCGTTGTATTGTAGGCACATTTGATAAGTTAAAAGCATAAATTGCCTCGGCGAAGATAAATCCATTAACTTTCAAAATAAGAATCACTCAGGCTTATAATTTGATTCGGTTGTATTATATTACTAGCAGGCCGCTCCCGGCTTCGCCCGAGGTGCATTTATTTTACGTAAGAACTTTCCCTGATTATCCCTCTATCCATGAGTGAAGACAGAATTAAAATCGGCCCAGCCGTTCTCGAGGTTTGCGCTTAGCAACACATTTAGGGATTCATTTTTATATAATAGATTTTCATAGAAAGGTACTTTTTGTACAATACTTTTTATTTAACAGTTAATTTAAAAACTTCTGTGAACTATCAAGACTATTGTTTCGTGTTTCTGTCTCTGCCCAATAAAATCATACTAATATTATTAATGTGAAAGTTTTTGAGGATGTTTTTTTTTTTCACGCAAAAACGGCTTAACGGTTTTGGATGAAATTTGGCAGACATATAGTTCATTACATGGATTAACATATAGGATACCTTTTTTTTTCTGAAAAAATAATTGGTTCCCGAGGAATGGTCTAAAAATATATCTCAGACCTAATCTTTTATCTCAGTTTGGCAGCAGTAATAGAGCAGTGGGTCTTAAAAACGATGTATATTATGTTAGTTAGAATCCCAGACCTTTGAGTGTATTAAAAACAAAAAGTAATCGTTTAAGTCTTTTAATTTAAAGCTTTACAGTTCCAATTTGTTACATAGTAGGTGTACTCAAGAGAACTGTTCCACCAGAAATCGAACTAGAAAAAAACATACATTTCAAAAAACTAAGTTACAAACTGTTCAATTAAAAGTGTAAGAACAACACAATTTTACCTGCAACACTGTTACAGTACGTTTGCAATTCAAATGAAGTTAACAACTTAACCATCTATTTTTAAAGTCCTCTCGTTAATTTCCTGACACTGCTAAAGAATCCAGACAAGTTGTAGATGATTCAGTAGTTAAAACTTTGAATAAGATAACATTCATTCTTAGCAGGCTACAGTTGGTTTTGGCATAATTATTGATTGTATGTTGCTTGTATGTTATTAATGTTTTGTATAACTATACATAAAATATACGAGTAATCTTAATGTACTGGGTTAATATGTGGACACCATCTAAATTTTTATATACGAGTATATCGAAATATACAAAAATTTGGACTTGTAATTTTGTACCAACCTATTGTAATCTTTGATGAATGTAAAAAATATGTATTAAAATATTATTGAATTTTTTATTTAAATGTCGTCAGACAGGCTGTGCTGAAACCCATACATAAATTTAAGTAATAAAAGTTAACAAAAACAATAAGCTAAGTACACTTGTACTTCCCCGTTTCCCCTAAAAATATTAAGTTATAAATTAATGTATGTTGAATATGCCTACTGCTTATCCTTCACTTCACGTGTACCTACAAGAAGTTTCCCTGTAAATTCTCCTTAATTAGAGACGTCAATCTGGCTGTTTTTATTCCTCGTTCCTTCAGAGTATACTAATGTGCCGATTTCTATGTACGATTAAGCCGAATGATCTGCCCTAAATTTCGTTGAACAACAGTTTGATTAAAGAAATGTTATGTGTCCTGTCAGGATGCTTGATTACTTTTTTTTTAATGAAAAATCTCAACACGCAGGCAGACGGTCTATTTATTTGATTGTAAGTGGTTACCGTCGCCTACTAGCCTTTTAACACATGGAACGCCAACGGTGCACTGCTGTCTTTAAATTTAGAACCTAGCCACTCTGACGTCTTTACATTAAAAAAATGCATATCAAAACCGCTACACCGTTCGTCTCAAGAACATTTCTCTGAATCTTGATCATGCTTACCACATTTCCCAAATCTTCATTGACACTGTTCAGCAGCTCCCAGGAACCTCTTTACCCAATGTTTCTGACCCCAGTGGGTAATGCTCTACCGATAAAACAACCGACAATTCATCGGGCGGAATAAAATGCGTGCGTCAAGTACTAGCTTGAGTTCTAAATTCATATGGAATCCACCCCAGAGGTATGATGATTTAAATATATTACATTTAATATTTGAATGTAATTATAAAATTAATATCATATATAGTTTAAGATATTTTTAAATAATTATACCAATAATTATTGCCTAATAACTTCTGTTATCAGGCAATAATTAGACAAAATTCTGTTATTAGACAAAATTGCGTAATCTCTCATAAAGAGCCATTTTATACAACGCGACGACCATTGATTTCATTCTACGTAAATTTATCCTAAAGGTTTTTTAAGTCTTGTCAGGTCTATGGGGAAAATGTTATGAATGGATGTTCATTGCAAACACAGTTTTTCCGTTGAAATATAATTCCGACGGCGGCGGGCCTGAGGCGGTCGCAAATCATCGCAAAATGATTTATGACTTGATTTTGCGAAGATATTTCATAGTAACGTTCCATCAACATCAACATCATATTCGAAGGTGCTATAATTTTTAAAAAATATTAACCTTTCCTTGTGACCACGTCTGCTTATCTGCATAAATAAAATTATATCCTATTGTTATTTTAATTATTAATTATACTATGGTTAGTTTCATCAAAGTTCGTTCTGCTTTAGTATGAATAACTGTGTATTAATTTATAACTACGTGCTTAGGTAGAATTCAATATTGATTTTTTTTTTTCAAATATTGATCTAAAGTCGACTATTATATTAATTACTAGCAACTCGCTGCCGGCTTCGCTCAGGATGCAATTTTTTATATACACAAACCTTCCTAGTTTAACCCTATTCCCATAAGTGAAAACCCTATTAAAATCGGTTGGGTGGTTTGGAATTAGTATAGCGAGAAACAGACATGACAGACATCAAATTATACTATTTAAAGGAGATCATTTACTAGTATATATTACTTGCTGAACCCGGCCACGCTTCGCTGTGGCTCAGTCAGCATCGTTCCACGGTTGTCATAATAACGGTCAACGTGTGAAAATTATGTTTTTTTTTAATTTAAAAAGGAAATCAAATTCCGTTGGAATTTTGGGAAAAAGTATATTATAAGATTACTCCGCTGTTTAAATGCTATGCTAGTTTCGAATTCTTGAAGCATACAAACCAATATAACATTTTTATATATACCTATAGATTATATACACAAATACTATTTATGAAAATTATGACTCACTAGTTTATTCGTATCAATAACGTTTAAGTCAGAAAATGTATATCGAAATGAAAAATCGAATGCATCATTGAGCAGCGTTTTCTCTTGAGTTTCATCGGTCGTTGCGACACTTGCGACCCAGTTGCGACCACATGGCGAGTGGCGTGGATATGTCAGATAGCGTACGACACTGACAAATTGGACGACAGGTGGCGGCGTGACCCTTTCTTTCTTCAAACATGATTAGTAGCGAGACGTGGTGGTGTGATGCGAAAGCAGATTTTTTACACATTAAGTTCAATTCAGAGTTGTCAGGCAATAGATGTTTTGCTAGAATTAAGAGCAAACCATCTTAATCTAGAATTAAGGTGGTTTGCTCATTTGTAGTAAATACTAATGCAGACTATATTTAGTTTAAAAGGAAAACATTATCAAATTAACAATCGGTTCAGTAGTTTTTGAGTTTATTCATTACAAACAATAACACAAAAATACCAATTTTCGCCCTTTATAATATTAGTAGGTAAAGATTGCCTATGTTTTGTTCAACGACAACAACAACATTTAGTGATAAAAAATAAAAATCTTTCGCGTTTTTTAATATTACCTAGTAGGATTGTGTGAATGAATGGATTGGTATTCTGAAACTCTCAGATAAAGAAAAAAACGACAATAAGTATAATAGTAATATTACTGGTAGTATTCATGTGAGACTAAAAACATTAATTATCAATTTTATATAAATATTATTATACAGTCAGCAAAATAAATATACCTATTGCATTTATTTGTTGTGTACGTATTTGTTACGTAAGATTAATACTATCATGCGGATCTAGCTTTTCATTTAAATGGAGATTGTTTAAGAGATCTTGAATAATGATTGTGTGCGGTCGTTAGCTGAACGATATTTTATAAAGTTGTCGCATTACATCCACCTGTTTCGGAAAGTTTTCTGTGCTTAATGACCTTCACTTGAGCTGAAGTTCCAAGTGTCTACTTTTTTACATTTTTAAGGTAGAGATGAAACTATTTTCTACTAAAATACCCAACTATTTAATGAGTCCTTTGATTTACTTTGTAGATACCTATATAATACTAGTGCTTCGCTCCCGGCTTCGCCCGAGTTCACAATAAAAACTATCCTATCTTATAAGTTGGACAAAATTACACATAATTACGTAATTTTATCAAAATCGGTTCAGTAGTTTAGGAGTTCATCGCGAACAAACATGTGACACGTAATTTTTATATACCTACTAGTGGCCCGCTCCCGGCTTCGCCCGGGGTGCTTTTTTTGCAATCCAGCCGATAAATTACTTTAAACCGCCATCTGTGAGAACCTTATGGAACTCACAGATAAATAATTGGTGTATTGAATAAGTATCAACAGATGGCGTTATGTTAATAATATTATATAATTTGCAAAAAAATAATAAACAAAATGAGATATAAACTATCCTATCTTTTAAGTTGGACCAAATTACATATAGTTACGAAATTTTATCAGAATCGGTTCAGTCGTTTCGGACTTTATCCCGAACATACATCGTGACACGAGATTTTTTTATATATAGATACCTATATAATATATGTATTATTGATGGTGTGTAATCCATTTACAAGCTAACAAGCTACAAGCTGGTGCCCGCAACTTCGTCCGCGTTGAAGAATGAAAAATATAATACCTGAGAAAGTATCTGACATCTTAATCGCAGTGACAACAGTGGCGTCAAATTTTTTATATTTTTGACGATCCCTCGGAAAACTTTCATTTTTTTTAAGGATAATAAGTATCCTGTATGTTAATACGGATAATAAACTATCTGTGTGCCAAATTTCATCGTAATCTGATAAGCCGTTTTTGAGTGAAGGAGTAACAAACATTTTAGGGCACAGAGGTACCCAATAATCTTTTCACATTTATAAATCCACTCGGTTAAGTACTAAAGTTTCACTGATGGGGTTAAGAGGTAAAGTGCAAAGGGCAAGAAAAGGGGTAAGGTGGTGTAATTAAAAAAAAAAATTCTTAAAATAGATTTAGGTATGCCTCAATCTATTTTAATACCATGTTAAATAAATTAACCTTTATGTATATCACTCGTTATGTTACTAATATGTTAATTATTAAACACACACCAGCTATGTTTACAAAGCTACGTCTCGTGCAAATTAGATTAGTAACTTAAACATCAGCACAGACTTATAAACAAACAACTTTGATCCATGTTCTATTTATGCACAAGGAATATTTGTTCACTGGTTCTAAGTGACAACACACAAGTCTGAGTTATCCAAATAATAATCAAAACGCATTCTTTTACAAGTGGTCAAAGACGAGAGTCCATTCTCTTACAGAAGACCATTGGTGAAACCACATTTGTACTATGGAATGCAACGCACTTGTTGCACCTATGGCGTAACTTGTATTATAGGTGACGGTAGGCTGACGGCAAGTGGACTGTCAGCCTGTCTAACGATTTTACATAAAAAACTCTTAAATAGTTATGACTTTTTTACTTCCTGCTAATGGGCTGATTTTGGCAATTAGTCTTACGAGCTTTTGTTGCCAAACAATCCAGCCAATTCAGCTACCGCAGTTCTGCTTAGATCTGCACCAATGGTACTAGAGCAACTACATCTCATTTCCGAGTGTGCGCATGTAGCTTCCCGCATTAGTTCCAATGTACTACGGTATTCCAGATAAGGTTTCACTGGTTGTTATGCAGCTTCTACATAAAAGTATGTCCATTGCTTCAAAAATAAAAATGATTTTCGTTTAATGGTTGGTATTCGGTTACTACTTTTCTTTTTTTCTACGTACAGTGGCGTAGCTTGCTCTAGATGGGCCCTGTATGAAATTTGTAGCGTTGCTTGTGTTATAGGCGACGGTAGTTCATACCATCAAGTCAGTCTGTCGACCTTGACATAAAAAAAGATCTCGGCCAAATTGGCGTGCGTGCATAGATAACACCAGGGTCACCAGGATTCCTTCATCATCAAGTTACTAAGCCGAGTTTATGGACTACGATAAGATATCACTGGAAATTAGATTGAGAACATTCCTTATAATATCTAAATTAAAGGCACTTTAAGCCCTACTGTCACCTTCCCAAAAATATTTAAAGATATTAAATGTTAATGAACAAT
Organism: Synanthedon andrenaeformis; assembly: GCA_936446665.2. Classification (NCBI taxonomy): domain Eukaryota; kingdom Metazoa; phylum Arthropoda; class Insecta; order Lepidoptera; family Sesiidae; genus Synanthedon; species Synanthedon andrenaeformis. The sequence continues at coordinate 3,367,213 of OW387781.2, read as the reverse complement.
TTACTAAAGTGAAAATTAACTCGATGTTAATTATCCACATACGGCTAACTTTGTTCTAATTAATGTTGAAGAGTTGTTGTCAGTGCTGACAAAGCTGGCGTCGGATGAAGATGTATGGACCACTTTATTCAAACAATGACCAAAAGTAATTAATTACTTTTTCGGGATTTCACACCTAAAAAGGAAGAACCGGACCCTTATGTGAACGCTGCCATCCGTTGTGTACGGTCCTACTATTGGTAATAATGGGAGTTTTCGTTTCCCATGGTCCTACTAGTCATAATTTTATGACACATATATGGAAGCGTTGGGGTAATTCCCCTTGAAATTATGAATTGGGCAAGAAGCACAATTGTAGGAAAAATTGGAAAATCATTATTTTGTAATTGTATGATATCGAAACTGTAATATAATATGAATATGTGTATATTAACGCAATGCGTAGCCTGTAAGGGAGGAAAGTTGTCCTTTAATGTCTATTAGACAGGATCCGAAGACAGGTCGTCCTTAACCCATTTGTTTTCTCAGACGTAAAGAATATTTTATCAATTGTTATGTGAGAAAATAAACCGCAAATATGCTCGTCATGGATATCCCTAAAAAACCAGCTGGTATGTTGCGTCCTTCTTTATTACACTGCACCCGTCATGAATTACAATTAAATTGCCTTTGAAATTTGAATATGTTGAAATTGAAAAAAGATTTTTTTTTTAAATTAAGGATATCCATGAGCATATTTCAATAGGCTACACAATCGCGATTTACTTTGTCATAGATAACAATTGATAAAATATATACTTTTCGTCTGGTAAACAGATGGATAAAGGACGGCCTCCTTCGGATCTTAAACCAATAGGAATTTTTATTAAAAACAAACAAGAATTGCACTGCCGATTCTGTTACAATAAAGGGTAGGGATTTGTATGCGTATGATAATAATTTATTATATGATCAACTCAAATAAAATTTTTCCTGTATTTCCTTTTTTCCATATTAATTTGTATAATAAATAGCTGAAAACTTAAGGAAGAGATTAGAGGTAGAAAAAAGACTCCAAAAGAAATGTCATCAAGTAAGTAAAATCAATGACAGTATAATCATCACCCACACAATAAAATCTGGTATGCGCGATACTTTCGGCAGTTTGCAAGCACGCATACCAAGATAATTATGAATGTAACATTGAAACGTGTGAAATGAAAAAAAAAAAAGTTTCCGTGATAATGGATAAATTTTACTCCCTACCACACCATTCAAATAGGTATGCGTGACCTTTCCGGCTAAAAATCATTGGTAGGCCGGGTTTTTTCTTGATGAACATTATTTCGCACAAAATTCTATATGAGATTGATCAAAATCCGTGATGACGGGAAAAAATTATGGAAATTTAATAATATATAATTTATTTAAAATATTTCCGGCCAACCAAATCCACGCCGACCAAGCAAATCTTGTTCGTCTAAGTGTTAACTTTTATTTTTTATTAAAAATTTTAGTATCCGTAATCACGGGGCTTTCAGGATTGGTGCCTCCTCACCTATTACCTTCTGTACATGCGTAAGATTTATGTAATCATAAATCCCAATTTGAATTTCAAAAATGTTAATTATTTACAATAATGTTAGGTATGTACATGACTAGTTTAAACTTTGACCGATGATAAGCTCAATGACTGAGTTTGTTGCCATGATAAGAACTAGCGAAATATTTGAGATGATAACTTATACATATTTAAACGATGCGGCTAACTCAAGAGCACTAGTGTATAGAAGACACGTGAGTTAGTTGTTCTCCAAAACAAATCAAAAATGAATAGTGGGTATTAAATACCTATGATAAAGTTATGGAAATTATAATTTTTAAATTAAATTTTAAAGTTTGGCTAATAATTTTTATGAAATTATTCTAGATATAAAAGCGGTTCTAAAAGAAGACAACGCGTTAATTCTATGTTTCAACGGATGTCTCTCTATTCGTTTTGAAGACTGTTGGTTAAGAGATCACTGCAGGTAAATTTTTTAACTTTACCTCATAAACAATCTATATGTAATTACATTTGACTTTCTTTAGTTGATATATTACTAGTTAAAAATAGTGAAACAGTTAATTTATTCATTAAAAAGGTTACATTGAAACACTTTAAATGGTTATTTTATATTTTTACCAGATTTTCTAAAAAAATAGTGAAGCCCCCCGAAAATCTCTCTTAATCGCAAAGTTAATCTAATTACATTATGTTGAAACTTGAACCTATAATTAAAATTACTATTTCAGATGCTCCACATGTTATCACGCCAATACATTCCAGAGAGCTCAATACATATTAGACATACCAGAAGTAAAAATTATTAAATGTGATTACGACAATTCTGAATTGCGTATAATATGTAAGTGTTTGGTGGTTTCTCGTATTTTTATTAAAACGTAATGAGTCTTAAATTCATGACAAACTTATTGAATTTTGAATCTATTGGTTGTAAAAATAAAATTGATTAATAACATATAGTTGAAATATACATAATGATTTTTTGTTTTACAGTGAATAAGGTATACCAGGTAACCTAATCCCTTATGGAATCCTTGTCTCCTATCAATGTTGACAAAGCACTTACAACCAACTGCCGTCAAATGAACCGCCAGCTTTACGCTTAAAAACTTATAAAATATTTTAATAAGTTAAATAACATTTTAGGGAGTGATAAGCATGAGTCAACTTACAAATCTGATTTTCTAATCAAATTTGACTATAATTCATGGATCGAAAGCAGAAGATTAAAACCAAAGGTGTGGACTGATAATCAAGTTGCGGATATAATATGTAGAGAGCCAGTCGAGAATTTTCTTAACTCCGTGGAGGGATCAAAGCGTGTATTTCAATCGCTCTTAAAGTATGGAATAGCTGTTGTAGATGGGGTAAGTTATATGTTTAATCGGAAATGTTTTCTAAGACGTGCCTAAATTTACTAGAATTGTCTTTTGAAATAACTCCTCTTAAGATTCAGTGCGTGAGTGATATAATTATTATAGTTCAAATTTGGATAACGCTTTGGCTAATATTTGTGTAAATTTCCATTCTTCAGAGCATCTCTTTTTAAAATTTAAAAAGTCTTTTGTATTAGACTTAGATACCAAAATATCTTGGTATACATACTTACTTAAAGATATTTATCACTTAATTATGATATGACTTCAGGTCGAACCTACTCTAAAAGCAACAGAGACTGTATGCAAGGCTTTAGGCGGTGTTCAGCACACGATGTTTGGAGGGATGTGGACATTAATTGCTAACGCTGAGCGCGCTGATACTGCCTACACGACATTGCCTTTGGAAGCGCATAATGATAACACATACTTTACAGAAGCAGCCGGGTAACTTACCATTTGGCACAAAATTTATTACGTGAATTAACGTAGTTATAAGATATTTTTTATCCTGAAAAAAAAAAGGAAGGTTCCCGTGAGATCGTCTAAAAATATTTTTTTAAAATTGGCGCCACCGTCGTCATAGCGATAAAGATGTCAGGCATTATATTATTCATATTCATAGCACCAGCTTAGTTTCTATTAGATAGAAACGAACGTTTTTCACTGTTGCAAAATTCATTATGATTTGCACAATAAAGGAGTTAGTTATTTTTGCCCAAGTGTCTTCTATCTGCGTGACCCACTTCATCCGGGGGCCTTTCCGTCATTATTATTTCAGAGGCTATTCGAAAAAGCTTTCGCTTGTTGGTTGCTTTCAAATCCTGTTTAGCAATACGTTCACGGTTGCGCACCCTTTCACCCCATACTATACGTGCCAAAGACTTCATGAACAATAGCAGACGAAATATATAAAGACCTTTGAGATCGCATCGCATCAAGCACACACTGAGCAAATAATAACTTACTATTTGAACGTTATATCGTGAATTTTATGACTTTTATTATGATCCAGCTGGTGCCGTCGACTTTGTCCTCCTTGAAAAATAAAATATAGTATACCTAACTGAGAAAATATATGAGTAATATAAAGCTTGACATATTCATTGTTGTTATACTTTTGCTAAGCATTGGATTTCTATTTATAGATGATCCTTTGGAAATATTTTTTTAATGGATGATGGTACCGCATATCCTTCCTTATCCCTGACTGTATCCCATATTCTCTTTCCCTGACAACGTGTATGCTAAATTTCATGGTGATCGGTTAAGTAGTTAGGGTGTGAAAAGGTAACAGACAGACAGACAGAGTTTTTCTGTCAAAATTATAATTTAAGTATGGAAGAATCGCCCGTTTCATCAAATGTGCCTAGTGTATCCCCGACTGGCAAGGATAAACGGATTTTTTCCTTTCCACGGGTGGGGATAATAGGGATAATGCGAATACTCACATATCTGACAGACAGGCTGACGGTGTCCTCTTGATGGTAGGACGGACAGTCACCTATAAACACTAGCAACACCGAAGTTCATCTAAGATAAAGATATTTTGGATAACTTTATCCGCATTGACCCTGATAAGAAAAAGTGATGATAGCAAGTGGGTTTTGGTATCCGTTATTTACACATAGAAATATTTATAACTGAACCCTTGCTGTTATTTGAAAATTTTATTAAGGTTTATTGTCGCTTATCTCATAACAGGTCATCCAATATATAAACCAAATATAAACAGTGTCATTTTGCATTTGCTTGTTTAAGAACTCAATGAGAAATTATTAGGGCGTCAATAATGATGTCTTAACCAGTCCAAATAAAACTTGAGCAATGAATGACTTCTCAACCATATGTATTTTTATTTTTTACAAAATTCACGAGAAAATTAAGCCATATATAATGCCCTTTGAGTTTTCTTTCGAACAAAGGCCGCGTGGCGTAGCGGCTCGAGATTAAGCGTTCGCTGTGAAAATGAATGGCAGTATTAGATTTTGTCGCTTGCTAAGATTTATTTAAATTGCTTAAACCTTTAATGAAATTGGTTTCCAGGAAGTTTTATGTTCTCCGATCATTGTGTTCATCCAATATTGAAAAAATAAAGTAGTAAAGAAGTAGAGATAATATATTCATCTTGAGTTGTGCAAAATGATATATATGGTGATTTAATTCAGTAAGCTTACTTTTGGACATGCTTATTTTTGTTTACTGAAACATATAATTCAAAACAATTACCATCAATTAATTACTTGATTAATTAAGTAAAGTAATTTAGTTACGCTACAATTCTCCAAGGTTTATGTTCCATTTAAAATTATTTAAATATTGTATAATATTATATTTTTAATGATTTTTTCTTATTTGCCAGTCTGCCTTATAAAACTTATCGTTTACTAGATTTTGCCCTTGTCTGTCTGCGTCTCTTTTTCATAGATCTCAAAATGTTATTCAACCAATTATTATTTTTTAAATTTTTATCTTTAGACAATCCCTCGGGAATAGTACTTTATCTGGGAATAGCACATCCTGACAATGTGTATGCAAAATTTCGTGGTGATCGGTCGCGTAGTAAAGGCGTGAAAAGATAACAGACAGACAGAGTTACTTTCACATTTATAATATCTTAAAATAAATATACTTATAGGTACTTACAAATATTTCAAATTTACAGACTTCAAATCTTTCATTGTTTGGACCATTCGAATGGTACTGGCGGAAACACTATCCTAGTGGATGGTTTTTATGGGGCCTTGCGACTTAAACAAGAGCACCCAGAAGACTACAAATTTCTGACTACCTTTAACTTGGAAGCTGAATTTTATGATGGTGACCATCATTATACACATTCAGCGCCTGTAATAGAAATTGATAGAGACACTGGAGACATCAAACAAATCAGGTGAGGTAACTGAGAAATATTAGCCCAGGACAATTTACTAACAAATCAAAATTTGAATCCCTCAGGCACATTTTGTAAGTATGTTATACAAATAAAAACGATAACTTAAAATGAAGAGATAACAGTATGATGTGAATCATATCACATTGAAAAAACATTTAATATGAAATAACATTTATTAACTTTTTATTCTAAATTATTTGAAACTAAAAATTATTTTTTCTTATTTTTTCATCAATCCTTTTAAAATATTTTTTTTAATTGTAAATTTCTTCTATTACAGGTTTAATGTATACGACCGTTCAGCGATGGCTTTTCCAGACAGTGAAACATGTCAAGCATATTACCGTTCACTAAAAAATTTGGCTCGATACTATCGTGATCCAAATAATCAGTGGGAGCTGAAGTTAAAACCTGGTATGTCGGGAAATGCAAATTTAAACTTTTTCTCTGCTTAAATAATTAACTCTACAAATCAATGTACTATACTTGAAATGAACGCAAACACGTCGCTTTATTAGGTAAGGTCAATGGTTTCCGACATCGTTCATAAACAAAATTTGATGTGTGTATGATTATCTATTTATATATTTAATAATTTTCTATCTGTTATAGTTCAGCTTAAAAGTGTTTTTAAATTAGTTTACAAATAACGCGAGAATAGACTGAAAATCTGGTAGTGATATATAAAAACATAGATCTTTTAGTTTCCATTCTAAAATATTCAGTTAATTTACAAATTGTCTTAATTGATTAGAATAAAAAAAATTAACGCATTAAACAAAATTATAGAAAAAATATATAGGTCAGACTGCATAATGTACGGGTAATGTAATGTACATTTATTAAAAATAATGCCAATTATTTAATATATTATTTCACTAGATGGTGGCCGCGACTTCGTCCGCGTTGAAAAAGCAATATATCGTCTGACATTGTTATTGCTATTACACTTAGCCAGGAGTTAGTTTTTTAATTTTAGATGATCCCTCGGGAATAGTCCTTTTTTTCTGGATGAAAGGTACCCTATGTCCTTTCTGGTGTCCCAGACAACGTGTATGCAAAATTTCATGGTGATCGGTTTAGTAGTTTTTGTGTGAAAGAGTAACAAACATCCATACATCCAAACAAACTTTCGCATTTATAATCTTAGTACGGATTGTATTTTTTAAGGAATGGTGATAGCAATAGATAACTTCAGAGTACTACACGGAAGAACGGAATTCAGTGGAAAGCGAACATTGTGCGGCAGCTACGTGTCACGCTCTGATTGGCTGAATAAGGCACGAAAATTACATCTTATCCAATAGAAGAAATGTATGAATTTAAATTATCCACAAATGAATGTTGCGAATATTAATATAATTACTGTTCATGTCCATGGTGTGGCCTGTAATAAGAGCAATAAATTAAAATGTAAATCCTTTAACGAATCAGTAATTAATTCCAAATGGTTTCAATTAATTAAAATGAAAAACAAATTTACTGTTATTTTCTAACAAAAATAATCGAGCCAGCAATGTACTACTACAGACAATGTGTCCAGTCGGAGTACTTGACATTGACATTTACGATCGTTCATGCCCCAGTACCTACCCTGTACCAAGACATCTAACGACTGATAACCGACAATTTAGGGATCATGAAATTCATTGATTATGTATTGTAACTGGATTGTAACTTTGGATGCTTATCTCTGTATAAGCATTTTAGAGCATTATAATAAGGTTTAAGTAACTGCGTAAACTCTATAGAATCATGGTTTAAATTTATTGCTCTTATTACAGGCCACATCCTGTATACATAATTAAATTGATACGAAAATAAAGCTAAGTTGGTGCATTATTTTGTTATGATGTTTATAAACGTGGCATATTCCTTCTACTAATATTAGAATTATACTCGTACTATAAATTTGCGTGCCGTCTTGTATTTGGAAACATAACAGGGAGCCATCGGGCGCCAAGAGATTGTAGTCGATATGTCGAAATAAAAAAAAAACAATGAATGAAAACAATGAAGTAGTTGTTTAAAGGCACACTGCATTTTACTGGCATCTTTAGTAAGTATAAAATAAAACAAAGTCGCTTCCCGCCGTCTGACCCTCTGTATGTACGCTTAGATCTTTTAAACTAACGGTTTTCATTTTTGGAAAGAACTTTAAACGAGGAAGGTTTTTATATATAATTTGCATATAAAAATTGTAACTATGCGAAGCCGGGAGCGGGTCGCTAGTAAAGTATAAATTCAAAAAGAGAACATCAAAATCTCGAAATCTATAAAATCACCAAACTCCCGGAACTCTCTTTCCAGGTAAATCTACCAAATGACTACTATATGATTACAATAGAAAATATAGAAGTGGAGTGCCTTTCAGTCGTCTCCGACGCGTTGCCGCCTCGGCTGTTATTCAGTGAGCGGAGTCCTGTCTTCCTAATACCTATGTATAACTTTTCCTTGACGGAAAAGAACTGTGTTTTGAAATGTTTGAACTGCATATTATTCCGTATTCGTAAAAGATAAAAGAATAATGTTACTCTGGTATGGAGTTGGTAGACGACGGTGTCAAATCGTATCCGTAAATCTCATATGTCCCGCAATAAATCTTATCGCTCTTCACCCTCAAATCACGACGCGATACTTTATTGGATGTTACATGGCTATCGCTTGTAATATTGTCATTCGATTATTACATTTGAGTTTTATGAAAGCATTGTATATGAAATTAAACAAAATATAATAAGAAGAACGGACCTCCTCATGTTCCTCGTGATTCATCTAATGACAAGTGAGATCATTGTAAGAGTTTATCAGCTTTATCAGCTTATCTGGTTTATCAACTGGTTTATCAGCTTCGTAATCACTACGTTGATTACGAAGCTGATAAACCAGTTGTCATAAAATTTCACTTTTTTACCTTCTGATTCTGTCTGATTAGATATTAAATAGTAGAGTTTGCCATGAATAATGAGAAATCTTAATAGGTATATATGAACAAGTCATTGTTTCAAAGTCTTAATTATATATAAGTTTTGTAGAAATATCTAAACCTCTATAACTCTTAAAGTAATATTTTTTGCATGGAAGTCTAATATCGGCGTGAGTCAGCTCGTTTTCATCTAATATCGCATGTTTTATTAAAATCTCTTTGCCTCCAATAATATCACAAGTACTTTTCATAAAGTAATATTTCTCATCTATCTATTAAAGAACCACCTACGAATATCAAATGTATTTTAATGTTATGTATCATTGAAAATATCAAATATTTTTTAAAATATTTTACATTGTTGTTTTTGAAAAAGTTCTATATTTGAATCGTTATAGAAAATAAGAGCTTCGGGTCGACGCTGGATCCACCCTTCGGCTGAGGTGGTGATGACGACGAATAATTGAACATTGAATAATTTTGTAAGGACTTAATAGTAGTAATATAGCGTAACGACATCTCGCGGCTTCTGTCTGTTTCTCCGCTATATCATAAATTACCGAACGGATACAGTTTTCATAGTGGAAAGAGCCACAAACCAGGAAGCTTTAGGTGTACAATTTGCAGAAAAAATTGCATCCGTGTGACACCGGGAGAGCATCACTAGTAATCCATAAAATATTATTTAATTTTCCAGCATTTTATAGTTGGTCAAGATAAAATGTATGTCGCCAAATATTTATTTCAAAAATTTATTTTTTTAATATGAAATAATATAATATGTACTATATAATTTTAGAAAAAGGCTATTAGTTTTTCAGTTGGACTTTTCATTTATAGTTGAAAAAATTCAATCTCTTTTTGAGTTCGGAGATAAATGTTGATTGGTAGTCAGTGGTTGCCACCGCAGTTCTCGCGACAACCCCAACGTACTTTGCACCAAATCATAATAAATGAGTTAGGCCTAGTTTTAGGAATATTGATTGATATGTAATAAATAAGCTGAAAATTGCAGTAGAGGGTATTAGAATGTGAATATATATACAGAAAATATTTTAAAATAGTCTTTAAAAAAAAGTTTTAAGCAGCTTTAAGCTTTGCAGAATTTAAACCCTTTACAAATCGTAACAGTTTAACAGAAAAGATTTTTTTGTTATTCTCACTTCAAGAAACAATCAAAATAAGAAATTATTAAAAAAAATTATTAAAAAAAGACTAAAAATCGTATATAAAAAAAATCAGCGACCTAGACGTCTGCCAACTTTTTTTTCTATTCTGGGAGTCCTAATGAATCGAATGGACGCAACGAGAACGAGTATAGATTTTTTTTACATTTTTGCAACTACGTCCCGTGATAAAACAGAGGCACGTCTGCCTCTTCGATGTTTATGGTTTTGACCATGGTTGGATGATTCTGACCATAAGTCTAAGAGGCAGACGCGAACACCTTTTTTTTACATTTTAGAAGCGCTGTAACTCAAAAACGCATGACTCTCATGGTGGCAGACGCGGTCTTCAATGTTGTTTATGGTACAATCAACGATGTTAATAATGTCTGCCACACAAACAAATCATATAGAAATTTTGGCACCCAGCTCCTTAGCCATTAAATAATAGCTTCGTACTCAAAATAGTAGATCTGTCAGCAAATAAATCAATTAACGTCGCCAGATTGTGACTTCTTTTTATTTGTCATTTTGTCACCAGTACAGTAGTTATACCAGACAGCTACCACAGATGTAGAATCTGTGACAGCTACCTTTTACTAAAACCACATATTTTACATACATACATACAACCTGTATAATATACAAGTTTTTTTTTTAAACTTATTGAATTGTTTAGGTGTGTGTTTAGTATATTTTGATTATGTAGTTATCGGAACAACCTAATTATAATAAATACAAATCTATTTATTTGATAACTGAATATATCCCGATGATTATATGTGATTTATTATGAAGTTGTTTTCATATTGTTTGGAGACTACAATTTGGCGACAGATCTACTATTATGCAGACAAAACCTGTTATTTAAAAAATTCAAAACGAATTAAATTGACGACAGCTTAAATCATACCCATATTAAATTAGACTTAGGTGCCATATTAAGGCGATGAATGTTTGTGCGAAATGTCAAAAGGTTCTTATAAACAATCGTACAGCACAACACAATAGCACATTACTCCACATTACCCTCTCATATATTATAGTTTATATACACACCTATTCATCTTCATAATCTGTAGACAGAATATAAGAGATTGCGACGCGTTTTGTGTACAGTCAGCAAAAAAAGATTACTTACATTTTTTTTGTTTTGATCGTTTCTAGTTCTTATCTCTAGTGAAGATCTACCATGCTATAATAATTTATCACTGTCAAAACTGTCGATAAATAAATGATCTCATGTACCTTTGGGTATTTGCAATCGTTCACGAAAATATCAACCTCATTGTTACAATTTAATTGCATAATTTACTTCAATTTTGACGTTAATTTAATTTAAAACTTTTAATATAAATAATTACACTTAACATCGTAATAAAAAACACAGGGACGTTTTGTATTTCTGCTTCCTTCCATTTACATTAGATCTTATTCGCATAATTATAATTATATGTGTATCTTTACATAGTATTATATAATTTCAATTCGTTTTATGCGTCTGTCTGTATGGCAGCTAACTCCTCCTATACCACGCTACTGATATAGATGCGGTTTTAAATTATATACCTAATTAACGTTTTCCTTGGCGAAGCCGAGACCGAAAGTTATGTATAATATATGATGTTTTGTTTTAATATATTTGATTGAAAAGTTAGGCGAATTTATGATGTTGACGGTACACCGTGAATATATTGTTAAGGGGCTTATAAAGTAAGGCGAGTCAAGTTCTCTGTGTACCCCTTCCAGTGTCAATTATCGTATTGAATATTCATGTTATTATAAATCGCTTTAGCACACTCATCTGTGAACCGTGAACCTTGGTTATTTAATTGTGTTTCAATAATTATCTTTATTCTTTAGCCTCTGTGATGTAAATGGTTTTTAATTAATTTTATTCTGTAGTCAACAGGTATCAAAGTAAATTATGAATATCTAATTATTTACATAGAAGGCAAAGCAGTTTTCTTTAAGAACACAGACATTAGATGTAACCTTTTTCTTATTCACATTCAATTTAAACTCGATTAAGGCCATTGAGCATCGTATTAAGGTCTCTTATCGACTTCGTCAAGACCACAATATCGCCGTTAATGTTGATGCCAAGTCCTTGCCATTCCAACAAACTAAAAAAACTAGGGGTTACGTGTCAACTTTTAACTGCGTTGAGGTTAATTTTACATAATTTTGACAACATACTTATAACAGACATTTTAAGCCACTGTTAAGGGATTGAAAGGCGTCTCAAACTTGTGCGAAATAATTCTGTTCGGGTTGTTTCAAGGAGATTACACCCTCGTCAAAACCGCAGCCCACAGAATACTTCGAGACTCGATAATTACTGTCTTTTATTTTAAAATTTCATTGACAGAGTATTATTATACTTACTGGCGAGTGCGATTTATATTAGTAATATTTTTGTAATAATATAACGTTCTCATCTATAATGGACAAATAGACATAAATTTTGACGAGACTGTTCCAGGGATCTCGAGTTCGATTCCCTGCAGGGACAACTTTGGAAGTAACTTTTCAAAGTTGGCATTGGTCCGGATCTGGAAAGTAGTGGCAGGGCACACTGCGTTTCGCAGTCATTTGGGCAGCCCGTCAAGCGACAGTAACCCCCCCCCCTTACAAATGACCACCGTGAAATAACAGCACTACTGCTGTTTGATTTCTGTAAGTGAATGAGAGATGATAGAGCCCATTTGCTTATCCCTTTCCAATCCTAAATCCTAATAGGCATAGTCGGCAGCAAACTTGCAGCACCTGTAGTGTTGCTTATGTTATAGGCGACGGTAGCCATAGCCACCTACCATCAAGTGGACAGTCAGCCTGCCTGCCGATCTTATAATAAAGAAAATTGATCATAGATTCTCATCCTCGTCCATACATCAGCAGCCTCATGATTGTATAATTCATTCACCCCATATATATTTACTTCGTAAGGTAATTTGACATGAATCTAGTAATTTTATTATTAGGTAATTATCATATTTACTTCATATTCATGATATCATTAATAACTAGCCGATGCCCGTGTCTTCGTTCGCATGGATTTATCGAAAAAAATTTCATTCTTATAAGTACCTACAAAGTATCAACGAGTACAAACGTGCAAAATATCGAACCTTTTAGTCTTACAATGTTAGTAAAGATGATATTAAAAGCTTAAATTAAATTTTAAAACTTAAATATCGTTATTATAATCAAATGTCGAGTCTGAAATAAATGTCACGTGACCGACTTATTTCTTTACAAGAATCATACATCAGCTTTGACTTCAGCTACAGTGCAACACACTGTGGACACATAAAAAAGTCGCAAGCAACATTTGTATAATGATGAATCAACAATGTGTGCCGACATTTTTTCATTTTAGTACGTGGCACCATTTTAGTACGATACTTAAGTTATTTTTGGTTCAAAAGCGACGTACTGTATTTTTAATTGTACTTCCACTTTTTAATAGTTTTTTAATTTTTAAAAGTTTAGAACATTTTTATTGTTAACATGTTAAGACTAATGCGCTTAAAGGTATGAGTTTGTTGAGTAGGTACTAAAGCCTTTAAGCTCTAGGCTCTAAGATGATGTTGCACTGTACGTGTTTCACATACATCCGCTTTGAGCTCAGTACCTAAAATGTAAGATGCCAATTTACCTATTACCCATAATGCCTTAAACACGAACTGTCTACAATATAAGCACCCAATGACTAAGAAGGTCTTTCCGGAACTATGACTAGAAGAATGAAAAAGAGATTGCCTAAAATAATCAATTGATATTAAGTTCGTTTTTGCTTACTTTCTAGCTATTAAAAAGTATTATTATAAGTAACCACGTATTGATTAAAAGAACGTGTAAATCGAATTCAAAACAATTCAAACGGTTAGTTTAACGAATTGAGTTAAATCGAATTTCAATGTTATAGGTTACATTTTGATTAAGCAGAAATTTTGTAAATTTCGCCTACGAACGCCTACGCTTTGAAAATAATATTGTGTACCAATATGTCTCCTAAAGTAAAGACACACATTTCTTAAGAAACTTACAGAGGTTGTGACATTTTCATTGTTGTTAAGTGTTTAAATTGTATACAATGTAAGAATATTATCTGGATAGTGTTCTCAATATCCAATATTGATTCGCAGTCCAGTGGGAGTACACACGACTACGCACTTTTACCCTACTATTTACTTTCATCGTTAGATTTTTAACGAGTTGTGAGAAAGATGATATCGATCAATAGATATAATAAAGAAGTATCTATTTGAAGACTTTTAAGAAATGTGTTAATTAGTAAATAGGTTTTAATTTTTTATTTATAAAATATGTTATACTAGCTAATGCCCGCGACTTCGTCATTGTTGAAAATTTTTAAAAATATTTTTAGACGATCCCTCGGGAAGCTAACATTTTTCCGGGAAAAAAGGTATCATATATATTAATCCAGATAATAAACTACATATTTGCCAAATTTCATCCAAATACGTTAAGCCGTTTTTGCGTGAAACAGTAACAAACATCCACACATCCTCACAAACTTTTGCATTAATTATATTAGTATCTAGGATTAGGATTACAATAGTGTCAAATGGATTTTTTTTCGACTATGTGTCAGCCGAAAAAAACATTACATGTAATGAGCAATCGAGCATGTTTACTAGTAATTGAGTTTAATTACCTGTTACTAAATTATACCTACTCACATAAACAGAAAGTTAAAAAAATGTCCTCAAAAGTAAATAACTTACTTTATCTTACTCGTACTTAAGATCAAAGCGCCCAAAGTACTGCGCATTATGCAAATATTCTTAAATAAATTAAAGATAAGTTCAGAAGTAATTTAAACTCTCCTTCCAGGTGTTACAGAGACATCATCCAATTGAAATGTTGGATATTAAAATAAAATTTTCCGTGTTCTACGCTTGATTATAATGGTAGGGGAGCCCACGATGCTTAACGTGGAGTGACACGAGCGTCGAGGGGACCTATTGGATTTTGAAAATTAGATGGTAGGAAGAAAAATACTAACATGTGTGCCGTTGTGTTTCGCTGAATGAGTAAGGGATGCCAGAAGCCGTTTCCCTATCACTACCGAATCCTTATCCTTATTCTTACTATGGTCAGTAGCGCACTTGCCATCAAGTTGACCATCAGCCTGTCTGTCTCATTTAGCAACAAAAAGTTCCGGCCTTGCTATAAGCTTTCCCAGTGCTGTCGTGCACATAGCAATTTTGTTGGTTTAGTCATTGATATGCAAACGAGGCAGCGTAGCCCAGAGCTGCTGGTATTAACTGTTATAATGTCAGCGCAACATCCGCCAATAATGATTCCGAAGCTTCGTTCAGTCAAAAAGTCTCACAATTTAATCGCACAATCTTTCAGGCAATTTATGAGAAGCATCCTTGGAACGCAATAGCTCTAACAAATCTAATTAAATGTTTTCGTAATGTCAATGCCACCCGGCAAAGCCTCCATTCCACTTGTTAAAATATCGATACAGCCAGATTTATTGCTTTTAAGTCCATAGTCAATCCATTTGATTGCGATACTAAATACGGCTATCCTTACACTAACTAACTAATAATTAATATTAATTATGCGAAAGTGAATTGGTTGGTTTGTTGCGCTTTAATGATTTAACTATCTTGCATACCCGTTTTCAGAAAATTTGAAACATTTTTATTTTGACATTGGGTACTTTTCATCCAGAATAAAAGTATTGTTATGGGTTATCAAAAGGGATAATTTAATAATAAAAATAAAAAACTCAAGGCCTGATATAAATACATATATTAAATAAATATCTCCACACATTCCACACAGCACTATCTAGTTCCACACTAAGCAACTTAATGCTTGTATTATGGATATCAGACAGTTGATATACTACATAGATTACTTTTTTTTTGTAAATACATACATATTATAAATACAAACATCCATGACTCAGGTACAAAGGTAAATGTTAACACATAAACATTTGCCCCTAGCGGGATTCGAACCCGCGACCGTTTGGTTAACAGCTATAGGGTCACTAGCCACTAGACCAAACGTGTCGTCGTATATTGGAAATGAAGAAAGAATTGTTTTAATATCTAAAAACAAGGGGTGCGGACGAAGCCGCGGGAAAAAACTAGTCTTTATTATAAATGATTAGAATGTGTTTTCCAATACCACTATAATATGGTTAGTGCTAATTTCACGAAACTACTCACAGAGCTTGGAACTTTCAGTACGATAAATCGCCTTTACCATGAACTTTGGTAAAGTAAAAATAATAACATTCAGTAAATTAGTAAAATAAATTTAGTAAATTTTCTAATCAAGTTTTTAATTATTTATCATAATCAACATATTTGCACTGTCATTTTAAATTTGCACTAACAATAAGTATAGCGCTGTTGTTCATGAAACAGATTAAATATGAAATACTTGACATAGTAACTACTATACATGCAAATCATGTCCGCTTAAGTCACATATGCGTGACAGACGGTGGCCTCATGCGTGAACAGTCGTTTTATTAAAATTTAAATGTAAATTTCTACTCTTATTGCGAACACAGAGTGCGCACCAGAAATTAATGCCGAGTGAAATTATTCTTGCTGGGAGCGAATTCTTTCGTAATGTCTTGGGTGTCTGCTTCGTTTAACATAAATTTTCATACATGAGTGAGTATTCAACAATTTTCATAATAAACTATTTTCATAAAGAACAAAGTTTTTCAACAACTAACTTATGATAGACATTATACAGATAGAAAAATGGGAGTTTCGTTTACGAAACAATTTCGTTTGACGAGCCAATTGGTCCGGTGGTTAAGGTGTTTGTCTTAGTGCTCTATCTCAGGGGTCGCGGATTCGATTCTAGGCAGAGCCAACTTTGAAAATGAACTTTTCAAAGTCGGCTCCGGTCTGGATCCAGAAAAAATAAATTAAAGTTTAGTAAATTAAAGATAATCACAATTGAAAATTAATGTCATACTGAATGTAGTATATGAAATATGTCAGCATAATATTATTTATGCTGAAATATTTAAATTAAACCAACTCTACCATACTATAATTTCAAGACGAAACTCGTATCTTGGTCAATAAGAGTGCACTTATTTTTGCTTGTAGCCAATAAGCGCAAGTGACCTGTAACATTGTAGGTCGTAAATAAAGCGTTTACAACCTGTCCAGATGTCTTGCAAGATTATTCTGGTGACTGTTAACTACAGAGATTATTAACACGACCTACAAATGAAATTTGTTGTGACCTAAATGATTTCTAACAAAACAAAATAATCGGGTTAGACGTGGTAAACGTGACTTAACAGCTGAATATTTAATGATAGGCGGTGTCCTGAGTATTAATTGGGTAACTATAAATTTTGTTAAGTACACGCCTAAAATATTAATTTAAGCGAATGAGATATTACCCTAGGGGTTTCGTGGCTACACGCCTCTGTGCTCGATAGATTGTCATGCTTCATGTCATGATAGATATAAGTTAACGTTACAAAAGTAAGTTAACTACTCGATAAGTTTAAATATACTCGAGTATACTTGATGGAAAAAAAATGGAATAATTGCCGGGAAAAACGTAAAATCCCCATTTTCAGTTTTTCCATTTCGTGTGTGGGGACAGCTGGTATAACATTTTATACCTATATATATAGGTATAAAATGTTATACATGTTATATATATATTAAATATTAAACAATATCAAAAATTAAATACAACGTTAACAGTAATTATATGTATATATGATGTCAAATAATACAATGATTTTTTGTCTGACATGGAGTAGTGTATAATGTTAAGGTTTAAAGGATATAAAATTATTTTTTCAGAAGTCTTCTTCTAAGCAGTTGATAAATTGGTTTAATATCTCCTGCTTAATTGGAAATCAATCAATGTGTCTAATCGTGGTCTAATCAATCTTCTGGAAAAATGAAACACGTATGTATTTGTTTGAATATAAAAGGAAACTATATAATTAACTACAAAGTATAAATGCTTATTAGTATTGTAATTTCTGGAATAGAAATATATTATTTCTGTTCGAAAGAAAAAAATATCTCTTTTAATATTTATATAACACGAAACAGGATGCATTTTTTTATTGCTTTACTTAATATACTTCGCTGTATATATAAGTAAAAACATCTTTTGTTAAAATGAAATTGAGTAAAATTTCAGTCAATCCATCAGCTAGTTTTTAAGTTTTGTGGACACAAACATTAAACAAGACCGAAACAAGATACATTTTTGCCGAAAAAAAAAACTATAATTTTTAACCTTTTGCTAACTGAGATCCATTCTACGCAATAATTTGGTTTTTTTTTTTCAAATTTTTCAAAGATAATTCACAAACAATCTCGAATAATTAACCTAGTCAGAAACCTCTTCGCACACAATAAACATTGTCTAAAAGGTAGACGTAAAAGTTAGAAGAGTTTAGAAAAACGATTTATTTTTTCCTTTAGCACAACAAAAAATAAAAATTGAAGAGGTAATTATTTCTACATAAAATAAAATATTCCCATCTAAAATACAAATTAATGAAATAACAATCCTTACTTCCCCAAATTGTATCTCTTATAAAAGTTTAAATTATTCTAAGTAATTTAATAATCCCAGCGCTGCTAGGAAGGTAAGGGTCCCAACAAAAAATATTGGCGAGATTAAGTCAAGGATCTTAACTGAAAGTAGATTTTATTGAACATTAAAAGGAACAATTGAAATTAAACCCGGCCTCGGGTCGTAATCCTCAATTTTGATAATCGCAATTCGGTTTTATCTTGCGAAATACCGGTCCGATTATCCTACCATTTAATTTGGATATAGGAACATTCTCAAATTGCTGTGCTCGCGGGCGTGAATACGCTTTTAAATCTGATTGCACTTAAATTTTGCTGAATAAAATATGTTCGCGCATTAACGATTAGCGATGAGCCACATGTAATGTATACGTTACATTTATTAAGCAAAATGTTAAAAAAAATATCTTTTAATTTTTTTTTTTAAATTTTTTAACACTTGTTTGCTAGCTAAATACAATAGCTAGCAAAGTTTATATAAATCTTTGCTAGAATTATGTTAAGTTAGCCAAGTCATTCATTCGTCTCATCAACAACAGGACATAATATGGCAATATAGGTATGACTTTTTGTAGCATATACTTACTAGTAGTTTCCTCATCGTAAGCGTAAGCCCGTGTTACATTATACTAGCTTTTGCCCGCGACTTTGACCACGCCTCTTTTTCTTAGTTGTAACATTTTAGTTATAATCAATGTGTTGAGGTCGAGACGGGGTCGAGTAGTTCAAACAAATCTCTTTAGAACAGATGATCAAAATTTCTGTCGGCCATCACGATGAACACGTAGATAACTGCACGTATAATAAGGTTTTTAATACATTTAAATTAGTTTGTGAAAGTTGTGTAATTCGTGAGGTATCTGTGAGCGTGACACGTCACAATCCAATCAAAGTTTGTTAGACCCTCATCAATTCGGATGTCATGTCGCAGCTCGGAAGTCAGAATATGCTGCCCACAGATTCACGGATGCCATTCGCTTATAAAGAGTATATATAAGAGGACGTTAACATTCCCAAATATTTTTTAACAAGTTTACAGTCTCAATTTACTTATTTATTCGTAATTTTTAAATAACACGACCTGAAAAAGAGCATATTTCAACTAGTGGACGTTTATCAAATATTCACCAACATTAACAACGTTTATCAAGAAAAAGTTTGTATAATTATCTGCATGCAGGAGGTAATCTTCGAAACTGCTCATCCGATTTAAAATAATCTTTCACCAATAGTTAGAAAAGAATTTCAGGTATTTTTTAATGTATTTGTGAACTGTTACACGCTGTAAGGTTAAAAACGTACGGTTACTGTAAATTTTCATTCAAGAAAAGAAAAGGGTGAAATTTGAGATATTTCTGTTTCTTCTTCGACCTAGTATGTGAAGTCATTTATGTTCTAAAACATTGTTTTTTAATTTTTTAAATATTTTGTATATTTGTCTGCGTAGGCCGTTCGGCCGCTAGTTTAAAAAGGGCTGTTTAAAAACTGTTCGAATGAAATAAATCGAATGAATGAAATAATTCATTTTAAAATTATTTTTAGCCATGTACTCGATTAAAAAAACTACAAATAATATGACGTTAACATCTTATCCGCAAACTAAACATCTGAAACTACTAAAAATTATAAATTTTGACTCCAGCGTGATTCTAACGCATGAATACTCTTAAGACAAAGTCGCGTCGCTCAAAATCGTCCTTGCTCATCAAATATGACTAGACTAGAAAAGAACTAGACGTTTGTCCAAGGAGTGGTACAAATTGAGATAATATATAGGTTTACTCAATCGAAATAATATTACTCTGCGAGTTACTCATGAACATTTAAACAAACAACTGTCTTTTGCCATCAATCAAAATTTTTGCCATTTGCTGTCAATGTCGTAGCATCATTGACAATCGCTTCATTGGCATGTTGTAAACGATCAATTTTTTAATAATGAGCGCCAATTACGTAAATATTGTCATTTTACGGACGCTTTACCAATAATCGTACTGAGGTCGGCTGCAACTTGTGGTACCTCCGTCATTGCTTGTAATATTGACGATGGTAGGTCAACTACCATCAAGCGGATCCTCAGACTGTCTGAAGTCCTTAAGACTAAAGAGCAATAAAAATTCTAGATTTAGCAAGGATTTTTACAAAATCTCTTAAAACGTGAAATTGCGTATAATACGGAACTTTTACCTTTGAAGAGAGTCTATTGCCTTTGAGGACACATATTCACACTGTGCAAATTCCTTTAAAGCTTTTAATGCAAATTCTGAATAAAGTAAGATTTAATAGAACTCCTAAATATAAAACGGTAGAAGTTGCAAAGCGATTTAACTTGAACGAGTAATTATATTTACCTATAATTTTACCTCACTTTACAGGGTCGGGTCGATCCTCAAGAATGTTGCAAAAGTTAAATTAACGTGTAAGAAGTTACTTAAACGGGTAATCGTACACGTAAAGTTCGATGAGAAGAGGGTAAATTGTAAATTAAATAAAAGAAGTTGGGTTTATTTGAAGTCGATATTAATGATTCTTCGATTTCACGTTAAAACTCAATTTATTAAAACATTTATACCTCAATTTCTAACTTGAACTGAGAATATAGAACACACTGCTTTATTAATTTAATTATGTAGTGGCAGGACGCAGTTATTTAGGCAGTTCGTCTGGCGGCTGTAACCAAATTCTTACAGACCACTGCATGTGTGCTATTGTATTTCGGTGAGTGAGTAAGGGCTGCTAGAACCAATTTTCTCATCCCCACTACTGTGGTCGGCAGCAAACTTGCAGCTATAAAGTTTGACGGACGAAGCAGTCGGACCACGCGGTCTCAGGGGAAATTGAGAACCGCAAACCTGTATATAACATTACCTAATATAGCATTACTAATTAGGAAGGTTGTACATAAAACATATTAAATAAATAGCTAAAAATAGTATTTACAATAAGCCTAATGAACCTGAGGTCGTTAGCTTCCAATAAATCATTGTGCCAAAAGGCTTTATCGAAAATTGGTATAATTAATCAAAATTCTCCTGATCGCTCAATATTTAACCAATTGATTATTTATCATGAAAATGCTTTTAACTATCCGGTTGCTCGCAGATGTTTTAATAAAATAAAACTAAAGTAGTTCTTGTCTTTGTCTTTCTCCATAGTAAGTTTATAGTGTGCAATACAGCAAGCTAACTGAAGGTCCTGTTGGGGATCCTACTTCAATATTTCGCCCTGATGCGGTTGTTACCATTGGCGGCCAGATTTTGTTTATAATAGACTTTAATTCTCAAATAAATAAAACCACAGATTGCGTTTTTATGTTGATCTACAAAATGACCTCGTTTTATTCTGCTTTTTGATCTACCTCTATACATTTTCATAGATACCTTATAAATTAATAATAAATTATTGCTAACTCGATACTGAACTTATACCTACAACGCCATCTAGACATTGAGGTCGTTAACATACCGCTCACCAAGGACATTTAGTGGCGAAATGTCCTTCTACAAAAACCTTCCGCCCACCATGGCAGTTTGTCTAGATGGGTTGGGTGACCTAAAATTATCAAAATGGTTTTGAACTATTTGAACTTAAAACTAACATATGTGACCTAAACAACTAACTATCCTAACACCTAGCCATTTAAACAACTCCAAACTGATAAGATCTCAAAACAAACACATGCAAACAAAAACCCTAAGAAACAAGTAATACATAAACCAAAATCTAAACAAAATTAAAAGTTAGGAACTTATTGGCAAAATGCATATTTTGGAAGTGGGTCTTTTAATCATAGAATTTTTAACTTTCATTGTGACCACACGGGTGACATTATCGCTACCTACATGTTTTTCCACTATTTTACCCATAACCCAACGACTTGGTAGAAGATCGTCCTCTTTAACTAAAACAATATCTCCGACGCTAGGCTCAGGTACTCGAGAGTTCCATTTATATCGATTCATAAGTGTGGATAGGTATTCTTGAGACCACCGCTTCCAAAAGGTCTGTACCATCCTTTGAATGTATTGCCATCTAGATACTAAATTGACCTTGAATTCCAAATAATTACTTCCATCTGGTATGGTGCCCGTTAAGCCAAGCAAGAACGACCGTTGAATTCGTCCATGCCTTGATGTTTCCCTTAGTGATCTCTAACACTTCGGCTAAATCTAGAAGAAGTTGAGACAGTAGAACTGCACCACACAATTCAAGGCGAGGGATGCTAATCTGCTTAATGGGTGCAACTCTTGTCCTCGCAGCCAACAAGGATACATGCGTTTTACCAAAACTGTCAATTGTCCTCATATAAACAACTGCTGAGAAGGCCACTTTAGATACATCGCAAAATCCGTGCAACTCTCTCCTGGCATCTGTCGTCGAAGTTCTCAACCAACGTGGAATCTTAATCAAGCTAAGTTTGAACAACTCATTCTGGTAAGTAGTCGATTAATTCCTTAATTCTGTTGATATCGGTTCATCCCAACTTGTACCCATGGTTAGCGGGTTCTGTAACAGGTGGTGCCTTCGGAAGTTGCACCGAGTAATGAAAGAAATCTCCGCTTCGATCCCAGGTAAGTCCTAATACTTTAACTGTGTTCTCTGTTTTGATCTTCATCTTCTTAGTGTCCTGTGTGTGTTCTATGTTGTACTCCTTTTGATCTATGTTGTCCTCCTTTTGATCTATGTTGTCCTCTTTTTGATATATGTTGTCCTCTAAATTCTGTATAATTTGACCTCTTTATTGCATGTCTAATTTACCTTAATTTCTGAAAGTAACTCCTCGTTTTTACTATTCCACTTTTGTAATTTGAATCCTTCTTTTGACAGTAGTTTAGTTATCTGATTGTAAATTTCGAGCCCTTCTTCGACATTAGAACACCCTGTCATCAAATCGTCCATGTAGAATGATTGTAATACTCGTGTTGAGGCTAAAGGATACTCGCTCCCTTCGTCCAAACTGACTTGTTGTAAAGCTTTGACCGCTAGATAAGGAGCTGAAGCTGTTCCAAAAGTTACTGTCATTAACTCATAATCCTTTAATTCGCTTTTCGGGTTTTCACGCCATACTATACGTTGGAAAACAGCGTTTTCTTCAGCGATTCTCACCTGCCTATACATCTTTATTATATCCGCTACCAAAACGATTGGATATGTTCTCCAGCGCAGTACCACATGACGTAAATCTGCTTGCAGTTTAGGCCCTGTCAATAATGTATCATTTAGTGAGACCTGATTACTGTTCTTACTAGAAGCATTAAATACGACTCGTACCCTCGTAGTTGTTTTACCGTTTCTTACGACGGCATGGTGTGGCAGGTAAACAGCCTTATCCTTCATTTCATCATTATCCTTAACAGCTCGCATATGTCCTAACTGTAAATACTCATTTATAACTTCTTTGTAGCTCTTATGTAATTCTGGGTCATTAATTAGTCTCTTTTCTAATGATTTGAACTTTCTTACAGCTATTTGACGGGAGTTACCACCTAAGCAACGAGGTTGATCTTCACGAAAAGGTAACATCACAACGTATCGTCCTTCTGGTGTTCTTTTTGTTGTCCTAGCGAAAATGTCTTCGCACTTTTGTTCTTCTTCTGTATACAGATTGTTCTTATTATTTGATTGTTCTTCTATTTCCCAAAATCGTTTTAACATGTCGTTTTCATTTATGTGTGTATGCATCACAGATATATTGCAATCCTTCTGGCTGTCATTAAAACACGGAACTACCCCAGACAGAATCCACCCGAAAGAGGTATCTTGAGCTATAAAGGTTCCATTCGAGCTTCTTATGCTTTTAACACCGTCCTTCAAAATCTCGCTGTATATATTTGCACCCAACAACAAGTCGATTCTGTCAGGAATGTTATACTGCGGGTCTGCAAGGCATAACTCCTGTAAATCAATCCAATTGACAGCTTCTGTTCTTCTCTCTGGCAAAAATGATGTTATGCTCTTGACAACATAAGCTTTAATTTGAATTTTAAAATTCTTGTTACTACGTGAAGTAAGGTTGATGTATACCATTGCCCTTGATGTCCCCACTTTGACTCCATTTAAACCTGTGGTTGTCCCTCTGACAGGAATCTTCTTCAGCTGTAAAAGTTGCACTGTTGCTTCCGTTACAAAGCAGGCCTGAGCTCCTTGATCCAATAGGGCTCTTATCACGTGATTGGTTTCAGATTTGGACTTGGCATCTACTAACGCAGTAGCTAGTAAAACCTGTCCCCTTTCTGAGACCTTCCGAGTCGACAGACATGATACTATTGGAGAGTCGCTAACCGATGGTCTAGTACTCTCAACAGTTTGACCAGACTCCTGTGGAGCTGAATTATAGCTATCCAGATGCAAAAGAGAATGATGGCGCCTTCTACAAATTCGACAAGTTGTAGATTTTTTGCACTGAGCCGCTGTGTGATTGCCGCCTAAACAATTAAAACAAATATTATTTTTAGATACAAAGTCCCTTCTTTCGGCACATCCCTTTTTAGCAAATTTCTTACAAAAACACAATTTGTGATTCTCTGAACAGAACTCACACCGCATAATGGAAATATTATTATTATTATTAGTAGACAATAAAGACTTTGATGTTGTGTTATAACGACTGTTCTGCTGTACTAAAGATCTATTGGAATCAAGAAATTCCAATGCGCGGAATCGATTTTCAATAAAACTCTGAAGTTGATCAGCGTCGGTAATTCATCTGTATCGGTTGAACTAGACAAGTGTAATTCCCATTGTTTGCGCGTCTCGTTATCCAACTTAAATGTAACAATATGAATAACGATAATGTCCCATGTGCTCACATCTACCTTTATATTTTTTAATGCACTCATACAATCCATGGTGGTGTCTAAAATTTCCTTTAACCCACTCGCAGTTTCATTATTTAATCGCCTTTGTCCTAATAAGCGTTTTAAAATGCAATTAGATAAATATTTTTTATTATTGTAACGCTTTTCCAATAATGACCAACAATGACTATAATTCGCGTCACAAATCGGTGTATGTTGTATTAATTGAGCTGCTTCACCAATTAAATGACTTTTCAAATAATGCAGTTTCTGAACATTGTCTAAACTATCATTATTGTGCACAAGAGATAAAAATAAATCCCGAAACGTTACCCATTCAGAATAATTTCCCGAAAAATTTGGAATATCAATTTTTGGGAGTCTGACTAATGCACGTGAAATACCTAAATTGTTATCATTATTGTTCACACTAACTTGCAAAGAGTCGCTTTCGCTTGATATGAATTGTTTTAATGAAAGTTTCAAAAATGATTTGTACATTAAATAATCTTCTTCGGTAACTTCAAATATTTCTTGAGTAACATAGACAGTATTTTCTAAACTATCACCGTCTGATATTTCATACAATTTTGTGTTATTGCATATAAACGACAACCAATATTTTTCTAAATTATCTAATCTAGCTTCTATATACTCTTTAGATATTCTCTCTTTTGGACTTTTCTTAAAATTTAACATACCCTTCTTGATTGAACTATGTAAATTTAATTGAATTTTTATTAGACCTTCCATGCTTTATTCTTATAATTATTTACTATGTAATAATTATATGTAAAACAAATCCTGATTATTAACAAAATTAATGAAGTAGATTTTTTTTTTTTTAAGTTTAAAAGTAAAAACAATATTAACCTCTTATTTATAAATACTTAACAATGTGTAATTTCTTTAAAATATATGTTAAATGAAAGTATTAAGTACCTACTAACATTGTTATATATAAAATGTTTCTTAAAATTTTATAAGTATTTTTAATTACTAGTGAAATCGTAAAATTATTCTTTAATAGTATTATTAGATCTAAATAAAATAATTCTTTCTTTTTTTTTTCAAAGTAAAAGTTGATATACAAGTACATATAAATTTTAAATTATAACAAATTTACAAGTTCTACTATACAAAGAAATAAAGTTCAATTTTGCTTGAAAATAATGAATGTTCCGTTTACGTTTGCCGATCACACAAAACTTATATTATTTCACTCCGATTTTAACACCAATTACACTGATACACTCTTCACACCGAATACCGTTGTTCTACTTCTGCCTTTATGCCGTTACGCTGTTGGTAACGTGATCTTTCCGCTTCGTAATGTCCTGCTGCTTGGTTCCTCCGCTGCTGGTAACTGACGCACCTCCAAAGTGTTCTCAACCGTTGCCGGTTGCCGCTGATTTCCCGTAACCTTCAAGCAGCGATCCACTGCCAGTACGTGAGGGTCCGTTTCAAAGACTCCGAAACTCAAAATATACTGGACCGACTTGCTGCCATAAATGCTGGGCTGGATCCGACTCGATAGGACCAAAATGTTGGGGATCCTACTTCAATATTTCGCCCTGATGCGGTTGTTACCATTGGCGGCCAGATTTTGTTTATAATAGACTTTAATTCTCAAATAAATAAAACCACAGATTGCGTTTTTATGTTGATCTACAAAATGACCTCGTTTTATTCTGCTTTTTGATCTACCTCTATACATTTTCATAGATACCTTATAAATTAATAATAAATTATTGCTAACTCGATACTGAACTTATACCTACAACGCCATCTAGACATTGAGGTCGTTAACAGGTCCAGTGATGGAGGTTAATACGATCGTCTAAGAATACTGCAGGGTGAGAATCCCCTTTTGTTACAAGAAGTGAAAGTGCAAGTGATATAGGGATATATAGTGTACTAAAATATTATAATAAAGACATAATAAAGTAAAGAACAATATTTTTACAGCAAAATATTTAATCTTTTTACTATTTTTTTTTAAATAAAGCCCTTGACGAGCCCGTTTGTCGAATGGTTAAGGTTCTTGCTCTGATACTCTGTCTCAGGAGTCCCTGGTTTGATTCCCGGCAGCGCTAACTTTGTAAATGAACTTTTCATACTTGGCTCTCGTCTGGATCTGGCAAGTGGTGTCAGAGCACACTGCGTTTCTCAGTCATAGTGTCAGTGGACAGTGACACTATGACAGAACCACCCACTGACAAAAGACAAAAGGGACGCCAGAGCCCATTCGCGTATATATTTTTACTGTAGCTATAGGCTCTTACGTATTATTATCACTGAAACAATTTTGAATTAGTCGACATAACCTTATATTGAACGCAGATATCGGTTGCGAATTCAATTGAGATAAAAGCGTAGACAGATGCGGGCTCTAAATCCATTCCCGGATCTGATAATGTAATTTGATGGTATGTTGAATACCTAGTAGATGTAATCGTACCAATTTGATAATAAATCGAATATGGTAAAAAAGTAAGAGTATCCTTAGTATCCACATTAACCTCTTACAGACTTCCAATGCTGGACAAAGCGTGGATAAATTTAAAATTATTGTATGATTGAAGTTCTGTCGATCTGCCACGATAATCCTATTAATATTATAAATTCGGAAACGCAATGGTTTAAATTCAATTCTACTTTTCATTCCTTGAGTACCTATGAGTTGACCTTAGTTGCGTTCCAGTCACGTATGTAGGAACATACATTCACGCCACGCTGGTGTTTCTGAATGTCACAGCCAGTATATAATTCACCATGTCCAATCAACCACGCGTACGGGAGCTGTACAATATTTACCATTCTAGATTTAATGTTTAGTAATAGTTTTGTACCTATATCAAAATCGGCCGGATATCAAAATGTCTTGTATATAAAGACATTGTGTGTCTGTTTAAATATATTCAAATTATTCTATTGAGCTAAAGAGTTGGGTATCTAAATAGAGTAAATAGTACTTAACTTAAGTATTATGGTATCTCGCATACTTGATGCTGCAACATCAGGTCAAGGTTACAATTTCATTATCACCATTAGCGACTAAATAATTAGACATTCACAATATTATTATTCTTTCAATAAATTATATTAATGTAAAAAAAAATGGGTATAGAAATTTATTTGGTTCACATTACACTTTATTAATAATTTTGTATTTTAAGTCAAAGCAGGTAAATAATTAGCAATCAAGGTCGCAAAAACTTTTCATCTGCTTAACAATTCTACATCTTAAGTAATTTGCGTCATTGTAGATACGATTTTTTACAAGTTTTTTGTCGTATGCGACCTTACAATGAAAATTTACTCATACAATATTGTATGAACATTATGAAAGGGATTCTTTACGAGTTTTACGAGTGATTAAATTGTGATTTATTCTGTCAACACCAAAACTGATTGGTTGAAAATGTTTATTCCCCACTATATTTCGTTTTTGGGGCTTCTACAAATATGTTGTCGGCTTTTAATGAATGCAACAAAGCTTTCTAATTAAACAGAAACCTAATAATTATGGCGGACATTATGAACTGTCCCTTTTCCAAGGTTGTCCCTTGAAATCAGACATGTAAGGCCCGCCCTCCCTTATTATAATAATTATTTAACTCAAGCAAGACAAGGCAACGACGTAAAGGGGCCATTTTAATTATCATGTCACCATCTTAACACGTTACTAGTTTCAGTATTATGCGCCCATTCTAATTTAGCTTACATCTTGATAATGTTAGTCCGCATTGATAATCAGACACATATACCTTGAATACTTCTATCCATTGCAACTGTTTTACCTACTGGTTTTCATCTACTTGGTCTTTATAATTTTGTCTCTTTTTTTTAATAAACTACTAGCTGATGCCCGCAACTTCGTGCGCGCTGTAGTTCGTTTATTGAAAATCCCACAGGGACCTTACATTTTTCCATTCAAAAGTCTCCTACAGTTTAATCCAGGTATAAACATCAATATCTCAGATTATCTCACAAACACAAACTCACAATTTTGTTGATCTCGGTAACATAAGTACAACGTGTACAAATAGTCTTTATGAAAAAATATTGAATGCTCCGACACGGCTTGTTTACGATTTTATTATTTGTATAGATTCTGTACGCCCTTTCAACAAACTTACTGACTCGCAATCGTAAACTCGTAAATCTCTCGTCGCGATATATGATCGTCATAATCATTAATGGTTTCCACGAAGTCTGTTGAGGAGATCTGTCTACCAGAAAATAGGCTATGGTGACATATTATCACAAGATAGATAAATATAACAAAACTGATGACACATGACAAAATGATGACAAAACATATAACTTTTAAATAATGACAACAATTAATTATATCTTTGAATTAAAGTAATTAACGTGAACGATATATTTTAATTGCTATCGAAATAATAGAATAAATACGCTATGACTGAAAAGTTAAGTTTAATATAGTTCGAGTACCGTACATAAGGGTAGAATAGGCGAGAATATACGTATCTAGGTGGAAGTTATTACGCCATAAATAGTAATCAGAATAAGCAGTAGTTAAGGTTATAAAAAATAGATTATAAAAAAAGTTCAATGTATAAAAATCTATAAAACTTAATGGTGTTAAATTTCTATTATATTTTTTGTTAAAAAGAACAAACTATAATTAAAATTATAAACAAATCCACAATTCCTATTGAGGTTAAACACGTTATATCTGCTCTAAGTTGCTGAGTTATCAGGTCAAGGTTACCATGTAATGGAAATACCGCGAATGTAACAGTATACTAAATTTAACATCAGTCGAATCCGTGAAAGTTAGTGAAATCCCTTCGTCAACTAGGAAATGGGCTAATGGTCTTCAAACGTCTGAACAGACCTTAATAAAATAAATTATAGTTATGAACTATCCCAATCATGTCAGCTTTCAAACAAAATAGCTCCCAAACTATCCGTTTGGAGCTACGATTCTACACAGATAAGTACACAGACACACACACACATATCAAACTTATAACACCCCTTTTCTGCGTCGGGAGTTAAAAACATAACAGGTGTCGTTTCGTCATTTATACATCCCTCCATCAATTGTTTGTTTTTCAAAGTGATCGTTTGATATTTTAATGTAGATAATCAAACTCCCCTACTACAATCTCTAATCTCAATGTAGTCCGGCCGGATTAAATAAGTTTCGCTAAACATCGTGTCGACATCCAACATAAACCTTAATCAGGGCGGGTTAATATCAAACAGAGGTTTAGTTTGTATTAATATTTCGACCTTCTAAAAGGAAATTAAATGGTTTAAACTCCGTTGAACAATGTGCAGAAACAAAGATTGTTTAGCGATGTGTAGCAACCTATTAATACTAAAGTAATTAGAAATTCTATACGCGACAGTTAGTTCAAATATGTATATCCATAGTACTATAGTACAGTCATTTGGTGCTGAAAACAGAGTTTAATTTGCGAAGATGTACGCTGACTGACACTAATATAATAATTTTACAAAAAAAAGATGAAATCATAAATTATAAGAATTTTTGTTTAGTTTGATTTATTGTACAACTGTTTTATCGTAAAACGAGTTAAAATACATTGTCAAAACTGTTAATTTAAAAAAGTAATACAAGAAACAAATAAATGCAAAATATCGTATAAGACTGTTTGCAAGTTTATTTCGTGAACGCATTTAAAATAATGATATTATTATCACGATATTTCCTTACGTGGTGATTCCAGAACCCGGTGGTAACATTTCCTCAATATTTTTTAGCATAAATAAAGTATATTAATGACATAAACTCGCCCTTTTTCACCACAAATGAGTTATTGTAATCAACTCTGGCCCCATACATTTAGTAGCATTATTCTCTTTTGAGGGAGCCCTTAAGAAAAACAAAGAGAACAATCCTATTTTGAGGTATTTTAAATTGGCAACCCTAATGCAATATTTTTATGAGGAACTCATTTCGTTGCTTCGTTACTATACTCCCTTCCATTTACAAAAGGCAGCGAGGCTAGAGCGCGCCACAATAAATACAGCCGTATTATGGAAATTTCATTCGCTGAGTAAAATATTTTCTACTGTGGACCTTATTTAAGGATGACTCGTCAAAAGGTTCGCAGCTGGATATTTGCCTCTTTAATTGGTACAATTAAATTCTTGCATAGCATGTTGCGTTTCAAAAAAATCTTTTTATTTATTAGTTTCTTAAGTAAGTACAGTATGGTATAAGTACAGCTAATTCTCGTTTGTATTTCTAATTGCTGTGTGTTTTCTTTGAAATGTATCGTCATCTTATAATATACTATAACAACTGTTGCACGCGACTTCGTCCACGTAACTTTATAAAATATATACTATGTTACTCGCTGATATAAATGTAGCTTTCTATAGGTGATAGAATTTTTAAAATCGGTCTAGTAGTTTTTGAATTTATTCATTACAAACAAAAATACAAAACTTTTCTATTTATAATATTAGTATAGAATACATAACTTTTCAAATTCCATTGACAAAGTTGGCCCTGCGGGGAATAGAAATCGGGGTCTTTGAAAAAAAAAAATTATATAAAGCAATCAAGTTAATTAAAATTTAATTTAACTGTATAAAGGAGAAACATAAGTGAAAACCGAATTAAAATTGTTCCGCGGTTTTGAATTCCATAGAGAACAAACATTCATTGATTTTTATTTATACATATTATGTAGAATAGGATGGTTGAATGTATGTAGCAACACGATATATATTATTATGTATTAGTTATTAGTACCTTCTAATAATACAATGATAAGCTATCGGATTTGCTACTTAGTACACGGTAGTGAAAGTTTTGAACTACATATGTTTAAAGCTCGATTTGCATGAAATTCACGATTCTCATCAGAAGTTGTACGATTAACTTTAATCCGTAAGTTCACATATACACATTAGCGGTTTTTGTAAAATAATAGTGATAAATAAAATTATGGTTAAATCATGACGAGTCGAGAAGAAGCAAAGCCTTCGAGAACATTTAGAAAACAATTTAATTAGTTCTACCAAACAAAGCTGTGTACACTTTGAAGAATCTAATTAAGTTTAAGGTTTGTCTCCAGTGTCTTTGTGTACATTGGAGTGTTGTCAACAATTATTTTTAATATAGGGCTTATATTCTTTTTCTGACTTATGCTCCACTCGCACGTGGCTTATGTAAAGGTCGGCAAGTACGATGACGGTACACTTGATGGTAGATTAATTACGTAAGGACGATTTCGGCTATCTTTGACCCCCCTTCTTACGTAAGATATTATTTGGTTTTACAAAAGGATCAATTTCACCAAAACTCATAATTTGACTTTGATTTTTATTCAGATCATCAATATTTATATTTTGAATTTACTATTTTATAAACTTAGTAAGCAATAAAAACAAATATATGTAACATAAAGAAGCCTTTGTAATAAAAACCCAATCGACTTTTCAACAGTTTAATCAATACTAATATTAAATCTGTAAGGGTCGGTCATGGAGTAAGTTATTTTGATACATGGTACTGAAACTAAATTGACGATTTTTAGAATTTTTTTCTGTATGTATGTGTGTATGTTCCTCCATAACTCTGAAACGAATTAACTGATTTTCATGAAACTTGGTAGATAAACATTTGGACGTATCGGACACAGGATAGGCTACTTAATATTTTTGAGCACGGACGAAGTCCTGGGCACCAGCTAGTTATATATAAGTTTACAATATGATGCCGCTTTGGCAGTTTAGCGAATAGTGATTATTTGTAAGCGCCTACGATATTGTTAACTTCAAAATGTGGCGTGAAGCCGTAACAATATAATATGTATAAATTAAATAAAAACCTTAAAAAATATAATATAATAATTAAAATATATTATTAAAAGAAGTCCCTTTAGGCAAGGTTCTGAAGATACTGGCAGCGTTCCCCCTTTGAATAGCTAGACTAATTCTTTGTCCGAGGTAGCTGCCAGCTCTTCGGTCTCCTGTGATGTCGACTAACCTTTTTACTATTTCCAAATTAAATTCCAATACAATAAATTAAATTGTACCTACATTAAAAAAAATCTCATAATTTTATTGTTTTCCACTACGCATTGCTTTCAAATATCTATCTATCTATTTTAGAAATCCCACATTTAGATTTATAAAATATTGCGTAACAACTATTTGTACCCCTTTCCCCCGAGATAGGTCATGTAGAGATTTTGAGAACCTCCCCTCGGGACCCTTACGTAACTAATGAATGGCCTCTTAGCTGCAGTTGCCTAAGTGCTACAAGTGCATTGCCATCCTTAGTAGGATATAGAAATGGTCCATGAAATCACTTATTTCCTCACCTAAACACAACATGCTTATTATTTCATAGTGTTTTCTGTAAGAAAGTGATCAATGACGCCAGATGAGATTCATTTTATGACTCCGAAATGTTATGTGTATTGCAATTTTTTAAAATTATTATTATTAAGGGTGGCAGGCAGACTGACAGTCCACTTGATGGTA
The DNA here is from genome assembly GCA_936446665.2 of Synanthedon andrenaeformis. NCBI lineage: Eukaryota > Metazoa > Arthropoda > Insecta > Lepidoptera > Sesiidae > Synanthedon > Synanthedon andrenaeformis. The sequence continues at coordinate 3,333,407 of OW387781.2, read as the reverse complement.
GATAGCTACCATTAAATTACTAAATTTATTGTAATTTCATACAAAAGACGCGTATTATTTTGTTGATTAACATATTCCCTTCGGCAAACAGACCTTATTTAATCCTGTTTAGAAACATATCAATAGGGATAACAGAGGGATATTCGTATGATGAGGGTTAGGCAGAGAAATTCCGAACATAAATTCTTTCAATAGCATACAGGGCAACTCTGTGACCTCTCATCAGCTCAATAATTAGAGGTCTCGTTTCAGTGCCATAAGTCCATATTACACGAAATATATAAAAGAGGCATCGAGCACAAATAGTACATTACTGCAGAGTCCGGGAAGTGACGGATTGCCGGACGAAGTGGTTTCAAGGCCGAGCTTTAGCGAGGCCTTGACAAAGAACTGAGTCCGGCAATCCTCATTCCGGTCGAGGCTGGTATAGTGCTTTTCTTAATAAATGTGAGGAAATAATCAAACACGTGATACAAAAAAAAAGTATAATATGAAAAAATTATTAAAAAATTAATTTAGGTAGGTACTGAAAAAAAGTCTGCTTTCCCACTTTTTTTATTTTAATGAGTGCAAAGAAAACAGCGCCATACAGCCCAGTCATCAAATGAGCATGCGCTCGCCGCGGCCTACTAGATTTCATCGGGCTGAGCAGCGGCCAGTAATCAATTAGTGCAAAGAAAACAGTGCCATACAGCCCAGTAATCAAATGACCGTGCGCTCGCCGCGGCCTACTAGATTTCATCGGGCTGAGCAGCGGTCAGTAATGAATTTTCATACAACATTCTTGACCTAGGCCGAGAAAGAAATGCATGAGCCAAGAATTACAAACTTCGCGGCTTGTTTTTAGTACAAGAATGCCTACATTTCCGAGCATGTTTGAGAAAAAGAGATTTTTTACCCAAATTGCCGATCAAATGCTGGATTTGGTTTCACACATAGACTCTATTTGCATTTGTGCTGGTAAGTCAAAGATTTTACTAAATTTGCTAAATAAAACAAACATTTTTTGGCAAACATAAATTACTTTGTGAAATGTCTTTCGAAAACTATTTCCGATTTTAATTTTAACTAAGGCTGCCGACCCTTTCATCTTCTAATATCTTCTAATAAGCCCATATTGTAGCAAGGTGGAAAAACATTAGAAGGGGAAAAATAATGAAAAAAATAAATATTTTTCATTAAAATATTGTACACATTTTAGTTTTATATAATGAGGCACCTATAGGAAATTTCATTGAATCCGTATATAACGTAGATCATTGGAGCGTAAAGCCAATGCCGAATACTGGGCACGCAGCCAAAGTGGTCACTGCAAATAAATACGGTAAATACTACCGAGTAAATCCGGTAAACTTTAAATGCACTACATAAACAAGGCCTAAGTATAAAATTTATAGTTACAATTGATATAAGTAATTGTAACCGCTTGATACTTTATTAACAAGGGGTTGGTAATTTATGTTATTGTCGTCTTATCTTCCTTAAAAACTTATTATTTTAAATTAGTAAGTATTTCTAAAATACACAGAAAATCTATGAGCAATATTGCAATAGCAATAACCATCAATTTAATGAAAAAAGTTTGATAACAAATGAAATTTCTTTGAGGATTATGTAACACTGTCTAAAGACCATCAATCTTACATTTAACGAATGACACTTGTTATTTCAGCCGCTGAATTTCACAAAGGCTGTTCGGGCCAACTAAATCGCAAATAGAAAATAGCGAGTTGACAATGAAAATAAATTGGACCTCACACAATTCACACAATTTATAACTAATAAATAAAATTTGTTACTGTTTGTAATTTCAAAAGTAACTGCTTCTTACTGAATGTATATCTAAATATATACAGAACTTATAACAAAAAATAAATCTGTTTGTTTTGCTAATCTCCGAAACAGCTGGACCGATGTTGACGGGACTTTTACTGGCAGATAACTGATGTTATAAGGAGTAACTTTGACTACTTCGCCTGACATACATTGACGCCTTACATTATACTTTTACCAAGCGTTTGATATTTATTTTTAGATAGCTGATGCCCGCGTCTTCGCCCGCGTGGAATTTATCCTATGTCCATCCTGAAATTTAACGGTGAAAGATTTTTTTGAATCGAATGAGTAGTTTAGAAGATTACCTCCCACATACAAACAAACATATAAACCATAACTTTTAGTATTAGTACATGTAAATATTGAGGTCTAACTAGATAATTTTCACTAAAAAATTCTGATACGACTACATTTAGTAAAGTTGATAAAGCTTGATATTCCTACTAAGTTTAACATTGTGACAATAAATCGTTTATCGCTTGAGTAACTACATTACAAAAACGACTTTTACAATAGAAATGAAAAGCGTATTATTCTTATCACGTACACAGATAAGGTTTATGTACCATCTTAAATAAAGAAATAACCGTAAAAATCCCATCTTTATTTTCCCTTGAGTGCTTATACATATTTTTCAAATAACTACATAGGCAAAACATTATAGACATTATAGGCAAAACATTATAGACATTATAGGCAAAACATTATAGACATTATAGGCAAAACATAGGCGCTTTTACCATTCTTTTTAATAGAATGTTTATGCCTCAATGAAACTTTCAATTATTCTATTGTTTTTTTTTACTTGTTTTAAACACTTAGAAAAGTTGCGGACGAAGTCGCGGGCAAAAGCTAGTTTTGTAATGTATTCGTTTATTAAATAAAAGGCAAGAGTGTACAAACCTATTCACACCAAAGATATATTCTCTCTCTCTCTCTTTGACACAACAATGAAAAATGCATATTTGTTTAATAACATAAAATTTCAAGCCTGTTTCAACATAATTTGTTATGTCTGTTGAACCAAAAAAAAAATACATATGTGTGGATGTTCTATTTTTAAGAACGTCGAAATGTAATTCACTGAAGATTCTAGTTTAAGTACTAGCCCTAAATTTATTAGCAGATTTGTATCATCGTTCGTAATGTAATTCAACACTGTAAAGACAAATGCCCATAAAGTAGTAAAAACACGACATAACGCGCGCAAGATAGTAAAATGCCAAAATAACTTTCTTTACGACACAATTTAAAGATTAAAGCATCGCAAACATATCAGGTTATATGAGGAATATTCCGTTTTGAAGTGACTCCCTATATTCTTGTAGTACGTAAAAAGTTTTACAGTTGTTTTACGAAAACATTCACATGACGAAGTGTAATATTTTATAACTTGCGTTAAACATTGAGGGAACCTTATAATAGTTTTTGACAAAAAAAAATATTAGTAACAATTTTCAAGGAGTATTAAAACTTATTCGTCGTTATATTTGCATACGTAGATATAATATGTAACTTAGCTACATATGTTAAATAAATATATGTAGGTAATCTTATCTAGCAGGCACGCGAACTGAATATTACCTACATCATACAAGGAGAACACTGGCGTAATTAATGCGTCTGATAACAATAATTACTCCAATAGAACATGGCTGTTAGTACTATTATATAAGCAACTAAACTAATAATGCAAATATACACATATTTATCTAATTCTGCCAAAGTTATTATGGTGATGATAATTTACCTACATGTAACATCACTGTGAGGTTGAGACAAAAACACCAAAGATATTTAGTTATAATAAATTCAAGATTGAACATCAGCAGCCTATTTCTTTAGCTTTTATCAGCGATTTCAACGGCATAAAAGTTACAAATTACCCTGTGGTGCTTCATAAAATATAATCATTGCAGACGTAAGTGAACTTTTGAGTTTATATTATATTTTTTAGAGAGTTAGTCACATTAATTTCATTTTTATAAATATACTTTTCCATCCACTATAATAATATTGACCGAAAAAATATTATATGAAGTGCAAAAATCTTACAAATTTACTGTATTTATGACATATTTGCTGTTAAGATATACTCGTATGTGCCTTTTTCTTTTCAGTAAGTATACACACAATTATTTTTTTTTTAAATCACAAAAAACGAAATTGTTCTCCCTAATTATCTATTTTTATGCTCCGCAAGAAGCTTATAAACATATACATACCTAGGACCAATTCAACGTTATTAGGTTGAATACATAGATTTCCCTTTGCGTTCACTCTATTACATCTACATGAAAGTGAACCCTTGATCAGTAATTTTGTGTCGTTACGTTTACAAACTTTGTTGAATAACTAGTTAAATTTCGTACACCATTTCACAAGTAGCAATTACAATAATGTAGGTATACCAATTAAGCTGAAAAGTTTTCATGTAGCAACTAAATTTCGTAACTTCGAGAGGGACTTATTTCCTAATTAAATGAAATCCTCGTCAACAAACGTTTAATGGAGACTTTGTGGTCCCCCATTCAAGTTTTGGGACCTAATAAAATACAATAGGAAACCCCGGTCGAAGCAGTGACCGTAAATAATGGTTGCGAAATAAAATTATGAGGACTATTTAATTGTATTTTTAATAAAATATTAGAATATTAAAATAATTAAAATATTAGAGATTTTTCATGTTCATGTTCTAATACTATATTACTCTGAGAATAGTTTGATTAGAATATACTGACAAATGTCTCACTTCTGACAAAGTTTCGACACACGAAACCGAAATTAGTTCAATAGCATTGTTTGATGACGACCGACAAGTTTAATTACGTTTCGGTGGCTATGCGCAAATGTGTCCTTCGCAATGAATGTTTCATTTGTTTTCCCTTTGAATCAATCAAACCTGCGAATCTACTGCTAAACTTGAAATTGGAATTTGTACCTACTCGGATAATTTAGCGGTCTATTTTGGTAAGCCTTGGAAAGCATTACCCTAGACCAATCCTTTATCCTCAATTCCACTATGGTTGGCAGAGCACTTGCAGCACCTGTGGCGTTGCTTGTTTTGTAGGCGACGGTAGCCACCTACCTTCAAGAGTTTTTCAAGGTTAACAAGATTAGATTTATAATAGAAACAATGTTCCATTTTTTGAAATAAATTCAAATAGTCTTGCAATGGTTTGGATCTGGCTAGTACTGGCAAGCCACACTAAGTTTCGCAGTCATTTGGCCACAGTGTATGGTAGTAGTGGCCACCTCTTTAGAGAAAACCATCGTGTGATATAACAGCCTGTCATTGTGTGCAGCTGTTGTGTTTCGGTGAGTAAGGGTTGAAATTGCTTATTTCCCTATGTTTTCTTAATCACTTATCCTCTTTCGGCGTCGAGCTTTACTGCCAGGAATCTCCTCTGGCGCTTGAGTGGGTCAGCCAGGGGTCCTAACTTCCAGCACTGGTCCTGGCCCCCACTTAAGACCCTGTCGACTGCGGTCACGTTGTTATTAAACAATTTTATTTTTATTTTAAACAATTAAGAAAATGTAAAAATACCAAAGAGGTGTGGTGAAAATCTTTTGTATAATTAAACTAATAAATAAGTAGGTGATCAGTATAATTTTATAACAATATTCCATAATTAATTATAATTTACATTAATTTGAAAACCTATCACATCACGTTCAATGTTTTGTGAAAATTTGCATATTAACGCAATATTCCTTAAAACTTTACTTTAATATTAAATTAAAGTAAAGTTTTAAGGAACTCCTCGGAAAATATTAGCATAACAAAACAGCCCAGTTTTGCTCACGTTGCTAACAGTGACTCGCGTAACAAGGTCGTATAACTTAAGTTGAAATCTGTCAATTTGGAAACTTAATTGTCGAGAATTGCAAATTAAACCGCGGTGATTCAACAACTCTGTCGAATGTTAAATTTACGAGGGCTCTGTAAAGGAAGTTAGGCGCTTTATAGGTATTCGACGCGCACATAATTAAAACAAGATTTATGAAATACTTCATCATCTGTGACTATATCAGTCTCAATGATTATTTAAATATGGTCTCAACTAATTGGAACATTTTGTTGCCTCATCTTTCTATGAAAAGGTCTACTACGCTAGCCCTCTGCGGATTGCTGATTTTCAGACATTTTTCGTACATTGCTAGTCTTCTAGGACGCTTATGTTAGGTACAGCAACATATACCACTTTCCGGTTTCGTTCAGCGTAGAGCGGGTTCTTACGTTAGCATAAAATCTGAATAGCTTTGCAGAAAGCCTATATCGACTAGGTAGCAAAATGTTTTAGCAAGTGTTATTGCTTTTAACCCACATATCAAATCGCAGGCTTGTAAGCTACATACTTAATGAAGTAATAATTTTTTTTAGAGGTCATTTATTGGGCGAGGGCGACACAGACACACACGCACGCACGCGTTGTAAATAATGAATAATAATGTTATTAAAAAATATCTTACTTGTTTAAACAAATATACATATTTAGGAAATATGATAGAAAAATAAACATTTTTACATTATTAATTAGTAGTGGCCGTGTGTTCCTAATAAAGTAATATATGTAGTAAGTAGTTTACCGCAACTACTTTTTGTCATTGCATAATCCATTACGAAGCAAATGAAAAGAAAATAAAGACTAAAGCAGAGATGGAACACTGCAACATTTATATCAGGTTCCAGTATTTATGACTTGCATTTGTTCACTACGGACGCAATTAGATTGGTTTTTAAATTATTCCTTTGTTAGTCTTGTTGCATAATTCCTTTTAAACGGCTGCGTTTGAAGCAGGTTCAATTTACTTTATTGCTTTTATCATTATACTGAATGAAATAAGTAAAGAACCTTATATTTATGCACTAGTTCTTGCCCGCGATTTCGTAGCACACCTTTTTAATAAGCATAGAAAAATAAAAAGTTCAAAATCTGCCAGAAATATATGAGCAATAATTTATAGAGAAGCAATATTAGTCATGGGATTTCCTTAAATCCTAATATTTAATATTCACACTATACATAAAATAAAACTAATTAAACTTCTTTAAAAATAAAATAGTACAGAGAAAATGTGTGTTTATACATTTTATGACATTTTTTATCTGTTGATAGGGCAAAGCATGAATATTGACGATGGCGGCGCCGCCGCCACAAATTTATTGTATCTTTTTTATTTACAATTTTACATTCACAATTACTCGAACCTTTCATTCGAGAACCTTCCATACCAGCGGGCTACTACCACTTCATCTTACTGATCCGCCTGTTCGTCTTCGGATCTCCTTATTCCTGATTTGATCTCCCAGTGTAACACCGTGCATATCCCCCTCCAAAGCTCGCTAAGTGACATTGAGCTTTCTTACGAGGCCCATTGTAAGAGACCACATTTCAGCGCCTGGGACGTTATGTCATCACTGGCTCTGACGACACACATTGGGCGAAATTTTTTTAATGTACTGGGGAATTATGAACGAGAAGATTTCTGGGAGCTTACCGAACGCTGCCCATTCCAGCTGGATTCGACAATTGACCTCTTTCTCGAAGTTGGCTTTACTTAATTGCACTGTGCACCAAGTAAATGTACTCGCCAACAACTTCGAGAGTGGAATTTCCAACTGGTTATAGGGGTGAGCTCAACATAGACATTAGACATAACTTTCTTCTAAAAAATGTAATGGCATTAAAACACTAGAGCTTACCCTATATTATTATCGGATAAATATGTATGACATCGCGTAATCGTAAAAAAAGAAATGTTCCTTAGAAACTCGCACTTTGTCATTGTTCTGTAGCGATTGCATTGGGATGTGCGACATTTTATGATGACACGTACAGCTTTGACAGATGTCAAAATGCTTAGAATAAACGGACTTCAATTTGCTAATACACATTATATTAGATATTATTGTGTGATATTTGAACCTCCATCACGTGTTAATCTTTGATTTTTGTTTTGTTATTAACTATTTTTCTTAATATCGACATTTAATAGTCTGACAGGACACTTAAGGCCCACTTTAGTGGCCACTGTCGCCTAGTTATAGGCTATGACGTTGTTAACGTCAGTGTCGCTAGCCAATATGTTAAATAATACATATTTCGCTTGAAAAAGAAAGTAAGAAAAAATACGCTAATAAAGTAAAAATTTACCCTAATAAAGAAAAGTAAAAAAAAAATACTCTAGAACACAGAAAATAATAAAAAAATAAATAGTTATATCATCATTACGTAAACCACAGTATTTTTTAAATAATCTTCCATGGCTTACTAAGTGGAAATAAACCTGTGAAATAAACGTATGCGTATTCAGTGCTTTGAATCAATATAATGTCAATCATTTATAGATCTGAGCATCAATCTATCAATCTAAGTTAGACCAGACATTCGTATTCACCATTTCTATCAATCGAATTGACTGGTATGATGAATTTGGAACTGTCCTTTACGAAAGATAAAAGATCTTTAGGAAGAGTTGATAATCCAAGAAAAATTTATTGCAGTATGTTTAAACCTTGGCCTTACTGTGAGAGGAAATGAAAAAATTTTAAGCTGCTAAGGGGAGGAAGTAAGTATTTTCAATTAGACCGTTAATCTTTTGAATTAAATGTATTACAGATGGTGCACTGCGTTTTTATGTACTGTGAGGTTGAACCTCGAACTTGTTTATAGTCTTGATATTGTTACGAGCTTGCTGGGGCTTTATTAAGCAAGTAGAGCTATAGACTATACACTATAGCTATTCACGATAACGTTTACAATGTGGTTATGTAATTCCGTTAATGAATATGTAAATGCTCACTATGGAACAATGGTTATATTATACAAAAGAAATTGCGTCTGTAAGCCTGAAGGATTTGTGGCCCAAATAATTTATTGTACAATGTTACATTTTTATACAAAATAAAATCATGTTCAAATCCAAGTTTCGAAATGTGTAATGTGTGTCTATTTTTAAAACAAACGTGTTATATTAGACATTCATAATTTGTATTAATTGGGAAGCCCGCCTGGCGGCAGTAACCACACCCTAATATAAGAGAATCGTGGAATTAAGTAAGAGTTTACAGTAACAGTAACAGTGTTAATTCGTGATTGAATACGACAACCCGTGTGTTTCGGGGAGTTAGTATGGGAACTAACTAGTTAGTAACTAAGGGAGTTAGTAAGTATCTAGTTTGACATAACATCATCGTCTAGTTCCTTATTCTATAGGCTCTGCCTGAAGTTTTCAGTGCAATTGCAATACGTGTGACATTATATGATATGTTTTAAGATTAGTCATATTATGTTAATTAGCTTAGGGAATGATGGGGCTGACAGTAAAATAAGTGGTTTAGATCAGTAAATCAGTAACTATTTAGACACACTAGTTAAAATTAACGTAGTACTTAGGAGTATTTACATAAAACTTACCCTCTAATTACTATCGAGCTCCCACTATAATGATATGGATACGTGAGAATTCCATCTATTTGCCCATGGTTAAGTATAAGCCGTACGTGCCTTCACGCGTCGGTCGTTTTAATAAAAACGAGCTTCCACCCTCTCTCTATTTACGTGTCAACCGTTAGCTTTTACGACGCATTTACCACGAGGATTCTGTTAAAGATATGCTGCAAAGATGAAAATGATGCTTTGTCTAAGTTCTCGTTCCTACTAAACTAGACATTAACTAAATTAAATTCTTATTTTATTTTATTTATTTATTTATTAAATATTAAATAAATGTTTTAACACCTAAGAAAAACGGGTGAAGTCTCGGACAAAAGCTACGGTTTATAAATTCATAAAAGATCGCATTGTAATTTCACATTTTTTTTTTTTTAAATTTGTATCGTAAAATCATAGTAATATCCCAGTAATGATCCTTAGTTGAGTAACTTTGTAATTTCTTCCAAGGCCCATAGGGTTACATTAAATAATAGACAATATTGTTACCAGATTATGACACAGATTAAATCAAGGGTGAAATGCAATAAATTTTAACATTGCTCTTAGATAAGCAACCACACTCGTCTAATTTAATGCGGATCAAAGCGAAATTCTAGACATTTTCGCCGACAGAGATTGCCGAGTTGAACAGACAGCCGCCGTAGCCGTTCCGACGTAAAATGCAATGGAATTAGCTTTTCGGGAAGATCGCTCACAATCATTGCGGTTGAAATCGTCTCGGCTTCCGCGAAAATAAAAGATTCCTTTATTTTATTTCTTTTCTTCTTATATTGTGTTTTTCTACATCACAAAGACGACTGAAGTAAATATACTGGTTTAAAATGTAAAATTAAAACACAAATGTATTATTATACATACAAAGCTATTAATACATAAATCGATCTAACAAGTTCAATTTAACTTAGTGGCAGACAGGCAAGCACAGTAGAAGTGAGATGGCATAAGATTAAATGAGGGTATTGTGCAATACGTAAGTTAGTTAGTACCGAAACCATAAACTAAATGTTTCACATTCAAACGATTCAGTACAGTTTTTATTAAATTAGAAAACTTTCTGTTACAGTCAAATGTTAACCTTTGTTCACGTCGGAAACACTAATATCAATAACCAGGAAATAAATTTTTGTACATGTATAATAATTGTGAACGAGCTGTTGTTAGTTTTGAAAACAACCTATAAAATAGCCGGAAGGGTAAAGATGATCGGTCAGTATGTATGGAGATGAGGCTATCGATTTATTTTCGTTTTAACGATTGAAACTTGCATAGTGGGGGAATAAGAAATTATTCGATTTTACTGGAAAAATATTGTGTTATTTGGTAATGGGGTTTCATAGATATTTAAGTTTGCATGTATTAAAATACCGTGCATTCCCTAAATACAGGTCATCATTTTCATGTTTATTTATGAAATCTGCAAAATTTATAATAAGTAAGTTTTATACTGTAAGTTTTATACTTAGAAATAACCACAGGAAGTTACTGAAAGTTAATTTTTATATAAAATAAATATAGGTAAATCTAAAACTACTTATGAATACATTATTATAATATAACACAGTGAAAACACATACACAAACTGTCTACAATGTCGTATATTTCCCCCTTGCAATCGTTTCTGCTACAAAACACGCGGTTACTATAACACACACGTTCCTTGCATAGCAGAACTCAACATATATTGTTACAAGAGCACTCCACGCTTCCATTAAGGTAGCTAGAACCCGCAGACTTTAATTTATGCGAAGAAAGATCACTTGGAACACCCATGAACGGAATGATGAGATAAATTCCTCAATGTCTGCGACACAAAGGCGAAATTACTTTGACACTTCATTATGTTGGGATGAATGCGAAGTGGTCGCACCACCCGCCAGCTTGTCCCAATAATACAGAGGCAGGTGTGCGAAACTGGCTTGTAATTAAAGGATTTGGCGAAATGTTAATGAGTGAGCACATACTTGTTAATACAATTTTATAATGTGTTGCGCTCGATATCTGGATTCGACGCGGACGAAGTCGCGGGCAAAAACTAGTATTTACCTGTATAATAACAAAATAAATATAGAATAATACAATAATTTTACATACAGCGAAAATTGTATTCGTGAAAGCGGTTATTCTGTTGGTTATTAGCATTTTATACACTAGTAGTTCAAAACTCATTATCACCGATTCAAAGTATCGTATCGATTCACCGATCCAATTCTCCTGTAAATAACGCTTCAGTACAGTACACAATTTTACTGATGATAAAAGTTGTTATCAAAATAGTTCAAAGTTTGTTATCGAATATTCAATTTTATGGCTTTACCCCAAAAGTGGTATTATGTTTCATGTCATATTTACATTTTAATAGGTTTAATGTTGACAAGGACTTATTATTAGATCTGAGTTTCGTTTGCTAGAATATCGATACTTATGAATTGGATTATCTCTGTAATAAACTAATTCAGTCATGCTGATGCCTTTTTCTGTTGAGCTGTTGCTCGGGAGATGTTGTGAAGTACTTAGTACTTATACATACTTTAATGCAGTGTTAGCAGTTAACCGGATTGTTTTATTAAGCAAAAATGCTATTTTTAACTTTAGTCTAGTAGATAAAGCTATATTCACTCCCTTCCTTAATCCACCGTCGACCCGCAGCCCTTATCAGTCTGAAAACTCCATCAAAATCTATTGAAAAATATAGACGAACTAAGCAGACATAAAGCGATAATTTATACTAGTGATTCAAAATATTATATATAATGTAAAATCCTGATCTTATATACTAACTAAAAGACGAAATCTTAAATCTTCATATGCGAAGAGCCCATCAACCTACCAAACTACATCCAACGCGTATCCCATTATAGACACGTATCCCTGTAAATGGATTTTCCTATTCACTATGACAGGATTTAGGAGTATCATTCACGCCAGTAATGGAAATCTGCCGCATTGGAGTCTAAAGTTAACTAATATAAACCCACTATGAGATTAGAAACAAAATAGAATTAGTTAAGAAATACGTGATTAAATTCACTTAATTAAAACAAATGTGTATTTCTAGCTCTGTTTTAGTGTCACAGACTTATCTTAAAGGTTTATATACAAAATGTATATACATATATATTGTTTATAATTATGTAGGTATATATGTAACATATATTTGCAATTTTTATGCAATTTGACGCTCTATAAAAATAACCGAAAAATGTATAATTTTTTTTCGGAATTGAATTTTCATTTTTGAGAACGTCAAATTTTATTTTTTGGCTCATTTAGAGCACTAAATGATGAGCTAAAAATGAAGTGATTCTGAACATCTGACCCTAAGTTTGCGGAAGTATAATATATAGCTTAATATAAAGCTAGCAAAATTTTCATTTTTCGGTTATTTTTAGAGAATTTTATTTTTAGGCACCAAATTAGCACTAAATTAGCACTATACTATTGTCCGACTGCAGTAGGTGTATAATATTAGCAAAAAAATTAATTAATTTCATTACATTTCTTTCCAAAATACAATTTCTTCGTCACATATCTTGTTTGTTCACGTCTTGTTTTGTTGGGAAAGTCGGTGTCAATTTTAAATCCATTATTTACCTACTTTTTTTCTCTAAGCGTAAAGAATATTTTCTCTTGATAATCCCGCTACAATATAAGTACTGGATTCTGTAAAAAAAAAGTTTAACTTTTTATTCTGTGATCGAGAAACAACAAAGAAAAATCATTGGCAATACTTTTAGCAGTGTAAACATAGACTATTAATAACAGTAAAGCTGGTTCGAGCCTCGTATAAAATTTTAGAGCTTACACAGTTTTTGGTTACAGTGCAGTAGTGTGAAAAGACAATTTAGTGATGAAAATGCAATGTAATACGTCAATTACACCATACTAAATGTATACCGCTTTAGTGTTTATATATACGATATAAGCCTTGTTTATGAAAATTAAACGCCTTGAAATACAACAATACTTCTTTCGTAAGGCGGTTTTTATGATAAAAGACGTTACTGCCTAACAGTCTATGATTAACAACACCGTTCAGTAAAATATATTGTGTGGCCGTTCTCACCCAGATAGTACAATAATAAGCCCTATATAATATCCTCATATAGTGCAGTATACAAACTGGTATTAAGGGGAAAAGTTCATAGTATGACCCCGGTCACTGACATGCGTGCAAACATTCTTACATTGTACGAATCTTTGCACGCATGTGAAGGAACGTGACATTCATTCGCAAACTCAGCGAGTATGCGAATGGGTTCGCATACTCATTTGCGAATGCGTTGACGGTGAAGATGATTTTAGTGCAGTTTAGTGTTTGTCCAATCCATGATCAAATTCAATTTACGCCACTCAGTACACGATACGAACTCTGAAAATGGTAAACAAGATGTCCGTTACCTACGCAATCAATACGCAATCGTACGCGAAACTGGTCGCACGAATGCTTGCACGAATGTGTGGGAGACTACGCGAAGGTTTGAGGTTCGCGCACTTTGATGTGCGTTAAAAACCGACACTGCACGGAAAAGCGCGAATGTAGCAAAAACTTCGCATAGTCATTTGCAAATGTCGTCCTACACTTGTGGGTTCGCGTATTCGCGCGAATGTGAGTGACCGGCATGATACAATATATGCGTTTGTTGTGTGGTTGAACTTCCAATATTAGTAATAGGGGCTCGCGTGTGGTGCCCCTCTCATGTCCGGCGCGGCCTTGACGCGTCACAATCAATTCAAGTCAATAACACGGCCTGGGTATGTGCTTACATCAGATTTATAACCAAGGAGTAGATAAAATATATGTATTGGTATTTGTTATCTATACTTCTATACTATTATATAAAGCTGAAGAGTTTGTTTGGTTGAACGCGCTAATCTCAGGAACTACTGGTTCGAATTGAAAAACAAACTTTACCTCTTTATAATTTTTTTTTTCTTAATTATAAATAAATAATAAATAAATATAAATACCACACAGCACCATCTAGTTCCACACTAAGCAACTTAATGCTTGTATTATGGACACCAGACAGGTGATATAATACATAGATTACTTTTTTTTGTAAATACATACATATTATAAATACAAACATCCATGACTCAGGTACAAAGATAAATGTTAACACATAAACATTTGCCCCTAGCGGGATTCGAACCCGCGACCGTTTGGTTAACAGCTAGGGTTACTAGCCACTAGACCAAACGTGTCGTCAAATTATATTATATTATATTATATTTATATTATTATAAATATTATCTTATATTTAATCTTACTGTGGCCGGTAGCGCACTTAAATCTGCTTGTGTTATAGGCGGCGGTAGCCAACTACCATCAAGTTGACCGTCAGACGGTTTGTCAAACTTATCATAAAAATACTTATTTTAGAAGTCGTTTAGTTTCAAACAAAATCAGCGACTTTTCTCTATAGAAACAACACTTAAAGGAAAACCGGTAAATTGTATTTGTGGTGTAAAGTTTCCTCCGACGAATGTCTAGTGTACATGCTGTACTTTTGTTTTCTCCGAGTGATCCGCATTGAGGTAATTCGCAGAAAAACTAGAAGTGACCATAAACTAACCTACCTATTACCGCGAAGTCGCCCCTTCTACGCAATTATACTATTATGGATAAACAATTTTATACGAAAACGGGTTCTGGCTTTCTTTAAATTCGTACTTTCTTGAGAATACTCCCTTGGTTTGCTGCAAAAATTGGCTCGAGGAATAGCGAGAGGTGTTGCCGGGCTGCCGGGTGTGAAGTCTTCTTATGTAATAGTTGTAATAGTTCTTACGTAATGCATAAAACTAGTCAGATACAAGTGCTCTGCCTACTTGTATAGGGTAAAGTATATAGTGAACATAACATCTGATATAACATTATTCATGCGCAAAACTGTTTAATTATTGCTCGCAATGTATAAAGTACTGTATTTCAAGAAGATACTTATCTCAGTTTTGTAATGAGATCAGGCAGTCAGTTTAATTTCGTTTTAACAGTTGAAAATTGTACCATTAGGTAACAAGATATTATAGATTTTACTGGGAAATTATCGTGTAATTTGGTAATGGGCTATCATAGATACTTTATTTAAATAGCAAAATTTATAATATGAATTTTTAAATCTGAAATGTTAACAGGAAATTACTTAAGGACTTTTATTAATAAAGGTTTTACATTATGTCCTTTTAATTATCATTGTTCATGTAATATAAATTCTCATTTACAACAATACTTTAATTTATTTTCTCTTTATATAAACTGTAAGCGAAAGAAGTCCGTAGCATAGGTATAAAAGTGCAACATTTTCAACTTTGCACGTACTTCTCGCAATATCTTGTTAGAGCACATTTTGTTCAAGCCCCGACAACAGTTTTCTTATATTTACTTCATAGCGTGTGTAACAAGAATTTTATAAGACATCTAAAGTAGGTGTCTGTGGATTTTTATGATGTCAGTTGTAAGCAGATTGGATTGGAAGTTATGCCGTTGCTAATATTGCAGGAGTTTTACGATAAATCTTTATTTTTGTTCTGACGTCGTTCTACCAAGTTTTAAAAACAATAATGAAAACCTGTGTCTAATATAATATAATATAATTAATATATTATTTTTCTAATTTTATTACCCACGGGAAGGGTCACATACAACGAATCGTTATAAATAATAAGAATTTCTTTAAAAAAATCTGCACCAGATGAGAATGGAATAAAAGCCAAATTCAAAACGCTTAGCAATCTTATAGATTCAAAAATTCAAAACGTTTACAAATCTTCGATTATTACTCGTAAAACAATTTATTATTATATATTCGCTAATTTATCTACATGTAATAATCAATATTTATAAATGCAATACTTGTGAAATGTTGTTTTTCACGATACACACGAGTATCTAATCGAAGCTTAAAAATAAATACATCTAAATGCAGGTATTCGAAAATAGCGTATCAATGATATATCACTGTCTATGTCTATGATATATCACGTGATAAATGAAATATTATCAAAAATAGTGATAAGATAAACATGCAATGTATTTACAATTAATGCATTTTAATTAATAAAATCCTTTAATATTGTGTCCAGTTATAAATTGAAACACACACTTTCTATATGGAGAAATTCGCTACTTCCACACTTATAGAATATGGCTTTCCATAGGTGAAATAATTTTTAAAATCGGTTCATTAGTTTTTGAGTTTATTCATTACAAACAAAAATACAAATCTTCTCTATTTAAATATTTAATAAGTATAGACTATCGACCTCCCAAGGCATTGTACTAAATTGAAATTGTACCTACTAAGTTGAAATTTTCAAAAATCCTTTATTAGCGGATGCCAGACGGTTATAAAATAACTTACATTATAAAATAAACCAATGTTCCAAATTTCAGCCTCAAAATTTTAAAAAATAAAGATATGCGTAATATTACTCATATATTTTCTTAGATACTTACTATATTTTTAATTTTTTTTTTTCCATTTTTTAGATACTTACACTCGCGGACGAGTCGCGTGCACCAGCTATATATATGGACTATATAACACTATATATAGTGTGGTTGTATATGGACGAGTCTATAGGACTCTGTCTAGGAAAATATGAACAAACTCCACGTAGAGCCTATCTGAGTCGGCATTCCGTCGGATATTGGATTCCGTGGTCTGTTTTTATTTCGCTTGTATGAAGTGAATTCAAATTAAAAAGCTCTGTGGCTTCATTTAAAGAGTATCAAGTTATTTACTAGGCTTGCGGTTATAAGCGAAAACACGTTTTTCATTAAATTTCTTTGCTCTTCCACATATACACTTTATATTAGGGTATTTTGCTAATAGCTTTCTGTGATTAAACTAATGATGCTATTTTTAGAGATACTAAGTGTGCCCTACGGTTCGACCCACCTAAAATTTTTACAGCATAAAAACCTCCATGAAAAAAAAATGAAGTCTTTTCCTTTTTTTAATTTTGCCTTTAGCTTTAATGTGTTGCCTTTACCTAATTTTGTATTAAATACACAATTGAATCAAAACCAATACAAACAAAATAAAAATATGTAAGTTTGAGATAGATGTACAGGTACAGATTACAGATTAGTTACTACTACTACTACCTTACCTACTACCTTATCTTACCTTACTAGATTTACAAAGGTAAATTTCTACATACATATTATAAAGAATAAGTCCATACATTAAGTTTTTTAAAAAAAATATAGACAATGTACTTACCGAGGTCAAAAAATAGTTTTTAGTATTTATGTCTGTTTGTGCATTTGTGCACGCAAATCTCAGAAACGGTTTAACCGATTTGAATACGGTTTTCACTGTTGTATTGCAGCAAGCTTTCCCTAACATTTAGTGTTTGTTTCATTCCAATCCGGTTACTAATGTCTGTGCGACTATAATAAGTAGTTTGTTATAATCAATATTGCGTCATTATCCATACTATCCATTATACTATTTATACTAATATTATAAATGCGTTAGTAACTCTGTTTGTCTGTCTGTCTGCTACCTTTTGTCGCCTTGTCTACTCAAGCGATCATCATGAAGTTTTGCATACACGTTGTCAGGGATACAAGAAAGGAAAAAAAGTACTGTCCACGAGTTATCGTCAAAAATATAAAGAATTGGGCGCCACTGTCACGTGGTGGCGCCACTGTCGTCACAGCGATAACCATATATTTTATTTTTCAACGCGGACGAAGTCGCGGGCACCAGCTAGTATGTAATAAAATATAGTGATTATAGTAACCACAGCCAAGTGTAATAATAAAAGCTCACTTAGCACTTAAACCTGATCCATCCCGTACAGTAAGAGCACACCCAAGATGCTCTAAATAGTTTTTCACCATCGTTAACGTCGTCTTAACTCGTTCCGAGTCGTCCCGCAGTGCCGGAAAACGGTTCCAACTTCTCTCTTATATCAAGTTGAATAGCGCAATTTATTAGATACTAAAATGCTATGCAATTATTTCCCTTTATTATAAAATTTTTATTATAATATACAGTTATGATCCGTATAGCTTCTTTAGGAATATGAATTATTTTATTATGATGGGGATATAAAAAATATATGGAAAATGAATAGAATTATTTTAATCTAGTTATACTTATAATTCCAGTATTAAAAAAGTGTGTCTCCATTCCCCATTCAAAAATGTCTATAGATGAAAGCCAATTTCCTCGTGCTAAAGAATACCTGCCGGAAAGATGGATTGTGAATAGCGACGATCTTATTTACTACAGGAATGCCCACCAGTTCTCATATAGTCCTTTCGGATTCGGGGTACGAGATCGTTTAGCTTTGGTCTGATATTATTTTTCTAAAGTAATTCTATCCTATGTTATATTGTAAATGCAAAAGTAATTTGTTTATTACGCGAACACACCTTAATTTTTATTACACGATAGTCAGGAGTATAGAAAAGAATATACCTTTTTACACTACTAATCAAGGCTATGTAGTTTTTTGATTAATTGCTTACTGATCTTACCCTTAATAACATCTTGTCAAAATATCTCAAGATTACAATGTTGATGAAGTATAAAGATGCTGAGGGAATCCGTCAGCTTCATTCATTCACTATAAACAAAAATACCTACCTAAGGTCTACCTAACCTCTACCTAAGGTTTGTTAAATATTAAAATAAACCTTAATATAAAATGCCATAAGGTTGTCATTGAAAACGATTTACTGAGTGTGAATGAGCAGAAATATTCGTTGAAGGTCAAACGAATGTGTCGGTTTTTGGAAGGTCAATCAAGCGGCGTGTGCGATAAACTAATATATACAATGCAGTTCTATATCACTCATAAGCGATAACGAAAGTGGATATAAAAACAAATAAATATTTAAGTACCTACACTTACCACACGGAACTCATATAGAAAGTAGTAGGTGTCTTGTATGACAAAATAACTTCTTTAAAGAACTGCTGTGTACCTACTGTAAAGTAGCAGTAGGGTGTTGTAATATTTCATAATCGGTAATACAATGCATGTTTTAAAGAGATCATTCCTTTTAAGTCATCCAGCAGCGAATAAATTGGTTTTTCGGTAAGTGGATGGATGCCAATTATTAAAATTGTTTTATTATTAGATGTTGATGTCACTTTCATACAATAATGTTTTTATCATTTCCTAACAAATGGTGCTAAACAATATACATATTTATTTTGAATTTTTAATGAAACAAATTACAAGTGTTTTCGGCAAATATTTAATGCAATATTAACCATTAAAATTGTCTCTAATTGGTTTCATTCCGACATTTTATTTTTTACTTTCATTTCATTTCATCATTTAAAACAAATCGAATTATAACAATGAGAGTGTTCTAGTTCGTGCATTGATAAGTTCAATTATTTTTATTTAATGTATTGTAGTGCTAGTTTCACTGTTTTATGTTGAATATTTTAAACTTTATTTTAACTATATTTTAACTTAAATCGTAGTATCTACGTACTGTTATTGTACCAACTGAACTAAATAAAACAATAAACAAATGCTTTTGGTAAAATTTTATAAAATCGCTGCTGATATAACATGGTTTTGTTAATATAATTTAAATTTATCAGAAAATAAAAATATGAAAGAAAAATCGCGCGGATGCAATTTTATATGTAAACAAATCTTCCTTGCTTATCTAGTGAAAACCTAATCAAAATCAGTAACGTGATTAAGAAGTTAGTAGATAAACAGACAAAGGCGGACAGCGACTTTGTGTTATCTTACCAATGTCAGAGATTCATTTCCAACTACTTATAAAATATCATTGTTTCCAACTGATGTTGATGAAATTAAATGAAGCAACCTTTCTATTTTTTGATATTTTAGAACATCTACAGTAAATAAACCAATCTATTCTGGAGAGACCAAGAAATTAAAGTCATGGAAGGAAATTCCTGGACCATCTTCTCTTCCCGTTATTGGACAATTGCTCAATTTTATACCAGGAGGTACGTGTCGTATTACCTGTTAATTGTATTTTAAACCTTGTTAATTGGTAAAACATAAACAATAGGTGACGCTATTAAATAACAACTAAATATAAGTTAAATATAATAAGTTTTGTATTGGTAAGCAATGAAACTGTCAAACACTTTTCTGTCATAACACGTCGCGATATTGACGCATTTCACCATTCTCCAATCGAACATTTTCTTATAAAAGACAAGTTGCTTTTGTCGTTTTTAAAATGTGACAAATTTTTTAGGGAAATTTCACAATCTTTATGGAAGAGATTTAACCGAAACAATTCTTAAAATGTATGGACCTATTGTAAGACTGAAAGCAATTGTCGGTATACCTCCACTAATTATGATCATTGATCCAGAAACTTCAGCGCATGTAAGTATTGATTTAAATTAGTTAAATGAAGAATTTAAAAAAATTGTAAGCAAAAATTCGTATTTCATTATCTACAATATCACACTATTTTTAGGCCTTACACTTTACTCTAAAGTCTAAATTGTAGAGTTTAGAGAGAGTAAATGCATTCCGTTTAAAACAGAATCGAAATGTGACATGATACATATAATATGATAATATTGTGCATAATTATAAAACTTTTACATAAAATACAACGTTAAGCGGTTCAATAAAATTTTAGATTCTACGAAACGAGAATTCCTTACCAGAGAGACCTATATTCCCATCTTTAGAATACTTTAGGAAACAATATAAACCCAAAGAAGCATTTGATCGCTCAACTGGCCTTGCAACTGAGTATGTATGAGACAAACATTTCGGATTTCAATTATATAAATCTGCATCTGCAAATTGGCGAAATAGTATTCGAGTCAACATTTATGAAGTGAACATTAAAATTTATTTAGTGCAGAAATGGTCAATCACAGTGAAATTATTATTTAAAATGACTTATTTCAGACATGGAGATAAATGGAAAGAATTTCGGTCTGTCGTCAACCCGGTTATGATGCAACCAAAAACGATAAGACTATATACTGATGCGTTGGATGAAGTTGCTGTGAACATGATTGCAAAGTAATTATTTTGTTGATTTAACTCTAGAATGTTCAGTAACAAGGTAATTTGAACTAATAATAAGATTTTTTTTAAGTAACATTAACATAATGTAATTATTGCAATGTTACAGAATGAAGTCTATTCGTGATGAAAACAATATGATCAAAAATAATTTCGACCTTGAAATGAATCTGTGGGCATTAGAATCGATCGGTTTAATTGCATTAGGAGAAAGGCTAAATTGTTTTGATCCAAACCTCGCAGAAGATTCACCGGCAAGGGCTCTTATAAATTCTGTTCATGACTTCTTGAACGTGATATATGAATTAGATATTAAACCAAGTATTTGGAGAGTTTTTCCAACAAAAGCATTCAAGGAGGGAATGAAAATTTATGAACGTCAAGAGAAGTGAGACCAATTTTATTTACTTAATTATTAAAACATTCATAGATATAGTTTCATAGTTATAATAGTTATACTCTATCTATAGTATATAGTCTGTCTGCTCCCAATTATTACAATAAAATACATTATAATAAAAAAATATATATTTCCCAGCATCTAACAAATCTTTTATTAATTCTTCTACTTACGTGTATGTAAATAGTTTTTCGTGTTGTTTTCTATAGTTGATTTTTTCCCTGTACTTAATCAGAATGGTTCTATATTTCATAATATGTCCTGTCTTGTTTGGTTTCAGTGCTGCAAAGTATTATGTTGATAGGGCTGTCGAGAAAATGAAAACAAAGAACAAAGAATTGAATAAAGAAAAATCTGTGCTTGAGAAACTGCTCGAAATAGATGAAAATATTGCACTAATTATGGCCCTTGACATGTTGATTGCAGGTGTAGATACTGTAAGTGGATAGGTATATAGATAACTAATTACCAACCCTCAGTTAATGATCATAATAGGAGCGGGTCGCAGTTTGAAATAAAAATAATATTAAAATTATAATTTAAATTTATATTAAGAAACTTGAAAAGTGAATTTGTCAGTAATGTTCATATTTGTTTGGACAAAAAAATCGGTAGTAAAATATCGTAATATTGAAGTTAAAATTTAGTATGTCAAACTACCTATTTTAAAAAAATAACATTCCATTAATATGATTTTGACAAAATTTAACATACAATTCTGTTTTCTTGTCACTAGACTGCAAACACAATAATGTTCACACTATATTTGCTCGCGAAAAATCCAGAAAAGCAAGAGAATTTAAGAACAGAATTAATGTCGAAGGAGCCAAAAAGGTCATATCTGAAAGCCTGCTTGAAGGAATCCATGAGAATAATGCCAGTAGCTTTGGGAAATATGAGAAGACTAACAAAAGATTACGACGTGATGGGCTACAGATTACCAAAAGGAGTAAGTTACAATGTTTTTAAAGTAAATTCTTTGATTTTACCAAATTTAGCTATTACCATGCAATTTTTATTTATAGAAGAAATATTTATAACTTATTTTAATAAAGTTTAAGGTGCACTCACACACATCAGTCACCGTCAAGTCACGTCACCGGACAGGGTTTTAAAAAAAAATGTTTCTATACTGCTAGTATGACTTTGTTCCCACACGTCAGTCACCGGCACGTAACCCATCAGTCACGTCACCGGTCAGGCACGTTAAATAATGTTTCCATATAAGTGTCATACTTTTATCCCCACACACCCGGGACCGTCACGTCTCAGTTCAGTCAGCGTCGTGCTACCGTCATTGCTACACGTGGCATTTTACCGTCAGGGCAGTATCTGTTCTGTAGCGTGACACACATCTAATCACTGAAACATTATTTAACGTGCCTGACCGGTGACGTGACTGATGGGTTACGTGCCGGTGACTGACGTGTGGGAACCAAGTCATACTAGCAGTATAGAAACATTTTTTTTAAAACCCTGTCCGGTGACGTGACTTGACGGTGACTGATGTGTGTGAGTGCACCTTTATAGTAAGCAAATATCTGGTCCCTTTCCCTTTATTCTCTTGCTGCCCCCTCTAGGTAAATATTGTCATCTACCATCAACTGGATAATCATGGTCAGCCCACATGTTATATTTTATTAGCTACTAAGTTATCTGCGAGGACTGCATGTTCTACTGCAGGTTTTTTAAGGAAGTTTCGTTCCTCGTTGGAAAAAGTGACAATTATTTAAAATCTACACATAAAATAACAGGGCTTAAGCCACAGGGTTTTTTTTATGGGGGAAATAAATGCTGGTACCCCTCGCACAACGAGAGACCTTATTATGCTTAAATTTATCTTTATAATAAAATATTCTAGTTCTATTTATATTTCTATTTGTTTTTGTTTAATCCAATCGATACCGTAGCCACTTTCTGGCAGAAGTCTAAAAACTTCCCGCTTGTATGTTAGTTTTCTGGATGGATGTTAATATAAGTGTTGTTACACCTAAATTAACATCTATATCACGTTCCAGTCCGAAACCACAGGGTCACAATTGATTGTATAAAAATAATCCTTTATATAAAAGCCTGAATTATGGGGGAGGTTTATGTCCAGCAGTGTACGTCCTACGGCTAAAATGATGACAATAAGCAAATGGTGGCGCCAAAAAAGAGGTAGAAATTCTAGCAAAACCTAACTCGTAATTATTTTGTATAGATGAGAGTAGCATTCGCCCATGCACAAATGGCTGTGGATGAGAGTCAATTTCCAAGGCCTGAAGAATACCTGCCAGAGAGATGGATTGTGAATAGCGATGATCCTCTTTACTATAGGAATGCCCATCCGTTTGCATACAATCCTTTCGGTTTCGGTGTGCGTAGTTGTATAGGTAAGTCTGATTATACTATTTTCCAAAATAATAACAAAAGAAATTCTTATATTTTTGTTTCTTGTACTAAATTAACTCAGGCTCCTGTCGTAAAACGTCAATCACCAATACAAACACAATTACAATGTTGTTGTGATTTTTCTTTACTCATGTCTATTAACATTTAATTGCTTTAAAAGTTTATAAGGTACCAAATAACTATTACACTAATCAAATAATTATGTTTTTTATAGTGTATATAATTGTTCTCTCTGTGTTATTAACTAATTACTTTGTTCGAGATAATTATTACAAAGATTATTAATTACTACTATATTAACTATTATAATTATTAAAATTATTACTCATTCTAAACTTATATAACATTATGTAACATTGGTATTCCGAACTTAATATTGTCTGTCTGTATATTATGTACTTTGCATTGTTATATAACTTTTACAGTCGTTTTGTATTTTACAGGTCGTCGCATAGCTGAAATGGAAATTGAGATATTTCTAGCGAGACTTGTGGAAAATTTCAAAATTGACTGGGTCGGCGATCCCATTAAAATAAGAAGTGTCACACTCAATTATGCTAAGGGACCATTTAACTACATATTCAATGATGTATAAGTAAAATTATTTCAGTAAATTATGCTTTATAAGAATGAACAGGTACAAATAGAGTAACGCTAGGCAAACGTATTAAGCCGACGTGGTTTAACGAAGCACATAATATGTAAATTAAATACAAAGGGAGTTAAACCTATTATGGAAATATTTTAAGTTACTTACTTCATTAGCAGTTATGATATATATATTTTTATTAAAATATTATTAATCGTACACATTATTCTCTTTATTTTAACTTTAAGGAATATTTTAACAAACGAGTATAATTACGATTTCTTCGAAGTTGTTGTTGATGGACTATGATTTTTATTTGTAATTTAGAAAAAAGAAAAAGAAAAAAACTAGAATTTTACAACGTATCTGCACGAACTTCTAAAATTTAAAATGATGTCTAAAATCCGTGAGTTTTGTTCAATCAATATAAAAATAACACCTCGATCTAATGTGTATTTAGAATGTTAAAAAATTAAAATGAACCTTATTAATACGGCACAAGATTGTTATTGTAAACGACATTACTGAGTCTACATAGGTACGTAGAATTATACATTGAAGGTTGAAATGTTGCTTTGTATTTGTGATGGGCTAGAGCACGGGTCAAGCGACGCGTGCGATAAACAATTTAATTCAGTATTTCTATATCACTCATGAGTTGAACTTGTTTTAATAAAACTGGATATAGATAAACAAAGTTCATAATATACCTTATATCGCATAGACTTCATTGAAATACTTACTAAAAAGTGTCTTCTATCAAAGAAATAACTTCCTTATATTGTAGAAATTCTGTGTATGGTAGGTAATGTGGTAATGTGTTGTTTATTTCATAATCGCTAATACAATGCATGTTTTACAAAGATCGTTTCTCTTAAGTCGTCCAGCAGCGAATAAATTGGTTTTTCGGTAAGTGGGTATAACAATTAATAAAATTATGTTTTAATATTATTATTTATTGAAGTTGTTTTTATTATCATAAAGTGTTGTTATTATGTACTCATGTACTATACATTGTATTGTTATTGGCACTATACAATGTATAGTCTTTTTTTAGAACTTGTAGATAATGTAAATAATCCGCCATGTTGATTTTGTCAATGGAGGATTAAAAAACTAGTGATTCGAACTATTGAAAACTACAAATGAAAAATCGCGTCTACAAATGAAAAATATGTAAAATATAGAGTTTGGATTACTGAACTCACTGGAGTTCGAATTAAATAGACTTTAGTTTTAAGTTTCTGAGATATTATATATTATTATATTCAGGATATTTTTTGATTAAAATAAATTGTACTATAGAACTACTATATAATTATTAAATTTTAAATTAAACTATATCAACAATTTTTTAAAATTAAACAAACACGAAATACAATTTTCTTTTTTAAATCAAATTAAAAACACACCTTTAAGATATTTTTTTTCGAAATTTTTTAATAAAATATCTGATATACTTAAATACTGAATTTGGAAAATGTTAAGTTTAAATTAATTTCGTAACACTGACTTTCAGAGACAAAATAGATTTCGAAGAGAATATAGAATTTAATTTAATTAATAACCGCAAATAGAATTTAAGTTTTTAGTGAAATTATTTAGTTTTAATGAACATATTTTCTTTTGATTGAGTTAAGAATGTAAAGAAAGTTAATACTTTAAGAAGGAAATCAAATTTGGTCGTCTAGTGTGAAAGTACATGGAGAAATAAAGACCAAAGTGTTTGTTTACATTGTCGACGAGTTCTAAAAAAATATGGTATACATATTATATTTATAATAAGAAAATCAAAAACATTTTTAATAAATCACAAAATTTAAATAAAGCACCTATTTTATTTATTCTATAATAAATTGAGAACATTGGCAATAAATCAAGCAAACGATATTTCAACTGGAAACACCACCAAATTGAAGTCATGGAAGGAAATTCCTGGACCACTTTCTCTTCCCATCATTGGGCAATTGTTCAACTTTTTACCCGGAGGTACTTATTATTTGTTTATTGATTTTTTTTTGGGAAATCATTTATCATAGGTGGGGAAATTTATTAACAGATCAGATATATTATTGTTCACATATTATTATTCTAAACAATTGTATAAATGTCAACAGATGTAACGGTAATAGTGTCGCGAGTTCAATGTTTTGCCCATCTCAAAAATGCCCAACGCGCCTAAAGAAGTTTTCACTTCAAAAAAGCATAGCAAGAGTACGTTTGCTATTTGAAGTTACTAGAGACGACAACCGATGAAATCGAAAATTAAATTAGAAGGTTCTTTTTTTGTAGCGTGAAATGGTTGAAGTCTAATGTCACTGTACCCATGCTATGCAAAAAACACCTATTATAATTAGTAATAACACCGATAAAATGTTACTTAACCAGTAAAAGTATTTAAATTAATTAATTATGGTAGAGGTGCTTCTATTGAATTGACTGAATTACTAAACTCGTAAACTTAAATTTCCGTCTTTTTTTCAATATAAAAGCATTTTCTTACTAAAAATAAGTTGATTCTTATTCGAATGTAAAAGGTGATAAAATTTTAGGAAAGTTTTACAAAGTTAATGGAAGAGATTTTTTTGAAATGGCTTATAAAATGTATGGGCCTATTATAAGGATGAAACCAACCGTCGGTATACCTCCCACAATTATGATCCTTGATCCAGAAAATTCAGCGCATGTAAGTAATGATAGTTTTTTTTATTAATTATTATAATTTAAGTAAACTACATAAATATTTTATATGTTATAAATGAGACCACATGTACTTAGTCAGAAAAATCTCAGAAGGAAGATTGTTCCAAAGTTTTCGCATCCGCCGTTTAAAATCCACTCCGTGCGCGTGGTAAAGATTTTGAGTAGACATTAATTTGATAAGACACACAAGAGGCTACATCTTTCTTAAATTAAACGGTTATAACAGTTGTTTTGTGAGCAATGGGACGACATCATAGACGAAATTTGAACAGTTCGACGCTGCAAGTTGTCCAAAGGATTTAGCTGATTTAGAGGTTAGAGTAGTCCAAATGGGGCTATAATCTGGACTTTCTAGAGAATCAAGCGCTGCTCTGGTGTGAAGTACAAGGCTAAACTTAGCTGTGTTTGATAAAGCTTACATTTATGTAATATATTTAATTATGGTTACTTTATATAATGCAAGTCAATAATATAATATAATATAACCTTATATAATGAGTTTCAAGTAGTTTGATGTTCAACTTAAATGAAAAAAAAAAAGGAAAATATGAAGTTCTGTGGAGATCAAAAACTAATACTTACAACGAGTGGATTGTATATGTGTAAAAAAGGAATAAAGGGATGTATAAAGTAATACAAGATACAAGATTTAAAATATATATGACCATTTTACACAAAATGCAAATTTCTAGATTTTTACACCATTTTAGATTTTACGAAGTGAGAATTTGTTACCGGAGAGACCTGGATTACCTTCTTTAGAATATTACAGAAAACAATATAAGCCTAAAGGAGGATCTGATCGTTCAACTGGCCTATTAACTGAGTATGTAGGAGACAGTTTTTATTTTCCAATTTGATGTCGCAGTTCAGAGGAAAAATTTTATACATGTGAAAAGTTTTTTTTTATGTAGAAATGATTACTATGAATGATTATTATGAAGTTACTATGAAAATGTTGTGAAAAATTAATTATTTCAGACATGGAGATAAATGGAAAGAATTTCGGTCTGTCGTCAACCCGGTTATGATGCAACCAAAAACGATAAGACTATATACTGATGCGTTGGATGAAGTTGCTGTGGATATGATTGCAAAGTAATTATTTTTTGAATTTATTCGAGAATGTTCTACTCGGTACATCGATTTTCTTTAAATTATTAATAATAAGGTGACTTTGACACTCCTTATCAAAACGTCACCATTGTCAAACCAAAATTCGCTATGTGCACATAGCATTTTAACTTTACTGAATATAGTTCATTGCCTTATCTATCGTATAAAATACTTCTAAATGTGCTTATGTGCAGCAACTAGAATCTGTTGTATGCGAAACTTACTCTATTGTCAAAATAATAAATAAACTATTAAATTTTAAAGTTAAAAAGATAATTAAGTTTACGTATAACAACACTAAGTTTCAAAAAACATTTTTTTTTAAATTTTGGTTTGACAAGAATGATATATTACTAACGTTACATTTCACTGTGAGTGGTAAGATTACCACTCAGATGATTAGATAATCATTTTAATCAATATTTCTTAATCCAACATTAACAACAAAATGCAATCATTACAATGTTACAGATTGAAATCTATTCGTGATGAAAACAATATGATCAAAAAGAATTTGGACCTAGAAATGAATCTGTGGTCATTAGAATCCATCGGTTTAATTGCATTAGGGGAAAGGCTAAATTGTTTTGATCCAAACCTTGCAGAGGATTCACCGGCAAGGACTCTAATAAACTCTGTTCATGATTTCTTTAAAGTGACATTCGAATTAGACTTTAAGGTAAATATTTGGAGAGTTTACCCAACGAAAGCTTTCAAAGAAGGAATGAAACTTTATGAACGTCAAGCGAAGTAAGACCAATTTTTATTTAATTAATTATTATTGCTTTCATAGTTATAAGAGTTATGCTCTATATATAAATGCTTCATAGCATCTAATAGCCGTTTCATTAATTCTTCTACTTACGTGTATATGAATAGTTTGATGTGTTGTTTTTCTATGTTGATTTTTTTCTATAGTTGATCTATATTTCATAATATATTCTGTCTTGTTTGGTTTCAGTGCTGCAAAGTATTTTGTTGATAGGGCTGTTGAGAAAATGAAAACAAAGAGCAAAGATTCGAATGAAGAAAAATCTGTGCTCGAAAAACTGCTCGAAATAGATGAAGATATTGCACTAACTATGGCCCTCGACATGTTGGTTGCAGGTGTAGATACTGTGGGTTGAAAATTTGTTTATACATTTATTAAATCGTTTGTCCGGACTTGACTATCAACGCACAGCCAGAACTACCTAGTCTGGAAAGCGAAATTTGTATTTTATAACGTAAACATCCGCTGAGAAAGGATTTTTTGAAATTTCCACTCCGTGCGAAGGTGGAGATGGGTCGCTAGTATAATATATATATTGTGAGTCGACAGTGGACATTATATAATATATAATCATGGTCTACATGCACAACGTTTCAAGTATTATTATAATTCGCAATAACTATGAATATTATTTTCAGACACGGCTAGATTTTACAGAAAATGTGTTTTGATTTTTATCATAATTATTTTTAAAATAATCTCTTTCTAAATATCTTTTTTGCTTATGAGCGAGCTGAGCGAATAGTTTGCAATACTAATCATGTATTCTATTAGCAATTATTGATCAAAGCAGTGTTAGAAAAACCATAGAAAAATTGCTCCATTATTTCAACATCATAAAAACTCACATAAATTAATCAATAACTATATTTTCCAATTCTGTTAAAATGTAATGTGTAAAAATTGGCTAGTTTACGAGTTTTATGGACACAACGTACGGAAGCTGATTTTTTATTTATATCTATCTACCTATAAATATTATTATTATTGCTTTGACAAAATTTATATTTTGATTCTCGTTTTTCTTATCTTGTCAGTAGAGTGCCAACACAATAATGTTTACACTATATTTGCTCGCAAAAAATCCAGAAAAGCAAGAGAAATTAAGAACAGAATTAATGTCGAAGGAGCCAAAAAGGTCATATCTGAAAGCATGTCTGAAGGAATCCATGAGAATATTGCCAGTTGTAACGGGAAATATGAGAAGAGTAACGAAAGATTATGACGTAATGGGTTACAGAATACCTAAAGGTGTAAGTTCCAAATATCTTATTAGCATTACCCTTTAATGGTCTAGTTCACAAGTAAAAAAAAAAATTATTTTGAATAAGTAAAAGTTTATAAGTTTATAAATTTATATATTTTTTTGAATATTAAAATTTTAAGATTAGTGTTTTGTAGTTCTGAGAGTTGAATTTTTTTTTTAAATCTTCTGCTCTATAAGAATCTTTCTTTTTTTAATTTCACGTTGGACATTACATGAACTAACATGATTGTGTATTGTAGATTGACAGAACTTTATTTATTTAACTGCGAAGATTTCTAATATTTTATAACACCTCTATGCATTTCAGCCACAGGGTTATAACTGCTTAAATAATTAAGTCATCAATACTAATAATAAATCTGTAAGTGTAGGTATTGTATGTATGTATGTTCCTCCATAACTCTTAAACGAATTAACTGATTTTCATGAAACTTGGTAGATAAACATTAAGACGTACAGGACACAGGATAGGCTACTTTTTTCTTTTTCAACGCGGACGAAGTCGCGGGCACCAGCTAGTTTAATATAAAATCAGTCTTGATCCAGTCTGCTTCTGATCCGCCTTACTGAAAAATTATAGAGGAGGTCTATGTCGAGCAGTGAACGTCCTTCGGCTGAAATGGTGAAAATAAAGCACATGACGGTCCGGTAAAGAAAATATGTGAAAATTCTAATTAACTCAAAATAATTTTGTGTAGATGAATGTATCCTTCGCGCATTCACATATGGCTATGGATGAGAGTCAATTTCCAAGACCTGAAGAATACCTGCCAGAGAGATGGATTGTGAATAGCGATGATCCTCTTTACTATAGGAATGCCCATCCGTTTGCATACAATCCTTTCGGTTTCGGTGTGCGTAGTTGTATAGGTAAGTCTGATTATACTATTTTCCAAAATAATAACAAACGAAATTCTTATATTTTTATGTTTCTTGTACTAAATTAACTCGGGCTCCTGTCATAAAACATTTTAAAAGTTTCAAAGTACCAAATAGGTAATTTAATTACACTAATTTAAGAATTTTGCTTTTTTAAAAGTAGAATCTATACTTTGTATATTTTGTTGACTATTTTCGACTATTGACTATAGACAACTATTTTCGTTAACAAGTAATTTAGTTAACTTACTTAGTTAATTGAGTTATTAGTGTAATTATTTTTGTGCCTCTGCATCTGAACATTAGAATAAAAATATTATAAAAAGTGGGTGTATGTAGATGTCGTTCCTAGATTGATAAACATCTAGTACAGTCTAAACCCATTGATCGATCTCGATAATTCTTGGCGTTTTCAATACTTATATTACATGTGTTGAAAGTTTATGCTCAGAAAATCACTAGATGGCTCAAGCTGAAACGTGATCCATGCTAGCAAATGTAATGAAGTGTCTGAATAAAGTAGTACAACTTTAAAGTAGCTGTGCAGTGTGCATGTATAACTTTTACTATAATTTTGTATTTTTCAGGACGTCGCATAGCTGAAATGGAAGTGGAGATTTTTCTAGCGAGACTAGTAGAAAATTTCAAAATTGACTGGATCGGGGAACCTATCAAAATAAAAAGTCTCACACTCAATTATGCTAAGGGACCATTTAACTACATATTCACAGATGTATAAATAAAATTATTTCAGCTAACTGCGCTGTATAGGGATGAAATAGGCACAAATATAATAATAGCTAGACAAACGTATTGCTTATGTCAACGTGACTTAATGAGGTACATATCGTCATGGTATTAGAACAACGACGGTTCTGATAATTTTCAATTTTTATTTTTTTGCGTAAACTGACTTTATATGTCGTGCTTTATCGACCCAAAACATTTTTTGACAAATATTATTTAAAACTTTCCAGATACAGAGTTGGAATACTGACGGATTTGATTTCTAAACGCAGTACAATGGCGTATTAATCATTTCGCCAGTGTACAGCGCTGACCCCTGTCCCCCGCGCCCCGCTCTCGCGCGGCGGATGATTAGTACCGTCCATGTTCTAGGCTAGGTCAAGCGTCGCACCTAATTACCCCGGATTATTTTTGTTTAACTATTATTTTAAAAAATTATGAATGGTAATGGTGTTTCTACGTTAAATTTTAATTAATTATGGTATCAAAAAGGTCCATCCAGATATTATTAGCCTTGATAAAACCGCGAATGAAAATACAAAAAATGCAAATGAACCACAAATTGATAAGTTGTCTACAAACGAAACGGAAGAACAATTTGGCAGTACGGCAGGTAAGTTATTGTTGCTTCTATTAATATTTTATTTCGAATTTTACATATTGTTTTAGGTGGAATTCGTTTTTGATTACACTTTCGCTGTACAACGACGGTCTGTCAAATCCGTCATTGTACGTGGTAGTCCGGAATATTTAGTTTTGTGTGTCTTGATTTTAACGCCATTACTAATTTTGAACTACTATTTGTTTATGCCATGTCTGTAACATAACAAAATTCAGTTTTTTTTTCGGTGACGAAAATTAAATACCGTCACTGTTCTACGAACTCATGTTGGACGTATGGTACAAACCGTCGTCTTTCTACGGATAGGTGCCAGTCGGTTTTGCACAACCGATGTTATTCTTTGGACATATTTTCGCATACGCCGTTGTTTGATTATGTTTTAAAATTTCAACCAGATGTTTATTGTTTATTTTTATCTAAGTTAATTATGTTTTTGAAAAATAATTAATTCGTGGTCCTTTCTTTTATTTTACAGCGAAAGAACAGCGTTCCTCGCCACTACCACCAGGCGCGGCCTGCAGACATAAATACTATTTTCATTTTACAAAAAAGAGCCCCTCAGACATTTTCCCCCAGAAAAATTCAAAGAAATAAAGATTTTAACTGTAACATGTCAGTATATTTATGAAAATTTAATTTACGCACATAAAAATATTAGTCAATTTAATAAAAAATATGATGTACACAATATAAATACTAGGTTTAAAATGATTTATATTTACATAAGACGCGACTCCACTAGATAAGTAATTCTTTTATGGGTCAATGTATACGGTTTTATAATAAACTGCCTGAGATGATAAGAGACTTATCAATACTAATAATAAATCTGTAAGGGTCGGTCATGGAATAAGTTACTTTGTTTTCAGAGATATCGTGTTTATAGGCTCTATACATGATACTGAAACTAAATTGACGATTTTTACAATTTTTTTCTGTATGTATGTATGTATGTATGTTCCTCCATAACTGAAACGAATTAACTGATTTTCATGAAACTTGGATTTTCATGAACTAGATAAACATTTGGACGTACGGGACACAGGATAGGCTACTTAATATTTTTCAACGCGGACGAAGTCGTAGACACCAGCTAGTCTAAAAATAAATTTAAAGGTGTCATTAAAACCAAACTCCTCTCGAAAGGCTACTATAAGGTCACTGATTATTTAAGCGACAATAAAGCCTGGATTTAAAGCTTTGATTCGGAGCTCATACTTTGTTTAGTATTGTATATGGACTTTGATTTTTTTTGTATTAAGTGTACCTAATTGTTGAAATTTTATATTTTAAAGATGACAAAAAGAATAGTATCCTGAGTTTCTTTCGGGGTTTCTTCTCAGGATCATCATCTTGGCTTTTTTTCCGAAACCCTAGTAAATTTAGTAAATTTAAATTTATAATAACGATCATAAGAGTTTCGTGAGAAACCTAATTGATAAATAAATATTTTGATTTTGATTTTTTGATTTGTACGAAGACGCGGAATTGGAAGCATTATTGGATCAACATGATGTAATAATTTCACATCGGTTAAAATCATTGGGAATGATACAAAAATAAGGAAATTTAGTTCCATATGAACTGACGCCGAGAAATATTGAACGCCAAAAAAGGAAGAAATCATGGCGATCACCTGGCCATGCTTCAAAATCTACAGCCAAGCTAAATATTCATGGAAAAAAACTCTTGTTGTGTATTTGGTGGGATCAGCTTGGTGTCCTGTATTATGAGTTGCTCAAACCGAAAGAAACCATTACTGGAGCTATCTATCGAAGACAATTGATGAGATTGAGTGGAGCACTCAAGGAAAAGCGTGCCCACTGCTACTCCAGACACGACAAAGTTATTCTCCTTCATGGTAATGCTTGTCCACATATTGCGGCGCCGGTCAAAACCTATTTGGAAACACTCAATTGGGAAGATATTGCTCCTTCTGATTTCCATTTGTTTCGATCGATGGCGCATGATCTGTGTGAGCAACATTTCACATCATATGAAGATGAAGCATTCTTCCGACGCGGTATCCGTATGCTACCAGAAATATGGGAAAAAGTAGTGGCAAGCGATGGACCTCGAATAAAAGATTATGTACCGTCCTTTCACAATAAATTCCCAATTTTTTACTAAAACTTAATTTTAAATAGGTAAACTTAAGATGTTTACTTTTCACACGTACAAAACTTGTGATTAAAAGCAAACTGGTTGATCTCTATTTTAATGCCATACATTTTCGTTATATTTCAGTTAATATTAATGTTTCTTAAGTATAAATACATAGCAAACGTTTAAGATTGTTAATACATATTACATTAGTCTTACTGTATTGCTTAGAGTATAGAAAATTATTTTTGTACTTAACATTATAAGACAATATAACAATTTCATTTGAAAATAAATAACAAATGTGTAATGATTATATATATTTTTTATTTTATTAACCATGTATTGAGATCCGTCAGTAAATTTTGTAAGAGAGTTCCTAAAACATCGACGGAAACTAACTTACGTCATATAAAATTAGAGGACAATTCGCACAATAACGACGTATGATGACATACGACACATTAGTGTTCATAGAACAGTGGCGCATGTGACTTTTTATGAAATCCAAACATTTTAGGAATTTATTTTGAATGTCTTATTATAAAAGTTCATAAACACAACAACATATCCAAATTTAAAGCTGATCGGATCAGCCGTTTTCAAAATGTGTCATAAAACTCCATCCGAAAACTTTAAAGTGCCATACTGTAAAGTTACTAAATTGCAGAACCGTCGTTGTTCTAATAACATGACGATATGTTAATTAAACACAAAAGGCTGTAATCTATTATAGTAATATTTCAACTTACATATTTGATTAACTGTTGTGAAATATGTTTCATTAAAAAACTATAAATGTTATTCTTTGTTATAATTATAAATTGCATTTTATTTTTATGTTATGGGTATATTTTAAATCAAATTATTAATGTTATTAAAAACATTTATTGAATTCCCTTTTTTTTAAAATTCCAAATTCATTACGGGGAGAACCAAACATCTACGGGCTAAAGTCGTCAATTATTAAAATTAAGAAATCCGCGCAAAATGTGAGAAAAGACAAAAACATGTTTATGAAAAAAAAAGTTATGCTTATTTAAATTAAAATAATAGTATGGTGCAATTAGCCCAAAACACGGCCTAACCTCAACATGTAAAGTGAAAGTAACATCCCAGCTCCAAATGGTTCTATACAGTCCACATGTTGTTTTTACATATATGTCATATTTTTCGAAAATCTAATCTAAAACAAGGAACAATTACTAACTGTGGAGCTTGGTAACTCTGGAACCGTTCACTTTAGCAAGATTATGCCATAGACCATTTTTGTTCGCAATTCAATGTAGATTATCTTTGTCCTTGGCACTTTTGCGCTAAACCTCATAGTTTTCGAAATATTTAAGAAAAACTGACGCTAAAATGGTGTAACTTTTTACTATACAATATGTGGACTGTATAGAACAATTTGGAACTGGAATGATACTTTTACTTAGACAAGTATTTAAAAAAGGAATTAAAAAAGTTCTTGCAAAACGCAGAAGCATTTGAGGTGATAATTTTAATACACAAAGAAAATTATGAAAAGAACTTCACAAAGAATATTATGAAGTGTGGGGCAAAAAATTTAAAATTTGCATACAAAGAAAGAACATTTTAATTTGATATTAATTTAGCGGGCATACGAGTACCTGTGTTCTCATTAACATTAGATACAGGATGAGTGCGATATGCATGTAATTGTTATTTCATTAGATAGACAAGTTTTTAACTCATACAGCATTTTTATACAAAGGTTACAGGTAGGATTAACTATTCACTTGATAGCTACCTTGGCCTAAAGGCCTTGGCTTATGATTACAATTAACACCAAGAGGCAGCGCACTCTCTTAACTTTGACGAGATAAAGAAAAAGGAATAAATCCCCTTCCTTATTTTTTTTCCAATCCAACCCAATAAAGATTCCTTTTACAATAAAGATTGACTAAATTATTGCTCATATATTTCGTCAGCTTAAATATTTTTTATTTTCATAGCCGTCGAATAAATATAATAATACTGACGATTACCAAATCAATACTAATAATAAATCTGTAAGTGTAGGTATTTTATGTATGTACGTATGTTCCTCCATAACTCTAAAACGAATTAACTGATTTTAATGAAACTTGGTAGATGAACATTTGGATATACGGGACACAGGATAGGCTACTTAATATTTTTCAACGCGGACGAAGTCGTGGGCACCAGCTAGTATTCCAATATAAACGTATTACAAATTACGTATTTCCAATGTATTACAAGTATATCGTTTGAAATACAGTACTCCTCAAAAACGTCGTAACAACAAATTAATATGGAACCCTTAAAACTCACATGAGAGACCATTAAAAGTTAAAAATATCATTACATTCTTTTATTGGAAAAAAAAATATGTCGGATTTGGTTTCCTTTTGGTTTCATCCCAATAAAGTAACTTCAATTTTTTTTTTGTGTGTGTACGTGTATTTCTCTTATTAATTGTACATCATGTAAGCCTCTCTTACATTTGTATACTTGCATATACAATAGTGCAATTTTGAGATTTGTACTACCGCATTTAATTAATATTACAATATTGTAAATCTTACAATCTCACTATTGCATATATAAGTATATAATATACTATGAATATACAATTTTTTGTAGAATGTTATACAAAATAGGGTCAAATAGTAGTTCAGTAGACAGAGTTGTTCTAAATGTTTATTGTGTCGTAACGTGTATATATATGCCTTGAACCATTACAGAGTAGCGAGAATAATGTTCAGTATACATTCGTTCGGCCCTATAAATTTCGGAGAGTGATTGGCAGAGAGAAATGACTTACCGTCCCAACGGACACACAATGGATTACATTTTGGCAGGAAAAAACTTTGAAAATCACCTATTGAGCCGAATCAATACAGAACCGCAAAATTGCTTCCGATACTTTGGGACTTTTAAAAATATTGAGACGCATCTGAATCGTCACTTCAGTTGACAGTAACAAATTGTTAACGCGTAAGGATAAGAAATAAGCTAATGTAAGATATATTGACAAATTTATTCCGTGGAACATTCAGAACTTTTATTATTGTAATATTTCTTTGTTCAGGTACATTGTGTTTGGTATTGTAAAGGAATTCCTGATGTTTTGAATTTGCTTAACAATTTTATAGCCATTTAAGGCTTTTGCTAACGAAACGGATAATTTGAGTTGTTGTGTTAATTTATGTAATAAGACTACTCGTTACAAATAAAATAGAAATATACTAACTCAAGAAGTTATTTTTATTTAATACAATACACACACAAAACATTTAATCTTAATAAAAAATAATAAAAGAATACTCAATTATAAAGTAAATTTTAAAATACACGTAAAAATCAAATATTACTCAAAATAAAAATGAAAAAAGGCATTATTTTTGGAATAGGTTTGTCGATATTTAAAAGCTTCGGAAAAGCTTAGACCTTAGAGAATAATTTTTTAAAAAAAACTTCATAATATGATTGTTATGATTAGGCTTCCAAAGCTCCTTATGCTTAAGTACGATTCAAATCATACTATTATCATTATTTTTCCTTGTGATTTTTTACTATTGATACCTGGATCACTTTTGATCATGCTTTTACTAAAATTTTATTTTTTTCAATATTTTTACATATAGTAAACATATCACTAATATAATTCCAAGCGTAAGTTCATGTTCTAAAATAAATCATGACTACACGAATTCCGCTGTGTTTTTTATTTTTTTTATTTTTGATATTTCCAGAATCGCCTGACGTGTACGATGGTTACTCAAAGCTAAAACAACATTCGCTGGCTGCACTGTTTCCATAAAGGTTTATGCATTTTTTTCTCCACTCTGTTGTCTAAATGGCCACAAGGACTTTCGTTTGATCCTGAGCTATTTATTACCGGCGTCGTTTGTGTGTTAATTTGGACCCAGCCTTTATCTGACCTCCTTCGCGTCCCATTCAGACCCTCTATTAAATCTATTCAAAACCGCGAAGCGCTATTACTGGAATAGTTGAGTCGATGCGTGCAATTTAGTTGACAAAGACCTTAAAATTTATATCTACCTATCTTACTATTTAATTAATTAGTCGTAATCAGTTGTAAAAAATATTAAGTGAAAAGGAGTATATCGTATATGACGATTTATTTAATAATATTACTGAACGATTTAATTAGTAGATTTAAGCTTTTAAGTGGTAGCAGGGCATAGTCAATTGGGTAGCCCGTTTGGCAGCAGTAATTACCCCCTTATAGAAAGAAGGCCATAGTAAAAAAACAGCATGTGTGCTGTTGTGTTTCGGTAAATGAGTAAGGGATGCTAGAGTCGTAAACCCTTATAGTACTATAGTCGGCAACGCACTTGCATCACCTGTGGCGTTCGTTGCTTATGTTATAGGCGACGGTAGCCACCTACCGTCAAGTGGATAGTCAGCCTCTGTAATGACGTTTTGCACAAAAAATAAAATGGAAAAATCAACGTACAAATTTTTTTTTAGGACTAACATAATATTTGTCTACAATGCACGAGCTTTTTAAAGGACGTCGTTAAAAACCAGTAAAACTCGCACTAGGCCCTCTGGCCATTGTTTTATTAACTTACACTTTGGACAACGAGTACACTTTTGAGTAACGATTCTTTCTTAATTTCATTAATTTTCTGTAATAATTTAAGATTTTGGAAATGGGGATTAACATTCAAAAACTAAAAAATACTTTTTATACTTTACTTTTTTAATATTTTCAAACTTCAATATCTATGAAACCCCATTACCAAATTTCACGATATTTCAGTAAAATCTATAATTTAAAAGTTGTTTTTTACATAATAACCTTTACATAAAAATTACATAATAACCTGATCTCAGTACAAAACCGATTGATCTCCTTTGTGTAAAGGTGGTTGTAAATGAGAATGCAATATTCATGAATTAGGTATAAGTAAAAATCCAATTGCTTTAAGTTGGATGCAAATGCTGTAGTGAAACAGAGCTGCTGCACCTTCAGTGACGGCTGATCCGATCTCATTTGCAATTCAAATCTTTAAAGCTACACGTATTGGCCAGTAAACATGGATTTCTTATTGCCAGTGAAGTCGGACAAATTTTTATTTTGTGTTTTTACAACTCTTACTTACTTAGTAAATACAACTAATATTATAAATACGAAAATATATTTGTTGGTTTTTTACGCTTTCACTCCTTTACTACTCAACAGATAATCATTAAATTTTGCATACAAATTGTTAGGGATACAGAAAGGGAGATAAGCTCCACCCTTCATCAAGAAAAAGGACCTGTTCCCGAGAGATCATATAAAAATAATTAATGAAAATTTTACGCTTGACAAAAACATTCGAGCATAAAGATTAAATTAATGTTTTAACACATGAAAAAAGGGGCGTGGATGAAGTCTACATCTTTTATTAGTATAATTTGAAATAACTTTTCGCGTGCGTCTGTCTGTATCGCCGCCCACCTCCTAAACCACGCAACGGATTTCGATGCAGTTTTAACTATCGGTTCGATAGTTTTTCATGGAATATTGAAACATATAATAAAACCTAATTAAGTTTTTTCTGGGCG
This sequence comes from Synanthedon andrenaeformis, assembly GCA_936446665.2. NCBI lineage: Eukaryota > Metazoa > Arthropoda > Insecta > Lepidoptera > Sesiidae > Synanthedon > Synanthedon andrenaeformis. Next base: position 3,292,939 of record OW387781.2, on the reverse strand, counting down.
AAGCCGGGAGCAGGTCGCTAGTTTTTGATAATAACAATGTGTTAGGGACGTTGTGAAAGCCGTACCTCCAGACGCACTACATACGTATTTATACATAACGCAGTGATCTCTGCCACTGCTATAAATAGGCTTTTCTTTTTCTCCAATTACTAAAAGACTCATTCTTTCTGTTATTTTTATGAACATCTTTTAGTGGCTCAATGCTTACCTATATGATATCATATTTTTATCTAATAATGTCAGTAACAACATAGAAAGAAATTAGATTATCATTTTTCATGTCACATACTGACAAAAATAACACAAAGTACTTTCCATTGAAATAATATATATATATATAAAGTAGGGCTATGAAAAGAAAGAATCTGTACGAAAAATACCAAAAAATCTTTCTAAATCTCAATACAGGTGTTTGATAAATATTCTCGTCATGGCATAACACGCCATGAATATTGAGTACAGATCAGAGATTTACTGGAAAACGTACGAAAAGGCGCGATGGTGTAAAGTATATATATATCTTCAAGTAGGCCCTTGGTGTATTGGCATTCGTTGGCGAGTCGTGAAACGCAAATAAATGGGCCTATTTAGTGAGTAGTGACAAAAGACATCCAACAATGATATAATAATTTTATAGAATATCATTTAATTTAAAATCATAAACTTGATGAGACTTTATTTCGAGAACATCTATAACTAGCTGGTGCCCGCTACTTCGTCTGCGTTGAAAAATAAAAAATACAACCCTTGAGAAGTATTAAATGAGTAATGTAACGCCTGACATTTTTATAGTTGACGGTGGCGTCGCCACAATGTTTATATTTTTAGTTGATACCTCGGGAACAGTACTTTTTTCTGGATAAAAAGTACCCTATGTCCTTTTCTGTATCCCTGAAAATGTTAACGCAAAATATTATAATAATCTGTTGAGTAATTAAGGCGTGAAAAAGTAACAGACAGACAGACAAAGTTTCTTTCCCATTTATAATATTAGTATGAATATGGATGTGCTAAAATTACGTAATTTTATATTTTATATAAATTTAGTAAGAAATATAAAATTAAAATTATATTAAAACAGTTTAGACTAAGTACCTGCAATGTTGATTGTAAATTATATAAGTAAGAAAGATTATTTCTAACACGGATGTTAGAGAAAATTTCCATAAGGCGAACTTTTATCAGAGAAAATAAAATATGATTTACTTTTAAGACAACGTCCTATCCCGGTTCCATCCCTTTTGATATTGCCTACACCTAAAACAATGGACTCGCGGGTTAAGCTTTTCATTCTGGCCTCCGATAAAAGCTTCCAAACAAATGCCCAAAAGGGGATTAAGCTCCTTTCCCACTCCACTGTTTAACGCCTTCCTAAGCCGCCTGAGCTGGATATATTTTTACTTTTACAGTTTTCCTCGGATGCGTAATTGAATTAGTTTAAAAAGTGTTTTAAAAATATGATGTTACCTTTGAAATAATTAAAAAACGCTTGCTGTGTTTCGGATTTCATCTAGTGGGAGGCGCCAATCTGCCGACAGTAACTTATAAGAATTGCCAGATTCCATATTCTATCCTCGGGGAAGTTAATCTCTCCATTTTCTACCCTTTAAATCCACTGTCTACTGCATCTCACTGCTGTTAAATTCAGACGCGCTGTCTTCTAATGTACTGTCTCCGTGTCTATACCACATTTTCATAAAAATCTAACAGTTTAAAAAGAATTTTTTTTTTTTTTTATTAAATCAAGGCAGCGCTTGGCCGCGATCTCACTTGATGTAAGGTGCAGATGCGGCCGAAGGTGGACCACGCTTACCTAGTAAATGCCCATTCACCCTTGACTTGAAGACCCCGAGATTATAATTATGCGGAAACACGGACGCAGGCAATGAGTTCCACTCCTTAGCAGTTCGGACAAGGAAGGTGGAACTGAACCGCTTCGTGCGCGAACGTGGAACGGCAACCACGAATGGATGAAACCCCTGCCCGCGCCTCGTGGTCCGCAAGTGGAACGGTTCCGGTTGGATCAAATCGAACAGAACGGACGCACACTCTCCATAGTGTAGACGATAGAAAATCGATAGGCATGCTACTTTTCGGCGATGCTGCAGGCTTTGAAGTTGAGACTCCACAAGGGCGTTGTTGCCAATAAGTTTCTTAGCTCGCCTTTCAATCGAGTCCAGTGCAGCCAGTTGATAACGGGCAGACCCATCCCAGAGGTGGCAGCAGTACTCCATGCAGGATCGGACTTGTGCTCTGTATAAGTCAAGGAGCTGTCTCGCAGTGAAGTACCGCCTAACCTTGGAAAGGATGCCCAATTTTCTGGCGGCCGTTTTGGCAATGGACTCGATATGCCTACCAAAGTTCAGATCGGCAGTAAGGTCTACACCAAGGAGTTGGAGGTGGTCAGTGATTGGAACGGTCAATGACGGGTTCAGGTCAAATTGACTCCGTTTCGCCGAAAAAAGACACGCTTGGGTTTTTGATTCATTGAATCGCACCAAATTGGCGTCTCCCCAGTCGGAGACAACTTTCAGGGCCTGGTCCAATCTACAGACCATGTCTTCCCTCAGAGAGTGGATTTCCTGGGTACTGGCTCGTGCGTCGGACATATACCTCTCAACCACTGTGCTGTCGTCGGCATATCCAAATGTTCCAGGCATTGCCAACAGGTCATTTATATGCAGCAAAAAAAGAGTGGCTGAGAGTACGGATCCCTGGGGGACACCGGCATTGACACCCAAAAGATCAGACGAGCATCCGTCAATAACCACTCGTATTGATCTTTCCCCCAGGAAATCAGATATCCAATTACAAAGGCCTGGAGGGATACCGTAGGAAGGAAGCTTGCCTACAAGTCCATCGTGCCAAACCCTGTCGAAGGCCTTTGAGATGTCGAGAGACACGGCAAGTGCCTCGCCGTGCCTCTCGATGGTCTCGCTCCATAGGTGCGTGGCGTATATGAGGAGATCACCAGTAGACCTTCTCTGGCGAAATCCAAACTGGCGATCATTCAGGAGGTCATTATGCTCAAGATACGCAAGGAGTCGTTTATTCAAAACACGCTCCATAGTCTTACAGATTATGGAGGTGATTGCAATAGGGCGGTAGTTATTAGGGTCAGCACGACTTCCTTTTTTAGGTACAGGTTGCACGTTGGCAAGCTTCCAAGATTTAGGCACAATACCCACTCTCAGAGACAGGCGGAAGAGGTGCGTAAGGATAGGGGACAGTTCAGGTGCACAAGTCCGCAGTACTATTGCCGGAATTCCATCAGGGCCACTAGCCTTGTTCACGTCCAGAGATCTTAAGGTCCTAATTACCTCGGACTGGCGAATAGATATCTCCGGCATTGTGTATTCGCAACGGGGTAAAGATGGTGGAGTATGGCCGGAAGAATCTAGACGCGAATTACTCGCAAACAAGGAGGCAAAAAGATCAGCCTTCTCCTTGGCGGAATGAGCGAGTGACCCGTCAGGCTTTAGCAGTGGCGGAAGCGACGAACGACAGAAGTTCTCTTCCACAGTCTTGGCAAGTGTCCAAAAAGACTTGCTTCCCGAAGGATAAGAAGCCAATTTGGCACCAATACGGCCGATGTGGTTGAAGCGAGCCCTTCGCAATACTTTCTTACTGAACTTGGCAGCTTGATTAAAGGCTTTCTTTAGGATTTTAGTCTCCGGAGATTTGCGAGATCGAGCGTCAGCCCATTCGGTATAAGCGGAACGCTTCAACGCTTCGGCATTAGCGCATTCGGCGTTAAACCAGGGGCGAGCTTTGTTATCGGTTGAAAGTTCAGAGTGCGGAACAAAGTATTCCATAGCTTGAACAATCACCTCAGATATGGCATTCGCACAGCTCGACGGATTCGCAGAAGTAAAGCACACTTGCCGCCAAGGATAGGATGCAAAGAAATGCCGCATCTCATCCCAATCTGCGGACTTGTACCGCCATACCCTCCGCATGCCCTTTGGCCATGTACATTTGGGACAAGATAATTTTTTCAATAATTATTTTCTTTGTCTTAAGAGCGTTAACTCAAAACTACTAGACTTTTTACAATAAACTGCTGGACAGTACATGCACGACTTATAGAAGTAGTTAAGACCAAGTCTTAATTCCCATTGCACTATCTCATAAGAGCAGGCAAGCTATAAAATTTTTAAAAGAAGCTTTGACACTGTAATCTCTTAAACTTTTAACATATATTATGGATGAAGTAGTTACTTCATTAAGCGTTTCTCATATAACTTAGTTAATCTTGGCTACTTTTCCATTTCATAAGTTTTAGGACATGGAATATACATATGTATATGTATTTATGTTGAAAATTAATATTATCTGTATTTAAAACAATGCCCATAGACAGGCAAAACATAGACAACTATGTATTGCACAAATTAATATCGTTGAACAAGATACTATAAATAATTCTTTGCAACATCATACATTAATTTTATTGTTGACTCCTAGAAAAGTTCTTTCTTTTGCTTCAGTCTAATTTGAATTTTATTTTACTTGAAATGTACTAATAGTTTCAATCAGTTCTTGAATTTCTGATGTCAATGAATACGTATCATTTTGAATAAAACTGTAATTTTTGAATAAAACTTTGTAAAACAACTAATACCTTTTGAAACCATAATCCTATTCAGACCTAACCTGCAAAACAAATAATCAAAATTAGTTCAATACTAAAATGCATTAAATAGCAAGGATACGTCCCGGTTAAATCGATCCAACGCTGGAATTAACGCAGTGTAATATGAGGAAAAGGTTGTTGATATAAAAGGAGTGCACTTAGTCGCTAATGGAGCATCACTGGAGAGTAAGTTTTAAGTTGGAAAATTGTCTGTGAAGGTGAAGGTGTTCTAAAGAAAAGTAAATTAGGAACAAAAGTTTTTAGTGCGATCGCGTAAAGTTGGAATTTAAGTGTAACCATTGTCCTTTTTTTCCTTTGTTTTCACTTAAACTTGGCAATCTGTCAGGATGAACAATGAGCCGATCGTTTCTAGTTTTTTTTTCTCTTCTTTGGATAGGAACATCCATCGATTTACTGTCTCCTAATTAAAAATCTGTTCCCCAGATTGGGAACACTGTGTCTCTTTAATCGACAGTGTCTTATGCTACCTGACCCTTTCAGTTTCGTAGCCAGTTGATTTATGTGGGTATGTAGCCGTTTTTTATAGTGTTAGCTGTACTTAGTAACCTCTTCTCTGACAGTTCTGACCATTGTCAGAGAAGATTAAGGAAATCATTAAGGATAGGAATCCATTAAGGATTCCTACCCCCAAAAGGGGGGCTTCTGGGGTTGCTTGTGTCTACATACAGTAGCTACGTACCTTTACGTGAACCATAAGGCTGTCTGCCATTATTTTTATATAAAATATACTAACTTGAAACAAAATTAAAGATATTCCGAAGGAGTGTGGAGATTAATGTTTCGGATTTCCTTAACAAATTGTCGTGACTTTTCGGACTAATCTCTCCTAAGCTAGTCTCTGAACCCCTTAAATTAAACTGGAGTTACGTAACGATTGTTTGATATTTTGTAGGTAGTTATTTAGTATTATACTCGTACATCTTAAGCCAAATTTCACTCTAGCGGCTACGAAAAAGTTCTCTACACTGAACCTCGTCCTCATGTTTAGTATTTGTACAGATATTACAAAAATTTTAAATGGTAAGTTTACGATACAATCATTGATCATTATAGCTGGTGATTTCTCGTACATTTTTTTTTTTTAAATAATATTGCCCGTGGGTCAATAACTACTATTCTAACTAGTGATCTAACTAGTCTAACTAGTAGTATATTTATTACGAACAAAAAAATACAAATTTTTGACAAACTACTTGACTGATTTAAAAAATTCTTTCTCCTATAAAACGCTACATTATCAGGGAGTAAAGAAAAAAAAAGTGCTTTGTAATAAATTAAAATAGCCTCCATCCCACGTGTAGATTCCAACGAATCAACAACAATCAGTGAACTGTGAACATCCAACACATCGCTTCCTTGCATCGAATGCACTTCACATTCCGCCGACGTGGCTAACTCGTTAGTGCCAGTTCATTTAGTGTACTGACATTTGGAGAGACATATACAAGTGTATACAAGTACCTAATATGCATGCTGCAACTGTAGTTAAAATTGCTTCTTTGGCGTTTAATATAATTTAGTGGAAATTGATACATTAATTTCAAGTTTGTAACGCTTATTAAACGTAGCTATGAAATAACGAAAAGAAATAAGAATAACCGTGAATGTAGTCGCTTGCTTTTTGACTATTTAGATCAATGTCATCATCATCTGCCTACAAACGTGATTTATAAAATTTAAAAGTGATCTCATTTCAAAAACTCCCACACGGTGCTTTTAAATGAAGCGCCACCATTCATTCTCGATCCTCCACAACCATCCACTGCCAGGCATTCTCTTGGGGCCATCGGATCAGCGAGCGATTGGTCGTAGAGCTAATGCATCTTCTCAGTTATTGTGGGGTGAAGTGTATTTGAAAATACAAACTTTATTCAACATTCATTAAAACAGAAAACTATTTCAAATACAGAACTTTTTAAAATGTGTGTCTCTTAAACTTTTCTTATTTTCAGTTGCAAAATTCTGACGTGGCTCCATCCGCTTGGATGAATTGTGATAAAGAACACGCGAGTCGTATACAGTCAACAGAAAGGAAACGGAATATGGAACGGAACTGGGAGAATTTGCAGCACAGTTTCACCTTTTTCCACTTTTGTACAGAATGCGCGTCTTCGTCGGAACTGTTTTACAAAGTGTTAGGGTTGCTATACATATTTTCGGGCCGGCACATTTCATTCAGCAATGCCTACCGCCTGGCCTTGCCGACACGGCTATAAGTATAGCCATTTTTTCGAACGATCATCTACACTTATTCGACTTTACCGCTTGGCTATGCCGCCCCAACTATTATGTATATTGTATAGCAACCCTCAGCGAACGAGAACTCCATAGTACCTATGTTGTAAAAAAACTGTAACAAGATACTAGAAACATGATTAAAGTTAAGCTGTGTTATAGACATATATAACACAGATTATAACCAAATTGACAATTTTAGTACCAAGCTTACCCCAATTTTTGGTAAGGTTTGAAGTATGTTCATAATATATTGTTTCAAATTATGGTTACAATATTGTCTTTGTTTCTATTACAAGTTCCTCTTCATATAGAAGTTGGACGGGAAGTATTGTATAGAGGTAAATTTATAGATTCTTGAATATATTTAGTTAATATCAAACTCCGATCCACGTCATGAAAATAAAAATAGTAAAACAAATAAATAACAACTATGACATAATAGTTATAAAAAATAACTAGGGTTCAATCTATCGTAAATCCAACATAAGTTTGTCGTTTCTAAATCCTCGCAAAGCTGAATGAAATGAAAGCTTGTCCCGTTGTTTTCGTTTCACGGATACGGATGAAATGTGGATTTTTGATGGGACACCTATACGATGTCGAGAAATGTGATATGACGACGCGAGCATTACCATTTGGTGTCATGGAAACCAAATGAGAGGATATAGTTTTAAGCACTAGTGCCTTGTGTTTTTAAAAAGTATCAAGTCGTAGGACTTGATAAAGCAATGAGTTTGAAAACTGTCGAGGCTTTTCGTACCCCGACTGTACATTCTCTATTTTTAAAAATAATTAATATTTTAATATTATTAGTAACAGGTATTACGCTCTAATGAACGTAAAAAAAGATAATATTATTGTGGGTCTATTTTATGAAGGTAAGTTTCAAGTAACCTTTATTTATATTTTGTAATATATCAAATTACAAATTCAGATTTTTTCTTTTCAATCTGCTGCAAATTCGTTATGATTTTAAGTCAGCACACAAGATAATTTTGATGAATAAATGTGGGTATCAAATCTGAAATTGCTATTACCTTATATATATAGTTTTTGATTGAGTTGACTGATTAAAAATCGATTTTTATATGTTAAAAGGTGACAGACAGACAGACGTTTCACTTGATGGACATACACGAGCAACGCTATAGAGATTGCAAGCGTGCTGCCTATTCTAAGAAGATTTAATAAGTTAACAGGGAGAAAAGTTTATAGGGAAATGCATAACTTATAATATTTTCATAAAACGTATTAGTATTATTTTATATTATAATAATAGGTTGAAAGCAATCTAAAACAAAAATATTTAAACCGAGAGTATCCTCTTACAATATTGAGTATACGATAGGAGACGTGAGGCTAATTCCTGACAAGAATGCCGGAGCACGCGACACGACTCCATAAAGTATGAACAATATTGAACGTACTTCAATTTCCTGGCTTCAGTATAAGTTAATCTGACCTAAAAATACCTAGGTTCTTCTTATTTAAAAAAAAAGAAATATTTTCCAACATTTATATCTACTTTTCTGTGTTTAAAGGGAAATACAATTTTTCTTCACGTGGATAAAGTCTGGTTTCGCTATGTACTTAGTATACGAATATTTTCAATTATCCTCATCTGCCCTATCTACTTTAAAAGATCTAAGCGAACATACAGAAGGACAGAAGGCGGGAAGCAACTTTATTTTATACTATGTAGATTCCGCGTCTAGTGGTAAACTAGTAGATATGCACAGTTTGCCTTTACAGCACAGAATATAACTTTTTTTTTTATCTAATTAAAACTGCCATCAGTCATTATTGACTATAATCAGTTCGGATGTATTTCATAGGGAAGTTGAGTTTCGGAGGCCATTGCCTCAACCAAGCCTTATACTTTTAGTTTCAACACTATTGAAGGTTAATTGAATGCTTAATTTGTTTAAATATCGTGGCCTCCGAATTCACAGCATTTTTGATTAGAATGTAGTATTTATGTTGAACTAAATGAACTTTTCAATTTGTAATTCATATTGCGTAAATTGGGGCGAAGCTATAATTTCATTTCCCTTTCATTTGAATGATTTAGTCGAGAGGTTGCTCTTTAATTATTCTCCATTGATACATTAAAGTGCCTTGTTTTATTATAGCGAGTTGCGAGTGATGTTTTCATTTATTACGATCTAGTAAACAAGCGTCTGTTGTTCGTTCTTTGTTTAATATTATTAAAAACGTTACATATTTCCCTATAAAATTTGGAATAAGTATTTTATACCACATTCTCTTTTATAAGCTTGGTTTAATTTTTTTTTTTTTAAACGTTTAGAGACGCTACTTTCTACTTCATTTAATTATGCACTAGCGACTCGCTCTAGGCTTCGCATGGGTGCAAATTATAAAATAAAAACTTTCCTTGCGTAGTTTAAAACATCTTAGCGTAAATACAGAGAGACAAAGGGCGACTTAGTTTTATACTATTAAACAAATTATTTGTGAATGAGTTTTCCTATTTAATTATTGTGAATATTTATTTTCCTAGTCGTTAATGTCTCCGCGATAAGTCTTGTGACTTTTATTATCTTTTAGTTCTATTCTTTATTATCTTATATTTGATACAAATGTAAAATCCGTAATTGGCTGCTAATTATGTTTTAATTTTTGTAAATAAATAAATAAATACTTTTTTACCGATTTTAGAGTTAGTGTCTATTCTCTGAAACAGGATAACTGCTTGGATTATTTACTTGAACCAAGGAAAAATCGAAAACATAACAAATATCCTATAAATATGTCATCCTGGTTAGTTTTAATAAAATACTAACTAGTGGTAAATAAATAATTTTATGAATTTTACTTATGTATGTCAATTTTATGAAATTGTTTGACTTTTATTCTAAAAATCTTTTACATTGTTATAATATTTTGAACCCTATGAAAAGAATCTTTTTATAACCAGTTTTCTACACTTTATTTGTCGAACCTCTACAGTAAGGCTAAAGTTTTATTTTTATTACAAAGGCAGTAAAAGCGATAACATAATTTAAGTCCCCTTATCGCGAGGTGAATCGATTTTGCTGTAAAAAATCAGCTTTTTGGCTGAAGCATAGACGATGTTCTTATAATATTCACTATTCCCCTTATCGAACCTTGCGGCCCTTACTGAAAATGAACCCTCGATAAAGGATTTACTTTACCCTCTTATTGATTTAGGGATTTCTAAAATTAAAAGACAAAGTTTGGGATCCTCTAAAATCTGATGCTATTGTAGAAATTTATAAGACGATAATAAATTTGAAAACAGTTTTAAATATTTTTTGATAGGTAAAGAATGTGTAAAGCATCTAGTTTTAATTTTACCGTGGAATTTCAGCAGAAATATCAGCTAAAATATATGCTACAGCGGTCCAGAAAGCAGCACCTAAATCTAGTTCTTCTGGACTTTCTACATTCATAGTGTCTCCTTCAGTGTGATGGAACCAAAAGTATCTTTCATTAGCGTTAAGGAGACTAGCTCCAGGAACGCCTGTTTTAACAATAACTGCAATATCAGACCCAGGGCTATCTTCTTCAACTAAAGTGCTGGCGTTTATTGATTGGAAAAGCTTCAAAACTTCTGCTATAATGCAACGGGCTTCCTCGTTCCCTGCAACTTCCAGACCAAGAGGTGCAAACGTTCCTTCATCAGATTCCATGATAAAATTAATATTGTCACTTTCATTTCTGTGCCTCTCTTCATATGCATAGGCTCCAATTAAACCCAATTCTTCTCCCGTCCAGAAAATTGATCGTACAGTTCGTTTTGGTTTCAATTTCAATCGTTTTAGGATGACAGGTGCTGCCCAACTAATAAATAAACCTCCTCCGTCGTCCATAGCACCTTGGCCTACATCCCAACTGTCAATGTGACCTGACACAATAACGAGCTTTTCGGGATTTTCAGATCCTTTTAAATCAATAATTATATTCCTTGAAGTCTTTGTACTAAGTGTTGATGACATTTTAATGTTTAACACTACTTTCTCGCCACGGTCGTACATCCTTCTTATTAAATCGGCATCTTCAAGAGTAATCGCAGCTGTAGGTATTTTCGTCACATTTTCGCCGTAATTTTGTGAGCCGGCGTGAGGTGAGTTAATAGAGAACGGAGTGATTGATCGCACTAAGGACGCTACGGCTCCTTTTTGTGCCGCTTTCGTTGCACCTTCAGATCGATACACAACAGTTTCTCCATAGGTAGTAAACACTGGATCGTAAAGAACAATTTTTCCTTTTACGTCGTCATCAGATTTTTTCATCAAAGAATCGAAACTTGAAACAACTACCACTTCAGCCGTTATCCCTTCTGGTGCAGTGCTTACACTGCGTCCGAGACCTAAAACAGCTATATCCTTCTCCCTTGGTTCCAGCATAGTTATTTTTTCATCACCTCTTATCCATTGCGGCACCTAAAATAAGTTATATTTTATGAGATAAAATTTATAATGCTGACAAAGCAACTGATTATTGCCACCAAATAATATAGAGATACGAGAGCTGCTTTCTCTCTGGACAAAATTACAGTACCAATGTAATCATTGCTAATGCTAATGTAATTGTTGCTATTTAGTTTAAAGTAAACAATTATTTCCTTAGGTGATTAAAAAAAATAAAGCATAGTGAAAGCTCACTTAATAGTCATTAAAAAAACATAAATGAATAGGTATTTTTAAACAAAACATTATGTTGTAATTACTACATATAAGAATAACGACGTTTTATTCTCATATTTTTATTGACCAAAACTAATTGGAAAATCGATTAAACAATATTATTGCCAAGAGCCTTGACTGAACGACTCACTCACTATCACCTAGAAGTTGGAAATATTAAACATTATTTGCATCGGCTGCGCTTTTAAATTATGCAATAGTGATCCATAGTTAATGAGTAAAAATAATAAATATTTTTCTTTAAAAGAGAAGTTAATTATATGACAGTATATAATTATATAGAATCATTTATTTGACGATTAAAATCGGAATTAAATTAAATTAGAACTTAGGTATTGATTGTACCAAATTATCTACCTATTTGAAATATTGTACCTTTTCTGTATATGAATTATCACTGTATTCTGTATATGACGAAGATGTACATTTTAAACCATTCATACTTCTTAAAATTTATTATTTTCATTAAAATTAATATTAATATAAATAGTATAACACACCTACCTCGACGTCTTCTGTGACGATTTCATTTATGTCTTCTTCGAGAGTTAAGTTAATCATGTAATCGATGGACTGTTCCAAAACTTCTGAACCTGACGGTCTAGGTCCAAACTTGTCCACAAATTTCGCCAATCTGAAATGTTGAGAATGTTAAGAACATGTTTAAGAAACTTATTTAAATTAAAAAGGGCACCCATTTGTTCTTAAAAACAACGAAGTTAAACTAAATCGATATCAACTCACTCATCGTAAGTTTTGCCCTTAAATTCACCTTCTAACACATATTGCAATATTTCATTTTTAACGGTTTCGTAGCTCGCAATTTCCGCTACTAATTCATCGCTTAACAGCGACCGGCAGATATCCGGATATCTCGGGAAAACTTTCGCATCACTTGCAATAATAATAAAAAGGGTTAGCAATATGGGACTGAAGAGATTCATTTTTATCCCTCTGCTCTGATATTGAGATGTTTCTATCTTTGTAAAGGCTTTTGTATTGAATTTGTAATCTTATCGAACTCAGTTGTCGTCTTTATCTATCCACTTATAGATTCATCTACGTTGATAAAAATGCTCTTCACATTTTAATACTCTAAACGTGATACATCTATGTTATCTTCACATATTTTTTATTCATCTATCTATATAAATAAAAATTAATTGCCATATAAATCGAGCATCCCTTGAGAACGGCATTACAGATTTTGCCTTTTTTGTTGTTCTCGTAATTGTCGGGAAATGGTTTAAATTTTTCTTTGGACAATCCACGGAAAAGGTCTGAAATTTGGATGGCATTTTTATATGACAGGGCAACATCGAAATAATAATTATATACAGCAGGGTAAGGACTGTTAGGTCAGAGAGTTGTAAATAAATTTGAATTAACAATTCAAACTGTAAACCGATATATTTTATATCTCATGTAATGAATGGAACGGATTAAATGCCAGTAGCTTTATTGAAAAGAATCCCTATTTTAATTTACCATGATACGGATTGTCATAGAATACAATACTCACTCCTCATATGTCTTCCCTTTAAAGGGGCCAGAGACGACATAATCGATTATATCTTTTACTACAGTATCATAAGACGCAATTTCGATTGCAAGGTCGCCGAGAGAACACGAATGTAACTCCGAATAACTTTTTACTTTTGGTGCACTATACACTTGTATCGCAAAAGTCAATATCACAAGTTGTTCCACTCTTAATAACATTATTATCTTTATTTATCCGTCTATATTATATGAACGTCCAGTACTCGCGGCTATCAGGAAATTTGTAACTGATGTGCAGTAATCGTTGGTATATTAATTTGACATGCACTGACAGCAAACAACTACGCAATGTTTAATAAAGAAATGTTTTCATGTTTTTGTGTAATGGACAAACAGAAACTGACTATTATGGTTGAGTATTTGATTATTTCAAGGATGTAGTTTAACTTACAATAACTCAATATGAAAGTATGTAGTTTTTTAATTTACAAAAATTTAATATAAGGAAGAGACTAGAAATCAGTTGTCCATTCAAAGACATTATCCATCCTATACAATTATTTAAGTCATGTGAGTCGTGTTTGAAAAAAAAAACTTCATAAGTCGGTTCTTTTTCTAAGCTGTGCAATTTTAATTTTTGAACAGTTTTCGCAGTATTTTTTCTAGTGAATATCTAGGAAAAGGTTAAATGTGTAATTTATTCATGTAAAGATGAAAAAAAGAATCGTACCATGAGTTTCTTTCGGAGTGTCTTCTCATTCTCCTTTCGGGATCATCATCTTGGCTATTTTTTCCTAACTATTAAAAATAGAGTGACGCTTAAAAGTGTTTAATTTAATGAACGGAAGTGAATAATTTAAACGGTACGGTTTAATTTAATGAATTTCTGTTTCACTGTTGTCATTATATCTTGGCTGGCAAGAAAACGGTGAAGATATTTAAAATGGTTGTGTTATTTTTTAACATTAGGAAGGAGGAAAGAAAAGGTATTCATGTGGTTAATCTCGAATCCTTGTGGTGTTCCAATTTGCGAAACTCGTGACCTAATTCTCCTATTCTCCTTTTGCCTTGAAATTTCCAAAATCAGAAGTGACTTCACACCGGTTAGAGAACTAGTGATAAAATAACGATAAGATTTTCAAATTACTTTAATTTGAATTCAAATTCAAAAATGTTCAAATTAAAACAAATGATGGCAATTTATTTTAACATAGAATTTCGAATATTGCATGAAAACAAATCTACTTCAAGCCCACAATACGATTGTATAATTTATAAATGAGTATACGAAAGTGACTTTTATGTCGACCATACTATTGTAATGGGTCCCATTGAGTTGATTCGAACATTCAAGCATAACTATGGATATTAATGGCGCACATCCGTTGCGGGTTACCACAATCCATTTGAACCGAGCAGCTTGTCATATATGTCACCGGCGACAAGGACAGAGATGTATGCCAAGCTATATTACTCTTTCATACGGATTTACATGTACAGTTGACATTAAGCCAACTGTCTGACCAGCATATTACTGAAATATCTGCACAATTTAGTTAACCTATAACATCTATATACATTGTTGTCCATTCTAGATTATTTTACATATTTTTTGTTTTAAAAATCTATAAACTATTATATTTAATCCAAATTCACAAGTGTCGTTGCTTGTGTTATAGGCGATGGTAGCCACCTACCATCAAGTGGACCGTCAGCCTGTCTTTCGAGTTAAACATAAAAAAAAGAACGCAGTGTGTTCTGGCACTAAGGCTATTTCAATTTCCTAATATGTTTAAGAAGTTAAAGTAAAAAAAATACATTAAAAAATTCTAGGTGTCATTCCCTTGTATTCTTTGTGTTATTTCCTTGTAGGCTATTATAGTCACAATGTTTCCCCTTAAAAATGTGAAGTATTATTCTTATATATATATGTACTAGCTGGTGCCCACGACTTCGTCCGCGTTGAAAAATATTAAGTAGCCTATCCTGTGTCCCGTACGTCTAAATGTTTATCTACCAAGTTTCATGAAAATCAGTTAATTCGTTTCAGAGTTATGGAGGAACATACATACATACATACATACATACATACATACATACATACATACATACATACATACATACATACATACATACAATACCTACACTTACAGATTTATTATTAGTATTGATAATACAGACCTCTCTCTATTAAAAGCTTTTGGACTGTTGCAGCTGATGTGTAATCCAAAGATGTATTTAACGTCAGTATTTGATTGAAATGCTTGAATTATTAGCAAGGAACTTTGGATGGGAAAAAAAGGGGTATTTACGTTTCGTTGGGCAATTTGAATAAATAGGTATTAAGATAGGAATAAACAGCTCGTTGTTTACCCAAGACTTTTACACATTTTGTTTGATTTGATCGGGACTGTACTTTCTTGTAAAATAATACCGTCACAGAATATTCTCTTGCAAATGTACATGAAATCTCAAATTATGTGAAGTAAATCAAGAGTTAGGTCAGGTTTTCGAGCGGGGTGTTTGTTATTGCCATAATTAGCAAGAGGCTAATTAATGAATAGCATTAATTACTCGTGACTCCAATTTTCCAACTAATTGCTTGAATTTGTGAAAATTTTATCTGTATCACGTAGGTAATCACATTTAGTACTTATTAACGACCCCATAAAATTTCGTCCGTACTGCTGCTCCCTGTTTTTATCAGTATAGTCCTGTGTAGCAGATAAAGACTTAGTAAGGAAGGAAATATTTAATAATTACATTAATATGTTAATGAACAAAACAAAAAATATTGCCCACTAACTTTGTACGTGACTTCGTATGCGCTATAGTCCGTGTTTTGACAATCCCACGGGAACCTAACATTTTCCCAGGATATATGTTAATCCATCAATACATCAGTGAAAACCGCATTCAAATCGGTTAAACCGTTTAGATTAGCGTGCACAAACAGACAAACATTTTTTTTTTTTACTTCGGTCACGTAAGTAGATAGATAGATAGATATACTTTATTGTACACAGAGTAACACAATAAAAAAAATAAAAATAAAAAATACAAAATATGACAATGTACAATGGGCGGTCTTATCGCTAAAAGCGATATCTTCCAGACAACCTTTGGATGGACAGGATTAGTAACAAATAGAACAAGGGGAAATTAGCGGTGTACTTCAGGAGATATATACATATATACATTATATACATACGTTGTATATACTTACATAAAATAAAATATTACTTAAAATAAACGACATTGGTATACATCGATACATATATATAATAATATCACATATAAATATAATAATTAAATATATGGTGACAGGAGAATACGGAAAAGCAAAAGTTTAAATGAAATTATTGAGTCAGGTAATGATTTTTAACAAGCCTCTTAAAGGCAGGCAGTGATTGAGCTTGTTTTATTGACAGAGGCAATGCATTCCACAAACGCGCTGCTTCAACAGTAAAGGATTTACTAAAAAATGACGACGAGTGAGATGGCATCGCAAGTCTCAGGTTGTCCGATGATCTTAGGCATCTGGTATGTGTGTCACGAAGGAAATCAAAACGCTCTTTAAGATAAGTACAACGTGTACAATTTGTTTCTTTTTTTATATTTAATGTACAGACGCGGCTCGTTTACGATTTTATTATTATATGTATAGATTATATTTTAAAGCAGTATTGAACACAATATTCCATATGCTTGTAAAGTTAATGACTATTCTTCAAAGTATTGTGAAGTGTCTAACCCACTTAATTACTATGTAAATGCATATAAATGGGTAAATAATATCTACATTGTTCTCTAGACCTTTTGTAGGTATGAAAATGACGTTTTTTTTATATTTTAAGGTTGCCCGATCACAGTAGGATTAAGGTTAAGGGTTTAGGAAAGGATAGTGAAATGAGCACAGAGTAAGCATTACTTACTCACTCACCGAAACACAAAAGCACACATGCTGTTATTTCACGGCGATCCTCTGTAAGATTTAGTTTTAAACTAAACATTAATAACAATTTTTTAATAACATAACGTTATGAAACTGCATAAATTAAATCAACATTGATCAAGCCACAAATCATGCCATTAGGATCGTATAATTGGTTTATTGATAAGTGGTACTGCAAATTATTAATTTCACGCTTTATTAGCTTTGATTTCAATTCAGTTGATTGCTATTTGAAGAGCATCCGAGATGAACCGATTTAAAATGTTTTCACACTTCTCTATGTAAGCTTGAGTGAATAAAAGAATCGACATCTAAAAAAAAGGTTTTTTTGGCAATTTTTGTATCTGTGTAATGGATTTTTTAAATGAGGCGGCAATTACAAGCCCAAATTCCAACTCAGCGATGCTGGTCGAGTCTAACAGTACACCACTGAGTGTTTTAATGTCATTCTATGATAAATTTTTTATGCTTAAGAATCCTTACAGAAGACAAAACAATTATTCTTCAAAAACATGTGATTCTGCGCTATTGTAATGGCTAGAGTAGTGAAAATAATAGTCTATAAAACTATTTTATATATGATTCATAATGATATCTATCTCTACTAATATTATAGAAAAAGTAGATTTGAATTTTTGTTTGTAATGAATAAACTCAAAAACTACTAGACCGATTTTAAATATAACCTATTACTAGCGATCCGCCCCCGGCTTCGCGCGGATGCAATTATCCCGGTATTTTTTCCTATTTTTTCTCTTTATAAGAACCTTCCTCGTAGTAAGGGCCGACCGCAAGAACCGCTACGCTACGCTAGATCATTATTTTGATACTAAGATAAACCCCATGCCACATATTCATATAGAGTAGCGGATCTTGCGGTTGTCGCTCGTACTGTCGGACTTCAACGAATATTTGAAAAAAAAAATAACCGAATAGGTCTAGCCGCTCTCGAGTTTTGCGTTTAGCAACACATTTAGTTTTTTTTTTAATTCATATAGATGAGAAGATACCTGTGATCAGAAGTTGGATAAATCGCAACAGTCCTAACTCAAATCAACGATTCAATTAATTTGTCATAATTTTATGTCATTTCAACTGTTTATAAATATATAAACTGATATATTCCAATTACAAAACCAACATCCTCAATCAACTGTAAATCGAATCAATCAACGAAATAACATTCAATTTGATACAAATTCGATTTCAGTAAAGGCATCACACGTCCAGTGAATGGTACGACGAAAATTTCATAGTAGCTACGTGACTGAAATACAGACGGCGCTTTTAAACGAATCATGTGTGTAGGGTATGCTCGGGTAGATCTCTACCACATGTTTACTTAGGATACTTTTGGCGTGATTCGACACACCTTACATCATATCCGCTATGGAGTCTGAGCTTTGTTTAATATTCATTTGAAATTCAAATCAAGAAGGAGACAATTTTTATTCAGATTGAAAAGCATTGGTAACGTACGTCTCTCATCCATACTAATATTATAAATGTGAAAGCCACTCTGTCTGCCTGCTACCTTTTCACCAACACTTCACGAAATGTTGTATACACATATTCAGACATACAAAAAAGGACATATAACATTTCAGCCAAGAAAAAGGAGTATTCCCGAGGGAGCACCTTAAAATAAAAATCTAACGCCTGACAAAGCTGTAAAGGCAATAAGATGTCAGGGTCATATAATTATATCAGGAGTTACATATTGTAATTTTTCAACGCTGATGATGTCGCGGGTCCCAGATAGTTTATAATGAATTTAATGAAGAAAGTTATTTAAACTATAACAAACGCGTATTTAAGGAGAACAATGAAAGCATATCAATGTATATACATTTTATAATATAAAATAAATTCGTAGTCCACTTCTGTTTTTCTCTTCTGATTTCTTATGAACCACCCAACAGATTTTGATGGTTACGATTTCCACTAGTGGAAAGAGGGATAAACGATAAAGGTTTGTGTATACAAATTGCTTTGATATTAAATTCAATAAAATGAAAGGAATGAATGTGATTTTTTTGTCTTTTTTAGACATTTAATTAGACAAAAAAAAATTTATTGTCTAATTTCACAATTTGCGCAATTCAGGCAAATATTTGTATTTGTATTTGTAATCAATTAATCAATATTTTAACGCAATTATTTTTCTACAACTGATTTTTGTGTCCTATTTTTATTTACAAGATATAATGAACTTTTAACCTTTAATCTTCATCGATAAACACAAACGAACGTCTACAAACTATCTCAGTATTTCTGTGATTGTGCCGTGCCAAGTTATTAAATAAAATTATTTAGACTCAAAATATGACTAAAAATATATATTGTGTTTTATCAATTTTATTTTTTAATTATGTAGGTGCAAGTGTAATTATAAATCGTTTTAATGATAGTGATTGCTTGTTAGATCCTATGCTAGTTGAAGAAATAGCGTCCTATAAAAATGTTACTAGAAATATTATTGATGAAATCACTAAGAGAGGATTGGGAAAATTGATGTACAAACAGTAAGTACATAAAATAATACTTCTTAATATACTTAAAGCAGTCTGTGCAAGTTATATTAGTTAGTTTACAAAGCGATTATAAGTTTTATAAATGCCATATATTTCTTAAGAAAAATTTTACCTAAAAATATTTATTTTTACCAGAAGAAAAGTATGTGTAAATATTAACACAAGTTCATTTACCTGTATTTAAAATAACACAAGTATATTTATTGAGTATATTATTTATTTCGTTATACTGTTAACGCCAGTTTTATATTTATTTTAAATCATAAACAAAATTCCGAGGACCAATTTTGTTATGGATAATGTTCAATAACTAATTATTATTATTTTATTTTAGGTTCACTGAAATCGTTGATAAATTCGGTCCACGTCCAGCTGGTAGCGAAACTTTGGAGAAAGCAATCGATCATATGTTAAATCTCACACTGAATTCTGGACTTACTAGTTTTGTTACTGAAGAATTAGAGGCAAGTTGTTTTCTTACAACACATAACAAATTAAAACTTTTTAACAATACCCGTACTTTGCAGGTTAACATATTCGTTTTTCATATGTTTTCAGGTGCCTCATTGGGTACGTGGTGAGGAATCGATTGTTATGATAAACCCAAGGGTAAAAAATATAGCTTTACTTGGACTGGGTTCAAGCGTTTCTACGCCACCCAACGGAATAACAGCTGAAGCTATATTAGTCAGAAGCTTTAAAAATCTCGATCAAATAGATGAAGCAAATATAAAAGGAAAAATTGTCATATACGATGTTCCTTATACATCTTATGGAGAAACAGTAGCATACAGATCAATGGGAGCTACTAAAGCTTCAAAAAAAGGCGCAGTGGCTTCTCTAGTGAGGAGTGTAACGCCATATTCTTTATACACTCCACATACAGGTGCACAGTTTTATGGTGAAAATGTAACAAAAATACCAACAGCTGCTATTACACATGAAGATGCAGATTTGTTAAGACGTGTTTATGATCAAGGTGAAAAGATTATTTTAAACATAAAAATGAAAAGTACATTTGACATTAAAAAGTCTCGTAATACTTTA
Source organism: Synanthedon andrenaeformis (assembly GCA_936446665.2). Lineage (NCBI taxonomy): Eukaryota > Metazoa > Arthropoda > Insecta > Lepidoptera > Sesiidae > Synanthedon > Synanthedon andrenaeformis. The sequence goes on along the minus strand of OW387781.2, from coordinate 3,272,314 downwards.
ATAGATGTTAAGGGAAAAGACCATCCAGAAAAACTTGTAATAGTGTCTGGTCATATAGACAGTTGGGACGTAGGTCAAGGAGCAATGGATGATGGTGCTGGCATGATGATAAGCTGGTTTGCTCCAATCGTTTTAAATCATCTAGGTTTAATACCAAAAAGAACTGTCAGAGCTATACTTTGGACATCAGAAGAGCCAGGTCTGATTGGAGCTGCGGAATACCTTAAAAGACACTCAAATGAATTAAATGATATTAATTTCATAATGGAATCTGACGAAGGAACTTTTAAGCCATTAGGGCTTACTGTGGCCGGATCAAACAATGCTCGTTGCATAATTGGAGAAATATTGAAACTTTTTTCACCCACTGATAAAATGATTGCATCTGACAGTCCCGGTTCCGATATAACTTTGATTATCAAAAAAGGAGTGCCTGGTGCATCGTTATTGAACGCAAATGAACGTTACTTTTGGTTTCATCATAGTGAGGCAGATACACTTGATGTGTTAAATGAAACTGACGTTATAAATTGCGCTGCATTTTGGACAGCTGTTTCATATGTAATTGCGGATATTTCATCAGATATACCACGTGACTAACTGATTTAAGGTTAATCTTACAATTCTGTTTTTTATTTTTTTTTTATTTAATAAGGTACACAAAACAGGACACTGACATTAAATACATTGAATAGATATAATTAAATTGAAGTGAACTAGACAGAGGCCCAAAACACGTGTACACAGCATGTCCAAACAAAACAGTGTTGCTTACACATTACAGAATAAAACAAGAGAAGAAAACAGAAAAGAGACGCAGTTTCATCCAAAAGCAAGCTTAGCTACATTCTAAAGGAAGTCAATTTGAGATGAAAGCACGCCTACACAAAGCCACAACAAAACAAATATTATAATATTAATATATAAGTGCAATAAAATATTATCTATTAAGACTTAAGGCCAGGCTCTATGAAACTAAGGGAACTTTAAATAAATGTGCTGAGTCAACCACATATCTGATCAATGTGGAATTTACATATATATATTTTGAGACCTTTATCTGTAGATTATCAAGTCAGAAACATAATTAGGTGATTTTCATTCGATACATTTTTTTATCGAAATCGACGCCTTTTGCGGAGAATATTACATTTTTCTACTAAACGGCTTGAGTTATATCGCCAAAAAACTTCTCGTAGCAAGGAAACATTGTTTACCAGTGATTGTCAAAATAAAATAAACTTAGGTTTATTTTTACTCCTATAATTAACGAAAACAATTTTGAGACTTACGTTGTTTAGTTCCGAGCTAGTGCATACCAAATCATGCTTCAAATAATGTACGCAATATTCAACCTTACGTAAGCTGTATCTTGCGATATATTAAAAAAAATCCTAGAGAGCCGCCGAGCAACTTGTAACTCTCGGGTGGCGGGACGTGGGCGGAGCGAGCGTAGGAATTTTATTCGTGGAGCCTGCTCTTAATATGGTTTTTTTATTATTGTTATTTATATATACATAATTATTAATTTTATTTAATGACGCTCGCAGTTACAATGGCCGTGATTTGCTTTTTGAATTTAGTTAAGCTATTTTCGTATATGTCAACTTTACCGCTATGTTTAAGCAGCTTTAAAGCTAAATGTTTAGAGCTTAAATGTTCCTAATAGTGTAAATAACTACTAAAATATATACAAAAATTATAGGAAGAGAAAGAAAGAATTTTTATTATGTTTTTAGAGCAAAATAATCTCCGGAACCATTAAAAAAAATTTAAAGGTAATATTATGTATATTAATTAAACTATAATATTCTCTAAGATAAAGTGGCATCCATTCTGACTGTCTCAAATAAAAATATATTTAATTGAAATATGTACTCTGGTAACCTTTTGATTATTTTTTATTTGTCTTGATTTTGTATAATTCCTAAATACTTTTGTTAGTTTAAAGAACAATCAAGACAATGCTCCGCGTCACAAATCAATGAAAACGACGGTAAAATTGTATGAATTGGGCTTCGAATTGCTTCCGCATCCACCGTATTCTCCAGATCTGGCCCCCAGCGACTTTTTCCTGTTCTCAGACCTCAAGAAAATGCTCGCTGGAAAGAAATTTAGGGCCGATGGAGAGGTAATCGCCTATTTTGAGGCTAAACACAAATCGTACTATAAAGATGGTATCAAAATATTGTGTGACCGCTTTAATCGTTGTATGGCTATATAAAATCAAATTTTATCAAAAAAAATTTTTTTTCTATGAGCCTACGAACTCTTCAGCCCAACTAACTGTTAAATGGCAAGTAATTTTCAATTTGTCTATAATAATGTTGATGTAAATCGTAGGGATTATTTAATAAAGTTGAAACTTTCTGTAATTTTTCACGAAATTGCCCGACACTTTTTATCCTTGTTCCTCTGAAAAAAACTGCCAATCTTAGCAAATTGTATGAACCTAATCAAACTTTGTTTTACGTAGACTTGTTTGCCTTGTATAAAGGAGTTTGAAACAAAATTATTTTGAAGATTTTCCACGATGGAAATTTGAAAAGAGGTGAAAGGAGCCTAACGAAGCCAGTTTTAGGAAGTTTATTTTTTATATTTCCTCAGTAAATTTCGTTATATCCTATTACATGGAAATGTTTTTCTTTTTAAGAAAATTTGTTATACTTATGCGTCATATGTAAAGCTTTATTATTTTAATATTTTTAATTTTAAATAATGTTGAACATATATAATATTTACAGTATAAATTTTAATATTAAATCTTTGTTTTAATCTTTACCAATTGACTAGAAGCGAAATGTTGGTAAAAATAACAAGTAAAAAATGAAAACAAAAAAAACTAGTTTTGTGTATAGAAAATTCTAATATTTTTGTATGCTAATATTAAGCAGATTTGCGCTTTGAAATTATATTTATTCCTCTTTCACCCTAATAAATCTCCAACATCATACTCATTGGCTCATCTGCTTCCGTCAAGCCATTAATTCTGTTTACATAATATGTAGGTAGTGGTTATGATTCTGTCTACGAGTTGCACATGTTACGCTATAACGTAACAATGTTTACTGAAGCTTCTGTGTGCTTACTTAATAGTCTTGAAATCATACATAACATAAGTATGCATGACCAGTCCTTCAGCATGATCAATGTTGATATAAGATGATCTTATTTGTGTCCGATGTGGTACATTTGCGGAACTTACTAAATATTATTCATCATTTAGGAACAAAAAACAAAATCGTTTTATACAAAACGTCAATTTAACTTTGGTCCGACTGACCGTCGGAAATTTTTGCATTGAAAATTAATGCAGTGTATAATAATAATTGAAAATATCATTTGAGATTTCACACACAATCATTTCCTCATACACCAAAATAAATAAATAGATTGGTCCTTCTGGTTCTGAAACCACACTGGTCTCCATAATAAAAATAAAATAAAATACATCATATAAATAAAATATTTGAAATCACTACACTTCTGAAAAATTAACACAAAAAAGTAAAATTTAAATAATAATAAAACATTATAAAACAATGTTTAACAGAATATTATAAATATTTACTATATTATAATAGATGAAATATAATAAATGCTTATAAATACATCAGTGAAATTATAAACAACCGTACACAGATAATATTTATGTTGGCTGCTAGCAATCATAATAAAAACGCTATTATGGATACTAAACCGCCCACCTAAAGAAAGAAAAAGTGAGTAAAGGTCAAAAGACTAACATTAATTTACTCTTGCATCGCAATTGCCGCTTCTGTAGAAATATAAAATAATTTTACAGTAAAGATTTAGTGGCCATATACATCAACTTATTAATTTGTACGTAGCTTTGTAGGCGTGATAAGTAAAAAGTGGCTTAGCACTTTCTCAGATTTCAGAGTATCTTCATAACAAATTTTCCATAATCTAATAAAGTCCATACTCTCCTAAACAAATTATTAAAATTTTGTTGTGCACTTAGTTCAAACATAATTGACTAAGCTTTAGTTACTTTATAATTTTATTATATCTCATCACTAATTAAACTAAAACGTAAAATAAAATTACAGCTAAATAAAAGAAAAGAAAAATTAGCAATCTGTTTACGAACTGTGCAAGTGCTCAGTTGCCGTTTATTGCCTAAACGAGGGTAATACTTTTTTATGTCCTCCGTTAAAAAATATTCTTGTAACAGCTTTAACTTTATTTCAAGTAGGTATTTACTGTTCGATTTTAATGTCTATACTTTTTCAGTTATCAAACAGTAAACATATCAATGCTGTTTACTGTTTCGTATCATAACGAAGTAGCAATTATAATTCAACCAGCAGACCCAGCAAACTTTGTCCGGCTTGATCAAAAAAATATCTGTAACCCGCTTTCAGCGCCACTTAGCGGATCGAGTAGTGAATCTAAACCAAACCGTCCAGGAATTTTGAAATTTAAAAAAATCTAGACTTCTGCCACAAAGTGGCAACGGTGTCAATCACGATGAATAAAAATAAAAAGGAAAATGTATATGATGATTTAAAAATAATAATAGTAATGATAATATAATAATAATTGCTGAACAGTCCCTTTCTCACAATCTTATTGCTGAACAATCAATGTTATCAATGTATGTATGTATTATGTAATATTTAATGAATATACCACCCGCGGGGATGAAGCAATCCCCCGGTTTTAAAAAACCGTCCAGGGTTTCCACTCACATATAATATGCAATTATAATTATGTTTGAGTGGCAACCAATATCACTTTTTCTATGGTTCCCTAGGGTATTTTTAGGTTTCCTGTTGTTCCTTCCAGCCACAATTAGAGAGCATTGGAACAAATACACCTAAGTGCAGTAAAAAGCTGTTAACCACATACTAATTGTCAACTTAAGAACAAGAGAATTAAATGTTTTATCATGTTTCTTCAAATGCTTTACGTTTATCACGCTTTCATTTGCACAAAGTCTTTGTACCGTAAAGCACAAAGGGAGAACAATAACTCTAATTAATTACAGAATTAAAAGTCTGTTTTTAACGACCCGCACAAAATTTGTTTTTGTAAATAATTATAGCTACGGTGAACGGAATTGTTTTATGTTGAAATAACATGAAAATAGAAAGCGAGTGTTTGCGTTGCCCTAAGTAAATAAAACGTGAAATTAACCTTAACATGTGAAGAACGGAGATATTTAGACTTCCCTATATACATTTTAGAATGAATGCTTCATTTCGAATATGAGTAGTGACTCAATTTTGTATATATTTGTTATGTTAAGGTCGACGGGCTGAAGACCCACTTATCGGTCGTATTTATAACACAAGCAACGCTATAGTTGCTGTATAGGCGCTGCCGACCATAGAAGGTTTAAGGATAGGAAGGGATTGGGTGATGGGCTCCCTGTGAAACACAACAGCACATATGCTGTTATTTCACGGTGGTTAATATTATACTGAATCATCATTATACTAAATATACAGATATGATATATACTGAATCAGTCTATATTAATTCTCATATTACCACGCAAGCTCATTGTGGATTGGCAAGAATTTCACATTGTCTTCGAACATTTCAAATGTTAATAATTCTATTTTTATATCTGAATTTAGTATATTGTCTTAAATATTGTTAGACATCTTAAAAATATGCATCTTAAGACTTCAAAACATATGGCTAAACATTATCTGAAACGAGTTTTACCTGAGCCTAAAGAGCGCTTCGTAATATCGCGTGACGCTTAGTTGTCTCATTTCCACAGTTCATTGAGTAGATGGGCTATCAACCGTTGAGATTGGCTCCTTCATAAGCATCTGGTTTCTTCTTAAGAGCTCCCCAGTAATCACTTTATCTAAATTAAGCTTTATTGCATTCGGTATGTCCTTTTAAAGAAATTCGTCTGAGTCGTGAAAAAATAAATAATAATAATAAATGTTTCGTGAATTTAGCAAAATTAGTGCATAAACAAATTGTGATAGCACAAGAAAATTCCTAACAGAGCTATTAGCAAACGTTCCATCATTTAACACAATCTCATGTTATTGGGAAAAATTTTAAATTGATCGCTTACGTACGGATTGGAGAGCTTAGTAAATTTATCCCCAATCAGTAACAGCCACGTAATATTGTACAAACAGTAGCCTATTCTGATTCCATATTCTAAACCTACATAGGTATAAAAAATTACAATACTAATATAAAATTAAGACGCTGTCCACCTCTATCTGTTTCCCCGCTAACTTCATCTAAACTACCCAACAAATTTTATAAGGTTTTCACTGATGGAAAGAACGACAAACTAGGAAAATTTGCGTATTTAATTTACAGAAAAAAAAAGTATCCGTGCGAAGCCGGGGTCAGGTCACTAGTACTAACATATTATAAAACGATGTCGCTGTCTGTTTCTCCGCTAACTTCTTCCAAACCAACCAACGATAAACAAGGAGGCGAAAATTGCAACCGTGCGAAACCGGAGGCGAGTCGATAGTTTGAAGTCTTCGATTTATTTTTTAAATAAGTATAAGCTAATCCCAATGAAAATTAAAGATTTCTTCAGATCAATATGATACATCAACTGTTTAATTTCTATAGACAATAAGACTAGAGTGTATGTAAGTAATCTTAACTGATTTATTACTTTATTAGGAAAAAGTTGTTATAAAATCCTACAGCTACGAAATTACGTCTTATGAAAAATAAACCTAAAAACCTGTGTACATATTTGTATTGCATTACCGCAAATGGAATAAATGCAGTAGTCGAGGACGCATGTCCTCTGTTGTTTTATCATTACATTTGTTTACTTTACAGCTGCGACAAAGCTCGTGTTTTGATTTTAACTAGTCACTGTTAGTTTTTACGTTGCTGTGGAAAACTTGTCTTGAAATAGTACATTGCGTTACAAGAGTGAAAAGTAGGTTATTGTAAAAGAGTTCATGTTTTAAAAATGAAGCGTTAGCAATGTACCTACTAATAAATTTTTCAACATCACGTTTTTCAATTGACTTATTAAAAAACTAGTATGTACTTTAAAGAAAATGAAAATAAAGTACATTTTTAAGGGAGCATCTCGATTTTTCTTCTGCGATATGAAGCTATTATAAGTGGCCAAATATTTGACTTCAGACCTTGCCTCAGAGTTTTGACAACAAAAGACTACTCCAACCAGTTTGCGATTTCTTTTATATCTTTATTTATCTTTTATTATCAATACTAATAATAAATCTGTAAGGGTCGGTCATGGAATAAGTTACTTTGTTTTCAGATATCGTGTTTATAGGCTCTATACATGATACTGAAACTAAATTGACGATTTTTAGAATTTTTTTCTCTATGTATGTGTATGTATGTATGTTCCTCCATAACTCTGAAACGAATTAACTGATTTACATGAAACTTTTTAGATAAACATTTGGACGTACGGGACACAGGATAGGCTACTTAATATTTTTCAACGCGGACGAAGTCGTGGGCACCAGCTAGTTTAATATAAAAATATCATCCGAATTTCTTACTTTCAAAAATTTCTTTCGTACAAACGTTCTGCTGACAATTAATTCCGTATACAACAAATAAAATATGAACCTCAGCCTGCCTGACGATCTTTTATTCGTTATGATGTAACTTCTTATTATTATACATTACGATTGCAATTTAATCACAATCGTAATATTTATTATATTTAAATAATATTGAATAATTAATGCAACTTTTTTCCTGTAAAACAAATTAACACTACTTTTTTATTTATTTTTTCCGCCTACAGTAGAAAATTTGACTTTGTAAAAATACACATTAATAACAAAAACTTAAAACAAAAGCTTTATTGTTCTTTTTAATGCAAAGACTTAATGTTCCAAATAATTTTCCCGTATAATTGTTACAACTTATCTCGCTCAATGTTTCCTTAGAGATACGAAGAAGTTTCTTTTCACATAAAGAAACAAAAACGACTTTCTTAAATTGAGTTGGAAAAAATCAAACAAAGAAACGTACCTACTAGCTAACCTTGAATTAAATGAGGGCTCATTTTTTGTGCAATGGGTGTGATATTAAGATGGTCACTTAACATATTTTCTTATTATCTTAGTAATATCACTATGCAGTGTTTTGTATTTTTATAATTAACAAACTCAGAAACTACTGGACCGATTTAAAAAAAATTTTCACCTATAAAAAGCTAGATTATCAGCAATTACATAGGATATAATTCATAAAGTTAGTATTAATGCAACAGCTAGTATTAAATAAAAGCAACTCTTGTCCTTGACTGTAGCTACTGTGTATTTTGACGGAGTTTGAACTTCCCGCATTAAATAATATCAATTAAGCTCTCGGATGTTCAACCAGCTATCGGGCTCCAGTCGGAGCACTCGGTAACTCGTTATCTCTAGCCGCCCGCCGCCGCGTCGGTTCTTCGAGACAAAAGAATCGCTGACGGCTGCTGCTCTGTCAGTAATAAGAATTTCATTTTCTGGACTAAATTTTGCTAATATATTTTTGCCGTACGAGCAACTCTTCAAATTAATCTTTAATAAGATTTTGACAAGGCAAAAACACATTAAAATTAAGTTAAGTACTCAAATAATAGAGACTAACTGTTGCCCGCGACTATCTATACTTTTGTATAACATACTAAACTACACTTGTACTTATACTACACATATATGGGATTATACTTTTGTCCAGCATTGGATCTTTATTTTTAGATAGCTAGTGCCCCTGCGGCTTCGCCCGAGTGGGATTTTTAGCCTAGATGTCCATCATGAATTTCCATTCTAACTACTGACGCAAGGTTTTTTAAATATGTGAACATAGTCTGTTACTCTACTCGCTATAGAAGGTCTCTGACTCGTGTCAGAGGTAGGACAAGAAAAAGTAACCGAAATCACCCATCATCAAATGTACTTTTGTTTTAATTATCTTTTGGTATTTTGGGGCTTTAACCTTAGAAAGGCATGTCAGCCCCATCAAATGTACTTAGCCCGCCCACCGACCTTTACATAAAAAAAATAACAAAGAAGTTCTCAAAAGTTTTCTAAGAAGTCTTGGTCTAAAGATTACAAGAATTATTCAAATGAAAAGTCATTGTTAGCATTTTTTGCCGAAATTCTTAAATGATGAATCTGCGTCGTTAACTTCGTTTTTAGTTTCAGAGATTTCCATATTAACGAACTTTTGACTATCTTTATTGTAATTCGCCTCAAGAATAATATTATCAATGTTATCTATGCATTGAAGATTTTTTGATTCTTTATTTATAAGGCGGGGTCGGATTTTAAATTTTTCTTTTCTTCTATAGTTCTATAGTTACTTGGCACTCAACATCGGTTTAGTGAGGGTAAAATCAGGTAACAGATAATCAGAGGTATTATAAAAGGTAGGTTCACATAATATAATTCTTATAATAAACTCCGATCACTTAACTATCTATTATAAACATATAATAATCTAGAGTTTAGCCTTTATATAAAGGAACACATTAGACTTAGCCATACCTATACACTAAATATATATTTTTGTAATGTCTAATGAATTCACATTATGCAGTATCTATATTTCTCTCAATACACATGAATGCAAATAAATAAATTTAGTTCGACAGTAGAGTTTTGATACAGGCAGTAGTTTGATGCAAGTACATTTCTAATTAATCGTGTGCATGAAATAGAAATTTCCGATTTGAATACCTAGATTTAACCAGACCTAGACTGGTTCGTTTTAGTATTTATCACAATTGAAACTTTGCTACTTTTTGATAAAAAAAATGTATATGGAATTCTATTTTATATTTTTTGATTTTATTTTTTATGTAAAAATAGTGAATAATAAATGAAATCAGGTTGCAGGGCCTGGCAAATAGACCCAAAATCGCCTGTCTACTCGTATGTGTCTTCTATAAGATGTATTTCGGAGAGTGTGCTCAGGACCTGCATGAGCTCATACCGCCTTCCCTTTTCTTCCATCGGACATTCAGCAGTGGGTCTGGTTACCTCAATTCTCAAGGATTCGATGAAAAAATTCTGGAAGGATTGAAATCCCCTCCACAGTCTGTGTTTCCGAGCTCATATAGCTTAAATTTTTCTTGTTTTAATTTTTGCTACACAGCTAAATGTGGCCAAGAGCAAACAATCATTGTTTTAATAAAAAAGAAAAAGAATAAGAAAACAATGATGAAAAAATTCTTAATGGTGTATGAATTGTTCTTTAATGGTTATTTTTTGTAGTATCTCTCAGAATATATGAAAGTTATATTCTGTTAATACAACAAAACAGATCTTAACAAAAATATATGAACTTTTATATCACTGCGAAACTTCTCGTTAAAATTTTTAATGAGCACGTGAGAGGTTTGGAATTAATAATGCTATGTTTCTGTACTTAATTAAAAACCCTCATGAAAATTCTCGAAGATCTGACGATGTAAATAATGGACAACTCGGGGGTTTTAACCTCATGTTTGTGGAAGATGTTGTTATAACTGACTAATCAAAATATTTATATTTCTTTTTCTATATAGAATTAGATAGACATGTAAAAAACTTCAATAAAAATATGTGAATATACAACAGAAGAGAATCGTGATTCCAACTTATTCGTAAAGTAGATAATTTCAATATACTGTGCACAAACATATTTCTTACGCCAGAAAAGCTAAACAAAAGCTATTTCTTACAGGTACACTTGTTTTGTCTGTGGAGTAGGCTTCTGGAATATGTTTATTATTTTTACCTATATTATAATGTAACTACACTGTCTGCCAATAATAATTAAATTAGAAATAAAATAAAATAAGAGTATGAAACGATAGGTTCCAATGGAAAATCTTAGTGTTTACGATAGTTCGAGCTTATAAAGTAACTACATATACTTATACAAAAGAAAAACTAAAATAATCTTTTATATTAATATATTCAATATTAATAAAAAATTAAAAAATTAAGCGCCGGCCGCTTTTCCATACACGCCGCACTCAATGATTTATAATCCGCCGGTCTCTTGCCACCATCAACGTGCCTATCTTAATGGAACCAACTGGCATAGCCAGGGATGACGGCAAGAGACCGGACGGCATGTCCCCGATTCCATGGAGTGTGGGAAGGGTTCTAGTGTGGGACGCTACTTGCGTGGACACACTGGCTCCTTCCCGCATCCACGACAGAAGTAACAAATGGGTGCATCCGGTAAAGTGGCCGAAAAATTAAAGACCGCGAAATACCAGGGTCTCGGTTCCGGATACATTTTTATGCCGTTCGGAGTCGAGACCCTTGGTCCGTGGGGTCCCAGCGCTCGCCAACTTTTCAAAGTCATTTCGAAAAGGCTTACCAACACCACTGGTGACCGACGAGCTGGCAGCTTCCTCGCGCAACGCATTAGTATTGCAATACAGCGAGGAAATGCTGCCAGCATCCTCGGCACCATGCCGCGGGCGCCCAATTTTTTAGATATTTTTTAAGCTTATTTAGTTTTAGATTTTAGTTTTGTTTAGTTTTATTTAGGATTTATATTTAATTTTAGTTGTAATTAAATTTGTAAACAAAGTTAGAAGAATTTAAAAAAAATAATCTGTAAATAATATAATCTCACCAGGGAATTAGAAAGTAAAGAAACTTGACTCTGTTGTTTTTGTTCGATGTCTCGAAATTGAATTTTTCAGTCCCTACAAATACAAAGTGTTGTGAAAACCCTAACAAAGTTCATAATACCTTTGAGACCTTTCGTCTCAAAGGTTTTTCGTTCCGAACACAGTTATTTTTTTCCTATAATAAAGAGCGGCAGGCAAGATGACGGGCCACTGGTTACCGTTGTCTATAAACATTAGCCAATTAACAGTGTGAGGCTAAGGGAATATCACGACATGTACATTTCACAGTGGCGTTATACAAAGGTGTGGTTTACTGTCACCAAACTAACACCTTGACTGCAAAACGTAGTTTGCCATGGAAATATTTGAGATCAAATAAAAGACCGTTGAACATTAAATCTATTTTGTTTGTGTTAAGGAACACAACAATCACTCTTGGAAGGAGGTCGGGGTAGAGATCAAGTCAGAAAGCAGCTACTTTCTGGTTTCCATAATAAGAAGAAATCTGCTTTTTATATTAAACATGATTTTTAACTTTTGGCTAAATTTAGACTTTAAATTCTTATTTATTACAGCAACCATTAGGGTTATTAAAAACTCATGAAGGTGTTCGTGTTTAAACATATTGTTTTACATCGAAATTTTCGGTGCTTTTTACATTTTTTTAACACAAAGAGGAAAAATTAATTTCAAAGAGCGACTGTAAATGCAATATGAAAATGTTTCAACCTGTACGACGAAACGTATGCAATATGTAGATATTTTCATCGTTTGGGACAGGATAGCTATACCTCAACATTTATGGAAAACTTATATTTTTCCAAGTGAAATATTAAATTTCTGCGTTATAGAGGACTGGAATTTCGAATTTATAATATTTATAGGATAACTCAAATTACAGACAAGAACAAAACAGTGGTTAAGTAATTATAAAATTAAGTTAACTAATTATAAAATTACTTAACCACTTCCAATTCAATAAAATTTTACAAATTTAGTTATAAAATCGACTTTAAACTATTGTGTATGCTTATAATTTACCAAGATTAACAGTTAAACTCCGGTGGGGTAAGCAAATAATATGTATAATAAGTGAAAAGCAATTATCAATACAATTTATGCATTTTGGCACGTCATCCCTGAATTTATAATGTGAGACGGTTTCCACAAAATTTATGTGGTTCGGCAGCATCTGGCATTCTCCCTCTATAATTCTCACCACTATCTAAATGGCTCAATGCCAATTTCCCTTCCATTCTATTAAACGAGCCACAGTTTATATGTAATATATACCCAAAATTATATATATATATAAACTTCACAGGAACACCCGCTACACTAATCTGAAGATTGAAAGTTTTATCAAAATCGGTGCAGCGGCTTTGGAGTCTATAAGAGACATACGGAGACATACATACACACATCGAATTTTATATGTAAAAAGAAGATTTGAAAGATGTCAGACAGACTGATGGTTCACTTGATTGTAGGTGGTCACCGTCGTCTATAACACAATAGGTACTACAAGTGCCCATCCGACCAAATTAGGATTAAGGACAAGAGGTAGGGGAATGGATTTGCTTGCTAACAAAGCAATTACTATTTACCTGTCAAAGCCTTTTAATAATTGTCTATGTGCGACTGTAATTAATATTTCTCATTCAAGTCGTTATTAAATTGACTGTTATTAAAGTTAACGGCAATTACACAAGTTCAAAGGTCTAATCAACTCTCCCTCTGTGAGAAAATTTTGCAAAACTATTATTATTTATGTTTGCAATTTTTTACTTCAAAACTTATCAAAGCAAAATGTTTTTATATTCAATTGTCAAATTTTTAAAGGAAAATGTAAAGACAAAATAATTCAAACAGTCAGTTAGTAAGTCAGTTTTAATTAAATCTGAACAATTAGTTTCTTATTATAATTATTTTATTTGTATCATGATACAACCGAACATCATGAAATAAAATCATAAAATAAATTTGATAACACATTTCTAATTTATTTACCAGTTTCATTTAATCTGAATAACCACTCAGTCCCAATATGTCTCTTCAACGTTACACAAAATGATAAATGACTTCTAAATCCCCAGTGTTACTACAACTACGAGTGAGTTACATAGTTAAACGAATTTAATGAAATTGTGCGTCTATATGTAGTTTATTACATCCCTACATGAAAGAGTAACTCAATCCAATAACATTAATTTATCAGTAAATTATATCTATAATACAAACTAAAAATAAGCTTATTTAAAATAAAATCAAATCCTAAATTATATATATTCACACATTATATATTATAAAGCATCGGTCCCTTTGGCAGGGTCTCAAGCATGCTGGCTGCATTACCTCGTTGTATGGCAATACTAATCTGTAGACCGAGGTAATAGCCAGCTTTAGAATCGCCGGTTATGTCAACCAAACGTTTTGATAAAATGTAAAAGAAATTAAGAGCGTTGGGACCCCACGAACCCAGAGATTCGACACCGAAGGGAATAAATATTGTGAGAATAATAGGGAATAGTATTTGTGAATTTTCCTTTTTTCGGCCGCCTCCGCAGCAGCACCAGCTGTGGCCAGTGTTCCATGAAGGTGAGACGGTGCCAAAGTGTCGACACAGATGGCTTCCCACACTAGTGGACGACCCATCCTCCATGGAACTAGGGAAATCCCGTCAGGTCTCTTGCCTGCTTGCTTTCTTTTCTTGCCTTGCCTCTTGCCTCTTGCTCTTGCCAAGCGGTCGACATCCCTACCACAGGGACAAGTGTGGGGGATACATACCTCTATACCTAGTCGGAGCTCGATCGCGAGACGGAGAGTGTTATTGTCCAAAAAAGTGCCTAAGTTAGGTGAAGGCACGGCATGCAGCAAGAACCCCGACTCTCGGTTTTTTAGCGCCCTCAATCTAGCAAGATCGGGCCCCAAAAAGCTCTTCAGTAAACTATCATAAATAGTTTGATATTGTATGTCATCTCAGCTCCTCTTTTTCCAGATTTTTTGGGGAATTTTACTCGGAAAAGCCATATTCCAAACGGTTCGACTCTCTTCCTGATATACAACATCATTGTTTAAAAGGACAGATGCCAAGATTTTTCCAATGAGTTTAGATGTGGCATGAACTGAAGAGAGGAATCTTTTATATCTATTATATCTTTCATATTTGTTGTCATCAACTCATGAAAGATATAATTTTCTTCTGCAAATCATACTCCTGTAAGTAGGTACACAAACCTTTTTCGTTTGTTGCTCTTTTCATCATTTTCGTTCGACTGTATTTGAATTTTCCTTAAAAGTGTTTGTATTTTAATGACTCTTTTTAAATACGTAAGAAGCTTCAGAAATGCATGTTTTTCTTAGGGGGCGAGACATAATATGGACCTTAAGAAATCTCGAGAAATCTGTTGTTATTGTACGTTAACCGTACCATTCGACCATGTCAATCACACTTTTTTTCGAGTTATGTAATAAACTTACAGCTTTAGTGAACTGAAACCTAATTCTTAATATCAATACTTACTAATAATAAATCTGTGAGTATAGGTATTGTATGTATGTATGTATGTTCCTCCATAACCCTTAATCGAATTAACTGATTTTCATGAAACTTGGTAGATAAACATTTAGACGTACAGGACACAGAATAAGCTACTTTTTTCTTTTTCAACGCGGACGAAGTCGCGGGCGCCAGCTAGTTCTTTAATAAACTCATTAACATTTTGATATCTTCAAATAATAAACCCATCAAAAAAATTTAAAAAAACGCCATATATTTAAAAAAAATGTAGGATTTCTAAAATCCATTCTAATTCAAAAAAAGTAATAGCCAAATCGCCAATACTAACAACACCAACTGTATGGCTCCCAAAGTAACCACTATTACGGGCTTTTGTTATATATAACTGTCGCGGCACGGAACGTCGCCTATATAGATTCAACAAAAAAACAATATTTCCGTTTACCCTATTTTTTAACAATTTTTTATAGATTCAAAGAAAAGACACGCATTGTAACTATTTTTCAATTAAACTATTGGCGAAGCCGAGAACCATCGAGTTTTCTTCCGACAACGAGCCTTAAAACCAGCGACCTTCCAAAATCTGTGTCCGCAGTGACAATAACTATACAACGGACTGGGGGCGAAATCCTAACAACCCAGGGCAGAATCAATTTTGAAAAGTTCATTTCTAAAGTTAGCTCTGTCGGGAATAGAACCCAGGATCCCTGAGCCAGAGAGCTATAACAAGAATTTTAACCACTCAATCAATGTTCCACTTTATAAATAATTAACGTAAAAATATGTATACTCAAAATTTGCAAGTCAGGGTAGAAAATCTTCGTTAGTTTTTAAATTCAAATTCATTCAACTATCAAGTCGTAGACTCTTAGTACCTATTGAAACTAAAGCACTAAGCGGACAACTGACAGACGTTTGAAATGAAATTTTGGCATGACCTGGTGCAAGCAAATGTCGACTTTAAGGTGACGAACTTTTTCTTAAACCGACTGTACTATTTACATTTTACATAGATATTTAAAATTTAGCACCGAATTTCTACTGCGTAATATAAATTCTAAACACAAATTCAAGCAGTTTTTTTTTAACAATGTCACTAACGTTTTTTCAAAATGAGATAAAAAAAAGTAAAAATAAGCATAAAATTCATTCCCAAGATGATTAATTAAACACGTTTACGCTCGTTACGTGAATAATCTTGGGAACGAGTCGTAGCACGGTAGCGAGAAAGTACGGTACAGCTTTACCGCTTTCGTAGAGTCTCGTAGCAGTCGTAGCCGTAGCGTAGGCTCAGTCACCTCGCGGCGCGTACTGAGTAAGAACGTTGCGCTCAAATTCTCCCGAATACGTAAACAAACATTGTATGTTGTTAAACGAAAGTGGAAACTTTTTCAACTAGCATGCAATGTGACTTTATTATTGAACCAGTTACGCAGTGGTACAAAGGTAAATTACACAAAAGTTTTTATATGACAAAAATCGTACTTCCACCGTTCATGATTGAGAATCGTAAAGTTTGTGCGAAATAAAAGTTTTATGATCGTTTCATTTTACCTCGATAACGTTGTAAGTGCGTAGACGGCGAGCAATTTGATTTATCTCTTCGAAAGTTCTGTCATTTGAATTTTAAATTATTTTTCACGATTCTTTTTATTTATTTATTTTTAATTACGATCACCTAATTTAAAGAAATTAGGTGATTCACATTTCCCACATAGGTATTAAAATTTATATTTCTTCTTATATCGACAGCAATCATTTTAAAATATAAAATTTTATTTATCTGTCAGATCAGATAATTATTATTTATATTTGCATACGTTGTATATGCAACATATTTATTAATTTGTAGTGTGTTAAAGTTCTTGAGATACAGGTATTGAATAAGAATTTATATGATTATTTTTTGTCCACAATTCAGGTTAAATGGTAATAAATATCTAAAATACAAGTAAATATTTAATATAATTAAACTTTTAAATTCATAAAAGTCACTCAGTTTAATAAAAAACATAATATTGAAAACAGTGCTTTTGATTGATCAAGTTCTATATCAATCACGGTGTAACTATTAAAATAAATAAACTCACCTTTACTCATAAATACGTTTAACACGTAAATTTTTTTCATAGGCAAAACGCAAAAGAAAACTAGGCGTCTAAGGTAAATCCGATCCATCAACTATAATGGATGGCTTACTTCACACAATGGACGAAAATATTTGCCTAACGTAGCATTAATCAAGGCAACGTTTTTTTTTTTGCTACTAACAATCAACTCTTTGATGAGCTTTTACTAAATATTCGAATCAATTGTTCATAAAAGTATCTTTATTAAAAAAATAGACTGTCATTGTTATTAATTTCCGTATTTTTTTTTTGTGTTTTAATAAATAATTTAATACTTATTCCATAAAAATATATGTACAATAAAATTATTTATCAGATTTTGTCGTTTCTTCAAAATGTTAACTTTAATTCAATGAATCAATTCTAAGCGCCTTGTGTATACTCATCGTTATATCAAATATCGAATATTTTACAATAACCTTTTATTTCTTTCATGTCATTAGTTGTATGTAATAATATGTAATAAATTTTCTGATTATTATCATTCAATCAAAATAACATTATTGTTAGCCGAATTCTATACAAACAATGCTTTTTAACTACTTTCTAAGTTATAATATGTCCAATATTATTTAAGAAAATTTGTGACCTTTAGTTTGTATTATGAGAAGGGACGACGTAATTATAAAGAGGACATGTTTTTATTATTATAAGTATTCCGATAAATATAGTAAGCTGCGGAAGCCCTTGTGTTGCAAAAAGAGGCTCAAGTTCTGTTCAGTTAGTAGGGAGAAAAATTTGTTTGAATTGTGATAACAATGGTAAAAGAAAAACATTGTGTGAAAGCCTGCATTGATGTTTTCTAGTGGCGAGGCACATTGCATATCGCAGTTGTGAGTTAGGCAGCCCGTCTGTGGGTAATGAACAATCACCGGGCCTTCAAACAGAAGATCATCTTGAAATAAGATTTGTGCTGTTGTGTTTAGGGGAGTGATCACTACTGAGGTCGGCAGCACACTTGCAGACCTTGTAGCTTTGCTAATTTCAATAGGCGGACCTTTACATAATGAAATTTAAAAAATGTTTGCTTAAATTGTCAATCTGCAAAGATGCGTAATGTGTTGTTGAAATGCAATGGGATACTATCCTCACACAAGCAGATACCAATAGAGCATATTATTATTGTTAAATAAAAACAATCGAATGAAAAGATCAAGTGTTTAGACCTTAAAAAAATATTTAAATGATAATCAATAAATAAATTAATTATATACTAAGCCTAGGAACCGTAATTACTTTGATCGTAATTATGTAGGCCTTGACAGAATATTTTAATATATTTAATTATTAATTAATATTATGTATATTTATTAAAATATACATAATTCATGCTAACGTTATATCATTGAAACTATTTAAATAAAATTATATTTACTTAGATAAAATTATCTTAAGCACCTTTTAACTTTCAAATGTGACAATCCGCCGGCAAAAGCTTGCTCATTTGTATATTCAATAAACACATCGCCTTACTACTAACTTATACAAAATATCAGTTTACATAGGTTAAAAAAATATTTCTCTGAAAAATGGTACCCAAGAGAATTATTATCTGAAGAAAGGTAACATTAAATTGTCAACAACACTCGCGACCTATATTTCTACAAAAAATACTTGTAAAAGCCACCTACCTGCTTCTACATTTTTTTAAAAGTGTTTACTGTTCAAATATATTGTTAGTAATTCTTGGTAATTACTCAAAAATTTAGCTATCAAAGAGTTTAGAGCATTCAATTAAATAAACTCAACAAATCAAATAATCAAAAACTTTTTACATCTGTTTAAATAAATATATTATTAATAAGTAACACCAGAGTATCAGTTGATATTCAATTATCATTTCTGGTATCATTGATGTTTAGGTACCGACCTCTCTACTGTCTGGGGTGTTAGAGATTATCCCGACTTCATTTGTATTTAATTTTGGTCTAGCAGGTCCATATAAATGTACACAATTTACTGAAAAAAGCAATAAAATAGTAAAAACTGATATGTAATTTATTGCCGATCATTTTAGACACTAAATGTAGCAAAAAAACAGAAAATAAAGTAACATACATTGTATTATGGCAACACTCGGCTCATAGCATATAAACCTAATAATTTAATTCTCCTTCTTAAGACGCAAGTTAGTTCAAGTCTATCAAACCTACGCCTAGCATAGTTTCGTGAGTGACAGTGAAATGGGTTTACATATGACCTTATACGCTGTTATTAGATACATTTCATATATTTAAACTTCTCTACTTAAGTAAGACGGTTAAGTTATTATATTTTCGTTTAACTTGCCTTTAGTATTTTAATATTTTATTCAAACAGAACTGTTACGTTTTTATGGAAACGTCAAAAGGATCGCTGAATTTTTAAACATATACTTATTGTTTTATTTTACTCTGCGTGCTTGTTATTACTGTGTATTGTTTGACGAGCCCAATGGACGAATAGTTAAGGTACTTGCTTTGACGCTTTTCTCAGGGGCACCCGTGTAAGTTGGCAGGGCCAACTTTAGAATTGGCCCTTTTAAAGTTCAGACCACTGAGCCACAGTACAAAACTAGAATCAGACTGCTTCATACCTGGAAATTAAAGGGGAAGCCACTAGCAGTGGAAGTCCTAAGGCTGAGGTGATGATAATAAACTATACATGTTTACTTGTAATATTAATACAAGCTTCTATCAAACTGGAAGACAGTCCAGTAGCAGAGAAGTGACATAGATATAAGTGGATAAAGGGTTTAAATAATAATGGGCTACATAACTTTCGATTGCTATAAAATACTTTATTTTCAAATATCACGATAACTATGAATATTGCTTGCAACTAAGATCAGTAGCGAAGATTTTTGTAATAAATAATAAACATTTTTAAAGTGGAGCGCAATCCTTTATACCCGCCAGGTATCATTACGCATCTGGCTCCTTTTTTCCGATAAAAACGATATCTTCTGATAGCCTTTCCTAGAAACCTCCACACTCGATGACTGATTCTGACTCCCCTCATTCGTTTCATTGTTAGCCCAAACGGCCCCTAGAAGTAGTTGCTTTTACGTTAAGTAGTTTTAAGTATTTGTGAACCGAGCGCTTCACTCTCGTCCCCAATGAAAGGTCTCAGTGACAAGTATTTGGCCATTTATCATGAAAAATGTAGAACATATTTTCCCAATCGAAGGAGATTTGTGTGTATTGTGTAGGTAAGGACAAGTCAAGTATAATGTACTATCTTCAGTAATAAGGTGAATTTTTATTTTAGAATTTTCTTCAACTCAAAAAGTTCAGACTTATTTCTTAAAAAATTTAATCTATGATCCTGCGATCTCTTTTCATATCAAATGTTACATAAATTGCGATCTTTTTTGTCATGTCATTTTACATCATAACGCTTGTGATATTAGAGCTTTCATAACAAAAACAACACACAGTATATAGCAACTGTGATAAGATTAGTTTGTCAAAGTTAACATGGTAACTTATCTTTATGACGATTTAGATATAGGGATGTACGCCTGGCTAGGAGAGAAAATTAAAACTTTCGATCAGTAATATCGGACAGGAAATCACAGCCATTTCGGAAGAATAATAAATGTACCTTGCATTGAATTTACAGGGACATTATTGCTCAGACAGCAAAAGTAAATGGATAACTGACTGAGTGATAAAATCTGTGAGGAAATTAGCGTAGCTAAATGTGACGCTACACATGATAGAGAAAATGTGTGCTTTCTTTTTCCTATTTCATATCTGATAACGAGAAGTAAACATGTTAAGATCTTTACAGGAAATTAAAAAATAATATGTTTGATTATTTTCATATGTTTTTTACCTAATTGTAATACCTAGTTCCTTATTGTAACATATATACTAACTAATATTATAAATACGAAAGTGAGTTTGTTTGTTTTTACGCTTTGTTTGTTTTAACTACTCAACCGATCAACATGAAATTTTTCATACACGTAGTCACGAATACAAAAAGGCCATAGGATACCTTTCATCCAAAAAAAGACTGCTCCCGAGGGATCTTCTAAGGATATAAATTAAAAAAATCAACGGCTGACAAAAATATATAAGAGCAATTAAGATTGAACAAATGTTCTAAGAGAAAGTTGCGCCACGAAGTCGCTGGCAATAGTTGTATTATTAATAACCCTAACAGCTAATTAACTAATAAAAAATTTCTTTCTTCTTTGAAAATATTTGTGAAAATTGTCTATCCGATTTATTTAGGTATATAGGCTGCCAAGAACCTTTGAAGTTAGGTCTACTCTTTTAAAATAAATCTTTCATTAACAAAACTGAACAAAACATATTAAATAATAAACATAGATTCAGTGTCAATCCGAATTTTTGTCAGCAAAATTGATTATACACAATTTTCCATTCGTAAATGATTTGTATTTAGTTAATTTTATTTTAGAAAGTACAATCTTTTTGCCTTTGTCGAACAAAACGACTACAAACCCGTTAGACTAGGGATTAAGGTTTTAATTTGTTTTGGCACCCTGAATTATATGGGTTCGTGGGTTAAATTCCAGATTGGGTCAACTTTGGAATCGTAATTTTCAAAGTTCGCCTTTGTCTGTACAGGGCTTCACCTCTACCCAGTTATTTAGTTGTCGAAATATTTATTAGTAGGACAAAAGAAAATATCAGTTATTAAGCTGGTGCCCGCAACTTCGTACACGATGTAGTGGTTTTTTGAAAATCCCACAGTCACCTAACATTTTTCCAGGATAAAAAGTATCCTATAGTTTAATCCAGGTGCATCAGTGAAAACCGCATTCAAATTGGTTATACCGTTTTTGAGATTAGCATGCACAAACACACAGACATACAGACTAAAATTCTAAAAATTGTTTTTGACCTCGTAAGTACCTACAACGGGTAAAAATTGTATTTTTTGAAAAAAATATTTAATGTACAGACATGGCTTGTTTACGATCTTGTTATACGTATGGAATATATGATCGTTCAGGCAAGCTGATGGTCCACTAGATAGAAGGTGGCTACCGTCGCCTAAAAATACAAGCAACGCCGTAGGTGTCGCCGTGGGTATTGGCGACTTTATGTACGATAAAGATAAACTATAGGAGCGAATATTGAATTCTACTTTGGCAACAATGTGTTTTCATGGTTAGAAAAAAAGTTACCTACAATAACCATAGACGATGGTTTGGTTGATACATCGTAATTATGTTGTCTCTTCAAATGTAGTAAAAATGTACGGTTTCTTCACACTCTCAAGTTAAATTGAAAATTTTTATGTTTCTAAAGATGTGGTCCATGTAATCTGATATTACATAATCTTTAGCCTTGCCTATAAGTTGTTGTAATTTCCCATATTACTTGTTTCAGATGAAAGCGTGGACTGCCCACGAGCAGGACACGTCACTGCCCTGTTGCCGGACATTGCACATCAAACACGCTGCATACGCCAGCGCCCTCTATACATTGGTAAGTTCATGCGCTGTTCTTGTTTCACACTTAGGGGGCAGTCTGAAATTTGATAGGCTTGCCTTAACGCTCTGTCTTAGGAGTCCTGGGTACGATTCCCAGCTGGGTCAACTTTGAAAATGAACTTTTCAAAGTTGGCTCTAGTATGGATTTGGAAAGTAGTAGCATAATTAAATGTAACGCAAATAAATGGTCTAGTTGTGAGCAATGGAAAAAGTTATTTAAATAAAGACCCTCCTCGTGCTACATAAGCGTCATACTCACACCCACTGTTGAATAAATCACAAATATGCAAGTCTTGTATTTAACATAATTATAGAGGCTCAAAAGCTTCCTCCTTTCACATTAGATGCACTCCATAATCAAGTTATACGACAACCTCGAGAAAGTTTCTAACTCAAGAACACTTACCGCAATTTTAATTTAGTTTAAACTGTATCTTGTTTGAACTTGAAGAATGCATTGGGAGATTGAAATATATTATTATTTGAATTGTTTACTTCAAAACACAAACAACTTAATAGTTAAAATTTATTGAAGCGTATAAAAGCACAATTGTATAAAAAGTCATAAGCGACTAAATAGCGAACGATGTACTCGTACAGAAGTACGAGTACATTGATATCAAGCAGTCAGCAGCTTTGTAAAATTTCTTAGCGCGTTCGAGAGGTACTAAAAACACATCGACATAAATGATGCCAACTTGGTTTAAAGTTTAAAGTAAAGCCATGGATACAATACAAACGATGTAAACAAACCCGACCCATACAGAGTTTCACAAATCGAGTGATTATGTATCTGTGTGCTTTTCCCTCGCACGTAAAAAAGTCGATCCTTTTTTTCTCGATCCTTTTTTTATGAATGATTGCGCTACTAGATAAAATTTGTACTAATAGTAAAAATATGAGAACAATTTTTTTCATTAAAAAAAATGTTATGAATCCCTGAAAATTTGTTCACATTACTTCCTATGTTATTAATTGCCCTGCTTTAGTCACGCATCACTTAATCACTCATAATTTTTCAGTTAGGTTGTGAATTTTTACTACTTGAGAAGTTGACAAAGACTGCTGAAACAGTTGACATAGACTGCTTAAAAAGTTGACAGACTGCTGAAACAGTTGACAAAGACTGTAGAAAACTGGTAACAAAGACTACTCAGGAGGTCAACACAGGCATTTTGACTGTTTCGGTGAGTGAGTTCTTTTTCCCCAGAGCTCATTTTCCCTAACCTTTCCCTATCCCTTATCCTTAATCCTACTGTAGTTGGCAGCAAACTTGCAGAAACTGTGGGTTGCTTGTGTTATAGGCGACTGTAGCCACCTACCATCAATATGTACAAAGACTGCTCAAACAGTTGACAGCGTATTCTCGAGAAGTTTGTGTATTTTGTTAACAAATAACTGCTTCGGTAACAACTGTTAACAAATAACTGCTACCCGTATATGGACTAACTAACAGAAACTATAGTTTGTTTGTTGCATGTTTAAACCCCTACACTCATTTCAGCTACAGTAGTTCCAGATATATTAAAACACAAATGCTGTACATAAAATGCGTTTGTTTAATATATATTTCATATAATTATATGTATATAATATATGTTCTTGAAATTTTCGATTCCCTTTAAAACATTACATGTCCAACAACCAACCGTTCCGTTAACTCGAACGCTTTAGGAAGAAATAAATTTTAAAGTATCTAACTTCTTAAGCTCACTTGGAAACACCGCGACATTTAAATATTTTACCAATAAAGACCTGTACCTACTGTATTCAATAATATGTATTTTGGGTTGTAAGAGGATATATTTAAAAAAAAAATCAAAATTTCACTGTGTGAATTTTTCTCATTAGAAACCAAAAATGTTAATGCATTGTTTGAGATATGTCAGAAGTAAAACGTCAGACCGTAATATTATTTAAACATATTATTATTTACAAAAAAAATATGGCCGTATTTTCCACCAGAATTTCCCTTTATAACATGAAATTTATTTTCATTTCGTAGCCATCACAAATGGCGAAAGCAATCTGAATGTAATGAAAATTTTAATGAATGTCTGACTTAATATTAATTTAGCTTATTTTATTCGCAATAAAACTTCGTGTCTCAACCTATAAACAGAAACCACTAACAGCCATGTTAAAGGTGGCATCGATATAGTGGGAATTCCATTGTGTAGAAATAAACTAAGTATTATTTTCACTTTTGCCTACATAATAACACAATGAAAAATAACTTAATTTTGATATTACCAATATAGATGTCTATCAGCGCTTACGAAGTAGTATCAGCGCTTACGTAGAGGTACTATAATTTAAATTAAAGGAGGAAAAAACTCTAAATAATACACTGATTTTATAGAATACTAACAAATTTCTTAACTGCTCATGGAAGTTGTTATAATACATATAGTCATTAATCGAAGGAATTTAATTTCAAATTTCTCAATTAATTTTTGTAATTAAGATTATTTATTATTTGGAATTCTTATAGTCAGCAATTATTACATAACAATTTTTTATTTGGCTCTGTGAGGCCTAAATTTGAAAATTAGTATAATACGAATTTATATTTCTAATTTTTTGTACATAATTAAGATAAGAAGTTGCCTCAAGTATATTTGTAATAAACGACATTTATAACCCAGTCATTTGTATATCTAGTTTTTGCATATTCTCTTTGTAAAGAAATTTTATTCCAACAAATTGATGAAAATCATAAAAAATCAGGTATTGTTATATATTTTCATGTTATTTTCAGTTATGTATTCTACTGCTTATTTAAAACGGCTTTATAGTGTTATTTCTTATCTGTAATATAAATATTTGAAAAGGTTTTTCGCGAAACAATATGCCGAGCTTTACTGTCGTTGGCAGACTGTAGTGAGAAACAACTAAAACTACTGCACAATAGTCTATTATGCACGTAATCTTACAAATCTTATTATTTGTTTTAGCGGCATCATTATGTCACTTAAAACAAAACAGGTGCTACTTTCTTAAATAAGTTTTTACAATCACTGAACTAATATCTTGTAGAATATCTCTGAACTCATGTAAAAAAAAAAATTGAGTAATTATTTTGAAACACTGATGAATGTTTTAATGACTATGATGATGATGAAGCGAAATACATATACCTAATAATAACTACTATAAATTATACTTCAGAAAATAATTGGCAAAAATAATTTGTTAACGCAATATACACTCAATACCGAATTTCGACTGCCTTCAAAGCCTTCAAGGCAACAATCTTTTACAGGCTATTGTAATGGTGCCGCTCGGCTATCTGAACATTTAAGCCATGAATATGTATTTTCTTTTTGAGACTTAGATGAGACTATTTGTTAACAACTGTAGCAAAACATTTTTAAAGAAAAATATTGAATAAAATATTATATAATGAAAATATTTTTAGGCTCGGCTCCTTTATATATTTTATTATATGAATAGATGAGTAGCGAGATAAAAAGCGTAAAATTGAATGATGTATGTAATTTGTATTTTTTTTTTTTTTTTTTCAGAATATATCAATACTGGTGGTGCTGTTATACAGTTGGAGGATTGGAGTTAATGCCAAGAGGTATAAGGAGTTAGACGATGTTTATTACGGTAAGAAATAATTGTAGTAATATTTTGACAATAAATTTTTAGATGGTTTTAACTTTTTAAATCATAAATTAAATTTATATTTTCTAACCATTCTATTATCGTTTAAAGTTTCCTTGGATAGTGATGCCTCTTACTATATATACTATAGTTTATTTCTCAGTGAACAAGTGTATTTATGTCCGATGAATGTCATAGCATTCATACGATTTAACGCTCTACTGAGTGTTGTGCTGGATCCTTCTACAAGCTTATTATTGTCTTTGACTGGCTTTTTCGCTTAGTGATCAATCACACTTTTAATGGCTGTACGCTTTGTGGGGAACAATGGAAAATTTGTTGTTAAATGATTTTGAAGCTATAAGTGTAAATAGATATAGAAAAAAAGCTGAAGTATATTGTAATGATAAAAAAATTAAATGTGATATGGTTCCTCTCATACTCCTGTGGTTTTTGACTAAAGCATTGACCGCCATATTTACACAGAACATTATACGTTTTCTACATAATATGAAACGTTATAATACTTAACTGAATATTTCATTTGCTCGTACTGCGAACAAAATGAAGGAAAATAATTTAGCTCGTGTAAAATCGTGTAGATAAGAGAGAGAAAACCGATTACGAAATAATGAATTCCATACAAAGGCTCACTGTTCGCGCCGTTTGGCTCATTATCGAGTTATTACCGGTAATATTTCGCTCTAATGTTACCATAATTTACTTGCCGATGTCCGTTTTGTATTCAGATATTTACTACCATTGCTTCTGTATCGACACTCGAAACGAATAGCTTCGTAATTCGATTTAGATTGGGATTTAGATAGCGGAACGCTGCTTCTGTTAGCATTTTGTTTCTTCATTACATCTACACTGATATCTACATCGACCTTTGAAGTATTTGTAGGTTAACGTTTAATTAGATTTTGACAGACGTTTTCAATTCACTTTTTTGTTTCAAAGGATTTAACAAGTATACGAAGTTATTTGCGCACTTTAAAAGTTGCTACTCTATCTAAGTTAAGTTACTTGTAATTATGCCACATCATTTTAATTACTCACCTGGAAAGCTGTTTTACTTAGACAACACAGCAAACGGTTTATGAACACGCCACAATTATACACAAACTGAAAAACCGCCCACAAATATACTAGAATTTACTGGTGCAATAATGCAATGTAGCAATACAACCTTTTGTAGCGGGTGGGGAGGTAAGAATTTAAAGTGGGCTTCAACTGGTATTTTTATCATCTAATCATCTAACCTTTTTTACTTATACTCACTTATACTTTACTATATCAAAGCGTCAGCGTATAGAATCTGCCTGTCTTTTCCCGTATTCCTGCGCAGCTGTAGCCTCTTACCATTAAGCTTACCGTCAATCTACCTGTGCTGTATTATTTATCAGGGCAAGCTAATTAACTATCGTACCTAATATGATAGATAGGTAATGATAGGGGAAAAGTTTCTGGACTCTCTTACTCCCACAATGAAACTCGTATGATTATTATTGCACAAACTACGCGGTTGCGACGGTTGTCAACTATAATATATGACTGGTGAACAAAGTGTTCCCTACCACTATATCTATTTCCCATTAAATACGTTCCCATTAATTAGGATCCTCAATAGAAAGTGGGGCGCACCAGTTCATATAAGGCTAGAGACCCGCCTCTGACTTCGCAGAGTTGAAATTTTCAAAAAGCATTATAAAATAAACCCTATGTTTCAAATTTCAGCTTTCTAGACTTAGTAGTTTTGACTGTGCTTTGTTAGTTAGTGAAGACAAACGATTTTATAAGTATAGATTAAGCATGATCATTTTGATTTGTATTAAAATTTTGACATGTGTGTCGCCGATGAACTCCTAAACTACTGAACCGATTTTGATAAAATTTCTTAGCCATGTGTAATTTGGTCCAACTTACAAAATAGGATATATAAATTGCACCCCGGGCGAAGCCTGGAGCGGGTAGCTAGTTGAAAATAAAGATGTAAAACCTGTCAGCTGTCAGTTTCAGACACAAATAATAAAACAGACATTATTAATTTATTCGTAACTAATTCAAATTAGAGAAGTATATAGCCATGACCTTTCAATGTTAATGAATATAATACTTTAGAAATAGTTAGGAACTTTGAAGGCCTGCCAGCTGCGTGTCATACTACTTGCATTTCTGCTTCATCATGAGAAAAATGTGGGGAATATAAATTCAATTATTTTTTTGCATACTTAAATAATTAAATCGTTTTACATATATAGATACAGATATATATGTCACATCCTGCTAATATTTTATAAATGCGAAAGTTTGTGAGGACAGAAAAGGTCTATTACAGATTTCAAAACTATTAGCAGCTACTACGTATAGACTATTTTTGAAATTGAAATGTTATTGCCAAAGTAGTTCTTCATTATTAATGTCAGTATTGAACCTCAAATTCTAGAGGTCCTTGTAAATACTAAGGTAGTTCTTCATTATTAATGTCAGTATTGAACCTCAAATTCTAGAGGTCCTTGTAAATACTAAGGTTTATTATTTAATGATTTGTAATTTTTTTCTTTTATTAAATGTTACTCAATTCATTTTAGAATAATAATTTTCTTTTTCCACTTTATCAGCAATAAATCTACAAGTGGTTTGGCATTTCAATTCTAGTGTAAAACACAAAAGCAATCTTTTAAAGAGTTAGTAATACTATATGCACAAAATGTCTCACTAAAAAATATCTAATAATTTTAATGCTGGTTTGTAAAGAATTTTCATACAAAAATTTTATTGCAATTTTCTTAAAAATATTATCTCATAACTTACTTGTAATGACAAATGGAACAATTGTTTTTTTTTAAACAACTATCGAAAAAGCTTTTTCTCCGGACTAATACAATGACAACTTATGGTTAGTCACTTCATTGAACTCATAATAGTTTAACTATCAAAACCCTAAAACCTTCTCCAAAAGTTTCCAATATACATTAAACATTAAATAGTTACTTAACAATGTCTCACTTATTTATCCACACATTCCAAGTATCAAGTAAATACATCAAAGATGCTTTTGCGAGGCTTAGATATTTGTGAAGGGCTTCGTTCGGTTCAGAAGGATTCCTTGAATATTTTATGCGTTGTTTACATTTGTATAAAGTACTTTCTGTTGCGCAGCTGCTTCCTTTTGAAGCATCCGGTTATGGAGTTTTACTTTGTGACATATGTGCTGACATCGGTCTACATACTGTACTGTGAAATGACAGGATATAGGCTGTCTCATTCATTCTCCTATCAGTAAATTTTCAGTATGTTCTCTTTTATCCTTAAAATAATCAAGATATTATAAGAGGATTTGCATTTCATGTTGCACTGCTTATGCTTAGAGACTATGTTTTTTTTTAATATAAATAATGGGTTTAGTCTTGGCCAGCATCTAGCCGTGCAGCAAAGATGAGGCCGACGATGGAGCGAAATCACCCAAAAAATGCCTATTCACTCGAACTTTAAAAAAATTTGGGTTATATTATGAGTTCAGAAACACAGACGCCGGAATAGTTCCAATCCTTGACAGTGCATATTATGAAAGATTTTTAAAGCGTTTAGGTAAATAGTAGCCACCTTCTGTTAAAAGAGACTGTGTTTCTTCATCATAACAAAAACTTTAAGCGAAAAATAATTCTTCATACGAGTATAATGTGTAGTAATCTTGGACAATATTTATACATACCCTGAATAACATGAATAGTAAGCACTCGAACGTTGTTCAGAGCGGCTGTGACAAAGACAAAATTGTGATCTACCTCCGATATGTGATGGCACTATAAGAAAAAGAATAGTATAAATAATATAGTATGAATATATTTTTAACAGGAAAATAAGGAATAGCTCATGTCCCTGTGGCAAAACGAGAAAACAAAAAAGACGATTGCATAACCAAAAGAAAAATACATTACACTACAGTTGTGTCGCAATAGGGTTTAACAAGACTAGACGTATGCAAGGTTGACACACGAGACGTTTTGTATGGCCAGTAACGGTCGCGGTAAGCTACATAAACAAAGCTTTATTTATTCAACAACTTTACAGGAACTGTTTTGAATTTTAAGTAGTGACCGACCGAAATTTCGGTTTCGGTTTCGGTTTCGGCCAGTTTCGGCCAAAAAATCTAGTTTCGGCCTTAGTTTCGGTTTCGGCCAAAATATAGCCGAAACTTTCGACCCCGCCGAAACTTGAGTGTTCGTGAATTTTCGTGCGTCGTTCGGTAAACTTCGCAGTTAACTCGTGCTTGCTCGCCGGCGGGGCCCCGGCTCAGTTCGCCACCGTCTATTGAATCGTGAGTTGAGGTTATGTTTTGCAATTGAGTGATTTGGTAAGTATTTATTTTGTTTTTATTAGTACTTCGTTTTATTTTCATTAAATTATCTACACTTATTGATCTCTTTTTCTAACTTTCATTAAATTATCTAAACCAATTGAGAGACCATAGCTAGATATGAAGTATATGTCTAACTTAATGTTATTTTTTGAAAAGTTTAAGTATATAACTATATAATATACTTCCAAGAGTAAGTCGTTACTTCATCATATTTTTATTTACTATAATATATAATATATCTATCTATGTTCAGACTGAGACTGAAAATTTAATGATTAATGATAAGATTAATTATAAACCTAGATTGTCCTATACTGATTATTATGATAAATAGGTAATAAAAGTGGTAAATAAAAAATAATAAAAATCTCCAAAAATAAGTATTAGATTTATCTTTAAAATATTGTGAACACAATTACGTATTACTAGTTAGTTATGTAGTATATTTCTAAAGCACTCTAACTGAAAGTTGTTTTTTTAAAGTTTACTTCCAAGAGTAAGTCTTGTATATTCATGTCATAAATTAAAAAATATATTTGTTACGTACGTTAGTGATTATGTTTTTATTTTTTTAACACTACTTAACTGTCTGTATATATATATAAATATATAACACTTTTTCTTATGCGTTAATAAATGTTAAAAAAACTGTAAATTTCAGTAAATAATCGTAATTTTAAATGTTTTAATAAGTTTCGGTTTCGGTTTCGGCCGAAACAGAGAGCAAGACCGAAAGTTCGGTTTCGGTTTCGGTTTCGGCTGAAAAATCAGTTTCGGTCGGACACTAATTTTAAGTCGCCACCGTTTTGTGCAAACCTACATGTTAGTGCACTGTGGGGACCAGTTGGCATACAATTATTTCGGAGGTTCAGTATCCGTTGTCAGATGGCTTTGTTAGATCAATCCAATCACTTGCTCTTGGTCTTCAGACATTCCAAATAATAAATTATTAATCTCAAATATTTTATAACATCGTACGCTCGAATTTGTATTTCATAAATTAAATATAGTCTGGTAAGCTCACCTCTTTGAAAATATTCATATCAATGAATTGAATTTTGTTAAAATTGATACAGCTATTTTAATGATTAAGATACACGTAAAGAAATAATATAACATCAAAAATATTGTTAAGATGAATCCATCAATGTTATACTTTTTACATAAAGAACTGAAGATCACAAAATAAATTTCATATTCTTTTTATTATTTGAATCATAGAGAGCTTTATTATACGAAGGTTCTTTAATACCTTGGTAACGAGTCGTATATCATGGGCTTATGAAAATTAGAGCGAAAACGGCATGATATATTAGAATTCAAGACTTTTATTGCTTGAAAAATTGTACCTTCGAAATTTGTTTGATATTGTTTCTTATTTTGAAATATCGTTAAATCCAATATTCCAATATTGGAAGGCTGAATAAGCTATTCCCAGTAGTCCGGTTAACAGTCCGGTTGACCGAACTAGTGAGACTTTTTTTCCCAGTAGTCCGACCGTACAAATCAACCGGAATAGTGAGACCATTTTTTTCTGGTCCATTCCCAGTAGTCCGGTTAACAGTCCGGTTGACCGAAGTAGTGAGACTTTTGTCTTTCCAGTAATTCGATCGTACAAATCAACCGGAATAGTGAGACCATTTTTCTTTCATTCCGGTTGTAAATTCAATTATGCAGCCAGCATGCTTGAGACTCTGCCTAGGGGACCGAAGCTTAATATTATATACAATTTGTAAATATATATAACTTAGTTTTAGATATAGATTAATTGTTAATTTATTAATTAAAATTATCTTTACATGTCAAGCCTTATGTAACTATTAGGTTATGCCTAATGATATCGTATTTTAAAAAAAATTGGTCTTCATGACGAAAATAAAATTAAGTCTGTGAAGACGTGAAAAATCGATATTTTATGACGAATTTTTCCTGTATAAAGTTTTGCAGGTTTCTAAACTAGTAAAATTTTTTTAAGATTTTTATAATACAACGCATACTAAGTGTAGCCATAAAATTTTATATTAATATTTTAATTTTATATCTACAGCACTTTAATTTACAGTCATATTTTCATACTAACTAAAATGTAGAAAAAATGCAGAATATATTATTTTTGTATTTTACCAGTGACTATATTGTCAATTTTGATTATGAACACTACCTAACTAAGACGAAATAGATTGTAATGTTAGATTTTATTGCGAAGTCGTACTCTATATTACCTTTAATTTTACTGTTACATTAAGTAGACATTCACAAAAATTCTTCGTCATCACTGGATAAACATTACTGGAATCCATTAATGTATTACTTTTATTATTGCATTAGTTGACCACCAAAGTGGTAAGCCATTTGCAACGCTTTATCGTCTATAAATATTTATTTATTACGCGCTATAAACGTAAACATTTGGATGTTAAAATGTAAATACTCAATTAAGCGTAAACCATTGAACATATTTGGATTAAAATTTGGCACAAATATTGATCATATTCTAGAATTACAGTAAGTATATCAGAATAATAATGTCAAAATTATAATTGTAAGATATTAATAATTAAAAGTAACATTAAAAAATGAATAAAAATATCACAATAAAAATAACAAGCATAGACATTAATAACAATAATAATAACAAGACTGACGAACATGTGTTTTGATATGTATATATTTGCAACTAAAGCACGCTCTGGAGAGTATTGAATATTTCCCCTTAAAAAACTTGGAAATCTTAATGCACTGTGCAGATAAATTTGGTGTGTTTGCGACCTTGTTCAGAGTTTTCTTTAAAATAAACTAACAGTTGGCTTCATCGCGACAATTATGCCTAACAGGCAATATTTCCCCTCTCAGCAATTAAATTAATGAATATTTATGACAACAACCGGTCTGGGGAAAGCAAACGACAACGGTCGAGAGTTCTGGCACAGTTGCCAATTCACAATACAGTGCACAGCTTTCCATAACGTGTAGGCTTTTGTTACATACTTATTTTCCCGTTATCCTTCGAATTATTACTAACTCATATTTGTTTATTTTCCAGAATTTAATGGTAAACATGATTATTAGAAATAAAAATAAAAACATTGTAAAAATTGTTGAGTATAGAATCTTCCGTCTAGTATTGAACTTCATGTTTTACTTTGACATTAAATTGGTGTAGATTTCTAGAAACCTGAATGTGAAAAAATATTTTCTAATTTAGAAATCATTTTAAGTAAGAAAGAATGTTTAATATTCTCTTTTTCATTTAGATCGAGAACTTATAACATTGAAAATATTCAGTTGAGAGACATTTTAATAAAACTGAAATCTTGAACCGCCTTTATTGTAATGAACTTCTTTTTTATACTTACCGAGAAATTATACAGAGGCATCCAAATAAAATTTAAAGAATTCTTTTTTTCGTTCAACCTGGGCGCCATTTGGACGTAAACTCGTCTTTTTACAGCACTAAGTGGGTTGTTTCCTTTAAATTACACGTACAATAAAATTCTGTGCACACGTATAAATGAAACAATTCTTTCTAGAATAAATGGAGTCATTTTTCTCCCGGCCTAACCTTTTTTTCACCAACCTCTATGAATAAAATCTTAGACCTGATACGACACCCGGTGTCGAATTGAATATTTTCATTTAAAATTGACAATATGTCTACCTGTAGTGTTTGTAATGACTACATTACTTAAAGTTTCTTTTTTATATTAATGTGTGATATACAAGCAGATACAAAAGTTCAGTATTTTTGAGATCATACATACAAACAAACAGACAGACGCAGCGAGGGACTTTGTTTTATAATATGTAAGGCTTCTAAATTATAGAAGTGTTAACAAATATGTTAACATGTTAACAATGTTAACAAAATTACAATCGTTCATTTTTTTGTTCTAGTACATAAACATAAAGATAATTATATAAGTTATAAGTATTATAAATATAAAATTACAACTAAAATTAAATATAAATCCTAAATAAAACCAAACTAAACTAAAATCTGAAATTAAATAAGCCTAAAAAATATCTAAAAAATTGGGCGCCCGCGGCATGGTGCCGAGGATGCTGGCAGCATTTCCTCGCTGTAATTTGACATTTGACATTGAGACCATATTGAGCGGCCATATTTTATTACATCACGGAGTCCTGAAAGGGTTAATAGACCGAGTTACAACCGCAATGCTAAAAGCTTTTGGAATATTTTTAAGGCGCTGTTCGCATATGTTTCGCATTCTCCTTGTTACAGCTTACTTAATTTTTATTTTATTATATTCATTATATTTGGGACACATTTACACAAATTTTGATAAATTTTGATGAACATACATAAATTTACACACATATATATTTGCTTCATACAAAAACTATCTTTAGAAATATATATAGTAGGCCTCAATATGCAAAAAGAATCTCCTATTTTAGTTGAATATACAAATTCCCTTTTTAGCAATTGCTCTGCTATTTTGTTATTCCCTATACAACTGTATAAGGGAAAATTTATAAATGAAACTGTAACTACTATAAGGCTAAGTTCACATAACTACTACTAGCCGCGCGGTGCAAGATCAAAACAGTTTCTTGTCTACATAACCGCCCGCCAGCTTGCGGTCACGCGCGGTACAAGTTCTACAAACATGTATCATGTTCAGTTCACAAGACCGCGCGGTACCGCCGCGGTCTTGTGGACTTAGCCTTAGTTATTAGGCTAGTCAACAAACTCATATTCGTGATAGTGATAAAGCTCTTAAAAATATGAGCGATGGCTCATTGTATTCGGAATGACGTCATTATTTTTTTTAAGAGAACAATATGGTAATTTTTTTTTAAAATATTATACCAGTACATTTGTTTATAAACAATTTATAAATAAATGATGTAAAAAAAAATTTCACATTTTTAATTGCCACTAATACATGCAACAATCATAATTACATGCAACAATCATAATATATATATATATAATATAATATAACCATATTAAAAAAAAATTAACAATTTCTTGAATTTTTTTTACTTTAAAAAATCGCTCCTTCCACTTGGATCCACAGCTTGGCTCCACATGTGGATCCGCGAATACTTTTATTTCCTTTTAAATCTACCATTGAGGGGATTCAAGAATACACATAATTTTATATGCCACTTCGATCCACAAACGAGGGGATCCAAAAATACTAATATTTTTCTATGCCACTTGAATCCACAATCCGCTAAGTGGTGGATCAAAGTGGAAGGAAGCACTATGATTTCAGGACCTTTGTTCTTTTTCTCATAAATATTATTCTGAAAACCCCTTGATAAAATTTTCTTTTTTTTTTTCTAGTAACTAGTGCACAAGCATGACAATGACCGGATCCGGAAATGTTAATTATTTCTCACCACAAAGAAGAAAAATATTGCGTCTGATGAAGATTGATATTGTTGTGATAGTTTTCTTAATTTTAGACGATCCCTCTGAAACAGCACTTTTTTTCTGGATGAAAGGTACCCTATGTCCTTTCTTGTATCCCTGAGAATATGTATGCAAAATTTCACGATAATCGGTTGAGTAGTTAAGACGTAAAAAGGTAACAGACAGACAGAGTAATTACTTTCACAAATTTGTTTGTTTCTAGTTTTAAAAATAACTAGGTTCATGTTAAATTAATAGACTTGGTAAAAGATATATGCCTATCTTTTTATTTCATTTCTCCTTGACTTTCCCAAAGCGTATTTGACTAATAGCTCATTTGATGAATCAAGTAATTGACCAATTTAGGTTTTGACCAATCTCTAATTTGACAAATCAAGGATTTGACAAGTGTCTGCGTAGGATCTTCTTTTGATATAGGTACACAGTAGTGTATTAAAGTAGGTTCACATTATTTAAACAACAGATTTAATTAATTATTTTTTGTGTCAAAAAAGGTAATAAAACAAAATGAAAAGCATTTTAGCCTAAAGTGACACTTATAGAGAACAACAATATTTCAGTCATATGTAATATCGACGGATCCACCTGGTGGATAGAAGAGGAAAAAGAAGTATCCATGGATCCACACATGGATTTAAGAGGAGATAAAGGTATCCATGGATCCACACGTGGATTTAAGAGGAGATAAAGGTATCCGCGGATCCACATGTGGAGCCAAGCTGTGGATCCAAGTGGAAGGAGCCTAAAAAATTATTATGAACAAAATAAACAATTTTTAAAAACTTTTATAACGTGATCCTATTAAGTATACATATATAAGAAGGGCTCCAAGAAGCGAAAATTATTTAAACATTTTTTATTGTCTTCAATGAAAACGGAGTCCCGAAAATAATTTGTTAATTAACAATTGCCTAACTTGTTGAAAAATAAACTTTTTTTTCTAATGGTTCATTATTCTTTCAAGTCTAAAGAATACACCGTATAAAAATCAATTTTTTTAATTAATATTTAATACTGTAAAGAAATTATTTTAGGTGGCGTATTCACTTTAACATGTCGAAACGGTCGCGCGGAGCCCTATTTTCAGCGTTAAATTAAAATTATAAATAATGGAGATAAAACTCCGGGAGTTAAGTTTTTTATTGGAAATTTCCTCCTTTTTAAGAATGTTTTTTTCCCCATTTCTTAAATATTATTAGTTTTAGTTATTAACAAAAAACGAAATGCCTTTTTTGTTTATATTTAATTGTTAAAAACTTTTGCAATTTTTTTCGTGCTGAAAAATCCTTCGAATACTTTTTTCTAGACGTCATTCCGAATCCAATGAGCCATCGCTCATATTTTTATGAGCTTTGTTACTATTTAACACGAATATGAGTTTGTTGATTAGTCTATATAGTTAAAAAAATCTAATTCTGTCAAAAAACTTGTAAGCTTGGATCTCGGAGGTAAACTACGGTACGGAGGTAAACATGTATCTATGTAAAATTTAAAGAATACTTTCACCACAGACCACCTATTGAGTGGCTTTCATGGTGGATACAGACATGTGATTCGTTGATAAGGAATATTCGTTCATAACGAATAACGAATTTGCAGACGATTTTTTTTATTATAGTTATTATAGCACTAGTTAATGGTAAGGCGCAAAAATCGAGGCGGAGTCGACTCACCTCTGCCTCGACATTGCCTCGACTTAAACAGTGAGCGTAGCCCTTAGAGCTCCAGTATTCTAGAAAGAGCAAAAACCGTTGCTCACTATGGCTCGAGTAACAATGAGAGTGAGCGAAATTGTTTATCGGTCAGATATTGTTTTTTTTTTTTTTTGCCTTTGTTTGAAATAGTATCAAAGAATTCGACAAAATAAACTCCAACAATGGGAGAGGCGATTGAAAACCGAATTCATTTCCATTAATTCCATTTCAATAGAGTTGATTATTTTCAAGCGTTTCACGATTTCTTTTATATTGTCACGTAAACGAAGACGAAAACAAGAGGACGAAGTACATATTAAGTACATATTGCTAAACTACATTTACATATAAAAAACAGAGGGCGAATTTCGCTCTTTAAGTTTTTTTTTATGTTAAGGTCGGCGGACAGGCTGACGGTCCACTTGATTATTAATATTTTTTCTTATTAATATTTTTTCTTATTAATATTTTTTCTTTTTTGCTTGTTTTTAGTTTTGCCCCATTTTCTTAGGTGTAAGACGGTTTCTTACGAGAAGTAGTCTTAAGAAAGTACCCTTAGTTTTTTCTAATAATCATATGAACACGAGATATATTTTTAAACAGAACAACCTACGAATAAATAATACTCAACTCACTTTGAACAAGAGCTCGGGCGCCCAACATTTCACTTCCACAGTAGGTATACCAGAAGAGTCGGCAAGCAAATAACCTCGGGCCAAACGATGTGAACGATTTTACCCCGATTTGTTTGTTCACTTCAGAATCGATTACGTGACGTTAATAAAATCCGCGTGCTCTGTTTTCTTTGTTACGATGTAATCTTACCTGTTGAATAAACATAACACTGTTGAATCCGCTTAAGGGATTTCGTTAACCGCGCAGCTCTATTTAGACTCTTTTTACCCTGCTCTCCCCATTAGCTTTGGTATGATTTCCCACGTAACGTACTTGTTATTTGCCGCAATCAGTTCCTTAAAACTTTTATGCAATATATCAACTGAAGATCGATTCCATGGTCTAAGAAAACACAGCACATGCTGAGTTGGGTGCCCATTTATGGAATATAATAATTGTCCCACTCGTGCTTTCCAATGGTGTAATAAGTTATCTATCTTACTCGTACTTCAAAATCGATTACCGACGCTACTCTACCTAAATCTGTAACCCAAAACTTGTTGGTCACACAATAACTTGACCAAAAAAGTTTTGGGTTCTTGTGGTTGTGGGTTTGTTTGCTTCTTGGTCTGAAAATATGCGACTTTTTTCCCTAATGGTTAGAAGGATAAACGGGGAAAGTTTGTGTAGGTATGTAAAAAATTGCATCCCGGACGAAGCCAGGAGCGGATCACTAGTTGATTATAATTCATAAATATTCGGTACACATACACGTCATCCTGGATTTGCCTAGCTACACCTTTTTTTTTAAGCTTCAGCTTCAGTGTAGGTACTTGCTTCAGTAATGTCAGGGGAATGCAATAAGCGTATTTGAGAAAACAAATAAGTATTAAGTATTGGAGTAAATACTTAAAATAATTATATAATTCATATTATTGAAACACATTTCTTCCCCTGTAAACATTATTTTCATGGGATATTTTTTCTTAAACGAATCAGATGTTTATCAAACTATAAACTATAAAATAATATTATTTTTCCATTTGTTACAGGTGTACAGATAGCATATTTTGCAATAATAGGAACACAAATGTTTATGATAATGCTGAGCATATTTCTGTTCTACGGAATATATAAAGTAAGTAAATGTATTTATTTTCAAATAAGTAGACCTTCTTGTTACTAGTATATCAAAGACACGAAACTCCAAACAACGTCTTTGTAATAGCATTTAATTTGTAAAGTCACACTAATTTCAACTTAAGGTCAAGTTGATTCTCCGCATAAATATGTAGGGCGTCCCAGTTTCGTATTGGTCCCAAATTACGTTACATTTTGCAAGAGCATGTAGTGCCTAGATCGTAAAACCGCAATCCTTAGGGTCCAGCTGACCTAACCGCCTTAAGAATTGCGGACCGATGTTGACTTGTTTCATTTGGTCCCTCAGCAAATCCCTTCTGATTATTTTATGCGAAACCCTTTCCAACTCTTGCACGTTCCAAATTTTATCGACGATGGTCAGATGTGTTCGATTTACAAATGCCGAACTAAATCATCTATTTTAGAGACCATCAAAAATACCTCTGAATGTATTCATTCGTTCAAAAAGCTAAAGATAATATACTTAACAATCAAAATCATTCGACCATATGCCAAGAAATAAATGTTTCCAAGTAGATTCGTTTTTTATATAAGAAAAACAGACTATCTTCTGTCTGTCGAAGTGTCTGAATACATCGATCACATCGAAATTACTCTTGCTGAACCTATGTAACTTTCAACTGACGCTCCAACCATTTCATGAATATCTAATATCGAAATATATTAAAACTTTTTTCTTTTTATTAGCAAATAATATATAAGTCTACTTATGTTACAAATATATTACAGTCTACTGCTGAGATCAAGCCTCTACTCAATGTGAGGAGGTCTGTGCTATAGCCTAGCACTGCCTATTAGCATAAATTTACATGTTTTGAAGTTAGTCTAAGCGGACATTCAGTTTTCCTCGTGATTTTTTTCTTTCATTATTAAAGATTTCATTGTTCATTGTTTTTGTGATAATTATATCTAAATCACATTTGAAATTGGTAAAAAGGCGTAGTACCTGTGTGGTTTAAAACCTGCGTAAACTGTTATTGTATTATAGTAATTTCTTTAGTTAAATAAATTAATTTAAAAACGCTAATAATCTACTTGATGGTGAGTGACTACCGTTGCACAGTAACACAACACAAACCTCATAGAGGTTGCAAGTGCGCTTCCAACCTTGATTTTATTAAATGATTAAGAAGGGAAATGGGCTCTACTATCACTCTCCTAATCATAACAGCACATATTCTGTTTGTTAATTCTTGGTGACCATTAACGGAGTGGTCACTTCCACCTTTCTTTATATTGAGGTCGACAGACAGGCTGACGCCTGTAACACAAGCAAAGTCACAGGAACTGCAAGTGCGCTGCCTATCATAGTAGGGTTAAAGATAATGGATTAAGAAGGAATAATTCAATGGGACTTAGTTGACTTGCCTAGTTTATGATTGAATAATGCAGTTTGCCCTGCCACTACTTACTTTGCAGTATTTTAATACTAAGAATATATCACTGTTAAGTACGAGTAGATAACTTGTTCAATGTTCATTTGACTTGTGTTTTGCTACAGGAAAACGTGGCGTTTCTTGTGCCATGGGTGGTTGGCTGCATGACGTTTATGGCGCTGGAAGCTATGGCAATGGTCTACTCCAATATACTAAGAGATCATGTCAATAAGGTAAGCATAGTTATAACTGATTAATTAATAAATGTCTATATATTGATTTTGATGGATAAACATTCATTATCGAAATTAATAATAAACAGCAAAAATTCTTAGATTCCATTCTGCTTACTAACACTACTAAAGTCGCAGGCATAAGCTAATTTTGTGAAACTGTTCGTCATTTTATTTTCTTACTTGTTAGTGTCGTTAATTACTCGTATATGTAGTTAGGCAAATGTTTATTCGCAATCAATCACTGGAGCAGTATATATATACTACTATTTGACGGTCAAATGATTTACTACTAATAATAAAATATAAAATTATATTATAGTAAGCATAAATTACATATAATAAAATAAATGTGTACATTTACGACGTTTGACGTATCGCGACAGTATTTCGCGACAAATAAATAAACAGACTGTTCTGACGTAATGCAATTTGATGTTATATCCATTAAAAATGATCCTTTTACACTGTTCCCCTATACGTATCTGTGATGGTACATTAGTGGAGAATTTGTTAAGGGAGATTATATTTTATAGGTCAATTTTGCCGAGCGTGTTAGCGACCGATTGGTGAAATGATAGACGCTAGGGATTAAAATTTTGCATAATCTACATTGAATGTATTCCATTACAGAATAAAGTTTTATATTATTTTTAAAATATTTTTTCTTGTTTGGTAATTTTTCTCTAAAAGAACTCAAGGATACAAATAATTAAGTGATAAAGTTGGTAGATAACTCGATACCATCGATATTCGGAAGATAGATGATGGAGCTATAAGATAGATGATTATGAGGCACATAGATGAGGAATGGATTCCCCTATCTTCTGACTCCTATCTTCCAAGCTAGAATTTTTGTACACCTTTTTGGTCTACGGGTACTTGGAGGTCTATGTGTGCTTTTTACGTAAAGAACTGTCTGACTGTCTGTCAGACATTACACAAAAATAGCATATGCAAATTTTGATAAAATAACTATATACCAAAATAACGTTTCAGTTTATGCAAAAGGTTTATTTATAGCCTCTACGATACGAGTTATACTAAAAGCGAAAATAAGATAAAATTATATATTTTACTATGCATCTTATTCAGCAATCTTATAAAAATACACGAAAAACTTTAATTTGAATAAGTGATTTTTAGCGAACGCCCAGGTCTGCATATTTTTTGCCCTCTCAGATAATTCCCTAGTATAATAACACCCGTGGAGGCGTAGTTGATTAAAAATTCTCTCAGTTTGTGTTAATAAAATCAAAATCTACCGAAGCATTTGTTCAACATTTTATAACAGCAGTGAAACTTTTATTTTCTTGCAAAATTTAGACAAATAAT
Source organism: Synanthedon andrenaeformis (assembly GCA_936446665.2). Taxonomy (NCBI): domain Eukaryota; kingdom Metazoa; phylum Arthropoda; class Insecta; order Lepidoptera; family Sesiidae; genus Synanthedon; species Synanthedon andrenaeformis. The sequence continues at coordinate 3,229,830 of OW387781.2, read as the reverse complement.
TTTAATTTAATCATATGAATTACATTTACGATTTTTAACATTGTCTCTACTTTTTGTTTCTATACAGACTATTACTATACTAGACAGATGGGATAGAGAAATGGGTTCCAGCATTCCTGACTCAGTCACCAAAGACACACATTGTGATTTTATTTCTTCTGTAAAGGTCTTTTGTAAAGAGGTGGTTACCCACACTGGCTCCAGACAGACTGTCCATCTGTTAACTGATAAAATAACATTAAGAAAATATAATATTCGTATTACATGTTCCTGATTACAATATCTGAATGCACAGAGCTTACTCAAACAGTTATATCAGCATTCCGGTATTGCTTTGTACCGGTATTGACGTTTAAGCCAAAATCGATTATCTCCAATAGATGACAATTGCATTGTTCATGAACCGATTACAGATTCATTATCTATCCGTATCAACGATGAATTCAACTTTATTGACATTATTGTATTGATGAAAAAATAAATACAAAAATGGACTGTTTCTGTGTAGTTGACACAACCGTGTTTTTTATTACGTGTACGTTACGAGAAATATTTTCTTTGAGCGTATTATATGTATATTTCCAACTAATTCGAATATATCATGTACATCAAAAAATTCTTTGATCCTTAAAAAAAAACAAAGAATAATACATGTTTTAACACATCAGAAAAAGGGGCGCAGAAGAAGTTGCAAGTAAAAGCTTCATGCTCTTATCATGTAGGTATGCAATTTGCTAGATATTAGGATACAGAAACTGTCATATGCAAACAGGGGCGTGACATGTCAAACACTAATCAAATAATATGAAAGCTACCGCAAGCGCGATTGGCTTTGTCTACGAAAAGCCAATCGCGCTTGCGATTTTTTCGATTTTGACGTATGTTTTACATTTTTACACTCTATCTAATAGGATACATCATTTTAAAGGTTTGTTCTTAAATGGAGAGATTCTCAAACGAAGAGCTCAGGCTATCAGATAATATAATGTAAACAAAAATAGGATGATGGAGAGTAAAGGACAAGATTTTTTTCTAGCATCTCTTTCACACGTCTTCTTGGTCTGCTGTAAAGCATGGTTCAACGTACACCTTCTCTTCTCCCACTCAGTTTAAATGATGAATCTATAGCACGAATCGATATAGATTGCATCTCGGAATCCTATTCCATAATTACGACATACATTACTGGTAATATACATATAATATTCATAAAAACTTTAATAGTATAATATTATAGTATAGTTTAAAATATGAAGTGAAATGCAAAATAAGAATTTTAATTCAAAATTCAGTATTTGATTTCGACCCGCTCCCGGCTTAACCCAAAACTTAATTAGGTTTTACCATGTACGACTGTATAAAAATTGTGTGAAAAATTATCTAACTGATTGGGAAAACCGCTTCAAAATCCGTTACACGGTTTAGAAGGAGTCAGCAGCTATACGGACAGACGTGGAAAGCGACTTCAAATTATACTATCTACATAAGTACTATAGGTACACAATCCCGTAAATAAAAATGTATCCATAAAATATGACTATAAATTATTATAAACGACCGTAATCATTCGTAGTAAGATGTATACTCGTACATATTTTATATTCTTTTTAATTACATATTTGTACTAGCGAGTTTACAAACGTGTCAGGACAATGAAATTAATTACAATAGGTGACTCTTTATTAAATTAAATGAATAAAAAGACTCATATTATAAGGGACGTTGAAACAATTAAGTATACCTCCTGAAAATTTGATGAAACAATTTGTGTCTTTGTCAAGCTTATAAACGTTCTGTTATTGTCTGCTAATTGCTTAGTTGTTAACAGTTTTCATTACACAATTATAAGATTTATATTTAGAAGTAAAAGTAATTTAAAAAAACACATTATCAGCGAGTAATTTGGACTGTATTTTATATTTAAAAAGTAGAGAAAAATGTAACCTTGCGCTGACTTGCCTTAGAAAACAGCCGATAGCGTGGATTCCGAAATACAAAAATTAATAAAAATTATATACTTAGATTGGATACTCTGATTTTGTATGTTCTGCGTCAGTAATCATAATAGTAGAGCAAATCGCATTTTTTTATCTATAATCAAAGCAAGGGCGGATCCAGCTTTGGCGCCAGGGGGGGTCCATAGTCGTGGTCGACACAAGAAGTTATAATTTAATTTTGATAATAATAGATACAAGTAAAAAGTAGGTATTTTATTAATAAATGTAAGTACTGTACTTAAAAATACCTACCTATATTTAAATAACAAAATCTTTTTTCTTTATAAATTTTTCTTCTCCCGAAAAGCGTTATCACTTCATCTACTTCAATGGGTACATTTTTATGGACGTGGAGAAGTGCCAGTCCGGTTAGACGTTCTTCAACCATTGAAGCTCTTAGCCACGATTTGATTAAATATTGATTGATTGATTATATAAAAATATTTTGTTTAATAATTTTAATTAGTGGTCCACCTAAGTCCTGGACCCAGCCCAGGAGGGGGGGGGACATGACCCCCATGACACCCCCCCCCCCCCCTCTGGATCCGCCCTTGAATCAAAGACAGTAGACATTATAGCGTCATACTCATGATACTCGACCTATTGCAAGCGAGATACATTTTATACATATAGCCTTCCTTGTGAGTCAAAAGCTAACACTAAACTTGAGCATAATATAATTCTAATTGAGGAATAAAGGGAAAATAACTTATCGAAGTTTGACAGACGCCGCCTTCTCAAAATAAATGAGTTACTTGCCCAACGTTAGAAGCACTGAGCGGCATACAATACAATTTCTCGGGACTCATATTAATTTTGTCCATTATTTCACATATATTTGCTCTCTTAACGTATAATAAATATATTATAAAAGCGGACTACAATAAACAGGATATTAAATCATAGATGTAAACTTGTCCAAACCTTTCAACATTCATCTATTTGGTTGGACTCGTAAATCATAGTTATGTATTCCAGATATCAGTACAACGTTTGTTTTCTTTTGTTATGTTTGTTACTGAAACCCGTTACAATTATTGTTAACAATATTTTCTTTTTTATATAAGTGTATTGAATTCTTCTTTATAAACACAAAAATAAGTCTACAGTTTATTTAGCGATCTTTATACGAGTGACATTCTATGCTAAAAATATCTTTGATAAGAATTAATTGGCGATGGCTCAATGGTTCTTTCAATGGTTGTTGTGATTAAATATAAATAAACACTATAATTTTGCTACCGCATATTTCTTAAGATTCAGTCGGTCGAAGTTTTCTCTTTGAAACCAGCTTTTTGAACACGAACGAAATTCTATTTTAAAACGAGTTTTAAAATGATATTTTCATAAGAAATATTTCATTTTACCGAAACTGAGCAAAATATTATTATAGTTGAGTAATAAAGAGCTTCTCAACCGATACATTCGAAAATATCGTTTACCACTCCCGTTCTTCCACAATTTATTTCATCAAAATTCCAATAAGAGTATCTCCTGGAACTAGTTTACTGGAACGGAATACAAATGAAAACTGTTAGTATGAATAATGGATACAGGAATAGAAGAGGTACGTGTAAGATACGGTTAGGAATGAGCGTAATATTTCAACCCTGGATATAATGTCATAATCATTGATGAGATGCCGCACTGCGCTGTAAAAGGAATATTAATATTAATATGCGTTTTTACGTTATCAAAGACTGGGTGGCTGAGAATATTGAAGTGAAAACTTCTTTAGGCGGGCTTGGGCTGGACAGTTTCTTTTCTATGGAGAATTTCGTAGAGACTGAAACAGTAAATTCAGACTTATATGCGACATCCGACATGGTCGGTGAACGTCTCGCTCAGATAGAAATCTTGTATGTAGTGTAAGGATTTTGAGGAACGAAACAATAGCGCATTATAGCCTACTAGCGCAGCGACATCTGTCGGCGAAAAAATCAACGACGTGTAAATAGAAATCTTCTATGAAAAGTGTAGTTCGCGTCGAGGAATTAAACGATAGCGCGTTATAACATTCTATTTAAACTTTTAAGCTGTTTCACTTCTGACGCACAGTCCAACGAATCTGACCTTTTTATTATTTTATTTGTTACACAAATAAAACTTACATTAAAATACAATAAATTATTTACAGGAAAATCTAATTATAATGAGAAAAATTTAAAAAAACTTACGATTGAAAATTTCTTACAGCGACGTGAATTTTCCTTCCTAAGTGATATTGGCAGACCGCCAGGAGCGCGGGAGGGTGGCAACTACCGCCGTTCCTTCACGCACATTGACCATCTTCACAAAAATATCGACGGGTCGACAACTAAGTATTCCTACACTTGTCGACCCGCCGATATTTTTGTACGAAAATTCGTGGGGCCATAATTTCCGGTTGGTCATATTCGACACAGGTATTCTATTATATACTTAAATAATCTTTTACGAATATGTACAGAGCAAAGTTATATGATTTCTAAAAACAATAGAATACAAGAGCGCATGAGCACTTACATATTTTTGATAAATCGAAACCTCTTTTCAAATTTGCTGATCCGGAAAAAAATTTAGTATATAAATATCCTCATACATTCAATAAGACCTGCGGAATATTCCACAGTGAATGTGTCATCTTTAAATTAAGAATTCCAAGCGACATACATCACGTTCTCTGGTCGTTCCTTCCTAACATGAAGTTTGTTTTTATTTTATTTTTCCACAAGATCCACCAACATTTGCTCACACACATATATACACTTAACAAACCACTTAGCGAAAAACTATAACAAACATGTGTGGCAACCAATTACAGGTGAATACCACTTCTAAGGTTAATTAAACACAATAATAAATACAATCTTTAAAAAAAATTACACAATAATAAAAAAAATGCTAGAAAAGGTAAAAGAAAACAACAAAAAATTATTACAGTACAAACAGCGAAAAACAGTATATAAAAAGGAGGAAAAGAAAATAAAGCAATTAAGAAAACTATTATTATTAACTATTAAGTTATGTGTAGGTATTTTAGTAAAAATTCCAAGTTTTTTTAGAATAGTATTTATAATCGATCGATGTTTACCGTGCAATATGTCCATATTACTTTTATTGCATATAATAAATTTATAAACGAGTCGTGTCTGTAGATTATTATTAAAAAAAAGAATTCGTACACGGTGTTTTTGGCTCAAAAAATAGTTTTTAGAATTTTGTCTGTTTGTCTGTGCGGGCTAATATCAGAAACGCCTAAACCGATTTGAATGCGGTTTTCACTGTTGTATTATAGCAAGCTTCGCGTAACATTAAGTTTTTGTTTCAATCCAATCGATTTACAAACCAAAAACTTATACCGAATATTAAAATATATTGTATATATTTTACTGATAATATCCAATTTCCGTTTAGAATTACCGTAAATACCTCAATAGCTATTTTGTATTAATTCAATTAAATTCGTATCCAATTTTCACTTCCATTTACGCTTACTATAAATAATAACCATTTTTTATTTGGTTTTCAACGAAATAATATTTATTTGTTTACGTTCGGGACCTACGTTTGATTAAATACAAAATTCAAAGCGTACTTTATTTTTCTATGTTTGCAAGCAGCGTGTCTTCGTAAAATATTGAAAATAGATTATAATAAATGTATCTATCTATCTTAATTTCATTTATATAAATTTAGAACCCATTCCTATGTTATTTGTAGAATTAGTGAAAAAGTGAGGTGACTAACTCTATAACTAGAGAACCTGCGGCAGCGCACTTGCATTCCCTGTGGTATTGCTTGTGTTTTTAACCCCCGACGCAAAACCGGGGTGTTATAACTTAAACGTATTTGTATTTCTTTATATCTGTGTATTGTGGAATCGTAGAAACGGATAGACAGATTTTGATCCAGTTTTTTTTTTTGGGATGAAATCTGACATGATCGGGATTGTTTTTAGCTATAATTTATGAATTTTGAAGACCATCAGCCAATCTCCTAGTTAACGAATGGATTTCACTAACTTCCACATGTTCGATTGATGTGCAATTTGATATACTGAAACATCGGTGGTATTTCCATGACATGGTCTCCTTGACCGGATGCTGCAGCATCAAGTCAAGTAGTCGACGAGACACTCCACTCCTCAGGAACTCCCTAAAGTATACAGCATTTTTGAGCTCAATAACAAAAAACGTGGGTTAGGTTAGGTTTGCTACGATTCCACAGACAGATACACAGACACACACACACACGCGCACGCACACGCACACACACACACACACACACACACACACACACACGTCAATTTTATAACACCCCGTTTTTGCGTCGGGCGTCGGAGGTTAAAATAAATAGGCACAAAAAAAGTGCAATAGGTATTTTATTATAACAATAAAAGTCTTACGATAAAACATTAAAAGCAAAAGATTAATAAATATCAAATATCACCACGTTTACATCAACCATAACCTTATTGAATTCCATTCCGATCGGTATCAAATATCGAATTTATTCCATTATAATTTCTCTCTGCGGTAGTTTTACGGCGTAGTTTTATTATTGTACCAAGTAGCGTCCAAGGTATTGAAAATAAAAATGCCCGCACAGACACAGTCCAATTTTGGTAACTACGCGACTAAGCGATATTTAGAAAAACAGAATCGAATAGACGTTCCATAGTTTAGTTCATAAAGTTGTATAAGTTAAATATTTATTATATTTATATTCACAAGCGACCCGTCTCGAGCTTCGCACGATGCAAATTTTTTGCTAAATGCAATTATATATACAAAGTTTCCTCGTTCGTCGTTCTTTCTAATAGTGAAAAGTGTATCAAAATCCGCTGAATAACGCTTAGAAGAAGTTATTGGAGGAAACAAACAGAAGCGGACAGCAACTTCATTTTGTAATATGTGATATAGAACTGAAGATATAGGTGTCTAAAAAAAGTTAAGAAATATACGTATAGAAGTATAAATATTTGATAATTAAATTTATTCTGGCAAGGAAAGTTGGTTGTCTAAACCTGATGCGTACAAAGTACATATTCATATTATAAATAAAAATAAATAAATATTACATCCTTAATTTCATTCGATAGTAATGCTGCATTGACCTTGCTTTTCAAAAATATCATTCCATACCGTTACAACTGCATTTAGGTATACTTAGTTTACTTTACAATACCTCGAAATAAAAGATAAATTAGGGTTTGATCTGTAAATACCGACATCGGATCCGATAGGATTAATTAAGGTAGGTACATTAGATATCCATTATAAGATTAGACCTCACAAGGCCCCCAACATGTTGGAGTTATAAAAAAAAACCCTAACCTATTTTTATAGTTTATCTTCTCGGCAACATCATTAACAACGTCAGCCCAAAACGGACCGATTTTAATCCGTTTTTTTTTTGTTTGAAAGCTAACGATCGAGCTGATCGAGGGGTTCTTAATTTATAAAGATTTGTTCAGGCGTTTGAAGATCATTAGCCCATTTTCTAGTTCACGAATTTGGTTCATTTGATGTGAAATTTGCTATACTGTCACTTCGGTGTTATTTCCATGACATGGTAACCTTGATCTGATGCTGCAGCGATCAAGTAGTCTGCGGGACACAGAACTCCTCCGTAACTTACAGCAGATATAGCGTGTTTAGGCTCAATAGAAACTCGGGGGTTAGTTTATAATTTTAATTATAGCTTTTGTGTTCTACCACACTCGGTCCTCCTACCTACGCAGGCGAAGTTTTTATAGTTCTTTTAGCCAGGGGTTTAATTAAGTTAAATTTGCAAGAACGTGCTAAATCTTGTTATCGCAAGTGTAGTACGTTTATTGAAGCAGTCACGCGCAGTGTTGCGCTAACACGAGTCCTTACCACTTTGTATAAGTATAAACTCAATACTGTTTACACGATTGAACAGCTGGTGCTTAGTTGCAACGAGTATAACTGAGTACACTCGACTGTCTTCAAGAAAATTAACTTTTCTATATGAGGTAAACATGACTTCTATACTAGTACTAGCTTTTGCCCGTGACTTCGTACGTTGCAACTTCGTAACGCCTAACAAAATATATGAGCAATCAAATTAATTTATTCTTTTTGCTGTTATAGTTTTTCCAGGCATTGGATTTTATTTTTCGCTCGGGAACTGCATGAAAAGTACCCCATGTCCTTTTCTGTATCACTGAAATGTGTATGCAAAATTTCATGATGATATATATTCCATAAAATCGTTTATTATATTTATCGGATTTGTGAGCTAGGTACATATAAAATAAGAATTAGAAATTCATTATTATAATACATGTTTATAGTAGTCGGTATACAGACATTCGCCAAGCTATATTTGATATGAATAAAACTAGGAATTCCATTAAATATTATTTGGCAAAATGTAATATCAGTTGATATAGCAAAATTTTCTAATAAGAAAGACCCTTCAATTTATTTTAGTTTTAGCGGTAGAAGCGATATTGCTTTTCCATTCGCTGCGGACGTGATTTATAACGCAGAGGTTTCACACTTTCCTGTTGTCGTCTTTAGGAGGAAACTTGGCACCTTTGTATATTTAATGCTAGGGAGATAGGCAATTTTGGCCCTTGCGGTGTTTGTTACACTTAACGGGTCGTTTCCTCGTCGCCTACTGAATCAACAATGTAATGTTAACCTCTGAACCAACATAATGATTATTCTTCTTGTGGTAGACTTACTTAATTATATGTTTTTCCGCTTTTTCGAAAGAAAGCAGTCGATTCGTAAAATATGAATATCTATGACCTACATATACATATAACGCATTAGATTGATGTTGATTTTATTATATACAAATTTGAAAAACAAACACCGATTTCAGATGTTCAGAATCGAATACACTACAGAAAGAGTTTATACTGTACCAAAATTAGCAATGCATATCAAATAAAAATGGGCTTGTGTTAATATAATAGATACTAGATGGTGCCCGCGACTTCGTCCGCGTTGAAAAAGCAATATATCGTCTGACATCGTTATTGCTATTACACTTAGCCAGGAGTTAATTTCCTTAATTTTAGATGATCCCTCGGGAATAGTCCTTTTTTCTGCATGAAAGGTACCCTATATCCTTTCTGGTGTCCCAGACAACGTGTATGCAAAATTTCATGGTGATCGGTTCAGTAGTTTTTGTGTGAAAGAGTAACAAATATTCATACATCAATACATCCATACATCCAAACAAACTTTCGCATTTATAATATTAAGTACGGATTAAGACAAGGCCAGTTATGGAGAGGCAAATAAAGAAAAAAAAGATTTAGTTCAACTAGCTGAAAAAGATCTCGTTGACAGAAATCTCGTAGGCGCCTTTCTGCAATTCTTTCAGGAAATACTCTTGTCTGGTCATTTTCTTCGCTCCCTTAAACATCATGTTTTACTGTATATGATGCAGTACATACATCATGTTTATAATGATTAATTAGATGTATATAATAATGTATAGAGTACAAGACAGAAATAGGCTAAACACTAGAAAATTATTTCAGTAAAAAATATGGCTTCTTATATGTGGGTGATTAAAATCAGTTGTTACATAATATACGACGACAACCGTAGCCGGCTATTATCACGCTTACAACTCACCTACCTTAGTAGTGACGCGCTGTCACATTTATATCGATTAACAATTAGAGCCCTTGAAACTACATGAATATAATAAGCAGTACAACATCAGTTTGTACCACAAATCGTTTTGCTTCTAAATTATATATTTGATGTTTTTTTTTTGTTATGTTTTCCATATTTGATTCCTTCATCTTTCATTCTTTCCTAAGAGAATTTTTTGCAATTAACCTTGAGAATTTTGTGAATGCTTGTCGTAGGGTTAGTTAAATATAACTTAAAAAAATACTATAGTAGATGCATTATCATCTTAGTCGTCGAGCAATAGACGCCAATGAGGATAGGGATCGCACCTTTCTTACGTACATCATTATACCACTTCATAAATCCTGTAAGTGCGAGCGAGAAAGACAGATAAAAATAAAAATGTCTCAAAGCTTCCCGAACGCTGCCCTTCCAAGCTAGATTCGAGGATTGACCTCCTTCTCGAAGTTGGCTCTACCTAATTGGCACAACATGCACATAAGACTAGGGAATGCAATCTTGATCTTGCAAGATCAAGATTCCACCAAGATCTTGAGAGATTTTCCAAGATTCAATCTTGAAAGCCATCAATCTTGAATTTCGAAATCCTGTTCGCGATCTTGACAAAACAGTCCAAGATTGTAACAAGATTTCGAGATTTTCAGACTGAGCGCGCGTAAAGTGTCATACTGCAGCTGGAACTCGAACAGGCCTTGAAAGCATGTAATCAACTGCAACCCAAAGCGCTGATTTCTGATAGAATTGACGCAATTTTAAAAAAAGAAATGAATCTTTATGAGTACGGAGGAGAAAGAGGGCAATACCTGAAATTCGCTTTTAACAGCCTTTTAACTTTCGTCCCTACTAGTGTGGAGGCAGAAAGGGCCTTTTCAGCCGCGGGCTATTTAGCCACTGATATACGGTGCCGATTAGGTGATGACACTTTAAGCGTACTGTGTTTCTTGAGAAGTCATTTTCAAAAGGATTTTCAAAAGGTTTAAACTTTTTGTTCTTCATTAAATTACGTAAATTATAGGTTATAATTTGTGATCTCATTGCATTATTGCATTTATTTCATTTAAGTCACTAAAATGATGATTGTTTCTTGTTCATTTTTAAAATAAACGTTGATTATTGTGTTCATACAATGTTGTTTCATTTGAAAAATATACTTAATTATATTACATAATATTAAAATATTGGTTGCTATCAATTTGCAGTATTTGATACAAAAAAAACGCATTTTTTTCAATTATTCTGCTCAATCTCGAAAATCCCGAAAATCTTGATTCGCGACCAAGATCTCGACCCGAATCTCAACAAGATCTCGAACTGACCAATCTTGATTCAGAAAAAAGACGCCAAGATCTTGAATAGTCAATCTTGGTCCAAGATTGCATTCCCTACATAAGACATAACTTTCGTCATGTATATATTTATCTTAAGGCCCACCCTTTGACATTACAGACACTTCAATTTTATTTATTAGTATATAGATTTAGTGTGCAGGTTCCGAAGCAGATCATAATTCCTTATGTACCAGGAAGCGCTGACAACATATCTGACTATTAAATAAACATTATTTTAAAATGGTTGAATAATTAGTATGGAATAGTCCAAAGCTGTATGCCATACTCGTATGTACCTATACCATACCATGACGTTACATTGAAAATTCGCTTTCACGTTTTCTTGAAAGCTATTTATTTTTAATGTTAATTTGTATAATGTATGGTACCATTTTATAAAAAGCGCTAGTTCCGTTTACGGTCGAGACTTATTACTGCGTGTCAGCCTGTCACCCGCATACGGCCTGTCAACTTTTTATAAGCTAACTCCGCCATTCTATTCTCGATACGCGTGTTCGCTACACTTTGTGTGGGCCACACGTAAACTTACTAACTTAGTAGCTGATTTTTTATGTTTCTTTGTTACTTCTTATGTTGCTTTTGTATTTATTGAATTTCAATTCTTCAATTTTCTGATTGTTACAAAAAATACAAATTCAAACAACTAAGAAAACATTTAAAGAATCTTATCGATATGCAGGACTTCTTCAGCAGAGGCATCAATACACTGCTGGTAAAATGGTAAACATGTGTAAATAGTTTGCGGAGTTGTATGTAGAAATGGTAGTAGTAGGTATTTGAATACTGGAATGGTAATACTAGAATAGCTACAAAAAATACAAGAAAATCACTTGGGTGTATTTATTAAAAAAAACCTATATATTGCCATTAATGGCAATATATAGATTCTCAATTTTGATTTCACTTAAGAAATTTTGACTTTTTTTGTGGCTACCGTCGCAAGTGCGCTGCCTACCATAAAAGGATTAAGGATAACGGATAAGGAAGGGGTGGGGGTAATGGACTCTGGCATCCCTTACTCACTGTAGCACTTAATATGCCGTTATTACATGTTAGTCTTGGATAAGGGGTTGGTTACCGCCGCCACACAGGCTGCCAAAATGACTGCGAACGCGTTTTTTCTTATATTATATAAAACGTGAATTTTCTGGGTAAATACCTAATATGTACTGCTTTGAAATAAATAGCCACAATAAATCCGTAACTGTTTCAATAGTAAACAATCGAAAGCCTCAAAACGGTATTATAAACAATTAAGGCAGATCTATATCAAAATATCACAATGTCACAAAAGTTCGTTCTACTCAGGGTGGCGACAAATGGAATTTCATTTATCAATGTCCAAACTGTAATCAAATTTTGAAACGTTTGGTGGAAATCACTGAGTCGTACCAAATAATTTCAAGGATTTGTGTATACACAAAAATATACACACAAAAAAGGCACCATTCGTTTTTAAAATATGCAGTTCAACGACGTACATGTTCTTAAATCCGTTTGCATGAATGGACAAAGTTGTTAAATGTGTTCTAATTGACAAAAAATATGAATCAATGTAATTTCTATAACAATCGCGAAGGTCATAGTTTTGATAAATCAGATATCAATAGTGTTAGACTAAGTTAGCAGTAGTTTCTTACAATATTTCCAATACCTTGTCGGAATTTCTTGATTCGTATAGAATTTCGTTGCTTACCATGGCTATTTCTTAAAAACAGATATTTTGTGATTTATGAACATATATTAGCTGTCCTTTCAGTAAGCCTATTTCTTGTAGATTTTACCACAGCTCTAAGTCAGTTTAATCATGGGCGTTAAATCACTTTTTCGATTTTACTTATAAGGTTTCTTATTCTCCTTTCTAAATCTAAAATAATGTATCAAATGTTGAATATTTTTATATTTACTCGTATATTAATATGTATATAATATTATGTCATTTTGCAAAAGTTAGGTAGGTACTCGTCAAACTTGTATAATCCCTTGTCAGTGATGGATCATATGAACACATTTTCTTTCTCAGTAAGAAAATAATCTCATGTTTTTCCATTAGTATTAAAATATGAATACTCTTTTTTTAAGAAAGAAGTAACTCTTGATAGAAATCCATTTATTTATAAATAACTTTATTGTTGATTTGACGAATTATTAATTACTACTAATTAGCAGCCGACAGACTGTGTTAGAAATAAGGCCAAAATACTTGACTAACTGGCTTATGCCCATTTTCACCAACAGTCACCTAGAGTTCGGAAAACAACGCCGGCCATTCACGGCAGTCACATTCACAAGCCTGCATGAAGCGCCGGATTGCAAGGCGGTCTGCTGTGAATGGGCGGCTTTAATAGTAGTTAGGTGTTCCCTAACTCTAGATGACTGTTGGTGAAAATGGGCATTAGAGTATATCGTCGGACCGCTCAGTTAGTGGCCACAACTTAGAGAATCTTTCTTCCCTATTGATTGTAGTATTTAAGAGCTATGTGCATACCCCCAAGCTATTCCTGTGTCGATGCTGTAATAAGTTGCTTTTTTGTTTCAGCAATTCGACGCTATATGTAAAGCTGAAATATCGTTCTTATTACCGAGGATGTTAATCAATGTAAGTACTTTTTTGTATAATATTATAGGTGGGTTATAGTGTATTTTACTTAGGCCACCGCAGATTGGTAGAAATAATGTATTTCCTAATATTATATGTATTAGCAAGTATGGGTTAAGCGAACTTGAATCAAAAGATATATTATTTCGATGGTTATACTCTATCACACTGGGCCTCAACGGTTTGGTAGAAATAATTGTTCCTAATCTTATGTGTATTTCGTCAAAATTATTATCTTCCCAATCCCTTATCCTTAATCCTACTATTTTCGGCAGTACACTTGGAGCACCTGTGGCGTTTGCTTGTGTTATAGGTGAGGGTAGCCACCTACCAACAAGTGCGCTTGGGCCGTCGTCGGCTTATCTGACAACCATTGACTGTACCTGATAATATTTTGCACAGTTAAATATTGAAAAATATGGTACAGTTACCATCGCTTGTTTGTAAACGTAAACAAAGCGTACTGTGATAGAATTCAATATTTGTTTTAATTAGAAACATGTTAGTCTATAGTTTCTACCTCGAATACAAACATGAACAAACTACACTAGCAAACATCGATGCTATCGTCAAAACGTCGTTGGAACTATTGACGAATATGCGTAGATGTATCCTGACATAATTACACAGTTTGATGTTTGTGTTATCCAATTACGCTGTAGTACTGTTTATTAAGTAAATAAAATCGTTGGTTATATGTAAATGTGTACGAAGAGAGGATAATTTTAATTATAATAAAAATAAACTTTTGTTGTGCCTATACTAGTAACCCACCTCCGACTTCGGACAGATGCAATTTTTTCTGTAAATTATATACACTAAGCTTCCCAGTTTAAAGCTCTTTGCATTAGTGAAAACCGTATCAAAATCCGTTTGTCGGTTTAGAAGAAGTTAGCGGAGAAACAGACAGAAGCGTATAATGCCTGACAAAATTGATGCCTTACATTTTACTTTTACCAAGCGTTGAATCTTTATTTTTAGATAGCTGGCGACCGCAGCTTCACATGCGTGGAATATTTAGCTTGTGCTGTGTCCATACTGCAATTCTATTCTAACTACTGATGAAAGATTTTTTAAAATCAGATAAGTAGATTTAAAGTAGATTTAAGATTTAAGAATAAAAAAATGACATTTTCAAAACATAAAAATTTTCATAAATTCGTGTAAAGCCCCAACCTATTTTAGATACTTTTCATGTGTAAATCAATCTACTTATCTTGGTTCATGAATAAATTTGGGCGTGTTATGAAAGAGGCATAATGATATTTCAATATTAAAAAAACGAGCGCGAAACTTTGGATATTATAATTTTAATGTGTATTGACAAAAAAGCTACAATGTTTTTATAATTGCTCCTGGAATGCCTTTACATCGTTTCAAACCATAGGAAAATAGCAATTTCATGTCTTGTGTGACTTTTATTGGAAAAGTTAGCCCGCGTGATCAACCTTAGCGAAATCTATTCCCGAGTTCATTTCTGTTATGGAAAAAGAGGTCTCAAGAGCTAACGTCACTGTATATTTATGTATGTACGTACAACTTTTCCGAAAGGATTCATCCATAATAATGAAAATTTCAGCAGAAGTTTCTTCATATAGACCTTTTACATTGACGAGCCTCTTACCTGACTGGTTAGAGTGCTTGCCGTAGGGCTCCATCTCAGAGGTATCGAGTTCGATTTTCGGCATGCCAACAAAATACAATCTAGAAGAATGTGGCCGCTTTTCCATAGATCGTATTTTGTTGCTTCGTGTCTCAATATGAAACTTGTGGGTCCTTTTTAAGCCGTTATTCATAATTCCTTCTCAGTCACGAGATAATATTTGTATCACGAGATAATATTGTATTGTATTAAATAGATATTTTAATAGTGTGTCATTATTTCACAGTGTCTCTGCATGTGGTGCGTGCTTCGGCTGTACCACTTACTCCGCGCTGGTGTCACGTGGAAGGGATCGGCTGCTATCGAACTGTGACTACTACCGCACGCGCAACGCAACCCCTCACACATTGACTCCCGGTCCCTCCCTCGCGAGTCACTTCACTCTAACTCACTACCGTGTGAGTCAACCCTACTCCTGGGTAACGCCGAGAGCGACACCGACGCGAGCCTCCATTCGCTATGACGTCGTGTCAAAGAGTACAATAAATTGTTATGTGTGTAGTTGGACATTAGTTTAACGACTCGACGCGATGGTCATAATGCGTATCGCCTGTTAAAATTACATTAGATTATTATATTAACGGTCGCATTTACAGAGATATGATTTACGAAATCATTAGGATGACTGTAAAGTCGACAATATATTAAAAACGTTAAAAACATACTCATTAAAGAACACTTTGTACAGTAAGTAAACCAAAAAATACATAATAGATATGTGTTCATGGCTAACATATAATTTGATAAATTTTGAATGCAAGTAGGATCAATTAGAAAGCGACTCTATTGTCTCACACTTATGTATCAAAATACAACATATAAGGGTATATCCAGAAGAATAATATAACAATTGCAATTTTTTTCAAAAATGAGTTTGTCGATGTCATAATAATCTTAAATCACGCGTGTACTAGGAGAAAGAAACTCGCGATTGTGTTGCTAATAGTTTACGCTTGGCAAATGTTGATATTCGTTTGACGCAAAATTGTCCTCACTGGAGTATGAGAAGCGCCGACTCACATTTACCCGAGGAGCTTCAATTATGTATTGACGCATCAGGAATTAAAACAAGAAAAAGCTAATCTATAATATAAAAATGAATCCCTAAATGTGTTGCTAAGCGCAAAACTCGAGAACGGCTGGGCCGATTTTAATTCTGTCTTCACTCATGGATAGAGGGATAAACAGGGAAGGTTTTTACGTAAAAAAATGCACCCGGGCGAAGCCGGGAACGAGTCGCTAGTTATGTATATAAATATTCTCAGATTATGAAGCAGTAACCACATAATTGTACTTCTAGTAATATAACTAATAGAGAAAATGAATTTTTTAGTACAAGAATCTCACATTTGAAGGGGAATAATATTTAATTGTATATATTCTGTAATCTTTGGTAAGGTACATATTTCTCTACTTTTTTTAGTATTCAAATTAAACTAAACATATAGAATATGATATAACATCACTTACAGCATCACCAAAACGTTTAAATGGAGACTAAGTAAGACTATTTAAGTAAAATATTTACAAAAATTTATTACAAATTTTAACATTAAAATTAACTTATTATTAAAAATGTTATGTCCGATAAACCAGTCATTACTCGCCGCTTGAAGTATCAATAATACGTTTCTAACTAGTGACGACGATGGGCTATGAACCCACTCGTGCAAAGCCCTCTTTCATTCACTTTAACATTGTCTGTAATTTCACATCTCTGACTTTGTAAATGCGGCCTCAAAGCAGATCTTTGTTTATGTTTAACAAGCTGTTTTGTTTATTTTTTCAGAACTTGTTAATAAATTCATATTTAGCTGAAACATTTCAAAGACAGCTGTGTATATAACTTTAGATTTGAATTTATTGACAAATCGCGGGCAATTTATTTATTTGCTTGTAAATATAAATTAAATTTTGATTATTTAAGCGCTCGCTGTTGTAAATAAACAAATTATGAATAATTCAATAATGTTAACTGTGTAAGAAAAATGTAAAAAAATGTATCAATCAGAAATATGTTATGTAATTTATTCTATTAAAGTCTATGTTGATATTTAATATTTTGTTTGTCTTTGTCCAGATAAAGTGATCCTAAATGATATTATGAATAGATGCCTTAAATGATATGACATTTAAAGCAGTTTTTTTATTTTAATTATTTTAATATTATTTTAATTTTATTTGAATAAAAGCAATTATAAAATTTCTATATTAAAGGAAAATTGGGATTAATTTTAAAGTCGCAGTCTTACCTTTCTAGTGCTGAATGTGAAGAATGTTGTTATTTAAAAACAAACTAGATCTTTAGAAAAATATTTTATATAACTCTTTCTGATTCAAACTCCTATCCACTATATTATTTTGTTACCAAACACAAATTCAAACCAGCCAATAGTGAATACAACCAGGTTAAGCCGGCTGGCGTGCGATTCTGGGAAGTTAATTTCTAGATCAACTACACATTCAACAACGGATTTATTTCTGGTCTGGTGGTGCGGTTGGGAAATTTCAATTTGAACTCGATACCTACTTTATGTTCAGAATGAGCTTAACCTCATAATAAATAATATATCAATACCTTAGTTGACATGTGACCACGTTATGCTTTGATCAAGTTCAAGTCTAATCAAGTGAATTTTCACGTTTTAGAATATATTTTTTTTATTTCTTATGGTATGGTGTTGCTTGTATATAATATTATTCCTCTGTTTAAATCACAGGTTTAAATGCAATGTTGTGTAAAAATTTCAAGTCAATCCGTCGGCTAGTTTGCGATTTTTTAAGCATATACAAATCGACATAACATTTTTATATAGAAATATAGATACGGAAAACTCGTGGAAATTATCAAGAACCACAATTCGTTTCGGTTGAATGTAAAATACAATAACGGCTATCAAGTAGCATGTAGGAAGCGAGTCAAATGTAACGAGAATTTTACATCATAAACGAACCACAAAGTCATTTCGTGTCACAGTGATTACATGGGTCAGTTTGGGTGCGGCACATTTGTAACAAACAAATGAACTCCATTTACAAAGTCCACAGAATTTCGCAGACCCAAATATACATATTGTAACCGAAAATATATCAAATGACGCAACTGTGTTATGGCGTAACAAATTAAGATTTGTTATATTCAATATTTATATGTAGCACTAGTCGTGTTCAGTGGTTTTTGCCCAACTTGAAATTTGATAGCTTGAAACTTTCTAGCATTATTAGAAAACTAGTTATGATCGCGACTTTGTACACGCTGTAGTTCGGTTTTTTTTTTAAATTCAAACAGGAACATAGCAAATTTCCTGGGTGAAAAGTTTGCTATGTGTTAATTCAGGTAATAAAGTATCTGTGTGCCAAATTTCATTTAAATCCGTTCAGCCGATTTTGTGTGATTGAGTAACAAACACGTTAACATACAAACTTTTGCTTTTATAATATTATTAGATTAGCTAAACAAAAACTTTTTTAATTTTTATTAATGACTACCTGTTGCACGCCACTTCGCCCGCATAATTTTATAAAATGTAGCTTATGTTACTCACTGATAATGTAACTTTATTCTAATTTTCAAATCGGTACAGTAGTTTTTGAGTTTATTCATTACAAACATAAATCTTCTCTCTTTATAATATTAATATATACTAGTTTTTTTTTACAGAGTACAAGAGAGACAAAATACACTAAATAATTTTCTTCATCTTATTTATGTGTCAATCAACTATGAATGAGCACAATAACTGCCCTTCTTTTATATAAGCCCAACGGATTTCGTACATTAGATGATTCATTCAATGGAAAGATTAAGACAATCTATTATTCTCATTTGCGTCGAGGATAACGCCTCTTAATTTGATGAGATCCATATTACCTTAGCGTAAACATACTAAGGCTTTCATGAAATTGATTGATATACTGGTTAGTCTGTGTTTATATAACTAGATTGAACTTGGTTTGGTACTACCGAAAGCTTTCCCAATCAAAAAGTTAACTTTTAATGTTTTGTTTAAATGCTTAAACCTCTTGTAAGGTGCATGCAAAATTGTTACTCTTACATAAACACACACAGCTAGAACCACCGAGAGTTTCAGATGCTGATATTTTATTATTATATAAAAATGATTTTTCTTATTAAAATAATAAAATGTATTTATTATTTTAGTTAATTTTACTCCCATTAATTTTATATATTTTTATTTGATTCATTTATTATCTTATTTTATTTTATTAAAGTTAAAAATTTTACGTTATAATAAATAATAAAATTTAATCCTCAATAATAAATACCCATAAATCTTCCATGACTTCAATTGTTTCCATAGGTAACAGTAGCTATCTACAATCAATTGGACCATCGGCTTGTGTTTCATTTATTACTATTATAAAAATATTTAAACTATATTTCTTAGATTTTTTTTTATTAAATGTCTACAAAAGCAGAAAATTAAAATACTTTGGGCAAATCATGTGTGGCGAGAGGTATGATCTATACTGCAGTTGATCCTGCAGGAAAAATACAGGATAGACACAAGCTCGCATACGACGTATTTTTCCTGGCTCAAAATATCCGTGGATAGTATGGCCGAAGTACCAGATCGCAATTTCGTCGCCGCCTCGAAGATTCAGATAGCCGTGATGATAACCAACCTCCGGTAAGTGATAGCACTAAGAGAAGATATTGTTATACATATGATACCTAGATGTGAATATTAGAAATAGCAAAGCTGATAAGAATATTAGAAACACAAAGTACCAACAAAACCAATACCTACAAAGAATGTATATTTATGCAACCAACTGAAAATCAATTGAGGAAATCCTGCAAAATATTTATTAATGACAAGCAAGAACAACTAGGAACTAATTTGCGACGAGCCTTCGGGTCATAATGGACTCAAAACGAAAGACTCATCCGTGAGAGTAATCCCTTAGCTGTTATTACGTGTAGATAGGTAAAGCCTCTCTGGGATATCTTAGCAAATATTTACTGGAGCGTCTAAAGGAAACGTCGCGACTAATGGCGCGAAGGCGAGAGTCGGCACACCGCCGACATAGGAAGTTTACTTCTCCAGTATACTATCTTAATCACACACACCCACACACACCCACACACACACACACCCACACTCACACTCACATGACACGCACAAACACGTTTACATTCGATTATTGTTGCATTACAGCAAATGTTTCTGATTCGATCTCGCAATCTAACCCCGAGCATAGCACTTTCCATAGCTCGTTGAGCGACATTGAGCTTCCTTACGAGGCCCATAGTTAGAAACCACGTTTCAGCGCCATATGTCATCACCGGCAACACACATTGGTCGAAAACCTTTGTCTTGAGACAATGAGGAATTTTAGACAAGAATATATCTCGGAGCTTCCCGAACGCTACCCGAATAATTCAGATAATTGTACATATTTAACCAAGTTGTTACTAAATAAAATAAATAACACACGCTGTAAAACCACACAAATTTGCAGAGTTTTGATTAAAATCCGAACTAGGTGTGAAAGGGTAAACATTCCGCACTGTTGAGCTTCGTTATATTGTGTGTACGGTGACTCATTAGACCCACTCGGCCAAAGACATCGGGTACTCCCACTTGCGTCGTTTTGAAGATTCCCTCATTGTTTCAATCGTCGACTGTTTTGGATATAAGTTGATTTCCATCAGACTAGATTTTAAAGCGATTACTGTTCATTGTTTCAGTTTAGTTAATAAATCTTCAGTCCAGTCGAACTCTTTTGCTTCCTTCACAGTGATCATACATTGTGTAGAACTTTAATGGTAGAATGTGAATAGTTGCTTTGACAAATGGGGACTTTAAATCATATAGGTACGCATAATATAACAAATAATTTAATTAATTCAACTTAAACCTATATTAACCTAGAAAAAACACTATTTAAATACAAATACATCTGAAGGCCGTGGATAAAAAATTATAAAAGATATATAAATACAACGCCTGCGTTGTATTTATATATCTGCAAATAGAGATCTGCAAATATATCAAATCTATGTTCACACCCTGAATAACTGTCGCTACAGATTTTTCAATAAAAAAAACACTGGACGCTTATAACTTCAACGCGATAAAAAATCAGTCATTGTTATTTTCTGTGTTTCGTTGCAAATTGAGTTGCTAGTAAACTTTTTTTTTTAATATTGTCACTAATTCTATGTTTTTCTTACGTGTTTTGATTTTATGTTTTGATTTACGTTTCCTCTATATCAATACTAATAATTTTTTTATTTATTTATTTAGATTACATACAGCCATTAATTTTAAAAAATATATAATAAATTATTTACAAACAGGCCTAAAGAATCATAAAAACAATATTTACATTTATCTATTAATTAAAAAAAAAATAGAAAATCGAAAAAGAAGAGAATATTTTTTAATTATTTAATTTTTTAAAAGTAATTCGCCAATTTTCTTTTTGTAAGAATTTAAATTATTTGAAAATATGTCAATATTATTCAGAACTTTATTGTAGTGATACTTGGAACGATGAAGGAATGAATTTTTAGAATGATTAGTTCTACAATAGGGAATGTGAAATGTATCTTTTGATCTTGTATGAGTTTTGGTACATTGAAGTGAATAATAATGATTTTTGGTTTGGTACATTCTAAAAGTGACGAAGAATCGATGTGATATTTATTATTTTATATAAGAAGACTGCGTCAATATAAGTTCGTCTATCCTTTAAAGAATGCAGTTTGTGTCTTGAAGCACTTAATAATAAATCTGTAAGGGTCGGTCATGGAGTAAGTTACTTTGTTTTCAGAGATATCGTGTTTATAGGCTCATGATACTGAAACTAAATTGACGATTTTTAGAATTTTTTTCTGTATGTATGTTTCTCCATAACTCTGAAACGAATTAACTGATTTTCATGAAACTTAGTAGATAAACATTTAGACGTACGGGACACATGATAGGCTACTTAATATTTTTCTACGCGGACGAAGTCGTGGGCACCAGCTAATAAATAATAAAATGAAATAGAAATCCGAGAAATCCTTAAGAACCACTTTAAAAACATGAGTTCTAATACGTTTATTCAACAGTCCGCTAACTCCTAAAGAGACTATATCTGTAACACCCCAGTAACGACACTTTGAGCCTTGTTACTCGGCCGTGGAAGCGGCATTAAGGAACTTTACACTAGCTTCCAACTTGTATAGAAACCGTCATGATAATGTTCAGTTAAACAAGGTTAAATAGTTCATAAACTAATCGTTACTTCGTTACCTACTAGTTCATAACTAACAGTTACTTATATTTAGTTACACTGTAAGATAACTTCTAATCACTTACATGATCAGATTAATTGGATAATTTAATAGAATTTAAATTATTATTTTAAGAGCCGCTTTCTCTGAGTAAAGTGTCAAATAGGCTAACCGATATTTAAAGTCACCGGTAAGAAAGCGTACAAGTTTCACCATCTTCGAGTAGCATTACTCAAGGGTAATTTCAATGAAATTGACATAAGATACTTCTAACATTTACTCGCCTATTAGCGTTACTTGTAGCATAGTAGCTCTAGGAAACGGTATAGCCAACACTATAACGGAATGTTAGCTAAACAATTGCAACGCGAAAACGTTTTACTTAACAACGATAATTTAATAATACTAAAATAATTATCTAAATCTAAAGTACTAAACTATAGTCTGATGATTGCCAATTTGTGCGTTTAAATTATAACGCATTTTTTTCTTATTAGTATTCTCTGGCTTTAAAAAACCGTTTAGGCAATCTAAGACCACCTTTTAGTCTACAAGAGGACTTTTTAGTCTTCTTCTTGATATGAGCATTTCTGGATTTGACCAATTCTAGTTACAGCAAGTTTATAAATAACCAGATAATTATGGGAGCGATTATCATACATACAATTGCCTGAAAAGCCTTTAGTCCTTCCTAATAATAGATTACTAATTCCCATTTCGAACATAAGAAGCTATTTGATTTGAAACTAGAGCCGAAACGCTCTGAAACTTAATTGTAAGACAAATACAAGACGTTTGCGTTGAGTTCACTCGAGTTAAGCACACATTTCGCCACAGCAAGAAGGTAAGACGGTATATGTGATATATTTGTAGCTTTTTTTAAAATCAGTTTAGCAAGTACCCACTAGGTGACAGAATACCACTCTTATAAAACGGCATGTGACTGTTGTGTTTTTATGAATAAGTAAATTTAACAGATGTTACACTAGCTTTTGCCCGCTACTTCGCCCGCGCCCCTTTATTGTGCATATATTTTCATTATGAACATTATGGTCGTTTAAGGGCCGGTTTCGGAGACGCGCCGCGCGAAGTTTAGGTTTTTAGCGTTACTCTCTCAACGATCGAGGCTCGCGCATCGCACGCACACACGTACGTATGCATAGAACAAGAGCCCACGACGGCCAGATCTTCGTTATTTTATAAAAGCTAAAAGTTTCTGGTCCTCGCTGGTTTTTAATACCCCAACACAGGTATTAAAAACCAGCGAGGACCAGCAGACTCAGCCGGGTAGTGCTTGGGCTCATCGGGGACGTCTCCCCGAGATAAAAAATTTGACGCCCCCCTCGGACCCCCCGGCCGTAACTCGGAAACGACGCGACGCAGTGGGGTCGTGCTTGTGCTCATCGGAGACGTCTCTCCGAGATAAAAAATTTGACGCCCCCCTCGGACCCACCCGGCCGTAACTCGGAAACGACGCGACGCAGTGGGGTCGTGTTTGTGCTCATCGGAGACGTCTCTCCGAGATAAAAAATTTGACGCCCCCCTCGGACCCCCCCGGCCGTAACTCGGAAACGACGCGACGCAGTGGGGTTGTGTTTGTGCTCATCGGAGACGTCTCTCCGAGATAAAAAATTTGACGCCCCACTCGGACCCCCCCGGCCGTAACTCGGCAACGACGCGACGCAGTGGGGTCGTGTTTGTGCTCATCGGAGACGTCTCGACGAGATAAAAAATTTGACGCCCCCCGCGGACCCCCCTGGCCGTAACTCGGAAACGACGCGACGCAGTGGGGTCGTGCTTGTGCTCATTGGAGACGTCTCTCCGAGATAAAAAATTTGACGTCCCCCTCGGCCCCCCCCGGCTGTAATTCGGAAACGGCGCAACGCAGCCAAGTCGTGCTTGTGCTCATTAGAGACGTCTCTCCGAGATAAAAAATTTGACGCCCCCCTCGGCCCCCCCCGGCTGTAATTCGGAAACGGCGCAACGCAGCCAAGTCGTGCTTGTGCTCATTGGAGACGTCTCTCCGAGATAAAAAATTTGACGCCCCCCTCGGACCCCCCCGGCCGTAATTCGGAAACGGCGCAACGCAGCCAAGTCGTGTTTGGGCTCATCGGGGACATCTCGGAGACGAATTTTTTAAAGTAGACCAAATTTCAAATTTTGACAGTTGCGGTCTACTCAGTAGACCATGGTCAACGGTTTTAGATAAACGGTTGCGTGTTGGGTATCATTTGAAAGGTCTCAACGAGGGTGACCAATTTTACTCCCCCTTTTTACTTACCCCTAATTCTTCACGAATTACAAAAAAAGACCCAAAACCAAACCAAAACAATTAACTATGGCAAATGACAACACCTAACCACAACCGCGCCCTCGTGGGCTGCTTGCAGACCGCGGTAGCAAGCACGATCTAGTTAGTGTATAATTATTATTTTAGTTGCACAATACAAAATGAAATTGTTATTCCCAATTACAAAAATAATATATTGTACTGAAAACGTTTGTAAGCATTTTTAATTTTCAAACTGGAGTCAATTATATGATCCTGAGCATGAGTTTGTATAAATCAGAATAGATATGGTTATGCACAGGGTAAGTTAAAATGTCATTTAGGGGTATAAGAACACGATTTGCTTTCCAATAAAACCGTAAAACTTGCCAAAAGTCATCACTAATTGGACGCTTGTATAATTTGCCGTAAAATCATTATACGCTTTGCGTCTTCAAAGTGCGGACGTGTGTGGAACTTTCCTTGCGCCCAGAGCTACGCTCGGGCTTTCGAGAACGTTCCATATGTAGTAAATTTACCATGATGATTATGATAAATCTGACTCCTAGAAAACTTAGGATCTCCTTAGATTAGAACTTATGGCATACTGTTCCTTACAAACCTTCTATTCATCAGTTGCATTCGGTTCCAAATCTTTCGACGCGCTTTGCACCCTTGCTTTCCTCTCTTCCATTGATTTAATAATACAAGGCGGATCTCGTATTTGCATGCACCGAGAATGCCGTGGGTTTCTGGCCTGATAGAAATCTTTCTGTAAAGTTTCTAGCTGCGGAGATAAATAGTTCCGAGGAGTAATTTTTTAGTTGCGCAGTTTACATCATAATTTCAAGATCAAAGACGACATAGGTATTTGAAATTTGGCGTGATCTTTTGACACTAATGATATTAGGTTTGACAGATGCGCCATCATGCGTTTCGTTATACGCAAATGGGATTTGGTCATTTTTATTATTTAGTGTTCAAAATGCTATTTAGTGCTTTGTCTCCTCATAATTTATAAATAAGAGCATGTTGTTTAGTACTACGCTATTTAAATACTAGATCGTGCGTGCTGCTGCGGTCTGCAAGTAGTCCGTGGGGGCGCGGTTGCGAGTTGGGTGTTGTCATTTGCTATAGTTAATTGTTTTGGTTTGGTTTAGGGTCTTTGTTTTGTAATTCGTAAAGAATTGGGGGTAGGAGACTTTTACTTAAAAGGGGGAGGGAGAGGGGATTAGTTTCAATTGATCACCCTCGTGCCGTCTTAGATGATTCCAAACACGACCCGGGTGCGTCGCGCTATTTCCAAGTTACGGTCGGAGAGGTTGGAGGGGGTGTCAAATTTTTTATCTCGCAGAGACGTCCCCGATGAGCACAAACAGGACCCCACTGCATCGCGTCGTTTCCGAGTTACGGCCGGGGGGGTCCGAGGGGGGCGTTAAATTTTTTATCTCGTCGAGACGTCTCCGATGAGCCCAAACACGACCCGGCTGCGTCGCGCCGTTTCCGAGTTACGGCTGAGGGGGTTAGAGGGGGGGTTCAAATTTTTTATCTCGTCGAGACGTCTCCGATGAGCCCAAACACGACCCCACTGCGTCGCGTCGTTGCCGAGTTACGGCCGGGGTGGTCCGAGGGGGGCGTCAAATTTTTTATCTCGGAGAGACGTCTCCGATGAGCACAAACACAACCCCACTGCGTCGCGTCGTTTCCGAGTTACGGCCGGGGGGGTCCGAGGGGGGCGTCAAATTTTTTATCTCGGAGAGACGTCTCCGATGAGCACAAACACGACCCCACTGCGTCGCGTCGTTGCCGAGTTACGGCCGGGGTGGTCCGAGGGGGGCGTCAAATTTTTTATCTCGGAGAGACGTCTCCGATGAGCACAGACACAACCCCACTGCGTCGCGTCGTTTCCGAGTTACGGCCGGGGGGGTCCGAGGGGGGCGTCAAATTTTTTATCTCGGAGAGACGTCTCCGATGAGCCCAAACACGACCCGGCTGCGTAGCGCCGTTTCCGAGTTATGGCTGAGGGGGTTAGAGGGGGGGTTCAAATTTTTTATCTCGGAGAGACGTCTCCGATGAGCACAAACACGACCCCACTGCGTCGCGTCGTTTCCGAGTTACGGCTGGGGGTCCGAGGGGGGCGTCAAATTTTTTATCTCGGAGAGACGTCTCCAATGAGCACAAACACGACCCCACTGCGTCGCGTCGTTTCCGAGTTACGGCCGAGGGGGGCGTTAAATTTTTTATCTCGTCGAGACGTCTCCGATGAGCCCAAACACGACCCGGCTGCGTCGCGCCGTTTCCGAGTTACGGCTGAGGGGGTTAGAGGGGGGGTTCAAATTTTTTATCTCGGAGAGACGTCTCCGATGAGCACAAACACGACCCCACTGCGTCGCGTCGTTTCCGAGTTACGGCTGAGGGGGTCCGAGGGGGGCGTCAAATTTTTTATCTCGGAGAGACGTCTCCAATGAGCACAAACACGACCCCACTGCGTCGCGTCGTTTCCGAGTTACGGCCGGGGGGGTCCGAGGGGGGCGTTAAATTTTTTATCTCGTCGAGACGTCTCCGATGAGCCCAAACACGACCCGGCTGAGTCGCGCCGTTTCCGAGTTACGGCTGAGGGGGTTAGAGGGGGGGGTTCAAATTTTTTATCTCGTCGAGACGTCTCCGATGAGCCCAAACACGACTCGGCTGAGTCGCGCCGGACAGACAGGGCGGTTTAAGGGAGGGGGGGGGGGGGTTCCAAAATTTTTGTTTTTTCGTTGCCCCGGTAGACCTTTACCGTCGTCTCTTATGTGGGTGGAAATCCTGCCATATATGGTCACACTGAACGATGGTCTGGCCTTGGGCTCTTGGGCTATAATTTCAACATCAAAGACGACATATTTGACATTTTTTGTGTAAGTACACGGTTTTATCACGAACTGTCAGTGCGGCGCAAAGCGACGTGCTCTCACTTCGGAGGCGCATGGCCGACTGAACCAGACTGAACCGTGGCCCGAGCGTGATTTCATAATAATAGCCTTCATAGTAATTTGTATGAAGATTTTGAGCGAAAAAATTGGGCAAGTTTGTGATTTTTTTATACAAAATAGGAATATGTTTATTAAGAAATGAAGATTGCATCTATTTTTTTATAGTTTTAACTTTATTATTTGATAAAATTCATTTAATAATTCTTGATACTTACCGACACAATTGTAACAAAACGGGAGTGCGATTTACACGTTTTTAGTGATTTTCTGGATTTTTTTTACACTTATCCATAAGCATTATCTTAAATTCGAATGTTTCAGCAAAAAGTAACATTCATTGGCTAGCTGTGTTATTTTTTTCAAGGTTGTGGAGCATCGTTTACTATATAATTCTTTTACAATCCCGACCCTCGATTGGCGTAAGGGACCCTTAAGGCCTGAAAGCGTAACAAGCAAAGAAACTCGCTTTCTCATTTATCGTATATCATTATTATGATTCCTTTACATATCTACGAGTATATCTATCTATCAAATTAATTTGTAAAATTTCTAAAAATAATTAATTGTAATCACAGCCCTACTGCATCTTACTTGTATGGCTATCTCATTTATTGTGGGTACCTACTATTCACTACAACAGACCATTCCAAACTGGAGTTACATCAATTGTTAGAATAGCTTCGGGCCATTGTGTAACAGTTCAACGAGCTGCAATGAATATTAAATACACACTAATATATGTGTCTGCTCACTTACTCGTGGCACTATTTTGAAAGGAGTCCATTACACGACCGTAGATTTTTTAGAATTTAAGGCTCCTTTTTTAATTTTTTTTTAAATTGTTTACAAATTGTTACTGCAATTTATTCATTCATAAATATTTTTGAAAATAATAATTTTGTAAGACATTAACTTGGTCCATCTCGATAATACACAAACACCAAAAAGCTTTTTTCAAAAAGCTTCTAATAGAATGAGGGTATTTAAAAAAAAATACAGAATATTTCAACTTGTATCAGTTTAATTAAATATTCTTATTACTGCAACTAACATAAACTCAAGAAATAATGAAGGTTTGCGAGAATCCCATTGCCAAAGTCCTATTCCATCCCGTCCAAAATAAATAAATAAATAAATTAAGAACAAATCACTTTGAAAACAATTTAAAAAAATATGTGACCACCTCAATACTCAGCACTAAATATGTAACCTTATGCTATGATAAGTTAATTTGCTTCTCCCGCAGAACTACTCGTGTAACTTTCACGAATTTCATGACACCGTGTAACCTCCGTGATTTATACGACTTGTGTAAAACCCCAAACAACTTTGTAGATATATTTAACAGTTGACGGAGAAATAAGATTCAAACTTTAAAGCTGCCACATTTTATTTATAATGTACGGGGTTAGAAAATACTTTAAAATAAACACAAAATTATGTATGTTACCTTTTTGTTATGTTAAGGTCGGCAGACAAACTGACGGACAAGTGACGGTGGGTGGCTACTGTCGCCTATAGGTGCTGCAAGTGTGCTGTTGACTACAGTAGAATTAAGAACAAGGGATTGGGTAATGACCTCTAGCATTCCTTACTCACCGAAACACAACAGCGCACGAGCTATTATTTTACGGTGGTCTTCAGTAAGGAGGTGATGACTGCCGCCAAACGGGCTGCCCAAATGACTGCGAAACGCATTTTGCCCTGCCACTACTAATGTTACCCACAAATTTCACTTTTTATTTTTGCAATTATCAAGTCAATTTTTATTTTTATTATATCAATATTATTCTATCATCAAGTGGACCGTCAGCATGTCGTCAAAAAAAGAATTAAAAAGTAATAAATAAATAAGTTAATTCTTAATACATATAAAGCAAAAATTTTTATTTTATATCAACTTGGGTTCGTAATATTTCTTTTCCGACTGAATTAAACAGAGATCTATCATAATTTATCATCTTTAGCTCCACGAGACGCGAAGCCCAATCTGTCACTATTTTCATTAGAAAATAATGGGTATATATTTTAATATTGAAAAAGCGAGGACAGGTGATAGGTTAACTATGAACAATATGACAATAACGGACTGTCATGCCAAAAAAGTGCAGGCCGCTTCTCGAGACATGCCGCACTTAACGATATCATACGCCGGTCCCTTGCCACCGTCAACGTGCCAAGTCTACTTGAGCCGCCTGGGATCGCAAGAGACGATGGCAAGAGACCGGACGGTATGAGTTTGATTCCATGGAAGATGGGCCGGGTGCTGGTATGGGATGCAACCTGTTCAGACACGCTAGCCCCTTCCCATCTACATGGAACCAACAACAGAGCTGGTGCGGCTTGTGAAGCGGCTGAAAAAGCTAAAGCATGCAAATACAGGGGTCTAGGCTCCGAATATGATTTTGTCCCATTCGGTGTCGAGACCCTTGGTCCGTGGGGTCCTAGCGCTATAAGGCTTTTTAAGGAAATAGTAAAAAGGTTAGTCGACATCACAGGAGACCGAAGAGCTGGCAGCTACCTCGGACAAAGAATTAGTCTAACTATTCAAAGGGGGAACGCTGCCAGTATCTTCGGAACCTTGCCTAAAGGGACTTCTTTTAATAATATATTTTAATTATTATATTATATTTTTTAAGGTTTTTAGTTTTAGGTTCAATTGATAATAAAATTTTAATAATAGTTTTAAGGAAAAATATGTTTATATTAATTTAATATACAAGATAACCGAAAACTCTAACACCTAGATAGAAGCAAAAAATAAGGAAGCTACGGTACGTTCTTACATTTCGTTTTCGAAAAATGAGCTAGTTAAACTAGATAGATACATAATGTTATAGATGTTTACATATTTACAGCAGCAGTTTGTCTATTGTTCGTCGCTCTACAGCTTTATTGAGTTTTAGAACCTCCCCTGAAATTACCCAAGATATTCTAATGAACAATTTCCCTATCTGAAATGTCTTATTTTTAAAAATAGCTAAATGAGATCAGCACATGAAATTGTGTTAAGTAGTTAGAAAGAACTAAGCCGATAAACAGACAGATATTGACTTTGTTTTCTACTCGAAGATTCTCCGTTTTGCTCTTTTGTGAGCAGTGCATTGAAGATAATGGGATCGTAGTAGGTAGGTACACTTGCGCTATTGTTATCCCCTTTGTATGTTAACGAGGAGGACGATGCAGTTTGAATAGATGCTATTCCGCATTCCGGATCAGGAGCGAGCTCTTCCCGTCTATCCCAATTAAACTCGTAAAAAGTTAAAAACGATTTGGCGCAACTATGTGCGAGTAGTCCATTTGAAATCGCAGTTTGTTGAATTGCGCAGCTACATTTTAAGCTATTTTCTTTTATTTAGACACTTCTTATTTTCCTGTTTTTAATATAAATAATAGAAAATTTTACTTTAATAAATTTATCATTAAGCAGCATTATATATAATATAATAAATATTATTATTATATAGCTGAATACCCTCACTCCTCTTAGGATTTAACATACTTAACTTAAGGAGATCCATTTTTTAAACAAAAAATCATTTAAAATACATGTTCACTGGCATCCCTTACTCACTCACTGAAACCCAACATTCATTTTGATTTATTCTTAAAGATTCTGGAACGGAACTTTTCTTTTATTTATTTTTAAACTTATTCACCTACTTTATAGAATAAAGAAAATGGTGCATGAAATTTTTCGTTATAAATGAGTAGGTATCGAAGAATTAATAATAAAATTATAACTCTAATCCGGCATTGCCAAAAGATGCTCCTATTTTTCCCAAACTAACTAATCAATTTAGTTCTGCTTTTTTTTCTGGGGACTTAATGTTATTTTTTATTTCGTCAAATAATATTAATGATTTTAATATCACAATAAAATTCGAGCTGTAAAATTACTATTATTACTATTACACTATTTCTTAGACATACATCTTAAGCCCACGTCCTTCATCCCTTTAAGATAGGCAGCCCAATTGCGTGTCTTGTTATTGCTTGTGTAGGTATATATAGATGACAGCAGCCACCTACCAAAAAGTGGAGCAGTAGCCTTTGATTTAACATAACAACAATACTGTATTGTCTTAAACAAACCAGCGTAAAGTGAACACAAAAATAATATTCTTCGCTGAACTAGCTCAACGATTTTTTTTTCTTAGTTAGTTCGAGGAAATTGAATATGAAATTTCCTTGTCCCGTGCTAATAGAGGTCACTTGTCATCTTCATGGTTCGCTTTATTAGAAACTGGACAAGGCGCTTTATGATAACTACTGTTAGCCCACACTAGTCGAAATTTGGACATTCGAAATAAAAATTTGAAACTATTAAGAATTTATTTATTTTTACCAGGCACGTCCAGTTAGACCAAGATAGTTCATTTTCATCAGGGTTATAAAATAAGTAACGTTCAGGGTATTACAAACATCTATTGTTCAGTAATATTCATTGAACCAAAGTCAATAAAATATCGGAACTTAAACTTGGATTAATAAAACAACAAGTCAACACATCTGAATTTATAAAAAAAGCTTATTTTTATTTTTTTTTAAATTTAGTTAAGTAAATTGGGTTGGACTAATATTATAAAAGTATAAGTTACTTTTATATTATTAGTCCGTCTGTCTGTTACTTTTTCACGCCTTAACTACTCAACCGATCTTCGCGAAATTTTGCATACACGTTGCGAAAGGACATAGATTAACTTTCATTCAGAAAAAGTACTGTCCCCTTGGGATCATCTAAAATTAAGACAACTTACGCCTGACAAAAGTGTATTGCTTATGTTTTTATTTTTATTTTTCAACGCGGACGAAGTCGTGTGCACCAGCTAGTTTGGTTTAATTTAATTGAACAATACATGAGGCAGTATAGCTTATTTGTAATAGAAAGTCGTAAGGTATTCCAATCATGAAACTGCGCTTTTAGGGCAAGGTGAATGGAAATCAATTAATAACTACGGATAACGTTGCGTGCGCGGCTTACATATTTCCAACCAAACTGTAAAGATACTAGAAATGTCATAATATAATTATGACATTATTATCAACAGGCTAATAAATATGGTGCCAAATCTATTTTATTTATCTAGACGAAGTAGCGGGCAAGCTTTTGTTCGCTACTTCGACCGCACCCCTTTTTCTGAGGTGTTAAAACATTAAATTCAATCTTTATTTCTCATATATTTTTGTCAGGCCTTGAATTTTTTGTATTTTTATTTTTTTATGATCCCGACAACGTGTAATATAAATTTTCATGTTAGGTTATTAAACGAAGTCACTCTCATTTATAATATTAGAATTTCTGTACTATAGTTAGTGTTTGTTTATGTAGATTTTGCGAAAGATCTGGCAATAATTATTTATTATACGTGCTTGAACAAAATTTGTTTATCTCAAACTAACGACCCGCTTCCGGCTTCGCAATTTTTTTGTGAAAATTATATACACAAACCTTCCTCGTTTAACGCTCTTTCCATTAGTGAAAACCGCATGAAAATCCGTTTAGTAGTTTTTGATATTATCGCGAACATACACAGATACAGAAAGGATATTGTTTGTTGTTTTCAGTCGTCTTTAACTCCGTGATTTCTCTTAATGACGTGAACTTATAGAGGGAGACCTTGTACAGCAGAGAATACTTAATTCTGTCCGAATATGATTAATTGCTTCTCGATTGTTCATTGATTGCCTAATATACGTTGAGCGTTGTCTTACAACGCGGAATATTAACTTACTCATACTGACACGCACCCTTTGACACCTTGTCTGAATAAACATGTTTTATTAGTCAATGTGTTAAATCATAATCGAAGTCTTACACTGTGAGACCGATTCAGAAATTAGGAGATTCGAACACGTAGGAAAGTTGTCGACGTAAGAGGCAGTGGGCAGAACACATAGTACGGAGAGCCGACGCGACGGTCGCTGTGGCCGGAAGATTCTCGAGTGATCGCAGATGGACAGACGATCTGATCCTGATTTACGGGTCGATCTGACCGGTCCTCTAAGAAAATAACGACTAAGATGACGAAGAAGATTTTACTGAGGCAAACCTATTCAGATTCAATGTTTAATAAAAGAACACATTTTGAGTCATGTCTATATACCAGAAGTTAACACTACTACATCGAAAATAAAACTTAAAAATAATATTTTCTAAAGTTACGCTTCTAAAATGATTAAAAGAAAACATTCTAACATATGTATTTTTAAAAAGCTTGCTTAATTGCGGACTTGTTGGTTGTTACGCAGATACACCTCATTAAATGTGGGGAACGACACCTTCATTATTGGAGATTATTTTTCAAATAACTCTGTCCGTATCAAAAGGATCAGATAGAGCGAAAGCGAGGCGTCTCACCCTCACTAAGGCGAACTTCAAACGACGCGTGAACATAGCGTGCTATATAATATAAATCAAGTGTTTAAGCCTTCAAAGGCAGCGAGTGTTGCCCGCGGCCGTAATACGAGCCCTCACGTTACGGTTCCCTCACGCTGTTATCAATTTGACCGTGAAAATCCGTTTGTTTTTGTATCACTGCGCGTTTTACGAACAAAGTGATTCCATTTGATAGGGACAAAAGCTCGGAGTTCAGGGAAATTCTTGATCGCTATTTAGATAGAAATACTTTCAAATACATAACAGATACGATGTTGGATTTTAGGATTTATCTCGAATCCTAAGTAGTATTTCTAAAATTTAAGACATTTTGACTTAAATTAATAGAATGACTAATGAAAATTTATGTTCATAAAGTATAAATAAATTTGCTTAAAAAGCAAATAACTTTTGCTGAATTATTTATACTTTATTAAAATATTTAGGCTACAAATAAATCTTATCTTTTTTGATGTTACATTATTTTGATGTTACAATTTTATCGGTTGTCTTAAAAACCTTTCTCAAATTTCTTTTGGAAATAAATTTTCAAAATTATTTCCAAAAATCATAAGGTACAAATGAATGTTTACTGTGATGTACCCAATTATTGTTTTGTAGTATATTGTTCAAAAATGTATTTACATCAAATGAAAGTAAACTAATTTCATGGAACTATAATTTAATCTAATATGTCACAGTATATTAGATATCAACTATTGTTCATATTTTAAGATAAATTTATTTATTTTTACGTTAAAATATTTGTTTACGCAACTTCTTCAAACATGTTTCTTTAGTATAAATGATGATAGGGACTCTCACCTTTTGTCTCTACCATTACCCATAATGATAGGAATCAGTTTCAAGGGCGCACTTTCATCTATATCGTATTGCTTGTTTCTAGGCGACGAAAGCCTTTGATTGATGCTAAGTACCAGCCATCAATTAAACATTAGTCGTCAGCCTGCCCTTTATGTATCGTATTAAAATTTATGCAGTATGTAATCTTACAAAATCTTAAACATTATATATTGCCCAATGTAAACCAATTATTCTATCGTTTGCTCTATTTCTAAAACTTTACTGAACTGAACTGTTTAGAACTGTTTTTGACTAGCCCGTTGGATTAGTGGTTAGGGTGCTTGCCTTAACACTCTGTTCCAGGGTTCCGGGGTTCAATCTCCGGCAGGGTCAATTTTAGAACAGAACTTTTCAAAGTTAGCTCTGGTCTGGATCTGGAAAGTAGTGGCAGGGCACACTGCGTTTCCCAGTCATTTAGGCAGCCCGTCTAGCGGCAGTGACCACCCTCTTACAGAAGAACACCCTGAAATAATAGCATGTGTGCTTTTGTGTTTCGGTGAATAAGCAAAGAAGACCATTTCCCTATCCAATCTCTTGTCTTTTCTCTACTCATAAATATAGATATATATTATAGTCGAAGGCCGCTGGGGCCGGAAGATCCTTGACTGGAGGCCACAGACTGGCAAGCGCAGCGCAGGACGTCCACCCACAAGGTGGACAAACCGCTTTTTTAACCGATCTTTTTTGGAAAATTATGGGGGAGGCCTATGTCCAGCAACGGGCGTCTTGCGGCTGAGATGATAATGATGATGAAAGAAAAGAAAGAGTTTTCATTCTGATTGTACATTTTACACATTGCGGATAGATAGACAAAAGAATTTTCATGCATCCCACTGATAGAAATAAATGGTAAAAAATTCGTGAAAATCAAACTATTATTGATAGTCTTCCTCGTATTTAGTAGGTAAATAGTTTGAAATTCAACTTTGAAAAAGCGCATTGAAATCGACTACACCTAGTCGTATTGACTAAACACTCATGAAATCGCTCTCCGCTAACGACCAACAATAAACTACTAATTGCTGCCAACTGCACTAATTCACTGCGGCAATCTATCATTATATATTATCACATTATATACATATAATAAAATCGTTAAAGACGTCTGTACATTAAGTATTTTTTCAAAAAAAAAAACAATTTGTAGGTACACGTTAGTCGTTACCTAATGTAATACCCAGGTCAAAAAAAAGTTTTTAGAATATTCGTTTGTTTGAGCGTTTGTGCACGATAATCTCAGACAAGGCTTAACTGATTTGCATGAAATTTGGCACACATATAGTTTATTGTTATTACCTGAATTAACATGTAGGATACTTTTTATCCTGGAAGAATATTAGGTTACTTTTTATCCTGGAAGAATGTTAGGTTCCTGTGGGATTTTCAAAAAACCGAACTACATCGCATACGTAGTCAGGGCACAGCTAGTATAAAATATATTTATTGGTTATTCAGACCACTTTAAAACTTCAATTTTATTAGTATTGGAAATCAACGTGGTTCTTCGTAAATTAAGCTCTTTGAGATATTCTGAAATCTCTCGGGATTTCTTCGAGACAGCGCTACATTTATTACTATCGCTTAATTGTATCCTGAAATTTATTACTACGCCAATGCCCATGTGAGTTGCGAACTTAATCTATTTGTGTAATTTCAATAAAAGACGCCATCACTCACAAAAGAGACCTCACTCTTTGTATTTTTTTTTTAATATAAAACTAGCATTGAAATATATATATCGCCTGACAAAACATAATACCAATATAACGCCCAACATCTGTATTGCTGTTACACTTTTGCCAGGCGTTAAATTTTTATTTTTAAAAGATCCCTACAATACCTCCCCTTTTTTTCAGATGAATGTCCTTTCTTGTATCCCTGACAACGTGTATGCAAAATGTTACGATGATCGGTTGAGTATTTAAAGGCGTGAAAGCGTAACAGACAGACAGACAAAGTTAAGTATTTTTACATATTATATATTTACCTTTAATATTAGTATGGATTACGCAAAAAAAAATACATACATACGCAATAAAAAGTGGTTGATTGGATAACTTATCTAAACTAATATCAGGTGGACAACTAATAAACCCACAACCTTAAAATACAAGATTTTAAATATTCTTTAGAGAACAAAATTCAATTATTTCTCAGTTATGTAAGCACCATCGTTTTCAAACGCGTTGCCTGTCGCCAAAGCGTTTGTAAAGACAAGATACCTCTCTGTGAAGTCCTTTGGCTTTTGATTAAAGAAGGTCGAAAGAGAGAAATAAAAAAGTTAATATTAGTAGGCATGAGAACAAATGAACAAGGTCGGTAGGAACAATCCAACCAAGTGTCATGTAAGAAGAGGTCGGGCTTAAGAAGTACCTAGTCTAGCAGCAATACAGTTTCGGTACTGTTGTATCTGTAAACGTCATTCATTCCACATTACAAACTTATAAGAACCATTTTACTTGTTAGGTTTTGGTTTTGGTAAAACTGTTCCTCCAGCTCTAAGCTTTTTTTTATGTTAACGTCGACAGACAGGTTGACGGTCGACTTGATGGTAGGTGGCTACCGTCGCTTACAACACAAGCAACGGTAAAGGTGCTGCAAATGCGCTGCCAATCATAGTAGAATTAAGGCTAAGGGATAAGGAAGATATAGGATAATAGGCTCTAGTGGATCGTGTCATAATGTTCCAAGGACCCCGCGCATCTACGGCTGCGCTAGAAAGTCATTGGTTTTTAGCCGTTAGAAGCCCTGCATAAACCCGCAGCATCTGCGCAGGCGCAAACTGTTATATTTTTCATTTTTCAACGCAAACGAAGATGCGGGCAAAAGCTAGTAAAAGCAATGGACTGTGATGGTCATCACATTGGTAAATAACAAAACAAACGAAACAATTTTAGACTTTTCGGTTTGTTTGGTATTATTAACGTAAAATATTTATAAAATAGAAATTACAAATTGAAAAACCTTAGAAAAATTATGAAGAAAAAGCATTTTCTATAGAGATCACTTTCGTATTCTCGGTTCGCTATCCCCTTTAATATTATAGCGTACTCGGCCATCTCGAACAGAAATCGTCTCCATTAAACTACTAGAAGCTGAAGTCGGATGAAGTACACTTAGAGTCGTATCACAACTGAACGAAGCCTCCTAAACGAGACTTGAAAACTAATTTATTTGATATCAAGAAACCTGATAAAGAACATCTTGTGATAATTGCTTTTACATTTTATGTGACTTGAATATAGTATACGTAGGTATATGTACGTAGGTAAGTACATTTTCTTTAGATTTATATTCAAAACCAACTTTTGCTCGAAATGTTCATGTTTTCTAATTTTTTTTTATGTTAAGAGATGGCAGCTGTAATGGCATGTGAATATCGTCGTCTATGTATACAAACAATATCTGGATGAATGTAAGTATTAAATGGTTGAAACTTATAAACTTATATACCGAATAACTTATAATCTTACTTTACTACTAACGTACTTATAACTTATAGAGAAATAATAGATGTTACTGGTAATATATCGTGTAATTTGATAATCAGTTTTATTAAATATTTAAATTTGAAATTATTAAATACCATCATTCAATTACAAGTCATCATTTTCATATTTATTTATGAAATCTGTATATTTTATAATAATATAATCTGAATTTTACAAATCTGAAATATTTATAGGAAATTACTGAAATTAAGAAAGATTTTTATTACCAAATTCTCCAAAGTGTAAGTAAAAAAAACATGATCTAGTGTTGAGCGATGTCATTTCAGTTTCCATTTCTTCAGCTTCACGCTTACTCGCCTGTTCTGGTTGATTATGTATTCTGAATTCATCGGTCCCACATAAAGCTCAAAGCTCAAAGAGAGCCGAATTCGTAATGTTATTATTCTCATGAAATTATCAAAATTTGCTCGCTATCAACAGAAGAAATTACATTAAATTCTCTGCAAGCTACTTAATAGAAGTTTCATTATGACTATCTCCACTTAGAAATACTTCGCTCGTTTTGGGCAAATATACATCTAAATGGAACACTATTCTCAAATGGAAGCGTTTAGTGACACAATTACGGATGCAAAGCGTTTTTAACTGTACGACAATGGCATTCAAGTATACTATTCTTTGCATGAACTTTTATATATAAAAACAGACTTAATCTAAACTATTCATAAATTACGTAACTAATTAAATAAAATATGTATGATCCGTAAGGCTTTCAAGGTGGAAAATAGGATTTTTCATTACCATTTCATCAGTACCAACATATTAAAAAAATCAGAACTACCTTATTTGATGTCAGATAAGTAATACCAATTCCATGGGCTAACTATTTGAAGCATTTTTGAAAGCTGTATCTCAGGAACTATAAGGTCTATGTAGACCAAATTTATCTCATTTTATTGGAAATTTAGTGCCCTTTAATAACTTAAAATTTACCATAAACCCATTTCTTAGTGGTCAAAATTGTCGAAAACTAAAAACAACTGTAAAACATCCATTTTTTTAGAAATTTTGCTAACTTTTGAATAGCCGTATCTTTAAAACCATTTGGCCTACCAAGACTAAATTATCCTCATTAAATTGCAAATTTAATCTAATTAAAAAGTGTACATAGTGACTTTTGCCGTAGCACAGGTCCTTTATACTAAAAATCGACAAAAACTGAAAAAAGACCTAAATTTTAATGAATTTAACAATAATCCGTAAGGCTTTCGAGGTGGAAAATTTGGATTTGTCATTACCATTTCATCAGTACCAACATATAAAAAAAACAGAGCTACCTCCTTTGATGTAAAGCAACGCCGCTTGTTTGATACGGCTTCCATGGACTAAGTGTGCATTTACAAATAATAATTAATATTATAAATTTATATTAAAAAATATATGATTATAAAATTTCATAATTTTTAAAAATTTATGGTTTTATAGTGGAAAGTCAAAATGTATTCTAAACCCTCATCTGTTTTGTGTAGAATATATGGGTAATGGGGCGGTATTTTTTACTGTGCCCAGGGCGGCACAAAGGGAAAATCCGGCCTTGATAATACACACGCTATATGTTTTAAAGATAGCAGACGAAGCCGCAGGCAAAAGCTAGGGTTAAACAAAAGTAATAGTGAACACTTTTTGCATAAACATCGCATAACTCCATCACATTATACTGATTGCTAAGTTGCGTGTGGGGTTCGGGTTAATGATAATTGAAACAGACACAGAAATATATAGGTTACACCCACACCACACTCCATTAGGGAAGGTAACCAAATATTTTGATACGAGTGCTTTCCACGTCGGAAATTATTTGTCGGTAAACTTGATATGACGCACGCGTTCTGTTTACATCCAAGAGAGACAAAAATTAAAATGAATATCTAAGATTCGACAGCCTTGTAGGAGAGTGTTGTAAGGCTATTTATGCAAGAAATATTTTTTTTAATGCAGGAAAAAATATTTAATAAATTCCAGACCGTTCTTTATTAATCAATCTTCATTTATGCTACCACCAGGGGACAGATGTATTCCACAAATATTTTACAAAATCTCTGGTAAATTATAAGAATCTTAATAAAATCTATTTATAAATGGCCCATATAACAATAAAATTACATTGATAATATTATGAAGTAGATGGGGCAAGGCAATAAAAATTGGGCAGCCCGTGTGGCGGCAGTGACCGTACCCTTACAAAAGACTACCAGTAACAAGATACCTATGTGCTGACCTTGTTTCGGTAAGTGAGTAAGGGATGCAAGACTCTTTTTCTTTATTCCACCAGGTGTTAGGGGGAAATAAAGAACAAGGAAGAAAACAGAATCATTTAAACTACTAAGGTCGGGTAAATAGGCCTCCTAACGTCAAATAGACCGTTAGCCAGCCTAAAAAAGGTAAATAACTGTCAAATGAGGAAAATGTACCAATATGAGGAAAATGTTGTTATTGTACTGTTACCTTTATTTTTGCATGTTTCTTTTTTCATATTTATTATACACAGTGTAATTGTTTGTTTTCCCAAATAAAATAAAAAAAAATAAATGACAATTACATATAAAAGATACGTAAATTGGGCTCATGCTCATTACAAATAATTACTTACTATAATTCACTGTTAGAATTCACAATAAATCTCACCAATTAATTCCATCCATTTTTCACTTTTTGCTAGAATTTTGACACCGCATATTTGCAAATTTAAATTTTCTCAACAAAGAGGAAAAATTAGGGAGAACGAGATCGTGTGTGAGCAATTGTACGCTTGGGTAAAAATTGTGTCCCAAATCCCGGAATTTGTTTTACAAAGTAAGCGATAACCGCACATAATAACCCTTGTTGGCGTAACAACAGCGGGCCTTGCGTAAATTATTTTCAACTATTCTAAGCCGAGTGGTGATGGGGCGTTTTGTGAGTGACTCTCTGAGGAATGTGAATTAACACCTGTTTTTTTGTTTTCTTTAAATTTCAAGCAGGAGAAAAATATTGTACAGCAAATTAGTAATAACAAGACTGGTTATCTACTTGGTTGTAACATTGTAAGTAACTATTTTTATATAAAGACACGAGCGAATCAAGAAAGAAGCACTTTCTAACATTATGCCTAAATAGATCAGTGCCAAATCCTAATATGAACATATTAGCATGTTTGATATACAGTTTATTTATTTATTTAATTGAGAACTGCTAGTGTTGACGTGTACTACCTAATACAATACATCGTAGGTACATGTATAATATTGAATCATACAATAATTTACCAAAACAAAAAAATCTAAGAGGACTTCCTTTCTAAAAGAAGGAATTACTTGCATACATATTTCTTGAATACATAACCACATAAGAGCAATGACAGAAGATTTTTGTATTTCCTTAATAACATGTCAAAAGTGCAGAATTACCGTAAGGACACTGGATTTCTGGTCAGAGCTACAGTAGTTAAA
Source organism: Synanthedon andrenaeformis (assembly GCA_936446665.2). Lineage (NCBI taxonomy): Eukaryota > Metazoa > Arthropoda > Insecta > Lepidoptera > Sesiidae > Synanthedon > Synanthedon andrenaeformis. The sequence continues at coordinate 3,187,918 of OW387781.2, read as the reverse complement.
GCTTTCCCTCAATTCCTTGCAGTAACGTCTATTTATGTTAATATTGTCAGACAGGCTGATGGTCCACTTTTTGGTAGATAGCTACCGTCGCCACAAGTGCTACAAGAGCACTGCCGACCAAAGTAGGGTTTAGGATAAGGATACCGGGCTCTGGCATGCCTTACTAACTCACCGAAACAGCACTCACAGCACACATGCTGTTATTTCACTGTGGTTTTCCGTAAGGGGGTGAATATTGCCACCAGACGGCCTTTTTTTTTTTTTTTTTAACGTTGGGAAATCCTCTTGGATACCCGGCAGTGTAGGGGACACTGCGGGGTTATGCCGGATTCCTACCGGCTAAAACCCAACGACTTTCTTTCGATCGCGGCCGTTGATGGGCGGGGTCGTGGGGACGTTGTTACACGACTTCGGCGCCCCGCCACGGCTATCCAGCGCGGGGAGCCACCAGACGGCCTGCCCAAATGACTGCCAAACGCAGTATGCCCTGTCACTACTTTCCAGATCCAGACCAGAGCCAAATATGAAAAGTTATTTCCAAAGTTGACCCAACCAGGAATCGAGCCCGGAAGCCCTAGAACATATTCACAAACTTTCGCATTTGTAATATTACTAGATGGTGCCCGCGACTTCGTCCGCGTTGAAATAGCAATATATCGCCTGACATCGTTATTGCTATTACACTTAGATAGGAGTTAGTTTTTTTAATTTTAGATGATCCCTCGGGAATAGTACTTTTTTTCTGGATGAAAGGTACCCTATGTCCTTTCTGGTGTCCCAGACAACGTGTATGCAATATTTCATGGTGATCGGTTCAGTAGTTTTTGCGTGAAAGAGTAATAAACATCCATACATCCAAACAAACTTTCACATTTATAATATTATAAAGTAAGTACAGTTACTTATTCTCATGTAAAACCACAACATACAGTCGTTACTTTAATACAGGCCATGTCCACTGAGCTACTCGTTAAACCATAAAACCGACGATCCATCCCTATGCAAAACGATTTAGCGCGTCATAAAGATCATTTAGAATTTAGATCTTGACGCTCCCACCATTGTTAAGAAACAATGCTTTTATACTGAGATAGTCTCACATAGTACTAACTGGAGTATCATATTTATCTAAAGTAAATTTTGTGTCTCTGTAAGACATCTTCTTTTTATGAATATTGAAAAATCAATCGCCGTGCGTTAGTCTAGCAAAAACTCAAGAATGACTAGACCGATATTAATTCAATTTTCCCTTATAGAAAGAGGGATAAACAGATAGTTTGTATATATGGTACGGCTAAAGATAGGTGTGAACATAACATAGCCGGCTAATCTTAAGTTTATCTTCGAGAGGCGGCTAAAGTTCGATATCATGTTACTTTGCGTCGTGAATTTCCATCTTTAGCCGGTTAATGTGCACATTAACCGAAACGAAACGGCAAAAAATGTTTCGATGAATTTCATCGAATAATAATGATCTTTGTAATTCGAAATGCCATTCTAGTTTACCATGTTCCAACAAATAGCTCCTTTTTTTATGATAAGGTCGACAGACAGGCTGACGGTCCATTTGATGGTATGTGGCTACCGTCGCCTATAACACAAGCAACGCCATTAGTGCTACAAGTGCGCTGCCGACCATATAAGGGATAAGGGAGGGATGGGGCTCCTTAATATTTTATTTTAATGACTAGATATTGTTTTAAGTTATTAACACTGCAGAAGTTTTATTTTGTAATTTTGTATACCTACATAAGTATGTGTAATGAGAGTGATTATTTTTTTAATAAAAGTTTTCGTGTCGAAATAGTAAACATTTTTATACCGTTTCCTTTTTCATTTGCTACTACATTTTTAGCCAAGAGCCTGCAGTTAAACTTAAGTTTAGCCGGCTAATGATAGATGAAACTAACATTAACATCTCCTCGAAGATAAACCTAAGTTTAGCCGGCTAATCTTAAGTTTATGTTCACACCTATCTTTAGCCGTAACATATATAAAAATTGCACCACGGGCGAAGTCGGGAGCGGGTACTAGTAAACAATAAAAATTAAAATTCCGAATTCAACGTTTACAATGTACGGTATTATTAAGGAAGAGGCTTAGTTGTTCATTAAAATTACCTACTTATATAGATTATACTATGGAAAGATTTCAGTTGGTGACGTCGTCTTATAAAGTCTGTACATATAATTATTCATTTCTCAAAGAAAGTAAATGCAAAAGGAATCTAAAGCGAGGTTTTCAACAAATACATAACTCGTACACGTACCGTACATAACCGTTTCATCATAATCCATATAGAATTTTATTATATGTTGCGCTGTGAAAGCATTTGAAATTTCAAACTGCTTATGTGAGAGGAAAAGACTGCAAATATTGAGAGCGATACATTGTTGAATATAACTTTAAATCGAATCTAGTCTTATATGTACTAGCAAGACCAATTCTGACTACTATGGAAGCAAATTTAGAGACGTATTCGCGTCAAAAATGAATCCCGGGCGAAGGCGGGAGCAAGTCGCTAGTTATCATCTCACTCATAGGACAATCACTAGTGGACATAAGCATCCCACCTTATTTTCCAATAGAACCAGTCAGAAGCACCGTCGACCCGCGGCCCATATAGTAAAAAAATATTATAAACAGACATGTTATGTACACAAATATTATCCTAGGTTTTGTGTGTCACATGGATGAACAATATTAACTACAAGCACCCTCAGGTTTAGCTAATAATAATTTTATAATATGTATATAACATAATATGTATATAACATAATAATGTATATAACTGTCTGCCTCAGCTGCCCTATTCTCTATTTGTGGTTTTTAAAACCTATCGACTCCAATGTCGACATTAAATTAGAAATAATACTTTGTCAAAGTAAAAACCACTCAATAACACGCCAATAACTTCATCGACATGTATAAAACCACGGTAAAAACGTCATAGACATTTTGACGGGTGCTTAGTGAATACCAAAATAGACAATTGTCGAGTTTATAACCGCATCGAGTCGATAACCACAGCAAAACCACAGATAGTGAATAGGCCCGCAGGCTAGTTTCTCCACTAACTTCCTCAAAACCACCCATCGGATCGGGATCCGACGGTTTTTCTAATGGAAAGATCAATATCATGATATGAGTAATACTTATATGATGTTGCTTAATTTAACCATCTATAGATAGATGTAACTAAAACTTTTTAATTTCCAAGTACAGAAAAGGACAGACTTTATATAATACAGATAGATTATTATCATGATAATAATCTAATTCATAACAGAAATAAATTCACGCGAACTTACCATTACATGAATTAACGAAGATAATTTCATAACATCCCTTTTAGCGGAACAAAACGGTGGCGAAACGAGTTAAGAAAGTAAAATTTTCAGGCACAAAAAGAAGCAAAGCCTCTTAAGGGTTTAAGGGTTGGCGGCCTTCAATAATTTATAACGAAAATGCAAATGAGCAATGAATAAAAGTAGAAATACGTATTTGTACTTCCCAGTTGGAATGGTCATTAATTTTATCTTTCAAGTTTTTTTTTTTTCATTAAATTCTGTAGAAACATAATGAGTGAATATTTTAGAATATTAAAATACCATTTGAAATTAGCGTGCCGCCCTCGGCTTTGCACGGGTTTTTTTCTGCAAATTATATATAATATGTCTTCCAAAATATAAGTATATACCTTCCTCCGATTAATTGAAACTGAATTTCGAATTCTGAATATATGAGAACCAAGTTCGCACACTTAGAAGTAATCAGTCACACCACTCTGTCTCACGAAAATGAGAGGCGAATACCACTGGTGCAAAGGGGTATTCATTAATGAAAAGGGAAGCTGAATTGGTAGCGCTATCCATGTGCCAACCCGGTACTTTCTTTACCAAATGTGCATAAAAATACTACATTGTTACGCCACCAAACTAATGTTGTTTAACCACGAATGAATCTTGCGTTTTTATGTTATCTTGATTACAAGAATTTTTACAAGAAATATATGAAATAGAAGGGGTTGGGAATCAACTAGAAAGACGTAAGAATTTGAAGGGAGCCAACGTTTAACGCTCTTTCCATTAGTGAAAACCCCATTAAAATCCGTTGTGTGGTTTAAAAGTTCTAAGCGTACATACAGGGGGACAGACGGCGAGAAGACTTTATTTTATGATACTACTAGCTGGTGACCCCGAATTCGTCCGCGTTCAAAATGTTATATAGCCTATAAGCCTTCCTCAATAAATGGCAAGACAAAAATATTTTTTTAATTCGAACCAGTAGTTCCTGAGATTTTACGCGTTCAACCAAACAAACAAACTCTTCAGCTTTATAATATTATCGTAGTATTGATGTAGGTTTAGTGAATCGAGATGGTTTTTAGCTATAATTAATGAATTGTCTGTTCAGACGTTTGAAGTTCATTAGTTCATTTCCTAGTTGACGAAGGGATCTCACTAATCTCCACAGGTTTTGTCGTGGATTATACACCACTAACCCGCTAGGGATGACTTTCTTTTGTGTTCCACATTCACCTTGGGAGATTCATATGCAGAAATAAATTTCAATACAATAAAAATGCCAGCTACGAAGTTTTCAGTCTCATATATTCCATCGAAAATTTTGTACTGCAAAAATTGCAAGAAATTATATAAGAAAGAAATACTTTAAAATAGAAATAGAACACGTTGCAGTGTCCACTTCGTTACTTCAAGAGCTCAGAGTAAATGAGGCGTCTTTCCAACAGGCAAGATTAATGAAAGCGTCGCCGCCCACAACTGAGTGCGCTGAATTAAGGGCAAGTACTGCGATGTTTCAACCACAAAACATAACCGAAATGTAACCAACATCTAATGCTGGTATTATTATTATTATTATTTTTCGAATTTTTACTAAGAATTTCAAATATCCTACTTTAGTAGACGCATTATCATCTGAGTCGTCAAGCAATCATGGTGTAAGATACATATAGCCTCATCTGTTATTTAATTTCGACAAAGATATCTGGTAGTTAATACTTACAATTACAATTAATAAAAAGACTGGTAGTTTCACCAGATATGCATATGCAAGAATTTATTTACAGCTACAATAAAGAGCCTTCCTGCGCCGACATGAAAACACCTAAGCAGAGAGTTTCACTTAATAAGTAATTAAGATTATTAAATCGTCAATAGGAACCGATTGAAAATTGATGTATTGTGCAGTTGACCTGTTTAATTAATCAAAGTTATGAGTTTGTTGAGATTTATTTTAATAGAATTTCTAAGAAAACTGCCATAGCTTCGTAACTGAACAATAATACCCATTGAAACTTCGGTGAGAATACCTCATTTACCTAGTTTTATAAGTACTTCGTTTCCCAAAGTTCACTAACTGCTTGAGACAAGTTTCATGAACTACATAAAAACCTCTGAGTTGCAATATTATTTAATACTAGCTGATGCCCACAACTTCGTCCGCGTTGGAAAAAAAATGTGTAGAATAAAGACTGTCATCTTTATCGCTGTAATGACGGTGGCGCCACCACGGCGACAGAGGCGCCAATTTTTATATTTTGAGACTATCCCTCGGAACCTAACCTTTTCTACGATAAAAAGTGTTTTTCTAGATATTCTATGTGTTTAACCAAGTAATAAAGTATCAGTGTGTAAAATATCATCGTAATCCGTTGAGCAGTTTCTGAGATTAGCGTGCACAGACAGACTAACAGCCAAAAACTCTAAAAACTATTTTTTTTGACCTCTGTAACATAAGTACAAAGTGTACAAATGTTTTCTTTTTTAATATTTAATGTAAAGACATGGCTCGTTCACGATTGTATTATATGTGATAGGTATTTTATTTTATGGGCATTTTTTTACAGCATAAAAACCTTCTATGGCCGTGATCACAGACAAATATCCATTTTTATATATACAAATTTAACTTGTGTAGATGGATATAAAGAATTATACTCATTCATAATATTTGAACACAATGTAGGTTAAAGGTATACGTTTATTACAAAAATATATGTGGTGTTTAGCCACAAGGTGTGAGTTAACGAGAAAAACTTCTTTCTCTTTGGTGATGGATTACAGTAGGGCAAAGTTTCCCTGACGCGTGTAGCTGGTACTTTATTCACTTTCCTTTTACTCAACTGTTGCTTGTTCTCTCTAAATCATTTGCGCCTTTCAAGAAAATAACTGAGTGAACGTCTCAAATTATCGCTTATATCTCTTCAAAATTACAATAAAAAGAAAATAGTTAAATGCTTAATTTGTCACCGATTCTTCTTCTCGAGGACTATCTAAAATTATTATTTTTTCATAAATTTGTTGTTTACTTTATAAGCAGTTTCTGCTCCGTAAATTATCTTCGACTTAACTATAATCAATTATTTTGAAAAGTTACTAAGTACTAGGTAAAAAAACTTCTCTACTTAAATTTCAACATCCAGTCAATGAATAAGTGAATCAGATGAGATGAGCTTACATCTAAACTTACAGCTAAAGTTATAAACATCTAATGTTATATCTGTGTATTTGTCAGAGTTGACTATTGATTAATAGGACGTCCAATGAAGCTAGTGATGTGCATTGGCCGTGAAACTGCTTGCCGTTATATTGAACAAGACTAAAGTGAACTGTTAGTAAATTTACAACCTTACATCTAATGGAACTAGGTTGAAATTATATTTGTCGAATGTCTTGTTCACTTATAAGAATGAGTGATAAATGTTAAGGCCGTCATCCTGTTGGAAAATTGCACAAAGGATTGAAGACAATGATGTAATAAAGATACGTCATTTCGGATATACATATTAAAGATGTGTATCTACATGTAACTACTCTCAGTGTCTATGTGTATGTAGGTATGGATGAACATATTTATTAGCTGTAATAGCCCAATAGGTAGAACGCTCTTTCTGCTGATACAGCAAACGTAGGTTCGAATCCTGATCAGACTTATCTCAGCGTTTTTATATTTTACTAGCTGGTGCCCGCGACTTCGTCCCCGTTCAAGCCTTCCTCAATAAATGGACTATTCAACACAAAAAGAATTTTTCATTTCGAACCAGTAGTTCTGGAGCAAGTGAATTCTATCTTCGACCTCATCTTCACTTACCATCAGGTCAAATTGAGGGCAATTGTTTTCCCATATACACATTTAAAATATATATATATTTACAGACTAACATGGCAAGTAGACAAAAAAAATTATGAAAGGTCAAATTCTGTAGTGGCTTCATTTACTTATTTCTATTCCCAATCTACAGAAACACTGCGCGGAATTGAATGTTGGTGATTTAATTAAATTAAGGCGCGGAGAATGGCGGTTCCATATTAAATTACCACCGCGATAGGCGGCGAACAAAGAATGTGTATAGTTTTCTGTATGTTTATGTGTACGTAAGTACAATTCTTATATTAGGCTGGGTAAATGTTAGATGTAATGTTCTATAGACCAAATATCTCGTCACGCGAACTTTGGCAGCTAACTATATAATTATAGTTGTTCCGATCTTTTATTTAACTTTTGACAGATCACGCGCGTGAAGTTTTACAATAATTATTTTCGGTACAATCTACTACAGTGATGTGCTATTCGTAATGAATGACCACAGACTATAAAAACCATTTTGAAATAAATCTATTAAAATAAAACAACTAAAATAGGTACTGTAATACTTTTTTTAATTATAAAGCAAAATTACTAAATTGCCGTCAATTTAGTACTAAGTGATAAAAATATTAACTTAACATAAGTGGTTTATTTTAATATACAGGGTGGAAAAATAAGTCGGGCCCTGGAGGGAAACTACCTTAAATCCTTAAGTTAGCTCATTTTACATAAAGGAAACATTCCTTTATTTTTAAAAAGAAACAAAACTGCATTCAAAGATTTTCTAAAACTCGCTTGACTCGCCCGGGACTCGAACCAACTAAAATTAAAAAAACAAACACACGCTATTTTATTATACTAATCGATAGGATTATTATACAGGATAAAATTTCTCTAACAAACATTTGGTCTTACTCTCGTCTGTCGTACAAGATATCCATGAAGAATACCTATTTAGTACACAAGTTCTTTAATGATCGTCATGTAAAAAATGTTGTTATGAAACCTGTTATGACACCGTGCAAGAGCTAAGGGTTGTAGAAAATGTTATTAGGGGCATACACCACACACAACACTTTGCTGAAGGCTACAAGAAATGAATTTCAACGGAGACTAAATTTGTGTATCCGGAACGAGGCTCATTTCGAACAATTTATTAATTGTTATAATTTAAGTGTAACAAATTGATAACAAAATAAAGTTAATGTTAGATTTTACGATCATTTTTATTTTTAAGACCAGATGTTTGTTAGAGAAATTTTATCCTGAATAATAATCCTATCGATTAGTATAATAAAATAGCGAGTGTTTGTTTTTTTAAATTTTAGTTGGTTCGAGTCCCGGGCGAGCCAAGCGAGTTTTAGAAAATCTTTAAATGAAGTTTTGTTTCTTTTTAAAAATAAAGGAATGTCTCCTTTATGTAAAATGAGCCTACTTAAGGATTTAAGGTAGTTTCCCTCCAGGGCCCGACTTATTTTTCCAAACAATGCAAAATGTTAAGCAAAAATAAAATATGAATGTGTTAAATCGATTAAAACTTCTTCATGAATGAAATCGATTGTTAAAAGAAATCGAATCACTCTTTGATTAGTACTTGAGCTGTCAAAGTTAAATAAACAATTGGAACAACTATGTAATACATATATAATACATGTATAATAATAGTAAAATAAAATTTAAGTATTGCCATAGTAATGAATTTATAGATGATTTAGAGCACACAAATTGAAAATTATTATATTTAAAAAATAATAATAATATATTATATATTTTTTAAATGCGTTTTGCTAACAGTCTGTATACTTGAGTCTGTGCATTTCTGATATTTCATTACCAAAAATTTTTTGTGTCATAATAATTTTATTTTAAAATAATTAAAGACTATTTAGTCATTCCGACACATATATTTTTACCAATGACTACCATAAGATAAATTAAACTTAAAGGAAGAGATAAACAAACTCATAACAAATTCAGTGCATGGTTTCGATGTCTCAAAGATACAAGTTTTTAAATATTACAACTTGAAAATGAAGTCAACTGTAATAACTGGTTTAAATGTCAGTAAAGGATATGACTGGCTATCTGTGTTTATTTTTTACGTTGTTACGTCTAATTATGCATGTAATGCATGTTATTATTAGAGTACTTAATAGCTTATTTAATTGAACTTTCTACTGGAAATGAAACACGAGAATTAAAGGTTTTTTAAAGATTAAGTAAAAGTGCATTTGGCTCGTAAGTTAGTGTACAATTTCCAAGTTTCGACTACTAGCGTATCGTTTGCGCTAGAGAAATTGACTTAAGGAAAGTTTGATAGTGGCCCGGATATTGAAACTTGGAGTGTTGCATGTAGCGGGCGACCTTTAACACACCATTGAACTTGCTCCTCGGCATTGCCCGTTCTGTTTGTTTGTATTGATATTGAAATATATTTTTAATAAAGTATATTCTTCTCATTGCGAGCTTTCTCGCGGGTTTTTTCTTTTGCGATATCTTACAAATATGTTCAGCTTTCTTCGTGATAGATCATTGCGCAGGTTGGCTGTAAGCTGACTATCATTATCATACGTATCAATTGTATCTTAAATATTTTATAACTTTAATATGATGAAGATGCTACACGTTTAATGAAATGTTTCGCATCATCATCATCATAAAACGTCCACTGTTGTTCAGAACCTGGCCTTATCCATAATTGTCCAAATGGACCTGTCAGAAGCAGCCTAGATCCACTGTCGACCGGCGGCCCTTATCAGATCGTCTGTCAACCTTGTGGCTGGATGTCTTACGCTACGCTCACGGGTGCATGGCCTCCACTCGAGAACTATGTGTCTTTCTCACTGCACTTCAACTTACTGATCCACCGGGCTATGTCGGTAACTTTAGTTTGTCTACTACATTTCTGATTCGAGCTCATAGTGTAACCCCGAGCATAGCCCTCTCCATAGCTCGTTGAGCGACGTTGAACTTTCTTCCGAGGTCCATAGTTAGAAACTACGTTTCAGCGCCAAATTTTATCACTGGCAATACACATTGGTGGAAAACTTTTGTTTTAAAACACTGAGGAATTTTGGACAAGAAGATGTCTCGGAGCTTCCCGAACGCTGCCCATCCGAGCTGGATTCGACGAATGACCTGCTCGAAGTTGGCTCTATCTAATTGGACTGTTTGTCCCGTAGATGTACTCGTCAACAACTTGAGTTGAATTCACAGCTGTTACTGGGGTGGGCTCAACATGGGCTCACTTAAAGCCCTCCCTTAGGGAAACTCGGTTGAGGTCATCGAGCATAGAAACCAATAAAAGGAAACATTTAGTTGCAGTAGCGGTGTTTATCACGTTAAATAAATATAGAGAGAAGTAATAATCCATCGTGAGGCACTCAATAAAGATGGAGAATGAGCTCTAGCGACTTATTACTGAAACACAGCCCCCGTGATGTTATTTCACTCTAGTAAGCTAATTTTAAAATATTACGTTTCTTATATTTTCCTTCATTTCATTTCTAGTAAATTAGGTTTTCTCAAACATGCTCGGAAATGTAGGCATTCTTGTACTAAAAACAAGCCGCGAAGTTTGTAATTCTTGGCTCATGCATTTCTTTCTCGGCCTAGGTCAAGAATGTTGTATGAAAATTCATTACTGACCGCTGCTCAGCCCGATGAAATCTAGTAGGCCGCGGCGAGCGCACGGTCATTTGATTACTGGGCTGTATGGCACTGTTTTCTTTGCACTAATTGATTACTGGCCGCTGCTCAGCCCGATGAAATCTAGTAGGCCGCGGCGAGCGCATGCTCATTTGATGACTGGGCTGTATGGCGCTGTTTTCTTTGCACTCATTAAAATAAAAAAAGTGGGAAAGCAGACTTTTTTTCAGTACCTACCTAAATTAATTTTTTAATAATTTTTTCATATTATACTTTTTTTTTGTATCACGTGTTTGATTATTTCCTCACATTTATTAAGAAAAGCACTATACCAGCCTCGACCGGAATGAGGATTGCCGGACTCAGTTCTTTGTCAAGGCCTCGCTAAAGCTCGGCCTTGAAACCACTTCGTCCGGCAATCCGTCACTTCCCGGACTCTGCAGTAATGTACTATTCCTATGAACATTTCAAATGTGCCTCAAATGGCATCGTCGAAATAAACAAATTCAGATCTAAATTAAGTTACCGGAATGTAGGTATTACGAAAAAATAAATGACTATAATATTATCGAATTAAATCACATATGTTACAGATAAGTTAAATGTCAAGTCAGCTCATATACTCATAATTAATTAGAAATTATTTCACGGCCAGCACATCATAAATTTTTTAAGCTGTAATGATGATAAATTTCTTTTGCAACCTCTTTTCAGTCAATTTTATCATTATATTCTTACTGTTATATCATGGAACTTAGTAATTTGATACTTTATATTTTCTAAATTTTAAAACTCTTTATAAAGTTATATTAAACGTATTAAAACAATTTCAAATATAATATCCAATCCAGTAACATGCTGCATAGACTACAAAATAAAAAAATGCGGTTTCAATATTAAAATATTACATCGCTGCAAAATGTACCACATTAAAATGCATAAAGGAAATACCAGCTTTGTTTAACAAAATTTGCATAGCCGAAGTTACTTTCTGTTTAATTTGTTAGTTTTCTTTCATTCTTATAATCCACCATGTGTTGTAAATCAACACGTCATTATTAAGTTTAGTAAATCAAATGTGGGTATACTTTCATGCGAATTGGTACAAAAAAGTATAATACTTTAATAATGAAGAGAAAGTTTAAAATACCGAGCCAATGTTGGACCGCGTACTTACCAAACGTTGAAAATATCGTTTTGAATTTACAATACTTCTAAACCCCACACTTTTATGTTTGAGTCATTTCAATATTAGAGAATATTATTGGTAGACGTGTCGGGTGACAAGAATGCTGGCTCTTACTTTGCCCAGAAGATAAGCATATGCATTCAACGGGGCAATGCCGCCAGCATTCTCGCCACTTTTCCGTCTACCAAAGGCTTAATAGGATTAAATTATTTATAAGTATTTTTTGGAAATAATTAGTTTTTTTAATTTTTTGTGTTAAGATTGTAAATATTTGTTGTTTTTTATTTAATAAATATTAGAGAATGAAATACTTACGTTTTTATAGTTAGAAAAATAAAATCTATAGCAAGTCAAAGCTATAGTTACCCGGGTAGTCTGAAAAGTTTCCGAACTCAACGTGAATATGGCAGCTCTCGTCAATAGACTAGTGAATGTAGTTGTACATCTTTTGACAGTTACTCACCAAAGTTTCATCCATTTCGGACGCGCAGTTATTATTTGACAGTCGTTTGAGTGAGTCGATGTTTTTGTGTTTTTGTGAAAATGGAAAAAAATTAGTATCGAGCTGTCATTAAATTTTTATTTTTGAAAGGCAATAAGTCTATGCAAATCAAAGATGGATTGAACTCTGTGTACGGGGACTGCACCATCATTTACCACAGTCAAATTTTAGGCAGCTGAATTTAAACGTAACCATGAGAGTACGTAACTGCAACTACTGATGATAACATCGCTAAAGTTCACCAAATGGTGCTAGACGACCGCCGAATTCAAGTGAAAGAGAGCAGAGGCTACGAAAATGTCCAAAGAACGTGTTTGTTACATATTAAATCAATATTTAGGCATGAGAAAGTTGTCCGCGCATTGGGTGCCGCGTTTGCTACGTTAGACCAAAAATGTGTTCGAATTAACATTTCCAACGCTCTGTTGGCGCAGTTTAAGCACAATGATACCGAGTTTTGGCGCCCATTAATTACTGTAGATGAAACTTAGATACACCATTATACGCCCGAAACAAAAATACAGTCAAAACAGTGAACTGCAAAGGGGAAACCGGCTCCAAAGAAAGTAAAAACGTTTTTTCAGCTGGGAAAGTGATGGCCACTGTTTTTTGGGATAGTCATGGTTATCTTAATCGATTATCTTCATAAAGGAAAAACCATTACAGGAGCATACTACGCATCATTACCTGACAAGCTGAAGGCAGGAATTGCAGAAAATCGACCACATTTGCAGAAAAAGAAAATCCTATTTCACCAAAACAACGCCATCTCACACCTCAGCGGTTGCTATGGCAAAAATCCACGAATTACGGTTTGAACTGCTTGACCATCCTATTCACCAGATCTAGCCCCCATGCGACTTCTTTTTGTTGCTTCATCTAAAAATTGCGCTCGGAGGACAGAGATTTTCATCAAATGAGAAGGCAATCACTTTCGTAAACAATCATTTTGTAGATAAAAACGCCGAGTACTATTTAGACGGGTTAAAGAGATGGGAGCATCGCTGGGAGAAGTGTGTGAAGATACAAGGAGACTCTTTAGAAAAATAAAAATTAACTTACAGACTTACACGTAAATTTCGAAGGCAAATTACATTCTCATTCATAAGTTAACTAACAGAGAGAACCTTAATTTGCAGCTTGCGAGAGAACTATGTCACTAAGTCACATATGTATGTAGGTAGTAAAATATTTGAAGTAGTCTACGTGCTCAAAATATAGAAGCGACTGCAGTGAGCTTGGTATTACGTTGCCTAAGCACGTATCGGAAGCACTCTCAAAATATTTGTAATAAATCTTAAATTCGCTTGAACATTCACTTTTTGCGGGCGCAATTTACGAAGGTATTGCAGTTTTAAAGTCGGTCGGAAATGCGCTTACAAACAGATCTATTCAAGCGCTCTGCTGCGGACTGGATTCACAAATCAACTTATTCAGTCATATAATATTCTTTACCACAAATTCTATTTTATTTACACACAAAGTAGTATGTAAAATATTCCTAAAATGGAATATAAATATAAAATATACCTATTCCATTTTTAGTTTCTGTTATTTTACGCGAATTTAAATTATTCACATAATTTAGAATAATATATTAATTCTAAGTATTATTCTACATTTGTCTACAACAGAAATCATTTTTATTCAAATTTTTTTAAGTGAAAACTTCTTTAGGCGCGTTGGGCATTTTTGAGATAGGAAAAAACCATTGATATCGCGACCTGTAACTCTAATGTAACAGTGTAACCGACACCTCTGTATATAAGTATTTACTTTCCTGACGATTCAAAAAATACACACGTAATTGTTCAATTTTTCACTTCTGTCGGCACTCCCGGAGTGCTACTGTTTTTTTTTTATTTGAACTATACTCCTACATAAAAATGATTTTGTAAAAACATATGTTTGAAAATTTTTTTTTTTTGGCCGTTAGTTTTTCTAACTACTCAACGGAATTTTATGCGGGATTCTCTATAATTTTGAGATTTTCCACCAAAAAGTTGAGTGTCAATCAATTTTTTATCATCAAATCGACCTCAATTATATTATACGTTTAATGTAGGTAAGATTATGCAGTTGAATGCCGATGAAATCAAGGCCGGTTAACTTCAGCGATTTTTTTTTTGTGTTTCCCCTAGGCGTTATACCACCCCACAGGCCGTTTAGTTCCATTTCAATATTTAGCACAATTTTATTACATGTACAAGTTTTTTTTGCGACATAATAACAGTACATAATAATATTATTTTCAGCAATTTCTATAAATTTAATTAGATTTGTATAAGAAATAGTTAAATAATTAAGTGTTTATAATTATAACTATATAGGTAATAATTACCGAAGAATGGCGAATTATTTGGAGGTTCGGGGATTGTATTCATAATGCTCCGACATAATCGGAGACTTGGTTAGTCTTTGTCAGTTTTATGTCTGTTTAGTGTCATATCTGTTACTCCGCTGTTAAAAATTATCAAATACTAACTAGGACATCCCAGGATCACTTCAGATCCTCGCGGTTGCCCTTGACGCCATCTCGACAATTTTATGACAATATTTAGTAAATGTGTTTATGGTATCTTTTTCTTGCATTAATTCTTGTAGTACATGTTTTTCCAATTTTTATTTATTTGTAATTCCAGCTCGAATCTTGCGAACGCAAACCTGGGGAATTCGAGCAGTAAATGTTCCACTGTCTCTTGCACCCCAGGCTCGCACACGCACACGATTTTATTACTGCGAGAAACCTCCGTGTCCCGTCAGCACCTGCACAAGTTGTGGCGTCAATTTAAGTTTCCTTATGTTTTTGTACGCCGCTTCGGCGTCGAGGAAGAACATCTTAACTCCTCCCTAAGCGATTTATTACACTAGATGTGTTTTGTTTCCTGCTACGACCAAGTCAAATTGAACGCAGCCCGTGAACATCATTTGTTCTACGGCAACCGGCAAAAGATGGGCAGATCAATTGGCTGGGTCAAGCAGCGGCTATATTACACTCAGTGCTGTTGTAGTGCTTCGATTGAGAGGAATGATTGTATGCACTTACGTTTATGGAAATATACTTTAATTTCTCCAATCAATTGAGTAAGTATACACATACTTTTCTTGTTATATTACAATATTACATCCGCATCCGTTCAGCGTTCTTTTATGATTAGGCTATTCACAATCTATACTAATATTACAAAGAGAGAAGATTTGTATTGGTGTATCTTTGTGATGAATAAACTCAAAAACTACTGGACCAATTTTGAAAATTCTTTCACCTATAGAAAGCTACACTATCAGCAAATAACATAACATATATTTTATAAAGTTCGCGGGCGAAGTCGCGTGCAACAGCTATAAATTATAAAAGTATAATACTATAAATTACTGGTGATAGTCAAATATTGAAGAAAAAACAGTAATTGTTTTGGAAGCAAGTGAGAGCAGTTTGCCAAGGCGAAATTCCATTAGAAAGATTTGAATAGCGACCGGAGCGTACTGTCACGTCCGATCCAGTCGTGTGCGAGAGACCTCCAATAAATTCCGAGAGGCAAATTGGGAAACTAGATTAAGGGTTCAAATCAACGAGGCCGACGCTTGCAGTGTTAGCATTAAAATTATTCAAATTAGCTGCTCGTGCATTGTGCCGTTGAAGTTGCCAATTTTTATCGACCACTTAACTCACTTCGTCTAGTTAAAGTTAGTCTTCCTAGTCTTTAAATTATGAAAACGCGTTGCACGCTTCAGAGGCCGCACAGTTTGTGAAGTTTAATTATGCAAACAGGCGCTGTTAAGAAGTTCATTTAATACTTTAATCTTCAAGTTATTAAATAAAGTTTCAATCCGGATAAAAAGATTTACATAGAAAATTACAACATTAAATATAATGTTGTATTTATTGTAAAACATACTAATAATCTTTTATTATTATGTTAATAACAGATAAAACATAATACGATAATATAGAACATAATAATACAAGTAAATGGGCATAGAAAACGCAATACTGAACTTACAAAAGAGGTTTCTCACGAGTTAATGCCGAATCTCGTATGACGAATATTTGTTCGACAAATTGAAAATCCGATTATCCGTTTTACTTACTCGTATGTTGCATATTCATTTAGGCATCCCCCTCAGCATTTTGTCACATGTCGTTCATTCTAGTAAAACATAATTGTAAACTTATTATTGACTCTATTTTAAGATCACTTGTATTTATCGTTATAATTTTATGACTAGCTGTTAATTTGTTGTGTTAGTTGCTAAGTAAATAAAAATAAAATAGAATATTATTCTAAAACTAAAACTATTATACATGTAATGACTTATCTAACTAACCCCAGTTAAATTAATTGAATTTATCGTAGATATATTTATGTTATATTAATTACATACGTGTCTAATAGACACTTGAAACATAGTTAGGTAATATAGTTCTCATCTCTACTTCAATATTCATTAAAGGATTCGTAAGTGATAACGAAGGTCGGAGGCAGTGACCTGTATAATTTTGCAGACACGGCATAATTACAGATAAGTTTAATGCATGGCTGTTATACTTGGAGAGATATAATATATTTATGCCTTACACTGTTTACAATGAAGCATTACATCTTTATTTTCAAACTTTGGAACAATCTCCCTTCTGAGGTGTTTCCACCTAGCTACAATATGGGCTACTTCAAGCGGGGGGTAAACAAATTCCTACAGGGTAGGCAGCGCACTAGCACTCCCCTTGGTGTTGCTTGTGTCCTTAGGCGACGGTAACCACCTACCCCACCTCCCATCAAGTGAGCCGCCAGCCTGTCTGCCACCTTTATATTATAAAAAAAAAAAAAAAAATTATTTATAAAATTTAGTACTATTTTATAATATGTGTATACTCGACTGCCGACCTCAAAATAAAAAAATTAAAAAGGTACTTGGTTGTCGCCGTGTCTTGGTTTCCTATATCCCGGGCAAGAAGGACATCTAAAAGTACATTTTTCATACTTCCGCGATAAACCTACGAACCTTTCCATCTCCAATAAATCTTTATGTTCTACTTAGATCCAAACTGAAAAATAAAGGATTCGGGATGAAAATCTCTTTTGAGACTTATCATAATCGGCTTTTATGTAGGTATGTGCGTTGTTTTATGTGTGTAAACATAGATTGTTGGTGTTAGTTATTTTTTAAAACGTAAGCAGTTTATTTATTTTTAATTTATGGGGGTTTGTGACGTTGTGCGTAGCTTTTACATTTGGGTGTCGTCTCCGCCTCCTGGCGATATTTTAAATCAATACTCTCGGAAAATGGATACGTTGATTTATTTATTTGAATAATCCGATTCTGATTCAGATATTGATGAAGATATTCCATTTTTCGTTTTAACAATTCTTATAAAAATAAAATTTTAGTTCATTTAAAAGTTAATTTTTTTATCCTGTCTCCCTGTAGACTAGTTTTACACCCTTTCAGTACGTAATTCGACATTTTCACTAATAAATATTTTAAAAAAAACGAGGTGTAGTTTGATTGCATTTACGTGCGTATATAACCTAGTATGTACAGGACGAGGCGTAGTTTTACCGGCCTTTTTCTGCCGTCCTTTAGTTTAGTTTAGTTCAATTCTTATTTTATCTTAGCCTTATACATTAAACAAGCCAATGAGCATTCAGTTTCTTTAACAAAGTGACAAGAGACCATAAGCGTAGCAAAAAAGTCTATCTCTTCAGAACTTATTCAGAATATTTAAAAGAAATCCTGCTGTCTCTGAACTCGCATGGCCTATTTACAGGTCTTAGCTATATAGGTGTTGTAGGTTTCTTAAATAAAAATATGAAAGTACGCGTTATAAACATTCAAAAGGAAATAGATACATTCATATTGTAGAACTAGCTGGTGCCCACGACTTCGTCCGCGTTGAAAAATATTAAGTAGCCTATCCTGTGTCCCGTACGTCCAAATGTTTATCTACCAAGTTTCATGAAAATCAGTTAATTCTTTTCGGAGTTATGGAGAAACGTCAATTTAGTTTCAGTATCGTGTATAGAGCCTATAAACACGATATCTCTGAAAACAAAGTAACTTACTCCATGACCGACCCTTACAGATTTATTATTAGTATTGATGATGATTTTTTTTTAATGCGGATGAAGTCGCGGGCACCAGCTAGTAATATATAAATGGGTTAGATTACCTAGAGTACGACCATAACGCGAATAAGGAAAACCTCATTGCATGATAAAAGGATGTCCCTCCAGTCAAAAAGGGTTGACAAGTGTATTATTATCGCATCCAACGGTACACAACTACTAACGAATATGTAATTAATGGACAGCATTTTTACTCAGAAATTTTCCTTTTTTTGTTTAATGATTTACACATCACTTAATATAAGATAGTATAAACAAAATGTAAAAATCAAATAATCATAGAAGAGCAAAAATATATTAAATTGTTAAAATTATTAACAATTTAATATATTTTTCTATTATTGTACATTCTACATTTATACATACTATAATTGTTGCTAATGAGACCATTGCCATTTTTTTTTATATTGAAACTGCATATATACTCATAAGACCTATTGCTGTGGACGATATTATCTACATTATTGATTAATATTCAGCTGCCGATTTGACAGAAACAGGTTCGTATCCTGCATGTCTCCAAGTCCTGCAAGTCTTTTCGTTTTTATTTACAAACAATATTTACTATCTGAAGTTGTGAAAAAAAACATAGTAAGGAGACCTCAAAACCAAAAAGATAAACGAAACTAAGTTACCATTAATGCATAATAGAAACTAACAATTATTAGGGTACAAAAATAACACCAACATTTATACTCAATGTAATTCTTCTTGTAATACTCAATGTAATATTTTTTAAACATTTAACTGCTCTTTGAACTTAACAGTTATGTCCATGAATTTTAATTGGTCTAAAAGGAAACAATGTCTGTAATGGAGGTCGCGAACAACATATCTCTGGGGACACACTTTAAAACAATGTGTAAAAGTTTGAATGGAGCTCTCCCCCTTTTATTTCACATGCTAACTTTCAGAACTTGCACAATTACGGCAACAAGGTTCTACGGATAACGGGAAAATAATAGTCCTATTTTAGCAGATGTCATTACGTTCCTGCATGAACGCTAGGACTGCGCTATAATATGATTGATGCTATATAGATTAGCAAACATATAGTAACGTAACGACATCAACTGACCTCCAAACTGTTGCCACAATCAAACTAAACACTATTAAAGAAACTACATAAATGTTCAGAGAGAAAACCTTGAGATACAATTATACCGACATCAATTTAATTCGAACAGCTTTAAGTGAATTGTTATGTGGGCTATTGTTTGGGAAAAGTGGACAAAAATAGTGTGAAAAAGAACATGTCAATCGTTGAACTGCACGTCAGAAGTGAAAACTAAGCTTCACAAAATTACATTACATGACAGTGTCGCGAGTTCAATGATTTTTTTCCCATCTCAAAAATGGCTAACGCGCCTAAAGAAGTTTTCACTTCAAAAATCATTTTTTAAACACCTAGCAGTGACAGGCTACGATTTCTCTGTTTGTTTTATAGGATAAAGATTAATTGCTATAACATATAAGTGTATTTCAAAATCATTTGATTCATTCATTTCTCATAGTTAAAATATTAAAATAGCATTTTTGACCCAACACTGTGGACTAATTGTTTGAAATTAAATAATTTAAATTTAAATTTGAATAACCTGCTCACCAGTTTATGTTATGGGAATTCAAAAAAGCTATTTTTTTCTGGTTACTTAAGTATAAGGTATTTCTTTATAGCTCATCTCGGAACATTTCAAAGAGGGAAGCATTTATCCTAGAAAAAAATTTGGTGAAATGACTATTAACGCACAGCCCAAACTACTAAGTCTAGAAAGTTGAAATTTGAAACATAGGTTTATTTTATAACGTAAGCATAGGCTAAGAAAGGATTTTTAAAAATTTCATTTCCGTACAAAGCCGGGAACGGGTCGCTAGTAAACGTATTCTTAAAAGTCTACAAGATACCTACGTTGTAGCCGATGACGTCACATTTACGTAGCTTCGTAGACGATGATGTGTTGAAGTTCTAAGAATTGTGACATTGACCTTGTTTGCCGTTTTTTTTTTTTCAATTTGCTTAAAAAGGGTAGAGCCCATAAGGGTCACAGTCACTAACACACCCAGCAAACTCGACTGAATTCATGGTCAATTATTTAATTTGGCGAGATTACCGAACCGTGTAGATCAGGGATTCCCAAAGTGGTCGATATCGACCCCTTGGGGTCGATATCGGTTTCCTAGGGGTCGACATAAACGAAAAGTGATTTTGGGGGTCGACGAGGTCTAAAAATCGACCCCTATTATATTAACACAAGTTCTTATTTAAAACTTTCAAGATAGGTAAGTAGGTAGTTACTGTATTGTTTATGTTGTGTTACGTGTACTAAGAATAATTAATATTTTTGTAGGAAATAATGTTCCAGGAATGTAAAGTTTCAAGTTCGTACAAGATGAAAAACTCGGCAAGTCTATGTGGACAAGTTTGTGCAAGATTGAGTTGGAGCGTACGTCTTTCAGCGGCGTTTTGACTTGCTCTCTATTTGACGATAAAGTGCTTATCACACTATTCAATTTGAACGATTCCTATTTAGGAATCTAAGTAGTGAGCTCGTGATCACACTACGCTAAATTGATTTCTAAATCGAAGATATAGAGTTGAAAATGGATAAACTCTTAATTGAATCCAATCTGTTCTAACTGCGATCACACCTTCCGATTTCCTAAATTGGAATCGTTCAAATTGAATAGTGTGATAGCGGTTTTACGCGAATTAAGACGAACGAATTCATGATCAAGTCCAAACATGTTCCTGATATTTTACTATTTAACGAGCTTGCATTTAGGTTGAAAGTTCATTTGCGTTTTGAAATTCGTTGGAGCTTGAACGATAAAAACTCATATAGCTAAGTACTCATTTATTTCAAGAGATTACAAACTTATTACAAAGCTAAATTAAGTGAAGTAAAGTGACTGAAAAAGTGTTAAACACAACATACAACATATTTTAAATAGGTATGTATAATTGTATTTGTAAAAATTACTAACACTTAAGTCTTTGGTTTTCGTTCTTATTCTACCTAATTACCTAATACGAAGTTTCTATACCTAATTACCTACTGTAGTTACTTCCCAATATAGGTATCAAAGTTTATCAAAGAGTAAGTCAGTAATACTTAACAAGAATCCATTAACTGAGTGTGATAAAAATAAGATAGTGTGCAAATTTAACAGTTTATTATTGTTTTTTATTTAGGTTCCTTATTTTTTTGTTTGCAGAATTACTGAAAGTTTTATGATGGCGGACACGAAAAAAAAATGCAGACAATACAGTTTGGACTACTTGAAGTTCGGATTTATTGCATCTCCATCAAATCAACACTTCCCGATGTGTCTCATATGTGAAAAAGTATTTAGTAACGATGCCATGAAGCCTTCAAAAATGGATGACCACTTATCAAGAGTACATGCTAACAAAAAAAGTAAGCCCTTGTCATATTTTCAAGCACTGAAAGAAAAACTAGACAAAAGGCCATCCATAGGATCGATGTTTGCGTCATCATCTATTCGAGACAATGATGGTTTACGAGCGTCCTATAATATATCTTTACTAATAGCGAAGTCGGGGAAACCCCATACAATTGGAGAGCAGCTTATCTTACCAGCCATTGCGGAGGTCCTTAACAATGTATTGCACAAACCCGCACATGATATTTTAAAGAGAATACCTTTGAGCAACAACACCGTTCAGAGACGCATAGATGAGATGGGACGCGATGTGGAAAACATTTTATGCAAGTTCTTACAGACCCGCAGATTCTCTCTCCAGTTGGACGAGTCTACATTACCCGGCAATGAAGCTCTATTGTTAGGATATGTTCGATTTATCAAAGATGAAAATATGTGCCAAGAACTGATTTTTGCTGCATATTTAGAGACTGATACTAGAGGAGAATCGATTTTTCAGGCCGTGGAACATTTTTTTACTGATAAAGCTATTCCATGGAAGAATATTGTTTCTGTTGCGACTGATGGTGCACCGTCTATGGTTGGTCGTCATCGTGGCTTTATAGCTCACTTAAAGCGACAACTGCCTGATGTACTGGTTATTCACTGTGTGATTCACAGGCAGCATTTAGCAGCAAAAAAGCTGAGTCCTAGATTGCATAAGTCTTTACAATATGTAATAAATGCTATCAACAAGATTCGAAGCAATTCTTTGAACTCTCGGTTATTTGCTCAACTATGTGACGAAAACGACGAAGTCTTTACTCGGTTACTTCTGCACACTGAAGTTCGCTGGCTATCAAGAGGCTCTTGCTTAGAAAGATTTTCAGCCCTTTTTGAATCTGTGTTGGAGTTTTTACAAGAAAAAGATCCGAATTTGAAAGAAAATCTGAACAATTGTAAAACAGATATTTATTACTTGACTGATATCTTTGGAATGTTCAACAAAGTTAATTTGCAACTACAGGGTGATGATCTTAACTTGATTAAAACAAAATCAATAATATCGGCCTTCGTGGGTAAACTAGTTCTTTATAAACAAAATTTAGGCAGAAAAGAATATTCGCAGTTTCCGCATTTGTCAAAATTACCAAAAATGCTTCAAGATGATGACATTTTATTATATGTTACTCACTTGGACGCATTACACAAGGATTTTACGGAGAGGTTTGATGATCTTTTAAATTTACAAATTCCTCAATGGATAATAAATCCGTATAACACCACAGCCATAGAAGAAGCCAATGTGATAATGCAAGAAGAGTTGATTACCATCAGCACAGACGAAGAGCTTAAGCAAAAGTTCAACCAAGGCTATCAGAAGTTCTGGTTGCAACGCAAAATTGAAACACAGTATCCTACATTGTGGAACATTGCTGAAAAATACCTTATCGCTTTTCCATCATCATATCTAGTTGAAAAAAGCTTCAGTGTGGTAACAAACATTTTGACAAAACAAAGAAACCGTTTGAAAATCAACGAACGTGGAGATTTAAGGCTGCAACTCACTAATATTGAACCGGATGTAGCTAGATTGGTAGATAGTCACCAGGTTCATCCATCGCACTGAATGTTTTATTTTCTCTTTGCGAATTAATAGTTTTTAAAATATAATTTCCTACCAACTTAAGATGCTTTATGTATTAATTTGTAATAATTATAAATTAAACTTGATATTTACTGAATTGGATTGTCTTTTTATTTTGTTAAATTTTGACGAGAAAATGAAATCAACTTCACTCACTTAACCAAGTGCAAAGTTTTCTAATTGGCACCTTAGTACCTAGGTATTTTGTACCAATAGGAAAAAACTAAAGATAGACTAAGATAGATAGCTGCTTTAAGTTAGCGGACCATTATGAATAAGGGGGTTGGTCTTAAAAGTAGGTAATTTGACCATGGGGGTCTGAGGTAACAGTTCATTGTTGAAAAGGGGTCACTTGTCCAAAATAGTTTGGGGAACCCTGGTGTAGATTATAGAGCGATAACGGCCATTTAGACGAGAGTTCGTAACCTTCATTTGGCATATAAAACCTTACGGCCCTTTTGTATTATATATTGTATTATATATTTTTATTTTTGTACTTCATAATCTATATAAATAAAAAATAATTTTCACGTTTTCCTACATGTGGCGTCAGTTGAGAATGGCACGACCGATTTTGGTGTTTTTTTTTTGTTGCTTTCCTAATAAGTTTGTATAAATTTTTGGAAAATTCAAACATCTATAGTCATTTTTTTTTAACAATTCTATTACCAATTGAATCATAAAAGCACATTTGTTGAATTTTTTTTTTCGTTTCACATCTAACTAAATATCCCAAGCAAGAAAATATTTTAAACCAAAGTATATTTTCAATTCGATCCTTCTCTTACTTAAAACATGCTTTTCCAATTATATCCAGATGTCCGTTTCTGTTTAAATTCTCATCAAAATTTGTCCGCCTATGGCCTCCGCCTCTACCTATCCCTTAATTATTTCGTTATCTTATTACAAAAGTATTGTAATATTCGTTAAAGAGGGATAATTTCGTACTTACATTGTTTTATTTAATGTAGTATATAAACATTCTACGTATTTTTATTATACAATATATTTTATTTATACATTATATTGTATAAATTTTTAAAGTGAATTGAACTTTGATTTCAGTGCTTTCGTTCTTAGTTTGATTAATAGTAATGGAATTTTTTGCTCTGTAATGGTAAGCAGGCCATTATAGAAATAGTAAATAATAAAGGCTGTCCTCGTCTGTCGCTCTTTCCATTAGTGGAAACGGCATCAAAATCCGTTGCATGGTTTATTAATTTATTAGAATGCATGGCAGCGTCTTCAAGTTATAATATGTACGAGCGTTTTAAGAACTTTTATTGTTAATGTTTTAAGAAAGTACAATAACACACTAATAAATATAATATGCTAATGAATTAAAATACGAGATTGTCTCGGGATCGCTCGGTTATAAATTCCCCTGTGAACAGAGAAAGAATTTTTCAAATAGGTGCTTGCAGTGCATCCAGCCATTAACCTCCACATATATATTAACAAACTAACAAAACTAGCCCTCTCCCTATATATGTATGGGCAAGTTAGATAATATTTTTAATAATATTATTTGTTTTCAACTAAATTCTATTCTATGACAAATTATGCTGTCTCGCTCTCAAGCTATCTCTCTCTTCACACATTACACAGTGAACACACGTCTCACGTAATTAATTAATTTTAATTGTATTAGATTAAGTTAAAGTGATTAAAGTGTAAAGATATGAAAATCCTTAGTTTGTGTATCAATCAGCCCTATAGACAAAGAAAAACAAACATTATTAATAGAATAAAATTCGAAAATAGTTTAATATAGATGTTTTGTATAAAATTTTCAAAAAAATTATATATTTTACGCGTATATGACTATTCATATAAAATTCCATATTGAAATACAGAGAAATAAGTACTTTCTTAAACCGCGTTTAAAATTAAAACTTTGTTGCTTTTTAAATGTTATTGTTTGTGGTGTTTATTGAAACACGTAATTTTTGATTCCTTTTATTTAATTCTTCAATTTTGACTTTCACAAACATTAGTTTGATATTTTAATCACCTATTTTTATGAATTTTCAACACACTTATTACTTTTTTTAGTTGACAATGACATGACAATTGTTCCATAGACTCACTTATTATATTTTTTAAACCAAAAAGAATAGATAGACCATAGTTTAAGAACTTAACAGTTATTTTATGTTTTATGCTTCTGAATAATATAATATAAAAAAAAATTCGACACAGTGTGTTGTTTACTATTTTCTAACAAGAATGTGTCATT
The DNA here is from genome assembly GCA_936446665.2 of Synanthedon andrenaeformis. Classification (NCBI taxonomy): domain Eukaryota; kingdom Metazoa; phylum Arthropoda; class Insecta; order Lepidoptera; family Sesiidae; genus Synanthedon; species Synanthedon andrenaeformis. The sequence goes on along the minus strand of OW387781.2, from coordinate 3,162,067 downwards.
ATTTTCTAACAAGAACCATATGGGGAATTTAATAAAGGACATTTACGGAAGCTCATGTATTGAATTCTTACGTTTATTTCCAATAATGACATTCCATCAGGGACCCCGGGAATTGTGTTACGTATTTCCTCTTCGCAACTTATACTTACATATAACCTTTTAAAACAGCAATATGTTTTATCTTCATGGCTTTGTTCATCTTATTGACAGTATTTGGCTTTAACTTTCAAGCTGCAAAGTCATTGTAAAAAATAAACTAAATTGAGGCTTCAAGTGTATTACCTAAATGAAAACCTCACTACAGTTATATGAAAATCTATCTATAATATATATTTTTATTTATTTATTAAGATTACATACAGCCATAATTTAAAAAAAATATATTATAGATTATATACAAATAGGCCTAAAGAATCATAAAAACTGCATATTTACATTTATCTATTAATTTAAAAAAATATATAAAACCAAAAAAGAATAGAATATTATTTGTGATAAAAATTAATTTTTTAAAAGTAATTCGCCTATTTTCTTTTTGTAAGAATTCAAATTGTTGGAAAATATGTCAATATTATTCAGAACTTTATTGTAGTGATACTTGGAACAATGAAGGAATGAATTTTTAGAATGATTAGTTCTACAATAGGGAATGTGAAATGTATGTTTGTTTGTTTGTAATTTGTATGTAAGACGCAATCTTCGGAACAAACGAAGCGTTGTTTTTCAACGCGGGTGAAGTCGCTTGCACCAGCTTGTTAATTATAAATGGGCTGACGGTCAACTTTGTGCAAAGCAACGCCATTAGGGGTTTCAAGTTCGTTGCCGACTTTTATATTACGATAGATTTCAAGGGATAGAGAGAGGATAGGGAAAACGGCTATGACATCCCTTACTCACTCATCCAAACGCTAAGTTTACAACAGGCACAGTCTCTAACAAAGGTTGAAATTTATCTTGCTGCTTTCTATCTTAACCCTACTGTAAAATTAATAATTGAGATAAAAAAAAAACAATAGTCATTATTATCAATAGCATAATTAACAATCATTGTCACTATGTAATAAAATTATTATAATGCATTTAATTATTTTAACAGAACGAAAATATAGTCAAATGCATAAGATATATTAACATAATAATTACAAAATTTCTCCCTCTTTTTAAATAACTGTTTTCCAGTGATTTCCAACAGAATAATATTTTCCAATTTACGAAACTTCACTAACCTTCAGAACAGCTGTAATCACAAATGTGGAGATGTAGAGAATATACAGGATATTCTCAAGCCAATACATGTTGACTCCAACTAATTTGGAAAAAATATATGTACTTAGCTTTGTGGTCTGTGGCATTAATATGTAGATGCATAGCATCAACTTGATGAATACAAATTCTATGGAGAACAATTTTAGTGGTGAAGTGAAGGACAGAACATACATTACGCCGTCCGTACGCCGCCAGCGTAAAAGATTTACTGGCCGATTCTTTAAGAATTACGCAATAACTATTACACTAAGTATTAAACAAAAAAGAAAGTAAAAACATAGGCGGCAGATCAGAACCAGACTATCTATTATGTACCTAGATAGTTACTTTTTGGTATCTATGATGTTAGAAACAAGCAAAACATGAAATTTGTTTATATAGAATTATTACATTATCAATTTGTTAATTTTTCCTTTAATATTCAACAATTCGTGTTACTAAATTCGTAATTACAACGTGAAAGATGCGTCTTGTAAACTTTGGTAACAATTCTAAGTTAAAAGTCTTTACGGCCATAGTGTACCACAAGATATATACAGTGTGTATGTGTGTCTGGGGTGGGTACGAATGTAAAAATGTCAGTCCATTTGTCGCGAGAACGTGAACGTTGGACCTTCGCCGTTTCAATCTTCGTGAACATCAAATTAAACGACATGTCAATGAATATTTTGTTTGAATTTTGTTTTTTTAATTTTTTTACAAAGAAGTTACAGTTGTCCTTTTCGCTGAGTATTGGGAGAGTATAAAACGTACAACAACAACAACATCTCTACTAATTCGTAACCTGTTTTCGAAATGTTGCGACCAAAATGTTTTCTTTTAAGCTTGCTAATTATATGAGGTATGCCAGTCCTTTATTTTGTTTTTCATGTTAAGGTTGACAGAAATGCTACCGTCGCTTATAACACAAGCAAAGCCACATGTGCTAATGCAAGTGCGCTGCCGACCATAGTAAGGTTAAGGGAATAGAGATATTCCTTAATCTTAATCTTAGAAAGGGATAGGGAAATGCTACTCCCTTACTTACTCACCGAAACACAACAGGATACATGCTGTTATTTCACGGTGGTCTTCTGTAAATGAGCGGTTATTGCCGCCAGATGACCTTTATTAATTTTGGGAAATCCTTTTCGATTCCCGGCAGTGTAGAGGACACTGCGGAAATATGCCTTACTCCTACCGGCTAAAATCCAACGACTTTCTAGCGCGGCCGTAGATGGGCAGGGACATCGGTGCCCCGCCACGGTTATCCAGCGCGGGGAGGGCTAAGCTCCCTGTCAGAACATTGGCTTACCCGAAAGTGGAGGTACGCCAGCCATCTCGGCGGACCTTACGACGGGCGGCAGTCTCCCCCTAGAACACCGCCCGGGTCCCGTTCAGGGGGGAAGCCGCCAGACCTCCTGTCCGAATGCTTCGAAACGGAGTGTGCTCTGCCACTACTACGTGTAAGTATGCCAGCATTGACTTTATTTCTCCTAAACTTCTCCTCATCCAGGGAAATCCTTAGAATGGCGCTCTGTTTATAAAATGACCCGCCTTCCTATCAGACTAATAAGTAGAGGCCTCGCCCCGTGTCTGTGTCATAAGTCATCACAGAAAACACACACTTTTAAAGACTTTGAATCATTACAATGTCACAGTGTATTTATTATTATCCCCTTTCTTAATAAATATTAACTCTGACATTTTAATTTTACTACTACTTTTTCGAAAAGTTGTCTGACGTTTATAATCCTTAATGAAAATTGTGATTTTATGTATCACCTGTTTCTTGTTTTCGGTACATGACAATAATTCACGTATACAAACTTAGAGCGGACTCTCTATTAATTTAATATTGTGTGACGTTTCCAATAACGTCGGAGACAGTGTTTGCTCATCCATTGTATTCCACGCCCGCCACTTCCACTGTTAAATAGAAGGACACTCGTATATATATTATAGATAAGTGCGTCTAACACAAATAATAGATATAAAAATGTGGCTCTTTAACTTAACAAATTGTATGAATATGTTATCTCTCTGCTATAATGCCTGAATAGATTAACATACTTTCACGAATAAAAGTAAGCATAGTATAAAACAATCAAACTATTTTAAAACTTATGTTTTATGTTAAGAGCGTTCATCAATTAAAATCACGCTGGAGTCAAAATTTATGATTTCAGTAGTTTCAGATGTTTTAGTTTGCAGATAAGATGTTAACGTCATATTATTTGTAGTTGTATAATCTAGTAAATAGCTGAAAAATATTTTAAAGTGAATTTTCATTAGAACATTTTTAAACAGCCCTTTTTTTAAACTAGCGGTCGACGGCCTACGCAGATAAATATACAAGTTATTAAAAAAATTATAACACAATCTTTTAGAACATTAATGACTTCACATACTAGGTCCTAGAAAAAACAGAAATATCTCAAATTTGATCCTAAAATAACACATTTAATATCACGAAAAATTACTAAAAGTGACACTTTTGATTATACTTTTCTTGAATGAAAATTTACAGAAATCGTATGTTTTTTTCGACTATTATCTAATAAATGATATGAATTTTTGGAAAATCAATATTTTTATAATTTGTCGCATATAATTTTACTAATATCTCGCTTCTGCGTCGACCGTCGACCGCTAATTTTAAAAAGGGTTGCTTAAAATCAGTTCTAATGAGAAAAGTATCCCAATATTTTAAAATATTTTTCGACTATTATCTAGATTATAAAACTACAAATAATATGACGTTAATATCTTATCTGCAAACTAAACACATCATGGCATTATGATCCGCCGGGAATCATAAATTTCTGATTCTAACTCTGTAACGGCCTTAAACTATCCACAGATATTTATCTTTCCGTCGATACAAACAGGAACAAAATATATCACAATTTCCCGAGATTAGACAGCGAAAAAGGAGGACTTTAGCTTTATACTATTAGAAGATATACTTACTAATGGTATTGTTTATTCCAATAGTGCATTCCTTCCCATGTGACAATTCTAAAATTATTCCCACCATAAAGAAATAAAGAAACTACATATAACATTTCATAATTATCGCAAAAAGCTTTATAATATTTTTTATTAGTATAAACTCATGAAATAGAAGTAATAAAACATCAATTAGTTTCTACATTCATGTTAAATGTACTGAAAACCTTTTTTATTTTCGTGAAAACATGTAATACCAAAGTATAGTCTAGGGATCACTAAATCAGGACAGAGATAACTGAAAAGTCGAATAAAATATCTTCACATTTTTATCTTCGCAATAAAACATCAAACGAGATCTATTGTTGTCTGTACTATAGAAAAAAAAAACGATTTATTTGAACAGTGACGATCCAGCAAATCGGAAAAATATACGTACTTCAGAGATAAAGAAGTCGTGTCGTTAGCATTGTTAGAAATGGATATTTCTTGGTAAATATCTACCGAAGCATTTTCAATGTAAATTTTATATAGTTGACTGATTAGAAAAAGCGACCAAACATTTTTAAGACAAATCAAACAGTTACCTACATAATATCTAGGCTAATATGATAAGTGGAAAAAAATGTTTTTTGTTGTAAATTTTTTGCAATGAGATAAACTCAAAAACGACAACTGATTCTAAAGGCTTTTAGACCTATAGAAAGATATATTTTTAGCTAGTAACATGGGCTATATTATTTTCAAAAAAAAATTGACATCTACGAAAATTACAATAACCCAAGGTATCAATAATTTGTCTATAAACGTCATCGGCGAGTTCTACATAATAACAAAACTGGAGGAAAGTTCTTATGCGAGAATTTGTAATGGACAGCCATGCAAGCTATTAAAGGGAATGTTGCCTATAAATTTTCGAAGAGCTGAGGAGTCCCAATAGCACCGTCAATCACAGTCTACGATGTAACAATGCATGTAATACAAGTATAGATTAAAACAGATGAGGGTAATCGGTACTTTATTTATTTACTAGCTGGTAAACCCGACTTCGTCCGCGTTGAAAAATTAAAAACATATTACCTAACGCTTGACATCGATAACGACGGTGGCACCGTAACTGTTGACGACTATGGCTTCGATATTTTTATATTGTTAGACGATCCCTCGGGAACCTAAAATTTTTTTCAGGATAAAACTATTTCATTCAAATCCGTTCAGCTGTTTTTGTGTGATTGAGTAACAAACATACAAACTTTCGCATTTATAATATTAATAATAGGATTTATTGAACAATTAATATAAATATCCCATTTGACATTTTCAATAATGCTAGTAATAAGTAATAGTTTCCAAAAAGTAATCGATAAATTTACAAAACAATCTTTTTATAAAATCTGTTTTTAATTTAAAAAAATCTGCAGAAATTAATCTTTATACAAAGTGTGAATGATTTTTCTATCACAATTTGCTTGTACACGTATGTGTGCTGTGTAGTAATGTAAAGAGTCTGTGTATATATAGAGTGTAGTCAAGCGTACCTACCTATATACGGAATTAGAGCTTTTGGAATTCATACTTTCGTATCGCCCCTTCATCTCCAAATGTCTCACCTACAATGGGAGCGGCCATTATCGTTGCCCCATTATACTACAATGTTAGTTGGCTGCATTACACACAGAAACCAATAAGAATATACCAACTATTTTTATCAAGACTTTTTAGCAATAATAGGTGTGTGTCTTTTATAAGATGTACTTGTTTTGTTGCATGAGCTCATAACGCCTTCTACTTTCTTCCATTTGACATCAGACGTACGGGCGGTTACCAACCCCATCTTGTCAAAATACCCCTTTTTTTCGGACCAGACGTTTTAAAAACTCTTTCATAATACGCGCTGCCAAGAATTGGAACTCCCTTTCTCAATAATACGTTGTTCATAACAAACTCCTTTCTCAAATAGTTTATATTTAGTACTAGCTGTGTCCGTGACTTCGTATGCGCTTTAGGTTGTTTTATGAAAATTCCACAGAAATCTAAAAATTTTCAGGATAATTTCAACCAAATCCGTTTAGAACCATAAAATATCTTCTCTTCTCCACAGTATATTTCAAAAGCGCTCTTCTTAGTATATTCAATTGTGTTCGAAAAATATTTATTGCGGATATACAGAAAGAAATATTTTAAAATATGTCGTAGGTACACTGTTTGTGGTGAAATTTATACGTTTGTCGGTGAATTTGTGAGATGGAACACAAACTCGTAGGTATATTGCCTGAGGTTCTGTTACGCGGCGGTGCAATATTAGAAGAACGCATTAAACCCGCTCGCACGTGACCCGAGTGTGGATAGTGTTAAATGTTTTCCAATAAGTATTATATTACGGTTCGATTGGACTCACGGCGACAACGCGTCATTTAAAATACACTAGTACTTATATTGTTCTAGATTTTTGAGGGCATAATGTACCTAGTCTTTAGTTAAGGTGAAATATATTTAGATAAAAAAATACATGTCGACGAGCCCATTAGATGAGTGGTTAGGGTTCTTGCTTAAGCGTTGTCACAGAGGTCCCGGTTTGATTCCTAACAGCGTCAACTTTGGAAACGAAATATTCAAAATTGATGGCTCTAGTCTGGATATGAATAGTAGTGGCAAGACACACTGCGCTTCGCAATAAGAATTTCCATCAGTACCTAGACACTCGGTGGTTGGTAATGATTTATGTGACTATGGTCCAGTTTGTAAATTCTTATATATATTCTCCATGGGGTTTATCTCATATTAGTTCCTTATCATAGGGGAAGTAGTATGTCTTTATTTCTAATTTTTATATTACTTTCAGACCACCAACAGTGTATAAATTATAAAGAAAAATTTACTTCCGTCTCTTTTCATAGGCACACAAGAAAGTTAATTAGAACCCGTTCATTTTTTACCCTAATCGCAACACGATCTACGTAAACATTGGACTCAAAAGACTTTAATAAATATGCTAATCCATTTACGTTGCCCCTTTCTACAGCCCACGCTTCGGTATTACTTCGAATGAATACAAAGGTTGCCCACAACCCACAATTGACTGTTTTGTTTCTACGACAGTTTCAAATATTCAAAGCCAAGAACAGCACAGAACATACTAAACCACGCGATAGTTTGTATGCAAATTTTTTTTCCTCCTAATCCCAATCCTTGCATTGTATAACATTAAGTCGCTTTTCGTGTTTGTCTGATATCCGCTAACCTACTTCTAAACCACCTAACGAATTTTAATTCGGTTTTTCCTTGTGGATAAACGAGGAAGGTTTGTAGGTATACCTATACAGGGTGTGGCCTGTAATAAGAGCCTTAAATTAAAATATAGACCATTTAACGAATCAGTAATTAATTCCAAATGGATTCAATTAATTAAAATGAAAAACAAATTGACTGTTATTTTCTAACAAAATTAATCGAGCCAGCAATGTACTACTACAGACATAATGTGTCCAGTCGGAGTACTTGATATTGACATTTAAGATCGTTCTCGCCTCAGTACCCTTTTTTTTTTTTTTTTGACGCGGGGAAATCAGCGACCCTGATTCGACTGCCAGCAATGGGGCGCTGGCAGGATATGCGGGATTTCTACCCGCTAAAACCCCGCGGTGTTCCTATTCCACGCACGCGTGGGACGGGAGAGAGGTGTCAGCGCGAGCATTTCGTCCTGCTCTCCCGTCAGCGTTCGCCCGATTGGGCGCCAACAAATGTTCATCGGTAGGAGGAGGGCGGTAGACTCCCTCCTCCCCGGATGGCTGGGTGTGGGAAGACGTGCCGGAACACGAACACGTCTTTCACCGGAGCCGGGTTGGTAGGTGAACGGATCCCCATATCCGCTCACCCTCCGGCCGATCACGGGGGCGCTTGGAGTCGGCCGTACAGCCTTCTCCGCCTCCCGGATCGTTTACGACGGATGTCGTCGGCGAGGGCGGCATCCTCCCTCGCCCGCTCCGCCGCCTCCTTCAGCGAGAGGACGTCCTCGCTGAAGGAGATCACGGCCTGCCAGGCCTCTTTGCTGCCGACCATGGACAGAACCACGGCCGGCAGCGATAGGTCTCCACCTACAACGGACGTCAGGTCGCCCCGTTGCTGGTCCCATGCTGGGCATTCTGCCAGCGTGTGGTACGCTGTATCCTCCGGGCCACCGCAATGGTGGCAGGAGGGTGTCCTCTCTCGTCTTGCGACGTTACACAGATATCTGCCGAAGCAACCATGCCCCGACAGAATCTGTGCAAGCCTAAAAGTGATCACACCCTTCCTGCGTCTGCACCATTGCTCTAGGACTGGAGCGATGGCCCGGATGGTGTGAGCGCCGGCAGTTGGCTCGGCGAGCCTCTCGGCCCACCGCGCCAGTGCGACTCTCTGCGCCGTGCGGCGCACTTCCTCCGGCAGGGGACCAGCAACGCCCCGAGTGTGAGCTGCCGCTCGACTAACGTAAACCGAGGACAGAACCTCGGCCTCCAGGTCCCACGGGGGGGTACCCGCCATAACGCACGCGGCGTCGCACGATATGGTGCGGTATCCGCGTATCACCCTGGTCGCCATCACTCGCTGAGATCTTCTCAGGAGCGTGACGTTGTGGCGATCCAGGGCGTCCGCCCACACAGGCGCGCCGTAGAGCGCCATGGAGCGCACCACCCCCGTGAATAGACGGCGACAGCCGACACTCGGTCCGCCCAGATTTGGCAGAAGGCTACCTAACGCCGAGGTGGCCTTAATCAAATTGGGGCTCAGCCGCCGGAAGTGCTCATGAAATCGCCACCTGGAGTCCAAGGTGACCCCGAGATAGCGCATGTGCACTCCGACGGCGATTCTCGTCTCTCCGAGTTGGATATGAGCTCCCTGAGGTGGGCCCTTCCGGGGACCATGGAAGAGCATGGCCTCGGATTTCTCGGGTGCCACCCGCAAGCCCAGCAGCTCAATCCTTTTGACCACGAGAGCGGTGCTCACCGTGGCCAAATTTGTCACCTCCTTGTAGTCGTCTGCACACGCGACGACCAGCGTGTCGTCGGCGTAGCAGACGACATGTACACTGTCAGGGAGGGCGCCTCTCAGCGCCCAGTCAAATCCAAGGTTCCACAAGAGCGGTCCTAAAACCGACCCCTGTGGAACGCCGCAGGACATGGTCCTCTCGAGGACGGTCCCGTCTCGGCGACGACATAAGATCTTGCGATCCTTCAGGTAATCTCCGACAATCAGCTGGAGATACGCGGGCAACCGGTGAAACCGGAGAGCCTCCGTGATGCAGCTGAAGGGGAGGGTGTTGAAGGCGTTGGAAATATCCAAAGAGACCGCCAATGCCACTCCTCCCCTTTCCACGGTCTCCTGCGCGACGGTCTTAACGCGCAGGATGGCGTCGATCGTCGATCGACCCGCGCGAAAACCGAACTGATTATCGGAGAGACCTGGCCCCGTCGAGTTCAAATATCCGGTGATACGGCAGGCAATTATTCTCTCGAATAACTTGCCCGCCTCGTCGAGTAGCACAATTGGCCTGTATCCAGAAGGAGAGTCCGCGGGACGTCCCTCCTTCCTTAACAGGACCAATTTGCCCTCCTTCCAAGTTCGAGGAAAGGACCCGGCTCGCAGGGCAGCGTCAAAGACGGCCCGCCAACGGTTCCCCAACTCGCCCGACGCCAAGACCCAGACACGACCGGGTATCCCGTCCGGACCGGGGGCGGTAGTCTTGCCACGAAGACGGGCAATGGCCTCCTCGAATTCTCCGCTGGAGATAGGCGGAGCTCCGTCTTCGTCTCCGGTTCGTGTGGGCGCTCGACCGCCCATGGGTGGTGAAGTGTACTCTCCCTGTTCGGGGAACAGTGTGGAGAGCACAACCCGGAGGAACTCTGGGTCCAGCGTTTCGGCCACGGGTGGACCGTGCGAGCCGAGCCTGGCCCTGGCTGCGCGGTAAGGGCGACCCCACGGGTCTCGGTCGAGGGATTCGAGCATCCGCTCGCGAGACCTTGCCTTCGCCTCCCGGATAGCGATGTGTAGCGCCTTCCGGGCCCCCCTATAGACGTCGTATAGTCGCGCCTCCAGCTCTGAGTCCTTCACCCTGCGCCTACGGCACCTGGCGTATTTTCGGCGGGCGGCTACGCAGACGGCACGAAGATCCGCCACCTCTTCGCACCACCAGTGCACCTGCTTTCTGCGTGGACGTGTCCCGGCACGCGGCATGGCGGCATCGCACACAGCGGTCATGGCGACACGCATGCCGAGCGCCTGGTCTTCGACCGGCAAGTCCTCGCTGGGCTCTCGCGAGACCCAGTCTTGGACAATCGCCGCCTCGACAAGGAGGTCCTTGTCGAGTCTCGTCAGAGCCCAGCGGGGGAATCGCTGGGACCGTCCACCTCGACGCCGCGGAGACAGGTTGTCCGCACGCGAAGAGCCGACTAAGCCGAATCGGATGTATCTATGGTCCGAGAGGGTCTCAACGCCCTCCAGCACGCCCCAATCGCGGACACGATCGGCGATGGCCCGACTAGCGAACGATATGTCCACTATCGAGCCACCGTTATGCCGAACGCAGGTGTTAACCGTGCCGCGATTGAGGAGCACTAGCCCCGCGGAGGCTAGGAAATCCACGACGGCGTCGCCTCGTGCGCCCGAGACGGGACAGCCCCACGCCGTGGACTTCGCGTTGAGATCCCCCAGGACCATGACCGGGAGTCTCGAGCGGAGAATTGCTCTCTCCAAGTTGCCGAGAAAGACCTCAAACTCGGCGAGGGCGCGGTTAGGGGAGAAATAAACTCCGACGAGCAAAACCGCGCCCCACTCAACCGCAACAAATCCTTGGCCTCTCTCGGCCACTCGGAGAGGCGCAGAGTCAGCGGCACCCACGATCGCAACCGTGGATGCCGAGTCCGATGCCCAGTTGGGGCGGGGCGGTACATAGTACGGCTCCGCCGCCACCGCGACGTCAATCGACCACTGCGCCATGGACTGGAGGAGGAGATCCTGAGCCCCGGCGCAGTGGTTGATGTTCGCTTGGAGGAGACGGACGTAAGGGACGTTGTCCATTACGGAGCCGTTTCCATCTCCTCCTCGCGCGTGGATTGCGCGTTATCCGCGGCGGCGGGTGTACCGCCCTCCTTGGCCTTTATCTTTCCCTTGTTGGCAGGAGCTTTGCAGCCTCGACTGCCAACAGGGTGATCCGCCCTTTTTTTCGCTGCGGCGCAGGGGGCGCAGTGGGGGGGATCTAAACATTGGAAGGCCTTGTGGCCTTCCTTTCCGCAGCGGAAGCACGCACCGGTGCGGTCCACCTCCGATTGGCACTTGGGGGCCACGTGTCCGGTCTGCAGGCACCGGAAGCAGCGGAGTTTCCGCTGGGGCAGCACCCTCACTTGTGCCGACACCCAGCCCACTAAAAGTCGCCTGCCGTCGGCGACTTTCTTCGCCGCTTCGACCGGACACGAAACCCACACCGAGCCCATCCCCAGTGGGCCGGCGCGAACCTCTCCGGTCTTTATAGTGTCTCGGGGGCAACCGCCCGCGCGAGACACGGCCTCCGCGACCTCCTCCGCCGAGACGGAGTCGTCGAGCCCAGAAATGCGCAATTCGGCGCACTTCTGGGGTCTCGTCACTTTGACGACGCCCGGCTCAAAGAACTGGCGGAGTTTACTCGCCAGTGCTTCCGCCGCGTTGCCGCTATCCTTGCCCGGGATTTCGAGTACCCGGGCGCCCGCCTTCGAGGCTCTAACGTGAAGGGAGCCGATGCCAATGGAGGGGAGGTCAAGCCTCCTCCTGGCTTCCTTCATAACGCTCTCATAGTTGGCGCCTTTTTCTGAGGCCTCGGGCCCCAGAGTGAGAACAACAGCCGCGGAGCGCGGAGGGCGGAGCTTCCTCCTGGCCTCGTCGCTTGCCTTAGCCTTGGCAGCAGGTTTGCTGACCTTGGCCGCAGGCATGGGAGCGACGGTCGCCTTCTTTTTTTTGGCCTTCTTCGCCTTACGCCCCACCACCAGGGACCACGGTACCTCCGTGGGAGCTGGGGCGGGCGGCGCCTTAGGGGCGGCTGGGGCGGCCTTTTTGGCCCTCTGCTGTGAAGCGGGCGGCGCCCTGGTGGACGGTGCCTTTGCAGGCGGTGCCCTTGCGGATGCTGTCGTTGGGGAGGACGACAGCTCCGCCCTTCTCTTGTCCGCCGCATGCGTCGGCCTCGCTCGCTTCTCAGGGAGAAGGCGATCTTCAAGTCCGGCGAAGCGGGCATCGATTCTGCGCGAGAATATCTCCAGCGCCTTGCGCAACGTCTCTTCGACTGGCGTCGAGGCGCTGGCTGCCGGAGCTGGGGCAGGAGCATCCTTTGAGATCGTGGCGCGCAGCTCACGCATCTCCCTCTCCACGGCCTCCACCCTGACCCTGAGGCGGGCGTTATCAGCCCGGAGGGCTGCCGACTCCTCACTCACGGTGCGGCAGACGAGCTCGTCCGTTATCGCCGTGAGCGAGTCCACCGAACGGTTTAAGGCGGCCACGAAGGTACCCTTCAGGTTGCCCGAGCATTTGGCAACCCGTGCAATGTTTTGCAGGTCCTCCCTGGCCCGGTCCCTCAGGACCTCCGACGGCAAGGCCAAAGGCATCGGCTCCTGTGACGGCGGTAAGGCGAACTGCTGTGCTCGCCTACGCACCATAGCGTCGGCGAGTTCTTTCTCGGCCAGCAGCCGTAGCTCTTCCTTGCGCTCGGCCCTCGTCTTTGCGCTGCCGGTAAGCACGCTTTCATTGGGCACGTTTCCGCGCCCGCGTCCCGCCTTGGCGGTACGCTTTCTCAGCGGTCTGACCGCGGACTGAGGGTCCGAGTCAGACTGCGAGTCTCCCCCAATTCTTTTCCTGCGTCGGGCGGGGACTGCGGCGGCGGAGCGGAAACTCGACGCCGACATGTCGGAGTCCACGCCCTCTACGTCGCTCGGCCCCAGCGAGGCTACACTGCTCTGCTGCTGTTCCGCGTCCGACGTCATGGACGCCCGACGCACAGACAACCGGTCGAGCAGCACGACCGGTTGTCTCATCTCACCCTCCTCCACGCATGTGCCGGTAGTCAATTTCACATCGACCGGCCCGGACACCGGTCGACGCCGCTGGCTAGGCGGGTCACATTCGCCGCTCGTAGCTGATTTCACACTCGGGAGGCGAGCTACCCCCGAGCGCCCGGCGTTAGCGGGATCGCAAGACAAACTATTCTCATTTGTAGACTTTTCCATGTTTGTTTGTTTGGGAGGATACCTGCGGCCCTTTCCCAACAGGCCGCAGGAGCGCTTGGGACCGGGTTCCCCCCGGCCATGCAACCCATCGGCACGCCAACCTTAGGTTTCGGGTTATTTTTTATAGTGGTTTTCTTCCACGCGGCCCGACGCTCAGTGCGCCAGACCCCCGGCCTCGCGAGTGCGAGTTTGCGGGTTGCCCGACGGTGGCCTAAGCCACACGCCGCGCCCGCGGACCTTATTAGGTCCGCCACCACGAGCCGAAGCTCCGCTGGCCCATCTCTGGGCCCCTCAAAAAGCGCTCGTGAGCGCGCCACCACAGTGTCCGGGCGAACCGGACCGCCAGCTACGGCCGGCCGACTCTCTGCCCACGAGGAGTCGTGAGCGCTCCGCTACGGGCTCCCGCGAGGGAGGTCGCTCGGAATGCTCGCTTGTACGCCTTCTTGGTCCCCAAGGCCGAAGCCAAGGGTAAGCCCCCCCACCACGTCAAGGTCGTGGCGTACCCAGGGGGGGTCGCCTCAGTACCCTGTACCAAGACATCTAACGACTGATAACCGACAATTTAACGATCATGAAATTCATTGACTATGTATTGTAACTTTGGATTGCTATATCTCTGAGTATAAGCACTTTGGAGCATTATGATTAGGTTAAGGTAACTGCGTATACTCTATAGAATCATCGTTTAAATTTATTGGTCTTATTACAGGCCACACCCTGTATATAGAAATGCATCCTGCATAGTTTCTATGTTTGGATTTTTGGATGTTTTAAGTTTTAAGCATTAATATTTTCCTAATTTATTTATTACGAGGGATATAAAGAGTCATTCGGCGTATATTTTAGAAAACATCATTCAGCCGTTTCCTGTCAGGAAGAGCCCAAACATGGTATGTTTGAAAATGTTTATAATTTTTTTGCTAAACAAAGGTGATGGATGTGGTATATTTTTGAAATCAGCTCAAGGAGCCCTTTCATTTGATACCCCACTCGTTTGGTTTTTGAGGGATATAATATTTTAAAAAATTTAAGACGTCATAACTGGAAAATGTATCAGGTGGCGGATATCCACCCAAGTCTAAAACTCCTACTAAACTTTCCTGAAAAAAAAAAAAAAAAAAAAAAAAAAAAAAAAAAAAAAAAAAAAAAAAAATCTCCATACGCGAACTTTCCCACAGGACTGCAATTAGGTCCTGCATTAATATCTATAGACAAAAACTTAAGAGTTGCAACATTCCATCACAACGTAACATAAAAATTTATTCCAATCACAAACCATAAAGGTAAACAATGTCAAGCAAAACAGAAAATTTAGACATAAATTATGTAAAAGGTGAACCGTTAAAATGTCATTTGGGGCTACCCTTAATAAAAATATCCGGAGGCAAATAGTTAGGGGCATGACGTTAATAAAATCGATATGGCTTTAGTATATAATCTATTTCCCTAAATATCTGTTATAATACATTTTGGAGTTTAAATAATATTTTACACATAGAAAAAATAGAATAAAAGATTCAATAATGCAATATGTCTTTTTTAAATAACACGAACTTCGAAAAGGTCTTCACAAAACTAAAGTATTTTCAATCCACAATATTATGATATACTTAAACGTGACCAACAACTGATATTATATCCAATATTGTCTGTGCCATAAAAATTCCCATAAATTCATATCGACACTAAAACCCAAACGCATAAACACACCCGAGTGTTAGCACTTATACTCGTTACAAGGGAGAGGAAATATGTTAGAAGGGATAGTGTGGACTGACCTTTATATTTGATCGTAGAGGAACGAAGAAAAATTGATGCGTCCAAGAATGAAAATATTTTAATTTTAATATTTAATAAAAATAGAGACAGAAATTCACTTTGTGGAATGCAAGTGGGCTACAAACCTTGATAGGATGAAGAGTAAGGGACAAGGTGAGGATAAGGGATAGGTATAGGAATGAAGGATAGTATTCCTTACCTTCGTATCGAAACACAATAGCCCGCCACGTGCTATTATTTTGTGCTGAACTTCTGTAAATTAGTGGTTACTTCTGCTAAACTAGCTACCCAGTTTATTATAATAGTGCATCCATTTGTGGTAGTGTAAAAACATGATGTATCGTAACCTACAGCCTACACTGGACACGCTACTCTTACAAACAGTTAAGCAATTATCGAGTAGATCGACAGTGTATGTGACGAACCTTATCATACAAGAAAAGGATTACCTGATTTTCTTTCATAATATATTGCATTTACTTTATTATTCCTTTATTACTAAAATTTTCATCACATATATTTATATTATTTCGTATTAAATTATATAATAATATAAATCTAATAGATAATTTAATAGATAGATGTTAGATAAAGATTGGTATGTTTAATATGTTTCAATTCAGAGGAAGTAAATGTTCTATATTTGAAATTATAATGCCATATCCATTTGTAAGAAGTTTCTAGTGGAAAACCCTCGTATCTTTTGTGGTCATTTCCCAAATATTACCAGAATTGCTAAAATGCTTGGCCAAGATTCAATATTGAAGGCCAAAGGGTCACGTCGCTCAGGAAAGCTATTGTATAGAAATGGTTTTCATTGATTTACTAAATTGTTTACTTAACCGTCCTACTTGTTTATAGTTCAGAAAATATATTCATAATAGTTGGATTACTAAAACGTTTATAAATCAATATACAAAATAAATGGTTTGAAAAAAGAAATCTGTGCGCAATAATATTAATGTTTTTTTTAATTTCAGTTCACTTGAAAAAGACGTTAAATTTATAATCTATACCTACTAATATTATAGAGAAAAAAAAATTTATTTTTGTTTGTAATGTACAACTCAAAAACTACTAGACCGGTTTTAAAGTTCTTTTACCTATAGAAAGCTACATTATCAGCGAGTAACATATGCAATATTTTATAAAGCATCGCGGACGAAGTCACGTGCAACAGCTGTTCAGAAATAAAATAGGTCTTGTTTCATCATTCACTCGATCACTGACTGATTAATGTAGGGGACATGCTAAGAAAGATTTTTGTAAAATACAAGGTCCAGCCAGTAATCGAAATAATTAATTAACACGCATAGCGGTATGATACATGGGACGATTTTATCTAATAGTAGAATTTGCACCGCGCTATATGAAAAATATATCGATATCTATGCAGATTTTTTACTTTCAATGTTCTATTTTCTATTTAGCTACTAGCCTACCCGGCGAAAAATTCGTTCTGTACCTACAAAATATATGAGAAAATAAATTTAATTCACGATTTTCTTTCGTGAATATTTCTGATCTGACCTGCCAAATTTTTTAATCGTTCTCTCTCCCAAGTTTTCTTAGATCTTAAAAGCAATAAAATTTCTTAGTCTATAAAATATTTACGCCCTGTGGTGTTTCACACAATATTAATTTATGAACAAACTACATAAATATACATATATATATATTCATAAATACAAAATTTTTCCCGTGAGATTTATTTACATTAACATATAAAAAGTTTAAAACATGGTGCCGTTTGTTATGATTTCACGTCGGTTCATAAATTAAGCAACTTTTGTAGGCCGCAGCGTTTCTGATATTAAATTGCTAATTAACTTGGTCATAGTTAAATTAGTACGTAACAGTTGAATCGTAAAGACAAATTCTAAGTGATAATAAATGTATGTACTTAAGTTCAATTTTCACTTTAGTTACAGTCACGTAACATATGTAACTTAAAAAAAATAATTGCTAAATGTGTTGCTAAGCTCAAAACTTGAGAACGCCTGAACCAATTAAGCTAATTTATTTATTTATTTATTTCAAATATTCAAAGTCTGAGAAAAGTTCTTATAAAGAGAAATACGCTTTTGTTTAAAAATTTGTATCTCGTGTCGTATCTATCTAATATATATATAATTCTCGTGTCGCGGTGTTTGTTGCCAAACTTCTCCGAAACGGCTGGACCGATTTTGATGAAATTTTGTGTGCTTATCGGGTAGGTCTGAGAATCGGCCAACATCTATTTTCCATGCCCCTAAGTGATATTTTTTTGTATGGCAAAACAACGTTTGCCGGGTCAGCTAGTAATAATATATTAATATATGTTATATATTATTATATGGTTAATATTCTTAGATGCTAAAGTTTGTATGTTTGTTCCTCAATAACGCAAAAACTTCTGAACGGATTTGGATAAAATAGTTTATTACCTGGAAATAAGATACTTTTTATCCTGGAAAAATGTTCGGTTCCCGAGGGATCGTCTAAAAATATAAAAAATTCGGCGCCAGTGTCGTGACTGCGATAAGATGTGGTCACAGAGTTATAACTTATATATTTTTATGTATATTTCAACGCATACGAATTTATCCTTAAATTTTTAACCTTCCCTTAATTTCTAATCTTCCTTAAATTGCTGTTAAAACTCATTATTTCAATGATTGTTAAATAAATTAAAAGTTAAAAACCCAAACACTTATTAACTTAATAGACTGTTATGTCTCCGCGACGGCTTTCTTTTTAAACTTTTTAAATCTTTTTTTTTTTAAGAATGCGATGTAAAAAGTCACGTACATAGTGCTCGTTAAAAAAGTTGTCAGCGAAAGTCGGCTTTTTCGCTCGGTTACATAATAATTTATTAACTTGATTCCGTTAAGGCACGACGCGCCGCCAACACAACCTCGATCCTTACATTTCCTTATATATTTTTTACATGTGCATTATAAGCGCTATAGCTATAGCGATTCCTTCATCTAGATTTTGTGGTAAATTTAGGTTGCTTTTTTTTCTGCTTATGTTAAGGTCGTCATAGATGCTAACGGTCCCATTGATGAAAGATAGCTACCATAGCCTATAACACACACAACGCCACGAGTACTACAACTGCCGACCGTAGTAGGATCAAATATAAGGAACTATGAAGAGATGTGGAAATGGGCGCTGGCTTCCCTTATTCACTTAATGAAACACAACAGCACAAGTGCTGTTATTTCACGGTGGTAAGGAGGTCTGTAAGAAGGTGTTTTTGAGCATTGAATCTTTTTAATTGTCTGTGTACGTTCTCGATGGTCAAGCTATCTCCGTACCAAGTTTTATTCAAAGCGGTTCAGTTATTTAATAGCAAATAAGTAGGCAATAGATGGACTGAATAATTTCGCATTTATAAGTATTAATATAAAAATGTATAAAAATGTTAGTGATAGAACGACTTTAAAGTTTAAAAAGAAACAAGTCTTAAAAATACAACTTTTATAGAAAACCAATTAAATATTAATCGTGCGTACAAACGAACAGTTTAACTTTAACCTTTCACACTTCCCTTGCCTACATTTCAATTGCTTGGTTAAATCTAGACAGAAAGCAAAGAAAAACAACGCTCATACGGAAGTAACAAATTCAATTTCCTTTTGAAACTCTCTCGAGAAATGCGAATTTTCCCTTTTAAAAGTTGCCGGCAGATAGAAGTATGTAGGTTAGTTCGTTTGGGCTTCATAAGAAAGTTAGTGGATTTTTTAGGCGGATGAACTAACGTGAAGGAGCCTCCGGAACTTTTAATGTAATTTCAACTTTAGCATTTCCTTACCTTTTTAAATAAGAATAGTAAATTAACGTAGGTGGTGGGTAATACGAAAAGCTTTGAAACTATCAATCGAATTTACTTTAGTTATCCATATCTATATGTACATGCAAATCTTCTTCATTTATTTAAAAATCATCCGCCGTGCATTAATCTCGCAAAAACTCAAGAATGGCTATACCGATTTTAATTTGGTTTTCATTTATAGAAAGAGTAATAAACTGGGAAGGTTTATTATATATAAAAATTACATCCCCGGAAAAGCCGGGAGCGGGTCTTTAGTTATATAATAACACTGTCTGCTTCTGTCTGTTTCTCCGCTAATTTCTTATAAACCATCCAACGGATTTCCTTTTGTTTGTTGTGTTTATTTTGCGTTTTGCTTTTTGCACATTATACTACTGAGTGTCAGTTTTTACTAGGGCAAAGAGAGATAAATGGGGAAGATTTGTGTATATAATTTTAGAAAAAAAAAAATCATCCGTGCAAACAAAAAGTAGTTTTCTTCAGATCTATTTGGGACTTGATCGCTTTGTATTTGGTCTGAGATGAGAAGACTATTGAGGATTCGCTTTAGACCATTATGAAACTTGGACACTATACTATTTACGACTATAAGTATATATTTTTAAATGCCATATTGACTAAGTATAAATATAAATCTTTGCATACTTGCAACTGCACTACTTTTCTACTTGCAATTCAGCACAGCTTTTCCCGAAAATTGGAGCAAGCTCTTGACTTAAAATTCGTCGTCATATAATTTAACGGTTAACAAGTAACTTTAAATTTCTTAATTAAGATATACTTCGTTGCTCCATTTATACTACAAAATTATAGTATTATAATTTTATTATAGTTGTTGTTTTTATAGACAAAAAATGCGATCCAATATATTGACATCAATTTAAATACTACATTTAACAATACCTACATTTACATTTACTTTCTAACATCCTGTAGTATATTTACTAACATGCTATACTAATAGTATGGTAGTAATTTTAAATAGTAGGCCCGACATTACCCCGACATAAGCCGGGGGATCAATAAGTTGAAGTGGCAGTGGGCAGGACACATAGTACGGAGTGCTAATGGCCGAAAGTTCGTAATGAATTAATGTTCGTTCACAAAAGCAACAAAATCAGCAACGCAATAATGAACGAATATCGCACAAAAATCAGCGAAAACGTTTCATTAATCTTCGGCAACTTCGGCTGTAATTTATGGACAGTAGTTTTTTGAATTACCACTTGGTACGTTGCTAATGAGCCGTGTGCGCCTCGAGTGAACTTAGCGAGATTAGTGTGGCGCAAAGTATAGAGCGCACAACGTAATAGAATTGAATAATCATTATTAAGTTAATACATAATTTCATCGTTTTTTGTAAGACTTTATTAAGTTTAAATTTCTTTTCTCTTTCTTTCTCTTAGTGAAAGAAAGAAAGAACGAAAAACGTTTTATTCAATAACAAATACACAATGCAAACAAAACATGTTCAAAAATTGTTACACGAATGCGTTATGTTATGTTACGTTCTATTTTTTTGAATATTTTAGAATATCTGAAGTTTCAGAGAAAATGCCTACAAAATATTATTTAAAAAAAGAACAATATTGTTCTTTCCGTGTGTTGGAATTGTAAAAATTTAAATTTTATAATCGTTCATTCATAGCAAACTCCAGTCGTGTGCCGGAGAGCTCACGCAATTTTTTTTTAGGTGACAGGAGGAAATATCTTCTAAGACACCAGTCAAGCAACCGGTATAGTTGTAGGTTCTTACCCACTAAAAACCTCTCCTCTCTAGTACTTAGTGCCACGGGACCGTGCACCAGTGCCTCGACTCAAAAAGGGCCTAAATAATAAATTAACCGATTTTAATGAAATTTGGCACACAGATAATTAAATATCTGGATTAACTATAGAATAATTTTTATCTTGGAAAAATGTTAGATTTTAGTTCATCTTAAAATATAAAAAATTCGTCGCCACTCTCGTCAACAATGGCGGCACCACCGTCGTCACAGCGATAATCAGCGCTAATCACAGAGTTGTCTTAATCTTCATTTTTCAACGCAGACGAAGTAGCGGAACCAGCTAGTAATTAAATAATCCTTACACTTCTCATACTTCACCTTCTTCTATGGCAAAGTTCGTGAGCCACAAGTTGTTTCTAGCTAAGTTTTGGTCGTGTATAAATTTTCCACGGCGTGTTAATGCGCCGACGACTTTCATGAAAGTTTCCTAACGTGACTATGTGAAAAATACAGGATTTAATCTTATCTACATTCGTATTTTGATTTTAAAAAATTATCAAAATTAACTGAAATTATTAACATTTTCATTATGGAACATATTTTAACTACGAGTATCATCATCTCAGCCGCAAGACATCCACTGCTGGACATAGGCCTCCCCCATAATTTGCCAATAAGACCGTTCAGAAGCAGCCTGGATCCTCCGACGACCCCAATCAAACTACGCCTCGACTTATTAAAATATTTACTAGTAAAAACTTCGAATTGAGTAGTGAAAGGGTGTAAAAACAATTCTGGAAAAAATAAAAGCAGGATGAAGTCACATTTCACACATAAATAAACTTGAAAACTAATATTTTTAATAAAAATAAACAAAAATTTGAGGTTATACGGCTTACGCACGCATGGTGTCCGCCAAATTCTGTCTATAGGGGAGCGGAGGGTATTACCGTACGGAGTGTATTACCGTACATGAACATTTTCGATGAAAACAACTTAAATTATATTTCTATTTCACTTTAACGTATAGATTGAAGCATATTACGAACACACTGAAGTGATCGCGTCAGTCAGTCACGTGAGGTGGCCATGACAGTGTGATGTTTGTTTTGCTGCCGCTTGTTATTAAATTATATTTCTGAAGAATTAAAGGTAAGTCCAATAATTTAAGATATTCTTATTCAGTATTTATGTGATTGTATTCATAATTTCTTAGTTAATGCTACCTATAAACCTTTTTATTTTAATTAACTTAGGTATTTTATGAATTAACATTTTGTGTGCATAGGTGCATGCGGCTATAATCCGTACATACAAATTTTCGGTTCGGTATTACCCGAAACTGTACGATATTACACTATATAGTTTCGTACTGGTGTTCTATTTGCAAAACTTATGTTTACAGATGGTGCCAGTGCTACCAACAAAAAAAAGTGTTGCTATTCTCTTCGAAAAATGAAAGCTGCAGTGGAAAAAGTCCTTGGTGGTGATAAACTACGTCCTACTGCTGCCAAATTCGGAGTTCCTGTGATGTCGCTTCATAAACAACGATGTGACCATTATTTTGACTAATAAACCAAATTAAATAAACCAAATTGGCTATTTTCTTTTTATAAATAGTGTACGATAAGACCCGAAGTGATGTACGGTATTAACAGAACCCTTCGGGTTATTTCGTACTTTCACTTTTTCAGAAAATTTTATGTTGCTCTTTTACTTATGACTATAATATTTTTTTAAGTTCGTAAGTATACGTAGATATATGTAAACTATCGAAAACCAAAAACATTAAAAAAATACTCAACACATTTTACCTGATATTCGCGTCCTCGCTTAGGTGTACGACAATACCCTCCGCTCCCCTAGTTCTTATTTGGTCTGAGGTTGAGTATTGAATTAAAATTTAGATTAAAAAATAACTATCGATATAGTGGACTGTAAGTATATTTCTTCGTGTGTTTTTACAAACATATTTATATTAACTGAAATTATATAATCACTGAAAATTGAATAGAAACTAAGTATATCATTATTAGTTAGCGCCATCTTTAAATATATTAAGAAACATAGTAAATAACATAAATTTGATAGTAAATGGCTCAAATGGTAGAAGAGTTCTAGAATGGAGGCCATGAGTTCAGGGTGGTTAGCCCTTCGGCCAGGTAGTCAGATAACCTGAAGGGCTATCTGTCCCAATGGGCGGCTGGATGCATGGTGGCCAGCCTTGTTAGAAGCCTAAATCCAGTGCAGAAAAACAGGCTGATGATGATGGTTTAACGTAAATATTTTGTAGTTATAACACTAATTAAATATAACAATGCGTTTGAACAAAGTATGAAAATTAGAAGCAGGTAGAAACAAACAAATTCCTCTTTTACTTTCTTTAGTGGGTACCAAATGTCGTTCATTGGAGTGAACAAAGGTTAGACGTCGTGTTACATATATTCATGAAGGACAACACGGCGTTGGGTTATTCATAAGTTGGCTAGATTTAGGTTACAATGAGTTTAAAAAGATGAACTATTTTTAAAAAAAAGCACAAGTCAAATAAAAGTGGGTAAATTAAAAGGACAGGTAAATTTGTATTTTAGGAAAAAAATAATGCTTATTTAATCATAATAAACAAGTGAGCCGCAAGGATATTTATTTGTTCGTAGTTTATTGACAGTGTTCAACTTTTTTATCTAGCTAGCTTATATAAAAAATATATTATATATTTTAAAGTAAGTCAGAAGTATTTAATTCTAATGTCTAACTTAAAAGTTTCCGTGTACCCACTATTAACTTTATACAGAAACATTTATATTTTTTTAACACACCAGTTCTAGTCACGTGATCACCGTGAAGTTTATGATTATATGTAATACTAGCGGTCCGCTCCCGCCTTCGCCCGGAGTGCATTTTTTTTTTACGTAAAAACCTTCCCTGATTATCCCTCTATCCATGAGTGAAGACAGAATTAAAATCGGTCCACCCGTTCTCGAGTTTTGCGCTTAGCAACACATTTAGGGATTCAATTTTTATATTATAGATATATAAAAACAATTTTCTAATTTCATGTCATTCTTCCCCTGTAAATTTGTTAATAATATTTTATTATATTATTATTATTATAACAGCTACCAAGTGTAAGTTTTGTGAAACTCACATGTTATTTAAATACTTTCTGGCTATACTATACATATACATTATATTTATACTGATTTCTACAAAATATGCAGCTCGCGTTATGTTCAATTACTTGGAACAAACTTAATGTGCGCTTTGACTTTTTAAATTGTGCGTACATTTTTGCGTTCAGAATTTCTAATGTCGACATATTGGGATGCGTATTTTCGTAATGCTTGATAACTTTTTTATTACGACTTACACTCTCTTTTAAGTTTTGTAACACTTATAGGATTTATACAAACAAAAACTTGGTTTCTTTGGATTTTTCATTCTTTTATTAATTTCTTTAATATACGACTTCGTCTCGTGAAAGAAAAGAAAAAATAGTTTTAACCTGGTTCGAGCCTGCCAAATTGTTCCTGCATTTTTCCTTTTTGATTATATTATTGTCGCTAGCTACGCATTCCTCAGGAATTCTAGCGATATTCTAAGGCACAACAGAGAGGAATGATTCCTCTCTGTTGTGCCTTAGAACATCGCGTGAAGCATCGTCCTTCCTGCTAGCCTTTATAATAAAAAAATATGTAAATCTATAATATAAAAATGAATCCCTAAATGTGTTGCTAAGCGCAAAACTCGAGAACGGGTGGGCCGATTTTAATTCTGTCTTCACTCATGGATAGAGGAATAATCAGGGAAGGTTTTTACGTAAAAAAAATGCACCCCGGGCGAAGCCGGGAGCGGACCGCTAGTCTATAATATAAAAATGAATCCCTAAATGTGTTGCTAAGCGCAAAACTCGAGAACGGGTGGGCCAATTTTAATTCTGTCTTCACTCATGGATAGAGGGAAGGTGTTTACGTAAAAAAATTCACCCCGGGCGAAGCCGGGAGCGGACCGCTAGTATCTTTATAAAAAATTTAAAAAAATATAAAAGGACAACTATGGATATAATGGAGGTTTCTTTCCGATTCGGTTGCAGATTCGTTTAATTTAGTTTGACTAATAAAAAGTAATTGTAAAAGCTTTTATATATAAATAAATAAACTAATATATGTATTTTCTTTTATAGTTATAACCGACCTAAGCAACCCTAAGCATCGGTAGGTATTTATAGGGCACGTACCACGTCATTATTACGATATATGGGAAAATCTCACGCCTATACGTGATTTATGAAGCTTACCTTTCCAAATAACTACGGGTTATAAATCACAAACATTACGATCCGTTTGTGAGAGAGCTCCACCAACTACATTTAGGTGATTGTAATTCTTGCTATGATACAGTATAGCATTCGTTTTAAATATCTGATTATTTAATCTTAACTAGTCAGTTTAGTGTGCGTTATCGATGAAGATTTACTTGTCATTTTTATTATCACTGAGACTTTTTTCTAGAAGGTTTTTATTTATTTATAATTCATTTAAATTAAATCCGTAGGCTAATCAGAATTTCACCGTAATTGCTTTGGGCAATTAATGTAGGTTGAAATCGCTCTTAACTTTAATTGTACTTAGCCGTGTGAAGTCAGGTGGGTCCGTAGTCTAATTAATTTTACCTACAGCTTCGCTAGAAATCACTTTAGACATGATATACCCACAGAAAAAAAATATAAATACCAATCATAATCATAGTAGATGTCATAAATTTTATTCGTAAATAATAAGACAAAGTAATAATGGAATTTTTATGTTCCCGTCGCGTTATAGTTTTCTTTTCATCGAGTGAGGCATTCTGAACAAACAACCCGAAATACTAACTACTAACTCAAATACTAACTAGGAAAATTAGAATAATTGATCAATCTTTCAATAACTTGTATCTATAATTTAATTTATTTAGGTTAATAATCCAGGAGTTACGTATAAAAAATTGTTTTAATTAAAAGACACGCGCACTTTTTCATAAACACGCTCGGGCTTCTAAACGCCGATTTTATAAATCCAATTTTATAAACCTATTTTTTAACAGGCTCCATTTTGAAATATGGAGCAAAAGGGACAGACGGTCTGTCTGGACATCTCATTCCACATTAATTAAGTCTGTAATGGCTAAAAGAATTTATTTTTGGTATATTAATCCAATGTGTAATTTTTTTTCCATTGAATTTACTGAGTTATGTACCTGATAAGGAAATATTGAAAAGACGCTATTCAAAATCACTGTAAAGGAAGCGACAAAATGTCACTATAAGAAGTATTACATGGTTCCCAAAGGAGAATGAATGTAATAAAAAACTGTTACAATAAAGGAATATGAATTAATTTGATATGTGGCTTGCTTTCTGGCCCTTATCCTAAAAAGGGCTGTTTGCCTTAACCTTATGTTAAGTTCGACGGACAGAATGTCGGACTACTTGATGGTAGGTGGCTACCGTCGCCTTTAAAACAAGCAACGCCACAGGTTCTGTAAGGGCGTTCGACCAAAGTAGGACCAAGGATAACGAATTAAAAAGGAATGAGAAAAAAAGGAATGAGCTCTGGCGTCCGTTACTCACTGAAACACAACAGCACACATGCTATCATTTCAAGATATTAGTCTTCTGTAAGGAGGTGGTATGCTACCGCTAGGTGGGCTGACCAAATGAATAACTCCGAAACGCAGTATGCTCTGCCACTACTTTTCAGATCCAGACCAGAACCAACTTTGGAAAAATTCATTTTGGAAAAATTCAACTTTGGAAAGTTGGCTCTGTCGTAAATCGAACCCGGGAACCCTGAGACAAAGCGTCAAAGCAAGCACCTTAACCACACGTCCAACAGGCTAGTCAAAAGTAAAAAGTTTGAAGAATAGTAAATATACTAATTAATCCACAAAATATCAATTGTTCTTGTAGATATACACATAGACATGTAGATCACGTAGGTAAAAATAACAAGAAATAACATATTGCTAAAATGGAACTCCAATAAAAAGGGCGTTTTGTACATATGAGCTCGTCCCGAATGTTTTGCCCGCAAGCTACAGTGCGCCTACATTTTACTAACAAGAAGGTATAGATAAATTTTCATGTTTCTAAAAATGTGTTTTCTTTGTTTATAAAAACAAATTATACCTATTACGTCATTGTAAGGCTGTATGTATGCTATTACTTTGCGCATACATTATAGCATGCGTAATCGTAATAATATTATAGGTAAATGCGATTTTTTTTATCTGGATGTTTATTACTCAATCTCACAAAAACGGATTTAGATGTTTGTCACACAGATAGTTTATAACCTGGATTAACATATAATATACTGCTTACAATGGAAAAATGTTAGGTTCCTGTGGGATTTCCAAAAACAATCTACAGCACTGACAGCAGACACGAAGTCGCACGTACTATAAACACTTAATGATAATTTTATTTGAGTCAAACTCCATATAGCAGTGATCTCAAACTTGTCTCGAACCAAACCACGTAATAAGGGTTGTCTGGCCGACGAGATTAATTAACCATGAAGAATAGAAGGCCTAACTTACTAAACTGCAAAAGTGTTAAACTGAATAACTAGCAAGCTATAAATATTACAGTAGTGGTTCATTTATAGATTGATCAGAATGGCAATCGTGTGGCATTGGAGTTTACAAAAAGCTATGAGGTGGTCATGTGACTAAGGGAATTAAATTAGCGACTTTAAACGAAGTGAAGTGTGCTAAGTATATTAAGTATATTTGTTGCGTAGTTTATAAAACCACCTTGCTATAGTTTATTTTATTTTATTTTATTTTACAGAAATCTTCCTTCAGTAAGAAAGAATTCTAATTAACCATTTCTTAAAATGAAACATTATTACACATGTATATGAAAAAAATTGCAATGTTATACAGTTCTATATAACAAATAAATTTTGAACGTATATTTGTTCATAAGTCTACTCTCCGACAACATGCTGGCAACACTGTTGGATTATTGAATTGTGTCCGTAATCTGTGAACCATATAATCTGTTTTTACAATTTTGTGGTCTGTGCACGGTCTGTTACTCTGTGTCTTTGAGTATTAGTGTTTTATGTTCTGTGTCTCACGTCACACGCTTGTCACGCACCGCACGCTCAAGCCACGATCAGAATCACATGTTTTTATTTACAAATTACTATAAACTTCTTTTTCGAGTTTTTCGTTTCTATTAATTGAAATAATTTATATCGGGTGTTTAAATTTAGAAAAGTAATAATCAAAATAATTCGTCATATAGCAAAATAATAAGTCTCCCTTTTATTAAGTGATCAAAATGAAAATTTCGGAGGTTTGTGGTACATAAATATTTTGTCAAAGCAAATGAATAAAATTTATAATAAATATGAAAACAATATAAATTTATTACATTTTTCTATGGTCAAAATTAACAGCCCCAATACAATAAATTAGAATGTTCTTTTTTTTTCAGTTACCTGGTGACGATGATTCGGGTCCTACTTGTCGTACTTACGTTTTTCAAAATGAAAGTCACACTTTAGGAAATGCTTTAAAATGTATCATAAGTAGATAGTAAGTATAGTACATAATGTTTTCCTAGATTGCACCTAAATATTTGTCATGGTTGATAACTGTTTTACTAATTTTATTTTTATGCATTGCACCAATCTGAACAAAATAGATATAAATCACAAAAAATAAACTATATACTTAAAAACAATTATTTGGGAAGCTTTATGTTATAACTTTCAGTCCATTCTATTGAGTTGTTGATATATATATTTGATAGTGTTAAAGGACAATGTATGGTTTTACTTTCTTATGACTGTAGAATTCACTACCTGAATGATAATGATGAACAATTAAAAATATGTTTTCTTTTTGTATTTTTCAGTGAGGATGTCCAGTTTTGTGGTTACACTGTTCCCCATCCCGCAGAAGACAAACTACATTTTAGAATACAAACACAAGAGACTGCAGCACTAGAAATTTTAAAAAGAGGTCTAAAAGATTTAGAAAAAGTTTGTGATTATACTATAGACTTATTTGAAAAAGAATTAAATGATTTTAATAAAACATAAATATTGTTGGTCTTAAAATGTGTACATTCTTTATATTAATTTTTTATACAACCCAGGAATCTGTTAAAAATCAATTGTTTGAGAAACCAATAGTTGGGTAGTATGTGATACTTTTATGTTAAATTGATTGAAATCATAAATTTATACCCATTGATAATATTTGATTTTTATGGTTATAAAAAATCAAATAGCCTATTTTTGATGGGTTTGATTTTTTATAAAATAAAATGTGAAATTTTTGAGATAAGATTTTTCTTTCTATTTTCTCATCTATCTTAGTAAATATGAATTATAAAGAAGTTTTATATTCATAAGATATAGAATTGCAGAACAAAAAAATAATTTTTATTACAAAAAAAATAGTATATTTATGTATTACATACATATACTGTAGAGGTAGGTAGGTACTTAATAGCCCTTAATTCATCAGGCATTCATAAGTAAAAAGTAGGTTTAATTATGTTTATAAATTTGTAAAACTAGATTTGGTTCAATAAAATTTGTAAGAGAACATTGGTAACATTGCTCCTTAGCTACTGAATCTATATTTTACTCACAAGTATAAGTGTTAATTATTGGAGTTTATAATAATAAAAACACATAATTTCGTCTCTCAATGAAATTATAATTAAATTTTGTATTATAATAAATATTTTTTTTAATTTCCTATTAAACCGAGTTCCGCTTTTCCAAATATTCTCTATCAGTGATTTTACCTGTGCTACGGTTTCACGTCGTCAACAAAACAGCAGTTTTGATATGTTAGTGCAAATTATTGAGAAAAATGACGAACAGGAGTGGTCCCAACAGAGACCCTTGAGGGATGCCGCTAGGGACAACCGGTCAGCCTGAAATGTAATTGCTGACAAAGTTCGTTAAAGAGAACAAGATTCGACCCTGTAGTGTAGATCGTCTCTGATGGAAGTCAAAAGTTGAAATAATATACAGATTAGATATTGGCCCATAATTACAAATAGCAGCTTTAGAATCTTTTTTAAGGACAGGTGTACCTAATTGTTTTGCAGATTGTTGGTATACATCCACTATCAATGGAGAGTGAGTGGAAATAATTTGAAAAAGCCTCATCTATAGGTACTAATATTTTATAGAGAAAAGATTTGATAAGGTAAATTGATGTCAAAATATTATAATAATATTTATTTTTAAAATAACACTATTTGAAACATAAGATGAGAAAAATTGTGATTAACTTGTTTAATTTTTAATCTTCCACGCGTCGATCATATACTTAAGTCAAATGAAGAACAAATCACACCCCATTTGGACCCAAGACAACACTGGGGTCACTTTGGAACCTTCGATTTCACACCATCTCACTGGAATCTCTGCTATTGGAATGTTCAGTTCTTGTACTATGCACAAGGAGCTCTACATGAAACGCCCTAAAAATTACAAAAAAGCTATAGTTAAAAATTATAAACTATTTTTTAATTTAATATAATGAAGTAAGATTTTCTATTAAACCTAAACACGCTATATCTGCTGTAAGTTTCTGAGGAGTTGGGTATCCCGCAGACTACTTGATGCTGCAGCATCAGATCAAAGTTATCATTTCATTGAAATACCACCGAAGCAACGGTATACCAAATTTCAACATGTCGAAGTTAGTGAAAACCCTTCGTCAACTAGTTATTGAGCTGATGGTCTTCAAACACCTGAAGGAATCTTCATAAACTATAGCTAAGAATCATCTTGATCATAGCTTTCAGAAGAAAAAAAAAGGATCAAAATCGGTCCATCCTTTTGGGAGTTATGATTCCATAGACATACACACAGATACATCCATACACACAAACACGGACACATACGTCAAACGTGTAACACCCCGTTTTTGTGTCAGGCGTTAAAAAGTAGCATAAATGTGAAATATTTAATAATGCAAAGAAGATGAGGCCAACGATGGCGTGAGCTCACTCAGATATTAACTCAAACTTAAAAAAAGATTTGAGTTATATAAGCTCTGAAACACACAGTTCCAATCCTTGGCAATGAGTATTATGGTATTAAAAAAATAACAGGCATTAAAATTTAAAATCTGTCAATATCTAGAAGAAATTGTCAATGGTTAGAGAGCAAATTGGTTGGTTCCATCTGCTGAAAAGTCGTGTTCAGATTGTTAAACATATTTAAAAGTAAACGGATTCTTTGGAACCAGGTTCTTTAGAAGATAAAAGGCACAAATGTGAGCATCCACCATTTATTCTACATTTGTTGCTACATGTAATATGCCAATTTCAACATTTTAAGTTCCGATATAATTAATCTACAACTAAGTTATGAATGAGAAAGTTTGTGACTGTGTGACACTTCATTAAAATTGATTTGTATTGTTAAAAAAAACCAAGGCAGTCATAGTAAATAAAAAACAAAAATTAGGATGTAATGTTTATTTAATGGGCCAAACTGGTAGTCTTATCTGAAAATAAGCAGGGCAAAATTAGCAAGTATTCCAACAAAAAAATATTTTTTTTTAATTTGGGCAGATATCAGACGTGTTTACAAACTTCATTGAGTAATCTCAGAAGTACCGCAAATGTAATAAATCATTTTTCATCACATAAATTGTAACAGAATTTAAAATTATCTTGGAAAGAAATTGTCAGCAAAACTAAAGTATGAGATCACCAGTGTTTACCTGAAAAGAACGAAAACTAAATTAGTTAAAAATACAAATAAAAAATAAAATAACAACATTAGAAACAAATCAGACGTGTTAACAGACTTCATTGAGGTTTATCTCAGTATGAACCGCAAATGTCATAAATCAGTTTTCATCATGAATGTACAGAAAATATGCAGAAATTTTTAAATAAAATAAAGCCCCTTTTAAAAAACAATTACTTACTGTAGAAATTTTAATACAGTAGAACAGTACTATATTTCACTGTGAAAGTGTCACTAACAT
This sequence comes from Synanthedon andrenaeformis, assembly GCA_936446665.2. Classification (NCBI taxonomy): domain Eukaryota; kingdom Metazoa; phylum Arthropoda; class Insecta; order Lepidoptera; family Sesiidae; genus Synanthedon; species Synanthedon andrenaeformis. Next base: position 3,130,295 of record OW387781.2, on the reverse strand, counting down.
CTTGCCAGAGATTTATGGAGACTCCTTGGGTCATGCAAAAAGAAAAAAAGAACTGCAAATTTAAGAAGCTACAAAGTGGGCTAAAACAGTAGTCAAGTCGACAACCCGCTATAGTACAAAGAGACAAGGATATATAGAACATGCTCATATGACCTCAGGAAAGTGGCCCACAATAGCACACAACACTTGAAAAAACCTGGACGAGGCCTTTGTGCCAAAAGGACACGCTAAGAGGCCTGCTGTGCATTTAAGATTGTTCTATATAGTTGATGCTCTTTCTTTTAATAAATAATAGTTTCGAAATTGGAATATTTTAGCTGAATCTAATTATAATTAATAGTTGTATTGTATGATAGGCTATATGACATTTTAAATTATTGGGGGAACTTATTACTTGGGTCACTGTTGTAGTCAAGAAATAAAATATTTTAATAAATATGAAAAAAAATACCTATTTTAGACTTCAAAGTTTAAACTTTGAACTCCGAGTAAGGAGACTTTGTAAGAGGAATGTCCCGCCACAAATCTGGTGTCAAGTAGGCATATGTTTTAGCAATAGCAGCATAAGTAGCCTTTGCAAAGTTGCCGAGGGTGCCAGTGGAGCCCCGAGCAGATGTGTAGCAATCCTGAACACCAGCCATCTGAAGAAGTTTCTTGGGAACTGGGGCTGACACAATACCGGTTCCACGAGGGGCTGGGATCAACCTCACAGTTACCGAACCACACTTTCCAGTGACCTGAAAAATAAATCACACCTTGTTATTAATTTTGAATGACAATTAAAGGTAAACTAATGCATAAAAGTTTTAGTCAGACGTGTTAACAGACTTCATTGAGGTTCTCAGTAGTACCGCAAATGTATTGATTTGGTTTTCATCATTATGGGCTTATAACCTAACTACTTAGCATCATGTACTGTGTCAATTGGAAAATATTTGTGTGGCTCCTTGTGGCAAAGCATAACTATCTTCGGAAGTCATAAACTGGGAGAGCCTATATGGTGAGTAACCACACTCTTACAAAGACCACCTCGAAAGAACATAGATAGCCCATTGCTCACATTGCTTGTTTATAGGAGTCGGTAGACACCTACAATTATCATTATCATAATATTTACTTTTCTACGCTTTAAGATCAGGCCAACAGCTACTTGTAGTCTGAATAAATATGTTTAAAAAATTACCCTTACCTTGCAAGGTACTGTATGAGGTTTGCCAATCTTGTTACCCCAGTAGCCTCTTCGGACAGGCAGCACAGACAACTTGGCGAGAATGATAGCACCGCGAATAGCCGTGGCCACTTCCTTACTGCATTTCACTCCGAGACCAATATGCCCATTGTTGTCCCCGATGGCCACAAACGCCTTGAAGCGTGTACGTTGACCAGCCCGGGTTTGCTTCTGCACAGGCATGATCTTCAACACTTCGTCGTTGAGAGACGGGCCGAGGAAGAAATCGATGATCTCGAACTCCTTGATGGGCAGGGAGAATAGGTAGATGCTTTCCAGTTTGTCGATTTTTCCCTCTTTCACGAGGCGTCCCAGTTTGGTGACGGGTATCCATTCCTTCTGGTCTTCCTTGCCACGGCCACGTCCACGGCCGCGACCGCGTCCACGTCCACGCGGACCACCGCGGCCACGGTCGCCACCGCGAGAACCAAACCCACCTCGGAATCCCCCACGTCCACCGGCTGGAGCTGCGTCCGCCATTCTGGAAATTCACATTTCGCCTTACTCATTGAGCATAAAATCTACAATCTACATTTCAATTTGCACTAAGTAAACACGTGGAAAGTATGAGCGGTATAGGTTATAATCATGTAATAACATCGTAAACTAAACGGAAATATATTAAACAAAAGACATTGAAGCAAGTAAAAAGGCAATAACATATAATCGAAAAACAGTTAATTCAAAACTGGAATTATACAAAAATAAAATCTTCTTACGTTGCAACGTGAGTACGAAAGGATAGTAAATTAGTAAAATAGAAAATGGCCGATTTTGATTTGTCAAATTATTTTGACTTCACTCGACTTCACACTTTTTTTTTGGAATTTTATAGCCTGGTAACTAGATTTTTAAGCCAATTCAGTGCAATGAGGAAAGAAACTATGGAGACGCCATATTCTTCTATACACACTTGTGCTTATACATTTATTGCTGAAATCGATGTAGTAACAATCAAATATATATTTATCTCTTTCTAACTAATAGGTCATTGCGTATGGTAAGCGAGATAACATTATGTGTGTTTTTACTAATTATGGCAACATCACAAATACCATATACGTAAATTGATGCCATATTGCCGCAAAGTATGGCGGAATTGGCACCCAGAGTGAATTTTAGGTATTCACTCTGGGTACCTAAAATTCACTCTGGGTGCCAATTCCGCCATACTTTGCGGCAATATGGCATCAATTTACGTATATGGTATTTGTGATGTTGCCATAATTAGTAAAAACACACATAATGTTATCTCGCTTACCATACGCAATGACCTATTAGTTAGAAAGAGATAAATATATATTTGATTGTTACTACATCGATTTCAGCAATAAATGTATAAGCACAAGTGTGTATAGAAGAATATGGCGTCTCCATAGTTTCTTTCCTCATTGCACTGAATTGGCTTAAAAATCTAGTTACCAGGCTATAAAATTCCAAAAAAAAAGTGTGAAGTCGAGTGAAGTCAAAATAATTTGACAAATCAAAATCGGCCATTTTCTATTTTACTAATTTACTATCCTTTCGTACTCACGTTGCAACGTAAGAAGATTTTATTTTTGTATAATTCCAGTTTTGAATTAACTGTTTTTCGATTATATGTTATTGCCTTTTTACTTGCTTCAATGTCTTTTGTTTAATATATTTCCGTTTAGTTTACGATGTTATTACATGATTATAACCTATACCGCTCATACTTTCCACGTGTTTACTTAGTGCAAATTGAAATGTAGATTGTAGATTTTATGCTCAATGAGTTAGGCGAAATGTGAATTTCCAGAATGGCGGACGCAGCTCCAGCCGGTGGACGTGGGGGATTCCGAGGTGGGTTTGGTTCTCGCGGTGGCGACCGTGGCCGCGGTGGTCCGCGTGGACGTGGACGCGGTCGCGGCCGTGGACGTGGCCGTGGCAAGGAAGACCAGAAGGAATGGATACCCGTCACCAAACTGGGACGCCTCGTGAAAGAGGGAAAAATCGACAAACTGGAAAGCATCTACCTATTCTCCCTGCCCATCAAGGAGTTCGAGATCATCGATTTCTTCCTCGGCCCGTCTCTCAACGACGAAGTGTTGAAGATCATGCCTGTGCAGAAGCAAACCCGGGCTGGTCAACGTACACGCTTCAAGGCGTTTGTGGCCATCGGGGACAACAATGGGCATATTGGTCTCGGAGTGAAATGCAGTAAGGAAGTGGCCACGGCTATTCGCGGTGCTATCATTCTCGCCAAGTTGTCTGTGCTGCCTGTCCGAAGAGGCTACTGGGGTAACAAGATTGGCAAACCTCATACAGTACCTTGCAAGGTAAGGGTAATTTTTTAAACATATTTATTCAGACTACAAGTAGCTGTTGGCCTGATCTTAAAGCGTAGAAAAGTAAATATTATGATAATGATAATTGTAGGTGTCTACCGACTCCTATAAACAAGCAATGTGAGCAATGGGCTATCTATGTTCTTTCGAGGTGGTCTTTGTAAGAGTGTGGTTACTCACCATATAGGCTCTCCCAGTTTATGACTTCCGAAGATAGTTATGCTTTGCCACAAGGAGCCACACAAATATTTTCCAATTGACACAGTACATGATGCTAAGTAGTTGGGTTATAAGCCCATAATGATGAAAACCAAATCAATACATTTGCGGTACTACTGAGAACCTCAATGAAGTCTGTTAACACGTCTGACTAAAACTTTTATGCATTAGTTTACCTTTAATCGTCATTCAAAATTAATAACAAGGTGTGATTTATTTTTCAGGTCACTGGAAAGTGTGGTTCGGTAACTGTGAGGTTGATCCCAGCCCCTCGTGGAACCGGTATTGTGTCAGCCCCAGTTCCCAAGAAACTTCTTCAGATGGCTGGTGTTCAGGATTGCTACACATCTGCTCGGGGCTCCACTGGCACCCTCGGCAACTTTGCAAAGGCTACTTATGCTGCTATTGCTAAAACATATGCCTACTTGACACCAGATTTGTGGCGGGACATTCCTCTTACAAAGTCTCCTTACTCGGAGTTCAAAGTTTAAACTTTGAAGTCTAAAATAGGTATTTTTTTTTTCATATTTATTAAAATACTAGCTGACCCGGCGAACTCCGTTTCGCCACCAGATGGCTTCGTTCGTTCGGAAATTTTTCCTGAATTTTCTTTGCTATAAACCTCACGGAGCCCGAGACCTTTCCAACGAATGCAAAACCGTGGAAATCGGTTCGTGCGTTCTAGAGTTATAGCGTCAGGAAGGAAAACCCGACTTATTTTTATATAGTAGATTTTATTTCTTGACTACAACAGTGACCCAAGTAATAAGTTCCCCCAATAATTTAAAATATCATATAGCCTATCATACAATACAACTATTAATTATAATTAGATTCAGCTAAAATATTCCAATTTCGAAACTATTATTTATTTTAAAAAAAGAGCTCAAATTATATAGAACGATCTTAAATGCACAGCAGGCCTCTTAGCGTGTCCTTTTGACACAAAGGGCTCATCCAGGTTTTTCCAAGTGTGTGCTATTGTGGGCCGCTTTCCTGAGGTCATCTGATCATGTTCTATACTGTCATCCTTGTCTCTTTTTGTATTATAGCGGGTTGTCACTTGGCTCTACTGTTTTATGTCCACATTGTTCAATTTCGTAGCTTCTTAAATCTGCAACTTTTTTTTGTTTCTTTTTGCATGACCCAAGACTCCATAAATTTCTTGCAAGATGTTAGTGACACTTTCACAATAAAATGTAATACTATTCTTCTGTATTAAAATTTCTACAGTAATTGTTTTTTAAAAGGGACATTTTTTATTTAAGAACTTCTGAATATTTTCTGTACATTTTACATTTATGATGAAAACTGATTTATGACATTTGCGGTTCATACTGAGATAAACCTCAATGAAGTCTGTTAACACGTCTGAATAGTTTCTAATGTTAAATTATTTTATTTTTATTTGTATTTTTTACTAATTTAGTTTTCGTTCTTTTCAGGTAAACAATGGTGGTCTCATACTTTAGTTTTGCTGACAATTTCATTTCCAAGATAATTTTAAATTCTGTTAGAATTTATGTGATGAAAACTGATTTATTACATTTGCGGTACTTCTGAGGTTACTCAATGAAGTTTGTAAACACGTCTGATATCTGTTGTAATTAAAAAGAAATATTTTTTTTGTTGGAATACTTGCTAATTTTGCACTGCTTATTTTCAGATAAAACTACCAGTTTGGCCCATTGAATAAACATTACATCCTGATTTTTGTTTTTTTATTGACTATGACTGCCTTGGTTTTTTTACCAATACAAATCAATTTAATTGAAGTGTCAATAACTACCAACTGAATAAAACATTGCTTCTGGTGGTCATATTATTATATTCAAAATTTCAGATTTTAAAACAGCATAATATTTGATGGTAACGACTTATTTTGTACATTCAATTGTAACAATTTCAGCATGTTGTCTACTTTTGTCATGTATACCATACGGAAAAGTTTCTATGCCATGACATGCAGCACCATACTGTCCATTTTTAGATACTGCGATAACTGCTCCCATAAATGCTGGGTAATGTTCAGCTATCCTCTTTATAGCCGATTGGGCAGCGTCAGATGGTGATGACCCTCTTCGCATTTCTTCTACAGTTAGAAAGCTGTTAATAAAAAAAAATAACTACATACATACATAAATTATCTTTCAAAAACACAAAGGGATAAAAATATGGTAGCTAAGTATATGTTACTAGCCTAAATGCTATAAGACTTAATTAGTTTGGCCTACCTATTGTTGCAGTAACAAACTAAACATGTTTGAAATAGGTATGCTAACGACAAAGGAAGGTGACATTACAAACCGACATTTGAAAATTATGATGATAACGGTGGTCAGTTATAAACACTAATGAGATAAAGGATAACTTGAAAGTTTGTGATTTATTATTTTTAATTAGGTTTTTCATGGAAAATTAAGGCTTAAATATAAGAATAAAATGGTATACCTTGGTAAAAATCTAAGCATAATGTCACCATCACCAGTAGCTGCGGCACCACCCGCAGAATTATCGGAATAAGCACCAGAGCCTGGGATTGGCGAGTCACCGATCCTCCTGAAAATTAAGTCTCGTTGAAGTCGTCGTTTTAAATAAGCATAATAATGTCTGAAAGAGTACCCAATTTAAAGTAAATAACTATAATCAATTACCCTGGTATTTTAAATTTGGCTCCATTGGTTGAAGTGCCTGCAGCAATGTTGTTATTCTCATCAATCGCAACTATACCTATAGTGTCATGATTAAATCTATCTACTTTCATTGATCTTTCAATATTATTTTTCAAACTAGTTGGCACTGGAGTGTACGGTCCACAGTATTTATTTGGATCTGGAGACACATTCTAAAAATTAATGTATGATATTTATAACTTTTCAATTTTAATCAAACTTACTCGTAGATGAATAAAATAAGAATTTTAATTTTTTTTACTAGGACTAGGAGAAAAGGTGTAGCTGGTTTAAAGGACCAAAAAAATATGTTAAGGTTGACAGATAGGCTGACTGTCCACTTGATGGAAGGCCTGTACAATTGCTTGTTTTATAGGTGATGGTAGCCACTATCATCAAGTGGGCCTGTCTGTCGACTTTAACATTTTTTTTAATTCTTAAATTTGAACTTTACTTAAATATTCATGGAATTTTAATGTCTTATGAAAATAACTTTTTCTGCTAGTAAGGTGATTTATCACATGTGATAAATCAGTTATTTTAAATGACAAATAAAAAGTTGTTTATATCATCACTTTGACAATAAAAGGCATCATTGCATTGCAATCTTATCAATAATAATGAAAGAATATAAAATGAAATTTAGAAAAAAGTAGGTATTTTACCATCCAAAAGTTAGGTTGACAATGATCTTCATTATGCCATTTCATCCACATTCTCTTTGAGTCAATTGTTGCAAGTGATTCTTCTCGGAAACCCATTTGAACTGCAAATTGTGTAGCCAATTCCCCAACAAGAAATGAATGCTTTGTTAGTTCTAAAACATGCCTAGCCACAGATATAGCATTTTTCACTCTACGAAGAGAACCCACTGCACCCACATTCATCGTTTTCCTGTAATGAAACTTATTTAATACATTTTACAGAAAAATTATCAAACAGTTAAAGTAAACAATGGGATTTTTTAAACAGACCCATCCATAATAAGGGCATCAAGGGTTGTTTCACCATCCTCGTTAGGGCTACCTCCATAGCCGACTGTTCCATCACATTGTTGCTCCTCGCAAAGAGATGCCCCCTTTTCTACAGCATCCAAAGCAGAACCTCCTTGCTGAAGAACATTCCATGCTGAGTGATGAAAAGTGTTTTACTTGTATTTGCATTGTAATACTTAGTTGATTGAATAATTTCAGTGTGAAATAATAATTATATATGTACTGCATTAAAAAAAAAAAAAACTATAACCGTTTTAGGACCTTGACAGATTGCCACTCAAGCATGTGTTCTTTCAGCGTCAAGAGGTATCAAAGAAATTCAACATGAAACAATATTTTATTAAATAATTTGCTAAAACTACCATTAACTACACGAATTTGTTTTATATAGGTTTGCTAGTCAGCCTAGTTTTATTTACCGCGCTAATTATGGAAAGAATATAACGTGTCTGTTTACTATAATCAATGAAATTTAAAATCGATCTTAAATTTAATTTAATAAAAAGAAGTTATTCAAATCATTACCTCTTATCGTTGAATTAATGAAGTTCCAAGTAGTTATTACTATTGGAACATTTGTGCCATTTACATTAATAAATAAAAAACAAATTAACAAAATATTTAAAATATTCGTTTTCATTTTACTTATTTTATTTCAAGCTTAACGAATAACGATACCAATAATAAAGCTATTTCCGTTCCATAATTATATTATTATACTCTTTGCCATAATTGGATGGAGTCAAGGAGCATAGAATAATAACTAAAGCATAGAAGCATAGAAGTAAGGAAAAAATAGCAATAAAGTTACATCTGTTCATACTGTATTCACTTATGGCATTGAAAAGATGATAGAAAGAGATGCATATACAGTAGTATATTCGTAATTTAGAAAGTTGTCACTAGTTTTCATAAAGCTAGTGATGCGACTGTGTCGATTTCAGAATCGATAAATGGCTTAGAATGAATCGCGGTAGCATTTTTTTTTAATTCTGAGATAAACTGGCGCTTAGCAGGAAGGAACATTTTGATGGGAGACGTTTCAAAGTCAAATCATTTTATATGAATTCACTTAACATGTTACATTTATACACAGTGCCGTCTTAAGTCTATTCGGCGCCGGGGTGCGGGGCTCAGCCTGCGCCCTCGTTTTCTTTTACACTGCAGCGTGGCACGCGACCGACGACACACTGCAGTATGAAAGGGGTCCTAGTCAACCAAGAAAACACAATACACGTAATTTTGATAATTTGTTTATTTTTCTAAAATACAAAACTAAAATTAAACTTAAATTATACAAATTAAACCCAATTATACAAATAAAAAACAAAACTATTCTCCATTCGAGACATTATGTCCAGTTTCTGGAATTAACACTCTAGAAAAGGTACCTACTTTTTCAAAAAAGTGAAGAATTATACTTTTATTTTAACATGAAAAAGAACATGATGCAAAAACAAAGAAAAGAAGGAACCTGTTAGTTGAGAAATCAATAGAATTATAGGTGGCTATGATGATAATGATTGACCTAACACTTAAAAAATAAAATTGACTTACCTTGATATTTTTTCTCTTATTTATGACGAAGAAATTTCATTTATTCCATGCATTTACAACTTACACAAAATCTCAATAATTTCTGCACTAAGATCTTCTGTGCTAATTCGGCGGTTGTCGCAAATGAAATGAGCTAACGAATTTAATTACTTAAAAAGAAGATATCAGATCAATCACTGACCGACACTACATAGGCGCCGCGCGCCGCGCTGTAAATTCAAATGAACTTACACCTAATTGTAGTGATTTAGAGATCATTTCTCTTTAAGTGCGAGCGCTCGGACGGCTATATCAAAGGGAGCAATTACTCGCCTACGAAAGACGCACAGGTGCCGCTCCGCCGCCGTGCGCCCATTTCAAATGAACTTACACTTTATTGACTTAGAGATCATTTTGCTTCAAGTGCGAGCGCCCGGGCGGCTATATCAAAGGGAGCAATTACTCGCCTATGACAGACGCATAGGTGCCGCTCCGCCGCCGTGCGCCCATTTCAAATGAACTCACACTTTATTGACTTAGAGATCATTTTGCTTCAAGTGCGGGCGACCGGGCGGCAATGTGCCAAGTTTTATACACTCTCTTTGGATTAGAGATTTTGCCGCGCGCGTGTTGTATTAAATAAAATTTTTATTTGTGTAGTAATAAGAGTCATTTTAGCTTGCACATCATGAGCGGTATGACAAGCGCCGAAAGCGTAATAAAAGTAAAACAATGATTATTTTTGATGACTATTTTTTTTATATTTACTTTTGGGCATACGTATTTGTCGTAACAAGTATATTAAACTGTGCAATGGCGTTAAATTCAATGAAATATCTAAATATTCAGGGTTCGGCAAGGCGCCCTCGGGCGCTCTGCGCCCGGGTGCACCGCACCCCTTGCACCCCCGGGTAAAGACGGCCCTGTTTATACAAGGTATATTTTTTGACGTGGATAGGTCATGTTTTCGTTTTGTACACCTTCCAACACGTAGTATCCATTCATTTTTAAATTTTTCATTACTTGGAAATCTGTAAAAAACAGATAACCAAACAAGTGAAATGTAACGTAATTTTTGGTGAAAATAAACCTGTGCCTTAACCTCTACCTAAATATTTACCTAAGCCATAAGTTCTAAACCGAATCGACGCTTTAAGCGTCGATTTACAGTCAACACTATATTTTAATATGCAGTGGAGTGGAGACCCAGAAAGTTTAGCTTGCGTAGCTTAGCTTCGCTTGCGATTAAGCATCACTTTAGCCGCCGGATTCGGAATCCTCTATATGTAAATTTTCTAAATGTACCACCACACGTTTCCTTTTTGTTCCCTATAAAATTTGTTAGAGGTTGAATTTTTAATATGCATGTAAAGGTAATAATATAAATTTGTGTAAATATAATGTGAATATAATGTATTAATTTAATAATTTACCACGTAGGTAAAATACTTCTTTTATATATACTATTTCAATTTATGTTTTGACTTACGTGTCAATCTAATTGTTTTGACAATATGTAAATCATATGTAAATAGATTACAAAATGAAGAAATTGGTTATATAAAACTTATATTGTCGTTTCTTTGATTAAATTTACAAAGCAACACAATTGTTTAATTTATCACATTATAAATACACCTTTACATGTATTTAAATTAAAACGACAAAATGGTAGCTTTTTGAAAAAACAAGTAGTGAAAATTTGGTTTTATATTTTGATGTCATAGAATTGCTCTGTAATTTGAGACACATATACAAAAGGTTGTATTTGTAAAAGTAAACCTACACAAGATGTAATCCAAAAAATAAATGGAGACCTAGAAACTATAACTGCTTGGTCAAAAACAAATTGTTTACTCCTTAATCCAAGTAAATCTATAACTAAATTACCTATTACATAAGCATTGTTAAACTGCGAATCAAAAAAAAATCGATGTTTTTTCAAAGTGGACAGTGGACACCCCTATAAGACATCAAAATTGACATTTGTCTAGTGACAACCTTCTAAATTACGAATATACTACTGTATATGCATCTCTTTCTATCATCTTTCCAATGCCATAAGTGAATACAGTATGAACTGATGTAACTTTGTTGCTATTTTTTCCTTACTTCTATGCTTTAGTTATTATTCTATGTCAAGGAGTATGTAATCACTGCCAAAGAGGATGTAATCACTGCGTTAGACAAAGAGTATATAATCACTACATACGTTTGCGTGATGGAGTAATTTGACATTTCCTAGATTGAAGATTTTTTGACCATACAAAAATAGTGATGTGACCTAATCGAACTTATTAAAAAACTTACGGTTTTATAAAACCGTATTCAAAGCTTTTAGAACATTAATTAGTTTAGAATTAATATGAATTAATATTTAATTGTTTAAATTACATTTTTTGCAAAGTCCGTTCTATAACTCGCAATTCTTTTCGATTATTATAATTTTTATAATAAGAATATTTTTATATCTGACATAAAATTATCACCAAATAATTTGGTGATAATGCAATGGAATGCATTATACTCTTTTTTTTTTATTTGACTTAAATTATGAATTGTTTTTTATTCATTCCAAAGCGATTGGTCCTTAGTAATTCTGTTTTAAACGAAATTCAGAAGTTTTATTAAATCAATAAAACAATATCATAAATATTTTTACCATAAAATATCATAACTATTTATGTAAAACCGATATTAGTCAGCTCTACGGACAACACGCTGGTAGCATTATTTTAAAATTTGACATTAGGACCTGTCAAATTACTCCATCGAGTTATGGAACGGATTTATAAAAAATAAATACTAGAAAGACTACTAGTGAATGTTAATGTTTGATATTGACAGTTGACAAGCAATCCTCGCAGAAGTCGCAGAATACTACCCATACCAAGCAATCAAGATTGATTAAACAAACAATCCAATTTGAATTTCAAAACTGGTTTGGTTAATGCGGTTTTTTTTTTACTTAAAATATATTTTATTATTATAATTACACCTTTAGTAGTAATTAGTGGTGTTTTTGATTATGGATCTTGATTCATTTTGTCGAGATTTGCCAAAAATTGTAAGTTAACATTTTATTATTCTTTATTATATTATTTAATTTCCCATCCATAGACGTTTCCCATTCATTTATCTGATTTATACCATCTATGATTTATATATGAAAGTTTTTTATACTTATACTCAAAGAGTATATAATCACTACGTTTTACTTATACTGATTTGTTAAATAAAGTTGTTTTATTTCCTAGGAGTTACATGCACATTTAAATGGATCTCTTAGCCGGTCTACTATGATACAACTAAAAAGATATCACGCAGATTTTGGTTTGGAGGATAAAACTAATGCATTTTTTGATGAATTTCAAATAGGTTCCGGAGATACTAGAAATTTGACTGAGTTCGTATATTTATCATCATTATAAATAAATAACAATAACACATTTCTTATACAGACCTGTTTCTTATTTAATTTTGTGTACTTTCAGATGTTTTCAAGTTTTTAGTATAGCACATTCCTTAACAAGCGTTCCGGAAGCCCTATCTATGGCAACCACGTTAACTTTACAAGAATTTCAAGATGATGGATGTTGTTATATTGAATTGAGAAGTACACCAAAGGACACTGAGCATATGACTAAAAGACAATATATTGAAACTATCATTCAAGCAATACAGTATGCTGAGATTTATTAAATGATATATTAGAGTCCGTATCAAATAACTACTGACCTCTGAAGTTGGTTTGGGCATTAGTTTGCACAAGTACAGCGCTGGTACTTGATTTTAGCTAATGCAATGAAACGGAAAAACTTTAGAGGTCAATAGTTGTTTGATACACTTTCTTATATAATCTATTACTTTTTTAGGTGTTTTTACTATTAGGTCTATGTTTACTATACTATTTTTACTATTAATCTAATCTATTACGTTTTTACTATTAGGTGGCTACCATTGCCTATAACACAGGCAACACCACAGGTAGAATTAAGGATAAAGGGTTAGGAAGTGATAGGGGAAATGGGTTGTGACATCGCTTACTCACTCAACGGAACACAACAGCACACAATTTGCTGTTATGTTACTGCTGCAAAACAGAGGCTCTATGAAATGCCTAGTTGTATATAAGAATTTCCTTACATTTACGTTGTTTTATTGTGAACTGAACATCTCAAAAAATCTGTAAAAACTGATGATTTATGCTGATGATTTACAATAGTTATTTTGGAAAATAATGTAATTACTTCTCTCACATGTACATCCGTAAGCTACTTATAAAGCATAATGTTAATGTTTTTCAGGTCTTCAAGGCACAGCTTATCAATAATATCACGCCTTATAATTTCAATAGACAGAAGATCTACGCAAAAAGTGGCCGAAAATATAATTGACTTGGCTCTAGAATATAAAGAGAAGTACCCAGATGTAATAGCTGGTGTTGAGCTTAGTGGTGATCCCACCATTGGAAAATTCCAAGATTTTGTTCCAACGCTGACTAAAGCCAGAAATGCAGGATTAAAAGTATTAATACCTACTTTTTTACTATATAAAAATAATTTATAGAATAATTATTTTTATTTTAGTTTAGCTTTATATTTATTTTGAAGCCATATTATTTTCTATGGTAGTAAGGTTGGCTTGGCTCACATCTATATTAAATTATGAAAAGCTATCTAGTAACAGCCACTCTAACCTGAGGGCAATTACATTTTATATGGACATTGTGAGTTTTTTTATTTAACTTGTACTGCATGTTAAAACTTTCGAAACTACCAAGTTGAAAGATACAGGCTAAAACATAGTTACAATATTGCATTGGATGTATGTGTGTCCAATTGTGTGAAACAGGGAAGAAATATATACCTATATATTACGATATAATATTTTGTTTGTTTAGATAACACTACATTGTGGTGAAGTTATCAACCCCCAAGAAGTTAGTGAAATGCTAGAGTTTAAACCGAATAGAATCGGACATGGGATATGCATTCATCCAAACTACGGTGGCACTACCGCCACATGGTCTATGCTTTGTCAATCGAAGATTCCCGTTGGTAAGTATTATAATTCCTGCTGAAGGACTGGAAAAGGACAAAAATACATTGTGTCCATGACATTGTCTTGGTTCATAGCCTTCAACTAAAAAAAGGTTACTTAAATGGTAACATTTACTAAGGTATTTTTTATTATTTATCAAATGTTATCACATAAATTACTTACTGGGAACATAACGAGTTGATCTAAAATGACGTTCATCAAGATTATCACATACCAACCTTCTAATGGTAACAATATTTTTGAGTATATTTGTGCATAAAGTATTAAGACACCCAATACATGTCTTGTTCGGTAAAAGAAATATAACTTTGAAACTCAACATTTTGAAATTGTTTTTTCAGAAGTGTGTTTGACCAGTAACGTGAATACGAAGGCTGCTCCTGATTACAATTCGCATCATTTCAAGGATCTTCATGAAGCTAACATGCCTGTTATCATTTGCGTGAGTTGAATTATCTGTTCTTGTTCTTCTTGTATAATGGCATTTGGGCTCATTTTGGGAACGGCCATTATCTGCCAATGTCAAGTCAATGTCAACTTTACAATTGTGTGGGCCTTCTTGGTCCCCTACGCCAAGAACTGGCGAGGGTAAGCCACCCCACCACGACAAGGTCATGGCCCACCTAGGGGGGTTGAATTATGTGTATGGGAGACCAAGTAGACATCGGACACAGTGTTTACATACATACAAACATGAAAGAAAAAGTGAAACACTGATAAGTTTTAAAAATATAATATTTTGGACTGCTCAAATCATAACACAGGTCAACAAAACAAAAAATATATATTTGGGTTTGTTCTAATGCTTAAATTCTAATTCTAGACATCGAAAAACACTTAAATTTCCATTTTTAGCTTTTAAAGTTTGCTTTTGACTTTATTATATTACATATTAATTTTATTACATTACATATTTTATAAGTTGTCATTTGACACGATATTACTTTAATTACAAAACAACTAATAGGATTTTATTCTGATTAGTTTAAGTAAAAATCATTAAAGTCCACCCTAATTTACTAATTTAAAGCCTATTACACTAGCTTTTTACTTTTTTATTTTCAGACTGATGACAAAGGAGTTTTCTCAACATCACTGTCTCAGGAATATAGATTATGTGCAGAAACATTCAATTTGAGTCATTCTCAATTGGTCACTCTAGCGTTAAATGGATGTCAATATGTATTCGCGGAAGAAATACGCAAAACACTAGAAGATAAAATACTCAGTTTTATAGAAAAAAATAATGTGTCTTAATATTTTATAAAGATGTTATTTCTTCATTGTCTTTAACGATTTTTGTTTCAATTACTCCCTACCTACCTTCTCAAATTATAGTATAACCAGGCTGGCGCAACTCAAAGGAAAGAAAATGATGTATGAAACAGGTGGATTGGGTAATGCCGGAATAACCCGACTAAGTCAAGGCGATTGCGAAACCCATTAAGTTATTAGACATCACCGATTCTCTAATTTGGCCGTATTATACATCAAAACCACAATAAACCTGTATGTATAAGTTACTCTATGCAAAAAACCATCGGCGGCCATATTGATGTGTTGCAATATGGCGTCTTTCATTTCAACTGCTTTGTTTGTTTGTTGTTTATTTTCGGATTTTTCGGCAAGCAGAGTATTGATTTTTATAAAACTTGCCAAAATTTTAGTGTTTAAATACTCTTTCTTCGTAGTGTTATATTTGGTGTGTCGTGTTTAGTGTTCTAGATGCCGAAAGTAAGCTGCGAAATATGTGGCCTAAGAACGAGTCGCATTGATAATAAAAAACGAATATTTTTGGCCCAATTCCCGCTGGATGAAGATAGGTTAGTACATATTATATCTTGCTGCTGTTCTAAAACCATGTATAATATAGTTTATTGGGAGTTTAGTTCAAATTTTCGAATAAAATTGTGTTGCACATGTGTTGCATGTAAAATGTAAACAATAGTGCAGTGCCATTTTTTATCGACAATCGGCAAAAATTTCTTTTTGATTTTATTGCACTGAATGATAAGAAATGAACACATGCATACACCCCAATGTACCAATTGGTTTGTTTTAGTTTTATTTTGCCTTTCTTTTTTATTTATATGTATATTTAACTAAAAAATAACATTTACTATTCATTTACTTTCTAGGTGCAGGCAAGACTTTAAAAAGAAAAAAACAACAAATGAAATGCTGTTCCATGTATGGAATCTCTGCCAATCCATTGAACGATGAAGTTTTCAGTGAACTCCCTCTCCATATTGCTAAAAATGCTGTAAGAGATGAACTCATGCATACACCCCAATGTACCATTTGGTTTGTTTTAGTTTTATTTTGCCTTTATTTTTTTATTTATATATTTAACTAAAAATAACATTTATTATTCATTTACTTTCTAGGTGCAGGCAAGACTGAAAAGAAAAAGAAAAACAGCTGTACACACAACAAATGAAATGCTGCTCCATGTATCGGAATCTCTGCCAATCCATTGAACGATGAAGTTTTCAGTGAACTCCCTCTCCATATTGCTAAAAATCCTACAAACAACAAATGAAATGCTGTTCCATGTATCGTTCCAATCCATTGAATTACTTTATGAAATTATTATTACGTTATACATGACATAATCCAATTTTTATGTGTGTTACAGAACCTTCAACGTCGACCTTGGATACTGCCGTAATTAACTTAAAAAATAAATAGATCCTACAGTCCTCAAAGATTTTATGTGAAGTTACTCTTGTGGCTAGGGAGCTGGGTGCCAAAATTTCTATATGATTTGTTCGTGTTAGGATGATGTACCATAAAAAAACATTAAGGACCGCGTCTGCCACCATGACAGCCCTGCGTTGTCAATTGAACGACGAACTAATCTCCTGGTATCAGTAATCCGGTTGTTCACGTCACTCGAACTGTTGAGCCTCCTCTTGTATCAGTAGTTCGGCGCTGGTGCTTTGTTTTCTAAGGTACTGTATGTACATATAAGGCTCTTATAATAATATCAAGGAACTTCAATAAGTGTCCATTATTCAACCTCTTTATTTAATTAGCTACTTGTTATCAATGTATTTTGTAGAGATTCCTTGTGCATCAAATGCTCTAAGTATGGCCATATCGATTGACAGTGTAACTCTTCCTAGCATTTGATTTACAATTTGATATATCTTTTTTATATTTTTAAAGTTATTATTAATATACATATTTATTCCTCTTATCTTACTTCGAAATGTAAAACAATCGTCATGTGTGTACATACATCAGTACTTTAGAAAACAAAAGTTTTTCACCAGCGCCGAACTACTGATACAAAAGGGGGCTCAACAGTCCGGGTGAGGTGTACAACCGTACTACTGATACCAGGCGGAACAAATCATATACCAAAATGGCACCCAGCTAACCATTGTTTTTTTCGTTCACTGCTTATCTGCTACTCCGTCAGTCGGCGATAACCGTAAACTGTATGATAGTAATAAAGCGATGATTGTAATTGTTTGTTTTTTTATTTGTCAATAAATAATATTTAAAATTATGTAAGGTCTTTTTTTGGGATTTTCATAAAACCATAGACTATAGAGTCAATTATACTATCGACCTTATTTATCGTAACAATAGCACATCCTTATTTTTATGTTCGTTATGTTGGCAGCATCGTACTTGTTAATTTTGGTTAGGTTGGTATTGGAGCAGTCCATCTTTGTCATAGAACAGTGGATTTCATTTTCATTGTATGGGAGTCCCGTCTCTTAAAACGTAGTGATTATATACTCTTTGAGTATAACTAGCTGACCCGCCCGGGGTGCTATTTTAATAATAAATATTTACTTAATCCAGTCGATAAATTACCTTACACCGCCATCTGTTGGGATCTTATGGAACTCACAAATAACTTAAAAAGTTTTAAAACAACTGAGTTCCATGAGATTATCACAGATGACGGTGTAAGGTAATTTATAACTCGTATAATAAACAAATAATTTGCAATAAAAAAAATACTACAAATTGCAAATTGGGATAAAAACTATCCTATCCTTTAGGTTGGACCAAATTACATATAGTTACGAAATTTTATCAAAATCGGTTCAGTAGTTTGGGAGTTCATCGCGGACAAACAACGTGACACGAAATTTTTATTTATATATATATATAAGGATTAATAAACCAGTTTTAAATCCTAACTACACCAAGGTTTAAAGCAGTTTGAAGGCTGAAAGACCTAAAAGTAACATCAACAATTTTGTGCCTATAATAATAAACCAGCTTAAGAGGCAAAAACAATTTTAAGAGGTGCAACAAATTGAGGTATAATAAAGTTTTTATATTGTTGAAACAGGGATAGGTATATGTGTAGTATTTCCAAGGAATTCTAATTTACCTAAATTTTTCAATTTAACCTAAGCTTTTCAATGTTTTGTTTTAATTTTTTTGATGAATATCTAAACCAGGGATTCCCAAAGTGGTCGATATCGACCCCTTGGGGTCGATATCGGTTTCCTAGGGGTCGACATAAACGAAAAGTGATTTTGGGGGTCGACGAGGTCTAAAAATCGACCCCTATTATATTAACACAAGTTCTTATTTAAAACTTTCAAGATAGGTAAGTAGGTAGTTACTGTATTGTTTATGTTGTGTTACGTGTACTAAGAATAATTAATATTTTTGTAGGAAATAATGTTCCAGGAATGTAAAGTTTCAAGTTCGTACAAGATGAAAAACTCGGCAAGTCTATGTGGACAAGTTTGTGCAAGATTGAGTTGGAGCGTACGTCTTTCAGCGGCGTTTTGACTTGCTCTCTATTTGACGATAAAGTGCTTATCACACTATTCAATTTGAACGATTCCTATTTAGGAATCTAAGTAGTGAGCTCGTGATCACACTACGCTAAATTGATTTCTAAATCGAAGATATAGAGTTGAAAATGGATAAACTCTTAATTGAATCCAATCTGTTCTAACTGCGATCACACCTTCCGATTTCCTAAATTGGAATCGTTCAAATTGAATAGTGTGATAGCGGCTTTACGCGAATTAAGACGAACGAATTCATGATCAAGTCCAAACATGTTCCTGATATTTTACTATTTAACGAGCTTGCATTTAGGTTGAAAGTTCATTTGCGTTTTGAAATTCGTTGGAGCTTGAACGATAAAAACTCATATAGCTAAGTACTCATTTATTTCAAGAGATTACAAACTTATTACAAAGCTAAATTAAGTGAAGTAAAGTGACTGAAAAAGTGTTAAACACAACATACAACATATTTTAAATAGGTATGTATAATTGTATTTGTAAAAATTACTAACACTTAAGTCTTTGGTTTTCGTTCTTATTCTACCTAATTACCTAATACGAAGTTTCTATACCTAATTACCTACTGTAGTTACTTCCCAATATAGGTATCAAAGTTTATCAAAGAGTAAGTCAGTAATACTTAACAAGAATCCATTAACTGAGTGTGATAAAAATAAGATAGTGTGCAAATTTAACAGTTTATTATTGTTTTTTATTTAGGTTCCTTATTTTTTTGTTTGCAGAATTACTGAAAGTTTTATGATGGCGGACACGAAAAAAAAATGCAGACAATACAGTTTGGACTACTTGAAGTTCGGATTTATTGCATCTCCATCAAATCAACACTTCCCGATGTGTCTCATATATGAAAAAGTATTTAGTAACGATGCCATGAAGCCTTCAAAAATGGATGACCACTTATCAAGAGTACATGCTAACAAAAAAAGTAAGCCCTTGTCATATTTTCAAGCACTGAAAGAAAAACTAGACAAAAGGCCATCCATAGGATCGATGTTTGCGTCATCATCTATTCGAGACAATGATGGTTTACGAGCGTCCTATAATATATCTTTACTAATAGCGAAGTCGGGGAAACCCCATACAATTGGAGAGCAGCTTATCTTACCAGCCATTGCGGAGGTCCTTAACAATGTATTGCACAAACCCGCACATGATATTTTAAAGAGAATACCTTTGAGCAACAACACCGTTCAGAGACGCATAGATGAGATGGGACGCGATGTGGAAAACATTTTATGCAAGTTCTTACAGACCCGCAGATTCTCTCTCCAGTTGGACGAGTCTACATTACCCGGCAATGAAGCTCTATTGTTAGGATATGTTCGATTTATCAAAGATGAAAATATGTGCCAAGAACTGATTTTTGCTGCATATTTAGAGACTGATACTAGAGGAGAATCGATTTTTCAGGCCGTGGAACATTTTTTTACTGATAAAGCTATTCCATGGAAGAATATTGTTTCTGTTGCGACTGATGGTGCACCGTCTATGGTTGGTCGTCATCGTGGCTTTATAGCTCACTTAAAGCGACAACTGCCTGATGTACTGGTTATTCACTGTGTGATTCACAGGCAGCATTTAGCAGCAAAAAAGCTGAGTCCTAGATTGCATAAGTCTTTACAATATGTAATAAATGCTATCAACAAGATTCGAAGCAATTCTTTGAACTCTCGGTTATTTGCTCAACTATGTGACGAAAACGACGAAGTCTTTACTCGGTTACTTCTGCACACTGAAGTTCGCTGGCTATCAAGAGGCTCTTGCTTAGAAAGATTTTCAGCCCTTTTTGAATCTGTGTTGGAGTTTTTACAAGAAAAAGATCCGAATTTGAAAGAAAATCTGAACAATTGTAAAACAGATATTTATTACTTGACTGATATCTTTGGAATGTTCAACAAAGTTAATTTGCAACTACAGGGTGATGATCTTAACTTGATTAAAACAAAATCAATAATATCGGCCTTCGTGGGTAAACTAGTTCTTTATAAACAAAATTTAGGCAGAAAAGAATATTCGCAGTTTCCGCATTTGTCAAAATTACCAAAAATGCTTCAAGATGATGACATTTTATTATATGTTACTCACTTGGACGCATTACACAAGGATTTTACGGAGAGGTTTGATGATCTTTTAAATTTACAAATTCCTCAATGGATAATAAATCCGTATAACACCACAGCCATAGAAGAAGCCAATGTGATAATGCAAGAAGAGTTGATTACCATCAGCACAGACGAAGAGCTTAAGCAAAAGTTCAACCAAGGCTATCAGAAGTTCTGGTTGCAACGCAAAATTGAAACACAGTATCCTACATTGTGGAACATTGCTGAAAAATACCTTATCGCTTTTCCATCATCATATCTAGTTGAAAAAAGCTTCAGTGTGGTAACAAACATTTTGACAAAACAAAGAAACCGTTTGAAAATCAACGAACGTGGAGATTTAAGGCTGCAACTCACTAATATTGAACCGGATGTAGCTAGATTGGTAGATAGTCACCAGGTTCATCCATCGCACTGAATGTTTTATTTTCTCTTTGCGAATTAATAGTTTTTAAAATATAATTTCCTACCAACTTAAGATGCTTTATGTATTAATTTGTAATAATTATAAATTAAACTTGATATTTACTGAATTGGATTGTCTTTTTATTTTGTTAAATTTTGACGAGAAAATGAAATCAACTTCACTCACTTAACCAAGTGCAAAGTTTTCTAATTGGCACCTTAGTACCTAGGTATTTTGTACCAATAGGAAAAAACTAAAGATAGACTAAGATAGATAGCTGCTTTAAGTTAGCGGACCATTATGAATAAGGGGGTTGGTCTTAAAAGTAGGTAATTTGACCATGGGGGTCTGAGGTAACAGTTCATTGTTGAAAAGGGGTCACTTGTCCAAAATAGTTTGGGGAACCCTGATCTAAACTAAGCCAAAGGTATGATTTCAATATTCCTACATCTACACCACTTTAAATTATAAATTTGCGTGATCTTTGCTTACCAATACTATGGTTATTATGGCTCTTTCTAATCGGTACCTACGTATTATGTACTGGTAATTGGTATATTATATTGTTCTGTGCCGGCTAGCGAGTATATATGTTCCTTGTCTGTGCCCGTCAGAATTTTAGAAAGAAAACATAACCTATCTCAATTGGATTTCACGGTTATTACTTATTATTTTTTAATAAAAAAACAATAACAGTTTTAAAAACATGAGTGACCTGTCCGATTTTTCAAGCACCAAAAGTAGCGATTCTGAGCTACAAGACTTTCTTATGGTGGAAAAACAAAAGGCTCAATTTCATGCACAGGTATAGTATAGTAATATTCTTCAGAATTGTGTAATATTATAAATAAAATGGTAAATTTGACTAAAAATAACCATTTTAATATTGTTATATAAAAAACTAATTTTCCTTTTCGCCTTACAGATTCACGAATTCAATGACTTTTGTTGGGAAAAATGCGTGGACAAACCTAGTACTAAATTGGATTCTCGTACTGAAACTTGCATTTCAAATTGCGTTGAAAGATTCATTGATGTGTCATTACTAATCACGAATCGTTTCGCACAGATGCTGGAAAAAGGCGGGGGAATGCATTAAATAAAAAACATTTCTTTATTTTAATCTTTATTTGCATGTAATGTAGTTTTACACTAAATTTTAGTTTTACCTAGAAGCGAAGCATTCGAATTTGAAATTAAAATAAAAATTTCATACAAGGACAATGTTTCTATTTAATCACTAGGCCTATCCAAAATTTAGTTTTAGTGTAAATATTGTAAAATCTTTATTTCATGTAAAAAAAAAATAGAAATAAGTTTGTTTGCAATATTGCATTTAACCACACAATAAATACATTAATACCTAAAACAATGTCTATCAATGTTACAAAATTATCTTCCGACTTTTCCCAATTTAGTGTCCGTTCTGGGATCAGCGGTGACGGTTTGAACTGCCACCAAGGCCTCGTTTATTTTAGTTTGAAGATCTCGGAGGTCTTGTACAAAGAGAAGTTTAAGCACATCGGCCGGTTGTTTAATAATGCTTGTTTCACTTTGAGGAGGATCCGGATGAGGCGTCGTCTTCAGTATTTTAGCGAGAGCTGCTAAACGCACTTTCGAATCGTGATGTGGTCCAATACCAGCTATTGTGGAAACTCTATCCACTCCAGACTTGAAAGCTGCATTGGAAACTGAAATAGAAATAATCAATTTTTAATTTAATTACTAGACACCTCTTTGCAGCACTAAAAAGTATTGGGACAATGTCTTAGGCATAGGTCAGCTGTGGTTAATGGTAATTTAAATGAGCCAATTTCAACAAACATTTTTTTTATTAATAATGAGTGCTCTTGGCCAGCATCTAGCTGTGCAGGAAGGAAGAAGCCAACGATGGAGTGAGCTAACCCAGAAAATGCTTATTCACTGGAATTTTAAAAAGATTTGGGTTATATGAGCTCGAAAACACATTTAATGGAGGTAATCTTTAGCACTTTGCTAGTAGCCTAGCAGTCAACAATCAAATGGACACATTTTTTTAATTTTTTTATTACTTATACATGTTGAAACAGGGAATCTGGGGAAACAATGCTGCACTGCATTTTGCAGTAATTTGGGAAGCCTGTCTAATGGCAATGGCCACCATACAGAAGACCACCATGGAGATAAGAGCATGTGTTTCAGTAAGTAAGGGATGCCAGATCCCTTCTTAATACCTTATCCTTATAATCCTTCTATGGTTCGCAGTACATTTTCAGTACCTGTGAAGTTGCTGTCAAGTGGACATCAGCCTGTCCGACGACTTAAAGATTAAAAAAATCTATTATTAAATGTGAATGAAACTGAAGTGCACATCCTAGTTCGCATTTATGCCATTATTGTCAGGCAATCAGGAATCACCAATGCATTTTGGAATTATTTTTATTTTATTTTATTATTTTATTCATTTTTATTTTTAAGGTGTAAATACTTTACTTTATTTATTTGTAAGGTTGTAATTATAAAATATTTTGTTGTAGTATACGCTGAATATAATAAAGGCTTCTTAAAAATCAATTCTCAAGTAGATGCCTACCTAAACACTACAATGGCCCTGAACATAAGCAATGTCAGCTGGGAATACAAGTGTGTCATCTTTAATCATATCATCCCAGATATGATTAAAGATGAGAATTGCAGTGGTTTCGGTTATATTTTTTAATGATCATTATGTTAAAAAAAACTAACATGTGAAAAGGAATGCATACTTACAATCTAAGTTGTCCAAGGGATTTGTAGACACAACATTCGGTGTTGCTTGCTTGGGTTGCTCAACTTTTACATTCTTATACTTTTCAACTGTAATACAAATAATAAGAAGAAAAAAATATATAAAGAACAAAGTTAAAATAGGAATTTATTTACCACAATCTGGTGTCTGCAACTTCATCCACATTAAAAAATAAAAGATATAATGCCTGACATATAAAACACTTGACATTATACTTTTGCCAAGTGTTGGATCTTTATTTTTTAGATAGCTGGTGCCCATATTGAATATTTGAAAGAAAGAAAAGAAATATTAATGAGTTCGAAACACAAATAGCACATACAATACAAGTTTAATGAGACCTAACCTATTTAAAACATATTTATTTAGGTAATATGTATTTAACCTATGTCCATGCTGAAATTCTATTGGTGAAAGATTTTTTAGAATAGGATGAGTAGTTTCGAAGATTACCTCCTAAATACAAATAAACTAGCATACAAACTTTACCTCTTTATAATATTAGTATGGACTTTGTATTAATAATTTAGTTGTTAATTTTTAGTTTTGAATGTGACAAAATGAAATATGGGTTACCATTGTCGGCATACTCCAATCTTACTGCATATGATAGCAACCAGTTGAGCTGTTCATTCAGTCCTCCGTCCACTGCCGGACTCAATAAATCCTTTTGGTATGCATCATATGCTTCTTTCCAATCATCTGTATCAATGTTCCTGAGCCCTTCTCGCTCCTCAATCTTATAGTGTCTTATCTTTTGATCTTCTAGCCAAAGAACCACACTCCTATATTCTTTTTCATCTTTGAAAACATGTAAAAAGAAACAAAAAAATATATTAAGTAATACATTAAAAATAACATGCAGTTATTATTACATTGAAAAATAAATTATAAATAACGCACAAGTTTAGCGGAATGAGTGATGATATTTATAAATGACGATACGCCGTATGAAAGCCGAATGTGTGGCAAGGATGCAAGGAATAATAATTTCGTAGAAACGAAATACTTGTAGTGTAGCTACACTACAAGTATTCTAAAAATAATTTGATTACTACGCTTCTTAGCTAAGAAGCGTAGTAATCAAATTATTTTTTGTAAAATCAGTTTAAATAAGGAAACAAAATATATTTGAACATACCATTGCAGTTAAAACTATCTGGATTTGGATGACCTAAGGCTGATAACTTTAATTTGAACATACTGTTCATATTACCAATAGTTAGTTAAAACAGTAATATACAGAAAATAATGCATACAGCTAAAATAACAAAACTCAGTCAATCTATTCTAGCGATGGGCGAGTCGAGTTATTTGACTCGAGTTACTCGAGTCAGATCGTAAACGAGTCAACTCGAGTCAAGATTATTGCAAACCGAGTTGACTCGGTGTGTACGCGGCAAGCGAAACAGCTTCGGTCGACGAGTCCGACGACGCGCGATGAACTATGTCGGTGTCGGTCGACTCGAGTCGCGCCAACTCGGTCGTTGTTTCGCGGGTCGTGTGTGTTAGTATTGTGTCTGTTTGTCACACGGTAAAACGAAACGGCTGTACGGATTTGGAACATAGATAGCTTATACCCTGGAACATAACACTTTTTTTACAATGGAATAATACCTATAACAGAAATTCTCGCAAACAAAGTCGCGGGGAGAAGCTAGTATTGTTATATACGGTATCTTTTTACCATAAAATATTATTAATTAAACAAAACAAACTATTTTAAGCTATTTTTAAATCCCTACTGTTTTTTTTTATATTGATCTCATTTAGGTATAGCCTGCCCCAGTGTGTGTGCACGATGCGCCGAGTTGACTATTGATTGATGGATAGTCGATTACTATCGATTTAACCAACTCGGTCCGAAACACGAGTCAACGGAGTCAATAATTAGCCAACTCGGAGCATCGACGTTCCACACCATTGGCTGCATCATACGATTCAGCGGATTGAGACCGAGTCGAGTCAACTCGAGTTGCAACTCGAGTTAGTATCCATTTCAACTCGAGTTACTCGAGTTGCGAAATCGTCAACTCGGCGCATCGCTAATCTATTCAATAGCAAACAAATCAGTGTTGCCAGGTCAAATTTTCTCTTTACCCTAGGCTTGATCTCAATTTACCCTAGATTCTGTTATATAAATAAAAAATACCCTAAATAAAAAGTCCCTAAGGCGCATCCCATACTGCGACGGAATCCGCATGCGGTGACACGGTTTCAGTGTGTATAATACGGTAAGTATAATATATAACACGGTTTTTGCAAAATTAAAAACCGCATCGTCGAACACCGGAGATTCCGTTGCAGTAAAGAATGCACCTATTTGTGACATTTTTATAAAAATAAAACATCAATAAAAATTTAATTTATGTTATACCTTACAGTCATTATACTCTGTATCATATGTAAAGATAACCTATTTCTAAGTTTAATTTTGACGACTGAATAAAGTGAGAATGCCCTCAATGCCCTTTCCACAGCCGCATTAGATATAGGTGCTGACAAAAGAGACAATGCTAATTTAGAAATATTAGGGAATCTTTTATTACCACCAGCATCTCTGTCTCGTTGAACCTCAGCCCAAAAATCAATACAACGTGTCGTATTTTGCCAAGATTTGTTTTGCAAATTGTTTCATTCTGTTTCCACCTCTTGCTTGGAACCACTTGGAACCATATACTTCAACCCTTTGTTTAACAAATAGCAAATGTCGTAGTGATTATATACTCTTTGGTGCAAACTAAACTAAACAGCAAAAACCTCACAAGGCACAAGCAAGGAACATATATACTCTTTAGCAAGAGCTCACAAGGCTCACGGCACAGACCAAATAGAATGGCCCAAATTGAACAAAATTGGAACCAGAGTATGTAATCACTGCGTTATATTGAAACTATTTGTGTGTTGCCAGCAACTAGTCTTTATGTCACATCAAGATAGACGTCAAAAGAGAGTGATGATTCTTGTTTATTCATGTTTCATAGGAATCAAATAGGAATCGATCTACAAAATCAAAAATTTCCAAGAAATATCACTCAGACCACATGATAATTGGTCCAGTTTTATGTGGGGAAGGGATGACAGTTTTATAAGAGAAATATGCAAGAAATATGACTTTTTTTGTTATAGTTTTATACAACAGATATTTTATCTGTCAAATAATTGGATTTGGACTATGTGGATCACAAAAAGAACAGAATACTATATATATATATATATATATATATACCTGTGATGTGATATGATGTGATATATACTCACAACAAGGAAGGTGTGATGTGGATTTTGATTTTTCATTAAATTATTACATAAATACATATAAGTATATAAGTAGGTACATATTGAAAAATATATTGTTTGATAATAAAAAAGGTGGAATTTATACAATATATTGTAAACCATTAATAATATTTAAATTGAACCTTTTGAATATGTCCTGGATTAAAGACAACTGTGTATCGTTTTTTGAACTTTTCTGTATAAGAGTTATAAAAACTGGCCGCATACCACAGCATATTGCTTTTATAATGGATGGAAATCGCAGATTTGCTAAAAAGCACAGTGTTAATAAAAGCGAAGGCCACCATAAGGGGTTTGATAAACTTTCAGAAACTTTAAAGGTAGGTTTCTTTATGTTAAGATTAACAGACGGGCTGACAGTCTACTTAATGGTAGGTGGCTACCGTTGCCTATGATACATGCCACGCCATTTTTGCTGCAAGTGCGTTGCTGTCCATAATAGGATTAAAGATAAGGTAGAGGGATAGGGCACAAGGGAAATGGGCTCTGGCATCCTTTACTTACAAAAACACAACAGCATAAATGCTTTACGATTGTAATATTGATATTAATTTAGTGCCATATTTTATAATCTATTGCAACACAATGGCATGGAAAAGTATATACTTTATGTAAAAATCTCAAGACCAGAAAACCACAAAATATAAATAACAGTCAATGAAATACACATACTAAGATAAAATTTGGAAAAGTTTAGATAACATATTATAGGGTCAGCTGCATGTCAGCATCGCTTGCCTCATAATTGGAGAGTCAGTCCTGTCCGCAATAATTCTGAGAATGCCATTGGGACTATCATGTATAAATCTTACCTTTGAAAGAGCTTAAAAAAATTAAAAATATAACACCTATGAAAATATCTAGACATCTTTATCACTGTGACAATGGTGGTGCCCAATGTTTTATATTTTTAGACGATCTCTCGGGAACCTAACATTTTTCCAATATAAAAAGGTATCATATATGGAAATTTAGGTAATAAACTATCTGTGTGCCAAATTTCATCCAAATCCATTGGGCCGTTATTGTGTGAAAGAGTATCAAACATCCATACATACATCCATCGTCACAAACTTTCACATTTATAATATTAGTAGGATCTATAACAGCATTCAGGGTGATAGTATTTTAATAAATACATTTGATATATTTCACCAGTAAAAAGGTTATCAGAATTCACATACCTAAAGCTTAATATTTATACCTAATATTTTCATTTTCCAGTGGTGTCTTGATCTTGGAATTCCGGAAGTAACAGTTTATGCATTTAGTATTGAAAACTTTAAGAGAAGTGAAGAAGAAGTGAATGGCTTAATGGATTTAGCAAGGGAGAAGTTCAAAAAATTATTAGAGGAAATGTAAGTGCTTTGTGGTTTGTATTGGAAACTATTGGAAATTAATACGCCATCTCGTAAATGTTACTTGTATTGTTGCCGATGGATGATAATTAGATCGGTTTACTTCTAATGGGAAAATTATATATCACCCAGGTACAAAGACCATAAACTAGATGTAGCCAATACTTTCGCTACCTACTATCAAAAATGAATACAAGATATATATTGCAAGAAACCTAAATTAAGTTATATAAATGAATATGTTTATTTTATTCCACTTTGTACTTGCAAATCGGAAACTGTAACCCTTGCAGAATTGAAAAGATGAAAAAATTAAAGATTAATAAGGCTCAGTGATTTTCTACAGTGCCTCATTTTCAGAAAACTACTTATGTAATTGTATTATCCAAGAAGACAATTACTTGTTATTTTTCATTTCTTTTTTGTTCTAATTCTAAAATTTGTTAAATGAGTGTGCAATTAAAATCTTAAAACCTAACTTTAAAGTTTTTCTGGTAATTAATTAGTTAACCTACATATTTCTTTTTTAATGTTTAATATTAGTTAGGAAATATTCTATTATTCTATGTTAATTTATACTCATTTTTGTAGCGATCAAATAAATGAATGGGGCGTACGTTTCCACATTGACGGAAGGCTGTCTTTGCTACCCGACGATTTACGAGCGCTCATATCACGCGCTATGCTCGCCACGAAACATAACAACAAGTTAAGACTCAACATTGCTTATGCTTACACAGGTACTGTCATTTCAATTCTCTTATGGTTCCAAAAAAAAAAATTTCAAAAGCAATAGCATGAAGTGCAATATAGTATTTTGAAATAATTATAAAAAATTCGATATATTATCTAATAAATTTTAGTAATGGCAAGGCAGGCACACTGCGTTTCGCAGTCATTTGGACAGTTGTCATTGGACAGGTTGTCATTTGGACAGTCAATAAATACTCCCTTACAGAAGGCCACGGTGAAGTAACAGCATGTGTGCTGTTTTGGTTAGTGAGTAAGGTATGCTAGAGCTCATTTCTTTATCCCTTAAGAGCATTCATCAATTAGAATCACGCTGGAGTCAAAATTTATGATTTCAGTAGTTTCAGATGTTTTAGTTTGCAGATAAGATGTTATTTGTAGTTGTATAATCTAGTAACTAGCGGTCGACGGCCTACGCAGATAAATATACAAGTTATTAAAAAAATTATAACACAATATTTTAGAACATTAATGACTTCACATACTAGGTCCAAGAAAAAACAGAAATATCTCAAATTTGATCCTAAAATAACACGAAAAATTACTAAAAGTGACACTTTTGATTATACTTTTCTTGAATGAAAATTTACAGAAATCGTATGTTTTCTTCGACTATTATCTAATAAATTATATGAATTTTTGGAAAATCAATATTTTTATAATTTGTCGCATATAATTTTACGTCGACCGCTAGTTTTAAAAAAGGGTTGCTTAAAAACTGTTCTAATGAGAAAAGTATCCCAATATTTTAAAATATTTTTCGACAATTATCTAGATTATAAAACTACAAATAATATAATGTTAATATCTTATCTGCAAACTAAACACATCATGGCATTATGATCCGCTGGGAATCATAAATTTCTGATTCTGACTCTGTAACGCTCTTAACTTAATCCTACTATGATCGGAAAAGTATAATGGAAGGGACTTAATTTCCAAAGTTGACCCTCCGGGAATCGAACCCGAGACCCTTGAGGCGGAGCGTTAAGGCAAGCACCCTAACCACTCATCCAATGGACTCGCCACTTTTTTTACTTGGACGAAATTGGGCCCTTCTGGCGATCACAGATAAATTAGTAATCACGGTTCTAACAGCGTCCCAGGCGATTAGAAAACGAAATTATGAAAGCTAATTAACGATAAGCTAATAAACGAATTTTAGGTAGAGATGAAATAAGCAGGGCGGCGTCCCAAATAATAGACGGTGTAAAGAATAATGAACTTTCACCGGAGGACATTAAGCCAAGTCTCATATCGGAGGTGCTAGAGTTGGGTGAACCGGATTTACTAGTCAGGACCTCCGGAGAAGTGAGGCTCTCCGACTTTATGTTGTGGCAGGTGAGCGATATTTGATTTAATAAATTATAATAATCCTACATAATAGGTGAACCCGGCCATGCTTTGCTATGGCTCAGTCAGCAACGTTCCATGGTTGCCATAACAACGGTCAACATATGAAATGTAGGTTTTTTTTTTATAAAAAAAGTCAGTAACTAAAAAAGTATATAAAATAACATTCCTGTGTTTAAATGCAATGTAGTGTAAAAATTTCACGTCAATCCATCGGCTACTTTTTGTGTTTTTGCGTTATACACAAACAAACAAAACATTTTTATATATACACTAGTGGCTCGCTCCCGGCTTCGCACGGGTGCAATTTTCTTATTAAATCCACCCGATAAATTACCTTACACCGCCATCTGTTAAATTCTTATGAAACTCACAGATAATTATAAAAATAATTGCTGGATTGAGTAAGTATACAACAGATGGCGCTATGTTAATAATATTATATAATTTGCAAAAATAAATTGAGATATAAACTATCCTATCTTAAGTTGGACCAAATTACACATAGTTACGAAGTTTTATCAAAATCGGTTCAGTAGACATACAACGTGACACGTAATTTTTATATAATATAAAGATTTCTTAGAACCAATTTATAATGAATACCAGAAATGAAATGTTGCTGCGTGTGTTTTGCTCAACTTAATACATATTTAAAGTTGACAATATTTTACACTTACATTGTTGCGTTTCGTAGTCATTTGGGCAGCCTGTCTGGCAGCAGTGACCACCTCCTTACAGAAAATCACCGTGAAATAATAGCACGCGTGTTATTGTGTTTCAGTGAGTGGTAAGGGATGCCAGACCCCATTACCCCACCTAAAAACTTAACTGTAAGATTTGGTAGCGCACTTATAGCGTTGCTTGTGTGTTAAGCGACGGTAGGCCACCTACAATCAAGTGGACCGTCAGCCTGTCTGTCGACCTTAACCTTAAAAAAAAATCCCAAAAGGTCTAATTCTGTTGCTTTTAGAGGTATCAAAAACAGTTGGCTACTGTCTATTGACCTAATATAAACCCAAAAAGGTTTAATAAGAAAAAAAACTTACTTTTACAGGTGTCAAAAACAGTTTTATATTTCACGGATGTATTATGGCCAGAATTCACGATCTGGAATCTTTTGGCAGCAATAATATATTATCAGAGGCACGCCCCAGAAATCTCTGCAGATGAGGAGGAATTGTGCCAACGTGAACTCCAATTTTTGGATAAACAAAGAACTCGTAAATGGAAAGAGCTTGAAAAATACATGGCTTGTTGATATTACTATACTTTAGATGTGGTGAAAATATTATAAGGCAAACTTAATCCAAGCAATATTATTATTATTATGTAAATATGTAAGTATTATTTTATTCTAAAGGAAAAATAAATTAAAAACTGTTATTTATTTTCATTTTTGTTTTATTGCCTAGTTCATGTTTATTGCTCAAAGTTAAGATTTGTAAAAATTACAAAAAAAATCGTTTATTTACAATTTCCATAGGATATTTTCTCAGGGAAAAAATACGTAGAGAAAGATACATATTCTCTATTGGATTATTCTTCAGTTATTTTTTCAACTTTTCCTCACTTCTATTTTCCTTTTATTGTGTACTTTGAATAAGTTTTAGTAGGATCATATGGCTCCCATCTTGATGCTGGAAATATATGTTTATTTCTCTCATACCAAGATCTGCAATCAAGATAATGTTTCATATATTTCGATATTTAAAATTATTTCTATAAAACTAGAGCTTAATATGCCAAAGAAATATTTAGTTTGTAAGACTATCATTGCACAACCCTAGGAACTCTGCAAACTATATATAAAAACTGTTACTTCGGATACTCCTTAACTTACAGAAGATTTAGCAGATCTTCTAGATACATACATATACACAAACATCCATGACTCAGGTTAAAACGTAAATGTTAACACATAAACATTTGCCCCTAGCGGGATTCGAACCCGCGACCGTTTGGTTAACAGCTAGGGTTACTAGCCACTAGACCAAACGTGTCAATATACTTTTAAATATCCAACCACTGTCCTGTGAGAACAAAGAGACTACAACTCCAAGTTGCTAGTTCTTTTATATGCTGTATTTTAATTTCAATTGGAGATTTTGAAAGTACATATTTGTTTTCATTTATTTTTTGAATTCCCTGGAAGTGATTCCAGTGACCTGAACAACAGGACATCTTACCTTAATAGGACTTTACCAGCATGCGAGTCCTGTTTCTCTTGAGTGGCGTCGTTTACTAATCTAACGTCATCTGAAGCGTCAAATTGGAATAATGGCCCACTTTTACCCCTCGCCTGAAATCACATATTTAATGAGTTGACACATTTTATGTGACTTCTCTGTTAAAAAAAAAGAAATGGCTGTGATGTTGACACAGCTGTGTATTTAACGTGAATACGTGCACGTTACGAATATTTTCTTTGAGTGTATTATATTTGTGTATATATCCAACACTATCCAACGAATTCGAATTTAGCACAATTAGTTTCAGTATCAGGGATCCAATTAAAAAGAATCTAATCTGTAAATAGCTTGAATGTAGTAATTTTCTCGGAAATTTTCATTATTTTTATTTTCTTTGTGATTTTATGTTTTTGTGTAGTGTCGCTAGTCGGATTAGAGGTAAAATGATGAATAAAGTTTATTAATACTGTTCATTTATTCATCAAAATTCTTAATTTTCATTATTATTATATACAAAAAAATTCTTTGATCCTATAGCTAAGTCAACTCACTGCTTTGCAATCCCCGATTTTGCTATCATAACTTTTCCTGAATTGCCTCCCACTATGGAAGCAAATTTAAAAGACGTATTTACGTCCAAAGACATAATTTATGATATTACATTTTGACTGGAACTATTCTTTCATATTTTCAATGAACAAATTCTATATATTTTTTAAAGTGGCAGGCAGGCTGAGTGTCCACTTGATGGTAGGTGGCTACCGTCACCTGAGGACACAAGCTTAATAAATTAATTTAATAATTAAAACAATTATTCGTTTTTCTCGTATTGGATGTAGTAGGAGCCACAATTATTATGTCTGTTAGTCATTTTAAGTCCCATCCTAGTGAATGAATTCTCTATTCATTTTATAGAAGTTATTGCAGGGGCTTTACAAAATCAATCAATTAATACTAATAATAAATTTGTAAGTGTAGGTATTGTATGTATGTTCCTCCATAACTCTGAAACGAATTAACTGATTTTCATGAAATTTGGTAGATAAACGTTTGGACGTACGGGACACAGGATAGGCTACTTAATATTTTTCAACGCGGACGAAGTCGTGGGCACCCCAGCTAGTACACCAATGATATCATATGATATGACAGACCAATGGGATCGTCAATCTAAAACAGGGTCCCTAGCCAAGATGCAAACGCAGTGCTTTCTACAGTCGTAAACGCTACGCTACGCTGGGAGAAAGCTTTGTGATTGGTCAAAATTTCATGTGGGCGTTATAACAACCAATCACCGGGCTTTCTGTCTTTCGTTTCGTAAGTACGCAACGAAACGTTTGCATCTTGGCTAGGGCTCCTGAATGCAAATTGTAGATCCTATGCTGCAGTATAATATGCTTGAGAATAATCTCTAATGTTGAAATATTTATGTGAAATTTAACTGAACCTAACCATTTTATTATAACTGAGCCTTATTTTATTTTTTTTAATCTCGAAATTTTGATATGGTGTTAGTAGTAAATTATAATATTTTTTTTTGTTTCATTTGTTCTGTTTCTCTTAATCTCTTGTTTTAAATTAAATTTTAATTTGTACCAGATATATTTTTTTCATAACAAGCTAACTCATAACTCACCTTAGTGACAATAAAGTCATAAAAAGTGTAATGATGTGGCAATATAAGATCCTCTTTCACATACATAAGTTGATCAGCTGAAACTGTTTTTAATTCACTAAATTCTGGTCTCAACGTATCCAGGCAACGTTGTAGGAATTGATATATTGAATTACCTGAAAACCAATTTGATTTATTATTATTCTTTTTAATGAACTCTGCAGAGCGCACGCGGGTAACAACTTGAGTAACTAGTCATTACGGAGAGGACTTAACAGAAAAGTTATTTTCGTCGATTAATTTGATTTCCAAGTAAAATTACTAAAAATTAAAACTTAGATAAAAATACAATGAATAATAGTCTATATTGAAAAAAGTTTGAATTGGGCAGATTTATACAATTTTTTTTTATTTTCTAACGAAAAAATTAATAAATTCCTGTCCAAAAGAAAACCTAATACATTTTTTTTTATTAATTAAGTTGTGTACGAAAGTTTTAATTGGCTACTTTTATTTCTTTTTTCATATTAATTTTTAAGTACACAATATTTAAGAAAATTAATTTGTTGTGTGATATTGCACCTTAATTTATGGGTTATTAGATTGCGCTTATTTTGGTTGAAAATTAGTTTGGTTCTTGTCTTAATTGGATTTACCTTTTTTTAGTGTAACATTTCGTCTATGTCCCGATCCATCCCAATAACTAAATGTCACTGTAATAGATTCGTCCTTGAGGCTTGCTTGTGTCATCACCCACTCTAACCTGAGCTCTTCTCTTAGTTTAAGGTCAGCTTCCTCTCTTTCTCTGTCCGGCAAAAACGAAGTGTCCACATCAGGGTTCTTGCGCACTTTCTTTAATTGCTGTAAATACATTCAAAAAAATATTGATAATGACAGGTGATAATGTTATCCTTAAAATCTAGAGAGAACCTAAGTTCTAAGAACTTTAGAGAATAATGGACTACATAATTTAAAAAAGATATTCTCTGTAGGTAAAATAAAGTTAATTTTTTGCGCTTACTACCTCTGTGCTCTAAGCCCAATGACTTAGATAATTGTCTATTTCCTTATTGGCAATCGTTGGCAAAATCTCCAAATGTAGACAAAATAAAAGTCTATCTCAATGTAAAGATTTATAGACAGTAAAAAGTTGATATGACCTAAAATATTATACAATGAAAATCTAAAAACTAAATATGAGATAGATAAAAACCTTATTTTTTTTATATATATATCACATACAATAAAATAATAAAAATAAATTGTATATTATCATATAATATATTTGATTGTCATTATAATGTAGCATCAGTCAGATTAGCTACTATACATGATATGAAAGCTGAAAAGCAGTGAGATTTGCAAAAAAATATCACAAACCGTTTCATTTTGTTCCCTCCATGATGACTGAGCACTTTCACTGTCTGAACCTTCCTCTTCTTCATTCATATCAAATGACAAAGCTTGAATCTAAAAACAATAAAAGAAAAGTTAAATACGTATTTGTAATTTTAGCTTCTCCACCTAAAACTTTAATGACAAGAGATTTTATTAGTTTTTTTTTTAATATCGTATTTTGATCACCAAAAATGCTACTCTATTTTATCATACCCACTTTTGGAGAACATGTAATTTTTTTTTACCAAATATTTTAAAAAAATCTGGTAGAATGATTAACCATTGATCTGAAATAGTATTGGTGAAATCTGGTTAGTTGAAGACCTATATTGGTATTGAATATCAGTGTCTGATTGAGAGCTTATGACAGTGAAATATTGGTTTAAAAATATTAACTATTTATTTTAAACAGTTAAACCACTGACTTTAAACAGCAATAAGAACTGAGATACCTTGAATCATGGGAGAGAGTTTGTCATTTTGATATGCTCCCCATCATATTAAAAAAACAAACTTTACTCACCTGCCGTTTCTGTTTATTCTTTTGCGCTTGCTTTGCCTCAATTTCCTTTTGCCTTTCCATTTCTTTTTCAGCTTTCTTCTGTGCCAGTTTCTTCTCTCTTTCGCGTACTATGTGCTCTTGTTTCGCCTTCATTTCATCGAGAGTTACAAGACCGATTGTGGAGCTCTTTAATTGCTGTTCAACGGCGTCATAGTGGGTTGCAAACTTATTTTCAATATTATGGATTTTTAAGTCTTCTTCTATTTTCTTTTTTCGAAGCTCTATCTCCTGGGCCGCCTTTTCTCTTTTCTTCATCAAGTGCATGGCTCGGCCAGCCTCGGAGGCAGCTCCCTTGTAGTGTGCCATTTTTACTTACGAGAATGGTATATTAAGTGAATATTACAATATTGCAAGATCTCACTTCAAACTTAATGCATTAATAGGAGAAGAAAATTATGTATACCATAATGTGATTTAAAAGTTTATATATTGACACATATATAAATTATCTTTAAACAGTCATGTAGCACAAAACAGCGCAAGAAAACAAAATACAAATGGTACAATAACAAGGAACATAAACATATAACTCTAGTTGTGAAACAACATAGTCTTTATAATCTGTGCTCTTTAGCGAGAGGTATAATATTCTTATTCTTCTTTATGTAAGTAAAGTGGCATTTCGGCTCATTTTGGGAATGGCCATTGGGTATAATTTGGGTATAATATAAATAATTTCCAATACAATACAATAAAGAAAGAATATCCAAACGTATGACTTGACTTCCAACCAAAGCTGTCACGACGTCACTGTCACGTAGTGATTATATTCTCTTTGCTGTCATGGTTTGACAGCCTGCCTAGGTGTTGCTACCATTTTTAATTCCATTTAGATTTTTTTTGATCTACTCTAGCTAGTGGTTCGTGATCCCTTCGAGGGACTACGAAAGGGACTACGGGAATAAGCCGTTATTTCAAGCATATCAAATAATAAAAAAGTTATGGAGAATAGAGGTAATAAAGGTTTTTTAATAATTTAATAATAAATAAATAATTTAAATAACTTTGATTGGAAATATTTTTTTTGTGCGTTGTTCTTTTTGATACTGTAAATTCACGACTATTTTACCCATAGATCCTACAGATCTTCAGATACTGGACACAAAGTCAAGTGATCATTTAGTGATTATATACTCTTTGTAAGTGATTACATACTCTTTGCACAAGTACTATAATAATGTATACGGCTTGCTATAGTTTACAGAGTATAATAATATATTATATACACAGATTATAAAGACTATGTTGTTTCACATTATCAAAGAGTATATAATCACTACGTTTTTACCAAAGAGTATTATAATATATTGGTTTTTACACATTATATACAAAATATATAGTTAATATAGTTGCAATGCAATGCTTATTATTTCTTATTATGAGTATTGTGTACAAATCATAACTTGTATTAGTTTTATGTTTGCTTGTTTACCTTGATTTGCTATTTTCTTTCAAGTGAAGTTATTATTTAGGCAGTTGTTGCTTATAAAATAGGTGCGGTTCTTTTCTTTTGTATGTATCAATCAATTGCTTTTTATTTATATTTTAGCTGAAACTATTTTTGATCATTGATCAAAAATAAATTAACTTTATTATTTATACCGAATTGTACAAATTATTAAAGCATTTTACTGCAGCTCCGGTTTGTGTCGGTTTGATCGGCCAAAATATATTAGTTCTTTATTTTCCAACAAATTGTTTTAGGTTGTCAACAGGGCTTTACGTGTGAAGGATTGAAATTTAGCCTAATTTCGTGGTAAAATGGATGAGG
The DNA here is from genome assembly GCA_936446665.2 of Synanthedon andrenaeformis. Classification (NCBI taxonomy): domain Eukaryota; kingdom Metazoa; phylum Arthropoda; class Insecta; order Lepidoptera; family Sesiidae; genus Synanthedon; species Synanthedon andrenaeformis. The sequence goes on along the minus strand of OW387781.2, from coordinate 3,091,902 downwards.
CTCTCGTTTTCCCTTCTCCCAATTGGTTTCAAGTTTCCGGTATAGCGGTATCTGCTGATGGATGGATTTTTTATGGTGGTCCAAGTCATAGTCTTTGCGTTTTGGAGCCATTAAGTGATTCCGTTGGTGTATTGGACGAAAAGCTAAAATACACAGTGCATTTTATAAGTCGTGCACACACAGAGAAGTAATTTTATTTTGTATGAGGTTATTATAACTTTAAAATAAGTTTCTCAGTATTTGTACTCGATGGTAGATAGCTACTGTTGCCTATAACAAAAATAAAACCTCAGGTGCTGCAATGGCACTGCTGGCCATAGTAGGACTAAGGATAAGGGATAAAGAAACGATAGGGCAACAGGGTTAAAAATTCAAATATTTTTAAATTCATATAATGTATTAAAATCTTTTTTTTCCCAAATGCTGTAACTATTTCTACAATTTTTTAAAATGTTAAATTTAACTTGTCATGCTGTAATATGCTTGTCACCTGCTGCACGTTCACTGCCAACCATAAAAGGATTAAGGATAGGGATTAGGAAGGGATAGGGAAAATAGGCTCTGGCATCCCTTCCTCACTCATCGAAACACAACAGCATACATGTTGTTATTTCACGGTGGTATTCTGTGAGGGCTTGGTTACTGTTACCAGATGGGCTGCCCAGATGACTACCACTACACAGTATGCCCTGCCACTAGTTGTTAAATTTGATTGACTATCTTAATCTATCTCCTTTGTTTTTGTTTTTTTTGTTCTTTAGCTAATTCTCACCAGCCACTCTAATGGTATTGTCTATTTGCAAGTTTTCTTGATCTACCTTCGATTTTTTTTTTCAATGTTAATCTTTTGAGTGATTTCTTTTGGTGTTAGTCTTTTATTTGTACCTGTAGTTGAAATATGAGGACATTGACTTAGTGAAATATTTCTTACAGAATTGTAAGTGTCGATGTGAGTCCGGAATGGTCTACCAAGAAATGTTTAGTGACAGGCAGTGAAGATGGCACACTCAAGTACTGGAAAATTGAAAAGGAAAACAATAAAACTAGCATAAAATCTACAATGACTCATGATATTCATAAAAAATATTTAGAGGTAAGTTTTACTTTGAAATACAACAGAACTGTATGTGCCTACATTGTTTTAACTTATTTTTTATTCATTTCAATATCTATTTTTGCCATCAGTTCTTATTTTATAAGTTGTAATCAAATGTAATGAGATGAATTTGAAAAAAAAGTCTGACATGGTCTTTTTTATGTTGACTGACATAAACATTAAAAATGTTGACACACATAACAGACAGGCTGCTGGTCCATTTCATGGTAGGTGGATACCGTCACCTATAGTGTGCTGTCGACCATAATAGAATTAATGATAAGGAATTAGGACGGGATAGATTGCCCAAAATGACTGAGTTTGTTTCCGAAGTCCTGGAATCAAACCCGGAACCCCTAAGATAAAGGCCCCTAAGACTAATTTTTTTTTTCCATTATTAGAGTGTGGTTGGTTTGGGATTTGCGACAGAAGATCACGTCCTATCATGTGGTTCGTTTGGAGCTATTTGTAAGTGGAATATAAATACGAATTTGGTGAACACATATGCAAACATATTGAAGAGTCTGAAACCTTTATGCTTTTCTTGTTCACCGCATATTCCTTTCCACGTCGCCATTGGGACCAAACAAGGAGTTGTAATTGTTATCGACGTGAAAGGTAGGTAATAAATGGCGAAATGTTTTTATTAATTCCAAGCTCCGCCTGTATTTTATTATATGTATAGATTTACCGCCCAGCTATGCCGAACGTACTATATGTATAGCAACCCTAACACACACCCTTACAAAAAATGGCGTCTGCCTGTGTAGTAGACACAGCCTTACCCTCTGTGTTCTGTGTAATTGGAACTTTTGTCATCACAGGGTCTATATTTAAACTTTTATCCAAACTAATTGATACTAAAACAAACAACCTAATTATATCCGGGTTAAGTTGTGTAATGCGACACCTTATTACAATTTGCTTTCTAGAACTAGATGGTCACTTCTCATAAAGAACTACTAACGACATCTAGTGAACTCAAACATAAATACAATACTAATATTGCATGATATACATGATTTGTTTACCTGACATTCACTGTTAAAAACTTGAAATTTTAGATAAAGCTACCATAATATATAAAATGCGCGCTAATGACGACGAGATATTGAACATAAGTTGGTGTCCACAATACGAAGTGGCAATCTATAAAGCTCTAGAGCAAAATCCAAAGAAGTTACGGGGAAAACAAAACATAAACAAACAGAAACGGGAAGCTCCCAACGACACTGGGATTACAAAGGAACTACCCGTGGATAGTTTTGATGAGGCAAACAATACTAAGACCAATTTAGATGCATTAGAACTTACAGAATCGAAGGTTTTAAATGATGATAATGATTCCAACAATAGTGAACTTGAAGAAACAGTAATAATTGAAGACGATCCTTTCGATGTTTATAAAGACCCAGCGGATGATGAATTTGGACACAAAAAGTATCAGTCAGAGGAGTTTGTAGTTGTGGATAAGAAAGATTGTCCTCAATTGGATTACCTGGATGAATGTGAGAAATTGAAAGCTGATATGCTGAAAATGAAGGAAACTAATTCTATACAATCGCTAGTGGAAGCAATAGATGAAACTCATTTGACATCAAAAAGTACAGAAACTGTAGCTGTTTGCAAAGAAACTAGCAAACATATAGAAAAACATCTATTAGCTTCCATTTCAAGACATGGGTGTGTATTTTTGTAATTTATTTTTAATTTTTTAATTAATTTTAATGTTAAGATTAATTGAGAACTTGTTAGTGGTACGGCACACTGCTTTTCGTCGTATCGTCGTTCTCAAACCAGTCTGCTAATATGCGATATATATATACATGAAAAATAATTTATTCAATCTTTATTGCTGTTATGTTTTTGTCGGGCGTTGGATTTTTATTTTTATATGTTCCTCGGGAATAGTTTTTTTTTTCTGAATGTTCGGTATTTGTATGAAATATTTCACAATGAAAGACAGTAACAGACAGAGTTAAGTTTCACATTTGTAATATTAGTGTGAATATATATTTTTCAGATCAGTTAGAATATGGTCTAAGGGAGGCAGATTAGTAGCCAAGACTGAGACGTCAAGAGGCGGCAAAAAATATAGAATGATAAATCCAACCGCATTTGCTTCCTTGTTATGGTACAAACCTGACACTCTCCTTATAGCTGATACTAAAGCTCAACTTCTCAAGTGTAATCCACTTAAATTGGAATGGTAAGTTTTATTAAGTTGACATTTAATCCACACCACATTAAATTGTACTGTTTTATCGCACATATTTCTTAGATAACCATTGCCCATTCCTAATCCTTATCCTTAAGGTTAAGGCATCAGTTTTTTTTATTATTTTCGTTTTCACGATTGAAAATTGTACAATTAGGTAAATAGAAAAAATCGTTTAATTTGGTAATGAGGTTTCATAGATATTTAAGTTGAAAGTATTAAAGATTAGTAAGTAGCATTAGTAAGTAGCACTCAATTAAATTTTATTTTTTAATACAATACTTACATAATTAGTTATTGAATTTATGATTGCTATCAAGAGCATAGTTATGAGATTACATAAAAAAAAAACTGATTTTTTTAAAATTTGTGATCACAATACCCAAAAATGTCGTCCAAAGTATCGATTTTCTCCATTTTTAATATATCTCTAAAATCTGGATTTTTTTATTTTGCCCAGAGCTGGTATAACCTAGCTTATCGCCTAAACAAACACACACATCTATATATAAATATCAAAGCATTTCATTCATAGCGCGTTCAGTGTTTTTTTCTCCATACAAAAAGTTTCCCCTAAAGAAGTTTTCACTTTAAATATTTATGTCTATATAATGATTAATTAATAACATATGTGTTTTTTAGTGATGACAAATTGCATTGGGACATCTTACACCTTCATCATAAACGTAGCCTGTTCAGTATCGCTTCAAATGCTCCTCGCGAACAGACGCAAGACATGGATCCATCCGGTTGGGTTGTATGGACAGCTTCCCAGGAACGATCGTTCATTTGCTATTCTGTTGAGGAGGATAAACTTATAACTACATATAGCACTTGCGGGGGATTTGTATATACTATAGACATATGTCCTTATGATGCCACGAGGTAAGAACGTTTTCACCCTAAATATTTAACTATATTTTGTATGAATGGTGTAGGTGAATATATTTTTTAATTTTTTTATGTTAAGGTCGGCAAACAGGCTGACAGTCACCTTGATGGTAGGTGGCTGCCGTCACAGGCGCTGCAAGTTAAGGATTAAGGATTGGGAAGGCTGCTATCCCTTACTCACTCATCGAAACACAAAAGCACCCATGCTGTTATTTCACGGTGGTCTTCTGTAATGGGGCGGTTACTGCCGCCAGACGGGTGCCCAAATGATTGCGAAACGCAGTGAACCCTGCCAACTAAATGTTAGATCCAAACCAGAGCTCATTTCCAAAGTTTAGCCTGCCGGGAATCGAACTTGGGACTCCTGAGACAGAGTGTTAATAAATAAATAATAAATATCTTCACACATTCCACACAGCACCGTCTAGTTCCACATTAAGCAACTATAGGTTTGTGTTATGGTTACCAGACAGTGTTAGATTACTTTTTTTTTGTAAATACATACATATTATAGATAAAAACATCCATGACTCAAGTACAAACACATAAACATTTTTCCCTATTGGGATTCGAACCGGCGACCGTTTGGTTAACAGCTAGGGTTACTAACCACTAGACCAAACGTGTCGTCCAACCAAAAACACCTTAAGGCTTATCCTTCCAAAAAATTAAATTTTTGCAACATTTTGTAACAGTATTATTCATTATATATACGCCTTTTCTTCAGCGAAAAAAATATATGTTTATCTACAAGATATGAGGAATGATTTGTTGGGATTAAAAATTTTATTTTATTGAAATTGATTCAGGAAAAAAATTCTAAACTCACCCCTTTTATTTTCAGTTATAACAATCTCACTTCTACAATATTTATCAAAAGATTATGAAATTTTGTACACTTATGAAGATAACAATGTAGCATGATTTGTTGAAAGCGCTTTTTGAAAATTCGTAAAATTGAATTTTATATAATGTTTTTATCAAAAATATTTCCCCACTTATTCAGCGCTAGCCCGTTCTCGTCCATAAAATCAGTGCGGGGCGAGTCGTGATGCTAGACAGACCTGTGCCGCGTTGCGCTTCATCAAATTATTAATTTTTACGTAATAAACAAAGAATAAACATTTTAGTGGCAGAACAGACAGTGCATGATAGTGTATGTAATACTTTAATAGGTTTTCTTTTTGTCTTTTTAATTAAATCTTTAAAAAACTAAATATAAATTATGTTGTAATATAATATTCAATTTATTAATAATCTGAAATATTCAATTTGAATATTCAATTAATAATTCATCTTTATATATACTTGTTATCTAAATTTAATAAAGATAGGAAGTAAGCAAAGGAGGCAAAAGCGTAATATATCAAAAATAAACCAAACGAGGAAGGAAAGTTTTCATGAATTTTAATTAATTAATTAATTAAATTAATTAATATTAATAATAATTAATTATTAATTAATACATATAAATTAATAAGCCTAATAAATAAATAGTTAATTAATACAATATAAAGCCGAAATACCACTCACATACCCAATGACTCACTCATCGATTTGTTCTCCTAGAAGGAGCGGTCGGGGGTTTCCCTGTTATAGGTGGTCGTATAGGTAATTCCCCGGTGACCTCCAGAAAAATCTCATATCCTCGGTAAACCGACCTGGTAAAAAGTTGGTTAGTGGTCCTCGGAAACTATGAGGGATAGAAGGGTGGCGTTTGCGGAATGTCATAGAGGGTCATCGGTGGTGACCAGGGAAAGTGTCATCCCCATCCCGTTCATACATTTTTTTTAAACTCCATACAACTTTTTTGGACTTTTCAAAGTGGAGTACCCTCTAAACCACCGGAGATAGGTGGGCGGCGTCTTTGGGGGATGATCACCTATAGTGGTGGTCCAACTTCTCGGATAAACTTTATCCCCCCATCCCGCCCCCTTCATCCCGTCTCCATACAAAAAGTGGCCATTTTTTTGGAAGGATGAAAATATCTCCGAAACTATCGAGGATAGGAAGTCGGTCTCAATGGCGCGTTTCCGTCCCTCGGTGGGATGCTTCTTAAAAGCTATCCCGATTTATGGGATTTCCATCCCTTCATCCCGTTTCATGCCAATATTGGGTTTTTTCTGAATTTTCTAAAAAGCTATTTTTTTCACCCACAAGGAGACACCGTGGGGCGGTGTATCCTATCCCGTCGTATGGAGGGTGGCGTAGCGCGCCCCAGGAAATTATTCGATCCTCGGTCCACCTACCTGGTAAAAAGTTGGTGAGTGGTCTTCGGAAACCACGGGGGATAGAAGGGTGGCGTTTGCGGAATGTCATAGAGGGTCATCGGTAGTCACCAAAGAAAATGTCATCCCCATCCCGTTCATACATTTTTTTTACACTCCATACAACTTTTTGGATTTTTCAAAGTGGAACATCTCCGAAACCGCCAGAGATAGGTGGGCGGCGTCTTAGGGGGATGATAACCCATAGTGGTGGTCCAACTTCTCGGATAAACTTTATCCCCTCATCCCGCCCCCTTCATCCCGTCTCCATACAAAAGTGGCATTTTCGGCGAAAGGGATGGGAAAATCTCCAAAACCGTGCGGGATAGGTGGTCGGTGGCTATGGCGCGTTTCTATTCCTCGGTGGGATGCTTCTCAAGGGCCATCCCGATTTTCGGGATTTCCATCCCTTCATCCCGTCTCCATACAAATTTATGGTTTTTCGGAAAAGCTATTTATTTCACCGGGAAGGGGGCAAAGTCGGGTAGTCAATCCTATCCCATCGTATGGACGGTGGCGTAGCGCGCCCCAGGAATTTCCTCGGTGCTAGGTTCACCGATCTGGTACAAAGATGGCGAGAGGTCCTCGGAAACTGAGAGGGATGGAAGGGTGGCGTTTGCGGAATGTCATAGAGGGTCATCGGTAGTCACCAGGGAAAGTGTCATCCCCATCCCGTTCATACATTTTTTTTACACTCCGTACAACCTGTACGGACTTTCCGATCCCCGTAGCTCCTCAGCGGTGGCAGCTGCCCGTGCGGTCTCTTTGAGGGATAACGGTATCTCCCCGGGGCCCATCGGCCGGTACGGTTTACTTCCCCTCGCCTCCCCCCCTTCGCCCCCCCTCCATACAAAAGTGGCATTTCTTCTCGGAAGGATGGGAATATCTTCAAAACCATCGAGGATGGGTGGGTGGGCACTTTGGCGGATAATCGTCACCCCGCGAGATCCACCCCCAGGGACCGTCACCTTCCCCCCACCTTCCCCTTAACCCCCCTTTCATACAAAATCACACCACAATGGCGATTTAGCACATTTAGGTCGACCCGCCGCGAAGGGTCTCGAGGCCGGGGGAGCGAATGACGAGGAGGGGGGATAGGGGGGCTAGGGGAGCGCGCAGCGCGACCCGCCCCCCCCGCCCCCCTCCTCGTCATTCGCTCCCCCGGACTCGAGGGCCGCAGCGGCGGCAACGGTGGCCGGAGAGCCGCGAAAGTCCACCCCCATCGGCCATTTAGACACAGCCGAGACCCTATGACCCCGATCCTCCCCATCCCATCCGTCCATCCCGGTAGGAACTCGGAAACGGTTCGACCGATACCCCCAGTGCTTGGACTCATTCGATCGGGCTTGTCGCGGTAGTCCAAGGGGTCGGACCGAATTTTGGCATTGCGCATTCACCCCCCCCCCCCTCACTCCCCCACGCCATACAAAATCACAACTAAAAGGGATTTTTGCACCGACATAAGAGACGGTGGTTGACCCGTCGCGAAACGAAGCGGAGCGACGGCAAGGGTCTACCGGGGCACCAAAAAAAGCGAGATTTTTGACCTCCTCTCCCCCTCCAACCCCCTCAGCCGTAACTCGGAAACGGCCCGACGCAGCCAGGTCGTGTTTGGGCTCATCGGGGACGTCTCACCGAGATAAAAAATTTGACGCCCCCTCGGACCCCCCCGGCCGTAACTCGAAAACGGCGCAACACAGCCGGGTCGTGTTTGGGCTCATCGGAGACGTCTCGACGAGATAAAAAAATTGACGCCCCCCTCGGACCCCCCCGGCCGTAACTCGAAAACGGCGCAACACAGCCGGGTCGTGTTTGGGCTCATCGGAGACGTCTCACCTAGATAAAAAAATTGGCGCCCCCCTCGGACCCCCCCGGCCGTAACTCGGAAACGGCGCGTCACAACCGGGCCGTGTTTGGGGTCATCGGAGACGTCTCGACGAGATAAAAAATTTGAACCCCCCTCGGACCCCCTCCGGCCGTAACTCGGAAGCGACGCGACGCAGTGGGGTCGTGTTTGGGGTCATTGGAGACGTCACCCCGAGATAATAAAATTGAACCCCCCTCCAAACCCCTCAGCCGTAACTCGGAAACGGCGCAACGCAGCCAGGTCGTGTTTGGGGTCATTGGAGACGTCTCCCCGAGATAATAAAAATTGAACCCCCCTCCAAACCCCTCGGCCGTATCTCAGAAACAGCGCAACGCAGCCAAATCGTGGTTGGGCTCATCGGAGACGTCTCGACGAGATAAAAAAATTGAACCCCCCTCGGACCCCCTCAGTCGTAACTCGGAAACGGCGCGACGCAGCCGGGTCGTGTTTGGGCTCATCGGAGACGTCTCGGAAAGACGAATTTTTTAGAGTAGACCAAATTTTAAATTTTGACAGTTGCGGTCTACTCAGTAGACCATCGTCAATGGTTACAGATAAACCCCCCGAGTTGGGTATCATTTGAAAGGTCTCAAAGAGGGTGATTTATTGACACAACCTTCCTCCCCCCTCCCCCCTTACTTACCCCCAATTTTTCACGAATTACAAAACAAAGACTCCAAAACCAAACCAAAACAATTATAAGAGCACAGTCGCACGAATTAACACTAAACTCACCAACTCCCTCTCCACTCCTCCTCCCCTTCGCCCCCTCTCCACACAAAAGTGGAATTTTCGGCGAAACGGATGGGACGAATTACAAAACAAAGACCCAAAACCAAACCAAAACAATTAGACATGGCAAAAAGACAACAAAAAACGAAACACAAAAACCCCCCCGCGGGCTGCAAGCCCGCGGCATCGAGCAACCTACTAGTTAATAAACTATAAAGCCGAAATACCACTCACGTACCCAACTAATGACTCACTCATCGATTTGTCCTCCTAGAAGGAGCGGTCGGGGATTTCCCCGTTGTATGTGGTCGTATAGGGGATTCCCCGGTGACCTCCATAAAAATCTCATATCCTCGGTACACCGATCTGGTAAAAAGTTGGTGACGGGATCTGGGAAAGTATTAGTCGCAGAGGGACGGGGTTTGCGGAATGTCATAGAGGGTCATCGGTGGTCACCAGGGAAAGTGTCATCCCCATCCCGTTCATACATTTTTTTTAAACTCCATACAACTTTTTTGGACTTTTCCAAGTGGAACACCTCCCGAACCACGGGAGATAGAGGGGTGGCGTCTTTGGGGGATAACAGTTTCTCCTCGAGCCTCATCGGCTGGGACATTTGGTCTATCCTCATCCCGCCCCCTTCATCCCGTCTCCATACAAAAAGTGGCCATTTTTTTGGAAGGATGAAAATATCTCCGAAACCATCGAGGATAGGAAGTCGGTCTCAATGGCGCGTTTCCGTCCCTCGGTGGGATGCTTCTTAAAAGCCATCCCGCGTTTCGACTATCCCATCCCTTCATCCCGTTTCCTGCAAATATTGGGTTTTTTCTGAATTTTCTAAAAAGCGATTTTTTTCACCCACAAGGAGACACCGTGGGGCGGTGTATCTCATCCCATCGTATGGAGGGTGGCGTAGCGCGCCCCAGGAAATTTCTCGGTCCTCGGTCCATCGACCTGGTACAAAGATGGTGAGCGGTCCTCGGAAACTACGAGGGATGGAAGGTTGGCGTAGGTGGAATGTCATAGAGGGTCATCGGTAGTCACCAAGGAAAATGTCATCCCCATCCCGTTCATACATTTTTTTTACACTCCATACAACTTTTTGGATTTTTCAAAGTGGAACATCTCCGAAACCGCCGGAGATAGGTGAGCGGCGTCTTAGGGGGATGATAACCTATAGCGGTGGTCCAACTTCTCGGATAAACTTTATCCTCCCATCCCGCCCCCTTCATCCCGTCTCCATACAAAAGTGGCATTTTCGGCGAAAGGGATGGGAAAATCTCCAAAACCATAGCGGATGGATGGGTGGTCACTTTGGCGGACAACCGTCACCCCGCGAGATCCATCCCCAGGGAACGTCACCTTTCCCTCACGTCCCCCCCTTTACCCCCCTTTCATACAAAATCACACCGGAATGGCGATTTTGCACATTTAGAGGAGGGCTGTCGACCCGCCGCGAAGGGTCTCGAGTCCGGGGGGGCGAATGACGAGGAGGGGGGGTAGGGGGGGAAAGGGGAGCGCGCAGCGCGACCCGCCCCCCCTGCCCCCCACCGAGGAATTCGCCCCCCCGGACTCGAGGGCCGCAGCGGCGGCAACTGTGGCCGGAGAGCCGCGAAAGTCCGTCCCCTTCGGCCATTTAGACACAGCCAAGACCCAATGACCCCGATTCTCCCCATCCCATCCGTTCATCCCGTTTCAACTCAGAAACGGTGCGACCGATACCCCCCGTGTTTGGGCTCATTCGATCGGGATCGTCGCGGGTAGTCCAAGGGGTCGGACCGAATTTTGGCATTGCGCACTCGCCCTCCCCCTCCCTCCTCCACTCCATACAAAATCACAACTAAAAGGGATTTTTCCACCCACACAAGAGACGGTGGTCGACCCGTCGCGGAGCAAAGCGGAGCGACGGCAAGGGTCTACCGGGGCACCAAAAAAATAGCGAGATTTTTGACAACCCCTCCCTTGGACCCCCTCAGTCGTAACACGGAAACGGCGCGTCACAGCCGGGTCGTGTTTGGGGTCATCGGAGACGTCTCCCCGAGATAAAAAAATTTAACCCCCCTCCAAACCCCCCGGCCGTAACTCGAAAACGGCGCGACGCAGCCGGGTCGTGTTTGGGCTCATCGGAGACGTCTTCTAGAGATAATAAAATTGAACCCCCCCTCGGACCCCCCCGGCCGTAACTAAGAAACGGCGCGTCACAACCGGGTCGTGTTTGGGGTCATCGGAGACGTCTCCCAGAGATAAAAAATTTGACGCCCCCCTCGGATCCCCCCGGCCGTAACTCGGAAACGGCGCGTCACAACCGGGCCGTGTTTGGGGTCATCGGAGACGTCTCCCAGAGATAAAAAATTTGACGCGTCCCTCGGACCTCCCAGGCCGTAACTTGGAAACGACGTGACGCAGCCGGGTCGTGTTTGGGGTCATTGGAGACGTTTCCTCGAGATAATAAAATTGAACCCCCCCTCCAACCCCCTCAGCCGTAACTCGGAAACGGCGCGACGCAGCCAGGTCGTGTTTGGGCTCATCGGAGATGTCTCCCCGAGATAACAAATTTGACGCCCACCTCGGACCCCCCCGGCCGTACCTCGGAAACGGCGCGTCACAGCCGGGTCGTGTTTGGGGTCATCGGAGACGTCTCCCTGAAATGAAAAATTTGATGCCCCCCTCGGACCCCCTAAGTCGTAACTCGGAAACGGCGTGTCACAGCCGGGTCGTGTTTGGGCTCATCGGAGACGTCTCGCAAAGACGAATTTTTTAGAGTAGACCAAATTTTAAATTTTGACAGTTGCAGTCTACTCAGTAGACCATGGTCAACGGTTACAGACAAACCCCCCATGTTGGGTATCATTTGAAAGTTATCAATGAGGGTGATCTATTGCCACCAACCCACCTCCCCCCTCCCCCCTCTCCCCTAACCTTAACTTAGCTAACCTAACTTTACTTACTTACCCCCAATTCTTCACGAATTACAAAACAAAGACCCAAAACCAAACCAAAACAATTAGACATGGCAAAAAGACATCAAAAAACAAAACACAAAAACCCCCCCGCGGGCTGCAAGCCCGCGGCATCGAGCAACCTACTAGTTAACAAATATAAAGCCGAACTACCGCTGACCGAACATTCATAAAGTTCTCCGGGAAGGGGGGGCGGGGGGATTTACCCTTGGGGCTCGTCGTGGAGAGGAAGAAAAATGGTTCAGAAATTAAATCGAAGACCTCGGTACACCGACCTGGTAAAAAGTTGGCGACGGGATCTCGGAAACTGTGAGGGATAGAAGGGTGGCGTTTGCGGATAGTCATAGGGGGTGATCGGCGGTTACCACAGAACGAGTCATCCCCATCCCGTTCATACATTTTTTTTAAACTCCATACAACTTTTTTGAAATTTTCAAAGTGGCACATCTCCAAAACCACCGGAGATAGCGGGGCGGCGTCTTCGGCGGATGACCACCTATCGTGGTGGTCCAACTTCTGGGATAAACTTTATCCCCCCATCCCGCCTCCATCATCCCGCCTCCATACAAAAGTGGCATTTTCGGCAAAAGGGATAAGAATATCTCCATAACCATCGGGGACAGGTGGGTGGTCGCAATGGCGCGTTTCCATCCCTCGGCGGGATGCTTTCAGGGGGCTATCCCGTTTTTCGAGATTTCCATCCCTTCATCCCGCCTCCATACAAAATATTATTTTTTCGGAAAAGCAATCTTTTCACCTGGAACGGGGAAACAGGGGGCGGTCTATCTCATTCCGTCGGATAGAGAGTGACGTTTCAAGCTCCAGGCACTTTTGCCACCCTCGATCCACCGATCTGGTACAAAGTCGGTGAAAGGTCCTCAAAAACTGAGAGGGATAGAAGGGTGGCGTTTGCGGAATGTCATAGGGGGTCATCGGCGGTTACCAAATCGAGACCCATCCCCATCCCGTTCATACATTTTTTTTAAACTCCATACAACTTTTTTGAAATATTCCAAGGGGGTTATCTCCGAAACCCCCGGAGATAGCGGGGTGGCGTCTTTGGAGGATGATCACCTCTCGTGATGGTCCAAGTGCCGGGATAGGTTTCATCCCCCCATCCCGCCCCCTTTATCCCGCCTCCATACAAAAGTGGCATTTTCACCGAAAGGGATGGGAATTTCTCCAAAACCATCCCGGATAGATGGTTGGTTGCAATGGCGCGTTTCCATACTTCGGCGGGATGCTTCCAGGGGGCCATCCCGTTTTTCGGGATTTCTATCCCTTCATCCCGCCTCCATACAAATTTTTATTTTTTCGGAAAAGCAACCTTTGCACCCGGAACGGGTCACGCGGGGCGGTCTGTTCTGTCCCGTCGGATAGAGAGTGACGTTCCGAAATCCAGGCACTTTTGTCACCCTCGGTCCACCGACCTGGTAAAAAGTGGATGAGAGGTCCTCGGAGACTACGAGGGATAGAGGGATGGCGTTTGCGGAATCTCATAGGGGGTCATCGGCAGTTACCAAATCGAGACCTATCCCCATCCCGTTCATACATTTTTTTTAAACTCCATACAACTTTTTTCGAAATTTTCAAAGTGGGATATCTCCGAAACCACCGGGGATGGAGGGTCGGTTTCCTCGAGAGCGATCGACTATCGTCCTGGTCCAACTTCTCGGATAAACTTCATCCCCCTATCCCGCCCCGTCTATCCCGGCTCCATACAAGGATGTGATTTTCGGCGACAGGGATGGGAATATCGTCAAAACCGCCGGGGACAGGGACGTGGTCGCTATGGCGAATTTTCATCTCTAGGTGGGATGCTTCCAAGAGGCCATCCCGAACTCGGTCCACCGACCTGGTACAAAGTCGGTGAGAGGTCCTCGGAGACTACGAGGGATAGAGGGATGGCGTTTGCGGAATGTCATAGGGGGTCATCAGCGGTTACCAAATCGAGACCCATCCCCATCCCGTTCATACATTTTTTTTAAACTCCATACAACTTTTTGGACTTTTCGAAGTGGGATATCTCCAAAACCACCGCGGATAGAGGGGCGGTGTCTTCGAGGGATAGGCATCGTGCCTCGAGGTCCAACTTCTCGGATAAACTTTATCCTCCCATCCCGCCCTCTTCATCCCGTCTCCATACGAAAGTGGCATTTTCGGCGAAAGGGATGGGAATATCTCCAAAACCTTGCGGGATAGGTGGTCGGTGGCCATGGCGCGTTTTCATCCCCCGATGGGATGCCTCTTATGGGCAATCCCGATTTTCGGGTATCCCATCCCTTCATCCCGTCTTCATACAAAAGTGGCATTTTCGGCGAAAGGGATGGGAATATATCCAAAACCATCGGGGATAGGTGGTCGGTGGCCATGGCGCTTTTCAATCCTTCGGTGGGATCCTTCTTAAATGTCATCCCGATTTTCGGGATTTCCATCCCTTCATCCCGTTTCCATACAAATTTTTAATTTTCGGAAAAGCGATTTATTTCACCAGGAGGGGGGCAATGTCGGGTAGTCAATCCTACCCCATCGTATGGAGGGTGGCTTAGCACACTCCAGGTAATTCCTCAGGCCTCGGTCCACCGACCTGGTACAAAGATGGTGAGAGGTCCTCGGAAACTACGAGGGATTGAAGGGTGGCGTTTGCGGAATGTCATAGAGGGTCATCGGTAGTTACCACCGGATCAGTCATCCCTATCCCGCTCATACATTTTTTTAAACTCCATACAACTTCATACAAAATCACACCTCAATGGCGATTTTGCACATTTAGAGGAGGACGGTCGACCCGCCGCTAAGGGTCTCGAGGCCGGGGGGGCGAATGACGAGGAGGGGGGACAGGGGGGGATAGGGGAGCGCGCAGCGCGACCCGCCCCCCCGGCCCCCCTCCGAGGAATTCGCGACCCCGGACTCGAGGGCCGCAGCGGCGGCAACGGTGACTGGAGAGCTGCGAAAGACTATCCCGGTGGGCCATTTAGACACAGCCAAGACCCAATGACCCCAATCCACCCCATCCCATCTTCCATCCCGGTGCCAACTCGGAAACGGTGCGACCGATACCTCCCGTGTTTGGGCTCATTCGATCGGGATCATCGCGGGTAGTCCAAGGGGTTCGACTGAAATCCGGCATTGCGCACTTGCCCCCTTCCCCTGCAACCCCCTCAGCTGTAATTCGGAAGTCGTGTTTGGGTTCATCGGGGACGACTCCCCGAGATATAAAAAATTGAACTCCCTCCAACCCCCCGGCCGTAACTCGAAAACGGTGCGACGCACATGGGTCGTGTTTGGGCTCATCGGAGACGTCTCCGGAAGACAAATTTTTTAGAGTAGACCAAATTTAAAAATTTTTACAATTCCGGTCTACTCAGTAGACCATGGTCAACGGTTGCAGATAAATCCCCCTGTGTTGGGTATCATTTGAAAGGCCTCAACGAGGGTGATCTATTGGCACCACCCCTCCCCCCCCCCCGACCCCCTCTACTAAAAATCCTTACGAAATACAAAACAAAGACCCCAAACCCAAACCAAAACAATTATAAGAGCACAGTCGCACGAATAAACACTAATAGCATTAATCCCCCCCCCCCCCCCCCCCCAACACCCCGACCGTAACTCGGAAACGGCTAGACGTAGCCGGATCGTGTTTGGGGTCAACGGAAACGTCTCGGGTACACGAATATTTTAGAGTAGACCAAATTTAAAATTTTGACAGTTGGGGTCTACTCAGTAGACCATGGTCAACGGTTACAGGTAGACCCCCGTGTTGGGTATCATTTGAAAGGTCTCAACGGGGGTGATCTATTGCTACCACCCGCCTACCCCCCTCCCCCCTAACCTTACCTCAACTAACAACCTTACTTACTTACCCCCAATTCGAATTACAAAACAAAGACCCAAAACCAAACCAAAACAATTAGACATGGCAAAAGACCAACACCCAACTCACAACCGCGCCCCCGCGGGCTGCTTGCAGTCCGCGGCAACACACAAAATCTAGTTAATAAACTATAAAGCCGAAATACCACTCACGTACCCAACTAATGACTCACTCATGGAATTGTTCTCCTAGAAGGAGCGGTCGGGGGTTTCCCTATTGTAGGTGGTCGGATAGGGAATTCCCCGGTGACCTCCAGAAAAATCTCATATCCTCGGTAAACCGACCTGGTAAAAAGTTGGTGACGGGATCTGGAAAAGTATTAGTCGCAGAGGGACGGGGTTTGCGGAATGTCATAGAGGGTCATCGGTAGTCACCAGAGAAAATGTCATCCCCATCCCGTTCATACATTTTTTTTAAACTCCATACAACTTTTTTGGACTTTTCAAAGTGGACTACCTCCTCAACCACCGGGGATAGGTGGGTGGCGTCTTTGGAGGATAACGGTTTCTCCCCGAGGCCCATCGGCCGGGGCGGTCTACTTCCCCCCACCTCCCCCCCTTCGCCCCCCCTCCATACAAAAAGTGGCCATTTTTTTGGAAGGATGGGAATATCTCCGAAACCATCAAGGATGGGAAGTCGGTCTCCATAGCGCGTTTCCGTCCTTCGGTGGGATGCTTCTTAAAAGTCATCCCGTTTTTCGGGATTTCCATCCCTTCATCCCGTTTCATGCAAATATTGGGTTTTTTCAAAATGTTTTAAAAAGCGATTTTTTTCACCCACAAGGAGACACCGTGGGGCGGTCTATTCTATCCCGCCGTATAGAGGGTGGCGTAGCGCGCCCCAAGAATTTCTTCGATCCTCGGTCCACCTACCTGGTAAAAAGTTGGTGAGTGGTCTTCGGAAACCACGGGGGATAGAAGGGTGGCGTTTGCGGAATGTCATAGAGGGTCATCGGTAGTTACCAGGGAAAATGTCATCCCCATCCCGTTCATACATTTTTTTTACACTCCATACAACTTTTTGGATTTTTCAAAGTGGAACATCTCCGAAACCGCCGGAGATAGGTGGTCGGCGTCTTAGGGGGATGATAACCTATAGTGGTGGTCCAACTTCTCGGATAAACTTTATCCCCCCATCCCGCCCCCTTCATCCCGTCTCCATACAAAAGTGGCATTTTCGGCGTAAGGGATGGGAAAATCTCTAAAACCGTGCGGGATAGGTGGTCGGTCGCCATGACGCGTTTCCGTCCCTCGGTGGGATGCTTCTTAAAAGCCATCCCGATTTTCGAGTATCCTATCCCTTCATCCCGTCTCCATACAATTTTTAATTTTTCGGAAAAGCTATTTATTTAACCGGGTAGGGAGCAAAGTCGGATAGTCAATCCTATCCCATCGTATGGAGGGTGGCGTAGCGCACCGCAGTAAATTTTGCGATCCTCGGTCCACCGACCTGGTACAAAGATGGCGAGTGGTCCTCGGAAACTGAGAGGGATGGAAGGGTGGCGTTTGCGGAATGTCATAGAGGGTCATCGGTAGTCATCAGGGAGAGAGTCATCTCCATCCCGTTCATACATTTTTTTTACACTCCATACAACCTGTACGGACTTTCCGATACCCGTAGCTCCTCAGCGGTGGCAGCTGCCCGTGCGGTCTCTTCGGGGGATAAAGGTTTCTCCCCGAGACCCATCGGCCGGGACGGTCTACTTCCCCTACCTCCCTACCCTTCGCCCCCCCTCCATACAAAAGTGGCATTTCTTTTCGGAAGGATGGGAATATCTCCAAAACCATCGCGGATGGGTGGGTGGTCACTTTGGCGGACAACTGTCACCCCGCGAGATCCACCCCCAGGGAACGTCACCTTCCCCCCACGTCCCCCCCTTTACCCCCTTTCATACAAAATCACACCGGAATGGCGATTTTGCACATTTAGAGGAGGGCTGTCGACCCGCCGCGAAGGGTCTCGAGTCAGGGGGGGCGAATGACGAGGAGGGGGGTAGGGAGGGAAAGGGGAGCGCGCAGCGCGACTCGCCCCCCCGGCCCCTCTCCGAGGAATTCGCGACCCCGGACTCGAGGGCCGCAGCGGCGGCAACGGTGACCGGAGAGCCGCGAAAGTCCACCCCCATCGGCCATTTAGACACAGCCAAGACCCAATGACCCCGATCCACCCCATCCCATCCGTCCATCCCGGTACGAACTCGGAAACGGTTCGACCTATACCCCCCGTGTTTGGGCTCATTCGATCGGGCTCGTCGCGGGTAGTCCAAGGGGTCGAAACGAATTTTGCCATTGCGCACTCGCCCTACCCCTCCCCCCCACTCCATACAAAATCACAACTAAAAGGGATTTTTCCACCCACACAAGAGACGGCGGTCGACCCGTCGCGGAGCGAAGCGGAGCGACGGCAAGGGTCTACCGGGGCACTAAAAAAAGAGAGATTTCGACACCCCCTCCCTTCGCACCCCCTCAGTCGTAACACGGAAACGGCGCGTCACAACCGGGTCGTGTTTGGGGTCATCGGAGACGTCTCCTCGAGATAAAAAATTTGACGCCCCCCTCGGACCCCCCAGGCCGTAACTCGGAAACGGCGCGTCACAACCCGGTCGTGTTTGGGCTCATCGGAGATGTCTCCCCGAGATAATAAATTTGAACCCCCCCTCCAACCCCCTCAGCTGTAACTCGGAAACGGCGCAACGCAGCCGGGTCGTGTTTGGGCTCATCGGAGATGTCTCCCCGAGATAATAAATTTGAACCCCCCCTCCAACCCCCTCAGCTGTAACTCGGAAACGGCGCAACGCAGCCGGGTCGTGTTTGGGCTCATCGGAGATGTCTCCCCGAGATAATAAATTTGAACCCCCCCTCCAACCTCCTCAGCTGTAACTCGGAAACGGCGCTACGCAGCCGGGTCGTGTTTGGGGTCATAGGGGACGTCTATCCGAGATAAAAAATTTGACGCCCCCCTCGGACCCCCTCAGTCGTAACTCGGGAACGGCGCGACGCAGCCGGGTCGTGTTTGTAGTCATCTGAGACGTTTCGGGAAGACGAATTTTTTAGAGTAGACCAAATTTCAAAATTTGACAGTTGCGTCCTACTCAGTAGACAATGGTCAACGGTTACAAGTAGACCCCTATGTTGGGTATCATTTGAAAGGTCTCAACAAGGGTGATCTATTGCCACCACCCGCCTCCCCCTCCCCCCTTACTTACCCCCAATTCTTCACGAATTACAAAACAAAGACCCAAAACCAAACCAAAACAATTAGACATGGCAAAAAGACTACAAAAAACGAAACACAAAAACCCCCCGCGGGCTGCAAGCCCGCGGCATCGAGCAACCTACTAGTTAATATAAAGCCGAATACAATATAAAGCCGAAATACCACTCACATACCCAATGACTCACTCATCGATTTGTTCTCCTAGAAGGAGCGGTCGGGGGTTTCCCTGTTATAGGTGGTCGTATAGGTAATTCCCCGGTGACCTCCAGAAAAATCTCATATCCTCGGTAAACCGACCTGGTAAAAAGTTGGTTAGTGGTCCTCGGAAACTATGAGGGATAGAAGGGTGGCGTTTGCGGAATGTCATAGAGGGTCATCGGTAGTCACCACGAAAAGTGTCATCCCCATCCCGTTCATACATTTTTTTTACACTCCATACAACTTTTTTGGACTTTTCAAAGTGGACTACCTCCTCAACCACCGGGGATAGGTGGGCGGCGTCTTTGGGGGATAACGGTTTCTCCCCGAGGCCCATCGGCCGGGAAGGTCTACTTCCCCCTACCTCCCCCCCTTCGCCCCCCCTCCATACAAAAGTGGCACTTTCAGGGAAATGGATGAGAATATCTCCAAAACCGTGCGGGATAGGTGGTCGGTCGCAATGGCGCGTTTCCGTCCCTCGGTGGGATGCTTCTTAAAAGCCATCCCGCGTTTCGAGTATCCCATCCCTTCATCCCGTTTTATGCAAATATTGGTTTTTTTCTGAATTTTCTAAAAAGCTATTTTTTTCACCCACAAGGAGACACCGTGGGGCAGTCTATCCTATCCCGTCGTATAGAGGTTGGCGTAGCGCGCCCCAGGAAATTCATCGATCCTCGGTCCACCGACCTGGTACAAAGATGGTGAGTGGTCCTCAAAAACTACGGGGGATAGAAGGGTGGCGTTTGCGGAATGTCATAGAGGGTCATCGATAGTCACCAAAGAAAATGTCATCCCCATCCCGTTCATACATTTTTTTTAAACTCCATACAACTTTTTGGATTTTTCAAAGTGGAACATCTCCGAAACCGCCGGAGATAGGTGGTCGGCGTCTTAGGGGGATGATAACCCATAGTGGTGGTCCAACTTCTCGGATAAACTTTATCCCCCCATCCCGCCCCCTTCATCCCGTCTCCATACAAAAGTGGCATTTTCGGCGAAAGGGATGGGAAAATCTCCAAAACCGTGCGGGATAGGTGGTCGGTGGCTATGGCGCGTTTCTATTCCTCGGTGGGATGCTTCTCAAGGGCCATCCCGATTTTCGGGATTTCCATCCCTTCATCCCGTCTCCATACAAATTTATGGTTTTTCGGAAAAGCTATTTATTTCAACCGGAAGGAGATTTTCTGGAGCGGTATATCTCATCCCATCGTATGGAGGGCGGCGTAGCGCGTCCCGGGAAATTCTTCAGTGCTCGGTACACCGACCTGGTACAAAGATGGCGACTGGTACTCGGAAAGTAAGAGGGATGGAAGGGTGGCGTTTGCGGAATGTCATAGAGGGTCATCGGTAGTCACCAGGGAAAATGTCATCCCCATCCCGTTCATACATTTTTTTTACACTCCATACAACCTGTGTGGACTATCCGATCCCCGTAGCTCCTCAGCGGTGGCACCTGCCCGTGCGGTCGCTTTGGGGGATAACGGTTTCTCCCCGAGACCCATCGGCCGGGACGGTCTACTTCCCCCCGCCTGCCCCCCTTCGCCCCCCCTCCATACAAAAGTGGCATTTCTTTTCGGAAGGATGGGAATATCTCCAAAACCATCGAGGATGGGTGGGTGGACACTTTGGCGGATAACCGTCACCCCGCGAGGTCCACCCTCCGGGACCGTCACCTTCCCCCCACCTCCCCCCCTTTCATACAAATTCACACCTCGATGGCGATTTTGCACAATTAGAGGAGGGCGGTCGACCCGCCGCGAAGGGTCTCGAGGCCGGGGGGGCGAATGACGAGGAGGGGGTATAGGGGGGGATAGGGGAGCGCGCAGTGCGACCCGCCCCCCCGGCCCCCCTCCGAGGAATTCGCCCCCCCGGACTCGAGGGCCGCAGCGGCGGCAACGGTGACCGGAGAGCCGCGAAAGTCCACCCCCATCGGCCATTTAGACACAGCCAAGACCCAATGACCCCGATCCTCCCCATCCCATCCGTCCATCCCGGTACTAACTCGGAAACGGTTCGACCGATACCCCCCGTGTTTGGGCTCATTCGATCGGGCTCGTCGCGGGTAGTCCAAGGGGTCGGACCGAATTTTGGCATTGCGCACTCGCCCTCCCCCTCCCTCCTCCACTCCATACAAAATCACAACTAAAAGGGATTTTTCCACCCACACAAGAGACGGCGGGCGACCCGTCGCGGAGCGAAGCGGAGCGACGGCAAGGGTCTACCGGGGCACCAAAAAAAGCGAGATTTTTGACAAGAAAAATTTGAACCCCCCTCGGACCCCCTCAGCCGTAACTCGGAAACGGCGCGACGCAGCCAGGTCGTGTTTGGGCTCACCGGAGACGTCCCGAGGAAATAAAAAATTTGAACCCCCCTCGGACCCCCCAGGCCGTAACTTGGAAACGACGCGACGTAGTGGGGTCGTGTTTGGGCTCATCGGAGACGTCTCCCAGAGATAAAAAATTTGACGCCCCCCTCGGACCCCCCCGGCCGTAACTCGGAAACGGCGCGTCACAACCGGGTCGTGTTTGGGGTCATCGGAGACGTCTCCCAGAGATAAAAAATTTGACGCCCCCCTCGGACCCCCCCGGCCGTAACTCGGAAACGGCGCGTCACAACCGGGTCGTGTTTGGGGTCATCGGAGACGTCTCCCAGAGATAAAAAATTTGACGCCCCCCTCGGACCCCCCCGGCCGTAACTCGGAAACGGCGCGTCACAACCGGGTCGTGTTTGGGGTCATCGGAGACGTCTCCCAGAGATAAAAAATTTGACGCCCCCCTCGGACCCCCCCGGCCGTAACTCGGAAACGGCGCGTCACAACCGGGTCGTGTTTGGGGTCATCGGAGACGTCTCCCAGAGATAAAAAATTTGACGCCCCCCTCGGACCCCCCCGGCCGTAACTCGGAAACGGCGCGTCACAACCGGGTCGTGTTTGGGGTCATCGGAGACGTCTCCCAGAGATAAAAAATTTGACGCGCCCCTCGGAACCCACCGGCCGTAACTCGGAAACGGCGCGTCACAACCGGGTCGTGTTTGGGGTCATCGGAGACGTGTCCCAGAGATAAAAAATTTGACGCCCCCTCTGACCCCCTAAGTCGTAACTCGGAAACGGCGCTACGCAGCCTGGTCGTGTTTGGGCTCATCGGAGACGTCTCGGAAAGACAAATTTTTTAGAGAAGACCAAATTTAAAAATTTGAGTATTTCGGTCTACTCAGTAGACCATGGTCAACGGTTACAGGTAGACCCCTCGTGTTGGGTATCATTTGAAAGGTCTCAACGATGGTGATCTATTGCCCCGCCCGCCTCCCCCCTCCCCTCTTGCTTACCCCCAATTCTTCATGAATTACAAAACAAAAACCCAAAAGAAAACCAAAACACAGTCGCACGAATATACACTAAACTCATCAACTTTCCCCCCCCCCCCCCCCCTCTACACAAAAGTGGAATTTTCGGCGAAACGGATGGGACGATTTACAAAACAAAGACCCAAAACCAAACCAAAACAATTAGACATGGCAAAAGACAAGACAAACTACAACACAAAAACCCCCCCGCGGGCTGCAAGCCCGCGGCATGAGCAACCTACTAGTTAATAAACTATAAAGCCGAAATCCCACTCACGTACTCAACTAATGACTGACTCATCGAATTGTTCTCCTAGAAGGAGCGGTCGGGGATTTCCCGTTATATATGGTCGTATAGGTAATTCCCCGGTGACCTCCAGAAAAATCTCATATCCTCGGTAAACCGACCTGGTAAAAAGTTGGTTAGTGGTCCTCGGAAACTATGAGGGATGGAAAGGTGGCGTTTGCGGAATGTCATAGAGGGTCATCGGTGGTCACCAGGGAAAGTGTCATCCCCATCCCGTTCATACATTTTTTTTAAACTCCATACAACTTTTTTGGACTTTTCAAAGTGGACTACCTCCCAAACCGCCGGGGATAGGTGGTCGGCGTCTTTGGGGGATGATCACCCATAGTGGTGGTCCAACTTCTCGGATAAACTTTATCCCCCCATCCCGCCCCCTTCATCCCGTCTCCATACAAAAAGTGGCCATTTTTTTGGAAGGATAAAAATGTCTCCGAAACCATCGAGGATAGGAAGTCGATCTCAATGGCGCGTTTCCGTCCCTCGGTGGGATGCTTCTTAAAAGCTATCCCGATTTATGGGATTTCCATCCCTTCATCCCGTTTCATGCCAATATTGGGTTTTTTCTGAATTTTCTAAAAAGCTATTTTTTTCACCCACAAGGAGACACCGTGGGGCGGTGTATCCTATCCCGTCGTATAGAGAGTGGCGTAGCGCGCCCCAGGAAATTCTTCGATCCTCGGTCCACCTACCTGGTAAAAAGTTGGTGAGTGGTCTTCGGAAACTACGGGGGATAGAAGGGTGGCGTTTGCGGAATGTCATAGAGGGTCATCGATAGTCACCAAAGAAAATGTCATCCCCATCCCGTTCATACATTTTTTTTAAACTCCATACAACTTTTTGGATTTTTCAAAGTGGAACACCTCCCAAACCACCGGGGATAGGTGGTTAGTGTCTTTGGGGGATGATCACCTATAGTGGTGGTCCAACTTCTCGGATAAACTTTATCCCCCCATCCCGCCCCCTTCATCCCGTCTCCATACAAAAGTGGCATTTTCGGCGAAAGGGATGGGAATATCTCCAAAACCATCGAGGATGGGAAGTCGGTCTCCATAGCGCGTTTCCATCCCTCGGTGCGATCCTTCTTAAGGGCCATCCCGATTTTCGGGATTTCCATCCCTTCATCCCGTCTCCATACAAATTTATGGATTTTCGGAAAAGCGATTTATTTCAACCGGAAGGAGATTTTCTGGAGCGGTATATCTCATCCCATCGTATGGAGGGCGGCGTAGCGCGTCCCGGGAAATTCTTCAGTGCTCGGTCCACCGACCTGGTACAAAGATGGCGACTGGTACTCGGAAAGTAACAGGGATGGAAGGGTGGCGTTTGCGGAATGTCATAGAGGGTCATCGGTAGTCACCAGGGAAAATGTCATCCCCATCCCGTTCATACATTTTTTTTACACTCCATACAACCTGTGTGGACTATCCGATCCTCGTAGCTCCTCAGCGGTGGCACCTGCCCGTGCGGTCGCTTTGGGGGATAACGGTTTCTCCCCGAGACCCATCGGCCGGGACGGTCTACTTCCCCCCGCCTGCCCCCCTTCGCCCCCCCTCCATACGAAAGTGGCATTTCTTTTCGGAAGGATGGGAATATCTCCAAACCCATCGCGGATAGGTGGGTGGACACTTTGGCGGATAACCGTCACCCCGCGAGATCCACCCCCAGGGACCGTCACCTTCCCCCTACCTCCCCCCCTTTACCATCCTTTCATACAAAATCACACCTCTTGCACATTTAGAGGAGGGCGGTCGACCCGCCGCGAAGGGTCTCGAGGCCGGGGGGGCGAATGACGAGGAGGGGGGGTAGGGGGGATAGGGGAGCGCGCAGCGCGACCCGCCCCCCCTGCCCCCCTCCGAGGAATTCGCGACCCCGGACTCGAGGGCCGCAGCGGCGGCAACGGTGACCGGAGAGCCGCGAAAGTCCACCCCCATCGGCCATTTAGACACAGACAAGACCCAATGACCCCGATCCTCCCCATCCCATCCGTCCATCCCGGTACTAACTCGGAAACGGTTCGACCAATACCCCCCGTGTTTGGGCTCATTCGATCGGACTCGTCGCGGGTAGTCCGAGGGGTCGGACCGAATTTTGGCATAGCGCACTCGCCCTCCCCCTCCCTCCTCCACTCCATACAAAATCACAACTAAAAGGGATTTTTCCACCCAGACAAGACGGCGGTCGACCCGTCGCGGAGCGTAGCGGAGCGACGGCAAGGGTCTACCCGGGCACCAAAAAGTGAGATTTTTGACACCTCTCCCTTCGCACCCCCTCAGTCGTAACTCGAAAATGGCGCAACGCAGCCAAGTCGTGTTTGGGCTCATCGGGGACGTCTCACCGAGATAAAAAAATTTACACCCCCCTCGGACCCCCCCGCCGTAACTCGGAAACGGCACGTCACAGCCGGGTCGTGTTTGGGGTCATCGGAGACGTCTCCCCGAGATAAAAAATTTGAGCCCCCCTCGGACCCCCTTAGTCGTAACTCGGAAACGGCGTGTCACAACCGGGTCGTGTTTGGGCTCATCGGAGATGTCTCCCCGAGATAAAAAAATTGACGCCCCCCTCGTACCCCCCCGGCCGTAACTCGAAAACGGCGCAACGCAGCCCGGTCGTGTTTGGGGTCATCGGAGACATCTCCTCGAGATAAAAAATTTGACGCCCCCCTCGGACCCCCTCCGGCCGTAACTCGGAAGCGATGCGACGCAGTGGGGTCGTGTTTGGGGTCATTGGAGACGTCACCCCGAGATAATAAAATTGAACCCCCCCTCCAACCCCCTCAGCCGTAACTCGGAAACGGCGCAACGCAGCTAGGTCGTGTTTGGGGTCATTGGAGACGTCTCCCCGAGATAATAAAAATTGAACCCCCCTCCAAACCCCTCGGCCGTATCTCGGAAACGGTGCGACGCAGCCGGGTCATGTTTAGGCTCATCGGAGACGTCTCCCCGAGATAAAAAATTTTACGCCCCCCTCGGACCCCCTTAGCCGTAAATCAGAAACAGCGCGTCACAGCCGGGTCGTGTTTGGGGTCATCGGAGATGTCTCGGAAAGACGAATTTTTTAGAGTAGACCAAATTTTAAATTTTGACAGTTGCGGTCTACTCAGTAGACCATGGTCAACGGTTACAGATAAACCCCCCGAGTTGAGTATCATTTGAAAGGTCTGAAAGAGGGTGATTTATTGACACAACCCCCCTCCCCCCTCCCCCCTTACCTACCCCCAATTTTTCACGAATTACAAAACAAAGACTCCAAAACCAAACCAAAACAATTATAAGAGCACAGTCGCACGAATTAACACTAAACTCATCAACTCCCTCTCCCCTCCTCCCCCCCTTCGCCCCCCCTCCATACAAAAGTGTCATTTTCGGCGAAACGGATGGGAGGAATTACAAAACAAAGACCCAAAACCAAACCAAAACAATTAGACATGGCAAAAAGACAACAAAAAACGAAACACAAAAACCCCCCCGCGGGCTGCAAGCCCGCGGCATCGAGCAACCTACTAGTTAACAAATATAAAGCCGAACTACCGCTGACCGTTAAACTATAAAGTTCTCCGGGAAGGAGTGGTGGGGGGATTTACCCTCGGGGCTCGTCGTGAAGAGGAAGAAAAGTTGTCGAGAAATTAAATCGAAGACCTCGGTACACCGACCTGGTAAAAAGTTGGCGACGGGATCTCGGCAACTGTGAGGGATAGAAGGGTGGCGTTTGCGGATAGTCATAGAGGGTCATCGGCAATTGCCACCGGACCGCTCATCCCCATCCCGTTCATACATTTTTTTTAAACTCCATACAACTTTTTTGAAATTTTCCAAGTGGAACACCTCCCGCACCAGCGGAGATAGCGGGGTGGTGTTTTCGGGGGATAGGCATCGTTCCTCGAGGTCCAACTTCTGGGGTAAGCTTTATCCCCCTATCCCGCCTCCTTTATCCCGCCTCCATACAAAAGTGGCATTTTCACCGAAAGGGATGGGAATTTCTCCAAAACCATCGGGGATAGGTGGGTGGTCGCAATGGCGCGTTTCCATACTTCGACGGGATGCTTTCAGGGGGCTATCCCGTTTTTCAAGATTTCCATCCCTTCATCCCGCCTCCATACAAATTTTTATTTTTTCGGAAAAGCAATCTTTTCACCTGGAACGGGGAAACAGGGGGCGGTCTATCCCATCCCGTCGGATAGAGAGTGACGTTCCGAGCACCAGGCACTTTTGGCACCCTCGGTCCACCGACCTGGTAAAAAGTTGGCGACGGCATCTCGGAAACTACGAGGGATAGAGGGATGGCGTTTGCGGAATGTCATAGGGGGTCATCGGCGGTTACCAAATCGAGACCTATCCCCATCCCGTTCATACATTTTTTTTAAACTCCATACAACTTTTTGGATTTTTCGAAGTGGGATACCTCCAAAACCACCGGGGATGGAGGGGCGGAGTCTTCGGGAGCGATCGACTATCGTCCTGGTCCAACTTCTCGGATAAACTTCATCCCCCTATCCCGCCCCGTCTATCCCGGCTCCATACAAGGATGTGATTTTCGGCGACAGGGATGGGAATATCGTCAAAACCGTCGGGGACAGGGACGTGGTCGCTATGGCGAATTTTCATCCCTAGGTGGGGTGCTTCCAAGGGGCCATCCCGATCTCGGTCCACCTACCTGGTACAAAGTTGGTGAGAGGTCCTCGGAGACTATGAACGATAGAGGTATGGCGTTTGCGGAATGTCATAGGGGGTCATCGGCGGTTACCAAATCGAGACCCATCCCCATCCCGTTCATACATTTTTTTTAAACTCCATACAAATTTTTGGATTTTTCGAAGTGGGATATCTCCAAAACCACCGGAGATGGAGGGGCGGTGTCTTGGGGGGATAGGCATCGTTCCTCGAGGTCCAACTTCTCGGATAAACTTTATCCTCCCATCCCGCCCCCTTCATCCCGCTTCCATACAAAAGTGGCATTTTCACCGAAAAGGATGGGAATATCTCCAAAACCATCCGGGATAGTTGGGTGGTCGCAATGGCGCGTTTCCATCCCTCCGTAAAATGCTTCCTGAGGGCCATCCCATTTTTCGGGTATCCCATCCCTTCATCCCGCCTCCATACAAATTTTTATTTTTTCTGAAAAGCAATCTTTTAACCGGAATAGGGCACGGTAGGGCGGTCTATCCTATCCCGTCGGATAGAGAGTGAGGTTCCAAGCTCCAAGTACTTTTGCCACCCTCGGTCCACTTACCTGGTACAAAGTTGGTGAGAGGTCCTCGGAGACTATGAACGATAGAGGGATGGCGTTTGCGGAATGTCATAGAGGGTCATCGGCGGTTACCAAATCGAGACCCATCCCCATCCCGTTCATACATTTTTTTTAAACTCCATACAACTTTTTGGATTTTTCGAAGTGGGATACCTCCAAAACCACCGGGGATGGAGGGGCGGAGT
The DNA here is from genome assembly GCA_936446665.2 of Synanthedon andrenaeformis. Taxonomy (NCBI): domain Eukaryota; kingdom Metazoa; phylum Arthropoda; class Insecta; order Lepidoptera; family Sesiidae; genus Synanthedon; species Synanthedon andrenaeformis. The sequence goes on along the minus strand of OW387781.2, from coordinate 3,063,505 downwards.
CTTCGGGGGATAGGCATCGTTTCTTGAGGTCCAACTTCTCGGATAAACTTTATCCTCCCATCACGCCCCCTTCATCCCGTCTCCATACAAAAGTGGCATTTTCGGCGAAAGGGATGGGAATATCTCCAAAACTTTGCGGGATAGGTGGTCGGTCGCGATGGCGCGTTTTTATCCCCCGATGGGATGCTTCTTAAGGGCCATCCCGATTTTCGGGTATCCCATCCCTTCATCCCCTCTCCATACAAAATCACACCTAAAAGGGATTTTTTTCCACCCACATAAGAGACGGCAGTAGATCCGGAAAGGGTCTACCGGGGCCCCGAATTTTGACCCCCCCCCCCTCAAACCCCCTCAGCCGTAACTCGGAAACGGCGCTACGCAGCCCGGTCGTGTTTGGGCTCATCGGAGACGTCTCGGGAAGACGAATTTTTTAGAGTAGACCAAATTTCAAAAACTGACAATTCCGGTCTACTCAGTAGACCATGGTCAACGGTTACAAGTAGACCCCTCGTGTTGGGTATCATGTGAAAGGTCTCAACGAGGGTGATCTATTGGCACCACCCCTCCCTCCCCCCTACTTAAGATACTTCCGAAATACAAAACAAAGACCCCAAAACCAAACCAAAACAATTATAAGAGCACAGTCGCGCAAATAAACACTAAACTCATCAACTCCCCCCCCTCTAACCCCCTCGACCGTAACTCGGAAACGGCTAGACGCAGCTGGGTCGTGTTTGGACTCATCAGAGACGTCTCGGGTAGACGACTTTTTTAGAGTAGACCAAATTTAAAATTTTGACAGTTGGGGTCTATTCAGTAGACCATGGTCAACGGTTACAGGTAGACCCCCGTGTTGGGTATCATTTGAAAGGTCTCAACGAGGGTGATCTATTGCTACCACCCGCCTCCCCCCCTCCCCCCTAACCTTACCTCACCTAACAACCTTACTTACTTACCCCCAATTCGAATTACAAAACAAAGACCCAAAACCAAACCAAAACAATTAGACATGGCAAAAGACCAACACCTAACTCACAACCGCGCCCCCGCGGGCTGCTTGCAGTCCGCGGCAGCACACAAAATCTAGTTAATAAACTATAAAGCCGAAATACCACTCACGTACCCAACTAATGACTCACTCATCGATTTGTTCTCCCAGAAGGAGCGGTCGGGGGTTTCCCCGCTATAGGTGGTCGGATAGGGAATTCCCCGGTGACCTCCAGAAAAATCTCATATCCTCGGTAAACCGACCTGGTAAAAAGTTGGTGACGGGATCTTGGAAAGTATTAGTCGCAGAGGGACGGGGTTTGCGGAATGTCATAGAGGGTCGTCGGTAGTCACCAGGGAAAGTGTCATCCCCATCCCGTTCATACATTTTTTTTAAACTCCATACAACTTTTTTGGACTTTTCAAAGTGGACTACCTCCTCAACCACCGGGGATAGGTGGGTGGCGTCTTTGGGGGATGATCACCTATAGTGGTGGTCCAACTTCTCGGATAAACTTTATCCCCCCATCCCGCCTCCTTCATCCCGTCTCCATACAAAAAGTGGCCATTTTTTTGGAAGGATAAAAATATCTCCGAAACTATCGAGGATAGGAAGTCGGTCTCAATGGCGCGTTTCCGTCCCTCGGTGGGATGCTTCTTAAAAGCTATCCCGATTTATGGGATTTCCATCCCTTCATCCCGTTTCATGCCAATATTGGGTTTTTTCTGAATTTTCTAAAAAGCGATTTTTTTCACCCACAAGGAGATACCGTGGGGCGGTGTATCCTATCCCGTCGTATAGAGGATGGCGTAGCGCGCCCCAGGAAATTCTTCGATCCTCGGTCCACCTACCTGGTAAAAAGTTGGTGAGTGGTCTTCGGAAACCACGGGGGATAGAAGGGTGGCGTTTGCGGAATGTCATAGAGGGTCATCGGTAGTCACCAAAGAAAATGTCATCCCCATCCCGTTCATACATTTTTTTTACACTCCATACAACTTTTTGGATTTTTCAAAGTGGAACATCTCCGAAACCGCCGGAGATAGGTGGTCGGCGTCTTAGGGGGATGATAACCCATAGTGGTGGTCCAACTTCTCGGATAAACTTTATCCCCCCATCCCGCCCCTTTCATCCCGTCTCCATACAAAAGTGGCATTTTCGGCGAAAGGGATGGGAATATCTCCAAAACCATCGAGGATGGGAAGTCGGTCACCATAGCGCGTTTCCATCCTTCGGTGCGATCCTTCTTAAGGGCCATCCCGATTTTCGGGATTTCCATCCCTTCATCCCGTCTCCATACAAATTTATGGATTTTCGGAAAAGCGATTTATTTCAACCGAAAGGAGATTTTCTGGAGCGGTATATCTCATCCCATCGTATGGAGGGCGGCGTAGCGCACCGTAGGAAATTCCTCGGTCCTCGGTCCACCGACCTGGTACAAAGATGGTGAGCGGTCCTCGGAAACTGAGAGGGATGGAAGGGTGGCGTTTGCGGAATATCATAGAGGGTCATCGGTAGTCACCAAGAAAAATGTCATCCCCATCCCGTTCATACATTTTTTTTACACTCCATACAACCTGTATGGACTTTACGATCCCCGTAGCTCCTCAACGGTGGCAGCTGCCCGTGCGGTCCCTTCGGGGGATAACGGTTTCTCCCCGAGGCCCATCGGCCGGGACGGTCTACTTCCCCCACCTCCCTACCCTTCGCCCCCCCTCCATACAAAAGTGGCATTTCTTTTCGGAAGGATGGGAATATCTCCAAAACCATCGCGGATAGGTGGGTGGAAACTTTGGCGGATAACCGTCACTCCGCGAGGACCACCCCCAGGGAACGTCATCTTCCCCCCACCTCCCCCCCTTTCATACAAACCTTTCACACCTCGATGGCGATTTTGCACAATTAGAGGAGGGCGGTCGACCCGCCGCGAAGGGTCTCGAGGCCGGGGGGGCGAATGACGAGGAGGGGGATAGGGGGGGATAGGGGAGCGCGCAGCGCGACCCGCCCCCCCGGCCCCCCTCCGAGGAATTCGCGACCCCGGACTCGAGGGCCGCAGCGGCGGCAACGGTGACCGGAGAGCCGCGAAAGTCCACCCCCATCGGCCATTTAGACACAGCCAAGACCCAATGACCCCGATCCTCCCCATCCCATCCGTCCATCCCGGTACTAACTCGGAAACGGTTCGACCGATACCCCCCGTGTTTGGGCTCATGCGATCGGGCTCGTCGCGGGTAGTCCAAGGGGTCGGACCGAATTTTGACATTGCGCACTCGCCCTCCTCCTCCCTCCTCCACTCCATACAAAATCACAACTAAAAGGGATTTTTCCACCCACACAAGAGACGGCGGGCGACCCGTCGCGGAGCGAAGCGGAGCGACGGCAAGGGTCTACCGGGGCACCAAAAAAAGCGAGATTTTTGACAAGAAAAATTTGAACCCCCCTCGGACCCCCTCAGTCGTAACTCGGAAACGGCGCAACGCAACCAAATCGTGTTTGGGCTCATCGGAGACGTCTCCCCGAGATAATAAAATTGAACCCCCCTCCACATCCCTCAGTCGTAACTCGGAAACGGCGCGACACAGCCAGGTCGTGTTCGGGCTCACCGGAGACGTCTCGACGAAATAAAAAATTTGAACCCCCCTCGGACCCCCCAGGCCGTAACTTGGAAACGACGCGACGTAGTGGGGTCGTGTTTGGGGTCATCGGAGACGTCTCCCAGAGATAAAAAATTTGACGCCCCCCTCGGACCACCCCGGCCGTAACTCGGAAACGGCGCGTCACAACCGGGTCGTGTTTGGGGTCATCGGAGATGTCTCCCAGAGATAAAAAATTTGACGCCCCCCTCGGACCACCCCGGCCGTAACTCGGAAACGGCGCGTCACAACCGGGTCGTGTTTGGGGTCATCGGAGATGTCTCCCAGAGATAAAAAATTTGACGCCCCCCTCGGACCACCCCGGCCGTAACTCGGAAACGGCGCGTCACAACCGGGTCGTGTTTGGGGTCATCGGAGACGTCTCCCAGAGATAAAAAATTTGACGCCCCCCTCGGACCCCCCCGGCCGTAACTCGGAAACGGCGCGTCACAACCGGGTCGTGTTTGGGGTCATCGGAGACGTCTCCCAGAGATAAAAAATTTGACGCCCCCCTCGGACCACCCCGGCCGTAACTCGGAAACGGCGCGTCACAACCGGGTCGTGTTTGGGGTCATCGGAGACGTCTCCCAGAGATAAAAAATTTGACGCCCCCCTCGGACCCCCCCGGTCGTAACTCGGAAACGGCGCGTCACAACCGGGTCGTGTTTGGGGTCATCGGAGACGTCTCCCGGAGATAAAAAATTTGAAACCCCCTCCAACCCCCTCAGCCGTAACTCGAAACAGGCGCGACGCAGACGAGTCGTGTTTGGGCTCATCGGAGACGTCTCCTCGAGATAGCAAAATTGAACCCCCCTCCAACCCCCTCAGCCGTAACTTGGAAACGGCGCAACGCAGCCAGGTCGTGTTTGGGCTCATCGGAGACGTCTCACCGAGATAAAAAATTTGACGCCCCCCTCGGACCCCCCTGGCCGTAACTCGGAAACGGCACGTCACAGCCGGGTCGTGTTTGGGCTCATCAGAGACGTATCGGAAAGACGAATTTTTTACAGTAGACCAAATTTCAAATTTTTACAGTTGCGGTCTACTCAGTAGACCATGGTCAACGGTTAGAGATAAACCCTTCGTGTTGGGTATCATTAGAAAGGTCTCAATGAGGGTGACCTATTGCCAGCACCCCCCCCCTCCCCCTCTGTTCTTACTTACCCCCTATAATTATCATCATCTATAGTCGTAATTGTTCACGAATTACAAAACAAAGACCCAAAACCAAACCAAAACAATTAGACATGGCAAAAGACAAGACAAACTACAACACAGAGCACCCACCCCCCGCGGGCTGCAAGCCCGCGGCATCGAGCAACCTACTAGTTAATAAACTATAAAGCCGAAATCCCACTCACATACCCAATGACTCACTCATCGATTTGTTCTCCTAGAAGGAGCGGTGTGGGGTTTCCCCGCTATAGGTGGTCGGATAGGGAATTCCCCGGTGACCTCCAGAAAAATCTCATATCCTCGGTAAACCGACCTGGTAAAAAGTTGGTTAGTGGTCCTCGGAAACTATGAGGGATAGAAGGGTGGCGTTTGCGGAATGTCATAGAGGGTCATCGGTGGTCGCCAGGGAAAGTGTCATCCCCATCCCGTTCATACATTTTTTTTAAACTCCATACAACTTTTTTGGACTTTTCAAAGTGGAGTACCCCCTAAACCACCGGAGATAGGTGGGTGGTGTCTTTGGGGGATGATCACCTATAGTGGTGGTCCAACTTCTCGGATAAACTTTATCCCCCCATCCCGCCCCCTTCATCCCGTCTCCATACAAAAAGTGGCCATTTTTTTGGAAGGATAAAAATATCTCCGAAACTATCGAGGATAGGAAGTCGGTCTCAATGGCGCGTTTCCGTCCCTCGGTGGGATGCTTCTTAAAAGCTATCCCGATTTATGGGATTTCCATCCCTTCATCCCGTTTCATGCCAATATTGGGTTTTTTCTGAATTTTCTAAAAAGCGATTTTTTTCAACCACAAGGAGACACCGTGGGGCGGTGTATCCTATCCCGTCGTATGGAGGGTGGCGTAGCGCGCCCCAGGAAATTATTCGATCCTCGGTCCACCTACCTGGTAAAAAGTTGGTGAGTGGTCTTCGGAAACCACGGGGGATAGAAGGGTGACGTTTGCGGAATGTCATAGAGGGTCATCGGTAGTCACCAGAGAAAATGTCATCCCCATCCCGTTCATACATTTTTTTTATACTCCATACAACTTTTTTGGACTCATCAAAGGGGGATATCTCCGAAACCGCCGGGAATAGGTGGGCGGCATCTTTGGGGGATAACGGTTTCTACCCGAGGCCCATTGGCCGGGACGGTCTACTTCCCCCCAACTCCCCCTCTTCGCCCCCCCTCCATACAAAAGTGGCATTTTCGGCGAAAGGGATGGGAAAATCTCCAAAACCGTGCGGGATGGGAAGTCAGTCTCCATGGCGCGTTTCCGTCCCTCGGTGGGATGCTTCTTAAAAGCCATCCCGCGTTTCGAGTATCCCATCCCTTCATCCCGCCGCCGTACAAACTTATGGTTTTTCGGAAAAGCGATTTATTTCAACCGGAAGGAGATTTTCTGCAGCGGTATATCTCATCCCATCGCATGGAGGGTGGCTTAGCGCGTCCCAGGAAATTCTTCAGTGCTCGGTCCACCGATCTGGTACAAAGATGGCGAGTGGTACTCGGAAACTACGAGAGATAAAAGGGTGGCGTTTGCGGAATGTCATAGAGGGTCATCGGTAGTCACCAGGGAAAATGTCATCCCATCCCGTTCATACATTTTTTTTACACTCCATACAACCTATACGGACTTTCCGATCCCCGTAGCTCCTCAACGGTGGCAGCTGCCCGTGCGGTCTCTTTGGGGGATAACGGTTTCTCCGCGAGGCCCATCGGCCGTGACGGTCTACTTTCCCTCGCCTCCCCCCCTTCGCCCCCCCTCCATACAAAAGTGGCATTTCTTCTCGGAAGGATGGGAATATCTCCAAAACCATCGCGGATGGGTGGGTGGTCACTTTGGCGGATAACCGTCACCCCGCGAGATCCACCTCCAGGGACCGTCACCTTCCTCCCACCTCCCCCCCTTTACCCCCCTTTCATACAAAATCACACCGGAATGGCGATTTTGCACATTTAGAGGAGGGCTGTCGACCCGCCCCCCCGGCCCCCTCCGAGGAATTCGCGACCCCGGACTCGAGGGCCGCAGCGGCGGCAACGGTGACCGGAGAGCCGCGAAAGTCCACCCCCATCGGCCATTTAGACACAGCCAAGACCCAATGACCCCGATCCTCCCCATCCCATCCGTCCATCCCGGTACTAACTCGGAAACGGTTCGACCGATACCCCCCGTGTTTGGGCTCATTCGATCGGGCTCGTCGCGGGTAGTCCAAGGGGTCCGACCGAATTTTGGCATTGCGCACTGGCCCTCCCCCTCACTCCCCCCTTCCATACAAAAGCATACCTAAAAGGGATTTTTCCACCCACATAAGAGACGGCGGTCGACCCGTCGCGGAGCGAAGCGGAGCGACGGCAATGCTCTACCGAGGCACCAAAAAAAAGCGAGATTTTTGATAGCCCCCCCCTCGGACCGCCTCAGTCGTAACTCGGAAACGGCGCGACGCAGCCGGGTCGTGTTTGGGCTCATCGGAGACGTCTCCCCCAGATAAAAAATTTGACGCCCCCCTCGGACCCCTCCGGCCGTAACTCGGAAACGGCGCGTCACAGCAGGGTCGTGTTTGGGCTTATCGGAGACGTCACCCCGAGATAATAAAATTGAACCCTCCTCCAACCCCTCCGGCCGTAACTCGGAAACGGCGCGACGCAGTCAGGTCGTGTTTGGGGTCATTGGAGACGTCTCCCCGAGACAATAAAATTGAACCCTCCTCCAACCCCCCCGGCCGTAACTCGGAAACGGCGCGACGCAGTCAGGTAGTGTTTGGGCTCATCGGGGACGTCTCCCCGAGATAAAAAATTTGCCGCCCCCCTCCAACCCCCCGGCCGTAACTCGGATCACAACCTGGTCGTGTTTGGGGTTATCGGAGACGTCTCCCCGAGATAAAAAATTTGACGCCCCCCTCGAACCCCCCCGGCCGTAACTCGGAAACGGCACGTCACAGCCGGGTCGTGTTTGGGGTCATCGGAGACGTCTCGACGGGATAAAAAATTTGAACCCCCCTCCAACCCCCTCAGCCGTAACTCGGAAACGGCGCGACACAGCCGGGTCGTGTTTGGGCTCATTGGAGACGTCTCGGAAAGACAAATTTTTTAAAGTAGACCAATTTTCAAAATTTGACAATTCCAGTTTACTCTGTAGACCATGGTCAACGGTTACAAGTAGACCGCCCATGTTAGGTATTATTTGAAAGGTCTCAATGAGGGTAATCTATCAACATCATCCTCCCAGCTCCCCTCCACTTCCCCCTTACTTACCACCCCCCTTTAATTAAAATTATACAATTAATAATAATTAATGACGATTTATAAAACAAAGACCCAAAAACAAACCAAAACAATTAGACATGGCAAAAAGACAACAAAAAACGAAACACAAAAACCCCCCCGCGGGCTGCAAGCCCGCGGCATCGAGCAACCTACTAGTAAAGCCACTATAAAGCCGGATTCCCACTCACGTATCTAGTGACTCATCGAATTGTTCTCCTAGAAGGAGCGGTGGGGGGTTTCCCTATTGTAGGTGGTCGCGTAGGGGACGCCCCCGTGACCTCCAGAAAAATCCGATATCCTCGGTACACCGTTCTGGTAAAAAGTTGGTGAGCGGTTCTCGGAAACTATGAGGGATAGAAGGGTGGCGTTTGCAGAAGGTCATAGAGGGTGATCGGTAGTCACCAAGGAAAGTGTCATCCGGTCTACAGGGGCACCAAAAAAAAAGCCCCCTCCTTGGACCCCCTCGACCATAACTCGGAAACGGCGCGTCACAGCAGGGTCGTGTTTGGGCTTATCGGAGACGTCACCCCGAGATAATAAAATTGAACCCTCCTCCAACCCCCCCGACCGTAACTCGGAAACTGCGCGTCACAGCCGGATCGTATTTGGGCTCATCGGGGACGTCTCGACGAGATAAAAAATTTGACGTAACCATGGTCAACGGTTACAAATAGACCCCCCATGTCAGGTATCATTTGAAAGGATGAGGGTAATCTATCAACACCATCCTCCCAGCCCCCCTCCGCTCCCCCCTTACTCCCCCCCCCCCCTCCTTTAAAATTACATAATTAATAATAATAAGACCCAAAACCAAACCAAAACAATTAGACATGGCAAAGGACAAGACAAAACGAAAACAAAATGAAAACGTGAATAAATTTTCTACAAGCATTTTTTTTTTTTTTAATTCTATGACATGAATTTTAAAAATTATAAAAAAGGGCTTTTGATAGCTTTTAGAAAAATCAAGCGCTGAATCAAAAATATGGAGAAAATAATAAATGTTAAGTGTGCCTTTTACAGTTCAATATACCCTAAAAAGCCCCACAGAGTTTCCATTTAATCCACTCAGCCGCTTTTTTGTCCCACTCGATAGATTTTTTGAAAAAATTGAAGAAGCAAGATTCTCGCTTTAAAAAGTTCGTAATCTTTATCAAAATGAAAAAAAAAAAAACACTTTTTGTCTCAATTTATTGTCACCACTCACTTGGTGAATTTGAAAAAAAAATATCAAAATTAAAAAAAAATTACCGCCGTCATTAGCGTTACCCAAACAAAACGTACCACGCGAACTTTGCACGGTTGGTGCAAAAACTCAATTGTTTTTACTGAAAATTAAAAAATTTGTGAGTTTTGATAAAAACTTTTGTTTGGCTCTTTTACCATATATTTTATATTCGTATAAAGAAATATACATACATCTATACATATAAATAAAATTGGAGTGTCTGTTTGTAATATTGAAATAACCGTTTTTTACTACATGCATATGAATATATATACGTACATACACCATATATGAGTACATACACCAAAATAAACCAACCACATAACCAAACCAAATTTTTGTCTGTCTGGGTGTCTGTTTGTTCCGGCTAATCTCTAAAATGGCTGAACCGATTTTGACGGGACTTTTATTGGCAGGTAGCTGATGTAATAAGGAGTAACTTAGGCTACGTTTATTTTAGAAAAAATACACCCCGGGCCAAGCCGGGAGCGCGCCGCTATACACTCTAAAAACATAACCCTCGTTGTGGCGCAGACGGGTAAAAATTTTAACTAGGTAACATAATTTACTACCTAAATAACAAAACACGCTTCATTGTTACTGAATTATCCCTCTACATTGTAAATAATTATAAATTTGTAGTATGTATTTGCAGTAAAGTAGGCTCAGTCGACTATATCGTGCCTTTGTCGTCTAGTCTCCATACTACTCTTTGCCATCTCTGTGCGGTCGATCTCTTGTAGAGGGTGGCGCGGGGAAATTAGCCTAATAATTCAAGGCCAAATCGGCGTTATACACCTTAACCACTCATCATAACTTAAATCATCGTTAATGTTTTCCTTTTGGTATATAATCATAATGTGTTTTTTTTTTAGATTGGCCCTTAGCGTGGGCGACGGTACAGTTCGCACGATAGATTTGGACACAACGTTAGAGGACGAGAAAAAGCTGGTGTTCGAGGTGCCAGTGACGTACTGGTCGAAAGTGCAGGGGAAGGTGCTCACCGTCGCCTGGCATCCGACCAAAGAAAACCTTCTCGCTTTCGCCACTGGCGAGTCTAGGGTGAGATCTCATTTAAATATCTATTCAATATAATTAATGTCGTGATATGCGCAAAATCTGCTGCGCAAAAAGTTGCAAAAAAAACTTTTGAGATATTGACCAAAAAAGTATTCCTAAAAATTTTTACATGAAGCTTTATTTAAAAAAAAAGGTATTTTATTTGAGACTTTAGGTTGTTCTGTGGACATGAAAATTTAATAGTTTGCAAACTAAGTTATCGAAAAATAAATTTGCATGCCTCACTATTAGGTTAAACCGTAAAAGATATATTACATAAAAATGATACATGTACTAGATAATTGTAATTCTTCTAAAGTCCTAAAGAAAACTGCGCGATGTCATATCTATTTGTTAATTGTTATTTGACTCACAGTGACCATTTCTTTTTATTTATTCATTTAATAAGGCACACCAAACAGGACACTGACATTGAATATAGGTATAGAATATATAAAATTACTTCGAAATGATCTAGACAACAGCCCAAAGCATGTGTACACAGCATGTCCAAACAAAACAGTGTTAAACAGAATAAAACAAAAGAAGAAAACAGAAAAGAGACACACTTTCATTCAAAAGCAAGCAAAGCTATATTTTATAAACAGTTAATTTGAGACCTCTACTTTAAACCTCTACTTATTATAAATTCATCATGTCTATATCTCTGCTAACCACTTCTGAACCACCCAATGGATTTAAATTCGGTTTTCACACATGGAAAGAAGGCTAAATGAGGAATGTTTTCGTATATATATTAAAATATTGCATCCAGGTGGGGCTGCTGGACACGCGTGCCCCCACGGATAGTCCAGCGCGCACTCTGAAGCCGGCGCCTCGCGGAGGCGTGTACTCGCTGTGCTGGGGCGACATGGACGACCTGTACGCCACTAGTGGCGGCAAACTCGTCTGCTACGACAAAGAGAAGACTGACGGTAACCACTGACTTAATATGTATTGAGGTTGAATTATGATTCAACCTGAAAATTATGATTGATTTAAAGTTGTAAGTGAACAAAATATCTCATCAATGTAAAATTTTAATATTACGTTTTTTTTTAACTTTTTCGAGATATTTTAAAGACAGAATCACAATTAATAGAAATTGACTAGATACTTCTTTTTTTTTAAATGATATATATTACCTTTCTTCAAGATTTTTTCGTTTTTCTCAGAAAACTTTAGTTACATGCGTAAAATAAATACTCGTACTAATACTAATAAAATAATACGTAAAGTAAAAGGAAAATACGGTTTATAAGTTATTTAAAATACCTAGACCAATTACATACTATTCTCATAATAAATTAAAATTTAATTTGGCACTTAGGTCCTTTAGTTCTGAGCAAGAATACGGAAAAATGGATCATTCTATACTGAAGCTTATATTAGCACGTGCATAAGGTTGAATATCGAATGGTCAGCCGTGGCTATATGAGCGCCTTCAGTTTGCTTGCACACGTAACTGTACTTAATTTATTCTAAAAAAAAGTAACTGGTGTTGATTTATGTGTTTTGAATAATAGTAATAATATATATATATATATATATACTAGTGGCCCGCTCCCGGCTTCGCACGGGTGCAATCTGTTAGCTTGTCTTACACCGCCATCTGTTACATTGTCATGGAACTCACAGATAATTTTAACAAATAATTGCTGGATTGAATAGGTATCAACAGATGGCGCTATGTTAATAATATTATATAATTTGCAAAAAAATAATAAACAAAATGAGATATAAACTATCCTATCTTTTAAGTTGGACCAAATAACAGATAGTTACGAAATGTTATCAAAATCGGTTCAGTAGTTTAGTTCATTGCGGACAAACATGTGACACGAAATTTATATATATAAAGATATGTAATTTCAGATCCCACAGAGGTCACGATGGAGGTGGACGGCCACCCCGTGGAAGTGACGTGCATCACATGGGACAAGAGGGGAGTGCTCGTGGGCACGGCCGTAGGGAGCGTCTTGTTGGCCTCTCGTTTACAGGTCAACGTTGTTGAGGCTGTCGCCTATGTTTTCAGGTCCTTATTTACTTCATTTACTTTTATTTATTATTTTATTTTTATGTTCGAGGATTAAAAAAAAAGTCACATAAAAGAGGAGAATTTAAAGGTAGAACTAGAGAGTAGCTGTTATCTTCCTATCCCTAAACGATATAATGCCAAATATTGACTGTATTTGTTGATTTTTACCCCCAACGCCTGACGAAAAAAACAAGGTGTACAAGGTTTGTGTATCTGTCTGTGGCAACGTAGCTCGCAAACGGATGGAATGATTTTGATCCCGTTTTTTTTTGTTTAAAAATTGAACGTGATGGAAATTGTTCTTAGCTATAATTGATGAAGATCTGTAAGCTATCATGGTAATCTTGACCTGGTGCTGTAGTATCAAGTAGTCTGCTGAATAACCAACTGCTCAGCAACTTACAACGGATATAGCGCGTTTGGACTCAATAGAAGGTCGGAGGTTAGTTTATAATTTAGTTTATAATTATGGCTTGTTGCGAGTGAAATTTGAACTGGATCTTAACTGTGTGTACAGTAAAATGATATACACGGCCATATGGCATCCGCAACAAGTGTCGAGCTCCACAACCGAGTCGCCACTGAAGGACCTCATTGCTGTCTGCTCTCAGGACAAGTCCTACGAAATCGCCATCCTCAAGTACGAGCAGATTGGTTCGTTTCTCTTATATTATTCTCTATATCGATACAATAAATATTCTATTATATTTATTGTAATCACTAATAGAGTAAGAGCTTTTAACTCATAGGACCTTTCCAGCAGGAGAATAACAAAAAATAATAATATTATATTTATAAATTATTGTGCCCATTCCACTTTTAGGAAACTTTATGCTAAGCATCTATAGCACTTGTAACCAGAGAATTGGCGTAATCCTATATTGGTAAATTTACACTAGGAGGGTCCAAAAGATTTTGGCCAGAAGTATACTATGTAGATGTTGAAAAAATAATACATAATCATTTTAATTATCATAATTTTTTGCCTAAACAAATATATAATTTTCAAGAATTATAAAATTTATCTTTTACGCCCTTTTGAAGAATTCATTGTGGCAATATTTTTTAAATCATGTTTAAATTCAAAGGAAGGTGTTATGTTAGCTCAACCAATATTAAACAACGATTGGATAACGTGTACGTGTATTGATCTCCCATCATTTGCATGTGGCCAAGATATAATAAAATGTTGTCAACGGCAGAGAATGGCAAGAAGCTGTCGACGTACAAGAGGCTGAAAGGGCACTCGGGGCTGGTGCAGCAGTTGGCCTGGAATCCGCACGTGGACGGGATGCTGCTCTCCACCGCTCACGAGACCACAGTGCGAGTGAGTCACTTCATCTACATAAAAACACGTCGTATATACGCCGTGTCACAATATAGAAAAGTACAGTCGGGGTAAGAAAAGGTTCGTCACCTTAGAGTTGGATCCAACGAGCCCGTTCGACGAGTGTCCGAGATCCTGCAAAGTAGTTGCAGGGCGCACTGCGTTTCGCAGTCATTTGGGCAGCACGATTGGCGGCAGTAACCACCCCCATAGAGAAGAAATAACACCACGTGTGAGTAAGGGATGCCAGTCCTTATGCCTTATCCTTAATCCGCGGCGTTGCTCGTGTTATAGGCGACAGCTGCCATCTACCATCCAGTCCGCCGACCTTAATATAAAAGAAGGTTTAATTAAAGATTTTTACAAATGTGGTTATGAGCAGGTGTGGGACGTGGCGAAGGGCGAGTGCGTGGGCGTATTCGGAGGGCACTCGCCGTGGGCGCTGGCGGCCGCGTGGAGTCCCCACCCGACGCTGCCCACGCTCGTGCTGTCAGGCGGCGCCGACTGTTGCGTGCGCATCTGGGACTCCTCCAACCACCCCGAGCACCTCTACACCGATGGTAACCGTCCCTGCCTATTATAAATGCGAAAGTTTTTGGATGTATGGATGTTTGTTACTCTTTCACGTAAAAACTACTGCGGTTCAGTATTTTGCATACACGTTGTCTGGGTTACCAGAAAGGACATAGGGTACCTAGGTGAGAACGCGGCCAAGCGCTGCCTTGACTCAATAAAAAAAAAAAAAGGGTACCTTTCAACCAGAAAAAAAGGACTTCCCGAGGTATTATCTAAAATTAAGGAAACTAACTCCTGGCTAAGTGTAATAGCAATAACGATCTCAGGCGATATATTACTTTTTCAACGCGGACGAAGTCGCGGCCACCATCTAGTGTTAATATAAACCAAATTTTGTGTTTATAATGTGATGTAAACCAAATCTCTCGACCAAACACAAAAGCTTTACAAAAGCACAAACCAATAAAAGAACCATAAGAATTGATTACTTCCAAAGGCGGCAGTCTGATTAAAAAAAAAAAAGATTATTTGAATAAATGTTTCGATGATAACGTTTTTTTTATTAAAATATCTTGCAAAACTAATAACTCATTTTGGAAATAAAACACAGAATGCCGCCTTTGAAATTATTCAAGTCATATGAGACAAGCAATACCTTAAGTCTAAAATTTTCTTTGATTTTGACAGTTTCTGTAGAGAAAAAAAGGAGAAACACGAACAAAAACAAATGGAAAGCAAAAGAGATCGAGCCGACAAAGGAGCAGACAAACAAACCTGTATCTAAGGAAGAGGAAGATAACCAACTGGCAACCAATGTCGAGGCCAAGGCCAAGCCGGCCAAGGACTACTTGTTCCCGTTGCTGCAAAGGAACATGGTCCTGTGTCCACCGCAGGCCCTCAGGAGGACATTCTTCAGATACCTTCAGAAGATTGGACACGACACCAGCGAGTACGAAAGTTACAACGACAAAACCCCCGACACCAATTTCGTCAACATATTCGGTACGGCGAACGAGCTCACCGAGTACTTGGAAGAGGAATGTGAGTATTTCTTTTCTTATTTCCACTTAAAGTCAAAAGCTCACTTAAAGCACCTGTGACGTTGCTCGTGTTACAGGCGACTAGCCACCCGCTCCCGGCTTGACACGGGTGCATTTTTTTTTCTGGACCGATTTTTATGATCTTTGTTTCACTGAATTTGTCTCCATCCCGAATAGCAGAATAACTAATAAAATATCGGGAAAATATTCAAGAAAAATAATAATAAAAAATGAAAAAAAAAAAACACACTTTCTCATACAATTTTGTATGAAACGGCTTTTCTGTTGATATCTAGAGAACGGATTGACTGATTTCTATGATTTTTGAATTTAACTCGGCTAATAAGTTAATAAAACTTTTATTGATTCTGAGGCGGTACGAAGTTTGTCAGGTCAGCTAGTCTATACCTAATTACCTATACTAATATTATAAAGAGGAAAGATTTGATTTTTTGTTTGTTTGTTTGTTTGTTTGTTTGTTTGTTTGTTTGTTTGTTTGTTTGTTTGTTTGTTTGTTTGTTTGTTTGCTAACTCCGAAACTACTGGACCGATTTGAAAAATTCTTTCACTGTTGGGAAGCTATATTATGAGCTTCCTCGTTTCAGTGGAGAAGCACATGTCGAGCAACAGAGTGGAGCGGTGGGTGATGGTGCAGGTGCTGCGAGGTCGGCTGGATGAGATGGTGCAGATGGCCGCCAAACGCGACCTCCTCTGCCCCTTCATCCTCAGCATCACTCCGGGCGTCTCCTTCAAGTCAGTCCACAATCACTAGTAACACACAATTAAAAATCATTTCAACAAATTTCTATTATTGATTCTGTTTATGATAATTGACGACAATTGTTTGGTCTAGTGGCTAGTGACCCTAGCTGTTAACCAAACGGTCGCGGATTCGAATCCCACTAGGGGCAAATGTTTATCTGTTTAATATTTTACCTTTGTACCTGAGTTATTTATGTTTTGTATTTATAATATGTATGTATTTACAAAAAAAAAGTAATCAATTGTTAGCATCCTCTATTTCGGGTACATTAATTATCATACGACATCGACCTCTCATCGCGAACGCGTTCGTTAAACTGAACGAACTGACTGAGTGATACCCTTTTTATATCCTACCATCCAATGAGATTGAATGAATGAACAAATGAGTGAATCTGCATGAATGAAAACCTCTCTTGAAACGTCACAGAGGAGACCTTTCAATCAACTTCAGTCGACATAAATAGCAAACGCTAACACTGTAGTATATCAACTGTTTGGTATCCATAATACAAGCCTATAGTTGCTTAATGTGGAACTAGATGGTGCTGTGTGGAATGTGTGAAGATATTTATTTATTTCCTCCAAGACCACCGCAAAGCCAATAATGTTTAAATGTGGCGTAAGAAATTAAAAACTAAAAAGTATGAAAAAAGATTAACATAGTTACAAATACGTATATTATAACTTACAGATACTGGAAGGATGTGACTCACCTCTATTTACAACAAATATCACGACTACAGGCCAAAGGAAAAGACGACACATCGGCTGGTAAGTTATTTTAATGATTTTTTTTATAATTGTAGACAATATTATTTATTTAGCACTTAATTTTACTGGTTTGAAACCGGTTTGTAAAACTTCCAAATTTTGACTTGACATGGAATGGATGTTCATTCTACATATTATATTAAAAACACTTAATGTAAGTCATTCGAAAGCTGCCATCTCTCTATCTTCTTTATTGTATTTTCTTGAGATAACTCCAAAACATGATTCCCTTATCCTTATTATAGGCGACGGTAGCGAAGTGGGCCGTCAGCCTCTGATAAATCTTAGAAATAATACTTTGATGTATTTTGGGATTTTTTTCCTTTATAGATTGCGGGACGTTCAAGTATTACGTAACCTTTTTCTTTGGTAAAAATGGTCACTTGGTAAACTTGGTCCTAAACGTACGTTTACATTCAGCCCTGCTGCTGATCCTCGCGCTGCCGGCAATAATTCCCTAAATACTGCCGCAGCAGGATCGAGAGAAGTGTGTGTTTACATACTCACTGTTTACCTACCACTCACTTCGCTTTCGATTTTCGGCAATGGCAGACGTCCAAATAATTACAGCGTCCGCGCTGTCCTTTTGCGATACATAATGTATTTTATATTTTTTTTTATATCTCATATTTTTATTATTATCTATACTTATTACTTAATAATAATTTATAAAGAGAGATAAACTCAAATAAAATTGAAAGTTCTCACCTGTAGAAAGTTACATTATCAGCGACTTTATTAAAAAATCTTCAAAAATTGCGTTACGTAATACTTGAACGCCCCCGGACCGTGGTCCTTCTCGCTTGTTTTATAATCCGGATTGTAAAGAGTAGTTTGATGGGCGCAGGCGCAGTGAAGTCGCGGTACGGCGGTTCAGTGTTTCGCCAGATGGCGTTGCAGTTGAGCGTTCACGACGTGAAAGGCGCCGTCAACACTCTCAACGAGGCTTACTTGTTCAAGGAGGCCTACATTTTGTGCAGAATCAGGTGAACATAATATTACAACATTGCCATTTTTCAATTTCTATTGTCAGCCTGTATATCCCTACTTAATATAATGTTAAAATAACTGTTAATTTTTCACGCCTTAACTACTCGACCGATCATTATAAAATTTTGCATACACATTGTCAGTAGATATATACATATAAAAAAAAGTATTCATATAAAAATAAAAATCCAACGCTATGGCAAAACTATAACAGTATAGTTTTATAATTATAATTAGTAATAATAAATATTTAATAAATTATTGGTCATATATTTTATCAGCTTTTTTATTGTTCGACGCGGACGAAGTCGCGAGAAAATGCTAGTATTGCCTAGTAGGCTAGTAGTAAATAAAATTGAAGTCTGTTTTTAATATCAAAATAAATTATTTTTATATAAGTGATAATTTATAAAAGTGGTAGTGCCAAAGTGGCAATTGCGGTAATTTAACAAAGAAAAATTTTTTTTAAAATTTTTGTCTGTGCTCCGGCTAACTTGTAAAACGGCTGGACCGATTTTGACTGGACTTTCACTGGCAGATAGCTGATGTTATAATGAGTAAATTTTTAACACATGAAAATGGTACAATTTCAGATACATGGAGAACATGTTGGATGAAATAGTGGAGTCGTGGGCGAAGCATAACGCCTCTACGGGAAATTTCGCGTTGACTGCTTTACTGTGAGTTTTCTTTCTTTTACCACATTCTCTAACATAAGACCCCTTGCATATTATATGCAATGTAGGTTATTTTAATGTGATTAATGTAGCCAGACAGGCCAACGGGGACCACTTGATGGCAGGTGGCTACCGCCGCCTATAAAATAAAAGCAACGCGGTTCTGCACGTGTTATGGCCTCTATATGTTCCAATGTTTTTATGATTTTTGAAAATTTAAAAATTTCTGTTTAAAAATCCTGACGAATTGTTGCTTGGGTGGTTTTTTCGTGTAAAATTGTTCCGATTTTTGTTTTGCTGGCAACTAATATTTTTAATATTTCAAATTTTGCAACACTGAAGTGACTTCGGCTTTCTGTGACACGTTTCCGTTGCATTTGCACGATTTTCTCCCACAAAACCGAGCGTTTATAAGATGTTATACATAAAAAATGTCAATTTCAAAAACAGACAAACAAATCTAGATTAGATTCCCGGATGATATGTGTTTTTTTTTTCAATTTCGTTACCAGTAACGAGTGTTTTTTTCCCGCAGAAACATAGTGTTGGGTAAAATTCCGGAAGCGGCTAGAATGTTAGCCAATTCCACGGACGAGGGTTACCTGAGTGTGGCCGCAGTGTTGGCCAAGTTTGCTGGACAAAAGTCTTTCACGGAGCACATTATAGAGAAGCAAAGTCGAGTCAAGAAGGAATATGAAACCCCGGAAGAGACTAAACTACCAACAAGAGCGGAGATCGCTATAAAACAGTGTCAAAAAGGTGACGACGGAAGTCACTCCGCAATCAATGAACAGTTGGAGGGACTTACTCTTGAAGATACAGAAACTGTTGAATCTACTAAAAATGCTGAATAAATGCCGTGTGTCGCATTAAGTTGGGTGAAATATGCATGTTAGGTTAGTTGGGTTAATGTTTGTTCGATGTTGTGTCTGATTGTACAAATAAACTAAACTAGCCAATAAGTTTAGTTAATTATCTCAAAATAGTGGGTCGAAATCTCGAAAAAAGTTGATATGCAAACTCCATGTTTCATTTATTTGGTAATTAGTACACAGACTGATTTATCAAATAAATTATTGGTATAATTGTTTGTAAAAGATGTTTTATTAATTAATGAGAAATTCGATTGATTGTTCTCATTTAAGGTCACAATAATTTTTCGCCTCATACATTGTTAAAGTAAATTTCTGAAAAAAAAAACACATGGAAGTATCATCACACATTATGCTTTTTTATACTTTGGGTAATGTATCATCACAAGTTACCCAAAAGTATAGTTCCTAAAAAAAATTTTGGTAAGTTAATGAGGATACATTAATGTTTAGGTTTTTTACTTGTACATAGACTTTTTTTACTTTACTTTTAAATAATGATTTTTTATACCCTTTTGTTTTATCCTCGAACCACTTAATTTTAAAAAGTCTTGTAGTTCCTCTTAATCATGAGGTGGTATTTTGTGTTACTAATCTTACCACAATTTATCCGTTTGCGTTACGAAATAAATTTATTTAATTTCCACGTAACGACTGACGCCAAAGACTTCTAGTTTTGGCCTTGGCAGCTCATCATGTAAGTAATAAACAAAAAAAAAAAATGAAATAAGTGCATGGTAAAGGGACGCCAGGGTATATTTTTATTTCAGTGGCGATTTTAAATTTACGCTGGGCGGACGCTTAAATTAAAACGTAAATGGTTTTAGACTTTTCTGGAAAATGTATGTACTCACGATATTTTCCTCGACTGTTAAGAGCTAAAGTAATATACCTAAAAACCCGACCGTAATTCGAACCTACGTCTATGGTTTTTGTAGGCGAGTGCTATCCCCAGCTCATTGTTTCAGTTTGTAGATATTTACGCGGCTAGTTCCCAACTCAGAGGAATCGCCACTGTTCTATTTCCTGCCTATATTAGCATTAGATTGCATGTAACATCAATAAGTGTTTAAATGTAACTGATTAAGTTTATAGTAAAACCTAATCGAAACTTTTTTGCTTAATAAAGGTACTTTTATTAATTAAATACGGTTGTTTTATTTATTTTAAGATTAAAACTTAATTTTCTTTTAGAGGTCAAAAATAGGCGTGACTTAGGTCACACACGTCTATCCTTTAAGGCATCTTTTAAATCATTCAAGTCGCCTATCGTTTTATTAATAAACTGGTTTCCAGTTTTTTTAATTAAATTTCTCAATCTTCTACTTGTCATTAAAAAAATTTAGACATCCGAATAGGGGTTTTGTCAACAATTATTGAAACTTTTGAATTGGTAATAACTCTTTTATGATTTGTTCGTGGAGAGACAACTTCTTACATCTTCTGCTATGGTGGCCATATTAAAGCGGTAGATAGATTATATGAGTAAAACTATGATTTGAATCTGTTCAATCAAATGAGCACATTTGCCTAAGCCCCAAACTCCTTCGGCTTCGTCATTTTGTCAGAAGTAATCTTTATCAGGTAGGGATACAGGCAATTTCAAAATGCAAGTGAACAATTGAAACACAATATACAAATAGAAATATTTTATTGTACAATTAGAACCATCTTCATATGCAATTACACACTAATATTATCAAATTAAATATTTTAAATTAATTTTTAATACCGATTAACTTGTACGTCTAAGGTTTACATGATATAATAAATTATAATTAAAGTAAAATTAAAACAATTATAAGAAAATATTTGGAACCGTGTCAAGCACGTAAGGAGTCGCTGAGACTTATCGAATTACCTTCAAAAAAAAAATTAAATTAAAATTAAGTAATTTAAGTCACTAAACCAAGAGAAGGATAAAGTTAAAAATAAAATAAATTGTAAGTTTGTGCGAAAATGTAAAACTAAATGTAAGTTTTATTTAAAAAATAGTACCTCTATTTTAAATGCAATTACGTAATAAATGCGTAAATATAGAAATATTTACGTGATTTTATTTATTAAACTATAATATATAATGGCACCAAAAACACATATAAATTCCAAATGAATGCGTTTGGAATGTTCTGAACATTCAGTCTTTATTATTTTTCATACAAACAGCTCTTTATGCTGAGACATTATTTCTTAACTGCCTTCAAGTGACCACCATATACATTATTTTTAAATTTAAAATCGACATAACCATTAAGAGTATAAAAATCGACAAAAAAAAATCACATTCGTAAACAAAATTTTCATTATAGAATTTTAACATGTTTAAAATTATGTTATATTTAACATGCTTTCATTTATTATTTAATCATGCATTTAAGTTTTTTACAAAAACATGCATTTAAGTTTGAAATTTGTGACGTTCATCTCCGTCACAAATTTCAATGTAAGGGGTCATTTACACGATGCCATTTTCTTGTATATACCAGAGCAATAATTGAATTCAATAAATGAAGCGCAATAATTGACCTTCAAGAAAAACTTGAATTCAAGTTTTGACAAGAAGTCCTTGTCAATCAATGCCTCTTGTTTCCATCAATGCAACTATGTTTAGGAGATTATTGCTTTCAAGTTTTGACTTGTCTAAACACAGGCTTAACACGTGCGTATACCATTTACTGACGCTTTCGTTCAAGTATTGCACTTATTGCGTTGGCGAATTTTTCATTCAAGTCTTGAAAGTTTTAGAAGAGAGGTGTGAATATGAGTAAAAAGCATTGATCTCTACCAATATACTTATATAGTCTTTGGTAAAAAGGTGTTAAAATTCAGTTCTGCTGATATAATAATAAAGTTCATGTTTGCAAATGAAGAGAGAATTGAGTACAAGAATTGTATAAGGAATTATTTATTGTACGTGCTGTTTACATCAAGAAAAGTTTTGAAACGAAACTTGTCCCATAGATCAAGAATGCTTAGACCATGCAAGTCATTTATTGCGTAAATTTAATTGTATGCAACTGGCAAGAAATTTGTCTCGTGTAAATGGCGCTTAACTTAGGATCCCGCCTATGTTTTTAATTGACCCGCTGTGATGTATCACAAACATTTGGTTATTTTTTTATTTTAAATAAATATGTTTGGAAAATATAAACCTAATTGATTGAAGAGATGTTTCTTGAGTTCTATGGCATTGTTTATTTTCTCGCAAAGAAAAAAGTGCTGGTTTCATTTCGGTGTTCGAGCGTATGCCCCGTACTCTGGCTACTCAGAACGCACCATACTTTATACACATTTTACTTTACAATGTATATTTGTATTTAATTTCTTTTAGGTAATCAACAAGATCACTTGTTATATCATCATATTTAATCAATGTCAATTTCTACAAAATTACTTTGGGTTAGTTTGAGAACATTTTATTTTCATGTAGTAACATTTTGTACGTTTGGATCACCACCTAATTATTGCGTTTTTTTAAATAAAAACGGGTAATAGAGGACAATGCAAATTATATCATCTTGGATGTGGAAACAAATGGAAATACTTCAAATTTATCGCAAATATTTGAATCGGTCCAAAAAATCGTATCTAATCAATACGATCGATATATGTAGTGTATACGAGCCATTGCGATCCAGAATATCGATACATAGGGTGACCTTATATTTTATATCGATATGCTGCATCGCATCCTTAAAAGTTTTCTTCTATTTTATTTATAAATATATATTTTATATGAAATTGTTGATTACCACTGATCTTCTTCGACGTACGAACTCGTATTGTACATAAACTTGTAATTTTTGACGGCACCACAAGTATAAAGTTTATGACGCATAAATGATACTATTATAGTCTTTTTTTTTAGAACTTGTAGATAATGTAAACAATCCGCCATATTGGTTTTGTCAATGGAGGATTAAAAAACTAGTGATGCGAACTATTGAAAACTACAAATGAAAAATATGTAAAAATATAGAGTAGATTATTGAAATCACTGGTTTTAAATTTACTACCAAGCTAAGTTTGAAATTAAACAGCCTTCAGTTTTAAGTTTTTGAGGTTATGCAAAATAACGCCTATTATTTGGATTCAAATATATTCTATTCAGGATATTTTTTTATTAAAATAAATTGTACTATAGAACTACTATACAAATTTTAAATTAAACTATACCCACACATTTTAAAAATTAAACAAACACGAAATACAATTTCCTTTTTTAAATCAAATTAAAGAACACATTTTTTAAGTTTTATTCGAAATTTTTCAATAAAATATCTGATATGAATATTGGATTTGACAAACATTGTTTAAATTAATTTCGTAACATCACTGACTTTCAGAGACAAGATAGATTTCGAAGAGACAAAAGATGTCATTAAATTTGACGTGCTAACCGTCAACCGCAAATAGAATTTCAGTTTTTAGTGAAATTATTTAGTTTTGATGAATATATTTTCTTTTGATTGAGTTAAGAATGTAAAGAAAGTTAATAATTTATGAAGAAAATCAAATTTGGTCGTCCAGTGTGAATGTGAATGGAGAAATAAAGACTACAGTTTGTTTTACATTGTCGACAAGTTCTAAAAAAATATAGTATACAAAATGAGACTTGGTCAATCCTCGCTCGAAGGCTCGTCGTTTTCTCTGTTCGCTTTGGTGCGTTTTTTGCAAATGTGCATCAGTTTTGCGTTTACAGTCTTCAGCTTTTGGTTCTCTTTCATTATGTCGGACATTTGTTGATTCTGTAAATCAAAGAAACTAGTTAATTATTATTATTATTTTTTAAATGTTTTTTAGACCGTTTTAGTAGAAAATTTAAACAATTTTAAAATTGATCCAATTTTTGAATAATCTGTCAGATTTAGGACAACATAGTTTTCCATATTCGAATTGATTATTGCGGATGCGGATACTGTTGCGGATGTCTAAATAAATGGTGAAGTTCCGCATTTGCGGATGCGGATATCCGCAACAACCCCCCCGGATTGAAAGTATTACCTGAACGATTGCGCTGCCGGCGGCCACGTAGAGCGGGGCGGCGGCCGTCACCGAGATCAGCTGTTGCTCCAGCAGAGTCTTCTGCTGGTTCACTTGGAACATATTCTGTTTACCATATTAACAACAATATTATCACTTACACATTTTAAACACAAACAAATCAACTCTATCCTACATACATAGTGTAGCCGCAGATTAAATAAAAATTAAGATAGAGTGAAGTGAAGCTGGTGAAACTACGCCTTCGACGTGTACAATGTACATACACGGTTAGACGCACACAAATGCATCAAACTACGGCTCGCTTTATTAAAATAATTTACTAGTGAAAGGGTGTATTTTTAAAAAAATAAAAAGTAGGATGGAATATCACATTTCACACGTAAGTAAACTTGGAAACCAATATTATCAATAAAAATAAACAAAAATTTAGGTTATAGCAGCACAATCGTGTCTATAATTTTTATTTGATCTGAGTGTGTAGCAAAGTTTATATTAGCAACTAAGCTAATCAATATTTAAATTGAGAAAAAAAAAATCAAGAAAGTACTATAATTAGTCAGATATGAAAAATGTCAAAATGGCATTTTAGAGGTAGTCAACATTTATCTGGACATTCTAATTTTATTATATTCCATGCTTTTGAAAGCCCACTGAAGCGACGTTTAAAGATTATTATGAACAAGTTGCTCATGATTTGATATAATTTAAATTTTATTTCTTTTAGGGACACACTTTAAAATTAAACAACATTGACTAGATCTATCTCTAGTTATTTGATGTGACGGAACAGTAAAAATTGGATAATCGTCTCTCGGCATTTACCACCCTCTTAAAAAGACCTTTATTGTTCACAGTGCCCAACATTAACCACGCTGTTGCTTGTTGTACAATTTTAAATTACTAATATATCAATTAATATATAGACCCTTTATATCTTACCAATTTCAATTGGTGCAATTCTTGTTGCTGAGTATCAAAATCTTTCAGCTTTGCCTGAAAAAAAAAAAAAAAACCATTTTGATTCCTGTAACCATTCCTTGTTTAGACGTGTGTTCAATAGTGAAAGCTAGGTGTAAGTTTCTCATACCTACAACTACTCGGAAATCAAAGATTTTTTTCATCGATTACTTTTAGTAAGTCGAATTTCCAAAGACTGACGCTTTAAATAGCGGAAAGTCGACTTTCAATGTCTTCCGTGCCACGTAACTTGTTACGGCGATACATGCATTATTTCAAAAATATTTAATGTAAGTAAATATTAACAAAAAAAAAAATAAGAAAAAAGTATTGGCACTTCGCGGTCTATATGTTTTTAAGTAGCAAAAAAGCACCTACCTCTAAAGCGACCGAAATGTCCCTTAAAATTGAAATTTCCTTGTCCTTCTGGCGAATGAGTTCATTTTGCGTTTCGCAGTCGGCCTGCATCTCCTTGCAACGCTTCCTCAGTTCGCTGATTACTTGGTTACAACTTTCCATCTCGAGCTTAACCGCTTCCAGTTCTCTGCAAATACAAACGGATTTCTTATCTCTACCAATATCAATGCATCGCAGAACATTTTAGAGAGAACAAAAACAAGCATTGTCTGTGGCTTCTGTTCCCTTTTGCTCGACAACAGGCTTTCAGTGGTAGCTTCCGATACTTGGCTTCAAAGTGTTGGAATAATATTCCTCCCCCCATCGTGATCTCAAGTCTAAATTTGCTTTTAAAAATAAATACACTGCTTTACTAATTGAGAGACAAAAAAGTGAATGCGGTGTTAAGTGAACCAAGTGTTTAATTTTGTGATATGAGCGATAACTGGGGAAGACCTAATCAGGGGTAGTGTACTGTTACTTTTAGAATGTAGTGAATTCCTGCAAGATAACAATACTGCTATAACGACGCGTGTTCCGTCGGCGTGAATAAGTAAGTTTCAAGTAGGACTGGCGTAAAATCAGCTCTGTGCTTTGCATCAGCTTATGCTGAGCCAGATACCTTTTTGCTGCCATGGCGCACACTCAATGGGATTTTATTTAAGTATGTATTCTCATTTAAATGTGAAAAAAAAGTATGTATTTTATTTGTTTTGTTATCTTTAGATGTATTCGTGTGTGTCATAATGTTTTCTATATTATATGTTATATGTTGCTTATATATTTTAAATGTAAAACGACAAGCTAAAAAAAGAAAGAGAGGTACTTGGTATTTTAAGATTTAAATATCTTCACATATTCCACACAGCACCATCTAGTTCAACATTAAGCAACTAATTCTTATATTATGGATACCAGGCAGTTGATTATACTACATTTTTTTTTTTTGTAAATACATACATATTATAAATACAAAACGTCTATGACTCAGGTACAAAGGTAAAATGTTAACATATAAACATTTGCCCCTAGCGGGATTCGCGACCGTTTGGTTAACAGCTAGGGTTACTGTCCACTAGACCAAACGTGTCGTCGAACCAGCTGTTTGGTACAGTATACATACTTGGCCGTCTTGGTGTGACCCTCAGATATATTCTTTTGAAGTTTGTTCTGCAACTTGGTGACGGCGGCCTTGAGCTCGTGGTTCCTGACTCGGAAGTCGTCGAGGGCTCTGGTCAGCCTTTTGTTCTTGTCGACTTCTACGTCGTACGACAACCGATCCACCACCACCGAGTGGAGATTGGTCCAATCTGACAAAAAAAAAAACAATTATTATTATTAGTGTACATAATACATATATTGCTCTGAAAGTAGTTTAAAGTAAAAGTACTCTAAAAGTAGCCTCCACACGTCCCTAAAATCGGTGGCAATATCGGGGCAGTAGTGTGGAGCCCCCTAGATTGCTCCCTTGATCGCCTCATATGTAGGCAAATCGTAAACAATAACTAGCGGCCCGCTCCTGGCTTCGCCCGGGGTGTATTTTTTCTAATAAAAGAATTTTTCTAAAATAAACGTAGCCTAAGTTACTCCTTATTACATCAGCTACCTGCCAATAAAAGTCCCGTCAAAATCGGTCCAGCCATTTCAGAGATTAGCCGGAACAAACAGACAGACAGACAAAAATTGTAAAAAATGTTATTTTGGTGTATGTACCGTATATATATTCATATGCATGTAGACATATATATATTCATAAAAACGGTTATTTCAATATTACAAACAATTTTATTTATATGTTTAGATTAGAATTATCTATATTATAAGAAACATGTGGATAGTTGCTTTGTTCTAAATTTTATTAGTGATAGAGCTCTTAGCTAGCTCATCGTCGGCTAAAAGAATTAAGCTGCTTACTCCATTCATACTCAAATTGAGACACACCTTTTTTGCTGTAATTTCATCAAAGTACAATTAATTAGGTAAAATGTAATAAAAGTATATAAAATATTATTAAACACCAACGGGATTTAATAATATTTTTTATCGTTCAAATGGAAGACAGAAAAAAATCATTCAATGGAGTTAGGAGTTCAACTTTTTTAGTCAACGTTATGGATATGTAATGATGATATGGAACATTTCACGAACACGCACCTTCGTCAGTGTTGACTGCGACGTCGTGGAGTTTCGACTGCTCACTCGGGTTGTAGCTGCGTAGCTGCTTTCTCAATTCAGTCACTTGATTCTGATATACATAGAAAAACATATTTTATTATATCTGAGTACATATTATTAAAATCAAACCTGTGTTAGATGTAAATAAATAAATAAATATCTTCACATATTCCACATAACACCATCTAGTTCGACAGTAAGCAACTAATGCTTGTATTATGGATACCAGACAGTTGATATACTACATAGATAATTATTATTTTTTATACATATTATAAATAAATAAATAAATAAACATTTGCCCCTAGCGGGATTCGAACCCGCGACCGTTTGGTTAACAGGTAGGGTCACTGGCCACTAGACCAAACGTGTCGTTGTCGATAAAATAACTAACTTGCAAGTCTCTATTCTCCTTGCCGAGTCTACAGCACTGGGCCTCTCTCTCGCGAAGGTATGTGGCGCAAATCTCGCACTCTTCGTCCAACTCTTTGTTCTGCTGTTTCAGTTCTTCAATCTCGTTTTGGTAACTGACCAAGAGCTCCTTCAGGTCGGCGTCGCTGCGTTGTCATAAAAATAAACATATTGAAAAAATAATAATAAGCAAAATTAAAATAAAGATATTTGAAAGAGTCGAAGGCCTAAAGATTTTTGTTGTCTGTTTTATTTATTAACTATTAGGTTTGGTCAAAGAGACAATAAAGATAAATTACTAAATACTTACCTATCAAGAATGGTAGAAGCAAGATTAGATTTCTTCAGATTATCGGGACCTGGAAAAAACAGGTATTTAATTTGTTTAAAACCGTTTAAATTGTTGAGTTTTGCTGACATTTAAAGCAACTTTATATCTTCAAATTTATTTCGTGAAGATAAATTTAGAATTATAGGGCCAAACTAGGCACTTGCAATTACCGACACGAATTTCAAACTTCTAATAACACCCCGTTTTCGCGTTGGGCGTCGAGGATTAATACGATCATTGATATATTATTTTATAATTTATTTACGTCTACAAATCCAGAGGAGGGTTGTGGATGAAACAAAAGAAACAAAAGTTACCATGCGAGACGTTGACGGTGCGATTGTGATCGTGGATACTCTGGCGACGCTTGCGAATATCCATTACGCTGCTGGGCCTCGGCGGAGGACTCTCCTCCTGCGTCATAACCATATATCATTTCAGTAGTGGCAGGGCGCTCATTTGGGCAGCCCGTCTGGCAGCAGTAACCACCCCTTACAGAAGACTCTTAGCTGAAATAACAGCATAGGTGCTGTTGTGTTTCGGTAAGCGAGTGAGGGATGAAAGAGCCCATTACCCCATCCCATCCTTATCCCATATCATTAATCCTTCTATTGCGTTGCTTGTGTTTTAGGTGACGGTAGCCACCTACCACCGGGCCTGTCTGTCGACTTTAATTTTTAAAAAAGCCCATTTTAATTATTTTTGGTGTCATCAGTTTTTTTGTAAAGGCACGATGGAACATACTATGTTCATTATGTAAATTAAGCACAATACAAAATAAATATTTTGAAATACCCGTTTAGAAGTGTTTTCTCGGCCTAAACTGAATCTAATCGGTGTACTGCGACTGGATTCGTCATCTTCTTTATCCTCAAATTTGTTTTCTTCTGGAAATTAAAATTGTGTCCGTTATAACATTAACAATTTACCCTAAACGATTCTTCAACGGTACACAATTAAATTTGCAGGTTTTCCGGAATGAGATTTTCTTTTAAAGATAATTCTAAAATAGTATAAAGTATAAAGCAATCAATCGAAGGAGAGATTTACCCTGTGGAGTGGCGGTGGGCAACATTCGATTAGCGTCGTGGCAGCTTTGACGGCGTCGACGGGAGCAGACCAACGAAGGCCGCGCCGGTTGCTCTTCTTTGCTCGGCTCTCTTCCTAACTCAACCTTGACAGACAGACAAAACAAACTCCATTGCATTACACATGTTCTTCACAAGATAAATTTTATTTTACCCTAATTTAGTAACCAATAATGGTCCCTTCTGTGACATTTATATTCATGAACAGCTGTTGTACCTACTTACTTGTTATGTATAACATCAAAACTTCTCTAATTATTTATTTTAATATCCTACTTGTATTATAAAAGCAAAAGTTTGTGAGTATGGATAGATGTTCGTTACTCTTTCACGCAAAAACGGATAACGAATTTAGATGAAATTTGGCAAACAGATAGTTTATTAACTGTATTAACATATAGAAAACATTTTATCCTGGAAAGCTGTTAGGTTCCCGATTGATCGTCTAACTAAAATATATAGAATATTGGACGCCATTGTCACCGTGGCGGCGCCACTGTCGTCACAGCGATAAAGATGTCAGATATTTTCTCAGGTGTTATATTTTTCAACGCGGCCGAAGGCGCGGGAATCAGTTATTGTAAAACTAAATGGTTGTAAATAAATGTAATAAAAATGTCGCACCTGCAATCCCACAATCTCATTTTGTAATTCAACGTTATGAGTTTTTAAAATTTGAAATTCGTTTTGTTTCGTTGTGCAGTCTTTTGATAAATTTTCTATAACTTTCTCCTTTTCAACTAACGCTTTAATCGACTCATCTTTCTCCTTTTGTAGCCTGAAAATATAAATGCAAATTTTCATAGCAAATTTTGTGAAAGAATAAATAGATTGTATAGAATCAAAACTTGTTATGTTGTACCTTTGAATGATTCCACATTGTATTTGTAAAGATTTCTCGTGTGTTTTTACGTTTGTCTCCAAGCGACTACATTCGACAGTTCTTTGCTCAATTTGCTCTGTTAGACTTTTGTTTTGCTCTATCAAAGATTTAACTTCCATTTTCAAGTTTTCTCTAACGGAACAGTTATCTTTCATAGACTCTCTTAGCACTAAAATGTCAGAAGTTAATTTTTCTATTTCGTCATTATGTTTTTTAATGGTATTGCAAGATTTTTCCAACTCGACATCACAAGACTCCTTTTCTTTTTTAACAAAGTCGTAAATAGTTTTCAGGTTGACGTTTTCCAATTTGAGTTCTTCTATTGTTTTTGAAAGGTCTGCAACCTTAACGTTCGTAGCCAAAATAGTTTTATTAAAACTTTGCTCTTTTTCTGCAAAACTTTGTTTCATCTCTTCAGTTTTTTCTTTTAATTGCTTTAGTAATTCAATGTTACTTTCATTTTCTTGTGCCTTCCTTGTATACAATTTTTGCAGTTCCTCATGTAAACGTATTTGTTTTAATAATTCAGTCTTGGTGTCTTCAGCGTCTGCAGACAAAGCTACATTAATTTCGGACAGTTGTTCTTTTTCGCTTTTTAAAATTGCTGCTATTGCACTTATTTCTTCCAGGAAATGATTATTATTTTCAACTGCTTTTTTCTGAACTTCTAAAGCCGTTAGAGTTTTCTCTAGCATTTTTTCAACAACTGTAGTTAAAGGTGATGACAAACTAATTTCTTCAGAACTAACTATATTTTGTTCCACCATTATTTTGTATTTTTCAACTAAAACATTATGTAATAAGCGCTCTCTTCCAATCAAGTCTAAAGTAACAGTTGAAGCTATTTCTTTGGTCCTTTCTAACTTTGTTTCTAATATATTATATTCACTTGACTTATTGTTCAATTTAGCCTTTAAATCGTTGATTTCAATATTCAAAGTCTCCGTCAATCTTAATAAACAGTCGTATTTTTCACCAGAATCGATTAACCCAGATTGAGTTTTAGATAAGAGTGCAGAAATTCCTTTGAAGATTTCACTAGTGGATAAATCAAACTCGAGATCCAATTTTTGAAGTTCATTTAACATTACAATCATTTGATCGTGTTCGTTCGTATTCAACTTAGATATGTTGGTTTTTACGTTGTTTGCATATTTTCTGAGCGCAGACAAAGAGTTTTGAGTCGTTTCCACAAGACTGTTTTTATCTTCTAGTTCTCTGGTTATCTCTGCTAGTTTTGACCTCAATTCGCCAAGTTGAATTTTGAGAAATGTCATGGATTCGTTATCTGATTTCAATTTATTATTCAAATTTTCGATTTCATTTGCATGTTTTGCTGTTATGTCAGTATAGAGCATTTTCATTAGATCTACAATTTTAATATCGTGGCTTATATTTTTAGTTTGAGCACCTGTTTTTTCAGTGTAATAATCTGAACACAAAGATTTGTCAAGCAAATAAATATCTTGGCTTTCCTCGGGAACATTTGGTAAAGAACTCGAATTAGTTCCGTTATCGAAATTTTCCGTGCCTATAGCGTCCGAGATAATGCTCATGTTCATTGCAGAGTGATCTAGCTTACTTTTTATGGAAGCAATATTTTCAGTGAGCTCTTTACAAACATTTCGACCGGCATTCAATTCATTTCGAAGTGTGCAAATTTTATTACATCTTGACGTGCTAGCTGAATCACTGTGACGCCTATTAATTTTTGAATGTAAAATGAAAGGAGAACCGGTTTCACGGTTTTTATCAGATGTAACAGTCATTACATTTTCGCACGTTTCCTTTAATTTTTTATTTTTTTCTAGTAACAGATCGATTTCCTTTTTAGCATATTCAACCTCATTTATATTCTCCATAAGTTGTGTCGATAAAGTATCGTTCTCAAACTGTAGTTCTTTTAATGTGTTATTTTTAGAATTCAAAGATTTTTTTAAGTTCTCTACTTCTTGAGACTTGTGATTGCATTCTTGTACAATATTGTTCAACTTTTCAGTTAAGTCGTCTGCTTCTTGTGTTTTAGCGATATATTTTTTCTCAATATCATTCTTTTGGAGTTTAATTTCAGATTGATCTTTTAAAATCTGTTCCATTTCTTTTGTAATTTTATCGTGTGCACTTCTTAACTCATTTGTACGAGAACAATTTTTACATGAACCGAATTCTTCATTACGATTGGACTCGTTAATATTTTTAATGTCGATTTCTATTTTGTCGTTAGCATTATAATATCTTAATGTAGTCGTTTCTGAGCATGTACCAACATTAATTTCACCTGCTTGAATAGGTTCATCGACAACTTCATTATCACAAAGGATTTGAGTACTTTCAAAACAGGTTTGATCGTGGTTTGTTAATGTATCGTTTACAGTTGTTAAAGTTATATTTGTATCTAACATTAGTAAATCACCGTCTATCGTCGATTCATTTTTTGTATCAGATTTTCCACACAATGAACACGCTAACAAATCAGTTACTTTGATGTCATTTGGATGGTCATCATGTAATAATGTCATTAGACTAATTAATTTTTCTTTCAGCCATGGTAAGTCTTTGTTTATCATACTAAAAATGCGAGCATAATTATGTTCTGAAGCCCTAATTTGTGACTTTAAGAGTTTATTTTCTGCAAAAGAGGTTGCACCTTTAGTTGACAAAGCAGTTTTATGTTGCAAAATTTTCTTATTTAATGTTTTTATAGATTCCACGAGTGATTGAACTTCGTTTCTCATCATTACTTGTTCATCCAACAACTTACTGTTCTCATATTTTAATTCGGTTATTGTACTATTCAGTTCTAAAATTTGTTGTCGATAGAATTCTGGAGTATATTGGTGTTCGCCTTGGCAGTATGTCGAATTCAAATCTCTGTTATTGAATACACCTTCAGAATTATCTTTATTAAAGTGGAATGTATTTATAACATTAGTACACAAGCTCAATAAGCTGTGGGGTAAGTTCTCTACAGAATTTTTTAATT
Organism: Synanthedon andrenaeformis; assembly: GCA_936446665.2. NCBI lineage: Eukaryota > Metazoa > Arthropoda > Insecta > Lepidoptera > Sesiidae > Synanthedon > Synanthedon andrenaeformis. Next base: position 3,029,933 of record OW387781.2, on the reverse strand, counting down.
CATTACAGTCTTTTGTTTTTGATAAATCTTTTTTAAGTTCATCAAACCGAGTCTGTAAAGCCTTGTTTTCGATATGTAGCTCTTCAATTTTTTCTTTATATAAATTTTCATTTTTTATCATAGTATCTTTAAATTTCTTAACACGTTCCATTGCCTTCTCAATTTCAGCTAACTTTTCATTAATAGTTAAATTTGAAGTAGTTATCAAATCATCGGCTTCTCGTAACTGACTGACTGTTTCGCTTAGTTTTTCATCTTTTTCATGCGATATTTTTTTATCTATGTGGTCATAAAACATATTTTGTTTAAGTGAAGTTATAAGATCACCTACAAAAGTCAATAATTGAAGAGGCACTTCGATAACGGAGTCTTCAGTAGAGTCGTAGACATTGTTAGTTAAGTCTATAAGTTGATCTTCCTTCTCATCAAGTAGTTTTTCCAAATTCTTTAACTTATTTTTTAATAAAGCGATATCATTTGTTTTGGTATTGACAACATCATTGTGAGATTTTGTTTCATTTTCCAAAGTCTCCTGTATCTCTCTTAATTTTAATTTAATATTACTAATATCCTTATCTTTTTCCAGTACCAATGATTTCATCTCGTAAGATATAGTCTTTTCTTTTTCTCTAAGTGATGTTATTTGTTCATCTCGTGATAAAATTTCTTCACGCAGCCGGCTGTAATTCGAATCACTCTCGACCAATTGTAATTGTAATTCTTTCAGTTTCTCATTTTTACTTTTCAGTTCACTATTCACGTTTTCATTATCTTTTATTAAGCTACTTTTCTGCTTTATTAAGTCCTCGATTTGGATATTAAGTTCATCTATGGTCTGGTTTTTAGTTTCGATTGCTATTTCTAAATCTGCGATTTTTTTATTGAGATTCTCAATCGAGTTCGCTGAATCTATGCAAGTCTTTTGGTTAAATTCAATGAGATTATTTACTTTACTAACAATTTCCGTAAATTTAGTTTTGAATTCGTTTAGACGGTTATTAAACAGATTTTGTATGCAGATCTCTTCAATCCTTATTAATTGCATATCGCCAAGTTTGCCGTGTAAGTTACAAATAACTCTGTTATAATATTCGATTTCTTCATGCAGACTTTCTTTCTGGTTATTTAGTGACGCATTTAGTTTTTCTATTTCAATTTTCATCAAGGAATTCTCATTGGCTAAAGTTTCAACATTACTTTTAGAAACTTCTATATCGGTTTTGAGAGAAGAATTTTCATTTTTTAACATTTCAATTTCTTCACGGGAAGCAACAATTATTTGCTTTTTAAGTTGTTCAAGTGATTTAACATTTTCAGCTCTACAACCAGAATGCGACTTTGTTGATTCGGTTAGAGAAGTGAAACTGTCATCACTATCTGTATTCACCAACGAGAGGTCTTTGGAAATATTTAGAAAATTAAGTGTTTCACTCTCTAGCTTTGTTCTCACACCTAAAACAACAAAATCAATATAAACCTTTGGAGTAGGAATTTCTATCAACGTGTTAGGTATACAATTCATCTGTTATTTAATGATGAGGATGACAAAGACTATCCCTTATGTGTACAAATTTTGTATCATCTACCACATAATCTATATCATTATTAAATAACAGATGAGGGTATATATTTCTAATGCTGGATATTAGACCAATAGTATTTTATAATATATAAAAAAAATACACAAAAAAAAATACAAAATGGGACAAATATAAGATAAATAAATAAGGATTTTAAGATTGAAATTTCTATTGACATAACAATATTTCAATAGAATTAGAATGTTTTACAAAATATAATTGAAATGTTACAGAAAATTACTAACTCTGTTGTTCTTTGATAAGTGATAGCAATTCTTCTTCTCTTACATTAGCTTTTTTCTTAAGTGTTTCATAAGATACCTCTAAATCTGTTATTTTTGTAGTAAATTCGGCGTTAATGGCATCCTGAAAAACAGTTCGTATTAAATTAGGAAAAGAAAAAAATACATACATTACTATTTACATAACATATACACATTACAGTACCTTGGTTTTCGTTATAGATTCAACTTTCTGCTCACTCTGCTCTAGTTTTTGTATTAATTCTTCAATTTTGGCTTTATTGTCTTTATCTTTTTCATTGAGAACATTAATGTTTTCCTCTAATTGTAATATTGTATCCCTTTTTACTTGTAAATCTCGTGTTAATTCGACCTAAAATGTGATTACGATTAATATTAGGAGCCAGATGAATAATTTTAAATTTTTGCCATTTCATACGAGTTGTGGGATGTATTTCGACTTACCACTTCAGGAGGGTACTGTTTCTCCAATTCGGTAAAATCGATAATATCTTTAAGTTCTTTTTCAACGAGTCTAACGTTTCTTCTCAAAACACACGGAGGCGTTTTAGAGTTATCTAAAAAAAAGTAATTTTGTTATTTATTTTTAATAAAGACTTAGACACGTGATGCCAAGAGTAACGCCAATGTATGCATGAAAAATTCAAAATACGAGCTTAATGCATGAATGGGACAGCCCGTCTGGCGACAGTAACCACCCTGTGAAATAACAGCACGTGTGCTCTCGTGTTTCGGTGAGTGTGTAAAGGATGCCAGAGCTCATTACCCCATCCTTTCCTTATCCCATATAGGCGACGGTAGCCACCTACCATCAAGTGGACCGTCAGCCATCTGTCGACTTTACCATAAAAAAACTAACGTCAACGTCATGTCATGTGTCAACGTTAATGACGCCTTATTATGTTTTTGATAATCTATCTCTTAAAAACGATTTTAGTATTGATCAGTAAAAAAAAGAATAGCAACGAACAATTAGATTTCTTTAAATATAAATATAAATACCTAGGGAAAAAAAAGCAATCCTTACCGTAACATTTGTGAGATGGCGAACAGTCGTTGCTTTTAATAGATTCTTCACCATCACTATCTATAAAACGTAGAAAAATACAAGTGTTACGCTCACATATTAATAAAGTATGACGTCAAAGAATTCATGGATAGGAGATTTTAAAAAAGTAAATTAGTTTAATATATAAATTAATTTTATCTTTATAATAGTGTTTATAAAATATTTGCATGCCCTTACATATTGAACGTTCAGCAAATAAATAAAATATTATTGTGGATCTGCATTCTGAACATTTTCTAATTTATTTATCTGTTTAAAATTGGATTTTGTAGGTGAATGAAAATTGGTCGTGTGCAATAAATAATGTTTTGATTTAGACTTACCGATCGTAATGATTTCATTACTAAAATCTATCTTTTTCTCCTGTTTCTTTAGAGTCGAATGCTCACCGATCGTTTCTTCGTCCACAATCGGCAACCGGGAGCTTGTGCTCATTGTGGATTCCATTGAAAACGGTGTCGTGTTTATACTAAAGTTGGAAACAAATAAATTATATCTTAATTACGAATAGTTCACCATTAATATTAATAAAATATTGTATTAATAAAATATCATCACACGTAAAAAAAACATGTAAGTGGGAGAAATTATTACAATAGTTTCTTTATACTGAGTGGATCACCAACGTAAAAACGTTTCAGTCATAGATTCCTTGAGTAGAGAATTTAGGAAAATTTCGTTTTTAAATTCCTTAATCGCTCAGGTGAGCCACAACTTCTCACAAAACTCGTGTTGTAGCGTGACTAGAGGATATTGATTCGAGAAATTATAACAACATTCATCTAAGCAACTGAAGTTGACTTGGCCGGGAATCGAACCCGGGACCCCTGAGACCCTTACCACATCCAACGGGCTCGTCAAAAGCTCTTTAAGGTTAAACTAATCGGCGGCTCGAACTCATCGGTGGGTGTGGCTAAAGCGCAGGAAGAGCAGTCGAGTAAAGTGAACAATTATTCATACCAAAAATGAGCACAGAAAAAAACAAACATACCCTTGGCAAAATGCTTTTTTTTGACAAAACTACTGCATGTATCTATTTCGTGTTATGTTTATTTGAACTCTTGAATAACCGATCAATATCTGTATTAGACCCTCAATGTTGCATTAAAATTTGTGTTAAAATATGGATTTTTCAAGGATCAAATCTTTTAAATTAATACTTTTTTACTAGTTTGTATAGAAACGAACCTAGTTAACGACAATATAAATCGATGGCATGATTACTTTTGTAAATTAAACATAAAACAGCGGAGTAATAATCATTCTACGTTTGTATGAAGGAAAAGCTGACTAGTTCAAGGGAAGGCAACCTGCGGCTCGCGAGCCATACACTACATATATACAGGGCGTCCCACGACTATGCCACATGGAGGGAAAGTACCTTGAATATTGTAGATGGAACATTTTACTGAAAGAAGACATTATTTTAATTTAAAAAACAATTTAAACTGCATTCATAGATTTTTAAATAATTACATGGTTGAACCGGGAATCGAACCCGCTACACGAGAAAAAAATACCCTGTAGCTTTATCATACCGATCGAAAGGCTTCATCATAAGGATTATTTTTTGCTAAATAACATAGTGTCAGAAATAAAAGGAAAACCATGAATTTTAACATTTGATATGAAATTTTGTTCAGAAAAATGAAAAGCTGACATTGCCGTAAGACATTATCATAAGTACCTATTACTAATAAATTTTTATGGGGTTATGTAAAAAATTTAGTTTACAAGAACTAGTATGAAAGTGTCCACGAGCTACAAATAGAACTTAGATGTATTATTCTAAATATCCACCACAACAAGATCAAAAAATCGACAGGGAGTGAAATAATCAAAAGAGTGCCACTTTGTATTCAACAGTATGGGACTCATTTTGAGCATTTGATAAATTGATTAATTTTCTATTAAAAATGTTAAAATTCATGGTCTTCCTTTTATTTCTGACACTATGTTATTTAGCAAAAAATAATCCCTATGATGAAGCCTTTCGATCGGTATGATAAAGCTACAGGGTAATTTTTTATCTCGTGTAGCGGGTTCGATTCCCGGTTCAACCATGTAATTATTTAAAATTCTGTGAATGCAGTTTAAATTGTTTTTTAAATTAAAATAATGTCTTCTTTCAGTAAAATGTTCCAGCTACAATATTCAAGGTACTTTCCCTCCATGTGGCATAGTCGTGGGACGCCCTGTATATGAATAAATTGATATTTTTCTTATGAATAGATTAGTTTTTTTTTATCAAAAAACTTTATTTATGCAAGTACTATTTATTGTTTGTAAGAATTTTTTTTGTGGCTGTTTAAAAACTGAAATTTTGTAAATTGTAATTTTTAACTTTTCCGACTCAAAAGGTTGCCGACCCCTGGACTAGTTTAACCTTAGGGTACACAGTTGAGTGATACAAAGGCACTTACTTGTACTTGAAGAGAGGGGTGCGGAAAGAGGGCGCGGCGAAGGGGACAGGGTCGGGGGCATCGAACGAGTGTCCGGCGATAGTGGCTCGTCGCGACGCGCACTTCCTCCGCTCGTCGCCCGCAGAGTCCCGGTGCACCAGATCGCCGGTGATCAAACGCTGCAGAGCCGCGATCTGCTTGTTCAAGTTGTAGTTGTCTTGCTGTAACACAAGTGACAATATCAACGGAGTAATTGAAGTGTATGAACTGCAACATTTATGTCCGTCTTTCACCAACATAGTGAAAACATAAGGATAAACAATGTTCCCCCTTCTCTGGATTACAATTCTAGATTAGTAACGTTTCAAACTTCAGTCTTTAGAGAAACTATGATTGCGGATGCGGTTACCTTACATAAAATAGCTAATGGAATTATCTCGACACCTGATGTCTCGAATCTCCTATCTGTGGTGGTGCCCCGTGCTATATCCAGATATCCTATTACCAGGGTATTCCCCGCTCAATCGTATGATTTCCAATTTCCATTCTCTCCAGACTGACTTGGAAGTGTATATATTTCATGACAGCTTCCATTGTTTTAAAAGGAACCTAACTCTAGGTGACTGTTTATGAAAACGGTCATTAGTCTCATAATATTTAGTCATAACTAGTGATGTAATGATTCCGTAATCGATATATCGATATTAAATATTCTATAACATTTCAAATATTAATTTTGTAACGGACGCGTACGAACTGACTCAGCGGTTAGGGCGCCTCATCGAGGCAGGCCCGCGCCCGCGCATTCAGTCGTTCCACAAGCGTTACGTAGACTAGACGTAATTCGTTCGGTCGTCCGACGAGCGCTCCGCAGAGCAGGCCGCGCACGTCGTCCGTTCCATTCCTCTTGCCGTTGCATATTTTGCCGTGTAACTTTATAACAATATAAACTCAGTCTGGCTAGTTACATCTTTTATTTTAGCACCTGGAGTCGCAACCTTCTGGAGTCGTAATGTCCAACATATATAATATCACATAAACATTACATTGGTGACCCCGTCCCGAACCCAGGGGGCTAAAATTAAGCTGCAATATTTTAAATTCACGGAACGACTCCGAGGCAAGAGGTCGACGACCGCGACCGCGTGGACACACCACGTTAGTTACCTCGTTTAACACCACGTGCATATACTTAGTGTACGATGCAAGCCAGCGGCACTTCAACGGAACTTTCCGTCATCTCAGTGGCAGCACGCATACCAGAATTCTGGACGGATCAGCCCAGAATATGGTTCATTCAAGCAGAAGCGATAATAGACCCACTGAAGAGTGCTGACGAAGCACGTTATCATGTGGTGCTGGCAAAGCTGCCTAAAGAAGTCATTATTCAAATCGGCGACTTCCTACAAAAACCGCCTGATAAAGACAAATATGCAGCACTAAAAGGTCAGTTACTCTCAATTTACGAAGAGTCCCAAACTCGGCAAGTTCAGAAGCTCATCGACGAGATGGAGCTAGGAGACAGAAAACCCTCTCAGCTTTTAAGAGAGATGACCAACCTAGCTCGAAGCCACGTGACCAACGAAACTCTGACGGTCATGTGGATCAAACTTCTACCTCAACCAGTAAGAGCAGTACTCGCAGCTGCTGACCCAGCCTCCAGCTTGACCACGTTAGCAGCAATGGCCGATAAAATCATGGAAAACATAGGCGTTTTCCCAGTGGCGTCGGTATCGGAAAGCAAACCCAATCCTTTCGATATGTCAACTCTCGTGGCACAGTTAGCAAGGATCAACGCACGCCTCGACGAGAACGAAGCAGCAATGCGACGGGGACGAACAGCTGTTCGGTTCCGTCGTCAACGGTCACGGAGCCGCACGCGAGCACATAGCAACACGAGGACACAGCCGTGGAAGTGCTACTTCCATCGCAAGTTCGACAAGGACGCAAGAAAGTGTGCAGCGCCTGGTCGGTGCGCGTGGCAGAAGCGCGCGCCGGCAGCTCCAGCGGAAAACTAGGAGCGGTGCAGCCTTCGGTGGGGGCCAGCATCGCCCACACCAACCATCGCCTGTGCGTCACAGATCGGCAGAACGGTTTTTGTTTTCTCGTTGACACGGGTGCCAACGTGTCCGTAGTGCCAGTGTCAGTGCTCAATAGAACAGTGTCGAAAGTTAAAAGTGTCGGTCTTAAGCTATACGCGGCTAACGGAACCGAAATTAAGACGTATGGCTTACAAACACTAGAATTGGACTTAAACCTACGTCGCGCGTTCCGTTGGACTTTCATCATAGCTGACGTTTCACAGCCTATCATAGGCGCAGACTTTCTTAAACACTATAAACTCTTAGTAGATTTAAGTAGTCGTAAGCTAATTGACCAAGTGACTTACCTACAAGTTGCAGCAAAAATTGTAAGTACTAAACAACCTTCCCTCAATACCATTTGCTTTAAAACGCCATACCATGAGTTGCTCAAGGAATTTCCAGAAACTACCAAACCGATTTCCTTCAAAGAGCCACCAGCTCATAAGGTGTTTCATCATATTGAAACGACGGGACCTCCTGCCCATGCGAGAGCCCGACCTCTACCCCCGGGTAGGTACAATCAGGTCAAAGAGGAGTTCCGCATTATGCAGGAGATGGGCATCTGCAGACCATCCAAAAGCGCTTGGTCCAGCCCGTTACACGTGGTACCTAAAAAAGATGGAGGCCTACGCCCATGTGGTGATTATAGGCGGCTTAACGCCGTTACTAAACCCGATAGGTACCCGATACCCCGTTTGCACGACTTTACCTATATCTTGACAGGTAAACAGATTTTTTCAAAAATAGATATTAATCGTGCCTATCATTTCATTTGCACCGCCCCCGAAGATATAGAGAAAACGGCAATCATTACGCCGTTCGGTTTGTTTGAATTTCCTCGCATGACATTCGGCCTGCGCAATGCAGCACAAACGTTTCAACGTTTTATGAATCACATGCTTGAAGGGTTAGATTACATATTTATATATCTCGATGACATATTGATAGCTAGCAAGTCAGAGGTGGAACATAGGGAACATCTGCGCACAGTTCTCGAAAGATTTAGTACTTACGGTATCACCATAAACCTCCACAAATGCTGTTTTGGTCAATCTGAATTAGAGTTTTTAGGTCATCAAGTTAGCGCTGAGGGCATAAAACCCATTCAACAAAAGGTGGATGCCATCAGCAATTACCCTAAACCAACCAATATCGAAGAATTGCGTAGATTCTTGGGGATGGTTAACTTTTACCGTCTTCATATACCGAAGGCAGCCATGTCACAGCGAATCTTAAACAGTTACCTTCATAACTCCAAGAAGAAAGATAAGACACCCATTGCATGGACACCTGAAGCGGAAGAGGCTTTCGAACAATGTAAAAGTAGCCTACAAAGCGCTATTACACTGTCGCCACCGTTTCCTAACGCCAAACTGGCATTGATGACTGATGCCTCAAATACTTGCGTAGGCGCCGTCTTACAACAAAAAATAAACGGCCAGTGGAAACGTCTTGGATATTTCTCTAAAGGGTTATCCACGGCGCAACAGAAATATAGCACCTACGACCGCGAGTTGTTAGCCGTATATTTGGCCGTTAAACACTTCTTGTACCTCATTGAAGGACGTGAAACAACTGTTTACACTGATCATAAACCATTGACGTTTATGTTCAGCAAAAAAGATTTGCAAAAAGAATCCCCAAGGCGCGCAAGACATCTATCGTACATAAGCGAATTCATTGCTAACATCGAATATGTGCAGGGCAATGAAAACGTGGTGGCTGACGCATTATCACGTATTGAAACAATAGCCTGCCCCACAACGCTCGATTTCGCAGAAATTGCACGCGCGCAAACCACGGATGTCGAATTGCAAAACCTTTTGTTATTAAATGATAACAAATTTAACTTCTTGAAAGTTAATTTAGGTATATACGACATTCCCATAACGTGTGAAACATCGCAAGGTATTGCAAGGCCATATTTACCTAAAGACTTTAGGCACAAAGCTTTTTTTGCTGTACATAATCTGAGTCATCCAGGTGTACGAACATCACGCGAGTTGATGCGCAAAAAATTTTTCTGGCCGAACATGAATGCAGATGTTGGCAAATGGGCTAAAACCTGCATTCCATGCCAGAAAGCCAAAGTCACGCGTCACACAGTAACAAGTCTAGGTAAGTTCGAAAAATCTAACAGATTCGAGCACTTACACATAGACATTGTGGGACCGCTACCTACGTCACAAGACGGGTATAGGTATTGCCTTACGATGATAGATCGTGCTACATCGTGGCCGGAAGCATTTCCTATTAAAGATATTACGGCCCAAACTGTAGCCAAAGTAATTTTTGAAGGGTGGATTACTCGATTTGGATGCCCAGTTAGGATCACAACCGACCAGGGTAGACAATTTGAGAGTAATCTTTTCAGTCAACTCATGAAGTACCTAGGGATCGAGAAAGTTCGGACCACAGCCTTTCACCCAATGAGCAATGGAGCGGTAGAACGATGGCACAGGTCACTCAAAGCTGCCTTAATGGCACGCCTGGATAGTACTTCCTGGGTTGAAGAATTGCCGTTTGTCATGCTCGGGCTACGCGCCGCACCGAGAAACGACACAAACGTCAGCCCTTCAGAAATGGTGTACGGTACCGTAATCCGCTTACCAAGCGATTTTTACGACAACACGTCCAACAGGATAACAGATCCTGATGAATTTGTAGTTAAAATACAAAACATAATCAAAAAGCTCAAGCCCAAACCTGTAGAGCATAGGGACTATCGCACGCTTTTCGTGCATAAAGGGTTAAAAAACTGCACACACGTTTTCGTTCGTAATGACATGTGCAAAAGATCGCTGCAACCACCATATTCAGGGCCTTACAAAGTCCTTGCAAGACATGACAAGTCTTTTAAGTTGCAGTTTCCTAGTAGGCAGTCCGAAGTTTCCCTAGATAGACTAAAACCAGCATTTGTCTTGGGGAGCGACTTGCCAGGTATTCACGGTCACGACCCTAGTCCTAAGGTAAAGGACGTTGCGCAATCACAATCGCATGTTACGCCGTCAGACGCGCCAACGCCGCTTAGCAACACGTGTAACCCAAAGGTGACACGAAGCGGCCGGGTCATTAACCGACCGGTTAGATTTGCGTCATAAGTATCACGCCATACTAACTACATGCGGTGCAATTTATTTCTTCGATAATTCGAATTGAAACGATTTCGCAACGTTCCACATACTTACGTAAGTCCACTAATTATTATAATATTAAGGTGTACAAACAATTCTTTACGCACTCACACTCAACTCGTCGACGAACTTGTTTCCTTATTACCTACCGCTAAAGTCAATCCAAACAAACATTATGGGTTCATACGCAAGCACGGAGACGAAAAAAGTCACTGCCGAATTAGGTAGCAGCCAAGTTCGCGAAGAGCAACTGATCATCATCTCCGAACAACTAAGGCAAAATAAATACTTGCTTACGTGTGTATTAATAGTACTAGTCGTTTGTCTCACCTTCGAAGTGTACCAACGAGTCAAGAAACAAGCCAAAAAATGGATGACTAAAAAACTGTCGACGACGCTCCCCAAACCTGGCATGGAGCGAGTTCAAGCTTAGTGTTTATACATACCGAGTGCGCAAAGAAATGTTCATTAGTGTTTTCAGTTAAATTTAGAGTTCGAAAGTTTACCTTTTTTAAATAGTAATAATTGTGAATTAATATGTGTTGTTAACTTTAGCCTCCAATATGTTTCAAATGTTGTAATATGTGCATGTTAATTTCAACAATCTTTTAATTATGTAAATTGCGTCATGCACTCTGCGACGTTTTTCCAGTTAAAGCCAGCCATAACATTCCATTATTGTTAATGCAATAGGCGTCATAACAAGTTGATCATATTACATGACGCGACCAGAGGTCACAGCGATTTGCTGAAATTACATTATGACGGATAAACATACAGGTTGTAGTTTTAACTGGAGAATTACAGGGTGTATCGACTATTTAATTTTTTTGTAATTAACTATTTTATAATTTTCATAGTTATCATTGTCATTCTCTCAAAAGGGGGGGAATGATGTAACGGACGCGTACGAACTGACTCAGCGGTTAGGGCGCCTCATCGAGGCAGGCCCGCGCCCGCGCATTCAGTCGTTCCACAAGCGTTACGTAGACTAGACGTAATTCGTTCGGTCGTCCGACGAGCGCTCCGCAGAGCAGGCCGCGCACGTCGTCCGTTCCATTCCTCTTGCCGTTGCATATTTTGCCGTGTAACTTTATAACAATATAAACTCAGTCTGGCTAGTTACATCTTTTATTTTAGCACCTGGAGTCGCAACCTTCTGGAGTCGTAATGTCCAACATATATAATATCACATAAACATTACAATTTATATCAAATAAATAAACATGAGCAACATGCTCATAAGTATAGAAATCTTGTTATGTTTCATTTCAATGTTTTCAAAACCATAATACATATATCATAAAATCCAATAATTAGAATGTCTAAGGAAATGCTGACTATCCCTGAAACACCACTTTGACAATAACATTGATTTTTTTGAATTTTATGTTAACATAATTGTTAAGATAACTTACTTCCAAATTTTTTTTGCCCTCCAATTGCGACTGCAGTCTTGCGAGTTGATTCGTTAGCGTTTGTATAGTTGTACGGTCTGTTACAACTGCATTCACCTCCGGATTATTGGTTATGGCTTTTGCTCTATTTGCAAACCTATAATCAATACCAAAGACAATTTTTAATTTTTTTTAAAATTACTTTTTTATTATCATAGATTACTGATGATTAACATTACTTATATCTCACATACAACTAAATGTTTTGCTATAGTCTTGTATCAAACATATTTAATAAATGGTGATATATAGTTTTTAGTGAAACTTACGACATATAAATCGACTGTAAGGGTTCCGTTTCGCTCTCATCGACAATGTTCACGATATTGTACTTACATACATTTGGATGTGGATCAAATGGAAAAACAGATCAATAGAGAAATTTGCAACTCTTAGAAATGCTTTTGGTCAATGAAGGAAACACCATCAGAAAAAGGCAAAATTCTTAACAGGTGCATTACTCCATGCCTATCATATGGAAGCCAAACATAGGGCCTTACTAATAAGAAATTAAATAAACTAGAAGTATGAGTAATCTTTTTTACTTATATCATAATTTGTTAATAACTTTTGCAATTTATTTATGTGCAGTAAATTCCTTAAAATACAATTTTCTAGACGTCATTCCGAATCCAATGAGCTATTATCGAACGTATTTTTAAAAGCTTTGTCAAGAATTTTGACGATTTTGAACATGTCAAACAGACTAATTATGCGAGCTTCTTTGTTTCTTTTGTATTTGTTTCTTATTTGTTCTTATCAATCAAGTGGGGCTTTAGAAATAAATTGGAAAATACTTACTGAAGTGTTGAGATGGTTTCATCGATGGCGGCCGGTGTGACCGCGCATATGATGCTCGTCTTCGCATTTCCACCCAAAGAGTTCTGCAGGAGACGTGTCAATTTACTATCTCGATAACTTATAAACCTGCAAATTATAAATACGCGTCAACTTATTATCTAGATAATTTATATATAATACCTAAAAAATATAAATGTCTTAACACTTCTTTCCACAACAAAAATTATTAACTACGCTTATCAATGTTTAAATAGATTAAAATTCAATTAACTTCAAGGCCAATGAAAATATAATAACGTAAATTCAATAAACATCCAAGGTGCAAGGAAATGTAGTAATATATTAATAACAAATATTTATTTCTCCATCATTTGTGTCCTACCCACTGCCACTTCATAGCATACCATAACCAACCAGCATACCATAGCTTGTCGAGCGACTTTGAGCTTTCTTACGAGGCCCTTTCTCTTCTTAGTTAAAGACTGGCTACACTGTCGTAGCAATACATAAGAAATATGACATTTCTGAGATATGAATATGATGGTTCCGATGTTAACAAAAACTAAAATTAATTTCATGTCTACTTTTAATTAATTTCTAAAAGGTGCAAAATTTGCAACATTTTCGCTGGTTCAATAAGTTGTACCGCAAATATGTTTTGTTGAACTGTCTTCGTTTATTCGCATTATAGGAAGTTGAGAAAACAAATTCTCCTAGATACCTATTACTGCCTTCACTTGCTTGCTTCACAGTAATTTGAAAAAAATTAGAAACCTTCCTGTACTGTAATCTGGCGTGAATAACAACTGCTGGGTTTTATGCAAATGTTGCAATACTTTTGAAAAAAAAAAAAGAAAAAAAACTGACTTTTCATTAAAAAAAAATTACGAATCAGGCGCTAGGGAAACAACAACTCCTACAAAACCAAGCAGATAAAGGGTTAATAACAAACGATTAAAAATACATACTTAATAGGATCTTCGGATAACTGTTTGATGACAAGTGCCAGAACTGATAAAGATTTGTTTATGTGAGTGCCTTCCTTGAATCTCTGTCCCGTGGCCCCGGTTTGACCCGATCTCTCCGAGCCGGCCAAATCGACGAGATTCAACTGTGACATGTTCACACATCCAGTTTCATCGTCCTCTATGCGTTCTTTGGATGTAATTGTCTGAAAACAGGTTTTCCTTTTATCACGAGGGTGAATCAAAAAGTTCTTAGAACTGCAAAGTGTTATAACCTTTGCACAGTTTTTTTTATTTAATCTGTCACTTTTTTTATTTGACACTTTTTTTACACCAAAATTGAATTGTTTTAATTATTTTCGTTTCGATGTCATTAATTCTTTGTAAAACGATTTGTTAAAAACGTTTAATAGGAAAAAAAAAACAAGATAAATGCTGTAAAATGTATATTAATGAAATTTCTTGTGACATCTATCAGACTTTGGGGACTGAAGCTCTACTAGTACTAGCTCACTCTAAGTTAGGGTGCTAGCCTTAACACTCTGTCTCAAGGGTCCCAGGTTCAAATCCCGGCAAGGTAAACTTTGAAAATGAACTTTCAAATTTGGTTCTAGTATGGATATGGAAAATAGTGGCAGGGCACACTGCGAAATCATTTGGACAGCATGTATGGCAGCAGTAACCACCACTAAGCAAAGTTGGCTCTAGTCTGGAACTAGCAAGCAGTGGCAGGACAAACTGCATTTCGCAGTCATTTTGGGCAGCCCATCTGTCACATCTTCTGCCCACAGAACTCAGAAGACCACAGCGAAAGAACAGTTTGGCCGTGGCTCAGTCTTATATAAACTTGGCTACCATAACAACGGCTAACTTCCACTTTAAATGTGACAGCGGTTCTCGTTGGCGAGTGAGTTCTCCTCGCTCTCGGCAGATGGCGCCGTAAAAGAAGCAATTTTTCTCGCGATTAAGATTATATTATTACGCGATAAATAGATATGATCAATACTTGAAGCGGATTGCATATTGTGTAAAAATTTCAAGTGAATCCGTCGGCTAGTTTTCGAGTTTTTGAGTAATACACAAACCAACACAACATTTTACTTACAATTTGAAAAATTGAATGGGATCTGCTACTTTGTTCGTTCATATTCGTTGCCCCCACGTGTCTATTACCTTCTCCCTAAAACATTAAAATAAAATAATAAATAAGTAGTGAATATTTAATATTCTTATTTTAATTTCCGGCCGCTGGGGCCGGAAGGTTCTCGAGTGGAGGCCACAGACCAGAAAGCGCAGCGTAGGACGTCCACCCACAAGGTGGACTGACAACCTAATAAAGGCCGCAGGTCAATGGTGGATCCAGGCTGCTTCTGACCGGTCCTATTGGAGAGTTATGGGGGAGGTCTATGTTCAGCAGTGGACGTCCTGTGGCTGAGATGATGATTAATATTTAATATTCATTACACATGAATACTTGAATGTTGTTTGTGGTCATAGCTGTTTTTATCATTATTGGCACTAAAATTTAAAGCATACAATATGTATTTATTTCTATGTTATTGTTGAATTGTCTGTTTTAAAATAAAATAAAAATTAATAATTTAAAAAACTTCACATATTTAATTCCTATATGTGATTATAATACTTACAATTTTCATTATGTTGAGAACCTGCTCGGGTGTTGCTGCCTCTATTTCAGTTGCATTCACTTTTACACCTTGGAAATTTTCTTTGATTTTTATATTTTTTTTTTCAACATCTAATAGGTCCTTGAGGGTTTCATTATATATTTCTATGTATGACGCCCTGTTTAAAATGCCCACAAATATAATAAATATATATAAATGGAAATCCATGACATGGTAACCTTGACCTGATGCTGCAACATGAAGGAGTCTGCATGATACCCAAGTCCTTAGCAACTTACAGCAGATATAGTGTGTTTGGGCTCAATAGAGACTCAAAGGTTAGTTTATAATTTTTAATTATAGCTTGTGATAAAAAATAGTGTGTAATAAACATTAAGCATCAATGGAAGCAATTTATTTTGCAAATGAGTGTATATAACTTTACTGTAGAAAATCTATGTAGAAAACTTGCTATAGAAAACATCACTGTTGCTGTGACGGTGGCGTCGCCATAGCAACAGTGATGCCCAATTTTACATTTTTAATCATTTTTCCATGATAAAAAGTATACTATATGTTAATTCAGGTAATCTATCTGTCGTGCAAAAATCCAATGAATTATTACATGTTTCACTGATGTATTGATGATGACCTGAATTAAACTAAGAATACTTTTTATTCTGGAAAAATGTTGTTCCTTTGTATTTTCAAAAAAAATAAAAAAATTACATCATGTATTAAGTTGCGGGCACCAGCTAGTTGTAAATAATCCTGTATAACAATGTGGGTAGACAATATTTTTCTTTAGGTATAATTTTAATTTTGTTATTAAAAAAAAACTAATTATTTTTAAAAATCAACTATATAATAATTTCATCATGTAAATCTAAATATAAAAGACCAAATATTAAACAAATATATTATCTGCAACTTATAACTTCTTCAACTTCAATAATAAAAGAAATACTACAAGCAAATAAAAAAAAAAATTCTTACTTGACACAAAAATCTCTGTCCGGAGTATTCTTAATAATATTGAATAAGTCATATACAGCAAGTTGGATTATGCCAGGCAAATCCTCTGAGCCACTCATAGTATATGTTTTGCCTGAGGATGTTTGCCCATAAGCAAATATGGTGCCATTAATGCCAGCAATCGCTGCTTCAACAATAGGCTTGGCGACATCATCATATACATTTTTTGTTTTGGAGCATTGGTCATAAACTTTTTCTGGAAAACAAAAAACAATTTGAAAATTGAAATGTGAGGAAAGATTTATAGAAATCTGGATATGTAGGTAGTATCTCTGGAATACTCACCAAACGTGAAGGATTGTCCAGTTTCCTTCCCATGTTGTCCTATTTGGTATAGGGTGTTATTGTTTACACGCCATTGATATGATAGTTTTTCGCTAATTTCACGCTGGATTAGCGGGCGAACTTTCACCACGACCTTTATGTTGTCGCTCATTTCGAATAACTACCTAACCTTTTCGGAAAACTAAGAAATTCGCTTGGGCGTAGTTAACATTTTTCAATAGGGGTTTTATATTTATAGCAAATACGCACAGTTATATTCTTATTATGAATTCACAGTCTTATTACGAAATTTTTGGTAAAATAACACCATTTGAAAGAATAAATAATTAATATGAGTTTTGAGACAACCAAAACAAAAACCGAATAAAATAACCGACAACCGACAATAAGATATGAATTTTTTTCAATCAATGCGTCAGTGTCACACAGTATTGCCACATTCGATTTTACAAAAGTAGTTAGTCTATGTAATAACTAAATAAATATTAATCTAAAGCAAAGAATATAACTATTCTAGATCTAAATATTATAAAGTAACAACGGGATTCGAAATAAGCATTGACCGCTTTAGTTAGGCGTTGGTGATCGCCGACAGCCTCGAATTTGGGGGAATTGGTGGGGGGGGGGGGGGGGGGACGACGACGACGACGACGACGACGACGACGACACGCCACTGATGTGGTCAGTGGGAGATGCCAAAAATTTTGTGGAAGTGGCAATTATTTAGTTCTGTCTGGCAAAAATAACATCTGATATCTGATCAATGCGATTTCGGGAAATCCCCGACTGTATTAGTAAGGGATAGGGAATACACAGTATTAGTCAGACGCTCAAAGTAGTGATTACATACTCTGGCTCAAAGGACACTGTCTTGAATACACTTGACACGTTAAAATACGGACATAGTTTCTGTAAAAAAAAAGTTTTCAAGTTTTCAAGGAAAATGATTCAAGACGAGAAACCAAGGCACTTGGAATCACTTATCATTAGTAAGACATAAAAGTGTAATAATTTCTTACAAATTATATAAAACATTTGTATCAACAGAACGCGAGAATAACCGCTTACGTTTGGATATGGATGCATCAGGTGGTAGCACTGACTCATATGGGCATCTCATTACGCTAAAGTTTGAATTGTCAAAAAAACTTTGTGCATTATTATTTGCCTTTAGCATATTTGAGAGAGAAAAGTGAATTTGCATTAGAAAATGGATTATGGCAAGGAACATATATACTCTTTAGGATTATGGTCTGTAGGTGGAGACGTTGCTTCTTATGTTTTGGAGACAATAGTGAAATAGGCCACCTATTTTACGTTTGAAACAACTATGCAAAGAAGGCACCAAGAAGTACAGATCAGCTTTAGGTATAACGCCAGAAAATTTTGACAATTTATGAGTATTTATGAGAAATTCTCCGTAGGTAATTAAATTGTGTAGTTAGTTTCAGTTAGTTTATAATAATTAAACCAACTTGATGTTTTTCTCAGACTACTTCTTGGACATTTTCAATGAACCTGCTCATTGTCACTAATTATACCCATAATTATACCTAAGTCCTAAGTACGGTTTAATATGGTTACCTACGGTCAATGACGCTGAATTCTTAATATGGTGGGATTGGTGGGTTACATTTTTATGTCGTTGCCTACCAGTGTTATTGGATATAGTATATATATTTTTATAAAATTCACTCAAACACGTTATCGTCCATCAATTAATTTTTACAAGTCTACACTATACAGGGAAAAAGAATTATAGAGAATTATTAATTCTTACTAAACGTGTATAGTATGTCACTGTGATTTGTGTAGATATGTGTTTGTTTGTATACGACTCCATGTGAGTATATATATATGTTGTTCTGTGGACATAACACTCTGTGACATTTGTTAAATGTCAAAGAAATGTTGTGGACGGGACGAACGATTGATGAAGATTGAAGCATGCTTGCATCAAAGAGTATAATATAATAGCGTTAGCGTACTAGTTAGTCTGTGTAATATAATCACTACGGCCCTACGGCTTGCATTGCAATCATATAATTATAGTTCTACGTTTTATTTTGTTTATTTGAATAAAACTTACTTCATAAAAGGCAAAAATGCAGCACGATGACGTCAGTATATTGTTTTGTAATAATGGCTAATATTTGAATAAACTGAATTAATATAAATACCATGTTATTATTTTTAGGTTGTGTGGGCCATCATAAACAAAACCCATTGTTCTCACAAAGTAACGTAAGTGTTTTTTTAAAAATACAAATATGTGCTTTAAATGCTTATTTGGTTGTAGCTAATGTTTGTGTAAATCGACATTTTAGAACGAAGACTCAACAATTTTGTCGAAATGAATATAACCTCACAGGTTTGTGTAGTCGAGCGTCTTGTCCACTGGCGAATAGCAAATATGCGACAGTGCGAGAAGAGAATGGTATTATTTATTTGTATATGAAGACACCAGAAAGGTAAATTCAACTGAAAGATTACCTAATTGATTAAATACATCATACATCTCAGCCATAGGCCTCTCATAATTTTCCAATAGAACCAGTCAGAAGCCTTTATCAAATTGTCTGTCCACCTTGCGGGTTGACGTCCTACACTGTCCACGTTGTTCCGGGGCCTCCACTTGAGAACATTCCACCCCCAGTGACCATTGGTTCTTTGTGCTTTGTGTCCTGCTCACTACCAATTCAACTCACTGATCCGATTTTTTTATTGATTATATATATATGAAATTGTCTTTGTTACAGTCACTTTTCCACTTTATTGTGAATTATAAGCTATAAAGTTACTAGGCACCGCTTGTAGCTCCGCCCCCATCACCACATATATGTTATATTTCAGAACTACAACCTATAAGTTAATGTTTTGTGTAATAGATATACTAGCAACCCGCTCCAGGCTTCGACAGGGATGCAATTTTTAATATACACAAATCTGCCTTGTTTATCCGTTTTTTCATTAGCGAAAACCGTATGCAAATCTGTTAGGTGGTTTAGAAGTAGTTAACGGAGAAACAGTCAGATACTAACAGTTTCGGCGACTTAGCAGATATACAGACAGATGCAGAAAGCGAATTCATGTAAAGAAAATGGAATTTTATATTTCAGAATTATGTTTCCTGCTAAGCAATGGGAGAAAGTGAAGTTATCAAGAAATTTTGAGAAAGCCATTCATCAAATAAATGAGAATCTATTATATTGGCCCTCCTTCATAAAGGCAAAGTGTAAACAGAGATTTGTTAAAATAACACAGTATCTGATACGAATGAGAAAACTCAAATTGAGGAGAGTGTGAGTAAATGTTTTTAAATACATATATATTGTCAGGGATAAAGAAAAGGACACCCAGAAAAAAAGTGCTCTTCCCAAGCGATTGTAAAAATTAAAGTCCAATTGATTAAATTATTGCTCATTATAAATTTTGTCAGGCGTTATAGGATGAAGTCGCAGGCAAAGCTAGTTTTGACACAGTCAATCAACTAAATTGAAATGTATTTGTGTATTTAGTTGTCAACACATCCACTTCAGTGCTATTTTCATGACCCCCAACTCCTCGGCAACTTACAGCAGATAGTGTTTTAGGACTCAATAAAAAATCAGATTAGTTTATAATTTTAATGATTATTTGTTATAACATAAATTTATCTACAATTTCAGTAAAGAAATAGTTCCGATACAGCGTAAAATCGAAAGAAGAGAAAGAAGAAGGGAAGAAAAGGCATTGGTTGCTGCCAGAATAGATAATGCTATTGAGAAGCAACTCCTCGAAAGATTGAAGAAAGGAACTGTAATTTTTTTTTTTTATAAACAAAGAGAGACTTGCGATTCACAATGAACTCATGATTGAATATTTTTTTTGTGCTTTTATTTTTGACTTTGAACAGTCTGCCTTAAATGAACAGGATGTCAAAATATTTCATTCAGCAAAGTGATCGGTTATACTCCGTCTATTAATTTATTTTACTTAGACATTTGTACGCCTATTATTTTATATTTAAATTTTTATTTATTTCATTAAAAAAAACCTAGAATAATTTCATATTTACTTAATATTGACTTTACTTCAACATTACTAAAGATTTCTCAAAGCTATAGATACTGTGTGTTGACTGGTTTTTAAGATAACAATGAATTTTCTTGAAATATTTTAGTACAATGATATCTACAACATCTCGCAAATGGCGTTTGATGCTGCACTCAAAGCCGAGGAGGTGTCGGACGAGAGTGAGAGTGAGAAGGACGAAGAAGTGGAGAAAGAGATGGAAATAGAGCCGGAGTTGGAGAGAGAGTTGGAGAGGACGATCGACGATGCAGACGAGTTTGTCGAAGGGAACAGCGACATGGACAGTGATGAGGTACAATAACACTTGGAATTTTTTTTCTAATTAAAAACCTTATTATAGGTCAGTTAACTAAAGCGTTCACTGTATTCACACAAATGCATTTGGCGGTGGGTTCATCCTGTATTTCATTTTCTTGTTTTTTTCAACAGATCAGATTTAGAAAGATACTTGAAAGATAAGTTTAGTGTATTGTCATAAGGTTTCTTTTTGCATGTCACGCATTATGGTGTAGGCGCTCGAGCGTCCTTTCGTCACATAATGAGTGACATGCACCAAGTGGACCGTCAGCTTGTCTGGCGACCTGAACATAAAAAAGTCCTAATTCCTTGGTCCAGAATATTTAATCATATGAGTAAGGTCCATACATAAATCCAAATCTTTTCTTATGGAATGGTCACATTTTAGTGAAAAGTTTTGTTCATCTTTTTGATTGGAAAATTGCTCAGTCAAGTGTTTTATTAACATATTTCTATTTTAAAGTTAACAATCTCTTTTTTTTTCTGTAAATTTCTTCACTAACTTATTGTAAACTAATCGAAAGATTTTGATACAATGCGACATCTACATACAAATTATATTTCAACCTTGAATTCACATCACTAGAAAATACTGTGTTGGCATCTTACTTAGCTTTATCAGCTAGATGGCTTAAAAAATATACGTAAATATTAAAAAGCCGTGAATATTTTTTTATATTTTTTACTTTCTTACTTCTATTTATACAGGTCTTATGTCTGTTTTCGCCAATGGTCACCTAGTTAGGGAAAACATAAAGTCGGCCATTCACAGCAGTCTCATTGCCGTGAATAGCTGGCTTAAATAGTAGTTAGGTGTTTCCTAACTCTAGGTGTCGGGTTAGTAATATAAAAGTGCTATACGAGTATATATAGAACAGGTACTAATATATGATATAGTTTTACATCACCTCCCCAATCTTTGTAATGGCGGTTCAATTGTTTAAAACTATTCATTATTACGTAAAGCCACAATAGAAATATTGACCTGTTTAGTTTGTCATTGTTTTGTTGAACAGTAATGACATAGTAACAATAACAATATTTTTTACTTTTATTTTTCAGGATAGCGATTCAGGGAAGAGAACTCACACCGATGTCGCAAGTGACTTTGAATCTGAGACTTCTGATATTGAGGTAAAAAAATAAATAAATAAATAAAATGCACAGGCAAACTACACTGAATTTTAATATTGTTTTCAGTTTCTAACAAACACGAGTTGCTCCAATAATGCCTATCTCAAGTTTACTTGTTTAAGATGCCTCTTCTTATGTTGCGTACAAGAAAACTTTGGAATCATCTCCCTTCTGAGGTGTTTCCACCTAGCTACAATATAGGCTATTTGCTTGTGTCCTAGGGCGACGGTATCCACCAACCTTCAAGTGGACTGTCAGACTACCTGCCACCCTTAATAATATTAAAAAAAAAATTCAAAGTAAAAGTCATTAATATACAATTAAAACATGTGCTAGGTTTAGTCATACTGTCTAATTTAATGTCACACTAGTTAGTAGCGCATTTCTCACATAAGCAAATGTCTCACTGTTAATTATAAGTTTTTCCTATATTTTATCAGTCAGTTAAGTTTTTATATTTATAATTGTTAAAAAAATGACATTGTTTACAGGATATATCCGAGAAGTTGAGCAGCAGGAAGCCACGCGTTGAAATTGAATACGAAACCGAGCCGGCATTGGTTTCTAGAAAGAAAATAAAACATTGATAATAATTGTACATTTTTTTTGTTTAAGTAATCGTTCTGTACAAATTATGTTTTTGTATTGAAAAAGTTAAGAATAAAAAATGTTAAGTAGATTATTTGTTTTATTGAAGCTCGCTGTTTTACTCACGTAATTTTGTCGGTGGGTATTGGTTTTTTATGGTCACAGACGACAGAGAGGCTAACATGATACAATCACTAGGTGGCTACTATCACTTGGAGACATGGAAAATTCAAAAGCAATTTTTGATTTAAAACAGGATAGAATACTGACACATACATTATACCAAAAGCACATGTGCTGGTATTTCACCTTTATAATGATTTAGTCAAGAATTGACAGTGTTAAGTGTGGAGTTGGATGCATCTGTAGATGACTAATTTGGCGAAATATAACCTTTTCTCGTTACATTTTTTTAAAATATGTAATATTATATACAAATGTACAAAACGAGCATTATGTACAAAAAGAATAATGAACAAAACGCAAAATGCACAAAACTCAAAATAAATACAACAAGCAAAAGGAAATCCGTTGGATGGCTTATAAAAAATTAGCGGATAAACAGACTGAAGTAGACAGTGCCTTTATTATATAACTAGTGATCCGCTCCCGGCTTCTCCTGGGAAGTAATTTATAAAATTTATATCCGCTATTTTTTTGTAAACCATCCAACAGATTTCCTTTTGCTTGTAGTGTTCATTTTGAGTTTTGTACATTTTTCGTTTTGTTCATTATGCTTTTTGTACATAATGCTACTGAGCAGAGGAAAGGGGGTGGCATTATAAGTCATCTAAATTTACAGTGCCAATGGTATCTGATTGTCGCAAAAGAGTGCAATACAACCGACTAGGAATTAGAGGATATTTGTGAGGATTGGATGGTGTATGTATAGGGACAGTGGGCACTAGACAGCAATATAGGACAGTTTCTACTAAATTTTGCGATAAATTCACGACTACGTTCATGAGACCCACGGCTTGCAATGTAAATGGAACCAAAGTAACAAAGCCGAATTTTAAAGTAGAATGTATATACTTTACGAATTTTTTTCCGTAACTATAAGATTATTCTATAAGCATTATATGATGAAATTAGAATATTTGACTGGACGGCTGCACTTGCATCCTGGTTTCGCTAGTGTACTTAAGTGACGGTAGCCATCTACCATCAGGTGGATCGTCAGCTTGATTTTAATTGTAATACCAACCATCTTCTATGTCTATACCTATCTATCTTTCATATATTACATATTATAATACAAAGTTGCTGTCCGCATATGTCTGTTTCATCACTAACTTCTTCTAAACCACCCAACGGATTAAAAGAGCGATAAACGAGGAAAGCTTGGCTACATATTAAAAAAAATTGCATCTGTGCGAAGCCGAGGGCGGATCTCTAATATTTTGTAAAACCTATGTGTGTTAAGTATACTTACCTAAGTTTATGTTGTACTCATTTAATAAGTTAAAACAAAGTAAATTGTGGTAGTAGGTATGTTAAAAGGCACTGCGAGAGCAAAGATTTCAAAGAACATAACTTTCTTAATTAACAGATGAGTGTAATTAACTCGGGAACAAAGTGGCACCCTTGACGAACTTTAGATTCTATCTCCAAGACGTCCAATACAATTGAACCCGGCTCCACATTCAGTTCCCGGCTCTAGATTTAATTTTAATTTGAATAGAAATTACTTTTGTCATTGTAAGAATACAGTTATTGGCCTACGAACGCTACGAATTCGGATTTATAAGGTAAAGTGAACGAAGTAGATTTTTGACCATCTAAGTATCTTATCGGGGGTATTATTGAGAACAGTATACTCGATTATTATAGTAATTTTCATCCAATAACTTTTGTATCATTGAATAATCAATTTACTATTCAATCTAAATATCTAATAAGTACATAAAAGATTTCCATCACTTAGGTACTCATGGAGTACGCCAGGTACAAAAAGTAAATAGTTTCATTTATGCATAAATATAAAATATATAGGCAAAATATAGGCCGCCTTTTGTCTTGCGCTGGCGGAGCGATGCATTGTGATGCGGCAAATGACTTAATATGATATGTTTATGCTTCGATGAAGCTTTTAAGCTTTGTTATATGTTGTTACTTAGCTCAGGGGATGATGGGCTGACATACCTTTGTAAGGTAAAATCCTCAAAAAAATCTACTAAGTAGATAGGTATAAAACAAAGAGACTGTGTTAATCCGTGTAGTTTCTCTTATGTTTATAAGATTTTAATATGGTTCTCAGTATCATTATTAAAGACTAGCTGGTGCCCGCGACTTCGTCCGTTTTGAAATATAAAAAAAGTAATTAAAGCAATATAACGCTCTCCCTCTTGCTGCTATAACACTTTAGGCAGGTGTTAGTTTTTAATTTTATTTTAGATGAACCCTTTGGAAAAATATCTACTTTTTTTCTCGGTGAAAGGTACCCTATGTACTTCCTGACAATGTATATAACAATATGACCATTTCACGATGATCGGTTGAGTAGTTAAGGCGTCCAAAGGTTATTTTGACATTTGACAGACAGTTATTTTCACATTTTCGCATGGACGCCGCGCTAGTGTAAGGACCAAATCGGATTGATTGAATATATTATACTTGACCATGCCGTACCTACATTTACATATGTTAATAGGCGATGTTAGACACTTATTACCTACCATCAAGTAGATCGTCAGCCTGCCTGCTCTGACTTTTAAATAAATATAATATAATACTTTTACACATAGTCTGCAATTTTGTTGCAATGTATATTAGTAGTTTTTAATGGTGCTTTAACTTTTTAGGCCTTATTTTATAGCAAATTTTTTAAGCCTGGTCCCTTTTTGGGCCTAATTTTACAAAAACGAGTTTGCTTCAAGTATTCTGTATATACTTAGTTAGGAAAAATATTTAGAAAGGTATAAATATATTTTACAAAGTTTCAGGAACAATTTGATTTTAATAAACGTCTTGTTAAATGAAAATTAATTTGTTTCAAATGCAAATCTGGCCATTCATTTGTTGTGGTAAAATCTTCATTGAAAACCCTAACAATATTTGTAGGACGACGTTGGCGGATTCCTTAATAAGATTCGACCAGTCGAGTGAATACATTAAATTTATGTAAACAAACCTACTTATCCAAAATCGCATTATAGTACTATAATTAAAACTACGATTTCGGTAAACATCATAACCATATTCGAATTTGTACGAATACTTATATAACCGCAATGTCTGGATGTCGATGAAGCATTGTCAAGCTGTAAATGAACTCGACAGTTCATCAGCCTGAATGCTGCACTTTATTATTAAAAAAAATTATATACCACAATTTTTTTCATGCCTAGTTCAGTTGTCATACTTAATTTTAACTAAAATATTTTGAACTGAATATTAAATAGTTTTCAAAAAGAGATATTTAAATATGGAAGTGATAACGCTACGACTACGATATCCTAAACTGAGAAATTCGACAAGATTTGTATTCATCCTGTTGCAAATTAAGTTTCGTCTTTGGCTAACTTCGCTGCGTGAGCACGCAAAAGTGTTTTGCGTATAATTAATATTTGATTTGGCATTCATTTGTTGAGCAAAGAAGTTTTAATTTGCGGCTTCATTTGCTTGCATTTCACGATGGTTGAGGCTGAAAATTACTCAGAAACATACTTAAATATTTGAGGTGTATCAGGGCCAGCGCAAATGGGAAAACGGCACGGCAAAGTATTTAATTTTTTTTTCTTAGTATATTGTATTTTATATTTTTCATAGTAAGGCTTTTCAAGTGGGTCTGGTACAAAGATAGCGCGTTGAAAAAATTATTCAGCCGATCTTCCCTATTAAAAATTATGTAAATTTAAAAATTATATAAACCTTTCCCGTTTATCCCTCTTTCCAATAATAAAAAGCTTGAAGTTAAATGAGTTTTGAAGCGTACACGAAGCAACTTAACATTTTATATTCCAATTCCAATTTCAAAAATGACAATAAAATTTAAGAGTTTATAAAATTGTTTCAACATTAAAATTATGTCATTGTTATTTACACGTAGATCCTTCACTATTAAAAGCAGGAAGTCACATTCTAGTTCCGTTTATTTCATATGACGTTATAGACGTAATTTCCGCTTAGTCTCGTCACTTCCTTGCTCAGGGAGAACAATGTTGGACGGCGCTGTTCTCTCCCATGATATATCGTTGTGTCCCGATTGTGAGTAGCACGGGACTGCGTGGTATAATAAAGGAATAAGTTAAAGAATGATTGACCAACGTGCATTTATTGTTGTAGAACACTTTTTTTCCAAGGGCTGATAGTAAATTTGAAGACTATCAACTCGCCATGGAACAGAAACGAAGTAGATGCGGTCGCTGATATGATAATTAATGTGCGAATTGCATAATGGGCTCTAACATTCTGCACTTACACAAGAAACAACAGTATTTGTGCTGTTAGCTAACTGTAAAATATGGTTTCAGCAGCCAAATGCGCTGCCAAGTATACAACTGTCAGAACTGTGTTGTTTGCGATACAGAATTTTAACTAAAATTATATAATAAATGCGAAAGTGAGTTTGTATGTTTGTTACGCTTTCACACCTTAACTACTTAAGCGGTCACCATGATGTTTAGCATACACGATGTCAGGAGTACAGAAAAGGACATAGTACCTTTCATATAAAATAAAATAAATATAAAAAAAGAGCACCGATTCCGAGGGACGCGGACTAAAACGGGAGAAAAAGTCAATCTTTAATATTTTTGTTGTTATGCATACATTCAATTTATAAGAAATTTCTGAGGTGAGTGTTATCTATACTAATTATCTATACTGATTTGTCTGTCTGTCCATTTGTCTGTCTACTTTGTTTTTCTGGCTAGTTTCTGAAACACCGATTTTGACGGAACTTTCTATGGCAGATAGCTGGTGTTTTGAGGAGTAACTTAGGCTACTTTTATACACAAACGGCTCAACCGATTTGAATGCGGTTTTCACTGTTGTATTGATGATAATCTGGATTAAACTATACGATACTTTTAACCCTAGAAAAATTTTAGGTTCTTGTTGGATTTTTAAAAAACGAATAGCGCGTACGAAGCTGTAAGAAGTTTATACTTATATAATTTGCAGAAAAAATCCGTGCGACGTCAGGGGGCGGCCAGCTAGTTTAAAATTTTATACCTTGACGTACACACTGGTGGGTTGTTGTTGTAACGGTGACATTAGTCCTGTCGTTAGGCAAAATGATCTCTTGGTGCTGTACATTCAGTTCAAACTAAAGTAGTCAGATACGAAAGCATTAAGCTGTAGTCCACTTGAAGGCAGATGGCTACCGTGGCGTTTAACATATTTAATATGCATATTCTGCAATACCAGAGGGTTGAAAGTGCGCTGTGGCGTACTCGAATAGTGCAAAAGTAAGGGAAAATAGGGGAATGAACAAGAATAGGTACAGTATTGTTTCAATATGGTTTTCTGTAAGGTTTGGTTACTGCAGCCAAACCAGCTGTCCAGTCTATGACACATGAATTGCATTGTATTCTGCTACTTTTTGAGATAAACACAAAAATAAGAGATTTGTAACATAAAAACAGTGTAGGTACTATCTCTTATTATATTTTTAAATATGTAAGGGACGTCAAAGCCCATTTTCCTACCCCTTCCTAGTCCCTTATCCTTCATGCTATACTAAGGTCGGCAGCGCCCTTGGAGCACCTGTGGCATTGATTGTGTTATAGGCGACGGTAGCCACCCACCATCTGCCTGTCTGACAACCTAACATTAAAAAATCTAGTTTTTGAAAGCGAATTCGTTCTCGTATCTTTATAAATTACTAACAATGTTTCTCTGGTGCATAAACTAGATACATATTGCAAGTTTCATCAAAATTCATAAAGTAGTGTTTGTTATCTTTTGACAGTACTTTTTCATAAACTTTTGCATTTATAATATCAGTAGGACTAATAGGATTTAGCTTGTCATACTATCGCACTTGTGTATAGATGGAACAAGTTTCATACGTAAGAAGAATCTGCCGAGGGAACCTTTTTCAATATAATCCTTTAAGAGTTCGCTTCACAATAGAGATGTGAGGCGCATTTTCAACGCTCGCTGGTCACGCACGCTGTGAGGGCATAGAGGTGCACATAACCGTAACAGGCGATTGCTTACCTTATTGTTATTGCGCATTGTACCCCGTAAACACAACACGTACCTACACTCACCTTTAGCTGCGATTACGACTTGGTTACTGAAGAAGGGCGGGAATATTTGTAGATGAATTTTGTTCGGATATTTTATGCATTCCTGGTACACTAAACCCGATACACCAGGCTTAATTGCGCAGCAGCGCTTCGTTTGCTGGCTCACTATGGAATTTTATCAATTAGTTTTATTTAGCTGAATTTTGTGGGATAGCCTTTAATTCGGATTTTTTTTATGCAGTCCTGGTACCCTGAGCTGAACTCGATATTTCACAGGTTAGAAGATTACTCTCCGCCTGCTTTCATAAGATTAAATTGGGCTTTTCTTAATTATAAGATTAAAATTAAGATAAATTCCATGCTCATTGTGACTTCAAGAAACTCCTTGAATTGAGATAAATGCCATTAATTAAGTAGGCTATAGGGATTAGATAACAAACATATAAGGGACAATCCCTTGTCAATGCGAATTAAAAGTGATACCGCCTTTTAAATATGTACAGTCAGCTTTATAATAGGATGATCATTTCCAAGCCAAATGGATTGACACTTCAATATCCTTCAAGTTCTACACTCGCAATAAAAGGAACAAAAACGAAAAAAAAAGCGATTTTTTTTTACAAATCATGCGAAATCACACTTTATTTTCATCCAATCCATCCAAATAATTACCTACACAAAAAAATCATATTGTATTATGTTTGTCTTTTTGCAAAACATTTTATTGGAAAAAGATTTCATTGAATTTCCTTTGTGCGCGTTTGAGCCGTATGTTATGTGAAATGTATCGAAGTGTATTCAGAATTATATAAATAAGACTTCAGTGTTCACAATATTATGGGCGATTGGTCGCTGACTGTACATTAATTACTTCCTGTTTTGAACGTGAAAAGAAAAAGAATTTTCGTATCAGTGATTTCAATAAGATAAAACATGAATTTAAGTTGAATTGGTTCAGATGAGAAAATACAGGGAAAAAACCTTATCGTCCTTACAATTACCTCTTACAAGGTTTAAACAAATACTAAACAAAACGAGATATGATTAAGTACTTATTGTAAAATAATAAAAGTTAGATGTTGATTGACTGATAATGATGATCATATTATTGTATTCTAAAATTGCAATCAAATATTTCAAGTGTTTTGTTTGTTTGTTATTCATGTTAAAAATAGACATTTTCTATCATTTTTATTGTACTAATGCAGTTTTCCATTTAATATATATTTTTAAATACCTACAAATTTGTAAAATTAAAAAAGTTTTGCAAATTTGTAAATGTGAAATTCGTAAATACAAGCTGGACAAAGTTTCGCAAAACAATAGCAACCCATGCGAAACCACGGAGTCAGCAAGAGTGTTATGTTAATACTAGCAAAAGCTAGTATTAACATAACGCTCTTGCCTGCGACTTAGACTTTTCCCTTGGGAACAGAACATTTTCGGATGTAGCTCCCTATGTCTGTACCTTTGACAACGTTCATAATTTCATAATGTTCGGATGAGTAGTTAAGGCGTGAAAGCGTAACAAACAAACATATTATATTAGTATAGATTATTGTAAAACAATGAGGTAATAGGTATTTGATGAAAGTATTCACTAAACATCACTATTTTATACGTCCTTTGTTTTCACAATAAACCCAGCACAATTTATTGTAATATATTAGATTTCTCATTAGTTTTTATTTGGTTTGTCGAGTTGTCACAAAACACTTAAGAAGGATAGACAAACTAAAAAATGTATTCAGCAGGTGATGGAAATAAACTTATCCCTAGATCCACGAACACAACAAATTATTCTACTGTCAGGACGAAATAAATACAAATAAATAGTTATAGCAAGTAGAAAGTTTTTACCAAAGTCTATTTGCGGACGTATTAATGGTCTGTTCATAAATTTAGGATGAAAGTAGGTGAAATAAAGCAGCGTTTAATGTGCAGTTCAAACAATAAACAAAGGCGAGAAATATATAAATCTTGGTCGAATTTATCGTGCACACACGGCCTGTGTCAGGGGTTCCGCCTGTAACTAAAGCTTTGGGAAAGTTAAATGAATTGGGCATACGATTTTAAAGAATTTCGTCGAAAGGTGTTGGCGATTTATTAATAGGGGTGTGACAGTTCTCTCCCGATCGATAGACACTTCGTAGAGGTTTTAACCTATTTATTAAAGATTAGCTCTTGCACGCGACTTCGTCCGTGAACTTTATGAAATAAATATAGCCTATATTACTCGCTGTTCTATAAGTGAAAGAATTTTTAAAATCAGTCAAGTAGTTTTTGAGTTTTTGACAAACAAAAATACAATTCTTCTCTGTTTATAATATTAATATAGGATATATCCTATATTAATATTATAAACAGAGAAAAAATTGGCCTTTGCTGGAGAAAAAATTATTTGCGAATACGTATTTGATATTGTTGTTTGAAGTACACTTGTCAATAACGTTTTCTGTTTATTCTTGGTTTGTTTACAGAAAAATGCTTTTTATTATTTTTTTCTAGATCGTCTGTGATCATTTTGTGCTTTTGTCCACCCATACAAAAGCAGCAATATTTTTTTAATGTAAAAGTGGAAAATCATTTTTACGGTCCACTAAACGGTAGGTGACAATCATTGTCTATAACACAAACATAGCCTGCGGAATTCTAGTTCGCTGCCGATCTAGAACGGACCAGACCTTTTTTTTTTATCGAGGAGAAATCCTTTTACCGATCCCCTGCGGCAGGGGTATGTGGGGGTCGACCAGCATACTCCGTTTGCGCACATAGAAGGCAGAACTGGCCCCTACCCACTAAAACTCCCCGGTGTCTAATTTGAGTGGGAAGTGGACGGGCTCTGCCGAGGCAACTGCTCCGACCCACCCCCCTCGGGCG
Source organism: Synanthedon andrenaeformis (assembly GCA_936446665.2). Lineage (NCBI taxonomy): Eukaryota > Metazoa > Arthropoda > Insecta > Lepidoptera > Sesiidae > Synanthedon > Synanthedon andrenaeformis. The sequence continues at coordinate 2,998,057 of OW387781.2, read as the reverse complement.
GCCTAGCCATTGCTGGCTAGGCTGACGCCAACAGGGGGATTGCCCGGAGACACCCGAGCAATCCCCAGACGGAGGGGACCCGTGCAGGCACACACAGCTAGCAGCTGTGTGCGCAGGTCCCCGAGGACATTTGAAGACGGGCTGGTTCCCGCCTTCTCCTGCCCGGCCGTCTGCAAGATGTTAATGGGGACTCAATGGACACCAATAGTGTCCATTGGCTCCCCCACCTGCAACACGAGCAGGGGACCAGGGGCCACCCTAAGGGCCTCCCTGTTCCTCTGAACTCTACAAAAACCCTGGTGGTAGCCAGCCACCAGGGGAACCTCAACTGTGTGCTCCGCCACGAGCTCCGCAAACGGAGCCCGCTCGGAGGACACCGGTGTGGGCCTTCTTGGTCCCCTACGCCAAGAACTGGCGAGGGTAAGCCCCCCCACCACGACAAGGTCATGGCCCTCCTAGGGGGGGAGAACAGACCAGACCTAAGATTAAAGGTATGTATCAGGGTAAGTATCAGGGTATCAAGGTGAGGATAGAGTTATGGGCTATACACTACTTATATGAGTGTCTGTGAGGTTGTAGGTTTATTAATATGTGTGATCAAACAATGATCTAGATCTATGCACAAACCTTGTTTATCGCTTTTTTTAATTTTTTAATTATCGTTAGCTTTTGAACTTTTGAAGTAATCGCTAGCTTAGTAATTTTAAGAAATTTAGTTTCCGTTTATTGAACTATGAATGTTAACTTCCTTAAAAACGTTCTCAATCAAAGTGAACTAAAAAGACTACATTTAACAGTTGTTTTAAGTTAGTAATAGCGTTAAAATTCCCTAGAATGCATTCAGCTCGAAATCGGCGCTCCGACTTAGGTGGCGTTATTTACTGTGTGCTCAGATTTCCAGACATAAAAGCCTCGTTACCGTGGACCGTCTAACTAATGAGTTATGTGAGAGGTGTACTTGTCTCCATGCCTCTCTCCACGCAGCTCGTTGAATGTACTTGGACAAATCGCTGGTTTGCGGGGCTTTGAGTGTTGTTTCACGGAGTGTTTTTAGAGGAATATCTGCTTAAACTAACAACAGAAAAAAAATCATATAAGTATAACGGTAGAACTAAATCGTCTATTGAAAACTAGACGTGCTCTGAGTACTCTGTAGAATAGCGTAACCCTTAGGTAAAGTCGGGGTACAAAAACCTTCGTCAGTTTTCAAATTCATTTTTTTTTATCAAAATCGTACTGTTAGTATACTCGTACCTTTTGAAACTAAAGCACTAAGCAGAAAACTAACATCGTTTGAAAGGAAATTTTGGTATGACAGACAATTGCCCTGGTGCAAGTAAATTTCGACTTTAAGGTGACGAACCTTTTCTTACCCCGACTGTACATAAATGCAGGAATTTCTATAAAAAAGTAGTTAAGAACAAGTCCCAAAAGAACCTGTAAGTGCCAGTAGGCTGCATTGTTGTCCAAATTGGTCTTGCATGCTCTGCTTCAAGGATTCCGGGCTCGATTCCTGGTAGGGCCAACTTCATTAGGTTACTAGGTTTATTACGTTAATAGTTAACTAGTATTTGACCGCGACTATGTCCGCGTCCGATTGCTACCAAATGTCACAGGAACACCCGCTGGACTAATCTGAAGATTGTTCGAAAATTTCATCAAAATCGGTTCAGCGATTTTGGAGTCTATAGGGGACTTACATACACACATCGCCTTTTATATATTAAGATTAATAATAAGTTAAAAATATTGTGATACACAATGTAAAAAGTATTTGTATGTCAGTGCGTAAGATTACAGACTAAGATAATATAAATATACTAATAGACTTAATTCTCTCTATGGGATATAGATTCAGTTACTTCAATAGAATGAGTTTTATTTATAGGACAAACTACGATTTTTTTGATAATACATTTCTTATTTGAGATACATATTTACATTAATTTGGTAATTCATATCTGGCGACTCATTTATTTAATTGACAATGAAAATATTTCCTGCCGACAGATCTATTAATTAGATGATACAAGTTGATGACAAAATATAAATTTTTATGACGGAAAATATACTTCCCAATAAAAAACAATTATATTAATTTCACTTAATTTACAAAGCTCTTTTGTTTCTTTCGCCTATACAAAGCTTCAATGGGGTAAGGGTAAACCTTGAACACTATATTTTTATTGTGTTTTTCTGTAACATATTTTATGACGACATTTCCTTATGTAACACTTGTCCCGTGTCACAAACGAGTGGACAGTGAGTGACATTGATCGTCCTTGACCCTCTGTCCACAGCCGAGGTCGACACCTGCGAAATAATAATTGTAACCCGAGCAATCAAGTCAGAGTTCACCTCAGCCCTTATTACCAGGCTCGCATCTTTGTCATGTTGCTTCTAATTATTTTGAAACAAAATATTTAACTTTCCCCAGTTTACGCTGGAGTTGTGAATTTCGTGTCTAAGGTTCGCTCAAGTCCATTAAAGTAACTTGACGTTGAATTGTCTAATGTATAGTCTAAAGAATCAGCCCTCGGCTTGTGGCTTTCAATTAAAATTTTATTGAGGAATTCGTAGATTGAGTAAGTTAGAATAATTTTGGTGATTTTTGGTTTACAAATTTGTGAATTATTCCGCTAATTAACATTTTTCCAGGATAAAAGTATAATCATGGTAATAAACTGTATGTTAATCCAGGAAATAAACTATATGTGTGACAGGTTTCATTCAAATACGTTGTCATTTACATCTATACGGCTACGCGGTTATGCAATTTATTTCTGCAAATTTTATTTATACGAACCTTTCTCTTTTATTACCCTTTCTATTAGCGAAAATCATATCAAAATTAATTGAGTGGTTAGTGTATTGATATCTATAGTCTATCAAATAGATCCCGAAGTTAAAAGTTGAATAATTTTCCCAAAATGTTAGACATATACCATAATGAGTTCCGACTCGTGACGTGATAAAAGCCCTAAAAACTTTGTAATGTTCACATTATGTATTCTCCAGGGCTCAATGAGAAATTTACGCGCAGGGTTCGCCACCTGTCTCTACATAATGTACCGAAAGTTTTCAAAACTTTTCAGTTTTCCAAATGAGACAGCGCTAATTGCGTGTCGTTCGACATTTTCCGCCGGTGTCCTTTGTTGATTCTGATGTCAGATATCTTCGCTGTTATCAGTAGACGTCAAATGTAAGGCTGCCAAATTGTTATTTTTTTTTTAGATTATTGATTCCCCAGTTATTACTATAATAAAATGTATTGAAATATTGAAAAGTAAGAAAAGCAGGGAACTGCATTTCGAAATCATTTGGACACGGGTTTTCATGCGGTATTCACTAATGGAAGGGGCGTTAAATGGGAAGTTTTCTATATTTGCAAAAAAAATTGTAACCGTGCGAAGCCAGAAGCAGGTTGCTAGTTAAAATTTTTAAGGAACATTTTCGCTTTCATAAAAGATAATTAGTCGTTATTATAGACATATTGTTTTAATAAAAAAAAATTGTGTCAGCTCCGACATACCCACGACTGACTGGAGTTTACTTCGTACGAACGATTATAAAATTTAAATTTTCACAATTCGAACACGCCGAAAGAACAACATTGTTCTTTTTTAATAATATTGTGTAGATGGCGCAATATCTCTGAAACTTCAGATATTCTAAAATATTCAAAAAATTGAACGTAACTATAACGCATAACATAACGCATTCGTGTAACAATTTTGATTTTACTCCATTACTCCCATAATTTTTCATACCACGGGCTTATATATTATATGCAAATTGATTCTTAAGTAGTAAACTCCAATAAATTAAAAATATTAAAAATAAGACAGTTATATTCAAATCAAAACAAATTATTCAATAATAAATACCTCTTTTATTTATTTATTTATTTAATAGGCCTCTTAATAACAGCTTTTAGTGTCGTCTCGTTTCAGTCTGTGATGTTCGGAAAGATTTCTTTGTACATTTTCCCGAAAATGAAATATTCGCAACAATACAGCTGAGTAATTTCACTATGACAACGTTCAATTGACAAGAACGAGAAAAATGTGTACAAAAGCTTCGTTTCCTCATAAGTTCACATAATCATTGAACCTGTTCAGCTGCTAAATTAATGTTAAATAGGAGTGGACTACATTCCTCTCATTTTAAAGGCTCATTTTTATTTTAATGACTCATTCGCAAGATAAAAATTACAAGTTCTACTTAAAATGCGGGCGACCACTCCAATGTTAGTATAGAAATTGTTGCAAAAACGAGTGGATATCCGTTTTTCTTCTGTATCCGTTTATATAGAATTTTTTAAGAAGCATTTTTTTAGGCGTTACATCTCACCTTAAGAACAAATCTAGAGAAAAATTTTTTGAGGTAAAAAAAATATTAAATGAATTTGTGTGGACATCAACATAATAATCGGCGTCATTTAGAGCGTTAAGCATGAGATTTGAAATTTGCTAAAACTGTTTTTAAATACTCTTAATTCGTATTGTGTTTCACTAGAGAAATAAAAATTCAAAATTTTAATTTTATAAAGATTTTTATAAAACTTTACAAGTTAATAAAACTTTACATGCACGTTTTCTACTCTTCATTCCTTATAACAGGAAGGTGATATTTCCTTTTCTGAGGTGATATTTTTATATTTTTCTTTCACCTTTAAAGCAACTCTCAATTTACACACACAATACACAAATCGATACAAATTAATTAAATTTTAAGGTCGGCACTCCTGTGTTTTAAGGCCGAAGCATCAAATGAAATCGCGACATTCTTTATAATATAAAAAATTCAATCCACATCTATATAATACTACCTGTTGCACGCGACTTTGCAGGCGTTCATAAAAAATAGCCTATGTTACTCGATGATAATGATGCAGCAATTTTTACGTGAAAGAGTAACCAACATACAAATCTCCTCTTTATGATATTAGTATAGATAAATCGGTACAAATCGAAAATACCCAGCAGAAATACAGGATTCTGCGTCGTTCTTTTATAGACTTTCCATAATATTTAAGAATTATTTGAGACCGTACACAGATTTGCAGTATGTTAAACTCTTTGGTGATAGATGATGACGACACTGAATAACTACGGCAAGTTATAATCGCGATAGGCCGCCGGGTTATTAATTACAGACCTGTGCCGGTACAAACAGCGCTTGTTTGCAACCGTACGCCTCACTCTCTATCTGTTTGTACTCCATTACATTAATTAGTGTACAGGGCCAACGCGATTGATGAAGCTTTAACGGAATTCATTCAAAGTACGTGTTTGATTTTCAGAGTGTTTGGGGATTGGAATAAGATAAATAAAACTCGAGAGTTTCAAAATTTAAACCTTGGGTTTGCTTAATTACACCACAGCTATGTTTTGATTCGATTCCAAATCGTATATTTCGCTTCTTTATTTATTAAAATTCATAGTAAAAAGAAGTATTAGTGTAATAGTAAATTACACATTAATTTACAGCCTATTTTTTTCAAAATTTGCGAATCAGATCCCCACCAACCATGGGGGGATCGATGAGGTATGTGGGACTTCTACCCACTAAAAACACGTCATAACCTCTTCTCTGCGGCACAACCTACTGCAGTTGGAGGCCGCTTCCACCTGAAACTCTCGGACAACCCCTGCTCGTGTGGCCGCTCATCTCTACGGCATTAAGGGTGCCCACCAGACATTTCCACATCAATCGCGGCAACCCGAGAAACGGGCTCCACCTCGTCGCGGAAGAGTTAATACTAAGCAGGGTGGCGAGGCCGCGATAGATACACTAGCCTAGCTGACCAGTGTGTGCTTTCACTACTTCTTTTTCTAGTATAAAAAAAAAAAACTCGCTTCCCGCCGACTGTCCCTCTGTATGTACGCTTAGATCGTTTAAACACAACAGCACACAGTCATGTTGTTATTTCATAGCGGTCTTTTGTCACTACTTAACATTATGAATGATATATCACATTTTTCAGTGTTAATTTTTCTATATCAATACAGTCATGATTAATGTATTACTATTGAAGCATTTCCTTAGTTAAGTTTTTCTCAGTAGGTATAGAACAGTGAATACAATTCCTATTAATTCAGTCTTACAAAAAAGCCCGCTCTTTTGAAGAGAAACAGACACTTCAAAGTGAAAATTCTTTGTACATGTTGCGTTCGAATATTTTTTTTTTTATAAAATCATTTTTTCGGGTCGGATTTGTGTTGAAATTGGATATTTTTGGCAGTATCCGTTGCCTTTTGTCCCATACAACTTTGAGAAGCGTCTTGAGGTTTCTCTTAACAAATTGCAAACTCCGAGTTACACACCGAGAAACTGTTAAAGACGTCGAGGGACGACGTAACAAACAAACGAAACAACAAAGTTTAGAATGTCACCAGTTTTTACCTTCTTCCAATATCTATTTAACTGCAATATTATTGTATTTATTTGTAAGCTTCTATCCGACTACTAAGTATGTAGTATCCACAATCCAAACGTAGGACCAATAATGAAACATCCGAAAGTGTATATTAATAATGTATAATGTAGAAAATATTTTCTACTGGTTATATCTAGAGATGTCGCAACTTACATTTCGCCCGGAGTCCGTTCGCCGTTTTCAATATTTGGGAAAGAGGGAAAAGATATCGATATGGAATTATTTTTTAATAAACGATCACGCTTCTTGTAACGTTTTTTTGCAAAAGTAAATTTAAAATATTTATTTTATTTTATCTCTCCCTCTATATCTCTGACATCTGGCGGCATACTATTATACTTATTTGATCGCCAAAGAAGTTTCACTTCTGATACGCTTTTTTTTTAGTTATTTCCTTGCCCTAAATATTTCTAGTGACGTTTTATTGTTTCGCAATAAAAGGCGAACTGTTTGTAATTAAGTGCGATATTAATAAAGAACTATTGAGCGAATGCCTCAGCGTAGGTATTCTCGATATTACGATCCTTATTGGTGATCGTTCAAATGATACGGAATATTCGGAATAGTTCTCTAACATCATTAAGCTAGCACTTTGTCGTCCTACAATTTTTAAGACACATTCAATTGATGAAGTATTCAGTGAAAATTAAGTTTACGAGTATTTTCGATCAACCATTAACTTATCACAATGTATTAGAATATTGGAATTTTCACGTAGGTATTACAGTAGCATTGGCTTATTATTATGTTATATTTACAGCATTAAATACCCCATTGCCCTATCCCATCTAACCCTTAATCCGACTCTGGTTGCTCATGTTATAGACGGGTTAGCCACCTACCCCGTCAGCCTGTTTATAGACCTTACCATAAAAAAAATTGCTGTTGTTTAAATGAATAAATAAATGAATAATTGAATATGTCAAACTCCTTATCCTTGTTCTTAGATTTTATAATATCAAGTTGGATAACGCACGTATTTGTCTTGGTTTTGGTATTGTAAAAACGACGCCAATACCTGGTTCTGGCATTCTGGCGATGGTGACTCTTAAAAAATATATAGTACAATGTACTGCTCGTGTACTGATCTTGTTGTCTTGTAGTGTAAGCGACGGCTTTCTTTATGTAAATGTCGGCACAAGGATATTACTTAACCCTTAAATAATTCCTGCAACCTATTCCTGGGTGGCTGAGGAATGTAAGGGCAGTCAGCTGTAAGTAAGTAAACATATTACAGCCTCGCCGTCAAATTAATTGATAGGACACACGTTACTGTAACTAATTGATTATTTGACTTCGACATTTGGTTCTTACTCATTTACATAACATATTGCGTTACATTTACAGTAATCACTGCCTTACAGAAGGCCTCTGTGTAATAACAGCTAGTGTCAAAAGTAGACATGCAGTTTCAATGAATCAGTAAGGGATGCCAGAGCCCATTTCCCTATTTCCTTCTAAATCTCTACCAAATCTTCATCAATCATCAAATCTCTATCAAATACAAAATCATATGGTCAGAGCAGCGCACAAGTAGCGCCTGTGGCGTTGCTTGTATTATAGATGACAGAGCCACCCATCACACCATCACGTGACTATCAGCCTGTTTTTTTACATAAAAAATAAGTATGTTCAGTCGTTACCTTCATGACAATCTTAGATTGCGATAGCGGTTTGAGATTATTGGTTAATAAAAAAAGTCTGCGAGTAATCTATCAGAATTTATTGATAGATAAGGATCTAAATTACAAAGTTGAAAATGCGATTGGCGCATTTATATAGAAGGTGTTACTTCGATAAAGGTACTTTACCTACGTGTGATTTGATTTGATTGATTGATTTAGGTATTATTCCAACAACCTATTTGTAAACTTCATGTTCAGTTACACATTAGAATTTTAAAAACAGTTTGAAGTTTAATATTCGAATATAAATTTATGTAGAAATTAGAATATAAATTTACGAAGAAAAAGTAATTAAACATGAGGTAAAATGAAAAGGGGGTTCGAATCAAAGCTTTCAAATTATTCGTGTGTATTATAAAAAAAGTGCGGGACTATTAACGGATTAACGGATTTTCATGCGATTTTCACTACCCGAAAGAGCGTTTATCGAGGAAGGTTTCTATATATAATTTTCAGAAAAACTTGCAACCATGCCAAGCCGGGAGCGGGTCGTTAATTATTATATAATACAGTCTTGTTAGAATTAAATATATTATGTTATTAAGTTCCAACATTTACAAGCATGCTATGAAGGTATTATACAGCTGTAGGTACCTACATCGTTTCTCATCAGAGTGTAGCGTCATCGTCTTGGAAATTAATTATTTCTCCCGTTAATTGCGGCGACGTTGTTGAAGCTTCTAGCGAATATATTCAATACAGGTTATATATTTAGATATAATCACAGTTTTCCTTAGTGAACTGTAACAGATTATCTATCTCTCTATGTGTATGTAATAATTGCAGCATAGAAAATCGTAGAATATTATAGAAATATTTGAGAACCTTTATAGATATGACAGTATAGCAATATGCAATCAAGTGGACGGAGGCTACTATATTGGGTTCATACATCTCCTGAGTATTAGCCAGTATTGGCCATTGTTCACCGAATCGCCATTTATTCACACTGATTAGTGTAGTCTTCTTACACAAGTATTTAGGTTTCTTTAGACATTTTCTATTCTCAAATCAGGTATGATAAAGCACGAAGTACTTTCAAAATAAGGACGTGATTATTGTCCAACAACAGTATGCGTCAAGCGGGGTTACTTTGACTTCCAGGGGAACATTGACAGATTTGACAGTAAGCTTTTAAGCGATTACTTTGACTTGCAGTGCATTTCAATACTATGTCAAAATAGCCCCTCAGTCTGGGTAACTTTGATACCTACAAAACAAAAATAATAAAAATAGTCATTTTTTTTCCATTTGAGCATTGGACTGTATAGATAAAGGACTAATTGTACTATAGAAATAAAAAAAAATATCAAATATCGCAGAAACGCGTCGTAGGAACAATAAAACCCTCAAAAACCTGTCAAAGTGAACCCGTTTGACGGTACTTAACTCATGCAAATTATGTTGCCTCATTATATATGGATGAGGCCAGACGCACAAGTAGCCAAAATTATCGATCATCATTTCAGCCTAACGACGTCATCTACTGGACACAGGCCTCCCCATAATTTTCCAATAGAAACTATAGGAAGCAGCCCGTATTTAGCATCGACCTGTAGTGTGGCTCTTATTAAATCGTCTGTCCATCTTGTAGGTCTTAAGCTGCGTTTGCCGGTACGTTGTCTTCACTCAATACTTCGTCCTCAATGCTGTGTGTCCTGCCCATTACCACCTCAACATATTAACCTCGGTGCTTCTCGGGCAATCTCGGTGATTTGTTTGTCTACGGATCCTTCAGACGTTTAACTTTCTTAAGGCTCATAGATAGCCACACTGCTCAAAGACCTTTGTCTTGATTTACGCCGTGATTTAATCTTAAAGATACTCTACAAGCCATAGATCTTAAAGATACTCTATGACATTACACAACCCTTTGTCTATTTTTACGATTAACCCAATTAAAGAAATTTTGTTTTATGAAGCCTTGTTTACCAAATATCGCATTTTATACAGATATCACCAATGACAATCCTCTTCCACTCTAACAACTTAATACTGCTAATGTGGAGCCTTGCACGAAAGGGTCTCCCATTTAAAATTTCGAAATTTAATATCACTATCTCGGTAAAGATAAATTTATTCTTGTTCTGTATTCTTGACCTCAAATACAAACAAAAGATCTCATTAAGTTAGGAGAGGCAGCCGTGTCGAGTGTCGTACACAGGTTTCAGTGTCAGCGTGTTTGTGTGATGAAACGAGCAGCACTAAACATGTTGCTACAACTTATTAAAGAGATCCTCTGGAGCTGATACTAATTTCATCATTTGCAGGTGACGCGAGCGTTCCTAATTCTCATGAGAGCGTCAAAGTGTAGTGTCATAATTAGAAGTGAAATTATAATAATTCAAAATATGGAAATTATTTTGATCATACGCAAATATTCCAAGTGAAAAATTTAGTATTACACAATGTATATTCACAAATTCGTAATATATATTAGTATAACGAGAGATATTTCTTTAGTTTATTCATGAACAACTTTGCTTACATGGGAAATTTCTAAGTTATCGCCTTTTGAAATTTTCCGTCGATTTAGTTGAAAACCAAACAGACAGACAAACTTATTAGAAAAGTTTTGTAATATTCAAAAGTAACTAATTTGTTTTTGGTTCCTTCTGTATCCTTTCAACTTCATTCTTATATATTCCGGATTTACTTTATATGACGTAAAAATCTTTATTTCATTCTAAAATAATCTAGATAAAACTAAAAATAGCGACGTTAATAATATTGTCACAGTTTTTTAACCGATAGACTATTATAAAACCCGTACGAAACTATAGTTAGCGAATGTTTGTATGACGAGCGACGGAAAAGCGATAAACTTGGCAAAGACCTTGCAAACGTGATAAAAATGGGTTAATGTACTTTCGCGCTAAGTTATTACGCACGAGTTATAGGCATTTTTTTAAAAGTATACATAAAAACAATATTTATACTTCAAAAAGAGAAAATACAATAAGAAAATTTTGGCCACTTCCCCACTTCACCGTTTCCAGCCGTGGAAACTTATAAAAAATAAATTAAAAACAAAATAACCTACATACATGCCAGAGAAGCATTTGGTTATTTTAATAAAATATAAAACATTAAAACCGACATACAAAAATTCAGCAAAATTTATGTCAATCACAATATGTCCATAATACTAAGAAACTCTCAATACCTACGATTAGCAGTTTTCCGTTTAATAAAACTTTCTAGCCGTCATTGGAAAACTGATTTTCTATAGAGGAACATGCAAATAGTTTGAAACTAAGTTTCCTCAACTAATCTCTTGAATAGTTTGTTAAATTTATCAAGTTGATAATGCATGGAATTCGTTTACTCATATAAAAATAACCGAAGAACGAATGCCTTGTATTTAACATTCGAAAATTAAAAATACATTACTGACAATTGGAAATGCTTGCCGTTATCATCTTTTTATAAGGTAGTGCATATGTACATAGATAGTTATACATTGATTTTTCTATATATGTACTTAATTATCTGTTGTCCTTATCGCAATTAAAGAATTCGTAGGTAACATCACTACTTTGTTCAACGCTCTATCAATGACGCGCATTTCAAACAGTTTTTTTAATACTTCCTAACTCAAATATCTATATGAAACCCCATTATCAAATTACACACAAATTACACGATATTTTCCCAGTATCCATACTAATCCATACTATCCATTATAAATGTAACTGTCTGTCTGTCTGTTACCTTTTCACGTTTTAACTACTCAACCGATCATCATAAAATTTTGCATACACATTGTCAGAGATATAGGAAAGGACATAGGGTACCTTTCATCCAGAAAAGAGTACTGTTGCAAAAGACTGGAGAAAAAAATGGCAAAAATGTAATAACCAATGCAGCACATATTGCTTATGTGTTTTTTTTATTTTTCAAAGGCGGACAAAAATACCTATTCATTACAAACAAAAATACAAATATTTTCTCTTTACGATATTATAGTTTATATATATATATGTATAGATATATGTATAAGTAGATATAGACATAGATAATATGTTAAATCTTCCAATACGTACGTTTTCTCTAAACACATTTATTCCCATTAAAATTGAATCACACTGTACCTGCGAAGATTTAGAATAAAATATCACATACGTTTACTGTTTTCTTGTTCATTGAGCTGAAAAATTTGCTTGACATCATTGTTTCTAAATGGGAAAGGCTGCGTTGTACTCTTTTATGACTTACGACGAGACTTGGTTATTAGTCTTGGTTAAATTAACGTGTTATTATTCGTCTATAATTTTACTGAAAATATTACATTTGAAGTATACATGTACTAGCGATATGAGTTCCAACTATTTTAATACATAAATACAGCTGAAAATCTGACGATTTAGTAAAAATAAAATGGGCCATAGGTAGATATTTTTCCAGTATTTTATATTTAATTGCTTATACTTCGAACTTGTAATTTGATTAGAACTTTTTTGATCACTTTGAAATTTCATGAAACACCGCCATATCACGAAGTATCGGATTATATGATCGGCCGTCGACATATACTATGGTAGTAATGTGAAGAATTTATGTCAAAATAGATAGGTATCGTGCAGGTGCAATTAAATTTTTTCCTCGAGAACAGTACTTTTTTTCGGGATGAAAGGTACCTTATATGCTTTTCTATAAACTTAACAATGTGTATGCAAAATTTCATGATGATCGGTTTAGTAGTTAAGGCGTGCAAGCGTAACAAACAAACAAACTCACTTTAGTTAAGATTAGTGACACAGGTTTTCTGGTTCAGGCGTGTAGGCACTGAACACTTGAAAGGTTATTGTCGGCTCTCTAAATTAAGAAAAACGAGTCGATTCTTTTAGCGGTTAAGAGAATTCATTGAATCGAGAGATAAAGGCATTATTCAGAGCGAAATATAGTGAATTCAGGAAATACGAGGTGCTCTAGGGATACTCGCGAAAGTATAGAATTGTAATACTTGATATGAAATTGCTATTTGCTTCAGGGAAAAGAGATATTAAGGCGTGTCTTGAAGAATTTGATTTAGTCATATTGTTTTTTGCATACGTTTACGGTCGTAATATCTCTATCTACTCTATCTACGCTGTCCGCTTCTGTCTGTTTCTCCGCAAACTTCTTCTAAACCACCCAACGAATTTTCATACGATTTTAACTAATGCAAAGAGCGATAAACAAGGAAGGTTTGTGTATATAATTTGCAAAAAACCAGTATGAAATAACATTACTTTTGCTGTTGCTTCAATGCCCCTCACCTCACCTTGTACCTTACAACTTATCCGATCACTTGGATTTAGTAACAAATCAAAATCAAATCAAAATATTTATTCATCAAATAACCTATCTTTGATTTTTTCTAGTTATAATCGAGATTGTTTTTGTTTGTAACGAAACTTTAACTTGGTAATAGTAGTAGCTAGGTAGTAACTTAGATAGGTTATCTTCAAGTTTACCCACAGAATATTTTGTTAGTATGTCCTTTATCATAAAATAAAAAACGTTTATTTTCTGAAATAATCAGAACAAATGCATTTATATGGTTTTGCAACTTTAACTGGTTTTTTCGAATTAAAAATTAAAATAAATGCATAAAGCAAAAGAAGAGAACATAAGCCAAGTTATGTTTTCTCATAAATAAATCCTAGAGTTAATTAAGTTAGTTGTAAGTGCCTTAGTAATTAAAGCCTACTAATTACAACTTTAATTAGTATGAAAAGGTAAAAATACTGTTTGCATAGGTCGTGAATTCTTTTAAAATCCATTAGTGAAAAATAAACACATTTTGGTTACTTAATTGAATTAGCATTTACAGAATAGAATCACATTTACTGTAGAGAATATATAAAAAAAATCCTTGCGTTTTATTAGTATAACGAAAATTCGTAGTACATATTGGAATAGACTTATAATCGAGCTGTTGACATTATTATAGCTTGAACAAGTGGTCGGATGTGGATATATAGTAGGGGAGCCCAAGAGGGGATTTTGGGATTTAATCGAGCGCGTGAGAAATTGGTATATGCTTGTGTCTCTGATAACGAAAACATGTTAGTCTGCCGGTTTGGATGGTGGGACCGGCCGTACGGAGATAGTAAAAAATGGGAAAATATAAATCATACTCGAGCGCGTCAGATTTTCAGAGGAAATATTAAGTGAAATCAAACTAAGCTCCCGTTTAAAAGACTGACGATTCGAATGTGACGCAAGCTCAGCTTTTTGAACATGCAATAAATCGCCATTTTGAAATACTCGGGCGTGTCAGATTTTCATGCAGGCTTTTCAGCTTAAATTCCTGATCGTGTTGATTTATAATCTGACGATTATTTGAAGGATTTTTCTGAATACAGCGTTTACGGGCATTTGAAAGCTTTAAGTATACATCAATTCCTTTTTTCCTTTCTACTATCTAATCTTCAACATCCAATAGGTCCCCACGATGGCGGTACGGAGTTAGTCAGCTAGTCACATACTATAGCTCTCTCCTAGTCAATAACACTGGTCTTTTATATTTTATAACATCTTTATACATTATGGTTTCGCAATAAATGAATTGAATTGAATAGCTTCCTACAGTTTATCTATTATCACTTTTATAATCACAATGGAAAACATATTGTAAAATTAAGCTCTTTATTGCTTTATTTTTAGATATAAGCAGCAATATAATAATATAATAATAGATTTAAATGGTTTTATTGTTAAAATTTTAAAGATAACTAAGATAAGATATGTTTCTCGTCTATAAGTCATTTTTATTGATAAATTTTATCTTTTGTAATTTTCGGTAATGTCCCCAAGTTTATCGAATCAGATACAGATCTTTTGTTACTTATCATGTTATTATATGCGTTGATTGATTTGATATTTTTTTATTAAAGTGTATATAAAGTTCTATCAAAATAGAAGCGCTCACCACATAAATGTTTTTGAGAACTGTCAACATGAGTCTCAAAATAATTTTTCTTGTCGCGGCATGTTTTACGTGTAAGAATATTTTGGCTTTTAAGGTGTATAACGCCGATTTGGCCTTGAATTATTAGGCTGATTTCCCCGCGCCACCCTCTACAAGAGATCGACCGCACAGAGATGGCAAAGAGTAGTATGGAGACTAGACGACAAAGGCACGACATAGTCGACTGAGCCTACTTTACTGCAAATACATACTACAAATTTATAGTTATTTACAATGTAGAGGGATAATTCAGTAACAATGAAGCGTGTTTTGTTATTTAGGTAGTAAATTATGTTACCTAGTAAAATTTTTTACCCGTCTGCGCCACAACGAGGGTTATGTTTTTAGAGTGTATAGCGGCGCGCTCCCGGCTTGGCCCGGGGTGCATGTTTTCTAAAATAAACGTAGCCTAAGTTACTCCTTATTACATCAGCTACCTGCCAATAAAAGTCCCGTCAAAATCGGTCCAGCCATTTCAGAGATTAGCCGGAACAAACAGACAGACAGACACACAAAAATTGTAAAAATGTTATTTTGGATGTTATTTTGGATTTTTTCTAAAATAAACGTAGCCTAAGTTACTCCTTATTAAATCAGCTACCTGCCAATAAAAGTCCCGTCAAAATCGGTTCAGCCATTTCAGAGATTAGCCGGAACAAACAGACACCCAGACAGACAAAAATTTGGTTTGGTTATGTGGTTGGTTTATTTTGGTGTATGTACTCATATATGGTGTATGTACGTATATATAATCATATGCATGTAGTAAAAAACGGTTATTTCAATATTACAAACAGACACTCCAATTTTATTTATATGTATAGATGTATGTATATTTCTTTATACGAATATAAAATATATGGTAAAAGAGCCAAACAAAAGTTTTTATCAAAACTAACAAATTTTTTAATTTTCAGTAAAAACAATTGAGTTTTGCACCAACCGTGCAAACTTCGCGTGGTACGTTTTGTTTGGGTAACGCTAATGCCGGCGGTAATAATTTTTTTTTAATTTTGATATTTTTTTTCAAATTCACCAAGTGAGTGAAGTGACAATAAATTGAGACAAAAAGTGTTTTTTTTTTTTCATTTTGATAATGATTATGAACTTTTTAGAGCGAGAATCTTGCTTCTTCAATTTTTTCAAAAAATCTATCGAGTGGGACAAAAAGCGGCTGAGTGGATTAAATGGAAACTCTGTGGGGCTTTTTAGGGTATATTGAACTGTAAAAGGCACACTTAACATTTATTATTTTCTCCATATTTTTGATTCAGCGCTTGATTTTTCTAAAAGCTATCAAAAGCCTTTTTTTATAATTTTTAAAATTCATGTCAATAGAATTAAAAAAAAAAAAACAAATGCTTGTAGAAAATTTATTCACGTTTTCATTATGTTTTCGTTTTGTCTTGTCTTTTGCCATGTCTAATTGTTTTGGTTTGGGTTTGGGTCTTATTATTATTAATTGTGTAATTTTAAAGGAGGGGGGGGGGAGTAAGGGGGAGCGGAGGGGGGCTGGGAGGATGGTGTTGATAGATTACCCTCATCCTTTCAAATTATACCTAACATGGGGGGTCTATTTGTAACCGTTGACCATGGTTACGTCAAATTTTTTATCTCGTCGAGACGTCCCCGATGAGCCCAAATACGATCCGGCTGTGACGCGCCGTTTCCGAGTTTCGGCCGGGGGGGTCCGAGGGGGGCGTCAAATTTTTTATCTCGTCGAGACGTCCCCGATGAACCCAAACACGACCCGGCTGTGACGCGCCGTTTCCGAGTTACGGTCGGGGGGGTCCGAGGGGGGCGTCAAATTTTTTATCTCGTCCAGACGTCCCCGATGAGCCCAAACACGACACAACTGTGACGCGCCGTTTCCGAGTTACGGTCGGGGGGGTCCGAGGGGAGCGTCAAATTTTTTATCTCGTCCAGACGTCCCCGATGAGCCCAAACACGGCCCGGCTGTGACGCGCCGTTTCCGAGTTACGGTCGGGGAGGTCCGAGGGGGGCGCCAAATTTTTTATCTCGTCCAGACGTCCCCGATGAGCCCAAACACGACCCGGCTGTGACGCGCCGTTTCCGAGTTACGGTCGGGGAGTCCGAGGGGGGCGTCAAATTTTTTATCTCGTCGAGACGTTCCCGATGAGCCCAAACACGGCCCGGCTGTGACGCGCCGTTTCCGAGTTATGGTCGGGGGGGTCTAAGGAGGGGGCTTTTTTTTTGGTGCCCCGGTAGACCGGATGACACTTTCCTTGGTGACTACCGATCACCCTCTATGACCTTCTGCAAACGCCACCCTTCTATCCCTCATAGTTTCCGAGAACCGCTCACCAACTTTTTACCAGAACGGTGTACCGAGGATATCGGATTTTTCTGGAGGTCACGGGGGCGTCCCCTACGCGACCACCTACAATAGGGAAACCCCCCACCGCTCCTTCTAGGAGAACAATTCGATGAGTCACTAGATACGTGAGTGGGAATCCGGCTTTATAGTTGCTTTATTTATTATTTATTTATTTATTAGGCTTATTATTAATTATTATTAATATTAATTAATTTAATTAATTAATTAAAATTCATGAAAACTTTCATTCCTCGTTTGGTTTATTTTTGATATATTACGCTTTTGCCTCCTTTGCTTACTTCCTATCTTTATTAAATTTAGATAACAAGTATATATACAGATGAATTATTAATTAAATATTCAAATTGAATATTTCAGATTATTAATAAATTGAATATTATATTACAACATAATTTATATTTAGTTTTTTAAAGATTTAATTAAAAAGACAAAAAAGAAAACCTATTAAAGTATCATGCATATATATCATCATTATACACTATCATGCACTGTCTGTTCTGCCACTAAAATGTTTATTCTTTGTTTATTACGTAAAAATTAATAATTTGATGAAGCGCAACGCGGCACAGGTCCGTCTAGCATCACGACTCGCCCCGCACTGATTTTATGGACGAGAACGGGCTAGCGCTGAGTAAGTGGGGAAATATTTTTGATAAAAACATTATATAAAATTCAATTTTACGAATTTTCAAAAAGCGCTTTCAACAAATCATGCTACATTGTTATCTTCATAAGTGTACAAAATTTCATAATCTTTTGATAAATATTGTAGAAGTGAGATTGTTATAACTGAAAATAAAAGGGGTGAGTTTAGAATTTTTTTCCTAAATCAATTAAAATAAAATAAAAATTTTAATCCCAACAAATCATTCCTCATATCTTGTAGATAAACATATATTTTTTTCGCTGAAGAAAAGGCGTATATATAATGAATAAAACTGTTACAAAATGTTGCAAAAATTTAATTTTTTGGAAGGATAAGCCTTAAAGAATAAAAACAATAAATAAAATTTATTTAAAAAATATTACCCATTTTAAGTATTTCTATTTCTATTAAATAAACTATTTCTCGAAGTTTACTATGGAGTTAGCATTTATGAGTTTCCCACAAATTAATTGTGTTTTTTTAATCGAAATATGATATTCCAGACTCTATTACTGCTAATGAAATTGATAACAGGATAGCACAACGTGTGGCCTCTGCAGTTTATTATACCGTATATACCATGTAAGTTATGTTTTACAAATATTTTATTCATTTATTTCACTTCTGTATTTTTCAAGTTAATTTAAATGTTATTTTTTAACCGACACGTTAATTTCCGTTAACTTTCCTCAAGTTTGTTAATCCAGTACCTACTACTTACCAAAAAGATACCGGCGAAAAACACGTTCTGAAAAGTAGACATTATTTCGATTTGAATTATCATTCTTAATAATACCTACACCTTCTTTTTTTTGTTCATAACCTGAATTCCAGAACCCGAAACAACAGTTTTTATGAGTAGATCACTAACGCAACGACAATTTCTATCACGTGGATTAACGTTAACTTCCGTTAAATCATACTAAATAGAACGCTTTAACGTTTAACGAAGTTATTCTTTTTTAGTAAAGGATTTGCGATGCGATTAACGAAGTTAACTATTTGGTTAACGATGTCCAGCTATGCAACTAATTTACGCACAGAGTAATTTCTAAATGGTAATAAGTACCTAAATGTATTTTAATAGACTTCATTTGATTTTGCATTATTCAACATTTTTGATTAACATAAATTGAATATAAAATAAAAAAAGTTGCATCATAAAACTCAATATTTTAGTTAATCAAGTATTGAGAAATTAATAACAGGCTAACAAAGGTAAAAAAATAAATAAATTTAAATGAATAAACTATGTGGAATGTGTGAAGATATTTATTTATTTATTGTAGCGAAAATCATCGTGAAGGATATAGACTTAATGTAGATGATATAGCTAACTCTCCCCTTATATCTGGAAGGAAAACGGCCATTATAGTTCACGGCATACAAGGTCATCAGAATGGCATCTCTACCTATTTCAATGTGCTTAAGGATGGTAAGAGAAAAATCAGTTACATCTCTTTATTATAATAATTGATGTATTTTTAGTGCTCTCAATAAATTCTGTTTCTATTTCAACAGCATTTCTTACTGGAGACTCAAAATTGAACATCATCACGTTGGACTGGTCCGTATATGCAGCAATGCCGCAAGCTGCAGCCATTGGTTATGTGTCTGTAATAGCTCAAAATTTGCGTAATGTAATTGTGAAATTGGAGGAGGACCTGGGGGATTCTGATGAAGATGGTTCTGGTTTTGATTCTGGGGGTTTTGATTTTGGGGGTTTTGGTGAGGGGAGTTCTAATGAATTCATCAGTATGAATGATATTCATTTAGTCGGTTTCGACGCCGGAGCTCACATAATTGGCATCACTGGCAGGTTGTTAAATGGTCAAGTCGCTAGGATTACAGGTAAATAAGAATCTCTAGAATAAATAGTTTTTCATTTTAAAGAATTTCAAATATCTTATTGAAAACTTTGAATATGTAATAAATTTATTTAAACAACTGTCAAACGAAAGTTGTTAGTCAGTGGTTAATTTGAACAACACATGTGTACCTGGTTAAATTCGTATGACGTATGTGAAACACTTTTTTATCAATACGAGCTGACCCGGCGAACTTCGTACCGCCCCAAAATCATTGTTAAATAATATTTATTAATAACACCCGCACATCACACCAACATGAGACTAATCGATTTGACAGTTTCTGTCGATTTGACAGTAGGTACAATTTATTTCTATAGTAATTTTCTCTTTATTGTTTTTATTTATTTTCGTTAATTTTTTCGATATTTTAATGGTTATTCTGCTATTCGGGTCGGAGACTAATCCAACAAAACAAAGATCATGAAAATCGGTCCAGCCGTTCTCGAGTTATAAATTGTGTAACTATCACGACTTTCTTTTATATATATAAGATATTATAAAAGAAAGATAAAGGTACAGTGTAAAGGATTTTAAAAACAATAATAATGTTGAGGATAAAGATTATCCTCTACATTAATTTATTTCATTCATTTTTTTTGTAAGATAATTACTACAATATAAGTAAGAGATAAATATTTTAAAAATGTTTCATACGAATTCTTTCGTCAAGTGATTTAGGTGTGATTACAAATATTAGTGCTGTCTCAGGGGTCCCGGGTTCGATTCCCTACAAGTCTAACTTTGGAAATGAACTTTTCAAAGTTGGCGGCCTTTTCAAAGGCATATAATGGCGGGGCATACCCTGCCACTATATGCCTTTTGCAGTCATTTGGACAACTCGCCTAGTGGCAATTACCAACCCCCTACAGAAGACTACCGTGGAATAACAGCACATGTAATGTTGCGTTTCAATGAGCGAGTACGGGTTGCCAGAGCCTGTTTCTCTATCCTTTTATAATAATTTATCTTTAGACTTACTACGACAGCAGCGCGCTTGCAGCATCTGAGGCGCAGCTTGTGTTATAGGCGACAGTAGCCACCAATTATCAAGTGGAACGTCAGCCTGCTGATGGTTTTCACATAAATAAAAATATTTTACTTAAACGCGATCAGAAAAAGTTTATTACAAGTTAAGTTAAGAAAAAGTTAAGTACAATTATTACAGCTTTGGATCCAGCACGTAACGGTTGGGATGTTAATAGCCAAAGGTTGAGGAGTACCGATGCGAAATATGTGGAAGTAATTCACACTGATACTGGAACGGCAGCTGCAGCTATGGGCATTATTGAGGCTATAGGAGTAGCAGATTACTATCCCAACGGAGGCGTGACCCAAACTGGTTGTACGAATAACCTTTGCAACCATGACCGCGCATGGGAGTTGTTCGCGGCGTCTCTGTCTCATGTGCAGCTTACTGGGAGCCGCTGCTTGACAATGGCACAGGTGACCAGTAATACATGTTCCCTTGGAACATCGGCGCCATTGGGCAATAATGAGTTGGACAAATTTTCGTAAGTATCTTTTATACTACTATCCATTCTACTAATCTAACTCTTAGGAAACGAAATAACCAATTCTCATTAGTCCTTCGAAGCTCATTGTTTAAGTATTGATTGGGGTGATGTCAAAAAGTATTTAATATGTACGACGTATGTACGACAATATAATATTAGGTAACACGTGTAATGTAGTTATTGATAAAAAATTTTTTTTTAATAATTACAAATATGAATTTTATAATTTCAGATGGGACTTGATCCGGGTCAACACTGGAAGAATCTATCCTTACGAAGTTTAAAATTCGAATGTATGTTATAATACAATGAGTTCAATAAATTTTATGAAATGTTACGTTTATTCATTTTATTTCATTCGTCCTGACCATAATATACAGACTATTATTAGTTCTATGCTAATTGCTATATTTATTGAAAAAAATAATATTGTGCTCAGTTAAAATAAGAACTAAAGATAGAGAGCTATGTGGACGGCAGAGTGAAGGCAGTAAAACTTCGCCTTCGACGTCTTTATACAACGTTATACGCACGCAAATGCAATTAAACTACGCCTCGCTTTATTAAAATATTTACTAGTTAAAACACCGAATTGCGTAGTGAAAGGGTGTAAAAATCAGTCTTCAAAAAATAAAAAGCAGGATGGAATCACATTTCACACCTAAGTTAACTTGGAACACACATTAAAAAAAAATGAACAAAAATTGAGGTTATATGGTCTACACACATGTTTATGAAACAGGCTTCACTATGCTCTCCGCAAAATTCTGTCTGTAGTTCTTATTTTGTCTGAGATATTATGCTATTTTGTTCTTTTATTGGATAGATTGTAGTTAGAAAGACGATAGACAATTACATCAATTTAGACAATTTGACCAAATGAACTGACGTTTTGATAAGTGATGAGTATAAAGTAGGCGTTATGCGGCTTAAGTAAAATTAGGCATGATCTTAGATGTAAAAAACTGAACGATATTTTTATGATAAAGTTCGAAACTACAATAGTATTCAACGCAAGGATTAACTGGAAAGGAATATTTTACGTTCATCAAAGCTAAAGATTTTATTTTGCAAAAAAAGTGTTTGAGAGCTATTAGACTTTTAGACGTCCACGTGAGTCCTGTAAACCGATTTTTCAAGAGTTGGGACCATTGACTCTGCCGTCATTATACATTTTTGAAATGGCTGTGTTTGTCAAATGATATATGTATTTATTTAGAATATCAACTGATGTCAACCCACGTTCTAAAAGAAATCCTTATAATTTGGTCAATCGAGACACATCATCAAATGATGTGTCTCGATTGACAAAATGCAGTAGAAGCTGCACTCATATGAGTATTAAAATATATATCTAATAAATACCAAATTACATTAAACTTTTGCCTTTAAATAAATTTAAAAAAAATCTTACATTGTGGCTGAAAGATATATTTTTTTATAGTATTGACGAATTCCTCAAATTGAAATGAAACGGTTTTATTTTTGTTTTGGTATTTTTTTTTAAATCTTTGTGACAGTGTAGCTATTTAATGGGTTGACAAGTAATGTAATGTAACGTGAGCAAGTAGTAGTGTAGTTGTAATGTAATTGAATTAATAGTGACAAATAATCATTAACATCTTATTATTCTTATTATTGTAATCGCGTTGTTAATGTTTTGCAAGCGCTGGACGTCCACCCACAAGGTGGACAGACGACCTAATAAGGGTCGCGGTTCGACTGTGGATCCATGTTGCTTCTGACTGGTCTTATTGGAAAATGATGGGGGAGGCCTATATCTAGCAGCGGACGTCCTGCGGCTGAGATGGTGATGATGAAAACAGATATGGCAGAAAATTTTATAATGTGAAAATATGTTTTTCTATCAGTAATTCGTCACCAGGATATATAGTGCTTTCTGAATGTACATTTTATAAATGCTATTACACCAACTGATATAATTATTTCCTATAATAAAACCATAGTTATGTATTCCTTTATTTATAATCTCATAAACTCAAAGAACGCGGTGGCAGCAAAGAGTTCAATTCCAATCGCTACCGACCATCGCTTTCACAACCGCCGGCACGGCAGCGAGATCGGCGCCCACGACGAGAGACAGAGCGGGCGCTGCTTTGTCCATTCGGGGCATTCAGCCAGTGTGCTGCGCAGTTTTAACCGCGCAGCCACAATGGTGACATTCCTCCGTCGTAGAGGACTGAACCCTAACATCCCTTTAGTGAGTTCTGAACCGTAACTGTACAATAACTGAACACTTCTGGAATTTTACTGTGGTCTTCCGTAAGCGGATGGGAAAAATTTACACATAATGAAAGTAATGACAGGCAGGATCGCAAATAAACATGGTAGGGCAAGTATATTATGGCAAATTAATGTTAGTCACGGTTAGGACCCCCGTGGCGGAGTTGCGGAAGAGTGTTCGTCCGACCTCGCAACTTCGCTTATAACGGACGTGGAGGACGCCAAGAGGTTTAGTCTGTAGGTCTACCCCACTATCATCTCGGGGCGGGAGTCCGACGTAACCCACCGGTCTGTCCCCAAACCTGTGCGTATCCATGATGGATTCCTTTTGTAAAAATAAAGTGTAAATAAATACGAACGAACGAATAAATACGATTATTATTAATCGCAAGAAATAAAAGAGAAAATATATTACACTGACACACAATGACAATTAAATAGAACATAATTATTTAACATGAACTTCATAATGATAGACCATTAATAAATATTCCTTACGAACGATTATAAAATATATTCTAAAATCTAAGATATTCTAAAATGTTCTAAAATAAAACGTAACGCATTCGTGCTCGCATTCCGGCTTATATATATGCCAATCGATTCTTAAGGAGTAAACTCCAAAAAGGTACATGACATACGCTTAAGGCCGTTACAGAGTTAGAATCAGAAATTTATGATTCCCGGCGGATCATAATGCCATGGTGTGTTTAGTTTGCTGATAAGATATAAACGTCATATTATTTGTAGTTTTATAATCTAGATAATAGTCGAAAAATATTTTAAAATACTGGGATACTTTTCTCATTAGAACAGATTTTAAGCAACCCTTTTTTAAAATTAGCGGTCGACGGTCGACGCAGAAGCGAGATATTAGTAAATATTATATGCGACAAATTATAAAAATATTGATTTTCCGAAAAAATTCATACTTATCATTTATTAGATAACAGTCGAAAAAAACATACGATTTCTGTAAATTTTCATTCAAGAAAAGTATTTTAAGTGTCACTTTTAGTAATTTTTCGTGATATTAAACGTGTTATTTTAGGATCAAATTTGAGATATTTCTGTTTTTTCTTGGACCTAGTATGTGAAATCATTAATGTTCTAAAAGATTGTGTTATAATTTTTTAAATAACTTGTATATTTATCTGCGTAGGCCGTCGTCGACCGCTAGTTTAAAAAAAAGGGCTGTTTAAAAATGTTCTAATGAAAATTCACTTTAAAATATTTTTCAGGTATTTACTAGATTATACAACTACAAATAATATGACGTTAACATCTTATCTGCAAACTAAAACATCTGAAACTACTGAAATCATAAATTTTGACTCCAGCGTGATTTTAATTGATGGACGCTCTTAATGAGACGGTAGCAAAAAAGAACGGTGCACTGTTGACCTTATATATTTGACGCCTATTATATTAGTATTATTAGTATGAGTAATCATAGTAAATAATACATTATGTACTTTTCATATATAGATATGTACTTGTATGTGATTCCCGCTTATCACAATTGAATATTCCGACAAAACAACCAAATGCTTTATCTATAATACCTACTTTATCTATCAATAGCATCAAATTAATTTTTGATTACAAGACTATTCTTTTTATCTGTAAGTAATCTGATTGATAAAATCAATACAATTTAAGTATATAATAGATTTATTTTAATGCCTGATCAATGCATATTTTTTAATGATACAATTAATACGAACCATACAACAGCAAAATGTTAAATATTTTATGCCTGTTGCTGTTTGTAGCATGTTCAGCATGTGAGTTTATCAATAATTATTTATTAAAAAATCTTAATGAATTACATAAATATATACTAGTATATATTATAATACTTAACTTTTTATTGTATTTAAAGTTAAAGCTTTTAATAAAAAGTTTAATACTGAACTGATAACTGGTTATTAATAAAAAAAATATTTTTATTTTGTAAGCTTTGATCAATTTAAAAATTTTTTTGGTTTTTCTTTTTAGTGGGCGAGGGACAAAACTCCTCTGCTTCTACACGCATTGGTAATTTGAACAGATATTTACTTTGTACAAGGTAGGTCAACCTTTTTATTAATTAAATAGTTCTGATTTTAATTTTATTTTATCTATCTATTTATTTATTTATGTACAGTTATATTACTACCTGGTTAGAAATAAATGATATATATTAATCAACTATGAATACCTATGTACAAAAATTAATAAAAATAAATAATTAATAACCTTAATTCTTTACAAATAGTGTATTAGATTAAGCTTTGGTCCCTTAAGCAGGGTCCCAAGCAAGCTAGCTTCATTACCTCGTTGTATTGCAAGGCTGACAAGGCAATTGAAGAATAACGAGGGGCTAAAGTAACATTATTCAAAGTAACATTTTAAAAACGTTAACAAAGTTCGAAAGAATAAAATGTATGGGATGTATCACGTGATTAAGCGACGGCATATGTCAATCTCATACATTTTATTGTTTTCGAACTTCGTTATCGTTTCGTTATCATTTTAAATTGTTACTTTGACTAGGGCCCGAGCTTTGGAATCGTCAGTTATGACGACCAAACGTTTTGATATGATGTTAAAAAAATTAAACGCGTAATAAATCATTACTAGATAAATAATATAATAAATAATTTTTAATAAATAATTAGTAAATAATAAATAATTCATAGATTTTAATTGCATATTAATATTTAAAATTTATTTTTAAACAGTTGCATTGAATTAAGAAATAAGGAGAGAGTTAATTTTTTTCTTGTATTTGTGAACTTGATAGTGTTTCACTAATTGTATCGTTACAGAAATTGTAGTTATTCAACTTGAAATAATTATATCATTATGCAAATTAAGTTGAATGTACTATTTTTTTTAAATTAGGCAAATTAAAAAAAATGAATAACTTAAAAAGGGAATTAAATTTTTCAAAATTGGGAAGGTATTGATTTCAGGCCAATTTTTGAAAATCGTGAATTCCTCAGATCTCGACGTTTTAAGATATAATACAAATTAATTGTATTTATTTTTATGTATTTGTAAATGTAAACTTTTGATTAAGCCCAGAATTTTGCAGCCTTCGGGAATTTGTCGCCCTAGATTAGCCCCTAGTGCCCCTAGGTAAATCCAGTCTTGCCAACTCAGCCAGTAAATATGTCAGTATAGCCAACTCACATACTTTATAATTTAAGGTCAAATCGTAATGGGGAAGACATAACCTCTGCTCCAGAGAAAGTAGATACTGGACGAAATTTAATTGTCCTTGTTCATGGACATGAAGGCTCAGCTGCTTCTACATTTAGTACATTCACTAGAGATGGTAAGAGTCCACTGGGTTCATTACTTTTTTTAATAATGGTAGGGGACCCCACGATACAGGGAGCACAGGCCTCCCTGCGCTGGATAGCCGTGGCGGGGCACCGAAGTCGTGTAATAACGTCCCCACGACCCCGCCCATCAACGGCCGCGATAGAAAGAAAGTCGTTGGGTTTTAGCCGGTATGAATCCGGCGTAACCCTGTAGTGTCCCCTACACTGTCGGGTATCCAAGAGGATTTCCCAACGTTAAAAAAAAGGGAGCCCACGATGCTAAATGTGGAGTCACTGGAGTTACTCGAGCGTCGTGGGGACCTATTGGATTTTGAAGATTAGATGATAGGAAGAAAAAAGGTTATATGATGTTTTTCTTTTCAACGGTGGAGCGAGCGTCTACAAGCGTTCAAAAGTTTGTAGACGCTGTACGTATAAAAAAAAATCCTCCAAATAATCGTCTGATTAAGAATCAGCACGATCAGGAATTCAGGCTGACCCATCTGTATAAAAATCTGACGCGCTCGAGTAATAAAATGACCAAAAATCTTTTTTGCATTTTCAAAAAGCTGCTACGAGCTTAAGTTACATCCAAATTGTCCGTATTTTAAATGGGAGCTTAGTTTGGGTTTACTTAAGATCCCCTCTGAAAATCTGACGTGCTCAAGTTGTATTTAAATTTTTACTCCAACCCCCACCAACCCCACCATCATAACCGGCAGATTAATACATACCTATCCGTTATCGGAGAAACGTGGGAAATATACATTGGCAATATCTGATGCGCTCGAGTAAATCCCAAAATCCCCTCTTGGACTCCCCTACTATAAGAGGTTCGATGGTGAACACATCCGTATGTATGCTTTTTGGACAACGACGTTTAGGTTTCGGGATTTTTGTTAAAATTATAATTTAATTTTGAAATTCAGAAAACAAGGTAAATTTAACAAATTAATAATAAAAAAAATTTACCTAATAAAAGAATTTTTACTATGAAATTATTGTTAAATTTAAAAGATCGCAATTTTTAGCAACTATTCACATTTTCGTGAATTTGATATTTTCACATTTAAAAGTATTAAAAAGTAATATTGGTCACAAAAAATCCTAAGGCATCGTTATTTAGGTGATAAAATCGAAAACATGTAGTATTTTTAATGTGAAGGTTTTCGTTTATATTAGGGTCGACAGAAAGGCTGACGGTTCACTTGATAGTAGGTGGTTACAGTTGAGTGCCGACTATAGTAAAATTAAGGATAAATCATTAGGAAGGGATAGGTAAATAACTTTGGCATTCCTTATTTACCCACGGGAACAGCACATATTATGTTGTTACTTCACGGTGGTCTTCTGTAAGTGGCTCACTTCTGACGTCAGACGGTCTGCCTAAATGACTTCTAAACGCTGTGTGATTGTGCAATTGTTGTGCACTACTAATTGTGCAATTGTTGGCGGACGAAGTGAATAAGAAGTCTGGGCATATTGTGATTTCCACTCCGCAGTTATTAAAGGCTATTATTTGCACTACCAGCAAAAAAAAAATAACCTAACCTAACCTAACCAATAAATGATTGATCAGCTAAGGAAGATATTTTACTGAACAAAATATTTATTCCTGTTATATACTAGGTCACCACATAGCTGCAGTAATCACCCCACAAAAGAAGAACGCAGTGAGTGAGTGGGGATGTTATGTTTATCCTTAACCTATCAGAAACGACAGCACATTTGCAATCCTTTAGGGGGCCTAGCCAAGTGTGCTTTCTACAGTCGTTTACGCTAAGAGAAAACTTTGTGATTGGTCAAAATTTTATGTTGACGTTACAATAACCAATGACCAAGTTTTCTCTTAGCGCAGCGTAAACAACTGTTTCTGTGTTTCTGACTGACTGATGTTTCTTGTGTGCGCCACTAATTAACAAAAAAAAGTCAGAAAAAAACAGTCACAATTAGTTTTATTGAAAACTTTATGACTAGAGATAGACTGACTTGCTGTTTTAACTTAACTATGACTACTTTATTTTTCAGAGATTCTAATAAACAAACTTAATATAGATGTATTAATAGTAGACTGGGTAATATATGCAAGTTTACCTTATGCCTCTGCTGCTGCTGCCGCACCGTCAGTAGGTCAAGGATTAGCTGATTTCATAAGAAGAATTGGTGACGATATTCTCGATAAACTACACTTAGTTGGTTTCGGTCTTGGAGCACACGTGATGGGTGTGGCGGGAAGAAATTTGGGTGGAAGAGTCGCTAGAATAACAGGTACTGCAAAAAGTTTGTTTAACTTCATTTTCAAATAAAATATATATAATTTTATTAACACACTAGCTAGTGCCTGCTAGTACTTTGTCCGAGTTAAAAATAAAAGATATAGCGCCTAAAAAAATATGCAAAACAATATAACGGCTGATATATTTTGACGGTTGACATTTTACTTTTACCAAACGTTGGTTGCCAGTGTTTGTTTTTAATTATAAAAATCGTGTGGAAGCCTGCGATTCCTTACAATTGTTTTGAAGATAAATGAAATCCTAGATGGCTAGAGTCTTGGTCTATTAAATAGCCTGCAACTTCTTATATAGAGAAGATGTATGTTTCCAGTAGTGGGATTTAAAGTATTGTAATATGCATAAGCTGATCACTTTAGATGCCGAATGTATTGTTGTTCCAGGCTTAGATCCCACAGCAGCTAACTTCGACAGTAACTCGCAAAGACTAAGATCGACTGATGCTAAATATGTGGAAGTGATTCACACTGACACAACCGGCGCTCTAGCCGTTGGTACAAGTGACCTTTTGGGACACGTGGATTTCTTTCCTAACGGTGGCACTGCTCAACCTGGATGTTCTGGAAGCGCGTGTAACCACCAGCGCGCTTATGAACTGTTTAGTTCCACTATACATTTCGATAACCACGTCGGTAACCTTTGTTACACAACTACGCAGATGAGTACTAACGCTTGCACTAGCTTCGCGCTTAAAATGGGAAATACTGACCTGGACAAAATTGGGTAGGTAACAGTTTCAATGTTTTTGCACGTATTTCATATACTTAAACCATTATTTTATAATATTTGGGCTACAGTTCAATTCAAAATTTTACAATTATCTCGTTCTCTCCCAAGCCTTGGTATGGGGTGAAATTTTTATATGTATATCAGATGTATATATGCAAATCTTCCCCGTTCATTATGCTTTTGTTTTTTTTTTTGCAAATTTTACACATATCTCTCGTTTATCGCTCTTTCAATTAGCAAAATCGTGTCAAAATCTGTTGGGTGGTTCAAAACGAAAATCGTTTCGCAAACATGCAAGCTCTTTTTATTAATTTTGTGTGAAATTTTCATTATAATAAGGTTTATTATTTCAGATCCGGTATATTCCGTCTCACTACAGGCAGAACCTATCCATTTAACGTTTGAATGTCATGTAAATTTTTCAAAATATACATAAATAAATAAATGAAAATTTTTATTAAGTGTTTTGTTTTAATTCTTCTAATAATTTACTTTTACATGAATGAAAACCCTAAGGGCCAGTTTTATAACGATCCGTTAGTTAAATTTTATATCAAATAGACGAAAAAATGATCTAATAGTATAATATAGTGTATTATAAACAACTGTTCGTTAGTCAACAGTATTATTTGACAGCTAGCGTTTACTGGCTCGTTACTGACTATGATAGGGTCGGTTTATCTTACGTATCGTTTATTTTGTTATTTTTGTAAATGAATGTGTTTGTTACGCGACACTTGACAGTTCTTGACAGACTACAATGAAACCATCGACAATATTCATAAATTTCGGCGTATTTTTTACGGGCAGCTACCGAATGTTTAATTTCTTTTATAGAACCACCGTCAGTAAACATTATTGACGGACCGTTAACCGTTCGGTTACCAGCACTGTAACGAAAGGGAAAAAGGTATGTCGTTTATAAAACTGGCCCTAAATATATTAGTGTTTAACAGAAATAATTGGAGATTTAAGTTGTAGTAGTTACTGATACATTATCTTCATCTTTATTTAGAGTAGTAAAATACTTTAAAAATTCAAAATTAAAAATTAAAAATAATTTATTTGCTGAATATACATTACTCAGTTGTTGTAAATTTAAATTAATTTAATTTAATACACGAGATCTTTTAGTTTTCGTTATTAATAGCATATTATTAATATTTACATATTTTATTTAGTAATCTCAATTTCACAAAACAATTTTAAAATCAATAAATATTATAAAAAAATTAAAAATACCGGTGGTTAGGGCTGCAGAATGAGGAACCTGACGATACGATGCTGTATCAAGATGTACCGCCTTCTATATCTGTCTCTTGATCCAGCCACCTAGTGAGAGCTTCTTAAAGTGTTGGTCGAGGTATACTTAGCTATCAGATCGTTCGTTCTTCAAGACGACTATTCAAGACAAAGATTTTATTATTTATCCTTTACACTTAATGTGTGAACTTAATTAACAAAAACAATTTAATTTAATTTTAATTTATTTAACAAAAAATTGTTAAATTTGTAGATAATGTATTTTTTATGACGTAAGGTATAAAAAAATGCAATGCCGGGAAGAATGCAAGTACGCAGCTGAACTCCATAATATAAACCTGACGATATTTTCTTTCATTGTATTGAGAAGGCAATATTTATCATTCCTGAAACACAAATGAAATGGGAAATCATTGCAGGCTTAATCAGGTTTCTGCCTGATCAATTATTAATAATAATAATTGAAGTGACGATATCATATTCTTGCACACTGCAAAGTTGACAGAGAAATCAGTTCTTGTCCTGTCACCCAGAGGCATAGATACCGCTGTGTCAGCCTTGTCAATTACATAGGGCCCACGGGATGCAGGGCCACCTGCGTGTATTACCAAAAAATCTTAATTACACCTTACATAAGGCCACCGTGAAATAACAGCACGTGTGCTGTTGTGTTTCGGTGAGTGAGTAACCTTCCCGATACCTTGATGCATAGTCGGCAGCGCACAGCACACCCTGTGACGTTGCTTGTATTAACGGCGACGGTAGTCTTATTTTTTCATTTGGGCAGCCCGTCTGGCGGCAGTAATCACCTCATTACAAAAGACCGCCATGAAATAACAGCATGTATGCTGTTGTGTTTCGGTGAGAGAGTAAGGGATGCCAGAGCCCATTTTCTTATTAATTTCCAATCTATACCCATCAAGTGGACAGTCCAGTGTGTTAGCTGACCTT
Source organism: Synanthedon andrenaeformis (assembly GCA_936446665.2). Classification (NCBI taxonomy): domain Eukaryota; kingdom Metazoa; phylum Arthropoda; class Insecta; order Lepidoptera; family Sesiidae; genus Synanthedon; species Synanthedon andrenaeformis. The sequence goes on along the minus strand of OW387781.2, from coordinate 2,965,787 downwards.
AACATAAAAAAATAGTTGTCCAAAATTTTATTTATTTTTTAGGTCGCTAAACTCAAAGTTTAGACTTTATCTAGGGTGCGGCCTACGATGTTATTAATAGCATTTTATTAATATTTTAGTGTTAAGAGTTTAGAGTTGAAATGCATTGCGTCTAAAAATTTGTAAACTTTTTTCATTTCTTTTGTAAAAAAATCTTTACCCTCCTTTCGGGCTACACCACAGTCAAGTCGAAGGACCCCTTCATAGAAGCCATGTATGGCTTCCAGGGCCCATATGGTAAGCTACGTCACTGCTGTCATCACTGACTATATGTGGCGGGCCGTGCCGAATGATATACCTGGGCTCTTGCGCAACCGGAAGATGGCAAGCTTTGCCTAAATCCGTAAAAATGGCGGGGTATTAAGTTCTCTTTAAAGATTAGTGAGATTAACGTAAGAAAGTGTATTTAGGGTTCCTGGTTTGGTAAGCACTTTGCATGCTATCATTTTGTGAAAGTAAGTAAGGTGACCGTTCAGCTAAACTCTCAGCCCAATTTTAATGCCTCACATCTATTTAGGGCCAGTTTTATAACGATCCGTTAGTTAAATTTTATATCAAATAGACGAAAAAAAGATCTAATAGTATAATATAGTGTATTATAAACAACTGTTCGTTAGTCAACAGTATAATTTGACAGCTAGCGTTTGCTGCCTCTTTACTGACTATGATAAGGTCGGTTTATCTTACGTATCGTTTATTTTGTTATTTATGTAAATAAATGTGTTTGTGACGCGACACTTGACAGTTCTTGACAGACTACAACGAAACCATCGACAATATTCATAAACTTCGGCGTATTTTTTACGGACAGCTACCGCATGTTTAATTTCTTTTATAGAACCACCGTCAGTAAATGTTATTGACGGACCGTTAACCGTTCGGTTACTAGCACTGTAACGAACGAGAAAAAGGTATGTCGTTTATAAAACTGGCCCTTAATGTAGCTGAAATATATAAACTATATATTATATAAACTACTATTTATCTTATAAAAAAAATTACAATCATAATACTTTATTGAAAAAGGTTCTTATGGAGAGAAAAATTAGACAATTTTTTTTTCATATGTTTTTTTTATGGCGTCAATATTAAATGCGAGCGAGACCGTGGGATACATCTAGTATAATTATAGTTTTGCCAATCATATCAGTTTTAAGTCGCATGGAGGCGTAATGATTAAATCATAGTGTGTGATATATATAAATCATACCTAGTCAAGACAGAGTACTTTTTAATACTGGCTGTTGCAGTATTCCCCCGCGTAACTTTTAAAATATAGCCTATGTTACTCGCTGATAATGTATTCGTAGTCTGCTATAGGTGAAAGAATTTTCAAAATTGGTCCAGTAGTTTTTGAGTTTATTCATCACAAACATACAAAAATACAAATCTTCTCTCTTTAAAATATTAGTAAGTATACCTATATATATATAGACATAGATATAGATTGGCGCATCATTTCTACGTATGAACGAATTTCGCATCATTACTGATAAATTTAAAATGTAGATTTATATCGCAATTACATGCGTCTTTAAAATACCTTACGTTTGATAAAATTATTGAGTCACAGAAATTTATTCATATATATGTACTCGCCATTTCGGCTGCGTTGAAATATATAAGATATATTGCCTTACAAAATATGTAAAACAATATAAAGCCTGACATTATACTTTTACCAAGCGTGGGATCTTTATTTTTAGATAGCCCTATTAGAATATTAGCCTATGTCCATCCTGAAATTCTATTGTAACTATTGGTGAAACATTTTTAAATTGGATGAGTAGTTTCGAAGATTACTACTAAGATTTTTCCTGGGCGTAACTACCTAAGTATAGTTTTGCCTATCCTTTTAGTAATTACTCGCTTAGTGGCTTGCCCCCACGATTAAATCACACAAAATGCACCTGAAGACAATAGCGAAGTCAAAGTTCTTTATTTATTTTGTCGCTGGTGGATATTGCATCATAACTGATAAATTTAAAATGTAGATTTATATCGCAATTACACACGCAAAGCCCGCCTTTGAAATGCCCGCCGTTTGATAAGATTTTATTTGGTCACAGGAAATTAAAAATATATTCACATAAACAAAAAGTACGGAAAAAATCCCCTAATATTCTTCGAAAAAAGAAAAATAGTAATTAGTATAAAATTGAAAATTTCTAATAAGATAATTTTTGACTATAAAAAAATGTTGATTTAAACTAATCCCTGGCACACAAATTATTATTGATTGTTTATTAAATTTTGAAGCTCATGTTTTTTTTTTAGCAAATATTCATATTTTTATTTTGAAATTAAAAATAATTAAAAAGTAAAGGTCATCAAAAATCCTAATGCATCATTATTCAGATGATAACACTTAAAAAGCGTACTTTTTTCATAAGTAAAGATCGTCAGACAGGCTAACGATTCACTTGATGACAGGTGGCTACTTCGCCTATTAACACATGCAACGCCACAGGTGTTGCAATAGCGTTGCTGCACTGTAGGATCAAGGATAAGGGATTAAATAGAAACAGGGAAATGGTTTCTGGCATCCGAGTCACCGAACCGTAAAATAATGGCACATACGCTATTATTTTACGGTCTTACTGCCGCTAGATGGGTTGCCCAAAGGGTTTCAAAGGTGGGGGTTTGTCAGAAACTATTAAAAAATAAAAATAAAGATGGGTTTGCTCTTGGCCAGCATGTAACCGTGTAGCGCCTATGATGGATTGAGGTCACTCAGAAAATACCTTTTCACGCGAACTTTGAAAACATTTGGGTTATATGAACCCAACACAGACGCCGGCAGGGAGATCCAAACCATGCATTTTAAAAGATATTTTAAAGCGCTTGGTCCAGAAAAGAGCGATTTTGACAAGATGGGGATGGAAACCAGCCCTACGTCTAAATGTATGATGGAAGAACTCTGAACTCGACCTGAACCCGGCCACGCTTCGCTGTGGCTCAGTTTAATAAGAATAAGAATAAGAACCGCTCATCCGATTTTAATTCTATTTTCTCTTATGGAAAGAGGTATAAAGTTTGCTTATATAAAAAGTGCACCAAAAGCGAAGCCGAGAGCGGGTCACTAGTTATCTATAAAACACTCTTCTGTTAAAATACACTTTTGTATAAAAAAAAACAAGTTTTTAGTTTAGCTATTTATTAATAAGATAATAAATAGTATTATTTAGGCAATAAAAGCTAAATTAGTAATGAATGTTATAATATACCTATCGCTAATGCTACTCTATTACCTACTACTAGAAATAGTATTACCAAATTACCACTATACATATACATATATATACCTATGGAATTTTATTGCGATCACAAATTAATGGTAAATAAATTGTATATTGGATATAATTGCAACTTGCACATGCAATCATAAAAAAATTAAAAATAAATTTTAGTATATAAAATTAATGGCTGATAAAATTAAAATTTGATTATATTATCATGATTTGATAACCATCCGCTAATAAAATTTGAAGGCGAAAAATCATAATAAGATAAAATTAATCAATAAAAAATGTATAAATACGGACGAAGTTTATCATTGATCATATCGTTAGTGTACAGTTTGCAGTGATCAAAACCACAAAATGTACGAAATAAAAGAAATTGTCTTATTTGTTGCGATACTTGCACGTGAGTAGAAATTCTTATATTTTTTACTGATTTTTGGGCAGGAACCATTGCAATATTGTAATATTGCAATATTTAACAGTAAGCGTTAAATAATTATTACAATAGTTAGGGCGTATTTCACCATCTGAATAAAGTATCAAGTTGGCTAACCGCCATTTAAAGTCACCGATAATAAAGCGTACGAGTTTAACCATCTTCGAGTAGCATTACTCAAGGGTAATTACAATGAAATTGAAACAAGATACTCGTAACATTTACTCGCCAATTAGCGTTACTTGAAAAATAACTAATCAACACTTTACTTGTAGTTGGTAAAGAAAACATTAAATAAATTTGAATTCTATACAATGAATGTCTTTAATTAATTTGAGTGCTGTTAACTAAGATTCTTAAGGCGCTTGGAGTCTTCAATGACGTTAGCCATCTGGGCCGGTAGTAGGTAGGGCCGCTACCTATAATACACCCGGAATTAGTATATTTGGATGTTTTGAATTATAATGTTGATTGATTTACATAAAAGCTATGTTGTGTTTAAAGTACAAAAGATTTTTAATTTTTTATCGTGTAAATATTTTCAATCGCAGCGCCGTACGTATTTAGGAGCAGTAAATTCAAGCAAAAAAAACTCTTTTTTGATTTTTGTTGTTTTTTTTTTTCATTTTTTTGTTAACTAAACTTTGATAATTCATTATTTTTTTCAAGCTTTGTGGTCTATCCACACCCATTTGATGGCACTAAGCGCCTAAGGGGACTATTAAAAGAGAACTACATCAATAAGTGCAAATAAAATATAAAAAAACTAAATAAAATAAAATATAAAAGAACGAAGTTATTTAATTATGAAACTTGTGTTAAAATTGCACTTTTTTTTTTCAGTTGCTCAAGCAAATGTTATAGAAGTGAAAAACTCCAGAGTGTATGGATCTTTCAATACATACTACTTTTATAGCGGGTAAATAATAAAATTATTTTTATATAGATATATTATTGGTCTTAATGCAAATTATCTATTTAATAAAAATCAATTGCCAGGACAAGCTTTGTACGAAATAAAACTTTTGGATTCCTCAGGAAAAGTGAGAAATCTGGTCTGAATTTCTTCAGTCAATATAAGTCAGACAGAATTATAAGGCGCGTACCTTGTTACCTTCTGTTAAAAGACTCTTAAGAACATTTATCAGGCGCCCAAAGAAACGCGGTTTCTCTGTATGTTTTATATCTATATCACTAATACCCAACGACTGTAATATACCAAGTTTTCTGTATGTATTTCGGAGTGGGATCTAAAAGTTGTAAGGGAATTTAGAAATTTCCCCCTCTGAACATCCTTAACTGCGCACTTATCTACACAAAAATTCACCCTGATTGCTTTACTAAAACAATAAGTTATAATCAGTAACTAACAGGTCCTTGTGTTTCGATGCAAATGGGTTAAGTTTGTTAATCTACAGTAGGTGAGAAAGAACTTCTCCGTAGTACAATATATAGCCTAGTTTTGAATTTCTCAGCAGAGTGCTGAGAGGATTAAAAGCTATGCTAAACCACAATGAACTCACTCTCTCCGTGGAAGATGCCATGTTCTTCTTTATCGTGTCCCGTAGACTAGCGGCGCTTTCTCAATATCCTGGTTGACGAAGGACTATGATCCATTGCCTCATACACATCACTAAGAAAAATCTTAGTCGTATCCATTTTATACAACTCTAATACTCTTCTCAGACACGAATCAGGTACAGAATTGTAGGCATTGTGGTAGTCAATCCAGGCTACTGAGAGAGTAGTTAGTACTGTTCCGCCGGACACGCAGAATTATTATTATTATTAATATTTTACTAGCTGGTGCCCACGACTTCGTCCGCCTTGAAAAATATTAAGTTGCCTATCCTGTGTCCCGTACGTCCAAATGTTTATCTACCAAGTAACATGAAAATCAGTTAATTCGTTTCAGAGTTATGGAGGAACATACATACATACAGAAAAAAATTCTAAAAATCGTCAATTTAAATTCAGTATCATGTATAGAGCCTATAAACACGATATCTCTGAAAACAAAGTAACTTACTCCATGACCGACCCTTACAGATTTATTATTAGTATTGATTATCATCAAAAAACAAATTATAAGAGCTAATATGTAATTCTTTTAGATGGTTCCATTAGCTTTAATATTTTGCAGGTCCTCGAGAAACCCTGTGATAATAACGAGCGGTAATATAGCAACAACAACACCCCCATTAGATGCTGGAAGAGAAACAGTTTTGTTAGTACACGATGCTTTAGGTTCACACGATTCCACCGTGAATTCTCATTTGCGAGACTGTGAGTAATCTATACAAATCTTCTTTCTTTCTTCCTTCAAATTATATATGTTTTGTTAAATTTTATTTTTATTGTAGCATTTCTGTCCACTGGCGATTACGACATTATCATAGTGGATTGGGCACACGTGGCAACTCTTGGAGACTCTATAGAAACAGCCCTTCCAACAGTTGCGCAGGATATAGCCAATGTTATAGATACGTTTGTCGCTGCTGGTACTGTCGCTTATAACACCCTACACATGATTGGTCTCGGTGATGGAGCACATTTAATGGGATTGGTGGGAAGACGTTTGGCTAATCCAGCCGCGAGAATAACAGGTAAAATTTCATTGTTAATATTTGAATAGTTTTTGATTTTGTTTTGTCCATAGTATGTAAAAGTATGGCATATTTAGAGCACTTGGTTGTGATTACAACGATAACAACTTCTACGTTATGATATTAGTCTCCCCTTCAAAATAAAGACAGCATGGGGTCCCTTAAAATCTGGTTTGACATTACAATGAAGTGGTGGAATAAAAGAATATATGCTGTTGTGTTTCTGTAAATAAAGGGTCGCCACAGATTTTTTTGCTCATCTTCTATCCTATCAAGGTCCGTAGCGCACTTTCTATTGCTTATTGCAATCTTTATGTTAAAAAGCGACTCTAGCCACCTACTGTCAACCTGCCTGGCGACCTTTAAATCAAAATATCTTTACTCCGTCAAGACAATAAATCACAACTGGGTTTTAAATTACTTTGTTATATTTTAGAGACCGCATTTCTAGTTTTCTGGAAACCATGTTATAGGATACTAAATGCTTTATACGAATGTTTAATTAAAAATATATTTCTTTTCAGGTTTGAATCCGACCGGTGGTAGGTGGGATACCAGTACTAATAGGTTGGTCAGCACTGATGCAGATTACGTTGAAACAATCAGGACTGACGTAAGCGGAAGTCGAGCGGTTGGCACGACACTGCGTAGTGGTCACGCTGACATCTACGCCAATGGTGGTACTAGCCAACCTGGCTGTTCGAATAATGCCTGCAATCACAATCGTGCTTATGAACTTTTTGCGGCGTCTTTGACTACCGGCGGATTGATAGCAAATCATTGCGAAGATTTGACACAAATGAATAGAAATAGATGCGTTGGCTTGACCATCGATCTTGGTACTGCTCAACTGATGAAATGGAGGTATATGAAATTTATTTATTTTTGTGAACTTTTAGACGATAAATTGTTTTACTCTATGATAAATACAAGTACACTTAGTATTAATATATACTAGCGCCTTGCCCGCGACTTCGCATGGATGCAAATTTTTATCGCTCTTACCATTAGTGAGAAAGTATCAAAATCCGTTGGGTGCTTTAGAAACAGCAGAAGAGGACTACGACTTTATTTTGTAATATGTAATAGAGATGTTTTATCATTTAAAAACTAAAAAAACCTATGGCCCAGCTTTGCTGTGCCTCAGTCTGACATTAATTTTAGGGGAGCAATATAAAGTATTCTAGCTGTGTTTTTCATGAAAAATATTTTTTCATTGTATAGCTAGTGAATGAACTTTATTTTTTGTTTTATACATAAACATACAGGTCAGATTGTTTACCAACTTAGAAGCACGCAACACATAAAGAACAATACGAGAAGCATTCGTTTTCTCATAAGTGATATTATACAGTATATTCTTAACAGTAAATATACGACAACTTATTCAACTGTAATATTAAAATGCAAAGTTTTATAAAATTTTCAAGTCAATTTATCAGATTACGTACCTGTCTTATAAAGATATACAGATAAATAGGTATATATCTTGCATTGGCATTTTTTAATGTTTTTTTTTTAATTTTCTTACAGAACCGGCATATTTAGAGTTAACACTGGAAGAGTATACCCATACGTCCTTTAAAGCGTGGTTTTTTTTTACAATATGTGTATAAAAAGATACAATGAAAAAAATAACCCAAATTATATGAGAATAAATCAATATAACTGAAATGCATTGTGTTTGTTTATTTTTTATATTTATATTACATACTCACTAGCTGTTGCACGCGACTTCGCCCGCGTGTCTTTATAAAATGCCTATATTAATCACTGATAATGTAGCTTTCTATAAGTGAAAGAATTTTCAAAATCGATCCAGTAATTTTTGAGTTTATTCATTACAAACATACAAATCATCTCTCTTTACAATATTAGTATAGAAGTATAGATGTAGCAGTTCATTGTTCAAAAAACGGTATGTACTTGTACAATGGGATCACACTCCTCCTCAATGTGAGGAGGGAGATATGAGCTATATATCATCACAAAATATACTGCAGCTAGACAGGACTTTACAAGTGTTTGAAGATTGCTTGTATTCTAGAATAAGCAAATTTGTATGTATATCACGAACTAATTCTTCACCAAAAAAACATTCAACTTGGGCTCGAATCTGCATTTAACATTTATATATTCAAACTGATAAGTTATAATTGCTTATAAAAGTAATAGTAATAAAAAATGCTAATCACATAAATCAAGGCTGAGAGGAATGTACGCTCAATCAAGTCTCTTTTCTTCTATTTATTTCATTATAAGCTTATCAATTAATTGTCACTTCCTGATCTGATGTTTAAGAAAAACTTCGTGAATTAAAGATTAAGGAAAAGAAAAGGGAATTGAGGAAACCCTTATCGTGAGGGAAGATTAGAAATCGTACAAGATAATGTGAAGTCACAACCAACTAATTAACAAACAAACAAGCCTCATGTACTGACAATCAGGATTAAGATTCCTAACACCTCTGATTAAGACTTAGAATAAAGTGCGTTATAAAAGAACAATTAAAATTACTTATAAAAGAATCAATTAAACAGTGAAAAGTTTGACTAACTTAAAACTATAGGCAGAAGAGTTTTTAAAAATTATTCTAAATCTATACTTGGTCTATTACTATTATAAAGACGAAAGATTTGTATTTTTGTTTGTAATGAACAAACTAGAAAACCTCGGGACCGATTTTAAAAATTCTTTCACTTACAGAAAGCTACAATATAACAAGGCGAGTAACACAGGCTATATTTCATAAAGTTACGCAGACGAAGTCGTGTGCATCAGCTATCTATACTAATATTATAAAGATAAAAGATTTGTATTTTTGTTTGTAACTAGCAGTTGCACAGAACTTCATCCGCGTAACTTTATAAAATATAGCCTTCTATGAATGAAAGAATTTTTAAAATAAATTAAAATCTGTGTGAGGCTGTGATTTCCTTTGCTTTTGGAGTTTCCCGAGAGCGTCAAAACCCTCAATTTGCAATAAAACTACTCGACTGATTTGTAGCCATGAGGATCGAAATAAAACGGACAAAAGATTTGTACGAGCTACTCTTCATTTTCCTAAATCCCGTCACCTTATGAAGGAATAGAACTAACAATATTTAAACCCGAGATCTTGCTGGGGACAGGGGAGAAACTATGCTATTATGGAGAGGAAACCTCACAAATATGGCACAGACACAAAAACTGTTTAAGTAGTATTGTTGTGTTTGTTTTGCTTGCCACTTAACACGTATGAATAGATAGATGCCTTTAAAAGGCTTTCCTTGAGAATTGGAACAGGAAGTACAAGCAAGCTTCTGTAGCAAACAAGTACAAAAACTTTGATGCGCCCGTTGGATGAGTGGTTTCTAGGGTTCCCGGGTTCGATTCACGGCAGGATCAACTTTGGAAATTTATGGGAATGTATGGGGCCGAAGGTGGACCCACGCTTACCTAACAAAAATATTTACTGTGTTCCTGCCGTAGACAAAAGCAAAAAAGCTATTTATTCTCTGATGACTGATTGATTGCAAATTGATTAATGGTTCTGATGACAAATTGATTAATGAAATCTAATTACGCGACTGATGCACCAGGTCAGGGACTTTTTTCGTTATTTTTTTCTGTTTTATAATCAGATATAGATGAGATAAAGGAAAAATAACATCGATAATAAAGATAATGCTTTCGTATAAATTATGAATCAATATTACTTTAATTATACTAATTTTTAATTTACGTATTTGGGCAATCATGTCTGGAGAAAAATACATTTATATACTAATCGCTTTGTTTTCGCGTGAGTACAATGTAGCATGTTATTTACTGTGTCATTAATACTATATTTTTACTGATATAAATTGTAAAGGAATTTATTTAAATATATTGCCTTGACTACGAGAGTCATTTTTACAATATAATCCTTTGTTTTTATCCTTTGTTATTTTTATATCCCAAGTTTATTATTTATGTGGACTAATAAATAATTCATGATTAAATTTAATTCACTATAATTTTATTATTTTTCTTGTGTCTACGTTTTATGATAGTTTTATACCAAAAAATATCGCCCCCTTTAAGGTAAAACTCACTAAGTGGAAAATTCATCAAGTAGTTTTGGTGATTTTCTTATTAACGAATCAAATATAAAGCAAAAATTTTAAAGGTTATCTCATTGAAGGTTTTTATGAATTTTAATATTTAAATAGTGATTATTTCATGACATTGGTTTTAATTAAAGAAGAACATTTAGTGAAACATATCATTTTTGAACAAAATGTCACCTTTGAGGGGACGATATATTCAATATTACATACATTTAATATTACTCAATTTTACAGTGTCAAATGGAGAATATTTATCACCAAATTATGGCTCAAATAGATTGGACATCGACTATGGTTTACTAAATAAAAACTACGTTTACAATATGTAAGCTTTATCTTTTATATCTTTATTTTATTGCATTTCAAAGTGAAATCCCTTCGTCAACCAGGAAATGGGCGGATCGACTTTAAACGCCTGCACAGATCTTCATGAATTATAGCTAAGGACGATCCAGATTACGTCAGATTTAATTCAGATTACGACAGAAACACACGTCATAACAGCACGTTTTTGCGTCGGGCGTCTCAGGTTAAAAATAACAACTAGTGTGCTGTAATGTTTTGGTCAGAGAGTAAGGATACCAGTTATCCTAATCCATACATATTTATTACCCTTTAAGAGCAGGCTCCACGAGTAAAATTCCTACGCTCGCTCCGCCCACGTCCCGCCACCCGAGAGTTACAAGTTGCTCGGCGGCTCTCTAGGATTTTTTTTAATATATCGCAAGATACAGCTTACGTAAGGTTGAATATTGCGTACATTATTTGAAGCATGATTTGGTATGCACTAGCTCGGAACTAAACAACGTAAGTCTCAAAATTGTTTTCGTTAATTATAGGAGTAAAAATAAACCTAAGTTTATTTCATTTTGACAATCACTGGTAAACAATGTTTCCTTGCTACGAGAAGTTTTTTGGCGATATAACTCAAGCCGTTTAGTAGAAAAATGTAATATTCTCCGGAAAAGGCGTCGATTTCGATAAAAAAATGTATCGAATGAAAAATCACCTAATTATGTTTCTGACTTGATAATCTACAGATAAAGGTCTCAATATATATATATGTAAATTCCACATTGATCAGATATGTGGTTGACTCAGCACATTTATTTAAAGTTCCCTTAGTTTCATAGAGCCTGGCCTTAATTCATTATGGTCGGCAACGAATATGCAACCTCTATGTATTGTCTGTGTTAAAAAACGACAGTATTCTGGTGACCTTTAAGTATTTAAATAGTTAAATAATTTTTTTTTAACATTTTTTCAAAATGCAAATTTTTTTTTTTTGGTTAAAATATAAAAAGAATTACAATGTTTACAGAGCGCACAATCCGCGAATTCCATTCGATCTGACCAGTTCCACTATAAGTTCAGCGCCGCTTTCTAGTGCCAGACACGCAATAGTTTTGGTACACGGACTACATGGGAGTTATCGAAATTTGTTTAATATCATATTAAAAGACGGTAAGGTTTAATTTCTTATCTCAAACCACACGATCTTCCATGAATATATGTGTCACTATAGCGACTGTGTACTTTTCTCTACCTTGAAATAACATGTGTTTATAACTATGATGTATATTCTATACATAAGTATTATAAAATCTCAACTTCGCTCAACGAGCTATCAAAAGGGCTATGCTCGGGGTTATGCAAGATTGAATCAGGAATAAGGAGATCCGTAGACGAACGAAAGTTACCGACATGACCCGGCGGATTAATAAGCTTAAATGGCAGTGGGGGAAGACTCGCTGACCAGTCTTTTTGGAAAATTATGGGGAGGCCTATGTCCAGCAGTGGACGTACTACGGCTGAGATGATGATGATGACTACTTATACTGTGATGTTTTGACCGCTAAACTACTGAAGCGATGTAAAAAGATATTTGATGTTGAAAATAGCGCGAACCCTGGCAAAGAAATACTGTTATGATTAAAAAAACTATTTGATATTTATTATTATTCAATATTTTAATTTCATATTGTTAGTAGAAAAAACGAGGAAGTTACTGGTGTAAAAAAAGCATATAATCTTTATTTTTCAGCAATATTTAGTTATGATACTGAAAATAAAAATAAAGATTTCGACATAATTGTGCTGGATTGGGAACATGTATCAACGCTAAGTAATGCCGAGGAACTAGTACCGCAGGTGGCTAATGCTTTAACAAATTTATTACTAGAATTATTTTCTTGGGACCTTGTTAATCCTCATCGTCTTCACCTGGTCGGATTTGATAATGGCGCTCACATAGCTGGAATTACTGGCAGACAATTAAATGGAACCGTTGCCAGGATAACTGGTAAGGATTTGGTTTTTTAACTTATTCGCCAGAAAATACTTGACGACTCTCTAGTTCATGACTAGCGAAATTCAATTTCTGGCATAGTCATAATTTGTCTAATATTTTGGTCATTGCTGTTATAATTCAACTTCCAAAAATTATGAAATAAACACTGTATTATATACAATTTTATAGTGCTTAAATTAAAATCATATAGATTCACGATTTTTTAGAAGAAGAATTTAAATTTATAAAGAAGACTCGGCATCGTGCCTCTGCTCTTAGCATCTAGCTGCTTTCTAAGATGCCTTTCAGGTCGTCTGTCCACCTGCTGTTAAGCATATTGTTGTTATTAAAACTGTGATTTATCATATTTCTTAATTTCAGGTCTCAATCCTTCGAAATTAAATTGGTCTAAAAATCCACTACGTTTGTCTCGTAATGATGCACCTTATGTTGAAGTTATTCACACCGATGTGTTTAGCAACGACTCTCTGGGCATCCGTGAAGCTTTGGGTCATGTCGACATATATTCAAATGGCGGTGTATATCAACCTGGCTGTTTTACTAACACATGTCGCCATGAACGTGCCTGGGAATTATTCGCTGCGTCTTTGACACATCCAGGCACTTTGGTTTCGAATCGTTGCAATACGTTGAACGAAGTCTTAAACAGTCAGGAAGGTTGTAAGGGTACATCGCTAGAAGTGGGTGGCAGTGATCTGAAGAAGTCAGAGTAAGTATATTATATCTAAAATAGATTTCAAGATATAATAACTCTCAAATTTATTACATGTACCTATCTCGGAAACGGCTCTAACGGTTTGGACAAAATTTAGATAAGGTTTTTTATTTATTTATTTATTTATTTATTTTTTAATTATTTTTTTGTATTAAATAAAATGTAACCTATATAGTTGTAAAAAAAAAACTGAGCGCAGATCGGTAGCTCAGGTAGGTACTATAAAAACTTTAAACTGGCAATTCATATAAGTAATTCGTGTATCACGGAAATACCAATAACTTAAATTTAGATAAGGTATTGCTTTTTAACTCTCCTATGTAGTTGTATTAAATAAAATGTTACCTATATAGTTGTAAAAAAAACCGAGCGCAGATCGGTCATCTTTAAATGAGCAATTCCTGTATACTTCGAAACACACTGGAGAAAACGCCAAAGAAAGTTATAGTTTCTTATACTTACATATTAAAGATAGTCAAGTATAGGTACATCTGTAAATGATAGCGATAACTTTTAGACTTTTAGAGACAATTAGATATAACTAAAGAATTGTAGCAGCAACATAGAAATATGCATTGGATAGTAGATTGGATAAGATTAAAAAAGAGGCTAAGGACGCCAGACGGGCTGCCCAAATGAATGCAAAACTATTCCCTGTACGCCCTGCCACTACTTCACAGATCCAGACTAGCTAGAAGCAACTTAGAAAAGTTCATTTCCAATGTTGACTCTGCCCCGAATCGAACCTTGGACCCCGGAGACAGACCGTTAAGGCTAAGGCTAAGGCAAACCCTAACCACTCATCCAACTGGCCGTCTTTAGTTCTATAACGGGTATAACTATAGCTATAGTGGCATCAAAAACATATATCTTTTTAGTGAACTCTAACAATAATGATGTTTTCTTTTTTAGATACGGTTTGCATCGCGTTAATACAGGAGCAGTGTACCCCTACGGTGTCTAATGATTTTATGTTTTAAATTTTTAAAACATAAAATTTTGATTTTTGGTAATAAATAAACAAGATTTTTAGGCAAAAGGTGTTTTTTTTAATTATATTAAACTACTAGCTGATGCACGCTGCTTCGTCCGCGTTTAAAAATAAGAAATATAACTGACAAAATATGTGAGCAATATAATGTCTGACATATTAATTATTTTGAAATTCTTTTTTAGATGAATTATAAACATACTTTGTTTGCAAATTTGTACTTCGATCTTTCGACCTTCGTGTACACGGGTGTGTATGTATTTACATAGCGAAGGCGTAGTTTTAGCGGCATAACTCTGCCGTCTACAGGGCCTCTATCTTTAGTTCTTATTTTATCTGAGATTTCTAAAGAAAGAAATAATATCTAGATTTGGTGTTATTTAATGCTTCTCTAATTATAAAGCTCCGGCATAAATCCATTAAGGAACTAAATTGATTCTAATCTAATCACACTACACTAGTGATTAATATGTCACTATTTCCGATAAATGTATCGGACAATTTTATTAAAGAACAAAATTTTACTAGGAGGATTCCGGTGATAACGAGCACAGTTTAACCAATGCATATGGATTAACTTTTAATAGTCAAACTTTTGAGGTACCTACTTAACAAGTAAATTTAAATTTTCTCAATTGGTATTCCTTACTGCATTCGAGTAACTTCATCACATTTAATTATGTCCTTCAAAGAAAGAAGAAATCTTGCTCCAACAGACACTTATTGTAATATGTATTTGTATATACCATAATAATTTATTCATGAAAAGCATCACCAGCAAAACTCAATCTGTGACAAAAATCACTGCACTGTCTTGCAGCTCAGGGTTTGTCAGTAACTGATTAAGTTTATATGAAAATAATTACATTATTTATACTATTCATATTCTTGTCTCGTTTAGCTTTTAGTAGTGGAGGGCACACTTCGTTTAGCATTTATAATAGCGATGATGAGCCGACAGCGTAATGCAATAATATGCATTAAAGTGTTTGGCCTCCAATTTTCGGATCGCAGCAAGCAAGGATGTGCGACAAAGAAGCATTAAGCTTACTGTAAAAAAGGATGCATTTTTTTTAATTATGAGCATATTTTAATAGGCAACATAATCACGATTTATTTTCTCATAAATAACAATTGATAAAATATACTTTTCGCCTGGTAAGCAGATGTGTGAAGGGCGACCTCTCTTTGGATCTTTGACCTTATGGTCTAACATGCAATACGACAGATTTCAAACGCCAATACGAAGGTCACATAAATTACCTATCTAATAGTAATGTCATGGGGATCTTTAATTTTTTAAATAGTGAATTGCTACCTTTTGTGACCGTTATTAGGAGTAAAGTCGTTTAATACGAGTAGATACCTATATAAGCAGTTATTGGCATGCATTGGCAGGTGTCACCGAAACAACGTCCAACAGAGAACCCCAGTGCTTGACACTGCAGAAGACATTGTATTGAATCGCAACCACCTGTAATTCAATATTAGTGTTCAATTATGTACTTTATTATGTACATATTAAGGCCTTTTCCTCTATTCACATCGCTCTCATTCACACTTGTAGCTTAGCTTCTAGCCCAGTATTGTACAGAATCACCTGATAATCACCTATTGTGAGCGAGTTGTCTAGTGAAATAATAGGTCAAAATCAAACATGATAATATGAGGTAGGTAATAAGTAAAAAGCGGCGGTGAGTAAGTAGTCCATTAATTCAGTCAAATTAGTAAAATCATTAATTCGTGGTAAATAATTCGTGTACTTTTGAAAATTGGTACAGTTATACCTTGTGGTATCCAGATGAAAATATTAAAAGTCTTCAAGGGTGGGGGTGTGCTGAGGGTGTAGGGGAGGTGGAAGAAAACTTTTTTCAGGTTTTTGCTCATATCACGAATATCTCTACGAATAGCATTATAATTACTTCTGACAAAAGTTTCACATAAAAATTTCTACAAATTTGGATATATTCATTTTTACTCTATGATCAATATTTTAGGAGCTACAGGCTGTGTAAGTTAACAGAGAGTAAGTTGTGTAAGATGCTGTTGTTGGGAAGATGTTGATTTAGTAGTTCTTCTAATGGCTCTATCACCACTAGCGAAAATTCTTTGTCAATCCAGGAAAAGGGAAAGTGGAAACCAAGATATTTTCGTAAAATTAACGCCACCCCGGGCGAAAATTGGATAAGGGTCCAAAAATTGCACCCTGGGCGAAGCCGGGAGCGGGTCGCTAGTTTTTTATATATTTGCTGCTTTGTTGAATATAATATATTCATTAATCCTTTCAGTACTCATCATTACCCATAAAAAAATTAGCGAGGCTATATATCTATTATAGTTGCGGCATAGGCTATAGTCTATTAATATAGTTCTATTTTTATTCACAAAAGTTTCAAACCAATTAGCGGCGATTCAAAATGTCTCGTCATTAATTCGCAATCGACTTGCTTGTAAAAAAATGTTTATGCTCACCATTTTTGTCATTCAAAAATTAAAGTTTTTGCATGACCACACATATAAAAGCGAAAAAAAAAAAAAACCCGGTTTGAGCAGCATTTTGTGTGACATTACAATATAGAACTAAATGTTCGTTTAATGTTTCCGTTATCATTATATATAGGACGTGAGCATGGCTGCAATTGAGACTTCACCGTACATAATCGCCTTCCAGGTTTGTAAATCTGCCTATTGGCACTATAGGGCACTACATAAACTGTAATAGCAATGCAATCTCTCTGTATTACTGGCACTGTGAGTACATTCAGTTTGTATATATGTACAATATACAAACCCCGGGTATATACAGTTTGTATATACAATGAAGTCCCGGGCACCAGTTAGTTTATAAATAAATATAGGTTATTGTAACGATGTTTACTCAAAGTTGCTATACGGTGAACGGTAAATGACCTAATGTTTGATAAGACCAGTTTAAATGGTAAGTCGTGTGAGACAAATACATAGTTATAATAAAATCATTTATCTGAGTCAAAACTAGAAAGCTGAAATTTAGAACATTTTATAACGTAAGCATTCGCTAAGAAAGGATTTCTGAAAATTTCAACTCCATGTGAAGCCTTGGGCGAATCGCCAGTTATTGACATAATAAAGTGAAATATGCAAATTTTTCCATTAGTGAAAACCACATTAATAAATTGGGTAGAAATAAATAATTGATAAGCCGATTTTAAGCCTTCTCTTGTAGCTAAATAATAAATAGTGAATAAAAATTCCATTTAGTGCATACATTATACCACTTATACATGTCCTTATTGTATGTATACATGTCCTTATACATACAATAAACAATTTTAATTTCCCATTACAACGTAGAATTTTATTACCTACAAGGAAAAAATAGATTAAATATAGTCGGTTTTTGTATAATTAATGCCCTATTAATGCTTCAAATATTAATACAAGAATATTTTCTTTAATGTAGTTTGTGCTGGTTAGAGGAACGTACAAAGGCTTCGATTCCCTGCAAGGCTTCCATGGCCTGATCTCCATACAAAACTCATTGATATCAATTTTGAACTAAGTATCATTTTTAAAGTGAAAATTTTTGACCGAGCGAGCCTTGGGAGAAGCCTACATCTAACAGTGGAAAGACACCAGCTGACGATGGCTATGACGATGATGAACTTATGGATTGATTATGATACTAATCCCAGAGAAAAGATTGTTATTGAGTATTGAAATAGCGTACTAGCTTCTGAAATCATGAGCTGGACTGCCAGCCTGCCTGGTTTTAAATTAAAATAAGTACATTGCTAACGTACTTCTTTCTTTTTTAGATTATTAGAGTTAAATCACCAAGCGGGTATTACTCGTAATAAAATTTGGCATAAGAATTGTTTGATCAAGTCCAAGATACAAGCCCCTGTTAGGCTTTGAAGTAAACTAAACCGTAAATGAAACCTAGTATTTGATATTTTTTTGTGTGTAAATTACAGAGCGATGAAAAAACAAGCGTGATAAATTGTTTTAAATTGAAAACTCGATACGAACAATTCAATAAATATCGTGTAAATAGAGAAGCTGGCCGCGTCTTATCGATATTTAATTTCATTTCGCAGTTACATACATGGGTGTATGTTTAACCTTAGTAAACAAAAATGAAGTGTCGTGCGTTTGCCATATTTATTGTTGCTTTTATTCTTGCCACAACAGTCTTTGAAGGTAATACATATTTGTTTGGTTGCATTAATAATAATTGAAATTCGTGTCCAGTGTGTGAATTTTCTAGATTATTATTTTATGAGAATCGCCGACGGATACCTAGCTAACCAAATATTTATATAACCAGTGCAACACATATAGATGCCGCCAATTGTGTGAGACAAGTCAAGAAAGAAGTCAAGAAGTATTTGTGTTTTATTTTAATTAATTAATTATTTTACTTATGGTTATCTTATAGTACGTTACTGACCCAAATAGAATAACGGGTAAGGGATAAAATGAAAGGATAGAGGAATGATATTAGAATTACAAGGATAGAAAGATTAGACTATTTAAATTTAAACACAACCACTTCCTGATTTGGTCATACTTTTATTCCTGAAATGTTCTTTACTTGGTTAAGTAACTGCCTCACGACTCACGATAGAATTATATTTACATCAAGCTGAAACATTAAAGGGCAGAATCGTTCTATCAGCTATCTATACATATTATAAAATTAAGTCTTTCTCCGCTAACTTCTTCTAAACTACCAAATGGATTTTGCGATAAAAGCGATAACCTAGGAAGGTTAGTGTATGCAATGGTCTATTTCATATAGATCTACTAGTTTAGTTTAAACTTAGAACTAAATGGAATTTTTTCCATCTAGTTAAATTACCAAAAAAAAAAAAAATTGCAGCCATACAAAGCCGGAGGAGTGTCATTAGTAAGTGATAAAGTTATTATTGTTTTAGGTGTGCAGTCGTATTTCAACTTATCTCGCGGATGCAAACAAGATTGTAAACTAGTATGTCGAATGAGAGGCTATCAAGACGGATATTGTATGAATAGAGTATGTAAATGTCAAAAAAAATACAGAAATTAAATGTCAATGTTGATCAGTCAGATCGCAAGGATGGATATTGTTCATAAATAAATTGATCATAAACAATTGAATTTTTCATCTCAAAAAATTCGTTTCCCCGAGACTTCTTATTGAGTATCGACATGGGGGGTCTGCGACACGTTAGGTCGCTATCAAAAGTTAGTTTTTAAGTTGTTAGTTTAGATTTATCGAAAAAAAATAATTTCAACTATATCCACCAGATAAGCAATAATGCTTTCGTCAAACTGAGTGGATATGTTGACAGATTTTTCGCAAAAATATAGATTAGTTCCTCTTTGATAACTAACACTCCAAAAATCATCATTGAAGTCGGATCATTTCTACAATGTAAGGACCCTTCTAACTGAAATGCTTTCCTAGATTTGAATATTAGCTCGAAAATGAAGGTCGGATAGTACCTAATTAAAATGTTAAAACAAAATTTAATTTAATGCAAAATATATTATTATTTTGTGCTTAATACTTTAAGACCCAGGCACCCTGATATCACTTCAGATAGTGATCTTAATGGCTTAGAACACGACGACACTTGACACTAGACACTCAGTGTATACATCGACTGTCTGTGTGTGTCCACTGCCACGACACTTAGTTGCAGATGTAGTTTCGGTGTCGCTCAGTGTCCGTGTTGCAGCCTTAGAGACAGGACGTGCACGTGCCTTAGAGACAGCCTAATACACTAGATGTATACACAAACGTCGACACAAAAAATTGCTTACCGTGTGGACGCAATCGACACTAATGTCGACATTTGTATCAATATTACGCTAAACATATCTTGGAATTCTAACGGAGATTGTGATTTGTACTCTAGCATTTTTGTATCATGGATTCTAATCTAATCACTCATCACTAGTGATTCAGATGTCACTATTCCTGATAAATGCCCGATACTATGATTCCGGTGATTATGAGGCAATTAACCAATGATTTCTCAGTGTCTCAAGACAAAGGTTTTCGACTAATGTGTGTTGCCGGTGATGACATATGGCGCTGAACGTGGTCTCTAACTATGGGCCTCGTAAGGAAGCTCAATGTCGCTTAACGAGCTATGGAAAGGGCTATGCTCGGGGTTACACTGTGAGAACGAAATGAGGAGCTCCATAGACGTACGAAAGTTACCGACATAAGCCGGCGGATCAGTAAGTTGAAGTGGCAGTGGGCAGGGCATATAGTACGAAGAGCCGACGGCCGCTGGGGCCGGAAGGCCACGTACCAGCAAGCGAAGCGTAGGACGTCCACCCACAAGGTGGACAGACGACCTAATAAAGGCCGCGGGTCAACGGTGGATCCAAGCTGCTTCTGACCGGTCCTATTGAAGAGTTATGGGGGAGGCCTATGTCCAGCAGTGGACATCCTGCGGCTGAGATGATGAACCAATGATTTAAAATTTCACAATTGGCATTCCTTACTGCAGGCAAGTTCGTTCAATCATAATTATGTCTCCTTCAAAATAAAAAAAATCTTGCTCTAACAGACATTGTATTGTAAAAAGTATATACATTATATTGTAGTATCATAAATTATTATAATAATTTATAATTGAAAAGCACATTTTTTTATAAAATAACACTCGCAGTTTCCATCGCGGCAAGTTCCACCAGCATAATTCAATCTGTGACACATATAGCTCTCTATAGAAAGATTTCAAACATCAATTAATATGAAGGTCATATATCTATGGTACGTATGCAGTCGGGATAAGAAAAACTTCGTAATATTTTTGGTGCCTAAAAACTCGTAGAAAAATCGATTTTTGCTGCGAGCGTGATTCGAAATTCGAACACCACCATTTGGAATTATTCGGCGCAGAAAAAAGACCATTCTTCGTTCAGAAACTCCCCAACTAGCAAAATAGCGTCATGTAAAGGGTACAATAACGTTTTATATTTAACTTTCAGCCATATGAAAATGGTTTTATAATAGTTTTTTATACGTAAATATAATGCAGGTTTGGGCGCAGATTATATAACATTTAAAACGTGTAAGGGTCGTTTTGCGGTCGCCGTCAACGACAATTACTTTGAGTAAAAATCACGTAGACATTGTAAGTTTAACTAATAAGGTTTGTAACAGATAAAATTATATGAATTAATTATATGAATGTAAAGAAAGCTGTGGAAGAAAGTGCTGGAAAATAAAAAGCGGTGACAAAATACTTATGGGAATTTAAAATTTCCGATGATATGATGGTTATCTTTGTTAATATTTTAATGGGCCTTCATAATATTGGTGTTTCAATATTGTTTATAAAAATAAAATACATTAATTCTCATCAATAGTGTCCGCCATATTGCCAATAGATATCGAGCGACTGCATTTAGACATGTATATAACTATTGGTCATATACATGATTTTATACAATTTATGGCGTCCACCATGACAGTTGCAATAAGGGTTCCCTTGGAAAATAGAAAAAACCTTTGTGTATAGTCATGTGAATACTTCTGGTTTTTTTTACAGGGACATCATGGTGATACTGTTATATTTTAACGTTGATAAGTTTTTAACAAAAACAGACTTAAAGTTGCTCAAATACTTAAAATGGCCATGGGATTTTATTAATTCTAGACTACTTTTCTTGTTTGTTATTTAAAGTAGGTACTGGCAGCAAGAAAAAATTTTGCTCTTGTTGAACAAATAACAATTTTTCAAGTCGTTAAATCTTAGTACCCTTTGAAACTAATGCACTAAGCAGACAACTGACAAACGTTTGAAATAAAATCTTGACATAACTGATAATTGTCCTGGTGCAAAAAATGTCGACTTTAAGGCGACGAACCTTTTCTTACCCCGACTGTACACAATCATGGGGATCTTTGATTTTCTAAAATTATTCGTAGGAAAGTCATATAAGGTATCAATTTTTACCTTTATGTAACATGCCAGTGCATTGGCAGGTCTCACCGAAACAATTTCCAGCAGCAAAACCCATTGCTCTACACTGCATATCACATTGTATTGGATCGCAACCAACGATTGAGTTGTTTTCTTCGTGACCTGTAATTTAATATTAAAGTATCAATTATGTAATTTATTTGAACATATTAAAGTTGGTTTCCTGAACGGCAGGGCTACCGCACCAATATTAAATAGTTTGTAGTTACGAGTTTTGTAACTTTAGATTTTTGTAAATATTTTTTTATAAATATTCTATCAAATAAATGAGTCAAAGTATGTATCAGGCTGCAGCTTTGTTGAATATGTATTTATCAATTTTCACTATTAACTCAAAAGCAATAAAACATTAATTTAGCGCCATCGTTTTCCTAATACACATTAGGTATTCCTAATACCTAATGTACATTCCTAATACCCTACTGAGATTAGCTTGCAAAAACCCATAGACAAACAGACAAAAATCCAAATTTTTGACCTCGGTAACATAAGTTACTCAATAAATAATTAGAATTACTAGCTGAATGACCAAATAATAAGAGGCTGATTAGTTTATGTAACAGTTGGTTCCTAATAAATAAATATAATCTAAAATAATATAAGAGGGATAAATGGGGAAGATTTTTATATATAAAAATTGTACCCCGGGCGGAGGTGCGAGCGGGTCGCTAGTTTCGTATAAAAACTTTCAAAAACTCCTAAATATAAGGCATTTTTTTATTGGCTTTGGTTAAAAATATCCTCATTAAGAATAACGTGACGGTTGCCTTTGCCTATAAAATAAAGTTGGCTCTTCTTCGTACGGAATACTAAAGAGTTGAGTAATTGTCGGCTGCCTAAGTATTTAATTTGTGGTCCAATTTGCTTAGAGCGAAAACAACTTTGTTTTTCCTTACACATTTCTTATTTTGTTAGCAAAAGTTACTCTAACTAAGAGAATCATTATTCATACCCATTTGTTGAGTTTGTCACGATTTTTTATCGAACAGGAATATTCCTATTAATTAATTAAGCATTGCCTACAAATCATGATAGGCCCGGGTGTTATTATGATTTTAAGGTCCCGTCGCCAGCCCAGCATCGGGGTAGATGAGATCAGAATAGACGATCAAGTCCACCTGTCGCGTATTACCTACGCGATAAGATTCAAACTCGTGAGAGTGTGAGTTGAAAACGGGTAAGTTTGCAATATATTGAAAATTATTAGAAGCCTCCGCAACTCATTCAAACGTATCGTGTATTACCTACGCGATAAGAGTCAAATTCGTAAGTGCCGTTTGAAGTGCAGGTAGATTTATAATTTATTATTACTTCCGAGAAGAGCCGCGGCAATTTTTCTCGTCACTTCACTTCGCTAGTGCGGCCGAACCAGACAGACGTATATTTACAGTGTGACTAAATTTGGTTAGTGATTTCCATTTTTAACTATATTTCTTGTGCCTATTTATTTGTGTACTTTGTTACCAGTGTTTTAATACTATAAAGCCATGTGTAATGATCGCTGCAGCGGTCATTACATACAGTCATACAGCGGTATTTTGTGTTTTTGATGTGTAACCTCTTTGTGATCGCTTTCGTTGGAGTAAACAGGAAGCTGGGATTTATAGAACGCGCGCTATTTGATTTGACCAATGATCGCGCGCGGACGTCACCGCAGTATTGCAAATTTATAAGTCGGTGGTCGGTTCTCCATATTATGTGTTCTGCCCATTGCCGCTTCAACTTAAAAATTCGCCGGGTTATGTCGATGACTTTCGTATGTCTACGGATTTCCTCATTCTGATTCGATCTCGCAAAGTAATCACGAGCATAGCTATCTCCTTAGCTTTTGAGCGATTTTAAGCTTTCTTACGAAAACTATAATTACATAACTTGTAAAAACGATGGTTATTATGGTAAAGTTCTGAACGGTAGTCTCTAAAAATAAATTAGAAGAAAAATATTTATTTAAAACAAAATTTAAATAATTCGTCAATCACATTATGTTTATAATAAATTGTGTATTCTTTGATAAATTTTATTAACGTATACATTGACATCCCTTGATGGTACAATGGCCCCCATTTTTATAACCGCTCTGCTTACATTTTGCAATACATTCATAGAAGACGCATCCATTAGATAGTGTCATGAAGATTGTGTCTCTACGTTGCACGAAATGGCGTGGTTATGAAAAAAAATGACAGTCATATTGGTCATAAAATTGTTTCTTTCTTTTCTGTAGATTATATTGTTATATTCTAAGATTATAACAAAAGCACTAGACCTAGTATGGTTAGGATAGGACTACAAGAGTAAAATTCTGAATACTCAGTCCAATGCTAACTTTACCCCAACCACCCTGTAACCGGTAAGTTAAACGCCAACTTTACGTGGTAGTAACCAACCACTGTGCCGAATGGCTATAATAGTTAACGTAGCCAGAAAGTCTGGTGGTAGTGACCACCATCAATAAATAATATGAGTAAAAACGCTCTTTCACCTGTAATTTTTTTTACAAAATATTATAGGTCAAGTGGGTCAAGTGTGCGCACTTAAGCTTTGAAACCTCTCTGAAACGAAAATTACAATCTAAATGAAACCAAACAGTATTCATTAGTTAGACTATTTATCAATCAACAATTTAAGTATGAAAATAATCATCTATAATGGCACAAAATTTTTAAACTTATAAAATACAAAGATAGTCAAAATGCGTACACTTACCCGAGTAGGGGGGTAACTGTGCGCAGTAGTGGGGGTAAGTGTACGCCACATAAATCAACAACATTTTGAGTTTTGAACATACTTAAGAGCTTATTATTTTAACTTAAATATCCTAATAATGTTTCAGTAACGATTAAATGGTAAAACAAAAATCAAATAAGTACCAACAAATGAGACTTTTTTACGTATTGGAATATTTCTTGTTCTTGAGCCCTTGTAAATGTTGGAAAATATCTTCCCATACCCTCCGCTGCCTTTCCAAGTTTAAGGCGTTTTCTCAAGGTACTCTCTTTTAAACTTGTGAAGCAGGTTTGGCATTTAGTAGCACCTTTCACAATTAACTCTTTGGCAGCTTCTAGCTGTTCATCCGTCGCCACACATCTGTCGGGAGCCTTCCGTTGGTAATTTCGAGGCATTTTAAATAAATATTCTGGATTCTGAAACAAAATATTGCAGTATTTACAATTGACCTTACATAAAACAAAGCAAAAATATTCAAGCGCGGTAAGTGTGCGCGCGCACACTTACACGACAAGCTTGTGCGTACACTTACCCCGCCCATCAAATTGAGACTTTGGTCAAAATTGTTAATTATTGCGTCATCCAAGAAATTGAAACACTGTCAGTTTTAAAACCTAAAAATATGCAAATATCGATGGCAATTACAAGATTTTATAAAAGTATACACAACTACAAAAGATGACACTGTAAGTATGATAAAATATCGTAAGAAATTAAGCAAAATAATTTACTTGCCTGCAAATACAAAATGGCTCGCGGCCGGTCGCTGACGAACGAGCACTTTGTTGGACATCATGGGGAGTACTGAAGAGAGGGGATACCGTCTCTTAATTATAAACGGTTGTCGAGGTACTTAGCGTGCGTACACTTACCCGCTGCGTACACTTGACCCACATGACTATAGTGCTTTGTACAAAAAATTGCTTTGCAAGAAAAAACAAACAAAAAAATATTAATTTATTTATTACTTTCTTGTTTAAAAAGTTTCTAGAAAAAACTCATTAATTATTTAAAACCAAAATATTTTATTTAGCATAAGTTAATCATTACTCGTAGTTCATTAATCACATTTGTTTATACTGAATTTCGATTTCGTTGATAAATTTTTTTAACGTAAACATTGACACCCGTTGATGGTACAATAGCCTCCGCTCTTATAACCCCTCTGCCTACATCTTGCGATGCATTCATAGAAGATGCACCCGGGAGGTGGTTTCACGAAGATTGTATCTCTACGTTGCATGGAATGGAGTGGTACTGAAAAAAATTAAATGTCATAATCGTATTATTTACAGTATCGTATGCTTGTACCGGTTCCAATGGCTGTAACTGACTGTAAAGTGGGGTGGTTTTAGGTACTAGGGTTTATACTATAGCAA
This sequence comes from Synanthedon andrenaeformis, assembly GCA_936446665.2. NCBI lineage: Eukaryota > Metazoa > Arthropoda > Insecta > Lepidoptera > Sesiidae > Synanthedon > Synanthedon andrenaeformis. The sequence goes on along the minus strand of OW387781.2, from coordinate 2,939,277 downwards.
CCATACTGGGAATAGGAGCGATGTTCATAGTCATTAAATATTAAAGAAATTTTTTGTCTCCTTGCGAACTAGGGTTACAAAGCAGTTATGATCTTGGTTCGATTGTTGAGCTTCTGAAGAGATAAACGATGTATTATTACAATACTTGAAGAAATGTTAAGTTGTATAAGTTCATATAAAATATCGGCAGAAATATATTGTAAAAAATATATAGGTATTGAAGCTAGTAAAAAGCAAGACAATAAGCAATCAAATAAGAAAAAAAATGGATTCCGCTAACTACATAAATTGCATTGGACTAGTTATGTTTCGGTTTATAGTTTGACTGTCAGAATATATAATCTCATATCCTTATTCTAATTCCCAATTAGACTTGTTTTTGCGATATATACGATGGCAGAGGGTCATCCCATCTCTAAGCTTCATGCTATTCTTCCACACATCACATAATTTACACATAGTTTTTTTAGTGGCGAATTAACCTCGTGGTAAACTTACAACAAGCCAGTAAAATTATATTACTGCTGAGCAAAAAAAAAAATGAGAAATAAATAATACTAACCATTTTGTTCGATAGCAGCAGTAGAAATAGCCACCAAAACGAGAGAAAAAATTAAAATCACAGATAATGATTAAAAGTTCTCCAACTGATTATGTCTGACTCTGTGAACTTAATTTATACCACCGTTTTATACCCACGAACCTGTTGTAGAAAGCGCATACGAGTCCACCACACGAACTCTAATTTTATATATCAATTTGCAATGTAAAATACATTGCTGCAGTAATACAGTTCTGATTTAAAACTTGAAGCTTAAACAAGCAATGGTTTGTGTGCATTTGAGTTTTCACGTTAACTTGTTTAGAGTGAATAAAAACTGGAGCTGGAGGGAATACCCTCAGACTGGAATCGCGAGTAAGACTTATCAATATAATGTTTTATCCCGTATTTAATAAAGTTTAATATTAATTGGTTTCGCAGAATTCATCCAAGAATGTTTACTAAATGCGGGAGATAAGTTATCCAAGCCATTGTGCTGTTTGCACAGTCTATTTCTGAGAAGCCACTACCTACAGTTGTGGCAATATTTGATCACTGACATTGCACGTAATAGAATTCTCGTAATAAAATTTTTGTTGTTATCACAAATAATATTCCTTACATAGTATAAATTTAAGTCGTTTTCCGCGTCTGTCTGTCTGTCTTTAAACCACGCAACGGATTTTGATGCAATTTTCACCGTCAATTAAATAAAAGATAAACATAAAGTAGAAAAAAACATAGTCGCTGAAACTGTCCGCGTCTGTATGCTTCTCCGCTAACTACTTTTAAACCACCGAACGGCTTATGATACGGTTTTCACTAGTGGAAAGGGGGATAAACGAGAAATTCATGTATTTTAAAAATTGCACCTCTAGCGAAGCCGGGAGCAGGTTGCTAGGTAATTCAAATCGGTTAAGCCGTTTCTGAGATTAGTGTGCACAAGAAAACATACAATTTTTTTAATCCAGTATTTTTTTTTGGAAAAATACAGACGGCTCGTTTACGATTTTATTATATGTATAGATAACAAATATGTGAGTGAGATTGTTAGTGGTTATAAATTCACAAATTAAAATACTACTATATATATATACAATAAACATTCTACTGTAACCCTAACCTAGAAATTTCTTAAACTAGATATGTTATCTGCGCAAAGTTTTATTTGCTTACACGGATTCATTTCGTCTCTACATAGTATAAATCTCTACATGCATAATAAAAAAATAAGTCGTTGTCCGTTTCTATCTGTTTTTCCGCTAACTTCTTCCAAACCACGCAAAGGATTTTAATACGGTTTTCACCAATGGAAAAAGCGATAAACGGAGAAGTTACTATAATATTATAATTTGTAGAAAAAAAGGGCAAAGAAAATACTGTTTTTTTCTTCACTAAAGCTCGTCAATAGCTAATATATTAAACAAAAAAGGAAATCAATAGAAAAAAAGGAAAAAATAAGAACAGAAAATAAGAACAGAACAGAAGAACAGAAATACGTAACATATCTATATAAATATAGGTAACAAGGTTTTGCTACATCATTATACCTATATTGTTTTTGTAATAAACATTAAAAGTAATAAGTAACATTACTTTTTTATAATTCTTCATTAAATTTTGAGGGTAGTAATGTATTTTATTTTCGATTATTCAATTTGCTAAAAACCTTGAAGTCAGTAGAATTTCGCATCGCATAACTAATCCCTCAATAAACCGATCAAGTGGTCGTTCAAATGACAATTTAATACCTAACACAAAAACCCGTCCCGGGTGAATCACAATTCACTTCAACCGATCCTACTACGGATTGGTCGCCGTTTTGGTCCCCGATAAATTATATTCAATAATACCGTAAAAATATGCTGATTTTGTTCTTACTCAGGTAAATTTAGACCTCCATGTCTATTCTATTATATACTTTATTGTGGAGATTCAGAGGAATGTTTTATTTTTGTATACTAGCTACTCGCTCCTGGCTTCGCACGGGTGCAATTTTTAGCGCTGTCGCATAAAATTGTCTGTATCAAGCGAATCCCGTCATCGTGTCGTGTTGATGCGAGACCGCTTGAATTTATTTTTTCGCGTAGTTTTAACTTACGAGAACTCCTAAGACATTCATTTAAATTGTATGGTGTAAAGAGATATTTCAAGTGTCATGTATGAAATGCTTAAGGCAACTAAGGTATTTAATTTGACAATGATTTATGTATCCGACTGAATAGTTTTTACAAATACCACATTTTAATTTTAAAAATATTTTCTAATAAATTGAAAATGTGAATAATTCGTGTATACTGTATATATATATATATATATATATATATATATATATATATATATATATATATATATATATATATATATATATATATATATATATATTAAAAAGCATTTTACCTAACTACTAGCAGTTAACTGTATTACCCGCTTTCAAAGGTAGTTTAGAACATCTCTCTCCAGCGTAAAAACTCGGAACAAAAGCTGAACAAAACCAAGTAGGCAGGTCTGACGTCGACTTGTCCCCACTAATTGCTACGGGCAAAAAAGCGGGCTCGACTTGCTCGCTTAGCGAATGTGGACAAAATAGGGACGAGAGAAGAATACGCTCTGTTAGAAACTTGGCTCACGTTCTACATTTAGAAATAAGGGATAAAACTGAGGGATCTTTTCCTTTTAATACTTTTTGTTCTTAATCACGTCTGTTCTTAACGAAACTTATTGATGGATTGAACTTATTGAAACTTATTATCTATTTTCAATACTCATAAATAAATACGGTTCACAATTTCTCTTCCCACGATTAGTTTACAATAATTTGACGAGCCCGTTGGAAAAGTGGTTTTTCCCGGCAGGGTTAAGTTTGGAAATGAAATTTTAAAATTTGGCTCTGGTCTGGACCTGGAAAGTAGTGGCAGGACACACTGCGTTTCGCAATCACAATTGGCAGCCCGTCTGGCGGCCGTAATAACCCCTTTACAGACAACTGACCCTAAAGACAATTGTGTAATAACAGCATGTGTGCTGTTGTGTTTCGGTGACTGAATAAAGGATGCTAGAGCCCATTTGCCTATCCCTTTCCCTATACTTAATCCTACTATGGTCGGCAGCGCACTTGAAGCGTTTGTGGCGTTGCTTGTGCGCACTTGAAGCATTTGTGGCGACGGACCATCAAGTGGACCGTCAGCCTGTCTGATGACCTTCATATAAAATTTGTTAACCCAATTGAAAATGGGATGGATTGCATGGATTCACTTCAAAGATAATAAAATTCGTTGAAAGATATAGAGCACTATTTTTTGTCTACCTCTGTTCGAGTATCGCTTCTATAATTCAACTAAAAAAAATTGATGGATGGAAATCGTACCACATCGTTATTCTGTGTAAGAATAGAAAAACCATTAAACAAATGACTACAATCGTAAATTTAGAATTTCAAACTCGCCAGATGTCGCTACCAGTAACAGTCTAATAATATATCATATGTAATTCCAGCACTGAAAGGCAGAGGGCGCTGTGACAACCAAAGAAATGTTACTAGTAATATGAGGGGAGAGAGATGCGATGCGACAAAAAGGCAATCGATCAAACTGTTTCCACCTGGGCGGAGAGTTCGTACGAGTAGTAAGAGCTAACTATCATACTGTATTTGTCACGCTAGTTTTTACTTTATGCGTACCGCTATAAAGTACAGTTTCATTAAAACGAAGAGTACATAGCCAATGGATTCGTTTAAGCCATTTTCAATTGGATATGTACATGGTAAATGGAGTTAAGTCGAGGTTCTCCACAGTCTGAGTGATGTAGCTCAGACCCATTATTCACATCATTCAAAATAATATATTTATAACGTGATGTTAGATTTTTACCACTAAATTCTAAATTTGTAATAATAAAGACTGTCTGTCGAGCATGAGGTACTCAACCATTACATACCAAAATTATAAAAACCACTTAATAACTTGACCTTAACTGAATACCTTAAATCTAAATATTCTAAATATGTTTAGATAAATAAAAATATGTTTTATTGTAATAACTAAATGAATTACTTATAGCACATTAATCGTATGTGCTATTGGATGTATGGTAAGTTGCATCCAGCTAAGTAGCTATTATTAATGCAGGTAAGGTTGAGGTTAATTATAAATAATTTTTTTAAATTAAGGGTTTTATACGCGCGTACCCAATTTTTTTAAAATAAAAACACACCATTTTTTATTTATTGTGATAAAATAAATTATGCGTAATTTGTAAATGACTTTACAGACTATTTTTATCGATTTCCACGGATTTTTTTTCACTTTTAGGCCTCTTGTTATAGATTAATACATTATTCAGTTCAGTCTATTAAATATAAAAAATGGGCTCATTTCCAACTCAAGAGATTTTGAAATCGACAGATTTTTAACTGGTCAGATTTTCAAGTAGGTATCGTAAGTAGCTATAATTAGAAAGTAAAGGTCGATGTAAAATAAATAGAAAAATTTGGCGTACTTTATTGGCGTTGTAGATTCAATTCAATTCAATTCAATTATTTATTGCAAAACCATTCAATATTAGATATTATTTGATGTCAATAGAGGAGGCCGATTAATTAATCTCTAATGTCATTAATGAATCTCTAAAGGCTGAAATGAAAATGATAAGAAAATACTCATAAAGTTTACATGGCAAAAAAAGAAACTCATGGTTATTTCATTTGGGAAAGCATTAATACAAATCCAGTTCTAAAGCTGGATATAACTTGGCTGGCAATAAATTGTTGAGGATTGATTTACGCCGACATTTCTCCTCATTTAGAACATTAATCAAACATTTCCGTTCACATTTCACAATTGTAAGAACACCCGCGCGACTATCCCTACAATACACTCAGAGGCAATCTGTAATCCGAAATTACAAACTGTTCCCCTTGTATACCCATTGCTACAAAATTAAGCTCAAAAGGACTAGAAACTCTCACATGGATAATTCCATTGTTCTACTTACACGCATTTAATCGTATACAAAATACAGAGAACTTTTTGAGTTATCATTTTTTAATAATAATATGTAAAGACAGGCCGACAGTCAACTTGATAGCGGTTGGTTATCGTCTCCCTATTAACATAAGCAACGCAATTTATGAGTGCGAAATGAAATTTGCCTTGCCACTACTATATTTAACTACTACTATTTATTTCTAAATTTACTAAACCTATATTATTATATTGGACATATAAAAGATATCTTATTAGCAAAAAAAATATTAAAATAATACTGTATCAAAGTTTATGCTGAACTAGAAAACGAAGCTCGCTGACATGTTAACTCAATTAATTTTCTTGACCTTCGTAAGTCGCTGTTTAAAAGGAAATTGACTATCGATCGATGTTGCGCCAAACTTTAATCACGACCCACAAAATATCGTGTTTACGTAGGGGCAGTAAATTCTCGCTGAATATCGTACTAAAAGTACTTATCTGATTAATCCTATTAATACTACGAATGATAAAACTATGGAAAAACTGAACTATATTTAAAGAAACTTTATAATTATATCTTTTATGCTCAGGATAATGGATATGATATAATTTATAAATAAACGCGAAGAAAGTCGCGGACGGAAGCTAGTATACGAAAAAAAAAGCAGTGGCACTCCGGGAGTGGCGACAGAAGTGAAAGAAAGTACATTACACGGTTACATTAAATAACAAGTCGCGAGACTTTTGACTTTTGACAATTTTGACGACCTTTTTGGAATATCACTGGCGCTTTTCTATTTTTATTTGAAATTACTGTGTTCTTTTATAATTGTCAACAGAGGTTTCAGTTACGTTACACGGTTACATTACATAACAGGTCGCGAGTTCAATGGTTTTTTCCCGTCTCAAAAATGCCCAACGCGCCTAAAGAAGTTTTCACTTCAAAAACTGTCAAATATCTGAGGCTTTTTGTTCCATGCACTTCTCTTACGTGATCTAGAATACTAGCAATCTTCGAAGAAACGTGAAGTCGTGTTCAACAGCTATGAAAATGGATTATGAAATAGGCTGAAAGAAAATTGTAATGCTGTTTTTCAACGACTATGCGATATATTATGTTCGAAGTCGCAAACGACCGTTAGCAAGTGAAAAGTATTATTCTGTCTAACACAAGTGCCCTATATATCCGCCACTACTAGTACACGGACATGTGTAATTGTGTATTGGATACGTCTCTGTGTGCAGTTCGTTCGTTCCACACTAGGGGAGGTCGTTATTAGCCTATCACTGACGTGTCAATTAGTTCTCGATAGGGTCAGCCCTTGGCCTGATTAATGAAATGTGGATCCTGGTCGTATTCACGCCATTATTGTCGGCCACAATGGGGAATTGTAATGACCGTTTACATTGCATACTACGAATAACACATTATCACCGACCTATTTTAGGGTTGAATTATTGTTTCGTCTACTTATGACAAAACTTAGTGAAAAGGTCAAGTAGGAATATAAAATTAAGTCGGTTGAAAATCGAAAAATTCAAGGTATTCAGCAGTTTTCTGAAAAAAATAAATAATAATAATTAAATAACTGCTTTTTTTAGATATTTGCACTAGTGCCAAAATCCAGCAATATGGACTATATGGACTACGTTTGTATTTTTATTTATTTATTTATTTATTTATTTATTTATTTATTTATTTATTTATTTATTTATTTATTTATTTATTTATTTATTTATTTATTTATTTATTTATTTATTTATTTATTTATTTATTTATTTATTTATTTATTTATTTATTTATTTAGTAGCTAACCTTACAGCATGTAACATTTCACAAGTATATTTAAAAAAATAATTAAATTTTTATATAGCCTATTACAAGGTTAGACATATTAAAATTTATAAGTAGGTACACAAAAAAATAATTGAAGTAATTATAAAACGGTATCAAAATAGACATACAACCCGTAATCATTTGTAAAATTGTATAATATCACAAAGTCTAAAGTGTATATTTCTTGAGAAGTGATTATTATGTAGAGTAGGTATTATTATGTAGAGAAGTGATTATTATATGGTCGAATGATTGTATGTGTAATTTACAGGTAAGTAATTAACTAATTAAAGGAAAATTGAGGTTGAATTCTTTTTTAAGTTTTTATATTCTGTTAAAAGAGAAAGGTTTGATTGTATAATTTTCAGAAAAAAATGAATCCGTGCGAAGCCTGGAGCGGGTCTAGATGCTAAATATCGTAATAGATTGGATCTTGTAACAGTACTGGTATAGCAACTTGTCGCAAACAGTAGATGAGATAATTTACTTGACACGCAGTCCTAGTTAGAACGGACGTTAACTTGAGTTATCCGATAAGTCTAGGTAACCTATATGGTTAAGTGTCGAGAGGCGTGTAATCTATAAACTGAGTTAGCCGGATCAGGCATAATTCCTGAGGCGCTGGGATTCAAACTGAAACGTTCCTGGCCAACATGGAAGCGCACTTTATACACTTAAATATGCGGCGCAGATCTTCTCCCGTTCAATGATGCCTCAAGATACCCGACCCGTTTCAAGATCATTTATCTATTTAGGAAAATTCGATTTCGTCTCATTATTTTTTAACCAGTATTTATACGAAGCGCCTCTAATAGTATTTACTATTCAGAAAACGGATTAGAGTTAGTTACGTAATTTGAGGTGAATCGTCGATCGGGTGAATATTTAACTGCGGGGTGTATTTTATTTATTTATTTTTTTGACTCCTTTTTCATGGCAATCTGTCACAATCATGGACATTCATGTGTACTATTCAGCTGACATGCCGGGATGCATTCAGTCATACTTCCATCTAGTTGGTAAGTTGCTAGTTAGAGCAAATATGTTGGCAATCTTTTCCTTAGACGTCTTTTTATTGGATCAATTTTCATTAGGTCCTGGCGGGGTGTATTGCAACAAAACTTCAAAAAGCACTTTTTTGTCGTATCAATTCAATATTTATTCATAAAAATAGCAATTACATATTAGGTACTATAAAAAGGTCGTTTTTTAATGTTTTGTTTGTTTTTATCGAAAATATTGCAATACACCTCGCAGTTGTTATTCACCCCAAATTACTTGTATCATTGAGACCACTCTTGATTTGATATTAGGATTATATTAACTATTTCATATTTTTGAATGATTCTTTATCATAAAATTCGCCTGTAGACCTAGCAGATGCGACTGTACTATTAAAAAGTACTACTATCAAACAGACTGGAAGCATTGGAAGCATAATATTGAGAAAATACGAGAAAAGCAACATGAAATGTTATGTATAAGATCCACTACTCACGTAACGATATATAACAGTACACGTGCTGTTATTTAATGGTAGCCTTCTATACTCGTAAGTAGATGATGACTTATGTAAGATTGTCTACTTGAGTCTACATCATCTATAGAATACAGCTACACATATCATAAATTATATATCATAAAATAGTATTGACAGATGCAGATATACATTACATTAACTAAACTAAAGTATAAAATCCTTAAAAAACAGAAAATGTTTCATTGACTATAAATATTAATTAATAATTGTTTGAGAATTATAACTCGTTAAATTGATAATGTTATGGATAAGAATTCAAAATACAATAACATCTATCTCCAAATTTAATAAGAGCTGCTTTTAACATTATTTATTATACAAATTATCTATAATTCGTGATTTTTAAAAATCAATAGAGGTACTTGAAGTTTCCCTGTATTTTTTAAAAGTTTTTATGATCCTTTAAATGTTGATTTTATGTGGTCAAACTGGACAGAAAGTCCATCGGAACTTCTAGTGCCATATATCCAAAGGGTGCTCAAAACATGTTGACCCATTGTCCCTTGTCTAGTATTATATATACATGTAAGTAAATACTACAACTAGATATGATGATAAGGTATTCAAGCAAAAACCAACAAAATTATGTTCTAGTTTCTAGTTCTCTAGCCATTTTTCCCATTTTCCCATTTTGCACTTTCGTACGAATTTTAGCGCCAATTACCCTGAGTAAGGTATTAGATTCTACTCGTACTGTTCAACTTTTCACACGCTTTTTCAGAGTTCTCAGTAACGGAACCCGAAAGTCGAATATTGTGTTAGGATCACTTACACAAACTACCGGTTGGTTACTTAGTTACGTTACTTTACTTACTGTTTTTGTGGCTTTCAGTTTTCGTAGGAGCAAATGTGATTCCCGACGAAAGTTAATTGAAGATCCTGTTTGTGTTATAGCACTTCTTAAAAAGTTTAGAGTAATCTCTGTTTTAATTGCAAGAGTAGGATTAAACTTTTACTATATTAAAGTGTTTGCAGTAACTAAATATTTATTACAGTATTTTAAATTATTATGGTTGATTTGATATGGTGACGATAACTAACGTACAACGTACAAAATCGTACAATGGCAAATTTTCCTTGGCAGATTTGTTCTGTTCGCCATTGCTTTCATTCAGGTATAGCATTAGCAACATTCTTGTTGGCTATCGATTACACTGGCTATGGTTTATGTTATTAGTGGCAGTTGTATGGGGTGATATGTGATAAACTTATATGTGTATATATATGTGTTTCTATGTATGTAATATAAGTAATATGTGAAGGTATGTGATTTAATTGTATAGTTTGCTTAATTTTTTTCTTCGTATTATTTTTTATTATTCCTATGTTTATATTTTTGTTTTTGTCTGTAAATTGTAAGTATGTGTAAGTATGTCAAAAGTAGTATTGTATGTATGTCAAAATACACAGGATTTTGAGTAAATTTATAAAAAAAAATCCATTCGATTTAGTAAGTTAGGAAGGAAACCATTCAGTGTGGACTATGCAACTTGAAAATATGGAAGTTAAAATTACATGGACACGGATTTGAGTATTCGTAACCGATTCGTTTTATATCATATACTAGGACACATCGACAAATAGTACTCAATCACGGCTGTGAGGCGATAAAGAGACGGTACTCAATGGAAAATAAACGAAAACATTTTCAATCTACTATCAAAAATCAAACAAAATCTGAGGTAAAATATTTGAAATAGGGACTAAAAAATAAACAACTTTAGTATAATTTTATAATACCTACATACGCGACATAATTATGCTTGAATAGTATAAATAAAATTATTTAACTAATTTTAAGATAAATCAACTGCTATATCATGTACATTAGTGAAAACCGTATCAAATCCGTTGGATGGTTTAGAAGGAGTTAACAGAGAAACAGAGAAGCAGACAGCGACTTTATTTTATAACTAGCTGTTGCACGCGATTTCGCTCGCGTAACTTTATGAAATATATCATATGTTACTTGCTGATAATATAGCTTTCATATAGGTGAAAGAATTTTCAAAATCGGTCCAGTAGTTTTTTAATATAGTTTGTTAATTACAAACATACAATTATACAAATCTACTCTCTTTATAATATTAGTATATACGTACGAGTAATATATCTTCTGAGTATCTGAGTATCTACCGAATTATATATAGAAAATTCAACGCCTGACAAAAATATGTTAGCAATAAATATTGAATTAGTAATGAAGATAATGCAGAAAATCAGACAATTTTTGACATGAAACATTTAACTTTGTTTTGAATTTTGCACAAATAGTTTCAGCTTTTTCTCGACGTTAATTCAATCCGGATCCTTCGCCGTTACAATGACTCCAAGTAATTGACGCGAGACGTAACGACTTCCCTTGTTTAAGAGCCTTATACACACGCTGGAGTAAATCGATAAATTCCGTTTCTGTATTCCTTTGTCCTTTAGTATTCCTCTAGTAGAATTTCTACATACAGTTATCAATATAGCTGTATGTGGAAATATATCCTTATATACAAATATATTGTATATTATTATACATAAAGCAATGTGTTTAACACTATAAATCTGTACTTATACTACCAGCTAGTAATAAATAATGTTCCCACAAAGTAATGTATACTTACTAATACAAGTATTTGCTATGACGATAAAGGAAAAACATGCTAACAAAACAATTGTATCCGGAGAGATCAGCAATCTAAAACTTGTGAATACTTCTGAAGTGGTAGACTATATACCTCCGCATGTTGAGGAAAGTTTTGCATGTAAAATTTCCCTTAATACAATTAATTTAGCGTGAAGACGAGATGGTTCGCTATTAATCAATAAAACGTTACGTTCTTTCGGTTGGTGTGTAAACCCGTCATAGCCAACCGAACAGACATAGGGATGGGTGTCTACGTGATCAATTGGCACTGACACTCCTCCTTTTGTCAGGGAAACAATAAGCGCAAATGTCTTCAGATAGATCCGAAGATAATTCACATTTATACGTGGGTGCTAAAAGAACCGAAAGAAATGTATATCGCTATCTACATTTATAATTACGTTGAAAGGCTCCTTTTAGCGTAATTAAAAGTGATATATCCTCTGGTGGTTTTAATTCTGAGTTAACAGAGTGAATAAGTATTGAGTTGGCATAGCAACATGCCTGGTTACTTTGAGGTGAGGCGAGGCGCGGGGAGGATGGAGATAAAGAAATACGTCCGTTTAGTTGCACGTCTTATTTATTACTGCTTATAATTACAAGCTTAAGGTGTCACACTCATACACCTTACACACACATATAGTTCACATACTTCACCTCCGGGGGTGAAAGAAAAAAAAAAAAAGGAAAAATAAGGACTTTTTGACTTTTTGGGAAAAAAAAAAGAAAAATGCGCAACAAAACTAAACACTTTCTTCACGACGCACCTGTTCCGCCCTTCCGGACAGACGAAGCCGCATCCTCCTTATGAACGCCTGCTCCACTTGACCGTTTATCCACTTTTTATAATAGTTTTTGACTTTCAAGTACACAAAAATTATGATTATAATAGCCATTAATGTGAAGAAAAACGAAATTAGGATGTTATTTATTCTGATGTGGTATTCTCCATCAGTTTCTTTCGAAGTTATATCTCCGGCCGAAGCGTTTTGCGTGATTATCACTTCCTTTTCTTCAGTCTTAGAATATGATTTACCCATGTTTAAGGCAATGTAATATCCATTTTATTTAAATTTACTACTTCGAGACACTGAGGCACACACGGAATTCGCAGCTACTGCACTTTTCGCTCGATGCGCGTTGATTTCTCAGAACGCGCGCCTGGCTGGGTCGCCATGAGGTGAGGCGAGGCGCGGGGAGGATGGAGATAAAGAAATACGTCCGTTTAGTTGCACGTCTTATTTATTACTGCTTATAATTACAAGCTTAAGGTGTCACACTCATACACCTTACACACACATATAGTTCACATACTTCAACTTAATACAAAGTACTTTTAGTCTAACTCTTTCTCTTTGTGTACAGTTAAGTGTAAGCTATTGTGCTAAGAGTTTTGTCATCATCCATATCAGCTTTCATATGATTATATAACAGGTATATAACATTATATAACAGGCCAACAGGTTAGATTCTAACCTGTTGGCCGAGTAACGATATTGTGAGAGTTCCGACTAGTTCGGAAAGAAACGTACTCATGTTTCCGAAAATAATTTCTTGAAAGTGTATCCACGCCAAGCCGGGAGCGGATCGTTGTTTAATAAACGAACACTTATACCTTCTAATTAAATACTGATATTCATCAAAGTTAACATATAATAGTTTCAATAGTTTGAACAATGACTACAACTTATTTAAGCATTTCAGTTATGAAACTGAAATGATGAGAATTTTTCATAGTATACTTACCGTTAGTTCTGTACAGTCACAGTTGAAATAAAACTGTGCAGGTTGGTCTTGAGAGGACTCTTATGTGTTCGCGTCTATTGACTAACGTTATTTTGTTGTTTTGTTCTCATTACCAAGTCGATTCTTAAGAAGTTGCGAGTGCTCTCACCGCCTCTCACCGTTCGCCGCTCGGCACGTGATCAATCGCGTTGACATGTCGCGACTCGCGGCGACCGTCATTGGCGATTCTCGATTGCACTCGAATCGAATAGCGGCATTCGACTCGATTGTCCACGTTCCGTTTAATTATAGAAATGGCGGATTTTTTATGTTCGAAATTTGAAGTGGTGCTTTAGGTTATTTCGAGGAATTTGCGTTGGTAAAGTAGGCGTTTTTATGAAGCAAGTGCGGATGTAAAATACATTTTATAGCACTAGTGCCTTAATAAAATTTAGTAGAATAAGTTAGTGGAAAGAGCAGATCGGTCACACGCTGGGAAGACGATGTACCCAAAAATTTGAGAATAGCAGCACTGAATAGAGAGAAAAGAACCTGTAGGAGGCTGTAGCTATGTCAAGGGACAGCCTGACATGCAGAATGCCGATGCCGGAAGTTAAAATAATCTTAAGTGTATATAGATGTCAGTGAATCAGGGCTATTTTTATTAATTTTATTTAAGAAATTTTTAATGAATTTCTTAAATAAATAGAATAGCAGTAAAATAGTGTTTTGATACTTCTTTCGAGACTTTAGAATAGACTTAGAATAATCAGACAGACGATAACGCTATTTCTATACAAGAATTCATCACATAGCCTCCAATTTTGTTAATATGTCTTATTTTATTTTTTGCCCTCATATTTTATTTTCATATTATTTATTTATTTTAATAATCATAAAATAAAATATTACTTCATCACGTAGTACTTTATTTGCTTCCTGTAGATCTTAAAAATTACAATCAATATTTCAGTGATTTATTGATTACATGTTTATAATTGAAAATTGTAATCCATAGACACAGTAGAGCGACGCGTTCGTCAAACGACAACGTCACGTCAAGTTCTAGTTGAATAATAACTGAAACAGGCTAATTATTAATTTTATATTTGAAATTGGTAACAGCAAAGAGTTTAAAAAATATTGTAATGCCAGAATTCATAATTTTTCTAGATTGAATTGTAGATTTAATATTTAGGAATGTTCATGAACGATCTATTATAGTATGTCATAGGAATAACCAGGCAAAGTAATTTATTACAAAGACTATATAATAGAAATATTTATGTTATGCTTTATCCCATTAGTTAATGTTCTTATAACGGCAGTACCAATTTTCGTAAGAACTTGTCTATTTTCGTCATGCCCTTGGCACAATATTGCCTCAGTACAAAAAGGGTGCGTATATTATATATGTAAGTAAGTAGGTGGAGCTATAAGTGAGTGTAAACAAAGCTTCAACAGTAAACAAGTTCGGGTAGGATTAGGTAATACAAGAAAGAACGAACATGAGTAATATTTCTATTCACACATGATAAAATATAAATGTTATTATATATATTATATGTAAGTACTGTTATAATATATATAATAATCGCTAGTATGTATTAAGCGATATAATATGTACTGCTGTTAATGATGCCTGATTTTAGGCAAATTGATGTGTTAAGTCTTAGGCGAATTTCAATTTTTTATACAATTGTATAAAAAAAAATTCAATTTTTTATGTAAAATATTATACAATTTCAATTTTTTGTTTTAGTAGTAGTTGATAGTATGAGTAAACTTGAAGAAGTCCAGGGTTCAAACTCTAGCTAGAAGAACTTAGGCTACTATAGACCTAACTAACAATTAGGTTTTGAAACAGTGGAAGTAACGTAGTATTTAATATTTCATTTTTCCACATGATTTTAAGTACGTATGTGAAATGGTTTGGAACATTATGGAACACGAGAGTTGTTTGCATGTTTTTATGAATAAAGTCCAACATACTTAAAGTTAACATGTTAAAGCTATATTGGACACGAACCGAAGAAAATAATGTACGCAAACAGCTTACAACTTCTGTCCTCACAAAACTTTTATTCTTGTCTTGTTTTTATAACAAACTGGGTCGTCGAATTTTCTAGGGATTCTAGTTCCGAATTTTATTATAAGGGTGCGTTGTAGGGACTAAAACATAATTGACATTATATATGTGTGTAAAAATGAATCTTTATGTATTATTGACGATTTTTAGAATTTTTTTCTGTATGTATGTTCCTCCATAACTCTGAAACGAATTAACTGATTTTCATGAAACTTGGTAGATAAACATTTGGACGTATGGGACACAGGATAGGCTACTTAATATTTTTCAACGCGGACGAAGTCGTGGGCACCAGCTAGTTTAAAATAAACACTCAAGTTAAAAGCACAGATATAGTACGTGACATAATTATACAAAATTCATAAATGCATAAATTAGTTAGAGGCGACATTATAATCAATAAATTTATAGATAGGTACAATAAGGTAATGTTTGTTGCTAAATAGGTCTTAATATTGCTACATGTGCTACCATATATAAGTATAACCTCTCTACGCATTCTTTATAGTATACGCATTAGGGTTAGATAGATGAAGTGGAAATGAGAAAAAAGAAAAAGTCGCTTATTCTTACTAGTGGGGATATGTTAGTAGGAATAAGTGAAAAGGGCTAGTTATGTTAAAAAAAAAAAACAAAAAAAAAGAAAAGAATTACAACTAAATTTTTTTTATTAGATCGTTTGCTACATTTTCAATATTCGTTTAATCGGTAGATAAATTAGATCCCATTGGTCGAGATTCTTGCGTTAAGGCTTTGTTTCAGGTGTCTCAGGTTCGATTCCCTTCCCGGTAGCACCAACATTGGAAATTAATTTTTCAAAGTTGGCTTAAGTCAAGTCCGGTAAATAGTGGTAAACGGTAAACGGCACATCGCGTTTCGCATTCATTTTGTAACCACCTCTTGCAGGAGAAACAACAGCATTAGTGCTGTTGTGTTTCGGTGAGCTGCACCGTTGCTTGTGTTATAGGCGACGGTAACCATCAAGTCGACTGTCAGCCTGTCTGACGACCTTCACATAAAGAATGTTACTGCTTTGTTCATGTGCAATGTTCCTATGCGTCTACGTGCCTTACTGTGTTTTTTACAATTTATACAATGGAAGATAAAAGAAAATTTAATCCAAATATTTCACGAGCAAAGTGTAAGTGCGCTCCTTTCTCAAGAAAACTTAACTTAAAGAGTACTGACGTGAAACATTGGCCTAAATCACTTTATGTGAGAAAAAGCTCGGAAAAGCTCGAATTAAACTGTCGACGCGATGAGGCGAGGGCTTTTACCCTTTTAGAAGGTAGCGTGTAACAACACCTGCGTTGCTTAAATTATGTAAATATTTTTTTACTCCGAGTCCCTCGTGTTTACGTTTACTCGAGTTTAACAAAATGTAGAAGGTCGAACACTTTGATGTATCATTTATGTAACACAGAACCAACTAATGATAGATTTTCCAAAGGCCTTGTTATTTCAAAGGAGAAAGCTTCGCTTCACCGCTCTCTTCTTTTTTTATATTGATGAACGAAAAATTTAAAGAAATATATTACAAATACATGTTATTATTTTTTAAGTTTTATTTCAGTAATTTATTGATGCTACAATTTATTAAAAATTGTATGGGTGTATTGAAATATTCCGCCTTATTATATGAGCATCTACAGAGTAGCCAATATTAATTAAGACAATCAATTTAATTATTTTAATCGTACTAATAACGTAGTAGCAGCAGGACACACGTCATTTGGACGATCATATGGCGGCAATAACCAGCCCCTTAATAAGATCACCGTGAGATAATAGCATGCGTGCTGTTGAGTTTCGGTGAGTGAGTGAAGGGATGCCAGTGCCCATTTCCCTACCCTTCCCAATCCTTGGGTCGACAGCACACTTGGCAGTTGTTATGTTATGACGGTAGACACCTAACAGCAAGTGGACCCTGTCCCATCAGCCTGTCTGCCGACCTTAACATAAAAAAAAAACTAATTTTCTAATATTTATGGGTAAAAACGGCGAAATATTAATCTTAATCAAACTGTTCATCAATGATGCAATCCGAAGTTGGGCAGTATGGTAGTGGAATTGAAACTCCTCCAGTATGACCTAATAGGAGTTTTGGTAAACTCTACACTTACTCCACAGATTGTAAGAGTACACACCTGTATGTCCTGTACTACAAACAGGTCTGCACTCACAACCGAGGTATTTATTATTTATTCATTATATAATCATAAAACTGGTTTATGATTATAAATATTGCTATTGTATAGCTAGTCCTAAACATTTCTGTTACTTTTCACAAATGGAAATAAGTATTTCTTGTTGCAAAAACACGAGTCACCAGATTTTTCAAATGACACACTTAATCTGATTAATGAATTTCAACGTCCCCCGCACGAATGTAGTGATAGTTCGCTTAAAACTTTACCAAGTTCGCGGAACTTCGCGGCTGTTTTTGCATCCCCTCACTTCATCATTAATCAAAGTTATATTTGGCTTGTAGTTATACAGTCTGCGCTTTACACTAAATCAATATAATCCTCAAAGATAAAGCTTTGTGAATTTTAGCATAATTTTAGTTGTTATGTTAAACTAAGCACAAGATTACAAAAGTATGTGAATCTCATTATTTATACGTCACTTAAGCGTACTTAAATAGACATAATTCTATAAAACCATTGAATTTGTAGTATTTCAATGTATAGAACCTACAGTTTATAAGGTTGTATCTAAGTAACGACTTCTTGTTCAGAATTTCTTGCAGTAGACCGCTTTTACTGCACGAAGAATTTCTTAATAGAAGAAGTTTAGTGGCATAGTGGTAGCTATAGTTGCCTATTAATCCAAGAGATTTGGTTTTTTAAATTGTATTTATCGATTTTTTTTAAATTAAAATAACATATATATATTATAATAATATATTAACATAAATGTCTTTTTGTATATAGTTAATTCTTATATGAGTAGTTTATTAGTTCTATCTTTAATTTAAGATTTGTGGTTCCTTATATTAGGTATTATATTATAATTATTCCTAAATTGCGGACCTAAACTATATTTAATAACATTCATTCATAACTTCATCTGGTTAAAAGTCTGAACATAGTAAATTTGCTTAAGCGACGTCTTTTTGGCAAGATATTTAAGCTTTTCTCGTGTCAATATTAAGTCGCATCGCTCGAAAATGCCGCATCATAGAAGTATTTCGGCGTTTTGTTAATATTGAGGCCGAGGTACGCCGCCGAGCCGACGCATCTCACATACACATACCTAAGCTTTATTATCAACATGTGGGGCCTTACAATTCTATTTGTACGGAGGAATGCAATATGCTAGATACAGCGCGACGGAGTCCCGGCTTTCATGTAAACCGCCGAAAATGCTTGCTATTTTTCTTGAAAATTATATGGATAATATAATATAAGTAGATTTGTTTTTGTAAATATTTCAATACACTTTAGAATCGATACTCCAATTTAAACTCTAATAATTAGACATTAGATAAATTAAGTTACAATAAATACAATAATATTTGTATCATGTATTTATAAAGAATCGATAAAGTGATTTAAGAATGCTTACGCATTAAGAATCATAAGCGATTTTAAAGTTGTGCAAAGGATATACAAAATCCAAAAGAATAATATCGTTAATTAAATCTAGTATGTTTATACTGCAATAAATTTCAATTTTTACTAGATTTCCATTGCAAAAAGTGGATATTAAAATATTAAAATTAAAATTTAAAATTTCATTTACAATATTTGGGGCAAGTAATTTAATTGTGCGGTCATGATTTGGAATCGAAAATAATAAGATATTTTGATTTTTGGTTCCTTTTGTAATAATATTTTTATCTTTACAGTAATTGTATCTCGACAATTTTAGGTTTCATTGATTTTATATATTTAATTAACAGACTTGCTTATTCTTTTCAAATATACGTATGTTTTAATAAATTAAATTAAAAAAAAACTACTTTTGTGGGTTTAAAATTTTTCATATAAACAAAGGTTTACGCTTCTAAATTTAAAAAATATTTTTGTAAAAGGTATAGTCTATAAACTTCTTTATTACCCTAAATCCCAGCGAACGTCTAAAAATATTTTTAATGAATTTATACAGACGTACACAGACTACTATTTTTGTTATAAAAGAACATACTTTCTGTGACATAGACCTGGAATCTAGAAAGTAAATCTATTTTGCAGTATTTGAATTTACCAGTTAAGCAGAATTGATTAAAGTTTCCATAAGGGTGGGGGGAAAATCCCTATCCTGGGAAAATCCGCAGGCAAAAGCTGGTATCGTATAGTTTTGAATATTTTATGCGACATTAATCAGGTCGCAATCTAATTTTATTAATGAAGCAATCGTCTTCAAGGTCGTCGTAACTTTGTCATAACTTTTATGGGAAAAGCTCTAAGAAAAAAATATTTCTTAAGATGATTAAATCTCAAACGAGGCTTCAAATTTCTTAACACAGTGTTCTACGATTGCTGAACTTTTAATAAAACAGTATCTGTACCTCTGCTATGAGTTTTAATGACCGCACTCGCTAACGAGCTAGCGAGAGCGTGAAATATTTATATGGAAAATTGACAGTTGTCAATGTCAATGTCAAATTGACGTCGTTAGTGAGTGCGGTCATTATAAACTCATCCCCCCCTAGGTGGGCCAGGACCTTGTCGTGGTGGGGGGGCTTACCCTCGCCAGTTTTTGGCGTAGGGGACCAAGAAGGCCCACACCGGTGTGCTCCGAGCGGGCTCCGCTTGCGGAGCGCGTGGCGGAGCACACAATTGTAACGTTGAAATTTACTTGACATTGGCAGATAATGGCCGTTCCCAAAATGAGCCGAAATGCCATTTTCTATAAAAATACAATACAATTATAAACTCATAGTAGAGGTACAGGTATCCGCTGTGTTACAGTTAATAGAGATTTGATAGAGATAAAGTGGATTCCATTTTTGAAACTGCGATTTTTTCTATCAGAAAACGATGTTTATAAAACATTTTATTACAGTTGTTCCGATAGTTGCAATATAACTGAGAATAAAATTGACTGACTGATGTTACGTAGCTAAAAAAAAGCTTTCAGAGAATCCGAATTTAGAACGAAAAAACGCCTGGTTTTGGACGTCAATCGGTTTTCGTTGAAAGGATTTCACGGTTTGCCTCTTTGTATTAGTCATAAAATATATTGTCTGTTTACTTGTTTCATCCGTTATCTCTAATATTATTATATTATTTCTATCCCTATTATTACTATAAATGAGAGTATGTATTTGTTACGTTAGGGGTACAGAAAAGGACATAGACTAAAACCTTATCTATGACGTGGACGAACTCGTGAGTACAAGCTAGTATATTAAAAATATAAATTTCTCTGTGATCTCTTAGCATTGACAATTTTACATCTGCAACCCTTTTCATTTTAAAATTATAGCTTCCTAGCGACCCGATAAACACGCCTGCTAATATTCTGGAAATTATATATAAAAAGCTTCCTCGTCTAATGCTCTTTCCAATAGTGAAAACCGCATGAAAATTCGTTTAGTAATTTTTGAGATAATCACGAACATACATACAGACAGACAGACGCGGCGGGGGACTTTGTTTTATAATGTAATAAATGCAATGGCCATTACACATTATAAAACAAGGTTGTAAGTGCTTCCTCAAGACAATTTTTTTTCCGTACAGGATTTCCTCGGATTCTTTCTGTCATTCCTTTATTGCCATTTTAATAAGACTGATACGTGGATGGCTTGATCTTTTCTCTCTCAAATAGAGGATGTTTCATTGCATTTATTAAGTAGTAGGTACCTACAAAAACATTTGACTAATACAAAGGGGTAGCGGGAGAGAACGCTTTTGACTTCTTTACAGCTAAATGGCTTTACAGCTTTATTAATACTAACGTTTTATTGTTTTATGTCTCCCAGCAAATTGTTTCCGAGATGCTGTTGGCACTGACCCGTATCACAAACTCCAAATGTCACGATAATATTGAGTCCCTAAAACATTTTATAAGTGTATCCCACTGCGAATTTTCTCATGTAGAAAATGCGTGTTTCATTCGACAATAGCATTTAAAGGATTGTAATATTATTAAAACAAATGGAGATAATTGTTTTGAGATTACATTGAATCACAATATTTGTTGGGTCACAAAAATAATATTGTTTTGTTGTTTTTCTATACCACGTTTTGATCCTTTGTTCTATCACATTAAATAATTAAGTAAGCATTTTTCTAGCTGCTTTATAATAAACTTTAATGCTTTAATAAAATCAAAATATTTAATTACATGTCTTCGCTTTAGAACACTGCAAGCGTAACCCCCTTTTTACTTCACTTACTCCTTTTAGTTATTAGTTACTAAGTAAAATCAAAATGATATATTTACCAACAAGAGTAATTATTAATCTTCACTTACAGGTCTTTCTATTATGTATTTTGATTATACAGTATCAATTAATTATATGTCGGCATGAATGTCGCAAAACTTACGCAATTCTAAAGAAAAGAAGATCAACTGCCTTTTAGATTCAGTTGAAATAATGAAGTATTTTAAGGTTTATTGAGAGAAAACAGTTTCAAAAATTATATTTAGTGTCCTTTATATTTTGAGAATTATTTACTTGCAAGTGATACAATGAAATTGGTGAAAGTTTAGTGCAGTCAAACAGTTAGTTTTAGAGCCAGCTGTTTGGAGAAAGGATTATTAAGCCTGCCAAGTACTTATGATCGAAAACAGCGGTAAATGCTTGAGCTGGGTTGAGCCATTCAGTCCATCAAAGCTCGATACCTCTGTCTGTTCGTTCACTCAAAATAATAACAGTTTGACGTAAGGATTTATGGCTGAATCGGTTCTTTATTTGAAAATAATTTAATTTATTTTTTCAATATTTTAGTATCTAGGAGAAGAAGGCTATTTTCATACTGTTTTAGGTTTGTTATATGTTAACGATGTTAACAAGGTGGAAGGATCTAGCTTTTGAAGTATTTTCACCTAGCTACAATATGGACTGCTTCAAGCGAGCAGCAAACAAACTATAGCAGGGTCATTTTATTGTTTTCGAACTTCGTTATCGTTTCGTTATCGTTTTAAATTGTTACTTTGGCTAGGCCCCTCTGGTGTGGCTTAGTCCTTAGGCGACGGTAACCGCCTACCATTAAGCGGATCGTTTAGCCTGCCTACCACCCTTTATTACAAAAAAAAAACACGTTAGCTTACTGCGGAGTAGTAGAACTTTACATGTCAAGGAAATCATTATTTTTAATCTAAATATGAAATCGAAAAATACTTGGAGGTGCAGGCACAAATGATAAAAAATGCATATAAATAAAGTTATAGTTTATTGGAGATGTAATAATGTTCGATATAATTTATACAAATATAAGCTTACATACCTAGATCGCATTTAAAATGCGTAAAAATAATATTTAAAATCGATCGCAGTCACATTTATCACGAACACAAATGCCACCAGGGAAAGCAAGACGACGACATAACTGATCGCACTCTTTGTTGTTAAGGCTGTACCCGCATTGCGAAATTCCACCGCGCGATTTTTTCCGCAATATAGAAATTGTATGGAGTTTTTTTATTCGCGAGTGCGTGTAGCTCCATACAATTTCTATATATCACAGAATTTTGCGGAAAAAATCGCGCGGTGGAATTTCGCAATGCGGGTACAGCCTTACAGCTATCCCTTCTCACGCGGTCGAGACGTCCTCCCATTTCGTTACCGTCTTCTGAAATAAAACTATATACCTATGTCTGATTTCAATTATAACTTAATAAGGTTTTTGAAGTGAAAACTTCTTTTGTAAGATTTTTGCTTTTTGATTTGATATTTATATATAGATGTGTGTGTATGTGTGTGCGTGCGCGTTTGGGTTGCGTGTGCGTGTTTAGGCGATAGGCTAGGTTATATACGCTCTGGAAATGTAAAAACAAAAGTTCCAAAAAGAGATATATTTGACAAGCTATAAATTAAAATTATAATCCCCGACTTTCTATTGATCAGATAAAATACATAAAAACAGATAAAAAATCAAACCAGTTCATACGTTTAGGAGTTACGATGCCACAGATAGACACACATGTCAAACTTATAACGTCAACGTTTTTGCGTCGGGCGTCAGAAGTAAACACAGTAAACACGTTACTCATAACAACTCAAATTAGTAATCTGTTAGATACGGTCTTTATCCAAACAAAGACCGTATGAAAAGGGAACTAATTATTTCCAAAATTACTTTGCACTTTTGCAAAGTAATTTTGGAAATAAAAGAAATAACTTTTGGATATTAATTTTGCGATTAGTATCCAAAATATTATTATAATTTCATATAAATATCCCCATTAAAAACCATGTAAGTATTACTAAAACTACTACTTTAGATTTGGATTTTTGGATGTTAATTTTGCTGTGATACAAAAAGATGATACATTTCAAAAACTACTAAGTGGTATAGTTTAGGAAATTAATTTCGCATATTTAAGATATTTTGTAACTTTTTGGGAATAGTATTCACAATATTAACTGTATATGAAGACACTATAGAAAAGAATACATATATATATTCGCAAAACTAGTATTTAATCTTTTTTAAAAAGCACATATACCTATAAAAAATCAGAATATTATCGTCTCGTATAAAATTCAATTATATTAATTTATTTTAAATTATAATTGACAAATTTCAAACTTACCATCATAAACTGAAGTTGCAAATGATAAGGACACAAATGCTAGAACAAATAAAAACACAACAAAATAGTTCTTCATCTTGTATATAATGTTTTAAATAGAAATGTTGGTTCAAATATCGAAAGAATTGTATCGACTGTGATTACTTTTGAGTGAGATCTCCTTATATACAAAAATAAATATAACCACCACACAAACTGTTATGTAATTTATTCTGAACTTTAAATTGTAGGCAGTAGAGTACATAATGTATATTTGCAGATAACCAGTAAGAAAAGTTTGCTGTGAATGCGATCGGTAAAGTACCTGGATAGTATGTGCTAAAAATATTGATAACCTATGTCAATGAGGCTATCAAACGCTTTCCTTAATTATTGACATAACTATGAACAGCAGATAAGATTGACGATCGTTATTCATATGTTTTTGGATTAGTATTCAAGTCCTTATTATAGTAAAAAAAGTTTACCATTCCATTGACATGTACTTTGATTTAAAAACTTCATTTTTAAATACATAGTATAAAACAAAGTCGCTTTCCACTGTATGTACCTCTGTATATATACGCTTAGCTCTTAAACTAAACTTAACTTAAACTTTAAAAAAAATTTTTTAACGTCTTTGTAAGATCTTTGTAAAGTTGTAAGATAAAGACGCCATTGTATCTTACTTAGTATTGGGGTGATACTATAGACTATACGAGCAGGTTACGTACCAATTACTTGCTATGGGTCATATGCTTGTTAGTAAATTTAAAAAGGAATTCTTAAAATAAAAGTGAAACATTTATCAAAATCGGTTGGGTAGTTTATAAGAAATCAGTGGACATACGGAGGCGACTTTGTTTCACGTAATTCAGATTAATAATGCGGACTAAAAGGGTCTGTTTATTAATGGGAATTTTAAGAAAGCGAAATAAGTAAGTAAGTAAGTAGGAAGTTAAGTGAAATTATAAAACTAGGTCGATTATAAAAGTAGGTTAAGAATTAGGTCATCAAAAGTATTTAATAATAAAATTGTATATCACACTAAAAACTTCTGTATTTTATGAGGACATATTCTTAAAATTGACCACATTCTACCTTTGCTGTACAGAAATAATAACCTGGTATTATGTCAGGGATAGGTACTGTTTAACATTTTATGTAAACCTTTTTCACAGACGATGAAAGTTTTATTATGGAAGTGTCATATAATACATATTTTTTAAGGGGGAAAATGGCGGACAACCTGACAATCTATTTGGTGATAAGATATAGCTAACATGCTTCATAAATATCTCAAATTTGGTGCTATTTAATGTTTATGCATGTTACATGTGAACTGCTGATCCTATAACGGCAAAGGACAAAGTGAGATAATAGAGAAATTGGTACTCGATTAAAATAATAAAGAATTATTTAAAGGGAACTATCGCTAGTATACGCCAGCCAGTAAAATCATTAAATAAATTAAAAACATAAACGAACCAAAAACCAATTTGTACACGTTGTACTTATGGTACTGAGGTAAAAAAAAGTTTTTAGAATTTTTGACTGTCTGTGTACATTAATCTCAGAAACGGCTTAACGGATTCAGATTAAATTGAGCACACTGATAGTTTATTATCTGGATTAACATATAGGATATTATCGTCCTAGAAAAATGTTAGGTTTCTGTGGCATGACGGCGCGTACAAAGTCGTGGGCACCAGCTAGTATACGAAGGATCTGTAGCTTGGATTGGACAGTAATAGTTAAGGTCAGCCCTCTCCTATTCATAGTTAGATGTAGGACTCTCCAACCCAATGAATAGCTAGATCATAACTATATGTAGGACTATCGTACAATTAAGTTACCTTGATAGCCTTGCGCAGCTGATAGCTTATTTTTGCTACCGTCTATCGTTTGAGCTTCAGCCTCTGAGAGCTATGAGGTAATATGTATAAGAAAGCAAGAAAAAATAGGTATGTTTACAAGTAACAAAAGAAAAAAGAAAGAAGTGTATATTGTTTTTTATGTAAGGGGCCTTTCCATAATTCTGTAAGTCTTTTATGGCCGAGCATTGGGTGAATGGAGATAATAAATTCCCGTCCCACCTGGCTGCAGGGATCGCTCCTCTTTTAAGAAACAAAGGTTGCTGAAAAACGCACCTTTGTATCCTATATTTCTCTTTTAAATTTATAGAAAGGTCGTGAAGGCCATTAAAATGGTTAAGTGAATTTCATTCAACTGTACCTAATATCGATTTATATTTTAATATTCACCAAGGTTAGGTGAGTCTATTGAAACCACCTATTTCAATACTTTCAGATCTTGAAAACCCTCTGATTTTGACATAATATATTATATTCTAACTTTTTGTATGCTTTGAGAAGACAAACCAGAAAAATAAATTAATTTGTTGAAGACTACACAAATTTAATATTTAATTAATTAATTTTATTAATAAATAGAGAATAATTTGAAAATCAATATTTAATGAGAGATTACCGGGCTTTATAATATTGTAAGAGTGAATTAGTATGAGTAGTTATTCGGAACAGATTTAGTGTTTTATCAGCGATTACCCTTGAATCCCTGATATCATGTACTTTTTAAAATTATTAAAAATTTCATATAGAAAAAGAAACATTTTGTGAAAGACTAAACTAGCTTATTGTCACAAGTAGAGACCGTTTGCTGAAAAGCAGTACAAATATCACTCGAGATACGAGTAAACACAACTATAATTTTGGAATATAATGTATTCGTAGTTTCAGTACTGTAAATAGTTTAGAATACAGACTAGAAAAAATGCATTTAAAAACATATAATAAAAATGTTTTACAAGTAAATCAAAAGGTTTTATCACTGGGTACATATCCAAACAGGAAAACAAACGTACATATCTAAAAGGTGACTCGAAAGATCAGCGGTATTTATTTTTTGCGTATCTTTCCTGTATACGCAATAAGGTTCTTTCCCTAAATGCCATTGCTATTATTAGAAGTTCACGGCATCCGTCCGGCATTAGAAGTCTGATGCCGTGAACTTCCTTGGCTGATTGCGATATTGCGATATGTTATTAACAAGTTAACAATGGTTATATTAAGTCAGATGCCTTCCACAGCTAATATGTACGAAATTGCATGTACTTAATTATTCATCGCTTTAATCTCTTTGAACTAATTAATTTATTTGTATTTAGGTCAAAATTGAAGCAAATTATTTGCCTTTGCACTATTAAGGTCATGTACCTATTATATGTCATGTTTATTATGGTGATCAAAAAAGGCAAATAACTTTATTAGATTTAACTCTAACACCTAACTCATGTCCAATGTAACTCATGTGTCTGTGTTTAGACTTCCCGAGCTACATCATTATTATAGTTGCAAGAAGTGGTCCAAATATGTAGTCATAGCTTGGGCAACGAGTTAGTAAAAAATAAAAAAAATAAAAAATGGTTCATTAAATTTCATCACTTGAGTTCCGGGTGATAACTTTTAAAATCTAAAACACGATTCGACTGTTTAATTTGTTTTTGCATTCAATTTTGTTGGGTATAACTGGAACAAAGTCTAAACAGACGAGAAAATGTTTACTCAATTTTCCGAGCCAACTAAACCAAATGGGTCATCAATTACACTCGTACATCACGTATGAAAGCTTATTTGCCAATATATTATGTACAAAGGTTAGAAAGCATGTAATGGCTGCCAATTTAATCGATAAAGCTTTCGCTAATATTGTCACATATAAATTTCATGACTTATACTCTAGACTAGAACGTAACAAAAAAACCTTAAGAAGAGATTTGGTTGAATGTACCTACCTACAATGTTATATTTTTTTCAGTTTTCTTTTCGTGTAATTTATGTATTATATTAAAATATCAATTTTCAAAGTACTTTTAAAGTATATTTTCTTGGTGGCTTTTGTTCAGTATAAGTAAACACAGTAATTAGACTTTTAGGGTAATATTCTCTTTTATGGTATTTCTTATTTTTCATTATTATTTTTACTATAGCAAAAGCAAACATTTGAGCAGTTTCGGAAGAAATACTCTGACAAAAAAGTTATGTTTGTAAAACAACAGCCCGTATTCCTATCCTTAACTAATTCTTTACATTAATTAATAATATTACAAAGTGTTTTCATATATTACAGTTTATTTTCATACCAACTGCAAATTATATGAATAATATAATTGTAGAATATAACAGCTGTAAAATTTGTAGAAATATTAAAAGTTGTATATCGCTTGTATTAAAAGTTTTAATGGGATATGCGATGCATAATGCACAATATTAAAATATTAAAAGGATCTGGCATCGTCTGCGGTCGGGCATTGCGCCAATCTTTCGTCTCATCGTCGCGCGCGTCAGACTATTTCAAAGTGTGTTCATAGATTACAATTTGTCTTTAGAAGTTTTCAGACCAATTGTAAGCGTTGACCATGTAGGCTTAAAAATATGTCGCATTCCAAATACTATTGCAGTAAAATAATTCAGTTCAGCATCAGTAAAAGCTTTTCACGTTTCAGTGTAACGTGAAATATGTATAACAGGTTTTCTTGAAAAGACCCATACTTACAATTTGTATAGCAGTAAAGCCCTAAATCTCAACTTTACACGTAAATATGGTCTATAATTATTATTACACATTATTTCGACTAGACTCTATTTAAATGCGTAATATATATAAACTGTTTTATTTACTGCGACATTTCAAACTTGTTGAAAGTCGGGGAAAAGAAAACAATTATAAGATTCCGTATAATTGTAATTTTTGAAATGTTATCTAACTGCAATTGGAAGTTTGTACGCAAATGTCGCAAAAAGTTGATATAAGCAAAAGTTTATGCTTATAAAATTGTTTATACTTGACTATTAACGCACAACCAAAACTACTAAACTGAAATTTGGAACTTCACTAACAAAGTATCCACTAAGAAAGAATTTTAATAATTTTAAAAACGCAACTCCGTGCATAACCGGGGGCAAGTCGCTTGTCTACTATAAAGTTAAATGTAATTGGTACTGAACAAAGGCAACGCGTAATGTCTACGTTATTTATTCTATGACAGGTAATAAATCAGAAATTAATATTATATTATAAATGGAAGAGATGGCTTCATATTAATTTCACTGAGTGCTTTACATGTAAGCAGTACGGACGGCGGCGTTTGGCGTTTGGCTGAAATTTCGCTTCCTTTTCTGATTTAACTCGAACGTTGTACGGAATATATTTGTTGTCCGGAAAACAATGAAAAATGCATGGATTCACGCGTTTAGTATTGGACGAGAAGTTTGAAGGCACATTGGCATCACAATGGAATAACTTTTGATGTATTCACGCGACGATTTCCTATTTTTTTTAGAGAGATATTGTGTTAGTTTATACATTTTATGCTGATTTATGAGAAAGGCAACCCTTCGCTCTTCTAGATGGTAGTCGATTGCTCTCATCTGCTTGGGTTTATTAAACAAGAAATACGAGTAATTACAGTGTGACCTTGTTAGGATAAGATAGAAGATAAACTTTGTAAATCCTTATTGAAGCACAGAAGCACAGAAGTATTGTAATTTTATGGTGGTTATTTATAAATGTGTTTTTGTGCAACATGGCTATATTTGAACATTTGATACGCGGCCTTATTGTTAATTAATGTTAATTAATTAATAGGTTTAAGTAATTCATCCTTACAATTCTTCAAGAATTTTTTGTGAAAGGCTATTTTTACTATTATCGTAATTGATGTATTAACACTAGTAAACGCTACAAGTTTCACATAGCACAAAAAGCGATATACAGTATAATTCAAGAAGCGATACTTGGAAAAACTAATGAGGAATCTATCGACATCGTCTGCGAGCTGGTACTAATGAATATGAAGAAATATAAGTACATCAACCGACAAACTTGTTCTCATAATAGTATTTGGATTCATTCCATATATAGTTGTACGTCTACTAATTAGTATAGAACTGAAATACAAAAATGTAAGTTACTGAATATATAGAGAAAATTTGATTTGGCAGCGCACATATTAATAAAATTTAAGCAAAATATTTAGAGAGAATTAAAGTTATAAAATCTACTATTAGATTTTCACGGTGAATGTTTATCGCGAATTTTACAGCTTTGTTCGGGGGTTTGGAATCGAATCCGTTTTACGAGTTCTAAGTTATAAACTAACTCGAACGAGCTCGCTTATGACCGTTAAAAAGTATTACAAAATGGTATTTACTTTGCTTAAACGGAAAATCTGAAATAAACAAGCCTAAAGTATGTCGTTCCCTTCCCATCCTACGAAGTAATAAAGTCGAAGCAGAGTGCCTATAGGAGTTAACTTGATGGCTTGTAAAGATATATTGCGATGGAGCAATTCATTTGAAAATTAGACAGACCAGGTGATTTGTAAAATTTGATTATTTTTTTTATAAAATAACTTACAAGGTGCATAAAAATTTCTTAATGTATATATTTTTTGGGTACTTTTAGGTTAGGTTGCGACCTGAAAAGCATAGCCTTGGGAGAGGCCAGTGGAGAAATACGGAGTATTATGATTATGATAATTATGATCATTATGATAATTGAACATTTTATTTTTCCTAATGAACAATTTAACCAAAAGTTAATAAGTAGTAATACAATTCTCGGCTCACATTCAAATAATAAATTAAAACTGCAAATGTATGCAAACTCGAGCTGTTATTATAGCAATCCAATAGAGCAAAGTAGTTCTGTAATTAATAGTTTATTGCAAGTTAGCGCGGGAACTAAAACTAAAATTGCTATATCGCTTGTAGCGCACTTGGCTCTTGCTTTATTAAAAGCATTAACTTTATACTATGTCGCGCGTTAGGTTTCCAACGGCGACACTGACTAGATTTAGTAAGAAGGAAAGAAGAAATCTAATAGTTGGGCGCCAGTGTAGCCTACCACAGGAAATAAAACGGCGTGATCAGATATAATTAAATATATTATACGCTGTAACGAAGCGTTACATATGAATAATAATGAAAATAAAATTAATAAATTATATTTTAAAATTTATACACCCGGAGTGCATCTGCACCGGTAAGTGGCGGTATATTGAAAATTACGCGCTGGTATTGTTTTTATTTTCTACCACAGGTAGTCGGATAGAAACCAAAGATCAGTCCACGTTCCTCAGCGCATTAGTTGAGTCGTGGGAATTAATTGAAACTAAAAGGCTATATTCGACGTTTTTTTAAATTTAATTGTGAGGCTTAAAATTTGAATCTCCCGCGATAGGGTAAGTTTTAAATGGCACACAATTTCTATATTTATTTTAACATATTTTAAAATAGCTTATTTTTATTTCTTTGTAATATGCTTAAATTATTTTTTATATATAAATTTCTGATTGCTTTGTTTCGTATTGCTTAATTTATTTTCATATTTATTATTATGTAAACTCCGTTCTGGTTATGCAACACTGCGGCAATGCTACTGCTGTTAAGCAGGCAAATTTCTTCCTGTTGCCGTCGTGGAGTATCCAGATCGGAGGGTAGATGTACCAGTGCGTAATCCCGTGGTACTATCGATTTCAGGAGTTTTACACGGGCCGAGTTTCCTTCGGGCCAAGTTTTACACGGGCCGAGTTTCCTTCGGGCCAAGTTTCCCTCGGGTCGAGTTTCCCTCGGGCCGGGTATATCCTGGGTCAAGTATCCCCCGGGTTAAATTACACATCCATCATAGACGGCCAGCTTCGGATTGCACTAGATCCAGCTGCCGGCTGCCATCCAGTCACCGCCACCTATCGTCATCGTGCCTACGCGCATCGGCAGGACACACACCACCACGACATCACGCCACATCTACCACCTTCGTCGGCTGGAACATACAGGGGAGTGCCTGCACTGCGTTGAGGAGACAGATAGGCCGACCACCCACGACCTACACAAATTTGTGTTGCCTACCACCGAGCGTATAATATATTTGTTTATATCAGATAACGCCGTTTTTATTTCCTGTGGTAGGCTACACTGGCGCCCAACTACCCTAACGCGCGACAACGCTCAGTGGTAGGCAACACAAATTTGTGTAGGTCGTGGGTGGTCGGCCTATCTGTCTTCCCAACGCAGTGCAGGCACTCCCCTGTATGATCCAGCCGACGAAGGTGGTAGGTGTGGCGTGATGTCGTGGTGGTGTGTGTCCTGCCGATGCGAGTAGGCACGATGGCGATAGGTGGCGGTGGCTGGATTGCAGCAGGCAGACGGATCTAACACAATCCGAAGCTGGCCGTCTATGATGGTATAAAAAGTAACCCGGGGGACGCTTGACCCGGGGGACGCTTTGACCGCAGGATACTCTACCCGTAGGATTTTTGGTCCGGGGGATACTGGTACCCGTAAGATTTTGTGCCCGTAGGATTTTCCTGAAATCGTCAGTACCACAGGATTACGCTCCGGTACATCTACCCTCCGATCTGGATACTCCACGACGGCAACAGGAAGAAATTACCTGCTTAACAGCAGTAGCATTGCCGCAGTGTTGCATAACCAGAACGGAGTTTACAAAATAATAAATATGAAAATAAATAAAGCAATATGAAACAAAGCAATAAGAAATTTAAATATAAAAATTATTTAAGCGTATGACAAGGAAATACAAAAAATAAGCTAATTTAAAATATGTTAAAAAATAAATAAATATATATATATATATATATAGAAATTGTGTGCCATTTAAAACTTACCCTAACGCGGGAGATTCAATTACTAAGCCTCACAATTAAATTTAAAAAAACGTCGAATATAGCCTTTTAGTTTCAATTAATTCCCACGACTCAATTAATGCGCTGAGGAACGTGGACTTCTTCGTGCTTCAATTAATTCCCACGACTCAACTAATGCGCTGAGGAACGTGGACTTTTTTTAATCTACCGCCACTTACCGATGCAGATGCACTCCGGGCGTATAAATTTTAAAATATAATTTTTTTATTTTTTTTTATTATTATTTATATGTAACGCTTCGTTACAACTATTCGATGAAAATCATTGTAAAGTTCAATTAATTGTGAAGCAATAGAAATACCGTTAACAACTTAAAACAACAGGGCATACTCTTGTGAGAAGAAATACTCCTATGAAAGGATCTTCTCTTCTTTTTTCTTTCTTTCTGAAAAGAAAGAAATTAAGTATGATATCGTTTTATTTGGTAATCCAGACACATATTTTTGCGGTATTAAGCACACATTTTATGTAAAATTTGGCACTCAGGCTGACGGTTCCCTTGATTGTATATGTAGATAACTACCGTGCTGCTTATGTTGCTGCTGTTATGACGATGATGACCGTCTCCCATTAAGCAATGCAACAGGGATTGCAAGTGCGCTGTGCTATCCTGATAGCTAGCTTGCACCTGCTGTGGCTATGCTTGTGTTATAGGGGACGGTAGCCACCTATCATCTAGTGGGCCGTCAGCTTGTCTGACAACATTTATATAAAAAAGTGTTGACTGCCACAAGTTTTACTTTTGTCAATACCTTTTAATATTGCGAACTTTTTCCAACAAGTTTTTATTTCTATACGAAAGCTTTAATAACTTCCTTTACAATTTGCAACGAACATAGTTCTAAGAGAGTATACCTGTATATAAACTTACTGGAAAACTTGTTATCATTTCTCAGTTTGTTCTTATTTTTCTTTAAATTATCTCTTATATGTTACGTACTTAAGAAGACGTTTCTTTATGACCACGTAGAGACATGGGCGATTCCTAGTGTGTAATTTTAATTAAATTAAACATTAAATTGTGGTAAAGCGGTGGACATTGAAATGTAAATTAAAGCAGTTTCATTAACTACGGGCATAAATTATATGATAATGCGAAACGTTATTATAACCCTTTCTGTAACGATGTTCACGCAGGTTGCTTTTATGAAGGGATAACAATGCACACAAATTGTATTGTTATATTAAAATTTTATCAAGAAAACTCTTTTTGATAGCCAAATATGCTTAAATATACGTGCTGCTATTCCATGGTGGTCTTTCTTTAGTAAGGGTAAATAAAAGCCTAAACTTGGGCTGCCCATTTCATGACTACAGGCAGTATTATAACTAAATGAAGAGCACTTTCCTTGTAATATAAATGTATAACGTAATACGCTAAAAAGTAAATAGGGTTACACAAAAAAAAAGAAAAAAACCAGATTATAATAGATAATAGTTCATTTCGAACAATTTATCAGTTAAATAATTTAAGTATAACAAATTGTTAACAAAATAAAGTTAATGTTAGATTTTACGATCATTTTTATTTTTAAGACCAAATGTTTGTTAGAGAAATTTTATCCTGCATAATAATCCTATCGATTAGTATAATAAAATAGAGAGTGTTTGTTTTTTTAAATTTTAGTTGGTTCGAGTCCCGGGCGAGCCAAGCGAGTTTTAGAAAATCTTTGAATGCAGTTTTGTTTCTTTTAAAAAATAAAGGAATGTTTCCTTTATGTAAAATGAGCTAACTTAAGGATTTAAGGTAGTTTCCCTCCAGGGCCCGACTTATCTTTCCATCATGTACCTAGTTTTGATAAGAATTCTATAATATGACGTGATTTTTTAAATTATTAATATTCATAAAGTATCCATCCAATACCTTTTTTGGTTTTATTGTTAATAATGTAAGTAAAATTGGTATTATTTTAGATTATTTTATAATATATTATATTATTGATGATATTATTGTATAATATATTAGCGAAATATTAAGCAACTATTTTGTGAACATAAGAGATAAGCGTCTAATTCGAATGTCTAAATGCATAGAAAATATCTAAATAGATATTATGCGGTACATCTACATACTATCTACATATTTGCGGTAATATTTTCATGAATATTTTAATAGGAGGCGATGTATATAATTCCAAACTCCCTTCAGAGATATTCAAGGCCTCTTATTAAGGTTAGGTCGTTAACCCTACTGGCGCGGCTCGGAGAGGACTTTTATATTATGCGAATGAAATGTTTGAATTATGTAATAAATATTTATGTATTTGTTTAAAAAAAAAAAAACTTTTTCTTTAAATCAAATGAAATAGAAGGAATATTAAATAATTTTAAATTTATTAGCCTACTTTAAATAAATATTGAAACTAATGAAACCTAATACATTTAAGGAATTATTATGAAACATCTTTATCATTTCTTGCACTTTTTTATACAAAGTTCGGTAGACAGGCTCTGCCACATAATGATAAGTGGTTACCATCATAAGCCAGAGGGAACAGAGATGCTCTGCCGCTCTGGAAAAGATAAAGGATAAGGGACAAGATCCCGGATAGTGGAAAAGACTAATCTTAGTCAGAGCAAAACAACAGCAATATGAAGCCTTTTAGAACGATATTCTGTTTGGGGATTTTTATCGTCACTAGACTGGCCACCCGTATCATTATAATTTATGAATAGTGATTTTGACAATATTGACGCTTGTCTAAGTAATAGAGAAGAGACGTTGTTAAATAAATAGTAACAAAACTTATACACATTTTAATTATACTTTCTTTACAATTTTATAATTCACTAGTTACCCGCTCTTGCTTTTCTACAAATTTCATACATATAATGCAATTTATCAGAGAAAAGCACGTGAGCTTAGTACTAAGTACTCAAATAGAAATCACACGCGCTGTTATTTCCTAATGTTCGTTTTAATTAGAAGTGTTACTTTCGCCACACTGGCTGTACTGTTTATGAATGCAAAAGGCAATGGCGAAAATTAACAAATATTCTGTTACTAACTGGTGCCCGCGACTTCGTCTGCGTTAAAAATATATAAGTAATATAACGCCTGACATGTGCATTGCTATTACACTTTTGGCCGGCATTAGTTTTTTATTTTAATTTTAGATTGTCCCACGGGAACAATACGAATGCGATCAATAGCGAAGTCGACGAATAACGAATGTGGTAAAAAGCTAATTAGACAACTGGCGTCAAACCCCTTTTTTCTACATGAAAGGTACCCTTCTTTCCTTTATCCCTGACATGTATGCAAAATTTCATGATTATCGGTTGAGTAGTTAAGGCGTGAAAAGGTAACGGACAGAAAGACAGACTTTCACATTTATAATATTAGTATGGATACTAATAATAATTACAATATTTAATAGTGTATGTGTAGTGTAAAGGAGAAGCACACAAATCATGCTCTCCGTGTAATCGACTTAATTTAACGTAGTAATTAATAACAGAGTATAATAACGTTGATGAGTGATACACACGTATACGTCATGTTAATTGTGAGTTGTTTCTGTTGGAATTTAAGCATCATCTTATAAATTATGGCCTTTATATATGCTACATATTTATAGGCATTTTAAAATGAAATTAAAATCAACGCAAGATGGCCGGCGTACCTCCACTTTTGGGTACGCCGAGGTTCTGACAGAGAGCGTAGCCCTCACCGCGCTAGATAGCCGTGGCGGGGCACCGAAGTCGTGTCATAACGTCCCCGCGACCCAGCACATCAACGGCTGCGCTAGAAAGTCGTTGGGTTTTAGCCGGTACGAATCCAGCATAACCCCGCAGTGTCCCCCCCTCTACACTGCCGGGTAACCAAGAGGATTTCCCAACGTTAACAAGGGGCGGCAAACCGACACCACAATCTTTCGAGTATACTCCTTGTACATCGTTATCCACACAACCATGAATTACGACCAGTCTGACAAGAACGTGTGACTTAAATGAAGACGTTTATTTAAAAACTAGCGGTCCGCTCCCGGCTTCGCCCGAGGTGCATTTTTTTTAACGTAAAAACCTTCCCTGATTATCCCTCTGTCCATGAGTGAAGACAGAATTAAAATCGGTCCACCCGTTCTCGAGTTTTGCGCTTAGCAATACATTTAGCGGCCCGCTCCCGGCTTCGTCCGGGGTGTATTTTTTCTAAGTTACTCCTTATTACATCAGCTACCTGCCAATAAAAGTCCCGTCAAAATTGGTCCAGCTATTTCAGAGATTAGCCGGAACAAACAGACAAACAGACAAAAATTGTAAAAAATGTTACTTTGGTGTATGTACCGCAATTTACATAAACAAAAAGTAGCCTATGTTACTCCTGACGACCCCCTCTTCATGTCTGCAAAGTTTCATCGCAATCGCTTCAGCCGTTTCTGAGATTACCCCGGACAGACAGACAGACAGACAGACAGACAGACACAAAAATTCTAAAAAAAGTTATTTACGTTTTAACAGCATGCGAATGACTCTCTAAGCTTAGTTTGAGGCAGTTTTTCGCAAATCACAGACAGACACTCTGATTTTATTTATATAGATAAAAATAAAAAATATTATTTTTATTTTTATTTTGCATAGGTACAATGAAAGGGTTGGTAAATTATTAAATAATTACTAAATGTCATTTTGTGTTCAAGTGAAAATAAAGAATTAACCGGATAATTTGCTTAATAAAAAAATATATAAAATTTCCTTCCCCTCTGTTCCGTGAGAGTGACAGCTTGTCAAGGCAGCGCTACTCGTTCAAAAACCACGCTTGGACGTGACAGTTGGTCTCATACTTTAATATTTCAAACGGAATTAACAGCCAATTTTTCATATATTTTTATTCATTCTCCATTTTAATATTTAATATTTAACCTGTTACTCAAATAAGTTTTTTCTTTAACTACAGCATTTTCAACGGCTGCTGATTGGTAGTCAAATGTCTTTGCATGATTGACAGTTTTCTTTGAAGCACAGGTCTTTCATTCATTCATCCTGGCGGGGGGAGACGGTTGTAGTGCAGTCCATTTTTTAAATAATTTTAGCTTATCCCAAGCGAACCTAACATTTTTCTAGGATAAACTGTATCCTATATACAATTTTAGAAATTTTAGAAAATTATTATGATCAACATAAGATTGTCATACGATCATATTAAATAAACCAAGAAAACATTATTAGTAAATAAATTTTCTTTTCTCTTTCTATTTTTTTTTAATTTTCTTTTTTATTACTTAGAAATAAAATATAATAAAAGGAAAATATCCTTTACTTTTCAATGTGCTGGCGGTCCCACCATCCAAACCGGCAGATTAACACATATCCGTTATCGAAGACACGTGGGGCATATACACTGGCTATATCTGACGCGCTCGATTATATCCCGAAATCCCCTCGTGGGCTCCCCTACTAATATATTCCAAATTTTATTTAAGATAAACTACTATCCGTGTGCCAAATTTTATCCGAATCCGTTCAGCCATTTTTGCGTGAGAGTAACAAATATCCGTCTATATATCCATCCTTACAAACTTTAGCATTTAGGTAATAGTAGGATTCGTTGCATCAGACCTCTTAAGTTCACTGTTAATAGTCCGTATTATATATATTTACATAAACCATTATGTTCCTACGTTATCTAAATTGAAGCTGTGTATATAACAAAAAAGTATAAATTACAAATGGGTTATTTGAAGATTATTGTAGAATCAAACATCAGAAGATAAGCAAGCGTAAATTGTCATAAATCTAATTGAAATTCCCCTCGTGTACAATATGGCAGCTGCTGTCAGGGCAAATTTGACATGTGTCATCTGTCATTAGTCCGCCAAAGCTGCGATGATTGGACAGCTCATTCATTAAATTAGTCTTTGTATTATAAGATCGTTTCCTAGAGTTGGAATGTAATGTTATAATCATACTTGTAAGAACTGAAATCGGCAGTTTTATCATTTATTATGTTAAAAGTTGATAATTTGCATTTTTAATTTAATGCTTGTTTATCGGCTCAAATTCAGGTCAGCAAGCAATCATAAAAAAAAATCTATAATATTACCTAATGAAAACAAAAGGGTAGATAAAAAAATAAAATAAAATATTTAATTAATATGCAAATATCTGCATCGCCCGCTTGCAGATGTAGATGAATTCTCTTAATTAGTATCCACTGTTAAAATACTATAGTACACTTTTACTCTAAACAAATACAATATAATTTTTATATTCAGATTAATTTTAACTTTTCATTTCACTTCACAAATACTTTGTCCATAATGTTGTCATTGGGGATTTTTTAAGTGAAATAAATTTTAAACCCCAATTATTACATAAAATTATACAATATAATTACACTGTATAATAAAATCGTAAACGAGTCATGTCTGTACATAATTATAAGCGATAAATTTTTCTATTAGTAAAATTGCACCTAAATTTATTAAGAGTAGGTACAATAGAATAATTAAAATTATAATATTTCTTACATTTCCAAAGTTAAAAATATGAAACTTTTGTCTGCAGAAAGTCAAAGTGAAACTTTCCTGGAAGGTTTTTGTTACTTTATGAAGCAACTAATTAAGAACTGTTCTTTTTCTCGAAGAGATTAATTAGCGGAACCTTAATTTTGCAGGTTCCTGTTTGGGCTCGGCAGAACTTTGTTTCCCGATGCGACAGCTTGTGACTAGCTAACCTGAAGTAATAACAGCTGACCCCCTTGTACTCACCTTTGATGCTTTATTGACTATTGTCTGGTGCCCTCAGCTTTGTCCGCTAGAAATATTTAGCCTATGTCTATTCTATTCTAACTATTGGTGAAAGAATTTTGTAAATCGGATGAGTAGTTTCGAAGATTACCCTTTAACATACAACTTTTACTTCTTTATAAGTATAGAAAGAAAATAAATCACAATTTTGCAATAAATACTTAGTTGTACAGTTTTATGGGGGCTGTTTACGTGGATTAATAACTAGATAAGTAGCGAGTTGATAAGTTAAATCCCCGTGTAAACGGCTTGGACGGTGCGTAAACTGCTATGTTGGTATGTTGACGGTTAAGTTGATAAGTTGTCAAGTGGTTAAGAAGCGAATATACTTTTTCCTCTCTTTCTGTTACCCATTATATGCTGTAGGTACACATTTTTTTACGTGGTTTCATTTGCATAGACCTGCACCATTGTAAAATTGCCAATTGTCAATATCAAATTGACAATTTTCCATATTACGCTCACTCTAGCGAGAGCGGTCATTATAAATTCATGGTAGGGTGCTGTTCAGGCGTTTGAAGACGACCACCTCATTTCACAACTGACGAAGGGATCTCACTAATTTTCACAGGTACAATTAATTTGTAATTAGGCGTACTATTACTTCAGTGGTAATTCCATGACATGGTTCCATAACATTGACCTGATGCTGCAACATCAAGCAGTCTGCAGGATACCCAATTCCTCAGCAACTAACAGCAGATTTTATAGCAAGTTTGGGCTCATTATGGTCTCAATACAATGCCGGGGTTTAGTTCATAATTTTTAATTAAAGCTTGTTGTAGCACTAAATGAGGTTTAAAAATAAGCTGACTGAGGCGTAGCTGAGTGTTGAATACTTCTTTGTACTTTTATAAATACAATATCTCTAATTATGAAATGGCTTTTCTAAAACAACTGTTGAGTTGCTAGCTAAAAATAATATTTCTTACTTGCAATTTAATAAATTTAGAAACATTTTCAAAAAGAACATTAAAACTATAAAGAATTA
Source organism: Synanthedon andrenaeformis (assembly GCA_936446665.2). Lineage (NCBI taxonomy): Eukaryota > Metazoa > Arthropoda > Insecta > Lepidoptera > Sesiidae > Synanthedon > Synanthedon andrenaeformis. The sequence goes on along the minus strand of OW387781.2, from coordinate 2,898,760 downwards.
TGATTAAATTTTAATTGCATACTTTTGGTATACCACTTTAATTAATTCCCACTTTTCCACTTAAATTAATTTACTTTGATCCCTATAAAGTGAGTCAGGAGTTCTATGATATTCGCCCAGTTATAATACCATTTCAACTCTTTGATCTCACTTTACTTCTCTTTATTTATTTTATATAATAATTAGGTTTAACTTGTGTTAATAAAATACACTTATTATAATTTATTGTAACTCATAGTTGCCTTCATAGAGGCGTAACAATAGACAAAGTCTTAAAGGCTTCGTACTTGCAATATATTAACAGAAGCATATAGGTAAAGTGACTATACTGTACACAATAATACACATATATGTGAATGTGGATAATATAATACAAATGCCCATTCTTTTATAAAATCTTTATGAATAAAAATAGTGTGTGTACGTATCTTTAAAAGTTTTAAACAACTCTTACTAAGTATAAACCTAGATGGCGCTAGGTGTATCGGCACGCGTCTGTATTAATTGTGCGTGTCCAGCTGTCCGCCAAAATTAACTTGCGAGTTTTTCTGTTCCAAGGAATTTCTAACTTATATGCAGTTAGAAGAAAATAAATAAATAAATCAATGCATTTCTTTCAATCAGTACCTACACGTTAATGAAATACAAGAAATTGAAAAAGAAACAGTTTAAATAAATGGTTAACGTCGTTAGAGGATACCAACAAGCTCAAAACTTTAAAATGCGAAAGAAATGCTTTAAGTGGCTTTATAAATAACATATTTACTGCCTTATACAATTATAAGGTTAGGTAAGTATAGAGGTATGGCCTCTCTTACCACAAAATCGGACGGGCTGTAAGAAGGTGGTTAATTCCGGCAGACGGGCTGGTGTTTTTCACTGAAACATTTTGTATTTTTGTCTGGATGAAAAAATTCGAAGCGAAAAAGTTTTCACTCGTCTTAAAATCAAAGGGTGGGAGTAAGTTTTAAAAGAGAACAGATTTTTGTTGTTTGGTGTCGAGATATCCCATTGTGTTATGGAACATCGTTCACCGCCACACCACAGCGTGACTCCACGCTGCACTGAACCCATTGTACGGCGCACCGCACACAAAGCTCTGTAATGGATTATAGCGGAGGTAGGATGTCATTTTGGATTCAGATTCGCAAGGGTGTTCAGTTCGAGTAATATTTTAGTGTCTGTACTACAATATTATTGGTATATACTCTAGCATAGTCATATTTTTTCGAGTATTGTTCTGGCAAAAATAAAAAACATGCAAATGGAAAATTCCTTTTAAAAAATTACATAGATTCATACAAATACATATTTATGATGAAATACCATTTTAATTTTTTATTCAAGTATATGCTTATGCTGTTTTACTTGAGTGCCTACATGGTTTTTAGTAAAACTGTTAGACACTTACACGACCATTTAAAAATTTCATAAGAGATATTATATGTGTACAATGTCCTATGTACCTACATCCTATGTGACTGTCAGATTCACTACTAAACTTATAATTTAATTTAGATGAATATAAATTGATATTTTATATTAAAAAAAAATTTATCGCAAATAATTAACGCTTCTCGCATTCGTTAATTAATTAATTAATTTATTAAGTTACACCAACAGAAAACACAATAATACAATTTTTACATTTGGTCATGGTCTGATGTGAACTCCAATAACAGGTATACACAACATTTAACATCATTATCGACCCTTAAGACATAGAAAATTCTTATAAAAACTTCCAGAACAATGCAATGCAGAGCCCATCTCTATCCCTTACTAAACCCTTATCCTTAATCCTACTATGACAACGCATTTGCAGCAACTGTGACGATGCTTGTGTTATAGGCGACGGTAGACACAAATCATCAAGTGGACCGTCACCTGTGTAGCCCTTAACTTAAAAAATAAAAATAATTATTAACACGATATTGCTATGTCCGCTTCAATTTTTTCTTTAAACACAGTATACATATAATTCGATTGTGTTGAACTTAACTGGGTGGTATATGGCTTGGTTATCGGTTCACTGGCTACACAAACTGTTACAATGTAACCTACTTGGTCCATTGGATCGTGTCTTATATTTCATTTAGAAAGGATTTTCGTGAGAAATATTATTATATTTTTAAGAGGAAAATGTATTTCTAATATTGCTCACTTCTTTATAATTATTTTTTGTATTTGTTTACGGGAAAGCGAATGAGCTCAATCTAACCGGATGAGTTTGCTTGCCCGTTAATAGCCTATTCATAAAAATATATAACAATTATTTATTTAATTTTACTTATTTTGATAGTAAATAAAAATACAAAAATTTAGCTAATAATAGGTAAATTCTCGGGAATGCACGCATTTAATCATGTTGGCAATTTGCATAATATATTATTAAGACTACTGTGTTTTTCTTGAGTTTTAAAAATATAAACATGTGCCCAGTAACGCTGATGTTCACGAGTATAATCCGAAGACTACACTCCATCATAAACGTACTATAGCTTGCTACGACCGTTTATAACAAAAATAGAAAACAAGTGTATATTAAGTTGAAACGAGTAATAGCAACAAACGGAACAACGCGAAATGTGCACCTGAAACTGGTTGGAGTCACGACCCAATGTCCGCTTGTGAGGTTAGTATGAAATATTCATGAGACGAATCAAAATGAGGCGTAGAGAAGCAGTTGCCTGCATCCGGCGCGGCGCAGGTGAACCGGGGCTAGACGTCCGGTTTGTATGCAATCCTTATTTACATGTGTACGGAAACTCGAATGCGGAACACACCCGAAGCCTCTAAAGCAAATGTCACCCTTTCATAAAATCCTTTTATTTAGACGAGAATACATTTACAGTATAGTCTTTCAAGCGAAAGAGAAATCCGCAGTCCGACTTGCAGCTAGCCACATAAACGAAGCTGCGGTTATCGTAGACTAGTTAATGATAATTATCTAAACCTTGTGTTGTGCGATGAATTAAGAAGGGTAAGCCTTATTTTATACGTTTTGCCTAACTGAAATAAAATATATAAACATATGCACGATATAGCCTCTCTATTTCATGATATAAAGGTTAAGCGGGTCGCATCTCATTCATCTTTTCACTCCAGTATCTAGACCGGTTCACTTTGAAAATAGAGGCCTCGAGCGAAAATACCGTTTTGGGTCGAAAGTGGCACCCCATTTAAAGCGGGGGGACGTGGTGATATCTACTAAGTATGAATGTGAAAGTATACAAAAATATTTGTTCGTTTATGTTCAAGCAGGCGTGAACATTTTACGGATCCGATTGAAACACGGCACGAAAAGGTAACTTAATGAATATGAATACTTCTAATTAAATAGGTAGAACAGAATTCTTTAAAATTTATCCTCTATTTAGCTGCAGTAAAAAATCTAGCCGGGACTGCGTGCACGAGCTAGGTATGCAAGCACTCGCACTCGACCAGGCTCCTATAAGACAACTGAAAATATCTAGATCTATATAAAATCTAGAGAAAATAAAAAAATAATGTCTCCTTCTTCTATTTCATTTAACGTTCAGGGTCAGTAGCGAAATGGACCTTGGTGTTAATTGGGCAGCCATGGGAAAGTAGTGTTCTCTGCAACTACTACCGACATTTAATTATTATTTTTTTGCAAAATTTGCTAGAGGCTATAAGTTTGCTTTGTTTATTCATCTCAGATAGTACAGATCAATAAATAATCCTGGCAACTAAAATAAAAATAAAATACTTTTTAGACCTTTACATTTCATTAGCTTATTTAGACAGATATTGCGCTTCAGAGTTATTATATATTTTTTATTAAATTGGCACATAATATGACGTCTTACAGAAAAATAGATGATGTCAGCAAATAAGGTTACATAAACTTAATTAAAATATGGAAGGTTGTACGCCGCCCGCCCTCAATGATACCACACCATCTGCGTCTGCTATCGTCCTCGTAAACATGGGCACCCACCCTGTCAAGGCCTATCTCGGCGACCGAAAGATTTAGTAACATTGTTAATCGTGGTTTACGTAAATAATAACGGGGGGTTTTCTCCTTTAAATATTTTGTGGTGAAGAAAATGTAATTAACTTGATGCCAGAACTTTCTGAAATTAATATATTTCTTGATGATATTTTATTCTAAACTTTCGTACTTCGAGTAACTATATGTGAAAACTACTGTTAGGTTATAATTCTTGTTATTTTGGCATTGTGTAGTAAAGCAATGAAACAATAATTTCTTCACTAAATAGGTTTCAAAGAAACACTTTTAAATATACAGTCTATTCTTATTAGGATTTCGAAAATAAAAAAAAAACATTATAATGACAATTTTTGAAGAAAATAAAATCCCCCAAAAAACTTTAGGTGTCTTAAAGTTCCTGAGATTAGCGTGCTCAACCAAACAAACTCTTCAGCTTTATATAATAGTAATATAGATATTACGGCTAAATGCTGAGGCCTCTCTTTAACAGATTTTTTGATCGTTTGCACTACAGGTGACAAATAATTCCAATCCACACAAGAAAATATAAAAACACCTGCAGAGAAATAGGTGCAGACCGACGTAACCTATGTCTGCCGTTTCTGCAGCCGAATGTATACCTACTTGGCTATCACTGCTTATAAAAATATAAATGAACAAACGATATTTATATACAAATGCTTGGTTTATATTTGATAATACATATTTTAGATTTTTACTCTTGCAATAGAATCAGAATGCATGTTTATTTATGTTTGAATAAATAAAAGGTGAACAAGAAAACTATTTCTTTTCCATACATTGAAAGGTTCACTTAGAAACGGCATCAAAAGAAAAACGACTTTTCACTTTCAAAGGAACACTTTCGTGACACAATGAAATTGTATTTATCAAACCTTTGGTGTTGTATATTTTTTTATACTGAATTACTGACTATGACATAGATTGACATTAATTTTCTTTTAATAAAAAAATATAGTAATGTCCCTTACAGTGCACTGCCCGTTCAAAAACCAGGCAGCCGTTCTGATGGTGGTAAGAACCTTTTAGATAAGGCCAGTGTATAAACTGCGCCTTGCCTATAGTTAATATTAACCTGCATATAGTTCATATGAAAATATTAACTATAGTGAAAATGTCGAATTGCGTATGAAAGGGTGTAATAACCAGGTATTTGGTTTTTTTTTTTAGCGACGGTAGCGCCAATAAACATAATTTTGTTTATTGACATAAGAACTGAATTAGGTATTATTATATATTATATAAACCTTCAGTGAAAAATTATCTAACTGATGGTCAAAACCGCAACCAGACAGACAGACGGGAAAGCGACTTCAAATTATACATACTATGTAAGGATTTTGTGACGGTTGTTTTTTCTTGCTTGTCAATTTATCGCTCAGTGTGTAGTGATATGAAGGTTTAAATTTTACTCTTTACGATGTCCTTTTAGAGCTATAAGAGTGTTACATAAAACTCATGTACGACAAAATTGCCACCAGTCAACGTGAATTTTTTAATACAACTGCCGAGAATCTGTGAATAGGGCACTTAATAAAAATTCAACGTCTCCGTAAGACAATCGGATGTTTTTATGTTTCCGTCGCCACTTCGGTTTTATTTCTACCTAACATCTTTATGTAATGTACATGTGACAATGTATATAGATAGGTAGATTGGCTTAGTAACCACATACACATATTGCGTCTTATTTGTTCTATTGTATAGGGTACTAACCTTTTGATAATTGATTTGAGAAGTGGTAACGGGCAAGTGTCTGAATATTTTGTGTACGAGTCGTCAGTAGGTAAGCCAACAAAATACCTACTTATATTTTTCGATACTAAAGCTATCTTAATAGAAGAATATATATGTAGGATTTTATGTTTAGTTTAATAAGTTAAGTTTAACAAATAAAATTTCTGAACGCAACATAACAATTTTTGAATGATGCAGTGTGCGAGAGAGAAGAATGAATGAGTGAGCGAATGAGAATATTAGTAATTAATAAAATAGAAAGAGGGCACTTTGAAAAAAAAACCTACGATGTAAAGCTGTAACGAGTCGTGTGGTGTGAAAATAAAAATATTTAAAAAGATATCCGGTGTTATCACTAAGATCCAACTCCTACAAATTCTCGTCCGGGATAGTGGGTCTTAGTAATAAAAAGAAGTCATCGATTAACTACATATTTCTCGATTTTGGTGTAAGAAGAGCACCGTATGGGAGCGGGCAGCGGCCAGGGCCAATATAACAATTATCCTCATTCGCCAGCACAATTTTGTTATCCCGAATATTACGAAGACGGTGAAACAATGGCTGAGGAAAATAAGAAGTATGAAGATGCAAGATTCCAGTCGTTCGACTGTGTTCCAAAGTTCACTGGAGATGATATGACGTATTCCTCCGCAAAGTGGGCTCAAGATTTAGAAGACAACTCTGAAATATTTGGCTGGAGTCAACAACAGAAATTGATTATCGCTCGACGAAGTTTAGCTGGAACGGCGGAGCTATGGTTGAAGACAGAGAAAACCTTTAAAACATATGATGACCTCAAAGCGGCGCTGTTCAGGGAATTTCCAGAAACCGTAAACAGCAAGCAGATGCATGAGTTGATGAGCGGAAGAAAGAAATATGCTGGAGAAACATTCTATCAATACATGCTCGTCATGAAAGAACTGGGTAAACGTGCTAAATTTCCAGATTACGTGGCTATACAGTATATCATCGACGGGATTTCGGATTATGAGTCAAATAAGCTGCTATTCTACGGCGTGACGTCATATTCAGTGCTTAAAGAAAAATTATCATTATATGAAAGTTTCAAACAGAAATCTAAGAAGCCGGACTCCATGAAACAACGTGATAAAACCCCGAAAATAAAGACTCAAGAAGAAGTAAAGTCGTTTCATAGATGTTTCAAGTGTGGTGATAAAGGGCATGTGGCGAGTTCTTGTCCTAAAGGTGTAAAATGCTTCAAATGCAATGCATTGGGTCATATCAGTTCGGATTGCAAGGCGGCATACAAGAAATCGATATCAATCAATCATGGCGCCGAGTCGGATCGACGTAGTTCAATGTTCATTCAAGGTCAAACGGCAGACGGCAGCACAATCGCAGAGCGGGCGAGTGAACTTCTGAGGAGTGAACCATTTTCAAGTGTTAGTTCGGTCAGTCAATCCGCGCCGCAGTCAGTCGGTCAATCCGTACCGCAGTTCATTCATGCCGACAGTGAAAGTGACATTTGTAATCAACGTCAAAGTCAAAACGTGCTAAATGTAAACAAAGGTGTTTCGGTATTAAATAAAAGCGTAAAGGTGGTTAAAATTAATAATATTAAAGTGAACTGTTTAATTGACACTGGAAGTGATTTAAATTTAATTACTTATGAGTTATTTTCTAGATTAAGATGTGTGTACAAGCCTGAGAAAATGTCACTGATTGGTTTAGGATCTTGTAAAGTGCTATCAATTGGTAAGTTCGACACAGATTTGGTTATTGATGGCCATAGTTACAATATATGTTTCCACATAGTACCTCCTAACGTGATACCATACGAAATAATATTAGGTCAGCCGTTTTTGGTAAACACTATAACAGTTATTGACAGAGGTTCAGTTGAAATAAGGCCGCAGTATTATGACAGCTTTTATCAGGGTTCTATTTGCATCTTTTCTAGTTACGATGATCAAAATAGTTCTACTGTTCAAGAAATAATAGATCACTATAAGCCATGGAAAATTAAAGATGCACCCATTAAGTTAAAGATAGTATTGAAGGATGATACACCTGTTGTACAACGACCCCGAAGATTAGCTCTCACTGAAGAAGAAGTAGTGAAAGAACAAATTCAAGATTGGTTGTCAAAGGGTATTATTCGTGAAAGTTATTCTGAGTATGCGAGTCCGTTGGTTTTAGTTAAGAAGAAGGATGGGACTACCCGAGTGTGTGTAGACTATAGAAAAATCAATCAAAAAATGGTGAAGGATGAATATCCTTTACCTGTCATCGAAGATCATATAGATAAATTATGTAAAGTGAAAGTGTTCAGCACTCTTGACCTGAAAAATAGTTTTTTTCATTTGCCGATTGAAGAAGACTCCGTGAAGTATACAGCGTTTGTGACAAGTAACCCTGAAGGACAATATGAATTTTTAAGAGCGCCTTTTGGTCTTTCCATTTGTCCAAAATATTTTACAAGATACATTAATATCATATTTGCAGACTTAATAAGAAGTGGAATTGTTCTAATATTTATAGACGATATAATTATTCTTTCAGAGGATGAAAACGAAGGAATATTAAGACTTAAAGAGGTATTGAAGGTGGCCGCGGACTACGGTCTAGAAATAAATTGGAAGAAGTCACAGATACTTCAAAGATCTGTTGAATATTTGGGCTATATTATTTCCGGTGGAACAGTGAAGCCTTCAAGAGATAAAACAGAAGCAGTTATGACATTTCCTATACCTAAAAGTTTGAAAGAGATACACAGCTTCATAGGACTTACATCATACTTCCGAAAGTTTATTCAAGATTATGCATTGATTGCAAAACCCTTGACTGACTTATTGAAGAAGGGTGAATTTTATTTTGAAGATCTACAAAGACAAGCTTTTGAAGAATTAAAATCAAAATTATGTTGTGATCCTGTTTTGAAAATATTCGATGTACAGTTGGAGACTGAATTACACACCGATGCGTCCAAGCATGGCTATGGAGCCATATTATTTCAGAAAGACCCTAATGATGGTAGTTGGCATCCCGTCCACTATATGAGCAGGAAAACTACAGATCTGCAACAAAAGTGTAGTAGCTATGAACTTGAGGCATTAGCGGTTATTGAAGGTGTGAAAAAATTTCGAAAGTACCTCCTTGGTAAACATTTCAAAATAGTGACGGATTGTGAAGCATTTCAAAAAACTTTATACAAAAAAGATGTCTCTGCAAAGGTAGCCAGGTGGATACTATACCTACAGGACTTCGATTATTCCATAGAGCATAGAACCGGAGATAAGATGCAGCATGTTGACGCCCTAAGCAGAAATATAAACATTATTAATGTTGAGTTACATGCTAGAATAAAAAAGGCACAAGGAGAAGATGACAGCTTGAGGATTATAAGAGAAATCCTTAAAGAAGGAGAGTATGAAGACTACTTTTGTGAAAATGGGGTTATATACAAAGGTATACAGAAGAAATTGGTGATACCTGAGCTGATGGATGTAGAAATGATTAAAAGAGCTCATGGCATAGGACATTTTGGGAGGAAGAAAATTAAAGATATTATAGAAAAGGATTATCACATAACAAAATTAGACAATAAAATTGAGAAAGTAATTTCTACGTGTGTACCATGTTTATTGGCCACTAGAAAATCTGGGAGAAAAGAAGGCTATTTAAACCCATTAGATAAAGGAGAATTACCTTTAGATACTCTACATTGTGACCATTTAGGACCATTGGATACAACAAAGAAAATGTATAATTACATACTCACTGTGATTGATGGGTATACCAAGTTTGTCTGGATTTATCCCGTTAAGACAGTAACATCAAAGGAAACTGTTGAGAGACTGAAGTTACATCAAAAAGATTACGGCAACCCTCGAAGAATAATCACTGATAGAGGCACAGCTTTCACAGGAAATGAGTTTCAAGAATATTGTCTAGAAGAAGGGATTGAGCATATTACAATAACAACTGGAATACCTCGTGGGAACGGCCAAGTAGAAAGGATGAATCGCATTATTATTTCTACTTTGTCAAAGATGTGCATAGAAGAGCCTGGTCATTGGTACAAATATGTAAGTAAACTTCAAAGAGTCATAAATAGCACATACCAACGATCAATCAACACAACACCATTTGAATTATTGACTGGAGTTAAATTAAGAATGAAAGAAGATGTGCAAATACTAGCATTTTTAGAAGAAGAAAGCAGAATGGAATTTATGGACAAGAGAGATGAATCAAGAAGAGAAGCTAAAGAACAAATTTTGAAAATTCAAGAAGAGAACAAACAGACCTTCAACAGGAAGCGTAAAGAAGGTGAGAAGTACAAGCCAGGTGACCTAGTTGCAATTCAAAGAACACAATTTGGAAATGCGTTAAAATTAAAACCGAAATTTTATGGACCTTATAAAATTATAAAAGAGTTAGGAAGGGACAGATATGAGGTGGAGAAGGTAGACAGGGGTAAGGAAGGACCTATAAAAACAACATCAGGCGTTGACTATATGAAAAGATGGCCTTAGTTCGGTTTAGCCTGTGTCTATTTCATTTATTTAATATCCTATAATAAAATGGAAACCACATGTTACTTTCCATTCCAGTATGGTATTGGTGTTCATAGTAGAACACTATTGGTTATGAATGACGGAGTCTTGTCAAGCTTACCTTTAATTTTAAAATTATAACTATCCAGGTGTCTCATATTTATTCTCTAGTATATTTTAATAATAATATAAGAATAAATAATAGGTTAAGAAACTCCAACTATAATATAACAAAATAAAATAAACTATATTGTGTTGATGCATATTCGGAGTAAAATAAACTATGTCGTAAGTGTATTCCAGAGTAAAGTAACTTAGGTTATATTTGTTTTGTAAAATAGGTAGTATTCTAGTGAAATAAGTTAGGTTGCATTTAGGAGTATAATGTTAGTTAGTTTGTATTTTTGTATGTTTTTTGTAACTTAAAATATTTCATTTCGTTTGTATACTGTAAACAAGTTGTTACAAATAACTTTAGTAGATCCAGTCTGAGGTCAGACTGATTAGCAGGAAGGCCGAGATGTAGGATTTTATGTTTAGTTTAATAAGTTAAGTTTAACAAATAAAATTTCTGAACGCAACATAACAATTTTTGAATGATGCAGTGTGCGAGAGAGAAGAATGAATGAGTGAGCGAATGAGAATATTAGTAATTAATAAAATAGAAAGAGGGCACTTTGAAAAAAAAACCTACGATGTAAAGCTGTAACGAGTCGTGTGGTGTGAAAATAAAAATATTTAAAAAGATATCCGGTGTTATCACTAAGATCCAACTCCTACATATATATTTTAAAATATTTTAGGAAATTTTATGAATAATGATGAAATACCTACTGCTTGCATTTTTAGAAGGTCTCAGTTTTTTCTCGAATTTCATTCTTTTTAATCAACCCATTACTTATTCTGATTAAATAGGTATTTAATAAATTAACTATGATTAATCTATACTAATATCATAAAATTGAATATATATATTTTTTTAAATGTTTGAGTGTTGAAATTTTAGTAGCTAATGTAATCTTTGGAACATCAAAAAAAAATTCGACCATTCCGACGATAAACTAACATTATCAGAAACAGGCACAGATGGTCAAGCATAATTCCAAACTAAAATTGTAGCGAACAGTGAACGCATAACTAGCGTTTTTCGAGCCTCGAAGCCTAACAAAGCAAACACTTTTTAATCCCATTAAACCACGCGAAGTTTAATGTGTCACTCTTTCGTTAGACCTGACCTCGTTTCTGTCTCATAATAGGTTGTGTTTAAGTGCTATATGTTAAACCACTACGCGTTGTTGAGTATATGTCTCTCACAAAACACGATGTCGACAGTAATTAAACGCAATGTATGATATAACAGCGCTGTCACGCAACGAACACAGGTTCTTAAGAGGTTGTTCAAGTTAAGCGACCCCGCAACTAACTTTGACAAGAATGCAGCAAAATAGAAGCAGTGTGGATTGAGAGAATAAGCTTACGGTCTTCGGGTTATTCTCTTGTATTAAGCCCACATTAATGGTGCAAATACCACTGCTGATTATAAAATTTTTCCCATTAAGTGATAGACAGAACTTCGTATTATGGTCATGTCTGTGGTATGGACAGAACTTTGAATTATGATTACGTCTGTGGTATGGACAGAACTTTGAATTATGATTATGTCTGTGGTATGGACAGAACTTTGAATTATGAAAAACTTGACACATGGCTATGAAGTTGCTAATTCATATACAAAAGGATTTCTCGTGATGTGTTCTTTCACTATAAAACAAAGTATTCACCATATCTGCACTTGACACTCAGAAGTGCAGGCCCGATAGGGATAACAATCATGTCGAGTGTCAACGTTCATCCTTCCATTCAGGTTATTTTAGTAATTTTAATCAATCATCAGAAGCTAATAATTAAAATATGGCTACTAATTATTATAAAACCTAAGCTGTAAAAGCTGTACTGAGCTACTGTAGCTCAGTACATGTTTTTAGGTTTGACGCATGGTTTACAATTGATATAATGTTTAGGCAAGTTTTCAAAATCCACGTGCCATTAGAGATTAATTAGAACTTGAAAGGGTAACTACTCTTTTTAAATTAATACACAAAGCTAGCATCTAGACAAAGACTAAGTCTAGAAACTTTAATTTATAAAACATTAATTTCTAATAGCCTTCGATTAATAAAGTAATTTCATGTACTTAAGTAATATTTTTGCTTTATATATTTAATTTCATAATTAATTTCGGCTTCTTACAACTTTAGTAAGTACACAAACTTGAAATTTGTTTCGCGGTTCTAAAGAGAGTGATGTGTGAACTTCGAACGTTTAAACCGACCAGGCTTCTCGATTTACCTTGTTAAACGTGTGTTGGAAATTATTACTTTAACTGAATGGTTGATACCAATTTCAGAGATAGATTTAAGACTTACTCGGCCAAACACTAACTCAATAAAAGCGGCTGCAGACTAAACGAATTTGTTCTTAGGAGAAAAGATTTGTATTTGTATAAGTCAAGAACTTATTATTACAAATTATATAAATATGTTATTATATTTATTTATTCACAGTCGAGCAGACTATACAGTTAATATACCAATTCGTCAAACATCGGATTTTCGTGATTATATTTCCAGTTAGACACAAGACATCACAGTGAAAACTTATTTGTACACACTTTTTCGTAACGGAATATTATTTCAACTAACAGACACTTATTACACTTATTTCGCGACTTCAAACTAAACAGACAATTATTACAACAACTAATTGGCCGTTTTAGGATCGTGCGTAAATCTAAATAAGACCTCCTCGGCAGGAAGGCAGTTCGCAGTTAATATTAACTAGCAGTTATTACCTCCTTGCGAAAGAATACCGTAAAATAAACAGCACGTGTGCTTTTGTGTTTCTGTGGTTTAGCACATTAGAGCCAATTCTATTTATTCTTTATCCTATATCACTGTCGGCAGTGATGAAATCTCACTTTACTATCGAAGAAAGTGTCATAGGAAAAAATAAAATAAAATATTTTACATAAAATACTTTGTAATAATTTTTCTTTTCTTATAATTCACAATTTAATTCATACAAAACATTTAATAATTCAAATTATAAATAATAAATCTGCGATGGAATAAAACTATGATATTTTGTGGGATACATTGAATTGTTTATTCTCTATCGATAAAGGAATCCCGTCTTGACGCGCCCTCAATACGCGCCCTTATATTTTAATTCGGAGTATGTTTTACGTTACCCTGACGCATTAGCATACAACGCGTGTAAGCTAATATGTATCAACTCACATACATAGCTAACATCTTCGTAATATGTCGCTGTCATGTTTCTTCTGGGTTTATAATATGGATTACATACACACCTACGCATTAACTTCGGTAAATTTTGATGGAAAAGATGTTGCTTAAACATATTTATTTATACTCGTTGCTTCACCTAAAGTAAATTTAAAGACATCATTTGAAGTACCATGTGTACTATTTGAAGTAAGCAGTCGTTCTCAAGGGTTCTCTTCATATTAAGTGGATAAAATCCAAGGGAAGTCCACCAGTGCTAATGAGACGTAGGATGTGTTTATGGAAGTTAGTTAGAAAATGGTATAGACACCGGCACCTAAGTTGGCAAGAATGACGGGATTATTTTATAACAAATTTCCTAATTAAGTTTAATTGTATTTTAAACTTCATCCTAAACATTGTTTACAAATATTATGAACCAGTGCACGAGTGTTGCACGTTAGTGTAGGATGCGCAAACTTTCCCCCACTACGTTAAATTCTTGCCAAGTTAGGTGCCAATATCTGTAGGTCTCTTCCGTTGCTTATCAATACAAGCATCGCCATAGGAGCTACAATCGTGTGTTATAAAATTAGCTGCAGCAACAACTAGGCGGCTGTCCATTATGAATGTTCGAGAGCTTCTGGTTCAGCCTGCTTTGCGATCTCCGTCTCGGGGAACCCGAGGCTGCCGCGCGAGCCATGGGTCACGAGCTAAATTATTTATCGAATTATGATTATTTTTATGATTAGGAAATAAATTTATATCAGATATTAAGTTTGGATTTTGGTACATTATCAAAATCCAAACTTTGATTATAAATCCCACCTTGCTTTCCAATTTACGGAGATACGTAAACGTTGATAAAGTTCGGTGATCCAGTTAGTTTCGAAGTCACTGACGGGAAGGGTTCATTCGTGCCAGCTTCTGTTTGATAATTATTTGAATAAATTTCCCTCAAGCTCCCGGACATTGGAATGTTTGAACATTTTTATTATGTTTATATTTATCCATCAATACTATCCATACTTACATACTATTAATATTATAAATGTGAAAGTTACTCTGTCTGTCTGTTACCTTTTCACGCCTTAACTATTCAAACGATCATCGGGATAAAAGACAGGACATAGGGTACCTTTCATCCAGAAAAAAAGTACTGTCCTCGAGCGATCAAGGGATGATTACAATAGGCGAGCTCGATTTATTTTGAAGTTACTATATAATAATAAAGGAAAGGAATGTTTTGTTACATTACAACCTTAAACAAGAACCTTCTATAAATATTTTATGAGTAATAGTAAGACAACAGTAAGGAATAAATGGAGCTTGGCAATGAACATACTCTTACTAGAGCAGACCGTTGAAATTTTTATTATGCCTTTGGGAAATAGTTTACAAGGAAAATATCTTTAACCGTGGTCCATTATAACATACAAAACGAATAAAACGAGAGAAAAACAGCTCGGAGTTTACGGACTGTTTTAAAATGAATTGCGTACTATTTTGATAGGTCAGCGCAATAATGGTTTCTTGATATAGTAGTTGTGACAGTTTTTTTATTATTAGTTCTAGAATTATTAATACTTTTTTTTTTTTTTTTTATGACATTATAATTACATAAATATCTATTCTAATGTTATAAAGCTATTACATGGGAATCGAACCAGACACCGCCGAGTCAGTGCGTTAAAGCAATTTCCCTATCCACTTATCCAAATGACGATAACAGTCTATCTATGTACCCACCAGTTTTGTGAGTTTATATGATTGATTAATTTTCTAAATATTATATACTAGCTGTTGCACGCGATTTGGTCCGCGTATTTTAATAAAATGTTACTGTTATTTTACATATAAAATGTAAAATGTTACTTGCGGATAATGTAGCTTTCCATAGGCGGAAGAATTTTTAAAAACAGTCCAGTAGTTTTTGAGTTTATAAATTACAAAAATACAAAATAAATATATGTACAATATATTTTTTTATAACGTTAGTATTAATTTCGGAAACAAATTGAAAATACAAATATTCAAAAATAAAAATTCATATAAAAAAGGAAGCTTAAATAGCATTGCGTGTCTAAAATATATTCTTTGACCAATACGTATAGAGATATCGCGTTACTATGATTGGCAAAGCGCGCTTTCAAAGGCTGGCTTGCGGAGCGGTTTGAAGCGAAACAGAGGTCTTAATTGAATAGCACTGGCAGAGGGCAGCCATTATGTACCTACCCGATAGTGGAGTAGAATATTTATTATTTTTACTGAACGTGGTTTTGTTACGCGAGTTTTTTCAGGCGGAACCATTTGTCGGGTTTATACTATTCCCTACAATGTTTATGTGTTCTACTATCAAAGTTACCCTTTACAATATTTATTTCTACGTAAACGAAAAGCCCTTAACTGTTTTATTTTTACTACTTCAAAAAAATTTTTTTCATAATATCGTCATATCAATACTAATAATAAATCTGTAAGGGTTAGTAATGGAGTAAGTTACTTTGTTTTCAGAGATATCGTGTTTATAGGCTCTATACATGATACTGAAACTAAATTGACGATTGTTAGAATTTTTTTTTTGTATGTATGTATGTATGTATGTTCTTCCATAACTCTGAAACGAATTAACTGATTTTTATGAAACTTGGTAGATAAACATTTGGACGTACGGGACACAGAATAGGCTACTTTTTTTGGTTCAACGCGGAAGAAGTCGCGGGCACCAGCTAGTACTTAATATACTTGAGTTACTTGAGCGGGGTTAGAACCCGCGCCCTCCGGCACAACCGGCTAGTTCAGAGCTATTACTTAAAGTCGACAGACAGGGTGTCGGTCCACTTGATGGTAGGTGGCTTTCGTCGCCTTTAACACAAGAAACGACATAGGTGTTGCTGCAAGTTCGCTGCCGATCATAGAAGGAGTAAGAATAAGGGATAAGGAAGTGATGGGGCTCCGGCATTCCTTACTCACTCACCGAAACACAACAGCGCAAATGCTGTTATTTAACGGTGGTCTTCTGCAAGGGAGTGGTTACTGCCGCCAGACGGGCTGCCCAAATGAGTGCGAAACACAATGTGCCTTGCCACTACTTGTAAAATGGTTCACACAAAAAAAATATATAAAATAGTTCTCATATTTTATTCATGTGTGGAAAAAATACAGTTTTGGGCGATTAATAACCAATGGGTTATTTGATACGCCATTATCGACAGAAATACTAGAAATACGATGTTTTTCATTTATCATTTACAAAAGCCTCCGTGCTTGTGTTTTCATTGATTCATATATTTGTTATTTCATATCTGATTAATATCAGAGAGAACAAATTGTGAGTATTTAATAAATAATGTTAGGCGCTATATTAATTCTTTTAACTAAAATTTAATATTCTACACATTTTCAAGCGATAATATATTTCCATTTGAGTACATAATTAAAGCAGTAACAATACGCTTTAACATTATTCAATATAAATTACTAGACCAGCTATTAATTTTAGCACTGATATCATTTGCAAAATGAAATTGTACCTACTTGTTTAAAATTAATAAACAGAAATGACCTAAAAAATGTTAACGAGCCCATAGAAATGGGGGGCCTCAAATGAATTCGTGTAACATAATAGTACACCAACAAGTAATCCGTCTTGTATAGTGTCAGAGCTTCTGGAGAGATGGTAAAATTGATTATGTACTGTTGTTACCTCACTGGTAAGTGAGGTAAATGTAGTGAGATTCAGCCCTGACAGGCGCTTTCATATATAGATGGTGAATAAAGAATATACATGAATTCACACATATTTACATATGCTGGTCTAACGCAGTATACACGGATGTAAATGTTTTAGGCGCGTACTATGTATGTATGTTGCCTACTCAACGTAGTGCGATTGTATAGGTGTCTTGCCTTACGGTGAGATTTGAATTCACGCATGTTATTTTTCAAAATAAAATAAAAAATACGGGTTTCGACTTATGTTTATTTTTTTTTCTGATTTACTTCATAGCATGTGATATTACAGCCGTTTGAATCCTTAATTATTAAATATACATAATATTAATTTAGATTTAGCTGCCAATCAGTAATCTCAACCTTAATTTCATGTTTATTAAGTTGACTATTTTTTTAAAAAAATGTTAAGTAATTGCACATAATAAATAACTAGGCGAAGTTGGTATTCACGGATTCTCGTCAAAATTCCAACCCAGAGATACATACTCGTACTATATATTTTTTCTCTTGCAAAAAAAATATCAGGATATGTCAAGTGATATGTGTGCTTTGCGTAGCGACGTGTGACCCGCATCGTATCGAATAGAATCATTGGTTACCATAGCATTTATATAGTTGTGTGAAATTGTGTATTTGTATGTGAAACTGATGACTTGTATAATACATTATTATATCTGTTTTTTGAATTTAATATTAAAAATCCAGTTAACATAGATAGCGTTCGAAATTCAAGAGATACTCTTAAAGTTGCGCTCAGTGATCTTATATTGTTGCCAAACGACAGAAATGTCTTATAAAGTTGGAAGTGTCAATGTAGCCGAGTTTAATTTGTAAACGATCTTTATAAATAAACAGAGCTTATAAAACATTAAAACGATTTTAGAAGTGATGACTCCGAATCTGTCTATAAAGGCGAGAGACAAAAAGCAAAACGTGACTAACGGCGGAACGTTCTCAATTTATTTACGAGATTCGTAAAGTGGGGCGCGAAGTGACATTCCAAATCGTTATTGAAACGAGAGAATCGATTTTATATTCGAAACTTTGTGTTCCAACGTAACAACACCTTCTGAAACTTTTCCTTGAACGTTGGTGCGGTAATATCATTCGGTTTCATCGCCTCCCTCCGAGACTGAGTGGATAGCTGAACTTTATTTTTCGCCCGAACGGGCAGTCCAATCAATGAGTGTTGGCCATCAGGCCGGGTACAACGAAAATATTGACAAACTTTGTATTGGAGTTGCTACTCAGTTCTGCGGAAACTCAGCGCGAACTTAGATAAATTCGTCAGACACTCGTGGATATCTTTCGTTCTGATTGAGATGTGTCAATGTTACAGTGCGATGTTATGCCTAATGTAATATAAAATATACATAAGTTTGTTTACGCTTTTGCCTGCTGCTCTGTCTGTACTTAACATTACCTAACATAAATTACACATACCTCATAAATTACAGGATTACAATTTCAAGAGAAAAAAAAGTGTCATCCAGTAGTTGTTTGTGATTATGAAACAGTAGCCATCATCATAAAGTGGATTATCAACCCATCTGTCGTATTTTATCATAAAAAATGACTGAAAATGATATTGTTTATTGGGAATTATGTTTAGTGAAGCATGTTACAGCAAATGAAACATTGTATATCGAAACAAGCGCAGTTTGCGCTAAAAGACTAATGTCCATAGATCGGGTTAGTTTGTGCTCTCGGGCGGCAATGTGAGAACTGAGAGGAGACGATTTATTGGTGTGCATGGGTGAATCAGGTGTGCGGCCAAATAAATTACGTTTGACCTCTCAGCGACCGACATTATTCATCTATTTTTATAGTGTTTGCCACCTTATTAGCGCTACACAACTTTGTCATTTGCTTATTAGAAACCTTTTAGTGGGATGAGAAAAAGCATTTTTTTCTAACCCACGTCGTTTTTTCCTATATACTCGTATGTTGTCTATAAACAAATTTTGTTGTTTGTTACTGAATAGTGTATAGAAATTACGTGAATATCTGACACGAATTTAATAAATTGCGAAAGTTTGTATGTTTGGATATTACTTCATCACGTTATTAGATTGGCACACAGATAGTTAAGATGTAGGATTCACTTTTTATCC
Source organism: Synanthedon andrenaeformis (assembly GCA_936446665.2). Taxonomy (NCBI): domain Eukaryota; kingdom Metazoa; phylum Arthropoda; class Insecta; order Lepidoptera; family Sesiidae; genus Synanthedon; species Synanthedon andrenaeformis. Next base: position 2,879,367 of record OW387781.2, on the reverse strand, counting down.
TAGAAAAAAATTAGGTTCTTGTGAGATTAAAAAAAAAAAAAAAAACTAACTACAACCCGTAAAGTCGCGGGCACAGCTAGTAAAAAATAAATCTAACACCTGAGAAAATTAATATGAGTAAATACGACATCTTTATTGCGATAAAAATGTTTTCTCTTACATCACAAATCGATTGTGGTTTTCATTTATTTCATTACCAGGAGCAGTTTCTAGTTATTTGAAATTAACTACACAGTTTTCATGATCTACCTCATTCAATACGTCGGCATCAAAACCATGTTAATTAATTGCCTCGGGCGTATCTTCGCACGCTACCTATTCAACAACCGCTTCCTGGAGGTAAAATGCATTCACTTCGAACGAATTATTAGTTGCATATGTTCACTGTGTATTTGCTGTGTAAAGTTTGACTTTTTTTTACTTTTTCCAAAGTGCGCATCGACTGTCTTGATATTAATATCTTTATTCTATACTATCTGTGTCCGCAATTTTCTTACGCTTGCTTTTTCGGTATAACTTTTTTGTTTGTAAACCGATTGTAATGAAACAAACACTAAATGCTGGCTACAATACATCAGTAAAAATTGCATTAGCGTGCAAAGCGTGCAACGTGTACATTTTTTTTTGTTTTGCAAAATTAATGTACAGACATGGCTCGTTTACGATTTTATAATAATTATGTACTTATATTTCATTTTTTTATCATAATATTATACTAGCGATCCGACCTCGCCTTCGCACGATGCAAATTATATACTCAAATATTCCCCGTTTGTCGCTTTTTCCATTTTTGAAAAACGTATCAAAATCCGTTGGATGGTTTAGTTAGAAGTTTAAGAACAGACAGAGGCGTACAGCGACTTTTTTATATGTTTATGTAAGTACATACATGATTTTATTGTTATTGACAAAGATTTTTTTTATTACTCTGCAAATTAGTGAAAGTAATTTACTCGTATTTCTGCTAAATTTGGATCTTCTGTTGCGTACCTTGCGAAAAACGTAACGACTGCACAGTTTGGTCCCTTCTAATTCTCTCTCTCTCTCTCTCTCTAACGATTATTTGTACAACTGTACTTGGACGATTTGTTAAAACTTGGACCGAATAAATGAGTTTTATTAAGTGTTCGGGACGAGTAAATAAGTTTGATTAAGTGCTTCCAAGAAAATATTTCTTACGTAATGGAAGTATGACGTCAGAACACGAGTTATAAGATTTAATAGAATAGTCTATTGTGCTCAAGTACAGTAATCAACCTTATCAAAAGACGTAGATATGCACATATGTAAACATAACATAAGTTCTTCTTTACATGATGACGATGGTAACCTGCCGTACGTCTGAATGTCCAATGGAAGAAAGGGGAAGGCGGTATGAGCTCAAGCAGCTCATGTGCACACTCACTGAAGTACATCTTATAGAAGACACAAAGACAGGCGATTTTGCGTCTATGTGCCAGGATTTGCAGCATATTTATTTAAAGTTTCTAACTTGCGATTTACCGAGTCAACTGCGGTAAGTTGGTATTTGGCTGAACCATCCCAAAGGTGGGAGCAATACTACATGCAATATCGGACTGGCGCTTTAGCTAGTCCATTAGTATATCTAGACGTCTCATTAAACTTACTCAATTGAACATAATAAATGGTATCTAAATTATAGCCAATGGCGTTTCATATCAAAGTAACTGTTCTCCAAGGTAACAGTGACTTTTAATGTCACGCGATTAGTAGTCGAGTTACCCCAGTCATTAAGGGCGGGCTGCTCTGTGTAAGTGGTCTTTGTGAATGCAAATCAGTTGGAATCTAGGCGAAAAATCTAACTGCTACGTTGCGACCAGAGTTTGGAATTTCAATAATAATAGTTTCCATTGATGATGTATAGATTAGATTATTTCAATTAGACTTTTCACGTTTAGTTTTAAAAGTTCTAAATTTCTGTCGTTTTTTTATATTTTAAACTACAATAATTAAATATATTAATATAAAAAAAACTTTAAAACAATCCAAAAATATTAATAACCTAATAAACATAAACTTCGATATATAAAAATGTTAAGTTGGTTTGTGTATGCTTCAAAAAGTTCTGGACCGATTTTAATTCGGTTTTCAGTAATGGAAAGAGGGATAAACAGGAAAGGTTTGTATGTATAAAATGAAACTTACTATTTATAATGCAATTATAATAAACACACACACACGTGAACGTCATATTCAAATTTTTATAGCGTTTACGACGAAATATAAGTTGGTATTGGGTACCAGCTTTCAAAAATAAAGATCTAAAGCTTGGCGAAAGTATAATGCCAGGCGTCAATGTATATCAGGCGTTATTATTGCTTTACATATTTTGTCAGGCGTTATTCCTTTCATTTTTAAAGCGGGCGAAATCGCGGGCATCATCTAGTAATCAATAAATCGTTAACATATTATTAGTGAGTGAATTCAGATTGAATCAATTTGCTTGTATTGTTTATAATTGTATTGACAATTACGACAGTAAATAGAGTATCAATAGAAAATTCATGTGGACTAATCGGTGGCTCAATTAAAATTGAACCGTACTCCACAGGTCTTTAAGCTTTGTTTCAGATATCAGCATGTTTTTTCTAAAGAAAGTGTCAGCCGGGCAACTTTGATGGGCGTCGCGTGTAGCGGTCGGGACAGCTGACTTTAATTGTCTGCTAAACCTACTACTTGCGGGACTACTTGTGAGGGTCAAGTGATAAGCTTTGGATTATTAGGTCTTGACCTTTATTAAATAGGATGAGGGCAAATGCTTTGACACGGCTAATTTGACATTTAATGTACACAAATTTAAAGTTTAATTTGGAAGTTTACAGAAAAAAAAAGCCAAAAAAAAAGTTTATATCCACATTTATTAACACTGACAATACTGACAGCATTTACGACTTCAGTTACACAAAATTACTTAGTTCTATCAGAACTTATCGATTACTTTGGCTGTATAAAATTGAAAATTTATTTTAATGAATGTTAATGAAATATTTAGAAAAAGAACTCGCTCTTAAAAAAAATATATATTCACATTTCCTCATAAAAAGTATGACTTCAATAAAAGCTAATTGAAAAAAAGTTACAAGATGAAATTCTTTTTTTAAAACTTGCGCCAATACAATGTACCCATAAATGAAATAGTGTAACCGGAAGTGACTGGACGGGCGTCGGAAACTTTTCACATACGCTCGCACCCATCACTATGTTACTTTGAGTATTTCCCTGGTATTTCCGTTTAAAACTTTACTTTATTTACTTGTTAGAGTATAAGTTTACTTGAAGCGAGTTTAATTATTTGTTATACTATTGGTTAGAACATAATTGTACGCTATGTTGAAACTTACTTTATAAACTACAACAAATGTTTACGTCAATACGTTTTGTGGTAACTTTGATTTATTATACGTTAAAAGGAATAGTTATCAAATATTAACAATATGAATAGAGATATTCTGTGATGCAAGATTTTTACATCATTATTAACTTCAAAGGTCTAAAATTAAATTTTCATTGTTATAAGCTAAAATAGAAATAAAATGCATATTATTTTTTGTTTGTCTTACAGTTTTTCTTTGTAAAGAATTTATTAAAAAGCAAACTCATACAATAAATTCTTAGTAAACGCTCGTTAAATCCATTCATTCAACTTTATGAAATCCCTGACAGGTTTATTATAAGCCAGGATTAAAAAGGAAAGTTAATTAGTTGACTTTTATATACAAAAAATATTTTTATAGTTTATACACTTTTAGTTTTGTAATTACATTGTTAAATATGTCAAAAAATTAATACATTTTAATATGTTATGATTTTTTTATTCACACAAACCTTCCTCGTTCATTCCTCTTTCCATTAGTGAAAACCGTATCGAAATCGGTTCATTGGTATAGAAGTAGTTTGAAAGCATTTTGTTCACATTTAATTCTAAAACAAATTCATAAATATAGGTATATAGTTTTGGCACTAGTGGGGCTACCAATAATTATTGAAATGATCATTGCATATAAAAAGTCACAATACTCAATATATTCATATTTTCGCATGAAACCAGTCCACAAAAGTATCTAAAATTTAATGAAAATTTACATCTTAAATCTGTGTCAATTGTTAGGGGCCATTTTGTTTTGTCACGCAATTATTATTAATAGCGTGGAAATGACTTTTTAAAATGTTTAAAAAATCAACAAACCTTTTTTAGCCCCGCCGCGAATACGGAGACAACTGCCGCATTTACAACAAATAAAAAAAAAACATTTAAATTCTCCATTACACGTGGCAAAAGCTGTTTAAACGTTTTCCCTCACGCAAACATGCGAAGCGATGACGTCAACTGTTTAAATTACCTTAATAATGGGTAGTAACGATAAGTGTTGCCCGATATAATGAGTTATATTATTAGTAACGAAAATCGATCGAAAATTATACTTACTGAATCAATTGAAACAGAAAATAATCAAATCAATTTTTCATTCCAAACATTTAAAACTGTCTCATGTATCTTAACTTTTTTTTTTACAATTAACCGTCAGTGCCTCTGTTTATTAGTCAAGCGTTGAATTTTATTGTTATTTGTAGATGATCCTTCGGGATCGGTACCTTTTCTGGATGAAAAGTATCCTATGTCCTTTTGTGTACCCCTGGCAACGCATATGCAAAATTTCATGCTGACCGTTAAATAATTTCGAAGACTTGGTATTCGAAGATTTTTTTTATTTTAAAAAGTTTTTTATATTTATAATTGCAGGCAGGCAGGGGTCCACTTGTAGGTTATTGTCAATTCACACAAACAAAGCCGCAGATTTAGCTAGTAATCCTGCGACTTTAATATAATAGTAGTAACGAGGGAAATAGCCTGTTATTTCATGGTGAGTTCTACTGACGAAAAAGATATGTTCTACCACGTTTTAAAATTCATACTAACTCACAAATGGCCTCTTTCCAAAAAAATACTTTCCCAACACTAGTTACGGAAATTTTGGCGGAGAGTCGCATGCTCGGCTAAGCGACTGTCCGATTGGCCTCGCATAATCCTATTACAAATTCTGTGTACGCGGCTTGGACACTGATTCGGCTGTCTGCCGTGATATATAATCCTGCAAGGACTGAATTGCAGCTACGCATTAAACTTAATTATAGTGGAATTATAAGTTTTACTTGTTATTATTATTTAATGTGATATTATTATTTAGTATTTAAAATATAATCTATTACAGCTCGATTTGTTAGTTTTTATTCTGGCTGGTGAAGGCGGGCATATCCAACAAATAAAATAAGAGGAAAATTGTTCTTATATAATTTGAAATTTACTATCGATCGAGATAGATAGACAGTTTTACACATTATTTATTAGAAAAATACAGAAAAAGAATACATGAATTAGTGTTTAGTATCGAATTTCTGATCGCTTGAAGAAACATCTTCCAGAAGACAAATCGAAAAAACGGTGGCGTTACAAAAATTTATATAGAATAAATATTTATGTAGAATAATATAGATATGTATACGATGATAAATTTAATTTGAATTCAATACCTATAACAAACATAATAAAATAATACAATAAAACAATTTTCGTTTGTACAAAAGAATTTTTTTTTCTGTTTTGACAATACTTTAAACTAAGTAAGTACCCATAATAGTTAATCATTTTCAAAATATGCATGTAATTAATGAACTAAGACCTAAGCAACAATTGCAACTACTTTCAAGTGTCTGTCAAACTATTTAATCCAAACGAAACTTAAGAAATACAAATTGACTACTTACAGCGGAGAGGGAAAACTTTTCAGACAAGTAAGATTTCGTTATACATAATTAGGTTTAGATAAAGTCACTAAGCAAATTAGCGTAGACAAAGAAAATTTTGTTAAGGAAGTGATTTTGTTAACCATGAACATTAAAAATATTCTCCCTATAATAATTTTAATCTACAGGTTAACTCTCGGGTTGGTGGAGTCGGTCAAGAATTTTTATGTTTTCTGTTGTTAACTGTATTCTTAGACAATGGGTAGCTATATAGCTATACGCCATATTATGTCATTTTACGAAATAGATGAAAGTCTTTGTTGAAGCTCTGGTGAATGTAGGAAGGGGAAAGACAGACTTACCGGTAACATATACTAAGATTCACCTGCTCCTCCAGCGCTGTTACGGTTCCACCACAATACTCCAGAGTTTTTTTTATTGATTTTGCGTTGATTTTTAAAGATATCACATACCACACGCACGCGTACAGAGTTTTATTTTTGCGGATCGATATGCGAGCGCGGCGACAACTTGTAATCGTCTGTCTTGATTTTTAAGGGTAGGAAAAGGGAATAATAAATAGATAAATACGTAGGTAGATATGCGTGTGATGCGTGTTTGCATGTGTGCTATGTGTGTGGATATATAGGTAAAACGGCGTCAACAAGCTCTTTCTCAACGACAAATGACTGATATTAGACAGAACTGTAAGCTTACCTGTAACAGGTAGAATCTAGTATAATTTGGCCTCCTACACTAAGTGATTACTGTCAATGCAGAGAAAGTAGGTCGACATTTTAGCCTTTTGTGAATGTTTCGTAGCTAACACATGTTCACATTGTACCTATGTTACGTGTACAAATGTAAATTTGTTAAAATTTATTTTACTGTCCTTAATGGGTGGGCTTAACATGCAAACTGCGGTTGATCCGTATTGATTTGACTGCTATTATAAATAACTTCTAATCTAATTATAAAAATTCATATCTGATTAAAGTATAAAATAAGACTTTATTACGCTTTCACGCCTTAACTGTTCAATCGATTATTATGAAATTTTTTATATGAAAGGGTGCACAAAATGAAATTACCTTCATCCAGAAAAATACTGTTTTCATCCAGTATAGTTAAAGTGTGGGATTACGCGATTTTTGCCCACTAAAAACCTCTCTGTACGAGTTAGTTCTATTATTATACGAGGTATTAGTTCTAGTCCTGAGGAGATTTCACTTGTATACAAGAACCTGGAGCCGACACCAATAAATTGTTGTTAGTGCGGTATGACATTTGGTAGCAGCGTCTTCTAACGGTGAACTGTTCGTTATATAAATGTTCTGATTTTGTTTCTTTTGAAAGAGCTTTGATTAAGTTGTTGTCAAAATTCTTTTATAATACGCACTACCAAGGATTAGAACTTCCCCTGAGATGCTCCACAGCGAGGACCGAGAGTCACTGAGTATGCCGACCTCCGCTTTTCCTATTTTTCGCGATTTCCATCGCCCTGAGGAGAGCATATAACTGCTTGAAACACCGTGCAGAAGGACTCCAGCGCATACTTCTACGAAAGATCTCCGCACCGTCCCTCCAGCAGGAAAGCGCCGCCCCTACCCTGCCGTCGATCTTGCTCCCATCTGTGTAAATCGCAAGTCCAATATTGGGCACCTGCGACTCAAACTCGATGCTTTCAAAATAGACAGCGACGTCGGTCGCCGGATGAGGAGCTCTTAAGAAGGAGACCATCTCCTCCACTTCCCTGCCTTTTATATGCCGTTGCGGTCTGCCTCTCTTTGCTTCATAGAGCTGCGCTGCTTCTGCAATACGCAGCTCAAGAGGCAAGAGGCCGGACAGTATTAGAGCGGCATTTAGGAAAACAGTGCGATAGGCTTTGCAGATTTTCTGCGCGAAGCCCCTCTGCAGGGTTTGCATCTGTTTCTGTACCCACCACTTTTTTGCTGCGGGCGCCCAGACACTGGCCGCGTACAGGATGATAGGCTCCACAATTAACACGTATATCGTCCTTATGACTTCCGGAGACAATCCCCATGTCACTTTCGCTGCTCGCGCGATTTGAAAATAGATTTTTGTAACTTTCTTACATATATGTTGGACACGGGGATTGAAGGTTAATTTTTATCAATTATCAGGCCTAGCAGCTTAATTTTATCTACAACCTGAATAGACGTGCCGCCCATCCGCACAAGTTGTGCGTCGTATTTTATTTTTCTCGTAACCACCAATAGATTGTTTTTTTTTTGCCGAGAATTTAAGTTTATTTTTGAGGCCCCACTCATGCCCACGGGCGAGCACACCATTAGCTTCAGATTGTATATCCTCCATTTTGTATCCGGAAAACACATTGACTCGTAGCGTAGTGTATCAAGCTCGCAAACCAGAGAGCCCAACAATAAGTTCCAAAAGGTGGGGCCGCCCACCGATCCCTGCACACATCCCTTTGTTGCGGTCCTGGTGGCAGTCCGACCCGCATAGGCCACTGTCACTGACCTGCCCGTGATGTAGTGTCCCACCAACCTTTGTAGGTTATGTGGACAGCCTCTTGCGGCCAGCTGGCTCTTAACCCCATTGACTTAAAGTGTGTTCTATAAGTAAGTGGTGAAATGAGATGTTTGTGTCAAATTTTAGATCCTTAGTACCTCAGTTTGTTAGCGCATTCTTTGTCTGGAAACCGTATGATTGTTTCTGTCTTGGTAAACAGAATGAACGGCTGTGACTACGCGGTTTATTTACACTGGTCTTGTTGATACAGCTAGATCAACATTAAAGTAGAAATACTAACTGTAAGAGAGAGAATTTAAATTACACCACACAATTCTATCAAACGCAAATTTCACACAAAAAAGTTTTTCTAAGGAAATTAAAATGAGAAACAAATAAATAGTCATAATAGACGTACAAAATACAACATATTTTCTTTTCTTTTATCTTAAACCTTTTTAACAATTTTAACAAACAAATTTTAACAAATTAGGTGTAGGGGCACTCTCATTAAGTATAAAAATACTGGTATCAGGAGACCCCGCTCTTCCATCACCTCATTCAAAACTAAGGGTAAATTAGAACTACAATCATTGTTAAATTATCTGTAGAAGAAAAAATTTGTAAGTGTATGTGTGTGTGAGTGTGTATATGTGAGTATGTAGTATTATCTTTTTTAAGTTAACTGTAGTTTTTACATTAGTCTTATTTCATAATCAGATAAGTGTTTAAATAATAATTATTTAACATCTGTTTACCTCTCATAAAATTGGTTTTTAATAAGGTTTTCTTTAATTGAATATCGAACAAACAAGGAAAGAAGCTATGTCAATTCAGAGAACTGTATCCGCTTTTTATTACTCAACCCTGATACATTATTGTACCGTAAAAACTCATCGGTCCCTGGCGGACTTAGATCAACACGAGACGGAGCAATTCGCAGTATTTCCTCTGTAATAGAAAAAATACAATACTCATAAATAAAGGTACGTAGGTATGACGTCACAATGTTCTAGTTCCGAGCAGTATCGTTAAGGGAATCAACTCGTATCGAATGAAGAATCGAATCGATTGTCCGTCTATTCGATCTTACCTCGAGGGAGTTTAACGAATCTATACTTACCTATATAATAAAATGTGACTACAATAAATCTGAAATATTAAAATCACATGAAAATTAAAATTGGGATGCGAATCAGTTGTCTCTAAAGGTGAGTAGCCTGGATTCAAATTCAGAGACAAATTATGTATATAACAAAATATATATCTTATAAAATATATGTTTTATATACGTGGACGATGTGTGTTAATAAATAAAATTTATAACGCGTGACATTAATATGATCTTTATTTTCAGATAGCTGGTGCCTGCGGCTTCGCCCGCGTGGCATATTTAGCCTACATATGTGCATCCTGAAATTCTATTCTAATTTTTAAATTTTTAAAGCGGATGAGTAGTTTCGAAGATTACCTCCTACATACAAACATAAATGAAAAAAAGGAAAACGAATTCATTGGCAACGCCATCTAGCCGTTTTCAATGGAAAATATTATAATATAAAGTCCGATGTATTGTTCAAACCATGTATAAATGAGATTAGCTAATTTTTTCATGAGATTAGGAAGCAGGGAGGTGGGAGTAGTCTGCCAAAGCACCAAAGCCAAAAAGCCTCAAATTATCTGTTATTTAACTGTCCACTGTTATTTAATTCAAGACCATTTTAATTATATTGTGGGTGAATAAATAATAGACGCCACATACTATGTACAAGATTTATATACAATAGCTTACAATACAATACAATACACAATGTACATCGCGCTGTTACTTACATAAGTAACGAAGTAAGCACGTGCTTTCAGCAGCTGAGTAAGAGGTGCAGTGGTCCACCAAGAACCAAAAAGTTGCCTAAATGTAGGTCGCCACAATATTATTAAAACAGATATTTAAAAAAAAAACTACAATCACATTAAGATCACATAAAATGAATGTCCCTCTCTTTGTGATCCTAAATCCGTGTATAATACGTTTCTCCAGGCACATCCTTGTAGGATGGAATCCTTTCAAGTTTCACTTTAAAAATTCATCCGACCGTTTAATCCCCGGAAACAAACAAAGGAACATCCTGTATATTGATGTCTGTTTACATGTAATCGTAAAAGCAACTCAAATCGATATGATGAATTTTTTCTTGTATAATAAAAACTAGCTGTGTCCCACGGTTTCACCCTACATCGCGGATGGCTAGTATTAGTATAGGATCGATCAAAAACTTTCCGGTATTCGATATTTGAAATTTATTTGACATTCATTTATTTTTTATGTCTGTGAATCACCGCTCTAAACCAAAAATGGAAAAATCTGAAATACGTGCCGCGATAAAATACTTCGTACTGAAAAAATGTCTACCAGACATTTTTAATGAAATGAAATATTAGAAGAAAATGCTCTCATTCCATGGTTCAATTTTGGTGTTCCGAATTTAAACGTGGAAGAACAAGCTGCAAATTTTCTTTCTTATGTAACAGATAAACTATCATACTGAGGTTTCAGGAGCCACGTTCTAGCTAAAGAACAGCCTTATTGTCCATCACATATTAACGTATGAAGCATGTTTAATTAAATGTAATTTGAAAAGATCCGAAAAGGGTATAAACTGATAGGAATTTCACTAAAACTCAACAATTTAAGGAACCTAAATAAGCAAAGTTTACGGTGTTCGGCACTTTTGGGATCCAATTTGATAAAGGGGAAAGTTTTATTTGTGCCAAGTTATTTTTGGATTGTTTGTGAAAAACTTCATCAGGTATGCACTATTTTGTATTTGTTTTATAGATAAGACCTCGCTTTAAATAACCGCTTTCCCCTTTTTTTTTCTATATTCTATGTGAGTGTATGAGACATGCTGATTCGCCGGCAGGCAACTGATAAGTTGAGGACGTGCTTTGGAATAAATCATGGATTCGCATCGTGATCGGCATAACTTGTGCATAACGGCGTTCATCACACACATTAGGTACTATGAAATCTTTTGAAAAAAAAAAAAAAAAATGAGCGAGTTACAGCCACCGTTTAAGCTATGATTAAGAACAAAAGCGATTAAGGTTCTAAGAACGGGTCACTCTTCTGTAGTGAAGTACGTCTTAGCATGTTTTTGAGATTGCCATAAGAGCAGGCAATCATAATTTTCAATCTTGACAAGTAAGCGAATACTTGAATGTGTACGCTTAAACTGGCTTCGAGTCAGATCTAAGTTCACACTAAAGCCCACTAAGTTATCGCTGAATATTTTCACAGTGGAAACACATACAGCTGTTTAGTAAACAGTTTTGAACCCAACATTGACATCATTACAGGAAGAGTACTTATTCATTTTGACCTTTATATTCCATTAATGGAGTCTACATAGGATTCGAGGGTAATCAAAAATTAACGCGAAGTAATCCACGCTCCGCCGAGTGTTTACATTAGCGCTTTGGGAATGCTTGCCATTTGTTCTGACGTAATGATTTTGTAGGCACACTTACTATTCACATAGTAACTTCACCTAGTTCACTAAGTTTCTAGATAACTGCTTTCGTCCTTTCAACACGTAATAAAAGGCATTTTTCTTACTTTTTATTTTAAGGAATTTTAATTATATTCCTCTGAACTGTTGAACTACCTTTAATATTTTTTTAAGGAAGCTCTTATAAAGTGTCGGTACTAAATTTCATCGCATCTTTGGTTTTATATTTAACATTTTGTTTAAATAATTTTAAATTTAATAAAAAAGTTATACAAATGATTTTTTTTTATGTTTATAAGCTTGGCAGGCATGCAACGGTTCACTGGATGATATGTAGGTATTAGATGTCATGTAAAATCAGAACGGATGAAAGTATTCTGCGAACCCTGATATAAGTGAAGTTATAAAGATTAAGACAATGTACCGTGTACATAAAAGGGTTTGGTACCTGTAGCCAGACAGGCTGCCTTTAAGAACCATTTTATCCTTACTAGCTATTGCACGCTACTCCGTTCGCGTAATTTTATAAAATATAGTCTATGTTGCTCGCTGATAATGCAGCTTTTTAAAGGTTAAAGAATTTTTAAAATCGGTCCAGTAGTTTTTGAGTGTATTCATTACAAATAAAAACAAATTAAAAAAATACTTGCGTTAACTGGCAACGGTTTGCAAAAGTATAAACTTAAATCGGCTTATTTTATTTTAATATTATGATTTCTTAAACCTTATTTAAGAATTCAATATTAAATTAATTTTAAGCTTATTTGACGTACATTCCATCATTTTAAGTCGAATGTTTTATTTAACTTCTGATGTAAGGAAGCTAAGTAATTCATGATTGCAAATCAACTTAACCCTTCCATAAATACACACTGAATCGTGTGCTAAAACCGATGTTTATTTACCACAAAATCGTAACGTGATTTAAACGCAAGTGCACGAAAACCACGAAACCGTAAGGTTTTCAAAAGAGAAAGATAAATTCTCGGTTCAAAAGTTGAAGGACTTGCGCCCTCAGGCTGTCTTGTCATGAGCAAGCGGTGGGAAGTTTCCGTGGTTACATGCTACGTCTGATTTATACACGGACAACTTTGTTTGCTTTCTTGTTCAGACCGGGTTCAATTTGTTCAAAAAAGTTTAAAAAAAATATGGAATATATGCTGTTGTTTTATTTGTTAATAAATCTGTTTATATTGTAGTTCTAATGAGTGTTTAATATTTATAAGAAATCAGCGACTCGCTGCTTCGCATGGGGTGCAATTTATATACATATATAAAAAAAACTTCCACGTTTATGTGAAAACCGTATTAAAATCGGTTAAATTGGAGTTTTAACATTTTAATGTCAACATATTTATCTATTTTTTTTTAAACATTTTATACATTACCTAAGACTAGATGCGTGGTGTCCGCAACTTCGTGCGAGTTAAAAAATAAAACAATATAACGCTTGACAAAATATATATTACTAATATTATAAATGCGAAAGTTCGTGAAATGTATTGGATGTTTGTTACTCTTTCAAGCAAAAACGGCTGAACGGATTTATGTCTGTCTGACTGTGCGTTTGTGCTCGCTAATCTCAGAAACGGCTTAACCGATTTGAATGAGGTTTTTCCCTGATGTATTTATGATTACCTAGATTAAACTGCAGGATACTTTTTATCCTGGAATAACGTTAGGTTCATGTTAGGAAAAATGTTCGCGTACGAATTTGCGGTCATCAGATATAAAGTTCCGAATATAATTTCCAAAATATCTCCATCTTATTATTAAAAATAAGACGAAGATTCGAAATTAAAGATGACGGAAACAAATTTTATTAGTTCGTGCATTACCAAAAAGTCATGATTAATAACCATTCTAACACCGAAACTGAGTTGGATTTATTAAATTGGATTTACATCGAATTGTCTTACGAAATGAGATCGGAGCAAGGCTCCGACCGATATTATATTAAAAGAAAGTAAAACCAGGATTATATTAAATTAAATTTTCTGGACATCTGTTGTACAGCAGGGGCATAAGCCGGATCAAGAATTAGCATGGACGAATTAATGTTTAAAATTAAACTGTGTAAAATATATCAATTTAATAACCGGTTCTGTTATTTTTTTTTATATTTCAAAAGATACTACAAAGTATCTACCTATTGCAAAAGTAAGGATTGTGTGAGGCCTTATTTATTTTGAAATTCTCTAGTACTAGCATTTTTTATTTTTTTATTACCTATGTACTATCTGTGCCCGCGACTTCGTACCCGCTGTAGTTCGTTTTTTTATTATTTTTTTAATTTTTTTATTAAAGATTTATTAAAGGCTCACCTAGAACATGCCTAATCACTCGAACTTTGATCGAAAAGATTTGGGTTATATGAGCTCGGAAATACTACTTATTCCAGGATAAAAAGTATCCCAGATGTTAATCCGAGTAATGAACTATTTTTGATAATAAACCGTTTTTGCATAATTGAATAATAAATATCAAAACTTTCGCATTTATAATATTATTAGGATTTCTGATTAACCCTGTTTGTTAAAGAGGTTAAGTGATATAATTAATAGTTTGTAGTAAATGGTTTTTCTGTTTCATAATTAAGTTAATAAATGTTGTTTTCGAGTATTGTAATTTAAAAAAAGAATGTCACAGCTGTAGTAGTATAACATTGCTCTACCACGGGGAATCAGCGAATAGAAATGAAGGGGATTATGAAAGCGAGACATATTAAGGTATCACGAGATGTGGCACGAATGTAACATGTGAAATGAACATTCCGCGGTGCCCTGGAAAATATCCTACACGTGCACACGAAGGTGAATCTAAATGATGAAAACGTTACACAACAAAATACATAATGTACTTTGTTATTTACTTTAATTCAGATGGTTTTGCCGCGCAAAAGGTGAATGGCCATTTATTTCGTGTGCTGTGACTCGTCTTCTCACCTTATAAAATGTGATATTTTTCATAATATTTTTCAAATTACCTACTATTATAAGAGAAATTTATTTCACGTTCAATTCAAGTTACTTTTGAATTATTTAAATAATATTGAATATTGGCTCTGGTAGGGTTTAGCTATAATTCCTAGGGTTTTATTAATAATCTTTCTAATATCTTTACGGGTCGATTTTTGTTCAAATTAGACAGTCAAAACTCGGGTGGAATCGAAAGATGACAGTTCCTTTATATATTATCTTTCGTTTAGAAATAACTATTGTAAACGTCATATTTTACTAGCCAATGTTGTGTTTTTCACATGTATTTCGAAGTTTATTTATAGTTCAGGAGGTTAACAGTAATGGGATGAACAAGGAGTAATCTAGTGAATCTAGTCTAGACAATGACTATTACGAAAAAGTGGAAATTGAAAAAGTAACGGCTCTCTTTGAAGTGTGTAAAGCAATTTGTTGTAAGAGATCCAAGGTCGGGATAAATTGGAGCCCCTAAATGTTTGATGTTAAGCTCTCTGCTAAAGGTTGTTGCAATTCAGTATTATAATCTAGTGTAACACATTTTATGTGTAATATTATAAAGAGAAAAGATTTGTATTTTTGTATAATTTTTTTTTTCTAATGAATTAACTCAAAAACTACTTGACAGATTTTAAAAATTCTTTCACCTATAGAAAGCTACTTTATCAGCGAGTAACATGGGCTATTTCATAGAAATACGCGGGCAAAGTCGCGTGCAACAGCTAGTATTTTATAAAGTTACGCGGACGAAGTGGCGGACACCAGATAGTAATAACATAAAGTGAGTATTCTAGTATTATGATACAAGCATTCTTCTAGTATAATGATGTATTATGATCGGTTATACTCGTACATCATAACATTATAATAACCGGAGTAGAAACTGTTTACACTTTGGAGGTCAGCTTATATTTGCTAATTGAATCCATGTTGATGTTCTGAAATGTTATCCACAAACCATACAACGTTTGTAGTACTTAAATAGGTAAATATTTCCTTTCCTATATTAAGTCAGACAGGCTGACTTAATATAGGACTTAAGGGTTGCTTCAGTTTCCTATAATGCCACAGGTGCTACGAGTGTGCTACCGACCATAGTAAGGTTAAAGATAAAGGAAAGAGATTCCTGGAAGGGATAGGGAAATGGTCTTTGGTATTTCTTACTCACACACCGAACCACAACAGCGCACGTCTTGTTATTTCATGGTGGTCTCCTGTGAGGATGTGGTTACTGCCGCCGCTAATAGACGGGCTGCACATATGATTACGAAACGCAGTGGTTTTTTGGCGCTATTTTTCATATCCAGACCAGAGCCAACTTTGAAAGTTGATCCTGCCGAACTCGAGACCCCTGAGCTTTATAATATTAAATAATGTAATAACTTGCAAGTGCGAAAGAAACTGAAATAACTATGTGTGAATTTTAACGATTAAAAGCCCTCGAAATATGTTAAAATTATATATCACCATGAAATTTAGCTTTGTCCTATGAGGAATTAGATTATTTCAAGGCGAGCGAAGCTGTGAGTAGGAGTGAGTCAGTTTCTAACAGGCAATTGATTATTGAAAATAATCAATTCCAATAATAATCAAATAATATTTTCCAATTTGATTTTGGAAAATAACATGAATCCAAGTTTCTCTCTGCTACAATGTAAATGAAAAGAGCTTAGCCCTAAATCTCATTATGTCAGAACAGTGACGCTTTTGTCTATAAGATTATATATACTTAAAATTGTATTGAATTCAGGTATTTCTATTCTTGGATTATATATTCATTATATCCTGTATTTTTGTCTATTTCGCTTCATTTAAATATTCATATTATTAAAATTATACCTAAATGCGAAAATAAGTTTTTTTTTACGCTATCACGCCTTAACCACTTAACCGATCATCATGAAATTTTGCATGCACATTGTCACTTCAGGGATAGAGAAAAGGACATAAGGTACCTTTCGTCTGGATAAAAGTACTGTTTCCGATGAATAATGTAAAAAAATAAAATAAAAAAAAATATCAATGTGACAAAAATATAATGAACAATCAAGATTTAATAAACACGCAAGAAAAAGGGATGCAGACGAATAAGTATAATATAAATTAACATAAAACTGACTGCTGGCTACAATTCATACTAGTTCGCGACCAGCCTTAGAGTAAGGGTTGTGTTTGGACCAACTATTCTAGTCACGTGCGTGTCTAAGCGTGACTCGTAACGAGAATCGAGATACTAATGGTCGATGAAAAAAGCACAAGGGTATACCTGTTTAAGGAAGAAAGGAGCAAATTATATACAGACATAATGTTATCATACCAATGATAAAAAATTTAGTAACAAAGGTCGGCAGAATACCCGACGCCTTGCTGTAAAGGCTGAAAAAATTTATCCTACTAATATTATAAATGCGAAAGTATGTGAAGAATGTATGGATGTTTGTTACTCTTTCATGCAAAAACGGCTCAGCAGATTTGGGTGAAATTTGGCACACAGATAGTAGTTTAATTAAAATGAAATTTGGCATATATTAGTAGGGGAGCCCACGAGGGGATTTCGGGATATAATCGAGCGCATCAGATATAGCCAGTGTATATGCCCCACGTGTCTTCGATAACGGATATGTGTTAATCTGCCGGTTTGGATGGTGGGACCGCCGGCACATTGAAAAGTAAAGGATATTTTCCTTTTATTATATTTTATTTCTAAGTAATAAAAAAGAAAATTAAAAAAAAAAATAGCAAGAGAAAAAAAATTTATTTACTAATAATTTTTTCTTGGTTTATTTAATATGATCTTATGTTGATCATAATAATTTTCTACAATTTCGTTTTTTTTTAAATTTTATATCGACGAGATTAATAAATTGATGATTTTTATTTGATGACCTACTAAATGTAAATATCTTAATACCTGCATTTACTATTAAACGTAACTAATGAACAACACATGGAGGCTGAGAACGGTTATTGCTACAATCGGTGTAAAAATAAAACACTTTTTCACAAACGTTATTGAATGGCCGAACTCTATCGCCATTTTGACAGACGTAAGTTATTGGAACAATCGGATTCGATGAAATATTGAAAGCTGCCTCCCCTGCGCTGCAACGAACGTGGAATTTTGTCCGATACAAAAGGATGAAATGTTAAATTCAATTTCTTGTAATTGTAAAACTATTTTTCGTTTGTTTCTGTATTAATTTTAACCTAGTCATATTCTTATTGCTGGATGTTTGTTCAAATCTGTTGAACGCTTATTTGTTTTTGTATGTGAGTGGTATACTGTGATAAACTTATATGTGTATATACGTTTATATGTATTTATATATAATATGCGAAGCTATGTGACTTAACTGTATAGTGTTTAATATTTTTCTTATTATTATTTCTTATTATTCCCATTACACAAATTGTTAGCTAGGTTTTTGTTTTTGTATGTAAATGTATGTTGAGAGTTGTGGATTTTTGGTAAATGTATAAATAAATAAATATCACGCAATTTCCAATCGACCAAAAATGTCTTACCATAAGGTTGATATAATAAGTCTAAAATTATTTTGAGTACAGATTTTTTTTTATTAAATAATTTATATAATACTAGCGACTCGCTTCCGGATATTTTCTTTGTAAATTATATAAGAACCTACACAATCGCTCTTCGTGTATCGCTCTTTCCATTATTGAAAACCGTATCAAAATTTGTTGATTCCGTTTAGAAGAAGTTAGCGGAGAAACAGAGAACGACGGAGAGCAACTTTATTTTATAATATTATGTACGATATAAACAACACGGTTGCCATAACAACAGTCAACGTATGAAAGTTATTCATTATATAAAAAAATCTGATTCCGTTGGAATTTTGGAAAAAAAAAGTTTGAGATTATTCCAGTGTTTAAGTGCAATGTTGTGTAAAAATTTCAAGTCAATCCGTCGGTTACCTTTCGAGTTTTTTATATATTTTTTATAGATACAGAAGTATAGATCTATATCATAGATGGGGTATAAATTTCCCCTTTGTATTAGCGCATAATTTTGAATTAGTGTCTAGTTCGTTGCTGCTACGTTTGAATCTACAACAAGTAAAGGTGCAGAATGAAAATTGTGCAAAGAACTCTATGAGCACTCGAAAATTAAGCTCATTTTTCAAAGCGTTTCAACCGTAGCAAAATTATAAAACGGCCACGCTATTAGCACAATATGAAAGTCTCGCTGTATTCAAGAGTGCGATTAGAAGAATAGAGGTTGCCACGGATCGTTAGTCGGGACTAGAGAACACTACAGGGCAATTTACCTTTAAACTTCGGAAAGGTTTATTGAATATTATTTATTATTATTTTAAGTTTTACTTATTGAACATGGTATTTGTACAGGATCAAATATTAAGTAATTGCGGTGTACTTGTGACATGATTTCCACAAATGTATTCATCGATTTCATGTTCCTTCTTGCCTTTCTAGTCCTAGGTGTTATCTTGTCTATTATTTTTAAAAGTTTGTAGGGAAATGGGTCCTGCCTTTACTCACTCATCGAAACAAAACAGCACACATGCTGTTATTTCATGGTGGTCATGGTAAGAAAGTGGTTACTGCCGTCAGATGGACTGCCAAATTCAGACCAGAGCCAACTTTGAAAAGTTCATTTCCAAAGTTTATTTCTCGAATTTTCCTCATTTATTATGTGAGACATACTACTATAATCTTGTCACTGTATTTTAATTTTTGAAATAGTGAGCAGAATAACTCATCACACAAACAGACGAAGTGTAGTGCGACTATTTGGCGTCACGCCAGACGATCACAAATAGCAATACCTAGATTATACTTGGATGTAGAAGCCTTTTGTAACTAAACTTCTCAAATATCCTTTAGCTGTTGAGCTGTTTCCAAATATTGCTATTCGGCTAAGCACGTAGGTACTAAAGCTGTTTCTTGAATTTAAAACCAACAAGCAATATTTAATTCGATTTCCAATATCTAATGTGTACTTTATTTATTTTATAACAACGTGAATTGTTCGTTAAGTATAACGGGTTAAAATCGAGCCAGAAATAAAATACTTGTACAAAGGGATAAGAAAGAATCTTATTGTGCAATCAGAATGGTTGAATAAAAAGGTGTAAAAACGTATCGACAGCATTATATTTTCTTTGTGAGAATTACAAATTTTCATTCGTGGTCTAAATGAATTTTCAAGCAATCAAAAATAAAATATATACATATATGTCACTGAAAGAAACTAACGTTTCCGGTATAAGCTCGGCCTATTTTAGACGCTAGTACCAAATATAAGTAAATATTTAAAATATAAATTAAAATCTAAATAAAAAAATATGGCAAAATTATATGAGGCGGCCGAAAGCGGAAAACTCACAAATATACAGATATCGGCACCGGCTACATATTCATTCCCTTCGGTGTTGAATCTCTGGGTCTGTGGGGTCCTAATGCTCTTAAGTGTTTTTAACATCTTATCAAAACCTTTGGTCGATATAACCGACGATTCTAAAGCTGGTTATTACCTCGGTCAAGAGATTAGTATTGCCATACAACGAGGTAATGCAGCCAGCATGCTTGGGACCCTGCCAAAGGGACCGATGCTTTATATTAAATAAAGTATAAATATATATAACTTAGGATTAGATATAGATATAGTATTATTATTATCATAGTAAATTTCTTATCTAAAATCATAAAACTAAATTAATCTTCTATATATGTCACATCCAAGTAACATGTTTGAAAAATATGAACGTTAATTTTCTTCATATAAAATGTTTAGTGATGTTTTAAACCAGTACCATAATGCTTTTAGTTTTAGAATGAAAATTGAGCCAATCTTCTAATTGGTAAATCCAATTTTGTAGTATCGTTGTATAATTTTGGAATATTGTATTTTTTCTGTTCTGTTCTGTTTTGTTTTGTAACAAAACAACCATTGGTTTGTATAATTGTACTGTTATAAATTGTCTTTCATATGTAGCACTAGCGAATCGCCCCCGGCTTCGCACGGATGCAATTTTTTGCTGCAAATTATATACACCAACCTTCCACTTTATTGGAACAAAACCAATCGGCGGAGAGCCTCGCGGCGTTGGAAGTCGTTAATTTTGATGAATCTGTATAACTTTTGCTGATAGCTCTGTCCAAGCACCAGCGGCGCATCTTTCAAATGTCTGCCTTATCAACTTTCGTTGGTAGTTTCGAATATATTTTTCGGTATAACGAGGAATCAAAGTTCGATTACACAGAGGGAGTCTGAGAAACGGCTACCACATTTCAAAAAAGGCAGCAGGCGCGCAAATTACGCAAAAAGGGAAGGTAGTGTCGAAAAATAACATTATGGAACTTTTACGAGCGTTCGTGATCGCTTATTTCATTATTGAAAATCTAAATACGTTGGATGGTCTAGAAGAAAATAGCGGAGAAAAAGACAGAGGTGGATAGTCACTTTACTCACACCTACACACCTACACACCTCGAGCATGTTACAACTGATAAAATTAAATATCATAATAATCTGTTTCTAACGCAAAGGCGATGTCGTATTGATTGATAATATTGTTGCATGAAAAACGAATCTACAATATAAATATTTAATCCAGCATCGCCACAAACACACAGCTAGTTGTGAACGTTATATAGACGGAGTAAATATTTATTTTTCCGCGATTCCCCATTGAGAGAGTCGATTCTTTTATTTATTGCTTTCATTTCAGTTCGATTGTGTTTTAAATTACTCGTGTGATTGTCAGATAATTTGTGTGCCTCGGAGTTTTTTGTGCGGTTTAAAAATGACCACTTTTGTCCGTGACGGTTCATGCATTGTCCATGTTAAAACATTGCATTTATTTGCATCTCTTTAAATAATATTACTTTAATAAAATAGTTGTGAATGAACAACAAATTTGACGTTTATTGTTAAACTACATCCACACACAAACCTGAAAATTATGTACGCACAAACCTTCTTCCATTATCGCTCTTTGAATTAGTGAAAACTGTATCAAAATACGGTGGTTTAGAAGATGTTAGCGAAGTAACAGTAGGAAATTCAACTCTTGAAGTTGTTAACGAGTACATATACATAGTCCAATTAGATACAGTCAACTTCGAGAAGGAGGTAAATCGGTGAATCCAGCTCGGATGGGCAGCGTTCGGGAAGCTTCGAGTCATTTTATCGTTGAAAATACCTGAGTGCCTTCAAACAAAAACAAAATATATGGCGCGTAAACATGGCCTCTCACAAAGTCAGCTTGCAGAACCTATGTGTTACTTATTTTAATAAGCGGTAGCCACCTATTTACAATTAAGTCGACCGCCAGTCGACCTATTCATACAGAAATAATAATTAAGAAATCTATATTATAAATATCTATGAGACTAGTACCTACGATAGAAGAGGATTAAGCTTAAAATGTTATATTTTAATAAAGTTAAATATAATTTCCCTCGCAGCAAGTAAGCGAAATAAGGATAAAAATGTATCCATAACAAAACATTTGAAAGCGTATCTTCAGCAAACGAAGGGTGCGCCAAAAGGGAATGTTTTATATAATAATCAACATCGGTTTCCAACATCTGTTACTAGGGACCCAAGTGGCCTTAATTAAAATTAAAATTGAATTATGAGTAAAACGAGACCACAGATTTTATTGATAATTGCGTTTTGCTATCGATGGTAGAAACTGTGAGTAAATCCTAACTATGTAGTTAAAGTAGAACTCATGTTTTGTGTTTTAATGGAAAAATATTGTTGTGATCCTTCAACATCAAAGAAGACGGTGTAACATATTTACAAGATATATTTTTACTTATATCTGTTCGTGCGGCACACATCCATGTACGTAACTCAACATAATATATAATAAATACTACTGATTAGCTCAGCTTTGTCGGCTGTGTCTAGAAGACCACAGTAAAATAACATTTGATTTGATTTCACTTAATACTTACAACAAATTATGTTATTCAAAAAACACTCCGTTTACAATAGTTTACGTTACACACATTTGAATCGGTTAAATGTAGTGCGGTGGCAAACTTCCGTGGGAACATTTATAAGTCTTTCTAAAACTAGTTAATAGCTATTTCTAGTTATCGCTAGATGGTTAACCACTGTTTCAATCAATGACAACTAAAAGCTGATCTGTCAGAGCAAACAATGTGTTTAACGGCGAGGTGCTCTCTTGCTTGTAGTGCCTCAACAAGAAATCTATGCCGATTTGTATACATGCCATCAATTCAACCGCTATAGGAAGTACATTTTGTAGGGTTCATCTTCAGTCGCTCTTGCCATTCATCATTATAAACCTTTTTTGTTACTTATATATATTATAACTTTTTTTTAATATGTATTTTCATGACTGGCCGGCGGAGTTTGGAAGAAAGAAAAAGATAACGTTTTTGAAAGGAAATGAAAAAATAAGATTTCGAAAATCAGACTTGAGGGAAGGTGGTGGTAGAATAAAGAGAAAAAGGAAAAGGGTGCTTGAGGAGATTTAAAATCAAGTTTCCTGATTTTACCGAAGTGCTCCCGACTGCCACTGGAAGATAACTAAGGCCGATTTACCCAGCCTTCTAAATTGAGGGTTTTGAGGCCCCTGTTCGGACCTCAAATACCTTTCCTGCGGTCCCTGTTCGGACACCAAATATCTACTATTGTTCCTGATTTATAATATTGTTATTATAAAGATTTTATATCATTGATTATTCCGGAAAATTGAGTATACTGTCTGCGGCCTGCTCCAAAAGGAAATATTAGGGACTCTAGTGAATTAGTGAATAAAGTGATTGAGTGATACTTTCTATTTTTTTTAGTAGTCAGCCTTCCTTTTGCCATATTTTCAAAAGGAGTGTAACACTACAATTTATATAAATATACCTGATTTTCATCATCATCATCTGTGGCGTAGGACGTCCACTGCTCAAAAGGACCGGTCAGAAGCAGCCTGGATCCACCGTAGACCAGCAGCCCTTATCCACCTTGTGTCTATTCACCTTGTGGGTGGAAGTCCAACGCTGTTCTTGCCGGTCCGTGGCCTCCACTCGAGAACCTTCCGGCCCCAGCGACCGTCGGCTCTCCGTACTATATGCCCTGCCCATTGCCACTTCAACTTAATAATCTATCTGGTTATCGGTTCATTCATATAGCTAATGAATATCGCTAATTAATAGATGATATTTAAGTGAACAAAAGTAGCAAAGTGACCTGAAGTCACAAGTAACTTTCGCCTTAATTAAATACAAACGGAAATGTTCAATGAAGTAAAAACATGGCTAGACAAGAAGTTGCCATTTTAATGAGCGCCTTTGAAACTGAAGTCGAAGTGACAGTGTATTGTTTCCTTTGTTAGAGTATACTAATTAACATCGCATAGCAATTCTTTAATAGTTTACCTTTTGAAATTGTAGTAACGATTTTAAAGTAATAAACAGAAATGTTTAATTACTAAGTATTGGTAAAATACATAATCAAACAGGAAAGGAGTTATAATGTGACCTGACCTGACATACATATGGCCTCGCATTATTATTAGGTATAACATTTATTTCCAATAGTAATGTTATATATTGGTTATGACTTCTGCGAGGTATATATGTACACAATCTATATTTATTTGAGCAAGAGATTTTATGTAAAAGAAACTGTTATCTAAAAAATAGACAGATAAAGAGGTAACTTTATCGAACTTGATTATAGATTGTACGATAAAAGGCAAGCTGAATTGCAAATAGGAACCAGACGACATTCTCATAACTCATAACGACGAATAAAAGTTTGTATGTAATGCAGAAATTCGCTATCATGCATAAGTCTCAAAGTGCAAGCAGACAATTTCCTCTGACGTCTGCAAAGTTGAATGTGAGACGAGAACGCTTATCGCTCACTAATTACGAACTTGCTTGGAAACTACACTTTCACTTTGCTGCAATGGGTATCTTTGCTAACCGCTTTGTTTGTCATTGCTCTTTGTGCCAAGTGACGTGGCGAGGTGATTGAGACAAGCTTACGTATGTGCCCAGTGACATACATTAAAATGTGTTTTCTTTGAAAACATACCATCACTAATAAATACTACTCACCGAAACATACACGAAACAAGCACAATTGTTGTTTATTTCACGGTGGTAAGGGGATGCTTACTGTCGCCAGGGGGACAGCCCAAATTATGACGATAAATCAGTTATCACTTAATATACTCTGAACCCACGGGGTTAGCCTGCCTGCCGCCATTTTGTAATAATAAAAAAAAAACATGTCAGTTGTAAGAACTGCACGTCAGAAGTAAAAACGTAGCTTCACCAAAATGTTGCGAGTTCAATGATTTTTTCCCATCTTAATTTTTTTCTTTTTTTTTCGGTTACATTACATTACATGGCATAACAGTGTCGCGAGTTCATTGGTTTTTTTCCATCTCAAAAATGCCAACGCGCCTCAAGAAGTTTTCACTTCAAAAATCTACGCAATTTATGAACTCTACATTTCCTAGTTGTTGCGAAAAGGCTCAATACGAAATACATTTACAACTAACTGATATATACCTTCAACGTGAGAATCAACAAAGTTAGTACACGTTAAAATCAACCATAAGTTTTTGACCAACATAAGCAACATAACTTTATGTTGCTCCAGAATACAATTTCAAGTTACAAGTTTAATTACAACTTGCATGTTCATTCCTGAACTCCAATTTATCTCTGAACTAACTGTTATACTTAATATACAAATTGTATTAAAAGTTTACAAACTAATTTATCAACATTTTGGTTTGATTTACGAACTTCTTCAATTATATAAAAGTTTTTCTATGTATTATAAACAATGCAATCAGTGATCTATAAATCAGTGTTGTAGACGATGGTAGCTACCTCATCACCATCAAGCCTTTAGCCTGTCTACCATTAAAAATACCATTAAAAATATATAGGATTTTAGGGAAAATCGAAAGATACAACTCGACTCTGGGATTTTAGATGATTGATTTGTGGAGTTCCTGTATTGCTGTATGTTACTCCACAATGACGATGAGGACAATTAGTCCAAAATTCTATAACTGTCATTTCTTAATTATTATATGTGTGTTATTTTTTATAAACATAAATGAAACAAATGTTAAATACATTACGGAAATGACAACCTTAGATTTAGTTTGTAATAAATTGTTCTGTCCTAATTTCAATGCAGCACGCAAGGTCCTGTATTTATGGGTCACTTTTTGTTAATTCGTCGCTTTATGTCTGTTGTTTACCAAATCTCTTATCACACATCGATCATTGATGAGTCAAAACTCGCGTACTAAATCCTAATTCATTAATTCTAATCCATCAATGAAATATAGTCCAATTTTTAATCGACAATTTTTATTGGTACCTGTAATCACAGGAATGGATGAGCTATTAAAATATATAGTATTTATTTATAGAACCCACAGTTCGCAAGTACTGCTTGAATTATCTAATTCTAGAATTTTTAATTATGATGTCATACCTTATTGTTGTTACAAAAGTAACAATTTTGTAGTTGCAGGGAAAATTGCTTTCGGCAGTTTGGCGGCAGCAACCAGAATCACTCCAAGTGAAATAAAAGTAAATTTGTATTCCGGTAAGCGAATAAGAGATGCTAGAGCCTGTTCCTATTGCTCTATCCCTTTGTCCAATATCCAAGTACTAACAGATCCATTATTCGCACTTTCCAATACTATGGTGTTGCTTTTTTTAATAGGCGACGGTACCCATCTACGATCAAGAGGACCTTTCGCCTTCCTGCAAACGTTCACATAAAAAAACTGATGAACTAATTCTCTGTCCAGGGCTTGTATTTATCGTTTTGGTTGTGGTTTTGTGATTTAAGTGCTTAAAAAATGGATATATTTTATAATAAATGTGTACCGCAAAAGAGGTAGCGGCGGAAACTCATTAAACTTTGTATATTTAATAATGCGTGGGATGAAAGCTAACGAATGCCGTAAGTGCATCACTAATAAACTCATAAAGAATTCATAGAAACTTAATTGTAGTCTGATCGAAATTTTCAGCACACGATTCTTGTATTACAAAAGTAATTTCCGGCCCTCCAAAGCCGTCTAGTATATACGTGCAAAAATATTTTCTGTGTTCGCAATATGGAAATTGAGCCTTCTGCGAGCATAAATTTCAAAATCGTCTATATAAAAAAACTTGATACGCCCTAAAAAAAAATTCTAAGGACGACGATCGATTTCATTCTGGGCGAAAAATTTACTTAGGATACTACTATTACTTCGTCGCCTATTAAAAGCAACGCTACGGTGCTTGGTGATATGTTATCGATTTTAATAGAATATAAAGTAAATGATAAGGAATAAGGAGGAGATAAGGGAATCTGGCATCACACACTTACTGAAACACCAGCCCACAGATTGTAACTTCTGTATTATGTAAGAGGATGACTATTGCCGCATGGCGGGCTACGATATTACTTAGATCACAGCGTATGTAAAAAATATAGAAATTAAAACTTATTCTACAGACACCTAACCCAGAAATTAAGCATAAAATAAAAGCATAGCATAAGCATAAAATAATCTGCGAGGTGACCATACTTTCATATTACAGCTCTATGTAAGTGATATGAACGCAAAGGATTTATAAGCACAACTGTTTCAAAATAATAACAAAAATGTGAACGTTTTATCAATATTTGAAACCCTCTTCTTTTATTGACCGTATTATCGTTTTTTAAAATAATCGACACATTATAAAGGGCAGAAGATGTTATCATTATCAATATGGGACCCGATTAAAATTATACTTCCAGTTTTCTAACCACGTTTTTCGATCTAAAATGAGAATCTTCACATTAAGTCAGGTAAACAAGGGGCGCTCATTTATTTTGGGCACGCGGCCTCGGAAATTGTGTGCCTTATTGAATGCCATAAATCATAACACGGCAAGGTGTTACAGCTCGTAAGTGCACGAAGAAATTTAAAACCATTTCGTTATAAAAATTTAACGAGGGTTAAAAGGAGAAAGATAGGTTCTAGCCAAAAAAAATAAAAAATAGTGGTGGTCATTTATTAGGGTCTCAATATGTACGTATTTCATGTAATTGTAGTTGTAGTGCAAAAAATATACTTTTGAGATATTAACAAAAAGTTTACCCGAAAAATTTTACATGAAGGTTTCGAGGACGTAGTTCGATGATATTTTTTTTTTAAACGATAGCAGTTTTTTGCTGCTGTCAGCCAGAAAGCTCAGTGCTCAGAAGACTAAACAGAAAAATAAACAATAATATGAGTGACAAGAAAAGTTTGTATCCCTAAAACTCTATCCCTAAAATCAATAAGTAAGATTTAATGAACAAACTTCGCTTAGCAAAACAATTCTCTAAAAGCAAACAAATATTTGTTGCCATTGTTGCCAATGCAAATACCGGGATTTTGAAACAGATAAATTTCATCTAAGATTAAAAAAACAGTACGGGTCGATAAAAACAAATTCCTGTCAAAATTGAGTCTCTCGTTCTGAGCATTAATTCTACAAAAGAAATTCCAGTTCAATTTTGAGTTTCGACCGGGGGAATCGTTAACCCTGACTTTACAGTGTTCTTTTAAACAATAAAAGCAAATTGAATAAGAGGCGGACCTTCCTTATGGAGTATTTCAAGAGCTGTGAGGTTTTAATTGAGAGAAGTGTCTGGGTATTTTGATAAAAAAAAAAATCTGCTGAATCAGCCTTTTGTTCTTAATTTAATTTTTAATTTAAATACACGTTACGCTGTATATCTGCTGAGTTTATTTTTGTAACATTATTTCTTTTACTCACTTAACATTCATGGTGAAATAGGATTTATCTAAGTATAAAATAACTTTATATCAAATAACACTCTCACTGACTGTTTAATGAAGAAATCTTAAAAACTGCTTAGGATAGAATTATGAAATTTGATAATATATAATTATGTATAATGTAGTGGTTGGAGAGGAAAAGATCATTGAATATTTATTACAAGTTATTTCCGAAGTACATGTTCTAGAATATGTATTTTTTTATAATATTAAGGTGGCAGACAGGCTGGCGGCCCACTTGATGGTAGGTGGTTACCGTCGCCTAAGGACACAAGCAAGACCAAGGGGAGTGCTAGTGCGCTGCCTACCCTTAAATTTACAGGGCCTAATTTTTACAGGTACATGCTAATTTATTAGTCATATATTCTTATTAGCAATCATATTATTGTATATAAAATATCAGAAATTATTACATATAAAATTATATAACAATTTTAAAGAAGCAGGCAGGCTGACGGTCCACTTGATGAGACACATAGAAACACCAGTGGAGGTACAAGTGCGCTGCAGACCCTGTATTATATAAATAAAAATATATTCTTGCGAATTTCAATCATAACTTCATTTCCATCATGTACTCGAATCCTCTGTGTAAGTAAGTAAGTGTAAAGAAGAAAAAAAAAAGCACAGACTGTATGATTTTGCTAAAAAGTCCATCTCTTTTTCGTGGATTCATGATATTATCTTAAATAGAGCTATTAAAAAACCTCTCATAAATCAATTAGTAGTATAATTATGTTCGAGTGACGGTAGCCCCCCATTAAGCGAACTGTCAGCCTGTCTACCACCCCAATTAATAAAGACAATTGTAAATAAAACTAAATAAATCTGAATCAAAAGAAAAAAAATATTGTTCCTTAAATTACTGTGGTATCTTTAATATAATAATACTCACGCAACACATTTTACAAACATTATCAACTTTACCCCATATTGCTAACGTACTCATATTTACGGCAGCCATTTGGGCTTAGGCAACATAATAAATACTTTGCAACAAATTAGAAAAGGTTGGATACTAAACCAGAGCAAACAATTTGAGGTTTCATTACCTCAAAGTAGGTTTTATAGGGGTTGTGTTAAATGCAAAATAAACTGAACACATCTAAATTAAAAAAAAAAAAACCTTAAAAGTTTTTACTAAAAACAAAACATCTACTACAAAAATGTTCGAATCAGACTTTTTTTTTCTTTGGGATCTTACAATATAATAATATAATTGGTCATTTATCAAATATTTTTCACACAGGGGATTGCTATTTCGGTTTTCTTGAAGCTAGTAGAAGAAGCTAGTGTGTTGTATTAAACATTTTTAAGTGTAGTATTCATCAATCTACTACAACTATGGAATGCCAAAGAGGAGTGGATGGCTTGTCTATGCAAAGCGGCACATAAAAAATAGACCTAAAATGGAATCATGGCGGAATCTTGCCTTCGCGCGTCGATGGTAAAAGGTAGTAACGACCAAGTTCTACTATTGATTTTAAACTCCAATGTGTTGACGTAAAGTCAGATTTTCTAAATGACAGAGGACAGAATTCATGCTGTACGCATATGTAATTTTTTAAATTTATATCTATATACTATTATATAAAGCTGAAGAGTTTGTTTGGTTGAACGCGCTAATCTCAGGAACTACTGGTTCGAATTGAATTTTTTTTTTGTGTTGGATAGTCCATTTATCGAGGAAGGCAAAGCAAAGCAAGGTGCAGTGAAAAAAAGGCTTATTTTCATCCCATCAGATGGCGCGAGTAGCAACTGATTGTTTAAATTTGTTTTTGCGATATCTCATCGTATAATAATTACTCATATATTTTCTTTTTCAACGCGGGCACTAGCTCGTGTTCCATAAAGTTGGCCGTAGCTCGTGTTCCATGTAGTGTTTTGTATGGCATGCGAAATCTGTTAGGTATTAGATGTGCGGACGGCAATAAAACGCGGTTGACATTCAAACGTATAATTGATGACTGACTGACAACTTATGAGATACCCTATCTATGAAATCATAATAATAATAAATACCCTACATTACATCTCTCCACCTTAATTAACACTACCTAATAACATAAATAAACATATAACATAACATACAACAAATATGATATAGCAAAAGTTAAAGTTTATACACATTAAAATCTAACCTTATAATTAATATTCTTTAACCTACACTTTCGAATTGGTCGGGCTTCGGGCGGTACAGGGGCGGCAGGTGGCGTAGTGAAAACCTCTTGATCGTCACGAACCGGTGAAGGAGACGCCACGTGAACCGGCGAAACCTCCGCCGTCGGCAGCTCCGACTGTTCCCCGCCTGTACTCTCGTCCCGTCTACAGGGACTAATAGCGACCGTTTGCGGTCGTGGTGATGGCAGCGATGACGAACCTGTAGGGACCACAAGCGAGCTCCGCGACCTACGCTTTAGCTGATCGACATGCCTATGCCACCGATTCCCATTACTATCTATAACGCTATAGTCGTTTAAACCTGCCGAACTTACGACCGTTCCCGGAGCCCATTTCTCGCCCTTAATGTACTGACGATACCATACGTCCTCCCCCTCTTTTATTTCTCTGCTCGTCCCCCCCGCACATTCCACCTGCTTCTGTTGCGCATTTCCTACCCTCGCCTCTCTATCGGGTTTCAGTGCGTCCAGTCTTGTACGCAATCGCCTGCCTAGAAGTATCACGGAAGGGGGTTCTCCCGTTGTAGCATGTTCCGTATTCCTATAATATAGCAGATATGTGTTTAATGCTTCATTAATATCAGTTTTTTCTGTTAGGGCTTTTTTAATTACCCTTTTTAAGATTTTTACGGCATTTTCAGCCGCACCGTTCGATGATGGGTGATATGGAGCAATAAACACATGTCTGATTCCGCAATATTTAATAAAATTTGCGAATTCTCTACTCGTAAATGGCGGTCCATTGTCGGTAACTATCTGCCTAGGTATACCCCACCTACTCCATAACTCTCTAAGTTTCCCTATGGTGCTACCCGCGGCTGTACTGGGAACTGGGAAAACTTCCAACCATTTAGACGTCGAGTCTACGACTACTAAATAAATTTTACCAGCAATCGGGCCCATAAAGTCCAAATGCAACCGGGTCCAAGGTCGCGGATACCAGGGCCAGGGCTTCGGTGGCGCGCGCGCCGGTGCATCCGCCACGGCCGCACATACCTCGCAGGCGCGGCACTCGCGCTCCACTGCCTCGTCCACGCCGGGCCACCACACGTAGCTACGCGCCAACGATTTCGATCTTACGATGCCCATGTGCGGTTCATGAATCATTTTTAATACTTTACTGTAGCAAGCCTCCGGAATGACAACCCTGTGTCCCCACATTATGCAATTTAGTTCCTCATACAGTTCTTTTCTACGATTAAAGTAAGGTATTAAATTCCTTATTTCGCATGTTTGCGGCCAACCATCCCTTATGTAACTCAACACCCTACCTAATATTGGATCTTTTTCCGTTTCTGTTTTTAACTCATTATAATCCAACAACAAGGCGTCCTGTGCGAAATGTAAATACGTTTGCTCCGGGATGACATCTTTAACTACTGACTGGTCACCTGTGCTCACCGGTAGGCGCGATAAACCGTCAGCGCAGTTTTCGTCGGTTCTAATATATTCTATGTCGTAATTGTACGCTGAAAGAATTACTGCCCACCGTTGCATTCGACTGGCCGTCATAGTAGGTATACCGGTATGAGGTCCGAATATAGATACTAGCGGTTTATGATCCGTGCGTAATACAAACTTCCTTCCGTAAACATACTGATGAAATTTTTGCATACAAAACACTATCGCCAATGCTTCCCGATGAATCTGTGAATAATTAGCCTCCGCCTGTGTGAGTGAGCGCGACACATAGGCTACCGGCCGCTCCCCACCCCCGTCCGGCTGCGATAGCACTCCACCGATTCCTCGTGCGCTTGCGTCGCACGTCACTATCAAAGGTCGCTTTGGATCATAATGCGCGAGTACATCTGTACTAGTTAAAACCCTTTTTATTTTTGTAAACGCCTCATTACATTTATTGTTCCAATGCCACTCGACTCCCTTTTGCAATAATTTGTTCAAAGGTAATAATAAAGAGCTAAAGTTTTTTATAAATCTAGAAAAGAAATTTACCATTCCGAGAAAAGAACGTAACTCACTCACGTTTCCGGGTGGTTCAATTTTCAGAATTGCTTTTATTTTTGATTGATCGGCTTTTATCCCTTCCTTAGAAACAATGTAACCTAAATATTTTACTTCGTCGACTAAGAAAATACATTTTTGTTTTTTTAATTTTAAACCGTTTTGCGACACCCGTCTAAAAACCTCTCCGAGCGCCTTTAAATGTTCCTTCCTAGTCTTCCCGCCCACGATCACATCATCTAAGAAGACTTGGACGTCTGGAATTCCCTGGAAAAGATTCGTCATAATCCGCTGGAAGATACCCACACTCGAGGATAAGCCATATACTAATCTATTGTAACGGAATAACCCCCTATGGGTATTTATTACGGTATACATTTTAGACTCGTCTAACTCCACCTGGTTATATGCTTGTGAAAAATCAATTTTACTGAAATATTGCGCCCCATTTAACCCTACTAGTACGTCTTCGATTCGGGGTAACGGAAATCGGTCGATCAGCAAAACGGGGTTAACGGTTGCCTTGTAGTCCGCACAAATTCGCAACGTACCGTCAGCCTTATTGACAGGCACCAGCGGCGAGGCCCAGTCAGAGCAGTCGACCGGCTCAATTACGCCGGCGTCCAGCATGGCATCCAGCTCGGCGTCGACGCGCTCGCGCAGTGCGTACGGCAACGGCCGCGCGCGGTGAAACACAGGCACCGCCCCCTCTCTCACGCGCAGTGTCGCCCTGCCGCCCGTATACCGCCCGAGCCCGCCGCTGAACACTTCTTTATATCTGTCGAGTATATTATACACATCCTTGTCAATATGTTCAAGACACAAATTATTTAATTTTGTAACTTTTTTAAACATTGGAATATCAATATTTAGTTCCGCTAACCACTGTCTACCTATTAATGGAGTGGCACCTTGGTTCATTACAAATAATTCTAAATGCTTTCCTCGTTGACCTTGGTACTGAACGTAGGGCCGTATTATACCTAACGGCTTGACCCTTGTGCCATCGTAAAATCTTAAAACAGTATTGTCTTTTTTAATGGGAAATTCCGGAAAATATTTATTGTATGTCTCCTTGCTTATACACGACACCGCTGTCCCGGTGTCTATTTCCATGTATATTGTGGTATTGTTTATAGAAATGGGAACACTTACTGCCTTATAATTGTTCAGAGTCAGGAGGTTCAGACTCTCCTCAGCATCGTGGTCTTCCTCGCTAGACTCGCGGTCCACACCGCCGAAGTGAAGTTGCCGCCGCTGACCTTGACCCCTCGCACCACTATGACTGCTGGGCTGCCTGTCACGCTCCGTACAAACTCGACGTAAATGTCCGATACGTCGGCACTTGCTGCACATGAATTTCCGGTAGCGACAAGTGGCATGCGCATGGTCGTTGGCTCCACACGCCCCACAATTAACCGTCTCATTTCCCGCTGTATCAGCAGGGCCTGTCATCTTCGCGCTGCCGTTGTTGGGTGCGCGCGCGCACCCCCTCCCGCCGCTCGTCGTGCCCCTCCAGCCGCCCGAGCACTTCTGCCTCTGCCCGTGAGCCAGTGCATGTACCGCACTGGTAACTGCCGATGACAATGGTGCCCCCTCGACCTCCGCTGCATCTCTCTCCGCAGCTTCCAGGGAACTCGCCAGACAAACGGCCCGGAAGAACGTGATTGAGTCATCCTCCGCGAACAACCGTTGCCTAATCAAATCACTCTTGAGTCCGCACACAAACTGGTCACGTAAATTTTCATTTAGATTAGCAGCGAATTTGCAGTTACGTGACATCTTCTTTAAGTCCGCTACGTAGGCCGCCACGTCTTCCGACGCAGCCTGACGCTTCTGTCTGAACCGGAATCTCTCCGCTAACGCTGATGGTGTTGGTTGTAAATGGTCCTTCATTAATTTAACGACTTCTGCATATGTCAGTTCCGATGGCTTATTTGGACTAGCAAGGCTTACCAGCAGCTCATAAGCCTCGTCCCCCATGCTGGCTATTAATGAGGGTAAGTGTAAATCACCCGCCACATTGTTGGCCTTGAAATACATTTCTAGTCTGTCGATGTATGATGACCATTGTCCGTTATTTATATCAAACGTACTTAGCTTTCCGATCGACATTTTTTTCTTGTACTTTTAAATAATACACGCACAAATTAATTCGATTTCTCGTCGCCAGTGTTAGGTATTAGATGTGCGGACGGCAATAAAACGCGGTTGACATTCAAACGTATAATTGATGACTGACTGACAACTTATGAGATACCCTATCTATGAAATCATAATAATAATAAATACCCTACATTGTAAATTGATGATAGTATTGCATATAAATGATTTGTATATATGTACGTTATTATTACTCTCATATAGACTAGTGTTCAAGGTATGTCCATACATTTATACTGACTTAATAGGTACGTATATTTAAAAAAAAAATCGTTTAAATTTGCTTGCAGAAAAACAAAACTTGATTGATGGTGTTTGGTTTGCCCGGCTGATGACGGTTAATACTACAATATTTTCATGGTCCCAATTGAGCTAACATTTCTTTATTCTTTTAAAATATTTTCATTTAGGTATTCTATCAAATTTCAAATTCAAAATGCGCATATAAATTTTAAAAATCTACTATTTTTAACATTTATTAGGTTATGAGGTTATGGACTTAGTAATTGGTTTAATACATTAGAGAAGTTTTACAATGAAAATAAAATGACAGTTTAAAATAGATTAAAAAAAATTGACTGGCGACCAACTCTGGCTTCATCCGTATATTATACACTAACCATCTCACATATGTAAACATTATAGGAATTACAATTAGAAACAGCTTATTCTCAGGACACTGTTTCAAATCTATAACTATACATATTATTATAGCTTCCTGCCTCTGTTTCTCCGCTATTTTTTTATGATTTATATGTAGTTACGCGTGAAATAACAATATAATCCAAATCAACTATGACTTTTAAATTGTATGAAAAGTGTAGATTTGTCTTTTAGCAGGGTAACAGTATGATGGCGACGTTGCCTTGACCTTGGCGAGACAGTACTCTGCCCTTACTATTAATTCTATTACTAGTAAATTGGTATAGTAATATTAGGAAAATGCAAACCCTTGCTTACTAAATTTTGTTGCTAAATGACGTAGGTTTTAATCAAAAATTGTAACCTGCCACGAATAAAAGAAAACATGTTGTTTGCATGGTGCACTGAACTAAAATTATTTCGTATCGATGTACCGAGTCTTTGTTTCTCTGTAAAACTTAAATTGTACACGAAACGCTAACACGAAAGCTTAGCATCGCGTCAAAATAAAATTACTTGTTAGTGAAATGTTAAAGAAAAATAAATATTTATTTCTTAACAGGAGAAGTTACACTTGCATAATTCAAAATTGTTAATTTGTTTTAAAGGTTTTTAGATTGTAAAAAAAATTATAACGTCTCTGTTTGACTGGTTTTCATATTCACATTTTCAGAAAAAATAAATGATTCAGTTTGTTGGAATTTATGTATTTTTACCATTTTGATGGTAATATATCACTCATATGATTGTTGAAATGAATGATCGTTTGAAAGGGTCTAGGGAATTAGAGTTTACCAATGGAAAAGTGGTACAAGTGATTGAGTTAACAATAATCCCTAGCGACTCGCAAGGTTTTTTTTTTAAATTATATACTTACCTAAACTTTCGCTCTTAGTAAATAAACTAAGTATGTGATATAATCATTTCACTAACAAATATATAGTATAAATAATTAAAGTTGCCTCTAATTGTTAAGGTTGTATAGCACTAGACAAAAAAAGAAAAGTGTCTATGTCAGTTGCTATGTACTGGTTGTCGTTATTAATTACTTCAATAAGACTGTCAGTGAAATTATAACTAAATATAATAATATAAAATACCTCGTAAAACTATTCTAAAAGTGTACATAAAGTAAACTATAAGTGTCCTAGGAGTGTTGTGTTTAATAGACAATATTTATTGTGAATATAAAATTCATGTGCGACGATCTGACTTCATTTCCACTTATCAACTGGTAAGACTCTGCAACTATATTAGGTTCTGTGCCCTGCCGGAAGTAAAAGACGTTCGTCATGGATTTTTCAACAAAAATTGAAATAGGCAAGTTAGCAGGAAAGGAAAATTGGGCTACCTGGAAATACAAAATTTCCATAATGCTAGAAGGCACGGAAGGTGCTATAGAGGCAGTAGAGGGTAAGCTTAATAAACCAGTCCTTGCTGATGGAGCAGGTGATACCGAAATAAGCACCTATAATATTGCTTTAGCAAAGTATAGGCGGACTGAAAGTGGTGCTCTACTGATGCTTACGACAAACATGACAGAGGATACCTTAAAGAAAGTTATGAGGTATAGGACAGCACATGAGGTTTGGCAAGAGCTTCATAGACTATTTGACGGGCAAACGGATGATAGAGCGTATAATTTATGCCTAGAGTTTTTCGGGCTTCAGCAGAGAAAGGAGGACGACATTCCTACCCATATTTCAAAGCTCAAAAATCTATGGACTGAATTAAAAGTGGAGATTTCAAAAATAGACGCCACCGCTAAACTTCCAGAAATGTTCCTGATTTGTAAGGTCTTAGATACACTTGACGATAGGTTCTTCAACTTCAAGTCAAGTTGGCTAATGCTCAAACAGTCTGAAAGAACTATTGACAGTTTAACGAGTCACCTGTGTACGTTCGGAAGAGAATTGGTTAGTCAAGAGAGCTCACAACAAGAGATACTAGTGACTACACCTGCTGAACGAACTACTAAGAAAAACAAGGATGAGCAGCTGATCTGCAACTACTGTTCTGGAAAAGGACACAGAGTTCGCAAGTGTAAGAAGTGGATCAAGGACGGGAGGCCTCCTAAACCAATTCCAAGCACATCAGCCTCAACCTCAAAGTCTAAGCAAGTGCAACAAATTTCGTTAATGGTTAATGCATGCTCAAAGAATCAAATACAGGATCGTGATAACTGGTATGTTGATAATGGAGCAACGACACATATTGCAGTAAAGAGGAATTTTTTCACTGAATTTCATGAATTTGATTCAGATCATACTGTTACAACAGCAGATGGAACCACAATACCTGCTATTGGAATGGGTTCTATAGAGGTGGAATCAAATGTCAATGGGCACAAGCAGAAAATAACCCTTAATGAAGTGTGGCTAGTACCATCTTTAACCAAAAATTTGTTTTCAACACTAGCAGCTCAAGACAGAATGCAGAACAGCATCTTTATTTCAACGACTACAGAGTGCAAATTAGATATAGAAGGCACTACAAGAGTTGTTGGAAAGAGGGTTCCATATGGTGGACTCTACAAGTTGGATATGAGGATGGTTATTCCAACAACGCAACTGCCTATCGCGGTAAATGCGATAACAGGCTCAAACCTGTTACAATTATATCACGAACGGCTAGCACATCAGGACAAAAGACATGTCATTCGGGTGGTAAAACGCGAGTTGGGCATACAGCTAAGTCCAGATAATGTGAAGTGTGAAGGCTGTATCTATGGAAAGTCTCATCGAAAGCCTTTTGGGACGAGAGATAGAGCAAAAGCTATTGGAGAGCTAATACACACAGATGTTTGTGGTCCTTTTGCTAAAAGCATGTCGAAATACCAATACTATGTACTATTTAAGGACGATTATTCGAATTATCGCATGGTCTACTTCATGAGAGAAAAATCAGAGGTCAAAGACAAACTTCTGCAAATGATCCAAGAAGCAACAAATGCTGGGCATACTATTAAAACTCTATTGAGTGACAATGGCGGTGAATTCAAAAATAAGGCAGTCCGTAAGATATTGCAAAGTCAGGGCATACAACACCGGTTAACGATGCCTTACACGCCTGAGCAAAACGGCTGTAGTGAACGTGAGAACCGAACGTTGGTTGAAGCTGCAAGGTCGATGATGTATGCGAGAGGATCGATGCCACAAATATTATGGGCCGAATTAATAAACACAGCAGCTTATGTACTTAATAGGACAGGTCCGACAAGAGTTGATGATAAAGTACCATATGAGCTGTGGCATGGGGAGAAACCAAAGATATCACATCTTAAAGTGATTGGAAGTACTTGTTACGCCCATGTTCCAAAACAGAATCGCAAAAAGATGAGCAAGAAAGCGATTAAAGGCATTTTAATAGGCTACGAGAACGACGGCTATCGTATCTGGGATGGGATCAAAACGATAAGGTCACGAGACATAACGTTTGAATCTGATGTAGAATTCAAAACTATAATCAATGTTCCTATTGCTGTAGAAGGAGCACCAGATAACAGGCATAGCGAACGTGTTCTTGAGCAAGAGCCTGAAAATGATGAGAATCTTGATCATGTTCTAGGGGGAGATAAAACTAGTAATGTCAGACAAGACCAAGATCAAATCGAGTATCAAATAAGGGAAAGTTCCGAATATAATGGAAATGAAGAATTTGTCGATGCAGAAGAAGGGCAGGTTGAGGTAGAAGAACCTCAAGAGCCTCGCTACTATCTAAGAGACAGATTATCCATTGCACGTCCCAAGAAGTTTGATGACTACGTATGTTTCGCTGGTACAGAAAGATTCCCTGAAACCTACAAGGAAGCAGTTGAGAGGGAGGACAAGGCTGAATGGCAGAAGGCTATGTTAAACGAACTTAGGTCTCTTGAAGAAAACCAAGTTTGGACATTATGTGACCTACCTCCAAACAGGAAAGCACTTCCATGCAAATGGGTTTTTAGAATAAAACGCCAGCCAGACGGAACAATTGACAAATATAAAGCCAGGCTTGTAGCAAAGGGGTTCAAGCAACGAAAAGGGATTGACTATGAACAGACGTTTAGTCCAGTTGCCCGAATGGCTACAGTACGAGCCTTACTAAGTGTCAGCGCCAAAGAAAAGTTACATCTGATTCAGTTTGATGTGTCTACTGCATTTCTTAATGGCAAGGTCGAAGAAGAGATCTACATGAAGCAACCAGAAGGATTCAGCGACGGCACTTCAAAAGTGTGTAAACTAAGGAAAAGCCTGTATGGACTAAAACAAGCACCACGCTGCTGGAATTCATGCTTTGAAGTAATCTTACTGTCCAAAGGCTTCACACAGAACACTGCTGATTGCTGTCTCTTTACAAAGAAAGTGAGAGATAAGAAAATCTTAATCACACTTTATGTAGACGACGGACTCGTGGCTTCGACTGATGAAGATTTGGCACAACAATTCTTAAAAGAATTAGGAGAAACAATAAAGATAACCACCAAAAGAGCATCGTACTACTTAGGTATAGAAATTGAAAGATTCGAAGACGGCTCTATATTTATAAAGCAAGAATCTCACATAAGGAAGATTTTAGACCGCTTTCGAATGTCAGATTGCAATCCAGTTTCGACACCAATCGAAAAGAGTCTGACTTCGGAAACAGGGAAAGTAAAAAACGGAGAGCCTGAGAAGTTTCCCTATAGAGAAGCTGTAGGAGCTCTTGCCTACCTCATGACGGGTACGCGCCCCGATATTGCCTACGCGGTTGGAGTGGTTTCGAGAAAACTAGAGAATCCAACAGAAGCTGACTGGTTAAGAGTCAAAAGGATATTTCGATATCTGAAGGGAACAATATCCTACGGCATTAGATATAGTGCAGACTGCGGTAGATCCATTATAGAAGGCTACAGTGACGCAGATCACGCTGGTGATGAACTGACTGGACGTTCCACAACAGGTGTTGCATGTCTTTTTGCTGGAGGAGCTGTTTCGTGGCTAAGCCAACGTCAACCATCAGTTGCGATTTCCACTACGGAAGCAGAGATTGTTGCAGCGAGCGAAGGTGCGCGCGAGTTAATTTGGCTTCAAAGAGTCTTCAGTCAATTGACGTGCTTGGAAGGCATACCAACATTGAAAGTAGATAATGAAGCTGCTATAAGACTTGCCAATAATCCTGAATTTCACAAGCGTACCAAACATATCCGAGTAAGGCACTTCTTCGTTCGGGAGACTGTGCATGAGGGTCTAGTTGATGTTATAAAAACAAGCTCTGCTGAACAATTAGCTGATATAATGACAAAGGCAGTTCCGAGAACCACGCTCGCAAAGATAAGAGTGGAATTGCGACTACAAGACTTTTCGTGTTAGTGCAGGGAAAGTGTTAAGGTTGTATAGCACTAGACAAAAAAAAGAAAAGTGTCTATGTCAGTTGCTATGTACTGGTTGTCGTTATTAATTACTTCAATAAGACTGTCAGTGAAATTATAACTAAATATAATAATATAAAATACCTCGTAAAACTATTCTAAAAGTGTACATAAAGTAAACTATAAGTGTCCTAGGAGTGTTGTGTTTAATAGACAATATTTATTGTGAATATAAAATTCATGTGCGACGATCTGACTTCATTTCCACTTATCAACTGGTAAGACTCTGCAACTATATTACTAATATGATATTTAGCTACTGACAAGTGTAAAACTGATAAATCTGCACTTGAAAAATGTATCTGCATAAATTTCTGTGACATTTAGTAACTAAATTACAACTTATTATTTCCGAAGCATCTAACTTTGCAGATGCAGCTTCGTATTCAGAATTAAATTGCTGGTTGTTGAGAGGTCAATGAAAACAGTTGACAAGCTTGGCATATATTCAACAACTATGTCGTATTAACAATTTTGCGGACGTTTTGTTTGCTGCTCAACTTATTTTGTATCC
Organism: Synanthedon andrenaeformis; assembly: GCA_936446665.2. Classification (NCBI taxonomy): domain Eukaryota; kingdom Metazoa; phylum Arthropoda; class Insecta; order Lepidoptera; family Sesiidae; genus Synanthedon; species Synanthedon andrenaeformis. Next base: position 2,837,951 of record OW387781.2, on the reverse strand, counting down.
TTTCAAATATTAAACCGGTTCTAAATATTTTTGAAATTCGTTTGCCAAATTTTCGAGTTCAAAAATGGAGATACTGTATCTAAGTGGAGAATAACTAAAAACGAATAATATTTATAATGTAGTAGTCTTAAGATTAGAATTCTTTAAATTTTTTATCATTATGCAGAGTTAAACATTAGCTCATTTAGTAAATATAAATTCCAAATATCTCTATAGACAAGACGTTACACCAAACTATGTCAATAATGGGTGAATTGATGGTGGCAATTCTGGGCGCACATTATAATGTATTCTAGACGACAGTCTCGCTTGGTATGTCGGCAAACCTGACACAGGTAGCTCCATTACTCACTAAATCTTACTAAGGTTTTGCTACAATTTTTTTTACATAATTTGTTAGAGGGATTCCGAAATCCATTCACCTATCACCATAATATATTTTTAACCCCCGACGCCCGACGCAAAACGGGATGTTATAAGTTTGACGTTTATGTCTGTGTATCTGGCGGTGGAATCGTGGCTCCCAAACGGATGGACCGATTTTGATCTGTTTTTTTTTTTGTTTGAAAGATAACGTGATCGGAATTGTTCGTAGCTATAATTTATGAAGATCTGTCCCATTTCCTAGTTAACAAAGGGATTTAACTTAACTTCCACATGTTTGATTGATATGAAATTTGGTATACTGTTACTTCGGTGGTATTCACGTGCCATGGTAATATTGACCTTATGCTGCAGCATCAAGTAGTCTGCAGGACACCCAACTCCTCAGCAACTTACAGCAGATGTAAAGATAAGCTTATAATTTTAACTATAGCTTGTTCATTATACTGTCCAAGTTTTGTTTTTGTATTCACTTACCGTCAAGTGGGTATTCTTTAATATAAAAATGTAGAAATGATTGATTGATAAAGAGTCTGGGTTCCTTAGTAGTGGCAAGTAGTATCTGCGTATAAGATACCTACCTACTCTGGGTCTGCGTTAGTTCCTGTAACATCAACCATGTCGACTCACCGACTTGCCATCTGCATAACAACTAGAGAAAGTTGAACATTACCTGGCACAGGCGTAGCGTTGTTTTTACATTTTTACATATTAATATAAATATTTAATTATATTTTGTACTTTACAAAGAAAGTTCTTTATTCCTTTTCCCTTTGCCTTGGTGCAACTTTTCATGAACATCAACTATGCTCACTAGAACACCCAATATAGGTTACTTTTATTAAAACAGTGGTTTAATGTGATAACTTGTGATAACTGAAGAAAATTGACATGTCAGAAAATGACATTAGAGAGGTTTTTAATCTAGTTCGGTTTATCGAAATACATTTGAGTGTCATATTACATGTCTATGATTAAGTATTAGTAATATTAAGGCGCGATTTCACCGTACTCTGTTAGTATTTGACATCGCCGTTAAGTCATTTAACAGACGTTTACAGTATGCGAGTGACAGCGCTAAATGACTTAACAGCGACGTTAAATACTAATAGAGTATGGTGAAATCGCGCCTTAATATGAAGCAATATTAGTCGGTTTACTCAGACTTACCTAGTTCAGATTGATACAATACTATGCAATCAAGCATTATCATGCGAAGTGTCGGCGTGGGTCCAATCAATTACATACGAACAACAATATCATCTATGTACAACACAGAAATCACATTTGCATAGTAATAGTAGCTTCGGCCCCGTAATAATGTTTAACTTATGTACGAGATCGGCCGGCAGAAAACTAGCAACGCCGATAAAATAACTCTCATGAATATTAAAATCTTTAGGACGTTGATAAACTTCGAGTAACAGTGGAAACTTTTATTTTAATTATAGGAACATTTTTATGGATAATTTTATAAAATGTAGCGCTAAATAAATGTTCTACTTTGAATACCCATAGCTTATAGTCATAGACTGGGAAGCCCGTCTGGTTACCAACCTCTCACAGTATATATCAACATAAAATAATAGATCTTGTATTGTGTGCTTGTTGTGTTTCGGTGCTTGAATTTGTGATACCCTTTATCCAGTGTCCCATTAAAGTCTTCAGCGCACTTGAATCCTCCTTCGCATTATTTGAGTGTTTATAGTTAGTCGATGATAGTCTATACTAATATTATAAAAATAAGTTTGGTATGTTTGTAATGAATAAACTCAAAAACTACTGGACCGATTATCAGCGAGTAACCATAGGCTATATTTTATAAGTTCTTTCGGTTCTTCAATCACATTTAACTACTTTCGACACTATACATGCCTGATTTTAATTGGCAATTGTTTTATTATAATTTTTATTTTTTCTAGTATTCTGTAATTTAGTTCTACCTTGCAAAGATATATTATTTCGATGGGTTCTACAACTTCTCTTAAAAATCTTCGACAAAGGAGACTTGTAATATCAAATTACAAAAGCATGCATGACATGAATAACGACAAGTCAATTACTCCCATTGACGTAATGGTTCAATATTGGTATTTGCCGTGTCTTCATACACTATAAATGCACTATTAATGAACTTATTTTTAATAATGACCAGAAGTCCACTTTAAAAAGTTCATTTCCAAAATTGATCCTGCCGGAAATCAAACTGCAAAAACGTTAAGGCAAGCACCCTAACCACCCATCCAATAGGCTCGTCAATGTATATCCTGCTAATATTATAAATGCGAAAGTTTGTGAGGATGGAAGTTTGTTACTCTTTTAAGTAACAGATTTGGATAAAATTTGGCACATTTATTACTTTTATTAACATATAGGATTTTTATTCTTCTATTTTTTATCCTGGAAAAATATTAGGTTCCCGAGGGATCATCTAAAAATATAAAAAAAAGGGCACCACCATCGTCACAACGATAAAGATATTTTTTTCATTTTTCAACGCGAACAAAGCCGCGAGCACCAGCCAGTATTAATAATAATAATAATAATAATAAAGCCTTTTTATTTCTTACTTAATACGAAGTTACACATTTTATGGTATAACAATTTTAATATTTTATTTACTATTAGCTGTAATTTTATTTATTAGTTGGTTAGTATTATTTTAAAAATTTTAATTTAAATTAGTAATTGTTATTCTTCTATTTTGATCTTATTAATAAGTAAGAACCCCGGTTTGGGTATAGGCCTCCTCCAAAGATTTCCATTTGTCTCTATCTTGTGCTACTAGTCTCCAGTTTGTGCCAGCTGTTCGCTTGATGTCATCCTCCCAGCGGCTCAGCGGTCTTCCTTTTCTTCTCTTGCCTGGTGGGCCATCCCACCAAGTCACTTTCTTTGTCCATCTCTGGTCTGTCAGTCTTGCAATATGGCCCGCCCACTTCCATTTGAGCTTTTGTGCGTAACTCAAGGCGTTAGTTGCTTTGGTTATTTCTCTAATCTTGGTGTGTCTTATTTTGTCCATTATCTTTATTTTGAGCATGCTTCGCTCTAGACCTCTTTGACAGGTATTAATTTTGTTCATGACTTTGGTAGAAAATTTCCACGTCTGGCACCCATATGTCAGGCTCGGTAGGAGGCATGTATTCATTACTTTTGTTTTGATGGCTGTTGGTAAAAATATTAGGTTCCCGAGGGATCATCTAAAAATATTAAAAAAAAGGGTGCCACCATCGTCACAACAATAAAGATATTTTTTTCATTTTTCAACGCGAACAAAGCCGCGAGCACCAGCCAGTATTACTTATAGTATATTTACTGTATTAGTTTATTATGCTGTGAAAGTGCACAAGTCTCTCTAATGGCCTCTCAGAGCGCATAATGTTCACCTAACACTGTGCCACGTATTTGCATTCACTTCCGTAATAGTAATGTTGAAACTTTGGGATCTACGGATGGGTTGATATTTCGTTAGTATGCATTCTGTATCTTACATGTAAATCATAATTTTGAATATATATATGTTATTTTATTGTTATTGTTTACAATTTTATCATCATCGTCTTCGTAGTTCAGGGCTGAAGCAGCCACGCTTCGCTTAGTCTAAATTGTGTATAGTCCATTTTTTAAAGAATTAACTAAAGGTAAACAAACAACTCACGACTTGGAACATTTAAGTTTTAACCTTAATCACACATTCACATATATACCTATTCGTTCACAATAAACATAATATTTATTACGTTTTGTATCTAAAACTTTTACATATTTTGAGAGTAAAATGCAAAACAATCGATGAAATTGTCACATAGCCTACAATATCACTGTATTTGTAATTTCTTCGTTTCAATGCCTAGAGTCATAGAGTCGTTTATTTATTTAAACCTTCAGTTCAACTGTCAGTAAGTACAATTCAAAGGTTTGGTAACCCGAACTTGAGAACGTTTCCTACAACAAAACGAGTCCAAATCCATCAAGAGTTGCAGCACGTCTCAAATATCTTGATACTGTGTTATTTGGTTCATAAACTCTACGCCTGCGAAGTAATAGAGACGCTGTCGCTTCAGGTTTGTAGACAGCATACATTATGTGGCCCGACCCGTGATATACTGCGTGACGGAATACATAATTGTGAGCTCTAACTACGAATAACAAGTTTCATCTAAACTAACCTTTATTACAATGAAATGAAGATTAAATTTAGTGTAAGTAGCGGTTTCGTAGATTACGTCGGTTGACAAGACATGTGTAAGGCACTTTGTGACATTGCCTACATGTAAAGTGGTTGCAATGGCGTTATCAAAGATAACCTACGTCATGTGCTTGTCACGCAACTCTGACACAGTCGCGTTAACTTCTCCAAGTATAAAATTATAATTCATTCCATTCAAAATTATAACCATTCATTAAATTGATAAAATAAATTATAAATATTGCAAAAATTCGAAGAATTTATTCCGATTCTTATCATTCACAATTTTTACATTTCGACTCCATCTATAGTCGAACATTTAAAAAAAAAGTGTAACATTAAAAGAATAAACATAGCTAATGAACGTCCTGTGTGCGTGATAGCACTGAAATTCACTAAGGGCCAGTTTTATAACAATCCGTTAGTTAAATTTTATATCAAATAGACGAAAAAATGATCTAATAGTATAATATAAGTGTATTATAAACAACTGTTCGTTAGTCAACAGTATTATTTGACAGCTAGCGTTTACTGGCTCGTTATTGACTATGATAGGGTCGGTTTATCTTACGTATCGTTTATTTTGTTATTTTTGGAAATAAATGTGTTTGTGACGCGACACTTGACATTTCTTGACAGACCACAACGAAACCATCGACAATATTCATAAAATTCGGCGTATTTTTTACGGGCAGCTACAGAACCACCGTCAGTAAACGTTATTGACGGACCGTTAACTGTTCGCTTACCAGCACTGTAACGAACGGGAAAAAGGTATGTCGTTTATAAAACTGGCCCTAAAGGTATTTTAGTAATCAAGTGTAATATCATTATTTTTGTTGTTTGCAGTGTAACGTCAGACGCACATCATATGCTGACCCAATTTGTACCGGAACACTAGACCGTCAGATAAGCTTCGAATAAATTTTGTTGCGTTTAAAAATATTTCCTACAAAACATCCTGTTAGTTATCCACGGCCCCTTTAATTTAGTCGAAAGCCTCGCCTTTGATACTAAACACAGATTTGGATCCGCAGAGGAAAAAAAAATAACACCGTCCACAGTAGCGGAAATGTTGTTAAACAGTTTTTTAAGCCTTTTTCGGTAGGCAAAAGGGCGGTTTTTTTTTCGAGCTCACTCTTTCGGAATCTAATTACGGGGTAAGTTTTATTTCTTTTTTTTTATTTCGCGTGCACATGCGCTGAAATACGATCGCTAACGTGTAAAATTGGTGATTGGTCAAACCAATGAAGCGTTCAGAATTGTGTTGTTCATTCGGATAGCTTTTAATTTAGATTGTTAGCATTGCGAATGTCATTTTAATTGTATTGTATATATTTTTTGTTTTTCCCAATTAATTGTGAACTATGTTAGATAGACTGTTTAGACTAACTATAGCCAAGGACGCTGACTAAATATACCTAAAAGGTGGCGTGAAAAGGTGTACGTTACATCTATGGAGAATACAACTTTTTTCAACTTGTTAATCGCTATATCTCAGAACTAGTTATGTTTAAGAAACAAAGTGTTTATAATTGCATAATCTACAATTTTTGTAAGCCAATTTAATGGTAAAACTTACCGTTTTTCATGTAAAACATGTTTGCGAACATTGAATTTTTTTTTGTACAAGTGGGATCGATGGGAACCTTTAACATTTAATTTATATGTTCCCAACATTCGTACTAATTTTCAGCTCTATACGAAATATAATGCGTGTATAACCTTATACATATTATACATATACACAAACCTTATACATACATTATGTATAATTTAACCCTTATTTTTTGAGGTAACCGGAGCTAACAGTAGACCTTTTTTTATACAGTTTTTAAATATATTAAAAAAAAAATTAATGGAATAAGTAATGGATGGTCACAGCATCATTCGAAAAAGTTCTAAAAAGTTTCTGAATGTATCCAAAGTTATGTTTGTAAAATGTTTAAGATTTCTGGATACACGTTGACCTACACAAAGTCATGTTACTTGACCATTGACTATATATATCTAGTTTTGTAACTTTATGTTTTATGCAGAGAGGTAAATGCATGGTAGCATGGTTGTCTGAAATCTCTTCATACAGACTGGACCCTTGACTCTTTTCACTGGAATGGTGATGGACATGCACACTTGCACTAATAGTGAAGGAAAACCTGCGTGTCCGAGAATACTAATAATAAAGTTAATAAAGTTGTCATGCTCAAGAGAATAAAAAAGCTTTTTTCTATTTGCACCTGCACCTGATCACGCTATCTGTGAGAACATTTTTAAGTGTCGTTTCTCTACAACGAATTCCCAAGAATTTCCCAAGAAGGTTTAAAAGCTTATATATTATTGTTAATTGAACATGAAAAAATTAAAAAATGCCTAATTTCCAAGTCCTTGTCAGAGCACTTCTGATTGAATTTTAACGGAATGTCATTGTTAGGTAAGTAAATAAATTTGTAAAACTTTTTAAATAGTTTTTCTATTATTACAGAAAACTGTTTGAGAACAAAATTGCGTGATATTTTTAAACAATACTTACATATTTCCAATGTGTAAAGAAGTACCTATTAATCTTGGAATTCAAATTAACTACAATTAAGAATATTCAAGTTTTGTAGCCATTACGTTTCTTAATTACTATTGAATTCAATACAAGGAAATAACGCTTTAAATTAGTAATTTCATTAATAAGATTCTGCGTTGTTTAAGTCACCACGAGAATCCCTCGAAATACTCTGTCTTTATAATGATCCCTTTATTGTAAACCCGAGTCCCGGCCTCGACATCCTTGATTATTATTATGTTTAAGGAAAATATATTTACAAAGGATGCGGCTGGAGAAGATACTCGTATAATATATTAAAGTTGTGCCGCGTGTATTGGCTTTATTTTATACATACTGCCTTTGCTTGAAGTGGATATTCAAGGATACTCATATGAATAAAAATATAATACTTGGCTGCGGTACATGAGTAATTTTGTATAGTCCGTAATTATATTTTCAAATAATAGTTTTAGGAACCATTATTAATCTATTCTGTCCCAATTAAAATAAAACTTTAAACAATATGGCTGTATTTGTAATTGGTATAGAAATTATAGAACATACTGACACCTGCTCGTTTGTCATGACACTAATACTTATAAAATAACTGGTTTATAGAGGGTCACGACCATGTCACGACTAATACAAAGTTTTTATTTCAACTAGTGCTACTACACTGTTTGAAATTCGATCGCAATACATTTTTCATAACGCTAAAGTTCATCAATAGCTATGAAACAAAAAAGAAAATCGGTTAACTGAGATAAGAGAAAAAGGTGCGGAAAAGTTTCTGAACATTAGGTGGCCTTTTTTCGATAAAATAATTATGAAAAAAGACCTGCATATATAGATTCCAATTTTATCTATCAATACTCGTACCTAAGATAAATGATAAAATGGTGCAAAAACGGTAGCCCACCATTTTATCATTTATCTTAGGTAACATAATTATTTTTTTTGGTAAATTTATGGTATGGCGTTTAGGCAAAACCCGATTTATCTAAAAGCTAGAAAATTGTTGGAAGATGATGGAAGATGATATATTTTATGTTAAAAGAAAAATAATATGTGTTGCTACGAACATGTTTTTTATTCAAGTCACATAGTTACAGCACATCAGATTCTATTTATTATTTCTTAATATTTTAAAGAACAAAGAAATAGAAAAGAGTATGTATATAAAGAAAAGGTTAACTATTTAATTAGTACTATTTACAACAAAAATAAATCCAAAATCTTCTATTAATGTAATTAAAACTTATTGGATTATTCGAAAATTTCTCTTCATACCGAAGTGGAACGTTGTTTACAAACGAGCGACTGAGACTAAGTACATTGTCTTTGTTACTAAGGCGATAACTTACTTAGTATATTATACTTAATGGAATTAAATTTCTTTTGATTGTGCCAAGCCATGCAAATGTATTATTAGAGTTCGATTCGATGAACTTTGGACCTTGAAAGCGTATTTCACTCATATGTGAAACAAAAGTTAGAAAAAAGAAATGCAATTCACGCGACTTCATACTCGGCCACACAATTTTCTCGTTCGAAACGCGCGCGAAATAAGAACAAAAACAGCGATGTCAGTCGAGAGGTGTCAGGGTAGTAATTAGATTCCGCTACGGCAAATCGACAGGTTGGCGGTCGTTATCAACCATTTTCCGACAAAGCGTTCACTGGCAATATTCGACTTCGTATTCGATTCTTAATTTTAGAAATGCCTCGAATGGCTAAAAGCTTCGATCAAATTTTCTAGTAGCATAATAATATAATACACATCGATCCTGCATTTCGTCTATTACCAACCGACAAACCACGCTGTCCACCTGGTAAGCTTAATCTGTATACGTGGATGTTGTGATTTATAAAAAAAGTCATAAATTATATTTATAATTGTTTGGAATTAGCATCAACTTAACTAATATCTCAAATGCGAAAGTGAGTCAAAGATATAGAAAAGGATATCCTATCAAAAGATAAATGATAACAATCTGATACCCTGATAGACCTTTATTTTATCCTAGCAATTCATAATTTGTTCCTAAGGTCTTAACTGTTAGATATAATAGAATAATCAGTTTTACCATGAGTTTAATGAACACACTCGCTAGCGAGACCGTAAAACAATTATATGAAAAACTGTCAATTTGACATTGACAATTGACAATTTTACGTATTTTACGCTCTCGCTAGCGAGTGCGGTCATTGTAAACTCATGGTAAGGGTACTGGTATCTCTTTCAGTATATTTTATTTGTCTATTTTTTTTGCGTGACTGTCCACAAGAATATTTTTGCGAATTATCTTTAGTTGGAGTCTGCATGAGAAGTCACATTTAATAGATAATCTATTAGTGAGAATGTTAATACATTCTCTTAGAAAAAATACATAGTTCTTAAGTTGTAATTCGCTTTCGTCGCCTTGAAATCGTAAATGAAAACCTTCTTGAGAAAATCTTTAGATTGGCCTACAGTTTTATCGGTCAAACAATTTCTAAATGTTTCAATACCTCGTATATAAAACATAAATTTTCATATAAATACGTATAGATTCCGGAAACGTTTGACGCGTTGAAACATTTGACGGCAGGCCTTTCCCGCTGTTAATTTATCGGAACAGCTATTTGCGTGTTGTTTACGCAAAACGTCAGAACCGAATGCTGTTATCAGAATAAGTCGTCGATATAAATCAGCGGTAATCTTGTTTGCTAGACGTGATCGAACCCAGTGTTTTTGCATACAAATATATTCGATACAACGTGTCTAGGGAAGATGTAAACATGTTAAAAATTTATTCACCCCAAGAGCGTTCTCGTGTACGTGGAATAGACTTAAAATTGAAATCCTTATTAAGAATTCAAATTGAGAATATACGTGCCTAAAATTTCACGCGAGAGAGTATAATGATGAGTGAGACCATCGAAATAATATATCTTTAATTTCGCTGGGTGAGACCGTTTTATTGTAATTGTATTGATGTCTAGCTTTTTCTTGTATTTCTAAAAATAGATTTATTCTGTATTTCTTCATATATATGTACATTTCCTCCACATATTAACCGTATGCTTAGGTAATCAGCTAAAAATCAAGTAAGTATATTTTTAAAATGCTTCATCTATTATACATGTAATAAAATAATACATTATTTATTCGAAAAAAAAATGTACACGTTGTACTTATGTGTCTGAGGTAAAAAAATAGTTTTCTTGTCCACTTTCTTTGTAGTAAAATAGAGAAAAATATAAGTAAGTCTTTTTGGGTCCAATGTGAATAAAGATTACTACATATGGAGAGGATTATGAAATTGGTTTCTTATGAAATAGATGTTAAATATCTTATCGTACAATTTTCTTTGAATATAAATATTTGATAAAAATATATGTTCAAAACCTACGACTGATGAAAAACAGTATTCTCTCTCGAATGAAAATATGATTTAGGTTCTGTAAAAAAAATTGCATGCGTACATGAGTGTGGACACTAACTGAAATCCTATTTGTCATTGTAACAGATGTTGAACCAATGTGGAATTTGAATATTTTAATTTAAACCTGGTTTTTCTTTTCTCTTTTCATATTTACATAATTTTTATACATTTTTTTTTCAGTGTAGAGGTTTTTTTGCAATTAGCTTACTTTAAAAGTGTTTGTCAAGGAAGACATTGCCTTAAATCTTTACAGATTAACTTAAAGACTTGTAGATTGGAAATTCAATAATTTTTCTTTCGAGTTATCGTAACCAATATTTGTTACTATTGTTAAGTTTTGTACTAGATCATCGTGAAGTAACAGCAAGTTTTTCGGTGTAAGGGTTCCCAAATCCATCCCTTGCAAACCCTGACGAGGTAAATATTTAGTCAGGATCTAGTAGTATTTATCTTTTGCGGCTGGTCTTGCTTGTTTCCTTAATGAATATTAAGGTTACTACCATAAGTATAGTTACCACAGCACAAGTAGACCGCTAGCCTGCTTAACAAATAAAACATCTTAATTTAGTAAGTATGTGATGATTTTCTTAATTCCTACCTAATCCCATCTTCTCAATACTACTATGCTCGCTAGTGTGGTACAATGTTCTCCAACGTCATCTAAGGTGTTACTGTGATTTTTAATTTAATTATAATTATAATGTACCTATATCTTAAAAATAATAGTGATTATAAACTAAGAATAGTTACAGAACTTAGTTCTAGAATGGTGTTCTGATGCAATTTAAATTTGACTTTGATTTTGTGTTGACGGAGTGTTTTTGTTGATAGTTATTTAATGTTGATAGCGGTTTATTGAATTTTGATGATTAGTGATTAGTGGTCTCTTTTTGGTAAATAATATTGTTTGACTTGACTGAAATGACATGTGATATTTATTATATATTTTGCACACAAAATGTGGTAGTACATGCAGGGATGCTGTATTATTAATAATATCTGGTTTTACAGCTATGTACAGGCAAATAAATAATTTGAATTTGAAGAATGCCCGATGTGAGGTAGACCGACTGATTTCTTTTTTATAAACCTCTACTGTCAGAGACGACTTTTTTGAACATATATGTCTACTTTGACATTTAATTATAAGCTATATCAGTCAATATGATACTCATTTGAAATGAACTTCAATTTCGGATGTGTTATAATTTATAATTAATCTGCTATAATTTCCTTTCGTATCTGATTATCTGAATAAAAAGTGTCCTGTCTATTGATCCTGTAAATTTTGTATAAAAAATGCACACTTAGCCAAGTATTCTCCAATAATTAATAATTAATTTTTCAATAGGGGTAGGTGTTTATATTTACATAACGTACACGCAAGGTCAAAGGTTCGTTGGGTAAATTAATGTTGTTTTAACGGCTTCGATCTGAGGTCGGTCTCATTTTTCAATTTATACAACGGTTTCCCCTTCGTGAAACAAAGCGTTTCAGGTGGAAAACTTTCCGTATCTGATAACTGGTCTCAATTTATAACATCGCTAGGTACAAAATTCATTGTAAACGACAAGATTCATGACAAACGCGGTGAAGTTGGAAAGTAATGTTCAAGTAGGTTATCTTGTTATTTGATTACTCTTACTTTGGTTCCTTATTTAGGGTAAATAATTTTTGTATTTAACTAGCAACCCAATCCAGTTACTTAAAAGATATCCCTATTATTTTGCTGTGGTATTTATCGAGAAACGCAGTGTTTCCTGCCACGTTAATGTTAATTAATTAAATTTTGATAATATTGTCGGATATATCGTATGTTAAAGTTAAGAGTGGGTCCCAACATTTATTTTCGAGTACCTACCTAGTGCAGTAAGCCTCCTAACATTTGGAATATGATTTTTTTTCCTCTTAGCCGACCGCGTGGATGATTGAATTTTTTATAGGTGCTCGTTTTATTGCGTTAACCTTTACACTGGGCTTGTTTTTAGCAAGATAAGTACTCCTATAGTAGGGCGTGGGTGGAGGCTGTAAATTTGGAAAACGTCCTATATGAAAATTTGATCAGTTTTAGAATTTGTAAATTTTTTGGAGTTTACTCCTTAAGAATGGATTTTCATATATAAACCCGGGAAATGAAAATTTATGGGAGTAAAATCAAATGTCGCATGTCACACGTTACGCGTTACTGGCTACAATATGCTTCAATACATCAAGTTTTAATTATATTTATTAAATTATTTATTTATCGTTCGTAAGGAATAAACGCCAGTCGTGCGTCGGAGTTGACACACACGTTTTTTTATTTTTTATTGTGGCTTATGATGAAGTCATGAAATTTTTCTTAACATATATTTTCACGAATATCTCACAAATTGACAATGCATCAGATACTACTATACTGAAACTGGCTACTTTATTCGAATGAACCTATTGAGACAACTTAAATTTCCATTTGGCAACAGCTAACAAATTACACTAGGGCAACATATTACACCTTCACTGTCTCAATTACTTCTTTCGGTGTAATAGATGTATGTAATCAAACAGTCTTTCGTTAATATTGTCATGATAAGGGGTGCTAGGCAGATAATTAAAGGCAGATATGAACGGTCATTAAAAATAAGAAAATTAATTTCTCTTTTGTACACCTAAAATATCTAGGATATTTTGAGTCTAGAAGCTTCTTTCTGAAAGTCAGCTTTAATGCTACACAAAATATACGTGAAAGCAATGCAAAAGCTCCACTTAATTTGCCATCGGAAGTATTATATTCAGTAGCAAAGTCTCTAGAGAAATATTGCCAACTTCTGACTGTGTGCTCCGAAGATTTCTCCACTTCAAAGGAAATAAGACGCCTTTAAATTCTTAGTACATTCGTATCACAAAAGGTGAGGCGACAGAAACCTTTGGTACATCTCAAACACTTATTTGTACTAGAAAAGGTGTAAAAGAAGCTTATACTAGGCCAATAGATTCAACAACGCTCAGGGTTCACAATTTATTTTTACCACATTGAATTTACCCGTTGTAAGTTGCCAGAACAAATATTTTGCACTTAACCGTTCGGAATTGTGGTGAATGCACAAAGGAGTCTCGTTTAAGCTGCATATACACTAGTACAACATATAATAGACTTTATTATAAGCACATTACTGTATCTGTTGCGAAATAAGATCAACAATTTTATGGTGCTGTTACCTTGGAAATATGATGTTGAATTTTTAATTTTAATTTTCTATCATAAAGAAAAATAGCTAAGTACATGTTTCTTTACTACCTACTTGATGTTGTGGTACTTTTTCGCCATAATAAATGGATTAGTTCTGAACTTTGTCGCTTTGTCGCCATAATTTTATTCGAACTAGACTCCAACAAAATTTAGATTAAAAAAATAAACATTTGTTCATTTTTTTAAATTCCAATAAATTTATTAATTTATTTTGGTCCTATTATAACAACAGCTCTTTCTGTTGTTATATATATTTTTAAAGAACTCAAGTCAATATTTATTTTTTGTTTCTCTGACAAAAGGCACCATCTGTTTCCAATTTTCAATATTACCGTTAGAGTTTAAATTGTGATGGGATTACACATTTTGGCTCTTTTCGGTAATTCTGAATCAAATTCGACCACAGACAAAACCGCATCACAGCAATAGTATGCGATAGTACTGCGTATTCAAATTATTGTTCTTCTAACTTTATCCTGTTTGTTCGTTTAAGCTTAACATAACATTAAGTACATGTGTAATGATTTCCATAAGAATGGCAAAAAGGATTTTTAAAATCAGACTGATACTTCTGAGATCTAATAAAAAAAAACCTCTTCTCTTCTTTTGTAGGGTAATACGTAAATATTTATTGTGTTAAAACCCAATAATTATATGTATTGGGACAATACTCATTTTATTTCTAACTTCATGTGTTATTCCTGAACTATATATACCAAGTTTAATCCAAATCTATACTCAATGTCTTACATCTGATTACGAGTACTCAATCATGCCTACATTAATAAAATAAACATTCAAAATCCACACTCTTTTACTGAGTGCTGACATTGTGAACGCCGCTTTATATCTTAGGACAAGCTCTGGGCATGTATGTGTGTTTGTGCAGTACTATTAAATGTGACAGCTGAGATGTTGATGGTTGGTTTCGTTTGTTGTTTGTGAACACATACATTACATTTATCCTTTGCATGTTCGTTGTTCACTGCAAGTAGTTATTTTTTAAAAGACAAAGTTTGTAATGTTGAAAGTTAAATCAATCGAAGCAGAAAAGAGTGTGACTTTTTCGAAATATTTTTCTTAGTTTTTTCTCACAGATTCTATTATATGATTAGTAAAAAAAACCTGTTCTCGGTGTTAACTGTTTTCTTATTTTAACTTTTTTTAAACTAGAATAGAGATATTCGTTACTGTATCACGCAATAACTACTGAACAGATTTTGTTGAAAGTTTACAGTTTTACATCATAATAATGCATATTATTATATAGTTATTATAAAATAAATCCGCTGTCCTCCTCCGTCTATTTCTGCCGTAACTTCTTCTAAATATACCATTTTTATTGTGATATGGTTTTCACTAATGGAATAACCGATAAACGAGTACCAAAAGTGAGTTTCGGCGAGTGAGTAAGAGATGCCAGAGCCTACTAAGGTTGGCAGTGCACATGTACCATCTATGGTGTTGCTTGTGGAGGCCTCGTGCCACCAAGTTGTCCATCAACCTATTTGACGACCTTTACATAAAAATAATAAAAAAGTAAATCTCATAGCAACTCATTCATAAACAAATCACAAATAGCATAGAACCTTTACAATATCGTCCTGTTTTCAGCAAAACAAGTCGATTTCGATGCGATATCGCGGTTTCGGAAGTATAACAACAAAAAATCATATTGGACATAATATAGCTGAATGGAAAAAAATGAAAGGTTTGGCTCGCAAGTCGCTACAAAACTGCTGCCGGCAGTTATCTGCGCTCGTAAACAAAAGATTGCCGATGATTTACGTTCGGCGCTCGTTCGAGTTATACCGATGTTCGAAACTTCCTCTGTTTACCTTCATTATATGGAGTGAGTTCATAGAAAATATTTAGAACTATTTAAGCGTCATTTTAAATGATTTATTTGATTGGATTGTTTTATAACAGTAAAAATAAAAAATAAGAAAGAGTATCTAGAATAAAGTATCGTGTATGTTGTAGCGTGTTCATACACTTATCACTCCTGGATGCGCTACTAACCTGGATAACGCCTCAGATCCTGTATTTTATATAATTTTCGGCCTCTATGTCATTTACGTATCATTTACATCACATTTTTCCCCTCGTTTCCTTATTATCTTACCGACAGCCTGGTTTCAGAATGTCTGCTATACTTTTTCCTACATTTTCTCATACGTTTTACATGCATTTAGTCCTCATATAATTTCAAAAACGTAAATTTATATATTTTTGACATAATCTCTTTGTTTATTTATTTCGTCGCCATAGTTCCCATAATATTTTGACATTATGTTTTCTCATTACATTGTTGCTTTCTCGCTCATTTTTTATTCGTTTTTATATACAACCTCACCTCTAAATTCGAAACGTCTTGGCCATATATCATTAATATTTTAAATAATTAAATTTTGAAAATATTAATGATATATGGCGTTATCCAGGTTATATTATATTATGTTATATTTCAAAAACGTAAATTTATATATTTTTGACATAATCTCTTTGTTTATTTATTTCGTCGCCATAGTTCCCATAATATTTTGACATTATGTTTTCTCATTACATTGTTGCTTTCTCGCTCATTTTTTATTCGTTTTTATATACAACCTCACCTCTAAATTCGAAACGTCTTGGCCATATATCATTAATATTTTAAATAATTAAATTTTGAAAATATTAATGATATATGCGCTTGCATCTGAGTGGAAAAGAGGCCAATGAGCGGGCCCGCGAGGCGGACCCCCAGGCTGATCCACTCAGGCGTCGAAGAGCCGGCCGACGTGCCCGAGCATATGCTGCGGCGCACGTCGCGTGACAACCTCAGGGCGTCAGAAGGGGACGTGTCTGACGCCCTGAAGCACCCGACAAGGACGCGTGGCGGCTCACGGTATTCCAGTGGGCCGCCATATTTAGTGAGGCGAAGCCATCGCCTTGAGCTGGGTTCGAAGAAAACGCAGCGGTGTGTGGGGATCCGAGGATAAGGCCTCGCTGTGAACTCGGACCCGCACATCACCGCTGATGGTGGAATCCGGGGGGGTTTTAGTGGGTATTCCCGGTGATGTCATTTCACCGGGCGAGTCCCACACTCCCCCTCGTCGACTGTCCCCGTCGACGAGGGATAGTGCGTAAACGACATTTTACGCACTATCCCTCCTTAAAAAAAAAAGGTTAGTAACGCATCCAGGAGTGATAAGTGATATGAACACGCTACAATGTGTCACTTATTTAACCATCAAAAGGTCAGCAACCAGGCTGGATGGTAAATTTGATAGTACGTGGCTACGTTTGCCTATAAATACAAGCAACGCTAGGTGCGATCCAAATGAACTGTCGACCTTGATGCGGGAGGCAGGGTGCCCTTTTTTTAGCAGGGGAGGTGACATTTACGCACTATCCCTCGTCGACGGGGACAGTCGACGAGGGGGAGAGTGGTACTAGCCCGATGAAGTGACATCACCGGGAGAATACCCACTAAAACCCCCCCAGATTTCAACCATCAGAAGTGATGTGTGGGTCCGAGATCACAGCGAGGCCTTATCCTCGGATCCCCACACATCGCTATGTCTGCTTCGGACTCAACTCGTATTTTTATGTGGCGGGCCAGGAATCCTTTGAACCGCCACGCATCGTTTATAGGTTTTTCAGGACGCCAGCTGACCCCGTCTGATGCCCTGCTTATGTACAAATTTTGCTTACAGAACTAGTGGTGGTCGTGCCATGAGTCGATCAAGTTACACCAATAGCGTGTAAGTGCCACATCAAAAGTGGGGCACGACCGCCCGAAATAATAATAATAACAAGTATCTACTGCTGTACTATATCTCTATCTCTTTCGGAGTGTCCGCCGAGCACTCTTCTAACACTATACATTTGTTTTATTTACACAATCACTGAATAACTATAACACTATTCTATACTGTCGGCTGTCCCGAACAAAGGTTTATTAATGAAAAAATACGAAGTGCAAATAAAATACCTCCATGTGGAAATATCATTTGTTAGCCGGAAAATTGAAAGGTTCAACAAAACGAAGATAAATTTTTAATTTCCCAAGAGTTTCTTTTTTCTAATTGTTCTTCTGGTATTCAGACGTAATTACGAATTCGTAGTTATTTCCAATATACTTATATATATTAGACGTGTTTTTGACGTGAATAAGTCTGAATTTTCTTCCACAGAGGGAGGCAATTCAGAAAAGTTCAAAATCGGATATAGTTTGATGTCTGTAGCTACTACATATCTATAATTTATGGAGAAAAAATGGTTTTAAATATCTATGAATATATTAAAATTTATTTTTTAGAATTTTGTTAGATCATTTTCCAAAAGTATAGTAACTATTTTTAGTATATAAATAAATATATGAAAATGTATTCGCTAATGATTCGTGATAAAGGTTAAACCCCAAATTCAAATAATGATTAATAGTAAAATCGAATTTCTTCTTCAATAAATTATGATGTGCTAACGGATAGTACGATTTAGGGAAAATACTACCGGTCGGATTAGAGAGGCTCTTTTAATTTATTGAGCCTTTGGGGAGGACTTAAAGGCGTAATTTTATTGTTACGAGTGGAAAAAATCGCTTGTTAAGCGTATTAAAATAAAATAGTTCACTGTATTTTTTATTAGTATTATTATTAGTACTATTTTTTAGTTTCAGAGTATAGGTGCTATGAAACTATGCATGAAATATATTTTTATTAGATATGGATCTAATAAGATATGGTATGTATGAACTCATTTTACGCCAGCCTCATTATACCCGAAATTTTCTTTATACTAACTAATATTACAAATGCGAAAGTGAGTTTGTTTGTTACACATACTCTTCCTTGTTACACATAAAAAAAAACTTATGTAGGTAACATAAAAATATACATATAACAACATTTCTGTGCATGACATTCTCTGAGAAATCTTATTTTAAAATTCAATATTTTAAATTACGGATAAAGCAATTAGCATTTATGATTTGATTGAATGTTCATATCGAAATTTCGAAGAAAAAAATGGTCGATGTAATTAAAAAGTTTCGCAGCCAAAGTAAATTTAAAATCTCCGTAATTTATTCTCACGGTGACGTAGTCTCAGAGAGACGCTATAATTAAATGAAATTCTCACGTGAACCAGAGGTAACTTAATAATAAGTGCAGTTTTAACATTCCAGTATCATTTTGAATCTTTATGAATATAAAATTATAAAATGAAACAGCGGCTTCCTTTTCAAACTAATTATGGTATTTTAATCTTGATAAGAGAACATACAAAAGTGCAGAAAAAAGGACTATAGAACTTAAGAAGTGACAACGGTCATTACCTATAACATCAGCACTATAACAACACAATTGGATTAATTAAAAAAAAAAAATCCCTCCATTTTGATTACAAATTTTAATTTCGCGAATTATGCAAAGCGATATTGATAGCGTTTAATTAAAAGTGATTAAAAAAGTAAATAATAAAACAGCTTTACAATTCATACAGCTATTCTAGAATGCACTCTGATAATTGAGTATTATTTGCATACCAAACTTGTTAATGCTGCAACGCGGAGATAAATTTAATAAATTATTAATCTTTGTAATATGTACCCATATAAATATATTATATGTACTATATGTTATGTCCCACACTTGGATTTTTTGAATGATATTTTTTTCTTTTCTTTAAATATACTGTCCATCGACATATCCAATAGTGGAAGGGCGAGAATTCACATGTTTACGAAGATTTCTTCTTCT
Organism: Synanthedon andrenaeformis; assembly: GCA_936446665.2. Taxonomy (NCBI): domain Eukaryota; kingdom Metazoa; phylum Arthropoda; class Insecta; order Lepidoptera; family Sesiidae; genus Synanthedon; species Synanthedon andrenaeformis. The sequence continues at coordinate 2,818,441 of OW387781.2, read as the reverse complement.
CGAATGAATACGACTTTTCATCAGGTTGATTTTTGGGACAAATGTTCATCTATTATGTAGGTAGTACGGTAATACGAGAGAGAGAGAGAGAGAGAGAGAGAGAGAGAGAGAGAGGGTTCACTCTAGATGTAGAGCACAGTACCAAACTTATTAATAATCTGTGACAGTACTGCATTCCGTAGTCATAAACTGGACGAACAGTCCGATTTTAGTAGTCAGTAGTACTTAATAGGGTGCGATGGTTTGTATTAGTGAGTGGGCAAGTGATGCCAGGACCTATTCCTCTTCCTCCCCTTATTCCCTATCCTTTATCGTATCGTGTTCGTCTGAGCGCTTTCGTCCTCTCTTAGTGTTGTTTGTATACCTATGTAGGAGACGCAACCACGTAGGTATTAGCCTGTCTTTTGAATTATATTGTAAAGTACAATGAAATCGAAATAGTTACAGTTCTAAGTCGGATTTTAACTTGCATTTGCTCAGGTAGTGTGCGAAATACAGAAATTAATTGATTTTAATTTCTATTCAAAAATTCGAATAGAAATGTCACTTTCAAGAGAATGACGGTCTGAAATATGATTAAACATGAAAGGTTCAGGTATTAAAAGGAACTGAAGAAATGCATAGTGCAGCCGTAGTGTGTACAAAGAAGCCACCGAAGTGTCATACAAAAACTAACTTCAAACGGAATTCGGAACACATCTATATTTTACACATACGTTGAACTAAGGCACTGTACTCAATGGAGTAACATTATAACAGCTATTCAAACTTTTATGATTTAAAAAAAAAACGTAATATTCAAGCAAATATTCAAATAACCATGAATTCTTGTGTACACTTCTGAAACGCCATTAAAAGGGTTACTGAATTTTTTAAAGTTCTAAAAAATAATTTATTAAGTTTTATTAAGTCTCAAGTCTAAGTTAAATGCTAAATGCCAACTTTACAATATATACAATACTAGCGATTCGCTCTCGGCTTCGCACGGAGACAAAATTTCCAAAAATCCTTTCTTACCGAATGCTTTACGACTCTCAAAAATAAACTACACCGCGTACAAAGAAACGGGCACAGCTAGTTTTTTTTATAATTTTAGGTACTTGTTACCCATTACCCAAATCGCAATTATAGCTGTTTATTCCAGATGTAGCTATATGTATAATTTGTACATCGGTGTGAACACGTGTTTGCGTTGCACAGCCTTCCTCAATGTAACTACTGCGTTTGACATCCCTTTGTTCATCTTCGGCGCTCAATTTCAGCGAACATTGGATAGACGTATAAAGTTGATACGGTTACTCATATATAGATATTTTTACAATATCTGTTCTAAAATACTCCATTTTGAAATTTTATACTTTTTACGGACGAAGATTAAGCAAAACAAACAAAACCCTTAGAAACAAGACCCCTAGAACGCACAATGGTTTGCATAACTAAAATCTATCTAAAGATATTAGCAGTCACGATTTGCAAGCGCTTTTAAGCGCTCAACGCTGGCACATGTTTACGGCTGGGAGATAGTATTATACTATTCACAATGCAAGTGTTATTTACTTGACTAAAATGCATCGAGCTTGTCCCCTTTTCAGCAGAATTCGCTTTTGGACAATGATTACGGAAGCACTTGCATACTAGCCGTTAACTTAAATACTTAATTATAATATATATTCATGTATATTTTACATCCTTATAATGAACAATTCTCAATTAGATAAATAGCACGCCTAGTGCGAGAGACGTACTTAATGTCGTACTAATAGTTTATTCAGTATAAGTACTGTAAAGTTTAATGAGAGTACTCTTTTCTATGTTACGGTCGGCAGACAGACTGAAGGTAGACTTGATGGCTACCGTCGCCAATAACACAAGCAACGTCCACAGGTGCTGAAAGTGAGCTGCCGACTACAGTAGGATTAAATTGGGAAGGGATAGGTAAACGGGCTGTCTATAAGTTTTTCACAAAGTAATTTGTCTAAATATATTTTATCCTAATGAAGTTCAAGTTGAAAAAAATTTCCATGTGAACCCAGGGGCGGGCCGCTAGGTATTATTATTATTTATTATTATAATTTATATATTATAAATTATTTATAATTTCGTTGACTTATTTCAAGAATTATTTAAGAGCTGAATATCTTCTAAATAAACGCTATTGTTTGTTACTGAATAACCGAAAATATTGGTAATATTATTTTTATTTCTAAGTTTAGTCACGCTTTACCAAACGTTTGAAGGTTGTAACTAAGGCTTTGACTAAATCTCTAAAAGATAATTTAATATATTTACAAACTTGTCCGATTTGATATTTGCTTTATATGTTCTGAAAATCATTTCAAAAGAACCTCTGTAAACATTGAATATGCTTTGAAAAAATCGCTAATAAACCCAGGTGGTTCGGACTGTGCAGTCAATTTAAGGCTTCATATAATATGGCCCAAAAGAAATGTCAGTGGAATCGCGACCATATTTCTACCAGCATTCGGTGGTGGAATTAGCGGGATTAGTAGGAATCCCCCAATGGCGAGACGTGACGGGTATCCGTGGAGAAATGTCGTTCGTCGTCGATCACCGTCCGGAGGCATTATTCAAGCGGGCGATAACTTCACACTTACCTACCTGGTGAAGCGACGCGGGACGTCGCTGAAAGGATATTTTCTTGTGCCACAATTAAAACATGCTACTTTTTTCTTAGAAAACTAAAATCAGCTCTTTCATTATAAGCGTATAGTTAATCACGCATGTAGAAACATTGACTACAGACTTTTGGAACAAACTCATAAATACATGGTTGTCAAAATGTATAAAGTATCGTTAGTTATTATCATTATCATGTCAACCGTAGGACGTCAACTTCTGAAGATAGGCTTAGCTCATAATTATTTAATTTAATAGGACCTCTCAGAAGCTGCCTGAGTTCAGCGTCGACCCATGGCCCTTTCTCAGTAGTAGATGTGATTGAAGATTATTTAAGTTATATATTTTTAACACTTCTAATTTGCATTTTTTACGTAAACTCTTAAAAATTGGGTTTTAATAATAACGCTTAAGGCTATGAATTACGCTTGTTCAATAAGAAATATCTGTCGATGAATCGAGTAAATGTGAGTGTGAGATTGGTGTATAAATCTGGATTTCAGCTTCATATATTTGTAGTCGTTCCCATTATTATTATAGAAAAGCTATTTCCTTTTTATTGCAAGTGAAGTTTACTTGTGTTACTTCAAAGGTTTCTTTATAAGAAACAGTTTTTAAAGACGAGATGTTTGAGATATAAATAGGGTCGAAGCAGAATCCAGGCTGTTTCCAACCGGACTTACTGGAAGATTACTATATATGTCCAGCATAGGAACCCCTACGGATGAGATGATGATAATGAAAACCACTGCTGGGCATTAGATAATCGATATCGATATGTTTATGGGTTTAACAGCATTTAGCAAAAGTCTGTACTAAATGTTTCTATGTGCTTGAATGTCAAATATTTCACCATACTGAAAGAACTGGTTTTAGAACTAGCATAGCATCTGTTGTGCTTAGTTGTGACTGGACTAGGTTAGCAACTAGACAACTCGTTTATTGTAATCACCGAGAAGACTGTGTTTTGATGAGTGAGTAAGGAGTGCCATCGTTTATCGCCGTCTCGTCCTTTATCCTATCAATGTCGACAGCAGCCCCTTGACATAACTTGGCGACGAACTACCACGAATTGATGTTAAAATAACCATCAGAGTGGCTGCTTATCATTTTCATAAAAAAACATTCCTAACAAACAGATCAAATCAGTCCGTTAGAACATTGGTTATAATATATTATTTATACCAATACCATTTCCCAACAGATACGGAAATGTCTGTCCATATTAATAATTCACGTCAGCATTTAAGTGAATTTTTGTGTAACATAAAGTTAGACATGATTTATTACTGCTACATTTAGAATAACATCTGAAAATACCGGCACAACATTATCTTTACATCCACGACGGCTGCATTAACACTTAGCAAATTGCTAGATTATGAAGGCGATTTTCATAAAGTGAATCTCTTGCTCTTGTTTTAAAGCTATTGTTGCTGTAATCGGAAGGATTTCAGTTTGTTTCGCTCTATTTTAGGTTGAAGTAAGCTTCAACAATAACTCTTTTGTGGCTGTGATATTGTGATACTCTAGTCATCTATTAATTACTGCAACATTCTTATTTCTGATTCAGCATCAATGTCCGATTAGTTATTTTGTAGCGATAACCTCGACTTAATTATATTTTCAATCTATGTTCGTATTTAAAGTTATAGTTAAAAGTTTAGCGAATCGTTAAACTTAATTGGAACGTACTTAGTTTCAATTGTACATTTTCAAAACAATTATACTGCACATAATGAAGGTATTTATTAAAGACTATTTTGCAGCCACAAACGCTTAACTACTTTTTTATGTTAAGGTCGACAGACAGGTTGACGGTTCATAACAAAAGCAACGCCACAGGAGCTGCAGGTGCGGTCCGGCCATATTAGGGTTATGGACAAGGGATAGGGAAATGGGCTCCCTATCTCCGAGTTTAAGACAACTTAATAATACTGTTGTATACACTTACGTGAACCAAGATAAGGGTTGTTAAAGAACTCGCCTAATTGTCAACTGCAAATTATATTGCAAAATATGAGTTGAGCAATGTGATCAATAAAAAAAATTGTAATATGTACTGAAAGTATCGCATGATAAAAAAAATATCAATTTTCGCAAATCTAGAAATTTAAAGAAAACAAACGAAAGAAAGATCAGAACAAGCGGCGTTCGGGAAACCAAAGAGCAGGAAGGAAAATTAAAAAAAAATATTTTGGCATTTGGACTCCTCACTAACGAGGCTGCGCCTGATTTTGCTCCATTTGCATTTTTTGCGGCGACGAAATTCGGACTGTTGCGGTTTCGACTGGGTATTTCTTTCACATTCCAGTTTACAGTTTTTTATTTCCTTGCCTTTTTTTTTCAAATTTAGAAGCGGCCGCAAATTTGTTTGTGGTGTAAACGAATTTGCAAATTGGATTTTGGAACGAAGAGCAGGTTTAGCATTATGGAATTCATTATTCTTTAATAATTTGTTTCATTCTTTCTTTTTCGTATCAGCCGTAGTTCTAAATTAGATTAATTAAAATGTTCACCTATCCAACCTACAATTACACAGTAAAATAAATAAACAATAAACAGAAATGCATATAATATGCGAATTGTTAAGTAAAGAACGGAATTTTATTAAATTAAAGGAATTTATTTATTGATTTTGAATTTGTATAATTGAACAATAATTGAATTCAAGGTAGTAATATAATTGAATTTATTGGGAGTTGCATATATAACTGTATAATACAAATATAATCTCATCTAATATGCTGTTAATATTTCTGTCACATTTTCACATTAAGAAAAGTATTTAAATATATAAAAAAATTACTTTTAAAAATAATTATAATAATATTATATCTGTTCACTTCATTTTCATGATTCAATATATTTTTAAAGTAATGTCCAGTCCCATACGAGGTTTACATCTCCTAAGGTTGATAACAGTTTTATTTCGTATGGTAAACTGTTAATTAAAGCGGTTATCACACTTTACAATTTGAAGGAATCCAGTTTAGGTACCTAAGTAGTGAACCTAGTGATCACACTACACTAAATTGATTTCTAAATCGAAGACATAAAATTGAAATTAGATAAAATCTAAATTGGATCCAATCTGTTCTAACTGCGATTACATTTTCCAATTTCCTAAATTGGAATCCTTCAAATTGTAAAGTGTGATAACCGCTTTAGGAGGGACATAAAAATGCTAATCATTGTAACAATGTATGAGGTTCTCAAGCACGAAGCAGTAGATGTCACCTAAACATAGATCCAATTTAGATTATAGTTGGTATTCCCTTGGGTGTAACACCGTGTCGATTCACTATTGGCCACAATAGGGAACGTTATTTGCGGTCATGCGGCGGTTTGCGGTGCACCCCTTCACAAATCAGGTCCATTGTTGTAGGTGGTAAGTCTGTAGCTATTGTATCCCTATGCGCCTATGAGTATTTGCAGATGCATTGTGCAATGCGTGAGCTGTTCACATAGCTTATTGTTTATTGAAGTGATGCAAGTGTAAGGTTAAGCTGTGGTTGAGACTGAACATTAGTTAATAGTTGGATAGACTGTTCTATTAGAATGTAGCTTCAATTAATTTAAGACAATAAGAATGTATGGGTAATTTAGACCTTACTGTCTTATGCTTACATAATTATCTACAATGTATATATCTGTCTGTATATCCGCTAACTCTTCTCTAAACCACGCAACCGACTTTGATGCGGTTTTCACTAATGGAAAGAGCGATCAACTTGGGAGACTTCTCGAGGAGGAGCCCGCATTGTGCGGGCCACGTCTGGTGGGGGTGAAGGAAGCGTGTCTTAACGTTCCCTAACCCCCACCCATAGACAACGCGAGGAAACACCATGCTTTTAGTGGGTAGAAGTTCCACATACATGACTGGGGGAGATCGGTGGGGATCTGGATCGCAGATTTTCCCACGCAAAAAAAGGAGTATATAATTTCTGTATATAATTTTCAGAAAAATTTGTATCCGTGCGAAGCCGGAGAAGGACATATTTTAAAATAAAGTCGTTGTTCGCCTCTGTCTGTTTCTCCGCTAACTCCACTAATAGAAAAAGTGACAAACAAGGAATGTTTGTGTGCATAATTTGAAAAAAAAAAAATTGCATTGGTTAATTAGTTATTAGTAAATTACACAATAAATTAATCTTGTGTAAATCTTGTTCTATAAGAGAACTAATATTCTGACCCTGATGGTTAGATTCAGCTATAGAAATGAATATTGCAAGATTGGCCTTGATCTTGTAACATAATAATTTCTGTTCCTATAATATAGGAATCTATTTCTATAGTCATTTATATATGTTTTGTATTATTGCGTAGCGATTATTATAATACATACTGTGTACGAGTATAAGGGCATATTTGGTTTGTGTTTTCTGCCTCAAACAAAATGTAAGATAATAATAAATAGTATATTTACGAAGAGCTGCCTTAATAGGCTTATGCATTCATATTTCACCGACGTATAGGATGGCGTAAATTGTATTTCCTGCTTATCCCTTCGCTTCGTAATAATACACGGAGATTTGCTGCGAAATTTCACATCTTTCACACGATAAATATAATTAGTTAAATTCAGTTATACTATATGTGTATTGTATGTTCATAGTGCCAACAAATAATTAATTACTGCCGACATTTATATAAAATAGTAACATTCATAAATCTACGTTTAAAGAAATGCACAAAGTATATAACTTATGCACTATGTTAAGTGCATAAGTTATATATTTTAATACATTTTTATGTAGTGGTAAACTTCGTTCTGCGGTTGGTATAAAATTACCTCGCTAATTTAATCATTCAATACAATTTTTAATCAAAGCAACCAGTTTTAAAATACGATACTTTAGTTAAATATTTTTATGCTACACAGGAGACAAACAGCTCCATGATAAATAGTAAAAATATAATAATACAAAGATATCATCATCTCAGCCTATGTCCTATCCACTGCCCTTACACTACATATACAAACATATACAAAAACATAAACAATACGCGGATTTCTACATTTGTTTCATGTTAGTAGAGTTGCATACTTGTACGTTCACTGAGAGATATACAAAGCTAACCTCCATTTCCACGTATAAACTTACATAATGCATTGAACCATAGACTCATCTTTAATGCAACCAACCGTGTTACTAGTTCATTAAAATTGAAGTTAGCGATAGAAATGTTCTCGAAACTTTAATGCGAATAACTGGGAAAACGGTGGTCTAGATGATTTCAACAAATGGGGAATAACAAACCGCGTTTCACTTAACGACCTTTTATCCGGGAAACCTTTTTGCACTCCGTCAAACATAGTTGTATAAGTTTTATTGTCAATAAATACCCATTAGCAGCAGACATGGTCATAACTCTCCGGGTTTCTGGCTTTTATTCACACGTTATTTAGTTTTAGGGGCATACTCTAAAACATGTCATGTTTCTGTGAAAGTATATCGGTGGAGTTTCTATGCCAGCCTTACGATAAAACTAATCCAATGGACATGATACTATTGGCTTGATCAAGCCAATTTGATTGAGTGTAGGTGTTATTTTGCATGACAAGCCGACGGCTTTAAAAGTGACTGAATATGGAAGAATAACTATAGGTAAACTAACGGTAGTACACACTTCCTTGAAAGTTGTAAATTGTTGTACAAAAACACATGTAAACATCAAATTTGATTCCACTTAGTAACAAATTAAATGGGTGAGTGGACATGGTAGAGCAAGATTTATGCATAGAAAGTTATGTTATGTTATGTTATACTATAAGACTGAATAAATTAAAATGAGAGAGATAGCAGAGGCTATGAAAATGAGAAAGCTGTCTGCGCTTTAGGTGCCGCGTTTGCTACGTTAGACCAAAAATGTGTTCGAATGAACATTTCCAACCCTCTTTTGGCGCAGTTTAGGCACAATAAATCCGAGTTTTGGCCCCTATTAATTACTGTAGATGATACTAAGATACACCATTATACGCCTGAAGTAAAAGTCAAAAAAGTGGACTGCAAAGGGGGAACCGGCTCCAAAGAATCCAAAAATTGTTTTTTCGGCTGTTTTTTGTGATAGTCATAAAGTTATCTTAATCAATTATCACCAGATCTAGCCCCACGCAACTTCCTGTTGTTCCCTCATCTAAAAATTGCGCTCGGAGGACAGAGATTTTCGTCACATGAGGAGTATTTGTAAACAATTATTTTGCAGAGAAAACCGAGTACTATTTGGACGGGTTAAAAAGATGGGAGCATCGCTGGGAGATGTGTGTGGAGTTACAAGGAGACTATGTAAAAAAATTAAAAAAAAATTAAGAAAAAATTAATCTTTGTTAGGTCGGAAACTATTCAAACCACCCACATAGGTTCTATTGACACAAGCAATAAAATAGGTACTATAAAAATTAAAAAGCGATTCCTATTATTAAATATCTGACTTTTATTTGACATTTGAAGTGTTATCTGACATAACAACATCAATTTTTGTAATTTTTATGTTACAAAACTTAACCGATTACAAAAAGCAACATTGCTACCCTGGCTAGTATTTGTAATTGTATAAACAAGTCATAGAATAGAAAAAAAAGGAAAAAAAAAAGTAGGGTTTGGTATTTCTTGGATATTTCTTATTCACTTTCTTAATCGAAGTAAAAGAACTATTGGAACAATTTTTGTTATAAAATATATATCCGACATATCTTTCTTTAACCAATGTTATCGACCGATTCTGTGGCTCTGGACACTGGACGTAAGCCAACCCACTAAATCGCTTTCTAACTATTCGATAAGGACACGCTACACGACTAGAGTAAATTTAACTTTGTTCTTCATACAATATATAGCAATAAGATAGTTTTTGTTCTAATATAAATTCAATAATAACTAAATGCATTCATTGTATTGGGTATTGGATTGGATTGATTTTGTAAAATAGGGTATTGGGCAATATTAAGTCTTTATTTTTTAGACAATCCCAATAATATTAATATAATTTTCCTTATAATATTAATAATATATTATATTATTATATGCATTTATTATATATTATTTTTATTATTATTATCCTAATAATTGTTGTATGTTTGTTACTTAATCATGCATAAAAAGGCTGAATGGACTTGAATGAAATTTTTACACAGATAATTACATGGATTAACATAAAAGTATTTTTTAATCTGGAAAAATGTTAAGCTTCTGTGGAATATTCAAAAAAAAAATCGAATTACAGTGCGTACGAAGTCGCGGGCACACCTATATTCCAAAACCTTATTATGTCACTGAATTATGAAGCATGAAAATATTCGCTATGGGCTCCAGCGAATTTAAAATTAATAAATTTCCGATAAACGAATTGCGTTGTGAGAATCACAAATTGCAAATAAAATTTGAATGATTTTAATCAAAATTTGTGCTTTTATTTATACATAATATTTATTTGTAAATGTCAAAAAAATAATCATATGAAGTTCACATAAACATTATATACACAATACATTAATTTGATAATTACTCGCTTTGTTAACGAGTATTTTTATCTGCAGCTTTGATGTCATCAATGTTACATTAAAATTTTCACGAGAAATCGCACAAATAACTAACCACGTCATGTCAAAAACTAAAATTAAAAATAGATACCCTAAAACATTTTCACCTAGTTATATAACACGTGCGTCATTTTGCAATGTGATTACATTTTAGTGGCTGGTATTTTTATAGCGACGGCTACAGGATGCTTTTCCCTTTTAATTAAAAGCTGGTACAGTGTTAGGAAAAATAGGTCGACTCCTACCCGCGCGTTTGTCGGCCACGTCGGGGCTCGTCTAGGTAATATCAATTCGATCATTTTTCTTTGTAGCTTACGACTCTTCAATGAATATTAAATTATGTATAAGCGATAATAATTAATTTACCCAATTACTTTATCAACGTCAATCTCAATTAGAATGCGTTCTAAAGTAATAAAAAACAAGCCTGAGACGTTAAAAGAAAGATGAGAAGGTGTTTTTAGGGCTATCTTTGGGAAAGTATTATATATCCTTTTGACTTCTGAATTATCTCTGCTTAATATTAAATCTTTACGTAGTATCGGTCCCTCTGTATGTACGCTTAGATCCTTTAAACTACGTAATTTTAATGCGATTTTCACTAATGGAAAGAGCGTTAAATGAAAGAGGAAGGTTTTTATATATAATTTGCAGAAAAAAATTACACCCGTGCGAAGGCGAGAGCGGGTCACTAGTTGTAATATAAAAAAACAATATCTAACAAAGTCAACATACGAGTTACAATATTATCATACTATATAAAACTCCATGCATTCATTAATTTGGAAGATAAAATTTCTTTCTGCCATAAAACCGCTCCGCGGATTAGATATTCTTCGGGAAAAGTTAGTATTTGGAGCTTTATAAATAAGAGCAAGCTTTCGAGGAACATATGAGAAACTTTGGCCATATCTCAGTGACGTCGGGAAGTAGTATGCTCTGGTCCAAGTTATAGGTTTAATTATTTTAACCCTTTTTATAATCAACAAAAATATATTTTAATACCTTCTATATTTTAGTTGGTACGATTTTGTTGCATCTTACTTTTCCCTGCAGATTTGAAGACATGAAAAATGAATAAGTACCAATATCTCTTTTCCTAGCGTTTAAGATACTTACATAAATCGTTTCCTTAATTTGCAATTTGAATTTTTGCACATAAAAATTTAACTATGGTTAATTACAAATTATACACAGTTGAATTATTTATACAACATGGTTTATTTCTCTTGAAAGAAGAGTAGAAATACAAATAAACTCTGTTTTTCCAACATCAATGATGGTTCTCTAATAAAACGGTCTTTCTCGAGTAAGTGTAAATTTACAGAACACAATATTTACATATGCTTATCACTTGTACCATCCATTACATTGCTTTGAATAATATGCTGCAGCCCATGTGCTTGCGTTCATCTGACTTGTTATAACTAGCTATTTCGGGGCTTGACTCGACGAATAAGTTTATACAATCTTACCTAGAAATACATAATATATTCTTACATAATACGTGACTTGCAACAAAGTTAACTTAATTAAGTCTCGTTTAATGTATTGTTAATAATTGGAATACATGGTATGTGGTCTACTTCTAAATGCAGCATATTTTGTGAACTTATGTCAAATATTCGTGTCGCGGACTTGTCAACTCTGGGAAAGTATATGGGAAAATACTTCGTGTATATTGATGTATATTTATGAGGTTAAGAGGTTAAATATAACCGAAAGTTAAATTTTTGGTATGAGCCTATGGAAACTAAATTCTAGTATGGAAGGATTTTAACTGAGATTAGATATTTTAACTCATTTTAATTTCCTTGTAGCCCACTTACCTACCAAGGGGTTCGTGAGGCTGCCTACAAACCTCTATCATTTTAAAAATATATGTGTTTAATTCTACAAAAATATATCAAACATATTTAAAAGCAGAAACATGTTAAAAACAACCACAAGACATACAAAGACATCACAATAATAAGCTGAAAGTAAATCAAGCTCTGTGCGATTTATTGTCGTGCACAATACCAAAGCGAACAATGTCCAGAATTGCTGTACCAAGAAAGATAATTTCTCAAGTTGGATGATGGGGGCAATTAAAAGTTTGAGACAGAAACGTGGATCGCAAGAGGAAGTTGCTACTCTTAATTCTTTCCCATTTAATATTACATCTTTGCTATGATCAAAAACGAACGATATTTTCAAAATTAGATTTAGGAAGCGTCGCATCTAATATTATGATTTTGTACTAAAGCAAAGTTTCCTTATCTAATTTCATTGTTAAATGTTATTAAAAGCCACTTCGTGGCGAATTTTCTTTCTTCCAGCTTTCAACTTGTAATTGATATATTCTGTCTACATATATGGCTCCATTGATTTATTATGTATTTAAATAAATTTCTAAAATTAAAATTCAGTAATCTTATACCTACTGTTATTAAAATGGTCAGAAAATGGAAGAATTAAATTGCAGTGGTGAAGAAAAAAAAAGGAAAAAAAATTTGAAAAAAGAAGAAAAAAATAGAAAAAATAAGAAGAGAAAAATTGAAATGGTGAAGAAAAGAAAAGAAGAAAAGAACCCGCCAAAATAGTTTTTTGAAAATAAATTCAGCGTCTCAAAATATAATATTATTTATTTTATTATTACTTTCACTTCAGCGTTATATCATGTTACAATTAGCTATATGTTATGTAAACTATTACCATTATATTACGATATAACGGTCATTTATACTTACAACATATATATTAGAAAGATTAGTGAGTGACTAATGACCGATGAAGACGCATTGCTCAGAATCGACAGGTGGTCAGAACCGTGACATGATTGATGTTTATCGTAATTCATTGAAGGCAGCAGTGGAATCGTTTGAGAAATATACTAGCACTAGCTAGTACCTGCGATTTCATGTAACGACGTCAAGTTAGTGCTTCGAGTAGTCTACCTTTTTCTGAAACTTCCATCAATTTCCACACAAGTTAATTATTTTAATTGTGTCTTTTCCCGTACAAAATTTCATCTATTATTTCATCGTCTTCTAGTTTTATTTACGTGACAGTGAGCTTATTTAAACTCGTGTCCTTTTTTTTTTCATTGAAAATTAATTCAGCGGTTCAGGCATTTAAATCGTATAAAAACAAAATCAGTCACGATAGTCTCAATTTTTAGCAAACAAATAAAGGTTGTTTTGTACGTATATTATAATTTCATATGTATTATTTATTGGATCGGCTTGGGCACCGATATAAGGTAAATTAATTTATATAATATTAAATATAAATTTCTAAGTTACAAAATAATGACAAATAAGAATTCGTGTTGAATTTCTTAACATTGTAATATATTGGGTTGGTTCATGTTCATGTTTTCATGACATAATATGAAAAAGAGGTGATTTTTCGCCTTAATAAGTTATTTTTGGATTCAGTTCCAGCCGAAGCAAGGCAATTCATATAGATATGTATTCACATATATGTATCAAATGATAATATGTATATATCAAAAACACAACCACACCTATAGATCAAAATTAACCTTAAATCTTGTAGATCTTGATTTGTTGAAGGTCCATTTAATGTTACTGAGTATTTAAAACGATTAAGTATAATTAATTTTATTCGTAAGAGCTTTTAAAATATAATTTATAATTTTGAACACTCTGCATGGCAGGTTATTTTTATTTAATCAAAGTAATTTGTGAAGCATTAAAGCGAGAGTTTAAAAAAAGAATTATATTCTCACTGTAATAAATAAAAGTTAAAATAAATCTTTGTAGTAGAAAACGGAGAACCTTGGAAGTTCTCTGTGTTACTACGTAATTTTAAATGAAATATAAAATTAAAACTTCATGTTATTACATAATTTTACTGCTTCTTAGAGAACCATATCTAATTTTTAAAATTATCTTTATTTTTATGTACAATTTGTTTATCAGACCTTTATTTCGTATCGGCCATAAATTTAAAAAAAAGTACAACGCGCGTATTGATTCTAGTATTTTTAATTAAAAATCGGACACCGTGCATTTGTTCTGTATTTTAATTGGATAGGGAGCAGTTGTAAAAAATAGACAATTAATTCTTACATATCATACGTACCGTAATTACCTGCCCAATTATTTACTGGTGGTTTCCGTCGTCCATAAACACGTAAACTACCAGCGGTATAAAAGAGAGTTGCTTACTCTGATACCTTAAAGGGAATGTTATAGTTTGCAACATTTTATAAGTAACGAAACGTACTTTTTCAAACATAAAAATCCAAGTCAATAAAGATGCGGCAATATTTTGCCCCTGTAATATTTTTTTAAATGTTTTATATTGCATATAATATATTGCGTCGTAGCTCATGCTACGACTACATGCTGAGAGGAGACCATTTTGGCACACTCCTATAAATTTTAAAATACCAATTGTATATTGTAAATGTTCTCCTATTTATGTCAACTTCATTGATTGATTAAGGCGGAGAAAGTATAGTAAAAAGTGCTCTGTGACGTTGCAGATAGAGGTGCTCATTCATTCAGATTCATTCGGTTACATGATATTTAAAAGGTACCAGGCAGTTGAACGAACGCGTTCGCGAAGAGAGGTTGATGTCTTATGTTATAGTTATATAACATAGTTTATAGTTGGAATTGTAGTTCTGATGTATAGGTCAGTCAATAAATGTATTGGGACAACATAAAGTGGTTTAATTAATGTATCCGAAGTAGAGTGATAGCATAAAGTACCAAATAAACTTTTCACTTTTTCTTTCCTACATTTAAACCTCAACATAACATAAATAAAACACATTCCCCAACAAAATTTAAATCAATATACACCTAATAAAGGCCCACTAATATGCCGCTTGGGTTATTGTAAGTATTCCTTGTGGCTACCTGACCAAACGTCCTAATGGGACATTACCACAGTAAAAGGCCTCTTTGATTCTAAAGGGGATGCATTTTCAATGTAATACGCGTTTTGGGAAAACTAATGATTGTGAAAATAATCCTTTGAAAACATGACTTTTGTATGTTTGTCTAACGTTGGTAATGTGAGAAAAATGTAAAATTAATAATAATAAATTTAGTGCCCAAAATATACTAAAAATAATAAGGGTCATAAAATGTTAGAAAACTTTTTTGCACTAAATTGAACGCGACAAGTATAGGTAACAAAGAGATTACCTGAAATAAAATACTATTGATTCCTGATGCCGCAAATGGGTGGCCCCATTATTATACGCTTTATTCGCTCTATTAACTGAAAATGTACTCAAAACTGTAATTAAATTTTACAGTTTACAGTTAACAACAGTGGTGCTTGTAAATTAGTAACATTGCTATAAATAAAATTATAAAACACGAAACTAATATATTATGTACACATATATATTTAATACGTGAAGCTAAAACTTTGGTTCCCTTTTAAAATAAATTTGCGCGGACGGAGGAGTTATAACAAAGTTTATATGAACTAATATTTAAAAAAAAAAAAAAAAAACTATTTATTCCAGGTGTTCTCGAGTTTTGCGCTTAGCAACACATTTATTGATTCATTTTTATTTATATAGATTACAATACGATGTACATATAGAGTGGAGAAAATAAAGTTAAAGATGGGTGAACTATTAGGAATTCCCTGTAGGTCTGAGGCCAATGAGTTCAAGATCAGCAAGTAGAGTCTCCATGTACGTGGCCGCTTTTCGAGAAACTTTTTCTCCCAACTCAATATTCAGTTTGATACGAGTATTTCGAATTTGAGTCCCGCAATTTTAAAGTAATGAAAGCTGTTAAGTTAATCGAACGCTTATATATAGTTAATGCATCAAGCATAGTCGATGTTGAATCAAATGGTGCAATTAACAAGAGTAGAGTATCTGGACTGTTACGCAAATGGTTCTCGGATACATTGGAAATTGGAAATGTACCTTTGTGCCGAGAGAACAAGGGCCGCACTCACTCTATCGTACTATGCGTTGCGACAATACGTAATGGATACTTGCATACACAAGTGTTACTATATCAGCTGCATTGACAGTTATTGATTATGGAGTCGATTGGATTAAGGCGGGATCAGGTGGTTATAGATGGACGGATGTAATTCAAGGTTCGTTTGTTATGCTAAATCAAAGTAGTGCCTTTGTCAATTAAAAAGCGAGTGTCATAAGTTTAGAGATGATTAAAGTAAATTTATTACTTAAACCTGGCTAACTGGATGCATCCACTTAGTTTTTTTCATTCATGTGTTAACCAAAAAATGGGCGTCACAACTTTACCAAAATTTGACATTATAGAAAGTTTTCTTATCACTATACATGACGATTCTTTTTTTAAATGTAACTGTATCAAAACTTTAGAAAAAAGCAAAAATATATCAATTAAATCATAGTACTTTCTTCCAGCAATATCCAATGTCCAGCTGTGGACGTCCTGCGGCTGAGATGATGATGACTTTCTTCCATAAAATTTTTAATAGATTGAAATGAAAAAATAAATAAATAGACAACAATGCATAACTATTTCAATATTCTATATGTAGTATAATATGTTTTCTCAAGTGTTTGTAGTGCAATGGACAATACAAGCATTGATATAATACTATAAAGACGCACACTTAGTTGTTTATGTATGTATACGATACTTAGTATATGTGTTCATTGTGTTCAGTCGGTAGACGGACACGCCTGACGTGTGAGAAATGTTGAGACAAAGGCATACAGAGGATACAAACGGGTCTCATAGTCAATAACAAGGCTCGAATAAAATGTTCATAAATATATATACTTACTTTTATTTGAACACGCTTAGGCAATATTCCCTTTTGAGTAAAGCTTAGACCAGCAGTGAGAACGTCGAGAAATTTCGAAGGATTTGGCGACGCTAAACTCCAATAAAATAAAAATAGTTGTCTAGTTTCTCTGATTTTCAGTTCCGTTACACCAAGTCGGTACAAAATTTTATACTAATTCTGATTCAGCTCTGGCTCAGGTGAGATCGGATACGAATTTTATCATGAATTTCTATCTTAACAAGGGACATATTCAGAATGTAAACCCCTTGACAGTATCTCTCCATAGTAGACCTGTGAAACAGTATTTATTTGTTCGTATTTTTTTTAGTGACAGATTGCCTTGCCACGGGTGCTGCTAAGTGCACTGCCTACCATAGTAGAATTAAGGATAAGGAAGGGAGATAGACAAACGGGATAGAGAAATGGATTGAGAAGGGGGATAGATAAACTATAACAACTCCACCAATGTCACAATTCTCATTTTAAAAATTCCAACTTATGCAATATCTTGTATGCCTAGAAATTTTTCCAGTTCAGTTTGAATACTGTTGGTTCCAAATATGATGCGTATAATCTAATGTCGTGTAATCTAACTACGAATACGCATGGCGGATTTATTCCCGCTGTGTCAGCACAAGGATTGTTCGACCCGATGTGATTTGCGGTCAGGACTCCCCGTAAGCAGAATTTGATCGAATGTCCAACTGCTGACGTTGCCGGTTACTTTGTGCAAGGTGTATGGAATATACATGAGCTGATTTAGAAGATCAAGGTTAATGTGAACTAACATCATTTTTATATTTCTTTGAGTAAATGTTCATTGTAACGCCTTTGATCTTATTGTTACAGATTCGTGTAACATGATATTGAGTAAGATTAACTAATAATAATAAAAAGGAAAATAAAGGAAAACTAAATCTTCACTCAAAAGAGTTTTATAAAAAAAAAACACATTAAAAATATTATAAATTTTCACATATTTTCTAAATGTATATTTACCTATTATGCGTCGTTTACAAATATTGCTCAAGGGAATCCAATGATTGATAATACTACTACGAGTAACAGAATTTATTACGTTTTGAAGAAGTCTAGACTACCAAACTTATGGCTAAGTTGGTGGTGTTATCTTATAGAATACCAGCATGAAATAGTAGCACGTATGCTGTAATTTCGATGTTCAAATTGCCTTTTATCCTAACATGGACCTTATAAGATTTCAAAAGCACTTGCATAACTTTGGTGTCCACTACCGCAAATTTGGAGAGGAAGGAAAGCAGTAAATGGTGCTTTTAATTACTTATCTACGACGTTCTCGTGTGGTATAGGTGTGCAGATGTTTTAGTAAATGCTTTCTGACATACTCCATATAAACTTTAAAAAAATAAAATAAAAAATAACAGCCCTCTGTTGACTTAGAAAGGCTTTGTACAAGTTGTCTCCAGTATTCTGTAGTGAATTCGGGGCAACTGTGTAAGCTCAGTAGATTTTCCAACTGAAAAATATCCACGAATTACGTATCTAAAGTAAACATTGAAATCCGACAAACCTAAGGAGTTGGAGCGGAACTTTTGGTTTGGAATGCAATTTCCTATCGGATCCAATTACGCGCATTCCCTGCTTCTATATTTGTACGATCGCAAATGTCACGTGACGTCGTATTTTACATTTGCATAGTAATCTCAATGTTGCCATTGGAAAATTTACGTTATCCCTTTGACGATAGAAATATAATACACAATTCTTAAAATACAAGTTATATTATTTCCAAAATAACATTTCATGTCCAAAATCAATAATAAATTGATCTTTGAAAATTGTATTAAATTTTCTTTTAAGATAAGCTCGGTTGATTCAGTTGTGTTAGTTAGTAGGTACGTTTGAATACCAAGGGCCAGTCTTTTCAATAACTAGGCAAATAATAACAAACAAAATCACAAAATATGTACCAGAAGTCTTTGGAATATTAAAAGCAAAGTCAAGACACTTGTGAGCTGATAATGAATTGATGAATGAATGGAAATGCTTGTGACAAACGTAATCTACGCATGAACTCGAAATCACTGACTCATCCGAGACTCGAACTTAAATCTGTGGTTGTCAGCGGTGCATTCATCCCTCGAGACAATTGTGGCTATTAATATACAAAATCCCCTTTAATTTCATTTTTAAAAATACTAACCAGTTAAGGGCAATATCGATTTTAAGGCACAATAAAACTGTCACCAAAGAGATAATAATCTAAAGGACGATTACAACCTTTTAGTAGCTATTGCCCTCAGGGGCGACAGTTAATAATTGTCAGCCATAAAAAAAGTAACGTTATCTTTCTCATTAGATAATTTGTTTTTTTTTTTTTTTATGTAAGCTTACAATGTAACAGGACAGTCCTCTTCTAGGACGTTTGAAGTAAAAGACACCGAAACATGATAAGCGTATGATCTAAAAGTCCATACATTTTATAACTTCACACATTTTTCTTAAATACATTTTTAACTTCACACGGCGATTACTCAAGTATGAGGAACATTTAAATATAATTTAAATAAATATTCAGGTAAATTAATTTTACGTTTTGAAATTTTATGTATTAAAAAATATCACTAATCTTACGTCTAATACTCACGAAGAAGGATGACTAAAATTACTATACAATAAACATAAAATAGGTTTGTCTTTTCAACGTTAATCAGACCATGTCGAGTCTAACCGTAACATCACGTCGTCGTCGTCGGTGCCTCATTGATCGAGCAACGAAAATGTAGTTAGTTGCACATAAGCTGTGACTTTGGAGGTTTATATCCTTACTTATTATATATATTATGTTAAAGTTTGGTCCAAAAAGAGTGATTTTGACAAGGTGAGTGTGCTAACAACTAGATGCACCGTATAAAATACCATTTCTTAATTTCAAAATTAAATAATGAAAATTATAAAATTTTAATAACGTTTACTTTTAATATTTTATTTTAATACTTAACTATTAGTAGGTAGTGGTTTTACATTCCGCAGTCATAAACTGAGCAGCCCTTTGCCGGCGATACCCATATGCTGTCAAGGTAGGCTGCGTATTTGCAGTATTGTATTTGTACTTGTGTGGCGTATTTTATTATCTTACTAGTTCTCATGTTATAGTCGAATTTCTTTTGTTTTGTTTTTATATCCGCTCCGCTTGTCACTACGCTCCAACCCTATGTGTCCCAAAACACGTGCGATTAACGACGACAGTTCACAGACGAGTCCGGGTACTACATTATAATTTAATAGCTTGAGTCCACAGAACAGTTCGGCAGTTGGTTCGTGACTGACCTGACTGAATACAATTCACAGTATACTTAAAGTTGCAGTAATAAACAATAAAACATAGCGAATAAACATTTTTCTTTTTAAAGATTATTATCTATACTAATATTATAAAGAGTTTGTATGTTTGCAATGAATTAACTCAAAAACTACTGGACCGATTTTAAAAATTCTTTCACCCTTAGAAAGCTATGTTATCAACGAGTAACATAGGCTGTATTTTATAAAGTTAAGCAGACGAAGTCGCGTGAAACAGCTAGTCATTCACATATGAAAAATAAATCTATACAATATGTTAAGTTCACCACAAATATCCAATACGACATAACAAACACCACGTAACATTTGTAAAATCCGTCTAAATCGTAAATATTGCACTTATATGAAAATAAATAATTTATTTTAAAAATTAAAGATAAAATATGACAAAAAATAATGTAAAAATGCTTTGTGGTGTTGCATTGCGCTCAAATTCGTGGACTACAAGTGCCTGTCAAATTAAAATGAAGCTTCAGCGAAGTATGAGCCTCTCTCTCGCCCTTCAACCGCGTCGTATTATAGTCAAATGCGCCGTTTTGACAACGACCCCCGTCACTCTCTATCAAGTGACAGATAAAAGTGTCCTCATTGTGATCTAAATAATAAATATTTGGATGATAATATTTTACAAAGTTTGAACGTATATCATCATTAACATTTTAATAGGAGCATTTTATCAGAGTTCCAAAATTTCAGGCATAGTAATCTATTTAAGTTGAAACTATTGAAAAGTCGACCACATAAATAAGTCGATGAAATAATTTAATCTGATTATTTTTTTATTTCTGTGGCATTCACTTGGCCAGCCCGTCTGGCGGTCGTAACCACCTCCTTACAGAATTGAAGACCACCGTAAATTAACAGCACGTGTATTGTGTTTCAGTGCCAAAGTAAGGGATGCCAAAGTCCATTTTTTTTACTCTTATCCCTTGAGGCAGCTGTGGCGTTGCTCGTGTTACAGGCGACGGTAGCCACCTACCATCAAGTTTAATGTCAGCCTGTCCGTCGAGATTAACAAAAAAAAAAAACTAAGATCTAAGCGCACTAATTAATATGTTACATTAATTAATATGTGAGACCATCCAATGTCATATAATGCCACTAAAGTTTTTAGTAAACAATACCGTATTTACCTGAAATTGCTCTGTCCGACTTTTTCCTACTGTTAAGGTAAAATTACCATTACGCGAAAGGAATTGGAATTTTATATTTGCTAAAGAATATTTGCTAAACGAACTGAAGGCCACTTCTACAGCATACTAAAAATGTAGTTCTATACTGAAAATGGAAATGGGGTTCCAAAAATTCAAACACTGGTGTAGTTCTATTGCAAGCAATGGGACTAATTTTGAAGAGGATGATACAGGGGATAAAGAATTTGAATTTGAATTTAAACCTTTTACACTGAATGTATTTCAAACTAGCTTTTGCCCGCGACTTCGTCCTCGCCCCTATTTATATTTTTAGACACCTATCGGTAACAGTCCTTATTTTTCTGGCTGAAAGGTATCCTGGGATTCTTGTTCTATATCAATGATAACGTGTATGCATATCGATGATCGTTTGAATACCTAGTTAAGGCGTGAAAGCGTAACATACAAACAAACAAACTCACTTTCGCATTTTTAATATTAGTTATTAATATATGTAGGATAAGTACATATAAATTTACTTGGAAAGAAGAGGTAAGTGAAATTAAGTTAGTTGAAACTTGTACTATTTAATTAAGTCCCTTTAAGATCGGCTCATATTTATTTTAGCCGAGAGTTTTGTACACACGTGGCCTAATGGTGCCGCTTGTTTGTTAGGGACCGCCGCTTATTTGCTCCGACTTTATTGGAAAGTGACGGAGTTTGCATTAGCATACGTGTCTTGATGTGTAAGCTCGAAGGCTTTACTTAGGTGCACGTGATAAACCTGTTACGGTTTGAGACTTGTGATTCAGGCTTATGATTTAAGTATATAATGGTCGTTGCTCAAAATATATGTTTCATATATAACTGAAAACTTCTTTAAGCTAGAGCAGATTAGGTCTTGACTCATTATTATTTTTTTACTAATAATTAGTTGCCAATTTATTAGGTGGTTCTAGTGTTATATTCTCGCGAAATACTTAATTATTATTATTTACTGCTTGTAGTTTTATAAATACCCGAAATACCCGACAATTTTAAAGCACTTAAATAATTATTAGTGTTTGTAGTTTTATAATGTTAAAATTCAAATTGAAGCATCATTTTATTTTTGGTTGTAAAATAGGTAATAACGGACAAGAAGATATGTAAAGACAATTTTATATAAACGCGATATGCAATACAAGCAATTTCGCAAAGAGTCGCATGTGAGCGTAAAATTTACGATTTAGACGGATTTTATTGTCGTACAATCGTTACGTAGTGACATATCTCGTAAATTGGCTGTGTTTAACTCGTACATGCAATCGTGTTAGTTTTGTCCTAGCTGTATATGTTTGTTTATTGTTTTGATTGTCCTTGTAATGACTATGTGGCGACATGTCATGAAATATGCTGCTTATTTGCTGCGTCCAGAAAGAAAATAAAGCGCAAAGTGAAATAAATATTCTTGCTAAGGCCAATTTAAAGTTACTAGTAGTATTCTTAAAATAATTTTACCTTTGCTATAAATAAACAATTCATTTAATTTTCAGTTGCTCTGTGTTAAAATTTTTAGTCCTTAATATTAATAATTCTTAATATTATTAGTCCTTAATATTACTTAATATATCGACGAATAAGTGTAGTAAATAGCTGAATTATTCTATACTAGTGGCCTGCGTCGACTTTACACGAATACGTTTTTCCTGTAAGTTATTATACATTATATAAACCTTTACCGTTTATCGCTCTTTCCATTGGTGAAAACCGTATCAACATTCGTTAGGTGGTGTAGTTAGCGGAGAAATAGGCGTGGCGGATTTATACCCAATATGCTAGAGATTAAAGTTATAAGAAACATATAGAGATTTTCTTTGGGATTTTAGAAGAAACAAAATTTTCTAGTACTCTTTTCTACGTATTTCTAAAGGTTTAGCCCTATGTAAGCCATGTAAATTTATTTTTCGGCGACTTGGTTCTAAAATATTCTTTCTTTTATCTACTTATACATAAAAACTTTATCATGTTTTATAAATATAAACCTTCCGTGAAAAATTATCTCACTAATAGTGAAAAAAAAACTATTCCTCGATAATTTTTAGATCAAGTGTATAATAGAAAGAAATTTTAAAATTTGACGTGTAGTTTAATAGTTTAATACGTTCAACCAAACAAACAAATTCTTTAGCTTTATTACATTATAATATTATAATATAACACTCTATAATTTTTAATCTTTATCACAATTTATCGTAGTTTTGTAGGAGGAAACCTTGATACAAACGTCTGTCAGCTTATTGTTTTCATAGAAGCTATTAATGGAGTTCTTTGTGGCTTTGTATCATGAGTGATAACTTGTAACAATGTCACATAACAGAATAATACTCTAGAAAGACTTATAGGTCACGTTTATCACAATATGTTCGCGTTCAATATACGCACATGCAAGTACCTTCAGCTGTGCAAAAACTTTATTATAATATATTATATAAATTCCATATCGTAATAGAGTGTGAAAATAAAAATGACAAAATGAAATATTTTTATGTGAATTTGATTGCACTTGCTCTCATACTATTGAGTGAAAATACTCATTCTGAAGTAATACAAATATGAACAAGTTATTACCACCTACTTTCAATCACCGAATATGAAAAGACGCCTTTTTGTGATCTGCGTGCCTCACTTTATAGGTATAATGGGTTGTGGCTCTATCGTGGACACAGCTGTGTTTATCCTATGAACTCGAATATATCATATATTCCAAAAAAATATTTGATCCTTTAGCTATTGAGTGGTGTAATTAAATTCTGGATGTAGCTACAACATCAAACTATATCCCTCGGTTCTATGAAATTGCCTCCCACTATGAAAACAAATTTAAAGAAACAACAGCCCACGAGCTTTTAAAAGACGGTTAATAGACGGGTATTGCTCCTATACATTTGCCGAAAGAAAATACCAAGTAAGTTATTTGTAATAATAATATGTACAAAGGACAAAAACATATAGACATGTCCTACATTGGATACTTCCGAACACTTAGAAATGAAGGGTAAAAAACAACAGTAATAGGGTCTCTGTGTGAACGAACTTTTTTTTAGTTGCCCTACGAAGGTTAAACAACACGTAGCCGCTGGTGGATGATTTATTTCGGCAATAAGTGTCGTGTTAGGCTACGCCATTACCGGCACGGTCCTAGTCGACGGACTTAGTTGTGGACCGAGTCACAAACGGAGACCTAAACAGAAAATCTAAACTCATTGTGTCAAAAATTTAAGTAATTAATAAGTTCAAAAAATTATTATAATTTAATTAATGAAATAAGTAGATAATAAGTTCACAAATAAGGAAATTTTATAATCGGTACTAATTAACTAAACGTCGGATGTTCTCAAAAATCAATAAAATTTAATACTCAATCATCAACTTACATTTCACTACTTTAGATCTATACAAAATAAAAATAAGCTTGTTTAAAATAAAATCTAATCCTAAATTATATATATTTATATTTATATATATTTTTAAGGAAAGTTATCTGTTAAGTAAAAGAACGATTAATGTCGTTCTATCAAGTAGTATCGTTACGATTAAGCAGTAGGTAATCCTACTACTTAATAGTGGAATCATTTGTATGAATTTAGGCTTAAGAACAGTCCTGGGACACACAGAACGCACAAAATATTTTCTTACTGCATTTTTCGGGACTTACGGAATAGTTCAATAGATATCTCTAGTGACTTTACGGGGAGCTATTGAAATTATCTGTTATAAATAACACATTTAGAACACATAAAACAATGAACTTATTAATATTATTTACTTAAATATATCCTATCATAAAGATGCAATGTCTGTTGCATCTTTAAGATGTCTGTTGCCTATGTTGTGTTGCATAAAACGGGACTCTTTAATGCTAATAAAATAAAATTTCTAATAAAAGAAATAAAGCCTCTAGCGAAGATTAACACGTTCGTTACTTAAGCCATAATGTAAGCCGAGGTCGAAAGAAACAATGTTTATAACGTTTATTAGCCAAGCAGCTATGATTGACGTTCATTTAATAAGAAGCGAAGTTGTTGGAACTTGTTGACTTCAAAGATATTTCTTACGTTTCCTTTGACAACTTCATCAATGCAAAATTGTAAAACAATATTCCTGTTCACAATAATTATTAAATTTTTCATTACTGGTTTTTTCGTTTGAACTTTTGACCTTCATTTGATATTCATTTTAGAATGATTTTAGGTGAAAACCTATCTAATCTGATTAATGGTGTTAACGTGTTTCGTTGGAGGCCAAACAATTGTAATCATTGAGGTATAATGTACTAACGTACTAGAGAAACGATTTTAAACACAAGTTTTGCTCCATTTTGATAAAAGTTATATATACGATAAAACTAAAACTATAGGACTAAAACAAAAATTATGAAGTGTAATAAAATTTTACATGCTACGCTAGATCGCGGCTAGGATATAAATTTCTTGCGATGAATTACTGCGCTTACACGTTTTATCTAAAGACATAATACATAAGGTTTACAGAATACGATTTTCTGGAACAAAGTGGTTTTAGGAGCGTGAGATCCTACACGTCATTGATGGGATAATGTAGGTTTTAATATGTCTTTTCTTTAAAAATTCCTATATAAAGAATGCTATTTTACATAATTGTAAGCAATTGAAAGTTTATTGTTGTCAATAAATAATAAACACATTAAAATTGGCTCTGCTTCAAAATTAAATATCCCCACACAACTTATACGAGTAACAATGGGCGTGTTTGTGTGTACAGTCTAATGGATACTTAACACAAAATATTTGTAGGAAATTATGTATTTTTTTTTGATAATTTTGCACATATTATCACTTCATTAATGTCAATCATAAAAATAGTTTATTGTAGCTTATTGAAACTACTTCACAATGATGTTATCGCCAAGTGAATGATGTTTGCGCCGCTTGGCGCTAGTGGTGTCTGTGCTGTTCCTAACTGATCATGTGTTACCTTTGTTCATTCCATAGAGAATAGAGTTAAAAAAGAACCAACTATATGTCGTGTCGTGTGTATGTGTGTATTTCACAACTATGTGAAAGTGTCGTGTGTATTATTTTTTTACATTACATTTATTTTTACATGGAAAAATTCATTGCAAGTATATAATTTTCAAACTATTTCGCTGCAAAGGGAATTCCAGTATGCAATTAATGAAATGCATACATTTTATTGAGACCGACTGTACGTATTAACTACGATCAAACACTTGTAATAAATACCTATTAATTAACGACGTCGAAGTGCCGAAATAATATGTGTGCGAATTCAATCTCGTATTCGTCGATAATTAATTAAAAACGTTCCACGTACGGTGATATGCGTTAATTTCGATGGGATATTGAAAATTAATAGGTTAATAGGTATTTTGGTCGTTGCAGACGGGGTTAAATTTCAAAATGTCAGCAGTCGCATATGAATACATATTCTAAAGCCCCATTTACGATAATCGTCCATTTACAATTTATTGAATATCAATTTATTCCATTGTTAGTTGATTTCGAATTCATGTGTTCAAATAATGATAGAATCTGTAATTATTTTAGGGTTCTATGTATGAAGAGTGAAATTAGGGCTTTGTATTATACCGGATTGTTTAGAATGTGAATAAGACGTGAGTATAAGAAAAATCTGAAACCTTCTTAGCAAAAACCGTGAGAGGACACCAAATACTACAAGGGATAGAAATCAGGCGCTTACAAAAATCTATAGAGGGTCGACCACATCCCATTCTCTCTCCACCCCCAATTTTTTTTTTTTGGGCAATTTCATCTTAAAACAACGACCAACTTAAGCAGATTGGTCAACTAATCCAACAAATTACACGGAAAACAGTTGATGTATCATTAAAATATAAAGTGATAACCATCTATGTGGATACTAAGAAAATTAATAAAAAAATTAATTCGTGTTTTTGTTCTCGCGTCACCGTAATTTGAATTTAAAAAAAACATAAGGTTACAGGTATGTATTTTATTATAAACTAGCGGTCCGCTCCCGGCTTCGCCCGGGGTGCATTTTTTTTACGTAAAAACCTTCCCTGATTATCCCTCTATCCATGAGTGAAGACAGAATTAAAATCAGCCCAGCCGTTCTCGAGTTTTGCGCTTAGCAACACATTTAGGGATTCATTTTTATATTATAGATTTCATATTAAATAGAGGTTAAATTTAAAATTATAATAGGTACAATATTAAAAAGAAGACAATCAAAGCATTCTTCTCCTTTCTTTTAGCATTATGGTAATTTTAAAATAGAGGTATACAACTGTTTTAATATTTGCATTTGTTGCTTTGGAAACTTAGTACACAGTGTTTGTTATTTATTTAACATTTTTTTTCTATTATGTTCTAGAAAGTTCTAGAATATACCGGTTCATTTAAAGTAGAATGTTTTTTTAGTCGATCGTGCATTTACGAAAGCAGACTGGTAGTGTTTTCATCATTTTATAAAGAGTTTAGATGCCTATACAGTTTTACATGGAGTAAAGAGTAACACAGTGGCAATCATGTATTTGTTCGAACGGAAGCTGAAAGTATTTCACTAATAAATTACTGTAGAGTCCTAAAGATAAATCGCTGGCTCTCCGTTCAATCAACCTTAGCGTCAAAAAAGTAGGCCACCAAAATTAATTCGAGGACGTTCCAGAAAAGACCGGGGCTTGTAAAACTACCCTGCCTCCCCGCACGCTTTGAGTAACAGATCTTAGAGGGGATGAGAATCTAAAATGAATAGGTTCTCTCTAATAGTTGACACCCGCAAATGAAGCTTGACGCTCCAATGGAGTGCGAAGTGAAATGAGTGGAACTTAACTTCACGGGAGTTAACACCATTGTTAATGGTTCAAATTGTTATATTGCTCATTTATATTGCTGCTTCAGCAGCTTTTGTAACGATTAAACAGGTAACGGGGGTGTAATTTAAATGCGACTTTATGTTAGAGCGTTCACCAAGATAATTATGACAATTAAATTTTATTACTTAACAATTATACTTTTTGTTATGTTAAGTTCGGCAGACAGGCTGACGGTCCACTTGATGGTAGGTGGCTACCGTCGCCTATAACATAAGCAACACCACAGGTGCTGCAAGTGCGTTGCCGACCATAGAAGGATTAAGGATATGGTATTGGAAAAGCATAGGGAAATGGCCTCTGTTATCCCTTACTCACTCACCCAAACACAACAGCACACGTGCTGTTATTTCTTCAGGGTGGTATTCTGTAAGGGAGTGGTTACTGCCGCCAGAAGGGTTGCCCAAATAACTGCAAAACACAGTGTACTCAGCCACTACTTTCCATAACCAGACTAGAGCCAACTTTGAAAAGTTATTTCCAATGTTGACCCTGGCAGGAATCGAGCCCGGGAACCCTAGAACAGAGCGAGGCAAGCGCCTTAACCACTCAAAGGGCTCATACAAGTTATTAAGTCTTCATTTTGGTAAACTTATTTATAAATGATTAATTTGTATTGTTACAATAGTGCATACAAATTAAAACTGTCTGTTTAGACGTGGATTTCAATTAGTTTCACAAACCGATCAGTATCTTTATTGCAATTATTACACAGTTTGAGGATGCAGTAAGAATGGAGAATTTAATAGAATATTAGCTATACACGTATATTTAGTTCACTAATTTGAAGGTTTTTTTAACTTCCAAAAAATGCATAAAATATTTTTTAAGCAATTACTCAATCGAAACTTCATTTTTTAATTTTATATTAGTTTTTTTTTCTCCAAAATCTATATATATATATATATAAATCTCGTGTCACGATGTATGTTCGCGATAAACTCTGAGACTACTGAACCGACTTTGATCAAACTTCACAAGTATCTGTTATTTGGTCCAACTTAAAAGATAGGATAGTTTATATCTCATTTTTTTTTCAAATTATATAATATTATTAACATAGCGCCATCTGTTGATACCTATTCAATCCAACAATTATTTATCTGTGAGTTCCGTAACACTCTAACAGATGGCGGTGTAAGGTGATTTATCGGCTGGATTAAATAAAAAATTGCACCCGTGCGAAGCCGGGAGCGGGCCACTAGTATTTATATATTTTTATTAAAAAGGAGTGCATATTAATAATACTTAGAAAAATAATCTATATGCAATCAAAGTCTTAGCAAGCAATGTCAATATTTTGATTGCTATTTATTTTTTATAAAATCTACACAGATATCTATTTTTGTATATGTCAGGTTATCAGGTAATATATGATATAGGTCCTTTGAGAGACAACAAATTAATATAGTTTTCATAACTGGTAGACATTATAAGGGAAGACACTAGGATCAGGATTTTTTTTTTAAAATGAAAACCTTGTATTTATTCTGAATAATTTTTTTATGCTGGTTTTTTACTGTTTATTTACATACTGCGTTCACCGCAAAAGACCGGAGATTGCTTTTCTAATTAGGTATGTGCAGTAGCAGGCCGCGATCCAATCGAGCGCGCTATGTAATTTGTCTGGCTAATAACTAGGCCCTGGTGTCACTTTTAGCTACGAAAATAAATCATTTTCAATTTAAACAAACAATGATCTAATTTAAAATGATAATAACAACTTCAACACGTAAAAATAGACGTTCGATAAATTATTGCATGCATATACTAGTGACACGCCCCGGTTTCGCGTGTTGAAATTTTCAATAATTCTTTCTTAGCAAATGCTTAGGTTATAAAATAAATCTATGTTCCAAATTTCAGCTTTTTAAACTTAATACTTTTGGCTGTGCGTTGATAGTCAGTCAGGACAAACTATTTTATAAATAAAGATTAATACTATAACACAAGATTCGGTATTATATTTAGGCTTTACATAAGATTCGGTTTTAGGCTTTATTTTGTACTAGCTGGTGCCCACGACTTCGTCCGCGTTGAAAAATATTAAGTAGCCTATCCTGTGTCCCGTATGTCCAAATGTTTTTAATTAGCAAATGTTTATTTAACATTGAACATATTGTAGGTAGAGAACAAACTAGCCGTTTAATATAGACAAATTTTTATTTGATCATTTTTTTAAGCATTAACTTATACTAATTCCGTTTTGAGGATTATCAACACTCTTTTGTCAAACAGAAATAAAAAGAAAAATATAGAAAAAAAAGAAAAAATATTTACGTACATAGTTCAGATAATAAGCCATAATCTCGTGCTATCTTAAGTCTTCTTATTTTCATTAAGTATTAAGCATTATAAAGTATTAATAAGTACGAATATTAAAATTTAATTGTTGTTACTGTATTTTAAATAAAGTCAACGTCAACGGCCTACCTTCAGATCTATGTAATAATATATTGATTAAAAATATTAAATTTAAGTTTTATTTATCTATTTTTTTATTTATTTACAGGAACATAATTCATATAGTTAACTATGAAGACACACACTAGGCAATGCAGTTATCTACCAAGTTTCATGAAAATCGGTTAATTCGTTTCAGAGTTATGGAGGAACATACATACATACATAAAATACCTACACTTACAGATTTATTATTAGTATTGATATAGGAATGTGCATCAGTATATTTTAACGAAGGGCAGCACTTTTATTATATAAATTCAAATATAAAAATTGTTGGAAAGATTTTAAATGAAAGTACGAGTATTTTAAATAAAGTTTAAAGAAGCCATTGAATTGTGAATAAAGGTTTCTTTAGTATATTACGATACACAAAGCGGCAATATAGTTATGGAACAAGGCTCGCCACGATTGTCACAGTAATATACCTGACAATACCGAGGTCTCTATTTTCTTTGTCTGGAAATAAAGTGAACTGGTAATATAAATTTTCTAAAGAAAACGGGTAATTTTCTTTGCAAACCAAAAGAAGTAGTAAATGTGGAATTCGAAATTTGAAATACTTTTGAAAAGAATAAGCGCACCAGAAAGAATACACTAGGAAATATTTTCCTTGTGAGGTTGTACATCTTTTTGTGTAAGCGGTACTACCTACGAATGTTTTTATGAGAAGTTTGTTCCACACAGTCATATACTGGTGGTAGTAGCCACCTTTAAAGAATTCTTCAATATACGTTCAGAGAAGAACACTGAACAGGATGTTTGGTGTTGAGTTTAAACCGGTACTGAATAAGGGATACCAGAGCATCTACTTGTCTTTTCTTAGAACAAAAAGCATTTTTTTTTTAGAAAAAGGTCCGATTGTACATTTTATTTCACTTGCGGACGAATGTTACATTATTTGTAACTAATTTTTCTAGAAAATCTGTTATTTCTGCTTGATACTTTATAGATTACTAGCATAGCATGTGCCCGAGACTTCGCCCGCGTTGAAAGATAAAAAAAAATTATAAGTAGACGTTTGACCTCTTCTTGCTATAACACTTTGCCAGGCGTTAGTTTTTTAATTTTATGTTAGATGATCCCTTGGATACTTTTTTCTGGATGAAAGGTACCGTATGTACTTTCTTGTATCCGTGACAACGCGTATTAAAAATTTCATAATGATCGCTTGAGTAGTTAATATTAGTAGGTAATGTATAGATTAGTATGGATGGATTTGCTGATTGTTTATTAATTTTATTTCTTCATGGCACTAACAATTTGTAGTTATTACTTACAAATTATGGCTTGGCTATATACTTAAAAATTAGGCGGTTTGACGCTGGACCCAGACTACTTCTATAAATTATAATTGGAAAATTATAGGGAAGGCCTGTGTGTGGACATCCTACTGCTCAGAAGACGATGACTATTAAGTGAGCTTATGATGTATCAGTTATTTGCAATATATAAGACGGCCCGTCACACTTCATCGCCAAATAATATTTATTTGCCACGAAATTGTTCAAAATCATCGAACGATTCCACTAAATTTAACTGTGCGCAATTGTTTTGAACGGCTGGCAATTGCTCACATTAAAGAGAGAAAAGAGGCCGACACATGAACGTACAGTGCGCATAAAAGTGAGCTATTAAGGAGGCCATTGAAATTGTGAAACGGAACGGCACAAAGGGAGAAAGCCACTCGGAGACCACTTAGTAGTTCGCTTTCTTGGCATCCTCTCAGGTCTGTTTGACCCCCTAATGTGGCGTTAAATTCATAGAAAAAAAAATGAAAATGTTTTTCAAGGACGTATAAATATTGTTAAAGGTTATAAATTAGGTACTGTTTCTACTTCGTAACTATTCTTTCATGAACGTTACTTTTATATTATTAATTATTAATATTATTTATTGAAGTCCAAAGTCACTTCAGACTTCAGTGTTTTTTTTTTAACTCAACGGATTCGAATATTATTTATACGAATATTTCTAATTCGAATATTGGGGTTGTAAAACTAAAGCTCTAAAAAAACACTAAAACAAGTGTGTCGGTGAAGTCCGAAGTGACTTCCTATTGGAAAACGACTTTACAGTCGATAAAACATATACACTTTGCTGTACGATGCGAGATACAATATTAGTACTGGAAAGATTATGCGTCTTTATTTAAAAACTACCTGGTGCCCACGACTTCGTCCGCGTTGAAAAATATTAAGTAGCCTATCCTGTGTCCCGTACGTCCAAATGTTTATCTACCAAGTTTCATGAAAATCAGTTAATTCGTTTCAGATTTATGGTGGAACATACATACATACATACAGAAAAAAATTCTAAAAATCGTCAATTTATTTTTAGTATCATGTATAGAGCCTATAAACACGGTATCTCTGAAAACAAAGTAACTTACTCCATGACCGACCCTTACACATTTATTATTAGTATTGATTGATTGTATAAACAATAAGAGTAGCGGCCAATCAATGCTTAATGATAATGGAAGAAAACTCGTAAAATGTTTCATTCATTTTAAAGTCATCTGGCTACCCAATCCGGTTTGAGGACGGGCTGATCAGATAAGCCGCTATCTCGATGGGCCGATGGAACTACACGCAATACAATTTTCCTACACACAAGCACGAATTAGGTTTAGAGCTTCCAATGTTTTAGCCAAGCTTTTTGTAAAGGATTATAAAATATAATTGGGTTTTTTACGAATGACGAAGTATATTTGTATTAATATACTTTTTAAATCAAATTTTTTAAATTTTATTTTTAATTTTTAAATCAAAGTATTAAATTTGAATTCATATTGAATAGTTTAAATTTTCATATTAATTCATATTAATTGAATACTTGAATTAAATAGTAATTTATTTATATATTTCTTTCATTTAAGTACATACCTATAACTTAAGTTTGAGGTGAATAGCAGATCAAGATAAACAGTTGTCTCTGTTTTTTAACAAATTTAAAAAAAAATGGTTTGGTCTCCGATAGGATTCTAATTCGGATATCATTTCATTATGTATTTATGAAATTATATATGAAACTAGCTATAAACTCCCGGCTTCGCTCGGGTCTAAAATAAAAACTATCCTATCTTTTAAGTTGGACCAAATTACACATAGTTACGAAGTTTTATCAAAATCGGTTCAGTAGTTTAGGAGTTCATTGGCCTCAAACATATTGTTACGCGCAGGGTACGTTAAAATGCCGTTTAGGGGTATAGGAACACGATTTACTGTCACAGACCAAGATAACTTCCAATATTACAGAGCTTCTCCAATCAAACCGTAAAACTTGCCAAAAGTCGTCGCTAATTCACTCTACGTCTCAACTATGCACTGTCGCAAATATCTTCGTAAAAGCTCCCAAGTGCTGTTAACGTATCGCTAGTTATCGCAGAACTGTTCTCTCGAGCGACCGCACCCGTATTTATACTCGCGCAGAAAGTTGTGGAAATTACTGGAAACTTTAAAAGTCGTAAACAAGTTTATCAAAGCTTCTCGAAGGCTATTGCTGTCAAAGGAATCTGAACCTTATGTCGCAACCATAAGGAACAGTTTGCTTTGAAACGAATCAAAGAGGGGGCGTGGTCACCTATTCATTGTGCCGCCCCGAGCCCGACTAAGTGTGTGGAATTTTCCGCCGTCCAGATCTTACGCTATCGAGAATGTTCCATACTCTGATCGTAACATTACCCCCCTCTTAGTTATGATCGTCCCGATCATCATTCGTACCGTGATACTTCGTCAAACGGTCAATGTGTACGACCTTCGGTTTTCCTCTTTGCCCCTTTTTGATTCGGTAGGTGACGTCGTTAATTTTTGTAACCACACTGTAAGGTCCTTCCCATCGTGCTTGTAGCTTTGGGCTTTTGCCCTTTCTTCTGAGGGGATTGTGAAGCCATACGAGAGTTCCCTCTTCAAAACCGTTGATGTTTGATTTCCTATCATAACGGGTTTTCATTTTTTCACCGGTCTTGAGACTGCACTCGCGAACTAGCTTGTGCACTTCATCCAGCTGTTCGCGAAGATCGCTGACATAATCCGTCACAAGCTTCGGGCTATTCGGTGGAGACCCTGTTATTGCATCGACCGGTAGCCTTATTTCTCGTCCAAAATTCACTTTGGCTGGTGTAACACCAGTACTGTCGTGTACAGCGGAGCGATAAGACAGCAAGAAAAGAGGTATGTATTGGTCCCAGTCTCTCTGATGTGAGTCGACTACTTTAGCCAAATTATTTTCCAATGTTTGGTTAAACCTTTCGACCATTCCGTCTGACTGAGGATGAGCTGGTGTCGTACGGGTCTTATGTATACCGAGAAGGTTGCACATCTCTTGAAATAGGGCTGATTCGAAATTTCTCCCCTGATCGGAGTGTATTTCCAGAGGTACGCCATACCGACAGATTACATTCTGAACTAGCTTCTTGGCAACAGTTTTAGCTTCTTGGTTAGGGGTTGCAAACACTTCTGGCCATTTGCTGAAATAGTCTTGCACTACAACGATGTATTTGTTGCCATCCTCAGTTTCAGGAAATGGTCCGGCCACGTCAATAGCGATACGTTCCCAAGGTGCTCCCACATTGTAGAGCTTCAGTTTTCCTCTACTTCTTGTCTGCGGTCCCTGGACTGAAGCGCATGCGTTGCATTTACGACACCAATCTTCTACGTCTTCCCGGCAATGGACCCAGTAGAATCGCTGTCGCACTTTCAAAAGGGTTTTCCTCACTCCAAGATGACCACCGGACACCCCATCATGGATATGACGTAGCAGAGGAGATACCTTGCTTCGAGGGACTACAACCTGTACCGTAACCTGATTTCCGGTATTAGACTCCCATTTCCTGCATAAGACTCCGCCTTCCAGGGCCAAACTATCCCATTGAGCCCAATAGCTTTTTGTGACAGGACTGGAAGCTGATACGTCCGCCCACTCAGGTTTCACTCCTTTTTTCATCCAATCTAAGATCAATCGCAAGTCGTCATCTTCCTCTTGCGCCTTCCTCATATTTTCTCCACACCAGTCGTCGTCTAATCCTTGGGTACGGATAATTTTTACTGATTCCCGGGACTCTTGTTTCCCGCAGTGTTTACAGGTTTCAGGACATGGTCTTCTCGATAGAGCGTCAGCGTTACCATGACCTTTTCCACTTCGATGTTCTGTTGCAAAATGGAATTCCTGCAATTGCTCAATCCACCGTGCTACCTGTCCTTCAGGACTTTTAAATTGAAGGAGCCATTTAAGTGCAGCATGGTCCGTCCTTAAGGTGAACTCACGTCCAATGAGATATTTGTGAAAGTGTTGCAAGGTCTTCACTACAGCTAACAACTCTCGACGTGTAACACAGTAGTTCCTCTCTGGTCTGGAAAGCGTTTTGCTGTAGTATGCAATCACAACTTGTTTGTCTCCCTGCACTTGTGATAACACTCCACCAATGCCCGTGTTGCTGGCATCCGTATCCACAATGAATCTTCCATTCCGTG
This sequence comes from Synanthedon andrenaeformis, assembly GCA_936446665.2. Lineage (NCBI taxonomy): Eukaryota > Metazoa > Arthropoda > Insecta > Lepidoptera > Sesiidae > Synanthedon > Synanthedon andrenaeformis. The sequence continues at coordinate 2,782,180 of OW387781.2, read as the reverse complement.
TCGGATAGCCCAATATCGGGGACTCACATAAACGCTGTTTGAGTTCTTTGAAAGCGTTGTCACAATTTGCATCCCAAGAAAACACGTGTTTATCTTCAGTCAAGCGATGGAGGGGTTTGGCTATTGTTGAAAAATTTTTGACAAAGCGTCTGTAATATGCGCACAAGCCAAGAAAGGATCTTACTTCCGTTTTATTCTTTGGTGTAGGCCAATCTTTTACAGCTTTGATCTTTTCTGGGTCTGTTTGAACTCCTTCCTTGGTGATTATGTGCCCCAGATAGCTAACTGCGTTACTGAAGAAGGTACACTTTTTGGGACTTAGTTTTAAGTTTGCCTCACGTAGACGGTTGAACACCTTTTCAAGGTTTTGGAGATGTTCCTTGAAGTCACGACCCATGATGATTACGTCGTCCAGGTACACCAGGCAAACATCTCCCAGAAGACCCACCATAACTCTGTCCATAAGGCGCTCAAACGTTGCGGGAGCATTACACAAACCAAACGGCATTACATTGAATTGCCAAAGTCCGTTTCCGATGCCCGTAGAGAATGCTGTTTTCTCCTTATCCTCTGGACTTATTTCCACCTGCCAGTACCCACTTTTAAGATCAACGGTAGAAAACCATTCCATTCCACTGAGCATATCTAAAGTGTCATCAATACGCGGTAGAGGATAGCTGTCTTTCTTGGTAACGTCGTTCAGCCTTCGGTAGTCTACGCAGAACCTGGTTGTGCCATCTTTCTTCTTCACCAGCACCACAGGTGACGACCAGGGGCTTGTAGATGGTTCGATGATATTGTTTGCCGCCATATCCCTTATCATATCCGCAACTTCAGCTTCTTTTGCCCACGGGATTCGACGAGGTCTTTGTCGTATAGGTCTTGAATCGCCGGTGTCTATTCTGTGCTTCACGAGTCCTGTTCTACCGCAATCATTGCCTACGGCAAAAATGTCTTTGAACCGCATTAAAAGATCCTGAGCTTGTTCCAACTGAACTGACGACAAATTTCCTTTCAACGGATCCAATAACTGCGATACCGGGTAATCTGTGCTTGTTCCTGCGTTTGTTGTACTGCTTATACGTCTTAAATACTTCACTTCCTGACACTTTCCAACTACGCTGTTTCTTTTCAGCTGTACCTCTTCATTGCTGAGATTTAAAATATTAGGTTTTAAGTAGAAGAATAAGCAAACTCTGTTATTTATCTTATCAACCATATTATATTCATATATAAACGTTACAACACAATGTACATGAGAAAAAAGAATGTTACCATAGTAACCAGTCAACATTACTAGTGTGTAGACACGCAGCTAGTGCTGTACATCTTAACACTCCTCCTAAATTATAACATGGTTTACATTTATTATTTAATACATAACTATATCTAACTTAACTAAACAAACAGTAAACTAAACAACTAAGAACTTATCAATGCATTTATAAAACTTGTCTGTGCTCAAACTTTTAGTCATGATATCCGCTAAATTTTCATTGGTACAAATATGTTCAATACTGATGACCTTATTGACAACCAAGTCTTTTATATAATGAAACCGTATATCAATGTGTTTTGTACGCCTTGAATTCTCGTAATTCTTGGCCATTGATATCGCACTTTTGTTGTCAACAAGTAACACAGCTTTGACATCACAACCTAAGTGTTTACATATGCCTTTTAAATTAACGATTTCCTGTGCTAATGATGCGGCAGCTACGTACTCGCTTTCGGCAGACGATAAAGCTACACATTGTTGTTTCTTTGAAAACCAAGCAATGGGGTTTTGCCCTTGTAAGATAATACCACCGCTAACACTTTTTCTGTCGCTTCTATCTCCAGCCCAATCGGCATCAGAAAATCCGTATAAATTGATGTCATTTGTCTTTTTAAATAACAATCCTTTTTCCTTTGTTTCTTTCAAATAACGTACTACTCTTTTTCCAGCTTTCCATAATTCTTCGTTCGGTTTATCTAAAAATCTGCTCAGATATGATACAGCAAATGTTAAATCCGGTCTTGTTGTTACAGTAAGATAAATTAGACTTCCTATTAGTTCTCGATACGGTACATCCAAAATTTTTGCATTGTCCTTTATTTCTATATTGTAATTTCTTTCCATGGGAGTTTTAATTCCGTTACATTCATCCATTTTGAATTTAGTCAATATCTTTTCAATCATTTTAGTTTGTTTCAGTTCTAAGGTATCTCCATTTCTTTTAACTTCCATTCCGAGAAAGTTCTTCATTTCGCCCATATATTTTGCGTTAAACTCCTCCTTAAGTGCTTTGATAGTATCTTCCCCGTTTCCAATGATCAGGATATCGTCCACATAAATGAGCATCCAGCAATCTTCTTTGTAATACAAACAGTAATCATATACTGATCTTTGGAATCCATTAGCCTTCGCAAATTCGTCAAATGTTTCATTCCAACATTTTGGTGATTCAACCAATCCATACAATGCTCTCTTTAATTTTAACGCTGTATTATTATTTTTTATTTCTAATCCTTGGGGTATTTTGATAAATACATCAGACTTCAATTTTCCATTTAGGAATGCAGTGGGAATATCAAGTTGAATAATCTTTAAATCATCTTGTACAGCTTTTGATAAGATCATTCTTATAGTAGAATGTCTAGCAACGGGTGCATAAATGCTGTCGAAAATATCTTTTTTCTTTTGTTGGAAGCCTCTAGCTACCAGTCTTGCCTTTTTTGTTCCATCTTCTTTTTGCCTAAATATCCATTTTGTATCTATGAGCCTTTTTATATCGGATATTTCTTGTTCTTCCCACGTTTGTAATCTTTGGAGTGCATCTAATTCTTTATTAATTGCGTTTCTCCATTCTGGTTCTTTTACAGCTTCTTCGAAAGTTTCTGGTGCATTTGCACTGAGACATATAACAATGTTAGTCTCATTTATGTTTTCTACATTCGTCTCGTAATCTTTAAGATAAGCAGGAGGTTTTATCGTTCTTTTGGGTCTGATTGGTTCTTCTTCAGTTTGATCATTGTTCATTTCTGCATCTTTAAATTCATCTTCCTTTTCTACAATATCTTCCTTTTCTGTAATGATTTCTTCTTCTTTGTCTTGAATATACCTTACTTGCTTCACTTCTTCGTTATTTTTGAACTTAATATCGCTTTCATCAAATCTTACATCTCTGGAAATAACTATCTTATCTTCTTCTATATCCCATAATCTATAACCAACAGTTCCATAACCTACCATTCTTGTTTCTTTTGCTCTCTTGACTAACTTGTCCGGTTTGGGTACTATAGTAGCCCAAGCTTTGGAACCAAATACTCTCAATCTCGATAGGTCGTTTTTACCAAAAAATATTTCGCTCGGTGTCTTAAAGCATATGGCCCATGATGGCGATCTGTTCAATTGGTATACTGCACATTGTATCGCTTCGCACCATAGATGTTTTGGCAAATTGGTTTCCGCTAATAGAGTCCTCGTTTTGTCGCATAATGTGCGGTTCATCCGTTCTGATATGCCATTAAGTTGTGGCGTGTACGGTAATGTATATTCTAAACTAATCCCTCTATTTCTACAAAAAAGTTTCAAACTATTAGCAGTGTATTCTCCACCATTATCGCATCTAATTCTTTTTACTTTATTCCCCGTTTCGTTTTCAATTCTTAATATATAGTTCATCAGTCTTTCTGTTGCTTCAGATTTGTTCTTCAGCGGATACACTACGCAAAAATGAGAGAAATCGTCAATAATTGTCATAAAATATTTCTCACCATTAGGTCCTGGTTGTCTGATCGGTCCAGCTATGTCTGTGTGAAGCATCTCGGCTATCATTCTCGTTCTAGGCTTCGGGACAGGCGTGAATGGGCTTCGGGTGGCTTTACCTTCCATACAGGGACTGCAAATTCTATCAGATACAGGTAAGTTTAATATATTAAGGCTTTTCCTATTCAAATGACCTAAACGTTTGTGCCATAGATCTGCTGCATCAGTAACATTACAGACTTCATATTTACATAATTCGGCTTGTAATTTATACAATTTTCCTTGCAAGTTACCGCATAAAAATGTCTTTTTATTAAATATTTTAACATTGTTTTTATTAAAGTTTACGTTAAAACCTGCCTCGACAATCTTTTTCACTGATAACAAATTGTATGAAACATCTTTCACAATTAGAGCATCAATATTGATCGTAGTATTTTGATATTTTATTTTAAGCTTACCTCTTTTATTAGTTGTGATACATTGGCCGTTAGCTACGAATATTTTGACATGTTTATGTAAGTACGTAATATCCGTCATATAATTTTCATATCTTTCATTTATTAAATGCTCCGTACATCCCGAGTCTACAATTAGTTCTATACTACCACACTCACCCACATTTGCAATAATATCACTAGCAATGAAACCTATTTCTTTGTCTTCTGTACCTGCTGCTGAAGCATGTTGATTCTTTGTATGTCGTGCACTTGAATTTCCTATAAATGAGCGTCCACGCGCCCTTGGATAGCTCCGTCCTCGTGTCAATGACCGTCCTCTACTCGGCCGTTGTCTTCGTCCTGATCCTCTGCATTCGAACGACTTGTGTCCACGTTTCCCGCAGGAGTGGCACGTGAGAAAGGCATTATTTTCATAAGTTTCACTATTTTCGTCCATTTTCAACTTTGTCTCCATATCAAGTAGTCTTGCTTTAACAAATTCTAGGTTCAGCTGTTTCTCGGAAGCCATAGTCTCTATTGATGTAATAACTTGATCGTATATCTTTGGAAGAGAAGACAGCAGATAACAAATTTGGTCTTCTACATCGACGTTTACGTTGATTGCTGCTAATTTGCTAAGAATTCCTTCAAATTTTAGGAAATATTGCTGTAAGTTGCTTTCATTGTCATAGCGCATTGTTATGAGCTTCCGTTTTAAATAAAATTTGTTACAGACTGTTTTCCGTTCAAATATAGCCTCTAATGACGTTAACATTTCTTTGGTCGTATTCGCATTTTTTACTATGTCAATATATTTGTCGCTCAGACATTGTACCAAAATTGATTTTGCTCGTGAGTCATCTTTCAAAAATAATATCAGAGCATCTTTATCTTTAGGTATCTCTTTTAACAACACATCGCTTAATTGCTTTTCTTCCAACAGTAATTTCAGTCTAAATTTCCAATGACTGAAATTTGTATTTTCAGTTAAAATCGGCAAAACAGACCCCGCAGCTGTCATCTTTTTTTTTCTTATAATTTTCGCCGATATTATTTTTCGTGGATCGCAACCCAATATTATTTTATTTACTTACTGCACACGCTCTGCTACCATATTAGGTTTTAAGTAGAAGAATAAGCAAACTCTGTTATTTATCTTATCAACCATATTATATTCATATATAAACGTTACAACACAATGTACATGAGAAAAAAGAATGTTACCATAGTAACCAGTCAACATTACTAGTGTGTAGACACGCAGCTAGTGCTGTACATCTTAACATAAAATTCTTACTCTGCCTATCCTGTTTGTCATTAGTAGTGTTCTGGCCATTATCCAATTAGGATGTGTTCCTTCATCCTCTGCGATGACACATAATCCGTTCTTAACGTTGGATGAGAATTTTGTCATTACTAGATTTTCTGATCTTGGGGCTAATTTCACATCCTTTAAACAATAGAGTGTACACGGGGTCGATCCTTCTAAGAAAACTTCTTGATCAGGAAATTTGAGTACTCCTTGGTTAACGTTCAAAATACAACGGTGATTTTTTAAGAAATCTAATCCTAATATGCAGTCGTCAGTAATATTGGCAATTAGCACTGAGTTTGAGTACAACTGACTACCAATTCCAATTTCTATGTCTGTGTCACCGAGGACAGGTACTGGCTGGCCCGTTGCTGTTCGCAGCTGACATGTTGGAGATCGTTGCTTCCATGAAATGGTTCGTTTTAAAAGTTCAGGTCTTACAATGGTGCGCGATGCTCCTGTGTCTATTGTGAATCTGCACGTTTTCCCGTTCAGCGTACCCTCGATGATTAAACTGTTTCCGTTAGAAGCTTGTCTGATAGTAATAGCAGGGGCTTTCTTTCTCCCAGCCAGCGCCTGCCCCGCGGCCCTGGCGACGCCTAGTTTTAACTGCCCTTCGTCAACTTGGGTCTCCATCTCCGAGACCCTCTTTCTTTTCTTCTTTGGGCAGTCCACCCTTATGTGGCCTTTTTCACCGCAGCCATAACAGGTCGGACCATAGCGAGGCTTTCGCTCCTCGGCTACCAGCTCCCTGACCTTGAATGGCCTTGTGTCACGCCGTACAGCTTCCACTTCTAGAGCATGTGCCAGTGCACTCTTCAGGCTCTGATGGTGACCCAATCGCACCGCTGCGCGAACTTCGCCGTCCCTTATGCCGTCTACGAAGGCTTGGAGCAGAGTTATTTCCACTGCATTCGGTGTCGATATATAGGCGCGTCGAACTAATCTTTCGATTTCGTCAGCCCACTGCTGGAGTGTTTCCGTGGGCCTCTGTATGCGATCGCGTAGTTGTGCCCTATACGTGTGCTCCATATGCTTGTCACCATACCGTGTCTCTAGGGCTTCCAGTAGGGCTTGCAGAGACTTTCCTTCTGTAGGGAGTCGCTCCAGAATCAGTTGGGCGTCTCCTCTTAAGGCTAGAGTCAACGCCATGAACGCTTGATCCTCGGTCCAACCGCTGCAGTTAGAGAGGGTTTCGAATTGGTACTTATAGGCTGTCCAGGACGATGTGCCATCAAACCGTGGCAAGTCCAATCTGCCTTGTGTAGGTACCGGCGCAGTGAGGACTGCCTCCCTCGTCATCAACTTCTGCACTTTTTCGGCGAGCGCTTGGTGGCGACTGTCGGTTTGCTCGAGTCTCTCTTCCAGGCCTTCGACTTTCAGTGAGACCCCTTTTACTTCGGACTCTACCTGTTTAACTTTGTCGCAGATTGTTTCAAGGCTTGTGTCCAATTTTGAAAGCATCATTTGGCTAGCCGATTCCTGTTCACGGCGCGCTGCTTCCTGACTGGCTTGTATGCTCTGTACAGCAGCTAGCAGCGCAGCGAGGTCCATCGACGGGCTCGATGAAGGTGCTGCCGTAGGAAGCAGGTCAGCATCGGTGCCTTTCTCCGGCTCCTCAAGTCCTCGTTGTCTCGCAGCATCCATTTCCACTTGTCTCCTTGTCCGTGGAGTACGAGTTCCTTCGTCCCGTGGCATTAACGGCATTCCGCTTCTGACACCAGTTGTTACGCGCAGGGTACGTTAAAATGCCGTTTAGGGGTATAGGAACACGATTTACTGTCACAGACCAAGATAACTTCCAATATTACAGAGCTTCTCCAATCAAACCGTAAAACTTGCCAAAAGTCGTCGCTAATTCACTCTACGTCTCAACTATGCACTGTCGCAAATATCTTCGTAAAAGCTCCCAAGTGTTGTTAACGTATCGCTAGTTATCGCAGAACTGTTCTCTCGAGCGACCGCACCCGTATTTATACTCGCGCAGAAAGTTGTGGAAATTACTGGAAACTTTAAAAGTCGTAAACAAGTTTATCAAAGCTTCTCGAAGGCTATTGCTGTCAAAGGAATCTGAACCTTATGTCGCAACCATAAGGAACAGTTTGCTTTGAAACAAATCAAAGAGGGGGCGTGGTCACCTATTCATTGTGCCGCCCCGAGCCCGACTAAGTGTGTGGAATTTTCCGCCGTCCAGATCTTACGCTATCGAGAATGTTCCATACTCTGATCGTAACAATATGACGCGTAATTTTCATATATATAGAGATATGTAATTTTGTTGGTATTTTTATTAATTAACTAGCTACTGCACGCGACTTCGTCCGCGTAACTTTATAAAATATAGCTTTCTATAGGTGAAAGAATTTTTAAAATCGGTCCAGTAGTTTAGGAGTTCATCGCGGACAAACAATGTGACACGAAATTTTTATATTATAAAGATAAAAAAACATTTATTTAAAGTTGAATTATTTTTGTACTATATTAGATGTTATTAGAAGTCCTGTATTTTAAAATATAAAAATATTATTAATTACAAAAAAAAATTGCAATATTTTTATTTCTTTAAGTACATTAAATAAAATCTCCAATATTTGATTATATTATAAATACATTCTAGTTAGTAATAATTATTTTCTTATTCAATGGAACAGAAGATAATCAATCATCATCATCATATTAATAATCAATCACTACTAATAATAAATCTGTAAGGGTCGGTCATGGAGTAAGTTACTTTGTTTTCAGAGATATCGTGTTTATAGGCTCTATACATGATACTGAAACTAAATTGACAATTTTTAGAATTTTTTTCTGTATGTATGTATGTTCCTCCATAACTCTGAAACGAATTAACTGATTTTCATGAAACTTGGTAGATAAACATTTGGACGTACGGGACACAGGATAGGCTACTTAATATATTTCAACGCGGACGAAGTCGTGGGCACCAGCTAGTAACTAAATAAAATTCGGTTTAAACACAACGGTGTTAATCAATGTCTTCATTGTTGCTCCATATCTATGTAATAATAGCCAAGGCATTTTTACCAGGTCACTGGACGAATACCAGATGAATTAAAGTTGAAAGAAAACAAAAGACGATAATGCTGCAATGCAATCTACTAGATGTTTTACTTTTCTTAGATAAAAGCGAATCGCAGTCACTTATCTGTTTCCGTGAAGTACATTCCAGCTCGTTGCCCACGCCTCGTTTCTTTACGACTGTACAAAATTGATGGATAGTACTTCAGTCGCAAATGTCGAAAATCGAATCCGACAAAGCCTAGTGGTTTATTCTGCAGGAGCTGTGCAACTGGAAATGAAAATAGTGAAAAATATCGAAGACATCAGACTGTTCTGTTAAATTACTCTTAACAATTTATAGTATTGTTAGAGCCAGCTATATGTCTTCGGAGAGCGTCAGGAAACAAGCATGCGTACAAATTGGTGTACAGTGAATATTACTGTAGATCAAGTTTTAACATAAGGTTTCTCTTTGACGTTGACGATGCTCGCAGTAACTATGCCAGGACCTCTCTTATCTATAGAATCTTAAAGGGAACTAGAATTTTAGGTTTAAGCGTATATTTAAGACGTGTTTATAGCTCTCGGCATAGGAGTGTAATCTTTTTCTTAGTATAAGTAAAGGATAATTACTGATTTCTAATATTTGTGTTTAGGAAATACTTGGTACTGTCAGTGCTGTATATAAATTAAGATGATGTTTGAATTATTTACTCGCCGTTACTGCAGACCGCAATGTTCTTTTTAATAATATTCTTAAAAAGAAATTTTAATAATTATATAAAATTATTTTAAAGTCAAACAAATAAACAGTGATTAAGTTATAAAACAAGTATAAAAATACGAGTAAGTATTGTTAATTTTAACTCTGTAACGATTAATTTTTTTAACTAAAATTTTAACTATTTCATGCAGGGATCGTTGACAACCCTGCATGGTATTAAGCTACACACATGGTTATTTTATTATTCAAATAATCTAATCAACTTCAACGTGATGTGGTTTTGATAAATATAGGTATTTGAAAACATCATGCATATTAATCCGAACTTTTAAGTTTAAACTTTGAAACTTTTGTGAATTTAAATTTATTTATTTATTTGTATACAGCAAACTAAACATCAATTATATAAACAGTCTAAATGCAAATTCGTCACTGTCAAGTTTTTCGAATTTTTCAAGTTACTTGAAAAATATACTGTGATAGTTTAAATAAATCAATCTTGTAAGAAATATTGTAAATAATATTATAATAATGTTACAAAATTTCTTATTAGTTTGATTATTTTAGCTATCAGAGTCATTTTTAAAGTACCGTAAAAAATTTGAAAAAATCTGGACTGTAGAAATCTATAAAAACCTGTATCTGTTAGCGAATAGGAGATGACAAGTCCATTATGTAACTTTGTTTTATAATATTTAAAGGTATTATTTACACTGGTGACAAATTTCCATATCTTTGATAAAACGTTACCTTAAGTTAACACTTAAAATTTCATTCTTAAACTCAATAATGCGTTTGAGAGTTAGAGACGGTTTAATTGTGAAGTTTCTTAAAGCATTTATCGCGTCCGCCCGCAAATAATGTTCAAGTGTTTGCTTCAATTGTTCTATAAAAGGTGGGTTTTCCACAATAGAACCGCTTTAGTTTGTAATACTGAAACCGACGAAGTTACTCAACTTATTGTTCTGTTTTATTAAACTCCGATTGTTTATGAATTGAAAGTTTAAAAATTATAATTACACAAATAATAGGAGAGGTATTTTTTGTTTAAATATATCGTCAAAAGTTTTCGTAACATTTCTGTTGATTTTCAAAGTATCAATGAGCCTTTGTGTTTACTGCAGACAGATTTATATGTAAGTCTTATATGTATAGTGTTTACACATTGGGTTCCGCAGTCAATAAATGGACAGACGCTCTGGCAGCTAAAACCTTTCCTTTACAGACAATCACAATGAAATAACAGAACTTGTTGTGTTTTCCCCATATCTTCTGCCTTTTCAGTGTCCTTTCAGGGTAAGCAGTGCACTTATCACTTATCAAAATATAACTATAGAAACCTATATTCATTATTTATTATAAAAAGCATATATTTGAACAAGCCGGTCAATTATTTTTTTCACATTTGAAAAAGAAGCCTCTATATTTGAAGCTTACATAATACAGGCTATAAAGATGTGTAAGTTTATACGGCGGAGGTATAGTCGGAAAAAGGTTACAACCGGATTCCTTTCAGAATTCTTTCTCGCTTATAATCATAAACAATTTAAACGTAGGAGATATCTCTTAAAATGCGTAACATCATTGCTCATACTCAGTCTCAAAGGTCTACCTATTATACGACTATTATAACCTTGAAATTACACGCGAATTCAGCAGCCGCCAGATAAGATTTCCATAATTCATTTCTTATCAAGTAAGTACCGTTTTCAACGCCGTGAAAATACCCGTTGCCCAAGAAACCAAAGGTACATTGTTTTATTAACATTCAGTTATACATTTATTTACAATTTCCAAATTACTCGACTCTATTGTAACAAGTTTTCAGTCGGTAGTTAATTAACTCAAACCACAACGTTCTGTTGTCTAGTTTGTTAATGACCTAAGTCATAAGCTCTAGGAGATAGGTCATCTTAGAGACGGATCTATCGATTTAAAAAAAAGTGAAACTAGAGCACTGTTTCTTAATGTTAGATTAATGTAATTTATGGTACGAGAAATGAAGAGACGGGATTTTTTAAAATGTTAGTAGAGGTAAATTGTGTAAATATAAGTTTTATGTTATGTTTATGAAGTTTACGAATGAAATAAGTTTCTTCATTGCTATTAGTATTCAGTCTGTCTAAAATATATTTAATTATATGTTTAATATATATTATAATAAAAATAATTAGAGTAAAAATAAGTGAACCAAATTTAATGCTTTGTTTGCATCGAAATAATGCTCTTCGCTGTGTTAACGTAAAGAAAAGGCCCGCTGCATATTTATTTTCTTTAAGTAAGTGCATGTACAAAATTTATGTAAGAATTGTTACATTACGATAGTTATTGGAGTATCTTACTAAAAATAAATAAAATAAAATAAATAAAATAAGTCAATAAATCAACGCCTAAATAACATGTAATAATTATTATTTTTTATTCTATAACTTACGTGTAAAAAAAAACATACACATGCCTTAAGAAAAAATCCGTGAAAATACATGAGAATGGAAAAATTATATCTTGACAAATTCTTATGACTTGTACTATACGTAAACAATGAGCATTCGCGTGGGATGGGAGCGCCACGGCTCACACAAACAACTCGCCAAGCGAAGGGGTTACGAATAACAGTGACATTCTTGCACGCAATATAGCCTCTGTTACGTTACCATTAAGAATTAAAGTTGAACGGTTCTCTCAGCGAAAACTTTGTATTAAGAATGGTTGGAATATGTCGGGAGATCGGGAGATAGCCTTGCGCTGATTGTGGCGAACTTGAAAATTGTATTTGTGCTAAACTAAGATAATATATTATTCATCTATTTGTTTCTTTCGCTTTGTCTAGAATCTTCGAACATCGAAGAAAATAAGGAAATAAATTGCGTGTACGTGTTCCTATATAGAAAGTATTTGATTCGATTTTATCTTGAGGCCATCCTAGGAGTACGGATAAATCGTTTCCCCAGTATCCCGTGGGTGTCGTAAGAGGCGATTAAGAGAATGGCTACTTGGGGATATGGTACCAGATTCTCGGTTTACTTCAAAGAATTAACCAAAACTAAAATCCACAGTGAAATGATTAGATTAAATAGTATATAAAAAAGTAGCTTTTCGCTGTCTGTCCGTTTGTATGTACACTTAGATATTTTAAACTACGCAATCGATTTTAATGTGGTTATCACTAATCTAAAGAGCGTTAAACGAGGAAGTTTTTTATATATAGTTTGCAGAAAGAAACCCGCGCGTAGCCGGGGGCTTAATACTAGCGACCCGCTACCGGCTTCGCACGGGTGCAATTTTTTTCTGCCAATTATAAATAAAAATACTACCGTGAACTAACAGAATGTGCTGTAGTTTTTCGCTAAGGGATGCCAGAGATTATTTCTCTATCTCTTATAATGCCTTATTCTTAATCCTACAAAACTCAACAGAAAAACTTGTAACACTTGTATTAATTGGCGACAGTAGCCAACTATTATCAATTGGAGCGTTAGCCTGTCTGACGACTTTTATATAAAAAAAAACTTTTCATATGTACAGGTTTTTCTCTTGGTCTTTTCTTTCTTCACTAGAGTAAGTGATGATCTGTTCTTATCCACACATTAAATAGAAAAGACAGGATTCGATCCTTAGTCGAAGAATTCGAATGTTTGACTTCTACATTACATTATTTTTCCTTGGTTCAAAATTATGTTAACAGTTTCAAGTTATTAACAAAAAAAAGTAATATTTTCGCACAGTCACTTTCATAACTAATCGAAAATTACAACTTAAGAGTAAGCAACGTCGAGAATTTTAATTAAAATTTCCCCTCGAGTCTCCTTTTTTGTATGGATATTATAGACCATATTATTTTAAGGCACCGCTCGCTAAGTAATCAGGGTTTTATCTGGACCTACATAAATTTTCAAGGTGCGCGCATAATAGGACGTCATGACGTGATACTGAAATGACGGTACCTTTTTAAATATTTATAGAAAAACACAACTGTTCAGGATTAAGTGGGCGGGACGATACATTAACTTCAATGCTTTCAACAAAATTGTTTATTGCTTTGAAATAAACACTATACCTGAAAGAGGATTACGATCCTAAAAGCATATAATTTTTAAGTACAGTTGCGTATTTTTATATTTGTAGAAATTAGTATCATGACACATTAACTTATTTTTCACTAGTGACCCGCTCTCACCTTCGCCCGGTATGCAATTCTATATACACAAGCCTTCTTAGTTTATACCTCTTCCATTAGTAAACATCGTATCAAAATCCGTTAAATAACTTAGAAGTAGTTAGCGGAGAAAGTAGTTTTTTTTTCTATTTAAGTATATTAAAAACTTAATTAGGTTTTTACATAAATTTTACGTGGGAAAATATTTAACTGATGGCGAAAACAGCATCAAAATCCGTTACGTGGTTAGAGTTTCAAAGAAAAACATGAAAATAGAGGTATTACCTATTGAAATTACACGTTTTGAAAATCAAACACGAAACGGTTTTAAATGTAAAAATTATACAATAGAGCTGTAGTAAAATACGAAAGCTTTATACATAAGACTCTACGTTTTAACACAAAGAAAAGGTTGCGAAAAGCTTACATGTTCCCAGTAACTATAGGACTCGATTGGGAAAGGGATGGTAAAGGTACAATTTCCAATAAGGCAACTGTGCTTCCCACGTAAAACGCTCCGGTGCAAATTTCATTTAAACAAAAAAAGACTTTGCGGTAAATATGTAAAGGACCATATTAGCTTGTGTTCATAAGAAGTTAAGGCACCTGAGAGAGTGGTTGGCTGTACCACGTAAAGCGAGTGAATAAGCAGAGTACATTTTGAGTCGACCGTCGCTTTTCTATTCTAATTTGGGCAAAATTCTATTTTGTGACACGAACAAATTGGAATGGTCCCTTTGAAACATGCCGACTGGGTCCCAATATTGATGCTAAATTATATAGACGTTTTGGGAAATGATGGATTCGATATTTCACAAATAAACGACACTTGGTGGATTATGTTCGCAATACAGTAGAGAGTCTGCGGGACATAATTGTAAAATTTATTCACTAAACATAACTAACTTTTTAATATAGGTTGCAAGCATCGTATATGAATATAGACTACTCTGCAAATATTCATCGACACTCGGAGTATATGAAAAGTTCATGATAAAAAGTATGGGTTGTAGCATTCATTAAGCATGTTATTTTAAGGCTTTGGGCTTTAAAATAAACTTCATGTGTGCCAAATTTCATTCAAAACAAGGGTTTTCAAAATAGTTCAAGGGAGCCATTTTTGCGTGATCGAGTAACAAACATCTAAACATACAAACTTTTGCATTCATAACAATATAATTATTATGATTAGGATTACTAATAACTCAGGCTCTAGGCATGTTATTTTATTGTGGTTTTCTGAAAGAGCGTTCTACATATTTTGCTAGACAAGATTTTTTTTGGTATCTAACTCTTTTTTAAATCAGTAGTCATGATATTGATTTATGAAACATCTGCATTAAATTCTTTATTTGAAAAGCTACTTTTGTAGCATATCCATATTTCATTAAGATTCCCTTCATTGCAGGCATTAAGATAGTGTAAGATTTATTTTTATTATCAGCCATTATTCTTCTGAGCTTTGTTTATTACAAAAGTACTTCTAAACTTGCTAAAAGCTCAATACGAAGTACTTATTTTTATTTTTTATTTTCGTAAACTTGTTAACACACGATCGTTGTCTTGTTTTCGTGACAGGCGATAGTTAGGTTGACAGACCACTTGATGATAGGAAGATAGGACGAATACTAGCCACAACAAGAATTTGTGATTTATGATTAAGTAACGCAGAGTGACTCGTATTTTAATGATTAATAGTATAAAGTTAGTATCTGCGTTTTGTAATATATATATCCAAAACCTTTCATCTGATAAGTTTGAAATATAGTTTTATGCATAATATTAACTAATTAGGATGAAACAAAGTCACTATTCACGCCATATTTATACAAGCTCATTCATTCTATACTCGTAAATTCAATACATGTACCTAGTTGATGATTTTAGTGATTTATTTATTTAATATATTTCTTTTATTTCAGAAATTTCAAGACCACAATTCAAAACTACAGGAACAAAAACAAATAATAATCATTAACTCTTAAAAATTATACTAAGAACTACGAATTAATATACTTGGTAGATGCAAATTTCTATATTATATTAAAAAATAATCTAGTCTCACATAAAACTGTTTAAAAATAGTTTCGTAAAAAAACTGTGTGGGTTCAGATCTGCAAACGTGCTGACAAGCGCACGGTCATCGTGGGAATGTGAGACAGAAGCATGTCGTTGTTTTATGCCTTGTTTTAGCACGGTTCTGGAGTTGAAGATTTTTCTGCGGTAGTATTAGATACTCACTTAGTATCTAATACATTAGTAAGTAGTAAGTATAATTAGATCGCAGTATATTAGGTATTTGTGTTAGTATATCCTTAGACCTGTCAAATGTCCATGTTATACTAATTTTTACTTTTCTATTGCTTTCTTCTGTAGTTACGGGTATCCAGGACGGATCGCGTAAAGAAGGGGACAGTTCTGTAGAGAAAGAACAAGAAGGCTGAAATATTGAAAACCATATCAGAAATCCAGTCAGAAAACTGGAATACTTTGGGCGTATGATGAGCGGTGAGAAGTATGATCTGCTGCAGTTGATGCATACGCAAGCCAGGCACTGCGTACTTGCTGGCTGGTAGAATCGGAGTACCAGATCGCTATTTCCAGACAGACGACTATTTTACAGACTTCTACAGACAATGGTACCAAGAAAAGAAGAATATTTCTTTTTGCAATAATCACGGTGTCACTATTGAGCTAGACCTTAATATAACTTATACCTAAATAAATAGATAAAATGAATAACATTTATATAAAAACAGAAAAAAAAGACTACTTTAATATATTGCAGAAAGCTCCAAAGATAAAGAAGATCAGAAATGTAAATTAGTTTTTGTACACTCAGCGTAGTCTAGACTTTATTAAGGTACAGGACAGGCGATGTTATAAATTAGACTCGTCCCCATTAAGCCACAAGATAAAAGCAGTTGTCTTTAGAAAGACACTTACTAGGCATTACGTGGATTTTTTCGTTTACAAATCTCATTTTATAAACATTTTTTCTCTTTGATATTAAAGTAAGCTTCGACTTGATATTAAAGCAGTAAATTAAAAACTCGATAATCCAACATATCTTTATTTTTATTTAGATTCTATCAAAAGTTTTGAGTTCTTCAGCATTATACAATAAATGACCTACATTGATGAATAAAATTATTATCAAATATTAAGAAAATATTCAGCGTATTAATTTTATTAATACACTAGCTAACCCGGCGAACTTCGTACCGTCTCTAAATTAATAAATGTTGAGTTAACTCATTAACTGGACTAAACTCCAGACTATTTAGAAAAATTTAGTAAAATTTATCAGTACGCTCGCTTATTTATTGGTTAATTTAACGAAGATTTCGTCATTTCGCTTAGCGCTTATTATTGAGATAGCAACTTGAATATAAACTACTAGTTTTTGTCTGCGACTTCATCCGCAGTTATTATTATTCTTCTTAAGCGTTGAAATATTTATTCAAACCCATAAAATATAGCAGTTAATTTTTAAATAAGCCATAAACTTACTGAACAATAAATACATCACGCGAACGGTCATTCCACAAATATTACGTAATCAACCATTCGGAACACTTCTCGCTACTCATATTACTCTCGTAAAGGTTAATGTAATTCAAATGTTAAGAAGCGTATATTTATGAAGGTAATCAGTTGAGGTGCGCTCAATAAATCTAGCCGGCTCTCAGGGCGATATATCGATGCGCACAGCATCTTGGTTGATGCGTAACAGCTTACAAATTGCTCGCAGTCCACTCATAATGTGATCTGCGTGATGTGGTTCTCAAACTGTTCTTAGGTTAAAGGTAATATTTTTTTATAGGTGAGCAGATTTCATTTTACGACTGGAGGAAGGACACTATAAAGATATTTCAGCAGATGGAGGGATCTCTTTTTAAAGGCTTTTACCGTAACTGTTTGTTTAGCTTCAGTTGCAGAAATTATATTTAATTTTTTTTTATTTTATTTTTTTATTTATTTATTTATAGTAAGGAAAGCCAACGTTTACAGATTATATAAAAAAAAAGTAATGAAAAAGATATATTTTTTTTAATTATCATTATAATAAGTAAAAAACAGTTTCGACCAATACTTTTTAAATGTGTTATGTTATGTGTTATTGTGTTTATGTCTGTAATAAAAAAAATCTACATAATCTTCTAAACCTCGTAACGTTTAAGAATTACACATAAAACTTTTCCCTTATGCAATGTACCTTTACAAATAATATGTTAAAATCTAAAATAAAAACAGCAACGAAGTGCACACTGCCTAATTAACTTCACATAAAATCAGAAAATAAGTGCACACAATCGTTTTACATTTACCAAAGGCTGTGGGCAACAATAAAATATGCATTACTCCTCATTTTAGTGCATTTTAGTGCACGAAGTTATTTAAAAATGTAATAACTTTTCCCTGAATATTGAACATTACAAAAACCTCCACCGTGGATCCTTAAACGCTACTTTGCGTGACTCGAGATTAGCTTTACTTTTATTGAAGTTGTATTAGCGTTTGTTAGTCATATGAACAGTGTTGTGCAAATTTTGCACGATTTGTACGTTATTTGAACTGCACATAACGTCTATTTTACCTGGCTTTTAATCGATGATTTCAGCAAACGTAGCCTACTTTATTAATCAATTTGAAAGCAAAAATTACTATGAATAAATGAAATCTTAATTAGTATCTACAATTGAAAATGTGAATTTTCGTTTTGTGTTTGTTACTGAATCACACTTTACCATTAAAAGGATTTTGTTAACTTGGCAAACTTGCATAGACTTGTATCCTTTTTTTGTCGCAGTCATACTTTGAAATATATTTCTATACTAGCTGTCCCCGCGACTTAGTAAGTGCTGTAGTTCGTTTTTTCTGAACAACATTTTTTCAAGATAAAAGTATCCTATATGTGAATATACGTAAAAAATTTTATGCGTGCCAAATTTCCATCCAAATGCGTTAAGCCAAATAATATACAAATTATTGCATTTATATTATTTGTATTATTGTAAATCGGCGCAAGTTAAGCGTAAATTGACGGCTATACTGTTTAGCTGACCGGTTATATTTTTATTTTTGTTTTGTTTAATTTAATTTAATTTTTATTATTTAGATATAGTAATAATAGTTAATTTGTCTTTGATTTTGGTCTTTGTTCTTTGTTTACTTTCAGTTATCGTGTTATCGTGTGCGTGTGTTATCGATCGTCTCAATTTCTAGCTTGTAGTTTATCTAGTTTACAAACAAAAAATTTACAATAAATTTACCTATTGTAAATTTTTTGTTTGTGCTGTTGGTGTACCTTTTGGGAAATAAATAAATAAATAATAAAATAAATTTGGATTACACTAGAGGACCAGAGTACAAAGCAAGTATTAATGCAATAGTCAACAGTGATCATTATAGGCAATATTTATTTTAAAAAATACACTCTTTTAAATTAAAATCCATTAGTTCATAGTATAAAGTGGCAGGTATTAAGTAAACCGCACATAAGTCAGTTATCACTTACACGAACTGATTTGAAATCGTAGATTTTCATTGTGGCCGAAATTTCATTGACCACACATTTGGTCACGCGAAGCGTCGCTTAAGATTTTTTCTTTCCCCAAAGAAAGGTATTTTCATCGTACCCACTTTATGGAATTCCTTTGACATGGCATCCAACCATTAGATTGGTTGATTGCTACGCCTCGCCGTAGCTCTACGGCGTAGACGTGCTACGTGCGTATGAATCGTAGCAGAGATCGTGTGAAAATTTAATTGAATAAAATACCTTTACGATACTCTCTTTATGATAGACACGCGATTTTATTTCGAGAATATACGCTTCTATAGAGTTAATAAAAGAAATATTCATCAGTGAGCAGTAATCCAATAACTGGCAAATATCAAGATAGGTGAAAGTTCTGAAATTTTGCAATAACCTAGTTTGGTTTATTCAGCTTATTAATTAGTGTAGATAACATTAGTGCATATTAAGGCCTGAGTGTGTTTTTTATAAGAATTTATAGCTCTGATGGGAATAAACATTTTCTCTTTCGCGCAACTGTTGAAAGATCTCTTATTGTGTGAAATACCATAAGACAAGACTGTCTTTTGTTATATTTAAAAGCCATTCCACTCAGTCCCACATTCACGTAACATTTCCAACTATCGAAAGGTTATTATTTCTCTTCTAAGTACAACCGAAAGAAATGTGTTTAAAAACTTACATTTTACTAGAACAGAGGAAAGGTAACAGTAGCTCATTAATAGCTCATAAAACTACGTCTACATAACTGCGGTTTTCAAGATATGGGTTCGTTGGCCTTCTCCAAATACCAAGTAACACGCGATCCTTGAAACGTTTTTCGGAAAGAAAACTCTTTCCTTACTTCGCCTCGTTATCCCTAATTGTGCCAGGTCAAAAATGCTATTATCTGCCAAATAATTAGGATATATTTTGTTAAAATTGTAAGAACCAAGAATGCAAGTTTCAAAAAAGTTAGTCACAGCAGCGTTTGCCCCGCGTCGGCATTAGGTTTCAAATTCTTGATTTAAAATTATAAATGTTTTCCTATTTTCTAAACGTGGTTTATACTTTCTAAATTTTACTTAGTTAATTTCTGTAGACATACATTCCCATACCTACATGTTTATTATAAGAATTGGGTTATCAAAATCATAGAGATTTTTTCACAACCCTACTGATAGTTAAACAAAACATAGCGCGTTCGTTAAACAAAACTCTTTAGCTTTGATTGGTGTATACCTGCGTATTAAGATGTTAGTTAGTTTTTTTATAAGTAGGTAAGCGGTCAAAATGCTTCGAGGGCGGAACCACTGCTCGCTGGAGAAATTTCCTCAAGAGTGTGGCGACGCTTAATCAATAAAGGCCTATATTAATGAAATCTATCAGAACAAATCCTCTAAATGAGCTCATAGAAACCGGCTGCCTAATATAATACAAGACAGACGCATACTGTAAGTCACTACTTTATATTTTATTGTTTCTATATTTGTGTTATAAAAAAATTAAATTTATTTAGCCCTATTTGAAATGGTGTAATTTATTTTAAGCTATTTCATTCCGTTCATCTCTATATACATATAATAAATTATCTTTAACGTGAATTTGGAGAAGTTTAATTCGAGATATTCAAAGGATTTAGCAAGATTCTTAGCATTTATTGAATCTACTGGAGACGCCTCAGTAAATACACTAGATGCTGAACACGACGGGCGCCTTGGAGTCGAATGAAATTTGCTTTATTTGAATAATTTGATTACATCGATCCAAGTTCACATGATGCAATAAAAACAGTACTCAAAGTGAAAATTATTTATGATAACCTTATTCAAAAGCCTCTCCTATGAATAACTTATAGATTTAACTGCAATTCATTTAGTGTAATAGAAATATGTTTTATTTTAAAGAGGCAATATTATTTTTTATCGTTTATTTTTAGTACCTTACTAGTGTTTTCTTAAAGTAAATTAAATTAACTGTGATTGCCTGATGTCTGATATTGTTCTAAACAATGCAATAGATTTTAATGGAAAATTTACTTCCTGAAGATGTGTATATTTTGAAACTCATTATCGGACCAAATCATTATGAGGAACCTTGAACATTAATTAATAAAAGTTAGGTAATTATTAAGAACCCATAAAATCTATAACGATCCAATGTGAAATATCCTTTACTGGTGTCTGTGGTATTTCGTATATTGTGTTGAACACAAAATCGATACATAGTCCTTAAGCATTTCAATAAAAAGCCATTATTGTGTTAATAACCTTGCGATTGTACAAAAAAGATTGTGAGATTTTCAATGGTTCGAAATTATTCCGTAAAAAAATTAAAATATAAAAATATATACCGTGAATATTCCTCCCTTTTTAACAAAAATAATAATAATGCAATTGAAAAAGAAAAACATTGAAATGCTATAATATTCAGTTTAATTCCAGCTCTTAAAACTTCCGAAAAACAGAGCTTTCCCTAGGTACTGTACTGTATTTATTTAGTAAAACGCTTATCGTATGAAAACTGTAAATTTAAACTTGATAACATTAAATTTATTATAATTAACGTATCTATATTTTTATACATATTCATATTATCACATAAAGTCGCTGTCCGCCTGTGTCCGTTTCTCCACTAATTTCTTCTAAACTATTTTGTTATCATTTTGGATTTTGGTAGCTACGTTTTATAGTTTTGTACGATAAACGATTTACGATAAACGACATGCACATAAATAATTTGCAGAAAAAAATGTCTTAGGGCGAAGCCGGAGCGGTTCGTTAATTAATTAATAATTATGAATTAAATACAAATTGGACATTTAAAAAAAAATATGTTTTTAAAAAATTAAAGTTAAGTTTATGTTGTGTATAAATAAGTGTGTACTAACTATAGATTTTGTAAGATGTATTTTGGGTCCAAGTAACCGGAATAAAGAACTTTATTATTATTATTATTTTAAATAGTTGCAAATATAATTAGTATATTTGTATAAATTTTTACAAAACAATTTAGAAACTGTGATTTTGAAAAAAATATTATTACCACTTCTTCCATTCCATATTACCACAATTTCGATTATAGGTTACCTAATTAATTACATAGTTCATTTGAAGTTTCACTTTAAAAGTACTTAACATTTAAACTAATGAGGCGAGACCGTTATCAGCATAGCTCATTGCGTTTCACGCTTTCTGAACATAACCCGATTCGAGCGGTGTCAAACAATTTCAACCCCTGTTCTATGCAATTAAGACTGAATGTATTTCCAGTGGACTGGGGGGTAATCAGTTCGCCCTCCATGTGGAAAATCTAACAACGATTGCTTTGTTTTGTGAATACGTAACATGTCTCGTTGCCATTAAAAATTAAATTAAACGAGTTTAATCGATATATCTTATATAGTTTCAACTATGGTAAACAGATATAGAATAAATTGTTCCTTATTTACAAAGCAAACAAATTACAATATTTTAGTGGCATTGCTATATTGTAGCAGAATCCAAAAAATTTTAAAAATATATTAGGGGTTAAAGTATGAAATTGCCGATTTGTACTGAAAAATAAAAATTCGTTTTTTTTTTAATTTAACATATTTATTTAATCAAAATAATTACCATTATTATCTATACATTGCTGCCATCTAATAGGAAGCTCATTTATGCCTTTGCGATAGAACTCTGGTGATCTAGATTCGACAAACTGTGTGAAAGCATTTTGCACTGCCTCCTGAGAAGAAAACTTTTTATCACGCAGAAAATTGTCCAAATCACGAAAAAAATGGTAGTCCGTTGGAGCAAGGTCTGGCGAATACGGAGGGTGACGAATGGTTTCTAATTGCAGTTCCTGTAGAGTTAAAACGGTTTCTCGTGCTGTATGAGGTCTCGCGTTATCATGGAGCAATAATGGTGAAGATCGATTCATAAGTCGGGGCTGTTTCACTGCTAGTTTCGCTATCATTGTTCGGAGTTCGGCGCAGTAGACATCTGCCGTTATTGCTTGACCAGATCGGAGAAAGCTATAGTGAATAACACCACGCTGAGACCACCAAACAGTTACCATTACCTTTTTATTGGTAAGCTTTGCTTTAGGACACTGTTGCGGCTTTTGACCCCAGGGGTCAGCCATTGCATTTTCCGCTTACGATTATCGTAAAGAATCCATTTTTCATCACATGTCACAATTCGATCCAATATTCCTTCATTTCTGTGTCGATTCAACAAGGCAACGCAAGTTTCAACACGCGTTTCTTTCTGCAGATCAGTCAAATCATGAGGCACCCATTTTTCATATTTTTTTATTTTATTGATTTGACGCAAATGAGTCAATATTGTTGGTAAGGTAACGTTAAACCATGCCGCTAATTCCTGGGTAGTTTGGCTCGGATCGGCTTCCACCATCTCTTTCAAATCATTGTTATTCACCTGTGTGGGCGGTCTTCCACGTGGTTCGTTCTTCAAATCGAAGTTTCCATCACGAAAGCGTTTAAACCAAAATCGCACAGTGCGTTCATTAGCAGTCCCCTCTCCAAACGCAACATTAATATTGCGAGCTGTTTCTGCCGCGTTAGTTCCGCGTCGGAACTCGTATTCAAAAATCACACGAATTTTCGAAGTATCCATCTTTATTGTCTAAGCTGAATAAAAAAAACAACTGAAAGTTGATAATCGAATGTTGCACATTTTTTAAAAGAAGAACTACATAGGTACCGTATGAAAAAAGTTTCACTCAAAAATCTCAAACCATGAAGGTTCTATGTCAATTCGAAGTACCTATTACAATAAAACGGCAATTTCATACTTTAACCCCTATTATATCATTTAAAATTTCTTGTTATTTGGAGGCACTATCGGAAAATTGCGCTAGCTCGTCTATCAATAAGTAACGTGAGCAACTGTGAGCACAGAAGAGTTATTCTCAGTTCACCAACCACATCTGATAGATATACTCGTATAAACTGTGGATGAGCCGCACAGATAGTGGGACTGATTAATTTATATATTACAAGAGTATCTTTTAAATCATCTCGTAGTATAAAGAAATAATTACTCGTAATTTTTTTTTTCATATGTACTACCAATATCCCATAGTATTTTCTTATACCTTAACATAGTGAAACATAGCATATACGGCACACACACACTTTCTCATGTAACATGAGTAACATGAGCGATAAATATAGTTGAAGATTAAGCTGATATAAATGTTAGTTGTGTTTAACGTAATCCCTGATAAACGACTTGCCTAATGTGGCAATAAGATTATATATAAACCATACGCTAGGTCTGTAAGAGGCTTATCTAAATAAATGACCTCAGTTTAAATTGTTGTTTATGTCTACATGTTTGTTAATGTAATTCAAATGTAAAAAAATATGACGAAACATATTTAATAACATTTTCAAAAGAATTATACGTAAGTATTTCAAATTATATAAATACTTGAATAGCACAAATTCATAAAAAAATTGAATTACGATGTTATAAAACTAATGGAGACTAATTTAGTCATCCAAAAAACATCATAAGTTAAGGCGGGCAGCAGGCTGACTGTCCATATCATCTCGGCTCTAGACGCGCAAGCGCTCAATGCAGTTAACCCCCCAGTTAATCAGATATTAATGCCAGAGGAGGTCAAACGCTACAGGTGAAGCAGCGAGTCCTACGGAATTGGAAAGAAAGGCTGGCCGATGCCAGAGCTAGCCACCGCACTGTTGAAGCAGTTCTACCTGTCCTGGAGGCAATGAGTCTCAAATAGACACGAATCTCTCTCGTTCCGGCTCACGCAGTGCTCTCGGGGCACAGATGCTTTGGGAATTACTTGTATGACGTCGTGGGAAGAGAGCATACACTGACTGAGTGCAGTGGCTGGTATTCGTCTGGAACTAGTCAGCATACTGGGATTCGACCTCTCGCTCCTGGCTGTAATCGAGGCTATGGTCCGCAGCCAAGGGTCATGGACGGCTATGCTCTCTTTCTGCGAGCATGTAATGCTGCAAAAGGAGACGGTGGAGAGGCTGAGAGAGCTCGATCCCTCTTCTCAACCGATCCGCCATAAAAGAACAGGACGAAGCCACCAACAACATACAGCACACATAATATGTTGTTATTTCACTGTGATGTAACAGAACATTTTGTGACTCCGGAATTCAGAGTGCCCTGCCACTAAAATACTCAACTAAAATATGTATACAGTTATAAACATTTGAATTTACATGTATTTATGTAGAATATACATACATTATACTTGGTAGTAAAAACATGTAAAAATTCCTGTTCTAATAATAAAAATTGCTAATAAGTAAAGAAAAAAGAAAATAAAATGACGGGTTGTGTCATTTTGTGTAGCAATCGAATGAGTCGAAGAACAAAATGAGTATAACATGTATTCTCTAAGGATTCAATACAATTCAATAAAAGTGTTTCACTTGGCAAGCTTTAAATGTAATTTAAAACCCAACCGATCTAGAATGAGTTTCGGAAATTGGTGGAAATTACCGTTGAACGAGTTGGGACGCGATTTTTGCTGAAGTCTTTAATTCATTTAGGTATAATTTTATCTCTCTTTTAGGATGGTTTAGCAGTATTACTGGATGAGAACTGAAAATGTGAAGATGACATATAAGCTAAGAACTCATTTCTGACACTTATGTAACTTAGTATTTATAATCTTATTTTTGACGTATTCTGTAATTGTCATATTTTTCCAAAAATGTAAAACAAAAACGAACAATTGCTACTTTACACCATCCGTAACCGTTCACTTTAGCAAGATTATACTATAGAATTGCGACCATTTTTGTTGGCAATTCAATGTAGATTATTTTTATCCATGGCGCTAAACCACAGTTTTCGAAATATTTAAGAAAAACTGATAAAACCCAATTCCTCCAATTGGACTGTATAGAACAATTTGGAGCTGGAATGATACTTTTACTTTGGTCAAGGTTTGGCCGTTTTTTGGGCTAATTGCAACATACTACATAATTAATTATCTTACCGTAATTAGTGTAAAATCTGACGGCTATTTTTGTTATAAACAAAAACCCTTGTCTGAATTTTAACTGAATGTCTTTTTTGACATGTAATTCACTTGTTTATGCGATCACTAGGATCAATATAATTTGTTGCCTTTCCACGGCCACATAACCTGATTAAACGTGGTTCGAGGAAGCGACGACTCGTTACATATTAGCATAATGTCAACTGATGTCGACTCTAACCCGCCAGGAAGTTATTTACATAATATTATTAGAATTTTCTTTGTGAAATAGTAATGGAAGGGACTCGTTTATTTTTTGGCAGAATGTTTTTCTTACCGTTTTATTCAATGTCATTAACATAATCATATTTGAGTTAATGAAACCTTACAAATGTTATAAGGTTTACCATATCTCTGTCTTCTGTGTGTTTTAATAGAAATTTTGTGAGGACAATTGCAAATGGCTTGAAAATAATTTAGTATTTCTTTTTACTATTATGATTATTAAACCATTTAAGTCTTAAAAGTCAGCCAGCCCGTTAGTCCCAGTAACCAACACCATGAAATAACAGCATGTGTGCTGTTAGGTTGTGGTAAATGAGTAAGAGATGCCTTAGCGCAATTCTCAATACTCTCTTACTGCCTGTATTATTGGTATCATTCTTTTTCTTAAAGTGCCTCTCCATTACTTTTGGCTCTAAAAACTTATGGCTGGATCCAGGCTGCTTCTGAATGGCACTATTGGACATTATGGGAGAGGCCTAAACCCTTCGAACGAGTTGTGGCGATCACAATTAATACACATTCATATAGTATGATGTTGCCAGTTAATAAAAAGAAAATCTGGCGGATGTGTTGAACACGTCCTCCAGATTTTACTTGATTCAGATTCGAGTTTTTAACTCGAAATGGATTATGGTGGAATCTTCACTGTCTTCATCGACATTGCATGATAACTATCAGCACTACCTATATAATAGTCATCAAAGTAATCATTATCCTCATCAAGTGGTTCAGGTGATTATCATTTTCAGGTGGCAGATAATACTCTTACAGGCCGCTGGCTACCTCGTAGAGAACTTGTTAAGTTAGACAACTTGTTAAATTAGACTTCCACAACTCGATAATGTTCTCCAAGACTATAAACGTTATCCAGATTTTCATACCACTTAAAAATATCATGTTACGTATATTTTAGATATTGATAACTATACATTGCTTAGGAAAATTTAAACAATTTGTTAAATGAACTCTCCTGAACAAAAGAATAAATACAAAAGAAAGTAAATGCTAAATAGTATTTTGCATTTTTTATTGTTCCCAGACAGGCAGTCGTAGACAGATATCATTTGTCTTGCTAAACGAATTTATTTTTTATTACACAAACAGAATAAATATGGCAACTTTATTTTGTAGTCATTTTAAAACTCGCTTTTCTAAAATTAGCACGGCTCCGTAACTCCGTTTTATCTTTTAAAGTGACGTGTTAAATAACATTAAAATTTACATTTTTACTGCCATCTCCGCGGAGACGCCCAGTTTTCTTTCCAAATTTTGAAGCTTAACTAAAATGTACATGCAAAGAGTACTCAAATCTGGATTTCGTTGCTCTTATCAACACGGAATGTACTCGTATACACATAAAATTATTCGGGGATAACAATGAAACTATTTCCAATAGGCCAGGCCTATTTTAAAACTATGGTTTGTTTCTTAACTTCAATATTTAATTTCTACGCCTACCTCATCAGACATGCAAATCGAAATCTACTTTTTATCTGTCATCCATGATCCCATTTCGTAATCTTATATTTAAAAATATGTATTTCAAACGAGAGAGCTCTTAGTAAATTGGGAGATTGTAACTGGTTTTTTTTTTTTCAATATTTTATGTGGGCTTTACCAATTTCGTTTTACTAACACAGTCATTTTACTATCTTTAGATTTGATGTTAATGTTGATTAAGACTGCTAAATTTCAGTATAATATTTATAATATATCCTGAATCATATCAGACTAAAGGTAAATTTAAAGACTTCTTCAAACAATAATTAACAATAACCACATTAAAAGATCACATTTGTTGCGCGTTCTATAAATTATAAACATATACAATATAAATGAATTATGCAAATGGCTAATTAATAATTAAGGAAAGAGAGCAACAAATTCAATACAACCGACCTCAGCGCCGTCGCCGGTCGAACATCTACGTGACCCGCCTTGAAAAGTATTTCAGTAAATAATAATTATTAAGCATATCCCAACTTTTGTAGGTTCGTAATAATTGTCTCGAGTTTCCGAGAAAACGGCTCTTCTTTGGACATAGACAATTTATTGTCCATTTTCCTGAATTTAGCGCTTTTGCGTGCTGGCAGTTCTTCCTTGGACGGAATTTATTGTGGGCCCTTGAAAATGTTAAATTATAAGGACTAAGCCGCTTGAAGGTGAGTGCATCGCAAGTAGTTGAATTTACATGAGTATGTTGAGACAAGAAATTATTACTAACTTCAGTCACTCAGGGTGCCCTTAAGAAAGAACTCTCTTCGATAAAAAAGAGGAAAGAAGAGCTTCGCATAATATTGCGAAATGTCACAATTGTATTTTTCTTGTTCACCTTCAACTGTTCTTATTAGTTTTCTATCAATAGAAAGTAAAACCACAGAATAAAATCGATTGGTTATTGTGATGTAAGCTTTATTAACAAAATAAGTACCCAAATAAGGCATAAAATGAAACCTTTTACTGCGCACAAATTAAACTGTCAATCTATTTGCTTGGGCAGATGGATCGCTTCCCGGCTAGTTATTACGAGTGACCAATTTAACTTGAGCTCGTCGTTTTATGAACATTGGTGGGAGTAAATAAGGTTTTCGGGGTCGACGTGGTTCCATTCCGGCGGTGTAGATATAGCACGTCAGTTTCGGCGGATCGCAGTCGGAAGTCCGGGGTCACGTGACGTTCGCGACCTGTATCCGGTAACAAGCTGAAGGGGACGCTATTGACTATGTCGGCGCCGGGCCGCTTAGTGATCAGAATAAAAATTGATTTGAAACTGAGACATTAACTCCGAGAGAATTTAAACATAATTCAATGTCTTCTAAATTAGAATCGTGAAGGAATTTGAATTAATTAGTCATAAAAAACTTAGGCAAAAGTCACGGGGAGTGAGTGCTTGCTTAAGCTTAGTTATAGAGCACAATTTTTTAAAACAAGTATTTTTAAAGATCTGTGTACAAATCACACAGTCAAAAAGGTCAGCTTTTGTCATAAAAAAAAATGAATTCTACGAGTATATACAATTTAATCTTAAGATTGTCAATTACCTTAATCAATCAATAAAATACGATACTTATCTTCTTTGGCTCTAGCTGAGACTTTCAAAAAAAAAATGGTCAATAAACTCCATTTTTCCCAATATATATGATATAATAGCTGCTCCCCGTGACTTCGTCCGCGTTGAAAAGGACAATATAAAAGTAATATAAGGCCTAACATCTTTATCGGTGTGACGACGAAGGTGGCTCCGCCGGCACGCACCGCCACGGCGGCAGTGGTGAGCACGTTTTTTAATATTTTTAGGCTATCACTCGGAATCTCACATTTTTCTAGGATAAAAGTATCCTATATGGTTAATACAGGTAATAAACTATCTGTCTACCAAATTTCATACAAATCCGTTAAGCCGTTTTTACGTAAAAGAGTAACAAACACCTATCTATCCATCCATACATCCGTCCATCCATCCTCAAACTTTCGCATTTATAATATTACTAGAAAAATTGGAAAGAGAACACTATGGTATAAATATTACATAATATATCTACTGATGTTTAAATACTAAATATAAACAAGTATTATGCAACGCAATATCACTTTGAAGAAGCAGAGAGCTGTGTAAGATGATATGTTTAGCATCTCAGCCCTTTGTGTAATTTTGTTTTCGTCGTTTGCCCTCTCCGCTGAAATGTATAAGGTTTTATCAACGCTGACGTAAGTACTGTTTGCTTTCCCACTCCCTGGGGCCATGCGGCGACATATTTATAACTATAGAAGACGAGCTATCTACGGATAAAATCTAAATTGTAACACAAACTCCTCTGTATTCCTCGAAAACGTAGACCACAGGGATTTATAGCTGCACGGAGAGCTGTTGTAATACTAGCTAGCCTCGTTTCATTTCCTCCATCACTCATATACGTAGCTCATTGTTTGCTTTTTCTAACTACAACGTTCTAATACTGCGTCATTTATTTATTTTTATTAAAAAAATATATTATTCATTTAAATTGTGATTTCAATGTGTGCCTATATATTGGATTCTCTCAAGTAATATTTGTTATTTCAAACAATAGAGGTCGCATTAAATGCACATTAAAGAAAATTTTGCTTTCTCCTAAGTCGATATAGCGCTTAGGATAATTTCGGTATTTTATAGTAATTTTTCAATAGTTTTTAAATATAGTAAGGATATGGTACAATTTCATTAAATAAATACCTTCCATTTTATATATTCATAACATATAGTTTTGTTTTACTAATTTTCATTTGTGTTCATATTTATGTATTGTTTTTGTTTATTTACTTTATATATATGTATTGTGATCTTATAAGAAATACATATCTATTAATAATAATAACTATATTCATAAATTCAATACATACATTAATATCCAGGTATTGTTCAAAGTAAAATTATGTGCTTGATTAGCGAGTCAATTTATTAAACACAATAAAATATTAAATGGCAAAATAATTGTTATGGGACAGACCTTGAATCCTCCACAATATAGAAATCGGCTAAGCTTTTCAAATAAAAGAAAAACGTAATACGATCTTTCTAGAAATACCAATAAAAAGTTTTTTCTACGATATCAAATCTAAGATTATTCCCCGATGTTTCACATAAAATTACTAAAAGCGGAGGGTCAAAGGGTGCCCGGAGAATTGTTATTGTTCAAGATATGCAATATCACAAGTAGAGCCTGAAGACAGGGGACATTGAGAAAAATATTGGGGTATACTCATGGAATGACTATGAATGACCACTCGACGCTGACCTTTACTTATTCATTACGTAACTTCTCGTTTCCTGCTCTTTTGTTCCATTTTATCTCCATCAACAGGGCTCAGTTCTTGCTGGTCATTGTTTATAGAATTTTTTTTTCTCGATCATTCAAATGTCTCCCCTTTTATTTATAGTAATGTAATGTTAAAGCGTGAAGAACGTTCACTGTCACAGTTATGAACTTCTGCCCATCATTCTTGCTGTTATTTAAACCATAAAGTTCCCCTCGCTTCATTATACTTCCCCTTGCATTTGAAAGATGGACGAGATTTTATATGTTCTATTTTAAATGAATGAATATTTTTCTCTTCTCAATTTGAATTATTTCTTATGTTATTTTTTAGATACGTTAATGTTCTTCTTAGGTATATTTTGGTATAATATGAATATGGAAGTTGTTAAGCAATATACTTACGATGGGCAATTTATACAGTTAGGTAAGAACAACAGGGCAGGGCAATTTTCAGTAAACTTCTTCATATCTTTTCATCAACTATCCCAAATCCCTTTAGGTTTATAAACCAGTGCTTATTATCAGTTTTGACACACATTGCTTAGAACTGTTTCGGCTTGGCAATTTTCTGAAAATATACATAGCCCAAAGCTGGGTCATCTGATTGTAGTGGTGACGAAAAACTCTATAGTTGTAGCATATTAGGTAATATTAGTTGTAAATTATTTTAGTCAAAATTATCCTTAGAAATTGTGCAGAATGCCTAAACGAGACAAGGGAGAATGATAATTTTCATTTTAATATAGAACCGCCATAAATGACGAGGCAGATAAAACAGTTGAACCAGTGACACCTCACGAACTTAAAAGGGGTCGAAACTTGTGGCAATCAATGGAGTTGTAATCCCGTTTGTTCCACAGTAGTCGATAGAAAGTTGTAATCCACCGGATACAGTACGAACTGTACGTGAGGGTTGATTGGCTTAGGATAAGTATCTTCCGTGCGATTTGGTTAATCGCTGGTCGGTAATCAAACGCGTTGGTTCAATCATTCTCTTACGTGGGCGCACATCACTTACTTAACAATAGCGTTGCCATTTGACTTATTCATATTGATAAGCGTATGAAACCTAAAATAGACCAGGTTACAAGAATCAAATGTATCTCTACCACATATGTAGTTTCATTGTTTATAACTTGGTAGAATTGGTGTTGTTTAGAACTACATTATACATCAGATTTATAATAAAGTTTTCATAGTCTTTATTAACATAATATTGTGATGATTTGCTTTAATGGTGCACAAAAACATGGTGAGAAAATCTGAATAAATGAGAAGACCAGCCATTTTCAAAGAAATGTGAAATACTGCCAATCTACAGCATGACACCTTATGATATCCTTTATCTTCTCACAAAATAAAAGGGTAAAATACAAGTCTTATATAACACCAGATACTTTTAAAGTTTTAGAGAAAAATACATGATTTTTTAAATGTTGCTTTTCATTAATCTTTGCCTGTTCTTGACAAAATTTTAAAAAAGATTTTTCACGACAATACACTCATTTTTGAAAGAATTGTCACGTCATCCGCTTATTTCTAATTGAATTTTTAATGGTTCACTGAAAGAGTCAAAAAAATAAAAGAGTTATCTTGAAAGTTACGCTCGGGGTTTTTTAATTTCCATTCGACGATTTGCAAAACAGCTCAGATTGTAATTACCACAGTAATGCGATAAAACTTCGCTTTAAACTAATTGTTGTTTAACCGTCCTCGTGACAATAACAATTTCACGCTGTTTTAATTATGTACCCTCATTTTTGTTTCACAATTTCATAACAGAATTTTGTTGTTGATTTTGAACGTTTGGTCTATGATCTCAAACTTTTCTGAAGTCAAAAAGGTCTTGAAGAATAATTTATTGCAATTATTACCAGTTCATAATTATGCTTCTATGAGGCTACAAATATAATAGTTTTTTTTCTTTTCGCGATTAAAAGTTATCACTTATTAAAGCGTTGTTGTAGTAACATTTGTACCTTTTTTAATACTAATAGTTTGTAAGCACATCCAGTTTAGAGTTAGGTAGGGATTTTCTGTATATAAGCAGTTCAATTTTATTATTATCTTGATTTAACACGTGTTATAAACACGTCAATGTTAAAACATGATTTTAGATTTGGTGATAATTGTACATGGGAATACAAAAGACTGTGCATCTGGAATATTTATCGATATAAAAAGGCCATTAAAATGCAATTAATATCAATTTGTCTACGGAGACCCTAATCTGAATAGGGAATCTAAATTTAAATAAAATAAATCTTAACCCTAATCTGATTAATGATTAAAACAACACGATTGTTTAACGGTTAAAGGAAACCCTTTACTAGTAAGGCTATATCTATCTAACTAGTATGTAAGGTAGATCAAAGTATTCTAAAACTAACAGCCATAGGTACGGAAGGGCGGATACGTATCAGTTGATGTTATTGCTTTGACCTCGAAACGCGTATTAATGTTTCAGACACACTCGGATTAAATTTGTTTATCAATATTGTAAAAGGAGCTTGTCGAACAAATTAAGCTTCTAATACAGAAAGGTCGATAAAAGCCCTAAAATATGTTGGGACCGCACAATATTCTGTGAAATCCCACTTAATATAAACTTCAATTAAAATATTTTTGGACACATTAAGTTATTACACATTTGTATTTAATTTAAAGTTAGTTTTATATATTTCACCCCATACTTTATCTATTCACTGGATGTAAACAACTTTATTATTAAAGTTAAAACAAACAAAAACTAAATATTTTTAGCGATATGTATCAATAAAAGTAAGTAATCACGAATTGGAAAACGAAGTGTTGAACGCCCTGCTACCAAGTGGATAGACGACCTGAAAGTCAAGTGGCTGGATGCGAAGGGCAGAAGGCGAGCCTTGGGAGAGACCAACATCCAACATTGGGTGATACGGGCTGATGATGATGATGATTATGATGATTACGATTATGATGATAATATATGTATGCGTTTGAACGGTTATGCTGTTTAGGTATTTGCAGTATTTGTATTCAACATTTACTTGTTTACATCAGAATAAATATATTCTGTGTAGTTTGCTCCAATTGTGTCTCAAGCCTTATTTGGTTTCTAGTATAGCAAGTCACGCGGCCCAATTTGGTGAAACGCCGCTCGTAGCTATGAGGAAATAGGCTCAGGCTAAAGTGGTCGATGGGGTCATTATATCAGACTAGCGCTTTGGGAGTTTATGCTGAATTTATATTGCCGCTTCGAGCGGATGTAAAACGTTTCAGAAATTCTTTGTAAGATTAAAAGGGTTATTGATAACCTCATATTGGTTTTTACACTGCAGTGGAGGTTCTTTAGTGTCTAACATTTACCTTTAAGAGGCAATATTAGCACGGGTCTCTTACAAACTCTATCTCGAGAATATCTTTGTTGGTCATAAACTAAAGAAATATTAATTGAATTGCGATGCTCCTTTAATACTTCATGTGAATACTTGAATGTATGAATTGATTGATATTCTCATCCTTACATGAAATCATCTTTACAATACCCAGGGGTATATGCCAAGCTGGGACTCAATCTACATCTGCACAATGCTACTTAGAATAAGTAAAACTGAAATATTTAATTTAGTAGTGAAAGGGCACACTTCGTATCCGCCACCTTCCCTGGACTCCACTCCTTAAATGCCAGAGCCAGATGCCAGAGCCCATTGCCCTATCGCTTCCTTGTACTTATCCTTGTAAAAATAGACAGCGCACTTGCAATCGCATAGGAATGGTTACCGTCATAAGAAAGTGTCTATGCTAGCTCAAATATTGTAATATCGATAATGTTAGTAAAGATTCAGACGAACCTTTTAATTTTGTGTCGAATAACAATGGTACCAAAATAAATCCCGGAAATAAATGAGGTAGTATTAAGCGTTGTTTTCAAACACCATAAGTTTTAATTGACCCGATTTTGGAAGTAACTTTACTAAAATCGCTGCTTACTCTGATATTTTATCAATATCGAATCTAATATTTGTGGCACGCACGTATAATGCGAGCAGTGAAATTACCAAGTGGCACACGACACCGGAGGGCGCGAAAAGCGTCCATCAAACGCTGAGGGTGTAATTTCTTTTACGCACAAAATCCCTGATATAAAAATATGACGCAAAACTAATGGAGGAAAAACATAGACATAGCAACAGCAAGGGGCTGGTAGATAATTATAAGTTCGTATATGACGACATAAATGAAAATTATTATTTATTTTAATACTGTCACTTTTAATAAATATTTTTTTATAAGGATCCGATTTTGTTGCAGTTTCCACCAACAGTTAGATAATTTTTCACAAATTAAATTTTTAATGAAATTATCATGACAGTCATGAACCTAATTCAATTTTTATGTAAGTTACAGAACAATATTTTGCAACCAAGTCCGAAACCTAGACCCGGAGCGGTCTGTTTCTCCGCTATCTACTTTTAAATTTGATTTTAATTCGGTTTTTACTTATGAACAGGGTTAAAAAGGAAGGTTTGTGTATATAAAAAGTTGCATACTGGGCGAACCTGGGGCGGGTCGCTCTAGTATCTACCAGTTTGACGTACATTTAAAAATTTTAAAGATTTATCTTGAGGTATAGACCATAAATTTTCTATACAATAATTAATTCTAATGTATTATAAATTCACATTCAATCTCCCATTTCTAAAGGCCTGAAATAAATGAATTCTATTTTATTTTACTTTATTATTATTTAAGTAGTCATTATTTTTTGTTAACTTTCACTAACGCGTAAAACAAAAAGGAACCGAAAAGCCAAACGAAGCACCAAAGTAAGTTGGGCACACGAAATTGTTATCCGTTCTAATCGTAAGCTAACGTGCTTCGTGACAGTCATGATTTTTCACCCTTCGCCCTGTTACATTTCTAGCATTTTGTTTTGGTGTAGTTATACTAAACATCAATGACTTATACTGTTAAAAATGCTATCATTAAGCCCTGTAAACATAAGGAAGGCATTTGCTGGTCTTCGATCTAAATAGATTTTAAATTAACTCAAATTTTATTTATAAGCTTCGTGTGTTTTACTTAATATCAACTTTTCTCCTATCCTAAAAAAATACCTTAAAAATGTGACTGATGTACTTGTTTACCCTATGTTAGGCAGTCTGTTAAGAGAATATTGCCCATGACTCTCGTTGAATTTTCGGCCGTTCTGATTATTTTCTAATAAAATAATTAACTACAAATAATTATATCGTCTAGAGCGCAGATTTGATGACTTCCAGCCTCCCGAACAAGCCGGTTTTCGCAAAGGTTATAGTACCATAGACCACATCCATACGTTACGCCAAGTTATACAGAAAACCGAAGAGTATAACCTTCCACTGTGTCTGGCGTTTGTGGACTATGAGAAGGCCTTCGATTCGATCGAAACATGGGCAGTGCTCGAGGCTCTGCAGCGATGTCGCATTGATCATCGGTATATCGAGGTATTGAAGTGTTTATACAATAAAGCCACCATGTCGGTTCGAGTACAGGAGCACAGCACACAGACCATTCCATTGCGTAGAGGTGTGAGACAGGGAGATGTAATCTCTCCGAAACTGTTCACTGCCGCTTTGGAAGATGCATTTAAGCTCCTGGAATGGCAAGGACTTGGCATCAACGTTAACGGCGAGTATATCACTCACCTTCGATTTGCCGATGATATTGTGATCTTAGCGGGGTCGATGAGAGACCTCGGCACGATGCTCGAAGACCTCAACCGAGTTTCTCAAAGGGTGGGCCTTAAGATGAATATGGACAAGACGAAAGTTATGTCTAATGTCCATGTTGTGCCTACCCCAGTAACAGTTGGAAACTCAACTCTCGAAGTTGTTGACGAGTACATATACTTGGGACAAACAGTCCAGTTAGGTAGAGCCAACTTCGAGAGGGAGGTCAATCGTCGAATCCAGCTCGGATGGGCAGCGTTCGGGAAGCTCCGAGACATCTTCTCGTCCAAAATTCCTCAGTGTCTCAAGACAAAGGTTTTTGACCAATGTGTGTTGCCGGTGATGACATATGGCGCTGAAACGTGGTCTCTAACTATGGGCCTCGTAAGGAAGCTCAATGTCGCTCAACGAGCTATGGAAAGGGCTATGCTCGGGGTTACACTGCGAGATCGAATCAGAAATGAGGAGATCCGTAGACGTACGAAAGTTACCGACATAAGCCGGCGGATCAGTAAGTTGAAGTGGCAATGGGCAGGGCATATAGTACGGAGAGCCGACGGCCGCTGGGGCCGGAAGGTTCTCGAGTGGAGGCCACGTACCAGCAAGCGCAGCGTAGGACGTCCACCCACAAGGTGGACAGACGACCTAATTAAGGCCGCGGGTCAACGGTGGATCCAGGCTGCTTCTGACCGGTCCTATTGGAGAGTTATGGGGGAGGCCTATGTCCAGCAGTGGACGTCCTGCGGCTGAAATGATGAATTATATTGACGGAAAAGAAGAATTCTTATAATATCTTTAAAATAAATCCATATTAAATATCTATAGATAATATTTTACTGCACTTATTTTAATATATAAAAATTACGTGTCACATGTTCCTCCGCGATGAACTCCCAAATACTGAACAGATTTTGATAAAATTTCGTAACTATGTGTAATTTGGTCCAACTTAAAAGATAGGATATATTTTATAAAATTACGCGGACAAAGTCGCGTGCGTCAGCTTATATTATATATTAGAATATTTGTTTTGTTGTGCCTTTGTGGAGATGTGCTTTCATCTCAAATTGACTTCTTTTAGAATGTGGCTAAGCTTGCTTTTGGATGAAAGTGCGTCTCTTTTCTGTTTTCTGTTTTCTTCCTTTATTTCGTTCTCTAATGTGTAAGCGACACTATTTTGTGTACACATATTTTGAACCTTTGTCTAATACAATTCAATGTAATTATATCTTTTCAATGTATTTAATGTCAGTGTCCTGTTTTGTGTACCTTATTAAATAAATAAAAAATCTTAATATTCACCTTAATTAAACACCTTAATATTCTTCGTGTACTCGCATATTTTGTCATATGGAGGCTACCCTCTCTGAAAGCTGGATATTTAATCTAAGCCACAATTACAATTAAAATTAGAGCCGAATCTTAAATAATTGTTAATTTCTAACAATACAGTGTAAAGGGGTAAACCTATTCAATAGAACACATCCATTGTTTTCCATAACAAAACATTCTTCCCTGTAGCATAGGAACAGTCTACACGAATTAGGGAAGACATCTTTCATATCTGTTCAATGCTATTAGATATTCATAAGGCGCCCCGACATTACTCACTCTGGGGTATTTTATTTTTTTCTGTAGATATGTAAACAAAAAGTTTCTCTCGGCTGTAATATGAATCTATGTATAATGGTGTAAGCTCTCCCTTCATCATTGAAATAACCTATATCAGTTTCGTTCTCAGCGGAATATGTTATGTTATTTGTACAAATGTTCTGTCGGGAATCTTATATCACAATGGTTTTAAACTGTGTTTTAAAATTTATTCACACCAATCTTTTATTTTTAATATAATACTAGCTGTTGAACGCGACTTCGTCCGCGTAACTTTGTAAAATATAGCCTGTGTTACTCGCTGATAATATAGCTTCCCAACAGTAAAATAATTTTTCAAAGCAGTCCAGTTGTTTCGGAGCCTATTCAATGCAAACAATCAAATTTTTCCTCTGTATAATATTAGTATAGATAACTAACAAGAAAGTATTTTATCCACCAATTTACGCTTATATCCTAATATGTATTTTATGGGGGTTGTTATAATGGTAACACCTTTAGGACGACTCGGAACCTCTTTCAATTATCTAGTTACTGAAGGCAAGCCGCCAGGCAGAAATCATTTCCGCATCCGAACAGTGATTCGCTAGAAGTCAACAGAATAACTAACTGGCACTTTGAAAGAGATTTTATATAATAGGGGTTAAAGTATGAAATTGCCGTTTTATTGTAATAGGTACTTCGAATTGACATAGAACCTTCATGGTTTGAGATTTTTGAGTGAAACTTTTTTCATACGGTACCTATGTAGTTCTTCTTTTAAAAAATGTGCAACATTCGATTATCAACTTTCAGTTGTTTTTTTTATTCAGCTTAGACAATAAGCTTAGACAATAATAATATAATAATAATGGATACTTCGAAAATTCGTGTGATTTTTGAATACGAGTTCCGACGCGGAACTAACGCGGCAGAAACAGCTCGCAATATTAATGTTGCGTTTGGAGAGGGGACTGCTAATGAACGCACTGTGCGATTTTGGTTTAAACGCTTTCGTGATGGAAACTTCGATTTGAAGAACGAACCACGTGGAAGACCGCCCACACAGGTGAATAACAATGATTTGAAAGAGATGGTGGAAGCCGATCCGAGCCAAACTACCCAGGAATTAGCGGCATGGTTTAACGTTACCTTACCAACAATATTGACTCATTTGCGTCAAATCAATAAAATAAAAAAATATGAAAAATGGGTGCCTCATGATTTGACTGATCTGCAGACTCTACAGGAACTGCAATTAGAAACCATTCGTCACCCTCCGTATTCGCCAGACCTTGCTCCAACGGACTACCTTTTTTTTCGTGATTTGGACAATTTTCTGCGTGATAAAAAGTTTTCTTCTCAGGAGGCAGTGCAAAATGCTTTCACACAGTTTGTCGAATCTAGATCACCAGAGTTCTATCGCAAAGGCATAAATGAGCTTCCTATTAGATGGCAGCAATGTATAGATAATAATGGTAATTATTTTGATTAAATAAATATGTTAAATTAAAAAAAAAACGAATTTTTATTTTTCAGTACAAATCGGCAATTTCATACTTTAACCCCTAATATTTAAATACACTCAGCAAATTTATTCTTAAAGCTACTATTTTGGGATATAACCACTTAACAGTTCTCATGTACTTTTTAAGTGTATTTTAATTAATTTTTTAAACACTGCGTTGCAGTCATAAATTTGTATACCTTTTTGCTGGCAGTATACGCATTCCATACTAATCGATACTTCAATATAATAATGCGAAAGTTTGTTTGGATGTATGGATGTTTGTTACTCTTTCACGCAAAAACTACTGAACCGATCACCATGAAATTTTGCATACCCAGAAAGGACATAGAATACCTTTCACCTTTCATCGATAATTAAGGAAAGTAACTCCTGGTTAAGTGTAATAGAAATAACGATGTCAGGCGATATATTGCTTTTTCAACGCGGACGAAGTCGCGGGCACCATCTAGTATTATAAATGTGAAAGTAACTCTGTCCGTTTGTTACCTTTTCACGCTTTAACTACTCAACTGATCGTCTTAAAATTTTGCATACACATTGTCATGGATACAGGGAAGGACATAGGGGCTACCCAGAGAAAATGTACTGTTCCCGAGGGATCACAAAAATAAAAATCCATCGCTTGGCAAGACTATACCAGCAATAAAGGTTTAATAAATTATTGTTACCATATTTTGTCGGAAAATATACTAATTATTTCTCAAAGCGGGTGTAGTCTTACATAAAACCTACGTGAATTAACAGCACGTGTGATGTTGTGTTTCGGTGATTGAGGTATTATAAGAGCCTACTACTGCCTTTTATCATTTATTCTATTAAGGTCGGTAACTCATTTGCAACCCCTTTGGCGTTACTTTGTCTTATAATAAGCTACCGACAGAATGCATGCAGCCGATCTTTACATTAAAAATCTGTTACTTCTAAGCTAGTCTTTTTCTAAGGGCCTCTTTCACCATCTCTGAGAAAAGTGTCAAGTAGGCTAACCGCCATTTAAAGTAACCGGAAAGAAAGTGTACGAGTTTCACCATAGCATTACTTGCCAATTAGCGTTACTTGAAAAGTAACTAATCAACACTTGTAGTTGGTGAAAGAGGCCCTAAGGTTAATAATATTATGTTTGTCAAAAAATATGAACCAAGGTTTATTTATATAATATTTTTTTAGGCTAATGGCTGCTGAACCGGCTATGACTCATTGATATTTAGTAATTGTTTAGTAGATTTTTAGAAAATAAAACTATTTTTATTAGGCAGAAATTAGCCAGAAACAACCTTAAACAAGAGACTGATCCAGCTGGTTGGGCTTCATTCGAGAACCTACGTCATCTGTCCTCATTTCCATTGCCACAGTATGTAAAGACTAAGGTCTGCCAGTAATGACTTAGTGACCTCTCATAGCAGGACAGGCAGGTATATGATTTGCAGAAAAAATGCATCAGTGCGAATCCGAGGGCGAGTAGCTAGTTTAATTAAAATTTATAGTACAAAATATACCAATACTTTGTAAACTAAATTTTTTAAGAATATGAAGTAACAATAAAAAACGCAATATATTTTTTTAAAACTTTATTTTTTCATTATAATATTTCATTACACATGTATTTTATGTTTAGTACAACGTACCTCGCTTCCATACATACAACAAGTCGTTAATACTATTGTTACCTGTATACAATAATAAACTTTTGACATAATAATAACTGGTTATATTATTCGCGATCTGTCATTATATTATACATAATAATAATATAATCTTAATACAAGGAAAATAATTAAAAAAAAAATCGTTATTCGATTTTTACATGGAAATTTCTAATTCAGCGAAAATGTTAATGGACAGAAGTATTTACAAAATATGTTCAATTTTATTATTTATGTAGGTTCAATAAAAATAGGAGACTTTTAGTACATTACTACTTTTAATACTGCATATTATCATTCTACCGAACGGTGAGGATTCAATACCAATTATTATAGTTCACTTAAGCAAATTGAGGGGTATGCATGCGTTCTAGTATCATTTTTCACAATGATTAAACACGTAAATATTTAAATTAAATTGTATTAATAAAATTATATCATTATATTAGTGCATTAATTAATATAATATACATAAGCAACAGGGCCAATTCATTTAATAAAGTCGGAAATGGGCCGTGTCTGTAGGTACATTAATTATTTAAATTAAAAAAATGTACACTTAGTACTTAGTATGTTACCAAGGTTAAAAAAAGGGAATTTTTGAAATTTGTCTGTACGTTTGTGCAGAGCCAATTGGACATTTCTGGAATAAAATATTTGACAGTATAATATGTCAGATATCGATACCATTGTGGGTCACACTTGATATAAATAACCATATTATAAAATATACTCGCAATTCGCTTCTTTAACTTCTTCTAAACCACCTAACAGATATTAATACGGTTTTCACTAACGGATAGAGCGATAAACGAGGAAGGTCTGTGTATAATTTGCAGAAAACAAATACCTACATAAGTGCGAAACCGGTTGTGGATCGCTAGTCATTTATGTGACATATTATTGAGTATAATAATTCTGATAAAATATGGCCTGTTAGGTTGTATAATCCTTGAAGGAAAACATAAGAAAAACTGAAAAGCATTTTTTCTTAATACTTCGTTTAAAAAAATCGTAGTATTACTCACTTTAATTGCCTGCATCTTTCTACATTTAATTCTCTCTTTAACCTCTCTTACAAAATTTTGTCTCTATTTACACTATTATATCTGGAATTAAAAAAAAAATTTTTTTTTTAATTTCTTACGTTTAAAAACTAGTAATAATTTTTCAATTCGAACACTATACAGTATTAAAGGTGAAATGTGGGTACATTAGAATTAACATCGATTTAAAGACAGTTTCTGTCAAAAGCACTTCAATCCTCGATTTAGGATTACAACGATTAAACAAATCAGGACGGGGTAGACTAGACATGGTTTTTAAAAAATATATTATCTATAAAATAGCTTTATTGCCCTTTTACACTGTCTATTTATGTACAACATAATAAGTGAATTGTTTTCAGTTAGTATAATTAGTTAAAAAATCTCAATCAATTGAAATAAATATTTCAAATGATTTAAATACTATAATTTACTTAGCAAGTATAAAATACATTTTCGTAGTTTTAGCGAATAGCTAAGTGTAAAAGGGCTCTAAAAAAATAAAAAAATTAACGCCTATGCCAAAGATTTTTATTGCATGGATTTGCAATGTTAAACTAAATTCGTTTCTAACTACTTAATATTCGTGTAAAAGAGAAATGCCCACATGTAGACTGTTTATTAAAAATTAATTAATTAAGCTAAAATCTTGAGTCTTTGAGACACAATCATAAAGGAAGTCCCAACGAGACAACTCACGTTATTTATACGAATACGAATGCTAGATTTTTAGTCTAGCATAGTCTCAATGCTTGACTCAATTACATATGTTGAATATGTAAAATACATTTAAAAAAAAATAAGAAAATTATTTACATATTATCAAATGAAAATATATTATACAATTAAATAAAGTAATGAACATTTAAACAAATTTAACTTTTATAAATTTTATTAGGTAAAAAAATAAGTAACAATATTATTTATAATTCGTTAACGTTTTTCGTTATTTCACAATAAATGTAAACTTGTCAATTGAGATATTAAATGGGCATTTTTCTTTATTACTTATAATTTTTATAAATAACTTTTAAATAATTATAAATACCTCATTAAAAGCTACGCTGAGGTCATATTACACAGGTTTCTCGTAGCCTAGTCGATTTCAAGACCCAAAAAACCACGTGTGCATTAAGTCCTCTCTCTTAATATTTATTTACATAATCCTTTAGAAACTAAGTCCTAAAAACTTACATAATCATGTACATCACTTAAAGAAGACAAGTAAAACTAGGTAGAATGATTCGTATATCTTAAATCGTTACAAATATA
Source organism: Synanthedon andrenaeformis (assembly GCA_936446665.2). Lineage (NCBI taxonomy): Eukaryota > Metazoa > Arthropoda > Insecta > Lepidoptera > Sesiidae > Synanthedon > Synanthedon andrenaeformis. The sequence continues at coordinate 2,738,418 of OW387781.2, read as the reverse complement.
CACAGTCCTTGAATTTTTTTCTAAACATTTGTGTTTTATTATAGTATTGTCAGCTGTTTTTTACATTCCTGTGTCACTATCAATATTTTTCTCAATGGTATATAAACTTTCACAAATCACAATTAATTTACTTTAGAACAAATATATTGTTTTAAATTTGCTTTCACCTTCGCTCCTAATATGCGTCTAACACTTGAGGATTTCATTTTGTAGTTAGAGAAGGGTACGGTTACCGAGGATGTTACGAAGCAAGAAAAAATTAACAGTGACTTTAAATATATAATTACTTATATGTTTATACAATACAAAACAAAATACAGTCAATAAGCATAAACTTACTTTACACTATATACAAAATACTAAACAAGCACATGTGCTACTTGCTCAGGTATTAATTTATATTGTACATAACACAACCCACACTATAAAATAGCAAATATCTTTACTTTGTCCCGTCTTCTTACAATAACATTTACGACCATAAGGAGAGATTAGTTTCACTGATCAATAAAATTGTACATTTTTAAGCAGAATTCTTCCGCTGAGTTTGATAATTTTTAATTTTAATGTATTAACACATGTAATGCAAGTGTTTTGTAGAATTTTTTACATATAAATAAACCGTAATTTAATCGATTTAAAAATATTATTTATTTCATTAATAATTCTTCTAGAAACTTAGCCTTTTTAGTAGTTCGCAATGTAATTATAAACCGATGGGCTGGATAAAACTCTCTATTTACAAAAATAATGCGATCGGTAAGTGTCAAGAGAGCGCTATGATGAGACAGGCAGCAAGGACCAGGCAGTGTGTGGGCGATGTTGGAGCAAAGGCCTGCCCCCCTCTCTGCATCGCCGCAGGATATTCACCTGATAAAGGAAATATCGAATTTGCTTCTTTGGCAAAAATTAAAACTGTTCTGAACAATAACACGTGATTTGGAGAATAATATCTAGTGGCATCAACAGTTTAATTTTCGGAGAATGTTTGTAACGTATATTTTGAAACTAAAAAATTGATAGTCTATACAAAAAAAGTTTCCTGACAATATTTTCCTCAACCGATTGAGTTAGTAAATATTTTTTCTAAATACCTTATTTTTATTAGGTCTGAAGTATGAAAATAAAAAGGATTTTCAATTTGACGGAAACATATCGTTGCCAATTTAATAAAAAATAAATAAATGGGAGTATCATTCTTTCACTCTTTACTACCTATCTTGATATTTAGTGACTGAAAAAATAATGCACACAAAGGTCGCCGAGCGGACAAACAATGTGCTATAACTGCTTTTCCAAGATACTTCCTGATATTTAAGATACTAGTTTTAAGTTTATCTATTTTAATTTACGAATTCATGGAGTTTATAACATTAATAACCTCTTATCAAGGCAGGCCAGCTTACAGAATTCTTCATAGAATATTATAACCGTCGCCTACGGACATAATCAATATTGGGAGAATGCAAATGCGCTGCCTTGCTGATACAGTAAATTATATTTACACCTCTCTTCAAGGGTCATTGTGCAAATAGATGGTAACACCTACTTATATAATATATTGTTTATATTTCTTTAAAAACTTAGACACAAATCGGTCTCTTTGTGTCTAAACAAAATATTTTCCTAAAAGCGTGTATCACAAATATTATTCTATCCTTATATAATTTGTTGCTATCGTATAAAGAGCAATATTTCTTGAAAGGTTAGGTTAGTAACGCTCAGGTTGTAAGATGTTCTAACTAATAAGCCAATAAGTTCATATGATTTTTTTTTAATAAATTTCTTACGAATATAATGTAGATTTAATCTGAAAGTTCAAAAAATGTAACAAGGAGAGGTCGGCAACCGGACCACGAGTTTTTTAATGAAACTTGGCAGGATAGTTGTACGGACTGATAATAAGAAAAGTGTCAGAGATTAGGTATAAACACGCAGCCGTTTCTGAAATATTGTGGGTGGAAAGTTTCGCAGTCGCTTATATCTTGTAAAGGTAAAGTATAAAACAACGAGTGACAAAAAAACGGCTGCGTGTTTACACCTAATCTCTGACACTTTTCTTATTATCAGTCCCTACTACTATCCTGCCAAGTTTCATTAAAAAACTCGTGGTCCGGTTGCCGACCTTTCCTTGTAAGGACACTCACCATTTAATACGTGAACTGTGATGCTCTTCGATTGTGCGTTGCTCGGATTACACTGGTATGTACCCGAGTCTGAGGGCCTCGCCTGTTGTATGAGGAGGAAGGAGGTGGTCGTCTCCCCTTTCTCTGTCACCACCGAGACACCCCCTCGAGGGGAATCGTAGCTTATAATCTGTTGAGGTATCGCTATATTAAATTACTAGAAGCAAAACATCGTTTATTTTATGTTTAGCACAAAGGCGTACTGTGATTTATTGTCGCTAAAGGTTTTTTAATTTAAATCGCAAAATAAGTACAAGATTATATCAAACTTATTAATATTTTGTCATTTACAGAATGGTAACTTAATAAACTTACATTTTATTTGTAGGTAGGTACGTATACGTTGCAAAACAGTAGCAAAAGCGTGTATGTATAATGAATGTTATTATCATATCTATACTATACATTATTTATAAAATTATAAAATAAAGTCCCTGTTATCCGCTAACTTTTTTTAAGTCACCGCATCGGATTTTATAACAATTTTCACCAGTGGAAAGAACGATAAATGAGTAAGGTTGTGTAATCTAAATTTGTAAGTACATAATTTATTTTTTGTAAATTGTAACATATCTAATTACAAAATGATTGAATCATCATTATCTCTGCCATAGAACGTCCACCGAAGAAAATAGGCCTCCTCTATAGCTTTCAAGTAGGACTGATCAGAAGCAGCCTGGATCCAGCGTCGACGCGCTGCCCTTTTTGAATATTTTTAGTCAATTAATTAGTTAACGTTTTTCTTACCGCATTGTTATGATTCCAAAATATATAAGCTGGTGGTTCAGGCGAATAGAGAACTATGCATGTCAAGTTGATCGTGCTCCCTCTATCGATGTATAGGTCTGGACCACCAATTATCATTGTGGTTGGTTCTGAAACATTACAAGTTCATTGAAATAATAGAAAATATTACTAACATTCGACTACAGACGTCAACGTTATATTAACTTCGTGGTATAATTAATAAGAACTCGTCAGTATAATTACATATGTGGTTACAAAATGTATTCTTAGCATTAATTATCCAAATTGCGTTGGTGCGATGGAAAATTACCGACTAAGTATAAGACAAATTTAGATTTAATGTTGTTCTTGTTGCTATAAACTTGCGTGCGTGCCTATGAGGTAGTTCTCTCTCTTAACTAACTCGCCCAAACAAACATACTTTGCTATACAAATTGTTACTTCGTACAATCTTAAACAGACAATTTCTAAGGAGCAGAATAACAGAGTCTAAGAATTCTACGAGTATGTGTAAATATGCAGTTACTGTGAAATAATAAATTTTTTGTCTAAGCAAATGTACCTATAAATATCCGCGTATATGTTTAGGTTAAACTATTATACACCCAAATATTAGAACCTCCCAACGTCTTATTGGCTGATGATTTCGATCACATGCTTGGCCACTAAAAGATAAAGAGGGTCCAAGGTATATCTACTTAAAAATAAAAAATAAATTATCTGTTTTAACAACTTCAGTTATTAAAATTATTTGCAGTTCAAAATAACATTTTTATTATAGTAATTTTTATTACAGTACAGTAAGTATGTACTTCAATTTGACTGAATTCAATTGACAAAACTAGATCTTAAGACACATTTACCCTGAACGGAAATAGAAATATTTTCATATATTTATTTATACATTTGTCATTTTTGAAATTAACAACTTAATTACAACACTTAGCCCCTATAAAATCTAAATTAATGTTTTATCAAAATAGTGTTTGTAAAAATAAAAATATGTAAACGGATCTACGAGTACATATATAAAAGTTATGTTGTCAATCACTTTAGTTGTTTGCTCTCTGTGATAGTCGTCAGTAGCATTGATATTTGTATTGTAAATGTAATGGAAAAATCATGTAAGTATTCAAATAAAACTTAGGATGATATACAATCACCGAAGAACTTACCAACAACATTTAAGTGTATGAAGTGGCTCATGTGAGGAGTTGTGGATATTTGACACTCGTATATCCCCGAATCTCTGTGTTGAGGGTATTTTATCTAAAACAAAAAATAAAGGTTGCACTTAGAGCTGTCACACTCACATCCAAATAAAATCCGAGAAGACTCGAATTTATTAACACAACTCAATTTTCTAGTCTGATGAATATGAGTTAAATTTTGTTTTATTGTCTTTTTACGAGCGCGTTTATAATGAAATTTTTCCAAGGGGCTCTGTTAATATTGTCTGTGTTGTTTTCATTCTAAATATTTCCCCTATGTTGCTTTTAAATTATTGCGTAGAATTGAAACTTTAAATGTTCTATCTAAAGAAGTTATTAATTCTTGATACTATGTGATACTTATTTATAAATAAACTCATATAATTAGTTGTAAGTTCCTTGATGGAATGCTGGTATTTAAGGTATCACTCAGATTAGCTTATGGAAAGAAAATGAAGCAGCTGCCATCAAGGCAGACAAGGTTCGATCGAAGCTTTTTTCGATTACTTGTTCCATCTGTGAAGAAAATATCATTAGGAATCTTGCGTGTATAGAAGAACTGGCACAGAAATATTATCCAGTTATCCATTATAAACAAATATGTAACAAATATGCAACCATTAAAAAAATGAAATTCTTTCTGTCATATTATATACTAGCGACAAGTACGGAATTAAAATTTTAAAAATCCTTTTTCAGCTGATCTTACTTTATAAAATAAATCTAAACGTATGTTCCGAATTTAAGATTTCTAGACATCAGTTTTGGTAGTGCATTTATAGTCAGTCAGGACGTAGGATTTTATAAGTATAGATTATATTATATTAGTAAAGATAATACCAATTTAGCTTTGATTAGAAGAAGTAAAAAATAGTAAATAATTAAACCAATTTTTTGTTACCTGTAAAGTCCAGTCTTCTGAATGTGGCAAATGGATAGCTCTGAACCTTTGGTCACTCGTGTATGTATACCGGCCGACGGTCAGTAGATGAATGTCTCTATGTCTCACCCACGACACTTGCATGTTTAACTGAAACAAATTATACAATTCAGTCATTCATATAGATAAAGCACTAACTTTAGCCCGCGACTTCGTCCGCGTTAGTTTTTTTTTTTGGGAGTTCAAACATTTTGATCAACCTTTAGTATCTACTCATATATTTTTGTCAAGCGTTGAGTATTTGATTTTTATTTTTAGAATATTCCTCGCTATTGCTCCTCGCTTCGGAACAGTGCTTTTTTCTAGATGAAAGGTGACCTTTTCTGTATCCCTAAAAATGTATTTGTAAAATTTCATGACATCGGGAGTCAAGCCTTTGATTTCCATATTATCCATATTATAGTCAATTTCCAAGCAATATGTGAACACTAGCTTATGAAGCCTATGAAAAAGAATATTAGAACATACTCATGAGTTTATTGTTACGAAGTTGTTAGCTTAGTATACACATTGTTATTACTAAAATAGAAAAATAAGTAAAATGAGCTCGTTACTGCGCCCTGGAGGTGGAAGGATGCACCTCTAATGGTGCATCTCTGTAATTCCATAATATTAAGATATCTAGTTTCAAAGCTTTGATAGCGCATTTGCTCGGAGTCTAATGACCATTATGCTCTTATTTAATGGGATTCTTCATTCGATATTAATAAGGAGCTTGTTGTTATAATATATAAAGTAGTTTTTTCAACACGTAACATAAAGAAACGTAAATATGTTTTGTAACATACACACTAAAATTACAATTAGTGCAATTAACTCAGAAAAAATATTGAAATAAAAATATATGTTAATACTTAAAATCAATATATTTAAATATATTAGTGTTTTGTATATAATTAGGGTAGGTGGCTACCCTTGCATATGACAGAAGCAACGCCTTAGGCGCTGTAAGTGCACTGTCTGTTATGAACGAATAAGGAAATGCGCTCTGGCATCCCTTACTCACTCCATTGCTGTAATTTCACGACAGTCTTTTGTAAGGGGATGGTTACTGCCTCCAGACGAACTGCCCAATTGACAGCGAAACGCAGTGTTCCATGCCACTACTAGTTGACCACTTGCACAGAGGTCAGCTTCATGACTACTTTTTGTAACCGCATTCATGCACTATGCGATATGCGAATGAGTAAAATTAAAACAGTTATGTACGCTCGCGAACGCTGAACAATAGCTGAATACAAAGGGAAAATGCCATTGTACGCAATGAAGATACCATCGTTCATTCCAATTACCAAGTAAATTTAAAACTGGGATAGTTGTGTCGCCTTTAGAGGTCTCGCGAGAAAGAGACAGACGTATTCGTTAAGCCCGACTTGTTATTTATGTGGAAGATGTGGCGAAGCGACCTAATGAGAGTTTTATTTATAAAGTCAGACTCACAATGGCGACTTTAAAGTTGCATTGTGCCATTGTTGCGTTTCGTATTAAGCGTCGAGTTGGTTTGTTATACCGCTATGTAAATTGGAGGTACGTGGCGTAGAAACTTGTTGGCATTTGTGTACTGCTCTATTGTTGAATAAGGCGTGGTCATTGAAAATAAGCTCGTCTTTTATGTGAGGCGGTTATTTATATTAAGACGATGACGAGTGGCTATCCAAGGCTATACTTCTATATTTATTTAAACAAACATTAGCAACAAAGTTACCAATGCACCCCAGGCCTTTATAGTACAGGATAAGGTGGGAATGAGCTCCGACATACTTTAAATACGAGCCATTATTTCATGGTGATCTTCTGTAAGGGAATAGTTGCTACTATTCTAATTTATGACTGGGGATTTTATTTATTTATTTAACAAATAAAAAATCCAAAATATGATATAATGTCTCTCATGATATAATATTTTAATAATAAATTACAGATGGTTTAACAATAGAATCATCATCATCTCATCAGCCAGTGTCTCCGCTGTAGGATATAGGTCTCTCCCAAGGCTTGCCACCACATACGGTTCTGTGCTGTTCGCATCCAGCCGTTTAGAGATTCCAGAATATTGAACAGAAATTTTCAAGTTTAAACGAGATCAGAAACAACGTTTCGTAATTTTCGTGTCCGTTGTAATTCAATATTCATTTAAAAAAAACGTAAAAAATTTGAGAGTTTGCACTGTAGATGTAGGTAATACCTTAGGGTAAATACGTTGTGGTTTATTAGAATATGAATCCGGAACACCGATGTGACATTGTGAACATATTTGTAAGGTTGTCATAAGTGGTCTCGCTTGTATGCAAAGTGCGGTTATGAATCTAGGCCACCGTATGTTACGAGGTGACTGTTTATTTAACTTTGTTACAAATATTTACTTTACCCTCGTATTACAATATATGATTCGTTAAAGTTTCATCTAGGTATGTTATTTAATGGATAGAAATTTTAAAAAGGTAAAACAATATTTTTAAATAAACAATAAAAAAGTTTTGTTCTAGCAACACATTTTTAAGGAAAAATTCTAAACATATGAAAAGATAAGAAAAAAATAATTTAAATTTAAAAAATAGTTTTTAAAAAAAATCTAGGAACACTCGAACAGGGCAGTGCTACTATTTTTAATAATAATATTAATATAAATGGTTAATATAGAACTCGCTCACCACAACAGCACGTATGCTTTTATTTAATAAAATATTAACATCATGAATATCAACAAATCATTTCTCTATCTCTTCCTTATCCCTCATATTTAATCCTACTGTGGTGGCAGAACATTTGCAGCACCTGTGGCGTTCCTTGTGTTATAGGCGACGGTAGACACATATCATCAACTGGGCCGTCAGCTTGTCTGTCGACCTTAACATAAAAAATATTCAAGTCGTCTCATTCAGTAACGAATAACTTCGTGACGGCACAAATCGTAAGTTTATGCATATATGTATATATAAGCGGTAGAACACATGATGTTTCTTAAAAAGGCGTAGCTAACATGTTGAATGGAAAACTCTATGTAACGTAATAATATAAAGTTATAAAATATACATTCGAGGCTCTTTTGAATGTATCGTTCGTTGGTTTTAAGAAAAAAAAATCCCATGAAAAATATAAAATGTAAAAAATGCCAAGTCTCGCAATGCAGTTGCGAATCAAGTCAGTTATTTTAGTTTCTGTCTAAGGAACCTATTCAACAACTTTATTATAAATTATTATTTAACAACCTATCAACATTTTTAAGACCGTATCATTATTAGACATCTTTATTTGTACAAAATCATAATTTATAATGACTCTTATAAGTCCATAGCAGAGAGGAATAACACAAGAAAAAGATACTAATTAAGAGCTCACCGTTTTGTTTCCTAAGTTCTTCACTCGACAGTTCAAGTAGGCTGTCTTTCCGAGAAGCGCGGTTACGTTCTTCGATGATGCCAGGTCAAAATAAGGGCCCGAACGCGGAGTTGGTCGCGGGGCATCAACAGTCGCACCCCCAGGTCTAATCGCGTTGTCGGCCGCTGGAGGCACAGTCGCTGAGTTATTCGGCGACGTGCCTTTGCCCAGCTCACGTTGTGCTGATGATACTGTCAACAAATTATTATTTCATATTAATTTAAATACCCTGCTAAATATACTTACAACTCTGAGGCCACATTAATACTATTCACCCCAATGAGGCTAAAAAATATTATATTTTTTCCATTAAAGATTTATGGAACTAAATCTCTTTAATTTATATTTTGCTAACGACTCGCCCGAGGCTTCGTACGTAGTCAAAATTTACAAAATCTCTTATGAGTTAGCGTTTAAAATAAACCTATATGTTCCATATTTCTGCTTTCTAGAGTTAATAGTTTTGGCTGTGCGTTGATAGTATGTCAGGACAAATAATTTTATATAGATAATATAGCGAATCCGCCTCCGGCTTCGCATGAAGTTGAAATTTTAAATAATCCTTGTTAGCGGATGCTTACGTTATAAAATAATCAATGTTCCAAATTACAGCTTTCTAAACTTAGTAGTTTTGACTGTGCGTTGGTTGTCAGTCAGAACATACGATTTTATATGTATAGATTACATGGTATATAGGCGAGAATACCAAAAATCTGAAAGAAGCTGCCGCTGGAATATTTTGAGGTCATATCAGGAGTCAGTAGAGAAGACGAATTATACTTTCATCCGAGTTAATGTTGTGGTTTAAAGCCGGAATACTAAAATATATTCATAATCAATTATAAATCATAGCTTTATTTAAATGCAGAGTGAACACGTCATATTCTCATCGATATATGGCGTCAAGTGAAATTCAGGTCAAGCTTGTTGACAAAATGTAAAAACCTCTTCATAAAAAAATACGGACTTGCGCATTTAAAATGGCTTCGAAGTGCTGCACAGGCTGTTAAAGCTATGATAGGCGGATTTGTGATTTCAGCGCAAACTTTGTCTACACCCGAAATGGACTGATCCGTCGTCGTCGTTCCAAATAACCGATGCAACCGTTTGCCTCCAAAAGAATTTTTAATTTAGAAACCAGTTAATGTTTTTAATAAGTCAAAGCGTTCCCATTTGTTATTCAATAAATCAAAGAGTGCCACCAGGCGAGTATATACTGAAACTGAGGAAAATGGAAAAATATATTTAGTTTTATATATCAGTAAAAACGTAAACGTTTTTACTTAAAAAAATTATATTAAAAAAATTAATAAAAAAATTAAAATATTGTTTCCCTTTAAATTTCAAAGTAATTATTTCAACAATTTCTGGCAAGTAGTAGCAGGGGCCACGGTCCGGTGTTCCGTGCCATTCCCCTATCCTATCCAAATCCTTTATCCTTAATCGCTATCACGCTTACTCAATCCCTATCCCACCTGTGGCGTTGCTTGTGTTATGGCTACATTAGCCATAATTATTAATTTATTGTTGAAAATAAGTCATTGATGTATATTATGTATCACCGACTGCTGGTGCCTTACACACCTTTATAAAGACCCCATTAAAGAGAGACAAAAGTCATTGTATACCCTTATTCTTTAGTTCTATTTCATGTCAAGGTCAGCAGCGCAATTTTATCTTCTCAGTGTTTCTAGTATTAGAAGGCGCTTGCCGCCAGACCACAGACACAGGTACGCAAATCTGAATGCTGTCTTTACCATAAAAATTGCACAATAGTTTGGATACATGTAGCGGTCGATTTTCGTAACTATTCTTGTACAATTTATTGCCTTCAATATTAGTTTTATGCCAATCAATATTGTTACACTTTTTAGCTAAAGAGGTACTTCTAAATATTTTTAAAAAATGTATATAAATACATACTTTTAATAGCTTTCAAAAGTAGAACGTAGTTTTATTTAAATTTAAATAATTAAATATACAATATGGAAAAAATTTCTATATATATTTTCAGAATAAAATAATTATAGATAAACGTAGCATATCATTATCCAATTTTCAATAAAATAATGATTGTTTAATCTGAATTTAATAATGATATAACAGTACAATTTCAACAGTAACGCAACTTTTACTTTCCTCAACAACTGCCTAATGGGTCATGTAAATTATTGACGCCGTATCAATATAGAAAATGATTGCATGACGAAGCTTTTAAGAATATTAATACTTTAAATAAAAAACCGTATATTTTTGTGGCCCATATTACTCGGATAGTGCTAATCGTATTTAGATGAACTGCGGTTTGGCAGCTATCTCGACTGCGGGAAACGCCAGTTAACAAAACGTTATATCGATTCCCTGAACGCAGTTGAAAAATAGGTCAGCCAGGTGAGGCCGAAAATATTTCATGTTACTTATTACAAAGTAAATAAGAGACTTATGAATATTTAACGTATATTAAATAAATGCAATAAATAATTGTCATTTTAGTTCACTAATAATAGAACTATAACGTTATTGTATTTAATAAATGCGAGTCTATTATGCTACCTGAATGAATTCTGCTGTGAAGGAAATCTGCACGTACTAGAAAAATAGCAATCTTCAGACATTTTTTTTTCAATTCGTGGATGATGTGGATTATTAAAACTCACATTTCCTCACATTACATTTACATTTTAATTTTTCATAGTACCGGTAGAATGGGGCTATTTGGTACAAATTTCGAAGAAAATTGTCAATAACTTTAATAAAAATTCGTTTATCTCATATTTTATATTTTTATTGGATACATTCCATTTAGACCTACTGAATCATATACTTAACTTACCTTAAAATGCAGTAGAAATTTTTTTTATTATTTTTTTATAGCCGTCTCAAATAGTCCCAGGGTTGGGGATATTTGAGTATCTGCTGTAATAACTGCAAGAATTGAATATAAAATATGGAGCGATATTTGGAACATAGTACTAAACAACCTCAAAATGGGAATTTTTGGAAATGAGCTAATATTACTGCAAAAATTGAGTGCTATTACGGCCAGCGATATTTGGAACAAAATGTATGATCCACCACGGCGAGCGATATTTGGAACAATATATGACGACTGAACAGTCTTGAGCTTATTGCAATGTAGGGTAGGTACCCTAAATTTTTGTTGTAATGAAACTGCCAATCGGTTGAAATGAACATTGTCTTTTTTTTTTTTCATAGAAAAATATAAAAATACAAATCTTTGTTAAATCTATTAAGCACTTATATGGCTTGGAACATATCACTTATAAGTAAGTAAGAACCTATACATTAACCTTAATTCACCTTTAATATTACTTTTTATTTTCTTAAACTAGCTTTTGTTAATTAAATTTTATTCAGTCTGACTTTTTTCATACAAAAAGGTCAGACTATTTTTTATTTTATTTTTTATTTTTTCTAATAATTCTTCAGTCAGTTTCGCCCTTTCAGTAGATATATTCGCCGCAAATCGATTAGATATTTCATTTTTATGTCGAATCAAAAAATTTTTTGCCCAATCGGAACCCGGCATGTTGTCTTTTAAACACCTTATGTTTTTTCCAATTTTATTAAGGTATTTTTGAGCAAAAACTCGAAGATCTAAACAATCAAAGGGAAATCCCCAGTCAGCGAGAATTTTTATGGAAGCTATAAAACATTCTTCTTCTGCAGGAGTGAAGAGTGTTGGATGACCAGCTTTCTTCTGTGAATTGTTTAAACCCCTTCACTTTCGGGATAACGTGCTTTTTGGAATGTTAAAGGTTTTCGCAGCCTCGCTTAATGTAGTAGCCCCTGAGTTAACTTCCGCAATTGCTTTTTCTAAATTTTCTTGGCTATATGTAGTATACGGGTTGTAACTTTTACCTTTTCGAATGTGTCGATAGGTACGCTCGTAATGGCGTACCATGGTGGTGATTTCCTACGTAGGTAGGTATCTATTGAAAAAGAAAATACTATATTAGTAGGTAATGCATTTAACAATAAATATTTAAACGCACACCGTTAGCGTTAACAGGTATCACCTACCAAGTATCAAAATCTATCGTCATTGTATATTACGGGGCTTTTTGAGACGGTTCCAAATAGCCCCAAATCTTGTACCAAATAGCCCCATTGGAGAAAACTATCAAAATGGAGGCAAAAATACGAGGCAACTAGCAATTGAGATGACTCCGTAATCTCCCGTGTATATAACTAATAGATTACTTCAACGCAACTGTCACTTACTTGATAAAGATCCAATCTACAGACAAAAGTAGGACGGCTCCAAAAACCTCAACTTTTTCACTTTTTACTGAATCCACTTTTGCAGATGATACGTGCTAAATATAACCACAAAATGGAAACCATAGACTAAACAAATGTTTTCGGTGTTGCCTGGTACAGAAATAAAACTCCCATTGTTAAAGTTGTAAAAGTATTGCCCGTTCAAATCTTATAATTATTTTATTCCAAATATCGCCCCAGGTACCAAATAACCCCGATCTACGGTACCTACTAAAACTAGGTAATATTAAATAGATTCAATAAATAACTGTCATTTTAGTTCACTAATAATAGAGGTATTATAAGCTCATAAAATTAAATACCATTGTTCAATAGTTTTTCAAATTAATAAGAAATAAATAAAGAATGCTGAATTTTTAAACTAACATAAAATATGTGCATGTATTCTCATCAATGTTAACGGCGAGTATATCACTTACCTTCGGTTTGCCGACGATATTGTGATCTTGGCGAGGTCGAATAGAGATCTCGGCAGGATGCTTGAAGACCTCAACTGAGTTTCTCAAAGCCTTAAGATGAATATGGACAAGACGAGAGTTATGTCTAATATGTCTACCCCAGTAACAGTTGGAAACTCAACTCTCGAAGTTGTTGACGAGTTATATATCTTGGGACAAACAGTCCAGTTAGGCAGAGCCAACTTCGAGAGAGAGGTCAATCGTCGAATCCAGCTCAGATGGGCACCATTCGGGACGCTCCGAGATATCTTCTCGTCCAAAATTTCTCAGTGTCTCAAGACAAAGGTTTTCGACCAATGTGTGTTGCCGGTGATGACATATGGCGCTGAAACTTGGTCTCTAACTATGGGCCTCGTAAGGAAGCTCAATGTCGCTAAACGAACTATGGAAAGGGGTTACACAGCGAGATCGAATCAGAAATGAGGAGATCCGTAGACGTACAAAAGTTACCGACATAAGCCGGCGGATCAGTAAGTTGAAGTGGCAGTGGGCAGGGCATATAGTACGGAGAGCCGACGGCCGCTGGGGCCGGAAGTTTCTCGAGTGAAGGCCACGGACCAGCAAGCGCAGCGTAGGACGTCCACCCACAAGGTGGACAGACGACCTAATAGAGGCCGCGGGTCAACGGTGGATCCAGGCTGCTTCTGACCGGTCCTATTGGAGAGTTATGGGGGAGGCCTATGTCCAGCAGTGGACGTCCTGTGGCTGAGATGATGAACCTCAGTAGGTGTTATAACAAAGTTATATTCAAAAGCTATTTATATATTCAATATATGTATACTGTCGTCAAGTTTATTATTCAAGAGTACCCGAGTGGAAACTCAATAAAGCTGATCGTGCGTAAACACACGTCACTTCGGGTCGTACGCTGCCCACAATGTTTGCTAGATGAGTCAACAGCCTAAAATGTATGACAATGGTCTTTATGTAATAAAATCATAATCACTCTAATGTTATTTTATTTATTAATAGTGCAAATTTCTAGTTACTAGTGAATATATCCTAAATCTATTCTTAAGTATGTACTCGTATAAATAACAAATTAATTATCTATTGTAAATATTAATTTATAGTAACAAAAAGTTATAGTAAGAATCTTATATTATTATCCAAGTGTCCACTGTTAAAAAAAAGATGGAAACGATTTTAACTGTTGTGTGTTATTAATACATATTGGGACAGAAAAAGAAAATGTCTTATAAAGAATTTGACCAATTCTATCGCGATAATTATCGCGACTTTAGAATTTAGATTTCAATTAAAAATTCTAGCTATTGAACAGAGCTTCGCTAGTAGTATGTTTACAAGCAGCCAACGTCCTTATTCTTTTATTTAACCATAGAGTTATTTGTGTATTTATAATATTAGTATGGATAGTAGTTACTAAAGAAGCAACTAACAAATTAACTGTCAGAAGATAAATGTCTCCAATTTTACAATTATTTTAACAGCCCGTTGACATCTACTGCTAGGGGGTGAGGCTGAGGGTGATAAAGATCGACAAATCGCCTAGTTAGTAGCTGACGGCATCCAATATTTTCCACGTCTCAACTTTATTCATTCTGATTATGAGCCAAATATCTGCTGTCGGAAAATAACTTCCGTTTCCAAAGAAAATTGTAAATTTTCATAAAATATCTCACAAAAGTGCTTAGATTTTTTTCCGCGTTGCAAATTTTATTACTCGAGCGAATACGTAAACGTACTCTCCGTATTTTTATTCGTACGCTTGAAATAAAAGAAATTCCGAAGGTTGTTAAATCATTGCCAATTAACTGAATCGTAGGGGAACGAAGAACGTACACGTACATGTTTAACGAAAATATACTTTGAATGCATGAATGCTTCAAGGACGTCACTTAAAATAATTATGTGAGGTTTTTAATACTTTTTATTTTTGAATTATTTTTATAATAGCGACCCGCCCGTGTCTTGCACGGATGCAATTTTTTTCTGCAAAAATATATACAGAAACCTTCCTTGTTTATCGCCATTTCCACTAGTGAAAACCCCATCAATCTGTTGGGTGGTTTAGAAGAAATTAGCGGATAAACAAAGTTGGGCAGTGACTTTATTTTATAACTAGACTGACCCGGGAGCAATTTTCAATTTTTTTTTTTAATTAGTGCAGTGGTTTCGGTGATATACATAAAGTATAGAATAGAAAACTTAATAAAGCAAATAATAGCAACTATTTCAGTACGTGGTTGCACAGGTCTTGGTAAGGTAGACAAAGTTACTATAAATTTACCTAAACATAATAGAGGAGCTTTTATGAAAAGAGGAAAAGAAATAAAGAGAAGCTCCATTTAAGCTTCAAAATTGTTGGTCAGTACGCTGAAGGGCGAAGCATATTTATAGCGGTTTATTTAAAGGTTTCTCTATAACAACATAAATAAATCGTGCCCTCGCTTACGTCACTAGCCACCGATATAATATATTGTCGGAAGGGACATATATTTGCATTTGGAAGAGATTTCTATAATATCCCTTGGCAAATGGACCGCACTCGAAAGCAAATAATTGGCCTTCGAGTGGTGAATTGAAAATATAATGTATAAAGTTTTTTTTTATATATAAAGTTAGGTTGAAGGTTCACCTGACGGTAGGTTTCAACAGTCGCGTCTAAATGCCTAACGTCAAAGGAAGAGACCAAAGTTAGAGGTCAAGAGTAAATTTAATTAATTCACTACTACTGGTTATACGTCTTCTCCATACATTGCAGCACGTTATTTTACAAATAAAATAGAAATATATTTCTTGCTCGACTTATTTGGAATTTTTTTCGTACGATGCTAATATGGATACATGATAATAAAGTAGGTGGGCCTTAGGGCGTTGTTATTGTCGACCGGTATCGAATATCACAAAATGGCGGAATACGAGGGATCGAATGGAACAAAACGCTAACGCCGCTCTGTCTAAAAAGGGCTGCGATCGAAAGATTTTATGACAAAAATCTTTACATAATCTTACAAACAATTTCTTATACTTCAGGTATTATGTTTGTTTGTTGTGTAAAAAAAAATATAATACATAAAAAGCAAATTTTCCTTGTACACTATCGGTTAAATCTATGATTGTTAATAATATTCATAATATTTCGAATAGAAATAACAAAAGCACAGACCTGTTAATCAAACCTACATGTTTTTTGATGCAATGAATCAATATTATTAGAGCCATATTAATGATTGTTTTAATTATCTGTTTACGTTACGTTAAATTATTCAATAATTCATTCAGAAATCAATATATTTAACACCGACACTTAATTCTATTAACATGTAAAAACTTAGTAAAGGAATATCCACACATTAATAACAATTTGGAAATTAACTTTAACTTAACTTTTCTTCATATATAAAAGCAACTAAAGTGATTTATATAGGCGAGAAACTTTGAATTACCTATGGCGTCCATTAATCTAACATCAAAAATTTATACAAGCATAAATATTTTTAGTAAATCGAAATAGGGTTAAGAGGGAAAATTGAAAAGCAATTTTCTGCGCAATTGAAAAACAAACAGTTCGCGTAACCATATTCCGGGCATAGCATTAACCCCAATATAATTCATGGCAGACTAACAGAATGAAATAAAAACAGTCGACGGGCAGCAATAAAACTGACCATTGCCGAAGTAAACAATATTAGAGAAAAGAGTCGTAGCTATAAATCTTAACAGAAATGCTCCGCAAGCGATAGCAAGCCAAATTGTGGTGAAGGGAACCACAATAGATACGTATTACGCAACTTAGATTACGTCCTCGGGGATTTTGGCTCATGTAGATAAAGCTTGTTTTTGTAAATAGGGAATCGAGCCAGGACAATCTAATTAGGGAAACAGCGAATCAATTTTAGAAGCAAACTTGCCTCAAGTTTTATTATTCTTATGTAGGCACGTGTTTCACGAAGTTTTAATTCATCTGAAATTATTCGCTCGATACAATTGTGCGCTGTGTTTTTGTATTTGTTAAACTTTGTTTAGAGTAAAATTAAATTTATATTTGAAGCATATATAACTAATAATATAATTAATGCAATTAGTAACTTAATATTTCAGTTAAAACTAAATTTATAGATGAATTAACCTATCTATGACCAGGAGTAACTGGGAGTTGTAAGCTGTAATATATCTGACAATTGACAGTGCTATTTTTTTTAAAAGTACATGAAAATGTTTAAAGCAAATCGCATTTTTTTAAAGCGAAAGAGATATAGAAAGTGGGTTTTTACTGTCAATTTAAAACAAAATATTATAGTGCCATTATTCAACGATTTTTTTAATATTCTACAACTAATGGAGGTGACCGCATTGTACGGCAAGCAGAGCGGAGCGACGGAGATTTGGTACGATTTGCAACCAATATACACTTTGTGACGAAGCCACTTCTTTACAGAAAACCAGCATGAATTAACAACAAGTGTGCTGTTGTGTTTCGTTTAGTGAGTAATGGACGACAGAGTTCAATTTCCTCCTTATCCTTGTCTTGTATCTTTTCTCCTATCAGTCTTCAGCGCATTAGCATTCTCTGTAGTAATCAAGTAGAACGTAAGCCTTACTATCGAACTTTACAAAGTATATCCCCAGTTTAACAATACATACAGTTGGGCAACGAATGTACTTGCGCAGAGCAACGGTGGGGGCTATCGCGGGAAAGCGGGCGGCGCGGGCCGCCGCCGCGAACTTATTCAGTCTGCGTTCTCCAACTTTCAAAGCTGGCGCGTACATGTTTTTGAGTTGAGTGAGCTGTGGCAGCGAATGATTTTATAAGTACCTGTTCCGTGTACGGATGTACCTCAACAACAACATTAAATAAGGATTTAAGATTTCATAGATTCCCTAATTTGATTTTATATTCCACTTTTCCGTCTACCAAAGGCTTAATAGGATTATTATAAGTATTTTTTGAAAATAATTAGTCAGTTTTTAGGTTTTTATGTTAAATTTATATATTACATATTTATGTATTTATTTACATTACATATTTATATATTTATTTATTTCATATAGGTACTTTTTGCAGTGATTATACTTTCATATACTTAGTTGTGATTGTAAGCACTACGGTTGTATTCACTGACTCCCAAGATACAGGTGTCCAACCTAGTTCGGGAGTTAGAGAACTATTATGTTAAATTTGCATTCACTAAAAATATGTAAAAAATATATATTGTATCTTCATTTAAATGTAATTCTGAAGAAAATAGATAAACACAAATGATAAACACAAATGCTTATCAACAATTATTTACGCATTCAGTTATAGTGACAAACCAACCACAAGTAAATTTTATTTATGCAACGTGCAAACGATACTTCGAGTGATCCCTTTGTTGGGCTACAAATACCGCCTGATGATTTCGTTGATTACTGTGATGAACTAGAAACCCATTTTAGGCAGCAGTTTTGTACGTTCGTTGGAAACAATATTTCAGAAAAGATATTCAACGTACTAAGCAAAATAGAATTTAAGACACGGCCATGCTTATGCTTCCCACAAACATTTATGCTCAAATTGTTAATACGCATGCGAATAAATTACATAGTTAAATTTAATAATAGAAAACTAAAACATCTAAAAACAAAATATCACGTAAATATCTGGCTGTGCAACACGTGTAAATAAATCATTGCATAATAATAACGTTTGTTTCATTTTCCATTTTGTGACAACCCTGGCACATCCGCGCGTGACAGCGTAAGTACTTACACGAGTGGCGGCGTCGCCCGACATCAAAGGCGCTTCACTACTGTAGGGAATATATTATATTGTAATACTGTGGTATATCTTTACATAAAGTCTTACTTCTGGTGACAAGAAACACCATTTAAAAAGGAAATACATAAAATCATACAAGTATGTCTAAATGAATCAAACATTAACACCATTTATACAACCGCCATTCGCAGGTGGTTGTATAAATGGTGTTGCCGGTTGTATGATCAATACCAGAAACCTTCGCTCGTTTATGATTAATTAATCTAAATTTTCACATAATTAAACCGCGCCGTAAACGGCAGAACTCATAAATCTTCACCTGAAAGGCGTCTTCGTTCCTATTGCCAATTAACGTTTGAATGCGGAAAACAAGAAAGTATAATTTAATTTATATTACTTCGGAAGACAATATTACGACTTACATTATTGTTTTAGGAATGTCTGTTTCTATAAAAACTTAGATGTTTTAAAAATATTTTTATTTCATTCACAAAAGATAACTGTAATAATTAAGATATTATATACATAATAGTTGTACCTAACTATAAGAGACTAGAACTAGAAAGTAATAGAATAGAAAAAAAAGTCGCAAATTCGCCAAAAGAGACGGAAAACCAAGATAAACAGCATTTAATTAGCTAAATATACTTGCTCTAACAGTTATTGAAAACATATTAAGGAGCCCTATATGTACTAGACGACAAACCTGTGAAATCCTGCCGGCCTATTCCAAGGGGGCTCCAGAGTGGAGGGCTATTGTACGTTTAGAAAAATATTTAAAGACATGGTACGAGTATATAGTTATAAGCTAATACAAACGCGTGTTCGGCTTCATTTGAAAATTGAAGAGAGACTAAGCTTGTCATCTTTCCTTTTGCAAGTTATGAAACGTCATTGCCGTTCTCATAATAAATTATGGTAGAGATATTGTAATTCCTCTGAATAAAACATTAGTAACTTATGTAAATATAAA
This sequence comes from Synanthedon andrenaeformis, assembly GCA_936446665.2. NCBI lineage: Eukaryota > Metazoa > Arthropoda > Insecta > Lepidoptera > Sesiidae > Synanthedon > Synanthedon andrenaeformis. The sequence continues at coordinate 2,718,495 of OW387781.2, read as the reverse complement.
AATAATATATTAGTATGCCGGCAGCCTTTCTGTATACGAAATGTTTATCCCACAAAACTTTGGGTCTATTTCATACTATGAACTCTGAGGTCTCGTTTAAGTAGTCTATTTGACACGTAATTATTAGTATTTCTATCAGAGTATGGATGTTATTGACACAGTTTAAAATACAATACACAGAAATGAAAAAAATAAAAATAAAAGCTAGATAGATTTTCATTGGTTTTTCTAATTATTAGGTACCTATTCGCTGATGATACAATATTCTTTTAAATAGGAGAGTTTAAATAATATGCGTAGTTTAGAAATTACCAGAAATTACAATAATTTGTTCATAAAAATCATCAAATCAATTGAAATTCATTCTACCGGATTCTGTTAGCTGCATTTATTGGTTATGTCAGAACCAGTCAAAGATATTATTTGTACTTTTTTAACACTATGTAATCCTATGTTTGAAATAAAATTAAAATGCAACATTAAATTTTACTGTACAATTCCAAAAGCTCACAAAAAGAAATACTCTTATTTGATATTCGATTGTGAAAAATAATGTCACAGATATTGTACGAAATGATTATAGAAAATAACTCAACTGCAGAAGTCTATGTTCAATTTATGGAATGTAAACGAAATGGGGAATTGCACTGCAATCAAATGCTCATTCGCTCTGCAAATGTTCAGGAATGAATTCCGGTTTGCGCTAGTCGAGCGAATGACGATTTCTTCCTGGAAACATTAGTAATGTGAAAAGCAGTGGGTAAAGTTTCCGATTTATGAAAAAAATGTGTAATATACAATATATTTTTTATAGGTCTATTATTGAGGTTATATTAATTGAAGTCCATTATTAATTTATAATTATTAATTATAAATTATTGAGTTCTATGGGTCGTTATCGTCTGTTTTTATACACCGAACATTTTACAGATAATTTGGGCACGTTGCAGATATCAACTACAGCAATTTAGTCAGAAAATGACATATTTATGAAACACAGTTTTATGGTTACTTCGTCTTAAATATATCTAGAATAAATTATAATATAACTGAGGCATATTTTTCAACATCTGCATCCGAAATGCCTAAAGGATGCCTTTATTTACTAAGTACAGTTTTTCATTACTGCCAATGGGTACGTCTATCAGGCTAAATGGCTAAGACTTTTTGGAAAGAGACAGAGGCATCAACTTTAATATAAAATGCTGTCCACGTTCACTTGTAAGTGTAAATAACACATTCAAGTCAAAGAAGCTCATATTAATGTCACGTTTATTGACGACCACTAAACCTTTTATTGTTGAAACCAATAAAGTTGGCAAGTATCAAGGTTCACAACATATGTAACTTGTTGTTACAATAGCACATAAAAGAGATTTAAAACGTTTTATATATAGAATATCAATCGTGTTAATTTTTTTTACTGTCCCAGTTAATTGTCCTTAAAACCGATTATCGAATAATGACAAGGACATGGTTTATTTATTTAATCAAACTTCACTGACGCTGAAATTGTGATGATCGTCATAATGTAGGCTTTTTTAAATTTGGAATGTATTAAAAATTAAACATTTATTATGTTTAGTTGTTGTCAAGCTGAACTGTATAAAAATATGGAGAAAGTTGTCAGTGCGTTGAACAATAGTTATAAAAAAAATGAATTGAAAAATACAGTGCAATATATATATTTCATAGTTATTCAAAGTTTAACTACTGTGACATTTAGATAATGTGTTTGATAACTTCCGCACACGAGCGAATGCATCTTTGGAGTACTCTTGGAAAAATAAAAGGTATAAAATGAGCTCATGTTCTTAATTTACTTTGTAATTGAGTTCACATGTGGAGTTTTAGTCTTTGACTAAGCGAGTAATATTATAATGATTAAACTACGTACCGCTTTCTTGTTGCGTTTATGTCACAATTAGTGCGAGTATAATCACAATAAGTTTTTATTTAATTTTTAAAGGTTATTTCTCCACTTTATTGGTAAGTAGCTACCGTTGCCTATACACATACAACGCCACAGGTGCTGCAAGTGAGTTGCCGACCATAGGATTGAGGATAAGAGATTAGTAATGGACGGGGAGATGGGCTCTGGCATCCCTTACTCACTCACTAAACACAACAGCACACATGTTGTTATTCCAATGTGGTCTTCTGTAAGGGGGTAGTTATTGCCGCCAGACGGGCTGCGAAATTACTGCGAAATGACCGGTCTGGTCACTACTTTTCAAATTGAGACCAAAGCCAACTTTGACGGACCTTGGCGGAAATAGAACCCGGGCCCCTGGGACAAAGCGTTAAGGCAGGCGCCCTAACTGCTCATCCAAGGGGGTTGTCAACATAACGTTACGGTTACTGATGTTACTTAGCTGTAATTATATACAGGGTGGAAAAATAAGTCGGGCCCTGGAGAGAAACTACCTTAAATCTTTAAGCTAGCTCATTTTACATAAAGGAGACATTCCTTTATTTTTAAAAAGAAACAAAACTGCATTCAAAGATTTTTTAAAACTCGCTTGGCTCGCCCGGGACTCGAACCAACTAAAATTAATAAAAACAAACACTCGCTGTTTTATTATACTAATCGATAGGATTATTATTTAGGATAAAATTTCTCTAACAAACATTTGGTCTTACTCTCGTCTGTCGTACAAGATATCCATGAAGAATACCTATTTAGTACACAAGTTCTTTAATGAACGTAATGTAAAAAATGTTATTTATGAAACCTGTTATGACACCGTGCAAGAGCTAAGGGTTGTAGAAAATGTTATTAGGGGCATACACCACAACACTGCTGAAGGCTACAAGAAATGAATTTCAACGGAGACTAAATTTGTGTATCCGGAACGAGGGGGTTCATTTCGAACAATTTTTCAGTTAAATAATTTAAGTGTAACAAATTGATAACAAAATAAAGTTAATGTTAGGTTTTACGATCATTTTTATTTTTAAGACCAAATGTTTGTTAGAGAAATTTTATCCTAAATAATAATCCTATCGATTAGTATAATAAAACAGCGAGTGTTTGTTTTTTTTAATTTTAGTTGGTTCGAGTACCGGGCGAGCCAAGCGAGTTTTAAAAAATCTTTGAATGCAGTTGTGTTTCTTTTTAAAAACAAAGGAATGTATCCTTTATGTAAAAGGAGCTAGCTTAAAGATTTAAGGTAGTTTCCCTCCAGGGCCCGACTTATTTTTCCACCCTGTATAAAAGTAAAATAATATAAAAATTACAGTGCCAAGAATTAAGCATACTTATTGATAAAACAAATTTGCATTTGTAAGAAAACCAGTAACAAACTAAAATTCAAAAAGCAGAGCACAGATAAAATGTACAGTACAATAATAGATGGCGCTACTAGTTTATTTGATGTCCATTATTCTAACACTTACCAATATTTGTCTTAATTTATTATGCATAATTTCACCCAATTAGCTCATCTAATTGACATTGGTTAGCTAATGTGTCGGATAAAAAGGTCAGCTAATTTACTTTATGTTACTTTAAGCATCTATAACATTAAATTGTAACAATAATGTTATAAATAATTAAATAAATAAGCCAGAAAAAGAATGTTCATTGGATTTAAGGCAAAACATTCTCTAGATGTTTGGATAAATGCTAATCTAACTTGTTCAAGTTAATAAAACTTTGCTTGTTTCGTATTTCGCATGAACATATTTAGGAAGGCATGAATAATAATTTTCTGAAAATAGGTCGCAATATCTTTGGGGACGCAAAATCGAATCACATATTCATGTTGCTTCTTACGTGATTTTTTTTTTGTTGTACCAACGAATATGTGTAGAAATGTAATGGAATGTAGACATGAAATGATACCTATATTTTTTAAGTTTTAATGAATGGTAGCCATATTTTTGCCTAAAAATTCTCGAGTAGAGACCGCGGCAGGCAATCACTAATAAATCATTATTTATACATGTTTGTTTCTGCGCTGACTGCTTCTAGATCACCCAATGGATTATGATACGGTTTTCAACAATGGAAAAGAGAAATATTGGAGAAGGGTTTGTTTGTGTGTAAGCATGTGATTTTCAGAAAATCTGACCCATGCGAGGTAGCATACGGGTCGCTAGTATTATTATTAAAACGATTGTTAATTGTTTCCCTAAAACCATTAATCATAAAAAAATCTCTAATTAAGAAACCAGTACAACAAATAAACTATGATACTGGAAGGTAAGTCTATAAAATGAATAATCCGCTGGCTTCATATTTCACAATATTCGAAGCGTAGTATACAAACACGACGTCATAAATAGAAAAACGAATCTATTACGATATGATACGATCATTATTCTTAGTTTGTGTAGACGTCTGAAGAGAAATGGTAATGCAAAGGGCGTGACATTTGCGTAAAACTTATATTGTCAATGGCATTCAGTAAGCATTCAGTGCCTTATTTTGATGCCAATAAGGTCTAATACTGTGCAACCTAATGAAAAATAAATGTAAATGTGTCTTCATAAAATAATTTCAGAAATGTAGTTTGATTTGAATAAAATGAAACCAACTTACGACTGTAAAATGGCTATGATTTGAATGCATTTTGTAGTTTTTTTAAATTTTTTTTTAATAAGTGACAGTGATATAAAACTTTATACAGAGAACAGCAAACAAATAGTGATAATTTTGATAGTGGATGTGTGTATTATGATAGTATTTGATAGTGGACTCCAAAACCGATCCGACCGATTTTGATGAAATTTTTTAGGCAATCTACAGTTTCTCCTAGCGCACGACTTCGTCCGCGTTGAAAAATATTAAGTAGCCTATCCTGTGTCCCATACGTCCAAATGTTTATCTACCAAGTTTCATGAAAATTAGTTAATTCGTTTCAGAGTTATGGAGGAACATACATACATACAGAAAAAAATTCTAAAAATGGTCAATTTAGTTTCAGTATCATGTATAGAGCCTATAAACACGATATCTCTGAAAACAAAGTAACTTACTCCATGACCTACTTTTACAGATTTATTATTAGTATTGATTTATCTAACACATAATTCTACACAATATGATAACAATGTCTGTTAGACCTGTATTAGGTTTGTCTAGACATTTTATTCCACGTCATGACAAAATTACTGTAATAGTTATCACATTATGACAAGATTACAATTAATGATTATGTGAAGTTTAGAAGTTTTTTCAATGACTGACAAAAATATATGAGCAATAAAGACTGAATAAATGTTTTAACACCTAAGAAATTCGGACACATAAGCTAGTTAAAATTTACTATATCGTTATAGCTATACTACAGCTACAATTTTTACTTTTATAATGGTCTATTGTTATGTGACTTAACAGCGATGTTAAATACTAAAATAGTATGGTGAAATCACGCCTAAGTATTCCATGCAACGATTAAGTTATCCGATTTGTCTCCATAATATAGGAAGGAAAGGATCCAATTAAACTATGCGTGCTTAGTTTCAGGTACAAAGTGTACCTGAATACTATAGTACCGCAGTGCTGTAAGCCATTCCCTACAATTTGGTTAATCGCCTCGCACAGCTAAAGCCAAAACCACAGTAACATGAATACGAAGTAGAATACCTAACCGGAATATAAAGGGTGATTTTTTAGCAATTTTCTTTTTGGCCACACTGATTTTGACAGCTCACGCGAGTTTCGTGTCTTGCGTCACTGTCAACCATGGTCAGTTTGGTCTATAATTTAACCATGAATCTACTTACAAACGAACAACGCTTGCAAATTATTGAATTTTATTATCAAAATTCATGCTCGGTTAAGAAAGTGCATCGCGCACTTCTTCCATTTTATGGTCAGTTTGGTCGACCTACTGAGGCGGCTATTCGGGCTCTTGTGAATAAATTTCGCACCAAATTCACATTATTGGACATTAAACCACCAACACGCATACGTAAAGTGCGGACAGAGGAAAGTATCGCAGCTGTATCCGCCAGTGTTAGTGACGACCGTGAATTATCGATTCGGCGCCGTTCGCAGCAATTGGGCCTCTGTTACTCCACTACGTGGAAAATTTTGCGGAAGGATTTGTGTGTGAAGCCTTTTAAAATACAGCTGGTACAAGAATTGAAGTCGAACGACCTACCACAACGGCGAATTTTTGGTGAATGGGCGCTGGAAAAGTTGGATGAAGATCCACTTTTTTATCGAAAAATTGTGTTCAGCGACGAAGCTCATTTCTGGTTGAATGGATACGTGAACAAGCAAAATTGCCGTATTTGGAGTGAAGAGCAGCCAGAAGCATTGCAAGAACTACCAATTCATCCAGGAAAAGTCACTGTTTGGTGTGGATTATGGGCTGGCGGCATCATTGGGCCGTATTTCTTCAAAGACGACGAAGGCCGTAACGTTACTGTGAATGGCGAGCGCTACCGTGCGATGATTACAAACTTTTTTTTGCCCAAAATGGAAGAGCTGGACTTGCATGACATGTGGTTTCAACAAGACGGTGCCACATGCCACACAGCACGCGAAACAATGGCCCAATTGAGAGGCGAGTTCGGTGAGCAGTTTATCTCACGTTTGGGGCCGGTCAATTGGCCGCCTAGATCGTGTGATTTAACGCCTCTAGACTATTTTTTGTGGGGCTATGTTAAGGCTCATGTCTATAGCAACAAGCCCGCTTCGATTGACGCACTAGAAGAGAATATTGAAGAATTTATTCGTGAGATACCGGCCGATATGTTGGAGAGAGTATGTAAAAATTGGACTCGGCGTATGGATCATTTAAAGCGCAGCCGCGGCCAACATTTACATGAAATAATCTTCAAACATTAAATTATATCGATCGTTCTATCGCCTCAAATAAAGATTTCATAAATGTTTCTGAATTTTATGTGTTTTTTTCGAAAATTAAATCCGATAGCTCTTAAAAAATCACCCTTTATTAAGGAATTATGATTGTGGTCACTTATACTTTGTGGTCTCAAATTAATTTCTATAAGAATCGATGGTCGACATGAATACATAAAATATTCTCAAAGAACAACCCTAATTTTATCATTATGAAATTTTTCCTTGAATTTTTTTTCTCTTTATTAGGAAACAGTCATTATAATTTTTTTTACAATATACATAAATATTTAAAGACTTAGAGTTCCATACACAAAATAAATATTAAACAAAACAATATTATTTTATAGCTTCCGAAAGCCCTTATGAAGCGAATATAGTTAGTAGATTCAGCAGCAAAAGTAGCAGCAGCAGGAAAAAACACCCTGCTTGAAGAATTTTCGAGTGCGGTTTGGCATGATCTCGCGCTCCCTCTTTCGTGCAGCTGTTTCCAATGTTAAGATAGCCTTGATGGTCGTCAACCTTCGTTGAAAAGTGGCACTTTAATAAGAAGATAGGTTTTATAACTTATCGTATTTTAGTGACAAAAACATAAGATTAACATCACCGTAATTCTAAATGGCAGTCTGTTGTGCTGTTGTAACAAATTGGCTACTGTTTGTTCTAAATACGGTGGCGACAAATGGGGTGGAATTTGGGTGTAGAGGGTGACGCTGCGTGACTCCGTATAAAGTTAGACCGAATTACATCAGCACTCGGCTCTAGTACTATTGTACGGTAATTCGCATCTAAGTTGTGCGATAAAGGTAGGCGCCATGATTGCACTGTTACGTAAGTATAGAATTGAAGAAAAATGTTGGAAGTGAACTTTTGAATACTTAATGAAATAAGTATTGTTGACACTTTATTATTAATTTTAGAGCTTAAGAAAAATGTGATTTATTACATTACTCATTTGGTATATAATCTAGAAACTTTTTAACGGTTCATTACTTATGGGTCAATGAATTTCATATGAACTTAAAAAAAATAAAAAGACGATTTTATTTCGATTTAACAAAAAATATAAAAGATGAAGTTTTACATTATTTACGATATATTATTATATATTAAATGAAATAAAGCGAAATCATTATAGGTAACAAGGAAAAATTCAATAAAGAATAGAATTATTTTTTTTTTCATAATATACAGTTTCACATGAAGCAACGTTATTTAGTTTCTTTACCTCAATACAGGCCAGACAGCAATTATTATACTTTATACGTTCAAAATGTGGTACGTTAACAACTTGTTACCATTTGCTGCGACCTAACTTACCTACAGTCTTATAGTTATTATATTACGGAGTAACATTCACCTTTTAAAACTTCCCCGTGGCTCTGCGATTGCTGTTCATAAACCAGTGGCGCATTACCGAGCGGTTCGGCTTTTGTGCTTTTCAAAATAAAAATTAGGTAGTAATAAAATGTTTGTGCAATTTGTTAAGGCCAGTGGCTTACTAGGAAATCAAAGCGTCACGTGTTTATCTTGCTACTTTCCGTTTATCAATAGTCCAGGAAAATTTAATCACAAATCAAAATTTTAGATCCTTAGGGGAATTTTTGATATGTTACTAGAATATAATGTAATATCGATGCGTGAAAGAAATTTTCGAATCCAACTTGTAGAGGGGAGAAAAAAACTCAAATCATACAAAAATGGTAAGTTACAAATAAAGTTTCAAACAAATATTGTAGAGAATTTAATTTTATATAAAAAAAAATATATATAACTTTTATACTAAAAATAAAATTTACAGTCGGAGGTTAGAAGATAAGGGTTGATTCTTTTTGACTCACTGTGATTTTTTAAAAATTCACCAATCAACTCTATATCTTTTATTTTAACTTTAGCAAAATAAGTTATCTAACCATTTTATTTTTATCTCAATTAAAAAAAAAGTCTAAATGAGAATATATGATTTACGTTATCAAAACAATTCGTGGAGCACAATAAACAATAATCCGTATAGCAAATCTCGTTAACCTTAGGCTTAGTTAGTGGCGCGAATTAGTGACAAAATGTAGATAACTTTTTAATTCAAAAAAGCCCAATACGAATCTCAAAAAATATTGTGTTTTGCTGAAACACCATGATTTGCATAACTCCAATATCGATCACTACTTACGAGACATCCTATATAATACATATTATAAAGCCCCGTCACACACGTAGCTATAATATACATATATTAATATACCGTGCTATAATAATATATATTACGATATACGTTGGTGACATCATAGAATCTCCAATATTTGTATAGAAAATATATCGTAACATAATAGCATTGCTAGAATTTATATTAAAATATATTATAGCTACGTGAGTGACGGGCTTAATACTTATAGTATTATAGGAACATATTAGTATAGCATAAATAATGCAACGACAATTTAACGCAAGTATAGTAATTATTACATCAAATTGTTTCAGTAATTACCTTAAATGGCGTTAATAAATAACTTTTCAGGTGTTGTTCGAAACTAAGAATAGCTATTGAACAATTTACGATAGAAGAAATACGGGCCAACTCCCATCGCATACAGTGTTTAGCCGAGCACATAATCGCTCCATTGCGTGATACGTATTCGGGTCATATTTTTATTTTAGCTTTAATTATATTTATTGGGCGACTCGGACCGTTCTTTATGAGTATTGTAATAAACCCAAGTCTTTATTTATTGCGGTAAGTAACTTTCACAATTTCCGAAAGTTGTAAAGGGAATTCTCCACTACACGGTTATAGACTATTATAAATTTTATTTCATTATTGTTGCAAGGAGAATTAGTAACATTGAAACTTTTCGCCGAGTAGACAATTATTATGAATTATGTGATGTAATTGGAAAAGTTTGCGCTCATTAAAACGAGGGGGATGATTGCAGCTATTTTAGTGTTCGACTTTGGGAAACTTTACTAATCTGTCCTTTGTTTCTGTTTTGTAACAGATCAGTAATGTTGGTGCCGTTTATTATGGTAACTATATGAAGTATTTAAGTTAATTGGAACTAACGATGGATTATTGCACTTGGTACCCAAGAGTTTGTTCCCAAGTGAAGTCGCCTAATTTCGCATCTTATTTATTTTTACACATTTGTACCCAAAATCGAGAAACCAGGAAAAATATAATTTCATGAACATGTATTTTGTCATATTGCATTAATGGAAAATTCTTTAAATATCTGTGTGCTATCCCCACTTATATTCGTTATACATTGTTTTGCTTCTGTACCTATGACATATAAAAGAAACTGCAGCGAATATATTGGATATTGAGTAAAACTTAGCCTCCTACCCATTATAATCCATGGAAATCGTATCAAACAAGCGGCGTTTACTTACATCAAATTTTATATGTTGGTAGTAATGAAATGGTAATGACTAATCCAAATTTTCCACCTCGAAAGCCTTACGGATCAGGAACCATCAGGTCTATGTATATTAAAATTATCTCATTTTATTGAAAATTTAGTGCACTTTAATAACTTATGATAACTTTTATCATAAACCCATAGTGGTCAAAATTGTCGAAAACTAAAAACCACTGTAAAACATCAATTTTATTAGACATTTTGCAAACCTTTGAATAACCGTATCTTTAAAATAATTTGGCCTACCAAGACTAAATTATCCTCATTCAATTACAAATTTAATGTAATTAAAAAGTATGCACAGTGACTTTTGCGGTAGCACAGGTACATGGTAGTAAAAATCGACAAAAACTGAAAAAAAACTTAAATTTTAATGAATTTAACAATGATCCGTAACTCAATCGAGGTGGAAAATTTGGATTTGTCATGACCATCTCATCAGTAGGTACCAACATATAAAAAAATCAGAACTACCTTATTTGATGTAAGGTAAATGATACCAATTCCATGGATTATTAATATGATATTTTTTTAACGGCTTCAAGATATTCCATTTATAAAAGATTCGTTATTTAGGGACGAACATTTTAACCCGTAAACAGAATAGAATTTTGGATAAAGGTTGTCTTTAAACCTTACCCACTTGGATATTTAGATATATTTCATTACTTTTATACAGAAAAGGAAAATATATTTTCTGAACAAAAATCCCATCTGCGCGTCTTTTCTAACCATTATTTTTATTTTATAGTAATCAAAGAGAACCTATGAAACAAGTTAAACTATATAAAATTATTTAGCATATTTCTTGTTAAGTAAGTACAACAGTAATAAGTATAGTTCTTTAATAATTCCTTGCATTTTTTAGCAATTCTTTGAGCGCATTTCTTGCAGTTTATCCGGGATTACATGCGGCAACGGGAGAGTACGTGCTTGCTTCAACCACTCTCCTAGAGATTAGCTAATCCACGGCAGCCCGGGGTAATGTCTTCAACTTTATATAGAAAACTTTATATACTTAGCACCTATTATTGTTTAGAAAAATCTTTACTTACAATTTATAATTTTAAAATTTAACAAGATATTTTGACTATGGTCTTCTTTAAGTTACTGCCAGCAGTAGCAATGCACATGGAATTTTGTGATCGAAAACTGGGCAACCCTCTCGCCTGCAGAAATCGCCCCTTACTAAAGACACTGTAAAAATGACTGTGATGTTGTCTTACGTTGCGTGAACAATGGATGCCAAAATACATTCCACTATCCCCTACAAATTAACCTTTGTCCTAGGTCGGCAGCGAACTTTAACATTGCATCACTTTTGTACTCAGCGACTACGAAGTATTAAGAATATATATCGTACATTACATTTACCTACATTACATTTATAAAATATTGCTATTTTTTTTTTATTTAAGGGATCCGCCTTCCTTCCTTTTTATTTAAGAGGGTATCTTTTAAATAAAAAGGAAATGTAGATAATTATTTTTAATAACAAACTAGCGGTCCGCTCCCAGCTTCGCCCGGGGTGCATTTTTTTTTTAAGTAAAAACCTTCCCTGATTATCCCTCTATCCACGAGTGAAAACAGAATTAAAATCGGCCCACCCGTTCTCGAGTTTTGCGCTTAGCAACACATTTAGGGATTCATTTTTATATTATTGAAGATGTATCAAAGTAAAAATGTTCCCTGTAAAATAAATAAACAGGGGAAATATACAGCGCCCTCTGGGCATTTTCGATAGATAGAATTACTCTGTTCATTCAATTATTCATCAGAGCTGCAAGGAACCCTTGGGGTAGAACTAAAATATAGGTATTGGTTATTTAGTTTGAAATATTTTAAATGCCCAAATTAAGTAATATCCAGTCATTATAGAAATTTGCAACAATTTTTGAATTTATTGTTCAATGTTATTGTTATGTCTTTCTGATATTAACACGTGTGGTATAGGTTCAAATAAAATACTTACAAATAGTTAGTTCAATATTTTTATGTCTTAAATATCTACAAAACAAGCCTATGAAGTCTGATTTCTCTACTTATTTTCAACTACATTATGTCAGCAAACAAATTAAAAAAAAAGTTCTAGTCTTTCACAATGATGTTGGTGACGTGTCAAGTAAGAACTGTGTTTTTAATTTAGCATTTTTTTTAAAAGTTCATCTATGTGTGAGTTTTCGTCCCAATCACTCCAGCGGTTAATACGAAAAAAAAAAACAGACTGCATTTACATAATTCTAGTAATATTAATCAAGTTGCTAAGGACATTATGTCGTCAATAAAAACACTGGAAATAAAAATGTGAACGTGGCTTGATTATAGACGGAGGGTCGCAACTCCAGGGAGTCGTTCGAGACAATTTCGATAAATATACTCCAGGGACGGCCTTGGTTTGAACAATTTATATGAGTCTGCTATAATATAGTGGTATAATATACTCAACTATGCCTTAATTTTGTTAAAACTAATTAATATAAGCATCTTCCTAGTGAGCAAGATAAATTTTCATGTCACACACCAATGATGCTAGCTAACAAATTGACGTTATCGATATGAGAGATTACGTAACAAGTAAGCAGTTGGAACTCGCTTTCATGCGTTCATCGATAGTACATGTTTAATATTTTTTTATGTTAAAGTTGGCAGACAGGCTGACGGTCTACTTATTGGTAGGTTGCTACCATCTCCTATAACACAAGCAACATTACATGTGCTGCAACTACGCTGTCGACTACAGTAGGATTAAGAGGAAGGTTAGGGAATTGGTTTGAAAAATCATATTTTGCAAATAGACCAACCATTTACATAATCCGATGGGTCGCAGGGCCCGATGTGGGTCGGTACAGGCCTTTGCTCGTCCAATCGGATTGGTTTGCTGGGGACCAACAAGGGCCATGTTACCCGAGTGCTCCGAGCGGGCTACGTTCAGCGGAGCTCGTGGCGGAGCGCACCATATAAGAACGAGTGATAAACATTTGAAAGTTGTCTAGTCTGGATAATAGTGGTAGAGCACATAGCGTTTCGCATTAGGGCAGCCCTAGCGACAGTAACAACCCCCTTAAAGAAAACCACCGTCAAATAACACCATGGAGTGTGCACTGTTGCGCTTCCGTGAGCGAGTAAGGGATGTCAGACCATTTTTTTCCTAATCTCTTATTGTTAACCCTTATGACAGGCAGCGCACTTTCAGCTACTGTAGCGTTGCGTTATATGTAACGGTAGCCACTTACCATCAAGTGGACCGTCAGTCTTTTCGAAAAAGCATTATTAAGAAAATTATTAGAACAAAATAATTATTGGATCATATTAATAAAGTATCCCAACTCACTATGTCAATTTTATGAAAATAAATTTAAGTTAAAGAAGCACAAAGAATTGGTTCCTTTAATTTTAAGAAATAATTCCTAAAATTATTCTGTCTGGCTAAGTTGACGTACTGTTTGTCATTAACTGTGGAACAGTCAATTACGGTCCCAAATAATATGATTGTAATTAAAGTCACATGACAGTAATTAGTTTGTTCGCAATTATTTTAATTGAATTACCAACAATAGTGACAATTATAGTTTTAAAAATAATCACAATTACTTTTTTTAGGTAGATGGGGTATTATTATCTTGCCCTAAAGTCGTAAATTTTTTATTAGGACTAGGAAACGAAAACATCATTTCTATTTATTTTAACTTAAACAAAAAAAAATTTTTTGAATGTCAGCACAATCGCGCAGAGTGACGTCACATGCTGACGTAATTATTTTCGTAACAGATGCACAGATTTTAATTTAAAATACTGTTTTCACTTATGGACAGAAGGATAAACGAGGAAGTTCTGTGAATAAAAGCTGGGAGCGGGTTTCTAATATGATATATTAATAGTAGAAGATATCTTCTATAAAAATATAAATGAACTCTTATAATAACGTCTATAGAATGTAGATCAACAATTTGCATTTGTTGGTCTCAAAAACTTGTCTTATTTGCGTAAAATGTTTCACATGGAAGATTAATGAATTCTTTAACAACATAATATACTCATTTGTAACTAGCTGGTAAGCGCTGTGGTTTGTTTTTTGAAAATCCCACAGAAACCTAACATGTCGTGCAAGCCGGTGGTGCTAAGGGCCCGAAACGCATTTTATCAGAATAAAAAGTATTCTATAGTTTAATCTAGGTAGTCATCAATACATCAGTAAAAACCGCATTCAAATCGGTTAAGCCGTTTCTGAGATTAGCGTGCACAAACGCACTGACAAATAGACAAAAATTCTACAACATATTTTGTTGACGGTCGATATCAGAAATAAAACGTTGACAAATTCTTTTTTGAAAAAAATAAAAAATAATGTATAGACACAGCTCGTTTATGATTTTATTATACGTATAGATTATATAAACGGCCGCCTTTCTTCTATATTATGTAAGTTTAAATAAGCAGATATAGTTGTGACGTCAACAATGTATATTTGAAATTGGAATACGAGTGTCCGAACATTCTCATATTTTATTCACTGGGTGTATTTCTGTCTCGACCTCGCTCAGTAAACGAAAAGTTGTTTGGTGAATAGCCCAAAAATGTATTTTACTTTAAAACTCTATTCACAATGTAAACTGGCGTCGACGTAAAAATATTTGGATGACAACCAAAATATGTTTGAACCGCTAACACCGGAGCTCATTTGGAACGACACGACAAAAAAAAAAAGAAAACGAAATACGAGGACTTCGCACATTGATATTCCGCATTTCTTTTGTGGGGGGTGTAATTTAATAATTCTATTATTATCCCTTTCGTTTTCGTGTTGAATATTCACAGAGTTTAGGGACGAAGTTTTGTGGGCTTGTTAAAAACACAATTCGGATGATCCGCGCTTCTTTTTAATGCACAATAACAGTCTTTTGTTATATTTTCTGAAAATACAACCTAATTTTTAGATGCATGTTATAACGTTACATTTTTAGAAACATGTTACAAAATTATTTTAGGTAATTATACTAAACTTGTTTTTTAAGTGGTGGCTTTTTGTAGTTCACAAATTTCACTTAACACAATATTTGTGTTGTTTGAAACTTAATATCAACTAATGAAATTCGAGCCTGCAATATGCAATGACTTTTAGATTTATTTTCTATACTCCGTTTTCCTCATATCCTATACAAACATGAGGCGCTCGTAGTTATGAAGTTCTTCGAGAACGTTGCGCGTGACTTGAATGCGAACTGTATTTTTCTATACGTTTTTCTGCTCTGAGCACGACCGAATTCGCAAATAATAAAAATTGATTTATTATGTGCGTCTGTTTCTGAATGGCTTACGTTTTTTGTTGTAGCTAAAGTTAAGAACAATATAATATGTATGTTGCAATAGTTTTATGAATTATCATAAAGCGCCACACACACAGGCGTGGCCTGCGGCCATTTATTATTTTAAACTTTTTTAACTAGATTTTAAATTCAATCAGGTTACACAATCGCAATTTGAAGCGGGCAGGCTCGGGCGCAGTCGGGTGGCCTATGTCCGCCACCTTCCCCCATAATCGGGACCTGCGGTAGTCTTTGGGGAGACTAACGCCCGTCGTGAGGTTCCCGAAATGGCCGGCGTACCTACGACTTTCGGGTACGCCGTGGTTCCGACAGGGAGCGTAGCCCTCCCCGCCCTGAACAGCCGTTGTGGGTAGCGGATGTCGTGTCATAATGTTCCAGCGACCCCGCCCATCTACGGCCGGGCTAGAAACCCTTTGGGTTTTAGCAGGTAGGAGTCCGGCATAATCCCGCAACATTCTCTACGTTGCCGAGTATCTACGAGGATTGCCCAATTTTAAAAAAAGGGTACTAGGTTCGATTCCTGGCAGGGCCAACTTTGGAAATTAACTTTTCGAAATTGGCTCTAGTCTATATCTGGCAAGTAGTGGCAGGGCACATTGCGTTTCGCAGTCATTTGGGCAGCCTGTCATGGCGACAGTAAATAACATACAGAAGACCACGGTGAAATAATAGCATGTGTGCTGTTTTGTTTCGGTGAATGAGTAAGACATGCCAGAGCTCATTTCCATATTATTTCTAACCCCTTATCCTTAATCCTACTATGGTTGGCAGCGCATTGTCATCGTTGTCTGAAACGAAACAAAAAAAAATCCACCCACAAATACACTGGACTGCAAAGAAAAAGGGTCGGTTAGAATATCTTCAATATCTTCAAAAGTACCTGACCTAGCTTTTATGAAATAAAGACTAAATTAAATCTAAACTAAATTATTTTTATTTTTATTTAAGCACATTAAAATATTCTTTAATTTAGTCTTCATTTCATAAAGCTAGGTCAGGTACTCTTGAAGATATTGAAGACTAATACACTGGACCGCAAAGAAAAAGGGTCGGTTACCTTTTTCTTTGCGATCTAGCGTATTATTTTCGTTTATTTAATTTTAGAAGATTTACTGGCACACAATTTTAAAAGCACATAAATTTTATTGATGTATCAGAAATGGACCATGAATTATTAATAATCAAATATATTATTGTTAGTATTGGTTGCGGATCCATTTCCGATTGTTACTTATTACTTGTAATCCAAATTGTTTGGCACATTAGCGTTGTAATTAATTAGCTCATATTTCAAACTAGCGTGTGATAATAGATTTATTGGAATCTATTATTCACTTGTGTTCGCCAAAATCTTTGTTTACGTACAAATTTTATTATTTTTGAATAACGCCCTAAATAATTACGAAATAAATCGAAGAAAAATAAGCGTTTAAATATTCGATGAATAATCCTTTACCTCCCAATGATAATTACATCAAATTAGGTTCAACTTTTTGGAGTTTAAGCGTGACATATAAAACACAGACAATAAACTAGAAACGCATGTTTAGCGTTATTGAAAGACGATATTGTTATAGCATACCAATCATAGTCTTAAGACTGAAAACATTACTGCTCCCATTACATATAATTTATCGTTAGAAATATTATAAAAAAAATGATTTTTTATTTGTCATTGCAGACGAATAAACGAGAAAAATATCAACAAAAATTAAAAAGTCGGTGTAAAGCTTAGTTTCCTTTTAAACAAGAAGGACAAAGCTGTATCCAATGAATGCAATCCAATGCATTACGGTCCATGCGATTTTAACACAGCCTCAGCTAATATATACTCATATATTTTGAACAGATCTATTTAATCTAATTATCGTCTTACGGTATCATATTTTGAGGGCAACTCGATTTTGATCGATGTTTATATTAGTCAAATACGCACATATGTTGTATCCAAAAGGGCTTTTAGAGCGTCCGGCGTCAAATTCGACCGAACAAAACTAGTTTTGTCCCGGTTAAATTTGTTAGTAAAACGTTGGAAAGTGGAAAGGAACTTGGTAGCCCACGCAAAATTTCGGGTTCGGTCGAGGATAATTGGGTTTGGGAACAATTTTACTAGCATGGTTTAGTTAGTCTTTGTGTGAATATTATGTCGGTTTGTAAAGTTTTATGTATTGTTCGACCGATGTATACAGACGGCGCCCCATACAACCGGCTCGTATAACTTTGGTATCTGACGTTTTTGTGGTCGTGAGTTATTTCAGCGAATACTGATTCCATATATAGATTGGATTTTGTAGTTTGTTTCGGTTCTATCTGAGTGTATGTTTAAACTTTATATTTAATTAAATTACTTCGTAAAGCGTTTGTTTCCTGTTAACTTAGATTGCAATAAGGTGTACAGTTCCCTGGAACACATTTTGAAAAATTGAGTAGTCATTGTCGAGGGCAATTAATATTTTTAATAATTTCATGACATGACACGAGTCACGACCGACAGTTCTTCAAACTCGAGTAGCTATTTAAATTTTTGACAGTAATGAATTGCCTTAAATTAGTATAATAACTGCGTTGAACTTTGTCTTCATAAATATTGTAGTGTACCGATAATAAGTTTTAAATACTTTATAAAATTTAATATTTTTTTAATAAAATAGATATGAGTGTTTTTTGTGTGGTATTATTAGTGCTTGTCTTAACGTGGTCAGGGGTCCTGGAATCGATTTCCGTCAGAGCCAAATTTAGAAATGTTTTTTTTTAAAGTTGACTGAATGTACAGAGGGCTTCGCCCCAATTGTTACCCATAACATAAGCCTATAATAGTTTTTATTTTGGGCATACAATTAGTGTTATAAGTTTGGTTTTAATTGTTAAAAAATAAGTTCTATTGCTATTATAAAAGCAATTCCTAAAAACTCTTAAAAAAATTTACACATAAACAGGTCTTGTAGCTGTTAACTTCTATAGAATTTATCACAAATAAAAATATTTCTAAAAATAATTACTTACCATATTCAGGACATGTGATACAAAAAGTCACAGCCAAAATGAAGCCAACAACCTCGCCTCCGCAACCTTTGACGGCCATTTTTCAAACTTGCTTAACCCACACTGCCTTTTATCGACATTTTTACGTCTATTTCGTCCAATTTCACTCGACACACTGCTTCCTGATCATTGTTCTCTGTTCAACATATAATTTTGTTGACGACATTTTCTTTGAAGGTCATTTGAAACGTTTTTGGTCACATCTGAAACAAGAGAAAACATAACATTTAATTAATTCTTTGGTTTTTGAATGGTGTAATTATTAGCCAGATGATGTGGTAGAATTAAAATTAAAAACAAATTTAACTCGGTAGAAATGTAATATATAAGTATGGAATTACATTCTTGCTAGGGAATGCGGTAATTGGTGATGCGGTTTTGTTGTGTTTCGGTGAGTGTATATTATTTTTTGCAGTTGCCAGCGCACTTGAATGCCCCTGGTATGACGGTTGCTATTTTCAAGTATCCCGTCAGCACACCTCATACCTCCGTCACATTCACTTGAGGGGTGAATTTATAGGCCTGAACTGTTTTGTAATAGTTTGCATACTCAGTGTATTACTTCGAACTCTTTTCTTAGAGCTCTTAAAGTATGTTCTTAAAATATTTTTAATGAAAACTACACTTAGGTAGGTTTTCTGCAATTATTTTTGCAACACATAGGTAGCACAATTGAAAATACATTTTTTTCTATTTTTTAAATAAGTAACAAAAACTTCATTCAATTGGAAATTTTGGTATAATTTGGCATTAATTGAATTTTCAGTCGAATTAGGTTTCAGTTATTAATATAAATTTATAATATAAAAATGAATCAATAAATGTGTTGCTAAGCGCAAAACTCGAGAACGGGTGGACCGATTTTAATTCTGTCTTCACTCATGGACAGAGGGATAATCAGGGAAGGTTTTTACGTAAAAAAAATGCACCTCGGGCGAAGCCGGGAGCGGTCCGCTAGTATGTAATAATTTTAACATTACGTCATAACTTCCCATAGCATAACGAGATCACCTGAAACGTTCATTAAAAATGATTCATTTTTTCAAACAATAGACGATGAACAATTCTAATCATTCGTTCAACTGTCACTGGAAATGACCTGAAAATGTTTTGTATTGTGTCGTGGCGTGATTCAACACATAAATTGTACCTATTCTATTGTATCTCTACTTATGTCCAGTACTGTCACTTGCGTCTGTTTCCCGTGACGTCAACCGTTGCACAGTGTTCAGTAGAGTTAGTTTAGTGTAACATTTTAACAATACAGTACAATAGTTACAGAGCTAAATGCGTTGTGTAGTTACAAATTGAGCTGTCAGTGTATCGGTTGTTGTGTCGCGGCGGCGCTAGCTGTTGCAGGCGACTTCGCTCGCAAAACTTTATAAAATACTAGCTGGTGCCCACGACTTCGTCCGCGTTGAAAAATATTAAGTAGCCTATCCTGTGTCCCGTACGTCCAAATGTTTATCTGCCAAGTTTCATAAAAATCAGTTAATTCGTTTCAGAGTTATGGAGGAACATACATACATACATACAGAAAAAAATTCTAAAAATCTTCAATTTAGTTTCAGTATCATGTATAGAGCCTATAAACACGATATCTCTGAAAACAAAGTAACTTACTCCATGACCGACCCTTACAGATTTATTATTAGTATTGATGATTGATAGCCTATGTTGCACGCTGATAATGTAGCTTTCTATAGGTGAAAGAATTTTCAAAATCGGACCAGTAGTTTTTGAGTTTATTCCTTACAAACATACAATTTTAATATTCTCTCTTTATAATATTAGTATAGATTTGAGTTATTTATGTATTTATTTATTATTTGTCACTCAAACATTTCTTATTCCCTCTCCAATACATTTGTAAAACATTAAGAACACGTTTTAAGGGTACTTAACTTTTGAATAAGTACTTACTTTTTTACGAATACGGAAAAGCTTAAATAATAAATGAGCCCTATTTCGTGCTTCAAAGTAGAATATCTTATTTCCATTTCATACGGACCACTTAGAGGAAGTATGCAATTTAACTAATCCTAATGAAGTAATAAAAATAATGGGAGGTAAAGATATCAGAGCCGACCTCCTTGTGATTACTCAAAGGGAGAAACGAAATCCTATCATTTCTCTACCGCTTTTTTTGTTTCAATTTGTCTAAAATGTTAATGTTGTGATAATAAAGGTCTTTGTTCTTTCGGCACTTGTTTTATGTAAATAATGTTTCTTGGAAACAATAAAAATGGTTTATCGCATTTTTACGACAGGGTTTGCATGATAATTAATATATTTTTGATTTTTTATTAGTTATTTTCCATCCCCTACCTAACATGCCTTGGTAGCCCAATGGAAAGCATAATGAAACAACCCCAAATAATTTTATGGGCATAACATTGTTTATTTCCGTATTTTTGTGAGAGAATAAGGGTACATGTCTAAAGTATACTTATATACTTTATTATTTGTTGTCAAATTTATATATTGTATGTATAGGTATAGTTTATTATTTACAATATTATGTTGTTCATGACGTATTTGCTTTATATAGTCAAATGAAGTCCAAGATTCCTTTTCCAGGCGAGACACAGACAAGAAGTTTAACTATTAAATACAATTATTTTTTTAAATTAAATAATATTTTATTAAATTAACTAATTAAGTTTTCTTTTCATGTTAAATGTCGACAGACAGACTGACTGGCCACTTGATGATAGGTTGCTTCCATCGCCTATAACACAAGCAACGTCTTAGGTGTTACAAGTGCGCTGCCGACCATAATAGGATTAAGAAGATTAAGAAGAAAACATAATTAAAAATTAATTAAATTACGCCCCTCAATCCTGAATTAAGTTTTAATGTCGATAAAATATAGTATAATATATGATACTTAATAACGTTATACAGAGGCAGAGTAGTGCACTCAATGGGGCGAAGCAAAAGGCTTTATAAGATGCCATAAGCAAAAGCCAGTCAACTAGGTCAGGACGTCGAATGAATCCCCTCCGAGGTTTTCTCCTCTCACGACATAGGTTCTTTATTAAAACCGTGAAAAGGGTTTGAGGTCAACAATCTTGGCCGCACCGGCATGAACTCAATGCAGTATTTGACGAGTATGTGCTACTTGAACATTTTAAGTTTTCGGTTAAGAAAGAGATATAATTTTGGGTATATTTTTTTTTTACATAGCGCTAAATGATTTCAGTACAGGTTCTTTTCATTAGTCAAACAGTTTCTTTTCATTTTCACTCCTTTTCCTTTGTAAGTTGATCTTATAAACATGACGTAACAACACACTAAATATCACAGGCGTAAAGTACAGTCATTAATACATGTAAAATAATAACAGTAACATGCTATTATTAAACGGTGGTTTTCTGTAAGCTGGTTACTGACGCCAGACAAGCTGTTCCCTGAATCAGAGGGCTAAAGTCGATAGGTTCATCAAACTCAGATAAAAAATATATTCAATTTGTAATTCTATTTTGTATAGTATTTGAGGTAAACGTTCTTAGTTATCTGATAATAATAAAGAGAAACATTTGCAAAACAGGAAACTGAAATACAAAAAATACATTTGCTAAATTCTACCCTTTGAATCCATACATTGTATTGACAGGAAAAATAAGTTAAGGATCACCCATATCCGCCTATATAGGGCATCCATAATCCACATTGGATGCCATATAAACAGACTATAAAAATAAGTTTTGTACTGAGCATAAAACATTTTATGGGGCACTTGATACTTATTTCAGCAAGTAGCACAGATGAACGCTGTGCTCGATTTATTGTCGTCGTTTCAAACTGAAATAGAAAAACTTGTAAAAACACATACTCTAGAGTCTAAAGCTGGAAAACCTGATAGTAGATTGACTTCATTTATTTCTTACTTTGCGTACCTTTTAGGCTATCAGTTTATAGTGATGGCAATAATTATTATATAGGTATAGTAATGGCTGTGGGTAGTAGCACACTGAATTTGACACTCATAAACTGGGATATTTTTAAGTTAAGGTCGACGATCCACTTGATGGTAGGTGGTTACCGTCGCAGTAGCAACATCGCAAGAGCTGCAAGTACGCTGCAGACCATAGTGGAGTTAATGATAGGGAAATGGGCTGTCTTTCCCTATTCTCAACCCCTCATGTCCTTATGTCATGTCTGGTTACATTCTCCACCCCCTTACAGAAGAGTTGCTGTGTTTCGGTGTGTAACCTTATTCCTTTTTCTTGTCCTTCTTAGTGAGGTCGATATCTCACTTGCATCCTACTGGGGTTGCTCATTTTTATAGCCACTTGCATTCAAGTGGAGCATAAGTCATTGTTCAGTTTAGCATCTAACCGATTCCTTTCAGAAAGTGGGTGATTTTGTGAAACAGTAACACGCTGCGTTTGTTTTACAGAACAGAGTTTCACAACTCTTACAGAAGATCAACGTGAAATAAGACATGTATGAAAATTCAAAGGATAAGGATTTAAGATATATATATCTGACCTATATAATATTGACCTTTGCAAAAAACACTCACTTATTATTATTCAAGAAAGCGTGCTTTTTAATGAAGTACAAAAAGTCTCCATTAATTTTAGTTAACCTATTTACATCAAGGAAAGTCCGAGAAGATTAGACCTGTCACGTTTCAGCATGAAATTGGTGAAGATTTTAAGGGACAGACCAGAGTTACAAAACTCATTTGCATTATAACACCGCAAGTTGAGCTGATGTAAAAACTTTACTATCCTCGGGCAACTAAGTGAATTTATGGTGGGCAATATCTTTGAGTTAATGCTGTTATGGGTGTGGATTTTTCTTTTAACTAGTTGGGAACAATAGACTTCTGGTTGAAACAAAAACACGCATAAACATTTTGTTGTGTACTAGATTTTAATTTTTTCTTAAGCATTCTTAAGCATATAATAATCTATATGTTATAAAATCGTTTGTTCTGACTGACTATCAAGACATAGCCTAGCATGACGGACAGTCCTAGCCTCCTGACGCAGTAGAGTCCTGTGCATAGTAAGGAAACTTCATCAAAGGTATTTCGAATACTACCGTGTCAGTAAATGTATAAATCTAAATCGTGTATCTAAGCTTTTGCCAGTACCTAAGCAACCCTGTGAATTAATAATCTCATATTTTACATAACACGCATACAATGCCTTTCATCCTTCGCCTTATTTCTTCAATAAAAGCAGCGAAGCAAGAAATGCCTCAGAGAATCGCACGAATGCGCCAAACCAATTCTAACCGACGAATCAAGGCCTCGTACAAATGCGGAATATCAAACACCACCCGAACTTGATATATGAAAGTTCTGATATTGTGTGCTAGTGTGATATTGCATTCGCTTGGACGTCCTAACGCCTGTCTAGATTAAGATGAGACGTGATGTGTAAAAGGAATAAAGAACATGATTGGGATCTCGCAAGGAAGTCTAATAGCTACATGCCCCTAGCTTCGCACAGATGCAACAGTTTTTTTGCATGTCAAAAAAACTGTCATGTCAAAATGCACAAAACCTTTCTCGTTTATTGCTCTTTCCAGTAATGAGTAAATGTTTACGCTTTAAAGATCTAAGCTTAAATACAGAGGGATTTAATATTTAATTTCTTGGACAAAATCAAATAAAATTATTATACATATAATTATGTTGATATATTATTGGCCAATATGTATTAAATACGTATATATACTAACTAACTGCCTGTATGTAAATCTATCACTATATGAAAATAAATGAGAATCAGTTTATCAACGCCGCCACCATATTACTCATCCCAGAGCTCATTATGATAAAACATTCTAATGTTTATTTCACGCGTTAATACAAACGCAATAACTTGAAGATTACTAAGAAAAGGAACGTCTTCAAAATGGCGACGATTACTCTTCCCGGAGATCCTGTTATTTTTCCTTCCAACTTTTTATTTGAGTTTTATTTCAAAAATTCAAGGGCAAAGGTATCGTTACTAAAGCGGACTAAGCCACCCAAATAGCCGTGTTAATTAGAGAGATGGCGTCGAAGTGAAAGTAAAAGAGATTACACAAAATGGCCGCAGGCTGAAGATAAATTAATTTCATATTATTTCGCTTTGGGGAGTTAGGGAAACTAAATTAAAGGAAGCGCAGTAGGAATCACGTACTAATTTAATTCTTTGTGGATTCTGTGAGGATAATTTGTTTCATTAGGTAGGTGGGACCCGTCTTCTGAAACAGAAAAAGTTCTCGAGGCTCGATACGTTTACTTACGTGTAAACCATACCCAATCTATATAATTATTTATTCACTTTCTTAATTAAAAAAAATACTGCCTTTGTTGCGGTATTATTTTTTATTATAAAGAGTCACAGGCAAGCTAAATGTATACTTGAAGGTGTGTGAATGTCATTGCCAAAAACACAAGAGAGAAATACAACAGACCTTTATCGTTTAAACCAACATGAGCATAGAGGAGTATGCTTAAGCATGCTTTATTTATGTACCTAAACAAAACAGCACACGTGTGTTGTTAGTACTGCCTGTAAGGGCTGGTTTATGATTGTTGAATAAAGAAACCTATAATTTTAATTGTAACCTACTATATATTCCAAACATACTATAATAATATACTATAGTCCAGCATAGGACGTCCACCCGCAAGTTGGAATGTCGACCTGATAAGGACCGCGGGTCGACAGTGGATCCTATGTTCAGCAATGGACATCCTACGGCTGAGAGGATGAAGGATACCGTGGATAACCTAAATACACATAGGTATAGGTAAAATACAAATAAGGGTTGAAAAATAATCTTTAAATTATTTTTATTGCTCCCTCTATAATAAAATATTACTCGATACTGAGTTAGAGATCATAACGTCCATTACTCGCAACACAATACGTGACAGCGTAACATTTGGAAGCAATATACGATTTATTATGATTTAGTATCATCTAGTTAACCCTAAAATCGGTCCCCGAACAGCGACTTGTAGCAAAACTAACCTAAATTTTCGACTATTAATATAAATTACAAAGATTTACAATGCCACTGGGAGTTAAATTGCCATTATTTCCTTTAACACAGCCTATAGAGGAATTACAATAACAGTTTCGCAGAGGCCTTAACGTGTTTCAACATCAATTAAAATTATTTATTGTTTTCTCTTTAACTAAGTACGTTCTATGTATTACAATAGTATCCGTTTTGAAAAAGAGCAATTGTGGAGGGTCTCTTGCAGGTTTCTTAATCTACGGATTTCTTATAAATTTTAAATTTTAAAAACGTTTCTATTGTTTACTAGCGACACGAATCCGTCTTAGAACGGATATTTTTTTTCTGCAATTATAATACACAACATTTTCTCGTTTATCGCTGTTTTCATCGATGAAAACCGTATTAAAATCCGTTGGGTGGTTTAAAAGAAATTTGCGGAAAAACAGGCAGAAGCGTACAGAAGCATAATATGTATATATATAATAATAGACATATCCCAGCTAATGTATAAATAGATAGATATATATATAATATAAAAATAAAAAGTTCAACGTCGGACAAAAATATATGAGCAATAAAGATTGAATAAATGTTTTAACAATTACGTAAAATGGTAAGCAAGCGTAAGCTCTTAAGGTGCATAACGCCGATTTGGCCTTGAATTATTAGGCTAATTTCCCCGCGCCACCCTCTACAAGAGATCGACCGCACAGAGATGGCAAAGAGTAGTATGGAGACTAGACGACAAAGGCACGACATAGTCGACTGAGCCTACTTTACTGCAAATACATACTACAAATTTATAATTATTTACAATGTAGTGGGATAATTCAGTAACAATGAAGCGTGTTTTGTTATTTAGGTAGTAAATTATGTTACCTAGTAAAAAATTTTACCCGTCTGCGCCACAACGAGGGTTATGTTTTTAGAGTGTATAGCGGCGCGCTCCCGGCTTGGCCCGGGGTGTATTTTTTCTAAAATAAACGTAGCCTAAGTTACTCCTTATTAAATCAGCTACCTGCCAATAAAAGTCCCGTCAAAATCGGTTCAGCCATTTCAGAGATTAGCCGGAACAAACAGACACCCAGACAGACAAAAATTTGGTTTGGTTATGTGGTTGGTTTATTTTGGTGTATGTACTCATATATGGTGTATGTACGTATATATATTCATATGCATGTAGTAAAAAACGGTTATTTCAATATTACAAACAGACACTCCAATTTTATTTATATGTATAGATGTATGTATATTTCTTTATACGAATATAAAATATATGGTAAAAGAGCCAAACAAAAGTTTTTATCAAAACTAACAAATTTTTTAATTTTCTGTAAAAACAATTGAGTTTTTGCACCAACTGTGCAAACTTCGCGTGGTACGTTTTGTTTGGGTAACGCTAATGCCGGCGGTAATAATTTTTTTTTTAATTTTGATATTTTTTTTTTAAATTCACCAAGTGAGTGAAGTGACAATAAATTGAGACAAAAAGTGTTTTTTTTTTTCATTTTGATAAAGATTACGAACTTTTTAGAGCGAGAATCTTGCTTCTTCAATTTTTTCAAAAAATCTATCGAGTGGGACAAAAAAGCGGCTGAGTGGATTAAATGGAAACTCTGTGGGGCTTTTTAGGGTATATTGAACTGTAAAAGGCACACTTAACATTTATTATTTTCTCCATATTTTTGATTCAGCGCTTGATTTTTCTAAAAGCTTAATTAAAAAAAAAAAAAAACAAATGCTTGTAGAAAATTTATTCACGTTTTCATTTTGTCTTGTCTTTTGCCATGTCTAATTGTTTTGGTTTGGTTTTGGGTCTTATTATTATTAATTGTGTAATTTTAAAGGAGGGGGGGGAGTAAGGGGGGAGCGGAGGGGGGCTGGGAGGATGGTGTTGATAGATTACCCTCATCCTTTCAAATGATACCTAACATGGGGGTCTATTTGTAACCGTTGACCATGGTTACGTCAAATTTTTTATCTCGTCGAGACGTCCCCGATGAGGCCAAATACGATCCGGCTGTGACGCGCCGTTTCCGAGTACCGGCCGGGGGGGGATCCGAGGGGGGCGTCAAATTTTTTATCTCGTCGAGACGTCCCCGATCAACCCAAACACGACCCGGCTGTGACGCGCCGTTTCCGAGTTACGGTCGGGGGGGTCCGAGGGGGTGTCAAATTTTTTATCTCGTCGAGACGTCCCCGATGAGCCCAAACACGACACGGCTGTGACGCGCCGTTTCCGAGTTACGGTCGGGGGGGCGCCAAATTTTTTATCTCGTCCAGACGTCCCCGATGAGCCCAAACACGACCCGGCTGTGACGCGCCGTTTCCGAGTTACAGTCGGGGGGGGTCCGAGGGGGGCGTCAAATTTTTTATCTCGTCGAGACGTTCCCGATGAGCCCAAACACGACACGGCTGTGACGCGCCGTTTCCGAGTCGTTATGGTCGGGGGGGTCCAGGGAGGGGGCTTTTTTTTTGGTGCCCCGGTAGACCGGATGACACTTTCCTTGGTGACTACCGATCACCCTCTATGACCTTCTGCAAACGCCACCCTTCTATCCCTCATAGTTTCCGAGAACCGCTCACCAACTTTTTACCAGAACGGTGTACCGAGGATATCGGATTTTTCTGGAGGTCACGGGGGCGTCCCCTACGCGACCACCTACAATAGGGAAACCCCCCACCGCTCCTTCTAGAGAACAATTCGATGAGTCACTAGATACGTGAGTGGGAATCCGGCTTTATAGTGGCTTTATTATTTATTTATTAGGCTTATTAATTTATATGTATTAATTAATAATTAATTATTATTAATATTAATTAATTTAATTAATTAATTAAAATTCATGAAAACTTTCCTTCCTCGTTTGGTTTATTTTTGATATATTACGCTTTTGCCTCCTTTGCTTACTTCCTATCTTTATTAAATTTAGATAACAAGTATATATACAGATGAATTATTAATTGAATATTCAAATTGAATATTTCAGATTATTAATAAATTGAATATTATATTACAACATAATTTATATTTAGTTTTTTAAAGATTTAATTAAAAAGACAAAAAAGAAAACCTATTAAAGTATTACATACACTATCATGCACTGTCTGTTCTGCCACTAAAATGTTTATTCTTTGTTTATTACGTAAAAATTAATAATTTGATGAAGCGCAACGCGGCATAGGTCCGTCTAGCATCACGACTCGCCCCGCACTGATTTTATGGACGAGAACGGGCTAGCGCTGAGTAAGTGGGGAAATATTTTTGATAAAAACGTTATATAAAATTCAATTTTACGAATTTTCAAAAAGCGCTTTCAACAAATCATGCTACATTGTTATCTTCATAAGTGTACAAAATTTCATAATCTTTTGATAAATATTGTAGAAGTGAGATTGTTATAACTGAAAATAAAAGGGGTGAGTTTAGAATTTTTTTCCTGAATCAATTTCAATAAAATAAAATTTTTAATCCCAACAAATCATTCCTCATATCTTGTAGATAAACATATATTTTTTTCGCTGAAGAAAAGGCGTATATATAATGAATAATACTGTTACAAAATGTTGCAAAAATTTAATTTTTTGGAAGGATAAGCCTTAAGCAAAGAAAATAATAATATAAAATTAAAGTTGTTTACATATAGAAATTAGGTATTTTCATTATGTTGGTCAAGAGTTGTTTTTGACCAATCTTGGATTCTTCTGTCTTTGGATTTTGTGACCATAATTCGATAATTTTTTAATAGAAGTATCTTGACTGCGAATAGAAAATAAATGTCTTCTCTAAAGAACATGTTCTCATTTTCTGAAAATATCGAGATAAGTGAGCAAGCACTATTTCGATTCGCCCCTTAATTTAAAGTTTTAGATGAAATAACGCAAAGGGAAACTGCCGCAACGTTCTTAAATGCCACTTTTTCAATAAGAAGGGTCATTGCCCACACGACCCAACATTGTAATACCACTGGGCTGGGTGCCAAAGATAGAGAGATTTGGATTCATCCCGAATGGAGACCCCTGAAATATGGCGCCAGCCGTTGCCCAAATCGTGTTCATTTTTTAGAAACCAAACTTAGGAAAACAAATCTAAAGAGTATATTCCATCGTTATATGTTACGTAATAAAAAAACTCGTTTCTTTGTAGCTTACAAATAAATAATTTAAAGTTTATTAATAAAACACGTAATCGAATAAAAAAACATTCTGCCAGTTTTAGAGATTATAATATTGTATAGGTTTACATTAGGGGTGACAATAATTTTTCGAAAGCGATTATAATATTACATATAAATAAAATAAACTGACAAGTTGTATAACCGCGGGATTACTTAAATAGAACAGGTTTTTTACTTTTTAAACTTATTAACTTAATGACATTTGTATATTTATATCTATAAAGTTAGATATAAAATATATATAACTATAAAAACTCGCTGTCCGCGTCTGTCTGTTTCTTCGCTAACTTCTTCATAAGTAGGCACAATATAATAATTTGCAGACAAATTTGAATCTATACAAAGCCGGTGCTTTACTGCTAGTAAATTATAACATAAATAAGTATTTATTTATCCATTCATTTATTAGCGTTGGTGCAATAACAATGTAATTCTAAAAACAAAGCCATTCATTTCCCAAAAAAAAAAAAATTCATTTAAGTTTCAAATGAAACACACATCAGTAGGAGTGACCCATATAATTTCACAATACAGTTTTCAAAAGTACTACACGTTATTGTAACTTCATGTCATGCCTGAGAATGGGGTTGTGGGTGAATAGAAATTTCTTGTGACAGATCTATTGTGACTTCATACGATATATTCAAAACAGTGACGCAACTATGACTTTATTTATATGAGTAGTTAAATTCTTTCACAGAAAATTTATTCAAATTTTCTGACGGGTTTAAGTTAAAACGATATTAAGTGGCGTTATTTGTATTTTGTAATTTTATATTTTGAAATACAGACCCGGCGACCTTCGTACCGTCTGAGAATTAAAACCCGTTCCGTTCCATACAAAATATGTGAAAATGAATTTGCTTCATAATATTTCAGATGTTTTAATAGCTACTCTGCTATTCTGGGATGAGAAAAATTCAACAAATTAATAACATAAAAATATTTTTAGCCGTTCTCTAGTTATAAATAGTGTAACAACTTTCTATTTCTTTAATTCTTATTTGTCTGAGGGAGTACCTAGTTTCGCGGATAAAGGCTAAGGGAGAAAATATGTATAGGATAGGTATAGACCACATGCACTGATACAGAAAAGCTGCAGTGATGCTATTTCATTCCACAATGCTTTTTGTAACGGGTTTTACAAAGCGAAAAATTTTCAATTTTCCACTAAATTGCATTTTTATCTCAAACATTGAAAATAAATTGGCAAAAATCCCTCTGGCTGTTTACTATATAATGTAAAATCAATATTTAAATAAATAAGTACCGTGAGAAAAAAAGAGCTGACGACTTAATGGGACGGAAACATCTGCGATAGACGTTTAAATATAATCATGATGGAATAAATAATAAATCTGTAAAATTTTACAAGTATTTGATATTATGGTCCAACGAATCTCAGTTGGAGCTCAGATATTGTGCATTATGATGACATGACGATAAAGTCTGGTAAAAGGAGCGTTCTTCGAAAATCTTGTGAAGACTTGCCTAACAGTGAACACATAGTGATTACATGTTTAAGTAATTTTGGGTAATGATTATAACGCAAAATGAGCGTCACATACCTACATAGTTGTTTTTATGTTAAAGTCGCCAGACACGGTCCATTTGATGGATGATGGCTACCGTCGTTTATATCACGAGTAACGCAACAGATGCTGAAAGTGTGCTGCGGACCCTAATAGGATTAAGGGTAAGGAATTAGTTAGAGATAAGGAAATGTGCTATGGTATCACTTCCTTATCACCGAAACACAATTGCACACGTGCTGTCATTTGTACAGTGGTCTTCTGTAAGAGTGGTTACTGCCGCAATGACTGTGTGCCTGAATGAAGTAGACTTCTACTTTCTAGATCCATACCGATCGAGTCAACTGAGAAAAGTTCATTTTCAAAGTTGTTGCTACCGGGAACTCTCTGAGACACAGCATTAATGCAAGCACCTTACCACTCAAACTCAAAGTTCCAAAATAACTTTAGAAGTAAGTCATTTTATCTATCAACTTAAAAGTTGCTAGTGCAATGAAGAAATAGGTAGGTACTAACATAGGAATAAACAGTTAGTTATCTAACTCAAATTAACAGACTTATGCAGATTTTGTTTGATTTGATCGGGACTGTACTTCTGGTGTTTAGCGAATCTGATATTTTGCGGGTTTGATTTTATGCGATTGAGCCATGACCGGCGTGACCATGACCATGACAGTAACTACCCAAAATGGAAAAAGCAGACCACTTTGTAGCGATACCTAGATTTAGGCGCACTTCTCTTAAAATATTAGAGCTACTCGCGGAACTACATGTAATAATAGGTAATATTGTAATAGGTTTTATTGTAATAGGTACTTCGAATTGACATAGAACCTTCATGGTTTGAGATTTTTGAGTGAACCTTTTTTCATACGGTACCTATGTAGTTCTTCTTTTAAAAAATGTGCAACATTCGATTATCAACTTTCAGTTGTTTTTTTTATTCAGCTTAGACAATAAAGATGGATACTTCGAAAATTCGTGTGATTTTTGAATACGAGTTCCGACGCGGAACTAACGCGGCAGTAACAGCTCGCAATATTAATGTTGCGTTTGGAGAGGGGACTGCTAATGAACGCACTGTGCGATTTTGGTTTAAACGCTTTCGTGATGGAAACTTCGATTTGAAGAACGAACCACGTGGAAGACCGCCCACACAGGTGACTAACAATGATTTGAAAGAGATGGTGGAAGCCGATCCGAGCCAAACTACCCAGGAATTAGCGGCATGGTTTAACGTTACCTTACCAACAATATTGACTCATTTGCGTCAAATCAATAAAATAAAAAAATATGAAAAATGGGTGCCTCATGATTTGACTGATCTGCAGACTCTACAGGAACTGCAATTAGAAACCATTCGTCACCCTCCGTATTCGCCAGACCTTGCTCCAACGGACTACCATTTTTTTCGTGATTTGGACAATTTTCTGCGTGATAAAAAGTTTTCTTCTCAGGAGGCAGTGCAAAATGCTTTCACACAGTTTGTCGAATCTAGATCACCAGAGTTCTATCGCAAAGGCATAAATGAGCTTCCTATTAGATGGCAGCAATGTATAGATAATAATGGTAATTATTTTGATTAAATAAATATGTTAAATTAAAAAAAAAACGAATTTTTATTTTTCAGTACAAATCGGCAATTTCATACTTTAACCCCTAATATTTGTAAGTACAATGTAAATAACAAACTGAGGTTTTTTTTTTTTAATTTTTTAACATTTTTGACAAAATTAATCAAATATTTTCTGGTCGTCTGTACATGAGCCCCACTGTGTCAACTCATCTCATAGCAAATATGTACCCGAGCGTGTAAGGACGTGCCCTAGTTGAACATCTTGTAAAGGCTTCCATCCACTCACCCAAATCCTCTTCACAAAGTTGTTTGAAAAAACTCTATTCAAATACGCTTTCAACTATTCAGTTTTGATGGCTATATTGATAAATGTACATATTCTGTTACCGAGTAAGATTATCATGTCGGGATAGGTCACGAGAATATTTTATGCAAACTCTCTTTGTGTTGAAAGATCACGTTGCTTAACATTATTAGAACGTTTTTATTAAGTTTCCCTTTCATGTTATTTGTGACTCGGGAACGCTGTGTTGAATAAAATTCCTTTTTATTTTCTTTACATTACATCTTTTTCACTTTAACAAGAGAATATGTGTAAATAAATGAATAATAGACCTTTTTCTTATTATTTATACCAATTTAAAAAAATCTTCACATCGTTTATTTTTGTTGCATTATAAATGTAAAAAAAGTTAGCATAAAACTAAAACCCTTCATGAATTTAAAATGAAGTTCATTTTTATACCATGTAATAGTAATAGTGCATTTTTAGTTATAAAATATTTCATAGTGATAGCCTCGCCGCGGGTAATTTTTTACTTAGACTTCTTAAAAATTTTATTATAAATATACTCACGTTAGCAGATTTTGATCCATCCCTCCTATCTACTTTATGTAATTTAGTTATGCTGAATGAAAGTTAACGAACCGTATCTTTATCTTGCTGAGGGATTTCATCAAATTAACGTAGACAAAGTTTTACGTTTATACCAAACTTTAGGTCATTTTTTATTTTAATGTCAGATACGGTTGTAACTTATACTTGTTAGTAAAATTTAATAAAAATCGCTTCTTTGTACATTACACTTCATGATATAATTAAATTACCTTTTACCCAAAAGTAAAAGAACTATTTGTCAGTTAAATGATATAATCCTTATAGACTGCAGTAATCAAGCGTCAAGATGTAGAAATGATGGGTTACTGATTCAAACTTCTTTTTGTTGGTGAAACAACGCAGATTATTATGCATTGTTCACGAACAAAAATAAGTCGAAAACCTCTAACTCCTTTCACATATAGTTAATCTATATATTTTTTCTAGTTTTTTACACAGGTAAATCTAAAGCTATAACAAAATGAGCAAACGTGGGCTTTATTCGCTGATCTGGACGCGTCAAAATTCCTATATTTTGAATGCCAAGTATTTATGTAGAGCTACGAGAAATCACGCAACGCTACGCCACAGGCTACGCGCTACTTACAACGCCGATACACCGATCCCAAATTTTCATTACATGGCTACCAATAGCGCGCGAGTTGAATGCAGAGCTCAGGAATGCGATAGTGCTGTGACCTAATTAGAATTAATGATGACAATATGTCGATAAATTTCAACATTGTTTTAAGTTTAACATTTTAAGTTCAGAAATAAAACAATGTAAAAGGTCTTCGATGCCTCACGTTGCGCGCCACTTGTAAAAGACCTTTCATGGCCCCATTTTTTTGGCATTCATTTTTTCGGGAACATTTTTCGCCATTTCCCGTGCTTGGCGATGAATAAAAACTCGTTTTTTTGTAACAGAACTTGATTGACTCGGATCAGACATTATTAAAAACAAAAATAACACGCGGCTGCAACTTGAATATTAACGCGATAACACAGTAAGCGTATGATAGTTGTCGAGGACAGCACGCACATCACTACACTACAGGCGTGCGAGACGCGGCGACGCGAGAGCCTATAAACACGATATCTCTGAAAACAAAGTAACTTACTCTATGACCGACCCTTACAGACTTATTATTAGTATTGATTGATGATGATGGCGATAACCTTTGTGTATGATGACGTGTGTGCTATGCGTACTGTTGTTCTGTGTAGCCCTAAGAGTTGCTTACGACGTACTACTGAGTCCTATGAGATGCGTTATATACTTAATGCAGAATCTAGCTTAGTTGTAATAAGCTAGATAGTGGATTATTTAATCACACAATTGACAGTCAGCCTTGCGATAAAACCACCCCTTTCTAGTAAATCACAGTGAAATAGCGGGATATCGAAGTCCTTATCCCTTTTTTACTTTTATCGTATTTTCTTGCCTTTTTTGTTTGAGTATCACTGATTCCAAATAGATACTATAAGCGATATTCCATATAATCAATTACCTTTGGATTTCATAACAAATTAGAACCCAAAAATTAATGACCACTTAGTTTTGAAGGAGTTTCCTGGGATTAAATTAATTTTAATAGCAAAAGCTCGTACTTGATCGAAAATTTCCATTAACTGTAATTAGTAATCAGAGTAAATGGATGTCCCTTATCACAGCGTGTTTTATGTCGTGTCATGTACCCTTAATTTCGCAATAAAAACATGGAATTTGCATTATATTTATTCAAATAGAATTTAGTCAAATTAACAGTAGTGCACTATGTTTAATTAATTCTTTATCTCGGGGTAATTTCTAGAAAAACTATACTAAATGAGAATGCACTGAAGCATAATATTTTAATGACGTTTATATAAAACTGGAATAATTTTGTTACTAGACTCACCCATGGTGATATTACTTTTGCATCGAAATGAAAATTAGCTCGATTTGACGTTTGTATTATTGTTATTTGAGCACTTTTAAGATATGGTTAGATAAACTTTTAAGGTTCTCATTAATGTGTCTTAAACATTAGTATCATACTGCTAAAGTTACACAAAAGCTTATTAAAATTATTTATCTTATCAAAATTTGTGTCAATTTTGTCTGCACAAAACCTAAGAGTACATGGGGTTTTATTTTTTTTGGGATATATTAGCGCCATTATCGATATTCGCCGAAAAACATAAGATATGGTCAAACGAGCTTTGTATAAGATCAATACAAAATAATGTAGTTTGAGATACAGGCCAAGTTTTTTTCTAATACAATTTGTTGGAGATAAGGTTGTATTCATTCCTAATTTAATTTAAGACCGTAACCATAAAAAGGTTGGAAGAGGAAAACAAGACTGTAAGAAAATACATATAATGTATGTATTTTTACAATGCAAATAGAACTAGTAATCAATAATGATAAATCAAATTTATAAAAAAAGAAGTAATTTTCAAAAAGAAAAGAAAAACACACAATAAAGTTACATTAGCCTTAACAACTACTTTGCAACGTCTTTGTGTGAATATTATCATTTTTTGTATTTCCTTCTTTATTGTTGCAATCGGCAAAACGTAGGATTCTGTTTACATCGTTAACGGGTTTCATACATCGTATTTTTAACGCCATATTCATGCACAACATTCTTGTTAGGTATAATGTATATGCTCTCCTCTTCCCCCACCTTTTCGTCATCACTTTCGTGCTTACGCTATCAAAGCTATAAGCTATCAAATTTTCCCCTTCGAACGCCCTCAAGTGTTCCTCTAAGAGAGGCAATTTCCTTAAGCTGAATTTCATGAGCCATATACCTAACACATATCACATTGTTCCTGCTAACGGCCAAAGAATTTAACCCATATTTCCTACAACCAATCCGTTGGTAACAAATTACATAAGTGACACAGTTTGCAAATGTTCTCAAGTTAGTAATTGGATAAGTCCACGAGTTGAAGCTAAACTATGTAATGAGATATGTAGATGTAAGCTCAACATGTTATACGGGAATGTAACACTGGTTATACTTAGTCACTTTTGAACATATTAGTTCTATTGATACTAATATAATATTATTATAATTTAATAAGAACGATTACATCTGCGTTTCATAGACTCACATATTGGTACCTATTTCATATTTGAATAGATTTAGCTTTTAAATTAATTCTTTACTCAAATTATGCGTAAGTGTAATTCATAAATTGTGCAGCCCATTGGCGACAGTAACTTTTTTATGTTGAGGCGACAGAGGCGAATAAATGAAAAACACAAAATATGTAGATAACATCTTTTCTTTTCTGCTGTAACTCATCCTTTCACAGGAAAATTAACTCAGTTTATATGTTACAATCTTTGAATAAAATCATGCTAGCAAAATTAAAATGAACTAAGCAATAAAAACTTCAGTGTAAAAACAATCAGTATTAACTTCTTGCCGTTAAAACAATCGCCAATGTACTCAGATTTATTATTTACAGCGAATACGTAGCTAATTGAGACATTCCAGCAAAACTCAGCTCATTTGTTTTGTCGTTTGCTGTGCAACGTTCATTTTACCCTGTAATATTACCAGACGTAAACATTACGTGGCTGATTCGCCTTAAGCGAGTCGCGCGGGCTCCATAACTGCCACTTAAATAAATGTGTCACTTTACGCTCCAGTATTATTATTGCTTATAACTCTACGTGTAATGTGTTGTTGAATATTTTATGTCCTACTTTGCGTTACTACTTTAATATATCACGTGTCGTCAAGCTTTGCATATTAACTGATATCGCTGGGTCCTAGTTGGCTCGACTTAGTAATAACAGCATGGAAACACAATTTATTTTTGATTACATTTTTAAAAGCTAAAATTAATATTTTTTTGGAAATACAATTATGTGGTTCCAAAACCCTTGTGCGTTCATGTCGTTAGGTTGGATAGGTTGTGCTGTTAAGGCCTTTTCACAAAGACCCTCGAGGAGTGTGTAGATTCACTAAGCGACATGGAGCGAAATGGTTGACGTACCATCAAGGGACAAACTTTTACAGTGTTTCTCTTACCTGGTTTTTAGCAAAACATGTGTGAACCTTACTCTCTATGACCCTATATACTGTTGTATTCTTAAGAAAAGTAATTATCACAAAAACTGAGTACCTAACACAAATTTACAGCTTACATCAACGTACAACTTTCAATGAAATAAATCTGCTCTGCTCGTTGGGACCCTTCACACTTCGCTATTACAAATTGGCAGAATTTAGTATTGCCAAGACATATCATTTCGATGGTATTGCATTATTTAGATTTTTGTTATTAATTGACCCGCATCAGGTTTCCCAACGATGTGTTTACCTTCACTGTTAGTCATTTAGATCATCCAATCCGATAATAATAATTTATGCCTCTACATAGGAAATCAAAATGACTAGTAGCAAAAATATTTACAGATTTTCATTATGTAAACACATATAAAATTAAAAAATATAAATAAAACAAACCAATTTAAACGGTAGGGGGAGTGAATCGGTCTGTGTAAGGCGCTAGGGCAAGTGCGTGGGTGTATACGTATTTATTTATATGTGTGCGGATGTCCCATTTGTCCTTCAGCCCACCCACGATACTACACTTGAAATATATTTTCAGCAGGTGAATAATGTCCAAGAATATTAACTTATCATTATAAGTTTTGAATAACCTATGGTAAGTCGATTAATATATTTTATTTTTAATGTTTAATAGAATTTGTGTCCGCCCACTGTAGGAAATTCTACTTGTTTTATATTTAAAATTTAAGAATGTTTTATTAGAAACTTAATAATAAATTAATTATTTTATTAATTTTTTATTCATTTATTCAAATAGTAAGGCCTACGCCGATGAGGCGACTACAAAAAAATAAAATAAATAATCATAATAAAAAATGATTAAATAAATAATAATAATTAGATGACAAAAATTTGAAAACTAGACGATTTTATTTTTGTATAATTTGAAAAGAAATGACGTTGTCTTATGTTATTCAAATGTATTATAATGTAGAATAAATGGCTTATTATTATTATTATTATTATTATTATTATTATTCAAATAGTCAGTACCTACAGTACAGTACGTGTCAGTCGTAGGACTGCACGTCAGAAGTGAAAACTTCTTAGCCTCTCACACTATATATTATATTGTACATCTATGTTTAGGTATGTATTTATGCGAGCTCAGTTTGGTTCAGTGCATGTTCCGCCATCCCAAAAGTGCCCAACGTGTCTAAAGAAGTTAACACTTAAAAAAAAAATTGAGATCGGTAAAAATTAATGGATAAACATTTTAGTGTTGTGTCAAAAACACATTCCAAAAGATTATATAAAAATCCGTTCCAAAGCACAAATCTTAGTGGACTCCTGTTATATAATAACTAGGTACCTGTTAATATTAACTGAATGTTGAAAATAAAACTGTTACCATTTTTTTTTAATCGATACACTAAAGTTCCTTACAAAAAAGAGAGAATCTATTAACAAACTGAAAAGAAAATGTACTGAATTGTTTTGTCGTTTCCTATTCATACGTTGACATGTTATAAAAAAAAATATCCTTTGAAAGGAAATAAATACATACAATACACAACAAGTGACCTACTTGCTGAAGGAGTTGATCTAAATTAATTTCACTCACCCACATCAAAATATAACGCAATTACCGTCCAATGAACCAAAAGTGTCATCTCAGATTAAGGACAGGTAAACAACCCTGAATAGACATACAAGATATTTTGGTGGGTGTCATAACACTGCTCACGTAATACAACTCGCAATATATCCAATATAATTTGATCTCCTCAAATTTCTGATCTTGCTACCTTTTTAAAGAAACACCGTAAAGGGGCCGAAGGTCAAACGGAATTGGGTGTCTCCCAGTTTTCCCGCTATAAACATAGATTAACATCTACAACTGAGTTGACATTTCTCCAGCCCCTGTTTATAAACTTATCTCGCAAGAAATGTTTGCAACATGTTATACAATGTCAATTTTGTTCGACTATTTGAAGTGTATTCAATTATTTTGGTTTCAAAATAAGAATTTTTTTATGACTAGCTTCTTTATGGGTGATGGGCAGGCATTATTGCTTATTATTGACTTTATTGTACTTCGCCTACATACACAACCAAATGAGAAGGGATGCAAGTGCGATATCTAGTCTGAGAGTTAAAGTAAAAGGGCGGTAATTAGGATAGCGAAATTGACTTTTAAAATACACAAACTTGTCTCTGTAAGAAATAAAGAAAGCTGTATATTAGTGAAGACAAAATCAATCTTCAAAACACGTGAAATTCTTGATAAAATTCGCTAATATAGGTAACTGCGGAAATTGGGCTTGACACAAAAAGAAGGTTAGTATATTATAAGACTATTACTGAAATAAAAGAGCCTTGTACAATAAATAAATAAGACAGGAAAACAACTATTATAATATGGGGAACCGTTCGTGACTAAGTAATCGATGTTCACGCCAGCACCAGTCCAATGAACCGTTGAATGCTTGCGTGTACCCCGGAATTGTCTGTCGTGCTCAACGATGGGTAACTGACAAAATATTAGAGGGGTGGAGCGTACGCGCCGACCGTAACGACTGTGTGCTCAATCAAACAAATCGAGCTAGGCGACAGGTGGCGCTATAGAAAACTGATACGAAATTAGCTACAAATAAATCATTGTTTTATTTGTATTTTAATTTAATATTATTATTAGGGACATTTTAGGTAGTTTTTTTTTGTACTTTTTTTTAACATCCTTACTAGCTGAACCCGGCTACGCTTCGCTGCGGCGTGCGCGTGAGGCGCTTGAATTTAACATGCAAGATTTTTCTTTTATCCTGGCAATATGTTCATATCGATTATATCATTGAAAATTTAGCTCTGAACTTGTTAAACATGGTGCTATGGCAAAACCGAATTCATAATCAACCGCTTTTTTTAATCTATTATACATACATATGTAAATAAAAATTAATAAAAAATAATAATAATAAAAAATTCTCTAAGCGCTAAACTCGTGAACTGCTGGAACATTTGGCTATTTATTATAATACCTACTCATTTTTTCTTAAAGAGGAAGTTTTTTATAAAGAGAAAGTATAAAAAAAATTAAACTAAATTTAACGCCGGGTTGTAACCGCGGGACACGGCTAGTACTTTATAAACTGTTAACCCTATAGTCAACTAGTGAAAATCAATATAAGGTAAAAAATAAGAGTAATAATCATGGTTAAGAGCGAGTCTTCTTTTTTTTCCTTTACCTCTTCAGGGTAGGTGGCGAACTTGAATTCCTCTTTATGCTGCTATAGTAGACGGTAGTCACTTACCATTACGTGTACCGTCAGTCTGACTTACATTATCAGTCTACGAAAAAACTCTTTTCTCCACTGTTATACAATTCATATTCAAGTACGTCTTATGCAGACGTATTGTACATAAAAAGCATTTCAGAATCGATTCCCTAAATGGTAATAAAAATCTATTGCGTAATTTAGGAGCAGTAAGGAGGACAGCGGACATTGTCTGTGTAAAAAGATCCTCGAAATTGGCGGTCATGTATCGAATCATCCCTCAATACGAGAGTGGAATGACAGTATTATTTTTGGGAAGCGGATTTTTATTACTGAACTGATAGGAAAAGAACGGTAAAATAATTGTATAGCAATCTCTCAGTGAAGTCTGAAACAAAAT
Source organism: Synanthedon andrenaeformis (assembly GCA_936446665.2). Taxonomy (NCBI): domain Eukaryota; kingdom Metazoa; phylum Arthropoda; class Insecta; order Lepidoptera; family Sesiidae; genus Synanthedon; species Synanthedon andrenaeformis. The sequence continues at coordinate 2,677,052 of OW387781.2, read as the reverse complement.
TAATAAAGTAATAATTTAATTATGGTTTCGCAATAAACTTTATTATAATTTATTAAAAAATTGGAAAAATATTACTTATATTAGTGTTCTTAGTGCTAACGACTTTTATAATCCGATCAGCTGATTGAAATTGCTTGATCGAGAGTTCCAATCCAAATAGAATCGATTTCCAATTAAGTATGGCATTTCATTCAGTAATTCCGTGGTGTCAATTGTCAATTGAATCACATCTGCGGTTTCTATTCGATATTAGTTACTAGTAGTAAAGTTGTACAAATATATTGGAGACATTAGGCGTCTGTCAGTTGATTATGAAGATAACGATGCTGTAGTCGTTAAATACGTATTTATTTGGATAAGGATTAATATCATGTTGATAAAACACCTTCGCAAACAATGCATTAATTTCGATCAAATTTGAATACCATAAAAAAGGTTATAGTGAGTCAATCTTAAAAGATAGACATATGCTGTCGCGAATTTTTTTTAGAACTTTAAAGAGGAACAATCCATCATACATGATTTTTGCCTAACTTAAACCATTTACGAAGGGCACGCAACGGAAGCTCTAAAAAAGGAATCATTTTTCCCGTTTTTGCGACATTTTCTATTGACGCTCCGCTCCTATTGGTCGCAGCGTGATGTTACATAGCCGAAAGCCTTCCTCGATAAATGGACTATCCAACAAAAAAATGTTTTTTAAATTCGAACCTGTAGTTCTTGAGATTAACGCGTTCAACCAACCAAACAAACAAACTCTTCAGTTTTATAATATTAGTATAGTAATAGAATTAGTATAGAATATAGATACACTTTCAAAATTACAGTGTTGAATTAAAGTATTATAAAATACAAAACTGTTATTAAATATGTATGAACACTTAAGCTAATAAATCAAACACTATCATGGAATCAAATACATTTGACAGTTACATCGGGGCTTAACGTAGTTAAGTACCTGAAAATTACATATTAGGTAGAATATAAAATTTTCTATTAATACTAACTAGAGACAAGGTGAAATATAGTCAGGTTATTGAAATAAAGTAGGTTATCTATAGGTACTAATATTATAAAGAGGAAAGATTTGATTGTTTGTTTTCATTGAATAGGCTCCGAAACTACTGGACCGATTTGAAAAATTCTTTCACTGTTGGGAAGCTATATTATCAGCGAGTAACATAGGCTATATTTTATAAAGTTACGCGGGCGAAGCCGCGTGCAACAGCTATTATTAAATATTCAATTCTCATTAATGTAATACAAATGAAATATCTTCATTTACTTTAGTATATATTAGCTACAATACTTTTTTTTTAAAATTAGCCTTTACCAAGAAGGTTCAATTGAAGTCAAGTAACTATAAAATATTTAATGCTCATTAATGTAATAGATTCGAAACGAAAGTTGCTCCTTTACATATATTTTTTGTATCGCCTTTAAATTCATCACCAATTATTTTGTTGTTCTATTCAGAACTGTCGGTAATTTACTGAAATCCCTTGAGAGTTTTCTAAATGGCGTTATTTCTCTGTATTTTATCAGGCTCTGTACGAAATGCGATGGGAGGAAAAAGCTCGGTCGTGACAAGACGATGACTTTGCATTCTCTTACTCAATCCTCAGTCGTTTTTTCCAATCCGCTGCGTCACTGCGCATTATCGCTCCTTACACTGCGAGTTGATTCTCAAACACGAGGAATGTTTTCATTACTCATAAGTACCTACTGTTTCGGCGTAACTGGCTGAAGATTTCACAAATTAGCCGATTTGAATTCTTCAAATAACAACTTGGAAATTTGGGCTGGTTTTCTTAAAAGGATAGGCTTATTGTGTGAGCCAGTTGGCGACGTGCCAAATGAACCTTCCGGTGCCGCAATTTGCCATTGAAAAATTGCAAAGTTTTATAGTTGCTGGATGTTATGACGATTTAAATTATTACAAGTTTTTGCCAAAGCATTGATGCGAGGAAAGAATGTATTGATGTTTGGAAAAATCCATTTGATCGCTCTTATAACTAGGCTTGGTTATGAGGTATACCTGACGGTTACGCATTTAAGTTTGAGAAACGTTAGTATATGGAATGTTATTTTAAATTTAATTGTAAAACCTGCTTCTAAACCAACTAAATAATTAAATGTAGTGGCAGGGCATAATGCCCGTCTGGCGGCAGTAACTACCGCCTTACAGAAGACCATCACGAAATAACAGCACAATGGCGTTTCGGGAGGGAGAAGGGATGCTAGGCCTCTTTCCTTATGGCTTTCTAATCCCTTATCCTTAATCCTATGGCCAGCAGCGCAGTTTCAGCATCCGTGGCTTTGCTTGTATCAACGGTAACCACTTACCATCAAATGGATTGCTCAGTTTAGGACTTAGGAACGCAGTGTGTCCCACTACAAAAATATTTGAAATTCAAAAATAGTTATTTTACAGTTTGATTACAAATTATAAATTTTTTTCATCTATTTATAAATCTAATTACAGCCTAACGATTGGTTGTATTAATTAATGATTTTCAATAGAAATTTCTCTAACAATGATAATTCTTCCCCATCGAAATCTTTAGCGTAGGTTTATAGCAACTAAACAAATCCAGACAATGATTTTATTTTATACTATTATAAGATACAAAAAAGTTGTATCTATCTTACTTCCATATTAATTTAGTTAATATCACACTTCTTGAGTAGGTATTAAGTGTCGGTTTTATGTCGTCATAACTGTTATGGCGGCTGTAATAGTAGAACTAATCACAAACGCTATTATATTTTTATGTCACTACTTAACCTAAAATTCGTTAACTATAACGAAACAAATATCAGACGGGCTGCTCAAAAGACTGGCCCTGACACTACTTATCCAATCCAGACCAGAGCCAACTATGAAAAGTTTATTTCCAAAGTTGGGCCTCCCGGGATTCGAACCCGGGACCACTGAGACCGAGCTTTAAGGCAAATATCTCAACCACTCGACAAATGAAACCTATAAAAAAATATTTGAGTTATTTTCGTAGTAAAGTTTTAAATCCTAACCTAGTTGAGTAATAAAATATCCTTTTAACATTTTCTTTTAGCATTATCAAAAAGAAAATCATTTTTCAGAAAAACATTTTCAAGTTAAAACCTATTATCTTATTTTTATAAAGCGCTGGTGTTATTACGTTCAGTAATATTGCTGTTATTTTTCTTTTTGGAGCTGAGATGGAGGCCTGACCTGAATACATAATTAAATTAGACTATGTTAAAGCTGTTATTGCTGTATATCAGATAGTAACATAAATATCGTAATACGCCAACATACATGTACATGTGTAGAAGTGTATACATGAACTTTCGAAATTCTTATAATTAGTACAACATCACTGTTAATTTCTGTTAACGAACGAAATGTAACGTAACGAATTCCAAACTATACCAATAAACTAGCTGTTTAACGCGACTTCGCCCGCGTAACTTTCTATATATGAAAGAATATTCAAAATTGGTCCAGTAGTTTCTGAGTTTAATCATTACAAACATACAATTATTCTCTCTTTATAATATTAGTATATATAGATGTATAAATTAAGGATCAATCCTTAATTTAAAATCATATAAAATATGTTTCAATAATTTAATAATATCGTTTGCAGAATTTCATGTTTTTAGATTTTAGTTTAAACATTTCGAAGGTGGATTGACTGATCCCAAAATGTTATATTGATAATATTGAAGCTTGTTATTGGCTACTAAATAAATAAATAAAAATGGTTCACTAACAAATTACTGAAAGGTACTGTGAAATGTTTTACCTTTACCTATTTATACTATAGATATTTTTAGAGCTAAGAAATATAAGATGTAATAGCGTGATCGCGCAGGCGATGCAACTATGGAAGCACCGCACCAACATATTCTTTAGCAAAAACCAATCATCTGAAACTGGCAGATTAGAAATTTAAAAAAGAATGTTGTTATTGAAATGTTGATTAACAAAATTATGCATCAATTAAATTAATATGGTATTTGCATTCATAAACTGGGCATAGCGTCTGGCGGTAGTAAGTATCTTCTTAAACAAAACTACCATGAAATCACAGCATGACTGTGTTCAATGACAGCAGCTGACTTGTTTCGGTTATAAATAATATAAGCGAAAGTCCACTCCCATACTCCGCACACGTTATCCCTTATACTATCGAGTAATAGGCGCTTTTGCAACCCATATGGCGTTACTTGTATAAATTTGTAACGGTAGCTAGGTATATAAAATAAAATAAAATGATATGAGTTAAACTAAAACAGCAAGTTTGAATACAGGATAGTAAAGATAACATGCCTAAATCGAGTAGTGAATTAGTTTCTCACTAAGATAAAGATTTCATAACATTGTGAAGTAGTTTAGTAACTCGACTGAATTGGCCAAACAATCCAAAAGAATTCACTTCAAAAATAAAAACTTAATTAATTAATGATAAAAATTAACAATTAGTAATTTCGGGTAAAACAAGCATGTTTTAAGATTACATTATAGTACTTAGAAATTATTGCATACCTCGTAGAGGTTAACTCGTTATGGTCATTTATATGTGAATATAAAAGTACAAGAGATTCCAATATTCCATTGTAAAACTTCCATGTTTTCTTACATCGCTATAAAACATTAAAAAATTCGCTGAAAAACAGAATGTTCAAATGTAGGCTACGTTGTAAGCAATACGAACAAAACTATAGTTGAAAAAAGCAACGCACTGTGATGTGAAAAAAGCAACGCACTGTGATGTAAAAACATTCCTTCCAACCTTTAAGGCCTTTGTTATTGTTCCAGCATGAACGAACCATAATAAATTTCCGAAACAACGCCACTTTTTGCAACAGAGGGGTATTGCTTTCAGTTGACTTCTGACATGGTGTTATGGTGCTGCTTCTGCAGTCACAGAGCCTGCAATCTTGGTTAATGGTCTAATACTTGACCCTACTCATTATAACAGGATTTCAGTTGTTATAGTTAAAAAGTAAAATTACTGTAATTATATAATTGTTAACTTGTTCCTTAGTCCTTGTCAAAGATATCTCCAAGCGCTTGATCGACATTACAGGGCCGGGAATTAAATCTGTATAGCAATTCAGATAGGTAATGCAGTCAGCATTTTAGAAACCTTGTCATCCGGACCCAAATTGTATTGCATTCATAATTAAGTAATAATTATTATATTGTGTCCCTACCTATATGTGATCGTGCAGCAATAACAAAAATATAAGATTATGCGAGCACATCGTGTGCTCTAATTAAATGTAGAAAATATGACATATATATATAGATATACGTCATATTTTCTACATTTAATATATTAACTCAAACTGGTTGCAAATACACTTTTTATAAACTGAACACATAAAATGATCACACACAACAAGGACAAATTTGTTCTAATGCGATACACGTTTTGATAAATAAAGTTTTGGGAATAAATTAACATACAAAGACGACTTTTATATGGACTTTAATTATACTTTCATGAAGTTTCATTAAAGTTTTAATGCATGACGAGAGCAAATTAAAAATCCAGTAAAGTTTGAGCTATTGTGGCGGCTGTTAACGCACACTGTAGCGACATTACCGCAATTAACACTTAAACTAATTTAAGTCAACTTATCATCGTTGACGATGATGATGATTATTATGATGATGTCGGCTGGGAACAAATTCACACACAAAAACGATTTCATTACGGAAAAATATATGTATTTATGATGATCCAAGTTGAAACTAGGTTAATGGGATGTTAAAAAGTTTATGACTTTCTTCGAAGCACTAAATTATAGTGCTAATGCTTTTAGGCAAAGTCAAAGTAATGTATTAAAAGGTTAGTTTAGTTGATTGTGTTTTATCTATGTAAAGCATGACTAAACAATACTAATAGCTTACAATAAATTGATGAGGTGTATTTTACGTGGATATATGATCAGTGATACCTGGTAAAACACCTTTGTGTTAGTCACAGGTGTATTTTTCATGGAAATCATCGGAATTGTATTTTAACAACAAGATTATAATTTCTAATTTTCTAGGGCATTTATAAAGTATTGAATGTCATTTGGAATCCTGTGGAGTTACGTAAGATCATTTTGTTAAATCTGTTTATCATACGCTGCATAATATAGTCAACTTAATCTTACTAGCAACTTATAATGAAAGTTATTAACAAGAAGATAAATTGCTAAAGTTAATATCGTAGGGCTTAATATTGGAGGCGCATGAAGATAAGAAATCGTTGTGGATTGGGAGAAGGAAGAGGGGGACAGGGAGGTAGTCACTCCTCATGTCATTTGGACGGTGCCCAGTCTATCGTACAAAAATAAGGTTAATTTAAGCGATAGTATTACTATTAGATTTATGTATGTAGACTTTTCTCTTGCCACTCTTGTTTAATTAGTTTATTAGAATCCATAATATATATATATATACATACCAAACTAATATTATAAATGTGAAAGTAACTCTGTCTGTCTGTCTGTTAACTTTTCGCCTCTTAACTACTCGACCGATCATCATGAAAATGTGTGCACGTTGTCAAAGATATAAGAAAGGTCACAGGGTATCTTTCATTAAGAAAAACAGTACTGTTCCCAAATCATCTAAAATTAAAAAAAAGCCTGGCAAAAGTGTAAAATTTACATAAAAAATAAAACTTATTTAAATGCTTATAATGACTTTAAATAACTGTTTGCATTAGAAATTCTCCTAGCAGACCACGACATAGTTACAACCGCCCGGTTACCGCTCCATACCTATTGCTATGCACTCGGGAAATACATAGGAATTTCAGAGTATTTTCCCCGCAAAGCAGTTGCGGCGGTGTGGCCGAGCGATACGGCGCGTTTGAGCAAAGTTTTTTTTTGTATGTGCACAAAATACCTCTTCCCGTTTGCGCCACAAGATCGAATTCAGTAATAAATACATAGTGTTCTATATTATATGAAAGTCGATGTATGTTCTCTGTAAGTACATATATGTACAAATTTGGCAGTATGTAGGTAATCTTCATTAATAATAGATAAATAAACAAGTTTTATTTTAAAAAATTTCTAAAATTAATTGTTAACTAAAACTTATTATAAATTGTAATGCGAAAGTGTTGTTTGTTACTCTGTCATGCCTTCATTACGCAACCGATAATAATGATTTTTTATCATTCACATTGTCAAGGTTTAGAAAAAGTGATGACAAAAATTTATGAGCAATAAAAATTTACAAATAATAAAAAAGGGGTGCACAATTGAGCACGAAGACGCGAGTATTAGCCAGTACAATAATTATGTTTCACTACCAACATTAGAAAGAAAAAGGGCTCGATATTCTTCATATGTATCTAAATCTGCGAAACCACTATTTAAAAAAATCACTTGTTTAAAAATACATTATTCAACATGGACAAAAGCTACATATTAAGTACACTATATCTCCCAATTGTATCTGTACGAAGCCGGATGTTGCATCATAATTGAGTACATAATAAAATACATAACTTTTGGGTAAGTTATGAATATTGGTCAAATGGTAGTTCTTGTTGTTATAAGAAAGATATCACGTCTCGCTCACGTTATTTATCAAATAGTAAAATTAATTCAATCATCAAGAACTCAGAGTGGCTATTTTTATAAAGCAGAGCCTTTGAAAACAAGGATTTGAATGAAGACATTAGTGACGTTTTTGCATTTTCCAAATCTGGAACAGAATGGCGTCTGTTGGATATGAAAACTAATACGTATGTCTGTAAACCCATAAAAAGTAAACACATTTAAAACTACACTATATAGCATTATATCTTGCGTACAAATGACTCAACGCAATGCGTGTAAACCAAACGGCACATCATGAGAACCACTAACCAATGCAACCCATTTTAGCTTCTAAAAACATCGCAATAAAACTTAAATTTCTACTGAGCTTTCGCATCTGTTAGAATCATATTGTCGTAACAAAATAATGTACTGCTACTAAATAATGAATTCATCAAGATTGGCGATAAGAGTGTCGCAGTGTTGTTATGTTGTTTAAGGTAATTATAAAGTTTTTTATTTTACATATTATGACATCCATTCAACAAATCACAACTGCTATTATTTCATCGGTTATGCCAACGTGTTCTGCAAGTATGCTATCACAAAAACTAAAAATCTTAACAAAAATTGTAGAATTATACCTTAGAAAGATCTGGTGAGTAAGCGAGACTGTCGCTTAGAATACATTATAATGTGCGCCCAGAATTGCCACCATCAATTCACCCATTATTGACATAGTTTGGTGTAACGTTTCTAACTATCTATCAGATGCTATTGATTGCCGCTAACGCGAATACGTCCAAAAGTTATTTCTGAACTTATTCAAACGATGGCGTAGGAGGCTCTATTGTGATGAAAGAATAATTTCACGAAGCTTACAATACAATTTAATTATATTGTTTAACTTAATTTAGTGAAATACTTACAGAAGATATTATGTTTCTGTTGCAGTTACTTAAAAATAACCAATAATAAGGTCGACAGACAGGTTGACAGTCCACTTAATGGTAGTGTGGTGCCCACCATAGTGGGATTGACGATAGGGAAATGGAATACAAAAGCAACACAAAAGCTCACATTCCGTTATTTTGCGGTGGTCTCCATAATAAACTAATAATTTTAAAAAATGAGTAAATTAATTTCGTTCACAGTGGGTGATTCAAGCTGGTTCGTTCGTATGCGGCTGTTGCAAGAAGTAATTGGGCGGCGGAGGTTTCATTGAATAGATTCCATTGTTAAATCAACTTAAAAAAATAAGTAATAATTATTTAGAGCCGAAATAAATGCCCAATGAGCTAATAATACATTTTAGGTTGTGAGTAATTTTAGGTAATGAAATTTTAGGATTGTAATAGTAAACTAAATAATATTTCATTTAATTCTAAGATATATCGTATATAAGCGCTTTGGGACCCCACGGACCCAGAGATTCGACACCGAAGGGAATGAATATGTAGCCGGTGCCATTATAAAATATACATTGAAATTGTAACATTAGCATTAAAATGTGGGTAAATAGTTTCTAATTTCATAAGTTTTGATATATGTATTAAAACGTTATGAACGCGTTGTGTAAACAGAAAACAATCTGATTTATAATATTATAAATAAAGGTACATTGCCTCTTGTGAAATATTGTGACTCCACTCCAGTGAAGTTACTTTATTATAACCGTTAGCCCATTAAAAAGTTTGACAACGTTGCTCACCGTATAGCAATTTAATACGTGACACGGAAGTGACATCGAGCTTGAACAGTAAACATTTTAGCAGAGTACTTTAATTCTCCACGAATTTCGTAAAAAAATAAATAAGCAAATGTATAAGAATAGCCGTTACTTTTACAGGTAATTAACTATTTGTATGTTTTAATATTTTACAGGTATATTATTTACAGGTAACCAAATTTCATTGAATCAGTACAGTAGCTTTTATAGGAGAAAGAGTAACAAACATACTCTCATTCACACAACCATACATACATCCATCCATCCTCAGAAAGTTTCGCATCTATAATATATTAGTTAGTTGGATTGTATATTTGCACACACGTAATTCGTTGCATAAGAATGAAACACACAGACATCGGTACAGACAGAGACTGTGCATTTGAATAATATAAATGAATAAACATGTATTATTTTATGAAGGTTTAAAACCTAAAACTAGAATAGATGAACGTGGCGTAGGCGCGAGACGTCAATGATATGTGATTGACTTTAAATCTTAGTATACCTTTTTCTTTTATTTTTTTAATAAAAAAATTAGTTACTTTTTGTAATTTTATCTTTATTTTTTACCTTGGTATTTAGTTTTGTATTTTTGTAATTGTGTTTATAGGCTACCAACCATCAAAATCTTTTAGATCTATTCAGTCTGCCTTTAAACCGATAAAAGAAATTGAAAATAATAATAATCAAATCTAAAACGAACTAAACAAATAGTTACTCGAACTTGTTCTAAATAATAAAAATCTATGTTAAGTTACTTACGACTAGTATCTTATGATTTATTTTAAAGTTCTTAATACTAGATAAAAGTTTTTTTACAAAGTAACAAGTTTTTTACAAGTTACTAGTTAATTTTTTAACAACTAGACATAGTATTTTCTATGCATGCATGCATAGAAAATGCATGCATTACGGCGGATACATATTCCGGTGCTCGTTCAATTACCCAATTTGATTTTTTTTTTTCAAATGCGTTGGAGCGTTCGAATGCTGTTTGTCCGGCCAGTGCAGCCTGCAATTAACGATCTAGAAATCCCTTTATTTTCTGCTTGGAAACTATTCCAATAAACTATTTGCGAGATTATAAGGCCGTTGTGGAGAAACAAGAAATATTAAGAGAATACTAAAGTTGTGCAGAACTGCTGACACATTTTACAAGCGTACGCCGTCGAAATAAATGATCTTTACAACAAAAAGAATATATTACTTGGCTTAGTAAGTCGGTTGGTACATAAAAGAGTGACCTTAGTGTGGTAATTTTAAAAACTGGCAATCTGCCCGTTTCACGATTTCGGTCATATACTTACATGTGTTTGGAATAACTATTATAAAACTACATCTTCTGCTTTTAAATGTATGTTGTATGCGTAGATGAAAGCAATAAGAAAGATACAAGTAAGTTCTTACATTACGTAATCGATAAATGGCCTAAATAAAACTACATAAAACTAAATTCCTATATCGAACACATGTAACAATAATTATAGAGAGTCGATGTATGCAAGAAGACAGTGTCCTTTGAGCATCTGAATGAAACTGAGTTCATTGGACACAGTATATGAGGTCTATGCGCGGATAGTGAATCACTAATGTTTCTTTTTGCTTCCATCTACGGTTGTATGTTATACGTTACACACTTGAAGACTTGAAGACGACCCGACAAAATCGGGATCTTAAATAATAAAAAAATACATGGGCTCACAGAAAAAGTTGCGGAAATAAAATTATACCTACTTTGTCTTTGTCATAACTAAATACAAAAAAAATTATAAATATGATATAAGTATATCATAGACAAGCAACTGACAAGAAATAGTTATGTTTTTGAAACTTCAAAATATAATACGAACAAAACAAAACACCGTGAAATAACTTATGCTGTTGTTCATAAATCACTATTAACTATTAGGTTATTTATAATACTGTTTATCTAGAAAGAAAGAATCTTTTAATATACTAAGGTAAAGTAATGACATAATAAATTATGTAATATGATCTTATAGAGTAAATATAACAAAACTCTATTAGTACCCGTCTAACAAAATTATACTCAGTCAATTTGTATAGCCTTGGAAAAAGGTAGGTAATAAAGAACATACGGCGAGCCAAAGGTTTTCCAACATGAAGGACCTTTCGATAAAAGGTCACTGAGCACAGCCTAAATAACTATGCGAGCTCGTAAATTGGATAATGTGAAATATTTTCCAACTAACGAGAAACAAGGATGAACATATATTACTTTATGAGCTTAATAGTTTTTACAAAATTGGACAGATAACCTTGGACGATAATAACATGAATGTTGGATTACGAAAAATAATATAATAGGTAGTAATAGGTATACTACTCCTTTTTTTTAAAGTGTAAGTTGCTAAGGGTCAATTTAAATATGTTGTAATAGCTGGTCGTTCGCGACTTCATCCGCGTTGAAAAAAGAAAGCCTGACAAAGTATCTAAGGCAGTTGTCCCACCGCCGACGATGAACGAGTAGCGATTAAAGCCAGAAACTAAATACGAGTTGGCGAGCAGCGAGAAGCGAGTGTGTAGCTTCGATAGTTTTGTCGCTCTTGTGCGATGGGCTATTACTCACACCACTCGCTCGGGGCGGCTAGCCGGTTAGTCCTGCGCGAGCTACGTACGAAATAAAGAGGGGTGTTTTGTTTCAATTGATGAGTTTATAATTGGGACACAAAACTACCTTCTTATAAATAATAAGACGTGAAAGACGCAGCTTGAAAGATATAAGCGCTGCGCTGGTTGGTATCTCGGCGAGTCCTGATCGCTAAGCGATTACGCTGTCTTTGACAGTTCTTGTAGCTCAACGATGAACTGGTGGAGCGGGTCCTCGCCGGCAGTCTAAACATTCAGCGATCAACTGTTATTATAAGCATCTCTTTTCTTCATACGGAATGTATATATTATTGTACGTTTCTTGAGCGAGAAAATAGTTGATAGTTGAAAATAGTCGTTTGCTCGCCGGCGGTGGGACAACTGCCTAAAGCCAAAACTTGTGATATACATCGACGCCCGACATTATATACTTTTGCCAACACTGGATCTTTATTTTTATGTCTTCGAAAAATATAGTTTCTTAAAAAAAATTAACATTTAAGTTGAACACAAACCACAATATGCCCATTTTTAATTTAATGGAATTCTACGATTGTAATTCATACCCCTTCGCTAAGAATTTACAGGTTCGTTTTCATTTGAAAAAGTATATTAAACTTTGTTACTCTACGTTAACAAGATTCTTAGTTTGATCATTTAGTTGATTAGTTTTCAACCGGTTTTCACATATTTTTACAAAGTTTTACATTTTATATTACTTATATCCACAAGGGCTTGCCGAAATGATCAATGTTGGAATGAACTCTAAATGAGAATGCTCACATTGATAAAATAGTTAATTTAGGCTTCTTAGGTGCAATTCCAAAAACTTTGGAATCAATGCGTAAATTTTGATATTTAATCATGCGCTCCCGGATATATAAAAATTCCATGGAAAATTATCTAACTGATGGCATTTTCCGCATCAATTTCGGTTGAAAGGTTTAGGTGTTAGCGGCCATTACACAGACGCGGAAAACGACTTCAAAAATCAAATTATACTATATAACAGGAATATGTTAATACTTGTAAGTACATATTATAAGCCAACGACCCGTTGTTATGTCGTTTATTGTTGGGGTGAGCAACTACTAAATAAAAGAACACAGAGCCACTGTCAATGACTTCAAAGTTATCTATTAAAATTTAATGTTACTTCACATTTCAACTGTGTCTTCTCTTCTTTGTTGTCCGTACACTTCGCAAATTACTTTGTCTGTTATGCAAAGCAAGCTACTACTTTTAAACCGCCACTAAATTTCACTCTTCAAACTTTAACTAGGAAATCTCACAAAGAACTTAATAAATCTCAACAACCACGTTGAAAAATGTATGAAGTGCTCATTAACGAGACCATTATGCTAATGTTATTTTCGTTTTTATACTAACATCGTGTTGTTTATTTTAATTTATGATAAATGAACGCGTATTATCATGATGATCATTTATAATTCTGACGACGCGCTCTCCGGCAGGATTGAGGCAATGTGAAGAAATGCGAATAATAACGTTTAGTAAATGCGAATAGTAAATTTGAACAATGAATTTGAAACAATGTTTTCAAACTTTATAAAAAATAAGTAACACAAATTAAGAAAATATGTTTAATAAAAGAATATTTTCTACCAAAAATTGCTGCTAGATTTAAACTATTATTAAAAAAGCAAAACTGTTTTGTAATACAACGTATTTAGCAATAAATTAAACATAAATGAATAAGAAGATACATAAATAGAATAATGTACTGTTAGAGACGAATCTTATTAATATTGATTACTAGCGGCCCATCCTCAGCTTCGCACCTAGTTCAAATTTTCAAAATTACTTTCTTAGCGGATGCTTGTTATAAATTAACCTATGGTCCAAATTATAGCATTCTAGACTTAGTAGTTTTGAGTGTGTGTTCATAATTAGTCAAGACAAACGATCTTATAAGTATAGACAAATATTTTATAATTAACTAGCTGTTACCCGCGGCTTTCCATGCGCGGTGTCATGTTTTTAATAGTAAAAAACATTTACATGAAATTGTAGACCCACGATATGAAGTATCGATCATACAACATTTAGGTTTAATTAAGTTCGAAACGAATTTCTAGACTGATATCTTAAATTAATTTTGAGGCTGCAATTTTGAGCGTTAATTACGGAAATATAGAGCCTCCGGAAGTTTGTTGCATGAGAAACCAAAAGAAGTCTGGCTATCACAAGTGCCTTAGAAATTACGGCAAAGAAAAAGTATTATCTTAAATAGAGCCTACACAGTAGGTAACTAAGAAAGTGATTTAGTTTCCTCACAGTACATGCACAGAGAGGGACAAATGAATTGCTGAAATCAAGAATACGATTAAATGAACGATCGAACTCGCACTATCGAGAAAAGTAAGTTCCGCGTCGTATTTTTCTCTCGACTCCTCCCAAATCATTATAAGTTATAAAGGTTGTTAGCGTTTAGATAAGTATGCAACTTACGAATTCTCGAGTAACTTTTCAAATAAGTAGTACCTACTCATATTACAACTTTCTAAATATATTTTTTCGTTCCCAATTTTTCCACGTATTTTTTAGCGACAAGCATAGACTAATGTACGTGTAAGTTTTTTTGTTTGTTACACTCTCACGCCTTAACTACTAAGCCGGTCACCATGAAATTTTGTTTACACACGCGTTGTCAGAAAAACAGAAAATAACTAGTGTTATAAATATGTGTAAGTTTTTTGTTTGTTACACTCTCACGCCTTAACTACTAAGCCGGTCATCATGAAATTTTGGTTACATACGCGTCGTCAGAAATACAAAAAAAAACTTGGGGTAACTTTTATGTAGAAAAAAAGTCGCTTTTACGCTTTAACTATTCAAACGATCATCATAAAATTCTGTATTCGCGTTTTCAGGGGTATATAAAAGGACATGTATGGTACCTTTCGTGCAGAGAAAAAGTACTGTTACCGAGGACTGCGGATGAATTTAGTGGATAAAAACAAACATTTCTAACAAGTGGTTCTTGATGTTCAATAGATGTGTTGCACGCAAAATGTCAATTACAAATGAATTAAATTCCAATTATTGTGCTCAGACCAAATAAGAACTATAGACAGAATTTCGCGGACAACATAGTGAAGACGGTTTTATAAACATGTGTGCATATGTTGTTTACTGTATTGAGGTTTTGTGTTCCAAGCTGTAACCTCATTTTTAGTTTAATTTTAAAGAAAATATTGGTTCTCAAGTTTACTTACGTGTGAAATGTGATTCCATTTTGCTTTATATTTTTTAGAAACTGCTTTTTATAAGCTTAATAAGACGACTTAATTTGATTGTATTTGTGTGCATGTGACCATATATGTAGTACCTACACGGCGAGGGGTTAAGCAGTGCTTGGAGTCGTCAACGCCATTGACGACTCCAAGCACCTTAACTGTTTCCTCTAAAGATACTTTATGAATTCGGTATCAAAATCTTAATCAAAAATTAAAATAATGTCAAAGCAACTAAACAAAGCTCAAGGTTGGTCATTGGCCACCCTTGTAAGGTCAAATAAGAGCACATGTGCTGTTGTGTTTCGGTGAGTAAGGGATGCTTGAGTCAATATTTCTCCTTATCTCCTTTAAACTATCAATATCGGCAGCGCACTTGCGATCCTTAAGGCGTTGCTTGTAGGACATGCTTTCCTAACAGGTGACGGCAGTCATCTAAGATCAAGTGAACCGTCAGATTGCCTGCTAACCTTTAAAAAAATGTGGGTGAAGTCTATGGCTAGGAGTGGACATCCTACTAAAGAGGAATTAGGAATACCTAGTATTCATCTTAATAAGTAGGTAATCCTTCCATGCCCCAATGTTCGCTCACGCTAATCACCGAAAGCGTCCAACAGATTTGTTGAAAAGCGCAGAAAAGGGGTAACATCGTGTAGCTATACCGTTAGGTCTACTTGATAATAGGCGGCTCCAGTCTCCTTTTAAACACAACCAACACAAAACGAGTACAAGCGCACCGCCGAACCTGAAAGGGTACATGGTAACACTTACGCACTGAAACACATGTGATGTTAATTCACTTTTGGTAAAAGGTTTCACTTTTGGACTAGCCTGCTGCCAGGCGGGCTGACGGAAAATTTTGAGAAATACCTATACTTATTCGAGGGTTTTATTTTTAGATGCAACTGACTAATTCTGAATAGAACATAATCTAATTTAATTTTAGTGTGGCGAAATGCTCACACTAAAATTTATATTATTTCGATCAGAATATCATTTTTTAAAACATTTTTGATGAGTCGGTTAACTTACAACGTATTCTGCATAATAAATTAGGTCAATAAATGTTAAATACACATGAACTAATGAATATTTTATTTCTTGTAACCTTGACTTAAAATATTCACAAATTTTGACCTTATTTATACTCAATAGATCTACAAACTTTTTATGTGTTGGTAATATTAAAATCTTCTCTATCTTAAGACTATTAAATTAGGATAAAATCTATGCAAATCTTACTAAATGATATAGTACATCACACTTACCGGAAGCGATTTCAGGTTGCACTCCAAAACTGTAGACCACACGGAAAAGCTACTCACTTAGCAGCACGCAAGCACAACAACTTAAAAAAAATCACAAGTCACTAACTACAATCAGTACACTATGGTTGGTCTCCGACGCACGCATGTGCAAAGAAACACTATTATATCACGTCACTACTGGCACTAGATTTTTTTCGTCCGTAACAGGCAACCGGTCGGTCGCCTCAGCTTCGACTGGCTGGGGAGGCTTCAACGCGCGTGCCCCTAAACACCCCGTCTCCCGCGAACCTACCCTCCACACCTCGCAGTACGAGCAAATAGAAATTAAGTATGCGCTGTAAGGACAGAATGTGAAAGAAAAAACGGATCTGGATGCCTGCCGGGCAAGTTAGTTAGACACGAATTTCAAAGACTCCGTGCTTCTTTGGATTAAGTTAGAAGGTTAATCAAGAGTTCTGTGCGTATGTACCCTGGTATGAGGTTTGAGGTTCGTTTTGATGAGTTGGAATTCTTTTTTTTATTCTATTCATTTTTGTTTCTTTCCTTTAGGTTATCAGTAACTTCTGAAAGGTTTAACTTCCATTAGGTTAAATAGGATGATTTTTTCTGCTTTATTTTTATACTAACCTTTTTAGTAGAGGCTAGCTTATTTTGGCCTCCATTGTTCAAGCTATCGCAGTGCAAAGCTTCATCTAAATCAGTGCATTCGTTTATTTAAGTACATTTAAATTTATTGAACTGAAACTTTTTTGCGCGCGATAAGGGCAAATATTCAAGGTCGAATTTATGTGACGCTAAAATATAAGGATCACGTGACTCTTCTTGTAATGTTTTTGTAAAAGTAAATACTATTAATCCTCGAAAATATTTAATTTATTTTAGTTCTCTCTCTCTTGCTCTCTCTTTCTCTCTCTCTCTTTCTCTCTCTCTCTCTCTCTCTCTCTTTCTCTCTCTCTTTCTCTTTCTCTCTTTCTCTCTCTCTTTCTATCTATCTTTCTGACATCTACCGCTTCTGATACGCGTACCTCTACTTCTGACACTCTGTAGATGAACGCACGTGTTTTTCATATAACATTAAAGAAGTTTATTTAATTTATAATATAAGTAGGTATGTAATTTATGAAAATAAATAATTTCTAGCAACGCGAAATTCCTGCTTCTTTAATAAAAAATCGATAATGTAACATTAATATTGAATATTGAAATATGCTCAGATAAGCATCACTAATATTTCGTAGCTTATTTAAATACCCTTGTCTTATACTCCGCTAATGAACATATCTCAGTATAATCTGACGACAGAACATTTTAATCGTGTAAGTTATTAATTGTAAAATATGATTTCATGATTTTTGACAAGTATTTATTTACAATAATGTCATTATTGTTTCAAACAATACGTGATGAAACTGACGAGTTGAAACTCTGACGATTTGAAACTCTGACGAGATGGGACCAAACCATTACAAATACGTCTACAGAAATTTGTGTGGATGATCTGGTACTGTATAAAATATAATAACAACAACAAAAGCTCGCGAAAAACATATACAAGTATCTTTATAAATTATTCTTATCTTTCAAGCTCAAACGAAACACATAATTTTTTTTAAGCGTGAACGAACATCGTGACACGTGATTTTATAGATTACGAAAATGTTATATGATAAGATTATATACGAAAATACATTAAATACTTTTAAATAAAAATGCTTATAACATAGATTTCAGTAGGTACTTCTCTTAATTAAAAATGCAAAAAAACAGGGTTTTAAAAAAGTTGAAATAAAATCATTCCAATGAATATCCTATCGGCAAGGGCTGCATCGCCTAAGGAGAACATTAAAAAAATGCAATACTTACTTAACTATATTTTGGTTTTATTTAATTTGAAATTCAGTCTGTTTCGTGATAAGCCGATAAACATTTATTCCATAGGTCGATTTCATCCTCGGCTTATTCAAGTCCGACCTATTTACTTTGCGCTAGGATTAAATTTCCTTAACCTGATAACGGGAGCTTAAGATTCTCACCGACGCAAATATTTCTAATCAATACTCGTACTCGTTTTGATGTAAAGTGTATTGGAGCTTTAATTAAGAACTACAAGCACTTGAATCCGACTTTGCTTAAAATAACAAGCTATTGATTAAACAAATATTTTAAATTAGCTTATTATTATGATCTGCTCTAATAGCTTTAATATATTCAATTACCTTAAAAATCCATACTATATATGTAAATGCGAAAGTATTATAAATGCGAAAGTTTGTATGTATGGATGTTTGTTACTCTTTCACGCAAAAACTACCGAAACGATCACCATGAAATTTTGCATACACGTTGTCTGGGACACCAGAAAGGACATAGGGTATCTTTCATCCAGAAAAAAGGACTATTCCCGAGGGATCACCTTAAATTAAGGAAACTAACTCCTGGCTAAGTGTAATAGCAATAACGATATATTGCTTTTTCAACGCGGATGAAGTCGTGGGCACCATCTAGTAATATTATAAATGTGAAAGTAACTCTCTGTCTGTCTGTCTGTTACCTTTTCGCGCCTTAACTACTCCACCGATCATCATGAAATTTTGCATACACAATGTCAAGGATATAACAAAGGACATGGGGTACCTTTCATCCAGAAAACAAGGACTGTTCCCGAGGGATCATCTAAAGCGGGCGTTATATTGCTGTTATTTTCTTATTTTCCAACGCGGACGCGGACACCAGCTAGTGTCTAATAAAAAACACAAAATCACACATACTTTATAACTTAACTTTTTCATTATTTCCAATTCACACATAAAATCATAAAACATCAGAAGTCAAGGTCAAACTTGGATTCTAATCTTCTAGTATTGTTTCAAACTGATAGTTACGGCGAACAACAGAACTATAAAATAAATCTTAATCGTTTCCTTATTTGGTTAAATCCATGACTCATTCCGTTACATATAACTTCTGTATTTTTTTAAATCAATACTTGTACATAAGTACTCAAAGGTTCAAACTAATTAAGCATTTAAAAGGCTTTTGTTTTTACGAATTCACATATCCTCCTGTGTTCCCAACTAACATCGTTACATGGGTCCAGGGTGTCCTTCTTTCATTTTATACGCCGAATGTGTTAATGAAACCCTCGGGCAGAGAGAATTATGTGAATGGTGGAGGGTTACAAACAAGAAACACAATTCTGTAAAACCATGTAACAATGTGTGTTTAGCTAATTTAATTTCAAAGGTATTGTAATGTTATATTCTTTAAAAAAATTAGCCAACAAAATATTGTTATTTCCAATTCATGTCTCTTTGGCAAAACCGTTTAAAATTCCATTCTCAATAATTAAACTACTTAAAATCGTTCAAATTATTAAGCTATGTTTACGGAGATGTTATTTGCTATTGGATATTTAAATTTAAATTGCACGTTGACATAATAAACAGGCAACTTAAAGGATAAATAATCAATCCAATATTTAATTAATAACTGCTAATTCTCGGCGATTAAAACAATGTTTAATCATTCATTCGATCAATTGGGTATTTAAAAATCAAGCTCAATATTGTCAGATGATTTTTTGTGAAAATAAAATTAACAATTATTTTTTATTTTTACAAAAACGTAAAAAATAATTTCCTTTTATTTAAAGTAAAAAGATGCAGTAAAATAGTTTTGAATGTAGGTACTGTTCCTATCTACGATAGTTGGTTTCGATACCATTAAATAGATGACATTTAAAAAAAAAATATAGTAAACACGGTTTTCCGCCATAATTCTATTGATTTTCTGTCCGCTAAAATGAGTGAATCTAACAAATAAACAACAATAAAATCTAACAAATTTTGTTTGAGGTATTATTTGGTTTTAAGTAGCCATTTTTTACCTTCTGTACTTGTGGAGACACTAAGTATGCAATTTTAAACAATTTCTAGTATTTATTTTCTATAACCATAAAGTCTGCAACGATTACTTACTCCTAAATAAATGGTTAATTCATTGATCGTCTAAAAATATTAAAAAAAAAAATGGGCATCACTATCGCCGTGACGAGGCCATATAGTGGCGCCCAGATGTCAGGCATTATATTACTATATATTTTCTTTTTCAACGTCCGAAGTCGAGGGCACCAGGTAGTCAAGAATAATTCTTAATATTCTCCTTGACTGAACATAGTAGTTTTACACATTTAAATTTTAAACTTCGAAACAGGCTTTGAAAATGGCACGTTTTATGTAACATCGGGACAATAGTTAAGTGCCGTGCTTAATAAATAATGCACTGAAAAGTTGAATGCAGATATGTAGTAATAAACCGGAATAGTATAAAATGTTGAAAACGTTAAAATCCCACAAACTATCTCGCTACCGTATTACATTTTTCTGGAGCCATTCTGTAATTGCTTTGGCCCAGTTCTGCTCTTGGCATGCGACGACTATGACCAAACCGATTCACCTTACGACTTCTTGACGGCGCTTTTGCATTTTGGAACGTTGTGTTGTTTCAAACAATACATTTAAGCAGCTTCTTCAACTCAAGTCAATAGTTAAAATTAAAAGAATTTCTTTAAATTACCAGCCATTCAGGAAACAACAAGAGTTTAAAACTGTTCTTATTTTCCAGAAATATTTGTGGATCAGTAAACTCTACTTGATTTTAATTGTTACGTCATAATGAAAATAAGTATTATTCTTGGAGTTTTAAACAATTTAATAATTTAACATTTAAAGCAGTATGTGAGGTAAGGTTAGGTTCGTCATAAGAATTCTAGAATTCCTTATATTTTTTTCCTTTACGTTTTCTCATCTAGCAATCAATCCTTATACTAATATTACAAAGAGAGAAGATTTGTATTTTTGTATGTTTGTAATGAATAAGCTCAAAACTACTGGACCGATTTTGAAAATTCTTTCACCTATAGAAAGCTACATTATCAGCGAGTAACAAAGGCTATCGGAGGAGTCGCGTGCAACAGCTAGTATAGTATAATTTAAAGTCCGCATCTGTCTGTCTGTAAATCCGCTAAATCCTCCTAAACCGTACAACAGCTAGTTATAAAATTAATTCGCTGTCCTCTTCTGTCTGTTTCTCCGCAAACTTCTTATAAACTACCCAACGATTTTGGTTTTGATACGGTTTTCACTAACCGAAGGAGAAAATTTTGGATTTTGAACAGACGTGAATAACTTAAAGACTTCGACACCATTGTTTAAGTAGCAATTTCTTTACTCATCATCCATCTTTTACCACCCCTGGGAACGCAGGCGAAACAGCAAAACAGCTGATAAAGAATGATGTATGTATATACCCATATGATGAATGAGATATAAATATCTGAATCAACAATAAGATAGAAACAGTTATAAACGATATTATTTAAGCAACTGCTTAAAAACTACAATATAATATCTAATATATAAAATTCCCGTGTCGCGGTGTTTGGGAGTTTCCCCTGAAACGGCTGGACCGATTTTGATGAAATTTTGTGTGCTTATCGGGTAGGTCTGAGAATCGGCCAACATCTATTTTCCATACCCCAAAAATTTTTTTTTGGTAAAACAACGTTTGCCGGGTCAGCTAGTATTTTATAAATTCATTTTATTTACGATAATATTTTTGTATATTTTATTATCCTTTATTTTTTAACTACGCCAATTATTTTTATTTTCATATTAATATAATAATTTAATTGCTGGTATATATTGGGACACTTGTGAATATAAAATAATTTTCAAACTGATCATACTATAACTCAAGAACCAATAAGCAATTCAAATATAAATTTAGGAAAATATTTAATTTCAGTTTTCACAAATATCAAAGCTCATCGAATCCAAATCACACTTCTCTATATTTTCACATTTTTGTATTTAAACATAATCTACATTCTTATCTACAAAGGTCCTGTTGTGCATCGATAGGTAACATTATAACAAGTCCCAAACAAATTAATAGCATCCACAGGCATTCGTTATTTTCGTTTACTTAGTTAGTATATCTACATAAAGATAAAAGATAGCTATTGTTCACTTTTAACAACTTTATCTGTGGTCGAATGAAACCACTTGTCACTGTCTCCAATACAACAGGGAACACCCTAAACGGAATGCAAAGCAAGATTGATGTCTCCACAAAGGGATTTTAAACTTCCTGATCACAACATTGACTTGTGTTTTGGTCTAAGAGGCAAGTTCATGCAATTTTTTTACTAACTGTGCCCGCGACTTCGTATACGTTGAAAAATGAAAATATATGAAATTAATAAAACGCCTGATATCTTTAACGCTGTGATGACTGTGGGGAATTTTTAAAATATTTTTAGATGATACCTCGGCAACCTCACATTTTTCCAGGATAAAAAGTATCCTTAATATGCTAGGTAATAAACTAGGTATCTGTGTGACATTTTTTTTCCAAATCCGTTCAGAAATTTTTGCATTATTGATGAACAAACTACCAAATGTTGATTCAAGTAATAAACTATTTGTTTGCCAAATTTTATTCACATCCGTTTAGCCAATTTTGCATATTTGTAGAACAAACGTGCAAACTTTATATTTTTAACAGAATTATTTAGCAATGTATCCTATAGTACTTGTTGTAACATTCACGCTATAATTACTCTACTGGTCATAATGAAATTATGCATAGACGTTGTTAGGGGTTTCAGTAGGAACAATCTTTAATCCAGACTAAGGCGCGATTTCACCATACTCTGTTAGTATTTAACATCGCTGTTAAGTCATTTAACAGACGTTTGCAGTATGCGAGTGACAGCGCTAAATGACTTAACAGCGATGTTAAATACTAACAGAGTATGGTGAAATCGCGCCTTATACTACTGTTACTGAGTGATGGGGATAACAAAACTAAATTTTTGTGTATCCACTTAATGATGGATTGATAGTTATTTCTGTATGAATTAACTAAGCAAAGTCCTTCGGACGGTTTGAAAAAAAAAATAAAGTATTGGTTAAAGCTTTTAAAAACTTTATTTGGTTTTTTTTGACAACATTTGAAATATCTGTCTTTTTTAATCTTAAAATCATACTTACCTACTGCTTAATCAATCGATAAGGTACCAAATATCTTCCATTAAATTAACATTGATCAATCATAAATTATGACATTGATAATAGTGCATAATGAGTTTAATGAGTTTAATAATTATTCAATCCGTTTAAAGATTTCAGTAATACTTTTGAGTTCATAATATTTGAATAATAATAGTATTCTTAGTAATTCAATTGAATAATAATTCATAATATTTGAATAATACATAATACTTGATAATTTAGTAATTATGTATAATAATAATACAGTTATTTATTATTATTTCTGGCGATAATAAATAATAAAAGCAATATAACTAATCAATTTATACTTTACTGAACACAAAACAAATAGCCATTTCTTTTAAGAACTTTTTCTCCGAAGAAACATTCGAGACAAATCTTTTTGTATCAGACTTAGCTGCGTTCCGGAAATTTTTGTTAGCCGTTCCGCAAACCACTTAGTACTTTTACGCGCCTCGAACAACTTGTACCACAAATTTAAAAGTCATGTCCATGTGAACGGGACGGAAGTAGAATTGGAGAAGGAAGATGGACGATGTCGAAGGAAAGTTAATGAGTACAAAATAAAACAGTATAAGATTTACTACGTCAATTCGGTTTGGGATGTTTGTTCGTCGAAAATGCGTTGCGTCGCGTAGTAGCGCTGCGTAGCGCTGTGTAGCACTGCGTAGCGCTGCGTAGCGCTGCGTAGTGCTGCGTTAGCCCAAGCTAAACAGATTTGTATGCCCATATTTATACCATGCAAGAATTCTTTTCAAATCTTAGCAGTTTGAGTGAAGTTTCTAGATATAACAACTCAATGTTTGAAAAAAGAAATTAGAGGTAGAAATTTATTATAAATAGTACTAATATCATAATATTAAAGTTTATGAGACCGTATGGATAATTGTTTCACGCAAAACCTAATAATCAGAAGTATAAAAAATTATAAGACATATTACTATTTTATTAATATAAAAATGACAGACACTTTCGTTGTTTTTTGGTAGACACCTATTGATTTTCATATTTATCTAAAACATATTTTTTATTTTGAAAAATCACTTTATTAAACAAATGAACATTTTTATTAACAAGGGGAGGGCACGACCTTGGGGAAACGGATTTTAATGATTTTTCGTATACTGGTAGTATACCCTGTGGGTACTACTACTGTAAAATATTTCTGTCCAATGCCCAGTAGAAGCTGAGAAAAATGCCTCTAAAGTTCACCCTGCACTTAATATAAAAGTTATGTTTTCTGTCGCCTGAGCGTACATTGCAATGTGAACTACGCATCTATTCCAGCTCTGTTCATCAGTTCGATTTTGAATTTTGTCACGAACAGACGTATTTGTGCAGTGAAATTTACTTTGAAAAATTATTCTACAATTTACACAATGTCATCAAGCGAAGCAAGTTGTTCACAAAGTGTCGAAGAAATTCCTGATAGCTCCTTACACAGTGATTTATCGAAGCAACGGCCAAAATCATACCGCCAAAATGTACTCCATTAGTTCAACCGTGTGATGTTTATTTCTATAGACAAGTGAAAAATTTCATCAAACGATTACAGAGCACAGCTGATCTGCTAGACAAACATTACGAAATTCATTCTCGAGAAGATTGCTTAAAAATTCATTCTATTGTTCATCACCAATTATCAGCGCCGATATTTCATGAAATGATACAATATGCCTGGTTTGCCAGTGGGCTTTGTGATACAAAAAAATTTTTTACAAAAGTAAATGAAGCATGTTTTTCATTGGACCGTTTGAAAACACATTGTTATTGCAAAAAAACAGCATTCATTTATTGTTCTTGGTGCAGAAAGAATTTTTGTTTCGAATGTTTTTATCATAATTATCATTCTGGATCATGTAATCCTGATTGTTAAAATTATTTTTAATTATAAAATACTGTATTAATAATTGTATTAATAAATGTAAAATATTAAGAAGAACTCGCATTTTATTTTGTAAAAACTCATAATTTTTAATTTGAATATACTTATAAAATTTATATGTTTTATATAATAAAAAAAAATTATAGAAAAATAAATCAATTGACTAGATTCGAACCTGTGCACGCGGAAGTTCGAGTCGAGTCTTAGCGGATACACCAATGTACGCTCAGGCGACAGAAAACATAACTTTTATAACTTTAGAGGCATTTTTCTCAGCTTCTACTGGGCATTGGACGGAAATATTTTACAGTGGTAGTACCCACAGGGTATACTACCAGTATACGAAAAATCATTAAAATCCGTTTCCCCAAGGTCGTGCCCTCCCCTTGTAAGATAAGCAAATATGATTTTAAAATTAATACCAATAAATTAATTAACCCGAAGAGTTCATTCAAATTACATACTGTAAACCTTAGTTACGGACCTTAAATTTATTTAAACCAACTAAATTATTGGTCAGCGGGGATAGATACACGGAAAGGGCTATAATCAATGGCATATTAGGAAACAAATCGAATCAAATTGGAACCGATGCTCAATTAATTGGCCTTTATTAATTTGATGCGATACGCCGCACATGATAGCTTTGATCATTTTACCGTGATTTTATTACGTTATAATAGATATTGCTGTTTTGATTTACAAGAGATATTCATTTAATTAAGAAATATGATACCAGCAGTAAATGCATTGAACATTAGTATAAGTGATGAATGTATATGATGCATGTATATACCTTAGTAGATGACAGCATTGACCTATTCATAGTTATTTAGTATATTCTTATACATATATGTACGGTATATAAAAGTAGCAGCCCGTCTTGCGGCAGTAACCTTTACAGAAGACCGCCGTCATGTATAGCGTACTTGCAGTTGTATTTCAGTGAGTGAGGATACCAGGGCAAATATCCCTTTTTTGTCCTAATCCTTAATCCTTAATGCTATTGTACTAATAGTCCGG
The DNA here is from genome assembly GCA_936446665.2 of Synanthedon andrenaeformis. Taxonomy (NCBI): domain Eukaryota; kingdom Metazoa; phylum Arthropoda; class Insecta; order Lepidoptera; family Sesiidae; genus Synanthedon; species Synanthedon andrenaeformis. The sequence goes on along the minus strand of OW387781.2, from coordinate 2,650,659 downwards.
TAATTCTATGTTTTCAGACAAACAAATTAATAAAGTTTTGAAACTTGTGTCGGTTATACCTATGGGTCTGCTGATCAAAACCCACAACTCTCCGCCTTTCAACTTGCCGCTTCAATCATGAAATTTGTCCGCGTTAACGGTTTTTTAAATATTTTGCGAAATCTTTAATAGATACAAAAAAAGTATCAAAGGCAAAAATTATCCTCATTAAATTCTAAACAAAATATGTTCTATACATTATTTTGATTAGCTTGACGGTTTTCAAACTATAGCCAGATATATTAAGACCTGAAATTTAGTATTTATATAGCGATATACTAGCGATTTTATACTGGCGATCCGCTCCCGCCTTCGTATGGCGTGCCGTATAATATAAGAAACAGTGTGATTCTCATTGTTATTAATAACATTATGTTATGTAGGTACCTATGATAATTTAAATGCATGAAATATTAAGAGAAAATTTAAAACGGAGTAAATATTTTAAAATTTCATTTACATCAATAGCAATGGTAATGTAACGGAAAAATTAATTTAGTTTTTCTTTCGTCAGACAATGAAAAGATGGAAACCCTTTCTTCGCAATTTGTTCCAATCTAATTGTTATCCGATAGTTGTTCGCTTTGCGATTATTTAAATTGAATTGAATTCAGATATCCAAATACAATATTTAGATTAAAGATTTTTGAGCAGTTTTCCATATCCATATAATGAGAAAATTCGATTTAGGTTAATTGAGAAAATTTTGGATGAATATAATTAACCAATATAATAGATGTCATCTTTAATTAGTAATATTGTATATTACTAATTAATATTATTATAATAATTAATTAATTAAGATCACGTAAATTAATGTATATAGATAATAAGCTATATATATAGTTTGTTGACATTAAGTTATACTTACATAGTTTTTTTTTGCTCTGTAATCTATCTAAATACAATTCATATATATAAGTTGTTGTCCTCTGTAAAATAAATAAATAATTATAAAATAAAAATCTCACAAGTATTCATTTTGAGTTTTCCTATTGAGAATTCGATTTTTCGTTCTCATAAACCACTATGTGAAATATATGTATATAAGTATACAAACAACCCGCCCCGGCTTCGCATGGATGCAATTTTTTTTGTAATCACAAATAATATAAACAAACATTCCTCGTTTATTATTCTTTTCATTAGTAAAAACCGTATCAAAATCAGTTGGGTGTTTTAGGTAAAGGAATAAGGAGAAACAGACAGAGGCGAACTGCAACTTTTTTTATAGTGTATAAAAATATAGAATATTGTGTATATATAAAAATTATTAAAACTGAAAGCAATCTATAAAATCTCGAATAGCAGCTATGTAATCATATTGAAATGAATAGTAAAATGGCCGGAAAAGGTACCTATAAATTATTCGCTGGAAATCGCAAGTCTTTAGATTTAAATGTGCCACGGGCGTCAATCCGTACATCTACTCAATTTAAACTTATGATTGTTCCAATTAAAGTATAATTGGTTTTAATTTACAACTATTTACATTACAATGAACCTTTTAAAAGTGCTTAAGCTAAAAATTTCGTTCATCTTAATTGATATTAAGCTTCGTTAAAAGGATACTTTCAAGTATTCTCCATTTAATTACAATATGGATTCCCAATCAGATCTGATCCGCGATAAGGGAATCGCGCTTTTTAGAGTCTTAATACTCTAAAAAGGAACGGTAAAATATTTTTATGTAAACCCAATGTAAACCAAAAAACTTGTAACTATAAAGCTATGTACTATAAAAACTCAAGAATTTTCGGTCTATTAGAAATATTAACTTTCAATTAAATTTATTGCGCATTTTACTTTAAATGTCGATTTTAAGTTGCTGTAAAGATGATGTGAAATTATAATTATATGAAATTAAATAGAATATGATTTATGATATGATCACTTGATATGACATTGAGTAAATTCAATGATTAAGTGAAAGCTGCTGAGGATCAAATCTATAATATCACCTGCTTCGAAATCCTCAAAAAATAACAAATATTGTCTTGTATAGGCTAGTATAAAAAACATATAAAGCCGATAACAATTTCAGGGATAATCCAGTAACCACCCCGTTACAGAAAACCAAAGTGAAATAACATGATATTGTGTGTTTTGTTGTGTTTTAGTGAGTAAATAAAAGTTTTCGGAGTACATTTCGATTTCCTTAACCCGTTTGTCCTTTATCCTACTATGGTCGGCTATGCACTTTCAGCACTTGTGGCATTGCTTGTATTAAAGGCGACGGTAGCCACATACTATTAAGTAGACTGTCATCTTGTCTGACGACCTTTATATTATAAAATTATTATAAAAGCTTGTGCCCAGCAGTGGGACTTAACAAATGAACTAGTAATAAACTATAATGTTAGAAACATAAAAATATTAATATCGGTGGCATAAGTAAAAATATTATGAAGAATAAATAAATTTATTTCAGAATAACAACTTTAGTTTTAGCATATTTCTGTCCCCCACACTAGGCTCTGCCTGTCCTATACTAATAATAGTATAGGTATTTTTAAATATATGAACTATATTATAGTATAGGTAAATATATGAACTATTGTATTATGCACTATGGTTATGTTTGATACTTCTCCTCGAAGATAAAGGTGTTATTAATATTTCATCTGAAGGGATGCAAGTGTCAATATCAGACGGAGACGGGTCGAACCAAGGACCGATATGAGATGTTTACTTTCTCACCGTCTCGTGTGTATCATATAGTGATCCCAAGACAACTGCTTTTTGTAAATACAAAAATAACATCTCTTATTTTATTCACATAAGGAGAATAAGATATAAGAGAGATAAGAGAATGAACTAAACAATAATTACATTTACAATGAAGTTCAATTTTGTCAGAAAAAATAATTGGTTTTCCGCAACAGGAAAATATAATAAAAATATTATTCAAAGATTTTGCCTTAATGGTTTTCTTTTTTTTTTTGTAAAGCTCGGATGAAGGCTACAGTCCACTTAATAGTCAGTGGCTACCGTAACCTATAAACTCAAACAACACCAAGAAGGAATGCAAGTGCGCTGCCGGCTTTGGTAGGATTAAGGATGTAAGGTAAGGTTGCGTAAGTCGTACCACAGTCTAAGTCGTACCCCAGCAATATCTCGTCTTCTGATACTTATAAAAATTGATCTCAGACTAAATTGTTTGTAGTTTTTAGTTGTTCATGTGATCTCTGATTATTAAGTGTATTTCTTTATAGTTTTTAATATGTTTACTAACATTTGTTTTCTAAGTACGACTAAGGCTATAGGTGGTACGAATTAGGTGACTAGGTGCCTTAATCAATAAAAACAATAAAATACCTATTTTCATTAAAGAATTTCAAGTTTTTATAATTGTTAATTGAAAACCAATTAAATAAAGATATAGTAAGTGTTAAAGATTTTGTTTTATTTTAATTGCTGTGAATATTACAGTGTAATTTCCTTAGGGGGTACGACTTGAGCACCCTTACCTTACAAGGAATACGAAGATCATAAAGAAATGGGCCCAGGAATCCACTCTCGATTCATTTGTATTATCAAAGATACAAAGATTATCAAAGATCAAGATCAAGATTATTTATTTATCAGATTAAATTTGTACCGTGTCAAAGTTCCTGAGAAATTGATATTCTCAGCTCAAGAATTCCAATTACACGGTTGTAGAGTAAACAATCACAATCTGCCATTTACGAGTACTCTAATTACAGATATGGTAGAGTAACTGTTTTCACGTAGAATTTATATTTTGTTACTTACAGTTTCCTTGATATTATGTTATGAATAAAATAGCTATGTAATGATTAAGCTGCACTGAGGCTTAGACAAAATTTCTTTGTTTTATCCAAGTTTAAGTGAGAAAGTGTTTACAAGTGGCGGGACATATTGAACTGAACTAAGCAATAGTTAACTTGTTAGCAACAGGTCTTCTGTTATAGGGTGGTTACCTAGACAAATTACTAGTGCAACGAATATCGACGGCGAACTGTCAATATTTTTTATAAACAAAATTTTACACATAATTAAAAAAAGAACGTTTAATTTCATTGCAATATTGAAAGAAATAAATCCATTTATATAGAAAATATAATCCGTATTATAGCATGGAAGTTACAGTTAAAGATTTTAGATCCGTGATTTCACGAAAACAAGTGAAAATCGATCTTACAGTCATTGAATACATAAAAGTAAATTTGACAAAAATGTGATATGCATTTGACACATACTGTTGTGATCCAGTGATCTTCGCTTTGAAAATCGTATCAATTTATTTTTTACTCAACCATGAGGTTTTTATTTTAACCATTGTTATTGTATAGGCGATCTACCAACTAACGGAAAGCTTCTCATTACACACAATACAATAAAAATCGAGTGATTCTTCACAAATAACATAATAAAGGAATTTATATAGTTTCAAATTTGCATCACGCCATAACAAGTATGAAATAACTTGACTTCTAAGCTACACAAAAGTGAAGCAACAAACAAAATGCTATTTCAGAGGCAAACGGAAGCTAGCATACAACAAATACGTTAAACTATAAAGGAACTATGTGTTTCTGCTCTCAACTTGTGCTTGTTTAATCTTTGTTACAAAGAACAATGTCCGCAGCAAATTGAGAACTTACTACTAGGTAACTTGAAAATTTGTTTCAACCCACACTTTAATTTGAAAATAAAACATACTTTTATAGACTAACCAGATTTAACCGATGGACTCGTGAGTTCTACACGACAAAATGACAATCACTAAGGAAACTACAACCTGAATATAACTCGAAAGTTTAGCAAGCTGATGTGACAATGAGTAGGGTTATCAATAATATTAGGTATATTACTCTTGGACAAATTGTATTTTACTAATGACAGCTAACTTGCTATGTTTGTTATTTTTTATTAAGTATTACATTTATTTTTTAAAGAAATTAAAAAGTAAATTTCGACATAAATTCCGCCTTGCACGCATTTTATAACTAAAATTTGAAAATATTAACGTAACGAGTGTGTAATATTTTTTGAAGTAAATTCTCATAACTTGATCAAAACCAATTTTTTTTAAAGTTTTGTTGTAAGAATTTTATTATATATTAAACTGAAATTTTACTTTTATCGAAACAAACCATAACCACGAAAGATGTAACTATTCTATTGCTGAAAGAAATTATTCAATAGTTTCTAAGATTATATAAACTTTTTACAAACATGGTGCGACTATGAGAGGTCTTCTAATAAGTTTTTTTTTTAATATATAATAAAATTGTAGACGTTGATTACATTTTTATCACCTATAATGGCACCCAATATTAAACCTCCATTTCCTTTAACCAAGATTAAACACCTACAGCACTGGAGAACGACAAATATACGACCGTGAGCGATAAATCGGGTTGCAGTTCCGCTCCGCTCCGCTACGCTCTCGCAGAAGCTGTTAATTTCCGCCAAGTTGTATCGGCTGAGCACAGCAGCAGAGTATTATTACGCCTTCACAGCAGTTTGCGACCTGTTATATAACATGCTTTAAGCCGAGTACTGTTTACATAAGCGTAGTAGGATTTAAAAGATACAAAAAAGTCCCAAATGAAAAACAGTTAAGCAATAGCGGAACGTAAACGCAGCTTGGAATTCAGTCGATATTGAGTCTACTTAATTTTATTTGTGAATTAGAAATAATTACCATTTTGCACTAAGGGTGGAGAAAATGCCATAGAACATGTCAGAGCATCTAGTAAGGTGCTTCTTGATCTGAAGTGAAAAACTTACCACTTACTTTCTTATGAAAAATAATCTTTCAGATATGTTATTATATTCCAAAAGTATTTTATGTCATGCCTACTTTATGGAAGCCAAACATTTTTATATTTATAAAAAATCGAAAATTAATTCCTGTCAGCGTGCTATGGAAAATAGTAGATACTTATTCTAAATTTGGAAACGAAGTCATAATACGACAAAGAACTAAATTAAAAAAAATACTCTACAAATTTCCAACGGGCACTGAAACTTAAGTGGCAATGAGCAGGTCATATTTCTAGAAAGGAAGATGGACCATATTGACAACGAAATGGATAGGACCAGGCGGGATTGTCGGATGTCCGAAGGAAAGGTGGTCAGATAACTTTAATAAAATTACAGGGAGAGATTGGTTAAATCCAAATTAACAACACACTTGTGTTTGTTAAGAGCATTGCTGTCGGAGCGAAGCAAAACCATGTTGACTTGTTTTTTTTTTTTTTTAATTTTGAAGACAAAATTACCCATAAGCATATTACTTGTTTGAAACACTATGTAGTATATGTTTATTAATTCGTAGGTATATGTTTATTAATACGAGAGTAACTCAATTTGTTGGTCTGCGTCATCCGCTGCTCCTTGTACACTTACTTCACGCCCTTATTTAGCGTTCATATAGGCCGCACTGGTTGGATATTGAGGAAATGACACAGATGTTACAGATCACATGTAATTTTAGTTGTACAGTACCCCCTGTAGTTACAAGTCAAACATAATTTTTACATGATTGTAGATAAACAAAATTGAATATTATTATAAAACCCATATTTTTAATCTTAATTCACAGTGAATAAATACGTCGTGTTGACTTTCTTCTTCCACTATTATTATTTATATATAATTAGCTATACCCGCGACTTCGTACTAGCTGTAGTTCGTTTTTTGAAAATCTTCAAAATCAAAAGTATCTTATATGTTAATCCAGATCCAAATTTCATCCAAATCGGTTCAGACGTTTTTGTGTGATTAAGCTTGAATATAATTCAACCTATCTTCTGAGCACACAATGTTATTTTCTACTTCATGTAATATATATTGATATTCTAGATCACAAAGCCTAGATAGAGATTTAGCAAAAATATACCTAATAATATTACAAAATTATATAGAGAATAAAATATCACAATGTTTTGAAAATTTTTGTGTTGATATCACAAAATACTCGCTTCCTTGTTACCAATGAACCATGAATTTTATAACATAAAAATATAACATACTCGAATATAATATATATAATATAATATAACATCAGGGGTCTAGGCTCCGAATATGATTTTGTCCCATTCGGTGTCGAGACCCTTGGTCCGTGGGGTCCTAGCGCTATAAGGCTTTTTAAGGAAATAGTAAAAAGGTTAGTCGACATCACAGGAGACCGAAGAGCTGGCAGCTACCTCGGACAAAGAATTAGTCTAGCTATTCAAAGGGGGAACGCTGCCAGTATCTTCGGAACCTTGCCTAAAGGGACTTCTTTTAATAATATATTTTAATTATTGTATTATATTTTTTAAGGTTTTTAGTTTTAGGTTCAATTGATAATAAAACAATTTGTCAACTTAAAAAAAAAAAAAAAAAAACATACTCGAATAATATTATACTTATATAAAAGAAGTAATTTTAGAATTCGATCTTTAATTTGTTGAATTAGTCTCCGTTCCGAATTGCAGAATAACTAATTCATCTGAATTAAAAATCAAAACATTAAGATATTTATGAAGAAAAAATCTCATACACTTTGTATGGAACGGGTTTTTATTCTGAAATTTTAAAAGATCGCCGGGCCAGCTTTTTTTCTATAAATTTACTAGCTGTTGCACGCGACTTCGTCCGCGTAACTTTACAAATTATTATTCGATGCTGCACACGACCGCTGCGTGGGGAGCCGACCGCGCGAGTGAGCCGCGCGGCAGCCCCTCTCGTACCCCAGTGACGCCTACATCGCATATTTGGTGCAGCCTACGCGATTGTTTTCTAATACTTACATTTTTAAACTCGTGATATCTTTCGAATGGAATGTCCGAATTGAATAATTCAAAAAATTATATAAAGGTATTGAAACATTCTTAAATATGAAGTAATTTATTTTGATAAGGATTAATACCAAGATACAAATAAAGAGCCTTTTGTAGCGGCAGAATTTCAATTAAATTTTTAAAATAAAAGAACACATTGTGGCATAACTATAATAGTTAAACATATGCTGTTGCAACACTTTTTGTAGATAATGATGTGTTCTGCAAATTCGTGGTACATTATTTTGTCCTATCATCAACAGTTTTCGCAGCGCACGTGATGTAAGGAATATTTTAGATCATTTTTTTACACCTTGGGTTACATTATTAGAGTTTTAGTAAGGATCCCTAATTTTTGAAAATATAATATAGCCTATGTTACTCGCTAATAATATAGCTTCCCAACAGTGAAAGAATTTTTAAAATCGGTCCAGTAGTTTCGGAGCCTATTCAATTCAAACAAACTATCAAATCTTTCCTCTTTATAATATTAGTATGAAGAAAAAACTGACGAGTTTTGATTTGATTTATGGACACAACTTCATATAACAAAGTGGTTTGTCACAAAAAAAGGTTTTACGATTAACTTTTGTTAAAGTAACGATATTCATAGAATACCATAATAAAATTACACCCTAACTTGACCACTGTCCAAGTTAAATGGTTTTAAATAAATTTGATAAAACGTCAAAAGTTAGTTAAACACTTATAAACGAAAGCTCAGTTCGTTGGGTAAATACAGAGTAATAATTTATCACTATAAAAACAGGGGCTGTTAATGAAAATTGAATTCAATTTGCACGTACAAGAGTGTATTATTGTTTGACGATTCCCACGTCACTTCGAGGAAAGAGCCTTTGTATGCGGCTCTTCTCGCTAAGTACATTATGTAAATGTAATACTGGAGGCTAGGACACTCCTTGTACATTGTTAAAACCACACCCATATTGTTAAAATGTAGAATGGAAAAAAACGGGACTTCGTGTCAGTGAACGAACCAGTGACTCAACAAATCATAATAAACTGAACTTGTTCTATGGCGTTTTCTTTTGGTTTTATTAATTTATAATCTGATTTTTGGATTTTACTCTGTATGAAAATTTATGGGAGTAAAATAAAATGTCACGTGTCACACGTTACGAGTTACAGGTTACAATATGCTTCAATACATATTACTAGAATATAATACATATAATATATTTATATCCATTGACATTTATTTGTGAAATGAGAAAATTAATAAACTAATAAAGCTAATTTATGTATTTTATAATCGTTCGTAAGAAGTAAACTCCAGTCGTGCGTCGGAGCTGACACACACACTTTTTTTTAAAACTATGTTTACATATTATACATATACACTAACATTTACTTCATAGTAGAGAACACTAACATTTATGTTAAATTTGACAGACAGGCTAACGCTCCGCTTGATGGTAGGTGGCTACCGTCGCCTATAACACAAGTAACGCCACAGGTCCTACTAGTGCGTGGCCGACCATAGTATACCAATACGTGCTTTTATTTCGCGGTGGTCTTCTGTAAGGGGGTGGTTACTGTCGCCAGACGGGCTGCCAAATTTCCTTATATATTATATCCTAGCACTATTAACGTTGGCAATCCGGTACACATTCTGAATTATACGTATGTAAATTGAAACACTAATATTGCGATTTGTATCATGAGTCCAAATTCACGACGAAATCTGTTGACAATACTACCTTGTCTTAATATTCCATTAATATTAAGGTAAATTGAATGCAATTGGTCATGCGTTTGCTTGCCGTGAGAAATTAATACTACAACTGAATATATAACTTCTGCTAAAGTTGATAAGGCTCATTTTGGCAATTTCAGAGTTACCATATATTTAAATACAATTGATGAGTACTGTAAACAGATAGGTTCTATGGCTATCTTTTAACGTTTCTAATTTATATCGATCAGATATAAGATATTACCTATGTTTCTATTATTTCTATTATCTTAAAATATATATATATTATAAAAAAAATAACAATCCAAATCTGTCATCAAAAGGGTTTCTAGTTTATCTATACTAATAACATAATAAAGAGGAAAGATTTGTTTGTTTGAATTGAATAGGCTCCGAAACTACTGGACCGATTTGAAAAATTCTCAGTTGGGAAGCTACATTATCAGCGAGTAACATAGGCTATACTTTATAAAGTTACGCGGGCGCATTCAACAGTTTTCTAATAAATATAACAGGAATTTCTTAAATTGAACTCTACTACAAAATTCGAATAAAATATCATATACACAAGTAATATAATTAATAATTAACTAATAAAAACTTTAATAAATTCTTATAAATCTTTTTTTTATATATTTTATATAAATTTCAAGTACACATATACCTATAGTTAAGTAGGTAAATAGGCACATATCAATACTAATAATAAATCTGTAAGTGTAGGTATTGTATATACGAGGGCGGGTCAATAAGTCCGTGACTTTTGGAATAAAACACAGATTTTTTGATAAATAAATCATTTTATTTTTCAACGTAGTCTCCCTTGAGCTCTATACACTTTGTCCAACGCTTCTCCAATTTTTTTATCCCTTCCAAAAAATATGATTTGTCGAGGTCCTCAAAATAGGCCTTTGTTTGCGAGATGACTTCATCATTGGAGTCAAATCTTTTTCCACCAAGCCATTTCTTCAGGTTTGGGAACAAGAAGTAGTCACTCGGAGCCAAATCTGGAGAATAGGGCGGATGAGGGAGCAATTCATAGCCCAATTCATGGATTTTTGCCATGGCAACTGCACATGTGTGCACCCTTGCATTGTCTTGGTGGAAAAGAACTTTTTTCTTGGCCAAATGAGGTCGGTTTTTTTTCAAATCGTCATTGAATCGGTCCAATAAGTTGGCATAATATTCCCCATTGATTGTTCTTCCCTTTTGAAGGTAGTCAATGTGGATTATCCCGCGTGCATCCCAAAAAACAGTCGCCATAACTTTATTGGCTGACAAACCCACCTTGGCCTTCTTTGGCGCCGATTCACCCTTAGAAACCCACTGTTTTGACTGTTGTTTGGTCTCTGGTGTGTTGTGATGGATCCATGTTTCGTCCACGGTTACAAAACGGCGCAAAAACTCCTCCATATTGCGATTAAACAACGCCAAACCTTCCTGTGAAGTTGTTACACGATTGCGTTTGTGGTCGACTGTGAGCAAACGCGGCACCCATCTTGCGGAAAGCTTTCTCATGCCCAAGTGATCATTCAAAATTGAAACCACTGAGCCATGCGAGATCCCTACGGCTTCCACAATCTCTTGCACTTTCAATCTTCGGTCGGCCAACACCATATCGTGAATTTTTTCGATTGTTTCGGTTGAAGAGACCTCAACTGGGCGTCCAGGACGTTCGGCATCTTCAGTGCTTGTACGGCCACAACGAAATTCAGTAAACCACTTTTTTACCATTGAAATCGATGGTGCAGAGTCCCCATAGTATTTATCAAGCTTAGCCTTGGTCTCGGTAATGGTTTTTTTTCGCAAAAAATAATGCTTAATAAGGACACGAAATTCACTTTTTTCCATTTTTTCCTCAAATTACTGGGTAGTCTGATAAAGATAGCTGTCAAACACAAACTAACTGACGCAGCAAGTTCAAATTTTGACAGGAGTCAACTGACAGATGCCTGTTGACAGGAGTAGTGTTGCTTTTTCAGTAAAGAGGTCAGAAATTCAAAAAGTCACGGACTTATTGACCCGCCCTCGTATGTATGTATGTATGTATGTTCCTCCATAACACTTAAACGAATTAACTGATTTTCATGAAACTTGGTAGATAAACATTTAGACGTACAGGACACAAGATAGGCTACTTTTTCTTTTTCAACGCGGACGAAGTCGCGGGCGCCAGCTAGTATATTTATATAATCAAGAAGAGTTATTTAAGTCAATGATAATCGTCAATTATACTATGATATTTGTAACCAACAACATGTGGTGTCCAACTTGGACCACCACCCTAATGCATTGCATTTCAACTTGGGCCATACACCATACAAAACCAACCTTTTTCAACGCCTGCGTGGAACGCGCTAGAAGATTTTGACTTCTAACAGACAGCGAAAATAAATGGTGTGTGCGTGTAAATTCTATAATAAAAAAGCTATATTATATATGTCAGCAAGCCGTGTAAATAAATTAATTAGTGTTTATTAGGCCTTGTAAATTATAACTGTATATTGGAATATAACTACATGGAAAATGATGGTTGAGTTTTAATTATATGTGACTGCATCCGATATCCAAAGAAGGTAACAAACATCTACTTATACCACAAACTGGTGACCACCGACGACTCACAAATTATTTGTGAGTTAATAGAAAACGCATGAGATATTCGGAAAATTTTCTAATATACTTATTCGGAAAAAAAAACTTGAGGTGTGGTACAAACAATAGCGAAGCGTTTTTTCAACAAAATTAAAAATGGCATCAGCAGAAGATGAACTTGTAGCACAGATCGCAGAGCTCACAAAACAAGTCTCAGCTCTTACTGCCAGACTAAACGGAAGAGACCACAGTCACACCACTTACCGCCGGAATACGGATATGCGCCGAACTCGCTCACGAAGTCGCTCCCGACCACGACAGCCACCACCGAACCATCCGCATTGTTATTACCATTACACATACGCTGACAAGGCTAGAAAATGCAAGCAACCATGCAGCTTCGAGTCGGTAAACTCGAAGGGCAGTCGGAAGTAGCGGCCAACGACTGCCCATCATCTACTACAGGCCGTCTATATATGACTGATCGCGCCTCAAAAATGCAGTTCCTGGTGGACACTGGTTCCGACTTGTGTGTTTTTCCGCGCGAGCAGCAGTCAAGACGCCCTGTACCAAAACATCTTACGAGTTGGTAGCTGCTAATGGTACAGTGATACACACCTATGGACCAATCCGTCTTCATCTAAATCTAGGACTGAGAAGAGACTTTGTTTGGAATTTCATAATCGCTGACGTTTCAAAACCCATCATTGGAGTGGATCTCTTGAGTTACTATGGATTGCTAGTAGACTGTAAACATCAGCGCCTGATCGACAGTATTACGTCGCTAACTGCAAATGCCCAACTGTCAAAAACTGCAGATGGTATCTCCTCTGTCAAAGTAGTTTCGGGAGAATCAGAATTTCACGACATTTTACGTAGCTATCCCGAAATTATGAGACCAGCAGGTTTGCAGTCCACAGTGAAGCACAACACTCTTCATCACATCCGTACAACGCAAGGTCCTCCAGTTTATTCCAAGCCAAGACGTCTCGACCCAATTCGATTCCAAGCAGCCAAGAAGGAATTTGAAGACATGCTTGAGATTGGAACTGCTAGACGTTCAGAAAGTCAATGGTCCTCTGCACTACATATGGTCAAGAAGAAAGACAACGGTTGGAGACCTTGTGGTGACTATCGAGCACTAAACTCCAGAACAATTCCCGACCGGTATCCCATCCGACATATACAGGACTTTACCTACGAGCTTGCTGGAGCTACAACCTTCTCTACAGTTGACCTTGTGAAGGCATATAACCAGATTCCCGTCAATCCTGAGGATATACCCAAGACCGCAATCACGACACCATTCGGATTGTTCGAATTTCCCTATATGACTTTTGGACTTCGGAATGCTGCGCAAACTTTCCAGAGGTTCATTGACGAAGTCTTGGGTGGTCTCGAATTCTGTTACGGGTATATTGACGATATAATTGTGTTTTCGCAGTCTCCAGAGAAGCATAAAGAACATCTGCGTCAATTATTCGAGAGACTTAAAAAATATGGCATTCTGATCAACACAGCCAAGTGCAAATTTGGTCTATCAGAAGTAACCTTCCTCGGATATTCCGTGTTGACAGCTGGTATCAAGCCTCTGGATACCAAAGTTCAGGCTATACAGGAGTACCCCATTCCTAAAACTGTAAAGGAACTTCGACGTTTTTTAGGGATGCTTAACTTTTATCGCCGATTTGTGCCAAATGCTGCACAAGTTCAAGCTCCTCTTAATACCTTGCTTGCTGGACCCAAAGTCAAAGGATCACAGCCTATCGAAATGACTCCGGAACTGATACGTGCATTCGAAGACTGTAAAGTATCGTTGTCAGAAGCTACCCTTCTCAACCATCCGGATCCGTCTGCAGAATTAGCGTTGATCACGGACGCTTCAGACGCTGCTATAGGTGCTGTACTGCAACAACGTTGCCAATCCGATCAAGACTGGAAACCTTTAGCGTTCTTCTCGCCTAAGCTTTCTACCTCACAGAAGAAATATAGTCCTTACGACCGTGAACTATTAGCAATTTATGAAGCAGTTAAGTACTTCCGATACATGGTGGAGGCAAGAACGTTCGTCGTGTTCACTGATCATAAACCGCTGACTTTTGCTTTTTCTACGAACAAGAGCACATGTACTCCACGCCAATTTAGATACCTAGACTTTATTGCACAATTTACAACTGACATTAGATATTTGCCTGGGAAAGAAAACATCGTCGCTGACGCACTGTCACGAGTGGAAGAGATTGCAACTTCCATTGATTACGAGGAACTTGCACGATATCAGGAATCAGACCCTGAACTGCAAGACCTCCTGCTAAACGGTTCAGCCTTGAAACTGTAAAAAAGGAATTATATTGTTACGATCAGAGTATGGAACATTCTCGATAGCGTAAGATCTGGACGGCGGAAAATTCCACACACTTAGTCGCGCTCGGGGCGGCACAATGAATAGGTGACCACGCCCCCTCTTTGATTAGTTTCAAAGCAAACTGTTCCTTATGGTTGCGACATAAGGTTCAGATTTCTTTGACAGCAATAGCCTTCGAGAAGCTTTGATAAACTTGTTTACGACTTTTAAAGTTTCCAGTAATTTCCACAACTTTCTGCGCAGTATAAATACGGGTGCGATCGCTCGAGAGAGCAGTTCTGCGATAACTAGCGATACGTTAACAACACTTGGGAGCTTTTACGAAGATCTTTGCGACAGTGCATACTTGACACGAAGAGTGAATTAGCGACGACTTTTGGCAAGTTTTACGGTTTGATTGAAGAAGCTCTGTAATATTGGGAGTCATCTTGGTCTGCGGAAATAAATCGTGTTCTGATACCCCCCTAAACGGCATTTTATCTTACCCTGCGCGTAACAATATGGACAATAACTTACCTGTCTACTGTGATACCTCTGTAAAACCTCCTCGACCGTATATCACTCCTCATCTACGTAGACAAGTTTTCCACATGATTCATGGCCTGCATCATCCCGGAGCATCTGCAACTGTGCGATTAGTCACCCAGAGATTCGTATGGCCAGGAATAAAAAAGGACTGCAGAGAGTGGACAAGAGAATGCCTGCAGTGCCAGAAAAGCAAGATTTTCCGCCACACTAAATCACCTCTTTCCTGTTTCCAAACTCCTTCCTCGAGGTTCTCCCATATACACCTCGACATCATAGGACCCTTACCTCTGTCTTATGATTTCAGATATTGCCTTACAGTCATCGACAGATTTACTCGTTGGCCTGAGGCGTTTCCGTTGAAGGAGATAACAGCGGAATCCTGTGCAACTGCCCTCGTCTCTGGCTGGATAGCCAGGTATGGTTGTCCTGCTCAAGTGACTACGGACCGTGGTCGACAGTTCGAGAGCAGTCTCTTCAAGGCCCTCACTGCCTTGATTGGTGCGCGCCACTTTCGCACCACAGCATACCATCCTGCGGTGAACGGCATCGTCGAGAGGATGCATCGCCAACTCAAGTCTGCCATTATGTGCCACAACACAGCCAGCTGGGTTGAATCTTTGCCCTTAGTACTTCTGGGAATGCGCAGTTCCTGGAAAGAAGATCTACAGTCGTCTCCAGCTGAACTCGTTTATGGCGAACCCCTGCGTTTACCGGGTCAATTCTTCACACCCAGTGACGACTGCAACGTTAGAGACGTCACCGAGTACGCCAACCGACTTCGCTCCTCCATGGCGAAACTAACTCCACGACCTACCACATGGCACAGCAATTCACCTTTCTACATTCCCCGAGACCTGCATACAGCTACACATGTCTTCGTTCGTCAAGACCATGTCAGACGTTCTCTAGAACCGCCGTACGCTGGACCTTTTAAGATATTAAAGAGGCAGCCTAAGTTCTTTACTGTCGATGTCCGCGGCAAGGTTCAGAACATCTCCGTCGACAGGCTGAAACCCGCATTTTTAATGAGAGATGCGACGCCCCTCAATGAAGACAGATGCGAGCTTCCCGATGAGCCCTCTTCAAGTCAAGTACCTAATGTCGTGCCTGAGGAGAAGAGATCGCGCAGTGGTCGTCGGATCAGATTTCCGGACTACTATCGACCATAGTCATGGTCTGGCCGGGGGGAATATGTGGTGTCCAACTTGGACCACCACCCTAATGCATTGCATTTCAACTTGGGCCATACACCATACAAAACCAACCTTTTTCAACGCCTGCGTGGAACGCGCTAGAAGATTTTGACTTCTAACAGACAGCGAAAATAAATGGTGTGTGCGTGTAAATTCTATAATAAAAAAGCTATATTATATATGTCAGCAAGCCGTGTAAATAAATTAATTAGTGTTTATTAGGCCTTGTAAATTATAACTGTATATTGGAATATAACTACATGGAAAATGATGGTTGAGTTTTAATTATATGTGACTGCATCCGATATCCAAAGAAGGTAACAAACATCTACCTATACTACAAACATAACTTTGCATTTTAAAAAACTCCATTGACGGTATATTTCATATAAAGGAGGCTACCGTTACCTACATGTATATCAGCAATATCCCAAGTTGCTGACAGTGGTGCCGAGGGTAGTAGGATAAAGGATAAGGGATAGTAATACAATAACATAGATTTTGCATTTTTTTTAATAGTTTTATCAATAAAACATTTTCAGCTCTATTCAAGTGATTATGGTAGAATTTGGACCAATAGGCGAACACTAAGTTAATTTAAAAGCAGAATCTGTCTGCTTGATACGTGGACAGCCAAATGTCTAACTGCCAAGATATGTAAAAACATATCTACAAATTACTCCTTTTTTTGAAAAAACAGAATGCAATTTGAAACGATAAAAAATTATAAAAGTGGAAAGGAAAACATACAAATTAGCCGCGATGAATTTTCTCTTTATTTACCATTCCGTTCTTTGATTTATACATAGGCAGGTAGACGTCGGCGATACATTT
Organism: Synanthedon andrenaeformis; assembly: GCA_936446665.2. Taxonomy (NCBI): domain Eukaryota; kingdom Metazoa; phylum Arthropoda; class Insecta; order Lepidoptera; family Sesiidae; genus Synanthedon; species Synanthedon andrenaeformis. The sequence goes on along the minus strand of OW387781.2, from coordinate 2,633,589 downwards.
GAGTGAACAAGTTTTAATCCTCCCCGCCGACGGCAATCGAGCGGTAAGTCGTTTTAAATTAAAACTTGTCGACAATCTCGATCCTTCGGATTTATGGCGAAGTTTACGCCCAAAGAAAAAAGTTTATCGATCCTTTAGACGGTGCTCATACATACGTAATTGCCTTCAGTTCGAAAAGTTGGATTACGATAAGGTTTTTTGGACTGTTTTCTTGTCCGAATTTCGACAGAATGTCGCACCTTTATTTGGCTCATTTGGGATTTAACAATTTGTTTTAGAATATTTACATATCTCCGGTATATGTAGAAGTAAGATTATTATAAATTAAGAGAATACGCCAGCTCAACGATTTCTCAGAATTCATAACTTACAGGATTAATCAAATGTAAAAATAATTTTTTTATTAGCCTTAATTAAAGTTACGCCCGTTCATTAATTCGTTGGACATCTGTTACAACTTGTAACTTACAAGCATCATTTTTTTTAATTACTTCCACAAGAGGGAACGAAATGCGAAAATAAGTTTATTATCCTTGCTAATAATTAGTTTCACAGTAATTACTCGTGTTGCACCCAGTTGCAACCAGAATTTTAATAGAGTTTCACGAAAAACAATTACCAGGCAATTCAACACCAATTGTATAGTTTCGGTTATTGGACCTTCAGAAAATCTGAATAAATTTTTCACGTTGTATTGTGAACCATTGGGTTATTTGTTTTTATAATTGATATGTCAAAATAAAGAATTATTTTCTAAAGAAGCAACACAGTTTATATAAAGTCTCTAACGCTAGTAGACTAGTAAAACCAGAAACTATATATAATCATGTACCTATGTTCTTTAAATTACGTAATCGTAAAATGGTCCTCATACTATACCTATACGTAAATACTCGACCCCACAACTAAAATTCCAATATCGACAAATATATTTAAATGGCATTGATACAGAATTACAAATGTTTTGTATCAACAGTACGTGTATGTAAGACAGTGTGCCTTGTGCGACTGAATGATAGGATGTTCACTGGACACTAGGTATTTAGGGTCCATGCAGTGAGTACCTAATCTTTGTATTTGTACCATCAACGATTTTCATGTATTTATTTATTTATTAGAAATACATGATAATTTATTTGATGGCCGATACGAACTATTATTGGAATAGTATAATATCGTGTTCAAAGCATTGATTGCTCCCAAAGTATTCAGGGACACTGAATCGGGGCAAGTATCGATTTTAGCACCTGTTTGAGTATCGCTGCGTGGTATTGTTGTCATATAGCAAGACAATGTAATTTTAATTTCTGCATCTAATCAACATAAAGGTACTGAATATTACCATATGGAAATATAAAAGTGAAGTCCTAATAATAATCTAAAATAAATAATAACTATGAAGACAATGGAAGTACACAGAAATAGTCGATTTTTAAGTACGTGTACTTTTTATAATGCGCAGCATTGATGTATTTTCGCTGAAACTAGACTGGTGGGAATCATATCGATACGAGGGGCATGCCAAAAATTAAAAAATTATAATATTTATTATTTATTACTAATATTTAGTTTTTAAAAGTATTTACCTTGAGCATGTGAACACTTTTCCATGCGTTTAAACCACTTCAAAAACACTGGCTGCCTATAATTTCGACATTATAGGCAGCCAGTACATCTTCCTTGCTCTCGTATTTTGCCTTTCAATTTTTCTTTGATTTTGGGAAACAAGTAAAAATCGTAAGGTTCAAAGGCAGAAGAATATGTTGGATGAGGAAGGATAGACAAATTTTTTGAATTAAAAAAAAGCAAGTGTTCTGGCGTACGAGTGCGGCGTGGCGTGGCGCTGTTGTGGTGCCAAAGAAGTTGCCGGATTTGTGATTTTGATCGGTTGTTACACCGAGCTGATAATAATGCTGGGGCACAAACTGTCACATCCCACTCAGAATTAACTGTTTTTGATCCTCTAGCACCAAAGTAGCAATATGATCAGTTTTACATAACAAATGTGGCGGCTATTTGTTTCTATGTGCTTCGCGCACGGCGACGTTTCGTTAATGTTGGTCCATTGTCAATTGTCGCTTTGTTTCGAGGAGGTAGTTTTATAGCCATGTTTCGTCATTGGTAAGTATATCGTATACGTTGTCGTTCTCGCCTCCGTCGAATTTCTCTATTATAAATCGGCATCACTTAGGCGGCGGTCTTTCTGCTCATCGGTCAGCTTGAGCGGCGCCATCTCGGACAATGCGTACGGAGTGAAAGGTGGTCGTGAATAATGGTTTTCATCGCTGTTGATCCAATACCCAGTTCTGCTCAAGCTCCATATATATAATTTGTCGGTTTTAATGTATACATTTTTCAACTGTATGAACATTTTCTTGAGTGACTGCGGTTGGCATCTTTGAAGCTTCCCCGTCCCATTTTACATTTAGCAAACCAATTAAAAACTGTTGCTTGTGAACAAACAGACTCACCAAAATTAGTAACCAAAAATGTAAAATATTCATGGGGCTTTAGACCTTTTTGGAATCATAATAAATAATAGTGCGAAAATCACGTCGACCAAGTTACATTGTAGTAAGAAAATTCCCTCCAGATTCTTACAAAAATTGAATTCAAATATTTTCCTATTTTTAATTTATCACTAGATAGTCAGTGTTTACGATGGTGTTATAAGTTGCCAGAATAAAATTATAAAGTAAAGAGTATCTAAAAGCTTTTGGCATGCCCTATGTATCAAGAGTGCAAGCTCTTCAAAGTACCTCGTGTACTCGCAATTCCGTTGAGAAACGGCGTAGCTCAAAGTGCTACGATTTACGTAGAACTTGTAGCACATATAATATAGCTTCTCAAAATGACACCAGATGGTGTAGCTCTGCTACGCACATCAAGTTTATTGTCCAAAAATACTTTTTTTCTGACACTTCTTTATTACTTTTTTACCGAGATTATAACCTCATTAAGGTGTATAACGCCGATTTGGCCTTGAATTATTAGGCTAATTTCCCCGCGCCACCCTCTACAAGAGATCGACCGCACAGAGATGGCAAAGAGTAGTATGGAGACTAGACGACAAAGGCACGACATAGTCGACTGAGCCTACTTTACTGCAAATACATACTACAAATTTATAATTATTTACAATGTAGAGGGATAATTCAGTAACAATGAAGCGTGTTTTGTTATTTAGGTAGTAAATTATGTTACCTAGTAAAAATTTTTACCCGTCTGTGCCACAACGAGGGTTATGTTTTTAGAGTGTATAGCGGCGCGCTCCCGGCTTCGCCCGGGGTGTATTTTTTCTAAAATAAACCTAGCCTAAATTACTCCTTATTACATCAGCTACCTGCCAATAAAAGTCCCGTCAAAATCGGTCCAGCCATTTCAGAGATTAGCCGGAACAAACAAACAGACAGACAGACGAAAATTGTAAAAAATGTTATTTTGGATGTTCTTTTGGATTTTTTCTAAAATAAACGTAGCCTAAGTTACTCCTTATTAAATCAGCTACCTGCCAATAAAAGTCCTGTCAAAATCGGTCCAACCATTTCAGAGATTAGCCGGAACAAACAAACAGACAGACAGACGAAAATTGTAAAAAATGTTATTTTGGATGTTATTTTGGATTTTTTCTAAAATAAACGTAGCCTAAGTTACTCCTTATTAAATCAGCTACCTGCCAATAAAAGTCCCGTCAAAATCGGTTCAGCCATTTCAGAGATTAGCCGGAACAAACAGACACCCAGACAGACAAAAATTTGGTTTGGTTATGTGGTTGGTTTATTTTGGTGTATGTACTCATATATGGTGTATGTACGTATATAAATATATTCATATGCATGTAGTAAAAAACGGTTATTTCAATATTACAAAGAGACACTCCAATTTTATTTATATGTATAGATGTATGTATATTTCTTTATACGAATATAAAATATATGGTAAAAGAGCCAAACAACTGTTTTTATCAAAACTAACATTTTTTTTAATTTTCAGTAAAAATTGAGTTTTTGCACCAACCGTGCAATTTTCGCGTGGTACGTTTTGTTTGGGTAACGCTAATGCTGGCTGTAATAATTTTTTTTTTTTTTTTAAATTCACCAAGTGAGTGAAGTGACAAGAAATTGAGACAAAAAGTGTTTTTTTTTTCATTTTGCTAAAAATTACGAACTTTTTAGAGCGAGAATCTTGCTTCTTCAATTTTTTCAAAAAATCTATCGAGTGGGACAAAAAAGCGGCTGAGTGGATTAAATGGAAACTCTGTGGGGCTTTTTTGGGTATATTGAACTGTAAAAGGCACACTTAACATTTATTATTTTCTCCATATTTTTGATTCAGCGCTTGATTTTTCTAAACGCTATCAAAAGCCCTTTTTTATAATTTTTAAAATTCATGTAAATAGAATTTAAAAAAAAAAACAAATATTCTTGTAGAAAATTTATTCACGTTTTCATTTTGTTTTCGTTTTGTCTTGTCTTTTGCCATGTCTAATTGTTTTGGTTTTGGGTGTTATTATTATTAATTGTATAATTTTAAAGGAGGGGGGGAGTAAGGGGGAAGCGGAGGGGGGCTGAAAGGATGGTGTTGATAGATTACCCTCATTAAGGCCTTTCAAATGATACCTAACATGGGGGGTCTATTTGTAACCGTTGACCATGGTTACAATAGACAGCAATTGACCAAATTTCAAATTTGGTCTATAATAAATTTTAAATTCGTCTTCCTGAAACATCTCAGATGACTCCAAACACAACCCGGCTGTGACGCGCCGTTTCCGAGTTACGGTCGGAGGGGTCCGAGGGGGGCGTCAAATTTTTTGTCTCGTCGAGACGTCCCCGATGAGCCCAAACACGACATGGCTGTGACGCGCCGTTTCCGAGTTACGGTCGGGGGGGTCCGAGGGGGGCGCCAAATTTTTTATCTCGTCCAGACGTCCCCGATGAGCCCAAACACGACCCGGATGTGACGCGCCGTTTCCGAGTTACGGTCGGGGGGTCCGCGGGGGGGGGGGGGGGGGGTAGACCGGATGACACTTTCCGTGGTGACTACCGATCACCCTGTATGACATTCCGCAAACGCCACCCTTCTATCCCTCATAGTTTCCGAGAACCGCTCACCAACTTTTTACAAGAACGGTGTACCGAGGATATCGGATTTTTCTGGAGGTCACGGGGGCGTCCCCTACGCGACCACCTACAATAGGGAAACCCCCCACCGCTCCTTCTAGGAGAACAATTCGATGAGTCACTAGATACGTGAGTGGGAATCCGGCTTTATAGTGGCTTTACTAGTAGGTTGCTCGATGCCGCGGGCTTGCAGCCCGCGGGGGGGTTTTTGTGTTTCGTTTTTTGTTGTCTTTTTGCCATGTCTAATTGTTTTGGTTTGGTTTTGGGTCTTTGTTTTGTAATTGGTGAAAATTTGGGGGTAAGTAAGGGGGGAGGGGGTAGGGGGTGGTGGCAATAAATCACCCTCGTTGAGACCTTTCAAATGATACCCAACTCGGGGGTTTATCTGTAACCGTTGACCATAGTCTACTGAGTAGGCCGCAACTGTCAAAATTTGAAATTTTATCTACTCTAAAAAATTTGTGTTCCCAAGACGTCTCTGATGAGCCCAAACACGCGCGACGTTTTCGAGTTACGGTCAGGGGAGGGGGGGGTTAGAGAGTGGGGGGAGTTGATGAGTTTAGTGTTTATTCGTGCGACTGAGCGCTTACAATTGTTTTGGTTTGGTTCTGGGGTCTTTGTTTTGTATTTCGGAAGTATTTTAAGTAGAGGGGGTCTAAGGGAGGGTGGGGGAAGGGGTGCCAATATATCACCCTCGTTGAGACCTTTTAAATGATACCCAACACGAGGGGTTTATCTTTTACCGTTTACCGTGGTCCAACGAGTAGACCGCAACTGTCAAAATTTGAAATTTGGTCTCTAAAAAATTCGTCTTCCCGAAACGTCTCAGATGACTCCAAACACGACCCGGCTGTGACGTACCATTTCCGAGTTACGGTCGGGGGGGTCCGAGGGGCGCGTCAAATTTTTTATCTCGAGGAGACGTCTCCGATGAGCCCAAACACGACCCGGCTGCGTTGCGCCGCTCCCGAATTACGACTGAGGGGGTCCGAGGGGGGCGTCAAATTTTTTATCTCGGGGAGACGTCTCCAATGAGCCCAAACACGACCCGGCTGCGTCGCGCCGTTTCCCAGTTACGGCCGGGGGGGTCCGAGGGGGGCGTCAAATTTTTTATCTCTGGGTGACGTCTCCGATGACCCCAAACACGGCCCGGTTGTGACGCGCCGTTTCCGAGATACGGCTGAGGGGGTTGGAGGGGGGTTCAATTTTTTTTATCTCGGGGAGACGTCTCCAATGAGCCCAAACACGACCCGTCTGCGTCACGCCGTTTCCGAGTTACGGCCGGGGGGGTCCGAGGGGGGCGTCAAATTTTTTATCTCTGGGAGACGTCTCCGATGACCCCAAACACGGCCCGGTTGTGACGCGTCGTTTCCGAGATACGGCTGAGGGGGTTGGAGGGGGGTTCAATTTTTTTTATCTTGGGGAGACGTCTCCGATGACCCGAAACACGACGCGGTTGAGTCGCGCCGTTTCCGAGTTACGGCCGGGGGTGTTGGAGGGGGGCGGCAAATTTTTTATCTCGGGGAGACGTCTCCGAAGACCCCAAACACGACCTGGCTGCGCCGGGCCGTTTCCGAGTTACGGCTGAGGGGGTTGGAGAGGGGATCAATTTTTTTATCTCGGGGAGACGTCTCCGATGAGTCCAAACACGACCCGGCTGTGACGTGCCGTTTCCGAGTTACGGTCTGGGGGGTCCGAGGGGGGCGTCAAATTTTTTATCTCGAGGAGACGTCTCCGATGACCCCAAACACGACCCGGCTGTGACGCGCCGTTTCCGTGTTACGACTGAGGGGGTGCGAAGGGAGGGGGTGTCGAAATCTCTCCTTTTTTTTGGTGCCCCGGTAGACCATTGCCGTCGCTCCGCTTCGCTCCGCGACGGGTCGACCGCCGTCTCTTGTGTGGGTGGAAAAATCCCTTTTAGTTGTGATTTTGTATGGAGTGTAGGAGGGAGGGGGTGGGCGAGTGCGTAATGCCAAAATTCGGTCCGACCCCATGGACTACCCGCGACGATCCCGATCGAATGAGCCCAAACACGGGGGGTATCGGTCGAACCGTTTCCGAGTTCGCACCGGGATGGACGGATGGGATGGGGAGGATCGGGGTCATTGGGTCTTGGCTGTGTCTAAATGGCCGATGGGGGTGGACTTTCGCGGCTCTCCGGTCACCGTTGCCGCCGCTGCGGCCCTCGAGTCCGGGGTCGCGAATTCCTCGGAGGGGGGCCGGGGGGGCGGGTCGCGCTGCGCGCTCCCCTATCCCCCCCTATCCCCCCTCCTCGTCATTCGCCCCCCCGGCCTCGAGACCCTTCGCGGTGGGTCCTCTAATTGTGCAAAATCGCCATCGAGGTGTGAATTTGTATGAAAGGGGGGGAGGTGGGGGGAAGGTGACGTTCCCGGAGGGTGGACCTCGCGGGGTGACGGTTATCCGCCAAAGTGTCCACCCACCCATCCTCGATGGTTTTGGAGATATTCCCATCCTTCCGAAAAGAAATGCCACTTTTGTATGGAGGGGGGGCGAAGGGGGGCAGGCGGGGGGAAGTAGACCGTCCCGGCCGATGGGTCTCGGGGAGAAACCGTTATCCCCCAAAGCGACCGCACGGGCAGGTGCCACCGCTGAGGAGCTACGGGGATCGGATAGTCCACACAGGTTGTATGGAGTGTAAAAAAAATGTATGAACGGGATGGGGATGACTCTCTCCCTGGTCACTACCGATGACCCTCTATGACATTCCGCAAACGCCACCCTTCCATCCCTCTTACTTTCCGAGGACCACACCCCAACTTTTTACCAGAACGGTGGACCGAGCACCGAAGAATTTCCTACGGTGCGCTACGCCGCCCTCCATACGATGGGATGAGATATACCGCTCCAGAAAATCTCCTTCCGGTTGAAATAAATAGCTTTTCCGAAAAACCATAAATTTGTATGGAGACGGGATGAAGGGATGGAAATCCCGAAAATCGGGATGGCCCTTGAGAAGCATCCCACCGAGGAATGGAAACGCGCCATAGCCACCGACCACCTATCCCGCACTGTTTTGGAGATATTCCCATCCTTTTCGCCGAAAATGCCACTTTAGTATGGAGACGGGATGAAGGGGGCGGGATGGGGGGATAAAGTTTATCCGAGAAGTTGGACCACCACTATGGGTTATCATCCCCTTAAGACGCCGCCCACCTATCTCTGGCGGTTTCGGAGATGTTCCACTTTGAAAAATCCAAAAAGTTGTATGGAGTGTAAAAAAAATGTATGAACGGGATGGGGATGACTCTCTCCCTGGTCACTACCGATGACCCTCTATGACATTCCGCAAACGCCACTCTTCCATCCCTCGTAGTTTCCGAGGACCGCTCGCCAACTTTTTACCAGGTCGGTGGACCGAGCACCGAGGAAATTCCTGGGGCGCGCTACGCCACCGTCCATACGATGGGATGAGATATACCGCTCCAGAAAATCTCCTTCCGGTTGAAATAAATCGCTTTTCTGAAAAACCATAATGTTGTACGGCGGCGGGATGAAGGGATGGGATAGTCGAAACGCGGGATGGCTTTTAAGAAGCATCCCACCGAGGGACGGAAACGCGCCATTGAGACCGACTTCCTATCCTCGATGGTTTCGGAGATATTTCCATCCTTCAAAGAAATTGCCACTTTTTGTATGAAGGGGGGGCGAAGGGGGGGAGGTGGGGGGAAGCAGACCGTCCCGGCCGATGGGCCTCGGGGAGAAACCGTTATCCCCCAAAGACGCCGCCAACCTATCTCCGGCGGTTGAGGAGGTAGTCCACTTTGAAAAGTCCAAAAAAGTTGTATGGAGTTTAAAAAAAATGTATGAACGGGATGGGGATGACACTTTCCCTGGTGACCACCGACGACCCTCTATGACATTCCGCAAACCCCGTCCCTCTGCGACTAATACTTTCCCAGATCCCGTCACCAACTTTTTACCAGAACGGTGTACCGAGGATATCGGACTTTTCTGGAGGTCACCGGGGAATTCCCTATCCGACCACCTATAGCGAGGAAACCCCCGACCGCTCCTTCTAGGAGAACAATTCGATGAGTCACTAGATACGTGAGTGGTATTTCGGCTTTATATTGTATTATTACTAGATTTTGTGTGCTGCCGCGGACTGCAAGCAGCCCGCGGGGGCGCGGTTGTGAGTTGGGTGTTGGTCTTTTGCCATGTCTAATTGTTTTGGTTTGGTTTTGGGTCTTTGTTTTGTAATTCGAATTGGGGGTAAGTAAGTAAGTAAGTAAGGTTGTTAGGTGAGGTAAGGTTAGGGGGGAGGGGGGGAGGTGGGTAGTAGCAATAGATCACCCTCGTTGAGACCTTTCAAATGATACCCAACACGGGGGTCTACCTGTAACCGTTGACCATGGTCTACTGAGTAGACCCCAACTGTCAAAATTTTAAATTTGGTCTACTCTAAAAAATTCGTCTACCCGAGACGTTTCCGTTGACCCCAAACACGACCCGGCTCCGTCTAGCCGTTTCCGAGTTACGGTCGGGGTGTTAGGGGGAGGGGGGAGGGGGAGATGGTGCTATTAGTGTTTATTCGTGCGACTGTGCTCTTATAATTGTTTTGGTTTGGTTTTGGGGTCTTTGTTTTGTATTTCGGAAGGATCTTAAGTAGGGGAGGAGGGAGGGGTGATGCCAATAGATCACCCTCGTTGAGACCTTTCAAATGATACCCAACACGAGGGGTCTACTTGTAACCGTTGACCATGGTCTACTGAGTAGACCGGAATTGTCAAATTTTGAAATTTGGTCTACTCTAAAAAATTCGTCTTCCCGAGACGTCTCCGATGAGCCCAAACACGACCGGGCTGCGTCGCGCCGTTTCCGAGTTACGGCTGAGGGGGTTTGAGGGGAGGGGGGGAGGGGTGTTAAAATTCGGGGCCCCGGTAGACCCTTTCCGGATCTACTGCCGTCTCTTATGTGGGTGGAAAAAAATCCCTTTTAGGTGTGATTTTGTATGGAGAGGGGACTGAGGGGGTGGGCAAGTACGCAATGCCGAAATTAGGTCGGACCAGTCGGATTACCCACGATGAACCCGATCGAATGAGTCCAAACACGGGGGGTATCGGTGGCACCGTTTCCGAGTTAGTACCGGGATGAAAGGATGGGATGGGGAGGATCGGGGTCATTGGGGTCTTGGCTGTGTCTAAATGGCCCACCGGGATAGTCTTTCGCAGCTCTCCGCTCACCGTTGCCGCCGCTGCGGCCCTCGAGTCCGGGGTCGCGAATTCCTCGGAGGGGGGCCGGGGGGGCGGGTCGCGCTGCGCGCTCCCCTATACCCCTTGTCCCCCCTCCTCGTCTTTCGCCCCCCCGGCCTCGAGACCCTTTGCGGCGGGTCGACCGCCCTCCTCTAAAGATGCAAAATCACTATTGAAGTGGGATGATATTGTATGAAGTTGTATGGAGTTTAAAAAAAAATGTATAAACGGCATGGGGATGAGTGATCCGGTGGTAACTACCGATGACCATCTATGACAATCCGCAAACGCCATCCCTCTATCCCTCGTAGTTTCCGAGGACCTCTCACCAACTTTGTACCAGGTCGGTGGACCGAGGACCGAGGAATTTCTTTCGGTGCGCTACGCCACCCTCTATACGATGACTACCCGACACTGCCCCCTTCCTAGTGAAATAAATCGCTTTTCCGAAAAATTAAAATTTGTATGGAAACGGGATGAAGGGATAGAAATCCCGAAAATCGGGATGGTCCTTAAGAGGTATCCCACCGAGGGATGGAAACGCGCCATGGCCACCGACCACCTATCCCGCAAAGTTTTGGAGATATTCCCATCCCTTTCACCGAAAATGCCACTTTTGTATGGAGACGGGATGAAGGGGGCGGGATGGGAGGATAAAGTTTATCCAAGAAGTTGGACCTCAAGGAACGATGCCTATCCCCCGAAGACGCCACCCCGCTATCTCCGGTGGTTTCGGAGATAACCCCCTTGGAATATTTCAAAAAAGTTGTATGGAGTTTAAAAAAAATGTATGAACGGGATGGGGATGACTTTTTCTGTGGTAACTACCGATGACTCCCTATGACATTCCGCAAACGCCATCCCTCTATCCCTCGTAGTTTCCGAGGACCTCCCACCGACTTTGTACCGGGTCGGTGGACCGAGGATCGATGAATTTCTTGGGGCGCGCTACGCCACCCTCTATACGACGGGATAGGATAGACCGCCCCACGGTGTCTCCTTGTGGATGAAAAAAATCACTTTTTAGAAAATTCAGAAAAAACCCAATATTTGCATGAAACGGGATGAAGGGATGGGATAGTCGAAACGCGGGATGGCTTTTAAGAAGCATCCCACCGAGGGACGGAAACGCGCCATTGAGATCGACTTCCTATCCTCGATGGTTTCGGAGATATTTTCATCCTTCCAAAAAAATGGCCACTTTTTGTATGGAGACGGGATGAAGGGGGCGGGATGGGGGGATAAAGTTTATCCGAGAAGTTGGACCACCACTATAGGTTATCATCCCCCAAAGACGCCGCCCACCTATCTCCGGTGGTTTAGAGGGTACTCCACTTTGAAAAGTCCAAAAAAGTTGTATGGAGTTTAAAAAAAATGTATGAACGGGATGGGGATGACACTTTCCCTGGTGACCACCGATGACCCTCTATGACATTCCGCAAACCCCGTCCCTCTGCGACTAATACTTTCCCAGATCCCGTCACCAACTTTTTACCAGGTCGGTTTACCGACGATATGAGATTTTTCTGGAGGTCACCGGGGAATTACCTATCCGACCACCTACAATAGGAAAATCCCCGACCGCTCCTTCTAGGAGAACAAATCGATGAGTGAGTCATTAGGTCGTTGAGTGGGATTTCGGCTTTATAGTTTATTAATTATTTTTATTTATTAGGCTTATTAATTTATATGTGTTAATTAATAATTAATTATTATTAATATTAATTAATTAATAAATTGAATATTATATTACAACATAATTTACATTTAGTTTTTTAAAGATTTAATTAAAAAGACAAAAAATAAAACCTATTAAAGTATTATATACACTATCATGCACTGTCTGTTCTGCCACTAAAATGTTTATTCTTTTTTTATTACGTAAAAATTAATAATTTGTTGAAGTGCAACGCGGCACAGGTCCGTCTAGCATCACGACTCGCCCCGCACTGATTTTATGGACGAGAACGGGCTAGCGCTGAGTAAGTGGGGAAATATTTTTGATAAAAACATTATATAAAATTCAATTTTACGAATTTTCAAAAAGCGCTCTCAACAAATCATGCTACATTGTTATCTTCATAAGTGTACAAAATTTCATAATCTTTTGATAAATATTGTAGAAGTGAGATTGTTATAACTGAAAATAAAAGGGGTGAGTTTAGAATTTTTTTCCTGAATCAATTTCAATAAAATAAAAATTTTAATCCCAACAAATCATTCCTCATATCTTGTAGATAAACATATATTTTTTTCGCTGAAGAAAAGGCGTATATATAATGAATAATACTGTTACAAAATGTTGCAAAATTTTAATTTTTTGGAAGGATAAGCCTTAATGGTGGCAGGCCACAATGCGTTTCGCAGTATTAATTTTTGCTGCCCGTCTGGCAGCCCGTCTGGCAGCTCGTCTGGCAGCAGTCTTAAACCACCAAGTGTGCTGTTCTGTTTCATACGGGATGCCAAAGATTATTTTCTCGTCATTTCCTAATCTCTTATCTTAACCCTACTAAGGTCTGCAGCTCACTTGCAGCATCCTTAAAGATAAAATACTTGGATGAAAAGTGCATGTGTATAAGAAAAATTGTAGATATTAGTTTATCTGACTCATATCTTAGCATGCTAAAAAATATATTATTAAAGTAAACACCTATTAACAAGAGGCCTATTTAAACGTGATCATAGCGAGGGAATATTCAACATAATGTTACTTAATATACAAGAGGACGGCTATGTACACAGTATTACAGAAACTCTTACAAGGTGAAGACACATATACTGTCAACAGTAAGCTAATTGGTATTTGTAACGACTGATTTGTAACATTTGTAAGATTTTCAAAAATAACATTCTAACCATCCTACTAATAATATAAATGCTAAAGTTTTTAGGACGGGTGTATAAAAACGGCTCAACTGATTTAGATGAAATTCGGCACACGATAGTTTATTACCTGGATCACGTATAGGATACTCTACCTTGAAAAATGTTAGGTTCCCGAAGGATAGTTTAAAAATGTGAAGATGTGGGCGACACTGTCGCCGTAGCGACACCACCGTCGTCACAACGATAAAGATAATAAATGGTTCAGGTTTTATGTGTTTCATTTTCTAAAGCGTACGAAGTCGCTGGCACCAGCTAGTATTAAATATTTAAGCAAGTAATGTTCCTGAAAAACCTGTACAAATCTCACTGGGAATTCACTAATAACAAAGTTTCAATAACCGAGTTTATTCAAGAACTCAATTCGAGTTATTATAAACTTGCTTATTGAAATTGCGTCAATCATTTCCGAGAGGTCTTTCTTTCATTTTTTTTTTTCATTTCTTTTCTAAGGGCCTCTTTCACCATCTCTGAGTAAAGTGTCAAGTAGGCTAACCGCCATTTAAAGTCACCGGTAAGAAAGCGTACGAGTTTCACCATCTTCGAGTAACATTACTCAATGGGTGAACTGGCCTGTAACTTACTTGCTATTCCGTCTGGCAAGTAACGTGTTTAATTGACGAGTAATATAACCAAAAATTGCTTAGCAGATGTAATTGTGCATTAACAATTTATTTTAAAGGAAATGAATAAAAAATGTTTGATTTAATTGATCATCAACTTAAATTCGTGTATTTAAATTTCGTGTTGATTATTTTACAGATCTAGTTGAAAATTTATTTTTTCATAATGTATGAAAAAAAAATGAGTTCGATAATGAGAAAACTGTATTACCGACTCAGCAGGGATAGCTAATAGACGCTATTTATTAATCTCAACACAATAACAATTAATAACAGCTTAAAATTGAGTCAGTAGGATCAGACACCGTCGATATTGTGTTTACTTCAAGGTGTGGGCGCCAAGCAGCCTGCGTAGGCATCCACCCGATGTTTCGATGTAATGTTTCGATATAAATACAACCTTAGCTACTGTTTAAAATTGTACACTGTGTATTAGTTACTCCCCAAGGAATGTAAACATTCTAACTAATTACAAGACGCCGGACTTGCCTCCAACGTAAACATTTTCTCGTACTTTTGAGCTTCAAAATATTTTTTTGCCATCTTGAAACCCACCTTGAGCTCTGTTACTTATAGATGAGAAAAACTGTTTCATTTACCTGTACTTAGAATTGACTTTTTTAAAGCAATTAAATATTTGTTTTGAAAAAAGATATGAAATATATTAATAATTTTTAATATCTATGTTTTAGAAGTATAGTCGATATAATTAAATTCTATAATATTATATTCATTATCGAAAATTTAGATGATTTCATTGTCCTTTATAAATAAAATTATATTTGAATGATCATTAATAATTTTAGATTAATTAATTTTAAATGACTACGTTAAAGCCGTATAATTTCATAATTTTTTATTTATTTTCCGTTTTGTTACCGAAAATTATTGACAGTAACAAATTGTTATATATCGCGCGCACGTGACAAATCGTAACGATAAATTTTGCAAATGGCCTCTAGGTTTAGGCGATAAATTTACGAATATGCCTCCGAAACAAACGGTTTGACACCTTCCATGCTGTTGGCCACGAGTACTTTTATTTTCTTCTGTAAATTATGACTGTACAATTATTTTATCTATTTTTATTATCACCTTGTTCTGTCAACCGTAAACAACGTCCGGTGGTACACTGTTTTTATTGTTTACACTTTACTGTAAACTCATTCATAATACCTACTGCCAAGGATTAGAACTCTTTCTGTGTTTCCGAGTTCATATATTTCAAATCTTTTAAAGTTCGAGTTAATAGGTATCTTCTGGGTGAGGTCACTCCATAGTCGGCATCGTCTTTGCTGCACAGCTAGCTGCTGGCCATGAGCAAACCCATTATTATTAAAAAAATAATAAAAAGTAGTTGATCGGGCCACATGCTAACGGTATAACAATAATTATCAAGCAACTACTGAAGTTTCTCACCGGTTTATACCTCATAGAAGCAGCTCTCAGAAACAGTTGTAGATTCATTTTCCTTTATTATGTTGTTTAACACTGTAAATTATTCGGTAATTTTACGTTTATAAATAAATAAATATCAGGCGTGAAGGGGGTCTAACCTAGACTACTCAATAAAGTTATTGTAATTAATATCAACTATCACTTAAATCATATGCCAACAGTATGTTAAATGTTTGCAAAAATAAATACAGCTGAGATTCACTTCAAAACGACATAATTTATTAAAACAGATAATTCAGCTAAATTCTTTGTATATTTTTTAAGGATAAATTATATTTTAGATGAAAGAAAATAACGTTTTTAAATGTGTTTGTAGCCTTGCCTTTAATTTTCTATGAATTTCTTATTATTTTATTATTCTAGCTAATATTATTTAATGAAGTAATAACTAGTTGTGTGAAGGAAATGACTATTTCATTAATCTGTATTTTCTCTGTAAACTCACTGATTGGGAATTAGGATAAATAATTGAATTGCCTACTTAATACTCGCATTGAAAAGAGAAAAAAAATGTCCGTTTGTAGTCTATCATTGTTGAAATAGGAAAATCAATTCGATCTTCAATTCTACAGCTGGCTTGAGATCAAACAGAAAGCGTAATGAAGCCAGCCCAATCAAAGTGATGTAATTTTTTTTTATAATAAGTAAGTATTTTTTCTATTTTAACTTTGTGTAACCAAGTAATAAATCTATTTACTAAAGATATTATGTAGGTAAACACCAACCATCTCAGGTAGCGGTGATTTCTAAAGTCCCGCTTAATGACTACAAATCCGACTTCAAAGGGGATAAAAGCATTTTACCCCATTGTGTAATTTCGCCCACTTTTTACCTCATCCTTCTTTTACGAGGTTCCTTACCTCATATCCTATTGGTTTGGTACTTGACGGCATCCGACAGTCGGCTATTACGCTCACATTTTATAGGCGTCGTCATATAAATTCAACGGAACGACTGCCAGTGAGGTTTAAACGAATTTCGACTTCTATACGTGTGCCAGTAAAGACTGATGTTCCAATTTCGTTACACTTTATTTCATGAAACCTTGTGCTAAATCGAAATTATCACTATTTTCTAATTATACACTATTTCCTCTCTGTTTCTCCGCTAACCTTTTCTAAACCAAGCCAGCAGATTTTGATATGGTTTTCACTGACGTAAACAGCGATATTTTCACAAAAAAATTGCACCCATGCGAAGTTCTCGGGGCATGACATATATGTGTCAGCTCTAGCATGCTGTTAAACTTTAATATACTTTGTATTTGACTATGGCCGGCATATACCTCCTCACATAAAGGAGAAGCGCTCAACACACCTATTTACTTTATAGAAGTCTAGTTTTTGTCAGCAACTCCGTCCGCGTCCCTCGAGAACTGTAGATGGAAGAAAAAAGAAATATTAATGACTCCCTTTTAACTGGGAAATCCTCTTGGATACACGGCAGTGTAGGGGACACTGCGTGGTTATGCCGGATTCTCCGACTGAGACCCAACGACTTTCTAGCGCGGTCGCGGGGACGTTATGACACGACTTCGGTGCCCCACCACGGCTATCTAGCGCGGGGAGGGCTACGCTCCCTGTCAGAACCTCGGCGTACCCAAAAGTGGAGGTACGCCGGCCATCTCGAGGTACCTTATCCCTTATCCGCGCATGCTGCCAGTCGGGCTGCCCAAATGACCCTGCACAAATTATACTCTCAAATTTTAGAAGCCAGTAGCATAGCTTTTGGCGGTCTAGGATCTGTCCGACCTTTAATTAAATCCGTTAAATAATTCACTCGCTCGCTGCCTGAGGTATTATTAACAAGTGTGTGTTTTAATACTCTACCTCTACAAATCTCATGTTAATATTACATGAGAGAAATTTATTTCTATAGAAATAAGTACGAATTTCATTTAGCACTACACGTTCGGTGACCTTTAAACCTGGTTCGGCTACTGGGAGAGAAGGTAACGGCATTTTCTAATACATACTGATTGGTTTATGTTTTATTCATATACAAAATTCTATTTTACTATATTAAAATATATATATAAGATTAAAATGCCTCTTATAATTATTACTAAAAAAACTTAATATCAATTTTGTTTTATTTACAATGTTTCTCGGCCTAATGCTCAACTTTTTTTGTTTCATTCAAAAAATAAAAATGGTGGAATTACATAATCATCCCTTACACGTAGGTATTATGGTGGAATACATTTAAACACACCCAAAATATAATTTTGCAAAAAATTGAGTATATAGTATAGAAAAATATTTAAAATTGTTAGGTCAGTTAACTAATATTTCAATGAAGATTACCTTAAATCTAGATCAAGGCACATACTATTTAGTGTTTCTTTAATAATATATTTAATTGACTATTAGATCTATAGAACCAAGTTGAGATAACATTATATTTTCTTTAAGTAGCAACACAAACATTTAAATGAAACCATAGCCTATCCCAAAATTAATTACAACGTTACAGTACTTAATCTTACTTATTCAAAAATATCTACTAAGTAAATATTAAAAGGCCGGAAAAGCGGGCCGGAAAATTATTTCTCATTATTAATTGTATATTTACACTGTTTTCAAGGCGGCTTTAATATTAACCCGCGGGGCCAGATAAATTATCGAGGCAGTAACTTGAAAAATTGATTTAATCCTTTTTAAAGTTTACCACAAGGTCACTTGAATAAACAAACATTTGTGTTACCGCCACACTTGGAAATACATTTTCAATTTAAACGAAAATCAGTTGTATTTTTGTTAACGTAAGTCTCCTTTTAGATAAACCTCTTATTGAACAAACAGCTACAGATAAACTCCGTTATCAAACAAAATAATGCCAAACATGAATTATTTATTCAGCAACATTTATGTACAAATAAATAGAAACATGAATTGTACTCGTATTTGATCCGTAAATAGTTGGTTTAGTTCTCTTAGTTAAGTTTAGGCTATAACAACTAAAGTTCCAAATAGGCTTGCTGTAAATTGTTTTAATACTCTTTGCAGATGTTGATTTATTTAAATATTAAGATACCTATAGCAAGAGTTAATTTCAAATTATATATTATTAATTTATTATTGCAATTATACCCTTATTTCACCTCGGCCTTACCCACCTTGCGATTTGACAGCATAAGTAAAGCATAAAACGTCCAGATGCCTTAACCTTTACTTTTTTTAATATAAGCTTAACTAAACAAGGGTTTTGCCTGACCTTGACATTGGCCTAATCATCGGAGAATTCGATGGGGCCAGAATTGAAAATTGAAATTGGAATAAATACAGATCTTAATAGATATTTACTATGCGGGTCTGGCTCTGGCATTCCTCATATGTACTAATAAATAAAAGTGTCCGTTTGAAATATCAAAATAACTGTTTGAAACATGGCCTCTCATGGGAGGACTGGTCCACAATTTCAATATGCTCTATGTGCTATGGAGCGGGCTATGCTTAGAGTTTCTTTAGTCAGAAATTCACTGAACAATCAAGGTAGTTGACATAGCCAAAAGAATCAGCAAGCGGACTGATGACCTGAAAGGCTGAATGGATACTCTAAAGAAGTTTTTGGAAACCTACAACGGAAAAATTTGAAAAATCTTCATTAAAATTATCTGGATTCATCATGACAAGACAATGGATGTTACCACCAACTTAGCAGCAGAGCTATGAACAATAAAAGCGCAATTATAACACGACCCTAACTATTTACTTCAACGGCCCAAAATCACAAAACATTTCTTTCGCAGTATGAAAACTCAATGTTAAGAATTGATAAATGGAAAGTTTATGAATTTCTATTTTATTGGAAAATTAATTAGAAAATTTATGTTTCTACTTTGATTTAACGTTAGCCACCTATAACCAAATGGAACTTTAGATTGTCTGCCAATCTAAGCATAATAATAATGAATGCGAAGCTATAACGACCTTTCTTATAGAAAGTATTCTAATATAGCAAAAAATGTATAATTTGCTTATTTATCTTGTGTGTGAATAAATGAATAATTCCACGTTACTGATGCATATGCGGTACGTAAGTATTATATATTTTAATATCAACGCATATTAACAAACGTAATCCTGTTTTTTTTTAATGAAAAGTAAATTAATAAACCTACTTTTTTATTATCTCTTTATTTCTTAACTAAAATACTTACATTACTTACTGTCGAATAATGTCGAATAGCTAGCTGAACCCGGCCACGCTTGCGCGCACGCCGCAATGAAACACATATAGTATATAGGTACAGTGTAGTAAAATAAGTCGGGCCCTGGAGGGAAACTACCTTAAATCCTTAAGCTAGCTCATTTTACATAAAGGAGACATTCCTTTATTTTTAAAAAGAAACAAAACTGCATTCAAAGATTTTTTAAAACTCGCTTGGCTCGCCCGGGACACGAACCAACTAAAATTTAAAATAAACAAACACTCGCTGTTTTATTATACTAATCGATAGGATTATTATTCAGGATAAAATTTCTCCAACAAACATTTGGTCTTAAAAATAAAAATGATCGTCAAATCTAACATTAACTTTATTTTGTTATCAATTTGTTACACTTAAATTATTTAACTGATAAATTGTTCGAAATGAACCCCACGTTCCGGATACACAAATTTAGTCTCCGTTGAAATTCATTTCTTGTAGCCTTCAGCAAAGTGTTGTGGTGTATGCCCCTAATAACATTTTCTACAACCCTTAGCTCTTGCACGGTGTCATAACAGGTTTCATAAATAACATTTTTTACATTACGTTCATTAAAGAACTTGTGTACTAAATAGGTATTCTTCATGGATATCTTGTACGACAGACGAGAGTAAGACCAAATGTTTGTTAGAGAAATTTTATCCTGAATAATAAGCCTATCGATTAGTATAATAAAATAGCGAGTGTTTGTTTTTTTAATTTTAGTTGGTTCGAGTCCCGGGCGAGCCAAGCGAGTTTTAGAAAATCTTTGAATGCAGTTTTGTTTCTTTTTAAAAATAAAGGAATGTTTCCTTTATGTAAAATGAGCCAATTTAAAGATTTAAGGTAGTTTCCCTCCAGGGCCCGACTTATTTTTCCACACTGTATATGTGTGTGTTTATATGTCTCCTAAAATAAGTTACTAAGTTACTTTTACTTTCTATAACATCAGGAACCTGCTAGTCAAAGTCCCGTCAAAACCGTTCCAGCAGTCGGAGATTAGACAGAACAAACAAATTTTTTTTTTTTTTTAAATATAAATACCTATATAATTTGATACACACTTAGAAAAAAAAACAGTTACCGTGAAATATGCCAACTTTGCCCGTTTTCTTAGAAAAATTGTAAATATTTGCAGTTTTTTCTATAGGCGCCTTAATGTATTTTATCCTCTACTGCAGTTCTAAGACCACATGCACGTATTAATTAAGCAAAATTTATCATAAATTAACGTTTAGTGCCATTTTCGAATTATTTTGGTGGCGGGCAAAGTTATCTGAACTTTTGGACAACATTACCCAAGTTAATTTTTGACGCAAATATAACATTTATGTTTATTATAATGGGGTTTACTAATAGGTTTTGGGTAATGATGGCGTTTTATTCAGAAATCAAACCAACGACGTCACAACTCTCGTACTAAAATGGGTGGGCAATTTTACCCTAGTATTTTTTCTCTTTCCTATACAAGGCACATGAAGCGATTTCAAAATGCCTAGGGCTGTCACATCAGAATAAAATCTTTAAGTATCTGGTCTCTGGTGGTCCTCCATTAATCCATTCTGTATACAAATGGGTTGCTTTGTAGACAACATATAAAGGTAAACACTTTCCGCTAGCAGTTACTGTAAACATGAGAGATATATTTCCTTTTGTGGAATTAATAACTCTTTCCGGATACTTTACGCCCCTTCGAAAAATGCCTTTACAAGAACCTGTATCGTCACACAGGTTAGTCTCGTCGAAGTTGATTATATTGTCAGCAGGTATATCTTTTAATGTATTGCCTAAATTTTCAAAATATTCAGCTATCTCTTGCGGCCCTTTTTCAGCTCTTGCTTTTGAAATTTTTTGAGTAGTCCTTACAGTTAATTCATCAGCATGCCTAGCCAAAAAGCTGTCAACCCATGCATCACCCGGAATTTTATTTTTGAATATATGATCTCGAGAATTTTTTTTCAAGTATTCATGAACCAATAGTTTTAGATCTATTTTAGTAAGCGGTGAGCCAAAATCACCAGATGCTTGCAAAACCCTTAAAATGTTTTTTTCTTCTGCGGACGTTAAAGCGGTAGGATGACCAACAGATTTTGTATGTATGTTTTTAATTTTATTTATTATTGTGCGCCTTGGAATCCCGAATTGTCGTTCCGCATCTCTTGAAGAAATTTGTTGTGATTTAACAGCATCGCATGCAATTTTTAACATATCTTCGGAGTAATTTTTATACATCCTAGATCCAAGAACACGTCTTAGTTTTCGGTGTCGAATTCTAGACTTATTTTTCTTTTTCTGGAATATAAAAAAATAAACAATACATCAATAAATGAAATTTTTCCTGGTTTTGGTAATAGATAATAACCCAAAAAATATGAAAAAAATTCAACTGATCTATAAAATTCGTACGTTTAACTTGCAGAAACTTAAGGAAGCTTAGTAAAAAATTTATACGGAATTGCTGATCAAACACAAAAATCAAAAGATATATAAAAATTATCGTGGTGACAACCCTGAGCCTTTTTAGATCGTGGGCAATGTTGACATTCGTAGGTTAGAACATTACCGGATAACATTACCCACCACCATTACTTTTGATTAACACTAAATACAGTACTGAATCCGTCTTTAAAACACTCTAGAATTTGTTTTCCATAACGCACAATAAAATAATCTCACCTGTGGTTTCGCCATGAAGCACAATTTACTTTCAATTTGTTATGCGGGCTCCGCATTCGCGCCGCGAACACCCGCGAAAGCCGCGAACCGCGAATGTAGAAGGATTTCGCGCCCGTTCACGGCCTTCGCGCCTGTTCGCGCCTTGTTCCCCGTTCAGTGTCGGTTTTTGCGCCCGCGTCAAAGGATTCACGGGGCGCGAACCTCCCGCGAACGCGAACGCATCCACTTTCGCGCGCGAAAGCAATAACGCACGAGACTCGGTGCCGAGAGGTTGTGTTTACGTATTTGCTATTTGTAATACGTATACTTGTCATCCACCATCTTCGTCTTCTCCATTTTTTTTTTATTTTCTTTTTATCTTTTATGTACAAATAGTTATAGTTAGCCAAAGCACACAGCGTCACGGCGATAGCAGAGCGTATTTCGGCGTCCATTCTCGACGAGCGCGCGAACTAAACTGTGAACGATAGCGAGTGTGGAGGGATATGTTTTTCGCACCGATTTCACGGCAAAACTATGGCGCGAATTCACGCCGCGAATCACACAGGAGTCCGGAGCCCGCATTAGAAAAATTTGCCCGCAGAAATACACTCCACACTCTACAAGTTCCAACACGTTACGGAATGAACTTAGCAACAAGGGAAATGTTCAGTGATGTCACATATAAAGTCTACTTTGCACTGTTGTAGCGAGTGTTGCCATAATAATAGTATATTTTTTCACATGAACTGATTTGCTTAGAAATTGTTCTTCGGGCAAAGATACCCTTGGATGCAAAGTTGGCGTAATTCACGGTATTTTGACATTACAAACAGACACTTCAATTTTATTTACCTATTATCGAACAAACTTTACAGGAAGTTTAAAGGTCATTATACTACTTATTAGGATAGCAAATCTTTGTATTGAGCACAGAAAAATAATAGTTCAATCACTGGTGGCTTGCTTATCCAAAGCATCAAAAGTAAAGTGCCCGCTAAGAACTTTGCTAAAATATCATCAAGCCGAAATTCAGCTGAGGTACTCCCATAAATGAGTGCGATTAACTGGGAAGCTATTTTACCAAGTTTAAATGGCGTGCCCTAAGTTGGACGATTGTATTTCAAAACGAATGGCAGACTTGCATTGTGTCTGACTGGAGGTAACTTTTTCAATTATAGTTCTACTGTCATACCATCTCATATAAGAATGAGAACCGAATTTGTGAAAACAGCATAATTTCTCATTAAAGTCTATTGTGCTAAATAATCTTTTTTTAAATATATATTTATTTATTTATTTATTTATTTATTTAGTAGCTAACCTTACAGCATGTAACATTTCACAAGTATATTTAAAAAAATAATTAAATTTTTATATAGCCTATTACAAGGTTAGACATATTAAAATTTATAAGTAGGCACACAAAAAAAATTGAAGTAATTATAAAACTGTATCAAAATATATACACACATATACAAGTATCTAAAATTAGATAAACATTTCACAAGTTATGCGCGCTGTGTGTGTGTGTGTGTGTGTGTGTGTGTGTGTGTGTGTGTGTGTGTGTGTGTGTGTGTGTGTGTGTGTGTGTGTGTGTGTGTGTGTATGAGTGTGTGTGTGTGTGTGTGTGTGTGTGTGTGTGTGTGTGTGTGTGTGTGTGTGTGTGTGTGTGTATGAGTGTGTGTGGTATTGCTCAGTGGAGAGGACCAGGTCATTTCGGAGTAAGGTGCAGACCATCAAGCACTCGCTCAATAAACGACCTTCTACTCAAAAAGTAAATGTCGAGATCATTAAATTTGTTTTCATATGTACGCACAATTCTACACAACACGGAGTTCCTGGCATAGTTGTTACGCGCGTTTCCAACGTCAAAAAGACATTTACGCCTAGTATGAGCCACACTTACACGCAATCCTATTCGCTCGGCTAGACATGGGCAATCTATTACAGAGTTGACCACGTCGAACAGAAACCTCAAGTCTGCAACCAGCCGTCTGTCTTCGAGCGATTGCAGACCGAAAGCGGTAAGTCTATCCGCGTAATCAGATTTTCTTTTCAAACGGTAATTTAGGCTTCGAGTGAAGCGCCGCTGAACAGATTCCAGCCGAGCGATATAGGTTACATATAATGGGGACCACACTGGCGAGGCATATTCCATAATGCTCCGAACGTATGCGAAATATAAAAGCTTTAATGTTTCAATTTTTTGGAAGCATTTAGCACTTCTATGCAAAAACCCAAGCATTTGGTGAGCCCTGTGAGCGATGACATCATAGTGGTAAGTGTATAAGAGTTTGCGATCCAGCATGACTCCAAGATCACGAACAAGTTCAACTCTTGGAATTGAAACACCATTCATAACATAATTATGTATTATATAGTTGCGTTTTCTAGTAAAGGTTATAATTTGACACTTATCAACATTTAAATCTAGGCGATTCACCCTGCAATACACTGAAAGTCTCTCAAGGTCCGATTGAAGCCTGTTACAATCATCCAAAGAGTCTATTGGATGGAAAATTTTATTATCATCGGCATACATCAGCACCGTAGAATGACTGAAACAAGCCTCAATATCATGCAAATAAATATTAAATAGCAGAGGCCCCAAATGAGATCCCTGCGGCACACCTGAAGGGACAGTTTTGAAGTTAGATTTAAATACCCCAATCCTGACCGCCTGCAATCTATTCTCAAGATAAGAAATAAGCCATCTAAGTAGGTCGCCGTGAACACCGACATCTATTAACTTCGAGATGAGAATACTGTGGTCAATACGGTCAAAGCATTTTGGTTTGTGTACGCTTCAAAAACTCGAGAATGGGTAGACCGATTTTAATACGGTTTTGACATATGTAAAGAGAGAGAATCGAGGAGGATTTTTATATATAATATGCGGTCCAACCACGGCGCTTACATAAAACCCAACCCGGCGTCCAACGGCGAAGTTGTGAGCGGGTAGCTAGTTTAATAATATTAATTTTCGCTGTAATTATTCCATTTAAAAATAATAAAGTGTACCAAAAATATCATAGTATAGTCCTAGTATAAATTTTCTAGTTTTCACGAGTTCGTTGCATGAGTAGTTAGTGTGTTTGCCTTAACGCTGTATTCCAGGGTTCCCGGGGTTCGATTCCCGCAGGGTTAAATTTCGAAATGAACTGCAATATGCATAACTGGTTAGTTAATTTTAAAACCTAAATTTACATATTTATAAATTTAATTCAGTCATAAAGAATTACTAACTGGCATCGCTGGCGAACAAGTAAGCATGTGTCTTAAGGAAATCAGTATACCCAGTACATGTGCCCATGTAACTTGTCAGCCCCGTCACGCGCATCGACACAGAGCAGATGTCACGAATTGATGTCACGGGACACATGACACATGAGATAATGGATGTGTTCGGCACATTGATCAATACGGACACGCTAACATTAAGTGTGAGTAATTTTACCACTTTTTCTATTGAAAAAGTGGTTCAGGACTTATCTACAAGTTTATAAGATTATAAGAGAACTTGACCTGACTGCTTCGGACTTGACGGACCCGTTTTGGAAAACTCAAAGAAAAATTGTGGCCTTAACTTTACTGACTAGTTTCGGGATCTGCTACCTTTGGTTTTTAATTTGAATTTTAAATTGAAATTAAATTTTAAATATAATTTAAATTGCTATTTTTACAAATGACACTGGCAAAATCACTGGAGAAGATCTGACGGAGCCAAGACATTAAAAGAGAAGAAGAATAAGAAGACGATTATAAGAATTTATAGATATAAGATTATAAGAACGACGTGGTCAGCTTAAAAATATTAGACGATGAAGTCTTGTAGATTTTTCTAAATTAAGATCTTCCATCAAGAATTAAGAATTGTTTTAAACATTAAAAGTTGCTAATCAATGTATGAAAGACGACTAAAGCTACAGAAACGATCTAAAAACACAAAGCAACATCTGCAAAAATGCCAATTATCCATGAATTCAGCTTTTGTTCTGTATTTGGTAACAATAGTAACGAGCTACTTGAACCGAATGAACCAATCAGTAGCGATTGCTATCGAGAACAGATGATTGCAAAAAAGAAACGAATATTTCGAAGAACTTGAAATTTACGACGGTCGGCCAAAAACTCCATCTATCTTATTTTCCATAGACCTTGGATACCCACTGCTTATGAAGATTTAAATAAAAAAATGAGTCGAATCTTAGATCTAAGGTCAGGGCTATCGCATAAGATTACTTCATACAACGTGATGTATTCAATGAATTTCAAATCTCTATGATTAAACACGCTATTGGAATAGTTGATATATAATTCTATGCAGTACCTAAGCACAATTTCCGTACCCATTTTGAATCCAAATTCTGTAACCACACGTGCGGAAATTCATGTAGTGTGTATAAATTGTACTACAAAACTGTGTTGCAACATTCTAGGAAAGGCACTGTTGTTGCTAACTGTTATCTATGTCCACACTTTAGGAGCTTAGGTTTACCTTAATAATATTATGGATCTAATATTTACATGGAAAAGTCTAAATTATTGTGGCCAGACACTACTGATTGTTGTTATTGTTTGTATTTCTAGTACTGTATTTTCCCATAAAAATATGTCTAAACTTTATCACAGCAGAAAAAATTTAGTCACTTTTATTTAGTTGTAAAAAGGATTCCAAAAGGAGAAATCCAAAAAAGAGGTGTTCTCTATTTAGCTGGTTTGGCAAGTACATTTGTGTACATATTTTTAGGTAACCCTCGCATCTGCTCCATTCCTTTTGTTTCACTTGTGACAAAAGACGCACCTTCACCGAGGAAAACCAGTGAGCGTGTTATGTAAATTAGGAACAGAACCGACTTCGCTACATTGGTGTGCGCAATGGTAAGTTCATGGCATATTTATACTCGTATTTTCATCTGATTTCTAAATAAAAACCAAAGCTAAACGCTTTTGTTATTTCTAATTTAAGATAATTCATTTGTCTATTTAAATATAATTAATTCTAGTTTAAATAGAATTCATTGCTAAAATTCATACCTCAACAGAATCCAAGTTATTTCTAATATTGTTTTATGATGAATGAAGTTTTTACATGAAGAAATATTGTTTTATGATTTTTATTTCAGCTCAACAATATCATTTAAAATCTTCTTTCTAGATATAGATTGCCACTATTCAAAGTTTCATGATGCAATGTCACAGACAAGCTAACTGCGCATGTCATTGATATCAAAAAATTTGTAAGTTCATTTCAAAAAGTAGTAGAAGCTCAATTCAATTAGATTTTTTAGATTTTTAGATCCTATTTAGATTTTTAAATCCATTTGAGTCTCACCATATCAACTGGAACTTTATTTAAAATTTGTGACTGCTACATACATCCAAACGTTACATGTGTGCATAACAAAGTATTCGGTTTTATTGCTATAATATATGCGAGCACTCAATTTCGACGTCGTATCCCTTTGGAGGTTTAATGAAATTTTTTGATTACACTGCCTATTTACACAAGGCCATTGTAACAATAAAGTTTCCAAAAAAGAGTTTAATCAAAATTTTCTCATTTATTTTCCACTTTATTTTCCTTTTCGTGTCAAAATAAGGAATCGTTGTTGTATATATTTAAATCTTTGTTGTATATTAGTTGCAAATGTTAGTTGACAACAAGTGCTAGTTGGTATGTTGCTATAGAACACCAATTGCTCAATTAATATATTTATGTCACATATTGATTTTATTTTTAGATGATCCTTAGGTAACAGTATTTTTTTCTGGATGTAAGGTATTTTTTTCCTTTCTGTAGGTAACTGACAACGTGAATGCATAATTTCATGTTGTTTGATATAGTAATTTCGTAGATTTATAACAAACGAACTATAGCTTATATCAACATTAGCTTTATATCTGTAGTTATTCAGACTATTCTAGACGCTTCCAAAAGCCTTTGAGATTTCTGATGTTACCAGGGATTTGGTTAGTTCCGACCACTCGAACTACAAGCTATTAACTCAGTGAAATCTAGTACCTTTGTTGAATTTAGTGCAGTAGTCATCGTAGTTAATACTAATAGAATTGCACCATCGTCAATCTTAATTATTAGAAATAAAATGATAGGTACGTATTTTTAGTAAAACAGGTTTTAAACTTGTATTTATTTTAGCTTAAGTTAAATTATATTTTAAATTATAATAACTATTGTAGTGGTCTCTTTTGGAAGAAGACCATCAAACAGCATTATTTAATTTACCCAACTACAACCTTCATGGAAATAGACGTATTGATTATGTCATACCGAGCCTAATTAATCAATTATTATACATAAAACATTAAATGGCGAAACAACAACACATATAAGCTAAAACAATACTTTTTAAAATTAACTACAGATAAATCTAATTTATAACAGCAAAACTAACTTATTATCATTTATTGAATGAATATATATTATATTATCTGTCTGTTTATATTTTTAATTATATCTGTCTGTATATATGTATATCTGAATGTATATATTCTAAACAATTCTTTAATATGAATATGATGTGCGGTAAAAATCTAACGAGTTTGTGTTTGCACCATTGTTAAAGGAAATGCAACATTATGTTGTATAAATTAATTTAAAATTTTTTAAAAAGTTTGCTGGGTTTTGTTTTTGGTTTCATAATTATTTCTCCTTTATTTCTTCTCCTGTATAGCTGCAGTATTGCTTGTTTTCTTACGGAATACCCACTATCGTGATGTGGACGATCATTAGTCGCCGGTCATCATATGCCACAAAAAACATGTATTGTAAATAATTAGGTATAGTATAGAACACTTTATCGTTGTTTTATTACTTAAAAAGTGTAGTCTTGCAATATTAAGGCGATGTTTTTCGACTTTCAGATCACTTAGGTATTAAAAGCTCATAAAGCAATAAATAACACATAATATCTAAAACGTATTAATATTATATCTGGGGGGTAAAGATAAAAATAGTCGATGTGGCTTAACGCTAATGCTTCGAGCAACCCTCCTCAACCGCGTTTCAGATCGTAAATACTGTCGAATCCTGATAAGCCCCGCTAAAAGAAAAAGGCAGTTTACTTGAAAAATAAAGAGTTTCCAAAATTTTACAGTACAATTTCAGTCAACAAGTTGCTTAACCTCGTTAACACAATTATAATAAGTACTTAAGTTGGCGCACAAAATGAAAAATCAGTTGTACAGACTTAAAGACATACTTAACCGAATGAGGAATACTTAAATACACATATATAACTTAGTTAATTAAGTAAGAAACTAAACCATTTCTAAATGAGAAAGTTGGTGAAGATGTTTGGATAACGCCAAAACCGTCGAATTTATTTGGATAAAACTTCGTATGCAAGTATATTCTGGATAAACATTTAAGTATACTTTATTCCCGTGATACATTCCAAATTAATTTAGTTCATATTTAGTTCTTAAAATCAATATCTATATGATGAAAGTTTCCGGCATAAAAGGATGTTTCGCTATATAGATATTTTATTTAACAGGTTACTGCAAGATTTTTTTTAAGTTAAGGTCGGCAGACAGGCTGACTTGATAGTAGGTGGCTACCGTCGCCTATAACACAGGCAACGCCACATGTGCTGCAAGTGAGCTGCTGACTACGGTAGGTTTAAGGATAAGGGATTCTGAAGGCATGGAGAAATGGGCTCCCAATCATCAATGGATAAGATAAGCAATTACTTAGTCAGATTTTTGATTAGCCAGATTCTTAATTTACTAAAAAGTAAAGTAAAATGGGTTAAATATTAAATATTTTTTTATACAATGAAGAGAAAGAGGAGATTTTTTTAAACACCAGCTAGTAGGTAGTGAATAAACCTGTATCTCCTTGAAGATCTCGAAGAAAAACATTCTTTTAACATATATGTTAAAAGCATATTTTTAATACAAACTAAATTTCTGATGAATGACTGGCGAAATGGGACACTTTGGGCATTAGTTAGTGAAATTAACAAGACCTTTAGAATAAAACTTTTCTCATTAAAATCTTATCAAATTAAAACATTTTAATTGGAGATTGATTGATTAATTTCAAGATTGAAAGGCACCTTTTTGTCTTTGTTTGGTAAGTATACAGTAACTGTCAAAGTTTGACGAGTTTGCGAAGGTTCCTAGCGAGATCATTATAATTTCCAAGTATTGATGACAACACACAAAATTTGGCTTTATATGCCATTCTTCACATTCTCAGATATACAATACGTCAAGAAGTCAAAAGCAAACTTGATAAACAACATCTAAGAGGCAGCGATTTGTCGTATGGAATGAGTAAGTACCGTGGAACGGGGTTACTTTGATAAAAACTTTATTTTGTTCTTAAATTAAATTTTTCGGTATCTTCAGATAGAAAAATTAAAGTTCTTTTTTTCTACGGTTGGCATCACTGATTATCATTCTCTGTCATTGCTCGAACGCAGCGCATGAATGTGTCAATGTGATGAAAAAATCGACAAATATGTAAGTATCGACAAGTTTTGTGGTTGTTACAAATACATTATTTTGATGAAATCCATTGTGTCAAGTATTTTTTTGGTACCTATACCCCATAATAATTTTTTTTACTGTACCATTGTAATGTACCATAATAATAACCTAAAGGAAGTTACTATAGATTTTCATTAAAAAAGTAGGGCTATCAAAGTACCCGATCGCAGTTTAACTGATCACGCTTTTTGTTTCATTTTTGAGCTTATTTTTGAATATATTAAAACCATAATTAGACGATAGAAAGACAAACAGAAGTTGATGTTATGGTTTTTTTTTATTTATTTTTTTTGCGCCAATATTTAAAGAACCTAGAGCTATTTTAATTTCAAAATTGATCAAAGTAACCGTTCCAGTAAATTCAAAAATGATACAAAGTTTGTACCATTTTTGAATTTATTGTAATAAAAATATCAAATACGGTATTATTGTTTTCTTGGGAACGAGAATGCGTATTAATAATTTATAAAAACACTAGCGAACCGCTCCCGGTTTCGCATAGGTGCTATTTTTTTCTGAAAATTATACACGAAAACCTTCGTCGTTTAACGCTCTTTCCATTTATGAAAAACACATTAAAATCCGTTGCATAGTTTAAAAGATCTAAGCGCACAAATTTTAAAACAATATACAATTAAAATAAGAGGTTACTACATTGATAGCATATATTAATTATTTACATAGATACATAATTACAGAAACCGTGTTCCCTTGGCAAGAGGAAAAAAAGAGAATGAAAGATCTAAAGCTGAGCAGAAAAAGAAAGTAGAAACTTTTTATTGTAAAGTTATCACCACAGATTACTCTTGTCCATTGGACCAAACATTTCTTGAATAAAGTACCGACCTTATAAAGTTTAAATCAAACCACATTCTATCTTGAACAATGTAAATTTAACAAACGCAAACTCGAAACACTTCCATCTGCTTCTCATTTCCATTATGTAAGTATATTTATTACTCTTTATATGGGAATTCCCATATTCCCATATCATATGCATAGAGAAACCGTTATAAATCTAAAGAAGTCACGTGACCTTCGAAGTGTGCCTTCCCCCTCTTCTCTTAAAGGTGATTTTACTTGTACGCACATATATCGTAACAGATTAGCATAGAACTTGCTGGAAGTGACATTGCTGAAAGTGGAAGTAAATATCTTGATCCCTTAGTAAACTCTGATCTGGGAAATATTATATAGACATCAGTAATCTTTAAGGACTAAAATATAAAAGTCCGAAGATTCGCGTGATGTTTGAGGGATGTCAAAGTTATACCCTTTTTAGAGCATTATGTACGTAATGCAGCAGTTGGTTCTGGTTCTGGTGTAGCACACTGCGATTCGCAGTTATAATTGGCAACCCGCCTGGCGGCAGTAAGCATTCCATTCAAGGAGACATGCGCGAAATAACAGCTTGTTTGCTAATTATAAGAGCATATTGGTGAGTAATGGGTTCCATTTCCTTATTCCTTTCTAATATATTATGGTCGGCAGCATGCTTGCAGTGCACCGTACCATCTAATGAACTTTTAGCCTGCCTTTGCATAAAAAAAATATCATGGTAGTTGGACGGACCATCATTCAGACAATCCGCGTTACGGTAAATAAGAAAAGTTACTTCCAACCATTTTGCATCTACGTTCTCACGTAAAAGGTGAATTTACTTACACATTTTAGAATCTACCACACGTAGTAAGCGAACCGCAGGATATATTACTGCGATTCCTTAGAATTTATTGCTGTGTGCGAAAAAAGGAGAACGATTTGGAAATCTTCGCCGTATCTCGCTATTTCCCCTTGAACGTGTCAAATGCCAACAGTTACACCTTGTATGTTTTTATTAGGAGTAAAATTTTATTTTCATAAGATTTTTGTTTACGTCAAAACATAATATCTCACCGCTTAGTAACAATTTTGTCATTATACTATGTTAATCTTGTTATTATTAAAATAATCTTGTTCCCATGTATGAGTAATTCTTGAGTATTACATGATTGATACATCAAGATAATTTACATATTTTATACCAATATTTGCAATTTTTTTGTGTATTGTTCAGGGGAGTTATTTCAAGTTGTTTGTTTGAAACATTGTAACAAACATTGTTCTGAAATAGTGCTAGAACAAATAACAAGCAACAATCAAAACTTGTTTTGTTATTTATGTACATAATCAATCATTAAATATATGAAAACTTTCCTTAAACAAACGTTTTATCTGTATAGACTACAATTAAGTCAATATTAATTAATGGCTACAAGTGGGGTGGTCTGAAAGGTGAACGCCCCTGAGCTTTTTGAGAAGGGTGCTTTATTGAAAAGTAATAATTATTTTAAATTGATGTGAAAATAAATTCATCGTCATACTAAATCTATACTAGTCTATACTTATTAACATTATAAAGAGAGAAGTATTTTTGTATGTTTGTAATGAATAAACTCAAAAACTAATGTTTTATTAATTCTTTTATCTATAGAAAGCTACATTATGTTCGCTAAGTTTTCTTCTCTTTATTTTTTCATTATTTTCATATTGTGATTATTGTTGATATAATAGTAAAAGTAATGAAATACCAACTTGTTAAAATTAATAAGTCTTTTAATATGCTTCTTAAACAAAGCCTCAAGCAATATACACATACGTAATATGATTAGTTTAAAGATAAAATTACTAAGTAACTAAGTTGTGAAAATTACTAAGTTATGAATAAACAAATATTGATAAATTAACTAATAAAGTAGTGACAGGCTACATTTTATTCCGCAATCCTTAGAACTACCCCTCAAAAGAAGCCACCACCAGCATCTTTAAAAAAGAGATCTTGTTTTAGGATGTAGTTTAATTAAGGGTTGCCAGATCTGATTATCTATCTTATCCTTATCCCTTATCCTATCAAAGTCTGCAGATATTTACAACTACTATGGCGTAGCTTCTGTTTCCATTTGCCAGCCTTTACATAAAAAAATGCAATTAGTATGTATGGAATTTAATGTCGATTCTGTATACTGAGCTGGTGGCACTTGTAATTGATGAATATATATTCAATAAGATATGAAAAATATGATTTTGAAGTTGCATCTTCTTAACATATACGTTATTTTAAGAGGTTTTTCACAAAATAAAAAACAAAAACGACGACTTAGACATTGTATTACAATGAAGTTTTACTTGCATTATTTATATTTGAATGGAAGACGTCGTTAAACGTATCCACCCGAAGAAGCATTTGAGATATACAGAATGGAAAGAACTTTAAAATGTTGTCAAACTTCTTACCATTAATTCGGTTACCACAGCTATTAAGAGCACTCTTAGGACACAACAAAATATACTTAATATCTTATCTGCTGTCTATGTAAAGACTAAAGAAAACGAATAAGTAACACACTCTATTTGCTACGTGCTAATACGAACATAAACCCGTTTATGGTTTTCGCTTTACCTTGTTACTGGATACAATGTAGCCGTATTTGTTGGATTTAAAGATATTTTGATGTCGATGTTAGGGTTCCATATCTAATTTGAAGGTAATCTTATAAGAATATATAATAGTAAGTAGTGGCAGGGTACGCTGCATTAGACTACCGCCTGTCGTGAGGTTCCCCGAGATGGGAGGCGTACCTCCACTCTTGGGTACGCCGAGGTTCCGACAGGGAGCGTAGCCCTTCCCGCGCTGTACAGCCGTTGTGGGTGGCGGATGTCGTGTCATAACTTTCCCGCAATCCGGGTTTTAGCCGGTAGGAGTCCGGCATAACCCCGCAACGTTCCCTACGCTGCCGGGTATACTTTTTTTTTAATCGAGGAGAAATCCTTTTATGTGGGGGTCGACCAGCATACTCCGTTTGCGCACGTAGCAGGCAGAACTGGCCCCTACCCACTAAAACTCCCCGGTGTCTCCTTGCCCTTTGAGTGGGAAGTATACGGGCTCTGCCGAGGCATCCTCTCGCTGCCGGGTATCCTAGGATTTCCCAAAGTAAAAAAAATGGACATTTTGCATTACGCAGTCATTTGAGACCTTTCAAATACAGTCAAATATTAGGATCAAATATCAATCGGCACATGCAAATGTAGGAGCACACCACATATTATATTACAACTTTGAGAACCCAGAATGCATTTTTTTATAGTTAATCATTTATAAGTTATATTCCCATTTTACACGAATGCAATAAGCAATAAAAGCAATATAATGGTTGCTCCTTTGAAATTCAATAGAAAACCAATCTAATAAATCCTACACTTAACGCCCATCGAAGTGGTGTAGCAGTTTTATAGTTTCCAAAATTATAAAGACACATTGAAATTTATTTCGTGATAGAATCAGACATTAGAATCAATTGTTTTTATTACCTAACACAAATACAAGAAAATATATAGATCGCCGTCTGCCATAACATTGTCTCCGTTCCTTTTACGAGGACATGTGCCGTTACTTTTATCTTAACTGTTTGTTACCAATCTTATATATTTGTTTGCACCAGTTTATATCCGAACTAGTCTATATATGTGTTTGTATATAATGTTTAAAAAATTTTACAACTTTATTTTATTTTATTTTCTAATAAGTGTTACTTAATGTAATAGAGATTAAAATAAAAAATATATATAGGGAATAAGTATACATCCTTGCAGCATAATAAAATGTATACACACTGTTTTTTCCAGATAACTTAAAATAAAAGAGAAATATTCCTTCCTAATTCTTACCCTGAAGGGCCGGCGCAAATTGGAGGACAGCATGGCAAAATATTTTAAAAAATTCATATTATGAGTATTTTTTGTATCTTAAGTGCTTTTGATATAATTCAAAATTTATTGTATTATGCTATGGCCGAATGATTCTGGCCGTAGCTTAATATAATAGAGCGAAATTTTACTAATCAAGAAAAAAACTATCCTGTCCTCCAGTTTGCGCATGCCCTACTCATATTTATACAGACTTACAGACCCTATCGCGTTGCAAGTTAATAGGCGACGTGCAAGTTAAATATATAAATCATTCGCCGGGCTCTTGTCACCGCCGGAGTGCCAGCTATACTGGAACCCTCTGGCCTGGCTCGCGACGATGGCAAGAGACCGGATGGAATGACACTGGTCCCTTGGAAGGCGGGACGGGATCTTGTATGGGATGCTACTTGTGTCGATACGCTTGCCCCGTCCCACCTCCAAGGCACTTCTAGTATTGCTGGCGCAGCCGCAAACCATGCGGAGAACCTCAAGCGGCGCAAGTATGAGAACCTCAGCGGAGATTTCATATTTGATCCGTTTGGGGTTGAAACCTTAGGCACATGGGGCCCGGGTGCACATAAACTTTTTAGAGAAATTTCAAAAAAACTAACGGAAACCACCCGCGACCCCCCCAGAGCCGGCAACTATTTGGCACAAAGAATAAGCCTCGCTATCCAGCGAGGCAATGCCCTTAGTTTGCTAGGTACTCTACCAGATGGAGATGGCCTGGGGCATTTTTTTTACTTATAGCATTTTTTAGTGAGTAGTTTTAATTTCTTAGTTTTAATTAATAATACTTGTTATATGACAATATTGTGATAAATAAATTACTATATTAATGCAGCGGAAAATAAATCTTTTTTAGATAAATTGATTCCAATGATAAAAGTGAATAGATTTTTTGAATATATAAAAATTTAGATTCTATCTTAAAATGTACCCAGAATATATAAAATTAATTATTACTGATTGACTGACGTACCTTAGAGCAATTAATCGAAGCTGTAGGAATTCTTCCTTTAATTTATCTTTATTACATCTGTTGGAAAGTGTTATTTGTTAAATCAGTTTCTTTGTTAACGAAACTCGGCCTGTCCTACTTTTTATTTATCGTACATTCGTAGTTACAACGCGGTCAACCATCAACATTGTAACTGATATGAATATTCAGAAATAACGCTTCATGGTCCGTTATATTTCATTGTAGCTACCTTTAATGAAACAAAGGATTTGTTGAATAGTTAAAGTTTTAAGAAAGTAGGTATTCAAAGCTATTGTAACCAAACAAAAGCTCTTGTCTAGCAAGGCCACTCCTCTGAGTGTTCGAGTACGTGCTACCAAATTGTGGATTACAGAGTTCGTCAAGTCTTCCAAAATTGCTAATCTGTTTACATTTTTTTTTCTAATTCACAATTGTAACCTTTTTTAACCTTTTTAACTCCAATTGGTAATCGAATATGTGATTACCGTGTTCGCAGCCAAGTAATTTGTGGTGAAGAATAAACAAATTTTAACGATTGATCGAGTGGTTAAGGGCTTGCCCTAAAGCGCTTTGACTCAGGCACCCCGGGTTCGATTCCCGACAAGCTCAAATTGAGAAATAAATAAGACTTTTAAAGTTGGTTCTTCTCGGGGTCTGGCAAGTAGTGGCAGGCCATACTGCGTTTCGCAGTCAGAAATTGATCAACCCGTCCGACGGCAGTAACCACCTCCTAATAGAAAACGACCGTGAAATAATAGTACGTTTCGATGAAAGAGTAATTGCTAATACTCTTCTTTGCTAATACCAATAGGCGACGGTAGTCACCTACCATCATATAAATTATAAAAGGAGAATGGGTACATACATGAGTTGCGTTAAGATCAGTCTTTAACGTGAGTATAAATCTTTATCCTTTATAGATAATAGAAATAGTCGACAAAAGATTTTCTAACTGTTTTCAATTCACAATGAACCATATTAAAGTCTTTAATGCCTAATTCGTGGAATTCTAAAAATTTATCCGCTCGAATGAATGCTAAGTAATAAAAAATTTATATCCTTCCATTGTTCAAGAACGACTTTTTTGCATTATAAACCCGTTAAGTTGCGCCTTCACTTCACTACCATTTATACAATATTTACAAGGAACCGCTTCGGGTAACAATTTTGTGCATCGTTAGCTTTAAAATTGCCATGTGATAACTTCGTGGCTTCCTAGAGGGTTGACGGAAAGTATTACCCGTCGTGCTACTGGATATCTTATACATAGCTCTACTGGCGGATTGATTAGTGGTGGATAGTAATCGGTGCGAGAGATTTATTCTTAAATCTTTAACCACTTTTTGTTAGTCTGTTCGTCACATATTTGTATCTGCCTAATTTTTTGTCATGTTACTTTAAGAGAAGTTTAAGCTACTTTTTTTTAATATATTTTTTCTGAGATTCCTAATGTTACTTATTATATTCTTGCTCAGCCTCCGTGAGGTATACAGGCCCTGACTGAAATCAGCGCAGTGAGTCACTCTCATCGCATTATGTTATAGGATCTATTTCGGACCTACTTTTCTATGTAATATTATTATGATATGTTTATTTTAATTTGTGTAAAGGAGTGTGAAACTTGGTACTCTTAAAATTTATATGGGTACAAATTCGAGGAATCTAATATTTTTATACAATTAAAGTAAACATTATATCATATACCCCGTGTAATATTTACACTATTTTGTTTATGGTGAATTTTGGCCACTGGGCGACCACTAGTTGTGCTAAAACCATCTTAAAACAATAACAACACAAGAAAAGACAACGCTAGAGTATTGAAGAGTATTGAAAAGTAATGAACTAGAGTAGCGAACAATTGTGAACATAGGTGACGATCTTATATGAATTTATCGAGCTGGTTTACTTTGGGAGAGACAGTTATTTTTGACGATACGACGTCCTCGCTTTTTATGCGCCTTTAAAAGAGTTGTGTTTTATGACCGTCTTCTTTCAGTACTAATTACAGCTCGTAGAGAGCACAAACTGCTCCGAGTGTCCCTAATTATCGCCGAGAAATACATCAACATCTTCTGTCTCGCTCGCTCATTGGATGGCAATTAATTAAAAATCACTTTGTCTCAGTTGGGGAGAACCCTCGTCAAAAAAGTATTATAGTAACAACAATAATTTGTCGCTGGAACAATTAGGCGTCGTGAACGCTCCGAAAATATAACATTGATTAACAATCACGTGAGGGGTGGGAAACTATTTACAAGAAAACAAAAATGCACACAGTAAAGGCAAAGTCGCGTTTTTTTTTTATCAACCTACGACGCCCCACGCTAAAATGGGATATTATAAGTTTGAAGTGTGTGTCTATATGTGTCGGTGGAATCACGGAACATCTTAATAAGGCGGTGGAATCGTAGCTCTATTCCACAGAATCGTAGCTCCCAAACGGAAAGACGGATTTTGATCCGTTGTTTTTTCAGCAGTTTATGTCATGTAAGACCCATAAGTCAACGACTTTTCTCTGCATAATAGTATTAACATACTTAACAGTATTATATAGTTAGTAAAAATTTAAACACAAAAAATAATAACTACATGGTATAAGTGTTATTATGCCTAATATAAGAATTTTAGTATATTAAATTTAAATAAAATTGTAGATATTATTAAATTTCTTTAACCATTTACTATAATAATCTGATTACGCCACTATAAAAGCTTCCATACAAGATCTGTATAGAATCCTATTATACGCTTCATTTCCAATTGAAGCAAAATGTAAAACGTTTCGACGCGACAGACCGTGAGTGAGATATGGAGTCGGTTACAGATATCGTAAACAATGAGTTTACTCGTTTGCTTCGTATTTGGTTGGCCATTAAGGCCAAAGTCAAATGCATTTGGAACGATCAAAAGCCTGGAGTATCAGATACCTACATATTGATTTTGAAGCAGAATAACCACAAAGTGTAGAATATACTGATTTCGAAGTGGCCACTTAATTCTGATGTACGTAGTTATAAGTAGCAAGCCTTATTATGATACCTATTAATATGATAAGTTGCAAGCCTATTATGCAGTAGCAAGCCATATTATGACGTCAGTTGACAAAGGCCAATTTGTTCTTAAAAATACAGATTCCTGAATGTACTACTTGCCATTGACTTTCCATCGACTGGTTAAAAGGTTTCCTTAGCGCTCAGGGTACTATTTTTATTTTAGCCAGGACCAAGGTGGCGAACATAGGCCAGCCGCCCGCGCCAGAAGTTCTTCCGGCGGATTAGCTGGGGTAGTATTCCCGCTGCTTCTCCGCCGTTTTCTTGCGCAATATAACGAGTAGTCGTTTAAGCGCCTGCCATCACGGGGACCCGTGGTTAAGTCCCCGAGATGGCAGGTGTACCTCCACATTCGGGTATGCCGAGGTTCCGACAGGGGGCGTAGGCGTTCCGAGAGGCGACCTTCATTCGTTGCCTTCTTTCGAGAAATCTTCTACTCGATTGGTTATCTGCACTGCGTCAGATGTGATCGTCCCATTGCCATTTCAACTTGCTAATTGTCTTGGCTATGTAAAAAACTTTGGTTCTTCTGATACTATCCACCGCAGAAACTCCGAGCATAGCTCGCTCCCTAGCTCAACATGTATACAAAGTAATATACCTAATTTTAATATCGTATTAACATTTACAAATGCAACCTACGTCTGTCCTTTACAAACATAATTATGAATTTGCGGACAATGAATGCTGCTTGCTCGCATGAGGTTAAAATAGCTGGCAATTTCGGTTGACTGGAAAACAGATTGGGACCCGTTATGTTTCATTTTTATCACACAGTCAATACACCCTATCTTTATGCTTTGCCTCACCGGTAACATTGTACGCTATAAGGCTTAACGACAATAGGGCCATATTTTAATATTCCGCAGTTTGGTAAAGCCATTTATGGTCTAGATTCTTATAAACATACCTTTTTGGTTTATGTTATATCAATATTATTCCCTTTTCTATGGGTGGCAGAAATAACTGTATATCAACCATTTACATTGTGGAAACCTCCCCTGCATTCCGCCATGATAAACTTTTTAGTCTGTGTGAGGGCCGAAACTACTCTTTAATAGAATAGCACCACGTAATAACAACACGTATGCTTATTGTGTTTCGGTGAGCGAATTTGACATCCGTTTCTTGTGAAGAAGAAGTATATCCATGACTGATGACCTCCTAACACATGACGAATGGAAAATAAGAATACGAGTGCTGAAATGTATCAGTAAGTGAGTAAGGGATATCAAAGCCCCTATTCCTTATCCCTTATCCTTTATTCGTTATCCTGCATAATTATCAAGACACTCAGTAGCACATTTGCAACCTTGTGTTAATAGACAACGGTAGCCACATATCATTAAGTAACCATCAGCCATAGGTAAAAACTTCGCTTTCTGCCAGTTACATAGTTTAAATGGTAGAAGCCCAATGCCACAACATTTTTTGAAGCCAAATTAGTGTTATTATCCGATGCACCACTCTTTTTACTTTCCTAACAGTTATAAGAAAGTAATCAGAATAAACACGACACAACTACACGAAATTTGATTGGCGCTGTACAGAATTTTTCTCTTATTAGCCACCAGACGTGATTCTTGTAGTCACCTCCTTACTTTCCGCGTTGCGCTGTCATAAAGTTAAAGCGCGATGTCTGTTACATTGTCAGAATATTCCATGGAGAAATCTTTAATACACAAGTACAAAGTAGATCATCTGCATGGAAATATTTTTAGATGAATTAGTGACTCGGACCATAAGAAAGAAAGAAAGAAATTGAGTATGTCGTCCCAAAATTTGTAAGTATTTAGTATTGATAGAAAAACGAGAAACTTTTTGAAGTGAAAATTTGGGTTTTTTGTAGGGCGCGTTGGGCATTTTTGAGATGGGATAAAATCATTGAACTAGCGACAGTGTCATGTTACTTATATACTGTAAGCGTTGATGTAGCTGCAATTAATTTAAAATAATTTAAAAAAGAACAATAAGCAGACAACTGCATATGAAAGTAAACTTACTAGATATGATAACAAGTATCAATATGGTATACACCTCTGACCAATAAACTAGTTTCATATCAACATCAAACTTCATAATGACAGACCATTAAAAGGTCTGTCATTATGAAGTTCATGTTAAATAATTATTTTCTATTTATTGTCACTGTGTGTCAGTCATATATTTTCTCTTGTATTTCTTGCAATCAATAATTTTGTGAAGCTTAGTTTTCACTTCTGACGTGCAGTCCAACGACTGACGTGTTTTTTACCTTCGCTGCTAAAATATTGTCTATGAAATGCAAAACAAAAAATATAAATAAAACTTTGCATCCACAATATAATGAATTGTAATAAATATGAAGCATATGAAGCAAAAATTTGTTCCTAACCAACATGGATTTCTGGCAAGGAGGTCAACAGTTACGAACTTGGCTTTATACATTAACGATTTATCTGAAAGTGTTGACAAAAAGGCACAAGTAGACACCATTTATACAGATTTTTCTAAAGCGTTCGACCTAGTTGATCATTCTTTGCTTCTTTTAAAACTACAAAAATATGGTTTTGACATAGATCTCCTGAACTGGTTAAAATCTTACTTGAATAATAGAAAACTGAAAGTGGTGGTTGGTGGTTATGAATCTCGGGAGTTTACTGCAGGGACGGGTGTTCCTCAGGGCTCTCGACTTGGCCCTATCCTTTTTGATGTGTTTATAAATGACATAGCGGACTGCTTTCACTATAGTAATTTCTTGTTGTATGCGGATGATTTAAAGATATATCGAATTATTGATAAAAACGAGGACGCCCTTCAGCTACAAGGTGATCTTGATAGGCTGGTGCATTGGTGTCACATAAATAAGATGTCATTAAATATCAACAAGTGTTTCGCTGTCTCATTCTCTAGAAAGAGTCCAACAAACAGCATTGACTGTAGCTATCACATTGATGATAATATATTGACTAAAAAAGCTCAAGTTAGAGACTTGGGGGTAACAGTTGACAGTAGACTTACGTTTTTTGAACATTTTGATAATATTGTTAAGAGTGCTTACAAGACAAACAGTCTCATACTGCGTACTACTAAAGGCTTTAAGAATCACATAAGTCTGTTGACCCTATACTACTCACTCACTAGAAGTATTCTTGAATATGGTGTCACAGCATGGAATCCTCACTATATAGTTCACTCGGACCGCATTGAGAGAGTGCAAAAAAGGTTTCTGCGTAACGTAAGCTTCCGAGAAAACATACTAAAGGAGCACAGGTCCCACTGTCAACAGCTTAAAAGATACAACACCCTCACACTTTCTGATCGAAGAAAGATGTTGGACTTGTGTTTCCTATTCAAAATTATAAATAACGAAATAGATTCAAAGGACCTCGTTGGCAAGATTAATTTCGCGATTCCTAGACATAACTTTAGGCCAAAAAACTACGTGACTTTTAAGCCAAACATGATATACTCCAATTTGGGTGTATCTGCACCGATTAATAGAATTACAAGATTATATAATGAAGTAGCCAAAGACATGGCGCTTGATGTCTTTAACGATAGTTTACCCAAATTCAAAAACAAAATTAAAAATTTTTATCTCTCTAAATACATATAAAATGCTCCTTCCCTACTGCTTTGATTGAATTGTGTGTATTGAAATTTAATTAAATGAGTTATTCTTGGAAGCCGTCCCAACTTTTATCAATTTATATATATATATATTTTTTTTTTATTTTTTTTTATTTTTTTTATACTTGGAATGTGTTGTATTGTGTTTGACTTGAATAATGACTTATAATATTTGACTTAATTGATTCTGAATATGTACAAAATGATTAATTGAATTAAATACGTACCTAAGAATTAATGAATATGCATGCTGTGGTAGCCTGTAAATGTGATTTGTGCAAGCTGAACTGTGTTATGCAATTTGTTTTTGAATTTTGTATATGTACACTATTACGTTGGCTATCCATAATATAAATAAATAAATAAATAAATTGCATATAAAATTAAGTTTATTTTTTATATAAATTTCAAAAAAGTCATTACATTTTTTATGGTTTTAAGTAACAGAGATCTAGGAGAAATCGACATATCTTGTTATAGCATCAATGAAACCAAGTAGTAGGACAGAGACAAACACGGAAAAAACTTAGAACCAACCTTCCCATTATGTACACAATAAAGCGAAATTGATTTCTTTTCGTCGAATTAAAATTGTTATAACAATAAACACGATGCTGTTTTAACTTATACAATACAACATGGTCCATAAATAATTCCCCTCAAAATCAAGCTGTCATCGTAGATGGAAGCAAAAAGAAAGATATGGTACGTTCTTACATTATGTAATCGATAAATGGGGCTTATAAAACTGTTTACCCAAATACAATTCCAATGTTACATTCAAATTTTTGCAAAAAAATTGTGTCCGTCCGTAAAACAGGACGGTGTCCTTTGAACGATTGGACTCAGTATATGAGGTCCATGTGCGGATAGTGAGTCACTTATCTTTCCTTTTGCTTCCATCTACGGCTCTCATATATATTTTTAAAATAATTGAATAAATAGAAAATTAATTAGCAAAAGGTTTTGTTGATTCGAATTCACTGTCATTATTTAGTTATGGTTCGCTTAAATGCCGCAATATTCCCCACTTCACAAATGAAATTAATAGTAGGTAAACTAAAATGTGCTACAAATTGAGGCGTCGTGTGTGCCTCGAACTGTTTATAACGCTACGTAATTTGCATTTAATTCGTAATGAATTAAATAGATACCTCGAGCAGCGACTGTTTAACGTTCCTCTTGACGACTAATTTTATTTGCTCGCTTGATAACTGCTTGGTTATTCATGGCTGTAATTATCATAGTCGATTCATATATAAATGTATAAAGCCTTTTGTGAAGTACGTTGGGGTCATTGTTTTTTTTTTTAATAAAGGATATATTTTCAGTCCACTTCACATGATGATAATAGACCTTGATTAAGAATGAAGAAACTTATGAAACTGATGATTTCTTCAAATCATCAATTGCATAGGTATAAAAAACAAAAACCTATGCATGCATTAGGTAAGCAGGTACATACCACATGCTTAAGAAACATAATATAACATACGTGTATATTACCTACAACGTCCATATCTATTTATTATACCTTCTTGATCGCTTCTTGTCAGAGCGGTCGTAGTCATCACGTCCAGTAGATTGGGCAGCAGACAGGACCCGCCGCACCACGTCTCGTCGCCTTTGTCTGAGTCATAAAAAAAATAATTGTACGCGCCTGTCTGTTTCTCCGCTAACTTCTCATAGACCACGGGTGGCCAACACGCGGCCCGCGGACCGCATGCGGACCGCCGGATGTGAACTTGTGGCCCGCCGAGCTAGATCGCATGAACAAAACATTTTTCTATTATAATAATAATAATAAATCATTTATTACATGTAAGTTTTTTACGAAACATTTACCCTCGTCAACATTATTTTACATTTAC
This sequence comes from Synanthedon andrenaeformis, assembly GCA_936446665.2. Taxonomy (NCBI): domain Eukaryota; kingdom Metazoa; phylum Arthropoda; class Insecta; order Lepidoptera; family Sesiidae; genus Synanthedon; species Synanthedon andrenaeformis. Next base: position 2,588,676 of record OW387781.2, on the reverse strand, counting down.
AAACTACCACCGGTTCGGAAAGCTGCTTCTAGGGGGAAGAACTCGGCAAGAAACCCCCTAGTTGCTCTTTTCATAAATCAATCAATCAATTTACAACAACACGTAACAATACTTAGCAATCTATATAACACCATATTCAAATCCAAGGACGTTCATCATTTATATAATCTAATATTCTGTAATAACCTTTTTTGCACAGTGTTTTCTTAATATAAACTTTAAATTTATTCGTAGATAATTGTTGTATATTAGCAGGAAGCCTGTTGTAGAAGCGTATACATTGTCCCATAAAAGAGTTGCTAACCTTGTGAAGACGAGTTTTATGCAATTGAAGCCTATGCTTGTTTCTAGTATTCAAACTATGAACATCACTATTTCTACTGAAAGTGCTAATATTTCTGTGAGCAAACAAAAGATTTTCAAAAATGTATTGTGAGGCTACAGTTAGTACATTTATTTCCCTAAACTTATCTATTAGCGAGACCCTGGGACCGAGCTTGTAGATGGCACGAATAGCCCTTTTCTGTAACACAATATAGTGTTTATATCCGCAGCATTACCCCAAAGTAAAATACCGTACGTCATTACACTATGAAAATAGCTGAAATATACTATCCTCGCGGTATTACGTCAGTAAGCTCGCGAATTCTTTTAACAGCGTAGGCAGCCGAACTTAATTTAATGGCTAGTTTATTAATGTGTGGTCCCCATTGTAGTTTAGAATCTACATTTATACCTAAGAATACAGTCGACTCAACCAGCTCAATGTCTTCGCCATTTACGTGAACATTATGATCAATTTGTTTGACATTTGGTAAAGTGAATTTAATACATTTTGTCTTTTTATTGATCAACGAAAGATTATTAACATTAAACCAATCAATAACCTTAGACATCGCCAAGTTAACTTTAAAAAGCAATGACGTATCATCTGCGAATAAAACAATATCATGATCATCTATATAAATAAAATCAGAGTGTCTGTCTGTGATTTGCGAAAAACTGCCTCAAACTAAGCTTAGAGAGTCATTCGCATGCTGTTAAAACGTAAATAACTTTTTTTAGAATTTTTGTCTGTCTGTCTGTCTGTCTGTCTGTCTGTCTGTCTGTCTGTCCGGGGTAATCTCAGAAACGGCTGAAGCGATTTCGATGAAACTTTGTAGACATGAAGAGGGGGTCGTCAGGAGTAACATAGGCTACTTTTTGTTTATGTAAATTGCGGTACATACACCAAAATAACATTTTTTACAATTTTTGTCTGTCTGTCTGTTTGTTCCGGCTAATCTCTGAAATAGCTAGACCGATTTTGACGGGACTTTTATTGGCAGGTAGCTGATGTAATAAGGAGTAACTTAGACTACGTTTATTTTAGAAAAAATACACCCCGGACGAAGCCGGGAGCGGGCCGCTATAAACAATAAAAAACGGGATCTATGCAATATATTCGAGTTTTTCAAACGCGATATTTTTTCTTTTACTGAAAAAAAGTTACTAACCCTGTGACAATAAAAAAAAAGATTTTTTTTGTTCATAACAATTGCATTTGTTGTTAACAACTGAAACACAGGTTCACGCAATACGATGAGTTCTCCTTGCGGCATATCTTTTCTTTGGCTGAGTCGCTCATTATGTATTATTAATAGGAACGGATTTTTTTTCGCTAACATTCTAGAAAATTCTAGATGTTTATAGAAAATTCTAGAAGTTTTTAGAAAATTCTAGAAGTTTCTCGAAAATTCTAGAAGTTTCTCGAAAATTTCAGAAGTTTCTAGAAAATTCTATGAAAACTTTCTTCACTTTTTCAGATAATTTAATAAGATTTTTTGAAATTTCAGAACATCGTCAAAATTTTTAGAAATTTAAAAATTTGTTAAACCTGATGGGTGATTTGTTATATTTATTTCGAAGGAAGTAGAGTGAGGCTATCTTAATGCATAAGCATCATTCTCATTAAACTCGAAAAGTCTATGTACACGAATAAGTTGAAACATTTATCTTTTCTGCCTAACGATCATCACTCAGCTTGATAGACAGCTTTAGTATTCATCATCGAAGTTTTGAGATAGAATATACCCATATTTCGCCGAACTGCGTTCTCTTATCTCAGTTGAACTAATTAATATACACAGGAAAAAGACAAAGTTACGCACAATTAAACAAAAATCAATTCGCTCACGCAGACAACATTATTAAATTTACGTTTTTTAATATTATAAAACAAAGTCCCCCCGCCGCGTCTGTCTGTCTGTATGTTTGCGATTCTCAAAAACTACCGAACGGATTTTTATACTGTTTTCATTAATGGGAAGAGCGTTAAACGAGGAAGGTTTCTACATTTAATTTGCAGAAAAAAATTGCACCCGTGCGAAGCCGGGAACGGATCGCTAGTTAATATAATAAGGAAGGTCATTTATATAAATAAGAAACAGTAACGGACCCAGAATAGAGCCCTGCAGGCTTCTTTGTACAACACACCGTGAATTTCTTCTAGATTCTAGCTAAAACTTGTGTTTAAAATCACCCTTACGAGATGCGAGGTGTTAATTTTCTTCAAAAAATCTTGTTTGCTTTGGTTTTAGTAATTTAAAAGTTTTTTAAATTAGGTAGTGCGGCCCGCTAGGAAATCTCTTTTGAAAAATTTGGCCCAGCTGCCAAAAAGGTTGGCCACCCATATCCTAGACCATCCAACGGAATGTTTTAACTTATGAAAAGAGCGATAAACGGGTCGCTAGTAATATTATAAAATAAAGTCACTGTTGTATTATACAATACAATAAAGTTATATGCCATGTTATTTAATTTGGATATACCTAACTTAATTGTCCAGAAAATCAACATTAGAATGCGTTGTAATATTTTCAATATACATGTTCAGCGAACAAATTTGAAACTTTTACACTTTATACATTTGGTGATATGTTAATACATACAATATCTACAATGTGAACAATATTTCGCAAGTCGCACCCATTTTGTCAGCAGTTGGTTTCACATGAACAATCAGGGGTGTATTTTCAAACATTTGTCTATCGCATACTAAATTTTATTTTATGTTTTATTTTATTTTATATACAAATAATTTTATAATCGAACATTTTAAGTTTTTATAATATTTTGAAAATGATAAATTTTCTCTTAATGAGTAAATTGGGGCAGATATCAATACTAATAATAAATCTGTAAGTGTAGGTATTGTATGTATGTATGTATGTTCCTCCATAACTCTGAAACGAATTAACTGATCTTCATGAAACTTGGTAGATAAACATTTGGACGTACGGGAAACAGGATAGGCTACTTAATACTTTTCATCGCGGACGAAGTCGTGGGCACCAGCTAGTAATAAATAAAATTATCAGATAAGTTTATGATTCGGTGATTCTAACTAAGGCACTGAATTAGATTCGTAACCCATGATTTGTTAATATTGGGAAAATTTCTTTTACTTCTAACACGATGTTCAAATCCTATCAACTTCCATGTGAAATTAGAAAACAAAAACAACATGTTATCAGAATGATGTTTTGTTTAAATCCTTTCAAAGGTTTAACTGTCATTGAATAACAAACATTTCTCAAATTCTCAATCTGAGAATTGTACCATTAATCCGTACTAATATTATAAATGCGAAAGTGTGTTTGGATGTATGGATGTTTGTTACTCTTTCACGCAAAAACTACTGAACCTATCACCATGAAATTTTGCATACACGTTTACTGGGACAGCAGACACACCCGAGGTAAATAGCTTTCATCCAGAAAAAAAGTGACTTCCCGAGGGATCATCTAAAATTAAGGAAACTAACTCCTGGCTAAGTGTAATAGCAATAACGATGTCAGGCGATATATTGCTTTTACAACGCGTACGAAGTTGCCGGCACCTTCTAGTCCAGGGGTTCAAAGACTTATTTTGTCTACTGCCCACTTTGAGAGTAAATTATTTTTTAGCGCCCCCATCCTAGCTAAATGAAATTACAAATCACCCCCCAAGCCTTTTTTTCTGGGTCTCTTACCGCCCCCCTTTAGACCTGCAGCGCCCACAAGGGGGCGTTATCGCCCACTTTGGGAAAGACTGATTCTAGTCTATAATATAAAAATGAATCCCTAAATGTGTTGCTAAGCGCAAAACTTAAGAACGGCTGGGCCGATTTTAATTCTGTCTTCACTCGTGGATAGAGGGATAATCAGGGAAGGTTTTTACGTAAAAAAAATGCACCCGGGCGAAGCCGGGAGCGGACCGCTAGTATTAAATAAATTTAATATTAATGGTACAATTCTGAGAATATACCCCCGACCACAGCGATGCTGCGCCGTGAGCCGCGATACGACCGGTCCGCCATTTTGGAGAAATGGTCCACGTAGCCAATATCACCGTAAAATGCAGTTTATGTCGCCACAAATTAATTCTCTACTTTACTGCGGTGTCGAAATGGATTTTCTGTTGAATCTATAGAGATTGGATAAGAATTTTGTACATATTATACCTCTTCTGTATCTTCTTTTAGAAAAAAAAAGTGTGAATTAATGATTACATATATATGTTAGTTTATAATCTAAAATGCAAATAAATATGCTTATACCATTGATATTCCAAAACAATGGAAAAGTAACGTATGAACATTGAAAAAAATATATGTAATATCTCAGAATAAAACTTTTGCTTATTTTGCTTATAGTTTTTGTTTTATATTACTTTATTATTATAAAAAGTTTTATTACACTGTTTCATGAGTTTACAGTCCTGCCACGACAATTCTATTTTTAAAAGCGATCGTCTTGAATACTGTTTCTCAAGTTAAAACATTCATTTCGCCCGCCGTATTCTTTCAGTTGTACCGAATAATATATCATTCTCGGTAGAGAATTCACCCAATTCCTGCATCCCAGCATTCACAACACTTAAGTGGGGGGATATATTTGGAAGCTATTACAGTTAACCTCCGCAAAAGAGTCTGTGTATTAGAGATACGGTTTTGTAAAGCTGACGTGATCGAGATAGTCTTTAATTATAATTTATGAAGATCGGTTCAGTCGTGTGAAGTTCATCATCTCATTTCCTAGTTGACGAAAGGATCTCATTAACTTCCATAGGTTCCGACTGATTTGAATTTTAGTGACTGTTGTACTACGGTGGTGTTTCCTGACATTACCTTGACCTGATGCTGCAGTATCAAGTATTACGAGGGATACCCAACTCCTTAGTAACTTACAGCAGATATAACGTGTTTGGACTCATTAGAATGGTCTCAATAGAATGTCGAGTTATTTTATATTTTTTTATTATAGCTTGTTCTTTACGTTATATTACAATTAAATGATTCTATCGTCTGCTATGTGGTCGTTATAGGGGAGGGCTATATCCAGCAGTGGAGATGATATTATAAACTTAGTTATAAATCCAAGTTATGATGGACTTATTTGTCTTTTAGATTTAATTGATTTCATGATTTTATAAAAATGATAAAGTTGCTAATTGCTCAATAGTGACAGTTAAATACGTATAATTTTCCCTTTATTTAAAATAAATATTTGTGCTGGCAAAAATATTTAATTTATAACAGCCATAACAAATATTGTATCAGATAAATCTATTGAGTTTGGCATTAATTTGATTTGTGTACTCTTTCAACACATCGACACATACACAAATATAAACTCGTCGAATACAGTAGAAGCACTCTTTGCATGACAAAATAAGATATACCTATTTGAAAATTTATCTGAGCTGATGCAACTTCTTTTTGACGTGTATAAAAAAAACTACTCATATTGTAAGTTATTTAATACCGATAATGTACAGCTTCGCGTGGGTGCAATTTTTTTTCCGCAAATTATACCCAAAAACCTTCCTCGTTTAACGCTTTTTCCATTAGTGAAAACCGCATTAAAAGCCGTTTAGTAGTTTTTGAGATCATCGCGAACATACATACATACATGCAGAGAGACGCGGCGGGAGACTTTATTTTATAATATACTAGCGGCCCGCTCCCGGCTTCGCCTGGGGTGCATTTTTTTTTTTACGTAAAAACCTTCCCTGGTTATCCCTCTATCCATGAGTGAAGACAGAATTAAAATCGGTCCACCCGTTCTCGAGTTTGGCGCTTAGTAACACATTTAGGGATTCATTTTTATATTATAGATAGCGACTCGTTCCCGGCTTCGCCCAGGTGCATTTTTTTTACGTAAAAACCTTCCCTGATTATCCCTCTATCCACGAGTGAAGACAGAATTAAAATCGGCCCAGCCGTTCTCGAGTTTTGCGCTTGCAATTGTTATAAACAATTTACATGAACAAAAAGTAGCCTATGTTACTCCTGACGACCTCCTCTTCATGTCTGCAAAGTTTCATCGAAATCGCTTCAGCCGTTTCTGAGATTACCCCGGACAGACAGACAGACAGACAAAAATTCTAAAAAAAGTTATTTACGTTTTAACAGCATGCGAATGACTCTCTAAGCTTAGTTTGAGGCAGTTTTTCGCAAATCACAGACAGACACTCTGGTTTTATTTATATAGATAAGGATATTGCAAATTGAACCCAAATTATATCAGTTGATAAAATAATATTTTGTAACATAATTTATTTCACATTTAACCTAGTTTTAGAAGAGCATAGCACTTTAAATCTTCCACCTATTTACCGCCACAGCACACACAAAGTGCCTAGTTTATCGTGAAAGTGTCAAATTCAGACGCGGATGAGGCTAGAATGAAAATTTATTGAATACATTTACTTGCAGACTTCTTTAAAACGAGCAAAATTATATAGAAAATATTAATAGCTTTTACTCTGAGGATTTCTCAATTATGATTGTGCCACAGACACAAATTGTTCAACTAAATCATAGTTTTATCAGAACAAGTTCAGGGATGAGATTAGATAATTTTTCACTGAAGTTTTATACATAACTAGCGATCCGTTCCCGGCTTCCCACGGGTGCAATTTTTTTCTGCAAATTAAATGTAGAAACCTTCCTCGTTTAACGCTCTTCCCATTAATGAAAACAGTATAAAAATCCGTTCGGTAGTTTTTGAGAATCGCAAACATACAGACAGACAGACGCGGCGGGGGGACTGTTTTATAATATTAAAAAACGTAAATTTAATAATGTTGTCTGCGTGAGCGAATTGATTTTTGTTTAATTGTGCGTAACTTTGTCTTTTTCCTGTGTATATTAGTTCAACTGAGATAAGAGAACGCAGTTCGGCGAAATATGGGTATATTCTATCTCAAAACTTCGATGATGAATACTAAAGCCGTCTATCAAGCTGAGTGATGATCGTTAGGCAGAAAAGATAAATGTTTCAACTTATTCGTGTACATAGACTTTTCGAGTTTAATGAGAATGATGCTTATGCATTAAGATAGCCTCACTCTACTTCCTTCGAAATAAATATAACAAATCACCTATCAGGTTTAACAAATTTTTAAATTTCTAAAAATTTTGACCATGTTCTGAAATTTCAAAAAATCTTATTAAATTATCTGAAAAAGTGAAGAAAGTTTTCATAGAATTTTCTAGAAACTTCTGGAATTTTCTAGAAACTTCTGAAATTTTCGAGAAACTTCTAGAATTTTCGAGAAACTTCTAGAATTTTCTAAAAACTTCTAGAATTTTCTATAAACATCTAAAATTTTCTAGAATGTTAGCGAAAAAAAATCCGTTCCTATTAATAATACATAATGAGCGACTCAGCCAAAGAAAAGATATGCCGCAAGGAGAACTCATCGTATTGCATGAACCTTCGTTTCAGTTGTTAACAACAAATGCAATTGTTATGAACGAAAAAAATCTTTTTTTTTATTGTCACAGGGTTAGTAACTTTTTTTCAGTAAAAGAAAAAATATCGCGTTTGAAAAACTCGAATATATTGCATAGATCCCGTTTTTTATTGTTTATAGCGGCCCGCTCCCGGCTTCGTCCGGGGTGTATTTTTTCTAAAATAAACGTAGCCTAAGTTACTCCTTATTACATCAGCTACCTGCCAATAAAAGTCCCGTCAAAATCGGTCTAGCTATTTCAGAGATTAGCCGGAACAAACAGACAGACAGACAAAAATTGTAAAAAATGTTATTTTGGTGTATGTACCGCAATTTACATAAACAAAAAGTAGCCTATGTTACTCCTGACGACCCCCTCTTCATGTCTGCAAAGTTTCATCGAAATCGCTTCAGCCGTTTCTGAGATTACCCCGGACAGACAGACAGACAGACAGACAGACAGACAGACAGACAGACAGACAGACAGACAGACAGACAGACAGACAGACAGACAGACAGACAGACAGACAGACAGACAGACAGACAGACAGACAGACAGACAGACAGACAGACAGACAGACAGACAGACAGACAGACAGACAGACAGACAGACAGACAGACAGACAGACAGACAGACAGACAGACAGACAGACAGACAGACAAAAATTCTAAAAAAAGTTATTTACGTTTTAACAGCATGCGAATGACTCTCTAAGCTTAGTTTGAGGCAGTTTTTCGCAAATCACAGACAGACACTCCGATTTTATTTATATAGATAGATAAAACCTTAATCATTTTTTTTTAAATGTAAAGAGAAAAAAAAACAAAAGCGGACGAAGTCGTGAGTATCAACTAGTTTAATATACACCCTAAACGTCCTAAATGTTTGGTTATTTGTACATTGTGTTTGATGACAGGGTAAATGAGAGAGAGAGAGAGAGAGAGAGGAATGTAAAGCAGATAATTTTCAGTGCCATTTTTTTAGGTACTGAATTCACCAGTAAATGTATGTACTGACCAGTATCGTTTTTTTTTAATAATTCCAATAAACCGCGCACTCCTTGCCTTTTCCAGAAACTTCTATTTAGCGAATAAATGTTAGTAACTAACGTTTGTTACGTATTACACATACGCCATATACCTACACATAGGATTTTAGCGTTTAATACACGTTAGATACAACTTCGGTGGTGTCGTTAAAATTAACATTTCATCGTGATTAATTAAGCTAAAATTACTTAGTAACATGTAACTAACATTAAACTCAATTAAGTCCTTTATCTGAATTAGGTAAAAAAAATTGTATCTATATGAAAAATATTATTCAATAAAAAATATCACCATAGCTGTAGGGTTGCGTAGAGTATGTACTTGAAACGTGTTTTCTCATGCGACGGAAAAATAATAGGGACATGCTTAGAAAATGGCTACCATATTTGTCGTAAGCCCCAAGAGTACGTACTTCTTAAAGAAACAACAATGCGAATCTAGTTTAAGACACTGTTATATTCCTTTTAAAGTATAAATTAGAAATAGGTTTAAATTTTAAAGAATATTTTATGAAGGATTTCATTATTTAGATTTGGTGCTTAAAGCAATGTTTGAGTTAAAATTGGTTTGTCAGAATAATGTTTGTAATAAATATATCTTTAGATAAATATATATAAAAATTTAGCTTCCGTATGTTTGTGACCATGAAACTAAAAAAAATACATAATATTTTCATTTAAACAAAAGAATGTTTTTATACCTACTTTTTTCCGAAATTCCCGTTTAAGTTAGTAATAATATTGACTTTGATTTGACGATTTTGGAAAATATTTGAATTATTTAATTAATTTAATATGTATATAAAGATTACATTACATATTAATGGTTACACACTGCATTATTTATTTATTTCTAAGAACTACGTTTACGAAGACACGCGTGTTCAACATTTGTTTCTTAATATATAAAAAACAATTTGTATCGAACCTCAGTTTTTTAATATAAAAATTCCATTCTTCGACTCTAAATGAGAACGCCGACAACAAACTTATTTTGAAATCCGCCCTCTTAGTTTAGTTACGCGAAAATTCTCGTTAGAACTTCCCAAAATTTTCTTCGTGAAACGTGTCAGGCGCAAGTATGTTTGTCTAATTTAGCCAGTAACGTCTCCCTCATTAGTAGAAGAGTTTAACAGCAATTATCTAGAGCGGCGCACTCAAGAGCCATATTTTCGAGAGAGTAAACCAGTTATGCATGCATAAAGTTGCTTGAGTTACTTTCTGAGCAAGTGCACTAAGACAGTCGCTTATTGCCGCGCGTGTTTTTAACTACTTAAGGTGCTTACTTATAAGATTTATTAAAGCAGCCTACTGAAATACTCGTCTTTGCAACTCTTTATAGAGGTGGAACTTTTAATCACGTTGTGGTTGAATACATGTATGTGTATATAGCTAACCATATCATGAACTAAGAAGTTGTTTTTATGATACATTCTATACAAAGTTTTTGTCATACGCTTGCGTTCATTGCCCACGCTTTTCTTTCTCATATCTAATACCTACATCCAAAATCGATTTATGTGGAAAGCCGTGGGAAAACTATGATTCACGAGCATCACGACCCAGTGCGCGAAGGACTGCCCTGAAATATTATGACAAGCTCTCTCACCATCCCAATCCACTAGTGGTTAGCTCTCTTATCTACACGGTTGATCTTAACGACGCACTTTCTCGTTTCAGAAGAAGACATCCTGATACATCCCATTTTTTTAACGTTGGGAAATCTTCTTGGATACACTGTCTCCTACACTGCAGGGTTATTCCGGTTTCCTACCGGCTAAACCCAACGACTTTCTAGCGTGGCCGTTGATGGGCGGGGTCGCGGGAACCTCGGCGTACCCAAGAGTGGAGGTACGCCGGCCATCTCGAGGATCTGACACATCCTGACAAACCAAGATAACCCCATCACAGCAGCAAATGCTGCGCTTTCTGTTGATGACCATGACTAAGAAGAGGAAGACCGCTGCATCCCTTATCTCCTTCGAGTCACGATTATTTCACCAACGGCTTGTGTTTATTCAATTTTTCAGCGCTTTATGGAATTGAGGCTTCTGGCTGTTTAGCCCTTCGATGATAATCTTGACTCGCGACAAAAGCGGAATTTAAATTTTAGGATTAAAGCGAGATTAGGTATTGGGACGACACACAGCGTGCGTGTCCTTTTATAATATGGTATAGATACTCGGAAAATGCTGAGCACGTGCGTCCCCATATAGCGCGGGAATATACTCATCTGCATAGAATTCGTTCATAAATCGTTAATGAATGATGACGAATGATTATCTGTTATTGAAATGACTAAACGATCAATGGATGCGCCCGCGCGAGTTACGGCACCTTTAGCTAATATTTCTATTCTAGTTTAAAATTGTTGTATAATATATTTATGTAACTGTACACTATGCTGGCGCATGAGTTGTCTAGTGAAATAATAGGTAAAAACAAACATGATAACTGCAAAGCCATTCGTGTGGTCTAGTAACCCGTAATTATAGTAGTCTGTTCTTCTTAATATGAACACTAGGAAGGAACATTCAGGGATCAAAATATTTTCTTAAATGAAACCAACATTTATTGTAACTATTTATATAACAGATGGGATTCGAGTGGTATTAAGTGGCGCAACTTTTACTGTTTATTTGTTTTTAATCGATTTAGTTTTTGTACATAAACCTTCTTTATGATAAATTAATATATTTCAAACGACAGCTGACTGAATAAGGACAGCTAACTAAAAAAATAAAACTTTGATATAGTTTGACTAATTAGTATAACAGTGTATAACACAATATGTTATTAATAATTGTTATATTCAGTTTGAGGTTGGGTATCAAACACTTCACAATGGCCCTTATCGGGATAGTTCCTGAACGCCTTGATTCATAAACTACACATGTAACAGAAGTTTGGAAAGCGTAAACTATAGTTGCAACTTGGATGTTTCTAAGATGCAGTTGCTACTATAGAGACTTTGTTTCTGATACTCAAAGTTAAATTTCCCTGAAGGGGCTTCAATACAAGCCAGATACCAATTCACTAGGAATATCATAAATAACCAAACTACTGAGTCAATGTCAAAATAATCATATTATTGCTTCGAAAGCACAAGTTTATGCCTTACTACATTATACTATACTTTTATGTGCTCTGTTATACTTAACTATTGTAAAAAGGCTCAATCACATAAAAAATAATAAAATAACAACATAAAATTAAATATGATTTGTTATTCAATTGAAAGAACTGTATGTAAGAAACAAAAGAGAGACATAACGATGTAATTCGCTGGCCCACCCCGTCCACGCTAAAGACTTCCTTAGCGCTATAAACAAGCGATGTCAGGCCTTATCTTCCACTGTATATAGTTTCGCTATGTCTTGCTGTTGCTAAATTTAAACAGCCAGTGTTAAATATTCAGTTAATGTTTAATGTTAATAGGCATACCTAATTTGCTATTCAGGTTACTGCACAAAGTACAAATAGGCGGAATACTCGAAAAAATGTAGTAGGAAACTTCTAGTCCTGTTTAAAACTTAAGGGCTGACTTGCCAGAAGCTGCTTACTAATTTCATACTACGTGATTCCATGATTACTAATAAGTTATTGGTATGAAATTAGTTATGACATTTCAGGTATGAATTAGAGTAAAGTTCGGGTTAGTCATTTAATCTCGCACCGAAACACAACAGTACACGTGTTGATATTTAAGGATTTTATTTTGTAAAGGGATGGTTGTTATTTCCAGACGTACTACCAGTTTATGAAAGCAGACTTCCAGGGCAGATGATTAAATTTGGTCCTAAATAAATAAAAAAATGTGATGAATTTCCCCATCCACAGTAACTACATTAAGTATCAAATTTCTATTTATAATTGTTTACAAACATCAATATAACTTTTAACAATGCAGTCGTTTAAAATATTAAATTTCTATTTACAATTGTTTAGATTCATTTTTTATATTAAAATTCTCTTAATTTATATTCCATTCTGTAACTAAACCTACAATAGACTCAGTTGGTACAAAGCCCTCCAAGGAACCTGTCAATTCCAATGGAAGTCCATCAATCAAATCTCGTTAGTGACATGAGTTGTTTCTGCGCCGACAAAAAGTATTTGTACCTTGTCATTCCCCAGATTGAGATAGCTCCGATTATCCTGTACATTATTACGCTAACACTCTTTTGTTGAAAATCTTTTACAGTAAGTAACCGTATTATTAAAAAATAGACTTCTAAATAAGAACAATTGGAATAGCTCTTTAAACTCACCTATTAGTTATTCCTACTAACCAAAAATAAAACGGTTAACAAAGACAGAAAAATCACAAAAACAAAGGGGAAAATGTACATATCTTTATATATATGCAATAGGTGCTTCAAGAATGGTATTTTACAGAAAAACGGATTAAATGTTAAACTCTTAAATGCGCATTTAAAGCAATTTAAAACAGTAGACGAATCTTAAAGTGATACATAGTTGTCTTTACGAGGCAGAAAATCGAGTCATTAGCAAATCTACTAAGCCCTTCCTGAAGCACACTTCCAGATAAGGGTCCTTGGGCTTAATGACATTTCTGTTCGCTCAATACCACGTTTCCTTTGAATATAATGTATCCACATAATGTAACGCTGGGCCTTTACGATTTAATATAGATGTAGGTACTTAATAATATAAATTAACTACATTTATTTGATTAGCTGGTGCCCGCGACTTCGTCCACGTTCAAAATGTTATATAGCCTAAAGCCTTTCTCGATAACACAAAAAGAATTTTTCAATTCGAACCAGTAGTTCCTGAGATTAACGCGTTCAAACAAACAAACTCTTCAGCTTTATAATATTAGTAGTATAGATTAACAGTTATGACACATAATACACATTAATACTCTGATGATTCCTAGTGGCTTATACTATTTAAATTTTGTGATTAATTATTTCTAAATAAAACTAAACTAAACTAAAATCTAATCCTAAGATATATATTTACACATCTTATATATATAAAAATCTCGTGTCACGATGTATGTTCGCGATAAACTCTGAAACTACTGAACCGACTTTGATCAAACTTCATAAGTATCTGTTATTTGGTCCAACTTAAAAGATAGGATAGTTTATATCTCATTTTGTTTATTATTATTTTTTGCAAATTATATAATATTATTAACATAGCGTCATCTGTTGATACTTATTCAATACAGCAATTATTTATCTGTGAGTTCCATAATGTTCTCACAGATGACGGTTTAAAGTAATTTATCGGCTGGATTGCAAAAAAGCACCCCGGGCGAAGCCGGGAGCGGGCCACTAGTTATATAATATAAAGCATCGGTCCCTTTGGCAGGGTCCCAAGCATGCTGACTGCATTACCTCGTTGTATGGCAATAATAATCTGTTGACCGAGGTAATAGCCAGTTTTAGAATCGCCGGTTATGTCGACCAAGCGTTTTGATAACCTGTTAAAAAAATTAAAAGCATTAGGACCCCACGGACCCAGAGATTCGTCACCGAAGGGAATGAATATGAAGCCTGTGCCGATAGCTCTGTATTGTGAATATATATTTTTATTCTATTTATATAAAATATGTATATAAATATGAAAAAATATTTCTAAATAAACAATGAGAATTTGTGTTTAATAATCTCACTTTCCTGGTTATTTATCATTATCCTGGACATAAAATAACAGTTGATGTATAAAATATCTATTGTCAAGTCACTTATTATGCATTTTTATACACGTTTAAAGAATTATTTTGATTTTCCTGCGCCATGTATCACTTGCCAAAAAATGTTTCCAATTTTTTTTATTTATAACACAAATGAGAAACTTTTACTGAAATGTTTTGCTTTTAGCCATTTATATATGCTCATTATGGTGCATATTATAATTACCTATTTGTGTTTGTTGTATTTATATTTTATACCTACAATGTATTCTGTCATGTATTAGCGATATTCTAGAAACATAAATTACAATTATTTTAATACACAAATACACTATATACTGAGGTCCAATCCAATATCCCTCTACGTGGCAGCTTTTTTTTAGATATTCTCTACGTGTGTGCAAATCATATATTTCAATTTTTAGGTCTTGCTTAGATAAAAGTAGGCTTATTCGGAGGGCAATAATATTGCTTATCGTTTACATTAAGAAACATAATATATTCCATAGTAAAATTAATTTATATCTGAGTATCTCAAGAAAAAGGTAAGTTTAAAATAAATACGTATTTTATTCCTTACTTAAAAATAACTCCTTCGACCGTTTGCCAATAAATTCAAAGATCAAGTTTCGCTTTCATGATATTCGATTCCTCAATCCCCTTTTTGCGGTCGAAGCCAAAAAGTAAATAATTGAAAACTGTACAAGTAAAACCACAAAACAATATTTGAAAAGTTCAACTCTGTTAAAAAACCACGAAGGATTACGCCTCGCAATAAAATGCTACCTGGAGTAAAAATAAACTTTTTATTTTCGGATGAAATCGGACAAAATTTCGACATATTTTTTAACTAATGTTATTTTGGTTCCGTTCTAAGCCAAATATCTCCTTACAGATACTTACACATTGAAAACGTATTCACGCTATTTATTCGTAGGTTTTATTAGTGCATTTCACAAATGAATGTATTTAAATTCACGAATAAAAGTCAGAGAGACTGTCAGCCTGTCTGTCTACGCTTACACAAGAAAAAACCTAAGGGCATCCCTTCTCTTACACATTTCCCTATCCTCTTACCCTTAATCCTACTGTGCACTTGCAGCAACTGTGGCGTTGCTGGAAGTGCAATGCGTCAATGGACTGTCAGCCTGTTTGTCGACCTTAACATTAAAAAAAGAACATACTTCACTTGAATCATTAATAAATCACCCTTCTCAGCTATGTTGGTAAGTCCGATATCGTAATTTTTAAACACGTCCGAAGAGCGGATGTATGAGCAATCGGGCAAAGCGCCAACCGTCATAATCTGACATTAATAATTCAGTCAGAACGAGGCACGGGGGCTCAGTTCACAGCGATGACTGATTACGTTCTAAAATTCAGACCAGCTTTAGTTTGAATGCGAAATTACAAAGAACTGATTTAGCAGAAATTACTCCATCGTGATATCCGTTTATTACTTCCTCCAGGTGTCTGGTCTCAATGAAGATAACATCTTCATTGGAACTATGATAATATAATGCTTGAGTAATAAATTTGACATAACTCTAATGTTTAAAGTTCAATAGTGTTTATTATATGAACGGTTAATCCATCCTAACCAATTTTAAAAATGAGAAAGTTAGTTTGTTTGTTGCGCTTCTAGGTACTTAACCGATCATCATGAAATTTTACAAATACGCTGTCAGGGATACAAAAAAGGACATAGAGCATACCTTTGATCCAGAAGAAAGTACTGTATCGGTGGGATAATCTCAAACTAAAAATAAAAAAATCAACTCCTGACAAAAATACACGAGCAATAAAGATTGAATAAATATCTCAATATCTAAGAAAAAGGTGTGCGAACGATGTCGCTGGAAATAGCTAGTCGTTTTTTTTTTATTTGGTTACGTTTTCTTAAGCTGTTAAAAATAAAATAAAAATTAATTAAACCGTGACACTTAGGGCCAGTTTTATAACAATCCGTTAGTTAAATTTTATATCAAATAGACGAAAAAATGATCTAATAGTATAATATAGTGTATTATAACAATATATTAGTAAGTCAACAGTATAATTTGACAGCTAGCGTTTACTGGCTCGTTACTGACTATGATAGGGTTGGTTTATCTTACGTATCGTTTATTTTGTTATATTTGTAAATAAATGTGTTTGCGACGCGAAACTTGACAGTTCTTGACAGACTACAACGAAACCGTCGACAATATTCATAAACTTCGGCGTATTTTTGCGGATAGCTACCGAATGTTTAATTTCTTTTATAGAACCACCGTCAGTAAACGTTATTGACGGACCTTTAACTGTTCGCTTACCAGCACTGTAACGAACGGGAAAAAGGTATGTCGTTTATAAAACTGGCCCTAAAACGTAGTTCAAATAACTTTTTTTCCACTCAAATTATAATAGAAAATTAGGCTTTAAGTCTTTCATATAAGATTTTTAATCTAACGTGACGCCTCGGTTGCTTGACGAAGCGTAATGAGAATTTTCTTGCAACATTATACGTCCCTGATTTAATTTCAATTTTCAAACCTGACTGTGTTTTACTATTCTTTATTCAAACCAAAGGATTACTAAGCGCTTATAAGTTTTCTACACTTTTAAGTTTTCATTTAGTAATATGATTCCTTTCATGTACTACGATTTAGTCTGATTCAGCTTTAATTTCATTTTAATAGATAATAAAACAAAACAAAAAACAAAATGGTTCTAAAACAAAGTGTTTGACTTTTGCTCTGTCACAAAATTGTTAATTAAAAGTTATCTAAAATTATCTTAATCTAATGAATAATTTAAATTTGAGAAATAATATGTACACGATATTTTCAACAAACTTGATATGATGGAAAGAAATAGTTGGCAGGAGTTTTATTTTATTGTATTTTCCTTTTAAATTTTTTTTTTAAGTAGAGATGGGTTTGCTCCTTTTAAATAATTCAAAATTTGACACAGGAAAATGAATTTTGTTTAAGGATGGGAATAAATCTATCATTAAGTTTACCGTAAGCCTACCTTACGACCTTTACATAAAAATAAAATAAAATAATGTAATAAGTACTGTTGTATTACTTTGGAAGTTTAGTTTTCTGGGGATTATTATTAAAAACGTTTTGGACAATTTCAAGTTATTCTTTTTTCATCTCTAACTATGTTATGTACAGTAGCAATATTGGGCAATAAGCCTTAAAAAAGTCGATATCCATCACGAAAGTGGCATGGTAAGTCTATAAAAATGGACGCCACTTACCAAGAAAAAACAAAGAAAAATCTTTACGAACGCTTCTAAATTATGTCAACAAAGCATCCATTCAACTTCACACGCCTATAACTCACCTCTTTTAGTTGTAGGGTGTCATCAATCTTTTCTTTCATTCACGCCACTTGCAGGTATACTCCGATGTTGCTTCTTGGTTTAATCAATACGGCATTTTCTTGATATTCTGATGTTAAATGGAGACCATAGCTCTCGCTATATTAATATTAGTTTAATATTTTTGCCATCGCATCCATAATTTGTTGCTGAATTTAACACCACTATCGACGAGAATCTACAGTGTTCTGTGGCATATATTTTACTGTAACTTTATCCCGCGATGTCGTCAACGTCCCTTGGGAAGAGTATTTTTTCTGGAAGAATTGTGGCCTATCTCCTTTTCTGTACCCCTGACAACGGGTATGCAAGATTTCATGAGGATCAGTTTAGTAGATAAGGCGTGTAAGCGTAACAAACAAACAAACCTACTTCCGCTTAATAATATTTAGGACTATGCGGTGCCCGCAACTTCGTCCGCTTTAAAAAATAATAATATAAAATCTGACAAAAAATATGCGCAATAATTTATTTAAAATTTATTGCTGTTATAGTTTTGCCATGCGTTTAATATTAATTTTTACATGATCCCTCGGGAACAGTAGTATTTTCTGAATGAAAGGTGTCCTTTCCTGTATCCGTGACAAGTGTATGTAAAACTTCATTTTGATCGGTTGAGTAGTTAAGGTGTGTAAAGGTAACAGACAGATAGACAAGAGTTCACAACCAAAGTCTGCCGAGTTCGCTAGTAATTTATGAAGATGCGCATATGAAATCCCAAGTAAAATCCAATATATAACAATATAATGTTCATGCTCTCGAGCATCGATAAAACATTACTATTAAGTAATATTTTATTTATGTCTCGAGCCATCGATTCCCACTTAAGTAGTGCCCAAAATTGAGTAATCGTTACTTTAAATTCTTCATCGGTACACCTAATTACAGCCATGTTTGAATAAATAATTTTTTAGACGACATTGACCTAGAACTTACATATGTTGTTTAACGAAATACTTTGTTTATTGTGATTCGTTTGGTGAAACTATGGCGTATATTTCACCTGCCACACATGAAAGCCTCGGTCATAACTCTTTAGGAAATGTAAGCCCTCGCGGCGACGACGTACCATTATTCATGCCACCTCAGCAAAAAAAGGTTTCGATGTCAACGATGGTTGCAAAGGGTTTCTTATATTTATTTCGTAGTTGTAAAAATTACCACCATGTTTCTTTGCTTTGCCAACTGCTTCAGTTTATAACCTAAATACTTTATGTTGCCTAGATAGTAAGTCTTAATATGTAAATTGAAGCAACTATACGTGTGTGATGAATAAGGTTTGAATTAGAAAATTGCTGGTATTAATAGTTAACGCCAAAGGTGACATTTAGAATTAGAAAGAAAAACTTTAAAAAAAAATTTTTTCTAAATAAGAAGTCTACGAATAAATAATACTCTAAGAAGTGAACAAAGAGATAGATACAAAAATATTTTATCCCGGAATTGCAATAGTCACAGGAATAAAAAATCCTAAATGCTAATTCACATAATAATCTTGTACGAAGTTTTATCAAAATCTGTCTTAAAAGTTTAAGCTTGAGTGCGCTTGAGTACGCGTAACAGACATCTAGAGATACGAGGTGAGTTGACAATTTCACATTTAAACGAGAATAACTATACGTATTATATGTATGTATGCAGGGCAGCAAATTATTCAAAATTAAACTAAATCCCCGAGAACATAAATATATCCCTGCGCGCAAACACGTATTTCTCTGCTTATACGACCCAAGGAAATGTCCACAAGTCCTTGCATCGTTTGTCATCGCTTCGTGTTACCGTGACCACGTCACAGTCAGAATTAAGGGGAGACGTGACCGCGTCGAGCCTCTAGAGATAATGACGTCATTAAGAGAAAGCGTGGGAATAAGTAATGGACGTTTTTGTTCCTCTATTCATGGGTTCGGATTTTCAAGAGTCTATTTGATTATATTACAAACGGGTTTTTGTTGGAGCGGGTGTATTTTAATGAATGTCAATAAATGACGCACAAAAGCGCTTTCATAGTTCACTTGTAAAACTTTATATGAAAGGAATTTACATAATGAAAATTTAAACTGGAAGAAAATTTCCGAGCCTCGCGTTACGAGAACGCTAGTCGTATGGTTATTGTGTTATCTCTGTGACACAAGGATCGCAGATTCTCTGCAGTGACGGTGTTAATATAATGTTTTCTATCAATACAATTATATTGATTGTATCGATAAAGTTACTCTGTGCATTGATTGAAAAAAAAAAACTTTTTCTATGAATATACAGTCAATAGGTAAGTAGGTACCTATTGACTGTATATTCGTGTGGTAATCTTATTGGGTTAGCAAAAAAGTCAGTGCGTGCGGTTTTTAAGTTATTAAAATTTTAATTATATATATATATTTGTAGTAAATACATTATCTACACTAATATTTTAAAGAGGAAAGATTTATGTTATATTTGTTTGTAATGCATAAACTCAAAAACTACTTTACCGATTTTAAAAATTCTTTTACCTATAGAAAGCTACAAATAAAAAAGCAAATGTATAAAAAATGTAAAAAAAAATCAAAAATTTACTTGTAAAAGTCATTAGTTGGCTTACGTATGTTACGTTGTGAAAACTATTGATGATACTGATACCTAAAATAATGTGACGAAGCGAGTCGCTCGTTGCAACAATTCACTTTATTATCAGATTCTAAGAGACTAAAAATAACTCCGAATCTTCCATATTCCACAAGCCACTTAGCTTACGCCATTGAACACTACAGGAATTGTCAGTAATGTAAGTTTCTTGCCTCATCTCGACTACGACGGATAAGATTTTACAGTTATCTACAGTAGACATCGAAAAACTACATCAAATTTTTACCCTTACTTTTAAATTTATTCGCTATAATGAGACGTATTATATTCACGCTCATTTTTCTCGTTTTTGTTTTGTTTTTTGATGTTATTTTATTTAATCACACTGTGTTTCTTGTTATTGATCACATAAAAAGCATTTTATCACCTTCGTCTCAGGTTCAAATTCCAGTCGAGTCAGTCAGTTATACAATTTATAATATATAACAATATGTGCATGGATCTATATGTGTAGAAGATATAGGTACTAGATATAGAATATATATATATATATATATATATATATATAGAAAAAGACTGTTATGCTTAATGTCTGATAATGAAATAAAATTGTAATATCAATAAAGTAACAGTAACTTCTAATATTTTCCATAACTACACAATCACCTCAAACATACATACGAGATTTTTCTGCGTATTCATATTTGAACGAAAATCTCTTTTTAGTTGTAGTTTTGCAGTAGTCTCCTCTATTTTACAACAGTCATTTACATTGTTTATTTAGGAAATTGCAATAACAACTGCCACTGAGAGGCTATGTGCAGAATAAAAAAGAAATAGAGTCGACGTGTTTATTACGTCGCATTGTTCAGACACATACGGAACATAAAAGGAGTGTTTTGTACTTTTGATTCTCTTAATAATCTCTATTGTCCATAAAATAGGTAGTTAATATGATGTTAGTAATACATTATTTATCTTGTTTATTTTATATATTATAAGAGCGTGCCTGACCCTCAGAAAATAGGTCATTCAGAAAATAACCTAGTTCCAAAATAACCTCTCATCATGTTCTACATATATTCTATATCCTTTAAAATTTTTGAAAAAGTCTACATTGATATTAGGGAAATTGTATATGCAAAAACTTTATGTTTTTATCAGAGGTATAAATAATACAAGTAGTACAATATAATCTATACTAATATTCATATTCATTAATATTCATCTATACTAATACTAATATTCAGCTTTATACTAATATTATAAAGCTGAAGAGTTTGTTTGGTTGAACGCGTTAATCTCAGGAACTACTGGTTCGAATTGAAAAATTATTTTTGTGTTGGATAGTCCATTTATCGAGGAAGGCTATATAACATTTTGAATGCGGACGAAGTCGCGGTCAGCAGCTAGTTATTCATATTTTTCATATTACTATCTTGTCATATTAGGTTCAAATATAAGAATTTAACAGTCATATATAAAATTTCAAGCAGTCAATTCAATTTGACAGAAACTGAAGAAATACTAAGAGAGAACGTTTTAACACAGTCATAACCTGAGCAGCCCGTCTGGAGGAAGTGACCACCTCATAACACCTAATTTGTTGATATTATTTCAGTGAATGAATGGTTAGGGGATGGCAGAATCCCATTCCCCCCTCATTCCTTATGTTAGTTGTTGTGTTAGTAGATTTATACAAGATTTTGTCTGTGTATATAATGTATATATCGTATTATCTATTTTATCTAACAAAACAAAATAAACATGGCAGACACTCTTCTAACCTTTTATATTTGTTAATCAAGTTAAAAAGTTTAAAATAATCTTAAGTTACGTTTAGAGAGAGCTCAGCATCTATCCTTTGTTGTAATCAACGTAAACTTTCAAGGATCCGATCGCTAGCACAATATTACATAAACAGTAACGAAGTCACTCCTTTTGTGTAATTATTGTTACTTTTTTAGAATTTTATGAATGAAACAGTTAACACGGTTATTTTATTGACATAAAAATAATCACGAGCACAATAAAAGGAGAGTTTAGGAGGCGTTAATGGATATATACAAACAGACGCAGGCAGCGACTTCAATTTACACTATATAAGGATAAATATTATAGAATATACACAACTTAAAAGAAACCAATACCCACTAACATCCCCCCCCCTCGGATCCCACGATCAGCGCCTAACTCATACACCTAAGTAAAAAACCTAGCACCCCTGGATAAATTTAATTGTTTATTTAGTTTTAGAGTAATATAAAAAACAGCTTTAAGACTCTTTTTCTAATTTACTGTGTTGCAACGAAGAAACGTCGCTGCAGCAAACAGCAATTCCTATTCAGGAATAGAGAGCACTTAAGTATTAGAATTACGAGTATCTGGTGAGGTTTTATCACTTCTAGCAGCTGCAAGCGAGGATACTTGTTCAAATATTCAGCTCTGCATAGGAACTTAGGTACTAACCCTTTTTAGTTTCTTTCATCGGTCTCATTATTAATATTAGATGAGAAAAGTATTATTTTTTTTGCACCCACCATCCAATTTTGTAGTTAAGTTGCATGAACACTTTATATAACAAAAGTCCGTGAAAGTTCTTATTTCATTGGTTTTAGTAGTAGATTGAATTTTAGTACCGGCTTTAAAAATACAAATTTTAAATTGTAACATAGTTCTGTTAATGCTATGTTACTGTGAATGTGAAGAAAATATTTAGTATGTCCTAAAATAATTACTTTCTTACGAGGCCCACACTTAGAGACCACTGGTTGAGACCTCTTATTTTAAGGCATTGAGATGTGTGTGTGTGTGTGTCGGAGCTTCTCGGGAAATATTTGTATAGCAATGCCATTTTTTTTAATATAGTTATAGGTAATAGCTGTTGCACGCGACTTCGCTCCCGTAATAAGCTAATATAAGTTCGAGTCAGCCTATGTTACTCGTTGATAATGTAGCTTTCTATATGTAAAAGATTTTTTTTAAATGGGTTCAGTAATTTCTGAGTTTATTCCTTATAATATTTAGTATAAGACAAAAAAAAAGGAAATTTTAATGAACAACTTTATTGATGCCTCGTGTCGTCGTGAACACAGAACGCCTAAAGATCTTGGCGAAGCATTAAAAATACTGCAATAAGTAAAATATGCAAAGCGAAAATGAACATCCCGAGCATACTGCGGACGAAGTTGGCTGCATACAACTTTCTTATTAAAAAATCGGTTTGAGAACTTCACGGTTAATGGATTTTTAACCGTCGAAAATTATTTAGTCGTAGAAGTCTTCTGCGGGCTTTATTAAAATTTCAAAAAACTTAATCTAGAAAATACAAATAAAAACACCTTCAATTTTCTAATGGTAAATTATTATTTTTTGTTGATGTCCTTGCATCTTAAACAGAAAACTATATTTATTTTGAGATTCTCGTTTTCATTAAATGATTTTTATAAAAAAGTGTCATTAAAATCATTAATTTTATTATAAAAAAGTCTTAATTCTATAAGCATAATAGAAGGAAGATGGCACCCTAGAAGGCGAAAGTAGGTATACCTACTTATTATTCTGGAAAAATGTTATATTCCCAAGGGATCCTCTAAAAATATATAAAAATATGATGCGTCATCAAGCTGATAAAGATGTCGGGCGTTACATTATTCGTACATTTCTTTTTCAACGTGGACTATGTCGCGGGAACGAGATAGTAGATCATATTTTAATTTTTAGCATCACTAATAAAGAGAATATAAACAAAAAAGTATTAAATGCAACCCTATATTCGAACAACAAAAGATTTTAAATTGCAAGTAAATAACTGGAAGCTGCCGCAAGACGCCCTTCAATAGACTGAACAGAATTGAATACATTTTTCATGAGTGTAGTTCCAACGTGTGATACATATAAAGCATGGCATCCGGGCTTAATCGAAAAACAATTCTGCTCAAACGGTCAAGTTCTTTTTTATGATAGAGTTGCAAGCAGCTAGGTTTTGAAATCTCTTTCGTATTGCAGCTTATTACATGATTTATATGGCGAAACGAAGTCAAATCAAAAGAAAATCAACAATTATGGCTCAAATTTTTAAGTAATTCACTTAATAATAAAATTCATTACACATAAATATCAATCAAGATTTCATAAAATAATTTTTATTAAATTAATTATAAAGTAGAGGTTATATAATATAAAGGTATATAAATATAATATAAAGGTTTTGCAGAGTTTATACGAAATAGAATTAAAATTACTTGGTAAAATGTTTAAGTTTCAATTTAATTATATTTGAAACTCGGAGTACATGTGAAATTAAGGTAAGAACGGAGTCAGAACTCTACATAAATGATATGAAGTTATAATACATATCAACATGCTTGCAATGTCGCTTTGTCTGAGTAGATTTCAGAATTTACAATTAATTCATATTGGCAGGGCATTGTGTCAACGTTCTCGCGACCTCGCCTATCTATAGTATGAATCCCCTTCGCTGCCGGGTATCCATGAGAATTTCCCAACATTAAAAAAGGGTATCTTACTGAATTGCTGCGTCTGCGGAAATAGAATCCCCTCTCCAAGCCACTCCACCCAAAGAGTCTCAGGCGCAGGCTTCTGGCCTAAGTGTAATATCGAAAGCGCATATGCAACTTCTGTAAGGTAGCTTGTAAATAGCCATCTCCCATCCGGTCATCAGGTCCACTTGTTTGTAAGAAAAATAAAATAAAATAAAAACCTGCTAACCATCACATAAAAATTGTATTTTTAAGATGCTTTCGCATAATTCAGTTAAAAAATAATCTAATTTTTCACCAGATTAACAAATAAAATTCACTTTCTTTCAACATTTTATTATGTTAAGTACAATATTTTAGTCAGTGAAGTGAATATAGAGTAACACAGTAGGTGCTAAATAAAGAGACGCCTCGTCCGAACACGCAAGGAATGTCCCGGTCGGAATGTATAATAAATCAGCACCTTGTTTTTCCGACTATCTGCGAGTAGACGGGGTTCACTTTGCTAGATAGTCTGGATTTCAGCCACACATTTATATGTATGTGCTCAGTTAAGGGAAAAATACGTTTTAATGTGAGAAATGAAATTTTACATGCATTTCAAGTGATTCCTTCGCATACTTCATGGTTGCATAAGTAATGAGTGACAATTTTGTTAACTCATTCTGTTCTCGAAAACTTATTACCCTTTTCAAGATAAAAGAAGTAGCATGCTTACTATACATCAGTTAGTGCCCGCAACTTCGTTTGCGTTGTAAAATAAAAAATACTAGCTGTTGTCCGCTAACTTTATGAAATATAGCCTAAGTTAGTCGCTGTTAATGTAGCTTTCCATAGGTGTTGTAACGTAGAGTTACATGTTTTGAATGAAAAAAGATAATAAGGTGAATAATAAAATTAAAATAAATAGGTACACGCCGGAGTGCATCAAGTGCAACTGCACTGGTGAGCGGCGATACATTGCAAAGTACGCGCACGTAAACAATTCATTTTATTTTTTTGCGACAGGCAGTGAGATATAAAAGCCTAAGGATAGAGAAGTCCACGCCACTCGGCGTGCTAGTCGATTTGTGCGGTTTTTTTTTTCAGCGTCAATTTAATCTGGTGGATCAATTAATTTTGGTGGATTAATAAGTCCCACGATAAGGTGAGTTTTAAATAGCACACAATTTTGTAAATTCTTAATATCACATTTTAAAATAGCTCTTTTTTTATTGTTTAATCATACGCTTTATATATTTCACGATTTGTTTTGGCACATTATTATTCCTTTTGCTCTGGAAAAGGAACAAGGATTCCCCCGGAATAAGCATCCACCTGATTGCCAGCTGCAATCCAGTACCGCCGCCTTACCATTACCATAGTCGGTACTAACACGTATCGGCAGGCAGGACGCCCATGAGACTGCCGCCCTTCGTAAGGTCCCCCGAGATGGCCGGCGTACCTCCACTTTCGGGTACGCCCAGGTTCTAACAGGGAGCACAGGCCTCCCCGCGCTGGATAGCCGTGGCGGGGCGCCGAAGTCGTGTAACAACGTCCCCACGACCCCGCCCATCAACGGCCGCGATCGAAAGAAAGTCGTTGGGTTTTAGCCGGTAGGAATCCGGCATAACCCCGCAGTGTCCCCTACACTGCCGGGTATCCAAGAGGATTTCCCAACGTTAAAAAAAAAAAAAAAAAAAAAAAAAAAAAAAAAAAAAAAAAAAAAAAAAAAAAAAAAAAAAAAAAAAAAGGCAGGACGCCCATCACGCCACATCTACCACCTTCATCGGCTGGATAATACAGGGGAGTGCCTGCACCCACGACCGACACAATTTCGCGTTGCCTACCACGGAGCGTAATTGATAAATATATAAATTAATTCCAATCACGCTGTTTCATTTTCTGTTAGGCTACACTGGCGCCCAACAGTTAGATTTTTTCCATCACAATCTAGTCAATGTCACCGTTGGAAAACTAACGCGCGACAGTGTAAGAATATTTAAAATCGGTCAAGTAATTTTTATTCACTGTTACTCAAAATAACATATATTTTGACTAATTTTGTTAATTTAATACATGCCTCTCTGCTTAGTAAACACTGAGTTTTCACGATTCTGGTCTTAACATCTGAGTTACATATCAGGAGAACCGAGTTTTATATCTTTTAGAAACGGGTGAGACAGTTTCACGGGGATACGCATATCAATGCGGGAATGTGGGACACAAGATATCTTTATCTTATGCCAACTTGTGAATGTTTCGGGTTGTCGTGACCTTACAGTTGTTACCACAGTATAAATAACTAGACTCAGTATACAAGAAAACACACAGTGAGTATATAGAAAACACAATGTTCTGATAAGCAGTGATAGGTCACCCATATAAACCGACAGTTTTTAATAAATGGTGTTTTCATTTTTGCTTTAATTAATTTTTAATAAATAAATATTAATAATAATATTCAAAACTTATAACTACTTTTTTTTAAGAAATAAGTGTCACTTCAAAAGCTTATAACTACAAAATAGATAGGTCAAATTTTGATTATGAAAAATAATTGATACTCCAAACTAAAAGTCCCATTTGTCCAAACAAAAAGCGGTGTAGGTATAATTGGTTTTGTGTAGTATCGAGTGTAAGTGAAAGACTACAATATTAAACAAAGTTAGACAAGTATACATAATGTTTACAAACATAAACTGCACGACTATCTATCGTCACGACAAAATTGTAAGGCGCCTTAATGTTTTCTCAAAGGCGAAGAAAATTGCATACTTCATTTTGATATCCATTGGATTTAATAGGAGTCTAATCCTTTGTATTAATTGGATTGGATGACATTTGTAGTAATTAATAGTAACAGACCAACCACACTGATTTTTGCAGTTATACGTGCAGCCATCTGGCGACAGTAATAACACCCTTGCATAAGACTGTGAAAAAGTAAGTGAATAAGAGATTAAAAACTTCATTTCCCTCTCCCCTCCCTATCACTCATGTTATCCTTGTTATTTACAAGATCCTGTGGGTTACAGGAACATACTATAAAGTGGAATGACAGCATTTTTAAAATTTAAAAATCATGATATCAAAGTATTCTTCAATAGCTACAACAAGTTTATAAATAAAAAATAATATACTTTCAACTTAGTAGTTAATTATCACAAATATCGTTTGATATCTAATTTAATGAGTTATCTCACTGTTTAATGGACATATTGTGCCCGCATATACTTTGTTGTAATTTACGCAGCCGCCTGTTATTCCGCCAAATTGTATTGTGTCGGCAAAGTAATATGACTTTCATAACATATTGCCCTTTTATTCTGTGATAATTGTAGCAGTTACTAATGTAACAAAGACATAAAGGTAAACATTGATAAGAACATAACATACTTGGTGTTTGTCGACGACTTTGTCCGCGTATCTTTCAAAATAAATTTAACCTTACGCATTTACAAAATTTCATTGAAAGCTATTCGTTTGTTTCGTAAATTAGAGTGAACGAAAACATTGACAAGTTATTTTTATATTAATATTATACCACATATCATAAGATGTTTATAACAAGTCATTTGAAGATTTATATTAGCAACTCCATATTAACCTGAATTCTGTTTATAGTAAATATTTTATCGCTAGAATGAGAAGTGTTCTTTATTTATTTATTGATTTATTTAAGCATATTCAAGTTGACAAGTATAAGTAGGTACGCTGTACCTACATGCATTAATTACCTACATTAATGGAAGAAAAGCATAATTTTGAATAAATGTAATCTCTACATTAATATAAATTAAAAAGTCAATATAGCCGTTACCTTATACCGAAATGTAGAGCGTCATAATCAACGTTGTTGAAACACGCTTCGATAGTCCTCTAGGGAAAAATGAATATGATTAAACGTCTATTATAGAACAAAGTTTGTTCCCCTCAGAGGAATCCTTACCATACCGAGTTAACAAAATTATAATTTAGGCGTTAACGTGCCTCGAGATTGTCTTTTCTATTGTTATTATTCTTTGATTTTTGAATGTAATATTTTCATTCGGACGTCATTTGTTACAGTAATTGCTTAATATGAAGAATTAGCGACACACTCCCAATTTCGCGTGGATGCAATTTTTCTGAAAATTATATATACAAACCTTCCTTGTTTCTCACTGTTCCCATTATTGAAAAACCGTATCAAAATCTTTTCAGTAGAAGTTAGCGGAGAAAAAAACAGAAGCTACTTTATTTTATAATACGTATAGGTAGATATAGGTAATGTTTTAGAATACAAGTTGTATTAGTATCATATCTATACCAGATATCGAGAAAGAAAATACAAAATATATTTAAAAATCTATAACGTTATTAAATCTTAGTCTTATAAGTTACTAGATGGTGCCCGCGACTTGTCCGCGTTGAAAAAGCAATATATCGCCTGACAGCGTTATTGCTATGACTCTTATCCAGGAGTTAGTTTCCTTAATTTTAGTTGATCCCTCGGGAATAGGACAGTCTTTTTTCTGGATGAAAGGTACCCTATGTCCTTTCTGGTGTCCCAGACAACGTGTATGCAAAATTTCATGGTGATCGGTTCAGTAGTTTTTTCGTGAAAGAGTAACAAACATCCAAACAAACTTTCGCATTTAATATATAATATTATCCCCTATCCTTTTCCCTATCCTTTCGTAATGCTTTATAGTCAATCCTACTAAAGTCAGTGTCGCACTTGCAGAACCCGCGTCGTTGCCACCTACCATCAAGTGTCGACAATATCATGACTTTTAAATAAAAAATCATACTTTTCTGTGTGAAAAAAAATATCGTACAAGAGATATTAACTGAAATGGAATATCGATTTTTGAGCCATAAATACAACTCATATATCCATTTAACCTCATAATAAATTCATACTATTGTAAAATGGTAATTGGTAAAACCGCGTACGATTCGAGCGAACGACGCAGGTACTCGTATTTATACCGACGACGTCACTGAAAGTTATTCATATTTATTGCGATGTGATAAAGTGGAGCGAGAGATTCACCTGACGCTCGGCTTGCACCATTCATTATATGGGTACCTATTCTTAACTTATGCGATAATATCTCTCATGACACACAGACAAAATGTATGTCATGTAAGTTTTTTAACATCATTACGAAGCAGGTTTCAAAAGCACATATTAAAATACGAGTAATACGTTGTTCTGATATATAAATTTATTACTTTATAGTTTTGTCAAAATATGTTTAGTAATTTTAGTATTATATTTACAAACTTTTACAATTATAGCTTATATTATATTAATAATGAAGTATCAACTGCTTTTCTTTAAAACTGACAAGTCAAGTTGTAAAGTCAATTCCCTAGAAGTCAATATAATATTGCCATATAGAAATTGGTTTCGCTGTGAATGCCATGTCGCATAGTTTTCAAAATATTCGCTGCTTTTGTGCGATTTAACCAAATGGACGGGAGATATTCGCGGACATTCCTCGCTAATTGCTCAACGCTCAATATGCTACACCAACTCAAAAGACAAAACAAAACAAGAGTATGAATATTTACACAAATTCTGCAGTATAAAAATGCTTTTCACATATTTTCAAACTTTAAGAGATACGATTTAAAAAAAATCCCCATTGCAATGGAATTATTGATAACAAACATTATGTACAAAACAATTGACATTGACCCACCTCTTTTCAGCTAGGTATCAATTTTGTATTTAGATATAGATAAAAATATTATGTTCTATGGTATTTTTGTACCAGTGGAGGGAGTATAAGAGGGACCACGGTGCCTCAAATAATTACTCAAAATGGTCTATCAACTGTCGTACTAATTGTACTTATTGCTAAGAAAACGACGAGTTAACCCGTGTGAAAAGTAGGACGGATTTTATTTTTTTAGTAAAAAAAAAGCAATAAGTCCACAGTTCAACAACAATAGATTACTTTTGTTCTTGTAGCGAAATCTTGTTTCAAGTTGAATATATTTCCAGGTTAGTTTAAAGGTAAAGTTCAGTCGAGTGTTACGTAAACACCTATGCGAAGGTGGCGTCCATTTTTGTTGCTCTAAAAAAAGTGTCGGCCGCTCCTGGTCCGCAATTTATTTTATTTTACGAGAGCAACTTGCGATAAGTAGCCGCAGACGTGACGGGACTGACGGATGTTTCTTCAACCTTTGAACTACAAATAACGTAGTCTACTTATTTAGGTAACAAAAAAATATGTTTGATATCTCTCGCTCTCTTTCACACACGCACAGGATTATTATCTAGTATAAAAAGAACAGACGTATAGACGTAGTATTGAATAGTGAATATACAAGTCATTATTTATTAAATTGGTGAGCATATTATTGTGATAGTCTGCATTGGAGGCATATACTGCCAATATATTCATGAACGTTTTTGCAGGTGTTCTTTGATGGGAAAGATCTCATAACAGTAGTAGATGTCACCGACTTATCAATATTATTATTTGATTGTGTACTGTTTGTTCAAATATCGGTGGCAAATATTGTATAGTCATAACTATTTTACGAGTATATCCGTATATCGCAGTGTTTGTCATACCCTTTGTGACGTTTTATGACGAAAACCTTTGTATACGTTTACGATGTTTGGAGCAACTGAAATGGAGGGATTGTTCCACTTTGTTGAAAATCTTAACTGAATGTGACACAGACTTAATACATTAGATTTCCTTTGTCGTGCCTGTTTAAAATGTTATTTTTTTATTTTCAAACCTCATATTTTAACTGCCTGCTATATTAATAAAGACATTATCATTTACTTTATACATAAACTGTAGCATATTATATAAATATTTTACACATAATTAGTCTACCTCCAACCCTTTATAAGATATTTTTTTAAATGCTGTTGTTCATTGGCAAGTCCATGAAATAACTATTACTTTCAATATTTTTCATTATTACTTTGTTTTTAATTTTTTTGTAGAATGTGAATAGGTGGTCCAATTTACAATATAGGTATGATGGGACTACTGTCGACAAACTCCAATGGGATAAAGAAATAGCCTAAACTCATAGCACTTAGTGTACCAACTAGTGCCAAACTTAGTAAGTAGTTTTTTTTTTATAATTCACACTAAAAAAGGGATAATTTACAAAGAATTAATTGCAGTAGAAAAACAACATTTCTAATAACTCCGACGTCGTATCTATTGGGTACTTCATAACTGACTTAATAACTTTTATTACAAGAGACTAACTTAATAACTTTAAATTTTCTGTAATGATATTTTGTCCTCCTTTTGAGAGAAATTGTAGCGCAATATCCTGATATATTCTTATATTAATGTCTACTCCTCTTAGTACAGGAACAGTATTAATTCAAAGAATATATGAACTGCAAAGACGGTTTTCCTAGACATTTATAAAAGAATCCTTAAGTATTCATTGAAAAGAATACCTAAGTTATATATGTATTTTAAAAAATAACTTAATGACAGTGTGAAGACAATATGTTTAATATACATACAAAATAATGTATATTATGTTTGGATGTTTGTTCCTCAATAACACAAAAGCGAATTAAGTTGATGTATGAATGAGCAACTATGAGGTTTCTTGCATGTTGTTCTTTATTATAATCTATTTCCGAACTGTTGGTGAAATCAAAAGAATTATTGTAACTATTATAAGACATTGAAATTTGGTCTTATGCAAGAATAGGGAATATGTAGCTTTTATTTTATTTTATTAATAAAACAGTCCCTCAATGATTGTTTTTTACTTCTGTAAGCATGTTTTTAAATTCATTACCTCTGGGTACAAATACAAAGGCGTACAATGCGGACCTCATAAATTGCACCTGCGCTATGGATGGAACCAAAAACAAACAGTCTGAGGACACTACACTTAACACGGTATATGATGTATTACAGTAATAACGCTCTAACTGCACCTCAAAGAATATAGCTAAGACAAGCCGTAATATTTGAAATTAGAACAATAATTCCTACTTTTCAGTTGGCAGCTAAAAATACAATTTCTATTTTATCGTTTATTTTATTAATATAAAACTATATAATGCTACGAATCCTTTGAAAACTTTTGATTTAATGTAAATAAATAGCCTTAAATGTAATAAATAGCCCTATTTATTTAATACCCTAAATAAATAGGGTACAATGAATTAAATATAAAATTACAACTAAAATTAAATATAAATCCTAAATAAATCTAAAATCTAAAACTAAATAAGCCTAAAAAATATCTAAAAAATTGGGCGCCCGCGGCATGGTGCCAAGGATGCTGGCAACATTTGCTCGCTGTATTGCAATACTAATACTATATTATAATTGATAACAACTCTTTTTAAATATTTTCTCTCATCGTGAAATGTATAAAAAAGTAGGTAATTTAATCCGCGCGTATTCCCTTAATATTTAGTTACACCATGCTTAAATTTTTTCTGCAGTTTTTACTTTGTAATGCAATATTGAAATTAGATCAATTATAAATTCACATTAAAAATATCCAATTCATTTAAAGAACTGGTAGGCTAATTTGCGTTTCTGTCGTCTGGCGGCAGTAACCACCACTTTATATAGGCCCATAATGAAATAATAGCACGCAGTTTGGTTTCGGCGAGGGAGTAAGGTATACCAGAGCCCTTTACCCTATCTCCTCCTAATAACTGCTTATATCGTATTTTATTTTTCAATTCGACAACCTTACTGCAATTTCCTGCTTTGCTTAATGTGTTGATTGACGAATGTAACTATTTCTTTCCAGCAGTGGAGCAGTGGTCGTCCTACGGCTGAGAAGATTATGACATGATGATCTGTCAAGCTTTACTTAATATTATCAAAAATAAAACTAGGAATTGTTTCTTCTTTTTCCACCTTCATAATGATTACTGTTTGAATTTCGGCCACGAAGCGAAAGCTGGTTTTAATTAAAAATACCCCACTTAGAACGGGGAACAATCACCAGTTATGACTTTACTGTGCTTGCAGCGCTAACGTCCGGAGAAACAAACACTTGTCTAGATTGTCTCGGACTTAACCCTCGCTTTACAGCAACTGCGCCAAGGGGCCAAATGTTGCAGATACTGTTTTTTTTTGTTCTTTTCTCTGTTTTATCTTTTTGTGAATCGTCAAGCACGATTTTGTAGTTATGCAGCCTCAGAGGGATTGCAATTTGACCTCCATTGGAACTCGGAAAATGCAAGCTCATCTTAAATGTTATTTTTAGAGATATTTGATACACTTATTGAAAATCTTTTAGAATGAATAACAAATTAATTAACAATTGTACGCGTTAATAAAACACTGTTAATTTTTTTTGCACATAATTATGACAGTATCGAATACTAATTCTCAGTCTGAGCATATTTACCAGAGAAAATTGCGTTATTTATGCAGAATAGTTGAATCCCGTCTGGTGGAAGTAACCATCCCTTTAATAAAAGCATGTGTTCTGTTGATACCAGGATATATTGCTACTTATCCTCACCTTTTTCATAATGTTAACCAGTTCACTTAAATCCTTTCTTACATGGCTTGTGTTCGTAGACGACGGTAACCACCTACCATCAAGTGAATCGTCAGCCTGTCTGACGATGTTAACATAAAAAAAATAGTTTTCGAATTGACATGCACAATGTTTTAAATACCTATTCATTCATACATGCAATCACTTTTGGGGCACATATTGCAAGTGACAAGTAGAATTATGATTGTAATGAATGTAATTTTTTTTTCTATTCTTCTTGGTTTATATTTTATACTAGCTTGTGCCCACAACTACGTCCGCGTTGAAAAATATTAAGTAGCCTATCCTGTGTCCCGTACGTCCAAATGTTTATCTACCAATTTTCATGAAAATCAGTTAATTTGTTTCAGAGTTATGGAGGAACATACATACATACATACATACAGAAAAAAATTGTAAAAATCGTCATTTTAGTTTCAGTATCATGTATGTATAGAGCCTATAAACACGATATCTCTGAAAACAAAGTAACTTACTCCATGACCGACCCTTACAGATTTATTATTAGTATTGATTATAACTGTGTTTATAAGTAAGTAACATAATTTCTTCAAAGTTCTTGCGCTAAGAATATATATGAGAGTGCCATATTAAACCTCCTTTCAGCCATAACATAGACCGACTAGAGAAAAACCCCCGGGAAATGGGTGAATTAAATGTACACCCAGCCAGTACGTAAAGCTTGGACTTACTTTGGGGCCATTGCCTTTTATTGGAGATTAGCGGGAAGCGGATTTACTACGAAACCATGAATTTATATAACGGTCATGATATATTTATTGCACAATGTTTGTTATAAGTAATTTACCACGAGAATTCTGAATTAAAACAAAATGTTGTATTTCAAACATAAAATAGCTATTTTTATAATTTTTTTTTATATTAATAAAAAGTTTGTGACTATAAAAATTATATTTATTATAAAAAAATATTTATCATCAAAGCAGGAAAATTTGTATTATTACTTTATTTTATAAACTTAGTACATAAAATGACAGAACTTTCTGATTATTCCTTATTATATTGTTCATAGGTTTCATCGTGCGTATATGGACTTCGCGTACAGATGTATTGTTATTATTTTAACGACTTTTGTAAGGTATGCTCAATTTTTGAAGGCTATAATAGTCAAACCTGCTCCTACATTGTTTCGACACATTAAACATTATCACCAAACAAAATCCTTTGTACATACAATAGTGTAAGAATTTGTTTAGCCGAATTTTCAACATAAAACTGCGTACTTTCCCTTCACAGAGACAAATAACAGCACGTGTGCTTTTGTGTTTCTGTGAGTGAGTAAGAAACTTAATTATAATAATGTAGGCAGTACACTTGCATCACAAGGCTTTGCTTGTATTAATAGGCGACGCTAGCCACTTACCATCAAGTGGACCGTTAGCCTGTCTGACGACCTTCACATTAAAAAATATTAAAGTATTCAAGTTGACATTCACAATGTTTTAAATACCTAATACAATAGAATTTCCTATGAGTAATCCTATGAGTAGTCTTAGTAGGCTCAAGATAAGCAATTAGGAGAGTATAGGCAAATGGGCTCTAGCATCACTTACTCATTCAAAGAAACATTGTTATTTAGCAATTACAATGCGATATCAGATAATTGCAAAAAGTGTTGTTACGCTTTCAAAAGCGTACCTTTATGGCCCCATCGTAACAACCGTCATTATATTTACGCACAATTTAAAACGGAGCGACCGCAATGAATATCGCTGTTAAGCTAAATGAAATTTGTGCCTATAAAATGAGCTTTATTATTATTGCAGGCTTTTTTTTTTCAATACAAGCTACGATTTGTACCCTTTTAAAACCTGAAGTCATTTATTTATATGACTAAATTTTATTTAATTTAATAATTTATTTAATAATTTTTAATTAAAATACCTAGAAAAAAGCTTACACAATGCCAATCCTAATTCTAACTCTATTAATATTATAAATGCGAAGTTTGTATGTTTCAATGTTTGTTCCTCAATAACGCAAAAACGGTTACACGGATTTGGATGAATCTTGGCACACATGTAGCTTTATTACCTGTATTGACATATAGAGTACTTTTATACTTTTATCCTGGATTTCTGAGGGATGGTCTAAGAATATAAAAGAATTTGGCGCTACCATTGTCACAGCGATAAAGATGTCAGGCGTTATATTCGTTATGGACATATTTTCTCATTTTCAACGTGGACGAATTATGTTTGTTTTTCACCCAATCACATAAAACGATACGCCCTATCTACTATCATTTCTCATTGATAACAAAGCGAGCCTGGTTTCAATTTAAAATATGCAATCAGACAACAATTTTGAAAAATATTTCATATCACTTATTTCGTTAACTAGGTAATGATTATTTTTTCAATAACACATTATTTAACAGTTTTCAAAAACATCAAATTACAAAATAACGACAACTATGAAAACGAAACCTTTAAACATTTAAATTTCTTTAAAAATTATGCATGTATGTCCCTAAAACATTTTTATATTAGACATTAAGTAGGGTAGACTGGGTACGGTTGTAACATGGTACGGTTTTAACAACTCGAATATTATCGAAACTATGCACAGTAGATGTGGGGTACAAGAGAAAAAACCAGTGGGCAACACTGGTCCCGACACGATTCCAGTGTTGTGTCATCTGTCACGCGGTAAGTGCGCTTACAAGGAAGCCTATTGTGTTTTGTCAAGCAAAAGTATTTTTAATGAATTAACAACTATATTAAATATTAATATAGTTGTTATATTTCAAAATGTATTTACGTAATCGTCATATTTTAGAGATTATAATACGCTGATTTGTTTTTGTATAGGTTAGGTATAGGTTGTAAGGGAGGGTGGGACGGTTGTAACGATTTTCATGATGACGGTTGTAACAATATAATATATGATATTTTTTTATTGCAGATGCATAAAAAGGAAGACTTTGAGAGGTAAAAGCGACATAATGTTGTACAAGAACGGTAAACAAATGGAAGGGGAAAGCAAAGAAAAAGATGACTAACACACCACTCGAATCATCTGCAGAAGAAAAATATTATTGCCTTCTTTGCCTAGAGACGTATTCAGGGAGTCGATCTGGAGAGAGTTGGATTCAGTGTGAAAGAGGTTGCTATCAATGGTCTCACGTAACTTTGTACTGATTTGAATAGATATTATATATGCCATAACTGCGATGAGTCTAATTAAATATTATACGAAAAAAAGATTTTATTTAAACTTAGATTTTGTTGTTTAGTTCAATTATTATTCAGACTATTTTTGTTTTGCAACTCTTATTATAAAACTACTGGAATGAAAAACTCCAAAGAAAAAAATATTGTTTCTGTTGATTTTTTTTTAGGATAGTTCTAATTATCTAAAAATACTTCTTAAACTTTCATTAAATATTGTTCATTTATTTTAAGTACATTTCGGTATTTTTGATTAATAAAAGTGATTTTAAAGGCCTGTTTTATGTTTTATTTTTGAGTGTTACAACTGTCCCCCATTGGTTACAACCGCCCCTGGTATGGGGTCGGTTGTAACAATGGCACACACACATTAAAACGGCCTATTCCTGCCAAACTGTTAGACCAGAGCTACTGGGTTTGATATTATTTTAAAGACAAATGAGTATGCTTTCATTTCAAAATCTTTAATCGCTGCTTATAGCTATTATAGCTGTGCTGTGTGCATTCGAAGGTAAATTGTTACAACCTTACCCAGTCTACCCATACTAAAATAAAATTTGTGCTACTAATTGCTCCGATTTAAGTCTAATCATGACTTAGAACGACCATTAAAAAATCAACGCAAATTCATATAAAACACAATAATTACACTGAAAAGGTTAGTTATAAA
Source organism: Synanthedon andrenaeformis (assembly GCA_936446665.2). Taxonomy (NCBI): domain Eukaryota; kingdom Metazoa; phylum Arthropoda; class Insecta; order Lepidoptera; family Sesiidae; genus Synanthedon; species Synanthedon andrenaeformis. The sequence goes on along the minus strand of OW387781.2, from coordinate 2,550,387 downwards.
TAATGCATGTGTTATTCTCAAATAAGACGAATCTGAGAGCCTGAATGCCTGCGCTAGTAATTACGCCCACACTAGACTCGTTAAATATTCATCAGACAGAGCATGTATGCTGTCATCCTTCTGTCAAATGCTGTGAACCAACGCGACGCTATTATAACAATTTAAATTTTGTTTACCTACTGCGGATTTTTGCACAATTTAACGTCATGAGCAGACGAGCGGCGTTTTCTCGGCGTAAGCAGACGAGAAATGTCTGCTCACGCCGAGAATTTTACATGTGTTGTGAATTTACACTCGAATAATTGTGCTTAATTTTTTTTTCAGCTGCTAGTTCAATTACTGCATATAATAATACTTGTAAAATCTATATTGCATATAATATTGCATATAATAATACTTGTAATACAAATATAAAAATATAGTTTATCGAATTTTCTGTACACGAAATTTCAAAGTTCGAGTGACTAGGCATCTTCTGGGTGAGCTCGCTCCACCATAGGCCTCATTTTCGCTACACAGCTGGATGTTGGCCAAGAGCAAACCCATCTCTAATACAATTAAAAAAAACGCTAATCTCAGAAACGGCTTAGCCGATAGAAAGCCGATAGAAGCCGATAGTTTTTATTTTATTTTATAAAGTTACGCAAACGAAGTCGCGCAGCTAGTTTATATTTGGATAGGGCTTTTGCTAAATTAAGCTTTTTCAAATAAACACAAATTATCTTGTAATGAAACTATTTTTATTAAACCTATATTCAGTTAATCTAACTACCCTAATGCATATTGTATTATACATATATGCTTTAGGGTAGTTGGACTAGGTAGTTAGCTTACAAACGGAACATAATACAGATTGCATAGCGCGATTCACAAGTCGTTTGCTTCTGGGAAGCGTTTCGCAATGATTTTCAAAGAGAAAATCAATAAGATTTCTTCTAATTAGTGCCGCTTGATGTTCATTAAGTCGAGGTGCGGTACAAGACAATGTTATTTCAACGGCTCGAGTGTCTACACTTAAACAGTATTTAATTAGACATTTTCTTCGCTTCTAATTTATATCAGATCTTTCGAGATTTAACAAATTTATTGTGACTAAAATTGGTTAATGTTAAGAATTTTAAACTCTTGATAACATGAAATACAAATTGACGCCAATGTATAAAGAAAAAAAAAGAAACAATTTTATAGACAAATATTTTTATAAAGGGACCAGTCACATAGTCGCCAAGTTAATCATTAAACTGTCACCTCCTAAGTAAGTCCGTTAGCTATTAGATGAATTTAAAACCTGTTAGATAAATGTTATAATACATAGAAACTTCAATACTTTTATAAAATTTTATGGTACCCTTTCCCTATCCCTTCCTATTCCCTATCATTAGTTCTACTAAAGTCGCCAGCGCAGTAAGTTCGTAAGTCCAGTACCAAAAGCCACACTGAATTTGCTAACTGAAGATAATTTAATCTTAATTGATTCCGAGTGAAAATGCACTTTACTTTATTTTAAAAACGGTTCATTTTCCAACGCGAACGTTCAAGCTTCAATATTCACGTGCAACAACGAGAACAAAATTTTGTTAAATTTTAATTTTAAGTGCTTACCTTCTTAATATGGATGTATACTAATATCTACTACTTATGTACCATAATATTATTAGGTTAAAAAAATAGATTTTTGTTTTATGCTTAAAACGTGACTGACAAGCATACATGCCATTGAATGCGATGTCGTCTAGAGACCACTGCAATCTCAAGCAGGTTGCAGATAAGACCGCAGTGGCCACACCCTACAAAAAAGTATAAAATGGAATTATTATATCGTGTAAAAGATACAATTATATAGACAGAGATAATACCTGCCACCTTTCGAACTGCAGCAGCTCTTTTTATTCAGTATACCATCATGACAATACAAAAACAAGGTGACTTCTCAGCATATGCTACAACATATGAATATCATAGATCTAATTTTCAATGGTGACAGTTATCTGGATTAACAATAGGATACTTTTTTCTGAAAAATGTAAGGTTCCCGAGTGATCGTGTAAAATATAAAGAAATTCGGCGCCATCGTTGTCACAGCGATAAAGATGTAAGGCGTTACATATATTGCTCATATTATAATATGTATTTTCTGAGGTGTTATATTTTTTCATTTTTCAACACGGTCGAAGATGCGAGCACCACCTAGTAAACAATAAACTCAACAATTGACCAATAAAATAGTAAAAAAAGATTAAACCGCATAAGAAAATCAACATCAAAAAAACTGGATCTCTCCTCTAGTAAATATTAAAATAAACAATATTTTAAATATTACGCAAAAATGCATTGGGCCAACATGCTTGGGACCCTGCCTAGGGGACCGAAGGGGACCAAATGTAATATAAATTTTGTTTAGCCTTAAGTATTGTTATCAAATATAAAATAATAATAATTATGAGCCCTGAAAATGTGAAAGTTGACTTTTACTTTCACAATAACCGATACGGTTGGATCATTTTATTTACTCAGTTCATAAAAGAATGAATGAAAACACAGTCCTTTCTCTATACAAGATTAATTCGGCGTCTCATATTTTTTACAAAACGCCACTACACAGTCGGTTGAAAATAACACAACAGGGACGGGCGGGACCTTTATACCTCGCAAATAAATCATCGGGCGATTCTTCGTTCAGGGTACGTAGGTCCGGGGTGATCCTTGAATATTTCACGTCAACCTACCCCCGCCCTGAAATAAATCCCAACACCTAATACTGTAGTTTTTCATGGTTTCTGTTTGTTTTTCATGCAGTCTTTTTATTTTATTTTTAGTACTTTAACTATGCTCTAAATTTATTAACTTTAAGTGGGGTTAGTCCGTTCTACAATGATCAATATATTATTGAAGCACACTGCATTTATCCAGGAGCATTTTTCTAAGTAAGACATTCCAAAAATAAGTAATAAATTTTAAATTCTAAATCAGTATATTAATCTATATAATACAATTATTTAAGCTTAACTTCTAAAACTTTTATACTTGTAGCGATGATATGTCACACAAAATACTGGAGGGAAATGTTATGTTGAAAAGTCAATCATCACAAATATCAGTTTCGAGTAATCTAACTTATTATGACGGTGGCTTATCCGGTGTTTATTTTGAAAATTTCCATAATGAAGGAAAATTTGTAATTGAATTTTCTTCTAGATTCAAGCGGTATTACTATTTAAATAGACTTAAATAATTCAAACAGATCGCGGCCCGAACAAAAGATGAATGTAAAATAAAGTACGTGGGGCATTGTTACGCTACATCAATATAAATTAGTGGAGGACCGTCACATTTGCTACGAGAAATCCATTAAGGGACAGACTATATCAACCTAAAGAGCCCAATACTCTCTCTCTCTCTCTCTCTCTCTCTCTCTCTCTATCTATCTATCTATCATTTCCACTACGGAATCTATTATTTGCGGAAATGTCTACGACATCTTACACGGATAGATAAATTTCAACCGGACTATTGGAACCTTTCTCGTTACTAGCCGATACTTTAGGAAATCCAAAATTATTCAATGTACTACCCTTCAGAAAAACAAATTACGGTCGATATTCAGTTGTGAATAGTAGGACATGGTTTTATAAAGATCTACATTTATTTGGGCATAGTTTCATGTCTTCTATTACTAAATGTTACCTGTCACGGTAACTCCAAATTTTAAAGTTTATTTCGGGATATTAATTTTACTTATATTGCTATATAATTCTACTTTACGAAAATGTCGTTTATTCGGTTTTTTCAGAGTAAAATATTGTATAACCGTAAAATATTATAACTATGCAAATAAAACCGATATTACAGCACTATGGAGAATTTTAAAATTTGACATTAGGACGCTTTAACTTACCAGAAAAACCTTTGTAACATAGTTTTAATTAAATGAAAAATTTTATCTAAAAATTAAATTTCTCAAGCTATCAATGGCGGTCATTCATTTAATACTGTCGGACATTTTGTTGAACATCATCCCGCCCACTGTTTAATTTACTTCGTTTCTCTTGAGACGATAAAAAGATGATAATAATTGGACGTCTTTGTTTCAGTTGATGAAAATACTAAGAAATTACTTTCTTATGGGAGTACAATTGATTTCAATTTCATTAACGAAGTTTGTGAGTGCTCAGCGATGAATACGAAATATTTGAAACCTTGAATGTAATTCGAATTATTATTTATTATGACTTTAGAAATTGTTTTGTTAACTTCTAATATGAATGAAAAACACAAAGATGAAGAATTTTGAAGACAGAACAAGAATAAGCGTCCACCTACGAACAGGTGAAATAACTCCATGTTTGCTGTTGCATTTCGTTGTGTAAGTAAGATAAAACAAAACTCATTTCCCTATCCCTTCCCAATCCCTTACCTTAATCCTGCTGTAGTCGGCAAAGCACCTATGTCGTTGCCAGTGTTATAGGCGACGGTAGCCACCTACCATCAGTGGAACATCAGCCTGCCGACTTTAAAATAAAAAAAGACGAATAAAAGTACAGTTTGTATTGTTTAAAGTATAAAGTTGTATTACGTTTCAATAGGTGAATGTTCAAAACTTGTGCTGTTTACTTGTCCTTGAAATAGAGAAGTGAAAAGAGCATGAAAAAATAACGCATTGATGTAACACTCATATCCGGGAATTGTTCAACTTTGTTTGTTCTATCGAGTGTACCTGAATTTTTGAATTATTCAACTGACGGAGCCGAGAGTTATGGAAGGCTTTAGTTCTTTATAGCGAGATTTTTTTTTGCATAGCTATGTTATATCATATTGTTTGGTTAATGGGTATTTTAAAGTTTGTGTACTTTGAAGTTAGCAAAATTTTATTATTATCTAGTAAATAGTTTTTAGTATGTAGTAGTAGTAGTAATTCATTATTATATTGACTGTTACTTAAATTTTGTTGCGTCGTGGTCTATCTATTGACTTAAAACTCGGTATTTAGTATAAAGGTCAAAATAGACCGCTAGACTGTAAATTTAGTGCACAAAATTTAGCCATGTGTAAATTCGGTTTAAGTCCAGTTCAAAATCTAGTTCAGCAACTCTTGTCAGTCACCGTATATACATTCATTACAACATGGCTATCTCTGGAGCATAAAATAAGAATATTTTTCGTGTTGAGAGGTGCAGAAAGAAGTAAACTAAACTAGTATATTAATTAGTATATTAGTCTATGGTCCGAGTAGGGCTAAAAGCATTACCCATACGGCTCGGCGCCCATTATCGGCATCGGCAAGGAAAAGGATCCTTTGGCAACCCTACATGCAAGCGCACACTGTCGGAAACTATGCCTTGGCATGCAACGTCTTTAGGGATGCCGAGGTGTCCTTAAGCATGCCGAAGCGTCTCGTATTTATAGCTCGCGTCTCTTCGCGTTCTCTTCAGGGCAAGCTATCCCCGAGTGTTGCCTCGGAGTGCCGATGGATGCCGAATCATCCCGAAGCATCCTCAAGGCTGCCGACGCGGCAGTCTCAAGCGTACAGAAGCGGTATTTTTGTTACTATGACCATATATAGTGGAAATTTCTACTTTATTGCCATGACGTTAATGTATATTACTATTTGCCACCTAAAATCCTCAGCCGTGCCGATGCCGATAATGAGCGCCGAGCCTACTACTACCCGTAGTATGGTGACACCGCTGATACTACGCAGCTAAGTAGGTACCGAAATAGAAGCTGTTACAATCAATAGATTACCTCAGACCAACCTCAGACCACAGGTTGCGCATATAAACGCTACGATATCATAACATTCCAATTATCGCTCTGTCACAGTACTTCAGACCCTCGTCACACGCATCTGTGGCAGATTAATCACGGATCAACTTAATCCCGACAAAAATCTGCTATTGTCCTACGAAATCACTTAGGAGGTTTTTATTCACAATTTAATGAAAATTATTTAATTACCAATACCAAAGAACGAAAACGGACACATATATAATATTTTTTTTTTCTAATTCTTAGCTTTTTTGTAGCGAATAATGTGTAATAGTAAGCTAATAAGTTGAAACTGTATTAAATATTATTTGAAATTAATAATCCCTTCCATTTTATGTTTGCGATCAGGTAGTTTTTTTTACCATTAAACTTTTTACTAGGTTTTAAACTCTGTTAAATATTATTAGATAATACATATTGAAATATATTTTTATGTTATTTTATATGATGGTCTTGCTACTGTCGGGATTTAACACAAGCAACCTCATAGGACACACAAGTGCGTTGTAAAAATTGATTGTAAAAAATGGGCAAACCTTACTTATTAAGCAAAAAAGCATCAGCATACGTCCTGTATTTCACGGTGGTATTCTGTTGTTATGAAACGTAAAATAGCTTTACAGTACGAAACAACTACTAAAGGATTGAAGATTAAAATGATAACAATATGGATATACGTTTCACCGATCTTGATAGTATCACAATGAGATCAAATCTCGCAAAACAGATACCTACTCTTATTACTCTATGTAAAGGCGAAATGTGCAAAATATATTCCGTGGACATTCCCGTGGGACACGACAACTGTTCAGTGCAGGGAATATGTTCTTGCATTCGCCACTGCTTTTAGAATGCGTGCATTTTCATTTTGTACGTGCATTTTTGCACAATTTTTACAGAAAGCTTTTAACTTTTATAGAAACGCCCATACAATATTTCCTATGTGAATTTCTGTCCGATAACTACTGAGGCATCACTGTAAAAGGCTAAATGCGGTACACTGCACTGTGTTTGTATCGGGGTTTATTATAAATCTATCTATACATATAAAAAATTCGTAAAAGAACCGTGTCTGTACTTTAATATATTTTCTTCAAAAAAAAAAAACTATTTGTACATGTTGCATTTATGTTACCGAGGTGAAACAATAATTTTTAAAAATCTCAATACGGCATAATCGTTTTGAATGCGGTTTTCCCGTATCATTTGGTGTTTATTTCATTCCAGTCGGTTTACAAACAAAAAAGTTATACCCAATACCGAAATATCAAGGGTACGAAGTTCGAGACACAGCTAGTATTATAATATTTTTAATAAGAAGAAAGAGCGGATATTGGTAAGTTAGTTCATATGTGGAGGTTAATCTCTGGAACCACTGCACATTTTTGAAAAATCTTTTATCTACTATTTGAAAGGTACGTTTTTTCAGATGGACATCATTATTGCTATTACACTTAGCCAGGAGTTAGTTTCTTTAATTTTAGATAATCCCTCGAGAATAGTCATTTTTTTCTGGATGAAAGGTACCATATGTCCTTTCTGGTTTCCCAGACAACGTGTATGCAAAATTTCATATTGATCTTTTCAGTACTTTTTGCGTGAAAGAGTAACAAACATCCATACATCCAAACAAACTTTCGCATTAATAAGTACGGATGTACCTATACTGAGTCCCCTATTGCACCTAGGCGCATCTAACTTTTAGAAAAAAAATTATATCCGTATTATGTTAATAAATAAAGTATTTAGGGGATCGCAATATTTTTATTTACTTATTTTATTTTCAAAAAAAATATCCTACAGCAAAACAAAATAACATACAATACAATACAATATCACTACTTATAAAAAAAAAATATATCCGTACTATGTTAATAAATAAAGTATTTAGGGGATCGTATAATTTTTATTTATTTATTTATTTATTTTATTTTCAAAAAAAAATCCTACAGCAAAACAAAATAACATACTTACATTGCGACTTGGGTTTCATTATGTAGAACAGATATTAGGGTGATGTAAAAAATATTTTTTTTAAATTAAAATCTGATGGCTAATTTAATTGAAATTGTTTACAATGTTTACGATTGCTAGGAACTCAAAATTGCGAAATGATTAAATGCTACGCGTACAAGCTAAGGAACGTGTAAACCATATCAGCAACAAGCTGAACGTAACTGATGATTAAAGGGTCGTCGGGTGTTGTAAACTTGGCACTACGGGGATCACGCCGTATGATGTATTAGCTCTGAGCCCTCCAGGCCCGTCTCATTTCCGTGTGCCGAATAAGTAACTAAGCTCTAGATCATAAATTATATATAATATCTATTTGACAATAAGGTGGGAAAAATTTAAGAACACGACCAAAATTGTCTCGAAATTAAAATTTTATAAGATCCAGTGTTGAGTTCTATAAGGTTAAACTTAAGTTAAAACTTTAACTGTTGACAGATACAGCACTGATACTGATATAGTAGGTTGTTACTTCAAATTTTTAATTAGGTATTCAAGTAGTGGCAGGGCACACTGCGTTTCGCAGTCATTGGGCATCCCGTCTGGCGGCGGTAACCAGTGCCTTATCATTTATAACTATTTGAAATTCGGAATGTATGCTGGACGCTTATAATTCCGTCATTTGTTCAAGCATTTGATCCACTTTTGAAAATGTCTGTGTGATTTGGAGTCTAGAAATAATGGGGATAGTCACCTATAGAAAGCTACATTATCAGCGAGTAACATAGGCTATATTTTATGATGTTACGCGGGCGAAGTCGCGTGCAACAGCTAGTATAATATACTTTAATAACAAAGCTGAAGTTTGTTTCGTTGAACGCGCTAATCTCTGGAACTACCAGTCGGATTTTAAAATATATTTTTGCATTTGATAGCCCGATTCTTGAGTAAAGGCAATTTAAATTAAACGGCGGGTGAAACCGCGGGACACAGCTAGTATAAGATACATGTATAAGAAACAGTATAGTGCCTAAATATTAAATGTTATTCTGTGGACATCAAGTTATCAAATGACAAAGTGTCCCACAACATTTTACTTAGAAAACTTTGTAGATCCGGAATAAGATATGAAGCTCATAAGTTGTTAGAATCATATAAGAAAAATACAGTATAAATATAATATAATGTTATAACACATATTTGACAGGAGAGACTAACACATGTGAGATTTTTTGCAATTACATTTATGTCGGCAGCGCACTATGCATCTCTCTATACTATATTATAGTATAGAGAGACGTAGCGCCGATGAAATCGAATTAAAAATAATTTATATTTTTTGAAAAATAACATGCGTGAAATGGATGCCACCCATGCTATGTGATAAATATTATAATGTTGTTTATGTCCAGAGGCGACGGCAGACATCTATCACCAAGTGGGCTGTCAGCCTGTCTGCGGTTTTTAATATAAAAAATATCTAAAGACATTACTTATATGGATATATAAATGAAGTAATTAATAGCTAGTATTTTTAAGTTTTTTAGATTATTTTTTTTAATTATATCGTTATGTAATCTTTACTATTAAAGAGATATGTATGTCATTGTGACATATATATTTATCAAAAAATCAATTTAAAAAATTTAATTTATACGGAAATTTAAAAAAAAAACCTTGTTAATAGTCTTCATCAATAATCTTCATAATATATAGAAGAAACTAATAATTCTGAAGTCAATACTTCAGTATTATTTAGTTTCTTGTTACTTAGCAGTTTCCATTGTTTCGTTTTTAATATAATTATTTACATATTTTAAAAAATTCAAATTTTTGATATCAATTTCTTCATTTATCAATTTATTCATAAATTTCTTTTATTTTCGGCTAATATAATGTTCCTCATATATTCACTTAATCAATTAAAGAGGAACATAAATGTAAATAATTTTTTTCACAATATCATGAGATAATAAAAGCTTCAATTGGTTACTTAAAACACTGAAATCTACGCGAAAATACGCTCAGAAATAACCAGGGGCTCTAGTCAAAGTAACAATTTAAAACGATAACGAAGTTCGAAAACAATAAAATGTGTGGGATTCATACATGCCGTCGCTAAATCACGTCATACATCCCATACATTTTATTCTTTCGAACTTCGTTATCGTTTTTGTACTTTGACTAAGGCCCCTGTAGTATATAAATGTATAATAGTAATGTATAAATGTTATTATTTATGTATAACACAAAGTTATACGTGACAAGTTAGTTTTATTCACAAAGTAACCCTTGGGCCACTGCTCAAACGCAAATACGTCTTAACTACAAGCACATTCGTCACATAAACAAATAACTTAGTCCTACGTAATTTAAAATTCCTCGTATAGAACCAGCTAGGAAATATTTAATATGAGACAATGTACCCGTATTAAGTAAATAACTTAGAAAAGGTCGACTCCAAGCGGAGTCGCAGAATAACTCACGAAAGAGATTTGTCTCTTGAACATTCTATTCATCACGACAAAGATCTGGAGTGGACCGTAGCTTTAAAGAAAATTGGATGTCTCACTTCGTCGTTGCCGGATTTATAGATGTTTCATTACATAGAGTGTGAAGAGTTTGTGAGATCAAACCGATGTGGCAATTTAATTGAAATTTGTGCGCACAGGATAGCCACTAACGCTCCATAAACTTTAACAGTAATACCAAATTCTCTAACTTTCTACACTTGATTCGATAAACCTTCCTCACTCGTGAAAACAGTCACGAACTTAGCCAGACAATCGCATTATTGATTGTGGCATTAAGTGATAAAATTGGTACAAAGTATTCATTGTAGAATGTATTTAAACCAAAAAAATGCTAGAAATAAGCAAGAATTCATCCACACTGAAAATACAAGTACATTTCATATAAGCTAGAACCTATAGCTTGTTTTTATCGAATATATAGCCACGCATCGAATATATAATATATTTGCTGTGTTGGCTCTTTTTACTTGTGCAGTACTTAATAGGTAGAAAGGAAGTCCGATATAATGTGTTATATATGAGAAAGGGCTACTGACAAGTTGATAATCCACTTGATAAAATTGGGCTGTGATCACTAATAAATATTGTAAAAAATTAGTTTATTTAAAATAAACATTATTAAGCATTACCTGAGAAAACCAAGTACGCTGCCCACTCTGATATAATAATTGGTAAGGGATAAATGTAAAATAGAGATATAAGCTCCCTGATCCCTTACATTTATAAGAAAACACGTCATCACATGTGTTAGTTCAGCTTAAAACTGTAAACTTCAATATTAGGTGCAGTACAGTCATTCTTGAAATTAAATTAAATTTTGACGTGCCACGCAACTGGTATCAACTTATTATACACTGTGCCTATTATATTTTATTTTCATAATTAAATGTCGATAGAATGAAAAGTAACCTGAAAAACTAAACTTGACCATCTTAGTTATTGACCGTGGTAAGATTGCTTCATACATAACATATAGGGAAAAGACATTATAAGGTAGTTTACCTTGGGATATAATCTGTGTGATTGGTCAAAATAATACCTAGTTATAACCCAATGAATGTTTCATACATAAAGTTATAGTCTACAAGAATATTTTGGTCAAGGAGTTAAAACTTTGCATTTACACAATTTCAATTAATATAACAGCACGATAGTACTGAATCTCAAGAAAATAACCAAGTAATTAATTATACTAGATTATTTTTAAGAAACAATTTCCCGGGATTTCTTATGTTCCAATTCTTTAGACTTAAGGCCAGGCCCTATGAAACTAAGGGAACTTTAAATAAATGTGCTGAGTCAACCACATATCTGATCAATGTGGAAATTACATATATATATTTTGAGACCTTTATCTGTAGATTATCAAGTCAGAAACATAATTAGGTGATTTTCATTCGATACATTTTTTGATCGAAATCGGCGCCTTTTCCGGAGAATATTACATTTTTCTACTAAACGGCTTGAGTTATATCGCCAAAAAACTGCTCGTAGCAAGGAAACATTTACCAGTGATTGTCAAAATAAAATAAACTTAGGTTTATTTTTACTCCTATAATTAACGAAAACAATTTTGAGACTTACGTTGTTTAGTTCCGAGCTAGTGCATACCAAATCATGCTTCAAATAATGTACGCAATATTCAACCTTACGTAAGCTGTATCTTGCGATATATTAAAAAAAATCCTAGAGAGCCGCCGAGCAACTTGTAACTCTCGGGTGGCGGGACGTGGGCGGAGCGAGCGTAGGAATTTTTTTCGTGGGGCCTGCTCTTAAATCACTGTAGGTAACACTTGTTGTTGTCAACTATACCGTTAAAATGAATGTTCTTAGCCTGCTGTCGAGGAATATTATTTACTAAATTTAGTCTGCGGCTTTAGGTCGGATTATTTCGTTACGCTCCTGGGATTACTTCAGCTTTTAAATGTTAATCACTAAGAATATTCTGTTATTTATCTTCACGTTGCTTAATAGAAAGAGATGGCTTGTGTACATGCAAAATATATCTATATTAATGGTGCACTTGTAAAATGACATTAAGAGGACAATAAATAATTAAAGATTCTCTTTCGTGAGGAGGCATAATTCCATGACGCTGGTCCAAGAAATATGTTTTTTGAAGATTGGTTCATATTTTTAAATGAGAATGTGCAAATTTGCGCAAATTGCCTTGACAAATTTCTTTCAACACTAGAGAAAGTGATCAACATTTTTAACTGCAAACAAAATCTACACTTATATTAAAAAGAGAAAAAGCTGATTTTATAAGTTGCTTATATTCGGAAGATGATCTCCGGAACCAAAATGCACCAATTTAAAATACTGCACTGATATCTGTATAGTCGGTGAGGATCTGGTTCGTAGATTTTGTCAGGCAAAAAAGGGTTTACTGGTAAATCCCAAAAATTTACCAGCATAGGTTGGTAAATATAAGATTTTTATACAAAAGAAACAAGTTTTGCAGCTTTTATCAATTTGAGTTTGGCAAATCCTAGGTAAATCATAGGATTTACTAGAAAATTTTAGAATTTACCGTAGTTTGAGCTTTTACAGTAACATGTCTACTCTTTACTTTCAGTCTTCCTTTCCACTTTATATAAATAAAGTAGGTATCTACTTCTAAAACTACTTTAAAAACAACACCGTCAACATTTGCCAAACAACCTCTCGATACATAGCCAAAGTGAACTTAATTTCCTTTCCATATAAATTCAGGTTCAGGAGCCAGAAGTTAACCAATACGTGATTGGCATACTCATTAATCTTACGGGTTTTATCTAATAACGAACTTATTGCAACACTGTCAAGGTTCAATGTGGCATTTTAAAAGAAGGATACTTTCAGAAAATAGAGTTGCAGGGCGAAACTAATCGCACTAATTGAATTTTCTGCAGCGCAGTTTTCTCGTGCTTTGAATTCAACTAACGTTTTTTGCAATTTGTTTATAACTAACTTTTATTTTTATTAATTCAGTTTTATTTATAGCATTTTTTTTAATATATAATAATAAAATATTTTTATTTGAATATAAAAAGTTCAAAATAAAAGCTATGATATAATAATTATATTTCTTTGCCAACACAAGTTTCAATCAAAACTTTTAAAAGATGTTAAATTAAGACTAACAATAAAAAAAATCGTGAGGAAAAATTAGCAATCTTAGATATTATGATAAGTTCTTCTAATCCATATTACGCTACAATGGTTGATCCATAGCTCTAACATTGACATCTCACAGGCATAATTAACGGTCCATACATTTCTATAGTCATTTATTAAATAATTATGTAAATTAGAAAATGCTTATCGCGCCGAATATTATTAGACAGAGATTCAATAATTTCATAACTTTCACTTCAGTTTATGTTATAACTAGCTTCTGCGCTGCGGTAGTTTTTATAATTTTTTGATGATAGCTCCAAAACCTAACATTTTTTCAGTATAAAAATTTTCTTACATTTTAATCCAGGTAATAAGTTATCTGTGTGCTAAATTTAGTTCAAATTCCATTCAGTCGTTTTTAGGTACGTGAATAAATTGTAAATTTTTAATAGTGTTAAAATTTATCTTTAATACTGAAAGCATTAAAAATTGGTTTAAGGAAGAGATTGTTTATAAGGAGAGCTCACTAATGATTCCATAACTGTAATTAATAGTAATGTAGTTGGAGTTGACTGGCCCTGACAGTGGCAGAACGAAGCTAAGCTATAAAAAAGTCTCCAAATTGATTACAAATAATATTAAATAATAAAAGTATCTGTTTGTGCGTTAAATAATTTTTTATGTATCTAGAGAATGGAGAGAAGCAGTGTCGAAACAAATGCACTTAAAAAGAGATTTTCTTTCAAAGCAAACTGCAATGTTCGCAAGCTAGAGAAACTATATTGGTCCACCAAGAAATAAACACTGGAACATCTCATGATTGGATTCTCTATAGAACGCAATGAATTGAATTTCTTGTAAGCAAATAACGTGTGTCTCACCAGCGTTATTGGAATAAAATTATGAAGTAGGGTAATTGATTATTAAGAAAACGCTACTACATTTTCTTTTAATCAAAAACCATATAAACGAAAATGAATGAATGGTAAAGCCGAATGAATGAATGAGAGATAAGTAATTTTGAACAATTATTAATTATTATTATTATTAATATTTATAAACACATGAAATCAAATGACAATCGATATGTAGGTGTAACCAGGATCCAAATTTTCTTCTGCTGTTTAGGCGCCCGAAAGCCTGTATAGTTTAACAATATGACTTTAATTTCTGCATTTTTAAAACGCCTAATTCATTTTTCATTTTGCTTCCAAAGCACTTGAAGCTGAAAACAAATCTATTCCCGGGTCTCCATTGTGAGATATTATAGCAAACAAGTGATAAGTGAAAACTCGCCCGTTCGAGTGGCAATGAACGTGACTCCGAATGGTTCACAAGGAATAACACAAGTATTCAGAATTCGATTGCAATGGAGAATTCCTCTCGGACACTAAGCAATTCTCTTTTATATTGTCACGTAATTCAGTAAAGTTGGCTAAAATATTTTACAATACAAAATGCTACAGAGCACAGACAAAAAGCTTCTACAGCTTACATACCTGTATGTACATAATGTAGGTAGGTTATCTTTATCAGTACTTGGTGTCAGGATGGCTTATGTCGCCAATAAACGCAAAGGGTCCATCAAGGGTATGCTATGCTAGTGACCAGCAAACTTTGATACTCGTAATATAAATGGAAGATCCTAGCTTATAATTGCAAAACGCAGTGTCCTTTGTCTATATAACACAATATACTATCTCTGTAGTTACATAACGTCCATGCAAAGATTTAAATCTTTGCGTCCATGAATATAAATAAATAGATATCTTCACACATTCCATACAGCACCATCTAGTTCCACACTAAACAACTAATGTAATACCAGACAGTTGATATACTACATAGATTACTTTTTTTTGTAAATAAATACATATTATAAATACAAACATCCATGACTGAGGTACAAAGGTAAAATGTTAACACATAAACATTTGCCCCTAGCGGGATTCAAACCCACGACCGTTTGGTTAACAGCTAGCCACTAGACCAAAAGTGTCGTCGTATATTTCTTTATGCAAAAATATAACTTTACATATTTTATTATTAAAATAGCGATCGTTCCCGGTTTCGCGCTTTATCCATTGATGAAAACCATATCAAAATTCGTTCGGCGGTTTACTCGTAAAAGGAAGAACAGTATTTTTTACTGTAATTTTTATTTTTTATTTTTATTTATTTATTTATACAACACAATCTAACATTGGTTTAACAAAGGTGTAAACACAAACTCATTAGAGTTTTACCATACACCATGTTCAAACTAACAATAAGAAGAAATTTGTGTAAGTAATTATATGAAAATCTATGTATGTAATTATATGTATCCATTGTGTATGAAGCACGCAAACATACAATTCCAAAACAATGCTACTACCTACTCATAGTAGCATTGTTTTGAAAATATTCTCAGCGATTACGTCACAATTGTGCGCCTTGTGATTCTCAAGTCGACTGGCAGTTTGGGAACTCAGCCAAAAACACAAAGCTCATACTAATAAGATTGTAGTAAGTAGTGACGTATCTTGAATTGTAAAGGCATCTCCGGGGAATTACCCGCTCGGATTAATCTTTGCGAGATGTGAAACCTTGTCATACATTCTAAGTTCACACGTGTATAAAACACATGCTCGTGAATACAATCTTACCCCACATTATGTACAGGTTATTATTAGGTTATGTTGTTATATAAAATAGGCGACACGTTTGGTCTAGTGGCTAGTAACCATAGCTGTTAACCAAACGGTCGCGGGTTCGTATCCCGCTAGGGGCAAATGTTTATGTCTTAACATTTACCTTTGTACCTGAGTCATGGATGATTGTATTTATAATATGTATGTATTTACAAAAAAAAAAAGGAATATATGTAGTATATCAACTGTCTGGTATCCATAATACATACAAGCATTAGTTGCTTACTGTCGAACTAGATGGTGCTGTGTGGAATGTGTGTCATATTTATTAATTATTTATTATTATATTTATTAAAATAAACAACTATAACAATAGTTCGTTATAATTAAGTCAATGGTTATAATACTTAGTAGGTATTATTAATTCAAATACAGTTCTTTGTTTAAATAATTTATATCATGGTAAGTAGTGTATGCAATTTTATATGCACAAACCTTCCAACCTTGTCCCTCTTTCCGTAACTGAAAACCGAATCAAAATCCTTTGCGCAGTTTAAATTCCATATAGGACAAACATTTTTTTTAAATATAATCAAAAACTTATTAAAAACTTGACTTTCTCAACTTTGTGGTACTTAGGTAGGTGTAAGTGCTTTTAAATTAAGAAAATTGTTTTAAAACATCAAAAGATAGATCAAGTTATATTCTACAATATCTGAACTAATTTAATACTAATAAAAAAATAATGAAAAGTTCGCAAACGCCCGTCCAAACAAAGTTTTTAATGTAATTAAATTTTATAACAACGATAAGAGAACTTATCCAAATCATATTTAATTACAGCGCCTGATATTTTCTAATACTTAAAAAACATTGATAATTAATTGGTTGCAGGTGTTATGTTGTAAGGGTATTGAAAACTATTTTTGTGCAAGTTAAATCGTTGAAATAATTTAGAAGTTTAATTTATTTAATATACATATAATATGATTATTAAGTTTTTTTTTAAGTAAGTACCTACTTTCGGCGATCGTCACATTCTTTGAACAGTGATGACGTGATGATCACATCAAGTCTTAGTGGAAAATTATGGGGGAGGCCCCCCCCAGCCCAAAGGCTGAGTCTTACGGTAAATGTCTTACGGCTGAGATGATGCTGCTTTAATAAGTGAAAAAATAAATACATCGAAATAATAAATACATCGAAATAGTGAATATTTTTGTGAGATCAGATCCAATGAAGTATTGTGTGCAATACTTACTTCGTTGTGCAATATAATAATGAAATGTACGTTCATAAAAACAGTAAATTCCACCATTAAAATTTAAGAAGTATTAATAAACTCGGTATTCCTGGTTCCAGGTACATAAAATAAGTAATTCTCATAATACTATATTTGTATTAATGTATAAGGAACTATAATAATTTACCACTGTACACTCGCCTGACATTCACCTCTTACGAATCTGAGCTACTCCGCCTAAACTAACGATCTAAGGCTTACTACAGTATAGCAAACTATGTTGCTGACAAAAATGCCTCGACACGAATTGTTTTTGTTCTTAATATGACTGTTTTGAGATGGAATGTACATTTTTATTAAATTTAAATCTTGTTGATGGAAGATTTATATGAAAACAGCCGGAGGTTTCTTGCCGGTTTCTTCCTCGTAGAAACTGCTTTTCGAACCGGCGATATCTATACCTCCCAGATTATAATGCTATATTAGATAAGATTAGAAATAGCTCGAACAAAGATTGTAATGTCAATGAAATATAACTTACAAAAAGATTATACTAGTGTTTATTCGTTAGCTACTAAGTACCAAGAACCTATTGATGAACATGGGAATTCGTTAAAAAAATATCAGTCTCGAGTTTTTAAAATATCTTTCCGCAACGAACAGTCCTTCAGAAATTGCAAGTATTGCAGAAAAGGCGTAACGTAACATAGTTGTGACACATTTTTATATAAAATTTTCCTATATGTTGGGTATATTCTCGTATGTTGGCTTCTCTCCGGTGCATAAGAGCACGTAACGATCGGTCGATGCGCTATTAAATTCTACTTACCAACGCAGTCATGAACAATATTGAATTAAGTGCAAAATTTCAACACCCGTAATATTCGAGAGACTGTATGGCGGCACTTTATCACACATACCGGGCGTTTTGGGGTCAAATTCACAAAATTCCTTTACCACCTACGCAGATAAAAACGTGGCCCGTACGACCCTCGCAATTTATTTGCTTATTGCTTTATATCTGTACAAGTTTTCCCCTTCTTTTCATAATATTTCCTTCAAGGAAATCCCCTTCTTAGCAATTCGGAAATAAGAGAGCATTTCATTTGTATGGGATTGCGTCCAATGAAAAATTTAATATTTTTTAGATCAGGTTTGGAATATTTGGAAATAATTACATTGTAGATCTATTGTGGCAATGTTCAAGGATATTTTTGTATAATTATTTTAGTCCATGCTACATCTAAATGGTTCTTTATATTAATGTATATTATTTACCAGTTGTTGCCCACGGCCAAATATTGACTAATTTTACCTACTTACGGCCAATTTAGAAGCTTATGATGATGCTCCCTAAAAAAATTCCCACGCTAGCTCCACCTACATACCCCACCGATGACTCGATGAATTATTTAAAATATAATATTATTTAAATTTTACATTGATGTGATATTTGGTTTACTTACAGTTTTACGGCAAACAATCATAATTTTTAGGGAGCCGGGTCTTAAATTCGGTTGCTATCCCTGAGGTTTCAAGCTGTCAAACAATTTCCCACCAACTAACTTAATCTGATGTAGATTACATTAGATTAGTTGGTAGGAAAATTGTCGGAAATAAAATGAAAAAAAAAAAAAAAAAAAAAATGAAAAATGTTTATTAACAGTTTGAAAAATCGTTTTACAATAACAATGATTGAAGACTCCTTTTAAGCGGAAGCCTGTGCCAGGAGCCTTCGCTCTTCCATAAAAGCTAGTAATAACAATAATATTTTTAAAACAAGAATTAAAAAAAAAATTTTTTAAATAGATGTGTGTGTGTGTGTGTGTGTGTGTGTGTGTGTGTGTGTGTGTGTGTGTGTGTGTGTGTGTGTGTGTGTGTGTTGTGTGGTGCGAAAATGGCTTATTATTACTATTTTTGTCTTCTAATCTACAACAACTCAGCAAGACATAAGATTTTTCTGTTATTAGACAACTGTTTTCTTCTTGTTAAAGAATTTTCTTTTGGGTCACGTCCCTTGAGCTCAACATACCTATTCTCATATACTTAACTGGGTTTAAGAGAAATTTCAAAACTTCCCATCCACACACCAATCCATCTTTTATTTTAATATTGACAACTGTTTTCTTCTTCGCAATTTTCTTTCACTTGGGTCACGTCCCTTGGGCTACTATTCTCATATACTAGTGGGTGTAAAAGACATTTCATTACTTCCAATCATCCCAGTATGGCTTCTTTGATAATTAAATTTTCTATTCTAATCATTTCTCAGGCTGTCACTCTGATAATGCTTAAAGGTCAACATTGTTATTTTTCGGACAGAAACTGTATTGAATCTACCCTCGAGTAAATACGTGTTGCTTCGAGGGATGTTAGCCCCTCTATCGGTGTTTAATAAAATGTTAAAAAGGCTTTGACAGCTGCAAAACTTGCCAGAGAATTATGTGACATTTAAAACTGTGTAACTTGTAACTGTTCTCGTAAAAAGCAGCATTTTTGTTTATTTTATGTGAAAGTGCTATGACCAGCACAACTTCAGAAAATTATAATATGTACTGTCGTTGATTGTACGAAAAATATATAGAAAAAATATCCATGGAAAAATATTATATTTAGGGACAATCTATGAAGATAAGATGGCTCTGGGATCCCTTACTGACTTATCGAAATTCAACAACATACTTTTCGACAATATTTATTTATTTTATTAATGTTACTCTCAGATCGTATAAGCACAGTATTACAATATAATATATTCCCTAGTATAAGTATGTGAAAATATTCCATATTTATAGAAAATAAATGTATATTAAATGTGAAATATAAGAACTTTTTAGGTATATTAAAAAGATGTTTATAGAAGATGTGCTTCAGACGCGAAAAACAACAAACAAAATAAATATTATGTTTGCTCATTTACATCACTCGCAGTTGGTAGAAACATATGAGGTTGAAAAATTCCAAAGATCCTAATGTATAACAGAATCATTTCAACTTCAGTAGACCTGGTAATCGTTTTGGCGTTACATAAATTTAACGTAATATTTTTCCTTGTAACGTAAGAGTGACTGAAATTATTGAAACATTTTTCAAAATAACTACGTTTTCACGTTGAAATTACTGACACGATTTTAATTTTTGATGCGGAGAACCTTGAACTTAAGCTACTCTTAAACTTTTCTTTAATTTCATGATGACAAAGTCCCGGACAGAATCTAGTAATTTTACATACGTCTGGATTGCAACAACTCTAAAAAAACGAGTACTATTTAGTACTCATAACTAATAAAATTTAGTAAAATCAGTAAAAATGTAATATGTTCGAAAGACTACACTCCATATACAAAAATGTGTAAAACATGCTTTAGTTTCTCAACACAAGCTTCCTCATGGTAGGGGAGCCCGCACGTAGCTAAATGTGGAGTTACTCGAACGTCGTGGGGACTAGATTTTGAAGATTGGATGGTGAGAAGAAAAAAGTTTATATGAAGTTTTTCATTTCAACGGTGGGGTGAGTGCCTACAGGCTTTCAAAAATGTAAAAAAAATCTCACATGGACATACTCGAGCGCGTCAGATATTGACAATGTATATGACCCATATGTCCCTGATGACGGATATATGTTAATCTGACGATTTGGATGGTGGGATCTCCCGTACGGAAGCCTTAAAAATGAAAAAAAAAATGTACTTACCGACTCGAGCGCGTCAGATATTCAGAGGGGATGTTAAGTGAACCCAAACTAAGCTCCCATTCAAAAACTGACGCTGCTCGTGGCAGCTTTTTGAAAATGCAAAAATAATCATCATGTTGACATACTCGACCGCGTCAGATTTTCATACAGACAGTCCAGCTTAAATTCCTGATTGTGCTGTTGCTTAAACTGACGATTGCATAGAGGATTTTTCTTAATCTGACGATTCAAAACTTTTATTTTTTATTTTTTTTAATCACTGAATGTAATAAGAAAATGCTCGGAAATAGCATACAGATATACACAAATAATAAAGGATTTTTCATTGTTTCTGGGATTAATTATATAACTTTTTAGGTTATTTTGTCCAAAAAAAAAACACACACACTTAAAAATACCGTAAGTCGTCGTAGCAGATATTAAATTTACACAATTTAATTCGCAGATCTTAAAATACAACAAACCTGCCAGAGCGCTGTACATAAATACCACGAGTGCTGTTATCAGCTGTAATGGCATGTAATGGAAATAGCGAAAGGGGAAGAGAGAAAGCGGAGTAGGAAATACATGTTTTCCTGTAGCTGTATGAGCTAAACTTTATTGACGATTTTTGTTACTTCAGCTTGCGCAAATCGTCAGATTAAGGGGTCTTGTTTTCCTTCAAAATAAAATAAAAATTGACCCCGCTCGAGAATGTCCAGGTAACGTTTTTTTTTTTGCAACTTTGTGACCCTCCTACTCCTTTACGTCACGCTCAAATCCTCAGATTATTAAAATGCACACTTTTCAGCATGTAATTAATCTACCATACCTTAATCTGACGCGCTCGAGTGAATCCTGAAATCCCCTCTTGGGCTATAACTATACTATAACAAAGCTCGCCTTTATTAAGCTTACTGCTTTATATGTATACAGCATAACATAACAGCATGAACTCAGTGAGAGTGAAAAAAAGCTGGAGCTCGCAAAAGTTCCAAGCTAAATGTTCCCACGTTTTCGCTGGGATTTTTATCGTAGCGACTTGTTTTTTTATTTATGGTCATTTCAATGTTTACAGTTCCGGACAAAGCCGGTGCGATAACGGTGTTAAATAGCTGAACTCGGACGCCTTTCTCTAAAGAAAAACTTGCTAATGTATTGAGCAATCATTTTCTTTCAAGAATCTGTTGTAGTGGCGCTTAATAACGTTTTATCTAAATAATTAGGGAATTGTTTAAAATATCTGCACCGATTTTACATCAAAATCTTCGATTATATCTTATACTATCTATTGCACGCGACTTCGCCCGCGTATTTTTTTTTTAATAAAATATAGCCTATTTTACTCTATAGGTATAGGTGAAATAATTTTTAAAGCTTTCTATAGGTTCTATAGCTTTCTATAGGTGAAATAATTTTTAAAATCGGTTTTTGAGTTTATTCATTACCAACATACAAATCTCCCTTTATATAGCACGCGGGTGAGCCTTTTATAATGTGCCTTTTAAAAAGTGATACATTTTTCAAAATACTATCACAATAGACCATACAAAGCTGCACAGGGATAGAGCTTTTTTCTTCTAACTTTATCACTAAAAATATTTTAAAGATAAAATGAAACCTTAAAAAGAAATTTTAAAACACCTCTCCGCTTCGTCGCGTCGTCACTGAGAAGTCGCCGAATAATGTTAAAATTTCTCTAGAATAACTTAAAATTTCAAGGAAAAGTAAGTTCACACAAAACACAGGTTCATTCTACCCCTTTTTCTAGTAACAAAGAGAGAATGCATTATCAGAGCGCATGCAAATCCAACCGAGTAACTAAAGTAACAATTGGCCACAGCTGCGCGGGACAACAAACCACTTCGTCTTTATCAAAGAATAAATGAAATGAACAAATGAAATAAATAAATGAAAGTTCTTTGGCACCCTTTTATTTTCCTTTCACCAGTCAGTCACATTTGCATTGTTAAAAAGTGTCTTTAAATATGTGCAGAGAAAATTCAGTACCAAGGATTCTACTTGCTTAAAACAAAAAAGTTTTTTGTGAAGATTAAAAAAGTATTCAGGATGAATTCAGGATTTCCAGGCATTTGAATAATAAAATATGTATGTACACATAAGACATTAAAATTTTATGACAGTTCCTTATCTTTGTTCCGTGTTTCTCTCCTTGAATATTCGTGTCTCCTCCTGTTTGTGTTCGTCTGTCGATATAGTTATATAGTCTTAGTCAGCGACCGCAAACCAGACCCAGCATAAAGCGACGTTATTTTCAGTGGACAGTTGTCCGATTAGCATGATAGTCCCTGTGCATGAGGCGCACTGATATTGGGATAGGAGAGATTTATATATTATGTTAAAAACGTTATTTGTTATTTATTTTATAAAATTATTTGCTTTTTACTTGACATTTTATTGTATGTGTAAATGTGTGGTGGTAACCATCTACCGTCGGCTATCCTACCTACGCTAAGATTATAAATGCGAAAGATTGTGATCTATGGTTATTTGTTACTCTTTCATACAAAAGCTATTGAATTAATTTTGATGAAACTTTCCCATAACATAGTTTACACATCTTATAACAAATATACCTACTATTACTTAGAAAGATACGCAGATAAAGGTATATTATTTAAAAAAAAAACACTAAGTGCTTCTATAGTATACCTTTGTTATAGTTGTCATCAAATATGTAATTTCTCTAGCACAAACGATGACGAGTAGCTGTGGATCTTACCGCTGTTCACGAACTTGTACGATTATTAACGTGTAATTTCTACTTTAAAAACGCGTTTCCATTGCACCACAAAATTTTCGTTAAATTGATATAATGTAGAACTAAAATCATATTTTCTCGATTAATTCCTAAAGGAAACATACAGAATAATGTTATTAAACCTAATAATTTATAATTTTTGACTGCATTGGTAAATATTAATGAACTGTTCTATTAGGGACAGCGCAGACACGAAATTTTTGTTCGCGATAGACTAAAATCCCGAAAATATGTAACATTTATTTTGTTAAGACAGGACGTAACCTCAGACCGAAGACAACTAAAATGAACGCAACCTATAATAAACCTATTAATTAATAAGTAAAGTTCAATTTTTACTTAAAAAGTAAAGTAAATAAATTACCTAATAATCCAGTTTCAGTTTTATAGCGAGCGACTGGCTTAAGTTATGGTGTTTTAAGTTATCCCTATTTTTGATTACCTTTCTAACCTGATAGCTATAAATCGGCCGTCTACCCAACTTAGCAGATACCCTTACGTTAAAAGTATATAAGAAGACTACTCAATTCCTCACATTTTGTCCTTTAGAAAATAAGTTATGTGTGGCATAACTTATTCTCTAAGTCCTCGCCTTAATATTGTACTATCGATACAAGCATAAGTACGTCACTCTCTCAATGAGGAAAACTCCTGTATTTTTTTACATAATAAAAATAAATTTATTTAAAAAATTACTGGCAATAAAAACAGTGAATTTTTTTTTAATATTTCAAAAAATAAAAAGTTATAAACTGTCAAAGTAAGCGCGCGATAGGCAAGCGTGACGTCATCTGTCGCCCGTTGCCAGGCGACATCAGATATCTTTTGAAGATTTCTCCGCTCATAACTTTCCGTTATACTAATTCATTTTTTCTTTTGTTTCATAAGTACAAATAACTAAAATGAATCTATTATCGTGTGAAAACGGCAACTGTCTCTTATTTAATCGCCCAGACAGCCAGACGGAGTGCATCAAAACATTACAGATTTGGAACTTCAGCAAACTTTACCACTAACGTGGTACATGTAAGTACTATATTGTTTGCAATAGAATAATTTTCATTTCTCATGTATTATTGAATTATAGCAAAGGACAGTATTAACTATCCCCGCTGAAAACTGATAGTTAGTTGTGGTGTTGCTTTGTCAAAGTCTGAGATAATTAAGGGTATCGAGATTTTCTAAGGACTCTTTATTTATAAAAAAAAACGCATTAAAATGACATCGTATACCAGTCAGGTTATTTGAATCGCATACAGCTCGCTCCAATTTATATACTTATATAATACTTTATTATAAATTTCTATAAATAATAATAATAAAATTACTTTTAAAAATTATTTTATTTATTCTTATTATGAGTTTTTATTATTTACACTATTTAACTTATACCTACGCAATACTGCAATGCTATGCTAAAGGCTGAACTACATTCCGAACGTCATCTTAGAAAAAAAAGGAACAATAAGATTCTAGAACAAGACGGCGAATTCTAAGTCTATTTGTACACCAGTGCTTAAGAGCTCACTTAAAATACTTAAATATACTTAAAAAACACGACATTTCTGTGGGAAACAAAAAACTCAAATTAATTTTTAAGGGCTTCCATTTTTAAAAATTTTAGGTCATACCTATTAAAAAGTAAAAAATTCACATTACTTACTGAACTAAATTCCTATCTGCAAAACTTTTAGATTGCTAAGTATTTACCATCTTAGTTCTTCATACATAAAATATGCTGGAAGTGCCTGGAATCTCGCTTTATAAAATATGCTGAGTAGTGCTGGGAGGTACGAGCGAGAAAAATTATTTTCCAATCAACCAAGCGTTTAAGGTGTATAACGCCGATTTGGCCTTGAATTATTAGGCTGATTTCCCCGCGCCACCCTCTACAAGAGATCGACCGCACAGAGATGGCAAAGAGTAGTATGGAGACTAGACGACAAAGGCACGACATAGTCGACTGAGCCTACTTTACTGCAAATACATACTACAAATTTATAATTATTTACAATGTAGAGGGATAATTCAGTAACAATGAAGCGTGTTTTGTTATTTAGGTAGTAAATTATGTTACCTAGTAAAAAATTTTACCCGTCTGCGCCACAACGAGGGTTATGTTTTTAGAGTGTATAGCGGCGCGCTCCCGGCTTGGCCCGGGGTGTATTTTTTCTAAAATAAACGTAGCCTAAGTTACTTCTTATTACATCAACTACCTGCCAATAAAAGTCCCGTCAAAATCGGTCCAGCCATTTCAGAGATTAGCCGGAACAAACAAACAGACAGACACACAAAAATTGTAAAAAATGTTATTTTGGATGTTATTTTGGATTTTTTCTAAAATAAACGTAGCCTAAGTTACTCCTTATTAAATCAGCTACCTGCCAATAAAAGTCCCGTCAAAATCGGTTCAGCCATTTCAGAGATTAGCCGGAACAAACAGACACCCAGACAGACAAAAATTTGGTTTGGTTATGTGGTTGGTTTATTTTGGTGTATGTACTCATATATGGTGTATGTACGTATATATATTCATATGCATGTAGTAAAAAACGGTTATTTCAATGTTTCAAACAGACACTCCAACTGTATTTATATGTATAGATGTATGTATATTTCTTTATACGAATATAAAATATATGGTAAAAGAGCCAAACAAAAGTTTTTATCAAAACTAACAAATTTTTTAATTTTCAGTAAAAACAATTGAGTTTTTGCACCAACCGTGCAAACTTCGCGTGGTACGTTTTGTTTGGGTAACGCTAATGCCGGCGGTAACAATTTTTTTTTTAATTTTGATATTTTTTTTCAAATTCACCAAGTGAGTGAACTGACAATAAATTGAGACAAAAAGTGTTTTTTTTTTTTTCATTTTGATAAAGATTACGAACTTTTTAGAGCGAGAATCATGCTTCTTCAATTTTTTCAAAAAATCTATCGAGTGGGACAAAAAAGCGGCTGAGTGGATTAAATGGAAACTCTGTGGGGCTTTTTAGGGTATATTGAACTGTAAAAGGCATACTTAACATTTATTATTTTCTCCATATTTTTGATTCAGCGCTTGATTTTTCTAAAAGCTATCAAAAGCCCTTTTTTATAATTTTTAAAATTCATGTCAATAGATTAAAAAAAAAAAAAACAAATGCTTGTAGAAAATTGATTCACGTTTTCATTTTGTTTTCGTTTTGTCTTGTCTTTTGCCATGTCTAATTGTTTTGGTTTGGTTTGGGTGTTATTATTATTAATTGTGTAATTTTAAAGGAGGGGGGGGAGTAAGGGGGGAGCGGAGGGGGGCTGGGAGGATGGTGTTGATAGATTACCCTCATCCTTTCAAATGATACCTAACATGGGGGGTCTATTTGTAACCGTTGACCATGGTTACGTCAAATTTTTTATCTCGTCAAGACGTCCCCGATGAGCCCAAATACGATCCGGCTGTGATGCGCCGTTTCCGAGTTCCGGGGGGGGGGGGGTCCGAGGAGGGCGTCAAATTTTTTATCTCGTCGCGACGTCCCCGATGAGCCCAAACACGACACGGCTGTGACGCGCCGTTTCCGAGTTACGGTCGGGGGGGTCCGAGGGGGGCGCCAAATTTTTTATCTCGTCCAGACGTCCCCGATGAGCCCAAACACAACCCGGCTGTGACCCGCCGTTTCCGAGTTACGGTCGGGTGGTCCGAGGGGGGCGCCAAATTTTTTATCTCGTCCAGACGTCCCCGATGAGCCCAAACACAACCCGGCTGTGACCCGCCGTTTCCGAGTTACGGTCGGGTGGTCCGAGGGGGGCGCCAAATTTTTTATCTCGTCCAGACGTCCCCGATGAGCCCAAACACGACCCGGCTGTGACGCGCCGTTTCCGAATTACGGTAGGGGAGTCCGCGGGGGGGGGGGGGGGGTCAATTTTTTTATCTCGTCGAGACGTTCCCGATGAGCCCAAACACGACACGGCTGTGACGCGCCGTTTCCGAGTTATGGTCGGGGGGGTCCAAGGAGGGGGCTTTTTTTTTGGTGCCCCGGTAGACCGGATGATACTTTCCTTGGTGACTACCGATCACCCTCTATGACCTTCTGCAAACGCCACCCTTCTATCCCTCATAGTTTCCGAGAACCGCTCACCAACTTTTTACCAGAACGGTGTACCGAGGATATCGGATTTTTCTGGAGGTCACGGGGGCGTCCCCTACGCGACCACCTACAATAAGGAAACCCCCCACCGCTCCTTCTAGGAGAACAATTCGATGAGTCACTAGATACGTGAGTGGGAATCCGGCTTTATAGTGGCTTTATTATTTATTTATTAGACTTATTAATTTATATGTATTAATTAATAATTAGTTATTATTAATATTAATTAATTAATTAAAATTCATGAAAACTTTCCTTCCTCGTTTGGTTTATTTTTTTTGATATATTACGCTTTTGCCTCCTTTGCTTACTTCCTATCTTTATTAAATTTAGATAACAAGTATATATACAGATGAATTATTAATTGAATATTCAAATTGAATATTTCAGATTATTAATAAATTGAATATTATATTACAACATAATTTATATTTAGTTTTTTAAAGATTTAATTAAAAAGACAAAAAGAAAACCTATTAAAGTATTATATACACTATCATGCACTGTCTGTTCTGCCACTAAAATGTTTATTCTTTGTTTATTACGTAAAAATTAATAATTTGATGAAGCGCAACGCGGCACAGGTCCGTCTAGCATCACGACTCGCCCCGCACTGATTTTATGGACGAGAACGGGCTAGCGCTGAGTAAGTGGGGAAATATTTTTGATAAAAACATTATATAAAATTCAATTTTACGAATTTTCAAAAAGCGCTTTCAACAAATCATGCTACATTGTTATCTTCATAAGTGTACAAAATTTCATAATCTTTTGATAAATATTGTAGAAGTGAGATTGTTATAACTGAAAATAAAAGGGGTGAGTTTAGAATTTTTTTCCTGAATCAATTTCAATAAAATAAAATTTTTAATCCCAACAAATCATTCCTCATATCTTGTAGATAAACATATATTTTTTTCGCTGAAGAAAAGGCGTATATATAATGAATAATACTGTTACAAAATGTTGCAAAAATTTAATTTTTTGGAAGGATAAGCCTTAAGGAAGTGGGTAAATTTTATCCGCTGGATGAATGAAAATTAATAAATGATTGCTTATTTTTTGTTTTATAATTTCAAGTGGAATCTTGAATGACTGGCTTTTTCATAATAACCAAAAATAAGTGAGAATATGTAAGTGTAAACCTAAATAGTAATGAATTCGGCGTTATACAACTTACCTATTCAATTTGACTAATTATACAAACTTTTAGCCGCGCCCCTTTTTTCCCTACATGTTAAAAACATTTTTTTTTTTTAATTTAAATATGACCCCTCGAGGACAGTACCTTCTTTTTTAGATGACAGGTACCGTCATCTAAAAAAGTAGGTACCGTAACAACAAACAATTAAACTCACTTTCGCATTTATAATATAGATATTTTAAAATGTAATGACAATGCAAAAGAGTAAGTTATCACAAACCAAAATAAAATTAATATTCCTGGGTTCGTTTATTAAAGGTTTAAATAACGTATGAAGTCCAGTGTGTACTTACATATATAAAATATAGGTATAGCACTATCATGATACTGAATTACTGAATCAACGTGTGCTATTTAAGTCCAGCCAGCCTCGACACTGAGATGCGATCGATACCAATTCACAAGGACTCACTTACCACTGGATTAGAATTTTATGTGACACTCTTTTTTTGTGCGATGACGTATAGACGTAACATATGTATATATAAAATCTGCACTTATATAGGTAAGTACATTTTTTGAGTATTTCGATATTAATTTATCATTGTTTTTTGAAACTTTACTGTCTTTTTCAAAAATTCTTCACTAAATTATGGTACACTGATCTCGTGCCACCAAATATTTATTTTTAGAAAAGGATGGAACTGAATGCATATATCGGCAAATACCATGACCATGACCCGACATGATAAGTGTAAACGTAAGAGGGAAGCTTAATATTTAAAATATATTTATTATTATTATAACGCAATTTATAAGTTAGAAGTTGAAAAGTACCTTTTTATAATAGCATTTTGGTGTCAACATGAAGTATCAATGCGAACTGCGTTCTGCAGTCGTAGTTACAGTGAGTAAGTAAAGGATCAGCCTAAAGGTCAGGCTGTGACTGAGAGTTATCTATCAGTGACAGGCTTGACAGCTTAGGCTGAAAACCTAAGAAATTTTCTTTAAAGAAAATAAATTAGAATCGCTTCCACAGTTTTGTAATCCGTGAATTTTATAGACCGTGTATATTTTATAAGCGGCGGACAATGAAGAGCACTTGATACGTTCAATTAATGAAGAAATACCCGCATTTCCAATATCAAACCACCTACGTATTATTATTATCGCTTAACCACAACACCTGTTAGAGATTTCAATATAATATATTCAATTTCATACGTTTATGATTTAATGGATTTTGAGATATTTTCAGAAGTTTTAATTATTACGTTAGGCAGTAGACGCTTGTGTTATTTTATACTGCTATAATCTTCTAGACTAATAATTTTTTTGTCTAAAATGTTTATCCTCCCTTTTGTATGTATTTTGGTTTTACAAATCCTTATCCATGTGCGAATACACGTATTTTTATATTTTGGATTTCCTCCTTTTCAACATCAAAACATCATGACATCAGCCCAGCGTCTGCCTTAATATCAAAATTTCTGCTGATAATGAATTTATTTATCAAAGATATCTACAAACCAAGATAATACTGAAAAACCAATAGACATTTACTAAAAACTTACCAATAATTCTGTATTCTGTATAGCCATTTATTTCTGCTCCATAATAAATATTACTTAACAACAGTAAAAGTCAACTTACCGGGTGCTAAGCTGTATTGTCTTGTTCGCGAGACAAAGTTCTACAGAATAGTGAAAACCGTATATCGCAAAATTCAACAAACAAGAAGAAATTACGATATTAATTTTCGTGAAATAATATTTACCTACAGAAAGGTTGCTGCCCGCTTGCTTGCGTAGACGGCCGACTTCACAGCGGTGAGTCCATACCTATTGTTTTGGCCTGCGTGTTTCTGTTACTCGGCGAGTCGCTTTTTACGAACTACCCCACGCCAACATTGACTTGCCCCACTGATTAAGCGAGCGTGAGATAAGATGCCCTCCATTTGCAACGGATGTGGTGAGAACATTTCAACTCCATATTACATGGAGTGTACTAAATGTAATCATCTGTTCGACCTAGACTGCCTTAACATAACTAACGCCAATTTCGAGACATTTACCGATGAATTCAAGAAAAAGTGGTTATGTCCTGCATGTTTCTGTTCAAGGCCTAAGGTATGCGATACAAGTACGCCCATCCGAATTCTAAACAGCCCGTTCTCTACCAATAATGTAAACACAATTCGGGGAAGCCGCGCCAAACATCGCGAACAGCCAACCTCTGGAGATGAGGAGCCGCCTCTCTCAACACTTCTTAAAGAGATCCGCCTGCTGAGACAGGATGTATCACAGGTCAAGTCCCAACTAGCTTTGGTTTCCGCCACTTTCTCACAATCAATTGAGGATCTAAATAGAAAACTTGAGGCCAAGGACATATTAATAAAATCCTTAAAAGCTGAACTTCTCGACTTTGCAAATTCTCAGGAACAATATAATGTGCGAAACGAGGTAGAAATTATTGGACTACCCGAACAACCAAACGAAAATCTAATACATTTGGTCATGACTACTGCTAAGAAAATAGGCGTGGACCTCCAGGCCTCAGATATAGATAACGTGCACAGGGCTGGGCCGAAACGTAACCAACCTACTGACTCAGGGGAGTCCATGCCTAGACCACTTATTGCCAAGCTACTCCGAAAGGTAAAGCGAGACGAATTAATCTCTTCGGCCAAGGTGAGGAGAAACCTAACATGTGAAAACATTGTTACTGGAAGCAACCGAATTATCTATATCAATGAGCGGCTTTCGAAGGCGAACCGGCTGTTATTTCGTGACGCAAAGGCCCGAGCAAAAACGCATGGCATCAAATACTGTTGGATACGAAACGGCGCCATCTATATCCGGAAAGCTGCAAGCACCAATGAAAAGCACTATCCTGCAATTGCCATACGCTGCCATGATGACATCGAAAAACACGTCGGCCCGCTTCTACTCACAGACACTGGCTCCTCCGCATCCAAGTAACATCTCACACTGCAAGCTTGTACCTACGGATCGCACATGCAAATTTGTTAATCATCTTTCTACCCTGTGTGGTGCTTGCCGGGCTGTTGTGCCTGATGCAAGGACTCGCACTCTCCTTAACTTTTCTGCTTATTGTAACTCATTATACCCATCTCAAAAACCTGCATCCTCTCACGAACTCATGTGTCAATTAGAAAAATCTCAAACAAGGTGGCATCTGTATGATAAACACATTATATTTTTTACTAAACATCATAATCATCCACAATCATTGCAAACATAGTAGATTGTATAGACTCTTATAAAATTGACTGCCACGTAATAGAAGAAGCCGAAAAATGTGACACAGTACTAACAAATAGCTATAAGTTCAAAATACTAACATTAAACATAAGAAGTATCTCTAAAAATTTCAATAATTTACTAGTTGCTTTAAAACGTTTTCACGTGCAATTCGATGTAATCTGCTTGACAGAGTGTTGGTTGAACGAATTTTCCACTATACCTATGATCCCAGGTTATGTATCACACAGAACACACAATTACACTAATCAAAACGGTGGAGTAGTCGTATACACCAGAGACACTTGGACTGCCACGGTCTGGGAGCCGCCACTGAGCGAAGCGGACGGTTTATTTGTTGACATTTCCAAAATGGTTACAATACTTGTTGTATATCGCTCTCCATCCTTTCATAATCCAGATAGCTTCCTCTCCTCCTTAGACAAGAACCTAGACAATCTATCAGGCAAAAGTAACCTCATTCTCACTGGTGACTTAAACATAAACATAAGTCCTGAGGTCGCTGATAGCAAAACTGCGGAATACCTTTGCCTCACTGCTGAGCATGGATTGCTACCGGCAATAACTCAACCCACAAGAGGGACATCCATTCTGGACCACATCTTTGTCAGATCAACAAAGCCGGCCACAGGCGTAGTATGCAGAATGAATCTAACAGACCATGATCCTGTCATGGTGGGCCTAGACACGAATGGAAACAGGCAAACGCGACCAAGTCGTTTTTCGAGAAGAAGGGATGTCGCTTCCATAAAAAGTGAACTGGAGGACGTTGACTGGTTAAAGACGATGAATGGAGAAAATGTGGACGACGTAACTGATAATTTCATGGATGAACTTACCAAAATAATAAATAAGCACACTTCTGTAGTTAAAATCAGTCGATCAAAATATAACATCCAACCATGGATCACACCAGGCTTAATGCGATGTATGCGTCATAGGGACCGCCTACACTTGTTGGCAAGGGCAAATCCGGACAGTGCGACGGCAAGACTCGTCTACACCAGATACCGGAATTTCTATACCAATGTATTGCGGAAGGTAAAGAACGACTACGACAATAAAAAGTTATTGGAAAGTAAAAGTAATTCCAAAAAACTATGGCGATCCATAAAAGATATCTGCCATATTACCGAGAAGAGATCAGACCCAATAGAACTCCTTACCATGGAAGGAACCACCAACCCTAACCAGTCGCTTAACAAATGTAACAACTACTTCTGTAACGTCGGACAAAATCTCGCTGATGTGATTCTCCGAAGGATGGGAAAGGATGAAAACTATCTCACCACAAATCTCCGCCCAAAAGCGCCGCCTTTGAACTCCTTTTTCATGCGGCCTACTGACAATGCTGAAGTTGAATCATTGATTATGAATCTGCCTAATGATAAATCGCCAGGAATCGATGGACTTCATAACACATTTATAAAGCTAATTAAAAACCACATAGTCGAGCCATTGACTACCATTTACAATATGAGCCTGTCATCTGGTGTTTTCCCTAACATATGGAAGACTGCTGTAATCACACCTATTTACAAACACGGCCCTAAAGAGGAGCCTCATAGTTACCGCCCCATAGCTCTTCTAAATACTTTCGGTAAGCTGCTGGAAAAAATTTGTAATCTGCGACTCACTCAATACCTAGAGTCAAATCATCTGCTTGCGGAACGTCAATTCGGATTTCGATCGGAGAAATCTACCAATGATGCCGTTTCTCTTCTGACATCCAAAATTGCTGAACATCTCGACAAATCAAGACATTCAATTGGGGTCTTTCTGGATCTTGCAAAGGCCTTCGACACTGTTTCCGTCCCGATTCTACTCAGAAAACTGGAGAACATCGGTATAAGAGGCACAGCTTTGGACTGGTTCAAAAGTTATCTCACGGGGCGGAGGCAGTGTGTTAGGGTCAGCGAGCGCCTCAGTGTATATGAAGACATTCGTTTTGGGGTCCCTCAGGGCAGTATACTGGGACCTTCCTTGTTCATACTATACATGAATGACATCCACTCCTTGCCAATAAAAGGAGCCGACATAATTTGCTACGCAGACGACACGGCGCTGATCTTCAGTGGTTCGGACTGGGACGAGGTTGTGGTGGGGGCGGAGAGGGGCTTAGCGGTGGCACACGACTGGCTAACTAGGAACCTCCTAACTTTGAATGCAAAAAAAACACAATACATTTGTTTCCACAAGACTGCTGCATCTGCTCCGCCCCCTCAAATTAACTTGAGGCTCCACTCCTGTGGTGCTGTGGGTAATGTTTGCGACTGCGAGACTCTTCAAAGGGCTGAGGTTGTCAGATACCTGGGTGTACGAGTGGACCAAAAACTTGACTTTCAACATCATATAACAACACTTTGTAATCTTATCAGGAGGACCGCGATAGTTATGAAACAGCTGCGTAATGTTGCCTCTCCAGAACTGCTTAAAATTACATACCTCGCCCTATGTCAATCTCTGCTAACATACTGCTTACCTAGCTGGGGTGGCGTCGCCAAGACTCGCATGCTGCAGGTTGAGCGAGCTCAGCGCTGTGTGCTCAAAGTGATGCTAAAAAAGCCACGACGCTACTCAACCGCGAAGCTGTACTCTGATGCTGATGTCTTAAGCGTTCGAAAACTTTTTGTTCTGGCCTCGGTTCCCCCAGTTCACCTGAAAACACTACGATCGAAAGAATACGAGAGCCTAACCAAGAAACGAGTCTTCAAGCTGCCGTTACCAGTTGCGAAGTCAACATTTGGAAGACGCTTTAGCCCATTTTTGCCCGTCCACATTTACAACAATGTGATGGACTTGTTTCCAATGAAATCCTGCTCGGTGGCGGAATTGAAAATCAAACTTAGGTCCTGGTTAGCAGAGCT
Source organism: Synanthedon andrenaeformis (assembly GCA_936446665.2). Taxonomy (NCBI): domain Eukaryota; kingdom Metazoa; phylum Arthropoda; class Insecta; order Lepidoptera; family Sesiidae; genus Synanthedon; species Synanthedon andrenaeformis. The sequence goes on along the minus strand of OW387781.2, from coordinate 2,515,282 downwards.
CTCCTACGACTCCACCGAAACACTGCTAACTCACAAACACTAATTCACATAAAATAAAATACATCACACGCACACGCACGGATAACTGCTAACAAACACTAAATTACATAAAAAAAAAAAACATCAAAGGCACGCACACTGGTACAAAGGACATAATAAGCATAGCACGATTCAGATACTTTTGCTAGATAAGTCCCTTGTTTCGAATTGTAATTCATAGTACGGGACCCCACGATACAGGCATGCCTAGTGTGGGGACCGGGGTTTTGTTCTTAAAATTGTAAATCTTGTGAAATAAATTATTTGAATTTGAATTTGAATTTGAATAATAAAAGTAGGTATACCATCTTCATAAACAACTTCCATTTCTATTTTTTTTTTTAGTGTATTATTTTACACAAAATTATTCCACCGTGTAGATTACACTGATTAACTCATGTCTGTAAACTTCAATTAATAATTAATAAATTAAAAAAGAAATAATTTAATTTTTATAATTTATATAAGAAAATGAATCCCTAAATGGGTTATGCAAAGCGTGAATCTAATCTTTATGAAAATTTTTAAATATTCGATAGCCGTGCGAAACCGGGGGCGGTTTGTTAGTGATAAAATCCATGAATTTCGAAAAACACCTTCAATTTTATTTACTCAAATTTCAATTAACGCAAAATCGAAGTGTATGGAGATTGACAGTGAATGATAAGGGCCCATTATCCGTTGTGGTTTTTCTACTGTCAATTATTGTTAATTGATCGTATTGTACGTAATCCACTCAGTAAGAACCTCTCTACCCTGTAAGTTAACCAGAAGGCCAATCGGGGTTTGTGCCGTGTATCTTGCTAGGCAGTAAGATTAAAATTGTATTTTTTATGTATCTATATCAATAAATAAATTGACGTGTCTGTTTGCATTGTCAAAATTGCCTTCTTTTTTAATAAAAAATAATAATATTTCAATTCATTTTTCAATCTCATTCTGTAAGAAATGTATGGAAGTATTTTTTTGCGATTTTTCACGTTTCTAGTACTCTAACCTCAGTTGGTTCGATAGGGTCAATTGATCCTTATAAGTACCAGATTCAAACAAAACGTGAAAATTGTCCTTTTCCCAAAATATTTGAATGCCGATGTACATAACTATTAAAATTATGGATTGTCTCCTAAGGAAGTTTTGTTCTAGCTATAGTGGTTTAGGTAGCTGCCTTACTGACCAGTCTCAAATTGACACCCTATATCGGGCGTTCCAGACCACCCGTCCAGCCTTGTTATTCGGAAGAGTTTCAAAAAAAATCAAAACAAAAAAACACGTATAAAATATTTTTTGAAACTCTATCCAACCATACTAAAAACGCCCCCCAACCCCTACCCCCTGAGGGGTAGGGGGTGCAACTTCAAAAAATCAAATGGGAACCCCTATTTTTTGTTACAGATTCGGATTCGTCAGAAAAAAGACAAACTTTTTGGCTAGTATAATGTATGGAAGCGTCCGCAGCCAGTGGCCAAGTGTGCGGCCGCAATTAGTTGCCCATAGGCCCAATTGGCGACAGCGCTTAAATTGTAAACGCGACAGTCTTTAGAATTTTAATCGTCTACAGTCTACACTGTACAGTCAGTTTTTCTATTTTAACAAATGGCTGCCGACTTTAAATGGAGGAAAATAAAAATGTTATTCGATATCCTGTTTGAAAAGTCAATGTTGTTGCAGTTCAGTATTCATGATATTCAAATTTAACCTACAACGTAAGAAAAGCGAACGGTTATGGAAATTTCGAACTGCTACTGAACTTTCCCAAACCAACTTATCTTAAACTAGTCAATTATATTAAAGAAATATTGTGCGTCAACCGTTGAATGAACTGCGTCTCGGATTGATCGGCAACTCTAAGGAGACATTCCCCGTTTCCCCATACCACAAACCGTTCCCCTCAGTGGCCTCATAGCGACCCTGCATTAATTTGAGCATATTTCATGGCGTCTACAAACGCTCAAATATTTATCTTTGGTGAGATTCATTAGAGCCATGTAAGAATTTTTTTATGATAAAATTTGACAGACAGGCAGACTACGCTTCATTTCTCTTCTGCCATCTACCTCTGCCTTACTTCTGGCAAGCTATGTATGTTACATACATACAAAGTAATTTCTGTGAGTCAATTTCTAAAAAAAACGTTTTCAATTCGATTCTTTGATATTTTTTGATTTTACTACTCCAGCAAAAGGAATTTAATGCTTCTGTACTATGTTCATGAAATGTTTGTTTCTTTCTATGGATTACTTTTTGATCGCCTTGGTTATATAATATTTACGTAGGTATATTAATCAGTTGTCTAGCAGTAATAGTACAAGCTCTGCTTAGTTTGGGTCTAGACGTCACTGTGTGTCATGGTCTAATAAAAATAAATAAATAGAATAAACAAATAGGCTGGATAGATCATACTTCGTACTGTAACTGCTGTAGATAAATTAAAATACTTGCGCTTATAAAGATTATTTTTAATAAATGAAAATAAATTTCCATATACGTATTACGTGTCATTTTTGCATCAAATTGTTATTTGCTGATGTGCAAAATGAACAATCCATTTTAATGAATATTATAAATGCGAAAGTAACTCTGTCTGTCTGTCTGTCTGTCTGCTACCTTTTCACGCCTTAACTACTCAACCGATCATCATGAAATTTTGCATACACGTTGTCAGGGATACAAGAAAAAGACATAGGGTACCTTTCATCCAAAAAAGTACTATTCCCGAGTGTTCGTTTAAAAATATAAAGAATTGAGCCCCACTGTCGCGTGGCGGCGCCACCGTCGTCACAGCGATACATACTCACTTATTTTCTTTTTCAAGGCGGACGAAGTCGCGGGAACCAGCTAGTTGTTTATAAAGTGCAAATACTATCAATTTATATTTTTAAAGCTAAATAATGAAATTAATTAATTTTAATATTAGCTTATAGAAGGTATTTACATTTTACATATTATTATATGTAGATACCATAAAGTAGACTGTCTATTGACCGCTAAGCAAGCCGTTTATCATACCAAAAAATTATATGTATCAAAATTATCAAAATTATTTACTCTTCACAAATGGGCCAGAAACGGGAACGATTTAAGTATGACGACTGTGTAGAATTTTATACCTATAACCTTTTTAAACAACTCCCTAAAAATAAAAAGTAAAGTTATTAACTGGCACAAACTGATCAACATCATAATACTGGCTGTCCGAAACAATTGAATTCCAATTTGGAAGTGACTCATTCGAAATTATAAACTTTAAATCTGCCTGTTCGCGTTCGTATTTTAAAATCCGCGCACAATTTAAATTCAGGTCATTGTAACCCCGGTTAACTTCGGATTAAGTAAAATTGCATTTTATTTGCCGCACAATAAATAGAATAGACAGTTTATAATATATATATTTTTAATTTTCAAGTATTTATTTGAAAGGAACACATAAAACAAAGAAAATATACAGAGTAGATATAATAGTATATTTTAATGTAATTTTATTGCAAAAGAAATTCACTAATCGCCACTGCAGGAACATTTCTTGTTGGATATAATGAGAATAGACGGACTATATTTAGTAAATCTATTTCCGCTCTTTCTTGACTCTTATTTTTTTATGTAGTCGTCAGACAGGCTGACGGCCCACTAGACGGTATAGGTGGTTACCTTAATCTATTAATAAAAGCAACGCTAAAAGTGCTGCAAACCCTCTGCAGCACTTTTAGCGTTAATATTAAAGTCACTTCATAGGATTAGGGAGGGATAGAGAAATGGGTTCTGGCATAACTTACTCACTCATAGAAACACAAAAGGGCACAAGCTATTATTTCAGGGCGGATTTCTGAACCATGCAGAAATCAGGCAGGCCTACAGGGTGTTCAAAGAGATCTAAATTCATTTCCAAGTTGGACCTGCTGGGAATCCTTAAGAGTACTAAGGCACTCCATACGACCATACGACCAATGAGTTTGTCGAATATATTATTATCATATATCAACTTACGAGTCTTTTTTTATTACTTACTCTCATGACAGGACAAGTATTTGTTATTAGTGATCGTTGCTATGTGCTAATTGTACAGTCCAATGGTACTAGAGCAGCTACATAAACTTGAATCATAGTTAAGAAATCAATATATTGAATTATTCACATTTGGACGATACCCACTGGTATCAAAGTTAAAAATAATTCACCGACCAAACTAAAAAAGTTTATCCCAAAAAGTAATATATTGGGACAGACAGGTAAGCTTATTTATGTAAATGAACCAGGGATGTTTGGAGGTCGTTTCAAAAGCTTTTTGTTTATAGGAGAATATATGTTTGAGCGCTCTTTAAAATAACAGCAAATTTTGTAGTTAAATGAGATTTAAATAAGATTATTTGTGTCTCCCATAAATCTGGATCATTGTCTCCTATATTCTATACTATCTTTTACTATTCTATACCTCCTCTGGAATATAAGATCTAATAAAGTTTTTATTGTATAACTTAATTTAAGTTAATTTACCTATTAGTTAAATTATTGCAAAGTTAAAGAATAATTCAATATGTGTGTCTATGAGAAACAGTGTATGAAAAAGTATATCATTCACACATAGATACTTATACTATACATATAAATATCTGACTTGTCTGACACTAGATTGATATTCTATAACTAGACGAAATTTTCCTTATGCAGGTTGTTATTATCCTTATTGAGCGTAATGTTCACCAACTATTTATTTTATCTACCTATTCAAAACAGATAAGTAATCGGCTAACACGTGTCACGATATTTTTTTTTAAATGTTAACTCCCTGTCTATTGAAATTATAACAAACATAATGTCTTTATTATTTCGACACGTTTGGTCTAGTGGCTAGTAACCCTTAGCTGTTAACCAAACGGTCGCGGGTTCGAATTCCGTTAGGGGCAAATGTTTATGTGTTAACATTTTACCTTTGCACCTGAGGAGGTTTTGTATGTATTTACCAAAAAAAAGTAATCTATGTAAATTTTAGTATATCAACTGTCTCGTATCCATAATACAAGCATTAGTTGCTTAGTGTGAAACTAGATGGTGCTGTGTGAAGTGTGTGAAGATATTTATTTATTAATATTTTATTTAAAAAATAAAATTCAGGATTTATTTTTTATTTTATTTATTTATTTATTACTATTTTATTTAAAAAATAAAATTCAGGATATTGTTACAACAATATCCTGAACAATTCAGGATAGAACAAGTAGGTACAACAGTATAGAATAATAAACTATTGCATCCCTTACTCACGCAACAAAACATATCGGCACACTTGCTTTTCACGCAGTTTTTCATGTGCTGATAGCACGCCTAGTGCTTTCTTATCTTATAGTCTGACCATTGAAATTATAAATGCAAAAGTTTGTAAGTTGAGGATGTATGGATGTTGATGAAATTTGGCACACATTATAGTTCATTATACCTGGATTAACATGGAGGATACTTTTTTCCAGGAAAAATGTTAGGTTCCCGAGAGATTGCATAAAATTTTGGTAGTTTCTGCAGCCAGACCAGAGCCAGAGGAGCTTAAGATTACAGAACGCAGTGTTTCCAGCTAAAATCTATACATATAATTAAATCGTAAACGAGCCGTGTCTGTACATCCACATGTTTGTTCACGATGAACTCCTAAACTACTGAACCGATTTTGATAAAATTACGAATTATGTATAATTTGGTCCAACTTAAAAGATGGGATATCCAAATTGCATCCCAGGCGAAGCCGGGAGCGGGTCACTAGTTATATATTAGTATTTTGAAAAAAAAAGTGTACCTACACGTTGTATTTACCTACGAGATCAAAAAAAATTTTTTTTTAGTATTTTTGTCTGTTTATCTGTGTACACTAGTCTCAGAAAAGGTTTAACCGATTTGAATGCAGTTTTTACTAATATATTAATGATTACCCGCATTAAACTATATGACACTTTTTATCCTGGAAAAATATTAGGTTTCTGTTTTATTTTCAAAAAACGAACTACAGTGCGTACGAAGTTGCGGGCATCAGCTAGTTTTAGAGTACTTACCTATAAATATTAAAAATGCATAAAGTGTAATGCATATATTGTTTACATTTGCCATTAAGTAATAAAACCTGATCAATTGCGCAATACTAACCATTATTCTGCTTATAAAAGCAAACCAGTTATAAAACTACAAAATAAATGTTTCCTCGTCCCACCATAGTTTCACGGCATCGACTTTGGGTTGGAACGTCGATGTTTCACGGTCACCCGCCCCGCTTCATATACATTTGCACATGCTCTGTCCCTCTCTAAGCTCTTGCGCAAGAAAAGGACGCAACTATAGCAACGTTATTGTGTGCGCAAAGGCAACATACGCGTACATGCACAAACACATTAAGTATCTACCCTATCTACCTCACTACTTCACTTCGTTATCGAGTTAGTTAGATAAGGTTATGTCTGTAAATTTTGATAACTCATTGCATATTTTTATTATCGAGACTTTTTATGTTTTAAAACACAAATATACGCCATCGCCGGCACCAACTATCAATTGAATAGCGCGAGCATGACCTTCTAACAACATTTTAGATAACGGTTAGATCGGTTAGTATACACCAAGGCGTCGTCGAGAGTGTGCGTTGAAAATGTCAACAACAGAAAAGGAAACGTCTGGTATTTGGGACGAATTGACGAGTCCTGTTAATGTAGTACTAGTGCTGATTATAGTGTACCTAGTATATAAGATAATAAAGGCTAAGAACGATGATGTTGCTTACACACCGCCGCCGCCGCCGATGCCAAAGATGAGGAAGGATCTGACAGTAGCCGAGATAAAGAATTACGATGGAACTCAAGCCGACGGAAGAGTTTTGTTGGCTGTGAACGGGACTATTTTTGATGTTACCAAAGGGAAAAGGTTTTATGGACCGGGTAAGCCGTTTTTAATTTATTCAAATAATTAAAATTGAAATGTCCGTTTATCAAAGTATTATTTACTTGATACTTGTAAAATAAAAAAAATAATATTTTGTCCGATTTTTGATGGGACAGATAACTGATAATATAAGGAGTAACTTAGGGTACCAACTTTTACTATACAAAAATATAAAAAAAATATTACTTAATTATTTTTATTTGCTATGTTTTATAATCTTATAATAGGTACAATTGTTATTGCATTTTTAATATATACCCACGTCCACATATTTTTTTAAGTGAAGATCGACAGACAAGCTGATGGTAGGGATAGGAAAACATTCAACAAACAAGCGGTTTAAAAACCCCACTTTCTTTTTATTAGACATAGTTCAGATCATATAATATCATTTAAAAACTCCACCAGAAAAATAGGTTGGTGACCAATTAGCACATTAATTATGGGGCAAAGTTCAATGTTCTGTTCTAGCAAAAAAAATTCAAGGCGCTTAGTCACATCAATAGTGACATTACAATAATTATTTTGCTTATCATTGTCATAAAGGTTAATGCAATAGTCATATAATTGTTAGAATACGATTTCGTTGCAGTTCTTTGGTTCTTATTGAACGTCTATTCAGTTTTACTTCTTGAATATATTTTATGAGAATCTATATAATTATACAAAATAAAAATGTTAAGTTGGGTTAGGTTAGGTCTCGAGTTTTTGAAATATACACAATATTTCAAAAACTCGAGAATGGGCAGACCCATTTTTATTCGGTTTTCACGTTTTCACATATGGAAAGAAAGATAAACGGGCAAGGTGTGTACTTATATCAAGAGCCGCAGTCACTGCAATTACAGAAATCATACTAATATTTTAAATACGCGAGTTTGTGAGGATTGATGTAGAGATGTTTGTTACTCTCACGCAAAATAGCTTACCTTGGAAATTTGGCTTTTATTACCTGGATTAACATAATAATAATTATAGGATTCTTTAAATCATGGAAAAATGTTAGGTTCCCTAGGGGTCGTCCAAAAATATAAAACTTGGGCGCCATTTTTTTTAAATATTTTTAGATTAAAAAAAATCACTGTTTACATTGGCGGCGCCACTGTCATTTCAGTGGTAAAGATGTCAGGCGTTATATCAGGTTTTATATTTTTCATTTTACAACGCGGTGAAGTCGCGGGCACCAGCTAATAATCTAGATGTAATTACATATTAAATTGTTTACATAATTTCTTGTGTACTGCTAAACCCAAAGGGAGTTCTAATTAATCATTAAATTTAATCATTAAATTGGTCACTAGATATATTATAATAAACTTAGATCAGGTAGGTACCCAATGTGGATGATAAATTGCCGTCGTTATAATATCTGTTAGTAGTAGTGGAAGAGAACACAACGTTTCACAATGTAAAACTTGGCAGCCAAATTGACGACAGTGACCAGCCTCAGAAGCCTACCTAATATGAAATAACAGCGCGTGCGCTGTTGTGTTTTAGTAAGTGAGCAATAACAATAAGTAGCTGTCAAAGTTCATTTTAGTATATTTTCCTTATTTCATTACTTATTCTTTATCCTCTGTATCAAGGTGGGCAGCGGACTAGCAACCTTCATCTAGTCAAAGTTGCCAGTGTTTTCGCTAGTTGAAAGTGCCATAATATTATTTTTTCTAAAATATTATATACTAAAAATTAATCATTTAAGTATTTTAACGTTATTTTTAACGCGGGACGCATAAAGTTTGACGTGTGTGTCTATGAATGTGTGTATGGGTGTATTATGTTTGTCTATGTATGTTATGTGTCTATGGAATCGTAGCTCCCAAACGGATGGACAGATTTTGACCCGTTTTTTGTTTTGTTTGAAAGCTGAAATTGAAATGATTCTTAGATTTCGTTTATGAAACTTTAATTCAGGCGTTTGAAGATTATCAGCCCATTTCATAGTTGACGAAGGGATTTCAATAATCTCAACATGTTCGATTGATGTGAAATTTGGTATACTTTTACTTCGATGGTTTTTCCATGACTTGCTAACCTTGATCTGATGCTGCAGCATCAAGTAGTCTGCGAGACACCCAACTCCTCAGCAATAGCATAGCGTGTTAATTGTTTATGTTAACATTTTACCTTTGTACCTGAGTCATTGATGTTTGTATCTATAAATGTATGTATTTACAAAAAAAGTTATCTATGTAGTATATCAACTGCCTGGTATCCATAACACAAGCCTATAGTTGCTTAATTTGGTACTAGATGGTGCTGTGTGAAATGTGTGAAGATATTTATTTATTATTTATTTGTTTAATGAATGAAGGCGTCGTCCTGGTTTTGATTCGCTTCCAGGGCCAATTTGAAAATGAACTTTTCAAAGTTGGCTCGGAAAGTTTTTGTAATGGCAGGGCACACTGCTTTTTTTTAATTTATTTTATTGAAACACAGTCGTAACGAGTTTCTAAGCCATAAACTGGACAACTTGCCTCACAGCAATAACCACCCTCTCACAGGAGACCATCATAACTGCAAACTGTATTGCTATTGTAATTCAGTGCTGTTGTCTATTACCTATTCATTCCTAATCCAATATATTTAATCCTATTAAGGCTTGTGTTAATAGACGACGGTAGCCACCTACCATTCGAGTCTTGTCTGCACTATTAATAAGTAATATGTTTACTGCACTGGGTATGTGAACATGAGTGATGTGTCAAGCAACTTGTTTGATAACAACCTCATACGCATGTGAAAGTTATCTATTGTTTTGTATTGTCTACTTTTGTTTTGTATTGCCACGACACAAATAAATTGAATACTCGAATAGTTAAGAGAAATTTTTGAATAGGAAGAAATGATTGTATCACTCACAGTTTAAATACTAATACGTGTTATTTAGGAAAAAGTAGCGCACCTTTTCTGCGTTAAACTAGGAAACATATTCTGATGAAATTTGTAATATATTCGATGTGCCCTGGCTTTGCACGGATGGAACTTATTTTTGCAAATTATACACACAAACCTTCCTCGTTTGTCGATCTTTCCGTTAGTGAAAACCAAATCAAAATCCGTTGGGTAGTTTAGAAGATAGCGGGGAAACAGATGAAAGCGGACAAAAACTAATATTTATGTCCATGTGAAATGTTACAAAGTACCCATGATTTAAAAGTATTTGCAGAGAAAGTATTTAGCATTTCTAATATTACTAATTATGTTTATATATTTGGGTACAGTTTATAAAACTAAAACCAGTTCCTATTATAGCATAACATTTAAAGGTCTTTAAATAATTAAAAATAAATTAAATTTACTTTCAGGCGGTCCTTACGCAGCGTTTGCAGGCAAGGACGCAACGCGTGGTCTAGCTACAGGACAGGTTGCTGCTTCAGACAAGGAATGGGATGACGTGAGCGATTTAACTCCTGATGAAATCAACGAAGCCAAAGAATGGGAGAACCAGTTCAGAGGTTTGTCAATAATTTTATTTGTTTAATCTTAATCGCAATTTTATTTTCCGTGTTTTGAAATGGTTAAGCATTATAAATGAACATGGTGGGATTACAGCTATTTAATAGTAACTTACTTTAACTTGAATATGGCAAGTTTGATCTTTTTTTTTTTCAATTCAATTCATTTATTGCTACACCATAATGTATATACAAAGATGTTAAAAAATATATAAAAGACTTTCAAATGAATAAGTATTTCGCTTGGGCTGAGCAACTTTTATATCTTTTATTCTGTGGCCCCCTCGTCTAATTTTGAGGGAGGATAAGGTACTCATCTACCTTAACCTTCTTCTACCCCCAAAACTCTTCATACGGCACCAAAGTTTGTTTGTAATTACTCGCTCTTATATTATCTCTTACTAATTTGGTTATTACGCATTTTTCAGAAAAATACGACATAGTCGGCAGATTATTGAAGCCCGGCGAGACTCCTAACAAATACAGCGACGACGAAACTGAAGAGAAAAAGTCGCAATAAGGGTTGTGTTATTAAATGTGTATGCTCATATATTTTTTGACAAGTTATTAATGGTGAATAAATGTTTTATAGGGTAATTTCTACTTTTATTTTATTACGGAATAATGCCCAAAAGAGGAAGTAGATAATAATAATAATAATATTCATAAAAATAAAAAGGTTCTATAAGTGTTTAAAAGTTCTAGAAAATATAACTATAATTTCAGTCCCATTTTTCATTTATATTGAAGATATCTTGGTGTTATTCGCCGGAGAGACTTTAGTCTGGTTTTAGAAAATAACTTCATGTTACAAAATAATATTACAAGAAATGTTATGTGACATTCTATCTCTAAAAAATAAAAATAAAATTGCCTAGAAGGCATTTCTAGAAAAATATTTCTAACTTTTAAATTTTAATTTTTGAGAAAGTTATAGGTAGGTACATCTAGAAAAACCACATTTGAATTTTCCAGCGATCCACTGGAAGAAGATATATTGAATTTTAAAAATTGAATTTCACCCACATTTCACTGAGCTATCTACTGGCGCTACTTGAGTATTCTGACGATTTATTTCTATTCAAATTTTACAAGTCTTTTCTGGGCGGAGTGTGTCGTCACAATTATTGTCAAGTTCATATTTTACTAATATAATTTCTATCTAGCAGTATCCTTGCTACAAATAGCAATTGATGTGACTCATTAGTGTTTTTAAAATCATTAAACTATTAGACTTGAATGAACGAAATCAGAGCACTGTGCTAACAATCATTCTTGTTGTTTGACGAATGGTTAATGGTTAAGGTGCTTGCCTTTGCGCTCTGACTCAGGGGTCCCGCGTTCGATTCCCGGCAGGGCCAACTTTGGAACTTTTCATAGTTGCTCTTGTGCAACTTGTCTAGCAAGTGACGTAAACACCGTGCCACTTAAGCACACTACATTTCGCAATCATAAATTGGGAAAGCCCATCTGGCGGCACTGACCACCTACCATCAATTAGACAGTAGACTGTCAACCTGTATAACATATCATAATGCTTACTTACTTTAAAAAAAAACTAGACAAGTTGGTTAAACTATAATTGAATGAGAACATGTTATGTCCTGAACAAACTTGTAAAAACTTGTTTTAAAGTACCTTTTTCGCTTATTTATTTACAAACTCGCTTCTTTTTTCAATATGTGCTCACAGGAGACGGTTTCCACTCTTTTTATTAAAAAAAAAAAGTTTTAATTTATTTGATGCCATCTATTGACAGTTTCAAATAATTACACTCGTTAAACTAAGAGTAGGAGTTATCGTATTTACTTGCGATGAGGTCCAAAGAAATTTGTATAAGAACACCCATTAACACTTATAAACCCATTAAATACCAAATGGAAATTCCAGTCAACTCCCCTGGACATCATTACAGAGTTTGTCTGAACATAACCTGCAAATGTAATCTATTTACTTAACATTAACATCACACAAATACGTCTGATTGAGTATGTCGTCCATTGGATTAATCCTCTTAAGCAGCACAATAATAACAATAAACAGTGAAGGAACTTCTCGAATTAACTATTATAATAATTATAAGGTATGTGTAAGGCTTTACACTTTTGATATAATTTTGTACATAATTGTTTATTCATCAGAATACAAAATATACAATTATACTGGACAGCAAGTAAATCGGGCTACCCGGTTAAATTTCATTTAAATTAAAACTTATGATACTTTATTTTTAAAATATTGCAAAAGTTTAATATTTAAACAGTAGTGACTCACAAATATAGGTATATATTAGACAGAAATTAAATTGTCTTTATAATGAGATCAAATCTCAAATATTTGTGATATGTTTATTAAAAAATAATGAAAAATATAAAGCTTTATTATTTTCTGTAATAACTTATAATTTATAATAATAATTTATTAGAAATTGTTGATTTCTGTTTTTCTTGTATGTTTGTATATGTATAATATGTAGCGAGATATTGTCGGTCTTACCACAAAAACATTAAACACAATTTAAACAGGCGTTGAACGCGTGTTTAAATAAAACTTTACTACAAAACACTATAGCTAGGCATTATTTAGGGTTAGACCAACACCTTAGTAGTAGGTGTTGGTTAGACAATGCTTAAGCATTATTTAAATTTAAACACCGCCAGACGCTAGTTTAACGAGTGTCTATCTAGTTAGCGGCTTCTCTTCCTTGGATGTGTTCTGTCAAATTTGTAATCGTTTTGCGTAATATTAAAGATTTCTTTTGATTTTTGAAATGACTATGAATATTTTAAATTTAATCCAATAATATCAACGACATGTTTAAAAACGAAACGCTATGAACTATAAAATTTATGAAAATATGAATATTAAATTAACAAATTAAACTTGACATTTACAATTATGCCAGTGTCAGTTACGTTCCATTATGTTTATGCGCAATGGAACGTAACTGACAATGGCGTTTTGGTTTTGGTTTTTGGTATAACAAAATTTTATAAATAATCTAACGTATTTGTTGTAATTTATGCCTTATTCCAATCTTATAATTTGCTTATATCATTAATATAGTTCGTAATAATAGCTTGTGAAAACCAAAATTCATCTTTATACGCCTATCAGATCTGCGTAAAATGAAAACGGCACGAATGAATGAATGAATGTTTGCCAGTTCACGTACTTTAACACTGGCTTACAAAAACAAGTGCTAAATAAGGTTTTGTGGTAGGGACATTTTAAACGCTCGCTAAACGATGTTTAAATAGTTTGACATTGTCTAAGTAAACACGTGATTAAACAGTGTTTATTTATTTTTTTGTAGTAAGACCGTGTATGTTTCCCTTATATATTGTTCGATTTGTTGATATTGTTCGCGAATCAGCATTTTTAACGATCCGGCATCACTAATTAGAATGTGAAATTGCCAGTACCGCTAGCCTTAATGCCGTCCTTTATCACAAAGAAAACACAAGTAAAAGTAACGGCAATTTCTTTTAATTGTCCCTTCACATTCCAATGTGAATTTTTCGCCGTACCTTCCCAAAGTTTATGGCTGACCTAATCGTAACATCAATTAACTTTAAAATTGCAGTTTATATTCTGTTATCAATTATAATAGTGTCATTATATTGTCCGGGCTATAACGTGTCCCGTGTTAATGTTTATTGTGTCTGTAAGGCTTATTGATGACCGAGGATTTAAATTGTTAATGGTTGTTGATTTTAACATAAGATTGGATTACCTTTCGCAATTTAAGCCAATGTGACATTTGCATTTGTTTTAAGTAAAAAGTGTATAAATCTTTATTATTTGCCATAATAAACCTTAATAGATATTAAGTGAAAAATATATTTGGAAGTAGGTCAATAGTGGGAATATTCAGACTTTGAAATAGTGTGTTATTTGATATTTATTGGAATTTACTCCTTAAGAATATTGGAGTTATTGGAGTTTACTCCTTATATAATATATATATATACACACACCGGCATATTTAGCGGAACATAAAATAAAGGTTTGATATCAGTATCATATAAGGTTGCTGGCTGGTTTATACGTCATTTAATTTAAAAAGAAATATTTTCAAATTAAGAAAACAACTGTACATCACATTTTATGCAATTGTTTTAATTTTATTCAAATACACCTTATCTGGAGCGAACTTCGAGTATTTCTTCCTTCTGAGTTTGATTTAAAATTTCATTGAAATACTGTTTTTTGTTATTTTTTTTTAATCGCGTATCTTTCTGGAGTTGAGGACTGAATTATGCCTGACTTAGCCCCAACGGAGATTGCCAAGGCACTCGAAATGCGAAGAAATGGTCAAACCTACAGAGTGATATCCAGAGATCTTCGTCGACCAGTTTCAACGATCCATCGCAGTATCCGACGGTTCAGGGAGACCGGTACTTATGTGAGAAGAGCAGGACAAGGCAGAAAAAGACGCACTTCGAGTAGAGATGATCGTTTCATTCGGCTTCGTGTACGTAGGAACCCCCGTTTGACGGCCGTCCAAGCCCGACATGAGTTAGAAGCAGTGCGGGGTGTAACCGTAAGTGAGCGTACGGTACGAAGAAGGTTCGAAGAAGCTGGTTTGGGTTCATTTGTGCCCGCCAAGGCTCCAAGGCTCGAGGTAAATCATCGTAGAAACAGGTTAACTTTTGCTCAGGAACATCGACTTTGGAACGCGGACCAATGGAGTAAGGTATTGTTTAGTGATGAGTGCAGAATTCTCTTAAATCAAATTGACGGCAGGCAAAGAATATACAGACGCAAAGGAGAACGATACATTCAGACATATTTTGAAACTACAATTGCATACGGTGGTGGATCAATAATGGTTTGGGCGGGCATTTGTTTGGGAGCTCGCACAGACTTAGTAGTGATTGACAGAGGGAGTCTGACTGCAGACCGCTATATCAGAGAAGTTTTAGAAGAAAATGTCGTACCGTTTGCCCCATATATCGGTGACGATTTTGTTTTTATGCAGGATAATGCTCGGCCGCATACCGCTCGGGTAACTCAAGCTTATCTTAATTATATGAATATCACTGTTATGGAGTGGCCGGCGAGATCACCGGATATGAACCCAATAGAGCACGTTTGGGACTTGCTGAAAAGAAAAGTTAAGTCCAGAATTCCAGCTCCTGCCAACGTGGGTGAACTGCGAATCGCCGTAGTTGAGGAATGGCGGAGACTATCCCAGGAGACCATCGATAACATCATTCTCAGTATGCCTAGACGGGTAGAAACTTTAATAAGAGCACGTGGAGGAAATACGCGATATTAATCACCATTTTTCTAATTTAATTAATTGTTATTTTAATATTAATTCACATTTCCCGGTTACATGAAAAGTTCAAAAATGTACCATTTTTCACAAATAGCCTTTACTCGCAAAATCTGTTCTTAATGTGATCTCATTTTAAGTAAAACAAATGAAACTTTAAATAACAAAAGAAGTGTAGTAAATAAAACCATATTTTTTTTAATTATGGACCTTTTTTTTGTGTTCCGCTAAATATGCCGGTGTGTTTATATATATATAAAAGTCCGTGGTATGAAAATTTATGGGAGTAAAATCAAAATTGTCACACGAATGCGTTATGTTATGCGTTATAGTTATGTTCACTGTTTTTGAATATTTTAGAATATCTGAAGTTTCAGAGATATTGCGCCATCTACACATAACAATATTATTTTAAAAAAGAACAATGTTGTTCTTTCGGCGTGTTCGAATTATTGGGAAAATTTAAATTTTATAATCGTTCGTAAGGAGTAAACTCTTGTCGTGTGTCGGAGCTGACACAATTTGTTTTATTATTTTATATTCTTATTGATTTTTTAAAGAAATTTTAATCGCTTTACGATCATAAGATCTCCTTGCTATCCTTTTGCGATACAAAAATAATTGGTTCATTATATAATAATACTATCAGGTTAACTATATTATTATGTTGAACGGTATGGTTCTTATTCATAATTTATGAAAATCTGTTTAGGCTTTACCTAGTTAACGAAGGTATTCTAACTTCCACTAACTTTCACGGGTTCGATTGATGTGAAATTTGGTATACTATTAGTTCAGTGGCATTTCAGGTATCAGATAACCTTGACCTGATGCTGCAGCATCAATTAGTCTGCGGATTTTCCAACTCATTGGCAACTTACATCATATATAGTGTGTTTGATCTCAATAGAAAGTCGACGGTTAATTCTTAACAAAAATAACACTGTAGCCAAAAAATGCGATGCATGAATTCAATTTGTATTTCATTTTCAAACATAAAAAAAATCAAATAGGACCAACTGGATTACGTTAAAGAGTAAATAATGTTGAGACCGCTTCAAAATAGTTGTTAACTGTTTAACGTCAAAATGAAAAGTTGAGTTATGCAAACTTTTAATGGGGAAACCGACTCGACAGCTAGTTTTGGCAAGTTTTATTGTTGCCTGTAAAGTATAACCACACACAGAAATAAACTAGTATGTTGTTGTACCTAAACTTTGTCCGGAAATGTTATTCGTGACAGTCATAAATTCACGATAGAAATTTGTAAAATTGTATTTGCTGAATTGTAAATTTTCCTTAGAACATAGAGGTTGAGAGACTTCTTGTTTCTTCTTTTACTATACCGGACTATACCCCAATGTTATGCGTTATTTTCGCATGTACAAATTTCTTACTATGTTTTTCTATACTGTTAGAATAAGTGATCTAAATCGTGATGAGTGTAGTCGAGATTTTTTTAAAAGACTTCAATAGTGTGTTCATTTTGTGGGATTTTTTAAATGCTTATTTATAAAACCTTTTTTGATAAATTCTGTTTAATTTAAGTCTCCATTAGTAACATAAAAGCAAAGACATATTATAGATATTGTGATCTAGGTATATAATATTAAAAATTCAAAGTCCATAGCAGAGTATGCAGTTATAATTTACATACAGGCAAATGACCTCACATCTTCGCTCAGCCTCTGACCGTGGCGGGCACAAGTGCACAGCAATTTCCTTGCTATTTCCTTGACCGACTCCTCGCAAAACGACAAAAGGGCTAATCTGTGGAAGCAATTCCATTTTACGCTTCACTACACGCAGAAACGTTTCATTTCATTTTCAATCTCAATTTTTTGCTAACATACTCGTACACATGAAATTGCGAATTCATTCATTCATTCGATGTAGATGTTTTCGAATTTACTTACAGTTACTTATAGCAAAAATTTAAATTCATAGTATAATGCTATGTATGTACAAGCTATAATTATAGACTCCCCCAACTTTCTATCGAGCCCTATCACGCTATATTTGCTGTAAATTGAGGAGTTGGGTGTCCCGAAGACTACTTGTCCACCTTCGGTCCTGGTATCGCGAAATATGGCCTGTCCACTGCCATATAATACTTAAAGAAGATATTAGTTGTACTTAAACTCGTAACGCCATAACGATTTTAAGTACAACTAATATTTTTTATGTGAATTGAATTGAAAGAGACGTCTAAATTCATTTCTCATGGAAAACACACTGTAACCCACAAGAAAATATCTGATATCTTTATCGTTGTGACGACGTCATCTCTGTCTTGTGCTTTGATCCTGGCATCTTCTTTGGTTAGGTTGTAGACTTCCTTTGGAACAGTTTACATCCCAACTTCGCCGCCACTTCGAAACCACTTCACATCACTATTCTCCTCAAATAAATTAATCTTCTATATATAAATGGAAAGCATTTTGAAACAGAAAGGTCTCACTACACAATTGTAACGCATACTGCGAAGTTGTACTACTCTGGGACATGAGCAATATATTCTTATAAGAAAACGTTGGGCGAAACAACAACGGCAGTAACTCTTCATTGCTGAACTCACCCACTTTCAACTCTGACGCAATATCCGAACTTCGTGAAGATACGAAAGTTGTTGTGTTGTACATTTGTTGTGTTTACCTTGTAAGTGAAATAAGGTCGAAAATGAAAGTGGCTCGTATGGTAATTCACGCAACTTTGCTCATTATACGCAATGCCTTCATTGTTGATAATATTTTTACGGCGAAGTTAAATATAATTGTTTTGTGTGCAGTTTGTATAGTAAAGAAAAGTCTGTCAATATAATTATGAGGAAGTTTAGGTAATTAAATATTATTATCCAAGGAAACAAGGACTCAAAATGACCAAGAAATCATATTGTGACAAATGTTGGAATTTGATTTGATTGTTTAATTTGATTTCAATGAGAGAAAGCCAAAAACAGCGATCAGGGTTCAACGATACGAATCTATGACACATTTTTTTAAAATTTGAACAGTGAAGTTATGTAAAAAAGTATTTCTACCAGTGGTTGCGAAGTTTGATGAGGGTGCCCTTTTGTAGCTACCTCAAACATACCTAATCGAATTATATTGCTTATTTTTTTGTAATTATTATTATACTTTAGTTGACATAGACAAACAACTTCAAAGACATTGACTTAAAAAACACCACGTCAAAAAGTGTTTAAATGTATTTTTGAATATTATGGTAACTCGTTGGCAGTTCTTTTTCTCTCTTTGATATCTTTTTATAACTTAATTTTGATAATGTGATATGCAAATTACTGGAAATTTTCACTTGAAAAATTTCTTCGCGTATGACAAATTGTGGTGGCGGACAATCTACAGCAATTACTGTAGATAGAAAAGCAAAAAATATTAGGCGAACAAAAGAAAGGTGGGTGAAACTGCGAATTTTAAAAGGATCCGCGCGAATAAACCTCCTTTGTTGTGCTTGTGAAAAATGAGGCGCCCCCAATGTGGTCCGATTCTCTAGAGGGCACAGATTGTAAGGGTGATTTTCCACCAATTTTAATGAAATATATACATAAATTACTTGTATATATTTGTTTTCTGTTAAATTACAATATTATTGTACCGTATTTATTTGTATTTTGTTAATGATAAAAGACTGCAGACAGGCAGACTCGATGACACATAGCGACACCACTGTAGTAGAAGTTACCTACTCAAAAAACGGGCCCCACCACTCTGCACTTAAGGTGGCGTGCTCGAAAATCTATTAGCAAGAATGCTAATTTCTAGCAAAGTACCTACATTCGTAGATGCATTTTCTCAAAAACAGCATGCGTCCGTGCTACTTAATAGCATGTGTATCTGTACCTTAAAATTTTTAATAACCTAAACGCAGTCTCCTGACTTCTATTTTACTCACTTTTACTACAGAATAAGTAACAGTATTTACAAGTAGTACTTTTACTCTCATTATAGTTTAGATCATTGTAACTTCTTCACAAACACTCATACCAGCACAACACGGTTACCGCAGGCTTCATCCAAATATATGTCAATCCGATAGGAAGATACGAGCTCTTATTCCAGTTACTACTGAGTTAACTGCTTAGCACTCACTTAGCCCGGCTCTTCGTTTTACGGTACGTCTATTTGAGTGGAATTTACTACAATAAAATGAAACGAACTTTCCTTAATCTCGTCTTTCCTTATTTATTTATATTGAACTTTTCAAGAGAATTCTTTAACTAAATACCTAATTAATTTATTGTAAATTTTTAGAATTAACAATATGTACTCTAAGGTCTCGAAAATAATTTATAAACTAAAGGTAATTTAAGTTTAAATAGTTACTGTACAAAACAAAAAGGGGGGAAAAGAAAATTAATTCATAAACAATTGAAAAAAGAACTGAACTGTTTTGTCTTTACTTATAATTGTACACAGATAATGTTTATTCCTGTTTTAAATTTTTTTGTTAAGTTAGTTAGACAAATTACGGTCCACTTGATGGTAATGGCTATCGTAACTTAAGTAGCCACACCTGTACTGCAAGCCCGCTGTTGACCATAGTAAGATTAAGGATAAGATGTTAATGGATTTGCATCTCTTACTCTCCGAACAGCACACGTGCTGTTATTCTGATAGGGGGTTACTGCAGCCAGGCGGGCTGCACAAATGCCCAACATGTCCTGAAAAGTTCATTTCCATAGCTGGCCCTGCTGGGAATCGAATCCGAGACCCTTGAGACAGAGCTTTAAAGCACCTTAATCACTTAGACCACTTAAACCAAACTTAGACCATTTTCCATCCTATTCTAAATAATGGTTACGTTTTATAAACCAATATTTCGAACTTTTCGTTATCTACTATAAGAGAAATTTTAACAAGTGCCTACTAAAAGATTTTTGTGTATGTTTATCCCTATCTAAGATTGCCTAAAAATTTTATCACATTCGGTTAAGAACATTCATCAATTAGAATCACGCTGGGGTCAAATCAGTAGTTTCAGATGTTTTAGTTTGCAGATAAGACGTTAATGTCATATTATTTGTAGTTGTATAATGTAGTAAATAGCTGAAAAATATTTTATAGTGAGTTTTCATTAGAACATTTTTAAACAGCCCTTTTTTAAACTAGCGATCGACGGCCTACGCAGATAAATATACAAGTTATTAAAAAAATTATAACACAATCTTTTAGAACATTAATGACTTCACATACTAGGTCCAAGTAAAAACAGAAATATCTCAAATTTGATCCTAAAATAACACGTTTAATATCACGAAAAATTACTAAAATTGACACTTGATTATACTTTTCTTGAATGAAAATTTACAGAAATCGTATGTTTTTTTTCGACTATTATCTAATAAATGATATGAATTTTTGGAAAATCAATATTTCTATGAGTTTGTCGCATATAACTTAACTAATATCTCGCTTCTGCGTAGACCGTCGATCGCTAGTTTTAAAAAAGGGCTCTTTAAAAACTGATCTAATGAGAAAAGTATCCTAATATTTTAAAATATTTTTCGATTATTATCTAGATTATAAAAGTACAAATAATATGACGTTAATATCTTATCTGCAAACTAAACACATCATGGCATTATGATCCGCCGGGAATCATAAATTTCTGATTCTGACTCTGTAACGCTCTTAAGTGGTCTTAAAATGCCACGTCGATTTTTATATATAAGATTTTAATGTTGTTAGGTATATCTATTTATTAGGTTTATTTTTTAATTAGTCTTTATGTCTTCTATTAACCTATTGACTTCGTCACGTTGGAATCGTAAAGAAAAGTGTTAGAATTGAGACATGTCGCTTGACCTTCCAATTACATGAATTCACTAAGTAGTCTAATGAGTGAAATCTTTTGTATAGTCGCCACATTTGGCAACAATTGGTCAACGTTCTCGCAAGATTTGTTATTATTAAATCCTAAAGTTGTCAATGGCACACATTATTTGACACTTATTTATATGTCTTCTATGTATACAATAGTGACTTTTTATAGAAGATGCTAAATAAATATAAAATTGTTTTGTATTGTAAATATACAATACAAAACAGTACAAATAATAATGTATTTGGTGCATCCTTTACTGTGTTAGAAAACTATTGTAGTCTTAGTAAAAAATGTATACTCCACCTTCTTATTAAGCGAAAACTTTTATGCGCTAGCACCTTGCAAAATTTGGGACATTTGTCGGCTCGATTGCCATTAGAAGTTATTTTGGCTCGGCACAATACCATATTTATCGTCGTGCGGCCGAACAGCCGGCAATATATCTCAACTCGCAACTACTTCCCTCTCGAATATTTCCCCCGTTCTAATTTATCGGCCTAAACAATCGTTTGTATCAATTTGGTCGAGCTGTTATGCGAAATCGATGCTTTTCCTATGGGAGTTTTAAATGGTTGATTTGTAAAGATCAATTGGGGTTTTTATTTGTATTTATCATTTTATTTTTTATAATATACTTGAAGGTATGTTGCTACCATTACTTTACCAGCCTGGGAACTGGAGCAGATTAGAAACAAGAAAGTCAGCAAATCAGATATAAGTTTGCATAACTTATTATTGCGAAAATCAGTACATAACCTATATAAGATGTTATAATATACATATGAAATAAAGTCGCTGTCCGCCGCTATGTGTTTTTTCACTAACTTCTTTAAAATAGTTTTCACTAATGAAAAGAGTGATAAATGATAATATATATAAATATATATATACCGGATCCGCATGTATCACGATACAGGCGGGGCGCTAGTATATTAATATTGTTTATTATTTTTTTAATTAAATTAATGTAAACAGAAACTTTTTATACTCTTAAATATTTGATCAAGACATTAAAATGTTTCCATCTTTGCGACGTCCAATTGACATCCCAAAGTATGAGTGTCTGAAAACATCTTAAATAAACAAATTTAGACAAATGGCTAGTATGATTAAGCTTACAGCTTTAAGCTGACTTTTCGTAATCCTAGTTGGTAATCCGTTACAAAAGTTTGTTCTAAATTAAACTAAGAAAAGTTTAGGCGTAGGTTGAATTTACTAAAACTAATAAGAGTAAATGTTAATAATAGGAGTGAAGCGTGTTAAATCTACTTGGTAGAATAGTACCGTGAAATAGCAGCACGTATGAGTATTTCGATGTATAAGGTATGCCAGATATGGGATCTGGCATACCTTATGACATACCCCTTTCTAATTCCATTTCCTTAATCCTATCAAGGTCGATATCGCACTTGCAGCACATGTGGCATTGCTTGTGTTAATAGGCGACGGTAGTCACCTAATATCAAGTTGACCGTCAGCCTGTCTGACGACCTTAACATAAAATAAAAAAGAATGAGATAAAATTTATAGAAAATTGCCATTTAGTTTTTAAAGCACAAAAATAAGTAGTTAAAATTATTACAGGGAAATAATAAATAAAATAATTATACCACTACGGAAAGAAAAAAAACTGTTGTTTTTCCAAATAATCCACGAAACATATTCAGGGGCATTCTTCGCTCCAACTGCCTAATGAATACGCAACGGGGTGTTTCGGTCGAGTCTAACTGAAGACTTACATTGTAAAATGAATAGATAGTCTCATAGTTTGTTTCTTGACAATTTATTTTTATTGCTGATATTTTTTTCTTTTTTTCTCTCTGCATGTCTAGGAGCCTCTCAGTGTCATTAACATTTTTATAAAAAAAATTGACTTCAACAGATAAATGAAAAAACGAAGAATTTCATCAAAATGGCATGGCCAGTAATTTGATGATGTCCAGAATCCAACCCTATCTTGATTGAGAAGGATTACGTAAGGTATTTACAAAGAATGGCCCTCTTTTCTCTCATTTTGTCCGAAGAAAAATTATTCTGATTAATACTTTCTTTGTCCCCGATAATGGATGTGATTTGTAAGCTTGTTGTATTTTTCGTTAGGATATCGTTCCCAATTTAGCGGATGGATGGACGGATATTTGTTTCTCTAATCGAAAATATATTTTCATTTAACCAAATTGAGTTTAATATGGATTCTTTTGGAAAATAAAACCTAAAAGAGGTTACCAATTATGGCTATTGTTTGACACATTTTTTAAATCCTTATTAGGTAGTATTTATAAATAAAAATACTGTCAAAAATCTATCATGAACAAATTGATATAACAAAAATGCGAATGGAATGGAAAACATTTTCTTTTCAGTAACAACCCGAAAACTGACAAAATGGTGGCTTCAAACTGCAATGCAGATAAGTCATTATTTTACTTTTCTTGAATAGCAGAATCTCTTTATAGACGAAAAAAATAACTATGGTACAGTTGAGAAATGTTAAACGGTAAACTTTTCTACTCATTACTAGAGATATGTACTTATATGTATTTATCTTTTTATATCAAATACATTATAGTTATAGTGCCTTATGTTGTTATACTTTTCTGTATCTAAAGTAGGTATCACAAGGTATCTAGAATTTTTGTGTCTTGGTAATCTGTAATAGTATTTTTGTCTTCTTTTGTGATTAGCTAGTTTAGTTAGCCTTGTATTTTGTTAATCTTCTATATATATAAAATTCGCGTGTCACAGTGTTTGTAACCAAACTCCTCCATAACGACTTGACCGATATTCGGTAGGTCTGAAAATAGGCCGTAAACTATTTTTTAAACCCCTAACAATGAAATTTTTAAGGTAATCTATTCGCGATATATTACTTAATCAATTAAATTTGATATAAAATACTTTTCATTCATTAAATAGATGTGTGAAGGTTGTTTCCTATTCGGTTTTTCTACTCGAGTGCCAGTCTCTTTTAAAAAAATATTTATTTATTCGATGTGTTTATTGATATTGCCTGTTTATATTGAGGTGGGCAATATCTTCTTCATAAGTGTGCATGCATTGTATGTGAATATCTGTGTTTATAGCTTTGTTTGAGTATGTATTAATAGTATTATAGTATTATGTATTAAAGTCATAATCATATACTTTCATTATTTTATTATATTCTCATTTCATTTTTGTCTCTCATCATCTTTCCACGCTATCTGGCCATCCGGGATAGTACGAGGTAACAACGAAAAACAACGAAAAAGAGTATAACTAAAAATTAAAAAATAACATAAAATAATATTTCTTAGAGCATAAAAGAACCATGCAACCGAAAATTCAATTGTAAATCGATCTAATAGTGCATTTAAAGAGCATAAATCATTTCCCTACAAAATCACTTTTACGGCTTAGTTAGCTAATTGAATCGAGCCACGGTCTGAACGGCCATTCTATTATAGGATTTAAATGCTCTGATATTTTGCATTGAATTGTACGCTGTCAGTTACACAATGGTGTAATTTAAAAAATAAAGCGGTTACTGTGGAAGGCTGCTTCTATTTTTTTTTTATCTCAAAAAGATGTCATTTCAATAAGAAAACCCTTAACACTATTCATCAATAACTAACGACCCGCCCCCCATTTCAAATGGATGCATTTTTTTCTTTATGTTATATATACACAAATCTTCTTCGTTTGTCGCTCTTTTTAGAAGTGGAAACCGTATCAAAATCGGAACAGTAGTTTAGAAGAATTTAACGTAGAAACAGACAGAGGTGACGGTGATTTTTTACTAAACTACTCAACGGATATTGATACGGTTTTCGTTGATGGAAAGAGCGATAAACGAGAAAGATTTGTGTATATCTTTTGTAAAAAAAATATAATGGTATATTTTTGTAAAAAATATAACGGATGAATTGGTAAACTTACTGTAAGACTGGAAAGCTAGGTTCCCACTACGCCGGACAGGCTTTACCGGAAACCAGCGCCTGGATTTAGGTGTTTATATTTTTCCTAAGAGGCACGGCGCACTTTGGCAGTTCGGGTACGCCGTCCCAATGAGCAGTATCCGGTTGCAGACCTCCGCTGCGGAGTTGCGGAAGTGTGTTCGTCCGACCTCGCAATTTCGCCTATAGCGGATGCGGAGGACGCCAAGAGGTTTAGTCGGTATAAGGTCTACCCTACTACCATCCCCAGGCCGGTGGGTATCCATGATGTATTCCTCTTGTAAAAAAAAAGTGTTTACATTATAGCGATCCCGCATAGTCGAAGCTTGGTTTCAGTATTAATTAATATTCCTCACGCCATTTGAACTGCTATTTCGAAAGCGGCGGGCGAGCGGTGGATAGGGATATCGTTTGTATCGGATACTGATTATGTAAAGTTTTATATTATGTATTTTTTTTTTATTTGACTTGGTACCTATGTAAGAAATAAAATGTAAGAAAAACACGTGATCGAATTGTCGAGCTAGACAATTCCGACGCACGCTCTATTCTTTAGCGGTGCCATATCTCTAGCGAGGCCGCGTGCATTTCCGAAGATCTGTGGTTCTCCCGGAGCTTCGCAGTGACATAACGTTCGGAATAGTGTTAACAGCTTCATACAAATTGTACAGCCACTTGACTTTCTGGCACCTCGTGAAACTTTTTAACAGCCTCGTAAATTCTAATGCCTCGTAGTGAGAACCTAGCTGAATAAATATATTATATACCTTAAACTTGATATCCCACAACCCACGCCTGTAACTTAGATCTGAGGCTCTTCTCGTAGCCCGTCAGTTCACGCGCCGTCTGCTGCATTATTCAAAGAAACCCCCACCATAAAATTCGTGCCGGTCAGCACTGAATCGTAACGTGAACAGAAACTAAAGATGTAAACACATGGTGCTAGGGTTCATATTAAATTATATTTAACATACACATGCATCTGCAAAAACAACAGGCTATATTTATTGCCCCTTCGAGACCACGCCGGGCGTTACGGTACGGCGGACATTGTATAACTATATGCAACATGTCACCTATAGTTAAACGAATATATTGTTTATTGGAGATATTCGGGATATATTTTGAACTTGTTTTCAAAAGCAAACATTACAAAAGCAGCAATTAGTCTGACTTTTAATATAGGTCGACAGACAGGCTGACGGTCTATTAAATAGACTCTATTTGATGATAAGTGGCTACCGTCACCTTAACACAAGCCAAAGATGTTGCAAGTGTCTGTTTGTTTGTGCGTTTGTGCACGTTAATCTCAGAAAAGGCTTAACCGATTTGAATGCGGTTTTCACTAATGTATTGATGATTATCTGGATTAAGCTATAGGATACTTTTTATCCCAGAAAAATGTTAGGTTCCTGTTAGATTTTCAAAAAGAACTACAGCACGTACGAACACGCGAACGCAGCTAGTTATTAATATTTATGCAAAAGAATTGTAAATGTACGCACGCCCTAACACTGGTTGAAACTACAGAGCCAAACTGAAAACCAAATGAAATTCAAAAGCGCACCAGCTCTATGTCTCTTTTCATATGAATATTTGTACATAGAGAATTTTTATAACAACTTCCAGCCGATACGTTACAAACTCGAGCGTCCTTCATGAGTCCATCATAGGTATAGAAATACGACTATATTGGGCCGCGAGGGTAGTAAATAAAAACGACGTCAACAAACAAACATCCGCAAAACTGAAGACCAACTACAGTTTGAATTGAAAGCTAAAAATCAAAAATCCGTTATTTCTAAACGTACCACAAAAACCGAGTACAGTAATTGTATAGGAAATTTAAATGTAATAAAAATATGTTATAATAAAAATTACAAATACGTATATATTAAATATGTTATTTTTGTCTCGTGTAACTTGGAGAGCAGAGTATGTGATTATGTGCACAGTTTAAATAATTAAAAATATACATATAAAATCGTGTTAGGACACAGTATTTATTTACTACCAATATGAATCACTAATGTAGGTTGGACAAATGTTTTTCATAAAGGGCAACCCACTGTTCTGTCGGATAGCTTTGTGTAGCAGTGAGAGTTTGTAGACAAATTCGTAAACCGCTGCCTACAAGTTCTTTTTTTGTGAAAATCTCAAGGTATTTTTTACAGGGAAGACAGGTATTTTTTTAATATAATATTAACGTTTGCTTATTAATGTCAATCAATCGGTAATTCAACTCTTGGCGTATTGGTGGTTATTTTCTCCGATGTAAAGCGATAAAATGATACCGAGTAATAAATATAATTTTGCATAAATATATTGGAAATTGTTTAATTGAAGACTGTACGATCACCCCGTTCCTTCTATCTCAGAAGTGGGATAGACGAGCAGTTAGACGGTGTGAAAATGTTTTTCATTTATGATTTATTTATTTATTTTATTATTTAACTTTCCTTCGTTTGGCTGGCCTGATTCAAGAAACAATCTCACTAATGATTAATTGTTAAAATGTTACACTAAAATTTACCTTTTCATGTACCAAATGATATCAACAATTAAATATAAGTAAGTAATAGCGATATAACCACCAATTACCACCAGATATAACGAATCGTAATTCAGTGCAACGTGACATCGGTCGCGGATCCGGTGCGATTCGTACAAATTCACCAGTTCGTGATAAATATTATTATGATGTACCTAATAATAGTTGTAAGAGGTCTTATTCACCAGGCACTAGTTCACTGAATCAACGTACGCATATTAATGATACTAGTAATGTCCTGGACAAATTTATGAGCATTTTGCAAAGTATGAAGGGTCACTCGAGTTCGAAACTATCTTTAAATAACGTGATACCGGAATTCGACCTGATGGTTAAAGATCAGACTATACTAACGTGGCTCACAAAAGTTGAAGAATGCGTAACAATTTACGGGTGGAGTGAAGTAGAAACCATCCATTACGCTTTGCCTAAACTTACTGGGGTAGCAAAGACGTGATATCAAGGACTTGACTCTGTCCTATATTCCTGGAACGAATGGAAGAAGAAGCTTGTTGAATCCTGTCCATGCCGTGATGACTATGCAGAACTTCTTTCGCGAATGTTAGCTAAACGCGTTCGGTACGGTGACTCAATGGAACTTTCCTATTACGAAAAGCTTAATTTACGCAATAGGTGCTTTATAAAAGGGCGGAATGCGGTCGATTGTCTACTTCATGGCATTGACGATCGTGCAGCACCTGGACAAGTACTGTAGGAGTACCAGGACAATTACTATCACTAAACGCGAAGACAAGAGAGGATTAGACAACAAAGAGGAAAAACAAGTTGCTGAATTAGTAACATCAGATAAAGTGAATGACAAATACCTTATAGACATTGAAGTAAATGGTGTACAGTTAAAATGCTACATTGATTTGGGAAGTCAATGTACGCTAATAAGTAAAGAGACGTCATCTAAGTTACATTTACCGATCACGACGGATAGACTGCCTGTGATGAGAGGTATTGGCGGCCATAGATTCATGCCAGTAGGTCGAAGCTTCGTAGACGTAACGGTACAGGACATAAAAGATACTATAGAAGTTTTTATTGTTGAGAATAGTGTTCTCAGATACCCAATGTTGCTGGGGCACTCATTTACGGAAAAACCTGATATAACCATAACGAAAACTCCTGATAAAATAATATTCGAAAAAACATGGGCTAATAAAATATTTTTGATGGTTCACAACGACATAAAAATTCCAGTTCTACTGGAAAATCTTTGTAAACGGGACTGTCAGAGGTATACCAGGAAAAGAATACTACTTGTTACCGGGGGTATACACTCTAGAGGCAGGCTTTGGATGCCGACTTGTCCAAAACGTTAGTAATAAAGAGCTTACTTTTAAAAAGGACTTCCTTTTAACTCGTGCTGTGCCTGTCAGACACGAATACGATGTAATTTCCATGACATTTTTAGAGTGCGCCCCAGACGAAAACGTGGTATGTTGTAGTCTGATAGCGCCCAAACAAAAGCTAAAACTACAAACGCTATTACAGAACTATGGCAGGTGCTTTTCAACTGGACTTAAGGATTTAGGATTTACAGAAGCCGGAGAAATGAATATGGAACTTAAGGACTCTGACCCAGTTGTTTATAGGCCATACAGAATGCCTTATGGGGAGAAAATTCAGGTACGCAATATGATAGAGGATATGTTGGCAGCTGGTATAATCCGTGAATCATCCTCCCCCTTTGCTAGTCCAATTGTAGGTACTAGTGCATAAGAAGACATTACTACACAAGCCCAATTTGTGTCTTTCTAGGTGTAATTATTCTGTATATCGCTTTTCTATAGTCATCTTAAGATGTATATATAACGCATTGATTAGGAGATAGAAACAGTCAATAGTTTATTACACTATCTTACTTTTGATTGGCAGATATTCACGTGTCTTAGAAGATTAGATTCTTATAGAACACGCAAGATTCAACACTTGATAAAGTGATTATAATTCTCAATTGACACATTTGTTAGGACATCTGTCCAGTTAGACTACCGTTGTTCAAAGCAAAAATCGGCCTTGTTAACTGTTTAGTTTTCCCCAGTTGAAATCATATCACAATTGCGGAAACTTTTCTGCTGCTACGGCAGAAAGGTCCGTTGAGGTTTTCATTAAACAACTTTCCCACGAAATGTTTTTGTTTGCGGGCCTTCCTTTGCCTTCTAGCGTTTAACTTTCACAATTTTACTGAGCAGCTTGTGGTATCGGAACAGTGGGCGATAATACGAGTATACCAACTGCATATACATCAAGCCTTTAATTGAAAATTAATATTAATAGTAATGTATATATACCTTACTATTAATATTAATTTTCAAGTTATCCCTTGGCCATTTAGGCCTTTAGGCTAGACTAGATTTTTGATAATCTGGATCTAATTGGTAGACACATTTGATTCTGCAGTTGATCGGAGGCCAACTTAGCTGACTTTCTTGACCTTTGATTCTTATCTACTTCAGCTTTAGGTTTAATATGATGATAATTTGCTATTGAAGCTAAAGAAAAAATAGGAAGAGAACATACATCCAAGAAGGTAGCAATATTCACGACATAAAAAGTCTTTTGCCAATCTATAGTAAGCTTAGCTTGGAATAAGTTATTAAACAAGGATATAGAGTAGGTACATGGAGTTTCATGGATGTATATAATACATATATGTATGTAAGAAAGAAAGAAATATATTCCAGAAAACTTTATTTCAGTATATACTTGTACCACTAAAAAAAATCATTACTCACTGGACCACTCGTTTTTGTCTGAGCAGTATTTTTTTTTAGTTCCAGATATAGACCGAAAAGCAAATTATACGAAATTAAACGGTCTTGTTCGCTTGTCAATTGTTCACAATATTCTCTTTGTTCAACGTTTCAAGTGACAAATGGCGAAGTTTGCCTTCGTTTTGATTTTGTTTGGCGAAACTTTTAATCGGATTTGATTTTTGACCTGACCAATCACGCGTGTTTGTTAGCGGTAAAACATTTTCATTTATGCATCCACATGTTGAATTTTAATGCTCTACTATTGTCTAAACCTAACTTTTACCCTTAACTTCACATGCATAAAATCTTAAAAAGTGATAATTACAGTGACAAGTCACCTTTACGTAATGTATGTCATGACAATGGAAGCATTGTTAAAAAATACGCAGCTAACAAAATCCACAAAATCGCATTACAAGCTAAAGTGTGCAGAAACCTTACTTAAATCTAAGAAATAACTTTAAAGCTATAAACTAGGCGATTAACTCGGGGTTTTAAGATGTTAAGTTGAAAAGTAGCACTCTTCTGTTAACATAAATAAGAAGCCGTGTCTGGTGCTAGGATGAGCCAATTTCATATTCGTAGCTTTAGAGCGGTTTTCTCGTAAAAGAAATCGTTTTAGTCAAAGAATAAATTTATTAAGATATGCAAAAGGGGAACCGTTTATAATTGTTGTTTGAAATTAGTGGTCATAAACAATGGAGTTGACATTCAGGGCCATCTCTTGAAAAGGTTTAATTCGTGTATTAAAAAAATTAAGCCAATATATTCACAGACGATATTCAAAAATAACTTATCGATGTTCCATTTTTTTTTCTTTTTCTATTTGCAGACGATTAAAATTTAAAATTTCTAAAATGTTATTTGATTGTGGAGTCCCTAAACCGATATGAATCAATATGTAGATTTTTGTAAGAAAAAATACTTTTTCTGTCGTTCTCATTCAGAATATTTGTTACAATGTCTTGTTCAAATTACAGTCTGGAGGAAGTGTCTTCAGAATTTCCTTAATTAAAGATTTAGGAGAGAAGTCAAGTCAAGGTTGCTTTTTGATGATCATATTAATAAATATTGAAAGTCAATTATAGCGCTAGGCTCCATTATAATCAATTCTGAAAGTTTCTCCGATATAAAGTTTAATAATTCTTTACTGCAGTCACGTACCAAATATATATTGCTATATATTTGAACTTGCCAAACTGGGTAACACGTCTGATAACGGCCGCGTTAAATAATAATAAAATTAAGTTCCCCCTATAACTTAACCCTTGTCAGGTCTGTAAGTAAGTTTAATCTATGTTTGAGAGCAGTTGGAGAGCGGGTCGTGGTTCGAGAGCTAAGTAAATAAAGCGCACTTCGCGAAGTTATTTCAAACTTGTGCAACGGCATACATTGGACTCTATACATTATAGTTTTTATACTATTTTTACGAATCGAACTAATGTTAACTATACAAACTTACACAATTTACTCAATACTAATATTTAACTAAAAAGTAGAACTTTTTGTTTGATGTCGTTGGCGCAGGCAAAGAAACAAAATATTTTTGTCCTTCATTAATGAATATGTCTCTGTTACGATTGACTCACAGTAACCAATTCTTTAATTCAATATTTTAAACTCTATGTATTATAAATCCGACATGTCTGTTTCTCCCTTATCAACATACTTCTAAACCATTCAATCGGTTGGAATACTATTTTTACGAAAGTTGTGTACCTATATAAAAAAAATTACATCCTTGGTGAAGCCAGGAATGGGTCGCTAGTATATATGCATATAAAATTAAAATATTAGAAAATTTAACTTGTTTTATACGGGATTCAATATATTTATTAACGTGAACTCAATTTTATTAAGTTTCTGGCCTCTGATTAACCGTCCTGAATTTTGTAGGTTTCAGAATATTCGATTCTTAGAACCTGGCAGTCCCTTAGCTTTTATACTACTAAGGTCAACATAGCATTTGTAGCACCTATGGCATTGGTTGTATTAATGGGTGACGGTAGCTGTTTACCATAAATGGACTAAGCCCACCTGCCTAACTTTATTTTAAAAATAGTTGTCATTTGTCATTAGATAGTGGTTTGTCATTAAAAAAAGGTACAGGCATTAGTATAATAAATATATATTGTCAACATAAACAACAAAATAAAACCGCTGACCACATGACGAACGAATACATTATAAACCTGTAGTACTAACATAGAAAGGGCCTCATGTGGAGCCAGTATTAAATCTAATACATCTTTATTATATAGCTTTAACAACTTTGACAGGCGACAAACTCGACAAACTTTGACTCCGCATCCAAAAATTGAAGTTTGAAATAAATCCTAAACAAACGTAAAATATTTACATACATATACATAAACAACACAGAAACAAAAACATTTAGATAATGAGTCATTTATATTGTCAGCTAATGGTTTATTAGCATGGACGTTGAGATATGATAAAAATTTTTATGTTAAGGTCGTCAGACAGGCTGACAGTCCACTTGATAGGGTGGCTACTTGATGATAGTTTCGGATGTTCGTAATGTTTTAAAAAGAAAGAGAGCTTAGGAATTAAGAAGATTTTTTTGACTACCTTTATGAGATAACACTTTTATCTAGTACAATGAAAAGTATATTGTTATATTATACTAAAGACTCGTCCCCGACTTCACACGGATGCAATTTATTTTGCAAATTATATACACAAATCTTCCTCGTTTATCGATTCTTTGCATTAGTGGAAACCGTATCAATTTCCGTTGGATATTTTAGAAGAAGTTACCGGAGAAACAGATAGAGGTGGACAGCGACTTTATTTTATAGTATGAAATATATATTTTATAGTAAATATACATACTTATTTATTCAACAATTTTAGAATTAGTTAATATTTACAATTAAGTTATATCAATTAATTTTAAATTTTAATAATAGTAATAGACTAATATCAGAAGTTCAAAATCATTCTAGTCACTTTTACATTTAGTTTAATACCAACATAGTATAACCAACACTTAAGCGCCAAATATTGTAAAAGTGCTCTGTCTTTTTACTCTATTATCGGTATTTAAAATTCAACTTTATCCCTGAATGTTAGAGTAGATTTTCGCTTGATCGAATAAATATTTTACCGATAGGATGGCCTAAAAATATTTAGAGACGAGGTGCTCGGCTCTGAGACAGAGAATGATTGTGACGCATGGCTGTCCCGACCCTCATAATTTTGGAAGACGATCCAATTCAACGTTCATCGTGTTTTTATTTCAAAAATATCATTTTCGAGATCCGTTTTTTATAATAAAATTTTAAAGTACATTTAGGTTATACTAAGTACCTAATAATGTGTTATTCACTGTATTGCGTGCAACCTTTTTCCCATTTTCTGCTGAGAATGTCTTCCACTGAAATCCTAAAGTTTATTTACTGTATTTATTTGTTTTATTATTAACGAAACACCTAAAACACTATTAATTTGGTCATGACATATTAATTAAATATCGTGTATTGTAAATCACGTGGTTACTATACTACGTGAACACGTGTATAAAATTATAATAATTTTATATTATAACAATGTAACTTTACAATAAAATTATTACCTTCCCAAAATGAATTTTATTGTGTATATACATATATAATTATAAATATGTGTGTCTCTGCTTGTGTGTTTTTCATAACCATAAAGGGGGATATATCGATTTTCCTATTAAATATGTCCATACGCGGTTTAAATAATTTCTTATTTCCATTTACATTAACAACATTGAAATTTGTATTTGATATGTGCGATGAATACCCATTTATTAATGATCACCTTTGATCACATATGATAAATTTATGGCTTATGCTCCGCTCGCACGAAATATCTGGCACGAATAATTTATTCCCCTTTGCCACTAATAAGTATGCTCTACTGCCACGAATCAAAACCTTTATGACATTCAAATGTTTCGGTGAGTGAGTAATAGATTCCCTATCCCTTCCCAGTCCTATTCTTAATTCCCTGTATAGTCTGCAGCACATTTGCAGCAACTATGGGTTTGCTTGTGTTACCATGAAGTGTTGGACCTACCATGAAGTGAACCTTCAGCCTGTCTGCCGACTTTAACTTAGCCAATTGATTTAATTGTTATTTTTTATTTGTTATCATTGAAGTCAGTCATTACACCCTGTTAAGTCATTACTAATTAAGTCTGAAATCAGCCCGCCAATAGCATCGCGTACGCTATGTTCCATTACCTGGATACGTCCTCAGTATTTGGTGTCACTTTTTGAAGATGTAATAAATGCAAAATATGATTGAATAATAATATATACCGGTTTGTTTATTGTTACAGATCACGGCTGTAAATGAATTTACAAATAACATCGAATTGAATATAAATAAACCACAGAAAAATGATGAAACGAACAATGATAATAAAAAAATAATCATAAAAAAGTCAATACTGTGGCCAACATAAGTGTGAACAAAAAATATATTATTAATATATCATTAGATTTTACTCACAATGAAGACAATAAAGAAATTCAGACTTCTTCAAGTAAAAATGTTGATCAGTCTATACAGACAGAAGACATACAGATTTTGAGGCATGATTGTGTTTCATCAAATAATACTGGAAATATTACAAAGGATACAAATTCTGCCCACACTGATACACTGGAAATATTCTCTTGCGAATCTGGAAAACAAAAAGATTTGTCAGTAATAATGGAATGTTCAGAAGAAAATATTTCCGAAACATCTGATTTGTATAAATCTGACAAAAGTAAATCGGTTTTAGTACCGAACGAAGATATATTGGCCCCACCGAAGAATGTTCTGTTCAGCCTTTAATCGATAGTAAACGAATTGACTTGAAAATCTTAACACCTAGTGGTGGCACCAAGTCATCATACAAACCCGTTAGTTATATCTTAGGGTATAATACTGCTTCTCATCTGTTACATTGTGAAATTAAATGCTCCACCCACGTCATTTCTGACAGAAATGTAGTGTTGTATTAAAAAACAAATTTTCATATATAACATATATTTTTAAAGTTTGTGTATAGTGGCAAGGCACTCTGATTTTCTCAGTCTTTTAAACTGTCTGACGGCAGTAACCACTCCTTTCCCAGAAGACTACCTTCAAATATCAGCATAAAATATGTACTGTTGTGTTTCGGTGAGTGCCAAAGCCCATTTCACTATCCCTTCCTAATTCTAATCCATTAAGATTCCTAATTATTATTCAATAACTAATTATTCAACTAATTATTGCCTATAACTGTTTCCCGTTTGATCTCAACACAAACATGTTAATCCCGTATCGGTTTATCAGTTAACTGGGAAAATTTTCTGTTCCAAATTACCAAAATTAGGTCGAAACTGACAGGGATTGATTGTGATTTATGACAAGCGACCCACGTCGTGTTCCCACCGTAATTAACTCTTACCTGTTAAAACACCTTTTTAATTGTTCTCAGAGAGTGCTCAGATTCGTTGAGTTTGTTAAATGAACCGGGAAAATAGTTATTATCTAAAATTAAAGTCATACACCAGTCATAGACCAATCCGGAACGGTTGAAAGGTAAGCTTTTTCTAATTTGAAAGTCGGAAGACAGGCTGAAGATCAACCACCAACGCTATAGGGGTTACAAAAGGGCTGCCGACATTGATAGGATAACTGATAAGGAGGGGTTAGAAGAATGGCCTCCTATCCTTCCTTCGCTGTATCCTTATTCCTATCAAGATCATCAGAGCACTTGAATTATTCTTGGAAAAGCTTCAGTTCCTAAGCGTCAGTAGCCATCTATCTATAATTACAGAAATCTCTATCACAAAGACGAAAACGACCATTTAAGTTCATAACGAAGTCTAAAAATTCTAAAAACATTAGTTATTATTGTATTAAAGGCCTAAATCAGATTGTAAAGCCCCAACCTAAACTGAAAATTTTGAATTTAATGTTCAAAATAGCTTACATAATAGACTTACTTAAATAAATACACCTCAACTTACATAATAAATTTTTATGGACGAATTTAATAGATGTCCATAGTTGTCCATAAATATTAAACTAAAATAATTTTGAACTCCAGTTGGAACTGTTTGGAAAGTGTCTCAGCTGCACAAAGTGTGTACAATTTGAATTTATAGTCCAAGTTGTGATGTAAGGGAGTTGCTTTTAGGGTGGGGGTCACATATAAAAAACTGATTGTACTAACCATTTGTTGGTTTACTCTATATTCTACTCATTGTAAATCTATTGTAAGTGTATTGTAAAAACTTTTCTATGTTAAGGCCAGGCTCTATGAAACTAAGGGAACTTTAAATAAATGTGCTGAGTCAACCACATATCTGATCAATGTGGAATTTACATATATATATTTTGAGACCTTTATCTGTAGATTATCAAGTCAGAAACATAATTAGGTGATTTTCATTCGATACATTTTTTTATCGAAATCGACGCCTTTTCCGGAGAATATTACATTTTTCTACTAAACGGCTTGAGTTATATCGCCAAAAAACTTCTCGTAGCAAGGAAACATTGTTTACCAGTGATTGTCAAAATAAAATAAACTTAGGTTTATTTTTACTCCTATAATTAACGAAAACAATTTTGAGACTTACGTTGTTTAGTTCCGAGCTAGTGCACACCAAATCATGCTTCAAATAATGTACGCAATATTCAACCTTACGTAAGCTGTATCTTGCGATATATTAAAAAAAATCCTAGAGAGCCGCCGAGCAACTTGTAACTCTCGGGTGGCGGGACGTGGGCGGAGCGAGCGTAGGAATTTTATTCGTGGAGCCTGCTCTTAAGGTAGACAGACAGGCTGATGGTCCACTTTATGTTCGGTGGCTAACGTCGCCTATAAAAGGCGTTGCAAGTGCGATGTCTACCATAGAGGGGATAATAATTTAATTTAATTAATCTTAATTTGTCGCCTTGGGTTCCAAGGCTACAGCCTACACAGCCTGTCTTGAGGGCGAATGGGACCTAATCGTAAATCTTAGGTAATCTACTGAATCTTAGGTATCTATAAAAATATCATTCAATTCCAATCATATTTAAATAAACTGAATCAAGGTTAAAATATATTTTTAAATGGGATTAATAATAAATTTAGACTATACTTTTTATTCATATACGAAAGACCTACTTATCGGTATTTGCAAAAAATAGTTTTGTGGAGCAATTTAATAAAGCAACTATTTGCTTTCGATTCAGAAATAAGTCTTGGATTCATATTTATTTTATCGGGTGAATTTACTAGTTTTAGCTCTTTCTGTTCCAAGCTAAAACAATTTTTAAACGAAATAGAGAAAAAGGTTGTTTTATATTCGGCACCCACAAAAAATGCTTACCTGAGGCAAATTATAAAATAACAAACATAAAATGGGAGCAATTTCTCAATTTAAGCTCAACGGAAAAGCCTGTCAGGTAAACAGAATTAATACGACAAGTGGGTATCATAAGTACCTCTCCTACTTACCTACTAGACTTAATTTAATAAGATGAACTACAATAAATGTTTCTTATTTATATAGTATGATTTTATATTTGAATATACGAGCATATCTTCTATTAACTCTGTTTAGTTTATTGCTAGGTTACATTTCATTCGTTACAAGCGACCCGCCCCCGACTTCACACGAATGCAATTTTTATCTCAAAATTATATACACAAGCCCTTTTTTAACGATGGGAAATCCTCTTGGATACCCCTACTGGCTAAAACCATAGAGTAAATCGTACTTAATAAGTACTATTTATGCTAAAACCCAACGACTTTCTAGCGTGGCTGTTGATGGGCGGAGTCGCGGGGACGTTATGACACGACATCGATGCCCTGCCACGGCTATCCATGGCGTACCCGATCGAGGAGGTACGCCGGCCATCTCAGGAGTATGTACATAAGCTTATAGCTCTTTCCATCATTAAAAACTATATCAAAATCGGTGGTTTAGAAGGAATTGTCATAGAAACAGTCAGAGGCGGACATTATTTCTATAATATAGTTATATTATATTCTATAATATGTAATCAAATCGGTTAAGGTGTTTCTGAGATTAGCCGTGTACAAACGCACAGACAAACTGTCAAAAATTCTAAAAACATTTTTTAACTTCGGTAACATATAAGTGCAACGAGTACAAATGGTTTTTTTTGTAAAATATGTTATGTGGAGAGACTGTTCGTTTACGATTTTATTATGTATATGTATAGAATAGATTATTTATTAATTAAGAAACAGTTCTACAATCATTGTAACTTCACAAAACCGTTGTTATTCCAAATAAAATAATCATAGAAAATAAGTTGGAATCTATTGATATTGACAAAGGCTTGTTAGCTGAAGCTGGTTCGGTGTTTATAGGCGCACTAACAAGGTGATGGCGTAGGTAATGAGACTGTTGGAATAACGTAATCACAATATAAACATTAGAACAGTGAGGAAACTCTTTCATTGAAGATTCACATTTACGATTATAGATTATAGACCTACTCTAGTCTTTGAATATACACTACTAGCGATCCGCTTCCGGCATCGCACTTTTTTTTTGTAAAACTATTTTAAAAAAAAAACCGTAAAAATCTTCTTTGTGTAACTGCGCCTCCACACTACTCGCGAATTATTCGGGAAAGTTGACCGAAGTACGAAGTGCGTGGCTACACACTCGTTCAACCTCGCGAGGAACTCATTCGCGCTACTTCGAGTCCACAAAAACCGACAACAAATGGAAGTAGCACGAGGCGAGGTAAAGTTGGACCTTCGCGAGTAGTGTGGAGGCCGGGTTACGCTCTTTCCATTAATAAAACCGCATTAAAATCCGATGCTTAGTATAAAAGATCTAAGCGTAATACAAACAGGGGAATTTTATAGCATGTAAAGATTAGGTACAGTACACCTACTATTTAGCAGTTTTGAGCTTTTGAGCTTGGAAGCACAGACGTCGGCAGGGAGTTTATAATCAACACAATTAATGTATTGAGATACATTTCTTACTCTATATGTATACTGTGTCTTGATTTTACCGGTACACCGCAAAATACATTTTTATATTTCAAGATACCACATTAAAGGGAATATTACGACAATTCCGATGTTCTCATTAAAGGATTTTTTGATAATTGAAAACAGACTACCCAATTATGTATTGACAAGTATTTTTCTTCCACATAACACTACCTATTCATATACCTATTCAGAAATATTCACTTTTGAGATGTTTACATTTTCTTGTGCAAGTGTATGTTTGGGTGTGTATTTAAATGCGAAACATAACTAAAAAAGATTTCTTAACAACTCAAAAATAATTTCAAAAATCCACTTTTCATAGAGTTAAACAAAACTGGTTTGCTTTGTTTCCCACTTCATACCAAAACTTTTTTAATTACCTACTTAATAAGAGTAGCCTACTTATATAATTTCATACACCAAATTTAAATTTAAACTATAATCGTTGTATTCATTTTCAACTCAACTTACATTATGAAATCTTATATTATAAAAAAAATCCTTATAATGTTAAATTCAGCGTTTGTACTTTTATGCTATTATTTCAAGTATTTGTGAAACATTATAATATTAAAATTGCTTGTAAAACAATTATGTCAAAAAAGTGCGTGTTGAACGATATCTTCTTTACAATTAGTATGTATTATACCAGCTATAGTTAAAAGGCTTGTGTTTAAACGCCTACCAGAAAAGTACCTACATTGGAATCCGTTTATAATGACATCGAAAGGAATTAACAAACACGTCATAATAAGCGGACGTCATACAAAGCGTTTTGTGAAAAAAAAAACCCTTTTTTATGTAAATATGTATGTACTTAAGTATTTTAATAGAGAAAAATAGTAACTACATATGTATACATACATATTAAATCAAAATAAAAATTGCACGTAAATGCACGCAATATGTATTTTTTAATGTAAGTAATCAGTAATTTTTGTCTGCTTTTGTTTTTTTCATTTTATTGTAAAAACAGTCTAATACTATTGTGTATAGAAGACATCGCTATACACAAGTATTAGAGACTAAAACACAAACGACAAACGAAAAACAATGCGTGACCTTCAAGCGTCAATTAGGTACTCACTGAGATTCAAAACAAAAACGAGCCACGTGCCGAACGTTCGTCGGGAATCAACGGACATTACCGGAGGTGTAAAGAATCATGTCGGTTAACCGACATAATTTATTAAAAATGGGTCATAATAAGCGACATGTCACTGTAAGGGAAGTCATTATATCCGACTTTTTTATAAAGAATTTTATATGAAAACCAAACTTCGTAGTGTAATTACGTCATAATAATCGGTTGGTCAATATAGGCGGTCATAATAAACGGATTCTACTGTATTTTACTACCAAAAAATTCGAAATACCCCCCAGAATGGATAAATGCTCACCAAATTGTGTTTCATAAAGTATTGTAGAAATGAACCTATTTTCCTTTTTATTCTATGCCATAAAGATTTATAAACGATTTATAAATTTAATTTCAGACCAAATATTTTATATTATCGCTAAACCAATATTTTATTTCACGACTTTCAATTTAGTCAGTTTTACTGAAGCAAAAAGCTAACGGTCGATCGTACAATTTTTTTGAATATCAAATATAATATTGCGTATCGCAAACACATGTTACTTGTTTATTGTTTTATAAATTTGATTAAAATATGATAACACAGCCAAATAAATATTTCACTCTCAATATTACTGCAACAAATGACTTAAGGTAAATAAAATGAATCACTGGTTGTAAAATGGTAGGATAATTTGATTACACTAAAGCTATTTAGAACTGTCATTTTGGATATTAATGTTACTATTTCAGGGAAACAAGATTTAGTGAGCATTTATCCATTTTGGTAGGCAAAAAGAATATAAATACAACACGTACAATTATTCTGATGAGTGTATAATTATTTTGAAACTTAAAAAGTTGTTCTTTAGGCACCTCGGTATAGAGTGGGTTTATTTTATTTGAAGTTAACACATTTTACTTGGTGAGCATTTAAATTGTACCCTAATTAAAATTAGTTTACAATAAAACTAACCAACTTTCAACTGAGCCCACATACGTTATATCTGCTGTAAGTTGCCAAGTCTTTGGTATCCCGCAGACTACTTGATACTGCAGCACCAGGTCAAGGTTACCATGTCATATAAATACCACATCAAGTTAGTGAAAATCCTTTCGTCAAATAGTAAAAGGTTTGATGGTCTTCAAACGCTTACAGTAGACCACTATGAAATAACAGCATATTCAAATATGCCATGGGTGGCCAACCTTTTTGGCAGCTGGGCCAAATTTAAAAAAAAAAATCCTAGCGGGCCGCACTTTTTTTTTTTTGAGGAAAATGAAACAAAACTTTTGAGGAAAATAAACACCCCGCATCTCGTAAAAGCCGCCCACGCTATATTTTTATTGTGGGGCGCTTTATCATCTCAACTTTGTGAATTGATT
Organism: Synanthedon andrenaeformis; assembly: GCA_936446665.2. Classification (NCBI taxonomy): domain Eukaryota; kingdom Metazoa; phylum Arthropoda; class Insecta; order Lepidoptera; family Sesiidae; genus Synanthedon; species Synanthedon andrenaeformis. Next base: position 2,473,017 of record OW387781.2, on the reverse strand, counting down.
TTAAACACAATAAGCTAAAGTCTAGAGGAAATTCACGGTGTATTGTACAATAGAAAAATGTTTTGTTCATATGACCTAGCTCCGCGGGCCACAAGTTCACATCCGGCGGGCCGCGTGTTGGCCACCTATGCTGATCTAAATGCTGTTGTTTTTCGGTGAGTGAATAAGAGATGTCAGGGCCACTTCCTACTCCCTTATCTTTAGTCCTACTATGGTATAGGCAGCGCACTTGCAGCAGCTTGTGTTATAGGTGACAGTAACCACATTCTTCCAAATGAACCGTCATCCTGTCTGACTACCTTTATATAAAAAATGTATAGTTGCCAATATGGAAACAACAAACACGTACTTTACTCGTAGACATATTAAAAATATTGCCTAAAAAAAACCTATAAAAATTATATGTCCCTTTAAGCGCCACAAATAAGCACGTTAGTCTCTTATGGGAATCGCTAACCTTTTTCAACGTAAGTCGACAACAGGTGTTACGTAATAATGACTATACAGCCTTTGAATTTGTAATGAAGGCACTGAGTACGGGGTGGGCGAGATTGAGGGGGGCAGTGACGTCATTTCACATTGTGAACCGTTACCACAGCAAAGGTTTGATGGCAGTCAAGCTATGGAAACATGAAAATAATATTTAAGTGCAAAGTTTACATTGACAATGTAATTAGTTCCATATATTCCCTACTTCACCTCACCTTTCATCTAACACAACACAAAATACTGTTTTAAGCTATCTAGTAGTTAGGGTTGTCAACTATTGGGGTTATGGGAAGCAATGAAAGATGGAATTTGTATTAAATGATATTATTTAATTAGTCTCTTTTAGTATAGCAGGAAGGTGTGTTCGTATCTACTAATAAGGGGTGCAGTTTGAACAGAACTAACTCTGAAGCTCAAAGTCTAACGTATAAGACTCTTGTATGAAACAAAGAGCTATTGTAATAAACCTAATGTTTATATGTGTAAAGGAGAAAGACTCTCTATCTACTTGTTAGAGTGAGACAGATTTATTTTAATATATTCCAACATCAACTTCAAAAATTTCAAAAATTGCGATGCACTTCTTGTTATAAGCCTTAACCGTGAACAGTGACGTCATTTGGAATACCTTTACTCCTTATTCCCTTTCTAATTAGGATCGGAAATATACTTTTAACTTCGGTATTATTGTTAGGCAATGGTAGACGTGGGCTACTTTTCCTCCAGCATTTTGTTAAAAATTTTTTTTAACAAAATGCTTGTTTTTTGTTCAAAAATTATTATTGACAACACCAGATCTATATACCGTTTAATATTGAGTTTTGAGTGATTTATTTAAAAATATGTTATTAATTTGTATTCTATGTATTTTAAAAAAGTATACGTTTTTAATAATAAATATATATGTTTAATGTTGATTTTTCCACACTACTCTTTATATATTTATCTACATGATATGGTAATATAAATAAGTGCAGAGGACATATACATATCCCCTACTGTCTCATTAAGAAACTGTGTGTTAATGTACCGAAGACATAATTCGACTCGTGTTGTTTTACGTCGTGAATTAGGATGTGAGCCTATTACGTATTATCATTGTTTATTCTCGTAAATAGAATTAAACTCTACGTAATATGTTTTTAGCAATTATCCCAACTCGTAGCCGTTTAAATTTTAATGAATAGTAACTGATGCCTGCGACTTGGTTCACATGGATTTTATCTTTTAGTACTGATTTATACTGATTTTTTTTAGAACTTGTCGATAATGTAAACAATCCGCCATATTGGGCTATGTCTATGGTTGGATTAAGAAAAATAGTGATGGAACTATTGAAACTTTGAAATGAAAAAAATTAAGGATTTTTCATTATTTGAATTGTACGAACTATCAGAGTGAAGTTTACCAACGTTTATAATAAATGGCTTTGTTACACTATCTGTAAACCTGTCAATTAGCCATTCTAAATTTTTCATCTTCCCTTTCTCATTTATCACATGGGCTACACATTTTCCCTACTGTTCCTTACCTATTTGCGCCAAAAAATGTAGTTGATTAAAAATTTAGATTCAAAAATCTTAGTTCAAACACGTCTATGTTAATTGTTTTATTAAATTTTAAGTCTACGTATTATAACCACATTAATTTCGTTATATATTTTTAAATTACAAAAAGTTCATATTTATTGTTTTAGGCGTATTTTATATTTTAGTTTCTACTGGTATCCCTTTAAAGTGTCATTGGGGTAAATGACCATAAATTTGTAGCGTTGGTGAATATGATTATGTACAATTGGTGCAAAACTATTATAAGCAATAAAATGAACAATGCAAAAATTACTACTATTACGTTATTGAGACAAATTTAAATGGATATTTAACAGGATAGATTTCAAAAAGACAAAAGATGTCATTAAATTTGACGTGCAAGCGTCAACCGCAAATAGAATTTCAGTTTTAAGAGAAATTATTTAGTTTTAATGACTTCTTGTAATTGAGTTAATAATTATATATTATTAAGTCTTGAATCTTCTTGTAATTGAGTTAATAATTATAGGAAAGTTAATACTTTATGAAGGAAATTAAATTTGATCGTCTAGTGTTATAGTGCATGGAGAAATAAGGATTAAAGTGTTTGTTTACATTGTCGACAAGTTCTAAAAAAAATCAGTATACAAAGAAACTTTATAGAATCTGAAATTCATTTCATACATTCATTTCATTTCATAACGTAATTTTGTCGTATAAGCGTAGAAACTCGATATAACCGAATTACACATAGGATATGAGTAAAGTTATAAGGAACTAAGTTATATTTGTAAACAAACAATTCTAAAGCTTTCAATCCTGCCATTTTTTACAGTATTTGTATAGTGTAAGACCAGGGTGGAATAATAGTATATTATGTGCTGTTATTTCTGTGAGTGAATGAGGGATATAATACCTAAACAACTAGTTACCAAACAGCGAAAATAATTTCTTCTCTTGCAACTGGTTAGGTAATTTCAGTTACGAACATGGATGAAGGGAGTTAATCGTTTTGCAATATAACTACGAATGCCTGAGTATAAAAAAAGATAGATTATTTTGTTATTATTATAAAAATGTTAAGAATCGATACTTGTATTCTTATTATAATATTTTATGGCCCTCTCTCAATTTTTGAAAAATAATACATTCAATGAAAAATATATCAGACACGACACATGACAATAACATTTTTTTTTCATTTATCTTAATTTTTCTAACATTGGTACGAGAGCTACCCATTGCAGCTGGTTCAAAAACTTCGGAGATATAATTTGTTGTGCATCTTGCGAAACTACTCTGCGATCATTTTAAGTAATGAAGTACCTCATACTTTCTCACTACAGAGAGAGGTCAGTGTACCTGAATCATACAGTGAAGGTTTTGTAATTTCCATATATTTTCATCATCAGTTAGATAATATTTTTTCAAGGAAGGTTTATATAATACAACTAGCTATTGAACGCGACTTCGTCAGCGTAACCTCATAGAATTTTATGTTAAATTTAAATTCATAGCCTATGTTACTCGCTGATAAAAGAATTTTTAAAATTTTTGAGGTTAAAAAATTAAAAAATACAGATATTTTCTCTTTATAATATTAATATAGATAAAAGTTAATTCGGTTTATATAATTTGCAGTCAAGTCGCCGAAACTGTCCGCGTCAGTCTATTTCTCCGCTAATACTTCTAAACCACCTAACAGATTTTGATACGGTTTCAACTAATGAAAAGAGAGATAAACGAAGAAGGTTTGTGTATACAAAGAATTGACTCTCAGGCGAAGCCGAAAGCGGGTCTCGATAGTTCTTAATATTTTTTAAATTAATTTTGAGTCACGGCTGCTACTTTACCGAATATACCAGTGATACGAACATACTTAGGGCCAGTTTTATAAACGACATACCTTTTTCCCGTTCGTTACAGTGCTGGTAAGCGAACAGTTAACGGTCCGTCAATAACGTTTACTGACGGTAAAAGAAATTAAACATTCGGTAGCTGCCCGTAAAAAATACGCCGAATTTTATGAATATTGTCGATGGTTTCGTTGTAGTCTGTCAAGAACTGTCAAGTGTCGCGTCACAAACACATTTATTTACAAAAATAACAAAATAAACGATACGTAAGATAAACCGACCCTATCATAGTCAATAACGAGCCAGTAAACGCTAGCTGTCAAATAATACTGTTGACTAACGAACAGTTGTTTATAATACACTATATTATACTATTAGATCATTTTTTCGTCTATTTGATATAAAATTTAACTAACGGATTGTTATAAAACTGGCCCTTAGTAGGGATAGGTGGCGTAAGTAATATTTGACTTATTAGAAAGATTTTCAAATGAAATTAATACAACTGTTTTAAAGAAAAAGACAGCAGAATAATATATATATAATAAATAAAATGATTACGCCTTACTCTTGAAAAAAAAAACATTATGAGACCGTGAACACAAAAACTACGAATATCTAAGTGTTCAACACTTTGATGAAAGTAATTTTTATGTTGATGGTAGCAAAAAATTCTTAGTCACATCACGTTTCTCGTCACTTATCGCGAGTTGCTCCCGTAAAATAAAATAAAATAAACTGGAGACCAAACCCAACCAAGATACTTTATTGCTTCTTTACACAGTCAATAGAGGGCAGGGATTAAGTTTCTATAAAATTTATAGGCAACAAAATAGCTTTTAATTATACTTCTTTCAGTTGATAATTTATTTATTTATTTATTTATATAATATCAAGTTAGTTAAATATGTTACAATACAATAAATTATATTATAGAAAGTTTGTGAAAACATTATTGTCATATTTTAAATTTAATTACTTAAATTGAGAATTGTCTACATTAATCCATTTACGATTCATAGAACTACTGAACGTAAGTTTTTTTCTTTAATAAACGTAGATAAATAATATTATAATACAAATCACCCAGAACATGTCAGATTTTTTTTTTTTATTAATAAATAAATGTATGTAGCAAGCACCGCAAATTATTGTGGCGAAATATATGTAAGAAACGAGATATAATTTAAAAAAAATAATAATCAAATAGTTTTAAATAATTAGTTACGAGGTCAATGTTATTTCTGTTATAGTCCGGGATGTGAGGGCAGTCATCAAAATTTGGCGAGTACGTCAACGCTCCTTTCAGCCGTAGAAAATAGATACAAGCATATTTACATACATTTAATCCATACTATATACTATATATAATATTATAAATAACTAAGAAAGTAACTCTGTCTTCTACCTTTTTACGCCTTAACTACTCAACCGATCATCATGAAATTTTGCATACACGCTGTCAGGGATACAAGAAAGGACATAACCTTTCATCCAGAAAAAAGTACTGTTCCCAAGCGAATGCCTTTTAAAAATATAAAGAATTGGGGGCCACTGTCGCGTGGCGGCGCCACCGTCGTTACAGCGATAACGATGTCAGGCGTATTACATTAAAACTTATTTTCTTTTTCAACCCGGACGAAGTCGCAGGCACTAGCTAGTTGGATATAAATACCAATGGGGATACTTAGTAGGAATAGGTAGAACGGACTAAACAAACGCAATGTTTTTATTGTTTTAAATGATAATACTTTCCCAGATCCATTTACATTATCGTACTACTAACAAAACGAAGCTGTTATTTACCGCGATTCCTAAAGTTTACTACAATCCAATATATATATGCAAAGTAAATTTACCCAATGAATCAAGCTATAGAAGCCAAACGAGCACAATTTATTCTTCCTTAGGATGCTGTCGTCTATTCACTTTCTCAAGCGAAAAATAACAAAAGGTTTGTCAGCTTCAAGTGCTAATAGCTTCCATCGTGGATAAAAACCTGAAGTTTACACAGCTGAGAAGAATTATACGTTTTTATTTGAACTCAACCATTTCTCATCTAGGTTTACTTGAGTTTTTGTACATTGTGCTCCACTCGATTCTCCAGAACTATCTTTTTGCATTCGCTTTCTATTATACACTTTTTGTTTTGCAGATGAAATATATATTTTTTAATTATCTTCCATTTTAATGTGAACCTCAGAACATGTGCTTTTGACTTATGTAAAAGTTGACAAACAGAATAAGGGTCCTCTTGATTAAAGGCTACCGTTACTTGCGCAGTTTCATTTATACCACTGACCATTAATGGAGCAAACGCAACTGCTGTATATAGAAATTATATAGTGTGTTTTCCCTACAATCTACGTATACCTAAAATATTAATTACACATTTATCTCGCTCTAGCTAGACGAAAAAAGACTTTCTCTCGTAATAGAATAGAGAATTTTTAAGCCCTGTAATGAAATAAGTATCTTAGATCGAATTGTTACGATTGAAGTAGGTGATGAAACGCATGTTCATCAATATGGCCCTGAAAGTAAGAACGAGTCGATGCAGTGGCATAAGGTACAGACTACATACCCTTCTTAAATTTAAAGTTTCCGAAGAAATTTAAAGTATCTCCGTCTACCGGAAGTCATGGCTACGGTGGTTTGGAACTCAAAGGGAATTTTGCTAACAGAGTATATACAAAAACGGTGAAGCCATAAACGCAGAATTCTGCACATTCACTTTACGTAATTTACTGGAAGCGATCAAATAAAAAGACTGGGTAAACTAACCGACTGCGTCTTACTTCTTCACAACAACGCCCCGCTCTTCTCAAGAGTAAGTTTCCAAGGCTGCTGAGCGAGATTGCGGTTTCGAAGAAATCAACCACCCTATAGTCCGGATTTCCCCAATTTGAAAAAAAGACTTTCGCGGAAAAGGATTTTCCTACCATGAAGAGATCAAGGCGCCAATAAACTAGTGATATGTTAACAAGATCACTGCAATAAACAGACATTTAATATGTGAAAAGGGGCAAAGTTATTTTTTAAAAGCTAATGAAATGTCAATTTCAACATGTAAATGGATTATAATGATTTTTTTTTCGTGCCATACCAAGAATACATTGAACGCCCCTCGTATATGTATATAATGTATTAAGAGAGTGTTAGCTAAACATCAGTTGTTAAATGTATAGTACCAAAAGTCGATGTATAATATATGTAACTACATACATACATCGCCTTTTATATATAAGAAGAAGAATAAGAACAAGAAAGAATTTCTTCGATGGGTGAAAAAAAAATGCTAAGAGTTACAAAACAAATATTGTTGAGAATTCAGTTTTACATAAAAAAAATATAAATCTTTTTTTGCTAAAATTAAAATTAACAGAGTCTGCAACTACTAAAATTCATTTCTGTTTTCTACTGTGTTTAAGCCATGTTATGTTATTATGTTCAGCACAAAATCGTAATGTATCATTAATCCAGTCACACAATTCAACGCCAAACTAAGCTGAGTTTACGTTAAATTACGCATTTAAGTGGACTTGCCAATTGCCTTATCCATGTGCATTCAACCATGAAAACGAAGACTAATGATACAATTACTAATTCAAAGTTCAAAGCTGTCGTCTAAAAAGGACCCTTTACTAAGTTGCAAAAGGGTCGAATATGTTTCAAGTTACATTAAGGAGTGTGTAATAGGATCAAGTATACATTTTATGAGGACTCGTAAAAGGTCAAGACTGTACTAAAAGGTTAGTTTTGGTCTAGTATTGGCAAGGCATGCGATGTTCCATAATAACTGGATAGACAATCTGGAGGCAGAACCGTCGAGTTTTTTCACAGTTTTAGTGCAGATGTTATGATGTTATGATGAAGATTGCGAGGCATTGACGATCATTGACGAGCCCATTGGTCGAGTAGCTATGGTTCCCGGGTTAGATTTTGGGCAGACTCAGCTTTGGAAATGAAATTTACAAATAGCAGCCGCTAAAAAAAGTCGCTAGTCTATACATATAAATAAAATTGGAGTGGCTGTTTGTAATATTGAAATAACCGTTTTTTACTACATGCATATGAATATATATACGGTACATACACCAAAATAACATTTTTTACAATTTTTGTCTGTCTGTCTGTCTGTTTGTTCCGGCTAATCTCTGAAATGGCTGGACCGATTTTGACGGGACTTTTATTGGCAGGTAGCTGATGTAATAAGGAGTAACTTAGGCTACGTTTATTTTAGAAAAAAATCTTTTATTAGAAAAAATACACCCCGGGCGAAGCCGGGAGCGGGCCGCTAGTATTAAATAAAAATATATCAGATATCAGTTTTAAATATTCTTAAATATTTAAATATTCTTCAAATATCGAGCTGTCTATTATCAACCTTCACATTCGTTTAATTTGTGTCATGTTGCATAATTTCATAATTCATACATACGAGTACCTATTGTTAAGTTTTATAATTTATAGATATGGCAGTAGTAACACCTATTGTTATAAAAATAATTCGAACTCTTAAAGAGTTAACCCCTGTCATGTTATCATCCGCAGTGAAATATTTATGATATCGTTTACAGACAACGGTAAACGCCAGCTTTACTATGATTGGCAACACGTATGGGATTAAATTTTATCATAATCTTTCATATTTCTCTCATTTGATTTTGTTTACTTTTACTTTTGCGTGATCTTATGAAATTGATGGATGATTTTTGAAAAAAAAAAGAAAGCTTCTTTGAAAATAAAACATAAGACTTGATTTATGTCGAGCGAAATTGAATCATCCAACATGGGTAATATATGGGTAATATGGGTATAGCCGGCTAATGCTGGCTAATTGATGTAGTAATTTCGCGGTGTATCAACATAAGAAGAAATTTTAGGCTAGACGTACCCGTTGGGCATGCTAATTAAAAGATTAATAGCTATTTTTTCCAATTCGATAAGTGATAAGATCGACATTGATTTATTTTGTAACAGCAATGGAAATCGGACTCGTAAATTGGAAGAAAGCTTTCAACCCGTCTCATGACATTTAGATTAATTTCATTCTCTTACAGTTGTACTGTATGTAAATGTTCATCGTTTAAAATAAAACATAAAATGAGTCGTACTTTTTAAATTTAATCCAAAATCAATGTTAGGTATCTTTTATCAATTTTAAGTTATTAGCTATTTCTATTAATTCTCCCTGATAATGAACTTCTTATATAGGTGAAAGAATTTCTAAAATCGGTGCAGTAGTATTTTATTCATTATAAACAAAAATACAAAAATATGAATAAACTAAAATACAAATTTTCCTTTTACCATTAGGTAGACCTAATTGGATCCAGCTTGGATAGTGGCGTTCGGGAAGCTCAGAGACATGATTTTGTTCAAAATTCCTCAGTGCCTCAAAACAAAAGTTTCGACCAAAGTGTGTTCAAACTATGGCTGAAATGTGGTCTCAAACTATGGGCCTCGTAAGAAATCTCAACGTCGCCCAATGAGCCACAGAGAAGATCCGTAAAGAAACTTAAGTCCCCGACATAACCCGCTGGGGCTGAAAAGTTCTACAGTGGAGACCATGGACGGACTAGCGCAGTATGCACTCCCACTTCCAAGATGGACACTTAAACATATATCCTCGAAGATGGTCTAGGCTCTTTCTGACCGGTCCCTTTGAAAATTATTGGAGTGGACGTCTTACAGCTGACATGAAATAAAATATCGTATATCATAGAATATGTGAAATACACGCCCTTAAAGATTTCTTGTATTGTAATTATTAGGATTATCCCCTAGCGAATGAAAATGTTATTCAATTTATAATAATAGGGGTTAAAGTATGAAATTGCCGTTTTATTGTAATAGGTACTTCGAATTGACATAGAACCTTCATTTTTGAGTGAAACTTTTTTCATACGGTACCTATGTAGTTCTTCTTTTAAAAAATGTGCAACATTCGATTATCAACTTTCAGTTGTTTTTTTTATTCAGCTTAGACAATAAAGATGGATACTTCGAAAATTCGTGTGATTTTTGAATACGAGTTCCGACGCGGAACTAACGCGGCAGAAACAGCTCGCAATATTAATGTTGCGTTTGGAGAGGGGACTGCTAATGAACGCACTGTGCGATTTTGGTTTAAACGCTTTCGTGATGGAAACTTCGATTTGAAGAACGAACCACGTGGAAGACCGCCCACACAGGTGAATAACAATCATTTGAAAGAGATGGTGGAAGCCGATCCGAGCCAAACTACCCAGGAATTAGCGGCATGGTTTAACGTTACCTTACCAACAATATTGACTCATTTGCGTCAAATCAATAAAATAAAAAAATATGAAAAATGGGTGCCTCATGATTTGACTGATCTGCAGACTCTACAGGAACTGCAATTAGAAACCATTCGTCACCCTCCGTATTCGCCAGACCTTGCTCCAACGGACTACCATTTTTTTCGTGATTTGGACAATTTTCTGCGTGATAAAAAGTTTTCTTCTCAGGAGGCAGTGCAAAATGCTTTCACACAGTTTGTCGAATCTAGATCACCAGAGTTCTATCGCAAAGGCATAAATGAGCTTCCTATTAGATGGCAGCAATGTATAGATAATAATGGTAATTATTTTGATTAAATAAATATGTTAAATTAAAAAAAAAAACGAATTTTTATTTTTCAGTACAAATCGGCAATTTCATACTTTAACCCCTAATATTTGCCGACAGTATAATAAGAATATTCGCGTGTAAAATGAAATTTCTTCGTAGTAATTACGCAAAGGCGATTAAAAACTAACCGTAATATCATGCCTGGTGATAGAAAAAGTTTAATTTGCTTCAGTTTTCAAAAGACGAAGTTTATTGCAAATAAAATGGGTAGGTAAAAAGTTTTATTTTAAATTTAATAAATGATAAGTATCTAAGCATGTAGATGTTTTCTGCCTAATTGAATTTAATAAAAAAAAAATTATTATTAGAGATGAGTTTGCTCTTGGCCAGCATCTAGCCGTGTAACGAAGATGTGGCCTATGATAGCCACTGGAACTTTGAAAAGATTTGGGTTATATGAGCTCGGAAATACAGCTGCCTTGATTACATCTTTAGAATATGATATTTTGCGAATAAGATATTAAATACAAGCAAAACGCTCTATAACATAATAATAAAATATAATATAATAACATATTATTACATATTATGCATGAAACTATTTCATCGACTGTTTTTTTAATAACATCACGATCTATCAAAGTTCACATGAAAATTTAAAAAGATTATGCAAGTTCTCAGATAGTTTATGGTTGAACTAGGACCCCCATCGCTAGTTTTAGAGTAATTGAAAACTGTCCAACTTCGAAGCGAACTTGTTATCCAACTACTCCAAGTTTGGTGCACTTGAGTTCAGTCACTGGTAAGACAAATATTCCATTTGAATAACGTGCAAGAATGATCAAGTTACCGGTAGGTACTCAGTATCGGTCCATCTAATGTTAACTGAGACGGCTAAACTATTTCTACCTTGTTTAACCATCCAATACTATTAAATTTTAGATACGTTTACTAAACTAATGGCCTTATAAGCAAAAAATAAATCTAGCTTCTATTTTTCGTTTTTCATCTTTTTGCAACTGGCGTGGCAGGCGATGCTCGCGTTTTGCGAGCATCGCCTTACAAAAGTTTATAATAAAAACAAAATTATTATTAATTATTACTATGACTTACAAAAAGAAATAGCTTTATTTCTAAACTTCGTAGAATTCCCAGAAAAGTAGCGCAGGATAAATGAATCGATCGGCTTATACACGTCACAAGCAAAATTAGTATTTTTACATTAAAAATCACGATAACTGGTAGCAATCGATTCTATAGCGTGTGTAAAAGGCGTAACTCCGCGTTCGATCAAAACTAGATGACCACACGAGCGGAAAATTTTAGGATTATTCGCATTTTTATAACTACTTCGTTACCATTGAACTATGTAACATCAGACACTTTAATTGTATTTTTTATTATTTTAGGCAAAGTAATAAAAAATACAATTTATTGTGGTATATTCAACTCTTTCGATGGAAATACAAAATGAAAATATTGGGATTAGCGATATTTTTTTTCGTATTATGTCCCATTTAATCCATTGACGACAAATGACAATAAATCGCAAATAGAAAAGGTGGCGTTTTTATATTGACTCAGGTTAGGTAAGTTGTTAGCTTTAGCTCTCTGATTCAAGGGTCCACAGTTTGATACCTAGGGTCAACTTTGTAAACAAATTTTTCATAGCTGGCTCAGCTCTGGTGTGTTTAAGTAGTGGCAGAGCATACTGGTCCCCAGAGATGGCTGGCGTACCTCCACTTTCGGGTACGCGGAGGTTCTGACAGGGAGCGTAGCCCTCCCCGCGCTGGATAGCCGTGGCGGGAGACCAAGGTCGTGTCATAACGTCCCCGCGACCCCGCCAATCAACGGCCGCGATAGAAAGTCGTTGGGTTTTAACCGGTACGAATCCGGCATAACTCCGCAGTGTCCTCTACACTGCCGGGTATCCAAAAGGTTTTCCCAACGTTAAAGAAAAGGGCACACTACGTTTCGCAGTCAAAAATTACTTAGGTAGTCCATCGGCATCAGTAACCACCCGCTCACAAAATACTACCGTCCAATAACAGCATGTGTGCTATTGTGTTTCGATGAAGAAGTAACGAGTGCTTGAACCCATTTCCCTATCCCTTCCTTATCCCTTATATTATATTTATCCTACTAAGGTCGACACCCCACTTGCAGTATCTGAGACGTTGTTTGTGTTATAGAAGACGGTAATCGCCATCTGCCTGTCTGCCGACCGTTACTTTGAAAAAATTGTATGTACTCGTAATTAAATCTAATTGACTATTTTTTTATCATTAAGGACTACAATTAGGATATAAATAAAAGTATTTACTGAAGTAAAAATTTTATTTCTTAATTTTTATTATTAAAAATATAAAACTTCTATCAAATAAGCGTCAGGTAGCTACGCTTAAACCTGTATACCATTTGAGCTGATAAAATAGTACAATAAACTAAAACTATAATGTAAATTCTATTTATGAAAAGTTTACAAATAATTAATATCACTTTTTTATAAAAAGTTGTAAAACAACGCAAAAGCCTAATTTTTTAAAACAAAAAGTAGTCATACATTTGTATATGGTAAAGGTAGAAAAGCAATTCAATTTATTTTAAACGCTAATGTGTACAAGCCATCATTTATCTCAAAATATTATTTATGTAATACTTTATCAAAGATGTAATACGATTTTATATAAATTTAATACTAAGTTTGACATTTTTAATATTTTGACTACTTTAATAAAAATGCTAATCTGAAAGATAAATACTTATCTATGATTTATGAGATTATGAAGATAATCTCTGAAGATAATTTATGAGTACACATGTTCAAGATAATACTTCAAAATGTACAGTGATTTCATAATTATACATTAAAAATCATATTAAGACTTTATTGTCAAATGGCTTTAACTTATTAGGATGACACTGCTATCTTAAATTAATACTTTTCTATCTGTAATTAAAGGAATAGTGGTTTTGGTATAACGATTTCTTACACTATAGTAAAAAATACCCTACAATTACCATTAAGACAGTTCGTGGAATTTTACCCACTAATTACTAATCCATTTTTTTTTCTATTAAAACAAAAAACTTACAATTCATTAAACTCTAAGGGTGGATTTAACAATTACCATCAAACCAATAACCATAAGGTTATTGGTTTGAACCAATAACCAAAACAAATAAACCCATAAACTCATATCAGACTTACTTTGATCAACAATAAACTACGCTTAAATCAACAAATCCTAATAATAGTAGAAATAATTATTTATTTTGTAATATATATATTGTAAGTTGGTAATATATAAGTTACAATTTATATTCAATACAAACATGGGCTCGTTTAATTTGAGCTCTTTGGGAATTATCAGAAAGTTAAATATACTTTGTTTGAAATAACTAAGTTAATATACAATTGAAAGAAACGAAAAAACTGTACCCTTTTATAAGTAGGCACTATTACTGACATTGTTTTGAGTACCCGGGTTCGATTCTCGGCATGGCCACCCTGTAATAGATCTATGGTGTATGACTATGGTTTTTTTAGCTTTGTAATTTTTTTATTATACTCGTATAATTGTTTTTCCTAATAATTTATGTTATTAAAAATAAAATAATACTAGTTCGTAGAAGATTAAATACGTTCGTCAGATTTTAAATCAAAATATAATTTTTTGCAATAAATATAAAACCCATAATGTTTTTTTTTATTGTTTTTTTTTAACAAATTATAAAATACATGAACGTTAAAACGAGCCCGTACATGTATTCGAATTACAAATTATAAACTACTTAGTTTTATGATTCTAATTTAGTTTGACTAGTTTTTGTAGACAAATCACCCGTTTCTTCTTTCTTTGCGTTGTCGCCGAGGACTGGCCTTGCTGTAAAAATAAAATGTTTCAAATAACTTTCATACACCCAAATACATTGAGTAAGTTAACATTTAAACTAAATTAATTTAATTTGATATCCATCTGCAAAAATGTACCTTTAAAATAATGAAAAAAAATTCAAAAGAAAAACCGTCATCATATACAATAAATAAACTTAAAAAATTCACTCTCACCCGTTATAATACTGATATAGAATTAATTTTTTTTTCTATAGCTATGTTTCGTGACTTTGTCCGCCTTTTAACTATAATAAAATGTTATCTCTATACGTATACTAATTTTATAGCGATTTCAACTTTAGCGCCATCTAGTGGCGGGTTTCAATAAAATGGAATTTGTTGAATTTTGACATGATCGCTATAATTGAGGAAAAATAAGTTTAATATAATCAAATTTCTCATAATTTTGATATTGGTCAAAAATCAAAATTTAGATTATAATTTATAACACGCAGGTTTCCTTTCGATATATTTCGTCAGTGTTTTGTTTTGATTTTGTAAGTTGTGGGCCCAACTGGGATTCAAACCTACACCCCCCACTGGGTGTATTTCAGATTATATTTACTAAATTTAAATATTATTTACTTACCAAACATTTTAAGTAAAATTTTCTCTAATCCATGTATAGGCGATTCAAATGTTAAACACAGTAATAGGGCAAGGAAGAACGTTAGAGATATGTGAGATACCGCATTCGCCGTCTGAAATTTATAAAAAAAAATGCATGATTTATACAAAGAAACAATTAAGTTGTAATAATTCTATCTCAGAAGTAGAAATATCTTAAAATACAGATAGGTTTGTGTTTTTGGGAGATTTCCATAAAAATGAAAATAAAAATGTTTGTAATTTTAATTAGTCTGAAGTCTCCAAATTTGTTTTAGCGTCTTAAAATGATTTATGCTTTTATCTGAATATCTGAATATTTTATATTTAAATTGAACTTTGATCGTTCAATTCAACGTTTCACATTTCAATGTTGAATAACCTGTTTAAATATAAAATATGAAATCAGCACTAAAAAAAATAATACCAACTCCAAGAAATATACAAAATTAGTTAAGTTCGATATAGTTAAAACTCTTAACAAAATGTTGATAAATTGTATTTTCTTCTTAGTAACATGAAATAAAATCAAAGTGAATTTTTCGTCTAGACTTAATCAATCTAAAAATCAATTATTCAATAAGAATCGAATGTCGAGATAAATTATTTTAATAAGTCAAGTAGGTCCATCATAATTACTACGCGATTAAAGAAAAACCTCCCAACAATTTCTTTGCCCGAAACTTTACAATTCTTCAAAGTATCCTAATTAACTTGTAACTCCATTTCTTTGCCTCACTTTCGATTTAAAATATCTTACATACTTTAATGCGGCGTACAAATGCGATTGTTTTCTTTTTATGTGATTAATTTCCTTTATAAAATTATTATTCAAAAAGTAATTATGATACATTATCATTCAAAATGATATGATTAAACTCACATCATTTTAAACATTGTATGGATTCCAAAATGCGTCCGCATACTGAAGCTTTTTGGCTTTCTTTGAAATGAAATTACTGCAGCATATGTTGTTCCTTCCACATTTTTCCTTCAATACCAAATTACCAAGAAAATATAAATAACAGCTGTATTTATACATTGGCATTTACAAACATTATTATCAAGTGTAGCCTAAATCATTTATTCATCTTTTTAGTGTTCATCTTATTGTAAAAACAAAAAACTTACCACAGTAAAAAATGTTATATGCAACGGATGCCTCAACTGTCCCACGTAATACAATTCCACAATCCCATTCATTAGGTATGCGCAAAATGTCAATCTTGATAGAGGCACAAGAAACTTCCATGTTAATAATTTTCCAAGGATAACTAGAAAATGTATTATATTTTATTGGAGCAATTCATATGTAGACAATAAAAGTAAAATAAAAATACTTGATGGTAGATGAACTCTTGAGAACCTTTCACTCATTCATCTTAGTACAAGAGTCCCAAATAAAACAATAATTCTTGACCAACTGTGGTTACTAATTAAATTGTAGGATAGAGGACCAATAATATCTATTATACTTACATCCATTACCGGTAGCACAAGAAATTATCAGCCATCCATTTGCTATTCCCCATGCAAGTTTATGGAGCGATATATACGCAGCTGCTTCAAGAGCGCTGTACTGATACCAATCCTGATAGAACACGCTTACGGACAGCGTCGTTATGGTTCCGAGGATGACGCTTGTAGTCCAGCCTAATGTTTTTGACAATCTCGAGAATTCGTAACTGTAAAATAAGTTGACGATGACGACTAATGACGAAATAATGACGACACGTTTGGTCTAGTGGTTAGTAACACTAGCTGTTAACCAAACGGTCGCGGGTTCGAATCCCGCAAGGGTAAATGTTTATGTGTTAACATTTTACCTTTGTACCTCATGGATGTTTTATATTTATAATATGTATGTATTTACAAAAAAAAAGTAATCTATGTAGTATATCAACTGTCTGGTATCCATAATACAAGCATTAGTTGCTTACTGTCGAACTAGATGGTGCTGTGTGGAATGTGTGAAGATATTTATTTATTTATTTATTCAAACTACTGAAAAATTCATTACAAATACTCTATTTATAAATGTTAAAACACAGCATGATTTAATGACGAAGTGGATAAATGTTTCATATTTTGTTCAAATGACACAGTCACAGTCAGACACTGTGTCATAGTCGCAGTCTTAAACCCTTGTTATTAATACTACTTTGATCGTTAGCCTGTGTGAAGACACTTACACAAAAAATTGGATTAATATACTGTTCCTTTGAATTAAATAATCTTATTTTCAAATTTTACAAATGAAGTGGCGTTTGCAGAAAAATTAAACAAATATTATGTAATTACCATGATAAATAAATTTTATTACACTTATTTTATTAGGTAATCAAAGAATTAAAAATTATCTTATATGTAGTTAATTTGAAAATCAGAAATTCGGAATTTTAAAAAACATTTCGCACTAGCCGGTCAGTCTATGTTGAGAGCTTGTATTGTAAGATATTATTTTATCTTCTAAAATCGATTTTGTTAAATGTAAGGTAAAGAAAGAGTACATACTTTTGTGATTGGATGCGATGCAATACATAGGCCGTCAACAAACCCATGAAATAAGGTGTCATTTTCATATGAGTTCTTATGTAGGCTTCTTTGAAGTAGAAATTTGATACTATATCAGTGAATTCCCTGAAAAATAAAGTCATTTGTGCCATATATATGTCGCAGTATAATCAGAAGAAACGGATTTTTGCAAAACAAAGGATAATAGGAAACTAACAACCAATACTTTCAGGATCTTATATATTATATATCATAACTGCTTATGACAAATTTCTACACTATTATTAGTATTAAGGTGTACCTACTAACTTAACTGACATAAATTAATTAAAATATTAACGTTGTTCTGGTCGATATTTTAAGATTTATGAAAATTACAGAGGTCACCTCACATGAGAAGACTAGAAATCTTCGAATACATATGAAAATCTGTCAATATGCAGTGGACTAGCTAACCTACGGCAATATACGATTTAGTTGTCATCTCGCACGATTTTATTTTGTACATGTGCGAAAACCCTAATTTAAATTTAAATACATATATTTAGTAGTCATCTCGCACGATTGTATTTCGTACATGTGCAAAAATACTAATTTAAATACATATATTTTAGTAGTCATATCGCACGATTTTGTCGTAAGAAATGTGCGAAAACCCCAATTTAAATTTAAATATATTTTAGTAGTCATCTCGCACACATTCAGTTTTATAGAAGAAAAATTAAAGTACAGTCGTGTAGGACAATGAAATAGGTAAAGTCGGTAAAGCGAAAGATAAATAAATTGAACACGTGCTGGAAGGTAGCTAAGCTAGGCTAGCTAGCTAGCTAGGAAAGCCCTCTTTGTAGGGCTCCATTTTGTAGCTGAGTAGAATAGAAAACACTTGAAATACTTACTTGGCATAAAATAACAAGGTTGGATCCAATCGATTTCTAAATGTGATTACGGCGGGTATTATCAAGGACACTAATGTGCCGACTCCCAACAATATAGTTCCCACTCTCCTCCAATGCCACAAGCTATATATGAAAATCGGTGCTATGAAGAACAACTGGGTGTCTACCGAAAGATACCAGGACTGGAACATGCACTGGAAAATAAGTTTGCATTGTTTAGTTTGATGCCGTAGCTATAAATAGTTCAGGCCAAACCGTTCACAACAAAATACGATTATTTCATGGATTCTACAGGCAATAATTAAAAAATAAAATCGGATTAAAACTGTGTTAAAACTTCTTAGATCTTGATTATAGATTACTATCTTGTTGCTTACCACGAGGTCTACTGGTATACCTACCAACAACTTTAAAACTAAATATAGCTAGTACCTACCTAAATATAGTTACTAAATTAATTAGTAATACTAATAGCTACTAAATTAATTAGTAATACTTATTTAATTTAGTATTACTTATAGGTACTGTCCTTATCCCTTATCTTGCATCTTGCAGTCTCTATGGCGTGGCTTGTGTCTGCCGGCCTTTATATATAACTAGCTGTTGCATGCAACTTCGCCTGCATAACTTTATAAAATATAGCCTATGTTACTCGCTGATAATATAGCTTCCCAACAGTGAAAGAAATAGGAATAGTTATTTATAATAATCTAGGTTTTTATATAAAAACTTATTTAAACTCACCAATTTGTCAGTATTGACATAGTTGTTAATATACAATATATTTGCCCACCAGGATTCTAAACAACGCTCTTGTTCCAAAAGCATTCTATGTTCCCACAAAGGGCCTTCCCCAATCTTTGGCAGCCATGTCATATAGAACAATATTACTACTAAATAAGCTGGAGTTATTCTGGAATGAAAAAAGCATTGAGGGAAATATATTATAACTGTTGAAAGAATATTAAAAATATTGATGCAAAATATTCTATATGTATTTTGCATATTTTGTAATAGACGTCAAAATCATCATCTTAACCCAATCTCTGTGATTAGACTAGAACTAGACAGGTCCCAAGTGTCTTTGATTTTCTTAACATACTAGGTTTTTATCCCTTTGAGAATTTTTGTAAAGCAAATAATATTACGAAATGGAAAATTTTGTGCCAAATTTTGAGGTAAATTTTGTGATAGTAAAAAAATTAATAAATTTTCTTTTTTCTACATTTTTATTGTAAAAATGTGGCTCTGACCTAACTTGCCAAGTTAGAATTTTTTTCGTCACGAGGATGTAATTTCAAAAAACACCATATGCCCAATCCCAGTTCTAGACTAAATTTTAGATTGTTTTTTCCAAATCAAAATACAACGCAATTTAAAGGTTTATATGCTGTCATTGATATGCTGGTACTTGCTTGGCAGATGGTGCCCCAACAACGAAGGCAACCTACTTGAAGAAACCCTTTATGCGTCACAGTGCATAAGGTTTCCAGTAACGCGTATAATTAATCCTTTGAATCCAAAGTTTTAATTTAAATCTCACAAGACGCATTCAATGAAATCCAATATTCAAACAAAAACCATCTCTTTGAAGTGACATAATTAGTTTGTAGGTACTATTATTTTATAAAGGAATCAATTTGTTGGAAGACATAAGTGTGTGGGACATCTTATAGGATTCGGAGTATTAAATAAATAATCATTTATTAGATGTAAGTTTTTAACAAAACATTTATCCTCGTCAACATTATTTTACAATTACAAACTACCACCGGATCGGAATCATGGGAAGTAGCGAACTCAACACACGATAAGAATCCACGGGGAGAAGCTAGCAGTAAATTTTGTAAGATAACACACATACCTTATATAGCGAAAAATTAATATTGGCAAGATATTCACTCTGCCTCTTTTCTTGTCCAGTTCTAATAAAAGTAATCTGCAGAAGAGGAAGGCGCTGAGCATCAAAAATGAATCGACCAACAATGCGTTGTTCAGCATAAAGGCATTCGCTGGATGACGCACTAACTGTAAGTAGAATAAAATATATTAATTTAATTGATATGTGTATACCCATTTTTATCACGAAAAATACAAAATTATGGATGTATAGATGTTTGTTACTCTTTCACGCAAAACAGATACTTTTCTTATCTGGATTAACATATAGGATACTTATTATCCTGGAAAACATTTGGGTTCTCGAGGGGTCGTCTAAAAATACTATATTGGGCGCCACCGCAGTCACAGCGATAATGATGCCGACACCAGCTCGTCACAAATATAATAAAGCAATAATAGTTAGCATTATTGCTTTATTATATTCGGGTATATTAATTATCATACAACGTCGACTTCTCTTCGCGATCACGTTCGTTATTCTGAACTGACTGAGTGAGTGATACCCTTTTTATATCCTACCATCGAATGAGATTGAATGAATGAACAAATGAGTGAATCTGCGTGAATGAACACCTCTTTTGAAACATCACAGAGCACTATTCAATCAACTTCAGTCGACATAAATAGCAGACGCTAACACAATGTATTATGTAACAGACGTGCAAATTATGTAAGATCAATTATGAATGTTTTTTCTTTTTTTTTTTTTTTCACTTAAAGATAAAGGCTGCCGTCCGCTATTAACACAAGCAAGTAAGTAAGGCGCTAATAAGTGCGCTTAGTAAGGAATTAGTGATCTTCTGTAAGCGGATGGTTCCTGCCGCCCGACGAGCAGTGCCTTACTAGTAAGACTCTTTTTAGATTCTAACACCTAAATTCGTATTCAGATTTGAAACTGCACAAAACAATGTTTTTCGTATGAAGCTAAAAAAAAACGTGTAAAACTCAAAATCGGTAACGGAAACAGTCGCGGAGGTGCCGGTATCGCAATCCTGTTTTTGAGTGTGAAATAATACTTGGCAGCTTTAACGGTTGGCATTGTGCCTGCCAAACAGGAGTAGCCGCTTCGATTACCAGTTGAGACAAGTGTGCTTTCGACTGTGGTTCCTGATACTCGAAATAGTACCTACAAGGCTTTTTTTAAACCTGGTATTTTTAAACCTAATTGCTACTGTGTTATGTTATTTTACCTACTAATGTTTACATGTAACTGTTCTTGATCCGAGTCTATTATAATATCAGTTTAAACAATTAAAAAAATATGTTAAAATGTTTGAAGGATATAAAGTATAAAAAATATATCAAAATGTTATAATTTTTGTAATATACACTAACCACAAATGAACTTAATAAAGGCTTTTATTTTATAACCACAGACAATTAATACAATTTTATGTGATATTCTATACACAATTCGCTGTTATGTTATTGTGTACATAATTTGCAGAAAATAAATTTATATATATATTTGTCGTCGATTTCGAAAGCTTAAAATAGCTTTACTCAATTGATATTTTTGTGACGGAATGAACGGAAATGAGTGAACGTCACGAACGAGTGACTGATCGTGAACGTAATCGTGTGGATGGAGAATGGAGTGGTTAGCCGGCTAACAGCCGGCAGTCTATGCTGAACTGTCGCGTGGGTCGGACGTCTAACGGAACCATTGGTTTACTCGTATCCGAAATAAGCCTCTGTAATTGTATACATTGTTAACTGTTAACTCTTTGAACTCTCGAATTGGATTTGCCTGAGATCTACGCCATGAACCCTTCACCAGAAAAATCTGATGTCGGCAATGCTGTCGCTCAGCCATCCCTGACGCGCGCCGACATATTTATATTCAATAAACGAAATCTTCTGTAAAGCGGTCCCTAGACGATAATGCGGCATGGCATGCGTTTGTGTGAATTATCATGCTGCATGTGCCGCATGATCGTCTAGGGACCGCTATACGATCATGCGTGTATGTCAGTCATAGCTTGCAGGATGAAAAACAAAAAGAACTGCCAGCACGTACTTGCATGTCATTCACAACAATCAATACAATTAAACGGTCATGCATGCATGACAGCACATAACGCATATCATTGGCTTAATTAATAGTAATTGATTTTAAAATCAAATAGGTAGGTAAATTATTTAAAATACACCTTCCAGATTATTCTGAAATGACTATGACGTAAAGTAGCAATCTTCTGGGCGTACTTAACACATACCTGCGTCTCGTTTCTATCCATTTCTGAGATTGCAAAGGATTTCAAAGAGAGAAGACACAAGAAAAAGCGGTGCATTACTGCTCACCTGACCTAAATATACCTTTTCAACCTGACTAAAAAGGATAGAACGCTCCTCTTGTCTCTTTAAAAAAAAGATTCTAAATGAAGTCTACTCATATTATATTTACTGTCAAATTTACCCAATCTTAGAAGGTTTTCTTTCTTAAATAAATTTTATTATATGTCAATTACAAATTGTTAGAAGTTTGTCTACTGGAAATGTGTCTTTGCAAATAAATAATATCTGAATTCAACGTAAAGGCTTTTGCGGTTATTTTCATATAAATAACAAATGAAATCAATTTTTTTATACATATGTCTTTTCTCATTTTAACAAATATTAAAAGTATTCAGGATATAACTGTGAACGATGATGTTATTTATATTGCCTTTTAAATAAAAAAATCCAATAGGGGCAAAACAAAATACTATGGGGACTCTGCTTTTTAATTATGTTCCTATATATATATATATCTATCTTCTTCTTCTTGTAGTGCCATCTCCTATCGGAGGTTGGCTATCATTATGGCTATCCTAACCCTCGAGGCGGCGGCTCGAAACAGCGATCTAGTACTTTGGCCATACCATTCGCGGAGATTCTTGAGCCAAGAAGTACGTCGTCTGCCCGGCTTGCGTCTACCTTGTATTTTCCCTTGCATGATCAGCTGCAGGAGATCATACTTGTCGCCGCGCATGATATGTCCAAAGTATTCCAGTTTCCTGACTTTTATGGTCTTCAAAACCTCAACCTTCTTGTTCATTCTCTGCAAAACCGTCTCGTTCCTTATCCGATCCGTCCAGGACACCCGTAGCATGCGCCTGTATACCCACATCTCAAAAGCTTCTAAGCGTCTGGTCATTGTATTGGTGAGTGTCCATGCCTCGACCCCGTACAACAATACAGAGAATACGAAGCACCGGACCAAGCGCATACGGGTCGCAATATTGAGGGAACGGTTGCAGAGAATGTGGCTCAACTTCATGAAGGAACTGCGTGCCTGTTCTATACGACATCTTATCTCAATGCTGTGATCTTCTTGATCGTTCACTATGCAGCCAAGGTATTTGAAGGAATTAACCCTCTCCAATGGTTGAGCACCCACATAGAGTGGAGCTGTGTACCGGTAATTAGGTCTGCCTACCGTCATATATTTGGTCTTCTTGGCATTAATATTCAGACCATACCTTAGGCTGGTTTCGTAGACACGATTGAGTAGATATTGCAGGTCTTGTTGTGTAGAAGCAAGAAGTATAGTGTCATCAGCATATCGGATGTTGTTTATCGCGCGACCATTTACATTAACCCCAACCCCACATTCTTCCAGAGCCTCAGCAATGACTTCTTCAGAATATATGTTGAAAAGAAGAGGGGAAAGCGTACATCCCTGCCTCACACCTCTTAGAATCTTCACCCTCTCAGATAGCCGTCCCTCCACTCGCACCCGTGCTGATTGCTGCCAATACAGATTCTGTATAACCCTTATATCCTTTCCATCGATACCTATTTTTTGTAGAATATTAACCATTTTTACATGTTGGACCCTATCAAATGCCTTTTCATAATCAATGAAATATCTATATATCTATCTATATATCTATCTATATATCTATATAATTTCCAATTATTTGCCACAAATCTCTTAACACGTCACGGATTTTCTATAACAGTTGTCTCCAGCACACTAACATTAATATTCCTTAGGTTCGTGGGTGTATGTTTAACTTTGCACAGAGGCAATATCGTAACCAATGAGGTTATCCGAGTTACGATTATTGCTAGTTGAAAAAACGTGGGTATATGTTTATATTCATATATTAAGCACTGCTTAACACTAGCCTCTCCTATTTGTGCGGAGGTTTGATCTAAAGTCCACTATGCTAATACAACGCAGATTAGCAGTTCTCACAAACCTTTGATGACGATAGCATTTTTACACTCGCTTTATTCTTCACAGTTTAATTTTTTTAAGGAATTAATCAACATTTATCAATACAAAATAAATGGAATTGAATATTTCAATCAATCTATCCAATATTATTTATAACATGAAAACGTACAATTAAAACAAAGTCACTGTAACAATACAGATGTTACAAAAATAAACTTTTTGAAACTTTGATAGCATTTGCTGGCAATAGCCAGCATTGACCTTCCGTAGGAACCCTTTTAAAACACATATGGATTTATTCATATTTGAATTATAATTGTCAAAACAATAATTATAATCCATACATGAAATTGAAAGTAAATATGAAACTTAAGTTTGGCCGTGACAGCAACTGGGTCCTCGTGTAACTGAAAACCCTTTTTTCGGTGCATTAGTTTAATATTTTACAACAATATGAAAAAGACCATCAAATCCCATAATGTTCTACGCAAAAAGCCCCATTTGTGCCATTTTGAGCAATGAAATAAGCCTTTTCTGTGTTCGCAAAATGTTTCAGCTTCATTTTCTTTAGAGCCACAACTTTGTACGTTTAAGTTAAGTAATAACAAAATAAGTTACTACATGCCTGTACCTGTTTGTTCACTTATAAATGACTTCTACCAAATGTAGGTCGATGAAGTTTCCTAGAACGTATATTGTTATAAATAAGTCTTTATTTGGAAACTCTAGTGAGCAAAGTTAAATATAAGTAACATAATATAAGTTATACTTAAATTCTAGGTTTTAGACCAATTTTTATTTGTTATAGTTGTAACAGTTATAAAACCTTAATATCTAGGCGATTGCTTATGTATCTATGTATGTATCGCTAACAACAAGTATATACAAAATTTCAAAATACTAACATTCGTAAACGGAAAGTTTTAAGATTGAGTTGAATTGTCTTGTTGGTGTAATAATAAATAAATAATAATAAATAAATAAATAAATAAATAAATATACATTCCACACAGCGCCATCTAGTTCCAAAGTAAGCAACTAATGCTTGTATAATGGATACCAGACAGTTGATATACTACAAAGGTTACTTTTTTTTTGTAAATACATACATGTTATAAATACAAAACATCCATAACTCAGGTACAAAGTTAAATGTTAAAATATAAACATTTGCCTAGCGGGATTCGAACCCGCGACAGTTTGGTTAACAGCTAGGGTTACTAGCCACTAGACCAAACGGTGTATAAATTGCATACACAGGTACAAAGAAATATATATATACTAATAAAAAATAAATAAACATACTAACCCTGTCCCAAGCTTCCGCGTCCATGACAGGCCCACTAGCTATGAACAAACATGCGTGTCCGGCCGTGATGAAAACCATTGCTAAAGTCTTCATACCAGTAATAAATTCCAAGCCTAATCCGTTGTTCTGTCTGGTCGATAATATCTTCTTCATATTGTGGATAATGGAGAAGGAGATGATCAGCTCTTGAACTATGGACGATTTCTTTTTGCCATAGTGAATAACATAGGACTCGTAGATAGTACTTAGTAGAAGAACGGTAGCGAAGAATAACAGCAAGGATCTGTAGTAAGTAAAATACGTTTAAAATTTAAATGAATGTTTTATTTAAGGTTTTTACTGTCTTTTCTTCTTAAGCTACTTTGACCCGAGCCCAATGTACAAGTGCATAAATGCAAATTTTCTTCTGCAAATTATTTGTAGTGAAAACTGTAGCAAGATCCGTTGATTGGAAAAGAATAAGTTAGCAGAGAAACAACTATAGTCAAGACAATTTGTGTAGAAAATAAATTTTACTTTAGTTCAATATCTGAACTAAACTGCAAAAGCTGTGTGTGCAGATCCAGTCATTATCATAATACAAGATACACTTGTTAGATACCCCGTAATACACTTGTTTAAGTTCATAGAAATATCTGTTTTGCTTTATAATATTTTGTGACTGAAATTGAAAGGTTTGTCTTGATTTTAAATCATATATCAATTAAAATTATAATCATATTTGACAAATGTATAACAATTAAATTGAAATAAATAAATCCATAAATTAAGTGTCGATATATGAACATCTTTTCCTTAATTAATATAATTATAGGTAAAGAACATTAACTTTATTATAGGTAAAGAAAGAAACTGAAAAACCTCGCTACTAAGGATTATAACGTGAAGGGCCAACAAACAAAAACCCATAGCAAAAACCTGTATTTAACATACAGTTAGGAATTTGTAAACACGTTCAACCGTATCTTTGTTTACTTCGCTTTTCCACTCAGACGGTGTAAATATTTGTATAAAAAATCAAATCAATAAAAGTGAATTTACTTGTGATGAAATGGTGCGATAAGTTAATAATGAAAAAAAAAGCAGAAAAATTTATCTTCCAATATGTGATCAATCATCATACATCGGAGCTGTGCCTACAATACGTAATGAAGAAGGGAACGTTTCCAAAGACACTTACTTATAGGTTTTTAATTAAATTTACACTAATGATTTATTAAAAGTTTATTGTAAATAGACTATGTTAATATACACATTTTTTTTCATGGACTCCATGAACAAGCCAAATGGCTCTTTTTTTGAATGGCCGCCTCAACGCGGCGCGCTAACTTAATTTTAATATATATTAATATATTTTAAAAATGTTAATATTTAAAAAAATTATATAATATACTTACAAATAAGCAACATCCAATTTGTTGACAGAGGTTGGTTGTCTTATGTAACAATCTCTCTCGGTAACTCCTACACGCGTTTTATTGCCGACTGTGTGCGCTATAACATCTTCAACAAAGCCGGCAACCGCTTTGGCATCACATGCACTGGGTACACATACAGCCCAGCGTAATGAGCCACCACGACCGGTACGTATCTGAAATTAATTCGATTTATTCGACTCCCGTTAACAACAATACAAAAAAAAACGTAATAACAAGTAGGTACACAAACAAGGAGTTCGAATTATATTTTTTATATATTAATGCATATATGTACTTCTATAATAAGGTCCTAACTCATATTCATACTACCATTATGCAAATTTGAAAGAGTAGTAAAAGCAAAAATATTTAAGGCGATACTATGAGCCAATCGGTTTCCAAACCGGATGTTAAGAGGCTATCTCCTCTTTCATAAGTCAACATAAATTTCCGAAAAAAAAAATGTTTTTTATTGATATTTTATCTATATAGGGTACAAATAATATTGTTCAAACTGTTTAACTACTATGTGAAAAAAAAAATTAAATTGAAGTCGTTTTCGGCTGAAAATTTGCATCTGCTTTTAAACGACAAGGAATATTTATATGATTCTTTTTTTAAAATGTTCGTATGGATTAGACCTATATTCTGTACAAATAATGATTTAAAATAATATTTTTTTCAAGCCACTATCCATATTTATCTTATTTTGCGGGTCGTACGGGGGAAACATCTTAGCTCCGCTTACTAGCGCAAGGCCATCGGCTCTTAGAAGGGCCTTAACTGATTCAGCTGTTTGGAATCGATAGCTGTCTGTTAACCTGTATGTCGACCTTAACACAAAAAAAAAATAGTGTTTTAATTTTAATAAATATTTTTCCCATCTTTATTTAATTAAAGAATATACCAACCCATTAAGTCAGTCTTATGAGCTGACGACTAAAGTCTAATAAACAAATATATTTACTATTTACGAATACAGCAAAATGTTTTTTAACATTTTTTTTATTTACATTGAATTATATGCAAACTTATGACAATCCCAATCCTTTTGTATCAACCACAGAATCAATATGGTATTGCGATTTCTAGCACCTTAATTGAACAGACTGACTTGTTTTCAAGGCAATATTAGCGAGCAAAATATTAGCATAGCCTATATGTTTAATGTTATGTGTGATAAAAATTGTTATAGATAATAGTCATATTAATATTATGTTATGACTTAATAAAACGAATCGCTATTAGAAACAATGCTATTAGTAATTTGTACCTTATTGGCTTGCTCTCCCTCCGGCCACTTGATGGTGGCCAAACAATACTGTCCGTTGACAGTCAGTCCTTCATCTCCAGAGTTATCAATTCCAACACATTCATCAAAGTTGCCAAGATGGTATGAGGATCCAAACAGCAACCCCTGTGGGGATTTTGCTGAAGCATCAAACACTGAAAGAAAACAAAACACCACCGTCATGTATTTCTTATATACCTATATATACACATTAAAAAATTGAGGTGTTCCTGACAAGTTGGACTCTCCAATTTGGAACCCTTCCTATCGATCTCATATAGTGAGGCTGGAGCGTATTCAACGTAATTTTACAAGATACTTGGCTCATAAGGATAAACAATGTTCCCCTTCTCTGGATTACAATTCTAGATTACTGCATTTTAAACTTCAGTCTTTAGAGAAACGACGCGTGATTGCGGATGCGGTTACCTTACATAAAATAGCTAATGGAATTATCTCGGCACCTGATGTCTTGAATCTCCTATCTGTGGTGGTGCCCCGTGCTATACCCAGATATCCTATTACGAGGGTATTTTCCTGTAACATAATACGCACAAACTTGGGCAAGTTCTCCCCGGTCAATCGTATGATTTCCAATTTCCATTCTCTTCAGAATGACTTAGAGGTTGATATTTTTCATGACAGCTTGAATTGTTTTAAAAGGAAACTCTCAAGGTCTAAAAATATTGATTAATTGCTTTCATTTTTACGATGTTTTGTTTCAAGTAGATATATGTATTTATTATTGATTATTATTATTGTTATTATTTTTTCTAAATTTTCATGACAACATGTAACATGTAGCTAGCTGTAAATACCTGTAATTGGTAGACAAATGTAAACGTGTTTTTATATCTTATAAGTGTATGTGACAGCTAATTTTGATGTACTGTTGGTGTTTCTATTAAATAAAATAAAATAAAATAAAAGTTGAAGTCTCATTGAGAGTAGGTATATTAGTTTTTTGAAGATATATTATTTCAATGTTTTTTGTGGGTCGAACTCCAATTGTTTCGTTCTTACACAGTAGTGTAAATACATATTATTAAACAAATATTTTAATATGCAACAAATGTAAACATTTCTAGTCACATATCATCACACTACTTGTAATTGTATG
Organism: Synanthedon andrenaeformis; assembly: GCA_936446665.2. NCBI lineage: Eukaryota > Metazoa > Arthropoda > Insecta > Lepidoptera > Sesiidae > Synanthedon > Synanthedon andrenaeformis. The sequence goes on along the minus strand of OW387781.2, from coordinate 2,443,424 downwards.
TCTTGGTTTAGCTAGGCCAAAAAAATACACAATAGAATCATTTACATAATTTATTTGTATTGAGAATTTTGAGTTTAATTTTTTGAGGCGTTAACTGCCAATTATGACACTTAAATAGTTGGTTTTATAAAACATCCTAAAATATTAATTAATAATTGTGAATTTTTAAGTTTTTGTATTTATTTACAGTCGCCATAACTCAAGCAATTCCACAGGTGCTGTAAGTATCGATAGAGATGAGGAAGGGAAAGGGCTCTGACATTCTTATCTTCTAACCTCCCTAACTCTGTTAATTTTAATTTTAGCAAAAAAGTTATATAAACATTTTTATGTAAAACTTAATTCTATACAACATTTGTCTGAAACTTTTTATTGTCACTATTACCAATAATTTGAGGATTTTTTTAATTTTTTTTCTCCCCTTCTACAAGGTGGATTCAAAAATTTCTTTCACACATCGCTATTACATATATTCTAGAAATTTATATCAAAAATTACCCTAAGGGACTCAAATTTTGATTTTGTAGTATGGACTATAAGGTCCTATCCTAACCACTCTGACCCTAACCTCATCCAAGAGGCTTGTCAAGTATTGCTATCTGTGAGTGGGTGGTTACTGTTGCCAGTCGTGCAGCCAAGTTAATTACTGTGCACTTCTCTGATTATGTGGGAAAAATTCTGTTATTCTTTCCGTCATGCGTTTCTACCAAATTTATTTCAAAATATTTTTTTTCGATCCAAGTTATCCAAGTTCATCTGGATCTACGATCAATATAATAATGTTCATATAATGATGATCAATATATATATATATATATATAACTATGTTAATCAGTCACAAAATGAGGTAAGGGTCTCGCATCATCCAGATGATAAAGCGTACCTATTTATAAATATAAATTCGTGAACTGAAATGAACTTTCTCGCGTCTTGTACGTACGCAGTAACTTTTCCATAATAAGGTCCATCAATCTTGTCGGAGCTCTTTGTTGTAAAACAAAGGTACAATGTACAATGAACGTTTTAGAGAGTGCTATAAGGAAACGCGAACCAATCCTTGAAATCGTCCACACTGTCAACACGACAACTTGGAATTTCTTCTTTACATTATAAATAATATATTACATAATGTTATTTCTGTAAATACTAAAAGTAAACTTCAATCAATTCAAAATATTGTTTGTTGGCAATTTAATTTAATACCCTCAGTGGAGCAATGGAAAAACTTGAAACTTCGTCGTACCATTTTGATCATTTTTGACTAAATCGAGGTTAATATTCCCCTGTTTTCTCCTCTAAAAATTGAGCTTATCGAATAATTTTTACACAAATATTTCCAAGAAGAACGAATCTATGCCCCTATTATTATTTTTTACCTTAAAAATCTTTTAAATTTGTTTTATAGTCGTCTGATTAGGGTGACATAAAAGGACAATTTATTACGATTTTTGAGAAGTCATATTTTCTTATGTAATTAGTTGGTGGAAAAAAAGAAATAATAGGGGCATAGCTTTAGCAGACCTAGATTTTATGACAAAAAAATTTTGCTCTAGAAGGATTATCCAGGGAGAAAACAGGGGATTACATTTGTATGGAAAAACGCTGGTAGCGTTCCCTGTTAATGGGACTAGGGCAAAAAATATTTGCATCAATTCCATAGGAACTATGTAATGTACCACGTTTAACAAAAGAGTTGTAACGAAATTCAATTTATACTAGAATTAAAATTAAGATCAAAGGTACCATATATTCTTTTCAAGGTAAACCCCTGAGAACGTGTAGGTATGCAAAATTTCATAATGATTGTTTGAATAGTTAAAGCGTGAAAGCAAATAATGCCTACAAACAAACTCACTTTTGCATTTATAATATTTATATAAAAAAATCATATCTTCTCATACTCATCTTCTCACACATTACTACCATGATGAAATTTTGGAAATTATAATTTGTAATATATACATGGAAACTTCATATACTTATCTAATTAAATGTAAAAATATGGTTCTTCTTCGTAAGTCAATTTTATATTTATTCAATCAAATTTTAACTACTTAACTTAAAATTATAATTCATATTATTTAACTTTTAACTTTAAATTTATTATTCATATTATTTAACTGATTTACAACGTGATTGCAACTGACCTTGTCGACTTGCACTGACCTCGTTGCATTTCTAGTTATTAGTAACATACTCGTGTTTCATTTATTTGTTTGGTAATATTCGCGTTTTGTAAAGTGACTTATAATAAATATTTAAGTAAAATGATACTTTATGTATTTTTAAGGAACTAACCACAAACTGTTAATGTTAAATAAAAACTACGTTTATGGAAAGGTTGGCAGACAGCAGGATGACGGTCCACTTGATGGTATGTGGCTACCGTCCTCTATTAACACAAGCAACGCAATGGCTACTGCATATTTCAATCTTAGTAGGATAGAGGTTATTGGTTTAAAATGGGATAGGAATGTGCTTTGGCAACTGGACATCTCTAACTCACCCACCGAAACACAATGTTGCTAATTCAAAGTGGTCTTCTGTCTGTGTAACCTTTCAATAGATCTGAAAACTGTAATTAATATTTCATAGATATTTTTATAGATAAATTGAAATCGACGGTCATCTATACTAATATTATAAAATTTGTGTTTTTGTTTTGTAATGAATAATTTCAAGAAGTACTGGACCAATTTTAAAAATTATTTCTGCCTCCTATAGAAAGCTACATTTTTAGGCAGGTAGGAAATATTTTATGAAATACTTTATGAACATAACTTTATGAAGTTGCCGAATCCTATAGCAACTTTGTCTCTTATCCTATTTAAGGTCGACACATAGCACATTCATTCCCAGTGGCCACTATGTCTTTAAAATCAGTACAGATAAGCAACTGTAGCGCTGAACAGTTTACTAATTTAGTGTCGATACCCATTTGAAGCTGACTACATTAGTAGTCCCTTGACGAGCGACCTTGAGCCTTGTCGCGAATGACTGAGACATTTGGGAACTGTGTGACAAGAATCTAAAAAGTACAAGCTGTATTCAATACGCACCCCGCTCTCGCTGGCAATGTGTTATTGACTTAAATTATGTAATTTTACGCAGCGCTTAATTGATAGTTTGTATAGCTATTGATTAGATACTTATTAGCGGATTACTGATTACCTATATAAAATACGCAAATAAAAAATTAAAAAATAAGTACTTTAAAATTATTTTTTTTTCGTTTCATTTAAATAATTATATCGTAATTTTGTTATTTTGAAATTAAAATTAGAAAGGAAATTTGTAAGTTTTGATAAAAAGTTTCAAATGCATAATGTTATCAAAGAATACTTTGCACAAAATACAATTAGGGCCAGTTTTATAAACGACATACCTTTTTCCCGTTCGTTACAGTGCTGGTAAGCGAACAGTTAACGGTCCGTCAATAACGTTTACTGACGGTGGTTCTATAAAAGAAATTAAACATTCGGTAGCTGCCCGTAAAAAATACGCCGAATTTTATGAATATTGTCGATAGTTTCGTTGTAGTCTGTCAAGAACTGTCAAGTGTCGCGTCACAAACACATTTATTTACAAAAATAACAAAATAAACGATACGTAAGATAAACCGACCCTATCATAGTCAGTAACGAACCAGTAAACGCTAGCTGTCAAATTATACTGTTGACTAACGAACAGTTGTTTATAGTACACTATATTATACTATTAGATCATTTTTTCGTCTATTTGATATAAAATTTAACTAACGGATCGTTATAAAACTGGCCCTTAGTGTATGTTTAAATTGATATTTATGTTTTAATTGTTTATATTAAGTAATATAGTACCTAAAGGGAATCATTTACCAACAACTTAAATATTAACTGAATCAAAATTATTTATTTATTTTCATTTATTAAGTTGTTCAAATTGAAGCAAATTATAATTGTTATTTTTTCTCGATTGCTTATATAATTGTATGTTATTATAATTACTTACGTTATCGTATCTATACATACATAATTACATATTATAAAATAAAGTCGCTGCCCGCGTGTTTTTCTGTTTTTCCGCTAGCTTCTTCTAAACCGCCAAACGATACGGTTTTCATGAATGGAAAGAGCGATAATCGAGGAAGGTTTGTGTATGTGTATAATTATATAATATATCTTGAATTCAAGTTCGCTGATGTGTATATAAAGTGCAGAAAAAAATCGCATTTCAAATTTAGTATTATTATAAATTGCTAAGCTAATAATGGCAGTTGACAATGTACTAAATACTAATGTACTAATGTAACAAACATATAATTAGTATGTTAGGGTCGCAGTTTTATATTAATATTCATTATTTAATGTAAATGAAATACTAAATGAAAAAGTATTTAAGGTTGTGCATTTCCATTAATTAAAATTTTCCTGAACGTTTGTTTAATAACGTCTTAATTTAATATGCATGGACTTCGTTGTGAATATTTTGGAACGCACTGCAATTGTATGCACGGATCGTATTGTGACGTCACGAATCATTGAATTATATGATTAGCAAGCTGTTCATTACTTCGTTCACTTGGGAAGCAAGATACAATAAGATTACACATTACGCAGTGAAAAACAACTGTTTAAATATTTTATAATATTTGTATTTTATCATATATTCAGTTATGTTGAGGATCAACGGTATTTTAACTGGGCAAGCCTTCTGAGAGCTGTACTAAAATTAAATAATAGCATGTGTGCTATTGCGTTTCGGTTTCTGTGTTAAGGATTCTTAAGTCAAAATTTCTCTATTTTATTATTCGTCATCGTCATTTTCATCAGTTTGTATTATATATAAGCCTGAAGTGTTTGTTGCTGCTCCCTCAATGTGTGAGGAGGCGTTGACAATGGGCATTCAGAGATGCAGACCCGACCGGAGTTCATACCTGCGTCGTCCGTTGCGACAGCCGAGCATTTGAGCTACTGGATTCTTTTTGCTATTATTAATTTTTATTTATCATATTAATTTTACTATTTACCATGTTAATTATTCCCAACAACTTTTTTAGTGATAGAAAGAGATTTGCGTCCATGAGCGACGTTATAATAATTATTCCGTCAAATTGAAATATAGGTAGATATTATAAACCGAATTTTGAGCAAGTTTTATATTAATTTGTAATTTCGCGACTGATTTTATAAAAACCTATAAATAGTCCTTTTTTCTTTTTTTTTTTTTTTTTTCAAATTAATGTTAAGAATGAGAAAAGGTTCTCATATAACAATAAAAGATCCGTAGGGAATTTATTCCAGTTTTTGTGCGATCATTGATGGCTGAGATATCGATGATCAAAAAGAATTTTAAAGAAGTATTCTTAAATTTCGAAACATAAAATTTTTTAATATTGATTTGCCAGTGAGTGCCTTATTAATATAATGAAGCACGTCACCCTACAAAAAACAGAAGACAGACAGTAAATTTGCAATGTCATAAAAATATTTATTTTTTATTTGGGACCACTTTTTCGCAGTATAGTAGAGTACGAAGTCTTCTTGATCGATTGGCCGATATAACTTAATAAAAACTGTTCATGCATAAGGTATTCTTTGGTGTAGGTGTTTTAGGTGTAATGTCAATATTACACCAGATCATGCGCATTTAGCGACCAAGGTGGGTCATAACCTTGTCGTGGTGGGGAGGCTTACCCTCGACAATCCGGTCAGTAGCAGGGGTTGATTCTTGTCTTCCTCATCGGCCTTTACTCGGCTGATCGAATTGGTTTTGAGGACCAAAAAGGCACACACCCAAGTGCTCCAAGCGGGCTCCATTATCGGAGCTCGTGGCAGAGCGCTCCCCAGAAGAGGGGTTAACCCAGTATGCTCCCATTCGACACCACCATGTTAGCCACGAGAGGTCACAAATGGGATTGTTTCTCCCAGTCGTCACCACTACGACCACCAGTGGTTTTAATAGAACCCGACGGTGCTGTCGTCGGAGGCCTGATTATAGGGAGAATAGAGATGAACTGGGAGGAAGTATTTACCGACCTTGGGTCAGCAGGAGGTTGATCTCCGGTTGCACCACCCAGCCTTGATGTTCTCGGGTGATCTAGGCGACCCGCCCCCGTCTTCGCACGGATGCATATTTTTCTACAATTTATATACACAAACCTTCCTCGTTTATCACTCTATCTATTAGTGAAAACTATATCAAAATCCGTTGGATCGTTTAGGATAAGTTTAGAGGAGAAACAGACAGAGGGAACTATCGACTTTGTTTTATAATATGTATTATATTTCCTGTTATTGGAATTCACATCAGACCATGACCAAATGTAAAAATTGTGTTATTTTTTTCTGTTGCTGTACCTTAATAAATAAATAAAATTAAATTTAAGTATCGATTATACGAGTAAATCCATGTAACTAGTGTCATTTAAGCTTCCCAAATTTACCAGCTATATATTCGCTTCATATCTCTTTATATTTGAAAAATAACAACAAACAAAACCAGTTAACATTGAACTTGTTGAGCAAAATTGCATAATACGTATAATGCATTCTACGCTACCTATTAAATGGTACAATCACGGAAAGTCGTTTCTAGTAGTAAACGTAAGCAATGAATTTTGTTTTTAATAAATACATTTACATTCATTCATTCACATTTAGACATATATCATAAAAAATCAAATGGGTAATTTAGTAAAACTACAAAGAAGTACAAATTGGGGAAACCCCACTTAGCATTTAGCATCTGGATTTCTTTATTTCTTTTCATAACGAGAGAGACAAGATAACTAGCCTATTCTTGAGAACGAATCATTAAAACCAATGAGTGGAATGGATACAAATCATTCATTCCGAAGCTAATTACGCGGCAATGTAATAAAATACCTACTGATTTGATAATTCTTGTTATATTATAAATAGAATTAGAACTAATGGTCACTTCTGTCTTTTCCCGGCATTTTAGAACATCATGTATTTATGATCGGTTAAGAGCATTCATCAATTAGAATCACGCTGGAGTCAAAATTTATGATTCCAGTAGTTTCAGATGTTTTAGTTTGCAGATAAGATGTTAACGTCATATTATTTGTAGTTTTATAATCTAGTAAATAGCTGAAAAATAATTTAAAGTGAATTTTCATTAGAACATTTTTAAACAGCCCTTTTTTTAAACTAGCGGTCGACGGCCTACGCAGATAAATATACAAGTTATTAAAAAAAATATTACACAATCTTTTAGAGCATTAATGACTTCACATACTAGGTCCAAGAAAAAACAGAAATATCTCAAATTTGATCCTAAAATAACACGTTTAATATCACGAAAAATTACTTAAAGTGACACTTTTGATTATACTTTTCTTCAATGAAAATTTACACAAATCGTATGTTTTTTTCAGCCATGTTCTAATAAATGATATGAGTTTTTGAAAATCAATATTTCTATAAGTTTGTCACATATAATTTTACTAATATCTCGCTTCTGCGTAGACCGTCGATCGCTAGTTTCAAAAAAGGGCTCTTTAAAAACTGATCTAATGAGAAAATTATCCCAATATTTTAAAATATTTTTCAGCCATTTACTAGATTATAAAACTACAAATAATATGACGTTAATATCTTATCTGCAAACTAAACACATCATGGCATTATGATCCGCCGGGAATCATAAATTTCTGATTCTGATCCTGTAGTAGTGACGGCTTAACTCACTTTTGAATGTATAATATCAGTTTTAAATTTTTCAATAACATTGTTTTACCTTTATTTCATTTATTTTATCATAATTTTAGTTTATACAGTTTTATAATACAGTAGTTAAGTATAAGTATGCAGTAGTGTAAGTCACATAAAACCATTTTCTCTCTCTCAGTTGCCTTTTAATGACATACAAAGTTAATTTCTGCAACAGTACGTCTTATATTGCGTGATATGTCTGTCGATAACGTTAACAATATAATAATACAAAACACAACACTTATTAAACAGACACATAATAGTTTTATGTTTATTGCAGTTTATTAGAAATCATTATTTTGATTTACATACAGTATTGATGTAAAATTGTTTTATTTTTATCGTTACTATTTAAAAAAGTTATACGAGTATGAAAAACAATTTTCATGGTGTATCTTAAATAATTGCAACCCTTGGTATAATTATACCATGGAAAAACAGGGTAATTTCGGCTATAAACTAAGCATTACTTATAAGGACATGAATACCTCAGACAAGACAAAAATATTGAAAAGCGCTCTCCCTCTCACATACTTGTAAAGTAAACCTGTATCATGTAAAAAAAATACTCTTCGATAAATAAAATTAATTATTACACCAAGTCAGTTTTTATAATCTCATTCTTGACTTAATATGGTTTTCAATATCCATTATAATGTTTTTTTATCTAAAGTTGTATTAAATATTAAATAATTTATCAATACTATCATTATTATATTACACTATTCATTTATTTATTTAAATTTTAAAAGGTTTAGTCCTTCTTTGTATTCTTATAAAATCTGTGTTGCCTAGGCTGAATCTCTGACATTCACATGATGATGAATCATTTACAAATGATGTACGAGATATCATCTATCATTTATTATGTACGCGTTACCGTAGAAAATATTTCCGAGAATTTTATTTTGTAAATGTTGATTAATTAGGATATTGTTATGTTTGGTACCAGAAAGCGGTTTGCCATATGTCCTTATTGGCATGAGGACTTTTGTACATGAGTAATTTATTATGTATCGAAGAATTACTCTACCCAGCAGATTTGACTATGTAATTGACAATCATCTGTCAAATTGTGGTTTTATGTGTGATTTCGCATATAGTGAAGTTTGTCATGAGTCAAATTTACATTATTTCCCACAAAAACTATACCGGAAATGACAAGTTAGTATTCCCAATTTGTCATAACTTGTGGAGAGCGTTTTAATAATTTTTTTAACAACAAAGTGTGACTTTTCATCTAATTCAGTCGTCAACGTACAAACCCATAAATTAACTTTCAACTAACCGCTTGGTATATTTAACTAAGCGGTGTGAAACGGATGTTAATCTAGCATCCGCTTTTTATCAGGAAAACTTTATGCATATAGACTGCTCTACTGTTCAAATGTAGAATATTTCTTCTATACCGAAGATACACCCTGGACGACAATAAATAGTAATATTATAATACTATATTATATAGTATTACTAGCGGGCCGCCCCCGGCTTCACATGGATTCCAAACATTAAATACATCAAAATGGCACAAATTTCTCCATTTGTGCCATTTTGATGTATTTTAATGGCAACTGGCAGTCTTTTTCCCATATTTGGCAAAACCGAATGTGTTTGCAATTATCTTTAGCACTATTATATTACTACTGTCAATGTATTGTTACGCAACAAAACTCAAATATCCGATAAATGTATATAGCTTAAAATATTTTAAGTGATTTAGTGTAAATATTAAGTTTCATAGTCCACACTGTGTAAAGGACACGTTACTTAACAATTAATGAACAACGATCTTAACTCTAAAGGAAGCAATATAACGAATAATTTATTCAAATTACATAACAATGTACGAAATAATAAAGTTTATAGTTTTAATTGTTTTCATGTTCTGTACCGCTTATGTATCGCCATTGAAGAACCTAACATTTAGAGTACGCGAGTTTAAGTACCTAACACTTCTATATGATCTTAAGGCTTCGTTAGCGTTTAAATAAACCCCATATAACTCTTAAATTAGCGCCTAAAATGTCACGAGCACTTATTTAATTGAACACTATTATTTTTTCTGTAGTTAAACTAGAGCTGACTCGATAAACAACAGAGTATACATATTATACATAAGTAGTGTCAAATGTGTTTGCGTGTGTCAAACAGGCAATAATGTATATAATGTTGTTTTTAATTAAATGTATTTATAATAAATTATTTACATAGTATAATTTCAAGTCGCTACTCACTAAGTGGCAACGTCGCAACGGACGTGTCTGCATCCGTTGCGACGTTGCCACTTTGGTAATTGGTAAGATGCAGACAACTTGCCAAATCCTGACCTCTCTGGTCACCTGACCAACTTGTGTATATTTAAAAGGAAATGTACTTTTAATAGTTGGGTGTTCCGATAATCGAACCCAAAAATAGACTGCATAGGCAAGCACCTAAACCATTAGACCAACGGCAGGTAAAATTATGATATCGCTGTTTGAATGGCTAATGTATATAGAAAATAATTGAATGCAACATTGAAAATTCATTTCCAATCAACAAAGATAGCGTGTCCAAGCATCAGAATTTGCCATTTTATGTGACGATATTGGATAGCGTCATAGTCACTAGAACAATGGAACATTGAGAAAATATGATAACTTCTTATTGCCCATAGAGAGCGTTTTCTAATTATTCAGCATTGTTTGATTGAATTTAACAATATGTCCTAGAACTTGACAGTCGTAGGCTTTGTACCGAGTTGAATGAGGAAAAATAAGAAGAGAAATGACACAATAACGTCGGTGATGTTCCGACTGATCATGACTGATCGGAATGACGCAGAACTGACTGAAAACCTAACAAATCACTCAAATATAGAAAATCGAAATAAATATTTAAAAACACAGTTTCATTTCAAACAATTAAATAAAGAAATATTGCATTGTGGACCAACTTATAGACTTACAACTTATAACTTAATGATTTCTTGATAGATTCTTTAGTAAGTAGATTCTTTGAGTAATAATCCGGCAAAAAGAGATTAATTCTTCGACTACTAAATTATGATACAAATACTAAATTATGAAATTAATTGTAATGCAAACTTTCAGCCCTAGAGTATTTCTGTCAGCGTCAATAAATCAAAATTATTACTTGTATTGTTGAATAGTAGTATAATATTGTATTTAAATAATGATTGGAAATTAATTTCAATTCAATTTTCACTTAGCTTACTTAATTATGCTTCACAGGTGCAATACAAAACAATGGTATATATCAATAAATTATATTTGTTTGGCAACTGCTATTGAGAGATTTGCAAATAAATATCATAGAATATTATAGTTTTTTTTTTTAATTATTTTAAGGGATGTCAACCAAGCACTTCGATTATGGATACAAATTATGGCTTTAAAATAACCAGTCCAAGTTCATTGTGTACAATTAATCTTTAATACCTATTAGGTTGCAAAAAAAATGCTACCTATTATAATTTCTCTAAAACAATATTCTTATCGTTTAACATGGTTAAGCTTTGCTGGTGATTATAGGCGACGGTAATCTGTCGCCTAAACAGAAAGTAGGAAACGTCAGTCTGTCGTCTTTAATCCTAAAAAATAACAATATTAAAAAAAAAAATAGTACGTTGTTTATTCGTATCTGTATAGCATTGTATACAAAATGTTTTAGGCATACAAAGACTATTATTTCAAACAATTACACAAGTAATGTTGGCACAAGTAAATGTTGTGGAATTTATTGCACTATCGGACAGTGCCGGTATGCGTTTGTGAAATTTGCGCAAACCCCACAAACTTCTGCTGCCGTATGCAGACTTTGCGAGCCTCACCTAGGGGTGAAACAATATATAACATTCTGTTAAACCTGTTTCGAAAGTAGATTATTTGACGCTTCAGAAGCGTCTTGTTGACTTAAGACATATAAACAGACTTCTGTGAAGGTATGGCCTCTGCAGTCCAACAATCACTTCCTTAACCCCGGACACGGGACCCAATCAGGTGGATGCGTGTTTGACACACAGTCGTAGGCGCGGGGTGAGATAAATATAATATAATATCCAACATTTATATAATGAATGTTGGATAAAGATGGAAGGATAAAAACGAAGATACGTTACTGTCTTTGCGTAATCGACAAACGCTCTACAAACAACCATATGCTCAAATACTCACCCCAAATCTATGACTCCAATATCGATTCAAGTTGTAGTGTTAATGACATAACCATATGTATGAGTCATTGATATGCACCCACCACCAAACGAAAACTGTTATTTCCCGTTCGATTTCTGTTTCAGGAACTGAATGAAACTGAGACCATAGTGAGTCACGTATCTTTCTTTTTTGTTTCTGTCTTCAGTTGAATGTACCTATATCTGAAGCCACTATACTCGAATTTTCTTATCTTAGTGCAGGCAAACTAGCGGATCGGCAAGTGCATTAGAAAAGATTGTGGAATGTAGGTAATTAAAAATATGATAAACTAGCTGGTGCCCACGACTTCGTTCGCGTTGAAAAATATTAAGTAGCCTATCCTGTGTCCCATACGTCATGGGTCCGTCCTGTGTCATGAAAATCAGTTAATTCATTTCAGAGTTATGGAGGAACATAGTAACTTACTCCATGACCGACCCTTACAGATTTATTATTAGTATTGATATAGAATAATCTCTGACAGACCGCATTTGCTACTATAAAAAAATTACATAACCTAATTTTTTTATTAAAATAAATTTACACATTAATAAATTGATCACATGTAAAGTCTCAACATGTAAAGTGTTAACATAGACTCATTGTAACATGCCTACCGATGACGCAATGTGATTTATAAGCCTTCCTATGGGCTTGACAGAACGGTCATAGGTCAACAACCTAATTTGCAAGTACCTTATAGCAGTTACTAAGTTTTATCCTTTTACTAAAAGTTAGAAGATATACTATGTGCTATATTAAAAATAATATATACGAGCACCTATTAGTCGAATTTTGTCAATATAACTCATCAAGTTCATGAATTTTCTCTGAATGAAACTAACTAACTAAGAAAATAACTTTCGCATTTGTAATATTAGGATTAAGTCTGTAATCCACCCTGTGATACACCTTGTACATACATCTTGTAATAATATTTTTTTATGTTAATAAATAATAAAAAAAATCTTAATTCGCAACAACAAGTTAATAAAAAAATGACGACGCTAATAAGCTCATTTTGATCCGTTGTTTTTAATATTATATAATCATTTTTGTTTTAATGTATCATAAGCTACGTTTTAAAGTGTAAAGTGTTAATTTACATAAAAAATTGTTAACAGTATGTGGGTTTCGTTTACATAGTCACATAGTCACAAATAGAAACAAATAGATATCACAGAAATGCATAAGCTTCTGTATAAAATAATTTTCTAACTTAGTAATCTGGTGACCACGACTTGAAAAATGAAAAATATAACATCTGAGAAAATATCTGCCATCCTTTATCGCTGTGGCGACGGCGGCTGTGACAAATAGTACAATCAAATGGTATAAACTACGTCATAGTGTGGCTGGCGATACCAAGTAGTATCACTAGTGCTATTAATGGTACAGTAGAGCAACTACATCAAGCATGACAGCCTCCATAAAAAATTATAAATACAAACAACCATTGTTGTGTATAGAGATTTGTTATATATCTTTGTTTTAAAGTACCTCCCAGGTGTAATAAAATTAGGAAGAATTTAAATACGAGATAACCTCTCATCGAAGGCTGCAGTGCTATTATGAAGCGGCGTTGTATGTCAATTGCCTTATTAGTTCACTTTGTTCATTTTCAAGAAGGTCGTGAACCAAGATTAGCTTCGCCAAATTCGTACAAATCTGTATCTTCTATACCTACACTTTATAAATTTTAGTTTTTGTCTATTCATCTTCTTAACTTCTTATAAGTCACCTAATGCATTTTGATAGGGTTTTTGCTAATGTGAAACAATTATTGTGACTTTGAATTAATTTAAAATTTATATTTATTCATATAAAGCAGTTATTAAAGCAGTAAATATTTAAGGCGTGTTTTTTTATTTTATTTTCGGTGATCCCTTGGGAACAGTTCTTTTTTTTTATGAAAGGTACTGTAAGTTCTTTGTTGTATCCTTGACAACGTGTATGCAAAATTTCATGATGATCGGTTGAGTAGTTAAAGCGTGAAAAGGGTAACAGATAGACAGATAGACAGATAGACAGACAGACAGACAGACAGACAGAGAGTTACTTTTACATTTTTACAATAATAGTATGGATGGTATGGATACATATGATAAAATAAGATCGTTCTCCTCTGCTATCCGTTTCAAAGTAACTTTTTCTAAAACACTCAACAAATTTCAATACGGTTTTCACTAATGGAAAGAGGGATAGAGGTAGGTTTGTATATATACATACATAATAATTTGCAGATAATAATTGCATCCGTGCAACTCCGAGAGATTGGTTAGGTAAACTTAAACGTTTAAAGTTCCATAATTCCATTGCAATTAGTAATATATATTTAAAAAAAAGGATGACTGTATTGATTTAGTTTTGACAAATAGTTCGGTTCTTAACCGTGTTTAACTTGTGTGGAGGCCAGCAAGGTGCATAAAAAATAAGTAAATATATGTAATTAACAGTCTAGCTCGTTCATACATTAGTTACATCGTTCGTTCATTAGCTGGGTATTGTTTTGAATACACTATATTGATCTAAAAAATAAATACATGGTCAATTACAACATGTTGATCTATATTTTAGTATAGTATCTTTCCATTAGTAACATTTCACAAATATCATTTATTAAAATCCGTTGCGTAGTATAGAAAAAGTAAACGGAGAAATAGTAAGAGGGAGAAAGCGTCTTTATTTCTAACAGGCTGTTGTACGCGGCTTCGCCCGTCTATTTTTTAATAAAATATAGCCTATGTTACTCCCTGATAATGTAGCTTTCAATAGGTAAAAGAATTTTTAAAATTGGTCTAGTAGTTTTTGAGTTTATTCAATTATGTTTGTAATATAAATCTTCTCTCGTTATAATATTCATCATAATATTAATGCAGATATGTATAAATTATAATTTCAATTACTAAATGTAATATTATGTTATTAATTAATAGTGAAAATTAAGAGTTAGTTCAAACAGTTCTACGATAGAACTGGAATTATTAGAAAACTAGCATCCCGCTCCTGGCTTCGCTCTGGGTGCAATTTTTATTCTCTTTAACTCATTCTCGACTTTTTGAAGCGTAACAAATCAACTTAACATTTTTTATTTATATATAAAATTCTAAAATTTAAATCTTTATACAATAGATTTAAATTTTAAAACATTTTCTTAAAGATGAAATATAACTATATAACTATATATGAATATAAATATATAAGATGAATAAAATGAAATATAAATATTTCATATATATATACGAAATATTTATATGAAATATATATATACGATATAAAATATCATTTTCGTCATGTGAAAATAATTATCGTTGTGTTTATTGCAAGCTCGGTCTAGAAAACTATTTCTATAATATTTTTTCCACATTCAGAAACAGAAAACACAGCTTTGGAACGTTGTCAGTAAAAATAAAATAAAATAAATTTCATTCTTATTTCCAAAAATATTGATTTTATTGATTCATTATTGATATTGATTATTGACGAATTACAAACGTGACAATATGCGTTATTGATTCCGTAGGTCACCCAATACAAGTTCAAGGTTGTTCCTAATTTTACTCATAACAAACAAAACAAGTTCTCAATGTTCTTCCTCAACGGTCTGCGATTCTTTTTTGATCAATAATCGATAATGCCTTTGAAGCTGTGAATATTAATTGGCATAAATAATTAAATGACTTGTTCTCCAAATGCATCCAACTAATATTATAAATGCCAAAGTGAGTTGATTTTTTTATTGGTTGATTCACATATTTTATTATATATTTTTGTTTCAAAAAAAACAAATAGAAGTTTCATGAATAAATTTACTTGTATGTATGACGTAGGAAAATGAGTCTTTTTATGTCGTAATTTATCTGAGGACCTCGTAAGGAACTTTCCTCTAAAAATCTCGCGTTTTACCAAAAATCATCCAAACCGTTTATTCAAAAAAAATGTAGTGTTCCGAGAGATCATCTAAAAATTAAAACGAAAAAATTAACGCCTGCCAAAAAATATAATTATCAATGAAGAAGGGGAAAAACTTTTTGTTACGTACAAGTACTTTTCAATAAAAGCTGACATATTATATTGTATTTTTATGTAAATAAGGAAGTTGACATTAATAATAATATGTAATATTTTTACATGTTAACAATGAATTTATAAATGTTATGAATTTATAATATGTTAATATTTAAAAATAATTTGCTTATAAAAGATACATAAAATAATGTACATGTTTATATATTAGTATCGCAAACAAGGCTATAATTATGTCTAACAATAACTATTATAGTTAAGTCACAATAATCTTTTTTTTTAATTAGTTCAAGCAAACGAAATTCGCTGGTTGTTATATACGAGTAATCTAATGTTATTTTAAATCTGACAAAAAGAGGTGTTTTTGGTAGTTTCTTTTCAAGGTCTTTTTTTAATATTAAAAGGCTTTCTTTGAAACCTATTTAATTATGATTACCTAAATAATTACCTACTGTTTCACTGTTATTTTTTCGTATAGTTTGTCTTATGAAAAAGAGTCTAGAAGAAAATTGTATTGCAGAAGATATTATTAACTAGTCCCAATACCTTGCTGTGAAATAGGAAACATCACAATGAAATTGTTGCACAACTTTTAATAAATACTTGATCTAATTGGAATATTTGAAAGAAAAAAAAACACAGACAATTAGAGACAGCTATTGTCTTTTTAAGGTCGCCATTGAGATAGCCATTGAAATAATATAAGGAAGGAAAAGGGTTCACGAGATAACCTTCTTTACATAGTCCATATTAATATTATAGAGAGATAAAATTTGTATTTTTGTTTGTACTTCTTAATAAACTCAAAAACTACTGAAATTTGCAGAAAAAATGCAGGCGTGCAAACTCGGAAACATGAGAAGAACAACAATATAACATCATTCGCTGAAAAGAATTTAAATTAAATAAATACACATGCGTTTAACTAAACTATTTTATTGTTAATGGAATCACATTTTTAATTTGGTGTTTAGCATGTTCATTCCCTCATTACGACAAGCAACGCTTCCTTCTATGTTATTTACACCTCGGTCACGTAAAGTCGATTCAAACTGCATACGTCGTATACTGGCACAAAGTGAATCATGCAAATAAAGTGACAAGGTTTTGAGTGAAATACATATTATGTGCTTATACAATATTAATTCATGAATTGTTATCTTATATTGATCACTAGCATGAATCACCCGCCGACTTCTATTCATGCTATTGATATATATAAGTGGGTAAAATCTAGTCATTAATAAAAACCTAGTTTAAAGATCATTAGTAAAAACCGACAGAGGCAGACAGTATTTTTAATAGATAATTATAAAATGGAAAAAAAAAACTATCGTAATTTTTTTTCTAGTCTTCTATTGTGACGCTTGTTAACAATAGTGTTTAGTTCAGGCCGCACTGCTAGCATCTCTCTCATTTTGTTTATTTTAAGAAGTAACGTTATATATAAGTATTTATTTTTGATATTCATAAAATATTTTCGTTTTCTGGTTAATTTTTGAATATTTTTTTTATGAAATAAAAAAACACGCAAGTGGGAAACTCTGTAGTTATAAGAAAATTGTCAATTTACACACCCTTAATAAATATTATTAAATATAGGTTTATATTTAATTTTTAAGGTTTAAAAATCTGTGTTAATATTTAAACATGAATATACTTACTCTTCAGCGCCCATCTCTTATTCAGTAGCAGTCCGTCCAGAAACTTAAAACCCTGTTCCCTGCATGTTTTTTCTTTCACGTTCGCAACCGCAGTTGTTAACGATAGCAGATCGCTGGCAAGAACCACTGAAGAAGCGTAACCTGGTGAATCTTCTAAAGGACCTAATCTCGCTACTTCTTTATTCGACGACTCATCTTCGTACCCATTATAGGAATTTTCATTCAATTTAGATAGAAACCTATGTCCAATCGTATCATTTTTTACTAGCGCATACAATTTCCCCACTAAATCTTTATTGGCGCCGAGTTTTTCGGCGGTTTTGTTCAAAAATATAAAGTCACTGGTATCTAGAGTTCGATTGCTATCTAATATAGAATGTAACCTCTCGATAATGTCATTGTTGACATTAGTTGTGTTGAGTATTTGGTTGACGTCGAATGCGTTCGTCGCGCCTACGACGATCGCGACTAACGCAGCCAGCAGCATAGCGGCTAATACGTGCGCACGCGATCGTTCCAAATACAAACTGAAATGATAGAGCCTTCGATTAATGAAGACAACTATATTACGGTGTCCTGTTAAGGACTCAGCGGCCATAGTAATATTGTAATAACGCCTTTGTTTTTCGTTAGCAACAACGTCATTGACGCATATGGGAAGTTCGCAAATATGAATTCGGCGAAGTGATGAGTTAAATTTTAATAATTACAGCATTTGATATATTTGTAAATTCATCATCATCATAATCAGCCTGTCTAATCAAATCAAAATCAAATCAAAATATTTATTTATCAATTAGGTTTCTCAAGAAACTCTTATGATCGTCATTATAAATGAATGCTGAATGAAGGCCTCTCGCCAGGCTAGCCACCACGCACGGTCTTCTGTCCTTCGAATCCAGCTGCTTCCCGCGAAGCCCCTCGTCTATACACTTGACTGCAGGGCGCCCCACGATGTGCTTTTCAGTTCGTGGCCTCCATTCTGCTCTGCGACAGATGTGACGGGCTCATTGTCACTTAAACTTGCTAATTCTCTTTTGTTTCTTTAATTGAAAATTTACACTTTCATTAGCGAATATGTCTAAAAGTACTGACTTTTAGTAAAAACTTTATCGAACAATAGTTGTTTTAAATTAGTCTGTATATTCCCGGACTTAAATTCAATAAAAAAATTTTCATCCCCCAGAAGGGATAGCGTTCATCTCCAGGATAAAAGACCCCAGGTACAGGGTCAACTTCGAAGTAGAGAGTAAGTAGAACCTAAGTCTAAATTTTTGTGCCAATCGATGCTGTGTGGCACAATCATACTTGAAAACGATCATTTACTCGGACTACTATGACTATAGCTTCATTTTTATTGACATTTTTTATTTTCATTTTCAAATTTCATTTTTATTTAAAATATTATACATTACATATTAGAATCCGTTGTGATCCGTTATGAAGATCAAACTCGAAAAAATAAATATTAAAACAGCTATATAGTTATTTGTGATGGAAAATAACTAGAATATCATTAAGCATTAATTTTCCGTACTTATGAAAAAAAACAGTAACAAAAACTAGACCGGCTTTGTACACCTCAATCATACTAAACACAGTTTTGGCGTTAAAACTTGTGATGTAACATGGATTAGGTACCGGTTTATTTGTAGTATGAATAATGTATTCTCTGAAGTTTATTTAGTTTGTAGCTATCTATTTATTTTTATTTTCAAGTTATGTTAAATTACACCGATTTTCATTGTCTAATATAATAAACTTACTGGGGATATATTTTGTCGTGATTAATATGAACTCTACTAGAGAAATAACAAATTCTTGCAGAAAATAAGATAAAAATAAGATAAAATTATTAGTGGTCATCTTCCGGTTTCTACTGCAACAGTTTCTACTGCAACTTTTTTTCTCTAACCTATCGTCCCCTTAAAGGTAAAACTCATTAAGTGGAAAATTCATTAAGTAAAGTTCATTACTTTTCTCATTACCTAACAAATTACAACATTATAACATTTGAAAGGTTATCTCGTTGAAACTTTTTTATGGATATTAATTTTAAATAGTGTTCGTACTTGGTGACTATTTTCTGACATTGGTTTTAACCACTTCTCGTGACTAAGCTGGAAGCCATAAGTGTAAGGGCATAGTATTGGATATCTTACCCCTATTGGATATTAATATTGGATATCTTGGATCTATGCCCCTGTTAATTATGGTGTACTTCAAGGCAGCATATTAGGACCAACCCTGTTTCTTATTTATGTAAACCAGCTTTGTAACATGAAATTCCAAAATTGCCAAATTTTTGCAAATGCCGATGACACCGCTTTACTAATCAAAGGAGTCAATTGGACCGAGACAGTTGAACTAGACGAATACGTCCTTAAACAAATTATGCTCTGGCTTTCTGACAATCTTGTGACGCTAAATGTTTCTACCGACGAAAGTTACCGACATAAGCCGGCGGATCAGTAATTTGAAGTGGCAATGGGCAGGGCATATAGTACGGAGAGCCGGCGGCCTCTGGGGCCGGAAGGTTCTCGAGTGGAGGCCATGGACCAGCAAGCGCAGCGTAGGACGTCCACCCACAAGGTGGACAGATGACGTAATAACGGCCGCGGGTCAATGGTGGATCCAGGCTGCTTCTGACCGGTCCTATTAGAGAGTTATGGGGGAGGCCTATGTCCAGCAGTGAATGTCCTGCGGCTGATATGATGATGATGAAATCTGTCTAAAACAAAAGCTATAACATTCACCTCACGACCCTCTGCTCAACCAGCGCCATGCTCAATAGGGGTGCCAGCTCATACCAAATCTCCTTGAACTTGATTATGATAAAACTGAGAGTATTTTAGTTTAATAAATTCAATAACATCAGTTACCACGGCGCGGGGCCACTGATCTCCAAAACGCAGGTAGGTAATCCTAGCTTGGAGGTCAGAGGACAACATTTATTTATATATATGTATTTTGAGCCCTATTATGTTAACTATGTTAACCTGACTATGTTAACTACCTAGCTATGTTCTGTAAGCTAAGCTTAGTAATTGCAATTAAAATGTTTTCAAACTGTTAGTTAATATCATAGTTGCATAGTAAGATTTATGCAATAAATATTTTTCATTTTCATTTTTTCAACTGAAGAATTACATTTAGTGATTTATTATATGTCCTATCTATACTCAAAAAAAAATTGTGTTACAGGAAATATTATTTTTATTAAGATTAGGCACTCATTGTGAATGGTTCTCCAATCTCTAAACCAAGCAACTTCAAGCATGAGTGACCTTCTATTTTATGGACTTGTATAAAACAGGCTTCCTTCTCCCTTGAAGTTGTCATTACATGAAACTGTACCCCGTATAAACACACAGTGATATAATTATATATACACATTCTTACACTAATAAGAATGTGTACATTTGCAAAAATTGCATTTGCATTTGCAATAAAAAAAATTGATGTCAATAAACCTAAAAGACACGATCGCGGAAGAAGTATGACAAATATAAATTCTTGAGTGCAAATACTTATATGTACTTATGTACTAAATCAATACTCAATACTCGTAGAATGTTAATTTACTTATGAATTGTCGAAATGCTATTTAATTTATTAGTTAAATTAACCTAAACTAGGCATACAATCTTGGGGTTTATAACAACCCTTTACAAGGCGAAATAACAACATTTGTGTTGCTGTATGTTTAACGACGTGATATCAGTTTTTCATTATCCCTCAGTTCTTATCCTTTATCCTATCAGGGTTGGCAGCGCACTTGCATTAACTTTCATTGTCCATCAAGTGAAATTTCAGCCTATCCGTAAGAATTTAACATTTTTGGCAGACAGGTAACAATTTAACATTAGAGCCACAATCATAACATTTATATAAACCTTTTTTTTTCTAAATATAGTAGCATCCCACAAGCAGGATGGACTACATGCCAATAAAAAAGTCTCATATATAATTACATAGATACACAAATTAGTAAATAAATTTTAAGACTTAGTAAGGAATTTATTTCGAGAAATTATCGTTGCTATCTTCTATAACGGCAATATTGAGCCCCATCACGTCCATTTCCATTTGTGGTCCATTCCCACTCATCAATTTCATCGTCATCATCATCATTTCGCTGGTACGACCTTCTTGATGTAAGTTCTGAGTCTTCTCTTCCGGCCCAAAAATCCTCCTCGCCGCCTTGCTCTTCCTCTATTATTTCCAAAGGTTCCTCTTCTTCTTCTTCTATTTCTTCTATATGATTATCTAAGCTTTCTTCACCAACTTCATCTTCTTCTTCTTCTAGAATCTCTTCGAGGCCTTCATTTTTCTCTCTTTGACTTTCTAACTCAACTTCAGCTTCAGGGATTTCTTCCAACACTTCTCTGTGTGCAACTAATTGTGGTCTGCTTCTTATTTGAGGTGCTACAGTTTCTTCTTCTTCCTCTGGCTCAGTTTTGTTTTCAGGTTCATCTTTTTCTTCCACTTCTGTTTCCGGTTTTTCTTCTTCAGTTTCAGATTGGGATTTTTTTAATAAATTAAAAACTTTGTGTAATGATTGCATTGGAGTTACAAACGTTAATGTTAGAATAGTCGACGACAAAAGAATGGCAGAAATTTCTTGAACATCGATCTGAAAAGAAGACGTACGAGTCTTAACATTAAACACTATTTAAACATTACAAAGCTCTATTTTGTTACATTTTATTTAGTTTTAATTGCTATAATATAGTTGAATCGTAATGACGTATTATTATTATTTTTTAAATCATACTTTTATTACATTTGCTTACACATGCAGTGTTAGTGCATGTTAGTGAAGTCAATAACTTACCAACGACATAATAGTAAATTCACTGGAAGTCTTGATTGTGGCAGCGTTTGTGAGGAAAACGACAAATTGGCAGAGATAGAGTGCATAAGAGAGACGACTGATGAACACCAAGGGACGACAGCAGAGAAACTTCGATAGGAATTCTGTTGAGAGAAAAAATTACACGAGAATTTTAATTTTATTTAATTAATAAAAAAAAATTTAATAGATAAACTATAACAGGTATTGACATGCAAGTGTTCAAAAATATACAAAATTCATTTATGAGATTTATTTATGACCAATATTTATGATTTCAATTCTAGAATCAATAATCATATCCTTATTTACAAATCTTCATGTTCATTTTCTTACTAATAGGTAAATACTTTTTAATTTAAAAAATATATTAAGAAACATAATAAAATAAAATCGCTTAATAAAAATGTAATACTTTCTGTCAAAGAAATCTAATTAAATTACACCATAATATTAAATCAGTCTTTCAATTTACGTTAGAATCCGTTTTAGTAAGTGGTTCGTAAACAAGTTACCTAAGTAAAAAAAGAAATAAAGAATACCCATATAAACAAAAAATTCTGACAAAGTATAGAATAAAGAAAATGTAGTTGGATAAATTCTATATAAATATGAGGCAATAAGTCGGAGTAGGCACAATAAAACAGGATTTTTTTTTATATTATTTTTTGAATCGCTTACCACAGTGCCCAGTATGTACAGCGTAAATGAGCCACGCTATAGCTAATGCCGATGCCAGAGGTGCTAAAGCAGCATACTGTGCAGCGAAAGCAGCATTGTAACGGTACAACGTTGATCCTGAATCAATACCAGCCCACCATACGAGACCCCATAGCGATATACTGAGCAGCCACCCTAGGACCTGAACGAACTGAAAAAGGACAACATTCTTATAAAAAAACTGGTTTAGTATGAAATTTATACTCAATTTGAAAGTAAGTTATTTAAAAAGATACCTTGTTGTGTTTGGAAGGATTTTGCAATGCCAGTCCTAAACTGAGGCCAACCAAGTACGCAGTAGATCGATGGAAAATGGACGAATAACTCAGTCGTGCGGTCCTGTACAACTGGCTGACGCTGTAAATTTAAATAATATTATTGTATGAACTTTGCTTGAGTGTATAGATTAACCTTGTTTGGTTACTGAGGTCGTAGTGAAACTTTTTAGCAAGAAATTAATCGCAACCACCAAAATTTCGGCTAAAATAATTAGTGGCCGAATAATCCATTGCTCATCATAAAGCACATATAAACTTTTTTGCAACTTAACAAATTGTGGTGCTCTTACATTTGCTTACATTAAAGAGAGGCATGTATAATCTTATACTAAATATATATAAAAAATACTTTATGTATGGAAATCTTAAGTTGACTTGAGTATGTTTCAAAAACTCGAGAATGGGTAGGCCGATTTTAATTCAGTTTTCATATATGGAAGAGAGATAAACGGTGAGATTTTTATACAATATAAAAATTGCACTCCGGGCGAAGCCGGTAACGGGTCGCTAGTTATATACAATATAAATTAAAGTCGTTGTCCGTCTCTGTTTCTTCCCTAACTATTCTTAGATCACTCTATAACGACTTTTGATCCTGTTTTCACTAATAGCAAGAGCTATGAACAAGGAAGATTTATCCATATAGTTTACAGAAAAAAAATTAGCGTGTTGCTAGGAAACGTACATTTATATATGGTATAAGTTACAATATTAAGCAATAATAGGCATGTCCAAATAGGCTTGAAGATATTTGGCTGTCGTAATTCCCAGACTAAATGTAATGGCAAATTCAGGTTCTAAACCTGAACAGGCCTGAAGTGTTTTTACGATTTCAATAAAATAAATTCATTGGTTTGCAGTATGTTGTACAATTATTTTGTTTCAAAATGAACCTTATAGAACATACAATGTTCTACAATGTTCTTACAGCGATTAAGATGACATTTTCTTAATTATTATATACTATTAAAATATTATATATATACCGATCTATAAAGTTACTTTTACGAGTTCAAAAACTCAGTGTATTTGGGAGAATTTGTTGTCTCAACTTACTGTAATGCGAATAACCGAAGAATCAAAATAATAAAACAAAATACAAAATAATTCACCAAAATAATGAAACATACTCCAGCAGTTACAATATTTTATAAAAACCTTTATAGATGAGTTATTGACATCCCAATTTTAAATGTTTATTACATCTAGGATGTAATGTATGGATGTAAACACATGGAAAAAAATGTTTGGCTTTTAGTCTATAATTACAAGAATTCGACTCGCGAAAATGTCACAAATTCTGTATATTTTAAAAATTAATCATATTAGACATAAAATTAATTTCAGTTTTTTATTTCCATGCAAACTTTTATATTTTTATGTATTGCTAACCAATGAGTAATCGTGGAATTACGCAGTAGAAATAGTGGTGAGTTTTAGTCTTTTTAAACTATTATTAAAATATAATTCATAAACATTAAGCTTTATTACTACGTATTCATATACCTATCAGAAACCTTCTAATTTGTCTATGAATATTTAATACTTAATTTTTAATTTAATATTTAATATAAGTCTGTCTGTATCTACGTGAATTATTAATGTAAATGTTTTAAGAAATGAAGGTGTGAATTTCAATAATAAATATATTTCAATAATAATAATATACTGTCATAAAATATAAAAGTGTTTCATTATAATTCGTATTCGTACTGGATACAATGAAAGGACGAAATACATCTCGTTGAAGGTGACATTATGTTTATTATTGTTAAAATTTACTTTCGTCCTTGTTAAAAGCTGTTTCGTCTGCTTGCTGTATTTAAATCTGAAAATTTTCATTTAAACTGACTCTGACGGATTACAACCCTAACAGATTGTAACATTATTGAATTCATATATATATATAATTGATAATACTTGACATGTTTAATTAAATACAAATAAACTAAGAGAATTCTTAATGACCTACTCGCTTTGCCCATTTTCTTAGGTATTAAAAATTTATTCAATCTTTATTGCTCATATATTTTAATCAGGCGTTGATATTTTTTTATCTTAAAAGATCTTAGAACCCCTCTGGAACAGTACTTTTTTTCTGGATGAACGATACCCTATTCCCTTTTCTGTATCCCTGACAACATGTAACCAAAATTTAATGATAACGCTCATAATGTTAAGTAAATAATTTAAAATAAGAAAATATAATTATTGTTCTATGATTTACATTTTATAAGAAAGATCTAGTTTTTAAAAACAAAATATTTTTCATAAAACAATTCTCATCACGTCGTATCAATGACGTCATTTCGGCGGAGATATTAGGGAGCGGTTCACATTCCAAAGAGGTTCTAAATTAACTGGACTAATATGTTGTTCTGAAATATATGTCTACCTACATATAATTGTCAGGCATGGTGAAAATAAGGCATGAAGTTGTGACGTCACAATACAGCAACGTGCCTCATTATGGCAACGTTATGGACGTGAACGCATAACACCAAGACGCTGAGAGTAGACACCGTGTCACAGATTAAATAAGTTAACCGTGTGTAGGTCACAAAGCAAATACAAAGTCAAATATAGAGGCTAAGCCAATGTAATATACATATGTCAATGGGCCAAGCCATGACGAAGAATTCAAGTGATTTTTGCAGGTGCAGACTGTATTATTTATTATTTAATTATATTGTTTTATCTTTTTGGTGGTTAGAATACTATTTCACATCGATGAATTTTCTTAACTGTCGCATTAATGTGGTAGTTAGTAATTAGGACAGTATAGGGTAGGGGTAAATTTTCCTTAATACCACACCATTTTGAAGAAGATACCACACTAATATATATTCGAAAATTACTTTTAAATTCGAACATTTTAATACTTTTAAATGAATTTTGTATTCGAACATATATTTTTTTATAATTATAGTAATATTAAAAAATTATAAGTGACATAATAAAGTGGATACGAAATGGAAAAACTATAAAAAGAAATAAAGGAATCATGCGCAATAAAATAAAACCTTGCTTAATTTTGACCAAACTACGCAACTGTTTTATTTTTATTAATCAGAAAACCGGTAATGGGCTGCTTCTCACGCGGTGTCTAAATATAGCCGATACTAAAACTTGTTTGTTTTGATCGTTTGCAAAACGTTGCTACAATTTTGGCCCTAACCGGAACTGTTTTATTTTCGGACCTCCGAACCGGTTTTGAGCGATTCATAATTGAAGCAAGATACGTTTTAGCAAAAAAAAACATCTCGTATGAACAATTTTGACCTTTAAAACATGTTAAGTGGATATGACGTTTTTCCATGTTGTCTAATTTAAATAATATATAACTTTATTTGTTTTCTATTATCTGATTATTAGCTTGTTTTTATTTATCAAAACCACATCACGTGGCGTGTTTTTTTTTTAATTAGAACAGTTCTCATAAAGTCCTTTTCATTTGCTGAGACACAATGACAAATTTGTGGAATATTTTTAACATGAATACCTCTACGTCTTTAGTGCTTCCATAGTGGAACGCTCCATAAGTATAAAACATATAATAAATATGACAAAACCTAATTATGTTTATATTTTGTATACAAGTCGCCGAAAATTTGCCGTAGCTTACATAGGCTAAACCCTAAGAGATACATAAAAATGATTTATCTACTAAAGAATGGCAGTTCTTCTAAAATCCTAAAGAAAACTACGTAATGGCATATCTCTTTCTGTTACGGTTGACTCACAGTAACCATTAACTCAAAGTAACCAAAGTAACCATCTTTCATTAAATATTTAACTGTACTTAAATTATAAATCTTCATGTTTATTTCTCCGCTAACTACTTCTAAAACCACCCAACGGAATTTAATGCGGTTTTCACTTTTAGAAAGAATGTTAAAATTGCATCCTAGGCGAAGCCGGAAAAATTAATTCATCACTTTAAAAACTGCGTCAATATTCATGATTTAAAAATAATATAGTGACGTTCATACTAAATAAAAATTTAAATAAAATTTCATATTCATCTACACAAATCAAGTTCAGAGTAGTTCCATAAATATTATATACTAATTGCATTAAAAATGGAAAATTTAAAAGTTTGCCGTAAACTTGTTCCACTGACGTATTCTATTGCGTAAATTAATGATTCATGTTTAAATTATACCAAAATATAAGGTGCTGTCACATTTCTTATGAAATATAATGTGTACTAGTGGTCCACTCCCGGCTTCGCCCGGGTTCAAAATAAGAACTAACTAATCTTTTAAATTGGACTAAATTACACATAGTTAAGAAGTTTTATCAAAATCGGTTCAGTAGTTTAGGAGTTCATTGGCGTCACCGGTTCGGCTTCCGCACCGGTCGGTCCACATTGGACGCGGTGGGCCTCCTCAAGCGCTGGACCGAGGAGGCCACCGGTAGAGGGGAGGCTGTTGTTGCGGTGTCGCTTGACATCCGCAACGCATTCAACAGTCTCCCCCATGAATGTATTAGGGCGGCACTCCGATTTCACCGGGTGCCGTCCTACCTGTGCGCCCTCGTCGAAGACTACCTCGCCGAGTGGGTAGTCCTATACGAGGGCGCGGATGGTTCTATAGTTCGCCGGCCAGTGGCGGTAGGGGTGCCCCAGGGGGCCGTCCTCGGCCCCCTCCTATGAAACTTAGGATACAACTGGGTCCTGTGAGGCAATCTCCTGCCCAAAATAGAGATTGTCTGCTTTGCCGACGACACTCTTGTCGCGGCAAGAGCGCAGACGTGGGAGAGACAGAACGGGTAGCGTCGGTCGGCACCTCGTTGGTCGTCCAGCGCATCCGTCTGCTCGGGTTGGAGGTGGCCCTAGACAAAACTAGGGCCATGGGTTTCCACCCCCCACGCAGCAGGATCCCTCCGGGGCTCCGCGTCCGAGTGAAGGGGGTCCAAATTCTGGTCGAGATGCATCTCAAGTATCTCGGCCTAACTCTGGACCCCCGCTGGAGTTTCGAGGAGCACTTCAAGCTCCTCGCTCCACGGCTTATCGCAGCCGCAGCCGCAGTCGGACGGCTCCTCCCAAACCAGGGAGGACCAAATTCGGCGTGCCGTCGACTGTACCACGGGGTGGTAAGGTCGATGGCACTCTACGGAGCCCCGATATGGGCGGAGTGCCTCACTCCTCGCACCCGGGCCCTCCTGTGGAGGCCTCAACGGGTCATGGCGATCCGGGCCGTGCGGGCCTATTGCACGGTCAGCCACGGGGCCGCTTGCGTGCTTGCAGGCACGCCCCCGTGGGATGTGGGAATCAATAAATAGATTTCTCCTCGAAAAAAAAAGAGTTCATTGGCGTCAAACAACGTGACACGTAATTTTTATATTATAGATATACTAGCGAAGCCTTTATCGAAAATTGTATTTGTTTGATAATTTGATGAACCACGATTCAGTTTTTGTTACAAATCATTTTGTTAGTGTAAAAAATAACTCAAATATTTTATAGTGAATATAAGTTTCTAATCAAAGATTTTTTGTTTTGTACGTATTAAAAAAATGGAATTACTTATTATGAATTTCTATTCTTGTTTGTCTATATAATATTATATAATATTCAACTGTTGATCTCAGGCCTCTTTAAGATGCATTTTTTTTTTGCAAGTTATATAAACAAACCATCCTCATTTATCATTCCTAATAAAATGAATCATTATTGAAAATCCGTTAAGCGATTTAGAAGTTAGCAAAGAAATTGAGAGAGACTTTCAGCAATATCATTTTATAATATTTATATACTGAATAAATTTATATCTACATTGATTTATTCATAGACAGACATGTAGGTGTAAAATGCATATTTATGAAAAATTTGTTAAAACAAATTTTAAAAAGTCAAGAATTAGTAAACTGTAATTATTTCATTCATTTAAGATTAAAAAAGAGATTTGAAGGTTGAATTCTCTCACCTAACTCCATGATAGGCCAACAATGTAAGCCTGTGTTCCTGTACTGTGGTGTATCTGGAGTAAGCGGCCCACATGTGGACGGCTGGCAGCAGCCATTTTAATATCGGCTTGAGTTGCATCACCCATACCAATATTCCACCGAGTATCGTGAGTTGCATATCTAACGCCAGTTGATGGGTTTGCGGAGCGCACTAAAACAATAACATTGTCTAAAATATTTATTTATATAATTAATTTTGCCATAGTTCAAACTATATTGCAGGCAACTAAGGCAGGAAATTTAAAGATGACAAAAAGAAAGAAAGAAGAAAGATCGTCATAATCTTGGCTTTTTTTTCAGAAACCCTGGTAAATTTAAATTTATAATGACCATTATAAGAGTTTCTTGGAAAAACTTAATTGATAAATAAATATTTTGATTGTGATTTTTGACTTTGAAAAAAGTTACAATAAATTAGATACTTTCGTTATATTTGGTCATTTTTGTGTAATATATTTGTGTTCAAAGAATGAAATCATTGTTATCGGTTCATTCTTTAAAAATTCACGGCAAAACAGGTGTCTCGCAATGTTTTTTTTTTTTCAAACAATCCGTCGACAAAATAGGCACAAGTTCGCATAACATTTACGAGTCCTCAGTGTGTTCCGAAAGAGGAGAGGCAAACACCAACGTCAAAATGTTTATTTAAACTGACAAAGATATTTAAATTCTCGTCCAATTGACAGCCACTTACCATCTCTTCAAAGCCGAAATAGTTTTGCACATACAATAAGTTCCACCACCAGCTTTCCTGGCATACTTCGGCGTTTTTTGTCACCAATGTGCCCCACATTGGTCCGGTGGACAAATTGTCCCACACATACGCATAGAACAGAACCACGGCGAGTAAAGCTGGACTTAATCTGGAAGCACAATGTAACAAACCTTAAAGAACTTATAAAAATAAATTATAGCCGTTCATTCTATGAAAGCTTAGTATTACGAGTTACGATATTATAAAATCGTCTCGGCCTTCATTTGGTATTTTTGCACTATTAGGCAATATAAGGTTAAGGCAATAAGTATGGAGAAAAAGTGAGGATCTGAAAATGGACACAAAGCAGCATCATTTGTGGTTCAGTTTGTATGAATAACTTAGAGAGCTTTAGACGAAACGCGGAGTCTACATATCCGTCTGATAACGATAATCTTTGGGATACATGAGTTTCATATTGGACATTGGAACGATGACTTAATTAAAGCGTATTTTAGAGCGCTTCGAAGACCTATGTCTAATATTGGCGAGTCAATTGAGTTGATGAACTCGACTATGCGTACCTTAGATATCTTGAGAGCAATCTTCTCGGTGCTCCCATCTCCCCATTAGCCGATATACGATGAGCAGTCAACGTACCACTGAGGAGTAAGAAACAGTCCGTGTACATCCAACCAGCTCGAGTCCAAGACCATAATGGAGAGCTGGCAATCTGTAAAATTATTATGCGCCTGATGATTTTCATTAGCAAACATTTTATATTACATGTGTATGAGATGCTTATTTCAAACTAGGTGTCTGACACACCGTTTAATTAAATTGATAGAAGCTAAGCATTCACATTTCAGCAATTCTCAGTAATGCTCGGCTTTTTTCAGGCTACCTACTTACCGGCCGTTCTTTCTGCTCAGCTAACAAATTTACATTTAAATAATAATAAAAATCTTACTAATAATTGGAAAAATCACGTTCAAATAAAAAATAAAAATTATTTATTACATTTTAAGTTATTAGATTAGAAAATTTATAGAGAGATAGGAAAATTAATAATTTTTCTGGTAACCTTTGTAAGCGCCATTTAATTATAAAACCTTTTAAAACACTTAAGTATTGTTCTTTGCCAAATAAATACAAAACAGTTAAATTATAAAATAATCGAAATAATCGAATGTTGTTGCGTGCAGTGAATAAAATTCTTTCTTTCTTTTTATTATAATTATAAAATTTTGTCAGAATGAAAAGATCTTTGTTACTCTTTGACGCAATATATATTGATCGAATTTTGATGAAAGTTTACATTAAAGTTTAAACATCAGAATTACACATAGGTATACTATCATATCTAAAGACGCATATAAAATCACAAGCAAAGCACGTATGGATGTCTGTTTAAAAAGAATTTTATTCGTAGTTCAAGCATTGAAATGATGGCAATTAAAAATATGTCGAAATTCGATGTCATTTGGACGTAGCGTACACACATATTATATCGCCAAGCACCCTCGATCTTGGATCCGAGCCAATAGAATTGCAGACAACACAGTTTTTAATAATGCCATTTGACATTTAAAAATAATCTTTTTTGCTTTGGAATAAGATTTAAAGACTAAATATCTACAGACGTTAAGTTATCGAACCGATTCTATTATTTAATTGATGTATTCTAAGTACCTAATATGAGATGAATCATTCGTTTATAAAAATACTGAAGGCCAGTTCGAGATTGTGTTATTTTTTATATTTAACATGAAAGATATTATTGACAATTATAAATGTGAATTAAAATAAAATAATTAATTTCATAGGTTTGTTTGTTGATTAATTTTTACGTAATTAATACTTGCAAGTAATATCCCATAACGATTACCTACTTTTACTATGTGTTTTTATTTGTAAGAACTTTTAAATTTGTATAGATTTTAAATTAATTGGTTGCTATAAATTTATTTAAATATAATTAAAAAATAATTTTATTGACTTAACTGGTGGTTTTATTTTACGTAAACAGTGACGTGGGGGCTTGAGAAGCCAGTACCTTAAAGTAGATTTTTTTATGAATCTAGATGCTTTATTGGTATAGATTATTAATAGCTACGTTATATATGAGTATATTAATAAAATAAACTGATTAATGCTTCCGCAACCGAGGGTGAGCTACTACAGACAACGGAGAGTTTCAATACAATACACTTAAAGCACTTAAGTCCTCCCCGCGCTGTACAGCCGCGCGCGGATGTCATGTCCCGTCCATCTACGGCCGCGCTAGAAAGTCTTTACGTTTTAGCCGATAAGAGTCCGGCATAACCCTGCAAAATCCCCTTCGCTGCCAAATATCCATGAGTCTTTCCCAACGTTTGAAAAAAATGGAGAGCCTTACAGAAGACCACCGTAAAATAACAGCATATATTGAGCTGTGATGAGTGTTGCTACGGTCTGCTATTTTTTTAACATAAAAATCTAAAAAGAACAAATGGCTAAGTAATCCGCGAAAAAAGCAATTAATGAAAATTTAAGCGAAACACAGTTTACCTCTGTAATCTTCAATCTGTTAGTATACGGCGCAACAGCAACTGGTAGAAACTTGTGTGCTATTAACAAAGCTATGGTTGCTATTCCGCGGACGCCGTGAATGCAGGATATCTCATCTGACGTCCCAGGGGCGACGAGTTTGCCGACAGTATGATAAAGAGAAAATTGACTTAGGATTCCATCTGTAAAGAAAGAAATGAGACAATGTTGTGTTGGAACTATGTAAACTACATGTTTTAATATAGATGATATTGACTGGTTATATAGTTATGTATAGTAATAAAAAATATTATGTGACACTACTTATGTCGTCCACGGATTAAACACACTTTTTATAAAACTCAAGTGTTTCTTTTTTCCTCTAACCTGTTGTACAAACATATATTTATTTTATTTTGTTAATATTTGATACACAAATAGAGAAATTAAATAACAATATAGGAAAGTTAACAAAGCTCATATTATTTACAAGTAATGCACGAGTTTGAGCAGAAACAAAACTAAGAAACTACGATACCAAATGAACAAACAATACAAATATTCTGCGAAAACAATATTAAAGAAAAGAATAGAAATCAATATAACACCTAAATAGATGTGCTGCTTCCGTAGTCTTACTATTTCTAGAGACATAAGTGTTGGCCACATAGTTGCGCATTTCACTTGAGATCATTCATTCCCTTATCTTCATCGTGAACATATTTATCCAATTATATTTATCCTTATCCCATTTAATTCCTACGTATTTTTAAACTGGCCCCTGGTGTTACACAGATCTTCCCATCGTCATAGTAGTAGAACAACGACGGTTTTGATAATTTTCAATTTTTATTTTTTTGCGTAAACTGACTTTATATATCG
Organism: Synanthedon andrenaeformis; assembly: GCA_936446665.2. Lineage (NCBI taxonomy): Eukaryota > Metazoa > Arthropoda > Insecta > Lepidoptera > Sesiidae > Synanthedon > Synanthedon andrenaeformis. The sequence continues at coordinate 2,409,892 of OW387781.2, read as the reverse complement.
TGCTTTATCGACCAAAAACATTTTTGACAAATATTATTTAAAACTTTCCAGATACAGAGTTGGAATACTGACGGATTTGATTTCTAAACACAGTACAATAGCGTATTAATCATTTCGCCAGTGCCATACTGTAAAGTTACTAAATTGCAGAACCGTCGTTGTTCTACGGCTATGACGCCCTTATGTAAATCTTTCGATAACTTCGCAGCTAATAAGCTTTCAAAACGTCCGTAAAACATCATATTAAAAAAATTATATAAAACATTTTATCAGTACATTTGCAAAAGGAATGTAATAAAATTCGCAGAGTCTATGGTAATTGCCTTCATTCATTAAAACATGCGAAATTGCGACAATTTGTAATTACATCATCAATGTAAATGAATACGGTGTCGGGTCACGCGGACTTTACAATATTGGAAAATATTTCGTCGTACACTGATTGTAGACAATTAGTCGACGTGACCCGAGGGTTGGGCTCAACATCCACCGCGCTTGTACAAGTAATTTATGCTAATTACAGCAAAGTCACAGTCACAGTGCCATCGGCTTTGGAATTCATTTGAATCACAATCGCCTTTTAACTTACTAAATAAACTGGGTTAAGGGCACTTTTTTTCTATTATCTTTTAATTATACTAACTAATGTTTCAGTAAATTAATTTGCAGGAATTTCTTCTCCATGTCTTGTTGAAATTAACACTAGTCAGTTATAAAAAAAATCTAAGACGTAAAATCAAAATATGAAAAAGAGGATACTACTATGAAATAATAATGTTTTGACTCATTTTAATGTAATCTTGGATAACATTCCAAATATAATTTAAACCTAACCCCTATTGTAAATATCAAAGGACTTATTGCGATTTTAAACAAAACTTAAACCTTGTAATTTTACAATTAGGTCACCGCGTCCTTCATTCAAGCATATTTATTTTGTATTACTAACAAAGTCATGATTGATTTAATATGTAACGAATATAACTTACCAGATTTTTCCTTATCTTCAACGACTTCTACCTGTTCCTCTTCCGTTTCTTTTTGATCGCATTCCGCTTTGTCATCATTTTCTTCTGTCCCTTTCTCCTTGTCACCCTTCCTTCCTGCAATAAAATCTTGAATTGTCGCTACAAAGACCAGCAAAATGATGACCGCATAGAACGACCTGTAATAAAACAGATCCTTGATCTTTCGGCGATAAAATAAGACGATGTCGTAACTTCGACGCCCTGAATATTTTAAAAAGAAAATTATCTATAATCTCAACCTGTACTTACTCTAATTATGAGCTGTTTTTGGGGGCATAGGCTATTTTTCTATTTGGGAAGCAGGCATCGAAAAAAACTATTTCAATTTTAGGCGAAGATTAGAAATTATTAAAATTAGCAATCTATGTTTAATGTTGAATTTTTATTCGAATTGGTTACAGTTTACTCCATGTTATATTATTTATCAAAACCCTCTTTCTTACTAAATCAAAATGTCGTCACTTACAATGTCAAAATGGTCGGTAGTTCAATCCAATCATCCCACCATTCTCCACCTTCATGTGTATGGCAATCATCTTCATCAACTTTAACCCGTACGGCTACTCCGCTTGTATGCTGATAGTGTTTAATGGCATCTTTAATAACTACTTCCACATCTTCATGGTTACAGGCTTCTGGCACACAAATTCCCCAACTTAGCGTTGAAAAACGCGGCACGAAGTGACCTGGCTAAACAAATTACATCCAGGCTTAGTATTTAGTTTATAAACTTTACAGAATTATTGATAACTTAAAACTACATGGATTTTATTTATTATTCCTCTCATCGATATCTAAAAATATATAATATTCACACCAATTGTTTTACTAATAGCAATACTAAGAGCTTAGTTATAGAAAAACTATCTAGGGGTAAAACATTGGCCTGCCTTTTAATCTTTGTCGTGATTTTTTTAATAAACAAACGAAACCAAAGCTAATTTAAAAAGATTGTTAAGTTTGTTTAATACTTGACCTACCTAGAATAGAAGAACGTGGGATCCATGTGACATATTGCGGACCTCGACCACCCTCGACCACCCTAACATAGATGTCATCTAAATAGCTTATTATTATATTATACTAGCTGACCTGGCAAACGTTGTTTTGCCATTTTTTTTTTTTGGTTGGGCCACCCTTGTCACTTAGGGGTATAAAAAATAGTTTACGATCTACCTACCGAATATAGACAAAAAATTTCATAAAAATCGGTCAAGCCGTTACAAACACTGTGACACGAGAATTTTGTTATATATAGAATATATCCATATAATCTATATCTATCTATATAGCTTTATGTATATTACATAGATTATTCAAATCATACATAAGGAATGCACTGGAATATGTTGAGTATTGACTATCACACTCTGCATAATATATTGTAAATTGTAACTCACATCATCGATGCGACTCTTAAACAGGTTCTTGGCCTGTGCCAAATGTACTGGGACCTCCAGTTCTGGATGCTCTGCTTTTACGTCGAGTTTAGCCAAGCAATACTTCCCCTGCACTTTCACCACGCTGCCAGTATCTAACTGGACCCGAGCACGACTCGCTAGACACTGGTCAAAGTCGCCGAGCTGAATTCCATTACCTTGAAGTATTCCCGAGGGGATCTTTGCGGTGGCGTCGAGCACTAGAATAAAAAAATCCACTTTTGTTTAGCCAAAGGGCCCAAAGGGGCCGTTTTGCTGCTTAACACGCCAGTGTGGTCAAGGTTGCAACAATCACGCAATACAATTAAATAAATTAGTGTTCAACTGAAACGACTGACACTGAAATTTTATTCAACACATAACATGTAATATAATTCTTTGAAATTAGATAATCAATCATTTTTTCAATCAATGGATATATAAAGATGGATATTACCTAAATGTACAAATTCGGAAACCGTTTGGAAAACCGTTTTTTTTTTTCAATGCGAAAGTTTCTATGTAATGCATGTATGTAAGTTTCTATATAATATTTCATACATTTTATTTATTTGAAATAATAACAACACTTAAAAAATAATTAAACCACGTGCATGCTGGGAAGGCAGGGGCGTGGAGGAAACTAATTGGCCAAAAAGAGAGCTTTCTTTCTTTACATTGCATAAAGAAAGAGCTGGCACGGCGGTTTTTACTTAGTCTTCATTATGGCCAAAATAAACATTATCGATTTTTTTATATATGTATATAGTTAATTATGATTCGTTTCGTATGAATTCACACATTGTGTATCAAACACATGTGTGAATATTCATGTGATACGTAATTTTATTTATTATTTTTTAATGTAACATCTGTTGATGAAATATCTGAACCGGTGCCAGTATAACATAAAATGGCTATGCTATAAAGAATGATTAGTTTTACTGAGAAACATTTTATACTTAATTAATTAAGGCTCTGTAAATTATTGGCATATGACACACGTAATTATTGTGAAAACAATGTTCTCATTAATATTGAAAAGTTAAATCCCCGTTAAGCTTCTCCCGAATTATAACTGGAGCATAATATAATTCATAATTTACGAAAATAATTTTCACTTTTTTATGTTAAAGCCGGAAAAAAGGCTGACGGTCCACTTCGTGGTTAGTGGCTACTGTCGCCTATAACAGAAACAACGCCACAGGTGCTGCAAGTGCTCTGCCGACTACAGTAAGAAATGAGCTCTGACATCCCTTACTCACTCGCCGAAACACAACAGCACACGTGCTGTTATTTCATTATGGTCTTCTGTAATGGGGTGTTTACTGCCGCCAGATGGGTTGCCCAAACTGTACCCTGCCACTACTATTAATTATTAATGTAATTAGAAATAATTGTTAAGAAATAATGAAGAAGTAATCAATGTTAACGTTTGTACTCACTATTTAATGCCCATAATTTAGTTCCTCGCAACTGACGTAGGACAATTTGTCCGTGACGCCTGCATTCCGGATTGTGTATGCGTGAAAAGTTTGGTGCAAATGTTGGGAAGAACGCGTAAAAGTCTTCGAATTCACTTTGCAAAAGATTTCGTCTGTGCAAAGCGTCTGTCACATGTTTTAGATAACCTTCACTTTTTCCAAAATGTTCATGACTGTCGAATAGTGTTTCAACTGAACTCTTGTCTTTTTTCTCATTTTTGTCATGTTTCTTGTGACCTGACTCGTCTTCTTTCTTTCTTGTGTCCGTGCTCTTCTTTTCAATTTTTTTTATTTCCTCTTGCGACTTGGTTTTAGCAAATTCTTTCACATTGTCCTTAGGCTTCTTTGGTTCATCTTTGTGCATTTCTTTCTTCGCTTTTTCAACTGTCGGTTGAGGATCTTTCTTTTCTTCTTTCTTTACTGGCGATGATTTGTCTGTTTTTTTAGCGCTAGCTTTTTCATTAGTGCCTGGCGGCTTTTTGTCCAATTTTATATTTTTTTCTAAAGCGCTTGTTTCTTTGTCATCTTCGTCATCGTCTTCGTCGTCGTCATCATCATTGTCATCGCCGTCATCATAGCTTTCTGTCAACTTTTTTCGTTTAATTTTAGTTTCTTTTGTATCATGATTTGTACTATCCTTTTTTGAATGAGAATCTTTTTTCTTAGGGTCCTTTTTTATTGTTGTGTCATTGTCTCCATCATTGTCATCATCGTCTTCATCGTCATCATCGTCGTCATTATCTGTGCCACTCATTACCTTTTTCTTGGATTCAGTTTTTTTATCTTTTGTATCATGTTTCTTATATTTATTTCCTTCTACATACTGAACTTTATCATCATTTTTATGTTTATTATCAATATCATCTTTTTTGATAGTTTTAACTTTCGAGGGGTTTTTTTCGCCTTTTTTGCTGTCATGAGCTTTTGATGTTTTTTCCTTTAACTTTTTACTGTCATTGTCATCTTCTCTATCATCCTCGTCGTCGTCGTCATCGTCATCATCATCATCGCCGTCGTTATCCTTATCATCATCAATGCCACTATCTTTTCTACTCACAGTCACTTTCACATTTTTTACAATAATTTTATTTGTTTTGCCTTTATTTTCTTTTACATGAACTTTATCGTTTTTAATTGAAAATTTGACATTTGATTTCTTTTGTAATTTGTCATCATCATCATCGTCGTCATCGTCGTCGTCGTCATCGTCGTCGTCAACATTTTCATTATCATCGTCATCATCATCATCAGTGACGGTCTTTTGCCTTCGTTTTAACTTTAGGTCTTTCTGATTTTTAGTGTCGCTTTTTTGTTTAGGTTCTGATGTTTTTGTTTTTAATAACATTGCCTTAAATTGAGCCTTTTCACTATCGTCGTCATCGTCGTCTTCATCGTCGTCTTCATCATCGACATCATCACCATCGTTTGCATCGTCACTATCGCCGTAGACATTTGCTTTTTCCGACTTTTTGTTCTTAGATTGTGAATTACTTTTTCTTAGTTTGTTGTCTTTTATGTCATCTGCCTTTTTTAAATCACGTTTTCTTTTTGTTAAACTTACGTCATCATCTTCGTCATCGTCATCATCGTCATCGTCATCATCAAAGTTGAAACTTATTTTAGGTTCTAATTTTTTCTGGTTTATTGACTGTTGCTTTTCTCGAACGGCCCTCTTCAATTCTTCATACGAACGCTTCGCACTTTCAATTTTAACACTATGTAATTTATCAAATTTTTCGTCATTCACATCACAATCTTCACATATATGTTTCCTCAAACCCGATTCAGCACTTTCATATGAACTCTTGTGTACACGGAATGCGGTTATCACTGTCGCAAGTATTGGTAAGCAAACTAAAATTAGAGCTAGCGTCCATCGATGCCGCGCCATGGCCGACGCGTGAAACGCTCACGGAGCCATCGTCGATTATACTGAATTGTCTAACCCGCAGACCCTTGAGTTTATTTGTATCACACGATTTAAAATAAATCTCAACATTCCGACTTAACAATTCAACGGGAGGACTTTGTAGGGAAACTTTAGGTTATATGTTAATGTTTGGTTAAAACTGCAGACAGTTTAGTAGAAAAAGGTGCGTTTCCTAGCAGAAGTATATCGAGTTTAGTGCTGCGAGAGCATAGTTAATGGCAGGCGTCCAAGAAGAGTGTAAAAATAGTACGGCAAAGGCGATTGTCCGCCGCGTGCTGATTTGACGACGATAGATAGATTGACTGCATCAAATTCATCAAAGCAATTGATAGTGAAACACTCATTGAACATGTATGACCTAATAAATAAAAGAAATTAATGATGATTACCAAAAAAAATGATTATTGGTATAAAAAATATGTTTCATTTTTTAAAATTAGCTATGTACATTTATAATGTAGGAAAAAATCAAAAATTTTATTTTAATGCCTTGTTTTCCGTTGCATACAAGTAACAATTTAACAATTATTTGCTGTTATAAACTAAACAGGAGTTTGCTAAATTCAATAATAAACACTTTCTTTGCTTTTGTTATCATCTATATGAAGGTATATCTCTTCAAGTATGAAGTGTACCCAATATTTGATAGATGCTAAAAAGAGAGTTTAATTTATGCATAGAAAAATATAATTTTTATATGTCAAGAATAAAAAAATTAATTACTTTGTGTAGGTTTTCAAGAAAAATATTGCCGCAGCTGTAATCAAAAATTCAACCATAGAATATGTCGCTATTATTAATGTCAATTTTTATTTTTGGATTACCTACTTTTGCCTGGACTCATTTTTATTGTTTTTTAAAATAATGTCCCTGTTTTTAAAACTTTTTTCAATAGTCTAGGGCTTTAAGTGACGTAATCCCTCTTCCTTAACGCCCCTTTTGGCCTATAAAGTGTACTCGTTAAATGACGTCACTGCTTACTTATAAATAATGCAATAATAGTGTCGACGATGATCTAACGCTATTTATTAATAAAAGTACCTAACATAAAGTTTGATTGACGTGAGATAAACCAGCAGCTTACTTTATTAATATCATTATTTTACATTTAAATACATAAGTAATTTATGCCTCGTGGCTTGCATTTATATGTGTATAATGCATCGAAATAATATATCTTATTGGTATAATGTATTTAGACGTGTATACAAATATTGATGCCAACTTTCAATACTATACTTTGTATGTGCATGGATAGTCCTATAATTAAAATCATAAACTAACTCGCAACTTTCTTTTGAGCCTAAACACGATACATCTTATGTAGAATAGAATAGAATAGAATAATATTTTATTTGTAGCAAAGGACATTGAAAACATACAAATATATAAAAAGACTAACACAAACGTCCCCCGCCACAAACCGGTTCCAACTCAGCATAATGCAGGTTATAAAAACCTGCGCTGATCTTCCGTTAGAGCCGATGGTGAGGTTACGCACTTACAAGATAAAACAATACATAAAAGCTCTTAAAATTAAAAATATAACTTATAAATATATAATACAAAAAACACCTATATTTATACAGAAAAGAAAATATCATCTACCAAAAAAATAATATATAAAATTAAAAATACATATATATTCAGAAGGCACTGGTGTTCCGTAGTTGCTCCTCGCTTTTTTGGTGTTCGAATATAAATTTCTTTAATTTATTTCTAAAATTATTAGTACTTTGCAGGTCCCTAATAGGCGGAGGGATGTTATTCCAGCACTTTGACGTAGCATAACGAAAGCTACCTCTAAAGGCAGCAGTACTGTGGCGCTCTATTACTAGCTGCGTCGAAGATCCGCGAGATTGAGCATCCCTCCACGACAACTTCTCATAGAGATAAGAAGGCTCCCTATATTTATTGACGCCAAACATAAGGCACGCCAAATGAAGTTTGCGGCGATGCTTCATCTTTAATATAACATGCTTATTTAAATATGGAGTCACATGTGATCGCCAAGGAATATCAAAACAGAAACGAGCACAGCTGCTCGGTTAGATAAGGTCTAATTCTATATAAAATTTTGAGTTTATAAAAGCAATCCTTCGTACAATTACTAACATGGTTTTGGTAGCTTAATTCAACATCCATCAGTAAGCCTAAATTCCGCGCTTCATATACTCTTTCTATAGGTTCACCTAAGAGCATGACAGAAACAGACTGTGTAAGAGAAGAGAGTTGTTGTTTACTACCGCAGATTAAATATTTGGATTTAGCTGGATTGAGGTGTAGGCAATTATTTGCAGACCAAGCAGCGATCCTCGCAAGATCCTCATTGAGTTTGTTTATTGCCCCATCTATATCGCTAGGTTTGCAAGATATAGAAACCTGAATATCGTCTGCATAATGTGGAATTTACAGTTATTAACGTGCGCCACGATGTCGGCAGTATACAAGATAAACAAAATAGGACCCAGTATAGATCCCTGAGGAACTCCTTCATTAACTGGCAATTTACTGGACGTAGATGAAAATCCATCAGGGCGATCAATTTTAACACTCTGAAATCGATCGCAGAGATAGCTACTAAACCACTGCACCGCGTTGCGGTCAAAACCATAGTAAGAAAGCTTAGATAGAAGAAGATTTACATTTAAAGAATCAAATGCTCTGGAAAAATCTAGCAATACCAGAATTGTACACATTCCTTTATCCTGGGCACATAGTATGTTATCAGTAACGTCCAGTAATGCAGTTGTGGTACTACGTCCTTTTCTAAACCCCGACTGTGCTTGAGGCAAAATATCATTTTTAACAAGGAAATCAGTTACCTGTTCACATACTGCCTTTTCTAAGATTTTGGATATACATGGCAAAATGCTAATTGGTCTAAGATCTTTTAAATTTGTAGGGTTAGAGTGCTTAGGTAAAGGACGCACAATCGCCTGTTTCCAAACATCCGGAAATGTGCCAGTGTCAATAGACATGTTAATAAAGGTTCTAAAGGTTAAATCTCTCACTAACTACTCGATGCTTCAATTAAGTCAAGGTTACCAAGTTAGGAAATACCACAGAAGTAACAGTATACAAAATTTCACATCAATCGAACATGTAATTTAGAAATTAGTGAAATCCCTTCATCAAATGGGAAATGGGCTGATGTTTTTCAAGCGCCTTCATAAATTATACCTTATAACGATCTCGATTACGTCAGCTTTCAAAAAAAAAAATACTGGATCAAAATCGGCGCATCCGTTTGGGAGCTATACCACGCTATACGATTCCGCAGACAGACACACACACACACACACACACACAGAAACACACGTCTGAAAAGTCGTTGTTTATAAGTTTAATTTTAAAGTCACTTCTCCGCACAATTCGTACAAAACAATATTGTGCGAAACCACTACCAAACCGTATTTTTCATTTGTTTTTATTACAATTCAAAATGATGTATCGCAATTTGTTTCCTGAATACACGTACAATCCGAAAAGTAAATTTCAAACTGAAACTTCACGTGAATTCATGTCCGATTGTTTTATTTGAACATATTAATTTGATACTGTACTATTAACGTAATGGACAAAATATGAAGCTCGTAGATACTTTTTATTCTTATTTTAAACTAACTGATGCTCGCGACTTCGTCCGCCTTGAAAAATAAAATATCGTATAATATGTAACGCCAGACATTATACTTTTGCCAAGCATTGGTTTGCAAAATAACCTTATTTACATGGTTTGATTAATAACCTTTATTTATACATATCTATTGCCCTATTGGAATATTTAGACTATAATGTCCATCCTTAAATTCTATTCTAACTATTGGTGTAAAGATTTAAGTAGTTAAGTACAGTAGTAGACAAACAAACAAATATACAAATTTTATCTCTATAGTTGAATTCAAAATGTGCTGTTTTTCGTCACCTAATAAAGCAGCACATATTGTGACGTTTGATGAGACGGTAGCAAGATATAAGACCACTTTGTCTTGTCTCTGTCCTTTGGATCACTTGGATCGCCCATGGTGATCTTTGACAAAGAAAACATTTACTATCAAGTGATTTCATGCATTTGTGTGATTGATGAGTCTGTTTGCATGCATTAATAAAAAAAATATTACAGAATCTACATATTTTTTTGGCCTTTAAAGTAAAAAATTGTAAAATTGAAATATATTTTTTTGGCCTTTAAAGTAAAATTTGGAATTGGCCATTTTTATATAAAAACTAGCGACCCACCCCCGACTTCGTACGGATGTTATTTTTTCTTCCTTTGTCACTCTTTCCATTACTGAAAACCTTATCAAACGTTATTTTTAGGTTTAAAAGTTGACAAGACAGAAGTGGACAGCTATTTTATTTTATAATAAAATTTAAAATTATATAGGCAATTGTATCAATAGATATAGATATATTGAAGGTAGATAGATATCGACACACACAGTTGATTTAGTTTTCAAATATATATTTTTAAATATCGTTGGGCGCTTTCTCCCTCTACAACATAATAGGTAAGTAGGTATGTATGTGTAGGTACATTTTTTTTATATATTTGCTTTTTACGGATTGAATGAATCCCACATAATCCTTCAAATACGCTTCTCAAACATTCACCAAATCAAATATGTTAGTTTATTAACAAACACAAACACAATCTTCAAAATTAATTTCTTCGCTCAGAGCTTGGGAATGATTATAAAACTAATCTGTCCTTAGAGATCTAAGAAAATACTTAGAATCTGTTAATCTGTCTATCTATGAGCATACATAATATTATATAAATAAAATCGCTGTCTGCTTCTTTTTGTTTATCAGCTAACTTCTTCTGAACCATCTTACAGATTTTAATACAGTTTTTCCTAATAGAAATAGCGATAAACGTGTAAGGCTTATGTGTATATAATTCGTAGAAAAAATTGCTCTGTTTGAACCCTGGGGCGGGACGCTAGTATTAATTAATTAATTATTTAATTAAGACACTGCCTCAGGGGTCCCTGATTCGATTCCCAGCAGGGCCAACTTTGAAAATGAACCGTTCATAGCTTTAGTCTGAAACTGGCAAGTAGCACATTAAGTTTTGCAGTCATTTGGGCGTCCAGTCTGGCGTCAGTAACCACCCACTTACAAAAGACATAATGAACTGTTACAGACAAGAATAACAGCACGTGTGCTGTTGTGTTTTGTTGAGCCAGAACTCATTTCCTCATCCCTACCTAATCCTTTATCTGTGGCGTTGCTTGTGTTATAGGCGACTTTAGTAACTGGATCGTCAGCCTGTCTGGCGACCTCTACTGCAAAAAAAATATTTTTAATATAGAAAATACTAAAATCGACTTTAAAATTACAAGAAATGGACTGTAATAGAGAGTTTAACAATTTGTTATTATGTGTCCGAACTGATGATATTCAAGCCATTATGCAAATGACATTCGTTCATCGGAACTAACTTAATTATACCGGTAGTATTATAGTAATTGCACACAATTACACGTTATTTAAATAATATGAAACTGTATAATCACCCTTATACCATTAAACATATAATATATACTTTATATTATATTATATATTATAGAGCCTCTTACCCCATCCCTTCCTTATTCTTAATCCTTCTATGGTCGGCAGCGAACTTGCAGCATCTGTGGCGTTGCTTGTGTTAAGTATTGGTGACGGTAGCCACCTACCATCAAGTGAATCGTCAGCCTATTAGGGAAATGGGCTCTGGATACCCACACTTAGGCTCTCACCGAAACACGCTGTTATTTCACCCTGTTTTAAAATACTTCTTTTGCTCGCGACTTTGTCCGAATAAATGTAGCTACATATAAGATCCCTCGGGAATTGTAATTTTTTTCTGAAAGAAAAGTATCCTATGCCCTTTTCTGATAAGCGTAAAGAACAAACTTACTTTCGAATTTATTATTAGTAAGCATTTTACCAATATGTGAATAGTTTTAAATTATCTATTGACAAGTGAAAAAGATGCATATTACTCATTGGAAAAATTAAACGATTTTGAGAAATCAAATGTCTAAATTTAAAATTAATTATCTTCGGAAACTACGATAGAAAATAGTGATCTTTAATCTACAAAAACTGTATATTTTCCAATTTAAGGTACTTAACTTACTCAATTGTTTATATTTCAAGGGCTTTTAAACAATTGTTGTAAGACACGCATCTGAGAAGTACGTTTAACCTGTAATCAGATATAATCACTCACTTTATGTTTTACAATTATATTTTTTTATTTTTGTATAATAAATACTTACATATTCTGTATTTTCTTTCAATAATGAAGAAGAAAAAAGTAATTATATCAATTTTATATGAATTAAATTAAACACATTTTGATTGCGGACTTAAATATCATTATAACAAAAAAAGCTTCTATATATTGCTTTCCTAATCTATCTATAGCTTCTCAAAAAAGTTTAGAAATTAAAAAATGTTCATCGCGAACCTACATACAGACAGAAAGACACGGCGGGGGACTTTGTTTTATAATATGTAAGGATAATTTAGAATTGATTAATTGTATTTATTACAAACTATAGGTACTGTCGGTATTTTTCTTAAATTCCAGGCAATCCAAATTGTTCTCTCTGCGACCTTTCCAATTTTAGGGCACGGTAATAAACCATTTTGTGTTCGCAGTAGTCACAGCCTTTACAGGTCAGTGGCATAAATAAGATTTATAGCCGATAAATGTATGACCAATAATTCCAACTATTAAATTTATGCTTCAATATAAAATAATTCCAAAATAAGGCATGCACATGATGACCTTAAAGACAAGTTGCAGGGTTATAAAAAAAGTGAATTTATACACTTAATCGTCCAACTTGGGGTAGGTTGCACAGTTAAGCCGAATGAATCCTACTACAACTTCTTAAATTGTTTCCACCTAGCCACAATATGGGCTACTTCAAGCGAGCTGTAAACAAACTCCTACAGGGTAGGCAGCGCACTAGCACTCCCCTTGGTGTTGCTTGTGTCCTTAGGCGACGGTGACCACCTACCACCAAGTGAGCCGCCCGCCAGCCTGTCTGCCACCTTTATATTGCGTTTCGCAGTCATTTGGGCAGAAGACTGCCGTGAAATAATGTGTGCTTTTTTTTAATAAACTTTTTTTTACCATTAATTTTTTTTTTTATTTTTTAGTTATGATTGGGAATGTTTCTAAAAATTCAGCTATTACATTTTGTACATTTTTTTTTTTTCAGAAAAATTACATTTTGTAATGTTTTATTATTTTTCGTATTCTTCTCAGTCTTATTCGTGTTCTTCTGTGCCCCTTTCATTTGATACCCATATCGTAGTAATGCATAATATAACTTGTCCGCCCTCTTGGAGGTCCCGCCATATTGGATTTATATAGTACCTATACATCTTGGATGGTCCTCCATATTTTGGATTTAATGTTCTCCTCAGCAAGCCCTTTCATTTGATACCCATACTGTGGTAGTGCAGAAAAAATAACTAGTCCGCCATCTTGGATGATCCGCCATATTGGAATTAGAATGACGTCACATAGCTAAGCATGCATTTTTCATCCAAAATAAGCGTGTATACCAAATTTTAGCTCAATCGGTTAAAGATTTTAATAACCCTTATTAATCAAAATAAAGGTAAAAACTAATTTAAAGTTTATACCTTCCCCGGCTCTATTTTATTGTAATAATTTTAGTAAGTGAAAACTTTACTCTCTATTATCTAGAAAGAAGTATACGTGTATAATTTGTGTCGTATTAAAGCAACTTTAGTTTAAATAAGCCTCTGGCCTGAACTGCTTCATAAACTTCAAGTCCATGCTAAGCTTCTTATCTTTAATGCAATAATCCTATCCCGGCATCCACATCCATTGTCACAGGCAAAACTGCGCTGCAGATAAGTTAGTACGTTACTTGATCGTAGACTTAACAAAAACCTTTTAAAGTAAGAGTTATTAAATTGAAAATCGAAAATATAAACAATGCTTAAATTCCCATGCGTGTTGGTCATCAGTCTTCTTGGGGCCATAAAATAAGCGTAAGAAAGTCCATTTCTTAATTATATTTTTCTATGTAGGAAGGCCGACGAACCATTTGGAATAGATGGCTCAGTCGCCTATTAACAAAAGCAACGCTTAAGGTTAAACTAGTCATTGAAACTAGTCAACTTTTTCTCAATACGAACGTAGAATGATTATTACTCCGCTGTTTTATGTTTAATTTACAAAAGTAAGCATGATATCGATTTATCTTGTCGTTAACTAAGTTCATTGCTATACAAACTAGTAAAAAAAGTATTAATTTAAAAGATATGATATTTTAACACAAATTTTAATGAAACTTTGAGGGTGAATAGGTCACTCTAGTGTACAAAAACTCCAAAATACTTTAGCCGCAGACATTGATTAGTTATTCAAGAGTTCAAATAACTTTACACGAAAAAGATACATGCAGTAGTTATGTCAATAAAGCATTTTCCCAAGGGTCTGTTTATGTTTTTTTCTGTGCTCATTTTTGGTATGAATCATTGTGCATTTCACTCGACTGCTCTTCCCGCGCATTTTAGCCACACACACCGATGAGTTTGAGCCGCGGGCTAGTTTAACCTTAAGGCGTGTGCTGCCGACCTATATAGGATAAAAGATAAGGGATAAGAAAAAAAATAAGAATGGGCTCAGAAATTTCTTACTTACTGATCATTATTTTTGTTTTTATTGTTGTACCAGATTATCTCTTTTTTTCGAGGGCAGTCATTCAATTTCCCCTCCTAATTCCTTATCCATAATATTTGGTAGTGCACTTGCGTTGCTTGTGTTACAGGCGACGGTAGCCCCCTACCATGAAATGGATCGTCAATCTGTCTGTCCTTAACATAAAAGAAAACCTTTATTCTTGAGTGAAGCTTATACTAAAATCCGCAATTCTAGTTTACTGCCGAAGACTTCATTTCTGATCTTCTATTAAAGCAAGTAGTTAAAAATATCTACGCCAAGATCTTCCAGGATCCAAGACATCTAAATATTTAGAGATGGCTCTAAATATAATCAATACTAATAATAAATCTGTAAGGATCGGTCATGGAGTAAGTTACTTTGTTTTCAGAGATATCGTGTTTATAGGCTCTATACATGATACTGAAACGAAATTGACGATTTTTAGAATTTTTTTCTGTATGTATGTATGTTCCTCCATAACTCTGAAACGAATTAACTGATTTTCATGAAACTTGGTAGATAAACATTTGGACGTACGGGACACAGGATAGGCTACTTAATATTTTTCAACGCGGACGAAGTCGTGGGCACCAGCTAGTGTTGAAATAAACATGTTGATTTTTTTTATTCGAATATTAAAAACTTGATATTATATTTAATGTAAGGTTGCATATAATAAAATTATATTAATGATTGTCAACTGACTGTGAGAATGTTACAGTTTCTCGCAGATTTTATAGCCACGCATTGAAGTAGGACCCGATTCCAAGGACAGTGAATAGCATTACTTGTAAGGGCTCGACCTGCAAGTACGAGTTCTTTTGCATTACATTTGTGATGCACGCTGCTATGACCTTTACCTTTTCTGCTCATGAGTTAACCGGCATTTCTGTTCAACAGCATTGTCAGATAAATATTTTACGTATATGGCTGGCTAGTAAGATTTTTGATATTGAAACTCTGTCATGTTACTATGCGTTTTTATTTAGTGAAAAACGTTAATTTTAAAGGGGATGTGGCTTAACTGTATAACTTTATTTAATTTTTATTTCTTTCTAAACAATCTGTAATTATTTCAATTCCAAGTCAAGCTCCCGTTGTATACTTGTCCCAATTCCCTTCAAAATGTCTCCTCTAACTCTTGTCATTTGATTTTAAAGCATTATAATATAAACTTATCATTGCAATATTATATACATTATTAACAACATCCAGATTACAAACGTTCATCAGTATATACTGACATAAAGTTTGTTCGTCAGGCATACTCTGTCTTCGAATTGTTTATTTGATGTACATAAAAAGGGGGAATCCCCGTGTAAAATATCAATAAGTGTGTGTTAGATAAAAATATCCAGATCGGTCCTGTCACTTCTCATCTGTATAGCGTCTGTGTAGATTACTGGCAGCTACGGTCGCCCTTACCGCCAATCAGATGGACTATTTCTCTGCGGAATTTCTACCATTCTTATTGTACAGAATTCCATATCTTTAGGTTTAAAGGAGACCGTATATTATTACGATGAGGGAGACCAATAAAAAAAAGTGACAATCAGTTGAAAAGAAATGGGAAACTATATAGGATTTATAGAAGTTTTATCTACAAGCTTTATGATACTTCACGAATCCAATCTTAAAAATCGATATAAAAGTAGTATTGTTGTTGCTAAAAAACAATGAGGGTTAATAGAAAACATATGAATATAACCCTTTACTTTTGCGAGTATAAGCGAACGAAACTCGTTAGTATAAGAAAGATGAATGATGATGAATTGTAGCTATTCATAAATTTATACCGATAGAACTGAGCATGCATGTACGAGAAATACAAGCGTGAAAATATTTGCTTTATGAGTAGGGCTGGCTGGACAAAATCTATTTAATCTACTTTAGTATATGAACAATTTTGCCTATAAAAATAATAAAGTATTGTAAATATATATTATTTTTTTATTTGATAAATATTATTTTCAGCTAAAATTTCAGATCGCAGGGACGTTATGACGTTGTCCCACGTCTGACGGCAGTCGTAGGACAAGACTTGTCTTTACCCGCTGTCGTCAGGGCAATGATTGAAAGTCTTGACGGCTGGAATGCCGTCAAGAAGTTTTGTGAAGCGGCCCTGAGTGGAAAAGAGGCCAATGAGCGGGCCCGCGAGGCGGACCCCCAGGCTGATCCACTCAGGCGTCGAAGAGCCGCGGCGCACTATGCCACTATGCCGCGGCGCACGTCGCGTGACAACCTCAAGGCGTCGGAAGGAGACGTGTCTGACACCCTGAAGCACCCAAAAAGGACGCGTGGCGGCTCACGGTATTCCAGTGGCCGCCATATTTAAAGTGAGCTGGGTTCGAAGAGAACGCAGCGGTGTGTGGGGATCCGAGGATAAGGCCTCGCTGTGAACTCGGACCCGCACATCACCGCTGATGGTGGAATCCGGGGGGGTTTTAGTGGGTATTCCCGGTGTTGTCATTTCACCGGGCGAGTCCCACACTCCCCCTCGTCGACTGTCCCGTCGACGAGGGATAGTGCGTAAACGTCATTTCCCCTCCTAAAAAAAAAAAATCAATCTGATTTTTATTTTGGAGTTCGATTTGCATATAAGCCAAAATTTATGGGAGTAAAATCAAAACTGTCACACGGAATGCATTCCGTTCTATTTTCGAATATTTTAGAATATCTGAAGTTTCATAATTATGTATTTTATAATCGTTCGTAAGGAGTATTTATTAATGGTCTGTCATTATGAAGTTCATGTTTAATAATTATGTTCTATTTAATTTTCATTGTGTGTCAGTGTCAAATATTTTCTCTTGTATTTATTTATCGTTCGTAAAGAGTAAACTCCGGTCGTGCGTCGGAGCAGACACACACACTTTTTTTATTTTTGGAGTTTATTCCTTAAGAATCATTTTCATATACAAGTCCGAGGTATGAAAATTTATGGGAGTAAAAACAAAATTGTCACACGGTGTGCTTTACGCGTTAGTTTTAATTTTAGAATATCCCTGAAGTTTCATAATTATATATTTTATAATCGTTCGTAAGGAGTATTTATTTAAACTATTGTATATTCCATTATTTCGACCAGTATTGTAAATAAATTATTCTACTTAGCAATTAAAGTTTTATAACCACCGGGCGCAGAGCATACTTTTTTTATGTAAAAGAGTTCAGACTGGCTTAGATACCTACATCTATAATTGTAATATGAGTGTTGAGTCTAATATTAGCCCTCAGGACAGGTCTAGGAGGTAGGTCTAGTTCAACGTTCTAGACTATAAACCTGTTTGTTATTATCCAGTTTAAAAATAAGGGAGATAAATTCTTACCTTTTACATTTTAATAAAAAATATATTTTTTTAATTTAAACTAATCACAAATATGATAAAAAAAGAGATAGTCAAAAATGTATGTTTAATTTATTAATTACCAAATTAAAATAACATTAAATTTAATAGCATTTCTTCGGCTCATTTAGGCAATATTAACGATCCGAAAGTAATTGCTGAGAAATTTTAATGTCTATATTCATTAAACAATCACTGTCACGATGACTGTGTTAAACTTTTCTTCTAGTATTGTTTTTAAAGTTAAATCGAAGTATTTAAAAAGAAATTTAAAAAAAACACATTCATTCAACAAAAGAAAAAAAACTTGCACGTGTATAGAGTTTCAAATATCGATCAAAAACGTTACACTAAAGCGTCACACAAAATTTTACTATCCAATTTTACTATCACCTCGTGCAAAGAAGTGTCACTTAAAAAAACTGTAAAGAATTTCATATGAGAATGGCAATACAGTCCTGATCATTTCAGCTGTCGCTATACGATTTATAAAAGAAAAAAAAACAATTAAAAACAACAAGGACTATAGGTCAAATGTGACATATTTAAAACTCGCCGTAGTTTGAAATTCTCTGCAATTGCATTCGGTGGCTAGAGAAGAAACAAAACAATTTCGCAACATACAATTGTCCATACCAAACGCAGGTTACAAGGGAGCACGCATCTTTGTATGTCTTCGTATTATAAGTCAAGTGATTTTTAGTTACGCGAGGCGCTTTGTTATCATCATTAAACGAAACAATATGATCGCGCGCGGTTGCCTGCTGCTGCTCTTTGCTGTCGCTGTAGCAGCCCGCGATTGTATAAACATTAACTTACATGACACGAATTTGTCAAATTATGAACTGCTGAACGCCACTATAATTGCAACGGTTTCCTCTAAAAATGATAGTAAGACAAGTGCAATCAATGTGCTCAAATTATGGGATAGTTTCCCGAAGATTATGGTGCCTAACAATGGAACAAGCGCTCAATGCAAACGGGACAGCCAAGCGTTCCTGGATGGTCTGAAAAATCTGGAGATGTGGGCGCTAAAAAGTAAATTTTTACATTTATTTATTTTATTATTTACTGTAGCATGTTTGTGTTGTATTTTTTTAAATTTAAAACTACCCTCAACAATATCTGATTATTAGAAATTTATTTATAGTGAAAGATGTTTCGATAATATTAATATTTAAGTCTCATTTTGATGTTATGATATCTAATTTTTTAATATATTTTATTTCATTTTTTTCAAATTTCCTGTTAGTTTAGATTCTTCCTGCTAAAATCTAGGTTCTGGCTAAAAACAATGTTTACAGCCTCCAATGTTGCTAACTAATTTTCACCTTTTTAATAATTCAGTTTGTTACTTCTTCTTCTTCTTTAAGTACTTCAGGTTTCCCCGACGTTGGCGATCAGCCTCAAAAAGGCCTCTTTATCACGGGCCACTTAGAACAGCTCTCCCACTCCCGTGATTCCAGTCCATTGAAGGATGTTCCTCAACCAAGACATCTATCTCTGCCGACTCCTCTTCGCCCTTCAATTTTGCCCCCAATGGTATTTTTCGCCATGGTATTTTTCGCCCCTCAGGATATGGCCCAAATATGCAACTTTACGAACCCTAATAAATCTTAGTAAATATTTAATCCTGACATTAAATGTGTATTTATTATTTAAATTTTTTTTCTTAATATAACAACTGTTTAGGTAAAACAGTCTTCTAAGCCAGTGGTTAAAAGATCGTTTAAAGGACCATAAGGATATTTAAAGCAACATATTTTTGCTAAAACTGGAATAGCTGACTCAATCTCCTTTTTCGTTTTTTATTGTATAAAATTAAAAATTATTATTATTATAAATATACTAATTTCTAACTTAAAAAAAATTATTGTATAACTTATATAACATACTAGCGACCCGCTCCCGGTTACGCCAGGGACTCAATTTTTTGTATACACAAACCTTCCTCGTTTTTTTTTTCTATTAATGAAAACCATATCAAAATCCATCGGATGGTTTAGAAGTAGTTAGACGCGGACAGTTTCGGCGACTGTTTTTTTTTCTACTTAAATAAAAACTTAATTAGGTTTTATTCTATATATTATATAAACCTTTCGTGAAAAATTAACAAAGTGATGTTGAAAACCGCATAATCCGTTGCGTGGTTTAGGAAGAGTTAGCGGATATACAGACAGACGTTGAAAGCGACTTCAAATTATATTATGTAACGATAAGAATAGAAGTATTCAATAAAAGTTATTGAGTTATTAAAAGGAAAAACAAATCCCTAATTGAAAATAATTATATTAATATAAAAGCAGTTAAATTAAAATATAAATAAAAAAAATCCTTACATTTCTATCGCCTCTCGTTTATTCAAAATAATCTAAACTAAGACGAATAAGTCAATTATTAAAATTAACAATAAATTAATATACCTTATTACATTCACGTTTTTCCCAAAAATGTATTGCCTAAGTAGTTAATTAATAGGTCATTGTGTGCGACTTTATAGGCGTTCGTGAGAGAACACTTACCTGAAGCTTTCTACCAATTCTGGTTGGCCTTAACCGATCTCGATTTGTCGGCAAATTCGAATCTCCCAGCAAGTGGCAAGGGCATGGGCAAAAAACTTAATACCTACTCATTACACGTCATATAATAGTCCGTGTTGACGCCTATATATTTCGAAAGTTGCATCTTTTATTGTGACAACTTAATATGAAAAAGATAACCTCGACGGGTCCGTTGGATGAGTGGTTAGGGTGCTTGCCTTAACGCTCTGTCTCAGGGGTCTCAGTATGATTCCCGAAGGGTCAACTATGAAAATGAACATTTCAAAGTTTGCTCTGGTCTGGATTTGGAAAGTAGTGGCAGGAAGCGCTGCATTCCGCAGTCATTTGGGCAACCCGTCTGGCGGCAGTAACCACCCGGTCACAGTACACCACCGTGAAATAATAGCATGTGTGTCCTATGCCATTTGCCTATCCTATCCTAATCCCTATCCTTAATCCTACTGTGGTCGGTAGCCACAACCATCAAGTAGACTGGCAGCCTGTCTGTTGATGACCCCAAGCATGGATACGCCGAAAACTTAAAAATTGTGATAAGGATGAAAGACATTATAGTGTAGGTAGATAAATAACAAAAAACCAAAAAAAAATAAAGTCAATATCAATATTATAACAGTGTTACAATAGCGCTGCCGACCTTAGTAGATAAAGGATAATGGAAAGATAGGGACATGGGCTCTGCCATCCCTCTCTTACCGAAATACATGATCTTCTGTAAAAGGGGGGATTACTGCCGTGAAACGGCTGCCTAAGTGACTACTAATTAATATATTTTAAAAAATGATGGCAACTGGATTTATGTACAATTTTTGCTGTTATATAATATAACAAATTCAAATTTAAATTCAAATTATATATATATATATATATATATATATTATATATATATATATATAAAAAATAAAAGCAAATTGTTT
Source organism: Synanthedon andrenaeformis (assembly GCA_936446665.2). Lineage (NCBI taxonomy): Eukaryota > Metazoa > Arthropoda > Insecta > Lepidoptera > Sesiidae > Synanthedon > Synanthedon andrenaeformis. Next base: position 2,388,500 of record OW387781.2, on the reverse strand, counting down.
ATAATACTAACAGTAATAAGATATAATACAAGATGAAAGAAAAGAAAAAATAATAATAAGTAATAATAAAATACTCTAATAAATATAGTCTAAAACTAAAATATATAACCTATGGTTTTAAAATATCCACTGAACATAAAAGTCAAAAATGTGTGAATAAAACAAAACCTGTTTTATAAAAGAAATTACTCACATCTCAGAAAAGATTACATTATTATGTCGTTGACCCAAGAATCTCTGGCTTAACATCGAAAACACAGTCTCTACGCATTTGGTATACTCAATAAACAGAATTAGTCTGTTAACTTGGATTCATTTACCGTTATTTACCGTTTTTGAATTAATTAGGTTCATTAAACTCCAATGTTGAAGGGCATAAACATGGCATGATCCTCATTAAGAGTGAAAAAAATTATATATATGTACTACCTATAATTTTTAATAGTCTATTTCTTTATTATTTCGTCTTAGACAAAAACGCAATATGTTGCGTGGTTCAAAAGATCTAAGCGTATATACAGAGGGACAGACAGAGGGAAGCGACTTTATTTTATACTATGTAAGTAGTGATAATTATATATTCTACATATTATATTGTATATCTAAGTTCTGAAAGTTTTCTAATATTAAGTAACCGCCTCTGTCTTGTCCTTTCAAAACCACCCAACGGATTTTCATACGATTTACACTAATGGAAAAACCGATAAACGAGAATAAAATTAAATTGCATCCGTGCGAAGCCGGGAACGGTTCTCTAGTTATAAATGAATGTTAAAATATGAGTATTCTACATGGCTGATATTTAGTCCAATGCAATATTTTTGAGCTTGTGTGTAACCTTGAAAATTCACTTCTTGATATACTACTCTCTTTAATGTGCGAAAATTTACAAATGTAAATTGAGAAAGTACGCTAGAAAATATCAGACAAGATATTTATTGTTATAACTGGTATCATTCAATTGAAATGTACAGTATTTTTCTCTCAAAACAGACAATATTATATTTACGGATTAAGCCTTTATAATGCTACTGCACCATTGTGATCACTGATCACGTTGACTCGGTTAGTTTTTTCCTCCTAAAAAATTTACACTCTTTTTAGAATTATTCCTGGGACTGCAAGAATTCTAACCGTAAATGAAATTGTTGCAGTCTATTGTGATTCTTGGGTCAACGGCATAGTGCCTATTGGGGGAAGTACCAACTTTTAATATTATTTTAAAACGCAAGATTTCAAAGTGAGACAGTTCTTGTTTGTTTAGCGTTCTTGTATACCTCTGCAGATGAGATTCGTAGACTGCGTAGCGAATTAGCGACGATTACATACTTATTGGACAATTTGAATCAAATATAGGCCATATGTATAAAATAAAATATATTTTTGCATACATTTAGTAATTTGAACGTAAAATAAATGTGTCTAGTCATGAAGAGCAAAAAATTTTTCACTTCCTCGCGTTATTTAATTCGTTTATTTCGACAAAATTATATAAATAAAAAAAATCATAGAAAATTCAAACGCTATCCAAATACAAAGTAAATTTTTAAAAATCAAAAATAATGATCTCGTTATTGTTCTTACAATTATTGTTTAAAATCGACTAAATGCACTTTATGTATGTGGTCGATTACTGAGTAGCCAACTCTAAAACCTCCTTGTTCTATTGGTTGGTTTTCATCTAGTTTTCGCTCTATTCGTTTCAAAAGTATTTTTGCAAAGAGTTTGTATAAGTTGAACTTTAGGCTGATAGGTCTATAGTTACCGACATTTAACTTATCTCCTTTCTTGTAAATCAGGATAATACACGATTTTGTCCCCTGGGATGTAACAATTCTGTTTCTAGAATTTTATTAAAAATCAAGTCAAGCGCATGCATGATATTCTCCTTTGACCTGATCAGTAGTTCGTTTGTTATTCCATCCACTCCCGGCGCTTTAGCTTTCTTTTGTGTGTTAATTGTTCCTCGATCTCTTCAGGCAGGATTGGAGGCGCTGTCCAATCATCGTCTATGATAGTTACTAGTTCTACGTTTGTGTATTTGAACAGTTCTCTATAGAAATCAGTGGCTATTCCAAGTATATCTGACCTTTGGCTTTTTTCATCACCCTCTTTGTTTTTCATCTTTAAAATCCAATCGGTATTTTCTTGTAATTGTTTGTTTGCTTTCTTAACTCCCCCTGTTTGTAAGATATGACTTTCAATAGTTTCCATTCTGTGAATGAATTTTGATAAAACCAAAATAATGACAAACGACACACCTGTGGTCATCACAATGGGACATAGCAGCGTGGAATATTTAAGTGAATAAATATATATATCTGGGTCAAATAATAACATCTGAAAACTTCCACGATAAGGAAACTGAATAAAGAATAACAAACGGATGGAAAACGTACTGGCAACTTATGGAAATAATGAAAAATAAACATCTACACTACAAAGTAAAGAGTAAAACTTTTGACACTTGCATCTTACCAGTGTTAACCTATAGTTGTCAAACATGGGCACTAACGAAGAAACAAGCCAATAAAGAGCAATGGAAAAAAGCTTTACGGGTATAATAAAAGTGGAAAAGAGAAGGAATGAGTAATGAGGACTTTGACCAAGGTGCAAGATGTATCGTTAAAAATAAAGAAATTAAAACTGAGATGGACAGGACACCTAGTAATAGGACCGACAAGTGAAGTAAATTAATATAACTCCAGGCAGAGAAGGCCACAGGAGCAGGGGAGGACAACATGTGAATGTTGTCCTCCCCTGCTCCTGTGGCCTTCCCTGCCTCTCACGATGGGCATATGATTTTTTTCAAATCATTTGCCCATCTTACATGTTGTCCTCCCAGCAGGAGGAATCGTGTGGACAAGGAAAACCAGAAACAGAAAAGAATGGAAATATTTGGAGGAGGCCTTTGCCAAAGGGCAAACAGATAAGGAAAAAAAATGAAAAAAAAAAACAAGAACAACGTTTAAAACCAAAACAAAAAGATGTAATTATATCTATGTAATGTATACACTCTTATCTGAAATAAAGGCTTTATAATAATAAATATACGCCACTCATAAGATTTTAATAATCTTATATTTAAATATTAAAAATAAACTAAGCGTATTAAATCTATTTCTGATTCTATCATATTATAAAATAAAGTCGCTGTCTGCCTCTCTGTTTCTACATTAACTTCTTCTAAACAGATTTTGATACGGTTTTCACTAATAAAAATAGCTATAAACGAGGAAGGTTTGTATTGATAAATCGTATAATAAAAAAATTACATCACTGCAAAGCCGGGGGAGAGGATATAATTATTAATATTAATATGCAATAGCTTAATATTAATATGCAATATAATTATGGAATAGCTTATAATTATTAGTTTCTGTAAACAATTTTTTTTAAAAAGATTTGTTTATTAACGAATCGCGACATGTAAAAACTATTGAATTAACCTTATTTCTATTCCGAACCATTCTTCACAAGTTACATTCGTAACACGTCAATGTCACTCGGTATATATGCGTTTCGCATGCAACGGACTGTCATGACAAGGTTCAACGGTCAAAGTTGACTTTGACAAAGACTGGCCACATACACTGTGGAAATCACTCGTATTCCTTTGAAATCAAAGCGATGCAGGATGTAAATATTACTTAAATGATAGCAATGAATTCTCTGTGTTTTGTAATACCAAGCACAACACCCATCACTGCTTATCTACCCTTAAATAGTCTAACGTGTCCCTGAATGAAGAGCTAACAGAGCGCTAAATATCCCCGTTTTCCTTCTTATCCATGCTAATATTCGAAATGTGAAAGTAATTTTGTCTGTCTGTCTGTCTGTTACCTTTTCACGCCTTAACTACTCAACCGGTCATCATGAAATTTTGCATACACGTTGTCAGGGATATAGAAAAGCATATAGGGTACCTTTTATCTAGAAAAAAGTACTGTTCCCTAGGTATCATCTAAAAATGAAATTCCAACGTCTGGCAAAACTGTAACAGCAATAGAGATTGAAAAAAAAAAGATCATATATTTTGTCAGACGTTATATATTTTAAATGGGCGCGGACATAATAACTACTTGATAAATCTGTCTAACTTTTTTCGATTTTGTTTATCTCTTTCAAGAGAGCTTTCAGTATTGTTGTGGATGTTTCCATACTTCTGTGAATTGCTTGTATTTCGTATATTACGCGTCTGTTTCATTTTTATTCTCCACAGGTTAATGCACCTTGGTTTCAACCGCCTTATAATTTAAATTGACAAAGGCATACACATGTCCAGTCTTCTTGGTAATTCTCAGTAGCCTTTTTTCAAGAATTAGGCTATGAAATGCAAAAAGATTTTTTTTTAATCTGACTGGCAGTTTCAGAGTTTACACGCTTTACAAAACCCTAGAACGGCTGGATCAGTTAATTTCTAATCAGGTATCATAATCTGTACCAACTATAGAAATATATAGCAGAGAAAACATACTACGGTAGATTTTCTCTGCTTTCGACTGTGCTCCACTAGTTCAAGTATTTAATAACCTAAAGGTATACTTTACCTCAATTAGTTTATATTCATTCACTCGTCTGTTTTTATCTGTAATGAAATCAGATATGTGGTATATTGTTGGATAATAAATAACAAAATCATTTCATTAATTGTACTCCAAATAATACTTAATGAAAAATATTTATTCAAATATTATAATTAAAATTTGAAAATAATTATTATGTATAAAATTACTTGAAAGCTTATTTTACCGGAATAAATTGTTGTATAAAATCATCGCCAAATGCTTGTCAACATTTACAGATGATTTACTCTTTATCTACATCTTATCTACACGTGGTATTCATACGCGTGTTATTTGGAATAGGGCATAACTTTTTTGTTTGTTAATTAATTTAAATGAAACTAACAATAAATGTTGAGAATATTGCTACAATACATCAATGAAAACCGCATTCAAATAAACCAAACCGTTTTCGAGATTAGCGTCCACAAACACACAGACAAACAACGATTTTATTATATGTGTGATTATTATTATGTATGATACATTGAGTCAATATGTACCCACATAAAAAGTAGTACACATAGAAGTCATTGGTATGATGAAATAAAGTCAACGGATTTTGATACGAGTATAATTTTCACTGATGGTATAATAATGGCGGAATGTTTGTATATATATAATTTTCAGAAAAAAATGCATCCGTTTGAAGCCGTTAAAAATAATGTTCGATAGTTTAAAATATGGAATTCTCCATCAACACAACCGAACTTTATTTAAGTACCTACAGAGGTGTTCGCGTTTTTAATCTCTGGATTTAATTAATTCATTTTATTGCTTATTGTAAATATTAACACTTCCCAAACTAATTTGTGTTACGTGCATCCTTATGTTCAATGGATCACACCGTAATTGCTTCTAATTGCGCTGAAAATTATTCCACTGCTTGTTCTGGAACTAGGTTATCGCAATGCGCACTTGAATTTTCTTTATATATTAGGGGCAATATATTATATTATTTAAAATTTCTATAAAACTTTTTATATGCTTAGGACTTGATAATTTATAATATGCAACGAGCTTCTTTTGGTAATTTTTTGGACTTTGTTTTAATTTTTGTGACTTTATTTGTATTACTTTTGGATTTTGTGTCTTTTAGTTACGTGACCATCGCGAAGCTATTTGGTTATGATAGATACTTTTATGTTGTGGTTCTACCATTTCTTTCAGATAAATAAGGAATAATTAAATAACCCAAGAACCAAAAATACCTAAATAAATAAATCGCCAAGGCTAAATAAAAGTAATGGAAGATGATATAAAATATCTTTCCATTACATTTAATTTCGAAAAGAACTTTCTTAATGTATAATATCGTAGACTGAAAACATCACAAGAGAAGATGAAAAGTATATTTTTCCGTCAAAGTAATTTCGTTACAGCACTTCAGATTCATTATACTTTTAAAATTCCGCCGTAATTAGTTCAAGTGCGGACCGTGAACCTCGTTTCATAATGCAATAACAACACGCACCTTTGTTCCAGTGTTTGACGCAACGGCCAAACCTCCGTCTGGCGTGCTTAGTGGAAACGCCAACCAGTATGGAGACTTTGACGAATGTTTGAGTATAAACGAGGCTGTTAGAGGGAAGTATTGTCTCGCATCGCTGGTGTTCAATTTGGAGGGAGATGAGAACATTGTGGCGATCGACACTTTGATACATAGCGGCCATTACATTAAAAGTAATGTGACAGATGTAAGTAGCGTCACTTTCTTTGTAATAGCAACTTAGATCAGTGAAAATGCCAAAATGATATTCGGTATCAATTTGTTTATGTACCAAAAATTTTATCAGTGTTCTTAAAACTGAATGACTGAATGACTCTGAAATGATCTACAGTCAAGTCACGGCAGAAAATTTAAAAAAAAAATTGTAGTAAGTAGTAACATCATACCTTGTTAAGTAGCTTGTAGATTTCTACAAGCTACTTAAATCTCTCTCTCGGGAAACTCAAAAAGGTCGGGGACCTCGCAACCTCCTTTTCAAAAGAAGAAGTCTTTCTCTTCGTTCAAACCTCCTCCCCACAGTGGTAAGAAGTTAATTAAATGATCACCTATACTATATCTACACGAAAGACTGATTAATATTCGAGGAAAAACAGTCCAGCTATGGTCAATGATGAATTACAACTAATATTCAAAATTACTGTGTGATTTATTTTATTATGTAGAGGTATACTTAAAACCTAATAATAAAATCACATGTTGCTCACATCATTATTGATGTATTTACCTGGAGATTATCTATTTTATCCTAAAATGTCAACTCCGACTGTTTTAAAGATAAAGAATGAAATATATATTTTAGGTTAATGTTACATTATAGAATAACAAAATGTAAATTGACGTTTTTTTTACTGTAATCAATTATAAAGTACGAATTAATGTCGGAAATTACTCACATTAACGACAAAAATATATTAAGTCAACTTAAAAATTCAATACGCGTTCTCTAAATGTACTTCAGACTCGTAAAGAATAACAGACTATGAAAACAATAGCAATTTTATGTTAATTTCAATTATCTGCTTTGAATTTAAGCACCTTCTTTAACGATTAATTTATTCTTTTATGTTACAATTTTAATTGTTTCAAAATGTTTTTGATAGTTTTAAACCAAATGAATCATTGGACGTGCAATATTTTTTATGGGTTTATATATACATATATATATATATATATATATATATATATATATATATATATGTTAACTAGGTGTCAAACGTGAGTGCATGTCTCAAACACGTGGTATTGTTTTTAATGGTTATTTTAATTAGTTTAATGTATCTCTGACGCATACTATATAAAAATATTAGCTTTCTCCTATCATTCTCTGGATATAGATTGAAGGTTTTTTAAATCTTTTTTTTTTAATAAAAGCAAAGTACATAGTAAAATAAACACATAAAATCTCGTATGGTTAGTACGCTGAGAAAAAGCAAGAAATCATTTATGGACTTTCTGTGTGTCTTTCTCTCTAGTACGGATGTTTTTGTATATTTGTGTGTTTTTGGACAGGTTCGTAATTTGTCAGAACCCTAATTATTCAACTTCTGGATTCGACAAAGTACTTATATTAAGAAAATTTTATAAATTATATTTTTTACAATAGATTCTTCTTCTTAAAATAAATAAATAAATATGAAAAGTATTTTTTTATTGTTTACAGCATTTACATAAAGCCTAGTTAAACCTACATTTACGTACAACGAAACACGATAAAATGCCATTTCCGTTCGCCTTGACATGACAAGGTTCAAAACTTTATGATTTTTAACCTACTCATCTAATAATTGTAATCAGCTAGGTTAACATGAAAAATAGATAATTTATGTAAAGGTTGCTGTAGTTAGATATAACAATAGAACAGGGTTCAGTTGAAAAAAGTGAATCATTACGTTGGCCTGCTTGTCCCTGTTTATAAAAAATAATTTTTACTCCATAAAAAAAATTAAACAACCCTAAAATATTTTTCTTAATTTTGAGGCAACTCCTTTTATATTTTACTGACACTGAAAGTTAATAGAAATTTTTAAATGTACATTAAAATAGGCAAAGAAAAAACACCTTTTTAGCACCTATTTGTCAATCGATTTTCTTTTTTTTTTGTTATCATAGACTATATTTTATTTTTTTATTAGAAATCCTTGCAAAAATTACAATAATGTAACATATGGTATCAAAAGTTAGCCTATAATAGCAGTTTTTTGGCTTATACTGCGAAAACTATTGATTATAAGTTTAATGGACTACATATTTTCAATAGTCATCATTATCTACAAAGAAGTTTGGGAGGCAAAATGTCTAACTATGTTAAGTCACACCTTACAAACCTTACTTTGTTCAAATTAGTCAATCAAAACACGAATAGAATCAAAAGAAATAATTTTATTATCAAGTTTGTTTATGTACCTGTTAATTCCTCTTTAAATTATTAGAATCTGACCTTTCGTTTAGTAATTACGACGGGTATAATAAAAATGCTAAAAGTAATGTCTAAAAAATGCTAAAATGTCCCGATGTAAGCGAATAGCCCTAGGCTAGGTATATTAATTACCTGCTTTTTTTTGTTCAGTTTATTATATTATTATTTTTTATACAAAATTACGAGGGCGGGTCAATAAGTCCGTGACTTTTTGAATTTCTGACCTCTTTACTGAAAAAGCAACACTACTCCTGTCAACAGGCATCTGTCAGTTGACTCCTGTCAAAATTTGAACTTGCTGCGTCAGTTAGTTTGTGTTTGACAGCTATCTTTATCAGACTACCCAGTAATTTGAGGAAAAAATGGAAAAAAGTGAATTTCGTGTCCTTATTAAGCATTATTTTTTGCGAAAAAAAACCATTACCGAGACCAAGGCTAAGCTTGATAAATACTATGGGGACTCTGCACCATCGATTTCAATGGTAAAAAAGTGGTTTACTGAATTTCGTTGTGGCCGTACAAGCACTGAAGATTCCGAACGTCCTGGACGCCCAGTTGAGGTCTCTTCACCCGAAACAATCGAAAAAATTCACGATATGGTGTTGGCCGACCGAAGATTGAAAGTGCAAGAGATTGTGGAAGCCGTAGGGATCTCGCATGGCTCAGTGGTTTCAATTTTGAATGATCACTTGGGCATGAGAAAGCTTTCCGCAAGATGGGTGCCGCGTTTGCTCACAGTCGACCACAAACGCAATCGTGTAACAACTTCACAGGAAGGTTTGGCGTTGTTTAATCGCAATATGGAGGAGTTTTTGCGCCGTTTTGTAACCGTGGACGAAACATGGATCCATCACAACACACCAGAGACCAAACAACAGTCAAAACAGTGGGTTTCTAAGGGTGAATCGGCGCCAAAGAAGGCCAAGGTGGGTTTGTCAGCCAATAAAGTTATGGCGACTGTTTTTTGGGATGCACGCGGGATAATCCACATTGACTACCTTCAAAAGGGAAGAACAATCAATGGGGAATATTATGCCAACTTATTGGACCGATTCAATGACGATTTGAAAAAAAACCGACCTCATTTGGCCAAGAAAAAAGTTCTTTTCCACCAAGACAATGCAAGGGTGCACACATGTGCAGTTGCCATGGCAAAAATCCATGAATTGGGCTATGAATTGCTCCCTCATCCGCCCTATTCTCCAGATTTGGCTCCGAGTGACTACTTCTTGTTCCCAAACCTGAAGAAATGGCTTGGTGGAAAAAGATTTGACTCCAATGATGAAGTCATCTCGCAAACAAAGGCCTATTTTGAGGACCTCGACAAATCACATTTTTTTTTGGAAGGGATAAAAAAATTGGAGAAGCGTTGGACAAAGTGTATAGAGCTCAAGGGAGACTACGTTGAAAAATAAAATGATTTATTTATCAAAAAATCTGTGTTTTATTCCAAAAGTCACGGACTTATTGACCCGCCCTCGTATATATTATGTACCTACCATATTCATATTTTAAGATGAAATCCACGCGAACGATGTCAGTGAATCGAATGAAACAAACATTTGCCTTCGTATTTCTCACGACAAGTGAGTTAATAATTGAAAATATTTTTCGGATGAGTAGTGTTACCAATGATCGTTCGTTCATAAATTTTAACAGGAAATCTACAATAATTATGTTTCACACATGGGTTCACTTTTTGTATGTGATCATCATATATACAAAATAATATAATCCTCCATTTAATTCTTACTTTAATTATTATTTATTAGCGATCCGTCCCCGACTTCGCACGGATGCATTTTTTTTCCGCGCATTATACACACAAATCTTTCTTGTTTAGTGAAAACCTCTGTTTTCTTTATTGAAAACCGTATCAAAATATGTTGGGTGGTTTAGAAGAAGTGAGAAAGAGACAAAGGCGGAAAGCGACTTATCTAGCCAAGAGATTCGCCAAAGATCTAGCCTTAAGAGATCTATATTTATTTGTTTTAATTACATATCAACAATATCATGTTTTAACAATATATCAAGATTAATACAATTTATGTCTTCATTTATGTCTTAAACGAAAATGCTTCCCATATAAAATAAGGTTTAATTGAAAGGCTGATGATTCTATTTTATTTTTCAATTCCATATATGTTTTTAAACCATTATTAAAAACTTATTCTAAAAACAGTCATATTATTAAAAACTTATTCTAAACACAGTCAGTTAAAAACAGACAAACAATAATATCATCTGGATCGATATCACGCAGAACGATCCGAAGGTTAGTTAGTAGCGATGTAGTATTTAGTATTCTTAAAGTATCACTTCGGCGGTGACTGTCCACTCCTTCAACTTATTTGGCCTCTGAGCTGATTTTGAATCACAATTGTTATTGTGCAATGCACAATAGGCCCTGATCCCTTTCGACAAAGCGGCGTCTTTACTACACTGAATGTTCACTGAAAATATATAAACATTTTCTTCATACTTTAGCAATTCTCTAATTTGTTTGTTTGTCTACTTGTAATCCTTATATATATAAAAATTACGTGTCACATGTTTGTCCGCGATGAACTCCCAAACTACTGAACCGATTTTGATAAAATTTCGTAACTATATGTAATTTGGTCCAACTTAAAAGACAGGATAGTTTATATCTCATTTTGTTTATTATTTTTTTGCAAATTATATAATATTATTAACACAGCGCCATCTGTTGATACCTATTCAATCCAGCAATTATTTATCTGTGAGTTCCAAAAGATTCTAACAAATGGCGATGTAAGGTAATTTTATCAGCTGGATTGAGTAAAAAATTGCACCCGTGCGAAGCCGGGAGCGGGCCACTAGTTTGTATCATGTTTGTATAATAAAAAGATATGATTAGTATGTAGTGATGACAGGACATAGTGTGTTCCCTATCCCTTCCTATCTTATTATCCAGACGTCCAATGACTGAGAAACGTGTGCCTTTTTTGTGCCACTACTTTCCATATCGAGACCAGAGCTAACTTTGAAATATTAATTACCCAAGTTGACCCTACTAGGAATCGAACCCGGTACCACTGAAACAGAGCGATAACCACTCATACTTAATTTTAAATCGAGATTTAAATATTTTATATCGTACAGTTTATATTTACATTCTTATATATATAGAAAAGTAAGTGTGGTAAAGGCATGGATTTATTGTACTTAGTGTAAAGGCCATTGTTTTCTTATAGCACTAGAAATTACCTATGTACATAAATACAGCCTCAGGTATTACCAAGTTTTGTCAATAATTAGCAAAGAATATGGGTATCTCTCATAACGCTGTCTATATTTTCAACAAAGATTTCATTAAAAAATAACTTTATTTTCCAGATGGGTCACAGAGTCCCGAGATTTTCGAGTGTGTTATGGGGCGTTTGCATACCGAGCTCATGCAGCAGCTTTGACTTAGAACACGAATTGTCCGAGAGGCTGGCCAGCATCAACGTCTCTGTTACAGTCCATAACACCATGTGTACTGTGAAGAATGTCAAACGACCTTACTCTTTCAGTAAAACTCTCGCAATGTGAGTTCACCCGATTTGGATTTTAAGTGACCCTAGTCAATTTACCATTTGCTGGATATGGAGTCTAAAAAACGTTGGTGTTAAAAAATACAGAATATTTCCAATCAAACATCTTGATTCACAATCATAACCGACTCATTAGGGTTTATCTCCTGCGTTTTCTGTGTTGATGAATAGTATACCCAGTATAAACTCAGTAAAAATAGTATTTTTCGAAAATAACTATGAATAAATAAAATAAAAATGGTATCATGTTAGGTTTAATGTTTGAATTCTTTATCAGCTTCCGAAATTATGGCCATTATTTTTAAAACAAATTCAATATGTAAGAAAATAATTAAAAATAACATATTCATAACAAAGAATATGAAAAAAATAATTGTTACTGGCATATCTTCTTCATTAGTTAGAAATTTCATATTTTAACATTTAAATAAATTTCATAAAAATCTGTAATATAACTCGTAGGTTCCTAACAAATCATCTAAATATACATGTATAAAAAAACCTCATCAAAAACGATTAGTCACTTGGGAAGAAGAACTAGCAATCTTGTGATAAATTGTTTCTTGTCAATATTTGATATCTCCTCGCCTAATGCCCTTTGTATGTGTGCCGCAATGTCTTATTTGTATTCCAGAACATTTTTCCTGTCAGTAATATTGTTACTGAGTCTCGGGACGATTCTCGACGACGGGACGGATGGCGTGACTAATTTTGAGAAATTGCTCAACGCATTTTCGTTGAAGCGAAACTTGCGGAAGGTATTCGATTTGTCCGATTCACCGTCCAGAGTGAAAGGGGTTGACGCAGTTAGAGGAGCGAGTGCATTGGCTCTGCTGGCTGCCCACAAATCAATGGCGATGGCTCACAACCCTTACGTCAATAAGACGCTCTTTTCGACGGTAAGTAGCTTTATATCAACCTTTAACTCTCACATCTCTCTCATCTCAATTAAAGGTCGTTATATCACATTATATAAAAAACATTAACTAAAGAAATAACACATCTTACTTGACATGAAACCTATAAAGCGGTATAATTTGTATATCTTCGACTAAAACCATTAACACATTCATTCTTTGCCTTTCACTGAATGTTTTAGCCCTTCAATATCAAATAGGTTTTCAAGATTTTTGCCTCAGTTTTCCATTAATTAAATAAAAATAATAATAATTTTAAAAAAATTGCAAATGACGAAATTTTCATTCTTATTTTTTTTTAAAGGTGTTTGGAATGCCGTTGGCTGTAATTGGTCGTTCAGCAATCGTTTATACTGACAGCTTCCTGTATCTAAGTGGATTTTTGAATGCACACAATCTACTTCAAGAGTTAGACACGAAAGGAACTATTGATATAAAAAATAAACTGATTTCTCGATGGTTCAGGTAAAGTGATCACTTAAATGTATACCTGTGTTAATCTTAACTAATATTATTAATGCAAAAATAAGTTGTTCATTTATAGTGTTTATTACGCTTTCACGCCTTAACCACTCAACCGATCACAATAAAATTTTACTAACACGTTGTCAGGGATCTAGAAAAGGCCATAGAGTACATTTTTTCGTCCAGAAAAAAGTACCTACTGTTCCTGAAAACAATTTTTTTTACGTGTACAAATTGTTTTTATTTATATATTGTTTTTTAATATTCGGTTTACAGATACTGCTCTTTTACGATTTCATTATATGTTTTAATGAATTAAATAGGGGGAGATTTCATTTTAAATATATGCAAAAAATATACGGATTTTCAAAAACCAATAATTATTTTTACCCAAAAAAAAACTGATTTTAGTTCTAATGCACAAAAAAATTTGATAAAAAAATATTCAAAAAATACAGATTGTAAGTTCTAAAGATACCTTTACTCGACTCTACATTTGGAGACACCTTTAAGACCTAACTTATTCCTAATGGTACGAGAGCTCGCAACGTCACGAAAAAGTTCATTTTAGGTCGATTAGTTTTTCTATATTTCTCATTCATACTGACGGTCGGTAAGAATGTAGTACGTCTGGCACCTGGAAGCGGTTGCGTTTACCAGTGCGCATCCCATCTGTACAGGGAAAATTGTGCATTTTGAAATTATTTTAAGACAAATTTTATTTTTTTTATAATTATATATGCCTCTTTAGCAATATAAATTTATAGTTGCCAGACATTTTTGTCGTTGCTAACATTGCCCCAGACACAATTTTAATCATTAAAAAATGATAATTTTCAAACATTTTTAGTATGTCTGTAATTTTAATATAATATAGTTCTATAATCAAAGAATATAATATTAATTTGCCAGATAGAAATTCCGTTGCTTAATTAGAATTCAGATCAATTTAAGTATCGGGGAGAATAGGTGAGTTAGAATAATGAACTGTATGCTATACTGGGTAATAATATATGTGAAGCTTTACCGGGCTTCCACGCATTAACCGGATGTGATTATACGCCAGCATTCTTCCGTAAAGGCAAACTGCGACCTTTCAAATTATTAACAGAATCGGAAGATTATCAATTAGCATTTCAAAATCTTGGTACTGATAACGATGACATACTAGAAAATGCATTTCCTACCATAGAAAAATTCGTGTGTCATATGTATGGAATTCGTAATAATAACAACATTCTCCCTGATACTTAAATTGATCTGAATTCTAATTAAGCAACGGAATTTCTATCTGGCAAATTAATATTATATTCTTTGATTATAGAACTATATTATATTACAATTACAGACATACTAAAAATGTATGAAAATTATCATTTTTTAATGATTAAAATTGTGTCTGGGGCAATGTTAGCAACGACAAAAATGTCTGGCAACTATAAATTTATATTGCTAAAGAGGCATATATAATTATAAAAAAAATAAAATTTGTCTTAAAATAATTTCAAAATGCACAATTTTCCCTGTACAGATGGGATGCGCACTGGTAAACGCAACCGCTTCCAGGTGCCAGACGTACTACATTCTTACCGACCGTCAGTATGAATGAGAAATATGGAAAAACTAATCGACCTAAAATGCATTCTCAAAAACGTTGCTAGCTCTTATACTATAACAGGAGCATTATTTATACATTTTGAATTTTGTAACACAATTTTGGGATTAATTAGACATCTGTTTAAACGCTGTCGTGCTAAGAATTTTTGAGGATATGTAATTTTCTGGAGTAGAACTAACATATTGACGACTTTCAAGAAATGGGAAAAAATATATGACGTACATAAAAAACACACTTAAATTATACTCTAGTTCAATTAAAATCCAACTTATTAACGATTTAAATTCGATTAAGTTAATTAATTGTAGATAGAAATATGGAATACCTAAATTCTGTACTAATAATATTATACTAAGTCATTGATATTAGGTACCTAGTGGGTACCTACGTGATATAGCAACGGTAATCACCTAACGTCAACCTGCCTGCTAATATTTATACCAAAAAAAATTAACACACTAGACATTCTCTTCTGCAGGTTGTTCCCGTTATTCCTCAGCTTGATGCTGTTCTGCACTTATGTGTTGCCTGACATCAACAATGGACCTCAGTGGAACCTAGTTATTGAGGAACACAGTAGAGTATGCCAAAAACATATGTGGAAGAATTTCCTCTTCCTTCACAATTATTTCGGATTCGAAGAAATGGTAAGTAGTATAGTTCAACCGTTAAATAAAATTAAAAAAAAAAATTAACGCATACTTTATTTAGATTTTAACCAAATGTTACTTACTATATGTAGGTATATAGATATTCTCACCAACTAACTGTCTTAGTCTACTTTTTAATTTCATCAAGTACATATCTTTTATCTGAGGACAGCTTGACTTGCAGATTGCCGATCTTTGTAGTTAAATAAAAGAATAAAGGCTATTTTTAATTATTTATTTTTTTTATTACATATCTTTTCTTATTAGACTTAAAATAAATACGAAATGTGAACATTAATAAAAAAAGTACACTAATTTCAAATTGCCACATGATCAATCCCAAATTAGATATTATTTAAGTGCCATGAAGAAATAACAACAATAAGGACATAAATAAGGACATTAAAAGTATTATATGTATATTGGTTGTGCAGTGATAGCATGTAGATGCCACAGATATGTCTTAATTATTATTATTAGTCGTCGCGAGCAAGACAATTCACTTGTAATCTATTGCACTCGTTCCCATAACGTTATATAATCCGTTCACTGTGTCACCTACATAGAAGACCTAGGTATTGCAAATCGTAAATTCTTCTATTACGCTACATTACGAATTTGTCGCGCTTTCTTCTATTTTATAAAATTATGTCATTTTCTTAGCAAGTGTTTTTTCCATCTAATAAAATAGCTTTTTTTATAGATATTTTAAAAATTAATTTCAATTTTCTGAAGATACGAGTATGTTTCACGAAAATATTCAATTGCAAACTGTTATTGATTATTCGTAAAAAAAATTTTTTGTTTATTAACAATATCTTGCACGAAATTAGTCAATATAAAACAAAAATGTCACAAAATTAAATAATACTTAAAATAAATTATTTTAATAGTTATTACTTTTCCTGTATTTTTTTTTTGTAAATGTCAATAAACAGACATCCAATTTTTAGAATTGGATAAACATACCTTTAATTAAGTATATGATCAACATAGGGCCGTTAGATCTGGTCCTCATTAGTTAATAATGTTGATATTATTTTCCAGTGCCTGACCCACACCCACCAGATCGGCTTGGACATGCAATTGTACATCGCTACATTACCATTGATGCTGTTCCTTTGGAAGTTCAAAACCATTGGCTGGACCCTCGTCATTGCGCTAGCAGTCGCTTCCACAGCCCTCAGATATCTGGCAATTTATTGGTATGACATCAGCATGTTCGTGTATTACGGAATATCGTAAGTATTATTTAATTCCATTTTTATACTTCACTTATTTCTACATATTTTACCCTCTTTCAACTTCATCAATTTGGGGACCAAGAGTTTCTTATACCATTCTTTTTTAGATATGTAAACGTCGTTAGACAGGCTAATTTTCCACTTAGTAGTACTAATTCCCACACCTATAACACAAGCAACGACACAGGTGCTGCGAATGGACTTACGATCCTAACAAGATTAATGATAACATATAAGGAAGGAATATCGAAATGGGCTCAGCATCCCAAACTCATTATTTCACAGTGGTCTTCTGTAAGGTGGTGATTACTGCCGCCAGACTGCGAAACGCAGTGTGCCCTGCCAAATCCAGATCAAAGCCAATTCTGTAAAGTTTCTTTATTTGTAGTCCAATTACCACAATCAATCAATATCACCTTCAATTTCCAATTCCAACGTTATTTTTCTGCGTTTTCTCTTTTAGAATAAACTTATTATTTAAATAGAATTATATTAATATTTATTTGAAAACTTAATGATTTATAAGTAGTGCTTACCGATCATTGTTATTGCAAGTGAATGGATAATAGATCCTCACGGTACGTCAATTGCGATGTGGATAAACCTAAGACATCGATTATGTGCTGTTCAACGGTCGCGTGCATTCACGTCAATTACAAGGGCTCTTGGTGTACCATGCATCACTAAGCCCACGTCTTCTATTACATAATATGTATAATAAAATTTATATACTAAGTAAATATTAAACAAGTATAGGAATCGCAATAACAACTTTCTTATATCTGCATGACAGAATGGCCTTTAAATAATAACTTAAACCACAATTTTTAGTCAAAATATGTTGGTTTGGTATACGAACAGATCATACATTACATGTCCTCACTAATATTAAGTATAAATGGGAAATAACTATGTATGTATGTATGTCTGTTACCTTTTCACGCCTTTACTTCATTTATCATTAACCGATCATAATGATCAGCGATACAGAAAAGTACATAGGGTATCTTTCATCCAAAAAAAAAGTACTGTTCCCGAGAGATCATCTAAAATTAAAAAAACTAACGCCTGTCAAAAATGTCATACAAATAAAGATGTCAGGTGTTATTTTGCTTATTTATTTTTTCAATTTTGAAAGCGGACGAAGTCGCATGGCACCAGATAGTACTGGTATAAGTAGATAGAATGAAGATCGACATCGATTTATACTAGCAACATGCTAGTATAAATAGATACTCGTACTTCGCACAGACCAAAATCCGTTGAGTGGTGTACAAGAAGTTATCGGACCTTAAGAAAAGAAGTTTCTTAAGATGAATAATAGATACTTTGTATCTTAAACTCTGTCATAATGCTCTTTCGAAATGAGATTTCTCTGAAAATAGAAAGTTAATTAAACAAGCATCCCCTCTGCCTTCTCTTATTAACAAACATTATCCTCGTTTTAGAGTTCAAAAGCTATTAGACGCAGCGCGTTACAGCTATATTCTGCCGACTCATAGAGCCACCATATATCTCATCGGCGTTACAATGGCTTACTTCCTGAGGTACAAGAAGTTTAATGTCTCACTCACAGACGTAAGTACTAAGACTAGACTTGTATTAACAAAAAAATATTCAATTTCAAAATTGTATTGCAATAAAATCTTCCAAGGACAAAACGCAAATGTTTCTCTCACTCATTTAACTTTCCTAATAAAGGAAGCACTATGAATAAACTTCAGTATTTACATCATAGTTATTCTTATTTCCAGGGAAAAGCGCGCCTAGTGTGGGCAGCAGCATTCGGAGTCGCTCTGTTCACAGTGGTCAGTCCGTATCGCATGGGCGTAGAAGGATACAAATACGAGCATGGCCCTGCTGCCTTATTCGCTGCTTTTGCGCCGATTCTATGGGGATTATTCTTGAGCATAACTCATTGGGCGATTTGCAATAACTACACTGGTAATTCAACTTATTTTATTTTTTACTTTTTAAATATCAAGGAAGTGTTACAGGATCAGGGAAGCGAAAATTTTGAATCCCTTTTTTTATTTAAGAGATTTTGAGAGATCTGTCGAATATCTGGGTCATGGGGAACAGTCAGCAAATTAGGCTTGGAACCCTGCTTAGCGGTGCGCAAACTAGATATCTTTGAAATTATATATTATATTAGAATGTAAATAATGCGACTATAGTCTCCGTTATTTTTATCTAAACCAATCAATAGATTTTGATACGGTTTTCACTATGGGAAAGAGTAATAACGAGAATTGTATATATGTATAGTAATTTGCAGAAAAAATCTGAGGGTACTACCATTATTGATGCCTCGAAGGCTTTTCATAACAAATTGCATGAATGATTTTCAAAATATATTTTTTACCGTTTCAGGTGTTGGTACTTCTTTTGTGGAGTCGCGTTTTTTCAAGTTCTTCAACAAGATCGCGTACAGCGTATATCTGACCCAATTCCCTATATTCTTCTATAACGTTGGCATTCAGAGGCATTCGGATTTCTATTCAGCTTTCCTGTTGGTAAGTGACACTCATTTAGGTTAGTTCCCTTATTGACATTTAATTTGAAAATTCACTAATAGTTTTTTTTAATAATCGAAGCAAACGTGTAGGACAACTTGTTCTGAGTGACAAATCTTAAAATGAAAATTTCATAAAATTACAGTTTAACATTCCTGAAATGGCTGCAGTGTTTGCTATTTCAATAATGGCCACCGTCGCCATTGAGATGCCGTTCAATGAAGTCTATAGGATATATTTTGGTAAGTATATTGTCATAATATCTGATTTCTTGCTCACGAATATACTTCGAGAAAAAGTATTAACATTAATTAAAATTTATATTAATTAAAAAGATGAAATTAAGGTAACCAGACAGACAGTTTCGTTTCTTTTTAATTCGAGAATCCAAATATGTCAACCTGCAACCTAGTCTATTTTTGTAATATTTTTTAACGCTCGCGGTGACGTGAAGTTAATTTGAGAAATCTTTTAATGCACAAATTTTAATTGAGTTCATATTGGGTACTTGGGTTTTTTTCTTCTGAGACTCTTCTTAATTTCATTAGTACTTTGAAAGAATATTTTTTATTGAAATGGCTACCTACGTGTCTCTATTTTCAAAAGTATTCTTAGGCAATAAAAAATACTGGGAATATTTTTTTATTTTTAAAAATGTTTAAACTTTTGACAAGTCTCCTAGCTTTTTAATTTGTCTGGATTTTGTTCAGAAGACTACAAATGACTAAATATTATTAAAGGTATTAAAATATGGATAAATTATTACTAAATGACAAAAAATTTAACAAAAATTACTGAATGACTAAAAATTATTAAAATTATTAAATAACCATTTTTTTAATAAAAATCTGACTGTCAGAACTATAAATTTCAAAATCACCATCCCACTGTTATATTATATAGACAATAATATGCACATGGCGAAATTCTAATAAAATCTCTTCTACGTGAGTACTGACACTACAATAGTTGGGTTAATTATGACTGTTTACTAAATGACATGATTAGATACTCGCTATTAAGCTGATATTGTTTTAATCTAATTATAATGACTAATTAATTGAGGACATATTAATGAAACAAAACTTTCTTTTGCAGGTAAATCCCATTCGAAGTTGAAAGACAAGTGAGAATTAATTTTTAAGTAGGTTTTTAACAATAATAATTTAGCCTTATTATAATATTAGTATTAATGGAGACATCACTTTAATTAGAATGTATTTTTGTAACTTTTATACCGAACGACTAAAATATATATGTTATGTAATAAATGAAATGATTTTAAGTGTCCATTCTTTTATTTACCAAACGTACATACATATCTAAAAAATCACTTATGACTATTTATGCTATTTTAAAGATTTAAAAATTACATAAAATATCTAGATTTTATAATTTAATCTGTATTAGATAAATAATCTCACTTTATTCTATACTTATTCTAATCATCAGTCTTCAAAACTTACAAACTTTAACATATTTTCAATAAATTAAACTATGTGGAACTGATTTCCATTTAGTTCCAACTACAAGGAATTTTTTTTTCCTTTTCTACTTAAAAACACAAGTTGGTTCTATCTAAACAGCTCTTTAATATTTATGTAAAACCTAATTTAAAGTTACAATAACTTACATGTCAATTTGTATCTATTTTCCAATAAATCCAAAATATATTTATCGTCAAAAAAATCCTAATAATTGTCAACTTTTCACAGCCAATTGTTTATTATCAGTACAGTCCGAAGACAAAGTTCCAGGCAGGCATTGACACTTGACAGTTGAGTTTTCTCTGACAAGCCACGAGCCTTCCTTACAAGGACCCTGAGTGTGCAGGATGTGGCATGCACCCTTATATATTACTGCAGCTCGGCGGGACATACAAGATTCAACCTGAAAGATAATTTTGTAATCAATACTAATAATAAATCTGTAATGGTCGGTCATGGAGTAAGTTACTTTGTTTTCAGAGATATCGTGTTTATAGGCTCTATACATGATACTGAAACTAAATTGACGATTTTTAGATTTTTTTTCTGTATGTATGTTCCTCCATAACTCTGAAACGAATTAACTGATTTTCATGAAACTTGGTAGATAAACATTTGGACGTACGGGACACAGGATAGGCTACTTAATATTTTTCAACGCGGACGAAGTCGTGGGCACCAGCTAGTATTTTAATAATACACCTAGATTTAGTAGAAATTTTTTTAAATAACAATTTATTTTCCATACAATTGGCATATTGATAGTATTGATATAATGGAAATGCAGCTATCGCCAAACTTAGCAAAAAGTCTATTTTACAACTTTTTATAGTTTCATTTACAAATAAGTATTATAGGTAGGTAAGTAAGCATATATATTTAATTTTTTATTTATTTATTCATTAAACATTACAAATAGATTTATTCGGTAATCTTTACACTAAGCACATGCTTGCATTGAAGCCAAAATTTAAACAGTAAAATTAACATATAAGAAAATGAGATTTGTGTGTATTTGATCCAAAAATCGGTTGGGCGGTTCAGAGATTAGTGTGAACCTATATAGTATAGCCATATAGTACCCTAAAAAATGAAGTTTCGGAATATGCACATCGACGTAAGATCAAAGATTTATGAAATTCTAATTACCCTTCGTGCACAAGCCCCGTGTGCGCAAGCGCAGACACCGTTGTGACTAAGACCGTCAAGCGCGGGGCTGGCTTCGAAATCGAACGCGACCACTTCGCCCTCTGGACAAGGCTCTGCGGTACCTGGGCGGTAGCACCGTCTTCTCTCCGGGACATACAACCGACCTCTTGAACAAGGAACCTGAAATTCAAATATTCTTATCTGTAGTTTTTCTACAGGGAAGTATACCAGCAAGGTAAATGCTATCGCACAAGGAGACAAGCAATAGCAAGACGATGCGTTTTTTTTTAGATATTCTTGAAAGGCGCATTGTCGTTTAAATATAAACCACAACAGAAACAATACAGATAGCTTGTTCACAAGTTCTTGGGATGCAATTTCTAACCATCCAGCCCGCAAAGTTCTTCAGCACTAATAATAATCCGAGATACTTAATATATATTTTAGTGAGAATTTCATCAGAAATAGAGCATGAAATACGAGTTTATTATATGAAAATTAAATTGTACCAAAAGTACTAGCACATATGTACTTGCTTTCCTTTCGATATATTAATTTATTAACTACCAAGTTCAAAATCTTGGGAGCTATTGAGGAAACTTCTTTGTTACGGTAGTAATCGCTTTGAAATGAAATTAGTTAATTCTCAAGAGATCACTTCCTTAATAATAAGTTCCTTAAGTATTTCATAAAAGATAACTTAAAAATAACGACGCTTTCTTATAAAAATCATTTAAGAATTCCGCTTTGGAACGTGATCTTTGCCTTTTCATTGAGCAGATACTTTTACATTTAAAGAAACGTTCCTAATTGTCTTTCTACCCTCACATAAGTCATTTAATGATCAAACAATATAAATACCAATTTTTATGTTTACTCTTCACTCTTTACTCGTATACCTTAAAATTTAAGATTTTAAGAACATATAAAACTAAATGTTAATAAACACAAAACTTAAGGTTTAGGCGAAAGGCTAAAACCAAAGATTATGTAGGTGATTTAAGAAAAACTATTTCTAAAGAGATCCTACCTTCGTACATCTTCCACTCCTGGCTATCATCTCATCTTGAGCACAAGGCCCTCTGGTGTACAATCTGTAGCACGCTCCGTCTGCTGCTTTCGCGTGGAAAATTTTACACATACATTGTGCACTGGAAACCGGAGATGGTGTCTCCTTCAGCGAAAATATATGGCCTTTGGGGCATGGTCCAACGGAATCTGTGACACGTTATTTTTTTATTATTTTATTGGATATTACATACATATAATAGTTGACAGTAATGATCTGGCTCGCTGAGCAGAGCTCTTCTTCTCACTGAGAGGAGCTAAGAATTTTTATAATTTACTAGGCTCACTACGGATTGG
Source organism: Synanthedon andrenaeformis (assembly GCA_936446665.2). Taxonomy (NCBI): domain Eukaryota; kingdom Metazoa; phylum Arthropoda; class Insecta; order Lepidoptera; family Sesiidae; genus Synanthedon; species Synanthedon andrenaeformis. The sequence continues at coordinate 2,365,038 of OW387781.2, read as the reverse complement.
CAGGATTTCACTATGTCTTAGAAGACTTCTAGTCTTCTGAGACATGCACGTTTACCTACTCACGAAATTTAGAGTTTTAATTACCCGCATATGATATATATCATATGATATATGATATCACATATGATATGATATCAAAAAACCTCTCTGTCTTGACTAGGATTCGAACCAGCCTTTGCCACACCGTCAGATGAGCTTATAATTCCCTTACGATGCTTCTACAAAGTTTCTATTTGTAATGCACTTGCTATAAACAATCTAAACTCACCTAACTCATAACAAGCCTTGCTCTCGTTGTGATAGTGTGGCAAATGTTTCTCGCATCCACATTTGGAGCCAGGTAGAAACAGCAAACCTCTTTCGCAAGGGCCTCTGGAATAATGAGCGTAGCAACCCATTCTATCGCCGGACCAATAATGGGGACTGTCGACTTTGCACTGGAATTTTAAAATAAAAACCATTCACACTTAGTTACCGAAACAATGCTTGATGAACTTGCAGCAAATTTTTTCAGCGCGATGTCACCATTAATTTACACTGGGTTATTTTACAATATCCCTTACATCGCAGCAAGTGTTTTTAACATTTGTATCCTAAGTTTTTTACCACTTGGACTGAATATTCTGTTTCCATTAGTCATCGTAAACCATTCCAGCAGTCACCGTAGAATTATTTAGCAAATCATTACTTATGATCATTTCATAAGTAATGATTCATAATCTCGGAAATCAAAATTAAAAATTTTTAAAAATTAAAAAAGACACATAATATGGAAATGCCAGATTTAATTGGTATCACTTATTTTAAAAAGATTCTCGTTGACTCGATGAGTTATAGTTAGGGTCCTCCGAATGCCTATTGGTTCTTACACATACTGTTGTTTTTGTTATAGTTTGCTTTATCACATTTGAAAGGTTCTGTGATTTATCTAAGTAAAAGTCGACGACACACTAGCTAGATGATAAGGTGGCTACCGTCGCCTTTCAATACAAGTAAGTTGCAAGATTTTGGTTACAGTTCCGCTTTTATCAGCCGCGTACGGCCACCATAGAGCTGAACCACTTCTATCAGCCGCTTACAGCGCTGAATACGTAAACTTATCTCCACAGAAAACTGCTTTTTTCTTTTTCAAAAGCTGAGGATTGAGCTCAAGCTGAGCTTCGAGCTCAAAAGTCAAAAATTTAGCTAAATAAAAGTAGTTAGTGACCCTTACGAGATGTAATCCAGCATAGTATTCTTATTATTACTTACATTACAAGTAGCAAGTCCATCTCGACCTACATCCAAAATGGCTCCCGAGTAGCACGGTCCTTGCGTGTGTCTGAAGTAGCATCTTCCATCCGGGGGCCAGTAGAGCAAGGTTTCATCGGCACATGGCTGCGGCCGCACACACATGCCTTGCCGCTCACTGGAATACACAATTGTAGAAATTATTAGTCATGGAATTCCAGTGAGTCAATCTCAAAACTACAACGGAATACCTAATTAGGTTTTAGTACAATAATATCCATTCTTGGCGAATGATACCGACCTAAATTATGGCCAAAGGTGTCTTGTGAAATAATTTACAGAGGCAAGATGATGAAATTATTTTATTTCAAAATCCTACAAATGTTAAACAAATGTCGTCAGATATACTGACGGTCCACTTGATGGTATGTAGTAATCATCAAGTGGATTAAGGATAGTGATTAGGAAGGGATAAAGAAAATGGGCTCTGCCATCCTTTACTCGCTCACCGAAACACAACAGCACACATGCTATTATTTCACAGTGGTATTCTGCAAGGGAGTGGTTATTGTCAAGAGAAGGGCTGCCCAAATTACTGCGAAATTCCCTGCCACAACTTTCTAAATCCATACCAGAGCCAATTTTGAAAAGTTCATTTCCAAAGTTTACTCTACCGAGAATTAAATCCGGGACCCCTGAGGCAGAGTGTTAAGGCAAGCACTCATCTAACGGGCTCATCAAAAATAGACTATAATATTAATTCGTCGTTATGATTTAGATTCTTACCTACCCTCTTTTGTTAAATGATTCCTCAACAGGCGCAAAATATTCTCCTGGGCTGCAAGGACCTCTCTCGAACAACTTGTGGCAAGTTGTTGTGTGTGGTAGCTGGGCAGTACCAGGTGGACATTTACATTCAGCTATCGTTCTGCCTCCCCATTTTCCTGGACTTATTTCTTGTGTTTCCGGACAGGGATATCCTTTCTATAACAAAATGAAATATGATTCACTTAAACATTAAATTTTATTTCTTAATGAAGAAGAAACTAATAAGACGTCGCATAGTCTTAAACAGATTAAAAATTCCAAGATAACCTCAACGCTGTAGACGCGTGAAAGTTTGAAAGGTTAAATACTCATTAAGATCGAAATTCACTAACAACTCCCCTCCGGCTTCTCATGGATACATTTTTTTTAAATTTATATACACAAACCTTCCTCGTTTATCGCTCCTCCATTAGTGAAAACTGTATCGTAATCCCTTGGGAGGTTTAGAAGAAATTAGCAGAAAAACATACAGAAGCAGACAGCTACTTTATTTTTATAAATTCATACGCGTGATATTTGTAATAGCGGGTAACTTTCTTGTTTGGAAACCGATTAGTATGAAACAAACAATAAACGTTACGGGAAACTTGCTACAATTTATCAGTGAAAACCTCATTCAAATCGATTAAGCCGTTTCTGAGATTAGCGTGCACAAACGCACATATAAAATTTAAAAAAAACTGTTTTATTTTATTTTATTTATTACGAAGCCAACACAGTATACAACAATACATACACTTATTCACATTTAAACAATTTTTTATAATATTGTATACTCCACTTATAGGCTAACTCAGCGTGCATTAAAAACGAACACACAAGACATTTTCTGTTTTTTTTTTTTACAAAATAAAACTAATAAAAAGAAAACTAAAAAAAAACCAAACCATACAAAATAAAAGAATAATAGTATACATATATATAATAGTACCATATAATTAACAAAACACAAACTCTAAAAACGACTATCAAGCAGTACCTGATGACAGAAACTTTCTGACTTCTCTTTTAAAGGATGCTGCGGAATATCGAAAAATATCTATCCCATAAAAACTGTTTTATTATATGTATGACTAATTAAATAAAGGTAAAGGATAGTGGATTCTGAAGTCCCTTATTTGGGGTACCGAAATAAAAGAAGGAGTATGTTACTAAAATCACATGATAAATCGCCCATTCGGGCGAGTAGTCCAGTAACTCGATAGAACGCAGTTTACTATTTAAACTTTTAATATATATTTTTTCTTGTTTATTTCTACATAACACAAAAATAATATTCTTATTAATCTTCTTAATCAACGAATTTTATTAAGTAATTACTAAAAATTAACCATAAATAATCGATTTGTCTATGTGTCCAATTAAATATTAAATGTATGCGGATACATATCAAAGTTACGTATGAGAGATGCGCGTTGTAGGTATACTATCACAGCACTATTCAGCTTTGGTGCAATGTTGCATAATCTAATTTTTAATTTAATATCCGGCATATAATGCCATGCTTCAATCAGTGACTATAGTATATATATACATTTACATCGTTGACTTAAATATTATAAATTTCAATAAAACTAACATCATTTAATAAAGTACAAGTTCAAGTACTCACTCTTCTAACATCATAGGTAGGTATATAATAGTTGAGGATGTCGAAAAGTCGTTTGTGTAGCGGAAATCACGTGCATGCAGTCAAAATTATATTATGAAATGTTCCTTGTCTTTACATAATGCAGTCTTCTATATGCAGACCTTTATGCGCTGTAATGCCGAGATTCGTATACAATTTTATTCATATACCTACTTAGTTATTAGAACTTCTAATAATGCGCTTTCTATGTTTGCTTTGATTTGTTTTATACTACTTAGTTCAATGCAATGTAAAAACGAGACAAAATGCCGTAGTATAATAGCTTCAAACTAGATTATAGTCTTGGTAGACTTTTAAATTTTCTTCCCAAGTCGAGAACCTATTAAAAATAAAAATAAATACAATGAAGCCTGAAATCTTATTTACATGTAGCCACTATCAGCCATTGCATGCTTTTCGTAAACATTTTATTTAAATAACGTCTCCTAAAATGTTTTTTATGTCTTTTAGGACATATTCGAAATTATTATAGTTTTATATCTTTGTAGTTATAAGCACATGTTATAGACGACTGTAGCCAACCATCAAATTGACCGATAAATTCAGTTATATTTGAATAGTATATTAAATATTTGACGACACACATCAAGAAATTGAAAATTTCATTTCATTTCTACAACATTTCCCTATTGTTACTCGTGACTACTTAATTAGGACGCTTGCCTCCAGGGTTACAAGGTGAACAGAAACTTGAACCGTTGGATCATAAACCCTTATAATAATGTCACGAATGTTTCCCTTTGCAGATTACATAACATGACCCTTGAACCTTGTAAGAAAAGTAAACAACGACCTCTGCTTACACAAAACAAGATCGCGATATTTAAAGGCTTTGGCACATATCCGACGGGGGCAGATAACGTTGCGACGCCGACACATCGCTGGTAGTTGAAGTGAATTGTACAGATATCATGGAGGAATTCTTTATAGAACAAGATGGAAAGGGCTACTTAAACCTTACTACTACATACAAAGTAGTAGTAGACTGGCTGTAAAATAACAGCACGTGTGGTGTTGTGTTTCGATGAGTAAGGGTAGGGGATACCAGCGGATTATGGAAGTATATGGAAGTTAATGTACGGAACTACTGGACCTAATTGAAAAAAAAGAAGCGTAAGAAGTCTACATACTCGTACATAATATTTATTAAATAATCGAATCATCACCTCCCTTCCCGCACATAATCACTGACAGAAAGTATATTAATCACAAATCGCTATAATCATCAGGATAAGCCATCAGGTCTAGAATCCCCCACGGCAGTTGTACCCCACGACTTTATAATGGCTGTATGTTGTATAACGTTTGCACACCACTACGTAGAGTGATGTGACGGTTTCCGTCAGGTTTATTGCATGAGTTGAGGTATACATATATGTAATTATATAGTGAATTTGATTTATTACTTATCCATACAGAATTAACTAAATTCTTTGTTTTTAAGTAAAGCTCGTCAGACAGGCCACAAGTGCTGATGTGCTGTCGATCATAGTAAAAATAGGCAGTAAATGGGTTTTGTCAACTCTTACGCACTTACCGAAACAGTTGATCACACATGCTATTATTTCACGGTGGTCTTCTGTAAGGGGGGTGGTTACTACCTCCAGACAGGCTGCCCAAATGACTGCAAAACGCCACTACGTTTGTTAACCTGCCACTACTTGCCGGATCCAGACCAGACTTAGACTTAGAAAAGTTCATTTCTAAAGTTGGCCCTGCAACTAATCGAACCCGGTATCCTCGAGACAGAGCTTCAAGGTAAACACCTAACTATTTATTCTCTGTGTAATTTCCCAATAAATGCTTATAAGGTCATGGAATTTGGGAGTCTTATCTTGGATCTTCAGCTATAGTGATTATCAATACGGCGTTAACCGTAAAAGATCCGTGATATAACTGTACGAGTATAATAGAATCTCGTAAACAACATCGTAAACATCTAACATTTTTAACAACATTATAACATCGAAATGCAATAGAAACAGAATGCAAAGCTATATTAGTTAGGACAAAACAAAACAAACAAAATTACACATATTCTTATGAAAAACATTGACATTTTGATGTCTGAGAAGTGAGTGAACCAAATATGACATCACATTAAAGAAACCAGTTCGGTAATTTTTAAATGCAATATTACGCAAGACAACGTGTCATTGACCTTAGACGCATTCGGCGTGTCTATTTTGTTTATGTTACAAATTCACTAAAAATTTGGATGCAGATTTTTTTCTAATTACCCTGCGGCTTGAAAAAGTTAAGAAAAAAAATCAGTTTAATGTTCATGGTGTTCACGAGTGGCTCATTTGATTTTTTTAAAGATAAAGTTCGGCAGAAAAGCTTACAGTCCACTTGATGGTAAAACCTGGGTAAACCATAATATAACATTATTAATTGTTTTAAATATTTATTTAGAGGCTTTTCCCTGAAGGACATGTCGCCTCATTACTATTTTTCTAGATTATAACTCATCACTAACTGTAGAGTAGTGTATATTATAATATTGAATGTGAGCTTGTTCTTTACGCGTTCACGCCTTAACCGATCATCGTGAAATTTTGCGTACACTTTGTATCTTGTAAGGAACACAAAGAAAGATCTAAAAATAAAAAATTCCATCCCTGACATTCGCTGGCAATCGCCGGCCAAATCGCTGGCAACAATTAATAAAAAATAATTGATTTTTAAAGTGGGAAAAATGCACAGATATCGAGTCCAGGTTTGTAAAATTCCCAATATGACTTAGTAGGTATTACTTTTGATCACCGCTGTATACATGTGCTCATACCCAATAGACTCTAATAGCTCATTGTGAATTATGTCTTATATCAACGCAATATTCAAAGGCAATTGTGTTCGAAACTACTCGTACATGCAAATGCATGTCATTTACACATGCAAATGATTACGAAATATATGTGAACAGAAATCTCGTGAGTAGGTCACTGGGTACAAGAGATTGATCGGTCACGGTCTTTTGTGTTCGCCGAAATGCAACAACGCACCAGACCGGTATTGTAATTTTTGTATGAATAATTCTTCTTGCTTTTTGAGAAATATGACAATTTCCAAAAGTCAAGACACCCGTGTAAATTTTTTGAATTCCACGCAATTATTAGTCTCGCGAACTTTGTGCATTAAAAAGATTGCAAGACTTATTGCGTGTGCATCTTTGTTCGTTTATGCCGCCCAGTTGAATGATACAATTTCACATACGTCTTCAAAGACTTTGAATATTAAGCAAATTAAGCTAAATCAAGTTGAGGTACTTATTTTTTACTGAAGATAAGCATAGTATCTTTGATGATCAAAGTAGGTTCCCAATCTGTATAAAACGGAATTTTCACCAAATGATCGACGAAGTATGGCAGTAGTAAGTAATGGTAGAGTACACTTCGCAGTCATTTGGGCAGCCCGTCTGGCTGCTGTAACCATCACCTTATAGAAGAAATGCCAGAGCCCATTTACTCTATTCGTCCCTAATACCTTATCCTTAACCCCACTGAGGTAGGCAGCGCACACGCACCACCTGTGGCTTTGCTTGTGTTAATATGCGACGATAGCCACTTACCATCAAGTGTACCGTCAGCCTGTCTGTCGAACTTTACATATAAAAAGTCAACAACATTCAAGTGCATCGTCAGCTTTCCTAGAATTCTCTCTCATAAATAAACCACTGAATGTAGTTACTGCGAGAGCTAGAGCTACCAACAATTTAATATAATTATTATACAAAAACGAATAATACATTTCTAACCTTATAAATAGTGTAGCATTTCCCGTCCGTTGGCCAGTACAGCATCAGCCATCCTCTAGGATGAGAAGCGCATGGATTTCTTCTAGCATCCGCCCAAGGCGGTGGCAAAATTACTGCTTGGCCGCCACACAGAAGCACACACAACACAAACCAGACGGCCATTTTGTTTTTAAAAATTGAATTCTTTTGCATTCGTCATTAGGCACATTTTTTCCCAATAGAATCAGTTGGTTCGTAGTTTTCACGCGCCGTTGACCGCAATATCATCTTTGTATTCATCTAAGTCACTGTTAAGTCAATTAAGTTCCGTTACTTCCTCTTCATAGCTCTTGAATTCATCAAAGGTTGCGACTGCAAAAAAGTACTATCGAAATGTTAGCTCATATTGTATTACTTGCAATATTACGCAGCACACTGATGGGTATGCAATAGTAGATCATTAGGACCGAATGATATTATACTATAAAATTATGTAAATTTAATAATAGAACAGTAAGAACATTGCAATAATAATGCCAGACAATTTAATTAACTATCGTCGGCACATTCTGAAACAATTGATTTCATACTTCCCGTGAGACTGTTTTGACACTTGTGTTTTAATATTTCTTAATTTAAAAAAAAATAGGACAATGCGAGACTTCACGTCAATCATTGATTGCATTGATACATATAGATAAGTTTGAAATAAAAACATTTCATGCATGATTTTGTCCCACATTTAAATGATGAGGATACAGGCTTATTATAAATCTGGATTAGCAGAACTTTAAATATCTTTCAGAACTTAATAATGAATTCGACGATCCCGTTGAAAGAGTGGTAAGGGTACCTTACATCTAAGATGTAAGGTATCTTACATCGGGTTCGATTCCCGGCGGGGTCAACTTTGAAATGAACTTTTCAAAGTTCATTTTAATAGTTCATAAAAAAGGAAACTTTGAAATGTGATTTTCAAGGGAATCTATCCTCAAATCCACAACTATACATTCATATGGCAAATCTACAAACACTAAAAATACTAAATTTATTCATCCTGTAACATCAGAATTTTCACAAATGAACCAACTTTAAACTGTCTGTAGTTAAATGAGCAATAAATCAGAGCCAGTTAGTACTGCAATGGCTGACTACCATACTATAGTAAAAACTTCGCTATGGCCAATCAGTTAACTAACTGACGAGTTATAAAACAACATCCAAGCGTAGTAACGAGTAACGGTGTACTGTTGGTTACCGTTTGATGTTGTCCGCCCATCGGCCAAAATGTTGAAATAGACTACGAATTTAACCCACTTATTTCTTACTGATATTACGTGGAAGAAGCGAACCATTACGGTGTGGTCTAATTCATAAGAGACTGGAATATGCTTAATTATTTAAATTTAATCACACTAAAGTCTCTTCATAATTAAAATAAACATCTGTTTTTATTTAAATTTATTTATATTATTAAAAAATCAAAGCTAATTTAATATCTCTCAAACTGTAATTCTATAATTGAACACGCAACATGATTTGTTACACCTTAAACTACTCTCAATAAATATGTGCAGATTTTAATAACTTTTATTTTAGTTTTATTTCTATGTAATATGTTACTATATTACATAGAAATGATCCACTTTATATTTATTTCATTATATTAATGTCTGACGCCATTAAATTGAAATCATATGTTAGGTGAATCCGTAAGAATATTAAGACATTCAGATATTTAGTCACTCAATTCTCTCGAAGGTTCCATGCATTTGGTTCTAATATTTAAATTAAAAGACAATAATTACTTATCAGGAAAATGTAAGATTCTAGCAAGAATCTACAAAATAAATATACATTATAAAATCGCCACCTCTTGTTATTTATAGCAGTGCATCAGTTAGAAGCTGCAAACCACAGCGTTCGATACAAATTAGATGTAAAAAGTGTTCTCTTCGCTCGACTGCATTTCCTCGAGATGAGATTATTGCATTTAACTTCCGTTAGCAAGTTAAAAATGCAAAAATATTTACATATATTTTTTGATAAATAAAGAATATATATTTATTGATATTTTTTTTTGAACAGCAATCAGAGTATATTATAAAATGTGTTCCGGAAGTATGTTTTAATATTATAACTGTTTTCGTAGAATAATAATGATTTATAATTTTAAATTGATTATTAAAATGTAATAATTTTACAAATATACCTAATAAAATAACATTTACAGTGTCTGACGTTATTGCACTAGATTTATATCTTGCAATACATGAAGTTGTATAAAAAAATAATATTTTTATAGTTACATAATATTCATTAGAATTAATTTTATACAGTTTCTAAAAATTTGTTCGATTCCAAATTATAAGTTACTTATCTATACTATCTATATACTACTTATTATTATCTACACTTATATATACTAATATTATAAAGAGGTAAAGGTTGTTTGATTGTATGTAGACGTGGACGAAGTCGCGGTAACCAGCTAGTCTTTAATAAAGAGCGAATACTCATAATAGAAAAAAAAACTGAAAATTAAAAATAATTAAAAATATTTCAATTGAATAGATACAGAATTTTTTTTTATTATACCCTTTGCATATTTAGTTATTGAATGTACTCATGTTTTGAATTACTTTGTTTAAATTTGGAAACTATATGTATAAAATTCTAACTATAAATTTGTGCTCTTAATTTCTCACGTTTAAATAAAATAAAAATAAGATAATTATAGGTCCTTAAAATTTTTATCTTTTGCATAGTTTAAAGTGTAATTAATACAAGTCAACTATTTGAAGCATTATCCAAACGCAGTCGTTTCAAAACATTTCTCCGCAAAAGTATTTCAAGTTATGTATAAAATAACGTAAGATTTAATCACTGGTAACAGATACAGTAGCAGTAGTGATGAAATTGTAACGTGATTTATCCATTTCCCATAGCATACTAGTATTTAAGTGTTTAACTCCGTTCATTAATTGCCTATAAGGAATATTAATTACAAGCCATAAACAAGTATAAATAACAAATGGACAAACTAATAAGATAAATAAGATTGTTTATCTTATTACTTTGTGATAAAACTAATTATATTGTGATAAAATTTATTTGCTTAGTAAATAAATAATTAATAGTAGTGGAAGAGCACTAGTTTACATTAGACCACTTGATTTTTTTAATGTTAAGGTCTACTAAATAGGCTGATGGTCCACTTGATGGTAGATGGCTACCATCAATCGATGCTACAGTTAATGCAACCATAGCACGATTTAGGATAAGGAATTGAGAAGGAAGGGATAGGAAAATGGGCTATGACATCAATTATTCCCTCACCGAAACACAACAGCATACATGCTGTTATTTCACGGTAATCTTCTGTAAGGGGGTGGTTATTGCCGGTAAATGGGCTGCCCAAAGTGTGCCTTGCCAACACTTTTCAGAGTCTGTCCAGAGCCAATATTGAAGATGATCCTGCCGGGAATCGAACCTGGGAACCCTAATGACAGAACGTTAAGGCAATCACCTAAAAAACAGTGATATGTCTAACTATTATAGTTCAATTAATTAGTCACAATAGCCGTTTTTAATTCAAATTATTCAATCATATCACGGGTAGAATCGAAAGGTGATGACATTCGTATCATAATATTCATAATCAAGGTTGATTATGCAAGTGTAAATTCCTCTTTAATATATTCAAATCTTTGGTTTGGTTTCGAGCTTTGGTTTAGAAGTTACGACGGGTATAAAAATGCTAAAAGTAAAAAAATGACGCGGTTTAAGCGCTATCCGCTTAAACCGCTTAACCCTACGCTTAGTCTGTTAGTTACCTATAAATTTTACTTTTTGTTTACTTTATAATATTAGTTTTTGTTTATAAAATTAGATCAAGTCCACGCGAACGAAGTCACGTGCATCGGCTAGTACAAAAATAAAATCTTTAAATATAAACAATCAATCGCCGTGCGTTCGCTCGCAAAAACAGCAATGGCTATACCGATTTTAATTCGGTTTTCACTTATGGAAATAGGGATATACTACGTTTGTACATATAAAAATTGTACCACGAATGAAGCCGATAGCAGGTTACTAGTAAACAATATTCCAAAAAGTGTTGTTGATAATCAAACGTTCCATATTAAAACGCTTCCGTAATTTTTTTAAAACATTATTAATATAATTGCTGCTACTTTAACGAACAAAAAATCTTTGAAAGGACCAAAAGCAATTATCTAACAAAACATTTCAAAACTCACGCCATTACCTAATCTTTGAACGCGATTAACTTAAAGATAATGAAGAACGGAAATACTTAACTTTTCGTTTTAAAAAAGCAGGTAATATTGCAAGTCTTGTGTGTCTTGATATAGATATAAATATGAAAAATAAGTTTAACTGACGTAAGTAGTGGATATCAAGAAACTGCTCTATAATGTATTTTTTTTATTTAAAAACAAATAATTTGTTATTTATTACAAAATTAAATACAAAATAAAGATTTTATTGTAAGTAAAACATTTCCATATATTCGGCTTCTATTATGTACACTGTTACTCAGTGAAAAACAAAGATTTTTCTTCAAAATAAAAAAGTAATCTAATATAATAAAACTGATGAGTTTGTTTGTTTGTTTCGTTGGTTGAACTCACTAATCAGTGGAATTTTTAAAAAATGTTTTTACATTTAATAGCCCAATTCTTGGTGAAGCTACCAAGAATTACCGACAATTTTCGCATTTTTCAGCATCAAAAAAAAAACCGCGGATTCAGCTAAGAAGCTAATAAAAAAAAATTACTTATACATTGAAATAAATTTTCATCTATAAAAAAAGCTATGCACTTCTCAATATCTAATATATTGATTGTGATTATTATAAAAACACAATTTTGTTATGAAATTGTCTCGTATTATACCGGAAAATATTGCAAATTTACATACCTTTAAAAGGAATTTATGAATAAAATAAGCAAAATCGATTAAACTTTTCAAAAAGAGTTAAATTTCGGATCTGAAATAATTTGTTTAACTAAAAAAATTCACAAAAATCAACTGATAACGCAGTCACGTGCGTTTGTGGTAGAGTTTAGAAGTGATACACCAACAATCTCTAACGCGTTCCGAATGCTACTGACCTGCGGAGAGGAAGGCTTTCAATCCAAAAGCCTTTCGAGACAACCATAGCAAAATTACGATAATTTTTTAAGACATCTAGGTAATTTGCTTTGCGATCTTTGTAATTTATTATAGATATGTGACTTCATTGTATTATTTATTTTATAAACAAACCACTAAAGATAATGATGTAATGAAAAAAATCTTCTAAATTATTGAGAATATTAAATTCCATTTAAAAAAAAATTAATAAATACAGTTTCAAGTTGATATTTTTAGGGCATATTTAGACTTCGTCTAGATTATAAAATTTAAGTCTGAAGGGATTTTGTTAACTGAAATTTTTATTTCCCTTTTTTTTAATTCTTACATAATGACATGTCTTACATAAAGTATGTATTATTCTGTGTATTTTTCTGATGCAAAAAAATAAATTAAGAAAAATTTAAGCTCAATTAAATGTTTCAAGAATTTAATTAAGCAAATGGCAGATTTGACAATATCTTTACCACCCTTTAGTAAACTCTTAAATTATGTCTGTCTAGACATGAGTGAAAAAGTGTCTCAAATACTACTATAAAATATGGTATCAAAAAATCAACCCACGGGGTTTCAAAAGTTCCTGATAGCTCCTTGACCTCCTTTTCCGTAAAGAAACACCTCATAAAAGAATTAATTTCACAGTTTCTTCTGAGATTGTGTGTAAATTGTTGTTTAAGTAATGAAATTTAATATGTAGTAAAACCTACTAATAATATAACTGCGCAAGTTTGTGAGGATGTATATTTAATAACTCTCACTCAAAAACGGCTTTTGGATGAAATTTTGCACACAAACAGTTAACATGTAGAATACTTTTTATCCAGGCAAGGCCAACTTTGGAAATAAACTTTTCAGAGTTGACTGGTCTAGGTCTGCAGGGTTTCGTCCTTTGTCCTTTGTCATTTGTATGGTTATCCCTATCCCAAGCCTATAAAGTGCTTATTTTGGGGGCCAGACTACTGGCCAGAAGCAGCCTGGATCCACAGCCCTTATCAGATCGTCTGCCCATCTTGTAGGACTACTGTGATATCTACAATGCCTAGTGATGTGTAAAAAATATGTTAGAGCGTATTTACCTTTCAAATATGTACCTAACTGTCTAATAAATCGGTCGATAACCTTCTGAGTTCAAGTCCATAAAAAGTACCATACTTAATTGAAATTACTTCCTCTAAAGTTCCAAAAAAGAATAATCATCAACTGGCCAACGCTCCCGGCTTCGCACGGATGCAATTTTTTTCGCAAACCTTCCTCGATTATCGCTCTTTCAATTAATGAAAACTGTATCAAAATCTGTTGAGTGGTTTAGAAGAAATTAGTGGAGAAACAAACAACTCATCACTGTGACTGAGTCATAACGTAGTTGACTGTTCTCGTCTTATAAATGCACAAATCAGAAAAGTATAGGTAACTATTTAAATTAAAGACAGAAAGTGCCCAATAAATAATTTTGCTCCCTTAACTAATAAATATTTTGACGTAAGAATAATTGCAGACATTTAATTGATGTTTCAAAGACAATTAATTACCGAATTGTTCAGTTCGGTTAATAAAATAAAAAACTGTGTTGTTTTTTTATTTCGAAATTAGAATCAAAATGTGTGGCAACTTTTCACTCACAAGGGGTGTGTGCTTATGCTTAATAACCTCATGTGTACGGTAATCCTTTACAGTATGGTATTAGACGACGATGTTACGGCTTACCCACGGTGCCCATGACTCGGGAATACCGTTAAACGAGGTTGATCGACCGCCTGTACATAAAAACTGCAACTATACCGATATCACTACATAGCGGTTCTCAATTTATACGAAATCATTGACATAAGATATGGTGTCACTGTATTCGGACCAAAAGGAAATCGCTTCTGCTGATAATAAAATTTCATTCATTTCATATGGAACTGTGTAACGATCACAAACGCCTTCGATAGTGTATAAACTTTTTTTTAATTTTTACGCCTGAACCGTTTTGGAGATAAATACTAACAAACAGAAATACTGACAAAATACATATTATCCAAGCGTTGTACAATTTACTAACTGCTATGTGAGTACTTTCCCGATCACCTCACAGAAGACAACCCTGAAATATATTGTGCTTTTGTGTCCCTGAAACACTAGTCTATTCCACGTCCCCTTTTTCTCATCCTTTATTCTGTCATAGAAACTGCACTTGCAATCTTCTTGACGTTGTTTATTTTAACAGGTGTTACCATCAAGAGGACAATTCGTCCTGCCTTTTACGTAAAAAAATAACTTATGTATATAACTTACAAATCAGACCACAGGGAACCGGATAACCTAAAAAACTAGTGGTGGTTGAAAGAGTGAATGGCAAAAGGTCTAGTGGTCGGTCTCCTAGCCGAAGGACTGATCAAGTTTCTGCCCTTACAGGCCTACCGTTATGACTGCTAACGAGGAAAGCTGAGTATAGGTGGTACAGGATATGATGGAAAGAGTTGTTGACTGTTACCAAAGCATTTCAAACCAAGCACGATCTTCGTCAATTAATAAAACGACTTGGATTGATTGAAGAAAAACTAATAAAAATCTATACAAAAATCTCACAAGTACATCTCAAAATGTACTAATTGCCTTTAAATTTCTCTAGTTAGAATGATTTTGTGAAAAACGTGTTAATAATTATACTAATAACATTCAAAGTCATTTTATCATCGAAAGGGCTGAGCTAATGTCAGCAAATAAATTTACATAAATAATTCGAGTGTGTTTGCAAGAATTTATATAAGAACCACGTCGTTTTGTAGCTTATATGAATTGTTAAACAGTTATACTATAATCCATGAAAACAGAGGTCGAGTTACGCCGTATGATTAAACATTAGATGGGAAGTCGCCAAAAGACATGTGCAACACCAGAGGGATAAGAGTTTAGAGATGAAATAGAACAGAAAGCACTGTAGAAGAATACTCAGGCCTTATCGAAATACAAGAGAGCACGTGTATTGGTCTTCTGTGAAGAGGTAATCGATCGTTTCTGACGAGTAATCTGTGCCTTCTTTATCATAGTAAGGCTTTTTCTTTTTCTTTAGTAAGACCTTCTTTATCTTATCTATTGATTTCGACAATGACAAAGTTCCTCCAATTAGGGAGACGTTCAAAAGCGACATCTAACTCATCTAAGGAATGTTCTATCTTACCTAATGGAATACTAGATAGAGACCATCTCAATAGAGGCCCGTCTACGTTTATCGACACACGAAAACTAAATAAAAACTAATAAACATTGAAACTCGGTAACGGTACATATACAGTATACCTACATATAGATATTATAGAATAAATTTGCTGTCCTAATTTCTTTTAAACCATCACTAATGTAAATAGCAATACCTAAACCAGAAAGCTGTGTGTAAATTTGCAGAAAAAAGCAATCTGTGCGAAGCCGGTGACAAGTCGCTTGTATTATATAAAAAGCATTTTAGGCAAATCGGTTAGGTACAGAATTACGTTGCCGTTAGTTATTTTTCCTTCATTTTTGTTTGTGAACCGAATTCCTTTGCTTTGTTTAGTAGCTGTAGACGGGCTTTAATGTTATAGAAAAAATTGGAGGTTAGTTTTTTTTTCTATCTCCGAAATGATTATGATCGAATTTCGCTCCGTGGGAACACTAGTAGGTACCTAGATTCATAGATATAATTCTGCAAAGGTCCAAATATGTTTAGGCAATTCTCTTCATGTATGCATTGTATCAAAATGATTGTAGGTCGTGTTAAGCAACTCTTCATAGCTCAATCTTACGTAAGGCGATAATGGAGCCGATTTATAATTCCGAGTGGACACTGTATATACAACGGAAAACATGCCAAGAAATTGTGTCGAGTCGTGAGAGCCGTTGATTCATAAGCGAAATCCTTTTTAAATATTGTCGCAGCTTGCTAACGACAAATTACCATTCAATTTATTCACTGCCTCATAAACATATTTTTTATTTTATGACAATATATGCGTTTTATTTTTATAATCTTTGAAGGCTCTCTGGCACAAGCTTTAATTTGTAATCCCTGATTAATATTATTACCATTTTTGATATAACATTGTATCTACTGTGTCCTAAAACAATATATAGACGCGTCATTTACTATAACAATATATATACTTATCTCTATATGTATATTATATAGGCTTTCACATGAAATAAACGAGGAAGGTGTATACAATTTGCGGAAAAAAATTCATCCGTGCTAGCCGGGGGCGCTATAGCGTAGTAATAAAGTAAAAAACTAGTAAAAAAGCACAGAAAAGAGTAAAATATTTCCATATAAAACGTAATCCTTTCCTGTTTGTTCTTAATTTTTTTTTTATGTAACGGTCGGCAACCAGTCGGCAACGCGCTTTCTTGCTTGTTTTGTTTCTAATCTGAGCCATTTCTATATCATTCTACCCAATAGTTTACTTACTTAGCTAAAATATTAGCTTACTCATTTAAGTACTCACTTTTGTGTAGGTTATCCTAATTGCCTAGTACCTAAGTAATAATAAGTATAAATCTTGGCCAATATTATTTAAAAAAACCTTACGTTACATCAATCGCATTTAGGGTTACCAACCGTACTATAATATATAGGACTGTACTAAATTTCGGGTATGCATATATACTGTAGAAGAAATATATATTACGCAAATATTTTCAGCATAGAAATCCAACAAACAAATCCTTTATTTTAAAAATTTATAAACGCTTCTTTACATAAACTGACTGATGTGATAGCATGTATCCGAACTCATATATATCTTACTTAAATGAGTTCCGACAAGTTCGGAAGAACAACCACAATTTTTTTTAAATGCAAGAAGTGCAATAATTTTTTTATAAAAATAAATAAGTAATAAATATTTATGTATTTTTTGCTTTTTCCATAATATACTATACTTTTTCAAGTGTACTATATTTTTTATAGCTTATTTCCGAAAAATACTATTTCGCTGAAGAAATGTTGGCAACCCTAATCGCATTACATCTTATCATCAGAGAATTTGTGAACATGACATTTGAACAATAGCTTTATCTTAACATATGAATTAGTGAGTATTGTCTGGGCCGGATACTAGCAAGAATTATCAGATTGTACCTCATTAGCATACAATGTAAAGGAGTCGAAGGCAGCACCTTGATTTAGGTACCTATCAGTATAGGTATAGTTATAATACTAACTAAAAAAATAGCTTTATTATTCATTGGAGTGATTTCTCGTATAGGGAAAGCAAAAACCCTTAAATATTTATAATTTTAACAAAACATAAAATAATCGCATTTACGACTACAAAAGGAAAAGCCGATATAACCGATATATGTTATCGGTTATATGTTAACTGTAATAAAAAATATTAATTAGTTTATTTTGGTTTGTATTAAAATAATTAAAAGGGGCTACTGAAGCTTTCATATTTGTCAATTTGTTAGTGTCAAAATTGACCGTACTCTTCTCACGAAACAATTTACATTTCCATTTTGATACTGTTGCTGCAGTGCAAGGTCGGGTTAAAAGCACTTTCTTTCAAAGTAACTATCGTTCTATTCACCATTCAAAGCCTTCGAAATAATATATCTTCAAAGCGCATTCAATTTTATCTTTCGACTTGTCCATTGCTCAGCTCACAATTTGTGAAATCAATTGAAATTGAATTGAAGGGGGACGTTATTAAAAATGGGATTATCTCCTTGTGAGTATATAGTGTTCTGTGTATTTCATTTGTAAACTTTTGTAAAAATGTCAATGTCAATAATGTCATTCTCACTGGAGTGTGAGGTGTGTGATGTCATTTGTCATTTCCTTAAATTATGCCTTGACTTGAGAATTTTACCAAAGAACTTTGTTTTGAATGTTTTTTTATATTTCTCTGATAAAAAATTAATATTTAAAGTAAAAGTGCATTGTATACATAATGGATTCAAATACAAATAGAACAAAAGATGCGTCGGAAGGCATAGTGGTAAGTTTCTACTTGTTACTGTCTTTAAATTAGCGAACTTCTTACTGTCTTTATAAACTTTATATGAATTTTTTTTATAGCCCATGGGTATAACAGCTTTAAACGAGACCGTACTCACAAATCAGCCAGAATCTCGATACGAATGTCCAGTGTGCCTCAATTGGCTCAGGGACCCCGTGATCACTACGTGTGGTCACAAATTCTGCAAAAGTTGTATCACTTCGTGGTTACAGTAAGTTATTTCTTTTTAAAAGAACATACTTAGTGGAATATTATAGTTGTATCTTAGTGCTCATACCTGACTGTTGAAATGAGTCATAGGAGAACCTAGTAAATTTTTGTAATGTTGACAATTAACCAAAATAACGTGATAGTTTTTACGATCTTCATTGACTTGCATATTTTTGAAGTAAGGTCTTAAGAAATACGAACTATACACATGAGGATGGTGACATGTTTATTATAATTTCCAGGAACAGTGGTCATTGCCCAATTGACAATATAGATCTAAGTATGAAAGTGGATATATTTCCTGATAACTACACTAAACGAGAAATACAGGAGCAAAGAATGTCATGTCCTTTTGCTTCAAAAGGTAATCCTTATTTCAATAAAAAATGCTTACATATAATTTCAAATCAAAATAAATCATGTGTTATGGCAAATAGAGAATCAGTTAGTTTGGAACTGGTTCTACATGATATGATGATTATTAATATGCTTTAGAATTCAATATTTTTTTTGTGGAAGAATATTTATTTTATGTATAGGAAGATCGGAGGAGGCCTTTGCTCTGAGGCACACAGATCACATAATTTCTGATTACTAAAGTTCCTTTTAAGTTTTTATTTCATATGTATCTGATAAAAGGCTCTAAAATAAAAAAATAAACTAGTTTGACTAGACAATGCAACTAGACACACCAAATAATGATGTTATTTCACAGTGGTCTTCTGAATTGGAAACACCCAAAACGCTACTCATTCAGTTGTGACTGCGAAGTGTAGTACTGTTATCACCCTCTACTTTGGGCACATTAATTAAACCACTATGTTTAGTCTAAATACTTTTATCATCCGACCAATATATCAGAACTACATTTCCAATTATAAGATGTGCGGACATACAACGACAACCTCTCTTCGCGAACACGTTCGCTGAACTGACTGATACCTTTTTAATGTAACCGAATGAATCTGAATGAATGAGCACCTCTATTTGCAACGTCACACAACACTTTTTACTATACTTTCTGCCTTAATCAATCAACTTCAGTTGACATAAATAGCAGACGCTAACAGTACTATTAAATGCATCAATAACAGTACAATAATCATAGACTAATATAAATCAAAAATGAATAGAAAAAAAAACAGAGGTCTAAATAGTTGATATAAAAGTATTAAGTGGTTTTTCTCATTGCAGGTTGTAACACTAAACTGACTCCTTTAGATTTGGACGCCCACATAGTAAACTGTGAATACAATCAACCCGACACTTCGTCTACCCCCGAAGTAATAGTTCCGTGTTCATTCAAAGCTGTCGGTTGTAAGGAAACTTTCAACAGCCAAGAGGACATGAACAAACACTTACATGGAAACGTTCTTAAGCATATGAGTGTGAGTGTGTATTCATTAACTAACGACCCTCTTCTGGCTTCGCAGGGGTGCAATTTTTTTCTGAAAATTATATTATAAAAACCTACCTCGTTTAACACTCTTTCCAATAGTGAAAACTGCATGAAAATCCGTTCAATAGCTTTTGTGATCATTGCAAACATACAGACAGATGTAGCAAAGGACTGTTTTATAATAGTTATTCATTATTTGATGTAAAATGAGTTATGTGAAATTAAATTTTAAATTTTTTATTGTAAAATTCGAAAGATAGACTTACGTTTTTAAAGGTTCACTTCACTTCACTAAAAATAAGTTTTAATGTACTCTGTAATAATTATTATTACCTAAAAAATAAGAATTATTAACAAAATTTAATAAAAATAATTTAATTATTAAATTAAGATATTAATTTAATATAAAAATTGATAAAGAATTTGTATTCACTATACAATTTTATTATTTAGTAATGTATAGGTCATCAGACAGGCTGACGGTCCACTTGATGGAGAGTGGCTACCGTCGCCTACTAACAGTTCTATTCTATGATAACTTTTAACGATTGTATACAAATTTGAGCCTCCGTCTTTTAATTTCACGTTTGAATTAACAATATGGGTTAAAAAAATAATGATATGACGATCCTGCCAATTCAGAATAGGCTGGCGGGGTTAACCTATATATATTATCTCCTGAAATAGTAATTTTTTATGACGAGTACTGGAACTAATGTATTTTTAAAATACATTTTTAGTTTTTAATGAACGCGTACTCGGAGATGAAAATAAATGACGATATATCAAATGCGAATATTGTGGATGGGAAGGAGCAAGAGGCGATGTGTCTGTGGGACGCTCCAAACAAAGATGGCGAACCCAGTACAACGCCATCTACACATAACACTAGTGCACTAATTAGGTAAAATGTTTATTTTTAATTTGTTTTACCCTCCCTATTTTTAATGTTTGAAAACATTGATTTATGAATGGGTTTTTGTTGCGATGTCTTTTTTTTTTTTTTTTTAAAAAACGAGCAGTCAAATAAATATAATTATGTCTATCTATCTAATCTAATCTAGTAAAATAATTATATGTGTCCAGTTAATGTCCAGATCCATTTTTAAATCTATAAGTTGCGAGTAAGTAGACAATTTATTGGCTACTCCAGATTTGGTACATTCATTCGCTTGTCAACAATAATTTGGTAAATATAAACTCAAAAAGTCCCAACAGTTTTTGCCACTAGTAAGATAAGATTTAAGATATTTTTTTTTTAATAAATAACAAATAATATTTTTTGCCTCATAATGATAAATAAATTGTAGATACATAAATGAATAAAATATATCATTAAAGATTTTATAACGTACAAACATTTTGACCAACCCAATATTGAAAAGAGCTTTTGAAACGTTACTGCATTAGATATGTGACATTGGTTTGGTTTGAATTGCAGAGCACTGTACGAAAGGGTTGTTGTGTTGGAACAAAGAAATCGCGAGCAAGACATTCTTCTGGCGAATATGTCAAAGAAGTTGTCGGCGTTCGCTGTGGCCAAGAGTAAACAGAACACCGATATGTTACTGCGATACTGTATGGGAAATTTTATATGGAAGATAGACAATTTCAAAGCGAGATTGGACGCCATGCAGAACGATCATTCGAAAATGTTGTACAGCCCTGGATTTTATACTTCGCCCAATGGATACAGGTGTGATTCAATTATATTGTATGAATTTAAATTATTACCGTAACGAATTCAATATAAAAAGTTTGAAATTGTGGTTACAAATTTTATGGTTTTTTTTTTTTGTTTTTACTTTTGAGTAACTGATAAAATTTTAGGCCCCACGCTAAAACTCTAAAGTTTATAGTTCACCATTTAAGAGTCTAAATGTTTCTAAAAACGTGTGAGCTTTTTGTTTGTTTAGTAAAAAAAAACCTGTGTCCATTTGGACTTCACTACAGTGAGGTAAAAGAGCCCTTCGACAAACATCTAGGGAAAATTATTTCACAATGGTCTTCTGTAAGGGCTGTGGTTACCGTCACACACACACGGGCTGCCACACAAAAATAGGCTAATGTCTAATATATTATCTCAAACTATTTAAATAACATTTTGTCGTTTGTAGGTTTTGTGTTCGTCTGAACCTATCGCCGGTGAATCCTCTCTGCTTTGCCTTGAACGTTCACTTAATGCAAACGGAATACAATGATTCCTTGGATTGGCCTTTCAATGGGCGCATATCGTTTGCAATGATCAACCAGTACTGTCCCGAACTCACCCAGAAGGACACGATGATGTCCAATTCGACGCTCATAGCTTTCAGGAAACCGACGACGGAGATTTCGGTCAGGGGGTTCGGATATAACGAGTACGCGGTGGTGAGTGAAGTCGTCAAAAATGGATTTGTCAAGAATGACACGCTTATCATAAGAGTTTTTGTCAAGTGTGTCTGACAGGAGGTGTAAGAATTTGTATGAAAACTTATAATAAAGGTTAATACAATTCAAAAAGTATTGGAATAATAATGTATAATTATGAGTAACCTATAAAAAAAATTGCATCCAAACTTTTATATGCCCATAAATATAAAAAAAATGATAGTTATATTTTTTGCGTAATATGAAAGGGGTGATATTAATTTTACTAATCAAAAATGGTTCTATTTGTTTATAAAAAAAATGCTCTTTGATAGAATCAAACATAAAAATTATGTACAATTTGCAAATTATTTTCGACTAGCTGTTGCACGCGGCCACGCCCGCGTAACTTCATAAAATATAGCCTATGTTACTCGCTGATAATATAGCTTCCCAACAGTGAGAGAATTTTTCAAAAAGGTCCAGTAGTTTCGGAGCCTATTCAATGCAAACAAACAAACAATCAAATCATTCCTCTTTATAATATTAGTATAGATAAATTCCATAATTATTATTTTTTTACAGTGGATATATACACTAAAAATAGCGGTATTATCAGGGTTCTTTTTTTTACTCCAAATTTACTATGACATTTTGTCGATGTAAAAATTTGTCATACAATTTTATAGCATATCTTATAAAAACATTGTTTCTGCCCCAAATTGAGCCGGATTTTTAGATTTTTATTTTTTGAACTACGCAAGTCGAGGCGTAGTTTTATATGTAAACGACGAAGGTGTAGTTTTACCGGCTTCAGTCTGCCGTCCACAGAGCCTCTGTCTTTAGTTCTTATTTTATCTGAGTAAGAGTGATTGTTTTGTATGGATGTGCTTAACGAAAAGGCTTTTTTTTCTTTGTTGTCATCCATCTTTAGAGGACACAAATCCTCTCAAAACCTTTATACTCACTTTATACAACTTAAATCTAATTCTAAAGTTTGAAAAAATAAACTTTTATCTCACTTAACTTTTACCAGGATCTATAATGTGTAATGTGTTGATCCAAAACGTACGAATATGATAATCTATAATATAAAAATGAATCCCTAAATGTGTTGCTAAGCGCAAAACTCGAGAACGGGTGGACCGATTTTAATTCTGTTTTCACTCATGGATAGAGGGATAACCAGGGAAGGTTCTTACGTAAAAAAAGGACCCCGGGCGAAGCCGGGAGCGGGCCGCTAGTGTCTAATAAATATATTTATTATAAATGAGCGTTTGTTCGAGACTGTTATCTCAATACGTATGTATATAAAATATCCGTCTCTACATGTAAGTAAAATTTAAAATAATGTTTATAAGTATTATAATTCCGTCCACAGTAAATAGCTACATCGAATTTTGTCATAAATAATAAGTTAATTTAAGCACATAAATATATTAAATTATTATATTTTTCCATGTTAAATAATGTTGTGCCTTATGTAGTTACACTTTAGATAATTATGTATCTACACTGTTTACATTGTTATTGGAATAAAGATCTTTTTTACAATACTGAATTTTTCTTTGACTTAAAAAAATAATTCCTAAATTACATACAAAAAAAATGGCAAAAATGTAAAATAAATAACGTGACAATTATTTGTCTTAATTTATTATCATTATTGGAAAATTATTGCGGAGTCTATAGAGTAATGAATGATCTCATTATTTTATTTTTTTATAATTTCCAAGTGTATTTATGTACAAGAATTGTAAGATTAAATGCAATACCATTTTTAGCAAGCATTTATTTAAAAAATTCAAAACTTTCGAATTGCATCAATGAAATCTTTAGTCAGTCATAAAGCAAAAGCTCAATTACTCTTTTGAATACGTATATAATTAAATACCATCGGAGGGGCTTAAATAATATACACATAGGGTTTTTATGGAAATAAAAACCTGGACCATGATAAAAGGATTTTTTCACAAAGTGTAATAACTGAATTATTGGGGTACTTTTAAATAAAACAACATGATATTATATTTATATTTTTATATTATATTGATACAGAAGATACAAAACAAAATGACATACATTATCTTATTAAAATATAGGAATATAACTTAGACGTAGGTACAATATAAAAATATGATCGCGAACGATCGACATACATCTCTATCACATACAGCCATCACAATGTCTTGTCTCCCGGAACTGAACCCTTAACTTTTCATTTTAAATAAAATTAATCCAGTTATTGTCTTTTTAAAATTATATTTCTCTTTCAGTGCGAACCAAACGCATTTAATGGTTGTGGGTATTTAAAAACAAAATACCCATTACAATTACAAAAGATAAAACCTATGACTTGTGTGTTTGCATAAATTTATTATACTTATATATTTTTTAATACTTACCCAATTTTGTTATTTAATTAAAACTTAAAACCGATAACTAAATATTTAAATACTTAGGATGGGTACACAAACACTCAAAACGCATTACACCCAAGACTTAATTCTGAAAACATAATTTTACTTTGAAAAAATACTCATTTTCGTTACAGACCGGGTCACAATGTTTAGCCTCTCGTCTTACACTATTTAGCTGAGATTTAATGGCGTTTTACTTAAATTCTATGAACAACAGGCCATTTGACTACTACTCACACATTATTTTAAATCATTTTTTTCGCTAAAGTACCATTTTATTTGTTTAAATTTTTTTAATAATTTTTAAACGTAAAATCCTAATGGAAAAATTATGCCTGATGCCATGTCATCGAGTGACAATAAAGTTATTTTTCAAAAACAGAGAAAAAAACTTTAAGCAAACTAGGCATTTTTGATATGAACACCAGTAAATGCTTTTAAAAAGCGATCCTATAATTTTCAATTGAGTCAGGCATACAATTTGCATATAGGTCTTAAGCATTTGAGCTGTAGTCAAATTGCCTTTATCGTGGTAAATGGTAACTAGTCAAGTTATAAAACATTAACAATAATTATGGTATACTAAAACGTTAACAGAGTGTAAAACACTTTTTCGCGAGCAAAAGTGAAACATCGTCTTACAACTTTATTGTGTAAGTAAAAGAAAAATGAAATCTAGCATTTCTGTACCGAAATATTAATGCCAATGCAACAAATAAAAAAACTTTGGCATTTGCCGACTTGGCTTTGGTACGACAATTTCGGTGGTTTCGAATAGCATACCAATATCGTCATTCGTAAAATTGAATTATTATTTTTTAAATAAAATTAACTTATATAAACTACAAATGGTTTATTATACTAAAATATTACTAAGTCAAAGATGATAAGTAATAAGTACGAATAGGTACTATAACTTAGTAAACACAAAAATAATGATTGCTGTATTAAGTATTCAATATATTTATTAATAAGTTATTTTTAAATTCAACTCAATGAAAGAGCTTCGTGCCTTATTGTCAACTTGTTTGCTTGCTTAGATGAGATGTCAATTTAAGTAACCGTAAGAAACTAAGGTATTTTAAAGTTTAACAATTACAATGTTACGTAAAATATATGTAAAAACTTAATGCAGTAACCCAACAATCACATGTTAACTTCAATGACGTTAATAACGTCAGTCGTTAGCAGACGTTAGCGGGTCGCCATAAGATGTCATATTATATCGTAAATGTTAACGTTAACACAGAAATCTTATGGAATAAATCTTACCTTTCTGTGCAGTGTAAACCTGTAAACCTAACTAATATTCGATCTGTTGCATGTACCACGACGTTATATTATAAATTCAGTATTAAAAGACGTTAACGTTGTACTGATAGCGCGCGAGTTGAATACGGAGCTCAGGAATGCGATAGTGCTGTGACCTAATTAGAATTAATGATGACAGTATGTCGATAAATTTCAACATTGTTTTAAGTTTAGAAATAAAACAATGTATTGAACAAAATTATTAACGTTTTCGATGCCTCACGTTGCGCGCCATTTGTAAAAGACCCTTCATGGCCCAATTTTTTTTGGCATTCATTTTTTCGGGAACATTTTTCGCCATTTCCCGTGCTTGGCGATGAATAAAAATTTCGTTTTTTTTTTTTGTAACAGAACTTGATTGACTCGGATCAGACATTATTAATAACAAAAATAACATGCGGCTGCAACTTGAATATTAACGCGATAACACAGTAAGCGTGTGATAGTTGTCGAGGACAGCACGCACATCACTACACTACAGGCGTGCGAGACGCGGCGGGGGGAGATGCTCCCGCCCCTTCACCTCAGGCCCCGACTGCATTCAACTCGCGCGCTAACGAAATATTCTAAAAGAACTAAACTTTTTCCCTCTGACATTTCTGCGTTAACACTGTTGACGTTTATTAACAGTTCAACAATTGAATGTTCAGCTCTAATCTAACTATTTCAGATTTGACAAACAAAAATATACGTAAAATTCAAACGACATATTAGCCAATTGGATATAAGCACGGAAGACGTCGACGATTGGAAGATATATTTAAATACTTGCGGTGAAAACATTTTGGATCCGAACCATGAATTTAATAAATGAAACCATCAATTTTCTAAATCAACTCTATTATACATATATATTATTATGTTATATACATATATATCAGTTGTAACATCGTCAAAAAATTACTTTTTTTTAAAACGCGAAACCAGAACCTCTTGACTTCTTGGATCATGTTTCCCTACCTATGTTTAAAAGAACTTAAACCTTCCATTTTGGCGTCAAACATTACGGCCTCAAGTAATAAGAAAATGGCCTGACATGTGCAAGTTCTAAGCGAAAAATTGCCAATAGTAATAGTAGACGAAAAAAACGCCGAGAATCCCCAACATAGATATTCTTGTGGAATGTAAAAAAATACTAGAAAAGCCATTTTTTTTTTTTTGTTAAAATTTAAAATTTTCGGTATCCATCTAACCTATTCAAGCTCTATCTTTACTATATATCACAGTTACGGTAAACAAATGCAACAATTTTAAGTTTTGCGGTTAAACATCCTCATGTATTATGTGAAACTCACTTTTTTTTAAAAAAAAAAAAAAAAGAAACACCTTATGATGTGTTAATCTATAAGTATTCAGGCTGTTATTACTGAATTACTGCCTATTTATAAATTTAAGGTTAATTTTTACTTTTTTATTTATTAAATTTATAAATATAGTTTATCACTTTTGTTCAAACCTAAAATAAGTTGAATTTCAAGAAATTTATATGGCAATTTAAAAATCGATACTATATTACACTTAATTAATATCATATATTGACTACAAATTAAATCTATATACTAATTTTATTTTATTAATGAGAACTATAAAAGCATATAAGTAAACTATAAAAGCGTTTCGCGCGGGAAAGCTTGTTTTTTTTTTATTTATAAAATACTATAACATAATATATGTTCGTGTAGTCTACAGAATTAAAAAAAATTACTAAAAAGTCTAAAACAGCGAACTGCATTATAGTAGATGACCATTCACGTCAAAAAAAATAATTAAAATTGAAATAATTATACATAAGGAAAAAAAACCGAAAGTTAGTTACCGAATACCGAATGTTACAATGACAGGATCGTTAAAAAAATTAAATTTGTATGAAAAAATATATTCGAAAATTTTCAATGTATACTCAATAAATACTCAAAATTTCTAATAAAATTTTCGTCTTCATTTAATCATTATATAATTATGAATAGGTAATAACAATTAAAAAATTCAATTTACTTTTAAAATTAAATCAATATAGAAAAAATAAAATGTGTGCGCAAAAGGACAGGCATTTTTTTTTATTATTATATTTCTTTATGAATACTTAATCAAATAACATTATACGCCATCCAGTAAACATTGTTGGACAAAATTAGTTCACTTATGTCATTAGCGCTTTTTGTGTTTTAATGTCAACAATTTATTTCTATAGCAGTCTTTTCTATTGCACTCTTGTATTAAATATTGAACACGGAGTTTTCCTTTCAGTCGGCGGCCATTTTTTTTAAATTTTCATGTGTCAAAAGTATTAAAATATTACAATTAATAATAGCCTTACCAAAGCAGTCGTCGAATGAACCTAACTAAATATACTTAAATATCAAAATTATATCGAATTATTAACAGATATTTTTTTAAAAAAAAAAAACTAATCCCTTTCCAGACCAAAATCATAATTGAAATGTCATTTTTTTAATGTTTAATACTATTCAAATCTAAAATGTAGGCCTCCATATTTGTACTAACTGCACATCTGTTCTATTGAAATCGGGTCTTTATTACCTTCAGTATAAAGTCGACTTTTAAGTGACTAAGTGCTTCTTTTCTCAGACAGACGTCACTAACTTAACTATATAATGAAATTAAACTTACATTTAATAATTCCCCTTATTCTAAAGACTAAAGTAGTGTTGAGATTTTATAACTTACATCTACTTAAAACATATATTTTATGCCTCAATACCCTAAATATTCTTTTAAATTAATTTAAATTTTGATACACTTTTTCGAAATAATTCCAAAGTGCTCATAAGGAAAACTCGCTTTTATCATTAAAAGAGCAAATTATGATTTATTTTAACTTTAAGTTACATAAAGTTAAGCATATGTATTATCCAAATATAAGTAGATTTATATTTATGTGGTTATTAATAGTTTTAATCGCTCATGAATTATAAAAAAAAAAACTTAAACATCATTAATATGAAAAACTAAATAATCCTGTCCATTGTTTCGTTTTGATTTTGATAATTATTTTCAACTATCGAAAACTGCTGTGAGAATATATTTGAAAAACACTCGTAGAAGAAGTAATTTTAAAAAATCCTTTTATTGAGCGAAATGCTCAAAAAATGTGTTTCTATTTATACTTACAAAGTACTATCGATACTTTGTAAGGGTTTTTGGTATTTTGAGCAGTGAATTACATTAATTACATGAAAATAACTAACAATAATCTTATATAAGTCATGTCTATTTTTTTTTTCTCATTTTATTACATGATTTTGGAGAAACGTAGGCAAGGATATTTTTAGTATGATCATTGGCACTTCATTAAAGTCCGTGAGCAATTAGTTGACTACGCAATAGTACAAGATTGTTTATGTTAAACGAATATATATACTTATTATTAAGGTACAAATTACAAATTAAATAGTTTCATTTATATTAGCAATTGATAAGTCACAACTTTACTTAATTTTTATGTTAACATTATTAAACAGTTCCTGTAAAATGTCTATCGATTCTTAATCCGATATCGTCAGATATATTCAATTATTTGAAAAATACGCTTCGCGCCTCTACCTTGTACCAACCATAAGCGGGAATTGGGCGCGGTCAACAAATTGCGAGCGGAATTTAGTTACAAAGATGTCTCAATTGATGATGACGCGTCTCAAGTTTAAGTAATAGTCAAGTTACACGGAACTACTGGAATCACCTGGAAAATGAAGCAGATTGTCGCCGCTACAGCTCGGAGTGGGCGACGACGGTGCGTCAAGAGAGGCGCGCGACGCTGAACTGAAACTGCTGGAACTTAACTCTTCGGTTTCCGCTTCGAAGCGATTACCCGTCGGTATTGCTGGAATATAATTAAACTAAAATATATATCTATAATATAAAAATGAATCCCTAAATGTGTTGCTAAGGGCAAAACTCGAGAACGGCTGGACCGATTTTAATTCTGTTTTCACTCATGGATAGAGGGATAATCAGGGAAAGTTATTACGTAAAAAAAATGCACCTCGGGCGAAGCCGGGAGCGGCCCGCTAGTTTAAAAAAAAAACATTTAACTGAACCAGTGGACTGACTACACACTACTTCTTTAGTCGCCCTTTGAAATGTTTAATAAAAGTTTAAATATAGAATGACTTTAAAATTATAGAAGGAAAATAAATGGGAAAATAAATTTAGGACAATTAAGACCAGTGTGTCGAATTATCTAATAGAAAATCTAATTAGCATAGTTGAGGTTATATTTTTGAGTGAAAATTATATGTTTAAGTTCTAATAACAAGTCCGTACGGGAAAAATGAGGCCCGTAGCCTCATCGTTTCGACCTTTTTTGAATTCAAATAAATTTTAATATGTAGTGTAACGGACAAGCACAGCCCATTAAACGATTATACCATTCATCAAAAATATGTAAATTTTCAAAATATGTTGCGACTAAAACATCATTTTTATAATTATATTTAATTTAAACAGGATAAAAAAATAAAAAACGATAGTTGTGGTTTTTGAATTCCCATTTTTTTTATTTCACTATTTTTTTTAAACACTCCTTAACAAATTACCAACGAAATAATACCAAGACAAGGCAGCCAAAATTTCAATACATTTTAAAAATTCATTGGGATTATAATTGATATTTTTTTTTAATTATTCAACTCGTGCTTATAAAGCATAGATAATAAATTTAAAACATTTGATGTAAACATTAAAAATCGGTCAATTTATACATAACATTTTATTACAGCTACATATACAAATATATTTTTACAGCAAAAAAAAAATCAATTTTTTACCTAAACTAAGAAGCTTCACAAGGAACTTAATAAGTGAAATAAGATTTATAATTTTAGTCCATGCTCTAATTGTAAGTTGAACTATTTGAATACTGCATTTTTATACATACAAATACCTATACTGGTATTCTAGATTTCCATTTTAATCAATTTTAAAAAGTAGTAACGTAATGAAAATATTAAATTTTAAAAATTAAAAATTTTAGTTTCATTATTTTCTTATATTAAATATATAGCAACCATCTTTATTAACAATATTTTTAAATTATCTAACGAACATTCGTTCTTATTTCTGTAATAATGAAAAATCATTATGAGTATAATAAAGTAGCTGTGTCCCGCGGTTTACCTACCATTTTATTTTAACCTTTAACCTTCCTCAAGAACTGTAGCCCAGTAGAAAAAAAAAATGAAAAAAAAATCCGACTATTTGCAGACTTCAACGCGTTGAATCAAACAAACAAACCCTTCGTCTTTATTATTTATATTAGTATATAGACATAATTAATCAAATTCAGTAAAATTTAAAATAAAAACATTGTATACAAATGTAATATATTAAAATGAGAAGTATAAAGGTGATATAATCGTCTTATAATTTTAGAATAACTAAAGTGAACGAAATAACCAAAAACGAATATAACAAAAAACACGAGAAATATAAAATAAAAATTTAAAATAATATTGCATACTTCATTGTTAACGTTCAGAAACGATCTTATTTATTATTATTCTTGTTATTATTATTACATCGCATATTATATAACTCAAGTGAGAATAGTAAAAAGTCTGTATAAATAAATTTTATAGAGATAGAAACATCAACAAGCTGTTAGAACTTATAAGTAGTATTAAGAAGAGTTAAAAGGAACAAAAATTATTAGGTACTAGAGTTATACAATAAATAAAAAAATAATGACGTAAAATATAGCACTTTAAAAGCGGCCTAATTAAATATTAGCTGCGTTATTAGAATTTAATCTATATCGAGATTTTAAACATTAAATACTGTTGTAGAAACTAATGACTTAAAAAACAGATGTCTTATTTTATAAATAAATAATACATATAATTTTTTACGTACAATTTTTTTAAACATTAGGATTAAAAGATATATTTACTTTAAAAAAAAATACGAAATAAAATATTTTATTTTGTCCATGATAGCTGCTGCATCGTTTATACGTTATTTATTTATAACACTTAA
The DNA here is from genome assembly GCA_936446665.2 of Synanthedon andrenaeformis. Lineage (NCBI taxonomy): Eukaryota > Metazoa > Arthropoda > Insecta > Lepidoptera > Sesiidae > Synanthedon > Synanthedon andrenaeformis. The sequence continues at coordinate 2,332,772 of OW387781.2, read as the reverse complement.
ATAAAGCGAAAAAAAAATCGCAATAAATATTATAAAATTGCACGAAGCACAGAATAATATTCATAAAAATAAATTAAACTAACCGTCATTGTCATTATGAAAAAGGAAATAACATCAAAAATGACATGTAAGATCGTAGAGTGTAAAATTTTATAGTCTGTTCATTCTTTTCTCTTTTAACTTTAGACAGTTTTTAGATTACAGTAACAATAAATGGTTGGTAAATTCAATTACAAGCGTTATATTATTATTGAACAACAAATAAATTATTTTTTATGTCGAATCACAATGGCGAGTTATTCAACTGTTCGCTATAACAACTATTCGCGGCATCTATATTAATTGGTAAAAGTTGCTGTTATATGATTATCAATGTTATAGCGGTGCGTTAAAAGGGTAGTGGGATCGAATGTTTTTCAAGTAATAAAATAAACAGACTAAGTGATTTAAAAATACAATAAATATTTGTCATGATTTAACGTTTTAAAACTAATTAATTTTATGTTACATAAAATTAATTATATCCCATAAAATAAAGGACCAATTTAAATTTAAATTAGTTAAATTAAGTAAATAAAATAATTTTAAATAATACTCGTAAATAAATTAAGAAAGAATATTTGTACATAATGACAGCCATATAACAAGGTATTTGTTACCAGTGGTGACTAAAGATCTTTACAATAGGTACATTTATCACTTTTCTAAAAAATAAAATAAGTAAAGAAATAAATTATATATAATACAAGCACGTTATCGAGGTATCGCAGTATCGAAGGATTGTAACTTAGGACTAAATATAGAGATTTTAATATAAGAGCGAAAGTTAATTTACACATTATGGTGTCTCAATTTCATTAATTCCAAGTCAACGTAAGTATTTAAAAAAGAAACGCGCATCAAAAAGAACTCCAAAAATTCTGTATTCAAATTTAAAAAGAATTCAAACAGTATTGTATTATACTAATCAATATTAACGGTGCAAGAGTACAATACTAAGTATATAAACATTTTACTGGCATTTTAGATTTGGATATCTACGTCTATTTTTATATTATTTAAATAACTAAAAACTTATGAAGTAAGTACATAAGCGAGCTGGTTTCCTATACGGACATTGCTATAAAGACGTCAATGCGTATATTATAATTTATCTTTTTTTTTATATTATTGATTTGCTCTTATTAATAACTTTTTAAGACTTTTTAATGACTTTTTATTTTTTTTATATATTTTTTTTCATGCAACAGTAAATCGATTTAATATGAATATTTCATATCTCTAAAACACACTAGTTACAGGATTTAGGCGTCACCGGAACAGTGAACTGTATTTACATACTTTTTTTGTCTTTTTCTGAACATATTCATTTCAAACTTCCTAAAAACTAAATTCCTAAAAACATTATCGAATATCGACGATGAGAATATCTATTACATAGGTAAGTAAAACATTGAAAATTGAATCTAACTTTTGAACACACTGATGTAATTATTTCTTCTTTCTACGTGATTTTTTAGCTTTAGATGATTGTTTTGACGAAGGCAGCGTTAAATTAGAGGCACCAGTGTTTTTCTTATCCTCTTTATCGCTGTCGGTGGAAACCAGCGGTGATGTTAAATCCTCATCAGACGACTTCTCCATACCTTCATTATCCTCCAATTTATCATCGTCTATTTTCACTTCCTGTGTCGTGATCTTGTGACATTCCACAACACTGAAGCCTTTCTCTTTCTTAGGCGGCATTTTCTCCAAATCGACTAAATTGAACATACTCGATTCGATCACTTTGTTAGTACCCTCCTTTATAGAAGTAAATATATCTTCAATATTAATTTTACATATAGGACTAGATTTAGAATCGTTAGCATCAAAGAGACTCTCCTTCATAATGTCAAGTTTAAAGTCGTCTAAGGCAAAATCCAAGGGCTCAAGAGGAGGCAAATCTTCAACAAATGTGAGCTCCGTGGGAGCATCACACTCGGCAACCATAATATCGGTCCTCTTACACAATTCTACCAATTTATCTTGCAAACAAACATTACTGGAAGACGACGGATTTTCAGTTTCATCTGTGATTTCAATTAAATCTACTCTCTTCTCCAATGGTTCAACTCTCTTGCTGCCTTTAGAAGCTGCAATAGAACTCCAAGATTTAGTAGGTTTCTCTATCTCTTCAGCTTTCTTCTCGATTGGCTGAGGTGATATCTTTCGTGGTTTACCTCTGGTTATTTGGATTTCAGGAAAATCATCTTTAGCCGTATCAATGACGTAAACATCTTTTTTATGTACCTCCGTTTTGTCTACATGTTTGCGACCGCTTTCTGGATACGGCGACAACGATTTGCTTTTTTTCGACTTTGTTGAATCTTTTATAATAAGAGATGTATTTTCACTAGCAGTACCATCTGCGTGTGTATTAGTTTTTAGAATATTACTATAACCCTTCCTCACCAAGGGACTAGGTCCAGGCAATGGTTGTATGTCAATGACCGTTGCCTCATCATTTTTAACCTGCGATTTGCAAACAGAAGTCAGTTCCAGTTCTTGACTATGCCTCAGCCATTCCTCCACTTTTCTATCACACTGACTCTCTTTCTTTCTTTCCGGTGTTCGACTTTTGGATCGAGTTTTTTTAACCTTCGACACGTATGGCGACTCTAACATTTCAGAAGGCAAAGAAATGGATACCAACTCTTCTTTAGACTGTTTCTCTTCTATCGCATGAATTTCCACGAAATTATCTTCACTGGACCTCTCCTGGGTTTCGTCCTTTCTCAACTTTCGTCCTTTCTTCAATTTCAATTTAGATTCCTCTATTTTAACGCCAGCTACAGTTGTTTCGTTAACTTTAGTCGTTTCTGGTTCATTTAGTAAGAGATCCCAAGCTTGTTCTTCAGTTTTTACATCATCTGTTCGAGTTTTAGCAGTACGTGTGTCAAGTGATTCTTTCTTAATAGAAAACTTAAAAGTTGCCGCCACAGACGGTTCAACGTCTTTCCCTTCGTAATCCTTTTCTTCGGGCCTAGATTTAAAATCTTTTGATAATTTATCCCCTTTAATTTCTTTCAAATCACTATCCTTTAATTCTTTTACTTCTTTATAATCTTGGGATTCTTTTTTGGGTTCCGTTATAACTGAAATTTTTGTACACTCTGTATACTGTTTACTTTCATTTTCTGGAACAACTCTGGCTTCCTTTGCTTCTTTTTCTTTTTGCTCTTTAATTTTTATCTCTTTTTCTGAGTTAACTTCTTTTGTCACCTTATTATTTTTGACTGCCTTGGTATCTTTTGACAATTTGGTTTCTTTAAGCTCGCATACGTCCTCAACTTCTCTTTTAGGTTTGCTTTCCTTAGGCTCTTTAGTTCTTTTTATCCCAGTAATTTCTTGATTTTCCTTAACTTGCTCAATTTTTTTATTAATTTTAGATTTAGAAGCGCTTAATTCTTTATTTTCATCAATTTTTAATTGCTTTATATCCTTAATTTTATTATCCTTAACACTAATGTCACTATCGTTTCTATCACAAACTAACTTTGGGGTGGGAGATTTCTTAACTCTAACTTTGGCCACCGGTTGAATATCATCCGCGGCCTGTTTTAATTTTGGCAGTGATTTAGCATCAACACTCTCTTCTTTCTCAACGTTCGCCGCCGAACCACTATCACGCACACTATCATTCTTCCCCATTTCACTCTCCAGTCGTTTGAGATCTTTATTCGTATCGTAAGGCTTACAATCTACAATGTTTTCATTTAAAGTCACCTCTTGTGACGAATTTTTAATATTCGATTTCGTTTTATGTTCGATTGTATTTTCGCTAGATTTATCTTGCATATTAGTCGAGTCTACTTTCAATGGTTCGATATTTAAAACCGATTTTTCGCATACTGTTGTGCCCTTAGAATCTATGGGAATCTGACGATTGATCACCGGATTGGTCGCGACGGGGTCATCGCTGAGCCAATTGCGTACGGTATTGAGCGCGGCCGGTATGACGACGTGCGTGTCTAGAGGCATCGGATTGGCCGACGGCGGCACCGGGAAGTTGTCGACCGTCTGCACTGGGATTGTGGTGTCGCGGGGCAACGGACGCACGACAATGTCCGGCTGCAGGGGGAGCGAAGCCGGCGCGCGGACGACTGGCCGGAAGCAGGCCTCGTCCTCATTGGACAGCGTGTAGGCGTCGACGTCGTCGGCCGGGGGAGGGCCGACGCACGGCGTGGGAACGACCACGGTCCCCAGCGGGCCTACGGCGCGAGCCACCCCCGACTCGCATCCCGATCTCCGCTCCGTCCGAGGCCAGACTAGAAACCAAAGGCAACCTCGTTACATTTCCACGGAGGAGAATACGAAAAAAGCATTTACAAAGCTACACAAAATTGCAACAGAACTCGCTTAGAAAGTTAATTGGGAGCCGAAATAGTGTTAATAATGATGTAATAATGGATGCCTTTGGCTTCTAAAAACCGGCGACGGTTAACGTGGTTGCCGTGCGTTGTGAGAAAATATCCTCCAATACCATGAACGGATAACGTGAGTCGCGCTTGCAACGATATTTTCAAAATGTTTCATTGTTATGCTTTCTTCGACTCCTCCGCTTGATTGTTGCTTGATTAAATTTACGCTTTATGACTTTGTTAATAAAAAAAAACTGTATTAAATTACATGCAAAGAAATGTATATTAATACATCATATACAAGTACAACAAAAAAATTCAGTGTAGTTCATTCATTTCATTCAATACTTTTTTAAATGTTTTTTTAATGCATGAATATAAGTTAGAATATAAAATTACAAGATTAAACCATGTCAACATAACTTATTGTAGATATAATTATTTTCATTAAATGTGAGTAATTTTTTTTTCAAAGTTAATAAAAATAATTCAATTTTTCTCATATGATAAAATATTTTGAAATGCACATTAATTAGCTGTTGATAATAATTTAATTACGCTATCATTTCATTTATGTGATTAAATTCATTCAACAGAACCATGCATTTTATACTTGTAAATGTTAGGTGTTCTTTGCAAGGATAATAAAAATATAAATGCAATATTTACCGTGATCCTCCTTCATGGCTTCGGCGAGGTCCTCCTTGAGTTGGACGTCACAGACGGACGCGGCTCGGCCACTTTCGGCCAGCAGAGACTTTCGCCGGAATCCGTCCGACGGAGAGTGCTCCAATGAACCTGCACCGAATCAACGCTTTAGAATGCTATGGTAACACTCGACTGTGTTCAGGTAAGGCATGGAGACTAGAGGTAGGGAGTACCAACTTACATGGGTGTTAAAACTAAAAAATTGCAAGGAAAAAGCATTAAATAGTGGTTCATAAATTAACCAGAATGGCGCTAGTGTAGCATTGGTGTTTGATATGATTGGTGGTTCGTTTCGTAGTTCATGAAACCACCATAAATAAAATGCATATAATACGCTACTAGAGTGCCACGCCCCAATTCTACTACAGCGTCGCCCAATTGAGCGTATTCGACGGACACTTTCTAATGTATAGAGTTGGGCCTTCTTACCTCTAGTCTCCATCAGGTAAGGTAAGGTAAGGTAAGGACAGAGTACTGACTGGCTGATCCGGAGTCGATGAGTATGGGCACGAGGGGCCTTACTCCGGGCATGTTGACGGGGTTGGAGCGAGCCACCGGACCCGCTTCCACCTCCACCGTCTCCGCCTCCGACAGCGACGAGCTCGATCTGATATTACAGTTACACATCCCGATCATTATATTATATGAACCTAACATTTTTTAAGAAACTATATTTACCACAATCATTTCGAACATGGAGAAAAAAATTACTGTTTCTTTACTAAGCCTCATTTAATAATGTATATTCGAATTGTTTAACACGTCAAGTAACATAATTATTACTTATTATTATAATTATTACTTAGTATTTATGATTGCTTAGATAGTTCATTATATCGTAGAATCTCACCCGGTGCAGTTGTAAGTCTTGAAAACGAATTGCGGCCCCATCCATAGACGCCGATGGGGGCCGGCGTGCGTTACGATCTCCACTTGGGACAGCCAGCGTTCTTCCTCGCTCATATACATGTCGGCACAACGCTGAAACCAAACAAAACCGATGCATGCATTCGTCTTATCAATTATTCAGAGTAGACCCCAGATTCTACGCCACTCGAAATCCCTCTGTATGTACGCTTAGACCTTTTAAACCACGCAACGGATTTTAATGCGGTTTTCACTAATGGAAAGAGCGTTAAACGAAGAAGGTTTTTTATATATAAGTATAGAGGTTACCCGACAACTAAGCGGCTGCAGCAGCGGGTTGGAGGGCGGCAGCGGAGCCAAAAGGTCCGCAGCGGCCGAGGGGCGCTGCAGCGGCCACTGTGCTATCGACTCCACTTCCAACTCTATCGGGGACTCGTCGCAAATCTTCTCTTTGGGTACATCTGCATCAGTAATCGTGTATGGTTACCGTGGCTTAAGCCTTCTTCGGACTGCTTTAGTAATTTAGTAAAGTGACGAGTAATTTAGTAGCTAAACTACTGCCCAGAAACGGTTCGCATTACGGTAGAGTACAGTACAAAAGTGGGTACTGAGGCAGTCCAAATTAAGCTTATGTAAACTGCGGTAGGTACTCCAAGTATACTAAAAATCACTCTGAATGTGTCTAATGTGTTACACCTTTAAAATGAAGCAGTTATGACAGTTCATTTGTTTTGAAAAATAGAGCTCTTGTTTTTGTGGGGCGAAGATACTCTTACGGAAGCTGAAGGAATTAAGAAATCTGCAGCTTTATTATCTAACAACAGACGACTTGCGACCAACTTACGACAGGCGAAAACTTTCTATCACGTAACTCAAAACGAAACGAGTGGTTTGTGATAAGGCCTCTTACGGACAATAACTAAAATTAAAGTGCATCATTTCTGTATGGCGGCACACGCGATCGCAAGTCGTCCGCTGTTAGATAATAAGGCAGTCGGTTTCTTTCCATACGAATGGAGTAATCTATGGTAGAAAGTGCACTGACTGCGAGCGGGCCTCGGATGCAGCACGAGATGAACGAGGCAGCCGTTGGCCGCCATGAGGTAGAGGGCGGGGCAGGCGGGCGAGGGCGGCGGCGCGCCGGAGGAGGGCGCGCCTCGCACGCACGCCGAGCCGAACCGCGCGCGCGCCAGCAGCGGCGCACTGCTCGACTCCTCCGACAGTGAAGACAGTCGCTGTCGACCTGCAACCAAAAAAGTCGAGGGGGCGATCAACAACACTGGCATTTCCGACTTACGGCCGAGAGGATAGTCAAAGGGGGTTAAGACATTTTACTATGGAGCCTGGCATACCTAAACATTCGTCGTGACTTTGACCTTGATTATTTCAGTTCGGGGACGTTTTAGGACAATTTACCACGAGTCATTTTTTGTTTATATTGATGTCTTCTATCGATTCTGCAAGTATGGTCGGTGGCCACTATGTAGACTTTTTCATATATTTTTTAATTTTTTAAGTTTAGGTATGCCAATAAGGTCAGATGGCTTTTTCGCTTTTTCGACGTCCTGGCAGACCTTTGCCACCGCTCCGAGCGACTAGGCTGGCTCGCACGAGATGCCAGGGGAACTTGTTTACTAGATCAATCGATAATAGCTTTAATTGGTGTTGCCATCTATTAGCAAATTTATGTTGTCATCTATTACAAATAAAATTATTACGTGACTATGCAAGTTTGGCTGTCTAGTTTATCGAAATATTAGACTCGATGGCGGATTTAATAAGATTCATTATTACGGACTTATTTTAGACTAAAAAATCTAAAATAAGTTTTAATTTTACCTCTTGAGATTATTTTTATGAAATTCCCTCTTGATATAAGATGTAGGGATACACCAAACTAAAAATACGCGCCCCTCCAGTTTGTGTACTCCCACAAGCACAAGCAGATGCAAACGGTACATAATCATGTACCCGATTAGCCCTATCTGTTGGCCAACTAGTGCACAAATGAAAAGACCGCGCGACAGAGCAGACATGCTGTTCCATAGATAGCGGGCGCTCCTCGCCATACAATGACAGCGTCCGGATTTATCATAAGACTAGTTGATCTGTCAATGTGGTTGATAGTCTAAGTTCACAGTATAGTCGCCACACACACATTTTGTGGACGGGCGCCCATTTTTAGTTTTGGTTTATCTCTAACTCAGATGATACATACCTGAACTGGTCCTGGTGATGGTGTGCGTGGGCAAAGTGGCGGTGGGCCGCAGTTGCGCCAGGGGCTGCAAAGTCACGGGAAGTGGATAGGGCGGCAGCCGTGGGTTCGGGAACCACGCACCTTGGCCCATACCGTCTCCTACCTGTAACGACATACATAATCTGTCAAAATAAGATGCTACAAACACACCATGAAAAAATAGAACCTGTCTGTAGTGTGCAAAGTAAAGCCAATTCTTTATCAATAGGCTATTTGACACTATTAAAAATATGCTACTAAATGTGGTCATCCTATTAGGTAATAACATAAAAAAACATATTTATCTCTATTTTATCCGAAAATATTTATAGATTTTGCAAAATAAACGAAATAAATTCAAATTATTTTTTAAATTTCTTCAGCCACAAGAACGCTCTGTGATTGGCTACGCCTCGCGTGACGTCACACGCAAGTCAACATTGTTTATTGTTATACACTTTGGTACACTAGTTTACTTGGCTGTGACGTCACGCAGATCATATGGCGTCCGCCATTACAGAAACAGCGTTTTTAGCGCGAATATTGTAATTTAAATTTTAACACAATATTTTACGGAAAATACTGCAAATTTCTCAGAAATATACATGTGGTGTATTAATCATATACCAACGAATAATTTAAAACAATTTTTCAAAATCAGTCAAATAGCCTATTATCTGTTTTATGTTTATCGGAGGTACATTTTATTTCATTATTGTCTTGTCTATACTGATAGAGTGAAATAAAAAGTGGAGATACCGGGCTGCCGGCGCGCGCGGTGGCGGTGGCGTGGATGGGCAGTCCGGCGGAGCGGTGGAAGCGCGACAGGCGGTTGACGACGCGCGGCTGCGTGTGCGTGCGCACGCCGCTGGCGCCCCCGTACGGGCTTATCGCGAACACGTGCGTCGTGCCACGCAGCGTCGACACGGCCGCCCATCGCGAGTCGCTCGACACCGCTATGTCCTGACAACAAACAAAACCAACCCTACTTATACTTCCATTACAGACATCATCCTACGGTCGAATCACAGAACGCCAGAACGGACAAGAATAGGTCGCGCGGTGGTTTAAGATCGCTCAGCAAAAGCAGAAGGGGCATGCGCAGTATTCAATTCGTTATTGGTAGATCAGTCGCTCTTCACCTCCCGCACTGCGGTCGCGCGTCTCTTGTCTCTTGGGTACTGTTGCACATTGTTTTATCGTATTAGTAATACGTCATAGTGAGAAATGGAAGTAATATCACAAGGATAAAACACGATGATTTAATGAAAGGAATATCAACACTGCCAGATTATTATTATTATTATTTTCCATTTTATTGAATAGGTACATTAATATTAACTAAAATTTACTTTTGTCTTTTATTTTTCTAAAATACTAGCAAGATAAGTCACAAGCAAAAACTTGTGTTATTATATGTTAAGTTAGTAAGGTACAAAAAATACAAAATAAGAAAAAAAAAATCATTTTCCTTAGATATTTTGTGCGCAATTATACACATGCGCCGATTGCGCCCACTAGTTTCGCCGAGCGATCTTAAACCACCGCGCGACCTATAGATAATAGTGTAAGGTTGAATGTCTTATTATCTACTTGACCCTTCTGGCGTTACGAAGCCTCATTAATCTTTACATATTCTTACGTTTTAATTTAGAGCATGTTAGTCACATCAATCAAGTGCGGGAGCTTTGCGAGTATAAAAAAAAAATGAACAAGATTTAGTCATTATGTATTTGAGTAAAAATGATTTAACTAAAAGGCTACACTGACAAAATAATCCTTATAAAGAAAACATTTGAACCATCATATTATACTACTGTGAAAATGGGGAATTTAAGAGAAATTAAGAGAGATACAATGTGACATTCGCTACGACGACTTGCCTACAATGTCTACAACTAGAAAAATAAATCATTGGTAAAGTGTATGAAATTGATTCAAATTGGGGCAAGGGAAATAAAGAGGGAACAACTATATTAAGGCCAAGGAGACAACGCAAACAATGTAAACGAGTCTCCCCCTCTGTCCTTTTCCTTTACTTTCTCTCGCTTCATTTCATGGTTTAGGAAGCCTTACTGAAGACCATTGAAAGTTTGTTTACATTCTTTGCGTTGTCTCGTTGGCCTTGCTTTAGTAGCTAATATAAATTTGAAAAAAAAAAGATAATTTTAACCGTACTTGAACTTTGGCAGTGGTATCTCCTCTGTGGAGTATGTACAAGTGATGTACGGCAGCCAAACTCGGGCCACAGGGGTGAGGGTTGATTCTGAACACGTGGAAGTCGTGTCCTCTTCTGTCCGCCGTGACCAGCAACATACCACTCGCGTCGAACTTCAGAGCTATTATGGCCTCCGAGTGCGCCACGAAGTGAGCCACAATAGGGTCATATGTCTCTTCGCCATCAAGACAATCTTCATCGTTGTTTCCCTACAACATATTTAATATTACACTTCAATGTTGTGGACGTTCTCTATTAATTGTATATTTTATTTTATAATATAAAAGCATTATTTAAAAAAACTATCTTTTGCGAGCAATTTCTTCCTCGTAACCTATTTGTTACTTTGATGTATAATTTATTAACTTGATTTTGATACAAGTTTTGATCAATCTTTGTCCATTTTTCGTTTAGTAAATATTGGTTGAAGAGTAACATCCACCCTAAGAAACTTTTCTATTTGTTATATTAGTAGGATATCCCCTGTCCCGTTTTATGTTATAGGACAGGATAATTGACGCCACCGCAACCATTGTACAAATTCAGTATAAAATAAAAATGTTATTGAATAGAAAAAATCACAGTTTCATAAAAATTTATAGATAGACAAAAAATTGTTTAAAAAAATATCAAGTAAATACCTCAATATCAAGTACGGTGATGACTCCGGGCTGCTGAGAGTCAGTGTTGGGTGGTGAAGGGGACTGAGAGGTGCTCCGTCCTCCGGCCAGACTGTGAGCGACACTCTCGCCGAGCCCACGGAGCCCTTTGCTCAACGACTTGGCTGCGTGGAGTACTGTGGCTGTGTAACTGGACACGCCTTCGCCTAAAGATGGACGTGGCACTAGTTTTAATATTATAACAACATCCCATAATCATTTTAAATAAAAAAAACACAGCGACAAAAAGAACAAGAGGTGTTCAGAGAGTAAGGATGTATCACAAGCTTCTATTCTCTTACAAAAGCTTTTCTAGTTGGATAGTGTTCATTGAAAAATAACCACATACCTACAAAAATCATCCTTTTTTTTATTGGTGTCCAAATTGTCAGTGAAAAATATATCTATATACTAACATTATAAAGAGGAAAGATTTGTTTGTTTGTTTAGTTGTATTGAATAGGCTCCAAAACTCTACAGGACCGATTTGAAAAATTATTTCACTGTTGGGAAGCTATATTATCAGCGTGTAACATAGGCTATATTTTATAGTTACGCGGCGAAGCCGCCTGCAACAGCTAGTTAAAAATAAAAAGTAACAATTCGGACAAGTGTCCCAATATTTTGTGTCCGAATCGTCAGTAAGCCGCTATAAAATACCTTTATAAATAAAAAAAGAAATGGAGAGTTCAAATACATACTTTCATCTATGCAGAATGCATACTTTTTCATTGTTTAGCTTTATTAATAATAATTGACTTTTATTTAATTATTTCATTTAAAATTGTGTAGGAATAATTAAAAAGTATTGTACTTGAAAAAAAAAAAATAAAAAAAAATCTATAACATCTCATTATCATTAGGTGTTACAATACAGATTTGTGTTAATTAAATATCCGGTCAACAAACCTAAACCGTGGAGTCAATAGCTTTGATAAAGAGATAAGAATGAAATAAACAACTGGACAACACATTTGTTTATATGCAAACATAATTTTAATTGAGTTAACAATTTTCATAATTAAAATAATCATCACATTTTGATTGAATCTCTTACCTTCGCAGCCTCCACTGCTTCTCTTGGATGGGTTGAGTTTCTTGTCAGCGTAAGCCAACCAGCGATCACCAAGTGCCAACGGGTTAATGGGGACGTTCCCACCGAGTGGACACGGGCAGGGATAGCAAGTGGTCACCGATATGCGATCCTCCAACGTAGCAGCATCGAAGACGGCAAAACGTTCAGAAAAAGATATGACCACCGAACGTTTATTTGCCACCACATCCAGTATTGGATTCTTAAACTTTATACTTTTCACCTGATAATTAAAACACTTAGCATTAATTAAAAGCAGGGCACACTGCATTCATTAGTTTACTAAATTTGATTATTATAAATGTAGTGTAGTAGTGTGAATAACAATTTAAGTCATTTATTATTTTTCAATGACTCGATGCAACAAAGTTCACATTTGTTGCTTAAAGTTCACATTGAAATAAAGAAACTTATTATTAATTTTGCAGCTTGCCAAAATTTAATTAAATCTCACTAATGATTTGCTTATACTGCTGCAGGTATTAATAACAGTTTGTAACATTTAAAAGTAACAAAAAATTGTAACAATGCTAAAAAAAAAAAAAAAAAAAAAAAAAAAAAAAAAAAAAAAAAAAAAAAAAAAAAAAAAAAAAAAAAAAAAAAAAAAAAAATCAATGAAGATTGTAACATAAAATATCTATGTTTGGCACTACCTACTTACATCTTGATACTTTTTAATAAATTCCATACATGTTAAATCGAAAAAAAGCTTTTTACTTTCATTATCTTTTACTTTTACATAATCAGTATTCAAAGAAGATATTATTTGCTTTTTCTTTCTACCAGCCTTAGTAATAATGATTTCCAATAATAATAAAAATGGCTTTGTGAATCATGTTGTACATATGTTATATGTAATAATTGTAATACATTTAAAGCATATTTATACACATTGTCATATAGAAAAAAGTAAATACCTGTTCTCCACCTCTGATCGAGATGAAACTTAATGAGCAAAACGTCGGTCCAGGGCTTATTGAGTCACACAAAGCTATGAGAGGCCTCTTCGATGCAAAGCAGTCGCCGTGCTGCGGAGTGGGCAGTATACGGAGCACTCTCACTGTGCCTTGTCGCCATGACAACACCTCCTGGGCGTCCCCGTTGGGGGGAATCAACCACACTTGAACACCAGACCCATAGCCCAGGATGAGTAGCAGGGGAGACGTGTCATTGTCACCGTCTCCCTCCGAAGTGGGCTCATTGATATCTGCTGTTTCAAATCTAGCGAAACAATTATTATTATTATTTGCCATTGATCAACTATAAATACTAGATACACAGTCTCATACAAAACAAAACCCAATAAGTGGCACAATGCTTAACCTATATGTAGATATCAAGATTACAAACTATATAAGAAAAAGTCTTCAAATTTATATACAGCTTTTACAAAATGAAATTAATACAATGAGGTTGTAAGATTGTAAAACGCATCTAAAGGAAAACTGTGGCGTGTTTGCCACAGTTTTCATCAATTAGAATCAAATTTATTCATCAATTAGGTTTCGAAACTCTTATGATCGTCATTATAAATTTAAATTTAACAGGGTTTCGGAAAAAAAGCCAAGATGACGTCCCTTCCTTCTATGGTCGGCAGCGCACTTGCAGCATCTACGGTGTTGCTTGTGTATACTTGATAGTAGCCATCTACCATCAAGTGTAAAGTAAGCCTGTGTGATGATTTTAAACATTTAGAAAAATATATATCGTCATTTGCCTCAGGCAAAGCCTTGCCTTAGTCTTGTCTTCTATGTCCATGTACCAAAAAAATCCTTCAGTTTATAATTACAATATCTTTATTTTGGCTGTCAAAGAGACATTCCCTTTCGAATCTTTAATTTGTTGTTGGAATAATGTTGAAATAATTGTTTGAAACTTACCTCGCCCATTGTATGACGTCTTTAGAGTCGATGGCGGAGGATGATGACAGAGTAACGTCGTTAATGAAACCGGAGACGGTATCTATGATACTGCGGTCACTGGGTGGCTGCGAGGGCACAGTGAGTGGTCCCCCGGACCGCACGTGCCGCGGCGAATCCGCAGACATACTCTGCGCTTAATTCTAAACAACAAATCAATATCAACATATTAGGTCTACTTAAGAGACTACTTAATAATTAACCCTTTAACTGCTTGGTTTTGTAGTTGACGTGCCCCTAGTGCCTGACTTGTAATTTATTTATTTATTTATTTTTAAGAGAAAGCAACTCAATGATTTAAAATAAACATTATACAACTAGAGGAATTTGTCGTATATATCCGGCTCTGGCGAAATGGACACGAAAATAATTGTCGGATAAATCAGACTCTGGCGGCTAAAGGGTTAATAGTAGATTAATAATTAATTAATAGATTAATACTTGTCCATTAGACCATGTTTATTAAATTGAAACAATATGCACAATGTTTTATCCAGACACATAAATAATTTATTAACACTAAGAAACAATTATAAAATTAATTAACTACCTACTTCAAAAAGTATAATGGTATTGTAAGTATTCTCATACAAATTATAGTAAAACAAAACTTGAAAAAATTGGGTTGTTTTAAAACTGTTTTTTTACAAGTTAATTAATTAGCCATGCTTATAATAAATATCTACAAAATTTAATTTCGTAAATATCGTAATAAGTAAAATGTAAAATATTAACATTTTTAAAGTCCAAGGTTCCTTACTTCTGTCACCCAAGGTTACATGGTGAAATCCTCAATTTCAAAGAATAAAAATTTAATATATGTATATACATACTTAGTTATAAATAATATTAAATTTAGAAAATTATTGAGTCAATAATTTCACTAAGACTAACAAATTATTAATGTAAAAATCGATATTTGATTCCTAGAAAAAGATTTAAAAAAAATATGATCACCTGCCAAATAAACAAATGCAGATTACATAATTTAGAAACAATTATGTATCTCGGGTTTAAATTAATGTATTCGCACAAAGGATCCGTACAAAGCAATTAGGAACTGTATTGATGTTTCGAAACAGCTGGTAGCACACAAAGTAGGTGCGTATAGAATAACAAGGGGACCGAGGACAAAGGAAATCGATGCGAGTCCATCTTCCCAATCAAACGACACATACAACTAAACAATAACAGTAAATTAAATAATGAACTTTTTACTGCACTACTCACCTGGATTCAAGCAAATTCTCATTTCAAACTCATTTCGGAATAATACGTAATTGCGTCGTTTTTACACACTGGCAGTTGAAAACAATGACGTCACACAAAACAAAAATACGAACCTAAACAAACATAACAACTCCTAATTGAGCTACTTAAAACCTAAACTAATGATCATTAAATAAATATATTCGAAATAAATTAATTTATTATAGATACAATACAAAATATTCAACTATTTTTGAAAACAGATGTAAATGACATAAACCAAGCGATTACTTGTTCGTTTCGTAGATGTGTGTGATTATTGGGTGGGTGTGTGTGTTTGGTTGAATATACATGAAGACTAGAGGAGAGGAGAGGGAGGGGAGACTATTGCTGTGTTGTGTTTGTGTTTTCCTGCGCTTGGCTGGCTAGCTGCAATGATGCGCTTGTACGTGTGTGCACACAGCAAAACATCTGTTCGTTGTTTGGAAAATTACTTTGGCAAAGAACAAAAACCTTATCGCAGAAGCGAACAACTACATTCGTAACTGTTTTCAATCGTCTCCTGAATTGTAGATTCAGAATAAAACTGGGGCAAAGCTGCTGCAACAAATATATATTACAAATTATGTCGCATGAGTTAGATAGTAAATTTATACTGAATTTAATATTTATATAACAGCTGAGTATAATAGTTGACTCTATGAGGCTCCAGAGCATAGGCTAATAATCATAAAGTAAGGATATTGGTTCAAAACAATTACTCTATGGCAGCATTGTTTTGAATGTTTCATAAAATGCGTCAAAGTGTGGGTGAATTGTATTACGTTCCAAACTACGCAAATATAATAATAAAATGGTTAAATATTTATTAAACTTTTTCTTTTACCAATATTATGAATAGAACTAATCAATTAAAAAATAAAATGTATTAAAGAAACTAAGCATTTTGCGTAAAAATTGACAATCAATCAATACTGTAACCGTAAAAAGAAAAAGGGAAATCAGGAGGAATACCATACATTTTTGTTGACAATGTCTGGAAGTGTATAGTTAATTTCAATAATCTAACTACTAACTATGAACACGAAAATCTTATATTTTTATTTTATTTTACGATTGCTTCTAAAATGTCACTGTGAAATCGATTTAAATCTTTGCTGTGAAACAAAGATTAGACCCAATATTTTAATAATTGTTATAGACGACTTACGCCACCTATTGGAGGACAACGTAAAGTTGAATTACATCGACAAAATGGCGGCAAATGGAATCCATTTCAAAAACGCTTATGCACAAGTGAGTAAAATTTTCTATTAGGTATATTTTATTTGGTAAGGTCCACAGAAATGATGATGGTCTACTTTATGGTGGTCAGCTACCGTCGCCACAACATAAGCAACGCTACAGACGCTGCAGACCATAGGATAAGGGATTGGGAACGGATAGGGAAATGGGCTCTGGATCACTTACTCACACATCGAAACACACAGCACGCATGTGACGCATGCTTTTATTTCACGGGGGTGGTCCGTGGTTACTGCCGCCAGACGGGCTAACTAAATGACTGCGAAACGTAGTGTTGCCCTCCCACTTCTTTCTAGATCCAGACCAGAGAAAACTGAAAAGTTAATTTCCATATTTGACCTTGCCCGGAATCGAACCCGGGAGCCCTGGGTGAATTTTCTATAAGTAATTTCATATAGCATGATTTTAATAAAAATTGTATTTTTCCTTAATTTTGCAGCAAGCGCTCTGCGCACCAAGTCGAAATTCCATGTTAACTGGTCGCAAACCCGATACTATACGATTATACGACTTCTATAGTTACTGGCGTGATACAGTTGGCAATTTTACAACATTGCCGCAGTTTTTCAAAGAGAACGGTTACGATACTTATTCCGTTGGAAAAGTTTTCCATCCGGGAAAGAGTTCCAACTTTACAGATGACTACCCCTACAGTTGGTCACATTACCCTTATCACCCTTCCACAGATAAATATAAAGACGAAGCTGTGTGCAAAGATACGATAACAAATAAACTTCAAAGAAACCTTATTTGCCCCGTCAATGTAGAGCTGCAACCAGAGAAGACTTTACCTGACCTACAATCATTGGATTATGCTATTAATGTTTTGGAAAACAATAAAAATAACAACAAACCGTTCTTACTTGCTGTAGGTTTTCATAAACCTCATATTCCATTGAAGTTCCCTGAGGAATATTTAGGTAAGGGAAAATATATGCCTATTTAAAGCATATTTAAAAATACATTGATATAGGCACATGAAATAGTTATACCAACACATTATAAATAGTCGTTGTCCGCTTCTCCATTAACTTTTTCTAAATCACCCAAGGTTTAGTATTTACAGGAGGTAACTACTACAAAAAAAAACATGTCAGTTGTTGGACTGCACGTCAGAAACTCAGGAGTGAAAGCTTAACTTCACAAAAAAAGTTGATATACTAAAAAAAGGACTGGTCACGTTATGTCGAACATGAATGTAATTAGCAGCTGCCAACAAATCGTGAACATTGCATTAATAATGCACTATTAGCCTTTATGATTATCACTCAATCGAAAATTCAAAAATAATGAAAAAACAAAGTTCAAAATACTTGCTACAAACACTGGCTCAGCCGGCCCATGGTGGAAAAGACACAACACGACACAGCGTGGTGTAATATTTAAGTTAGATTAATTAATAAAATTGATAAATTATTGGCACTACTAGTTTTTACTTGATTTTTCTTCATAAACTTTAAAATTATTATTATTTTTTTAGACAGAATTCCTTTGAATAAAGTACGCCCACCAAAATTTCCCTACATGCCGCATAAGATGCCATTAGTTTCGTGGCATCCCTGGACCGATGTGAGAAGCAGAGACGATATCGAAAAGCTCAACGTTTCGTTTCCCTTTGGCACTATTCCACATCAATGGGCTATGAAAATAAAACAAAGTTATCATGCAGCTTCCATTTACGTGGACGACTTAATCGGTGTGTTGATAAGACACATTGACTTAAACAATACAATTGTCGTGATTACGAGTGACCATGGTATGTTTTTTTTAGAAATTTTTGACTTTTTTACTATTTTATACGATGATAGTAGACAAGCAAGGTAGTAGTAGCCTTATTGACATTATGCAATGCAGATTAAACCGTATAATTACAACCATCGTTCTTAATTTGATTCACTAGTATGAAATTCATCTACAATAGGCATTATTTGAGCATATTACTATTACACAAATATTTAAATTGACTTAAATTGACACCCTTTGCTTTTAAGGCACTTGATAAATCAAATATTTTTTACTTTTTTTTAGGATGGTCATTGGGCGAGAATGGTATGTGGGCCAAATACAGCAACTTTGATGTCGCTCTGAAAGTACCATTAATTTTTAACATACCCAAATTTCGACATAAAGCAATAACAACCCCAGTCGAACTTATAGACATATTTCCTACACTAGCCGATTTAGCAGGCCTCGCAGATACAATACCACAATGCGAATGCAATGACAAAAGAGATTTATGTTTCGAAGGAAAAAGTCTGCTGTCTCTAATTGAGGGTAGAAAGCAAAAACCGTACAAAAAATTGAGTTTAAGCCAATGCCCAAGACCTAGCGTTTACCCTCAGAAGAATTCGGATAAACCACGCTTAAAGGATATAAAAATTATGGGATACAGTGTGAGGACAAAAAGATACAGATACACCGAATGGATATCTTTCAACAGCACTTCGTTCACTAGAGATTGGAGTAAAAATTATGGCACAGAGTTGTATGATCATGTAATAGATCCGGAAGAATCTCACAATGTACATTTTAATACGAAGTATAAGCGTATAAAGCACTATTTGTCCAAATTATTATGGTCACAAGTAGAAACGTACTGTACATTCTAAAAATAAATCATAATTTTCCTAATGTGCAGGAACCTTGTCACATTAACATCCACGTGACATAATTTCCGAGTAATCACGAGATTAATTCAATCTTTCTAGGCTATAAGTAATGTAAAAAGACAGGTTTTATTTTAATAAAAATATGTAAGTAATTTACATTAGTAATTTTTATTTTAAATTTGCACAAGCTATTTTATTATTTGTACATAAAAAGTTTTTATGGATATTATAGTTAAATAAATAGTTCATGTTTTGATGTGAAATTAGTATTTTGGTTGCAAATATAAATAATAAATAAATACTACCCTAAAATGTATTCAAGTAGTGGAGTAAAAACTATTAAACCATCAAGTGGACCTCAGCCTTTCTGTCGAACTTAGCATTAAAAAAAAGTTATGGAATATTTGTATAAATAATACAATCGTTGTTTGTCTGTGCGTTTGTGTGCACGCTAATCTCAGAAACGGCTTGACCGATTTGAATGCGGTTTTCAATTATGCATTTTAGAAAGCTTCTCGTAACATTTTGATTGTTTCATTCCAACAAAAACAATAAAAAAGTTAAGCGCTATTCTTAATACTAGTTTTTTATTAATAAATATACATACAGGAATCGAAATATACATTTCATATAAATAAAATTTCATGAAAACGTATTTATTAACTACTTTTGTAAAAAGTCATCATTGACTCATTTAAAACTGCTCGTGAAAAATTCCAATTTTCTAAACTTTTCTTGAGACAATTTTTTTTCCATTTAGGCTTTCCCTAGTAAATGCGATTGTTTCATCGCTCCTTATCTTATATAACATTTATCATTTATACATAGTCTCGCGAACGGATAAAGCATCACTTGAAAATAGTCTTCAGTCTTTTAAATGTCATATTAAACTTTCCTTGTCGTCACTCACTGGTCGTCTCGAATTTTCCTCCATTTCCATTTGTTTGAATCTGGCGTAAAAGGCGCTGCTGCCTAACACTATCGCGTTGGAGGACCACCAGAGAAGGTTCTTTGACTCATTGTACCATTGGGTTGCGATGACGGTCTGTGCGCACGCTTTCGCTGTCCCCGATATGTTGTGGGTTAGTGGTGACGTCACCTTAAACCCCAACCAAACAAGAAATTTTCATTTTATTTATATACAACATACAAGGAAAACATTAATCAGCAAATCTTCCACTAAATTACTAAAACATATTGTAAGTTACAAGTCACTACAGAATATTGGAGCTGGGAGGAAACATACAAAAAGGTAAGAAGTAAACAAAAAAAAAAGAAAGCGAAAAACAAATAAATAAACTGGTCATTACAAAAAGGAGACTACACAACTATATTTTCGAGAGCTTTTTTTATTTAAGGCTTCGTTTATTTATAGGCTCCTATAGGACAACTGAAAATATCCAGATCTAGCGAGTGTTCATTATAAAATTTACAGGAAGGAATTGGATAATAGGCTCCCTTGTCATCTAAACAAACCCGTTGGATGAGTGGTTCTGCTTGCATTAATTGCTGTCTCAGGGGTCCCGGGTTCGATTCATGGCAGGGTCTACTATGGAAATGAACTTTTCAAAGTACACTCTGGTCTGGATCTGGAAAGTAGTGATAGCACACACTACGTTTCACAGTAGTTTGTCGCAGCCCGTCTGGCGGCAGTAACCAACCCCTTATAGAGAACCGCAATGAAGTAAAAGCATATGTGCTGTTGCGTTTCGGTGAGTGATTAAGGGATAACAGAGCCCATTTCCCTATCTCTTTCTAATCCCTTATCCTTAAACCTATTATGGTTGGCAGTGCAATACCCGTGGCATTATTTGTATTATAGGCGACGGTAGCCACCTACCACCAAGTGGACCGTCAGCCGGTCCTTAACCTTAACATAAAAAAGTCTAGGAAAAAAAAATTATTATCATTCTATGTCATGAAAAAATTTAACATTTTCTACTAAAAATAGGATTATAAAGTCGTTTATAGTTTTTTTTTTAATACTAGCAAGGCTTAACTTAAATCCGAAGTGACATCTGTTTAAATTTGATATAAAAATTTAAAAAAACATATTGAAAAGTACCTTAATTTGTAAAGACGTGACATATCCAATGGCGAAGCCACATAACCCTCCCACCGTCATTTGTAACCAAAAATATGTGCTATCAAAATTTTTGTAATTCCACAACACACCTAATTCTCCATTGAGCACAATCAGAGGTAGAAACAGAATCAGAGAGTAAGCGTTATTGTAGTACGACAATAACCACACTTCCTGGTTTACATATGGCAACACTTTCTTCGTATATATTGAATATAGTGACAACACTAAAGAACCTACAACTCCATATATTGTTCCTTTCAAAGAGAATGATCCTGAAAAGTAAGAAAAATCTTTTGTTTATATAACTGCCTGGTTCCGCATGTAGTGTGCTGGCTCGTCCTGTGGCATTGCTTGTGTTATAGGCGACTGTAGCCATCTACCATCAAGTGGACGTTCAGCCTGTCTGATGACCTTAAAATAAATAAAAAATAGCAATATTAAAAACATACATTTTCAAGATTGCTATTTTTTTATATAATACTAACGGTCTCGCCCGGGGTGCTTTTTTTACGTAAAAACCTTCCCTGATTATCCCTCTATCCATGAGTGAAGACAGAATTAAAATCGGTCCACCTGTTCTCGAATTTTGCACTTAGCAACACATTTAGGGATTCATTTTTATATTATAGATTTATTATTCCATGAATTAGTACACAAGTGTGGCTTATACATTATTATTGCTATTTTATCTCTGAAATAAGTTTAACCTTGTAATGAATATCCCTGAAATATGACAATAATTTCATCTTACCTAGCAAATTTTCCTGATCTACACCGAGATAGAATCCAAATATAATAAATCCACAACAGAGCATACACCGTAAAGAGGTTGTCTGTTTCAATAATATCCAACTGAGTAACACATTGAAGACAGTTGTCAATGATCTGCCAATGTAGTAGAATGCGACATCCACATACTTCAAGCATAAATTATTTGTGGCTATCATCAAGGTGAACATTATTGACAACGGTATTACCTGTAATTATTGTATATTACATACATAACAGATTAGCGACTAGACAACCTATATCTTATCAGCATTATTTTATCATTAAAATAATGCTGATAAAAAACTGATAAAATAACTGTATAACAAGTTATCTTCATAGATAACTTTTTATACAGTTATTTTATGTGTACTAATTTGCAATCATTAATTTCAACACATTATAGGTGACAGAAGCCATCTACCATCAAGTTGACCGTCACCTTTTTCATTCTTAACATAAAAAATAAATATTTTATTATGAGAAACTAAATAAAGCACTAAAGGTATGGCTCGTCCTTTGAAACTGGCAAAACACTTATGACCTTATTATAATAATTATAAAAATAAGGTTAAGTACTTTATATAAGGATCTCTAAATAATGTTAAATTTACTTTAGTTAGCATTAGGTTAGTTTTAGGTTACAGGTAAGAATTAGGTTACAACTATGTTTTGGACGCAATTTAACTTGACAGCCCACTTGGAATTATTTTTAATATCTGTACAATAAAAATTCAACCACTCAATATGAAAACTGTAAAGATTAAAAAAAAAATTTAACATTTATACCTACCTTTTTCACAACGTCAATATGCCACGGTGTTCCTTTGGGAAAATTAAATAGACCAGGAATACCTCCAGTAGAACTCAAGGTAAAGCAAATGGTAAAAGATATGCAACATTGAAACCAAGTTATAAATAAAGGAGCTTCTAGAGCCACTGACTGTCCGCTTAGCAACGATTTATTCACAAACACCGTTACTATTGATACAATCCTGAAAATAAAAGAAATTAATATATATGTGGTCGTTTAGGGATTTTTGATATCGCACCGGTAATGGTATTCCATAACCAATAAAATCTCACCAATAACAAGATACAACCACAAATATTTTGATATATCGAGAACACAAGTCTGTACTATTATTATGTTCCTTCATTGTATAAATTAGTATTTTTTAATTAGCATAAATTAAAAAATAATAAAGCAAGATTACGCGCTGGTTCGCACAATCGCAGTTCGCACCATTCACCATTCAATTCTCTCGCTTAGAGAGTACTATATTCCTTGATTCAATTTCATTCACTCAATCAAATAAAATAAGCAAAGCTCTATTTTGCCCCCTCCGGCCGGGCCTCCCCTTCCAACACAAACTTATTAATTCCCTTGTATGTAGTATTCTGTGGCTCTGCATATAGAATTCTGACATAGAGTAATTCGGAGTACGATACAAATGGGGTCTACTATTTCTTATTTTATCTGAGACTATAAAAGTTTTCTCTATTTTCTATAAAAGTTCTCTATAAAGGTTTCTATAGTATAAAATAATCGAAGTCACTACGTCAAACAGATGAACAAAACTTTCAAGTATAATTATGTTCTGTGGAATAGAAGGGGGGGGGGGGGGAGAGAAGGGAGAGGACGCTGACGTCAGTAACTTTAATTTATCCGTCGCAGTGTTTATATCATTATCAAAATTCTTATAAAATTAAAAAATAAAGCGTTATCTTAAAAAACTGTGTACACACTGTTTTATATAAAAAATGTCCTCGTCACCTGAAGCGAAAACTCCAGAAGCAGATAACACCAGTTCAAATCCCGGCATATTAGTCGAATTCATAAACAGTCCCATTAATTTGATTCTTACAGCTATTATTCTTGTGTTACTGTACAGAACTCTTAGGAACAAGTTTGGTTCTGCATCAGTTGAGCCACCGATTCCAGAACTGCCGAGAATTCGGAAAGATATGACCGCCGCTGAACTGCGTCAATACGATGGGACACAGCCCGACGGCAGAGTGTTAGTGGCTGTAAACGGTTGGATATTTGATGCAACGCGAGGACGTCGCTTTTACGGGCCCGGTGAGTGCATTTTAATGAGGCGACGTTTATAAATAGCTCGCAACTATGATTCATTTAATCAGCCTATTGTACAATATAAACTTTAAGGCGTGTGCAATATGACAAACAACGGCAAATAATCTCTTTTATTAATTGAGGCACTAATATGAATTTTTGTAAAAAATAAATTTAGACAATGATTTTAATAAATACTAATCCATACTATAGAAGTGAAAGTAACTCTGTCTGTCTCTTACCTTTTCACGCCTTAACTACTCAACCAATCAACATGAAATTTTGCATAAACATTGTTAGGGACACAGAAAAGGACATACCTTTCATTCATAAAAAAAGTACTGTTCCCGAGGAATTACATAAAAATCCAACTCCTGGCAAAACTAGAACAGCAATAAACATTAAATAATTTATTGCAAATATATTTTGTCAGCCATTATATTTTAAATTTTCTTAAGCAGACGAAGTCGCGGGCAAAAGCTAGGTTACTATTTTTTATTACTATTATAAAAACATGTTTTCTTCTATTATAATGCAATGAGCAGTGTAATTTTTTTTAAACGCCTTTTAGGTGGTCCTTATGCTGCATTCGGCGGTAAAGACGCATCAAGGGGGCTAGCGCAGTTCCGTGTGACCTCATCTGATAAGGAATATGATGATCTTAGTGATCTCAACTCTGTAGAAATGGAGTCCGTGAAGGAATGGGAAGCACAATTTAGAGGTAATTTTAACAAATTTATTAATAAATTTTTAATGCCAAAATTCGCTTTTGTAGCTTGAAAGAATTTTTAAAGTTGGTCCATTAGTTACTGAGTTTATTCATTACAAAAAAAAATACAAATCTCTCTTTGTAATATTATGTATAGATTGCATATATGAAATACTAAAGGTTGTAAGGCTATTAAATGCCATTTAAACTAAATTTTATTTATTAAAATCACATAATTAGCACATTTATATTACAAAAATATAAATGCACCAAATGCATACTAAACCTGTAGTTTCATGGTAATATGCATGAACTGAGTAAAAAACGTTAGTCAAGGTTCATAATAATATATTATATCCATAACCTTTTGAGGATCTAAACATTAATTATTGATATTCTTATCTGTATCCATTTAAATTTTTTACTGATCTAGCACATCATAAATACATATTATATTATACCAAGCTATTGGTGTGCTTAATTCATTTCTGCATTAGGATGAACTCACTGAATTTCTGAATTATGGCCACTGTCGGTCCATACAACTAAAACTTTGTAAGCTGACTGATATCATTAATATATTATCTTAAAAATATCAACATGCAAAAAAGTATATTTATTTTATTTGTAAAGTAACTAGACTGTTAAATGGACTTTGCAACATATAAAAATAAAATTATCAGTTCCACACCCATCTTGGTTTATCTAATCACAAAATGTAAATAAGCACAAAATAGCAATAAAGGTTTCAAACCTGGTTCAAAGAAGTATTCTGTGAAGCCTAAAACAAATTGTAATAAATTACAAGGATAAGTTACAATGTAAACTTTGTTTGTTGTTATGAAAAAAAAATGTAAATATTAAAGTTTTTATTTCATTTTATTTTTGTATATTCTGTAAGATAATCTAATTTGCCAATACACTAATTTTGTATCTGTAGATACAAGAGAAACCTTCTATTATTCTGTGCGCTACTACATTTTATTTAAATTTTTAGTCCTTCTTTTCCCTTATTAAAAAAGTAATAGTGACTTCCGCAATATCGACTTTAGAAAGTTTTTCCTAGGTTTCTGGCTCCATAAGAATTACTATTTTTGAACTACATATCTGACACAATCAGAATATTTCCGTTGTTATCATTTCCTATAACTTATTTAACGAAAACAATGTATACATTGTGTTATAGGCGAGCTATAGTAAAAATAAATTGTCATTTCTTTTTGTAGGTCATCCTCACTTTTTCTCTGGTAAAATAATATATCATTGTACTTCAGCTACTGATTTTACACTATCCAAATAATATCAGTAAATAAAATAATTTTTTTTTAATAACTACTCATTAAAGCGCCATCTGTGGTATTTGTATACTTGCCGAAAGATGATCCACGTCGGCGTAAAAAAAGTACCATTCGTTACTTTTCTTTATAAGCTCACATACTCCGTTGTGTGTGTGTGTGTGTGTGTGTGTGTGCGTGTGCGAGTGTGTGTGAGTGTGTATGTATGTTTAGGACAGATCTCTAACTTAGATAAAATATTGATGGCTGCATTGCATTGTGTTCTTTGTTAGTGATATAATACATTTGGACATTTCAGAAAAATACGAGCTCGTCGGCAGACTCCTGAAGCCGGGTGAAGAGCCAACGAATTACTCTGACGAGGAGACAGAAGACACCGACTGTTCAGCTAACAATTCAAGTGACAAGAAGGACAAATAGACCCGAACAGTTGTCTTAAAACATTGAATTTTGCATTTACTATGGACTATGTGAGATGAGTACTAAACAGAACATTTAAAACAAGATAATTATCCTGTCCAGATGAGTAACGCTATTTGAATTACAAATGTCTTAACTAATTTTCAAAAATGTTAAACGTGTTTTTATAATTTATAAGACATTTATCAAATTAAATATTTGTTTTAATGGCTTGGCTTCTGTGACTTAAATTTTCATGGAAGGACATTTCCCAAAGCTCTAAATTCTATTAGTTACATTATAGTGCTCATCTTGCTTAGTATGCTCCTCGCCTATTATAGTACAGGATCCGAAGACAGGTCGTACCAGATGAAAAGTATATTTTATCAATAGCTATCTATGAGAAAATAAATCGCGAATGTGTTGCCTATTTAAATATGCTCATATATTATATCCTTAATTTGAAAAAAAAAATAGCTGATATGTTGCGTCCTTCTCTATTGCACTTCACAGTACGCTCAATGCACATCATTGGTTGCTCCGATTTTCAAATTATAAATTTTACAACTTCTATATTAAATAGTAGCATCTGAAAACACGTTCATTAATTATTACTATTGCAAAACTTTGTAAAAATTTAATAATTGAAGCAATTAAAGATGTGCGAGAGAGAAGCATTGAGCGTACTGTGCAGTGCAATAGAGAAGGACGCAGCATAGCAGCTAGTTATTTATTTTATTTTAATTAAACATAATATTTTAATAGGCAATATATAATAGCAATAATATGTTTTTCGTTTGGTAAACAGATGGATGACGACCTCTCTTCGGATCTTAGACCATTATATATATTGACTGAATTGAAAATTGTTCTAAAAACAAATCCTAAAGTTCAATTTTGAATAAGAGAGAGTTGCATGTTTTTAATAAAAATGTTTATTTCACCAGTTAATAAATAGAAGCCATTATAGTAATTGACAGATTAAAATTTTTAAAAAAACAGCTAAACCATTTATTAAACACCTTTTAATAAGCAACATAATTCGTTATCGTTATTGAATTTTATTATAATAAACAATTTTCACAACATTAATTCAACTGTTAACTGGTGAAATAGATTTGAATAGACACGATAAGCGGTCTTTTATACATGTTTTGTGTTCAATTAATCAATTATAATATTGATGTTATCTTGTCCAATATATTCTAATAAAAAATTAATTAAAAAAAAAAAAACGAAACGATAGCGCTAAATGTTAAGCTTTACTCAATTTTTCAAGTACTAGTTAGTAGAGATGCAACAGTCAATTCATTTTATATACTAGCGACCCGCTCCTGACTTTGCACGGGTGTAAATTTATATTGAGGTCAATAATTGAGATAAAAACTATACTATCTTTTAAGGTTGGATCAAATTACAGATAGTTACGAAATTTGATCAAAATCGATTCAGTAGTTTCCGAGTTTATCCCGAACATACATCGTGCTTTCTCATTACTTCACTTGCTAGAGTATTTAGTCTGTGCACTTTGGTGCATTTAAAGTGCTCTGTGGAGAGCACAGATTACACGAATACATTATTAACATTCACACATAATTAATTATTACTAATTCATTCTAATTATTAAATGTGACATTATCGTAAAAAAAACTACACGTATAGTTTGCACTTCATTTTTACATATTAAATTAGTTCCTTTTTTCTATTCTACTGTAAAATATAAATCTTTAAAATAAAGTATTAGGTATGTTATTTTATATCTCTGTATATCTGGCACATTACAAAAATATCTATCTACCAACTGTATAGTATAATTATGCGTTTTATGATGCTTAGTTATACGATTAATTTCCATGGGGTTTGTCCTTAATTGCATCTCTACTAATCTAGCATCCAACTTCACACATCCTCAAGAGAGTCTTTTAAAGATTTTAATGCGCTTCGGCCATTTTCAAAACTAATCCGAATAATTGTATTCTTCTTTCGAAACCAGTTTCGATGTAAGAAAAAGACTCTGTTTTCGAAACTTGTTTCCGATAAATACCACCCGCGAAGAGGAACATAGAGTTTCAATGAAGAATAATATATTTTCTTTATTGGTAACCAGTTTCGAAATTTAAAATTCTATATTTGAACTGGTTTAACAAGTGGCTGGAGTGTTTTAATTTAATGATTTATATGAATGTAATAAAATCATATGTTCAATTCATCTGTTGCTTATTGCAGTGTTTTAAATATAATATTGATGTTTTTTTTTATATTTACATCTTCACCGAAAGACTGAGTGATGGCATATTAAGTTTTAAAGAAACTAACAAGGGATATAACAAAATTGAAGACACATTCCTAGGTTTTTTATACTTTTGAAACTGCGTTATGCGTTATGAAAATTAAGCATTTTTTTATTATATGATGTCTTTGATCGTATAATTATATTTATTTAACTTTTAATAAGTGTGGTTAATTTTAGCCGTGTTCAATTGTTGAAATTATGCAAATTGTAATTTTTATCAATTTGCATTTGTACTTTTTTTCAAACTAACGACAAAGATCTTGATTTATTTATGTGTATCTAAATTTATTGTCAATTATATTCTTGTTTAGGATTGATTAATATTTACCCACCTTTTCGGTACTTAAGTAATGTTCAGAAAGAGGTTGCGAAAAACAAACATTCATATTAATAAAAATCGTTTTAATGGATTTTTTTACCTTAGTTGATATTTAATTATTCATTGTTGTTTGTGTCCCTTGTGTGAATGAGCAAATTGTAGCGTAATGAATATAGGCATAAAAGGCAATAAGTAAAAACCTTCAAATCTATGGCTCAGGTGACGTCATAGGATACCTTTTGTGTTAAATATTATTTATTTGATGACCCCACCAAATTTCAGAGTTTGTAATTGAAAAATCTACATTTGTATAAATAAGTAGCTTTTGTCCCCGACTTCGTCCTTTCTCTTTTTCTTAGGCCTTTAAACCCCCTTCAGGGTGACAACAACAATTTCTTAAAATGACCACTTTCTAAAACGACAATTTTTTAGAATTTCAACGTCTTAAAACAACTTTTTAAAATGTCAACGTCCTAAAACTAAAAATTTTTAAATCGACAAATTCTTAAATTCCCCGGTCCGCCAGGGTATAACTTTTATATTTTGACCTTTTTGATATTTCACAACTGAGGGCCGAAATTGACACCCATTAGTAAGTTGTCATTTTCGGAAGTTGTCGTTGTCCCCTGAGGGCTTGAAACCTTCAATCATTATGGCTCACTAGGTGGTGCCCGCGACTAAAAATAAAAAGTATATAAGCAATATAAAGCTTGACCACTTGTTGCTACAACACTTTGGCCAAGCGTTAGTTATTTATTTTTTATTTTAGATGATTTCTTGGGAAAAGCACTTTTTAAATGAATGGAAGGTGCTTCTATGTCCTTTCTTGTATCGTTTGACAACGTGTATGCAAAGTTTCCCTTCAGAGCAAAATGTACAAAAAGTAAAATGAGCACCACACTCAAAATGAACAAAACGCAAAATGTGCAAAAAGCAGAATGTACAATACGCATAATGAACAAGAACACTACACGCAAAATGTACAAAAAGGCTAAATTCACACACACAAATTGCGATATAGTAATCTCTTTATTTTCAAGCTTTTCCAAAAAAAATTTGTATATTTTTTTTATAAGCAAAATCGCGTCTTCTATTTCTTCTTGCTGCATACTACTACATACTACTCTATAAACTAAAATGAATAAATTATACAAAATAAAATAACAATAAAACTATTCCACCTAAAATAGGGAGATTTTGACGTTGTGGACCTTAACGAGAAAGACTTAGTAAAAGATCTTTAAATTATAGTTATGAACAAAACTAGCGATTTGTGCGAATTTAACCTTTTTGTACATTTTGCGTATTGGATGTACATTCTGAGTTTTGCACATTTTGCGTGTGGTGTTCATTTTGCTTTTTGTAAATTTTGCTCTGAAGGGCAATTCATGATGATCCCAAGAGTTTACCTACCTTTAGTTTACCTAAGGGCGCGTACACATAGAACATCCGTTTTACAGGATCCTTTTTAACTGATCCGTCGCTACTGGAGGTAATATTCACACAGCATTTACAGGACCGATTTTAACAGATCCGACGCTACTGGAGGTAATATTCACACAGCATTTACAGGACCGATTTTAACAGATCCGACGCTACTGGACTTTCGTTCTTCAGTGTATCGCCTACTTTCTACGAGAATGGACGTTGTCGTGTTGTATTGGTACTATCGTCGTCTGCGGCGGAGGAAGCCCCGGCGTTATTGGATACATCCACTATTAAGGCAAAGATTTTGTCGTGGTGCTGTTGTGCGTCAGCTGAAAGAAGACGAATCTAAATTTTTTACTTATTTCCGAATGACGACGTCTACTTTTGATGACCTTCTTAAACGATTAGAAAAGGATTTAAAAAAGAAAGACACAAACTGGAGGAAAAGCTTGTGCCCTGAAGTAAAACTAGCGATATTTTTAAGGTAAGAACTTTAATTTTTGTTATTATCAATTAAAATTTAAAATGACAAAAAGGTTTACAAAAATGAAGATTTATTTCAAAACATAGACAGATCTGGCAAGTCTGACTCCTGGCTGAATGTAGATTCTACTGATGGCGAACCTTCTACTGATGGTGTAGAGTCAAGATGATGTGGCCTACTAAAATAACCTTGGGTGTGGTAGTGAGGAGTGCTAGAACTTTGTGAATATGGAGGCCACTCGTAGTTTGACTGACCATATCTTCTACTTTTAATATTTTGTAAAAGGTTTATCACTCCAGACTGAAATTCTAAAATTTGATCGCCATTAAGTGAAGCCAGTTGCGGCAAAATACCTTTGAAGAACGATAAATTGGGATCTTCAAACTCATTTTTACTTTTTTTTAACTGATCATTCATGTATTCAATCATTTTGGCGTCTACTTCATTCACATTTCTTTTGATTGCCTTGCGTTGCGGCGGGGCTAAATTTTGTCTTTCCTTTTGTCTGTCACTACCACTTTGTTCCGTAATCTGATCAGGTTCATCTTCGTTGTCTTTATTACTTTCTACTGTTTCCGTGATGTTGTCATTAGCAGGGACGTTCTCGTGTGTATCACCTGGGGTGACAACTTTTTTCAAAAATAACATTTGATTGTGATATTTGTAAGGCTTGGTATTTGAGGCAGCAGCTCCAGATTTCTTCAATTTCTTTTTCTCACTCAATGTTCGTATCCAGGCATCTCTAGTCGAATTCCATTTTTTTATAACATATTTTCCTGAAGCAAGTAAATAATAATATAAGATGGTTGTCAATAGCTTAGTAAGTGAAAGGCGAATAAGAAGGTAGAATAGACTTGTCAGTAATTAATTACCATATTGGTCAGTGGATAAGTCAAATTGACAGTGCAAGAACTAATCGGTCAGTAAATAATGGGAAGCAAAAAAGTATTACTAATGTTTAAATCAATTTATTTTAATTAGGTAATTTTATAATTTAGTTCAGTTCAGTTTAATTTTATTTTATTTATGTACTATATATACAGGGTGTTAGGCACGTCGACGCACAAACGGATACCATGGCTCCAGGACATGATTCTGGACCCCCCCGTGTTGGAATTTTTCGTCGGTTTTTTCCTAATTTTTTCATTTTTTTTTGGAGTTTTTTTTACTTTAGGCTCTTCATAATCGTTATTCTTACCTAACCCAATGAGATTTTTAATAAAAAAGTAATTAATTCACTACTTTCACTAAAAGTAGCAATGTAAATAAAACTAGAAATGGTGTCTTCTCAGCTGTTTATAAAAGTTCAAATGAAAGGTCATCGTACCACAGAACGATGACCTTTCATTTGAACTTTTACAAAAGTCGCGAGCCGTGCGCTTTATTCGTACCGCCTCTAGCTAAAATCTAAACAAAACGAAATAACCGATATTCGACATTAACTTAACTACTGAAGGTCGGAAATGGATTACTTAATTTTGCGTCTCTAAAAACATTTTTATGAGGCGGCAAAATATCAAAAGACGCTCCGCCAAAGGACGCCCGTCCTTTGGCGGCGCGCCGACAGAGCACGGCCCCGCCGAGCGGCGCGAACAATGAGTACAAAAACGCCGCTAACCTTCATACGAAAATGAAATTTTACAAAAAAATAAATAATCAATTTTCAACATAAATAAAAGAACATAAGGACGGAAATCTATTACTTCATTTTGCGCCACTATGAACATTTTGGATTGCGCGCGCTTTCTCAAAAGAAGCCGCTATTCTGCTTAGTCCATTATTGTTCTGTGGTCAAAGGTACGTTATCGCGCGTTGAAATCGCGGTGTTCACAATACATTGCGCGCTCGAAAATGACAATTTCTGTAACCGATCATTAGCGAGATGAATGACTTTCACAATTTGATTAGTGGCATTAAGTGTAGCCTTTTCGCGAAGTTTGCGTTATGACGTCAAAAACACCCTGTATAAGTATGAGTTTTGATTTACGACTTTGCTAATGCCATACAAAATTTGTTGGTCACTATAATATTTTATAGTTTTATAATAAAACAAGACTTATTCATCAAGCCATCTTTAATAGTCTGACCATAGAGAAGTACCTCTACGAAACATAGACATATACATAATCAGTAATAGACAAAATTAACTAAAACTAAACCCTTACAGTCACTAACGTTACTTTGTATGGGAAGTCAATATATGTGTAATAATATAGTAATTGATTAATTTATTTTTTTTAGGTATGCAGCGTCTGGGTGTACATTTCAAGAACTTTATTACGTCTTTCGTGTCGGTGTGTCAACTATAAGCAACATTATTAAGGAAGTTACACGATGCATATGGAACAACTTGAATGACGAGTTTATGCGACTTCCTACAACAGTGAGTGAATGGGAGCATATATCAAATGGATTCGACACAAAAGCAAATTTTCCCCACTGTTTAGGAGCAGTGGACGGTAAACACATCAGACTTCGAAAACCAGCAAAAAGTGGCTCAATGTACCTAAATTACAAAGACTTTTTTTCCATAATATTATTAGCGATCGTAGACTCTGACTATCGTTTTCTATATGTTAGTATTGGGTCGTATGGAAAAGAATGCGATTCATCAATATTCAAGGAGTCGACATTTTGGAAAATGATGCTAGATGGCAGTTTACAAATACCAGAACCTTGCCCATTAATAACAGGCTCAGAAACGAGAGTTCCCTACGTCATAATCGGCGATGAAGGTTTCGGTTTACACGAAAATTTAATGAGGCCATTTAGCGGGACGCATTTAGACGTAAATAAGCGAATATATAACTATCGTTTGACCAGAGCTAGACGATACGTTGAATGTGCATTTGGTATTCTTGCTAATAAGTGGAGAGTATTCCACCGGCCTCTAGACGTCAACAAAACAACAGCTATATGGATAGTTAAGGCATG
Source organism: Synanthedon andrenaeformis (assembly GCA_936446665.2). NCBI lineage: Eukaryota > Metazoa > Arthropoda > Insecta > Lepidoptera > Sesiidae > Synanthedon > Synanthedon andrenaeformis. The sequence goes on along the minus strand of OW387781.2, from coordinate 2,298,754 downwards.
TACCGTTCTACACAACTTTATACGGGAAAAAGAGGGCTTAAAGGATGGCAACACATCCGAATCTGAAGCATTTCATTTCAATAGCCTACCTGATGATGAAACGCTACGAGGTGGTCGAACTGCAAATTCAGTTCGAACGGAATTCGAAAACTATTTCGTGTCCGAATCTGGGTCAGTTTCTTGGCAGAATGAAGCTATTTAAAATAAAAAACAATGTCTCCATTACAATATAAAATAAATACTTACCAAATTCTTGTCTTTCTTTTTGTTCCATAGCTTCAAAATCCTCCTTTAGAATACCGCATATTTCGCGCCAAGCTGCGGTTTTTGCAATTTTATCTTTATAAATCTCCAGTGTTTTGTCCCAAAGAACTGGTCTACTTTCAACACAATTTATCAAAACTTCTTGCTCAACATATTTTTCAAACGCCTTGCTTGCCATGATTATGATAGCACTGGACACGTGCACTACTCTAGGAATGAAACCGGCAAATGGCGGCTGTGTGTAGCACATCGCACCCCGCGCACCCCCGTGCAAAGCCTCGTGCGGTTTCAATCCGATAAAACGGATTAGTATAGTATTACTGGATCCGGAATACTGTGTGAACTGGCTCATACAACTACATACGCTAATAACATATACGTTTAAACGGACCTGTAAAACGGATTGCTGCTTATTTTGTCGGATCAGTATTTTTTACTGGATCCGGAATACTGTATTCTGTATGAACTCGCTCATACAACTACATACGCTAATAACATATACGTTTAAACGGACCTGTAAAACGGATGTTCTATGTGTACGCGCCGTAATAGTTAAAGTGTGAAAAGGTGACACATTTATAATATCGTATTAGTATGGATTTGTTTTTGTCAGTCTGATTTTTTTATTTATAAATTATCCTAAAACAGTACTTATTTATGGATACACTATATTAATTAATGTGATTTTGAGGTTTGTTTGGTTACAAGGTAAAACTGTAAATTGACGTCACCTATATCAGCTAATATATGAAAAAGTTTATACAATTTTGTTTATTAATATTTGTTTAACTAACAGTATACTGATTCAAGATAAAATGCCTATATTGCTGAAAATATTTATTTTGTTTTATTGTTTTCACTTCACATCATTGTTATTTTGTCTTAGATGTATAGGTAAATAAGAATTCTGGTGACTGTTAAGGGATTTGTTGTAACTACAATATATTTTTGTCCTCGTTGTTTAAATTAAGCTTTGTACTTGTAGACTTATTTTTTATTATATTTGCTACTTAAAATTCTAGCTTACACCCAATTAACTTATTAATTGTTGTTGAAGCTGTTTATAATTTAACAGATTTTATCCAAGGCCTTGAATCGTTCTTTACAAAAACTAATGTTCGTATCAATTAGGCTTTATCATACATACACTGACATCACAAAATAAAATGTTACAGCTAATAGTTTTTTGTTTTTATTTTATTTTACCCAATACCTTTCTGTGTTTTCCATATTAACCCTTTAGCCGCCAGAGCCGGATATATACGACAAATTTCTCTACTTGTATAATGTTTGTTTTAAAATCATTGAGTTGCTTTCTCGTGGGGCACGACAACTACAAAACCATGCGGTTAAAAGGTTAATGAATAAATATTCATTTTTATTAGCAAAAATAAGGCAATGTTTTAATTGAAATATTTGTAAATTATATGAGCTATGAAAAAAAAATGTCTACAAATCAAATAAAATACTGAAAATATTTTTTTCGCCCCTGTTATACAGATACAAGCACAATTTGATGTATATTTTATTTTAAACGTAATTTAGGGCTAGGATTTGGTCATTTAATGTCCATTCATTTCATTTTATAGTTTATTAATGAGATATAAATTAGAGGCCTGAATTTTTTTTTACAGAAAATAAACTATAACTATTGACGTGACTTGTTGAGAAAACAATATTATTCCGAAACTATGTTAGATATGTAACTTTACAATTTAAATTTAGTTGTAAATGTAGTCACATATCTGACATAGTTACCAAGAGATTCGCCTTCCATCTAGTTCATTTGTTCGTTTTCCAGATAAAGCCAAAAGAGATACAAAAAAAATGGGATGTGGCTGTGTCATGGACACGGCCGTGTTTTACGTGAACAATAATACTCCACCTAACTTTTATACATTAATATTAATATCATCCAAACAATGAGTTATAGGAGCAGGACGAGTAAAGGTGAAAGAAGTAGCTTTATTTTTTCGTGTGCTCAGAAGTTTGTTCAATACTTTGTTTACGTTTTAATAACAATTACTTACCTATCCTCCATTCAATAGAAACATTGTAAATATGGGTTAGGAAGACCAATACCTTCCTATGGGTAACTAATTTGCAGGGTTTGTAAAAAAAAAGTAATTCTATTGTCGCTTTTACCGGTTTTATGGAGCAATAGAGACACGATGGAAATGATTCTTTTAAAATAGTAGAAATAAGCAATACGTTTCTTCTCGTTTTCAAGGGCAGACAGACAGGCAGACGGCCCACTTGATTGGAATAACACAAGCAACGCCATAGGTGCTGCAAGTGCGTTGGATTAAGAAGGGATAGGTAAATGGGCTCTGGCATCCCTACTCACTCCCCGAAACACAACAGCACAGATGCTGTTATTTCGCGGTGGTCTTCTGTAAGGGGGTGATCACTTACTACAGCCAAACGAGAATAAAGCGAACGATACCGTAAAACTCGCCAATGTCATTGCTATCCGTTCAACTGTCGCTTTCGTATCGCGTACCGTCACAAACTCATGCCTCGTTGAACCAGTCTTCGTTATTCTATTGGATCTAGAAAGCTATTTAGGTCTTTTTTATTGCATTTGTTTCAAGGGATGTCCACCCCTTTAAACAATATTCCTCTCAGAATGTTCCATGACCAGCAAACTCTAACACGGGATAAGGGTCAGCAGCGAGGGCAAAAGAAACACTGGCTTTATAATCACATAATTATATTATAAAATGATTTAATTACATAAACAGATAAGTATGATAATAATATGCCTACACTAGAAACAACTTAGGAGCGAAGGTGAACCGTATGTAATGGGATCCGTATTTACATTTGTACATTGAGCGCCCGCGAGACGAAATAAATAGAGGGAGTCGCCGCCGCCGCTAGGCGATATGTACAAGGCGGCGCGCGGCCCTTATGTACACTACAACTGCTCCACAAATTTGGTGAGCTGGTCCTGCGGCGTCATCGCGGGCAGCGCGTCCTCCCCCAGCGGGCCCTGCGCTCCCGCACCCGCCCCCGCGGACCCCACACCCCCCACGTTCCCCACGCCCGCCGACGGCCGCACCAGCACCAGCTCCGACGGCGGCGGCGCGCGCGGCGACGGCGTGCCCGGCGGCGACGCGTAGTACCGCGCGCCCAGCCGCGCGCCCTGGTACGCCGGCGCCCTCATGCCCATCATGCCCACGCCGCCCACACCGCCCACGCTCTGCTTGTACCACCCGCCCATGCCGCCGCCCACGCCGCCGGGGCTCATGCCCACGCCGCCCACGCCCGACACGCTCCCCACCTGCAACCAACGGCACAATAAAACCAACTGCACACTTTATTTTCAATATACGTAAAAAACTTCTAGGAATCTTAAAAAATATGCGTGACGAACCAAGCGTGATGGTTCACTTCAGAAAAACGTGCCTAAACAAATTTTAACTTCAAAAATGTTCTATCGAGACCAAACATGTCGAACATTACATCGGCGATGTTTGAATGCTCGTCAGTCTAAACTGTTACACGCGAATGCGCCCGGTGAGGGAACTCCTTTAGAAACAAAAAACTGTACACTGTACCTGAGTCTGCTGAGGCAATATTTGGTGCATCTGCTGGAGCCTCTGCTGCTGCGGCTGCTGTATCATGTGCTGTATTTGGGGCTGCTGTTGCACACCGCCGCTGAGGCCCAGCCCCCCGATGCCTACATTGCCCACGTTGCCCACGGGGCCAACGCCGCCCACGCCTCCCACACCTCCCACACCACCCACGCCGCCCGCTGCGTGTTGTTGATTTTGAGAATTCTGTAATACAAGAGCAGGATCAGGTCAGATCTTCTCTTCTGTATGATACGGCTAACGGGAATCTCGACTGGACTCGGACATATCTTCGAAGATTGCTCGCTTTCTAGGTTCTTATTAATTATTAACGTAATTATAAAATGGAACATGCTTGGAAAAAGTATAAAGCTATTACAGTAGAACGCCGATTATCCGAATTAATTAGGACCGGGGTCGATTCGGATAATCGGACATATGTAGACTGGTAATGAAGAAAAACGAACTGTCACACATAGAATAAACTTTTTTAAGTTTAACAAGCACAGTTCTACAATAATGCTCACTTGAACATTTTCGATCAAAGTAAGTTGCCTCGACGTTGAAGCTCGTTTCCATGCTTCAAGGCTTGCATCCTTAGAGTTCAACAATTCACGGAAGTCGCGCGACGCAAAACATGTATGTACATAGTGTACGTATAAGTATGTGTTTGTATTCTTGCGTCCCCACAAAACTTGTTTTTATTGAAAAATTACTTGGTTTTAATTTTTTATATTACACTTAGGACCGATTCGGATAATTGGCGATTCGGTTAATCGGCGTTCGGATAATCGGCACTTGTGAGCGAAGGCATTATCTATGAGGAAGCCAAAATTTATAATAAATACCCAACTCGTGTGTTTTTCAACTGTAAATTAAAAAACCTGAATGATTTCATAAATGATGGGCACTTGTGCATAGACATTGTGAAGAATACAGAAAAAGTAGTGCCATGTATACCTGTCTCTGCTTGATGAAGGCGGCCATGAGTGGGGGGTTTGACTTGAGGATCTGCAGGATCTCCTGCTGCTGGTTCTGGTTGTTGGGCGAGCGCAGTGTGGCCATCAGCTGCTGCAGCGCCTTGTGGTGCATCTGCGGCTGCGCCTGAGGACCCGCTGCGCCGCCACCGCCCACTGCACCCGCGCCTCGCTAAACACACACACGCATTCAATGACCGGCTATCGCTAATCTCGGAAAGTTGTCAACGGATTTTGTCGCTTACTGTATCGAAGGAAAATTGTCTTACAAGGTTTATATTGTCTTGTTGGTGGTAATAGTGTCGCGCGTCTGCCGCTTTCGGGAACACGGACAAATTCTTGTTGTTAATTTTTATTTGTTTGCTTTATGGTTTAAAGAAGAGGATGTGAACACAGCGGATGTTCGTTTGATTAACAACCCAAATATTAGTGATCATCTTAGCCATAGGACGTGCAGTGATGGACATAAGCTTATAAATATAAATTTCCAATAAGATAAAGTATAATATAAAGAAGTGGGTTTAAAGTCCACAGACACAGGACAACTCTTTCCATTATCTTAATCTAACGATTAGAGCTTTCATTTTTAATACATTTATAATTCGTTAATTAGTTATTGTTTTGTTAATTAATTTAATGTTTATTTTTTTTTAAATAATAATTTTCTGAACCGCTGTCGTGTATTCAGTTGTTTTAGATTTAAAATTGCAAAATATGTTACGTCGCACCCATGTTCCAGAAATGTGACGCTGATAAGGAAAAAAGGTCCCTAATTATTAATAGGAAGGAGACGTATAGGCACCTGTAACTGTTGGGTGAGCTGCGGCTGCGGCTGAGGCTGCTGCTGTTGCTGCTGAGGCGCGTGGTGGGGCAGCCGGTGGTGGGCCGCGTGGTGCAGCGGCGGTGGGGCGCGGTAGCGGGCCGCCCAGTCGCCGCCACGCGCACCCACCGCCACGCCCACACCCACGCCGCCCACGGCGCCCACACCGGGCGGGCCCATGGCGGCCTGTTTGCCGTAAGCGGGGCTCTGTTGCCTGGCCGCTTCCTCCTGCACCTGCTGCAGCGCCTTCTGCACGTTGTGCGGCACCGCGTGCGGCGCCGGCTTGGACGGCGGTGGCGACGCCAACGCCGGCGCCGGCGGCGGCGACGAGGCGCCCGTCAGCCCGCGCGTGTTCATCGCGGCCACCCTCCTCCTCAGCAGCTGTTGCTGCTGCACCCGCTGCTGCAGCTGCTGCTGCTTCAGCTTCTGCTTGATACTGCTGCAGAACGGGACGGAGCACTTGGTCTCCTGGCAGTGCTTCGCGTGGTAGCAACACAGCGCTATCAGTTGCTTGCATATCGGGCAGTCGCCCTTCGTCTTCCTCTTGCACACCTTGGTGTGCGTGACGACGCGTTTCATCTTCTGGCACGAGGGCAGGCGGCAGTTGGCGTCGCGGCACTGGCACGCGTGCACCAGCGACTGGATGCAGCGCTGGATGGACAGTTTGCGCGCCTCCTGCGGGTTCGCCTGCTTCATGTCGCCCGGCGACGAGCCCACGTCGAGGTCAAGGCCGAGCTTCTCCATCTTGTGCGGGTGGCCCTCCTTCTCGTAGCAGGTGATGCAAAGATCGAAGTCGTCGCACACGGTGCAGTGATACCTCGTCTCCACGTGCGACTTGCAGCTGTTGCACGTGTACACGAACTTGTCCTGGCCCTGGTTGTGCAGCTCGTACAGCATGCACAGCGTCGAGAAGCGAGCGCGTCTCGTCGACGAAAACTCGTAGTGGCGATCGCGCGCCATCGTCAGGAACGCGTCGCGCCCGTCCATCAGGTCACAGTTCACCAGGGGGTCCGGGTCCTGGATGGGCTGTCGTACGGAAACCGATATGAGCATAACTGCACTGTAGTAGCCTCACAATAGCACATTAAGAATGAGCATCTACCAGAGCTGTGTGATGCGAAGTTGTGAAACGGTATTGTTACCCGAAGCGTAGATGCGTAGCAGACTCTTTTGGAGCGAGAAAGGTGAGGTGTAGTAAGGTGAAGTGAAGCAGAGTACACTGCCTCACACACATCCCTTGTTCACAATGTATGTAAAAAAATCTCGCTCCACTAAAGCCACCAGAGTCCATTTTTTCCTTACTCACGACCCAGCTTCCTCACACAGCTCTAATGGATGCTCACCCTTATTGCCACGCCCGCAGAAATTGTTACTTTAGTCCAAAAATAATTATATAAATGTTATCTGACTAATAGGATATGATCAGTCAAAAAAATTAAACTTTACTAGAGGTAATGATTGACAATAATGAGTCTTACCGCTAAGCTGGCCGCGGACTGTGCGGAATGTAGCCTAATGACGAAGAACACTTCCTTGTGCTTCTCCATGGTGGCGAATATCTTCGCACTGAGATCGCTGCCTTGCTGGTGGTCGCTCTGCTTCTTGTTGTTCTTCCTTTGGGCGGCCTTCGACTTGTTCGACTTCTTCGCCTTCTTCTGGCCCTTCTTCTTGCCATCGGGGCCTTGTTCGCTCTCTTCCGTCGATTGAAATATCTACACCAAGTTTTTACATTAATCTGATGATTCATCACATTTATTAGATAAAATTAATTAAAATATATCAACAAAATTGCCAACTATCGCAAATACTAACAATCCAATCGAATTTCCACTGGGAAACAAACGATGGGACGTAAATAATAATGGAATGAAGAAAGAAGAAGAGCTAAGGTTTTCATATCAATATATGGACAGAAATGGATGAGGAAGGCAAGAGACACGCAGTTATGGAAGAAATGTGGGGAGGTCTACGTCGATGAGGCGACTACATAAAATTACCTAAACTAATTCATGAAAATTAAAAAAATATATACATATATACAGGGTGGAAAGATAAGTCGGGCCCTGGAGGGAAACTACCTTAAATCTTTTACATTTACATGTTAGCTCATTTTACATAAAGGAAACATTCCTTTATTTTTAAAAAGAAACAAAACTGCATTCAAAGATTTTCTAAAACTCGCTTGGCTCGCCCGGGACTCGAACCAACTAAAATTAAAAAAAAACAAACACTCACTATTTTATTATACTAATCGATAGGATTATTATTCAGGATAAAATTTCTCTAACAAACATTTGGTCTTAAAAATAAAAATGATCGTAAAATCTAACATTAACTTTATTTTGTTAACAATTTGTTATACTTAAATTATTTAACTGATAAATTGTTCGAAATGAGCCCCCTCGTTCCGGATACACAAATTTAGTCTCCGTTGAAATTCATTTTTTGTAGCCTTCAGCAAAGTGTTGTGGTGTATGCCCCTAATAACATTTTTTTCAAACAAGGCCCCCAACGAGGCAGGCATCAAATTAAAACACGTTGTTCAGAATAATTGGCACTAGGCGGATGCTGCCGCAATTATAGGAGGCTCAACATGCACCAGTAAGAGCTCCAAGCAACATCTAAATCTAAATCTAATCTAAATCTATACCTAAATCTAATCTAATCTAAACTATAATACTAATGATAATAAAAAAAAAATTAAAATAATTGAAATAAATAATAATAAAAATGTCACATTACATGTCACATTTTCTACAACCCTTAGCTCTTGCACGGTGTCATAACAGGTTTCATAAATAACATTTTTTACATTACGTTCATTAAAGAACTTGTGTACTAAATAAGTATTCTTTATGGATATCTTGTGCGACAGACGAGAGTAAGACCAAATGTTAGAGAAATTTTATCCTGAATAATAATCCTATCGATTAGTATAATAAAATAGTGTTTGTTTTTTTTAATTTTAGTTGGTTCGAGTCCCGGGCGAGCCAAGCGAGTTTTAGAAAATCTTTGAATGCAGTTTTGTTTCTTTTTAAAAATAAAGGAATGTTTCCTTTATGTAAAATGAGCTAACTTAAGGATTTAAGGTAGTTTCCCTCCAGGGCCCGACTTATCTTTCCACCCTGTATACACGAAACTTTTTAATTTTATATATTAAAGTTTAGTAATTAGTAATATCTGTTTAAGCAAGGATTTTAAATATATTATGCTTTTAAACTGCATATTAAATAGTTTACTTTCGTTATTTTATTTTTTTATGTAAACATTATGACATGACCCAATTTATTTACTGACCATAGCATTGCATTCCATTGAGGTGCTAAGAAATTTGTGACTACTTATACACATAAGTATATGAAATACCCAAATGTATGTAAAATAAATGAGTTATTACTGACCACTGCTTCCGCTGCCTCGGCTTGCTTTCTCTTCTCCTCCTCTTCCTGGTCCAACTCCTTAATGGATTCCTCCAGAACGTTGGGCCAGAAATCACCTTCGAAGTAGGGCAACTCCGCCGCGGACGAGATGCTATCCTCTATCGCTTGTTTCAATATGTCCTTATAGTCTAAAATTATCCTCTCTATTATACCCTTGTCTAACATTTTCTTATACCATTCCTGTAGCCTTTTGGGCTTGGGTATTTTCTGTTCGGGCGGATGACAGTGGAAGATGTAGTCGTCCCCCTCGGAAGGGGGACAGGCCCAGATGTGGGCCATCGTGTAGCCCAGCTGCTTAGCGTAGTCCAAGTATCCTAACAATATCTCGTGGTACACCGCCGTTCTGTACAGTCGCGGTTGAAAAAAGTGTACCGAGTCCAAATATGCTATATATACACGCCGCGTGTTCGGCGACGGACTTTCACTACCGTATTCCTGCGAACACCAAATAGCTTTGTTACAGTACAGCTTTGTACCATCATGATTATGTCAACAAAAAATAAAGTGTGCTTCTTAGGTTCATTTTAAACTTATCATCTAAAATAAAATAAAAACTAACGCCTGTCCCAAGTGTAATAGCAATGCAGATGTCGGGCGTTATATTGCTAATATAATTTTTATTTTTCAACGCAGACGATGTCGCGGGCACCAGCTAGTTTTCTATATTTTTAGACGATCCCTAGGGAACCTAACGTTTGTTAATAGATACGTTAAACTACGATTTACTTAGCGAACAGTATATTTACCTGTACATGCATTCCAAAGAAGCAAATATCAGTGCCGTCGACCTCTTCGAAGGCGAACAGCGCTTTTGCTCTGTATGGGAATTCAGCGCACAACTCCCCAGACTCCACGAAACGAGATCTCATGCCTGGCTTCACTTCCACCATCTAAGACCACATTATCATTTTAATTATTATATGTACACAATTGGTGTTGACTGAGCAAAGGTTGAATGTCGTTTTGTTAAATTGAATAATGATTATGACTTACCTTATCGGAAGATGCGACGACCCTGATATGTACTTCGCCGGCCCCTGCCTCCTTTTTCTTGAGGAAATTATTAACTCTTGTCTCTATATAAATGCCGAGTTTGGAGGTGGGCAGTTTCTTGGCGCAAAATTTGTTCTCTTTCCGTTTGGCCCCTTTCTTCTTCAAACAATTATCACAGCAGAAGCCTTGAGGCCAGATGTGGTCGAGGTGCAGCACGCAAATCTGATGCTGCTTCCTGCCACAGTCGATGCACGGCACGAACGGTTCTTGTTCCAGATGATCGTTTTTCATCTCTTTGAATTGATCCTTTTTTATTGCTCTGCAAATTTACATTGTAACATTCTAGTTTGGAGTTCAGTCGACAAAATTTCAACATTATCTAGGCTAGGAGATAATCAATTTTTAAAAATCAAATCGTTCTCGGCAAATATATTAAATTTTCATTAACCTTTTCTCTTAATAGAATTGCAAAAAAGGTGTTTTTTTTTATGAAAAATGTATGTAATGTGACCTGTTTTAAAAGAATCACCTACAAACTACTAAATATTTACTACTTGGCCTGCAGTTTCCAACATAAATTTGCTTTACAATGCAATGAGAATTACAATAATGTAAATAGTATATGCCTGTGACAATCCCAAAGCAAAGTGAATCTTACAATCATGATTAGTGGCTTGGACTTCCAAATTCTAAGATCATTGAAATTAATGGTCACTAAATTTGGTATCATATAACTTTAGTGTGACACATAACAAGGACCACTCAAACTTACACTTATTTACTTATTTGCAAATAATTAATGCATTAAAAACGTTTTATATTTGTATTAAAGCGTGTTCCCAAAATGATAAATTAATCATAATGAAAATATTATTATAACATTTGTCATATTTTTATAATATTATTTATTGTCCAAGAAAAATTCAGATTGATTTTATTGAGATTTTATATGAAAAAAAAAAATAGCTAAAATATAGCTACAGCACGTCAATGCGAATTTAAAACGGATAAAAAACACTCAGATAAAATGTTTTATTAATGCAGCCAGAGATCAACAACAGCTGTCTGCTGTTTTTTTTATTACCAACTTATTATTATTATTTTATTTAAAAGAGACTTTAAAAGTTATTAAACTTAAATATTTCAGTGTCAGAACACATTTTGTCTTAGACTGAAATGCAGACCGAAAGCTATAGAAGAGCACCATGAAATAAAGCCACTTGTGCTTTTTAATTTCAGTATGTAACCGAGGTAAGCCAACTCCGCTAGAACTACTCTTTAGTTTAATTTAATTTTTTTTAATTATAACATAATGACATTTCTACAGACAGACAGACATCTTACAATCAGTGCGTTTGTGTATCGGTTATGGTTATTGAGTAAGGGATTTCGGAGCCGATTCTCCCTTATCCTCTCAATCCCGCTGTAGTCGATGTGACGCTACCCATCATCAGCTGGATCATAACATAAGCCTACCTGCCGACCTTTGTATACTGTTTTGGCTGCCTGTCTGCGACGCTTAATATGTTAAGCTAATAAATGTTAAAACTTACGTTTGTGGCTGCAGAGGGTCATCGCCGAGCGTGACGGTGTCGCCCTGGATGTCGTTGAAGCACTTCTGGCAGAAGGTGTATCTATCGGAGACAACCCCATACGCTTTCAAACTGCTCTCATACACATTGACACAGCGGACGCGAAGCGTGAGGTGTGAGGGCAAATGAGAAATTAGTGAGCGAACCAATATGGGTTAGGTGAGTGTGTGCGAATCAACTTAAACGTATTTCAATAGCGAGAAGAACGATGACTAAATTATGCAAATTAAAATCTCAAACAATTTTGTCAGTCTGTTTTTTTTTAAAGTATTATTTTACGACCATGGAAATAGTGCTTCACATTTATTATAGATTTACATTAAAAATTGGTTATTTTCATAGGAAACGGAATTAAAGCATATTACTGATATAAACTCGAGTCAAGTGTAGCGACAAATTATTAAATCCAAACTGCCTTCAAATCAAAGTCCAATAACAGAAATATCTGAGGATTTTAGTCATTGTTCTTTTTGTATGAAGCTATTACATTTAGAAATTTTACGCCATTTAGAAAAAATCACAAAAACACAGACAAAGTGGTTTACTCTTAGGTATAAAAATAAATACAAAACACAACAGACAGAATATCATAATTTATGATCTCTGTGATAAAAAAGAGAGTTAAATTATAACCTTTTTTTTAAATATAATAGTGGAGTGGAAAATACTGAAATAGAACATAAATAAAAATAAAAAAACAACAAGACAACAAGCATTTTAATTCTTGATTTCTTGATTATCTCAAAAATCTGATATCTGTCAGAATATGTTTTGAGTTCGTATTAATAGCAGTAATCAAATTGATTTTCTTTTTTCGAAATGGCGGAAAGTCATGCACTAACATTTTATATATTAGCCTTTGTTTATTTTTCAATGAAATTTCAATCACTGAAATCCCGGGTAATGTGTGCTTTCTTTTTAAATTAGCTGCACATTGAAATATATATAAAAAATATCAAGTATTCCAGTTCAAGTGGGTTTGCCATCCTTGCCACTGTGAAGTCATTGGAAAATCAGTACCCTGAACACTTTTTATTAGTATATTTGGGTTTATTTAAAATGACACAATATTATTAGTATTTATGATATTTATTTGCAACAAAAAATCATACATGAAAATTGTACGACCTTTCGTACATGAATTAACAGAGAAGTCAGGATGAAAAGTATGTTAACGAAATTAACTTATTAAGCAGATGGAACTATCCACAAGGAAACACGTAGGAGTGTTTTTCTCTGATTTTAATTAGGTTAATAAGGAAATTATATTTAAATAAGCGCACGTTGGTACTCTTGCTGCGTGAGAATAAGTAAATTAAGACTAGATAAATTGTTATAATAAAATTCACGATTAACGTGGAAACGTAACAATAAGAGAGTAAGAAATATGTATATAAAGAAAAAGTCAAGTTGACTATATCTTACGAAAGTTAGTAGTCTTCTTAGATGAGTCTGCAAGTTACTCTGGGTCACTCAACTGACATACTAATTGTTAAAGTTGTGTTAGTTATAAGTGCCACGTCAACAAACGGACTAAATGACTCGACAATTAGATAAAACTTCTATGTAAGGGACTTAAAACTCCTTACAAAAATCATAAAAAAGTGATTGAAGTTTCATTCATTATAATATAGTTCAGTCTATGGATGTTCATCATAAAATTATATCAAATGAAAAAGAACCAGAGATGACAAATAAAAGGAAAAATATGTTACAATTAAAAAATTAAAGCAATTTAAAAGAATATTAAACTAGAAAGTTGGTAATTTTGTGAAACGCAAAGGAGTGAGGACTAGTTATTGTTTTTTTTTTTTTTTTTCATGATAATAATAAATTCATAATTCCACAAGAAAAAGAAAAAAGACACGAAACTGTATTTTGTAAACAATCTATTTAACTCTTAAGGAGCATTCAGTATCATTTTACAAAACTTGCATTGTTCATAGACATGGAAATGTTATTTAGAGAGATCACATTACCAATGTGCATTCATCAAATCGTTTAAATTCAAAGGGATAATATAACAAATATTTTGCCTCCTCAGTACTTAAAATATGGTTTGTAATTTTAACATTTTAAAATCTTGTATCATATAAAAATATATAATATGCAAAATCTCGAAAATTGTGTGCTTAAATATGCTTAAAATTATTTCTCAATAATAATCAAATCAATAAATAAATCATAATCAAGTTTATAATAACTAAGTGTGAGACGATCATCTCGGGTTCTTTTAAATGTTACAAAGGCAGTATAATAATTTTTAAGGGAAATTAGTGCAAGGGAGTAAATTATTACAAAAGTAAAAGGTTAAGCAATTCTTTAGAGAAAAAAATGCAGATCAAATAAAAATTTGCTATATATCTGCCCTTCCAAGAGGCCAATAAGGAAGTGTTATTATATGAAAACTATTTGTTTATCCCTAAATTTTTTAAAGAACAGTCAGTTTTTACATATTGATGGACCTATATATAAATAGATATATACAAAGCAAAACAGGCACAGACTTTTTTATTTAATTTTTTGTGAGCTTTTTTAATTTCTACTGACGACAAGTCATTACTTAAGTCATCAGTAGAAACTAAATTTTTTTATTCATAATAAAATTTGGAAACACTTATTTTCACCACCTTTCAAATGTTTTTGATAGAATTTTGACCAGTTGGTTCTCACGATATTATATAGCAAAATTTTTCTTTGTTCGGCATTTTCATGCAAAATTGAGTTGCTTTAAGCACTATATAAAAGTATTTAAAATAGCATAAGTAGATATGATAAGAGTCCAATACTAGCAATGTTTTTTTTTTCAATCTCGAGGTTTTATATAAGTTACTTTGTAATTGTAAAGTAAGTTTGGTATCTAATTATCTAAATATGAAATCTTTTAAATATTTTACAATTATTGAGGAACTGTTGTATGCAAATGTATGACTTGAGTTGGAATGAATGTAAATCAATTTGTATAATATTATGAAGTAAAATGTATGAAATCTCTTGAAATTCTACCTTTAGAACTTTAAGACCATTCATAATAAAACTTAAAAGCTCTGTCATTATTATCAAATACTACTTTAGCAAATGGTGTCGTCTTTCATTATTTAGCAAATATAATTTTTTGACTAAAAAAAAGATTTTAAACGATAGATTTCACAGTATAATATCGCGTATTTATTAATTATTTTAAAAAGCATTTCAAGCACTTCAAGCAAACATCACTTTAGAATCCATTTTGAAGAGTAATTTTTGAATGTGGGACCTTTTTTCAACGTGTGATTAGGTAGAGTACTAACCTGTTTTGGTAGCTGAAGTACTTGGCGTCCCTGGGTATGGTGCAGAGCTGTTTGCCATAACAGCAGAGCACTTGAGGATTGAAGGTGTATTTGCGTCCGCAGCAGTAGCCCAGGCTTTGCATCACCGGATCAATCTCCTGCTCAAATACCTCCGACAGCTGCACACAAATACAACACATTCTCTTATCAACCACTTGGCTGCTTTACATATTTCCCAATACCTCTGTTATAACTTTCTTCTTACATTTGATTGTATTTTCGAAACAAAAAATAACTGACTTATGTTGTAACACTCACAGCTGCAAGCTAACTTGCATTTTGCAGTCTCACAGCTTATCTGTCTGCAATTATGGACCCCTTACAAAATACCACTGTGAAATAACTGCAAGTGGGGTATTGTGATTCAGTGCGCTAGTAACACTATAGAGAATCACTTTACCCCTCATTGTGCCATTTGAGTGCCCCTAGTAGCAACACTAAGATTTACAGTACAAGTTTGCATTCACAAGACAGTATAGCATATAAAATGAAGCAATAAATATTGCCCATGCTCACCTTGGTGCAGTATCTGTAAACGCGCGAGTTCTTCCTGTTGTAGAGCCATGCGTTTTCAAACATAAGCCAAACGTCGTCCACATATTCCCAAGGGTCACGGTACTCGCCCCTGTCCAGCTTCATCTTGATGGTGGACAGGTCTATGGGCTTCACGACGATGTCAAAGTAGTCCGGAATGCCCAACGCCTGTGCGTCCACCGGCTGGCGGAAAGGTAAAGACTCGGGGTCCTGGCGGAAGAGCTTCTCAAGCGTGGGCATCAGGGCTTGCCTCAACTCCTCCGGCTTGAAGACGAAGGTGGGTCGCGACCGATCGCCGTTGGGATCTGTGCTGCCGCTAGGCTCCACAGGTTCCTCTTTCACCTCTTGTTTCACCACCACAGGCTGTCAAATACATTACTTAAGGTATACTTCTACCCAAAAAGTGTAGTTTTATGCTATTTTTAGTTTTGGTAAAATTATTTTATATACATTTTTACAGAATTTGATGATTGGATTTTGATACGGATTTCACAAAAGGAAAGAAGGATAAATAAGGAAGTCTTGTTAGTATAATATATTTATGCATCCGTTTGAAGCTGGAGGTGTATAGATAGAGTATGTAATAAAGAACATTTATATTTTATTTTAAAACAAATTTAGCAAATACCTTAAAATCTGGTTGCTCCATTGGCTCCTTGTCGGTGATGGTCTCGTCCCTCATGCCTTTGCCTCCGCAATCCTCGTCCGGCTCCTCCTTGATCCTGAGCTCGTCCGGCTCCTGCTTTATCCTATCGGGAGGAGGGCTATCGTCCGCTGCGGCGGCAGCATTGAGCGCCGCCATTTGAGCGGAGACCGACGACGCGGCGGGGCGCGGGTCGGGGGCGGGGCTGGGGTGCGGCAAGGGGGTGGCGGGAGTGTGCGCTCCCCCGGGCGACGCCACCGCCCCTTCGCTGCGAAACGCCTGGTGGTTCACAAACGGACTCGCGACCGGCCCGGACAGTCGCGCTTTACTGTCGGTGCTGGGGGAGGGCATCGCCGCCGGCCCGTTGCTGTGCAGTTGCGCGTACTGCGGCGCGGGCGCCGGTGACGTCATCGGCCCGAACGGCGACATTCCCGGTTGACTGACCACGCTGCCCACTCCGACGCTCCCGCCGTTCGGCGTGGGGGGCATCTGGTTCGGACTGGGCCCGGGCGGAATCACGAGATTAGTCTGAAACGACATTCGGTTCGCAGACATACCGAGGCTCATTCCCGGGGAGGGTATCCTCATGCCAGGCAGCGCGGGCTGAGGGGCCATGGGGGGCCTCGACAAGCCGGCCACCGCGTTGGGCGCCGCTTGTCGAACGTTACTCATCACACCCCCGCCCGACATCACGTTCACGGATTGTTGTTGCTGCAGCTGATTCTGCTGCTGTTGTAATTGGCTCTGCTGTTGCAATTGGTTCTGTTGGGCTTGCTGTTGCAATTGCTGCTCCTTTCTCTTCTGTCTCTTCTCCTCCAACTCTTTTTGTATTTTATAGATTTTCTCCGCAAGTAGATGGTAGTATTCGGATCGTGTACTGGCCATTTCATACATGTCGCCCTCTACTTTTCTCGCATAAGCAACTAAATTATGCATTCTTTTGTCTAACATAGCACTCGGGTCTGGCGTGGGGAAGATAGCTTGAACTCTGTACACAAATTAAAAAAAAATGTTTATAATCGACATTTATAATCGAAATTAAAAAATAACAAGTGGACGCAAAGTATACATACAATTTATGAACCAGGTGGTTTCTGAGATCAGCGGTAATGGATTGGTGCCATTCCTTCGTACCAGATACAGGATTAGCGGTTACAGGCCCCCCAGGAAGTTGCAACGTACTTGTACCCATCTGTAAACAAAGATTGCCGAATGGTCACTTTCAGATCTTAAACTTTCGAGATGCCATCGTTAAATAGAGATCCAAACTCACCAATTGTTGCTGCTGCTGTTGTTGCTGCAAATCAGCCTGGGTCTGCGAGAACAACTGCTGCATCGTATTAGGTTGCGACTGTTGTGGAACCACATCCGCTAAGCCAGGGGGTCGAACCATCCGCGTTAGGGGGGCCCTGGGGAACCCCCCGACTAAGCCCGCGTTGGATACAGACGTAGGACAAGCGATACCTAATGCTTCGTAAGCTCGTTTCATATCTGCACCCTGAGTGTTGGGTACCGTTGGGGCGGCTGGTGCGGGCGCCGTGGTACCCATTGGTCCTATAGGAGTGGGACCTCCTACACCCGCGGTGCCCACCCCTGTCGTTGTATGCGTCACTGTCGCTGCTGAAAACGATGTTGCATTAGTAGATATCGTCAATTCATTGGAAACGCCTAGGCATTATATTATTACAATGCTTACAACATGTCTTAAATAGGGATACAATGCTGTAAATATTTAAAATTAGTATTGCTTTCCTTCCTTTGGCCAAATCTCAAAATTAAATAATGTGCACTTGTGCACTGTTGGTTATTTAAACTCGTTTAAATGTAGACTATATTTATCGTTTAATCAAAAATCTACAAGATGGCGTTACTTCTTGGCAAACCTATTATCAAATATAGCATACAACAGCAAATCAAACCGAGTGGGTTTACTTCTTGGCAATATAGTGTAAAAATATATTATTTAAAGACTTACTGTTCATATTGTTTGCTGTTCTAGTCCTGTCTGCTTGTTTAAGTGGTAAGCAAACAGGACAGTCATTCTTATTGCAATGTTTCCAATGGTTGATAATTTGTCTGGACGATGAACAGTGTGGAACTGTACAATTCTTGCCAGCCTGAAAGAAAAAACATTGTAAGTACTACTTGTCTAAAAAAATATATAATATAACAAGCAAAATCTCTGTTTAAAGCCAGGTTGGATCAGGGCAAGCTCATTTTGAGTGGACTTGGTTGGATATAGTGTAGAATCTGTGTTTGACTTGGGCATTGTTGTGAAAAATTCACTTATACATAAAAGAAGTGAGACAGATAGAAGTGGCGATTTCGAGTGGACCAGAATACTATCTGGTCTTGGAACAGTAGTTTTTAATACTTCTGTTTTGATTACTGTATAAGCAAATAAATTTAAAATTTCTAGTCAAATATATTATAGAATGTTGAAATAATCAGTACTGTGTGAACAGTAGTAGTACTACCTGTCCTTTCAGTAGTATAATCAGAGGCCTATGAAAGTCGAATATTTTAGGGGTTGTCCATTAATCACGTGATGTTTTTAGCAACTTTTTTTAAACCCCCCCCCCCCCCCGTGCTAAAGACACACACCCCCCCCCCCCCCCTCCCCTACCCAAGATATTGTGTATATTAAAATATCTTAAAATATTAGATTATAATCTTTAAATACAGGTAAATATAATCTAATTTAATTCTGGAAAATTAAGGACCGTGATAAAAATGCCATTATGTTTGCAGGTTGTTTTTAATTGGCATAAAAATTAAATAGTAATCACGGGTATTTATTTTTTGTACGTTTGACGAAAAATAAATACATGTGATATTTTGTGATTTTTTGCCGAACCCCCCTCCCCCCTTTTC
Organism: Synanthedon andrenaeformis; assembly: GCA_936446665.2. NCBI lineage: Eukaryota > Metazoa > Arthropoda > Insecta > Lepidoptera > Sesiidae > Synanthedon > Synanthedon andrenaeformis. The sequence goes on along the minus strand of OW387781.2, from coordinate 2,279,710 downwards.
GAGCCTCACGTGATTAATGGACGATCCCTTAAGGACAATTTTATCATTTATTAACTTTTTACTTTAGTACTGAGTATTATTCAAGAAACAAAATATGCATACTATTATACATAAGAAAAATCGCTGCTTTAGTTATATACCTGACAAGACATCATATGATTTAACACCCCCTTCATAGTTTTACAATGCGGTAAACTGCATTGTCTTGTTTCTCCATTGGATTGAGTTTCTCTTCTTTGACATTTATGCGCATGCAACAGCAACACGAGTTGTTGCTGTATTAACTTTCTTTTCTCGGGGTCTGCGATGGATCCCGAGGGAGGAGCTTGAGGTACGCCTGGCTGTCCAGTGGCGGACTGGGTTGCCGCTTGCGGTTGAGATTGTCCTCCGGCCGGTACTCCGGGGGTTTGCGGGGATGGAGCTGGTGGTACCGCTTGGGCCGCTCCGCCACCACCTGAATCCCCGGGGGGTCCAAATCTTACCCCGGGCGGCCTTTGCGCGGGAGGGACGGCCGGGCCCTGAGGAGATTGGCCGTACGCTGGATGGTACGGAGTTAAGGGGTGTCCGCCGCCGCCGGGCGCCTGCATTCGAGGATGGTGCTGGAGCGCATTTCTCATTGTGGGGGCTATTGCTGCTACTCTACCAGCTAATGGTCCATTTTGCATCGCCTGAAACATTTTTTTTTCATAACATTTCATAGATATGACACATGACATTAGATAAAGAAAAAAAAAAAGGAAAAAATTATACTAATATCATAAATTCGAAAGCAGCTTCACGATTACTGAACCAATTTTGATCAAATTTAGTATAAAAATAATGTGCCATTGTTACCTGTGCATGTGGATGATGTGGTGGCGCCGGGTGATGGTTGTTGCCCATCAGTGTGGGCAATTGTTTGTTGACATTGTTTATGATTCCACCGCCCAGCATTCCCGCACCCGCCATATTGCTATTTGTAACTATCATATTACCGCCGACGTTCGGTACATTCATACCACCTACAAAAAGCCACTCGTTTTACAAGACATATTTTGAAAACCTTCATTTTTTAAAGATTGATATTTATAATTTAATTATATATTATAGTTATTAGGTAATAGTACTTATATTAATTTATCTAGACAAGTAACAGAAATCAACAGACATGAAAGTAAATAATTATACATTTTGAGAACACAGTTTTAGTTTTGTGTGGACAAATTATATATGAAGCCTTAATAATAAATAATAAATATAAAAACTAACCTTGAATTGAGCTCATAGGCATGGTCGAATGCAGTTGATTTGGATGACTTGTATTTGGCATTAATTGTGGGTGCATGCCACCCATTAGTTCCTTAGATACAGACACGTTTGGAGGTGACTGTAAGTTAGGACTCTTACTTCCTAAACTACTCAATGCTAAAGGATTGTTGTGGCCTACTAAGCCACCTTTGTTGCCCTGTTGAAAGACCAACAAACGACATACATTATTAGTATAAAATTCAATTTAATATTCTTATTTCTAATAGGCTAAACTAATGTATCACATTTAAATTATACAATAATGCTCTTTCTAAAATGCAGATTGAAATATTTAAAACTTAATCATTAGAACATAACATATTTTAAATTATGTTTTTCTTTTCATTTCAGAGAAAAATGACATGAAATAATGGACTTTTTGGACAACATATTATTAATGGTTTAATTTAATTAAAATTAAAATACTATCATACAAATGTCATCAGCCCCAGATACTTACTTGTTGTATAAGGTGGTTGTTAATTCTCATAGCAGCTGTTGGATCATCTCCATTGAGCTGCTGCTGCGGGGCTAACTGCCCTCCAGGGCCTGGCCCCTGTGCAGGGGGCTTCGGACCCGGGACTCCAGGCTCGGGGATGTGTTCTCCATAGGATACTCCCATTAACTCATCAGGGAGATCCTTCTCCAAATCAAACATGTCCAAATTGGAGAAACCATCCACTGCAAAGACAGAAACATAATTTAAAGTATTTTAAAAGAACACTTAGATTTCAGACCCATACCCTAATCTATTTATTTATCTTCCATCTAACTCAATTCTCTACCTAATGTCCTTTTGTGTAGGTTAGTGGTAGTAGATTTAAGGTTCATAATATTTTTTTATTTTATTTCAGGTTTTTTTTTAAAGACTAACAAACTCTATCTAGACTGATAACCAACCCATTGCCAAACTGTAGTTATTAAAGACATATCCTTTAACTTTATGAGACTAAGCTCTTTACACATAGTAGATGATGGAGAACAAATTATGCAGTGACTTTTAAGTTTGTAAATTAAATTTATGTTGTGTCGAAATTACCTAATTTTTGAGGCTCAAAACAATAAAATGCTAAACACCATCTTGATATTCTATAATTTTTGCATTTTAAATATTCTATTTTTTGTGCTAAAGTTTAAATGTTTAAATTTATTTCAACACTTTTCAAAAAGTCTCAAAGGGGGATTCAATGTAAAATTAGTATTATAATGTACAAAAAAATATGTTTATTTTTACTAATGCCTGTAGAAGATTTTGTAGAATTTATTAAACTAGCTGTTGCACGCGGCTTTAACTTTATAAAATATAGCCTATGTTACTCGCTGATAACATAGCTTCCTAACAGTGAGAGAATTTTTCAAATCGGTCCAGTAGTTTCAGAGCCCATTCAATGCAAACAAACAAACAATCAAATCTTTCCTCTTTATAATATTATATTATAAATTATACATATTGTTATAGCTATGTGAAGAAAATATATTTTATTCGTGCTAACATGGGCCAACTCTTTTTTTACTCTATTCTTCTATGCTTTTCTCATTTTTGTTACTACTGTGGCCTGTAACTTAGAAATTTGCCTATTTATTTTTATTGTCTCCTTTAGTTAGGATAGCAATGTCTCAATTATCACATATTATACAATTTCATTCTTTGTACTACTTGGATAGACATTACAACTTTCCCTATGTTTTTTATGATTTTTACCTAGTAATTTATGCTTAGAAGTATTTGTCATAATTTTGTGAATGTGAAAACTAGATTATTTTATAGCTATTTAAAGATGAAGTAATTAATTAGCAAAAAAAAAACAAGAAATTAAAATCAGGCAAAATGTTATTTAGAAATCATGTATATTTTTTTGACTATGGTTTTTTTGTATATTGCCTGCTGGTGAAAATAGCATTTTCCAGGCTAAAGGTGTTTTACGCAAAAAGACTGAATTCAGGTCAAAACCTGAATATATCTGCAGATAATAGCTTTTCTCAAACTGTAGGGTGTTTTATGTATAGGAATATCTTCTTTAATAATACCTTTTTGCTTATCTTCTTTAATAATACATTTAGCATGGAGGTATACATCAATTTGTTAGTGTGATTGTGTAATTTAATTTGCTTATTTAAATCATTAAAGTGTGTTCCATATTATGTCAAATTTTAAAATTATATTACCAGCGTTTTTTTCTGTAGTGCTGTACTAATATCGGTTTTACTTAAAGAGTTATAATATTTTACAGTTAAAATATTTTTCATGTTGTTTTATTGATTTAACATTCGTATTATTGTTATTTTAAGGTTTGAATTTCGCTTAAAGCAGGATTGCCAATTACCAAGTCTATTTGGAATGAATAAAAAACAATTCACAATTTATATGTGAAGTCAATTAAATAAAAAATAGTACATACTTATAATGCATTACATAGCTATTATTTTGTAATAATTTTATGTCACCTATGAAACTATTCTCATCATAAAAATTATAATAATCGAAAAGAATTGCGACTTATAGACCGGACTTTGCAAAAAAATATTATTTAAACAATTAAATAATAATTAATATTAATTCTAAACTAATTAATGTTCTATAAAGCATTGATTACGGTTTTATTTTTTAATAAGTTAGATTAGGTGACATCACTATTTTTGTATGGTCAAAAACCATTAAATGTCAAATTACTCCTTTGAATTAAAAAACGCAGTATATATATTACTGTTTATTTTCAGTATTTACAAAATTCATGAAAACAAAACAGGATATTACATAGATAAAAAGATAGATTAAAGAATTTTCTCAGTTTGTTCTTCTTCCATCTTAGCAAGTGTACCAAATTTATTTTCTTGTGGATGGCTTCGTTTCTCTCTGCAGTATATTTGACTGTCTATCCACAAGTCCTTACTCAATACAAATTAACAAGAACAGTAAGTAACATAATTATATCATCAAATACTTTAATTGCAAACTTTTCCATGAATATTCGTAATTTTACCGTCTTTGGTGAATACAAATATTTGCAATTGTTTCATATGTATTACCTTTGAATTTAAAATCTATTTTCAATTGCGATTACACTGGCCAATATGTTGATGTCTGATCTGGGAATGTGAGTCAATTCCATATAGAAATAATTTAATTCTTGTTTGATTAAATTTGCATATTATAATAACTAGTTCTTTTTGGATATTAAAAAATGTGTGAATGGCAAGCAAAATAGTAGAAAGAATATATATTGAATAGAGAAAAAAAATTAATGGTGTTACAATTTTATTGAACATTTTTTATTTAATAAAAATGTACATACTTTTATATAAAATGAAAGGCTACCTCAATTATTAAATTATGTACATTTATTACATTTAATATATTAATGGCATTTAGAGAAATTGAAATTGTAATTCAGCATTTATTAATTTCAATAATGGTGGTGCATAAATAGTGCAGCCTTCCCTTACATTACAAGAAAACTAAGTACTATAAAGTTACAGCATGTGCTGTTTGGATGAGTTTTAATGAGAGATTAAGGGACGAAAGAGCCCATTGGCCTATCTGCACCTAATCCTATGGTCACCAGTGTAATTGCAGCACATGTGGTGTTGCTTGTACTAATAGCCAAAGGTTCTTTATGACAGTTACCTATCATCAAGAGGACTGTCTGCCTGGCCTGTACCTTCAAATATTCTTATTAAGTATGTTACAAAATTAAGACAAAAAAGAAACATTCAATAAGAATAGAGTAAATAGCATTGTAAGTACAGAACTTTGGTGTAGTATACAACTAACTGCACCAATAACACTAACAATATTGTAACACTAACAATAGTGCCAAAATTAGATCTGGGGACAATTTAGTCCAAAACTTGTCATCCCTGATTAGCATCCGGTTGGTATGACAGTCATACTTGGCCTTGCATGGTCAAAATGATATTTTTTTTTTGCAATACCATCTACACACAAATCATTCTGAAATGTTCACTGAAATTTTTTTTTACTCTACCATCTGATACATTGGGACTTTAATCCTACGCTCTGTGCTTTTGGGTAATGTGTGTTTATGATGTATATGACATTTATCATAAAAAAAACCTATACCTACTTTATAATACAGAAATATTTCATAAAAATTTATTAAAAAATTAAATCAGAATTAAACTCACTCATTTGCTTAATAGTTGTAGTAAATGTTATATTTAAAATATATTTATAAAAATATAAATGTTGAGCATTTTGTTACTCTACATAAAAGTAGGTCAAACATTTTTATAACAATAAAATAAAAAAATAATTATTTGTATCACGTTTGTATGAAAATTGATTAGTTTTTAAAATAGTTGAATATATTTTTGTTTCTTTTGGTTTTTTTATTTAGCTAAGTTTTAATACAGTTACTTTGTGAAACTTTACGCTTTTTTAACTCAAACAAAACTCACATGTCACATGACAGATTGTTTATAAACAAAGTTTTTGTAACATATTATAATTTAAAAAGTTTCATTTATAGTAAAAAGCAATATTATTGTTTATTTATGTAATAAAAGTGAAAAAAATATACAGGAATTTCAAATTGAATTATAACAAAAATTATAAGAGTACTGACAGAGAAAACCCTATTAACTGTGATAAATAAACTAAAACGAATAAAACTAAACTATATTAGCAGTAAATAGAAGAAGAAAACAAACAATACGACGCAAAACTTACAATGCGCTAACAACAGTGAACTCAAAATGTCAAAAATCACGGCGAGTTAAATATGACAGAACCGTGTCGGAACACTTGCTAAACTTTTATTAAAACAACATTTAATAAAAATACTCACCCGCGGAGTCAGTGCGGATCATTTTTGGCCGCTTATTAGGCGGCTCATCGGCCATGGCTCTGTTTACTAAACGTAAGCCGTCGTGAATAATTCGGCCCGCCGATTTAAATAACACTTTTATGTCTTATATCTTCAAGAAATAACATTTTAAAGCGATTTGTCATTCATCATAAGATAATTCACCCACATCACCACCGTTCGATGGCCTTTCAATAGTTGAAGGCACATATTAAAATTTCTCACTCAAGTATTCGCCATTACAAAGCTCCGAATCGAAGAGCTACACAGACCCTCTCACCATCTTCCGTCGGAACTAGTACAATGAATGAAAACAATATCACCAGATTTTTACTACTTTATACAACTTATTTAACCGATCGAACAACAGGATTTCATTTAACACATTAAAATAAACGGAATGATATAGTTTATGATAAAATGATGTAAGAAAAAACAGAAAATTTACGCGACAAACTCCGAAATCCTTCTCAGTCTCTCCAGCGCAAAATGGCGGCTGTTGATGAAACTTTTCTACGCTTGTCAGAAAATGTCTGCCTATAAAGAAGTCTGCTTTCGTGATTGGGCTGCGCATACCACGTGACTGCCGGAAGTGTCTAGCACCCGTATTATTGGTTGATTTTTTCTGACGTCATCGCGTCCAAACACGAATATTACCGAAAACTCCCGAATGATTCAATGGTTATCCGAGCACGATTTTCCAATAATAATTAGAATGATATTAAATATAATATCGTTTACTATAAACAAGAATGCATATATTAATTTTGAAAATATTATTTTGTATGTTAAAGTCGAGGTCATAGTTAAAAGATAGTTAATTAATACAATATATTTAAATTTTCCCTCCAAAATGGGAGTGGCATCAAAATGAACGACGTGTCTGTAGTAAACCATAGACAATATAAGGGTTTTGATAAACTAACCAAAGGATTCTTTCAATGATTACAGAGTATAAAAAAGTCGTTTTCTGCTGTCCCTCTGTACCCTTAGATCTTTTAAACTATGCAACGAATTTTTTTAATGCGGTTTTAACTAATGGAAAGAGCATTAAACGAGAAAGGTTTTATAAATAATTTGCAGAACAAATTCCATCAGGCCATCTAATTAAGTATAAAATAGAAATCTTGTATAGGTCATTTAATTTTTGATATTTTTTTCAATGAGAACATAAAAAAATACAGTTTGTTAATACTATAGGTACCTACTAAAATTAACAAATAATAAAGTTGGAGTTTGTTTGATTGGACGCGTTAACCTCTGGAACTAATACTAGTCGGTTTTTAAAAATCTTTTTGCATTTGAGAGCCGAACTCTTGAGGAAGGATATATATTATAGGATATAGATAGGCCGAGGTTCAACAGGGTACTTGATACAATTTTAAGAACGATTAATCGGACTTATTGAAATATCGGTAGTTGGCTGATAGAGTAGGTAGTTGAGGACAACAGCAGGCTTATGTGCTTATTTCAAATGGGTATTTTTTACAAATATTGAGGCACCACTTTACATCGAATTCAGTATACTATAATAGCACTTGTTGAAGAACCCCTACAGAATGGTTACAGTAACCGATCCTATTCTCCAATTTTCAGATGAAAAAGTCCGATTCACGATTTTTTACATTAAGGCTGGTATAGACGGGGTCAGTAACAAGGCAGTACAGTAACCCAGTCCAGCGCTGACTTGCTACTGGGCTTGTATAGACACTAGTTTCAAGTCAGTCCAGTGCTGACTTCGCGCCCTCAAGTCAGTCCAGTTGACTAGCCTGTCTTGTCTATTTTCGGGCCCAGTAGCTTCCCCCACCTACGTTTTTAAGCAATAATGTCACGTAAATTAAATGACTTACTGCCGATCCCGTCCACATTATAACAGTAACTGGGTCCGAAAATTGGAGTCACTGACCCCGTCTATATCAGGCTTTAACCTAGCTTTATTTCATTACGAAATGAAAATTTCAGGTGTATGTAATTACTAAAATAACGATACCTACGAGACAAATAAAATAGCTGAATAGCAGGTATCTATTTAATCGAAACAATAGCTGTCAATTTTGCCTGAATAATCTTTCAAAGTATAAAAATAAATGCAGTTCTTATTCTGGCAACATTAGTAATGGTATAGCTTTCTAATATATCTTTTTTTTAAAATCGAACCGTGAATTAAAAATATAGCCTAACTTTTAGTCTGATCAAGGCAATTTTAAAATGTATGTAGCGACATTTTTTTCGAAAAATAAATGAACAATGTTGCCAGATAATCTCTTACATTTAAAAATGTTGTATAGTATTATAACTATAAACACAGATTATTATGTTATTATTGACTATAAACATCAATAAACTTAAAACAATCAATAACAATAGCAGCTTTCTGTTTACTTACACTTAAAACTAAAAAAAACATTACTCTACACCACAAACTATATATAGATTACTAATTTCTACACTACAATTTATGAACATGTGCTGAAAACTAAAACTATATAAGTATACTGATGCGAATTGAATTAAGGAGTTACTTAATAAGAAACACTTTGTGTTGTTGACATAAAATATACTCAAAAAAGGAACAGTAAAACTACATACAATTACATTTCTTCTAACGGTTTAATTCCCAATATCTCTAAACCAGTTTTAATTACAATTCTTGAGACATGAAACAAAAGCAGTCTCTGTGTTGCTATATCATAGTTTACATTTTTTACGTTTAATTCATTATACATTCTATTCACATGTTTAGCGAGACGAAACAAATAACTTACAAGTATACAAGCTTCATACTCTATCAAAGCTCTTTGAAGAATGTTATCGAAATTTGCAATTTCACTTATTACAATGTCCACAATTTCTTCTGGTATACAATCGGGATCGCACACATGGGGCAAGGAAAATCCACAGTGTTGCTCTAGGCTATGCAATCTGCAGTGCAGATACTGCAGCTTGATACCACTATCACCTTCACTCTGTAAAACCTTTTCCCATTCGAAAATGTAATCCTTGGTCCTTCTTTGTTTTAAATCATTTATGACCACAGCCGTTGTGCCAAGTATGTCACAGGTTTGTTCATTCATTGCTGTGACTCTTGTATCTGTTAAATAAATATTATTAATTATACCAATACCAATCTATATAAATATATATACTGTTAAATAAAGCTGAAGGGTTTGTTTTTTGTTTACTAAGTCAGATTTGTAAGATTCTTATTCATTGAACAGCGCAATTCTGAAGGATGTTTATAGGCTATTTAAGATCAATACATCCTAAGGGTAGGAGCTAAATGAAAAAAAAAACTCAGAATCTGATTAGCTTTAAAATAAAATTGGCAGATAAAACTGCAGGTCAATAGATATATAAAATCAACATTGATTGTACAAATTCTGGTATTGTGGGAATCTGATATACCTACTAGGAATCTGGTTTGTTGGTTATGTGGTATTTCAGGAAACTGTATACAGGGAACGAAGCATAGAAAGAACGTCTGTTTGTCAGTCTGTTTGAGTCCTAGGAAAAGACATAGTCTATTTTTTTTAAATCAAACCCATAATAGAGATCAAAGTTTAATATGGGCCCAAATTGTATTATTTTTTAGATATAAATATTTATAATCATGTTTAGGCTTTTGAATATAAGCAATGACAGGGTTTTTTGCAATGAGAGCCTTTTTGGGGAAAAATTATATTATTTGATGAATGTATAATATTTTCTCAACTCTTGATTTCAGAATATTTATGTTAATGAAACATTCCCTCTTGTCGAAATTGACTAATTTCATCCTGCTACATGAAAAACATATTATTATGTACTTACCTACTAAATTATTTATTGAAATAACTTACTTTTAGATTTTTGCTGTTCTAAAAACATTTTTTCCTTGGCCTCATCTAAAATATCATTTAAAAATACAATGTTCCCCTTCCTCGTGCTCATACCTTTTATTCTTCCAAATTTAATATGCTTGCAACCATTTGTAATACCTTGATCAATTTTTTCAACAATATTGAAAAGTGCAGCAAAGTGGTCTGTTTGAGAATTGTCTACTACATAAAGCATTTCATCAAATTTATATTTATTATACTTATCCAGTAAAGCGGCTATGTCCCTTGTGAGATATAGAGTTGACTGATCGCTTTTTAACACAACAACATTTCTATTATTTACTTGTGCTATTTTCCTACCAGAGCTATCTGTTTCTATTATATTTTTACTTTCCAATAGATTAATTACATCCCTAATAGAATTACCATTATAATCAGATTCCCAGTTGTATGAATCAAATTTTATTCCAAGTCTCTGGTAAATGTATTCCAACTCTTTTATTGTGATATCTCGAATTGTTTTCCAATATGTTAAATCATCTTTTCCTTGTTCAATGTCGGCAAAATATTGCCTCGCCTTCTGCATTATTTCATCATCATTTGAAGCCTTTTGATTTGCATACACATAAACTTCATACAATTTTTTCAAAGGATCATTCTTTAAACAATTGATGTCAACATTATTTTCTTCCAAACCATATTTCAGTAACCCAAACTGTGTGCCCCAATCACCTAAATAGTTAATTTTTGTTACATTATTGTTGCACCTTTTATTTAAATTAGCAATGAAATTACCTATAATTGTTGATCTCAAGTGTCCATAGTGAAAAGGTTTAGCAATATTAGGAGAACTAAAGTCTATAACAATATTTTTTGGTTTATTTCTTTTCTGCTCTACATTACTCATTATATTGTTTATAACATTCTTTATAAATGTCCTTCTATCAATTTTAAGTTGTGAAACATCAGGTCTAGGGCTGTTTTCCTGAAAAATATTTTGGCTTCCGAAATGTCTATTTTGAAATTCGACAATAAGTGATCTCTCATTGTGAATGTGTGTGAGATGTTTGATACCGCCTAAACTTCGTAGTATTTTTCGATGTAAAATCTGAAATAACAAATTAATTGGAGACAAATTGGGATCTACATACAATAAATAAATTAATGTTATTGAATTTATTTTATATACAAATCTTAAATGTTTGGTTATGTAAAAAAATAAAACAAACCTTGTGTACTACAGTCATTTTAAATATCTTTGAACAACTATTTTATTTTTTATGTAATTATCTTAATTTGATATTTCTTTTTTTTTCTTATTTTCTTTCTAATTCTATCATTTATTTATTTTTAAAGATTATGCCTCGTTTACATAGTGCGAGCTGATGACTGGACAGTTGACTGACAGCTGCACACATTGTCTAAGTAGAGTCTGTATTCCGTATCAAGTATCAAGCTACTATTGACCACTGTGACTAGTATGAGTTTGTAATGCCCTCGCTAACGAGATCGTAAAACTGTTATATGGAAAATTGTCAATTTGACGTATTCCATACAAATATTTTATGCCCGCAGTAGCTAGTAGTGTTGGCATTATAAACTCATACTAAAGCCACTGAAGTTGTTTCCGGTGTTAGTTCGCACAAGTACAGTCAAAAGAATAATATAAAAATTACATTGTTATGTCCTATTATAGCTATTAATGGTTTGTTAAGTAAAAAAAAATGAATATAATAATATAGTGTTATTATATGGATATATTGATTAGTTGAATATAATATTATACCAAAATTACATGAAAGTTTATATTAGGTATTACAAAATATAATTAGTAAGAAATCAGCAAAATTTACATCTTAAAAAAAAGTTTTATTAATACGCCGATTCGATTACAGGTTTTGAGAAGAATTGGCAAGAAACTCAAAAGTGGTGTATTAATTTATTCAGGTACCTAATACACAAATGCCTGCATAAACACGTATTTATATGAAGTACAAATTGGTAAGGTAAAAGCACCAGTCATGGACACTTTTAGACAGTTATATGTATATTTTTGTAGATCTTCATACAATACATATTTTAGAATGCAACTTATTTCAATTTGTAAATAAATTCATAGCCCAAATGTAAGGGTATATATATAAAGCTCAAATTATTTATAATAAAATTATAAAAAATATATAAAAGTAAACCAAGCCAAGTGCACTAGTGATGAACAGGTTAAAAACCAGTTATGTGAATCCAATAATCCATCTCAAAATCCAAGTCGAAGGTAGTGAATATCTTAGAGAAATAAGAACGCCATCGTTTTGAAAATTTCTATTATGCAAGGTTCATTACTGGCACCATGTGCAACACTGATGCCACTACTTTAGTCAATTATAAACTTAATTTACTTAAATAATAATTCTGGCCTGTCTATGTAAGACATATTACTACGTTGGCAGTAGGTACTTATGAAAATAACACATGTAGTAATGATGTCTAATTAATAACAGTTAATTACCAATAACTATAACTAATAACAACCAATCAATAACAATTAATTAACAAATTATCAATAAACACGTGAAAGTATCTAATAAAAAAACGAAAACGTAACAAAAGGAATCAAATAACTATAACATTTTAACAAAAATTAACAAATCGCTAATGTGTGGATGGAAAACCATATGTTAAGACCATATGGACAGTAAACGTAACTCCTTCGTAGAAACGCTTGTGAGGCTACCCACTACCCCCCATCCTGGAGAGTGCGGGTAGCGTTGGGAGGTACGGGTGTATCGTAACATCGCATGTGCGCGTGGTTAAACCATAGTACCCAATTGGCGTTTCTTCAAAAATTTTAAGAAGTAAATAAATGAAATGGGATATTTTTATAGGATTTTTTAGGATATTTTGCGGTTAAAACTTTAAAAAAAAAGACTCTACGCGTCCGAAGAATTTTAATGATGTACGAGCTGCTGCCATGCGAGTGGTGGGGGTAAGTCGAGCACGAACAGGCGAGTGAAAACAAAAATAATGCTGAAGCTACTCGGATGACAGCTACTAGCCAAATTGCAAGTGCAAGTATACTCGTATAATACGGTACACACAGTGCGAGTTGCTATACCGCAGCTACTGAGTAGGCTGGAGTAGGCCGACTCGCAAGCTAGCTCGCACTCTCTCACTGTCTAAACCAGGCACTAAAACATGGTAATGTTTTTAACTATGTCATGTTGCCCATAGTTTGATAGAGTTGCCGTAATCGATACTTCATATTGCCGTATTTACAAATAAAAATCATGAAATTGCGTTTGCTTATTTTTATTGATTAAAAAATACAGGTAGTAATTATATTAAAACAGAATCTTAAAAAATATTACCTACTTGTTAAGGCCAGGCCCTATGAAACTAAGGGAACTTTAAATAAATGTGCTGAGTCAACCACATATCTGATCAATGTGGAATTTACATATATATATATTTTGAGACCTTTATCTGTAGATTATCAAGTCAGAAACATAATTAGGTGATTTTCATTCCATACATTTTTTGATCGAAATCGGCGCCTTTTCCGGAGAATATTACATTTTTCTACTAAACGGTTTGAGTTATATCGCCAAAAAACTGCTCGTAGCAAGGAAACATTGTTTACCAGTGATTGTCAAAATAAAATAAACTTAGGTTTATTTTTACTCCTATAATTAACGAAAACAATTTTGAGACTTACGTTGTTTAGTTCCGAGCTAGTGCACACCAAATCATGCTTCAAATAATGTACGCAATATTCAACCTTACGTAAGCTGTATCTTGCGATATATTAAAAAAAATCCTAGAGAGCCGCCGAGCAACTTGTAACTCTCGGGTGGCGGGACGTGGGCGGAGCGAGCGTAGGAATTTTTTTCGTGGGGCCTGCTCTTAATATCATCGCCTAATATACTCACAGACAGAAGAAAATGCGTATTTTAAAAAATAAATGATTTTGTTTTATCCTCTTCAGTAAATTCTCTATTTTTTATTGTTACATATCTTCTAAGCACAATGTAAAAAACAGAATCCTTTATGTGATTAATATTTAAATCTTTGTGCTCTTCACATATTATAAAATCATAATTGACTTCAGAAAATTTTTTCTTTAATATTTTCAGCCCAAGGCTCTTGAATTAAAATGCTATTTAAAAGTGTTGCACATATTGCTACACAATGAACGTAGTCTTTATGAACATAATTCAAGCTATCACTTAATGAAATCATTATACTCTTTAAAAGTCGTAAACATGTGTATGGCTGCATGGGCGACATCACTTAAGGATGTCATGCAATTAGCACATTTATTACTTTTTAATTTCTTAAATATAAACCCACACATATAGGCACAATCTTGAGCTTCAGGAGTAGCTTGATTTACTGCTTCTGTTGCATCAGCTAAGACATCATCAAAATATATGTCAAGTATAATATTTCCAGTACTTTTAGGCTGTGGTTGTTTTTGAGATGGGTCTGAACCAGATAACAAAAATGTGTTTAAATTATCACTCAAAACAGCCGTGTCAGCTTCACAATTTGTTTTATGACCGGTGTGTCTTAAGTTACTAATGATAGCAATTTTATCCCAGAAATAAACTGCACTATTGTGGGATTATCATTAGACCCACAGTGATACCGTATGCAACCGAAGCAATTTTCAAGCGGATCCTGATTTAAACGACGTGTAGCAAGATGATATTCAGTGTACCTATTCAAGTTTTTCCACATTAAGTGTAATTGTTGTCATTTTATATTTTAGAGATGACCAAAAGAATAGTATCCTGAGTTTCTTTCGGGGTTTCTTCTCAGGATCGTCATCTTGGCCTTTTTTCCGAAACCCTGGTTAATTTAAATTTATAATGACGATCATAAGAGTTTCTTGGAGAAACCTAATTGATAAATAAATAAATAATTTCTTCCGGAGAAGTTTTTTCCGATCAGCCTGGGAATCGGTCCCCATTGATAAGCAAAATATAGAAGAGCTGATGTCGAGATTACTTATTGAAGAAGAGAGGTTAAATATCTATTAGTTTTAATATTAAGGGAAGCTAAAATAGGTAGAGGTATCATTCTTTTGTTTTTAGTCCTTGACATATAAGCTCTTCGCATGTTTCTGGTTACGCCATTATGTTTGTTGTACGCATTCTTGATCACTAAATAAAACGTTATCAAACAGATATTCGAGTATTCTTTCATAGCCCTGTTTGAGTTTTCCTTATATCTGTAGGTTACCTAAGTCCCCGTAGACTAGACTTTCTATCGACCGATAACAAGCCGATAAACTATCGACCGATAGAAAGTCTAGTCTGCGGGGGACACTGTCAACAATACAAAACACCTATTTGAATTTCCCGCTTGTTTTAGTTCACTGCGAAAAAACTATGGCGCTGTAGTATTCATGTATGTCGCTTTTGAATGTACGTCAGTTGGTTTTCTTCACAAACTAAATAGTAGATACTAGTTTTCTTCTCTCGCTAGAGAGTATAGTATACATATGTTCCTTGCTCCAATAGACTAATCTAACATCTTCGCTGTCGTGTTTATTTAAACAATATTTGTCATTGTTTTTCATTTTCGCATAATGATTAAGGACAAAATAACCGTTACTAAAACAGTCGTATTCTTTGGTCATATTCCTTAGCGAGCCACAGTCCAAAGACTACTACAATGAAATAATATCCTTTGGTTATAATAATAGTAGTGTTCACTGTTCTGTATCTGATGTCTGATGGTATATGTGGGTATATGTATGCATTCTGCATTTTTGCCTAGCAACGACCGCTGTCTACTTGTTATAAAAACTATAAATAAATCGCTACATCATAAACAACAAAACAATAAAAATAAGACAACTGAACTGACAGGCAGTAGCTTATTTAACTTTAAATTTAATTAGACCTAAAGGATTATTACATGTTAATAATATATTTAAGAGTTTCTGCAAATTAATTAAGGAGACAAAATGCAGTCGACTTAAAATATTTCTTATACTACATACTAACGATGATTTAAATTAAAGACAAGTCAACGCCTGGTAAACTTTCTCAAGCATTCATCAAGATTTTTTCCCAGAAAAATGACCACACCAAAGGTATGTTTATATTTTCAACTAAAGTTTAATTTGGTAGTTTCATATCAATTCTATATTTAATACTTCGTTTTTAGTTGCATTTTACTTTAGATCAGCCGAATGGTATTGGTGAACTTAACTTCACCTGGCAAAAAGGAGAGTCACGTTCACTATTGGCTACCACAGGCACAGATGCCACAGTGGCTGTACATGACCGATCTGGCCAAACATTGGAAAGAATAAAACTACAAGGGTATGTACCTATATGATATTACTGTGGCATCAATTAATTAGTTCAATTTATTCTAACTATTGATAATTTTCTTAGAATTCTTTGATGATTGAATTTCTAATAAGACATCAATATTTTTATAGTAAAAATTCCATATACAATTCCATAGGTACCTAAGTAGTTAATAAAATATAATTCTTAGTTAACAAACAAACTTCTTAATTTATGTTAAAACATAAAAAAAAATAGTTTTACCTTAAACCTAGGTACAAATTAGGTGTAGAGACACTCCTATTAAGTATAAAAATACTTGTATCAGGAGACCCTGCAATGTTAAAACCTAAGTCAAGACCTGTGCTGATTTTAAGGCTGGGACAGTTTCAGATTGAATGAAATATAATATTAAAACAATATTATTATTCACGGCTATATATAATATCATTATTGCACTTCAATGATGAAATTATTAAGAGAAATATACCAATTGAAATTTCAGATTATGCGCTGGCATGGAATGGGATAATGACGGAGATTACCTAGCTATGATAACACCTAACAGTAATGCTGTGCTGTTATGGGAGTGTCATGCTAATAATAAGATAAATGTGGAGACTGGTCTTCGGGAATCACCCTCGTGCCTGGCGTGGGCTTATGGAGAACCTTTGCTTGCTATCGGAACTCAGAAGGGAAATTTAGCATTGTACAATCATCATACTACAAAGTAAGGCAGGAATTGCCTTTTGTTATTGTTGTTATCGATTGATTACAAATTAATTAGGAGAAGTCTACATTCTTAATGTCACACTCTTAATGCAGTAATTGAATTAATTTTTTGGTTCAATTTATTTTTTTATTGTTACTGGAATTAAAAATCCAATATATCTCATATTTACAGCCTATGATGGACAAATAGCAACTACCCTCTTTCTGGTTATATGGGTTTGACCAGGAGAGTTAGACCAGAACACTCATAAAACACAAACACACACATTGAATATTTGACCCACCAAATAAATATTCAATTTGGAAATTAATTTAAGCTTTTTAAGTTTTTCTTCTTTTTGCCACCAATTGCAAGTTGTATTGTAATAGATTTTAGAAGCAGACACCACCAGAACACTCCATTTTACTGTGTAAAATTTGAATACTTGCAGAAGAATACCAATTATTGGAAAGCATACAAAGAAAATAACTTGCGGTGCTTGGAATAAAGATAGTATATTAGTCCTGGCTTCAGAAGATAAAAGCCTTTCTATTAATAATTCCGACGGAGACACTCTAAGGATTATTTCTCTTAGGGATATACCAAATGATTTGCAATTTTCCGAGATGAAAACTGACGAGAGAGTGGCTGGGGAGAATACTGTAAGTGCTTTGTATTTATTGATATAACCAATAATAACATTTACTGGTTAAATGTGAATTCTGTACATGTTAGCTTTCTAAAGGTTTTTAACTATGTAAAGAAGTAAATATAAATAGCTTCATATTATCATAAAAGTAAAAGTCAGAATAAATTGCACAATATTAGTTTAAAAGTGATGTAATATATTATGATATTATCTTTCAGATAAGTCTGGTGGTTGGAAAGAGGACACTTTACTTATATAATTTACTGAGCCCAGAGAATCCCATAGAGCTGGCGTTCCAGCAACGTTACGGCAGTATAGTCTCTTACAAATGGTACGGAGACGGTTACATACTGATCGGGTTCAGCGCGGGATTCATTATAGCGATTTCGACTCACATCAAGGAAGTCGGCGAGGAGCTGTTCCAAGTGAAAAATCACAAGGACTCTCTGACCGACGTCGCCATTTTTAATGGGCAAGCTGCTTCGTGTGGAGATGGACAGTGAGTGCATAACTTATTTAAATTTTCTTATTTTATTACTTCATCTTCATCTTAAGCTATGAATATTAAGTAACTAATAGACTAAGCGTAGGGTTGTTCGCTTACATAGCAACATTTTTAAAAATTACTTTTACCAGTTTTTATATCCATCGTAACTTCTAAACGAAAGGTCCAATTCAAATAATTTAAAAGGACTTACAAGTACATAATCAACCTTGATTATGACAAATGTTATCATGTTACGATTCTACACATACAGATAGACAATGGATGTTGAATTGCAGATTGAAGCTGATATCCGTGTGGAACAACGGAGAGGTGGCGAGCAGCGTGACTCCGGTCGGAGGGGCCGAGCGCTGCGCGTGGAGCTCGGACGGCAGGTTGCTAGCCAGCGCCGGCCGCTCGTACCTGAACGTGTACGTGACAGCCCTGCCGCCCTTGTACGCGGCGTACGGCGCCAGGGCTGTCACTCTCACCACACTCACCGAGCTCACCGTCTACCAGTGCATCGCCGTCGACGAGCTCGACCCCGTTGCTAAATGTAAGTGATGACCCCATTGTAAGTATTTGACGAGCCCGTTGAACGAGTGTAAGGGTACTTGCTTAACGTCTCAGGGGTTTCGGGTTCGATTCCCGGCGGGGTCAACTTTGGTAATGAACTTTGTTTTTTTGTTGTTAGTCGATCATCATGAAATTTTGCATACACGTTTTCATTCAGAAAAAAAAGTACTGCTCCCGAGGGATCATCTTGAAAATAAAAATAAATATTCAACGCCTGACACGCATTTAAGCTACTCTCATATAAAGAAATGTTAAAATTGTGTTGCCTAGCGGAGCCGGTCGCGTTGGCGACGTACGCGTTGCCTATGGAGCCGAGCGCTGTGGGGCTTGGAGGCGGTCACGTATGCTGCGTGGGAGGGGCCCACGCGTGGTTCTACCCGCTGGGCGGAGGCGCGGCCGTACGGCGCCACTACCCCGCCGCGCTCGACCGCGTCGTGCTCGCCGCCGAACACGCAGCTGCCCTTTTCCAGGGCAAGGCAATGCTGCACGCGGTAAATAACTACTGCTCTAATATCCGAAGAGGTCGTTTACCAGAAGAAAAGCATATTATACCTATAACTTATCTATGTATATTTTGATTGTTATTACGTAAATTGTTTTTACGCTCAAGAAAACAAGGGCGCGACGAAGCCGCGGGCAAAAGCTAGTAAAATATAGTCTTTTTTCGCCTGTGTCTGTTTATTCGCTAACTTCTTATATACAGTATGGAAAGATATGGATAAGTATGGAAGGTTTGTATTGTATAATTTGCAGAAAAAAATTGCATCCGTGCGTAGCCGGGGGCAGGTCGATAGTTGTATTGTTTTATAATAAGGCTTACAATATTCATATATTATATTATTATCATTTAATAATTCTAGATAGATCAAGTGGACTCATCGCAGGCGGAGAGGGAAGCGATGATGTTCCCGGAGCCTCATATGCAGGGAGTCAAGATCGTCGACATTCATCTCACTGCTGACTTCTTTATATTTGTCACCGATGTTAGTCTCTTTGTACTTTTATTTTGTGAAGTATTTTGCGGGACATTAAAGTCGTCAGCAACTTAATATATTTTGTTTGGAGTTCAATACTTAAGTCAGGGTTAGTTTTATAGTGTTTTAGAATAAAGTTTGCTTTGTTTCATATATTGCCTGAAATAAGTTAGTAATCCTTGACATGACTGAAGTTTGTTAATGCTGTGGTACAAGCAGGTTTCATCACGTTGAAAGGAGTGAGCACTGTTTCTAATAGCACTATTGTTAGGAGGGCCACGTGGAGTACTTCGACGTGGAGCAGTGGCGCAGTGCGTCGCGGTACAAGCACACGTGCGGACTGCGCGCACTGCACTGCGACATCAGCGGCGCACGCGCCTGCCTAGTGGACACGCGCAGGCGCCTGCACGCATACTGCGCGGCCTCCGGCGCCACAGCGGCCGTGCATTTACGCGCGGGCGCCGAAGTCCAAGCCGTCCTGTGGGACCTGTGTCTGTCGGACCGCAACGTGTTCGTGGTGCACGCCGGGGACCAAGTGGACACCTACTACTACGCCGCCACAACCGTGGACGGGCCGCACGTCGACTTCGTGGCCACAACGCCTCTGCTCGCCGGCCACGCGCCCCTCATCCTCTTCTCCGGCGACGTCTACTGCTATTCTGCGGGCGGCAAGTGAGTGTCCTTCCAGATCTTCTTTAAATTCCAACCTCTTTTATAATGCGGTACTGCAATGAGCCTGAATTATAAAAACATAAGTCTATTGTATTGCGTCGGAGCCAAATTCCAAAACTGCATGTTAGTAGAGAAGAGGGTGTTTACACAATGTAAATATATTTTTTAAACAGTTAGTATTTACGAGAAACTCGATAAATGAATAGTGTGTGGCGTCAGCGTGTCGAAGGTGCCTCTGGAATCGCACAACACGAGCGGTTTGGCGGATGCGGACGTTGCGCGACGCGAAGTGGCTACGCGTCGCCACATCGAGAAGCTGGCCACTCTGCGGCGCTACGCCGCCGCCGCACACTACTGCGACGTGCTAAGGGACGACGCCGTTCGCCGTCAGCTGGCTGAGGCGGCCGTCGCCAACCTCCATTTTCAATTCGGTACGTTCCTTCAAAAACGTATTTATGTACGTAACTGTCTGGTATCCATAATACAAGCATTAGTTGGTTATTGTGGAACTAGATGGTGCTGTGTGAAATGTGTCAAGATATATATGTTACGGCTAAAGATAGGTGTGAACATAAACTTAAGATTAGCCGGCTAAATTTAAGTGTAAGTGCAGGCCCTTGGCTAAAAATGTAAAAGCAAATGAAAAAGGAAACGGTATAATAATGTTTTCTATTTCGACACGAAAACTTTTATTAAAAAATATACACTCTCTTAGCCTATCTTTAGCCGTAACATATATATTAGATATTCTCTCGTTTATCTCGGCAGAGCGGTCGCGGGTATCGCTTACGAGTGGTATGTCGAACCATTCAGCTCAACGCATTTTGATTGTGCGTTACAGCGATCCGCACGTACACGCAACTGAGCGACGTGGCCATGGTGTGGGCGCTGGAGGACGCGTCGCGCATCGAGGACGTTACCATCGCGTGCGGCGTGGCGTGCGCGTGCCTGGACAAGGGCGAGGCAGGCGCGCGCTGGCTCGAGCGGGCGGCGCGCGGCACAGGCCGGGCCGCGCTCTACGCGCTCGAGCTGCACGCGGCGCGCGGCCAATGGGCACAGGCGGCCCAAGTCGCCGCCCGCGCCTGTCCGCGCCGAGCTCATGACGTCATGCTGCACACCGCGCACCACCACGAGCTCACGTCAGTGTTCTTTGTCCAATCCACACACATAGAGAATGGACTTCGTCTCTCTCACACTTTTGCCCATATTTATTTTACAGGTGGATTGGCAACGCTCAGTCCATTCTCTATGTATGGTCTAATGCACACTGAATGCCACACCCAGAACGCCAATTAGCAGACTTTAATTTCGTGGAAACTAACCGACTCGTGATTAATTGTTGCAGTGCCGATTACCACGAAGCTCTCGCCAATTACGAGAAGAGCATCATAACTGATAACGTCGACGACCCAAAAGTAAGGGATCACAACAACAAGTGTTCGGCTGGAATAGCCCGGATGGCGATCCGATGCGGCGACGTGGTTAGGGGGGTGACGACCGCCATGAAGCAATCCAACGACCTGATGCTTCTGAGGGAGTGCGCCCAATTGCTAGAAGACGAGAAGCAGTACAGCCACGCGGCTGCTCTGTACGATCACGCCGGGAATACTGAACGCGCCGCTTCCCTCTACATCAAACTGAAGTCTTGGCTCAAAGTCGAAGCCTTGCTCCCGAAAATAAACTCACCCAGCGTCCACATACAATACGCCAAGGCGAAAGAAGCCGAAGGAAGATACGCGGACGCATTAAAGTCTTATCTCAAAGCTCAGGACTACGAATCGGCCATCAGACTCAACTTGGAGAAATTGGACGATATCGATGAAGCCGTCAATCTGGTGCAAGAGACGAAATCGGTTCAGGGCGCAAAAATGGTCGCGGATTATTTTCAAAACGGCGACGATCCGACGTCGGCCATCAAGTTTCTCGTCATGTCTTTGTGTTACGACGACGCGTTTCAACTGGCGAGAAAGAACGGCAAATTGCATCTGTACGGTGAGATTTTGATTCAGACGTCTCAAGCTCGACCCGAGGACTTTAAAAGTTTGGCCTTGCATTTCGAAGGGGAGAAGAATCATTTGTTGGCCGGCAAGTTTTATTTCCACGCAGGCGAGCATAATAAAGCTATGACGCATCTGTTGAAGACCGGCGGCTCCGAGGAGGAGGAGAACGAAGCGATCGGAGTCGCTATTGACGCAGCCGCCGCCAGCGAAGACGACAGATTGACTAGAAGGTTAATCCGAAATATCGATTCGGGAGTGATTTTGTATGTATTGTTACTACAACATAAAGTTGTTTTCAGGTTGATCGAGTTCCTCCTGGGCGAAATCGATGGCACGCCTCGGGAGCCACGGCATTTGTTTCGTCTGTATATGGCCAAGAAACAGTTTGCAGAGGCGGCTAAAACAGCGGTATGTACTGTCATACATCGTTTTATAATCGTTTGGATTAGGATTAGGAATCCTCTGACTGAGTGGGCTATTTCCGCTTGTTGCAATAGTGATATTTGGTGTGCAGGTGATAATAGCGATGTCGGAGTGCCGCGCGGGCCGCTACCGGGCGGCGCGCGGGGTGGTGCGGGCCGCGGTGGCGGCGCTGCGCTCGCGAGGGCTGCCTGCGCCGAGTGACGTGCGCCGTGCGCTTGCGCTGCTGCACTCCTACATACTGGTGCGTACTGGTTACCTCTATCTTCCATCTAACTCTATGCGTTGTCCATACATTATAATAAAATCGTCTCTCGATTCGCAGATTCGCAGTCACGTTAAGCGCGGCCGCCACGACTTGGCCGCCAGCCTGCTGCTGCGCGCCGCCAACGACGTCACCTTCTTCCCCACTCACCAGCGTAAGTGCCTTTCTCTTGTGAATTACTTCATATAAAACAGTATAGATCTTTTTTTTTTACGAAACCTTCATCATGCATCAGCTCCTGGAACCATTAGCAGAATATAGATCTAATACAAGAATATAGTTGCTCATTGTAATACACACTGATAATATCTTGCAAAAATATACTTTAACAGTTTTTGCTTTTGACAATTGATTTTGAATTAAAATAATATTTTGTGAACGTGAAGCAAAGCTTTCTGATTGGCCGTGTAAATGTTTGAGCTGTAACCGACTCCAAACTTGAGTAGCCCGACTCAAATACTAATATAATAAAGAGAGAGAGAGAGAGAGGATTTTGTATCTTGGTTTTTATTTGTGCAGGGTAAGCTCGTGTCTATTTGAAAGGTACATTATTCCAGAGGGTGTAGGTATATGTTATCTTGCACTTTTATTCACTTCGGTGCTGCCATTGTCCTTAAACGGTGGTAGTCTCCTACTATCAAGTGATCTGTAACTCGTCTGTCTGAACGTTGTCAATGTAAAAGAAATGTTGTTATGCTTGTGTTTTTTGACAATAGATCAAGTGTCGATCCTGACATCGACGGTGATCGAGTGCGGCCGAGCTGGGTTCAAGCATCAGGCGCATCAATGGGCCAAAGTGCTGATGCAGCCCGAGTACAGATCACAGGTACAATACGACTAAATAAATATTTTAAAGAGCTCGCGTATATGGTATATTTAAACCCTTCCTTATTATTAATTCAAAAGGCTAAGCTACACTGCCATATAAGCTAGCGACACAACGCCATCTAGTACTGAACTCAAGTACTGAATAGCTATTGTACAATTATGCGTGTACTTACAAGAGATTTCTTTGAGAAATTTTTTTTTTTTAAATAACAAACCCTGAGGCCTGTATTTGTAGATCGATCCAAAGTACGTAAAGAAGATCGAGGGTATAGTGCGTCACGCGCCTCGCGCTCGCGTCCCGGCCGACGCCGTGTCCGCTTTGGCGTCCGTGTCCGCTTTGGCGTCCGCGTCCGCATTGGCGTCCGCTTGTCCACGCTGCGACGCGCCGTTGCCTGGAGCGGAGCTTCACTGCGGCGCCTGCGAGACGCACCTGCCCTTCTGCATCGCCACAGTGAGTCCCAGTGTTCTTATCTCTACCACGAAAACTGTTACACACTTTTAAAATGTCCCGTATTCCTATAGGTGGGGTGTAATATGAAAACCATAAACTGTGTTTCTTTATTGTGTACTAGCTTATGCCCGCGATTTAACGTCTGACAAAAATATATGAACAATAGTTTATTCAACCTTTATTGTTAATATCTGGCGTTGATGATTTCTCGGGAACAGTACTTTGTTCTGGATGAAAGGCACCCTGTGTTCTTCTCTGTGACCCTGACAACGTGTAATGCAAAATTTGATTTTGGTATTTTTCTCATTTTTGATTTATTATTAGACTAACTTTTGCTCGAGACGTGGAATTCGGTTAGTTAGATCAAGTATCTTGGGGCTTGGGGCGCTGTTTCGGGACAAAAAAGTGGCTTAATCTATATGTAAAATTTATTTTTCATATTTTAAACGCCAACGAAGTCACGGGCACCGGCTAGTTTGTTATATACGAAGTTGATGATAATTTCAGGGGCTCCACATCGTGAAGGACGATTTGACGGCGTGTCCCGAGTGTGACTTCCCGGCTATTCTCTCTGAATTCGCTGAGTGAGTATACTCGAAATGTGTGTTCATCCACGTTTTGCTGAGGAGTGAACTTAAGCGAACCGTCATGCTCGGGTCGGTGACGCATTGAATCGCGTACTCGCCTCAACTCGTCATCAGCCCATTTTTGTTTTCACTTCTATCGTGTGCTCATAAGTACATACCAATTTTTTCACAACTAAATTAAATTTATTTATAGCATAAGGGCACATTGCGTTTCGCAGTCATTGGCAGTAACCACCGCCTTTTAGAATACCATCGTGAAATAATAGCACATGTGCTGTTGTTTTTCAGTTATTGAGTAAGGGATGCTGAAGTCCATTTAGCTATAATTTCCTAATTTTTTATTATCCCTAGTCCTACTAAGGTCGGCAGCTCACTTGCATCACCAATGGCGTTGCGTGTTAAATGGCTACGGTAGCCATTTAAAATTCTAGACGAACATTTAACTATTTTCATGATTATCAGGAAATTTGAAATCTAATAATTGTTAATTTAAATCACTCCGTATAAGCTGTAGTTGAAAGAATTCTTAGTTCAAAACTTTAAAATTTGGTGTTAAAAACAAGTTTATATAAATTTTGTTCTATATAAAATAGTTTAAAATGCTATTTCTGTTTCAGAGTACTAAAAGAAGAAGAAAAGTGTCCAATGTGCGACGAAATAGTGGATTACAGGAGATTAGTGAAGATAGACGACGTGACAATATACTTGGACTCTAACGCTGCGGAATAGAGTTCAAATTAAAGCAATAGTTTTAACTGCGATTAGTGTCCGTCCAAACAAAGATAATTGTAAAGTTGCCTTCATAGTGGTTTATTTTCAACCTTGAAAACAATTTTTGATTAAAATGACCTAAGTATACCAACGTCTTTTTATTGTGTGGAGTTTACCTAATGATTATCTTATAGTAAGCAATTACTTATGTCATAAAATCTATGAGATTGAAAGTGAAATTTAAACTTTTTCACAAATATCGTTAGAGCTAGCTAATGATATCTAGTTTCGTTTTTTAGAAGATTCCCATCAATACTCAAGTTATTCTCAGTTATGCACAATATGGGGCATCCCCGGGTTCGATTCCCGGCAGGGCCTACTTTGGATGTGAACTTTTTCAATTTTACTCTGATCTGGGTAGGAAAGTTTCGCCCCTTGTGCGTTGTATGGTTAATTCATAACACAAGTTCTTATAATTGTTGTCATTTGGGCAGCTGGTCTGGCGGAAATAACCACTCCCTTACTTCAAGACCACCGTGAAATAGCACGACACGATAATTTTATGTTAATGCTCCTAGTAGTACATACATTTTCTGGAATTTTCGTTTGCCTATTTAATAAGTACGAGTAGGGTGAGTAAATAAAAAAAGTAATAATAGTGGTGAAACATTTATTTTTTTTGAAAGTATACCAAAATTTAGTTTACACGTTCGACACTGAGATTCAGATGAAACGCAGACAATTGTTGGTACTATACAAAATTACTTACACTGTTACCCATGACAATCCCGATCATTTAACTCCAAGGAAATTACACATACTTACGTACAACTAGTACATAATAATAACTTTCAAGAATTCCCGCTCTAAACTTCCTAGGATTGTATGACTCGATTGCATCTCTTTCAAAACTTAAGCTATATTGCCTCGCGATTTGGTCTCATGTCACCGCGGAGTAAAACCCAATTCGTATTCAATCGAAAGGTTACTTTGTTCCGACGACATTAAGGTTGATTGTTCAGTAATAAAATTAAATATTACTCCGCAGTAACCACATGTTTAGATCGTCTGTATGTTTAGGCCCACTATGGCGTCATGGATTTGTCGTCCAACTCTTGTCTGCCACAAAGCCATGTCGCCAAGCCAATGATTTAGTTCTACCCTCAAAATATTGCCCTAGAAAGATTACCACTAGCTATACCGTAAGTAGACAATACATTTATACAACTTAACGTAATGACAAGACGATTATAACAAAAATAATAATAATAATAATAATTAATAGAGCATAATAACTGATTGTGCTAACAATAGTGTGAAGGATTTATGTCAACGCGCTATAGTCAACTTCTTGCTACCAGTAATTGGCTAAATTCGCTAACATTTGCTATCAAACTTAAACAATTTATACAAATCCTGTTAGGCTTTATTGCTACATATTTCGGATGATTAAAGAATAAACTATTGTTTTCCATGATACATAAAAACAAAAGTTATAAAATTATATTAAATTGCTATTGGGCATTTTTTTAAGTCATATTCATAATGCAATTCACTTTAATAAAAGTTTTTGAATAGTAATGTTTCAAAATAATATTCAAAGTTCGATTCAACTTTCAACTTTCAACCAAACTTTTTGTTTCAAGGTTAAATAATCAATTTTATTTCTATAAAATAACAGCGAAACTTTAAATTTAAATAAAAAATGCATTTGTGGAATGTTATTGTGAAGTAGGCAGGTTTTGGTTTTGCAGACAATTCAAATGTTACTTTCAAAAATCATGAATTGGCTTAAAAAATATAAAATTATGTGGTTTTCTTCTCACAGTTACATGTGCTAAGTTCAATATAGGTAAATAAACGCTAATATTGGTGTTATAATTTGTTTTAATGCCTACAAATACAATTTGAGTGTTTGTATAAAAATGTACAGACACATCACAATGGAACGGAACGAGACAACGATTCGGTCGAAATATATAGTAATATATTAAGTGCAGCACATACCAGAACACATTTATTTAAAATGGCCACTTGACCTTTTCATTTAAAATGTTGTCGAAAGAGTGGAATAAACATATATAATATATGGTAACACACTTTAATGGACGATTCAAAGAAATTTAAATAAAATGTTTCGTTTCTTATAAACACAGCTCAACGTTCAATATCCTATAACATAGTATAGATATATATGTATTTAAATATGTGATTTATTTTGTTTCATTTATATATATATATATTTTGGCCGGATGTATGTTAAGTGCGCCGCGTTTAATCCACTCTTTCAACATAGTCGCGAATTACTCTTGAAACTACATATATATAATATATTTACAGATATATAAAAATATATTATAAAATCATAGACACGATGGCACTTGGTTGCGTTTTAAAGGGGGGAAAACGTTGGATAAAATAATTTAATGAACAAAACGAAAACAAAATTATAATCGACGTTTATTTTGACACATTGGAGATATATATTATATGTTACAAAGGAGGCTCTACATCAAATAATAAGGAAAAGTTTAAAACACGCCACGATCTCAATCCGAAAGGTCTGAGTACCGTCTCAACACTACTTTACAGGGGAATGTATAAAAAATTATCATCAACTATACTCCTCAACAATAAATACTATAAATCTTTGGTTTCATTTAGTCGTTCGCTTAAAAAACGTCACCTAAGGGTGTATCTACATATATTCAGCTTTTGTCCATAGAAAAAACAGGTTTTGTATGGAGATGCGTTCAGCTTTCAAGCTGAATAAATGTAGTTATTCCCTAACTCTTTAACTCGCAAAAGAACTGTGTTCGTTACAATGAATGTGAAGATTCAATTAGCTACGGTTCATAAGAGTGACGCCCGAATAAGGGCGGTCGCGAACTTCGCGCCCAACATTACTAGCAAAACGCTCAGACCAAATAAGAACTATAGACACAATTTTGCGCACAACAGTGAATGCGCTTTTCTAGACACGTGTCCGTAGGCCGTTTACTGTATTGAGATTTTGTTTATTTTTATTGAAATTTCTGGTTTCCAATTATTTTTACACGCTTTCACTACGCAATTCGGCATTTTCACTAGTAAATATATTAACAAGGCGAGGCGTAGTTTGATAACGGTGTATGTATACGGCGAAGGCGTAGTTTTACCGGCTACACTCTGCCGTTTACAGAGCTCTATCTTTAGTTCTTATTTTATCTGAGGCAAAAGGTAAGTAGTTAACAAACGCAGGTGGTGGGGGTGCGGTACGGCTCAGTGCAGCAGCTTCGGTACGGCGGCCACGACTCGCACGCGGTCGCTAAACTGCGGGGGAGGGGCGAGCACGGCGGGAGGGGCTCCCCCTCCCGCACACTCCGCGGGCTCTTCGGGAGGGGGAGGCAATTCCGCGAGCGACACTGCGGCGCGTGCGCGTCTCCCCGGCGCTTTATCTACATCTACCCCGAGCCTCTCGGCCGCCGACCTCCCCCTCCCCGCCCCGACACTCCCCCTCAAAAGCGCCGCAGTCGCCCTCTTCCGAATCAACGAGTTGTGCCGCTGCATGGGGGGCGGAGGCGTGGCCAAACTCTCGGAGGAACTGTGCACGGGCTCGGTGCTGATGACGTCGTTGGAGGACTTGACGGTTACGGAGCTGCAGAAGGAGACCTTGTCGCGGCGTGGAGGCTTCGCCTGCGCCTCCTGATCGGAGGAGACCCCCGAGGACGAGTTGTCGCCGTCGTCCCTCTCGACGCCGAGCTCGTCGCCGCACGACTTGGACGACTTCAGTCTCGTCCTGATCTTCTGTATCTCGTCCACGGAGAACGAGTGCTGCATTGAATTCGATCCGGAACTGCTACCGCTACAACGAACAAACATTTAGGTATATTAGGTTTAATAGTCGAAAATATTTCAATTTAAGCTCAATGTCGTATCAATTTTAACCATTACTGCGACAATGTTCCAAAACAAAACAAATAAATAAATAAAGATTAACAATTATTATGATCAATGTAATATTGCCAACTAGCTGACCTTCCTAATCACTCACCGAAACACAACCGCATACGTGCTATTATTTCACGGTGATTTTCTGTAAAACCGTGGTTCCGTGAAGTCTTAGACGATAATTAATTATAATTTGACAATGCTTACTTATTAATAGTTGACAGTAATCTTTTCGAGTTAAAACAATACCATATAGATTATTTGTAGTTGATAAACATTATTATAATAAATAAAAAAGACAAAACAAATATTTGGAGCCGACATTTGTCGACGTTGTGTCGACATAGTGTTAGTGAAATTGACGAAAACACAAAGCGTATAACCCAGCAACACTTATTTAATAGTCAAAATAAAAAGATACCTTAAAATATTTATTTTAATTGTAATTTTAATTGTCTTTTTGATATACTGTTATCGTTTCATATATTGGCACCCTGAAAATTCAAACAAGTGCATTAATAACCACTGTATCACCATTATGGCACTGGAGCAATTATTTTTTCGTGGTAGTACAAAAATAGCATTAACACACCGAAGGGGCCACGAAAGAAATTTTTAAATCTTTATCCCATTGCTTTAGTTAAAAATATAATCATAAGCATAAGCATCATAAAAACCATCACTGTATAAAGATTTATTTTAGAATGTAGATATGAATATGAAGATAAAAAAAAATAAAATTAAGTACTCATAAAGATTTATTTTAGACTAGCTGGCGCCCGCGACTTCGTCCACGTTGAAAAAGAAAAAGTAGCCTATCCTGTGTCCTGTACGTCTAAATGTTTATCTACCAAGTTTCATGAAAATGTAAGTGCCTGAGGAATAAACTAAATGAAATATATCTGTACCATGGAGACTAGAGGTACGGAGGACCAACTTACATGGGTGTTAAACTGAAAAAGTAGCAAGCTAAAAGCATTTAATAGTGGTTCATAAATTGACCAGAATGACGCTAGTGTAGCATTGGTGTTTGATATGATAGGTTGGTTTCGTAGTTCATGAAACCACCGTAAATAAAATGCTACTAGAGTGCCACGCCCCAATTCTACTATAGCGCCGCCAAATTGAACGTATTCGACGGACACTTTCTCATGTATATGTAGTTCGGCCTCCTTACCTCTAGTCTCCATGATCTGTACTTATATTGTAAGTGCCTGAGAACTAAACTAATGGGAAGAAATATGTTCGAAAATATGTTCACCTGGTATTGCTATTGGCACTGGTGTTGCTGTTGGCGCTGGTGTGGTCGAGGTTAGGCGGCGGAGGAGGCGCAAGGACAGCCTCCCCCTCCCCCTCTGACTCCGACATGCTGTAGTCTGGCTCGGGGATCGGTGGAGCAGGGGTTGAATTCTGTAAACAATTAAAAGGAGTTTTACTGCAAATACTATCAACTATCTATTCCGGTAATTGCCTAGATCCCTATCTAATCTTTTGTGGCTTTGTAATCTGAAAAATCCTTGTATATCATTAAAAAGAGAAAACTTTCGTTAAACAAAATTATCAATTGTTGTGTGTGAGTACTGAACATCATTGATAATCATAGAAAGTCCTAATCAGTTCATTTTCTAATTAACTTCCACATATTCGATTGACTTCAAATTTTGTGTACTGCTACTTTGGTGGTATTTCCACGACACGATAACCTTGACCTGATGCTGCAGTATCCAGTAGTCTGCGGGATATCTAACTCTCCAGCAAGTTACAGTAGATATCGTGTTTGGGTTAGTTTATAATGTTTAATTGTGATCATTTGGTGGTTGCATAGAGCGATGATGGACGTACCTGTCGGACGACGTGCGTGTTGAAGGGCTGCGCGTAGTGCGCGGGCTCTTCGGCGGAATGCGCGCGCGCAGGCGTCGTCCACGAGCGAGGCCCGGCCGACTTGCGCGACTGCTGCAACAGACTCACATTGGAGGGGAGACCGTGCACATTAGAGGGCAGCACGCAGTGCGCGCGGAGTGGGGCTTACCTTGTGCGAGGTGTCTGCGGCCGTGCGGTGGCGGTAGGCGACGGCGCCTAGGTCTCTGGGCGCGGCATACAACTTGGCCTGGTCGCTGGGCCGGAAAGTGGACGCGGGGGCGCCCCCAGCGGGCGGGGGAGGCGGAGGGTGCGCGGGCGGAGGGGCGCGGCCTCCTAAAATTCAATTTATCTAATGTTATGGACTGTGCAGCACGTCTCTAGCAACAGAAACGATCCCATTAAAGAATAACTGTCACGTAAACTGTCGTGTTTCAATTATCGAGTTAGGGATGATAGTTCAATATTATAGTTCATTCAAATCCTTTATCCAGTAATAAATGTCAGCAACGATTTTGCAACCCTTTTGGCGTTGTTTGTATGTTGTATTGTATGTTGCTTATAGGGGACTAAAAACTTATTTAGATACGTGACTGGT
The DNA here is from genome assembly GCA_936446665.2 of Synanthedon andrenaeformis. Taxonomy (NCBI): domain Eukaryota; kingdom Metazoa; phylum Arthropoda; class Insecta; order Lepidoptera; family Sesiidae; genus Synanthedon; species Synanthedon andrenaeformis. Next base: position 2,247,763 of record OW387781.2, on the reverse strand, counting down.
GTGCCAAATATTAATTAAATTCTAACTTCATAAATTAATGAATAATTTGTATGTATTTTAATGAATACACGGTAAGTCAATAGTAGTACTTACCGTGTACATCTTCGCTGGATCTGGTGCGCATTGGCATCGCCGCGTGCGCAATCGCTAAGTCCGGCGTCGAGTGGAAGTCGCGACGCAGCGATGATCCCCCGCTCGCACTTCCGCCCTCCACCTCCTCCACCCCCACCGACCCTGTCTGGCACTTGCTCCATAGCTGGGAAAATGTATAGAATTTCGTCTCAGAATGCATTTTCACTAAATAATTTAATGCAAATAAAATTTGTATTTACTAATAAGTCTCAAAAATAATAATAATAAACAAATTACTCATAAAAGTAACGATAAATATTCTATATATTATCAAATACTCTAAATAATTCCTTATAATCCTTCTCTAAATAATAGGTCCAATTTGCAAATTAACATTTATGTGTACAATTGCCTCGTGTTATTTAATTTATTCACAAAATTAATACAAAATTTTGTAGGGCATGACGATAAATAGAGAATTTCAATAGACACCTTTGTTATAAATCTGTTTACAGAACTTGTATTGAAAATAAGTGTACCTTTCCCCTGCAGCGCTTCATCTCGGCGACGGAGGCGTAGACGCGGGTGTGCGGTTTGGCCGGCGAGTAGGGCGGAGACGTGGAGCCTCCTTGGAAGGCCGACCGCGTCATCATCGCGCTCTCGCTACTGCCATGAGGGACAGACAGACAAGTACTTATTATACTACATATTTTGGATTGTATGAAGTAGTCGGTATGTAATTGTATACTGATGCTGACTTGTTTCCGGTGGTTCGCGCGTCGTTGTCTGCGCCGGCCTGTCGCTGGAAGAGTTCCTCCAGTTCGGCGGCGGTGATTCGTCCGGAGGCCGGTCGTTGTCGGATCGACGCCGTGCGAGGCGCCGTCGGCGTGCCATCTGCGCACACGACAAACAATCTCTCAAATTAATGCTCTCTAAAATCTGACGAAACTGCATCGACAAATAAATGGATTTTTCAATATTGTTAAAATGTTTCATCAATATTATGAGCTTAATATTTTTTGAAAAACAAAACTATTTTACTTAGCAGCCAAAGTGTTGAGCCTGTAGGCAAAATTTTAGAAAAACATATGTATATTGACGTGCAAGCAAACTTAAATAAAAACACTTTTTAATTCGTAAATTTTATAATTGTAATATCGTGTGAGCCGATGATTATTGATATGCTGATTTTTAACTGCGAGTGAGAACCTATTGGCTTTCTTCTGTAGTTTCACATTATTTTAAGTAAAGACTGTTTAGTTTATTGAAATTTTTGTACACTTAAACTTATTTCAATTATCATTGGTAATAGCTCTTTTTATTATTAAAGTAACTTTTTATGAAAAATAGTGGAAAGGTATCAGATAGACAGACAGAAGAGTTACTTTCACATTTATAATATTAGTATGGATGTAGGAATTTTTACGGAATTATCAATGACTATTATTATTACTATTTAGCCACAATGTGAGATGGAATAATAATACATCAACATGAATAACAATCGAAATTTATGTTCCAAATTTTAAATTCTTGTGACAATAGCATAGATAATGGAAAAATCATGAAATCTTAGCAAATAAATTTACCATATAAACTTTGTAACTTACAAATGAAGGTAGCATTTTGTATAAATAAATTTATTAGAGGACTCGTGACCATCAACTGGCAATCTACAATTCAAAGACAACCCACAACTTACACAGATCGTAGTCTGTGCTATATATTGTAATGAACTCCACACATGTTTCAGGAACTGAAAATTGAATATATACGAGAAGAAAATTATTACGGACTTGTGTGATATGCAAGATCCTATTATAGACAGAGCAATACCCGCATGAAATTGTTCACTCTCTAGAAAAAGAGAAAGCGTTCGCTTTGTCTCTCTCACACTTTTGCCCACATTTACTTTACAGGTGGATAGGGAAGTCAGTGAGTCTGTTCTCCATGTCTATGGATGTTATAATTAGGAAGGTGAACATACTGTTGCTGGCTGGTTGCAGTTGCACGGACTCTGCGGAAGAAGACTTGCCGGCCGCGCTCAGCGGGTCGCACTCTTCCTTCTCGCCGCCATTCTCTGTAACATCCATTCATTCTTATATACATTCATTCATTCATCCATTCATTCTTAAACCGGGTCCGATCAACACCTACTACTAAAGAAGGCCTAAGGCAAGTCCGATGCGCCAGTTTTTTAACAAAACATTGTTAGAACAACATAAAATAGGGGCGTAGCCCAAATGTTTTGTCGATCAAAAACACTCGAAACGTCTTTCTCGTCGGAGCTCATTAATCAAATGTTAAGATTTGTTATAAAATATTGTTGAAGTTGCAGCGGATGGAAAATGTGCAATTTAAAAATGTTCATGAACATGTTTTGTTAGAATTATAGCGCAGCGGACGCACCTTTATATAAAGAAACATAACAAGAAGAATAAAAATATACATTTGAACTGTAAAGTCGGGGTAAGATAAGGTTCATCATTTTAGTCGACATTGGCTTGCATCAGGGCAATGATTATCAGTCATGCCAAAAATTGACAGTTGTCTTCAGTTATTTGAATTTATTGTTAACTGTTATTTTCTTATTGAACTTTTGCCTTTTTTTAACTACGTTATTCGTTAAAATTTTTTTGTTCATTTTCACTTTATTTTAATTTTATTATGGGTTTCATTTCACGCAGTTCATTTTGGTGATTTCCATGGTTATTAGTACGCCTTAAGACAAGTCTGTTAAGAGATACTATACAATAATCTATGTATGACTTTATTTATCAAAAAATGTTTTACCTAATCCGGCGACCATAGATTTTGCTCTCGCGCGTCCCACACTCAGAGTGGTCCGCGGATCGCGACGGGGCGGCGCAGGCGCAGGACTCCTCCCTTCAATCAATAAAACACCTTTTACTATTGCATTAAACCCAAGCGATGACGAGCAATGTTGTGGCGAAGAAAGTAAGCATTTGTGTGTGGTTAAAGTATTAAGTTAGAGTACTATCTACGCTTTTATATTAGTGGCAGAAGCGTTACATAAATAGGTAAGCATATATACGATTTTACAGCCCTCGGTTATCATAAACTATGAAGTTTCAAGGACTATATTCACGCGTACTGAATATAATATTATAAAGCTTCAAGCGTAATGTGAGTTAGACTAACCGCCAGCCGTTTTCCTAGGCAAAGTCGCGGCATACGGCCTTCCAGAACTTGACAATTGATTCTGGGACTTGCTTGTGGGGACTGTACACGTGTTGTTTTCGTTGTTACCTACGAAATAATTATATTTTTATTTAAATCTCAGTTATTATAGCAACAGTCCCTCTAACTTTTCAAATTTTCTAAAGCTTTTGATTCTGTATACTTATAGTTCTTAGATAAATGCTCTGTTTAAAAAAGGAAATAACAGTATATACTACTAACTAAAACTACATATTCGATGTAGTGTTACAATTAATGGCGGTATATTTAATGAATATATACGTTTCGTCATAATATGTGATTAGATGCCCGTGGAGTTCCGCAAGGCTCTCACATTGGACCGTCGTTAGTAATTATTATATTTACAAATAAATTTAAATGATATTTTACAAGTTTTTGATATGTAAAATGTATATGAATAAATAACAAATAGGTAATGTGTTATTGCTTTTGTACAATTTTTATGGGATAGTACTTATCTATTATCAAGTTGTTTACTTTGGAAAATTATAAAATTTATACAGCAACATAAAAGTTCGTTTTTAATATATACAAAAGTGGATATCTTTTTTACAAGATTAAAAAGAAATTCAGAAATTGGATTTCGGTCCTTAACCATGAATATGAACACTTTGGCTGAACAGAGAAGGCTCGTTTCCTCACCGTGCGACTTCAACGAGACAACAGTTAAGGAGACAAGTGCGCCGGAGTTTCGAATGAGTTCGACCACGTGCTCGTGCGACGCAGCCGACACGTCCTCGCCGTTTATCTGAAACATGTTTTTAATCATTACTTATATATATTTAATCAAACTATTGTGAAATAGACTATTTTTAATAAAATATCAAGCTGAGTGCGGATTGCTAGGACTTCATGTATCTTTTCTTTACCGTAGGAGAAAGAAGACTATCGTTTCTTATACAATAAATCCATTTCATTTCCAACTGTGTACTGGTTTGACAAGTGGTGTCAGGGCACAATGCGCTTTGCAGTCATTCAAGAAGCCTATTTGGCAGTAGGAACCACGATCTTATAGGAGACCACAGTTAAATAAGAGCATGTGTGTTGTTGTGTTTCAGTGACTCACTCATTCTTTATCCCTTCTTTCCTTTGATCAGTGCGCTTGCAGCACCTGTGAATTTGCTTGTGTTATAGGCGACGGTAGCCATCTACCACCAAGTAGACCACCTAATTTTGAGTTTGGTTTTGATAAATGAACCAGTGGTAGTGTGGATGGTTTCTTCGAAAAGCTTGGTTACCGCCACAAGGAAGTCGCCCTTGTTGAGGCCGGCGCGGTCGGCGACTCCGCCGGCGTCGACGTCGTCGAGGTACTGCAGGCCGGGGCAGCGCTCGGAGGGTCGCAGCTCCATGAGCGCTGAGAACGCCTTCGCCCCGCGCAGCACGAACCCGAAGCCGCGGCGCGCGCGGTGCAGCACCACCGTGCGCGTCTCTGCGCTGCTGCCGCACCTGTCACACATCAGAGCAGAGTCTTATTATATTAATATTGTTAGCATCCTCTACTTCGGGCACATTAATTAAACCACTTTATGTTTAGTCCAAATACTTTTATCGTCCGACCGATATATCAGAACTACAATTTCAACTATAAGTGCAGACATACGACGACGACCTCTATTCGCGAACGCGTTCGTTCAACTGACTGATACCCTTTCAATATCATACCACCGAATGAATCTGAATGAATGAACACCTCTTTTTGAAACATCACACAGCAGTTTTCAATAAACTTAGTCGACATAAATAGCAAACGCTAACAATATTATAATGAGTAAGTTTGTGTGTAACGATGATGTTTGATACTTTCTCATGCAAAAAATACTGAATGGACTTGGACAAAATTTTACACAATAGACTCGCTCCCGAATTCGCTAGGATGTCATTTAACGCCCTTTAAATAGGGAAGAGACAGGTGAACGCTGACAGCGAATTCAATTTAAAATATGTATAGATAATAAATATAGATGACGAAAAACTGTAAGCCAATCAGCTGCTTGCTAAATTGATGGATGACTTCAAGAGAGAGGCTGGCAGTGAATGAATGCGGAGGGCGAAATAAGAAGAGTACTGAGGGCCAATTTCCAATAGTAGGCGCTTATGATAGTGGTGATGACAGTTTATTAGACAGACACTTACGTCTTTTTTATCCTGGGCGCAGTTGCACTATAAGTTTTGTTTAAGGCCATTTCTCGTCTTCCGGTCACCCGCGAATGGTGAATAGGCCCCGCGGATAACACCTGAAAAGTACAATAAGTATTCATTAGTAGGTATAATACAATTAATACATTATCGTTTGTTTCATTTAAAAACGAAATTTTATAATCTTTATTAAACGCTTCTCTTTAGAACCTGGCTCATTCTAGGACTGTTTCTGCAACTTTTGGTTCGTATAGGACGTTAGAACTTTTAGAAGTTGTATAGGACGTTACTTTGTAAATCAAATCAAAATATTTATTTATCAATTAGGTTTCTACAATAAACTTATGATCGTCATTATAAATTTAAATTTAATCCTGAGAAGGAACTCAGGATACTATTCTTTTTGTCATTTTGCCATTTTTGTAGGGGCTAAGCGCCTAATTTTCTAAAACCGTTGACGCTTTTAAGGTCCTAGGATCTAAGCATAGACTGAATTCGAATAAAAATATAAAGTTTTGTTCCTGATAATGTACCTGATGTAAATGTGCTGTGTTCTGCCGCAGACGAACTTCCTGAACGCACTGCGCTGGGAAAAGTCCGCTTGCGCCAGAACCTCGTACAGTTCCTTCTAGGAAACCATCGTCCGTCGCGCCAGTCACTAAAAGGAGAATTACTTCATTACTGAGAGAAGCATTACCTCGTTGCTAATCTGCTGACCGATACGAGGTAATAGCCATTAAGAGAATGTTGAAATATATATGTGGCTAGGACCCCATGAATCCAGAGGTTCAACACCGAATATAATAAAAATATAGTCGATACCTATTATCTATGTATAGTACTTTGCTGGACAATTTATTTTTATTGCAAAAAATATATTTTTAGTTATAGGAATTTTTTTCGTTTATTCAAATATGGGTAAGGAAGTCGCATTTTAATTTGTCATATGAGATTTCTCCAATAACCGGCTCGACATATTTTATGGATGTACGACCTAAAAAACATATGTATTAGTTACGTCCGAGGGATAATGTTACTGTAACATGTATGGCAGTATTAGTACGCACAACAATGTCTAGTATTAAGTGCAAGGCCCTGGCGAATACCTTCGATGATGTCGCCCTGGTTGAGGGCGAGCTGTCCAGGGGCCGTCGGCTCGTGCACTTGCAGACAGACGACGGTGGCGCCCGCCGCTTGCAGTGAGCACGTCGTCGTATCGGAGTTGCTCGTTCCGACGCCGCTCGAGTCCGAGATGATGTCGCTAGTGTCGCCCGCGCTCTTATCTGTCGTATTCGTTACTACAGTGATAGCAGTGACAGCTGTCCTATCGCACGCTTCTCCCTTCCACCGTGCGATAGTTCAGCGATCCCTGCTGTCATTGGGAACCATCATCGAACCGCTAATCTAACAAAAATATAGTCTTAAGCTTTCTGCAACGTGATAACCCCTATCGTTCTAGATTCTAAAGGGGGTGAGGGTTCGGTAAACAAACATTTGTTTGGAAAAGAACGAAGCGAAGAAGCGGATCGTGAAACTACGGTTACATAGAGGCACATAGAACATGCATTCGAAGATGAGGTGGTCGTCGGTGACGTGAGGTCTGTGGATGGTGATGGTTGTCGTTCCACGATGGGCACTCGTGTGGGTTCGGGTCGTCGGCCTGACAGTACCTGTGAGTATGCTGGCATCGTCTTCGTGACTCGGGTGGCTGGCGTCGGAAATGCTGGACGAGGCCGAAGAGAAGGGCCTTTCGAGGCTGCAGGGAGAGGCGGCGGGGCCCGTCTGTCGTCGCAGAAGAGCGTCCAGTTCTGCGGGGATTCTGGTGGAAGACGCCAAGGAAGACCTGTCCCCGGCTGACCACCACCCACCCCATGCGGCGGATCGCCTCTTCGGATTGTAACGCGGCGGTCCACGGAACGGCACTGAAATATTTTCGTTAGCAACCGAAAAAAACTAATAAAACAAATGTGCGAGAAAATGATTTTCAAACAAAATTATCGTGAATCGGGATCGACACGTGAGTCGTCGATGAAACTGAATATCAAAATGGTAAACGATGTCGTGCAATAAAATAATTGCAACAATAAATTATGAACTCACCGTTATAATTATTAATTAGTCTAAATTACATAAAAAAAAACAATACACAACGTTTATTAATTAAATACATATTATAACATAACAACATATTGTATACTTTCAGTGTCATATGTCAGTGAAATAATATATCTGCATAAAATATAACCCTAAAAATAATGTTATTTTTTTTAATATACAACCATCACCATTATGATACTTGATAAGCAATGAAATAGAAACATCTAGAATTGAAAAGAAAGAATAGATGAGGACATGCAAGAAAATATAAAGTTATAAATTAATTTACAATTATTCCCACTGAGATAAATTAATATTCAACTACAAAAAATATAATATATATTAAATAAATTATGTATTTTAGTTAAATAAACATAAATTCACAATACAAGATTAAATATTATTATTATAACTAAAATTAAAAAATAATAATTAAGTACCTACTGTTTTTTTTCAATTAAAAATCTAAATTTGTAGCCAAATATTAAAACAGTACAGTGGGATCACAGTTAGTAAAATAATTTTCTCTTTTAAATAAGCAATTATATTTATTAAAGGATAAGAAGAACTATTTTGGAAATGGTATTTACTAAAATAAGGATTAGTTTATCTAATATTAATTTTTTATATACTCAGTTTTCATTGTAGTTGGTAAATTATTCTATAATTATGTAAATGTCTATGTATAAAATAAAATAATAAATTCTAAATGTCATAAAACACCAGCTGAAGCCGTGCAATAATATTAGCCAATATTTTGTATCACTCACCGACTTCTTCATTTTTATAATTCTTTATCACCTCCGCTAATTCTAAATTTCCAGCTATGACTGCAACCTGAAATGAGTATAAAATAATTTTTTAAAGGAAATGTTTTGCGTTTGAAATATGACTATTTTGGAATTTAAGTTGGCGACATTCTGTTGAATTCTATTCGCTATTTAAATGAAGTTCATTGAACCTGATATGGTGTCTGGTTGGCGAAGTTTAAAGCTTCCTTGTCGCAGCCTCTGAAGAGTAACTGTCTGGCACAGGAGTCCTGCGCGTTCACTGCGCACACGTGCAGGGGAGTGTTCCCTGAGGCATTCCGACTGTTCATGTCTGCACCGTAGAAGAGAAGGTGGTCCAAATGCTGAACTAGGCCGTTTCGACACGCCTGAAATTTATAGGAATTACAAAGATTTTATGTAATTTCAGGACAGATTTTGATAATAGTTTACAGTAATACAGTTTACTTTACCAGTGACTACGTCCGCACCCCTTTCTCTTATGTGTTAAAACATTTATTCAATCTTTCAACGCCTTTAATAAATAAATTATAATTTATTTATAATACTAAATAAAACAAATGGAAAAGTACATACCTGATGCACTTCTTGCCATCCCTGTAAATCTGTGGCACCGATTGAGGCGTGATCGTGTAGCAACGTTTCACACAATAATGGATCCGTTTTATTGGTAACAGTCAGATACAAAGGCGTTAATCCTTTTCCGTCTTTGTAATTCGGCGATGCACCTAATTCTAAAAGTGTTTTCACTGCTTCCAAAGAATTCTTCTCAACGGATCTGTGCATTGCTGTGCTGCCGTCTTTCGTTCGATAATCCAGTAACGCTCCACCGTTCACTAAAGCTATCAGCACTTTCCCGGGTGATTTCAATCCGGCTGCCAATGTAAGTGGTGTTTCTGAAATAATTGTTTATGCCTTTGTTTTAAAGTGGATATCGTTGAATAATGCTTGTTGAATTTGTTGGAATGTCTCTTCGACTTTGCGGGATAATGTCGCTAGATATTTGCCTTGTTCACACAACCCCGGGACAAAATATGTTCTCTAGTGAAATAACGGCCTATGACAAATAATGACAACAATGGAAATCTAAATTTAAACAATGTCGAGTTTTAAACCGATCCTTCCTCTTATCAAGTAAACAATAATTTGGTCCAAGGCCCTCAAAAGGGATATGGGACTGTCGGGCATTCATCCTAAAGAACAAGTGAAAGCTTTGAGCTTGAGAAAAGCTCTGAAGGTCTTCAGTGGGCGAAGGAAACACCGAATATAACCGTAATTACGATAATAACATTTGGTACAGTCAACCGACAATAAATAACTTACTAAGCATTGATTAAGCGCCACTGCAACTAAGGTGACAAATATATGTTTATTGTTCAAAACAGGCCTTGCGAAGGTAAATTCATCAAAATTGCTTCCAAAGTTATTATACTTGCAAATTTGTTCGTTAGGTTTAAAACCGCAAATCGGATTAGCTTTAATAACCCAGCAAGTACTAAAACAGCAGCCTGCGTAGGAATAAATATTAATATTCATTATTCAGTTTCAAGGCTGTGCATTTGTCGCGGATTATCTATGGTTCGATTGATACGCCTCTAATGCGTTCCACACGTGGCATTACAGTGGAAAACGCATTAAGTAGATTGAAAAGAAATTAAGTATACAACGAATCATAGGTAGCGATTTGATTTGATTTGTTTCCAATTCGATACTTCTAGTACCAAAATTAATTATTTAGTTTTTTGAATTGATGATCATGATATTTTTAATATAAAACAACAAATATATTATATTTCAAACATGTACAATACAACCTTATAAAAACCTTATAAAAATTATTTGTATGATGTATTACAGTGACTTTTTTAAGGTTCAACTTAATTTTATAAAGAGAACCTGAGTGTTTGTATGTTTGGGGTAATCTTTCAAATTACTGTACTGAATTAGAAGAAAAAAAATAGGAAGCAGGAATCTACATAATACTATATATTTTAATGTGACTAGATGTGGTTTTATCCGAATCAAATGTATGAACCCATAAAGAACTATATTACTAATCCGATTTAACAAATTTTTTTGAAGTCACTGGTGTAGAGGTGTAAAATCGCGGTAGAGTACCCAAATGTTATATACCCAATGTTCAATTAAATTCATACAAAAAGGAGTCGTGGCAGTTTTCAATTTACTTTTTGAGTTCAAGTTACTTAGCATTTCATGCGAGAACAGTTATTAAATGTAATAATTCGCTCACCGCCCGTATCTTGACAGTGGAAGTTGGGATCGAGTCCTTTCGCGCACGCCTTTGTAATCTTGTCGATCTGCGCATGCGTCACGTGCTCCAGGAACCGTCGGAGGTTTGCGCGCGAGTGCAGCGCCTTCAACGTCTTCTCGTCCAACTTCAACATCTTGTACACTCGTCGTTTGTATTTTAACTGGAACACAGATTATGGATTTTGTCATTTCTTTTTCCTTTTAATCTGAGAAGCATTAGGGGCCATTCGTTATTAATTACGTAAGGATCTTCAGGGAGAGAGGATTTTCTAAATCCCTTACATGCGTTTATCTTGGAGTATCCCTTACGTAATCATTACACAGTATAAAATAAAGTTGCTTCCCGCCGTCTGTCCCTTTGTAAGTAGGTACTTTTAGATATTTTAAAGAACGCAACGGATTTTAATACGGTTTTCACAAATGGAAAGAACGTTAAAATTATAGGAAATTTCTCTAAAGTCTCAAGACTTATTCAAGACGCTAGTGATTATTTATAATTCTATATTATACCCACTTCGAGATAACCGACAGGTCCATTGAAAGGATAATCGCCAAGTCGCCGTTCCTCATCCAGAAATTTCCCGGCTTTCCCGTTGACCGGAGGGCAGAAAAGACCATAGTTGAAACTCTCTTTCAACTCCTGCGAACAAGAGAAAAAAAAATCTTTAGTTTAATTGATTCGAAAATAAATTTTATTTCGTTCCCATAATTGCAATAACAAAAACACAAAATAATTGCAAGATCAACTAAGACATTTATTAACTGAATTTACATATTATATATACTTAACATACATATATCCCCTTAAGCAGGGAAAAATACTGAGAATCAAAATCACAATGTTAATAATTGAATACCCATGCAATAAATCATGGTCAATCTGTAATGAAAATTCAATGACTCGTTAATGTAGTTTATAAAGTAATTTGTCATAAGTGGACCGCAGACCCCATTCCAGGATTAATAAAGAAGGGGTATGTAGGGTAACAACGTGATGGATCGCGAAGGTTTAGCGTTATATGAAGAGTGCTTTTGTATGGAAGTGGGATGAGATGCGGTGCAGTGCGGTAACTTGAATGCTGCAGTCAGAAAAGTAACGACTTATGCTGTTCTATCCAAATTCCAAACAAGAAACTGGAATTATGGGCAAATAAGGCGGTTATAATATGCAACAGTAAATTGTAATTGTCGTTGTTTTATCGAATTTTCTTTATTACAATAGTATTATTTTTATTTTATAATGGATTTTACCAAAGGTGCACACAATTAGGCGTAAACCGCATAAAATAATAATATGTTGATGAAAATTGTACTATCTAACAAGTTTTTGGGTATAGTTCTCTAGTATAGTTCTAGATCTCAATTATTTTTGTAACGCTGATATTATCTATTATTGTGTTTAAATCAATAAAAGAAAAAACTTTGGCTATAAAAATGATTACACTAAACATTATCAAAACAGAACCATAGTATTCAGGTACAAGTATCTATTAATTTCCTAATTAATTTACATTTCAACAAGGCTTAAATATTTCTCCAAAATTATCGTACGAAGGATAATTTACTAAGCTACCTGATTTGTTGTGGTCTTATAATTTTATTTATAACAATAAATTGTTTCGTTTAGTTCGCAAACTGTAGTTTTTGTTGTAATTTATCGTAAAGCATTAAATGTAATAACTCACGTCTTGAGCATGTTAATGTGCCGCCCAACAGAGAATTTCATAAGTCAACACCAGTCAAGTTTATCATATTCTTTGCCTTCCTGTTCTATATAAGTCATGTAGTCAACAATGCTGTAAACCCACTCATTAAATCATACTTGTTAATCTTGATGTAGTTGATTGTACGATTTAGTGGCTTTGCTATATGCATTTCGACTGATTAACCAACTGGACTAGTTTCTATAACAACACTGGCCGAAAATTCCGTTAAACTTTCAATTAAGCTTGTGTCAAAATTTAGATAAAATTTGTTATCAACTTCTTGGGAACAAATGTTTTAAACGTTAGTGTGAACATCGACTCTTCTATGTCTTAATAAAATATAGGCGCCATATAATGTCTTAATTACGCTCCTCAGATACATTCTACGGAATATCTAGTCATTTATAAAACAAATGATGGTCATTTATTAAGGTTTGCATCAAGTCTAACCCTGCCCTAGGTCCGACGCAGACTGCAATCAAATCTGACGTATACTTGTGAATACTATCAATCGTTGCATCGTTGGAAATCTGTCTTGCTTCGTTAGTGTCCGGCGTTCCTATTGTGTTAGTAATGACAATATTTTATTACTATTAGAAAGAGATTAATGGTCTGTGTTGCAGATATTTAAAACTTGTATAAAGATACATTGTTCCTTTTATAGATTTCGTATTTTAAAAAATGAGACCACTATTTTTAGTACTCGATTATTCTTATCACTTTAAAGAAAGATTAATTGGCTAATTGGCTTAATTTATAACAATTTGGTTACAAATATTAGAAAGTTCTTTTGTAGATTTGTTTCAGGAATTTTATCCTACTTTTCTATTAGTAATTATTATTTTAAATTGATGATTTTTAGTAGCCGTTAAATAACAAACGTGATTATTAAACCATTCTTCTTTAAAGACTTGCATTTCACAATTTTAATGAATGCTATTACTTTTATAATTAACTTTCTTTTGTTGTTTCTAGTTATTGCAGTGTTTATTATTTTATTAGGTAGCTATTATAGATTTATAACAGATGTTTTAAAATAAAATGTTAATTTTATCTATGCAGTTATTTAAATCGATTAATGTAATATGTAATTATTTCAATAATCTAATGATTAAAATAATGGTTTACACCACATATCGTTATATAAAATATTGTGCCATCTAAAATTTCTCCTCGACTGCGAATATTCTCTGAAGATTTGCTTCAAAGAATTTTCGTACGGTAGTCGAAGAGAAATTTACTTTGCACTTCAAAATTTTTACCGATAAAATTTCTGCCCCAGTAACGGTAGTTGATATTGGGCGTCACCGCGGAATTCTAGTACGGCGATATTAACTTTTCCATCGAAATATCAAGGAATAAAACCTAATATTATTCAATATTTGGAAATGTCGAGATTAAGCGGTAAATCGCTGAGGGTGAGATGTAATATTTGAAATTGGGTCGAGGTTATGATTACTAGACGTAGTGGGGTCCGCTTTCAGTCAATTGTGGTTCCCATTCCATGTGCTTCGATTAGAGCCACAAGGTATTCTGGTGGCAAGTTGCTACCATCATTCCTTCACTAGAGCAGAAAGTCAGTTGACAAAACTTATAATTGGGAGTCTGGATACGTATTTACATGCGTTGGTAGTCGACAGCGGGCGTGTAGGTGTTCGTCACCAACAATTATACCGTAAACGTGTTTGCATACAATAGTTATGACGACAGAAAGTTGATGTATACCGTTTATTGGGTCACCAGATTGATTACTTCTCTCACACATTGTACTCTTGTAATGGGTGTACTGTACGCAAGAACCAGTTCTTTTCTAAGTGACATTTATGTATTACATGCTCTCAATACTTCTGTCTTCGTGATTTGATTTACTTTTTATTGGGAACACGTGTCAGTGTTACATATGCTATGGAATCGATAGAGACGAACGCGGAAAATTATACTAGTAACACGTTCATAAGAGAAATTGTCATTTTTTCAGGATGTACTTTATTTATTTATAGGTATATAAAAGATGAATCGATAAGTTTGTTGCTAAGCGCAAAACCAGAAAACAATCAGACCCATCCGGCTATTTTTTTTTTCAAATATACGTTCAAATCCGTGGAAGGTTCTTAAGAAAAAAAAAATGGAAAAATTTGAAAAATTGAACATCCTTGTCGTGCGAAGTCGGTAGCGGATCGTTAGTTGCTAATATATGTAAAGATGTGATAATAATAATTTAAAATTACTAAAGACATAGTTAAATATTTACAATTTATTCAAAATAATATTTGAATAATCAGTCATTTTATAATAAAGTCAATCTTTCTTCTTATATAACTATATTTAATATATTTTTATTAAGTGTTCAATAATACAATTCAGCATTTACAGCAAATAAAAACCTTGTTCTCGCTTCATAGCCATGCATTAAATGTTTTCTGCATGCAATTGAGTTAAGACTTGGAAAGTACATAACAAGATTGTATGTAAACAAAGTAAGAACACCGCCGTTTGAAATAGTGAAGAGACGGAGTCAATTTATACGGAGCACCGAGCAACCAATTAATTGATGTGCGGCTAGAACTCGGTTGGCAGACCAATGGATAGTCATGCTGCGTTCACATTCACAAATAGTTTCACAGCTTGAACATAATTATCAAATTAAATAGTAGCATAAAACATATTTTATGCAAGACATTGCGTAGGATGCCTTGCGACCAGGTGGACAGACGTCTTGAAGCCTGAAGCCTATATCAACATTAGGGAGACACAGGTTGTGGATGATGATAAAAAAATTTTATTAAACAAAAAATATTTAAATATTGTTTACAATTGTAAAGATATTTCTAATTTAATACAGTTCGTTACAGTTCGTTGCATTTCTGCAAATGAATTTCTAACAATAACTATAACTACTTATTTTGCGGCAGAAATGAAGCTATTGCCTATAATTTCATCCCGGTAGTTGTTCGCCACGGTAATATAATTGCTAATTGCTACTGCGTAACACGTTTTATGTTATATAAAAATTGTATACGAGGTAATTGACTTTTTACATATTTTTACATAATATTTCTTATGGTTAAACAAATTAATAAGGTATTTTGTACTAGCACATTTAGTGTTATACAACAAAATACGACTGCGAATGTTACACTTTTTTGTTTATTGTGGTAAACAACTCATTTTATAGTCACCAGTCGAAGTTTATCAGAGAAAAAAAAAACATGTCAGTCGTAGGACTGCACGTCAGAAGTGAAACGTAGCTTCACAAAAATAATTGTATGATATTTAAATTGTATGGCATTATCGAATTAGGTAAATACGATTATTATTGATCGCAAGAAATACAAGAGAAAATATATTATACTGACACACAATGACAATAAATAGAACATAATTATTTAACATGAACTTCATAATGACAGACCATTAAAAAAGTTTGATGTTGATATGAAACTAGATTACTGGTCAGTGGTGTATACCACATTGATCCTTGTTATTATATCTAGTAAGTTTACTTTCATATGTAGTTGTCTGCTTGCGCAATATCTGCGGTGGCGAAAATATACGGTTACAGTAACAAGTCGCGAGTTCAATGGTTTTTCCCATCTCAAATATGCCCAACGTGCCTAAAGAAGTTTTTACTTCAAAAACAGAATTTTTGTTTAAAGACACTTAATCGTACTTGACTGATAACTGGGACAGTTTAGTAAACGAGGCACAATGAGCAGTAGATCAGTGTTCAACTGATGGATCTGTTTTGTCACATAGTCCGGAGGTGTTCAGTTTAGCGTTCACTGTCAATCGGCCAACCCACAAACGGCAATGGGTCAATCTGCGTGTTGGATTTACACGCGTTTCGATTTAGCGCTTTTTATTGCGTTATTGTTACGTCATTCCCTTACAATGTTGTGTTACAATATCGGACCATCGACATGGATTTAATCTTAGACTATATGATTATTATTAAATAAAAATATCTTCTCCTTATATTGAACCTACCTTTCCCGTTTATCGCTCCATCCATTAATGAAAATCGTATCAAAATGCGTTGGGTGGTTTAGAAGTAGTGGAGGTCAAACAGACAGACTTTATTTTGTAATAGTAATTAGATTACATCGAATCTAAGACTAGTCCTTTTTCAAGATATTTGTCATAAACCTTTATGCAGTACGATAATTTTCTTTTCAACAATATTCTAACTGATCGAGGTAGATTGTTATGTTCGCTTATTAAACATAAACGACACAAAGAAGGGTTTAAGTTCGAAATATTCTATAGGTTTTATGTGCCACATTAGAGTTAAAAATGTATTACTTCATATGAGAACACACACTCTCTCGGAGAGAGAAATAAATTGTATAATGATAACATCATCAGAATACCAATTGATAGAATACATGTTGAGCGCAATTCTTGAATTTGAATGAATCATCACAAGTGAATGTTATTTGAGAAAGTTGCGGTGAATCAGGTGCCATACATTTCTTATGTATTGTTTAAGACTATTTTACATTACTCCTTTGAGTATTAACACTAAATACTATGTAAAAACTAAACATAGCATTACAATCTCTAATTTGTTACGTAAAAAATTATAAGATGTGTTTTGTAATTTTTACACCCATATTTTCAGAGAAAATAAATTAAATACAAAAAATCAATACATTTAAAAAAATCATTAAGATTAAGATCAACTAAGACAAGACTATCGTAAAATTGGCTACAACGTTGCAACGGTAGCCACACTGAGAAAATTTTACTTTAACAAAGTGCCTTTTTGGCTCGGTTAAAGGCAGATTATTTAAAATTAACTAAAACTAGTTTAAAAATACATAAGCAACGTTGGTTATAATC
This sequence comes from Synanthedon andrenaeformis, assembly GCA_936446665.2. Lineage (NCBI taxonomy): Eukaryota > Metazoa > Arthropoda > Insecta > Lepidoptera > Sesiidae > Synanthedon > Synanthedon andrenaeformis. Next base: position 2,230,629 of record OW387781.2, on the reverse strand, counting down.
TAACACGTCAACATTGTTATGGATACTTGGTTATTTTTAACATTGCACTTAATAATTTTTAAACAAAATTGTTAGCATTCTGAACCAATTCAGATTTGTTTAAATTTTAATACTTCATATTGTTAAGTCTAACCAAGTTATGTATGTAATTTTAAATATGTTTAAAAAGGGTTAAAATTAACACTTTTTTTGGTTAAAATTAACCAATATATCTCTGTTACCACCTACAACGTAATCGGTTACAAATAGCCATTGATATTTTGTTGGTATTAAATATGTTCGATTGTAAATTTTACCATGATACATTTGCTAATCTTTACAAACAGCTTAGTAAATATTAACCAAGTAAAATAATTTAGCAAAGCAAAATTGGTTACCATTAGAGAAGTAAAAATTTTTTAAAGATGTCTGACCCTCTCACCTTTCCTTGCACTCTTTTTTCCAGGCAGTGAATCATTTCGTCTAAATCTTTTTAACGTGACAGTCATTTTTGCGTCTCGTATTTTAATAAACTCGTATATAAGTGTATGAATTCAATTATATAATTTATAATAATAATGGATGACGATGTCAGCAATCTTTTAGTGGCATGGAAATTGAAAGAATATATAGAAAGTATTTAAAGGTGAGTGAAAACTAGGTATAACATTGAGATAATGTTATCAATAATATAAACTAACGTACGTATAACCACCTGTTTAGTTAGATATTATTCTTTATTAGATTAGATATTGGATATTAGTTGGCAATACCCATAATATGTTAGTACTTACTATGTTTAGTATTGTACATACTTTGATTTTGTGTATAATTAATTGAAATACAGTTGTTAGATTCATCATTACAAATTCCTCAGTTTATTTCGGGGTTTCATCTCAAGGTCGTCATCATCTTGGCTTTTTTTCGAAACCTATTGAATGAATAAATAATTTGATTTGATTTTTACTTAATGAAACACATTAAACAAATAACTAGGTACTATGGTACATATAATTTAAACTTTCTTTTATTTTTCAGCTGGAAACAGACTTTGCGAACCTTTATGGTGGGAAATACACGGAAATTTTTGAGACTTTTCCCACTTTAAAATCAAAGATTTTTGACCTTTAAAATCAAGAGCTCATTACAAAATAAAGGATAAACAGCTGCAGACGCTGGTCGCTTACAAAATTGTAAGTACCTAATGATTCATATTTATAGTTAAAACTCACTAACACATCAAAATTCGAGTTCTGAGTTAGGGGCATTTTTTATATAAGTTTCTAGAGTATTATGTAATATCGATAGATGAAAGAAATTTTTGATTTCAACTATAGAAGGGATGAAAAAAAAATAGAAATACGAATCTTTTTACAAATTTCACATAACTGGTAAAGGTTAGTAAAAAAGTCTCACATAAATTTTGAAGAAAATTTTACAGATTGTTATCAAATGTTTATCATATAACTTTTTGCCAAAATAAAATTAACAGAGTTGGGTAGGTTAAAAATGAATTGAATAAATTTTTGGCTTAAGTGTTTTCTTAAATTACCTTTCAACCCTTTTAAATTCTGTTACATAAATTTTGACAGAAAAGTTACATGAAAATTTTTATGTAATATTAGATTCTCAACAATATTTATCTGAAACTTTTTTTCTACTCTTACTATTTTTGTATAGTTTTGATAGAAACACTTCTCAATTTATTTTCACATATGGAATTAAACATTTCTTTCCCCTGTCGATATTCCATATTTCCTAGAAACTTATTGCTTGATGCTAACATCCTGTGCTATGGTTAAATGTTGTAAATTATAACAAAATAAATACTTATTGTTTCAGCTTCAGAGGAAACTTCTAATATTGCTTGCTTCATGCTGATCTCTTCTCTATTATCAGTGACAACCATAAGATTGAAAAATCCCCTCAAAAGGGTTTGGCGCCCATCGAAAGGTGAAGTACTTGAAGGATTTCTCACACACGTAACAAATGATTTTGAAATCAATCATCATCAATCATAAGACAGTTCAGCCATTTATTATAATTATGGGTGCGTCTATCGAGAACATTAATTGTTTAAATTTAAAATTGTTAAATTAAGTTGCTCTAAAATATATAAAGACTTTTCACTATTATTATTAATAATTCACAAGAAAAAAGAGAAAATATGTTTGCTTTATTTTATGTTTAATTTTAAAATTGTTAAATTAAGTTGCTCTGAAATATATAAAGACGTTTCACTATTATTATTAATAATTCACAACAAAAAAGAGAAGATATGTTTGCTTTATTTTATCTTTAATTTTAAAATTGTTAAATTAAGTTGCTCTAAAATATATAAAGACAATTGACTATTATTATTAATAATTCACAACAAAGAAGAGAAAATATGTTTGCTTTATTTTATGTTTAATTTTAAAATTGTTAAATTAAGTTCCTCTAAAATATATAAAGACGTTTCACTATTATTATTAATAATTCACAACATAAAAGAGAAGATATGTTTGCTTTATTTTATCTTTAATTTTAAAATTGTTAAATTAAGTTGCTCTAAAATATATAAAGACAATTGACTATTATTATTAATAATTCACAACAAAGAAGAGAAAATATGTTTGCTTTATTTTATGTTTAATTTTAAAATTGTTAAATTAAGTTCCTCTAAAATATATAAAGACGTTTCACTATTATTATTAATAATTCACAACATAAAAGAGAAGATATGTTTGCTTTATTTTATCTTTAATTTTAAAATTGTTAAATTAAGTTGCTCTAAAATATATAAAGACAATTGACTATTATTATTAATAATTCACAACAAAGAAGAGAAAATATGTTTGCTTTATTTTAAGTTTAATTTTAAAATTGTTAAATTAAGTTCCTCTAAAATATATAAAGACGTTTCACTATTATTATTAGTAATTCACAATAATTAAGAGGTAATATTATGTTTGCTTTATTTTATGTTTTATTTGTTAAGTACGAATAGTTGGCATATTGACCTATAAGACCACAATAACATTTATACTTTAAATACAAATAAACGGTTTTTTTAATATATATATTTTTATTATTACCCTTTACCTGACCTTTACAACAACCAAACAAGTTCGTTCGGAATACCGAGTAGATTAGCTAACATTAACCAAGTAAGGTTGTAGGGGGTTACCGTCTAAATCGGTTAAAAATAAATATGACAACCCAATAAGTCTGTTCAGAATACCGAGTCGATTAGTTAACATTAACCAAGTAAGGTTGTAAGGGTTACCATCTAAATCGGTTAAAAAGTGAATATGTTTTTGCTGTGTTAACCAAACAAGTCCGTTCAGAATACCGAGTAGATTAGCTAACATTAATCAAGTAATATTGTAAAGTTTACCGTCTAAGTCGGTTAAAAGTAAATGTGTTGTTGCTGTGGCAACCAAACCAGTTTGTTCAGAATACCGATTAAATTTGCTATAATTTCAGAGTAACTAAGTTAACAATAACCAACCAAAATGTGCTATTTTGAAATAATCTACTAGGTAAATAATTTAACAAAGTAAATTGGTTGATATTAAATGAGTAATGTTTGCCAATCTGACTTATTTATTTTTAGCAATACACATTGCAGGCTCCATATTAACAGTGTCGCTTAGTTATTTACAGCAATAACTTATTTATTTTTAACCTTCCCGTTTTCTCAGTGCATGTGCCATCTGTCAATATACCTGTCTCTGCCACCATTTAACAAACAAAAACAATAAAAAGAAACGAACTGTGTAATACGTATATTTCTTTGTTAACTGCCTTCTAAATAGACATAGGAAGTAAATGTACAAATAATGCGTAAAATATGATATGTTCACGTTATAAGTGAACAGCCACGCAATGCTAAATAAATCGCGATAGTTCGCCTTGTAGGGCACTGCACTAATGCGTACATCCTTATTTGAACAGTCGCCGGGGGATGCGACAACCAATATCCTGAAGCGGACTGGTACACCATGGTAGCTGGTGTAAGTTATAAGAGAAATACTAGAGAATCTTTTACAATCGGTATAAATAAAAATAATATATAATATAGTTCGGTGGTATACCTATATTGACATGTGTCTATATATGTATATAGATTAAGTAAAATGGTCAGTCGACTAGGCTGTGATGATAGTGAAATAGAAAGAAGTTAGTAATGGCAGGACACACTGCTATCCCCAATAATAAACTGGGATAAAAACATCCCCCTTCTTACAGAATTCAATCTTGAAATAACAATACTAGTGTTTGTGGTGTTTTGGTGCAGTTTAATCTGTGACACAGTTCAAATTGTTATTATAATGTTATCTCATCTTAATAATGCATTAAACAGCTAAACTTATTCATTTGGGTATTACTTAAAACTAATGTTTTACTTAAAAATTCAAAAGTTTGTTGATCGCTCATCGCTGATGCCTTAAATCAGAGTTGCTAATTAACTCGGTCCGTCCTGTGCGCCGGAAACTTTAAGCTATTTCTACAAACGTTACCGCTCTGACAGGCTATCTGCACGATTTGTACTAGATAAAGAGTTATCGCGGAAATCAGGAGAACAAATCACCTTTTGCATAACAATTATTATATTCAATCCATTTAATATGATATTAAATGAATGGGCACTTTGGATAAAAAAATATTCATATTTTATTTTTCTATCCAGGCTTTGCAATATGCATTTTTTTCTGTTTGTATAAATTTCTTTCTATGTGTTTAAATTAAGAATTAAAATAGGTAGATATCGAAAGCATTGCGAAAAGCTACAGTATATTGATTGTTTTCTATCTCACATAATAAATGATATATGGCGACATTTGTCGGAGAAGTTTGACGTCACCGGTCTTATGTTACAAGCAGATTGCAGATATATTGAATTTGTTATTGAGAAATATATGTGGGCGAGGTACAAAACTTGTTGCCATTTTAGTATTTTGGTTTTGTGATAGTATGTTAAAAAACGCGTTAAGTTAATTTAATTGTCGATCTACTAAGACTTCTTTAAAAACTTATCGACAAAAATGTGTTTATTTCAAAGATAAATAAAATGTAGGTACATATTTTTGGGTAACAACTCTGATAGCTTTTGTAAAGAAGAGCCGATTTTGTATAATAATTTTTCTGTCCGGTAAAAGGCAAGTAATCTGTGTGGCATCTCACACACATAATGACGAGAGGCGCGGGTAATATAAGATAATCAGGCCCCGGGGACCCACTGATCGGCCGCCATGCTTAAGTAAAGAACACAGATATTTAAATTTCATACTAGATGTGGTTTCAGCCTCTTAGCCGGAGTCGATAGTACTAGAAACAGAAAACGCTTCGTGGTATAATCATTCCATTGTTTAATATACCTTGATAAATCAGGTTTTGATTGATAAAGCAATTGGCAATTCTTTTTCAAATCAACAGAACAATCTAAAAACTCGAGAATAATTTGGAGTGAAAAAGATCCTTGATGGAGCGTCAACTTAAGGGAAAACAACACCACTTAATTCTGTGAAGCACACCATTATTTCAGAGGCCATTGCTTTTCTGGGGATACCAAAACTTAAAATTGGATTGAGATATTGACAACCAAAATACTCATGGTCTAAGTTATTTTAAAAGAATTTGCAATATGTCAGGTGAAATATTTAGGTATTATTAATTGATAAATCAATACTCATCAATAGATTACTGCATAGATTAATGCTAAGAGAAGTATGTCAACTCGTGTAGTTTATCATGATTAGCGTACGTCACTTCTAGAAGCTTTAAGCCTTTGTAGTTCTGTGTCACGCGTGTGCTAGGTTTCATGTCGAGATGGACGTACATTCCTCGCTGCACCTCGGGGGTGTTGTGCACAACAAGAATGTAGCCACCAATCTTACTGATGGTCATCTGCTCTGTTTTATAATAAAGGAGATGGAAACTACATTTGACTTTTCCGCTTAGTTTAAGGATTATGGGTTAAGTAATGGCTGTCATTACTATTTTTGTTGATGAAGTAAAATTAGGACAGCGTTGTGTAAATATTCTTCTAATTTAATGTAGGATAAATAAATTATGGGGTTTTTAATGTGGGTTTTATTGGCAACAATAATAATTTTTCATTTTAAAAATTCTTAGTATTAACACAGTTTTAGAATCCATATGGATTGTATAAGAAAAAGATACAATGGAAAACGTCAGGGAAACAAGGAAAATGAAACATGGCTTCTGATGTAGATGAGAGGCAGAATAGTTGACGCGGAAAAGTGGGGCGTCCGCTCTGTCGACACAATTTTTCTTTCTCATTACAATGACCCAAAATTGCATCGTGCTTTGCTGGAGCACTGTTTAGCATACAATGGTGGTGAAAAGAAAAGTTGCTTTAATATGTTGCGGCCTACCGCTATAGCGTTTTATAGTCGTAACTTAAACATTTCATTTTTTAAATATTATAAACTAGACCGAGTTAAATTAGAACTTGGATGCCATTGGGAGACCATAGTATATATAATAATACTAGTTAACCGCCTTTGGTTTCGCAAGGGTGCAATTTATATACAAAAACTTTCTTTATTTATAACTTTTGTATAAAGATCGATAGGCAGGCTGACGATCCACTTGGTTTTAGTTGATTACCGTCGCCTATAGTTAGATGCAAATTATGCAGATATTTCACGGTGGTCTCCTGTAACGGACTGCCCAATTTATGACCGCGAAACGCCATGCCTTGTATCCAAGGACGTCAATTGAAAGCATGTTCCGTTTAAACAATTAAAAATTGCCGCTATGAGCTGACCTCTAAAATAATTACAGTTTTGTGCGGCCCGTGTTGATTTATGTGTGTGTTATTGACAGGAAAATTAAAACGTCAAAAATGAAAGAGCAACAATGCGCGCACGAGACGGCCACCAATGGTGCGTTCGCGCATTGCAGCCGTTGGAACTCAGCGTTTGACAAATGAGCTTGTTTTATGCACGGCCGCGGACGTAGAATAGGTACGAATATTGTTAATAATAAATTGTTTGGCGCGGAGTTAACGTACCGCACTGCATTATTATTACACGGTGCAACTTGCAAAATGATAACCCGTAAAACAAGTACAGCCATGGCTCCATGAAAACCTTTCAATGCTGCACTTTTCTGTTAAAGAACAATATAGAATATCATTGTGATCTTCACATACAATACTGATTTCGAAGAAATTGATGTACTTACTGCTATTCTCAACTCGTATCAACATAGAAATCAGATCAGTATACATATGTAGATATGTGAACGAATAGGCTTGTTAAATATTGCCAACTACGTATCCCTAATACAATCAATCGTTTCAACTTTTGCATACACGCATAGAGTAGTGACCCGCACCCGGATTCACTCGAAGTTCAAATTTTCAAAAATCTTCATAAAAAAAATGAAATAAAAGCTATGTTCCAAATTTCAGCTATGTAAACTTAGCTGTAGTCTTGGCTGTGTGCTTGCTAGTCAGTCAGGACAAACGATTTTATAATTACCTATACCTAGAAGATATAATCTTCTTCATAGAAGATAATCTATCTACGTATAGGTATATTTTTTGTTTTGACAAAACAAAAATAACACAAGGAAGAGGCCTGTGTTCAAAGAGAACGTTAGTTTTTGCGTGTAACAAACACCATGTAATAAATTTAAAATGAGATAAACCAACATTTGGGTCAAAGTACCGTCGACTTCGACCATTTACATAGACTAATGGTGTTAAGAGGCGCGAGTTTTGCGTGCACTATCTTTATAATACCATGTAAGGCTCTTATCCGACCTATTCCGACACCGAATATCGCCTAGTAAATTATTAATCGGCTAATTTAAACACGCCATTTTCTATTTTCTGGTACTAAAAGAGTATTTCCTTCCACTCAATAACGCAAAGTTTAAAATATGTATATGAAGTCGCTATCCGCTTGTCCAATAACTTCTCCTAAATCACTCAAGAGATTTTGATACGGTTTTCACTAATGGAAAAAGCAATAAACTAGGAAGGTTTGTGTATACATATAAATTGCAGAAAAAAATGCATCCGTGTGAAGCCAGGAGGGAGACGCTTTATTTTTTATAAAAAAGGTATTAAGCAATTGTATTAAGTGATAACTTAGATAAAAAATCGTTATGATAAAACTGTTTGTTTAACCTAGCTGAATAGTTAGAGATTTAAGACGAATTATTTCAGCTTTAAAAATAGTATTTGAAGACTGAAAGAATGTACTCTAATATTCTATTACATTTTGCCCGCTGCTTTTGTCCGAGGCGAGACTTTCGTAAAAATTTAATAACTTGCAGACGTCCTTTTTCAGCTTTCTTCTATCTATAATGTTTTTCAAAATCAGATATTGGATCATTGGACTAAACGTGAGAAGTTAGGTTATCTAGTCAAGGTTAGTTTAGGATAAAAAAATGACGTTTGAAATAATTGGGTGATAGCTTAATCGTGAAATTATACGTAGGTATTTAAAGAGTTGGTAATTATATAAAAAAATCAACAAATACAGTTCAGGAAGTGTTAGTTGTAATGTTAGGGACAATTTCGTTATAACCGGTACTGTGGCATTGCAGAACAAACGATCACGCAGTTCGCTGCCTGCCGCTGGCTCATCGGACAATAAGATTACTTCTGGTGTTCTACTACGAACTACTGACAAACATATTAAAAAAATAGTAGAAGTATTATTATGACATTAAAAAGGTGAGATGAAATTAAACATTATTTATGAATATCAAATAAACGTTTTCTCTAACCAGATGAAGGTTAGAAGAAAGTTTGTGGGTAAGAAAGAACGACAGAAAGGAAGAACAAGGGTAGCTAGTGGTTTTTTTTTTTTTTTCAATATAAAAAATGACAAGCAGTTTCCAATGTTAACAGCTTTTGGCATCTTATTCTATTCAATTCTTTGTAACAAATAGTACCACAATAAGAATCGTGATATGTCCAAAGATTAGCTGTGATTTGTGTGGAGTGCTCCGATCGCGAGCCGCGACTTTTTGCTAGATGTCGCCTATACAACTGCATACAAACAAAATTGCAGTCATTGAAATCAGAGAAGAATTCATTTTATAGTTTCTATAAAATCTATTATTGCATTAAAAATATGATGAGCTATGATGACTGTGATTTTATAATGATTAATAAAAATTCCTTTATTTCCTAATTACTTAACAAAATCAAGGGAAAAATACCTGAGCTTCATTCCACAGAGAATACAATTAAAACTTTTTTTTTCTAAAATTCGTATATTTATCTATATCTATCTAATATCTATACATTTTATACAATAAAAGCGTCATCCAAACATGTATTTCCCTCTAAACCATCCGAAGGATTTTGATGCGGTTTTCGCTAATGGAAAGAGCGGTAGACAAGGTTGCAGCAATAAAAATTGCATCTGTGCGAAGCCGAGAGCGCTCTTTATTTATAATCTTTTTTAAAATTTAACTGAAAATCTTTTACTGAAAATCTGTAAGAAATTATTTTAAAAAGCCAATTATAAAGAAATTAACTTACTGCTACTGAGACAATAATTCTAGTTTCAGCAAAGTTGTGACGTTAATTTGCTTGCGTCAAGTCTTGAAAGTCGATTTCCTAAAGCGAAGCGAATGTTAATGACTTCTGTAAAATCATCACCGAAATTTTTGTATAGTATAGGGAAGAATTAGCGAACGCGCTGCGATCAGCGGATACTGCCAATTATTTCATTATGTTCCATTAGTCGGGTCGCGCGACAGTTAACCGAACCGCACCGATCGTTCACTCGTTTACAATTTAACTTTAAACTGATGCTTTCCCTTTGACCTGAAAACGACTGACTCTTGTTACACAAAGACAGAACTTTAGATAACATTTTGTTCTTGAGTATATTTTTAACGAGCTTCTACTGAAGGTTTAACGAGTATGGAAAATCAGAAGAGTAAAATATTCGAATGAGTATATGAATACATTTTGTACAAATTAGTCCCTAGTGAACCATAGTCTGCTCGCAGCCATTCATAAAAAATATAATGTAATATAAATTTTCTGATTTGCACGTTTCTTTGCGTTACGATAATGTAAACTAATACGAATATCTTTGCAATTGTTTTAGTAATTTGTTTAATTATAAAAAAAAGTATTCATATCTTCGTATTCGGTATTTGTTAATTTACTTGAAAAGTGCGATGGAAAATTTTAATGCGTAGCGTAGTAGTACTGTTTTTGTTTTCAAATTCCTTGCATACTTAACACAATGTCTAACATCTGTGTTCACAGGTAATCACGTCGCGCCGGGAACTTTATCGCAAAGATATAATCGACTTAATCAATAAACTCTGGCGTTGAGAACCCGATAACGTTACTTGGGGAACTCTCATCTTATTGTTTCTAAACTAATACAATGTCTGTGACTTTTCGCAGTGCTTATGAGAGCTTCACAAACTTTGCTCAACATATTTCGTTATATGTATTGTAGATGTATTTTCAATACAACACGGATGTATGGGAAGACTAACTAAAATTTGAAGACATTTAGATATTTCTACTCAGTGAACTTGAATAATATTATTTCCACGTTTCTACTAAGTATATCTCGATCGGCGTTATTCATTGTTTCATTGTGAATAGATTTAATATGATTTTTTTGTATAGCATTTGTATGGTGTGTATATGATCTATCTGTCTATCTATATATCTACTCGTACATACCTATATAAATCTATTCTATACATAATATATGGCTGTTCTTCTAATCTAAACCACCCAAAAGATATTGATTCGGTTTTAACTAATGGAAAAGCGATATACGAGAAATGTTCGTATATATAATTTGGAGAAAAAAATGCATCCGTGCGAAGCCGGGGCAAGTCCCAGGCAAATTGACTGTAAAGAATGTTAGACTGTGGATAAATATATAAATAATAAATAAAGTTCTGCAAATTCAGTAAAAGATTGCGTAGTAGCTTGTAGCCTAGCTAGCCTATACCTTCTCACAAATGAGGACAGACCTCTGTCCTACAGACACAGACAATAAAATCAACTATGCGTTTATAGGCGAAGATAAAAAGTAAATAATTCAATAAATACACAGCACAAAGCTAGAATAATTTGTACTGTGTGATTCAAGTGTTATAAATAAAGATATATCCCGAGATAAGAAAAAGCGAATAAAGAAAACATAAGGAGCCTTCGTTTGGACGTGTTGGATGGTGTCCAAATAAAAATGCTCGCAGAGATTGGAAAGATAGGTATGTACCTCCAACGTATAGTAGAAGAAGCTATATGAATATTGTTTTTGTATGGAATGAAAACCTACTGCGGACTTTTGCAATTTATATAATACTAGCTGTGCTCGCCGACTTCGTATGACTTGTATGTAATTCGTTTTTTGAAAATGTTCCAGGATCGTTTCCAGGATGAAAGCATCATATATGTAAATCCAGGTAATAAACTATCTGTGTGCCAAATTTCATACAAATTCGCTCAGATGTTCTCATTATTAATGTTATTAATAATTCTCTTTGCGATCCTCTTTCGTTGTAATTAAATTTTAACTATTTCATTATAATGAGATATTAAATCATTTATTCAACAGGTATTATGTATCATTAATTTTCATAAGTTTCGTTTCGTATTTGTAATTAAACTTTTCAGAATTTAATGTAATTCGTCGATATAATACAGCGAGGCTTTTATATTAATTACATTGCATTTGTGGTTTAAAATTATCCGTATACAGGATTATCTTTCAATATTCCAGCGTTTCCTGTACCAAATAAACATGGAGAGTAAACATATTTCATGGAATTCAGTCAATAAGCAATATTTTTTGTGTTTTATCATTTGAACACAGCCTCGTTTGCAAGTCAATTAGTTGAGTGTATTTGGTACATTTGGTATATAGATAGTTTATTATCTAGGAATACTTTTTATCAATACTAATAATAAATCTGTGAGGGTATTTATTGGAGTAAGTTACTTTGTTTTCAGAGATGTCGTGTTTATAGGCTCTATACATGATACTGAAATTAAATTGACGATTTTTAGAATTTTTTTCTGTATGTATGTATGTATGTATGTTCCTCCATAACTCTGAAACGAATTAACTGATTTTCATGAAACTTGGTAGATAAACATTTGGACGTACGGGACACAGGACTAAGTAGCTTACTACTTAATATTTTTCAACGCGGACGAAGTCGTGGGCACCAGCTAGTTAACAATAAAAAATCTGCTAGACCTAAGGCTAGTAATGTGTTGTAGTAAAACAACAAATAATTTATCGCAATAAATGTAGGCTAATTATGTACCGATGGTTTTAAATAGATCTGTATCTCCCCATTCGAGCATTCTCCTCTATTTATAAATTCGTTAGCAGTTTTAATTCGGTTTTATTGATTTGCATTGAGATCGTATCGCCAAGTCGCCACTGTGTGGTCTAACTTCATTATCATTACAAAGGGATTGGGGTGACAATATCTTATCTCCATTCTCTTGGAGGTGGTCCATTATTGAGTTCTAGTATCTCTCATTAATCCATTGAAGCTGTTTACTATGTGTTTCTGTTTGTAAGGTAATGGTAACGATGTCTTCAGCAACTCTATTTGAAAATTCAACTCTAAATATTTTCTCTTTGTTAATTTTAGTGGCAATATTTCCAACAAAATTGTAGTTAAAATGTCTCATTGAGTACTCCAGGAAATATTTGTTGTTATATTACCATACTAGCTGTTGCACGCGACTTCGAAGACGTAACTTTATAAAATATAGCTTACGTTACTCACTGATAACTTAGTTTTCTATAGGTGAAAGAAATTTTAAGTTCGGTCCACTAGTTTTTGAGTCTATTCATTACAAACATATAAATCTTCTGTCTTTATAATATTAGTATGGAGAAGTATAGACTAACTTTTACTTGCGATTTCTACATTACGGTACATTTTCATGAAAATGCATTTAGTGCCAGTTTTATAAACGACATACCTTTTTCTCGTTCGTTACAGTGCTAGTAACCGAACGGTTAACGGTCTGTCAATAACGTTTACTGACGGTGGTTCTATAAAAGAAATTAAACATTCGGTAGCTGCCCGTAAAAATACGCCGAAGTTTATGAATATTGTCGACGGTTTCGTTGTAGTCTGTCAAGAACTGTTAAGTGTCGCGTCACAAACACATTTATTTACATAAATAACAAAATAAACGATACGTAAGATAAACCGACCTTATCATAGTCAGTAAAGAGACAGTAAACGCTAGCTGTCAAATTATACTGTTGACTAACGAACAGTTGTTTATAATACACTATATTATACTATTAGATCTTTTTTTCGTCTATTTGATATAAAATTTAACTAACGGATTGTTATAAAACTGGCCCTTAGTAGTTTATGCGTGAAAGATTAACCAAACATCCATAAATGTATGTCTCAGAAATTTTCGCATTTATGTTATTAGTCGTACTAGTATGATTTTTGCTACTAAGTAGTGGTTATTTTATCTTCCTTGGATTTCAATATGTTATATGTGTTATTTATAGAGCTTGGTACAGTTATTTTAAAGATACAGTTTTAATTAATACATCCTTTTATTCCCTTTGTTACACTGTAATAAATTAATAAAAACACGTTGTAATAGGAAGGGGAACTATCACAAATTAAGCAGCTTAATTGACTTATTAATTTCGTTAGTAATTTAGAAATAAAATCTATACAAATGCTATTTTTATCCTACAGAATATTTCTAATATTTGTTGTTATTACAAACAAAATATTAAATATAAATCCGAGTATCCATCTTTGTAAAGTTTGTTAACCTTCGTATAGCTCATCCTACTGAATATTGACTTATACAATATGTATTAAAACTAACACTTTAAGTGTTAGAGGCTTGTTAATAAATACTGAATTAATTTGTAGTTACACTAGTGATTGACTCATGTAAACCATGACAGTAATTAGATTTGATAGATTAGAATTTAAAACACATTTGTTTTATCTGGGTCGTCAGACAGGCTTGTGGTCCACTCTATGGTAGGTGGCTACCGTCGCCTATAATACAAGCAACTCCGCAGGTAAGGCGACTAGGCGGCAGATAAGGCGTTAGGAACTAATTCACCGAAACATATGTCATTTCACAGTGGTCATCTTTCTATAAGAGGGTGGTTACTGCCGACAGACAGGTTGCCCAAATGACTGAGAAACGCAGTGTGCCTTGCCTTTGCTAATATTATTTAAATGCTTGAAATTTCTCGCAGTAAATATTATTCCAATTTTAGGTTATAGATAAATTACTGAAGTGAGTGAGTGGTATATAATTTGTCTTGCAAATTAAATAAAATTTATGTCTAAGAAACCACAAGATTTGTATGGACACATGTCATATGTACAAGAATTACAAGTAAACCTATAAAGCTAATGGCAAGTCGATACTTAGATTTATGTTGTTATTGTGAGCTTGTAATAAATAACAAGACACGCAATATAACTATATTAAAACATTGTTGTAAATCAAAAATAATTGACTTCCTTTTCGTATCGTAAAGGCAACAATTTGTTTTACACGCTAAATTAAGCTAAGTTTAAACGAAGCAGCTAAGTCCTTACTTAATAGAATCCTTCTGGATACATTTGTATACATCGAGAGGGAAGTAACTCTTTTAAACAAGGAGATAATTTGGACGATATAATATTATGTATAAGAGTATAATTTTCAGTAATTTCCTTCAAGGTAAATTTTATAGATATTAATATACTTATAAAATGGTTTTAAAGACAATCTCAATTAATATGCGTTATTTTAAGCAGTCTCCTTGTTGTTTATCTTGTCGTGGTAATTACATTGGTAAGATCAAGGTCTTACGATATATGTTATAATTAAAAAATAAAATAAAAAAAAGTCTGGCTGACCGTACTAATGACATTGTTTTTTCATTACTTAATCAAACTACTATAATCTTCTTTATATCTATATATATATATATAAATTATATCTATATATAAATGTTAAGTTGGTTTATGTACACTTCAAAAACAGAAAACTGCACCGATTTAAATTCGGTTTTCACTAATGGAAAGAGCGTTAAAGGAGGAAGGTACAAAATAATATCGTCATAGTAGTAGAACAACGACGGTTTTGATAATTTTCAATTTTTATTTTTTTGCCTAAACTGACTTTATATGTCGTGTTCTAGCGACCAAAAACATTTTTTGACAAATATTATTTAAAACCTTTTAGATACAGAGTTGGAATACTGACAGATTTGATTTCTAAATACAGTAAAATGGCGTATTAATCATTTCGCCAGTGCCATACGTAAAGTTACAAAATTGCAGAACCGTCGTTGTTCTACGGCTATGACGATATGTGCGAAGCCAGGTGATACCGCTAGTTGTTGATAAAATTGTATACTTCTATAGTTAGTATTTCCTTGATTTAATTTTCAGATTGAAATCATTCAACAATGAAAGATTTACAAAGAAAGAAAATCCTCAGTAACAGAGGAAATAATACATTGAAAACGTAATATGAAGTGAGTTCCTTTCAGCCTTTTTAATTTTAATAATATGTAGGCTTCTTTGAGCATACCCATACAAAAGCTTGCTCCTATGTGAATTATTAAATTCTTACTGACATACAATTGCACCGTATGAACCTAATGCATGTACATACACATCTGACCTAGTTTATAGTATCCACTATGGACCCCCGAATTTGATTTACGACTAGGGTAGGTACCTACCAAAATTTACGACCAATACACATGAGATATTGTATACTTAATTATTCAAATGCACTGGTAGAACTCCTTTTCTATTTCACTTATTTAATTAAGTTATTTAATTAATAAATTACAGTATTCTGTTCATAATTATGATAATTATTGCACTTTCATTACTGACAACGATGTGGAATAGGTGATCAATAAAATTAGTACACAAAAGAAACTGTCAATTTTGTACTGAAGAAAAAAAATGGGGAGTGACGTTGAAGGCTATGGTTTTGACAGTTGAAGTGATTGCTTACGTCATTTTTTTATTTTATATTATGACTGTAAACGTCATCCTTCTCAGTCAATAGAATGACTGAAAGTGAAAACGGACCAAAATGAATTTCATTTAATTAACACCACATTATGAACTGAAAACGCGCGAAATACAAGACATCTGGTAATATATATAACAAAAAAATTATTCAATTTAAAAGTAAAGTAATAACCGGATAAAGCCTAAAAATTGTGTCATTTCGAACTGAGAAGTCTCACAAAATCAGTTAAGTTAATGGATCAGTGAAATGAGTCAAAGTTAATGGTTTAAACTGATAAAGTATTAAAGTAAATTACTGCGTACATAACCCTGGGGCATGCAATGAATCGATGACAGTGTTAAGGCACACTTTTACAAGGTCTTGGGAATTCCTCAGAAAATATTCATGATTGCAATAACCAATCTCTTTGGAGATTCACTTGACTTATCTTTATGATGAAGTTTTTGCCATAATGTAAAATCATCAGTATAATCAGGTCTTGATGAAATAATCTCAACAAAAACACCTCAGAAGATACACACGATTGCAAAAACCATGTTCCCTTGAGATCGACTTGGCTCATATCTATGAGGAAGTCTTTTTCGTAATGTAAAAGCACCAGAATATTCAGGTCTTTGTCAAAAGGCAGTACATCCAAATGGCTGTTGCCTGTTGATTTATTATAGTACCTACTAACGTGAGAGAGTTACGCTGTGTATCACTACACGGAAGGATGTAATGATTCGTTTCCCTTTTTCCCTCACAGCTCCGTTAGGTATTAACAACCGTTAGAATAATTTGTGTTATACATCCTATCTGTATTTTTTTTTGATCTCATTTCTCCATATCTCTTATTTCTGTTTTTATAATCATTTAAATTATAATGATGATAAAAGTATTTGGATTCTTTTATTTTATTTAAAGCTCGTCGTCATGACCGTCTACTTGATGAAGGTGTATACTTATACTACAGATGTTGCAAGTGTGCTGCCAATCATAGTAGGATCAAGGATAATAATAGGAAAGGATAGGGAAATGAGCTCTTGCATCCCTTACTTACTGAACAACAGTTGAAAATTGTAATCTAACTAGAAGCATGTCCATTAATGCGCATTTACAAACCTCCGGAAAGCTTAGTTAAGAATTTGTAAAATGAAACAGGACTTGTTTCAAACCTTGAACTTTACACTGCTATTTCGTGTTACAAGATATATGGGTCTGGTTTATTTGGCTTGTAATTATTACGCGAGATACAGTCTACTGATAATACTTCGACTGCAATTAACGAAACCGTTAAATTAGATACGATCAATAGAATGTCGATATAGGTTTTAATAAAAATTAATCGTTTATAGGTAAAGACTAAAAACTAGCTACCAAGTATAATTGGAAAATATACTGTGTAAAGTTACACAAAAATATTTTTTAATTAACAGGGATTCGCAATCTAAAATTCTAACTAATATAAATTAGAAAGCGTGTTGGTTTGTTACGCTTTCGCGCCTTAATTACTCAACAGGATAACCATCAATTTTGCATACAATTTGGGAGGGATACAGTAAAGGACATAAATAACATAACATAAGACTTTCATCCAGAAAAAATCTGTTCCTAAAAATATCAACGCCTGACAAAAATATATGAGAAATAAAGATTGAATAACACCGAAAAGAAAAGGGCACGGACAAAGTCACGAGCAAAAGCTAGTAAACTACAATTTTCAAATTATTAAAAGAACATTCAAAGAATATGTTCAATGTATAAGTTCGCCTATACTAGCTTTTTCACCTCTTACTGAAAATCTTCAATAAAAATTAAATTTGAGAATTCCTACTCTAGAGTAAGATGACATTAAAAAATTGTTACTGAAGTGACTCTGCGAAGTGAAGTTTTTTTGCTACTTCTCATAAGCTTCCGGAAACAAAAAGGCCCGTGAAAAGATCCAAGTTACGGGAGACACCGGCTGAATTATAGATGGGCTCTTTCAATGAAAGAACAATTAGAGAATAGATTTCCAAGTTTGAATCATGAATCCAATTTATTCAATACTATCTCAAAGGCAAGCGGCAGCTGTGATCGCGAAGGTAATGCGGTTTGCGCAAACTCGAACAAACCTCTTAATTTTCAATGCGCAAATATATGTTTCTCAAAGTTCTGCGGCTGTGCGGTTGCGCAGTTCGTATTTGTACTGTTATTTCACTAAAAACGCCATTAACAGGTACAATGTACATCCAACTAAGTATTACAAATATAGAATACAATTATTTTTATTACATCTAGTTATTTTAATGACTGTCTAATAATGTTTTCCTATATAAAGATGAACATGCTGACGGTCCACTCAATAGAACAGTGCTACGAGTTGCCCATTAACAACGACATATAAAGGGTTTAAAGTGCGCTGTCATATTGATATGACGAAAGATAAGAGATAAGGAAGAGATAGGATAATCTTACTCTTATTTGGTTCTGGAGGAATTCATTATTTCTTTCACTTTGTACGTATAAAAAAATCTGTCAAACTCGAGTATAATAATACTCGAGTATTTACATCTAATATACGAGTAAGAGTATAATGCTGTATCGTATAAGAGTAATGCTATTTTTATGCATTAGCATTATAAATAGTTAAAATTTTCACGCAGGTATACACTGCAGACAAAAAATCTGATTGCAAACATTAATAGCAAATAGCGCGAAACTTTATATTAATGGAAGAGTCGCATTGCTGCTATAAAACTATACAAATCGACGTCAAGATACTTTCTTTTGCGTGTTAAATAGTTATCAATACTAATAATAAATCTGTAAGGGTCGGTCATGGAGTAAGTTACTTTGTTTTCAGAGATGGCTCTATACATGATACTGAAACTAAATTGACGATTTTTAGATTTTTTTTCTGTATGTATGTTCCTCCATAACTCTGAAACGAATTAACTGATTTTCATGAAACTTGGTAGATAAACATTTGGACGTACGGGACACAGGATAGGTTACTTAATATTTTTCAACGCGGACGAAGTCGTGGGCACCAGAGCTGGCATTTTAATAAAATTATTATAAGCTGATTTTATCGCGTAATGGTAATGGTACCTACTTTGGCCACCTGGGTGGACCACGGGCAATTATTCTTGCCTACTACTGTCTAATATCTTCTGCAAATATGCACAAACCTTCCTCGTTTATCGCAAATCTGTCGGAAGAGGAACAGGCAGAAGTAGATAGTGACTTTATTTTTTAGTATAGATATAAAAGAACAAATTGCGATAACTTTCCTGGTAATTCTAGCTAGAGCATTGAACATCTGGTTCCATTCTTATGCAGTCAAGCTATGTCTAGTTAAGTACTAGTAAGTTAAATACATCACGGTATGGCGATTGGTCGATTGGTCAATCAAACATCAGTTCATAACTTCTGCTAACAAATTGGCAATACATAATAGGCGTTGCGCAATAGTCAAGTAATGAGTGACTTGTTACACGAAACTTCTCTTGAGAAATATTGAATGTTTAATCACTATACTCTACTTAGACCATGTGAATCATGTTAACCTTTAGTTTAAAACAAATTGATTGTATAAATTTATTGCCAGCAAAGAGTTCTAGCTACTCAACGACTCATACTTAAATTTAGTAGTTTTTTTTTGTTGAAAGATTATTTTTGGCAAGATTTTTAGATTACTACAAGGCATTACTAAACGCTAAAGGAAATTTTATTTCTTTAAAAAAAATTAAGGTATAAACTCGATTAAGGAAGCCCATATTGTAGCTAGAGGTAGAATCACTTCGGAAGGAATATTATTCCAAAGTTCGCGCTTACCAGAGAATTCAATTCTTAACATAACCCAGGAAGACACCAGATAAAATTTAAAACTAAGCTGAAGTTTAGTTGATAAATGAAGTACTGTGATCTTCTTTAGGTCCGATAAGGTTTACTGGTTAGTTCGAGTGTTCTCGGTTCTCATACTTATGCAAATTGTATATGTATCACGTAATTTAATCTTGATAAATAGTAAGTCCGCAGCGGTTGTAGCCAATATGTCATTTCATTGTCGCACGCTACCATGCAAATCTATTATTTATCGATTTAATAGTCGATAGCGTTATCGCGTGATTGACGCCATTTAGTTTTTTTTTTCATTGTGAGGCTCGCGACACGTGAAGAAGATTAAATATACTGAAAAGAATACTTTATAAAAATAATGACTTCATTTTTAGATAAATATTTATTACTATAAATAATTATTTACAGAGATCCAGATCAGATTTTTTTATAAAAGAAAATATATCCGTGCACAAAGAAAAGTCTTCTTAAAGAAAATTACGAAATGTGAGGCTTAACACGGAATTTCTAACGCCTATAAACCAATAACAAACTGATTTACAAGCAAGATTTTGTCACCTTAAAGTATGGATTAATTTGCATGGAACTGTTGCAACAAAATTATAATACAAGGGACATGTATATTTGAAACAACTGCTTGAAAAGCTGGTTAAATAAAATATTACAAAACTATACTCTATACTCATGCGTCTGCTTCACCGCTTTATAAATACTTGGCAATCTTTTGAAGATTTTTTTTAAAGTGACATGCAGACTGATGCTGCTCTTGATGGTAAGTGGCTACTGTCACCTGTTATACTAGCAGAAGTACAATCACAGAATAATTAAGAAATATACAAATGCCCTGTGTTCACTGAGAGGATACTTGTGTTCACAAAGAAAAAAGGAGAATATGAAGATATATAAAGAAAAAGAAGGAGCATGTGGAGACAAGAGATATGGGATAGAGATAAAGAAAATGAGAGAATGTGGGAATAGGAGATAAAGAAAAACCTACAACATTACAAAACTATACTATACCTATACCTTTTTAAACACCAAAATACAACAACACAATTGGCTGTTATTCTGTAAGAGAGCAATTACTGCCGCTAGAAGACCTGTTCTGTTTATGACTACGAAACACAATGACCTTAAGATATGCAAATCTTAAATACATCTTTAAATACCGCTAACATGAAAAAAGTAGAAAACCGTTTGCTGATATAATCTTTTAGTACTGTAAAACATGTAAACATATAAATAATATTACATTACAGTCGTGTACAAGCAAGATGATACAGAGTTTAGCGGTTTTCGCGCATCTTCAGTCGAATTATCTACACTTCACCACAGCTAACTTTCTATTTTTCAAATGGTTCGTTACCTCATAGCGAAATTGATTTAAAACTACTGAAAAGCATTAAAATTTTCGCTATTTTGCTTCACGCAATTAAACTTCTTATTCGCGCGTACACAAACTGCAACTTTAATTAAATCCTTTGACGCCTCTGTCGATAATATTGATAAATTTGCAATACATTACGGCATTGATAAGAGATCGCAATGCAGAATGATGTATCGACGTGGTATTGTGTCAATTATATCTACAAATTAATGTTAACTGTTACTACTTCGCAAATGATATCAGTTTTGAGATTTGCCACTGCCCTACTTGAGTATTGCTTAAAGCCCGTCACACACGTAGTATAATATATATTTCTATGACGTCACCAACGTATACCTTAATTTATATTATTGCATGTTATGGTATATTAAGATATATTAGGACCAAATGAAATGAAGGCAAAATATGTATTATACCATCGTCTCCGTGTGTAGTAGCTTGCTATAATATATATTAAATCACGGTATGTTCATATATATCATTCCTACGTTTGTGACGGGCTTTATGTTCAATAATGTATTATAAATGTGTATATTTATTAGCACAAACTTCGTTATGAACTCTTTAAGAGTTGACAGCGAAGTTAGTGCTAATAAATAAGGAAATGTAGGTTGTGTTCGTAATAATGTGCTTTTGATTCTATTATTACAAAGATTGCTAAGGAAACTAAATATTTTGATATCATAAGGACAAATTCAAATATTACAAAGTATAACAAAGTTCATATTGACGGTAACCGCAGGTTTTCAGCTTTCTCCAGCCTTTCTCCTTACAACACAATAGATTATGTTAATGTAGGTTAAGGAAGGAGATAAGATACGGGGTCTAAAGTAGCTAGTCTAGAATATAAGAAACGATACATTCATGCACTCAGTAGGGGCAGAACACACTATTACGACTTAGTAAATTGGGCAGCACGTTTTGCAGCAGTAACCACCGCTTTTGGAAGCTGTATACTGTTGTGTTCGAGAGGTCATTCCCCTGCCCCCGTTCTTATCCCTTATCCTATCAAGGTGTATGCATAACGTATATGTGTAAATATGCGACGTGTGTGAAGTGGATCCTCAGCAGATTTGTTGATTTTAAGAAATTTTATTACGGATTCTATGCTGAACATATTGAACAATATGTGTAAGCTTATTTATTTATATAAACAGAGGGACGGACAGGCTGACAGTCCATTTGATGGTCACCTATAAATACAAGTTTCAAGAGGAGAGACGCATGTGTGCTGCCGAACTTAAAAAGAAAGAAGATAAGGAAGATGTACCGAGCATTAAACAAAAAAATTTATTACATAGGACTGTATTATATTCTTTTACAATCTCATTTGTATTAACCATCAAATTCACTCATATTTCACGACGAAGAAACATAGTTAAGTAGGTGATATAGAAATAATCAGCTATCAGTCGTATGTTTGATTCTGTTTTACTAATATACTTTTTCAAATTTGTAAAATGGTATTACTTTCGGTGCTGATATTCCACAGTGGTTTTCTTTTCCACATTGGGGAAAGCAGTGTACCCTGCCTTGTACTACTTAAACAATTTTAGTTGAGAAAAAAATTCAACCTGTGACACTACTATAGTGCGTAATCAATGTTAGAAAAGTAGCAAGTTAAATTGCACAACGGTTAGTTTCAAAACGTTTGTGAAACCTGCGATACGTGTCTAATATCAAATGACGTTCTTATTATTATCTTCTCTATTTATCGTTTTATTTATGTTTAAGTAAATCTGACTTGTAACCGGTGTGTAGGGTTTAATCTTTGTGACCTATTACGCTTGTTGTATCATCGAGCTCAGGACCACTTTCACCTTACTGTGAAGTAAATTTTAATGTTATACGCTTTAGTATATGTACCCAGTTTGATGAAGCCAAACACCTATCTAATAGTCCAGATTTATACCACTATTAAATCTTATAAGTAAAAACTCAAGTGAAAACATGTTGTAAGGAAATTAATAAAAGAAATTTTTCGGTAAAGCACAACATATAGTTCATCTACTTAGTTATAAAGTAAGTTCTTCTACTTAATTATAAGTTAGTCGTACTTTGTGAACGTTTGCAATCCGCGCAGCTGAAAAGTTAAAATTCAATCAGACTACGATTGCGCGCCCGATTACTTTGCTTTATGTCTTAAACTGAACTTTTAAAGTAACTTTATTGTTTACTTGATAAATATGTCGAATATCGGCGGACTTAATCGCAGGTGATTAAGATGCAATTCGATATTAACCATTTAGCCTTTTCTATATAATAGAGGCTTTCCATGCCATAGAAATTCGTGCCACCCGCTCAACGCTTCGCACGATTGCAATTTTTTTCTACAAATCATAAACATAAACCTTCGTCGTTTATCGCTCTATCTATTATTGAAAACTGTATCATAAATCCGTTGGGAGGTTTAGAAGAAGTTAATGACAAACAGAGAGAAGCTGACTGAAACTTTACAATATGTATAGATAGAATTATATGTAAATATAGATAAATAAATATATAGTAGTTAGATAAATATTCCCTGTAAAAAAGATTGCACTCAATTTTCCTATTCAAGATCACAATGCTGAAATTATAGACGGAATTTGATATAGCATTAATATCAAATGAGACTAAATTCCAATCTAGAATTATGGTTATTATCGACCTAAAAGCTATGCCCTAGGCAGGATCATTAGTCAATATAGGGACAATAACAATAAAACATAATGTACCGACAAAGTTGTTGGATAAATCTGTGTTATAACAAATTTAATTACCTTTATAAGGACGTTTAACACTGTCAACTATTATTATCTCGTTATACTACATATAATATTTATTAAACTGTTGAAAATTTAATAAGAATCATTAGTTGAGGCAACAATTTCATGCTACTTCGAGAGCAGCAAACACCGTGAATTTCAATTTATAAGAAAATAAAATTTCATCTGTATTTTTTATTTTACGGAGTAGGTAACAAATAACAATTATTTTCTCAGCTAAAAATTAATTTTAATAATTAAAGACTTTAATAAGTTAAATGACTCAAAATTCTAAGTTGTACAATGGCAAGTTAATATCAAAATAAGTTTCTCTAACTTAAATGTTATCTTTGTTATAAATCTATATCTATATAAATCTCGTAGATACGAGTAAATCGGTAAACGGGAAATCTAAAAAATATTGGTTTGTCATGTGCCAAGTCAAACATGCTGCATCAACATTGAAGTGTGAAAGTATTTCGTATATAACACATTTGTAAAAATACCTTTATAACTGTGAATGTAAAACTTAAAGGGCTCGTAAAAGGTTTTAAGAGTTCCCCAGGGAAACGTACCATTATTCAACTTAGTTACTGTTACTACCCACCTTTTAACATAAAATCGTGCCCCAGAAAACTTTACTGTTGACATATGTTTAAGGAAAAAGAGTAATAAAGTAGATTTGCACGGATACAATTTTCCAGGCATTTTTGTTAAATTTTTTTTCACACAATTTCAATTTTTTTTCCTCTATTTGTAAATTTGTATACAGATCAATTTGTGAAAAGTTTTAAAAGTAATTTAACCTTTCAACACGTGTACCTCAATATAGTTAAAAAAAATTGAGTACAATATAATTTTAAAAAGCATTATATTACTCAACTGCCTGTCAGTAATTGATTTGTCCTCTTTGACTTCATATACTTAAGTGAAATAAGACTGCACTGTAGGTCAGTCAATACGGTTTCTTTTTTTAAAAGTATCTAATTTGTATTTAAAAATGCGTGTCGGTGGCCGATGCGTAGACTATTGTAACTTGAAAATTATTTTTTTAAAGGAAACAAGCAAAACACTAAACTTCTTCATTTTCTTATTAAGTATAGTGTCATCTCCTACCTATCATCTTGGCTATCTGAGCCTTCGAGGCGGAGGTTCGAAATAGCGATCCAGGTTGCTTCTGACTGTTGAAAAATTATGAAGGAGTCCTACGTCCAGCAGTGGACGTCCTACGGCTGAAATGATGATGTGATGACTCCGTCCATTCAAGTAGATTTTTGAGCCAGGAAGTACCTAAGTCGACTCTCTGTATTTTTCCTTGCATTATTAGCTGCAGCAGATCATACTTCTCGCCGCGCTTGATATGCCCGAAGAATTCCAGTATTTTCCATTCCATTATCCCGTTTTTTACAAAATACTTAGTATACTTATTTTAATATATTAATTAATATTTCAATTAAAATTAAAATTTTAATTACCGATATCCTAATGAAATAAGTATGAATTCCTCCAACAAAAAGGCATCGAAATTGTTACTGAGAAATCAATGGATTCTCCCTGGATAAAAGTTAGTGTTAACCGGAAAACTACACCAGCGAACAATATATTTTATTAGAAAAAGTATAAAAGCAAAATTCTAAATATAAAAGATGTAATATTTTGCTTGACTGTAGCAAGTTTGGGAACAATTTTAATAAAGGTCGCATTACTACAATAAGTACAAAAAATATATACCAACAACGCTATCAGTGGCGGAATGAAATCATGTTTTTACAATACTTACTCTGATGAAATTGTCCAACAAAAAGCATTAAGCAATTATCGTATGCAGAGGTTATTTTATTCTACTATCGTACCTATTGTTAAATTATGGAATAATATTGACACTATACCTAATAATATTGAACTAAAAGTGAGAAATGCATGTTAGACTATGCAGTACATAGTTTGCCTTGCCAAAACTTTTCTTTGTTTTGTCCTGTACAAGAGAGGATCACTTTAACTTAACAAAATTGATTTATAAGCCTCCGATCGCAATAGCATATTAATCACTCTTAATGTCCAATTAAAACTACTAAAGAAGAAAAACTCGTTTTGTACATACGCCTATTTATGACATAGGTGAACGTACGAATACGGCAAGGCTAAATTGTCCTGTAAAAAGAACCAGAGAAGCGTTTAAATCTTTAACTTGTTAGATTTACGAATGAGTTTTGTGTGCCATTCAATACTGACAGTGATATGGTGAATTTGAATTTGACTGATTTGAATATTCAAGGTTACGGAGATTTCATACAAGCTTAGTTTAGTATACTTACTTATTGAGAAACTAATCCAATCGGGATCGTCTTTTCGTAAAAAGAAATACAACTTGCAATAAACCCTATGAAGTGTTAAAAAAATTTCAGAAAAAATAAACCTTTAGGACCAATGTTACTTTTAGTACCTTTATTTTAATAATATCTATACTATACATATCATAAATTTAATCCGTTGTCTGCTTCTGTTTTTCCGCTTACTTTCTAAACCAAACAACGGATTTTAATACGGTTTTCTTTCACTAATGGAAAGAGCGATAAACGAGGAAGTTTATTATACTGTTACGCGCAGGGTACGTTAAAATGCCGTTTAGGGGTGTAGGAACACGATTTATTATCACAGACCAAGATGACTTCCAAAATTACAGAGCTTCTCCAATCAAACCGTAAAACTTGCCAAAAGTCGTCGCTAATTCACTATACGTCCCAATTATGCACTGTCGCAAATATCTTCGTAAAAGCTTCCAAGTGTTGTTAACGTATCGCTAGTTATCGCAGTACTGCTCTCTCGAGCGATCGCACCCGTATTTATACTGCGCAGAAAGTTGTGGAAATTACTGGAAACTTTAAAAGTCGTAAACAAGTTTATCAAAGCTTCTCGAAGGCTATTGCTGTCAAAGGAATCCGAACCTTATGTCGCAACCATAAGGAACAATTTGCTTTGAAACGAATCAAAGAGGGGGCGTGGTCACCTATTCATTATGCCGCCCCGAGCCCGACTAAGTGTGTGGAATTTTCCGCCGTCCAGATCTTACGCTATCGAGAATGTTCCATACTCTGATCGTAACATTACCCCCCTCTTAGTTATGATCGTCCCGATCATCATTCGTACCGTGATACTTCGTCAAACGGTCAATGTGTACGACCTTCGGTTTTCCTCTTTGCCCCTTTTTGATTCGGTAGGTGACGTCGTTAATTTTTGTAACCACATTGTAAGGTCCTTCCCATCGTGCTTGTAGCTTTGGGCTTTTGCCCTTTCTTCTGAGGGGATTGTGAAGCCATACGAGAGTTCCCTCTTCAAAACCGTTGATGTTTGATTTCCTATCATAACGGGTTTTCATTTTTTCACCGGTCTTGAGACTGCACTCGCGAACTAGCTTGTGCACTTCATCCAGCTGTTCGCGAAGATCGCTGACATAATCCGTCACAAGCTTCGGGCTATTCGGTGGAGACCCTGTTATTGCATCGACCGGTAGCCTTATTTCTCGTCCAAAATTCACTTTGGCTGGTGTAACACCAGTACTGTCGTGTACAGCGGAGCGATAAGACAGCAAGAAAAGAGGTATGTATTGGTCCCAGTCTCTCTGATGTGAGTCGACTACTTTAGCCAAATTATTTTCCAATGTTTGGTTAAACCTTTCGACCATTCCGTCTGACTGAGGATGAGCTGGTGTCGTACGGGTCTTATGTATACCGAGAAGGTTGCACATCTCTTGAAATAGGGTTGATTCGAAATTTCTCCCCTGATCGGAGTGTATTTCCAGAGGTACGCCATACCGACAGATTACATTCTGAACTAGCTTCTTGGCAACAGTTTTAGCTTCTTGGTTAGGGGTTGCAAATACTTCTGGCCATTTGCTGAAATAGTCTTGCACTACAACGATGTATTTATTGCCATCCTCAGTTTCAGGAAATGGTCCGGCCACGTCAATAGCGATGCGTTCCCAAGGTGCTCCTACATTGTAGAGCTTCAGTTTTCCTCTATTTCTTGTCTGCGGTCCCTTGACTGAAGCGCATGCGTTACATTTACGACACCAATCTTCTACGTCTTCCCGGCAATGAACCCAGTAGAATCGCTGTCGCACTTTCAAAAGGGTTTTCCTCACTCCAAGATGACCACCGGACACCCCATCATGAATATGACGTAGCAGAGGAGATACCTTGCTTCGAGGGACTACAACCTGTACCGTAACCTGATGTCCGGTATTAGACTCCCATTTCCTGCATAAGACTCCGCCTTCCAGGGCCAAACTATCCCATTGAGCCCAATAGCTTTTTGTAACAGGACTGGAAGCTGATACGTCCGCCCACTCAGGTTTCACTCCTTTTTTCATCCAATCTAAGATTAATCGCAGGTCGTCATCTTCCTCTTGCGCCTTCCTCATATTTTCTCCACACCAGTCGTCGTCTAATCCTTGGGTACGGATAATTCTTACAGATTCCTGTGACTCTTGTTTCCTGCAGTGTTTACAGGTTTCAGGACATGGTCTTCTCGATAGAGCGTCAGCGTTACCATGACCTTTTCCACTTCGATGTTCTGTTGCAAAATGAAATTCCTGCAATTGCTCAATCCACCGTGCTACCTGTCCTTCAGGACTTTTAAATTGAAGGAGCCATTTAAGTGCAGCATGGTCCGTCCTTAAGGTGAACTCACGTCCAATGAGATATTTGTGAAAGTGTTGCAAGGTCTTCACTACAGCTAACAACTCTCGACGTGTAACACAGTAGTTCCTTTCTGGTCTGGAAAGCGTTTTGCTGTAGTATGCAATCACAACTTGTTTGTCTCCCTGCACTTGTGATAACACTCCACCAATACCCGTGTTGCTGGCATCCGTATCCACAATGAATCTTCCATTCCGTGTCGGATAGCCCAATATCGGGGACTCACATAAACGCTGTTTCAGTTCCTTAAAAGCGTTATCACAATTTGTATCCCAAGAAAATACCTGTTTATCTTCAGTCAGGCGATGGAGGGGTTTGGCTATTATTGAGAAATTCTTGACAAAGCGCCTGTAATATGCGCATAAGCCAAGAAAGGATCTGACTTCCGTTTTATTCTTTGGTGTAGGCCAATCTTTTACAGCTTTGATCTTTTCTGGGTCTGTTTGAACTCCTTCCTTGGTGATTATGTGCCCCAGATAGCTAACTGCGTTGCTGAAGAAGGTACACTTTTTGGGACTTAGTTTTAAGTTTGCCTCACGTAGACGGTTGAACACCTTTTCAAGGTTTTGGAGATGTTCCTTGAAGTCACGACCCATAATGATTACGTCGTCTAGGTACACCAGGCAAACATCTCCCAGAAGACCCACCATAACTCTGTCCATAAGGCGCTCAAACGTTGCGGGAGCATTACACAAACCAAACGGCATGACATTGAATTGCCAAAGTCCATTTCCGATGCCCGTAGAAAATGCTGTTTTCTCCTTATCCTCTGGACTTATTTCCACCTGCCAGTACCCACTTTTAAGATCAACGGTGGAAAACCATTCCATTCCACTGAGCATATCTAAAGTGTCATCAATACGCGGTAGAGGATAGCTGTCTTTCTTGGTAACGTCGTTCAGCCTTCGGTAGTCTACGCAGAACCTGGTTGTGCCATCTTTCTTTTTCACCAGCACCACAGGTGATGACCAGGGGCTTGTGGATGGTTCGATGATGTTGTTTGCCGCCATATCCCTTATCATATCCGCAACTTCAGCTTCTTTTGCCCACGGGATTCGACGAGGTCTTTGCCGTATAGGTCTTGAATCGCCGGTGTCTATTCTGTGCTTCACGAGTCCTGTTCTACCGCAATCATTGCCTACGGCAAAAATGTCTTTGAACCGCATTAAAAGATCCTGAGCTTGTCTCAACTGAACTGACGACAAATTTCCTTTCAACGAATCCAATAACTGCGATACCGGGTAATCTGTGCTTATTCCTGCGTTTGTTGTACTGCTTATACGTCTTAAATACTTCACTTCCTGACACTTTCCAACTACGCTGTTTCTTTTCAACTGTACTTCTTCATTGCTGAGATTTAAAATTCTTACTCTGCCTATCCTGTTTGTCATTAGTAGTGTTCTGGCCATTATCCAATTAGGATGTGTTCCTTCATCCTCCGCGATGACACATAATCCGTTCTTGACATTCGATGAGAATTTCGTCATTACTAGATTTTCTGATCTTGGGGCTAGTTTCACATCCTTTAAACAATAGAGTGTACACGGGGTCGATCCTTCTAAGAAAACTTCTTGATCAGGAAATTTGAGTACTCCTTGGTCAACGTTCAAAATACAACGGTGATTTTTTAAGAAATCCAATCCTAATATGCAGTCATCAGTAATATTGGCAATCAGCACTGAGTTTGGGTACAACTGACTACCAATTCCAATTTCTATGTCTGTGTCACCGAGGACAGGTACTGGCTGGCCCGTTGCTGTTCGCAGCTGACATGTTGGAGATCGTTGCTTCCATGAAATCGTTCGTTTTAATAGTTCAGGTCTTACAATGGTGCGCGATGCTCCTGTGTCTATTGTGAACCTGCACGTTTTCCCGTTCAGCGTACCCTCGATGATTAAACTGTTTCCGTTAGAAGCTTGTCTGATAGTAATAGCAGGGGCTTTCTTTCTCCAAGCAAGTGCCTGCCCCGCGGCCCTGGCGACGCTTAGTTTTAACTGCCCTTCGTCAACTTGGGTCTCCATATCTGAGACCCCCTTTCTTTTCTTATTTGGGCAGTCCACCCTTATGTGGCCTTTTTCCCCGCAGCCATAACAGGTCGGACCATAGCGAGGCTTTCGCTCCTTGGCTACCAGCTCCCTGACCTTGAATGGCCTTGTGTCACACCGTACAGCTTCCACTTCTAGAGCATGTGCCAGTGCACTTTTCAGGCTCTGATGGTGACCCAATCGCACCGCTGCGCGAACTTCGCCGTCCCTTATCCCGTCCACAAAGGCTTGAAGCAGAGTTATTTCTATTGCATTCGGTGTCGATATATAGGCGCGTCGAACTAATCTTTCGATTTCGTCAGCCCACTGCTGGAGTGTTTCCGTGGGCCTCTGTATTCGATCGCGAAGTTGTGCCCTATACGTGCGCTCCATATGCTTGTCACCATACCGTGTCTCTAGGGCTTCCAGTAGGGCTTGCAGAGACCTTCCTTCTGTAGGGAGTCGCTCCAGAATCAGTTGGGCGTCTCCTCTTAAGGCTAGAGTCAACGCCATGAACGCTTGATCCTCGGTCCAACCGCTGCAGTTAGAGAGGGTTTCGAACTGGTACTTATAAG
Source organism: Synanthedon andrenaeformis (assembly GCA_936446665.2). Classification (NCBI taxonomy): domain Eukaryota; kingdom Metazoa; phylum Arthropoda; class Insecta; order Lepidoptera; family Sesiidae; genus Synanthedon; species Synanthedon andrenaeformis. The sequence goes on along the minus strand of OW387781.2, from coordinate 2,199,374 downwards.
CTGTCCAGGACGATGTGCCATCAAACCGTGGCAAGTCCAATCTGCCTTGTGTAGGTACCGGCGCAGTGAGGACTGCCTCTCTCGTCATCAGCTTCTGCACTTTCTCTGCGAGCGCTTGGTAGCGACTGTCGGTTTGGTCGAGTCTCTCTTCCAGGCCTTCGACTTTCAGTGAGACCCCTTTTACTTCGGACTCTACCTGTTTAACTTTGTCACAGATAGCTTGAAGGCTTGTGTCCAATTTTGAAAGCAACATTTGGCTAGCCGATTCCTGTTCACGGCGAGCGGCTTCCTGTTCACGGCGAGCAGCTTCTTGACTGGCTTGTATGCTGTGTACAGCGGCTAGCAGCGCAGCGAGGTCCATCGACGGGCTCGATGAAGGTGCTGCCGTAGGAAGCAGTTCAGCATCGGTGCCTTCCTCCGGCTCCTCAAGCCCTCGTTGTCTCGCAGCATCCATTTCCACTTGTCTCCTTGTCCGTGGAGTACGAGTTCCTTCGTCCCGTGGCATTAACGGCATTCCGCTTCTGACACCAGTTGTTACGCGCAGGGTACGTTAAAATGCCGTTTAGGGGTGTAGGAACACGATTTATTATCACAGACCAAGATGACTTCCAAAATTACAGAGCTTCTCCAATCAAACCGTAAAACTTGCCAAAAGTCGTCGCTAATTCACTATACGTCCCAATTATGCACTGTCGCAAATATCTTCGTAAAAGCTTCCAAGTGTTGTTAACGTATCGCTAGTTATCGCAGTACTGCTCTCTCGAGCGATCGCACCCGTATTTATACTGCGCAGAAAGTTGTGGAAATTACTGGAAACTTTAAAAGTCGTAAACAAGTTTATCAAAGCTTCTCGAAGGCTATTGCTGTCAAAGGAATCCGAACCTTATGTCGCAACCATAAGGAACAATTTGCTTTGAAACGAATCAAAGAGGGGGCGTGGTCACCTATTCATTATGCCGCCCCGAGCCCGACTAAGTGTGTGGAATTTTCCGCCGTCCAGATCTTACGCTATCGAGAATGTTCCATACTCTGATCGTAACAATACTGTAAACAGATTTTTTTATAACCATTGCAATAGTAGAGTAAACAGCCAAGTATTTACAGTTTAAGAAAATATCTCATTATAATTTAATATGAATGTGAAGACAAGGTTTTGTAAAAACAATTTCATGAAAAACGTTAGTGTTCAGATCCTAAAATATCCTTCCAATGATATAACCAACTAATTTTAAAAGCTTTACAATATGACGAACTGTATACAAAACTTATATTTTGTTAACAAGGAGAGGAAAAAGGAGGCAGAGAAAGGTATAAGTGAGGTGACAGCGACAGACGATGCAGTCTTTCAAGTTCGATTTACCTGCAAATGTGTCGGCATTAAATTCTTACAACTATGACCCGGTTCTGTTGCTCAATAATTAGTTTGTCGTATCGTATCTCTTTACGAAGCTGATTGATCGAAGATGGAATGGGTTGCATAAACATGTATCGGATTCAAATAATGTTATTGTGTTACTAATTGATGGTTAAAAAATTGATGAATACGCATAACAAATAGGTACCTAGCAATAAACAAAAGACAGTTTAAAAATATATATACATATACTTGGGTTTAGCAAAAGTGATAATGGTGGACTAAGTAGGTAATAAAGCAAAGCAATTATTATAGTGTCTTAATTCTCTCAGAAAACTCGAAATACTTTACATGACTGGTATCTATAGTATCTCTTTTTTATGTTAAGGTTAACAGACAGGCTGACGGTCCACTTGATGTAGTCGCCTATAAACACATCTGTAACACAGAATGTCACAGGTGCTGCAAGTACGCTGCCCAAGTTTGCCCTGCCGGGAATCGAACCCGGAACCCCTGAGCCAGAGCGCTGATCTTAACCACACAACAAATTTATGGGCTCGTCAAATACACATAAATATGGCTTCTTATATACTTATGCTAAACAAAATTCTTCTCTACTCGAGAAACCAGCCAACAAGTCTCATAATGTGTACTCGCTCTTAGAGTATCTTTGACATGCGGCTTAATTAAGGGTAGATCCATTGAAAATTCAAGTTGCCTGTAGGCCCTTGTAAAGACAATGTGGGGCCGCCTTGATGAAGCACTCTGCAAAGCACAATATACCTAGTAAATAACACTTTAAAAAATATGACTATTTTTCGAAATTCATTGCTTTTTATATTCTTTCACATGTAGTTTGCCAGTGTTTTTCTTTGTAGTTCATTCTGATAATTTTATACAAATTATTATTTCTTTTTGATATCTATTAGCAGTTACTAGCGACTCCGCCTGCCTTAATATTTTGCACCATATATTTTATTTCACAAACATACATTTAAATGTTCCAGTACATCGTGTTCGATCAAACGGTTTTCAATTTCATCCATTTCTGATACACAAACATTCGTTCATACATAATGTGAGGGCTGCCGAATTTAATACTCGGTTTTGAGCCCAAACGTAGCGGATAGTGGACTGTATATAGCGGGATAAATCACATATTCTACGCACTTACCTCAGTGATCCGCGGAGTCTTCTTTCTTCAATCTTCTGCCAAAGCTTTGGATCTTCTTTAGCACTCGCGACGCGAATCACTTGAGTTCAGCTCGTGAAAATAGGTGTTTGCGGTTGTATAGTAGCGGGTTAAGCGGATTGATGAATTAGCGGGATAGCGATCGGATTACTGAACACTTTACTGCGGTTTACATGAGTCTTAATCTTAACACTTCATATACGATGCATACGATCAGCTCGATGCTAAGACCAAAACACGACTGCAATATAAGATGGCGGCCGGCTAGCGGTTCTCTGATTGGTCCGATCAGAAACGTTTCTGTATGAAACAACAATATAGCGACAAAATGGCGCGAACATGCCCCCGGCCTAAAAACCATCGGTTTTTAAATACCATTAAGAGAAAGCGGGAAATAATAAACAAGGGACAAAATACAGCGGTATGACTAAACTAAAACTAGATGTTAAAAGGAGTAATAATAATAAACATAAAGCGGTTAAATATGTGATCCTACTGTGTAGGCAGAGGACACAAACGGACTACAGGTCTCTTACAAATGCCTGTAGCCGTCTTAACGGAAGCTACTCTAGTAATCCCATCTTTGCCGGGATAGGTAGCAATGATAACGCCTAATGGCCAGTATAATGGCGGAAGGTTATCAGTCAGTATGACAACCACGGTACCTATTTCAATGGGGTTTGAGGGTGTATTCCATTTTCCTCTCGTCTGCAATAAATGAAGATACTCTGTTTTCCAGCGTTTAGCGAATGACTGCACCATTTGATCTAATAACGCGTAACGACGCAACACGTTTGGTTGCTCATCGCCGACGCGGCAAGCAGGCAAATTCTTCAGCGGGGTGCTCATCAAAAAGTGTGAAGGAGTTAGCGCGCTCGGCTCAGATGGATCCTCACCGAGTAAAGTAAGCGGGCGCGAATTAATCACACACTCTATTTGCGTAATAACTGTTAACAATTCCTCGTAGGTAAGTAGTTGAGTACCGATAACCCGATATAAATGAGATTTGCAGTTTTTTACGAAGATCTCATAATGACCGCCGAAATGGGGACTACGCGGAGGATTGAGTTTCCACTCTATTCGCAAATCTGCCAATTCCTGTGAAAACTTCTTTGTCAAGAAAAGGGGCGAGTCGACCTAATGTGGTTCGACAATTTTTATTAGCGATCAAGCGACATATTTCTTCAGCGAAACAACATGATTGTAATTCTTTAATAATAGCGGTTTCTGCGAAGTTCATTTCATGAGCGGTAAATATATTAGAGCGCGGTAGTTTCCGTATGAAACGGTATATATAAATAATAGCGTGAAGAAGTTTCTTCCAAGACGAAAGGCGGTGTGATAAAGAAATAAGCAAATGCGGAGGTTCGTCTTCTTGAACGACGGTGGTAAGCGTTATGATCTTTGTTTCAGGCAAATTATTTTCAATTGATGCGGTTTTTATTGCGGTAATAGGCCATTCTTGTACGTCTTTATAAAGCCAAGATGGACCAGTGAACCAACATGGGTGGTTTCTTAACTGAGCAGGGGACAAGCCACGGGACAAACAGTCGCTCGGGTTGTCCTTTCCTGTCACGTGATAAAAGTAATGAGCGGGTAAAGCGGTTAGTACTTTCGTAACCCGTGTGGCCACGAAAGTTTTAAATTTATTAGGCGCGGAATGAATCCAATGTAATGCTACCATTGAATCCGAAAAACAATAAACATTTTGAATAGGGTGACGCCGTTCATATGTGTCTAGAACGCGACGCATCAGTTTTGACATAAGTAAGATAGCACAGAGTTCAAGTCTGGCCACAGATACTGTGTTTAGCGGAGCGACTTTAGATTTTGCACAAACTAAATTAATGTGAGGCGCTCTCTGCGAGCTAGTTTCCGCCTTAATATAAATGACGGCGCCGTAAGCGCGTTCACTTGCATCGGCGAAAGCGATCAAAGAAATGATGGAATTTTTCAAAATACCTAGATGGCGCGGAATGCGTAATTCCTGTAAAGATGGCAGTTCCCTTAAGTAACTTGCCCATGTGTTATATATACGCGGAGGGAGTTCATCGTCCCAATCTAATTTTAAAAGCCAAATTTGTTGTAGTATTAATTTTGCATATAAAATGGTAGGTGCAATCAAACCCATTACATCAAATTGTCGCGCAATCACGGACAATATATTGCGTTTTGTATATTGGCGGGGCTCGAGCGAGATATCAAATAAAAAACAATCACAAGCGGGATCCCATTGAAGACCTAACACCTTAAGACTTTGGTTGGTTTCATCGAATTTTACAGTAGACGAATAGCGATGGGATTCAGGAAGAGTACTGAGCAACTCCGTTGAGTTACTAGACCACTTTACTAGTTCAAAGCCCCCGGCCATAAACATCTGTAACAAGTCATTCTTGAGTTGACAAGATTCCCGGTAGGTGGCCACGGAGTAGCATAAATCGTCCATATAACAATTGTTTTTTACAACCTCGGCTGCCAGCGGGTAAGATGATGCTTCATCCTGACACAACTGTTTCACTACTCCGAGTGCCAGGAACGGACTACTTCTTAATCCAAAGCAAACGCGGTTAAACTGAAAGACGTCAAGCGGGGATGACTCATCGAATCTAAATAAAAACTTTTGAAATTTTCTATCTTCTGGTTTAACAACAATTTGTAAATACATTTGCTTTATATCTGCCATTAATGCGATTTTATAAAAACGGAAATTTAATAATATTGTAAATAAATCATTTTGTAAATTTTCCCCAATATGCAATATGTCATTCAATGATATGCTAGTGCTGGTTTTCGCACTGGCATCCATAACGATGCGGACTTTAGTTGTCGATTTGTCGCTGCGTACGACAGCGTGATGCGGAATGTAATAAGCGGGCAACTGCGGGGTATCATTGCTGAGTAAAGATATATATCCTTTGTCTAAATATTCCTTAATAATAGCATTATACTCTAGACGCAAGTGAGGCGAGGATATGAATTTACGTTCGAGCGATAGATAGCGTTTTTTAGCTACTTGATATGACTCGCCAAGTACAGCGGGGTCACGTGAGAATGGCAAGGCGACCGTATAACGACCAGTTGTATTACGGCTAACGGTGTTCACAAAGATTTGCTCACATTCATTGTCAGCACTACTCAAGGAAGGTTTTACTGATACCTCCTCAAGTTTCCAGAAATTTTGAAGAAGTTCTTCAATACGCGGTTTATCATTTTCAAAAGCGGAAAACAAAGACATAAAACAATCTGTAGTTTTTTCAGCGGGAGCCGTACCCATTACGGTATAGCCAAATATAGTTTCAAAAGCGGTGGGAGTTCCCGGTAATCCGGAGATACGTCCCTGGCAGAATATCTTTGAGAATAGCGGTGCTCCTATGAGTATGTCTATCTCATCGGGCAAATAAAAATTGGGGTCTGCGAGCGGTATATTTTTTAAATGCGAAAACATTGAAATATCAACTTTAATTGCGGGCAATCTATCTGTAATAGTATCAAGAACATACGCATCAAGCGGAACACAAACATTATCATTATATTGAGAAAATAAATTAAGCGAAGTAGCACCCTTAACAGGTTTAGTTGAAGAGCCAATACCTCTAACGATGGCGTTAAAACTTCTATCATAACTCAATCCTAATTTTTCACAACAAGATTCAGTAATAAAGTTATTAGTTGACCCTTGGTCAATAAGTGCCCTTACACTTCTCAAATTGCCTAAATTATCGTATGCGTTGACGCACACACTTGCTAGCAAACAAGTTTCAAAACGCGTTGTATTAGTGTGCGTATTACATAAAGAAATATTTTTGTTGTGCGAATTAATAGGCGGTTGCGCGGGAGATACTTTTTCCTTATCAATTTCACTTTCACTCGTTTGTTGTCGCATTGAATGATCGGACGTATTTAGCGGGAGCGTTCTGGCGGGGAAGCGGGGATGCGTTGCGTGCGGTGTAGTACCTAAAGCGTTATGTTTACATAAAAGCGAGTTATGTTTATAATTGCAATGTCTACACAAATTCAACGATTTACATTTTCCAATGTAATGAGAAAAACTTAGACAATTAATACAACCATTATTCTGTTTAATAAATGCAAACCTTTTTTCTAGCGGTAAATTTTTGAATTCAAAACATTTATATAATTGTACATGATTTGTTTGTTTACAAAATAAACAATGTTTCAATGGCGCGGCAACGAATGAATGCATAACTCGTTTACTATTGTTTCGAGCGCCATTGTACGGAGATGCGGGCGTATAGTTGCGAGTTCGATTCTCTGTCGAGCGCTCCATGATTTTTGACTGTTCACGTATAAATTTTACTAGATCATCATAAGATGGTATATTCGTATCTCTCTTTAGCATTTCAAAAGCGCGGGCGGTTTCTAGGTCTATTTTCTTTAAAGCGGTGTGCAATAAAATGAAGTCACATAAATTATCAATATTTAAAGCCTTTAAACTTGATACAGCGGGACAGAACTGTTCTAAAAATGCGTCCATATTCTGCAACGTAGCCTTTTGAAAGGGTTTAAATTCAAACATTCGATCTAAATATGCGGAGGCTAGGCGCCTTTTATCCTCGTACTTTTCTACCAGCGTATTCCATATTAAATTGTAATTAGCTTGATTAGGCGTAATACCGGAGCATACTGCAAGGGCACGTCCTGTTAACTTACCCATCAAGTACTGGACTCGTTCGTTATCTGTGAGGTCAGAATTCTCATGTATGGTACTCTTGAAGGTCTCGTAAAAGGTAGGCCACTTTATAGGTTCACCATCAAAGCTAACCAAATCAAGCCTAGGTAAATTAATGACTTGTTTATTGGAAATTTGCGTGGTGCATGTCTGAACAACAGTATTCTGAGACGCTTTCAATTTGTTAGCGGCATGTTTACAACGTGAATATAGATCATCAAAGGCTAACATACTTTGATAATTTGTTTCTTGCGAGGGCTTTATACGCAACTGAGTGTCGTTAATTTCGTCTATAATTGCCTCAAACTTAGAGCGATAATCATCCAACAGAACAATACTGGACAAAAACATGTCTGCGGACACTTCATCGTCAAGATCCCCTTTAGAATTTTTGTAAATAATCTGCAATTGAGCGAAAATTGCATCGCGTTTGCCTACGAGCTTCTTTAACGTTAAACTCATCTCATCCGTCCCTTCCGTAGTACTTGCTTTTGACATTAGGTATGTCGTATGACGATAAGTACAATATTTCAAAGCAAATCAATTGCAAAAAAATTCTAAATAAGTATGCGGTAATTTAATTTGCAAGGCGTTGACTTATAAAATTGTCAAATATGTGCGGTCAATCTATATTTTTATTTAAATAAATTGTTTTATTTTTATATAAGCGATTTAAATTAAACTATTTACGTAATAATTGCAGACAATCGGAAAGTGGAACAGAAATGTTGATATGTTATAATTGAAATCGTAAATAAATAACAAAGCGAACACAACAAACAACAAACTAAGCGGACATGATGTAGGTAGGTAGGTATACGACAATTACTATAAAAATATCCAGCGGTTGTTTCTATTTTATAACTACGAATATTACTTTTTGTAGAAGTAGGTAAGCGTGAATTTACAATTGAACAAAGAATTTAAATCTTTATTCAAATAGGTACTTATGAATTTTTAAATAACAAAACGTAAATACGTAGGTATGCGTAAATATATTAATAATAAAATGATGAAATATATGAGCGGGCGGGTTTATAAGAAATATAAAGCGGGGCTAATCTCAAACTAAAAACAATGCGAAATTACTAAAATAATGTGTTCAATAATCCGTGCTCGAAAGGACCAAAAATAATGTGAGGGCTGCCGAATTTAATACTCGGTTTTGAGCCCAAACGTAGCGGATAGTGGACTGTATATAGCGGGATAAATCACATATTCTACGCACTTACCTCAGTGATCCGCGGAGTCTTCTTTCTTCAATCTTCTGCCAAAGCTTTGGATCTTCTTTAGCACTCGCGACGCGAATCACTTGAGTTCAGCTCGTGAAAATAGGTGTTTGCGGTTGTATAGTAGCGGGTTAAGCGGATTGATGAATTAGCGGGATAGCGATCGGATTACTGAACACTTTACTGCGGTTTACATGAGTCTTAATCTTAACACTTCATATACGATGCATACGATCAGCTCGATGCTAAGACCAAAACACGACTGCAATATAAGATGGCGGCCGGCTAGCGGTTCTCTGATTGGTCCGATCAGAAACGTTTCTGTATGAAACAACAATATAGCGACAAAATGGCGCGAACACATAATTTTTTTATTTAAAATTATACGTAACTATTATATGAACCAAAAGCTATTAATACCATATTATTAATTAAATTATTAATAACGGCTCAGATCCGTTTTCCCATAGACACACCGGTTGGTTACAAACGCTCGGCATATGACCCAATTAGAATAAGCCTTAATTAGAAAGCTTTATGTTTAATCAAATATTCAAATGAAGCGGACAAAACACTGCTTTTGACGGTCAGCAAATGCAATTTTATTTATTACTTTTAAATATTTAATAATAACGTTAACAGGAAGCAGATTTAAAGCAAAAAAGCAGCAGATTTAAGCAGGAAAAATCTATGAAACGATAAATTAAGTATATGTGTAGTGATACACATAATACATATAATAAGCTTATAATACATATACATATAATATACATACATATAATAAGCTTCTCTATACTACGAATATACGATTTGTCCATGCATGATTTCATGATTTGATACTAGTACCGACGTTATAACTTCAAAGAACTGTATTTTTGTAAACCTGTCTACCACGTGATTGTTACAAAAAAAGGAAACCACGCGCAGTAAGTACTTAATACACAACAATTAGAACTCATGCAAGGTCACGACAACATTACAGTATCAACAATGGCGAAGAATTAACTTGTAATTGCTGGTGATGTGAACAAACATACAACATAAAGCTGTTATTAAATCAGTTATTACTTGTAATTTGTGGCTCGTTTTCATGTCGTTTACATCGAAATAATATATCTTTCTGGTCGTTTCATATTTAAATTAAAACTTGGATCTTATTTTATATTGTGTTCTTAAGAACGTAAAGTTGCAATAATAATTATTATTATTATTGCTTATTATTAGACCAACACCTCAAGAGGCTCTCACTAGATGGCTGGGTCAAGGGGACAGATACAGAAGGCGATACTTCTTGACATCGCAAGAATTGTCAGAAGGTTCCTCACTCTGCAGCCCTAACGGCCGGTAGCTTGGGCCTTGCCCCGGTACTTGCGGCACTCTAGGTTTAAGTTTTTTATAATATTTATTGTTTTTTATTTATATTGTAAAAAAAATTAAATTTATGAAAGAAAAGAAATACCTGAATAATAATAATCAAAATCAAATCAAATCAAAATATTTATTTATCAATTAGGTTTCTCATGAAACTCTTATGATCGTTATTATAAATTTAAATTTACTAGGGTTTCGGAAAAAAAGCCAAGATGACGATCCTGAGAAGAAACCCCGAAAGAAACTCAGGATACTATTCTTTTTGTCATCTTTAAAATATAAAAATTACAATTAAGTACACTTAATACAAACATAAAGTTCATATACAATACTAAGCAAAACATAGTATGAGCTCCGGATCCAAGCTCTAAATCCAGGCTTCATTGTCACTTAAATAATCAGTGCCCCAATTAATAATAAGCGTTATTTGTCCCAATGAGACCCAAGCATAATAATAATTATGTATGTATTACAAAACAAAACTAAATTGACCAGAGAAGTTGCAATATATAAGTTTAAATAAGTATAATATAAGTTGGAGCAAGTTGTATGTTATCTAAATAACTGTATATATTATATAGTTGAAACTATATATATAAATATCAGTATGCTTCTGTCTGTTACTCCACTATCTTCTTCTGAACCATGCAACGGATTTTGATATGTTTATCACAAATCGAAAGAGCTACCTATAAGAGAGGAAGTTTGTATATAAGTGGGATGCTATATGAACTAATGACATTATAAAATAATATAATATTAAAATATTACAATGTATAATTAAGCTATTACAATTATTTTATATATAGCTTCTCAATATTATCATGATGTCATCTATTAAGTCATCTATTTCAACTTTATGTTCTTATAACGTCTAGTTTTATGTTATTTACATATTATTCTATAGTTATACGTTCCGCTATGTTTGCAAGAGGCTCATTACGGGCAGGTCAGAGGTTACTTCGCGTGACTACACAATTCTTCTGAAGCCATATTCAGCCACATTATAAAAAGCGGCTTTTCACAGCTGATTTGCTCATTAGATACCGGTTGCAAAGTCGACTACATCTATAATTATACTATATGGGTTAGGTTCGGCACTACACTTTGGTTGGTAGGTGGGTTAGGTATTTTTATTAAATGAAATGAATAGAATTTCAGGATGGACATATGGACATGGGTTGGACCTGGGCATTAGCTATCTAAAAATCAAGATCCAACTCCTGTTCACATTCACCTAGTTGCCTTATAAATCCTCATTGTAAAAGCACTATTGTTTCGTTTAAAGCGTTCAATTGTGCAGTGTTGAGAAAAGGGGGCATTAATTTTATTTCGATTTCATCAGAACATCTATAAATGACTATCACAATTCATAATCGCAAAATAAACGCAGCAAGGTGTTCTAAATCATTCATAAAGTGGAGCGTGTTGCATAATGCTGGCTCACACGTGCTACTTTCATATTGTGGCGACGCGAAACGATTGTACTACGGCGCTATCTACAACGTGTCAATCGTGTTATTCATGTTTTATTCTTAACTTTTAATATTTTTTTATTAGCTGATGCCCGCAACTTCGTCCGCGTGAAAAAATAATAAATTGGCCAGACATCTTTATTGCTATCACACTTTTGCCAGGCGTTAGTTTCCTTTATGATACCTCGGGAACAGTATTTTCTTTTCTGGATTTATGTGCCTACTTTTCTGTATCATTATGATCGGCTGAGTAGTTAATGCGTAAAAAGGTAACAGACAGACAGATTTACTTTCACATTTATAATATTAAGTATGTATTAGATTTATAAAACAGAGCCTGTGATATTCTGATGTGTAAACTACATTACTTTAAAATTTCATCAAAATCTGTTTAACAGTTTTTCGTGAAAGAGTCATTTATAATATTAACTAGCTTTTGTCCGCGACTACGTCCGCGCCATACTAACATACATTTAGTTTTAGTTATTTCTAAATGATTAAGTTTTGTGTATATAAAATTGTATGTGAAGCCGGGACGGGTTGCTAGTAAACTATACTTGATGAACATGTCATATGGCCACACAATAGCGCCCACGCCAGCAGTAACAGTTTATCAGAGCTGAGATAAGTAAAAGCATGTAAAGTTTGACGCGTTCAAAGGAAAATTCAATTTGCATTTCATGAATACTAAGCAGATGGAGCAAACGCCTCTTACACCATTGATTTCGTGCACCTGTATCTGATATATCTTGCATAGTCAATCTAATAATGTTGAAATAAGTTTTAATCTTGACTTTACTTTCGCGGTGTTCTGCTTTAGTCAAACTATTTGTTACCAGTTTAATTTGGAATTAATACATTTTTAAAATTAGATATATGTAAAATCATAACCGATTTTTTCGCGATAGAAAATCTTTGAAGAAAAGAAAATGATTTGAAGTTGTAATAAGGAGGAAGTCGGAAGTTTTTCGAATCAAAATTGATAGTTCAATCAAGAGGTTGACGAGTTGGGTCACTGCGGGATTTCATGCCAGAAAAGCGCCGGCCGCTTTTCTGGCTAGCCGTGCCTACCTTAATGGAACCAACTTGCGTGGACACATTGGCTCCTTTCCAAATCCACGAAACGAGTAGAATTAAATTAAAGACAACGAAATACCATAGTCTCGGTTCCGGATACACTTTTATGGCGTTCGGAGTCGAGAGCCTTGGTCCGTGGGGTCCCAGCGCTCGCCAACTTTTCAAAGAGATTTCGAAAAGGCTTACCGATCCCACTGGTGACCGACGAGCTGGCAGCTTCCTCGCGCAACGCTTTAGTATAGCAACACAGCGAGGAAATGCTGCCAGCATCCTCGGCACAATGCCGCGGGCGCCCAATTTATTAGATATTTTTTAGGCTTATTTAGTTTTACATTTTAGTTTAGTTTAGTTTTATTTAGGATTTATATTATTTTAATTTTAGTTGTAATTTTATATTTAATTTATTAATAAAATGATATCAATACGATCAAGATTAGATTATAATAATCCTAACAGAGTTACAGAATTACAGATCCGTGGACCGTCAGCCTGTTTGACATCTATAAATACATAAAAAATAGTAATAAACAGTACCTAATAAGTAAACAAAAATAACAATACAATATAATATATGTAACATATAATCCTCAATTAGTTTAGCAAATCTGAGCTTAAAAGCTTCTAGAATGAAATGCATAAGGTAAAATCAGTACAAACAAGCTATGCGTGAAGAAATTGCTCTTGGATCAGATAAAATTTTACAATTATTGCATGCATGCGACATGAGATTTTTCGTCTTTTATCAAACTGGAGCCCATCAGTTCTATTTTGATTCAGGTATAGTAGGCGGGTCGTGTTCGTGGGATTGGTCGCGTCACGACAGTGACCTCTCTTCCTATATCGGTGCACTGAAACTCACAAGTACAAACGCCTGGGTCGGCTATTATTCAGATAGAAAAAAATCTACAATGATTCAGTGCAATTTCCAAAAAAAAAATCATTTATCTAGAAGTGGCTGGGTACATTTCGTCCCACAAACACTTGGCTTGCCTAAGTTACCTGAATACCACCTGAAATAACACATGTTGTTGCGTTTCGGTATAAGTGTGTAAGGGTTACTAGGGTTCATTGCCTTATTCGATCCTTGAGTCTTACCCTATCAGGTTACTTGTGTTTACAGCCAAATAGTTAATCACCTACAATCAAGTGGATCATTAGTAGCCTACCTGCCTACACACACTTAGAAAAAAAATATCAAGTTAAGTACTGCTAACTTTTATGAACTTATCGAAAATACTTAAATTCCTTTGTTCGCTTTGAATTAGCTACGATTATGTATATTACATTAAACTATGTCACGTGTATGGCAAATAAATAGTTCTTGCGCTCTGCCTATGAGAGCGAAAGTAATTGAATAGGTATGCGTATAATACCGTTGCTTCGTAACCTAACTTTGGCCTACTCTGCCTCCACCATGCTTGTTCTATGTAATGTAGTTTCACTATTGATTTGAAAGCATTATATACAGAAAGTTATCACATACTTATTTTACATTTTATAGGAGATGGCTACTGAAAATCGAGTTTTGGTATGATGGTTTAATCGAGTGAATGTATATCTGTTATTCAATATTATTACACTAAAGGTACTACATATAGGTAGATATTGATTATACGACTAAATTTACTAAAAAGTTTGTAAGGATATTTGGTAGTATCACTCACAAACTACTGATGATTTTGCTAAAACTACATTATATTAGTTTACACATCAGAATACAAAATCCAGTAATATGCTACTAAAACCAGAAAATTGGTTCTACAGAAAAATTCACAGTCCACTTAATGGTGCGGCGGTTACGGTCGCCTATAATATGTCAGATGCTGCTAGTGTTCTGCTGACCATAGTAGGAATAAGGGATAAGGGACTGGGAAATGGGCTGTGGCTCTTACTTACTCACCGAAACACAACAGAACCTTTTGTAAAGGGGTGGTTACTGCCGCTAGGCTGCCCAAATTACTGAGAAATGCCGTGTGACTGCCACTACTCAAATTTTAACTGGGAATCCGAAGAGTTCATAAAGTGTTTACAGGTAAAGTGGTTGGTATAGAACAGCCTTTTCCCAGAAAAAAGTTTGTTGAAGGTTTTAGAAAAACTTTTAAAAAACGTTCTTGATCTATTAAATATCCATATTGTGTCCTTGTTTCACTGATAGATTTTATTATGACACGTAGCATAGGTAATTATAATTCGATTTTGTTATATTTAATAACAGATTAGTTCCGATAGTTAATGTGTCAGATACAAAACGGGCTGCGCCTGACCTTTAATATAATAAAGTGTTAACATCTGTAGACAAGTGATAATTGTTAAATAATTACGACTCGGCGTTTGTAAGGTCAAGATTTATTGTAATAGCTTAGCAAGCTTAGAGTTCTGCTTTCTAAATGTATTTTACCGAAGTAAGATCGAGTTTTCATTTCGAATGGAACACTTTATTTGGAAATAAAAAAAAATAACTAAAGTAAAAAGCATAAAAATAAAACCTACTTGTTTGAAGGAAAACTTTTTTTACAAATATTTTATGAACGGTATTTAGTTTAAATTTTCTCCAGATTATGGCAGATAAAGTTTACTAAATTAAACTGAGTAGTTAAGGCGTGAAAGCGTAACAAACAAACACATATTCGCATTAATAATATTAAATTGTAATTACGACAAAACTAAGAAGTTTTCTTTAAACATTTATATATACCTAGTATAACAAGAGCTGCACAAAACACGTGCATTGCATACGAATGCATATGCATGCATTCTTGATTGCAGATAAGAAACCGAACAAGTAATAAATTTATAAATCACATTTGCCATTGCAGGAAATGGATTCATTTATTTTCGCATCTAAAACTAACATGATGTCAAGTTCAATTAAATTTCTCCTTTTAAAGTTATTTCTTGTTACGAAGTTAGTTAAAAAAGATTAACTAAGCGTGTATAAAACAATATTAAATTAATGTTGTATTATTGTTGAACATTTGTCGAGATATTTTATGAGGAATATAAAATTACTAGAATCTTAGACAAGACGTCCATACGTCTGTTAGTTTATTCATGTTCATCGGGTGGAAACTTTATCAGCCTTTTTACTAGATTTTTTTTTTGTAAAAGTATATCTTAAATAAAAGAAGGTTTTCGAGAAAAAGCGTTACTACGTGTTACCAAGATTTCAGTGAATTTTTATTTTCAATTTAAATATATTGGTTTTAAATTTAATTTAATTATTAACAAAGTTATATTACACATTATTAGCGAACGACTCCCGGCTTCGCACTGGTGGATTTTTTTTCTGCAAATTATAATAAAACCTTCCTCCTTTAATGCTCTTTTCATTAATAAAAACCGCATTAAAATCTGTTGCGTAGTTTAAAAGATTTAAGCGTACATACAGAGTTACATACTTAGTTTTAATAGTTTTAATACTATGTGAAGATTTGCACTGTGTGAAAATTCAATAAGATTTTATTTTAAATTATTTCTTAAACTCTTTTTTAATTTATACTGATATCTAATAATTAATTATTGCCTCTTTCAAAGTTAAAACGGACCATTTCCGTTTTCTGTGGTAACGGGGTTAACTTAGAATACAAACCAGACTTATGGTGTAAAACCCATTGTATTGCGGCCTTGCAAGTAATGATGACATAAATTAATAATAGTTTAATAAAGTCGTAATCAAAGCAACACTTTTTTATTTCCCACGTTCCACTATATTATTAAAAAAAATATATTGAAAAACAATTCACTTATAACACGCTAATTTATGTGTCCACTCATAATGAACGGAAGTTTTATGTAAACGACACTGTTTCCAAACAATCATAACAAAAACAATGTAAAGCGTTCAAGAGTGAACGCGTTTATGGCAGAACTAATTTAAACTTTATAACAATGAAGCTAGAATTGATTGTTACTTATCAAATCTATATGAATAGTAACAGAACTGTGTTATTGATTGATACAGTAAAGTGGTAGGTAGGTATATATATTAATTAGAACAATGTTCGTTTCAAATGAGTTCTATTTGCGATGAGTTATGACTAAATAAATATTATTATATGACATTTGTACTAGAACATAAATATAGCTACATTACCAAAATATATTTACATTAATTATTTGACTTTTAAATGCATTTTTGTGTGTCATCTGACTTACAAGCTGGGTTTACCTGTGTTTTAGGATATAAGAAAAAGCAGATTACAAAAAAGGAAACCTTTCATATAGAAAAAAAAAATCCTGGACAATGCGGGTGAAGTCCAGTTAACATAGTATTAAATGAAAGCTGATTAAAAACAATATACGTAGTTCTGTAATAACTTTTTAGTACATAGGTAAAAAAAAAATATGCATTTTTTTATATAAACTAGAATTACAATACAAAACTTTTAATAGTGACAAAAAATCAGCCTGTTATACGATATGTAATTCCTAAAAAGAGCAATGCAATGTTTCGATTTCTGGATCAAAACATCTGAAAACGTATGTTTTGATATTGATATCGTCTCTTGGGAGTTTGGAGTCTAGACACCATCCTTTTCGCAAGTAATATTAGCTATTATCCAAATCCAAAAAATTGAAAAATTTAGAGTTTTGTTTGATAGACAAATTTCATTATCAGCGAAGAAATATATGTCCTATATCTATATTAAATTTATATCTTATAAATTTATATTTGTAAAACAAGGTTGCTGTCCGCCTCTGTATGTTTCTCTGCTAACTTCCAACGGATTTTGATACGGTTTTCACTAATAGAAAGAGCGATAAACAAGAAAGGTTTGTGTATATGTTACGGCTAAAGATAGGTGTGAACATAAACTTAAGATTAGCCGGCTAAACTTAGGTTTATCTTCGAGGAGATGTTAATGTTAGTTTCATCTAACATTAGCCGGCTAAACTTAAGTTTAACTGCAGGCCCTTGGCTAAAAATGTAGAAACAAATGAAAAAGGAAACGGTATAATAATGTTTACCATTTCGACACGAAAACTTTTATTAAAAAATAATAACTCTCATTACACATACTTATGTAGGTATACAAAATTACAAATTAAAACTTCTGCAGCGTTAATAAATTAAAACAATATCTATTCATTAAAATAAAATAATAAGAAACCATTTGTTCATTACAGATACTTCTGTATTTAAAATTACAAAAAAAAAACTTCTGCAGTGTTAATAACTTAAAACAATATCTAGTCATTAAAATAAAATATTAAGCCCCCTTATCCTTAATCCTTCTATGGTCGGCAGCGCACTTGTAGCACTTATGGCGTTGCTTGTGTTATAGGCGACGGTAGCCACCTACCATCAAGTGGACCGTCAGCCTGTCTGTCTTCGCGCATCGTCTCCCCTCCGCCCCCTCAAGCGACATGTTCGCCCCGGCGCATCCATCGAAACATTTTTAGCCGTTTTGTTTCGGTTAATGTGCACATTAACCGGCTAAAGATGGAAATTCACGACGCAAACTAACATGATATCGAACTTTAGCCGCCTCTCGAAGATAAACTTAAGATTAGCCGGCTAAACTTAAGTTTATGTTCACACCTATCTTTAGCCGTAACATATATAATTTGAAAAAAAATATGCGTCCATGCGATGTCGCGGCGGGTCGCTGGTTATAGCATTTATTCAAATATTGAAACAGGTGTTTCAATTATACTAGATCGAGCCTTAGTAAATGTGGCAAAAGCACTCAAGATCTGAAATTACATCTTAATCCAATGTTTGTATCATGTATCGGGGAGCATGTATTTTTACTCTTGCTCTTGTGTTGAGGTGTCTACGTGTCATCTAGGACGATTGCGGACGTCCGTACAATGTCGTAGCGGACGTCCGTTCAATGTCGTAACGGACGTCTGAGAGTCAATGAGCAATATTGAATTTAACTAACTCGAGTAAAAAACGGTCTATATATTTATAGACAATATAGTCTATTAACGAACAATCCGTTTGTTAAGTACTAGATTCGTGTTTCAAGAGTTTCAAACAAAATATTTATTTTTTAGTTAAAGGTATTAATGAATCTGTATTAAACATTAATTTACGTTTTATCAAAATCTTATGTTTAAATTAGCCTTTTATCGATATACTTGACTATATCGATAACCATGAAGTTTTGCTAACATCAAAACTCAAAGAATTTGTTGTCAGGTAAGGCAACATGCAAACATGTATGACACATTTTATCCAGTAAAAGAACATTTTTTTTTTTAATAAACATATTAAATTTTGTATCTAAAGTAATTGCAAAAAGGTTCAAAATAAAGTTATAATTTAAATGGCAGCCTCCTGATACAAACAAATGAACTAAGTAATTTAGGCACTCATCACGTGAAAGCCTCAAAATGCATTAAAGTAGTTCATAAATTCCGAGAACACTCCATGTTAACTTTTATTGCGGTACTTATGTTAAGAAAAACTTTAAAGAGAATGATTCTTTTGAACTCAAAGCCTCGTGACTTTCGAACGGCTATAGTAAAATGAACGTCTAGAGAATTGCTATTTATTTTTGAGTAAAATGAACGTTCGACTCGGACGTTTCAATTCTACTCTTGAATGTTTTAACATCACTCAATTTGCGTGTAAAAAAGTAACTACGCAGTGTTATTGTTTGAACTAATTTTAAATTTTTTAACCTTGCCTGCGACAACAACCATGCTTTGAAATATATCTGTAGTATATTAAGGCGTTTCATGTAATAGTTGAAGGCCACTTAAATACTACTATCATTAACTAGCATTGTTAATAAATATTATAATAATATTTTTGTATTTATAAAGAAAATCCTAAGTGCAATAATATTAAAATCCCGTGGACAGTGCTCGTTATATAATAATACATAATATACAATCCTTATATATATATATATATATATATATAAATTACGTGTCACATGTTTGTCCGCGATGAACTCCCAAACTACTGAACCGATTTTGATAAAATTTCGTAACTATATGTAATTTGGTCCAACTTAAAAGATAGGATATATCTCATTTTGTTTATTATTTTTTTGCAAATTATATAATATTATTAACATAGCGCCATCTGTTGATACCTATTCAATCCAGCAATTATTTATCTGTGAGTTCCAAGAGATTCTAACAGATGGCGATGTAAGGTAATTTTATTAGCTGGATTGAGTAAAAAATTGCACCTGGGCGAAGCCGGGAGCGGGCCACTAGTTGATGTATAAGAATTACACATTATTAAAGGTACAATTTATTTACGAAATGTATTGTCATACAGTTCTTGCTTTTGCATAATGTCGTCTGATTTAAATAAATAAATCTTTACTTGTATGAATAAACACATGTCTAAAGGATCACCAGTTATAGTACAAAGTATGTTCTACCTAGGGCTAGAGTATGATGTATTATAAGGTACTAGCGACTGAAAATTGCATCCATACAAAGCCGATGTTGTACAGATATAATCTTCCCCGCTTCGCTTACCCCATTAACTATTCGCTTCGCTCTTTTCATTAGTGAAAACTATTTAAAAATCCGTTTAGTTTAGAAGATGTTAGCGAAGAAACAGACAAAGGCGGGGAGAGCGACAAAGGCAGAGAATCTGTATAGGATGAAGACAGCTTGAATTTTCAGGACGCTTTTTAAATATTCATATATTTCGCGTTGCAAAAGGTTGTTATTTAATATATTAATCAATTTGATTATTCCGTTAGTTCCAGATAAACAGATAACAAATTTTTATATGCAACTTACGTAAGACTTAAGTATAAAGTATGACACCGTTTGAACGATCAACCATGAAAGTTGATAAGTCAGTGCTGAAGGTTTTTTTCGATGTTATTTTCTGAAATATCGGTGCTGGCTGAAAATCAGCGCTGTAGGTAGGCACAATGCTGAGCCAGTATCCGATTCACTGCCGCGAGGGCAAACATATATTACCTGTCTGTTTTTATTAATTTACTTGTGTCATTTTGTTTTTGTTGTTTCGGTTTCTTATGCAATGTCATGTTAATGTCCTTCGTGCAGCGAATAAATGTCTCTTTCTTTCTTTCTTCTTTCTAAATAATCGAATGGATGGAGCAAGCGGGGCCCGCTGGCAACGGCTAGGGCGTTTATGTAATCCGAGTTTGGTTCATCGTTATCCGGAGACATGACTGACATCCAGCACCCAGACTGCGCTGGTTGAATTACGAGAACAGTTATACGTGACTCGTTTGTTAACCTACACCTGCCTTCGGTTTAACTGTTTACCTATTATAAACAATGTATTGCTGCACTTTGTTCGATTGTTTAGAAATAATTCAAGCATAAATAAATATTATTATACTCACGGAAACTCAGTATATCTAAATAAAAAATGTGATAATTTTCAATTTGGGCTGACATTATAGGGGAAAACTGCTAACCACAGTCCTACGATAAGTTCTATAGTAATTTAAAAAACATAATATATTTAATGTTCACAATATACAATAATATCTTGATACGACTTGATTGGCCCAGCGGTACTACCTAATCAAGACAAACATTTTGTGTGCATGAGTATTTCTGTCTTAGTCTGGGTATTTTCTATGTATATTATCATTTGTCTAGCACATTAGAGCACCAAACTGACATGACGTTTCGACATAATTATTATATAGAAAAACAAAATAATTTCCAAGAATATTTAACCAAAATATTCTCGTAGATCAAAACACAATAGCTAAAAAAATAATTTTAAGTATATTCCTTCAAAATCGTATCAGAGAGGTTATATATTCGTATTTCTGTTTAATATGATAGACCAAAGGCAAATATCGAATTACCGTTGATTAGTATATCAGCGATCATATCAAAATGCAAGTCTTACAACTCGCATAGTATTGGTTTTGATAACAAAGATATGTATGATTGCGCGATTTATTTGTGTCGATCAAATACGTTTAATTGGTCAATGTCAATATCTGTGGCTACAGATATTTATTTTGATAAGGCCCCTTGACTGACTATCGAAACGAAATAATGAACTTTATTTTTCTGAGATAAAGGATTAGACGGATTATAGTTTATCGAAATTACAGGAAAAATTATTATTAAAAAAAACTAGTTTATTTTTGTAATAAAATTGGGGCTGTGGGAACAAAATCGTTAGAACCTCATTAAACTATTTACATATTAACTATTATTACAAAAAAGTGATAATCAGCGCCTATTGAAAATACATCTGTTTCTCCGCTACCACCTTTTAATTTTAAACAATCCAACGGATTTCGATACAATTTTCACCAACGGAAAAAGCATTAAACTGGGAAGATTTGTGGTAATATGTAGAAAAAAATGCATCCATGCAAAGCCGGGGGCGGATCACTAGTATATAAATAAAAATATTTTTCATACATTTTATACCTATGTATTTGTATGCAGCGTTAGTGTTAGCACTCTTGCTGAAAACAAATCCATAAATAACTTAATATTGTCACGTTCATTTCATTAATTTGATTATTAAAATTATCTACTATAATTACGTCAATAACTTACTCCCTTACCTATCTACTTGTGCATTGTAACTAAAATAAAAATTACAAAACAGTTAATATCATGTTTCATAAGTGTTGAAACATTTCGACACTAAGATTAAACAAAAACTTCATATCCAACTATCTCCGCTATGTTTGCTCTAACGGGTTGAGATACTCAAACCAAATAAAGCTAAATACACTAAGAGAAACGCGTTTTCAAATATGAACCTTAACAAGATGAAAACAAGGTGTAACGAAACAAAAAGCACAGCGACGTAAAACATTTTTATGAAACACATGGGGAATTTAAATATCCATTACACACCTGTGATACAATGACTTTAATATATTTTTGTATATTACATCAAACAGAGAATTGGGAAAGTATTTTCCTAAAGTGAAACTAATACTATCATCTATAACAACGATATTCTAATATCGTTGATCTGTAACAATACATTGAAATTAATTAAAAATCTGCCAAGTAAAAGTATCATTGTGATTGATCAAACGGGTTTTCGACTTTATCTAAATTTGATATATATTATAGGTACACATAGTTATGTGTTGATTGTATTGTAGCAAAAAAAGAATACCAACTCATTAAAGAGGAGTAAAAAAATCACCAAAATCGTCTTACCCATGGGTGCCCCTTATTCGTTGGTAGGACAGCAAAGCTAGGCATAGATAGTAACAATATAATGCAGGCAGTCACTGCACCAAGAGAGATCTGGTATTTTGCCAACGAAGTTCGTCTTTTATTTTATTTATGCAGACTAGGTACGCGGTTGCATCTATTTGTAGTAGTGGAACCTGTCAGGCATTACAACAATTTTGTCCTGCGATATGAAGTGCCACGACGAAATTTTCTCAACTCTTACCATGAAATAACTTTATCGTGAGAGCCAATTTTTATTTCTTTATATTAATCATCTTTATGAGATACACTATATTTTGTGTTAAGGAATGATTTCATTACTCCTTCTGTAATTCAGAATCAATTTGCAGTTATACTTTTTTATGATAAGAATTGCAGCCACTTAATAACGGTATAACTTTGCGTAACAAGTATAACTAGATATTATTAAATTGCCCAATAACTTGCCATAATTATTTTCAGCGGTTGCAGCCGCTTCAGTGGCTTTTTTAAATCTTCATCAACTATTTATATTGTTAATAAAAATAAAAAAGTATTTACATCTCTCGAAATAGTATTTAAAGTAAGTGAATGTTTCCTTTAAGGAAACGATCAGTGTTGTCAATGTGTTAGCAATTTGCAGCCACATGCCATCTATCAAGTTTTAGAGTCGTATACCATAAATAAAGATTCAAGCTAGTCAACTCCCACGTAAAGCCGATTTACATTTGATAGTTATTCATTGCATGTTGTTAATGGCGAGATGGGGGCTTGAATATTCATACATTAGACATACGATCATAAATTCGCGCTTGTCTGGCTTGTACGCTGTGGACAAGGTAAATGTATCAATAGCATCGAATTTGCTATAGTTTATGATATTGTTACGATCAGAGTATGGAACATTCTCGATAGCGTAAGATCTGGACGGCGGAAAATTCCACACACTTAGTCGCGCTCGGGGCGGCACAATGAATAGGTGACCACGCCCCCTCTTTGATTCCTTTCAAAGCAAACTGTTCCTTATGGTTGCGACATAAGGTTCAGATTCCTTTGACAGTAATAGCCTTCGAGAAGCTTTGATAAACTTGTTTACGACTTTTAAAGTTTCCA
The DNA here is from genome assembly GCA_936446665.2 of Synanthedon andrenaeformis. Classification (NCBI taxonomy): domain Eukaryota; kingdom Metazoa; phylum Arthropoda; class Insecta; order Lepidoptera; family Sesiidae; genus Synanthedon; species Synanthedon andrenaeformis. The sequence goes on along the minus strand of OW387781.2, from coordinate 2,175,769 downwards.
GTAATTTCCACAACTTTCTGCGCGAGTATAAATACGGGTGCGATCGCTCGAGAGAACAGTTCTGCGATAACTAGCGATACGTTAACAACACTTGGGAGCTTTTACGAAGATCTTTGCGACAGTGCATACTTGACACGAAGAGTGAATTAGCGACGACTTTTGGCAAGTTTTACGGTTTGATTGAAGAAGCTCTGTAATATTGGGAGTCATCTTGGTCTGCGGAAATAAATCGTGTTCCGATACCCCCCTAAACGGCATTTTAACGTACCCTGCGCGTAACAACTGGTGTCAGAAGCGGAATGCCGTTAATGCCACGGGACGAAGGAACTCGTACTCCACGGACAAGGAGACAAGCGGAAATGGATGCTGCGAGACAACGAGGACGTGAGGAGCCGGAGGAAGGCACCGATGCTGAACTGCTTCCTACGGCAGCACCTTCATTGAGCCCACCGATGGACCTCGCTGCACTGCTAGCTGCTGTACAGAGCATACAAGCCAGTCAAGAAGCCGCTCGCCGTGAACAGGAAGCCGCTGTACAGAGCATACAAGCTAGTCAGGAAGCCGCTCGCCGTGAACAGGAATCGGCTAGCCAAATGATGCTTTCAAAATTGGACACAAGCCTTGAAACAATCTGCGACAAAGTTAAACAGGTAGAGTCCGAAGTAAAAGGGGTCTCACTGAAAGTCGAAGGCCTGGAAGAGAGACTCGAGCAAACCGACAGTCGCCACCAAGCGCTCGCCGAAAAAGTGCAGAAGTTGATGACGAGGGAGGCAGTCCTCACTGCGCCGGTACCTACACAAGGCAGATTGGACTTGCCACGGTTTGATGGCACATCGTCCTGGACAGCCTATAAGTACCAATTCGAAACCCTCTCTAACTGCAGCGGTTGGACCGAGGATCAAGCGTTCATGGCGTTGACTCTAGCCTTAAGAGGAGACGCCCAACTGATTCTGGAGCGACTCCCTACAGAAGGAAAGTCTCTGCAAGCCCTACTGGAAGCCCTAGAGACACGGTATGGTGACAAGCATATGGAGCACACGTATAGGGCACAACTACGCGATCGCATACAGAGGCCCACGGAAACACTCCAGCAGTGGGCTGACGAAATCGAAAGATTAGTTCGACGCGCCTATATATCGACACCGAATGCAGTGGAAATAACTCTGCTCCAAGCCTTCGTAGACGGCATAAGGGACGGCGAAGTTCGCGCAGCGGTGCGATTGGGTCACCATCAGAGCCTGAAGAGTGCACTGGCACATGCTCTAGAAGTGGAAGCTGTACGGCGTGACACAAGGCCATTCAAGGTCAGGGAGCTGGTAGCCGAGGAGCGAAAGCCTCGCTATGGTCCGACCTGTTATGGCTGCGGTGAAAAAGGCCACATAAGGGTGGACTGCCCAAAGAAGAAAAGAAAGAGGGTCTCGGAGATGGAGACCCAAGTTGACGAAGGGCAGTTAAAACTAGGCGTCGCCAGGGCCGCGGGGCAGGCGCTGGCTGGGAGAAAGAAAGCCCCTGCTATTACTATCAGACAAGCTTCTAACGGAAACAGTTTAATCATCGAGGGTACGCTGAACGGGAAAACGTGCAGGTTCACAATAGACACAGGAGCATCGCGCACCATTGTAAGACCTGAACTTTTAAAACGAACTATTTCATGGAAGCAACAATCTCCAACATGTCAGCTGCGAACAGCAACGGGCCAGCCAGTACCTGTCCTCGGTGACACAGACATAGAAATTGGAATTGGTAGTCAGTTGTACTCAAACTCAGTGCTGATTGCCAATATTACTGACGACTGCATATTAGGATTGGATTTCTTAAAAAATCACCGTTGTATTTTGAACGTTGACCAAGGAGTACTCAAATTTCCTGATCAAGAAGTTTTCTTAGAAGGATCGACCCCGTGTACACTTTATTGTTTAAAGGATGTGAAACTAGCCCCCAGATCAGAAAATCTAGTAATGACAAAATTCTCATCGAATGTCAAGAACGGATTATGTGTCATCGCGGAGGATGAAGGAACACATCCTAATTGGATAATGGCCAGAACACTACTAATGACAAACAGGATAGGCAGAGTAAGAATTTTAAATCTCAGCAATGAAGAGGTACAGCTGAAAAGAAACAGCGTAGTTGGAAAGTGTCAGGAAGTGAAGTATTTAAGACGTATAAGCAGTACAACAAACACAGGAATAAGCACAGATTACCCGGTATCGCAGTTATTGGATCCGTTGAAAGGAAATTTGTCGTCAGTTCAGTTGGAACAAGCTCAGGATCTTTTAATGCGGTTCAAAGACATTTTTGCCGTAGGCAATGATTGCGGTAGAACAGGACTCGTGAAGCACAGAATAGACACCGGCGATTCAAGACCTATACGACAAAGACCTCGTCGAATCCCGTGGGCAAAAGAAGCTGAAGTTGCGGATATGATAAGGGATATGGCGGCAAACAATATCATCGAACCATCTACAAGCCCCTGGTCGTCACCTGTGGTGCTGGTGAAGAAGAAAGATGGCACAACCAGGTTCTGCGTAGACTACCGTAGGCTGAACGACGTTACCAAGAAAGACAGCTATCCTCTACCGCGTATTGATGACACTTTAGATATGCTCAGTGGAATGGAATGGTTTTCTACCGTTGATCTTAAAAGTGGGTACTGGCAGGTGGAAATAAGTCCAGAGGATAAGGAGAAAACAGCATTCTCTACGGGCATCGGAAACGGACTTTGGCAATTCAATGTAATGCCGTTTGGTTTATGTAATGCTCCCGCAACGTTTGAGCGCCTTATGGACAGAGTTATGGTGGGTCTTCTGGGAGATGTTTGCCTGGTGTACCTGGATGACGTAATTATCATGGGTCGTGACTTCAAGGAACATCTCCAAAACCTTGAAAAGGTGTTCAACCGTCTACGTGAGGCAAACTTAAAACTAAGTCCCAAAAAGTGTACCTTCTTCAGCAACGCAGTTAGCTATCTGGGGCACATAATCACCAAGGAAGGAGTTCAAACAGACCCAGAAAAGATCAAAGCTGTAAAAGATTGGCCTACACCAAAGAATAAAACGGAAGTCAGATCCTTTCTTGGCTTATGCGCATATTACAGGCGCTTTGTCAAGAATTTCTCAATAATAGCCAAACCCCTCCATCGCCTGACTGAAGATAAACAGGTATTTTCTTGGGATGCAAATTGTGACAACGCTTTCAAAGAACTAAAACAGCGTTTATGTGAGTCCCCGATATTGGGCTATCCGACACGGAATGGAAGATTCATTGTGGATACGGATGCCAGCAACACGGGCATTGGTGGAGTGTTATCACAAGTGCAGGGAGACAAACAAGTTGTGATTGCATACTACAGCAAAACGCTTTCCAGACCAGAGAGGAACTACTGTGTTACACGTCGAGAGTTATTAGCTGTAGTGAAGACCTTGCAACACTTTCACAAATATCTCATTGGACGTGAGTTCACCTTAAGGACGGACCATGCTGCACTTAAATGGCTCCTTCAATTTAAAAGTCCTGAAGGACAGGTAGCACGGTGGATTGAGCAATTGCAGGAATTTCATTTTGCAACAGAACATCGAAGTGGAAAAGGTCATGGTAACGCTGACGCTCTATCGAGAAGACCATGTCCTGAAACCTGTAAACACTGCAGGAAACAAGAGTCACAGGAATCTGTAAGAATTATCCGTACCCAAGGATTAGACGACGACTGGTGTGGAGAAAGTATGAGGAAGGCGCAAGAGGAAGATGACGACCTGCGATTAATCTTAGATTGGATGAAAAAAGGAGTGAAACCTGAGTGGGCGGACGTATCAGCTTCCAGTCCTGTTACAAAAAGCTATTGGGCTCAATGGGATAGTTTGGCCCTGGAAGGCGGAGTCTTATGCAGGAAATGGGAGTCTAATACCGGACATCAGGTTACGGTACAGGTTGTAGTCCCTCGAAGCAAGGTATCTCCTCTGCTACGTCATATTCATGATGGGGTGTCCGGTGGTCATCTTGGAGTGAGGAAAACCCTTTTGAAAGTGCGACAGCGATTCTACTGGGTTCATTGCCGGGAAGACGTAGAAGATTGGTGTCGTAAATGTAACGCATGCGCTTCAGTCAAGGGACCGCAGACAAGAAATAGAGGAAAACTGAAGCTCTACAATGTAGGAGCACCTTGGGAACGCATCGCTATTGACGTGGCCGGACCATTTCCTGAAACTGAGGATGGCAATAAATACATCGTTGTAGTGCAAGACTATTTCAGCAAATGGCCAGAAGTATTTGCAACCCCTAACCAAGAAGCTAAAACTGTTGCCAAGAAGCTAGTTCAGAATGTAATCTGTCGGTATGGCGTACCTCTGGAAATACACTCCGATCAGGGGAGAAATTTCGAATCAACCCTATTTCAAGAGATGTGCAACCTTCTCGGTATACATAAGACCCGTACGACACCAGCTCATCCTCAGTCAGACGGAATGGTCGAAAGGTTTAACCAAACATTGGAAAATAATTTGGCTAAAGTAGTCGACTCACATCAGAGAGACTGGGACCAATACATACCTCTTTTCTTGCTGTCTTATCGCTCCGCTGTACACGACAGTACTGGTGTAACACCAGCCAAAGTGAATTTTGGACGAGAAATAAGGCTACCGGTCGATGCAATAACAGGGTCTCCACCGAATAGCCCGAAGCTTGTGACGGATTATGTCAGCGATCTTCGCGAACAGCTGGATGAAGTGCACAAGCTAGTTCGCGAGTGCAGTCTCAAGACCGGTGAAAAAATGAAAACCCGTTATGATAGGAAATCAAACATCAACGGTTTTGAAGAGGGAACTCTCGTATGGCTTCACAATCCCCTCAGAAGAAAGGGCAAAAGCCCAAAGCTACAAGCACGATGGGAAGGACCTTACAATGTGGTTACAAAAATTAACGACGTCACCTACCGAATCAAAAAGGGGCAAAGAGGAAAACCGAAGGTCGTACACATTGACCGTTTGACGAAGTATCACGGTACGAATGATGATCGGGACGATCATAACTAAGAGGGGGGTAATGTTACGATCAGAGTATGGAACATTCTCGATAGCGTAAGATCTGGACGGCGGAAAATTCCACACACTTAGTCGCGCTCGGGGCGGCACAATGAATAGGTGACCACGCCCCCTCTTTGATTCCTTTCAAAGCAAACTGTTCCTTATGGTTGCGACATAAGGTTCAGATTCCTTTGACAGTAATAGCCTTCGAGAAGCTTTGATAAACTTGTTTACGACTTTTAAAGTTTCCAGTAATTTCCACAACTTTCTGCGCGAGTATAAATACGGGTGCGATCGCTCGAGAGAACAGTTCTGCGATAACTAGCGATACGTTAACAACACTTGGGAGCTTTTACGAAGATCTTTGCGACAGTGCATACTTGACACGAAGAGTGAATTAGCGACGACTTTTGGCAAGTTTTACGGTTTGATTGAAGAAGCTCTGTAATATTGGGAGTCATCTTGGTCTGCGGAAATAAATCGTGTTCCGATACCCCCCTAAACGGCATTTTAACGTACCCTGCGCGTAACAATATAATATTGGTGATTAATAATAATAGAAAGGCAATAAATTAAGATAATAATAATAATAAAAAGGCAGTCTTTCTTTGTGTGAAGGTCCACTTGATGGTAGATGGATATTGTCGCCTATAACATAAGCAACGCCCCAGGAGTTTCAAGTGCACTGTCGACCATAGACGGATAGCAGTCCGGATAGCAGTTTTATTTTATACTATAAACTAGTGGCCCACTCCCGGCTTCGCCCGGGGTGCATTTTTGCAATCCAGCCGATAAATTACCTTACACCGCCATCTGTGAGAATCCTATGGAACTCACAGATAACTTTTAAAATAAGTTCCATAACAACAGCTGTGAGTTCCATAACATTCTCACAGATGGCGGTGTAAGGTAATTTATAACTCGCATTAATAAACAAATAATTTGCAATAAAAAAATACTATAAATTGAGATAAAAACTATCCTATCTTTTAAGTTGGACCAAATAACAGATACTTATGAAGTTTGATCAAAGTCGGTTCAGTAGTTTCAAAGTTTATCGCGAACATACATCGTGACACGAGATTTTTATATATATAGAAGATAAATCAAAAAGAGAATGCAAATGATCTGCCGACGCTGACGAGTAATGTATCCAACGGTTAAGTAAATTTTTACCTTCCAAAACGAAAAAGAAAGGAAGCAAATTTTGAATGAGTCTATGAGACTGTCAGAAGCAGTATCAAAAGTTGGGTATGAAATATATTTTTTGTCTATTTATATGCCTACATTGTTTAGGATTTAATTGTGCTATAAATTGACCCCAGATATATGATATTTACTAATTCCAAGTATTACATTTAGGTTAATTGTTCTGCAAATAAATATTTACATGTTTGACTACTAAAAGTTAGAACCAAAGAATTTTCAATATAATTATTTTAGACGTAATGTTATAATTTATCAAAGCAAGCTTTGTCTACGCCTTCACGAAGCATGTAATAAAAATGTTTTTAGTTTAAATCTTCGAAAAGATTTAATTATCTATAATTAAAATTAGTTATCTAATTAAAATTATCACCAGAATATGAAAATTTCACTTCATAAATTTCAGTATTATCATTAAATAATTTCAGTCAATTGATCTACTTAATAATTATGGAATGATGTGGCCTATTTGATTGTGAGAATTGGTCCCACCAGCACATATAGTGTTGATCTGATAATTATATAAAATTTAATATTAACACAAACTTTTAAAGACGTTCCGAGATAAAAGTTTTAATGATCAACCAGATACATTACATTGCTGATTTTGTTAAGGTTGAGTTTAATAATTACTGAACAAAACCTTCAATCCAAGAAATTAATAAGGACCTTAATTTAATAATAAAGATTATAATTAAACTACATTGGTAAGAGTTACTGGCAATAATTCCTGCTAAGAGTTACAAGTTTCTTAGTTTAGTAAAAAAAAATCTTTCTAAATTAAACTCTTTTGCAGAGGCGCTTCATTTAACTTTTTCTTATCGCTGGAAAGTTTATCTAGACTTAAAGCAAATACCCAGAGGCTGGCACCTATTCACAGCTAACTTGGCGCCGAGGCAGGGTTATTACAAGTTAAGGAGAGATGTCACTATGTTGAAACGGATATGCATACTATGTCACGACACCCAACCACACATTATTTTAATTTAATATCAGTTCCATTAAATCGCTGATGATATTATTTTATAAACACTGAAGACACTCCTAGGTGTTTCTGTATCAAATATTGATACTTATTTAATATTCGTAACTTATCCATTAGTTACTTTAGTAGTGGCAGGGCACACTGCTTTTCGTGTTCATAAGTTGAGCCCGTTTTGTGGCAATATTCACTCCCTTACAGAATACCACAGTGAAATAACAGCATTTGTGCTGTTGTGTTTTGGTAAGTTTGTTTCCTTACTCTTAATCCAACTGTGATTTTGCTTGTTATAAGTGTATAACCATTTACAGTCAAGTGGACCATCAGACCTTTACCTACAGAAAATAAAATTAAGGGCGATTCATAAATGTCTCAAGACTAATTGCGTAGATGATCTCGGAATTAAAAATCGAAATTAATTTTCAGGTTAAGTGACTTTAATGTTCAGGATAACTGGTGCATCGACCCTAATCTCGTGCGATGCTTCCAGCAAGGTGAGTTACTTGATCCACAGCCAGTGATAAGATAACGGTGGTTTTTTTTACACTAAAAAAAAAGCATATTTATTGTGCGTTACCGTTACTCCAGTAGTATAGCAACTACTACAGTGGGCAGGGTTAAAGAATGTGTGCATTGCCACTGGTAAGATTGAGCTAGAATGGTCCATAACCTTAGCCCAATTAGCAAGTTAGAGGAGCTGCAAGAGTCCACGCGTTTTAAAAAAAACTCGCTAATTTACTAAGACACGCGGGTTTTCTTTTTATTAAAACAATCAATTATTAAACCTAATTGACGAATCAAATCAAAGATTCAAAGGTAGAAAAAAATGCTTAAATAACCAGTACCGAATATACTCGTATATAAGAATAATATTCAATAAGTATTTTGTATACCGAATTTGTATGCACAACAGGACAGCTACTGAAGCTGTCGATAAGAATTTTAATGATATTATACCTTAGTTTTTTTTAATGTCACAATTATATCTTGCAGTAATCATATCACAACCTGTTACAAAGTCGTCGAGTGGTAAAGCTTGTTCCGCTGTATACGAGTTTATCCTTAATCTTTCCATTCTTAATTGAAATGTCAAGACGATAGCCAATCGATACCCCATTATAGTAGCACGATATTATCGATTGCACAGCTTTATTTAAATATTTGCGATTATAAATAAATAGAAGACTTATTAAGGCGTGAAAATATTGTGTTGTAAACGTTTACCTTTATGCTTTATAGTAAAAAAAAAACCCAGAATAATTTACAATAACATGAACAGAAAATGTTTGATTTATTTGTAGTATCAATTTTTATGTGTTGCACTTGGATGCACTTAGTTGTCTGCATTCGATGCAATAACTTATTATAGTCTATTATAACTTATTACGTTTTATGCTATAATATAATTTTTTGAAAGGAGGCAAGAAGATCAAGCGTACACTTAGGGTACCATAAAATATCATAGTTGTACGAAATAAAAAAAAATACTTGGACTATTATAGTTGGTTTTTAGAATATTTTAATTTGTAAAAATTATTAAGAAGGTTTTCTACTTCTTCAAGAATTAAAAGACAATTCCAACTTGTTATTTAATGAGATGAAAATAATAATATTCACTCACAATAAAAAGTAAACAAATGCCCACAATAGTGATTGATACAATTGATTTATTCTGATTCGATTAACTCCTGCTTCTGCTCTATTGGGTAGCAAGTCGGCACCAACTTCGATAATGATTTATCGCAGAGTTCTACAATTTTATCGTCAAAAGTTTTGCTGTCTAATGAAACAGTAATTAATTTAATCAGTGAACGAAGAAGGAAAATTAGAAAAAAATAAAATCCTTAAGTGACATCTTTATACACCATAATTAGTGTTAAACATATATACGTATAGACGACAGAGACTATTAAAGTCGGTTTTAAGGATTTTTTATTTGTCAGGAAAAAATGCAACTTCAAATATAAAAAAAGAACTTATTAAGATATTAAAAGGGATTTCCAAGTTGAATATATTACTTGGATATACAAGTTGAATATATGGCCTATAACAAATTTAAACAGCTTGAAGCCTACAAAGCAGTTTCATTCATGAATTTCAGCAGATTTCATGAAATTTGAAGACTGAGGTCCATTTATTTTCATTTCATTATCACTACAATCTCATTTAAGTTAGGTATCATAGCGACTTTAGTAGATATAAACATTACGTCACTTCAAAATTACTACCATTAAGTATGACATAGTGTTAATTACCCTGTATTATCTGGTTAACGTACGAAACACAACTATTTTATTACTACGTCGCTTAACTAATTATTATTATTAATTCCATAAATTATAAAGATGTTGAGTACATTATAAATATAATTTGTTTATAAAATTTAGTTGATGATGCGATCCATAATGTCACAGGTAGGTTATAGCCGATGATAAAATTCGTTTATGATGTTATAGTGTTTACCCACCTACGTTAAACATAGGTTATAATAACAATAACATAACACATATTATAGTATTTGTAGATATGTATGCTCAATGAATCCTCGTACGAACATCTTTTTTATATTAACTAAACAAGGTTTAGATTAGATACTTAGGAGACATGTTTGGTGCGTGGTTCAGCGAATGTGTTTCTACTCTGATACTGAACTTTCAATAGCAGATAGCCGATCTTGTAAGGAGTAATTTAGGCTACTTTTTTTTAGAAAAAAAATTTGTACATACAAGCAGTGTCCAGGACCGCGTGCGTACTAACGCCGCAGTTAAAAATAATTAAAAAGTTATACTGGCTTTATATCCAGCTGTTTTCAAGTGAGTGTGCTTGATTAAATAAATCTTTACAAAACCGAGGAGGGGTCATGTAAAAGACATAAGTCTTTAATGTTAGCGAGCCAGTGTAGGACGTAGGTAGATGAATAAAATTGCATCACACAGCCGAGTGACATGTTGGTGAGGTCACATCTTGTCAGACTGGTTATTCGCGCAACCTATATTTTTTGCTTATAAATAATTAAAAAGTCATAGCGTCTAGTTTTTGGTTCGCATTTTGTCCGATAATTGTTTTAAGTGCTGTAGTATTTATTCTTTTTGCGATCATTAATTTTTTACTATAACTAAAGAATCCGTTGCGACGATTCTATTTTATAGTTCGTATGAGAAATTAAGCGGATGACAAATATCAAAGGGGATATGGCCACGGTTTTATGAGCTTTGATGCACGCGTTTACTGTGAATATGCTAATGCGAAATCCAATATCGTTTGACGTCCCCCGGGCATGTATGCAGTGAGCATTTATACTTTTATTTATCCTTGTTTATTTTATCAAACAACTAGCTGGTGCCCACGACTTCGTCCGCGTTGAATAATATTAAGTAGCCTATCCTGTGTCCCGTACGTCCAAATGTTTATCTACCAAGTTTCATGAAAATCAGTTAATTCGTTTCAGAATTATGGAGCAACATACATACATACATACAGAATTTTTTTTTAAAAATCTTCAATTTAGTTTCAATATCATGTATAGAGCCTATAAACACGATATCTCTGAAAACAAAGTAACTTACTCCATGACCGACCCTTACAGATTTATTATTAGTATTGATATTGTAAAAATTCCCCTTAAATTTTTGATACATTATAAGATTTTTAGATCTAAATAAAATTTAAGGTCTACAGGAATCAAGATCCTGTAGACATGTTTTTGTTGCAAATAAATTGCAGATTATTTCTTTTATGTTATCTACTTTTTTGTCATGTCTTTGTACTGCTTGTAGTATTAGTATTTATTCTGTGCTGTAACTAAATTATTGCGGTGCGCTCAATCAAAGTTGCACATTTTTTAGATAATTCAAGGGCATGTTGCAATATCCCCAAAAATTTAGATTTGCAATATGTCTAGCGTTATTTCTACAGGTTAGAACGACACACTAGACAGCATAATTTATGTAAAGAATATAAGACTATTATTCAATTTGATATGTAAACAAATTCATTTAAGTCCTATTATCCTATTGTCTTATCCTACTAATATTATAAATGATAGTGTTCCTCAAACGTAAAAGAGTTGAACGGATTTGTATGAAATTTGACACATAATAAATATAGGTGTGTCATATAGGACATATACAACTTGATTAACATGTAGGATTCTTTTTACCCTGAAAAAAAAAATGTTAGGCTTCCGAGGGATCGTCTAAAATATGAGAAAAATCGGCGACACTGTTGTCACAGTGATAAAGATATTAAATTCGTTATTCGAATGTTATATTTCTCATTTTTCAATGCGGATGATCCGCATTGAAAAATATTATAAATGATAATCACTTCGAACAACAGCTAGTTTTCTCTAAATAGGGACAAATGTCTTAAACATGACAATTTCGACAAAACACCCATAAATACGTTGGCATTAACCATTTGTACTGCTTCCATTGCCATTTCTAGATTAAATGTCTTGATGTCCGTTTTATGGAACGACGTATTAATTTATAAAAATAACATAATAGTCCTTATTGCCTCGACAATAAGGTTGTAGAGATTGTATTGTTGATCACTTCACAAGTAACCTGTAGTTTCGCCCACGCATCGAAACACTTAACTTGATAGTTCCTGATTGTGTTGCTTATACAACTTAATTAATGTTTTAGTGATTTTGATTTTACAAACGGAGAATTCACTAAAGGCAGATCCAGAAGTAACATTTAATTAACTAGTATTCTTAGTATAGTAATGTGGTAAAATAATTGACTTTTTCTTAAGTTTATCAGAACTGTTAGGAATGTAAAAACAATTGTCTTAATATCACTGAATTAAGCAACAATTATTGGTCTCAGCGCACTCCGATACTAGCTTTGTAACAATATTTATAAAGCGAACGAAGCGAATATTGAAATCAATAACGGGTAAATGAAGGGCCCTGACGTAAATCGAGGGCTGCAAGCTCAAAGTGCGGCATTTAACAGTGAAATATTTTTATGTGAGCTTATTACATCAGCCTGACATTACTGTATAAGGCACAGTGGTCGCCCACTCGTAATTTAGTGGTTAAGAAAGCTCAGTAAAACAATACTGAATGAGTTTTCTTCAACATTATTGCATTTAGAGAACAGCGAAAGGTAAGGAAACTTAAAAATTTCCTTAATGTAAACTGAAATTAGAGCCTAATCTTAAAATAACAAGCGTTATGACATACGACAGTCGTTCTGTTAAAAGTTATTGGACTGAGACAGCTAATGTGTGATTATCAGCTAGGAACTTTAGGGTTATTATTACGTTTTGCCAATTTTTTATAAAAAAAAAATTTCAATTTCTCGAACAAATATTTGAAAAAAAAAATTAAAAAAGAAGCTGGAAAAGCTGTTCTCGAGTTCTGCGCTAAGCGATTCATTTTTATAGATACTTTATAATTATAATTTTTATAGATATAATTTTATATATGAAATGTATTTATAATACAGTTCATACACAAAATTAATTAGATTTTTGTTTTGCTTCTAAGCTTCTTGAAAATGAAGTTATCGAGATGAATGCAATAGTCTAACATGCGTAACGATGTATGTAGTCGGTGGTATTTAGATACCATTAATTTGATATAAAGAAAACTATATGCCATGTTTTCCCAACATAAAACTAAGTGTAATATCCATAATATGTTATACTTAATTTTAACAAACGGATGCGTTTTCCTTAAATATGTAATTTCTTAAAAAAAGAATTTAATATGCGATTTTTTTAGTTTCGTAGTCTTTTCCGAACGTATATTGTCGAGGTCGTGACCCGAAGCCGGTCGACCTTGGACACGAAAATGTTTACGAGAATGTATCAATATACCGATATGTACATAAATATGCACTTATGCACATGTAGAGATAGCTATTTATGCATATATGCATCGAAGTACGGTAGCTCACTGGGATTTACATTATTCTGTCTGTGAACTGTGGAATAATGGTTGAATGTCGAGAGTGAAATTCATGGGATATGCGAATATGGAGATTTCTTTTTCCATTCAGACTTCTTTACGAGTAATATTTCAAAGAATAATACAGCCTTTGTGGTAGTTTGAAGTAAATATTTAGACGTGTGGTAATAAAGTGGAGGAGGCTCGACCGCTTCGGGGGATATTATTGTTAGTACTTCAATTTTAGAAATGGAAATTTAATAGTTCTATCTCTTGACGTATATCAAGAATGAACTGAGTAAGCACTGTAATATGTTTTTTATGCGAACCTGTGATGGACAGACAGACAGCTGATATTAGATTGGTTTCTATATTTAGAGGTTGTCATGTGGTAAAGTTAATAAAAAATGTGTTGGGATGAAATAGGATGAAGAGTAAAGAAGATAGCGCAATTCTTCTACAATGCAACAAAAATAAAAGCACAAGTGCTGTTATTTTATTTTTTAGCAGTCTAAAGCAGCCGTCCAGTTCATGACTGCGAAATGTAGTCATATGACTCATACTCATATGACGAAAAATCGTCATTAGTTTATTTCTTTGTAATAGTTAAATGATATAGTTTTTTTTAATGCAAAGGTCGTTAGACAGGCTGACGATTCTCTTGGTGGTAAATGGTTAAATGTAGCCTACATACAACACAAACAACGCCACAGGTGCTGCAATTTAGAAATTAACTAATAGTAATATAAATCTCTGAGGTTATTGGCAGTATTTAGCCTTTAGACTCAGATTACTAACTATAGTTACTTCGTCTTTAGATTCGATATGCCAAAGGAATTTCTCTTAAGGCGGCCTGCTGATATATGAATAATTCACATTAAAAAAAAACATAATTTATAACAATTTTACTTTTGTTAACATTATTTTAAGGAAAGCAGACTACATTGTACTAGTATTGCAATGTTAGAGAATTTATTCGATGCCATGTCATATGAATTTATGAATAAGTTGTTCGTGTAGCAATCAGGCCAGCATAGATGGGCGGACAATATTTATAATTCGCTACAATATTTTCATCTCTCTTAAAACAATATAGGATTTAAACTATTTTAATTTTTAACAATTTATAAACTAAATTGGATTGGAGAGTTATGAGGGAGGCCTATGTCCAGCAGTGGACGTCCTGCGGCTGAGATGATGATGGATGATGATAAACTAATTTTTTTTTTACATATTTTACAAAATACTTTCAAAATAATGATTATGTAACAAAACCCGATCACTCATCTACTTAAAAGGCGACACTCAGAATACAGTGGAAATATATTCCAAGTTAGCACAAATTAATATTTTAAACAAAGAGAGAGTGAAGTCTGTTTCAATAAATTTAAATATTTAGAGCACAGTTATGGTTACCCCACAGCACAATAACTGTGGGGTAAAATTGTTTGTATGCTACTTTCTTTATGTTATTTTTCATAAAATACAGAATCCATCTTTAGGAGTCCAAGAAAACAAAAATAAATATCAATAAGGATATTTAGAAATAGTTAGTCATGTTTGAGTCAAGAAGTAACTTCATAGTCATGTTTGATATTAAATAAAATAATATTCCTAAAATTGAAAATCATTTTACTATTTGAAAGGTACATTAATCCAGATGGACATAGATTATATTATAAAAATATAAAAATACTATTTTGAAATAAAAAAAAAATTAAATAAAAAAATAATTTTAAATAAAGTATTTCTTCAGATGCAGAAAGTTGTTGGTCTCGCACCGAAGTTTTCTTCCAAAAGTGACCATTGACAAAGAAGTGTTATACTAGGAGAGCTGAAAGTGTTCAACGGATAGAGATAAGGGGCTATTCATATAAGTAGGCCATTGGATGTAGGCCGGTACATGCATGGCTTCGTACGTTTGCGATCACGCGAGAAAACTGGACATAATAAGGGCTGTGTTGCACTATACAAAAACTCGATACGCTTTGATTTTTAAAACGATAATTGCATAAAAACACAACTTCGCCGTTATGCTTGATATTTATATACCTACTTACACATAATATACACACTAATACACGAAAAAAAAAGACTAATATTACACGACATTACAGTCCGTGTGATTTTGTCGTGTGGTTGTAAATACCTAAACGCCTGAAAGTGGACAGCGCAGACATTCTGTTTTTAAATTTTGACACACTATTTTCTTTTAATTTTAAAAATTATACAAGGCAATGATACTAAGTTACGCAGCCAACTCTTTAAGAATCATTCATGCTATTATGTATTTTGTACACATTACAGTCAGTGTTTTGATCTTCGTTTGTTTTAATAAAGATTTTATTACAACTTGTAGACACAATGATAGGTGAGTTGCCAGTGTGTCATATACGATGGCTTTAGTTGACATAATCTAGGGACATTCATGCAGTGATTAATAGAGGTAACATGCAGTCATTATTTTAGGTTTAGGCACAGATTCTACATTGAATCATGGTCTGATTCATGCAGGAATTTACATTGTTGTCAAGGGAATGCAATTCACAGGCTTTATGGGGGTTGCATTATAAAATGTCACGTACCCTGTACCAAGTGGCCACCTGTGTAGCGCCGAAGTCACCACCGAAAACAATATACATACATATTATTATATTAGTTATGGTTATTTTATTAGGAGAGTGTTTTGTTAAATTTTACTAAGTACATGTTTATAGATAATTTTAGATTCATAATTTTATTATTAAAAAATACATAAAATACATACTATTTACAATACACATATAAGTATAATAAAATTAATATTTTCTTTACAGATTACTGTTAGTAAGAGTCCAAACAGTAGTTATAAAAATATTTCTGACATCTACTAGTTACTGAAGCGATTACTAAATCGCACACTGGGCAGTTAATTCTAATAGTGTTTAAATAGTTTAAATCAGGTCAAGTTAGCAGCGAAGCTCTGACAAATTTCATATATGGCGGTGACAGGTTTTAGAGCGACTTATAACTGATTGTAATGATGAATTTGCTTGCACACATAGCTACTAGTTTAAATTTAGGATAGTTTTAAGATGCGACATTATGTTTAACCGTTTTCTTTAAATATCTATACTAATATAATAAAGCTAGAGTATGCTTGAACGCGGTAATCTCTGGAAATCTCAGTCGATGTAATCCCATGAAATATTATTTGCTTGTGATAGCTAAATTCTTTCGGAAGCTTGTATATCTATGCCACGTCACATATGTAGTAACCGAGCAAAATTATCAGAAAAAAAAAAACAAAAAATAGTGTATAGCGAAAAAAAAAAGAAATAGCGCGGCCGGGTCTTTGAGAGGGGAATCTGATTTCTTTACAATTAATCAGCGAATGAAACCGCGGTGCATAGCAAGATTGATTTATAATATATATCTAATGTTTATCTTTAATCTGCACGTTTGTTCTGTATTCGGGTTTTCCATGTTGATGAGAAACTAAGTTTTCATTAAATATAAAACTGCGCCGATTTGATATACGTGTTTAGAACGGTTTATTAATTCCCCGGCGAACGGACCGCCAATTCTGATCTGTCAGAGAGTAACCGAGTATGCAAATGGCGAACAGTGTGTATCGTTCGTTTCGTTTAGCGTAACAGGCGACTGTACTGACTACATTTAAGAAATTACTTCCACATAACGGTATGTCAGAACTGGTTTGCATTGTTGACTGTTTGACGGTCCGAAGGCGAACGTTGATCTCATTGATCTAGGGGTTAAGCTGTCAAATTCGATTTCATTAACTTAATTGCATTTGCAAAATTAATTTCCCCAGTAGGTCCTTTATAAATTATAAAAGACGTCCCGTAAGGCCCATTTAAACACTAAAATCATTTTGCTTTTGATCATCAATAGGTACTGTAGACATAATAAATAAGTTGTATACTACAGCATTCGAAGTCTTATTCATTTCTCAAAGCTTAGAATTATATACCAACTGTAAATAGGTACATTTATTATATATTTTTGTATTATGTGTTTGAAACACATTGTTCTTAAGTTAAGAATTTTACTTGAAATATGATATTGTTTAATTTTTTTAATTTAAACAATTTTCTACTAAAAGCTTGATTATAAAAACTTATTAAATTGATGTTTTTATAATAAATTTTTGAAAAAAAAAATGTGGATCTCGGATGTGATCCTATGAAAATCCGTATCCAAAATTCACAACAACCCTGCACCACACATACAGATGTGCCATTATGCCATATATTTGCCTTTTTTTATAAGTTTCTGCTTTTTACCAATTACTTAACAACAACTTTCATATAAACCAGGATTCTACTAAAATTATTGTACGAATTAGCTACAAGTAATTAGATTTTAAAACTTTTAATAACTTTATTAAAGTTTTGAAAATCAGATCAGTTAAGCTTAGAAATTAATGTTCGCGTTATACGAAATTTCTTCAAGGATGTAATTAATATTTTCGGTGACTGATTTTCAAATTACACTGACTTGTAATTTAGCTAGACATTCAATAACTTTAAATTAAATAAGTCTTAGTATTTATACATATAAATAATTTAATGTTTCATTTAAAAAGAAGAATTAGAAATTACATTTTTTTAAATTATTTAAAGAAGTCAACTATAGCTTATTATTAATACTTATTAACATTTTAACTTGAGACACTAACACTGCTCGTCTGGCATAATTGATGGCAATTGATATTCCAAAAACCACATTAAAACTGTAAAACTTACAAACGATAATAAAAGCACGCATTTGAAATCTCCAATATTCAATTGTAATTAATATAAATATCAATTCTAAACTTTGAATTATCTTGAATTCTATGAATAAAATTAATTACCAACAAATCAGGTGTCAAAATTCCACTTTTTGTGAATGAATTGTGCACAAACAATATTCTTACAATATAAAAGTAAAAGTAACAATATAAACGGTCATATTTATCGCGTACAGAATAAATCTGTGATATTTTATTGGTGCGTTTATTGCAATTTATGAGTTTCGTAGGACTTGTTTCGCCCACTGCAACCTACGTGGTCAACTTACAGTTTTATATGTATGATGATAAAGGCGTATTGCATTGTATGTAAAAACAAGTAATCTATTAGGTATTTTTTGTTAGAAAATTAAAAAAAAAGTTTTGTATTCTTTATTAGGTGAACAGGAAATACTAATTGAAACAAAATCTTTAGTTTATTAAGCATTAAATAAACAAAATTAAAACAGTGGTGAAACAAAAAAGATTGTTAAATCATTTAATGACCGATGAAGCTGCTGATTCATTATGGCTAAACAACATTAAGCTTCTTTTAATGTTGATTTAGTGTTTGTAACACAAATCTAGGTATACTAATATAATAAAGCTGAAAAGGTTGTTTGGTTGGTTAGTTGAACGCGTTTAACTCTGGAATTGCAAGGATTTTTTTTTGTAAATAACACAATTAGTTGCAGTATTATTTCTAATTTCTAATAGATTCTGCATTGTGTAATCGGAATAATCTGTATAGAATAAGTTAATTTATTTTATGTTTGGATATTTCGGACTTAATTATGTATTTCCTAATCACGCCCCTAATAAAGTGAAAGTTATGGCATAATTATTCATTCTGGTTT
This sequence comes from Synanthedon andrenaeformis, assembly GCA_936446665.2. NCBI lineage: Eukaryota > Metazoa > Arthropoda > Insecta > Lepidoptera > Sesiidae > Synanthedon > Synanthedon andrenaeformis. The sequence continues at coordinate 2,157,030 of OW387781.2, read as the reverse complement.
ACCATTAATTCTTTTAGGTAACTAATATAATTTATATTTAAAATTATCTTTTAATATCATTGGAAAAAGGAGAATAAATTGTAAACGGAACGAGGAAAATTTGTAGGATACCTTCCTATTGATGCTACGCTAAAAATTTTGTTTGCGTGGTCTACCATTCAAAATATTCATTAAAACGAAAAGTTCCCTAATAGTGTTGTTATGAACTTTGTCCGTTTACACACATTGGATAACAGCCTAATTATAATTAATTTAAATAATTGAAAGTTTAGCAGACAAACAAGTTTCGGTTGTTTATGAATTCAAAGCATTAATGTTAATAACCTTGATGAATGCAACGATTTTATAACTCTAGAATTATATTTACATTATTATCTTCTTGTAAACATGGAGGTATTTGCATATATCTAATTCGAGAGACATTTTTATTAATACCTATGTAGATAAAGATATTGTGCAATAAACTTAGAAAATTCGAATAAAGGCCATAATCTTTTTATATATTTATCGCTGAGACGATAACATTTAGTATTAGTATTTAGTATTAATATGATTTTCAGACTAAAAATGTCTAACTATAGGTTTTAAAGTCAAAATCGCCAGCATCTATGTGGGAGGGCACGGACTTCTAAACAATAGACGCAACAGAGGTAACATTTTTGAATCTCATTATTTGCTCTTTCTTGTTCATGATCGTAGTAATTTATTAAGACAAAAAATAATCCTATGTTTTTCATCAGTATTGTGTCGCTATCGTTAATGAAACTTTATGGTACAGAGGTAAGGATAAAATAACAAAATAATAAAGAACAGAGGCAAGGAGGACTTACTTACATGGGAGTTAAACTGAAAAACAGTCAAGCTCAACCATTAAATAGTGGTTCATAAATTGGCCAGAATGGCACGTGTGTGGCATTGAGGTTTGGTATGAAAGTATGTAGCCACGTATAATAGTTCATAAACGGTTAATAAAATGATACCTACTACGGCGCCAAATTCTGATGCTATTACAGAGCCTCCCATTTAATGGTAACCGACCGACACTTTCTCATAGCACAAACAAAAGGTGAGGTTAAATGAGGTGATGCTGACCTTTGGCAAAGCAGCGAGGCATTGCTGCTTCACGTCCCATACGAGTTGGTCCCTCGTGAACTGCAGACTCTTCTGTACGTTGAGCTCGGGCACGTGCACCCGCACCAAGAGCCAGCCCTCGCCCTCAGAGCACTCGCCCTCCATGCCTAAGCCATCTGGGGACAAAATAGAAGACATTCAAGCTAACCAAAGGCACACACAGCTGTTATTAAATCTATATTTCAAAAGGTTAATTATCTTTTAAAAACACATATGAGAGCCATAAAGGGAAAGAGTATTATTGTGTGTATCAACAATTAAAGAGCAAAATCAATTTTCCTTTACTCCTGAAAAACTGTAAGTCGAGAGTTTGCAATCAAAAATTTAAAATTACACGTATAACCACTTAAACGGGTATATGGTAAACGGTAAAAGGGATATGAAATTTTGCAAAAAATTATTATGAAGTATACAATGTTATAAAGTTTATTCATATTCATCCATCCCCGGATTCGCACGGAAGAGAAATAATTTTTCAGTCACAATTTTATTAGAAACTTGCTCACAGAAAATTAAATAAATATTTCGTAGATTTTCGAAATAAAACTCCAAGAGAAAAAATGGTTGTATAGTGTGTATGAAGTTAATAAAATCTAAATTTTAATGTGGGCGAACTCGCAACGATAGTATCTATACTCGTATATCAAAGTAAAGAGAATGTTTATGTCGGATTCAAGTTACGTGGAAAAGAACGATAGTAAAAAATAATATTGCAAATGTATTCTGTGGTATTTAAAGATCACACACAGAAGAAATGGCAGGTAGTTACTTAGGTTCGGTTGCATGTATCGCGTATCCGGTTGCAATTCAATGAAACTGAGTTTCGAATTCTATGGTGAGTGGCGCCCGTTTATCACAAGTTCTAGGAAAAATGGCGGTGATTTATTCAACAAAAATGGCTGCCGGACTTCAACCGATAATATTGACAACTTATATCTGACGAGGCAAAAAGGTATCGGATGACGCGTATGGCGATGAATTTTTATTGGCGTTGTTGAACTGCTGATCGATATAATAGGGCATTATTTTTATGTTTATTGTTATATACATTTTATTGGGAAATAAATTTTCCTATGAAACATTTTGTGACAAGTCCATTGGACGAGTTGTTAAGGTGCTTGCGTTAGCGCTCTGACCCCGGGTTCGAACTTTTCAAAATTGCCTCTGGCTCGGATTTCGACGCTAGTAATAGTTGTAAATTATTATATTTCTAGTAACATTTAATATATTTTACTAGCTGCTGCATGCGACTTCGTCTTGTAAATAAAAATATAACATCTGACGTCTGACATTTTTATCGCTGTGTACTGTTAACGACAGTGTCACACAATTGTTTATATTCCAATTTCTCGGCAACCTAACATTTTTCCAGGATAAAAAGTATCCTATATGTTAATCCAGGTAATAAACTATCTGTGTGCCAAATTTCGTCCAAATGCGTTAAGCAGTTTTTGCGTGAAATAGTAATAAGCATCCATACATCCATCCTTAAAATTTTTCGCACTTAAGTATAATATTAGTAGGATATTTATACCTATATGTAAAAAGTTATTCCCAGTAAAAAATTAATAATAAAAGTATTTTAACGCGAAGTGAAGCAATATCCTTCGACTCCTTCCTATTGTTATCTTTTGAATAAATTTCCTAGCGGTTATCTTAGAAACACGTTCAAAGTGCGTTAGAAGGTAAGTAAGTAAGATAAAGTTTATCAGTTAATACCTAGAGTGCGTTACGCTACTGTATATGACGACATTTCGAAAATATAAGTAATGGAAGCTCTAATTACTCTCAGGTGAGGTAAAAACCCTGGGTGCGATGTTTAACTGTTAAAAGAATAACATATGAAAATATGTTTTCATGATAAAGATGTGCAGACATGCTAACGGTCCACTTGATGTTTTGTTTGATGTCAGTACAGTACTCAGTCCAAGTTATTTCTAATGAACTCTTGAATTATGCAAATTCTTATCTATTTTAGCCCTTGTAATCAAAAAACCAAACTGAAAGATTTTATTATAGAATCGATTCTAAACTCAATCAAACTCTTATAATATATTAAGTATGAAAGATGAAAGAATGGTATCCTGAGTTTCTTTCGGAGTTTCTTCTCAGAATCGTGATCATCTTGGCTATTTTTTCCAAAGCGCTAGTAAAAACTAAAATTAAAGTTAAGTAATACTAATGAATTAAGTTAATACTAATGAAGAAAGGACCGAGTATAAGCCATTGAATTAAAAAGGCCTATGTCCAACCGTAAAATTTGTGATAAGCTGATGATGAAACGCTTTCTATGGCAACGGAGCATTGTCTAGAAGTCTCTACCATTGATCCCCAGATTCCCCAGATAGATTATACAAAAGACGCAAATCTATCGTCGGAATATTTGCAAAACATAAAACATTAATATGATCGATGCCTTATTTATCTTACTTATTTGTTGGTATTGACAAATAAGTTGATCGATGAACTTTCCAATTAGGGACACGTTCAAATAAGATATCAGAGGAATGTCCTAGATATCTATCTCATCTACAATAAAGGCCAGTCTACATTTATTGAACCATAAAGTCTAACTAATTAGTATGCATATTGAAAATAAATCTAATTTATTTATTTCAAATATGAATTATTTATATTCAATATGCATTACTTTACTATACCCAGAGTAACATGTTTTTTGCGATTTTTATAATTCTGACACAAGAACGGTGATTTTTTCGTCACGATAGACTTAAGATTATTGATAGAAAAAATAAATAAATAAATCTTTAGAACTATTGAACCTTTCAAATTTTAGAGATTTTCCATTACATAGTCGTATATACAAATAAACAAATTACAATATATATAAAAGTATACTTTACTTTACTAGTGTTTAATTTACTAATGGATATAAACATATTTTAGCAATTTTTAGGACGAAGTCATGGCAAAATCTAATAACATTAACACTACCCATATTAATAATGAAACAAAACTTGGTAGTATAAGCATGCGTAGGTTAAAAGTTAATATGTGGATATTAAAGGTGTTTTATACGTGACCCTTCTTCGACCCTACTACATAACTCTTTATCGTTTTAATCTCTCGCCATAAAGCAATTTAACTGCTGAAATTGTTCACAAAGGAGTCAATAAGTATTATTTATATACCCAATCTCAATTTTATTATTAAAAATAATGGCTCATTGGCGTTAGCGCTCTGTCTCAGGGGTCCTGAATTCGATTGCAGACAGCCTAAACGAGGTGGAGCCCGCAATGTGCGGGCCTGTTCTGGCGAGGGGAGAAGGTAGCGTGTCTTAACGTTCCTTAACTCCCGCCCATAGACGACGCGAGAAAACACCGTGGGTTTTTAGTGGGTACAAGTCCCACATACCTCACCGATCTCCCAATGGTCGGTGGGGATCTGGTACGCAGATTTACCAGTTAAGCTGACGATCCTCTTGATGGTAGGTGGCTATGTGGCTACCGTTCCCTATAACACAAGCAACGCCACAGGCGCTGAAAGTGCGCTGCCGTTGTAAGATTAAGGATAAGGAATTAGGAAGGGATAGTGAGAATGGGTTCTGGATTTACTTACTTTCACAACGTAACACCGCAACCTCTTATTTTACGGTTATCTTTTGTATAAGTGGGTGGTTACTGAAACGAAGATAGCAGGCTGCCAAAATGACTGGGAAACGCAGTGTGCCCTGCCACTACTATATATTTTTTATATAGAAAAGTTATAGGCTGCCTGTAAGAACTAGCACAATTGTGCTGTTTTTAACGAAGTCAATCTGTGAAAGGGCTTTTAGTGTTGTAGCTTCAGACGGTTGGCCAGTTCATGACAGGAATAAAATTCTATAAAAGATTTTCGAACAATATTAGGTTTAGAAAATCCTTTAAATTAAGGGAAAAGTGAACCGACAATGTGTTAAAAATATTTAGCCTACTTATTACTTTCAAGGGCACAATGGGCGCAGTTATAATCTAAGTTTCGTGTCCGGTACTCGGCGGGCTATTGTGTGTTACCAGCGTGAGAATAACTCTTAACCTTGCCGACTTTGTCGATACATTTTAAGTTAACGACAATAGAACGGAATTTTAGTTCAGAACACCTGTAGGAATTTTGATATTAAGATTTCAATTCTAAGTAACATACTTGGAGTACTTTGGAGTGCAGATATAATCGATACTCAAAGTGTGTAGTGTTATTTGAGTACCTAAACAGATCCGATGCTATGTCCGATATATATGTGATGCTGACTGTATGCAATGGTAACATGTTATTGGTATATTGGATATATAGTGTTACGCTGCTTCACTCGCTTAAAATTTAACAGCCATGAAAACCATCATAAAATCTTTTAAATGGTTTTTTAACATAACAACAATGAGACGGTGTTAGTAATTAATGATAACATACATTATATTCAAACATCCATTTTTATATATATCTACACAAGAAGACATATTAAGAAGTCTTAACGGTTTTGTGAAAATACTATTGCATGATTTCTATTTTTTGTTAGTAACCTTCTATTTAGAACAACCGCGTCAATCTGAAAACGAATTCTTCAGTCATGGTCGTCCGTTACGCTTAAAAAACAATTTTAAATATAGTTTAACACAATCCTAGTTAAGACAGCTAGACAAAAGAAAAGAAAAAAACTTAGAGCCCAATATTATTTCACGCGAGTACCAGTACAGTCACGTAGAAAATTCTTAAAAAAATCCCGTTGATTTTAAGTGATGAAATATAAAACGATGAACCGACTATTGGAATGTGATGCGACGATGCTTAAGAAATATAGCGATATATGTATATTTTTGGAAACACCTGGAATAATTTTATCTTTTAAATAGTGAAAAAAAAATATCAGTAGGTGCAGATAATTTTTTTTCACTAACTTTCAAAATTTACTCTCTCTCTCTCTCTCTCTCTCTCTCTGTGTGTGTGTGTGTGTGTGTGTGTGTGTGTGTGCGTGTGTGTGTCTTTATAATATTGAGTACACATTAATAAGCGCATTCTATATCTGGTGTTGTATTGCAGAGTGCAAACTATAGCGAGCCGCGCCACCAGTCGCGTCGGTTTTCCATAATCTAGCCTCGCCTTTACTTATCGCGTGATGTTACACGGAAGATTCGTGTGATAATTCCATTAGTTTTTGTACACTTTCGTATTACCAACATGATTAACTGCATTAGCGATGATTTAATCGCTTTTTTCTAATGATTTAACGCGATTAGGTTTATCCATTAGCTGACAAGTCCAGTGTTTGCCACATGTGACGCAAGACTTTGGATTAAATGTTACGTTTTGTATAATAAACTCGTTATAGGATTACACATTTTTAATAAAGCAGAGTTTAAGAATTTATCGCTTGGGACAGCGATAGTGTTCAAAATTTGAAAGAAAATATTGCCGATACATCAAAGAATGGTCGTTTATAATCAGATATGAAATGAGAAATAAAGAGACCACAGCCGTAAACAAATTACGCGTATCGTGTATATATTATGATTTTATTTAATACAAGAATAGCATTGATCTATTTAAAATTAATTATATATTTTTTTAACAAGAAAAAAATGCTTAATATGGCCCACGCCGCTTTAGCAACACCAAACGAGTGTTATAACTATTAAAGCAGGGAATCCCAAAGTGGTCGATATCGACCCCTTGGGGTCGATATCGGTTTCCTAGGGGTCGACATAAACGAAAAGTGATTTTGGGGGTCGACGAGGTCTAAAAATCGACCCCTATTATATTAACACAAGTTCTTATTTAAAACTTTCAAGATAGGTAAGTAGGTAGTTACTGTATTGTTTATGTTGTGTTACGTGTACTAAGAATAATTAATATTTTTGTAGGAAATAATGTTCCAGGAATGTAAAGTTTCAAGTTCGTACAAGATGAAAAACTCGGCAAGTCTATGTGGACAAGTTTGTGCAAGATTGAGTTGGAGCGTACGTCTTTCAGCGGCGTTTTGACTTGCTCTCTATTTGACGATAAAGTGCTTATCACACTATTCAATTTGAACGATTCCTATTTAGGAATCTAAGTAGTGAGCTCGTGATCACACTACGCTAAATTGATTTCTAAATCGAAGATATAGAGTTGAAAATGGATAAACTCTTAATTGAATCCAATCTGTTCTAACTGCGATCACACCTTCCGATTTCCTAAATTGGAATCGTTCAAATTGAATAGTGTGATAGCGGCTTTACGCGAATTAAGACGAACGAATTCATGATCAAGTCCAAACATGTTCCTGATATTTTACTATTTAACGAGCTTGCATTTAGGTTGAAAGTTCATTTGCGTTTTGAAATTCGTTGGAGCTTGAACGATAAAAACTCATATAGCTAAGTACTCATTTATTTCAAGAGATTACAAACTTATTACAAAGCTAAATTAAGTGAAGTAAAGTGACTGAAAAAGTGTTAAACACAACATACAACATATTTTAAATAGGTATGTATAATTGTATTTGTAAAAATTACTAACACTTAAGTCTTTGGTTTTCGTTCTTATTCTACCTAATTACCTAATACGAAGTTTCTATACCTAATTACCTACTGTAGTTACTTCCCAATATAGGTATCAAAGTTTATCAAAGAGTAAGTCAGTAATACTTAACAAGAATCCATTAACTGAGTGTGATAAAAATAAGATAGTGTGCAAATTTAACAGTTTATTATTGTTTTTTATTTAGGTTCCTTATTTTTTTGTTTGCAGAATTACTGAAAGTTTTATGATGGCGGACACGAAAAAAAAATGCAGACAATACAGTTTGGACTACTTGAAGTTCGGATTTATTGCATCTCCATCAAATCAACACTTCCCGATGTGTCTCATATGTGAAAAAGTATTTAGTAACGATGCCATGAAGCCTTCAAAAATGGATGACCACTTATCAAGAGTACATGCTAACAAAAAAAGTAAGCCCTTGTCATATTTTCAAGCACTGAAAGAAAAACTAGACAAAAGGCCATCCATAGGATCGATGTTTGCGTCATCATCTATTCGAGACAATGATGGTTTACGAGCGTCCTATAATATATCTTTACTAATAGCGAAGTCGGGGAAACCCCATACAATTGGAGAGCAGCTTATCTTACCAGCCATTGCGGAGGTCCTTAACAATGTATTGCACAAACCCGCACATGATATTTTAAAGAGAATACCTTTGAGCAACAACACCGTTCAGAGACGCATAGATGAGATGGGACGCGATGTGGAAAACATTTTATGCAAGTTCTTACAGACCCGCAGATTCTCTCTCCAGTTGGACGAGTCTACATTACCCGGCAATGAAGCTCTATTGTTAGGATATGTTCGATTTATCAAAGATGAAAATATGTGCCAAGAACTGATTTTTGCTGCATATTTAGAGACTGATACTAGAGGAGAATCGATTTTTCAGGCCGTGGAACATTTTTTTACTGATAAAGCTATTCCATGGAAGAATATTGTTTCTGTTGCGACTGATGGTGCACCGTCTATGGTTGGTCGTCATCGTGGCTTTATAGCTCACTTAAAGCGACAACTGCCTGATGTACTGGTTATTCACTGTGTGATTCACAGGCAGCATTTAGCAGCAAAAAAGCTGAGTCCTAGATTGCATAAGTCTTTACAATATGTAATAAATGCTATCAACAAGATTCGAAGCAATTCTTTGAACTCTCGGTTATTTGCTCAACTATGTGACGAAAACGACGAAGTCTTTACTCGGTTACTTCTGCACACTGAAGTTCGCTGGCTATCAAGAGGCTCTTGCTTAGAAAGTTTTTCAGCCCTTTTTGAATCTGTGTTGGAGTTTTTACAAGAAAAAGATCCGAATTTGAAAGAAAATCTGAACAATTGTAAAACAGATATTTATTACTTGACTGATATCTTTGGAATGTTCAACAAAGTTAATTTGCAACTACAGGGTGATGATCTTAACTTGATTAAAACAAAATCAATAATATCGGCCTTCGTGGGTAAACTAGTTCTTTATAAACAAAATTTAGGCAGAAAAGAATATTCGCAGTTTCCGCATTTGTCAAAATTACCAAAAATGCTTCAAGATGATGACATTTTATTATATGTTACTCACTTGGACGCATTACACAAGGATTTTACGGAGAGGTTTGATGATCTTTTAAATTTACAAATTCCTCAATGGATAATAAATCCGTATAACACCACAGCCATAGAAGAAGCCAATGTGATAATGCAAGAAGAGTTGATTACCATCAGCACAGACGAAGAGCTTAAGCAAAAGTTCAACCAAGGCTATCAGAAGTTCTGGTTGCAACGCAAAATTGAAACACAGTATCCTACATTGTGGAACATTGCTGAAAAATACCTTATCGCTTTTCCATCATCATATCTAGTTGAAAAAAGCTTCAGTGTGGTAACAAACATTTTGACAAAACAAAGAAACCGTTTGAAAATCAACGAACGTGGAGATTTAAGGCTGCAACTCACTAATATTGAACCGGATGTAGCTAGATTGGTAGATAGTCACCAGGTTCATCCATCGCACTGAATGTTTTATTTTCTCTTTGCGAATTAATAGTTTTTAAAATATAATTTCCTACCAACTTAAGATGCTTTATGTATTAATTTGTAATAATTATAAATTAAACTTGATATTTACTGAATTGGATTGTCTTTTTATTTTGTTAAATTTTGACGAGAAAATGAAATCAACTTCACTCACTTAACCAAGTGCAAAGTTTTCTAATTGGCACCTTAGTACCTAGGTATTTTGTACCAATAGGAAAAAACTAAAGATAGACTAAGATAGATAGCTGCTTTAAGTTAGCGGACCATTATGAATAAGGGGGTTGGTCTTAAAAGTAGGTAATTTGACCATGGGGGTCTGAGGTAACAGTTCATTGTTGAAAAGGGGTCACTTGTCCAAAATAGTTTGGGGAACCCTGTATTAAAGAAACCAAATACGTAGTAAAAAAGCAATTACCAATTATGCAATTACTACAAAAAAAATCTAGTATAAAATATTGACAAGTGGCATTTAATTTCTGAATTGTATATACAGTAAGGGAAAAAAAGCGATGGATTTTTCAACGAAGAATTCGTACGAAGATCGCGTTGTCGTGACGATTCAATCAAAGTTCATTGATCTGAGTACCTATGGCGACTTATCTTCGATAGTTGGAGTGGGTGCCGACTGCCGATTGCTTCAAGGTGTCTGTATACTTTAACGACAAGCGGGCGACCATGAATTAAAATGGGAATTAATTATGAAAGATTTTATTTTGAGAACTTTTCTTGCACAGATCAAGCACATAGATTGCGTTGGTTTTCATTATTAAAACACTTATTTGCAACGCATATGTTCTCTATACTAGGGTTTTGTTCTATAGAGCGGGCTATATGCAATTAGGTACTTAGGTGTGTTTGTATGAAGAAAAAAAAAGATTCAACTAGCTTGTGTGGCACTAAAAATAAAGTGGTTTGCTGAAAATTTAACTACACATTCCCATTCGTTTCTATTCGTTGATGAAACCAACTCAAAAATCCATTCATGACGTCGGCAGATTAAAATTGGAACCATAAAAATTTTAGAAACCGTTTTTTTTTCTTTGCATAATTATTAGAGAACAGTCGACGGTACTTGAAAATAGAATGAAAAAAGTCCTGCGTTCAAAAACATTTTATTGATTTTACCCACGCTTTCTCGACTTCATTTAATAATGAACGCTAATTGCGAGGCCCAACAGCCGCCGCCCGCGCTACTATCAATGGGACGAGTAGGCGGACTGGTGCCGTTGCATACGTTACTACAAACACAAGTGAACACCCTACATTGACTTAATTACCACACACTTCCCACTGCACAGTAGCGATGATGCCACCGCCAGTAGTTATTCTATAAGCGAACCTTTAAAACGATTTATGCTTCCGCTTCATAGGAGCCGTTGCGGTTTCACAAAGTTGCATTTTTTTAAAAATATAAAATGTAGCAGACAGCAAAACATGCATCATCCAAAGTGACCCCAATAGGATACAGGTTAAGAGAGGCACCGGAAAAGGCTAAGGGAGGAATTGTATACACAGCACAAAAGTCACTTCATGGTGATTTTGAATTTTAACAAAACATTCGCTATTGTTATCTATAATGACTAATATTTTTTTATCTATAGTTACTTATATTATCATATCAGGAAATAATTTTAAGAAATATTTTTTCAAAGTTACTTTTGAAATTCTTACGTGTTAAATAAATTGAAAATTACTACACACCCTTGTCATACAAAATAAATATTTTCCTATTAAAACACATAATACAAGAATTAATTGTGTAGGACATCACTTACTGTAATTTCATTTGTTCACCGCGGCAGTGGCGAGGCCAGGATAATTTCGTTCAATTTAATACTATTTAATGAGACCAGTTTCCAAATTAGGTGAGGGCGGAAACACTAAGAAATTAGTAGCAGCAAATGAATTATTAGATCATAATATTTTACATGCAATAGCTACTACCAATAACTTTGTTTTGAGAGGTTTATTTGAATCCAATTCAGTGACCGGCTTTTGGAATAATTGAAAGTGTTATACAAACTCTAAAGTAAAGTCTATATATATATATATATACACACACTGATAAAGATGTTTAATTTCCCTACATAATTAATGAAGTCGCTGTCCGCCTCTTAAAACAAATATTTGCATTCCTTGTAAAAAATGTAGGTAACTACTGTGTATGATGAATTAATAATATTTTGTAGACATGCGCTTTTCACTTATGGAAGCGAGGAAGACTTTTGTATATGTTTTCAGCTTTGCTATACTTAATTAGCATTGAATTGTAAAATAATTCATGTCTATTGTAAAAAAAATTTTTTTGCAGTCATTTGACAGCCCATCAGCCGCAGTAACCACCCCCTTACAGAAGACCACCGTGAAATAACAGCACGTGTGCTGTTGTGTTTCGGTGAGTTAGTAAGGAATTCGAGGGCTCATTACGCCATCTCTTCTTTATTCCTTATTCTTAATCCTTCTATGGTCGGCAGAGCACTTGCAGCACCTAACACTTGCTTCTGTTTATAGGCGACGGTAGCCACCTACCATCAAGTGGACCGTCAGCCTGTCTATCGACCCTAACATAAGAGAAGAGTTTCCATTCTAAAACAAAAATTAAACATTTTTTATTATTATTATCTAACACGTATTTACGCACAAAATGATAACAATGTCTGTAAACCATTATTGGTTTGTCTAGACATTTTATTTCACGCCAACACAACAACATTACACCATATATTATAAATAACAATATTACAACTCATAAACATGCTGAATCGCATACAAGATGCAACTCTGTTAGCAGCATTAAAAAAAAGAAAAACTTGAATTACTATATGTTTACTTTTTGTTCTAATATGGAAACTTTTTGAAATAGTCCAAGTAAACCCGGAACAAAAGTTGCATTAGATAGAGCATCATTATCGTTCCATAGATCTCATGTCAATTGTAGTATTCTATAAACAATGGTCGATTAACGCAACCATTTCTGCAGATTTCTATCACAAGACAAATGTCTGCGCAGATGAATTGTTTGAAAAGAGGCGGACGGAGACAAAAGTATTTCATCTGTGCGTTAATGGATCTATTAGAATTAAAAAATGGGAAAACGTCTAGAGTGAAACTAAATATGTAGTTATATATAGTAATAGCTCTATACCTATAGTTACAATTCATGTATGCAACTATACCCACAGTTTACAGTTTAAAAAATTTAAAAACACCAACTAAATTTTAAGCTTAAATTTGAAATTGTCGACTTACACATATGTGCCAAATGAATAAATAACACTCCAATCGCTTGTTACTGAAAGTTATATTTATTATTGTGTGTAAAGTAAAATCCTGTATTAAATAAGAAAATTAATATTTATCAAAACTAGCACGTAAAATTAAGCGCCATTGCTGAAATAAGAAAGTTTCGTATAAGCGTGTTTACAGTTAGCAAAACAGAGATTTATCAAAAGCGAAGAAATCGAATCGGTACATAGCGGTTACTGTTAGTTTTGTAATAAACTACAAGGCCTCTATCACAATGAGATAATGATACAATCTTCTAATTATTTTCACATCACAGTGTTTCACGATCGGATGGACAATGCCCTATTCTGTTCTGCCCTTCGAGATTTATAGCTGTTTTTGTACCAACGTTGGATGAGAATTTGAAAAAAATTGATGTTGAACTCGCAAGGCTATCAAGTTTTTTGGATTGAAAATTGACTTCGATTGATCGTTTGGTGGTGATTATTTTTTGCTGAATGAATAATTTTAATTATAAAAGACCGTACATAGTAAAAAATATATATAAACATATCATAAAGAGGTACCAAGTCGTGTCTTTGATATTTAAATAATATCAGGTTTTCAGTGAAGGATTTTTTTTTGAGACTATGTAGTTATCTATCTAAAAGAATAGGTTTATGATATAACTTACAATTTAATCAAATTAACTAACGTGAACTATATTTTTGTTTCTGTATAAAATTACTACTCTAATATAGTTACGTATTTATTTATTTATTTATTTATTAAACAAGGCCCCCAACGAGGCAGGCATCAAATTAAAACACGTTGTTCAAAATAATTTTCACTAGGCGGATGCTGCCGCAATTATAGGAGGCTCAGCATGCACCAGTGAGAGCTCCAAGCAACATCCCATGTAGATACTAAACCTAAATCTAATCTAATCTAAACTATAATACTAATGATAAAAATTAAAATAAAAAATTAAAATAATTGAAATAATAATAAAAATGTCACATTACATGTCATGACCAACAACTAAATATTCAAATACAATCAAATGCAACAAAACAAATAAATCAAATTTAAATCAAATTAAAATCAGAATGTCAGGTGTCGGTACCTCGGGCGAGGATGACCCTCTTAATTTTCGACGGCGCATCGCTGCAAGGGTCTATCTCATGTCTTAGAGAGTTCGCATGACCCATAATAAGATTTAGTGGCGAAAAACGGCCCAAGTTTGATCTGAAATGGTTCAGCTGGAAAGGTGTATATCTGCGCGGCCGACGCACTCGTCGAGGAACACTAAAGTTTATGCGCGACAAGAGTTCGGGAGAATCAACTGTCCCCCTCAGTAATTTACAGAAAAATAGAACGTCCAACAAGAGCATCCGGGACTGCAGAGAATCGATTTTAAAGTGATTCAGTCTTGCCGGATAGCTTGACAACTCCTTAGCTAGACCGTGTCCATAAGACAAATGCCAAAGGAATCGCTTCTGTACTGACTCCAGGCGCTTGATATATATATCATAGTGTGGATTCCATATAATTGAGCAATACTCCAGGCCTGAACGCACATAAGCATTATAAAGAGCTATCGTTGTCGACGGGTTTTTGAACTCCCTGCAACTTCTAATAGTGAAACCAAGGCACCTGAACGCCTTTTTCACAATATTATCAATGTGGACAGGTCCCTCGCAGAATCCATGCTCCGCAGATAAGTGCCGTCAAAGTGGTAGGTCTGCCCCGGTGGGAACCGACCCCTAGAGAAATGCAGATGAAAACATTTATCGATATTAAGCGACATTTCATTAATCCGGCACCAGTTTGACAACCTATTAAGATCCTCTTGAAACCCTGCACCATGCTCTGGAGATGCCACACTTGAGAAAATTTTGAGGTCGTCAGCCTTTTGAGTTATTAGAGTAATATACATTATAATTATAAAATTATAATAATAGTTACTATGTAAATTCAACATTTTGTAAATTCGTTAAATGAACTATTTTATTTTATGGCCTAAAACAAATTCAAAAATTCCCATTATGTAGTCATTCTCAACTGTATTGAGAAGAAGAAACTTCTTGAATTTTTGTTTCAAGAATATCAAGTTTAAACTTAATCTTTTAATCTTTAATTTTTTTTTACAGATTATAATAAATAACCTTGATCGTTTTTCTATAGTAGGTATAGATTATGAAGGACATTTTATGGCTGGGATGGGAACTATATGCGGCTACATGATAGATGCTATTATCTAATAATCGACTCATGTCATTTAAGCTTATATTCAGATTCAAAGGAAAGTTTCTGTAGTTCAAGGACGTTATTTGTCAATAACAAAACTGGCTACGAATTAGAGATAAAACATTAGATATTTATAAAATAGTTTGCCCTTACTGACTGATAAACGCACAGCCAAAATCTAAGTATCTATCTCTGAAACAACTTATCCGATTTCTAAAATTCTTTCGCCAATATTTGTAATGAACCTTCAGGTTGGACTATACTATACGAACGAAGTAACGAGCAAAGCTAGTTTAGTCGCGGATTATACACTACTGACTACCTAGTTTAGTTATAAAAGCTATACAATAAGAAACTCTTTTTCAAGGAGTGATACGACCGAGTGCTTACCTAGACACTCGGAACTATCGGCCCCATTGTTACATGGTTCTTGTTAAACCTGGATAAAAGGTTTAGAAGTATACTGCTCGATAACAAGTACGGTTTCAGGTAAAATTCTTGACACATTTATGAACCGCGACGTCAGCGCAGGACAACTCCTAGTTCCTGGTGTTTTTTTAACTTTTATGTGAAAGTGAAAATGTTTGACGTTTGTTTTTATTTATTTATTTTATTTATTTATTTATACAACACAATTTTACATTTGGTTTAACCAAGGTGTAAACACAAACTCATTAGAGTTTTACCGTACACCATGTTCATATACAATAATTATTTAAAATATATAATGGTACATTCAGATATATGTATACACACATACATAAAATACATATAGTCATGTATTATTAAAAATATATACAGACAGATGATATAAATATATACACATAAATACTCCTATTACGCTTGAATAAACCTTCTGTTGACGCTCACACGTTTTTGTACTGTATGTACTGTAAGTACTTTATAATTTTATCATTTAGAATTAATTCTGCGATAAGTTGATTTTGCTGTTAATAATTATATTTATCTATAGTAGCTTGAAAAAAGTATTGTTTTAGCTTATATGTGATGTTTTTGGGTGTTATTTCGCTTTTTAATGTTTTAGGTAGTTGGTTAATTAGGTTTGGTATGACATAAGCAAGACGTCTTTTTCCATGAAGGTTGTTATAGTTAGGTAAATTAAGTTTTGATTCATCAAATAATCTGTTTGAATAAGTAATTTTTGGAATTTTTACGTTTTCATTGAAATATTGTTCTTTTAATAGTATAAATTTTGTTTTTTCTTCTATGGGTAGAATTTAATAATTCAATTATTCAATTTCAATTCTGTTATTCAATTTAATAGATTTGAATGAAACTTGACACACATATGCATCCACAACATGACTGAGATTAACACTTTTTTTATCTCGATAAGTTTTTAAGAGGAGTTACTTGTGTCCTTCAGCGACAGTAATCACCATCTGTCAGCCTATGTGCCACCCTCTATAATTTAAAAAAACACACTCATATAGAAGAAAATAAATTACTGTATAGAAATAGAAACATATTTTTCGTAAAATGTACTCACATTAATCTTAATTAAATAAATGTCCTATACACACTGTCATTAATAAGGGCCTACAAATTTTGTTAATGTTGTTAACGAGTCAGTTCACAGGTAACTAGTTAGTGGGTGACTAATAAAATAAGAGAGCAATGTTTGGACTAATAAGAAACTTAAATTTTGTTGAGATATTTTTGTCGTCACTGTTGTAAGTAAATGTCAATAGCATGCCTATCGTACATTTCACTTGGCGATAACACGTCCAGTTTTGTAGGTCACAGCGCTTTCTATGTGCACTGAGCTATGTGCCAGTTATTTGATAGTGATAGTCCGTGCGAAGCTGACCGTGGATCTTGTATTAGTGTCCGGTGCGAGTTATACGAGTATCTTATTGTAACGTGGTACGAGACATCTGCATGAGTAGATATTATTATTTAGCGTCCCATACACATATGACAAGACATAGGTATGCATAAGACGTCATTTGTTTATGACTTCGTCTAAATATGTATTTGTCAGGCAATTTGGGATTAGGTTATAATGAGCCGGAATTAAAAAAAATGATGTTGAGTACAGTTAACTGTTCTGATTTATTGGATTCTGTAAAAAGGTAGGATCAAAGTCATTTAGATTTTATGTGTACACTAGAAATGTTAGTTTTTCTAATGGCGAATTAAAATATTGTAAGAAAAAAAGCGCTTTTAAATAGACTTGCAACGAATATTCGGTTACTATTCGGTATTCGGCCTATTCGGCTGCTTTTATTATATTCGGCCAAATGCCGAATATCTACATATTATTCGGCCGAATACCGAATACTTAAGTAATATTTTTGTTATAGGGAGATAATTGGTAAAATGAAAAAAAAAATCGATTCATTACGTATATATTCATCTTTTCATTTCTCTTATAATCATTTAAGTAGTCATTGGTACATAATACCGGTACATAATCATCTTCTGTATTAGAAAAGTTAAGGATTCTATGTATTTGAATTATTGTCGTAATCAAAATTTAGAAGGGTAAAGTTTTCATTTCTTTTATAATCATTTAAGTAGTCATTGGTACATAAAACAGGTACATAATCAACTTCTATATTAGAAAAGTTATGAATTTTTCTATGCATTTGAATTATTTTCATAATTAAAATTTAAAATTTAGAAGAGGAAGGTTATGGTGCAGAAAGACTAATTTTTCTGCATTTTTAGGAAGTAGTTTACTTCTTTTTTTCTCGTAGACCATCCCAGCTTCAGAACGTAATACGATATCCACGAAATAAACTTGTCAACATGCAGTACGTTAGCAATATACCGCGCAGAGCAACTGCGGGCGCGCGGGCGAGCGCGAAACAATCACGTCTGTACAAGTTTTGGCGCTAAAATTCGGCCGAATACTTTTGCCAAATATTCGGCTATTCGATCAGGGGCTCGCCGAATATTCGGTATTCGGTATACTGCCGAATATACTATTCGTTGCAAGCCTACTTTTAAACCTTACAAACCTTTTACTACACTAACAACTGGGCAGAACAAAATGGCAAGATTTTAAGGCTAATTAGTTTACAGAGAAATCGCGAGAAAAGGAGATGAAAAAAGGAAAGAAGAATTATACTGACACATAACCTTTGGTACACTGATGGTAAAATGCATGCTTTAACTATATCCACATATAAACATCAACAATATGCGGAGCAGTAAGTACTAATAGCGATTAGCCATCCCATAATTGTTTTTAGCTTTAGCTTAGCGTACTTATTTGTATTTTGTAGACTTTGTAGAAGACTAAATCCTCGATAACATCTCCAAGGAGGTACTAAACAAACAATTCTTTAAAATAATGTCATATAAACACATCAATCTTGTGACCTTATCATAGTTATTATACAAAGCCTAGCTTTATAGCTAGGCTGTGAAATCTACTAAAGAAAGTCGTTTATAACTCGCGAAATTAATATATATATAGCAAACTGGGGTAAACTGAAGGTATTATTAATACCTTCAGACCAAACACCAAACCCCAGTGCTATACGAGTTAAGCACGAAGTTAAGCCCTAATTTAGTCGTGGAACTTGACAAAAATTTTGGAAGTGCTAACTTAACAATGAATTTTATTTGTAATTTTCCACATCACCTGACACGAGCCGAGTTAGTAACAGGACAGTGATCTAGTAATTCGACACTGTTGCGTTGATACGATGCTAATGAACGGGGCTGGGTGTTAAATTACACGCCCCTACATTCGTGTGAGAGCTTAGTACAGTCACGAAGAGAAGTTGTGCTAGAACTATATCGATTTTTCGAACTGATGAAGTTTAGCTTTTTTGAATGTTAAGATCGACAGACAGACTGACGGTCCACGTGATGGTAGGTGTGGCTACCATCGCCAATAACACAAGCAACGCCACAGGTGCTGCCGTTCAGGGCACATGAACACATGCTGTTATTTAACGATAGTCTTCTATAAGACTTGTATAGACTGTCTGTAAGACGTTAATGACGTCGAACTGGTTGCGCAAGTGACTGCGAAACACTACGTTTCTGAAGCTACTTGCCAAATCTAGACTAGAGCCAGCTATAAAAATTCATTTTCAAAATTGACCCTGCGCGGAATCGATCTAGGAACCTTTAACTACTCATCAAATGGGTCATTGCTCGTAGTGATGTCACTGTAACTACGTAGTGTACGTAGACAGTTGGAATATATTTTTATATGGAATATATTATAAATTATTACCATATAATACAAATAATATTACTATTAAAAGTACACTCCTTTATCGACAATTGTTGAATTGAAAATTCGAAGTATTTTAAATCAACGAATTTAAAATTGTTTAATTTTAAAGTTATCATAACTCTAATTTATAATATAGACCTATCTTATTAAAAACACAAGTATGTATTTAATTTTAATTGTATTAGGATAAGCAGGTGCACATACATATCTACTCTTTTTAATAAGTATTTTCTACGGAATAGATAAAGTAAACATTGAAACATAAGGGCACAAGATAAAAAAAACTGATTAGTTAGTTATAACTTTCGTAATTCGAGCAGGTAAATTAAATATGCGGTAAATTACATTTTATATTTCACTGAATTTTATAATCATAATATTATATTATATTTTATATTCACACGCGGAAACAACTCATATAATTTAATTTAATTTCAGTATATTTATATTTCTGTAATATGTAGTTATATAAATAAAAATCTTTGTTTGAAACTGGCTACAAATATGTATGAGTAGAATTTCTTTTCAACATAATTATTTTTCTAATAGCGACATATTTCTTTCTTATATTATATTGTTCTTTAAACATAAATTGTTTCCTTAAAACATAAATTTCTCTTAGCGATCAAAACTAAGTATGTATTTCGGGACAAAATGAAGTTTTACTCTATTAAAAATCCTTCACTCGGTGCCTAGTTACTATTAATTAGTCGTTTTAGTTTTGACAATATTTTAAATGATAATAATAATAATTTGGTTAATTATAGTTTTGACAAATTTTACGAATTTTTAAATAATAACTAGTTTTCTTATAATATAATTTAATTATTGACGTAATATATTTATATGATTATTTTGACTTTAACAAAGTTACATAAATCTTAAATAATGTTTTTCCAGCCGTTTCGGAGGAGTTTTGCAACAAACACCGCGACACGAGAATTTTATATATTAGATATTTAAATACTTGTAATTAACACAGATAAAATGCAATATTTAACTGTAGATACCAGTAACTTAATGAACATTTGCTATGTTGTTGGTATTTCGATTAAATAAAATGAAAAAACATACTTGGGGGGTTTTTTGGACCGACCATGAGAGCGTGTTCACTTCTGTCCACTACTGTACTTTGGCCCTGAATGGGATGTTCGCGCTTTCGGATCATGTATCGATTGCAAACGCTTCCGATACAACGGTCAGCCCAGACAGACTATCGTGTGCGCGTAGCTTTATATTATTGGAGCGTAACTAACAAAGCTCCGTTGCTTATAAGGGCTCGTATGAAACAGAGTACCTTCGATTCTAAATTTTAACAATATACCTACACATTTTCGAATAAGTCCCAATTTTTGAGTCGATCATCTAGAGTAGTAGATAGTCTTAGCTGTGCGTTGTTAATAATCAGTCAGGATAAACGATTTTATAAAAAAAAAATTTGCTGTCCGCCTCTGTCTGTTTCTCCTGTAACTTCTAAACCACTCAACGGATTTTGATAAAGTTTTCATTAATGGAAAGAGCGATAAATGAGGAAGGTTTTTTGCAGACATGACATGACACAAAATATGACGCTATTGTCGAACACAGATATATAAAGTCGGTAAGTTGGACTTTCAAAATTTATCAACATACAAAAAATGATCAACAAATGAAATAATGATATGATCTGCTAATTATAGTTAGGTGCCATTACAGGACCACAATCATTAATCTATGACATCAAGATACTGGTCAGTAAGACAAAGCGGTCGACGCCTGAAGGCGTAATGCAGCGAATTTAAAATTATATAATAACATTCCTTTATGATTGTATACATTTTGAAACGAGACTTACCGAAAACTACAATCAGCAATTGCACAATGTTGTAAACATACGAAAAAGCAATTCGTTTAAAGTAGACATGCATGACACAGGCCGAAAGGTCAACCGTATATTGCGGTAATAAGAGCTTGTTACATTTATGCTTATTTTTTATGAGAAAGTGAAGCGGGCAAGCTGATTCAACTCGCGCTGAAACATAACACAGCACACGTGCTGTTATTTCACGATGGTCCTCTGCAAGACACGATGGCAAGAGGATGGTTACTGTCGCCAGACGGGCTGCCCAAATATTCTACATTGTGTGAGCCTAGACTAGACCAGAATACGTATCGGAATATTTTATTTACGAAATGCATGATTTTCAAAATTGCCATATTATTATATATACAAACTAGTGGCCTGTTCCCGGCTTCACAAGGGTGCAATTTTTTACTCAATCCAGCTGATAAAATTACCTTACATCGCCATCTGTTAGAATCTTTTGGAACTCACAGATAAATAATTGCTGGATTGAATAGGTATCAACAGATGGCGCTATGTTAATAATATAATTTAAAAAATAATAATAAACAAAATGAGATATAAACTATCCTATCTTTTAAGTTGGACCAAATAACAGATACTTATGAAGTTTGATCAAAGTCGGTTCAGTAGTTTCAGAGTTTATCGCGAACATACATCGTGACACGAGATTTTTATATAATATAGATTAAGACTGTAACCCCTCTGGCGTGCTGTGCTATGTATTTCAATGCGAGCACCCAGACAGCTTACCACCGGCTAGGGTTCAGCTGGAAGAACACGAGACTAGGGCGCCTTTGCTAGAGAGGTAGAGGGAAGCAGCCTAACAAATTAAACAAAGTACTTGCCACAACACAGGTTTATTATGATATGTATTAATACAGGTTTACAGCAAAGTATGTTATACAATATGTCTCAAGTAGCGTTATCACTAGTTTATATACAATATTAAAGTGGGGGTGAGATGTACTTAATCTTCCTCCTGATGATGGTCTGCTACTGTGATAGGGAGTACACGTTGAAGACGTGAGTGAAGGTATGGGACGAGCTTGCCCGTCAAGAGACCCCTAAGGTGGCTGAAGAGAGAGTATAAAGAATGCTACTCAGCTTAGTGTATGCTCCACGGGATCGGCCGAGACAGGTCCCAGGCTGCAGCCGTGGAGACGTGGCGCCAACCCAAGCGATGCGCGGAGAACAGGCAGTGACGTGTCGGCGTGGCGTTGATACCGGTAACCGGTGACAGGTGACACCAACTTGGTGGTGTCCACTGGAGCCTTCCGTCGACCTCCAAGTTATCAGCGCGAGAGGCACAAGCACCTCGGCGATGTTCTGTTCACCTTTCCGGCGCTCCGATCGTATTATTACGTGTGAAAATGGCGATCGTATTATCAGTGGGTACAAGTCAAAATGGCGGTCAGCTTGACGTGAGATGTTGATTTCCTCTAATAGTATGTTTTCGTCCGCAAGGTCAGAGAGAGAGAGCTCCCCCGCTCGCGTTCGCGCTTTTATTGTCTCGGTTCTCCCTCCACTTTCACGCCTCCTACCTCATCGACAAATCGCATATCTCATGACGTTAACTTGATGTCATAGTTTAATTGACAAAAGTAGTCTATGCACTGGTATCAAGTATGAATGCATTGCACAGACCACAGTGAGTGGTGTGTGCAAATTTTACATGTTACAAGACTACTAGTATTTATTAATGTATTTGGTTAGAAAATATTTAAAATGTTTTCCACATTAGCAGCGTAACAAGGATTACAGGAACGCGTTGCTACGCTACGCGCCTACGCTGTCTGCTTGTAAGGGGATTTGGAGCTCCGAAATAACAAAAAAAATTATATACTTATTATTTTTTCAATAATATGTACTAAGATAAATTAAATTCAAAGGTAAACTGATATATAAAATGCCAAAGTGAAGGTAAAATAGATTAATGGCATTTTTACTGGCTTGATAGCCAAAGATTTGTTAATTATTTGTGTACGTAAATTATTGAGTTGTAAAACGTTTTTACAATACAGATTATAATTATTATCTATCTGACAAGATATCACTGCTGTCGTGAAACTAATGTCCAAACAATTTATTTCGAAAATATTTCAATTACACAACTCCTTTGTAGACAACGGTTGATAAGAGAACTTATTTTTCAAAATGTTTTAACGAGCTCATTGGTCTTTATTACCTTAGTGCCGTTAACCTAGCTAGAATTAGATTATACAATAACAATTCATAACTATATTAGAGTTTAATTTACATTATTGGTACATTATGTTACAATTTACATTGTGACATGATGTAAATTGTGACATGACCTTATATTTATATATTTACACAATAGCCCGCAAGAATGATCAATACTGTAAGGGTCGGTCATGGAGTAAGTTACTTTGTTTTCAGAGATATCGTGTTTATAGGCTCTATACATGATACTGAAACTAAATTATCGATTTTCAGAATTTTTTTCTGTATGTATGTATATATGTTCCTCCATAACTCTGAAACGAATTAACTGATTTTCATGAAACTTGGTAGATAAACATTTGGACGTACGGACACAGGATAGGCTACTTAATATTTTTCAACGCGGATGAAGTCATGGGCACCAGCTAGTAGGTAATAAGATTTGTAACTTCCAGAATAACCCTTCAACTAAGACCACCATGGCAATGGAATTTTTACAAACTCCTTGATCGTGCTGAAACTGTTTAAGAAATTTTGAAGAATAACCAATTGGTATTGTCTTAAAAACATATTTTTAATATCTACTATGGTATTTTTTGTATTGTGGTTATATTTACTTATGTGTTAACTTTTGTCCACGACTACGGTTTTATTCTGCATATAAATTATTTATTACTGTATAACTTGATAAAACTTCATCTAGGTAGTGGTTTTTGTGTGAAACAATATCTAACAAATATTCATTAGACATTCATCCTCACAAATTTTGACATTTATAATACTAGTTTTTGTCCGCGAATTTGCGTATTTTTTATGAGTAGTATATATCTATACTTCTATACTAATATTACTTATAGAGAGAAGATTTGTATTTTTGTATGTTTGTAATGAATAAACTCAAAAACTACTGGACCGATTTTGAAATTTCTTTCGGCTATAGAAATCTACGTTATCAGCTAGTAACATAGGCTATATTTTATAAAATTACGCGGGCGAAGTCGCGTGCAACAGCTAGTGTCTTATAAAGATATATATTTTGTAAGATACATATATTGTCTTATAAAGATACATATTTTGTAAGATACATATTATTGTCTTATAAAGAAAGACCTATGTGGTATTCACATCAAAATTTTTGGTACATCAATTTTTTTGGTTTTTGCGTGAAAGTTACAAAGTGTCCATTAACTATTTAACTTCACTTATTTTCGCATTAAAAAATACTAGCGATTCGCTACCGGCTTCGCTCGGGGTGCAATTTTTATATATAAAAATTTTCCCCGTTTATCCCTCTTCCTATATAATATGTGAAAACCGAATTAAAATCGGTCTACCCATTCTTGAGTTTTTGAAGTGTACACAAACCTACGTTTTTTTTATATAAAGATTACTGACTTAGGTATGGAAACTATGCGACATTAATAATAATTGCTAATAAAAGAGTATTTTTTTATGAAATTTTGTTGCTATTAATTTAGTATGGATATTTTATAAACTTGACCTGATTTAAATAGACGATTATTGATTTTTTAATATCATATGCTTATATACCTTCCTTTTACTTAGTTTTCATTCAAAACTTAAAACGATTGCGTACGATTAAAATTTCATTTAGTCCGTACTAATACTAATAATAGACAATAGCTACTATCTATAATCTATAGAATAAAATTACTAACTACCTACCCATTTCCACATGTAGCAGTGTTGCAAAATATATTCAAAACAGTATTCAAATTCTAAATAAGATTGCGAAGAAATACCTTTTTGTCACGTCAATATACAGGTAAGTAATCACCCAAAGAAATCTTTGATCTTTTGACTTACCACAAAAACGTTCGAATAAAATAGGTATATAATCCAACTTTTCACGGTGCACTAAAGGAAATTATCTACACAACACACTCACATTGATTCAATTAGCACTTGAAACACAACACAAATTGGAACATTCCAATATTAGTTAAAATAATAGTGCGATGTTCGTCAAATTACG
This sequence comes from Synanthedon andrenaeformis, assembly GCA_936446665.2. Classification (NCBI taxonomy): domain Eukaryota; kingdom Metazoa; phylum Arthropoda; class Insecta; order Lepidoptera; family Sesiidae; genus Synanthedon; species Synanthedon andrenaeformis. The sequence continues at coordinate 2,131,635 of OW387781.2, read as the reverse complement.
CGCGAGTTTTGTGGTATTCGGCTCTCACACGTGCTACAAACGGCACTTGTCATTTGCGACTGGTGTGGTGATTGGTGAACGAAGTGAATTGAACGAACGCTCCGGCCACTCGGCCAGGCGAATGAGACGAGACGAGTGAAGTGAGCGCGCGCGCGTTGCGATGACCGAATGATATTGAACGGAACGAAGCAAGGTGGGCGGAAGGTCGTATCAACGTGCAAACGAAAATGAAACCGGCATTTTTATTACGCGTGGAAAATAGATAATAATATTGAATAAACTTTTAGATTGTAGTAAGTGTGATCCTTATTTATTTATTTTATTTCGTATTTATTTTATACTTACCTAATATTATTATTTAATACTTAATTATAATATTGTAATGTATTGTTTTCTTTTTGATGAATTCTCGACTTTCCAATAGCTCATCAAGCCCATCCTGCTTTGGTCGGCAGCGCGCGCGACGGTAGCCACCTACCACCAGTTTAAACGTTATATTATTTGCCTACAACCGTCTGTCAAACTGTCCGTCAACCTTAACATAAGAAGAAAAAAATCCATTTGGGTAAGTAAGGAATGCAATAAGTAGGGGATGCAATAAGTAGGGGATGCAATAAGTATAAGATCAAAATAATCGTTACGGGTTGAATAAAGAATACAAATAAGTCGAGTTAGGAATAAAATAATAGTGGGATGAGTTGTCTGTCATAGAATGAATAATTTCACAAGTACTTGTAAAATTATTCATTCTATGTACTTGTATTTTTCGCCACTGTGTATTTTTGTTAGCATTTTTTTAAGTTTAGTTATAGGAATAAATAAATAACATTTATCTAATGCTTGCTCAATTATGTATGCCGTTATAAATTTCTATGAAATGAATGAAGCCTTTTGTTTTGGCAAGTCACCCACTTTCCTTCACGTAGCGAAGTGTTTGTAGAAATGATTTGCGATGCCCCGAGAAAAGTAAACACGTTGGGAATACGGAGATCACTTTACAGTAAATGTAATAACTATTATTTATGTCAGAATTATTATTATTGCATTACATAGGTATCACCTGCTGGAGAAATGAACTTTGAATTTTACTTGTTCATTTCTAGATTCAGACCTCGGCTTCGAGTGGTCGTAAATTCTACTATTTGTGAAGGCCCAAATAAAATCAAAATTTTGACATGTAAATATTTTGTTACAAAACATGAATTTTGACTACTTTTCGTTTTGAAAAGCCTATATAATTGCCGGGCAAAGATATATTGTATACTTTTTTATAAGGAATCGAGCCGAATCACACCCAATCTCATGTGGGTGAGATGTGAGCTCTTGACAAGTATCATGTATTCCCCCTAAGAAACACTTCAAGATGAGAAAACTGAGTCTGTGTCTATGTTAAAGGTCTATGTTCCCAGCAGTCTTAAATTATTCAAAACGTATTTTGAGTTGGTCGAACCAAACCTCACATCTCCACCAGGCGAGGAAAGGCGAGGAAAGGGGTCTCATAAATAACAAAAAAATATACTAAATTATAAGGCTTGCAAAGGCATTGTTGAATGTCCCCTGACCTAAAAGCTCCACGCCTGATTGTTTATATCTACTTGAAACAAGAACACCTAATTATTTCTTTATTTACTGAATACTTTGTTAAAATTACCTTTATAACTTCCTACTTTCCCTCCTAACGGACTAACTGTAGATACAAAATAGGCATCACACAGTTCCTATAGCTTATAAACAAACATTAAATAAATAAGTTCAGCAGTAAGCCGGCAATAAAAACACGAGGGTATCGCCATCGTCGCCGCGGGCGCACGAAACGGCATTAGTACAATTTAGAGCATGAATTACAATTTGTAGTCAAAGTCAAAGAAAATAGCTTTGTGGTGGGCCTTTGCGGTAATAGTCCAAATAAAAACCACAGACTACTCTGACCCACTTGCAACCTTCGGGAATTGACTGCTCTATAACATACGGCCAACAGGTAGGTATAGATATCCATTACAACAGAGACTTTGTAAACAATAGCTGAAGCAACTTTTAAACAGTTGCAGTTTTGCATCCTGTTCTAATTAATGATTTTTCTAGTCGCATCATAGGCTTTGATTTATCATGTAATCAAAGTAATATGAGGTAACATTTGTTTTAACTAGTGTTTTTTACATTTAAGACACATATAGACAAATTAGTCAGGTCAATCAAAGTAATCATTGTTCCCTTTTTTTATGTTAAGGCCAGCAAACAGGCTGACGCACCACTTGTTTGCAAGTAGCTATCGTCGCCTATATAACAACAAACATACTTTACTAACACCGAAACATAACAGCAAGCACACATGATGTTATTTCACGATGGTAGGTACTCTGCAAGAGATGATGGTTTATTTCACGATGGCAAGAGGGCGGTTACTGCCGCCAGACGGGCTGCCCAAATGACTGCGAAACGCAGTGCCCTGCTCCGGCAATCGAACCCGGGAACCTTAGAACAGAGCGTTAAGCAGCTCACCACTCATCCAATGGGCTCGTCAAAATTTCATTTTGGTTATAACGTAATCATGTTTGCTTACTTTATCCGCGGTAACAATATCGTAAGGTTGGATGTAAACTGTGTTTTAGTCGTAAGTTGCAATGAAGTTGTAAATTAAATTAATATTAATTTCATTATGTTTAGGTATCGTTTTGTGTATGGATATGTAAATAATAAGTCTCTAATTCTTATACATTTATTATATATGTATGCGTTTATGTACATCCATTTTCATTATCGAATCCGAAGGGATTCGTAATGATTGAAAACTTCTAGTCTTCCGTCAACCAATTAGCCAGAATATTTTTCCAATACTCTAAAGTTGCTGTAATATATTTTTAAAAGATAATAATAATACTATTTCGTAAGCTCACAACAAGTCCAAATATCTCCAGTAAGTAATTAATTACTATACAGATTAACTGTAAAACATGGATGTATTGCATCAAGAGAATGTAGATTTGTGTTGCACAACGAACAATCTAGATCTCGACTTACCTACTTCGCGATAATTAGATACGATTAGTAGAAAATAATTATTGTTAGGCTTCGATTGCACCGAGATGCTAAAGCTATATGAAATATATACAGTTCATAACCTTATTGACTCGTTTTAATTTATATTGATATTTCAAAGTACAGACAAAAGTTTTGTAATATCATTTTAAAGAAATGAAAATGTCTTTCTGGGAAAAAACGCAAAGCTTTTACATTATGCAAATTAATACTTCGCCATTCTCAAACTGTAATTAATGAAGAGTTTTGTGGTTTCAGATTACTTAATAAAGTAATAATGTAGGAGGTTGAATTTTTAAAAATGTAAAATTTCCCTTTGTTTTAAAATTGTAGATAAATTAGGCGATCAACTTGGAACAGTCCTCTCTATCTTTTCATTGTCGGAACAGCACATCTGTTTTCTGTTCTGCTATTCTAGTAATAACAAGATTGATTACTTTATTCTTTTCAATAATAATATCGTTAATTGAATAACCAATCTCTTTTTTTTTAAAAAAAAAGCAGCGGAATGTAAACTGAAATATCATATACTATGGTTTAGGTTTCTTGTTTAACTTCACTGTGCTCGTAGTAATTGATTTATACACTGCTTATGTCTGTATGCGTTCGCGCCTTTAATTGTTCTGCTTCTAGCAAAATATCTACCCATAGGTCAGAGCTGATACAAGAGACCGTTTTGTTACGATAATACATTAAATTAAAATGTAGTCGTGGTTTTATATTTGCTCCTGTACATAAAGTGTTCCGATAAAAATAATATGTTTTATTTTATTTTATTTAATAGAAACACCAACAGTACATCAAAATTAGCTAAGTCACATACACTTATAAGATATAAAAACACGTTTACATTTGTGTACCAATTACAGGTATTTACAGCTAGCTACATGTTACATGTTGTCATGTTGAAAATTTAGAAAAAATAATAATAATAATAATAATCAATAATAAATACATATATCTACTTGAAACAAAACATCGTAAAAATGAAAGCAATTAATCAATATTTTTAGACCTTGAGAGTTTCCTTTTAAAACAATTCAAGCTGTCATGAAAAATATCAACCTCTAAGGGCCAGTTTTATAAACGACATACCTTTTTCCCGTTCGTTACAGTGCTGGTAACGAACGGTTAACGGTCCGTCAATAACGTTTACTGACGGTGGTTCTATAAAAGAAATTAAACATTCGGTAGCTATCCGTAAAAATACGGCGAAGTTTATGAATATTGTCGACGGTTTCGTAGTAGTCTGTCAAGAACTGTCAAGTTTCGCGTCGCAAACACATTTATTTACAAATATAACAAAATAAACGATACGTAAGATAAACCAACCCTATCATAGTCAGTAACGAGCCAGTAAACGCTAGCTGTCAAATTATACTGTTGACTTACGAATATATTGTTATAATACACTATATTATACTATTAGATCATTTTTTCGTCTATTTGATATAAAATTTAACTAACGGATTGTTATAAAACTGGCCCTCAGTCATTCTGAAGAGAATGGAAATTGGAAATCATACGATTGACCGGGGAGAACTTGCCCAAGTTTGTGCGTATTATGTCACAGGAAAATACCCTCGTAATAGGATGTTCTTCTTATTCTTATTTTTTTCATCACAATACATTATTTGGTTAACCTGAATTTTTTTAGTACGAAACCAATACATTCATAGATTTGAGAAGGTTGATAAAACGCTTCAAAAGTGATAAGAAAAATTTACTGCGGCGTTCATCCTCGTAATTGGATAACTGCAAACTGTTAGAATACCTAATATTGCTGCTAGTGTAGTGTACAAAGTAGGGGTCAACATTCCTCAGATGACGCTAGACAAGTAGTCATCTACTAGGAATTGGACTGTCTGCCTGTTTGCAGACATAAAAGAATTGATTTTGCGTGCGATTAATCTTAGGTATTTGCTGCAGACATCCAACAATAGCCAACCAAAATGTATACCTATATAAAATGTCATACCATCTAAGTAAGCTACCATATAAAACGGAACCAAGCAGTCCTTTTAACCGAAGGCACACAATTACCCCCCTAAACCTGAATACCATTCGCGCACCATATATTTAAAACAGAATGTCAGCTATGATTTCAGTTATGATTTATGCACTTGTAATTTTTTCTAGTTGAGCTAACAAAATAGACTTGTAAATGTTGGATATTATCACATCCACTTTGAAACTGACTAGTGCTCGCGACTTCGTCCACGTTATAGACAGATAAGCAATAAACATCGAATAATTAATCTTATTTATAATTACATATAAGGCGTCGCTCATTTCATTTTAGATTTTCTCACATTTTAGATTTTCTGTCTACTTTACATACAACGTGTATGCAAAATTTCATGATGATCAGTTGAGTAGTTCAGGCGTGAAAGCATAACAAACAGATATATTATCTCACTTTCGCATTTCTAATAATATGAATTATAGTTAAGATAAATGAAGAGAATTTATGAATACATCCTCGACAAATGCAACAAGATTTTGTTTGAGAGTTAAAACAGTATATAGATAAAAAAGTGCATCATTTGGGAGACTAGATCTATTTTTCTTTTCTAATGAGATTCTATACTGCTCGTTGTGTACTGTGCAAGCCCACGAGCGCGAAATAGACAAGTTACATAACAGTTGAACAGTGTCTGGCTGGCCTTATCAAGGAACTAGCATTAATCTTGGCGGAGGCTATACATCGCGAAGCCTGTTTCGGCTTATCACGCCTTGGCAGAGACATGACACCGCGCAAGTAAGGTACAGTTATACCGTCCGCAGTTTGACTACGCATAGTTCGAATTGCCGCGAGATGAACCATGCCGTTCATTTTTCACTTTTGCTGATCTCATGTTAACTACTTGTGACTCAAACCTATTTGAAATAATTAGGCGAAGAGAGATATATGATGTCATTATATAGGAAACTAGCTGTGACATGCGATTTCATCCGAAATCGGATTCATTTTTTCACTAATGCTAGGATTACGTCCTGCTCGAATTATCGCAATACAACCTTTCTTAGCCTGCCTTCTTAACAGCCTTAACGTTATGTCGAATAACCTATCTTTAAAAACCGTCCGATGCAAAAATATAACTTTTCAAACGCGACTGGTAGTTCCATAACGCGTTCAAGAAAAATATTACTTAGGTTTTTTTAAACATTTAAGTTCATTAGAGTTGATACACTTGGAACAATGCCGAGCTTCGTAAAAAGCAATAAAGATTCCAGACAAGACGTTCACTGAAATAGACTTATAATAGGCACATATGAAATTTGTTTATGTCGCTTCTGTGATGTTATTCTTTGCCAAGTCCAAGTGTACCGTTAGGTCCGATCTCCGAACTGAACCGCAATGGAACGATTGGAAGATTATCGAATCCCATCGCGCAAGGTCGCAGGTACTTACGCGATAATCACGCTCGTTACAAAAGGAATTGCTTTGCTCTTCTATCAGCGTGTTATTCTTTGATTATATTCCTTTTGTTCCTTATAATGTTTAAGAGATATTACTTTGTTGCTAAATCGGTTAATGTTGCGGGCAATGTATAAATATTAAATGCTTTAATATATTTTGTTCCTTTTTTTTAACGAAATATCATGAAGAGATTGTTACTTTTTCCAACTTTGTAATTTATTTTATTAAAATCATGCTATTCATACAATTAAAGAAATAAACGCAGGTCGAATTTTCACAATGAAAAAAACCTTGTTGCTAACTCAAGAAAAATATAGACACTTAAATAAGTAGAACTCAAGACAATGTTGTAGTTGAAAACTACAAACTATTTATTACTTTAGAAATAAATAGGTATGTATTTTTTCTACTTATTAAACATAAATATAAAATAAAGTCGCTGTCTAGATTTTGATACGGATTTCACTTATGGAAAGAGCGTTAAACGAGGAAGGTTTGTGTAAATAATTTGCAGAAAAAGTGCTTACGAGCGAAGCCGGGGGCGGGTCGCTAATGTATAATTTTTAACCAACATAAAAAAATTTAAGGCAATTATTGCGTTCCAAAAGCATGGTAGCCACCATTAAAGCGAATCTTTAGAATTTGTAAAGCCAAATATTGATTTGAAGCAATCAGAGAGTTGGAAAACGAACAAATATGAGAGGAAGCGGGGAGATCGACGCAATCAGTGTTCAGGAAGCGACAATTTGACTACAATTTCTCGACGCCCTCGCGCGTATTAGCGACGCCCTACGCGCACTACGCGGGAGAGTTGGTACATTGGTACAGTGGGCGAGGAAAGCTGAAATTTATTGTATAAATTAAATTTTTAACATAAATATTATTAATTTAATTCACTTTATTTTGATGTAAGTTAATGGGGAATAAAATATTATTAAATTGAAAATTTTGCATAACATAAGAATAACTTACACACCAAAATACTAAAATATAAAGTAATGATACGTTAATATAATGAGACGTTAACGATGAAAATTGCAAAGTGTTTAATTGATTCACCTGAAATATTATCTAACTAACTTTAGGAATTTCCCTTTGCTGTATGTAGCTTTTAATAAGAAATTATAGGGAAAATTCGTTCTTGTCTCATTCATGAACACTCATTAGAGGATACAGATGTCGACCTGTTCCACAGTTCTATAGTTAAAGCTATAGAAATATTATAACTGAAAAATTCTATCAGTAGCTCACTAAGATTTATCTAATATAAAAGATGTGTAATGTACCTAATATATTTTTATTATGTGTATGTAGTATTGATAAAATATTGCTGTTAAGTTCTGCTAAGTTGAGACCAATTATTCAAAAATATAACTATACTAATCTAATTAATTAATTATACCTGAATCTTCCTAATGAATGTTATGGTCTCGTTACATTGCTTTTCACAGTCTAGGCACTTGTAAAACACTTCCCTAAGAATAAAAACTAGTGAGTAAGGGATGTGAGAGCCCCTAGTCTTTTATTTTTAGTCCTACTAATAAAAAAAACCTGCGGCGTTGTTCGTGTAATACACAACAATCAAGTGGACCGGTCTGCCTGTCTAACGACTTTTACATTAAAAAAACCTTTAATGTATACCATTTTGTAATATAAAATATTAATACCTATTACTTATTTAATCTGGTATTAATTTCTGTCAATGGTAGCATTTAGTTCAATGACTTTATAAACGATACATTAAGCCCCTTTAATCTCGCATTAAATGTCTTACATTATATCTGAAATATTTTTTTTTATCAATAAGGCCTAATAAATAACATTCTAATGAATTACATGTATCCATGTAGTTTTTAACATAATATTTGTCGCTTTTTTGACGAACACACCGTGATATTTATCGCAGCTATTACACTCAACAACCGAGGCTTTGGGCCCGATTTTTTCAAGACATACGATTGATTTAAAATTTTCACTGTCATAAGGGTTTGGACCGAAGATCAAAATTTGTGAATTACCGATATATGCGCTTTAGCTCTGGGGTGAATACCGCCCCTTCTCTGGGGTGAAAATTGGTGAGCAAAAATCGATATAAGGATGAATTTTAAGTTAAAAATAAACTGAAATAAACCCCTAAAGCCGGCATGGGTGGTTTCTGATAGCCCCAAACCCTGTCAGCTCCAAAATTTTTATTGTTATTCATGGCACGAATCGGTCTTGAATACATTTGCTGGCAGTGTTTCCTCAATTGTTTTAAATAAGTTATAATTTATTTTTTGAGTGCATGAAACAATATACACAATACCATAAAAGTAACATTATTAATTATAAAAGAATAATTGCATGTGACTGTTTTAACAGCTTCAAATAATGTGTTTTAAAATCGTAAAATAATTTGAAGCATTAATTTAAACGCGCGTCTTTTAAACGCAGTGCGTTTTTTCAGCGTAAATATTTAACTATGAAAAATAATCACTAATTTCATGTCCTCGCGATAGTAAATTATTTATTGGAGGCATTAAAAAATAGTTATTTTTCAATGATAAAACTATAATCAGAGATTAAATTGATAATAATTATGTCGCCAGATAACATCAAAAGCTCTTTAATGTTGATAAAAGATATTATGATCACTTCCTATCAGTTAATGGATTTCTAGTCATAAATTTTTTTCCACTTATTTCCGACGTCGACATTTAATCGCAATTAATAATATCATTTAAGGCGCTATATTTAATAATGTCAGTTTTTTTCATTCATTATACAATCTCATTCGGTTTCCTTGATACTCCTTTTATAAAATAATAGTTGCTGTTCGCTCCTGTGAATCTCTCCCTTAACTTCTTCTGAACCACTCGACGTACTTTGATACAGTTGTCATTAATGAAAAAAAACGTTAGTAACATAATATGAATACGAACGCTTGAATATGTGGACATTATCTATTTAAATTTATAACAACTTATGTATAACAAACTATATTCAGGAAATGAATTATTTTGAATTTGAATTTGAATAATTTTCTGCTTTATTTTTATGCATCGACATTTTTGTAACAGGGACAAAAATTACTATAACATTAAAATTTCTCGTATTAGCCTAATTTTTAAGTACAGAAAAAATTCTGTAGTTACTTTAAAAATGTTACTTTCAAAGGAGTTTTTTTTTTTATTAGAGATGGGTTTGCTCTTGGCCAACATCCAGGTGTGTAGCGAAGATGAGGCCTATGATGGAGCGAGCTCACCCAGAAGGTGCCTATTCTCTCGAACTTTGAATAGATTCAGGTTATATGTGCTCGGAAATACAGACGCCGGCAGGGAGTTCCAAACCTTGGCAGTGCGCATTATAAAGGATGTTTTAAAGCGCATGGTCCGAAATAGAGGGATATCGACAAGATGAGGATGGTAACCAGCCGTATGTCTGTATGTCCGATGGAAGAAAGGGGAAGGCGGTATGAGTTCATGCAGCTCCTGAGCACACTCTCCGAAGTACATCTTATAAAAGACACATAGACTGGCAATTTTGCGTCTATGTGCCAGGCTCTGCATCTTAGTTTTTAAAAACGTACTGTCGCCAATGAGTCTCCTAGCTCTGCGTTCCACTGAGTCGAGTGCGGCAAGTTGGTATTTGGCTGAACCATCCCAAAGGTGGGAGCAATACTCCATGCAAGATCGAACTTGCGCCTTATATAAAGAAAGGAGCTGTCCAGGCGTAAAGTATCGCTTCACCCTATTTAAGATGCCCAGCTTTTTGGCTGCTGTTTGGGCTTTGGACTCGATAGAGGTGCCGAATTATTTATTTATTTATTATTTATTCATTATCATTTATTTAATGACAATGACTTCTTTCTTCTGTAAGTAATCAAGGCCATCATTTTTCTTCCAAACCCCTCATCTATACCCCTTATCTATCTATCTCATAAAATAAAATTAGTTAAAGTTAAGTTTATGTTGTGTATAAATGTGTGTGTACTAACTATAGATTTTGTAAGATGTATACTAACACTTTGGGTCCAAGTAACCCGAATAAATAACTTTATTATTATTATTATACTACTTAATATTAAAAGCTGAAGAGTTTGTTTGGTTGGTTCGAATTGAATTTTTTTTCTTGTGTTGGATAGTCCATTTATCTTCCATTTTAATGCTTTTTTAGGCTATATAACATTTTGAACGTGGAAGAAGTCGCGGGCAACAGCTAGTTGATTATATTGGAGTTACTAAAGCGCCTTAACCAAATAGAGGTATAATCAATATAAATTACATTTTTATTTCTAAATTCATTAATTATATGTCTAAGTATGTCTTAAATACTTTGTTGGTCCAACCAAACCTTTCTCAATCCTTATTTCTGTATATTTTCATCAAAATTGAACCTTATGTCCGTTTGTTATACAGTCCATTATACCTCTAAACAATAAGCAAACAGTGTGCCATTCATCTACTAATGACTTCATTAGATAATAAATAAAATAATTCGATTCACTTTAGAGAAGAGATCGCGTGCGACCACTCGTTCATGACAAGACTACATTATGACTTGGCGTGATTACTCCAACAGTATTATATTCTAAACGGCATGATATTAATCCATTCTATTACTTTCTAGGTCAAAACAGATGGGTTGGAAATTAATTGAATTTGTTATTCTGAATTGTATAATGAAGATTTAGGTCACATCAAATATTAGTTAATCAAGTTTATTAACTAGCTTTGATCTGCTACTTCGCTCGCATCTCTCGGGAGCAATATTATTTCTGTATGCTGAGCCACGGTTATACAGCGTGGGGTGTGCTACGCTCCCTGCCGGTTACTCGGCGTACCCGAGGTGGAGGTGCGCCGATCATCTTGGGGGACCTCACAACGGGCGGTAAATTGCGGGGCGCGCTGTTATTATTAAAATTTAATATAAGCAGCGAGATCAGCAAGTTTGTTTAATACGGTTATTAGTATAAAGAGGCCATACGTGACTGACTCGCTATGGCCGGTAGCGCGCGTCCGTGTAACACCGGGCGCAGTCTGAGAGGATGCCGTTTGTAAAACGCGTCCGCGTCGTTAGTAGCAACTCGATTATCATAGGTCAGCACCGCAGGCGCCGCGTTCCAAATATTTATTTAATATTTTCGCTTAGAGCGTACTTTTTTATTTATAAAATTATAAATTTTATTGCACGTTCCGTTATATTTTTGTGAATATGCCAATAGATCACCTACCTAACATGAATAAAAATAATGTAACAGCAATAATAACCTGATAATGTAAGAAAAGTATGCATTAAATGCATAGGCGATAAAATATAAGAACTGCTTTATAAAATAAGACTGGCGTTTTCCTTTTTTTTTATTGGAATCATCGAAATTTTGACTTTTTTCGCAGCCGTTATGGAGAAACGATAGTGTGGGGACCACTCGCGGAGGGTTTGTACGTTTGCCTAGTCTTTGGCGCCCTTGTATAATATTCTGTATTATCAGTTGTAAAATATTTTATCTACATGATGGCTACCGTGATGGTGGCCTCTAAGCGTGACATCAAAAAGAAGGAATAAAAGTATGCTGCCGACCTTGAGTTGGAAAATCTCCTGTCAAAGTCCTCAAGCTGGAATTTCTTATTGAATAAGACACTTATCGAAATATGTTTTACAGCGCACACGCTGTTCTCACGGTATTTCTGTTGCTTTTAAACAGAAGCTGAACTAAGGGGAATGCGAGTGCACTGCAGATCTTCATAGGAAAAAGAATTAAGAACAAAGAGGGGATAGGAAAATGGTGTTTGGAATCCCTTATTGTTGACTTTATAACTAACAGCGCATACGTTGTTCTTATATGGTGTTTTTCTATAAGGACGTGGTTGCTGCCTCTAGACGGGCTGTTCAATTTATGACTGCGGAACGTAATATGCCTGCCTGTCTTGCTACTCCTTAATCTGTAAATAACTATTGCAATTTTTAATTGTTTTTTTTTTTAATTTATTTATTTATATTAGGTTGAAGTTATTTTGAGGTATATAATTTGTTTTCTTTTTAACTAGTTTTTCCAAATTTTAAAAAATCGAACATAAATTGTCCTAGTTTTATTATAGTTTTGTTTGTAACTCAGCAATACAACACCCACCATTGAGAGTAAAATAAAGAAAGAATACTCCTTAACAGAAATGCTGCAAAGTTATACTTTAACTTACGCTATTTTTCATAATCAAAAATCATAATGATTGAGATTTTCTTGATAAAGTTGTTTACCTCGAATGCCGAGTACCTGAAACAATTATAACATAAGATTGTCATATCAAAAGCAAAGGCGCCTTATATCTAATATTTTGTATATATTATTTAAGTATATATATTTGTATATATGTATATATTTTATATTGTGGTAGATATGAAGTAATATTAGAAATGCTGAAGTTTGTGAAGATTGATGAATGGATATTCATAGAAAGTCTAGTGGACGCACTTTGATGAAACTTTACAGTAATATAGATTAATAATACTTGAAGCAATAACAAAGTAGATTATAATTTATTCACGTACTGAGACCAAGTCGTGGACAAAAGCTAGTATTATTAATAATATTTTTATCACCTGATACATATAAGAGTTACTTTTTTAGTTCTAATTTTAGGTTATATATTTTCATTGTTGGTTTTAATTAAAAATGGAATAAATAATAACTATTAATAGCGCGCGAGTTGAATGCAGTCAGGGTCTGAGGTGAAGGGCAGGAGCACCTCCCCCCGCCGCGTCTCGCACGCCTGTAGTGTAGTGATGTGCGTGCTGTCCTCGACAACTATCATACGCTTACTGTATTATCGCGATAATATTCAAGTTGCAGCTGCGTGTTATTTTTGTTTTTAACTATGTCTGATCCGAGTCAATTAATTTCTGTTACAAAAAAACGAGTTTTTATTCATCGCCAAGCACGGGAAATGGCGAAAAATGTTCCCGAAAAAATAAATGCCAAAAAAAATGGGGCCATGAAGGGCCTTTTACAAGTGGCGCGCAACGTGAGGCATCGAAGACCTTTTACATTGTTTTATTTCTAAACTTAAAACAATGTTGAAGTTTATCGACATATTGTCATCATTAATTCTAATTAGGTCAATTTCAGATTTATAATGTCAAATTTCAGAAAAATGCATTGTTCTACAACACATAAATATATTTTCAGGGTTTTCAAGGTACGATTTTATTATTTTAAAAGTACACTAACACTTAAGGCTATTAAAGATGTCACAGCGGAAGGAATTGTCATTCCGTTCTTTATCTTTGTTAAACTCGCAGAATAAACTACCTCAAGTGATAATCCTCAAGAGATATTCGTGTACGCACTCGTAATCGTAAAACCAACAACCGTTAGGGATGAAAGGTTCGTGAGTGGATGGCATGTACCGGTAAAAGCGGAGATGGGCAGATCATCATGATAACGTCGCAATTATTTGTTGTGGCGACATTTTGTTTGAGCAGCAGTGAACATCTGTGCACTGGTAATGCAAATTGAAGGATATATCCTTTAAAATTAAGTATATCCCACTAAAAATATAAAATGAAAAAATGCCAAGACTCGCAACGCAGTTCTTTAACTACAAAAAGTTGCGAGATGTCAAGTCCAAATCAACCAAGTCTGTGTTATTTTAGGTAGTGTCTATGAAAGCACATATTCAACAACTTTGTTAATAACATATTATCTAATCAATTACATATAAAAGTTTATCATATGACCATAACGTCATTAGACACCTAATGACTTGGTAGCCTTTTTGTTTACCATTTGAGGGCTTATTTTCACTTGAGACGCTATTTGGTAATAACCTTTTGGTACATCCTTTGAAATGGTTTTGGTTTTCGAAAGTCTAAAAATAAAAATTTAAATCCCATTCTTTTACCTGTTATTTACGGTTTGCCATTAAAAAGAATCGCACATAATCAGTGGTCTACCTTTGTGAGGTACACCTACCACTGTCCACACATATGGTCAGGGTCATCCGTGAATCGACCCGTCTTGTATGTAAATTAACTGAAATTGTCTCCTTGCACGAGGCTTGTGGGATATGCATATATTAGAATGCACAATATTGTTACACAATAAAATTTGTTATGTACCGTTAGTGAATTAGATATTTTATTGGTTTCATCAAAGAGAAAAATGGAATTACAGAATAACCGAACGCCAATTTTATTTTAACATTAAAATTCTATAGCGTAATCCCTAATATTAGTGGCTAAATATTATTATTATTATTATTTGTTTTGTATTGACAATTTCATTATTCGATTTTTACAAAAAAATCAAAACATCGTAACGAAATATTAGCGCTATGTCTTAAGGGGTTCCGGATTCGATTCCCAGCAAGGCCAACTTGGGAAAATGAATTTCTTTTCAAAGTTAGTTTGGATTCTGCATAACTCACTGATTAAGGTAGCCCGTCTGGCGGCAGTAATCACCTCCTTACAGAAGACCACCTCGAAATAGCTGCACAACATACTTTTGTGTTTCAGTGAGTGAGTTTCCTTCCTATCCTTTCCTAATCTTTTATCCTTTATTCTACTAAGATTACTTAAGCTTTTTGTGTTATAGGCGACGTTAGCCACCTAGCATTAAGCGATAAAAAAGTAGCCAAACAAAAACTATTAAAAAGAAATGATGCTCCTTAAGACGAAGTGCTAAGAACATAAAATTAATTATTCATAGAAACGGGACTATATTTTATATATATAAATATATACAGGGTGGAAAAATAAGTCGGGCCCTGGAGGGAAACTACCTTAAATCTTTAAGTTGGCTTATTTTACATAGAGGAAACATTCCTTTATTTAAAAAAAAAAAACAAAACTGCATTCAAAGATTTTCTAAAACTCGCTTGGCTCGCCCGGGACTCGAACCAACTAAAATTAAAAAAACAAACACACGCTATTTTATTATACTAATCGATAGGATTATTATTCAGGATAAAATTTCTATGAGGATAAAAATGAGCTAGCTTAAAGATTTAAGGTAGTTTCCCTCCAGGGCCTGACTTATTTTTCCACCCTGTATATGGCCAGTATTTTCCTGACTTTTATAAAACTGGTCAATTATACAAATGGGATATCTTAAATAAAAAAAATAATTGAAAAATCATTTAAATCGAAATAATATTGCAAGAAACCACCACGGACACGTGGGAAACGTCCGCTGAATGATTTAGAGAGCAAGCACCGTAATAGAGGCGGCGTTATATAAATCGTTTAAGAGTTAGGATGGCTACACATGAGTATTTTAAACGAAACACATGACTTGTTCGGTGATGCTATTTCGATGATGGCATCAAGTCGTTAGTCAGCCTTTTTGCTGATAGTTACTATAAAAAATGTATACAGGAAAATGCATTTAATCTGATACCCAAAACCTTCTTTAGGGTAATTAATGCTTTGTTGTTATAATAGAAGAAATATGAACTGGACAGGTCTGTCTATTTGCTGCTTTAATGATTTACATTAATCAAACTGTGTTGGTCAGGGGTTTCTACTACGGTACGCAGCCATCCCGAAGAACTCCTTCCTAAAAAAAATCTTATTTAATTTTTTTCTACAAAGATTAGGTAATATTTGAAAGTCTCGAGTCTAGAACAATATTATGTGTCTAGTTCACCTCACCATGTTCCGGAATCACGTTTTGGGAAACGCTACGTCGGACCACATTCTATTAGGAAGTTTGCCAACATTTTAAAGCGCGATTTTATTATCGTAGATAGTGGATATAGGTTCTTTGATAGTCGTGTGAGGGGTATTGTAGCAGTGGACGTCTGTTAGCTGCTGTCATTTATGAATTAATTGTAATCACACTTTATTACTGTTAAAAAGACGTGGCCTAATTTAATGAATATTTCTTTATTTTTGTGTGTAGAATCTTTTTTTTTAATGGTACAAATTGTATCAAATTGTGTTAATCTTTTTAAAATCTGCTTTCTTTATTGTATAGAAGCCTTTTACGAAAATATACGATTTTTATTGTACTCTAAAAGGTCTTTTATTAATTTTATTTAATTGTCAACCTGTCCGCACTACACAGCAAAAAAAAAGGTAACACTATATTCAAGAAGAAAACACTTTATTTAATATAATACAAGGCAGCGGTAACGATCTATTAGCATTTTTTTTTAAATTTGCTGTTTTGTGTTATTTCCTGAAGAACGTGGGACAATGATTTTTGTCTAAAATTTTATTAGATTTTTTTTATATTATTAAGAGTGGCAGGCAGGCTGACGGTCCTCCTGATAGTAGGTGGTCAACGTCGCCTAAGGACACAAGCGCAACACCAGAGAGGTTACAAAATATGCGCTGTAAGAATTTGTTTACTGTACGCTTGAAGTAGCCCATATTGTAGCTAGATTGAAACACTTCAGAAGGAAGATTGTTCTAAAATTCGTGGGATAAAGTTTCTACTCATCCAAACCGAAATAAATTCTACCAGAGGCGAACAGTAATAGAGGAGAGGCAATTTAATAATTTACATATAATAATACTTTGCCATCGTAAGTAGCGACTAAAGAAAAAAAAAACTTGACACTTTCAAGTGTATTACGTGTCCGCGGAGGAAGTTAGTGTTCAGTCAGCTTAGCTATGAAATTATTAGCAATTCCCCGCATCACGCCTGAGTGTAAATGTACCCGGTGGCTATCACATACCTACCTGCGTAGTATTGGTTAGTTAGCTGCAAATATACTTCGAGGAATTCAACACAACTATGTATAACTTGGTTGAAAAGTTATCACATTTATGCGAAAATAATAGAAAATACTTTTGGGGTCAATATGAAAAAAAATTTTTTTTGTGTATTTTCACAAATTTATTTTACTCTGAATAAAAGTCTTATGGAACCTTCATGGAAATCATATTTCTCTTGTTTAAAAATATAAAACATTATGCCTAACATTATAAAATTATGCCTGCAACCAACCAACGGTGGTTGGTTTATATACATAATTATGTAAAAATATATAAAACATTAATCGGACGAACTCTGCATCAAAATATTTTTGGACTACATCCATATTTCATTGTGTAATGTAAACAGTGCGGTTTCGCAAAAGATGAAATATAACTACTTTGAAATTACATACTCAAATGAAACTAGCAATTACTTTACTTTTGAAGATTGCGCTTGTATGTAAACTTCGCTTCGGTTCGCACAAATTAATAAAAATAAATAGCTATGCTAACATCAGCGTTTAAGAAGATTGCTTAGAATACCATTTAGCAAATACCAACCTTTTGCTTTGTCCTAACTGGCATAGTATACATACTAGCAAGCCTAACATTAAGTAAACCGCCAGCCTATCTGCCTGCCTTTATCATAAAAAGAGCACGTGTGCTGTTGAGTTGCAGTGCATGAGTTAAGAAATACCGGAGCTTATTCTTCTGTTTTCTGTCCACCATTACGTAGACCATAAGCATATCTGCCACCCTTTTAATAAAAACACCACTTGTGCTGTTATATAACGTGAATACCAGAGCCTATAGCTCTCCTAATTGGAATATTTGGGCACTCGCGTGCCTAAAGACGGGAAAGGTACCATCTAGTGTACCACCAGTCTGTCTGCTATCAATAATTGCAAAAAATGTTTTACTGATAAATCAGTAATCTCATAAATCAGATCATATCTCATACTTTACTTGTTATAGATGACGCACTAAGTAGCGAATAAAGACATGAACAAATGTATAAGTATATATATATGAAATCTGATATATTCTAGAAAACCGGGAGCCAATAAAAAGCGGCAAACCGTAGTGCGACCTCAATAGACATAAACAGTATGGACCGCTCATGCTTGCTACTTGTTCTATAGGACTTCGCATGGCCGCGACTGGACGCGGCCCGACAGAGGTATTTTAAGTGAAATGGCATTCCAACGGGGGATACAGTCAACTTAGTGCACTTAATGTCGAATTGCTCGTAGGTATATGTACTTTAAACTAAAAAATAAAAATACGCTTTTTCTCGTTTGTTATGAGGCATTAAGGCCGTCGTTAAAATAAACACTTCTCGCTGTGTTGTGCGGTGAGCATTATCGCAATTATTTTTTTTTAAAAGTAGTTTTTATTTATGATTGTAAATCTGAAATCTACTTTTATGTGGTTTAGAAATTTTATAAATTGTATTTTAATGACAATATTTTAGACTAGCCAGAGCTCCGATATAAGATACGAAACACAGGTAATATAAATATAATATTTAAAAGCGTTTCACAATTTTTTTATAGCAGCTGAGATTCTCATTCTTTTTATACATAATCCAGCAACCCGCCTCGGCTTCGTTGATCGCTGTTTCCATTAGTGAAAACTGAAAACCGTATCAAAATCTATTAGATGATTTAGAAGAAGCTAACTGAGAAACAAGTAGTCAGACAGCGTGATTTTATAATATGTATGTATATATAGAAGTAATAAAAAAATCTATATGTCTAATTCAAGTAGTGTATGTTGAAAATACTGTTATGAATGCTATTGCATTATGTTCACTTGCATATAATAGTTTACGAAATTGCTCATTATATCCTAACAACAGTTACAAGTGAGTAGGAAGCCCAATTAAGATATAACAGCACATAAAATATGTAATTTAAGGTAAGTACATTAGTTAACCACTCCAGCGTCGATACGCGTGGTGATGCAGAATTATTGCTAATACACCGTGCCGATATTAATTGCGGAGCAAGTCCGCTACCGGTCACATATCATTTTAATCCGTTAACTTCGCACTGATTGAAGTAAGCATGAAGCATTTAATGTTAGTGTGGCACGAATGCTATTTTATTTCTTTAATTAAACACTAATAAGCACAAATACTTTCAATCGGTCAATAAGTGTAGTCAATCAGCTGTTGTACGCGACTTCGTTCGTGAAACTTTATAAAATACTAGCTGGTGCCCACGACTTCGTCCGCGTTGAAAAATATTAAGTAGCCTATCCTGTGCCCCGTACGTCCAAATGTTTATCTACCAAGTTTCATGAAAATCAGTTAATTCGTTTCAGTTATGGAGGAACATACATACATACCTACACTTACAGATTTATTATTAGTATTATGTTACTCGCTGATATAGTAGCTTTCTATGGTTGAATGAACTTTTAAAATCGGTTCAGTAGTTTTTTGAGTTTATTCATTACAAGTATACAAATCTTCTCTTTTTATAATATTAAGTATAGATAGCCTATGTTACTCCCTGATAATGTAGCTTTCTATAGATGAGGAAATTTTAAAATCAGTCCGATACCTTTTGAGTTTATTCATTACACAAAAATACAATAACACAAATATTTTCTCTATACTACTACTATATCTACTTACTACTCAGTAATTAAAAATTTAGAATAAAATTTATTTTTATTATTTGATTAATTTTATTTATGCTAATTTACAAAATCGGATCATTCAGATGTAATGCCATTTTTGAATAAGGTAACCCAATTTCTTTCGAATTCGAAATTCCTTCTTCTTAGAAAAATAGACATAAAATAAGGAACTCGTAATATACCTATATATAGGCACTAAGCTTACGAGCATTAACTAGATAACTGTCCGTTGCTCCATTGACCGTCACAGAACGTATTTATTGAAATTGAGCTGTCTATTTTATAAGCGAAAGCGATTATTTAATTACTTTTTCTGTCTCCCGCTACAAGTGAATATTAGTCAAGCATAAGTCAATAAATTATAATTAGTTAACATTGAAAAGTTAAAAAAATAACAATGAACAATAAAAAGATACTTTGTTATTATGGAGGAGTGATAACGAAGATCTTGTGCTCTTGTTGACATTGTTGCTCTGCACATTATTTCTACATCGATTTGTGTTACCTATTCTCCAAGCATTCAACACAAATTTTGAAAATATGTAAAGTCAACATACTTGCAAAAGTTACATGTGGGCTTATGGCTGGTAGGTACAATAATAACAAGACAAAATTATGGGATAGCTTCATATTGTTTAAAACGCAAATGGTCTATTATAGCAACTCGTCTAAAATCATTTAATCTAATGTTGTTTTTACCAAGACGTCTTAATTGTATTTGTTTTCTGTTGTAACTCCTCTAATTTGTAGTGTGTCTAAATATATACAATGTCAAAAGTACAAGTCGCCTTTATTTGTCGCTGATCGCTTATGATTTAAACCAAGATCATTAAGGCACATCTTTTTGCCGGCGCTACGCATGCGGTAATTTTGTTGTGAAGTTCATTTGATGGACGTATTTGCGTTTAGAGGTCACTAGGAGACTTAGCGGGTTTATACCTTATATTCTACATTCGTAGCTTATATTGTATAATATTAACCGGATCCTTTTGTGTGCCTACTTCAAATACGTGTCTCCAAGGAGCGGTTTCCTTAGCAATATCGATTTAGACAATCTTCCTCAATAAGTGGGGTCTTATTACGAACATCTTAATTAATAGGTATTAGAATGAGCTTAAAGCTATTTTTGTAACAGAAGGTTGTAAGGTTTGTAACAGATGGCACTTTTCTTGCTCAAATGAAGAGCCTAATCATGTGGAATTATGTACCGATGCAGACATCTACACAATGTACAAATAAACTTACAACTTACTTTACTTTCTCTATCTCTATCTCTCTCTTATAATAGTATTTATAACACCCTATAAAATTCGCTGTCTTTACTACTAGTATAAATAAGGAGATTAGACATACAATTTATCAATGGAATATGCAGGTTTAATTAATTAAATCGTGTATATAAATATAACGTGGTGGCACAGTTAGTGTTTATTTAACGTAATCTTCGTTCATTTGTATTTTTATAATGGTGGACTAACACCATTAAAACATACATCCAAGCTATATTTTTTTTAAATAACAATTAGTTTTAATGACAATGTAATGAAAATGTGTGAGCTCTCATCAATGAAATTTTTCACGTACGAGTGGTAAAAAACTTTAAGTTGCCTTTATATCCACTCTACGATCAAGTGTACCGTCTGCTACTCCATAAAACCGCTGCGAATACTCATCAAAAACGAAACACAAAGTACCTGGTTCTTGCATAACCGGGATAACACGTACGCGGTGTTGGATCGCGCCTTGTCAAGGACCTTTGACAAAGTAATGACGACGTGCAGACAAAGGACTCCCCTGCCTCCCGCCCTATCCCCCTCCCCCCTCCCCCCTGTGACGTACTTGTCTCCCTCGCGAGCTACGAAACCACGCCGCCGGTGTCTAATGTCTATGGCAGGTCGTATTGTTATGGTTCCGAAGAATGTGTAGACATTTTTTGTTGTTTGTTTTCCCGTCTATTTATTTATTTTGTTTGAACATAAACCCTACAGCAAAACAAAATAACGTACAATAGACACAGTATTACTACTTAGATTGCCAATTACAGGGTGTCATTGTGTAGGACTTAAAAAACTTTAATGTTAAGTTTAAGTCATTTCCGAAATTTTAAGGGTAAGTTGTTCATAACGTTAGATATCCCTACTAATACTAATTATATTTTGATGTAGGCATATTAATAAATTTACAAGTTATACAATTGTAAATTAACGTGTGAATCATTTTAGGGTGTAATTCTGCATTGTGAAGGGGAAAATAGTTTGATTGGGAGACTTATGATTTTTTTAAGACACATTTGGGAAATAGTCCAGACAAAAATAGAATCGATTATAGACAAGGTTTTATTTGCATCTACTTTTAATTAATTTTAGCAGTAATTAATTACCATTTTTAACAGATATGTACAAAATTATTTATTAATTATTATTATGAATTATTATTATGAAATTATTTATATTTCATAATAATAATTAACAACAAATTAGTTCTGAAAGTTTAATACATTCTGCAAACGCATCCGCGGGCAACGTTTACTGGCCAATTTCGAATAAAAGGTATGATAGTTCCATATTCCATATATAAAATAATAGAAAAAAGTATTCGCCGCGAGGTTGTAATATAATCGGTAATACCGCCTTTTAGTAGGCTGAGATTACTGTTTAAAAAATGACATGCAATTTACTTGTCCGCGGTGACAGACTGATTTCCCTCGTCAAAAAAAAAAGCAATGAAAATCGTATCTTTGACAAAGTGAGTGTGTAATGGGTAAAAAAAATTGACAATTACTTGCACTGGTTGCATTAGGTGAGCCAAACTTTAAATCAATATTAACCTAACAGGAATAGGTGCTATTATATTATATAAATGAGAGCAAATAATATGTCATGGCAATTGGGATGTCTTGTCGTCACTACGAATACTAACGATGTCATAAAAGTCAACTCCCGAGGTTAGGGTCCTAGGTTGGTGATATAGATCCCCCCCTAGGTGGGCCATGACCTTGTCGTGGTGGGGGGGGGGGGCTTACCCTCGCCAGTTCTTGGCGGTGGGACCAAGAAGGCCCACACCGGTGTGCTCCGAGCGGGCTCCGTTCAGCGGAGCTCGTGGCGGAGCACACAGTTGAGGTTCCCCTGGCAGCTTGCTGCCAGGGTTTTTACGGAGTTCAGGGGAACAGGGAGGCACTTAGGGTGGCCCCTGGTCCCCTGCTCTTGTTGGTGGTAGGGCGGAACTTGTTCCGCCCTCATTGGCGTTCTCCTGGCGACAGGGACGGGATTGGTATCTCTCCCTCTGCCTTCTCGCCTCTGTCGCCAGGGGTTTTTTTTTGTTGTTTATATTTTTAGTTGGAGTTCAGGGGAACAGGGAGGCACTTAGGGTGGCCCCTGGTCCCCTGCTCTTGTTGGTGGTAGGGCGGAACTTGTTCCGCCCTCATTGGCGTTCTCCTGGCGACAGGGACGGGATTGGTATCTCTCCCTCTGCCTTCTCGCCTCTGTCGCCAGGGGTTTTTTTTTTGTTGTTTATATTTTTAGTTGGAGTTCAGGGGAACAGGGAGGCCATGGAGGGTGGTCCCTGGTCCCCTGCTCTAGTTGGCGGTCGAGCGGGACTTGTCCCGCCCACTTTGGCGGTGGGGGAGCCAATGGACATTGCGGTGTCCATTGAGTCTCCCATTAATATCTGTAGACGGCCGGGCAGGAGAAGGCGGGCACCAGCCCGTTTTCAAATATCCTAGGGGACCTGCGCACACAGTTGCTAGCTGTGTGTGCCTGCACGGGTCCCCTCCGTCTGGAGGGACACCCGAGCAATCCCCCCCGTTGGCGTTAGCCTAGCCAGCAATGGCTAGGCAGCCCGAGGGGGGTGGGTCGGAGCAGTTGGTTCGCCAGAGCCCGTCCACCCCCCACTCACGGGCAAGGAGACACCGGGGAGTTTTAGTGGGTAGGGGCCAGTTCCGCCTGCTACGTGAGCAACGCGGAGTATGCTGGTCGACCCCCACATACCCCTGTCGCCTAGCAAGCGGCAGGGGATCAATAAAAGGATTTCTCCTCGACAAAAAAAAAAAGGTTGGTGATATAGATACTTGGAAGGCGATTTGCAATTAAAATTTATAAGCATAATTTATGGACATATTTCTCACCATCAAGTTCAAACCACTTGTTACAACCTCCAAGAATTTTAAGTGCATTAGAAACTTTATTTTATTCCTAATCCCCATGTAGATTTTACTTGTGTGTCGACAATTTGTTTAGCGGTGGCCATTGGCTGCTTATTGCTAGTTATAACCAACTATTATCCAAAATATATACGATCTGATTAGTCTAATGAGATCGTGTTATTCGAGATTTAACAAACACTCTGTGGTCTTACTAAACTTAGGAGTAAGAATGATGTAGATAATTTATATCAATCAATGAAGCAAAAAATAAAAAAGTTATATCAACAATATGTAAATAAATTCTTGCAAGTATTGCGAAGCTTCTCAATCTATTCCTATGTTTAGCGATGGCTGTATGGATAGGTTAGCGTCGTAATTTGGGCAGCCCACTGTAGTAACCACTCCTTTGTAAAATAAGACCGTGAAACAGCATTTCTGTTGATTGCGTTTTGGTGGGTGAGCAAAAGAGTTCCTCAATGCCCCCTTTTGTTTTATTTTATCAGAGTAACATAGCGTGGCAGCTGGATGCAGTTCCAACTTTATCACTAGCGTTACTCGTATCTAAGGGGATGGCTGATAAACCGTGGTTTATCAGTAGATAGGTAGAATTTCTTCAAATATAAACTACTCTCGCGTCAGCGTTAGAACAATTATTATTTTTAATCTACATATGAAATCCAAAAAGACTCGGAAAAACTCGAATCTCATGTCGAACCTGAGTTTGTAGTGGCAATCGAGCTTTCTAACCAACTAGTCCATTTAGAATTATAGAGCAATTCAATCATTTCTGAAGTTTTTTTTAATTTTTTTTTTCTTGTAAATAAAGATTACCTGTATGACTAGACTGTATACCTAGTTGTATGACAGTAATTTCTTCGCAACCGGTCTTCTATTACTCTATAAGTTGCTTTAATTCCTGTTGCAGTTTTTGCGTGAGGAATTGCTCGCGTGAAGGATGTAACAGCTGCGGGCGTTGAAATGAAATACAAACAAATGGATGGAAGCTGCGTAGCCTGGGGCGCGCGAAGGATCAGTGCGTCTGCAACTGTATTATTACTAGTAATTTGGAAATTGAAAGAGCAATTAAAAAAAAATGCAACCTTCTTACAATATAACGTTAAGCAGGTGGACGTAAATTTTTTAAGATAATTACATTTTATCTTTTGACAACACCCCTTTTTCTTAGATGTTAAAACATTTATTCGATCTTTATTGCTTATATATTGTTGTGCCGATCTACATGAAAAAAATTCATGTAGATCGGTTTGAGTAGTTAAGGCGTGAAATTAACATATCACTGCATATATAATATTAGTTAATATCTCTAGTTAATGTATCCAATAAATGTAATTCCAAAAGGATTCTAAATATTTCTAGATTATAATGCGACAAAATCAAAAAAGAGCAATTTGTAGGTGGCCAGTTCTAAATATCTGCAAGTTTGAATCAGTCATTGGTTCTTATTTGTCCCCTGAAAACTTTTACATAAAATAAAAATTAATCCATTTGGCACCAAAACAAAAGTAGAAAATGGTGTTACTAAGGTAGAGGACTAGACTAATCTAGACTGACACTAGACTAATCTGCGCCGTAAATAGCGCTGGCTTTCAACTCATCTTCTGGATAAAAACTCAAAACAGAGGTAGAATTAGAACTATGTTTTCTCTTTTAATGCCTTTCCGATATAGACGATAATCATCATCGTCTATAAAAGATAAATAAATAAAATACCAAATTTATATTTTAATACATATAGTGCTTGATTTTAAATGAAATACTCTATCGGACTACTTCAACATTTTTTCTGTTCCTATTCTAGTAGAAACAGAAAAAATGTTCTTATGTATGTATTACAATATACAATAGGTTACAATAGATGAGTCAAAACATGAAACTTTATCTTTCAATTGCTCTTTTCCATGTAGTTCCACTAGTTTTGTTCTGGAACTAAAAAGAAATCAGTTTCACATAATTCTATTGATTGAACAAAATGAAATTTCCTGATTCTTCTTCATCCGATGAATGGGAACAACAAGAACTTGTATCATCTTTTTAATCGGACTAAGCATAAGTTTTGCTTTTTATTAATGCGTGTAGTCTTGCTTGTACTTTTCGTTGTACCTTTAGTTGGTATAGGTTTACTCTTAGATTTACTACACAAGCACTTTACGTATGTGTTCGCCTGTAGGTGATTCTAGGCAGGACTCATGGTCACAAGATTAAATGATTATTCATCAATACTAATAATAAATCTGTAAGTGTAGGTATTGTATGTATGTTCCTCCATAACTCAAACGAATTAACTGATTTTTATGAAACTTGGTAGATAAACATTTAGACGTACAGGACACAGGATAGGCTACTTTTTTCTTTTTGAAAGGGGACGAAGTAGGGGGCGCCAGGTAGTCCGTTACTAAATTAATACACAATAAAAAAAGGGTCCGAATTAAAAAAAAAAAACATATCGGTGCATAAAATGCAAGAGTTCAACCAAGCTATAATTCCATCCAATTATTTGACTGCAGAAATGTTAGTGTCGTTTGAATATGTCTCGAGAGTATTGTCACGATAGTTGGCATCCCTTTCGTGTCGTGTAAAGCTATGTAAAGTTTACAACTGGTAATAGGGGCACTGGCCTGTCCCGTTTGTAATGGAAAGCACGAACTATGCGGGGAATTTTTAAGCACTGCTCACACTTGCAGTTTTTAAAGCGACAATTTTTTATTGTTTCATTTGAAATTTCACTTTATAAATGTTATCTAACTATACAAATCAATACTAATAATAAATCTGTAAGGGTCGGTCATGGAGTAAGTTACTTTGTTTTCAGAGATATCGTGTTTATAGGCTCTTAGACATGATACTGAAACTAAATTGACGATTTTTAGAATTTTTTTCTGTTTGTATGTATGTATGTATGTTCCTCCATAACTCTTAAACGAATTAACTGATTTTCATGAAACTTGGTAGATAAACATTTGGACGTACGGGACACAGGATAGGCTACTTAATATTTTTCAACGCGGATGAAGTCGCGGGTACCAGCTAGTTATAAAATAAATTTGCTCTCCGTATCTGTTTGATTCTCCGCTAACTTCTTTTAAACTACCCAACGGATTTTGCTACGGTTTTTACTAATAGAAAGAGTAATAAATGAGGAAAGTTTATGTATATAATTTGTAAAAAAAATTGACCCGTGCTAAGCCGGAAGCGGTATAAATAAATTATTTATTTACGATGGCGATAGAAAATAAAAGCTTTTTTCATATTTTATCTCTACTTATGTTTAAATTTTTAATTTACTTACTTAATATAGGTAAAGTAGCCTGTTTAATATCGTTCTCCAGGATTTTCTGTTACTATCCAACATTGACAGTGCATCACGCCATCAAGTTTACTGACGAAGAACTAACTTTTAAATAGATGAAAGGGATACCATCACAAAATTGTAGACAAAAAACTTGGTTGATAATTTATTTAAAAAAAGTGTTTACTGGAGTTTACTCCTTACGAACGATTATAAAATACATAGATTAGTAAATGAGGGTAAATTAATGCATTTTGTTAGCTTTATTAGTTTGTTAATTTTCTCAATACACAAATAAATATCAATGGATATAAATATAAATATATAATATGTATTTTATTATATTAATATGTATTGAAGCATATTGTAGCCTGTAATGCGTAACGTGTGACATGTGACATTTGATTTTACTCCCATAAATTTTCATACCCCGGACTTATATATGATAATCGATTCTTAAGGAGTAAACTCCAAAAAAACGGCGTTTATTTACAGCAGTGTGAGTGATTCTTTAAATTTTATCTATGTCCGCCAGTAGCCCGCGGCGTTTGACCGGATGGCAATTTTCTATTGTGATATGTGCTGACTTTTGCCGTTAACTGTACGAAATGCACACAGTAAAAGGAACACTCGAACACAACCCAAATGTTAGGAAACTGGCACTCCAGCATTTAATGTTTTAAAATATTATTTTTGAATCCCACTTGAAATAATTTTATTAATATTTAACTTTTTTGATTTTATGTTTTACTTTCACTAACTTTGCAATTGGTTCTCAAGATCACGACCTCGGGACAAATTAAACACACAATATTTATAGATTTCATAACAAAATTTGTTTAATGTTGTTTACTAAACTTCCAGAAATTTTCCGGGTGGAGTGCAAAGAAAAACTATTTTCGAAACTGATCTTATTAAGAAATACAAAATGGAAACAAAGTACAAATAACAAGTGAAGATCGAATAAGAATCCATTCAAATTTATAAATCAGTTGAAATATATCAGTGTCTATAAAAAATAAACCTTTAAATTTAAACTGGTCCCAAAAACAATTTCGACATTCATCTATTATACCTGCTGAATCAATAATCCAAAACAAGTCGCCACATTTAGACATGTATGATAAGCATTAAATAATGATATTGCAATACGTATAAAATGAGCAACTGCAATACATGCAACAGGTCATACTAGATTGTAATGACGTTCTCAAAGTGGTCACTTGAATATGGATAAGTAATTGATACAACGACATCCACCAATTGGGACTTATAAGGAAAACGTCTCCGCCCATAAATTGCCTGTCTGTTGGTTTGTTTGCAGTATAGAGAGTAGCTGCAATAGTATTCGCTGAATTCAGTTAGTTCACATAGTGACTTATTTCCACGTAAGGTTAATTTAATACTTATAAAGTTAGTATTAAACTATTATTATTATTACATAACTTAAGTTATGTAAACTATAAGTATTACATAACTTAATATAATCTGATAAGTTTTGTTCTTATTCGCGGCATGAAAACTATAATATGTTATCCTTGTTTTACTTAAATGAGGAAATTGGTTAGCAGAAAAATGAAAGAATAAAAAAACTACAAATTTAGGTCAATAATTTTTTAAATATTTTTATTTGAGATGTTTGAACAAATTAATATCAATTATTGACAAGGTGACTGATTTAAACTTAAAAGGCTCGACAATGATTTAGCAGAAATTCTCTAATATAGTTTTGAGGTGAGGGTGAAAGGTTTTTTAAAAATACTTTGCTACATGTAATTAAATTCTTATTTAAAAAAAATATTAAATATTGTGTAAGAAAATCTATTAGAATATGTCACTGCAAAACCTTAACATTGAAAACGGTAATTAGATTTTACAAACAAATAACTAAAACCGGTTAAAAGATGTTATCGTTGCGTTATTTTTAAAGTTTCGTCATAATAACGGTTCTGCAACCGGTTATGTAACAAAATGCATGCACACCTACATTTGTGATGGAATTTAATAACAGTTGCCTTACTTGGCCAATAAACTGATGAATGATGAGCGGTATCTTTATTGAAATGATACTGAAATTGTATCTTATCAAACTTGTTTGGTCGTCCTGTTTATTTAGACGAAAAAGGTAATACGTTCCAATTAAATTTATCAGAAGATTGTAAGTGTCGTCTTATGATAGGTTTAAATATACATAAATGTACATCAAGTCAAATTTGCATAAGTCTTAAACTAGTATCAAGTACACTATCAAAGTAGCGTGTACTATGAAACTAGCAATTTTTCAATCCACAATGGGCTGGCATAGGACCTCTATACACTGAAGAGAGGCTTTTGGCTAACAGTGGAATAGGAGATGACAAAGGTACAGAAGCCAATATTAAATTCCTAAACGATCCAATTAATTTCAGGAAAAAAAAAATTAAATCGAAATCAGATGACTATAAAAATAAAATGCTGCTAAAAATAAAGACGGATACGTATTGCCCAAAACTTTTGCTTACGACCACTGGAATTATTCATTGAGAATTTTCTTTCTCATTCTACTTATGGAAAGCTAATTCATCTTGTTGTTGAACTTGTTTATGTGCCAATAAATCAAAATTATCCAATTCGTTATTATTCTCTGACGTATTATTTCGTACTTTAACTAAGTATATTTCAAAGAAATTTGGAATAATCATTTGTTATAGCAACGTCCACTAAAAATAGACTACTTTTGGCCTATCAGCATAATATCAGGTCTATGTGATAGAATACTCCTGTTCATGATGAATAACCGATTACAGTAAAAAGTAGCAAGGCTGCTCTCCAAAACTGGCTCCGGTGAGAACTAATATGATATCCTCTACGAACCCGTATTTTAGAGCTAACTCCTGATGTATTATTATTAATTTGTATATGAATCCCTATGAATAATAATTCTGTTCTTAATTAATTTGAATGCATACCAAATACAAAAATCAACAGTTATTTTGAACGTCGCGATTTTCGCCCCCGTGTGGACACTCTCTAAAAGTGGCTCATCTTGCAATTGCACATTTTATATTCGTTTAGACGACTTGCGCAATTCCAGTAATGTGGCTAATCGACAGCACAGGTTACCGACATTTCAGTAATTACATATTAACTCTAGAGATGGTGGTGTTGTTACGCGAATTACGCTTCTAAGTAGACTATTAGATGAAGTGTTTCTGAACAGAGTCATCTTGCTCATTGCGTTAAGCTATCGAAGGCTTGCTTGAAAATGGTCTTTATTTTTTAAGTATCTATTTAAGCGAATTTAATACTCTTAATGATGATAATAAGATTAATAAATTCACTCTAATACGAGATATTTTCTACATGCTAGCATTAGTATGGTAAAGAGTTGCTGGGTGATTTTTATTTCGTATAATTATATGATTAGTTATTGATACAAATAGAGAAAAACTAATTAAATGTCACATTTTAAGCATTTGTTTTAACTGTATTCGAATGAAAATCATTTCAAGCTAATTTCCTTAGATAGTAACCGATTAGTAAACGGTTACTTTTTTTTTTTCAAATTTTAATTTAAAATACAACCAAGGCCCCGAAATTTAATGTATATCATTGAGAAGACAGACTAAATATTTAGTTCAGGAACATTAATTTTCGAAACTTTTGAAAGTAAGAATGTAGTCTGATCTAACAATAAGTATTTATTGCTTTTTAAGTTTTTTTAAAAAAATTCTTACTTTTTAAATCTTTATAAATTTGTCTACTATGTAAAATGTACATCACAACATTGAATAAATATTAAGAGTACATTAACACCTACCACATGGTATTGAAATTGTTTATTAATTACAAGTTCTTCTCTGGGGCAGTAGGGTAGAAATGAGGCCAGTGTCCTGACTCCTAGTGAAGTTTGAATTTGTGCGAATGCTACCCCGACGTCACAGGAATGCGTCGGATGTTCGTTTAAAGTCATAAGTGAGCTTCATTACGACGCCGGCGCCGGCCGCGCCGTTGCACGCGGAAGAGAATATAGCAAATTGCCGCCACAACTTATTCTAGTCTCAGCTACGTGATCTCCGTGGTTACCGCTCATTACTTAAATTGTATACTTTACAATTGTGTGCCATTGCGGATAGAGGAATGGCACACAACTCGATTAGGAGTAAGAATTCAAAAGGACTACACGTAGGTACATTTTATTTTAAAGAACACTGAATTTTCTTTTTATTGTGTTACGAATAAACCAAAAAAATGTATTATTAAGTGTATAACACCAGAGAGATTAGGTTAGAGAAGCCTACATAATACCACCGTGAAACAAAATCATGTGTTGTGTGCTGTTATGTTTCAGTGAGTGAGTATGGGTTGATAAGAGTCTATTGAAAAATATTCCATTTATTTCAACTTTCATGGAAAATTAAAAAAATTGAAATAAGTGGAAAAAATTTGCCAATTAGTTCAACTAATATGGAAAAAACTGTGAAAAAATAGGAATAGATCAGCCTATTTATCCATTAATTTCTAATTATTGTCCTAATAAGGTCGGCGGAGCACTGCAGCACCTCTGAGTTTGCTTGTGTTAACAAGAGGTGCTAATAAGGCAGGATAGGTGACGTTAGCTACCTATCCTGCCTGTTGTCTTTTACATAAAAAATACTTCTATAAGAGGATAGTTACTGTAATCAGACTGGATTCCGACTTTAAAACTATAGATAGTAATGTTCCTTGTTCATATTTCTATATACTCGTATATAAAAATTACATGTCACGTTGTTTGGGACCAATGGACTCCTAAACTACTGAACTGATTTAATAAAACTTGATAACTATGTGTAATTTGGTCCAACTTAAAAGATGGGATAGTTTTTATCTAAACGCAAATTATTTGTTTATTTTATGAGAAAGAGTTAAGTATAAATTTCCTTACACCGTCATCTGTGAGAATCTCATGAAACTCACAGTTGTTTTAGAACTTATTTTAAAAGTTATCTGTGAGTTCCATAAGATTCTCACAGATGGCGGTGTAAGGTAATTTGTCGGCTGGATTACAAAACTGCACCCCGGGCGAAGCCGGGAGCGGTCCACTAGTAATATATATAGAAGAAGAAACAAGCAACTCCGTCCCTTCGAAATACAGGATTCAATGACTTTAGTATATAAGTCTCATTTAACTCTTACGCCTTATTGACTATAATACGCAATTAAGAAGTCTTATTGAAACGAAAGGCATTTAAATCTAATAGGTAGCTTATATCAATTAAACGGTTGGAAGT
This sequence comes from Synanthedon andrenaeformis, assembly GCA_936446665.2. NCBI lineage: Eukaryota > Metazoa > Arthropoda > Insecta > Lepidoptera > Sesiidae > Synanthedon > Synanthedon andrenaeformis. Next base: position 2,099,146 of record OW387781.2, on the reverse strand, counting down.
TGCCGTTGCCACACGACACTTATGAAGATTAAGGCTTTCCGGATAAGGGCCGCGATCCTAAGATAACTGTCACATTTATTTATGTTATTTCTTTTTAAACGAACATTTAACTTTTAATAGAAGAATCGCCTTAGCTTATTGATATCTTTATAATTATCTCCTAACTCCTCAACCACGCAACGAATTTTGATGCGGTTTTCACTAATGGGATGAGCTATCAACGAAGAAGGTTTCTGTGTAAAATTTCCCCCAAAAAAAAAGTGTATAAATGAGATAGTGAGTTTATTTATTTGTTTGTTTGTTAATTACGCTTTCACGCCTTACTCAACTGATCACCCAGAAAAAAAGTAATGCTCCCCAGGGATCGTCTAAAAAAATATTCAACGTTTTTCTTAGATTGAATATAAATGTTTCAATGCATTAGAAAAAAGAACCGGATGAAGGGATTAATATAGCAATATAATCCTTAATATTCTTATGTAACGTTGGCAGGTAGGCTGATGGTCCGCTTGATAGTAGCTGGCTTATTAACAACAGCAATGCAGTCACATACTGCGCTGTTTTCATTACTACCTAATCCCATATACACTCAATTCACTCTCTATTTTTACATGTTTGGTCTAGTGGCTAATAACCCTAGCTGTTAACCAAACGGTCGCGGGTTCGAATCCCGCTAGGGGCAAATGTTTATGTATTAACATTTACCTTTGTACCTGAGTCATGGATGTTTGTATTTATTATATGTATGTATTTACAAAAAAAAATCTATGTATTATATCAACTGTGATATCCATAATACAAGCATTAAGTTGCTTAGTGTGGAACTAGATGGTGCTGTGTGGAATGTGTGAAGATATTATTTATTTATTATTACTTATCTACAGGAAAGTCTATGGAATCAGATTATATTGACTATTTGCCAACGATTGTACTAATATCACGACGAGCCAGTCGCGACGGGCGCCACGCGGGTATGTACGTTTGTGTACACATGTCTTAATAGTTATTTTATGTTTATTTTATGGGCCGTCATTTATTAGATACGGTTTACGTTGGATATAAGAAACGCCGAAGATATACTTATACTTTTCTATCTTTATAATAAACATTGAAATCTTATTTTAAATTTAAGCTCTAAATTTTATATGGGTGCTGTGTATAGTGGGTGCAGAGATTAACAATTGTCAAGTTTTGCATCGAATGAGAAAGGGAATGGAAGTGCTAAGGTCAACTAGTGATGCAAGGAAAGATATCGTGGTTAAAGTATTTAAGAGAGTGGTTGGCATGAGCTCTCGATCCCTCTTTCATGCAGCAGATCTTAAGATAACAATGATGGTCCCAAACCTTCGTAGAGAAGCGGCATTTTAAAAAGAAATTTTCCATAGAAATACTATAAATTTCTGTACCTATTTATGTAAATTTGTCAGCCAGAACTGGGCAGCCTGATTGGCGGCAATTACTATCCTAGTATAGAAGGTCATATTGAAATAACACGTGTGTTTGGTACCCTATATCTTTATTCCAAATATTCTATTACGCCTATGTCGTTGATTGTGCTATAGGCGACGGTAGTAACTTAGTATCATATTATAATTTTTCTGAGGATATTATTTGCGTAACTAAAATTTTTGGCTGGATATTGAATCTTGAAAGTAACTAGGGATCATGGGATTTCTTAAAGTGAATAAAGAAAACAATAAACTATAGCTGTCTTATTAATAAAATAACCCTATTCTAAGTTTACAACGAAGTTACGCTTAGAATAGTTAAACTAGGAATAAAGATGTTTCAACCAAGTTTTAATATCCTTATTAAAAAACTTAGATTAGCGACGTTTTAGTAGTACTTAAGTTACACCTCGGTTTAAGGTAGAAAATTGCAACACTGACCTTTCTACCGTTTCTACCATACTAACAAAACGATTTTATTTGACGTTTATGTCAGATTTGATGTCAGTTGATTTCTGTCAGTTGACAAAAGTGACATAAACATATCCTCATTTGTTTGTATTGTTCAGTAGATCTTGTGGAAAGTGTATTACACGTTGTGATATTAGTACCAATTTTATTTCGTGTATTGCGCACCATTGTGTATCCACCACCCCTACTATCTCGAATTAAATCATTCTTAATTAAGTCTATTACATAAACTGCAGTAATTTTATTGAACCTATATTTTCCACGAAATGAAATTTCATCGAGCTCTTCAAGCGAATTATTTCGAGTTTTATACAATTTTATTCGTCTAAAGTCATAATTATAATTTTGAAATTCTTCTATTTCCCTTATCAGTCTTAAATCATTCAAATAATAGTCTCTTTCCATCTTGTAGCACTTATAAATGGTAAATCAATCCATAAAACAAATAAATATGTTAGGTTAGGTTGTTCATAAACTGTCACTAAACCTACTAGTTAGTACGTATAACTTTATTCTATGGTTAAAACTGGGTTTAAGTTATTCTATCCTTAAACCGAGTTTATTAATAAGTGTTTTTACTAAAACTGCTTTAAACCTTGGTGTAAAGTTAAGCGGTATTTAAAACTGGTTTATTAATAAGACGGTTAGTGTCTATTGTAAAATTGTCAATACTGCTTCATATAACCCGCCCTAGAAAAGAGTGACCAAAATATTGGATTGGTACGTTAAAATATATCTACGAGTATAATACAATAATTTCGAATGGAAACAAGGCAAACAAACTTTGAATTGGTTTTCATTGCTTTCATTCCGAACGAACAGTTCCCAAGGGAACACAAAGAATTAATAATACAAATATTAGAAGAATCAATTTCTTATTAATCGAATCGACTATAGAAAGATTAACGAATATCCTTTTACACAATAAAGTCTGGAACTAAACAAATTTAACAGTACATGTACTTGCATTTACTATATACCTAAACGCCTTTGAAATAGGTAATAAAATTGAATGTATAGTTTTTTCATAGTGGTCTGTGAACATGTGTTTGCAGAGAGTTATTCGTATTGAGAGAGACATACCGGACCTTGTAAGGGACCGCAAAAGGCCTGTATGTGATAAAGATCTGCATAAATCTATTTAAGTAGTTGCGTTGAAACAATGTGGGGAAGTTAAGGGCAGAGGTTCACTATGTATGGGCATACCCCGTAAAATAGTTTTATTCTTAATGCGAATGCGAAACTTTTTTAACACTATGTTTTATTCTTGTCTCTATTTTTTGTCAAAGTCCTATTGCCTAGTTTATAGGCGACAGTAGCCACGCAACAACAAATTACACAAAAAAGATACATACTTACTTTACACACTACACTGCTCACGGATCCTGAAACAGAATAATGAAATTATCAGATTTTTTTATTGAAATTTAATAAAAACATTAATAATTTATTATAGTTAATGATCGGCTCGTTATACTTAATGACAAATGTTTAAATAATGCGAAACATCGTTGGTATGAAAAAAAATTAATATCGAAGTTACATTGCTTCTCATGATAGCGTCTGGATTTCGTTACAATAACCTCAGCTCCCTCCGGGAGCCATATAATATACCGACAAGCTTCTGTTTATTGTCAGAGAGACAATAGTATACCCGAGAGCATATTCGCACCAATAAACTTATTGGGCATGCACGATTTATTTTCTCTAAGCGACTTTTTGGTTTTTCTATTATATTATTGAGATCTTAAAAACTCATAAAATTAAATGTATAAAATTGTGCAGTTTTTCCAATATTACAAAACATGTTTTTAAACGCCTGAGAAGGTGAATTTTGCTGTAAACTGACTTCTTTTGAGTGCTCTGAGCTGGAAGATTTGGATAGTACTTATCCTTGACATTCATAAGATAAGTGACAAGGGAACGGGTTTTTTAATTACAAAAAAAAAAAATAACAGATAAACTATCTAATATATAAAATTCTCGTGTCGCGGTGTTTGTTGCCAAACTCCTCCGAAACGGCTGGACCGATTTTGATGAAATTTTGTGTGCTTATCGGGTAGGTCTGAGAATCGGCCAACATCTATTTTCCATACCCCTAAGTGATATTTTTTTGTATGGCAAAACAACGTTTGCCGGGTCAGCTAGTACTATATAAACAGTACCTATAAAAAATATGAAAATTATAACACAAATGATTTTTGAAAACTAAATACACATGTAATTTAATCAGTTATTTAATTTCAATTTCAAAACCTGTATTTACTAAAAAGAGTACAAATTATATATATATATATAAAACTTAAAAACTAAATTCGTTCGTACACACAGTCCTTTATTTAGCTTGTCCTTTTGACACAAAGGTCTCCTCCAGTTTTTTTCCAAGTAGTCTAACCCCGTGCTATTGTGGGCCACTGAGGGCCGGCTATTTTCATGATGTCATCTGACTATCTCTTTTCTTTCTTTTTGTATTGTAGTCGGGTGTCCACTCTGTTGCTGTTCTAGCCCACTTCACTCTCCTGTCTCTGAATGTGTGTCCTGTCCATCTCCACTTCATTGTCCTGATTCTTTTTTTCACATCGTTCCATTTTGTGATTTTTCTCAATTTTACAGCTCTTTTCTTGTCTCTTTTTGCATGGCCTAAAACGCTTCTTTCTATACATACTTCTCTGGCAAGCTACTATTTTTTTATTGATATGATTACGTGTGTCTATAACTGATTAACTACTAATTTAATCAGTTATAGATAAATAACAAGTAAATAAATTATATATTTAGTTTTTTAAATTTCTGTCACTAAGAGCTTAGGTTTTAAACGTAATTTTTCAGTAAACGAATTCTTTACAGTCAAAATCAAATCAAAATCAAAATATTTATTTATCAATTAGATTTCTCACGAAACTCTTATGATCGTCATTATAAATTTAAATTTACTATTTACTAGGGTTTCGGAAAAAAAGCCAAGATGACGATCCTGAGAAGAAACCCCGAAAGAAACTCAGGATACTATTCTTTTTGTCATCTTTAAAATATAAAAATTACAATTATGTACACTTAATACAAACATAAAGTTCATATACAATACTAAGCAAAACATAGTATGAGCTCCGGATCCAAGCTCTAAATCCAGGCTTCATTGTCACTTAAATAATCAGTGACCTTATAGTAGCCTTTCGAGAGGAGTTTGGCTTTAATGACACCTTTAAATTTATTTATAGATAAGGCTCTTATCATCTCAGGTAGTTTATTATAAAACCGTATACATTGACCCATAAAAGAATTACTTATCTTGTGGAGTCGCGTCTTATGTAAATCTAAATTATTTTTGAACCTAGTATTTATATTGTGTACATCACATTTTTTATTAAACTGACTAATATTTTTATGAGTCCTGTAAAACATCAATCATTGTGATACTGTCTACCTTGATGGTAATGTTGAATCAGGTGTTAAAGTTATGAAACATTCATACTCAATTATCGCCATTATTCTGGATGATTACTAAACTGTTAAAGTTGTGAACAGAAAAGCGTACAATTTATCCAAGAAATCAAATAGCGAAATTGGTATAATCAAGGACCTTGTAAATCGCATTAGCAAGCCACATAACACCAATCTGTTGTCGGTACACCCTGCCGCAAAATTACAGGGTCATAACTAAACAGAGCTCTCGTAAATAATATAACTGTGCCACAATAAGAAATTCTTTCTGGCCATTATTGGGCAATCATTAACGTCATTAGGCTATTTATTGGTTGCGTTGGAACAAGACCTTTGAGGTGCGATGAGGTCTAACTCGTAAAGATGAAGCGGACTTGGAATTGAAGACGCGAGTGGATGAAGGTGATAAGTCGTTTATTCTAATTTTGAGTAAATCGACGTTGACTATAGTTTTACTTTTAATTTTTGAGATAAGTCGCCACGGAACTAATTTTTGTACTAAATTATGATGCAAAGTTGTATAAACAACCTAAAATATTAATGGTATGATAGCAATTAAACATTTGTATTATTTTTTAAAATAAAAAGTGAACATAGCTCCTTCTTCCATTAACAAAAGTAAACTTTTCTGCACTTTTTGCTTTTTAAAATTAACAGTACATAACACCCTTTTCAACTTTCTATTTTCCAAAATATTTCTTAAATCGACGACATTAAGGTCTGTAATCATTTATATGGACATATTACCTTCATCAATGCAAAAAACGAAAAACCCTTCTCACGTCTTCAATTGTCAACAAATAATAATCTATACATACGAGTGGATTACTCGTACGTGTTGTGTTTTATATTTTCTTTCTACAAATTTCTTTAAAGAAAAAGCCATCAGTATTCACTAGTATTTCCCGAAAATATCATAATTTAGTGTATACAGTTTTTAAATTGTCATCACTGTTTAAAAATAATACTTAATTACTTTAATTTTTGTAGGATTTTGTTGTAGGAGCATTGTCAGTTATGAACATCTAATATGTATTTATAGCTTTATTCAATTCAGTCATATTGATCCATTTCTATTTGATGCACGCCCCTTGATTTCCTCCTTTATTTGTCAAACTTCATTTTTTAAATAATAGATTAGCAGGGCGACTGACTTCCCAATTCATGGAAGGTGATTAGCGTTGTCAATTTACACAAACATCACACCGTAGGGGTTGCAATTGCGCCCATGGGCTTTGATACACCCATTCATCCACGACAACGAGTCAATCTGTTAAGAACCTTTAGGACTTGTTAAAAGTAACTATATATTACCTATGTAACTGGCGTACCGCATACCTCACGATTATCTTATCGGCCGCTTATACCTTGATCCGTTTAATCTAGTTGTTGAGAGAACTAGCGGAAAGCTAATATTTTAGGTGCGAGTCAGGTCGGTGTTCATGCTACCGGCCCATTACCAAGCTGCGTAGGTTTCCTTCATGTTTACAATGTAAATTGCGTATCGGTGGGGCGCAGTCGAGTCGGGGCTCTGTGGGTAGACTGCTACACTCCCGACTTGGTGATTTACGCACTCATTTCGTGAACTGTTCATGATTAATTGTACAGGAAACGTTGCTAGTTATTGAGATCATTTTTCGCAATAGTGCCGACATCGCTAAGAAGACAATAACATTTCTTATTGATAAAATAAAAATAAAAAACATGTCAGTCGTAGGACTGCACGTCAGAAGTGAAAATGTAACTTCACAAAAACATTACGTTACATTACATTATCAAACAGGTCGCAAGTTCATTGGTTTTTTCCCATCTAATTTTTTTTTTTATTTTTTTATTTTAAATTAATATCAGCAACATCAATGTTTACATTATATTATATTAGAATGATTTTATCCCATCTCAAAAATCTCAACGCACCTAAAGAAGTTTTCACTTCAAAAATCTTAATGATAAATGATTAATGATAAAATAGCCATGACGAGTCCATTGGTGGTCTTAACACTCTGTCGTATTAGTCCCAAAAACTATGAATTGTTGAACAAAATATTTCTGTACAACCATATGAAAAACGACGAAAAAAAACGCATGTTGCGGTCAGGAATTAGATATATTCGATTCGACACAAAGACACAAGAAGACAAAGTTCAAAATTACTTAACAACTACTTAAACACGCTTACACTTAATTAGACCTCATTCAAATTATAGTAAAAGCGAGATGAGCCTGTCGCTGTCAGGCGCAAACTTTCTTTGACGTTTAAATGGATTTACTTTTCAATGACAAGGGTCTTGTTACGATGAAATAAAGTGGAAACTCCAGTAACATTACTTTAGCTGACAAGCGACTTAGAATCTATGAAAGTGTAACAGAAGTGTGACCTTGGGGGTCACATTGTAAAGATGTAATGATTTGTTACGTGGTCGTAATCAAAACTCGTTTTTGTGTGTTTCAGTGAGTCAGACTGAGTAAGGTATGCTGGAATCCCATTCCCCTAGTCTCACTGTGTGTCCCTTACCCTATAATATAAGGGTACACAGCACACCCTTGTTGGTAGGCTGCTTTAAAAGTTATTTTTTAAGGACCTTATAATAAACCTTGATTCTAAGTCTTATACTTGACTTGACGGAAAATAGTTCCATTAATAATAGCAGGTTTGAAGTATCTCTGAGTGCATATGTAAATAATTCCTGATGGTTATGTAACCACATAACCATGTAAGGTTAGTATGCAATACAACACCGCATGTTGTTACAAGGATGATTCATGTCACGCTACACCAACTCTTGTAACACGCCATGTCTATACTTATTTACAATAACTATTAACGGCTGTCTGTTGATCGTTTATTTATTAATTAACACAAATAACAATCGTTATTGTTATTTGCTTTACAATAACAAAAGAAGACCAGTCACGTAAACATTAGGTACTTCTATTTTAAAGAACAGTATGTCTGAAATATTTTTTCTTTTACAAGACAGACGATTATTTAGATAAGATACTTAGATGCTGATACTTGATAGACACTTTTGTTTAGCATTTAGTCTACGATAAAATTTTCATTACTTATCATAACTAATATGTATTTTGTTTGTTTGTTACGCTTTCAACCGATCATTATGAATTTTTGCATATTGTCAAGGATACAGAATAGTAACTACATAGAGTACCCCTCAAACAGAAGAAAGTACTTACTGAGAGATATTTTTTTTAATGTTAAGTTTGACGAACAGGCTGATGGTCCACTTGATGGTAGATGGCTACCGTCGCCTTTAACACAAGCAACACCACAGGCGCTGCAAGTGCTGCCGGCCATAGTAGCATTAAGAATAAGAAATTGGGAAGGGATAGGGAAAAAGGCTTTGGCATCTCTTAATCACCTAAACACAATAGTACTGCTGTTATTTCACATTTATCTTCTGTAAGGTGGTGGTTACTGCCGCCAGACTTACTGATATAATTCCATGAATATTCTCCTAAATGCTATGAAACTATGAAGTGAAAATAATTTATATTAATAATTAATCAATTGAAAAAAAAGTAATGTTTATTCAATGTATTTTCACTACTCTGGTTAAGAAAAGGCATTAAATAAAATGTTGGGAATACAGTCCGCTTTATCGCCATTGAGAAAACGACTATCATAATTCTACGGTCTCTTTATTACTTTTATTTCCTCCGCCGTTTTAATGTGGCCGACGTGTTATATCGTAATATTGATTTATAAGTGGCGAATTTATTTTAGATCCACAGTCGCTGCTAAAAGTGGACAAGACGTCAACGATCTCTTTGACAAAAGGTGAACACACTTAGTATTGATTTCTTCAACGTTATTAAAAATAGTTTTAATGAATCTATTCACGTTATAAAACTAGCTGGTGCACGCGACTACGTCCGTGTAACTTTATAAAATATAAACTATATTACTCGCTGATAATGTAGCTTTCTATAGGTGAAAGAATTTTCAAAATCGGTCCAGTAGTTTTTGAGTTTATTCATTACAAACAAAAATACAAATCTTTTTATAATATTAATAAAGAAGATCCAATGGATTTTGATCCATTGGTCGTGCGGTTAAGGTGCTTGCTTGCTTCATCGTCAGTCTCAGAGCTCCCGGGTTCGTTTCTCGGCAGGGCCGATTTTATAAATGGACGGCAGCTACCTACTTCCAAGTTGACCAAAATAATAATACGAATGGAAACAAGGGAGGTTTGTGTATGTAATTTGCAGAAAAAAATTGCACTAGGGTCACTAGTAGATTTATAATTAAATAAATATATGACACTATCTTATTTTACTTTTACAAACATTACTTATAAATCCGAAAGTTTGTGAAAACCTTTCAATGTTTATTACTTAATTAAATGTTAACAGCTGAACGGTTTTGATTGATATTTGGTACTTTTTTCTGCATTGGTATATACTCTTTATCCCTACAAAAAGTTCCCACAGGATAATGTTTAACATCTGTACTTCAGTTGTTTGTTTCAGTATATAAATCATGTCTGATTTGTTTGTTGAAAGTGTTTGTGTTTTGTATAAAGTATGTTTGTATAGTGTATAAAATAATTATGTTTATGTAGCGATATGTTGTATTAGTGTAGAATAATTATGTAGTGTAGTGAGTCCCAAACGGTGCTGGCTGAAAATCAGCGCTGCAGGTGCTTGTCTAGCACCTCAGCACAATGCTGAGCCAGTATCCGATATTCACTGCCGCGAGGACACACACATCTTTTAACTGTATAATAATTTCTGTTTTGTGGTTTTTGTATTATATCTGTGTCTTTGTGTTGCGTGAATAAAATTCTTTCTTTCTTATCTGAATTCTCTGTTAGTTTGAGGAAATTCCTAAAGACTTAAATATTATAGAAACGAGACGTACTTTATTTTCTTACCTCTGGTCAGAGAGAAACTTGAGATTTTTGAAACGAAAATCATATGAACATCAAAATGATTCATATTGCCAGTGGCCAATAGTTTAAGAAAGAGCCGTGAGCGTTGAAGCACGTTGGATTTTAATTAATTTTATTGATCTTCAAAGAAATATTGTATACGCATCGAATTTTATGTGTTCTGAGCACAACACGACTTGGACTCGAGAAAACACATTAAATTTTCATTTAATCCTTAGACAGCTACAAACGGTTTTGTTCACAAAACAACAATTCACAATGAACAAAATCATTAAAAGGCTGACGCTTTATTATACCGTGGTTACCGTCGCCAAGGGGTTGTGTGTTGTGTTGGCTTTGAACCTGAAGGGATGAACTATAAGAGATATATGCACAGCTATTGGCCCAGGTGGAATGGACATCATGCATGTTAACTTAACCAAATGCACCCGGGTGAACACCTTCTATCGGCTTTATCTATACATTTGAATTTAAAAACCTTGGAAGTGGAACATATTCGTATAATACAATTTTCCCTTTCATGTGTATTGTCTTTCGTGTATTAGAACGAGCCTTTATAACGAGCTAATATCTAACTCTTACATTAAACCTGTCAGATGGAAACAATATAGTCAACTATGTCTTTAAACAGTCCCGCTTGCAGTGAAAAACGTAACATTTTGAGCATTGTGAGCGCTGCAGAGGCCATAAAAGGCGTTAAACTGCATCAGAATAAAGCTCTCTGTGGTTTAATACAATGTATATTTTGCGCTGCGACATTGTAATAGTTAGCATTTTTCTTGCAACTGAGTACAACTAATAACCTGAGTGAAATTTTTAAACTTATGTTATTACTAGCGGCCCGCTCCCGGCTTCGCCCGGGGTGTATTTTTTCCTAATAAAAGAATTTTTCTAAAATAAACGTAGCCTAAGTTACTCCTTATTACATCAGCTACCTTCCAATAAAAGTCCCGTCAAAATCGGTCCAGCCATTTCAGAGATTAGCCGGAACAAACAGACAGACAGACAGACAAAAATTGTAAAAAATGTTATTTTGGTGTATGTACCGTATATATATTCAAAAAAATAGTTTCAGTAAAATTCTCACGGATTTCGAGATTTTTATATATATTTTTTTTATTTATAAAATTGACACCTTGCAACACATTTCTTGTACATGCCGTCTCCACTAACATATTTGTTAAATCATGAATTGTGTGTAAAATAATCATTATAATACATAGGTAAATATATTTAAACATTACCTAATATATTATTTATTTATTTATTTTCAAGGAAAATTTACAGTGATATTTATACAAAAATTTACTTAATAACTAAATGACAGATTAATTTTACAAGTTTCCACATATTGAATTTATATAAAATGAAATAAAAGTGTTTCTAACCACTATCAATAATTAAAAAACAAACTAAGACTGAAAAAAAGAGTACTTACGGCTTTTTTTGAGCTTAATAAGAAAAAATAATGAAGAAGAAGTAAACAAATAAGGCAAAAAAGAATAAGAAAAATTCTGCAGTGAAAAAGTCTGTAGTGAAGGGCGAGAACCATCAAACCATGATTTTGAAAGTAATTCTCTACCGACAAAAACGCTATGTTAGCGCTATTTTAAACAAAACTATATAGAAAGAAGGCTGTATAAACAATGTAAACTGTTCAAAAATAATTTAGATTTACATAAGACGCGACTCCACAAGATAAGTAATTCTTTTATGGGTCAATGTATACGGTTTTATAATAAACTACCTGAGATGATAAGAGCCTTATCTATAAATAAATTTAAAGGTGTCATTAAAGCCAAACTCCTCTCGAAAGGCTACTATAAGGTCACTGATTATTTAAGTGACAATGAAGCCTGGATTTAGAGCTTGGATCCGGAGCTCATACTATGTTTTGCTTAGTATTGTATATGAACTTTATGTTTGTATTAAGTGTACATAATTGTAATTTTTATATTTTAAAGATGACAAAAAGAATAGTATCCTGAGTTTCTTTCGGGGTTTTTTCTCAGGATCGTCATCTTGGCTTTTTTTCCGAAACCCTAGTAAATTTAAATTTATAAAAACGATCATAAGAGTTTCGTGAGAAACCTAATTGATAAATAAATATTTTGATTTGATTTTGATTGATTGTTTGAGCTGCCTTAACAGTAATTGTGTTCACTGCACCTAAGTGTTTTCTTAGACGATGCACAGCATCTATCAATAACTTAATTTCAATCAATTATGAAAAGAAAATTCTATAAATTCTGAAGCAAGCGTAGCAAAAAAACTCTTTTTAACAAAAATGCGAATAGACATTCAATGTAGATATGTTTTTTGATAATGGAAGTTGAAAAGAGTTTATTCCGATTTTTTCCCCAGAGAAACAACTTTCCGTAGAAATGTAAATTCTTATAAAAGTTGTATAGATGAATAAATACATATCAAAATACTATCCCTTAATACCAATACTTGATAATCCAAGTTCAATCAAAGCAGTCGAGTGTCTTTTACTTAAAAATTAAGTGCTTCTAAGTTGAATATTTCAGAAGTGTTTTTAAAAATTAATTTTCCATTATATTCGTGTTTCGGATAGTTGTACGATTTTTAAAGATTTTAGGCCTTGATAACGTATAGCATACGTTATCAAGGCCTATATTTAGAAGTCCTTGATTTATATCTGTCTCAATGAGTTTTTTTTTACAATAAAGGACTAAAAAGGTAAGAGAATGAATTGTAAAACCCTTCAAAGGCTTCAACGTAGCCTCGGATCATAATTGTACGGCTTCCATGGACTCATTTTGTAGATCAAATAACAAAACCTAATCTAGACATTAATTAACTCTGAAATTCACTAGTAATTTGTTTGTTCTGCTATTGTTTGCTGTGAACGGCTGAACTAAATAGTGAATACTCAAATCAGTTAACCAATAAAATTGGTGCAAATTCACTGGCGATATTTAATCGTACTTTATGGCTTAATATTACGTGGCATTAAATTTATTTTGTTGTATTTGTTGGGTAGTTATAGATCGCAATGCATTTTAACATCTCGTCTACCCCTTCATTATTTAACATCCCTTACCGTCGTAAATTGGAACTTTCTATAGAATCATTGGAAAGATACTAAAGCGAGATTTAAATTTATTTATTTATTTAAATACATGAAAAGCGCCAATTTAATGTTGTATAATGAGTGTACGTTTTATGTGCGTGCGTGCGTGTGCGCGCGCGCGTGTGTGTGTGTGTGTATGTTCCTCCATAACTCTGAAACGAATTAACTGATTTTCATGAAACTTGGTAGAAAAACATTTGGACGTACGGGACACAGGACTAAGTAGCCTACTACTTAATATTATTCAACGCGGACGAAGTCGTGGGCACCAGCTAGTAATATATAAAAAAACACTAAGAGACGGACTGGAAAAGATGAACCCTTGTATATTGAATTATTTAAATAAAAATGAAAAACCAAAATGATAACTCGTGGGTTCACGCGAGTTAATTACCCGCGAGTAGTCTAATTACCTCTTCTTAAATATTTCACTTTTAACATAGAAATAGGTAAAAATAACAACGAATAAAATGCATGCATGACAAAAAGTGTTTGTAATATTTATGAAGCTGTAAGTTTTCTTTTTTAATAAATAAAAAAATTCAAGGCAAATCGAGAGACTACCGCAGTGTACCGCATACGACAAATTGCGATGTTTTTTAAGCCTTTTTTACGCACGATGTCGTCGAGATAGAGTTGTTCGATAAGAGGTGGCGACATAAGAAATATTGAACGACATTTTCAAGGAAGAAATTTAAAGGGTAAAATGTGAACTAGATGGTTATTTCGTGATGATAGTGTATTACTATTTTAACTTTATATCTCAATATGTTTGCAGAGGGCATTTTATTTTTAAAAAATCAACTAATTTTCTAGATGAAAGGTATATCTTTTTCTTTATCCCTGACAACGTTTATACAAAATTTCATTACGATCGGTTGAGTAGTTAAGAAGTGAAAGCAAAACAAACAAACATACAAATTCACTTTCGAATTCGATCCACACAGAATTTGTAGGTTTATACTTTGTAATTTATTCGCACAATAATGAAATAAAAGCGTCGTGGCCTTAAGACTTCATAGATTATGCATCGTCGTCATTATGCGAGCATGTGTGCATGTTAATGGCTAAAATATGGTTATTTTCAAGATAATCAGGTCTGGGTAAAAGCTATGTCCATTACGGTTCATTGTTGCGGTCCCATCTTTTCCTAAAATAGCTTCATCGGACCATAATAATAGCTCCTAGTAATAAAATTATTTTATGCCACACACCTATGTGGAATCGCCGAGCCACATGCGGTTTTTACTAAAAGCGACTATACGGTGTCGGTGTAAGGTTTAATTTCGTATAAAGATTTTTCAGTTTTGCATTGAACGTTATTTAAAAATATTAGCTTGGATATCTCTAACATACCTTTGTCTCGAAGTCAAGTAATAGTCCGGGAGGCAGCGTTGCAAATGACAAAATCATTTCAGTTCGATTAATTTACATTTAAATTAAATGTTTATTAGCAGTCATATGGTATTATAAAAGTCAGCAGGCTCAGGGAGGGTGGACGGGCGAGATAAAAATTTTTGTTTATGTCGAAACGAAAAAATTCAAACATGTAATCAGGCCGCTCAATATTTTATCTAGTAATTGTTTACATAATAATAAAAATTACTAAAATAGTCAGCAGCATGGATGACGGTGGATTCGACGTCAGCAGTCGATATACACCTTATTTAAAAGTAATTATGAGCACTGTGCGCGGCGATGACTCTGCCATCTCGTGACTCGTTTCCGAAACTTTTACCTCAATGTCAAAAAAAGCAGAACCCTGCAATGTAAAAATCTCTAGCACTAGCTGGCTTTTTTTCATTTAATTGTGTTATTTCAGTAATTCTTACTAAGTCAACCAACGTTTCTGCTGCTATAATTTCTTTCTCATGTTTTTCTTCTAACTGTAAAATTTTGTACTAAGGTGTATGAGCTAACGATTCTCCTAATGTAGCTGTAGAAATATATTTTGATTCTATTTGTTTCATCAAATTATTAAGTTTAATACTCGTTGGTGGGGTTGGAAATAACTCTGCCATTGTCACTCCTTTATCATACGACACGTTTGGTCTAGTGGTTAGTAACCTAGCTATTAACCAAACGGTCGCGGGTTCGAATCCCGCTAGGGGCAAATGTTTATGTGTTAACATTTACCTTTGTACCTGAGTCATGGATGTTTGTATTTATAATATGTATGTATTTACAAAAAAAAAGTAATGTATGTATTATATCAACTGTCTGGTATCCATAATACAAGCATTAAGTTGCTTAGTGTGGAACTAGATGGTGCTGTGTAGAATGTGTGAAGATATATTATATATTATTATTATATATTATTATAACCCAGTAGCTGTCGGTACGTTGGTTTGCCCCATTGTTGTGCATGACTGGTTTTCGATTCTGCACTTTCTGCAGAATTTACTTAATGGATTAAGGCACAGACGTGTTTACATTGTCCTGATAGACCTGCCTTGCATTTACAAGTTGCACTTTTGATGTTTCTATTGCAATCAAGCTGAAAAGACAGAGATAAAAATTTAAAATAGAAATAATGGTTTTCTAAAGATATTGTAATAACAATTAATTTAAAAAAGGTACTTACTGTTATCTTAAGATCATATACATTTGAAATTTTTGTCTGAGCAACAATTTTGCCAGTTAATATTGTTTCTTGTTCTTGGCCAATTGTTTCTGTGACATCGAAAACGTGTCCTGACTCGAATAGCTTTTGGCCTTTTGATATATTTTGACCACGCTGCCGATCATTGTTTATTGGTAGAAAACCATATTTTATAATTTTAATCATTGTAAAATCTTTTTTAATCATTGTAAAATCACATTGACAGACTAAGGGTGGATTGCACCGTAGGCTTGGTTATTGTTAAAGTCAAAACTAACTTTAGCGGTGACTTTAACGGTGACAGTCGAAATTAACAATCGCATGTTGCACCATGATATTGTTCGTCACTGTCAAAGTTAAAGGGGTTGCTATTATAAAAACATATAATTTTCGTAAGTTGTTGTGGTAATAATTTTTTATTATGGCAACATTCAGTCACCTGTCACAAAACAAATTCGTATTTGAGGTTTTGTGTTTTTAACGTGTTGAAGGAGTAAATAAAGCATTTTATTTTGTACATCAAAATAATGGATCGTGCCGGATCGAGCACCGATGAAATTATTATGGCAGACTACCGCTTAAAGTAAGTTTACCTACATTTTTCTAATGTGTTGAACCTTGATTAACTAGATTTATTTACTTACTTTAGATATGAGTGCAATAAACACCACGCGTACTAAGTTGTAGCTTTATTATAAGCTTAATTATAAATTGATCTTAATACACCAGCTGTATTTAATTTACAATAAAATATTAATATACTATATTGCACACATACATATTACGTACCTTCATAATCCGGTACATCTACTCTACTCATTGTTTTACATTATTGGGTTTTACAGAACGCAAGGAAGAATTTAATAGACTTCAAATAATTGTGGACATTGGATAAACACAAAAATGTATACATTTTCGGAATCGATCAATTCGAGGTTGATAAACTTTTTTCTTTCGCATTTCGGCCACTATATTGTATTCACTGTCATCATCAGAAGAACTAGATTCCCATAGTATATCACGGACTAAAGACATGATATCAAAATTTTCAGACAAAAACAAAATACTGAAGTTGACTTAACCGTAACAATAACATTGACCGGCCAATATCGAGCGGTTACGGTTATCGTTAAGTTGTGACGTCATTTTTACCGTTGTAAAAATGGTGCAACGCATATTATGCTTAACCGAAGATTTAACGGCTGGTTTGGATATAGTTACCGTTAAAGTTAGATGGTGCAACCCACCCTTAGTGGCAACTAATGGGTCTGGAAAGTTTCTTTTTTTACTCGCACGGTGTCTCTACTGTCAAGATTATAACGCCATCTATAGTTTCCGCACGGTGCCTATATATACTCATTTCAGGTCGCATGAAACTTATATAAATTACTCTTTATATTAAATAATTCATAAAAAAAATGTCAGCAAGCTGTTTTATGTCAGTTAAAACAAGGTATGAAATAATAAAAAGGGTCAGCATAATATTTAGGGGGGAATAATTATCATTTAGCTCGCGAAAATCATTTCTATCTTATGTGTTATAAAACAGAAAGATAAAAATGATGATTTCAATGGAAAAATCCAATTCAGGCCATTTAAAATTAATAATGTAGTTAGTTTAATCTATTTTATAAATAAAAAAAGGGTCAGCAGGATAATTAAGGGTGGAATAATTGTCAGCTGAATATTTCATTTAATGGGATTTGACGGGGCTTGAATGGCTACTCAGCAGCTTTTACCCCCCTGCTGACGACCTTACCACCATAAAACAGCTTGCTGACATTTTTTTTATGAATTATTTAATATAAAGAGTAATTTATATAAGTTACATGCGACCAGAAATGAATATAATATAATTACTTTTAAGTAAGGTGTATATCGACTGCTGACATCGAATCCACCGTCATCCATGCTGCTGACTATTTTAGTAATTTTTATTATTATGTAAACAATTACTAGATAAAATATTGAGCGGCCTGATTACATTTTTGAATTTTTTCGTTTCGACATAAACAAACTTTTTTATCTCGCCCGTCCACCTTGGGTGCGCCTGCTGACCCATTATTCGATTATTAGCGTTATTCTAACTATCGATATATTTTAAAATTGATCGGCCTGAAATTACCATGAAAAATGCAACGCTACCTCCCGGACTATAAGATATGTAATTTTTTTATTTGATTCAATATAACACTTGTATGTCTAAAATAGTTATAATTTATGTACCATTTATCATCATCAATACTAATAATAAATCTGTAATGGTCGGTTATGGAGTAAGTTACTTTGTTTTCAGAGATATCGTGTTTATAGGCTCTATACATGATACTGAAACTAAATTGACGATTTTTAGAATTTTTTTCTGTATTGTATGTATGGTACGTTCCTCCATAACTCTTAAACGAATTAACTGATTTTCATGAAACTTGGTAGATAAACATTGGGACGTACGGGACACAGGATAGGCTACTTTTTTCTTTTTCAAAGCGGACAAATTTGTTTTTATTATCTGTAGTTCCACAAAAATCTAACAGATGGCGGTGTACGGCGCACGGATACAGTAATTACTCATATATTTTCTTTTTCAACGCGGACTAAGTCGCGGGCACCAGCTAGTGTAGAATATGGTTAGTCCATGACCGGACATACTGTATATATAATATTTTGTAGGCATAAGAAATGGGCGGTGAATAATTTACAGCAAGTGTGCTTTTATCTTGATTGGTGGTTCGTAAAATGAAGTAGCCACATTTATTATTTAAGTGTAAATAGGTATAATCGTATTAAGAGTAATAAACGTCGTACTCTAAGGCGGTCTCTCCCTAATTAATTCTCCTTATTTCATCTAAGTATATCGCTGAGTTCAAATTACTTACAAGATTTATTATTATTATTATTCGCATTATAAGTTGAGACAACAAATTCTCCCAAATACCTATCACTCTTGTACAGTGTGTCCGACTGATAGACACTTAATGACGTTTAAATAATGTCATTACACTCATTGTTTTATAATGGTTTTAAAACCTAATAATATAACTGTTTTCTTAATAACTGTTATTTAATTATTAATTCAATTAAAGCTATTATTTTAACAATTATGATAACGTATAGACAATTAAAGTTTTATAATCTCTGACTACTTTTAAACTCTGTTTGATTATCGCAGTTAAACATGGCAGCATTCTAATGCTTTTCTTTTCTTTTTTCTTTTCTTTGTTTAGATATTTTTGGCTCTATCAGCCAATCGATAGTTAAATTGAAATAAATTTGTCTCCGGTTTGATGTGTGTTATCACTTGTTATATTAGTGTTAGGAATGGAAAGAAATGTTATGGAATTCAAGGAATATTAGAAGACATGTAGAGATTGAAGTTTAATTTTATTTAAATACTAGCTGGTGCCCACGACTTCGTCCGCGTTGAAAAATATTAAGTAGCCTATCCTGTGTCCCGTATGTCCAAATGTTTATCTACCAAGTTTCATGAAAATCAGTTAATTCGTTTCAGAGTTATGGAGGAACATACATACATACATACAGAAAAAAATTCTAAAAATGGTCAATTTAGTTTCAGTATCATGTATAGAGCCTATAAACACGATATCTCTGAAAACAAAGTAACTTACTCCATGACCGACCCTTACAGATTTATTATTAGTATTGATGATAATTTTGCCAGTTTAAATTTCTATTGAAAACGTGTGCAGTAAAACATTAGGTTAAAACGCAGTAAACAAAGTAATAAAGTTGAAAAAGTTTTAGAATTCAGTTTGATGACAGTCAATTGTTCTATATTCGAAGTAGGTATTACAAACTACAGTCTAATCTATATGTAGGCAAAACCTTAGTATTGAATCCTAATCCTACAAATACTAAAAAAATGCGAAAGTTTGTGAGGATGTCTGATATTCTTTCACGTTAAAACTACTGAACGGATTTGGGTGAAATTTGGCACACAGATAGTTTATTTAGTTCTAGATTCCTGTGAGATTTCCAAAAACCGAACTACAGCGCGTACGAAGTAGAGCTATTTGATAATAAAGATAATATCTTAATGTCCTAGGAATTAATAACACTTTTCATCAGTGTAGTAACATATAGTTTTTATTAATAAATTGCAGGTATAGTATACTATTAATTATAGCATGACCGAGACTGCATAGGATTACGGCGATGTGTTGACGGATGCGAGTAACACGGTTAATTTGCGGCCACGTAAATACTGAAGATAAAATGCTAAGTTAGACTACTAAAACTAAGAATTGTTGAATCAGAAAATTTCAATTCTAGTAATAATTTAGAAATTGTGTTTGATAGTTTTTAATTAATTTCGTGATAATATTGTTTCTCATATTTATTAAATAATTAAAAAAATTAAATAATTAATAGGCACAGCCTGTTTCTTTTTCATGTTAAGATCGGTAGATAGGCTGACGATCATTTTTTTATATAAAGGCAGACAGGCTGGCGGCTCACTTGATGGTAGGTGGTTACCGTTGTGCCTAAGGACACAAGCAACACCAAGGGGAGTGCTAGTGCGCTGCCTACCCTGTAGGAATTTCTTTACAGATCAGCAACGTCACAGATGCTAATATAAGTGCGCTGCCGACTACCAGTAAGATTAAGGATAAGAAATTGACAAGGAATAGGGAAATGGGCTCTTGGATCCCTTACTCACTCAATGAAACACAACAGCTCAAGTGCTATTAATTTCAAAGTGGTCTTCTGTATGACAGTGATTACTGTCACCAGACGAGCTGCTCAAGTGACTTCTAAACGCAGTGGTGCCTCACCCTTACTAAACACCCTGCCTGTCGATGATAACATAAAAAAAGTTTATTCACTTTGAGATTCAGTGGTA
This sequence comes from Synanthedon andrenaeformis, assembly GCA_936446665.2. Lineage (NCBI taxonomy): Eukaryota > Metazoa > Arthropoda > Insecta > Lepidoptera > Sesiidae > Synanthedon > Synanthedon andrenaeformis. Next base: position 2,078,313 of record OW387781.2, on the reverse strand, counting down.
AAAACCAGTTTATTGTTTACGTTGTCGTGAAGGTAATTAGGGGGAGCCATGAGAGGTAAGTCACGAGGTTTCTCGTACAGGGACCGGCACAGACACGTAGTTTACCGTACGCCGAGTGCAATTACTCCGAGATGTCACCTCTGAGCCACAAAGTTTGCGAACGCGATTTATTGCGCGGCTACCGGACTAATGTTTGCTATACCGTACAACTGTTACACATACTATACTAGTGGCCCGCTCCCGGCTTCGCACGGGTGTAATTTTTTACTCAATCCAGCTGATAAAATTACCTTACATCGCCATCTGTTAGAATCTTTTGGAACTCACAGATAAATAATTGCTGGATTGAATAGGTATCAACAGATGGCGCTATGTTAATAATAGTATATAATTTGCAAAAAAAATAATAAACAAAATGAGATATAAACTATCCTATCTTTTAAGTTGGACCAAATTACATATAGTTACGAAATTTTATCAAAATCGGTTCAGTAGTTTGGGAGTTCATCGCGGACAAACAACGTGACACGAAATTTTTATATATAAAGATTTACCATTCTAGATTTAGTGTTTAGTAATAGTTTAGTATAGTAGTACTAAAATAAAGATTTAAAAAAAAAGCCATATTATCTACATTTTACTATAACCATCTTTGACATCTTTGAATTCAATTTACAGAATATTTAAAATTTTAACAGAAATGAAAGTTTAGTTTCTACAAAGTACAAAATTTCAAAATTTGTCGAGTCATTTAAAGTTTTTTGTCTAGAATAGTCAGATCATCATAAGCCTACAAATTAAGTGTTCATTCTCTCTCCGAATACATCCATCCGCTCGTCTACCCTAACGCCCATCCCCTGTACCAGATAAATGCCACTTGTTCCCACTTCAGCGAACTGATTTTTTTAATTATATCGATCCCTCTGACTCTCCAATGGATCTCCGCATTCATATCATTATTATAGAAAAAAGCCGAATATTGTCCCCTCCAAAGTTCGTTGAATGACTTGAAATTTCGAGATATTTCCTACATCTCAGCATCATATAATTATCAAATCTAGAATTATGCACTGGTTATAAACTTTCGCGTTAAGGTGCGAAAAAGAGGATGCCTTTAAGATTTTTAAATGCTCCAATATATTTAGATTTTCTTAATTAAAAAGTAATCTTTACACTATTTTACTTGTTACGGCTAATGTGTAAGAAAGACAATGTATTTTATTTTTTCAAAATATGAATAATAGAAGAAAATAAAAAAGAGCACTTGAAATACAGAAATAAATTACAGATAGGCAAGTGGTACGAACAATGAAACGAAGTTCGAAGGAAGGGAGAAACGGTTTGCCAAAACTGAATTAGGAAATTTGCCAACAGTCATCACCGATAAGTTCACTGACCTGACCAAGAATTCAGAATACTATATAAGATTACCAGTTTTATGCATTGGTTTTTGATTTACTTTACATGATATTAAATGATTACCAGCTTACAGATAGCTGCATCCATAAAAAAAAAACTAGATAATATAAAAAAAATATTTATATCTGCAGAATCCATACTTATTATGGCGTGACTTCGTAGTCACTCCAATCGAGGACCTTCACCTCCTGTAACCTCCATAGCTCGTTGAGCTTTTCTTACGAGGCCCACAAATAAGTGCAAAATCGAAAATAATTATAGGTAATGGACAAGCTATGGAAAAACTTCGACACGAATCTCAAGTAACTGTAACTATTGGAACCCTTGAAATGCGGAAATCACAAACAAATTTAACGTAAGCACATCACACGTAATAACGTCTGATATTCTCAGTGATACCTTTCAGGTTGTGGTTCCATTGTGAGCGGAACAGACATGTTTTGTTTATCTTTGTATTCCGCTCACTATGGAATGAACTGAAACTGATGTCTATAAAATGTGCTATGTTTAAAGATATTTCTAAAAGGATCCTTTATTGCCATTCACATCAAGAAAAAAAATACATAAACTTGTAATGGTTAAGTTAAATTATTTGAGAAGTAATTTCTAAAAAAAAACATTTGTTTTAGGATGTTTCTTTTTTTAGACACATGAACTAAAAATTGCACAACTACTTTTCATGCAAAGGTGTGCCCTTTCATGGAAAATTAATTTACTCGAAGATTTTTTACATAACTAGTGACCCGCTCCCGGCTTCGACCGGGATACAATTTCTTTATATAATACCTTTCCTGTTTATCCCTCTTTCCATATGTGAAAATCGAATTAAAACCTGTCTACCTATTCTCGGGTTTTGAGGCATACACAAACCAACTTAATTTTTATATATAAAGATTTTTATATACTTTAACATTCTTGTTACTAATTCAGCTAATTTTAAGGGTAGCTCGCTAAAAAAAATCAATTAATAATTTCTCTTATAGTAATCACTGTCTTTATCCGCTTTCAGTGAGGCCCCACGTAAACGATTAGCATTCCCACTGTTGGCTGCTGTCTAAACTGGCCGCTCAAGCAATTATTCGGGCATGTGGTTGTATAGGCAGGAAATTTTATGTTAATCCTTAGATGCCCGTTACAATGGGGAGGTTCTATCATTGAATCGTAATTGAACCTGCCGCTTTGCAAATTACCACTTGATATGCGCATTTTACAGAATAACTGAGTACTGCTTTTTTAGTGTTGATTTCATTTACAATTCGCTTCCTCAATATCTTTCAATTGCATATTATCTAATTGCTCAGTTGTTAAAGTGCTGTAAGGATTTATACAATTTCTCTAATTACTACTTTCGTCTTAACATTTAGTGTTAAGACTTGAAGCCAATAATAAATTTAATATTAAACCATACAACATTAAAGTTAAATTATAGGATAACATATTATCTTTAATGGACTTCAATTACATTGCTTTAATCTATTCACCATTCCTCGTTTACATTTATTCCACCAGATTGTCAGGTTGGTGGATAGTTGAATTATTATTATTAATTATTATTATTATTAATAATTACTGAACGCAGTGTGTTCTACAACCACAAATATAAGTAATTAGCAGCTTTAGTTTAGACCTCCGCATAAATATGAAGTCCTTCAGATTAGCTGTGGTATAGCGTAGTAAGTTATACTGCTTGGTTATATTTTTAGCTACCCGCTCCACGGTAGATAGATAGATATATCAAGTGTCATATATTTTTATTTTTCAACGCGTACGAAGTAGCGAGCACCAGCTAGTATATGGAAACGTTCCTCGTTTAACGCTCTTTCTATTAGGGAAAACTGCATTAAAGTCCGTTGTATAGTTTAAAAGATCTAAGCCAGTCTTTCCCAAAGTGGGCGATAACGCCCCCTTGTGGGAGCTGCAGGCCTAAAGGGGGGCGGTAAGAGACCCAGAAAAAAAATGGGGGCGTTGTGTAGAGGCTTGGGGGGTGATTTGCAATTTCATTTAGCTAGGATGGAGGCGCTAAAAAATAATTTACTCTCAAAGTGGGCAGTAGACAAAATAAGTTTGGGAACCCCTGATCTAAGCATATATGCGGAGGGACAGCCAGACAGAAGACAGACAGACAGACGGGGCGGGGGACTCTGTTTTATACAATAAAGATTAGCAAGAAAAATAGAACTATTATTCTACATTTTCGAATTGCTATACGCATACGCATAGCGTACACAATAGCGTCTTTCGCATACGAATACACAAGCCAACTAAACGCTTATAAACCCTTTAACAAGAAATATAGTTCAATTTAATACTCAAAATATCAATTAGTTCCTTCCATTTGTGTATGGATATCCGTTCATTAGTTCTCCTTTAACACATAACCCACGATCGTATTGGTACGAGTAGATATCAATAGTGGTATCAATTATCATATAGAACAATGCGTCGGTTAGGCGTCACGTGTGACTACGTTTTGTCAACTTAGACCGGATTTCGAAGAAAATTGATCGGTTCATATGGTTCATGTTTCCAATTCACACGTTGACAGGAAATAAACAAAGTTATATTATGTCGACACAAAATATGACAATGTCTTATGCAATACCAGAAATATTTTTACGAAGTAAAATACCAGAAATTTTCCATAAATCTGACATAATAAAGAATAAGGAATGAATGAGTTATTCAATACCTAATTATTAAATAATTACTGATTAATGGTTATTGATCAAAAGCACAAATACCAACATGTTTAAGTGTTATTTGTTTTTAATAAAGTGGTAGACTTTAGGCGTATGTTCTCCGGATCTAATGTTTTACAGATTTTTTTCAACTGTCTAATTATTAAATAAAGTTGAATACATGCAATAATGAGAGTTAAAAGGCTATAGCCGTGTAAGGGAACAAAAAGTGCCCCTGACGTTATAAGCCAACGAATAAATCCTATGTATTGGTCATAATGCTAGTTATTAATCTGCCAAATTTTATCTCATAATTATTGACAGTTTCCTTGAAATGTCACTTCAAAGTTTTTTTTACTTTTCAAAATATTTTAAAAACTACTGCTCCGTTTCTTTTGTAATTAACTTATGTTGTTAATGACCCAAAGAGGAATAATTTTGCAAAAAACCAGATGTCTCTAGGTCAACATTAACTTGGTGATTTTTGATGTCAAATATTTCAAACATTTTTTTTTGACACTTGTGAGTCAGCGACACCTACCATTTTTTTTACACATTAGTGTCATCTCTTTCCATACTTATATTATTTGTTTCAAATCAATCGGCTTGGAGCAACATGCCGATTTTTTGGATAATCTTTAGGTACCTACTCATATATGAGCAGTATTGAAAGAGGTGTCAATAAAAAAATTATTGGTAGATTATTGGTAGATTAGGTTTGTTGCCTGTACCCTTGATGAATTAATGCTGGCTGGTGATTACATTACTTTGAAATCCCGAGAATACCATTTTTTGTCAAAGACAAAGTCATCGCTTATTTTGTTTTATAAACGTCGACATTTCTCGCTTTACTTCGTTATTATATACGAGTAATTAAAGATGAATAAAATATTTTATTCTCGACGTTCACCAAAAAGTACTTATCAGTTTATAGAAAAATACAAAATAAACTAGAAAAACATCTTGACTTGGAATTACATACAAACTGTACACACTGTGTGTACAGTGTGTACAGTTATTATTATTATAGTTAAAATTATTCCTCTTTGGGTCATTAACAACATACGTTAATTACAAAAGAAACGGAGCAGTAGTTTTTAAAATATTTTGAAAAGTAAAAAAAACTTTGAAGTGACATTTCAAGGAAATCAATAATTATGAGATAAAATTTGGCAGATTAATAACTAGCATTATGACCAATACATAGGATTTATTCGTTGGCTTATAACGTCAGGGGCACTTTTTGTTCCCTTACACGGCTATAGCCTTTAAGAAGAACTATTATCATTTCGGCAGATTTGTTAAATCCACAATGGGATAGCGTGGTGAACTATAATCCCCGAAAATTGCTAATGGGCAGAGACAAGGTCACGTCTTCCACGTGACGTCATCCGCAACTTAAAACTCACCGGTCAGTGTGGCTAATGGTACTGAGTGTGTCACGAGATTACGTCATCAAAATGGCGCCTAGCAATTTGCAGGGCTTATAGCCCATAATTTCTCATACTGAAGAGGCCTGTGCCCAGCATAAGTATATAACATACGACTTTATATACTGATGACGATAAAAAGCAATCATTGATAATGAAACAGTCAATACGTTCCTTTATATTACACTGCAATGTTCATAAGAATTTATACTGTAATGCTACGCTTATTAGCTAATGTGATCAAAGGCATAATAGGTGTACAAATATGGAACTTTAATGTACTATTATTAGATAGTGAGAAGGTTTGCAGGGAATAAAAATGAACTAGGAAGTGAAGTGGTGATAAGAAAAACTCAACAATGGCTCCCTCAAAAGAGAGTGGGTTCCCGTGGGACAACTGTGCTTCCGATGGAATGGGAATTTGCAAACAATACCGTCTCAACATTGTATGAGAGTAAGTGATACGTATTGGTAAATTAGTTTAATAATTGAACCAAGTCCAGGTACCAAACCAGTGTTAGTAGTGTCAGAAGTTAGAGTTCCGCAGTCATAAATTGGGCAGAACGTCCGGCGGCAGTAACCATTCTCTTACACAAAATCACCATGAAATAAAAGCATGTATGCTGATGTGTTTCGGTAAGTCAAAAAGGGAAGCGGAAGCCCATTTTCCAATTCCTTAATGCTATTTTGGACTAAAATTTCCTTGACCCTTGAAATTTTCCCATGGAGGTATTGAGTACGAATATATAGTTTTAAGTTCGAAATTTAAATATTGTGTAAACACAGAGATGTCCCTGCCGAGACATTTGCACTATCAATTATTTGAATTAATGGTGAAAAAAAAAAAACGCATTGAAAATATTAGTTTTTTTATATTTAAGACAATAAACGCGATTTACCATAGGCAATAAAAAAATTCTAAAAAAATGATCCAAAAGTAATAGTAAAAAAGTAGAGAAAGGTAAACTAATAAACTCACTAGAAAAATTATATTATACGGCTTGACAAGAAATATTAGCTGTGTCTCGCTCAGGCTTACCGCATTATGCGAAGATACGAAAGAGAGCATAATACATATTGCCAAGCACGTAAAAGCTTTTAGCTTAGACGATTCTCAGACGTCCTTTGTATAATAGGAAACACAATAATAAACTGGTTCATAAAAGGGTTTTCTTCTATTATACTAGAACACTCTAGAGATATTGGCACAATGCAAGTCTGTTTTATGATAAAGTCATACTCAGTAACGACCTCGAACAATGTTGTTTTATCTATACTAATATTATATGTTTGTTTGTAAATATTGCAGATTAAAAAAAATCTTTCATCAATAGAATATAGGGTTAAATATTCCACGTGAGCGAAGCTCGGACACCAGGGGCCCTAGCCAAGATGCAAACGCAGTGCTTTCTACAGTCGTAAACGCTACGCTACGCTACGGACAAAGCTTTGTGATTGGTCAAAATTTTATGTGGGCGTTAGAACAACCAATCACCGGGCTTTATTTTGTTCGCTTCGTAAAGTTCGCTAGGGAGCGTTTTCTTTAATGTACATCTTGGCTAGGCCCCCCTGATATCTAAAAATAAAGTTCGAACGCTCGGCGAAAGCATAAAATCAGGAGTTAATGTTTATCAAGCGTTTATATTGTTTTAAATATTTTGTCAGGTGTTATATCTTTTATTTATCTTTTAACTACTCAACCCCGCTCATCATGAAATTTTACTTAGACGTTTTACTCATTTACTTTATCCCTATACAAGAAAGGACATAAGGTACCTCCAGAAAAAAATACTGTTCCCAAGGGATCATTTAAAATAAAATAAAAAAACTAATGCCGGGTCAAAGGGTTATAGCAACAATTATCAAGCGTTAATTTCTTCTTCAATATTTTTTATTTTTCAACGCGGACAAAGTCGCTGACATCGGCTACTGAAATAACAAAAATACTAGCTGTATTACGATATGGTTTCGCTCTCTTTAAGTCTGTAGTTATTAAAGTCTTCCAAATAAAAGTTTCCCTAAAACGTAATTTTTTTTAAAAAAATCTTATCACCATAAATTTTAATCACTTTATGTATTTTACACATACATATATTTTTAAAATAAATCAATGCACAAATCTAATTGATTGACACTTTTATATCAGAACAAAAGTAAAAAAAAACAAGATTTCATTTAAATAAATTTAAATTAAGTTCTCACAGACATAGTTGTACAATAGTTTGCGGTGCAAGGTTTATACGATGGCTTTATTGGACCGCAAACATATATGTAGGTATATCTAAATATATGTCGCTTCAGATGTTATAAAACGGTACAATGTTGAGTCTAGCGAAAATCTTATATGCTATGAAACCAACTTTATAGTTATTGCGCAATACCTTCTTTAGAGAACCCTTTCCTAAGTGGATTTAACAGCATTTTCCCATAGCTGATATATGTGTGATGACAAATATGACTCATTTCATCCGGGAAGGTTCAATTGAATGGTAGGTGGCTACCGATGCCACAGTTGCTGCAAGTGCGCTGCCACAGGATGCCACAGGATGCCAAGTGCCACAGGATTAGGAAGGGATATAGAAATTGGCATTATACTGATTTGAATTTCTTGAGTTTGAATATAAATACCTACTGACATCATTGAGAGCAAAGTATTTTTATTTCGACTAACGGTTTCCTTTAGTTATTTCACAAACTTTAAACTAGAGTTAGGTATATTATTATGGAAAGTTGTATAATTATGTAGGTATTCTACAAAATAAATATAAGTAAGTCATGTTTTATCATATTTTTTATAATTTTAAAATTTTCATTTTTTTAAATGAAGAGTGAATTTTATTTAACTATATACAATATTATTATCTGCATAACATATTTTTAAAGTCGTAAAAGTGATCTTTTTGATTCGATGTTGGAGCATTTTTTAAATATAGAGTTTAATTTCACTGAAGTATATAAACATTAAACATTTCTTCATATTTTTCTTGTTTCTTCATGTTCTATTCCAAATGAGTGAGTAAAAAATTTACGTAAAAATACATTAGAATCAAGCGTTAAGTGAAATCAAACAGTTTCGAAGCCGAAATAACAAGTGTTAAAGCAAGAAAATTGTTTTCTATTAGTGGAGCTGCAGACACTTTGCACAAGTGTTGTCCTTGTGTACTCGTTTAAGATATTCGAGGACACGTTTACTGGAATTCGATTCCGGACTATTTGTACTCCATTCGCAAACAATTTAGAAACCTTTTTAACTAAGTACCGAATCCTTTTTTATTAATTTACTTAAAAGCGTCGGTCAAGACCAGATTGCGCTTGTTGAAACACACATTTGGACGAGAAATGCAAAAAATGTGATATATATTTTGTATTATAAATAAATATAAATAATAAGTCGAGATGAGTAACTTATTATTGAGACCGCCCTTCGATCATTTTATGTTAGATTACCATAATCAATTTTAGAAATTATACTTAAAAAAGTATAGAGGAGCTGAATATTGAATAAATCTAAATTTCTCCTAAATTTTATATTGATTAAAAAAAAAATTCGGGACACCGAAGTATGTGGAAAATATTGGTTAAAATTTAAATTTTTTTTTTTCACTTATTCTTGTACCAAAATATTAAAATTATTATACTTCTTCATAGTTAAGTCAACCGAAGACCATATTTTATCAAAATCTGTTGAATGACTAAGCCATGAAAACGTAATAGACATTATTATAATAATAAACAATACTTTAATAGGTATATTCAAGCATTAAATAATAATTTATTAAATACATCACGGGTACAAGTCACGACCGATACCTACAAGCTCAAAGGCTATGTCCGGGGAATTGGGAAACTTCTTCGAAGTTAGTAAATTCTATATCCTTTTATGTCATCGCTATGGCAACTTGTATAACTCGATTCCCAATGGTACCTTTTTCGCCAGTCAATCAGACAGTACACTTAATAGAAGGTTGCTACCGTCGCCTATAAAAATAACCAACACTATTCAGACGTTTCAAACGCACTGAAAACCTAGATAGTATAAAGGATATGGTTAAAGTATCCCCTCCTTTATCCTTCTAGTATGTTTTACTCTATCACGAAAATCATCACTCACTAAACTATAACTACTCGGGCCTATGGTACGAACAACTTAAAGTTAAATATGGTATAAATAACGATATTTTAACAGACATCAATCTTGCAACAGCTTTCTTGACTGAAGATAGCTAGTGTTACTTAATTTCGAAATAAGTAGTAACTAGACATATTCAGCTTAATTTGCGTTTCTCTGTAAAGATTTTGGTTACACTTATCCGCTTCTATCAGCCACTTATAGGCTGTCATAGCGTACTATCTCCGCTTAGACAGCCTAAGCACTCAAGCAACCCCAGAAGGGATAATTAATAAAACTGAGAATAGAAAAATAAGAAGATGGGATACCTTACTAACGCACTGAAACACAAAAGGTAGGGGTATCTGGAAAATAATTCTGGAAAAGAGTATTATCCCCGAAGTGTGGAGAGTGATAACTGCCCTCAGATTAAGACTAAAGGGGAATCCCCTTTACGATAAATCAATATTGCGATAAAAACTGCACCCTCCGAATTCTTTATCTGTGTTACCCTTCGGTTATCGCGTGCAGTCAAAACGCGTGCACAAATTTGTTGTGGTTCCATATCTCAATTATGTCACCATAGCTACAGCGAACCCTTGACATTGGTTATAATTTATAGACTTACATATATGTTTATATAATTCGGATGTGATTAGTGTTTAAGTGAACGTTTAGTATACAATTACTAAACTGCTTCTCAAAGAACTTATCTTTTTTTTTTCGATTTTCATTTGTTAACCTTTGGTACTAAACATCGCTGTATCGCAGGAGCTAAAATTTAAAATTGTATATTATTTTATTTTTTAATCTCTTTTGTTTTTCCCCATATTTATTTAACACTAGCGACCCGTTTCCGGCTTCGCTAGGGTACAATTTAAATCCATTACCTTCCTAGTTCTATTAGTGAAAACCGCATTAAAGTCTTTATTTTAAAATATCTAAATGTAAATACAGACAGTGGGAAAACACTTTATTTTTTATACTATGTAAAACATAAAGTTTAATAATTTGAAAAGTGCTATAATTTTAAAATGAAGACTTTCTGAAACTGTTACAACATGCTCTACAATTCTATATGTTTGTTGTCGGTGCATTGTCAACTAGTCGACACGTTGAAGTTGCTTGCATCCTGCGCCTCTCGGGACCCATTGTGGTCGGGAACTTGCATTGCATATTAATTAGTTAATCGTGTTAGGTGCATCACAGTTTTGTAATACGATGTTACATGTTACATGCAAGCTTAGAATAAGCTTACATTATATTTATATATTATTCGATAGAAAATAAATTTGAAGAAATTAGCACTTTGGCAGTGTACCGCCCAATATAAAATTTTAAATTTAATATATGTACTTGCAAAAACAATTGTAAGTATGTATGTATATAGTGAAATAAAATTTTTGATGTAGTTTGTATACTCGTATTTAAGAGTTAAAAAAAAGTTATCTTTTAAGTTAGTTAAGAAAATAAGTAAATGTCCCTGAGACCGCGTGGTCCCGACTGCTTCGTCCGACTGATCGTATATAAAGTATTTTTATTTTTTTTAATTAAAATTAAAATATTGACACATTTATTATAAAAGTCATTTCTTTCTCTATGGTCATCACTATTTACTGTAATTCGGTATTTTTAATTATAAATGAAATTACAAAAATAATCGATTGGCTTGATCAAGCCACATGGTTGTCATGAAAGCCATACTGTCTTAAACTGGGCTGTAAGGTGTCAACCCGAACTGATACTTATGTTATACATACAAAAGAACCTTCATTCATGATTGTCATGAATAGAACACAAGTGTTGTACCTGCTTAAGTTACCGAGGTCAAAAATTTTTTAGAAAAAAATGTTTTCATAAAACGACAATCGATCTGAATGCGGTTATTTACTGATATATTGTAGCGAGCTTCCTGTAACATTTAGTGTTTGTTTCACTCCAATGTACATATTTGATCGAAGACTCCAATCGATTTACAAACAAAAAAAGCTAAGTTAATTGAAATAAGTAATACGCTCTATTCTAGAACTACGCGTACGAAGTCCCAGCTACGTACTTAAAATAATAAGTTGTCTGCACAGCGAACAAGGCTTACTTAGATCAATACATAATTCTTTTATATGGCTATGAATACCACAGAAATCTGAATGATTGCCAGAAACCTAAATAATCTGATTAATTCTATGATTATACACTTCTATAATACGATATATAATTTTTCAATAGGTATAATAGAATGTATATAAACGACACGTTTGGTCTAGTGGTTAGTAACCCTAGCTGTTAACCAAACGGTCGCTGGTTCGAATCCCGCTAGGGGCAAATGTTTATGTGTAACATTTTACCTTTGTACCTGAGTTATGGATGTTTGTATCTATAATATAATGTATCTATAATGTATCTATATAATGTATAATGTATCTATAAAAAAAAGTAATCTATGTAGTATATCAACTGTCTGGTATCCATAATACAAGCCTATAGTTGCTTAATTTGGAACTAGATAGTGCTGTGGGAAATGTGTTAAGATATTTATTATTTATATACATATAATTTTCTTTAAACTCTACCCATGTCGCACACAGTTTTTAGTCATTTTGTTGCTTACAGTTTCCACTGTAAGCAATAATAGCTGCTGTGTCTTTTTTAACTTATAGAGGTAACGATCGGAAGATCCATAGATCGGCGGATAAGTGGCTACAATTTCCGTCAAGGCCGTCGTATGGTTAATGCTAATGTGACCATAAACGTTTAGCTGCGGGACGCCCGAAGCGACCGCCCGATAAATTACATACTTCGTATCATATACTGTTCATACATAATACTTGTATAGAGGAAAAAAAAGATGTTTATATGTACGTCTTAACGATACACATCCCGCAAGATCATGGGGTCGTCAGCGGACTACAAAAGATGATTGATGACATCACATTGTGTGGATTATTACTACGATATACATTTACGAACACTTTTAGCGAAATCGCTTATAATTTCATCTTTTATCTTTGAACTGATTTATTACGAATGTAGACCGCTTGGTTTAGACTTCGATGCGGATTTTCCCATTTATACGAATCCGAGATTTCCTAAAATAAATTCAGTTTTCTGTTTCTTTTCAAAATTTCAAGCCTACACGAGTATGAAAAGATTTAAGGGCTTATTGTTAGACCCCACCAAGTTCAAACTTACATGGTTTCTGCGGCCAAGCTTTTGTCCGACTGAGCAATCCTAGTGATTAAAAAATATCCTATTAACAACAACAATCCGAGTCTTAGTAAATTATCACTTTGGAGAAACATTTATGTTGTTTATTGTTAATGTTGAATAATTTGGAGGCTTGTTGAAATGTAAATTAATTAGGAACAGATTCATGTTCTTTACAGAAATGGTTCATTGTTTAATGTAATCTATTTATATCTAAAATTTGGTATTTAATGATAGTTAATCTATATCTGTATCTATAGGATGCTATATAGGTATCTATCTATAGCTACATTTATTATAAAACGAAATCGTTGTCTGTTTGTGTTTCTCTGCTAACTACTCTCTCTAAACCAACCAAAGGATTTCGATGTGGTTTTCACTAATGGCAAGAGCGATAAACGAGGAAGGTTTGTGTTGGTCCACTTGATGGTAAGTGGTTACCGTCGCCTATAACTCAGCCAACGCCACTGCGAAACGCAGTGTATTCTGCCACTACATGTCAGATCCAGACCAGAAAAGTTCTTTTCCAAAGTTGGCCCTGCCGGGAACCGAACCCGGGCCCCATGGGACAGAGTGTTAAAGCATTCGAACAAGAGTCGCGTCAATAATCATAATATTTTGATATTAAATAAAAATAATAAAAACTTTTTTGAACTTAATTAGATAAGATAAGCAGGATTGTCAACAATGTTATTTTTCATAAAAAAATTTCGCTTTCAAAACTTTGTTTAACATATATGAAAGAGTGTACGTACCTTACCTAAGTTTCAGTAGCGGTCTCATTGGCAACAGTAAGTATAACGAGTGGGATTAAGAAGCCGTGTAGAGCTGGAGGCTATACAAAGTCGAGAGACGAGACGTCCTTACTAAAACTTCGTCCATTCCCTTTTTTGTGGCAGCTTAATTTACCGTACCTTTCCAAAAAGTGCTTAAACTAGCGCAGCATAGCGCCTGTGTTCGTGCGACATCTTATCTTTTCTATAATATAAAAATGAATCCCTAAATGTGTTGCTAAGCGCAAAACTCGAGAACGGCTCGGCCGATTTTAATTCTGTCTTCACTCATGGACAGAGGGATAACCAGGTAAGGTTTTTACGTAAAAAAATGTACCTCGGGCGAAGCCGGGAGCGGCTCGCTAGTTGTGATATAAAACCCCCGTGTCTGTCGAGTTTTTTTTTGACGTATTATACAATATAAAAAGTAACCTAATATGAAAATGATGTACATTATAAAGAAACTAAACAGTTCATATATAGGTACTCTCAATAATATAAAACTTTCCCTTTCGATGAGTCGATATGAAGCCTGCAATTTTGTGGCTCGACCTGAACACGGCAATTTATGTCAAGACGTTGCGCTCGTAACAGAGATGACTTGATGATCTCAGATAAAAGCTTTAAGATTTCACGTGAATTGAGTTTCCTGGAACATCTTTTAGAGGTCATCGTCTATTTGTGATAGGTAAATCTGAAGAAATATAATAAACAAAATTGAAGCGTCTCATTGTAATGTCAAAAGAACTGCCTTTTACTAAATGTATATCAAAGCATTTACGGTACTTATAACAAAAAGGAACAATTTTTAAATTTTTTGTCTGGCTAATATATGTTTTTGGGTGATTCTTAAGTAGCACCAGGGTAATGCGAAATCTCCCGTGGTGTAACCAGACAGGATAGTCGCCCTTGGTACTACCAGTAGTACCACAGGTAAGAAGCGAACATGAATAATACAATCTGAAATACGATAATGATACATTTTATTTAATATATAGTTATTTTATATTTTAAAGTTTATTTTAGTTATAAAATATAGTTGTTTTATATTTTAAAGATGACAAAAAGAATAGTATCCTGAGTTTCTTTCGGGGTTTCTTCTCAGGATCGTCATCTTGGCTTTTTTCCGAAAAGCTGGTAAATTTAAATTTATAATGACGATCATAAGAGTTTCTTGGAGAAACCTAATTGATAAATAAATATTTTAATTTGATTTGATTTTGAGTTAGTTTGTGGTCTCTCAGTTGATTGACAGAAATGCATGTATCAAAACAAAATTTCTAAATTTAAATTGATGAACGTCATCACCAAACAGGACGCTTATCTGCAATGAGGTTCATACCTCACTTAGTATCCGTTGCCAGTACTATTAGTGGCCAGTGAACATTCAAAGGCATATAACCATTTTTGCAATAGAAGGAGTAGAAATTTCCAATTACATACTTTGATTATAAGAACTCATTCTGGTTTTCCATATCTGGCCAACAGACCAGCTATTGTGTTTATTTTATGACTGAATTCATTGCTGGAGCGAAGTTACGTAATGCTATTTTGTACCTTTTTAGTAAATGACTATCGCCTATTTGAAACCAAATATTTTTACTCTTCTCCGTAACAAACAATTTATATGAATTATTTGTTTTTGTATTGTATAATAGGATCACCATGAAGCAGTAATATGTCTATTCCAGTCTTCATCCTTATTAGTTTGTGATAAAAATTTATTAAAAAATAATACCAAATCCTTCATTTATCTTACATATAGTATAATAAAATCGTATATGATCTGTTTTTAAATTAAATTTAATTATGTTGCAAGTCAAAAAATTAGCATTTAAAATTTGTGTGTCTCTTTGTGCATTTGTGCACGCTAATCTCAGAAACGTAACATAACATTCAATGAGCAATAACACGATTTAATGGCATTCAAAATTTAATAATTGCGTAAAATTAAATTCTAGAGAAGATGCCTACGCTGAAGAAAGTCAAAACAAAAAATAAATTTGGATTATCAAAATTTGAAAGACTGTTAGATAACAAGCTGTAGATATTGCTCGAGCTACATATTAATTCATAAACACAAAAATTACTCGTGTCCTTTTATCACGTTTTAAAAAATAAACCATTAAACTAATTTCGATACAATTTGTTCGAAGCTAGCTGGAACCCTTGAGAAGAACGTAGAAACTTAAGTAAAAAAAGCTAGTCAAATCAGGTCTCCATTAACAAAATTTACGGCATGTTATGACTCCATTGTTCATATTTTACTGATTTATATTTGGTCTTAGTTCTTATGAAAACAAAAGCTCCATTGAAACGCATATTTTCGTATCACATCTAAACTTAATAAAGGTTGTGTTGGGTAAAAGCGGGCAATCTGATTCCGCGTCTCACACATCGCAATGTCCAAAACAGCGAGAGCGCATGCGCCCAGCTTCCCCTATTCGTGACTGTTCGTTAACCTTTGTGCACTGTGCTTATACGTATGATGGTCTAACGCCGCCCTTATGGAGTCACGGTGCATGGCAAGGTCGCCACCGAATCGAACACGATATTCTTTTAAGAAAATTAACTTTTTATTAATACTATTCTTAATTTTAAGTTCTCTAAGTCTTGATGCTTTCCTTAAACTTCGACACTGTTGACCTTAAACTTCTCTTTTACCTTGTAGTGTCAAAGCATTGGTGTTTTGCGATCATAAATTGGACAGCCTGTCTGGCAGAAGTAACCACTTGTTTACAGAAGATCGGTCGTGATATAATGTGTGCTGTGAGTGAGTAAGGGATATTATTATCCCTTATGGGTCTGACGACCTTAACATAAAACAAAATGTAAAATTTTTAGAACCAACCATCCTACTGTGAATTGGGTGTAAAAAATGTTTTCATAGGCATTAACCAGGAGCAAAACTATGGCAAACAAAACCAAAAATTGCGCAGGTAAAAATATGTAGGATACAGTCAACAAACAGAGAACAAACTCAGTCGCAAACGTCAAACTTTTTAAGAAACGAAAAAATGTTTTATTCTTTTCAATTCAATATCTTATACCTATAATTTAGGTACCTACACAACCACATCTACAGTATAATAGAATATATTTATTATTATACGTTTCTGAAACCTTTTACCTAATAATTTTGACTTAATATTAACAGAGTCAAACAACATTAATCCTACTAATATTATTAATTCAGTTTATGGGGATGGATGTTTGTTACTGTTTCGCGCAAAAAAGACTTTGAATGAAATTTAGCACACAGATAGTTTATTACGTAATTATTAGATTATTATCTGATAGGATTATTACCTAATAAAAAAATGTTATGGGATCATCTAAAAAATTAAGAAATGTTCGTCAAGAAATGACAGCTATAGAGATGTAAAATATTTTCTCAGATGTTAAATAGCAAAACACATTAATAATTTTTAAGGTTAGGTATAACTTAATATATTAATGTAAAGAAAATCCATAAAAATAATTATATTAACTACTGCTCCATTGTATGTTCCGTGCAATACATCTAATCCTCTACCTTGTGATTAGGACGGCACCGAATCCCTTCCTTGAAGCGATTATTTGAAAAAACCTCATTATACGGTCATCATGAGCGCACTTTGAGAGACCGCTGTGGTTACGCCTACACTAAAGGCTTTATCGGAATTTACCGCATTCCTTACCTGCTGTACAACTGATGTTTCAACATATAGCTACTTAAATATTAATCTATATCCAATATAATTTTAAAACTATAAATTAGTTTTTTTCTAAATTTAATAAATATTTCCACAATATATTTATATAAAAGATAAACTTTAAAAAAAATTTTGATCAATAAAATTTAACAACTGTACAAAGCGTAGTATAAATTAATGATAATATTAATGATAAAATTTTACAAAACGGTTCAAGAAAAAAAATATGGAAAATGATCCAAAATATATGAACCAGTAGGTATATTTTTTGCAATCAATAACATTTAGCCAGCAGAGGTTATCACGGGTTATGGAGAAAATTTAAAAATCTGTACGTACATGTTAAGAAAATTTCATTTTTATTTTCTTATCTTATAATAGTTAATGTAAAATTAGGGAAATTACAAGTTACACACAGTTACAGCTAAATTACAAAAGCAAAGCTAGAAAGATACACTATAGTACATGTCTGACTATATATGTTATAGACAAACTGTATAAGATAGCATAAGACAGGAAAACAGAGAAGATAATCGGAAATAGAAATAGGCAACACAAAATTATCGAAATATCAGATTATGTAATTGGAATTCAAAAAGAAAAGAAGAGACCATTTTGATAGATCTCGTGGAATGCTTTATTTCTACACTACACTACTATTATGTACTATGAAAATATTATTGCATTTTTTAATATTAATTTCAAATCGTATTAATTCAAATTTTAATAACGCTCTAACAGAAAATGTGTTTAACAAATTAATGCTAAAATAATGGTTTTGTTAGATAACTGCATTAACTATTGCATTGGAAATGCCTACGATAAAACCCTTCTTTGATTATTTAATTGATTTAATGCCTGTATCAAAATCCATTAATTTTTCATGTTTTAATGTTAAAATTTTTGTGTTTCAGAATATTTTATGTTTTTATGGTCATGATTTGTGAAAAAAAATCCTAAAATTTTCCGAAAAGCTTGACGTAATTACTGTCTTTGAAAGGTATAATTGTTTTTCTTTAATCATATTATTATTTTTCTTAATTTTATATTTGATAACTAGTAGGTTGCTCGATGCCGCGGGCTTGCAGCCCGCGGGGGGGTTTTTGTGTTTCGTTTTTTGTTGTCTTTTTGCCATGTCTAATTGTTTTGGTTTGGTTTTGGGTCTTTGTTTTGTAAATCGTCATTAATTATTATTGATTGTATAATTTTAATTAAAGGGGGTGGTAAGAAAGGAGGAAGTGGAGGGGGGCTGGGAGGATGGTGTTGATAGATTACCCTCATTGAGACCTTTCAAATAATACCTAACATGGGCGGTCTACTTGAAACCGTTGACCATGGTCTACTGAGTAGACTGGAATTGTCAAATTTTGAAAATTGGTCTACTTTAAAAAAAAATGTCTTTCCGAGACGTCTCCGATGAGCCCAAACACGACCTGTCTGCGTTGCGCCGTTTTCGAGTTACGGCCGGGGGTGGTCCGAGGGGGGTTCAATTTTTTTATCTCGAGGAGACGTCTCCAATGACCCCAAACACGACTTCACTTCGTGGCGTCGTTTCCGAGTTTCGGCCGGGGGGTCCGAGGGGGGTGTCAATATTTTTATCTTGTCGAGACGTCTCCGATAAGCCCAAACACGACCCGGCTGCGTCGCGTCGTTTCCGAGTTACGGCCGGGGGGGTTGGAGGGGGGGTCAAATTTTTTATCTCGGGGAGACGTCTCCGATGACCCCAAACACGACCCCACTACGTCGTGTCGTTTCCGAGTTACGACTGAGGGGGTTGGAGGGGGTTTCAATTTTATTATCTCGGGGAGACGTCTCCAATGACCCCAAACACGACCCGGCTGCGTTACGCCGTTTCCGAGTTTCGGCCGGGGGGGTCCGAGGGGGGCGTCAAATTTTTTATCTCGTCGAGACGTCCCCTATGAACCCAAACACGACCCGGCTGTGACGCGCCGTTTTCGAGTTACGGCCGGGGGGTTCCGAGGGGGGCGTCAAATTTTTTATCTCGGCGAGACATCTGCGATGAGCCCAAACACGACCCGGCTGTGACGCCCCGTTTCCGAGTTACGATGGAGAGGGTCTGGGGGGGGGGACAAAAATCTCGCTTTTATGGTGCCCCGGTAGGCCCTTGCCGTCGCTCCGCGACGGGTCGACTGCCGTCTCTTATGTCGGTGCAAAAATTCCTTTCAGTTGTGATTTTGTATGGAGTGTAGGAGGGAGGGGGAGGGCCAGTGCGCAATGCCAAAATTCGGTCCGACCCCATGGACTACCCGCGACGAGCCCGATCGAATGAGCCCAAACACGGGGGGTATCGGTCGAACCGTTTCCGAGTTAGTACCGGGATGGACGGATGGGATGAGGAGGATCGGGGTCATTGGGTCTCGACTGTGTCTAAATGGACGAAGGGGACGGACTTTCGCGGCTCTCCGGCCACAGTTGCCGCCGCTGCGGCCCTCGAGTCCGGGGGGGCGAAGGTCGACCGCCCTCCTCTAAATGTGCAAGAGGTGTGATTTTGTATGAAAGGGGGTGAAGGGGGTGAGGTGGGGGGAAGGTGACGGTCCCGGAGGGTGGATCTCGTGGGGTGACGGTTATCCGCCAAAGTGTCCACCCACCCATCCGCGATGGTTTTGGAGATATTTCCTATCCTTCCGAAAAGAAATGCTACTTTTGTATGGAGGGGGGGCGAAGGGGGGGAGGTGAGGGGAAGTAGACCGTCTCGGCCGATGGTCCTCGGGGAGAAACCCCTATCCCCCAAAGAGACCGCACGGGCAGCTGCCACCGTTGAGGAGCTACGGGGATCGTAAAGTCCGTACAGGTTGTATGGAGTGTAAAAAAAATGTATGAACGGGATGGGGATGACTCTCTCCCTGGTGACTACCGATGACCCTCTATGACATTCCGCAAATGCCACCCTTCCATCCCTCTTACTTTCCGAGTACCAGTCGCCATCTTTGTACCAGGTCGGTGGACCGACCACTGAAGAATTTCCCGGGACGCGCTACGCCACCCTCCATACGATGGGATAGGATTGACTACCCGACTTTGCCCCCTTCCCGGTGAAATAAATAGCTTTTCCGAAAAACCATAAATTTGTATGGAGACGGGATGAAGGGATGGAAATCCCGAAAATCGGGATGGCCCTTGAGAAGCATCCCACCGAGAAATAAAAACGCGCCATAGCCACCGACCACCTATCCCGCACGGTTTTGGAGATTTTCCCATCCCTTTCGCCGAAAATGCCACTTTTGTATGGAGACGGGATGAAGGGGGCGGGATGGGGGGATAAAGTTTATCCGAGAAGTTGGACCACCACTATGGGTTATCATCCCCCTAAGACGCCGCCCACCTATCTCCGGCGGTTTCGGAGATGTTCCACTTTGAAAAATCCAAAAAGTTGTATGGAGTTTAAAAAAAATGTATGAACGGGATGGGGATGACTCTCTACCTGGTGACTACCAATGACCCACTATGACATTCCGCAAACGCCACCCTTCTATCCCTCATAGTTTCCGAGGACCACACCCCAACTTTTTACCAGGTCAGTGGAGCGAGGATCGAAGAATTTCCTGGGGCGCGCTACGCTACTCTCTATACGGCGGGATAGGATAGACCGCCCCACGGTGTCTCCTTGTGGGTGAAAAAAATCGCCTTTTAGAAAATTCAGAAAAAACCCAATATTGGCATGAAACGGGATGAAGGGATGGAAATCCCATAAATCGGGATAGCTTTTAAGAAGCATCCCACCGAGGGACGGAAACGCGCCATTGAGACCGACTTCCTATCCTCGATGGTTTCGGAGATATTTTCATCCTTCCAAAAAAATGGCCACTTTTTGTATGGAGACGGGATGAAGGGGGCGGGAGGGGGGGATAGAGTTTATCCGAGAAGTTGGACCACCACTATAGGTGATCATCCCCCAAAGACGCCACCCACCTATCCTCGGTGGTTTGGGAGGTAGTCCACTTTGAAAAGTCCAAAAAAGTTGTATGGAGTTTAAAAAAAATGTATGAACGGGATGGGGATGACACTTTCCCTGGTGACTACCGATGACCCTCTATGACATTCCGCAAACGCCACCCTTCCATCCCTCATAGTTTCCGAGGACCACTAACCAACTTTTTACCAGAACGGTTTACCGAGGATATGAGATTTTTCTGGAGGTCACCGGGGAATTACCTATCCGACCACCTACAATAGGGAAACCCCCGACCGCTCCTTCTGGGAGAACAAATCGATGAGTCACTAGTTGGGTATGTGAGCGGGATGGGGGGATAAAGTTTATCCGAGAAGTTAGACCACCACTATAGGTTATCATCCCCCTAAGACGCCGCCCACCTATCTCCGGCGGTATCGGAGATGTTCCACTTTGAAAAATCCAAAAAGTTGTATGGAGTTTAAAAAAAATGTATGAACGGGATAGGGATGACTCTCTCCCTGGTGACTATCGATGACCCTCTATGACATTCCGCAAACGCCACCCTTCTATCCCCCGTAGTTTCCGAAGACCACACCCCAACTTTTTACCAGGTCGGTGGAGCGAGGATCGAAGAATTTCCTGGGGCGCGCTACGCCACCCTCTATACGGCGGGATAGGATAGACCGCCCCACGGTGTCTCCTTGTGGGTGAAAAAAATCGCCTATTAGAAAATTCAGAAAAAACCCAATATTGGCATGAAACGGGATGAAGGGATGGAAATCCCATAAATCCGGATAGCTTTTAAGAAGCATCCCACCGAGGGACGGAAACGCGCCATTGAGACCGACTTCCTATCCTCGATGGTTTCGGAGATATTTTTATCCTTCCAAAAAAATGGCCACTTTTTGTATGGAGACGGGATGAAAAGGGCGGGATGGGGGGATAAAGTTTATCCGAGAAGTTGGACCACCACTATAGGTGATCATCCCCCAAAGACGCCGCCCACCTATCTCCGGTGGTTTAGGGGGTACTCCACTTTGAAAAGTCCAAAAAAGTTGTATGGAGTTTAAAAAAAATGTATGAACGGGATGGGGATGACACTTTCCGTGGTGACTACCGATGACCCTCTATGACATTCCGCAAACGCCACCCTTCTATCCCTCATAGTTTCCGAGGACCACTAACCAACTTTTTACCAGAACGGTGTACCGAGGATATCGGATTTTTCTGGAGGTCACGGGGGAATCCCCTATACGACCATATATAATAGGGAAATCCCCGACCGCTCCTTCTAGGAGAACAAAAAGATGAGTCATTAGGTCGTTGAGTGGTATTTCGGCTTTATAGTTTATTAACTAGTAGGTTGCTCGATGCCGCGGGCTTGCAGCCCGCGGGGGGGTTTTTGTGTTTCGTTTTTTGTTGTCTTTTTGCCATGTCTAATTGTTTTGGTTTGGTTTTGGGTCTTTGTTTTGTAATTCATGAAAAATTGGGGGTAAGTAAGGGGGGAGGGGGGAGGGGGGTGGTGGCTATAAATCACCCTCGTTGAGACCTTTCAAATGATACCCAACTCGGGGGGTCTATCTGTAGCCGTTGACCATGGTCTACAGAGTAGGCCGCAACTGTCAAAATTTGAATATTTGGTCTACTCCAAAAAATTCGTATTCCCGAGACGTCTCTGATGAGCCCAAACACGACCTGGCTGCGTTGCGCCGTTTCCGAGTTACGGCTGAGGGGGTTGGAGGGGGTTTCAATTTTACTATCTCGGGGAGACGTCTATGATGACCCCAAACACGACCCCACTACGTCGCGTTGTTTCCAAGTTAAGGCCTGGGGGGTTGGAGGGGGGCGTCGAATTTTTTATCTCGGGGAGACGTCTCCGATGACCCCAAACACGACCCGGTTGTGACGCGCCGTTTCCGAGTTACAGCTGGGGGGGTCCGGGGGGGGGCCTCAAATTTTTTATCTCGGGGAGACGTCCCGATGAGCCCAAACACGACCCCACTACGTCGCGTCGTTTCCAAGTTACGGCCTGAGGGGTCCGAGGGGGGCGTCAAATTTTTTATCTCTGGGAGACGTCTCCGATGAGCCCAAACACGACCTGGCTGCGTCGCGCCGTTTCCGAGTTACGACTGAGGGGTGTGGAGGGGGGTTCAATTTTATTATCTCGGGGAGACGTCTCCGATGAGCCCAAACACGATCTGGTTGCGTTGCGCCGTTTCCGAGTTACGACCGGGGGGGTCCGAGGGGGGCGTCAAATTTTTTATCTCGGTGAGACGTCCCCGATGAGCCCAAACACGACCTGGCTGCGTTGCGCCGTTTCCGATTTATTGCTGAGGGGGTTGGAGGTGGGTTTAATTTTATTATCTCGGGGACACGTCTCCAATGACCCCAAACACGACCCGGTTGTGACGCGCCGTTTCCGAGTTACAGCTGGGGGGGTCCGGGGGGGGGGCCTCAAATTTTTTATCTCGGGGAGACGTCCCGATGAGCCCAAACACGACCCCACTACGTCGCGTCGTTTCCAAGTTACGGCCTGAGGGGTCCGAGGGGGGCGTCAAATTTTTATCTCGAGGAGACGTCTCTGATGAGCCCAAACACGACTTGGCTGCGTTGCGCCGTTTCCGAGATACGGCTGAGGGGGTTGGAGGGGGGTTCATTTTTTTTTATCTCGGGGAGATGTCTCCGATGACCCCAAACACGACCTGTCTGGGTTGCGCCGTTTCCGAGTTACGACCGGGGGGGTCCGAGGGGGGCGTCAAATTTTTTATCTCGGTGAGACGTCCCCGATGAGCCCAAACACGACCTGGCTGCGTTGCGCCGTTTCCGATTTATTGCTGAGGGGGTTGGAGGTGGGTTTAATTTTATTATCTCGGGGACACGTCTCCAATGACCCCAAACACGACCCCACTGCGTCGCGTCGTTTCCGAGTTACGACTGAGGGGGTCCGAGGGGGGGAGTGTCAAAAATCTCACTTTTTTTTGTGCCCCGGCAGACTTTTGCCGTCGCTCCGCTTCGCTCCGCGACGGGTCGACCGCCGTCTCTTGTGTGAGTGGAAAAATCCCTTTTAGTTGTGATTTTGTATGGAGTTGGGAAGGGAGGGGGAGGGCGAGTGCGCAGTGCCAAAATGCTTTACGACCCCTTGGACTACCCGCGACGAGCCCGATCGAATGAGCCCAAACACGGGGGGTATAAACACGGGTTTCCGAGTTAGTACCGGGATGGACGGATGGGATGGGGAGGATCGGGGTCATTGGGTCTTGTCTGTGTCTAAATGGCTGATGGGGGTGGACTTTCGCGGCTCTTCGGTCACCGTTGCCGCCGCTGCGGCCCTCGAGTCCGGGGTCGCGAATTCCTCGGAGGGGGGCCGGGGGGGCGGGTCGCGCTGCGCGCTCCCCTATCCCCCCCTATCCCCCCTCCTCGTCATTCGCCCCCCCGGCCTCGAGACCCTTCGCGGCGGGTCGACCTAAATGTGCAAAATCGCCATTCTGGTGTGATTTTGTATGAAAGGGAGGTAAAGGGGCGAAGGTAGGGGGAGGGTGACGGTCTCTAGGGGTGGATCTTGCGAGGTGACGGTTATCCGCCGAACTGATCACCCACCTATCCGTGATGGCTTCGCAGATATTCCCATCCTTCCGAAAAGAAATGCCACTTTTGTATGGAGGGGGGGCGAAGGGGGGGAGGTCGGGGGAAGTAGAACGTCCCGGCCGATGGGCCTCGGGGATAAACCGTTATCCCTTAAAGAGACCGAACAGTCAGCTGCCACCGCTGAGGAGCTACGGGGATCGTAAAGTCCATACAGGTTGTATGGAGTGTAAAAAAAATGTATGAACGGGATGGGGATGACTCTCTCCCTGGTCACTACCGATGACCCTCTATGACATTCCGCAAACGCCACCCTTCCATCCCTCGTAGTTTCCGAGGACCGCTCGCCAACTTTTTACCAGGTCGGTGGACCGAGCACCGAGGAAATTCCTGGGGCGCGCTACGCCACCCTCCATACGATGGGATGAGATATACCGCTCCAGAAAATCTCCTTCCCGTTGAAATAAATCGCTTTTCCGAAAAACCATAATGTTGTACGGTGGCGGGATGAAGGGATGGAAATCCCGAAAATCGGGATAGCTTTTAAGAAGCATCCCACCGAGGGACGGAAACGCGCCATTGAGACCGACTTCCTATCCTCGATGGTTTCGGAGATATTTCCATCCTTCAAAGAAATTGCCACTTTTTGTATGGAGGGGGGGGCGAAGGGAGGAAGTGGGGGGGAAGTAGACCGTCCCGGCCGATGGGCCTCGGGGAGAAACCGTTATCCCCCAAAGACGCCACCCACCTATCTCCGGCGGTTTAGGGGGTACTCCACTTTGAAAAGTCCAAAAAAGTTGTATGGAGTTTAAAAAAAATGTATGAACGGGATGGGGATGACACTTTCCCTGGCGACCACCGATGACCCTCTATGACATTCCGCAAACGCCACCCTTCTATCCCTCATAGTTTCCGAGGACCACTAACCAACTTTTTACCAGATCGGTTTACCGAGGATATGAGATTTTTCTGGAGGTCACCGGGGAATCCCCTATCCGACCACCTATAACAGGGAAACCCCCGACCGCTCCTTCTGGGAGAACAAAAAGATGAGTCATTAGGTCGTTGAGTGGTATTTCGGCTTTATAGTTTATTAACTAGTAGGTTGCTCGATGCCGCGGGCTTGCAGCCCGCGGGGGGTGGGTGCTCTGTGTTGTAGTTTGTCTTGTCTTTTGCCATGTCTAATTGTTTTGGTTTGGTTTTGGGTCTTTGTTTTGTAATTCCTCCCATCCGTTTCGCCGAAAATGCCACTTTTGTATGGAGGGGGGGCGAAGGGGGGGAGGAGGGGAGAGGGAGTTGATGAGTTTAGTGTTAATTCGTGCGACTGTGCTCTTATAATGGTTTTGGTTTGGTTTTGGAGTCTTTGTTTTGTAATTCGTGAAAAATTGGGGGTAAGTAAGGGGGGAGGGGGAGGGGGGTTGTGTCAATAAATCACCCTCTTTCAGACCTTTCAAATGATACCCAACTCGGGGGGTTTATCTGTAACCGTTGACCATGGTCTACTGAGTAGACCGCAACTGTCAAAATTTAAAATTTGGTCTACTCTAAAAAATTCGTGTTTCTGAGACGTCTCCGATGAGCCCAAACACGACCCGGCTGCGTCGCGCCGTTTCCGAGTTACGACTGAGGGTGTCCGAGGGGGGTTCAATTTTTTTATCTCGTCGAGACGTCTCCGATGAGCCCAAACACGACTTGGCTGCGTTGCGCTGTTTCTGAGATACGGCCGAGGGGTTTGGAGGGGGTTCAATTTTTATTATCTCGGGGAGACGTCTCCGATGACCCCAAACACGGCCCGGTTGTGACGCGCCGTTTCCGAGTTACGGCCGGGGGGTCCGAGGGGGGCGTCAAATTTTTTATCTCGGGGAGACGTCTCCGATGACCCCAAACACAACCCAGTTGTGACGCGCCGTTTCCGAGTTACGGCCGGGGGGGTCCGAGGGGGGCGTCAAATTTTTTATCTCTGGGAGACGTCTCCGATGAGCCCAAACACGACCCTGTTGTGACGCGCCGTTTCTTAGTTACGGCCGGGGGGGTCCGAGGGGGGGTTCAATTTTATTATCTCGAGAAGACGTCTCCGATGAGCCCAAACACGACCCGGCTGCGTCGCGCCGTTTTCGAGTTACGGCCGGGGGGGTTGGAGGGGGGTTAAATTTTTTTATCTCGGGGAGACGTCTCCGATGACCCCAAACACGAACCGTCTGTGACGCGCCGTTTCCGTGTTACGACTGAGGGGGTCCAAGGGAGGGGTTGTCAAAAATCTCGCTTTTTTTTTTTGGTGCCCTGGTAGACCCTTGCCGTCGCTCCGCTTTGCTCCGCGACGGGTCGACCGCCGTCTCTTGTGTGGGTGGAAAAATCCCTTTTAGTTGTGATTTTGTATGGAGTGTAGGAGGGAGGCGGAGGGCCAGTGCGCAATGCCAAAATTCGGTCCGACCCCATGGACTACCCGCGACGAGCCCGATCGAATGAGCCCAAACACGGGGGGTATCGGTCGAACCGTGTCCGAGTTAGTACCGGGATGGACGGATGGGATGGGGAGAATCGGGGTCATTGGGTCTTGGCTGTGTCTAAATGGCCGAAGGGGACGGACTTTCGCGGCTCTCCGGCCACAGTTGCCGCCGCTGCGGCCCTCGAGTCCGGGGGGGCGAATTCCTCGGAGGGGGGCCGGGGGGGCGGGTCGCGCTGCGCGCTCCCCTTTCCCCCCCTACCCCCCCTCCTCGTCATTCGCCCCCCCGGACTCGAAACCCTTCGCGGCGGGTCGACAGCCCTCCGATAAATGTGCAAAATCGCCACTCCGGTGTGATTTTGTATGAAAGGGGGGTAAATGGGGGGGACGTGAGGGGAAGGTGACGTTCCCTGGGGGTGGATCTCGCGGGGTGACGGTTATCCGCCAAAGTGTCCACCCACCCATCTTCAATGGTTTTGGAGATATTCCCATCCTTCTGAAAAGAAATGCCACTTTTATATGGAGGGGGTGCGAAGGGGGGTAGGTGGGGGGAAGTAGACAGTCCCGGCCGATGGGTCTCGGGGAGAAACCGTTATCCCCCGAAGGGACCGCACGGGCAGCTGCCACCGTTGAGGAGCTACGGGGATCGTAAAGTCCATACAGGTTGTATGGAGTGTAAAAAAAATGTATGAACGGGATGGGGATGACTCTCTCCCTGGTCACTACCGATGACCCTCTATGACATTCCGCAAACGCCACCCTTGCGTCCCTCTTACTTTCCGAGGACCGCTCGCCATCTTTGTACCAGGTCGGTGGACCGAGCACCGAGGAATTTCCTGGGGCGCGCTACGCCACCCTCCATACGATGGGATGATATATACCGCTCCAGAAAATCTCCTTCTGGTTGAAATAAATCGCTGTTCCGAAAAACCATAATTTTGTACGGTGGCGGGATGAAGGGATGGGATACTCGAAAATCGGGATGGCTTTTTAGAAGCATCCCACCGAGGGATGGAAACGCGCCACGGCGACCGACCACCTATCCCGCACGGTTTTAGAGATATTCCCATCCCTTTCGCCGAAAATGCCACTTTTGTATGGAGGGGAGGCGAAGGGGGGGAGGTGGGGGGAAGTAGACCGTCCCGGCCGATGGGCCTCGGGGAGAAACCGTTATCCCTTAAAGAGACCGCACGGGCAGCTGCCATCGTTGAGGAGCTACGGGGATCGTAAAGTCCATGCAGGTTGTATGGAGTGTAAAAAAAATGTATGAACGGGATGGGGATGACTCTCTCCCTGGTGACTACCGATGACCCTCTATGACATTCCGCAAAGGCCACCCTTCCATCCCTCTTACTTTCCGAGTACCAGTCGCCATCTTTGTACCAGGTCGGTGGACCGAGCACCGAGGAAATTCCTGGGTGCCTGGACGCCACCGTCCGTACGATGGGATGATATATACCGCTCCAGAAAATCTCCTTGTGGGTGAAATAAATCGCTTTTCCGAAAAACCATAAATTTGTATGATGGCGGGATGAAGGGATGGAAATCCCGAAAATCGGGATAGCCCCTGAGAGGCATCCCACCGAGGGACGGAAACGCGCCATTGAGACCGACTTCCCATCCTCGATGGTTTCGGAGATATTTCCATCCTTCAAAGAAATTGCCACTTTTTGTATGAAGGGGGTGCGAAGGGGGGGAGGTGGGGGGAAGTAGACCGTCCCGGCCGATGGGCCTCGGGGAGAAACCGTTATCCCCCAAAGACGCCGCCAACCTATCTCCGGCGGTTGAGGAGGTAGTCCACTTTGAAAAGTCCAAAAAAGTTGTATGGAGTTTAAAAAAAATGTATGAACGGGATGGGGATGACACTTTCCCTGGTGACTACCGATGACCCTCTATGACATTCCGCAAACCCCGTCCCTCTGCGACTAATACTTTCCCAGATCCCGTCACCAACTTTTTACCAGGTCGGTTTACCGAGGATATGAGATTTTTCTGGAGGTCACCGGGGAATTACCTATACGACCACCTACAATAGGGAAATCCCCGACCGCTCCTTCTAGGAGAACAAATCGATGAGTGAGTCATTAGTTGGGTACGTGAGTGGTATTTCGGCTTTATATTATATTAATTAAAAGAAAATTTCAATTGTACGTTTCAGTTTATAATGGTATGATACCTAACATCTACTAACTAAAACGACTTCTAGTAGAACTTATCTATTCTATAATAGAAAAATGAATCCCTAAATGTGTTGCTAAGGGCAAAACTCGAGAACGGCTGGGCCGATTTTAATTCTGTCTTCGCTCATGGATAGAGGGATAATCAGGGAAGGTTTTTACGTAAAAAAAAATGCACCCCGGGCGAAGCCGGGAGCGAGCCGCTAGTTGTAAATAAGAAAACATTTCTCGTCAGAGATTGTTAACTTTACTAATCATAGATTAATATCCGTTTAGTCCCGTCCTTGTGTCAGAAGTTTAAATTGTCGCTAACTATTGGTCACAATGACCAAGTAAGTAATGTAATTAGTTTAAATTGATTACCTTCAGTTCTATTTCATTGAGCTAAAAGAACGATTTTACTTTAATTGTGACTGCTTAATGTTTCCAATACTATTGACTATACTATATCTTGTGGAATTATAATAAAATTCATCCTAATAATTAATTAATCACGTGGTAGGTATACATCGTAATTGTATATACATATATTATTTAACTAGTTAGCAAGAAGCCTTATATATTTTCTATATCTATAATTCCTCTTGTAAAAAAAGTTATATCTATTCTATACATCTATATATATATAAATCTCGTGTCACGATGTATGTTCGCGATAAACTCTGAAACTACTGAACCGACTTTGATCAAACTTCATAAGTATCTGTTAATTGGTCCAACTTAAAACATTGGATAGTTTATATCTCATTTTGTTTATTATTTTGTTTAATATTTTTTTTTAAATTATATAATATTATTAACATAGCGCCATCTGTTGATACTTATTCAATACAGCAATTATTTATCTGTGAGTTCCATAAGATTCTCACAGATGGCGGTTTAAGTAATTTATCGGTTGGATTGCAAAAAAGCACCCCGGGCGAAGCCGGGAGCGGGCCACTAGTATTTGATAATTTATAGAAGTCACTGTATGTTTCTCCCCTAATTTCTTCTAAACCACCCAACGGATTTTGATACGGTTTTCACTAAAGGAAAGAGAGATAAACGAGGAAGGTTTGTGTATACCTATTTATATAATTTGCAGAAAAAATGCATCCTAGCGAAGCCGAACGCGGGCCGCTAGTAAATCAATACTAATAATAAATTGTAAGGGTCGGTCATGTAGTAAGTTACTTCGTTTTCAGAGATATCGTGTTTATAGGCTCTATACATGATACTGAAACTAAATTGACGATTTTTAGATTTTTTTTCTGTATGTATGTATGTTCCTCCATAACTCTTAAACGAATTGACTGATTTTTATGAAACTTGGTAGATAAACATTTGGACGTACGGGACACAGGATAGGCTACTTAATATTTTTCAACGCGGACGAAGTCGTGGGCACCAGCTAGTTATAAAATAAAGTCGCTGACCGCCTCTGTGTGTTTCTCCGCTAACTTCTTCTAAATCACCAAACGAATTTTGATACGGTTTTCCCTAATGGAAAGAGCCATAAATGAGGAATAATGAGGTTTGTGTGTATAATTTGCATAAAAAAATTGCATCCGTGCGAAGCCGGGACCGGATCGCTAGTTTTAATTAACTAGTGGAAATAAATAGCTAAATGACTAGCATAAAAATTATATCATCACATTTTTTTATGGTTAATTTATTTTATAATTTAGGCATTTTAGCGTTACCTTTCCAATAATTTCCAAGCGGAATTAAACGCAGCATATTTTTCAGATATTAATATCATAAAACAAAACAATGTTTACATCGTGCATCAAAAATACATCCATTTTATAATTATTGTTATTAACTTACCTTTTCACTGAAATGGCTTTAAAGTGCAAAATCCAAAAAAGCACAAATTCTATGCACATTCACACTAACCGAAATGAGCCTTAAAAGGCTTCGCGTCATTTAAGGCAACCGATACAAACACAGTGAGGGCGGTTATTTTTCTTTTCGTCCGTACGTCGAATGAGCAGCGCGGCGATCGCTCGCGGGTCGGTCTTCGCGACTGGCCAGTATCGAGCGGGCGACGCTCGACTCCCCCGCGCCGCTCTAAACCAATTTATAATACATACGGAGTCGCAGCATCCCTTGTGTAACACACCACACGAATATCAACCCAAATGACTTCGGATTATAGCTGAAATTCAATTGCTGTAGTATTGCCGCAGAGGCAAAAACGCCGCTAGTTCTTGCAGGAGCGCGAAGGGTGCGAATTGTGTACGTTTTCGCTGGTCGCCATTTATAATTGAAAGCGTTAAATACTAAGTGGAAGTCTTGGTTGTAAAATTATACGTCATCGAAGCATGTTTTTGATTAACAAGTTTCGTTCGATCTTCGGGGAGCTGGAGGCGAGCTGAAGTCGTATCTTTTCATTTTTTCATTCAACAATATATTCTTTCATTGTTCTTCTTCTTTTTTTTGTAGTGGCTGAGCACACTGCGTTTCGTAGTCGCAAAATGGACAGCCTAGTATTACTAACAAATTCTTTACAGAAGACCATTGTGAAATAACAGTATGTATGCCGTTGTGATTATCTATTAAAATTCACAACAACTTATGTATAACCATATTCAACAAATAAATTATTTTTGAATTTCAATTTCAATTTGATTTCAAAACTCATTTCCCTATCCCTCCCTATAATCTTTTTCTTAACTCTACTAAATAAGAGTTTCGTTCAATCTTCGGAGATCGTACTTAATAATAATAATAATATCTTAATAATATCTTCACACATTCCACACAGCACCATCTAGTTCCACACTAAGCAACTTAATGCTTGTATTATGGATACCAGACAGTTGATATAATACATAGATTACTTTTTTTTTTGTAAATACATACATATTATAAATACAAACATCCATGACTCAGGTACAAAGGTAAATGTTAACACATAAACATTTGCCCCTAGCGGGATTCGAACCCGCGACCGTTTGGTAAACAGCTAGGGTTACTAGCCACTAGACCAAACGTGTCGTCAAATCTATCAAGTGAACCGTCAGACTGTCTGACGACCTTTACATAAAAATATATCTTTGCTTAACTGTTAACACTTCAAATGTCTAATTTATTTTTTAATTATTATTTTTAATATTGTCACTACCTACTCTATAGAAATCTTTGTCTCTTCCTTTGTCAGTTTAGTAGTAAATCATAAAAATCTTGACCAATTTTTTTTAATTCCTGCATCGTCAACCCTATCAACGTACGTAGGCTGATCAACGTCAAACATACGAAACCGGTAAGTAAGTTAGGGTATCGTTACACAAACGAGTCGTTAATTGCCCCAAGTGAATGTATCGCACGGCCCTCCACACATTTACAAACAATGTAAAAGATCATATCAACTCTACTTGTATTCGTTTCAACATTTAGGGTGAAAAACGAACAATTGAGGCTAGTTTCTGTTTTTAAATCGACGCAATTACCACTTTTATTGGAAACAGATTCTAGGTTCTACTTTCAAAGTTAAAATTTAGAGAGATTCAGATTTCTACAAACAAAAATAGAGATATACAATTTCATCTCATTGTAGAGTAAGGGAATTCTTTAATTGGATAGAATTTCATCAATGTGGGATATTGCATGTTGTTTGGTTATTAAAACTAAGAACTATGAGTATCATATCTTCTTACTGGGCCAATGTCTTACTTTGTTTTATTATCTCTCGTTCTAACAATTATATATTTGTTACATAATTTAAAAACAACATTATGAATGAACAGCGCCTTTTACTTTTTTAGTAATTAAACTATAATGACATTTATTCTAATGTATAATAAATTGTAAGTTATATTTGTCTACATCTAAGCTTGCAATATAAGTCCGACTTTTGACAGCTATGGAATTTGTATATTAAGCGAGAGAATTTCAAATTATCTTTAAATCACGATAAACCTTTCTTTCTGACATCTGATTTTAATAAAACATTTTATAATACCTATTCCAGACTTGGTTTAATCTACATGTGAAAACCGTATGTAATCTGTTCAGTAGGTCCGATGATTAGCGTGAACAGACAGACAGACAAATATGTTAAAAGTGTTCTTTTTATATTCTGTAACAATCTACAGAATTGTTATTCAGTCTACAAGCACAACTGTTCTATTGTATTCTTGTTTGTTTAGATGTTAAAAAAATGTTTTTAAAATATTCAAAGTACAATGATTATTGTTTACAAAATAAATAAAGTGCGTACATCTTCAACAAATAATGTGGGAAAAACAATCGTTAAGATTTTAAAGAATATTGCCTAAAAGATTATAAATTCCTTTGAAATTTATACTAATTTAATAAAACTGAATTAATAAGTTTGTTTGTATTAGTTGAACACTTTAAACAATGGCTACCAGTCGGATTTTCAAAATATTTTTGCATTTGATAGCACAATTCTTGATCAATTTATCAACTAAGTCATCACGTTATGATTTTTAGAAGCAGACGCGGAAGAAACCGAGGGTCACAACTAGTAGCTAATACATTCCATAATGTATTGTAGAATTTTAAACTTATTAATACATTCATAAAGTAGAACAGTCGAGTGCTGGTGAGACATTCATTTCTGGTATCAAATACCGATGACATCTGAAATAGTTCCGAATATATAACAGCTCAGTCTGTCGCCGCATTGTCTTGTTCTAAATTAAGCTTTAATACTTTAATACTTGTCTGTTACTGGGATAGACATTCATTTTTTAATAGCGATAATCTAGTTTTCTCAAATTCCTATTTGGTAATTGGGTAATTGGCTATTGGTCAGGAAATTGTCATGGTTTCCCAACAGCGAAAGGGAACCCAAAAACCCAACGACGTAATGACTAGATAGGCGGGGTAACGTAATGACGACCCGACACGGCTGTCTACTGTGCTCCCTGTCGGTACCTCGGCGTACCCGAAAGTGGAGGCACGACAGCAGTCTAGGGGGACCTCATGACGGACAGTAATTTATTTATTTATTTCAAAAGGCTTACCAACTAAAGACTTTCTTAATCACAACATACAACGCTTACAGAAAGGGACATTACAAATATTAATTTAATTTATAGGAAAGCACAACATTATTAGAGATTGATTAAACTATATCTATTATATTATAAATGAATCAACAAATATTAATGAGATCAAAAATATCTAAAATTTCTAGAACAATTTACACATTATTATAAATCAATCAATCAATAATACAAAATGAAATCAAATCAATAAAAAACAAAAAAAGCAATGAACAAAAGAGAGAAAAAATTCAATAATGTCAAAATAAGAAAACAAGAATCTTCCCTAACACTACCGCCCAAATCCTGGTCAAGGAGGAAGGTGACGGACTGCGCCTGCGCCTGCGCCCGAGGCTCTTCCGACGGATCGGCTGGAGAGGGGTCCATCCTCTTCCCGCTGCCTCTTTCGCAGTAATCTTGCGACATCATGCAAGATTACTGCCGACAACTACCATTTTTAGCGAAAATATATAAATTGTGTTTAGAAACTAACTTGTTATTATTTAAAAAGATAATTTCACTATATATTTTCCAAATAAAATATAGGACTATGTACTCTGTCCTCCGTGTAATCTCCGAAATTCATCAGCACACGTGCTGTCGTCTACATTTTTTTATATTATACTTTATAAATATTATTTAAATAAACACAATACCTAATATTTAAATTTAATATTACATATTTTACTTATATAAATAAAGTAAAATTGGCAGTAGAGTAATGAAAGTATTTGAATTCTCCAAGCACCAACCACTCTTAAAATAACTATTAAAATGTTTATCTTTAGGATTCACTTTAGTCTAGATAGTAAAGATTCCACTCGAGTGCTGAGATCTTAATCGGCTTCTACCAGCCCATATCAGATTACCGATGCAGAATCTAAGAATATGACTATCTCTTTCTCCCTTGCTATCAAACCAACAAAAAACGAATGAGACAAAATCGTCGCCGGTTTATATCAGCACAAACTAAAAACAAAAAGATTTATTGAAAACGTCTTAAATTTCTTTAAAGCTCTTTATCTAGGACAAAAAATATTGTATATTTTATTGTGTCAACAAAAATATTGAAGAACGAGACGTTGTTTGTGCAATCAAACTTTTTGATAACGTAGCTTAATAATGAATTTGACACTGAATAAAGAGGCAAAATATTCACACTGAATTGTGTCGGGTACTTCGTATGTATGTACTTACTAGCTTCATGTATTCTAGCAGAGATTCTCTGACAAAAATTTCTTGATTTTCTGTATTTTTTTAGTTAAAGTTCAGCAGACAGGCAGACAATGTACCTACTTTATGGTAGACAATGCCAATTACTACAATCAACACCATAGATGTTGCATAACAGAGTGCTTTGTCGACTTTGTTAGGATAAAGTATTAAAGATGAATATTTTTCAAGTTGGTCTTATGTAAAATGACGTATTTATTGCTTGAATCAGAAGCTCGAACACTACTTATGAAATATTTCGTATCTCTATATGGATCACTATAAAAAATATTTCATTGCATTGCAATAATCAAATGCATTGTTTTTTTTTGTTTGATCCTTTACATTTTTAATGAAGTATTTTTTTTAACTAGTCGCCTTCTTTTATTCTTAGTCAATTTATTTCAGCAAATAATAATATAACCTTGTAACATTTTTGCTTTATAGGTATCAGATTTAAAACAGTTCTAAAAAATGTGGTTTAACCCATGAATCATGAACCCATGAATGGTTAAATGTATCTGACAAGAGGCGTTGCCAATCACGCTCCGCATGAGCATGTGTTTGGTCTCGACAATGTGAGTCTATTTTTTATTAGGAAAAGTAATCTAATTGCAAATCTAAGTATACAACTGTATAAATAAAGCCTATATATATACGAGACTTCAATATTATTTATTGTCGCTTCTTTATTCATTTAAAATAATTCTGATAAAGATTCAAAGTTATTTCAGCTTTTTTCTCCCAATTAAAATTTCGAAACGATTTGCTCACAAATAAGTTGTGTTCCAGCAAAACGTATGCGAATGACGTGTTTTTCCTTTTATTCAAAGATTAAGTAGGTATCCAGAGAGATCGCGAGAATTACTAGTATTGATATAATTTTACCATTAACCACGTGATTCGTATAATATATAAGACCAGTGACTACACTGCGAAAAACTATTATAATACCCATAGATTTTAAGTTTTAACCTGCAGCGCCCGAACATGAATAATATAATAACTTATAAAATATAGACTAATTCAGACATTCGTAATTGGTTGCGAAAATTAGTCGCAATGGCGTCCACAGAGGGGCTATCCTTAATCCGCTATAACATTAATTAATTTAATTCAATTAACTATTTTAACCTAACCGCATTTATCTATAGTATTATATAACAACATGTAAGGTTATAACTATCTATTACTTACCTATATAATTGATTTGTGCGACAAGTTTCACAAAAGCATTTTTCCATAGCAGCGAATTTTCACATCGTGTTCTTTCATGATCGCAAATTTAATTATTCGTCGTTTTTCATGTAGCGATTTTTCATGAAACATTTTAAAATGTTCGCGTTTATTTTTTCGCTACTATGAAAAAATGCTTTTGTGAAACTTGTCGCACAAATCATATAATTATAAAATTACCTAATTATCCATAAAATGTCAGTTCTGTGCGTCCTTATTCTATGACAGTTATCGCGGGTTCGTCATCACCAATGTCGCGTCGTCGAGGTGCAAACATGAATAATTGAGAGAGTGCATCCCTTGTTTTCAACTTGCTTAGTATTGTCAGCCACAAATAAAATATATTTAAAATGTCACTTACAAAATTAGCAATAAGAAGTTTAATTTTTTTTTTTTTATCAATAAGGTTTACTATCAGCGTTTAATCATTAAAAATGCACGTCTTAATCGTTAAAAAACTTACCTAACACCTAACTAACCTAACCTAACTTTTAAATATTTAAAAACCTAATATCCTAAAAACATAGTTGTGATAAATTTTAATAAACATAAATTTGTGAAATGCAAGAAGATAATGCCACTATATTTTTATGAATTACATGAAAAATATAAATCACTTTTTTGATTGAGATTTTATTAGTGTTCTGTGTACATGGGTGTATGAACTTGGGCATGCATTATTGTGAATGCATGTAAGGCTGTTCATGTGTTTATCAGAGACAAATCAAATGCACGCAACACACCTACCTGTGTTCATTTATTTCTAGAACATTAACTATTTGAATTTGTACCTCAGTATATTATAAATAAACTTTATTCTCATTTTGATACTCCATAAAAGATTTAACAAAATCAATTTCTATCCCGACTCTATTATACAAATACTCTGTGTTCTTTAAATATTCTTTTATGAAAACTAAAATGTATAAAAGTAAATTTCTTGACAGCGATAAAGATAGCAATTATTTTAAGACAAAAATTTAATATTAAAACAATTTTTTTTTAACTCTGACGTTATCTATCTTAATCTATCTTAAGCTTCTACATTCTACATGTTGTGTTTCTACGATATGGGATTTTCAAGTTGAAATTTCCACAAAATATTCCTAACCATATCGTTAAACACAAATTATGATTCTTCTGAACGTTTTACAGCGAAAATTACGTTTCTTTGTTACAACCTCGAAGGTGTATGTGTGTGGTACATATTCGTTGATAAATAACGGAGGGTGTGCTCGAGGGCATGTAGCAGTAAGTCCGTAGCCAGTTAGTTGGAGAGGGTTTTCATTCAAGTGGAAACTACGCAGATGAACAGCATACGTATTGTGTGGGTGTGTATACACAACCAAATATAAATTTCAGTTAAGTCTGTAAGTACCTGCATTCTCAAACATCATTCACGAACTACAATGTTTTCAAAAATAAAGCAATTTAAAAAAAAAACTAATCAATTTTATTGTTGTGTGTGATACATTTAATTGTTTTACAATCTCTTGCAAAGTTATATGATACTTAGATGCAACTATGGCTTTCACTTTGACATCATCAACATCAGAAGGTCTACCAGAACGCTGGTCATCTTTCAGTGACCAACGTTCAGGTAATCTTTTTTTAAAAATTAATTTTGATACGTACGTTCTGTTAAAAATCAACAATCTAAACTTCACATATATATCTTGATGAGCTTCAGCCGCTTTCTTGCCTTTATTTAAAAAAAAGTAAATATGTATGTCAAAAGTGCATACTTATTGTACTGCATGTTAAGCTGTCCGTAAACTGACAGTTGTAAACTAAATTACTTTGAAACCTAAAGGTATCTGAAAAAATATATATCTAAAATTGACAAAAGAATCACTCACTCTATATATACTAGTGCAAATCGAAAGTACTTTCTTGCCGACCCAATAATTCTAATTTCTTCTAGTTTTAGCTTAAACTAGACTAAGACTTTGTAAAAAGTAAAGTCGTCTCGTTAGATTACAAGTAACCCCACTTGTCGGTTCTTATTTTATGTGTACATAAACACTGGTAGGAAACTGTTAACACAGTTTGGGGAGAGCTTCCAATAATTCATCACTCCTCGGGGATCTTCAATATCATTACTCATTCTCGTTTTCAGAAAGGTCCGCTTTTTGTGTAGCTGCACTTTAATACGTCTTGAATCTCATCTAATTTTCATTCGATTTCAGACATTTCATATCTTTAACTTTACATTTATTCTTTTAACGAAAAGATTTCTTTAAAATTTTTATTACAAAATTAAAGAAAATAAATGAATAAATTCTGTTTTAGAATTTCTACACAGTTATCGTCTTGAATTTCATCTTTTGTCATATCACTACAAAATACATCATTTTTTAAATTAAAGATGTTTTAACTTTGGAATGAATTATAAATTCTTGATCAGATTAAAACACCGTATGAATCTGTTCCGTGGGTTAAAAATTCCCTCATTTAGGTATAGGTCTAAGACGGAGATCATAAATATATTAATTGTTATATAAATCCCATTAACTCCAATTTCGTTCCAATTGAATTTCATCCAATTCACAGAAACTATATTCTTTATAGTCAATGTCCAGACAAGAAAGTGATCGTATTTATTTTACCTTTTATATGTGAAAGTTTCGCGAATAATCAATTTGCAAATTCATTCGATTTTGAACAAATGTATTTCCAAATACATTCATCGATATAAAACTTAATAAGTTACGAACTAGTTACTAACTACGAACTTCGTCAATAGCTTAACAACAAAAGAAAATCGGTCCACAAACTAAGCAATTAGAACAATGATCCAAAGTTATACCTAGCTTACACTTATGAATATAATGTTTCATGGTGTCATGGCAATGTAATTTATTAAACCCATAAGATAAGTGAATAATAATAGAATCTGTTAAATTCGAGATCTCTGAAGAACTAAGAAATCAGATTTTTTTTTTTTACATATTATAAAATGAAAGACACTGTCCTCTTCTGTCTGCTTCTCCGCTAACTTCTTCTAAATCACCCACTGGATTTTGATAAGGTTTTCACTAATGGAAAAAGCGATAATCGAGCAAGGTTTGTTTATATAATTTGCAAAAACTTATCCGAGTGAAGCAAGGCAAGCAAGCAGATCACTAGGTTCATATAATCAATATAATTTATAACTAACAAAATTACTATTTTAAGTGTTTTCTATAATTATATTCAAGCCTAAGTTTTAACGGTTGGAACAATTTTAAAGCTTACTTCAATGGCACGAATCAAACGAATTTATTTCTTCGTTTTTTATTTTGGCCCTAACGTACCATGATGCACCGAGTTCTTGCACGATTTCAACCATTACAATGACTGAGTAATAAAATTTAAATAGAATCTTATGCGAAAGAGTTAAGGTTGAAAATAATATAATATGCAAAAACTACTCTTAAAAAGAAACATTGGGCCATAAAACTTATCTTATTAAACGTTACAAAAAACTGGAGCATGCATTTTTTTTATCTTATAACATCCAAAAAAACATAACATACAGAAGCTGCTCACTCTGCATGTATTATACATACGCAAGTTGACTAATAATTCTTTCGCACTAAAAAGTTTTTCTTATAATTCATTACATAACAAATCGGATCAAACATGTTGTCATCTTTAAATTGTTTTAAACAACATTCACCACACGTCTTCGTCCATGGGGATTATTATAGTTTCTAAATGTGGCCGTATTTCTACATATTACACTTTTACACTTTTTAAAAATTTTTTGTATTTTTTGTTTTTTTTAATAGTGAAAATAAATAAATGTATAATAATGCTTCCGAAATCTATGTTAGTATTCTTGTAGGTAGCAAGAGTAATATAATATTTCAACCTGTCTGCCCACTTTTACTACGAAAAGAAATATCATCACCCAAGTTTTTACATTAATCATTAATTAACAAATAAGATAAAGTAGGTATTTCTTTCTTTAAAAACATTTAATATTTAAAACAGTTTATTTAGCACTTATATTTTATTTAAAAATTAGTATGGATCCCTAAAAAAATTCTAATATTTTTCTTTATATTATTTATATGGAATTAATTTTATTATTCCATTCTAGTGGCCACACACTAAGTTCGTATTCAATTACAGCAATGTCAGCGAGTTCAGAGGTCGCGTGTAAAAAGTGCGCAGTGTTTCCGAACATCGAGAAACTTTGATAACGGTTCCGTAGCTTTATTACTGATGTTTCCTCTGTAATTGCATACATTTATACATATAAGGGTTACGTCTTCGTCGCAAAGTATATCACACAGTGAAAGTACTAACCACACGTTGCTGTCACTTGACGCGAGCACTTGATGATGCTGAATTCATATAGCCTACGTAACATAGTTTATTTAAACTTGTTAGATGTTCCCTTTTAAATTAATAATAATATGCAATTTTATACTAATATTGTATTATAAAGAGAGATTTATATGTTTATCATCAATACTAATAACAAATCTGTAAGGGTCGGTCATGGAGTAAGTTACTTTGTTTTCAGAGATATCGTGTTTATAGGCTCTATACTTGATACTGAAACTAAATTGACGATTTTTAGAATTTTTTTCTGTATGTATGTTTGTATGTATGTTCCTCCATAACTCTGAAACGAATGAACTGATTTTCATGAAACTTGGTAGATAAACATTTGGACGAACGGGACACAGGATAGGCTACTTAATATTTTTCATGGCGGACGAAGTCGTGGGCACCAGCTAGTATTGAATAAACTCAAAAACTACTCGACCGATTTTGAAAATTCTTTCACCTATTGAAAGTTACATTATCAGCGAGTAGACTGTATTTTGTAAAGATACGCAGGCGAAGTCGCGTACAACAGCTAGTAATATATAAAATTGTGAAAATGGATGTGGGATGTTTCTTTCACATACGATTAAAAATAATGTGTTCATGAATATCTCAAGATTTTCGTTACTCATTCACATATAAACGGCTGATTGGATTTTCATAAAACTTTGCACATAGATAGACCATACCAAATAGGTTTCCGTGGTATAATTTAACTTATTTTAAACGAGACTAGACTACCGGGATTGGAACTTGCATCTGCCATGTCGCTTATATCACTTGACTATTGGTAAATAATTTGATAATTAGCTGAGATTTATTTGAAAAAATTTATTATTGAGGGATAAGTTTATGTCATTGTGTTTTGTGGTTTATACTGTTCTAATTAATTATTCGATGAAATAATCTCTATTCTCTTTTTGCGCATAAAGAGAAAATTCACATCTAAAACGTTTTACGTTTCGGCTGCAATTTCCTTTTAGAACTACTGGAGTATTGGAGAGCGAGTTAGAATCGGGAAATTATTCCAATTTCCTTATTACTTCTATTTCAAGCACTATCACCCATGTTTTCTTTCATTCGTTATTTTGTCTATTGCACCCGTGCGAAGCCGGGGGCGGATCGCTAGTATTAAATAATTTTGAATTCAGTAAACAATTTAATTAAAATTCTTATACGAGTGAAGCAGAAATTGTCCTAAAGATGTCAGGCCCTTGTCAGGTCCTATATTTTGTCCTATTATCATGTTGCCTCGTTAATTATTCGTCTATTAGCATTGAATGCGTCGCGTCCACTTTCGCCGACACCTAGGTTCGCCGTCATCGAATCTTATTCTGATACAATGCTGACAATGTGACACCGCCTCACTTGGAATGTATATTAATTTGCACCTACTCTGCAAATTTTGCATATCTAGGTCGTGTTGCAGAGGAATATTTAACACAATTATTTTGCTTGAAACAAACTTAGGTAACACAGATATTCCACAAAGGCAGTAATATCTTGTGAAAGCCTGAATAAGGTAAAAG
Source organism: Synanthedon andrenaeformis (assembly GCA_936446665.2). Taxonomy (NCBI): domain Eukaryota; kingdom Metazoa; phylum Arthropoda; class Insecta; order Lepidoptera; family Sesiidae; genus Synanthedon; species Synanthedon andrenaeformis. The sequence continues at coordinate 2,035,594 of OW387781.2, read as the reverse complement.
CTTCTATAAATTCGTTACCTATAGCGTAAATGCTGTAAATTCTTTTCTCTCTCCAGCTATTTTTATTTATTTTAATATTGAAAAAAAAATCATACATTTTATTTGAGTGGCTATAATCAATTTTATCATTGGTACTGTTACTGTTTAAAAATAATTACAGTAGAAACCGGATATAACGACTTCGGTTATAACGACATATCGGTTACAACGACCAAATGGCAAGGTCCCTGTTGAATGCCTATAACGATTTAATATTGCTTATAACGACTATCCGTTTATTACCACCAATTTTTGTGGTCCCATGGAAGGTCGCTATAACCGATTTTCACTGTATATGTAAATCCACTTTAGTTGAAACATCAAAATATTAACTTATTCCTACAGCAGCATTAAAATTTTGACACAATTTCATTTACGTATAAAAATATTTCAAAGGAAATTTTAGTTCTGCTGAGCGTAGCTCTACATTGTTAACCTGTTTTAATAATGAACCTAACACGAGCGGATACGTGCGTTATCTCGCCATACAAGTGTTAAATATTATGTTAACTCCTATAAAACGTATACAATGGACGCAACTGCCCATTCATTAGACACTATGTGGTCACTTCAATACACTTTATTAGAGTTTTCTATTAAATCTGTACTTAGTATTGAATCATTATGAAAAAAAACATTATTATCTATAATTTTAAACGAAGATGTATGTAAAATTTTCCCTTTGAATTTATATCATTTGTCAGTTGGCCAGAGCAGACCATGCCATAATTTCTGGAGTCCGCTAAGAATGAAAGTTGATATATGTAGGTACTTATCAATCAATACGTAATTTCAACAATAAATCTGTAAGTTTAGGTATTGTATGTATGTATGTTCATCCATAACTCTTAAACGAATTAACTGATTTTAATGAAACTTCGTAGATAAACAGATGGACGTACGGGAAACGGGATAGGCTACTTAATATTTTTCAACGCGGACGAAGTCGTGGGCACCAGCTACTATGGAATAAATTTTCGACTTCTTTTTTATTTTTTAGCAAGCATTAAGGAAATATTTTTTTATATATCTATTAAAGTTTACAATGATAGAGCTTCAAATTTTGTCATGTACAAGTATAAACACGATATCTTGTTGACTAATAAAAGTCAGAAACGTGCGCAGTGCGAGACAGGCTTATGTGAAATGCTTTATATGTCTTACCCGCACATCACTCTATATTACATAGGGAAACCGCAGTTTGATGACGCGAGATGCGGTAATAGAAACGCAAGTTGGTTTTTGTTCTGTCTACCTGAGTTTACGTGTGTGAGTAAAAAAGGCACAGTGCAAAGACAAAGTAGATAAACATCGTGAAATGGAGAGGCGTCTGTGACCCGCGGCTAACCGACTGGACTCGCGTTCAGTAGCAAATCAAAGCTAGTCTTGCAACACGGTTCAAGGAAAAGACACGATTAAAATCAGCGGTGGGCAGGACCACATAAATAGATGAATTCGCCCTTTAGCCATATCTGTATAGTACAAAACAAAAGGTTTCTGTTTGTGCGCTCAGTCTTGTAAAATTCGCAACAAATTTCAATACGTTTATTACTGTCGTTTACATGATTCGAGGCTTTGTTAGCAAAGATTTGAATTACGGTAGAGATTCCATCAATATTTTTCGATTTCATGAGATGTTGGATTAAGAAACGTTAAATGAAAAACATTGAAAAATCTGCGTGACCTAGAATACTAAAAAGTTTTGGATTGCTGTCTTATGCTTTTTTTACAGTTGGATCAAATCTAACAACCAAGTAGGTATCTTCTATATCTACACATTTAAGTTCTATATCTATAAAAAGTTGTCTGTTTTTGCACCAACACGATTTTGATACGGTTTTCGCTAATGGTGTATATATAATCTATAAAATAAACGATATTATAGACTAAAATAAAAATGTGAAGTCACTGTTCTATTATTGTATATATGAATGTTTATTGCGTTAACCTAACTCACAGTTTGTATATCCAAATTGAATTATCACGAATTAATGCAAACTGAATCCTTCTGCTTTGTCTCGTTCATTTCTCAAGTAAGAGCTGATTCTAAAGTCTGAAGATTTATCCGTTTTCCAAGTGTCTGATGCGTGCTAATCAATCAGCGGTGTCTAGTCGGAAGCTAATGTATGTAGAGAGCTGGTACAGTCTTGCAAATATTTAATCTATTGTGACGCTTGAATTTGTACCAATTCATTTCAAAGTTTACTGAAACCATTATTCTATGTAACCTACTCAATACCTAGCAACTATACTTAGTTTTTTTTTTTTCAGGAGAATAATGTGCGTGTACAGACCGTTTGACAGACTAGTACTTAGTAGTATTACCTGTACTTAGACGTAAAATTGGTTTGTTTATTTGTAATACATAATCACTGTCGGAAGTGATTCCAAATATTCTTTCTTTGATATATGTTATATAGAACTGAAGAAAATACGTTCTTTGTTTGACTTGATTTACAAATAAAACTAAAATATATCTACCTTTTTTGTAATAAAATATAGCCCGCAAAAAGTGCAATTAATATAATTATATATAATTGGTTATTTTTTGGTTATTTTGGTTCTATATTTTAGGAAGATATATTTTAGTTCTATTTGTAAATCAAGTCGAAAAAAGAACGTATTTTTATTCCATATTAATATTATAAATGTGAAAATAACTGTCACTCTGTCTGTCTGTTACCTTTTCACAGGTATAGGTTCAGGGTTCTTCAGGTATAGATCATTTCTTAAGTTTATATTGTCATTCCCAAACTATATTCTAATTTGGGAATTACTTATATACTAAACAGAATAGTTAATGTACGAAGATTTTTCCTAAGTTTCAAATGGTGTTCAAAATCAACAAAGGCTGACTGTACGTACGTGCTTGATAAAACAAAAGTTCTCCCCTAATGGGGGAGCGTCAGGGAGCGTACAAGGGCAATCAAAGTTTAGACACCCTCTGCTCTAAAGTGTGGATTCCACGTTGTAAGGTAGCGAGTACGGTATTATCACTGCGCAACAAATTAGGTACCTACTTCCCTTTCATTGGCTTTTAAATAATAGTAAAAGCTTTCCCCTTCATTTATTTCAATCATAATAAACTTTTGTCACATCCATACTATTATTATAATGTGAAAGAAGATGTCAGGCGTTATAATACTTATATATTTTCTCAGGTGTTCCCTTTCTACCTCGTTTTCCACTAGTGAAATCCGTATCAAACTACCTTGCGTGGTTTTGAAAAAGATAGGTAAGATAGAGGTTTACAATATATATAGGTATAGGTCTAGATATAGATTTAGATATGGATAAGGATGTGTTTATGGATATGGATATAGATATAGATATTTAAGACTAATTTGTACTGCAATAACTTTATTTTAGTACCGATTTCAATTTGAAGGTTTTCTAAAAGAAAATTGTAATATCCTGTATCACGTCTTGTTACAATTTCATCGCCTAAAGCCATAAAACTAAAGCTTCTTCTCTACTATAGCGTTACAATAGCTTCTGCTAACAAAAATGCGATTTTTTTACTAAAATATTTTTTTGAATACAGTCACTACAGAGGTTCCGTGGCGGTTTGTTCCTTGTAGAAACAGCTTTTCGAACCGGTGGTAAATTTACTTTCATTGTTTTTGACTTGTAAAAGTTTATACAGTTACTTATATAATATAACTATATTTTTATGTGTAGGTACACAAATAAATATATCAATAAGTTATTAATAGGGGTTAAAGTATGAAATTGCCGTTTTATTGTAATAGGTACTTCGAATTGACATAGAACCTTCATCGTTTGAGATTTTTGAGTGAAACTTTTTTCATACGGTACCTATGAAAAATACGGTCTTTTAAAAAATGTGCAACATTCGATTATCAACTTTCAGTTGTTTTTTTTATTCAGCTTAGACAATAAAGATGGATACTTCGAAAATTCGTGTGATTTTTGAATACGAGTTCCGACGCGGAACTAACGCGGCAGAAACAGCTCGCAATATTAATGTTGCGTTTGGAGAGGGGACTGCTAATGAACGCACTGTGCGATTTTGGTTTAAACGCTTTCGTGATGGAAACTTCGATTTGAAGAACGAACCACGTGGAAGACCGCCCACACAGGTGAATAACAATGTTTTGAAAGAGATGGTGGAAGCCGATCCGAGCCAAACTACCTAGGAATTAGCGGCATGGTTTAACGTTACCTTACCAACAATATTGACTCATTTGCGTCAAATCAATAAAATAAAAATATATGAAAAATGGGTGCCTCATGATTTGACTGATCTGCAGAAAGAAACGCGTGTTGAAACTTGCGTTGCCTTGTTGAATCGATACAGAAATGAAGGAATATTGGATCGAATTGTGACATGTGATGAAAAATGGATTCTTTACGATAATCGTAAGCGGAAAATGCAATGGCTGACCCCAGGTCAAACGCCGCAACAGTGTCCTAAAGCAAAGCTTACCAATAAAAAGGTAATGGTAACTGTTTGGTGGTCTCAGCGTGGTGTTATTCACTATAGCTTTCTCCGATCTGGTCAAGCAATAACGGCAGATGTCTACTGCGCCGAACTCCGAACAATGATAGCGAAACTAGCAGTGAAACAGCCCCGACTTATGAATCGATCTTCACCATTATTGCTCCATGATAACGCGAGACCTCATACAGCACGAGAAACCGTTTTAACTCTACAGGAACTGCAATTAGAAACCATTCGTCACCCTCCGTATTCGCCAGACCTTGCTCCAACGGACTACCATTTTTTTCGTGATTTGGACAATTTTCTGCGTGATAAAAAGTTTTCTTCTCAGGAGGCAGTGCAAAATACTTTCACACAGTTTGTCGAATCTAGATCACCAGAGTTCTATCGCAAAGGCATAAATGAGCTTCCTATTAGATGGCAGCAATGTATAGATAATAATGGTAATTACTTTGATTAAATAAATATGTTAAATTAAAAAAAAAAAACGAATTTTTATTTTTCAGTACAAATCGGCAATTTCATACTTTAACCCCTAATATAATAAGATTTAGGGGGTGCTAAGCCGTATATTTAAAAAAAATGTAGTAAAATCAGGATTACCACAAGCAAAACAAAATAATTTCCATTAGATCTACTTTAAAGTTTTAAAAAAATTGGGATACTGAACATTATTGCTCTGTAACAAATAACAAAATTCATATGGAAGGCAACGCCATCTAGTGTGTATAGTCTGTGGTTTGGGTAATGTATTTATTCCATGGCAATTTGCCAGTAGAAAGTATCAAGTTGCGTAATCAATACTAATAATAAATCTGTAAGGGTCGGTCATGGAGTAAGTTACTTTGTTTTCAGAGATATCGTGTTTATAGGCTCTAACATGATATTGAAACTAAATTAACAATTTTTACAATTTTTTTCTGTATATGTATGTTCCTCCATAAAACTTAAACGAATTAACTGATTTTCATGAAACTTGGTAGATCAACATTTAGACATACAGGACACAGGATAGGCTACTTTTTTATTTTTCAACGCGGACGAAGTCGTGGGCACCAGCTAGTTCATAAATAAAAAACTACTCACTGCCTTCCATTTTAATGGTAACTGACACATTCTTATGACATAGAGTTGGTCTTCCTTACCTCTATTCTCCGTTGTAATTATTACCTAATGGAATAAACTGAGTCTCTTTTGACCCAGCTACCCTATTTTATTAAATATCTAATGGACTCAGATATTTCTATAAGAAAAGGTTAAAACAAAAGAGAGGAGTTTGTCTCAAATTAAGGCCATTAAGACCCTATCACTCTGAGCTCCCTCGTTTCTACCGTCGGTGTCCACCTTGAAAAAACAAATTGGAAAAGTTTCATTGTCCTAGAGCCGAATGCGGGCGGTGAGGCTTCCTCGTTGGAGGCAAATATTTTAACGCGCCCGCTTTGATAACAGCTTTGTTTAATGTATTAGCTTCAACCGTGATTTTGAGAGAATTAATAATGAGAAAAGTTTGAACAGCCGCTCTATGACGTTGCTTTATAAAGTCAGTGATTAGTTCTGCACAGTTCGTGAGACAAATTTATCTATCGTAAATTATATAGTAAATTGATTAAAATAACTTTTTTATCTAATCCGGAAACGATCAACACAAAAAAAATCATTTATCAACAGTTTACCCATTTTTATTTATGTTGCCATGTTAATAACCTTCTAAAAGTTACCTATAAACAAAATAATACAATCAAATAAAATTTCGTCAAGACAATATTTGCAATAATTTATAAAGACACATTTAAACGAATTAAAAAAATACATAGATATTGATTGTACGATGACTTTTTCTTTCAATAAAAACGTTATTTTTCCTTTCTCCCAATTACAAATATATATATCTACTAGTCTAGTGAGTACTTATGAGGATGTTTAATACCATTACTAGACAGCCTAATAAGTATTACAATAAGTCTAATAAGGTGGAGTTTAGTATTACTAACCCTTCTTCAATGAAAATAAAGCAACGTTCATTATTTATGGAACACATTTCCTTCAAACTTAATGTTGCAGTTAAACGGCGGCGCTAGTTACTATGTGGAGAAATTTCATGCCTTGAAAATGCTATCATATTTGGAATATTTCTATTTTAGCCACCAGTAAAACAAAGTTAGTGACAGGGGATGAATGGGACGTCTAGGGAGGTATCGATTTACTGTATGGTCGCTTAGCAACGGACTGTGGAAGCGTCAGGATATAGTAATTTTTGACAATATAGGTAGGTACGTGTATTGAATAGACCGTTCTGATTGTATAGTTGGGATTGTAGGGTAGGAAATGGGAGTTAAGAGGGTAAAAATCATACTTCCGATTGAACTTCTAATATTATACCTAATGTTATCACTCTTCTTTAGGTTGATTGAAAGGAATTTTAGTTCTGATATCTATATATATAAAAATCTCGTGTCACGATGTATGTTCGCGATAAACTCTGTAACTACTGAACCGACTTTGATAAAATTTCGTAACTATATGTAATTTGGTCCAACTTAAAAGATAGGATTGTTTAAATCTCATTTTGTTTATTATTTTTTTGCAAATTATATAATATTATAACATAGCGCCATCTGTTGATACTTATTCAATACAGCAATTATTTATCTGTGAGTTCCATAAGGTTCTCACAGATGGCGGTTTAAAGTAATTTATCGCCTGGATTGCAAAAAAGCACCCCGGGCGAAGCCGGGAGCGGGCCACTAGTATATATATATATATATATATATATATATATATCAAAACTACAATTCCTTTCAATCAACCTCTTTTCAATCAACATCAGTCGACATAATTATAATATCTAAATATTATTTAAAAAAAAAAACTAATTTGAATTTAGTTATACAAAAAATTGAATTGTGCATATAATTTTAAGATTAATTTAACTGAAAAGCAAAGAATTAAAAGAATCTTCCCTGATTATCCCTCTATCCATGAGTGAAGACAGAATTAAAATCGGCCCAGCCGTTCTCGAGTTTTGCGCTTAGCAACACATTTAGGGATTCATTTTTATATTATAGAATACATATCTTAAGTTTTCGGCAGCAGGCACGCCCTGATGATTGGCCATTAAACACTGCTAGGTACTTGCCTATAAACACCTATAACCTATAAGCCTATAACCTATAAGTATAGGTATAGTTACAGGGGGCTAAAAGTTATCTGCGATCAGCAATTCTGTACGAACGCGCAGAATTCGCCTATAAAAAATAAAAATATATTTTCGTTTTTTAGGGGAATTTAGTATTATATTTAGGAACCAAACACACTCAATTTTCGCAAAAAAACGAAAATTCTGTGATCCAATTTCAAAACCAAGCATGTGCAGAATTTTATTAAGATGGATCAGGAGAAGTCAGATTAAACTGATATATTTATTTGCTTTGAGAAAAGTTTTTATATTGCACTTAACTTTCGGCGACCGTCGCTGCTATTAAATTATTGTGTGTTTTTTTTTTTAATATAATGAGGAAAATATATTCAATCAAAAGGAGATGGCCTGGGGAATTTTTTTTACTTATAACATTTTCTAGTGAGTAGTTTTAATTTCTTAGTTTTAATTAATAATACTTGTTATATGACAATATTGTGATAAATAAAAAATCAAAAGTTTCAAAAATTAACAGAAACACGCAATTTTGTTTCATATGAAAATCATCACACAAAATCTCTTTTATTCGCATGGTGAAAGAATTGAAAGATTTCGTATAAGAAGTAGCAAAATAGCTACTTCTTATACGATAAAATAACTTTTACAAGGGGACCAAACCCCTTGCGGATGACGAGACAATTTGTTCTCTTTGTATTGTAAAAAAATTGATGGCTGTCGCTACCTCTTGTGAGATTTTTGTAAAAATTCCTTCAAGATTTATAAGTACGATATAGAATGGTACTCTTGACTTGATAGGTTTTTAATACTTATTCCGTTATTAATATCTCTTGCTAATAACTTTATTAGAATACTTTACTGAATGAATACTTAGTAAAAGAAAATGTCTGAATAGTAGGAATTTATGAAAAAAGGTCGTGTATACGGGCCCTAACATTCTCAAGACCTCTATGGGAGATAATCTAGAGAAAATGTTAAAATTAGATATATTTTAATCTATTCCTATTTACCTATTTTCAAAATATGTTGCCTCAGAAGTATGTTGAAGGTTTTGTGGACAGATTTTAAAGCGAAAGCAAATATTCTACGAGGATTCGGCATAAATCAGCGTCTTTATTCTATCGTCTCAACCCCGGTGTTTATCGTCCTTTGGCCATGTGTTACGCCGTGGTGTGACATCTTTATAAATAGTTTTGTGTTGCAAATATCGTTGACACCAGTAACACAACCCTTTACGTTTGAATGAACAGATAATGAATGTACTAGTAGATCATAATTATGGGCATGTGTACGAGAAATGACGAAAAAATTTCAAATGAGCTGCCACCCGGAAAGATACCGCAGAATAGGAAGTGAGATACTCACTTCCTATTCTGCGGTATCACTCAAGTAAGTTATTTTAATATTGTTTTTTTTTTGTAAATTGCAGTTTTAGTTAAAAAAAATTTTTACAATCAGAATTAAAACTTAAAAAACCATAAATTGTAACTTTTTTTTAGCTATCTTACAAGGTTTATTTCTATATAGTTATTGCAGACAAACAAAACACAATTTGTTGTTTACATTCATAGAACTGTGTAACTAATTTAAATTAAAAGGAAAACTACATATAGTTTTTAATTATTTGGCAATTCTTCAAGCAAAAACATAAAAATGCCTTCAAATTTTAAATAGACTAGACAGAATTAAAACTTAAATAGCTTATGTTATGAATGTTAAATTTTTGGTAACACTTAATTAAACGAATACGGTAGTTCTCTTAAAAAAACTAGTGTCAATTACAGTCTTTCAAACAATTTAGTGCGAGTGGGGGGACGGCTATGTGAGAGGGTGAAGATTCTAAGAGGTGTAAGGCAGGGATGTACGCTTTCCCCTCTTCTTTTCAACATATATTCTGAAGAAGTCATTGCTGAAGCTCTGGAGGAATGTGGGGTTGGGGTTAGTGTAAATGGTCGCGCGATAAACAACATCCGATATGCTGATGACACTATACTTCTTGCTTCTACGCAACAAGACCTGCAATATCTACTCAATCGTGTCTACGAAACCAGCATAAGGTATGGTCTGAATAGGCCGGTAGGCAGACCTAATTACCGGTACACAGCTCCACTCTATGTGCGTGCACAACCATTGGAGAGGGTTAATTCCTTCAAATACCTTGGCTGCATAGTGAACGATCAAGAAGACCACAGTATTGAGATAAGATGTCGTATAGAACAGGCACGCAGCTCCTTCATGAAGTTCCAAACTAGGACAAATCCGGGGAAACCCGGACGGATGGCAGCCCTAATCATACCCCACACAAATCTGTGCTTGTATCGTTATATCGGTTTTAAGTCGTAACTATGTCTAGGTATACAACATACACAACCGTTTTAAATTATTTTTAGATAATTTTCAATAGCAATTATAAAGCAATATTACAATTTATGTGTATGAAATAGAATCGGCTGCAGAATCCTAATGGAACACAAAACTCCATTTTGATGTATGAAGCCAATCACTATTACAATCCATTTGCAGTCAGTTAATATAGGATATTATACAATGTTATCATGCGGTATGGTGTAAGTTACAAACATAGAGCGACGATACATAATAACATCGTATTATATTTCTCACAAGCACAGGATGCTGCTGACTATATTAGGATCAAGGATAGAATATGGAAATAGGCTCTGGCATCCCTTACTCACGCACCGAAACACAAAAGCACACGTGCTATTATTTCACGGTGGTCTTCTATAAGGGGGTGGTATTACTTGACATTTTGTAAAGATGTTATACACTATAAGATCTTATCTTCAATACGAGCCTGCGTAATCGTCATCTGATCTCAAATCTCTAATAAAAAAAATTCCAGATATCCATAATAATGTCCACCCTGATGGCAGGCGAGCATGGCTATAACTGTTTATTAAGGTATCCATAATACAAATTTATATTCTCATTACCTTATCATAAAAAATACTCGCCAGTCGCTTTTAACTTGTGTATGAAATTAACCGATTAGTTGCATTCGCGAACGATCCCGGGGGCGCTGCATATACCAATCAGTGGCTTATAATATATGATACATTCGCGATACTCTTACACTTAGATTTATTATTTCATCATCGGTTAAACTTCGATCATATTTTGTATGCATATAAAGGGGAAAAAGTAGTAGGAGTAAATGAAACATTTGGTTAAAAATATCTTAATACATATTATATTAAGCAAATGTTTATATAAGTTTCAAAATTTAGAAGAAGTATGCAAAGAAACAGATAGAGGCGGACAGAGACTTTATTTTATTATAATATAGATATAGACAAGGCTCTCTATTGCGGATATCTTTGAATTTAATACCTTTGTGGAAATTAAAACTAGTTTGGCCTTTGTGCATTAACAGGCGATAAATAAGACACATTCTACTAGTATTGTGGCTACTTTTCAGCAAGATCTATCCCCTAATTACAGATAAGAAAGAAGTTAAGCCGGTTGTTTAGTGATGTTTACGTCTCTCTTTAGAATTATTCGACTCAATTGTTTTGAGTTGCTTACAGTTTTCTCAGTATGGATTAATGTTTTTTTTTTTTTTTTTAATTAATAGTAATATTTTACGGAAAATATACCTACTTCCTGCAATATTTCATTTGTCGTATCTGGATGTTTAATGGTGACATGCCTTGTCAACAATGTGTTCTATAGTCACAAATTAAGCATATATTTCAAGTAATTGCAAAAACCACAATCTGTATTTAATAATGATAAGAAGTTACAAAAAATATTTTAAATATTATTTATATTAAAGTAAATTTTATGTGACTAATTAAATTTAAAAAAAAAAAAACAGTATTTAAAAAAATAAGACAAGTAACATGAACCTAGAAAAAACAACGGACGGAATTCTATATACTAATAAAGTGAAACACCGTAGTAAGCTCGGTAACTTATATTTACACGTTAACACCCAGGCATATAAACCATGGTGAGCTCGGCGTGCGCCATTACGCTGCTAGCGTTGATTAATGCACACGTAATGACCAATGAGAATAATTACTTAATTATGCCACCTGCGTTGTGAAATGTTGTTCCTGTAGCACTTTACATGATTAAAAAAAAAACAAGGAATCACATTACGGTGCTTAACTTTGTACAGTGACAACCCTGTCCGTTGTTTTTTCTAGGTTCATGACTAGTAAGTAAATAATTTGTAATTCTTATTGGTAGGTTTTACAATCGTAAAAATAATAAAATTGTGAAGGGTAGTCCGTCTTAACTACTCTTAACAATTTTATTATTTTTATGATTGTAAAACCTACCAATAAGAATTTATTAAACATAATTTCAGAATTTTCAATCGTAACGGCCAACACTATACATTCTGCTGTTTAGTTTCCTTAGTTAATTAGCCGTCAAAGTATTAGAAGTATTGAAAGGCAACCAGAAACTAGAAATATAGTCCAGCGATTATAATCTCGCGTAAACGACTTTACTTAACGAACAATGCCACGATTGAGTGAGTGAGAGTCCTAAATAATTATAAATACTGACTTGACGATTTTTGTAATTATATGTAGATATGTATTTCCATACTATTACAAATTAACAATTATAATGTAATATAAGATCATAATTTGCCGTGACGTCCATTTTTTATTAATTCTTTTATTTTATCTGTTAATTTTATTTTTGTCCGCTTATGAATGAAAGTATGACAGTAATTAAAGAATACTTTTTTATCCCATAAACCTTTACAAAAATCTGAAAATGGCAAAAAAAATGTCCTAGTCAAAGTCCTAGTAATTTCGAGATTCTTTATGATTTTTTCGAAATACGACACTTATTTTAACGACTTAAAATAAAGAATATTTTTAAAGAGTTTTCTGATAAATGATTTTGAAGAGTGGTTCTATTGAAAGATATTATTTATGTATTTTCCAATAAATTTTATAAATTTCTCAAAAATTAAGAGATTAAGAATTGAAAAAATAGAGGCTTTTTAATATTTAATTAATAGAACTTTTGTTAATATTCTGACTTTGATCTTCAGTTAAGTAAAAAAAATTACTAAACCTAAAATCGTGGACTATATTTAATAATACATTCCAAATATTTTTTTAGAAAATAAAATATTAATATTATTGTCATCGAGGAGTTAATCTTCAGTGCTTTCCAAAAAAATCTCAAAAAAGAGTAAAGCAAATTTCATACCAGTAACTGCAGCACGTACATATACCGTAGCGCTCAAAAGTATTTTGACAAATATATTTAATGGTTTAATTAAAAATAAATATGAAACATAATAATCACTTTTTTTTTAACAGCTTTCGAATAACCTACAGAATAGTGTCAAAATGGTCCTTGTTCGTAACAAAAGAAAGTTTAACTTTTAACATATTACAAAAATGGTGGCTCAAAAGTATTTTGACATTGTTGAAAAAAAACTAATTTAACACATAATTATAAATTATAGCAGTAAATATATTAGTATTTAGTAGCATATCCTTTGGCCTTTATGACAGCCTCACATCGCGACGGCTCTGAGTCGATTAATTTTTGTAATCGATTAATTGGAATTTGATCCCATTCATTTTTCAGAGCTTCAAACAAAGCGTTTTTATTTGAGTAATTTTGAGTTTTTACTCTACGTTTTAATTCTTCCCAGAGATATTCTATAGGATTCAAGTCAGGACTTTGACTTGGCCACTTGAGAACTTTAACTTTTTCACGGTTTAATAATTCACTAATATGCTTTGATCTGTGTTTGGGATCATTGTCTTGTTGAAAATACCACTTAGCTGGCATGTGATGTTTAGCATATGGTAGCATCTGAGACTTTAATATATTCGCATACATGAACCGATCCATTTTTCCTTTTATTCGAACTAACGGTCCAACTCCAGACCGTGAAAAACATCCCCAAACCATCACACTACCACCTCCATGTTTAACTGTAGGTATTTGATACCTATAATCGTATTTTTTGTTTACTGGACGCCGAATGTATCTGATAGGTACTATCAGATGAGATTAAATTAAACTTACTTTCATCACTCCACAAAACTTTAGACGACTGTGAACTTGACCACAATATGTACCGTTTCGCGAACTCAAGACGGGACTTCCTGTTTTTCTTAGATATTAAAGGTTTTTAGCTGGTCTTCGGCCATGTAATCCTAGGACCTTTAAGCGTCGTTTGACAGTAGAAACATGAATGTCTACGTTATATTTTTCCTTTAATTCATTTTTTATTGTTACAGCGGACATCCGGATATCACTTGCAGATAACTTTTTTATAATATGATCGATATAAGAAGAAGTTTTTCTTGGACCGGGCCGTTCGGGGCCTACTTTCAACGGTTTTTCGTTTGTTATAGACTTTATTCCATAAGCTTACTAGCTGCCGAGACACATTAAACGTACGAGCAACTTCTGTTTGTTTTAATCCTTGTTTTAATGCATTTATAACGGCTTTTTTAGTCACTAGAATATTCCTTACACTTAGGCATATTGAAGTAACGACAATAAGTAAATATACGTAGAAATGATAACAAAGGAACAAGTGATCTGCGAGAGTTCGTCAAGTTAAATGAAAGAAAGAAAGACATTTATTCGCTGCACAAAGGACATAAACAGAACATTGCATAAGAAACAGAAACAACAAAAACAAACTGACACAAGTAAATTAATAAAAACAGACAGGTAATATGTGTTTGTCCTCGCGGCAGCGAATCGGATACTGGCTCAGCATTGTGCCGAGGTGCTAAGCAGGCACCTACAGCGCTGATTTTCAGCCAGCACCGTGTGACTCACGCGAACGCCATACAGATATATTATATAAATTACATAGATTATATTGATAGCTTGAATAATTAAATACATAGATAAATAATATAACAACTTATAATGCAGTAATAGTAGTAATATTAAAATGATAATAATAGTAGTGGAATTCAATAATATCAATAAAAGTATAACCCGATTCTAAGCCAATTGTTAATGGAAACCATCCAGGGACCCACTTAAATATACACAAAATTTCATCCAAATCGGTTCAGCCGTTTAGAAATAAATGCTGGATATAAAAATTACGATTTTTGGAGCGTCAACAAATGACCCCTAAGCTTACGCTTAAAGGTATATCTGCTAGATGCTCCTTGGATAGGAGGAGGGAGATCATTCCAGCATTTGGACGCAGCAAACCTGAAACTACCTCGAAAGGCCGTGGTCCTGTGCACAGGCACGATAGCAACTACCCCAAACCTGCGCGCACGTCTGGGCCATTGGAGCTTCTTGAAGAGGTAGGACGGCGTTTCGTACCGTACCACCTCAAACAGCAGAGTGGCGAGGTGAAGGCGTCGGCGTGCAGACATATTCAACAGGCCAGCGGCGCTCAAATACGGAGTGATATGGGAACGAGGAGGAATGTGAAAGCAAAAACGAGTGCATGCGTTTTGCACTCGTTATATCAGCCTCTTTGAGCGGCCGGTAATGCAGCCATCATACACGACATCACAATAATTTAATCTAGACAATATAAGCGATTCACAAAGCGTGACACGCAAATCAACACTAAGGTAATCACGTACATTATATAGAACTTTGAGGCGATAGAAGCAGTTGCTCACAACTTTCAGAATGTGACTTTCGAAGCGTAACTTGCCGTCCATGAGGAGGCCGAGATTGTTTGCTTCCATTACCCGCTCTATTGGTTCGCCCATGATGGCCACATCCCTGCCGGTTAGAGCTTCGAGACTATTACGGATTTGATGCTCAGACCCGAAAACCACGTATTTCGACTTGCCCGGGTTGAGAACCAAACAGTTCCTCTCCGTCCAAGAGAAAACACGATCGAGGTCCGCGTTGATGCTGTCCACCGCAGCAGACATGTCCGAAGGCGAGCTAGAGAAGTACAGCTGCAGGTCGTCCGCGTACAGATGGTATCCGCTGTTCTCTATACTGTTAATAATGTCAGCGCTATACAATATAAACAGCAGGGGACCCAGAATTGAACCCTGCGGGACCCCCCTCATCACAGGACAAAAGGAGGACCGCAGAGCAACTCCATCCATCCCACGCAACGCAACAGTCTGCGCACGGCCTGACAAGTAACTGTCGAACCACCTCAACGTAGTGGCATCAAAGCCGTAATAGGACATCTTGGACAACAGCAAGGGCATGCTAATGCAGTCGAAAGCCCCGGAGAAGTCTAAAAGCACCAATATAGTACCTTTACCAGCATCCCGAGCCTGCAAGATGTTATCGACTACGTCAAGTAATGCAGTGGCTGTCGATCGACCCTTGCGAAAACCCGACTGCAGCTCAGGTAGGATGCCGTTTTTCTCCAGGTATTCCGACAGCTGATCGCACACTACCCTTTTCATTATCTTTGATGCACAAGGAAGAATGCTAATGGGACGAAGTTCGGTTAGGTTTAAAGGATTGGGTTTCTTAGGTAACGGTATCACTTGAGCGATTTTCCAGTCAGCTGGGAACGTCATAGTCTCTATACTTTTGTTTATAATATGCGTCAGTATATCAGAAATTTTCGGAAGAGTCATAACTATCATGTCAATGTCAATCAAGTCTAATCCCTTCGCGGTTGTTCTAATTGAGGTAATAATCTTTGTAACACTCGCAACATTCGTGGGGGAAAGAGTAAATTTATTGTCACTGTATCTGTCAAATTCATAACGCGTCAGGTCAGATATTGTTACGTCCGATTTTCCAGGAGTATTAAGGAAGTGCTGGTTCATTAAATTCGGATCATTAAAATTTGTAGGTAAATCAGTTTGTGTCTGTGAGTCGGGGAGAATAGTACGTTTCAAGTTTTTCCATAGGGTCTTTGAGTCAGTAACGTTATTAATGTGGTGCTTGAAGAAGGCACGCTTCTCGTTATGAATGGCTTCGATCACAACGCGTTTCAAGTCCAGGTAGTACTGCTTATGAACCTCACTGCTCGAACGTTTAAATTTAGCATATGCTTTATTCCTAAGGCGCATCATAAGCTTCACATTGCTTGTTAGCCATGGTTTGGGTGCCTCCTTCACCACTGTTGTCCTTTCAGGTGCATGTTTATCAAATAGTCTAAGTAAAAATTCGTTAAGTAGTCGAACCATGGCACTCACGTCATCAAGTAAAAGTATTCGGTCCCAATCTGTGTCGTTAAGGTCTTTGTTAAAGTCAGCTAAGTTTATGTCTTTTAGGGGTCGGTAGGTAATACGTCTTGGTGTCGGTTTCCTTTCTTTTATGTCAAACTCAGCTGTGATAAAGGCATGTCTGCCCAGATCTGGGATGTGCCTTACATCCATAGACACAACTCGAGCGTCAGTGCAAAACAGGTCAATAGTCGTCTCGCTATTTTCGGTAAAGTGTGTCGGTTCACTTACATGTTGCGTTAACTGAAGTCAAAAATTGTGTCAAACATTTAAACTTTGTGTCCGTTTTGTCAGTATAATTTATATTAAAATCGCCAACTAAAATCAGTCGATCATAATTCGTGAAAGAAGAAATGGAGTCAGTGAGTCAAAAAATACGTTAATGTCGAGCCATGGTGGTCGGTATGCTGTGCCTATAATAAGACGTTTGCAGTTGATATTTACTTTTAACCATATTTGCTCCACGAGTGCAGCTTCGGGGTGGGGCAGAGTGCGGGCGGCGAGCCCTCGGCGCAAGAAGAAACCGACGCCGCCTCCCCGCCCCGCCCGCACGCCCTAGGGCCGCGGGACGTGACGCAGCCGGTAGCCGGCAACACGAGGAGCGCGACCATCCTGTCCCGGTTTAAGCCATGTCTCGCATATCCACATCCGCATCACTATCAGTCAAAGTCGCAATCAACTCATCGTGTCCCGTACCAAGTGATCCAGCATTAAATAAACCAACTTTAAAATTTATTAAACCAGGCATTGTAAATAGAAGTAAGAAGAACAATTAATTAAATAACAAGTGTAATCGGGTAAATTTGTACAAGTAAGCGAAGTGCAATTACCTTTTAAATAAGATATGTTATAAGTAAAAATAAAATGATTAATGTATGTGTGCATATTGAAAATTTTATGTGTGTTTAATAATATATCGCCGTGATTTGTAATTGTGTAAATATATATATTGTAAGGAATGAACCGGCGTCGGTCGGAGCGGGAGGGACGAGCGAGACCATCACCTGAGGACACCAGGGGGCCTAGCCAAGATGTACATTAAAGAAACGCTCCCTAGCGAACTTTACGAAGCGAACAAAATAAAGCCCGGTGATTGGTTGTTGTAACGCCCACATAAAATTTTGACCAATCACAAAGCTTTGTCCCAGTGTAGCGTAGCGTTTACGACTGTCGATAGCACTGCGTTTGCATCTTGGCTAGGGCCCCTGACACACCACACTCCGCGCGCGTCCTCCAAGCTCGCTCGACACCTGTGTCTACGGCCTATTTTGCGTCTTTCTTCCTTTGTAAATTAAATTTCTCTATTACCAAATCTATTACTATTAAAATTGTCAATATTTTAGAATGCTTTTACTTGTTTCCTAAAAATATATATACTTTTGAGCGTCAAAATACTTTTGAGCTCACGGTAAGTCAGTTTCGTTCGGCGGTGCGGTGTGTAAACAAACAAGATGTAACTTGATACGCTTAAATAGTCGCAGTTACACTGCTCTACTTTATACTCAATACATTTTCCGATTGGCTTTTATTTTAGAAGAAATATTTAAAAAAATAATGTTTTACAAGAAGTTTTACTGTCTTGTTTTACAAGAGCTGGACCCAAGATTACTTCTCTTGTGAAAATTCAACCCAGTTTAATTTTCTGAAAAAGACATGGTTAATGAAAATGTAATTTTCAGGCTTATTTCACCGGATATAAATTTTTAATACATTTAAAGATACAATAAAAAATGTTATAATTTCCAAATGTACATTCCAATGTTATAAAATTCAGGTCGATAATTCAATTAAAGTCAAATCACATGCTGCTACAACCAAACACGTGTCTATGAGGTGATGGATATTTAAATTCTGAACTGCTTCTTCTATCACTGCTTCGGATATTATGATACAGGTTTCAAGTTACATATGATGTTGTTGTAAAGTTCAGATTTACACTTCCAATACGTCACATTCAAGGTGTTATTACATTACCAAGTGAATATGGGCTAATGGCTGTGACAACTATGAAATTCTTCTTTCTTCAGTACTTCGATGTTACTTTTCTATTTTCGAGTGATGAGTTGTAAATTCAGATCGAAACTTCCTTTACGTCACATCATAAGTTACTATAACAAAACCAAGTGAATATGACGTAATGGACGTCTCAATTCTGAAGCCACCAATGCTCCTTGAAATTGGACAAAATTTTCCAAAAAGAATAAAGCAATTTCCATACCCATAACTACAACACGTATACTTCTTGTTCTACTGCTTTGGGTTAGGTACGAGAGCTCGACTCAGGATTACTTCTTTAGTGAAAATTGAAGCCAGTCTTATTTTCTGAAAAAGAAATAGTAAATATTAATGAAATTTTCAGACCTATTTTTCCAGTAATAAATTTTTGATACTACAGCACGTATACCTTTTGTTCTAATGCTTTGGGTAAGGTACGCGAGCTGGACTCAGGATTACTTCTCTTGTGAAAATTGAAGCCAGACTTATTTTCTGAAAAAGAAATAATAAATATGAATTAAATTTTTAGGCCTATTTTCCCAGTAATAAATTTTTGATACTAGAGCACGTATACTTTTTGTTCTACTGCTTTGGGATAGGTACGCGAGCTGGACTTAGGATTACTTCTCTTGTGAAAATTGAAGCCAGACTTATTTTCTGAAAAAGAAATAGTAAATATTAATGAAATTTTCAGGCCTATTTTCCCAGTAATAAATATTTGATACATTTAAAAATACCGGAGCAAATGTTATAACTTCCAAAGGCATTCCAACGTTGTTATTTCAGGTGGATACAGCCATTGCGTTACATCACATGCTACAAAAAACCATGGAGTGTTTTACCGTTACTTTTCGATTTTCGAGTGACGAGTTCGTTGTAAATTCAGATCGGAACATCCGTTACGTCACATCACAAGTTACTATTACATGACCAAGTGGCTGTGAGGTAATGGACGTCTCAATCCGGAAAACATCAATGCTCCTCTGAAGTTGGACGAAAACCTCGGCAATTTCCATACCCGTCACTACAGCACGTATACTTTTTGTTCTACTGCTTTGGGTAAGGTACGCGAGGTGGTCTCAGAATTACTTCTTTTGTTAAAATTGAAGCCAGTCTTATTTTCTGAAAAAGAAATAGTAAATATTAATGAAACTTACGGGCCCATTTTCCCAGTAATAAATTTTTGATACTAGAGCACGTATAATTTTTGTTCTACTGCTTTGGGTTAGGTACGCGAGCTGGACTCAGGATTGCTTCTCTTGTGAAAATTGAAGCCAGTCTTATTTTCTGAAAAAGAAATAATAAATATGAATGAAATTTTCAGGCCTACTTTCCCAAGAATAATTTTTGAAACTAGAGGACGTGTAATTTTTATTCTACTGCTTTGAGTTTGGTACGCGAGCTGGACCCAGGATTACTGCTCTTGTTAAAATTAAAGCCAGTCTTATTTTCTGAAAAAGAAATAGTAAATATTAATGAAATTTTCAGGCCTATATTCCCAGTAATAAATATTTGATACATTTAAAAATACCGGAGCAAATGTTATAACTTCCACAGGCATTCCAACGTTGTTATTTCAGGTGGATACAGCTATTACTTTACATCACATGCTACAAAAAACCATGTGTCTGTGAGGTAATGGCTGTGTCAACTCTAAAATTATCCTGTCTTAAGTGCTTTACCGTTACTTTTCGATTTTCGAGTGACGAGCTCGTTGTAAATTCAGATCGGAACATCCGTCACCGCACATCACAAGTTACTATTACATGACCAAGTGGCTGTGAGGTAATGGACGTCCCAATCCGGAAAACATCAATGCTCCTCTGAAGTTGGACGAAAACCTCAGCAATTTCCATACCCGTCACTACAGCACGTATACTTTTTGTTTTACTGCTTTGGGTTAGGTACGCGAGCTGGTCTCAGAATTACTTCTTTTGTTAAAATTGAAGCCAGTCTTATTTTCTGAAAAAGAATTAGTAAATATTAATGAAATTTTCAGGCCCATTTTCCCAGTAATAAATTTTTGATACTAGAGCACGTATACTTTTTATTCTACTGCTTTGTATTTGGTACGCGAGCTGGACCCAGGATTACATGTGAAATTTGAAGCCAGTCTTATTTTCTGAAAAAGAAATAATAAATATTAATGAAATTTTCAGGCCTATTTTCCCAGTAATAAATATTTGATACATTTAAAAATACCGGAGCAAATGTTATAACTTCCAGAGGCATTCCAACGTTGTTATATCAGATGGATACAGCCATTACGTTACATCACATGCTACAAAAAACCATGAAGTGTTTTACCGTTACTTTTCGATTTTCGAGTGACGAGTTCGTTGTAAATTCAGATCGAAACATCCGTTACGTCACATCATAAGTTACTATTACATGACCAAGTGGCTGTGAGGTAATGGACGTCTCAATACGGAAAACATCAATGCTCCTCTGAAGTTGGACGAAAACCTCAGCAATTTCCATACCCGTCACTACAGCACGTATAATTTTGTTCTACTGCTTTGGGTTAGGTACGCGAGCTGGTCACAGAATGACTTCTTTTGTTAAAATTGAAGCCAGTCTTATTTTCTGAAAAAGAAATAGTAAATATTAATTAAATTTTCAGACTCATTTTACCAGTAATAATTTTTTGATACTAGAGCACGTGTACTTCTTATTCTACTGCTTTGTGTTTGGTACGCGAGCTGGACCCATCATTACATGTGAAATCTGAAGCCAGTCTTATTTTCTGAAAAAGAAATAATAAATATGAATTAAATTTTTAGGCCTTTTTTCCCAGTAATCATTTTTTAGTACTAGAGCACGTATAGTTTTTGTTCTACTACTTTGGGTTAGGTACGCGAGCTGCACTTAGGATTACTTCTCCTGTGAAAATTGAAGCCAGTCTTATTTTCTGAAAAAGAAATAATAAATTTTAATGAAATTTTGAGGCCTATATTCCCAGTAATAAATATTTGATACATTTAAAAATACCGGAGCAAATGTTATAACTTCCACAGGCATTCCAACGTTGTTATTTCAGGTGGATACAGCTATTACTTTACATCACATGCTACAAAAAACCATGTGTCTGTGAGGTAATGGCTGTGTCAACTCTAAAATTATCCTGTCTTAAGTGCTTTACCGTTACTTTTCGATTTTCGAGTGACGAGCTCGTTGTAAATTCAGATCGGAACATCCGTCACCGCACATCACAAGTTACTATTACATGACCAAGTGGCTGTGAGGTAATGGACGTCCCAATCCGGAAAACATCAATGCTCCTCTGAAGTTGGACAAAATTCTCAGCAATTTCCATACCCGTCACTACAGCACGTATACTTTTTGTTCTACTGCTTTGGGTTAGGTACACGAACTGGTCTCAGAATTACTTCTTTTGTTAAAATTGAAGCCAGTCTTATTTTCTGAACAAGAAATAATAAATATTAATGAAATTTTCAGGCCTATTTTCCCAGTAATAAATATTTGATATATTTAAAAATACCGGAGCAAATCTTATAACTGCCACAGGCATTCCAACGTTGTTATATCAGGTGGATACAGCCATTACGTTACATCACATGCTACAAAAAACCATGAAGTGTTTTACCTTTACTTTTCGATTTTCGAGTGACGAGTTCGTTGTAAATTCAGATCGGAACATCCGTCACCGCACATCACAAATTACTATTACATGACCAAGTGGCTGTGAGGTAATGGACTTCCCAATCCGGAAAACATCAATGCTCCTCTGGAGTTGGACAAAATTCTCTGCAATTTCCATACCCGTCACTACAGCACGTATACTTTTTGTTCTACTGCTTTGGGTTAGGTACGCGAGCTGGTCTCAGAATTACTTCTTTTGTTAAAATTGAAGCAAGTCTTATTTTCTGAAAAAGAAATAGTAAATATTAATTAAATTTTCAGACTCATTTTACCAGTAATAATTTTTTGATACTAGAGCACGTGTACTTCTTATTCTACTGCTTTGTGTTTGGTACGCGAGCTGGACCCATCATTACATGTGAAATCTGAAGCCAGTCTTATTTTCTGAAAAAGAAATAATAAATATGAATTAAATTTTTAGGCCTTTTTTCCCAGTAATCATTTTTTAGTACTAGAGCACGTATAGTTTTTGTTCTACTACTTTGGGTTAGGTACGCGAGCTGCACTTAGGATTACTTCTCTTGTGAAAATTGAAGCCAGTCTTATTTTCTGAAAAAGAAATAATAAATTTTAATGAAATTTTGAGGCCTATATTCCCAGTAATAAATATTTGATACATTTAAAAATACCGGAGCAAATGTTATAACTTCCACAGGCATTCCAACGTTGTTATTTCAGGTGGATACAGCTATTACTTTACATCACATGCTACAAAAAACCATGTGTCTGTGAGGTAATGGCTGTGTCAACTCTAAAATTATCCTGTCTTAAGTGCTTTACCGTTACTTTTCGATTTTCGAGTGACCAGTTCGTTGTAAATTCAGATCGGAACATCCGTCACCGCACATCACAAGTTACTATTACATGACCAAGTGGCTGTGAGGTAATGGACGTCCCAATCCGGAAAACATCAATGCTCCTCTGAAGATGGACAAAATTCTCAGCAATTTCCATACCCGTCACTACAGCACGTATACTTTTTGTTCTACTTCTTTGGGTTAGGTACGCGAGCTTGTCTCAGAATTACTTCTTTTGTTAAAATTGAAGCCAGTCTTATTTTCTGAAAAAGAAATAGTAAATATTAATGAAATTTTCAGGCCTATATTCCCAGTAATAAATATTTGATATATTTAAAAATACCGGAGCAAATGTTATAACTTCAACAGGCATTCCAACGTTGTTATATCAGGTGGATACAGCCATTACGTTACATCACATGCTACAAAAAACCATGAAGTGTTTTACCTTTACTTTTCGATTTTCGAGTGACGAGTTCGTTGTAAATTCAGATCGGAACATCCGTCACCGCACATCACAAATTACTATTACATGACCAAGTGGCTGTGAGGTAACGGACGTCTCAATACGGAAAACATCAATGCTCCTCTGAATTTGGACGAAAACTTCAGCAATTTCCATACCCGTCACTACAGCACGTATAATTTTGTTCTACTGCTTTGGGTTAGGTACGCGAGATGGTCTCAGAATTACTTCTTTTGTGAAAATTGAAGCCAGTCTTATTTTCTGAAAAAGAAATAATAAATATGAATGAAATTTTCAGGCCTATTTTCCCAGTTATAACTTTTTGATACTAGAGCACGTTTACTTTTTATTCTACTGCTTTGTATTTGGTACGCGAGCTGGACCCAGGATTACATGTGAAATTTGAAGCCAGTCTTATTTTCTGAAAAAGAAATAATAAATATTAATGAAATTTTCAGACCTATTTTCCCAGTAATAAATATTTGATACATTTAAAAATACCGGAGCAAATGTTATAACTTCCAAAGGCATTCCAACGTTGTTATATCAGATGGATACAGCCATTACGTTACATCACATGCTACAAAAAACCATGAAGTGTTTTACCGTTACTTTTCGATTTTCGAGTGACGAGTTCGTTGTAAATTCAGATCGAAACATCCGTTACGTCACATCATAAGTTACTATTACATGACCAAGTGGCTGTGAGGTAACGGACGTCTCAATACGGAAAACATCAATGCTCCTCTGAATTTGGACGAAAACTTCAGCAATTTCCATACCCGTCACTACAGCACGTATAATTTTGTTCTACTGCTTTGGGTTAGGTACGCGAGCTGGTCACAGAATGACTTCTTTTGTTAAAATTGAAGCCAGTCTTATTTTCTGAAAAAGAAATAGTAAATATTAATTAAATTTTCAGACTCATTTTACCAGTAATAATTTTTTGATACTAGAGCACGTGTACTTCTTATTCTACTGCTTTGTGTTTGGTACGCGAGCTGGACCCATCATTACATGTGAAATCTGAAGCCAGTCTTATTTTCTGAAAAAGAAGTAATAAATATGAATTAAATTTTTAGGCCTTTTTTCCCAGTAATCATTTTTTAGTACTAGAGCACGTATAGTTTTTGTTCTACTACTTTGGGTTAGGTACGCGAGCTGCACTTAGGATTACTTCTCTTGTGAAAATTGAAGCCAGTCTTATTTTCTGAAAAAGAAATAGTAAATATTAATGAAACTTACGGGCCCATTTTCCCAGTAATAAATTTTTGATACTAGAGCACGTATAATTTTTGTTCTACTGCTTTGGGTTAGGTACGCGAGCTGGACTCAGGATTGCTTCTCTTGTGAAAATTGAAGCCAGTCTTATTTTCTGAAAAAGAAATAATAAATATGAATGAAATTTTCAGGCCTACTTTCCCAGTAATAATTTTTGAAACTAGAGGACGTGTAATTTTTATTCTACTGCTTTGAGTTTGGTACGCGAGCTGGACCCAGGATTACTGCTCTTGTTAAAATTAAAGCCAGTCTTATTTTCTGAAAAAGAAATAGTAAATATTAATGAAATTTTCAGGCCTATATTCCCAGTAATAAATATTTGATACATTTAAAAATACCGGAGCAAATGTTATAACTTCCACAGGCATTCCAACGTTGTTATTTCAGGTGGATACAGCTATTACTTTACATCACATGCTACAAAAAACCATGTGTCTGTGAGGTAATGGCTGTGTCAACTCTAAAATTATCCTGTCTTAAGTGCTTTACCGTTACTTTTCGATTTTCGAGTGACGAGCTCGTTGTAAATTCAGATCGGAACATCCGTCACCGCACATCACAAGTTACTATTACATGACCAAGTGGCTGTGAGGTAATGGACGTCCCAATCCGGAAAACATCAATGCTCCTCTGAAGTTGGACGAAAACCTCAGCAATTTCCATACCCGTCACTACAGCACGTATACTTTTTGTTTTACTGCTTTGGGTTAGGTACGCGAGCTGGTCTCAGAATTACTTCTTTTGTTAAAATTGAAGCCAGTCTTATTTTCTGAAAAAGAATTAGTAAATATTAATGAAATTTTCAGGCCCATTTTCCCAGTAATAAATTTTTGATACTAGAGCACGTATACTTTTTATTCTACTGCTTTGTATTTGGTACGCGAGCTGGATCCAGGATTACATGTGAAATTTGAAGCCAGTCTTATTTTCTGAAAAAGAAATAATAAATATTAATGAAATTTTCAGGCCTATTTTCCCAGTAATAAATATTTGATACATTTAAAAATACCGGAGCAAATGTTATAACTTCCAGAGGCATTCCAACGTTGTTATATCAGATGGATACAGCCATTACGTTACATCACATGCTACAAAAAACCATGAAGTGTTTTACCGTTACTTTTCGATTTTCGAGTGACGAGTTCGTTGTAAATTCAGATCGAAACATCCGTTACGTCACATCATAAGTTACTATTACATGACCAAGTGGCTGTGAGGTAATGGACGTCTCAATACGGAAAACATCAATGCTCCTCTGAAGTTGGACGAAAACCTCAGCAATTTCCATACCCGTCACTACAGCACGTATAATTTTGTTCTACTGCTTTGGGTTAGGTACGCGAGCTGGTCACAGAATGACTTCTTTTGTTAAAATTGAAGCCAGTCTTATTTTCTGAAAAAGAAATAGTAAATATTAATTAAATTTTCAGACTCATTTTACCAGTAATAATTTTTTGATACTAGAGCACGTGTACTTCTTATTCTACTGCTTTGTGTTTGGTACGCGAGCTGGACCCATCATTACATGTGAAATCTGAAGCCAGTCTTATTTTCTGAAAAAGAAATAATAAATATGAATTAAATTTTTAGGCCTTTTTTCCCAGTAATCATTTTTTAGTACTAGAGCACGTATAGTTTTTGTTCTACTACTTTGGGTTAGGTACGCGAGCTGCACTTAGGATTACTTCTCTTGTGAAAATTGAAGCCAGTCTTATTTTCTGAAAAAGAAATAATAAATTTTAATGAAATTTTGAGGCCTATATTCCCAGTAATAAATATTTGATACATTTAAAAATACCGGAGCAAATGTTATAACTTCCACAGGCATTCCAACGTTGTTATTTCAGGTGGATACAGCTATTACTTTACATCACATGCTACAAAAAACCATGTGTCTGTGAGGTAATGGCTGTGTCAACTCTAAAATTATCCTGTCTTAAGTGCTTTACCGTTACTTTTCGATTTTCGAGTGACCAGTTCGTTGTAAATTCAGATCGGAACATCCGTCACCGCACATCACAAGTTACTATTACATGACCAAGTGGCTGTGAGGTAATGGACGTCCCAATCCGGAAAACATCAATGCTCCTCTGAAGTTGGACAAAATTCTCAGCAATTTCCATACCCGTCACTACAGCACGTATACTTTTTGTTCTACTGCTTTGGGTTAGGTACACGAACTGGTCTCAGAATTACTTCTTTTGTTAAAATTGAAGCCAGTCTTATTTTCTGAACAAGAAATAATAAATATTAATGAAATTTTCAGGCCTATTTTCCCAGTAATAAATATTTGATATATTTAAAAATACCGGAGCAAATCTTATAACTGCCACAGGCATTCCAACGTTGTTATATCAGGTGGATACAGCCATTACGTTACATCACATGCTACAAAAAACCATGAAGTGTTTTACCTTTACTTTTCGATTTTCGAGTGACGAGTTCGTTGTAAATTCAGATCGGAACATCCGTCACCGCACATCACAAATTACTATTACATGACCAAGTGGCTGTGAGGTAATGGACTTCCCAATCCGGAAAACATCAATGCTCCTCTGAAGTTGGACAAAATTCTCTGCAATTTCCATACCCGTCACTACAGCACGTATACTTTTTGTTCTACTGCTTTGGGTTAGGTACGCGAGCTGGTCTCAGAATTACTTCTTTTGTGAAAATTGAAGCCAGTCTTATTTTCTGAAAAAGAAATAATAAATATGAATGAAATTTTCAGGCCTATTTTCCCAGTTATAACTTTTTGATACTAGAGCACGTTTACTTTTTATTCTACTGCTTTGTATTTGGTACGCGAGCTGGACCCAGGATTACATGTGAAATTTGAAGCCAGTCTTATTTTCTGAAAAAGAAATAATAAATATTAATGAAATTTTCAGGCCTATTTTCCCAGTAATAAATATTTGATACATTTAAAAATACCGGAGCAAATGTTATAACTTCCAAAGGCATTCCAACGTTGTTATATCAGATGGATACAGCCATTACGTTACATCACATGCTACAAAAAACCATGAAGTGTTTTACCGTTACTTTTCGATTTTCGAGTGACGAGTTCGTTGTAAATTCAGATCGAAACATCCGTTACGTCACATCATAAGTTACTATTACATGACCAAGTGGCTGTGAGGTAACGGACGTCTCAATACGGAAAACATCAATGCTCCTCTGAATTTGGACGAAAACTTCAGCAATTTCCATACCCGTCACTACAGCACGTATAATTTTGTTCTACTGCTTTGGGTTAGGTACGCGAGCTGGACTCAGGATTACTTCTCTTGTGAAAATTGAAGCCAGTCTTATTTTCTGAAAAAGAAATAGTAAATATTAATGAAATTTTCAAGCACATTTTCCCAGTAATAAATTTTTGATACTAGAGCACGTATACTTTTTGTTCTACTGCTTTGGGTAAGGTACGCGAGCTGGACTCAGGATTGCTTCTCTTGTGAAAATTGAAGCCAGTCTTATTTTCTGAAAAAGAAATAATAAATATGAATGAAATTTTCAGGCTTATTTTCCCAGTAATAATTTTTTGAAACTAGAGGACGTGT
Organism: Synanthedon andrenaeformis; assembly: GCA_936446665.2. Classification (NCBI taxonomy): domain Eukaryota; kingdom Metazoa; phylum Arthropoda; class Insecta; order Lepidoptera; family Sesiidae; genus Synanthedon; species Synanthedon andrenaeformis. Next base: position 2,007,025 of record OW387781.2, on the reverse strand, counting down.
ACTTTTTATTCTACCGCTTTGGGTTTGGTACGCGAGCTGGACCCAGGATTACTTCTCTGGTGAAAATTGAAGGCAGTCTCATTTTCTGAAAAAGAAATAATAAATATTAATGAAATTTTCAAGTCTATTTTCCCAGTAATAATTTTTTGATACTAGAGCACGTGTACTTTTTATTCTACTGCTTTGAGTTTGGTACGCGAGCTGGACCCAGGATTACTGCTCTTGTGAAAATTGAAGCCAGTCTTATTTTCTGAAAAAGAAATAATAAATATTAATGAAATTTTCAGGCCTATTTTCCCAGTAATAATTTTTTGAAACTAGAGCACGTGTACTTTTTATTCTACTGCTTTAGGTTTGGTACGCGAGCTGGACCCAGGATTACTTCTCTGGTGAAAATTGAAGCCAGTCTTATTTTCTGAAAAAGAAATAGTAAATATTAATGAAATTTTCAGGCCTATATTCCCAGTAATAAATATTTGATATATTTAAAAATACCGGAGCAAATGTTATAACTTCCACAGGCATTCCAACGTTGTTATATCAGGTGGATACAGCCATTACGTTACATCACATGCTACAAAAAACCATGAAGTGTTTTACCGTTACTTTTCGATTTTCGAGTGAAGAGTTCGTTGTAAATTCAGATCGGAACATCCGTCACCGCACATCACAAGTTACTATTACAAGACCAAGTGGCTGTGAGGTAATGGACGTCCCAATCCGGAAAACATCAATGCTCCTCTGAAGTTGGACAAAATTCTCAGCAATTTCCATACCCGTCACTACAGCACGTATACTTTTTGTTCTACTTCTTTGGGTTAGGTACGCGAGCTTGTCTCAGAATTACTTCTTTTGTTAAAATTGAAGCCAGTCTTATTTTCTGAAAAAGAAATAGTAAATATTAATGAAATTTTCAAGCACATTTTCCCAGTAATAAATTTTTGATACTAGAGCACGTATACTTTTTGTTCTACTGCTTTGGGTAAGGTACGCGAGCTGGACTCAGGATTGCTTCTCTTGTGAAAATTGAAGCCAGTCTTATTTTCTGAAAAAGAAATAATAAATATGAATGAAATTTTCAGGCTTATTTTCCCAGTAATAATTTTTTGAAACTAGAGGACGTGTAATTTTTATTCTACCGCTTTGGGTTTGGTACGCGAGCTGGACCCAGGATTACTTCTCTGGTGAAAATTGAAGGCAGTCTCATTTTCTGAAAAAGAAATAATAAATATTAATGAAATTTTCAAGTCTATTTTCCCAGTAATAATTTTTTGATACTAGAGCACGTGTACTTTTTATTCTACTGCTTTGAGTTTGGTACGCGAGCTGGACCCAGGATTACTGCTCTTGTGAAAATTGAAGCCAGTCTTATTTTCTGAAAAAGAAATAATAAATATTAATGAAATTTTCAGGCCTATTTTCCCAGTAATAATTTTTTGAAACTAGAGCACGTGTACTTTTTATTCTACTGCTTTAGGTTTGGTACGCGAGCTGGACCCAGGATTACTTCTCTGGTGAAAATTGAAGCCAGTCTTATTTTCTGAAAAAGAAATAGTAAATATTAATGAAATTTTCAGGCCTATATTCCCAGTAATAAATATTTGATATATTTAAAAATACCGGAGCAAATGTTATAACTTCCACAGGCATTCCAACGTTGTTATATCAGGTGGATACAGCCATTACGTTACATCACATGCTACAAAAAACCATGAAGTGTTTTACCGTTACTTTTCGATTTTCGAGTGACGAGTTCGTTGTAAATTCAGATCGGAACATCCGTCACCGCACATCACAAGTTACTATTACAAGACCAAGTGGCTGTGAGGTAATGGACGTCCCTATCCGGAAAACATCAATGCTCCTCTGAAGTTGGACAAAATTCTCAGCAATTTCCAAACCCGTCACTACAGCACGTATACTTTTTGTTCTACTTCTTTGGGTTAGGTACGCGAGCTTGTCTCAGAATTACTTCTTTTGTTAAAATTGAAGCCAGTCTTATTTTCTGAAAAAGAAATAGTAAATATTAATGAAATTTTCAGGCCTATATTCCCAGTAATAAATATTTGATATATTTAAAAATACCGGAGCAAATGTTATAACTTCCACAGGCATTCCAACGTTGTTATATCAGGTGGATACAGCCATTACGTTACATCACATGCTACAAAAAACCATGAAGTGTTTTACCGTTACTTTTCGATTTTCGAGTGACGAGTTCGTTGTAAATTCAGATCGGAACATCCGTCACCGCACATCACAAGTTACTATTACAAGACCACGTGGCTGTGAGGTAATGGACGTCCCAATCCGGAAAACATCAATGCTCCTCTGAAGTTGGACAAATTTCTCTGCAATTTCCATACCCGTCACTACAGCACGTATAATTTTTGTTCTACTGCTTTGGGTTAGGTACGCGAGCTGGACTCAGGATTACTTCTCTTGTGAAAATTGAATCCAGTCTTATTTTCTGAAAAAGAAATAATAAATATTAATGAAATTTTCAGGCCTATTTTCCCAGTAATAATTTTTTGAAACTAGAGCACGTGTATTTTTATTCTACTGCTTTAGGTTTGGTACGCGAGCTGGACCCAGGATTACTTCTCTGGTGAAAATTGAAGCCAGACTTATTTTCTGAAAAAGAAATAATAAATATTAATGAAATTTTCAGGTCTATTTTCCCAGTAATGAATTTTTGATACTAGAGCACGTATACTTTTTGTACTACTGCTTTGGGTTAGGTACGCGAGCTGCACTTAGGATTACTTCTCTTGTGAAAATTGAAGCCAGTCTTATTTTCTGAAAAAGAAATAATAAATATTAATGAAATTTTCATACCTATTTTCCCAGTAATAATTTTTTGATACTAGAGCACGTGTACTTTTTATTCTACTGCTTTGGGTTTGGTACGCGAGGTGGTCTCAGAATTACTTCTTTTGTTAAAATTGAAGCCAGTCTTATTTTCTGAAAAAGAAATAATAAATATTAATGAAATTTTCAGGTCTATTTTCCCAGTAATGAATTTTTGATACTAGAGCACGTATACTTTTTGTTCTACTGCTTTGGGTTAGGTACGCGAGCTGCACTTAGGATTACTTCTCTGGTGAAAATTGAAGCCAGACTTATTTTCTGAAAAAGAAATAATAAATATTAATGAAATTTTCAGGTCTATTTTCCCAGTAATGAATTTTTGATACTAGAGCACGTATACTTTTTGTTCTACTGCTTTGGGTTAGGTACGCGAGCTGCACTTAGGATTACTTCTCTTGTGAAAATTGAAGCCAGTCTTATTTTCTGAAAAAGAAATAATAAATATTAATGAAATTTTCATACCTATTTTCCCAGTAATAATTTTTTGATACTAGAGCACGTGTACTTTTTATTCTACTGCTTTGGGTTTGGTACGCGAGCTGGACCCAGGATTACTGCTCTTGTGAAAATTGAAGCCAGTCTGAGTATCTGAAAAAGAAATAATAAATATTAATGAAATTTTCAGGCCCATTTTACCAGTAATAATTTTTGATACATTTAAAAATACCGGAGCAAATGTTTTAACTTCCACAGGCATTCCAACGTTGTTATTTCAGGTGGATACAGCCATTACGTTACATCACATGCTACAAAAAACCATGTAACTGTGACGTAATGGCTGTGTCAACTCTGAAATTATCTTTTCTTAAGTGCTTTACCGTTACTTTTCGATTTTCGAGTGACGAGTTCGTTGTAAATTCAGATCGAAACATCCGTCACGTCACATCACAAGTTACTATTACATGACCAAGTGGCTGTGAGGTAACGGACGTCTCAATCCGGAAAACATCAATGCTCCTCTGAAGTTCGACAAAAACCTCAGCAATTTCCATACCCGTCACTACAGCACGTATACTTTTTGTTTTACTGCTTTGGGTTAGGTACGCGAGCTGGTCTCAGAATTACTTCTTTTGTTAAAATTGAAGCCAGTCTTATTTTCTTAAAAAGAAATAATAAATATGAATTAAATTTTTAGGCCTTTTATCCCAGTAATAAATTTTTGATACTAGAGCACCTATACTTTTTGTTCTGCTGCTTTGGGTTAGGTACGCGAGCTGCACTTAGGATTACTTCTCTTGTGAAAATTGAAGCCAGTCTTATTTTCTGAACAAGAAATAATATATATTAATGAAATTTTCAGGCCTATTTTCCCAGTAATAAATATTTGATATATTTAAAAATACCGGAGCAAATGTTATATCTGCCACAGGCATTCCAACGTTGTTATATCAGGTGGATACAGCCATTACGTTACATCACATGCTACAAAAAAACCATGGAGTGTTTTACCGTTACTTTTCGATTTTAGAGTGACGAGTTCGTTGTAAATTCAGATCGAAACATCCGTTACGTCACATCACAAGTTACTATTACATGACCAAGTGGCTGTGAGGTAATGGACGTCTCAATCCGGAAAACCACAATGCTCCTCTGAAGTTGGACGAAAACCTCAGCAATTTCCATACCCGTCACTACAGCACGTATACTTTTTGTTTTACTGCTTTGGGTTAGGTACGCGAGCTGGACCCAGGATTACTTCTCTGGTGAAAATTGAAGGCAGTCTCATTTTCTGAAAAAGAAATAATAAATATTAATGAAATTTTCAAGTATATTTTCCCAGTAATAATTTTTTGATACTAGAGCACGTGTACTTTTTATTCTACTGCTTTGAGTTTGGTACGCGAGCTGGACCCAGGATTACTGCTCTTGTGAAATTTGAAGCCAGTCTTAGTTTCTGAAGAAGAAATAATAAATATTAACGAAATTTTCAGGCCCATTTTACCAGTAGTAATTTTTTGATACATTTAAAAATAAGGGAGCAAATGTTATAACTTCCACAGGCATTCCAACGTTGTTATTTCAGGTGGATACAGCCATTACGTTACATCACATGCTACAAAAAACCATGTAACTGTGACGTAATGGCTGTGTCAACTCTTAAATTATCCTTTCTTAAGCGCTTTACCGTTACTTTTCGATTTTCGAGTGACGAGTTCGTTGTAAATTCAGATCGAAACATCCGTCACGTCACATCACAAGTTACTATTACATGACCAAGTGGCTGTAAGGTAACGGACGTCTCAATCCGGAAAACATCAATGCTCCTCTGAAATTGGACGAAAACCTCAGCAATTTCCATACCCGTCACTACAGCACGTATACTTTTTGTTTTACTGCTTTGGGTTAGGTACGCGAGCTGGTCTCAGAATTACTTCTTTTGTTAAAATTGAAGCCAGTCTTATTTTCTGAAAAAGAATTAGTAAATATTAATGAAATTTTCAGGCCCATTTTCCCAGTAATAAATTTTTGATACTAGAGCACGTATACTTTTTGTTTTACTGCTTTGGGTTAGGTACGCGAGCTGGACTCAGGATTACTTCTCTTGTGAAAATTGAAGCTAGTCTTATTTTCTGAAAAGGAAATAATAAAAATGAATTAAATTTTTAGGCCTTTTTTCCCAGTAATAAATTTTTGATACTAGAGCATGTATACTTTTTGTTCTGCTGCTTTGGGTTAGGTACGCGAGCTGCACTTAGGATTACTTCTCTTGTGAAAATTGAAGCCAGTCTTATTTTCTGAAAAAGGAAATAATAAATATGAATGAAATTTTCAGGTCTATTTTCCCAGTAATAATTTTTTGAAACTAGAGCACGTGTACTTTTTATTCTACTGCTTTGGGTTTGGTATGCGAGCTGGACCCAGGATTACTTCTCTGGTGAAAATTGAAGCCAGACTTATTTTCTGAAAAAGAAATAATAAATATTAATGAAATTTTCAGGTCCATTTTCCCAGTAATAATTTTTTGATACTAGAGCACGTGTACTTTTTATTCAACTGCTTTGGGTTTGGTACGCGAGCTGGACCCAGGATTACTGCTCTTGTGAAAATTGAAGCCAGTCTGAGTATCTGAAAAAAAAAAAATATATTAATGAAATTTTCAGGCCCATTTTACCAGTAATAATTTTTGATACATTTAAAAATACCGGAGCAAATGTTATAACTTCCACAGGCATTCCAACGTTGTTATTTCAGGTGGATACAGCCATTACTTTACATCACATGCTACAAAAAACCATGTATCTGTGAGGTAATGGCTGTGTCAACTCTAAAATTATCCTGTCTTAAGTGCTTTACCGTTACTTTTCGATTTTCTAGTGACGAGTTCGTTGTAAATTCAGATCGGAACATCCATCACCGCACATCACAAGTTACTATTACAAGACCAAGTGGCTGTGAGGTAATGGACGTCCCAATCCGGAAAACATCAATGCTCCTCTGAAGTTGGACAAAATTCTCAACAATTTCCATACCCGTCACTACAGCACGTATACTTTTTGTTCTACTTCTTTGGGTTAGGTACGCGAGCTTGTCCCAGAATTACTTCTTTTGTTAAAATTGAAGCCAGTTTTATTTTCTGAAAAAGAAATAGTAAATATTAATGAAATTTTCAGGCCTATATTCCCAGTAATAAATATTTGATATATTTAAAAAGACCGGAGCAAATGTTATAACTTCCACAGGCATTCCAACGTTGTTATATCAGGTGGATACAGCCATTACGTTACATCACATGCTACAAAAAACCATGAAGTGTTTTACCGTTACTTTTCGATTTTCGAGTGACGAGTTCGTTGTAAATTCAGATCGGAACATCCGTCACCGCACATCACAAGTTACTATTACAAGACCAAGTGGCTGTGAGGTAATGGACGTCCCAATCCGGAAAACATCAATGCTCCTCTGAAGTTGGACAAATTTCTCTGCAATTTCCATACCCGTCACTACAGCACGTATAATTTTTGTTCTACTGCTTTGGGTTAGGTACGCGAGCTGGACTCAGGATTACTTCTCTTGTGAAAATTGAAGCCAGTCTTATTTTCTGAAAAAGAAATAATAAATATTAATGAAATTTTCAGGCCTATTTTCCCAGTAATAATTTTTTGAAACTAGAGCACGTGTACTTTTTATTCTACTGCTTTAGGTTTGGTACGCGAGCTGGACCCAGGATTACTTCTCTGGTGAAAATTGAAGCCAGACTTATTTTCTGAAAAAGAAATAATAAATATTAATGAAATTTTCAGGTCTATTTTCCCAGTAATGAATTTTTGATACTAGAGCACGTATACTTTTTGTTCTACTGCTTTGGGTTAGGTACGCGAGCTGCACTTAGGATTACTTCTCTTGTGAAAATTGAAGCCAGTCTTATTTTCTGAAAAAGAAATAATAAATATTAATGAAATTTTCATACCAATTTTCCCAGTAATAATTTTTTGATACTAGAGCACGTGTACTTTTTATTCTACTGCTTTGGGTTTGGTACGCGAGGTGGTCTCAGAATTACTTCTTTTGTTAAAATTGAAGCCAGTCTTATTTTCTGAAAAAGAAATAATAAATATTAATGAAATTTTCAGGCCTATTTTCCCAGTAATAATTTTTTGAAACTAGAGCACGTGTACTTTTTATTCTACTGCTTTAGGTTTGGTACGCGAGCTGGACCCAGGATTACTTCTCTGGTGAAAATTGAAGCCAGTCTTATTTTCTGAAAAAGAAATAGTAAATATTAATGAAATTTTCAGGCCTATATTCCCAGTAATAAATATTTGATATATTTAAAAATACCGGAGCAAATGTTATAACTTCCACAGGCATTCCAACGTTGTTATATCAGGTGGATACAGCCATTACGTTACATCACATGCTACAAAAAACCATGAAGTGTTTTACCGTTACTTTTCGATTTTCGAGTGACGAGTTCGTTGTAAATTCAGATCGGAACATCCGTCACCGCACATCACAAGTTACTATTACAAGACCAAGTGGCTGTGAGGTAATGGACGTCCCAATCCGGAAAACATCAATGCTCCTCTGAAGTTGGACAAAATTCTCAGCAATTTCCATACCCGTCACTACAGCACGTATACTTTTTGTTCTACTTCTTTGGGTTAGGTACGCGAGCTTGTCTCAGAATTACTTCTTTTGTTAAAATTGAAGCCAGTCTTATTTTCTGAAAAAGAAATAGTAAATATTAATGAAATTTTCAGGCCTATATTCCCAGTAATAAATATTTGATATATTTAAAAATACCGGAGCAAATGTTATAACTTCCACAGGCATTCCAACGTTGTTATATCAGGTGGATACAGCCATTACGTTACATCACATGCTACAAAAAACCATGAAGTGTTTTACCGTTACTTTTCGATTTTCGAGTGACGAGTTCGTTGTAAATTCAGATCGGAACATCCGTCACCGCACATCACAAGTTACTATTACAAGACCAAGTGGCTGTGAGGTAATGGACGTCCCAATCCGGAAAACATCAATGCTCCTCTGAAGTTGGACAAATTTCTCTGCAATTTCCATACCCGTCACTACAGCACGTATAATTTTTGTTCTACTGCTTTGGGTTAGGTACGCGAGCTGGACTCAGGATTACTTCTCTTGTGAAAATTGAAGCCAGTCTTATTTTCTGAAAAAGAAATAATAAATATTAATGAAATTTTCAGGCCTATTTTCCCAGTAATAATTTTTTGAAACTAGAGCACGTGTACTTTTTATTCTACTGCTTTAGGTTTGGTACGCGAGCTGGACCCAGGATTACTTCTCTGGTGAAAATTGAAGCCAGACTTATTTTCTGAAAAAGAAATAATAAATATTAATGAAATTTTCAGGTCTATTTTCCCAGTAATGAATTTTTGATACTAGAGCACGTATACTTTTTGTTCTACTGCTTTGGGTTAGGTACGCGAGCTGCACTTAGGATTACTTCTCTTGTGAAAATTGAAGCCAGTCTTATTTTCTGAAAAAGAAATAATAAATATTAATGAAATTTTCATACCTATTTTCCCAGTAATAATTTTTTGATACTAGAGCACGTGTACTTTTTATTCTACTGCTTTGGGTTTGGTACGCGAGCTGGACCCAGGATTACTGCTGTTGTGAAAATTGAAGCCAGTCTGAGTATCTGAAAAAGAAATAATAAATATTAATGAAATTTTCAAGCCCATTTTACCAGTAATAATTTTTGATACATTTAAAAATACCGGAGCAAATGTTTTAACTTCCACAGGCATTCCAACGTTGTTATTTCAGGTGGATACAGCCATTACGTTACATCACATGCTACAAAAAACCATGTAACTGTGACGTAATGGCTGTGTCAACTCTGAAATTATCTTTTCTTGTGCTTTACCGTTACTTTTCGATTTTCGAGTGACGAGTTCGTTGTAAATTCAGATCGAAACATCCGTCACGTCACATCACAAGTTACTATTACATGACCAAGTGGCTGTGAGGTAACGGACGTCTCAATCCGGAAAACATCAATGCTCCTCTGAAGTTGGACGAAAACCTCAGCAATTTCCATACCCGTCACTACAGCACGTATACTTTTTGTTTTACTGCTTTGGGTTAGGTACGCGAGCTGGTCTCAGAATTACTTCTTTTGTTAAAATTGAAGCCAGTCTTATTTTCTGAAAAAGAAATAGTAAATATTAATTAAATTTTCATTTCTATTTTCCCAGTAATAATTTTTTGAAACTAGAGGACGTGTACTTTTTATTCTACCGCTTTGGGTTTGGTACGCGAGCTGGACCCAGGATTACTTCTCTGGTGAAAATTGAAGGCAGTCTCATTTTCTGAAAAAGAAATAATAAATATTAATGAAATTTTCAAGTATATTTTCCCAGTAACAATTTTTTGATACTAGAGCACGTGTACTTTTTATTCTACTGCTTTGAGTTTGGTACGCGAGCTGGACCCAGGATTACTGCTCTTGTGAAAATTGAAGCCAGTCTGAGTATCTGAAAAAAAAAAAAAATATATTAATGAAATTTTCAGGCCCATTTTACCAGTAATAATTTTTGATACATTTAAAAATACCGGAGCAAATGTTATAACTTCCACAGGCATTCCAACGTTGTTATTTCAGGTGGATACAGCCATTACGTTACATCACATGCTACAAAAAACCATGTAACTGTGACGTAATGGCTGTGTCAACTCTTAAATTATCCTTTCTTAAGCGCTTTACCGTTACTTTTCGATTTTCGAGTGACGAGTTCGTTGTAAATTCAGATCGAAACATCCGTCACGTCACATCACAAGTTACTATTACATGACCAAGTGGCTGTGAGGTAATGGACGTCTCAATCCGGAAAACCACAATGCTCCTCTGAAGATGGACGAAAACCTCAGCAATTTCCATACCCGTCACTACAGCACGTATACTTTTTGTTTTACTGCTTTGGGTTAGGTACGCGAGCTGGTCTCAGAATTACTTCTTTTGTTAAAATTGAAGCCAGTCTTATTTTCTGAAAAAGAAATAGTAAATATTAATTAAATTTTCATTTCTATTTTCCCAGTAATAAATTTTTGATACTAGAGCACGTATACTTTTTGTTCTACTGCTTTGGGTTAGGTACGCGAGCTGCACTTAGGATTACTTCTCTTGTGAAAATTGAAGCCAGTCTTATTTTCTGAAAAAGAAATAATAAATATTAATGAAATTTTCATGCCTATTTTCCCAGTAATAATTTTTTGATACTAGAGCACGTGTACTTTTTATTCTACTGCTTTGGGTTTGGTACGCGAGCTGGACCCAGGATTACTGCTCTTGTGAAAATTGAAGCCAGTCTGAGTATCTGAAAAAGAAATAATAAATATTAATGAAATTTTCAGGCCCATTTTACCAGTAATAATTTTTGATACATTTAAAAATACCGGAGCAAATGTTATAACTTCCACAGGCATTCCAACGTTGTTATTTCAGGTGGATACAGCTATTACTTTACATCACATGCTACAAAAAACCATGTGTCTGTGAGGTAATGGCTGTGTCAACTCTAAAATTATCCTGTCTTAAGTGCTTTACCGTTACTTTTCGATTTTCGAGTGACGAGCTCGTTGTAAATTCAGATCGGAACATCCGTCACCGCACATCACAAGTTACTATTACATGACCAAGTGGCTGTGAGGTAATGGACGTCCCAATCCGGAAAACATCAATGCTCCTCTGAAGTTGGACGAAAACCTCAGCAATTTCCAAACCCGTCACTACAGCACGTATACTTTTTGTTCTACTTCTTTGGGTTAGGTACGCGAGCTTGTCCCAGAATTACTTCTTTTGTTAAAATTGAAGCCAGTTTTATTTTCTGAAAAAGAAATAGTAAATATTAATGAAATTTTCAGGCCTATATTCCCAGTAATAAATATTTGATATATTTAAAAATACCGGAGCAAATGTTATAACTTCCACAGGCATTCCAACGTTGTTATATCAGGTGGATACAGCCATTACGTTACATCACATGCTACAAAAAACCATGAAGTGTTTTACCGTTACTTTTCGATTTTCGAGTGACGAGTTCGTTGTAAATTCAGATCGGAACATCCGTCACCGCACATCACAAGTTACTGTTACAAGACCAAGTGGCTGTGAGGTATTGGACGTCCCAATCCGGAAAACATCAATGCTCCTCTGAAGTTGGACAAATTTCTCTGCAATTTCCATACCCGTCACTACAGCACGTATAATTTTTGTTCTACTGCTTTGGGTTAGGTACGCGAGCTGGACTCAGGATTACTTCTCTTGTGAAAATTGAAGCCAGTCTTATTTTCTGAAAAAGAAATAATAAATATTAATGAAATTTTCAGGCCTATTTTCCCAGTAATAATTTTTTGAAACTAGAGCACGTGTACTTTTTATGCTACTGCTTTAGGTTTGGTACGCGAGCTGGACCCAGGATTACTTCTCTGGTGAAAATTGAAGCCAGACTTATTTTCTGAAAAAGAAATAATAAATATTAATGAAATTTTCAGGTCTATTTTCCCAGTAATGAATTTTTGATACTAGAGCACGTATACTTTTTGTTCTACTGCTTTGGGTTAGGTACGCGAGCTGCACTTAGGATTACTTCTCTTGTGAAAATTGAAGCCAGTCTTATTTTCTGAAAAAGAAATAATAAATATTAATGAAATTTTCATACCTATTTTCCCAGTAATAATTTTTTGATACTAGAGCACGTGTACTTTTTATTCTACTGCTTTGGGTTTGGTACGCGAGGTGGTCTCAGAATTACTTCTTTTGTTAAAATTGAAGCCAGTCTTATTTTCTGAAAAAGAAATAATAAATATTAATGAAATTTTCAGGCCTATTTTCCCAGTAATGAATTTTTGATACTAGAGCACGTATACTTTTTGTTCTACTGCTTTGGGTTAGGTACGCGAGCTGCACTTAGGATTACTTCTCTTGTGAAAATTGAAGCCAGTCTTATTTTCTGAAAAAGAAATAATAAATATTAATGAAATTTTCATACCTATTTTCCCAGTAATAATTTTTTGATACTAGAGCACGTGTACTTTTTATTCTACTGTTTTGGGTTTGGTACGCGAGCTGGACCTAGGATTACTGCTCTTGTGAAAATTGAAGCCAGTCTGAGTATATGAAAAAGAAATAATAAATATTAATGAAATTTTCAGGCCCATTTTACCAGTAATAATTTTTGATACATTTAAAAATACCGGAGCAAATGTTTTAACTTCCACAGGCATTCCAACGTTGTTATTTCAGGTGGATACAGCCATTACGTTACATCACATGCTACAAAAAACCATGTAACTGTGACGTAATGGCTGTGTCAACTCTGAAATTATCTTTTCTTAAGTGCTTTACCGTTACTTTTCGATTTTCGAGTGACGAGTTCGTTGTAAATTCAGATCGAAACATCCGTCACGTCACATCACAAGTTACTATTACATGACCAAGTGGCTGTGAGGTAACGGACGTCTCAATCCGGAAAACATCAATGCTCCTCTGAAGTTGGACGAAAACCTCAGCAATTTCCATACCCGTCACTACAGCACGTATACTTTTTGTTTTACTGCTTTGGGTTAGGTACGCGAGCTGGTCTCAGAATTACTTCTTTTGTTAAAATTGAAGCCAGTCTTATTTTCTGAAAAAGAATTAGTAAATATTAATGAAATTTTCAGGCCCATTTTCCCAGTAATAAATTTTTGATACTAGAGCACGTATACTTTTTGTTTTACTGCTTTGGGTTAGGTACGCGAGCTGGACTCAGGATTACTTCTCTTGTGAAAATTGAAGCTAGTCTTATTTTCTGAAAAAGAAATAATAAATATTATTGAAATTTTCAGGCCCATTTTCCCAGTAATAAATTTTTGATACTAGAGCATGTATACTTTTTGTTCTTTTGCTTTGGGTTAGGTACGCGAGCTGCACTTAGGATTACTTCTCTTGTGAAAATTGAAGCCAGTTTTATTTTCTGTAAAAGAAATAATAAATATTAATGAAATTTTCAGGCCTATTTTCCCAGTAATAAATATTTGATATATTTAAAAATACCGGAGCAAATGTTATAACTTCCACAGGCATTCCAACGTTGTTATTTCATGTGGATACAGCCATTACGTTACATCACATGCTACAAAAAAACCATGGAGTGTTTTACCGTTACTTTTCGATTTTCGAGTGACGAGTTCGTTGTAAATTCAGATCGAAACATCCGTTACGTCACATCACAAGTTACTATTACATGACCAAGTGGCTGTGAGGTAATGGACGTCTCAATCCGGAAAACATCAATACTCCTCTGAAGTTGGACGAAAACGTCAGCAATTTCCATACCCGTCACTACAGCACGTATACTTTTTGTTCTACTGCTTTGGGTTAGGTACGCGAGCTGGTCTCAGAATTACTTCTTTTGTTAAAATTGAAGCCAGTCTTATTTTCTGAAAAAGAAATAGTAAATATTAATTAAATTTTCAGGCCTATTTTCCCAGTAATAATTTTTGATACATTTAAAAATACCAGAGCAGATGTTATAACTTCCACAGGCATTCCAACGTTGTTATTTCAGGTGGATACAGCCATTACGTTACATCACATGCTACAAAAAACCATGTAACTGTGACGTAATGGCTGTGTCAACTCTGAAATTATCCTTTCTTAAGTGCTTTACCGTTACTTTTCGATTTTCGAGTGACGAGTTCGTTGTAAATTCAGATCGAAACGTCCGTCACGTCACATCACAAGTTACTATTACATGACGAAGTGGCTGTGAGGTAACGGACGTCTCAATCCGGAAAACATCAATGCTCCTCTGAAGTTGGACGAAAACCTTAGCAATTTCCATACCCGTCACTACAGCACGTATACTTTTTGTTTTACTGCTTTGGGTTAGGTACTCGAGCTGGTCTCAGAATTACTTCTTTTGTTAAAATTGAAGCCAGTCTTATTTTCTTAAAAAGAAATAGTAAATATTAATTAAATTTTCATTTCTATTTTCCCAGTAATAAATTTTTGATACTAGAGCACCTATACTTTTTGTTCTGCTGCTTTGGGTTAGGTACGCGAGCTGCACTTAGGATTACTTCTCTTGTGAAAATTGAAGCCAGTCTTATTTTCTGAACAAGAAATAATATATATTAATGAAATTTTCAGGCCTATTTTCCCAGTAATAAATATTTGATATATTTAAAAATACCGGAGCAAATGTTATATCTGCCACAGGCATTCCAACGTTGTTATATCAGGTGGATACAGCCATTACGTTACATCACATGCTACAAAAAAACCATGGAGTGTTTTACCGTTACTTTTCGATTTTCGAGTGACGAGTTCGTGGTAAATTCAGATCGAAACATCCGTTACGTCACATCACAAGTTACTATTACATGACCAAGTGGCTGTGAGGTAATGGACGTCTCAATCCGGAAAACCACAATGCTCCTCTGAAGTTGGACGAAAACCTCAGCAATTTCCATACCCGTCACTACAGCACGTATACTTTTTGTTTTACTGCTTTGGGTTAGGTACGCGAGCTGGTCTCAGAATTACTTCTTTTGTTAAAATTGAAGCCAGTCTTATTTTCTGAAAAAGAAATAGTAAATATTAATTAAATTTTCATTTCTATTTTCCCAGTAATAATTTTTTGAAACTAGAGGACGTGTACTTTTTATTCTACCGCTTTGGGTTTGGTACGCGAGCTGGACCCAAAATTACTTCTCTGGTGAAAATTGAAGGCAGTCTCATTTTCTGAAAAAGAAATAATAAATATTAATGAAATTTTCAAGTCTATTTTCCCAGTAATAATTTTTTGATACTAGAGCACGTGTACTTTTTATTCTACTGCTTTGAGTTTGGTACGCGAGCTGGACCAAGGATTACTGCTCTTGTGAAAATTGAAGCCAGTCTTAGTTTCTGAAGAAGAAATAATAAATATTAATGAAATTTTCAGGCCCATTTTACCAGTAGTAATTTTTTGATACATTTAAAAATAAGGGAGCAAATGTTATAACTTCCACAGGCATTCCAACGTTGTTATTTCAGGTGGATACAGCCATTACGTTACATCACATGCTACAAAAAACCATGTAACTGTGACGTAATGGCTGTGTCAACTCTTAAATTATCCTTTCTTAAGCGCTTTACCGTTACTTTTCGATTTTCGAGTGACGAGTTCGTTGTAAATTCAGATCGAAACATCCGTCACGTCACATCACAAGTTACTATTACATGACCAAGTGGCTGTAAGGTAACGGACGTCTCAATCCGGAAAACATCAATGCTCCTCTGAAATTGGACGAAAACCTCAGCAATTTCCATACCCGTCACTACAGCACGTATACTTTTTGTTTTACTGCTTTGGGTTAGGTACGCGAACTGGTCTCAGAATTACTTCTTTTGTTAAAATTGAAGCCAGTCTTATTTTCTGAAAAAGAATTAGTAAATATTAATGAAATTTTCAGGCCCATTTTCCCAGTAATAAATTTTTGATACTAGAGCACGTCTACTTTTTGTTTTACTGCTTTGGGTTAGGTACGCGAGCTGGACTCAGGATTACTTCTCTTGTGAAAATTGAAGCTAGTCTTATTTTCTGAAAAAGAAATAATAAATATGAATTAAATTTTTAGGCCTTTTTTCCCAGTAATAAATTTTTGATACTAGAGCATGTATAATTTTTGTTCTGCTGCTTTGGGTTAGGTACGCGAGCTGCACTTAGGATTACTTCTCTTGTGAAAATTGAAGCCAGTCTTATTTTCTGAAAAAGAAATAATAAATATGAATGAAATTTTCAGGTCTATTTTCCCAGTAATAATTTTTTGAAACTAGAGCACGTGTACTTTTTATTCTACTGCTTTGGGTTTGGTATGCGAGCTGGACCCAGGATTACTTCTCTGGTGAAAATTGAAGCCAGACTTATTTTCTGAAAAAGAAATAATAAATATTAATGAAATTTTCACGTCCATTTTCCCAGTAATAATTTTTTGATACTAGAGCACGTGTACTTTTTATTCAACTGCTTTGGGTTTGGTACGCGAGCTGGACCCAGGATTACTGCTCTTGTGAAAATTGAAGCCAGTCTTATTTTCTGAAAAAGAAATAGTAAATATTAATTAAATTTTCAGGCCTATTTTCCCAGTAATAATTTTTGATACATTTAAAAATACCGGAGCAAATGTTATAACTTCCACAGGCATTCCAACGTTGTTATTTCAGGTGGATACAGCCATTACGTTACATCACATGCTACAAAAAACCATGTAACTGTGACGTAATGGCTGTGTCAACTCTAAAATTATCCTTTCTTAAGTGCTTTACCGTTACTTTTCGATTTTCGAGTGACGAGTTCGTTGTAAATTCAGATCGAAACATCCGTCACGTCACATCACAAGTTACTATTACATGACCAAGTGGCTGTGAGGTAACGGACGTCTCGATCCGGAAAACATCAATGCTCCTCTGAAGTTGGACGAAAACCTCAGCAATTTCCATACCCGTCACTACAGCACGTATACTTTTTGTTTTACTGCTTTGGGTTAGGTACGCGAGCTGGTCTCAGAATTACTTCTTTTGTTAAAATTGAAGCCAGTCTTATTTTCTGAAAAAGAAATAATAAATATGAATGAAATTTTCAGTTCTATTTTCCCAGTAATAATTTTTTGAAACTAGAGCACGTGTACTTTTTATTCTACTGCTTTGGGTTTGGTATGCGAGCTGGACCCAGGATTACTTCTCTGGTGAAAATTGATGCCAGACTTATTTTCTGAAAAAGAAATAATAAATATTAATGAAATTTTCAGGTCCATTTTCCCAGTAATAATTTTTTGATACTAGAGCACGTGTACTTTTTATTCAACTGCTTTGGGTTTGGTACGCGAGCTGGACCCAGGATTACTGCTCTTGTGAAAATTGAAGCCAGTCTGAGTATCTAAAAAAGAAATAATAAATATTAATGAAATTTTCAGGCCCATTTTACCAGTAATAATTTTTGATACATTTAAAAATACCGGAGCAAATGTTATAACTTCCACAGGCATTCCAACGTTGTTATTTCAGGTGGATACAGCCATTACGTTACATCACATGCTACAAAAAAACCATGTAACTGTGACGTAATGGCTGTGTCAACTCTGAAATTATCCTTTCTTAAGTGCTTTACCGTTACTTTTCGATTTTCGAGTGACGAGTTAGTTGTAAATTCAGATCGAAACATCCGTCACGTCACATCACAAGTTACTATTACATGACCAAGTGGCTGTGAGGTAACGGACGTCTCAATCCGGAAAACATCAATGCTCCTCTGAAGTTGGACGAAAACCTCAGCAATTTCTATACCCCTCACTACAGCACGTATACTTTTTGTTTTACTGCTTTGGGTTAGGTACGCGAGCTGGTCTCAGAATTACCTCTTTTGTTAAAATTGAAGCCAGTCTTATTTTCTGAAAAAGAATTAGTAAATATTAATGAAATTTTCAGGCCCATTTTCCCAGTAATAAATTTTTGATACTAGAGCACGTATACTTTTTGTTTTACTGCTTTGGGTTAGGTACGCGAGCTGGACTCAGGATTACTTCTCTTGTGAAAATTGAAGCTACTCTTATTTTCTGAAAAAGATATAATAAATATGAATTAAATTTTTAGGTCTTTTTTCCCAGTAATAAATTTTTGATACTAGAGCATGTATACTTTTTGTTCTGCTGCTTTGGGTTAGGTACGCGACCTGCACTTAGGATTACTTCTCTTGTGAAAATTTAAGCCAGTCTTATTTTCTGTAAAAGAAATAATAAATATTAATGAAATTTTCAGGCCTATTTTCCCAGTAATAAATATTTGATATATTTAAAAATACCGGAGCAAATGTTATAACTTCCACAGGCATTCCAACGTTGTTATTTCATGTTGATACAGCCATTACGTTACATCACATGCTACAAAAAAACAATGGAGTGTTTTACCGTTACTTTTCGATTTTCGGGTGACGAGTTTGTTGTAAATTCAGATCGAAACATCCGTTACGTCACATCACAAGTTACTATTACATGACCAATTGGCTGTGAGGTAATGGACGTCTCAATCCGGAAAACATCAATGCTCCTCTGAAGTTTTACGAAAACCTCAGCAATTTCCATACCCGTCACTACAGCACGTATACTTTTTGTTTTACTGCTTTGGGTTAGGTACGCGAGCTGGACTCAGGATTACTTCTCTTGTGAAAATTGAAGCCAGTCTTATTTTCTGAAAAAGAAATAATAAACATGAAAGAAATTTTCAGGCCTATTTTCCCAGTAATAATTTTTTTATACTAGAGCATGTATACTTTTTGTTCTGCTGCTTTGGGTTAGGTACGCGAGCTGCACTTAGGATTACTTCTCTTGTGAAAATTGAAGCCAGTCTTATTTTCTGTAAAAGAAATAATAAATATTAATGAAATTTTCATGCCTATTTTCCCAGTAATAAATATTTGATATATTTAAAAATACCGGAGCAAATGTTATAACTTCCACAGGCATTCCAACGTTGTTATTTCATGTTGAAGCCATTACGTTACATCACATGCTACAAAAAAACAATGGAGTGTTTTACCGTTACTTTTCGATTTTCGGGTGACGAGTTCGTTGTAAATTCAGATCGAAACATCCGTTACGTCACATCACAAGTTACTATTACATGACCAATTGGCTGTGAGGTAATGGACGTCTCAATCCGGAAAACATCAATGCTCCTCTGAAGTTTTACGAAAACCTCAGCAATTTCCATACCCGTCACTACAGCACGTATACTTTTTGTTTTACTGCTTTGGGTTAGGTACGCGAGCTGGACTCAGGATTACTTCTCTTGTGAAAATTGAAGCCAGTCTTATTTTCTGAAAAAGAAATAATAAACATGATAGAAATTTTCAGGCCTATTTTCCCAGTAATAATTTTTTTATACTAGAGCATGTATACTTTTTGTTCTACTGCTTTGGGTTAGGTACGCGAGCTCGACTCAGGATTACTTCTCTTGTGAAAATTGAAGCCAGTCTTATTTTCTGAAAAAGAAATAGTAAATATTAATTAAATTTTCAGGCCTATTTTCCCAGTAATAATTTTTGATATATTTAAAAATACCGGAGCAAATGTTATAACTTCCACAGGCATTCCAACGTTGTTATTTCATGTTGAAGCCATTATGTTACATCACATGCTACAAAAAAACAATGGAGTGTTTTACCGTTACTTTTCGATTTTCGGGTGACGAGTTCGTTGTAAATTCAGATCGAAACATCCGTTACGTCACATCACAAGTTACTATTACATGACCAATTGGCTGTGAGGTAATGGACGTCTCAATCCGGAAAACATCAATGCTCCTCTGAAGTTTTACGAAAACCTCAGCAATTTCCATACCCGTCACTACAGCACGTATACTTTTTGTTTTACTGCTTTGGGTTAGGTACGCGAGCTGGACTCAGGATTACTTCTCTTGTGAAAATTGAAGCCAGTCTTATTTTCTGAAAAAGAAATAATAAACATGATAGAAATTTTCAGGCCTATTTTCCCAGTAATAATTTTTTTATACTAGAGCATGTATACTTTTTGTTCTACTGCTTTGGGTTAGGTACGCGAGCTCGACTCAGGATTACTTCTCTTGTGAAAATTGAAGCCAGTCTTATTTTCTGAAAAAGAAATAGTAAATATTAATTAAATTTTCAGGCCTATTTTCCCAGTAATAATTTTTGATACATTTAAAAATACCGGAGCAAATGTTATAACTTCCACAGGCATTCCAACGTTGTTATTTCAGGTGGATACAGCCATTACGTTACATCACATGCTACAAAAAACCATGTAACTGTGACGTAATGGCTGTGTCAACTCTGAAATTATCCTTTCTTAAGTGCTTTAGCGTTACTTCTCGATTTTCGAGTGACGAGTTCGTTGTAAATTCAAATCGAAACATCCGTCACGTCACATCACAAGTTACTATTACATGACCAAGTGGCTGTGAGGTAACGGACGTCTCAATCCGGAAAACATCAATGCTCCTCTGAAGTTGGACGAAAACCTCAGCAATTTCCATACCCGTCACTACAGCACGTATACTTTTTGTTCTACTGCTTTGGGTTAGGTACGCGAGCTGGTCTCAGAATTACTTCTTTTGTTAAAATTGAAGCCAGTCTTATTTTCTGAAAAAGAATTAGTAAATATTAATGAAATTTTCAGGCCCATTTTCCCAGTAATAAATTTTTGATACTAGAGCACGTATACTTTTTGTTTTACTGCTTTGGGTTAGGTACGCGAGCTGGACTCAGGATTACTTCTCTTGTGAAAATTGAAGCTAGTGTTATTTTCTGAAAAAGAAATAATAAATATGAATTAAATTTTTAGGCCTTTTTTCCCAGTAATAAATTTTTGATACTAGAGCATGTATACTTTTTGTTCTGCTGCTTTGGGTTAGGTACGCGAGCTACACTTAGGATTACTTCTCTTGTGAAAATTGAAGCCAGTCTTATTTTTTGTAAAAGAAATAATAAATATTAATGAAATTTTCAGGTCCATTTTCCCAGTAATAATTTTTTGATACTAGATCACGTGTACTTTTTATTCTACTGCTTTGGGTTTGGTACGCGAGCTGGACCTAGGATTACTGCTCTTGTGAAAATTGAAGCCAGTCTGAGTATCTGAAAAAGAAATAATAAATATTAATGAAATTTTCAGGCCCATTTTACCAGTAATAATTTTTGATACATTTAAAAATACCGGAGCAAATGTTATAACTTCCACAGGCATTCCAACGTTGTTATTTCAGGTGGATACAGCCATTACGTTACATCACATGCTACAAAAAACCATGTAACTGTGACGTAATGGCTGTGTCAACTCTGAAATTATCCTTTCTTAAGTGCTTTAGCGTTACTTCTCGATTTTCGAGTGACGAGTTCGTTGTAAATTCAAATCGAAACATCCGTCACGTCACATCACAAGTTACTATTACATGACCAAGTGGCTGTGGGGTAACGGACGTCTCAATCCGGAAAACATCAATGCTCCTCTGAAGTTGGACGAAAACCTCAGCAATTTCCATACCCGTCACTACAGCACGTATACTTTTTGTTCTACTGCTTTGGGTTAGGTACGCGAGCTGGTCTCAGAATTACTTCTTTTGTTAAAATTGAAGCCAGTCTTATTTTCTGAAAAAGAATTAGTAAATATTAATGAAATTTTCAGGCCCATTTTCCCAGTAATAAATTTTTGATACTAGAGCACGTATACTTTTTGTTTTACTGCTTTGGGTTAGGTACGCGAGCTGGACTCAGGATTACTTCTCTTGTGAAAATTGAAGCTAGTGTTATTTTCTGAAAAAGAAATAATAAATATGAATTAAATTTTTAGGCCTTTTTTCCCAGTAATAAATTTTTGATACTAGAGCATGTATACTTTTTGTTCTGCTGCTTTGGGTTAGGTACGCGAGCTACACTTAGGATTACTTCTCTTGTGAAAATTGAAGCCAGTCTTATTTTCTGTAAAAGAAATAATAAATATTAATGAAATTTTCAGGTCCATTTTCCCAGTAATAATTTTTTGATACTAGATCACGTGTACTTTTTATTCTACTGCTTTGGGTTTGGTACGCGAGCTGGACCTAGGATTACTGCTCTTGTGAAAATTGAAGCCGGTCTGAGTATCTGAAAAAGAAATAATAAATATTAATGAAATTTTCAGGCCCATTTTACCAGTAATAATTTTTGATACATTTAAAAATACCGGAGCAAATGTTATAACTTCCACAGCCATTCCAACGTTGTTATTTCAGGTGGATACAGCCATTACGTTACATCACATGCTACAAAAAACCATGTAACTGTGACGTAATGGCTGTGTCAACTCTGAAATTATCCTTTCTTAAGTGCTTTAGCGTTACTTCTCGATTTTCGAGTGACGAGTTCGTTGTAAATTCAAATCGAAACATCCGTCACGTCACATCACAAGTTACTATTACATGACCAAGTGGCTGTGAGGTAACGGACGTCTCAATCCGGAAAACATCAATGCTCCTCTGAAGTTGGACGAAAACCTCAGCAATTTCCATACCCGTCACTACAGCACGTATACTTTTTGTTCTACTGCTTTGGGTTAGGTACGCGAGCTGGTCTCAGAATTACTTCTTTTGTTAAAATTGAAGCCAGTCTTATTTTCTGAAAAAGAATTAGTAAATATTAATGAAATTTTCAGGCCCATTTTCCCAGTAATAAATTTTTGATACTAGAGCACGTATACTTTTTGTTTTACTGCTTTGGGTTAGGTACGCGAGCTGGACTCAGGATTACTTCTCTTGTGAAAATTGAAGCTAGTGTTATTTTCTGAAAAAGAAATAATAAATATGAATTAAATTTTTAGGCCTTTTTTCCCAGTAATAAATTTTTGATACTAGAGCATGTATACTTTTTGTTCTGCTGCTTTGGGTTAGGTACGCGAGCTACACTTAGGATTACTTCTCTTGTGAAAATTGAAGCCAGTCTTATTTTTTGTAAAAGAAATAATAAATATTAATGAAATTTTCAGGTCCATTTTCCCAGTAATAATTTTTTGATACTAGATCACGTGTACTTTTTATTCTACTGCTTTGGGTTTGGTACGCGAGCTGGACCTAGGATTACTGCTCTTGTGAAAATTGAAGCCAGTCTGAGTATCTGAAAAAGAAATAATAAATATTAATGAAATTTTCAGGCCCATTTTACCAGTAATAATTTTTGATACATTTAAAAATACCGGAGCAAATGTTATAACTTCCACAGGCATTCCAACGTTGTTATTTCAGGTGGATACAGCCATTACGTTACATCACATGCTACAAAAAACCATGTAACTGTGACGTAATGGCTGTGTCAACTCTGAAATTATCCTTTCTTAAGTGCTTTAGCGTTACTTCTCGATTTTCGAGTGACGAGTTCGTTGTAAATTCAAATCGAAACATCCGTCACGTCACATCACAAGTTACTATTACATGACCAAGTGGCTGTGGGGTAACGGACGTCTCAATCCGGAAAACATCAATGCTCCTCTGAAGTTGGACGAAAACCTCAGCAATTTCCATACCCGTCACTACAGCACGTATACTTTTTGTTCTACTGCTTTGGGTTAGGTACGCGAGCTGGTCTCAGAATTACTTCTTTTGTTAAAATTGAAGCCAGTCTTATTTTCTGAAAAAGAATTAGTAAATATTAATGAAATTTTCAGGCCCATTTTCCCAGTAATAAATTTTTGATACTAGAGCACGTATACTTTTTGTTTTACTGCTTTGGGTTAGGTACGCGAGCTGGACTCAGGATTACTTCTCTTGTGAAAATTGAAGCTAGTGTTATTTTCTGAAAAAGAAATAATAAATATGAATTAAATTTTTAGGCCTTTTTTCCCAGTAATAAATTTTTGATACTAGAGCATGTATACTTTTTGTTCTGCTGCTTTGGGTTAGGTACGCGAGCTACACTTAGGATTACTTCTCTTGTGAAAATTGAAGCCAGTCTTATTTTCTGTAAAAGAAATAATAAATATTAATGAAATTTTCAGGTCCATTTTCCCAGTAATAATTTTTTGATACTAGATCACGTGTACTTTTTATTCTACTGCTTTGGGTTTGGTACGCGAGCTGGACCTAGGATTACTGCTCTTGTGAAAATTGAAGCCGGTCTGAGTATCTGAAAAAGAAATAATAAATATTAATGAAATTTTCAGGCCCATTTTACCAGTAATAATTTTTGATACATTTAAAAATACCGGAGCAAATGTTATAACTTCCACAGCCATTCCAACGTTGTTATTTCAGGTGGATACAGCCATTACGTTACATCACATGCTACAAAAAACCATGTAACTGTGACGTAATGGCTGTGTCAACTCTGAAATTATCCTTTCTTAAGTGCTTTAGCGTTACTTCTCGATTTTCGAGTGACGAGTTCGTTGTAAATTCAAATCGAAACATCCGTCACGTCACATCACAAGTTACTATTACATGACCAAGTGGCTGTGAGGTAACGGACGTCTCAATCCGGAAAACATCAATGCTCCTCTGAAGTTGAACGAAAACCTCAGCAATTTCCATACCCGTCACTACAGCACGTATACTTTTTGTTCTACTGCTTTGGGTTAGGTACACGAACTGGTCTCAGAATTACTTCTTTTGTTAAAATTGAAGCCAGTCTTATTTTCTGAACAAGAAATAATAAATATTAATGAAATTTTCAGGCCTATTTTCCCAGTAATAAATATTTGATATATTTAAAAATACCGGAGCAAATGTTATAACTGCCACAGGCATTCCAACGTTGTTATTTCAGGTGGATACAGCCATTACGTTACATCACATGCTACAAAAAACCATGGAGTGTTTTACCGTTACTTTTCGATTTTCGAGTGACGAGTTCGTTGTAAATTCAGATTGAAACATCCGTTACGTCACATCACAAGTTACTATTACATGACCAAGTGGCTGTGAGGTAACGGACGTCTCAATCCGGAAAACATCAATGCTCCTCTGAAGTTGGGCGAAAACCTCAGCAATTTCTATACCCGTCACTACAGCACGTATACTTTTTGTTTTACTGCTTTGGGTTAGGTACGCGAGCTGGTCTCAGAATTACTTCTTTTGTTAAAATTGAAGCCAGTCTTATTTTCTGAAAAAGAAATAATAAATATGAATGAAATTTTCAGTTCTATTTTCCCAGTAATAATTTTTTGAAACTAGAGCACGTGTACTTTTTATTCTACTGCTTTGGGTTTGGTATGCGAGCTGGACCCAGGATTACTTCTCTGGTGAAAATTGAAGCCAGACTTATTTTCTGAAAAAGAAATAATAAATTAATAATGAAATTTTCAGGTCCATTTTCCCAGTAATAATTTTTTGATACTAGAGCACGTGTACTTTTTATTCACTGCTTTGGGTTTGGTACGCGAGCTGGACCCAGGATTACTGCTCTTGTGAAAATTGAAGCCAGTCTGAGTATCTGAAAAAGAAATAATAAATATTAATGAAATTTTCAGGCCCATTTTACCAGTAATAATTTTTGATACATTTAATAATACCGGGGCAAATGTTATAACTTCCACAGGCATTCCAACGTTGTTATTTCAGGTGGATACAGCCATTACGTTACATCACATGCTACAAAAAAACCATGTAACTGTGACGTAATGGCTGTGTCAACTCTGAAATTATCCTTTCTTAAGTGCTTTACCGTTACTTTTCGATTTTCGAGTGACGAGTTCGTTGTAAATTCAGATCGAAACATCCGTCACGTCACATCACAAGTTACTATTACATGACCAAGTGGCTGTGAGGTAATGGACGTCTCAATCCGGAAAACCACAATGCTCCTCTGAAGTTGGACGAAAACCTCAGCAATTTCCATACCCGTCACTACAGCACGTATACTTTTTGTTTTACTGCTTTGGGTTAGGTACGCGAGCTGGACTCAGGATTACTTCTCTTGTGAAAATTGAAGCCAGTCTTATTTTCTGAAAAAGAAATAATAAACATGATAGAAATTTTCAGGCCTATTTTCCCAGTAATAATTTTTTTATACTAGAGCATGTATACTTTTTGTTCTACTGCTTTGGGTTAGGTACGCGAGCTCGACTCAGGATTACTTCTCTTGTGAAAATTGAAGCCAGTCTTATTTTCTGAAAAAGAAATAGTAAATATTAATTAAATTTTCAGGCCTATTTTCCCAGTAATAATTTTTGATACATTTAAAAATACCGGAGCAAATGTTATAACTTCCACAGGCATTCCAACGTTGTTATTTCAGGTGGATACAGCCATTACGTTACATCACATGCTACAAAAAACCATGTAACTGTGACGTAATGGCTGTGTCAACTCTGAAATTATCCTTTCTTAAGTGCTTTAGCGTTACTTCTCGATTTTCGAGTGACGAGTTCGTTGTAAATTCAAATCGAAACATCCGTCACGTCACATCACAAGTTACTATTACATGACCAAGTGGCTGTGAGGTAACGGACGTCTCAATCCGGAAAACATCAATGCTCCTCTGAAGTTGGACGAAAACCTCAGCAATTTCCATACCCGTCACTACAGCACGTATACTTTTTGTTCTACTGCTTTGGGTTAGGTACGCGAGCTGGTCTCAGAATTACTTCTTTTGTTAAAATTGAAGCCAGTCTTATTTTCTGAAAAAGAATTAGTAAATATTAATGAAATTTTCAGGCCCATTTTCCCAGTAATAAATTTTTGATACTAGAGCACGTATACTTTTTGTTTTACTGCTTTGGGTTAGGTACGCGAGCTGGACTCAGGATTACTTCTCTTGTGAAAATTGAAGCTAGTGTTATTTTCTGAAAAAGAAATAATAAATATGAATTAAATTTTTAGGCCTTTTTTCCCAGTAATAAATTTTTGATACTAGAGCATGTATACTTTTTGTTCTGCTGCTTTGGGTTAGGTACGCGAGCTACACTTAGGATTACTTCTCTTGTGAAAATTGAAGCCAGTCTTATTTTTTGTAAAAGAAATAATAAATATTAATGAAATTTTCAGGTCCATTTTCCCAGTAATAATTTTTTGATACTAGATCACGTGTACTTTTTATTTTACTGCTTTGGGTTTGGTACGCGAGCTGGACCTAGGATTACTGCTCTTGTGAAAATTGAAGCCAGTCTGAGTATCTGAAAAAGAAATAATAAATATTAATGAAATTTTCAGGCCCATTTTACCAGTAATAATTTTTGATACATTTAAAAATACCGGAGCAAATGTTATAACTTCCACAGGCATTCCAACGTTGTTATTTCAGGTGGATACAGCCATTACGTTACATCACATGCTACAAAAAACCATGTAACTGTGACGTAATGGCTGTGTCAACTCTGAAATTATCCTTTCTTAAGTGCTTTAGCGTTACTTCTCGATTTTCGAGTGACGAGTTCGTTGTAAATTCAAATCGAAACATCCGTCACGTCACATCACAAGTTACTATTACATGACCAAGTGGCTGTGAGGTAACGGACGTCTCAATCCGGAAAACATCAATGCTCCTCTGAAGTTGGACGAAAACCTCAGCAATTTCCATACCCGTCACTACAGCACGTATACTTTTTGTTCTACTGCTTTGGGTTAGGTACGCGAGCTGGTCTCAGAATTACTTCTTTTGTTAAAATTGAAGCCAGTCTTATTTTCTGAAAAAGAATTAGTAAATATTAATGAAATTTTCAGACCCATTTTCCCAGTAATAAATTTTTGATACTAGAGCACGTATACTTTTTGTTTTACTGCTTTGGGTTAGGTACGCGAGCTGGACTCAGGATTACTTCTCTTGTGAAAATTGAAGCTAGTGTTATTTTCTGAAAAAGAAATAATAAATATGAATTAAATTTTTAGGCCTTTTTTCCCAGTAATAAATTTTTGATACTAGAGCATGTATACTTTTTGTTCTGCTGCTTTGGGTTAGGTACGCGAGCTACACTTAGGATTACTTCTCTTGTGAAAATTGAAGCCAGTCTTATTTTCTGTAAAAGAAATAATAAATATTAATGAAATTTTCAGGTCCATTTTCCCAGTAATAATTTTTTGATACTAGATCACGTGTACTTTTTATTCTACTGCTTTGGGTTTGGTACGCGAGCTGGACCTAGGATTACTGCTCTTGTGAAAATTGAAGCCGGTCTGAGTATCTGAAAAAGAAATAATAAATATTAATGAAATTTTCAGGCCCATTTTACCAGTAATAATTTTTGATACATTTAAAAATACCGGAGCAAATGTTATTACTTCCACAGGCATTCCAACGTTGTTATTTCAGGTGGATACAGCCATTACGTTACATCACATGCTACAAAAAACCACGTAACTGTGACGTAATGGCTGTGTCAACTCTGAAATTATCCTTTCTTAAGTGCTTTAGCGTTACTTCTCGATTTTCGAGTGACGAGTTCGTTGTAAATTCAAATCGAAACATCCGTCACGTCACATCACAAGTTACTATTACATGACCAAGTGGCTGTGAGGTAACGGACGTCTCAATCCGGAAAACATCAATGCTCCTCTGAAGTTGGACGAAAACCTCAGCAATTTCCATACCCGTCACTACAGCACGTATACTTTTTGTTCTACTGCTTTGGGTTAGGTACACGAACTGGTCTCAGAATTACTTCTTTTGTTAAAATTGAAGCCAGTCTTATTTTCTGAACAAGAAATAATAAATTTTAATGAAATTTTCAGGCCTATTTTCCCAGTAATAAATATTTGATATATTTAAAAATACCGGAGCAAATGTTATAACTGCCACAGGCATTCCAACGTTGTTATATCAGGTGGATACAGCCATTACGTTACATCACATGCTACAAAAAACCATGGAATGTTTTACCGTTACTTTTCGATTTTCGAGTGACGAGTTCGTTGTAAATTCAGATTGAAACATCCGTTACGTCACATCACAAGTTACTATTACATGACCAAGTGGCTGTGAGGTAACGGACGTCTCAATCCGGAAAACATCAATGCTCCTCTGAAGTTGGACGAAAACCTCAGCAATTTCTATACCCGTCACTACAGCACGTATACTTTTTGTTTTACTGCTTTGAGTTAGGTACGCGAGCTGGTCTCAGAATTACTTCTTTTGTTAAAATTGAAGCCAGTCTTATTTTCTGAAAAAGAAATAATAAATATGAATGAAATTTTCAGTTCTATTTTCCCAGTAATAATTTTTTGAAACTAGAGCACGTGTACTTTTTATTCTACTGCTTTGGGTTTGGTATGCGAGCTGGACCCAGGATTACTTCTCTGGTGAAAATTGAAGCCAGACTTATTTTCTGAAAAAGAAATAATAAATTAATAATGAAATTTTCAGGTCCATTTTCCCAGTAATAATTTTTTGATACTAGAGCACGTGTACTTTTTATTCACTGCTTTGGGTTTGGTACGCGAGCTGGACCCAGGATTACTGCTCTTGTGAAAATTGAAGCCAGTCTGAGTATCTGAAAAAGAAATAATAAATATTAATGAAATTTTCAGGCCCATTTTACCAGTAATAATTTTTGATACATTTAATAATACCGGGGCAAATGTTATAACTTCCACAGGCATTCCAACGTTGTTATTTCAGGTGGATACAGCCATTACGTTACATCACATGCTACAAAAAAACCATGTAACTGTGACGTAATGGCTGTGTCAACTCTGAAATTATCCTTTCTTAAGTGCTTTACCGTTACTTTTCGATTTTCGAGTGACGAGTTCGTTGTAAATTCAGATCGAAACATCCGTCACGTCACATCACAAGTTACTATTACATGACCAAGTGGCTGTGAGGTAATGGACGTCTCAATCCGGAAAACCACAATGCTCCTCTGAAGTTGGACGAAAACCTCAGCAATTTCCATACCCGTCACTACAGCACGTATACTTTTTGTTTTACTGCTTTGGGTTAGGTACGCGAGCTGGTCTCAGAATTACTTCTTTTGTTAAAATTGAAGCCAGTCTTATTTTCTGAAAAAGAAATAATAAATATGAATGAAATTTTCAGGTCTATTTTCCCAGTAATAATTTTTTGATACTAGAGCACGTGTACTTTTTATTCTACTGCTTTGGGTTTGGTACGCGAGCTGGACCCAGGATTACTGCTCTTGTGAAAATTGAAACCAGTCTGAGTATCTGAAAAAGAAATAATAAATATTAATGAAATTTTCAGGCCCATTTTACCAGTAATAATTTTTGATACATTTAAAAATACCGGAGCAAATGTTATAACTTCCACAGGCATTCCAACGTTGTTATTTCAATGGGATACAGCCATTACGTTACATCACATGCTACAAAAAACCATGTAACTGTGACGTAATGGCTGTGTCAACTCTTAAATTATCCTTTCTTAAGCGCTTTACCGTTACTTTTCGATTTTCGAGTGACGAGTTCGTTGTAAATTCAGATCGAAACATCCGTCACGTCACATCACAAGTTACTATTACATGACCAAGTGGCTGTAAGGTAACGGACGTCTTAATCCGGAAAACATCAATGCTCCTCTGAAATTGGACGAAAACCTCAGCAATTTCCATACCCGTCACTACAGCACGTATACTTTTTGTTTTACTGCTTTGGGTTAGGTACGCGAGCTGGTCTCAGAATTACTTCTTTTGTTAAAATTGAAGCCAGTCTTATTTTCTGAAAAAGAAATAATAAATATGAATGAAATTTTCAGTTCTATTTTCCCAGTAATAATTTTTTGAAACTAGAGCACGTGTACTTTTTATTCTACTGCTTTGGGTTTGGTATGCGAGCTGGACCCAGGATTACTTCTCTGGTGAAAATTGAAGCCAGACTTATTTTCTGAAAAAGAAATAATAAATTAATAATGAAATTTTCAGGTCCATTTTCCCAGTAATAATTTTTTGATACTAGAGCACGTGTACTTTTTATTCACTGCTTTGGGTTTGGTACGCGAGCTGGACCCAGGATTACTGCTCTTGTGAAAATTGAAGCCAGTCTGAGTATCTGAAAAAGAAATAATAAATATTAATGAAATTTTCAGGCCCATTTTACCAGTAATAATTTTTGATACATTTAATAATACCGGGGCAAATGTTATAACTTCCACAGGCATTCCAACGTTGTTATTTCAGGTGGATACAGCCATTACGTTACATCACATGCTACAAAAAAACCATGTAACTGTGACGTAATGGCTGTGTCAACTCTGAAATTATCCTTTCTTAAGTGCTTTACCGTTACTTTTCGATTTTCGAGTGACGAGTTCGTTGTAAATTCAGATCGAAACATCCGTCACGTCACATCACAAGTTACTATTACATGACCAAGTGGCTGTGAGGTAATGGACGTCTCAATCCGGAAAACCACAATGCTCCTCTGAAGATGGACGAAAACCTCAGCAATTTCCATACCCGTCACTACAGCACGTATACTTTTTGTTTTACTGCTTTGGGTTAGGTACGCGAGCTGGTCTCAGAATTACTTCTTTTGTTAAAATTGAAGCCAGTCTTATTTTCTGAAAAAGAAATAGTAAATATTAATTAAATTTTCATTTCTATTTTCCCAGTAATAAATTTTTGATACTAGAGCACGTATACTTTTTGTTCTACTGCTTTGGGTTAGGTACGCGAGCTGCACTTAGGATTACTTCTCTTGTGAAAATTGAAGCCAGTCTTATTTTCTGAAAAAGAAATAATAAATATTAATGAAATTTTCATGCCTATTTTCCCAGTAATAATTTTTTGATACTAGAGCACGTGTACTTTTTATTCTACTGCTTTGGGTTTGGTACGCGAGCTGGACCCAGGATTACTGCTCTTGTGAAAATTGAAGCCAGTCTGAGTATCTGAAAAAGAAATAATAAATATTAATGAAATTTTCAGGCCCATTTTACCAGTAATAATTTTTGATACATTTAAAAATACCGGAGCAAATGTTATAACTTCCACAGGCATTCCAACGTTGTTATTTCAATTGGATACAGCTATTACGTTACATCACATGCTACAAAAAACCATGTAACTGTGACGTAATGGCTGTGTCAACTCTTAAATTATCCTTTCTTAAGCGCTTTACCGTTACTTTTCGATTTTCGAGTGACGAGTTCGTTGTAAATTCAGATCGAAACATCCGTCACGTCACATCACAAGTTACTATTACATGACCAAGTGGCTGTAAGGTAACGGACGTCTTAATCCGGAAAACATCAATGCTCCTCTGAAATTGGACGAAAACCTCAGCAATTTCCATACCCGTCACTACAGCACGTATACTTTTTGTTTTACTGCTTTGGGTTAGGTACGCGAGCTGGTCTCAGAATTACTTCTTTTGTTAAAATTGAAGCCAGTCTTATTTTCTGAAAAAGAAATAATAAATATGAATGAAATTTTCAGGTCTATTTTCCCCGTAATAATTTTTTGAAACTAGAGCACGTGTACTTTTTATTCTACTGCTTTGGGTTTGGTATGCGAGCTGGACCCAGGATTACTTCTCTGGTGAAAATTGAAGCCAGACTTATTTTCTGAAAAAGAAATAATAAATATTAATGAAATTTTCAGGTCCATTTTCCCAGTAATAATTTTTTGATACTATAGCACGTGTACTTTTTATTCAACTGCTTTGGGTTTGGTACGGGAGCTGGACCCAGGATTACTGCTCTTGTGAAAATTGAAGCCAGTCTGAGTATCTGAAAAAAAAAAAATATTAATGAAATTTTCAGGCCCATTTTACCAGTAATAATTTTTGATACATTTAATAATACCGGGGCAAATGTTATAACTTCCACAGGCATTCCAACGTTGTTATTTCAGGTGGATACAGCCATTACGTTACATCACATGCTACAAAAAACCATGTAACTGTGACGTAATGGCTGTGTCAACTCTTAAATTATCCTTTCTTAAGCGCTTTACCGTTACTTTTCGATTTTCGAGTGACGAGTTCGTTGTAAATTCAGATCGAAACATCCGTCACGTCACATCACAAGTTACTATTACATGACCAAGTGGCTGTAAGGTAACGGACGTCTCAATCCGGAAAACATCAATGCTCCTCTGAAATTGGACGAAAACCTCAGCAATTTCCATACCCGTCACTACAGCACGTATACTTTTTGTTTTACTGCTTTGGGTTAGGTACGCGAGCTGGTCTCAGAATTACTTCTTTTGTTAAAATTGAAGCCAGTCTTATTTTCTGAAAAAGAAATAATAAATATGAATGAAATTTTCAGTTCTATTTTCCCAGTAATAATTTTTTGAAACTAGAGCACGTGTACTTTTTATTCTACTGCTTTGGGTTTGGTATGCGAGCTGGACCCAGGATTACTTCTCTGGTGAAAATTGAAGCCAGACTTATTTTCTGAAAAAGAAATAATAAATTAATAATGAAATTTTCAGGTCCATTTTCCCAGTAATAATTTTTTGATACTAGAGCACGTGTACTTTTTATTCACTGCTTTGGGTTTGGTACGCGAGCTGGACCCAGGATTACTGCTCTTGTGAAAATTGAAGCCAGTCTGAGTATCTGAAAAAGAAATAATAAATATTAATGAAATTTTCAGGCCCATTTTACCAGTAATAATTTTTGATACATTTAATAATACCGGGGCAAATGTTATAACTTCCACAGGCATTCCAACGTTGTTATTTCAGGTGGATACAGCCATTACGTTACATCACATGCTACAAAAAAACCATGTAACTGTGACGTAATGGCTGTGTCAACTCTGAAATTATCCTTTCTTAAGTGCTTTACCGTTACTTTTCGATTTTCGAGTGACGAGTTCGTTGTAAATTCAGATCGAAACATCCGTCACGTCACATCACAAGTTACTATTACATGACCAAGTGGCTGTGAGGTAATGGACGTCTCAATCCGGAAAACCACAATGCTCCTCTGAAGATGGACGAAAACCTCAGCAATTTCCATACCCGTCACTACAGCACGTATACTTTTTGTTTTACTGCTTTGGGTTAGGTACGCGAGCTGGTCTCAGAATTACTTCTTTTGTTAAAATTGAAGCCAGTCTTATTTTCTGAAAAAGAAATAGTAAATATTAATTAAATTTTCATTTCTATTTTCCCAGTAATAAATTTTTGATACTAGAGCACGTATACTTTTTGTTCTACTGCTTTGGGTTAGGTACGCGAGCTGCACTTAGGATTACTTCTCTTGTGAAAATTGAAGCCAGTCTTATTTTCTGAAAAAGAAATAATAAATATTAATGAAATTTTCATGCCTATTTTCCCAGTAATAATTTTTTGATACTAGAGCACGTGTACTTTTTATTCTACTGCTTTGGGTTTGGTACGCGAGCTGGACCCAGGATTACTGCTCTTGTGAAAATTGAAGCCAGTCTGAGTATCTGAAAAAGAAATAATAAATATTAATGAAATTTTCAGGCCCATTTTACCAGTAATAATTTTTGATACATTTAAAAATACCGGAGCAAATGTTATAACTTCCACAGGCATTCCAACGTTGTTATTTCAATTGGATACAGCTATTACGTTACATCACATGCTACAAAAAACCATGTAACTGTGACGTAATGGCTGTGTCAACTCTTAAATTATCCTTTCTTAAGCGCTTTACCGTTACTTTTCGATTTTCGAGTGACGAGTTCGTTGTAAATTCAGATCGAAACATCCGTCACGTCACATCACAAGTTACTATTACATGACCAAGTGGCTGTAAGGTAACGGACGTCTTAATCCGGAAAACATCAATGCTCCTCTGAAATTGGACGAAAACCTCAGCAATTTCCATACCCGTCACTACAGCACGTATACTTTTTGTTTTACTGCTTTGGGTTAGGTACGCGAGCTGGTCTCAGAATTACTTCTTTTGTTAAAATTGAAGCCAGTCTTATTTTCTGAAAAAGAAATAATAAATATGAATGAAATTTTCAGGTCTATTTTCCCAGTAATAATTTTTTGAAACTAGAGCACGTGTACTTTTTATTCTACTGCTTTGGGTTTGGTATGCGAGCTGGACCCAGGATTACTTCTCTGGTGAAAATTGAAGCCAGACTTATTTTCTGAAAAAGAAATAATAAATATTAATGAAATTTTCAGGTCCATTTTCCCAGTAATAATTTTTTGATACTATAGCACGTGTACTTTTTATTCAACTGCTTTGGGTTTGGTACGGGAGCTGGACCCAGGATTACTGCTCTTGTGAAAATTGAAGCCAGTCTGAGTATCTGAAAAAAAAAAAATATTAATGAAATTTTCAGGCCCATTTTACCAGTAATAATTTTTGATACATTTAATAATACCGGGGCAAATGTTATAACTTCCACAGGCATTCCAACGTTGTTATTTCAATTGGATACAGCTATTACGTTACATCACATGCTACAAAAAACCATGTAACTGTGACGTAATGGCTGTGTCAACTCTTAAATTATCCTTTCTTAAGCGCTTTACCGTTACTTTTCGATTTTCGAGTGACGAGTTCGTTGTAAATTCAGATCGAAACATCCGTCACGTCACATCACAAGTTACTATTACATGACCAAGTGGCTGTAAGGTAACGGACGTCTTAATCCGGAAAACATCAATGCTCCTCTGAAATTGGACGAAAACCTCAGCAATTTCCATACCCGTCACTACAGCACGTATACTTTTTGTTTTACTGCTTTGGGTTAGGTACGCGAGCTGGTCTCAGAATTACTTCTTTTGTTAAAATTGAAGCCAGTCTTATTTTCTGAAAAAGAAATAATAAATATGAATGAAATTTTCAGGTCTATTTTCCCAGTAATAATTTTTTGAAACTAGAGCACGTGTACTTTTTATTCTACTGCTTTGGGTTTGGTATGCGAGCTGGACCCAGGATTACTTCTCTGGTGAAAATTGAAGCCAGACTTATTTTCTGAAAAAGAAATAATAAATATTAATGAAATTTTCAGGTCCATTTTCCCAGTAATAATTTTTTGATACTATAGCACGTGTACTTTTTATTCAACTGCTTTGGGTTTGGTACGGGAGCTGGACCCAGGATTACTGCTCTTGTGAAAATTGAAGCCAGTCTGAGTATCTGAAAAAAAAAAAATATTAATGAAATTTTCAGGCCCATTTTACCAGTAATAATTTTTGATACATTTAATAATACCGGGGCAAATGTTATAACTTCCACAGGCATTCCAACGTTGTTATTTCAGGTGGATACAGCCATTACGTTACATCACATGCTACAAAAAAACCATGTAACTGTGACGTAATGGCTGTGTCAACACTGAAATTATCCTTTCTTAAGTGCTTTACCGTTACTTTTCGATTTTCGAGTGACGAGTTCGTTGTAAATTCAGATCGAAACATCCGTCACGTCACATCACAAGTTACTATTACATGACCAAGTGGCTGTGAGGTAACGGACGTCTCAATCCGGAAAACATCAATGCTCCTCTGAAGTTAGACGAAAACCTCAGCAATTTCCATACCCGTCACTACAGCACGTATGCTTTTTGTTTTACTGCTTTGGGTTAGGTACGCGAGCTGGTCTCAGAATTACTTCTTTTGTTAAAATTGAAGCCAGTCTTATTTTCTGAAAAAGAATTAGTAAATATTAATGAAATTTTCAGGCCCATTTTCCCAGTAATAAATTTTTGATATTAGAGCACGTATACTTTTTGTTTTACTGCTTTGGGTTAGGTACGCGAGCTGGACTCAGGATTACTTCTCTTGTGAAAATTGAAGCTAGTCTTATTTTCTGAAAAAGAAATAATAAATATGAATTAAATTTTTAGGCCTTTTTTCCCAGTAATAAATTTTTGATACTAGAGCATGTATACTTTTTGTTCTGCTGCTTTGGGTTCGGTACGCGAGCTGCACTTAGGATTACTTCTCTTGTGAAAATTGAAGCCAGTCTTATTTTCTGAAAAAGAAATAATAAATATGAATGAAATTTTCAGGTCTATTTTCCCAGTAATAATTTTTTGAAACTAGAGCACGTGTACTTTTTATTCTACTGCTTTGGGTTTGGTATGCGAGCTGGACCCAGGATTACTTCTCTGGTGAAAATTGATGCCAGACTTATTTTCTGAAAAAGAAATAAAAAATATTAATGAAATTTTCAGGTCCATTTTCCCAGTAATAATTTTTTGATACTAGAGCACGTGTACTTTTTATTCAACTGCTTTGGGTTTGGTACGCGAGCTGGACCCAGGATTACTGCTCTTGTGAAAATTGAAGCCAGTCTGAGTATCTGAAAAAGAAATAATAAATATTAATGAAATTTTCAGGCCTATTTTCCCAGTAATAAATATTTGATATATTTAAAAATACCGGAGCAAATGTTATAACTGCCACAGGCATTCCAACGTTGTTATATCAGGTGGATACAGCCATTACGTTACATCACATGAAACCATGGAGTGTTTTACCGTTACTTTTCGATTTTCGAGTGACGAGTTCGTTGTAAATTCAGATCGAAACATCCGTTACGTCACATCACAAGTTACTATTACATGACCAAGTGGCTGTGAGGTAATGGACGTCTCAATCCGGAAAACATCAATGCTCCTCTGCAGTTTTACGAAAACCTCAGCATATTCCATACCCGTCACTACAGCACGTATACTTTTTGTTTTACTGCTTTGGGTTAGGTACGCGAGCTGGACTCAGGATTACTTCTCTTGTGAAAATTGAAGCCAGTCTTATTTTCTGAAAAAGAAATAATAAATATGAAAGAAATTTTCAGGCCTATTTTCCCAGTAATAATTTTTTTATACTAGAGCACGTGTACCTTTTATTCTACTGCTTTGGGTTTGGTACGCGAGCTGGACCCAGGATTACTTGTGAAATTTGAAGCCAGTCTTATTTTCTGAAAAAGAAATAATAAATATGAATTAAATTTTTAGGCCCTTTTTCCCAGTAATAAATTTTTGATACTAGAGCACGTATATTTTTGTTCTACTGTTTTGGGTTAGGTACGCGAGCTGGACTCAGTATTACTTCTCTTGTGAAAATTGAAGCCAGTCTTATTTTCTGAAAAAGAAATAGTAAATATTAATGAAATTTTCAGGCCTATTTTTTCGGACTTTTTTTTTAATTGTATTGATAAATTATTATATATTTTGAACGCCATACCCAATATTGCCTTTCTTAGGAGAGCTGTTTAACCACATACAACATATATATATATATTTGAACCGCACTCTTCTACTCTCAGTTTTTGTTTTGTAAAGAGGTAGGTTTGTGTGTACAAATATTGCGACTTCAAAGATGTACAGACTAGGAAGTGTTAATATTTTGTGTTCTTTGAATTTGGGTTTACAGCTGTTTGTAAATCGCAAGCCAAATATGGCCCTGATACACTTCTTTGCTGTGGTTGTGACAACTCTTAAATTCTTCTTTCTGCAGTGCTTCTCAGTTTTTCTCGATTTTCAAGTGATGATCACGTTGTAAAGTTCAGATCGACACTTCCATTACGTCACGTCACAAGTTTTATTACATGACCAAGTGACTGTGAGGTAATGGATGTGTCAAATCTGAAGTCTTCAGTGCTTCTTTGTACAAAAAAGACCCAGAACCGAGCCTTGAGGGACGCTCATCTTAACTACAGAATCTACAGTTTTCTTACCATTTACATCGACCCGCTGAATTCTTTGGCTCAGCTAAGAAATTAGAAGATCAAGAGTTGGCTCATTTTACATAAAGGAAACATTCCTTTATTTTTAAAAAGAAACAAAACTGCATTCAAAGATTTTCTAAAACTCGCTTGCTTCGCCCGGGACTCGAACCAACTAAAATTAAAAAAAACAAACACTCGCTATTTTATTATACTAATTGATAAGATTATTATTCAGGATAAAATTTCTCTAACAAACATTTGGTCTAACAACATAGTTTCCCTCCAGGGCCCGACTTATCTTTCCACACTGTATAATTGGCATGGTAAGAAAATAAAAAATTAGCTCACCAATAACACCAGCGTGCCTACTGCAAATAAGCCCAACTTCTTTGGCTTACTTGAGCAGGAATCAGATTAACACCAGCTTATATTATAAAAAAGTTTCTCGTTTATTAAAAAACAAGAAAGAAGGAAAGAAAGAAAATTCGTTTTACTTAAAACGGACAACACACAATGACGCAATACTAGTTTTAAAAACATTGTAATTCCAAAAAATATCGTACTCAGCTAGCTTAGCTAAGGTAACTTAGCTGAGTCGGCACCCAACTCAGCTAAGTTGCTAACTTTCGTACGTACGTACCTATACACGTGACCCATGTTTTACAATTTGTTACCTCCACGGTGGTCACCCGTAGTATATGCCAAGGCACCCCCCCCCCCCCCTCTAGTTTTCACGTAGTAATTCATAAATATGATTTGAATTCATTTATTGCAAACAGAAAGTTTAAAAAAAATAGCTCATATTAGTCTTTATTAATAAGGCGCTTGCCGCGTGACGCCAAGAGTGCGTGCGTACTTATTATAAGTAAAAAAAATTATCAAAAAAAAACATGTAAAGACAAAAACCTTACTCTCTCCCCCCCCCCCCCCCCCCCCGCGCCCCAATGACCAAGCGCGGTACTTCGAAGACCCCTCCCCCTTGAACGAGTCACGTAGTATGGGTACGTTCCTTAGGCCCATCGCATACGCATACGTATGCTTGCTATATAGCTTATATATATTAATATAAATTATAGCAAGGCATATTACGATATATTTTCTATAAAAATATTGGAGTGACCGCACACGCAGCTATAATACTATATTTCTATGACGTCACCGACGTATACCGTAATTTATATATTACTAGCTGGTGCCCACGACTTCGTCCGCGTTGAAAAATATTAAGTAGCCTATCCTGTGTCCCGTACGTCCAAATGTTTATCTACCAAGTTTCATAAAAATCAGTCAATTCGTTTAAGAGTTATGGAGGAACATACATACATACATACAATACCTACACTTACAGATTTATTATTAGTATTGATTACTAGTGGCCCGCTCCCGGCTTCGCCCAGGGTGCTTTTTTGCAATCCAGCCGATAAATTACTTTAAACCGCCATCTGTGTGAACCTTATGGAACTCACAGATAAATAATTTCTGTATTGAATAAGTATCAACAGATGGCGTTATGTTAATAATATTATATAAATAAAAAATAATAATAAACAAAATAATAAACAAAATGAGATATAAACTATCCTATCTTTTAAGTTGAACCAAATAACAGATACTTATGAAGTTTGATCAAAGTCGGTTCAGTAGTTTCAGAGTTTATCGCGAACATACATCGTGACACGAGATTTTTATATATATAGATTGCATATTATGGTATAGCAAGACATATTACGACCATCAAGGAAATGAAGGCAAAATATATATTATAGCATCGTCTCCGTGTGTGGTAGCTTGCTATAATATATCGTCTATTATAGTACGGTATATTAATATATATTACAGCTACGTGTGTGACGGGCTTTTAGTACGCTACAAGCTACACAGTGCTACTCTTCCGTTAGGGACTTTGTTTTGACTTCACGGACGTCCGCTAAGTTCATGTATACAAGCGACCCGCTCAATTTGATGCATTTTTTCATATACAACCTTCCTCGTTTATCCCTCTTTCCATTAAAAAAACACGAATTAAAATCCATTGAGTGGTTCGGAAGTACTTAGCGGAGAAATAGACATGACGGATTTATAATACGTAAAGTTAAATATTTAATGAAAGCAATAGTTACTGTGAGTCATCCGTAAGGAGGCGTCACTTTAAAAAAAAAGCGTTTTTTTTGACTTTGATAATCGATTAGTCGGGAAATAATGGTTTAACAGAAAATTAAAAGTAGCATTTTGTAAACTGCAAGATACTATAAGGTTCTTAAATTGGATTTTGATAAAAAAAATTTCAAACCGAAAATGTTGACCGAAAAAAAGGTAAAAAATTACAAATTTAAGGATATTTTTATACCTTGGAATAACTTTGCAAATCATGCATATACGAACTATATTTTCTATAGCTTTTCAACCTCAAAGGGTCCTGAAAAGACCCTGAAAGTTTCAAACCAGTGCGATTTTGTTTTTCTAAGTGTCTGCAATGTTTAAAATTGTCGTTTTTGCTGAAAATCAAAATAAAGGGCAATTTTTAATTTTTATCTCTCGAGTTTAAATGGCATTTTTTAGCAATAATCTATATTGAAAACTATTGAAAAAAATTAAATAAGATGTACCTAAGCACAGGCACACGATTCGGTTTCGACTACATGCTCGATGCCCAAATCGCGTGCTTACCTACAGCTGGCTTTTTTTAAAAAAAAATTTCAATGATCAAAGGCTTATAATAAATAAAATATGGATTATTGCTAAAAAAACCGTTTGAACTGAAATCAAGGGATAAATATTGTCCGTTATTTTGATTATCAGCAAAAACTATAATTTAAAACATTGCGGAGACTAAGAAAAAAAAATCGCAGCGCTTTGAAACTTTCAGGGTTTTATCAGGACTCTTTGAGATTGAAAAGCCATAGAAAATATAGTTCGTATCTGCATTATTTGCAAAGTTATTCCAAAGTATCCAATATCCTTAAATTTGTAATTTTTTAACTTTTTTTCGGTCAACATTTTCGGTTTGAAATTTTTTTATCAAAATCCAATTTAAGAACCTTATAGGGAGTATCTTGCAGTTTACAAAATGCTACTTTTAATTTTCTGTTAAACTATTATTTCCCGACTAATCCATTGTCAAAGTAAAAAAAAAACTTTTTCGCTTTGATCGACGATAACTCAGTGACAAGTTATCGTACAGCGCTTATAAGGGGATCAAATTGTAGGGAATTAAATTATCTAAAAAAACTTTATCACACTATTACCAACAAAAAAAAAATTACAGCCCGTACACTAACGTTAAGACGAGCAAAAATTTGAAAAAAAAAATTTCTTTGGTTTTCTGAGGATTACTCACAAACCGCTAACGTAAAAAATATTTAAAGCTCGGATTCAAAAACTAGAGACTTGAAGCTACAAATTCATTTTTTAATGAGCTCTGTACAACTATTTTCCTCGAAGTTACAGCCTGTTAAAAGTTCTCTAAAAAATTGGAATTATTTCTACATATATCCCTATACTATATTTCTTGGATACCTTGGTTTAGCTAAAGTACTGAATTTTCGCAAAAATATGGATAAACCCGTTAATTCCTTTGTAGTTTCTTGGTTCTACAAAAAAGGTTAGTCATAATATAGATCAAATATCAAAGTTTCGACGCTTTTTGATTAAGTCTACTATACCAATGCGACATTCTTGAACGTATCTATCTAAAACGTTGATATAAAGGCTAAAAGTTAAAAAAAAAACGTTTAAATACTGCATTAAGAAACGACTAAAACATAGAAAGTTATTTATTATTGTGTAACAATAAATTAATTTTCCAAAGTCTCAAATTTTAATCGAAATTGGAATAAAATACTTGTTAAAAATAGGAGATGTAATGAGAATGTATCTAAAATTGGAACGAGTTTAAACGCGAGAAGTAACAAAGTAAAATATTAGGGCTCTACATTAAAATAATTAAATATAAATATGTAATAATTAAAAACTCACTTGGTCGATGAGTGTCTTCCACGATGAACCGAAGAAAAGTGACCGAGCGACGCGTACCTAGAACCGGGCACCGACGAATTGATGATCATGCATTTTGGTCAGTCAGGGGATTCGCACTCTGAAATTAAAATGTACATAAAGCTTTCATATTAGCTTTAAATTTCAATAGAATTTATTAAAACTAAACATTAATTTTGTACTTTTAATTAATTAACTAAACATTAATGCTGCTTCTGACCGGTCCTATTGGAGAGTTATGAGGGAGGCCTATGTCCAGCA
The DNA here is from genome assembly GCA_936446665.2 of Synanthedon andrenaeformis. Classification (NCBI taxonomy): domain Eukaryota; kingdom Metazoa; phylum Arthropoda; class Insecta; order Lepidoptera; family Sesiidae; genus Synanthedon; species Synanthedon andrenaeformis. The sequence goes on along the minus strand of OW387781.2, from coordinate 1,964,382 downwards.
GTGTACGTCCTGCGGTATCATCATGATGATGATGAAACATTAATTTATATTTTTTGAAATTTTACTATCAATTTTATGCCGTATAATAAAATCATTGGATTTCATATCCACGTGGTGGTTGGCGCATAGCCTTGTTTTTTAAAAAAAGCAATTGCGCTTCCAAGTTTTAGATTAAGAGACAGGAGTAGTTAATGGGCTCCGACATCTCTTACTCACGCACTAGTTTTTGGTTATCGCTGCCCCATGTATGACTGCTAAACTCACTAAGTAGATACAGCTCTACTAACACAAATTAATAGGCGAGTTTTTTTTTGGATGAAATACAAATATAACGTATAGTGTAGGTTGTAGGGCAACGGTATCCTAAACAAAAACCTCGATATTGTGCGCCGTATTATCGAAACAGCAGCCACGTGACCTACCATGAAATTCGGATATTCTTGGCATAAGCATGAGTCAAATACAATTAGTCCTGCCCAAACATCTGGGAGTAAAAAGGCTGTGCTCTCGATAGATTCCACACAGTTTGACTGTCAAAAAACGGACCGAGTCACTTTAGTGCGATAACATACTTACCAGATTCAACGAAGGGACGTCAAATTTGGTGTGGGACAGGATAACACGTGACGAAACATTGTCTTTTAAGATGAGCCGAAAGCAGACGATTGCAAAGCGCTCTAAGCAAACGGTTGCTTTAATAAAAAATCGTCGTAGCAATGAATAATGATTGGTAAACGACCATCTGTTTGCCGGAAGTTATCGACGAACTCCTTAAAAATAACCGTAAACGCCATATCATATTGCCAGGATTATGCCAGTTCTCACACGGCCATACAGACAAACGAATTTTTGAATATGAAAATCGTAGAACTTATTAGCCATTCTGCATACAGTCCTGACTTGGTACCTTGCGATTCTTTTTTTGTTCCCACAAATTAAGAAGCAGTTACGCAGTCAACGATTTTCAGAAGAGACCAGAAGAGTATGAAAAACGAAGAAGTGGCATATTTTTTTTCAAAATTGGTTTATTCGTATGAAAAAGTGCATTTACGCTAATGGAGAATAGAATATTACGAAAAAATTCTGATTCATTCGTTCCGGAAACCGGAAGTGCGCCCCACGTGTCATTATCAATATCATTTTTGTTATTATTAAGAAATCCTTCAGATTTCATGTTTTATTTGTGATGGCAAAATTTTCTTTTCAATTGGTTCAGGCAAGAAATCAAGTAAACAAACAATTAATGTATTACAACTATAATTAAAGTATTACAACAGGCGACTTCGTCCGCATAACTTTATAAAATACTAGCTTGTGCCCACGACTTCGTCCGCGTTGAAAAATATGAAGTAGCCTGTGTCCCGTACGTCCAAATGTTTTATCTACCAACTTTCATGAAAATCAGTTAATACATTTCAAAGTTATGAAGGAACATACAAACATACAGTACCTACACTTACAGATTTATTATTAGTATTGATACCCTATATTACTTGCTGATAATTTAGCTTTATATAAGTGAAAGAATTTTTAAAACGGTCCAGTAGTTTTTGAGTTTATTCATTACAAACATACAAATCTTCTCTCTATATTAGTATAGAGTATAGATAGGTCTGTGATATGAAAAGTACTAAACAAATGGCATACAGGATACGTCGTTTATTCGCTCGGAAGCCTTCATTCCTTTTCGTCCCTGAGACAGCCACACTGTCATATGGTGTTTTATGGATGTTTTATGGGATTACTCCTGAGAAGCCCTTTCTAACCGCAAACTGATTTTGATTTCGCTTTCCGACGAATATGGGCCAACTTATGCATTACTTATTTTAATTTTCTACTTTAAACCATATGTATAGTTACTATATATATTTCACATTAATGATTTATATAGGTATCGATACATCTGACGATTGAAACCCAAACGAACATTCTGGCTAGCTGATTTAGTTCTAGTTTCTACTAGTCAAAAGTTAAATTAAATGGATCCCAGCGAAAAAACCTCAAAAAGGCAGTGCTTTCTCCTCCACCGCAAGCGATGCGTCCCAGTCCTCACTCAAAATTGTTGATCATTAAGGTATCGAATGATGTATTTAAATTTTTGATATAGATAACAGATAAAAAGTAGCTACAGCATCAAACCGATTTTGCTATATTTAGTTTTCTGAATTAAATCCCACTGTAGAATCAAATTTAAATTCTTCAATAAAGATCTACGTCAGTAAAGATTAATTTACATATTTTTCTTTTTCAGGTATATTTATACGCATTTTTACATCTTTTATTTTTCAAATTGGACGTAGTCGCTGGAACTAGTTAGTGAGTAAATAAGTTGATGATAGTTAGATAAGCCGACAGGGAAGTAATCCTGTTTAGAACAGGACCCGGTGCGGCCTATCACAACAGCTATGTGTTTGTTACAAATGTAACAAACACATAGCTGTAGGAGAACCAAAGTTTTGCCCAAAAAAATTATTAATTCCCGCTGGGGAATGAGCGAGACCTGTCTGACGCTGAGTCCCTATGTCCCTATGGTCGGCCCATGGGATGCTTCGAATAGTCGAAGCATCCCATGGGCCGACAACTTACTCGCTCAATCAAAAAGGCCTATGTCCAATAGTGTGATCACTTATATGATAACTTTAGCGTTTTTTATCCTCCTTGACAGTCCATTAATCATTTCTGGGCCTGGACCTGGGCCGTAAAAAAATATTTCAAAGATAAATACTTAATAGATTATGATTAAGTTTTGTAGTTTCTTAATACACTAGCTGTTACACGCTACTTCGCCCGCGTAACTTTATAAAATATAGCCTATGTTACTCGTTGATAAAGAATTTTTAAAATCGGTCCAGTAGTTTTTGAGTTTATTCATAACAAACAAACAAAAATAATATAAATCTTCTCTTTCTTTACAGTATTAGTATAGATAGTGACCAAGTATAACAGTAATTGTTTATATGGTCTTTTTAGCTAAATTTATATATTTAATATACTTATTGTATGGCTCTACTTAGTCCTCTATGACTGCTGACGGCTGCTGCAGGCTGACGGTCCACTAAAACAAACACTAGACGAGATACATGTGGGAAACCCTAAATAAATAATAATAGGAGGATAAGGACCAAAGTGAGGGTATGTAATGTAAGTCAGAACTTCTCTTATTCGCTTTCTGAAATACAACAGTAGGTTAAAAGGTTTTATTCCACGTTAGCCTTCTCTATAAGTGTATTTACTGGTCCTGCTTACAGAAATCTGACTGACATAATTGCCTTATATTTTCAGATTTTTATAGTCCTGCCACTACAAACTGTAACTATTAGTTAAAACGTTTATTTTATTTTGTTTTTTTTTTTATTAAGAAGCCAACACAGTATACAACAATCCATTCACTTATTCACACTTGTATACGTTTTAATAGTTTTCTTATAAAAACAGATCTGTAATCAGTTATCAGTTTACTTAAACACATGTGATATCAACTTAAAGATATTTTATGTCCAGGTTGACAGACAGTCTGACAGTCTAGACTTAATGATAGGTGGCTACCGTCGCCTATAACACAAGCAAGTGAGCTGCCAACCACATAATATTACTAATATTATAAAACTGAAGAGTTTATTTGTTTGATACGAATTGAAAAATTATTTATCGAGGATGGACGGGGACGAAGTCGCAGGCACCAGCTAGTAATGTATATATGTACCTAATTTGACATGAAAGATTGACAATAAGGACTCGCGAGTCCCTAATGAGCTTTTTAATGAAAGATCTAGTGAACAAAGTGAAAATAAGTAAATGACGCAATCAATTAATTATGTTACTATATTGATCACTGTTTAATACCCCTGCTTAAATATGGTGTCATATTTGCCTGTGAACTGTTCATTGCACCCGTTCCCGTGTACAAAATTGCTTAGTTACCTTATTTTATGTTGCCATGCTAGATACAAGAAATTGACGAGGAATATTTTGTCCATTCGAACAGAAGTTATTCTAATTACGCTTTTTGATGGCCTAAAGACTTCTATAAATTAATACCTACTCGAGTGCTTTAGCTTTTTACTTAGGTTTTGTTCGAACATAAAATCCTTTTGATTGTGTTAATTAATTCAGCTGAACAGACACACATCAAAATTTCATAAAAATCGGTCCAGCCTTTTAGTTTAGTGATTTTTTTTAATTTATGGAAAACTAGCTGACCCGGCCAACCCTGTACAGCCTCAAAAAGAAGTTCCAAAGAAGTAGAAAATGTATGAGAAAATGATTTTTTTCGTGTATATTTCCAAAATGTGTTACAGTTCGGGGACAAATACAACAAATTGAAGATCATAATGGTGTTATAATTGTGTAACTAAATAAACTATATAAATCCCATTTTTCTGGTAAGAATAATTTAAATGGCAACACTTATTACCCACACATTGAAATGTCGCAACATTCCGATCCAATGTCACCTTCAATACATTATTACCTACAGTAAGCAAAACGATCATATTCGTAGTAATGAATTATATTCCGAGGTATGGCATACTTTTGAGTAGGTATTTGAGGCAAGCTGAAAACATGTCCTATGCTAGTCTCTTGTACAGTGGCGGATTTACCAATAGGCTGAGTAGGCTGGAGCCTAGGGGGGGCAGATTTTAGGGGGCGGCAAATTGGGCCAAAAAAAATTTTTTTTTCTTACAGAAATTTAAAAAAAAATTATTATACAGGTGATGCAGAATTTGCTCGCATTCCTCTCGGGAGCCGGTTATATTGGAGTAATTTAACTTCAGTCATATTGTATATGGGTCAAAAATTAACCAGTTAGAAAATCTAGTTTGTAAATATTTCAGAGATTATCCGGATTTTTAGTTTTGGAAAAATGTAAAAAAAAAAACAACGCGAATGCTGTTGCTATGTCACATAATGGAGAATGTTATACTTTTTAAAAGAAGTTGTGTAAGCATTCTGATAGGTACTTAATAAAATAAATGTTATTACTCCAATGGTAATTTAATGTCAACGCTGACGTCGTCAAGAGGATGCATGCAGTTCGCATAATGCTAAGGTATGCACTAGCCGTTGCAATATGACGCCATAAGCGTCAACCTACTTACAAACATACCTAGTTATGTAGTTAATCAACATTCCTTAATTAAATACAGATTCATTTAGTTTATTTATATTAAAATTAGTTTTATTATTAGTCATTTGAGCAGCCCGTCTGGCGGCAGTAACCACCCCCTTACAGAAGACAACCGTTATAATGTAAAGATTATCAAAAATATATTAGAATAGGTACTAGCTGGTTCCCGCGACTTCGTCTGCGTGTAATGTTTAGCCTATGTCCATCCTGAAATTTTATTCCAGCTATTGGTTAAAGAGTTTTTTTTAAATCAGATGAGTAGTTACGAAGATTGCCTCGAATTACTAAGTACTAATTTGTACAAACATACAAACTTTAGCTCTTTAGTTTATAATATTAGTATACTGAGATTAATAATATATTTAATATATACTTGTATTAATTAACACTCGTATAAATAAAACTTTCTTGGCATCTGAATAAGTGCAATAGATTTTATTTGCATTATTATAATGCGTCATAAACAATGATAAAGAAAGGTATGATTATTTTCGAACGAGCCTATAGAGGCTGAGGTGTCCGAGTGGTTAAGGAGTTGGACTTGAAATCCAATGGGTTATACCCGCGCAGGTTCGAATCCTGTCCTCAGCGATTAAAATTTGTTTCTTATCTTTTTTATAATAAGTAGTGAGTATAATTTTGCTTAAACTTTCATTCGGATATAAATAAATTTTCGATGTAATAAAACACAGAAATCTGATAAAAACCATGATTTTTACATTCTTATAAATGCGAAAGTTTGTGATCAATGAGGTGTGATGCTCGGTTTACAAAGCACGTTCCGTCCGACGATTATTAACTTTATTTCAGTCAGCATGTTATTATTTATGTATATAAGGTAAGGGTGCTCAAGTCGTACCCCCTAAGGAAATTACACTGTAATATTCCTGCAATTAAAATAAAACAAAATCTTTAACACTTACTAAATCTTTATTTAATTGGTTTTCAATTAACAATTATAAAAACTTGAAATTCTTTAATGAAAATGGGTATTTTGTTTTTATTGATTAAGGCACCTAGTCGCCCAATTCGTACCACCTATAGCCTTAGTCGTACTTAGAAAACAAATGTTAGTAAACATATTAAAAACTATAAAGAAAATCACTTAATAATCACAGATCACATGAACAACTAAAAACTACAAACAATTTAGTCTGAGATCAATTTTTATAAGTATCAGACGAGATATTGCTGGGGTACGACTTACGCAACCTTACCTTAAGTTAGTGCCGGCGCATTCAATCCTTTTGCCAAAAGACCTATATGTATTATGTAGGTATTAAAAACACGTCCCACTTGTAGGCTGTGCAGTGTGCATCTCCCTTTGGGGGAGACTGCCTTCCGTCGTAAGGTCCCCCGAGATGGCCGGCATACCTCCACTTTCGGGTACGCCGAGGTTCTGACAGGAAGCGTAGGCCTCCCCGCGCACTGGGGCACCGAAGTCGTGTCATAACATATCCGCGACCCCGCCCATCAACGGCTGCGCTAGAAAGTCGTTGGGTTTTACCCGGTACGAATCCAGCATACCCGCAGTGTCCCCCTACACTGCCGGGTATCCATCTCCTATAAAAGGAGGTAAAAAGGTAGTTGTAGAACATGGGGAATAGAGGTAAGGAGGCCAAACTCTATACATGAGAAAGTGTCCGTCCAATACGTTTAATTAGGCGGCGCTGTAGTAGAATTGGGGCGTGGCGCTCTAGTACCGTTTTATATGCATTTTATTTACGGTGGTTTCATGAACTACGAAACCAACCAATCATATCAAACACCAATGCCACACTAGCGCCATTCTGGTCATTTATGAACCACTATTTAATGCACTCTCAATATTGTAGAGATCAACAACGCATCACAAATTACTTCCACCAGCTTTCTGGTGTTGTCTTGTCAAAGTTCTTGTCTGCTATACCATTTATAGTCATCAGCAAAAAAGTTATTCAGCAGGACATATCAGCTATGTGAGGAAAGGCGTCATAAATTCATAATTTCATAGCAGAGAAATTGCTTTTTTACTGTATAAAACGATTATGTAATTCATTGTTTATATATTTTTTTAATAGCTGGTGCCCGCGACTTCGTCCGCGTTGAAAAATAAAAATTATATAAGCAATATAAAGTTCTTTTAATTTTAGATGATGGCTCGGGAACAGTCCTTTATTCTGGAGTGTTCTTTCCTCCTGTATCCCTGACGTGTATGCAAAATTTCATGATGATCGGTTGAGTAGTTAAGGCGTGAAAAAGTAACACAGTTACTTTCACATTTATAATATTAGTATGGATGAGGGGGCCCCAGCTCGACCTAACCACTTTATCTTTGGTAGTTAGTCATCTAATCAATCGGACTGATTGCCTTCCTGCCAACCTTTACATGAAAAGGTTTAAAAATTTCGTGTAAGGGAAAAAATAAAAGATGCCAATAATCAATCATACAATATGTATTTAATATAAGATACAGGTGTACAAACCGTTATATTAAAAAAAAATCTTATTAACCACTACATTGAACAAACGTTTAAGGTTCGACAATTAAAGTAACATTTTCTATGTATTATGCCCAAATGTGTGATAAATTAACTGAGGTAGATTACCCACTTCTCCTCTCTGGGTCTGTTTCCGGATTTCCGGGGAGATAAGCAAATAAAGGCAACGCATAAAACATTATACTATAATATAATTAAATATCTACAATTGTATAATGAAGTGCACACTATGGATACGGACTTCACATATATTATTGTATCATCAAACATTTACAATAAAGAACATTCATATAAACGCATTATAATATAGGAAACATATTGAAAGACAACTCGCATACTCTACCACTAAGCTAACCCCGCGCCGATCGCGGGGCAGGGGCGACTGTAATTCATTGGGGCAAACGCATCCCGTCTCTCGGGAGACCCTTACCCCGAACGACGTTACCCCAACCCCGCGGCGGCGGCCATCGCTGCCTAGGCGCGAAGCAAATTACAGAACCGCAATAACAATTACTATTTACATACCTTTTTTTATTCTTACTTTCTACCGACACTAACCCACATTTCCGTACTACTGTAATGTGTTTCACGCCTTCACAATCGTCGAGAAAAAAGAACATATTATACACATTTGGCCAAGTTATCTACTTACATTAAATTTAAAAAAAAAAATAGAAAATTGCACCTACAACTCTGTCCAGTGTAAGGGTTAAATTGGCAGAAATTGTTCCCCAAATGGAATACTTTAAACTTACAACTGAACTAAATAATTTCTGGAGACAACCCATACAAACCCCACACACTGCTGAGCAAGTTATAGAAAAGGCACTCGCTCCGACATGCGAAAAACCAAAAAAAAAGTACACCATTCACGACACACTATGACTATATTGGTGGCAGTGATAAAAATATATTGTTCTCTTTCGCACTTACGAATTATGTATATCAAACGTTTAAATTACTTTATAATTTAGTATCGCGCGCCCGAGGCCGCCTCACAAAATATCTCTCTGTTACGACTTATAGAGTAACACTAAACTGTATATTATCATTGTGTTAATATTTATGTTATATTGATACAGCTTTAGGCTTTAGGATTTAAACAAAAAAGCAAGTAATATATGAAATTTTTTTTGTACTTAATTAAACCATTCTTGTAGGCCAAAAATTTATCTTTCGGAAGAGAGTAATAAGGCTCGAAGATTTCTTTATCTGGAATACTCCAAGCCAATAACGAAAAAGGCTATTGTTTTTTAACCCCAAAACGAATCTATTTATTTTTTGGTGTATATTCGTAATTTTTTAAGCGAGAGAGTTTTATTCACTATCTATATTCATAGAGGAATACAGAGCTCCAAATAATCCACACATATAGCTAACATTCCGTTTCACTGCCGACTTTTGAGATCAAATATACAAGTCCATATTGTTACTTCGCAAAACAAAATAATAATTTTGTCTTTCAGATTTTGGTGTCAAATTTAACTAGGCGATTAGAATTAAAATAAACGAGCCAATAAAATATGGCACTACGATCAGTGCTGGACAAAAATTAAACTACATTTAAATTTAAAAAAATCAGTACTGGGTTACGCTCCAAAAATTGGGCTTTTTTTTTTTCATTCGAAAATAGACACACCGACATACAGGCTCCAACTTGACTAATAGAGAAATTTTCCTATTACGCTTCTTTGGGATTTATATCGCTCTGATAGATTATGGTAGGGGAGCCCACGATGCTAAATATGGAGTCACTCGAGTGTCGTGGGGACCTATTGGATTTTGAAGATCAGATGGTAGGAAAAAAGAGAAGGTATACGATGTTTTCCTTTTTAACGTTGGGGTGAGCGTCTACAGGCGTTCAAAAATTTGTAGACGCTGTATTAAAAAATCCTTTAAATAATCGTCAGATTAAGAAGAACCGTCTGTATGAAAATCTTACGCGCTCGAGTATTTAAAAATAGCAATCGCAAAAAATCTTTTTTGCATTTTCAAAAAGCTGCCACGAGCTTGCTTTACATCCGAATCGTCTGTATTTTAAATGGGAGCTTAGTTTTGGTTCACTTAACATCCCCTCTGAAAATCTGACGCGCTCGAGAAGTATTTTAATTTTTACCCCAACCCCCACCAACCCCACCATCCAAACCGGAAGATTGGAACGTTGGGAATATTACATTGGCAATATCTGACGCGCTCGAGTAAATCCCATAATCCCCTCTCGGGCTCCCCTACTATTAATCCCGCTCTAACACTGCGCTTCGAACGAAATCACATTACGGTTCACATTTCCCTACAACTATTCACGCACAAATATATTTTAAAACCATTGAACTATTACAGTTGTGCGTTAAAATACGACGCCCGTAATGCCAACTCTAAATCACTCACTACTACAATCTAAACTACATTTCCTTTCTCGTTCCACGTTAACTGTCAATGTCAAAAGTTTTTTGACGCGTAGCGGCTTAAAAGCCTTCCTGCTGCGCCACCACGATTCGACACTGACAGCCGAGGAATTAAAAAAATAAGTGCAATTTAGGGTCTTCCACGTTTCGACGTACAAATCAGATATCTATTCAATTTTTCAGACCGAGAAGCGAAAGAGGTCTTCCTACACTTATCCTAGATCGTTGTCTGTGGAAAAAAATAATTGTGTGTGTGTGTGTGTGTGTGTCAGCTCCGACACACGACTGGAGTTTACTCCTTAAGCAGTTATTACACTATTCAATTTCTCAAAAATCTTCGAAATCGGAAGGTGTAATCGCAGTTAGAACTACTACTTATTATTACTTAGGCTCCTAATTGTTCCTAAATGGGTTTCCTACAAATTGAATAGTAGTAATAACGGTTTTACGAACGATTATAAAATTTAAATTTTCACAATTCGAACACGCCGAAAGAACAACATTGTCCTTTTTTTAAATAATATTTTTTAGATGGCGCAACATCTCTGAAACTTCAGATATTCTAAAATATTATATATATATGTGCAAATCGATTTTTAAAGGAGTAAACTCCAAAAAAGAAGATTTCATTAAACGTGAAGATAACGAGCAGAATCCGTGTAGAAAAACAAAAATTCTCCCTAACTTATCAATTACATGTATGCACTAACTAAAAATACTAGCGAGATCGTGTGAGCATAGAACACAACTTTTATATAACCCTTATACGGCTAAAAGGCATATAAACCTGACAACTTCTGTATAGTGACATCCAAAAGTATTACACATGTCTAATTCCGTTATAGAATCGTTAATATCAATCACAAACAATTTCGACTCGTTACAGGCGTTAGGTGAATTAATTACAAACACATTATCCAGTTATTTCAGTGGTGATTTTTTTACCTTAATATTTTATCCTATGTGTATACCAGATTACAGACGTACTTTTTTTTTCAGACAAAATTTATTCGTCCTAAACGCAAGGATCAACTAATTTAAACTAATTTAATTATCATGTACCCTTAGGCGTATAGTTAAACTAATTGAACCTTAAAGCGTTATATAACCAGTTATAAATGTAGTCATTTTAACATACAATTACTGTGTCATTGTATAATTTTACCGGGTGACAGTCTAAACTACGGTTCTTGTAACCCTGAGTGGAACCCCACCTTAACATTAAGGCGACGTCTCCTATTTCCTATAGTATTCAGTGTATACTATACAAAAAAAAAACATACATTCAAAGGCTTGTGAACGAAAACGAATTACGGCATTAATCATCTATTAAGTCTCTTATCACAAATACTTTATTGCTACAGTACAAGTCGATGCTAAATAATGGTACAATTGCGGAAATATCCCATCATTAATGGAGTATCCATTTCATATCGAAATATTTTAGGAAAACAACTTAATTTTTTCCAACATTGCATACTAAAATACATAACATTGCTTTTATTTTTCCGCAACCGTATTACAAATCGGAGCTAATGTAAAAACTAAACACAACTTCAAATGGCAGTGTTGTTTACACAGTCAACTGGTCGGACGATCGGTTGCACGACTGATACAAATGAAACATTGAATCCCTGTCGACTCGAAAAAGTAATACAGACAAAACACATCGACCAACCGATCGTCAAACAAGTCGGCGAACAAATCCCACACAACATATCCAGACAGCTGTTGATTCCGTAGTAAAGCGTCTTTAGATTGCTTATTAGATCGGAACACACAGGTTTGCGACTCGAAAATCTTACAACTAGTTTGACGTTTGATATGACTACACGGAGACATCCCTATAGATTGAGTAAGCACAAAACACACGTGGGAATCATTATTTGTAAGCACAACTTTTGTATTTATCAAATTCTATGGTCATGGTGAGTTCTGATAATAAATATACAAGTTTCACATTGTGGTTGTTTGAAGTTTGCCACAATGAATCTTAATAAAAATACGAGTCGTTGATGAGGATATTTTCGAGTTCGCGAGTCAAATTGAGGCACTTTACGATTGAACATCACACCCCGGAAGACCCGAAACGTTCTAACATCAAAACTAACTCAATTGGCACCTAAACAAGCTAAAGCGTCGCGATGCGGGCGATGTAACAAGACCCGAGTCGTCTTTATTATAGTACAATAGCAACAGTGACTTTATCTTAGGGGGGTAAGGTCCACATTCGAACGTAGGACTGCTAGCGTAAAATCAAACGTACTCTTCCTATATACTAATAATATGTACACACATTGGCAGTGATACGCGTCGCCGGTCGCATCTCGTCATTATGACGCCTTAAACTAACTAAACTAATAATCGAATCACCTATAAACCGAGACTAGCTCGGCACTATAATTTACATTTCCTAAATATTTACAAAATTTGTTCTTGCCATCGCGAATAAACCTTTCAATATCATATAAAAAAAGCATCAGTCTTGTGAATTTCCCCGCTAGGTGTCACTAGCGGCGTATATAAACCGCGTCGTCGGCGAATCTTTGGTGATAAACATTTCTCTAAGCCGGATTTCGTCGGCGACTCGCGGTAGAATCAACATCTGTCCTCCACCCACCGCCGCCACACACCACCCACATCATCCCGGGGGCCATACATTTGCTTTATATATATGTGTACTTTATCATGTGTAACATCTTATCACTTAAAAATATTAAAAATCGCTAAGGTAGTCAGGAAAAAAATCGGCAGATTGAAAAGCAATAATTGTAAAGGAAAGGTGAGGCCATAAGAACGACTCATTACCAAGGTGAGACGTTAAACATCATGTGCGAACTGTACTCGTTTACTTTTTTTAAATTATTTCCGACAAACTGTTTCAACTATTGCATCCCCTGACTTGAAAACGTAAGAAGCAGTGAGGAGCAGGTACCGGGTGGATGTGGGTAGCGCGGCGCGAACGAACGCACAGTCTTTTATCGGCCGCACGGCCAGAAGGAGTTGCCGTGACGCCTCCCCAGCTTCCTCTTCTTGGCGCCGCTCACCTCCACCCGCTCCTCCTCCCGGTACACCATGGGCAGGTTGGTCGCGCTGCAGCTGCGCTCGCTGCGCAGCTTCTGCTTCGCGATCAGGTTGTTGAGCAGCCGCGATGAGTTGCAGTGCCTCACGGGCAGCGTCCGCACGGGCGACGGGGTCAGCGGGGGCGAGGGCGGGGCCGGGGCCGGGGCCGGCTTCGCGACGCCGTTGCATCGGTACGACGCCGAGAACTGTTCGAACAACAACACTTTCGTGTGCGCCGGCAGCGACGAAATCTCCACCCTCTTTACCCTCCTCACCTCCTTCTCGGGCACCCATTCGTCCTCGATCCTGTAACGTGATAGTATCAAATTTAGTCAAAGTTTAGATCGTGCCACACGGAAGGTGAGCTGCAAACACAGACTTAAAAAAACCTTTCTTACGAAAAAACAAAAATACAAGTGAAAGACACTGATTTCAAAGTATGTAATGTAAAAACGGTGTGTTTGCAGCGTCTAGGGTTGTAATCCCGTATAATAGAATTAAAAGATAGAGGTTCATTCATGCAAATGAAATTGACAAGGTACTTTTACTCTTAAGGCTTTCTTTTTTTACAACACTTATAACTATGTAAGTAGATACTGAAAGATTTCATACAAAATTTATTCAGTTGAAAATTTAAAAAAAAATTACTGAAAATTACTCTTGTTCAATGTCATTGTAATTCTAATAAAAAAAAGCATAATTTCAGAACATTAAAATGTACGTAAAAATGCTCGTTTTTATTTGGTACCTCGCCAACTAAGCCCCTTCAGCTACTAACTATTTTAGACGAAACACCTTAGCTTACTAACACCAAAGCGATGATGACAAAAAAATGGATGAGTTATAAGTTTTCTAAATGTGCGTGAATGCTTAAATCTACGTTAGAAGTAGGATTTACAACCCACAGAGTTGCTAGCAATAGGTAGCCGAAAAAAATAACATAAGTATCAAATTTTGGACATTTTATAATAACCAATTTGTCATTTTGCTATATATGTTTTATTCATTTTTATGCTAACAACTTTTTCTTTGTGCGGCACATTATTTTGAGAATGAAAGAGCATGCAGAGTGGTACCAATTGGACACTATAAGAGGATCTATGCATATTTATTTATATTTAATTGTCACACAATTTTTAATAAAGACGTTCTGTTTTGGTATGAATCAATCATTCGATCAACATGTTGATAAAAATTTCAATATACTTTTTCACAAACTTTGATGACATTTTTGTAGCTTTTAGTTCTTACTTTAAACGTGATCTGAAATAATTAAGCTCTTATTTCTTTTTAAGTGCGTTATCAATAAAATATAAAATTGTCAGTTCCGTATATAGGACATAATGTCCGGAACTACACATTCGATTTTTAAAAAATCTTTATTAATTTTACATCTAAACATTATTAAGATAAACTACTTATGCGATATATGCATACGATCCTCTTTTTGAAGCAAAAAAAATCTGCAATTGTCAAAGAAATACAACAGCAAATAAAAATAGGCGTATTAATTATATTTGTTAATCAGCTAACTTAAGGCTAAGTGTGGTTAAATGTCCAAATACGAAGATTTCCGACAAAAATATACATACAATGTACATTTCTCGTAAAACCCACCTGGATTTACCTGATAACGTTAAATACAATATACGAAACACTGTGCTGTAGGCCAAACAGTGAAATTATTCATTAATAAAATGAATTAATCAATCAATCAGTTTAACTAACTATTAATAATATTATTATATATCTATTCATTTTTAATAATATTATATCTAGTATCTAAAAAAATATTCCAATCCCTACCACGATTACTGGTGATCAAAACAGTTCAGTTTTTGTATAAATTCATGACTAGATAGTAATTGACCTAGATAATTTTAATACTTCATTATACATATAAATAAGCCTCTTTGCTTTGTTAAATTTATTTCATAGAATTCACAGAGTATCTTCCTCCTTTAACGCTCTTTCCATTGGTGAAAGAATAAGAATAAGAGGTCAAAAGATACATACACGTATCTCAGATTGTGGAAAATGGTATAATTTGTTAGAAACTCGAAAATATATATATTTTTCATTTTAAATAAAAAACGTAGTTTTTTAAAAATCTAAGCGTAGAAACATATTCACAAATTTTGAGATATCTTTTGGGGGCCTAGATAATTTAATTTCACGTTGGATGAAAGTTGGGTCAGTCAATCAAAGTTAACTTTACAACCAGTTTACAAATACGTATCGCAGTTATCAGTTTTTTCATTACATTATTCTAGTTTGAAAAATGTCTTGTAAGATTGATTATTGTAAGATTGTTCGACTTATCTTCTAAATAACAAATTGATGTTTTAGACAGGAAAGTAAACTGTCTTTAGCAATTATAGACAAAAAAATTAGAAACAAAACACTTAATTGCTTAAGACAACTACTATAGCTGTGGTCTCCTATAAACGCCATCCTATAATATATTATTATTATTATTATAGGAATGTTACTACTGCGATCTCTTTCACACGCTCATGTCGTTTGGCCTTTGGCCTTCTTAGGTTGCCTTCAAACGCCTTCCGTCTCTAATTATTTCAAAGTATTGCAGTGTAACAAATAACCATAGGCGAGCGAGATATGTATAGCATTTAATGGGAGACCGTAGCCCATGGAGACTAGAGGTAAGGAGGACCAACTTACATGGGTGTTAAACTGAAAAAGTGGCAAGCTAAACGCATTAAATAGTGGTTCATAAATTGACCAGAATGACGCTAGTGTAGCATTGGTGTTTCATATGATTGGTTGGTTTCGTAGTTCATGAAATAACCGTAAATAAAATGCTACTAGAGCGCCACGCCCAATTCAACTACAGCGCCGCCAAATTGAGCGTGTTCGACGGACACTTTCTCATGTATAGAGTTGGGCCTCCTTATCTCTATAGCATTAGAAAAGAGTCAGTTGTGGTGAGTAGGTAAGTGTAGGTGTAGGGGAGGACTTACACGTGCGGCGGGTAGTAGGTGAGAAGCGCCTCTCGGCGGGCCTCGGTGGCGTTGTAGCGTGTGGCGGTGAGCGCGGCGTGCAGCGTGAGCGTGTGACGGCCCACCGGCTCGCGCAGCGGACACCCGCCGCCCAAGCGCCAGCGCGTGCAGCGTGCCAGCCGCCACGCCAGGCCCTCCATCATGCCCGCGTCGAAGAAGTCGAACATGCGCGCTACAACATACACGCCCCCGTTAGACGTCGCGCCGCGCTCCTCACGTCCATCGCAATACACAATAGCAGACTCTCCATTCGCGATCCATTGCGATTTCATATTAAAAACACATTTTCTTTTTTTCAGCAAAATTTTTCATTCTTTACTATACCTTTAAAATTTATATTGTTATTTCATTCTAACTTGTTCATATACAAGTCACGTTAAAAGGCAAGTTCGACATTTCATTCGTTGTGCCTAGTAAGTAAATAACTCAAACATTAGTGTTTTTTTTTTTGTTTAAGAATTACTTTTATACAAATGATTTGTTTATAGTTACAATCTGACCGGCCTAATGTTTCGTCTGCTATTGTTAATTGGGCATGACGAGGGTTGCCAAATTTGGACTAAATTTGAAATCATTTTGCAGGAAAAAAGATATTTTACTAATGATTCAATGATTATAAATAAATTAGACATATAATTTACAAATCATCGTTCACAACTTTGAATGTAATAAGAACCAATCACTATACGCGTATCTGCGTTAGCAATTATTCTAAATTATATATTCGATTTTCGTGAGTGTTACTAATTTCTTCTCAAGTATAATAGATAGATAATTTAAATGTTGGAATATGATAATTAGATAATTTTAATATTTAAATAAATTTAGATAGATTTCATTTAGTTTAATTTTGTCTGGAGTTTTTATATGGTACAAAACCGAAGTCATATTTTTGCATCTTGTAAAATTTTACATATATTAAAAATAATAAGCAAGATTTCAAGTGTAGTAGGCAACCCTAGTCATCGCGCTTGTTGAGCAAAGTTTTTGACCAGAGAACTTTCCTCATTTATAATCTATACTAAAATATAATTGACACACTTTAACCTAAATATTTTCCTCGTTATTATTTTTTTTAATTAAGTGTGCCCCAATAAGTAAGTAAACTTATTCATTAATTATAAGTGTACTTATAATTAATGAATAAGTGTATACTTACTTATTTCTAAACCAAATAAAAATTAATCAATTTTATAATGAAATAATTTTTGAAATAACTTTTAAAACTCAGTAAAAATTAAGGTTTCTTTAATAAAAATGTATAGGAGTGATAAGAATGATTCAACAAACTATTTACTACTGATATTTTATATATTTTTATTTATGTACCATAAGCAGTAACTTTTATTTCTATAAATTAATGATTTGACCTTCGTCAAAAGCTTTGTTTTTTACATATTTAAATCAGTAAAAAAAATTATTTACTGCTAATTAAATAGAAACAAAAAGTGAATGAGATTATCATACACTTATCATATTCATTTATTTATTTTATATTATATAACAATTTTAAGTAAAGTTTGTATGAAGTGTCCAATAGATATATATCATTGTTATATTATATTGATTCATTTATTTTAAAATCTCATTTATCAATTAAGCAAGCTTATTTGTCTCGTTTGTCATTTTCATTCTTATAACTTCATTTTGAATAAATTCTGATCACTTTCGGTATTCATAGACCCCTGGAAAATTATTTTAAAAAATCTAATAACTTTAGAATTCACTGTGGGTGTGACGTCCAACATTTATTCTTTTTACTTGTTGTAAATTTGAAATAGCGATTAAAATTCTTTTAACGAACTATTTGACCACAATTTTACTTGTGATCATCAATACCAAAGTGTTGCATGAATTCCAATATAGAATTAAAATATTATAATTATATTAGGGAAAGATATTATAATAAATAATATGATTAGAGGGCTAAAGAATACTATAAATAAAAAGAAATATTAGAGGAGATATTGGAGGAAGTATTAAATTTCCAAAATTAATAAAATAAAAGGTGTTTTTTTTTGTGGGCGTTTCTAAATGTTAGTATTATTTGTTGATAGTCCTGAGACCCTAAAATTATCACTTACTTGTCAGCATCATTTGGGTGTTTTACTAATTTTATATCGCACACATAAACGATAAACCCACACTAAATGAAAAAATACTATTTCCTATAGCATAATATATTAGGCAAAATTAGTCATTTTTATTTAATAATTTATAAAAAGGTTAACTATCATAGCTTCCGTATATTTTTATGGGAAATTTCAATTGAGAGAAATCTTTTTATAAAAAAACGTTTTTTTAAGAGCGTAAGCACTAGGCATCCTTAGCTGTACCAGCAAGGCTTTAAAAATATGATCAAGTCAAAGAAAATCATGGCGAAAGTATGTATACTCTTTTTTTTTTAGAACTTGTCGACAATGTAAACAAACACTAGTCTTTATTTCTCCATGCACTATCACACTAGACGACCAATTTTGATTTCCTATATAAACTATTAACTTTTTTATCATTGTTATCATAAGAAAATATATTCATTAAAACTAAATAATATCTTCTTCTTCTTCTTTTTTTAATGTCTTGGCTCCATCAGATTTTCTCCGATGATTTTGCCAGTGTCATTAGTAAAAATAGCAATTTGTAAGTCTTTTTTAAATAAAAAAGACTAAATTGAAATTAAAATCAAAAATAGCAGATCCCGAGACTAGTCAGTCAAGTCAAGTCTAATTTTTCTAGAGATTTCCAAAACAGGTCCGTCAAGTCCAAAGCAGTCAGGTCAAGTCAAAATAATATCACTAAAAACTGAAATTCTATTTGAGGTTGACGTAAAGCACGTCAAATTTAATGACATCTTTTGTCTCTAAAATCTATCTTGTCTCTGAAAGTCAGTGATGTTACGAATTTAATTTTAAGAAATTAAATTAAACTTAATATTTTTCAAATCAAATATTCATATTACATTATATTTTATTGAAAATTTCTAAAATACTTTTAAAAAATGTGTTCTTTAATTTTTTAATGTGATTTAAAAGACAATATTGTAATATATATTTTAAATTTTTGGCCTGGTAAGTACACCTTTAAGCCAAGTAAGAATATTGTGCGTTTACGGTTGACTCCGTTTAGTGATAGCGTATTTCGTGTTTAGAAGATTTAAAATTCAAAGATGAAAAATTTAGAAGTTGAAAAATTTAGTACGGCTGATTGATAGGGTTACTGATAGCGTTACAAATCCACTTATTTTAAATGTTGGTGACACTTCAGACACTGATAATTCGTACAATTCAAATAAAGAAAATTAATCGTTCAATTTTTTCATTTAAAAGTTTTCAATAGCCGATTGTTTACATTATCGACAAGTTTTAAAAAAAAGAGTATAGCTGTTGACATTTTCCACAAATCTGCAAAACAAACTATCTGCAAAGTTACAAACATTCTTAAAATATTTATCAAAAAAAATATTTCGCGATGGGAGATTGAATCTGGCTTTTAAATTTAATTGCTGTAGCCAGGCTGCCTAGATGTCTAAATAAGTCTAACAATGCTTTAAGAAAGCTTTTTCATTGTAGGTATGGTTTGAAATTCAATGTGCGATTAAATACGTAAAAGTTCGTGCACTTCCTTCATGGATTTGTTGAAAAGGGCAGACTATTATTCACACAGAAAAATTAATCACGAATTATATCAAGTACTTAAAAATACTTAAATAATATATTTATTTTTATTAATATAATTCAAGTACTAAAGTAAATTTTATACATGGAGATATAGCAGAACACGGACGGGGAGACAATTTGTATATTTAATTTTATACATGGAAATATAGCAGAACACGGGCAGGGAGACATTTTGTATATTTCTATTCACTGGTAAATAAGAATTATTGTCATATACTTTTTAAATGTTTCATGCGTAGTTTCATCCTGATTAAAATTTAGACCAAGAGCCAGTAACGTCTTTAGTAAAAGTCAGAATAAGTATTAATTTATGTACACGATTGTATGGAAAAAGTAAACTTAAAGGTCTCAATAAAACATTAAGTTACTAGCTCTTCGCCCAAAGATTCGCGGTGTGTGGATCGACGAGGTAGAGGCGGGAGCGATTTCTAAAACTCACAATAATATTAGATGAATACATGAACTTCACGATACTTACATATTTCTGTCGTAGATATATATATATTCGAACTATTCCTTACCTGACCAAGGTTGGCGTCTGTAGCGCAGTTTCTTCCCGTTCCTTCGTATCAACTTGGGCGCGTTTTCAGTCGTCTTCTTACTTCCACTTGCGCTCGAAGAAACCTCGTTGAAGTGATTGTTTACGTGCCTCTCTAGAAGCATCTGGAAATGTTTGAAGCATATTTTTTTATTAATTCGTACACTTTTCCCTTTAGATAATTGTACTTTCTGAAGCAACCTAAGATGGCGACCTTCAGTAAATAACAAGTAAACACAGTCACAGTGGAGAAACTAATTCAGTGCTCCAGCTAGCTTTGAATGTGAACCCGAGCATCCAATTGGTGATTTGGTTTATTTACCAGATTAAGTGAGTGAAAGTCTACCTGGGGTGGAATTGTAATTACCATATTAAACCACAGTTATGCGGATTATACTTAAAATCAGCGCTAACACATTTTTATTTATTTCCCCAATGTTCAAAATGTGCGCTTTTCAAACACATGTGCTCTCATTTTTAAGGATTGTTTGGTATAGGGATGTCAAAGAAAGATTCCATTTCTTAAAGTTGAGTTGATTATCAAAACCTTCCGATTACGTTGTAGACAGTCCCTTTGATGGCAGAAGTGGTTATCCTAAACAATGGAAGTAGAAATTACCCGAGTGGAGAATCGCCTGCCGCAGCCGTCGACGATGCACTTGAAGGGTTTGTTGCCGCCGTGCGAGAGCGCGTGCCTCTCCAACCAGAGCCGCGAGCAGGAAGGCTTGCCTCGCACTTTGCACTGCTCCCACAAACACACGAAGTTTTCCTTCCCAGCTTGCGTTTCCACATGCTCATTCTGTGGATTGGTAATGTCGAATGTTATATAAAGTAATATCTGTTTGTATGTTAATTCAAACACGATTCCAAATATTCCAAAATACTGCGAGGTCTTTGTCTGTAAATGTTCATTGACTAGATATGAAATATCTTAGTAATTATGATCAATTACTTTAACGAAACTGTAATTATGTCGAATTTTAGATTTGTCAAATATGCATTATTGAATATGAATTTGTTGAGTAGGTAATACTCGTTTGACAATTGTTTCTATGATATTTTTTTTATTTTATCCATCAAATACTTACCGTATTTTGTAACTATATAAAGTGTATCAACATACCTGTAAATGCTCCAAGAGATCGGTATCACACTCCAACTTCTTTTTGCAATTCTCCCACAAGCACACTGTCGCTGTCGGCGCTACACCCCCGTTCGATTTCCTTTGGTTATTGTTCGTCTTGACCGGATTTCTTGGCGGGAACCGCAACGTTTTAGGTTGCTTTAGTATAGGGCTTTTCTGGGAATCCTGTACTTCTACTGAACACACACTAATACTTAATGATAACGAGGAATCCTCATCACACTCTTTACTGGTTTGAGAATCACTTGGCGAATCTATCGATTTGTCCGTACCTATACCCGATTCTGACGACTCGGTAGTTGCACTACAAAAATTCGCTTCTATCACAGTACTATGAACGTTAGAAGTAACATCCTTCAGAACGGTGATCTGTGTAAATATTGTATCCTCTCTTCTGGCAACTTCTTCAATTTTCCTTAATTCCTCATTCATATTTTCATTCTTAGTTTCCTCAAGTGACACTTTCAGCTTTTGTCTCTCGTACTCATTTTGGTCTTTTATAACCTTCTCGGATAGTTTTACTAATTTTTCCGTTAAGCTACTAACTTCAGCAAAAGGCCTCGATAACTTATTAGTATCTAATGGGACGATGTTATTGTTTACATTTTTAGACAGCCAAGGTATATCACACTTTGAGATTGGAGATTCGCAAAGCTCTGATTCTTTCACAGTACTACTTGGTGGTTCAGTTCCCTGAATGGGATTGTTGTCCGGTGGTTTTACTGGAGGAATAGGTATACTACTCGAATGCAACGCTTGAGTTGTAAAATTCGGTAAGATCGGCGGAGGGTGATGAACGATCGGATTTGAGCACGACGTTTGTGGTGTTGGTGACCCTGTGTTCGTGTTGGAGTAACAATAAGTCTCCTTCACAGTTATATTTGGCACAGAAGTGACGATGTAACCGGGTTGAGGCATGAGAATCGGTTGACTCAGGTTAACCGTATAATTCGGTTTAGGCTGAACTGTCATACCGACAGTTTGCATTCCAGGAACATTTTTGTTTAACACCGGAATAGACTGATTGGCAGCCGCCATGGATTTATTGACGTTGGAATATGTAGACGACATTGTGTTCGCCAGTTTCAGTAGTGTGCCGTTTATGAGAATTTGTGCGGCTTGTTGATTTTGCAAATGGTCTTGCGTCTGTGCTGTTAATTGAGATGTTTGAGGGAGGACAAAGTTTGGCATTTTCGTCATCAAATTTGGTATTTGAACGACAGTGCCATTTATATTCTGCATTAATGGGAACACAAACTGTCCATTTATTTTGGTCGGACTTGAAACGTTGACGTTCGGTCGATTGAATGCGATGTTACCAGTAATATTACCTTGTTGATTGAGTGTTTGTGCTGTAATTCCATTTTGTGGTATTCTCAATGCTGTAAGCATTACATTTTGTGGAACAGTAACAAATGATGCCAAATTATTGGTCGGAACTGTGCCGTTGCACGGCTGTGGAATATTTAATTGATGACAATTTTGTAAACTTGTCACAGGTACGTTAATATTGTTAATAGTCCCGTTCATATTCATCGGAACTTGGCGAACACCATTTGGAATATTTATCTTTGGTGGTGATAACTTTATATCTCCAGTTATATTTTTAACCGTCGAGCTATGCACAGAATTAACACAGTTTTGCTTCTGAAGTTGCACTTGTTTCAAATTATTCACTTTAGACCATGTAAGATTCTTGTTATTGGCAATACACGCTGATGATTTTCTATTATTCCTTTTAATAGACTGTGCAGACCTCCTTTGCACATCTTTTTTAGTTGTTGTTAAATTAGGAGTAATAGGCGTTAAACTTAAGTTATTCGATCCACATGTAACACCATTCATTCTGCTGTCTAATTTAGTAGTCGAACTGACAACACCATTCATCTTTATGTTGTTAGATTTTGCAGTTGCTACTTTCTTAGGCGAACTACTGTTGGCCACACCTATTCTCATGTGATCGCTGGTTGCTGGAATAGGAATCTTACGTTTTGTGGAGGATATCGATTTTGCAATCACGTTCGTAGTGCCGCTGGCGGATGGGTCTGGCGATGTTTTTGTCTTACTGCCTGAATACTTTTTACTGTCTACTAACCCATTCAGAAAACTGTTAAAAGATTTCGTTGGTTTAGATGTAGACTCGCAAGCGTGTTTGATGTCAATGAATCCATTGGATGTAGTCGTGTGGACTTTTTCTTTATTGTCTATTGATGTTTCATTGGCCTCATATTTAGAATTGGTACCAGCGCTCGCTACCTTACCACTAACATCATTAGGTTTTGTATGATTTGATGAACCGTAGAAATTAGAATGAGATTTTTGCACTGTTTCCACTTGTTTTCCAACATCACGAAGAACCTTCGGGCTGAGTGTTTGTGACAGATAGGAGATGTAATTCTCCCAATCGGGAGTCAAGCCGTTTTTTGGCAGGCACTTTCTTTTGGTGTCATCGTTGATGGATGTGTTCGCGTCACGCTTGAGGCCATTGGGCGGCTTCATTTTGTGGCTAAAGTATTCTGTAATGCAACGGTGTACAGGTGGCTGCGTAGGGCGGCGGAGGGGTACGGGTTGCGCCGCGATCCGTCGCGGAGCCGGCGACGCCGGATCGCTCGCCCAGGGCGGCATGCGCGCGCTCGCGCTCTCTTCGGTGGTGCTGCAAGACGACTCGGGGCTGCGCGGCGACGCCGGCTCTGTGATGTCGCTGCTACTACACCCGCTGCTCTCTGTCGGACTCAGCACCGCCACTCCACTGAAATGAAAAAAGTCTTCATTTACTACAACTTCATTTATAAAATTCTTTATGAAAAAATATTGGTAGTCCACGCGACATGTTTAGATATTTAGATTAATCCGCGCTTTATTATTCTGAAATTATTCAACTATTGGAGTATATATTTTTTAATATATTATAGTTGTAGTTGATAAATAAATAATAAGATATAATATTATATATAATCAACGATTGTATATATGTAATTTTAAAAAAATCTAACCTAATTATTATCTTGTTTCTTATCTCAAATACAACTCAATCGAGACTTTCAGAGGTGTAACTTAGAAACTGCAGCCATCTATAATTTAATCAGGTTTAAAAATTTAGTTCCAATCAGCTGTTGAATGGCTGAATTACAATCGATCGCATGGAGGGATAGAGGATGGGCTGCGCGAGCAGGACGGCACGTGTCGGTGATGTGGGCTCGCGAGCAGCGCAAGGTGCAATGCCCTGTCGGTCCAGTGCAGTGACGCAACGCGACGCACCGCTGCCGCTGCACTGACCGACGCACACATTGTAGATTATTTTTGGCCGCGTGACATTCACCGCACGTACAGTTGACGCGACTACAGACTGTGACGAATCAACGAATGTATTTTACTTGTATTGTGTTCCCTTTGAAATAAAAGAGAGAAATTGTTTATGTATGCATTTACAGTCTCGAGATATCAATCAAAATCTGCCTGTCAACTTATTATTACTCAAGACGTATATATTCATTCCCCTAGGACGAAAATATATTCATTCTGAAGGCATTCTTCCACTTCAACTTGTTTAGAACCTTTTGTTAAGTCAGATCAGTCACAGGTAACATAATTTTATTTAACATTATAAAGTTGATTACATTATATACACGTGAGATACGCGATTATAAACTCTGTGTAGTATCGTCGGAGGGTATAACGTTTACAAGTTCAACCCTCTGAAAATGTTCTCAAAGTGGCGAAGTTGACAGGGTTTGGGTGTGGGAGGGACGCATCTCGGCTCGACAAGGGTGCAGCTCACTCTTTGTGGAGAGGCAGAGGCTATGAACTATAAGAACAGTTACATGTACAGCAGTCACTTCCCCTCTTTTCCTACACTTCATGAAAGCTTTGTCGCTAATTGACCCAATTTTTAAGGACAATTTCTTGCACCACAGTACGATAAACACAGTAATCACTTCGAGAGATATTAATTTTATATCAAAGATCTCTTAGAACATTGAATTGAAAAGGGCCTAAGTCGGTCGACTCCTGCGGGTAGCGGTGGGGAGGGGAGGCGTCGCGCTACCGTGGTCTCAAGTAGGTAGGTATTTGCGTTAGACGGTTGATTGTACAACATCAGAGTTATTTTTTGCGAATTGTCGAAAGCAAAAGTGGCTCGTCGTATGTAGGTGAGTCGGAGGCGATGCAAGGTCGCGTCTGCCGATTCCGGCCGATGACCCGCGCTCGTTGCCAATGTTACATTGTCGATCCGAAGATACACTAATGTTTGTTTAGTTTCATTTCATGTGTTACATACATATAATATATGCGTAGATTTATATACATACATAGCCTGTTTTTATAGCGCTGTCGGAATGCATATATAAAAATCTCTATTTGTGAGTGTCGTGTAGTACCTAAAAAATAATTTGATTACATTAAGTAACTTATTCATCATCTCAACCGAAGGACGTCCACTACTGGACATAGGCCACCCCCATAATTTATTTTAGTACCTAATAAGCTAGAATAAAATTGTACGCCATGTGAATTTAGTACAATGACGTGTACAAGATAAAAAAAATTTTAAAGCGAAAATGTTAGTTTATATGATATAGCTATAAATTCTAACTAAAGTTTACACTTTAAATAATTGAGTTACTCACACATTACTCATTAGAGAATATATGAGAATGTAGGTTATGAATTTCTTGTGTACCTTAGGTTCGTCCATCTTGAGAAGTTTGATATCTTAAAAGTTTTAGATATTAAAAGTTCTATGCTGGTAATAAGTTCCCATTATTGAACGACTTTCTTGTTTAAGCATGAACAATTTGACATTGGTTTTATTTAACATATGCTCTTTGTTTTAAAATCCCATACAGCGATTAATTTATTTGCTCTACTACTTATATTATTATAGAATACACGTTGGATTCAAAGGTAAAAAGCTGAACGCTCATAATTATTGTAACGTGGAAAGCCCTTAACGCAAAGTTAATAAACAATATTTTAGCGCCAATTACAACGCCATGCATTGGTAGAACGCGTTCCACACGTATTTTATAATACTTCCATGTTTACTCATAATACTGCGTTATGAAAAATTGATAATTTTGGATCTTTTAGTATAGAGTACATACCCCTTACGGTGTTATTAATTGTGGATAGACTTGACGGACACGAAGACGCTTGGGAGTATAAAAAAGGCAACAATTGGGCGTGACGACGTCGTCACTAGATTGTATCTGCGAACAAATTAACGCTTGCGCGCGAGTCGCTCTATCCTACCGTGACACCCTACATTAAGTACAATACAAACATCAAAAGTGCCGATACTCAGTACTTCTAATCAATATTTTCGTTTTCTATCTTTATACCTATATTTAACAGACGGATTAGTGGAGGTATAGAAGGAAATAAACGTAAGTTAAACGGACCTCAGAATCACATCATAATCATCTTTAATCTTTAGATATATTTAATTTTACCAATGATAAAATTGAATAGGTTTTTTAATTTAGATGGGTGAAATATAGGAAAATATAGTAGATGGAAGCAAAAAGAGTGATTTTCCAATTAATTTAACGATTCAATACTGTTAAGTATTTATTTTATAAAATAAATATACACGAGTAAAAATAACGCAATTTTAAATTTTAAAAATTTTGCTAGTAATAATTTCGAAAAAAATGTAAAGAAAATGAGTGACTACATAAATTATACTAATAAGCAAAAAATACTGGGCATTAATATTTGAATTATTGTTCCGAGGCGCTACGGTATCGTAGCCTGAATGAACATTAAGTATTGTATTAACATTAATAAAACATTATTAGAAGTAAACAATGAAATTTTAAATTGGTGTAGTAACACTGCAAAAAGTCATGACTGTCAAGAACGATATATATTTTTTACATTAATGACTTTTCCAGAAATGAATATTGAATACCCTTCTAAATGCATTTATTATCTAATAACATAAAATAATATATGGGTAGGCTGCGGTATCAAAAATAAAAATATAAGTAATGCAAAAAGAGCCAATTAAACTATGCGTAGGTGTGTGTGTGTGTGTGTTTAGTAGAAAAAACGTTCATATGAATGTTATTTATTCGTAGGTTCATATCCATCGCGTGATAATGATTGCGCTGGTGCTTCACGGAAACTCGGCCGACGACGTCACGTTAATTATTCTAGGAAAATGCAACAGCACGTTTATAGTAATTGCGTAATGCGTATACTATTAAATCTTTATCGGAATCGGAAACCGTAGCGTGTTATTGCTTTGTGTGCGTGCCCTTACGTGCCATTGATAAATATGTATATTGTTATTACGGGAAAATATTACTTAACAGACTACCCTCACTACACCACAATGTGATGTGACTCAAATAAAGTACAAGTGGTACCTACTTATAATCAATTATTAAATAATTGAAAAAAGGGATCGAAGGCGAAAACCAAATTCCTAATATATGAAAAATCTATCCACACTATAAAATGAAGTCGCTGATACGCCTCTCTCTAAACAACAGATTTTGACGCAGTTTTCACTAATGGAAAAGGCGATAAACGAATTAGGTATGTATATATAATTTTCTGAAAGAACGAAAATTTAACCGTGCGAAGCCGGAGCGGGTCGCTAGTTAAACTATAAAATTGTCTGGAGTATTGCTAAAAAAGAGTAGAATCACAAGTAGTGTATACGGTAGTATATCTCACTTGTGTACAGATCATAGAATGATAGATCACTTCATGAATTTCATACATTTGAGGTTTTTTTGTTTCTCCCTACAGATGATAACTAGATTCTATGATTTTATTGTATAGAATATTTAGTCATATGACGCATCCTCACAATTTTAATTATTTTAATTACATTTATAACTTATTTATACTACATAATATATCTGACAATCTCAGTTTAAAAGGTTTACTTTTTTTATTTGATTTTTTAATTTACATTTTCGTGCTGAGTACATGCAATCTCGTTTGTAAACTTTGTTTGGTAATAACTTGTTATAAGATATAATCATGTTTTGTATTTTAAAACAAGTTTTTGAAAATACGCGAAGTTTGTTATAAAATTACCTCAAATATACAATGAGACAACTATGTAGTGTCAAAAGATTCCGGAATAGTATTATTTTACAATTACGAGCTGTTGGTGTAAAAATATGGACGTTGACTATTAAAATAATAAATGTTGAAAATTGGTGCAGTATTTAAAATCAGAAAAAAAAAAACTGCTGCTACCAATTTATTATCCATGAAAACGAAGCGAGTCGTTGCACTCTAATCTGGTTATTATTTCACAAATACTCAGTTATTAAATCTATGCTATATAAGTGTATTATAGTAGTGAATAATGCACTGCGAACGTATATAACTGCACCCTAACGTCATGCACAGGGTTGACAAGCCTTGAGAATAAATATTTTCAAAAAGAATTTAAAATTTTTGTTGAATAAAAATTTTAGTATTAATGTAGATTTGAAATAGGAATTTATACTTATTTACATTTATCGCTTATTAATTTGTTTCAGGGACCTGTGTTTGATTTGACTGCACTAAATCTGTCTTACTTATAAAAATAAACTAATCATCTTCTTAGCATCGTATTAACTAATCACTACTTATCTTCTTAAGTAGTGTTTGACAGTTCATTAAGACATTGCTAAGCAACAAATTAAAGTTAACGTTTATAAGTAAAAAAATTTCTTAAGTGGTTTCTAAGTATTACTTAAAATTTAAGTAACGTTTATAGGTAAGGCTGAATATCTCTTAAAACTTGTTTATTAATGATAAAAAATTATGTGAATTTATCACACGGTTTTAGTGCAATGCATGAAAACTGGGGTTATAAAAATTAGCACTTGCAGTACTATCTACTTTTTTATTTCTGTTACAGACGTATCAAACTTGATTGTAACAACCCTAGCGGTGTGCGTAACGAGTGGGCGTACAAAAGCGCAAATGATACGTCAAGCGCACATGTCGCGCTCGACGCAACGCAGCGAAACCCCCACGCGCTCCCGATCCTTTGATTATCCAACCCCCCGGTCGCTGAAACTTCCCCAACAATAGCCGGTGGACAAATCTTATAAACAGGCCACTCAGCTTCTCAATTTTGATGGCACATCACTGCAGTACAAAGTTAATGCACCCCCCTCGGGCTGCATCAGTCTGCATTATCAAGTTTGCATTAAAAATATGAAATGAATGGCGATAACATTTTATTTAATTGGCAATATATGTATTACATAAAACTAGGGAACATATACCTACTCTACATTAGAATACAATGTATTTCCGATTCTATAATTTGTATAAATTACTCTTTTTGATACTTTTCTCATTTTATAAACAATCTTGTATTATTTATAACTTATAAAATGTTTGGGTTAAAAATTATTTTGACTTATTTGGGTTAAGAGATATAAAGAAAAAAGCTTGTTTAGAAAATAAGAAAAAAAATACACAAAAATATAGATACATGTCACAAAAATAGAAATATGCTCGAAGTTAAAGACCCTAATACGAATTACACAAATTGTAAAGAAAAATCCTTTTGGATATAGTAATCCCATAACCTATAGCTACTCAAGTTCGCATTCTTGAGTTAGCCATAAAATGGCATATTTCGTTTAGTGTTGAAAATTGATCATAAGGGGGAGGCACGCCTGCGGCCCCTGGGGATTTGGATCCTTGTCAAATTTCGTTGAGGGTTTTGTCATACACTGGTGGAACCCCGCTGCGCGCATATGAGCCCCACTGCGCAGACATTTCGCTCGGTTTTAGAACTGCATCTGCACCATTTTAAATTTTATGCACCAGCGTCGACCGTCCAAAACAGGTTTAAGCGATTTATCAACTTGAAAATCGATAATAATATTGGCACGTAATTAATAATGGTTTATTTATTACATTTGTGAACCGGTTTAATTCAATGTTTCAAAAACAATATTATGCCAATGAGCGTATGATTTATTTACAAGTGTTTTTCCACTTTTATATTATGTTTGCCGTAATCTAATAGACTTAGGTAATAATTATGTAACTACACTAATTAAACTTTATCGCTCATAACTAAGTATAGGTACTTAACAATTTTAATATACTCATTTAAATTACGTATTTCAATACAAATTAGTTTATAAAATCAATATAATCACAGTCATGACACATGTCTACAAAACTGGACTAAAATGTTTTTTATTAACAGCAAAGCACAACTGGCGGTATCATAGGATTCTCTGTCTTTCCGCCATAAAAGTCTTTAAAGCAATTGATAAGTATATACTTATAGTTTCTCTGGGTACTAAAGAGACTCTCTTGAGTCCAACGATTATCGGTTCTAAGTAATGTAACCATGATATCTAATAAAATGATGAATAAAACTAGGCATAACAGTTAGATGAATAAACATAGCCTTCTGCAATAGGAGCTGTGCGAAAGGAAGTGACCACTTTCTTTAGCGACATTATTTGTCACAACAGGTTTCAATGTCGGTCTGCGTTGTCTTCAGTATTATGTCAGTATGGCGTATTTACGTCGGCACCCATTCATTACGGGCTGAAAGGAAGTCGCCTCGCGTGAGAATCGTGTCACAGGAGCCGGGGTGGCGGATCCCCCTCCGCGACAAGACCCCCCCCCAGCGCCGATCCCCTCTCCTCCCCCGCGATTATTATGCTAAGTGTTTGTTGGTTAACGCGGGGTGAGTTTTTCGCGCATCTGCTATTTATTTATACACCCTTTATATTCATGATATTGCGTAACTCGCCCGTGGCACGGCGACAGTCTTACACTTCATTACGCCGGGTTACGATAAAGTTTCTCTTCTATTACACAATATTAGTTCTTATGTCTCGGTAATAAGGCTGATACATATCAAAGGAAAATTAGGTTAAGTTTGGCGCAAATATTGTTGCGTTCGATTGATTTTTTATGAAGGTGGCTCTCGTCAATATAAATAACTCGCGTAATAAAAATAACTAATATAGGATACTACTCCGGGTACTAGAGAACCTGAATAAGCCCAACTATTATCGGTTCTGGCTGTATGGTATCTAATAGTCATGAGTAAAGCTAAGCAAAAAAAAAAAAGGTTTGTTGGGAAAACTTACTTGAATCATTTGCAAAATAAAACATTCTTTTTAATAGATACATATACCTATACTTCGAAATATGAACTACTAAGCGACCCGATTGGTATGCGATTTTATAATGCGTCAATCAATTTCTATTTGAGAAAAGACGATACCCCTGAGCATTAAATGTTATTTGCAGTTAGCGAACAAGCCACGGAACAGTTGTAATCCAAGTGCAAAATAGCGTTGCATTTGTAAAGACACGGCTGCGTTTCCGGCTGCGTCTAGGCAGGAAATAAGCGGGTCCACGAGAAACGCTTTTGTCTTTGGTGCTGCAGCCGCTACTTTAGTTAATATCCGTCGGGAGATGTTGGCGAAACGACTACACCACTGCGAGCGACGTTTGCTTTTATCTTTATCTACTCGACGACACAAAAGGATGTTTGTAAATACATTGGGAAAACGACATCGACTGCAGAGAATTGAGAATTCAGAACCGAATTGATGTTTAATTTTGGATAAAAAACATATTATTTTAACTTAATTGTGAAGTAAAGCTGCCACTTCTAAATAACATGTAACTTCAAATTATAAGTAAGAAAGTATTAAGTTTTAAGGGCAACTGAATTTTTTTTTAAGTTAAATGTATTAATTAGCCTTTTTAATTATTTTATTTTTACTTGCGATATGTTGTGAAGTTGAGCACTCAAATATTTAACAAAACGGTATCTTAATTTTTATGTATTCTATTTCTTTTCTATTACCTATCCCTTTTTTCCATCTTTTTTGTCAAGCATAGACACATGATGTATCGATCCTTTGATGCATTCCGTAAAAAACAAAGCAGTTAAATGTGTCAGGTATCAACATATGAAGTGCAGAAATCGGAGCCCTACCTGGTTGCTAAAGGGCCCAGCTGGGAAGCCGAATACGGACAGTCATGTAAATAGGCATGGCTCCTTTCCTTGTATTACCCTTAACACAAGCAAAGTGTTCGCTATTTTGGTATTAAAAAGATAGGCTCAAACCGCTCCTAGCTTGTCTTTACACGTCAACGGAGTTCATGTCGAAGTTTACTTACTTAGACGTTTTATATTTGCGCACGTACAGTTAGCAGTTAAAAAAGAAGTGTATTTGATTTGATCACAGCAAATAATATATCTACTATGTTCTTTAATGCTGGACACCAAGTTTGAACACCGAATAGGTGTGATACATAACACATAATACACAATATTTATGGTAACTATCTTACCATTCGGAAAAGGTTTTTTATACAGGAAAAAAATTAACACAACAAAATAGAATATTCAGTGCAACTGAATCACCAGTGCCTGATAGAGAAGACTAGAAAGAAAGAATTGATGATGTCATATATAATATATTATAGCCTAAAAATATCATAATCATAATGACTATATAATAAAGATTAAATAATAGTTATTCAACTAAAACTTGCATTAAATTTAAATAGCCCATTTAAATAAAGGACTGTCCCTTAGTTATTAGTAAAAGAAAGTAAAGTTTAGAATAGGTCCAGCAGTTCCAGAGGCTACCTCTGTATAATTGTAGTTATGTAATGGGGGGCAAAATACGCACCAAGGAGTGCGAATTCTCTGCGACCACTCTGACAAGAGTGTGTGACTTGATATATGTATCAGTGGAAGAGAACATAAAATTGCTTATTCGGATGAGTAAAAATAATAACATAAATTCGTTGAATGGAAGAAAAATAATATACTAGAATTAATAACCGATAAGAATAATTGGTACGTTATCAGGTTGGTAATAGTAAAAAAACGTAAAAACGCTCGTTTTGCCTTGCATTGATAACTGTGTGTATAGTAACGTCATTGTGTCGCGTTTATCGCTTGACCTAATATGGGTGAGACCGAAAGTAGATAGCAAAAACAAAATTATATTAGAAAAAAGAATAAAAAGAATTAAGACAAAGGTGAAAAGAAAGTATTGTAATTAAGGTATAATGGGCGTAAGTTAAGGTATAAGGTAAGAACAATATTTATTATACTTCAGATGAAATTAGAAGCCAGCCAAGAAAGGATTTATGACAAATAACATTTTAAGGGGTATTTTAACTTTACATATTCATACAAAAGTTAAATATGATCGGAGGAGAAGCCGTGAGAAACCAACTAGTATCTACATACTATACAGCTAAAAATATAATAAGACAAAATATTTTTGTTGCAAAACATAAACTTTGATTTACTATTTACAAATTTAGTTTGTATAACATTGAACTTCTGGAAGATATTCCCTAAATAATCTTTAAAATTGCTGCATATGGCAAACCCCATTGTATTATTTAGATGAGGTTAGCAGAATACCATAATTTAACCAAATTTTCGTGAATCTTTCCAATTTAATTAAAAAACCTCGTGTTGTAGCATATGCCATACCTAAGGTTCCCATCCCAATAACAGAGGCATGATCAAATCTTCACATGTCAGAATCGTGAAGTTTAAATGACATATTATTATCGTGGTGTAGATGCCAAGAATTTCTTTGTCTCGTAAGTATGTCAAGTGCATAGTTGTGCATCGTGGTGAATCACTGCATATGCAGTTTGCATGTCCTTTGCTAAAACACTATACGGAAAAGTTCAACAATAGATTGTAATAACACATTACATTGCAACGTCATTGAATAATATTCTTTGTTTACTCAATTATCTCCGTATATGGGACTGAAAGTCGACATAGGTACCACGAACTCCTTTGTCTTTGCAATGTTTTCTTTTAATTACAAACAAAGGCCTTTTACTTTTAAAACTTTCTGTGTTTGTGTGGCACACATTTCTTAAATCAATTATTATAATGACAGATTCGTCATATTCATCATTGTTAACACAGCCAACAGGCGCCCACTGATAGATAGATATAGGCCACCAGAAACTAAAGTGTGAAATATAATCTCATGGGAGCTTATTATCGGGATAAAAAAATGACCAATGTTTTAATCGATTATCTGTGTGACAAGTTCATCGTTTCGCGTCATTGGATGTTATTATTCAACATACACGTTCACGAACTTTTGCATTTTATAATACCTACGAAAATTTTAGAGAAATGTTTTTGCTTGTTAACCAAGCTCTTTTATGGTTATATGGTAAACCTTAATTACTTTGTAATGATGATTATCCTTAAGTCAATTTGGTCCTTTAACGACACTAAAAATTACAGTAAAAAGCATAAATAAAAAACCACTTTTAAAAAAAAAGAACAGCTTAAAACCTTACCTAAACGTGCCTAAACCGAAGTTAATAACTGCAACGTTAAATGCAAAACAATTGCATCGGAGTATGCATTTCTTAACGAGTGACATTGGGCGGTTGACTGCAGTGGCCTTATGTTATCCGAGACCGACCTCGGCGGATCGTGATTACATGTATTGAAGTGTGTAACATGGGTAGTAGCTACATCACATAGTTACCTGGTTGAATATTGTTATTATTTTATCTAGATTTACTAAGATCTGTATCTACATACATATTAAAAAATTATGTCGCTGACCGCTTTTGATTTTTCTCCGAACTTCTAAATAACCTAACGGATTTGTATACAGTTTGTCAATAATAATAATCGAGGAAGGTTTGGGTATATAATTTGGAAGGTTGGGGCGGGTCGAGAGATGATCTAGCTTAATGTAAAATATTGGATAATATTACTGCTAGATGGTTTATGTGAACAGCAACGTGTTTGGTTGCGCCCACATCTGTGTATTGTTACCAATCCATCTTATAAAAACTACATATTTCTCCTTTTAAACTCATATTTATATAATAAATGTTATGAGATTGACATCCTCATACTGTCTACATTGAAATTGACTATAAAATGCTTCATTATCACAGCGGGAACATCCTACATTGTATTCATAAATATGGATAACACAAAATCATATATATATTTAAGTAAAAGATCGTGTAATGTAAGTTTATTTAAGAATAGATATTTTCATGAAATTTTTTGTAATTTATAATTTACATTTTGTAAAAAAAAAAGTTAATATAAACTTATCTATAATATAAAAATGAATACCTAAATGTGTTGCTAAGCGCAAAACTCGAGAACGGCTGGGCCGATTTTAATTCTGTCTTTACTCATGGATAGAGGGATAATCGGGGAAGGTTTTTACGTAAAAAAAAAAACGAGTCGCTAGTTATGACTAAATATAAACACTCCTGACGAGAATTATCTCAAATGTTTATTTTGTACACTTACGACTATTTCTCTTAAGGTGGCCATTACGCTTTGACGATCACAATCGCCCCTTTGACTTTAGCAATTGTTTTAAATGACCTCATATGGAAATTTAACGGAGTTTACTGAGAAATCTGTATTGAATAACGCAATGTGTAACGTGCCCAATACATGCGCTTTCTATAATAAGGTCCAAAGCAAATATACTTTGACAATATAGGTACAAAAAATTGTTATTCCTCATTATTGCAATGATTTATTTATTATTATGGTTTTGATAATTATTTATGATATACTGACTTATTGCTTGTGTCACAAATTGCAAAAGCTATACGAGGGTTTTGGTCGGATTCAACCCTTTAGAATTTGCTATTCTAACAAGTGCTTTATTTATATTGTTTCTTGCTATTCTAACAAGAAACAATATAAATAAAGCAGTAAGCGATTCTTCTACGAATCTACGCTATAACGAATATTATAATTAATTAATTATTAAATGTTATTTCAAACGAATGGATAAAGAAAAATAAAATCGCGAACCTGTGTCCAGACATAATAAAGAAAGCTCGGTAAAGGGTTATCGCCTATTGTGCTCGAACATTCGATTTGTGAGCTTAAAGATTTTCTAATAAAATACATGTTTTTATTTCTTCGACCACATTCGTCCTCCAAACCCATATTTCACCATTGACTTATGATGTATGGAAACACTTGAGTCCACATTGTTTAGTGGACAATGGGCATGCGGGCGCAAGGTTCGCGAGGTCATCGCCCCTCCCACAAATTACCCCCATCATCAAAGCCCTACCCGATAACATATTTTCCATTAAATTAATAACGATAATACCACACACAAACATATTTCTCTGTGTGCAAACAAGCCGCCTGCATTTTTTCTTGTCTGAGACTTTTACCCTAAATAAAAGACTATAATATTGCGAAGGATCGAACACAGTCGATATTTAAAATGCTTTTCGAATTAATTTTCAATATAGCTGCATGTTATATTTTAACACTGAAAATTAATTATAACATTTGCAATTTTAACAAACGCCAGTTTTATTTAACTAATCTTCAGCCGTCCAAAGAAAAATTCAATACTTCGCTTAGCTCTTTAGGATTAGGTTCAAATTAAAATGTATAAACAAAGACCAATATTATCTGTATTTTTCTTTTTATATTTTTTATGCTAAGTTGGTTGTATACGCTTCAAAAATTCGAGAATGGTTAGACCGATTTTAATTCGGTTTTCACATATGGAAAGAGGGATACTCTGAGATATAAGAACTTCACAGGAACGGGTCGCTAGTTAAATAGTTAATTAAAAAAACGATTTAATGACGACATCCACTTCTCAGACGTACTTGTAAACCATCCATTTAATATGGTAATAAGTTATTGGTAATTATCATTATTACCATAATGGTTTAAAAGCTGGTAGGTTGGTTACAACAGTATACGGGCGAACGGAACTTCTAAATATGATAAATTCACGCTATAAACTAGCTAATACATATTTGCGGTCCGCGACGCTACTTTATAGAGGTTTATTATCACCGCGTGCATTAACATTAATTAACATTTCCGATGGCGGTTATAAAGCTGAAGTACTTCACTTTATGGGGATTTGTTAAGAGCAGAAGTTCCATTACAGGCTCGTGTCGGGTACGTTACTATGCCATAAGACGTCTGAACTTCTATATAGATGGAATTAAGTGGCATGGTATACATTTCTTATTCTTATTGTACTGTTTATTTTTTTATGACGCAAAACTGTTTAAATTATATTCTGCCATTTTATCAAATTAAATTTAATCATGTAAAAATTACAATAATATTATTTCGAATTATATAGAGCTGCAATCGGTTTCGGGGAACTCCCCTTTTTATATGGGCGTTTAAAATTTTAAATTATGCTAATTTTACTACATTCTAGCATTTTGACTAGCGATATTCCGATCTCGCACTGTTAAAGAATTAGTTTTATATTATGCCGGTACATAAATAAACAAAAAAACGTAATGCTAAGAATCGCTGAATGATTTTTGGCACGTCTTTTACGTATGGACATTTTTTATGGAGGTTGACAATATTAGTAGTTGATAATGATATAATGCAAACTTGACTCCTCAGCAAGTTGATTTTATTTATTTATATTTTTTTATTAACATATAATGATAAAATAGTAATAACATAGAAAAACTAACGGAAATATGCAAATAAGAAATGTTTTAATTGTGTGGAAGTTGTATTGGTTCAAATATTTTCACTCCCTTTGATGGTCTTCTTACTTACACATTTCCGTGAGCCTAATTTAAACTTCAAAAACATTCCCAGTATTAGTTTCTCTATGTGGCCCCGTCTGTGGCATGTATTTTATTTTTTGTCATCTTTTCACTAGCATCTTTCATCGTCCTTTCTTCTTCTAGCCATCGTGATTTTTTTTTTCTCTTCATACAAAAACGTCTGCACAACTTTGAACATAGAACTCTGAATGTCATCTCCTTGATTTCTCTAGAAGTCTAGACGATACATTTTTCTGGATCGTGTGGCAGATGGTGACGGACATCAAACACGTCCAGATTATTATGCAGAGCACCTTAGACCGCGCGTATGTATAGTGTGCGTGTGTGTCCCACGCTTTTCGTTTATAATACGGAGGTGAACGGCCCGCTTTAT
Organism: Synanthedon andrenaeformis; assembly: GCA_936446665.2. NCBI lineage: Eukaryota > Metazoa > Arthropoda > Insecta > Lepidoptera > Sesiidae > Synanthedon > Synanthedon andrenaeformis. The sequence continues at coordinate 1,925,973 of OW387781.2, read as the reverse complement.
TTCGTTACGACTGCGTTACGTGCCCGAAGACGAGTTTAATGATATTTCTGAGGATAAAATTATACTTAAATCCGCTCACAATGAGGCTAAAATCGTCTTAGAATTTTCGTCGTGATTTTTTTAATACCCAACCGTTAAGTTTAGTAGCGCATCGTTGTTTACTTTTCAGCATTTTTGATGATTTCAAAAAATCTGTTGCAATTTTCAAGGTTGCAATTTGCAATTTTCAAGGTTGCAATTTGCAATATTCTTTTCTATAGACGAATGAAGACTTATGACTCACTTATATACATTTTTTTCGTAAATTATACGAGCGAAAACTATATATGTTATATAGATTTTTCTTTCTGCACGCATATTTAGTTCGGTGCTTGTTGCGATTTGAACTGCAATTTTCATTAATTATTTTTCCGACGAGTAAAATATAAAGTAGGCTTTGCGAAATTAAGAAACCTCTACCTGGGAATTTTTTATTTACTTTTGAAACTTTTCAATCTGAGTAAGAATGTATTTTGTTGCTTGATAATCATTAAAATGGTAAGTTATAATTAGATAAGTTAACGCAATTCTGCATTAACTTTAAAAGTAACGTATATTTACTTTTTAAAACAACATAATATCTGATTTTTTTATATCTCTTTATCGACGGTTAAAATACAAATTTTAATATATAAATATAAAATATATACTTTAAAAAAGGTAACGGCATTTGTCTGTTCCGTTTAGGATGGAAAGTTCGAACTCTGGAGAAGAAGGCTTTTTTACTTTTCACGCGTGCGAAGGCGCGAGACGAGAAGAACTAAGGCCAACAACAATATAGTTTTACTATAGTCCCAATAGTAGGTACATTACGACTTCCAGTGTTGGTTTATTGCTGTGCTGCGGTAATAAGTGTGCAGGTAAAACAATATTAGCATTTCATAAGTAATTGTAAATATTTTACGAGCGGGTAGAAACAATTTTCTTACAATACATTTATTGGTGAGTTAACAAGCCCTATAGATGTGTTTACTTCGCTAGTTACAAGTATTGGCGCGATAGGCCGTGGTCACAGTGGCGTTTTAATTACATTATGATTTGTTGGCCGTAAAATTCTAACAAACATTTCATAAAGGCCAATATAACTATGAAATCGAACCTTTCAATAGTCGCCGCCTCTTATGTTACCGATCGACTATTATATCATGTTATATTACCTAAGCAAAAACAAGATAACTTTTTATTTAAGAAATAAATAACTACTAATTAACTGTTAATTAATAATTGCTTCTTAAGAACCAATAGGAAGCTTGATTAGATGAGAAACCTGTATCAGTTTTTTGCACAGGTGACAAAATGTCTGACAAATAAAATTCCAAGAATTTATTTTAATTTTTTTTTTCAAGGTCGACAAACATACTGATGGTCCAGTTGATGGTAGATGGCTACCGTCGCCTATCAAGCAATGCCTGTTGCAAGTGCGCTGTAACATTTTGTGCAACGATATTAGCGTAATGCATTGGTTTATTTATTTTCAAGTAATATCTAGTAATAATAATATTAAAAGTGAAAGGAGTTTCAAAAGCTACTTGCATTATGAGGAATTGCAAGTTGAAAGCTTATTCAAGTCATAATACCTATAGATCTAATTTACTTAAAAGGCATATGAAAAGGAGGCAAAATTATGTTTTTTATTAATGAAATATAAATACTACAATATTTTATACTTAAATTTAGGTAAAATTTTAAAAGGATAAAACTTGGCTTACAGATAGTCCATGTCGTATTAAAGTTATTCCTCGAGGAATTTGCGAGTAACAACTAAAATATATGGTTTAACACTAAAATCGCTATCACTTAAATTTTGCATTGGATTCACTCTTGTTTTATAAAATTTTGGCCGCCTAGTGAACTCCGATATTCCTCGTCTACGCCTGAAGCTTCTTATTTCGCCGATTTCATTACGAAACGTACGTATTATATTGTCATCAAAATTATCCATCACAATCCAATCACAAAGCAAATATTTTCATTAATACACAAGCAAGACTGAGACTGACATAAGCTGACACAAATCAGGTGTTAAATGACCGCCATCTTGTTATTTAACCGTGCTAAACAAGGGTCCACCGCTACTTAATTTGACAGTTCATTAAGACATTGCTAAGCAACAAATTAAAGTTAAGCAACGTTTATAAGTAAAAATTTTTCTTAAGTGGTTCCTAAGTATTCCTTAAAATTTAAGTAACGTTTATAGGTAAGGCTGTATATGTATAGTGTACGTTAGCTATGTGAACCCAAATGCCCTCTGTTTAGTGGTTGTTGGGGGCACGTACCTTTGGGTAAACCAGTTGGGCTGGCGCGAATGAGAAATACCTACATCATTGCCGACTCAGAAACCGGGTCGCGGATCTTAGTACCTACATAAAACGTGTTTTTTGAATGCACCGCACCACACATTGATTGCACGACTTATTTACTAACAAACCACTATCATTTCAAACTTACTTTAACCACACCTCTGTGAAAATTACTTAAACGTGTTTCTTTATTTTTATCCAAATTGCTCCCAGTTCGGGACTTGTCTAAACTATAATGTATTATAGCGTCCGTGATTAATTTACTTTAGAATTATATTTAGTATATAGAGCGACATTACATTAGATAGGAAGTCTCTTTTAAAAGATAGGCACCCACGTCGTCTTGCCAAAGTGGCTTATCGTGGATAAGACACCCTACCCTTATTGGGATGTCTTATGTTTGAGTCTTCACTATGAACAAACCTGTGACTTATCTGCTTTTATCACCGAGCAAAGATTTTTTAAAAGTAAAAATCACGTAAAAGCATGATAGTAAATAAAACATTTAGTATTTTTATTATTATACAAATTATGTTGCTGCTGAGAGATGAGCATTAGTTAAAATTAGTTAGTGTCACCAAAAGCTATCCGTAAAATGATTCGACGTTCGCTGCGGAAATTGGGCGTAGGGTACGCTGAGATTGCTTTTAAATCGCGTTATGCGCTGCATCGTGCAGCGAGAGGTAGGCGGGTGACGCGATGCGATGCAGCGTGAGCGTACCCACCGACCTGTCACCGATAACTAATTATTTTGTTCAATTTAAGCGGAGATTAAATCGTACGAACGTCCAAGCCGACCTGTAACTGTTGGATCTCTAATTTTAAACTGTACTGTACCAGTGACATTTAAATTACAAAAAAAAGGTAGATACTAACGTGATTAATACATTTATTCACTGCCGTCTGGGCGACCAGTGTTTTTGTGATGTCTTACTTATTCGTGATTTGCGTATTACGAATAAGAAAACAATAATTAGCTGTCATTGTTAAAAAAAAACTAATTTTAACAATTTAATTTGTTCTCAGTACCTGCAGGACCTGCACACATTCTGCGTAGATCAATCAATGACATTATTCAAAAAAGGGAATTATAACAAGAAGACTCACAATTATAACTATGTACCTACACATTCGAAATAATACATAAAAAACATAAAAATTCATTAAAAAATATCTGTAAGTACATACATATACACAAAAAATGAAAATCTCATCTATATTTAATACATAATTTGTAACTAATTAAAAATTTGCTAAACTTTCGCTTTTTTATTTATATTATGTGAACTAAATAATGCCAATGATGAGGGATGTTAAAGCAACATTCCTGACGAAAATAGACAAATAGGTACCATATCAAATCAAAAGTTTTACTCAAATTGTAATTGTATTTTTGGCTGTAAGAATAAATCGTTAAAGTCCTTCCTACAATTCATAGAAGAACTTAGGAAAGAAATCAACAAAAAAAATTACAGCTAAAACAAAGTAGGTATAAATATTTCTCCAATAGTCTAAAGAACAACAATGGACGAAACGTAACTTGACATTTACAATGCGCTTTCCAAAGGGATCTCAGAACGATTGTTAATAGTTGTAATGGGCAAAAAATACTAAAGGTAGGTTACAAAGCCAAAAAACATCACAAAAAGTCCCTCGTATGTACACGAGGGATTTCATCAATAAAAAAAAATACAAAAATCAATAAAAACAACCCCCCGTTTCACATTTGATAAGAAATCGACGGCGTAAAAACCTAGCTGAACTTTCAATATAATTTAGTATTATCTACAATATTGTAGAGTAAAAAATGAGTTGTTATCTCTAATATAATAGATGTATTGAAAAGTGACACTGAAAATTTTTTAAAACATTTTCAGGTAGGTATAGAGAAAAAATAGATTACGAAAACCAAACGAAAGACGAATCGACTCAAGCTGTCGATGTGAAAACTTGAGTCACTTGTTTATTTTTCGAGTTGTAAAGCTACGTATGTCATAAATTTCATCAAGTATCATTAATTATTACCATTTTTTTTAATTCCTTATTATTTATTTCTTAGTATCAAACATATTGGCTATGGTAACTTATTGACTTAAAATGACAAACTCTTACGCGTCGAATGAGAGAATTGAACAATATGTTAATATGAACTCTCCCAACTTGTAATATAAACGTTTCCATAAACAGAAATCATGTTTTATCTTTAAGCAGAAATTATTAAACGATCACATTGTCTATCTTGACATATTGGCTAACGATTTAACGAGAGATGTCTAAAAAATGAAACTTTTTCCTATGTAACCATTAAAGAATCACAACTGCTGCCATACAAAGTAACAATGAATATTGATGCAGGAATATTTATATGAAAGGTGGTAGTAGTTAGCGTTAGACAAATATGGATGGTCGAGAGCCATGCAATAGATGAAGTGGATGGATAATACCGGAAGGCTAAACACAAGGTGCCATAAACACCTGCCTGCGTCTAGCTAGAAGACCTTTATTTTATAGATTAACTTAAGTAACGAGTGTAGAATTACATTCTTAATGGTCGCATTATAATTGTAGATATTATTAAGCATTCTCTATGTCTTGTTGAAACAAGTTATTGCGCGTTGATCACGGAAATTGTAAATTTTATCTAACTTTATATAGAAAATACCTTAAGCGATAGTTACATTGTATTATTATATATTTTTGGGTAAATGTACATTGATGATAGTTGGCTCTGTCACCTATTAGGTATAAGTAAACACAAGCAAAACAGAGGAAATGCAAGTGCTGCCGACAGTGATAAATACAATACAAGAAATGTAGAGAGAATAGGCCCCGAACCACCGAAACAAAACAACACACACACACACACACTGTTATAGGTATCATGGTGGTCTTTTACGAGGGGAGTGGTGACTGCCATCAGAATGACTGCCTATTTAATGATTGCGAAACGTGGTGTGCCTTGCCAATACGTGATTAGTCGGTTTGATTTCGTTAATTTTTTTACTTGATATAGAAAATGGAATATTTGAATATATTCCCAACCATTGTCAACTTAAAAAGCAACCTTAAAAGAATAATAAATTAAAAATTAAAATAAACGTTATTACCTCAGGTAATAAGTAAAAAATACAAAGTGAAATAGAACTTTGTAATAGAAGATATTCTTTTCATATTTAATTACCTTGGAAGCGTAACATTATTTCAAACATTTCAGTGCCAATTAATGAAAGGAAGCGAGCAAAACTTAATTAATAATTACGTTCAATTAATTGATGACGAAACGGTATTTGCGATAGTGTTAATAAGTCATGTTTTCGCAAAACTTTACATTAGTTCCTCGGTAACGCGGATTTTCATGGAAAATAATCTTGACACATTAATAGATAGGAAACTTGAATTATGATGTATTAAGTAAAAACCATTACGCTTAGAACGCAAGACACTGGTGCAGCTAATAAAAATATTAATTAATACAATGTTTGCGTAATAACTATTGATAACATATATGAATTGCGTGACTCAGATACACCTATCAGTGTCTGAGTTATTGACACAGAATTAGAAATTAACATTAATAATAGCTCACGTGTAGATAGCTAAACTTGAAATAGAAGTGAAGATGAACCTGTTCACTTACTTACATTACAGCACAGAGTAAAGTCAACAGTTGTATATAAAGCATCAGTTTTACAATTTATTTGTTGCAATGTGGTTAAAATTTAAAAAGGATCTCTTCTTTCTTTCTCTCCACATAAACATGAATAGGTGACTCGACTGAAGGGCGACGACCATTGTTGAAATCTGTCGGAAACTTAAAACTTTTTTTCGAACAACCTAACCCTCATCGTTTTTTGTGGGTTGGGTACCCCAAAAAAGCGCCAAAATTGTAACTTTGGCATTGCTTACCGAGAATAACTTAGGATATGATGTTGAATAACGGATTACGAGTCTCCGTTTCGCGGTTCCCACAAGCATGCATGGTGTTTTAGGGCCGAGGTCGGGATAATCACCTCGGTCGATGGCGTAACATAACTTCTCATCGCCCGGCGGCACTGCGGTCAGCTTCTCGCTGGGCTCAATACACTGCACATCCGTGGCATGGTTCACACACAACACAACACGATAAGGGCACACCGTCGACACGATCGAGTCGTCACAACACAACACTAAGTCACTGTCAGTGTACGAGACGAGCGTCGCGCGCTATCGACGCCGATGCATTGGACGGCAGCAGTAGTGTGCGCTGCGGTCCCGGGCGCGCAACAGCTGACGGGAGGCGCAGTCCCCTTCCCCCTCGCTTCCCGCGCCCATCCCCTCCCCTCCTGCACAAACGCACACAAACACACACGGACCCTCCCGCCCCGCAAGCCGCGCGCGCAGCCAAGCCGGTGCGTGCGACTCACCCCCCGCCTCAGCCCTCACCACCACCTCTAATCCATTATTTACGGACGGCCGACCGGTTTCAGGCGCGTTCGTTCTGCATGCCGCTTCACGATCGTTCAAATTTAATGCCCTTCCTATGTCCGGTCTCTAATGCGATAAGATTATGGGCGGCGAGGATCCACCGACTCCAGTGATTGAAATTGTAAACATTTCGCGTAGAAAAGTAAACAAAGGAATTAAGTTTTTTTTTTAAGGCCGAAAGACTGCAGGTGAACGAACCGAACCACGGACGCATCGACTGATACTGAAGCACTAAAACGTTCATAATGCCAGCCACTGATAGGTACGTCGACGGCAATAAAAATAAAAAGCCATTTCACATGAGTTCAAAGGAAAATGTTTTATCTGAAGACTACACACAGCTAACGCCTGACGCGATGACATGTCGGTGATGACGTCCAGATACTGTCAAAATATTCCTACACATAAAAACTTTCACGGTTGACCCCCTCTCGCAGCCTCACTTTATCTCAACATTTATCTCATTTCCGTGGAAACAACTTAAAAAGTTATGCCTTATCTTCTTTCTGAGAACTCATAACGTGTCCAAGAAATCCATCGAATATATGCTCAAGTACTTAGTAATATATTTTTGGATAATACCTATGCAATGCAATGCAGGTTTACTCGTAAATGGCATAAAAGCCTACGAAGTAGTAAATCATATTAAACAAAACTACTAATTTTCTCTCTTTTCAATGAGGATAAATAATCGTAATGGTTGCATGATAAATTGTCATACGAAATCTTGCTTGAATTTTCTCACATACTAGTTTGTTAAAAATTTATAAGAAATCCTATAAAGGGAATATGAGGTGTAAATAAAAACGACGCGGGGGTGCAGTACAAGTTGACGTATCAGTAATTGGAGCACCAAAACACGTAGACCACCGCGTCGCCTTCGAGTCGATACCGCCCCGCATTGATGATATTGCGAAGTACGGATTCTAATATAGGACATTAGATACTGTAAAAAGTTGTCGAGAAACTCATGCAGCACGGATGGGGGTCCGGCACAGCCGCAGGGTATGCTGCAGTGTTTCATTACACAGTTCCCGGTAATATTAGCTTCACTTGAGTGGATACCGAGATGCTCCGGGATCCACTTTCGGCGGACAACTATAGAAATCACGTAGTTCGCGGAACTTTGTTACCTGTGTTTCGACGGCAGGCAGCGCAACCGCGCCAAGGTGAACGCTCGGGCCAAGGACGGTCCGGGAGGCGGGGAGGAGACCCGCCGCTCCCCTCGCACACCCTTCTCCCCAGTCCCCAATGCCCGAGTAACGTTGAATCTTTCGAGACGAGCGGTGCACCAAGTCCAATAAAAAAAGGAGCCACGACGGAACAAAATAAATAGACAACGTTTTGATGTAAGAAAAAAGAATTCATACGGGCGGGGTTCTTGGATTCGAAATTTCGTTTGGTTCGCTGTCTAATGGATATACGCAGCAAATGATGTGCAGTTTGCACGACACCTGCGCCTACGCAGACAGGTCACGCACCCAGACCGCGCGTTTCTTTCTATGATGTAATAGATAGCCAATAAAAAACAGCTAACGGAAGAGGTGTGGAACCGGCTATACCGTCAACGGACCAGTAATCAGCTAGCACAAAACGTTGTTTTAAAATTATGTACACAGTTATAGAGTTGCTGGAACACAACGCATATTTATATTCCCGCGCGTTGGCCATCTCCGTTTCAATTATTCATGTGTCTATGTACCTATCTCTTTTCTTATTCTAAAAGCGGAGAATTTGAATTAAGTTTTTATCCGAGAATCGAAGAAAGGAATGATGGACCTCTTCCTATATGTCTTGTAGATGAGACTAGTTCAGGAGCACGTTATTGTAATAACTTCCCAGACAGAAAAAGTGGTGTCTGATAACTTGTAGCATTAAACTCTATAGAGGATGCACATTATGTTTTATCGGGCATCTCTAGGCAATAATTAAAACCGAACAGATTCCAAGTATCGATCTCCTCTATTGCAAGTTTATGCGAGACTACTTTCCAAGTAGGGCTTCCGCTGCTTTGATCGATGATAGATTCATCTATAATATATAAAAAAATGAATCCCTAAATGTGTTGCTAAGCGCAAAACTCGAGAACGCCTGGGCCGATTTTAATTCTGTCTTCACTCATGGATAGAGGGATAATCAGGGAAGGTTTTTACGTAAAAAAAAAATGCACCCCGGGCGAAGCCGGGAGCGAGCTAGTTTCCGATAAATCGATTCCCGCAAAGACAATAGATGACCACAGTCCAGTCAATTACCATGTTACATCATCGTTCATAAATAGTCTCTCCTGAAGTTAGTACTCAGGCGTGCATGGAACCGTAACGCTCTACTGCTCTAACCAGAACGCATCATGGACGAGAGGAAAAAGGACAAGACATTGTTACAGTTAAGCAGGAACTCTATTTATATGCAAATATAACCTCGGAGTCGACACCTGTTTGCGTATTCTCGGCGCTTGCCGCGTTGGTTTGTGGCAACACTGTATCTCTTGTACGTATCCTTTGATTACGAAACACAAATATATTTTTGCGCACTTTAATCGCATAAAAACACAAAACTCGACCTTATTCAAGGTTACCGATTAATAATCACTCATCTGCAAGAAAAACCTAACGTGTGAGGATTCTGCGTTTTCGTTTGTTTTTGTTTTTGTTCCCACTTTTTACTTTTACTGTGAGATGTTTTATACTTCACAATGTGGTAGTAATTTATGAAAAGTAATTTATCATTTTATTGATATATTTTTAAATAAGGAGTCTAAGTCAATGGAGTCAAAATAGAGTGATGTCAATGGAACATCTAGCAAAACTTATGGCATAAGCGCAGAAATACTCCCACTCGCTTATCACGGGAGATTGGGTTGGTCGTCGAACTGGGGCGCAATAAATGAGAGCTTAATTTTCGCAGGTTTATCTGCGAAGACAGTTATAGATAGATCTCACCAGTGCCTATGTGATAAGTGCATTAACTTTTGCGCCACATTGCTTGCATTAACTTTTGGGCCACATTGATTCGTTTGTAGAAATAAAAGTGTTAAATTGGAATTGAGAGATATTTTACGCAGAAGCCGTAGAAATTAATCTGCGAATGGTAAAAAAGCGCCTGTGTATTTTCTATTCGGCAAAGTTCCCTCGACGATGTCACATGTTTCAATTACTGTCATAATTCCACATTCTCCCCCAGACAGAGGTCAGTAAAGAGAAGATGTGGAGCGGGACAGTCTGGTTCATTTATCATACTTGGACACTGCGGGGCCCTGAGTGCGTTCCTGTGTACGTCCGCCTCAGATACGTCGCGTATCGCGTTGCTTTATTTTGTTTACAATGTGTTACTTCGTTCTCTGTTTGCGAATCAAGACTGTCAGCGGTAATTCATTTAGACTCCTTCACATAATACTAAGTACTCGTTGTTGTTAAGTAGAATGATATTGCTTGATTTAAAAGAAACGTAATTATTTTCTGTATCTCCATACAATGTATCCAATATTTGTCATATATATTTCCTTACTAAGATTATTTTAGCGAATTCTAAACATATTTTGAGGGAATATGGTGTGGAGACAGGTGGCTAATTTATACAAATGGCTGTTACTCGTATAATTATTATTTTACCGATGAAACTGCTTGGGACTGATGGCTGAGTATTTGTTTATTGTAGATAATATCTACACAAATATATTATATTTGTGTAGCAAATTGAAGTTACAACAGCAATTAGGAATGAGGTTACTCGGCAGTACTTCCTCGTAGGATATGCATTCCGTGCTGCATGTAGAATAGTTTTATTTTTTATTTATATATTTATTTAAATTTCAATCGCACAAAGCTGGGTACAAATGTTAGCTGCTTATAATGTAGCGAATGTAAATCTGAGTACATATTGCCACCTGAGCCGCTATCCGTCAGTCAGTGTTATCGTTGGATCGTATCGCCTTGCGGTGGCATCAGCCGGGAGTGCGACGAACGCTGTGTCCTTACTCGCCCTTTTGGACGATGCACCGTAACACACACGGTTCAATATTGCAGTAAACATTTTCGTGTAACTGTGTGTTTTCGCTTATAATAAAAAACAAGTCTACATTTATAATGGATTTTCGATGTTGGGAATGTAAACTAATGTTTGTCGTTCGAAAAATGTTGTCCTGTGTATCACTATGGAGGACATCGCAATGTTAACGACCGGCTCTTTATGACTTGTAATTATATTGAAAACCGCCAATTATTCATATTTCAATATTTTCCACTTTGAATCATTACACAGAACTTGAAAAACAACGTTTCGGACCGGTTAAAAATAAATAATAAATAAAAATTAATAAGTAAATCCTGAATATTAATACCTGTGTATTAATATTCAGGATTTACTTAATGAAAGCGCTCTCTTCTATGCAGTACTTTCTAATAGACGGAAATTTAATTCGCGCCCTGGCGTACAAGAGTCGGTTCAGAGTGCTTTTGCCCTCGTTCGACCTGTAACGCAATAACGAAATCCTGCACTTTGATGTTGGTAGCTAAACGCCGGATCGAGCGCCCGCAGTCATGCTTCCAGAGGGTGGAAAATCACCCCGCGGCGACTTTCTTCCGAGACGTCTCGTTCAATTCTCGAGTCACTGGAGAAGTCGAGCGTCGCGACGGAAGGCGGCGTTAAACTGGATCGCGACGCCTCGCCTCTGACCTACAAACGCCGTCGCTCTAGTCTCTCGTGAATATTTCGTACGGCACTCTTTATGGAATATTTATGCGACAGGGACTTCCATAGCGATTAGAACGCCGTTTCTTTGCAATATTGAGTGAGTTACTAGCTTATTTCACGCCCTTCATATGGGTGTTTGCATATTTAAAGATACTTACTCAACATTCGGGGTTGCATCGTATAGAATTCGCGAAGAGTTGGATTTATCTGATGGTTCTCGTTCCACGTGTCTTTTTTGTGTCGGGTTTGCGTTTGTGCCGAGCGCGAAGTGAATCGGCTTACTGTGATGAGGACGGAGCCGGTTCCGCCCACACACAGCGTTAATGTTAATTAAAACATCACGGGAAGCAAAAAGTGGCTAGGCGAAGTAAACGGCTTTTCTCGCGCATACATATCGTTGTGGAAGTAGGTACATCTGAATAGATTGATTGGCTTACGTTCAAAAGAGCAAATCGGGAAGTCGTCTAAATGGACGAGAGGAGTGCATGGCGGCGACAGTGTCAATTTTTCAATCAATCGGCCAGTGGTCCCGGCGTTTTTCAAGTCACATTGCATATATCAAATTTAAGCACAGACCACTAGCTATCTCAACTGTGAATTTAAGTAATGTTTTGTTAACCGTCAATCGTTCCATGAGGAAATTTTATCTACCAGAGACAGCGATAGTGTAATTTTAATAGACGTGACTATTGTAAAATTGAACATATAACAAACAGTATAGTATAAATAATTTCTTAATTTTTTTCAAATAGGCGTTTATGTAAGACCTATTTAAATAGGAAAAACAATCAAATTGTGGCTCTGTACATGTAGAATTGTAGATGTTAAATATGTAAGATGAAAGAGAATTCAACTCCACGAGTAATAAATAGTAATTCAATTACCCACTCATTGTTTTAGTAATGTAACATCACGTCGAATATATATGAACTAATGTTTCAGATTATTAATTTTATAAACACAGACACCTTATCGTTTGTCGATTAAGCACGTTTCTTTTAAAATTAAATTACTTAGCATTTCTCGTGAGTTTTGTTACACGAACTCTTTCTTATACTTTTAAACATATTTCGTCGGTTAGGTATACACAAAATTGTATAGCAATTTACTACCTTTTTGGGTTTTCGGTGAAAATATATTAAATGCATTACCGTAGGAAACAGTTTGCAAGTACAAGCGAAAAGTGTTGAAAACGTGAATCGTCCTGTATAATTAAGATATTAACTAAAACGCGGAGAGATCTCCTTTGAGTAGGCTTTAATGAAAAGTTGAATATTTATGGGGATGCAAATTGGAGGCTCCTTCGGCGTGCCAGTTGTGAGGAACAAAACAAAGGGCGTTCATTAATCTGTCGAAATATTCTTGGCGACAGCAAAACTGCTAATTACTAATACTGTTTGAAGGAACGAGAACGTAATCGCATAAATGATATGAAATATGTGTAAGTACCGTGAGTTATTTCTTGAAAATGTAAAAGGAAAACACTTATAGCAGAGAATAATTCTAGACACGAAGGTATTAAATGGGTAGCAACCGTGTCTAAAATAGCTGGCGAGATCCGGAAGTGCACTCTCATCCAGTGTCCTATTTTCAACTGTGAATGCATCGCTAACTACCAACTCTGCACAATAGTTAGGTACACTTACAGCACACAGTTTAAACACTTATAAAATAACATTCCATAGTATATAATTAAAATATAGGTACCTTACCTATCATATTCAGATTTTATACGAAAAACTTGATGAAATCGTTTATAAATTAAGTTGGTTAAAAGCATTTGAATAATTTCCCTTCAATCAGGTCATAAGGCTTCACAGTCTTGACAATTTTTTATTAGAGTTTAATTGATGTATAGTTTTCTCTATATGCCTTTGCCTTAGTCATTTATTTCATTTGAATTTTCTCAATGATAAAATCAGAATTATTTAAATTAGTCATATAAAAATTGATAAAAAGCAAAGTAATAAAAGCTCAGCTTGATAGTTATAATATAGGTACTAGACTAAACACAATAATATATGCATATATAGGGTACAATAAATATATGTATATTAAAATAATACATAATATATTCTTGATGTAGACAATGTGTTGTCAATGGTTAAAACAAAACTGTGGTCCTTTGAATTAGACCATAAAAGTATAGTTGGCCTAAAATATATAAATAGAGCGAAATTGACTGAAACTATTGAAATATGTGTAGATGATAACAGTTACGAACAAGCGATTAACGAGCAGGAAATTTTTACCTATATAGTTTTTTTTAAAATAACAGTGATGAAATCAAATATGTAACATTAGGTCTCAAAATAAGTCCCTTTTTATTAATCTATACTAATATTATAAAGAGGAAAGATTTTTGTTTGTTTGAATTGAATAGGCTCCGAAACTACTGAACCGATTTTAAAAATTCTTTCACTGTTGGGAAGCTATATTATCAGGGAATAATCATAGGCTTTTTTAAAGTTACGTGGGCGAAGCAGCGTGCAACAACTAGTCATAAATAAAATATCTTGTTCAAGACAGCTAAGTTCATATCTATATAGTTATCTAACTAATAGTCCTCAGCGCGTCATATTACGCTTCTGATGTCATTTAAATGAGTAATCCTTCACTTGGTTCCTGCGACGGTAATGTTTAAATAAACACAAAAACAGCTGACGTTTCCTTTGCCGAAGGAGCCCTATTGAAAATTTATCCAATTATAAATATTTAAAGTAAACGCGGCTAACGTAATTCAATTCTCTCGGTGTAGTGTTTCTTATTGACTTATCCATTAGGATTTGTTCGTGCTCTGCACTAGTGTGTGTTCGAAATTAAAATGAATGTGTATGAAATTTAAGTGGAAATGAATTTAATAGACATTACTAGATAGATATTTAAGTACTATTCTAATAGAATCTAACTAATATTAAAAATGCGAAAGTTTGTGAGGACGGATGTAATTGATGTATGATGAATGGATATTTGTGACTATTATAAGCAACAACTGCTCAACGGATTTGGTTGAAATTTGGCACGCAGATAGTTTATTACCTGGATTGACATATAGGATACTTTTTATTCTGTAAAAATGCCAGGTACCCGAGGTTAAATTAATTTAACTTGTTTAAAATATAATGTGTATACTCGTATTACCTAACAGTATACGAGTCAATTCAAAACTAGATATATTACTTAATTAATTTGTAATAAGTACCTACTGTAGTTGTTTTGAACTGTGTAACTTAACTTAATTGTTTTGATGTGTTTATTTCGGAAATAAGTATTCAATTATTATTGGGTGTTGAGTACTTTTTGCGATGACCTGCATAAAGAATCCTTAAACACTGCTAGGGAACGTGGATTTATGCGAAAGCTCTCGCAATCGGCGATGGATCATTAAAATTTGAGCACCTCACAAATTAATGCCGTTGACGATTTACATATACTTTTTCTATTCCGTGTCCAATATGTAGGTATAGCACGTAGATGTGAATATTACCGAGACTTCCAGTTCGGTCTACAAATCCAGGTTTGATTTCTGGCAAGTTAATAGCATTTCGTCAAGATTACTGGATTTCGTTCCCAAGTCGATCTATGTTGTGGACTTTGAAGATTATTACTAATCCTATCCTTCCTTAATAGAAGGTTTAGATGTACGTAGTGTAAATAAAATAGATAATGTAAGTATTTACAAATTAAAAATAATAATATTTATACTAGATACAGTAGAACGTTTTATTAAATAGACAATAATAATTTAAAATTAACGCATAGATGTTATAAATGAAAACTATTGATCTCTAGGTGCCCTTTTATCTCCCCACAGTGTACCCGACAGTGTCTCTATGAGATAAATTAATGATAAGAACTTAGTTAGATACCAACATTGCCCACATTATTGAATTCAATAAATATTGCAATTACAATTTAATGGAAGTGGAACTTGGAATTAAGTGTAGACCTGATGTGGGATACGACATCTCGGATAATGTTAATGAAATTATAGTACCTTTTAGGCATAGCTATACCCATTCCCATTCTAACTTCTAAAAAAATATCATAGTCATATAATGTGATATTTGGAGAAGATATTTAGACGGATATATTAGGTATTTAATAATTATCAAATAAAATACGTTAGTTACCGTAAGGATTACATACGAATTATAATAGCACTTTGAAGTTATCGTAAATTAAAAATTATGCGCGAGAAATTTAATTCAAGCGGTTTCGCACCAAAGCGACGACGCTACGACGGGACTTGCCTCCCCACCACCCGCCGTCGTAAAAAAATTGCACCCGTGCAAAGCCGGGAGCGGGTCACTAGATCTATGTAAATCAATAAACTACTACCCTCTTTTGCATAAATTTTGCAATAACCAGAAAGTCCTTCCCTGTTGAAGAAAAATTTATATTGTTTTGTGATGATTCATTTAGTTACAGAATTTGCAGTATAAAATACACTGGAATTCATGAAGAAATTGTTAAATTCCTAAGCGTTATTTCAAAATGTATTACTATTCAAAAAGAGACAATCCCCGCTAGATTCAATCACAATAAATTACAATTCACAACTCGAATATCCGCTTCCGTTAAAATTCGCGTTCACGATCTACGACCCACGTATATTTGTCACAAGTTTTGTATGTGCACATAATATGCATATGTATATTATATGTAGTGTAGGTATTAATAGGTAACCGTAGTGACCATAGTATGTGTATTATAAGATAATAAGAAATTTGTTAACCATTGTAAGTTCACTTAAGGCCAAGTAGTTCATTAAACGCGTGTTAAATACAAAACATGTGTATTAAACAATCCCTTTAATTTATTTAAGATAAATAAATCAGATAGATACAGCTAACATCTTATATATAAATTGAAGCGTAGTAGATATAATTTATTCTTTTCACAAGAAAAATTTGACAGGTTTCTAGAAATAATTTTAATAAGTGTGGTAAAATCTGTATAAAAAATATTTAAATAAATCATTAAGCAATGAACTAGTATTTAAAAGTAATCTTTTTTTTTTTCATTTCTACTTTTTATATAATAGGTATAACATAAAAATATGATGTGTATAATAAATTCTTCCTACAGCGATTTAAGGGTGATTTATGCTGTCAATAAACGCTCTGTCCCTTGATCCAGCCGTCAAGAGAAAGCCTCTCGTGATGTTCGTGGCTTTTTGATTCGTTATAAAAAAATCGTTTATTAACTATTTCATATTCATACGTAATATATGTTTTTTTTTTTATGTAATACTTTTTCTGCCCAACTTGTTTGCTACCTATAATGGGCGGTTTGACTCCACAGGTTGCGGATACTTGGGGAACAATATTGGATAAATTTAAAATGCATAACAAAAAATTTAGTGTCAGCGATCGCCAGTCAGCAGTCGGCAGTTTGAGGAAGCGATCTTGTTCCCACGGATCTTCGTACTTACATTGCGCACTCGGTCGATTGAACACCACGGACATACATACCTGTGGACAAGTTATACATACTTAATTATACAATAATTATACGTTTGCAGTCATGACTGAACGCGTTAGATAGTTTTTACACGCAAACGGGTATCGATGACAATATTGAGCGAAATATGTCGTGTGAACATAAACCTGTATTTAGCAAAGGAATTTTGATTAGATAGAGATTATGAAATTTATCGAGCACAGAAGCTAGATTCATTTGGGGTCTTTGAATGGTGAAGACGCTCAAGAAAAAAATACTATTCAGAAAAACAATTATTGTTCTTACATATTTTTTGGGCTATTACTATTATAGGACAAATTCTAATGATTGGAATAATTATTTTACGTTTGTTATGAAAAAAGTAAAATTTTAAAATATTACATTTTCGCAGTTGGATCGGTTTTGTATGTAGATACCTAAGTACTACTTGCACGATCATTGCAGAGCCAGTTTAGTTAGTTTAAATTAAAAATCATCAATGGATAATATTATGTTATGTGTTTTCCGAAATCGAATCGACAGACTAAATGAAGAACAATTCCAATTTATAGCAATATAGAGTTCGTTGATTAGGCATATTAAGACAGTTTAAAAAATTATAATTGGAACTGCTTTTTAATTTCAATTTTTAATAAAAGCATAAAATTTGTCTTAATATAATTAATTTGAACGGCGTTTTAGTGGCTTTAGTTAGTGTTACATGCTTACATGTGCAGGAACAGAGCGCGTGGGCGGACGTAACAAACGTTGCATCCGTAGCCTAATGTGGACTCGAGACGTGTGCCGGCCTATTTCACTACTCACTCATTACTTTTACATTACTGTTTGGGAAACAAATTTAATGTCAATATTATGTTAATTTAAGGACAATTTCATTAATTCCTGCAGACTCGTATTATGAAATAATGCTGGAAAATTGTTGAGAATGGATTTTTAGTATTTTTTTAGTGGCTTCATAAATTTGGCAGCACGGCTGGCGACAGTGATCACCCCCTTACAGAAGATCATCGTGAAATAATAGCACGTGTGATGCTGTATTATCTTCCCTTATCTTTCATACTCGACCGAGAAATATTGCTCAAGAGGTGACCACAGTGAACATTTGAATTGTGCACACATTAGGATCCTAAAGAGAAACCCATTTACAGGGATATTAAGTAGAGTATTAAAGTAGATAACTAAAGTAATGAATTGACATTAGCTAGCGTTGTAACAAAAATTTTAATAGATAGTGAACAAGTGCACAGCCATGGCCCACGTGTTTCTAGCTCATCTGTTATTGTTCAACATTCCACGAATCCCGTTGAAAGCCCTCATTGTACCTTTGTTCTCAGTGTAAACAGCGCACGGCCGATGTTTGAAAATCCAATGATATTGAAGAGCAATCGCTGTGTAATTAAAAGCAGTCAAAACATTGTTCTATTATAGCATAGGGTGTGGGGTCACGGGCGAAACTAACTGAGGGATGAGCCCGTTGTGCTTGGTAATTTGGTACGAGAATTTTATTAGATTTCATAAAATTCTCATACGAAGACAAGCTTTATTTAATTTTGTCATTATTGAAAATTGCAAGTCTTTCATTAAAATCTATATCTACTAATATTATAAAGAGAGAGAGAGAGAGAGAGACAGAGAGAGAGAGAGAGAGAATTTTGTCTATCGGCAGCAACCACCCCCTTACATAATACCGCCGTGAAACAACAGCATGTGTGCTTTTGTGTTTCGGTTAGTGAATAAGGGATGCCAGACCCCATTACCTCATCCCTTCCTTGGCCCTAATTCTCTAACGCCATTTAGCGATTCCTTACTTCAAAACCACGTCAATCCCTTAAATTGTTACGACATCTGCTAAAAACTTATTCTCTATGACACTTTTACAAAACCGTGTGGAATGAACGCGACGTTAGCGTGGTTAGAACTGTCAAAAATACCACGCTTGACAACCACGCGGAATCGTTGTGATTTGATTGTGATTGGCGTTTTTGTGCGAAAAATCTTAAAAAAGGTAAGCAATAATCGTTTTTCATAGTAAACTACACACGATATTCTTACAAAGTAAGTATCTTATTTAATTGTGATTCTGTAAAAACTTGTGAGTGATAGTATTTTGGCACTTAGAGCAACGAATTATGTATTTAATTTTTAAATTTATAATTTATAAATTATATATTATAAATTTAATTTATAAATATAAATTATAAATTAAATATAATATAAATATAAATTATAAATTAAATATAATATAAATATAATATATAATATAAATATAAATTATAAATTTAATTAATAATAATAATAAGATTATAATTATTTAATTTTTTTTTAAATCCGCTAAAGATTAACTTCATTTCATTTCATTTCAATCGTAGTAATTGTATGTAAAACTTCTAACCTCCAATTTCTATCACTCCACAAACAAACGTTCAGAAATCGTCTTACCTTTTTTTGTAGTTGTGTATTAACGATTATGTCAAATAAATTTATTTTGAGAGCCATTCCTTTGAAATTTGTTTAAAATCATTAAGTACAACGTAAAATCAAGTTATTTTACCAATTGTGAATTAATTAAACAATTTTTAGGAAGTATTCTTTCATGAATACTTAATCGGGAGTTCAATTTCAGAACGTAAGTGTGACTTCGTATATGGTGCCATAGACAATTTGTCTTGGGACTTAGAGAATAGTGATGTCTCGATTCCTTACCGTGACAAGGTATAGGCAAGGCACGGTATTGACGTGGGTTTCGCGTGGTAAGATATAAGTGTGGAATCTCATTCGCCGTAGAGAATTAGGGCCCTTATCATATATTCATAATTCTTCTATGGTCGGCAGCACACTTGCAGCTTGACGATAGCCATATACCATCAAGTGGACCGTCAGCCACTTGTGAAATTCCACAAAACGTCTGTTCACTCAAGCAATACTCAAATATATGTGTTACACATTCTGTCACGAAAATTAATTGATCAAACTAAACACTTAGGATAATGTTAATCGAAATTTCAAAACGCCATGCAATCTTTCTATGCAGGCCCCAAGAGGGTCGTATCACAAAAGCGCATACCTACGACCTGCCAGCTGTTTGTACCTGAGCGTGTTTACAGACTCCTCTGTTTGCCGAGTCTCCCTCCACTTTTTCAAAGAGTAATCGATCCGCATGAAATTGATCCTTGCAATCCACGCAAGACTATTTTGAGCACGCACTAGCTTCACATCGCCAGATGTACTAACATATATCAAACCTTAACCTGATAAATCAATGTGTGGTAGGTACCTAAATTAAAATACAAAGTTGATTATACTACAATCCACATAATTTTGAATGAAGGTAATAAAAAATGAAATGCGGCACAATGTAGGCACCAACTAGTAGTCGCCAGTATAGCAATAGACACAAAGTTGATAATCGGTTGTCAAATAAATTTGATGTGGGATTGGGATGTGGAATTTATGCTCTAACTTATTTATATGCTCCCCAAAAAATTACTTAAATTTAATCTCAAATATTTAAGCTTCTAATATTAATTAAAATTTAAGTATATAAAAATATATATAAGTATATATAGTCCAGGGCCTGGACGATGCTAATAAAGCCTGGCTAATTGCTTGCCCCGGTCAAAATTCAGTGCAACTTCCAAATTTTCAGCGGAGCTGGGACGATATAGTCTGCAAATTATCATTTGATTCCCTGCTCAGCCAGTGCTGCACTACTAGTCCGGGCAAGGAAAAAAAGTTTGTATGGAAAAATTACATTAAATCTTACAGAAGGTTTTATTTTGTAGTTTGATTAAATATTAGCTTGTAAATGGTATTTTCGAATTTTTCACAGGGTGACGTTCCGGATGTTTTTTTAAATGCCGTTTGAATGTTAAATTTTCAATATTTGAATGAGAGTAAATACTACAGGGGTGACTTTTTTATTGGGGGACTTATAATAAATATTAGTAATAAAATCCAAAAAATCCACCTATTTTACTTAAAAATAGGTGGTTTTTTGGTCTCAAAGGTTTTAAATAGAATGGAAAAAATATAACTCTAAAATAAAAACCCGACAATCGGTGATTTTTCACTATAACATATATTTATTTATGGAAAACTATACCATAAATTTTCACTCGGGTGACTACTATGGTTTTTTTTTAAACCGTTATTTTTGTTTTTTATACATATGAGTAAATCTACAGAATTTATTTTATGCAAATAAAATAATAATTGATAATTTGTCTCAAAATGAAATTATCACCTGAAAATACAAACACTGTTTCTAGTATTTGCAAAAAATAGTAATGAAATATTTATCGAGGGGAAAGGGTAAAGCGGGCGGTGAGGTAGGACGCTGCCCTTGTCAATGCGGTCCGATTCAAGTTTCAACATGTACGTCGACTTCTAACACGGTTATCACAGTTCGCGTCATTACTGTCACTTTTAAGTACATTACTTCTTGTGTTCGATTACAGCTGCAACGTACCTCACTATACAAAGAAATGAAGTAGCGTACTCGAATTTTTGTGGCAAGATCGCAAATATCGAATTGCATAGTGAAAGTTAGCAAATCAATGCCAGATTAATTTATTTTACTTTTCATTCTCAAAGCATATCAAAGTATGAATGCGTATAGTCATTGCATTGGATTGTTTTGTAGTAGAGAGGCTAATCGGCAACTCCGTTCTTTTCCGATGGTTTGAGATGGCATACAAAAAAATTTATATTGTTTTAATAAAAAATTTATATTGTTTTTGTTTGAAGTAGTGTATCTCGGGATCTATTTGTTAGACTGTTAGACATACATAGCTGTTAGACATCTGTTAGACATACATAGCTGTTGTTGCACTCAAATTGTAGCAAATTTTATGTCTTGTCTAAGTGCAGGCAAACCTCACATAACATACCCGTCGTTGTAATTTATTATAATAAACAGTTGGTAATTGTAATTGTATAACGTGTTTCTGTCATTAGCTGAGGTTCCTCCACCACTTCGCCACTATGACTTCAATATTGATTATAATAGCTAATAAGATAATAATGAAAATTATTAATATAAATAAAATTGGAGTGTCTGTTTGTAATATTGAAGAACCTAAAAGAATCGACTGTTAGGCGGAACGAAGTTCGCCGGGTCAGCTAGTAATTAATAAACTTTATATAGCATGACCTTAGATCATGCTCTAACCGCGCGCTCTCCATCCTCTTACTCGAAAACGATTCAACGTTTAAAAATTTTTTTGAAACAAAAGTTGTAGGGAATTTAATCCTCTACAATATTGATAATAAATACAAATAGCGAAAACCCCATAGAAAACGAGATATTTGCAAAAAAATCGGGAGGGGGGTAGCCAAATAAGGGGGGAGGAAGGTTCTCAAAGGTCGGCTTGGGAGAGAATTTAGAAAAGATTTTTAAAGTATTAGATAAATATGGCCAAAAATAATTTAATTTAAAATTTCAGACGAAGCCGGGTGTAGCACTAGTCCAGCGTTATAGGTCCCCAGATAGGTCCCGTCGAGGCCTATCCAACAACGTATCGCACGTCTATGTACTATTTAGGACAGGGAAGTTATAGGTTTTTCAATTTTTTACAGGTGAAGTCGGGTGAGGATAATAGTGGGAAAACAAGTTGGGAAAACAGATGTTAATTTTCCAAACCTGACGGCGTGTCTCACAAAATTTTAGCGCTATTGGTTGTGGAGATATTAGCTCTTTAAGATCTATTTTAAATTCTGTGGACACATCCGGCTGCAGGCAGTAGTATGGTAGCAGTGTAGCGGCCGACGCACAGTGGGACGGAAAGGTCATTCGCGTGTCATAATTCTATAACTTTTGAGTTTAGTTAGATAATGTTATGATTTTTTTTTACACATATTCTTGAATATATTTACTATCATTTAAACAAAAGTTTTTCGTTGCATATATTTATTTTTAATATATGTAAAAACATCTTAAATTTAAAAATATTAGAAATTATAAAATAAATCATAGATTATTTTAATATTAACCAAAAATTAAATATTAATATACATATTTTTAAATTAAATTACGTACAAATATACTAAAAAAAATTTTTAAAATTTTTAAAGTAAAGAGTACAAAAAAAATTATGCACAAAACCAAGTTATTATTATTTACTAAGCACTTAAATCACCAAAAAACTTAATTTTCCAAAAGTGCTAAAACTTCTTCCCAAAGATCTTTGCTTACTGATGCTTTAGTTTTTCTAAAGCTTGAAATAAATGGATCTGATGTTAATAACAATCTGGAAAACATCTTCATTTGTTGCTTCCCTAGAACATTTTCTTGAATGTGTCAAACGAATTTTTTTGTAATCTTTGCTTGCACTTAATCTTAATAAGTATTTTAACAAATAATATTCACATCTGAAATCCGGCCCTGTATTTTAGCAAATAATATTCACGTCTCAAATCCGGCCCTGTCCGTTTTTACACGTGTTAAAATTTTGACTCGCAAAAGAATAATGTCGCTGTCTCTATCTAACATCGTGATTTATCTCAATGAAGAAAGAGATGGCATGCGCTACACGACGTTTGTTTTTAGTTTTTTTACTGCCGTTAAGACAAAGAGGTTTGTTTTTGCTTACAACATTCAATTAGTTTGACACAGATGTGACACAGTCAATTACCAACCAATGAGAACACTTTACAATAACAGAATACGCCAATAAGAAATAAAAATACGTATTAAGATGGCAATGAAAACAAACTATTTTTAGTAAATGTGCAAATTGGAGGACCATTTTTTTGTAAGGGCGCATCCCATCCTGTCTTGTTTAACATATCACTGTTTGTACCTCTAGTATTGATCTATACATTAATACCAAGTCTGATGAAAAAATTAGACATTAAATTAAAAAATAATCTATAATAATTTGTATTTTTTATGTTTGTAATGAAAAATCCTTTCACTATAGAAAGCTATATTATCAGCGAGTAACATGGGCTATATTTTTTAAAGTTAAACGGGCGAAGTAACGTGCAACAGCTAGGACAAAGATTTAAATCGAGAGATGTGCCCTTACTAGCGAACATTCACAGTTATACATTTTTATAGCAATGCGAGTCTTTTGTCTAAACACACTTTTAAACACAGACAACACAGTGCTCATAATTCCTTACTTCAAACGTGACTGTGACGATAGCTGGAATACGTACTCCCCCTCGGTCGGTACTGTACTGTCAGCAAGTAAAAGAACTTTTTTTTATTTTCTTTTTTTTTTGTTTATCAGTTTTATTGTGACATTATGACATTATAGACTTATAAAGTCTACATTTATAAGAAATGCTATTAGGTATATTATGATTATTACAATAGTATTGTTACGCGCAGGGTAAGTTAAAATGCCGTTTAGGGGTATAGGAACACGATTTATTTTCGCAGACCAGGAATACTTCCAATATTACAGAGCTTCTCCAATTTAACCGTAAAACTTGCCAAAAGTCGTCACCAATTCACTCTACGTGTCAATTGTGCACTGTCGCAAATATCTTCGTAAAAGCTCATCTGTATCGATCTGGATTTTATTTTTCGCCGACCGTAAAATAAAAATCTTCTGACTTAAAATGACTGGAACATTACTGAATTTCGTTGGTAACCAGCATTCATCACGTCGTTCATCTTGAATAATTTTTATCCATTTCTCCTTAAATTAGCCTAAATACCGAAATTGAGTATGTTGTTTTACCGAAAGAAGCAATATATTTGATTGCAGTCTAAGTATAATAAAATATTAAAGGTTGAATAGTAAAATTAAAAAAAAAAAAACAAAAAAATGGTAAAGTTAAATTAATACTAAATAGCTTTGTTGAAACTATTATAATTAATAATTCTCATTTTATTTTTCCACGCTTTACATCGTATAATAAGTATAATATATAAAATAAAAATGAAAAAATATTAAATAATTAATAATGTTTGTGCGAACGCTACAAAAATACTGGATTCGCGTTGACCAATTTTATTTGAACTCCGATAGCGCGCAAATGCTGTTTATGCAGACGGCCTAGTTATACTAGTCCTTAAATAAAAAAAATAATGAGCTCCAACTACGTACTAATCGCGCTTGTAAAGCGTTCTAGTTATAATAGTCACATCACACAACAGCCATTTTGAAATATGTTAGATCTCAGACAGCATGGAATTCATTTGCATAAGGAGCTCTAGTTATACTGGTTTCCAACTTTACGGATTATTTTGAAGTTCCTATTGAATAAAAATACAAAAAATAGGTAATTACGAATGAAATGTAACACCACTAGCTTTATTTATGTTTTTGGTATTATTATGAAACTTTCTAAACGAGCAATTTGGCATTTAAATTTTAAATTAATTCTGTTTGCTTCAATATGTCATAAAATTTTGGTGACTTTTTGTTGAGTGTGTATAATATGCATACAAATGTGTATGTCATAGAATATCTTCTGTACAATTAATATATCAGTAAAATAAAGACAAAAAACTTCATTATAGCTGTTTTTTTATAGATGTTTTATAGTCACCCGGGTGAAAACTTATAGTGGCTACTGGATATATCTAGAGATCATAATATCAAAAATTCACCGTGTGTATGATTTTTTAAGATAGTTTATTAGAAATTCTTTAAAAACAACATTTTAACGTATTGTGTAGCTAAAATTTTCAATAAAAAAAATTGTGGAATTTTTAAATACAATTAACGAAATACAGAACTAAATGAAAACACTAAAAATCTCTACTGTAGGTTTTTTACAATAAAATATATAGCAATTAAATATTTTACCCCCTCTTTCTCGTAATAGATATTGGGAGGGAGGGGAAAAAATGTAACACGGATTTCTAATGAAACTAAACTATATTCAAAACAAGAAAAACGAACTATACGAAATAATGTCTTCAAAATTTTATTTTTCCCCGACTATACGGGAAGAGCCAGACTCCTCGCTGCTAATACCAAAGAAGCAGGATTCTGGCTCCAAGCACATCCGTCAGCAAGCACTGGTACTTTTTTAGATCCCACAACTTTTAGAATAGCAATTTGCCTCCGCCTAGGGGTCCCGGTCTGCGCCCCGCATCAATGTCCCTGTGGCAGTATAGTCGACCGTCTTGGTCACCACGGACTGTCGTGTCAAAAAAGTGCTGGCCGCTTTTCGAGGCATGCTGCCTTAAACGACATCCTCCGCCGGTCTCTTGCGTCAGCCAATATACCAGCCATTTTAGAGCCCTCAGGTATATTGAGAAACGATGGTAGGAGACCGGATGGGATGTCTCTGATTCCATGGAGATTGGGTAGAGTGCTGGTGTGGGATGCTACCTGTGTAGACACACTAGCCCCTTCGCATCTCCATGGAACATCTACAAAGGCAGCAACCGCAGCAGAGGCGGCTGAGAAAAATAAAATTCTAAAATATAGTGGCCTCGGCGCTGAATATACTTTTGAACCATTTGGAGTTGAGACACTCGGTCCGTGGGGCCCTGCAGCAATGGGCCTTTTCAAAGATATTTCGAAGAGGCTTATTGATGCGACGGGAGACCGAAGAGCTGGCGCTTTCCTCGGCCAACGTATTAGTTTGGCCATTCAACGAGGAAATGCTGCCAGCGTCCTTGGTACAATGCCGCAGGGTCCATTTTTATATTGAGTTTTAGTTATAGGTTTAGTTTTAGTTATGTATATTTAGATAATATTTAGTTTTAGGTAAATATGTAAATATATTTTATTATAACAATAACATTGTAACCATAATAAATCAAAAAAATAAATTATATAAAAGTATATAAAAATAGGTATACATATTTATTTTAAAGATTTGTGATAAACAATAGCTCTCAATCAACTCTAATCCCGTCCAAAAAGTTATACATATATTAAAAAAATGGAATATAACACGAAGTAGCACGCTTATATTTGTGTGGCATTGTTATAATACTATGTGTTACTGTCTCCAGTTTGCAAGGGGACTAATCCCCTGTCTATATTGAACACGTTTACCTCGTTGGTTACGCGAACAAAAAATCTTTATTAGATTTACTAGCTACGTCAGGATCAATAAACTGTGTAGTGATTTGATAGATTCCTTTCGAGGGACGCCGGCCGGCTGGCTATGGTGGCGTGGCGACTAGTTTACGATACGAATCTCGCTGGCTCTATGCTCTATGCAAAGCTCCCGATCCATTACCAAAAATACTACATCAACATTTAATGTTATTAATCAATAACAAAGTTATTGCATAACAGACTCTGAATATGAGTAAATTTCAGAAAGAACCGTTTCGCTGTAATATTCGGCAATATATCCAATATTTTATACATCTTCTGTCTTTATCAGTCTGTAGGTAGGTATTGTATATGTATATTACGTCCCACTGCTTGTAACAGGCCCAGCGTTATAAACTTATAACCTTTTAATGTACTAGCGACCCGCTGCCGGCTTCGCTCAGGAAAGTAATAAGAGTTTTATTATAAAAATTCCGTAAAAATTATCTAACTGATGAACCGCATCAAAATCCGTTCCATGATTTATTAGAAGATAGCAGCCATAGAGTAAGCCGCGGAAAGCGATTATACTATGTAATAAAGAAGGTAATAAATTCCATATTATTAGTAAATAGTAACTTGTAGATATATAAGAAACTAAGTTAAGTTTGTTATGTCGATAGGTTTGATCGAAGCCCTATTGATTTTTTTCTAAAAATACATATTTGAAATTTTGAAAAAACTTTTTGGTTCGGACACAACTAGAGTTGTTAATAAGTTATAAAGTCTACTATCGTTCACGGTGACAATAATATATTTAATTTTATTGATGCTACTCGTACGCACAAAAAGATTAAGCATCTCCGGTGCGCTGCGGTCCGTGATATAAATGAAAATAGCCGGCGAGGGGGGCGGGCTCCCGCGGAGGCTGCCGGCCTGCCACATGGCGCTATCGACCTGTCAATGCGCCCTCATTCATAAGATTATGCGATTGTCTCAAACAAACACAGCAGGCGTGGCATTTCTATTTGCGACTGAATTAAAGAAATCACCAGAGACAAGGATCATATATACAAACATTATAATAGATCACTTAAAAAAAAAAGTAAGTTGTCGCATTTTTGACGTGAGCTTTTGAACGCATAGTCGTATTACATGTTACGTATAAAAAGTTACAAAATAATATCAGAATATATTCTAAAACTTCTTAAAAAACAACTTTAAGAAGTTTTTTATATTTAGTTATTATTTTGAACTTCTCAAACATAACATTTTCCAACAAATTAGAACTTTATACATTTAACAAAATAAGAAAAGGACTTGGATCAGGGAAAGACTTCCCTTTAATTGAATTTATCTGTTTATGTTTAAAACACTTGGAACGCTTCGGTGAAAATTGCAAAAACGCTTCCGCTTATCCCTTAAGCCGACTCGACTCGAAGAGTCCCACGCGTTCTGTGCTCATAATAAACACGAGTGGTACGCACGAGCCACGCGTGTGACCGACCGACTGCCGAAATAATTGTCCATTATTGTAATGTACGACGCGCAATCAGTCTGTGGGGGATGAACGACCAACACTGACAGTCCTTTGATAAGGTTCAAAATATGTGTTTCACATTATTATTATTTCCATCAGTGTAAATTTTAAGAGAATCTGGCATTTCAAAGTAATAAATCATACATTCTATAATATAAATAAATATTGGTTATCCGATTACAGTGTCGCTGTAAAGAACTTATATTATTTATAGTCCGTTCCTACTAGAATGAACCCTATTTCATAGATTTGTAATTTGTAAGAATACAAAGAATTTTTAAGAAACAACGCATGCTTTAAAATTTAATTTAGCTTTGCTCTTTAGAATACAAAAATATTACAATAAGATAATTAAAGAAATCCATATCTATTTATTATCCTTTCATTATATTTCTACGAAATATTGATAACACGTATATAATTCGATAGTATTCTTTCAACTTTATACAACTTTCATAAGGTCTTTCCTCATATTTTAAGCTTTCCTTTTAGTTAGTTTTTCTTTCCTCTAAGATTTTTTTGAAAATGATGTCAGATTTTGTTGAAATATTTATTTTAATCAAAATTTAGTTTAGGTAAATTTTAAAACTAAAATAGCTTGATAAGTATATATGTATTTCATGGTATAATTATCTTCATTGTATATTAGTAGGCAAGTAAGATAAAACAGATTATTCGATTATGTGTTTATATTGCAATTCTTTGACTAACAATTAAACATCTTAAAATTGAACAAGTTTTTAAACTGGTACGGTGAAAAGCATGTTTTCAAAAAATCCACTGGCAAACCGCAATTTTTTAGGAAAAACCTTCGAACATGTAAAGTACACCGCGAATGTATTAAGTTGCGGGTAACAATACATCGCGGACGTGATCCTCGTCACATTGTAAAGCCACAGGGATGAAGGACGAAGTGGGCGAGGGGAAGGAAAGAGAGGAGTGTACAGGGTGAGTGGGTGAGAGGAAGGGAAGGGAACTAAACCCGTAAAACTAAAAATAGAAGCGGCGACACCACGCCTTGTGCGCTACGAAACGCATCTCCTGTCAGCCAAATTTTAGGCCTATCACTTCACTCAACCACGCATAAGGTCGAAAATTGAAAATCAAGCCTTCGTATTCTAGATTAGTGTGTTGGTAAAGTCATCTGTCAAAATATAACGCACCGGAAACAATAAACCTATGGGACTAGAGTAGTATAACTGTCGACTATGCACAATGTAATTAAGTCAGTCTGAAGATAATGTACTTTTGGCTTGATCTTTATTCGACGTCTTTTTTTTAGTTATATTCTCGCCTATAATTAAAAACGCTATAGATAACGTGTAGTTTTATGATCATTAAAACTATACTGTATAAAGCATAATAGTCACAATTGAGTTAATAAAAATGGGAAATAATAAGTGTTATCATAAAAACATTTGTTGTGAAATAACATAAAAAATATGTGGAGGAAACAAAGATTTCTATGAAGAAATGAGTGGTATGAACGTGATACGTAACAAATTAATGATTTTAACTGTCCCGATTTTATTTCTAAATTTAAATTATACTCTGTAGACTAAAAAATAATACTAAAATGGCTTTATATGACCTATTTCATACTGCAATTTAAGCAGGAACCTTAGATTAGCAATTTAAAAATACTAATTCTAGGTATACATTATTGGATTTGGATGTGTTTATGATAGTATTAGATTTTGACTCGCTAAAAAGTAGGAAAGTAAAAATTTTAGTTCAGTCAGAGAAGGAGGGAGGAAATTTAATACAACGTAAGAGCAAGTGTTACGAAACCGGCGAGAGAGGTTGAGCTCCCCCAATGGGGGCTCGGGTTGAAAATGCTGCCATGTGACGAAGATTAAATAATAATTTTATTTACCTGTCTCTTTACTTGACGTGACTCTTTATTGCAAAAACGAGATTGTAAGAACTTCCTAAAACATGGTTAATGCTCGGAAGTGTTATTGGAATTTTTTTGTGACGTCTCACATTTCGTTGATCCTTCGGTTGGAACTTTGAGATGTGTGAGGACGGAAAAACTGTTGTGCCTACGGAACGCAGAGATCAAAAGGAATGTAAAAATTGCTTGATATACTTTTCCTTTAGATCGATGGAATGGAGTTATTACATATTTTTTCGTAATAATATACCTTTAGCTAGTAAAGTATCAGCACAGTAATGTGTTTATTTGTAAATTGCTACAAGAAAGATTACTATTGTTCAAAGAAATAGTTAAGTTACATTTTTAAAGTCCTCGTGCGGTTTG
Source organism: Synanthedon andrenaeformis (assembly GCA_936446665.2). Taxonomy (NCBI): domain Eukaryota; kingdom Metazoa; phylum Arthropoda; class Insecta; order Lepidoptera; family Sesiidae; genus Synanthedon; species Synanthedon andrenaeformis. The sequence goes on along the minus strand of OW387781.2, from coordinate 1,895,256 downwards.
AAATCTGACTAAAGAACTCAAATACAAAACATTGAAATGTGTGTAAAAAATAAACAGTATTTCTATTCTAGGTTTCAACATATAATAAGAAATTTACTTTTATGAGTAATGTACTAAATACATTTATTTTCAATTAAAATTTGATACGTTCCTTTTTCAAAAAGTACCTGTAAGTAACTATTATTAAGTAGGTAGAAGAATAGTAGATATCATATAGTACCTTCTTGCTCACAACGAATCAGGGGCAAAATTCAACAAACTATATAGGTAGAGTTACTATAATTGCTACTAAAAGTTCCCTAGCTGTCAAAGAAATGCAAAATTAGTGGAAGCATGCAATCAAAGTTTAATCAAAACGTGGTAACAGTTCGCGGATCTGAGGAGTAGACAAACCCGACTCGCTGTGGTTAATTGAGCGGAATCGACCGACTTTACAATACACACATAATTTATGAGCGACAGCGATTGTAATTTATAAGTGGTTTTTACTGCAAGAACTTTTTTTAATACAAAAAAGTTGATTTATAAAATGAAAATGTTAAAACACATCGTGGTAAGAAATTGTGACAGGCGGAAGCGTGTGTGTGTGTGTGTGTGTGTGTGTGTGTGTGTGTGTGTGTGTGTGTGCGTGCGTGCGTTCGTGCGTGCGTGCGTGCGTGCGTAGATAGATATAAAAGAAAAGTTGAGATTGAGCATATTGAGCATAGATGAATCTCTAATTAGAGAATGATTTTTAAATAACAACATGAAATAGAAATGATTTTGTTATAATTATAAGATTTTTTTACGACAAATCTTCAAAAAATTCCGCCGCATGCGATGCGGAGCTAGCATAGCATTATGTGGGACTTTTACCGCATTAAAACTCCTCTTGAGAAGTGATAATTTGACAACTATGGTATATAGACGCTTTAAGTTGATGTATTGGACTCAACACCAATACCTAGAGCAGCGTGACATGAGTAAAGGGAGTATAGTAATAGGCAATAGAACGGGATAGAACGAGTGTGACAAGGAGGGATGATGGGCACGGGATCACGCTTCCGAGGAATGCTGGGAATGTTAAGTTTGGCCCATCAAAAGGGTTGAGTGCCTTTAAAATTAAAACTACAAACATTTTGAAATTAAGGTGCCAGTTGACGCTCCGTCACATTTATTAACAACATACTGTTTAGCATAAATAATTATTAGTTTAAAACATTCCTTTATGAAGTTAATAATAAATGATTTACGTGGGAACTTTCACCATGCAGTTTGGTCATGTTACAGGAGGGACATCTACCAAAAGTATTTATGGTTGTTCTAATATATTGTTGTTCTGTGAGTGTTTAGACAAGTCGGAACTCATTATTTATATTACAATCAAATTTATAATTATGGCAATTATAAGTAAAATGTGTTGTATTGTAATTTGTCAAGAATTTAACATCTATATTAATTCAAATGTTGGAGAAGCAAATTGTAAGGCAAATTACGCTCAATTCGAAACCAAGTTCAATCTTCAAACGTCATAGTTCTAATCAATCTTCATCATGATTTCTTAGTGTTCAGTACCCTGGTTACAACAGAAGGAAAAACAGCTAATGGTACTCTTGGAAAGAACATCAATGTCTGCTGGGATCGGTCGCCCTACCGATGGATCGATGATAAATTACCCAACATACTTAATAATGCTTTGTCATCGATATACTCATATCATCGTATAACCACGTGCGAGGTTTTTATTTACACGAGCAATTTATACCGGCTCTGCACCTAAATTAGAATTTCTTATTTACTATGCTATTTTAGCCACAATATTATGAAGTTAAATGTACAGCTTCTCACAAAGCACGTGGCTAAAATTCTTTTGTTTAGTTCATGGATGCTATACTAATACAAAAGGTTCGTTTTGTTTGTGATTTTCAAATATGTTTATAGTCTGAGGTGTTTTAGAGTCTGAGGTGTTTTAGCTGGCAAACAAGACTTTGCAAATTAAATTGATTGAATTAAAATATCTAGGTCAAATATATTAAAGGTAACGAAGTGAGAAATATAAGATAATAAATACACATATGAAGGGTAAAAAGAAGCTTTAACGCAAATAATCCAAATTTTCGCTATATAATTATTATATTTTCGCTGTAAATTATGTCCAATTATATTAAATTATTATAAAAATAATAGCCGATGTAACAAAATAGTTTTTACATGATGTATGTACTGAGAACGCCACATGCAGTCGCTTTCTCCGAAAACTCATTACCAGGGCACGCGTCACGTAGGGACCATAACCGGTTTTATTAGGTTTCACTAACGCGCCCTGTAACTAGGGTTATGACGAATTTGTTTTATTTTAATTTTTTTAAATATTTCCTCAAACAATACTTTTCGAAGTCGTTTCAAATTTGCAATATATGAATTTGTTTTTGCTATGTACAATAAAGTTTTCTCATATAATTATTAGGTTGTATTGTACTGATCACAAAAAATAAAAATTTTGAACACGAGACATGAGCCATATAATGTTAATGCACGTGAATTCTTTTTCGTCTGTGGAAATTTCGACGATTTTATATTACAAAAAGTTTTATATAATGTTTGATAACCCTACGCCAGAATGTCGAACGACCCATCCGAATAGCCCTTTATTTGGTGCTTACTAGGTTTTTCACGGCACAAAGATGTTTTGTACTGTTCGAGTAGTAGGAATGGATCTTATTTGGAAATAACGTCATTCCAATCTTTACTTTTACAGCTTGTGTTGTGAACATGAACTAATAATAATCGTAACTTATGCCCATTGGTTTTCCAAGAAAACTGTTGAATGGTTTAGTAGGTACCTATATAAAAAAAAAAATAGTTAGAAATTATAAATGTTTGAAAATGGTAACTGACGTATTTGGGAAGGGATCAATTTGGGGAAATCAGGTCACACAGAATAGATATCTTCCAACTTTGTCCCCAAAGTAAGATGTGAAGGGCGTGGGGGATCGTTTAACCCAAATATTAGCTATTGGTTAACTCTCGAAGGAACAGTATTACGAGTTCGGAGTCACCACCCTGTTTAACCCTCAGGGACATTTATACAGGTATTGTCTTCGAAATTACCCTTTCCTCGATCGTTCACAGAATATATAATTTAAAACGTTTCACCTTTAAAGTATCAAAGTGTTTCAATAAGGCGACACGATAAAACTTTATTATTTTTCAGAGTGAAGAACAGAATTTACTTTTAGGTATACGAAGTTTGCAATTTCTCTCAGTAATCCCGGATTCCTTTTAGACACTACGGACAGGCTGTCTGTCAATCAAATATTTCGTAAACGCTCGCGTAACAGCAAACATGCTTTTGAATTTTGAAAGCAAAAGTACTAGGCGAGCATGGAAATTGAGAAACTTGATGTGTTCGTTGGTAGGCTCGTCGCAAGCAGACGATGGGCGGGGCGCGGGGGCGATCGATACCTCGGCCGCATTGTTACCCGACACCCCGCTCACCCCTCTGTCCCCGCACGCCCTGCACCCGAATTTCGCCCCATTTGATCCGGAGAGGCCGAATCAATCGCTTTTGTTGCAGTAACTTGATGCATCAAGGGGCAATGTTCGTAAGGAAGTGTAATCGAAGTCGTTGATGTATCGTACAGTTGGCCATGGAAAAACAACATCTGTCGGCTGTAAAACGTCTTTCATACATATAGTATATTATATAGAAAGAAAATATTAATGTAGCGTGTGTATTGTAATCAGCTGTTTTGTACGGGTATAATTTTATAACAGCTGGTTTTCTTTATGATAGCGGCGCATAAAATGTCTACGCTCGTGGTGGGCGCGTTGGGGAACAAAGAACTATAAGCCATAAGGAAGCATCAGTTTACACGTGCGAGTAAAACTAATAGCCCACAGTTTACGAGTAAAATTAAACTGAGAAAATGTTATTACACGCTGCACATACCTGATTGTATGCTTTCCATACTTCGTTTAAAATACAGGGAAAACATCCATTTTAAAAAGATAACTGAAATAAGATTTATTTTACTGTCAAAAGCGAAAATTACACGATAAAATACCGTTTACAGGAAGGCAAATAAAAGATAACACAAGACGGAATCTAACTTGAAACATTTCCGCAGCTCTCAGCTCTGATAAACCCGTTAGCCCAGTCGGGAGAACTGTCAACTGGGGACTTCGGAACAAGTTTGCGCCCGCAGTGTACCCAGAGTGCTGTCCTCATATGTTTCATTTCACACGACAATAAAGTGGAAGTGCCAATACTGAACCGATCAGAAATAAACTGTCTGTATTTAATAACGTAGTGTGAACGTAGTAAACTAGTAATGTCAGTATTCGAATAAATACATTGAGCTTCATTTCAAATAACTAACTTTTCTTTCTATGAGTCGATTGCTGTATATTTTGGCAGAAACAAACAGAAGGTTTGGGAGAACATAGATTTGTTAAAATTAAATGATTATTTGTAATCCTGATATTATTGTAAGTGATGTGTTTGGAATTACATTTGTGATTGGTTTAGGTATCTATGAAATAATAATCGAAATAGGCAATCAGGTAGCAGTCCGCGCTTAACATAGACTCTGGAATAGACACTAACACGACTACACAGTAGCATGACAACTACACTGAAGCCCAAATGAAGAAAGACATTTATTCAGCATGGCTTAGTCTTGAATACTCGCGAGCCGGCTGAATAACTAAGCCATTTAAACCTCGAGATAGTGACGCATTACCTCACATTTTCGCCTCTGTGCCTTTTTTCTTTTATTTGTAAGTTCTAGATTGTGATAAAACTTACAAATAACGGCTCATCTACAAATAGGTTTTGATGTAGATACCTACCTATGATAACATCAAAAAAACTGACGGTTAAGGAGTGAAGATACATTTGAAGAAAAGAGAATTTTTTAGTTTGCAATTTGAAACAAGAACAAAATTAGTGAATCTCTGTTGATTTCATTCTAGTATTAGTCATATGAAAGAACAAATATTATGTTAAGATACTGTCAATAACCTGACACTTTACTAGGCTGTTAATTAATCTGTGACATCAGTGTCATCTACTGTTAAATATACAATGTAAAACAAGAAAAGGAAAATAAAAAGAATCAATTAATATACGTGTTTTCTTGGAAAATAATAGATACTTATATAAATACATACTTTATATTTTATGCCAGCCAACAGTGTCGATTTGTACACATCAAAAAATATATTTGTTGTGCAAGGCCTTCGTGAATGTTGGATGCATAAATGCGATTTTTGCAATTCATTAAATATTTAATAATTTTACATTTATAACGTCAAACTGGCGCAATAAAATTTATAATAGTTATAACAGAATTCATTTTTATAAAAATACAGTATTCAATATATTGGGTTCAATAGATGGATGAAATAATGAACTTATAGATGAGATAGAGTAGATGTATCGTATCACTCGTAGGTGTCGGTCAGGCGAATATCGTTCTGGCTGGTAAAACAGACAAGACTAGTTCCAAGACCTTTGCTGCGTCTGCTATGGTAGCCGGTAGCCGAGAGTTCGTCCACTGGGTCCGGTTCATCAAGTCTAGCTTATAAAATGCCCCGCAGGCGAAATCGTATTCACAATATAGCCAACAGGTTAGCATGCAAATTAAGAGCATGCTGTGTAGCCAACAGCTAGGCTCTTAAGGGTAGTCTATTAAGGCAACAGCTTCGTTTTTTTTGTTTCAAACGCTTTTTTAAAGATAAAAAGATAAGTAAGATAAAAAAAAGTCAAAGTTACCCAGGTTGTCTGTATTAAAATAAAATATAATGTAGTATATTTTAACTTAATTTTAATCAATTCGATTTGAATTCAATAATATTGAATTGTTGAAAGATAACTTGAAACGCAGAGTAAAGTCTAAAGGCAGTTGATGCAATAAAGCAAGGATACATAAATATTATTATAGCTAATATAGCACACCAATAGGTACCTATATAAAGAACATTCAAATTCAAAGCCGCGGGCTAACAGATAGTAATAACATAAATCGGGCGCATATTCGAAGTCCATTACCCAATTATCATGTATTACCATAATTTTAATTTAAAGTAGGGGGGGAAGCTTTAAACGTTTTCTCGTTCGATCTGTACCAGATCGAACCAGTGTGTGTTATTTTATTTGTGACACTGAAGAGTGATACGGTAGGTACATAACCTATAGAAGCATGTGGGCCTAATCCAAATGCCGTTTGTGAGCTTATCGTATTTTTGCACGTAGGTTACCCTAAATTCCACAAAGTAGGCAATAGAATGAGAAAAAAACAGCGGTACATATTAAGAACATAATGTCATACCATGGGAATGTAGTTTTCTTACTAACTACTTACAATTAGTGAAAATACTCATTCTACAGTTTCACAGTGTTCTGATGTTCTTAATTATTGAGTGATTGACTAGCTTAGCCTCTTCTGTAGGTTCTTACCAAAACGGCAACTTCGATTAACATTGTAAGAGTGGTAGGTACCTGAAAAAAAAAAAGAAAAACATTAGATTAGAACTAAACATCTAATAGGAGTTTTTCTTAAAAATATAGTCTTGCCTTTTCGTAACAAAATGTAATAATTAAAGATTTAAAGTACTATATGTATTTGAATTAAACGGTTGATTTTATTAATAAATCTGCATTAGAATGATTTTCAAACAAAATATGTGGAATGAGAAACGTGAGAATAATCCGAAACCATTATTGTCGGACTACACCTATTTCTGGAGAAGTAAACGTCTATAAATTAGATAGAAGGCGTATTAAATCAACCACACTGTTGCAAATGTTTCCATAGCAGATTTGTTAACAAACTAGTCTCGGCAACATCTTTTCTATCTAAACTTAGTTATTGGCAGTAGTTCGTTTACCTATTTCCTTATATAATACTTTAGATTTAGAATTAAATAAGGGAGAGACAAGAAAACATTCAATAGAGATGTCACAGTTACATAAAGGCGCCACTTGTCCGGTCGAACAATCAACGATTCGCGATCACTGACCCACCACAACAAGCCACTATTAGCTTAATGCTAGACTGTACGCGTCACTCGAAACGTAGACAAGTACCCACCTACATAACGTTCTACCGACTGAACCAACTCTCGTTGTAAAGAATTGTGATAGTGATATGAATACTACACAATGTGAATAGATTTTTCTATGCTTCATCTCAACCACTTTGATATCCTTTCTTTAAAAATGCTTTGTGAAAATACCATTTGGAACTAACTAAGATACTAACAGCTTCGGTTTACAGCTCTGTTTTTTTACAGAATTTCAAACGCAATTCTGATTTAATAATGTCAACTTATACTTAAAACTGGTGCAATGCTATATGATTGTCAGCATAATTGAACACCTACGTGATACATGTAGAAAATTGCACAATATGAAAAATAACAGAAAATAAATGTACGTACAACTTATTATAAATTATTTTTTGCTATTTTCAAATTTTAAACCAATAAAATCATTTTAACTCAATAACTTTTATAATTATTTTTCTTTTCATATAAAATATAATAATAATAATAACTTTATTTCAGACATTTGTCCATAGTTTTTAAAAAATTATAAACTAAATTACGTTACATATACAAAAAACAAAAAGTAAAATAAAAATTAACACAAACTGACGCTAGTTATCACTTTTTATTAAGGGTGATATGCGATGTCACCCAATGTTTTAATATTGGGCAGTCCACCTTCCCAGCAATCGCCTTCAACATAGTGTCTGTGCTGCCTCGCACCCTAGTCATCAGGGATGCTATTCTCATTCGTAGTATAGCATAATTATCTGCAACTCTTGCATTCGCAAACATCCCTGATGCACTACAGTAGCGAGGCAGCCCCAGAAACACTGAAGGCATTGTTGTACTGGACGCGTAGGGCATTAAACGGTTTTTGAGTGTAATTAACCCACAGGCTACATGTATAAAAAGATTGACAGTAAGTCTTAAATAATGTTATTTTAACGTCATTAGAACAACGCGCAAACCTGCGAGCCATCATATTACATCTCACTGCCAAAGCCCTACGTTCCCTCGCAATATCCATACACGATAATTATCATAAAATATATAACATAGTTTATGATATCGTGTATTATTTTTTTTCATAAGTTCCTGTATCTAAATTCCAAATGACTATTCTTCAGATTTATTAAACCAGTATGAGTCTGAAAGTAAATGCAAAGAGGAGTGTTAGTCATGGAGGTTTTTAAACTTGCAAAATGATTAAAGCCGCCTCGATTGAAGTGGAGGTCTTATCTTTATGCAACGAAGCGTTATACGTTTCATAAGTGGAGGTATTGTTTAAGTTTCTTATTATATCACGTATGCAACCGACTCTTCGTCAAATATCCGTCAAATGCCTTCGTTCGTGTTTGGAACACGACCCCGATTTCCTGTAAGCATCGTCGGGTCGATGTCGTCTACGCAGCATTGTGTTGTCGATTTGCATAATTAAATAATATTATGCATTCATTTGGGTCACCCCTGCGATGAACCAACAAAACAAAACGCCGTATCCGGATAACGAGTCAATTCACACAAAAAATATAATACATTTACAAACAAACAAGAGGTGGGAGAAATCAACGCAATCGGCCGCCAGATCAATCGCGGTGTTTCCTTATTCAGCGGCAAAAAGGGAAAACTGCTTCGGACAGAAATTAATGTTCGCGGAGAACTTCTAAATTAATCCCCTCGAGGTGGACGCCCGCATTGAGAGCGCAAAGAGTAAACATTTATCGTAACATCTCGGGGTGTTCCGCGCAGGCCGACACGAGAGATGACGACTCTGGCCGACCGCGGCCGACGCGTGAGGAAAGCGAAACCTCCCTCCGTTTTCCCCCTCCGTGGGGGCTGAGGTCTTTGTCCCGATGCGACCCAGTTAATGACCGCCCCCGCAGACGCGGCACATAGCCTCGTTTCGATATAAATACGCCTACTACACTTGACCTCTAAAGTTTTTATTGGAAAGCACGTGCCGCCGTCGAGAGCATGTATTGTACGAGTATGTTAAGAAATTGCGTAATTCACGCGGAAGATTCAATTGTTCCAAACTTATGTTTGCTCGGCTACAAACAGACCTGGCCGGAAGTAAAAGTAATGTGTTGCGATCAGATGCCTTGAATAAAGTGAGATAATACACGTCGGCATGCTTCGATAAATAGTCGCCCCCTATTCGAATTGCCTTCAAGTTATTTTTCTCACTACGAAACTTTTGAAACGCGGCTAATCGAGAGCCCTCTTTGGCAACTTTGTTAGCCAATAAATCTGTTCCCAACTCGAAAGGGTTAGCCGGACGGTCAGGCCGAGAGAGGGACTAGAGGGTAGCGGGTGGGCTGCAGATGGAGGGACGGGAGGTGTTGGGGTTTGGAGCAACAGGTCGCGAAACAACGTTTTAATTGTTGGCCGATAAGCATCGACGTCACCAGAGCGCGACATCGACACGCCACGAGGTGCAGCAAAGTGCGATGACCGGACCCTAAATGCATGGCTTGTTCTTTTAATGTGAATTTTAATGCAATTTTATCGTCACTTAATTTCATATTTCAAGTTGTCAATTATTTCTGTATCTATCAAATAACAGACTGTTCGAAAAAAATGTGTGAATATGCGTTTTCTTTGTTTATTAATGATAACGTTTCATTTTTCAAGAGATATTGAAATTGACATTTGTTTACTTAAACTGGTACTTGCTTAATTAATAAAATGTCATAAAATATTTGTAATTCTAATAAAGAAAAAAATCAGCCCAGAATAAATCGCATAAATTGTTGTTTCGTAACAATTCTACGAAACCGCAAGGGCTTGAGGCGAACGTTTTGATATCCTTTGTTTCAACTATCTTACAACGTTTCGACTTACGGCTTTGAAAGATGGTCAGCTAAGTTTTGTAAGTACCTAAATGTAGATTGTCGTTAAGAAATATTTCAGTAGCTATAAAAAATTCAACAATTTTGCGGAATTTCCAACAGATGAGATAATATTTAAATTTCGTAGTAATAAACTGCAGATGCGACCAACCTGTGATCTTTTAAAATATTATGTGGATATAATACTTACAACCTATATACATTATAGTGTCACATTAATGAAAAATGATTGCAAAGCTTTTATTACACTGAAAATAAGGGAATTAGAAAGGGAAATACGTAAAATTCAGGAAAGGATTGGGGAACAAAACAATTCTTACCTCTAGCTAGGTGGCAAGTGTCATTTCAATGTATTTCATTCAACACCTACACAATTTCAATGAAAAAATTACAGTCGTTTCGTATAACATTAAATCTAAAACTTGATGTTAACAAAATATATTCAAGATTATGATGTATCAGAATGCAGTGAGAAGTTAAAATTCGGTGCTTAGGCCCTTCTCGTGGCAATGGGCTATTTCATAAATTTATCTCGCCCACACTGAATTTCAAATTGAGCTTCGGTTCGAACCTCATTGTGTCCGTAAGGCTTTGTGTCAGCTTACGGTTTAGTTTGAGCATTGCTTACTTTACTGCCAGTAAGTCACTGAGAGGTTTCAAAATCACATCTGTGTTGGCGTTTACTACAGGTATTAAGTGGTTAATTTTCAGTTTTGTGGTTACAGATTTAATGTAACTTCTATGTGTAAATAGGTAAATATAAAATATATCTTTCTCATTTGCTTGCAAACCGATTTATATTTTATTTTTTGTTAAGTAGCTATTGAATAGCTTTAGGAATGATTATGGTCGAATGAACCAGGCGTTTTTAGTTTTCACCTACTGCATTTAAGTAGTATAACTACAGAATACTCAAAGAACCTTAACAATAGCATCGTCTAACATAGTACCTTTAAGTGTAATACATATTTATATTACACTGCCAGCGGTCAGCGGCTGCCATAACAACGGCTAACTTCAATGTGACAGCGGTTATCGTTGACGAGTTAGTTCTCGCTTTCGGTATATAGCGCCGTTAAAAAAAGGTATTTTTTTTCTCGCGATCTACATTATATTATTAAGCAAAATATAGATAAGATCAATCCTTGAAGCGGATTGCATATTGTGTAAAAATTTTAAGCCAATCCGTCGGCTAGTTTTCAAGCCTAGTTTCGGGTAGTTACAATATGTATATGTAAATAGATAAATATAATAAAATATTCTATTTCATTATCTAAGCTTGGCGAACTTTATTGCTGATGGCATCATATCAATATTTTATAGCTTTTACTTTTCAGAAAAAAAAACCCCTGTTGAACATGACCTATTTCAGCTAAAACAATGATTTTATTAGCCGTTATGATGCAGTATTTAGCTGTAACCTACATTTACATTGTAAATATTTGTAAATAACTATGATGGTAAGTTATTTGAAAGGTATATTATATTCAAAATATGTTTGGATTATTACTTTAAATTTATATTTTTATATATTTATATTTTGTCTTAATTAATACTTAAGTATTATATGTTAATTAGAGATAAAACAAAAGTGATTAGATATCGAGTTCATATAGTTATGGATTTTTTAAGTTACATAATGAGTCGAGTTATCGACACCAATAGCTATAAACAAAAGACCATGGGAAACAAAATTATTACGAAGCCGTAACACGAGAGTCCTACAAATAAGCGCTGGGTCACGAGGGTCGTTTCTTGTTACCGATAAATTATAATAAATGTAATGATTTTTTGGTGTACTACTCGTGTTTCCAATTAAGTATTTACAGTACGAGATTTAATAAACTTAAAGTAAAATATACTTGGTAAAACCAACCATTGCAAAAAAAACGGAAGTTTAAAAATTTCTAAAAATCGTCAAATTTAATGACGATTTTGTTAAATTATTGTCAAATAATTATCAGATTATGCCGTCTTTGTTGAAAATTACTACAATATTACGTCATAATTAAACCCGTTTCATAAAAGACAAAGCTCCAAGTTTAATTATTAAGCATTTTATTTAATAAGAATCACGCTGTGAATGATAATTTTGAAAAATATTGCTGCAATACTAATTAATGTAAATGGCGATCAGGTACTAATGTATGACTATGTACACACAGAGAGAGTTCTGTGCTTTTAGAATAATAAGAATTATAGACAACATTTGCATTTGAAGAGTACCTACCTATATTGGTTCTTACCTTCAGTCGGTGAGTAACAAGCGTATGCAAATGGTCGAGGACCTTATTACTCGTACCATTCTACACCGTTCGCCACATAGGTATCATTGCATTAGAGTGCAACTGCAGTTGTTGCAACAGTCTGCAGAGGCCTTGCATTCGCTGGCCATGGACCGAAATAAATGCTTTCGCACACTAACCATCTGTCAAACTAGTGCAACAGATATTCAACTGTAGTTAAAGGGGCTTAAAGTTTAAACAGGAAACAATTTGTATATTTGTTTACTCGCCTTCACTATATGTAACAGTTGTAATTTTAACAAAAATGCATTATTTTTGTATTATTTCCGACAATATTTACGGTACATTAATCAGGCGAGTTCGGAAGTTATTGGTCGGTTATTATTCGAGGTTTGATTTAAAACGGTGTAAATATGATACATAAATAAGGTTACGGTAAATATAACACTAGAAAATATGGTTTTAACAAATAAAATAAAACTCCGCATTATATAAAAATAAGGATACTGAAAATAAAATTAATAAAGAAAAAACATTTTGTGGCAGACACGAACATATTTAAAAAGAAAAGGAAAGCAAAGAAGAGATAAACAAAAGAACAGATGATATAAGCAAACACATACTTACTAATATTATAAAGCTGAACCATCTATTTTTTTTGTCCTACCCGCTAGGGTTCCTCTGACAACAGGTCTGAGTTCTTTTATAGCTAGCAGAGAAGACAACATGGTGTTTACTTAATCTCTGATCTGTGTGTTCTCTTTGGTTATACTTGGTGCCAAATAAAAGTTATTCCAAGACAAAATTGTTTTAAAAATATCGAATTTCATAGTTGAAAAAACGCACCATGGGCGAAGGGTGTTATTATGACAAAAAGAATAGTATCCTGAGTTTCTTTCGGGGTTTCTTCTCAGGATCGTCATCTTGGCTTTTTTTTCCGAAATCCTAGTAAATTTAAATTTATAATGACGATCATAAGAGTTTCTTGAGAAACCTAATTGATAAATAAATATTTTGATTTGATTTATGTTGGCATACTAAATAGTAGACAATTTCTATAAAAAAAAATGACATACAATTTTATTCTATTGGATTGTTTAAGTGAAATTTCACTATAAATTATTCCTGTGTAATAATAGGTAATACATATTAACAATTCTAATTTTTTAATGGCATTTCTAATTTAAGGTAATTCTAAAAATTAGTATTATCCTTACATTTAAAATCGATCAGTAATAATTTGATTTGAAATAGAACATGATTAAATAATGACTTAATAAGATATATAAAAATAGCAGTGTGATGGGGACAGATAAAATAATGGTATTAAAGATCAATTTTATTAAAGTATAAGCCAAGCCAGTGCGGGGTCATTAGTTATATATAGGTTTTATTAGCTAAGGACTTTACAAGATCAAGTGATTGCGGTTTGTCGGTTAGAACGTGAATTACCGGAGTTGTTTACAACGCAATCCGAGATTTTATGATTATGCCAAGTCAACTCAAGTACCACCTATTATTTTTTTATTTTTTTTAATTAAAAACACTACCACGAATTTCAACTAATTGCTAAGCGATTGTTACTTTAGTTTTCATATAATAATCTCATCAAATTATGGCTTTTTTGTTATGTCGATCACATTTTTGTTAAAAATAGATTTGTTATTTGCGTAGGTACCAATGAAAATCACTAATTTTTCAATGGAGGGTAATTAAGTTAATAGACTTCAGAGGTGTTTAGGGACATTAAAATACCCCGTGTGGAAAGTTAGGGAATCATGAGAAATATACATGTAAGCAATGAACACTTCAGGATCACATTTTTTTAATAAAAATACGAGTATGATTTATAAGGAACATTTTAAAATATATAGTTGCATAACGCCTACTATTAGTGGCCTAGGCTATACACATACCTGCATACTGCCTGATGTCATATTATTGAAATAATGAAACGGGTTGCATGGTTATTATTTTTAATTAAACCCAATAACTCGGTTCAATTTATAAACACTGCATAGACATTAGTTGTTGGAAGTCATTTGGGCTGTACATAATTCATTAGCCACCACCCCAGCTTCTTTGTCGATGATCGTTAGAGCCCGTGAATAGATACAGCTATTAATTATTTTAACCGCTGAGTAGCGTCTATTGCTTACAAGCTGGCTAGATTCAGAAATGTGTACACTTGGCAAACAGACCACTGGAGATTGTTATTGCAACCACAAACGGTATTTGCATTCAATTCGAAGCATTATATACCTACCTACTACATCGGCGCAACGCGACGTTGCACGCTGTACCTCGCTGTACGTACAGAACACACCTTCACTCTACATTACTAAGTACCTAATCAAATGACATATGTAATCTAATCTTGTATGTGGATTCCTAATTTTTGGCGCTCTGGTGTGAAAAATATATTTTATTATAATTTATCAATTAAATTATTGAATTGAAAAATATAAATGCATAAAATACATACTAATAATATAAATACATACTTCTAAATATTTATATATGTGTGTGTATTTAATACATACATGTTACATGTATAAATTTAAAAATATAAATACATAATATACAAAATGGTTTTCATAGAAAATTATAAAGAAATATAACCTAAATAATAAATACATATGTTATGTACTCAGATTCGGTCCTAAATGTATGTAAAATAATACATGACTTCGTAGCTTTGGCGCTTGTTTGTAGATTAAAGAATGTTTCATTGAAAGAACCACCGGCTGTGACAAAACGTGTGCGGCGGAAGTTTTTCATAATACACCATTTTCTTCCTTTGGCAGCAAACACAAAAGTATAGATGGGGGTGGTCTCGTTAAATCGGGACCATGTTGCTATAAACACATATAGTAATCAATGTTTACATAATAGTAAACACGTGATGGTTGCTGCAGCCGCCTAGCGCCCACACGCCTAGACCGTACACGTTCACACGAGAGCGTTGCATCATCTCCAATACGCAAAACGAGATAACTGTTCATATCAACGTAGTATCTGTGAGTACATACTTATAAACTAAGAAGAGCCGTTTTACGTTGCAAGAGTTTATAAATACGTACAACAAATACCTACTCTTAAAAAAGATCTTAATTCTAAACATTCGAACTATTAAAATACTGGTGTCTCGTGTATCTAATATAATTAAAACATATATAAGTAGGTAACATGACCTAATGTTGGCACCCCTCCAATTTATTGGCACGCTAAACTACGGTATTACAAAACCGTTTAGTTAGTAGAGTTTTCTCCCGTGTTTACAAAACTGATGTTCTATTTATTTTTTGTTTAGTAGCCAATATATTTAGTGTAATGGCCGATCGATAAAAAAAATGGATACCGTAATTATTCGAAGGTTCGCATCATCAAAATTATTATACTCGAATTTACGCCATATTCAATAATAAACAATTGGCGAAGGTGAAGGGACGTAAAAATTATAACTTTAGCCTTTATTATCTTTCAAGGATTGTAAACAAGATATACCTAACCTTTACTGATATAATTTTATGTCTTGAACAAGATATAATCTTTACTAATAATAAATCTGTAAGGGTCGGTCATGGAGTAAGTTACTTTGTTTTCAGAGATATCGTGTTTATAGGCTCTATACCTCACATGATACTGAAACTAAATTGACGATTTTTAGAATTTTTTTCTGTATGTATGTATGGTATGTATGTATCTATGTTCCTCCATAACTCTTAAACGAATTAACTGATTTTCATGAAACTTGGTAGATAAACATTTAGAGGTACAGGACACAGGATAGGCTACTTTTTCTTTTTCAACGCCGACGAAGTCGCGGGCGCCAGCTAGTAGTAAATAAAAGCGAAATTCCCAAGAAAACGATTGCAATGGGTATATTTTATTTCTCGTACCTGCTGATAATACAACTACATAACGCCAACGTACACTTTGATTCTGTAATAAATAGATTATGTATTGAGGTTAGATCGGTATCGTGCTGAAAACTAAGCTTGCTTAGTCTTAACTCATTAACAAATAGTATTTAAACCGCGCTAACCTCTGGAAAGGAAATACCACGATAGTATCAGCGTAATGTTACGTTTAGAGTGAGTCGATTGAATGAATTAAATAGTTAATTCTAAATTCTACTACTTACGGCTAATTAAGCTATTTTCACTAATATTTAACGATTTCATGTGTGGATTAAAAATAACTTGTTCATAATAAGAAGGTGTCGGAAAACATCACGGGAAAACCACCTGTCGAAGACGATTTAAACCTAATCTTTAACCTAATTAGAGATATGCGAATTGTTTAAAAGTTTTTATGTAAAGTTAAGATAATAAGAATAATAAGTAAAATTACTCACACCTTCTCACACAGAACAGAGAATTATGTGCAACAGTGTGACTTAATTATGTCCTAACACAATTATATGTATAACTAGCGATCCGTTCCCGGCTTCGCACGGGTGCAATTTTTTTCTGCAAATTAAACGTAGAAACCTTCCTCGTTTAACGCTCTTCCCATTAATGAAAACAGTATAAAAATCCGTTCGGTAGTTTTTGAGAATCGCAAACATATAGACAGACAGACGCAGCGGGGGGACTTTGTTTTATAATATTAAAAAACGTAAATTTAATAATGTTGTCTTCGTGAGCGAATTGATTTTTGTTTAATTGTGCGTAACTTTGTCTTTTTCCTGTGTATATTAGTTCCACTGAGATAAGAGAACGCAGTTCGGCGAAATATGGGTATATTCTATCTCAAAACTTCGATGATGAATACTAAAGCTGTCTATCAAGCTGATAGTGATGATCGTTAGGCAGAAAAGATAAATGTTTCAACTTATTCGTGTACATAGACTTTTCGAGTTTAATGAGAATGATGCTTATGCATTAAGATAGCCTCACTCTACTTCCTTCGAAATAAATATAACAAATCTCCCATCAGGTTTAACAAATTTTTAAATTTCTAAAAATTTTGACGATGTTCTGAAATTTCAAAAAATCTTATTGAATTATCTGAAAAAGTGAAGAAAGTTTTCATAGAATTTTCTAGAAACTTCTGGAATTTTCTAGAAACTTCTGAAAATTTTCGAGAAACTTCTAGAATTTTCTAAAAACTTCTAGAATTTTCTATAAACATCTAGAATTTTCTAGAATGTTAGGGAAAAAAAATCCGTTCCTATTAATACATAATGAGCGACTCAGCCAAAGAAAAGATATGCCGCAAGGAGAACTCATCGTATTGCATGAACCTTCGTTTCAGTTGTTAACAACAAATGCAATTGTTATGAACGAAAAAATTCTTTTTTTTTATTGTCACAGGGTTAGTAACTTTTTTCAGTAAAAGAAAAAATATCGCTTTTGAAAAAATCGAATATATTGCATAGATCCCGTTTTTTATTGTTTATGACGCTTGGAGAACCCTCTGGAAACTAAAGGAAGGTCGAAGAATGGAAGCAAACAAACAATCTGTGCGAGCAAATTCTAGAACACCTTTTTTAACACGTATACATAGACTTTTCGAGTTTAATGAGAAACCTTTCTCGAAAATTTCAGAAGTTTCTAGAAAATTCTCGCATATATGAAAACCTTCTTCACTTTTTCAGATAATTTAATAAGATTTTTTGAAATTTCAGAACATCGTCAAAATTTTTAGAAATTTAAAAATTTGTTAAACCTGATAGGTGATTTGTTATATTTATTTCGAAGGAAGTAGAGTGAGGCTATCTTAATGCATAAGCATCATTCTCATTAAACTCGAAAAGTCTATGTACACGAATGCACCCGGGCGAAGCCGGGAACGAGTCGCTAGTCTAAAATAAACGTAGCCTAAGTTACTGCTTATTACATCAGCTACCTGCCAATAAAAGTCCCGTCAAAATCGGTCCAGCTATTTCAGAGATTAGCCGGAACAAACAGACAGACAGACAAAAATTGTAAAAAATATTATTTTGGTGTATGTACCGCAATTTACATAAACAAAAAGTAGCCTATGTTACTCCTGACGACCCCCTCTTCATGTCTGCAAAGTTTCATCGAAATCGCTTCAGCCGTTTCTGAGATTACCCGAACAGACAGACAGACAGACAGACAGACAGACAGACAGACAGACAGACAGACAGACAGACAGACAGACAGACAGACAGACAGACAGACAGACAGACAACAATTCTAAAAAAAGTTATTTACGTTTTAACAGCATGCGAATGACTCTCTAAGCTTAGTTTGAGGCAGTTTTTCGCAAATCACAGACAGACACTCTGATTTTATTTATATAGATAGATAACAATTAAGTACTTTTACCAAAAAAATTAATTTTATTAAGTACATTCGCACTTGTTACTAATTCTGTCCACATAGAAATAAATTCTTATTTTTGCAAATCGGTTCTTAGTTCTTTCGAGAGACCTTAGAGGAACAAATAAAAAATAAAAGCTTGTTTAGATTAATATTTGATGTTCTATCAATATTTTATTTTACTGTAGAAATATTAGTGAATTTAGTAGGTACCTAAATCACAAATTAGATTTACAATTTTATTGTACCTGCGAAGTAATATATCTACTTATATTGTATATTGCATACAATATAACTATACATATAGTAAAGAAAGGTCTACCTTCGTTAACAAATAACGCCGCAGAACTTATTCGCGTATACATATTTTGTATTTGCTATAAGGCAAAAGGCACAACCTCGAAACAATGGAACGAAGCAAAAGCAAAAAATACAAAGTTGTTTTATCAACCATTCCAAATATTAATACTATGTGGAAAAAACTGACTGCATGTCGTTTGCTATTTCGTTCCACTTCGTTGTTCAACAAAAATGTTTTTGAGTAACCTTTTACGAAGTACGAATAGGTTCTGGTGGCTCTTTTCTCTATATATACGTTTATTTTAAAACTTCTTACTATAGTGGGACTTTTGTTTAGGGACAGAATGTTTTGCGGTAAATATCAGAAGAGATAAATAGCAAACCAGTCGATTTATTTATTGCTTCTAATTTCAAACAGAACCATTTGCTCGTAAAAATCCCAAACAAAGGCAGTAAAGCAATAATGTTTACTGCTCAACAAACCCTGTACAATAGAAATGTTAAGACAAAGCTTAGTAAAACTTAGTGGTGGGGAACAAAAGGACGTTTTGAAGAAAGTACGAGTGGACGTAAAGCGGCCAGTGTAAATCAACTTTACACGAATATTGCGAACACAGAATTCACTTATGACTGGAAGTGATTATATAGATTTTATAATTGGTGAAATGAACAACCAAATCAAAAATTAAAGATTTCAAAATGACCAATTATGAATTATTGTGTTTAATATGTATCATTTTTTTCGGTTTTTAAGTATAGTTAATTTCAATCTACAACTAGGTAAGTAGATTGTTTTGTTTTGATTTTACATATTTAAAAAAAAAAGTATTTTCATGGCTACCGCTGGTTAATCTTAGGATTACGTTGAATTGAAGCTAAATATTTAAACGTTCTCATAAAGACATAACAACTACTAATATGCAAATTATGTATTATGGTGATTAATATCTAAGTTTGATGAAACCTTGGCAGTTCACTGTATTCATTCCAGTTTCTCTTTTGCTTTGTAAGTTGTTTTTGCGCAAACAGTGCAGCAAAACCTTGGATAGCGCGTAAAATGCATTTTTTTATTACTTCCACTGCAGTTAGTATAGGCGTAGGCTTGTTAACCTACATAATAATAACAACGTGTCTGTTGGCACAGTCGTCAGCTCGCTTCCTTTTAAACATTAAAGTTATGCTTTATTTTCATCTTCCACGTTTTCATTCTAACTGTAAACTTTACGTTTAGCTATTAAGAGAATTAAGTGCCGACGATGAAGAGCGATTTGTGATAACTACGACTGTAGAAGTGTACACCAGGATGTAAGAGCACTGCCGATCCCGATAAGATAAAAATAATGGACGAAGTGAGACAAGCAAGTGGTATACCTTATTCAGGGTGGCTTCAAATCCTCTTAAGAGCCCAGACAGGCTGCCCAAATGTTTACATGCCTTATAGACAGGCATTACGACTACGTGCAAGAAATTCCACTGAATCTATTCCAAAGACAAAAATAATAATACGGTGACCTAAAGTAGAGCCAAATTGGTGAGATACAAAAGTTTATTCACCTTACTTGAAGTGACAATCTATTATCTCTTTCTATGTTGTATCTATTTGACACAAGATAGAAAGAGACAATGTAGCATACGAGCTTCCGTTTGATAATAACAACCCGGACATCGCCGCGCTTAAGTCCTGCATAAAAAAATGACCTTGCGGTAACTTTGTTTACATTTGGTATCGCTTCTCAGTGGCCCTAGTATAGGTTTCAAGTCTAGGTACCTAATGTTTAAGTATCATAGAAAAAAATAGACACTGAATAACTTTATAGTTATTAGAGCTTTTACAACTTCAGAAGGAGACAATAAAATAAACATACATAGTTCCTTCAGCTACGTAATTCTATACTAGTGCCAGTTGCACATCATTTTATATAGACTATATCGTGGTGAATAGGAGTACATACAAGAGTCCTTTCATTTCACACACTAAGCCTACCGGAGTATAATCACACCCCAAGGCATTCATCCTCTTTTGTTTCACCACACACTTATGACTTTTAATACCTGAAGACATTATACACTATGTAACACTGCAACCGATTTGAAACTGATGCATACAACTCGCGCAAAGGAAAATCGGTTACTAGGAAAGTGCTAGTAGTGCTAGGAAAGTAATAATAGCATTTTTCTAATAAGTATATATTGTGTTGTTAAAAAGATTAACTTAAATATGGAGGCAGTATTAGGTATGTCAATTTTTTCAATGTTTATAGGTAAATATTAGGTACGTTTAAAAAACTTTATTTTATATTGAAAACGAATGTAATTTTAGAACAGTTTAATTGAAAAAAATAAAATCGCTGCGAATTTAAAACGGAAAAACACCCAGATTATGTTTATTTGCACATTTTTGTTGTTTATTGCAATAAAAAAGAAAGGTTTGTGGATATATTGTATTTTGCAGAAAAAGTTGTATCCGTGCGACGACGCCTAAGCGGGTCGCTAGTGACTATTCTAGTTTAATTTTAGGTCACTAGATTTACAACCAAAACATTCGTATTTACTTATTATTAACTTTTATTGATCTTAATTAAATGTTATTGGTACAAAGTAGGAATTTCAAAATGATACATGTATCTAAAAACAAGATTTGGTGTGGGCAGTACTTTTCCACGATTGCTAATGAAGTGTTTTCAGTTTAAGAAATATTTTTAATTAAAATTTATTTATAACCTTCATTTAATACGAGGAAAAATATAATTGAAAAAAAAAAAAAAGTTACAAACACTCTTTTAACAAACTTATTGTTTGCATATCATTCAATACTATCATAAAGTACAATATAAAGTACAATATTTATAATACATGTCTTCTGAACAAATGAAAATATGGATAAAATCATTGAAAAAGCATGAACAGTTATATTGACACATTTTAACGGAACAAAATTCGAGTATAATCTGCTGACAAAACCGCCTACTTAAATTCCGAACCTATTTTCAAATTGTTCAGTTGAAGTTAACGATTATTAAATCTTAATGAGTAAGTAATAAGAGATATATTCGAATAGTCCGCGTAACGCTGACGCAGTACATAGTTGTGGATTTACGGGCTCCCAAGCATCCAGTTGTTTGCTCTCACACATAAGTTATGATTTGGAGTGCGTGACTTGTCAACACGTCACTGGTTGTAATATTAGTCTACAGAGGCGATAACGTTTCAACCTCCAACGACTACAACATAAAATCATAATAACTGGACGCCACAATGTGCTACGAATTGAATTGCATCATTATTACAATAACATAATGGATAAAATAATAACATATATATATATATCGCGTTTTATTGTAACCAATTTTTAGAAATGTTTCAAGGTTTTGTCACGAAACTGACGTTGGCTACTTAATTTTGTAAGTAATAAGTAAGCTATGTCATTGTTCAATAAAAAGAAGAATACCTAAAGAAACCTTTTTTTTCTGGATATGCTTCGTTTTAGTATTCCTAGTAGTGTTCCAAGTAAGAAAAAAAAAACATTAACTAAGTAAACACGTTGCTGGTTTAATACATGAAAGTTCGTAATCAATAAATCAAAGGAAATTACGTTGTGGTTGTTTATCATCGTTGGAGACTTCTGAAACCAACTGTTTGTTACGCTACAATAAATTGTGAAGCCAGCAGGCGTGCAATCGACTCTGCAAAGTAAGTAGCCTTAAATGAGTGGCCGGCCGAGCCATGTCTTCGTCAGTGTTATAGAACTAGCTCGCCCACACAGCACAGCGTCCGATAACCGAAGGCTCGGCTCCTACCCGGACGGAAATAGAGCTCATATAGACGCACCACTACAGCATTACTCACGGCGCGTGTGAACCGAGCTTCATTCATGAGCGGTGATTGACGGTGCAATTACATAGTTAATGCTTAAAATTAGACCTAAAGTGTAATGTGAACTTGTGACCCAATTTAATTAAAATTACAAGAGTAAAAATCCGTAAACAAATATTAAAATTTTAGTATGATTATAAGTAGGTATACTAATACAAATACTAGTAGGTTCATGTAGAAAATAACTGGACTGTGGAATATGTCCAGTTATTTATTATTGAACATATTATGAAAAGTGCATAAATGATTGAACTTTTTTAATGTAAAATTCGGCAGGCAGGTAGGTTACTGTTCATTTGAGGGTTGGTGGGTGTAGTCATCTATTAACTAACACAAGCAACGGCATAGGTTTAGCAAGTACGTTGCCTAAATAGTAGCAATTTAGTTCTACGGTTGAACTAAACTAGTAGAATAATATTATTTAGGAGTGGGATCTTTATTGATTTTTATTGTTGATAGATGAGATGGTACCTCCGTTTCATATATGTATGTTGTTCTTTGAGAAGTATATAGCTTTTAAGAAAAATCTTTAATAATTATTTAAATATTTTGCTCGTGCAATTATGGAATATTTTAATAACACAGCGAGGGGTCGCGAATCGATTAGCAAGGTTAAGAACTGGACAAAGCGATTGCAATACACGTATTGTATGAGACTATCGGACAAAAAGTCATGATTCTCAAAAACTAAAATGACGAGGCTTTGAAGAAACCGCATTACGTTGAATCATTCCGGTTTTAGACGGTCAGTTGGTGACGCATTCAAGAGAAATTTTGATTAACATTAAAAAAAGGATCAATTACACTTTAGGTTCTAAAGCAAAATTGTATGTAGTCTCTTAAAAGCGAAGTCGACTGTGAATATCTAGAAAATCTAGACTTATTGCTGCTATTCAATAAGTCTTAAATCTGCTGCGATAAGTTGTCATACAATACCTACATTGCATTGACTTCAGAAGATAAGTCAAAACCTGTATGTGTATGCGCAATAAATTTAACCTTTGGTGTGCGACTGCTCGACTTGTATTATTTGTCCGCAAAGCGATTTGGTGTTACCAATAATGAACTTTAGAAACAGTTTTTTTTTTCATTTTCGAAACGATTACGGTCGCTAGTAGGTACATACTTTATTGTAAAATAAGGTCGCTGTCCGCCTCTGTTTCTCCTCTAACTTCTTCTAAACCACTCAAGGGATTGATGATTTTTACTAATGGAAAGAGCGATACACGACGAAGGTTTTTGTAATGTAATTTGCTGCAAAAATTACATATGTGCAAAACCGGGTGCGGGTCGCTAGTGTATAATAATAAGCATTTAATTTACCTATAACACAAATCCAATAAACTATTAAGTTGAATTTTTTTGCATACACAAATTGTAACATGTCTATGATTTGTAGCAACATAGAAGTTGTAGTAATTATTTTGACTGAAACAATCATTGGTTCAACCTATACTTACTCATATAGTTACAATTATGATTTAGATTGAATATGATTAATATTTCCAATAACAACACTCAAATGCCTGCAATTCATATAACTTTCAATTCGGTAGCTTAGTACGACGGGGAATATGAGTTATTCAGCGGGAACGGTGAAGTGTGTGGGGGCGGGGAGTAACATACAGTAGACACGTTGCGCTTTGCACTACAGTGGCTAAACTACTGACACTGAAGTATTAATATAGTTACAAAAAATTTAATTACATTTTAAAGCGAACACTTATCACAATTTCAATTTTGATTTAGAAGTCTAATTTATAAAATGACTCATCTTACGAACTTAATTTATTTTCACTTAGCTTCTACGGATCGTAACGTTGTGTCAAAAAGCCTTTATATACTTTTCCTGACGAATTGAGCTATCAAATGCAAATGCCGACTGCTATTTACAGAGATTAACGCGTTCGGACAAAAAAATCATCAAGTTATAAAGTTATCTGTAGATATATTCTAGAAAATACTTTAGAGGTTTTATGTATAAAAACACACATGCTATTAATAGCATGTGAATTGAGATTACACAGTTTAAAGTTATAACAGAGACATGCAAATAAAGGGTCGTTTAACAAATATTGAACTAATAAAAAATATATACCTAAGAATGCGTGTGTGCACTATATTTTGAGCTTTGGCTCTGGCTGCGTTCTATACTGTGGCGTAGGGAGGAACTGTCTACAAAAAACTCTGGGACGATACCTGCGCTGTCGTTGACCGTGGCCTCCGATTAGACCCGGTACGGCCATACTTCGTAATGCATCGTTGCAGCGCGTCTAATCCCAAGTTTTTTTAGCTCGTTTATGCACTCGAATTTTTGGAGTAAATTAATTGGGAGGAAATTTATTAGACATACGACTTATAGAGCACTAAATGCTGTGTTAAGCGATAAATCTAATGTGCTACAACAATGCGACGATTTGAATTATGAATTATTTTTTTAAAAGAAAGTTAATATTTTTTTAAAATTTTGTTACTGTTGTTTGTCATTTTAAACAAAATTTTATATGTATTTAAACGCATTAAAGTATATTGTTCATACATTAATATAATTATTGGTTACTTATAATATACAAGAAAGCAGTCACCCAGGACTTCTTTTATTAGCTTATTTTTTCATATCTTGACGGATTAATAATTTTTTTAATATACAATGTTTAACATGCTCTATTAAGATTATAATTGTCAAAAATATAGTACAAACTGAATAAAAAAATTTAAAAAAAAAAACAAATCAAAACTTTTTTCAGTGAGCTCAATGTCTTAACTATGACTTTACATGGTTAAAACATGCAAAACAAATTTAATGCAAATTTACACTATGTATTTATAAAACACCAGTGCAATTTTAATATATACAAACCTTCACCTTCACACTGTTGTGATAGTAAAGTCATGATAGTCATAGTAATAACTATAACAGTCATAAGCTAGACAACTTTTAATTTATTCTTTTTTTGGAATAACTTAATTTATTATTAAATAATATTCATGAAATAAATATTAAGTTACATAATCATGTAGCTATTGCAGCGAGCTATTGCATAAAACAGTGATATTATGCTAGGGATACACGACGACAGTAGTGTATGGTTATGGACCCCCACGGCGGGCGGCGGAGTTGCGGAAGAGTGTTCGTCCGACCTCGTAACGTCGTCGCCTTATAGGGGACGCGGAGCACACCAAGAGGTTTAGTCGGTAGGTCTATCCCAATACCATTTTGGGGCAGGAGTCCGACATAACCCATCGGTCTGTTATTTTTCCCTCTTGTAAAAAAAGGGATACACGACGACACTAGACACTCAGTGTATACATCGACTGTCTATGTGTGTCCACTGCCGTGACACTTAGTTGCAGATGTAGTGTCGGTGTAGCTCAGGGCCCGTGGTGTTGCTGCCAAGAAGACAGGACGTGCGTGCAGACAGCCAATACACTTGAAACGGGGAAACTGGATGTATACACCAATGTCGACACAAAAAATTGCTTACCGTGTGGACGCAATCGACACTCGTGTAGGCATTTGTGTCGAGTGTCAGTGTTGTCGTGTATCGCTTTACGGTGACAAACTCTGACATAGTTTGTTTATATGCCAAAGTGAAACCAAATAGAGATCCTTGTGGAGACAATTTACTAATAATTTCCTTAACCAACAGGAACACAAGCAGAGGCTATTAAAATTACGTTTACACATTCGTAATCGACTTACACGAAGTTGGCCTATGCTGTTATCTCCTTTTATCTTACCTGCGAACAAGGAAAGGTTTATCAGTTTGTATGTAGTTAAATTGGCTTGTATTTTAGTAAGGAAACAACAATTTGCTTCATTAATGCTGCCGCTTCCTTTGGGATGTACATCGGGAAAGATTTATCTGGAAATTATCTAAGCGCCTTACGCTGGTAGTAATAAAAGCAAATTTGGCGTGTTAGAAATGGACGCGGACGGTTCTGATCAGTATATCAGAGCTGTGAGGGCCGTTGTTTTAACTATTTAATATTCAGTGTACGTTGAGAGAGCGTTTCCCCTCCCTTAATGCAGAAGGTATAGTATCATGTACCTCTACATACATAGGTACTGCGTTATTATATTGCCTAGAGAAATATAAAAATATTATTATTAAGTACCTACTGTCTTTTTCAGTTTACAATCAACAGTTAATCAACTTGGTTTTAATAAATATAATATTGTTTAATACAAACAATTATACAATAAACAAATTGTTTGTAAAAATATTTTTTTAACATTTATCTACCTTCTATATCCTTTTTGTGGCTTTATTAGGTTTCCTGGCCTCTTTTAATGAAGTGTCTGAATTAATTCGGCGTCACGTACGG
Source organism: Synanthedon andrenaeformis (assembly GCA_936446665.2). Taxonomy (NCBI): domain Eukaryota; kingdom Metazoa; phylum Arthropoda; class Insecta; order Lepidoptera; family Sesiidae; genus Synanthedon; species Synanthedon andrenaeformis. The sequence continues at coordinate 1,868,325 of OW387781.2, read as the reverse complement.
AATAATTTTCTAAGTAATTATTATTCAGTGCGTATATTTTTCTTTCTCCCTTCTAAAAGCTATTCGTATAATTAGGTACATCGCACAAAGGAAATCTTGACAAGAAGTTTTATTTGATTTTGAAAAAGAGCTAAGATAATTGCAGTAGAGACTATCTACTGAATGAATTTTTAAGCATTTTAATATATTTGCAGAAAAAATAATTTAAGATTACTTAAATTTTGCTGTCTATGTAATAAATAAATGAATGATCGTGTTTTATTATAAAATTATTTAAAGTCATAATATCGACAGTCTTATTAACTATTATGTAAAGTTCTTGTAAAGTGATAACTATTCGGCAAGTCCTTTATATTATTGGGTAGTTTACTCTACCTATGCTTTTATTGCCATTACATTAACATTTTTATTATATAGTTCCAGTTTTAAACAATAATAAGCCAAATTACTTCGCCCAGTTATTTGGACTCTATTTCATATTTTTGACAAAATATTCTTTTGGAATATGAATATAGAAATAAATATGAAATTGTTAATTATAAGTATAATTTCCGCGCCTTGCACTTAGGCTAATGGCAGCCTTTTTATCACAGTTTTAGGGATGATTTATGTCATGATTTTTTAGATTACTCTTTTAGTTTATATTTTATATACGACGAGTAGATGTAATTAATAATACGTAGTAAATATTTATATTGAAATGAGTTTAATATACGAATGAGATATCAAAGGATAATTAAGTTGATTTTGTTAATGAATGACCAAAGCGAACGCATCGAGTGTATGCAAAAGGCTGCAGATGCGGATCGATTTTCTGTAATTCTTGTTGACTCCAACACAGTCGGTATGCACACCGCATGCATTGTTGATTGGAGAGAACGCGAGGGAATTTGCATTTTATAACTGTCTGAAAAGTTTTTTATCATACTTTGTGACTAATTAGTAAATACGTTTGAATTTGTATACATTTTACTAAGTATATTAAATAGCAAACATTACTTTGAACTTTTCAGAACGGAAAAGTCTTTTTTCATGAAGACTTTACTATATTAGAAATGCGAATATTTGCTTTCTACTATCTTATTTATTATTTTAATGTTAAGACATTACATAAGCCAATTTATACTTTCGTAATTTTAATGAAAACATACAAAACTTTGAAAATATAAAAACTTTTAACAGACGTCCTCTTACCAATAATGCCTCTTCTAAGATGATTTGGATTTTTCTTCCAAATCACTCATTTATGCACTTTTTTATCGCCGATTTCAGAATCTCTCAGAATTGTAACTCAGAATTGATAAAAATGTGTCGATGAGTACAGACATATATAATCCCAACAATAATGACGCAAAGGCAATCAAGTATATGATCGTTGCCGGCCCTCATTTGATCCATTCAAACATTAGACACAGTCTTCTATAAGGATTTGTTTAATGATTTATCACCTCGCAGTTCTGTTCCATTGTCCATACAACACCTGCCCGAAAACCGGCTGTAAACCGGATACATAATAAACTACATGAAAACAAAATTCATCCAAACCCTTCGGTTTGGATGAAGTATGTCTCGTGCCACTGTTCCCCCAATAACAATATAATCCATAACGATTTTACGAAAGGAGAGTTATTTAAAGAAAAAAATATTTATTTCACGTTGTTTAGCATTGGGCAAAACAAACAACAGAATATCTGTTAGCAATGCTTAAAAAAAGCTACGTGATTTGTGTGATATTCGACCACATAAACTTTTTGCTAACTGGAGACCAATAAGGTCGATATTCAGTAATAAAAACCGTCTTCCACATGACCTTTAGTTAAATATATTTTATTGCTATGTAGGTATATTTTAGTTATAAATAAATGCCTAAAACGTGTTATTAAAGAATGCACATTTTAATTCTGTGAGCGCATTTAAACAGATGCGCATTTTATTTTGGCCTTTACAAACCATATATTTTCTAGTCATTAAAACATGGTGAACTTTTTTGAACGTTTGCTAAATAATAAATGACATCCGTTTTCCCGTTTGATGATAACTAGTGAAATACCAAAATTAGCTCGGATGCTAATGAACTTGTCGCTCGCATGTACAGAGTGTTCTGAAATTCTAAAATATTGTTCATTTTGTTCGACAGGTTATAACGGGTGATTCATTTGGAGGTACTTTTTCAAAACAAAAAAATATATTAATAAAAACAAATTTATCGGGTAATTTTTATTATTATACAAAAGAACTATTCTTTACATTTATTATTTAAAGATTATTTCTTTCAAATGTTGGCCGTTACTCCGGTTAACATAGTCCATTCTGCAGTTCCAATTTTCGATGACGCGTCTAAGCATTTCGATTGGTATTTGGCGAATAACGCGAGTAATGTTGGCTTCCAGTTGCTCAATCGTACCTGGCTTATCAATATAGACTTTGGACTTTACATAGCCCCAAAGGAAAAAGTCTAGGGGTGTGATATCACAGGATCTAGGCGGCCAACTCACCGGTCCGAAGCGCGAAATTAACTGTTCACCAAATTGTTCACGCAATAAAGCCATGGTTTCACGTGCTGTGTGGCAAGTGGCGCCGTCTTGTTGGTACCAAATGTCCTGAAGATCACGGGCTTTAATTTCAGGAAACAAATAGTCTGTTATCATGGCACGATAACGGTCACCATTGACAGTTACGTTCTGGCCGGCCTCGTTTTTGAAGAAATATGGACCGATGATTCCACCGGCCCATAAACCACACCAAACCGTTGTTTTGTCTGGATGTAATGGCAGCGCTTGAATCTCTTCAGGTTGCTCTTCGGACCAAATACGGCAATTTTGTTTGTTGACATATCCGTTAAGCCAGAAATGTGCCTCATCACTAAACAAAATTTTTGACGAAAACAGTGGATTTTCTTTAAGCTTTTCAAGAGCCCAAAGACTGAATTGGTGACGATTTGGTAGGTCAGTCGGCTTCAATTCTTGCACTAGTTGAATTTTGTAAGCTTTGAAACCAAGATCCTTACGTAAAATACGCCAAGTCGTTGCATATGACAAGCCAAGTTGTTGCGAAAGGCGCCGGATCGATTCTTTGCGGTCATCGCGTACACTCTCAGCTACCGCCGCAATATTTTCTTCGCTACGTGCTGGATGTGGTCTTTTTGGTCGTGTATTATCTATTAAAGTAAATTGGCTCTCAAATTTTTGGATGGTATGGCGAATCGTGCGTTCGGTAGGCCGATTATGTGGACCATAAGTTTCTCTAAGTGCACGAAACACATTCCTCGCTGAACGCTGATTTTCGTAATACAGCTGTATTATTTGTAGACGCTGTGCGGGGCTAAGTCTTTCCATGATGAAATGTCAAACTATACAGAACAAAAATACCATAAAAGGTTATCACGACTCACGCTTCATCTGTCAAAAAATCCATAGACAAAAAAGTACCTCTAAATGAATCACCCGTTACTTTTTATGTCACCTATATCAATGTTACAATACTTTTAACAATTATGTTAATTAATGTCCACACCAAACCAACAAAAGCTAACAATTATTTGTAAGTATTCATTATTATTATTATAAGAATAAATCAATATCTATTTGTGAATATTCAAGAATAAATTCTTGTGGAAAAACGAACACAGAAAGCTACTTTCTTTATGCTTATGTCGATATGCAAGTAGATAGGATTGTGTGAATTCAGATTCCAGCAAGAGATACACATTGCAACTTTGCAGGTATACTTAAGCTCTTAAATTATCTCGTTGATTCGAACCGTTTATTGTTTTAATAAGTCAATGACGTCATATATTTTCCTTTGAATATTAAAATACTAATTTGTTCTGTCAAATCTTTTACCAATTTTCGTTCGTAGCGCTGGCTTTTTTATTAACAAACAGTATAATTGAACACAATTTTATTGGGATTAAGCCCATCACCCTGTAGACAATATGCAAGGGTAGGTAGGTATATAGAAACAGGAAGGCGAGCAATAAATAGCTGCCTACAAAGACATTTCGACAAGACAAATGTTAGGTGTTTGGACACCAAGGAAATCAGAATCTAGTGTTACATTGTCTCTGCGTGTTTACATTAAAATGGGTCAAACTTGTAAATCAGTCTACACGATTTAATATTGGTATTTTGATATTTGTAAGGCTGAGCGAGGATTTATCAGTTCGCTTGGTTTGTTGGTTGCGTTTTGAAGTCTAAGGTACTTTTGCAGCTTGTTTAAGTTGAGATTATTACCGACAATGTGCGAAGTGACATCTTTATTATTTTTTTAAGCAATATAAGAAGAAGAAGAATAAGAATTTTTATAAGAACCCTTATATCATCATTCAGTCAAATAAATAAATATGTGTATGTAATCTTACCACTTACGTAATTTTGAATTAAATTCATTAAAGTAATAAAACAAAAAAACGCTAAACACTAATAAAATTATGTTTGACTTATTTCATAGTTCAGTTCTTGAGCGAATCAGTCTTAAAACGAATTTCTATTTCCAATCACGAGGTAATATTCAAGTCAGAAAAAGGCAATATATTTCTCCTGTTTGAACGAAATGAAAAGTTTGCAAGTAATAACTGATTTATGCGATGTCAAGTTAGTGCTGTCCCCATAAAATATAACATAAAGCTTAGAACGACACCACACCGCAGGGCGTTTCTACATTTTCTAAATCTAAAATGAAATTACTGGCGCGGCGGTTGTGCGCCGGCGCGGTAATTACAAGAGCCCGTGATTAATGAGCAATCAGACCCTTTGCCGACGGATTAGGGTTGCCACACGTTTTGTTAGTCCTTTTGTGAGCCGGCGATTAGGCGAGTTTTGAAGATTTTTAGAACTCACCATACACAAACCATATAATCAGCGAGTAATGGATTACATTTTTTATTTACGAAAATATTTGAAATGTAATTTTGTTAAATGCAATTTGCTGTTGGTTTTATAATGTCTCAGCCTATTATAGGCTTCTTTTATTTGATGAACATGTAAACATATAAATCAAAAATCATCTTAATGGATATAAATGTGACAGCTTTTAAAAGTACAAATACAAATACAGCTTTCTAGACTTAGTAGTTTTAGCTGTAGTAGTTGTAGCATAAGTATAGATTAGCTAACACTAATAAACTTGTTCTTACACATAAAAATTTAATTTGTCAAATACTTATAAAAGAGTCGACCACAATTTAACAACGATTTACATAATATGTAGTTGACAACCCTAGATAGTAGCTACTGTAATATTCGTCCTTAGTAATTAAGCTAAACATAACAGTTTTGAATTGCATTTCAAATGGTTTCTGAGGATGCAGTAAACCCCATAGACGTAACGGCTACTTGGCTTCAAACACTAAAAACAAAAATTGCTATTTTTTATGTATTTTACACATAGAACATGCGTAGGTATTTTGTGAAAGATTTTTCGAAAAATTAACTACTGAAACATTAAAACGGTTTATAGGGTCTGTCTAATATACATAGGTGGACTGTTCTTCAAAATCTGTATGTTTAAAAAAAGTATTATAATTTAAAATGATTATTGAATTTAGAGTCTGAAGTGCGATATACGCCACCCTCTTTTCCTTCAGAGGGTTACTATGCAACAGCTGAGCCTTGCTGATTAACGCTAGGCCATTGAAACTTTAAAAACAACAATGATTAATCTCTTTCGAAGATGGTTTTTGTTATTAAGGCTTTTGTATTTTAAATTCTCTTCGGCTTGAATTTTTAAAATTGTTTTTTAAATTTACTAATAAATTACTAACTGAGCTATTAACGAATCTCAATTTTTCATTTAATTTATTTCTTATGGTGTAATTTTTAATGGTGTACTTTCAAATTGTTAGTCGCTGAGTTTATAGCGAAAATATAACCGGTATATTGTAAGTAAAATGTTTTTGTATAGTATAAATTGCTAGGCGTAGCAATGTTCGATCACTCCCAAGATTTGCTGTAGCAAAACATGATGTTTGATAGTAAAATATACTTTACTTATTATTTTGAAGTGTTATTGAGATTCAGAATAATTTGAAGTATTAATGAGTTATTGAGTTCAAAACAGGAACTTTAAATTTAACTAAAAAATTTTATACTTCAACATAGTACATTACATATATTAAGTGCATTCTGAACTTTCATCAGATCTTCAGCTGTGTCGAGTGGTCTCCAAAGGATCACATAAAAACCAACTTATTTTGTTGAGGAGGCATTATTTTTTAATTATTTTTCTGCTTCTGCCATAAACCTATAAATTTTACTAAGTTTAGTAATCATAAGAAGCCCAAGATACTTTAAAAGAACAGTTGTTTCGAAAAAAAAAACGTGGAACTTTGCGCCACAGAAACAGGATAGCCCAGCGGAGGAGTGTTTCAATTAAAAATTTATAACTAAGAGTTGATGAATTTGGGCGCGAATAAAAGCACTACAATAGTTAGTTATGACAGTAATTGAAGTAGGAAACCTAACATGGTATTATTATCACACAAGTTAGGGGGAGCAGTGATGTGATGTGCCGGTACGTTTGTCGATAAAATCTGCATAATTGTCGATGTGGTAGCGGTTCTTTTATGGTAATTGGTCTTTCAATGGTTAATAATTAATACTCATAAGTGCTTTTTTGCTACGTATGTAAACAGTTATACCATAAGTTGTAAGGGCAAAATGAATTGTTTTAATTAGCCATATGCAAAACATTTTACCTTTCGTATTTAATACGCAAATATTATTTTAAATAAAAGAAGTTCTGGTTTTTGTTTTGACGGTCCACTAGAGAAACCATACCAGAGGATAGGGCACTCGTTAGATTTTTACTATAGATCGCAATGTGCCCTGCTCATATAGTAAATCAAATGTATAAGTATTTATTTATCGATTGTACATTTTTATCGATATTAATATTTAGTTACCTGATACTAAATTTACCAAATAGTGATTACATGCATTATGGCTTATAAATTGCAATTCAGAAAAAAAATATAAACAATTTTGTAACAATTAATTACAAACAATCAATCAACAACAAATGATCAATAATTGTAAAAGTCGATAGACGTGATGCCCCGCCCAATCCTCTTACACCCCAGCAAGTCCTGGTAACCCAATATGCGATTATACGAGGGTTGATGTTATAAATATATATTTACTAGAAACGTCATCAGTTAGAGTAAATTTTTATGAAGATTCAAATTTATTCACTGGAACGGTGCTTGTCATTTATACCTTTGAAAATAAAACATATCAGATAGAAGGTGCCTATAAAAGCCTTATCCATCCTGAAATTCTATTCTATTGGTAAAAGACTTTTTTTAAATCGGACGAGCAGTTTCGAAGATTACCTCCTACATAAAAATAAACTAACATAAATATAATACAAACTTTACTTCTTTATAATATTAGGTACATCAATACAGCTAACGTACTGTGAACACAATTATTGTAAATATTGTATCATTTTCATCAAAAGTTTAGACTAAAACGAACTTTACTTTTTCGAAACTTTATCAATGGTGTCTAGATTAAATTTAAAAAATGTAATATTAATATTACATTAAATTGTTTTAAATAATTCATTATGATATCGGGTTTTCAATTTGAAATTTTAAAAAAAAATAGCTCTAACCAATCCTTCAGGTATGGCTAAACACACATGTAATAAAAATGTATCAACAACTGATTAATGTTCATTTACGTTTGATACTCAGAGTAATTAAATCAGTTAGAGACATTAAAGAAACGTATAAGTCGCTTTTTATGTGGGTAAATAAACATTAAAAAACGCCGGGCTCATCCAGTCACATTGAACGTCGGTCGTAAAAGGTGTGTGGGGCAAAGGGGGGATGTGTGTGAACAAGCCGGGTGGGGTCCGAGCGACCCCACGTCACAAGCGCCGCGGGCTATTGCTTGCGAGCTTTACAAAAATATTTGCTCGAAGGACATCTTGATTTGTACAATTTAGTACTACACTGTTCGTTATTAACTTCCCTAATTAAGCAGTTTTTATTTCATACCCCACCGAGTACAAACTCAATATCACTATTACGAGGCTTTTTTGTCATTATAGTTATCTAAATATCTAGTTACACGTATCTAAGTATTTTATTGTATATCCATCTGTGATTCAGCGTTACTTATAGGTTTGGTACCAAGCACCTAACACTATTTTTTTTTTTAATTTTGTGAAAAATAAAAACGTGGTTTCTTAAAAGGCAAAATCAAAGCCTTACTCAAATCAAAATTTTAAATTATAGCTAATTAACTAAATTTCAAATAGTAATGGCAGTGCACTTGCAACACTTATTATGGCGTCGCTTGTGTTATAGGTGACAGTAGCCACTTACCATCAAGTGGACTATCAGTATGTCTGTAGACCTTAACATAAATACGGGTTTTCTGTAAGTACTTTCCATACGTAAGCAATTTATAATTGGACTACGGTACCAATTTGACTATAGGGTATTGATTTGTAGGCATGAAAATATTGCATCCATTACTCCTAAACCGAAACACACAAGCTGTTCTATACATTTACTTCTGATACTACCCTATAGCTAGTCTGGCTTGTTATGATTGAGGAACGTTGTGTGTCCATTGCCTTGCTACTTAAAGTCCCGCTGTATGTGGATTCGCATGTGATTATTATAAAATGCACCTGGCGTTTATAACTTACCTAAGCGTTTAGAAAAGTGTAGGTATTCTTCAAGAAAAATTGTTAACTTAATATATTGTAAGCAATAAATATAGTAAATGCGTAGTTATTAATTTATTACTTGCGGTATCATGTTTTGCAACTGCGTCATTATTATCTGCAAGTTGCTGCATTTTACGCATAAAACGCTTAATAAACAACTTGATAAATTGAGTATAAAGGCAGAAATATAAGCGCTGTTGAACATAAATAGTTAACATTGCCTAAAAATATTATTGCCAATATTTCTGATGATTCTTAACTTTTACATTAGGCACATAATTCATTTCTTTTAATTAGTTGACGAGATTGAAGTCTTTTTGATGGATGCTACTTATTAAGTGGTCTCATTTTTTCAAGTCTCAACACGTGCTGCTTCACTTTTGTTTTAATGTTAATGGGTGACAGATATACCTAATGTTGCCATAAGACGGGATTTCCAAGAGACTGCCTGTAGAACGTGTGCAAATTGTACAGGTTAAGTACTTTTTTTTGCATTTCACAAAAGTCTAATAAACTTCTAATTCTAGACTAGGGTTAGTAAATTTATTATATCTTTACAATTTTTTTTTGACAAAGTTATGCCACTTTATGAGTTAGTACTACTACATAAAGCACGATAAGCAAAGTTAGCATTTAATAATAATAATCGCCAGTGTTATCGATCGAAGCGACCCTCCCTATGTCTCCCGACCGATATTTACCAAGTGTATTGAATAAAATGCATCAAATTCATCTCAACAATGACTGTTAGAAGGGTTGTTTAGTTCTATACAGGGTCGCGTGCGTCGCACGTGCATATCTCGGATTATGCTAATTTTATGCAATGTCCACTGTCATGTATTGGTCACTCTTAACTAAGTTTCTGACTATATACTAGACATAACCTATCGATTTACAGATATGTCCGCAATGCCCCATAGTAGAGTAAGAGATAATAACAACAAATCTCATTAATTCAAAACTGAATTCGTAATAACTTAACGATTTGACTGAGGTTGGTCTGGTTTCCCACGATACATTTTATTCAATTGAAAATTAAATGAAAAATAGGACACGGTTATTTATAAATATCCATATTAAAAAAACTAAATTGAAATTTACAATAATGTGTAATAATTTAACAAAATTGGCCATATAATCTAATTTTCCTACTAATTTTCAAGGACACAATTAATTAAGAAAAGAAAAGAAAAGACAGTATGAAAGCCTATTCTATCATTTATTTTGGTAATACGAAAAATACGAATGTACGTATAACCCCTGACTTATTTTCGCCGCCCTTCATGATATCCCGCTGCAGATTTACTACCAAACACCCCTAAGTGCAACTTTCAACTTTACTGCGTTTAGGATAAGAAGTAGTTTAGAGGATAGATACGAAATGTGCAGTGACAAAGTGAAGCCCTTTAGTTTAAAATTAAATATGATTGTTCGCGGCTCTCATTATGCAATATGGAGCTCGAGCGTGATGGATTCGAAGGGATCGGGGATTTATTGCGCGTGTGTATATCATTATTATTTTTATAACTTTGTTAGATTTACTTTATGATTTGGATATTTGCAATTAAAATACTCTCCGAATGACTGTAAAGTTGTCATTATTAAGTGTAAAAGTATTCAAATGTATTTAATTTGTATTATCTTGGATTATTTTGATATTTGTTGCTATAAATTTTACTGGAAGTGAGAGTACATCAGAAACTCAGTTTTTACCATCGGCTTATTAACACAAGCAACGCTAATAGGTGCTGCAAGTGCCCTGCCGACCTTAGTATGATTAAGGATAAGCGATTTAGAAGGGAATATACAATATGTACAAGCGGAATATACAATGACTGTGAAACGCAGTGTGTCCTGCCACTACTAGCCAGGCCCAAAGTGAACTTAGTTTATTTCCAAAGTGAACCCTGCCGAGAGCCGAAAGTCCTCGTTAAATGTTATGAATTCGGACTTTATAAAATTTTCACTTGGCTACAGTTACAAAAAACATACAAGAGCATATATATGTAGGTACGTTATTTATTAATTTTTTAGTTGCGATGAAAACACTTGATTAGGAGCTCGCGAGAATGGGCCAGATGGTTTCATATCGATCGAACCTCGGCCGAGTGTTCACGGACGGCCGAACATATTGTGAACACACAATCTCAACTGGAGATTAGCATATCCATTGTTGTGCACTACGCACTATAAACACATGTTATCATTTAATGAATGAATGACATTGCAAACGAAAAAAGTTCATTTCAAATTCACAAATAAAGACACCATTTAATATTTAACACGTGCATTTTATAATGGTTGCCTCCAGGTGATTCAATTAAGATATGCATCTTAATTTGCAAATACAGGTCAGATGTGACAAATAAAATAAACTTTCATTTTTGATTTAAGAGTCGAGTGTAACATAAAGTCCAAAATGAAAGAGCGCTTACGAAATGAACTAAATACCGCAATGAGCTTAACGCAATAAAGTGAATGCAAGTAAAGAATTAATCTGATAATCTAGCGACAACCGCACAAAATAAAAATAATAACAGAAAATGAAACGAGTTAAAGCTCGCCGCGACATTCCCACGAGGCAACAATTAGCTTTTGATGTTTCACCAATTCATGGCGGGCGGTGGGTGAAATAACAATATGAAAAGCTGCATTCACCCCACGGCTACGCGATACATAAACTCGCACACGATACAACTTTCAGTCTTTTTTGCAATTTTAGAACGATTACCGCAGTCTTGAAACGTCTAACCTCTTTTTTACTGTTCTACGAAAACGAACAGTTTGCATAATTGCAGAAAACAAAAGCGGCGATTTTAAATAAATAATGTAAGGTTTTAGACGCAACGGCTACTAATCCTCGCAAAGTCGGTGCGAGCTGCCGGGCGAGTGACGGTGGGCGACCTAAACGCGACAACTAATTGCGACTCTCCCGGCCTGATAATCCGTTCACAGCGGGCGGCATCCAAATTAAAAACCCGACACAACTGTCCGTCCCTGGCTCGGGTCGTGGATTAGCGCTCCCACGGCCAGGGACGCACTGGGACTGGGACCGTAAAAAAGCGGAGGGTGAAATTCTAAAACATCGCGCGAAATTCGAAATCCAGAAACGAAATAGTAATTTATCAAAGGATTTTGAAGGACCCAAGGAGCGGAAGTGAAGGATGGATTCTCTTTATCTCAAATTGCAGGCGTATGTTGATAGGAAACTCTTGGGGCAGTTAAACGAATTCTTTCGAAAGCCAGTCTTAAACTCCAAACATTCAGCGTTTTATAGCCAATTAATTCGGACTTTTATATGTTTCATATTTATCGAAAGATTTAAACAAGTTTATCGGTCAAATCGCTACTTTGCTTCGTACATTTTTGTTTTGATTATTTATAAGCTTGTATTGCTTTTGCAAGATAATATTATGCGTGATGCTCTATGCCTAACTAAACGGATACAGCTTGATTAATATTCAAATAGCCTTTGGGCGGACAAAGTACCTGATATGGTGTACGTACGGTCCCCTGCGATATTGTTGCATTAATTTTTCGGTACAACTGATGTACGGGGAGTAAATATTTTACAGAAGCCCTTTCTGCTACTGCTGAATAAGTCTTCTAGAAACTGAAAGGTAATAAGATATTTTATCCAGCGCCATCTATTTTAATCGATCGATCTTTCGTAAACCGTCTTCGTTGAGTTGTTGTTGTTTTTAATTAACAAAAAGGGTAGGTAAGTTATCTCATATTTCTTGAGAATGAAACCAACAAAGTTTATATGAGAATCGCTTATAAATTTAAGACGACTCTGAACTGAAACGAGTGAATGAAATAATATAATCATGAGCACTTGATTTAAAAAAATATTGATTAAAAACCAAGCAAATTTAAATACTAAAATAGTCATTTTAAATAATTTTAACAAATGTAAATCAGAGATTTACTTGCCTGTACAATTTTGATAGAAAATGAGATTTTTAAAATATTTAATCGACTATTAAATGAAACATACGATATTTTGATACGTGACTTTTACGAACTCCATCAAAACAATGTTGACTAAACAATAAAATTCTACGATCTTAGGCTCGCGGTTGCTCCGTAGAAATAGATTATCAAGCTTCTTTTTCTTCATCAAGCCGATCAGGCGTGTAGCCATTTCCGTCATAGCACCGAACAGCTGTTGGAAAGGTTACGCCCTTATTCTTGCACCTGCGTTCCCCTCTTACCCTCACAATGTCACTGCCACCCCCGCACGGGTTAATTATAATCCTATTAATGAAATCGTCTCGACTTCCATCGACCAATTGACGTTAAGGGTCGATGATGAATATTTGTCCATACAAACTTCCTTCTTTGTTTTAGTCCAATGTTTTATTCATAGTCCACAAAACGCAGATAAACTAAAAAAACGTTTTTTAAAGGCTCGCGTATTTAAAATTTGTATGAACGCCTGTCCTGATAACAATCCAAGGATCAAATGAATTCAACAACGCTGTCAGCAGCGTTCGAGTCTCGGTGTTTGTGATAGGTTAAAAAGATTCGTTTTATATGTCTACGGTAAGTACACACGTGCGAGGGAATAAATCCACAAAGGGTTTATTTTTTATTTAAGGGGCAAAAAAATCCACCGACAATTACCAGATTAGGGATGGAATGGAGGGGTTGTGATTTTTTTCACTCAATAGCTTTACCGTTTCTTTTTCTTCGCGGTGAAGTTTTCTCGTCGGCGAATGTTTTAATTAAAAATCAGCGAAAAAATCAGCCCGAGGCGCTGCGTAACGGTGGCGGCGGCGCGGCGGTCGCACTTCATAATTTTCTGTATGAACCTTTTCGAACGCACACTTTTTAATCGAGACTGCCATAATAATAAACAAGAGAGATGATTGAAAATCGTGAGTATGGTAATATGTGCGCGATTCGATCTGCTTTCCGAGTTTTTTTATTGTATGTAAGTCTATCGATATTGTTATGGAACCTGAAACCAGAGTCCGTAAGTGAGGCGGTCTAAAATGTGGTCAGAGGATAAGTGTAGGTAATTTTATCGAGTGTGCTCGAGGCATTGCACGCACGACGCAAAGACGTCGCGCATCATCCGGGAGCCGAGTCCCTCTATTACGGACTCAAAATCAAATCCGCCCCGATGATTATACACGAGAAAGAAAACTTTGCGGAAGAACTAATGATTGACAGACTTTTTTTGAAGCGGATAATTCCGATACCGTTACGACAAGCAAGTGTGCCTGTCGATTTTCTTTCCTGTCAGCGTCAAGAGCATGTTGAATGCAAATTAACTTTGACCTTCTATGTGGACAGAGCGGGCAATCGGAGTAAGCGAGGCGATTAATGTAATTCCAGCCAGCTGTAAAAGCCCGCGTCACTAGACGGGTCTTCGTGGTTCACACAAAAGACGTCAGCTATCGATCGAGCCACCGTTCGTGACTATTGTTCGAGACCCGAATGCACCACCACCGTACATCTGTTTCATTCCTTTTCGCCTCGCATAATGAAACCGGCCCATTGTGAAGGAAATATCTACAAAAGAACACGCACTTTGGCGCTGGCGTAGTAGTTTATAAGAAAAAATAAACGAGCCCCGAGGCTAAAAGGTGGGCGTTGGGTGCTATCGGAAATGAGAAAGTCGGTGCAACTGTTATGACATACGCGGTTCGTTAAGAATTCAAAATAAGATCGGTGTTGTGTCTACACATTGCAACTAATTTAGGTGTCAATGTAATGAATAAATTTAAAGCAGATTCAAATAGGGGCTTATTGTAAGTTCGCCACAAAGTTAATTTGCCACACTTTTGTATATTCCATACATTGAAAGTAAATTCGCCATAATCGTTAAAATATATATATAAGTTCACAACGGGTAGATAAGAATTGTTGTTAATTCGCTACAAGTCTCAATTTTATATTAATATTGCAGAAAGTAGTGTCAGCAAACAACATTCTACCAGGCCTCTTTCACTTCATGTACTTGCGCGCGCTAAGTGCCTACGCGCCGCTGTACTTTCCAAGGTACACATTCACGCGGTTGCCACCGACGCGAGCGCGCGCATTCACATTTATTTTTTTCTTCTTTGATCTCCGCCAGGAGTAATTGTGTTCCGTGTCTTTGATTTACATTTCGGAAAGAATAATAGGTATTATGCCTCGTAATACGTGTGCAGTGGAAGGATGTAAATCCGTGAAAACTAAAAAATATAATACGGAGAATTTAAATTTTTTTCACTATAGAACAATAATGTATCGCCAAATAATTTTATGTCGAGAACAATTTAGCAGCGAGCTCTCCGACTATTTCATCAAAACTCGATGTTTGGTCGACTTTGTGTTGTGTGGATTTGTGGACTAATGATATACACAATTTAAGCTTTTTTATTTGGTCTCGTCAGTGGAAATAGGAATAAGTACCTACCAATATGAAAACCTTTACCTAAAGGTTTTCATATTGGTAGGTACTTATTACTACTAGTAGGTAACGAGCAATGATACTATAAGTACTAGTAGGTAACGAGCAATGATAAAAAACCTTGTAGGTACCTACAAGGTACCTACAAGGTAGATACCTACTAGGTAGGTACCTACAAGGTTTTTTATCATTGCTCGTTACCTACTAGTACTTATTTACATCTTAAAAATCATGTTATTCTGATCAACTTGAACTGAGAAGTTGTAAGCTTATAGTTACTAGTTATAGTTCGCGCGGTGGTTTAAGATCGCTCGGCAAAAGTAGAAGGGGCATGTCTCTCTTGGGTACTGTTGCGTACAGATTGTTTTATCATATTAGTAATATGTCATAGTGAAAAAAAATGCCAAAAAAAACCTTCTTCTTCGACATCGCACGATGATTTAATGGAAGGAATATCTACTCTGCCGGATGATAAATATTTTTTTCCATTTTATTGAATAAATATTAACTAAAATTTACTTTTGTTTTTTATTTTTCTGAAAACACTAGCAAGACAAGTCATAAGCAAAAACTAGTGTTATTAGGTATATGTTGTTAGTAAGGTACAAAAAATACGTAATAAGAAAAAAAAAAGATAATTTAACAATTTTGTGGCTAATTGTACCTACACGTGTGCTGCTTGCCCCCACTAGTTTCGCCGAGCGATCTTAATTTGTTGCGCGACCTATAATTACTTAATAAATAGTTACTAGCGGCTTAATTAGCTTTGTATTTTGGGACGGCCTAGAAAAACTCAGTAGTAGTAGCCCTGACTTTATTACTATTACTTCAATGTCACGCGGGCGCGTGCGGCTGCAGAGCAATAACAACTCAACGTTTGAACTATAAGGTATATTTTTCCGCTAAGCAGTTGGCGAGGCAAAACGGTAGGCATTTAAAAAAGTTGTGATGGTCTTTTTGTTAGGGAGTGATTTATCTGTTACGGTAGTAACTACTTATTAATCTGTGATTCTACTTATTACTGTGATCATTGCTGTGATTATTAGATATATATTTATAAGGGAAATTATTTTCGATAATTGTTATTTTCGATATATATTATCATGTGGCAAACTTACAATAAGCCCAAATAGGAATTTAAGGTATTTTTGTAGTTTTATTTTCGTAAAATCTCTATTTATTCGTTCAGTTCTTCTAAACTATAGGTACCTAATCGAAATTGATATTAATTTTCATTATAATTTTAAATTTTTCCTTAGAAAGGTTTTGTGACTAACAAAAAAGGTGAACGTGATGTACAAGTAATACCCAATGAGGTTAGATATCGCCTATTATACTGAGCTAAAAGAAGAATGGGCACCGGCGGCGTCCCTTTCACACGCACTTAAATACCAACAGTGGTACTCCTACAAAAGAACACCGTGATTACCACAAAACGCTGTTTAAGATAGATTAAAATCACACTTTACTCAATTGCACTCCTATGAAACCAGAGAGCCGCTAGTTTTCCAAAATGTACCACCAGAAATGTCCTATTTGGGATATTTTGTTACGATTAACTAAGTGTCGACACCGTTGGCTACCGTTGCTAATATCTATAAACATGAGCAATACCGGGGTAAAAATGTGCTTTCAACACTTGTCTTGCCAACCTTGTCAATTGGAGTCAAGGTTACAGCATCATATACTCTCGTACCGAAACACAAGCACACAATTATTGTAATTTCACGGTGGTCTTCTGTAATGGAGTCGCTACTGCCGCCATTCGGGTTACCCAGTTTACGATTATGGAACACAATGTGCCCATGCTACTTCTAGTTAGCAATAAAGTGCTTATATTATATCCACTTTCCACGATGAATTCTACATTTAAACACATGTATGCACTGATTGCGTGGGATGCAGCGCCCACCAGTATTTACCTTTGCCTTTCCATTGCAAACAACTTTATTAGCCGCTTCTTGCAACTTACGTCACTTGTTGGTAGCAGTTGGCAGATGTTGGAGCCATCCATTGATACACCAACTGGTGTTCAATTAATGTAAATGCACCACAAAATTGTGTACAACGCACACGGTGCAAGTACGTAGTCGCTGTCGTTCAAATCGTTGTGCAATTTGGGGTCATAACAATATCCCCGACCTCAGCTTAATTATTTTAATTTAAGTTAGCAAGTTTTGGACTACGCTACACGTGAATACGTTCACTTTATGTGGAGGTATCATAAAAAGTGTACATAATAAATGCGGGTTCAGACCGCGGGCTCAATTTGCGTTTCCCGGGGCGAAGCGCCTGCGCCGACGATTAAGAGCACTTAATTCCGTCTAAATGTTGCCCGACGGGAGTTACGAAGTTACTCCCGACTCCCGACTCAATGTTATGCACTAAAGTAAGACGGTACAGTTTGGATTCGATTCAAGACTTTGTGTTGTGAAATTTAAACTTGTTCTGGTCGGGTTTATCTGAGATAGGAAATACTTATGGTAACATTTAGGTAACCTGCCACATGTTGCCTAAGTGGCGTGGCACAACAACCTAATAAAGTTTAAAAGATAAAGACATGCGAAGTGAAAAAGGAATTTAATACAAGATTATAGAAAAACAAAAACAAAAATAATGCACAAACAGAAGTCTTTAATAAGAGAGGAAGTCAATAGTCGCAGGGTACTTTTTTAAAATTATTAAGTAAGTACACACACACATATATATATATATATATATATATATAGTGTACATAATACTGTTATATTTCAATTCTAAAAAGTTAAAAATCTAATGTAAAAAATTTCAATGCCTAAACAATAATTAAAACCTACACGGAGGAGGCATATTATATAAATAATATAAAATGTAATATAAATAAAATAAAATAATTCATGGAAACCCACAGAATAACCACAGACTAAACCTGATTACATAGAGGTAGGGAAAAATAATGTAAAAGAATTCAAAATCAAAATTTTGTTATTATCAACATAATAAATAAATAACAATATACAGTCTATTTAAAGTGCACTTTTTCTAACAGTTGAACATGCAATACTGAAGTATAATAAAATTACAGATTTAATTCGAAATCTATGTTAATCTTCCCACGTTGTTTTCTAACTAAAACGAGTTTATTTTTTGTACATAGAAACAGCGGTTTTACTCGCGTGCATCGCAGTAGTTACCTTTATTAACTTCCCACCGTGATTTAGATTAACCGAATTATATTCATTGGAATAATATGATAGGAAACCGAATATTCCAGAGATAGTTTATAAAACAGATATAATAGAACGTTACGTGAAGGATAAGGTTTTTGTTTAATTTATCTAGGTATTTTATAACTTGTCTATTGGTATTTCTTTAGGATGTTCCTGATTTTTTTAATGTGCATGCAATATGGCACCTATTCACCTATTAAAGTTGCATATCTGGGTCATACCCGCAGTACCATATTCTCCATCTTATCATAAGGGGCAAGATTGAGGGGCGAAGAGGTGTGGGCAGAAGACTTTTTCTTGGTAAAGAAACATCCGTCAATGGACCGGAATTACGGGAGTGGGAGAGCTGTTCTGAGTGGCGCGTGAAAGATAGACCTTTTCGAGGGTGATTGCCAACGTATAGTGCCTGATAAGGCACTTAGAGAAGAAGAAGAATAGGGCACCTAATATAATAATAGCTTCATTAACACTAAAAAGAGAAACAACGCCGCAATGTAATTAACTATTAGCTTGTTAGATTTCAGCTTACTGAATGCATGATCTCACATATTTTAAAACATGATAATTTTTGAACTTTATATTGTTCTAGAATTAAGTTGAATATTAATTAAAGGATATCAGGTTCTTTGATTCACTTAGGTTTTATTATTGACAAAGTCGGTTGTAACTGCGGCAATTGGGATGTTATACATTAAGTATTCAATTTAACGACTAAATATTAAGTTTAATTCCAATATTATATTTGAATTTGTGTTCATTTTTAATGTCTCATGGAGTTTTGTTTTGTGAGGTCAGTCTTATATTAAAATGTTTATAAATCTAGGTACACCAAAACCTTTTAAATGTGTGCATTGAGTTTATAGGGTTTTAATAGTGATGTTTGGTAAACAATGTTGTTTGGAGAATGCGTCGTCAGTGAACCTTGAACCGCAAAGGGGGCGAGCATAGCCGGCGGCCAAGGTCTTGTGTAGCGGCGAGACGTCTCGAGTGTCGAAGCTACCTGTGTTCCTCTTGAATGTACATAATTATTGTTAAGGGTTTTATTACTTGCACATTTGAAGGGCTGTAGTTATACGAAAATATTAAATGACAGTCTGCTTCGTTGAATACACCTTAATTATGGATGATTTCTCTACACTAGGGAAAGGGAAAGACTGAAACTTTAAACAATTGAAGAATTCCAACTTAAATGTAACCAATTACCAATCAAAACTAGAGGGTTTAGGTGGCAGGAGATTCCTCCAATTGCTAAGTGAAAGCGGGCATTTGTAAACTCTTATTTAAAGCTTACCTGGGCCCTAATTCTCTAACGCCACTTAGCAAATTCCTTACTTCGAAACCACGTCAATTCCTCAAATTGTTACATCTGCTAAAAACATATTCTCTGTGACATGTTGCACGAAATGAACGGGGAACGGCGGGGTTTGAACTGTCAAAAATACCACGCTTTAAAACCCCGCGGAATCGTGTGTGAAATAAGTGCGTTGCATAGTTATTTATCTGTTTGCAAATTTTAATAAAATAAACCCCAATACTAAGAAATATTTGTTTATAGATTATTATATAATATAAAATATCAAAGTTTCTAGCTCATTAATAGCTTTCTAGCTCAAGTATATTTGCTTTTATCTACTTACAATTCTAAATCTGATTTTATAATTATTTTACTTTATAGGATATCTTAGATCTTATTAGAAATATATTTTCGATGCATTCTTTATTCATAAAGCCGATCTAATTTGTAAAAATCGCTAATTACAACATACATTTTTCGTAATTGTGTACAAAAATAATTTATACTAATATAACATACAGTTTAAAGTCTTTTATACTTGTTTGAGTATTTTCGGGTGAAAGCCTGTCCAAAAACGAGACACTAAACACCGCACATAAACCTAATGTTATATCACACACAGTGTTATTCTTCACCCGACATACAAATTGATTATGATAACATACTTTAGACAATAGTTTGGAATTAAAATGTAAACAAGCCGTCTGACGTGGGGCTACACAGCGATAATCATAGACAACTGGCGACATCTATCCCCCTTTGGCAACTGTTATTTACATAATATTTAAATGATAAAACGACTGAACAATACAAATATATATTTTTTATTATATGGATGGACACTGACTGATAATTAAAACGTGATTTACTCGTTTTACTAAAAAATAAATATAAGGTGCATAATGTTATCTGTGCATTAGTGGAATTGTCAAATAAATACAATAGTATACTGTGGTTTCTGTGAAATAACGTGCCATAGATAATTTTGTCTTAGAGTATACAGAATACAGACATAAGAATTCCATAACAAAACAAGACAAGATTTTGACGTGATTTGAAAAAGCAAGACAAAAGTGTGAAATCAAAGTTGCGATACAGAATCAAGGCCCTGATTGCAAAAGATTTAAAAGGCCATTGAATTAGCATGTGAACCCTAAACACGGCGCTCCCTTTGTACATCACAGTCCTACTATATGAAAATACGATATTTATTGGAAGTAATATTAAATGTATATTAAACTCTGTGAAGAAAAATTGAATAAAAACAAAATACAAAAAGATAAAATATATTTACTGCTTTAATCTTCTTTTTTATCTTAATTTAGTCCTTAAATCCAAAAAGCGATTATCTAAAACCAAGTTAATATAAAACTAGGTAACTTTAAGATTTTGATATGATTTACACTATAATTTTAAGAATTTCTTCCCCAAGATCCCTTTATCTTTAAGAGAAGTCGTATAAAAACTATAACTAAAGTTCAAGGTCTTCTGAATAAAATTTCAAAGTTAATAATTATTAATGTATGTATATTAAATAAGTAAAAAACGTTAAGTTTTTTATAGTTAATTTCTTAGTTCCTATTTGCAAATAAAAACTTAATTAAATTCATTTATAAAACAGGAGAAAGCTGCATTCAATATATGGTAAGAAATTTAATGAGAAATGATATTCTTATTATATATTTCGACAACGCAGCACATGCTCGTCTCGGTCCTAAAACGTACGAGTATATACGATAAGTATAACTTATTATGCATATAGTTACGAAAGAAAACGTGAAAAGAACAAGTATTGCTTGCACATCGTTTATGTATGGAAAATAATTTATTTTCATTTATTATTTTAACCCGTTTATTGCACCTTGAATATTATTAACCAAATATGTCACGTCCGCGGCGTCCGGACATTTTTTATCGTCGCAACAGCTTGCCCGTTATAACTTTTGGTTCGGCCATAATAAACCATTAGCGTCACAAATGATAATGAGTTTCCTCTAAAAACATGGGAATATCCACCAATCAAAAATTACAAATGAATTACTGAAAAAACCATCCTAAAACATTCATCAGACTATCGGTTGTTAAAATAAAATTTCAATGCAATAAATACGCAAATATCAAAATAATAAACAATACAAACATATTTCCATATGATTTATGGAAAGAAATACTCTTGATACATGAAACTTTAAACACACTATAATAATGATAAAAAACCGTGTGCGGGGGGTCCTAAATCTCATATTTTGTACCTTTGAAATATTAAAAGGAAAATTCTTGTCGTCCTTTAAAATAAATCTATTTTCATACCTGATAATAAAAAGTTGTTTTTTTCTCTCTACCTTTCATAGAGATTTAACTGAGCTTAGTTCTACGAATATAAAAAAAGCTTTAATTTTTTAGTATTTTTGGTGAAATAAAAATGCAATGAAACTGACAGCGGTTAACTGTTGTCGATGTTTGCGTGTGCGCCTCGGGCGATAACAGCAAAAAGCTAGACTCGATCGCGGATGCCATCTGCAGCCGAGACTGGCGAGCTATAAAAACGCACTGAACAACGTTTAACGATGTGCCCGTAGAATAGCCCGATCGCTTACAATTCTTTTGAAACGTTTCTCTTTGCGTCTTTATATTTGTGCTCGAATAGCATTTCCAATTGGTGAAATTGGAAAACTTTTTGCAAAAGATTCACCTTAGAATATTGTAGTCAGGGTTGAGATTCTCAATCTTTTTAATTTCATGTATGGATTATCACTTACTTGTTCTAAAGGTGAAAAAGTTCGAGTATTAACAATCTTTGAACACGTGTGAAATTTTGCCACAATACGGGATATACATGTCATTGTGCTCAGCAGTGGTGTGTCTTCTATGTGCTGACACAGTAAAGAAATGTATTTCTCTCTATTGCTCTTTGGCATTATAAAAGTTTACAACAATCGGAAAATGTTATTTTGTGAATATATCTAACGGCATACGTCGCGACAGATCTCCAAATATTCTAGCGTAGGACGAGTGTCATTTCGAAAAAAACAATGGTGCACGCCAGGTTTACTGACGTATTGCTTTTGCGCACGCAGCTACTAATGTATAAATGAAAAGATAAATAAACGGCCCAGGCCTCAGGCGATGACATTGAGAACACCGAAAAGATTACATAAGGCAAGGTCAATGTCGCGATGTGGCGAACAATCGCGAAAGTGGCTCGAACGTAACGAAGTCTCGCGCCGGCGGATAATTGCGATGTAATCGCCGTAATCCATCCAGCGAGGCCTGTTTCTCGTTTCCTTTTAAGGAGCGCAGCTTGTGGCATAGAAGAACCAGCTGACCGACGGCACGCGCCTCGAATGCATATTAATGTCGCACCCGCGGCAAAAACACGCATAAAATCGAATTGCTACTATGAAATATCGAACCAGTTTCAAGTGCAGGCGCCTCGATTATGCAATCGTTGTATGCGAACAACGCATGAATCAATGGAATCGAGTTAATGTGCTTGTAAATCGATTGGACTCCTTCAACGGTCGATTTCACGCAAGCTGCATTTTTTTTTCATAAAAACTTATGTTTAATTGACAGCGGCGATGTTTAAAATGTCTACATTCGCAGATGATAAAACTGTGGCTTCGTACAGCATGTTCTCAAAAGGGCACCGTTTAAAGTCTCGTGCAAAATTCATTAAAATCCATGCACTTTTGCAATAAACAAGTATCGTTGAGCTTATTAATATAATTTACGCATCAGATTACAACACAACGGCGATTAAATATACTTTGACTTAGATTCTACAGGAGTTTTATTGAAAATCTTTAAAACAACTAAATGGTCTATTTGGTGGTAGATGGAAACCATCGGCAAAGATGAAAACACAAGCAAAGCTTATGGTGCGGTGCCGACCTAGAATAGGATGAAAGTTAAGGGACAACATGGGAATGGTGTAATGGACTGAGGGCTCTACTAATGCTATGCGCTACTTGCTGCTATTTCACAGTGGTCTGTAAGGGATTTTTTTAAGTAGCGACAATCAGACGCACGAATACGAATATAAAGCTGCGGAACGCAGTGCGCCCTGACACTACTAAATATATAGCCATAAACAAAATATATATGTAGCTTATATAGAAAATTAATGAATATATTTTCGATAAAAAGCAGTCCCCTTAAAATATATTAGATTATTTAATTTATTAATACAGTTGACGGAGCAATAACTTACACTGACAAAGCCCAATAAAGTAGGTAGGTACTGTAACTGAAATCTAACACTGTTGGTTTAATCCGTTGGGGTCAATGTCTTTTTTTATAAAAATGAAATAATTTCTTTCAATATTGGTTCTATTAAATACAGATTAAATATCGATATAGATGTCGCTCACAATAAGAAGCAGCCACCACAATAATTTTACCCCATGGCCGGCAGCTACCAATCTATACAAGGCCATAAATACTTAATTAAAAGTTTTGTAAAGTTTACAACAATTATGAAAAAACAATAACTTACTGTTGAGCGTAAGGGTTGCTAACTATACATATAGCCGGGCGATAGAATTGAATATGTGTAGAGTGTAGATGAACGTTGAACAAATTGCTATATTGTCGGCAAAGCTGGGCTGTAGACATTGCCGAATGAAATGTGCCGGCCCGATAATATGTATAGCAACTAGCAACCCTAACAAAATATGCACTTACCTATAAATGATAGAACAGAAACAAGTCAGAACATACGGAGGAATTTTTATTTGCAGGTAAGTTTTCCAGTACCTCAGGTATTTACATACATTTTTTATATATATTTTTTCCCGATATCATCTATATTAAGTTTTAAGTTAACTTTTACGTGTGCTCTTGTGTTTCGTTATATGAGTAGATATGAGATAGCACGGCGTAATCCCCCATCCACATCTTGCGTCTTACCCTGATTATATTTTTTTCCTAATACCTTTTTGATAGCCATTTATCAAAATTATCAAAATTTATCAAACTAGTTTAACTAGATTTTAGAATAAATATAAATCGATTAGGAGATCCTATGTTTCTGCCTTGTTTGTACGTCACTGATCACATAAAAAAAAGTTTAAAAAATTGTGACCGTGAATTCCATTTAAATGCGTCATCTATAATGATCATTAAATTGTAACAACAGGAGTTTTATAACAAAAACTTTTATTTTTATTTGCGGGCAGGTGTGGACGGTGGACGGTCGATGACGTTAGACCTTTCTATGAATATGTCGCGTGCGGGGAGCATGTGCACATTTAATGCGTGCGCAAACCACATGCCGCATAAATACGTCTATTAGTTTAATATAAGGGATAAGAACAGTATAAAGGCACTCGATAAAGTATCTTTCTTAAATCTTCTCTCGGAGTGACCGCAGAAAATTTTTAGTGTATTTTTTAAAAAAAAACATAAGTCATCATTGTTTGGTCTAAAATTTTAAATACATAATTTACGGAAATCATCGCACCGCAAGAGATTCGTTTCTATTTGTAAGAAAATCGTCAAGAAACCTGCAAATTAATTATACAGGTCTTAATCGCATAATGATGGGAAAAAGTTTCGGATGTTCCGTCCCAATAGTCTCGAATGAACTAAAGTGGCGGGTAGCAGCATCTTTTAACCACCCGAGTATTTCGAACTAACAGTACCTACTTGATCTTTATTGACCAAGGCTTTATTAGGACTATCACTAAACAAACACAAGTCATGTCATCCGGCGATTTTTCGGAATATACCTACGGATTTAATGCCATGGTATAGTTAAAATAACCATTAGAAACTCGAAGAATTGAAAATTTATCAGTTCCTGTGTATATTGCAGAATTTAAATCAGCTTTAACCCAAAGCAAAATACAACAGTTATGTGTATATTCAATTACATTCTAAAAATCTTTGCAGTATGAGACATACAATTCTCATTTTTCTTTCTTTCTTGGTAATTACACAAGTACCGATAATCATTAATTAATCAACTTGTATTTTTTTTTACGACCCGTGTGTGTCGTCACGTTTTTGCTGACTAATATGTATCATTTTCTTTGAATGCATTTTTTGCTGTGTTCTTTATTCAAGTGAATGCAGTATTTTCAATTGTCAGTATTTATTTGATAATCATCTTTCTTTTTATCGTTGGATTGACGATTATTGCGTCGTTGCATGCGATAAGTGTATTAAAGGAAACATTGTTGGTAATATAAAATTAATTATATACGCCCAACACTATTGTCCTGAAGATCTAATCAACTTGCAGTTAAGGTTTATGTATGTTTTGACTTAAAATTATTTCCTGTAACTTAACTAGAGGTGTGAATATCAAACTTTGTCAAATTTAAGGCTTAGGACACAGAAGGAATGGAGAAGGAAGTTGGTCACAAGTTTTCATTTTCATAAGGTTCCATTTCCATCACAATAGTGACCAGAGAAAAGGTGTACAAATTATTTGCAAAACAAAAAAAAAAAACTAAGTCTTCAAAATGCTGTGAGTATTTATTCGAAAGGTTTACTACACGAAAAAAGAATACTTAAACCATAAAAATTTTCTATTATGAAGAAAACTTTTTCTTAGTAGGTAACTGGAATTACAGTATTTTGGCGTATTTTATTATTAGTGAAGAAGAGGGATAAACAAAACAGGTCTCATTCTCTATGTTTTTTGGGGACATTTCTGGCTTCCTATCACTGTTTGGAACACCTGCCTGAAAAGGGGAGACGGAATTCCTTTGGGGTGCGATTCGATTTTACGTTTCGGCGATTACGGAGCAAAAGTATTCAGCATTCATTTTTCATTTGTAAATTGTAATTCTGTGTCTATATGAATATTGAATATTGAACATCGTTCATGAATATTGAACATTTAGATCATATAAGTGATCCTTTGTCTGTTCAAATCTATATCCTTAGGATAAGCCTCGTGGAGCGGGCGATCGGCTTTCAATACGGTTGACGCAAGTTCGACGAATACGATCTGGCCTTAATACCTCTGAGCGTCTTAATGTTAAAAGAAAATTTATTTATCAAGTCACAGGCAATAGCAATATTGTTAATTCATCATATAAATATACCCACGCCTCCTCTTGCTTCCTCTGTACGTATGAATAAGACCTTTCACATGAGCCTGGCGGTTCCGTGATACTTCCCACGTTACATGGCAGTCGATATTGGATATATGGCACACGCAACCTATAAAGCTACTAAACCAGCAACCCTACACTTTATGTTCACTGCCAAATCCATGGAAGGGATACACTGAAAATTTTCATAGACGAATTTATGAAAACTTACAATGTTTGTAAGTACCTACTAATTTACAAATCACAGATTCTTAAAACTGATTTCATAAGTAACTAAGAGACAGTTACTAATTCCAAGCAGTTTCGTCTCAGCGTTGATTTAAATTTATCCATCTGTAGGCTTTGGATTTTGCTGTAGAAACGTTTGAATTTACAATTGAAAACAATACAATTTCCCGATATTCGCATGTACAAATATTGTAATGGTAGTGGGGCAATAATATTCTGAGCCTTAAGTGAAAACAATTAGAATTGAAATCAGCTTTTGGAGGAGCATAATATTTGGAGTTATTAATTGAGCAAATTGCATCGTCCGCTAAGCGTTTAACATACATATTGAAAACGCATACGAAAGGGGTCGGCGAGCTCGTAATTATAAACGAGGTGAGTCGAGGTGTCGAGATATCGCGATAATATCGAAACGATTCCGTTTTACGTTACCGACGGGTATTTAATCGGGGAATTTAATAAAATGGTCAAGCGGGAACGTCGATGTCGCTCGACTGATTTATTTTGTGCTTCGTTCGTGGTGTAAGCATTGATTGGTGAAGAATTTTATTATCGATTTAAGAATGACTTCACTTGCCAGCCGGCATCTCGCTGAATCCTTTAAAAATAATTTCTTTTTTTAACTGTTCTCTTGGATAAAGCCAAGTGGATTTACCACTTCCAAAGTTATATCCGGCTCGAAGGACAATGTAGCGATGTTGAAACGGATGTTCCGGTTATTCAAACTTTATCATAAAAATTTAAAACAGTGTCGAAACAAAATTTATGTAGATACATAAGGCTATTGATTACTCATGTTATGATTATTTTGGCTGTTCTATAAACAGTACATACAATACAGACAAGAGAGTAAATATAGCTTGTTCTATAAACAGTGTAAATCAATACTGTGACCGAAATATTTCCTTTTCTCACCTCTTCATTTTAACGTGTTCTACTCCTACAAACATTAAGTGGTAAGTTGTGGCATATGAAAGCTTTTATGAGTTTTTCCCAATATCACTCAACTCTCTTTTCGTTTCGAACATTAAACGTTACACATTTTTCAACTTTAAATTTAAATATCATTATCTGTGTATACATATCGTTTTTATGTATATTATAAATAAATCTAATAAGATAAGCAAATAATAAGACAAATAAAAAAATTGACACCAATTAATTGATTGGGTTTTAGGAGTTATTTTTTTGTTTTATTTTAAATTTTACTGTTGTATTAAATACCTCCAGCATGGCAAAGTACCTAAACAATTATTATTATGAGTAGAAGGTTAACCATCTAATCTAAATTGAAATCGCAACTATAAGAATAAATCAGCAGGTCCTAAAACAATTTTCATTGTATAAGTACTACCAATATTACGCTACTTTGACTTTATGTACTACCGATACATATCATAACGTAAGAAGTAAATTCAATGAAACAATCGAAAGATTTAAAATATGTGCTTATGTAGTTCTATTTCAACTTTCTTCAACCGTTTTATGCAAGGTTTGAATAGCCGATTTTTGTGTTATTATATTTCTATTAATTTATGTGGCTGGCTTAGCTGCCGAAACGGGAAAAGCAGGTTCTGAATATTCTTCGTCTGACTTGTGTCAGACCTTGATTTCATGTGTGAACTATCAATGATAATCATTTGCTCTAACAGGAAGGAAACATGTAGGTATGTCTCGGTAGACCCTCAATATTCGAAGACATGCGCGGTGGGCATAAATATTATGTGATTATCAAAATTGTGTGATATGGCAAACTAAAATGTCATTGGACCACCCACGGTGAACTGGGCAGATTGATCAAATGACAAATTGTTCTCAGTGAAAGGTTTTATTGTATGACTTCCTCTAGTACATATAACGTATAATTTATCAGCTTTTTACTGTTGCTCATTATTTAGTGTTCTCTGACTTGCTCATTACAATCCATAAATTTGTCAATCTGGGATCTACGATGACAGCATCTGGTGCTTAACTTTTAAGCAGTTAAGTTTATACGTATGTTCGATTTGATCGATTGCTGACAAACAATGTGCCTAAGAAGAAATATATTAGCCCTAGCGCAGCAGCGTCCATTGAAAGGACCCCTCGGCGCACGCCCTCTTTTAGGCGAACGCATCGGAAGCAGTAGAAATGCGTCGGGATCATGCAGCAATCTGCCATCTCCCTCCCCCTTAGAAACGTATCGTGTTGCCAGGATTAATTGCTGTTTGCCCCCGCAGCCCCGGGCAAATATTCCGAATTATATCACGCGAAATTGACGACCGTTGTAATGCCAAATTAATAATGCCCCGCAACAGTACAATTTGCGGTTGAATTAAGGGCGCCGAAACTAACGGAATCGCGCAACGATTTTTTAAGAAAATTCGCAATTTAAAATCAATCAACGCGGAAAAGTTTTAAGATGATTGATTGGTCGAGCATGCGTGTAAAGTGGTTTAAAATTAATGTTACAATCTGAGCGTATCGGAGTCCTCGCAGGCAGCACAATCATTTGTATCAATTTCATAGGACCGAGTCATTGACCGAGGAATTGTCGGTTATTACATTTCTTGCGTTTGATCACACTATAGGAATAAAAAACAAACTTTGCAAATTTCAATTTAATCACGCTTGAATATGAGTTTGTTATTAAAACAGTAACATATTTGAAACTTTTAGCTGTCGAAAATCGTTCAATTTTCTGATATTATATTACATGAAAGAAAAACTTTAAATTGTTTATAGATTGATCGGATCCCTTTTTAATTTCAAAGAAAATTGAAGCAGACAGTTCAATAGCTTAGTAAATTCCATAGCGCCGTACAGGATCAAGGAATGCAATTGGACTGGAAAGGACGTAGACGCATCAAGATGGATGGATTCCAATAAATAGTAGATATAGGTATGGAGAGTTATTTTTGTGGCATTACCGGATTGTAATAGTACTTTTTATAAAACTCGAATATGTTCATAACTCACAGCACAGCGTAGCAAATAGTAATAGTGTAGTAAAAAGGTTCTGATGCTTGTCGCATAATTAAGTACCTGCAACAAAACAACATTATTAATAAGTACGAAAAAGCAATATAAGGAGTGTTTTCTTTTATTATTACATATTTTTTTATGTAACAACAACTATCTATATATTATAAGATAAGGTAGCTGTACTCCTGTCTTTTTCTCCGCTAACTTCTAAACCACCCAAATAATTTCATTAATTCAAAGTTTTGACTAATGGAAAGAGCGAACACCTTCCTTAGGTTTGTGTATATAAATATGCAGGAAAAATAGGCATCCATGCTAACCCGTGGGCGGATCGATAGTTACTAATACTTATTGTTAGTTAACACGATAATATTCTTGAAAATTCTGCTGAAACCCAATCAATAGAACATTACAGTATACGACGGTCAAGTAAGATTCATTAAATTCTCAAAATTCAATTCCACTGAATAGGAGACTCGCATTGTCTAAACGAATTCTCTTCCTTGTTGAGATCCTCCAATGGCGTCAGCAAACGTTTGAACAAACCTTTCTGAAGTAAACCATTCAAATAAACAAACTAAGTGGGAATTTCGAAGCAAAATTCTGGTGTCCTTTTATAAACAAGTTATTTATCAGATCGCTAATTGACAGGGCATATTTACATACTTTAATCGTTTATATAATTAAAAACCGCTGCAAATAAGTTCTCACTGCTATCATGTATGCAGTGTGGCTATTTGTCTTATTAATAGCGAAGTAGTTTGAAAAAGCGTTCATTAAGCACAGCTGGCGGAGCAGATGTGTATTTAATAGAGTAATTATATGTTGTTTCCATTTACGCTTTATCCTTAAAACGTCCTCGAACGTCCTTCGATACGCAAATATAAATAAAAAAACGTAAGCATGACAAAATCGTCGTCAATTTGTGATGTCTGTCGACGTACGAAGTCACCGCTACGCCCGGAGCGTTCTATACGATGAGCTAATCGGTTTGTAATTTAGATAATAGTGTAAGGGTTGACCATTGGGCCGCCCATGTGAATTCACCCACACGGCCACTAATTACAAGCTAGCCCTCGGTTTTAGCGAGAATCTATCGATGATTTATCTCATACCTAGAATAAGCGAAAAGCGATTTTGTAAATCCTATTTCGAATAAAATGTTTTGAATTTGAATTAAGCGATTGGGATTCGACTGTAGCCATCAAATTATGCAGTTCATGATGCGAATTTTGCTGGAATTGGGAGACCGTAAACTAGATTGAGAAATGGGTAGAAATGAATATTTTGAGGAAATTAATTTGGTGGCCTATCACTGCATAGTAAAATTTTCTGTTGATTCTTATAAAAAGTATCGGATTTTGATGTTGTTTTCGAAGAATTACAGGTATTTTGGCAGCCTATACCTATATTTTTTCTGCAAATTACGAGCAAAACTTCCTCGCGTATCCCTCTTTCTATTAGAGAAAACGGTCTCAAAATCCGTTGAGTGGTTTAGAAGAATTTAGTGGAGGATATAAAAATATTAATCTGAACAGCTGGACATAGGCCTCTTCTGACCACTGCGGATTGGCATGACTACTAGACATGGAGATTTCTTCACAATGTTATCCTTCACAGAGCAATTACAGATACTCAGAGGTACAGACCTAACCGGCAGCAAAATATTCGCTCTACTGAGCTAGGTATCACTCTTCCTTTCCATAAGTGTTCGTTCATTTGTACCATCTATTGAGGAATTTTACTAAGTAGCTATCATATTTAGGCGGGATTTCACCATACTCTGTTAGTATTTGACATCGCTGTTAAGTCATTTAACAGACGTTTACAGTATGCGAGTGACAGCGCTAAATGACTTAACAGCGATGTTAAATACTAACAGAGTATGGTGAAATCGCCCCTTAGCTATATTTAAGTATATTACTTTCGTTGATTTAACTAAGTACCTACTAAAAACAGTTATTTAGTTAAAAACAGTGGATAAGAACAATAGTCAAATGACTACGCTCAACTTGTCGTTTAACAACAGTAGCTTTTTTATCACGTAATTATTAAAAAGATAGCCAATCAACAAGATGTTTATCATACACGGAGACAAAGATAGGGCGTCCATTAAACGTGCTGTCGTGAACTCGTGACGTATAGTGCCAAGTCAATTACAAGGAGCGTGGGCTAGAAACTTTGTTAAAATTGGCCTCTCAGCCGTCTGGGCGTTTAACAAAATAACACTGGACCCTTTTATGAACAATGGACCTGTCATTATTGAGTAAATAACAACGTACGTAACCTAAGTGGGTAAACAGTGAAGCGAATTCGATATTGTGTACAAAAAAAAAGGAAATATTTAAAACTGTCTTCTAAATATCAGGTAGTTTTACCTGGCATTACTTATTATTATTGTTTCTTACAGCAATTATTATTGTTCTATATCACAATTTTAAATTTAAAATCATGAAAATGAATACAAAACACAGATAATTACATTAAATTAAGAAATAACTTGGAATTATTAAATCACCGATTTTGACCTAAACAAAAACATAACTAACTTCTAAAAAATTGCAACGATTAAAATATGTATATTATTTTAGGTGCTAATTCATAGAAGAGGTACCTTTGGATGTACATATACATATGTAGGTATGTATTCGCCACATAAAAGGTAATTAATTTACGTAAGAATAAACCAGGGTTTTTTCCAAGAGCTATAAAGTAGGTTTTCAATAATTACATATCATTTAGTTTTATTTTCTCTTAATTTAAGTTTAATTTAAATTTTAACCTCTAAAACGATTATTTATAGCGTGTGAAAATCCTTTACTTAGCGGACAACAGGCAGGGCAGGGGCAGCTGTGGATGTTAGTGACTATCTTTTATTTATCATATATTATTTATTTTTATTATAAAATAAAATATACAACCGTATGTCTTTAAATGCTAATAGTGGCAAAAGTTCTTTATCGCCTTTAATATTGTTATTTATACATATTTTTTTGTTTTCGATTATGGGCGGTTAAAAAAATGAGCCAAGAAAATGCACTCGAATGTCAAAGTTGAAAGAAACTTGAAGCAGCAGCAGGTGCCTGATCACACGGCAGCTGCAATATCAAGAGCGACATTTCGATATATTTTAAAAGAACACGCCGTTTAACATTGTGATCGGTTCACAAATCAACATAATTAACAACTTTTTAAAACGTGACTCCCAAATTAATGGCTGTGAAAAACGCCGTGAATATTAGTGATTGGACACAGATTGTAAGTACGCCAAAAGTTTAACTCAGTCTATTGAAGAGAAAAAAACTACAAGTATTCCATTAAATATACTATGATTTGAAGTCTAATATAGTCGATAGTATTAAGCTATATTAAATTAATATTATGTTAGTATGGATGGACCGACCTACTCTCAAGCAAAAAAACTACCTAAAGATCTTTTGATGAAACTGTACACATAGATTTTTAATACCCTAATAAATATATACACTTATTACTATTAATCCTAACATTATTAATGCGAAAGTTTGTGAAGACGTATAATGTTTGTCACGTCTAAACCTTGAATAGATAGAAATCGTTGATACTTCTGGATAGAATGTTTATAATCCTGGAAATATGTTCTCACGGGATAATATTTGACACTTTAGTGTCCAAATTAGACCGCGGGAACGGCCATGAACACATTAAGTCTGCCATCACATACCTACATATTTTGATGTGTCGAGTTATAAGTATGTGTAAAACACAAGCCGTCATTTAACCGTTCACAGCGTTCGACGTCGTACCTTCCCAGTCACTTAGAGGTTCCAAGTCAGAGCCGTCTCGGCGGCGGCGGCGGTCCGAGCGATAATTACATTAGCGGAGAACCAGTTTGCTGCTCTGCCCTTTGACTGCGACCGGTGGTAGAAAACGAACGTGCTGCATTATTTAAAGATAAAGTTCATTACAAATATTACC
The DNA here is from genome assembly GCA_936446665.2 of Synanthedon andrenaeformis. Classification (NCBI taxonomy): domain Eukaryota; kingdom Metazoa; phylum Arthropoda; class Insecta; order Lepidoptera; family Sesiidae; genus Synanthedon; species Synanthedon andrenaeformis. The sequence goes on along the minus strand of OW387781.2, from coordinate 1,834,518 downwards.
TAGCAACCTAACTAACTAACCATTGAACTGCAGTGGCTAAAATTTATTTTAAGAAAAACCATAGATTTAACTTGTTGACGTAGATAGTCACTACCTACAATATGAACCGCAAAAATCGTCTAAAGTTTATAAACTGTTAATTTTCCTATAAAATGTTCTACAAATTTATAAGAACACAATAATATAGAATCCGAAGTGTGATAATTGTTAATTTAACAAAATTTGTGTACAATGTCTTGTATTTTCAAACCCACAAATTACCTCGATATTGTGTTTCTACAACGTTACAGCAAATAATCGCTATTAATTGTGTAATACAAGCATGTAATCAAACAGTCTAGAGATGCAAACTCAACCAAGATGTGTTTTTGAAATTGTTATTTATTGTTTTATTTCATTAAAAAAAAAAAACTACATAACTGTCAATTTGGAATCCAACATTACTTAATACAATGCAGGGTATTGCCAGTTACAAGCGTATTTTCTTATAATTTTGTATAAAACTAAATAACTTTAGAACTTGATTTATATAGTAAATAAAATAAAATTTTGAAAAAATCTTAATTGTTACTTTATATAAATTGGGTATTGTTCCGACGTATGTGTCTGCTTGTGTGATGATGATTTTTCCTAATCTGTGTGTCTCTATAAAAGGGGTTGCAGCTATTTTTCCATTCTGGCTTACGTATACGATTCCTTAATTTGTGCAATTTAACAAATCCATAATAAAATATTAAGTTTATGACTTGAACACCAATTAACATGGTATACGGTTCGATTGTAGAATAGAACAAGTAGGTACGAGTAAGTAAAGTACAAATGGTAGTAGCAATCAGCAAAGCTCATCGGTTCCCTCCAAAGTTACGCCACGTTACACTATAGGTACCTAGGTTCTAGGCACGGGTTCCAAGGTTGTTCACATTCCATTCTCCGTGCCTAGGCTCGCGTGATTCGACTAGTGAACGATACACGATCTCAACGATAATGGTGGCTCTGACTATATAGCAGTAGATACCTATAAATTATATTCACCTTAAGGACCTATGCCAATTATTTTCCGTATACAGCGTATACCAAAACTCAACGTTAGCGAGGGGAGGTAAGACCACTTTACACCGTTTACGATGTTTTTTTTATCTAGATTCGTAATATAAAAACATACTTACACATAACATACATACTTATGCTTACGTTTCTAAAGACTGCATGTTATAATTATTTTGCAGTGTGATTTTTCTAGTGGTTTTTTAACATTTAAGATAATATTGTGTAGGTATATAGATTATAAGCAGAAGCAAATTATTATAAAGCAGAAGCTGTATAGTAGTTTTTGGTGTTGGTTTTCCTTCAATGGTCATCCTCCCAAAATCTAATCTTTAAGACTGAACGCCGAAATTCTCCAGAGGGCTGCGGTAAACTCATTACCATTATTAACAGATGCATAACTAATCGGAGCACAACATGGCGGGACTAATGCGCCGCTTTTTCGACACAATGTGATTCAGAATTTGTTCATAAGAGTTTCATGACTTGACCAATTTCACGATAACTTCAAGTATTCATCTAGCCTAGAGCCAGCCACAATATGGGTTTTTTTAAATGGTTGTAAACAAATTGTTGTAGGGCCAGCAGCGCACCGGCAATTCCTCTGGTGTTCTTTCTGTACTTAGACGACTGTAGCCACCTACCATCATGTGAACCGTCAGCCTGGTTTTTTTAGGAGGGGAAATGACGTTTACGCTCTATCCCTCGTCGACGGGGACATTCGACGAGAGGGGGTGTGGGACTCGCCCGGTGAAGTGACTTATCACCCCCCGGATTCCACCATCAGCGGTGATGTGTGGGTCCGAGATAACAGCGAGTCCTTATCCTCGGATCCCCACACACCGCTACGTTCTCTTCGAACCCATCTCAGGGGGACCGTCAGCCTGCCCGTCACCCATTCTGATAAAAAAAGGTCGCTATTATGTATCGATATTTTTTCGGTCCGAAGAAAGTCTGTTATCTTGAATTCTTTCTCCATTTTATTTTCACGACCAGATATGAAATCTTCATTCTCATTTATTTTCGTATTTAATTTTTTTATAGCAACACCTGGCAGGACTACCTACTGATGGTCCACTTGATAAGGGCTACCGTCACCTATAAACTTAAGGAATACTAAATCGGATTGCAAGTGCATCGACACTGATAGGATAAAGGATAAGTAAAGAACAATGTATAAATGGGTTCTGTCTGGCATCCCTCACTTACTCACTGAACAGTTACGCGAGACGCAACAGAACGTGGGCTGTTAATGGGGGCACTATAACTAAAAATGCTATTTGGTTAACCATCAGATCTACTTTGTCTAACTATTTCGTATTTTAAAATAAGACCTAAATGCGATAGCACTTATTGTTCTCTGATCATAATCTACCAATTACACTAACAGATAACAGAGAATTGATTTGTACTAACTAATAATGTGTCAATGTTAATATGTAACAAGAGGTTAAAAAAGAAATTCATTATCAGTTTTGGTTGAGCACGTTACGTATATTTGCCACGTCATCACCATGTAGCAACTATCAAGATAAGATAGAGGAGTACTTACCATACTTGTTCGGAACCGGATTTTGTGTAATACATTGTAAATTGAGTATTGCAAATAATAGTCCATGTTTTATTGAATATGAGTTTTCCTAATCAGGAGAGATTAAACAGCAGCTTAAAAGCGTCTAGCTGTTTTAATTTTCACCATATTCGATCTAGAGTCGAATTTGAATATAAGGTCGATTTGACGGTGGTCTCTATTTTAAAACTGTTCTGCAACAAGATATTTTGCCACATTAAGTCTGATGATTTTTTGGCTATGTCGACCACTTTGATTCTCCGACGGACATCCGAAAATTTGACGATACCCTCCAAAGAAATGCAGCCGCGTATTGCCCTCACCACGATGCACATGAGACTACCGGAAGCATATCTTTATATATACCTATAAAACTGTTTGTCCTAACTATATCAATGCAGTCAAAACTACTGTAGAAAGCTGAAATTTGAAACAAGTATATCCGCTAAGAAAGGTAGTTGTTTTAAAATTTCATCTCGGTGCGAAGCCGGGGACGGGTGGCTAGTTAATAATTCTCAACAGAATACCTTATAAGGTATAATGGTCTATTCCGAGAATGTCCAATTTTGCGAATTTCTCCCTGTACCCGAGGTAACTCCTTAGATTTTTTTAGAAATTCGCGTTAGAGTGAGGTTGAAGATGGTAAATTTGATTCTTTTTAATTATAGCGTTAAAAGACAATTGCAATTAGGATATTTCAGTTGAAGAATTCCTAGAACGGAATACAATTGAGCACAAAAAGAGCAGTGTAAAGATTTCACTTGAAGCACGGCATGTTTTATGACAACGTACGCGTCAAGGTCCGAGCAATAAAAATATAAATAAACAATAAGTAAAGTTGAACGACCAGCCCCCGCCTGATGACTCACTTTTACCTGATCGGACCACGTTGTCTTATTTACCGGACCATCACAATAGCAAAGGTTCTTTTCATGCCGGATACAACGAATATCAGATCCAAAAGAAAGGGGAGTAACATCTATCATATCGAATATCCAAAACAGTGACCTGTGAAGAAAGACCTACCTAACTAAATTTGAAGACAATCAAAAACATATTCTACTTCTCGAGTCAGTTCCTCATTAGATAGACATACCAATAATAGTTCTATCTAACCATGGACAACGAACGGACAAGGCAATGAAATCAGAAATATATATTTTTATTAAAATACAGCAGTATTTTCAATTTTTTTATTTTTGCCGGCTGGTTATGCCGGCTTGACGTGATGGCCAGATTATCTGTAGTATGCTGTATGTATGGTCTACACTAAGTAAGTATATGTAGTCTCAAAAAGTTCAAAAATCATTTTCTCGAAAATATTTTTTCAGTAACATTTATTGTATGTATTACTCACCGAAACATCCATACTAATATTATAAATTTGAAAGTAACTGTCTGTCTGTAAGTAAAAATGTGAAGTAAACCATAACCATAATCATGATATATCGTCATCATCATCAGACTTTGTCAAATTCAAAAATTTTTGGAACAGTATGCTAATAAAAATAAGAGACAAACTTGTCAAACTGTTCACGAATATTAGCTGTATATTTGCCTTATAAATAAACTAATATCTAGTAAAATTATTTTGCCTCTACCGAAATTAATTTATATGATTGCCAATTTTTTTCTATGAAGTGAAAGTTCGAAGATTGGACGTTTTTTTTTCATGTATGGATAGATCATTATTCATTATAGACTATCTGCATGAATTTAGATACGTATTAATTTTGTGTAGATCGATACTACAAACCTAATTAATAAGGACGCAAATAATAGCTAAGAATCCGAATGGTTGTGATAATTAATTAAATAATATAAAAACAATGACTTTCGTTTTCAATTTTCACCCTGATTGCGCTTTTATTTTACCTGGATTTATAAATTTCAAGATAGCATAAGTATTCCTATTTAGTACATTACTACTACAACATAACAAATTGACTATTTTCTAACTTTTAGTATTATCATGTTGATAAAAACTAAGACTCGAATTTGGACTTTACATCGATGAAGCTTTTATTATGTCTGTTATACTTTTGCTGAGACATCACTATCTTAATAAAGTCGTTTTATTCCGAACTTGCAATGATCTTGTTGTTTAGTATATTATGTAAAATGCTTATGGTGGTAACGTTTATTTGAATGTTGTGTTTAATCAATCCAAAAAAAGTACTTTAGTCAATTGAATATATCAATTTTTTTAAATTAACTAGTATCCAGACAATACGGGACAAAAAGTTTTCGTTGCGAATAAGTTTTGTTGAAAATCTACTATTAAAAGAATTTCAAAATTAAAAAAGCAAATCACGTCCAGCCTGTACATTTCCCGTGTTCATAAGTCGAGCCCGGCAAGGGGCACTGCGCTGGCGCACGCTTCTAATGACAGGGGGTATAGCAGAAGGCCGAGGGGGGAGAGCCGACCGGTCGTGGCAGCCACACCGTATGTAGCGGCCAAAGGGTCAGCTGATACTCTATAGGGCAAGAACAGCTGATTTAAAAAATACATAAGATTTGGTTTATTCGTAAAAAAATATATTTTTTGATTGATTGAACATTCTTTAAATTCTAATTTTAAAAAAACCTTAAGTTATGCTGTAAGAGGGTTTTATTGCGTAAATCACACATCACGATTAATAACTTTGTATGTTTTTTTTTAATTCCTCAAAAATGCTCTACATACAGCGTTGTTCGAGTGCATGCCTCCATTTACGGAGTAGGAAATATAGATCGGATGAGAAACATTTCAGCATAATTTAATTTATTATACAATTAATATAATAAGTGACATTAGTGAACCCACAAAAATACAAACTACCTCTTTATAATATTAGTAAAGATAGACAACATATAGGTAAAAAAACACATTTAAAAAAATATAGTTTTGAAACAAAGTTTAATAAAAGAGACAAACAAAACACAGTTATTTGAATAACGCGTGCATACAATAACATACCACCGCGCGTCCGGGAACCCGTTCGGTGTCCCCTGGCGCGCCCGGTTAGAACTCCTAACTTTTTATTTTACTCTGCTCACCCTTTGTAGCTTAGGCTCGCGTGAACGCCCTACTACCTACCCACCGAACCGGCGACCATTTTTTCCTTTTGTTCTTGTGTTAGTTGTACTTTCGCGCCAGTTTTAGGCATATGTAAATTGACCGTGTGAAAAAACATGTAAAAATATCGACATTCCACTATACTACATGTGCGCGATATTTACAACTATCAAATACACATTTGTAACTGAGTTAAATAGAATTTTTATTTTATTTCACTGCTTTACTTAATAAAACAGACCTAAGAGGTACCTATCTTTTTCTGATAATATAGAACTACTGGCTAAAGGTATGTCCAAAACAACCGTTTTCTATTAGATAAAAAAAAACTTTGCTAGAGTCCTCTATATATACATTATACCTAATATGTGAACTTTATATTGGCAAAGTAAAATTAGGAATTAGGTAAGTTTTTTTCAATCAGTTATCACGCTTGATATGATAACGTTTTCAAATGAAATGATAACGGCACAAGTATGACCTAACTGGAAGATAACTAAATTCTAACACGTGTTATAAGAACCATACCTAAGTTTTTTTGGTACCTTTATATACCTACTGAATACTGAATATATTGGTACACATACTATACTGAAATGAACGAAAGCATTTTCGTATTCGTTCTCGCTCTAAGTTAGGGCATAGACAACCCTTACCGACTCTTGTAATTGTAGAAGTCATAAAAATATAGTACTGAACTAAATTAGAATTAAATTTGTTCTGTCGTAGAACGGCGCTATATTAAGTGGATAATTATATCAATTAATAGCTATATTAACATACCATCAATTACTTAATTGCTCGATATATATGTACATCTTATTAACTTTATATGTTGTAAGAGTTCTGGTCCCGGTGTGTAATCAAACTTTTATGTTATAAGGGTGTTATGAACGTTTGTGTTATTGTTGGCGAAGTAATCAGATATTTAGCATATTAAAAAAAAAATAGATGAAAAAAAAAACAATAAACAACATATTCATTAATCATAACATTAATGAAAAAATAGTTTAGATTACATTATTTATAACACTAGATACATTTATATAAAATAAATAATCTGTAAATGTTTTAGTTTTTTTCTTTATTGATATATTAAGATACTAGCTGACCCGGCGAACTCCGTTTTGCCACCAGATGGCTTCGTTCGTTCGGAATTTTTTCCTGAATTTTCTTTGCTATAAACCTCACGGAGCCCGAGACCTTTCCAACGAATGCAAAACCGTGGAATTCGGTTCGTGCGTTCTGGAGTTATAGCGTCAGGAAGGAAAACCCGACTTATTTTTATATAGTAGATTATATAAATAAATTATAAACAAAGTAATTGTAAAATGAACACCTAATATAATAATATTGTGAGATCTTAAGATCTATACCTACACTACTTTGTATGTACTTACATACTACTAACGTAACTATATTAAGAGCAGGCCCCACGAAAAAAATTCCTACGCTCGCTCCGCCCACGTCCCGCCACCCGAGAGTTACAAGTTGCTCGGCGGCTCTCTAGGATTTTTTTTAATATATCGCAAGATACAGCTTACGTAAGGTTGAATATTGCGTACATTATTTGAAGCATGATTTGGTATGCACTAGCTCGGAACTAAACAACGTAAGTCTCAAAATTGTTTTCGTTAATTATAGGAGTAAGAATAAACCTAAGTTTATTTTATTTTGACAATCACTGGTAAACAATGTTTCCTTGCTACGAGCAGTTTTTTGGCGATATAACTCAAGCCGTTTAGTAGAAAAATGTAATATTCTCCGGAAAAGGCGCCGATTTCGATCAAAAAATGTATCGAATGAAAATCACCTAATTATGTTTCTGACTTGATAATCTACAGATAAAGGTCTCAAAATATATATATGTAAATTCCACATTGATCAGATATGTGGTTGACTCAGCACATTTATTTAAAGTTCCCTTAGTTTCATAGGGCCTGGCCTTAAAATTCGTTATGGCCATAGTAATTGGCTTTGAAATAAAATTACTAAGTAAATGTAAGATTCCAATAATTTTTGACCAAACATAGGTATTTTACACCGAGACAATAAACGTATAAAATATTGACTAAAGTATACTAATTAAGACTAAATAAGACGTATTGACAATAACGTACAAATAAATTTATAAAATTTACTATAATAATAAAGTTAAACCGTATTATAACTAGTAGTATTAGTAATTACAAGCGCTCAACAGTAGATATATAATTATCTAAACTCGGACATCACTCAGGGTTGCCATACTGACATTTAAATTAAATAAAATACATGCCACCGTATTCCATATTTAAATTCAATAGTATCATATTCACGAACATCATTTTATTTGTCGCTTATTACCTAAATTTATTCCGCTGAAATATTCAAATAGCCTACTAAAGTATCTATCTAAAGTTGTAAAGCAAAACTAGATGCATAACAACATTTATGAACAATTAAAAATATAATAGTCATTCATCTGAATCGCATCTGGGTTTAGTGACCTTAAGATAAATATTCTTATGTCAACAAATAATACTCACACAAACTTGATGCGCATCAGATGTGTAGGTATAAATTTGTCTCAGGAGTAAGTGTGCTTTAATTGATAGGTACTGATTTTCATTTAATTTATTTATATTACACATGCTAATATGCTAATAACCCTTGTGCCTAAAGGTTATCAATTTATTATTATTAGATTAATACAGAGATACACAATACACATATTTCTAAGACATAAGGAAGGGGTCTCACAATTTTTTGAAACAGATACTTGCGAACTTTGTTTGATATTGATGCTTTGTGATCAAAGCTACAATAACTACTGCTATATTATAGTCAAATCAAAAAGAAAAAGGCAATTATGATTTTAAAGTTAACTTCATCGATTCATCCTAGTTGAACTAATCCTGATGAGTGAGTTTAGCCATGGAATACCGTAATATTACAAGGTTAAGCAGTCATAACTGATTAGTTAGAAAAAAATAATGTCATTGAAGAGTCTGGAAAAATATTATAGTTGGAATTGTCGTAGGGTGAGAATGGAATAACCCTACACTAACTATACAGTTAGTACAGAAGCAGTAGCCTAATCATTCATACCATAATTTACTGGGGAGAAAGCCGTCGGAGAAGAAGAAATAATTTAATACCTCATCATATTAAATTATTTGATTTCTATTAAAAATTAAAGCAATTTTGAATAAGCAAAGTGAATACAAATCACTCAGTAAGGCTAACGTAAACTAATAAAATGCATTAGGGAGGGTACTTCGAACCTGGAATTACCAATTATTCATTAAGAGCTCTGAACAAAAATTGATTATGTACAATTAAATAGTATCTATACCAGCCGAACGTGATTACTACCAATATTTCTCTAATCAATCCGTGACAAAGGAGATGAAAAGTGAGTAAACAACAGCCCACACCCAGTAACCACACCTAACACTCTATGTAAGTACGTACCTATATGTACAATGCGTTATCAAGTAATAATGGGTGACCTACATCGGACCACTTAACAGACATTATCTAAGTGTGTTGTCAACCCAGCGCGGAACTGGCCACGTTCCAATTTCTGTTATATTCAATAGCAACTTTACAATTTACGAAATAGCGCTAGGGCTGATTTAAATTTAACACAAGGTAAGTGCTTAATGTTATCTCTTCAATGGACTCAGCTATAATATCTTCGTGGTAAAAAGTAGGGCATATTCTGATAAATAAAAATACAGTATTTTAGTGCTACCCGTATGGCGACAGTAACCAACCTTTTACAAAAGACCACGGTGAAATAACACATGTGCTTTTGTGTTTCGGTGAGTAAGGGATGTCTCAGAGCCCATTTCTCTATCCTATTACAGAGCACTTGCAGTACCTTTGGCGTTGCTTGCGTCATATAGGCGACAGTAGCCACCCAATCGTGACCGTCAGCTTGTCTGTCGACCTTAACATAGAACATTAAAGTACGTAGATATTTATATAGGTATGTTCCCTTCAAATTTATATACCTATTACTAGTTGGCCAATTTGCAGTCTCAAATTGGGCTACTCCGGTGAATGAGTAAGAAAAGCCAGAGGCCTATCTCTTCATAATCTGGCATTCTTTATCCTACTCACATGCTGCACCGTTGCCTGTGTGCCATCAAAAACCAAGTGGGGTGTCAACCTGTCTGGTTTCTACCGACTTTACATGAAAAAACTCATGTAGGTACTCATGCCTACAGAACAGAAGCAACCATCTTCTTACCAATGATTTTTATTTCTGGTTCGAAGCAGCACCATAAGAATAACACTAAATTCTTTGTTGTCCCTATGACAATACACCCAATGTTATAACAACTAAGCCCTATTGTTTTTTGGCATTGTTTTTGACAAAATGTAGAAATAAAATTCCCATTAAATAGTGACCAGACCTGACCCTTAGCCAATGCTTACATTATAAAATAAAGCTTTCTACACCTAGTACTTTTGGCTGTGCCTTGATTTTATAAGTGTATAGATTTATATGTGAAGTGAAAACTTCAGATTCAGATTTCTTTGACTAATTGTTTCATAGCTTTACTTTTTATTAAGAAATAAATTTTTGAAAAAGTTACAATTATTTCCCACCATGGTAAAATTTTACTCGACAGAGAACACTAAATGCCAAAAGATGTTATAGTCATTTATTAATGGGTATCCCTACATTGGTTTGTTTAATATTGTTAACTTAATATCTAACACGTGTACCTATATTAAATCAAACTTATCAGACTAATTAATTACAAACAAATAATTTCAAGTCTTAACTTATCATATGGAACTGTTGTCTGGTGTTTTTTATCACTTTATCAACACATAGGTACCTACCTACTCACCTAATCATTAAAAATGTCTTGTTTGCGTCAATTGATAATGACCTGATGTTATGTGTCAAGTTCAATTGAGATGTCATACTTTAAACAACTAGGTAAAATGTAATAATCAATTAATTAAAAAATACCCAAACAAAAGATAAAATGTATAGAAAAGTAAAATCTTTAATAACTACCTACTTAGATAAATAAAAAACATTGGTTCGGATTTTATGTCAACTAATAGTTATGGATTCCATCTAACAATGAAAACATTCTAAGAATGGCTTAAATCTATGAACCTATTCTTAATTGATTTCATAGAAAATCTGATTAGGAGAAAAATAATCAATAATAATAGATCTAAGTATAACCATTTATTTGTCTCTCATTGTTAGTACCTACCTAAGAAATTTAACAAATACTTCATTCTTAAAAGTCTCCAGGATTATTTTTTTAAAATGTAGTTTTAAAAAATAAAATATATTATGCAATCTATTTAGTTACTGGGAAAAAATTCTTAACTGTATAAAAGTATACCTCTGGCTTCGGACGGATGAAATTTTTAAAAATCCCTTTCTTAGCGGATGCTTACATTATAAAATAAACCTATGCTCCAAATTTCAGCTTTCTAGGCATAGTAGTTTTGGCTGTGCATTGGTAGTCAGTCAGGATAAACGATTTTAAGTATAGATCATCATAAGCCTCTCTCCACTTTAAAATGTAAGATGTAAGAGCCTCTTCCAAGGCTCATCACCACATGGTCCTTTGCCGTTTGCAACCAGCCGCTTTCTGTGCTTTCCTGGCTGCATATACGTTTCTATCAAGGTAGGCTACCTTTGTAAATATTTTTAAATGCGGCAGTCAGATTTGTTTAGCAGACCTCTATTAAAGAATCATAAACTAATCAATAATCTAAAATTTTCTCCAGCCTTTATTTTCTTCCTAAAAATATTATATTGTTTGTATTATTATGTATACAATACAATAGTATGAATTCAAATAAAAATATTAAATTATTTTGGACATCAAACGAAATAGTTTATGTTTAACATAAAAATAAGGCATACCTATATTTAACTAGTAGGTAGGTAAATTATGTTTTGATAAAATCTGTAATTACCATAAAGATTTTAAAATTGTGTCCTAGTTTTTGAAGGGCTGAATTCAATTCTGCCTACAGTTCAATCCAAAGCATGTACAATGTACATGGGACTGCATAGGATAGGTAGGTAACTATATCACGTTCTGACTGCATGACTGTATAAGAAATAAAAAACTTTTACATAGGTACATATACTTACCTATATATCTGTAATTTAGGTCGTATTCACCCGTGTCCGCAAAGGGATTATCTTTGATGTTCCTTTAATGACATATTCAGAAGTTAGGCCAAGTTTGGGTTTAATCTATGAAAGCAATAGAAACTAACTATCTCCCGATAGATTTGGCAAATTTTTAGCAGCTTGTGTAATTAATGTTAAGTGTAACAATGAAATTCGAAAGTGATGAGAAGACGTTAATAACTAATTTCATTTTTTGTAATCTTGGTACCTATTCTCATAACCGACAGCGTGTGTTGTCCGATGAAATTTAAATTGACTGTTTCTTTAATGATTTTTCACTATAGTAACTATAAAACTGGCATACAGTGCCCTAGGTTGCTCAAGTGACTACATATTAGGTAGGTATAGGACAGAATACGAATAACGCGGTCCATCCGGCCATTCCGAGGGCATTCAACCGTCCGTAGTGAGACGCCACTTAGTAACACCACGGTTTTTACAATGGCCATGACATCAAAATCACAATAGTCGCCGGTCACTAGAGCATTGACTTACAATTCGTCTATAACACAAACTGCATTAAAAGTTTTGCTTTGATAACTGAAAACAATATTGACGAACTAACCTGTCTGAGGATTCGGAGCTGTCGTATCTGTCGAAACATCGTTTCTTCCTATCGTCACCGTTTTCTGCATTGGCATGAAACTTTCGGGAGTCCGCCGCAGACAGATTAGCGACCACGCCGCGAGAATCACTTTTCTCACACGATTCACTCGGAATTAGTTCAGTGTAGAACGATAACTTCACTTTATCGGCGTCGATAGTTTCGGCACTGCACTTTTTTGTGTCACCATGTCCTGAATCGAGCACGGAAAAACTTAATTCGTTCATTTGTTTCGGGTCGGAGCAGCGGTCGCGCGACCCATCCGCCATCTTTGAGCGCACGAGTGTTTTGTCGGGAGCTTCAGGTTGTCGCCGCGTGCATCATGGGCGCTGTAGTCGCGCTGTGCAAGCGAGTGAGCGCGGGGCGAAGGGGGCGAGTGACGTCACGGCGACTGCGCGTCCGCGGGGGAAGTGCTGTGACGTAACGGCTCCGCCCCGTGCATGTGCAGGGGCGCTGTCATTGGCCGCGCGTTACGCAACCTGCGGCTCTACTCGATACGGCGCGCGAAGGGCGCGTAGGGCTCCACGAAGGGCCGTCCCTGTTCCAGCCCTAAACGTAACAAACGCTTAATGCAACTTAATGACCGTTTGCTCGGTGCTCACCGCACGCACACATCGACGAAAAGTGCGATGTATTTAAATTAATGACATGTTACTTCATACCTCCCGATGAAAAGCAAAAGAAATGATACCTACTTAGTTTTCCAAAAATACCTACTTATTGGAATGTCAGCTGGAAAGCTGGCAGTCCTCTAATCCATTCGATGTTAGATGGCCACGGTCGCCTCAGGGCTCAACTAAGCCAAGGGGGAAGTAAATGCTCTGCCAAAAGCAGCATAATAAGCAAATGTTATTTTAAAGTGCTCTTCTATAAAAGGGAGCTCACAGCTTCCAGTCGGGCTGCTCTGTTTAGATACATAGGAACATATATCTAACTGCGTAACGCAATGAATCCCACTCTGGCACTAATTTTCGTTAATGTCAAAAAAAATATAAGTAATGAATATTTAATAATATACAATTATTATGTATAATGTGTATATCTTACATGCAAATATTTTTTACATTTTTTTATAATCTGTATTTTATATCGTTATGCACGTTAAAAAAGTAAGAATGTATTTTATGTATGATTTAACAAAGTTAAACAGACAAAAATATAATATATAAGACAATAAATAAGTAAAACCGGTAGAGAGCACAAAGAAGGCTTGCGAGTTTTAAGCACAAGAACTTTGGGCTAAAACACATTAGCTCTAGGTACCCTCAGTGCCTCGAATAAGTGGGAATTTTACTACTATTATTATTCAGTTCAGTTGATAGACCCAGTCAAATCATGACTTATCTACCTACTCAGTTAATTAAGTCATGATTAAAATGTTAGTGTGATATTTGTGATTTCTGCCATTCGAACTCCTAGTAATCTAAATCAATATTACAGTTACACCACACAGAGCTATTTCCTACACATTGTAATTCTCGCTGTCAATGTCATGTCACATGTTAAATTGTGAACATTCAATGAAAGTTGTTTGTGGCGTCATCTATTTGTCAGTCACTGCAAAACTATGTTAAAACATTAAGGCATTTACTTGCTTAAATGATAGATGTCGCATCTTGACTTTAACAGAATCACCGTTACCAAATATTTTATTCCTAACATAAAAAAAACATGCGAATTATTGCCAACTGATTTTTGATCCTAGTAAATTTATTTATTATTACAGCATAGAGTAAAGCTTTTATCATTTACACCAAATCTGCACATTATAACGCTGTCAATGTCAAATGTGAATACCATTCAACGAAAGTTGATTGTGGCGTCATCTATTCATCAGTCCCAGCAAAACTTTGTTACTTCATGAAGCTCGCTTAGAGAGTATTATATTCCTTATTCATGAAGGCATGTAATTTATTTACTTCAATGATAGATTGTCGCATCTTGACTTCAAAAGAATCACACCGTTACTAAAATATTTTGATCCTAACATTATAAATAAATGCGAAAGTTTGTATATGTTTATTACTCAATCACGCAAAAACGGCAGAACGGATTTGGACTTAAGAGCAGGCCCCACGAAAAAAATTCCTACGCTCGCTCCGCCCACGTCCCGCCACCCGAGAGTTACAAGTTGCTCGGCGGCTCTCTAGGATTTTTTTTAATATATCGCAAGATACAGCTAACGTAAGGTTGAATATTGCGTACATTATTTGAAGCATGATTTGGTATGCACTAGCTCGGAACTAAACAACGTAAGTTTCAAAATTGTTTTCGTTAATTATAGGAGTAAAAATAAACCTAAGTTTATTTTATTTTGACAATCACTGGTAAACAATGTTTCCTTGCTACGAGCAGTTTTTTGGCGATATAACTCAAGCCGTTTAGTAGAAAAATGTAATATTCTCCGGAAAAGGCGCCGATTTCGATCAAAAAATGTATCGAATGAAAATCACCTAATTATGTTTCTGACTTGATAATGTACAGATAAAGGTCTCAAAATATATATATGTAAATTCCACATTGATCAGATATGTGGTTGACTCAGCACATTTATTTAAAGTTCCCTTAGTTTCATAGGGCCTGGCCTTAATTTGGCACACATAGTTTATTACTCCTTTTGTCGCTCGGATATTGTTGCGAAAAGAATACTTATAGGACATAGAGTAACTTTAATATAGGATTCGCGATGAGTTAGTGGCTCGTATGACAAAATTAGCTAAGTTAAGAATTTAGCATTACTTTAAAAAAAGTATTAAAAACAAGCTACACGTTGCGCTGCCAACATGGGGAACTACATATTTGGCGGAGCGAAAGTTTCTAAATGAAGAAGGTTTAATAATTTAAACAAAAAATAATAAATTTAATGAAATAAGTTTATTTTACCCACAAAAAACAGCACAATTATTACAACATTCAAATTTTTAAACAATTAGAAAATTGTCAATGCAACATTATTGCGAGTATTGGATTATAAAAATATGTAGATATAAATTATGTAAAGTGATAATTCAACACCGGCACTTGTTACCCTAAGAATTAATTATTAATTGCAGTACTAATATATTAAAAACAATTTTAAAACATAATTAAGTATTGTTCTGATACTTTATATGAACAAGTGTAAATAATCTGAGGTCTTTTCCATAAAAATCGAATTATCGAACAAAAACTCATCGTGTGCAAAGAATTTTCATTTCAATAAATAAAAACTTATTCAATTCAACTATTTATTATTAATAAATAATGTACTGATACAAACAATTGCATTTGTAAATGTTTTATGAATGGAATGGAACAGGTACATAGTGCGCGATAGTATAGATAATCTCAGGATAATTACAGTGAAAATCGGTTATAACGACCTTTAAGGTACTACAAAAATCGGTCGTAACAAACAAACAAACGGTCGTAACAAGGGATTTTGTTGGGACCTTGTGATTTATCGTTGCAATCGATCTGTAGTTATAACCGAAGTCGTTATATCCAGTCTACTGTCATAATTAGAATACAAAATGGTGAAATCTAGTTTTTTAGTATTTTGGAATGATTACTTATACTTACTCATAGGAAAGTTTTGTAAAAGCAACTAAAAAAAAGTACTTAAATCAAATGCAACTTCAACTCGAATGGATCCTTTGTAAAATAAATATCGTATATTGAAAGCTTAATATTATTATATATGTATTCTATCCACCATGGTTACCTAGAAACTACTATGTCTACAAGTAGCACTTCTTACGCAAAATACTATATTTTTTCAAATAATGTGAGATACTTACTTTAAAAAATAATAATTTTGATAAAATAATTTTCCCTATCTATAAAATTTGCTCATACACTTTCATTCTTTTTGACTTTAGATCAAAACTCAGATGTAATCGCGGGACATTGTTAGTTTTTTTTATATCGCACTTTCGGCAAGACAAGATAACTGCACTTTTTGTAATTTTACAGGAGAGCCATTTGAAGTTTTTTTTTATTTTGTTTTTTTTTTTTTTTTTGCATTCAGTCGTATTCTTCTGCTTATATTGCTTTGAAACGATTTTTTTTTGCATCAATACTCTTGTGAATATTTTTTTAAATTTAATTTACCCAAAAGTAAAGGAAGCGTTTAAATTTTAAAACGGTTAAATTTTAATTTTAATACTTCTGATTAGGAAGAAGTTTTTTAAGAATAAAAATGAGAATAAAATAAAGAAGAACCTTAAATTGTAGACCGACACAATTTAAGGTTAACGAAATGTTATCTCTCAAACAAAAACTCAATTAATAAAACTTTAATAATATTAATAAATTCCGAATCACATAAAATACACAATTTTTTTTAACAAGTACGTATATAAGCATTAAGAATGACGTTTCACTTTAGTTAAATAATTGCACATTTATACTTATTTGTTATTAGTTTAATATAAAAATAGAATTCTCTAAGCTTCTAACATAAGATTAATATTATTATTATTAAAAAAATACTTTCATTTAATATAACAATAGGAGAGGTAGGTATCCAGCTAGATTACTATTGGAATTAAAATGGATATTATAATATTAATAAAGGTATCATTTAAACTTTATTAATTTTTTTGTTAATCTTTAAAAATATATTTTTATATCATTATTAAGGTCTTATACAAATCTTATTTACAAAATAACATAGTAAGACGGAGTTTACCCATTATATTTATTACTTAGAAACTGAACTGTAGATAATAATTATTTCAAGGAATTTAATGTCATGACTAAATAATCATATAGATATAAAGGTATTAAAAACAATTTCCATATAATTATTCCTTATATATATGAAAAACTTTCATTCATATGAAATTGTTTCTTTGCTTCAACATGTAGATAATAATTTTCAAAAAATATTTTTTATCAATCATAATATATTATGTAGTATTAGCACCTTGATAAATATTAATATTGAATTAAAATTAATTTTATTGAAACGTTTAAAATAATCTCCTTTGTAGAGCACTAACAAGTAATATATATACAGGGTGTGGCCTGTAATAAGAGCAATAAATTTTAACGATGATTCTATAGAGCAGTCTTTCCCAAAGTGGGCGATAACGCCCCCTTGTGGGCGCTGCAGGCCTAAAGGGGGGCGGTAAGAGACCCAGAAAAAAAATGGGGGCGTTGTGTAGAGGCTTGGGGGGTGATTTGTAATTTCATTTAGCTAGGATGCCTCTTAGACACCGACTGCATGAGCTCTCGACTAATTTTTATATAAGAATCGATTATGTTTGTTTTATTTTGAATAAAAGATACTCTGTTTGAATACTATAAAGTTGCGTTTCAATAATCATTCTCATTGGCAGGTGTAGCCCGTAAGAGTTAACTTGAGACCTGAGGGCCTAGTGCGAGTTTTACTCGATCAAACGCGACGAACACGTAAATGTCAATTTGTATGGGAATGAAGCAGTGCCACCTAGCGGCTAAAGTGTAGGTCTACTTCATTCCCATACAAATTGACATTTACTTGTTCGTCGCGTTTGATCGAGTAAAACTCGCACTAGGCCCTCAGAGCGCCGTTGTGTATTACCTACTGCCCTCAGGTTTCAAGTTAACTATTGCGAGTTATAGTAAAAGTCTCGTTTAGAATTAATGTTTAATCTCCGCTAATATATAATTAATAATAATTGATTAATTTAATTTGAAGTTATAGTGGTTTTTAAGTAGGTGAAAAAATCGGGGCGCTAAAAAATAATTTACTCTCAAAGTGGGCAGTAGACAAAATAAGTTTGGGAACCCCTGCTATAGAGTATACGCAGTTACCTTAACCTAATCATAATGCTCCTCATAAGTGCTTATACTCAGATATAACCATCCAAAGTTACAATACATAATCAATGAATTTCATGATCGTTAAATTGTCGGTTTATCAGTCGTTAGATGTCTTGGTACAGGGTATTGGGGCGAGAACGATCGTAAATGTCAATGTCAAGTACTCGCGACTGGACATATTGCTGGCTCGATTAATTTTGTTAGAAAATAACAGTGAATTTGTTTTTTATTTTAATTAATTGAAACTGTTTAGAATTAATTACTGATTCGTTAAAAGGTCTATATTTTAATTTATTGTTCTTGCCCTATAATTTTATATACAAATCCTGTATATATATAAAATTATAGTATATATAAAATTATAGGGCAAGAGAACATTATTGGACATTTAAACTAATTAAATTGACCCTAATTCCTTTAGTCTCTAGATACAAACTGATTATGAATGTTTGTAGAATTGCACTTTATCTATACACACTATTTTGATTAAACTTTATATGGAATAACATAAATTACGTATTTATTCAATAACAATTAATTATATACATATATCTTGCTTTTAGTTTTTTTTTTATTATACATTTTTGTATGACGTCGAAAAGTTAGAGAAAGGAAAAATATCTTACTTTGAAACAATAACTAGATTCGAAAAATTGGCTCCGATTACTTAAAACATTTTTACATAATATTTTTTTACAATAAATTTCTAGTTGAAATTTCCCTCGCGGATAGAAATAATGACATTGGGTAGAATAAATAAATAATAATCACTCAATAGTTCTCAATTGGAAAAATTATATATTATATTATACTACACCGTTCTCGAGATTCAAATTATTTCTCATTCTGTCGTAAAAACTGTACTTTAAACATCGATTAGTGGAGGGTAGAAGATAATTATAGAGTTGATAGATGAAATTTTTAAAAATCACAGTGAGCCAAAAAGAATCAACCCTTATTTTGGTCTAATGGTTAGTAACCCTAGTTAACCAAACGGTCGCGGGTTCGAAACCCGCTAGGGGCAAATGTTTATGTGTAACATTTTACCTTTGTACCTGAGTCATGGATGTTTTGTATTTATAATATGTATGTATTTACAAAAAAAAAGTAACTGTCTGTGGTATCCATAATACAAGCATTAGTTGCTTAATTTGGAACTAGATGGTGCTGTGTGGAATGTGTTAAGATATTAATTTATTATGACGATCTTAAGTCCACGCCTGTATATATTATTCTATATCTTAGATTATATTTATAGTTATTTTTTTTTGTAATATCGATAATTCATCGAATTTACTAAGGGTCTCTTTTGCAAGTAAAGTGTTGATTAGTTACTTTTCAAGTAACGCTAATTGGCAAGTAAATGTTACGAGTATCTTGTTTCAATTTCATTGAAATTACCCTACTCGAAGATGGTGAAACTCGTACGCTTTCTTACCGGTGACTTTAAATGGCGGTTAGCCTACTTGACACTTTACTCAGAGGGTGAAAGAGGCCCTGAGTGTCGATGTTTAATGTACTTGACACTCAATTATTAATTAAAACAGAACGTAAAATAAATATAGTATTGAAGCTTATTGTTCTATATTAATTAATATTATAAAGAAAGAAGATTCGATTGTTCGTTTGTTTGTTTGCATTGAATAGGCTCCGAAGCTGAGATTATCAGCGAGTAACATAAGCTATATATTTAACAAAGTTACGCGGGCTTATGTTTTTTTAACATTAGCATATCGCTGCTTAAATTCAAAATTGCCACAAATCAAAATTACACTTTTTTACACGAGCTAATCGAAAAAAAAAAAAAATTGTCTGTTTTTTTCTTATTAGATATATATCAAATATATGCATATTATACATCGTTAGAAGCGTATTTTTAAGTAGCATTAAATGTATTAAGTAATTTTATAATAAATTGAATACTATAGGAGATATAGGCATATAAGTAACTCTTGAATATAAAAAAAAACATCAAAATACATATACTAAATATGGAATAAAACAACGACAATTCTTTTTGCAATAAAATTTTTTTTGGAAATTTTTGATTTGTGGTATTTTTGAATTTAATCTTCGTTCGAGATATAGTGCTCATAAGCACTGCTGTGTTTCAGTCCGTGAATAGGGGATGTTTGGAGCCTTTTATAACAAGGGTGGAATTATTATTTAATCAATAAACAACAGGTGGTGTTGAAATAAATAGACTAAGTCCACAAGGCAGTCGGCATCATCCCCTCCATGGAAGTGCCTCTGGGAGTGAGCGTTTCGTTGCAGAGGAAATCCAACGGCATGTCGACCAAATAGCCTTGAATAAGATCTATTTTCCTGTTGGCAAGAGGTGGGTCCTTGTGCCATAGAGTCTCGTGGTGTTCTTCTTGGTACTTCTTCAACTCGGCGAACGAGTGAACCGCGTCCGTTGGTATGCAATGGAACACCTAAAAAATATATATTATGTATTCATGTTTTCAAACTAGAATTTTGGGACATAATATTAACCAGATTAATACATACATACATATGTGAGGTTATCGTAACTATAAAATATTTTACAAATATCAAAGAATTTATTCAAAAATGACAATCGCCCAAATTAAACAAAATCAAATCAAAATCAAATCAAAATATTTATTTATCAATTAGGTTTCTCACGAAACTCTTATGATCGTTATTATAAATTTAAATTTACTAGGGTTTCGGAAAAAAAGACAAGATGACGATCCTGAGAAGAAACCCCGAAAGAAACTCAGGATACTATTCTTTTTGTCATCTTTAAAATATAAAAATTACAATTAAGTACACTTAATACAAACATAAAGTTCATATACAATACTAAGCAAAACATAGTATGAGCTCCGGATCCAAGCTCTAAATCCAGGCTTCATTGTCACTTAAATAATCAGTGACCTTATAGTAGCCTAACCTTAAGGTTAATCTATTCTCATAGAGTTTAATTTTTGATGTGTTCATAATGTGTATTCTAGAAAATTTTAGTATGCCCAATGTCCACATTCAAATACATATATGGACATATTCTATTCAAGTCTTGTTACAATATATGATCTGATCATTTTTTTAAATAATAGTCTGCTCTTATATTACTGCAAAAATCATCAAAATCAGTTTAGTAATTTTTGTATCCTTAACATTTTTTTACGCTTGTAATATTAGTAGGACTTTCTTTTACATGTTAATGTGACTTATATAAAGCCTTCAATGTCTATATAGTATTTTATTTTAATATCTACGTGTTTGTTGCGAGTTGTGGACGCCTATAATGGGCTCATGTACCAGGTGTCATTTAACTATATCTAAAACTTATTAATGTAGTTATGTGATTATAAAATAACCCTTTCTACAATAAATAATCACAATATTTTGGCTAAATTATAAAATTCTGATTTTTAAGAGAACTTCAAAGCCTCAATTTAATTTTTCCAGCAATAATGACAATTAGCAGATGTGTTTGTTTTGAATTACGTGTGCGATAATATATTATATGTATTATATTATATTAATATTTATTGAAGCATATTGTAGCCTGTAACGCGTAACGTGTGACATGTGACATTTGATTTCACTCTTATAAATTTTATATGAAAATCAATTATAAGTTAGAACTTATAATTAAATGTTAGAGGTTTGAATTTTATATTAGTGTAAAATTTTAAGAAACATAATTTGGAATGTGATTTAAAAAACAGATGAAGGGGTTTTTTCAAAATGCATGTCAGTTGCTTTTAAGATTTTGGTAGAGAATGTTCTACTAGAAGTTATATTAAAATGTTTGTTTAGTAAATTTTGATAAAGATACAATATTATACATAGGTCTATGTACAAGGAAATTATAATGAATAAATTGATGATATGAAGCTATATAGAAAGTCTTACTTATTTAACATAATAAATGGGTCCAAGAGAAAAGTATTAAAGTTAGAAGAATAATGAAGTATCAATAAACTCCAAAAAAATTTAGTAACTTACGTCCTCGTAGATTTCGGTGTTCCTCGTGGAGGTGGCCTTCCAGAGGTTCCTGTAGAAGTGGGGGGCGCAGGGGTCGTCCAGGGAGAGGCCCCTGTGCTCCAAGTGCTCCCCCATGAGGCCCAGGTGCTCGCGGAACAGGCGCTTGCGCAGCCCTCCCGCCACTCGCCCGCACGGGAACGACTGCCCGTTCATAGTTCCCTCTTCGAACACTTCATCCTAAAAGCCAAGTATTTTTTTAATTTTTTATATTAAATTAGCTTTCCTGTAAAAAAGTGTAATTTTGATTTGTGGCACTTTTGAATATAAGCAGCGATATTATAAATACAAAACATCCATGAAAACGTTAACACATAAACATTTTCCCCTAGCGGGATTCGAACCCGCGACCGTTTGGTTAACAGCTAGGGTCACTAGCCACTGGACCAAACGTGTCGTCAAATGAAAATACAGACCTGCAACATGACGGCGATCTCCGAGTCCCTCTTGCCGACCATAGACCGGTCGTTGATGTTAGCGCTGCCGCATATGACGATCTTGTCATCGGCGATGAGCAACTTTGAGTGCACGTAGATGAGTTCCGTGATGGGCTCTCCGTCCAACACGGAATGGGTTCGCAGGCCATGGAACGTGATGTACTCCGAAGGGTCGGGGATGCCGGCCTCGTAAAGGCGCGTTATTATTGCTTCTTTACTCCTACAAATGTATACAGTAGAAACTCAATTAACCGGACTAATTGTTGTCCTTAGGCATTCGGATAATCGAATGTATGAAGAAAAGCGGGTTTTGTGCATATGTAGTACACAATGTTATGTGTTTATTAAAAACAACAAATACATATCAATGAAAACCAATGTTTATTAAGAAATTATTAAGCGATCCCACGGGGCGCGGGCGGGGTAATGTTTGTGACAGTACAAATTGCCGAGCGAAAGAGACGGACGATGTGAATGCCACAAGTAAAGAGTGTATTCACCTGCAAATGCTCTGATAGTTCCAGTGGGTGACGGCGTGGAGAGAGCTGCCGGAAGGAGCGCCCACTTCGCCCTCGAAGCCGGGCAGCAGAGGCATCACCACGAACACGCGGAACGACTCGTTCGCGCGAAACGCCCTCACGATCCGGTTGTACAGCGCCTCGCCGATCTACGAGTACGAGTAAATTAATAAAATCAGACACGTAAGATGTGTGTGTCCTCGTGGTAGGGAATCGGATACTGGCTCAGCACCTACAGTGCTGATTTTCAACCAGCACCGTGTGACTCACGCGAACGCCATACAGATATATTATATAATTTACATACATAGATAAATAATATAACAACTTATAATGCAATAATAATAGTAATAATATTTGTTAATGGAAACCATCCAGGGCCCTGATTCTGTATCGCAATTACAATTCCACACTCTTGTCTTACTTTTTCAAACCACGTCAATCTCGCCTTGTCTTGTCATGGAATTTTTATGTGTGTATTCTGTATGCCCCAAGACAAATTATCTATGGTACATTATGATTTCACAGAAACCACAGTATACTATTGTATTTATTTGACAATTCCACTGATGCACAGATAACATTATGTTATCTCAGCTGTTTACCTTTTATTTATTTATTAAATAAAGCGAGTAAATCACGTTGTAATTATCAAAGTCAGTGTCCATTCATATAAAAAAATTTATGTTAGTATTGTTTAGGCGTTTTATCATTTAAATATTATGTAAATAACAGTTGCCAAGGGAGGACGCTAGATGTCGGTGTGTAGACGCAGTCAGTTAGACGCCTTGTTTTGTTTACATTTTAATTGCAAACTATTGTCTAACTAAAATATGTTATCATAATCAATTTGTATATCGGGTGAAGGAATTTAACATTGTGTGTATGTTCGGTGTTTTATTTCTCGTTTTTGGACAGTAAAATAATTATAAAATCAGATTTAGAATTGTAAGTAGATAAGATACTTGAGCTAGAAACTTTGATGTTTTATATAATATAATAATCTATAAATAATTATTTCTTACCGTTGGTGTGGATTTTAATAAAATTTACAGACAAACACTATGCAATGCACTTGATTTCACAAAATCACAGACGATTCCGCGGGGTTTTAAAGCGTGGTATTTTTGACAGTTCAAACCGCGCCGTGCCCCGTTCATTTCGTGCAACATGTCATAGAGAATGTTTTTAGCAGATGTCGTAACAATTTAAGGAATTGACGTGGTTTCGAAGTAAGGAATCGTTAGAGAATTAGGGCCCGGGACCCATTTAAATATACACAAAATTGGAGAAATATGCTTCGCTAGTAGGACTAATGCATCTGGTACTGGAAGAATTATCCAGGACTTTACTGTGAGGAAGTTGTGTGTAGAGATAATTTTTGGAGTTTACTCCTTGACAGTCGATTTTCATATAATTATAAGCTCGGGGTGTGAAAATTTATGGGAGTAAAATCAATGTCACACGTGACGCGTTACGCGTTACAGGCTACAATATGCTTCAATACATCTTCTAATATATAAAATTCTCGTGTTGCGGTGTTTGTTGCCAAACTCCTCCGAAACGGCTGGACCGATTTTGATGAAATTTTGTGTGCTTATCGGGTAGGTCTGAGAATCGGACATCTATTTTCCATACCCCTAAATATTAAGGTCTAAATGTCTGAAAATAGATTGTGAACTATTTTTATACCCCCAAGTGATAAGGGTGGTCCACAATAAAAATTTTTTTTTGGCAAAACAACGTTTTCCGGGTCAGCTAGTATTAATATAATATAATACATATAATATATATTTATATCTATTGATACTTATTAAGAAAATTAACAAACTAATAAAGCTAACAAACAGTAGTAGTGATTTAGTAGGAGTCTTAGTAAGTATTTTAGGTGAATATTACATTTTCCAGTTATTACGTTGTAAGGGCAGATGCATATTATAGGATGTTGTTTGATTGGCAGGCAGCATGGAGAATGGATTCCTTGTAAGAGGCCCACCTGATTCCGGACCGTGAGGCTGGTCCTGGAGAGAGTGATGAAGAACTGGTTCTCGATGTAGAGGTAGTGCTGGGCGCGCGTGATGGTGTCCACGTAGGCCTCGTGGATGCTCTGCTCCACTGTGTCAGGGTCGAGGAAGCCGCACGACCAGCTGGAAGCGCTCCGCAACACCTGCACCCAAACTCGTATCATTAGACATACATACATAAAAAATATATTTATTAACTGAGACTCACTTGGGCGAAACACATTAAAACTTAGAAAAAAGAAGCTACCTTGCAACTTAAAAGCTTATCCTGGCTAACAAGCTTTTGGTATGCAAAGCCACAATAAAACCTATCTGGACATATGGGATAGAACTGTGGGGCTCGGCAAGTGTCGAGATACTTCATATATTTCAAAATATTGCTTTAAGAACCATCTCATGTGCGCCGTGGTTTGTAAAAAACACAGAAATACATGAGCACTAGAAAATCCCTACTATTAAAGAAGAGATAGTAAAGACTAGCAAGAGATATAAGGATAGACTGACAACACAGTAATGACCAGGCTAAAAGCCTTCTTAACACAAAAAATGACGTGACACGCTTGAAGATATGGCAAATCCTAGACATAGACATCAGAACATGATAACCAGTTCTTATTCAATGAACCAGAACCATTAATTGCAGACGTCTAATGGAACGTCGCAAGCAGCCCCTTTATCTATTTTGAACGCATCTGATTATGGCTAGGTAGCCGATTAAAAAAAAAGTGTACTCTACCAAAAAGCATTTGAAAAGCAATCTGAAGACTACACATTGATAATATTACACACACCAACAGAAATCTCTATGTCAACACCAATATTACACACACCAACAGAAATATCTATGTCAACACCAATATTACACACACCAACAGAAATATCTATGTCAACACCAATATTACACACACCAACAGAAATCAATGTCAACACCAATATTACACACACCAACAGAAATATCTATGTCAACACCAATATTACACACACCAACAGAAATATCTATGTCAACACCAATATTACACACACCAACAGAAATCAATGTCAACACCAATATTACACACACCAACAGAAATATCTATGTCAACACCAATATTACACACACCAACAGAAATATCTATGTCAACACCAATATTACACACACCAACAGAAATCTATGTCAACGAGCGCCAGATAAAAATATTAATTAAAATATAGCAAATTACACAGAATTACACTTACTTGACAGGTGACATTGGTTATCGTTATGTCTAGTAGTTTATCCAGATCTGCTAACGGTTTGATTTCGGTGTATGTCTTCGGCAATAAGTACGGGTAGTTTGGGTTCTGCCTGGAATTAAACATTTTCAATTTAATTCTATATTGTTAGTTTTTGTCTGCCTTTCACTGTTTTCGACGTAAAGTCGAATAGATACGAATAATACCACATAATAATTGGAATTATTATTTGAATTAAGAAACTCAAGAATTTATATATATAAATAAAAGTGAACTGTCAAGTAATACACCAAAAAGCAACTTTTAAAAATATGGCAAACGAAATAAATTAAAACTTTACAGGTCAGTTTAAAACGAAGGAATGCAAATGAACCGTATCATCGTATTGACGTCATATAAACATCAACACTGTCAATATACACTATAATAGCTAGAGTCATGGTAAACTTTAAGTTATATACTTGTTTTATTATTATTTAATATACAAATATTTAGACGCAATATATTGCTTTTTATATACTGACTAGCTGACCTAGCAAACGTTGTTTTGCCAAAAAATAAAAATTAAAGTTTGGGGTGGGCCACCCTTATCACTTAGGGGTATAAAAATAGTTCACTACCTATTCTCAGACCTACCAAATATACACAACAAAATTAATAAAAATTGGTCAAGCCGTTTCGGAGGAGTTTGGTTACAAACACTGTGAAATATAATATATACGTTCTATGCATACATGGACCATTGTATTATTGCTAATTCCTTTTAAAAACAAGAATCAATGCTGATATCAATCATTGTTGGCGACAGTGGTGGTTCAAAGAAATAACTTTCGTACGTTTTGTTCCGGGGAGGCGTGATGGCTCTTACACTTGCTTGTTAACCGAAAATATCAGAAAAAAAATGGACGTCGTGAGCAAATCAATACGTGACACACATTCAAAGAGTAAAGAGTATATATTCAAACGCTAGGAGGCGCGCGAGTCGATAGCGGGCCGCGCTCATTGGCCGCAGACGCATGCGCAGTACCACCTCGCCTCCCACAGGACATCTTTATTTGTAACAAATACAGTATACACACAGAGAATATTCAAATGACAAACAGAACATATCGATAAACACACAGAGAATATACAACACACAGAACAATATAAGTAACGCGCAGAGAATTACCACATTAAATATTAAATTTAGCAGGAAAAGACAAATTAAGCGTGGCTGGGGTGGGCATCCTCAACATCGTCCCCCACAGTGTCGTGCCGACGACACTCAAAACCTAAGAGCAGGGCCACCCGTGTAGCCGGTCGCTTAAATATACCTGAACTAGTTTTAATATCCAAAATTCTTACCCGACCGTCGGAGCCTGGATAAACCTTGTGGACAACTCCCTTCGGCCAGCAGTTGCGCTGCTGTGATGGATCGACAATAACAACGAGGTCGCCTACTTTGAATTGGGTACCTTCATGACACCATTTACTGCGAGGGTTAAGTATAGGTAGGACCTCCTTCATCCACCGCGCCCAGAACATATCCGCTAACTTCTGTACTTTTCGCCATTGCTTACGCAGGTATAAGTCACTGTCGTCGAAAACACCAGGCACTGGTAAGTTTGAAGACGAACCAATTAAGAAATGATTTGGAGTTAGAGCCTCCAGATCATGTGGATCTACAGAAACATGTGTCAAGGGTCTGCTGTTAACCATATTTTCCACTTCAGCTAGAAACGTCAGCAGAACTTCTTCTCGGGGAGCGCGTTCCTTCAAAACCACCTTCAATGCTGTTTTGACACTCCTTATCAAACGTTCCCATGCACCGCCCATGTGAGGGCTGACAGGTGGGATAAACTGCCAGTTTACACCTTTGTTTAGGGCCTGCGTCGTAACCTGCCGCTGGTCCAGCTCTTGAATGGATTTTTTGAGTTCTTTATCAGCGCATCTTAAGTTGGTCCCATTATCTGATAAGATTTTATGTGGCCAACCTCGGCGAGCAGCCATTCTTCGAAGCGCCATAATCATAGAGTCAGCCGTAAGTGAGGTAACAAGTTCAATGTGAACAGCGCGTACCGTCATGCATGTAAAAAGCACTCCATATCTCCGCTCTCGTCGTCTTCCCAAAGTAACATCCATGGGTCCAAATAAGTCAACTCCGCATACAGTAAAAGGTCTCTGGTGATGAGCAAGCCTGTCTCCCGGAAGGTCAGCAAGGCGTGGTGGGCTAGGCGATGTTCTTTTAATGCGGCAGAGGAGACATCTAGCGGCGACACCGCGTACTGTTGGTCTCAATTTAATTATCCAATATTTCTGTCGCAGCTCGTTAATCACCATCTCGTTGCATGAATGTGCTGCTCTTCGATGATAGTCCATCACTATGAGTCGCGAGACGTGATCATTGCCGTCCAAAATCACGGGATACTTAATGTCCATGTCAACGTCCTCCACAGCAGAGATTCGACCCCCAACACGCAGGAGTCCGTTCTTATCCAAAATCGGAGTAAGTGTTCGTAAATGGCTATCTCGTTTAATCTGTTTACCTTGTTTCAGAAGACAGACGTCACTTTCAAAGGATTGCCACTGTGAGTATTTAATTAATAATATTTCAGCTCGTTCCATTAACTCCATGTTAATATTATAAATTTTTCGTCCTCTCATTTTTTCCACAAACAGTAAGACAGAAGCAGTAACACGCAGCAGACGCAGCCAGCTGGAAAACCGGATAGGCTCCGGTACAGGTAATGCACATTTATTTTCGCAAACTATATTTAATTTTTCTAATATTTCTTCATTAACAATTTCTGTTCCAGGTTCACGTGGCCAGTTGGTGTGATGCTCATACAAGAATGACGGACCAGTAAACCACTCAGATTCCCTTACCAACTTGTAATCTGTAGCCTTAGTTGCAATATCTGCTATATTTACATCTGTAGGTACATAATTCCACTCATGCGTTCTACTCAACTCATCTATCTCTCCGAGTCGGTTTGCAATAAATACTTTATAATTTCTACACTGGTTGCGGATCCAATGCAGAACCGTTGTTGAGTCTGTCCAATAATAGGTTGCAGTAGGCTGCAGGCGGTGTTCTTTTTTAATGCTATCTGATAAGCGACAAGCTAACAACGCACCCTGCAGTTCAAGCCTTGGCACCGTAAGGGGCTTCATAGGAGCGAGCTTGGTCTTACTTGCAATAAATGATATAGCAACGCGTCCATTGCTGTATTCTCGTCTCCAATAAGCGACGGCCGCATACGCGTTCTGCGATGCATCACTGAACAAATGCAGCTCCAAAGCCTTCTCAGTTTCACCATCAGGTACATAACTTCGAAAATACCATCTCGGTATTTTGATGTCACATATTTCTTGCATTCGTTTCATCCAATCCTGAAATGATATATAAAGCTCATTATCAATTATGTCATCCCATTTTAAATTTGTCTTCCAAATGTTGCGCATCAAAATTTTTCCTTTAATTGTATAGGGAACTAAAAATCCGTGAATATCAAATATAGACATAACCATGCGCAAAACTTCTCTTTTTGTTGGCTTCCTAGTACAGTTTAAAATGTCGTAAGGGATGCGCTTGAGTGATAAATCAAAAGACAGTTCATCTGTAGCTGAAAACCAAAGCAAACCAAGTGTTCGCTCCGGTTGATTCCCTAAATTCAACCCCAACAACCGTTTACTTAAAGTATTTCTCGGTATGACATTCAAAACAGTAGGCTCATTGCTAGTCCAATTACACATCTCGAACCCTCCCTGCTTGTGAATAAATGATATCTGTTCAATAATTTTCCTAGCACTTGCTTCATCTGTTAGGCTATCTATATAATCATCCATGTATTGATTTTTTTGAATAGCATGAACGGCAGCTGGAAATTGATCAGAAAATCTTGATGCATTTTTTGTTTGATTAATATACTGCGCTATAAACGGTGAGCAATTCGCACCGAAAATAAGTGATGTCATTACATACTCCTTAATAGGTTTACCCTTCTCATCCCTCCATAAAAATCTCAAAGCGTTCTGGTCTTCGCTTCTAATTTTAATTCTAAGAAACATGTCCTTTATATCGCCAATAATTCCTATACGATTTTCACGAAAACGAAACATGATTCCAAAAAGAGATTGCAATAAATCTGGACCTTGTAGTAAAAAATCATTCAAACAAACATTTTTACATTTTGCAGCGGCATCAAATACTAATCTTAATTTATTTTTATTTGGGTTATCTACCCCAAAATGTGGTAAATACCAAACGTGTCCATTAGTTTTATTTGTATGGATTAATTCTTTTGCATAATTGTTTTCTAGTAGATGCTGAACCCGCTCGCGATAACGTAAACAATATGACTCATCATGCAACATTTTTCTTTCTATAAGTTTCAATCTACTTACCGCGTTTGAATAGGACTCGGGCATATGAAAACTTTCGTCTTTCCACGGCAGACCCACTGTCCAACAACCATCGATAAACTCAGATGTGTTATTTAAAATGTTCACGGCCCGTATTTCGTTTAAATTTGGTCGGCTAGCTGTGCTTATTCCTATGGATTCAAGCGAAAATGAATTACGAACTAAGTCATGCAACTCAATATCGTAGTTGTGAGCATCAGAATGCTGCCCACAAGCAACTTGACAAGTGACTGTCAGTGGTGTGTGACAGCGCGCGGGCGCCGGCATGTTGACGTTTATACCCCTGCCGCCCCCTGCCCCTGCCGCAGGAGCGCCTGAAGGGCTAGCGTTGTTGTTTTTATCGTTAACTTCAATGCAATTACTTTGATGTAAAAAACTTGTAATAGGCATGTTTGCACTTACCGATTGAAAACTGCGACGCAAGGCTCCGTGCACACAATAACCGAGCGAAGTCTGCGTGATGTATGGCCCACCCGAGCCACACTTTATACAATTAAATGGAGCAATGAGATCATAATTATCTTGACCTATCAATAATTTTGGATGAACATTATTTTCACAAAATTTATAGCTATCATATAACTTAGTGACTATATTAGCTGTACTTTGAACAGGCAAATTTAATTCACTGATTTTACGAGCACGTATACTATATTTACAACCACTATCATTGCTTATACTAAAATCGACCAACTCTGATTGGCATATTAAGTCACTAGAGTCCCATGCGCTTCTTGCACGCATTGTAACGCTTTTCCCATGTAGTCCAGCCCTATTAGCTACATCAGCCGCTAATAAGGACACGGTGGCTCCATCGTCGAGTAAAGCATATGTTTTAATATTGTCTTTAGGTCCATGTATCGTAACTGGCACTACTTTTAATAATACACGTGATGATACCGGGCACTGTATCGCTGATGTATGCGTCACAGTTTCTTCAGCCTGCTGTTCATCAGTTGCGGGCGATGTCATCTGCTGCGCTGCCGGTCTGCTCCAATGTAGGAGACGATGGTGTGGCCATCCACACCTGTCGACGTCGCAGTTGTCCGCAGGACAAGCTGAAGGGTCATCGTGACGTGCCCCGAGGCACTTGTAACAGAGATTGTTGACCCGTACAAAGCGCCATCTGTCTTTGCGCATTGATCTCTTGAATTTACTGCAATCTGTGAGTGCATGATTTTGCCCTCTGCAAAATTTACACCTAGGCTGACTGCTTGCAGCGCATAATAGTACTTGATGGTTGCGCGGGCTTTCCTTATACTCATATTTTCTTTTGTGTTCAATTTGAGGAAGATAGCTTACACCGGACATGGCTGTTTTGGTGGCTTCCTTATATAAAAAATTTGACAGCAACTCCAGTTTTGCTATATTTGTTGTAGAATTTTCTAAGTAGAAGTCAGTCCATTTACTTATTAATATTGTGGGTAGTTTTGACAACACGGTGGCCACTTGTTCAGGGCTTCTTAGATAGTCTTCTTGATGAATTGCACGTGCAGCTGCTACATAATTCTTTATTTTTATAGAGAAATTTACTATGTCTGGATGGAATGCCTGCTGGAGAGGTGGCAGTTTCTTCAATTGAGCTGCTATTTTCAACATTATTGTTTCGGGCCTCCCGAATCTCAGCTCCAAAACCTCCATTACTTCCCTGGGTGAAGTAGCACCGATGAACAATGAAGTGGTAGCTTCCTTCGCATCACCTCGCAGGGATTTTCTCAGCCGCCATAAATTCTCAGCATCGCTGTATTTACATAGCTCTGTTGATTCATTGTAAGCCTCTTTAAATTGGAGCCACTCCAGAGGGTCACCAAAAAATGTGGGTAGATCTTTAGATGTTGAGATTCTCGCTAAAACTTCTCTACTTGCCTTGCTTGCATTTGTAGCCTCCACCACATCACGCAGTGTTTTTGTAAGGAATTTCATACCCTTGCCGTCCATAATGCATTGCTGATCCTCTGCTTCCTCGCCGCCTGTCTGTAGATTCGCAGGTGCAGCGATTGAGTTCTCTAACCAGTTGCTCACTTTGTTACTGGCCGCTATTGAAGCTTGCGAGTTTCTTGAGCATCGCGAATCCTGTAGTTGAGCTACTTCTGCTGCCAACTTTTTTTCTAAAAGCTCTTTGTCAATTTGAGCTTTAGTTTTGGCCATGACAGCTTCGGCTTCCCGCAGCTCGATCTCCGCTTTTGTTTGTGCAGCCTCATATTCGAGCTGTTTCCTTCTAGCAGAAGACGTGCTTGATTGGGTTGATTTCTGTGGCTCGCCGGTCACACGATGATTATCAGGTTTAGCTTCTTTTTCATCATATACCCCTGTGTCTGATTTTATTTCCAATTGGTCGACGCCATTTTTTCGCCTTTGTGCACGAGTTTTCACGGCAGGTGTGCGGAACAAAGACATCCCTGCAGACAGGTTTCGTTCTAAGATCCGGCTCGGAGTACCAACTTTGTTGGCGACAGTGGTGGTTCAAAGAAATAACTTTCGTACGTTTTGTTCCGGGGAGGCGTGATGGCTCTTACACTTGCTTGTTAACCGAAAATATCAGAAAAAAAATGGACGTCGTGAGCAAATCAATACGTGACACACATTCAAAGAGTAAAGAGTATATATTCAAACGCTAGGAGGCGCGCGAGTCGATAGCGGGCCGCGCTCATTGGCCGCAGACGCATGCGCAGTACCACCTCGCCTCCCACAGGACATCTTTATTTGTAACAAATACAGTATACACACAGAGAATATTCAAATGACAAACAGAACATATCGATAAACACACAGAGAATATACAACACACAGAACAATATAAGTAACGCGCAGAGAATTACCACATTAAATATTAAATTTAGCAGGAAAAGACAAATTAAGCGTGGCTGGGGTGGGCATCCTCAACAATCATTATGGCGTTTCACACTGTCTATTGCCTATTCTGTTTACAATTATGGGACATATGACTTTATATTTGTGGTAGTCGATTATGACGACGATTGGCATTGAAATCGAACGACAAATATAATGAGTGTGCCATCTGATTAATGACAATATACCTGGCCTTCTCCAGCTTGATGGCGTTCCACCTCTGGATGAAGTGCCTGGCTACATCGCGAGCCGCAGCGCCCTGCACCACGACACCTAAGTCGTGCCACGGCATGCGCGGCGTAGAGTTCCGATCGACCAAGTCTGAAAACACCAAAAAAGTCATTTCCAATTAAACCTATTTATTTACTCTCCCGTTGAGTATTTTTGTGAATTTTCGAATGCTGAAAAAATGTCCTAGCTAGAGATACTTTCCTTTTTTGGGGTGAAAAAAGGTCTTTTTACTATTTAGTCAATAAAAACTAAGTAGTAGTTTAAATTTTTAAAATTCTAGCAAGACGCAATGGACAGTATACTTTTAGCCCTCAGTTAAGAATTGAGCCCTTAGTAACTTTATACTACTTAAGACACGACTGATAACTATGTTATAGATGTTTGCTATTTTTGAATATTTAAGTAATTTATATACCCATTTAATAAAGTCAATGAAATCTCTCGAGGGTTGTGAACCGAAATTACTCGAGCGTCAATAGATAGGTTAGGAACCTTTATAAGTTGTAACAGTTATATTGTTTTAAGACTATACTTTCATGGGTTTTGAAGAGGACAATAGGCTTGTTTCCACTAAGAATAAATCGGATGGCTTAGAGTTTCTAATGATTAACCATGATAATTAGTAAACAAAAAAACAACTTTTCTATTAAAATAATAAAAGATTAATAATATTTTTGGAAAATAAAATCGACAAAACGAGGCGTTTAATCACTTGACATTAAACACCGATCAGAGAAGCGCATGGAAGCGTGACGTCACACCTCGCGAAACGCCATGTTGTAGCTGTCATTGACACAATTGACTGTCATAAACAAACACGACTGTTCCGCGAGGTGTGACGTCATTCAAGACGCCATGACAGTCTTGGCCTTTTTCGCGGTCAATTTCAAGTTCATTTCTAAAAACTCGAAATACTAATGTAAAAGACCTATTTTTCTTAAAATAATATATTTTTGGGGTGAAATAGATGCTAAGCTATAGTTTTAAACTAATTTCCAAATTTTGTCAACTAGCCTATTATTGGGAAAAAATTTTGTATCCAAATACGTCACGAAAAATATCGATGTAAGAATAATAAACCAATTTTTTCTTGAAAGTTTACTATTAGAACGACAAAGTTAGCACAGAAAGGTCGCAAAAACAATAGCAAACGACATTTCCAGAAAAAGTCTCACCTACAAAAGGTAGATCTAAATTAGTGAAGTCCTTAACGATAAAGTTCGTATAGTCCTTTCCGATCCAAAGCTTAGAATTTCCCTCTAGACCCTCCAAAGCGTCTTTCGTCTTGTCTGTGATGACCCTGCCTTCGACTACTTGGGCTAATGGGGTCGGCTGACTCACCCCCTTACTGACATTCACAACTGGCAACCCCAGAGCGTCGGTCAGCAACACCTGGTCCATAGACAAGGCGTATTTCTCCGCTTTCTTCCTCTCGGAGTCATCGAATTTCTGCTCGTTCCTCTCTTCCTCGTACGGGGGGTATATAATACTTATAATATCTTTCCCTCGGTCCGTTATTTTGTTAAGAACGTTTCGTTTCTGTACGTCAACAGTTTCCTGCTTCGACAGATCTTGTTGGCTCTGTGATATGAGTAAATGGTCGCCAGGTTGTAATACTGGCAGGTCGGACTCTGGTATGTTCTCTACGTCTTTTTGTTCCACTTGACTGTCCTGTGAGTCGTCTAGCGATATTGACTGGACTGCACTGAAATTATTCATAGACGCAGTTAATTCCAAAAAGCACATTTTTTTTAATAAATATTTATATAAAGTTAGCTGGTGCCTTCGACTTCTTGTGCGTTGAAAATTAAAAATATGTAAGCAATATTACGTTTGACTTCTTGTTGCTATAACGCTTTGGACAGGTGTTAGTTTTGTTTTTATTTAAATGAACAGCACTTTTTTTCTGGATGAAAGGTATCAAATACGATCAAGGCTTAGGTACTTATAGAAAATGCAGAAATGGGTTCTTAGATCATAAGAATCTCCTATAGTGAGACTGGTTGCCCTCTTTATAAATGCGAAGTGCAGTGTGCCCTGTCGCCCAACTGCACTTAGGAATGATAATTATTAACAAAGATGTCGGTAATCTGAACTTTAGTATATTTATTTATAATTAAAAAAGACACTTACTCATTGATACCAATGACAAGATTCCTGGAAGACTTTGCCAGTTCAATGGTGGCTTCGAGCCCATTCCCTTGCGGCAGATATATTCCACCACCAGGCGAACTGGAAGTCTTCTTCTTAGTCTTTATTGATGTCTTGGGTTGCGATATGTTGCCCAAATCTGTTAATCTAAAAAACAAATTCAACACATACAATTTTTTGCTTGTGCCCGCCACTTCATCTGGGTATCTTTATAAGTCAAATAAATAAGAAATAGTATAACGCATTATATAGCTATTGTTTTGTGATAATTTTATGTCACCTATGAAAATATTCTCATTATAAAAATTAGAATAATCGAAAAGAATTGCGACTTATAGAACGGACTTTGCAATAAAATATATTTTAAACAATTAAATAATAATTAATATTAATTCTAAACTAACTGGTGTACTATAAAAAGCATTGATTACGGTTTTATAAAAACGTAATCAGCGAAATAAAGAAAACTAACAATGTCCCGCGATTACATTCTGAGTTTTGATCTAAAGTCAAAAAGGATGAAAGTGTATGAGCAAATTTTATAGATAGGGAAAATTATTTTATCAAAATTATTATTTTTTAAAGTAAGTATCTTACATTATTTGAAAAAATATAGTATTAATTTTGCGTAAGAAGTGCTACTTGTAGACATAGTAGTTTCTAGGTAACCATGGTGGATAGAATACATATAAAAAAATATATAATAACTAGTGGCCCGCTCCCGGCTTCGCCCGGGGTGCATTTCTGCAATCCAGCCGATAAATTACCTTACACCACCATCTGTGACAATCCTATGGAACTCACAGATAACTTTTAAAATAAGTTCCATAACATTCTCACAGATGGCGGTGTAAGGTAATTTATAACTCGTATATAATAAACAAATAATTTGCAATAAAAAAATACTATAAATTGACATAAAAACTATCCTATCTCTCAAATTGGATCAAACTGCACACAATGTGCAAAATTTGATTAAAATCGGGTCAGTAGTTTCAGAGTTTATCGCGAACATACATCGTGACACGAGATTTTTATATATATAGATATTAAGCATTCAATATACGATATTTATTTTAGAAAGGATCCATTCGAATTGCAACGCGCACATGCAACGCGATACCGACCTGTGCTCGTGTGTGTCCCATCGGCCGTAGCAAAGGTCTACGCCGCCGAGGAAGGCCACCGTTTGGTCTACGCAGACGATCTTCTCGTGGTGCGCCCAGAACAGGACTCCGCCCTTCGCGTGGTCTGGGTGACGGAAAACCTAAGTTAACAACCGCGTCACTAATTTAAACACGACTTCTATTTCACACACAAAAATTGTTCGGGACAGCCTAAATAGAACTAGTGCAGTCTTTCCCAAAGTGGGCGATAACGCCCCCTTGTGGGCGCTGCAGGCCTAAAGGGGGGCGGTAAGAGACCCAGAAAAAAATGGGGGCGTTGTGTAGAGACTTGGGGGGTGATTTGTAATTTCATTTAGCTAGGATGGGGGCGCTAAAAAATAATTTACTCTCAAAGTGGGCAGTAGACAATATAAGTTTGGGAACCTCTGAACTAGTGGATTGTGTAAATAGATGTTGAAAGAGTGAAAGAGACAGATAGAGATAGAGATAAATATAGAGCACAGGTAAATATTATTATTTCGGGCGGTCGTGCCTCACTTGTGCGCTATTGGCGCAAGCTTTTTTCGACACATGGCGCGACCGCCACTAGTTCTGTAAGCAAGTATTGTAATATAGATAGGGTTTTGTAAAAATCAGTCTTCTTGCTCGTTACAGTTGCCGACCACAGTACGACCTTAGAAGGGATTCAGTAAAGACTCCGACGTAAAGACCCTTACTCATTCACCGAAGCAAAACATTATTTAGAATTCAGTTAGAAATATGTTTTTTTAAGCATTATGAAGTTATTTATCAGTTAACATTGGTTGCAGCTGATGTAGTATATTTAGTATATTTTTGAGAAACCTTGAATAGATGTTAAGGAAAATTACCTTAATGTGCTCACTGGCCAATTTACTTTTACTGTAGAAACTGTTAATACCGAGTGCCATTTCTACTTCTTTGTAGAGCATTATGAAAATTTTCACCCCTTGAGCCTGGAAAATAAAATTTCAAATGTTTTACAAGCAATATAGGCACACTGTGTACCACCATGCATTAATGCAAAAAGCTCTTCAAAGATATAATATTTCTTTATTGCTCGTTAATTTTATGAATCAATGGTAAAATCACACCCATCAAATATGTACATATTAAAAAACAGCAACAATTCTAGTCGCATTTCCACTTGGTTTACACATAGTATTAAAATTAAGTCTAATGACATGTATTATAGAAATCAAATTTAGTCTTAAACATATATATGCAAAATGTAGTTACATATATCATTGAAAAAATTCATATTAATAACACATTGTAATATTCATGTACATGTATTTTAATCTCGAATATTATTGTCGATTTCCAAGTTGAAGTCAAGCTTGAAATAAGTTGGGGTCGTTAAAAAGCGGGTGAAAGCGTTACTTAAAAGCGTCATTGAAACGATTTATCTATTTTCGTTAGCCTCATCAATCTCTTGATCATCAAATAGATCAACAAGAGTTTAAATAATGAATTATTCCTCACCGCTTTCCTCTTGAGAATTGTGTCGAGTCGCCAATAGTGGCCGTTGAGGGCGGGCCGCTTCATGTAGATCTCGGGGCTGAGCCACCAGTCGGCGATGAAGATCTCCTCGCGAGCCAAGTCCATGGCGTCGGCGACGGCGTTCAGATACGCGGAGCCGTCCACCAGCGTGCCGGCCGCCGTCGCCGGCCGAGGCGGCGCGAACGAGTGGTGTACGTTCGGGTATGTGAACTCGCGAGCTGCGATTGAAATTTGACACTAGAGTTAACACTAAGGCGCTGTACTAATTGGCGGCGACCGTACTGCAAACGATGCGTTTTCGTCGTGCGATGGTCCAACACGCTGACCTAATTGGCCACGATTGTACGAGCCCATCGTACGCAATGTCAAACAATAAAATAAGGGTTCTGAAAGTGACCAGAATGGCGCTAGTGTAGCATATCTTCTATATACTACTAGGGCCATTTAAATTGACTCGTATTCTGGGTCCATTTTTTAATACATAGTCGGTATTTGACATTGACATTTGATTTTATTGCACGACCATTTACCATCGTACGATCGATTTAAGCATTTTCTGTGGTCGCACGATAACTTGCGAGCTTCAATTAGGACACTCTTAAGAGACTTGTGTGTTTAATCTCGTCGTGCGACGTAAACGCATCGTTTGCTTGTATTATCGCCGCCAATTAGGACGCTCCCTCAATGTTAACTCCGATTCCACTTATGAAAAGAGCAACTAGGGGGTTTCTTGCCGAGCCCTAGAAGCAGCATTCCGAACCGGTGGTAATTTATAATTTTGACGAAGATGTTTGTAAAACTTAGATCGAATAAATGATTTATTATTGTTATTATTAATCTCACGAACACTCTTTCGTATTGGATGGACATTTAAGTCAAACGTCCTATGAGCAGAAAATTCTACAAGCAAAACGGCTTATAAGCAGGTCGTCGTAATAGCAACATGACCATAGTAAGAATAATATAGTAGTAGTAAGAAAAGAACTAGTAAAAAATAAATCCTATATCAAAAAGTTCAAAATACCAAAAGGTCCCAATATTAAATGTTATAAAAACCGTTCAAAATAAACAAAGACACTCAATAATACAAATTAAACATTCACTGGAAATATTTTATTTGAGTAATATGCATTTGATTTTTGATTAATAGAAAAAAAATTCTTTAAAAACCTATCGAATGTATCGTATGATAAGTAATCATTACCTATAATACCTATCGGTATTAAATGAAAGGGCTCTATGATCTTGTTTGAAATTAGGGCCAACTGTTCACATAGAAAACATCGATGGGCTTATTCTCACCCATTATGGGGTTTATTCACTAAACGCTATCAGTTATATAATATTATTTCAGTGATAAGTTAACGTTTAAAATATTGTTTTAACATTTTTTTACTAAATATATATTTTATGGGGCTAAAAAATATATTTACCGAACATGATGAAATCATTTTGTCAAATTGGTCTTAATATTTTGTCCAGGTTTTACATACTTACCACTTTGATTGGCTACAGCCTTTAGGTATTGCATCCATTCTTTACTCTTGCGTTTGGTCCAACATTTGATCACAACTTGGCGACTCTGGTTCAATATTTGCAAACCGTGGTTCAAGCCCGTTGAGTACATTCCACTAGACACTTCAAATCTATAAACGTAAACAGTAAAAGATTAAATTAAACATATTATATGTATTCTATTAGTCGAATTTGCTGACAAAATTATAAAAACCATAACCACACTTACATTTCTTAACGCTGCGTGAAAAAAGAAAGCAATAAATGAGACAACAGGTTAAAAATGTATAAAATTATGAGAAAATTTGAATTTTTTTTTGGCTTCGAAGCGAACAAACTATGACATTTTTATAATTCTAAATAAAGTATAAAACGGTGAATTGCATATCAATAAAAACAAGGTGCATTTAATGTTTTTATTCCATAATCCTTATATATATAAAAATTACGTGTCACGTTGTTTGTCCGCGATGAATTCTCAAACTACTGAACCGATTTTGATAAAATTTCGTAACTATATGTAAAGACAGGATAGTTTATATCTCATTTTGTTTATTATTTTTTTTGCAAATTATATAATATTATTAACATAGTAGCGCCATCTGTTGATACCTATTCAATCCAGCAATTATTTATCTGTGAGTTCCAAAAGATTCTAACAGATGGCGATGTAAGGTAATTTTATCAGCTGGACTGAGTAAAAAATTGCATCCGTGCGAAGCCGGGAGCGGGCCACTAGTATAACTTATACATCTTTTAACGAATTAACACCCGGAGTTCGATGAGGAATTAGTACGATATTTTTGGTAGAAAACTAAAATATTTTGTTAAACGCTTTCTTTTTTACTTATGCCATTAATTTACAAATTGTCATAGTTTGGTCATTTTTTTCAATACCAAAAGACTTATTGGAGAAACATAAAAACTCTCACCCCTGGTCGAAGAGCATGACCGCTTTTATGATTCCATCCTTTGGTCTTATATAACCGAAGCAAGTTTCCTTCACGAAAAACCACCTCGGCTGCCACTTGGCGCACACTAGACCTGTGCAGAAGTAGTTACACCTGGAACAAAATATAGTGAGTCAGCATTGAGGCGGAAAGCAATAACTTACAAATTTTACCAAAGAATTCTATAGTAGGAGAGCCCAAGAGGGGATTTTGGGATTTACTCGTACGCGTCAAATATTGCCAATCTATATATATAAAAATCTCGTGTCACGATGTATGTTCGCGATAAACTCTGAAACTACTGAACCGACTTTGATCAAACTTCATAAGTATCTGTTATTTGGTTCAGCTTAAAAGATAGGATAGTTTATATCTCAATTTATAGTATTTTTTTATTGCAAATTATTTGTTTATTATATAAGAGTTATAAATAACTTTACACCGCCATCTGTGAGAATGTTATGGAACTCACAGCTGTTGTTATGGAACTTATTTTAAAAGTTATCTGTGAGTTCTATAGGATTCTCACAGATGGCGGTGTAAGGTAATTTATCGGCTGGATTGCAAAAATGCACCCCGGGCGAAGTCGGGAGCGGGCCACTAGTGTAATATATATTCCCCACGTGTCTCCGATAACGGATATGTATTAATCTGCCCATTTGGTTGGTGGGGGGGTTGGGGTAAAAATTTAAATACACCTCGAGCGCGTCAGATTTTCAAAGGGGATGTTAAGTAAACCCAAATTAAGCTCCCATTTAAAATACAGACGATTCGGATGTAACGCAAGCTCGTGGCAGTTTTTTGAAACTGCAAAAAAGATTTTTGGCGTATGCCATTTTGTAATACTCGAGCGTGTCAGATTTTCATACAGACTGTTCAGCCTGAATTCCTGATCGTGCTGAATTTTAAACGCCTGTAGACGCTCACCCCACCGTTGACATGTTTTTAGCATTATGCTAAGGGTAACAAAATAAAGGTAACATTTTGAAGAAACAAAGACACACCTCACACAAACCATGGCGCCGAGTAATCCAAAGCAATTGCACCCAGCTTGGCCCGGCCGCGTGGAACCGGTCCTCTTCATTATAAGGCCCTCCTTCCCCTTAATTCCCAATTCCGACAGGAATGACACATGTGACACTTCAAGAAATTTTACCTACAAACAGATTATAATTTCCTTTATAATAATTCATACTTTGTTAATTTGAAAATTGTAAAAATAGTGTG
Organism: Synanthedon andrenaeformis; assembly: GCA_936446665.2. Lineage (NCBI taxonomy): Eukaryota > Metazoa > Arthropoda > Insecta > Lepidoptera > Sesiidae > Synanthedon > Synanthedon andrenaeformis. Next base: position 1,792,093 of record OW387781.2, on the reverse strand, counting down.
ACAATTTATAAATGAGTACAGTACAGCGATCTTGAAACGCAAAGATATACATTCGATCGTACAGTATATACAATTGAATGCTACGAATCAATTAATAACTGTATTTTTTTTTTTTATTCAATAAGGTACACAAAACAGGACACTGACATTAAATACATTGAATAGATATAATTACATGGAAGTGAACTAGACAGAGGCCCAAAACATGTGTACACAGCATGTCCAAACAAAACAGTGTTACAGAATAAAACAAAGGAAGAAAACAGACGCACTTTCATCCAAAAGCAAGCTTAGCCACATTCTAAAGGAAGTCAATTTGAGATGAAAGCACGCCCACACAAAACCACAATAAAACAAGTATTATAATACATTAATATATAAGTGCAATAAAATATTATCTATTAAGAGTTTATATGTTTTTTTTTAATTATTTATTTATATATACATAACTATTAATTTTATTTAATGACGCTCGCAGTTACGATGGCCGTGATATGCTTTTTGAATTTAGTTAAGCTATTTTCGAATATGTCAACTGTACCGCTATGTTTAAGCAGGAGATCGTTATATTGTCGACACATCCTGACAAGGGGGTTAATACAAAATTAAGTTTGCTAAAGCTTGCCACATTGATTGCACTTACCGTTTCATGGTGATTTCTATATATCGATATGTTTAGCAAATTATATAGATATTCTTCGAGTTGCTTCATTCTTAATTGTATTCCCTCGTATGTCACCATTACTTCCGGTTTTTTTGGAAATCTGAGGATATTTTATATCAAATAAATAATATGGTTCAATAGCTTTAAGACATGTTTAAAGTTATATGAGAAAGATATTACATTACTATTTTTTTGCTAAATGTATTTGTATAAAAGTTTATTTAACTTCAAACTTGCAAGTATTTTACTTCAAAGGCTTAGTAGGCGAATCGAGGAATACACTCGTCTACTTAGTGACAGCAATGGACCTTGGAAACAACTTGCATAAAGTCATAAATAAGTTGAATTTTTAGCCACATATATTAACAATGTTAAAAAGAAATAAATTTGTTTTTCCTAATTTTGTTTAACAAAGTAAATTTAAGTTTTCTTTCAATCCTTTACGTCTCCGGAAAATTTTAAAATATTCTAATTTTTTTTAAGTTACTATGACAGGTAAACAGTCCATTAGATGGGATGTAGTCTACAAACCCATGAAACATCTGGTCACAATGGTGCTAAAGGGGGGAAATAGGATAAAGTATATGGGACAAGATGAGGATAGGGAAATGACCCATAGTATCACAATGGTAAATGCATGGTGGTCTTCTTGAGGAGAGTAATAACTGCAACCAAACGAATACCATAGCAAGGCCTACTACTGCCATTCTTTAAATGGATTCATATTCACTATAAAGTTTTTGACATCAACAATGGCAAACGATTGTCAGAATGACAGAACATAATTTTCAAATATTTGTTACCTGGGCAAGGCGCCTTTTCTTTTCCTTGATCTAGGTTCCCTTTTTTTAGAATTGCTCCTAGGCAGTGCCTCTAGAGCCACCCTCTCAGCCATTTCTTCAGTGTTAACAGTGTTTTTAAAACTTGCACGTCTCGTTTTGTGCGCTTTGGTGGGAAATGGAATGTCTAATGATGCGCGGTATAATATGAGCTGTTGATGTAGATATAATATGTGCTTGTATCGCTTCTTGATTGTCCATTTAAAGTCACCATGTTGGAGGGATATTGTATATCTGAAAATATGCAAATTTAATAATTATCATTGGAACACTTATATAGTACAGTTAATATTCTAGAATACTTTTCTGTATAATCACAACATAGTGCACGATGTTTTGGTCATTCTTAGACTATAAAATTTTAAGGTTCTAGAAAAACTAATATGATTTTATGGAATAAAATTGAGTTAAAATCATAGCTTTAGAAAAGGTCCTAGAATAGAGCCTTGCGGAACACCTTTTGGTGCTGAAGATCTTAGTGAAGCAACATCATTTTAAATCTACTCTCAAACTAAAAAAAACCCTATATATCAGTTTAAATAGCCATGAAAGATAATATATGTGAAACTATTTTAAAGAAATATGAAAAGAACATTGGGTCATTAATAATAATGATTTAAAAGATCCGGTAGAAAAGGTATATTCCTTATAATTTAATCTAATCCATATGGATTAGATAAAAAAAATTAAGTATTGAGAGTAAATTAACAGTAATTAGTATTAAATTAAATTTCAAGTATTAAAATTGTATTAAATTGGTATAAGACAACAAAAACTAGTAAATAAATTAACAAGTCCTTTAAATCGTAATTTATTTTGAGTTTTTCTCTACTGTGTATTCATAAGAAATATCTTACAACTTAATACTAATGCGTTCTTAATAGACGCAATGACGTAGGGCGTTTTGAAGCAATTTGTACTGTTACAATGAGATTTAAAGGTTACACGCGGTTACGCTATACATTATTAAGGTCAATATAATTAAGACTACAGTAAAACTACACCAGTATAACGGTTTCAACATCTTTTATGACTGTGTTGATTGAATAATGAGTGCTCGCTAAGGCTAGGTACTGAAAATTAATCCCTTCACACAGAATAGTCTCTTCTTAAGGGGGCGATATCAGCATAGTGGTCATACAATCATTGTTGGCTATATAAAATGTGTATATTATATAATTATTTATATAAAAAGTTTTCATTAGTTGGTTTCATTCTATGTTTTAGTATGGGTCATCTTTGAAACTTTCTTTAACATTAAGGTCAACAATAGACAGGCTGACGGTCCACTCGATGGTAAGTGGCTACCGTCGCCTATACACGAGCAATGCATTGTTATTACAATGACTATTGTAAACTGTTAATTTTTCATGTATAAAAATATAAATATAATATTCACAACTAGCTTGAATAAAAATGAAAATGTGACCCCTTCCAATTGTGTCCTTAGGCGACGGTAACCACCTACTATCAAGTGAGCCGCCAACCTGTCTGCCACCTTTATATTATATATATAAAAAAAAATAGTTTTACCTAATTTTTTTTATTAGTTCTTAGTTAACAATAACTGTAACTTAACAACTATATTATAGTTATATTGTAACTATAATATAATTATAACTGACGCGAATTGTTGTCAAAATTTTGCCAATAGTCATGATCAAAATTTACTATAGAGTTAAACTTACAGATTTGGATTGAGTAAATGCGTTGTGACACTCCTTTCGTTCTCTTCGAATCTGACCTTTATATCTACACCAGGAATGAACACTTTCCTGTGAACCGAGTTGAACTTCACTGGAGGGTCGTGCAAAGATCTGAATGGTATTGACGTTGGTAATTGAACTGAAATATAAAGAGAATTTTATGTTAGGACTAAGTTAATTCTATTATTTATACAAATTCTTACAGGTTTAAAATAAAATTATGCGTTAAAATTAATATTCTCTATTTAAATTCTTAGCAGGTATTCAATAGGATTTATATTTTTCAATAGATGAATATTTATAACCGTGACGGGTCAAATACGTTAGTTGAAATTCTGAGTAAGTAAAAATTGGCGAGTTAATATGGAATTTCCGAAAATTTTGACTTTATTTAAGTATCTAGATAAAAATATTTAGAGATTTGGACCCAAAAAGTTTAAAAGGTAAGTGTAAAAGGAACTTTACAATAGCCCTATTAAAAATTACGTTGTTTTTCCATTACTACAAATAAAATCATACACATTTTTTATTAACAATACCAATAGAAGTAATGACTGTAGTGCATCGTAGCGTTAACATTAAGTTTAACATTAAGGCAAAGTCAACAAATATTACGTAAAAGTTAACGCTCATTTGTCCCCACTTGTTTTAATGCCGATGACGTTAAACATGCAATTAATGTTATCTAGTTAAAATACGTATTTAGTATTCGAGTAAATAATAGAAGCGTCATAGTAAACTTTACATTGAAGTGTATGAGAGCAAACTAAGCTTCAAGAGAGTGCCTCAGTCCAGTGGAATATTGACCAATTTCTTAATAAGAGTTACATAGATAATTAGAGCATGATATCGTCTAAATAGCCAGCCCTAATGGCGGGGCTAACCACCTCCTTATAAAATACCACAATGAAATAACAGCATAATATACATATATGGTTTTGTGTTTCGGCGAGTCAGTAAGGGTTGCCAGAGTCCATTTAACTATACGGTTCTAATTGATTATCCTCAATCATACTTTTAAGATAGGCAGCATCACACTTAATGCATCTGTGGTGTTTGCTTGTGTTAATATCGTATGTAGATGACGGTAACTACTCACAATCAAGATGGTTGTCTGCCTGTTCCGACTTTTATATAAAAAACAAATGAGTGAATTTGTATAATTATCATACTGTGAAATTTAAAATAGGTAATTCTAAAGTGACTATGTTTCAATTTTATTAAAGAAAAATAATTTTACAGGAATTTGAGTATAATGAAAGGAATTCGGCAGGAATATTGTTAAAAAAGATTAATATTAATAAAAAAATTGGAGAAGCTGGTGGTGGTTGAAGAGTGGAAGGCAAGAGATCTCGTGGCCGGTCTCCTAGCTGATGGACAGACCAAGTTGTGGCTCTTACAGGCCTTAAAGTTGTGAAGGCTATGAGAAAGGCTGAGGACAGGGTGGAATGGAAACAGCTGGTAGTCGATGCCACCGAGGCATTTCAGAGCGAGCACGACCTTCAGCAATGAAGAAGACGAGTCTATCTATCTATCAACCCTATTACTTCAGTCTTCTATTTACCATCCCAAAGTCATAGCAAAGCGACAAATACCATCTAACATTATAGCATAATAAGCATCTAATTGGGCAATACCACTTCACACTCCTAACCACAATTAACGAAATTGTTACACATTTTCCTGACACTGACTCATCAAATATAACTTTACTGCATAAGTAACTTTATGTAGTTTTATCAATGAGGGATTAATAATAAAAGCTGATAACATTATTATTAAAACATTAGATATGTACATTTACAGATAAATATTATATTTAGCTCCTATATTTTAGATTCACGAATGATAATCATCTTGGAGTTCTAATTCACGGTGACAGAAACCACCATGAAATTATTTATTATTGTTGAGAAAGTAAGGAACGCTGGAGCTCATCCTGTCCCCTCCTTATTCTGTATCCTAACAAGTTTGGCAGTGCATAGTTTGTTTTAATAGTCTGACCTTTCCTTTAGAAGTTACGAAATGCCAGGCAAAAGGCACCTACTCTATTAGTCAATTACTTATTCATTTTTTTTTTGTTTACTTTATGATATTAGATGTTTAGAACATTATATATTCATATCTTAAGATGAACTCCATTTGTAATAAAGAATTTAAATGGTGCATCTAAGAGAATTTAATAGGCATATAACTACTGTATTATGTGTGATTATATGCATAGTCACAAGTTAAAATGTATATATTATTTAAATTGCCAAGCAATTAGACAGAATTTGATGGGAATAACTGCTTACGGTTAGCATCCGTTTCTTCCTTTCCAATCTTTTCCGTATCTATAATTGACAAAGATTCAGGAACTGCTAAGCTTTCATCAAAATCTGAATCCAAGCCTGGATTCAGGGAATCCAACGTTTGAAATACTCCATGTAGACAGTCTCCAGGTGACATAGTCGGAGTTGGAGTATCCATAGCGTAATTTGTGTAACTGTACAGTTCCTCATCTGAAAATTAAATTAAAGTTATAAATGTTTTGCATGGTTTTCTTCTTCCGTATACTATATCATGATAGTATACAGAAGCCTGTGTCTCCACTGCTTCCTAAGTCCTAAGGTTTGTCACAACAAATGGTCCTCTGTGCTTCGTATACAGCCGCTACCCGTAAAGCCTTTCAGGTCTGTCCACCTGGCTGCAGGGTGACCCACACTGCATTTTCTAATTCAAGAACTCATTTAGACCATTGGTTATCTGATTTAACCTGCCCATTACCACTTCACCTTGTTAATTTTCTCACCTATGTTGACAACTTTGTTTTTTAACTATATGCTATGAACAAATTTATAGCTACAGTAGATGAAGAATTTCCAAACTTCTTTGAACACTATCATATTGTAGCCAGATAGAAACAATTCAAGAAAATATGCAAATCATAGGTTTTTTTAAAATTATAATTTGCAGAATCAAACTAACAACTAAGAAAATTTTACTTATTCAATATGTAAGCTAGTGACTAAAATATATATAAAATAATGTTGCACCTACATAAGTAATTAAATAGACTGTAAAATCACTTTATTAAGTAGTCAAGTTTAAATTTAGTATATGTATTTTTAAATAAAATACAATATTGCTTAACTCATTCAAAACTTAACAAATAATGATCAATTGAAAATTAACATATGATTTGGAACATATCTGGGTATGCCATAGGATAATTTAAAAATTTAATATGGGTACTTACAGTAACACTTATCTAATTAAAGTATTATAAATAAATAAAACTATTCAGTTTGAATTAATTTTACAACATTCAAATTAAGAAAATCAACTTTATATAGCACTAAATAAAGTTCCCATTTCAATATTGCACTAATTACTTTTGGACAGACAACTACAAACACAATTTGAATTTCGAACATAAGATACCTCTTTTAATTAGATTATGAAAACTCAATGTTAACTCTTTGCGTTCCATACGGTCCTTGTACTCAATATCTTCAATAAAATCTTCCGGGTTAATGTAATCTACACTATGTTGGTACAAAATGTGTTGTCCATTACACGATATAAATGCTACACTTGTGCACATAATAGGTATATTCTGATAAGATAAGGTAAATATATCAACGCAATCACAATTTCATTTCACAGTTGTACTGTGACGTTTAAAGAAGCTGCTTGTTCGTTTCGGAAGTAAAACTTTTTTTCAGCTTCACCGAAGACACGATACGGTTCAATTGACAAGGCTATTTCTCAAGGCTTTTCAACGTTTTACGCTTATTTTAAGGTGAAATCTTACTTACTAAAGTTTTCAACACTTCCGATGAATTTAGTTTGTGTATTTTAGTTGACAAAATTCATTTTGATTTCCACATGTCGGTGTATTTATGTTCATTTAGACAACGAACAAATAAAGCACTTCTAAGTCTAATGAGTAATAATTCCTGTTTGAGTCAATAAATGAAGAGTTCAAGGTTTTTTTGGGTGAAAAAACTTCATCATCGCCTCATTGTTTAAAACAAGTTTAGAATCAATTTAGAATGTCGAATGATGTCGAACTTGTTCGAAGTTCGAATCAAGTTGTTTGTGAGTATATAGTGTTCTGTGGCTCGTACACATACACACAATTTCAGTGTTACCACTTTACTAGCGGCTGTTTTGAAGCGTGTTTGAAGCTGAGGAATAAAAGCTGGACCGAAAAGACTGGAAAGTGTCAACTTATTATGAAATTCTCGCTGAGATGTTGAGTTTATAAATAGTAGGAGCTATTGTTAAAAGCATAAAGACATTGCCATTATTTACAAAATGGATAACCCACTTGTTCATTTCTTTTTATTTTAAATTACTTAAAACTATAAGAAAAGTGTTTGTAAGCAAACTTCACCCAAACATTTATTTAAATTTTTAATGAGCTGCTTGAGAACGTAATTGTTCAATAGAACGTAAGATTTATAAAGTATTCTATAATAGCATGATAAAAGAAATAAATTCTTGATCATATTTATCTACCCTACAATAAAAACTTACCATACAAAGTGTCTTAAGGTGCTCCCTCACTGGGAGCATTCGCCTGTAATGTAACGTTACAGATTCGAGCATTGATTACATCACAGTATACCCAACCTGTAATGTAATACAATTTGTAATATTTTGATACAACTTGTAATAGTTAATGCGTACTAATTGTAATTGATGTCACAGATGCCTGTATTTCGCCGGTTTTGAAAAGACTTGACACCAATATCGTTTCTTCTCTTTTTTTTTTAAACATCAATAACAATGTTGAAGTTGATATTGCCACGCTCAGCACAAAGACTACTTCGTATTACAACTAAACTAAACTAAGTGCCTAGGTATGTGGAATCAACTAAATTAAACGCTTAAAACCGAATTTGAAATGTTAAAAAAGGCTCGTCAGTCAGGGAGGCCGTACTGTAACGTAGGTATTGCATTTATAGTTATCGAATTTTGTACCTATTTATAATTGACCTATTTCTAATGTTAAATTCTTAATACTTTGGGGATTATGTTGATATATAAAAACCGTATGCAGTGACTTATATGTATGAATTAGAATTTGGCATATTTAAACAAAGATTGTTACAACAGTGTTATTTAAACAAACAGAGTGACATTCTGGCAACACTTTGTCTATAAGTTGTATGCACGCTGGATTGACCACAGGGTGCTTAAACTGTTACTGACAGTTTGTTGGACAAGAATTCACTAGTATGATACAGTCAGATGCAGTTTAAAACAGTTTGACACATACTCAGACCAAGTTTAGGTAATAAACACCCGAGTCCGCGAAACACGCAGACATAATAATTTACAAGTGTTTGGCTATCCCAGGTAATTTTTTTGTGTTGCTCGATGTGCACTTTTTTCGCAGGTACTTATGTATAATATAGTCTATGGTAGAAAGAAACCGCTTAAAATATTGTTCCAACCATGTTTCAATCCGACTCATTGGGAAATCCTCTTGGATACCTGAAATTCGTTAAATTTTCTTAAGATAATATTTGTTTATTAAAGAACACATCAATATTTAAGCACAAAAAAGGGATTTTGATTAAATATTTGTCACAAAATCGACTCATACATATATTTACAGTTCCTATATTGTAGGGATTATAAAGAAAGCGCCATTTTAATTCATCATAGCATAATATTGTCTTCAAGACAGATTGCTATAATATTTTTTCGAAGTACAGCAGGGCCTCGATGATCCGAACACCAAAAATTTATACCCTGTTCGGATGCACGAAGCGTTCGGATTATAGTATGTTAAAATTTTGAAAGGGATTTTTCGAAATAAAACAAAAATATTTTACATTATAATGTGTTTATTGAAGTATGTACGTTAGATGTATGTTAGATACAATGCTATTAATCACACTTTTTTAAAGAATTCCAATATAGTGCTTTGACGAGTAGTATTTAGTGACATATAAAATGCTTTATCCCTTAATTTACGTAACAGCATTTTTTCCGGAATAGAAATGTCGACTTCATCTGCCCATTCCAAACAAGTATTTAAGCAAGACACAGCTTGAGTATGTGGGATCCTTGCAACTGATTCCGATGTCTCCAATTCTTCTTCGTTTTCGTTGTCTTGCTGATCTGTTACTTGTCTTATTATGTCTTCATCAGTCAAGGGCTCCTGACAATCAATGTCATCATTGCTAACCAAGAAATTATTAATATCTGCTTCAGACAATCCTCTGTTCCGGAAAATACTCAATGGTAAGTCATTGAGACGCCAACACAATAAAATGGCGGAAAGGCGTGCGGGCGGACGAAAAACCGATACGTGTGTTATCTAAAACGCACTGCGTGGCACTGCGGACAGAAACTGTGAGAAATGGCGGTTGCGCAGGGGTAAGGGGAGTCGTTCGGATTATAGAGGCGTTCGGACGAGCTGGGGTACGGATTATCAAGGCCGTGCACTTAATTCTTTGAACGGATCAAAATTTATGTTAACTCTGACTCAGTTTAAGGGTTGATTGAATTGAATTAATTCAAGGATGGAACTTCAAGGGGCCCTGGCCCTGGGTTCGATTCCCGGTGGGGTCAACTTTGCAAATGAACTTTTCAAAGTTGGCTCTGGTCCGGATTTGGAAAGTAGTAGCAGGGCACACTGCGTTTCGCAATCATTTGGGCAGCCCGTTTGGCCACAGTAACCACCATCGTGAAATAACAGCGTGTGTTCTGTTGTGTTTCGATGTGTGAGTAGGTAAGGGATCCCGGAGCCCATTCCTTATCCCTAATATCGACGGTCCCTACGTACATAAAGACATGTCAAAAACCGGGATTTACAGGAGAGCGTAATTTATGTTCAAACCGTTCTAGAAATAATTATATGTATAAGTAATTATAAATTTTGTTTTTTCTAGAATATTTTATTAGCTTTAGGAACTTTATAATGGTAATCTAAAGACAATTATGCAATAAAAAAAAATTGCCATTTTTGGCATGCAGTAAAAAAACGTAGGGACCGTCGATATTACTGTAGTCGGCAGCCTATTTACAGTACATTTCTTGTGTTTCTTGTGGCGTTTCTTGTGTTATAAGCGGCCAACTACCATCAAATTGACCGTCAGCCTGTCTATCGACCTTAACATAAAAAAAATGCGACCATAGTAAAAAAAGCTGTATCTAACAGTTATTCGGCTTCTTTAACCAATCATAAGGTAAATAATATCTATCAAAATTGAAAAATTTGTAGGTAAGTATCAATTTGGTTCCATTTTTATTACAATTTAGGATACAAAAGTGACATTATACTTACAATTTTATGTATTTCCATTTTCTATTATTCCCATCGAAATATTACAACTAATTATTCCAGTACTAAATGTAACTATATTTTAGTCAATATAGGTATGTGATGTGGGTATTACGTACACCTTTGATGTAATATTGTATATTAATTAAAATATTATGCGCCAGTAAATAAGTGTATAAATAAAAGCTATTTGAATTAATCAAACCTTACAGAGAAACATTGGATACCAAAATTCATACATTAAATTATTGAAAAAGTATTAATACACCATAAAAGTTGATTTAAATTTCAGAAAACACTTCGGGTTTCATAATTAATAGCTTATCTGATGAGAGGATGGCTGTAATTGTCCCATTATGAACCAAGAAGATAATGAAACCATTAACCAATCCAATCTTCAATATTATGTAATTTATGAACATATCGTATAAACGACAAAAAAATGTTTCTACTATCGATTCTCTCAATTCAAATGCGACAAGATATTGAAATTTGAACTTTAATCTCCTCTACACACAAGCTAGATCGATCTGCAAGGTAGATCTAGTTGTGTGGTGTGGTATGAAACTGAAATGATTTCGCGGATTAACATTTTGAACACATGCGGACAGCGGTGGGCAGAGAGTGTGCTGCAGCTGAATCAAATCGTATCGTACCGGCAGTTGCAACTCGCGCACCGTCCGTTCTCCGCGTAGCCAACCGAACGCAGGACCACAAAGGTACGCACGCTTCCCGCCACAATTCGAACGTTCGAAAACTCGCTTGACGTTAATAATTTATTTTTCTTAATTGCGACGAAAGTGCACTGGCGCGTTAAGAGCCGAATCGCGACACAACCAGTGCACAGATTGCACCGCGGCCGTTGACACGGAACTTGGCGAATTTGCGAAAAGAAATAACGTTTTCGAATATGTGAAATTTTGGTGGGAATCGTGCGTTGTGTTTAATGAAGTTATCTTGTTTTCCTTAAGGTAACAGCCGTATTGTGAAGGTGATAGGTGGTCTGCGCCCCTAGTGTGACATCTGGAACAATGGTGGATTCCACTTAATAATTTTATATATTATATAGTGTTTGTTTTTCCTTTATATAAACCGAAGTTAAGAGACAACTATTACAAATAAAGGTGAGTACATAATATGTTCAACACTTATTTTTACTCAATTAATAAATATAAATTTTGAACTAAATCTGTAAAAGTGTCATATCGATAGTTACTCAATTTAATGTCTTTCGCTTTCTAAAGGCTTCGACCATGAGTGTGACCACAGTCACGACTGCAACAGAATTGGTTTCAAGTAAATGCTTAGTTGCAAACTTTTAATTATTTGTCCTCAGAGCAATTTTATAATATAGTCCACTTACTTACCTGTAGCTCAATAGCTATAGCTCAAACTTGTTTTATGAAAGTAAAACTTACTTATTACATTGGTGCCAACTTGCATGTAATTCCAAGGCTGTTACATTTCACTTTAATATGTGCCATAAAGAAAAGTTACAGCTTGTGTATGTTTAATTAAACTTAAATTACTTAATTCACGTCATAATGGGATGTTATTATTTTTTATTTACTCTATAATTGTGTCTTAAACACTCGTTTAATGTGACATTTTTATATGAAAAATCTCAATTATAGAAGTTATTTGTAGATTAAATTTTTGTTAAGTATTTGTAGACATTAAAAATTAATTATCATTGTAAATTATTTTGTAGATATCATTCACTTGTAAACTTGTGAACTATTGAAATAGAGACTTAAGATAAGTATTACTTAATCCGCTAGGAATAATTTAATAACAATTAATAGAGTTCACTTTAGGAAGATACTTTTACTTCAGACAATAATTAACCTGTTCCTATGTAATAAGACTTAGAATAAGGGACATACCCTAACTATAAAGATACAAGTATATATTGACAGCGTTTAACAGCTTCGTCTACCTTAAAATTTGACAGGAAAAATGAAAAAAATAAAAAATAAAAAAAATGAAAAACCTCTATGAAAAATACAAATACGTGTCAGCCATTCCGTGTGATCGATCAAGCGGTGTTGGAATTTAGCGATTGCAGATACCTATTTCCATATTCATTTTTATACATTTTATAAGTAGATAAAATGTATCCAAACTCTATAGTTTGGTACAGTTTGAACTTTGAATATTTTTCCAAGTTTATATTTTCTTATGTACACAATGAAAAATAAAACACAATGCATACGGTTTTATTGTAAAGTTATTGTAGTTTTTTTTTAAAGGTAATGAGCTTCAAAAGCAGGCTGACAGACTTGCTAGTAGGCTATTACCGCCCTCAACACAGGCAACTCCATAGGTGTTGCATGTGCGCTGCCGACCGCCATAGGATTAAGGATGGATTAAAGTATAGGAAAAACAGTTCTGAGATCTCTTACTCGCTCACTTAAACACAATAGCACACATGCTGCCTTTTCACGGTACTCTTCTTTAAGTTGTTGGTTACTGCCGGCAGACGAGGAAACTCATTGTGCTCTGCCACTACTAAGTATTTCACTCATATAATGAGTGTTTATTTCGGGTGTAAAGAAAAGTTATTTTAGTAAAGACTGTACAAAATTGACTATTTTTAATTCTATTTGAAAAACTGACTATCTGAAAGTCTATCATTTTGAAAATCTGACTTTTTGAAAGTTGTAATGGTAAATCGTAAAAATATATCATGGTTTTTATATGAAATTATAAATAACCTTAGTGTCATAAATTAAAAATAATGTTTATATTCATACGTTTACGGATTCTTGTGTCATCAATGGACTATAGTTAATTTACTTAATTTACTTGTGACATTTTAAAATACTACATTTATATATTCTTGAAATAATATGGACACTGTTGTACGGCTTCATTGAGTTTGCACCTGCATTAATTTAAAAGGAACGAAATCGAAGACAACTAGTGTCTTTTTTTAAATTATTTACATTTTACTTAACTATGGACAGAGGTCGTTATGTTAGTAAAAATAATACTTACTTATCCGCTAATATTCTGACCGTCAAAACTGAGTTAGGTGTATAGTCCGATTTTATCCTTTTGATAAAAAAGGTAAACAAAAAATTCACGACATATAGTTTTCGACATATATAACCTTAATTACACATTCATATGTACACGAATTCATTTACACTCACTAAACATAATGTTCTTTACGATATGTATCCAAAATTTTTGCATATTTTCAGAGAGGAAAATGCAAAAAACTCGATAAAATCGTCACATAACCTACAATACCAATAGACGTCACAGAGATTTTTCTTGGTTTAAAAAATATATTTTATTATTAATAATATTAATAGATAAAAAAATGAAGATAAATAAAAATCTATCAGAACAAAAAAAATTTTTTTTAACATTCTTCTTATTTGAATTAAGCTCATATCATTGTAAGCTCATGTATGGCATAATAATGTATGGCAAATGTAAACATGTGTTTATAACTTATGTGACAGCTAATTTTGATGTGCTGTTCGTATTTCGATTAAATAAAATATAATAAAATAAAATAATAATTTGAAATGAAATGGAAGGTCTGTAAACCTTCTAATTGGAATATTGATGTGAAAATGAAAACAATAAATTAAATTTATTTAAGTTTTCAATTAATTCAATGAAAACATGGACTTAAGTATATAAAATACAAAGTTTATATTTAAAACACTACCTATTGCAATGAATGAAATTATTTATAGAAGACACTGAAAATATTGGCAAGGTCGTTTCTACGTTTACGTTTTATATCAATACAAGATTTCTGTTTCATTATTTTCTCCTCTGTCTGTTTCTGCGTTAACTTCTTTTAAACCACCCAATGGATTTTGATAGAGTTTTCACTAATGGAAAGAGGATATGCATCCTTGCGAAGCCGGGGGCGAGTAGCTAGTGTTAATATTTTTTTAAGACAAATCCTTTTAAAGACAAAAAAACATGAGTAATAGTAACATGAGTAAGTAGGGCACACTTCGTACTTCAGTTACAGCCTTTACTCATATCCTTCTTATTCCTTATCCCATATCCAATCCCTAATCAAGGTCGGCAATACAAGTCAATTTTACCCTTTAAGCTACCCTTAAGGCTTTATAAATACGAAGATAGCCACCTACTCTTGAGTGGCTTGCCAGTTCTAACTACTTTTAGCGTTTGCTATTTATGTTGACGGAAGTATAGTATAAAGTACTCTGTGATATTACAATATGAAGTTCGTTGACATTGATTTGACGTTATAATATAAAGTACGTTCACATTAAAATTGATTTGACGTTTCAAAAAGATTCATTCATTCATACAGATTCATTAGGTGGTATGATATAAAAATGGTATCAGTCACTCAGTCACTAATCAGTCAGTTTTACGAACGCGTTTGCGAAGAGAGGTTTTATAGTTAAAATTGTAGTTATGATGTATCGGTTGGTCAATAAAAGTATTGGGACTCAACATAAAATGATTTAATTAATGTACCGGAAGTAGAGGGTGCTAACACTACCTATCAGTTACTCGTCAGTTATCTAACTAGTTTTACTGTTTGTTCTACGATAGAACAAATTGGACAAAGAAATGCAAGTAGTTCCACTGCAGAGTATGACAGACTAAGAATTTTGGAGCACATACCAAATTGTTCTATTTTTATAATAGACGGCTATGCCTTAAAAAAATAAAATATACAATAATAACATTTTTGTTCTTCATAATAGGCAAGGCAATACTTGCACTTGTATTATCTCGATAAATTTAGTTCGTAATATCTTTTATTAAATTAATAAAATGTTAGAATTGAATAGAAACTACTTAATATAATATATTAACAACACATAAGCGCTTTCTAAAAATCAATAAAATAAAAAATCTTGCATTCCACATTTGAAACGTTGGTATCGTATGAGATAGAAAGTGAATTCGTGCACGCCTGCGGCTACCGGTATATTTTATATTTAACGCATTAAAGTGTCCAGAAGCACGCAAATACAATTTTCCACACGACTAATTGAGGACTGTTTACATAACTCCTAATAATTCTGCTTGTATTAATAATTCACTTATGTAGTAATAGATATGTTACTACATATAGGGAACTTATGTTGCCTCAGGAGATGTCTAATAATTTTCCCCATTTTTTTACATTATCAAGGGTGGTTGATGGTAAGTGGCTACCGTCGCTTAAGGACACAAGTCTGTTCTGTTTAGAATTGCTTGAAAGAACCAATGTTATAGCTAGATGGAAACACTCAGAAAGCTGATTGTTCCAAAGTTTGCGCGTCCACGGATAAAGTTACTCATCATGTGCGCAGTGACAACTTATCCAAGTAATACGGATGAACTTCGTATCTATCGTAAAAGCATGAGGTAGGCATTAATTGGAACAACTCATCGGATCACTGACCTATACCATAAAACATATAAAAAGGCTAAATTTCTTCTTAAACTAAGCGGTTCTAATGTTGTGTTATTGGACCATATGGTGTTGTGGGACCATTGGATCGTCAACAATGCGAACAAACCAATTGAATCGATATAGACCTTGATAGGGTACAGAAAAATGTAATGGCAGGTGGGCAAAATACCTTACTTATCAATGAAACACAATAGCACACTTGGTGCTGTTTCACGATGTGGTTATTGTTTGATATAGATGTTAGATGATGTCGCTCGTCAGTCCCCTTCCACTCTTGTTAACTGTAGGTCTGTAGTACCTAGTTATCAACACAGAAAAGTTGTTAATTCGAAATAAACTGTCAAAAATAACAATTTAAGTAACCTAAGTGTTCAACTTAAAACCTCATAAAGAAATGTTGGAGGTAATAGTGTATGACATAACAAAATGTTTATCGTGGCTAATGACCGCGCGGTGATAGTCGCCACTCGATTCCAAAAATACAAAGCGTTCACATGCACAGAAAACGAAATAAAATGCATGAACAATGCAAAAAGGAGAAATGTCTTTCAGAGAGGCACAGTGAAAGTGTTGTATGTATTAGTGCGTGAATTATAATATTTTATGGGATGTTAACACACATATATACATACTAGATGATGCCCGCGACTTCGTTCGCGTTCAAAATGTTATATAGCCTTCCTCGATAAATGGACAATCCAACACACAAAGTAGTTCCTGAGATTAACGCGTTCAACCAAACAAACAAACTCTTCAGCTTTATAATATTACTACTATAGATATACTTGCCTTCAATCTTCATATATAAACAACAAACAATCCGCTCCTGACTTCGCACAGATTCAATTTGATTTTGCAAATTATATACAGTTAAAATTTGTAAGGTAAAACTTGCAATATATTGCAAACTTTAACTTGACCACGGTATGTAATGATTCACATTGTAACCCACCAGGGTTTTAACTATAAAACTGAGCAACAGATGTAACGATTTTAATGGAACACAAGCTAATAAGGCACAATTAAGAGTAATCTAAAATACTACATAAAATATTTAAAATATAGTAAAAATATATTTAAATACAGTGAAAAAGCAACAATAGTTAGATTGATTAAAAAATGGCCTTTCTATTGTGAGCTAAACACATTAATCAATTGGTAAAAAAAATCTTTACTTCTTTATGTAAAAAAGCAATAAACTCCATGTACTACGAATTTTATTTACTAGATTGTAAAGAGGGTTTTGAAATTACTGTTATGAAACTAACCTTGTGATAAAGTTATTGGTGCAAATATTTGTAGTCAACGCTTAGCATTTCTTGTCTCTTTTTTATAGTTTTTATGTCTTTGTTTTAAGTACTTGTTGGTAGTTGTAAATAATTACAAAATCGTGACAGTTCATTGAACAAATCTTTTAATATGAAATTAAAAAAAAAATATTAATAAATTAAATACCTTAGTACATATCTTTCAATAATAAAACGAGTAAATCGCATCAGATATGTCGTGCAGTCATAGAAAAGACATCAACGCGCGCTGCGTTCCTAATGATCATATAAAAGTTAAGGCTATACGTATGTAAATAAGTTTCATCGCTTTCATTTTTATATCAGTTATTTATATAAATATTCATCGTTATGTCGAGTGGTACCGTTATGAGCACCTATATTTATATATACATATAAAATAAAGTTGTTTTCTGCTCGTCTCTGTTTCTTCACTAACTTCTTTCGTGTTATGCCGGTCACTCACATTCGCGCGAATACGCGAACCCGCAAGTGTAGGACGACATTTGCAAATGACTATGCGAAGTTTTTGCTACATTCGCGCTTTTCCGTGCAGTGTCGGTTTTTAACGCACATCAAAGTGCGCGAACCTCAAACCTTTGCGTAGTCTCCCACACATTCGTGCAAGCATTCGTGCGACCAATTTCGCGTACGATTGCGTATTGATTGCGTAGGTAACGGACATCTCGTTTACCATTTTCAGAGTTCGTATCGTGTACTGAGTGGCGTAAATTGAATTTGATCATGGATTGGACAAACACTAAACTGCACTAAAATCATCTTCACCTTCAACGCATTCGCAAATGAGTATGCGAACCCATTCGCATACTCGCTGAGTTTGCGAATGAATGTCACGTTCCTTCACATGCGTGCAAAGATTCGTACAATGTAAGAATGTTTGCACGCATGTCAGTGACCGGGGTTAAACGAGGGTGGTTAGTGTATATAATTTTAAGAAAAAAAATCATCCATACGATTAAATAGAAATAAAAAATTTATATTAATAGAATAATAAATTTTGAAGCTAAATATTTATCTCAAAATAGATAAAACACAATATTACTACACAATATTACTAGTGACATACGAGTGTGTTACACACTGGTGTTGCTGTGTAGTAGATTTTATATGTAGGCCTGGAGCCTCACTGTTTTAGGTTATTCTATTTATTGTATAGCCTTCATTGATTTAGTCACAAGCAGGTCTTTTTTATGTTAAGCTTGACAGACAGGCTGACGGTCCATTTGATGATAGGTGGCTACGGTCGCCTATGATTTAAGCAACGCCACAGAGTGCTGCAAGTGCACTGCCTATAAAAGCAGTTCTGTAATTTCATCAGCATTTCCTGCCCCTAGTGCTCGTTTAGAATTTTAGCCTCATATTCCAATTAGAATGGAATACCTAATAGAATTAAAACAAAAACACCAGTTTTTGAATTTTTAAAATACAAAGAAAAGTCTAGTAATTTTTGACCAGTCTGTGTACTGCTGACATCAGACGTCAGATTCTAATTTAGATTTAAATGTGGGTCAAGTGTAAACTGCATTCGCAAGATTAAAGTTATTAGAAAGCGCTTAGCAAGCTGCTAGTTTCGCATCGCAGACGTATCGCGAACAAATTGCTTTACAGATTTTGTTGATTATGTACTTTTGTCTTATTGTAATGAGCTAGTAGATAGATGAGTTGACTGATAAGCTGTTTTCAAAATATCCGTTTTAGAGTCGAAGACGTTTGTAGCGGTATAGGAGACTTCGCATTCATTAATTTTGACAAAAACCAAAAATAACAGTATATTTGCTTTTGTGTTTTGATAAATGGACATCGGTTGCTAGAGCATATTCTATCTGTGGCATTCTTATTCAAATATGCTACTGCCGACATCTTCTTTATAAAAATCAATATCCGTGCGTTAGTCTCGCAAAAACTCAAGAATGGCTTCATACACCGATTTTAATTCGGTTTTCAATTCTGGAAACAGGGATAAACGGGGAAGTATTCTATAAAAATTGCACTCCAGGCGAAATCGGGAGCGGGTCACTAGTTTATTATAAAATAAATTAATGTTGTTGTTATGATGTAAACTGAAGCATTTATTGCACCAACTAGGCCGTTAAAGATAGCGTACTCTTAAGTGGTTAAGTGGCTACCCTCGCCTTTTAACACAAACATGCGATAAAAGTGAGATAGGCGAATTGGCCTTAGGCATTTCTTAATTACTCTTCAAAACATAAAAGCACATATGCTGTTACGTTACGGTGGTGTTCTATAAGAAGATGGTTAATGCAGCCAGACCTCTTTTAGTTCTCTTTGTTATTTTTAAAAAGAGGCATTGTTATCTCTAGAGAAATGTCAACTTAAACGTAATAAGTACAAGTAAAACTTATATTTTTTATAAAAAAATGCATTGAATGAGTAAAATATGAGCTGTTTGCAATGTATACAATATTGTATACTTTTCGACGCTTTAATATAACTAGTACCTAATGAACCACTCGTTGAAAGTATTTTTTTTATTGTAAATAATTGAGATATTAAATAATTGAATGTAAAATAATGATAATGAGTACTGAACAGTTACCTACTTATCTTTACCTTCTTGATATACATTGTCTGATAATATTATCCAGTAATGAACTTCTTCAAATATACATATATCTTTCATTGGATTCATTCATGTTCATTCAATAAGAAAACGAATTCGTATATGTTACAAAACAACTTTTTTTTTAAAAATGAATCTGTTACGGTCAGTCTTTATTACGTTCTTATTACGTCGAGGGAAAGTGTCATTGATATGTTAAAGCGTTAAACTAAAACAGAGACTCGACCGACGCAGGTTTAGAAAGTTAAATCTTTTCAACTCGCTTCCTGCGGTAACGTTTACGTGTTTGTTTACGTTTCATTTTTACTACAATGTTTGTGAGGTAAACAAAAGACTAAGAATTGGTTTTATTTTTTTGCTTGTTTCGTTCGTAGAACATTTTCGTTGTATCCATTAATTACTTAAAACTTATTCTCTTGAGACGTTAGTTATTTTCGAGACTATTTTAGACCATTCCATTGGTATATATTTTTATTATTACGACCGACGTTCTGTCAATCGCAGCTAAATGACAGTTTGAACGGGTTGGAAAAAAGAGATGGAGTTTTTAGGTTTTTCCAGACAATTTTTCCAATTTTTCTCTTCATAAGAACCTTTCCCTGGTCAATAAATATAAGATAAAATAAATAGCCGAATACTAGAGTTTTGCGTGAGTTCACATTTAGGGATTCATTTTTATTTACCTATATAGATTTTTAAACTTTTTAAATGTACCTACTAAAGGTCTGCATATATACATACCTACTAAAGACTATGTAATAGACTATGTTAGGTGTCTACCGTCGAATTTTATCAAGAGCAACGTAATATGGGTTGTAAGTAGCTTGTAATGTCTTACTAACTCCAGAATCACTTTAGTTCCTTGGTTTCTCTTTTGTCTTTCATTATGCTCCCAATATTGACAACGTTGGCTAAGGTTAGATATTAATTTTCACAAACGCAAGGCGATCTGACCACAGTGTGATCTGGAGTTCAGTGAGTCTGCTGTTATCGTCTTACTAGTTAACCGAGTTAAAATAAGTTTCATAAGGTTTGGCGCTTCGCCTGTTCTTGCCACATTGGAGAATACCTACGTGTTTATTGTATATAATAGGTGTCCTTGTTGTAAATAATAATTTGTTTGTGTTAGGTAATTATGCTTGGGACACCTTATAAAATTTTAATGTCTTTTACCAACAAAACATTAGTAATTGGGATAAATTTATTTATTTATTTATTTATTTATTTATTTATTTAATAGCTAACCTTACAGCATGTAACGTTTCACAAGTACAATGTTAGTGAAAAATTTATAAAATATTAGACTGACGCCCAGATCTTTTTCCATGCCTCTATCTCTCTTTATATTAGCATATATTATATGTGTATAGACCTATCTCAAAATAGTGCAAGAGTTATAGGAAAAACACAAGAATAACACATAACACATTGTTTCTGCAGTTTTAATCAAAAGTTGGTCTATGACTCCGTTATATATGAGGTCTACATATGTTATCATCATCATAGATTCTTTAATGTTCAGCATTTCGTGGAGGCTTCCCCTTATAAAGACCAAAGGACTCTCTTATTATAGAGCGATATAATTGTAAAAAAATATATTTATTGACATTTCTAACAGGGTGTAACTTTTTCACTATTATTCCAAAAATAGCGTTTTACTGTCCATTGAGTTCAAGTAGTTAGTCAATGAAGAACATGGATTCTGTGAAGAATCAAGGGTCCATGTAAATAACCACCGCTGGGAGAACATAGTATTTTTGTAAATTATAAATGCATATCTAGTACGTTTTAATGAATCTAGATTTATCGTTATTCAATTGCGAAAGATTATAGATAAGCATGTATGTGTTTTACATTAACACTTCCCGTAGCATTGTTAGAGAATTTATGAGATTAGCATACAAAGATTCGTGTTTCCTTGTTTGCTTTATTGTTAGATGAAGGATCTGTCAAAATTTAGTCAAACAACTAGACAAAGCCGCCTCTGAGTATTTGTTGACTAGTATATAATGGACTTAGAAACTGCACAAAAATTATGCATGTTAATACTAGTTTCATGCAAACATTTTTATAACATTTAGTATACTTTAGTATAACATTGCGGGGGTCTAATAAAATATGGAAACTATGCATAAACGCATATATTCAAAAGGAAATAAAAATTGTTATGATCAGGAAATGTTTATATCTTAAAGCTTTATAACTTTTTATTTTAAATTTACATATATAAAGTTATTAAATAATACATTTAAAGTAATTTAAATATTAATTAGGTTTGTGTTATTTCTCGCAATGTTTTGAGATCACTTTTTATTACCTATTATATATCGCAATATGTCTATTATACTTATTTTGTTAGACTTGTTATATATACTTATATTACACAGATAGACGATAAATACAATTAAATACAAAGCTTAGACAATACCTTACATCTGAGTAATTAGTTATCATCTCAGTAATTAATAGAAATCGTGAAAATTGGATAATTTACTAGATTACAATAGGCTTTTGTGTTCTAGGAGATAAGAGGCAAGGTCGGAGGATGCCGATCCAGTTATTGTTGTACTTAATAGTCTTATCGAGAAATCTTACAGGAAGTATGGATATTTCGGTTCGTGAATTCGGCCAAGGCATCAGATGTCCAATTAGAGACTAATCTTTGAACCGACGGAGTTTTCAACAAATGGTTTTAGTTAGGTAATATTTGTAACATTTTATTGTTTACAGTTTTTTAAAAACGGCCTATTGCTATGCTACCAATAAAAGCTATGCTATAGATAAAGAGATTGCGCTACCGATCTTAGTAATATAAAGGGGGGGATAGGGATTTCCCTTAACAAAACACATCCTGCTATTTCACAGTGATCTTTTGTAAAGTGATGGTTACACAGTGATCTTTTGTAAGGGGATGACTTCATTCGGGCTGTTCAATTTATAACGGCAAAACGCCACTAATATAACACACAGACAAAGATATATTATTTCGATGCACACAGACTAGAGCCAACTTTAAAAAGTTCATTTACAAAGATTTTCCTGCTGCGAATCCAACCCAGGACCCCTTAGTCAAATCGCTAAGTCAAGCACTTCCACTACTCAACCAATGGGGTCGAGAAAATCTAACTCTAATGAACGAACAAGAAATTAAACATTAATATATCGTACATTGACATTTGACTTGACAAATAGTGTTATTTGATCGTATTAAGCTGAACAATAATTATTAGTAACGGGTTCAAATAACAGTCGTAAATTGCTCTCGCCTTTGGAATTAATGGCCATGAAATGCGGTACGTGTGTATAATATCTATACTTACTTCTTATTTCAAATTTGTCTATAGGTCTACTAATAAAGGTTTCCGTTGTCTGTGAGGTCTACATAATTTAGTTTAATTTCAACTTGTGGTGCTGAAAGTTTTCAAATTGATGATATTATCAATTGATCTTGTAAAAAACTAGCCACCCGCCCTCGGCTTCGCATGGATGCAATTACTTTTCGAAAAATTATAAACAAACCTTCTTCGTTTATCGCTCTGTTTATTAGAGAAAATAACAGTGACTTTATTGGTAAAAATGTTACGAATATACTATAAAAAAGGCACTACCTCTTTTCTTTGTATTTTGCCCTTAAAAAGCCAAAGAAAAATTGTAAAAAAATGTTAGTACCAAACAAAGCTACGGCAGCCCTGCGGTAATGTCATAAGTAACACATTTGTCGCGTGCTGCAATTACGCTATTCCCATAGCATTGTTATAAACAACAGATGGGTAATTAGGTAATTAATACAGCTAATTTCTTACACCTTCAACGCTTCTGCTAAACATGTATTTATAATAGTTATTCTCACATTTGTCCGTCACGGTACCGACTTTGTAAGACCTTTAGTCCTCTTGACCCTAATTCATAGCTTAAAAATTACGTATTAAATGAATAATGTTTATACAAAGATATAAGAAAATAACCTGGTTAAATAAGTGGTGGTTAATAACTGACAAATAATTAAATCGCAATAAAAGAAGTCATTTTAAATAATGAAAAACCTTTTGCTACTAACTTATTTTTTACGATTTTGAAACACCACAACAAACATGATGTTATTTCGGTACACTGTCGGGTATCCAAGCAGATTTCAGAACGTTAAAAAAAGGGTGGTATTCTCTAAGGGGGTGGTTACTGCTGCCAGACAGTGACCTTGCCTCTACTTCTGTCTTCTATGTGTGTTCTATAAATCACCGCCAACAGATGCGAGTTCTATACTTACCTCTTTGTTTTACAACGTTACTCGTATATGGCAAAGATTTATCGTATGGGCTGAAAATTTCTTAGCCTAACATAGATTTTTTTTTAATATAAAATTTAATTTTATTATTCAATATAGTTTGCCTTAGAGGGTGATACAACAACGATTATAGCGGTCACACAATTTTTTGATACCATTTTTATAGTACGATTTGTCTTTAGCCTCAAAATAGGCGATTACCTCTCCATTAGCCCTAAGTTTCTTTCCAGTGAGCACTCTCTTGAGGTCTGATAACATAAAAAAGTCGCTGGGGGCCAGATCTGGAGAATTAGGTGGATGCGGAAGCAATTCGAAGCCCAATTCATACAATTTTGTCATCGTTTTCATTGATTTGTGACACGGTAGGTACATTGTCATGATTGTTCTTCAAATTGTCAAAATTTGCTTCAATTTTGCTGTGAAATTTGTACACTTGTCTTTTGAAGGTTAGGGTTAACTAAAAATCATATGGATTTTGGATTTAAATCATATGTGTGTTAGCCTACGAACTTTTCAGCCCAACCTTGTATTTCTCGTCTGTTATGAGCATAAGCCTCATATTTCCTGGTTAATAACAGGTCTTATTTTTTATGTTAACGTCTTTGACTGCAATGAATGTATTCATGCAAAATTTCCATTACAGAGCACTAGTTAACCTTATAGTAAAGTTACGCTTATTCATCACTCTTGTCGCTCCCAAACATCACATATTAAATCTCCGCTCGGTAGGAATGCAAGTGTTTTTATCTACGTCCGTGACATTTGTGGTTCTGCACTTTTGATTTTTTGTCATGTGAGATAACTTGGCATCGTTTGTCATTAATAGTTTCACAGTTAAATGCCAATGTTACTGTTATTGATTTACTGACAATACAATAAACCAATGAAAAATAGTTTCAGATCAATTAGCCCGGAAGATAAGCCAAGTAATGTCAAGTTTTTTTGCCTGTAAGTGTAATTCACTCATCTATTATATCCTTAATGATATGCAAAGAAATACTTAGGTATTATTAAGAGTGTGAAGACTAAGGGACACTAGGAAAAATTTCTGTTGTGTTACGCTACTATTTAATTTTTAATTAGCCTTTAACTTAAAAAAAACCTATCATCTATATGTAGCTTTGATTTTATTTTATTATTTTTATAACTAATGTAATATTGTCCCTCACCTGTCTTTTACCCCATATGCACTAAAGATATTTTCTCTGGCACTATTCATTCATGAGCTGTTATCATTGAAAATTTACTATAATTTACCTGCGGCTCTGCATTATTTTTGTAACATTCAAGGACTTGATTTTTTTAAAATCTTATCATTCTTTTAACAAAAAAAATACACTCCATTTGTTAAAAAAAAAGAATATCTATTCGCTTTCCACCACAAAGATTTCGTATGTTCGTTTCGTTCAATAAATATGAGTAACAATAATCAAATAGTTAACAGAATAAATGCTATTAATGACGTAAAGATTAGTAAGAGACTAATCGATTGGTTAGGTTCACTGTTTGCTTGTGTCACGTCACGTTTGGAGCAAATATAATCAGTTCCTCTCAGTCGGCGGGCGATATTAATTTGATAAAGTTTCACTTTCAATTATAGCACAATATCATCTGTAAATCAACAGCATAAAATACTTTAAATCTTGTCAAACTAGTAGTAAGGTTATATAAAGTAAATATAATTTTATCCATAACATATTTTAAAGCACTGTCACTCCCATACTGAAAAACGCCTGTTAATAAATGACTTAACAGCGTTGTCAAATACTAACAGAGTATGGTGAAATCGCGCCTAAAGATGAAATGTTAAGCTAAAGTAAAAATTACTGAAACAATTCTATGAAAAGATAAATAGTTATAAATAAATATATAAAAGCGACGTCTATACTTAATAAATTCAAAGCGCTATCTAGTGCGGACTCTAAAGTCTGAAATTTCGTACCATAGGAACTTGTTGATCGAATAAAATCATCCTATTGTTTCATTTTCATTCAAAATCGTTTAGCGGTTTACAGAATCATTAGAGAATTTCTTTTCCTATTTATTTGTGAACCTAATTTCTTTTTTGGGAGCTATATGCCCTTAGTGCTAAAAATAAAATAGTAATAAAACCAATTTTTTTTTCACCATGTTCCAATTTTGACTACTGATGGGCGAAAACTAGTAAGTATTGAAGATAATCATCGACAAATACGTTTTTATTAATAACATGTTCGCAATTCTCTGACCTATTAGTCTATTACGTCACTTGTCATTGTCGGTCTATATATTAAGTGGGCGGTGTGTGGTCATCGAGCGAAAGTGCAGTTGCAACAATGCACCGGCCAGACTAGCAATGCATATATATGCATGCGTCAACTCATCATCTAATTGCTGAGTAAATGGTGCGTGTAGTTAGGGTCTAGTTTTTCAATTGTATGAACATTTTTCAAGAAGATATTAGCGATCCGCCTTGGCTTCACACGGGTATTATTTTATATTCATAAACTTAGACAGTTTATCGCTCTTTCTACTAGTGAAAATCTATTGCGTGTTTTAGAAGTAAGCGGAGAAACATACAGAGATGGATAGGCTACTTAGTTTTGTTCTATTTAGAGATTAAAACTCAATCCTATGAAACCTTCATATACAAGCATTGTATTTGAAAGATCTATGACGTTATTTGTAAGGCGTCGGTGATCACTTACCATCAAGTCGACCGTCACCATGCCTGTTGACTTATATAAAAAAATCGATAGATAAAAAATTAAAATTAAAAAAATTTAAAAAATAGATTAAAAAATATCTGGATTTTTTATATGCGGGATAAAAGATTTTTCCTGAAATTTTTATATACAAATGTCATTGATTCACAGCTCTAATGATAGAGGGACTATTTTCCCACGTCTCTTTAATGACTACAGTGGAACTAGTCTTAAATATTTACAGGTTTTTAATAACAGAAAAATGTGCAATGAAAAAGTTATCTTTATTTCCTTTTTTTTTATTCTAATATACAAATAAACGAAACTAGTTTCGTTTGTTAATGAATACAATAACCATAAAGAAATTATGACATTTATATTCGATGATGCTATGTCACCCACTCACTACCTAAATCTGTTCATGTGGTGGGAGTAAATCGGTTGTAGTTTATGGAGAAAACGACTAACTTTTCTATTTCTAACATTGTTTCATAACTAGAGGTTTTCCCAATGATATTAATCCAAATAATAAAAAAAATTAAATATAGACCAAATTTCTTTGCAAGCATAAATTCAATTTCATTTAAAATGTTAATTATTCGACACTAATTATTAGAAAAAAAAAATCACCATAAACTAAAAACAATTAAATATTGTTTTCTAGTAAATTGTATTATTTCAATTGTCCAAGTCATATAAATAATTTGAAAATCCGCCCCGGCCTCGAACGAATGATTTTTTTCTAAAAACTGTAAACCAAAACCGTCCTTGTCTTTGACTCTTTCCTTTAGTGAGCTTATGGTCATTGAAGGTTATATTAGTCCTCTAAAATTAGGCAGGTGTAAAGGTGTAGGGTAAAGGTAGGGAAAGGTTGAAGTGTATAGGAATTATCGAGTTTTCAAGTAAAAGTTTTTAGCTCCGACTGTTACAAAGATTGAATAATGAAGCGCCATAACATTGCAAGTTTATATCCCGTTTGTGATTAACTTTTCTTTCGAAAATGAAAGTTAGACTTTTAAATAGTGAAAGCGACATTTTATGGAATTTATATGACAGATATTCTGTTCGACGTTTTATGTGAATATTCAAACTAAATGGACAAGTATAAATATTTAAAAAAATGTGTTGTATATTGTGTTATATTCTCGTATACATAAGTGCAGTAATGTAAGTTTGTTTGCAATTAAATGTTTAAACAAAAACACCATTTGAGTTGACCTTTCCATTTTGAGGAAGCCAGTTCTTTGGAGATTTATGTACTTTTTGGGTTAATATAGATTAATTGTAGATATTAACCTTATTTCTTAATATTCAATATATAATAATTGCGTTATTTGTGGTATTTTGGAAGCTTTAATATGTTAAAAAATAACATATTATCCAATAATATATCACCAAATTCAATAACAACGATGATGGTAGTGGCTACAGTCGCTTCTCTCAGCCGTAGGATGTCATTTATTGATAATCATCATTAATACTAATAATAAATCTGTAAGGGTTGGTCATGGAGTAAGTTACTTTGTTTTCAGAGATATCGTGTTTATAGGCTCTATACATGATACTGAAACTAAATTGACGATTTTTAGAATTTTTTTCTGTATGTAAGTATGTTCCTCCATAACTCTGATTTTCATGAAACTTGGTTAATAAACATTTGGACGTACGGGACACAGGATAGGCTACTTAATATTTTTCAACGCGGACGAAGTCGTGGGCACCAGCTAGTTTTCTAATATGACCGGTCAGAAGCAGCCTGGATCCACCGTCGCTTACATTAACACAAACAAGGCACTAGATGCTGCATCTGCCGATCTCAATAGGATAAAATATCCTACGGAATTAGGAGGGGATGAGCTCTGATATTACTTACTTCCCCTAATATATATGTGTTGCCCAATTTATAACTGCTAAACGCCGTGTCCCCTGTGCCACTACGCTAATATTATATTATATTTACAGGTGCAAATGATGAAATAAATAAAAATCCTTGGTTTCAGCGCATAAGGATGCGAGTCGGTGTTTTGTGGAGCGTAGCTGCGCTGACGCTGCTAGCTACAGCGAGCGCCCTTCGGACTACACAGGTTTGTAATTGTTTGTCACTGATATTTTTTTAATTTATTTCCCAGGAAATATAACTAATTAAGTATTTAATCACATCAATAATTATGATTATACAAAATTAATCTAGTATTTCGAAGCCACATTTTATGTATATCTAGAAGAAGAACCTCTTAACGCGCTCTTTTAAATTCTGTAAATTAATTAAATGTATAAATTTCCCACAATTGATAATATCGCTTTACGATATAACTATTGTAAATCGTAATGTATATACCTATCTGGCCATATAACAACCTTGTCTAGCCTTAACTTTACCAAGAGCTAGAAGCTAGATGGTAACCATCAACGATCAAGTGGATTCTCAGACTACTTGGCGATTTATACATAAAAATACGTGTATGCATGTGTAATAATATGTGATGATTACTTGAAGTATCAGCTATAGAATTTGGAATAAGTACTTATAAAATTGTTGCTAAAACTTAAAGCTTAAAATGGGAACACAGGTATTTTTGAAAATTTCAACATTGTGTATTTAAAATCGAATACACGTTCTGTGTATTCACTCAGTAAATGCTTTTTTGCAGTCGACTGAAGCTCCAGTGGCAGTCAGGTACTGGATATAAATATTATAGTTACAGTGGCGAGAAAAAAAATCATACCGTGATTGATTGTCAAGGAAGCAAGATTCAAAATGATTCATCGCGTGTATCATATTGTTTAAAAAGGAAATCTGAAATAGACTACCGCAACGGTAGAGGAAATTGAAGTTGTATGTTTAATGATTTTACATAAAACA
This sequence comes from Synanthedon andrenaeformis, assembly GCA_936446665.2. Taxonomy (NCBI): domain Eukaryota; kingdom Metazoa; phylum Arthropoda; class Insecta; order Lepidoptera; family Sesiidae; genus Synanthedon; species Synanthedon andrenaeformis. The sequence goes on along the minus strand of OW387781.2, from coordinate 1,762,466 downwards.
GCGATATATACTTTACCTAATAGTGCTAATTAGTTACTTATTGTTCTTCGAAAGCATACTCTCTAATTCATTATTAAAAATATATGATTTTTTACGTTCTTATATATGTATTTAGAATGTAGCAGTTCACATATGTATGTAGATATAATTTAGTATGTGACCGATTTAAATACGGTTCTCACACATGGAGAAGGTTTGTATATATATAAAAACTGAACTTCGGGCAAAGCAGCAAGTAGGTCGCTAGTTGTATATAAAACTAATTAACTAAGATAGTATGTGGGTTTAATTATAATATCGCTGCGCCCCAGAAGAATATTAAGTGATTCAATTAATATAAAATACAAGCTAAATAAAGAAATACCCAATTATTCTATACACGCTTCTACAAAACCCTTTCAGTTCCGCATCCGTACGGTCAAAGATTCAAAGATAACAACCAAGTTTAATTAAAAACTAACCTTAAATTGTTCCGCTTAAGAACCAATTTAAGTCAACATTTGTCATGCTTGCCTTTTCACGATTGGTCATTTTAATCTAGGGCACACGTTTCAATAAGTTGGTAAGGTACTATACAATACTGACAGACAAAACAAATTTTTAGAAACTATAATGTTAAAATTTTAATTTAAACTTGTTTGTGTTGATATCATTTTTTAAAAGATAATTTAAATATTTACTGAATTATTTTGTCAACAATTTTTTAATAAAAAAGTATAACCTCAGCTTGTTTCTTGTAGTTATACTTTTATTATGCCAACATATACAGAAGACTGAAGAAATTGAGACTAAGGTGAAATTTGGATAGTTCAGCTTGCTCATAATAGTTTATGTACCTCACTCTAGACCCGAGTGCTAAAATGTCAACCACTCGACAAACAAGCTAGTCAAAGTTAACCTTTTTTTTTATCGAGGAGAAATCCTTTTACCGATCCCCTGCCGCTTGCTAGGCGACAGGGGTATGTGGGGGTCGACCAGCATACTCCGCGTGCTCAGGTAGCAGGCGGAACTGGCCCCTACTCACTAAAACTCCCCGGTGTCTCCTTGCCCATAAGTGGGGAGTGGACGGGCTCTGCCGAGGCAACTGCTCCGACCCACCCCCCTCGGGCGGCCTAGCCATTGCTGGCTAGGCTGACGCCAACAGGGGGATTGCCCGGACACACCCGAGCAATCCCCAGACGGAGGGGACCCGTGCAGGCACACACAGCTAGCGACTGTGTGCGCAGGTCCCCGAGGACATTTGAAGACGGGCTCTTGCCCGCCTTCTCCTGCCCGGCCGTCTACATGATGTTAATGGGGGACTCAATGGACACCGCAATGTCCATTGGCTCCCCCACCTCCAAAGTGGGCGGGACAAGTCCCGCCCGACCGCCAAGTAGGGCAGGGGACCAAGGGCCACCCTCCAGGCCTCCCTGTTCCCCTGAACTCCAACATAAAAGAAAAAACAACAAAAAAACCCCTGGCGACAGAGGCGAGAAGGTAGAGGGAGAGATACCAATCCCGCCCCTGTCGCCAGGGGAACGCCAATGAGGGCCGAACAAGTTCCGCCCTACCTCCAACAAGAGCAGGGGACCAGGGGCCACCCTAAGGGCCTCCCTGTTCCCCTGAAGTCCGTAAAAAACCCTCAACTCAACTGGAACCTGGTGGACCAGGAAACCTGGAACCTCAACTGTGTGCTCCGCCACGAGCTCCGCAAGCGGAGCCCGCTCGGACCACCACGACAAGGTCATGGCCCACCTAGGAGGGGGTCAAAGTTAACCTAGATATTACAAAAAAATAATATGGTTAGAAAATTTACGTATCAAAGTTTAAATTTAGAGCGTGTTTAACTAATTTTATTCAAAATAAGTTTTTAGAATTAAAATTTAACTCTCTTGTCCTTTACAAAATACTTTGTATTTTAAGAATATTTAATAAGAATTCATTAATTCAGAGGACTGACTATCTGATAAGGAGTCCTATTGGACTATTTGAAAATTATGGTGGAGACCTATGTTCAGCCATAGACATCCTATGGTTGAGATGATGATTATTAAAGCTTCAACTTAAGTACTAGTAGCTCGAATTTTGTCATTAGCACACATCCAGAGAAAGGATTTAATAGTTCAGCTTGCAAGGATTAGAACTCTGAACTCCACAGAGTGCTAAAACATAAATCTCACGACCAATGAACTCGTTAAAATTAACACATTAAGTATAAACTTTAAGTTATAAACAGATCTTGAGATAGTAGAGTAGCAGTGTTGCAGATTGGGTTCATCTACCTCACTTTCTACGCAGCCAGTGACCACCGCGTAATTCTTAATGCGATTACACTTCTTCATTATTTCGTTATCAAATCATAATTGTTGCATTTGCGTCGCATTAAAGATGTCAAAATAAATATGACCTTCAGTTTTTTTTTATAAATTAATAACACTTACGTTATATAAAACTTATTTGTAGCTGGTAAAGCTGAAGTGTAAGGCCTTAACACCTTACATTTAAACCACATTAACATCTTTGTTTTACCGAGTGACGTAATTAAACTAGTGAAAAGTAATTTCATAATTGTTTATATGTATCAGCACCAACGAAGTTTTATCAGCACAGATTATTTTATTTAAAACTAGCTGGTGTCCACGACTTCGTCCGCGTTGAAAAATATTAAGTAGCCTATCCTGTGTTCCGTACGTCTAAATGTTTATCTAGCAAGTTTCATGAAAATCAGTTAATTCGTTTCAGAGTTATGGAGGAACATACATACATACATACATACAGAAAAAAATTCTAAAAATCGTCAATTTAGTTTCAGTATCATGTATAGAGCCTATAAACACGATATCTCTGAAAACAAAGTAACTTACTCCATGACCGACCCTTACAGATTTATTATTAGTATTGATAAAAAATATATTTTAAAAAATTAATTCGGTACCCATGTCCCTGTAAATAATCTTTGTGTGGTACATCTCTGTTGTTAAGTATTTAGTAAAAGGTAAATAATATTTTGAACTTTTGAAACTTGTGAATTAATACAAAAAAATATTGTTATTAGTTTATAATTCTTTTAATTGGAATATTGTTAAAAAAATCGGTCGTCGGCCTAAAACAACGAGAGCGGTTATAAAATATGCAAATATAGTATACTTATGTATGCACGCATCTCCACTTTCATATATAGCATGATGAGGTTCATATTTCATTATTTTCTCCAATGTATTCGAGATATTAATGCTAACAGACAGACTGACAATCATAGTTAATTATAGATATTTTTAAAACAATAACTATTTATGTAGGTAAAATAAATCTGGTAGCAGTAACCACTCCCTTACAAAAGATCACAGTGAAATAACAGTTCCTATAAGTTTCGGTGAATGAACAAGTACATTTCCCTAATACAAAAATAAACATTTTTATTTACAATAAAATCTCTATTTCATTGTAAGTCAAAAGTCAAAAGTTTTAAGTCTGTAATAAAATCTTCAAATTCCACGATATAATTACAGTAATGTATGATCGATTCATCGATAAATCTAAACTCTTCGAATCATATTATACCTATACGAATGAACTGTGCTAATGTCAAATTAAATTACATTGATACCCTATAACTATTGCTAGTTGAGTAAATCTAGCTACAAAATAACCTTATCATGTTTGTCTGTCTGTGTGAAATAATTTATAAAATACTAGCTGGTGCCCACGACTTCTCCGCGTTGAAAAATATTAAGTAGCCTATCCTGTGTCCCGTACGTCCAAATGTTTATCTACCAAGTTTCATGAAAATCAGTTAATTCGTTTCAGAGTTATGGAAGAACATACATACATACATACATACAGAAAAAAATTCTAAAAATCGTCAATTTAGTTTCAGTATCATGTATAGAGCCTATTAACACGATATCTCTGAAAACAAAGTAACTTACTACATGACCGGACCTTACAGATTTATTTATTAGTATTGATGATGACTTGCTTTGTACTTTCTCAAAAATGTTGATTATCAATTTTAATCTAAAAGTGAGAAATTATAATACTTTTGTACATCTGACAGAAGCAGTGCATTTTGATAGAGTTGATTTCTCTTTTGACCACAGAAAGTTGTTTGGACATCTGGCTTTTAAATAATTTGAATCATGATGATCAAAACCCTGTAGAATTTGGTTAGCTTTTATTCTTGAAAAAACGAAATCTAAACTAATATTATAAAGAGAACATTTGTATGTTTGTAATGAATAAACTCAAAAACTACTGGACAAATTTTAAAAATTGTTTCACCCATAGAAAGCTACGTTATCAGCGAAGTTACGCGGGTGAAGTCGCGTGCAACAGCTAGTTTTTTTTATAAATTAGGCAGTTGAAAGAAAAACACGAAATATAAACCTTAAAAGAGTTATGAAATGAATACAAAAACAAACTTGTAAGATCAGCTCTCTTTCCCTCTCTTTGTAACATAATAGTATTGATATTAATCCTAATAATGTTATAAATGCGAAAGTTTGTATGTTACTCAATCACGCGAAACTTCTGAACGAAATTTGGATGAAATTTGGCACACGGATTTATCAACTTTTAGGATTTTCAAAAAACGAACTACAGCTCATACGAAGTCGCGGGTACAGCTAGTTAAAAATAAATAAAGAAAATAATCTTTGACTTTATTACAGAACATTTCATAAGAATCACCTTTCAGTAAAGTTAATTTATAATATTAAGTAAGTAGCGACTACAAGATACAACTAGTCTAAAGTAATTTCATGCAATTTTAAGATGCATTGAGCGCATCTATACAAGTGAATGCATTGCGAGGGCAATACAAGTGTTATTATAAAGATTTTGTTGTATGCAATTTACCTGTCAATACGTTCGTGGCTCATTTACTATTGAAATAACAAAATTGTCTATTAAAGTTACAAAAGTGTGTATGTATTACACATGTTCTTAGACGAACATAATTTTGTAATTCGTTCTACAATCATTAATTTGTAAGAAATCATTACTTGGGATTCTGTTTTCATTAAATATTCATAGGCAGATGGATCTTTGAGTTTAGCAGTCATAAATTCATCACTTTTTCTGGGGCAATAATGACCCTTTTACAGAAGACCACTGCCAAATAATATGGCAATACCTACTCGGTGTATGAGTAGATATATATTGCCAGATCAGTTTTTCCTGTCCTCACTCTTTTTCCTGTAACATTTTCATGAAAGTCGACAGCCTCCTCTTATCCCCTTTGAAGACATATTCGTCTGATGTTCCTACCAACAACATCAGACGAATAAAAAAATGTGAAATTTTTTATTCAAAAATTTATCAGAGTGCGCTTTTTTCAAGGACTGTATGCAAAAGTAGAGACACATCTTCATATCGTCATAAGTATAATGCAATATTGCACTATTGTTTTCGTAATACTTATTTCCTTCTACTCTTTGACCTATTCCATCGACCTTCATTGTCTAATTAATAATTCAATAACATGATCCGGACAATAGGTAGCACAATATTTGTTATCTGAAATTTATATCAGTTCTATAAATTCGGACAATGTTGATCGAAAAATTGACAAGTGTACTCATGTCACTTCTTAAGTATGGTTACAGTATAAGTAATAGTACTACAGTATGGGTTAATAATATTAAGGTAGGTATCACATTTTATTAATTTTATATTCCAATTTCTATTGTGGAAACCAAAAGATCTGTCGTTATGTGGTATCATTCAATTGTGGAACGTCTTATTTAAGACATTATAGCCATTTTCAATATAACATACTCGTAGGTACTAGCTTTTACTCGAGACTTCTCCCACATATCTTTACAAATTTTAGCCTAAGTTTTATTCAATATTACTGTACAGTCTCATCAAAATTTATTGAGTAATTTTTGCAAGACAACAAATATCAAGCCACCTTTGTAAACTTTCATATTGAGTATATGTATACGCTATTAATACTAGTTTTTGCCCGCGATTATTTTCGCGTTCCTCTGGTCCAGTACGTTTTATCTGGATGAAAGGTATCCTATGTATCCTGTAATGCTAACAAAAATATGCCTCCATTACTACATCAGCCAATTCAAAGACAATACTATAATTACAAATCAGTTGACTCTTAATTTTAAATTTGAACTGTAGGTTAAGAATATTATTTATTAAGAATATTGATGTAATATTTAGAATATCAATTTTAGGTGAGTAAACACCGAGACTTCATTCTCATATCAATTATACGTTATTATGATTTATGAACTTTTAAGTTTAATCAAACTCTGTTACAATTTTTTTTACTAAAATCCATTCATCATAATAAACTTCCGTCTTTCTAATGAGTTTGGTAGCAACAAATCTATAATATAAAAATGAATCCCTAATGTGTTGCTAAGCGCAAAACTCGAGAACGGCTGAACCGATTTTAATTCTGTCTTCACTCATGGATAGAGGGATAATCGGGGAAGGTTTTTACGTTAAAAAAAATGCACCCCGGGCGAAGCCGGGAGCGGACCGCTAGTGTTTAATAAGAATTTCAGTTGATTCTTATATTAAAATATTTAACTGTACATATCTAGAATATGATAAAACTGGTAAGATGTTATATCATAGTTGTACGTGTCGTGGCCAGTACAACAGTCTCGACCGCGATTCTATTCTGTAACACTGATCGGAACGAATCCGATTGCAGACTCCATGCCCGGTTTTTACGGCAGCCCCGTTAGGTTTGCGCGCAAAGCGATGTCAATGTCAATTAAAATGTACACTTTATTGGATCAATTAAAATTTCCAAACAATTGCAAAATTCATTAAGAGTGTTTTTCTCATTTTCCCAATTCATAAAGCAGACTAAGTTTGTCGAATACTAAATGAATATTTTAATGTTATTGGTATAACAATAACTTCTTTTAAGATTTATTTAATAAAATAAAATAAATGAAGGGTATGGTAGGTACCTACAAAACCGATCCCTTTGATTAAATAACAGAGTTACGGTCTTAGAACTATCACCACCTCGCGAAATGCCAAGGGATAGATAAATAGTATTAAATGGGTTGCACTTACTAAAATGCCTCTCTGTTTTGAATTATGGTCTTATTGGTTTCAATTAATGAAAAAAGTGGCATTTTCCTTAAATTTAAATTAATATTAATTAAATGAATTTTGTGAATTAATATTAGTTGACAGCCCCTCCCCTGGCTTCGCACGTTTTAATTTTTATTTTTCTGGATAACTTGTATATAATGTATAACAACTTATGTATTCAGCAAATAAATTATTTTGAATGTGAATTGGAATTTGAATTTGAAAAAAAAATACTAATTTTTTAATCATGCATTTAGTGTTGTATATATTTGTTCAGACAAGTGATGTATGCCTATATAAATTAAGTAATATTTTTAATGGGAAAAGTGTACCTACAGACAAACTACAGGGCGAGAAGCAAGTTTCAAATAGAGTTTTATTGGTCCAGGACGCTGAGGTAGTGTTCCAGATCTGAGTTAGTCGGTCCTTGTTACTATTATCAAACAATTCCATTACGTAAAGTGCTTCAGACTAGTTAGCATACCATCTTGATATGTAGCAGACAGTTTTGAAAGTAAAAGTGAACCAAAACAATAACCCTGTCACGTTCTCTTGTCAAAATTAGCAAGCGTCATACATTTTATACCAACTCATTTTGGTAGACAGATAATCATATCACAAAAAAGAAATGAAATACGCTATAGTGATGCAAGCCCTACCGGGATTTGAATCTGCTTCTGTCAGTTCAGCGTCCAAGCGATCAATAATATATTAGAATACAAAAGAAAATACAACTGTAAAAAAATTTGTGTTTTACGTAATATAAACAAATACCATATTAAAGTAAGAATTTACAATGTGATAATATGGAGTGTATGTATACCTTATTAGCACCTATTAAGATGTTTACAATTTTTCAACTACACGTTAATCAGACATAAGATGAATCGGATAAAAGTTTGTTACCTCAGCTTAGCTAAGTTCTTTATTATTTGTTATTTTTCTTCCTACTAACTTGTTAAAAATTTAAACGCATTTCAAGTCTTAATCACTCTACTTATACAAAGTAGTTTTCAAACTAGTATTTGCAAGATATTATATTTGTAATAGTAAATAGATCTAGATTATAGTGTAGTTGCATTGGTCTGAGATAACTTGACCCACTTGCGGTATTTACACTATACTTTTTGACTACATTGGAAACTTGAACCTCTCTGGGTTTGAGTTTAGATCGGCAATGCACCTCTACTCTTCCTGGTGTTGTCCTTTGGTTACAGTAACCGCCTATCATTAAGTGGGACCTTCAGCCTTCCTGCCTGCCATAAATATAGTATATAAAAAGTAATCCATATACTCTTATAATTAAAAAAAATCTCATATACATATATTACATTACTAATGATCATTATTTACTTCGAAAAACTATAAGTAAAAAATTTATCGAGAGAAATACTTAGTTACACAATACTACACAATATGGGAGTTATGAAGATGTATGAGAAATTGATATGATGTCACACTTTGTGTTCGTGGTCATTCACATGGCGACCTTTAAAGGTTGCGTTTACTAAACCCATACATACACACTTTGTTTTTAAAAATAACATGGTTTATAACTTAAATGAAATTTTGGATTCTTATAGAACAAAATTAACAATTAACGTATTTTTACTTCCTAGGCATAGGCACTACGAATAACGACAGCAATCCACTAATATGACTAAGTAATTAGTCCGCGACTTCGTAGTCGTATTCGGAATAGCAAGTAATTTTTTTTTTTGTTAATCGATTGGAATGAAACAAACACTAAATGTTAGGAGAAGCTTTCTACAATAGACCTATGAAAACCGCATTCAATCAACTTTTATTCATTAAGCATAGAATCTCTATTTGCTTGGTTATATTTTGTTAAGTCAAAAAGTATTAAATATTACCTTCAAATGAAACTATGTAAGTCATGTGTCGACTATTGTTAAATCACTATGAATGCATCTTGATGGCCGTTAGACATTCCCAAATAAGCATGCTTAAGTTATGACGTCACGATGACGAATAACTTAACGCGGGTCCAAGTGAAAGTAAATCGAAATCACACCGATGACTTTAAAAGTATCTTTGCATATAACTGCCTCATTATGTTATATATCGTTCAGAAATGAGCTCTATGTATACGTTAATAAGGTTTACGTTAAAGTAAAAGAATTTATATTATATGACAAACTTATAAAGGCAAACTCTATTGACAAGTGACCTTAAAATGACAGGTTTTATAAAGTGAAATTATTGGTAAAAGAGTTTTATTTAACTACAAAAATTATAGAATAAATAAATAAAAATTTATCGTTGGACTTTTACAACCACTTCTTTGATGTCATATTTCCACATTAGGTGTACTTAAAAACTAGAAAAACAAAGTCTAACAGGGCTAGTTATATACTTATATATATATAATGTATGTGTAGTATATTCCAACTAGATTTAATGTAGCATTTCATGGTGACTTGCTCTGGATGAACTCTAGCGAAAGCGCGAGCACATTTGAATTCAACGAGTGTGTTCAACAAATTGTTTAGACGTCGGCATTTGAAGTAAATGTTGACTAGACAGTCATGTAAGTTAAATGTCACGAATACAATTTTGTGAAAAAAAAATATCCATATCAATAATAATGCTATTTATGGTTTTAATTATTTTGGAACGAATGAATGTTTTGATGTAGTTTAGGCATGAACTTTAAGGAAGGACAGGTTATTTTAAATTTCTAAGGGCGAATATACTGGTAAAGAAATTCAATAAAAATTCAACCATTTATTCACCCTATCTACCTATCCTTAGTATTGTATCCCACTGGTAGGGATAAAAGGATTTTTTCCAGTTGTCCTATTATATTGTTTCTTGACGTACATTTAAAGGTTCAGTCTTCAAGCCAATTATTATCAATTTTTCATTTTGAATTACATAAACTTAATACTAATAAATTTTAAATAGCGTCATATTACAATATTATATCTATTAATACACAGAAAATTCGAATAGGTAAAAATTATTACAAAATAAAACAAGGTCACAATTACAGCTGGGCATAGTTCACAAAATTATATGAAAGTATAAAAAATCTTAACATAAAAAAAAAACCATAAAAATAACATAAATTAACATTAAAAACAGATGAGTCCCGTCCATTGCTTTTATGTAGCGGCACGCGTCCCTTGAATTCGTTTGCAGTTTTGCCGAGAATGCATTAATTTGACACCGTTGACCTGTTTCTTTCACTTTTGTTTTATTTCGTAACGATCGTCACCAACGGAGCATATAAATGTGTGAATCATGTTTCAGAAATGCAAGATTTTATTTTGAAACTTTTCAAAACAATTGACTTCCAAATAGATCTTTTGTTTCTTTGGCGTCTTTGGAAGTTCCTGTTCGCCTTTTGTCTGAATATGTTGGTGCAATCGGTACTTACATGTGACGAAGAAGTAGTGTGGTGATAAAAACAAAATTTTATTTATTATTTTTAATAAAAATATAAAAAATAATTTATTATATTTTTATATAATTATTGATATAAAATTGAATTTGATACGAAAATAAAATGTTATACATAAAGTGTCTAAAATTAAAGTGATTTTAAAATAATGTCTGTTACTGTCTTTAAATAAAAAAAAATATCCCACTAATTTTGAACCGCATTAAAATCCTTTGGGTGGTGTAGAAGAAGTTAGTGGAGAAACATACAGAAAATTACAGCTATTATATTTTGAATTTGAATCTAAAAATCAAAGTGGTAAGACGTAAGTAGGTATTATTGGCTATACTGTGATCTATGAAACAAATTAGCTAATAACGAGTCGTTGTACCGTTAATTTTCAAATATTTTCGTCATTTTAAACCTCGCATTACCTGTAAAACGCTGCTGTCTTAAGCTATATTTTGTGGGTCAGTGCATAACTATAATACTTAACTCATAGACCACTCATGCAAGTAAATCATAATGGATTTCGGTCAGGCTTTACGCAATAGTGCCTCCAGCTAGATTCACCTCGTGATGTAAAAATGAAAGGTGAATTAAGATAGGTATATTTATTTTATGTCTATGTGAAAGGAAGTGTAGTCTGCTCAGTCAGACTGGAATTATTTATTGCCATGAGAAATAGATTATATATAGATATAGAATTCGCATGTAACTCGCATTAAATATTAAATTTAAGAAAATAATGAAAAATACTGAATTCCACAATTTAAACTTGAGAAATAGGGATAAGTCTAGTGATTTTTCTGGTTTCAAGTTTCATAAAATGAGTAAATATCCTTTTAAAGCTCAATTTACACGACAATACAGAATGTTACGAAACGACGCACAGCTAAATTTAAATAATCTGTAACTAAATTTAAATTATTTATCAAAATATAATTGTATACTAAGATAAAGAGCAACGGCTAGTTAGTTATATATTAATTATTCACTGCAAAATGTTAATACTCGGTCGTGCATGACTTTGGACTTGTCTGATAAAAACGTCTCGCACAGGTCTGTCACGAGAAAGACAACTTATTATTTCGTAATCACAAAAATAAATTTTTAAAACACTGCATTAATTACCTACGAGAATATAAATTACCTATGAAGTCGCTGTCCGCTTTTGTCTGTTTCTACGTTAAAATCGTCTAAACAGTTTTTACCAGAGGAAAGAGTGAAAAATAAGGAAGGTTTGTGTATATAATTTGTAGAGAAAAATGCATCCGTGCGGAGCCGAGGGTAGTTTTTTGTTCCCTAAGGGATTGGGAGGGGATAGGAAAATAAGCTCTGGCAACCTTTACTCACTCACCTTAACACAATAGCACACGTGCTGTTATTTAATGGTGGTCTTCTGTAAGGTGGTAGTTACTGGAGATAACTCATATACAACCTCTTGTATTCCATAAACAAATAAAAGTACGTTTTGATGTAAATAAGAAAAAGTTACGAGTTGTCATTGTCAAGTCGTAAATAAAAGATTGAAAATATCTTAATAATCTCTACGTCTATAAGATGCCCAACTCCATGCGAAACATCAACTGATAGGCTATCCAAATGATAGAGAAACGCAGTGTACCTTCCATTATTTTCCAAATGCCAACTTGAAAAGTCCATTTCCAAAGTTGACCCTTGCGGGAATCGAACTCGGGGACCCTGGAACAGAGCTCGTCAATGGGCTCGTCAAACACAATAATGAATACAGTAGTTAATAAAATACAATTTTACTCATATAGGCTTTCAAAATGTATCCAGGGTATTATATCTACTATTATGTATATCTAAATTAAATTTAAGTTAAAAAATGGTGTATCAAAATAGTTATAAATGAAAAAAAAAAAAAAAAAATTGCGTTCCAGTTAATTTTCGAGTTGAAGACTTCAAGAACAGATTAAATATTAAGTGCACAAATTGATTAACGGCTTTTGTATGTACTTCATATTTAAGACACGAGTCTAACATTATCAATGCTTCAAACAAAATTGAAACATCAATCATAGGGTTAAATAACTGTTGCCAATTTTAACCGATCACCTTTAGCCTCCTCACACAGAAGGCTTTATTGTTTCGTAATATAATATGTCTTTCACTTTTTGGACTAAGTATATAATACTATTCAAATGGTTGTCTGCTAACTAAAAATATTTCAATAACTTAAGTGGTACTTATGCAAAATTTGCTATAATTGTTTGTGCTATAAATTTTTTTAATAAATCGAAGACCCACAAGTGTGAAATATTAGACATACGACTTTTTAATTTAACGCCAAATTGTTAATAACATACTTACCTACGAGTATATTAAAAATTAGACAGGAATTTGAAATTAAAAGATTTTCCAAACTAGGGTATTCAAGGTGTTTAATTTTTATTTTTATTTTTGGATGATCTCTTGGGAACAGCACTTTCTTCTGGATGAAAGGTACCTTATGTTCTTTTCACCCCTGACAACGTTTATAAAACATTTCATAGTGACCCATAAAGTACCTTTGGAGGTTTGCGATTTTGAATAAACAAATCTTAAATTTTTACATCTTCTAATATATAAAATTCTCGTGTCGCGGTGTTTGTTGCCAAACTCCTCCGAAACGGCTGGACCGGTTTTGATGAAATTTTGTGTGCTTATCGGGTAGGTCTGAGAATCGGCCAACATCTATTTTCCATACCCCTATGTGATATTTTTTTGTATGGCAAAACAACGTTTGCCGGGTCAGCTAGTACTCGTATAAATTTTTACAAAGAAATCTTTATGACTATGATTTTGTGGTAGAAGCGCTTGCATAAATGAAAAAAAAAACAGAGCGTTTACCGAATGATGTGGTTTAATAGAAAGGAAATAAATTATGGTCGAACTATCACACTTAATTTCTATAAAAAAATGCGATGGTCAGTGACGTGTGATGGCGATTTTTAAGAGCGTTGCGATAGTCAGTTGTTAAATTTCAATAAATTTATCACGTTGCTACCTTTCGTTTTGAGTTGAGCTTTTATAAAGTTGCCTAATTGTAGACAGGTGGAATCAGCTGTTATCGTGATTGAAGCGACCTAGATAACATAATGGATGTACCTTTCCATTTTACAAGATAGCCATTTAGCAGTAATTGCTGAAGCTATAAACAGTAAATTGTGGTGAATTAAAATAAATTGATTTTATAAGGATTGTGTGATGCAATAATAAATAGTTATTGGATGTGTTTTAATAGTTTTAAATCGAGATAGAACACTGGCAAGTGCGAAAAATTAAAAAATATTTAATGAAAAATATTACTTTTATTAGAATATTCTGCAATTACCTAATATTTAAGAAATAAGAATATCAAAATTTAATTAAAATTACACACACACACGCAAATGAAATTGACCTCGTGCAGCAGTTAGGGATTTATTGTAAGTAAGAAAAATGAATAATACAATAAATAATTCATTACAATTTAATTCAATTTTGTAAAAAAAAATATATTAAAATATTATAATTTATAAAACAGGTAAATATTTGTAATAATAAGAAAACAAATAATTAGGATATAAGAAGAGATGATTGAGTTAATCTTTTAATTTTCAATTGATAGTCCATAGAAATACAGTTCAAAAAAATAGCACAAGTGCTTCATTTTTTTATTAAAATGAGTTTAAATACTTTTTCATTGTTATAGCTTAAAAAAATCCTCATTGAGAGAAAAATGCTTCGATGTTAATTCCCATAATCTAATTTTACTATTATACTTAATTGAATTTATTGAACTAATTATAATATAATTTTGTTACATTCACTATTACTCAAAGTTTCGTGAACAATGGTTTATTAATATACTTAGTGAAAATATTATAATAACAATCTTTACAAAATCAATTCAATAGAAACATTTAGTGAAAGGAACTAACTACATAAATGTATCAGATTTAAACGAGATACTTCATAATAGACGATTACAAAACTGTATATCATTACATCTTTAAATTTTGTCTAATAACAATTACGATAATAATTATTTTCTACTGGCAACACGCTCTCGGCTTCGCACGGATGCAAATCAATTTTTTCTGCAAATTATATGTAACAAGCTTTTCTCGTTTTTCGCTCTTTCGAAGAATTTACGGGATAAACAGAAAGAGGCGGACAGTGACTTTACTTTATACTAGCTGGTGTCCGCAACTTCGTCCGCTTTGAAAAAGAAAATATATGAGTAATTACTGTACCCGTCCGCCGTACATCGCCATCTGTTAGATTTTTGTAGAACTACAGATAATGAAAACAAATTTGTCCGCGTTGAAAAAGAAAAAAGCAGCCTATCCTGTGTCCCGTACGTCCAAATGTTTATCTACCAAGTTTCATGAAAATCAGTTAATTCGTTTAAGAGTTATGGAGGAACATACATACATACATACAGAAAAAAATTCTAAAAAATCGTCAATTTAGTTTCAGTATCATGTATAGAGCCTATAAACACGATATCTCTGAAAACAAAGTAACTTACTCCATAACCGACCCTTACAGATTTATTATTAGTATTGATAGCCTATGTTGCTCGCTGATAACGTAGCTTTCTATAGATGAAAGAATTTTCAAAATCGGTCTAGTAGTTTTTGAGTTTATTCACTGCAAACGTACCAGTCTCTTCTCTTTATAATAATAGGGGTTAAAGTATGAAATTGCCGTTTTATTGTAATAGGTACTTCGAATTGACATAGAACCTTCATGGTTTGAGATTTTTGAGTGAAACTTTTTTCATACGGTACCTATGTAGTTCTTCTTTTAAAAAATGTGCAACATTCGATTATCAACTTTCAGTTGTTTTTTTTATTCAGCTTAGACAATAAAGATGGATACTTCGAAAATTCGTGTGATTTTTGAATACGAGTTCCGACGCGGAACTAACGCGGCAGAAACAGCTCGCAATATTAATGTTGCGTTTGGAGAGGGGACTGCTAATGAACGCACTGTGCGATTTTGGTTTAAACGCTTTCGTGATGGAAACTTCGATTTGAAGAACGAACCACGTGGAAGACCGCCCACACAGGTGAATAACAATGATTTGAAAGAGATGGTGGAAGCCGATCCGAGCCAAACTACCCAGGAATTAGCGGCATGGTTTAACGTTACCTTACCAACAATATTTACTCATTTGCGTCAAATCAATAAAATAAAAAAATATGAAAAATGGGTGCCTCATGATTTGACTGATCTGCAGACTCTACAGGAACTGCAATTAGAAACCATTCGTCACCCTCCGTATTCGCCAGACCTTGCTCCAACGGACTACCATTTTTTTCGTGATTTGGACAATTTTCTGCGTGATAAAAAGTTTTCTTCTCAGGAGGCAGTGCAAAATGCTTTCACACAGTTTGTCGAATCTAGATCACCAGAGTTCTATCGCAAAGGCATAAATGAGCTTCCTATTAGATGGCAGCAATGTATAGATAATAATGGTAATTATTTTGATTAAATAAATATGTTAAATTAAAAAAAAAAACGAATTTTTATTTTTCAGTACAAATCGGC
The DNA here is from genome assembly GCA_936446665.2 of Synanthedon andrenaeformis. Taxonomy (NCBI): domain Eukaryota; kingdom Metazoa; phylum Arthropoda; class Insecta; order Lepidoptera; family Sesiidae; genus Synanthedon; species Synanthedon andrenaeformis. The sequence continues at coordinate 1,746,454 of OW387781.2, read as the reverse complement.
AATTTCATACTTTAACCCCTAATATTTGTACAGATATATGTAGATAATTGGTAATCTTGATTTAAAAAAAAAACACTATTGGACATACTTAGATGAGAATTAATTTTTTTGCAAATAACCAACACTATTGAAACAAATTAACGATTTTCTATGATCGCTCAACACCATGATCGCTCAATGCCGACAAAACGATGATTTAAAAACTTGTCCAAGAGATTGCTGCTGAACTGCGTCGAGATTTACCAATAAATTACAAAACTTTGTACGGAATTGTAAGGTCGCGTGTCTACTTTGCCACTATTACTTATGAAAACGAAACTAATTTGGCCTTTCCGGCAACATTCCGTAGTTAAATCACATAAATAATTATTTGGAAATCGAAGAAATTTGAAAAACTCAGTGTGTTGTTGTGTTGCGATGAAGTGAGTAGGGGATGCCAGAACCTTTTTCCCCTAATTATATTATCTTATATCCTATTGAGAGGACTGTTAGCCTGCCTGTCGACTTTAACGTAAAAAAAGTTTACTTACATTAAAAAAAAACATAATAAAGCTCTACCATATACCATTTTTGTAGCAGGAACAAACATTCCTCCCAGATTACTGGTTAAGTAGAAACCCGAGGGTTAATTCGTTCTTTTCAGAAAATCAAATTTTATTTAGTAGTTTTAATTGCTTTTAATATTAGGGTATTCTAACAGTAATTTTGGATTCCTAATCAACAGTAACAAAACTTCATTGTATTATGACTGTATATGCCGTGTCATTTATTTTTAGTATTTTTATCGATATATATACATCAATACTAATAATAAATCTGTAAGTGTAGGTATTGTATGTATGTATGTATGTTCCTCCATAACTCTGAAACGAATTAACTGATTTTCATGAAACTTGGTAGATAAACATTTGGACGTACGGGACACAGAATAGGCTACTTAATATTTTTCAACGCGGACGAAGTCGTGGGCACCAGCTAGTATTATAATATAAAGTGGCTGTCCGCCTCTCTCAGTTATACAACCTATATACAAACGGGGAAGTTTTATGTTTATATGTTTATATTTGGCGAAAAAAAATACATCCGTGCGAAGCCGGTAGCTAGTCTATATCTATACTTCTATACGAATATTATAAAGAGATAAGATTCGTATGTTTGTAATGAATAAACTCAAAACTACTAGACCGATTTTAAAAATTCTTTCACCTATAGAGAGTTACGTTTTCAGCGAGTAACATAGACTATATTTTTAAGTTAATAATAAAATTAATGATAAAACATTTTTTTATTAACGAATTTCTCTTCGTGGATATCTCTTAAATTGACAAAAGAATTGGACACAAACCTGTAATAAATAGTTCACGATTTTTCTTCGTTGTAAAATGTCCCCCCGCAGGGATCTATTTGTTTTGATTGCAATCGATTATATTTTACTTCATTTGAACTCATTCAATCGAGGAACGGTTTCTTTTTTAAAAATTACTTTACCTAAACTCCGTTCCATAATTCGATGGAGTAATTTGACATTTTCTGGGTTGCAGGTTTTTGACCATACAAAAATAGTGATGTGACCTAATCGAACTTATTAAAAAAACTTACGGTTTTTTAAAACCGTAATGAATGCTTTATACAACATTAATTGGTTTAGAATTAATATTAATTATTATTTAATTGTTTAAATTTTTTTTTTTGCAAAGTACGTTCTATAACTCGCAATTCTTATCAATTATTATAATTTTTATGATGAGTGTGTGATAATTTGGTGATAATGATATGGAATGCATTATACTATTTTTTATTTATTTGACGTCACATATAAATTGTAAATTGTTTTTTATTCCAAATCGACTTGGTCATTAGTAATCCTGCTTTAAACGAAATTCAGACCTTAAAATAACAATAATACGAATATTACATTAATAAAACAATATCAATAATATTTTTACTGTAAAATATCGTAACTATTTAAGTAAAACCGATATTAGTACAGCACTACGGAAAACACGCTGGTAACATTATTTTAAAATTTGACATTACGATCTGTCAAATTACTCCATCGAATTATGTACGCTTCAAGTGACAGAAGCAGGTTTGAATCATGTTCGAGTCTGCAACTTCAGTGTTTTTTTATTTTTCACATAATTTTCATGTTTTCGTACACTCACTCTAACGTAACCTTATCTTAATAGTAGATCATTCTGATGCATTCTAGTTTCATTGCCTTGTAAAAGTGATGCGTGTTCATTAATATCGTTTTGATGACAACTTCAGTGGTAACGTCATTAACATTCTCCATCGTGTATTGACATTAATCGAGTGATGTTTCACTATTAACGTTTCGATTGAAATCGTGTCTGAAAGTGATAACGCATAATTTTTTTTCCCGTCGCGCTTTGCTAAGCTATTGCGTCGTCTGCGGCACTATGAAAATTATTATTTAAGCCGGCCGTCTGTGACGGAATGCAGAGTTAGGTTTCAAAACATCGCGCTCTTAGTAGGTACAAATAGTGGATAAGGGTCATTGGATTCTAATAATAATAATTTTAATTTAAAAATTGATTTAAAATTTTAAAGTATAGATAGAATTAATATGTAAATTAATTTGCTGACTAAGTTTTTTTACGTTATGTTTGCCAGGCAGGCAGGTCTAGTTGAAGTTAGTTGGCTATTGTTACCTATCAATAGAAGCAAATTCATTTACCTTACCGGTATTTTGTGATTAGTAATATTTTTGTCCGTCTATTTGTTTGTTCACATTAATCTGTGAAAGTACTTAACGAATTTTCACGCAGTTTTAACTTCCAGATTTATCTTGGCCAGGCGCAACATTAAGTTTGTTTTTTGTCGGAAAGAAAAGTTATCATTGCGTAGAAAACTGTCAAGTTTTTGTGCAAAATAAACTTACATAATGTAATGGAAGAAATGTATATTTGAAGTAGCTGGTTTAAGCTACATATATCCGAATTCCACGAGGAGGAAGTCGCGGGTTAAAGTTAGTACACAAATAAATGCAGTTAAAGTAGATACAATTAACTATATTGAGTTATGCAAAGTCCCTCAAATAAAAAGGACATGCAATGTCATTAAGTAGTTCGACTATACTTTTCCGGTATCATATCAATTTTTAGTAACCTTTTGAAGGCGTCAGTAGAAATGGGCATTGGATGATAAAATTAAATAAGTACTGTAATTTTACATGAATGCAGTGTGCGCTGCTAATGTATATTTTTTTCAATTACATAGAGCAGATGAGCTTTGTTTCTAATTCACATATGAAATCATTATAAGAATCTATCTTTATCTACACAATTTTATGGTAAAGTAGGTTTTGCCTGCGACTTCGTCCTCGTCCGATCGCTACTAAACTTAATAGGATCACCCGCTGGACTAATCTGAAGATTGTCTGAAAATTTCATCATAATAGGTTCAGCGGTTTTGGAGTCTTTTATATATTATATAGATAGAATAGATTCCTATATCATTGATGGTTGAGACAAGAAAAGACAGTTAATGAAATATATTAAAAAATAATTAATACAGGCTATAAACGTATATACATTATACAGGACAGGATTTTTATTATAGGTTTATGCAAATCTTTATCAGACTTAAAACTAAACTTGCGCGTGTTAAAATCTCAGCGCCATTTTTGATCTGTCAGCTGATTGTTTGCGTAACTGTCAGTACCTACTAGTCATTAATAGAACACGATTCGCGTATTATAGTTTTGGTGCATTTATAAGCAACTAAATAACTTAAAATATCAATTAATATATATAAAATAAACTCAAAAGTATCTTATTTGCTGTATGGTTGAAGAAATTATATTATTTGCATGTGTAAATAATTATATTATAAACGAGTCTAATAATAACTAAATAAGTTTCTTTTCAACTATGACAAAACTTTCTGTGACATTCTAGTCTCGCTATAGGCATGGACGTAAGTTGCTTATAATAAAAGTTCAAGTGGTGAAAGTTTCTTTTCCCATCAGTTATTTACAACATATCTACACTTAGCTCTTATCTTAGAACGATTAGCGCCGATTCAAAATATAATATTGCAAGTGACACGAACAATATAGGCGTGTAAACGAGCCCAGCAATACGTGTTAGATAAGCAACAGGTCTGTCACCCGCTCGCCTTGTCCTTTCTCGGCCGGAATTGTATCGCTTTGTGTCTCCAAACCAATCGCAGTCCGCTCTTAAACTTATATCACTTGATTTCAAGTATGTTTTTGTAAATATATACATACTCGTATCAAGACTAATAATAAATCTGTAATGGTCGGTCATGGAGTAAGTTACTTTGTTTTCAGAGATATCGTGTTTATAGGCTCTATACATGATACTGAAACTAAAATGACGATTTTTAGAATTTTTTTCTGTATGTATGTATTGTATGTATGTTCCTCCATAACTTTGAAACGAATTAATTGATTTTCATGAAACTTGGTAGATAAACACAGGATAGGCTACTTAATATTTTTCAACGCAGACGAAGTCGTTGGCACCAGTTAGTAGATAATATAAATACATATATAACTAATGTAGATAATTATGACATTTGTAATTAACAATGCTAATGTGTAAATTAACGTTGACAACATTAATCATTGAAACAATTGATCTATTCGCTAAATTATGTAAATTCATTAATAAGTAATTTCTCTTTGTTACAGGTAAAGAAGTGACGCATGACAATCATTTGTGGTTTACTTTACAAATAAATAGAATTCTAATTATTCTAATTTATTGGAAGGTTTGGACAATATTAATTATTTTTCTATCTATATAAATAAAATATTAAAAATATATAAATAAAACAGAGCGATCAACGAGAAAGGTTTGTGTAAGTACATAATTTTCGGAAAAAAATTACATCCGTGCCAAGCCGGAGTATTTAATAAAAAAACTTTTAATACTTAACAAAACTTCAAAGCCAGTAGTAAAATGTTTAAAAAACGGCCATAAAAAAGGTGGACATCAAAATTCCATTGCTCTTTACTAGACTGGAACGTTACAAATAAACACGTATGTAGAATGAGGAAGCGTGCGCTACCATCGCCCCCTTTGCAACCTAACGAGCAATAAGGCATGGTGCACATTGACACACATTGCGTTACGCTTTGTGCGCTCCAATTGATTTCAATTGACACGCGAATAATTGCTTAAAACTTGTTTTGTAACTTTGAACATATCAATCTATTTTTAAATTATAGTTTATTAGTACTGTGAAGCATTGTGGGACGCGATATTATAGCAACATCCCATTAGACATTATTAGTGGTAGGATACACAGCGTTTTGCAATAATTTTGACAGTCAGTCTGGCAGCTATAACCAAACCCTAACAGAACATCAGTGAGCAAAAGCAAGTGATGTCAAAAAGTATATAATAATAATATGTAAACTTTACCTTTACTAAATAATTCGGTGGAGCAGAGCATTTTAATTGATAAAATGGTTAAATTAATAATCTAGATAATTTATTTACACAAGTTTCATAGTTTTGTGTACTAAGCTTTACATCTGAATGTTTATTTGTATGTTGACTTGTTTTCATTGGTTTTGTTTTAGACTTTATCCGAAAAATTATTGATATTTATTTTGGTGTAACTTTGACATTCTTTCTTTAAACAAAAAATATGTCAAGAGTGTAATAAATATATCAGTTTGTTTGTCACACATACCAGTAGAGTTAAATGTCAAAGAATATATTAAATTTGATTACATTTATATTGTGGTTTAAAGATCTATATCTGATTATACTCGAGTGGATATTCAAATATCAATTAAAATTTTCCATAGTTTTTATTGAAGAAGGAAATAATAAAATTTTATTAACAAACAATAATATATATATATTAAACATAATAACAGTGGATTTAAAAAAAATATTACAATATTTTAAAACTTCTTATAACTTAATTAATTTTTATTTATTTATTTACGTCCGTTATTTTTTAATCTGTATTTAAAAAAAAAAACATTAAATACTTATACATAAAAATATGGATTTTTATTTTATACATTTATGTATTTGTTACAATTCGTTTTTAGAAAAATAAATGAAGAATATTAATATACGATAATTATAAATTTATTTTTATTTATTACAAAATACAAATTATTTTGTTAAAAGTTTTTGGCGTAGGTGCTTACTTGCTAACCGTACGCAGTTTTTTCATCAGTCATAATGTACTGAATATAAAATGTACTAAAATTTTACTAGCAATTATCAGGGCCAGTTTTATAAACGACATACCTTTTTCCCGTTCGTTACAGTGCTGGTAACGAACGGTTAACGGTCCGTCAATAACGTTTACTGACGACGGTGGTTCTATAAAAGAAATTAAACATTCGGTAGCTATCCGTAAAAATACGCCGAAGTTTATGAATATTGTCGACGGTTTCGTTGTAGTCTGTCAAGAACTGTCAAGTTTCGCGTCGCAAACACATTTATTTACAAATATAACAAAATAAACGATACGTAAGATAAACCAACCCTATCATAGTCAGTAACAAGCCAGTAAACGCTAGCTGTCAAATTATACTGTTGACTTACGAATATATTGTTATAATACACTATATTATACTATTAGATCATTTTTTCGTCTATTTGATATAAAATTTAACTAACGGATTGTTATAAAACTGGCCCTCAATAAACAATGATTAGTTGATCTTAATTCTAGAGGTCCACTTGAGAGGAGGTAATGTGCGAGTCGGTAAGCCCGATATAAAAAGAAGAGCGGTTGTCCTCGCTTAAAGATCACTTGACTGAATGCTGTACGGACTTCCCAGATAGTTAATTATACGTAATATATGGAGCAATTTTTGTACTGAGAAACGTTGAGACCTGTAATGTGAGAGATTTTAATACTGTTGGCAGGATACTTTTCTTGTAATTGTAATAAAAATGACCATTCGTACGATATTGAAACTTGTCTGCTCTTGGTAGTTATTGTTTAAAATTCATCTACGTATATGGTTCGTGTTGTTATATGTATAGGTATTGGTTTTATATACATATGAAAATTTTTAACCATACATAAATTGTGCAGATGGCTGGGAGAGCCTTTATGGCTACTAAATGACTAAACACACCCCATATAAAAATAGGCGAAACTAGATATTTGATTATCAAATCTAGACTTTATCTTTTAGAAATAAAAGTATTAATTAGTCAAAAAAGACCTCAAGGCTTTCCTTACATTTTGACAGAAAAAATTTGAAGATATATTTACAAATTGGAGATACAATTATTTTTTGCAAATTACACATATAGATATAAGTATGTACATATATGTATACACAATTTCAGAAGCGCAATTGTAATGTTAATCACTTATCCTGAAATTTACTAAGCTTAACAACTGTACAAAAAATAAAAGTTAGATAGATAATAGACAGAACATTAGAACTTCAAGACGATTAATATATTTGTAAATAATTCGGGTAATTAAACAGAAGTCTTTTATATAATTATGTTCTAACTGTTATTAAATTCTCATAACTTGAATCTCTCACATAACACATCGTCACGTCCACTCAGTCCTTATTGCAATATATTAGAAGATGTTCTCCTTTCTAACGTTTGCCGAACGAGGTCAAGTCGTGGTCAAACAATTAATGTTTGTACCTTCATATTTTGTACCAAACTGTTGTATCAAACCTTTGAGACGAATAATCAATCTACGGATAAATTAAAACTTTAAAATTACTTAATTAACTTGATTAACTTAAACTTTAATTAACTTTAAAATTATATTACCTAAGTTAGTTACTAATTATCTTAATTACCAGTTTTATAAACGACATACCTTTTTCCCGTTCGTTACAGTGCTGGTAACGAACGGTTAACGGTCCGTCAATAACGTTTACTGACGGTGGTTTTATAAAAGAAATTAAACATTCGGTAGCTATCCGTAAAAATACGCCGAAGTTTATGAATATTGTCGACGGTTTCGTTGTAGTCTGTCAAGAACTGTCAAGTTTCGCGTTGCAAACACATTTATTTACAAATATAACAAAATAAACAATACGTAAGATAAACCAACCCTATCATAGTCAGTAACGAGCCAGTAAACGCTAGCTGTCAAATTATACTGTGGACTTACGAATATATTGTTATAATACACTATATTCACAGATTATATTCACAGATGTAGGTGCTATCATTTCCCACCTCTTCAGTATAGGCGTAATATAAGTGACATTTGCTATTTGATGAAAACTATTATCCAAATTATATTTAAATGTCCCTCATACTAATTTGAGAAATCGCTCTTTGCTGCATGTAGCTCTTAGTAAGACTAATTATAGAAAAAATACATTCATGTCTCGTTCATGTAGACTTTTTAATGAAATTTTATTAGAGGATACAGATGTTGACCTGTTCCACAGTTCCATAGTTAAAACGAAAAATATTATAGCCGATAAATTCTTCAATGGCCTCCTATAATATTATCGTTGTTTTAGACTAGTTTGTAATATATAGTTTGTATCTATAAGTGGAAATTTTTTATTAGGTTTAAGCTATTTACTCTGTTTATTGTTATGTATTTGTACCTGTAAATTTCCCTAAAATAAAATAAATAAATAAATAAATAAATAAATATTATACTATTAGATCATTTTTTCGTCTATTTGATATAAAATTTAACTAACGGATTGTTATAAAACTGGCCCTAAATCTAAAATCTAAACAATGGGGGAGGGACCTGGGGTATTTGTGTGTGTGTGTGTGTGTGTGTGTGTGTTTGTTCGTGTGTGTGCGCGGTTCTATTTATTTCTCCGTTAGTACATTCACGATGCTGCGCTTAAAAGATATTTTTGGGAGGTGGAAAATATCCAAGTGTGTGAATTTATCATTGTAGGTTGTGGATAATCTATGGTATACAGAATTACGGTCGTAATTAGTTCGAGATAGCGGGACGTGGAACAATTTCGTTTTTCTTCCACGCTTGGGTCCGGCCTGAAGCCGCAGCATTTGAGACAGCAGTGCCGGACAGTTGATAGATTATGAATCTTTATGAATTTCCGAAGTATCTCTATAAATAGTGAACTATTTTGCTAAGTTGAACTCTAAATAAACTTGTATTTTATTATGTAAATTAAAGCCTTCAAAAAAAAAAATGATGGAAATTTATTTACCAGTTTAAACACTAAGTGTAGATTGTAAGCTTATTAAATAACTTTCGGAACTGTATCACCGTTCAAGGTTGAATGACGCACTTAACTTAATAAACGGAAGTTAAAATCAAATTAACATTGGAGATTTAAATATAACTAGTGCCTACGTAAATGCAGCAAAAAGGAACATAGCATAATATATATATATATTTATGTTAAAATTGCTTAATAAAGAAAGAAAACTCAATGTGTATTTAAAGTGTACATATCTAACTTTGATGAAGAAAATTGTTTATCAAAGGTATCTATCTAATATAAATACTTTTCTTCCTTTATTATTTTACAATATGAAAGTTGGCGATTTACTCATTGAAAAATATATATTTTTATTATCATTAAATAGCTATATGAAAAAAATTTCTCCTTTTATACTAAGGATAAAAGTATTGTCCTTCTTCCTATAAGGTCTGCGGTGCACTTGCATTGCCCTTTGAGTTTACTTGTGTTATAGGTGATAATCACCTACAGTAATTTGAACTGTTAGGCTGTCTGCTGACAAATTAATATAATCAGGAAATTGCAACTACATTTAACTTGTAAAACTTTTTACGTACGTTACATTGGTAAAAAAAAAGAAAAAAACTCAGTGATCCACTCAATGTGGCTGTGCAACTGAAAATAAATTCGTTTCTTACTTCGTGGTTGTCGATCTAGAACAGGGGTTCCCAAACTTATTTTGTCTACTGCCCACTTTGAGAGTAAATTATTTTTTAGCGCCCCCATTTTTTCACCTACTTAAAAACCACTATAACTTCAAATTATAGTTTTATTTGTTTGTTTGTGTCTACTTTCACTTCGAAACGGAGCGACATTGACACGATTTTTATTTTATATATTCAATAAAACAGGACAGATAATTATATGAACTACGCGGAGAGAAATATCGAACCGAGTTATATTAGTTGATGTTCACAAGTTGTAGTTGAGAGTCGAGTGCTCATGCAGTCGGTGTCTAAGAGGCATCCTAGCTAAATGAAATTACAAATCACCCCCTAAGCCTCTATACAACGCCCCCATTTTTTTCTGGGTCTCTTACCGCCCCCCTTTAGGCCTGCAGCGCCCACAAGGGGGCGTTATCGCCCACTTTGGGAAAGACTGATCTAGAACGACTTAGTTAGCGTAGGTAGGCTTTCGATATCTAATATTTATTATCAAGTTAAATTTTTGATCAAATATATGTTATAGCAGACAGGAGCATGCAACTATTTTTATTTACTTGTTTTAATCTACTGTAAAATTTCTTAATTTTTTGATAACTAAATATATTTTATTGTAATAAAAAAATTCTTTAAAGTCGTAAAACAACAGTCAAACAATTATTCTGTCAAAGTTTTTGTAAATATTAAGATCCGGCAATTACTTTGTATTCTTATATGCTTTATTGCTTATATTTATATTGCTTTTTTGTTTTTGCAATAAATTACCCCACTGCTATGGTCATCAGTGAACGTGCAGCTGTTATGGCGTTGCATGTGTTATTGGCACGGTAGCCACCTACCAAGTAGTCTGTCAGTCTGTCTGTCGACCTTAACATAAAAAAAAACCAAATTGGCTATTTTTGACAATATAATTTGAATATTTTCTAATAAATATGCACACAATATCCTTATAATAAAATACAAGCGAGGTTAAAGTATACACAACTTTTCAAATAGCGATACACAACTCTATACACATAAATTTATATTAGAAAATTTTTATTAGACACCTAATAATTTTTACAAGGTTTTTACAAGACCATTAATTAATTATTTAACAATAATATAAAAGAAGTCAAGGTGATTTACGCAAAACCAGTTGTTCTAGAAACCTTTGCGGCTGTTGATGATTCTTTGCTTTCTTATTTTGATGCTCGGAGATGTCGTTAAGAAGTTTCCTCGCAATTATCTTTAATACCGTGTAAGTTTTACTATTAAGATAATTGCAGAAGTCTCTTTTTACAAGTTGTTGGTTTCATTTACTTTAAAGCAAGTATAGGTATTATTTTGACGACACGTTTGGTCTAGTGGCTAGTAAACCTAGCTGTTAACCAAACGGTCGCGGGTTCGAATCCTGCTAGGGGCAAATGTTTATGTGTTAAAATTTTATTTGTACCTGAGTCATGGATGTTTTGTATTTATAATATGTATGTATTTACAAAAAAAAAGTAATCTATGTAGTATATCAACTGTCTATCCATAACACAAGCATTAGTGCTTTGGAACTAGATGGTGCTGTGTGGAATGTGTGAAGATATTTATTATTAAATGTTAATTTAAAATTTAAAATGCTTAATTTAAATTATAAAAAAATTAATAACATATTAAAATAAATTATTGTATAAAAAAGGATACTGTGAACTCTTTAATTCATATTAAAATAATAATTAAAACCTGTTAAGTATTTGGAAGTTCACTAAAAATTTGATTAATTTTTATATGTTTTATTTGTAGATATATATTTCAGTGTTTAAAGAATTTATATAAAAGAAAGTCGTGTTAATTCATTTATAACTCGAGAACGTCCATTTTTATGATGTTTGATTTCTTGAATTTTTCTTTAACCTGAATACCAGAATAATTATTGAAAAATCTGAAATATTCTGATATAACTGTAATGATAAAATGATAAAAATAAGTTTGAGTCTACAATGATTTATTATTATAATAATAATTCTATACATTTAAAAACGTTGACTATAATCAACGCACAGCAAAAATTTTATAAAATCCCTTTTAAAGTTTCCACATTCAATTATACATATAAAAAAGTAAATTTTAAAAATATTCATTTTAAGTTAAAGCAATATTTTTTAAAGTGTAATGAAATAGTATATAATTAGAATTATTAATAATCACAAATGATAAAACGAGATTAAACCTCAGTAGTTTTCAGTTTTATCATTTTACATGTTATTTTATATATTAGCCATTAAAATTGTTAAAATTATAAATAAATAAAAATAATAAAGTATAACCAACTATTAATAACGATTTATGCAATAGTGAGGGTCTATTGGATGATGCAATAAAAATAATTAAAACGATGCTACAAATAGAATGTTATCAAAGTGATAGGATCGTCTGAAGATTTATTAGCGGAAGCCTTGCTTCGAGCAATCACTATTAGGAAATGTCATAGATACCTAATTACAAATATAACGTTCACGATTTTTTATGTAAGAACTTTTTGAATTCATTCACACATTTTATTTTGACACAAGCAACACCAACCTTGGTGTTGCTTGTGTCCTTAGGCGACGGTAACCACCTACCATCAAGTGAGCCGCTAGCCTGTCTGCCACCTTTATATTATAAAAAAAAGTATAAAAAATTATTATAACTTAAGTTGAAACTTAAGTCTCAATCTTATACTTACTGCGAACATATTAATTAAAATCAACAACAAGCAGTTACGTAAATATTGTGAACTAGTTAGTACTTATCCATAAAACTGGTTTTCTAATAGCCACGTATTAAACGTAAAATTATATCAGATATAAGTAAAAATGTGAAGTATACATTTTGTACGATTGCACTTATAAATACAACTTTAAGGAAATGAAAAATTTATGTCTAACATTAAAAAATTGTTAAAAACATTAAATATTATGAAGTTATTGTAATTTTATGATCAATGAAAATAAGGCATTTATATGTCGAGAAATAATTAGGTACTTACAGAAACTATATATGAGTACAATTAAAAAAAAATTTATTATATATAATTATTATGTATAACTCCGACTTTTATTTTATAAGGATATATAAATAAAAAATCTTTCATACTGAAATGTCCCAGTGACTTCAGTATAAATATGCATAAATATGCGGTTAACATCGTTAAGAATTTATTCATTAATTGATGACTCGATTGCTACAAACTTATAACGTATATCGACGAACATAAATTTTATTGTCCTGTGCTAACATTTTAAAAAGGAAATTCATAAAATGTCATAAGTATCCGACTGTTCTTTAGTCAATGACTGCTAACTAGGTATTATTTAATTAAAAAGTTATTATAAACCACTGGGAGTTGTTAGTCTAATCTCATGGTTCATACAGGTCTCATGACAAGTTTATTTCTCTATAAACAAAATTAGCTTGATATCAAATAAAAGCTACTAGATATGAATTATAACTTATATTTTATTATGATACATAAATTACTGTAAAAGTTTTATCAAAATCCGTTCAGCAGTTTTTGCGTGAAAGAGTAAAACGTACCCACATATCTACAGTAAGATTGTTTCTTAGTTAAAATATAGAAATAAAAATGTTCAATGAAATTAATTCAAATTGCCAAGACAGCACTACCAATTTATTTAGACATTTAAAAAGTTAATGGTTTTATGATAATTATATGGAATGGTAATAAAAATTAACATTTAGTTTATATTTATTAATTCAAGGCAAATAGGACTACAGTGTACAAGAATTTGACGATCACACGACCTTCATCCTATGACATTTCGGTACTGGATTTCTCCCACGATATGTGCCATATATGTCGCTACCTGATTTAGTCTTCGATTTATGTCATTTTCATACGGACATGTGTGAGTCATAAGAATTAGATAACGTTTTGCATCATTGTTTTGACGTTGTACTAACACATTTCGAACTGTAATATAATTTATTTCATATCCCATCCTAATCAGTTATTCTGGTAACACTTAACTGTACTATGGTCGGCAACCCACTTGCAGCAACTTGTTGCTTGTGTTATAAGCGATGGTATCCACCTACAATGAAGTGACTCGTCAACCTATCCGGGGACTTTTACATAAAGTTATCCTTACATCCTCTCTAAGTGTCTTTTATAAGATCATAGGCTTCAACTTCGCTAAACGGTTGGATACTGGCTAAGGGCAAACCCACCTCTAATCATTGAGCTTTATTACTACGTAAATAAAGCTCAATGCCTCTAATAAAAAAAATACTTAATATAACGTTCATTTTGATTAGCAGTATCAGGGCACACTACGCTGCAGTCATACTTTGGTCATAATCAGTCATTATCAGCCCAACCGGCGGCGGTTAAACCTTCTCACAGAAAAATACAGTGAAAAAACAGCATAGGTGCTGTTGTGTTCTGATATCTGTCTCCTTCTGATATCTCAAACTTTATACTACTAAGGTCAGCATCACACTTGGGTCTTCTATGTGTTTATCTTACCCACCCATTTAAAGGTCTGTGAGAATTCATATGATAGAATTTTCAAAATGCTTTTTCCCGATCACAAGAATACGAATAGTACCTGTAATATTCTTTTCATGTCAGCGAAGACTTCAAATAGCAATTTGCAATAACAAGCAACAATCTGTAAAGCTTTTACAAAATTAGATGCTGAAGATTTATGACTGTATCGCACGTTTCTACGACAACCGCATTGGCGCGATTGCTAGATCTCACCACACAGTACTCGGAGTTATCAGTAAGGAATGTGAAATACTCACTCTTAAAGATATATTGTTAACTTTTAACACGTACACTTTAAAGAAAGTATTGAAAACGATTTTTTATGATAATTCGTGTAGGCTCCAAATGGCTTTCGGCTCAGTTTATGGTATCTGATTATCGTCTCCTATATGTACAAGCAATATCTACTAAGATGATTCAATTGCACTGTCGACCGAAAATAATAAAAATAAAAAATAGGCGTTATTCCTATGGGATCTGGCATAGGTAAAAAATGTATTTACACGTGAGTTTTCTCTGTTATGAAAATATTTATTAGTGATTTGTTTTGTTTGCATAGTTTTGTTAATAACTAAAATATTGGAGCATATCAAAAGCATAATGAGGAGACGCATTTATTTTTATATTAAATACAGACTACTTAATAACTACTTATTATTTGTTAAGAAGAATTCATAATATCTACTGTTTATAAAATATACTGTGACAATATCGAGGTGTTAGTAGTTCATAATCGTGGCAGTTGCAGGTCGTCGAGATGATATTACCACATGTTACAAGCAAATGCGGTTTGCATATTAATGCATCATTGCACAGATTTACCCCTTACTTTTTGAATTATTGTCTACATAACTAACTTTTCAACACGGACGAAGTCGCGGGCACCAGCTAGTATTATATAATTCCTTATTGTATTAATAAAATTATTGTATTATATATCGTATTGTAAGTAACAAACCACCAACATCAAAATATATTTAAAAACTTTAAAATCTTTATGTAAAAATCTTTATATATCTATTCGGGCGAATTGCCCATTAACTCAACACGATGCTTCGACGATGACCATTTGAAGTAGACTAAGTTGTAAATTTTTTAAAATGTCAAGGAATTAAGAAATACGAGCTTAGGTTCTTAATTACGATAAGATCAAATAATAAAAATCATAGCCGATGGCATTTGGAGCCGTCAAGTGCATTAGACAAATGCTAATTGCATAACAACTTTCAGTGTTCCAAAATATGAGACTCAAAAGACGATGTAACAAGTATTGCAATCACTTGTGCATTTAAAACAAACTATTGGTCAATCAATACATTATTATAACCGATGTAATTGTTTGATGAATAATAAAATATTAAATTTTCATATAAAAACAGTTTTTTTTGAGTCCATTGGATGACTGGTTAAGGCTCTTGCCTTTACACTCTGTTCTAGGGTTCCCTTTGGGTCAAACAGCAGGGTCAACTGTGGAAATAACTTTTCAAAGTTGAATCTGGTTTGAATCTGGAAAGAAGTTGGAGAGCACTAACCACCCCCTTACAGAAGACCGTATGGCAAGTAGAGTGACGGTCCACTCTACGTCGCCTATTAACTCAAGTAATCTTAAATGTGTTGCAATTTTTTTAAATATTATATATTATACAATTAAATAATGTAATCAATTAATATATAATATATATTTTATCTCATTATTTCTCTTTTTTAGAAAGAGAAAAATGAGGGTTCATAAATCAGCTAAGTAGTTGAACGAATATATTTCTAACTAATAGAAACGTTATTGTTAGTTTCGCCCACTTCCTCAACCTCTTCAAAGATAAAAGCTAAGGAAGAAGAAAGTTCACATTCTAAATGTATGCGTTATGTAACACTAGAAAAGGATATGTACTTATTTAAACTATTTTTATTTGTAATGCTGATCCCACGCATACTCTTAACTTAGATTGTGTCAACAAAAGATTCTCCACAATGATGTTCTTACAAATGATTGTCTATACATTTTCATTATATTTGTCTGCCTTGGGATAAGTAAGGAACATTAATTAAAAATATTATAGAGTTAAAAATATAGTTTGTGGATCGACAATTTTTTTTTATACTTATATGTATAAATAATAATAAATAATATAATAATATCTTCACACATTCCACACAGCACCATCTAGTTCCACACTAAGCAACTTAATGCTTGTATTATGGATACCAGACAGTTGATATAATACATAGATTACTTTTTTTTTGTAAATACATACATATTATAAATACAAACATCCATGACTCAGGTACAAAGATAAATGTTAACACATAAACATTTGCCCCTAGCGGGATTCGAACCCGCGACCGTTTGGTTAACAGCTAGGGTTACTAGCCACTAGACCAAACTTGTGAAGATATTATTAATAGAAGTAAGTGTGGTAATTATAGTGGGTTAAAAGCTTGACAACATCTCGATAAGCAGGCTTTATGAAAATATCAGGAAATTAATAAAATATCATATCTGCATGACATGTTTTTCACTTTAGACATGTACAATAAAATATGTATTTTTTTTACATTAAATGTTTATTCTTACTTGCATTCAATTGTTACTGTTTTTTTATTTGATAAAGTTTTTTTTCATACACGAAATACGAATATGAATGGATAGCAAATGAGTGCAAAAACACCTATTAAATTTGAAGGCTTTGTGTATTACATATTTTCACGGATACGAATCGAACAATGCTCTGAAAGGAGTTCTAATTTTTGAAGTTCCTAGTTGAAGAAGGGATCTCACTAACTTCTACAAGTTCGATTGATTTGTAATTTGGTGTACTGTTACTTGGTGGTATGTCCATGACATAGTAACCTTGACTTGATTCTACAGCATCAAGTAGTCTGCGAAATACCCAACTCTTCAGCAACTTAGAGCAGATGTAGCTTGTTGGGCTCATTGGAATGGTCTCAACAGAATGTTGGGAATTACTTTAGAAATTTTAATAACAACATTTAAGCCCTGTTTATCTTTCATTAAGCTCTGGTGTAGTTTATTTATAAGAACAACCTGTTATTTATTTAATTAATTTACAAAGAACAAAAAATATATAACAAGTAAAATTTTCTTTTTATCGCCATAAGTAGGTGTTTCTGTACGAGAAATGTTGTAGTTATTAGTTTTATTTTAATTTTAAAATTGATTTATAGTAATTAATTCACTTTAATAAAATTTGAATATAATTTATGTTTGATTGTACACTGACCAAATGAAACTCTGACGATTTGAAACTCTGACGAGTTGAAACTCTGACGAGTTGAAACTCTGACGAGTTGAAACTCTGACGAGTTGAAACTCTTGACGATTTGAAACTCTGACGAGTTGAAACTCTGATGATTTGAAACTGACGATATGGGACCAAATCGTGACAACGTTCAGCGACTCCGCCGTTAGGTTTTAGGTTTTAGTCGTTAGGTTTTATCCAGTAGGAGCCAGGCATAACCCCCTAGCCGACGACGGGTATCCATGAGGATAAAAAACACAAAAAAGGTGTGTTATATTACATTTGAAAATAGAAAGTAACATATTTATATACACTAATAAGATAATTAAGTCACGCCAGCTAAATAGGATAAATATAAATATATTTTGCCTTATACCTATTTGTTTTTTCCTGATAAATTTCAGACGAAGTCTGCATAATATTGTTACAAAATAATTGCTCCTCTCGCAATGAATTAATTATGCTATTAAAATAATCATACTGTCCAATATGATAATTATGCTGTGACAATTATGATCATATAATTTTATTTCCTCACGTAAGCGATTAAAAGCAGATTATTTCACTAGATATGTGTAAGTGATCAATTATACCCTTGGACTATATCAAATTTTCTCAGGTCAAATTATATCTTGTGTAAGGCAATTATAAGGTAGGTTCTGAACAAATTTTTAGTATTAAATTTAACATTACAATTTAATTGTTTAATTATTTATTTATCAAAAAGGCTTAGGACTTTCATTAATGAATATAACCTTAGACCTCATAATTCGCTAAAAACGCGCATTTTCTCGTCTATTTTATCGGACTAACTTTCAGGACGTTATAGACATGCTATACATATGTAACATATGTAGGTATATAAGTTACCTTAACTTTGAGAAACTCTGTAACTGGACTGGAAGGACTCTATTCCACAAACGCCACATTAATGGGTTATTCTATTGTTCAAACTTCTATACAATCTGTCATAGCAATCAATCATATTCAAACAGTCACCTAAAGTTAGGGGACACACATCTCCGGCCATTCACGGCAGTCACATTCCTAATCCTGCATGAACAGCCGCATGCGGCATGCAGACTGAAATAGTAGTTACTCTAGGTTGGTGAACACGAACGTAATAAGTTCTTCATTCAAATTTTCCGAGTTGATATAAAATCTCTGAAAACTATTTAAGGTTATTAACAATTATTAACAAAACAATAAATAAATAAAAAAACCTCGGTCAACAGATTAGTATTGCCTTACAACGAGGTAATGCAGCCAGCATGCTTGGGGCTTTATATTATATATAATGTGTAAATATATATAACTTAGGATTAGATTTTAGTTTAGTTTAGTTTAATTTAGGATTAATAATTGTATTTTTTCACATATTCATAATATTGAATTATTTTATATATAATAAATAATATTAATTAAAGCTATAACGATTTCTAAACTTCTTCTAACCGATTTCTAAACCAGCGTCAAAGTTACGCCAGTGTATGCGTTTTGTTGAAATATTAATTAATACAATTTCCCAATCAGAGACTTAGGAGGTCATCTCTTCTATACACAGTTCTGTAGAACAATGACGTTCCAAAATTAAATATTGGTGATAAGTAAGAATATGTTACTTCACTTGTATTGTAACGATACAAAAGATGTTATACGTTTGACCCACATGCTATTATGTATAAAATCGCATACAATGTATCTAGACCGGTCTAGACATTATTATGTAATCGTCCATAAATAACATTCGAATGCTAATGATGGCAATTTCAAAACTTTAAACAAAACTGACATTGCATTGGTGATATTATCTATTTATTCGCTATTGGTTAGATTATGGTGCTCTTGCGCAACATATTACTATGTTACTAATATTATTACATCTCAAACATCCTTATACAAAATTTATATTTATGAATATCTAAAATATTATTTATTAAGCAATCGGCCTTCTTGGCGGCCTCCTTGGCGGCAATAACCACAGCAATAGGCAATAATTTTTTTCACGTAATTTGTACGGTGAAATTTGATTTTATCCAATTTTTATGCTGTTTTAAAAGAATATTTACGGGAAATAAAATATATATTTTTATTATTGTAATACATTTTTCGATATATATTTTTTACAATTTAGTTTAATATAGACACATATATATGTAAATATTAATATTATTTATAAGCCCATTAAAAAAAAACAACTGAATTTTCTCGAATTCCAGCAATGGCCAAATCAATAAAATTAAGTAAGTAAAATAAAATAAATAAATGAATTTTACTTACTTCAATAAAACACAATTATAAATTGTTTAAACCACTTAAATTTTCGGCTCAGGCACTACTTCAGTGCCTTTGAAGAAGCAAGACTAAATGAAAATACTGAAACGTATTATGAAGAAGGCTGTGAGGACTAATATATAAAAATATATTAGTCCGCATAAAATTTGACTGTATTTAATTTTATTTCTTAATTAAATTTAAAAAAATAATTTTAACAAGTACAATAACAAAGTAAAAATAGCTTTTTATTTATATGTACACTTGTCTATTTTAGAAAATCAACGTGGCCAATAATACACTGTATTGTACTAAAAAAATTATACCAACAGATCATAAGATACCATCAGATATTGTAGTAAAAATTGTGTTTTCTGCATCCATGGTTATAAATATTTAAAATGTGACTTATTACTTCAATAATTATATTTAATAACAGCACCAGCTGTAAACTAACAAGTCCGCATTAGTCATAATGGCGACTGTTTATATGTGCAAGGTCCCTTTCTTCTGCGAAACAGAACCTTGGACCCGTTGTTAACACTGCTAATACGAAATTATTAAATCTTGTTCCAACTCAATCCGTAGAACTTGTTTTAGTTCATTTTATTAATAGAAGTACATAACAAAATATTCTATTAACTTTTGTCCTAAGATTTCTATTATTTTTCGAGATAGCTTCATATTTACGTTTTCATATCATAGTAGTATAGATATTTTTTAAAAATAAACTTAATCTCTTCTCAAAGCATGACTTACATATTAAGAAAAAATTATCTTAAATTTTATTTTGAGATCACTTGGACAAATGAATGAATATTTTTTGTTTAAAAAATCTAACGTAGTATTTATTTTCATTTACATAAAAAAGAACACTGACATAGATATGTATTGTAGATTTAAAAATTCTTAGTGGGTAATTGTTTTTTCTTTCACTTCGTGGGAGAAAATAAGTCAACGAGAATGAATTATTTTCAGTAACATTAACACGTCATTTTGTAAACTAAAAATACTGTTCAATCGAAAATTTCTTAAAATCTAAAAATACTGATCATGAAAATCTAATCGGTAAGTGAAGAAATATGTCTGTTGAACGTCGTTGCTCAAATTAACGAAAAATTTCGTACTGGATGTTGTATAGTTAAACTTATACCTACACTAAAAATGATTACAAATCGAAATTTCTAAATTTTAAGTGAAATTTATCTGTGAATTTCACCGGTTGTTATAGATATTAAAAAAATAATTGGTTTAAAAAATAAAAAATAAAGTTTAAATAAATATGTGATTCAAAATTATTGTCAAAAAATTACAAAAGCAATATGTCTACATTGGCAAGGTTTCAGCATATACTTTCGTTGTTCACGTCAACCTTGAACCCATTGTGTTGTGGCACAAACGACAAGAGATAAAGAAACTGGTTTCTAAACGCTTCTTCATAAATATCCATTTAACACGTGTAAAAGACTTCTGTTCATAATTCTATTTACTCAACTATTTGTAATTGTTGTCTTTTAGGACGTCTTTAAATGTGTATAGAAATTATGTCCCTAATATTTGTTTGCAAATTGTTTGAATAATTATACGAGCATATATCAGCACTTAAAGTTCATTGAAATATTAATATCAAATATTGAACTTTTGATAAAATTTACATTTAATTTGTTATTCTACGACCTTAACATTGTTTTAATTTTTTAAAATTATTTTTGTTTATGTTTAAGAAAGATATTATTATTTAGCGATTATTGGTTTGCATACTAGACTTTTTAATAATTATGTTGTTAGTACGTCTAGAATGAAAAGTAACATACTTTTATCGCCGAGTCTATAAATAGAGAAAGAAATAAATTATATATTAATAGTATGTTCTTTTATGTGAGTGAAATGAACGGACTCTTAACACTTTTTATTTTTAAGTATTTTACGCTATCACCTTTAACTTGTGTCTTAAATGCATCCGCAAACTTATTGCACCGCACGAAGAAAGCCAACTGGTTTGGTACGAAAGCGATCTGTAACTGGTCCACTTTCGCCCGCATTCTGTCGGGATATTATTTAAAAAAATGTAAAAATCATTGCTTTTATATCTATAGATTGAGATATATTAGAATTTAACTGACAAACATAAATAAATATGGTAGCAATACACCGGTTTCTTGTGGTCTGCGTTATTATAATGAATTTTTTCACAAGTGTGACATTGACATTTTTATGTCAATGTGTGGCTGTATACAGTGTACAGTGTACGTAGTAATTCATGAATATATTTTTCTTGTTTTCTTATTCTGGCATTATTGAATTTTTTCTCTTTTGTTCATTGCTGTTTTTCTTTTATTGACTTGATTTCATTTTGTGTTATAGATTGATTGATTTATAATAATGTGTAAGTTGTTCTTGATATTTTTGATTTCATTAATATTTGTTGATTAATTTATAATATAATAGGTATAATTTAATTAATCTCCAATAATGTTGTGCTTTCTTATAATTTAAATTCATACTTGTAACGTTCCTTTCTGTAAGTGTTTGTATGTTGTGATTAAATGTCTTTAGTTGGTAAACGTTTTAAAATAAATAAATAAATTAATAATTAAATAAACATACGCTTTCAATTATTGAAGTCAATGAGAAAACAAATCGTTGTGAATAAAGGGTTATTTTCACCTTAATTTGTGATAGAGATATAGATAGTCTATAGTTCTGTGCAACATCAGGTGTAGATCTAGTGTAGGTAGTAAATATGATTTTATTTATATGACAATCACAAATTAATTTCCGTTTTGTGGTTGCATCACTTTTTTAACGGATAAACAAAACTTTGCTTAGCAATTTCACATAATAGGGTAATATAATAATAATTCTATTGCCCGTGCGTAACCGAATTGGTGTCAAATGTCAACTATGCCATAACCGTGAATTGTTTTAATAATACATAATAAAATATAATAATAAACCTTGACTATACAGGCGTGTCCACAAATTTAATAACTAAATTAAATTCATCAATGTTGCTCAAACCAAATTCCAAAAGATTTCTTCATCAAGAAATCGCCAATACTTTTTAGCGATTTCTTGATAAATAGAAAATTAGTATAAGCATGTGTGCAAGTTATATTAATATTCATACACTTTATCATTTAACCGATCTGGGTAGGAAGTGCACTCCCGTATTTTTGGAATTCTGGACACACAATATACGACGGTAATTTGGAAACATTGAGTTTTTTGGGGTAATATTTGTGTTAAAATCGACAGACAGGCTGACGGTCCTCGACTACCGTCGTCTAACACAAGCAACCCCAAAGAAATTGCGATTACGCTACTGACCAAAAGTGGCATTAAGGAAAAGGGCGTCAACACATTTGGAGTATATGTAACTTTACTGGTTGTAGTCATGTCCAATATAAAATAATCTTCACACTTTCATCGAATCTAGGTAATATAGCTCTTGTTGAAAATATCAGTAAGGTTTCACGGGAAATGTAGTTGATTAAAGGGAAAGTATTGATAACACTATATATAACGGATGTGCTATTTTATCATAGACAGGTATGAAAGTTTATACTTGCGAGGCAGACATTAATACAGAGGACAGTTTTCACACATTTTCGTGCTATTATAATATTAATTTAAGACTTAGATTAACTGACTAATTTACTTCTGTCCACTGAATCTTTTCCTTTGTCATCTTTCCTATTTAATAAATACACTTAGGGCCAGTTTTATAACGATCCGTTAGTTAAATTTTATATCAAATAGACGAAAAAAAGATCTAATAGTATAATATAATGTATTATAAACAACTGTTCGTTAGTCAACAGTATAATTTGACAGCTAGCGTTTACTGCCTCTTTACTGACTATGATAAGGTCGGTTTATCTTACGTATCGTTTATTTTGTTATTTATGTAAATAAATGTGTTTGTGGCGCGACACTTGACAGTTCTTGACAGACTACAACGAAACCATCGACAATATTCATAAACTTCGGCGTATTTTTACGGGCAGCTACCGAATGTTTAATTTCTTTTATAGAACCACCGTCAGTAAACGTTATTGACAGACCGTTAACCGTTCGGTTACTAGCACTGTAACGAACGGGAAAAAGGTATGTCGTTTATAAAACTGGCCCTTAATATTATGAATACAGAGTTAACACACTTAATATTTTATAAATTTGTTCAAATATTTAATGCATTTATTTGAAAATTCCTTCTTTACCTATTTGAAAGGTATGTACTTTATTTCATATGAATCTTAGCTTTTTTTATTTGCACTAAGCTCCTCAATCATCAGTAGTAAGTGAGAAAGCGTTACAAGTAATTTATGTATGAGATTTATCACAAATGATTAATGCCGGAAAGTATGAAGGGAGAAAAAATGAACAAAATACTTTTAAATTTTACCTATGTATTAAAATGAGACACCAGATTTATTTGGTAAAAGCTGAATTTTATCAAATGTGGCATGAAATGCAATATGTATAAGACTGTAGTTATAAATGAGATTGACTTATAAACGTAATTACGAAAGACAAAAATGACAATTCATGTTTGCTTAATGATTGTAAAAAAAGTGTTTACATATTACTACTCTGGTTCACTCATAATTAGAGCAGGGTTCTGATTGACTAGCTTTACATCCCTCTGTAACTTTCCGCTCGGATTATCCTTGAACTCGCTTTCGGTTATCGGCCGACATTACAGCACTTGCACTTTGGAACCTCAATTATGTCCATAACTGAGGTCCCAAAGTGCAAGTGCAAAGGACCCATTGCGGGGTTTTATTGTCGTGTGATGTAATTACAAATTTTTAATTGAAGGAAAACATTTATGATATTAAGATTTCCGTACAAGCTTTATGTGGAGACGTCAGTTCTAATGAATATTTATTATTTGTTTGGAGAATTTTTTTTCTTAATTAATTTTTTTATTAATTAAGTGTCAGTGTCGCTCAGCTTGCTACCTACCTAACAAGATCGACAGGCAACAATATTCTGTAGCAAAAGAAAGCGTGTATTCTTGTGCTGTTTAAGCCTATGGTACAGCTACAGACGTTTGTACCAACAACTCAACTTGTAGTATTAACTGTTACTGTGGCAGGGTTGGCGAGCTGGAGACGAGAGATTGAGACTTCGGATATCTTCTAGACTTTATTTAATTTAGTACAATGTTAAATAATATTATACGTGACGGACACACGACATACATTCTAGATCGAGCCATAGGCAAGAGAGTGTTGCCCGCTCAGCAGTGATGTATTAGTCTATACCTAACATCTTCCCTTTTTATAAAAGAAAATAAAAATAAATGTAAGTACAAAATTGGCTCAAGACTTATGCCGGTCACTCACATTCGCGCGAATACGCGAACCCACAAGTGTAGGACGACATTTGCAAATGACTATGCGAAGTTTTTGCTACATTCGCGCTTTTCCGTGCAGTGTCGGTTCCTTCACGTTCCTTCACATGCGTGCAAAGATTCGTACAATGTAAGAATGTTTGCACGCATGTCAGTGACCGGGGTTATATCTAATACTAGGCTTACACAGTGTGAACGCAGCTATATTAAATGACAGTGACAGACATCGAGCTCAGGTAAGTATCAAATGTCAAATATCTAGTTGTCAAGTGACACATGTCAAATTAACAAATTAATTGCTAAAGTACAAATAACAAACATTTGCTGTTTAGGTTAATTAATTATACATTCATTCCTCTTTCAAAATAAACAAATGACTATTTTTAGAATCAACAATTTTTTTATAGCATAAGACGTTGTTAAAAGTCTGTTTGCAACTCGGCATAACGCTTGGGCTGTTTAATTTCGCGTCCATAACGTGTAGTGACTGTAGACTGTTTATCTTCTGAAATTTTGTCTTGTGTACTAATTTGTGTTTTTGTTTCAGGTGTGTCAGTAATGGAAGTGAATGGTTTCAGTATGTGTTCCCGATTCCGTCGAAAAGTACCTTGAGGAGATGTGATGATGTAGCTACGTGGATGTGAATCTATCTCTGAAACAATGCCTGGGATCCAAGTGCCATGTGTCTTGTGTTTAAAATAAATTTTATCGCCTTCATTCAGAGGTGACAAGTGTTTTGTATTTTTATTATAATAAAGTGAAGTTTTCAAATTGTGTTTTTCAATATTTTCCTTTAAACTTTTAATATCTACAGTTTGAGATGAAAGTGAGAGGTCTGTAATAGGTAGTTTAGTGCGTACCTGTCTTGACATACACAGTTGTGACGGGGAATAGCCAGTCTTTTTTGGAGTATTCCTATATGTTAACAAAGCTAAATAAGGATCGGTATTGTCCGACTTACATTTCTTTAACATGTTCTTGATAGTGGCAATGGCTCTTTCTACCATTCCATTTGATCTACTTAGATATGGGCTTGATGTAGTATGTTTAATTTCCCATGATAATGTAAATTCTTTAAATTCTTTACTATTAAAGGGGGGACCATTGTCAGAATTAATTACTTCTGGAATTCCATGACGCGCGAAGATTGATTTTAAGTTAGTAATAATTGTTTTTGAAGTAGAATCTGGATTAAGTAAGGCTAATTCTATGTACTTCGAATAATAATCGATGACAATTAAATATTTAAGACGGTCTATTTCAAATATATCTATTCCTACTTTACTGAATGGTATTAATTTATATTCATGATGAAGCAATGGTTGCTTGGAATTATTTCTGCGGAAAGTAAGACAAATATGACAATGATTTATGTAATTTTCAATATCATTGTTCATTTGAGGCCAAAATACTGTTGTTTTTGCTAAACGAATGCAACTATTAATGCCTTGGTGACCTGCATGTACCAATTTTAATATATATTCTCTCATATTTTCCGGAATGATAATGTTATTACCTTTAAATAGTATGTTATTGACCACATGTAGTTCATTCTTTAATAAGAAATATGGTCTGACTGACTGACTGACAGATCTTTTATGTTCAGGCCAACCATTTAAACAATATGTTAAAACTTTACTTAATATTGGATCTTGTTTAGTATTTTCCTGAATTTCTAATAACTTTTCTTTACTCACTGATAGACTTGAGAACATAAGGTTGATGTGAAGGTCGAGATGTTCCTCCAAATCAGTGAGAGTGCCTTCAGGAAGAGCTGCTCGTGAAAGTGTATCTGCGATGTACAGATATCGTCCGGGTTTGTATACTACATTGAGATCATAGGGCTGTAATCTCAACATTATTCTTTGCAACCTGGGTGGAATGTCAAAAAGTGCTTTTTTGAATAGAGTAATAAGAGGCTTGTGGTCAGTTTGTACAGTTGTTCTTCTTCCATAAATGTATTGGTGAAATTTAGTGCAACCGAACAAAACTGCTAACAATTCTTTCTCAATTTGTGAATATCTTTGTTGACAATTTGAAAGGGAAGCTGATGCATATGCTATGGGCTGATTTGTATGCAAAATCACTGCTCCTAGAGCGTCTTTGGAAGCATCAACTGATAATGTAAGATCTTTTTTTGGATCATAATAAGTGAGTACTGGAGTTGAGCTAATCAGTTTCTTGACATTAATGAATTCTGATTCATGTTTATGTGTCCATACCCATTCATTTTTATTACTCAGTAGTTGTCTGAGATGCGAAATCTCTTGTGACAGATTCTTAATAAAAGGACTTAAGTAATTAACCATGCCTAGGAATCTTTGAAGTTCTGTTATATTAGTAGGATTGGGCATGTTTTGTATTGCCTCAACCTTAGATGTGTCGACTTGAACACCATCTTTACTAAATATATGACCTAAATATTTTACTTGCGATGAACAAATTACTGACTTGTCATTGTTAAATTTTAAGTTTATTGACCGTGCTTTGTCTATGACTTTTTGTAGTATTTCATTGTGTTCATTTATATCTTTACTAAATATAAGAAAATCGTCCATCATTATTTTCACACCTTTAATGTCTCTAAAATGTTTAATCATCTCACTATGAAAAATTTCTGGTGCTGAACTTATGCCAAAGGGTAAGCGTGTAAATCTGTACCTCCCAAATGGAGTAATGAATGTACACAGCTTGGAGGAATTCTCTGTTAATCTCAGAGCCCAAAAACCCTTGTTAGCGTCTAAAGTTGTGAAGTACCTTGACCCGGAGAGATCGGATTTGATTTCATCTATAGTAGGAAATTGAAAATGTGGTCTCATGATCGCATCGTTGAGTTTACGAGGATCAATGCAAAGTCTTATTTTACCATCTTTTTTTGTAGTTAAAACTATTGGACTTACCCAGTCAGTGGGTTCCTTGACTCTTCGTATGATGTCCTGTTTTTCCAGCTCTGCAAGTTCTTTCTTGAGAGGCTCCCTGAGTTGAAAAGGGATTCGTCTGCAGGATGCGACGACTGGAGTGGCATCTGGCTTGAGTTTTAACTCTACTTCGAGGTCTTTGATACACCCTATTCCATTTACTAAATCATGTGGAAGTTGAGGAATGAAGTCTACTTTGTGAACAAGCTTAATTAACTTCAGTGTTTTGCAAGTGTCCCTTCCTATAATATTTTTACACTTTAGGTCGACTATGTGGAAGTTTACAGTAATGTTGTTATTTTTATGCCTAATTTGTATGTTGCATTGGCCTGTAGTTGGTATTATTTCACCACTGAAAGATGATAGCCTGTGATTACTTTTTTGTATGATGTCTGGTGACAGTTGAAGTGTATGGAAGGTTTGTGCTGATAGTATATTTGTGTCTGCCCCTGTATCTAACACAAAGTCAATATTCTGATTGTTTATAGTTAATTTAGTTGTCCAAGGCTGTTGATCGCCTGAATTAACACAAAATATAGTGCCTACAAAGAGGTTGTTAACATTGTCTGAGTTACTGTCACTGGCATTTGACTCTATAGACTTAGACCTAATAAATTTTACAGACTTACAAACTACAGCAAAATGATTATATTTGCCGCATTTCTTGCACTGAACTCCCTTCGCTGGGCATCTATATCTATGTACCTGACCGCACCGGTGACAGACGTTTGATGCTATTGATGGCTTCATTGGACGACGTGAAGACGATCTTGTCCGAGACTTGTCTTGCCGTTGTCGATGTCTTGTTCTAGAGACCTGTCCAATTAATGCTGGTTCTTCTAGGGTCTTGGCTTGTGCCCGCGTGGCTTCCACGTTCTTGGCTAATTGAATGGCTTGGTCGAGTGTGTCCGGCTTATCCGTGAGAATTCTTTCTTTGATGTAATGGTTGTTTGAATTTAAATTCCATGAGAAGATGTCTCGTAGGATGCTGTCTTCCAATTTTTCAAACTCGCATTGTTTTGCTATATTACGTAGATCGGTCGTGTAGTCTTCTATGCTCTCGTCGAGGCCTTGACGTCTATTGAAGAGTTTATGACGTTCCATTGTCGTGTTGATTTGAGGTAGAAAATGTTTGCTGAATTTTTCTGTTAATGTATTTAGACTGACCGTGTCGATATCCACGTTGAAAGAGTAGAAAATTCTCAGCGCATCTGGCCCAATGTAATGTAGCAATATGGCGACTTTTCGCATGTCCGTCTCGCTTTCGAGGTTATTTGCACGAAGATATATTTTAAACTGAGTCAGCCAGTTTTTCCACTGTAATGGCATATTTGTAGATTTCAGATCCAACGCTGGTAATTGAGTGGTAATTGTCTTCGACCTTTGTCTTTCTTCGGCCATTTTGTTCGAGTTCGGACTTCGTCGTTGAGAAAATTAATTATGTTTCTTGAATTTATTTTTGACTTCTGACACCATGTGGCAGGGTTGGCGAGCTGGAGACGAGAGATTGAGACTTCGGATATCTTCTAGACTTTATTTAATTTAGTACAATGTTAAATAATATTATACGTGACGGACACACGACATACATTCTAGATCGAGCCATAGGCAAGAGAGTGTTGCCCGCTCAGCAGTGATGTATTAGTCTATACCTAACAGTTACTACAATAATTTGACGAATAGTTTTATAATACAATATAAAAAATAATAATTTTACAATATGATATGCTCAATATTTTGTTGTCTTACAATACTAAGAAATATTATGTTATACATATTTACATATAATATTTCTTATACAAATACTAAGAAATATTATGTTATTCCTAATTTTATAGTCACATTACCAGCTAGACTTAGCAAGTAATTTGTCTTTTTATTAAATATCTATTACAATAGGACGAAAAAACTGTAATAGCAAGCATATAAAATGAATTACAGCAAAAAGAAAAATAAAAAATTAGTCAAACAAAGTGCAGTGATTAATCAACTGCGAACAAGAACAAAGGTTCAATCTGTATCGGCGCACGCGCAACAAGGCGGGGGTGAAAGGCTCGCAACCAGAGCAAGGTAGGGTTACCATAAATTGATGACAATTATTAATCTTTAAGTTACAATCATGTAACTGACCCATATTTTAATACAGTATATGAATAATAATTATATTCAAATGTATTTCGAATCAGATTTATATTTACTTACATATTATTTTAACAATTTATATAAAAATTAAAAATTAATTAAATTAAAATTTAAAATGACAATAACCTTTGAAAAGTATAATAACTAAATTAAAATAAGTATGTAAAATGATTACTGCGGAAACTAACTTTTAAAGCGACTTATTAGAAATAACATTAGCAAAAATTATTAACTAAGACAAAGACAAACACGAAATGACAGCTTACATGTCATTCCGTGTTATGAATCATATGGAGATTTGATAGCCTAGTGATAGACAAGCAATCTTAGAAGAAACGTAAAGGGTCTACTCAAGTAGGTAAGGGACTGCGCCCAACAGTGGGAATCAGTATATACGCCATTAATTTAGGCTGAATACACATTCACTTATTTTTGTAATTATGTTCCCACAAAATGTGTGGTCACCTTAGTGCGCAACTGTCATTGGGTTTACCCGAGCCAGTTTGCCGTTACGATATGGCAAACGTTATTACTTACAAACAAACATTGAATAAAGTGTACCAACCAACACTGGCTTTGATAATGTTTTGTCATTTAGTATAAAATAATCATTGAGGTTCTCGTAAATTTAATAATTACCTTGATCATACGTTCAAAAACTTTATGATAACTATATGGTATTCAAAATAAAATGGCATTTAGGTAGGAAATCATCCACTTTAGTTTGTTTTTTGTGTGTTTACGTTACTTATAAAATTTTATAAACAATACCAATCAATATATACAGAAATAATATGAGAAAAATTTCAGACTTTGATATGTGAGGTATTTAAAAGTACACGTAGGCAGAATAACCTTAAGTTTACAATTAAACCTAGACACAAATCCGCCCAACTGGCCGGTCACCTCATTTATTTCAAGTGAGAGGTATTTCGCATACGAATAATTCAGTTAACGTAGGTACGACGTATTTAGGTCCACATGAAACACGTGTGTGCTTATTGTAACTTACAAGTATATGGAACTGTCATACATTTTATCTGAACAACTCTATATAAGCAAGTAATTTATAAAGATAAGCCATAAACCTACTAATATTATATTATATGTTGTTATAATATTAGTACTAGTAGGTTGCATGTTTGTTACTCTTTCCACTCAAAAACTACTGAACAGATTTCACTTATACGTAATTAATGAAATTTAAATTAATTGAGTTTAGACATCATTAAAACAGACGTAATATAAGACAAAAACTAGTAAAGAATTACTAGCTGACCCCGCAAACGTTGTTTTGCAAAAATAAATATATTCATTCGGGTTAAAAAAAATAGTTAAATTTCAAAAAATCGATCGAGCCGTTTCGGAGGGGTTTTATTACAAACACTGACATTTTATATACATATAAGATTTAAATATAAATAACTAGCTGTTGCACGTGACTTCGTTCGCGTAACTTTATAAAATACTAGTTGACCCGGCAAACGTTGTTTTGCCATATAAAAAAATATCACTTAGGGGCATGGAAAATAGATGTTGGCCGATTCTCAGACCTACCCGATAAGCACACAAAATTTCATCAAATTCGGTCCAGCCGTTTCGGAGGAGTTTGGCAACAAACACCGCGACACGAGAATTTTATATATTAGATATATGTAACTTATGTTACTCGCTGGCAATGTAGATTTCTATAGGTGAAATAATTTTTTGAATCGGTCCAGTAGTTTTTGATTTATTCATTACAAACATACAAAAATACAAAACTTTTCTCTTTATAATGTAAGTATAGACTAAAAATAAATATATTATTAATTGGAAGACCTTTGAGAACGAAATATTATATTATATATATAGCTTCACTTAAAAAAGTGATATACTTATAACATAGTTGAAAAATGTACGGGCGGAAGGACAACAAAGATATAAAATAAAATAAAAACACAATCAGAAACACAACAGACATTTATAAAAAACTAACTGGTGCCAACGACTTCGTCCGCGTTGAAAAATATTAAGTAGCCTATCCTGTGTCCCGTACGTCCAAATGTTTAGCTACCAAGTTTCATGAAAATCAGTTAATTCGTTTCAGAATTATGGAGAAACATACATACATACATACAGAAAAAAATTCTAAAAATCGTCAATTTAGTTTCAGTACCATGTATAGAGCCTATAAACCCGATATCTCTGAAAACAAAGTAACTTACTCCATGACCGACCCTTACAGATTTATTATTAGTATTGATATAAAGAAAAATATCCATCGCTTTCTATAAATAAAGGTTATTAGAAAATATCATTTATATTTTTCTAACAATGACCTCGAAATAGTTGTGAACATATTTAAAGAAAGGCTTCGGTCACGATGAAATCGCTGGCGTCTTTCGGCGGCACGACTTCGCGACATAAGTAAGTGACAAATTATTTTATATTGTTAGGCCTAGTTCATGTTGGACGAAGTTACGTTTTACGTAATACTAGCTAAAAAATAAAAAAATATAAAATAAGACAAGGCTACATATATGATAACGCCTTTTCTTTTACATAATATACATAATATAACGACTTTTCAAAATTTAATGATGTCGTGATGAGTAGTTAAGGCGTGAAAAAGTAATAGACAGATACACTGACAGATCAACGGAGTTACTTTCATTTATTTATAATATTTATGAATATTGAATATATTGATATTAAGATTCAATATCAATGAATACTGATACTGAATAGCAAACTGACTACTAGGTAGGTAAATTGGATTAATTAAAATTTAGAATTAATTAATAATTTGATATTTTATTGATCTTAAAATTTTACTTAAGCGGATTTAAAACACCTATAGCTTTGTTTATATTAAATTAATAGGCGACGACCTATCATCAAGGGAACCGCAAGCCTGTCTGAGGACCTTTAATTATAATAAAAATTATAACTGATTCCGTGAATAAATAAATAAACAAGTAAATATTAAATTTAGGTGTCTACTCAGAGCCTAAGTGAAGCAAGGTCAACAATCAGAGTGCAACTTGGGCCTTTGTTGTTTGTCAAGAATTTAAGGCGAGTAAAGCTTATACGTCGTTATAGCAATAGTGTTAATGATAAGAATTTACAGTTTAATAGTGACAGTACACTGGGCTCCGTTGCATAGAGGTGCATTAGGAGAGTACCTATAGAACCCCTCATAGAAGACTGTCAGTTTGTCTGTTAATCTTTATCATAAAAAATAAGACAATTGTCATTATAGACCATAGTAAAAAATCTATGCAATAATGTAATATAAACTGAAAACAATATTAATAAGGTTTATTATGCTCAACAACGATTTCATATCATAAAACTATTTCGAGTACATATCAATCAATACTAATAATAAATCTGTAAGGGTCGGTCATGGAGTAAGTTACTTTGTTTTCAGAGATATCGTGTTTATAGGCTCTATACATGATACTGAAACTAAATTGACGATTTTTAGATTTTTTTTTCTGTATGTATGTATGTTCCTCCATAACTCTGAAACGAATTAACTGATTTTCATGAAACTTGGTAGATAAACATTTGGGCGTACGGGACACAGGATAGGCTGCATAATATTTTTAACGCGGACGAAGTCGTGGGCACCAGCTAGTTATAAAATAAAGTGGCTGTCCTTACTGTCCGTGTCTGCTAAGTTCTTCTAAATCACCTAATTGATTTTGATACAGTTATCATCAATGAAAAGAGCGATTAACGAGGAATGTTTGTTTAGGTATATCTATAATTTGCAGAAAAAAATGCATCCATGTGAAGCCGGGAATAATGAAATAAATATGATGTTAATGTATATGCTAATGGATTTTATTTAATACACAAGTTCTAAATACTAATACTTGATGCAATATCTGATTTCGTGTTCAGTTACGTTAATCCAAAACTGCAATACAATTAGACTTGTGTTTATTCAATGTTTGCATAATATTTATGCTTTAAATTACATATTTTGTCGCCAGATGAGGCATGAACTCTAAATGTAGTGTGGCCATAAAGTTAGCGCTAAAATAATATATTTATTAATAAAATAATACAGGGCTTTCTAAATTTATTATTAATAAAAGATTTAACTATTAAAGTATTAATATAATTTGGAGGTTTCCAAGGAGTAAATACGAAATTTATTTAGAATATAATGGAATAGAATAGAATAGAATAGAATAGAATGTCTCGCGGATTTCTTAAATTTGTGAATGATGAGATGATAAAATGTTTTAGAATAATTGAGTATGTATTAGAATTTATTTAAATATCTGTAGCATAGACACCAAGTCTCGCAGTAAATAAATTTCATCAAATTTCATCCAAATCTGTTCAGCCATTTTTGTGTGATTGAGTAACAAACACCTAAACAAACATACAAACTTTCGCATTTAATTATGTGTAACTATTAGGATATGCGAATAAAACTATACATCATTTTAATTCTCCCTGTTATTAAAAAAATACTATATCTTTGAATTCTGATTTATTAAGACTCCGCTGAGGTACTAAACTAGAAAATATGTCACCCTTATTTCAAGATATTATATCGCTGCTTAAAT
This sequence comes from Synanthedon andrenaeformis, assembly GCA_936446665.2. Classification (NCBI taxonomy): domain Eukaryota; kingdom Metazoa; phylum Arthropoda; class Insecta; order Lepidoptera; family Sesiidae; genus Synanthedon; species Synanthedon andrenaeformis. The sequence goes on along the minus strand of OW387781.2, from coordinate 1,711,550 downwards.
TCAAAAGTAACATAAATCAAAATTACACTTTTTTACGGGAGAGCTAATCGAAACAAATTAAATTAAAATTGGTATTTTTTTTCTTATTAGATATTTATCAAATATATGCATATTATACATCGTTAGAAGCGTATTTTTAAGTAGCGTTAAATGTTTTAAGTACTTTTATAATAAACTGAATACTAGAGGAGATATAAGCATATAATTTACTTTTAAATATAAAAAAAAATATCAAAATATATTTAATTTGGAATAAAACAACCATAAGTTTTTTGCAACATACAATATGGAGGATTGTGATTGTATTTTTGCAATAAAACATTTTTGGAATTTTTTGATTTGTGGTACTTTAGAATTTAGGCAGCGATATGTAAGTCACATGCTACATACTTGTAGATAATTAATGAAATCAATAACCATTGATGCTTTCACTAATTAACAATACAAATTGATGTTTTAATTGTATAGTTTATTTGAACAACTTATTAAAAAATATATTTGTAAAATTTCGAATAAGCGTTTCGTGGCCCCACCCAATACACTAGCTCAAGTTATGTGAGCTTCGAAACAACAAAATCGCTTTGTCGAAATGCACTGACGTGTGAAATTGGCGAACACGAGCACTGTACAAACAGCTTGAAAAAGAATGATTAATGACCGCTTTTGTTCAGTATACTGAAGGCTAGATGTTACGATAAGCCCGTGCCTTACTTTGTTCATATATTTGTTTGCTTTCCTTAAACATATTAGAAAATTATCTCCTTTAGTAGTAGCTTCGTTCTGGGTATGAGATTTTTTTAGTATTAATCTGCGGGTGAAAATCTCGTCTAATGCACCAATGACCTTGTCTCTACCATGGGTATCCCCATTGGAACTTAATTATACACAATATGTGGATTTATCATGATAACCTACTCTCAGTAAGTTTCGTGCAGTAAGTTCCGTTATATTTACCTTTGTTACATGTTAGTTACATGTTAATCTACTTTATAATAATGTTAATGAATATTAATTGATAAAAACTAAATAAAATTTCGAGAAATCGGAATAACTCAATATTTTTCTATTAAGTACCTATATTAAAAATATAAAGAAGTTAAGAAAAAACAAAAAAGTATCTATTAACAAATTAAATAATGTTGTTAATTAATATTTTAATGACTAGTGTGTTTTTTCGAAAATTTCGAATATATATGTACAAAATATTTTTAGAATAAAAACAAAGAGCCTTCCATTTTTTTATTAATGTTTTGAATAATTTATTTTCGAGAGTGGCTTCAAATGACTTCAAAAATAATGAGATGAAATTTTTCTTTGTAGAACCAAATGAATAACCTACTATATCGAAGGTCGCTTAGAATAACCGGATAGGTGTCAAGTTCGCTAGCTTGAATTTGTTTTTTATTTCTGAGATGCATTATCCTCTTGACAAGATTGTTATACTTTAGTCAAAGAGAAATGCTGCCATACAGACTTACGTAACACATTGACATAGCAAACGCTTAAAACATTTCTTAAAAGACACAATAGCGATTCAACCGTTTATATGAAATATGATATGAATAAGTACAACAATGTATGTAATAATGTTTCTCTAATAAGATTACGTCTGAATGTAATAATTAAGATGTTATATCATACTAAGTAACAGATACTGCGTCCGTTCCAATGGACGGTTGTCTTCACGTTCCGCACATTGTCTAAGAATGATTTTACTGCACTTTCCTTGTATCTCGTTGCGTTAGATAAATGCAGATTGAAGATTTCTTTCAATGAAAATGCTTTGTTGCACACCCTAAGCGTTTTCATCTTAATGATGTTTTATTTGACGATAACATGTGTTTTCTATTGTCGAATAAAACATTCATTTATCAAATTATATATATTTAAGATATTTTTATTTAACAGACAGTAATTTTGACCAAAAATGATACCTGCTTAATATTTAGGTTGCTTTTGAAGGAAAACCTTTCGTTTTTTCAGGTAGAAGGTGCCGCGAGAACAAGCAGAAAGTTTCCCGCGTCCACAGCTCCAGACGCCAGTCAGTCAACATTAAATATTACAGAGGAACTTCAGCCCACATTCAGGCCAAGAAATTCTAGAAGAAGGGATGAAACACCATCTCGAGATTTCACAAGGACAAGGACAAGAAGTAGACCAATTGAAAATGAAACAACGGAACAGCCGCATACGCACGGTGTACGAAACGAACGATTCGATTCGAGAAGAACTTTAAGCCGAACGCGGAGTAGACCGGTGGAAATTGAACCGAAAATAGAAATCACTGCACCTACAGGAAGAGATAACATAATTAGAGGTAGATCAAGATCAAATACTAGGAGAACGCCTGTTCAAATTACACAATCTCCTCTGGAAGTGTCTTCTCCGATACTAGACGAAACTAAACTAGAACTCATTAATGCTAATTTGGATGAAATAACGAAAGTTGCAATAAAAAATGAAAATGGTGAAACGAAGAAAGAAGAAACATCCACACAATTCAGGAGAAGAAGTTCGACACTAAAACCAATTGAATCATCGAGAAGAACACGTGGTCGTATTAATACACGACCTAATCCAACGCCAGATTTGATAAGTTCTGGAACAACGAACTCTATATCTCTTTCCGAGAAAAGACCTACAACAAGTAGAACTTCGGGAGATATAAGGGGTTCCAGAAAACTGAGGTACAAAGCAAAGCTTGCGGTTATAGACACTAATTTAACTGGTCAAGGATATACTACATCGGACGAAGTCGTAAAATCTAGTCAGAATAATGAATTTACAGCTAGTCAACCTGAGTTAAAATCACCCCCTCCAATTGTATCAGAAAACCTCGTCGAAATTACAGAGAAGACAACTTCAACTACCACAAATCCCAAAGTTACTAAAGTTGTAAGACGTCCGTTGGCAAGAGGTAAAACAAATTTTAGGCCAGTTGTATCTGTGCCGAAAAAGAAACCCTCTGACGAAATTAATGAAGATGATAACTACCCAGAAAGTTTTAAAGCGTTGATACAAGCTAAAAATAATGCGTCGGTACGTTAATACTATTATAATTCCTTAAATATTCTACACTTCATTATTTAAATTATTTCAAAATTATGACTAAACTTTTCAGACACCAACTAGCTCTCCAGCCAGCGAGAGTTTGTCAGTGAAAGCATCACAAAAAGTTTACAAAACATATTCACAATCATCACAGTCAACACAAAATGATTCACATAAAAACAAATATTCTCGGGTAAAGTTAACATATAGGTCGCTGTTTAAATTTTGTTTACTACCTAACCAATATTTAATTATGCTTTTTTAAATACACAAAGGTTCAATAATTTTTATCTTTTGTAGTAAATTAGACGTAAGCCAAATACAAATAATCTCTTTCTTTAATAAAGACCGTAATTTTGCAGTACCGTAAAAGTAATTCCGGCGACGAAGCAAAAACAGAAGACAAGGAAAACAAAGCAAATGAAACTTCTGTCACGCCTGAAATACCTAAATCACGAAAGACAGATTACAAGCCCAGAGGTTCATACACGCCGAGAAATAAAGTATCCAAATCCTACACAGCTACTGCTACAGCAAGTACCTCTACTAGCCAAAATTCAGAACGTCCTTCATTTAAGTATAATAGGAAATTCAAAGCTTCCTCTACAGAGTCACCTAGACCTGAAAACGCACTTAAGAAAAGGGTTGAACCGAATAACTTATTAAAAAAAAATTTAGTGCGCTCCTCTTTTTATTCACGCAACAATAAGAAAAATGATGTCACAAGTACTGAAATTGTAAGTACTATTACCAAGAATGTTAAACTAGATAATTTAAAGAAAGAAGTTGTTGCTTCTAAAAACACATTACCGAAGACTTCATACTATACCAGATTAAGGAACAATAATAGGAATGACATTACTACTACTACTATAACAACAACTGAAGCAATAACAGATATAGTTGAAAATGGAGAAACTAGTGAAGGGACAGTTGAAAATAAAGTTGACATGCCACTAATTTTTTCACTATTAAAGAAAACTAAAGAAAACGAAAAGACGAGTTCGGAAATGCAGCAAATGACCGAGGAAAGTGAAAATGGAAAAGAAATGTTCATTATAGCAGTGAGCAGTAATGAATCTCCGGAGAAAAATACTTTTAGTGATGTGACGAATAAAGTCGATGAAAGTGAGAATCAGCCAGCAAGTATTGTGAGCGTTTTATTCACAACACCGAAGTACCACGCGAGTTACAAAGAACAAAATGCAACATCAAAGTCTGAAGTGAACGAAGAAAATATTTCTAGTACACCTCCAATAAGAAATATTCAAACAAGACAATATGGTCGACATCGTCCAACGCCGAGATATCCAACTGAAGATGTTGTTACACCAAAGACAAGAGAGAGAAACTTAAGGAAATTTAGTGAGTCATACTCTAAGACAACTGAAGCGTCTACAAATGGAGTAAGTAAAATGTTCTTTAAAATCTCGTGAATTTATTAAACTATTATTTACGTCGCCAAAATAAATAATATTTCAGATAACACTAGACCCAGATAAATCTAAGAGCAGGTACAGCTCTAAGTATCGTGCTTCATATATTGACAAACCTTTCTACAAACCCACTGTACCAACAATTACACCCTCAACTGTAAGTAAATCATATACTTCACATTCAATTACATACAACATATTAATTATTAAAATTGTTGGAATCGTTCCCAATATTTATTCATTAAATTTAAAATTATATTAACTAAACATTTTAAATGAAAAGAAACACATCTTTTATGAAATTGGCATTAAGATCAAAATTTACAAATATTCTAACACATTATTTGATTCACCAATCATCATTTCTGCATTTAAATTGAATTTTTAATATATGAAATATGTTTGAAATAACAAAGGGTTTTTCATTGCTGAAGGCATGGCTGAAATTCTTCGTCTCAGACAGCCTGCTGACAAAGACAATAGAAGAGCCTATCGGTTACAATGGGGAGGACTTATATGATATAGCGACAGAACCGATGTCAAGACAGAATATCACATCAGCGCCATTCATTCTCGAACCACATAATGAACTGGTTAATGGGATCATATAGTTATCAATAAAATAATCACATACTATTTTTATCACATAATAATATTCATTTCATTTATGTAAAATATACAGCTTTAAGTTTGTTATAAAGAGAAATGTTGGATTGCATTTAGGTTAAATATAACCTGTTTTATTTAAATATTATATAAATATTTTTACAATAAATTTTTATATACAAAATTCAATGTAGTTTGGACTCTATGACTGGTACGACATATATAGTTCCTGAAACTATTTGTTTTTTGTGATGAATTATTTCAATTTCATGAATTTATTAAAGGGGATTTTCACGTCATAGTCATTACTGGGTACTTTAATATGTATATATAAAGTCAAATGTAATATTATTATGAATAAACAATTCAAGGTAATATTTACAATCTTAAGTTGTCTACGTTACTAGAGTCCAGCAGGATAAAATAGATTTTCTACTTATTCAATCGTTTAGTATCGATAAACTTGTGTAAACCATGTTATGTAATATTTTTATTGGGTTTGAACACAAAATAGAGTTTTCAAAGCTCTTTTTAATTACTACCATAGACTTCAAGCTACATTGTATAAAGTGTAATGAAGTGTTATTTAACCATTTAAAACTTTGAGCTAAATAACATAACATTTTCATAGATACTCTTTAAAGCAAACTTTATCATTAGAAGAACTATGTAGTTAATTTATAATAGGGTGAGATTTTGCGTTAAGAACTATTTTACTGAAAGACATTAGGTTGATTCTAACTCAACTTATACAGTGTTTGGAAAATAGATGCAAAGTTTGAAGGGAACGGTATAATTCCTTTAAATTATTTTAAGCCAAGCGAAGTGTGGTTATTTTTGGAGTTTACCCCTTAAGAATCGATTTTCATAAAGCCCGGAGTGAGAAACTTTATGGGAGTATAATCAAAATTGTCACATGTCACACGTTACGTGTTAGTTTCAATTTTAGCGCCATCTACACAATATTTCTGAAACTAGAATATGTTACGTAATAATACATCCTTGCGAAAACTAGATGGCACCGGTAGATGGCACAAAATTATAAATACATTTATCATAATTCGAACAAAGATGGCGCTGATATTAATTCGTTATGATAAATGTTTTTATAATTTTTATCACGTATTTTATAATCGTTCGTAAGGAGTAAACTCCAGTCGTGCGTCCGAGCTGACACACACGTTTTAATTTTCAACAATATAAAGTACGACTAAAAATAAAACATAATCAGACAATATATTTTGAATCTATAATTTTAAATAGACGTTTAACAACTGAACAGTTATTTTAAAGATTTTAATCCTTAAAATGGGTTGTGTATTCAAGAAAATACGTTATGGTTATTTGAACTTCCTAAAAATATTTTCATGGCATTCAAAAAATAAATACCATAACTTTAGCAATAGCACAACCGCAAATTGCATAATTAAGACATGATTGAGTGCGTCTACTTTCTAAACAACATGAATAAATTAATGCAAAAAATATAAACACATCTAATTGATTTAGTTCTAAATTTAACGCATAAGCTCCACAAATTAAGATAACTGTAAATTACAAAACAACTAACATGAAATTAATCAAATAAAATATTAAACAGTGAAAACATTTACAATTTGTTTTAATGAGCAATCAATTTCTGTCGTCTAATCTTTTATACTTCAACTACTAAAACTTAAACCTGTCTTTTGATCTTAATTCCAAAAGTAATAAAGGCTTTGGTCTGTGCACGATTTCCTTTTATTACACAACACTTTTTTAATCTTTCAAATTACACACATATCTTGGTTTTCTCTATGGGTGAGATTACTTCTTATTTCAGGTAGAGGGAGAAGAAATGCAATTAGGGTCAGACATGAACGCCATATCGTTTACACAAACTCGAAGTACACTTTCTTCAGCAGATTTAAGACTTTCTGAGAGTATGATTAAACCTTCTCATACGATGAACGTAGAAGCGTCTAACCATTCGCCATCAGTCACTGTGTCAATTTTTGATGCTTTGGCTGAAATACTAACGTCCACACCTAGAACTCGACTATCAACAACGAGTGAAGTTCCTCAAAAACAAAACACTAAAAACGATGTCATTAGAACACTCAACGGCGTGAGTAACAGCATTAAAGTAAATAGCGCAAGTCAATCAACACATGAAATGACAAACGCTGATTTCACAAGTGCTAAACCTGTACAAAACACTGTTCAAACACCACTAAATGTGATTAACCGTCTGTCGGTTGGGGAAATTGTTACACCATCTCCAAACACGGAAGAAGTTAATGTTACCCCTGTGAATACACCCCGTCTTATACCTACTCCTATTCCCACAACCCCTATTTCCGCAAGGAAACCCTTCGCTATTAAAGTACTGTATTCTGAAACTGAATCGTCTACAGACAAACAAACGACAGCACCTGAACTTTCATCAAAGTCACCATCGACTGATAATCCATCCACGGTATATAACACAGTGTCTGATCTTTTATTATCAAATAATAACTTAGTGTCATCAGAACTAACTAGCATGCTGTCTAATAACATAAAAAATATTATTCAAAATATGGATGAGAACACTAAATCTAAAGTATCTGTAGATATGGCAAGAATGTTAAAAGCACTAATTCCACGAGCGTTGAATGGTCTCACACCTGCCTCCAACGATGTAGACTTAGTCCCAAATACGACTCCATACAGTTTGGAGGAGATTAAAGACACAGAAATAACTGATATAGAAAGTAAAAACAACACGATATCTGACTTAATAAGTTTGAATCTCCTCCAAAATGTAGCAAACGGAAGTGTAAATAATACTGTAACTAACTTTGATGACAGATCATCTGTTACTGTAAATCCTTCCTCTGTAAATAGCTCTGATATGTCACAACCTGTAATTAGTAGTACTACATCTGCGTCTGAGAGTCAAACGATATTAGCATTATTAAATTCTGGTAAAGCATCTACAATGCCTGCATTAACAACTCTTACTGATTCTACTGTTTTAACTCCAAGAGTTGTGTTTGGCTCCTCAGACTCTGATATAGTTATGGTAAATAGTGAAAATGACAACTCACAAAGTGATCCATCTAACACAAATATACCCCTTCCATTTTTAACCAACTTCCAAAAAAGTGATTTTAAGCCTTCTTCTATTGGGAATGAAAGTATGTCAGGCTCGTTAATGACAAGAATTCAATCAGTACCTCTAACCACTTTACCTGTTACTCAGTCACAGGACATTGATAATATTCCACAGGATCCAAGTCAGGTATCTCGTCTTCAGCTATGGATATTGTCTAAAAAAGCTAGTGTCTTAAGGATGATTGAAGACTTACTGCGACAACATAACAATGAATTAGCGACTGCACTAAACTTGACAGAAATGTTTAACGAAACCAACGGTATATCTGACAGACTATCTCAGATAATGAATACCATGAACACCACGACTACATCAAGTGACTTGACAAATGAAGCTGACACAACAACACCTATTCCATCCTCTACCCCCGTTTCCCTTACAACCGCATCGACATCTGAAGCGTCGATATTCATTAACGAAAATAATAATGAAGCAAGCACTAAAATTATGACAACGGAAAATTCGGTAACACCCACTGATTCGACATCTACAACTGCAATCGATAATTCAGACTTAAGTGTTCGATTTGGTCTAACAGAAAATGAAACGTCTATAACAACTAATATTGATACTAGTATCTCAGAAAGTACAACAGAACAAGAAAATACAATATTAAATCGAAATCAAAATTCTGAAACTACAACTACAAATGTTCAAGATATAACCACTACTATGAAAGAAAACATTGAAACGACTACGACATCTATGGACGCAGAAACTACAACAGATCCAAATATAGACACCACAATACAAATGAATATTGAAACAACGACATTCAATAATTCAGAAATAACTACCGTCAGTCCAGTTAATGGTACAGAATTAACTGTAAGCACTGAAGTAAACATAGTCACTCAATCTACCGTCCCGAAAAAGGATTATGTTATATTTGGAATATTACCTAACAATACAGTGGTACGTAAAGACCCTAACGATGATATATTGGAAACCTTAACAGAAGCGAGTCCTTACATCGTTTACGGTGTGCTACCTAATAACACAGTAATACGTAAATTCCCGAATGGAACTAGAGTACCACGAGTCATGCAAAAAATTGACGTACTACCAATCAGTCCATGGAGTTTGAGGAATCCATACAGCCCCATCCATAACAATCCGGCCATTGTCAGACCGAAATCTAACCCTATCCGTGTATCCACTAATACTGTGACATCCACAGACACATCAAATAACGGAACGGAAAACCAATTAACCAACGACACTGTAAATAACCTGCAAACAATGGTATTGACTTCATGTTATTTAGCTTGAAAGCTGGGCTTGGTGCTTGGTATTTCTTTTGTCGAAAGATTTAGGTTGCGGCGGAAATCTATCTTGGGTACTATCGAAAATCTATCTTGGGTACTATCGAAAATCTGCACTGTAATTTTTGCATGCCTTAGCCTTATAACTGCTTATCACAATAACAAGGGGATAACAATTTATTTCATAATTGCAGATGTCATCATCGGCACTTAATACAAAAGATAGTAGTTCATCATTCGGTGTAACTACAGCCTCAAATAAGCTGCCTATTGAAAAAAGCACTGCCTCGCATGTTTTAAGTTTGCGCACAACTACAATGCTACCTTCGGTTGATGAGATTCTGCTTAATAGTCTTTCATCGGCTGCTAAAGAGGAGATGGTCATATCATCAATGACGAGCTCAACTCTCGAACCAAGAATATTAACACTGGATATCGATCCGGAGGTATATTAATTGTTTAAAACATGTCATTACTAAAACTCGCATTTATTAAATTAATTAACTACTTACTAATTCTATTAAAGCAGCATATTTGGAAACGTAGTAAGATTTTTCTTTTTTTCGATTGAAGGGAAACGCTCACGAAGGCACAAAGCAAACCAGTATGATAGAGCTCGGAACATTATTGACATATAGGGATAAATTTTCTAAATATTTTTTTATTAGTTTCGATGGTTAAACGTGTATTTCTTAGGTAGTGCGCTTCGCAATAACAATAAATTGAATTTTATTGTGTTCACCTGTATCTTCTACTATCTATTGCACGTGACTTCGTCCATGTAACTTTATTTATAAAATATATTACTCGATGATAATGTAGCTTTCTATAGATGATTTTTTTTTTTTAAATTAGTCTAGTAGTTTTTAAGTTTATTCATTACATAAAAGCAATAAAATAATTGCCTCTGTTTCTGTATTTGGTTTTAGTAGATATATATTTAATTTTATATAATTTAAAGTCTAAGGTTGTATTTGTCCATATTTTACTTTTTTTCACTAATGGCTGTAAGTTTAGGAACACATTGAATAATTTATTTATATCTTCGGTTATGCACGTTATTTAATAACTGTTAATAGAAAAATCATCCCTGTTGAGAAGCTAATAGCATTTTTACATATTTAGCCATCGAATATTGTAGTGTAATATTTATATTTTAATTTTTTTAGAAAAAGTCCGTAAATATGACTAAATTTCTTAGCTATATCCTGTATCTATTAGTACTGGGTTTTTTGTGCGTTCTCTTTTTTTTTCATATAATGCATGATAAGAAAATTAAAGTCGAGGTAAGCGGATATGGTAGAGTTGCTTGCGGTAGTTTGGATACATTCATAATTGAATAGAAACGCTTTATGTGTTTTAATAAATTCTAGTTTACAATTATAAACCAAATAATGTTTTTCGTAAAATTACAGACGAAACAAATACGAACGGAAAAGCCCGGCGAAGGGAATGGAAGTGCAGTTTTTAAATTCATACCTATTGATGAAGTAACAACTGCACCGCATAATAGCAATGTTTTAAAACTGGCGTCTACTAAATCGCCAGAAGGTTCAGAACAGGCTACCACAACAGCGACAGCTGTCACAGAGATGAATACATTTGCACCACAGATTGAAACACGTATACAAACAGATGCACCGATTTCTACAAGTACTTTAGTAATAGCCCCACCGACAACTGTGCCAATTATCACAACAACGGAAGTGTCCATTACAACAGAAGCACCAACTACAACTACAACAGAAGCAACAACAACGACAACGACAACTACGACAGAAGCTACAACTACCACAACAACAACGACCACGACAGAAGCCACCACCACCACAACAACGACCACACCTGCTCCAACAACAACGACAACGACAACACCTGCTCCAACAACAACGACAACAGCAACAACCTTGGCACCAACAACAACTACAACGACGACAACTGCAGCACCTACAACTACGACTACACTTGCTCCTTTAATCACCTCAACAACAGCTTTACCTACAACAACTCAGTTACCAACAACATCATTCCCTGCATTCACAAGCATTGATGATGATGTTAAGAAGTATCAAGATGACGTTCAATTACTACAAGCTTTGTTAGGAGGAGCTGGACGCAATCCCAAAAATTTTAATGGCTTCACAAATGTAAATTTACCTGCGACAGAAAAAACTACACAGTTTCAAAGCAATGCAGAACTTCTTCAAGCTTTATTGGGAGGAAATAGAGAAAACCCTAGCACATTATCTGTTAGAACACAAACCACTACACAACGTTCCATTGAAGATGATATTAAACAGTTCGAAGAGGACACTAAGTTACTCAAGGCATTATTACAAGCCACGGGGCAAAATCCAGCCAACTTCAATATACCTACATTAGATTTTAGTACTAGAATCATTTCTCCTACTACTACCATATCATCATCTACGAGCACTACATCAACAACAACGCCCAAACCAACAACATCTAGACCCAGTATCGCGACTCCAACAACAGAGAATTTAAATAAATTCCAAGAAGATGCTATACTTTTACAAGCCCTGCTACAGGCTGGTCAAAATAATGAAAATTTTAAAACACCTATCATATCAGGAGTGACGTCAAATGTAAGAATAGCATCTAATCCACTAACAACGTCTGTTATATCAAATCCAACGACTCCTTTAAATGTTCGTCCGGTGTACAAAACTACCGCATCTTCTGCTATTTTCACGACTATTCCACCGTCAAATTTACAGCCTCAAACATCAGCTAGCCTTGTACCAGAAGATGGTGGGATATCTACATTTCCCCCTTTCTATCAAGGAAGAGTTCCAACTACAACTAGAAGTGTTGCCACCACAGTATCCACCGCTCGGCGCGCACCAACTCAGAGATTTACCATAACCACAGAAATCCCAAGTACATCGACTTTCTCCGATGAGGAGGATTTATTATTCTTGCAAAACTTGGTAATAATTTTTAATCCTTAAATTTAATATGAAAAAGTGAAAATCATAGCAATATTTTCTTTTTCAGAAACAAGTGTTGAAAACAAACAATAATCAAGAACCGGAAGCGGCTCTTGCTAATCGAATAATAGCGTTAGCAGTGGAAAAGAGTTTGGACGAAATACAGTCAAAACCAACAGAACCTACACGTACTGGTAAAAACATAGCCGCAAACGGTAACAACTTCATACCTACAACAACTACAACAAGTACAACTACAACAACAACTACGACGACGACGACGACACCACGTCCAATAACAACAACTACGTCTGCTCCGAACATTCCGTCGATAGAAGATGATATTAAACAATTCCAAGAAGATACAAAACTGCTTCAGGCATTGTTAAAAGCCACAGGACAAGATCCTTCAAAATTCAACATACCAGCTATACCCAAAACTAATACAGCAAATGTGAGTCCAAATTTGCCAGCCGCTGTGAACGATGAGCTCAAGTTGCTATCAAATTTGCTTGCGTCACCGTCGCCTCTAAATGAACCTTTTGACCCACTAACTCCAAAACCTACAAATAAACCTGCCAATCAACATAAAATTACTGCATCATCTGCTCCCACGACTCCTAGACCCTTCGGTGCAAAAATTTTACTTAAGGACGATTTGAAAAATGCACAAGATGAAAAGAAACTTTTACAATCTTTGGTCACATTACAGGGTGTTCAGGAAACAACGACGCAGAAGGCTAAGATTGCTATTACAGGTAATTCCAATCCTACTAATATTGTTAATCCGAAAGTAACCCATCTGTCAATATTCTTCCACGACTAATTAAAATGGAAACTGTAGCTAGGGGTCGTAGTTAATATAATATTACATAATATACATTAATTATAATGTTACATTTAATTTTTTTCTTTAAGCAATAAGGAATTTTGTATTTATGACAATTAGTGCAACCATTTTTTTTATTCACTAAAGAGATTTTTCATCTAGAGATTAACCAGGTTCTGTACATTTCTGTGCCCAAGTATATTAAGGTGTATTGTAGCTCAGATTTTCTATTTATATATTCCGCAAAGAATTTCTTTGGCATTTTGCGGCCGTCATAGAACATTGGTTCAATAACTAGGGTCAGCTTTTGGACGTGCCTTTTAAATTGAATTTTTGGGATGTTTAAAGACAGAAAAGGAACATATCATTAAATATGATTGGAACAATTAATCACTGTTACATTCAAACACCTAATAAAACAATTTTAGCTATTACTACGAACTTAGAAATCCAATATTTTTAAAAAAGTTCTTGCTCAACCTTTTCAGGTTTGTCTGTCTTTGCTTCTTAATAACAATTTTCAGTGGCTTTTTAATTACAAAAACTTCAAATTTTGTATTTATTTTTTAGGCACGATAACTTTTACACGACAGGAGCTAGTAGATCGGTGTTTTTTATACAATGGAAAGTCCTTTGAGAGAAAATTAAAACATTTAAATGATTATATTGTTCAGAAAACAAATTATCCGACTGAGAGGGTTCCAGAACTGAAATATTCATTCAGTAACTTTATGTACGGAAGTAAAATGAGGTTTTTGAAGTTGCTCGTAAAAAGGCTTAAGAAAACAGAAGTATTCCCTACTTATATGTGTACTTATATGTCTCCTATAGACTCAAAAACCAGCTGAACTGAAAGTTTTGATGAAACTTTCAGACAATGTTCAGATTAGCCCAGCGGGTGTTCCTGTGAAGTTTGGTAGCGATCGGACGCGGACGAAGTCGCGGGCAAAAACACTAGTTTGTCATAAAAATAGTGGAAAGTGTCATTTAATGTCACTACAAATAATAATACGGCACATTGAAGACGTAAATAGTTTTGACCAAGTTGTACAATGTGCGCCGCCCTAATAATGTATGCAATATAATTATTATAACATTTTTATTGTTTTTTTTTTCAGGACAATCAACCGATGAAGCTTTGCAAACGTTAATAGAACAAAAAAGCCCTACCTTGACAGTTCCAGATGCTACCAAGACACCTCTTTCTCTGAGCACTGAGTACGGGAAGAGTAACGATGCACTACTAGCTGCTCTTCTCAAGGAGCAAGGTTTCGGGCCAACAACGGCAAGTTCTTTGGATGAACAACTAAGGCTGGCTGTTAGTTTTAACTTTTCATTATTTGACTCTATATTCACAGAAAAAGAGAATGACCAAATAATGTGTGAACCTAAGGTTCTTAAAATATTATGAACACAAACACTAACATTACAACTATGTTGCTGGTCGAATTATGTTGCGTTTGGCTTTGTTTGTTAAATTAAAGAATTAAATTTATTTTCTTAGATCAAAAAGTTGCAAGTAAGATATGGATGTATTTCTATTATAAAAATATATTTATAAAATGGGAAACGTAAATAAGTCTTTTAGTAGTTTCGTTTTAGCAGCTACTATTTGATTCAAAAGTCATAATAAAATATTACAAGTTTTTATGCTATTTTGATCACCAAAGCCTTGTCAATTTTAAGAAAGAAATTAAAAAGTCAAGAGTTTCGTATATTTTTGTTTGCTAATTTCATATTTGTGAGATCATATTTATGTTTCATTTACTTTATTAGTTTCTGTCTATTTTTGGTCATTCTCTTAAATTTTTTAACCCTTTCAAAATAAAATGAAAAATTCATTTTAACAGTTTTTTATCATTTCAATCATGATTAACTTTACGCGCTGCTTCGAATGCTTCTTGAACCATTTATTTTCAAACCTGTGCTTTATAAACTGTCTAAAGGTCATAGCAAACACCTGACATTTTAGAATTAACTATAACATCGTAGGCCTTACTCAACCAAGTGGTAGTGACACCGAAGCCCAGACGAACTACAACACCTCCACCGCCGCCTCCTGCTCCCAGAAGACCGATCCTGGACGGACTGGCTTGGCTCTGGCAGCAGTGGAGGGAAACTGGATCCCCAAGGCCTAATAGGCGTCCAGCTCCTACTCCAACGCCTACCGTTTCTTCATCAGCAGCCACAAGCAATAGAGTCAACTGGTTTGGCTCTGGCCCGTTTATTGGCAACGCTGATAACAGTCCGACAAACAGAGTGGGTTTCACATCACTTTTACTTAAACTATGTGACTGGGGATGAGGTGCTGGTGATGTCTTAGATTTAATAACACGTAGGTGCGGTATATCCTAACTTATACCCTGCATAAATATATCAGCTCTCGATAGGAGGAATCTACTTTTTGTTTATTGCTTTTTGTATCGGCATTTCTTTATTAATACGTCTTTTTTTAAATATCAACTTGTATTATATGATTCCTTTTATTGACAGTTAATATAAATATTTTAATTTAAAGTCATACACATGTAATTTTGCCCACGACATATTACACAAATCTACGAGGGTATTAAATATTTTAAATATAGCAATTGCAGTAAAATGTGCAATTGAACATTAATAAAAAGGCGATTAAACGAATAAAAAAAATTCTAAAATATTTTCACTTTAATGAAATTACTAATGAATGTGCCTGACGACGACTTTTGAATAAAAAATTGATAGAATCTGATTTCTATTATTAAAATTGTTTTGATTAGGAAAATTGAAAAAAAAAAAAAAATTAAAACAAAAAGCCTCTTCAAGGCAGCTCTTACAGAAGACCACGGTTTAATAAGAAATAGCAAGTGTTTTGTGTTTCAATGGACCTTTATAGAATAGGGTTAACATTTACGTAAAAGGATCTCTAGTATCTCTTAATGACTCAAATCACAACTGAACACGTGTAGTTACTGTAGTTATTTTTCAGTAGTCTACTAGTAGTAAGAGTAGTTTATGACTGCAGAACGTAGCGTGTCATGTAGCTGCTAAAAATAAAAATATCTAAAAAAAATTTCTTTAACTTCCCATGCTTCCCAGTTCTTAGAGAAATTACTTTGGCAAAGTTAAGTGTGTAGGGCTGTTTGTATAAAGTTTGTGAATTGTAATTCAATGGAATGAAGGTGTATTATATTTGTATATAGAGTAAATAGAATAATACCTAGTCTAGTTTATTAATTGCTTGTATTACATTTTGTATATAAATGTTAAATTTCCCGAAAAGGAATTATTTGTCCTTTTACAAAAAGGCACTAGCAATTTTTTTTTGTTATTAGTATAATAATTTATTTTTATATTTGCTTCAACAATAATCGCGTTATTATAATAACAATGCGTTATTATAAATAAAGTTTTCATTAATATTTTTTTGTTCATCGGTTTGTTTTAATTTAATTTAGCACACAAATACAATACATCAGTAATACATGTATACTGTCTTATTCTTTTAGAGTAGAACATAGGTATATAATAAAATTTTTATCTTAGAGGTGATAAATTTTAAAAAGATAATAATAATTACTACATTATTAACAAAATTCGTAAAAAAATAGTAAAATATTAAAATTCTGGAACGAAATTCTGATTACTCTGGGCATCATCATTAAATACCCATTGGATATTGAATGAATTTTCTTATTTATTTATACACGGTGCAATTGTTTGTTTTCCCAAATAAAATAAAATAAAATAAAATAAAAATAAAATAAATAAAATTGTAAGATACTCTTTTTATATTGAAAAAGAATAAAAAAATAATAAAAATAAAACAACTATGGTTCGTGTTGGATTTTTGTAGAACAAATTTTCTTAATATGTGTCTCATTGTAGGTAATATTGCTTCTATAGATATAGAAGCAATATTACCTATTGTGGGATATTCTTTTTATAGTGAGATTTATGAATTATAATTTATTCTGATAATTTTTTTTTGACATAATATAATCTAGTATCTAGTAATAATCCTGTTTCTAATTGATCTGAATTCTTGTGACATATTCTGTTAATATGTTGTACATAATATGTTTTTGAAAAACATTCATCATAATTAAGGTACGTGTCTCTATGGGTATGGATAATGCAAATTTCCATACCTCCAGTACCATTACTGGCAATGTGTGTTGGTAAAAAAATGTATATATAATTTGTGAGTGTACAGTGTACAATTTAAATGAAATTGGTGAGTAAATAAAATGGTTATGTACTGATTGGCTTTCACATTGTATTTTTTATTGCGCACACTAAATTGCTTCTGCAGAATGTAAGGTAGAGAATGTGCAGAGAGTATTACCTAAGTTTTTCTTCTAATTATTTTGGGGCCTTGTAATATCTACTTATAAATTTGCACACTATCAAATTTTCAAATATTAAATAACAAACACATTAAGCCAAAATTTGTCACATAAATAAAGGCCTATGCACACGATGTCTTTTAAACGAAATGACAACGTCGGCTCAACACGTTGAAACACGTTAGGCTTATGTTTGTATCAACACAAAGGCGCGTTTGAAGTGCGTTTCACTTGCGATCGTAAAGCGGTTATCACACTTTACAATTTGAAGGAACCTAAGTAGTGAACTAGTGATCACACTACACTAAATTGATTTCTAAATCGAAGACATAGGATTGAAAATAGATAAAATTTGAATTGGATCCAATCTGTTCTAACTGCGATTACACTTTCCAATTTCTTAAATTGGAATCCTTCAAATTATAAAGTATGATAACCGCTTAACGATGACAAACGCATGACAATATGCTAATACGCGCTGATGTCGCGCAGAGAACGCGCTAAACAAAAACGCGCGTCGTCAGCTCGTTTAAAAAACCTCGTGTGTATAAACCCTAAATGTACATATGTTAGAAAATTCATCATAGGTAGGTACATACCTCAATCTTGTTTTATTTGTACATATTCTAGCAGAGCAACGTTAGCAGATCAAAGCGAGATTATTCATATTGCATTTTAATAATCCAATCACTGTTATTTTTGAAATAACATAACTAATCTCGTTTTCCATATATATTTTTTGTCTTATTTTGTAAAAAAAGTTTTTGACATGTACTTTTACTGAAATTACGAGTATATATTAAATTAAATGATTATTTATTTTGTGTTTGTCCTATGTTTATTTGAGTCATTTACTTAATATTATTTGCAAAATAAGACAATTATACAAAAATACCTCCTACATTTACAAAATAATCTAAAAGTTTAATTTAAATTAAATTACACTGTAAAAATCATACAAAATTAACAAGGTTAATATACTTTAAATTAATATATTGGTAATTACTATAAGTAACATTTCTCATACCTCGGTTTGTTAATATTTGACATGTTTAAATAACATTTAAAAAAGAACTGAGTGTTTTTTATGACAATGCGTCTTCGATATATCCAAAAATAGCATGTATCACAAATATCTAACTGCATGTTTTAATTGACATTATTAATATGGTTTAAACTAAATGTAATTAATAAGAATATATGTATTATATTAATGTGTTTTAACTTTTAACATTTTGTTTAAGTTGTAATATTATTTTTGTGTGAATTTATATTCTATTTTATGGTTTATGCATGAAATCTATCAATTTTTCACCTCTTTGTGCATAAAAACACCGCAATGCTACACATTTCACAGACAATCTAAAATTTCCCTAATGTCAATGATAACATAAATCTGCTTTTTAATTTAAAAAAAATAAAAATTTTATTTACGACAAAAATTAGAAAATTTGACATTCTAAACTTAAAAAGTATAATAATTAAAATTTTACTTATAATTTTTAAATATAACTTAAATTAAAGACTATATTAAATGACTCAATTATACCTTTTTAATATAAATAAAAATATTTAAATATAGTTATGTTATTTTGACATTAAAGTTGATCACGTAAGCTAATAAGCTTTCATTACTTTTTTAATTAAAATAAAATATGTCATCAAATTTTTCATTAACCTAACTGACCAACATAGGTACCTCTTGAGCCCCCAAGGGCTGTGACATCAGAGCAGACTCCTGGCAGAGGACAGCTTGTGTCAGCAGCTATTAATGTGACCAGAGCTTTCTCGCAATTTTTAGGAGCTGCTATTCAGGTAATCAAGATTGAATTTGACAGAAGTACTTACATGCCTGCATGTATTTTTATACAGAGTTTTTATTAAAATATATTACTTTAATTATATACAGGAATATCCGACAATTGTTAAAATATGTTAAACACGAAGTTAAATTTATGTAAAAACTAAAATATCAATATATGAAAAAAAAAATTGTGCGTGTCACACGACTGGAGTTTACTCGTTACGAACGATTATAAAATTAAAATTTTCACAATTCGAACACATAAAAAAAAAACATTTTTTTTTAAATAATATTGTGTAGATGATGCAATATCTCTGAAATTTCAGATATTCTAAAATATTCAAAAAGATAGAACCTAACTCTATAACGCATAACATAATCCATTCGTGTGACAATTTTGATTTTACTCTCATAAACTCCAACAATGGTTTTTAATTTTTAATAAACAGTGGTTGTTCATTAATTAGGAATAAATAGTTTTTAATTTTAGTTTTAGATCTAAATTTTTAGATATTATTTGTGAAACATTTTCAGATTCTAGCGACGGGAAGTCCTATAGTAAGTGATTATAAACTAACGCCATGAAACCGTACTCAAAGAAATAAAAACCCATAATGTATCTAACAAGTCATCGCAGTCATATTAATTAAAATTTTTAACGTCACTCATAATTAATTTTAGGTATCTTATTGTTAGATATAAATTTCATACTCCATATGTTCACATATAAAGATTTTTTTGTTTTTCAGTACTATATGTAGGTTAGATCTTTTTTATAACATGTTTTAGAGCAAAGAAATCAATATATTATGTTAGAATTTTGACCCTTGGGCAGCTACATTTGATGTTTGAATAATTTCGATGTATGGACGTTTCCGAAATTTTTTTTTGTGTCATGTATCTATCAAATAATAAAATGCTATGACCAATTTTTTTTTAAAAGAGAATCAGTAGAATTAGAAGAGCATAGGGAAAATGGGCTCCGGCATCTTTACTGACTCAAATACACTGAAATACAAAAGCACAAATGCTATTACAATATTTCACATGTCATTTTCACATGTTGTTTTTCTAAATATTATTTATGTTTATTTTTTCGTAATAACTAAAAGGTCATGGTCATGATATGAAAAATTATATTACACACTAGCTGGTGCCCACGACTTCGTCCGCGTTGGAAAATATTAAGTAGCCTATCCTGTGTCCCGTACGTCCAAATGTTTATCTACCAAGTTTCATGAAAATCAGTTAATTCGTTTCAGAGTTATGGAAGAACATACATACATACATACAGAAAAAAATTCTAAAAATCGTCAATTTAGTTTCAGTATCATGTATAGAGCCTATAAACACGATATTTCTGAAAACAAAGTAACTTACTCCATGACCGACACTTACAGATTTATTATTAGTATTGATTATCCCAGTTGACGATAGGAAAGAATGTAAAAAAGATAATATCTAATAAGTTGAGAAAACTTTTCAGGGTGCAGCGCAGACAGTTCAGAATGTGATTCGCGCCGGTCAGCGAGCTGCCACAGATGTATATTCCGGAGGCTCCGGCGCATCTGGTTAAAGAATTGATCGTCCTCACCCCCATTAAGCTATTGGACTCGAAACTTTTACGAAAGTGATAGTACGCACTATGTGTTATGCGCTCAAATGTATATAATATCTAGTTGGTATAACAATGTACACTTCCACTGCCAATTTTGAAGAGATAAAGAGACTTGTCATTGAATAAATGAATATTATTCGAAACTTGATAACGCAGTGAATACAATATACCAAAATAATGTTTGGCATAATTCTAATTGAGATTGCTTCCTCACAATGTTCCTAATTTATCGTTGTCAAGTTTCTATAAGATTCATTTTATATAAGATTTGGAATGTAAATAAGGCAAACACAGAATTACGTTTTGACATCGTTACAGTGATCGTACTCGTAGTATTTTTAGAGGTTTGAAATATAAAGCTAAAAAATATATTTTATTTAATTATGTTGCTTTAAAAATCAAGTTGTGACCATGTGTGTTTCCATGATTACTTCGTGTCTTTTAACTGGTTGTCTTATTATACTTATATACCTTTATTCTTTTCGTAAATATATCGTGTCAGTTTTTAAATTCTTGATGTTACCTTTCATTTTTTATTATCTTAGTTAATCTGAATACTGAAAATTACTTGAGATTTTGGCTCTGCGGTTTTCATTCACGAAGTAAATTTTTTAATATTCTTCTAAAGTAACAAGTTAGTTTTCGATTATTCGTGTTTTTTTTTTGTATTTTCTTTTGTATTAGGTTTCTAATACCTTTTCCATATTGTTAATAAATTTTCTAAAATTGCCTCTTATATATAGTAATGCCTTAGTATTACTAATTTTAAAGATTTTTGGAACTGAATTATGGGTAAAATAGATTATTCATTTAATTACTAAAATGAATTTATATGAAATACTCGTCTCATTTTAATTTTTGTATTAAAGTGCGGCGTTCTTAAATAAAAGTGTACCTGTATCGTATCGTATCTTAAATAAAGCTCGTATCGAACTAATCATAGGAAAATTTCTCAAATCTTTAGACAATTATCAATGGTTTGTTACTTTCATACTAATCTAGAAAAGTACTAATACTATATTAAAAATAATACTTACCTAATATTATTGAAATTGTAAATTTGACAAAACGTAATATGTGTGAGGCCATAACTTTCTTGGTTCTTGTCACCGTCTATAAATTATAGGATTTAGGCAAAGAATGTGATTTAGGACTACCTTAGATATAGTATTTATAATTTTATTATGTAAATAACAGAGCTTTTCGTTGAATCAGAATCTTATACTGCCTTCAAATATAGTATTGATTTAAGTGATACAAAATTTAAAAATTATTTAGTAAAATTTTTTATGTCTTTTTTATATTAAAATGTTAATCTTAAAAAAGAATACTTATTCGATTTGATGATCTAGTTAAACTGTTTATACGAATTTAAATCTTATCTGTCTTAATATAAGATCTATGTTTAATCTTAAGTATGAATACATGTGCCATCTTGCACGTGCTTGGGTTTCCTCGCTTCGGTCTCTTGCTTTTATTTATTTATTTAATTCTTCAAGTAATAGGTTATCAATTTACATTATTTTCCAAATAAAAATAAACCATGTTGTATGAAATAGTTGAAAAAATTCTATCCATGTTATCTATATTTATCTATTGTTTATTTATAAAAATATACATATATTTAAAAAAATCTTCATGTGTGGAAAGTACATAATATTTTTAAATTTTATGTGAATAAAAAAAATTTGAACCCATATTCAATATTAACTGCTTTTTTATGACAGTCGAAATAGATTTCGAAATAGAAATCATATCGACGTCACTATTAAAATTTGTGTTGTGTTATATAAAAAAAAATCATATATAAATTTTTTTTTTGTAAATAATCACCGTCAAGTCTCAGTCTGTATTGGAAAATAATGTGAATATATACCTACCTTCCGTCGTTTCGTAGCGTTTAGTATATTTTCCGTTTCCGGGTTCTTAGATAGTCAGTATCATAAGTAAGAGTCTAATTTATAGAATAAAAAAAACTGTGCTTTTAAATAATCAAAAACTTCTATATTCAAATAAAAAAAGTTTTTTAAATAATTAAAATTATTATGTAAACTAGGAAATTGTTTTTAGTATAACTCGAAAATCTTTTTTGAGAACATCAAAAAGAAAATTATGTTTTATTTTAGTGTTCAATATCTTTGAAGAATAATAAAATGTCATTATCGTTCTAACGTTTTCAGATTTACACTTATGAAGCTGACAATTTTTTTTATAAGTGATTTCATTCTAAAAGCTTTCTCTTGCGTTAAATATATATTAGTTTTAATTAAGGACCTGGGTAGTTTTTTTGTAATATAAAATACTTATTAGACTGCTGTAGGTGCAGTAGTTGTAGAAATTAGTTAGTTAGAAGTCTTAGAAAAAAAATCGTAATTAATATTTTTGTAAGAAATAAAAGATAAAAATTTCTTTTTGAAGCCAAATGACGGCTCGTTACCAATAATCAAAAATATTTAAAAAAATAATAAAATGATTCTTATTCGTGCCCCTTCTTTAAGCTTCATAATTATTATAAACATTAAAAAAATAATGTCTAATCAGCTGAAAGTGATGTAAGTAATAAAAAGAATAAATTAATTTTTAAATTGATTAATATTTTGTTTTATTTAACAACAACAATCCACTTGATGGTGGCTACCGTCGCCTACAACACAAGCAATGCTACAGTTGCTGCAAGTGTGCTGTCGACCACAATAAGGTTGAGGATAAGGGTTTAAGTAGGGATAGGGAAATGGGCTCTAGCATACCTTACTCACTTACCGAAACACAACAGCATATATGCTGTTACTAGTGTGGTCTTTTGTAAGGGTGTAGTTACTGCCGTCAGACGGCCCATAAACTTTCCAGATCCAAACCAGAGCCAACCTTGAAAAGTTTATCCTGTTGCGAATCGAACCTAGCAACATTAGAACAGAGCGTTAAAGCAATCACCCCCAACCACTCAATCCAATGGTCTTGTCAAAACTGCGGGTCTACCCTCCAGACCATCGCGGCGAATAGTTGTTTGCACCCTCTAGCTGTAGAGGCACGTAAAAATTTGAGAGAAGCTTTTAGTAGCAATAAAATAGTAAAAATTTTTTGGCTCAAAGCTCATGCCGGCCTAGAGGGTAACGAGCGGGCGGACCACCTAGCTAGGGAGGCAGCGCTGAAGTCGAAGACCAAGCCCAAGTACGACCTGTGTCCGGTCTCATTCGTCAGGCGAATCATACGCATGCGCTCGCTTGAGGAATGGGACCGCAGGTACGTGCTGGGTGACACAGCAGCAGTTACCAAACTGTTTTTCCCCACTGCTGCCGGGGCCTTCCGTACAATTAGAAAAATTGGTATAAATAATGTCCTAACACAGGTGTTCACGGGGCACGGTGGATTCTCCGAGTACTTGAATCGCTTCAAGTGCAAGGAGAGTCCATCGTGCATCTGTGACCCTAGTGTTGCGGAGACGGTCCCTCACCTGCTGACCGAATGTCCAGTACATGATAGAGAAAGAATGGACCTGGAAATTGAGATAGATATAAAGATTACACAGAATAACTTAAAAGAAATAATGATTACTGATAAAAGGGATAAATTCCTAAAATATTGTACAAAAATAGCAGAAAGGGCGATTAAGAGGAACAAAGATTGAGACTGTAAACCTAACCTGTGATAACTTAATACAAATAATATATTATTGTCGTTAACATTAGTCTGATAAATTTGATGTTTTGTTTTATCTTTTTATTATTATTATTTATTGTTTTAAACTTTTATTGTAATTGTCCGATATTTTTAAATTTTATTGTAACCTGTAATTAATGTAATTTTGATATTTTAACATCCGATATTTTTAAATTTTTAAGTTATCTAATTGTTTAATTTGTAAAATAATAAATTTCGTGTACATTTACTTACCCTGACTGCTTAGAATTAAGGAAAATGAAAATAAAGTTAAAGGATAGAGAGAATAGGACATATAGGCGGGAATCCCACCCGCAAAGGTATGAATGAGGATGAATGAAAGAAAGATCAAGTATGCAGAATGAACGTGCGAGAGGTAAGCAAGCGAGAACTGGCATGAAAGAGAATTGTAAATATAGGCTTCAGCGCATGATGCTGGAGGGGTTTTAAGAAAAAAAAAAAAAAAAAAAAAAAAAAAAAAAAAAAAAAAAAAAAAAAAAAAAAAAAAAACTGCGGGTCTACTCTCTATCTGTGGTTTTTAAAACCTCTCGTAATTAATACCTACTTTGTCAAAAGTAAAAATCACACAATAAGGGCTGAAACATATGACCGCGCGGTTATGTAGGCAATGAACACTATTTACTTAGTTTGATCTTGTACCGCGCGGTCATGTGAACTTAGCCTTACGCGCCAATAACTTCTTCTTCTTCTCTTTTAATGTCTTGCCTCCATCAGATCTTCTCCGATGATTTTGCCAGTGTCATTAGTAAAAATAGCAACTTGTAATAGCTTTTTTTAAAATAGAAAAGGTAAAATTGAAATTAAAATCAAAAATAGCAGATCCCGAGACTAGTTAGTCAAGTCTATAATTTTTCTTAGTTTTCCAAAACAGGTCCGTCAAGTCCAAAGCAGTCAGGTCTGGTCCGCCAATACTAGTAACTTCATCGACATGTGTCGCATGTATAACAACGGTAAAGACGTCATAGAAATTTTGACAGGTGGTTACTGAATAACAAAGTAGACAATTGTCGAGTCTATAACCGCATCGAGTCGTTAACCACAGCAAAACCACAGATAGAGAATCCGGGCACTGATATTATGATGTCAAAATGTAGAGATTAAAGAAATGTAGAGATTAAGAATGATGAAGAGATTAAATGTATACTTAAATACTTATAGTATATAAGTATGTATACTTAAATATAAAATGTAGAGTATGTAAAGATTTTTATCTAAAGATTATGTATCTTTACTTATGTAAAGATTTTTACTTATGTAAAATTCTTTACATTTTTACATAACTTTAATCTTTACATTTATAAATCCGACATGTCTGTGTCTTCGCTAAGTATTCTTTATAAACCACCCAACGGGTTTTAATTCTGTTTTTACTTATGGAAAGATAGATAAACGAGGAAGGTCTGTTTATATAGAAAATTGAAAACAGGGCGAAGCCGGGAGCGGGTCGCTAGTTTTACATAGTATAAAATAAAGTCGCGTCCCACCGTCTGTCGTACGCTTAGAACTTTTAAACTTATAAAAGGTTATTCACTAATAAAAAGAGTTTTAAACGAGTCGATAAGTTTTCTATATATAACTCAAGGCGGACGAATTCAGGGGCACCAGCTAGTATTATAAAACAAAGTCTCGCTATTGTTATCTTCACTCCTAAATATGTGATACAAGTTGGTTTGTCTTAATCAAACAATTTTGCTATAGTAATAACCTAAGGCGTTATTTCAAAAATCACTGCATTATAGATTGTTCTAAAGGTAACTATACTAGCGTTCCGCCCTCGACTTCGCATGAATGCAATTTTTATCGATCTTTTTCTTAGTGAAAAACGTATCGATATTATTTGGGTTGTTTAAAAGACGTAAATACCTAAGCGGAAAAACAGACAGAAGCGTTTAGCGACTTTATTTTATAACATTACTAGTGGCCCGCTCCCGGCTTCGCACGGGTGCAATTTTTTATTCTTACCAGCCGATAAATTACCTTACACCGCCATCTGTTAGATTCTTATGGAACTCACACATAATTATAACAAATAATTGCCGGATTAAGTATCCAAATAATAATAATAATAAAACTGTTATAAATTATCTTTTAAGTTGGACCAAATTACACATAGTTACGAAGTTTTATCAAAATCGGTTCAATAGTTTAGGAGTTCATCGAGGACACACAACGTGACACGTAGGTAATTTTTATACATGTTTAAAAAGATAGATAAGACTTAGATTTTGCTTTTATAAATTTCAAGTATAATCTTTTAAAAAATATGGTATTGTGTATAATAGATAACGTTAAATATAAAATATAAAAAATACGATGAATAAAAAGAAGCTGACTGCGTGGAAATAGATAAATTCAAATAATAACAAAAACTTAAAGGTTTGAGTATGTAATACAAGTGTATTAAGTAATACATTTGTATTAAGTACTTATTTTGTTTATTATTTTTATTGTATTTATTATTTTATTATTTTATATGTATAGTTTAAAATGACAAATAGAAGATTGTGTTATGCCTTTGAAGTTTTGTTCATAGAAAATTATTTTGATAAAAAAAAATTTAACAACGGTTCATTTGTTGTATGATTTTATTGGTGATCATACTATACAATGATATACATATACAATGACTATTCAATCGATATTTTTTACATAACCTTGAGACGCGTGTAATCACGACACAGATATATACTGTTTTTTTAAAGCCTGTTTCATTTGTTCAGTGCGAATAACAAAACTTCTATTAATAGAAATACGAATACGAAATAAATAAGCACCGCACAACAAATTATAAGTTATTATTAATGTCTCTTTATAGCGTCAAAAAAAGTTCATTTCCTGTTAAAAAAGGTTTAACTCACGCCGTTTCAATAAAGTTGACAGAAACGTCAAATAACACTAGGGTCACTTCGCCAGTTCACCGACCACTACCAATTTGCGACCATTTCTTCATTTTCCTTGGGTAATAGAATTAGTATCACATCTCAGTTTCAAATAATGGCACCATTTAATTAATTTGAAGTTTTGCCAACTGTGAGTGGCATCTATTGTCTATGGCAATTTCTAGATCGACGTCAATCACGATTCGAAAATATACAATGCGGATGTGTGATAAATTTTACCAAAAAAATAGTGCAAGTTAACATTTTAGAAGGTGATTTCCGGCTTATTTATTTACTATTTATTGGTGTCACTATTTATGACTGTTGCATGTGAGTGTGCTTATTGATATTTAAGTGAAGTTTGAATAATTATTTTATTTTTATAGCTTTAATCAGCTGGTCGGCAAAATGGTTAACGATTTTAAACAAAATCTAAAAGCCGACCATGTGGTCGCAATTTAGTTTATTTTCCGTAATAAAAAATGAACTTTCTTTGTTTAATTGTTATCCTAAGAATATTTATTGCATGTTTTTTCCGTAAAACATTCAGATTAGAAACTTGTGTCTAGATTCCGGCCACCAAATTGTTGAAATTATTAAAAATACAGCTATATAAAATTCTATGTTTTAGGCGGCCGGAAACTAGATGTTTGGTACCCAATTAACGGCCACCACTTAAGACAAGATTAGTTCATAAGTTTTATAAAGTTTGACCGTATACTGGCTAGCTAGTGGCCGTAAACTAGATGAAATGGTCGTAAACTGGTAAAATTGACTCTTTTTTGTTTTTATGGTTGTAATTATTAATTCGAATCATAAAATTTAAAAAAAGTTACGGAAAATCCAACATGAATATATGTATTATACATTAACCAAGAAAAACATCAAAACACATTCAAGTAAAGGGAGATATTAAATCATGAACTACAAAATAGCGTTAAGTGGTCGCACATTAGCAAAGTTACCCTAGTACCTACTTTATTACTTAAGCATCAAAGTTTATTTTTCAATATCAAACATGATGGCCGTAAACTGGCTAGCTAGTGGCCGTAAACTAGATGAAATGGTCGTAAACTGGTAAAATTGACTCTTTTTTGTTTATATGGTTGTAATTATTAATTCGAATCATAAAATTTAAAAAAAGTTACGTAAAATCCAACATGAATATATGTACTATACATTAACCAAGAAAAACATTAAAACACATTCAAGTAAAGGGAGATATTAAATCATGAACTAGAAAATAGCGTTAAGTGGTCGCAAATTAGCGAAGTGACCCTATTAGGCTGCAATTTATAATCAAAGTGATAGTTAATATATTAAGAAATAATAATAATAAGCAAAAAAAATCGCTAATGTCACATTGCAAAACTGGGGGCGGGTCGTTAATTGATTATCTTCTTTACAAAGTGTAATAACAGCATGTATATGCCCCAGTTTAACAATAACATATTATATTGTAATAATGTATATATGCTGTGGTGTTTCAGAGTGAGAAATGCAAGAGCCTATTATCCTAAACTGCCTAACCTAACCCTAGCCTATCTTCCAACTAAAATTTAAATGAGGAATCTATAGGCGTAGTTCGTTTGGCATACGACGGAATATTTTTAGTAGTGAAATTCTTTGAAGTAGTGAATTAGTGGCCAGCTCCCGGCTTCGCACGGGTGCAATTTTTTATTCAATCCAGCCGATAAATTACCTTACACCGCCATCTGTTTAATTCTTATGGAACACAGATAAATAATTTCTGTATTGAATAAGTATCAACAGATGGCGCTATGTTATAATATTATATAATTTGCAAAAAAATAATAAACAAAATGAGATATAAACTATCCTATCTTTTAAGTTGGACCAAATAATCCTTATGAAGTTTGATCAAAGTCGGTTCAATAGTTTCAGAGTTTATCGTGAACATACATCGTGACACGAGATTTATATATATATATATATATATATATATATATATATATATATATATATATATATATATTATACTTTTAATGAATTAAATGTATTTTTAAGACTTGAGTCTTAAAAATATTCTAAGGAATACTCTATGAATACATTGTTGTAATTTACATATAAATATAACTGTTAGAATACATAGTGTCTTAAAAATACATTTAACTCATTAAATACAATACATTGCTCTCATTCCATCTAATATCACCTGCAATATATTGAGCATCATGAGTTGATAATGATTATCATTAATAAGGTATACTGCTAAACTCATTGAGGCTAATACGGTAGTAATAAAATTAAGATATGCACATCCGACGCGCCCCCGGGCTGTGACATTGAATCATTGCGTCCGAACAGAATATATAATTTTGTGATGACAATTTTAAAATAGATCACAAGTAGCTACCATACTTAATGTACTTATGTAAAATTTAAACGTAGGTTGTGGCTGAGTTTTTAATAAGTAATTTATGAATTATGGTGTTTGATTTAATGGTAACAACTGAATCTGCAATTAAATAATAATTATATACACCAATAATAACAAGGATAAGCACCCCTCAGAAGCTAGTAGACGCTGGCATTCAGGGTGATGTAAAAGTAGATGTATAGAGCAATATTGTAGCGGATTCTGTTCTGTGAAAAAGGTTAAGCGTTTGTCTGCTCGCATTAAGAAGACTTTTTTTACGGTAAATAACTTTGTAAAACTTTAGGCACACTACTGGTGCAGTATTTACGATTCATAGCTATACTGAACTATACTGAACTATACTGAAGTATAACTTGGCGAATCCAATTTCGAGTAAGAGATAGTTCGGAAAATCACTGTCGGCCTGATACAAAGTTCAAGGTTTCGTAGCGTTCTTTGGACTGAGAGCTATGCTTGTGGTTTCGTTATAGACAGACAGGGGAGGCCTGTGTCCAGCAATAGGGGACTGTCCGGCAAATGTTGTTAATTAACAACATTTGATCAAGTTTTCATCAATATTTTACTTGGTAAATTCGTCGTAGGACCAGATTTTATAGTCACGTATCAGAAATCAGAAGAAATTTTATAATTGCGCAAATATTTTATATGCTATAATATGAGAGAAAGATATGTTCTTATTTATACAGAAGAAATCGTTACAAAAGTGTCATTTTGACGACACGTTTGGTTTAGTCTAATGGTTAGTAACTCTAGCTGTTAACCAAACGGTCGCGGGTTCAAATCCTGCTAGGGGCAAATATTTATGTGTTACCATTTACCTTTGTACGTGAGTCATGGATGTTTGTATCCATAATATGTAAGTATTTATAAAAAAAAAGTAATATTTGTAGTCTAGATCCATAATAAGCTTATAGTTGCTTAGTGTAGAACTAGATGGTGCTGCGTGGACTGTGTGAAAATATATTTATTATTAACATTTATTATTTGAAAACTTAAAAATATATAAGTATACATCTAATGGGCAACATAAACATATCTATAAACATAGCAGTCGCTACCCGCTTTTGTTTTTTCGGT
The DNA here is from genome assembly GCA_936446665.2 of Synanthedon andrenaeformis. Classification (NCBI taxonomy): domain Eukaryota; kingdom Metazoa; phylum Arthropoda; class Insecta; order Lepidoptera; family Sesiidae; genus Synanthedon; species Synanthedon andrenaeformis. Next base: position 1,680,485 of record OW387781.2, on the reverse strand, counting down.
AACTTCTTCAAAACCACACAACGAATTTAAATACGGTTTTCACTAATGGAAAGAGCGATAAACGAGGAAGGCTTTTGTATATAATTTGTAGAAAAAAATTGCATCCGCGCGAATTTGGGAACGTAAGTAAGTGTTAATTAAGGTTACTCTTAAGGCACAACAAATTTGTCAATCCTATTTTCCACAGATATAATTAAATATTCATTAATTAAGTTTTTCATGTTTGTTTTTTAATTAAGGACAAATATAAATTCACCCATACGGAACTCCTTAATGATTGATTATATAATGTAAAATTACGTATAAATTTTGTGAAACTTGTTTAATTGTAAAAGTTGTCAATCTTGTCAGTGGAAGATTTGTCCTTATTTTATTTGTATCTTACCCACACACGTGATATCAGAGATTAATTATGTCCATTAGGCAATTTTATCTAGTTCTGTCAAAAGAAGTGCGTAAAATACGTTATATTTCATTTTGATTAATGTATTTTTTCCTCGATATTTAAAATTAAGTTAGTGGAAAAGTTCAGTTAAATTACATAAATAATATTTCATTAACACATTTTTATTATCAGTTGTGATTTTATTTTTAATTTTTAATATTTTTGTTTGAACTCAATTTAAAAATATAATCCTAGTCAATTTTAAGAATCATCTTTTATTTTGATTCTATTTTTTTTTCAAATATTGTTTTAACTAATTTTAGTCTATGATAAACATGTTGCTTCGCTCATAATATTATGAACTCTCATTTTTATGAATATTTAAGAAGAAATTGGAAAGAATGTATAATATAATTAACTAGTGGCCCGCTCCCGGCTTCACACGAGTGCAATTTTTTACTCAATCCAGCTGATAAAATTACCTTACATCGCCATCTGTTAGAATCTTTTGGAACTCACAGATGTATCAACAGATGGCGCTATGTTAATAATATTATATAATTTGCTAAAAAATAATACACAAAATGAGATATAAACTATCTTGTCTTTTAAGTTGGACCAAATTACATATAGTTACGAAATTTTATCAAAAGCGGTTCAGTAGTTTGGGAGTTCATCGCGGACAAACAACGTGACACGTAATTTTTATATATTATAACAACTAATTTGTGGCAACACTGTGGCAACATTGTGACAACACTCTGGCAACACTGCGCTCGCCATGAGAACCCCGTACAGTGTGTCAATGTATAACCTCAACCATGTCATACAAATCTATATAATAAAACAGTGAATAATTGATCCTGTATTTATTGTTAACTAGCGACTCTTTCCCGGCTTCGCCCGGGTGCAACAATTTACATAAACAAAAAGTAGCCTATGTTACTCCTGACGAACCCCTCTTCATGTCTGCAAAGTTTCATCGAAATCGCTTCAGCCGTTTCTGAGATTACCCCGGACAGACAGACAGACAGACAAAAATTCTAAAAAAAGTTATTTACGTTTTAACAGCATGCGAATTACTCTCTAAGCTTAGTTTGAGGCAGTTTTTCGCAAATCACAGACAGACACTCTGATTTTATTTATATAGATAGATAAGAAACTGACTAAAAATAAAATTAAAGTAAAGGAATTTCAGAAAATATTGTTTCAGTATGACTGAGAGTCATACTTCATTTAGTAGACTCTAGCTCTATTTAGTACCAAATAGAGCTGAATTTAGTGATATACTTAGTGACAAAACAAAATTTAGTGATATTTACTAATATGAAAGGTATTAAGGCTTAGAATGAATGCGATTGGTTGAATATGGCACATAATATTTAATTATATTATATTGACCGAAGTAATTAAAATGTGTGATAATCTAAATAACATTTTACACAACCACTGGTCTGGTATAGTTAAATACAGCCGAGGTCAACGTAAAATGTATTAATAGCAGCACAATTGTTATTTGAATTCAATTGAAATAGTTAATTAATTCAGTTAACCCACAGTTATTTATAATAGGATCCGAACCTACGTATTGTACATAATCCTGTATCGAGAAATGTTATAATTTTATTCTTAAGTATTTATATACTTATAACAAGTATAAATATGTATTGTTTGGGATTTTCCTTGAATGTAGGTATACTTACTTACGTCTAGTCCAAACGGATTGAGATACGGATCAACAATTTTGGGTTTGTTTCGTATAATATATGGCCCGTACTACAGACACTCGACTGTTTTTTTATAGATTTTAATTATATTTTTAAATGCGAGAATAAAATTATTGTTATAGCTTTCACATCACACACATAGTCCTTCCTGTAGGACGATAGATTATCATGTTCCATTACTGGGCGGGTCTGCCACCTATGAAACTTTTTGATTACGTATATGTGTCTTACACGATACCAATGAATTTATTATTATTCTAGCGACCCGCTCCCGGCTTCGCACGGGTGCAATTTTTTTCTGAAAAGTATATATAATGCTCTTTTCGTTAGTGAAAATCGCATTAAACGGATTTAATTTTGTATAGTTTAAAAGATATAAGCGTACATACAGAGAGACAGACGGCGGGAGCGACTTTATTTTATACTATGTAAATATGCATTACATTCAGCCGTAGAGGACGCCCACTGTTGGAAGCACGGTCAGAAGCAGCCTGGAGCCAGTATCCATCCGCGACCCTGCACATATCTCGTAATAATGTATTAATATAACCCATAAATGTTATTTATTCTTATATATATATATATATTTAAATTCATTCTGGACCTGGTATACTCCTATGGGACAGTACGCGTATGGAGAATTTTTTTCAGGAGAATATTTTAGACTTGGGTGGTTAACTAGTAGGTACATTTTCCAGTAATGATGTCATCAAATTTTTACATAAAAAAAAAATCTTCAGAAACCTATCGAGTAGGGCTTCAAATGAAAAGGCTACCGTTCCGCATTTATTAGTGGACTGCTCCAGGTTCGCGCGAGCAAGGTTCGTGCTGGAGCATGATATTGATATGAATCTGAGTGCATATAATCTGCACCAAATCTTGAAAAACAAACAAATAGTCGATTAGGACGAATAAATATTAAATAGAAGACTAGTGAGAAATTATAATAAAACAATTGATGAAAAAGGTCCATTCTTACGCAAGAGGGGGATATTGCGATTTTCCCCTCACTTTTGTAAGTCCACATGTAAAACTGAATAAATATATGGCCCACGGGGGTGGTGTTAACCTCGGGGGGAAACAAAAAAAGAATGAAAAGGCTCCATGAGCTGATTCTAAAACACAACACATTACATTTCAGCCACATGTTTCGTAAAAACAAAAAAAAAAACAAAACACAGGAATCACATTAAATGGCTGTTATATACTCAATTCCTCATATCCAATGTATGGATATAGAATTCGGAAAATATTACTGGTTATAATTTATTATTTTTTTATTATAAAAAAAAAGAAAATCGTAATCATCAATACTAATAATAAATCTGTAAGTGTCGGTCATGGAGTAAGTTACTTTGTTTTCAGAGATATCGTGTTTATAGGTTCTTAGACATGATACTGAAACTAAATTGACCATTTTTAGAATTTTTTTCCGTATGTATGTATGTATGTTCCTCCATAACTGTGAAACGAATTAACTGATTTTCATGAAACTTGGTAGATAAACATTTGGACGTTCGGGACACAGAATAGGCTACTTAATATTTTTCAACGCGGACGTAGTCGTGGGCACCAGCTAGTTAATAATAATAATCATCATTTATTTCAGATAAGTATAACATCCATATTATCTATTAACAAAATAATAATAATAATAATAATAATATTTTTCATCCATGTATTATAATTATTATAATAAAAATTATATTAAATAATAAGTATTATAATTATTATAATAAAAATTATATTAAATAATAAATAAAATAATATTATTATTATTATTATTATTATATATATTTACAAACGAAACAGATGCTGCAAATTAATATTTTCCCAAATCCTTTCACTGCGTTAGCTATAACGAGGATATAACATTTTTTGGTGTACAGTGATTTGACAGCGTGTTAAGTAACAACATCGAATTCGTAGTAAGGTTTTCGTAATCTTCAATGTTATCTCGATCGATCATTAAATGACGCGTGGTCCAAACTGTTCTAATCTTTGCAGACAGTTCTTTGAATTTATTGACGTACTAATGTTCCGCGTATGTACGTATTCAAGTCTTGTCGTATTTGGGTAACAGTATTCAGATGATTCTGTTTTAAAGGGAGACATTCTAAATTTAAAATCCACAAGTTTAATTGTGACTTTATTAGTAATACACTGTCCGTTTTATAAGATTAGAAACACAAGCTTCTAATGTATAAGTTATTGACTTTATATTAACGTATTGAATGATTTTTTTATACTTGCATTTAATTGTTATTTCTCTATACCTACCCAAATACTGGGAGTCTGAAAAAATAATAATTGTGAATTTAGGAGGTATGAGTTAAAAAAATGCAAGTAAGATGTTACAATAAATTATAAATAAATGAACTAGACAAATGTAAATCTTAGAATAAACTTAAATCAATATTTACATTTATTTCTAAGAAAAGTATATTTCAGTATTTGGATTAGTATGCATTTGCTCTAGGCTTCTTTAGACTAAAAATATTATGTACCTTAAATAAAAGTACCTACATAGTTTAGTCATTCAGGAGTATTTCCCAGTTAAAAAAGGGTTAGAATTATCACCCCAACAAATTTTACCACAATGGACTAACTCATATTTATCCCAGCTACATATTAATATATATATTTCTACATTAATCTTCTTAATATATAAAAATTTCGTGTCACGTTGTTTGTCCGCGATGAACTCCCAAACTACTGAACCGATTTTGATAAAATTTCGTAACTATATGTAATTTGGTCCAACTTAAAAGATAGGATAGTTTATATCTCATTTTGTTTATTATTTTTTTGCAAATTATATAATATTATTAACATAGCGCCATCTGTTGATACCTATTTAATCCAGCAATTATTTATCTGAGTTCCAAAAGATTCTAACGGATGGCGATGTAAAATAATTTTATCAGCTGGATTGAGTAAAAAATTGCATCCGTGCGGAGCCGGGAGCGGGCTACTAGTTGATTATATATATTTTTTATTATTCAACGTGGACGAAGTCGCAGGCACCAGCTAGTATAGATATAAAAAATGGGATGAACCCAACATACTGGTCACAGTTTTATTTCTTTCGTTGTCGAATGTCAGGGTCCGTGGGTCCCAAAGCGTTAAATTTTTTTAACTTTTTATCAAAACGCTAGGTCGACATAACTGGCGATTCCTGAGCTGGCTAATGGCTAATACTTACAACGAGGCAATGCAGCCAGCATGATTAGAACTCTCTGTATTCTGAGTTAGAACTATAGCTGAAAAACCGAAGCTTTATATGATGCATGATAAATAAATAATTTCGACTATTAATTGATATTTTTTTCATAAATATTATGAAATTACGTCATTGTTATGTTTTCTCTGTTTCTCCGCTAACTTCTTCCAAAACATCCAACAAATGGAAAACAAACAAACAATGGTTTGTGTGTATATAATTTGCTGAAAAAAAATGTATCCGGGGTGCCAGGGGCTGATCGCTAGTTAAGTATAAATACAGGATTAGTTAGCTTGCTTGCTTATATAAACTCTATGGGATTAGTACTACGCTATTTCAACTTGAAAACACTACCGATTCATTTTCAATTTTTTTTATTTTTATTTTATATAGTTAATTAATTAGAGAAATGTTTAGTCATCGATTTTAAATAAATTATTTAATAAGAAAAACTAATCGGAGCCGGAGCAGCAGTTGAGAAACTTTTCTTGGAACGGAAAAAATCTACAACCTTTTTTGCGGCCACTATAGTTGAGTATGTATTTAATCGGAAAACGCAAAAAAAAACGCGCAACCACTCCGCGTTTCGAAGTAGTTCAAAGTGGGTCGCCTCGTTCGGGGGACTTCGGCAACAGTCGGCCGTCTTCGTGTCCGTTGCGATCGATCGACGCTTGCGCTTGCGCCGCGCCTCTGCACAAACAACGCTGAGACGTCGCCGTGAGAGCAGTTGTGTTCGCGCGCCTAATATAAACTTCTATATTCAAATAATATTACGTCACGGGACGCGACATTTGTAAACATTGCTGTGCCGATATGGACTCGTTTGTTTACATCATAATATACTGAACTGTGATAAGGAAATAATATTTTAAAAAAGTGTTTGGTGCTGAACGTTTTAAGAGAATCATCATGTTGTGGGGGACGAGTTTTGTTGAAGAATCGGACACGGTGAGACTTTTTTTAAAATAATTTTAAAAAAAATGTTATAATTATCTCAGTAAATTGTAAATTATATTTTAATCTGTCGATAATGTGTGAGTAAATTACGAAATCTAGCCGGTTGTCCGCACACTGTTGCGGCGTGTTCGTTCGCACGTACGAACGCCTGTGTGCGTTAACTTTCTAGTTTTCGCTCGACGCTCGACGTATTTGCATAAAACGTGAACAGTTTTTCATAATATGAATCAACAGTGATAAAACACAGGGAAACAGATGCGATTCGTAAATATTCATTGCACATCACCCACCTTCTGTTGTGATTGAGTTGCGAATGACTTTATTTTAAACCAAATAAAACATGTCAATTCGGTCAATGCGTCATTTTCCGCAGAGGAATGCCATTTCTATCAGTTCAATTTTTCAGGATACTTTTTAAAGGAAATCTGGGAGGAAAATAACTTTACTATACTTTTCATCAAAAAAGTACAAAGTGCGCTTTTTATTGAAAACTTTTCATTTGTATTTAAACAGAATTATGAGCTCTTAATGTGTAAAAAATTACAAGCTTCAATGAGATATACTTAACTAAGATTTTATACTTAATCTACTTAAGAAATAAACTGTAGATACTTAATTTTTAAGTACTTTCAAGTATTGCTTAAGACATTGTGTAATGTTTGTAATAGTAGAAGCAATGAGTATGCATTTCACTTTAATTATTTTTTTACACTATTCTATTTCCTACGCAGATTTTATGTTCAAACTGTCATCGTTTTCTATTATCATCATCACTATCATCGTTCTTACTATCATCGGCATCATTGTCGTCAACTCTGTTACCACAACATCAATCATCATCAATCATATTCTACTAAGGTAGTTAGTAGTCTACTAGGGTCATATTCTACTAAGGTATGCAAGTTCTATTATGTTCGTTTATGTAGTGTGTTAATAGGCAACGGCATTTATAATACCTACCATCAGCCGACCTATCGTATAAACCTTTATATAAATAAAAATTATATAACTAATGCCATCACCATCAACAACGCCATTATGCTGTCACTATTTGTAAGCATTATTATCAACAACAAAAAAAACACATCGTAATAATTATTTTAAGCATCACCGAATTCGTTAATCTTGGGTTTAAAGAATCAAACATGTGTTAATTATTTTTTAAAATTTAAATTTCGTTAATCATACTGATGGATCATCTGATGGCTACCGTCGCCTTTAACACAAGCAAGGCCACAGTTGCTGCAAGTGCGATGCCGACCTTAGTATGATTAGGATAGTTAATAATTAATCTCATTAATTATTAATGAGGATTAATTATTAACTAAAGTTAAATAAAGTCACGTTTCAAAAAACAAATCGAGTAACTGACATAATGACACAATGGCGGGGTTTTTTACTCCATTAAATGAAGATGCTGTAAAAAACTTTATTAATGGCATTCGTCCGTCATATAAATGCAAGAACACAATAAAAAATGTACGAGAAACTAATTCTTGGGCAGCCACTAATTTGCATCTCTTATTTTTTTTTTATTTAGCGAATAGTATAGTCCGCATGATAAAATATACAAACCTAAACGTAATAAACTTAACCATTGTTGGCCAAATCGTCGAAATTCAACCATGGTAAGAATAAAAACTAAATGTTTCTAAAAAAATTTGATGTCCAACAAACACCATTTTCGGTGGATCACTGATGAGATATTTGGCCACACTTGGCCAAACGTTGGCCAATACTTTGGCCAAATATAATCTCCATTCACATTATTAAAACTAATAATTAAGTCGCTACTATAATAATATGCCAAGAGTTATACTAAATATCAATCACCTACGCAGCAACAACATATGAGGCAGTGGTGCGGGAACTTTATCTCGAACCGTTAACAATTCCCGATAACTTATCAAATCACTGACATAGACAAACGCATATATTGGTTTAAAATTCGAATGCGAGCATAGACGAGTGTCATTTATAATTTAAACAGTGTTCTTTTTTAATTAATCAATATAATCAGCATCATCTCAGGCGCAGGACGTGTGAATATTTTCTATATTTGACGTCAGAAACTATATAGCTGTTAGGTGTTTTAAATTTTAAAGGGCAATTTTTCGCTTTACATACGTCGTAAGGTATAAGCTCTAAACCTAACTTGCCTTTGTAATCCAAGCCTCGTAGGTCTTCTACGTACTTCGTAGCAAATCGTAGCTAATTAGATTTATTCTTACATTTCTTACCTTCTAGTTCTGTTCAGCATTATTTCACTGTAGTTACGGGTCTTAGTTTGTGTTGTAACTATAGAGAATTTATACATATTAGTGGAGCACAATCTATAAAAAATCCCCACCCGCCCATGTCTCTTGACCGCATTTCTTCTAAACAGCACCAATTTTAATGCGATTTTCACTAGCATATCGAGAATTTTTTTTTGCAAGGTTCATCTGTATTGATGCGTGTCAATTGTGAATTGTATGGTAATTAAGGCATTTAATAATATCATATGTGACTAACAAAAGCTAAACTTGGATCTCAATAAGGCCTAGGGGCCTAGCCAAGACGTACATTAAAGAAAACGCTCCCTAGCGAACTTTACGAAGCGAACAAAATAAAGCCCGGTGATTGGTTGTTGTAACGCCCACATAAAATTTTGACCAATCATAAAGCTTTGTCCCAGCGTAGCGTAGCGTTTACGACTGTAGAAAGCACTGCGTTTGCATCTTGGCTAGGGCCCCTGGTTCGCTAAGTTTTTTGTTTTTTAAATGTGCGAATTAGAAATAACGATAACCTACATACTCACATAAAATATTGTACGTGGAAGAGTGCCCGATTTTACATAGGTACCTAAACATAGGCATCGCAGGGATGCAATTATTTTCTGCAAATTATATAAGAAAACCTTCCTCATTTAACGTTCTTTCCATTAGTAAAAATATATATAAAAATCCTTTGGGTGATTTAGAATAACTCAACTGAGAAACAAATAGAGGCGGACAGTGACTTACTCTATAATATTTATAGATATATAACATACCTATAGATATAGATTACTTCCTGTGTTATTGAAATAGTAATATAGAGAAGAAAAAAAACCTCAATACACTTCGTTCCTTTTAAATATCCTATACAATATTAAAACAATAGTATTGTGTGATATTGATCTACAATTACTTCCGAAGTTGTCTGCTTATATCAAATCAATCGTTCGCCCGAGCTTAAATTAACTAACTACACTTGTATTAGACCTTGACTTTTTATGCACTCTCTAAGTTTTTGTTTCGAACACGATTTACGTACTGATTTGTAGTTCTTTTTTTAAAAGTATAAATACAACTAAGACCAACGCATAGTAAAGTATGATGGAATAAGTTTTATTAGAAACACTACTGGCTTCCGCGTGGAATATTCGTCTAACTATTGGTTATAACTATTAACTATATCTTTATATAAATAAAAGAATATAAAGAAATAACTCTTTCCCTTCTTTGCCCACTTTTTTCTTAATACCATATATTGTAGATTACTTTATACAAACATTATTCATTCTATATAAGTACTAGTACGTGTATAAGATCATTCATTCTATAGAAAAAAAATCCTCTTAAAAAGAGCGGTACACTAATTCTATATAACGTATATGTATATTTAAAAAAAAAAAAACAGTTTTTCCATTTAAATTATATGTGCAAATGTTAATATTGAAACACGAGGAAAAAACGACGTTTTTATAGATCTGCTCAAACGTGTCATTAAAATTTACATTACCTGCTTTTGTTGTCGCTTTTATTAATGACTATTATGACGATTCTGACCAATCATAAAAATTTGAACTTAACAACTCGGAAACAATCACTCTGAAGGTCGGTCGTGAACCAGTTATTAAATAAAAATAAGTACACGACAAGTGCAATGCAAAGTCGACTGTGTTACGTTTTGATTAAAGCTCATTTTGAATTGTCGTTCTATTTTAATAAAAGTTTTTTACTCACATGCCCAATGTCCCATGTCTGTTTATTATTTGTAAATTAATCCTGATTGGCATCGAACATTAATTAACATTTAATGTTGCCATATTTGCATTATTTTACGCCTTCGTCTTGTTTTTCGCAAGTTTTTAGGTGGTCAACTTCTAGTAAATTTGAAATAGCCTTTATTATCATTTAAAATTTTAAGTAAAGAAATTATATAATAAAAATTATAAATTCTATGTAAATAAATTCAATTTTTAACTAGCTAAATTAGGTGTAGCTAAATTTTTATTATACACCTATTTATTTATTTATTTATTTATTTATTTATTTATATCTTGTTAACTATAATAGCAAAAAGTAACTGTTTGAACTAAAATAATTTAGAAACAACTTAAAATAAACGAAAGCGTGATAAAATGTAAATAGGTGTTGCAGAAATAAAACTTTTTTTTTATTAATAGGAAAAGTATTGTACACGCTCTATTGGAGTGCGAAAAATCTTTTTAATTGTAGAAACTACATGAATTCAACAAAAAAAACGGTGGAAACCGTATCCAAATTCGTTTGGTGATTAAGAAGAACTTAGCGGTGAAACAAAAAGAGCGGACAGCGATTTTATTTTACACTAGGGACCCGCTCTTGGCTTCGCCCAGGGTGCAGTTTTTATATATTAAAATCTTCCTCATTTATCCTTCTTTCAATATGTGAAAACCGATTTAAAATCTATCTATCCATTCTCGAGTTTTTGATGCATACACAAACCAACTTAACATTTTTATATATAAAAAATTATGTACGAGTATAAACAGATGTAGATAGAGAATTTCTTATTCTTTATTACATATATTTCTTGTCTTTTAAGATTTGTGACAACCCTAACACCACGGAAAGTGTTTGAATAGCGAGAATTTATTCTGTAATTGGCCGGTAAATTGTTGGAGGCTGCGTTTAGTTACTCAGTTCTAAATATTTCAAACATACTGTTAGGTATAGACTAATACATCACTGCTGAGCGGGCAACACTCTCTTGCCTATGGCTCGATCTAGAATGTATGTCGTGTGTCCGTCACGTATAATATTATTTAACATTGTACTTAAATTAAATAAAGTCTAGAAGATATCCGAAGTCTCAATCTCTCGTCTCCAGCTCGCCAACCCTGCCACATGGTGTCAGAAGTCAAAAATAAATTCAAGAAACATAATTAATTTTCTCAACGACGAAGTCCGAACTCGAACAAAATGGCCGAAGAAAGACAAAGGTCGAAGACAATTACCACTCAATTACCAGCGTTGGATCTGAAATCTACAAATATGCCATTACAGTGGAAAAACTGGCTGACTCAGTTTAAAATATATCTTCGTGCAAATAACCTCGAAAGCGAGACGGACATGCGAAAAGTCGCCATATTGCTACATTACATTGGGCCAGATGCGCTGAGAATTTTCTACTCTTTCAACGTGGATATCGACACGGTCAGTCTAAATACATTAACAGAAAAATTCAGCAAACATTTTCTACCTCAAATCAACACGACAATGGAACGTCATAAACTCTTCAATAGACGTCAAGGCCCCGACGAGAGCATAGAAGACTACACGACCGATCTACGTAATATAGCAAAACAATGCGAGTTTGAAAAATTGGAAGACAGCATCCTACGAGACATCTTCTCATGGAATTTAAATTCAAACAACCATTACATCAAAGAAAGAATTCTCACGGATAAGCCGGACACACTCGACCAAGCCATTCAATTAGCCAAGAACGTGGAAGCCACGCGGGCACAAGCCAAGACCCTAGAAGAACCAGCATTAATTGGACAGGTCTCTAGAACAAGACATCGGCAACGGCAAGACAAGTCCCGGACAAGATCGTCTTCACGTCGTCCAATGAAGCCATCAATAGCATCAAACGTCTGTCACCGGTGCGGTCAGGTACATAGATATAGATGCCCAGCGAAGGGAGTTCAGTGCAAGAAATGCGGCAAATATAATCATTTTGCTGTAGTTTGTAAGTCTGTAAAATTTATTAGGTCTAAGTCTATAGAGTCAAATGCCAGTGACAGTAACTCAGACAATGTTAACAACCTCTTTGTAGGCACTATATTTTGTGTTAATTCAGGCGATCAACAGCCTTGGACAACTAAATTAACTATAAACAATCAGAATATTGACTTTGTGTTAGATACAGGGGCAGACACAAATATACTATCAGCACAAACCTTCCATACACTTCAACTGTCACCAGACATCATACAAAAAAGTAATCACAGGCTATCATCTTTCAGTGGTGAAATAATACCAACTACAGGCCAATGCAACATACAAATTAGGCATAAAAATAACAACATTACTGTAAACTTCCACATAGTCGACCTAAAGTGTAAAAATATTATAGGAAGGGACACTTGCAAAACACTGAAGTTAATTAAGCTTGTTCACAAAGTAGACTTCATTCCTCAACTTCCACATGATTTAGTAAATGGAATAGGGTGTATCAAAGACCTCGAAGTAGAGTTAAAACTCAAGCCAGATGCCACTCCAGTCGTCGCATCCTGCAGACGAATCCCTTTTCAACTCAGGGAGCCTCTCAAGAAAGAACTTGCAGAGCTGGAAAAACAGGACATCATACGAAGAGTCGAGGAACCCACAGACTGGGTAAGTCCAATAGTTTTAACTACAAAAAAAGATGGTAAAATAAGACTTTGCATTGATCCTCGTAAACTCAACGATGCGATCATGAGACCACATTTTCAATTTCCTACTATAGATGAAATCAAATCCGATCTCTCCGGGTCAAGGTACTTCACAACTTTAGACGCTAACAAGGGTTTTTGGGCTCTGAGATTAACAGAGAATTCCTCCAAGCTGTGTACATTCATTACTCCATTTGGGAGGTACAGATTTACACGCTTACCCTTTGGCATAAGTTCAGCACCAGAAATTTTTCATAGTGAGATGATTAAACATTTTAGAGACATTAAAGGTGTGAAAATAATGATGGACGATTTTCTTATATTTAGTAAAGATATAAATGAACACAATGAAATACTACAAAAAGTCATAGACAGAGCACGGTCAATAAACTTAAAATTTAACAATGACAAGTCAGTAATTTGTTCATCGCAAGTAAAATATTTAGGTCATATATTTAGTAAAGATGGTGTTCAAGTCGACACATCTAAGGTTGAGGCAATACAAAACATGCCCAATCCTACTAATATAACAGAACTTCAAAGATTCCTAGGCATGGTTAATTACTTAAGTCCTTTTATTAAGAATCTGTCACAAGAGATTTCGCATCTCAGACAACTACTGAGTAATAAAAATGAATGGGTATGGACACATAAACATGAATCAGAATTCATTAATGTCAAGAAACTGATTAGCTCAACTCCAGTACTCACTTATTATGATCCAAAAAAAGATCTTACATTATCAGTTGATGCTTCCAAAGACGCTCTAGGAGCAGTGATTTTGCATACAAATCAGCCCATAGCATATGCATCAGCTTCCCTTTCAAATTGTCAACAAAGATATTCACAAATTGAGAAAGAATTGTTAGCAGTTTTGTTCGGTTGCACTAAATTTCACCAATACATTTATGGAAGAAGAACAACTGTACAAACTGACCACAAGCCTCTTATTACTCTATTCAAAAAAGCACTTTTTGACATTCCACCCAGGTTGCAAAGAATAATGTTGAGATTACAGCCCTATGATCTCAATGTAGTATACAAACCCGGACGATATCTGTACATCGCAGATACACTTTCACGAGCAGCTCTTCCTGAAGGCACTCTCACTGATTTGGAGGAACATCTCGACCTTCACATCAACCTTATGTTCTCAAGTCTATCAGTGAGTAAAGAAAAGTTATTAGAAATTCAGGAAAATACTAAACAAGATCCAATATTAAGTAAAGTTTTAACATATTGTTTAAATGGTTGGCCTGAACATAAAAGATCTGTCAGTCAGTCAGTCAGACCATATTTCTTATTAAAGAATGAACTACATGTAGTCAATAACATACTATTTAAAGGTAATAACATTATCATTCCGGAAAATATGAGAGAATATATATTAAAATTGGTACATGCAGGTCACCAAGGCATTAATAGTTGCATTCGTTTAGCAAAAACAACAGTATTTTGGCCTCAAATGAACAATGATATTGAAAATTACATAAATCATTGTCATATTTGTCTTACTTTCCGCAGAAATAATTCCAAGCAACCATTGCTTCATCATGAATATAAATTAATACCATTCAGTAAAGTAGGAATAGATATATTTGAAATAGACCGTCTTAAATATTTAATTGTCATCGATTATTATTCGAAGTACATAGAATTAGCCTTACTTAATCCAGATTCTACTTCAAAAACAATTATTACCAACTTAAAATCAATCTTCGCGCGTCATGGAATTCCAGAAGTAATTAATTCTGACAATGGTCCCCCCTTTAATAGTAAAGAATTTAAAGAATTTACATTATCATGGGAAATTAAACATACTACATCAAGCCCATATCTAAGCAGATCAAATGGAATGGTAGAAAGAGCCATTGCCACTATCAAGAATATGTTAAAGAAATGTAAGTCGGACAATACCGATCCTTATTTAGCTTTGTTAACATATAGGAATACTCCAAAAAAGACTGGCTATTCCCCGTCACAACTGTGTATGTCAAGACAAGTACGCACTAAACTACCTATTACAGACCTCTCACTTTCATCTCAAACTGTAGATATTAAAAGTTTAAAGGAAAATATTGAAAAACACAATTTGAAAACTTCACTTTATTATAATAAAAATACAAAACACTTGTCACCTCTTAATGAAGGCGATAAAATTTATTTTAAACACAAGACACATGGCACTTGGATCCCAGGCATTGTTTCAGAGATAGATTCACATCCACGTAGCTACATCATCACATCTCCTCAAGGTACTTTTCGACGGAATCGGGAACACATACTGAAACCATTCACTTCCATTACTGACACACCTGAAACAAAAACACAAATTAGTACACAAGACAAAATTTCAGAAGATAAACAGTCTACAGTCACTACACGTTATGGACGCGAAATTAAACAGCCCAAGCGTTATGCCGAGTTGCAAACAGACTTTTAACAACGTCTTATGCTATAAAAAAATTGTTGATTCTAAAAATAGTCATTTGTTTATTTTGAAAGAGGAATGAATGTATAATTAATTATGTAACCTAAACAGCAAATGTTTGTTATTTGTACTTTAGCAATTAATTTGACATGTGTCACTTGACAACTAGATACTTGACATTTGATACTTACCTGAGCTCGATGTCAGTCACTGTCATTTAATATAGCTGCGTTCATACTGTGTAAGCCTAGTATTATGCCGGTCACTCACATTCGCGCGAATACGCGAACCCACAAGTGTAGGACGACATTTGCAAATGACTATGCGAAGTTTTTGCTACATTCGCGCTTTTCCGTGCAGTGTCGGTTCCTTCACGTTCCTTCACATGCGTGCAAAGATTCGTACAATGTAAGAATGTTTGCACGCATGTCAGTGACCGGGGTTAGATATAAGTCTTGAGCCAATTTTGTACTTACATTTATTTTTATTTTCTTTTATAAAAAGGGAAGATGTTAGGTATAGACTAATACATCACTGCTGAGCGGGCAACACTCTCTTGCCTATGGCTCGATCTAGAATGTATGTCGTGTGTCCGTCACGTATAATATTATTTAACATTGTACTTAAATTAAATAAAGTCTAGAAGATATCCGAAGTCTCAATCTCTCGTCTCCAGCTCGCCAACCCTGCCACACATACCTTGAACAACATTTCAACAATGTGCTTACTTGCTAACAGGGAAACTTTTTATGTTAGTTTTTACTCGATATTAATTTAAAATTTAAAATAATCAAACTAAATGGAACATGTGAAATTTCTCATATAAACTCATTATGAAGAGTGCTAATATTAATTTTAACTTTTCAGATGATTTGTTGTGAATATTCTACCAATTTGAAATTTCCTGCAAATGATTCTAATTTTAAAATAGCTAGAGTAAAGGTTGGCGAATACGATTTCACTTTTACTTATTTAGGTCGAGGTCGCGCGGACGGACAGTCTGACGTCATTCATATTATATGCATAATACATTGACAAAAACTCATAGGTATATGTTATAAACCTCTCCTATATATTAGCACTAAGGGAAGAGGTATAACCTAGAGAAGTTTATGTATATAATTTGCAGAAAATTATTGCATCGATGCGAAACCTGGTTGATTGATATTTCATCATCATCAATACTAATAATAAATCTGTAAGGGTCGGTCATGGAGTAAGTTACTTTGTTTTCAGAGATCGTGTTTATAGGCTCTATACATGATACTGAAACTAAATTGACGATTTTTAGAATTTTTTTCTGTATGTATGTATGTACTCGTATGTATGTTCCTCCATAACTCTGAAACGAATTAACTGATTTTCATGAAACTTGGTAGATAAACATTTGGACGTACGGGACACAGGATAGGCTACTTAATATTTTTCAACGCGGACGAAGTCGTGGGCACCAGCTAGTATGATAATATATTTTTGAAAATTTAATCACTCACTATTAGTTTTATTTAAAAAATATACTTTTAAATATAAATAAGTATAGAAGTAACTTAACAATGAGAAACAATATATTTTAAAGCTATTCACCATGAATGACCTCATTCAAATGGTTACCTACTGCAAATAATTTCTCAGCCTAAGTTCCTCTCAGACAAATCTTGCCAATCTGACTCACAGAGATTGCGAAAGCTTCGGACAAGTCATACAAGGAAAATGTGAAAGATAATCGACTTTAGCTTTGGGTAGACCCAATTGAGAAACTATGACTCAAGCATAATAATTAACAGATTTTGACATTGGATGCTGAAATGTTCACGCTACTCTGACCAGTCTTTTGAATACAAAGTTTTAAAAGAAGTTCAGTTACGTAATGGCATTACTAACTGGCATTTTACTACTTTTCAATTGGTGTCTTGTAACTTTAGGTTATAACTTTAGGACTTATAAATTATATCTTTAGATCTTATAACTTAGGACTAAGATCGCGCGTGATATTAAAGGCCATCCATCCATCTGCTAATCAAATTCTAACAGATTGAATAAGAAATGTATCTGATAATAATTTATCTTAAATATTTAAAATCCTCAAAAGTACTATTTTTGTCTTTTACAATTCCATAACCTTAATCCTATGAACATTAACAGAGCATTTGCAACCTCTATGGCTTTTTTTTTCGGTCACTTACCTCCAAATGGATCGACTTGCCGGCCCCAGCATACTTAAAGATAATTTAAAAAAGTCTTAACTTACACGCTAACTTGAACGTCTAGTACAAAACATTAAATTGTACTAACAATACTCTTCTGAAATAAATTATTCAAATGGTAGCGAAAATCCATCTTGTGGTTGGTTACACGCCCAATATCGATACAGTCCACGACAATATCGATATATTAATTCGTAAAACAGACCTTGTAGCTGAAGTTTTAAAGTTCATATCCGATGAGCGAATAGCACCTTCGTTTAAATTTAACGCCTCTATATTAACTTCATAGTTTAGTCTACATTTATGTAAAGTGGAAATGTACCAAATAACAACAATATTAGTATCATGAACAAATATATATTCAATGAGCAAATGAAACCCATTGATTGGTTCAGTAGTTCTGAGTTGGATTACTGATTTGTCGACGTCGTAAATGAAAGTTTTAAAAGTACTTAATTGTCCTCATTTCGTAGTGTCTAATTAGTAAATTAATTATGTAAAAGTTTATTAAATAAGTAAAGTTCATTAAACAACCATTTTCCATATAAACATTGACTATAACACTAGCTAGCTACACGCCCCTGGCGTCGCAAGGAGTTGAATTTTTCAAAAATCCTTTATTAGTGGATGCTTACGTTGTAAAATAAATAAATAATAATAAATAAATATCTTGACACATTCCACACAGCACCATCTAGTTCCACAGTAAGCAACTAATGCTTGTATTATGGATACCAGACAGTTGATATACTACATAGATGACTTTTTTTGTAAATACATACATATTATAAATACAAAACATCCATACAACTCAGGTACAAAGGTAAAATGTTAACACATAATCATTTGCCCCTAGCGGGACTCGAACCCGCGACCGTGTGGTTAACAGCTAGGGTTACTAGCCACTAGACCAAACGTGTCGTCACAAAATAAACGTATGTTCCAAATTTCACTTTTCTAGACTTGTAGTTTTGGTTGTGCGTTGATTTGATAGTCAGTCAGGACAAATATGAGTATAGATAACCAATCCTTAATCTGTTGATCGTCACTAAGTATGCTTGTGGTCATAGCAAAGCTGGCGTGTTTGCGGTTATTGCCGACGGTAGCCAGCTACTTACTATCAAGTGACTTTACGTGATGAATAAGCCTTTGTCAAGAGATCAAAAAAGGGGATTATAAAATACTCTTTCTTCGTCCATTGCATAATACGATACATGTCTTCTCCGCAAAGTTAAATTTATTTAATTTAAATTGACGACACGTTTGGTCTAGTGCAGGGGTTCCCAAATTTATTTTGTCTACTGCCCACTTTGAGAGTAAATTATTTTTTAGCGCCCCCATTTTTTCACCTACTTAAAATCAATCACCCCCCAAGCCTCTACACAACGCCCCCATTTTTTTTCTGGGTCTCTTACCGCCCCCCCTTAGGCCTGCAGCGCCCACAAGAGGGCGTTATCGCCCACTTTGGGAAAGACTGGTCTAGTGGCTAGTAAACCTAGCTGTTAACCAAACGGTCGCCGATTCGAATCCCGCTAGGGGCAAATGTTTTTGTGTTAACATTTTACCTTTGTACCTGTCATAGGTGTTTTGTATTTATAATATGTATGTATTTAAAAAAAAAAAGTAATCTAAACATGTAACTGACTGGTATCCATAATACAAGCATTACTTGCTTACTTTGGAACTAGATGGTGCTGTGTGGAATGTGTGAAGATATTTATATATTTCTATTTCTAATATTCTAAACAGGTAGATTTTTTTGGTTCAAAATCCCTTTTACCATTGAAAAGACCTATCTATGACTAATCACAAAGGGTCTATTTCATTTTGAAATTTAAATATGCAATTAAAGTCGGAAATCAAAGCGTTGTGAACTGTGCTGAGAATAAAAAATGAAACTTGGTTGTTAGTAATTTAAGTCGAGCCCATTGGTCGAGAATTAAGGTGTATTATCATAAAGCTCTGGCTAAGAGTATTTAGGTTTGACAACTGGCTTGGCCAACTTTGAAAATAAATAAATAAATAATAAATAAATAAATATCTTCACACATTCCACACAGCACCATCTAGTTCCACACTAAGCAACTTAATGCTTGTATTATGGATACCAGACAGTTGATATAATACATAGATTACTTTTTTTTTGTAAATACATACATATTATAAATACAAACATCCATGACAAAGGTAAAATGTTAACACATAAAAACATTTGCCCCTAGCGGGATTCGAACCCGCGACCGTTTGGTTAACAGCTAGGGTTACTAGCCACTAGACCAAACGTGTCGTCAAATTTAAGGTGACTCTGGTCTGGACATTATTTCGTCCCCATTCAGTTTTGTATATTTATGTAATTTGAGGGTTATAGTTTTGGTGATTTGTTTCTCTCTTTACGCAGACAATTAATGAAATGCCAGGAAATCGTTACATTGTTGTAAATGTACTTCATATCTGGCTAGAGGAACCGCGGGGCACAGTTAGTATGTAATATTATTTTTATTATGTACATATTATATATGTAGTAGAGCCTTTGCGTTGGTGAAAGGGAGACTGCTGTGTCACTAAAGGGTCACAATCGGTCCGCCATCGGCTTCGACCTTGTCCATGGTTTATAGTATAACTTTATTATACTATTATAGATAAAATTATGTATGGCGTTGTTTCTTTGTTTGAATTAAATACATTAATATTAATTTCAAGATAAAAACCATTGATTGAAATCGGAATGTAGGTCGTTGTATTATATAGATTATTTATAGCACATTATTGCCAGATAAATTGTATGTTGACGCGGGTTTAAGATTGTAAAAGACTAATAATGACTATATATGCTTTAATAAAAGAAATATAATTCATTAAATTACTCGTATTTAGACTGCCATTATTTAGTTTTGAGTTATTGTTGATAGACATTTGCTTATTATATCCTTTTAACAAGCTTATGAATGTGTCTTTAACTACAATTAAAAAAAAGTAGTAACATAATATATTGAAAATCCTATTTTATTTCTACCAAACCCAATATGTGATTCTAACAAACATAGTAAGCCGTCAAGAACATACAAGTCCTGTACCAGTTATTTGATCCTAACATGTTAAATCTGATGTAAGTTGCTCAAGAGTTTGATATCTCGCTGATTAATAGCCTTAACAGATCTTTATAAATTATAGCTAGGAACTATCTCGATCACAAAAGCTTTCAACAAAAGAAAACCGGATCAAAATCAGTCCATCTGTTTGGGAGCTATGATGCCACAGACAGACACACAGATAAACAGGTCAAACTTATAACCCTCCTCTTTTGCGTCGGGGTTAAAAGTAGATAAAATTCAGTAGTCAAATTTGTAATTATTTTTGAACAATAATTATTGTTTGCTTCTCATACTATACTATACTGCAAAACGAAATATAGCTTTTAATATATTATCTCATCAGACCGCTTGTGGAACAGAAGCATAATAAATTTATGTTGGTTGAAAAAAAAAATTATACAATTTATACAATTTGTTACGGTGCATAACTAATCAGGTTATTTATTTTATTACAGTAATTTTGCAGTTTTTATTGTTCAAGTTTATAATTCCGGTTATGGTTAGGTAGGTACCTATTTATGTTTAGTGGAATTTTGGATTACCTATTTTATATTCAAAGTGTGTCCAAGTAAGCGGAGATTGAATAATGATCATTTCATGTTTTATTGTTTTATATAGGTTGTGATTGTATTATATTTTTATATTGTATAATAAGTATCTGCTTATTTTTACCTAAGCAGTGAAACGGAATCTTGTTTGACAACCTTTTAAACAAAAGTTCCTATGATTGACCTTTATATAGTAATACTAGCTGGTGCCCACGACTTCGTCCGCGTTGAAAAATATTAAGTAGCCTATCCCACAAGATGTTCCGTGGCCTATCCTGTGTCCCGTTAATTCGTTTATTCGTTTCAGAGTTATGGAGGAACATACATACATACATACAGAAAAAAATTCTAAAAATCGTAAATTTAGTTTCAGTATCATGTATAGAGCCTATAAACACGATATCTCTGAAAACAAAGTAACTTACTCCATGACCGACCCTTACAGATTTATTATTAGTATTGATAACGCCTGACATATTTTATTGCTATGACGACTGTAGTGCCACCACGTGAAAGTGACATTCAATTTTTTTTTTATAATAGATGATTTTTTTGGAAACCTAACATTGGCCTAGTATAAAAAAAAGATGAAGTTGATAAAAAGAGTGTGAATGTTCGGTGTAATGTATATTAGAGATAATTCTGTACTTGATTTTTCACCCTCGTAATATTACAAGTGGACAGTACTATATATAGGTACATAATTAAGTATATTATATATTGCAAATCATATCTGTATATTATTTGTCTTTTCTATAATGTATTCATAAAATATTTTAAGAAAATTAATAATTTCTTTATTTTAGTGGAGCACATGTACAGTAAACACCTGTTAGGATATCTAATTTGAAAAACAATAGCACTTGTGCTTTTATGTTTCAATAATGAATGCCCTTTATCGCATCAGATTCGGTAACGCACTTGTATTGTATTTCTGCCCCATATTTATAGCCTATAAAATGGCCTGGCAACATTTTTTATGGAAAATAATACCTTATCACCGTCGACATAATGTAAAGACTTGTTTCATCTTTTATGATCATACATATTATTTGACATGACTGTACCTATTTATTACAGACAACACCTACTTGTTATTGCTGGCTGACTTGTATAACGACTGTCATTATGATAATACATTTAACAATATATTCTACAACTTTTGTATGTGTAGAGTTATTCTATAATTGTATGTATTATTATTAATATAAACGACCTAGTCGTTCTTTGCTTTTCGCAGGACTTAAATAACATGGAATATACCTACTCGTTATTGGTTGCCAATATATTTTGTTAGCAAGCAGGCTATCTGTCCACTTTATGACAGGTCAGCTACCGTAGTCCGTACCGTAGTCTTGATAAGCCAAGAATAAGGGATAAGAAAGAGATAGAGAATAGGCACCAGAGTTCTTTACTCAACACAAAGACACATGCTTATTCTGTAAAGGGCTTATTCAAGACCCTGATTATACTGGACCATCCCTCCTTTTTTAATCCACTCAAGTAACTGGTTGAGATTAATTTTATATGTTTATTAATATAATAATTTTGTTAAATTGTTAATATCTGTTACAAAATAAATGGCCCACGACCCCCAGGGGGAATAATAAAAATAAAAAAAGGCTTATTCACGGCTTTATTCTGTAAAGGGGTGGCTATTGCCCCCAGACGGATTTCAAAGTACAACGTAGATTTCCTTAAAAGAATATGTGCATGAATCCTTAAGAACTACATGATTCTATCTGTATTTTACAGCTGTGCATTCTTTGTAGCATTTCATGGTAACCTACCATGTGATGATCTGATTGTTCCTGCTTTGAGAAAGCTTGCAAAGACCTCTGCCACGTGCATAACAAGTTTGCTCAGCTATAGTAAGCTTGTCTTCATAAATAATTTCAATTGGTAACTTATGCATCGTTTGTTAACTTTTTGTAGCACCGTATACATTGACCTTTAAAGGAGTTATGTACTTATTACTTTGAGCCTTGGAATTTGGAACAAAGAATTTATCTTTGCTTCTTATATTTGTATTGTAAAAATCACTAAATTTATTACCATTTATATCATATTACCAACTTATAATAATTTAAATATAATTTATATAATTATAAATTGAAACACACATATTATATATAACTTTTTAGGATCTATTCATTATCTTCAAAGACTTAGGAGGCAGCAAAGCGCTTAAAAATTAACGTAACAATTATGTTAATAAATAAGCTTATGTGCGTCAACAGAACTACTTTTTTAAATAAAACGAGTTTTTTTTTTAAATTGGTAATATTAAAAGTATAAAATTTTCTGTATCTCCATATTACAGCTGACTGTACTATGACAATACAGACAATATTCAGTCGTAGACGCGCGCTGGCGACTACACTGGGAAAACCTAAAGGCTTTATAACCGGTTCCGATCGTGCGGGCGTGATCTGCGCACTGATAAAGGTTTGGCCTCAGTGAGCGCGATGGCTCTGCTCTTATTACCGGCATAATACTGTACAAAAAATGAAATATGTAAGTAATGTGAATTTTAAAAAGCACATTTTAATTAAAAATAATTAATAAGTCGTAATAAATTGAAAAATTTGTGCATGTCCTCTGTTTATTTTTTATTATTAGATTATTTTACATAAACTGAAACGTATGAAATTCTGCATAAGATTATTTCAATATTTATAATAAAATTATAGCAAATTTTATTTAGGAATAATAAGAGCAAAATATTGCTAGCAAAAATATTTCTATAATTAAATATAACGTTTAGATAAAAAAAAATGACGACTAAAAATTTAATTAAATAAAAGGTAAATTAAAAAAAAACTAATATCAAGATAATAAATAAAACAGAAATTAAGATTTACCGCAACAGCAAAGAAGATATATGTAGGAGAGAACTATTATCTGTAACCAAACTAATTATCTGTAAAACACGATGCTAATTTTTAATCGCGTCGCCTGACATTTATCTGGGGATGTAAATCAATAACGTTATTGTTATTTACTAAATAAATTATATGCATAATAAGTAAAAAAAGAACACACATTCAACCATAGAAATCAGCATATTAATAACATTTTTTTTTATAATATCGTCCCGCTTTAAATGAAACCATACCCACAGTTTGATTTTTGCCAATTGTCTTTGAATTTAACATTGTTCAATGTGTTACCATATTTACAAATATAACCTAGTGTTTAAAATTAGCTCTTGCATTATTTTAAATTTGAAATATATAAATAATATCTTGTACTCTAAGATTATCGTAATCATACTTTATGATAACATACAATTTAAAAAAACTAATAAAAAAATTATCATGTACATGAGTGATAGCAGGTGCTTACACCTGATAGTCAAAGATAAAGTAAATAATTATTAGGTAATAACTAAAAAAAGAGTGTATCGCTAACGATTTTTGTAGGTATTGTTAAATGATTTTACTAATAACTAATAATTTATCGACTCGCCTTGTGTCAAAATATTTTTTTATCAGATATAACTTTTGCACCTGTACTAGTTTTAGCAAGAACTATAAGAGTTAATGTTATACAAGGGTGGTATGTATTACACCTTAGTGAAACAATCTACTTTTCATTACTTATGCAAGAAAAAAAAATGAACGCTCTTTTTACCCTTCAATTAGTTGTTTAAAATTCATTTTTGAAATCTATAGTAGGTTAATGAAACATGTTAAATGGGCCAAGATAGGTAATTTTTTTCTTGCATAATATTATCTAAGCACTTTTTTTTTAAATTTACATTTGAATTCATTTAATTTTATGTATACATAATTCTAACATGATACAGGACAGTTACTTCACAGTTAAATTTGAGAGAATAATTAAAATAAAAAAATAGTTTGCAAACTAGTTTTTCTGTCACGAAAAAAAGACTATTCACCATTTATTTCTATACAAATAAATGGTGAATAGTCTTTTTATTATTATTATATGTATTTTATTTTATAATATATAATTTCATGATATAATCATGATTTTAATATAAGGTTGATACAGGCTGACGGTCCTTTTGATAGTAGAGGGCTACCGTCGCCTATAACACAAACAATAAGTGATGAAATACGTATGCTATTATTTCATGATGGTCTTCTGTACTTCTGTTTTAACCTATTGCCAGATGAGCTGTCATAAATTAAGCGGTTGATGGGCAACTAGCCTGCTTTATAGTCAAAATAGTTTATTTTTTAAAACATAAATTTGTTTAACAATAAATTCATACCTTTTAAAGAGGCGCAATGAGAAGATTAGAATATTATCTAGCGATAAACCAACGAACTTTGTTCTTTCAGATAACTCCTAGATAGATAGTGTTATCTTCAGAATAAATTGCGATATTTGCAAAAAAATTTCTTATTGAGTGGTCGATAGCTGAGTGGAGTACATTTGTGTAATGTAATTTTGCATTTTAATTTGCAAATTAAAGAACATCGTTGAGTTTTTTAATAAAAAAATACATAAAAACAATTTTTAAAAATGTTGTCAGTGTGGAAAAGCGCGAGGGGTTATTGGGATTATGAATTTTTTGAAGACTATTATCAGGTAGGTACTCAGCACGACATTCTTCTAAATTCGTCATCATCGTAGTCGTACATATTATTATCCTAAGTAAACAATTTTTTGAAAACAATCTATAAATTATATGACAAATCTCTTAAAGTAATATCTAGTCATAATATATGATACTTAGTACTTTTTTTATCATTTCCACAGACTGATATATCTCCATATGTCAAAAAATCATTTCATTGTAATGGTCTGTAAGACGGCTGAATGACGGTGCAATTATTGCTATGCCCATATTAATAGAACAGAGGACAAAAAATGAAGAGCACATAGAAGAATAGGTCTGGAACTCACACAGATACACAACAAAAAAATTGCTGTAATTTTACACTAGTTTTCTGTAAGGATGTGGTTACTGTCGCCAGACGAGCTCTACAGTTAACTACTAACTTTATCATACTGTTACTTCGGTGGTATTTCCATGACATGGCATCCTTGAACTGATGCTGTAGCATCAAGTGTAGTCTTCGTGACACCCAACTCTCTCAGCAACTTACAGCAGATATAGCGTGTTTGGGCTTAATGGGCTTAAATGGGCTTAATTGATCTAAAAGATTAAAAATAAACAAGAATTTATATTTTATTTATTAACAGGCAAAGCAAACATCTTTCATCGTTGAGAGACGTTATCGTTTCTAATACAAATGACAAAATAATTGCACATACGTAAACACTCATGAGTTCTTTGCTTGGGTGTAATTACTATGCCAACATGTTGTATGTTTGTGTGGGTGTTGTTGGACGTTTGTGAATGGATTTTCGTGATGACATAAAACCTAACAATACATTAACCGGCATTCCCTATTTCATAATCTTTCAACGTCGCTTTAAATAGACATTCAATACGTGCATATATTTCTAAGTATAAGCTACATCCAATACTTATTAGGCTGAACATAATACGTTTGTTTCTTTTTATATTAATTGACTAGCGATCCGCCGTCAGCTTCATAAATGCGAGTTTTTTTCTACATACATAATATATAATTATATACATACGCAAACGCAACTCGTTTATCGCTTTTCCCATTAGTGAAAACCGTATTAAAATTTGTTCGGTGATTTAAAAGAAATTAACGGAGAAACAAACAGAGGACTGGGATTTTATTTTAAAACTAGCTATGTCCCGCGGTTTCACACGCCGTTTAATTTAAATTACCAAAGGCAGTTGTCCTACCGCCGGCGAGCAAGCGACTAACTCTCAACTATTTTCTCGCTCAAGCAAAGTGCAATAAGATATACATTCCGTATGAACGAAAGAGATGCATATATTAATAGTTGATCGCTGACTGTTTACACTGCCGGCGAGGACTCGCTCCACTAATTCGTCGCTGAGCGACAAGAACTATCAAAGACAGGGTACTCGCTCAGCAATGCTCACTTGGCGATCAGGACTCGCCGAGATACCAACCAACGCAGCGATTATATCTTCCAAGCTGTGTCTTTCACGTTTAATTATTTATAGGAAGGTAGTTTTGTGTCCCAATAAAAAACATCTATTGAAACAAAACACCCCTATTTATTTCGTCGACAACACGTACGTAGCTCGCGCAGGACTAACCGGCTAGCCGATCCGAACGAGTGGTGCGAGTAATATAGCCCGTCGCACAAGAACACTCGCTTATAGCTGAGCGACAAAACTATCGAAACTACACATTCGTTTCTCGCTGCTCGCCAACTCGTTTCTAGTTTCTCGCTCTAATCGCTACTTGCTCATCGTTGGCGGTGGGACAACTGCCTAAGGCATGCACATGTTGGCCCTTCTGGGCAATTTTAGTTAATTCTCAGTGATTCTTGATTCTTGGTAGCCTATAAGCTTCGTCAAGATTTGGACTATCAAAGAACTTTTAAAATCCCACCAGAGACACCCAGAGATAAAAGCGTTGAACCAAAAAAAACTTTGTTATATTAGTATAAATATGGTAGATTATGATTAAGAACTAAAAATGTTAAAAAATTTTTAGGGCCACTTAGAGTATACAATATTACGAATAGTGCAAGTTCTAAGCGTTCGTTGATGTCTTTTGTATTAAGTGCATAAATAAAAACAAGGCTCATTTTTTGTGAGGCTCTTTTATTTCTACATTTTTCTTTTACATTATTTCAAGTATAAAAATTGTATGAAAAAGGTTATTAAAGTTATTTGATCCATTTTATACTTAAATCATGTGTATAATGGCATGTAAATGTCTAGTGCTTAAATAAATATAACAACAGCTAATAATCAACAATCAATAACTTCTTGTAATAAAAAATTTATATAATTTATTTATATAATATAAATTTATTATAATTTATATTATTATAGATAAAATAATTATACTAATCCAGCTCGAAGAACATGATCCCTATTTTTCATTTTTGATTTTGATTCTAAATTTTTTGTTTACAAAATATTTATACAACTATTCCAATTAGAAAAAGTTAACAATGCATATTTGATAAACTATTTTTACGCCGTTCTAGTTTCTTTAACAATTACAATTAGAATGATTTTGATTAAGTCTTATTAGTCACTATTCACAGATATTTCCAAGTCATTACATGTAAAGTAAATGAATGCAATGATTTAATATTTTTTCCCATTTTGTACAGCGTCACAGAGATCCAATGTGTGCGTATACAATGCATTGTCTAATGGCTATGTAGTGGTCGCTATTATTACATGAATGAACTGCGGAAGGCGCGAACGCTATGACGCCATTCATAGAACTACCAATCATAGCGTAGCGACTGAGATACTTTTAGATTTTGCAAGTCGTCCTTCTATTTTTAAAACTATTTTTCATTCGTACAGGCAGTCTAATAAAAAGTTTTTATAGACGTTCTGCAATTATTTGCCCACGTAAAATTTTGGTTCACTTGTAAAATATTATTTGTCCAACATTTTATAAATGAAGTCACTGCCCGCTTCTGTAAGATTTTCCGCTAATTTCTCCTAAACTGCCTAACGGATTAGGTTACGGTCTGCACTAGAAAGAGCGTTACACGAAGAAGAGATGTGTGTAAAATTTTCAAAAAAAAAAAAAAAACTAATATTGTTTTAATTTAATATTCTCTATCAGCTATAATTTGATTTATCTTGCTTTTCTTCTAGATATTACATAATCAAAATACCACTTACTGACTGATCAACCGGGAAAGCTAGTATACATAGTATAACATAGTATACTTTATATCCCTGTAGGTAATTAACTTTACATGGGACAACATTTCAGTGCTTTTTTAAACCCAGAGTAGGTCATAGTAAATAATAAGTTGCGGATATAATCTAGTACATATCTTCAAACAAAAACACGACAGTCGTTTAGCACCACTTAGAACGGACTGGGGGCGAAACCTACACCCAAATCGAGGCAAAGTTTTTCCAAACTTGGTAGCTCTTTCCAAGGTTGTCAACAAACGAACCCTTTAAGTCAGATGGCTTAATATCTTTACCGCTCGAACAACGGACTTGTTAATTATTTCTATTATTACTACTAAAAAAAACCTATTGATAAACTATCAAAACACAATTAACGGTGACGTATGTGTGTTCCGAGACTGTGTATAGTTTGATATTAGTAACGTACTTCCCGTAATGACGTAGGCATTCATTGAGGCAAAACTCACGCGGCCTGAGAGCTCAGTGGCTGAGTGATCTACCGTCTGTGCACACGCATCGAGAATGGACCGACGTCCTTAGACGACAGCCACCTTCTAAACAGTGCTCTGTTAACACCTCCGTCTAGTTCGCTTACTACAATTCGGGGGTCGCAAACGCCGGCCGGCTTTACCTAGCCTCAGTGATGGACACGCCAAAGGTGCAACACATCTGCACTTAACATTTGTGTGAGTGGCATTTTGTTAGTGACTTAATACGGAGCGAGAAATGTGGCAAGTGAGTTTAGGTTCGATTAATATGTACCAACTAGTGCTATCTCAAATTAGCTCGTTAGTGTGTGCGCTGTGCGAAAGAGATGCGTATATTTGTGACAGTGTGTCGTTGGATGTAGAACAATGTTTGCATCTTTTATGAATGGTTTATAGTAAATGTATATAAAAGTGCATCCTTTTTTCATATTATACATACGTAACTGTAATTATGTTAATAGATAGACCCGAATGTAGAAGTAAGCCTATTAATCACTAAAATGTATGAAATTGAGTTTCTGTCCGATTAGTTATACAGTATAACTTATACTACACAATGCAACTGATTTTGAACATCTAGATGTTCTGTCTTATTATACTTTTAATAATACTAATATTTACCGTGAATAACTTCAAATATTAAAAATATTAGAATCCTTAATTGTCCTGCATGTTTTTAAATTTATTTTATATTAGTTGATATTTTTTAATTGGGTTTAAATACTAGTTCTTTTGGGTGCAATTATGCACACAAATGCTGCTGGACAAGTAGCTAGTTGTTTATACACCGTAAATTTGTAGGTAGTCCAAATCTTTCCTATACCTACATTAGCATCTAAGATTTTTTTTCTAAACAATTGATCGTCAAAATTATGTGTTTTGTGTGGCTACGAACATCTAGCTTCACGGAATCTTACCGCTCTGGGGTCATTGAACTTGAAACACCTTTAACGTTCTAAATAGAAATTATTGTCTAATTAGAATTTTCAAATACAAATTTGTTGTATGATAACATTTTTTAAAAAAACAGCTGATTGTTATAAAATACCAAAAACATATGTTTCTAATATTCATAAAGATTACAATATAAAATATTGTAATATAAAAGTTCGGATAGTGTCTACGTGTTATCTGTCATAAGTGGTACGAAATTTATCTTTCTCATAAAATAAGTCCGATGGGAAATCCCAAAAAAATCAAGTTTTTCTCTGTCTAGACACGCAGCCGCTGGACCTGATTCGTTCTGGTGCTGCAAAACCCGTAAAACCGCGTATAACTCAATTTAATGGCCAATTTAACATATCTCATGTAGACATCTAGTAACGAGACTTGCGCTCTTTATTGTCGGATTATGCAAAGATTTCACCTCGCAATAAAACTCTTTAGTACAATTTCATGAAGCGCGTGTCACGTCTTAACATTATATATGTAATTGTATAATGTTCAAAAATAGTAGCGCAACTGGCGTGCAAACAATTTTCGACTGTAACGTGTTGTTGTTTGGGTTCATGTTTGCACGTGGCGTGTCTGCATTTAAGTTTTGAATGGTTGAGCGAACTCTGTCTGCTCGTGAAAACCCCAAGGTCTTGTCGAAATTGTAACAGGAGGCTGCCATTTGCGTGGTCACGCCGCGCTTGTATTAAAGGTATCGATATCGACAATGAATTGACGTCATTGTTCACTTAATTAATCATTTCTAGTCTAGTTTTTACTATCCTGTTGTTATATCGGTTAGTGTATTTGAACATTAAAAAATAATCATATTTTACA
The DNA here is from genome assembly GCA_936446665.2 of Synanthedon andrenaeformis. Lineage (NCBI taxonomy): Eukaryota > Metazoa > Arthropoda > Insecta > Lepidoptera > Sesiidae > Synanthedon > Synanthedon andrenaeformis. The sequence goes on along the minus strand of OW387781.2, from coordinate 1,649,261 downwards.
ACCAATAGATAAGTGTATTTTTATAAAATACAAGCAAATCACCTTGAGTTTTCTTGGATGCATTTTTCCGGGCAATTTTTCAAATGTTTCACTTCATAAGAATTATTCGCGAACTTCAATGAATATTTGAAAATAAATAGCAGAATTGGTTTAGTTATTCTCGAATTTTGCGCTCAGCAACACATTTAGATATCATTTCTTATTTAGGATATAGATACCAGATTATATCGAATATAAAATTAAGGTATCAAAATGAAATTGTATGCAGCTTACAAAATTAAGGGATCATGTCTTCATTGAATAGTTGAACTCGTGTCTTTTGGTCGTTATTATTATTTAAGAGAACATTTAAGAACTTTTTTTTTTCTTGTTAAATAGCTTAACACATTTTGCTCTGCCTATCATCTGTCCTATCAGAGATGTTATCAGCTTATATATTCGAATAACTGCGCTAATTTATATTGGCAACAAAAATGAAATGAAATTTTATAAATAGCAACATTAGGTAAAGAAATGTCGTCTAATATTATTATCTAGATTCTACTTGTTATCGACCTTTGATATGTAATAAAATAATACTATATAACTCGCGACACTATATAGGTGCGCTACAATTTTTAACATGTAGACATATCCGCGTACTCGAGCGGCGCCATGACCAAATAATAAGATGAATTTATTCATGCACACGCCCAACGGTTCTTCTATCAAAGTCAGTGTTGCTATTTGAAAAAAATAAAATAAATTACCGTCGCAGTACACGACGGAATTATATTAAGAAACGGATTAATTTTAATAAATCTATATATATAAAAATCTCGTGTCACGATGTATGTTCGCGATAAACTCTGAAACTACTAAACCGACTGATCAAACTTCATAAGTATCTGTTATTTGGTCCAACTTAAAAGATAGGATAGTTTATATCTCATGTTGTTTATTATTATTTTTTAAATTATATAATATTATTAACATAGCGCCATCTGTTGATACTTATTCAATACAGCAATTATTTATCTGTGAGTTCCATAAAGTTCTCACAGATGGCGGTTTAAAGTAATTTATCGGCTGGATTGCAAAAAAGCACCCCGGGCGAAGCCGGGAGCGGGCCACTAGTGTACACATAAATTTCATGTACTTTTGCAGAGTATAAGAAACGATAACTTTCAAAGAGTTATAATTGTTGGCAACTGGCTGGTTGGTGGCCACAACGAATAGTAAAAAAAAGAATATTGCAATTAGAAAAGTAATATATAAGTCAGTTGGCAGTCGTAAGTTGGATCAGAGAGATCGGTAGTGTGTTATTTTTTATTGTAAATATATATTATGTTCTTATTTTATGATCATCTTTTCATTTCATTAAATACAGTCCATTCCTCAACAATAATATTTAAAAATTATTTTGAAGTAGATAAAGTCGCTGTCCTTTTATGTCTGTTTGTCTGCTAACTGAAAGAAAGATAGAGGAAGATTTGTGTAATACTTAATTCGCAGAAAAAATTTCACCCTTACGAAGCCAGAGCTGGTTAATAGTGTAAATTAAAATACAAATTGTACAAAATAAATATAATCGTCAAAAATTCTGTTATAATTAAACTATTAAATCGTATTTTTTAAAAATTTTCTATGGAAACAACTTACTTAGAAAAACATATTAAGAGCAGGCCCCACGAAAAAAATTCCTACGCTCGCTCCGCCCACGTCCCGCCACCCGAGAGTTACAAGTTGCTCGGCGGCTCTCTAGGATTTTTTTTAATATATCGCAAGATACAGCTTACGTAATGTTGAATATTGCGTACATTATTTGAAGCATGATTTGGTATGCACTAGCTCGGAACTAAACAACGTAAGTCTCAAAATTGTTTTCGTTAATTATAGGAGTAAAAATAAACCTAAAAGGCGGCGATTTCGATCAAAAAATGTATCGAATGAAAATCACCTAATTATGTTTCTGACTTGATAATCTACAGATAAAGGTCTCAAAATATATATATGTAAATTCCACATTGATCAGATATGTGGTTGACTCAGCACATTTATTTAAAGTTCCCTTAGTTTCATAGGGCCTGGCCTTAAGTATGCAAGTTTCTTAACTAATTATTTTTCTACTATGCAGGCGAAGCTGGCGAATAAATGTAGTATGTCATATGTGTAATAATGAAGAAGGAATTGATATCTAAATTTGCCATTGTTTCAATATTAAATCGTGATAAATAAATAATTTTTCTGTCAAAATTTCCCTAAAATCGACACTGATTTTAATAATAAAAGCATTGTTTCAAACGAATGCCTGATATGAGGGGTTCATTTAGATACATGCAGATGTGCAAAAAACCGTTTCCTGAGAAATATTTGCTCCCACGCATCTAGAAATACATGAAATAATTAAAGCCGGCCATTAATACGTGAGAAAGAAGCGGGCCTCCATTGTTTTCTTGATTCTTAACTATTGGTTAATTATCTTAACCGACTGGTAAAACTGGAAATGCATCCACAAATGAAAATTTTAATATGAAAGATATTCACTTAGCTCAGTTATTTGTCGGAGAGCTTCGAGATGGGACTATCATTTGTATCCATATTAAAAGTGAGTTACTTGTAGACTGAATTAATTAGCACTTTTTGAAATATGTATTTTTACTAAAAATCGTGTTAAAAGAGCTTTTATATCATACATATAAATAAAACTGATGTGTCTGTTTGTAATAAAAATAACTATTTTTTACTGAATGTTTATCAAAGTAATAATATACAGTAATTACTAAAAAAATTCATTTTATTTTGGCTAATCTCCAAAACGGCTGGACCGATTTTGACGGGACTTTCACTGGCAGATAGCTGATGTTATATGGAGTAATTGAGGCTCCTGTTTTTTAGAAAAATAAAAAATACATATATGCTAGTAAAGTTATATATTCTTCTTAAGTCATAACAAATCTAATCTTTCTTATAATCCTGAGTTATCTTTATAATTGATTTTTATTTTTCCTATTATTTCAATTATTTTCGTTTTCTATAAATCGCTATCAAAGTGAATCTTAGTATGCCGCATTACTTTCCAATGAAAAAAGTATACCTACATAAATCGATTAGTTATCTGTTTTTATATTTTTTAAAGTTAAAAAATTCTGATTTCAATTAAATTATAATCACTTCATAAATGTTTTAACTAGATTACATGGAAGACTGGAATCACCATAACTTTGTAATAATAATAATAATAATAATAATAAGCGAACGGTCTGATAGCCAAGAGTCTCGATCAACACCTCGAGAGGCTCTCACTAGATGGCTGTTTCAAGGGACAGATACAGAAGGCGGTACTTCTTGACACAGCACGAATTGTCAGGAGGTTCCTCACTCTGGAGCCCTAACCACCGGTAGCTTGAGTCTTGCCCCGCTGCCTGCGGACTATAAGTTTTAAGTTTTTTATAATATTTATTAAATAAATAAACAAATAAATATTTTCACACATTCCACACAGCACCATCTAGTTCCAAAGTAAGCAACTAATGCTTGTGTTATGGATACTAGACAGTTGATATACTACATAGATTACTTTTTTTTTGCAAATACATACATATTATAAATACAAAACATTCATGATCAGGTACAAATAAAATGTTATCACATAAACATTTGCCCCTAGCGGGATTCGAACCCGCGATCGTTTGGTTAACAACTAGGTTTACTAGCCACTAGACCAAACGTGTGTGTGTTTATTGTCTGTATAATTTATTGTAAAAGAAATTTAGAATTAGGATTAAAAATAAATATATGTAAATAATAAAAACAATTGTTATTTATTAATTAACAAATCTATAAACATGTGCATTGGAAGTCCCATTTTTAAATATTTAATTTTAAATCACTAAAGCTTTATCGTACAAATTATTTGATAACTTTTAGCTCGAATTGAAATGAACATACGATAAATATAATACTTTGTATGACAAAAATGTTGTTTATTTCACGATTGCGTTTTTTAACTAGCAACGAAAGGAATGCGATTTTATTAACGATCTCCTACCTTAGTATCATCGACTTAATTACGGTTTTTTTTGACAAAAATTTATGATAAATTGTTTAAATTAACATATTTATTAGTTGGACGGAGTCAGAAATAAAAGTGCCGGCTTCAGTAGCGATATCGTTACTCATTGCTAAATATAATCTTTTGAGAATAAACAAATAAAGTGTGAAACTAGCGATCTTGCGAGGCATCTGGATAGACACTGTGACGTGGGCATGATGTGACGGCATTATTGACGTCCTAAGACACACGCGTTACCAACAAAATGACTTCATCTATTCACAAGAAGTTAGGGCCGATTGATTTGCAAGTGTTTCCTGTGAGACTTACATCTGTAACGTACTATATATACTAAAATATGTGGTCCCATTCCTGGACACAGACCTCCCTCTATTTGAAGAGAGAGATATTTTTCATAACATTGATCTTATTGGTATGACTACACTTTTTTGCGAAGATTGTGTATATTACACATAGGTGAAAAGAATTAAGAATTTTGACGGTAGTTGCAGAACGGTTAAATTACAAGGCTAAAGAATAGTATTTAGTCATTACATATTGACAGTAAAAGTAATAATTACATTTTCATTGTTCGCAGATGCCACAAACAGTGCCACGTTCTGGGTGCAGCCCGCCGTCGGCTTCCCAGGACGAAAGAGCAGTCCCATCATCCCCAGCAGATCTTAACCACCTTTTACGCCTGCTAGGAGCCGCTTCTCCACCAGAACCGATGTTACATTCCCCACCAAATCCACACGCGAAACCACCACCACCCTACCCTGAAGACAACAACAACAACGGATTCCTTGAACGCCTGTACGATTACGAAGCTTATCCCACACCTTCTCCATCTTCAGACGAAGGATCAATCCCCACAGTGGCGTTCCAACCATCCTCACCCTACACTTCCCTCTCATACAATTCTCCAGTTTTCATAAAAGAGGAACCAAACAGGCTTGTTGTGCCTGGATTCGCCTCACCTTACCCTTTGTCGCCCTCGGGCTCCTGCACTTCATACGGCAGTCATAATCTATACTCCTCCCCAGTTCCACAGCACGAAGAATACATAGACATAGAAGAACTGCTAAAAGAAAACCAGATACTCCAAGAAAGTGTGCAACACAACTACATCACACCAAAAATTGAGGTAGAAGAACCACGAGATCACATCCTTCTCAGATCAGCTCTAGAGGATACGTCGTTTCAGAAAAGACTTAATATTCGGCCTGTTCCCTTGGAATTGGGGACGGTTAAGATGGAAGAGAGCAGTGGTGGCGCAACAGAAGATGCTCTGACCACTCCAGACATCGACCGCGTTTTGTCCATGGCAATTGAGCAATCAAAGAGAGATGTGGACAACACATGTACAGTGCTCGGAATCTCAACAGGTGAGTCACGATACTAACGCCGCTTTTGTTAGTCATTTCTAATATATGATACAGAAGGCATAGCGACATCTTATTAAGACATAAAATACATTCCAGATTGATGTGTATGTACAAACATTGCGTGAGAACAGCCTCTAACACGTATTCGAAGTTATTATCTAAGCAATTATCCATGACGTAGTCGCTCTGATCTCGACAGTAAAAAACGAAGTGATTCCACGTAGAGGCTACTGCTTAAGAATATCTCGATTATAAATATAAAATGGATTCTTAGAAATTCATTAGAATAGTTCATTACGTAATCTATCAACTATCTGTTAATATATTCTCATAACAAGTTATAGCTTTTTTTTGGTTTGATTGCAATATGAATAGCTGTGCCTTTTTGTTTATCTAAATAACAAAATATGGTTATTATAACCATAAGTTTTCACAAGAAAGAGAAAGAAATAAAAACCTAAAAACCCTCTTATATATAGAAGACAACCGTAAAACATAACATGCTCTTTTGGTGTGTACTAATTGATGCCAGCACCCAATCCGCCATCTTCATCTTGTCCTTTAATCTCTACACCTTGGTATGGTAATGGTCTACAATAGACTTTCCATTTAAAAGGCTGTCTGCTTTCTAAAAAAACAAAACACTTTTTATGACCGCGTAGTGAGAAAACCTGCGACAAAGTCGATGCCCATAAGTCCAAATCACATGTGGCGAAAATATTTCCTAAAAAAATTAAAATAAAATGTTATTTCAGATCCAATGCGATGGAGTACATCAGATGTTAAGGCGTGGGTCATGTTCACATTACAACACTACAATCTCCCGATGGTTCCTGCTGAATATTTTAATATGGATGGAGCAGCGTTAGTGGCACTCACAGAAGATGAATTCAATCAAAGAGCTCCACAGGTATTATATAATTTCTTAAACTTGGCATGGTATTAATATTTGTTACAGAGTGAGAAAGTATAGAAGGATGTCAGATCTTCAAAGGCTAATTATTTTCTTTCACTGTTCATCAAGTGTCAAGTATCAAGTGGTCATCATGTCTAATCTGCACATAAAACTGAAGACTTAGAGGCACAGGCCCATTTGGAAATTTAATTATGCTAATAATAATTATTACTAGAGTAGACCATCGTAACTCTTGATAGTTTAAAGAAGAAATCAAATGGACTATGCGAGAAAAGACTTCTCGCATAGTCCATCTGATTTCTATCCTCGCATAGTCTTTTCTTTCTCGCATAGTCCATTTGATTCTATCTATGACAACAAGGACAAATATCCAATTGTAATAAAAATCTACTGTTACACAATGTTACTTTCGATACTACGGAATGACCCTTTGAACTTATCTTTTGACCCTCAAGGCGATTGAGGGCGTGTATCATTTATTATTGTGGGGACAAAGTCTTTCTTAAGATAAGAGGAACAAACAACGTTTATTTACTACACTAATCTCGTCAAACTGATTCATCTATTTGAATAAATTGTTGTGCTTATTAGTTTATAATTGGCGCATACTTCGTTACCTTATTAAATTAATTACCTTTATTAATTGGACTTTATTTTTTGTATTCGTTTAATGTTATGCAATAATCATACCTACATATTAAATTATAACAAATTATAACAAACAAATATTAAATTAAAAATAGTAGGTACTTATCACCTAACTTGCTTATTTACATCGTGTTGGTTCCAGTATTGAATGTCTTTATTACATATACTTATATCAGTTAATTTAGTTTGAATTAGAAAAGTAATATTATAATATTTAATCTTCGTACAACTTAGATCATCATTAGTTTCAAAGGTAATTGCTTCCTTAGTTTTTTTTTGTACATCGAATGCTTACATCATAGTGTTTGCGTGTTCACTGGTCGTACGATTAAACCACTTATTTATGTAGATATTATTAAGTGAAGATTCTACAACTGGTGCAAACACAATAGCATTCAGCTTTGTTCTACTTGCTTCATTTCTTATATTTTTCTTTCTTTGCTCAACCAGCGACGGTTAAATGATTTTTAATTGTGTTCTTTGTACACCATAACACGCAGCAGTTCTTAATTAATTTCATTTCAATTAGAAAGGTTTATATTATATACACACACAACCTTTATATTTTTAAAAAAGGTTTTTTTAGTGTTATAAAAAAAATTGGAAATAGTTTTTCCTTCTTCAAAATAATAATAATTTTAACTTCAACCAGTAGACAAAATGGGAATAACACATCAAAAAACAAACTTATTGTAAGTACTGGCTTAAATGTCCTAGATAAGTAAGTAGTTTGTTTTCTATCATGGATATTTTTTTTATAAGAATTTATTATTACAATTAATTATCTATACTAATATTGTAAAGAGAGAAAATGTGTATTTTTGTATGTTTGTCACAAATAATATCAAAAACTACTGGATCAATTTTAAAAATTCTTTCCACTATAGAAAGCTATGTTATCAGCGAGTAACATGGGTACTTAATATTTTTATAAAGTAACGCACACAAAGTCGCGTGCAACAACTAGTAATTTATAATTTATTAAGACTTTATTACTTCTTGAGTAAGTAAAGTGTTACGCAGTTCAACATTCGCGCTACCACATTAAGGCTGTGTCCGTTTAGGAAGTCCAATATTATGCAACCGCCAGTTAACCGAAGCATAACCATTATGCAAGTTTATTTAGTTTTAGGTCACATGATCACAACTGAATGCATTCTAGATGTTCTCATTGGTTCCTTCGTTTGAAGACGTTGACGCGAATTTTTCTTTGCGTTCGCAATTAATAGTTAATGCGGCTAATTTAGGAATGTTGCGTTGGCGATGTGGTGGTTAATCGTTAGGCATACTAGCGCAAATGACTTGGTAATTGTTGTCGTACGCGCCACTGGTTCGCTGACTTTCTCCATAGCCGATGAAAGTCAAGGCGGCAACACGTTTGTACTGATCGTACTTGTGAATACAAATTGTTCCACCTTGTTTGTTTTTAAGATATATATCTTTGGAAAATTACACACTAAAACATTGGACGAGTTGTACGTTTTAATTGACCTCCAATTTGACCAAGACAAATGTCTTTTTTGTGTCTATACGATTGCACTTGTTTTAATACACAAATAAAAACAAATCGTGTAAAATGACATCATAATTGACTCGCGTATCCAATAGGAATATGTTTTTAATAAACTTTATAGTTAAAGTAATACTAATATGAAACGAAATGGTTATACTTTTAATTAATTGAATTTGAATGACCAATTCTCATACAAAAAACAATACTAGGTAATCATATGCAAAATCCAATTCCCATATAGAACTTTTGAAATTAAGTTTCAAATAGTGTATTTAATTAAAAAATGTATAATGTATTTAAAATAATCACACAATTCGATAATTGATCTATTGCATTTTAACAATTTTATATTTTTCTATGTTGAGTAAACTCTATTTTTTTAAAAGCTAAAAAATATTAAAAGCTATTTTAGAGTTAAAAGCTTTGTTTAACTCTATTTTTTTTTGTTTTAGGCTGGAAGCACACTGTATGCTCAATTAGAAATATGGAAAGCAGCTCGCCCTGAAGTCTGGAGGTCTTCTCAGTGGTCTGAACCCCAACAATCGCCGAACCCAGTTCCTGCAGGTCTCCCATCTGCCGACGATATGTCTGATGGTATGTAGACCTTATTTTATCAAGACAATTTATTAATATTATAAATAGAAAAATTTGTATTTTTGTTTGTAATGAATAAATCAAAATAAAATAAATATCTTCAAACATTCCACACAGCACCATCTAGTTCCAAAGTAAGCAACTAATGCTTGTGTTATGGATAGACAGTTGATATACTACATAGATTACTTTTTTTTTGTAAATACATACATATTATAAATACAAAACACCCATGACTCAGGTACAAATAAAATGTTACGCATAAACATTTGCCCCTAGCGGGATTTGAACCCGCGACCGTTTGGTTAACAGCTGGGTTTACTAGCCACTAGACCAAACGTGTCGTCAAAATCTACTGAACCGATTCTCCTATACAAAGCTACATTATTAGCTAACAACAGACTATATTTTATACAATTACGCGGTCGAAGTCGCGTGCTACAGCTAGTTTTGAATAAACATTGCAACCTTCTTCCACAAGTGTTATCAGTATATATCATATTCGTTAGTAAATAAGTAATAAAAAGTGTAATTCTAACAGACTTTGTCCTCTGATATACGTTTCCATAATTTATCACATGATTTATTGAACAGTGTTTAATAATAGCTTATCTTTCTCACTAAATTGGATTCTTATAAATCAAGATTAGGAGGTACAGTCGTCATTAGTGTACAGGTTTAGTCAGTAAATCTGCATTGATTGATTGAATTTGGGAAAAGAAAATGAGAACTTTTAATTTTTTCCTGCGATCTACAGGCAAACTCTAGAATTCAAGTTAAATGGGTACAGTCAGCGATTTGAATTAAACATCGTTTCGTACAGGCAAAATAAAATTTTAATTTATTAGTTATATTGACTGTATTCCACGGCGTCTTCCACTTTAATTAATCTTGTTTACTCGTCGTACTTATAACCGTAATATATGTCAATATGAGAGCTTTATTTCGCTTGTTAAAAATTTTTCATAAAAAGGGGAGGGCCTTTTAATAGTTAAAATATAAATTTCTGAAAATCATATTTATCTGTTACTACTATTCAAGTGTATACACACACTATTATTTGATCAAATTTCACAATATAAGGTTTAGTATTGATTGTCATTTATATCAATGAATAGAGTTCTCTTTTATGAATTTCAATACCAAGATCAAAATCGTTAAGTTAAAATGTGTTTTATTAGATCTCTATTGAGTAGGTATATTATAGACGCGAGCTTCCTTATAGGACTATAAGTCTATAACAAGTGTTAAGTTAAAAAAAAAACAAGTAAACGCGACGAACGGTCTGCGAGGCAACGCAATGTGGCACGGCCGTGCATCAAAGTCTACGACGCATGCATTGTGATCAACCGTTAACCCATAGTACCGCGTAGTACTAAAGAAATAAAAGAAGTCCTCTTGCCCACGAAGAGTTCTTTACGTGCACAACGAATACAGAATACACGGCATTTAGTAGTGGCAATTGGGCTGCCGGTCTGGCTGCAGCAACCACCCCTAAGAACGTTAGGAAGGACGCTACGTGTAAGGGATGCCAGAACCCTTTCGTCTATACGGAGGTAGACCTATTTTGAGATTTCATTAAAAACAAATATTTTTATTATATTTAATTAGAATATTAAAAAAAAACCAAACGTTCAGAAAACCGCATTAAAACTAATGTAAAAAGCTGAGGATATAGGCTATAACATGACACTGCGACCCTTAACACTCCAGAATTGTCAGTGACAGAGTTAGGCTGCCCGACGATACCCGAGCATTACCGAGATAGAGACAGTAAAGAGAAAGAGAGAATCATATTTCTTTTAAATTAAACAGAGACTGAAAACGTGTTAGTTTAATATAATATGGATTAGCTAAAAATTAATACAATACAGATCAATATTTAAAATAACCTACTGTTATTTCTAGATACTGTACATAACCCAGATACAACTATAGAGATGTGCTATGTTGGAGACAAACAAACTAAAGATATATGGCCTTTACTCATATAACCCTTACTCGTAAACTGGCTTTAGAATTGTATAGGTAGTTGGACGTGTTGCATAGAAGGGGGACAACCGTCATCGGCTTTGACTGGCAATTATTGGAAAATACACTTTGAAGTTGGCGACATATGAATTATGCAACGATAAATTCAATAGGCCCTTGTCGCATATAATTTATTAGACACTATAAATCATAATAATAATTTTATATCTCGAGTACAGTTAAATTTTATTGTATCGGTTGACTGATTGAAATTAGTGATATCTAACATGTGTTTCCAGTATTATATCAGAAACATAAGTACCTAACTAGTTAGAACCCCTGGAGCTTGCTTATTGAAACTAATCCACACGAGTCTTTATATCAGACCAATTTGAAAATCTTTATTTGGTCAAAATTCCTACAAATCCTTTGTGGGTTCTATAAGTAGAGGAATGTGCTCATCTATTGGATATTTTGCTGTCGGAAGCAAAGCTAAAACAGTTAACAAAGAAACTACAATTATTATTAGAAAAACAACATACCGATGATAATGTAAATGCCGAAAAAGTCGTACAGATGTGGCATGTCATAAATCTAGGTGACATGAAGCTAAATGATCAAAATGTGTTTTTCCTCATTGAAATCAATGACCAACATATTAAGAATGATATGAATTGGATTCTAAACCGAGATCACCACACCCCGGTACAGTTAAACCATCTATCAGACGATCGTTCTGCCATTCTGTCCCTTACTTGAATGTGGCAACTTATCCCTTATACGTCGAGTCTACTTTTTTATCGTTTCCCGATGTCCCAGTTCGTATGAGTTGTGACACCGGAGCCACAAGGTCGTCTTTTCTTCTATATTTACTGTTTAGCATTTCATTAGAAACATTTGTACTAATGATCACCCAGTGGTCAAAATTCGACATTAAGTAGGTATATATAACGTAGTCAATGATAGTGTCAAATGTTTGTGTGCCTGTGTGAAAAAACTTAAAAATCATGAATATTAAATATCTTTGTAAAATTTATAATTCTTAAAGTGAAACATTATAATTATGATCATAATTATATGTCACTTATGATCAAGGTGTGAATGAACTTAATAATTTAATATTAATAAATTAAAGATAATAAAAACGTGAATTATCGGTTGTTCAAAGGTTGCAGAAACTTTGATAAATTATTTTGAAGAAATTCAAGAAAACATTTATAAGAATAGAATTCGCTCATAGTTTTAGTATACTGGTATATCTATTAGCCTCAATTTAACTCAAGGGAATGTAAGACGTACTGTCTTCAATTTACATGTCAATATTGACTGAAGTATCAACATTGTTTCCTTTAATTCATTTGTAAACATTCCACTCAGTAGCAAGCTTTCTTCTTAAAATAGAATGTTAAGTACCTTTAGGTTTCAATGTGGTAAATTCTTGTTAGTTGGTCTTGGTAGAGTTGTCAGTATAGTCAGACTGTATGTGTTCGAAATTCAGATTTTAATTTACTGTTTATCCTCCAAAATAAAGACTGCCTAAAAATTGTGTAAATTACAAATAGTCACGTTTGGTCTAGTGGCTAGTAACCCTAGCTGTTAACCAAACGGTCGCGGGTTCGAATCCCGCTAGGGGCAAATGTTTATGTGTTAACATTTATCTTTGTACCTAAGTCATGGATGTTTGTATTTATAATATGTATGTATTTACAAAAAAGTAATCCATGTATTATATCAACTGTCTGGTATCCATAATACAAGCATTAAGTTGCTTAGTGTGGAACTAGATGGTTCTGTGTGGAATGTGTGAAAATATTAAAAAAAAAAACTACAGGAATTTTTTACATTTATGTGAAATTGATTTGTTAAAAATCATATAACACTGTTATCACACCGAAAAATATGTAATATAACTTCATGATACAATCATCCAAATACTTAAATGATATCTTACAAATAATATTTAAAAATAAGTATAACAACTTTTTAGGTCCTCCTAGCGATACGAGATAAGCCTAATTACTTTGAGAATTTCTTATCTTAACATAATTATTATAAATGTTAAAGTGAATTTGTTTGTACACTTCACGCTACAGAAATGGGTTCGCGCTGGTCGCGAGAGGTCATCTAAAAATAAAGTTGAAAAAAAATGACCTGTCAACAATATATAAGCAATAAAGATTGAATAAATGATTTAATAGCTAATAATATTTTAATATCACAATATTTCTGTGTTGTTTATTATAAAACTAACAGTTGCACGCGACTTCGACCGCGTCACTTTATAAAATATAGCATATCTTACTAGCTGATAAAGTAGCTATAGGTGAAAGAATGTTTAAAATCGGTCTAGTAGTTTTTTATTACAAACAAAAATTTAAAAACAAAACAAATATTTTCTCTTTATAATATTAGTATAGATAAGTAGCCAACACAGTACAGTGGCAGGAAACAACAATGGTTTTTATCTTAGTCTTATTATAATTTGTTGCTATCCATGATCGCATCTGGAGCAGACTTGTACGTCAGACAAGTCTCGCTTTACTGTTTCATAGAATCCATTACATGGGACGATAAGGTTCGTAGAAATTGTGGTACGTGCCTTCAGGTTTACTGATACACTGTCTGTCCCCCTTTCCACTCATCAACACTATTACCAACCCCTTAATGATTGTAAATTGTTGAATATAATACTTAGACGCTTCTTATAATGACTGTTTAGTATGCAAAAAGGTCACATACGGTAAAATATTGTCTCCAAACGACATTTTTATCTACCCCATAGTGTGGTCTATGATTGGTTTTTAGAAACATTAAATAATTTAATTTAGTTATCAGTAACGTTCATTAAGGGTGATTTCGTTAGAAACTTAATTCTTGCCAACGATAGTATCGTTATTAGTTCTACCAGTAAAACTGTTTGATTTTTTTTTTGTTCCCGTTATACCATCTGTAGATTTTAAACTGAAAATTAGTTCAAATATTCTGGTATTGTAGATATCATGAGGACAAAGTTGAAGTTGGAAAAAGTTATATATAAACATACGTATACACTTCACTTATCGAGCGTTTGCCAATAGTTCTAAGAAGTGACCCTCTTATAAAACTATCCACGTACTATCGTATACGATTGCATATTTATAACATACGCGTTTATTGGAAATGCTTATTTGATTCTAATAACCTCTATTAACTGCGTGTAAAGATGGTGTTTTAAATTTTTTTAATGATTTGCATTCTTAAAAAAATTAATCATACCTAACATAAAATTTTATTTCTTACATTATTTAAACGCATTTCTTTACTAAATCTGGTTAAGTAAAGAAGATTTTATACTACATAATTATGCATATCCATTGATGGTTATGACAAGTGATAATATGCAGCAAAGATTGGAGCAATGCTTTTTTGGATTTCAAGGGTTGCTTTGAATATTATTCCTATACTAGGTGGTGCCCACGACTTCGTCCGCGTTGAAAAATATTAAGTAGCCTATACTGTGTCCCGCACGTCCAAATGTTTATCTACCAAGTTTCATGAAAATCAGTTAATTCGTTTCAGAGTTATGGAGGAACATACATACATACATACAGAAAGAAATTCTAAAAATCGTCAATTTAGTTTCAGTATCATGTATAGAGCCTATAAACATGTATATGCATATTACACATAATTGCTTATTGCAAAATTCACATTGTATAAAATTCCAGTTTTATTCCAATAGGAACTCTAAATTACCATCAATAACTTTTGAAAAACTTTTGGTTTTAAAAGTCTTTTTTTTTTCAATAGAAGAAGATTCGGAATCAGCAGGGACTAGTACATCGACGGCTGGCGGCAAAGCGAAGTCTGGAAGTACTCATATACATCTGTGGCAATTCCTCAAAGAACTATTGGCGTCACCCCAAATACATGGATCGGCGATACGGTGGTTAGATCGAAGTAAGTTTGTTATTGATAATTTATTTTATCGTACATTACACAATTCGTCATTTTCACTAGTAAATATTTTAATAAGGCGAGGCGTAGTTTGATTGCCTTTATGTGCGTATAACCGTGTATGTACACAGCGAAGGAGTAGTTTTACTGGTTTCACTCTGCCGTTTATATGGCATCTCTATCTTTAAGTTCATATTTTATCTGAAATGTCCCTCCTGAAAATTTTTCTAAATATTGGTGAAAGAATTTTTTGAATCGGATGAGTAGTTTCGAAGATTACCTCCTACATACAAACAAACAAACTTTACCTCTTTATAATATTATTATAGATTTATAAAGAACTCAATAATAGTTGGGTACGGCTACTATCTTCCGCGATTAGGTCTTTACAAGGTTGAAAGGACCATAGGTACCTAATAAATGGACACATAGTTCGTTGAATATGTATCCTATTTACATAGCAATAAAGTATATTTTTAGAATGTTTATTATGTCCATTTTATTATGTTGTTTTCAATAGTTACATACGTTATCTGCTACGTAATTTTTATCTGATTAATTATAATTTTACATGTTTTATCTGAACTAGGTACAGAAAGTTCTATACCTTCTTCTGTTCTAAGACTGTTTATTATTCCGATTCATTTATCTCAATTGCTGGCAACTAATTGACGATTCCACGACTAATTCGTGCGATTCATTGTAATATATGTTAATAGTCAAGTAGATAGGTGGTTATTTAAAATTGATAATAGTAGCTTAGCGACAAAAACGTGAGGTACTTAATCGTAGAATATGTTAAATGCGGTTTGCAATTACATAGTTTTGCATGAGAAAGAATTTATTAAAGTATAGGTTCATTTTTTTAAAATCTATATTTCTTAGTAGATATTGCCCGCGTGATGTTTTTAAAAAGATCATGTATCCTTCTAGATATAATTCTTTTTAAACTTCTTTTAACTATGTAGATTGAATTTTACATAGATTTATACTAATTTTTAATGTAAAAGTTGTAAGACAGGCGTTTATGGAAAGAGGGACCCAAAACGAGGAAAGTTTGTGTATAAGTTTGTGAGGAAAGTTTGTGTATAAATAATCGACGCATAAAGCGTGGTTTAAAAGAACTATATCCACATTCTTAGTATAAATGTCATCCAGATAGGTTAGGTTTAATAAAATAATAAGAGCAAAACTTGCAGAAGCAATAAGACTCTTAAACTGGTTCTTAATAAAGAGTCGTACACAAACTTGCACAATCTTTAAGTAGAGTCTTTTATAGGTAAACATCAAAACAGCTTCAGGTTTCTTTTGTGTTCGTTTTGTTTTTTACTGTCTGATGACAGTTTTTTACTGTCCACTGGCTGATACGATTTATAATTATTTATAATTGACCCAACCTCGCGGAAATGCCTTTTAACTAATTAAAATTAATAATTGACCACGAATGTTTATCAAGCCCGTACGTGTTTATGTTTTTGATGTATATATAGTTGAATACCTTATTTATAATATTATAAATGTGAAAGGAAATTATTAACATTTATAATTATAAATGTGAAGAAGTTTCTTGGTTTTTTGGTTTGTTACGCTTTCACGCCTTAACTACTCAACCGATTACTGTTCAATTTTGCATACACATTGTAGGGCTATAGATTAAGGATAAAGGGTACCATTTATCCAAAAAAAAATACCTGCTTTTCTCATCGTCTCTCCATACTTATGTGTCTATGGTTGTCTATGGTGTGAGCCCCGAGCATAGCCTTCTCCATAGCTCAATGAGTGTTCAGTTTCTTACGAAGCTTATGAGTTCTTTACGATGTTGAGTTATATAGACCACTGTACGTTTCTGCGCTATTACGTGACTGTATGTTTTGGCTAGAAACACATCATGGTCAAAACCTTTGTTTTAAAACACTAATTATTATAGACAAGACTAGGAATTGTAAGTTAGCTTATTATTTCTGTCTTAAGTGCAGCATTTTTGCATCATTTCTCTTTTTTACGAATTATATTTCTGTATAACAATAGAAAAAGTTCATTATTATTATTATATTTTGACCTAAAATTGCTAATCATGGATCCGCTATTCAGAATGCAATTCATGCAAGTTTAAGTGCTACATTAAACTGTTATGATTTTCATTAAAATGTGTACCGCTAAAGTGGAAAATTCATTTGTAGCGACATTCTCGCCATCCAAGGTGAGCAAGCCACTTACTTGCCATCTGTTAGGTACTTAATAAAATACTTTAAACCACACCAAAGGTTACGTTTCTGCTTCGTGACTGGCCTATGAGAGGATAGGTACCAACGTATTGTTTCGATTTATGGACCATTATGTTGTGAGACATTTAAGACTGTCCTTATTCGCGGCGTTGTACCTTTTTGAATGAATCACGTTACTTTTGAGCACAACTGACGCTTCACATTGGCAATTTAGTTTTTACTAAAAACGTCTAAAAACTGTCGTCTTACTAAAAACGAATATTTAAGCATAGGTATGCATTGGAATTTTATTCCGAATAACAGATCAATAATATAATAAAATAATCTTTACACATTCCACATTAAGCAACTATAGGCTTGTATCATGGATACCAGACAGTTCATATACTACATAGATTACTTTTTTTTTGTAAATACGTACATATTATAGATACAAACATCCAAGACTCAGGTAAAATTTAAAAAGGTAAAATTTTAAACACATAAACATTTGCCCCCTTAGCGGGATTCGAACCCGCGACCGTTTGGTTTACAGCTAGGGTTACTAACCACTAGACTGACTAGACCAAACGTGTCAAATAAATCAATGAATATAAATTTAGGTCAAAATTATAAAAAATACTACATCATCACGAATTCATGAAATATTTAATAATATATTATACTTTAAAGTTCTATTGTCCGTCAGTTATCATAGGATTTTCGAGGAAATTAGTAAAATTAATTGTCCTTATTTAAGGTTATTTAAATTTTTTTAACATAGATTACTTTCAATGTTACCTCATAGTTGAAGCCCCTTTTAGACAACTTAGACAGAATTAAACATAATAGTGAAACTAGTTTTTTAATTAGTTGAATAATTTATTGAATCTAGTTTTTATAATAATTTATCTAACTTAAACAAAGTTTGAATTCGATGTTCCTTTATAAAGAGGCTGTGCTTTTTTGCACTTGAAGGATAAATATATAATTTAACGACAACTTAAGAAAAACTAAATTTAGGTAGTTTAAAAAAATTGAGGTAGTTTAAATACCTGTCAATTTTTTGTTCATTACTATACCTACATAGTTAAGTGAGACAGCTTTATTGAAAACTTTATAGCTATTTTAAATATTTTAAATCTATATCAGTCTATGCCATAGTACACTTATACTAACAATAGTTTTTTATATAATTAATGTGAGCCGATATTATAATCATTCACAAACGAATTTCGCTTAGTGTTCTAGGACCAGTAGGTTTCTTCGATTTTCATCACCCGTTAAAGCAAATGATAAATAAATAATAATAGAAAAAAAAAACAGAGTAGGGCCGACGGGGATTGGAACTTGTGTCTACTTTGTCAGACGCCGAGCACACAAATATTAAAGTCTATTGAACTCTATATAATATCTTTCTATCTTTCCATGTGTTTGTCGTAGGAATTATCGTGTTTTTATTGCTGAAGATTAAAATAAAACGGATTCAAAATTACCGTTAGAGATTCGCCTGACTGAGAGTCACCAAAAGTGTCTAATCATCTGATTAACATTCGTTAGAGCACATGGTTAATTCATGACGTGTCTTTACAGGTAACGGGGTATTCAAAATTGAGGATTCAGTACGCGTTGCGAGGCTGTGGGGCAAGAGAAAGAACAGGCCCGCCATGAACTACGACAAGTTGTCAAGGAGTATCAGACAATATTATAAGAAAGGCATCATGAAGAAGACCGAGCGAAGTCAGAGACTCGTCTATCAGTTTTGTCACCCTTACTCCTTGTAAAATTAATACTCTACGGTTCTGTAGGTATTTTCTAGTTGTAAATATTTATTGTAAATAAGAAAATTTGAATACGAGAGCCGCGGTAATGCGGACAGACGAGAACTCGTCGAGTTTTGTGACTCAAAAGCAAATCTCGACGCAGTTTTTTATGTTTTTATTGTAATGGGCCGCCGAATTTTCGTTACTCGTAAGGCAAGTCGACGCCTTTCGTTTGCGAATTATTAGGGGTCGTTCACTATTCCTCCATAAAATTCGGGAAAGGTAATTTTCTCTGGAATTCTATTGGACGGGACCAATCGCTGTGTGGCGTTAGAAGTAAGTTTATTTTTACCAGTTAGTAGACGATTACGATGCGTTAATTAATACTATCGTTGTTTTGTTATTGCGAAAGCGTTATCGCTATCGTCGAACGCTGGTAATTTTTATCCCATATATCTATGATATATTTCTAGTATGTTCTATGAACTTTTAGGTTAGATTATGAATTAAAATGGATATATTTAAGTGCCTTTTATTAAGCAATGAAGAGAAAATTCTCATATTATAAGTAAGATGTAGTTTTAAACGTGTTCCTGACAAGTAATGTCAACACAAAAATATAAGCGAGTAACTTTAAAATTTACTCACAATGGCAAGTAATGTCATATGAACGTGTAAAATTTTGACAAGTTATGTCAACGAAATTTACATGAGTGACGTTTAAAGTTGACTCGCGATGACAAGTATGATGTCATTAAGATGAAACTGTGACAAGTTATGTCAACATTAAAAAGAAAAACGACAAGTTATGTCAAAAATAAAAACAATGACAAGTAATGTCAATGATTATTGTGGTATATTAAGTAATAATTATTTAATGGCGGATTTTATTAACGTTATGATTTATTGAGTGTTTTTATTAAAAATGAAAATTTTGTGCCAAATAGACTGTAAAGAATTTTATTTGGGACAAAATTTGTAAAAATTGTGATTTTTTCGGGACCCGCCGATGTAAATACTTTTTTTTATATAAATTTGAATACGACGGTGATGGGTTTCTATTTAAGCGCCTATGTAATGTACCTATCTTTTGAGATTATGAGACGTAGTTAACGTCCCAATTTAACTTTTAATATTATTGGACCAAACTAATGTAGATTGTATGATCGACATATTTTTTTTAAATAAAAATGGCCATTTAAATTATTCTTTTTATTTTTAACCTTCACGCTTTTAACTTTTTATTTACGTATATTTAACGTTCCTTATTCGAATTAAACAATTTCTTACTTCAAGAGACACAATCCTATATGTATACTTAGATGAAGTTTTTTTCGTTGTTAGTTGAACAACCAATCAAACTCTTCAGATTTCTCTGGAACTACCATTTGGATTTTAAAATTATTTATCCATTTGATAGCCCATTTCCGAAAAAAAGCCGAAATTTGCATTTGGCAATTTAAATTAAAAAGCTAGAAAACTCGCAGGACACAGCTACCTATAAAAAAAGCTGTAGGTATATATTTTTTTTTTCAAAATATATTTTTTGAAAAAAAAAAAACTACGAAAAGAAAAGCTGAAATAATAACAGCACGAGTGATTTTCTATTTCGTTGAGTGAGTAAGGGATAGCATGCCAAAGCCTATTTCCCCATCCTCTACTAGCCTCTCATTCCTACTGCAGCTACTGCAGCTATTACGACGTTGCTTTGTAATAGGCGACGATAGCCAAACAATCAAGAAGTGGAACTGTAGCCATAAAAATCAGGTAAGTAAGAAATTCTAACTTCTGTGATTTAGAATGAAAATGTGCAGTTATCATTTTATTTTATACTAGCGACGGGTGCAATTTTTTTCTTCAAATTAAACGTAGAAACCTTCCTCGTTTAACGCTCTTCCCATTAATGAAAACAGTATAAAAATCCATTCGGTAGTTTTTGAGAATCGCAAACATACAGACAGACAGACGCGGCGGGGGGACTTTGTTTTATAATATTAAAAAACGTAATAATGTTGTCTGCGTGAGCGAATTGATTTTTGTTTAATTGTGCGTAACTTTGTCTTTTTCCTGTGTATATTAGTTCAACTGAGATAAGAGAACGCAGTTCGGCGAAATATGGGTATATTCTATCTCAAAACTTCGATGATGAATACTAAAGCTGTCTATCAAGCTGAGTGATGATCGTTAGGCAGAAAAAATAAATCAACTTATTCGTGTACATAGACTTTTCGAGTTTAATGAGAATGATGCTTATGCATTAAGATAGCCTCACTCTACTTCCTTCGAAATAAATATAACAAGAAAATCTAGAAACTTCTGGAATTTTCTAGAAACTTCTGAAATTTTCGAGAAACTTCTAGAATTTTCGAGAAAGTTCTAGAATTTTCTAAAAACTTCTAGAATTTTCTATAAACATCTAGAATTTTCTAGAATGTTAGCGAAAAAAAAATCCTTTCCTATTAATCTATATAAATAAAATCAGAGTGTCTGTCTGTGATTTGCGAAAAACTGCCTCAAACTAAGCTTAGAGAGTCATTCGCATGCTGTTAAAACGTAAATAACTTTTTTTAGAATTTTTGTCTGTCTGTCTGTCTGTCCGGGGTAATCTCAGAAACGGCTGAAGCGATTTCGATGAAACTTTGCAGACATGAAGAGGGGGTCGTCAGGAGTAACATAGGCTACTTTTTGTTTATGTAAATTGCGGTACATACACCAAAATAACATTTTTTACAATTTTTGTCTGTCTGTCTGTTTGTTCCGGCTAATCTCTGAAATAGCTAGACCGATTTTGACGGGACTTTTATTGGCAGGTAGCTGATGTAATAAGGAGTAACTTAGGCTACGTTTATTTTAGAAAAAATACACCCCGGACGAAGCCGGGAGCGGGCCGCTATAAACAATAAAAAACGGGATCTATGCAATATATTCGAGTTTTTCAAACGCAATATTTTTTCTTTTACTGAAAAAAAGTTACTAACCCTGTGACAATAAAAAAAAAGATTTTTTCGTTCATAACAATTGCATTTGTTGTTAACAACTGAAACGAAGGTTCATGCAATACGATGAGTTCTCCTTGCGGCATATCTTTTCTTTGGCTGAGTCGCTCATTATGTATTATTAATAGGAACGGAATTTTTTTTCGCTAACATTCTAGAAAATTCTAGATATTTATAGAAAATTCTAGAAGTTTCTCGAAAATTCTAGAAGTTTCTCGAAAATTTCAGAAGTTTCTAGAAAATTCTATGAAAACTTTCTTCACTTTTTCATATAATTTAATAAGATTTTTTGAAATTTCAGAACATCGTCAAAATTTTTAGAAATTTAAAAATTTGTTAAACGTGATGGGTGATTTGTTATATTTATTTCGAAGGAAGTAGAGTGAGGCTATCTTAATGCATAAGCATCATTCTCATTAAACTCGAAAAGTCTATGTACACGAATAAGTTGAAACATTTATCTTTTCTGCCTAACGATCATCACTCAGCTTGATAGACAGCTTTAGTATTCATCATCGAAGTTTTGAGATAGAATATACCCATATTTCGCCGAACTGCGTTCTCTTATCTCAGTTGAACTAATTATACACAGGAAAAAGACAAAGTTACGCACAATTAAACAAAAATCAATTCGTTCACGCAGACAACATTATTAAATTTACGTTTTTTAATATTATAAAACAAAGTCCCCCCGCCGCGTCTGTCTGTCTGTATGTTTGCGATTCTCAAAAACTACCGAACGGATTTTTATACTGTTTTCATTAATGGAAAGAGCGTTAAACGAGGAAGGTTTCTACGTTTAATTTGCAGAAAAAAATTGCACCCGTGCGAAGCCGGGAACGGATCGCTAGTAATACATAATGAGCGACTCAGCCAAAGAAAAGATATGCCGCAAGGAGAACTCATCGTATTGCATGAACCTTCGTTTCAGTTGTTAACAACAAATGCAATTGTTATGAACGAAAAAAATCTTTTTTTTTTATTGTCACAGGGTTAGTAACTTTTTTTCAGTAAAAGAAAAAATATCGCGTTTGAAAAACTCGAATATATTGCATAGATCCCGTTTTTTATTGTTTATAGCGGCCCGCTCCCGGCTTCGTCCGGGGTGTATTTTTTCTAAAATAAACGTAGCCTAAGTTACTTCTTATTACATCAGCTACCTGCCAATAAAAGTCCCGTCAAAATCGGTCTAGCTATTTCAGAGATTAGCCGGAACAAACAGACAGACAGACAAAAATTGTAAAAAATGTTATTTTGGTGTATGTACCGCAATTTACATAAACAAAAATTAGCCTATGTTACTCCTGACGATCCCCTCTTCATGTCTGCAAAGTTTCATCGAAATCGCTTCAGCCGTTTCTGAGATTACCCCGGACAGACAGACAGACAGACAGACAAAAATTCTAAAAAAAGTTATTTACGTTTTAACAGCATGCGAATGACTCTCTAAGCTTAGTTTGAGGCAGTTTTTCGCAAATCACAGACAGACACTCTGATTTTATTTATATAGATTAACATATTACAAATTTAAGTAACTGTCCGCGTCTGTCTGTTATTCACCCAACGGATTTTGATACGGTTTTCACTATTGAAAAGAGTGATCAATGAGGAAGTTTTGTGTATATAATTTACAGAAAAAATTGCATCATATATCTAACATTAAAAAAATACAAAAAGACTTGTAAAAAAACAACTCTTGTTTGGATAAAAAATTGCATATAACAAGTGCAATTTTTTGTGGTACACGTTATTATATGGTCAAGAAAATTTTATTGATTAACAGCTTGCAAGTAATAGTCATAACTCATAGGGTTATGTGATTTTATGTGTGAGAAAAAGCGTTAAGAATATTTTCACCGTTAGACTATAAAAGATCTTTGGGTGTTAATGATGGTCATAAACAAGAAGTGCATTCGATGTTTTGTTGCATCACGTTGCGCAAAGGTGACGTCAACCTATGCCGAATTCCATTAGTGAAAGTGCCTTTCGCCTGATCCAAGAGGGGAGGACGACCTCAAGGGGGGAGCGTACGTCAAGGGGACGGGGGGAACAGCGATAATTGTGTAAGACCCAAACAGCACTTGATTTCTGACTTGTTATAAAGAGTTATTGATTGATTTATCACACGATAACGAGTGACAAAGAAGTTGTTTAAGTGTACAAGAGGCAATTTCAAAAGTGCCTTGTCATCGGCATGAATAGTATTGGAAATCACTTCTATTGATGATAATTTCAACATGGAGTAAGAAAAACGCACACTAACTAGCTGTAAAGCTACTTTAAAATTAAAAGCGCTTTGTTATAATACGAAAGAAAGAAATAAGTGTTTCTTTCACTCATTATCTGCATTACCTACTTATATTTTATTATGTGTATACCTAAGAACTTATCTTACTAGCTTCTCGCCTCCGGCTTCGCACAGATGCCATACATTTACAAAAACCTTTTTTTAAGAGGAAAACCTGCTATAAATGTGAGATTTTTACTCCCCGATTATCGCCAGTTGAGACTAGTCGAAGACCAAGACCATCCTTCCGTATAACCCCGCGGTCCATGTAGCACTATTCTTTGAAAGTACTTCGGGGAGTACCATTTTCCTGAGTTGAATGGTTATAACCAAGGACTTTCAGTAAGCCGTCCCCGGAACTCCTTTTAGTCGCCTCATACGACAGTAAGAGGATACCGTGTCGCATTATAATTTAACCCCAGATTAAGAGGTACACCTAAACAATCCTAGGAAGGTTATCACTCAAGGGCCAAAAATCGATTTCACATCGTCCGAAAGGCCACGTGACTTTACCACTATATTAATAAAATAAAAAACATATAATTTCAAAGTGCAATAATATTTATTAGTTAAAAAGTTCAATCAATCAATGCGATTTTTGACAATGTTTATTTTTGAGGAGTGTGTCGATATTTGGTTATTTGGTTTTATTTTTGTAGTTGCAACCTGCAAACTGCCTCCAAGATGTGCATCTGTAACTCTCGACCAGACTTCACGTTCTTCATACGAGAAAACAACCGTTTGCAGGCGTGACGCGATACAATATTTTCTTCCTCTGGGGGCCGCAAGAAATTAGCTGGCGGGCCGCGAGTTGAGAACCCTTGCCCTACTATATATACTAAGCGAATGAAACTGAGAGAACTGCGGCCTAGGTCGGTTATACCTGAAAATCGTTAAGGTTTTGTATTCCCCAAATTTCTCCTCGAAATCTCAACAGATTAGGTATACCTAAATATTTATTTCAGAAACTGTATGAGAAGAAATTGATTTGATTTTTAATAAATATTTTGTTTAGTTTGTTTAAATCTAATTTCTGCATAATTTGTAGAAATGTTAAAACAATAATACGATATGTTACATGTTATAGGATGATATGACTTAGTTCATGCTTAAAGCATAGCAGTATTTTTTTTATTGTGGTGGCCTTTAAAAAACTTTAATTAACAATAACACGTGAAAATTCAGGTGTTATTGTTATTCGTTAAGTATCAGCGTCAAAGTGTAGTAAAATAAGCATTTTATTAAATTATAGCCTTCTAAATTATACTAATTCCATAATTTTAATGCCTTTGTTTTGTATCTATCTTAACATAACGCTATGAAATGTTTTAAAACCCACCTTTATTAAAGTATTTCCGAGTTGTGATGTTTGGTCCGAATGATAAGAATGAATTTTTCAACATTCTGATAATGTCAGGGCAAAACTGATATATTGATGATTATTAGGTACTTAAGGAATTAGATATAAGTATGATGTCTTCTTTATATACAACGAAAGCTACTAATATTATATTTAGAACATTTGGTTAACTGGCGTTCCTATACCTCATGGTTTCTGATCTAGTGGAATAATAGTCAAAAATCTATATCTAAAAAGTTTATTCGTAATATTTTTTTTAATATAAAATGCTTAAGTGAGGCTTCATAAGGACATATTGTGTTGGTTTGTGTATTACTCAAAATCTCGAAAACTAGCATACGGATTGACTTGAAAATTTTACACAATATGCAATCCGCTTCAAGAATTGATCATATTTATTTTTCGCGAAATAATATAATCTCGATCGCGAAAAAAAAACTTGTGTGTGTCAGCTCCGACATACGACCGGAGTTTACTCCTTACGAACGATTATAAAATTTAAATTTTCACAATTCGAACACGCCGAAAGAACCACATTGTCCTTTTTTAAAATTATATTGCTTAGTTGGCGCAATATCTCTGAAACAACAGATATTCCAAAATATTCAAAAAAATAGAACGTAGCTAGGTATAACACATAAATACAACGCATTCGTGTAACAATTTTTTATTTTACTCTCATAAATTTATATTTTAATCGAGTTACAATTAATCTATTAACGAAAATATTTCCTTGTGATTTAGTTCGTCTCTTCTGATTTATACCATACCCTAAGGCGTTGCCGAAGGTCGGCTACATTCCGAAATTCTGAGTTGAGCCCAATCGTGGACTGGAACGACTAGTATGCCGCCCGCCGGCGCCACCCATTGCCTATTACTAACTTGATTATCAAATTCAAAACAGCACATGAATATTGTCATGCAATTTAAATTTTATTGACTTTTGCTTCGGACTTTGAAACTCAGCTTCGGTCTCAAGCTTATTATTAAGCTGTTTTAAGAATATTGCGAGAAAAATATTTGTTATGTTACGATTTGATTACAATTTTATTAATGATTTCAAATTTTAAGAATAATACAATTTTTAGATTATTAGCTACCTTATTACTATTATGCCTACATTATAATAAATAATTCCTCATTTAGTAATTTATAATGAATTTTTATCAAAGATATATTATTTCGATGATTTATATAAATGAGAGATTGAAAATCTCAGGAAGAAGCGCCCATCTGTAATAATTCAAATTCAAATTCAAATTCATTTATTTGCAGGCAACTGGACCCATATTATACAGTTTTAAGTTATTATATATATATAAAATAAAAGAAAATTGTTTATAATACTAACAGTAATAAGATATAATACAAGATGAAAGAAAAGAAATAATAATAATAAGTAATAATAATAATAAGTAAGTGCCTAAAAACTAAAAACTACCACCAACATGTCTATCACAACAATGTCGGATATATAAACAGTCTAGCCTATCAGCAATCATTGATATAACTTTGTTAGAGCTGTCCCGCACCCGCCTAACAAGTGATGCACATTTTTTACGCATGTTAGCATAGAAACAATCAGTGCTCATCATTGCAAACATCCCCGAAGCACTACAGAAGCGGGGTAGCCCTAACATCGCCCTAAACGCGTTGTTAAATTGGACACGAAGGGAGCTGTAGCATTTTTGTGTGTAGTTTGCCCACAAAGCACAAGTATACAATGATGTACAATATGCTTTAAATAATGTTAGCTTAACATTTTTTGAACATCGCGCAAATCTGCGAGCTAGCATATTCGTCCTTATGGACAGAGCCCTTCGTTCCCTATCAATGTCGGCATTGTCTTTTAAGTCAGCCGTGATTATGTGCCCTAAATACTTAAAATTGTCCACCTTGTCAATGGAAATACCATTTAGACGCACAGGTGGTACCCTATTAGGGCTTTTAACATTTGCCGTTTCAAAGATCATGAACTGACTTTTGGTGACATTATATTTCAGCCCATGCCTACATGCATACCTCTCACAGATGTCCAGAAGTTTACGTAAACCACAGACAGAGGCGCTCAACAACACCATGTCATCTGCATAGCTAAGGTTATTAACGCATACCCCATCAATGTAACAACCAAGTCGCTGGTTACTGAGCTCCTCGATCAGTGCGTTTACGTATATATTGAACAGGGTGGGTGAGGTGATACCGCCCTGTCTCACGCCACATTCTAATCTGTATGATTCTGACATTGTTCCCGCCCATCCCACGCTATTAACCTGGTGCCCATACCAGTATTTAAAAATACTAACAATTTCAGATGGTAATTTAATATTTTCCAACTTTTCCCACATAATATCATAGGCAACCAGATCAAATGCCTTAGATAAGTCGAGGAAACACGCATATACTGGAGTTTTGCGACTAATATAGTATTGAACAGTATGCTTAAGACAAAGTATAGCACTCTCAGTTGATAACCGCGGTCTAAATCCAAATTGATTGTCATGCAAAGACACATATTTTTCCAACTGTGTATTAAGCATACCATCAAAAACTTTTGCCACAATTGTAGCCAAAGAAATGGGTCTATAGTTGTTTTTATCTGACAAATCACCAGTTTTATTCTTAACTATGGGTACTACTACAGTTTTCATCATATCAGACGGCAGGTAAGAATGGCCCACGCACAGTGAATAGAACATAGCTAATATTCCGGCCACATGCGGGCCGGCGTATCGAAGATGCTCGACGGCTAGACCATCATGACCTGGAGATTTTCCTCCTGTCATTTTTTTAATAGTTTTTGTCACATCTTTGGCACTAAATTTTACCCCTGCCATTCCGGTTGGCAGTTCATCATCAAGAATCCTTCCCACCGGACCCAAAGAAGATCGTATGGAAAAATGATTCTTAAAGATGTTCGCAATATCCCTATGATCATTCACACCATCTATGCTCACCGGAAGTCCTGGCTTTGTATTAACCTTACTAGTACATTTCCAAAAACTCCGGAAATCACCTTTAGTATGCTTTTCGGCAATGAAATCCATTCTGATTTGTTCTTGATGATTTTGACACCATTTCAAACGCGATTTAAATACCTTTCTACTTCTACACATTTCTTCAAAAGCAGCCCCAAACTTGGGTCTGCCACATAAAACCCATTCTGAGAACTTTGTTCTAGCCTCCCGGTGAGCACCGTTGACGTGCGCGTTCCACCCTACTACGCACGGTCCACTCCTACCAGACCTCGTAACCTCCCGACTCGCCAGGGAAGCATCATAATGCTTATATGATTATTATTATGGCATTATAATGCCATAATAATAATCTTTGAAAACAAAACTTTTTGACATTTTAGTTTCTTAATGATTTTGATCTTAGATATTAAACAATATTTCGAAAAAACAAAATAACGTTAAAACAGCTTTGAATTGAAACGAAATTAACTAAAACACGAGCGTAGAACGAAACGTTTCAAATTTACAAACCATTTCTGTGACGTCACAATGACGTCATGACCGTTTGACATTTGACATTTATAAAAGGCTGCTTTGGTTGGTTTGTTTGTAGGCGTAATGAGTTATTTATAATTAATTATAAGTGATATTCTAAAAATAATCGTTCAAAATTATCATTATCAAATCAAAATGTAAACAAACATATTCGATATGTGTGTGAATTTTTCACCGTTGAAGTACAACATTATTTCAATTGTTAATGTAGTGTTGAGCTATGCGTAGTAGTTTTTGAAAAATACTGGCAGGTTTGTAATGATGAAGCCAGGTAAGAGTACCGAAATGAAGGAGGAGATAGCTGAAGTCCATACGGCGGCTCGGTCGCCGTCGCCAAAGCAAAAGGTCAAGCCTCGATCACGCAGTCAATCCGGTTCACGTAAATTATCCAACGGACATGCTGAAGAGTGTGAAAATGCAGAACCAGGTTAGGACTTTTGAAATATTTTGATAAATTCCTTAATTTCACAGGTAACTTTCAAGACGTGGAAGGTTTTGACGACTGTTGACATTCTTCTTTTGAAAACAATTGCACATTTAAAACAGAAAAAAAAACATGAAAATATTTATTAAAAATATTACGCGGCCTCCACATCCTATAGAGACTGTATATCTATGTGAATCAAAATCTTGTAGGAAAGAAAAAGGATGCGGAATAAATGACATAATGTGGATAGAAAGTAGACTAGCGTAATTGACTTAAACAGAAAATAAAACAACAGTATAAATAGATGCACAATATACAATGGTTTTTCTGTTAGGGCCTGGTTTTATTTAAATTCTTTAATCTTTACTTTTATTTTAAACTAGCGGCCTGTTCCCGGCTTCACCGGGGGTGCATTTTTTTACGTAAAAACCTTCCCTGATTATCCCTCTATACACGAGTGAAGACAGAATTAAAATCGGTCCAGCCGTTCTCGAGTTTTGTGCTTAGCAACACATTTAGGGATTCATTTTTATATTATAGACTAGCTGGCGCCCCCGACTTCGTCCGCGTTGAAAAAGAAAAAAAGTAGCCTATCCTGTGTCCTGTACGTCTAAATTTTTATCTACCAAGTTTCATGAAAATCAGTTAATTCGTTTAAGAGTTATGGAGGAACATACATACATACAATACATACACTTACTTACATATTTATTATTAGTATTGATAAATACCAAAGCGAGTTTGTGTGTTTGTTTGTTACACTTTCACCCTTTTTAACTATTCAAGTGATCATTGTGAAATTTTGCATACACATTGTTAAGGATATTGAAAAGAACATAAAGTATCATCAATCGAAGTAGTGGGCAAAAGCTAGTGTAATAATAAAGAGTAAGTAATGTAATGAAGGGGAACCTCCACATCTCTTCACATTAGGTAGGTGCCTAATAGTGTGTTATAGTTTTGTGTTTTTATTTATTATACATGTAATATGCTGATGTTACAATATTTTAACAATAAACTGATTCTTTTGCTCTTTTAGGTCCAGCTGAAGAATGCAATGAGAAATCAAAACGGGACAGTTGGATTAAGTCCGAACATGAATCTGTAGAGCTACCAATTCACGATCAAATCAAAGATAGCATCATGGGCTTTGTTGAGAGAGAGATGAAAAATCCCGATAAAAATCCTGCAATTATTTTTTACTCCCATGACCCTAACGAGTTAGATGAAAAGTTCATGAAGACATTATCGAGACCATCCAGTGGACATAAGGAAAAGAGAAGTCCATCTTATAAGAAAAAGAAGAGATATTCATCAAAGCATAGAGATAAGGACTTGCATGATTTTGAAGTACCTGGGTCTAGTCTTAGTGCTTTAGAGAAGGTAATTCCTTAATTTTTTTGTTTCTTTTTTAGCAGACAACATTTTACTTTAATTTATTTAGATTTATAAGGACTATAGAAATATAAGTGTTCATACTTATTCATAAGAAATATAATTGAATTCATAAGAAAACTACACTGTTTGCCATGGTTGATAGTTGATGCAGTACTAGCGCCCTGACCCATGGCTTTGCATCTTCAAAAATCGTAACTTGTTATAATGAACGCTTTGTAATGATGTAAGCCAGAGATTTTTTAAATGTTTACAATAAAATCGTGTTCTTATTAGGTGGATGATTATCTCAAGGAGTATAACAAAGATGAAGTTGTGACGCTTAGCGGTGAACTTGAAATTGAACCAAATGATGTTGAAAATAATAATGGTGTATCACCAGTTCGACACAAACCAAGAAAGATGAGACGGAAAGCCAAAGATGAGAGAGATGGCAACTCTAATGGCAGAGATATTAGCCCTAAGGTGTTTAAGAGTGCTGGCAAAAGCAAAGCTGGGAAACCTGGTTAGTATTTTTATACTCTTCATTTAAAAAATAACATAAAATAAAATAAATCCTTTAGACTTTGTTTAGACTCCTTTATACAATCATTCAAAATATGGTATGTTTGTGTGTAAGGTACACACAAATATATTTATAATTTAATACACAAAATTTAAGGTATTTTTGTTATAGGAATGCTGTTTTTTTTTTGTTAAGTTACAAGGACAGGCTGAAGGACCGGTCCACTTCATGGTATATGGCTACCGTCGCCTATAACACAAACTGCCGATCGTAGTAGGATTAAGGATAAGCGGTTCGGAAGGGATAGGGAAATAGGGGATAGGATAGGTAAACACAAAAGCACAGATGCTGTAAATTCGCGTTGGTCTTCTTTAAGGGGTTGACAGTAATCACCCTCCTTACTTTAAAAATATTCTTATTTTTAACCTCTCAGAAATAAATGATTCTATACAATAAAGATATTTTATCTGCTGTTTCTGTCAAAACGGAACAATTCATATGATAATGTAAATAAATAATATTAAAGTAAACTGCATTCCATCTCATTCTTCTTCTTTTTTAATGTCTTGGCTTCATCAGATTTTCTCTGATGATTTTGCCAGTGTCATTAGTAAAAAATAGCAATTTGTAATAGCCTTTTTTAAAATAAAAAAGGGCAAAATTGAAATTAAAATCAAAAGTAGCAGATCCCGAGACTAGTCAGTCAAGCAAAGAGTATTATAACAGTCAAGTCTAATTTTTCTTAGTTTTCCAAAACAGGTCTGTCAAGTCCAAAGCAGTCAGGTCAAGTCCCAACTGCATTCCATAATTCGAAGGAGTTCATAATATGACAGGTCCTAATGTCAAATAAAAAAAAAAAAAAATGTTACCAGCGTTTTTTTCATAGTGCTATACTAATATCGGTTTTAATTAAAAAGTTATGATATTTTTTATAACGTTTTATCGATTTAACATTCGTATTATTGTTATTTTAAGGTTCGAATTTCGTTTAAAGCAGGATTACCAATGACTAGGTCGATTTGGAATAAATAAAAAATAAATAAATAATATTATAACGCATTATATTATGTAGCTATTATTTTGTGATAATTTTATGTCACCTATGAATATATTCTCATCAGAAAAGTTATAATTAACGAAAAGAATTGCGATTTATATACAATTAAATAATAATTCATATTAATTCTAAACTAATTAATGTTATATAAAGTATTGATTACGGTTTCATAAAACTGTAAGTTTTTTAATTAGTTCGATTAGGCGACATCACTATTTTTGTATCGTCAAAAACCTGCAACCTAGGAAATGTCAGATTAAGTACTCTATCGAATTAAAAAACGCAGAATAAAGATCAGTTGAATTGTAAAATTTAACTTTCCAGCTCGACCGACAAACTTAACTACAATGCTCGAGAGTCTAGAATCGAACCGGTCATATCATGATCAGTACATAGACAATCCGTTCTCATCACCATCACCATTGACGTCGCCGAATGATGATAGGGCCAACCCGTTCTCTACTCGGAGGCCCGAAAAGATATATTTACAGGGAGGCGGGACGTTCAGACCCGTTTCCAGGGATAGAATGTTGGAATTGCAACAGTCCAAGCATGATGATAAATATTTAAGGTGAGCTTATTAACCCTTTAACCGCCGCTTGGTTTTGTAGGAGTTGACGTGCCCCTAGCGCCTGAAGGGGCGTCGTAATAGGCATGATGACTGATTTTGAAATTCTTTTCCATTACGTAGGTACATATTTACTATTTCCGAAAAAAACAATATTTAGAAATAAACTAACTTTTAACGCAAATTATTACATTTTTTCTATATATTTTTAATTTAAGCGCGAAAACGCTCATAGTTGTCATGGCGTCCGCTTGTGACGTCACACCTATGTAAAAATATTTAGGTCTGTGTTCGAAACAACAACTAATAAAATTACGCAACTAATAAAATTATCAAAACAACTAATAAAATTACGCAACTAATAAAATTATCAAAACAACTAATAAAATTACGCAAAAATTAAATTGAAACGCGAAATCACAACAAAGGTTCATGTGCATAGAGTAATAGTGTTCTGTGGTATATAATAAGTTACTCTATGGAGTAAAGGAATATGTACAGCATAGAGTAAAGTAAAATATATTAATAAGGGCCTCTGTGAGATCTACATAGGTATGACGTCATTCGATCTGATTGGTGTTTCAGTTAACATGGCCGATTGCTGCATTTTATACTTTTATTTTATTGAAAATCTTATTAATCGTAATGTTTATATTAAAATTACGCAATTTTTTGAAACTCTTTTAACGTATATTTTTCTCTAAAATTATTTCTTCTGTGATTTTTTAACACCGTCATCATGCCTATTGGCCACGATCGTACGAACAAACGACGCGTTTTCGTAGCACGACTAAATTAAACACACAAATCTCTTAAGAGTGTCCTAATTGAAGCTCGCAAGTTATCGTGCGACCACAGAAAATGCTTAAGACGATCGTACAATGGAAAATGGTCGTGCGATAAAGTCAAATGTCAATGTCAAATACCGACTATGTATTAAAAGTGGTCTCAGAAGTGGTCGCAAACATTTGTCCTTTAAGTGCAGTGTTCTTTCGCCGCCAGAGCCAAATTCGTAAATGCACTTTCCAGAGGTGGCCCTGGTTTGGATATATTCCTTAAATAGATATAAACATATGGGCAAAAAAGAATAATTTATTTATAACTTTGTTTTTTAATATATATATGACATCATAAAGGTGATTTTAATTAATAAATTAACAAATCTATAATGAACTAAGTTATATATATTTACAAATTTTATTTAATATTAGGGGTTAAAGTATGAAATTGCCGATTTGTACTGAAAAATAAAAATTGTTTTTTTTTTTTAATTTAACATATTTATTTAATCAAAATAATTACCATTATTATCTATACATTGCTGCCATCTAATAGGAAGCTCATTTATGCCTTTGCGATAGAACTCTGGTGATCTAGATTTGACAAACTGTGTGAAAGCATTTTGCACTGCCTCCTGAGAAGAAAACTTTTTATCACGCAGAAAATTGTCCAAATCACGAAAAAAATGGTAGTCCGTTGGAGCAAGGTCTGGCGAATACGGAGGGTGACGAATGGTTTCTAATTGCAGTTCCTGTAGAGTTAAAACGGTTTCTCGTGCTGTATGAGGTCTCGCGTTATCATGGAGCAATAATGGTGAAGATCGATTCATAAGTCGGGGCTGTTTCACTGCTAGTTTCGCTATCATTGTTCGGAGTTCGGCGCAGTAGACATCTGCCGTTATTGCTTGACCAGATCGGAGAAAGCTATAGTGAATAACACCACGCTGAGACCACCAAACAGTTACCATTACCTTTTTATTGGTAAGCTTTGCTTTAGGACACTGTTGCGGCGTTTGACCTGGGGTCAGCCATTGCATTTTCCGCTTACGATTATCGTAAAGAATCCATTTTTCATTACATGTCACAATTCGATCCAATATTCCTTCATTTCTGTATCGATTCAACAAGGCAACGCAAGTTTCAACACGCGTTTCTTTCTGCAGATCAGTCAAATCATGAGGCACCCATTTTTCATATTTTTTTATTTTATTGATTTGACGCAAATGAGTCAATATTGTTGGTAAGGTAACGTTAAACCATGCCGCTAATTCCTGGGTAGTTTGGCTCGGATCGGCTTCCACCATCTCTTTCAAATCATTGTTATTCACCTGTGTGGGCGGTCTTCCACGTGGTTCGTTCTTCAAATCGAAGTTTCCATCACGAAAGCGTTTAAACCAAAATCGCACAGTGCGTTCATTAGCAGTCCCCTCTCCAAACGCAACATTAATATTGCGAGCTGTTTCTGCCGCGTTAGTTCCGCGTCGGAACTCGTATTCAAAAATCACACGAATTTTCGAAGTATCCATCTTTATTGTCTAAGCTGAATAAAAAAAACAACTGAAAGTTGGTAATCGAATGTTGCACATTTTTTAAAAGAAGAACTACATAGGTACCGTATGAAAAAAGTTTCACTCAAAAATCTCAAACCATGAAGGTTCTATGTCAATTCGAAGTACCTATTACAATAAAACGGCAATTTCATACTTTAATCCCTATTATTAAGCTTAAGCATGCTGGCTTCATATTTGGATTTGCAACTGGAATGAAAGAAAAATAATCTCACTATTCCGGTTGATTTGTACGATCATACTACTGGAGAAAAAAAAAGTCTCACTAGTTCGGTCAACCGGGTGAGAATGGACCTAAAAAAATAAATAATTGGACGCCACTATTGCGTGGCGGCGCCACCGTCGTCGTCACAGCGATAACGACTTCAGGCGTTAATTCTTATATATTTTCTTTTTTAACGCGGACGAAGTCGCGGGCATCAACTAGTAGTTAGCTCTATTATATAGAGAAGTGATAAAAACAATGGCGCAAACAACAGGATAGGCAACCTGAGTCCCCTGGACGTGGCGTTGGGTGTGCAAAAGGCGTGGCGTAACTGCGCGCCGGCGTGCCACGGAGTGCTGGGCGGCTTGTCGCTGATGCACTTGCTTCTGATCAGCTACTCGGACGGCTTGGACGCCGGACACCTGTCCTTCCACGCGGTCGTCACCATGCCCTACGTGGCCGCCTATTACTTCTTCTGTGTCTTGTGTCTCCTCTCGGTATTGGACAGGTGAGCTTTGCAATATCATTTAATATTGAAATCAGATAGGTACTAAAAGAATTTAATGTGACTACAATAACTTTTAGATCGATGTCATAAAAATGGGTAAATGTAATTTTATTTATTTATATTTATTTTCATGTTAGGTTAGATTAGGTGGCTATAACTAATGTCGCCTATAACACAAGAAACGCTACAGGTGTTTAATAGTGAGCTGCCGACCATATAAGGATTAAGGATGAGGAATAAGAAAGGGATGGGGTAATGAGCTCTGGAATCCTTAACCGACTCACCGAAATACAACAGCACACGTGCTATTATTTCACAATGGGTGGTTGCTGCCGCCAGACGGGCGCCCAAATAATTCAGACCAGTCCCAACTTTGAAAAGTTCATTTCCCTGCCGATAATCGAACCCGGGACCCCCGAGACGAGCGTTAAGGCAATCACTCTAACCACTCATACAAGGGGCTCATTCTTCTGCGTTATTTATTTCAATCATTTAATAATAATGTCAGTTTTCAAAAAAAAAAAATGCGACTACAATATTTGCATGATCATACTTTTTTATATGATCAATGTTTAAAAAAAAATCATAGAAGAAACTACACCCTAATTGAAATTATATGTATTTGCAACTGTTGTTAAAAGTGATGACATTCGCCTGAAAGTCATTCAGGACCAACATTGAGGCAATTCAGATAGGAATGAAACGATGAATGAATTCTTTGTGAAATGTATTTTTTAATACACTTTCCAGACTAGACATAACAAGTCTAGACCTGAGCAGAGGTCTCCAACCGTATTTCCAGCCAATTGTGCTGGTGATATTGTATACGGCCTGTCTTCTCGTCAGCGCCGCAGCTAGAATGTATGACGAGCTGATGGTATACCAGTATACCCCATTGGTGACCAATATTACTGGAAACGTCACCACTGTAAGTATGATTTGTTCTTTGTTATCAAAATGATAACACTTTATCAGTAGTAACATATACTTTATGGAGCAATAATTTTATTAAAAGGGGACCAAAGGTTAGACAAAAAAAAATTCAAACCAAATTTAGGTATTTGCATATAAAAGATTCATTAAATGAACGTTTAGTTGTAAGAAGTAAATTAAAGATTAAACGATCAAGAAAATAGTTGGAGTAGTTATAACCTCATAACCTAGAATAAATTTGTGAGTTTACTTACCATCATGCTCATATAAGTTTATAATATGTTTATATTATATATAAAAGTTATTGACATTAATTATCTCGAGTAACTTCAGCAAATAATAACCTAGTAAAATAATAATTATTTTACTACTTGAAAAGTATAATATTTTTGTCCCCGATAAATTATAGAACAATACTATGAAATGACTGCACTCCATCTGTTGCATTAAGTCAGTGAGGGATGCTAGAATTGCTAGACCCACTATTTACACTTACCACTTACCATCAAGTGAACCGTCAGCCTGTCTATAAGCAGTTAACTGAAAAATAATAACCTATTTGACAACATGTTTGGTCTAGTGGTTAGTAACCCTGGCTGTTAACCAAACGGTCCCGGGTTCGAATCCCGCTAGCAATGTTATGTTACATTTTTTGGCAAATGGGCAAATGTTTATGTGTTTACATTTTTTTACCTTTGCCACCCGAGTCATGGCTGTTTTGTATTTATAATATGTATGTATTTACAAAAAGAAGTAATCTATGTAGGATATTAACTGTATTATGTATCCATAATACAAGCATTAGTTGCTTAATATGAAACTAGATGGTGCTGTGTAGAATGTGTGAAGATATTTATTTATTAATTTATATACATGGACACTAGAGAGTAAGGAGGACCAACATACATGGGTGTTAAACTGAAAAAGTGTCAAGCTAAAAGCATTTAATAGTGGTTCATAAATTTGACCAGAATGGCGTTAGTGTAGCATTGATGTTTGATATATGATTGGTTGGTTTCGTAGTTCATGAAACCACCGTAAATAAAATGCTACTAGAACACCACGCGCCAATTCTACTGCAGCGCCACGCCCCAATTTTACTACAGCGCCACGCTCCAATTCTACTACAGCGCCACGCCCCAATTCTACTACAGCGCCACGCCCCAATTCTATTACAGCGTCACATCCCAATTCTACTACAGCGCCGCCAAATTGAGCGTATTCACTAATCTTCATGTTTATTTATTTCTTTTTTTTTCAGCCTACAATACCAACATTCTACCACACATGGACACATTTCTCAATATGGCGGGCGGTATTGTCCATTCTTGGTCTAGTCTACTTTATCATATCAAATCCAACCGACTTAGTGCATACGAATCTAAATAAATTATTACAATTCAAACACTCGCTACAGAGTATTGGATGATTGAACTTTGACTGCTTAATAATGTCTATGGATATGTTGTTTTAAATGTATAGAAGATTTGCCTTTGAATAAATTTATCTGATTTCACTAATTTACATTTTATATAGCAAAAAGAAAAACAAAATAGCGTTTTATATATATATATATATATATATATATATATATATATATATATATATATATATATATATATATATATATATATATATCTTCTAGCCTATGTTCAAAATAGTCATGACGGAAGTTTAAATTTAAGATAATTTAATTTTGTATGGGATTGTTATAAATAAAAATCTCTATAATATTATTATAAATTAATAATATAATATTTATTTATATTAAAATTATTTATAATTTAAAAAATGATCTCTCTATAATATTTATAAGGTAAATTAACAGGCAGCTAATTATATTTAAATATTATATTAAGTATTATAGTAGTATTTAATAAGTCAAATACAAAACTATTTTTTGGTTATTGAAGTGTGTTCAAGCAGAACTCAACTTTTTTCACTCTGAAATTAAAAAAATGGTATGGCGCCATCTACCGTAAATTATAAACCGAAAACTAAAATTTTCACGTCTTATTAGTTTAAATATATACTTTAATATGATGAAACAGTGTGATTTAACAAAATAATTTTATCAAAAAAAAAAAAAATTAATAAAAAAATCTAAATACAGAGCAAATTTCTCGAAGTTTAACAATGATTGTAATAAAACAAGTTCCAATTTTTTTTTTTTTTGTATATTTATTTCACAATAGGCACTTTTGTTTATTTACACTCAATGTAATAAGTATAGAAAATATTAATATTAACTGTATTTTCCTTGGAGTGTTTAAAACAGTATTTTAACTTGTGATTTTTTTCTAGTCATTTGCTTTAAAAGACAAAAAGTTAGTTTTATTTTTTTTTAAAAAAAAGGCTGTAGAAAAAAACATAAAGTAAAATTATTTAAATTAATATTGTTTATTTTAATGAAATTATTAATTAGCAACATTATAATATCGTAACAAAAATTGGGGACATTTAAAAAAAAAAGACTAAAAATTGTTATCGATAAACATATTATATTATGATATCAACTAACAATAATAATTATATCCTATAAAAGTTTATAAACTATATATTAACTAGTGGCCCGCTCCCGGCTTCGCCCGGGTGCAATCTGTTAGATTGTCTTACACCGCCATCTGTTAGTTTCTTATGGAACTCACAGATAAATAATTGCTGGATTGAATAGGTATCAACAGATGGCGCTATGTTAATAATATTATATAATT
Source organism: Synanthedon andrenaeformis (assembly GCA_936446665.2). Lineage (NCBI taxonomy): Eukaryota > Metazoa > Arthropoda > Insecta > Lepidoptera > Sesiidae > Synanthedon > Synanthedon andrenaeformis. Next base: position 1,609,481 of record OW387781.2, on the reverse strand, counting down.
TGCAAAAAAATAATAAACAAAATGAGATATAAACTAGCCTATCTTTTAGGTTGGACCAAATTACGTATAGTTACGAAATTTTATCAAAATCGGTTCAGTAGTTTGGGAGTTCATCGCGGACAAACAAAGTGACACGAAATTTTTATATATATAAGGATTAATATTATAATGTGTGCATTTAATGTTAGTCTTTTTTCAGTAAATAATAATTTTATTTTGCGAAAAGACAATAAAGTCCAATACATACTGTATGTAAAGTTATAAATAATTATAAGTTATAATTAATTGATTAAAAAAGAAAATTTTATACTTTATTTTTTTAAAATATATCTATCTTAATTTATAAAAAAAATCTCGTAGTGGGTATTTATTTCATACCCACCCTATATCTGTTTTCTCATAACACATTGCATTAACCCTTTAGCCGCCAGAGTCGGATTTATCCGACAACTATTTTCGTGTCAATTTCGCCAGAGCCGGATATATAGGACAAAATTCTCTACTTGTATAATGTTTATTTTTAAATCATTGAGTTGCCTTCTCTTAAAAAATAATAATAATAAAAAAATTACGAGTAAGACGCTAGGAGCGTATTAACAAAACAACAAAAAACTTAACAAGAAATAACAATGTTCCTTAACCTAAAAAAACAAAAACAACAATAACTTTTGAAGGACAAAAGATAACAAGGACAAGAGATAACAGCTGGTTTAAGCTGGCTGAAAGAGCATTCGAAAAGGCGACAATATCCAGCCACGCGAACCGGAGATATCGCAGGTACAAATTTAACTATTTATAACAAAAATACAGAAAACAACAAATAAAAACTTAAAAATAAACAACAACAACAATCAATGTGGGCAGTCCAAAGGAGCCTTGAAAAAGGCTTCAGATGAGCCGTACCACACCGAAAAACTCCGACAAATGGTGCAGCAACGTCCAATGAAAATTTTCCGGAATTCCGGAAAATTCCGATTTTCCGGTACCGTCCAGATGAGCTTCCAAAAAGGGTTCGATCACCAAGATTTTAGCAGAATCGCACACAGGGTTCCGAAAATACTCTAACCTCAAGACGCTAGGGGCTTTTTTTTTTTGAGGCAGGGGTATGTGGGGGTCGACCAGCATACTCTGCTCACGTAGCAGGCGGAACTGGCCCCTACCCACTAAAACTCCCCAGTGTCTCCTTGCCCATAAGTGGGGAGTGGTCGGGCTCTGCCGAGGCAACTGCTCCGACCCACCCCCCTCGGGCGGCCTAGCCATGCCAACAGGAGGATTGCCCGGAGACACCCGAGCAATCCCCAGACGGAGGGGACCCGTGCAGGCACACACAACTTGCCAGCTGTGTGCGCAGGTCCCCCACCACGACAAGGTTATGGCCCACCTAGGGGGGGAAGACGCTAGGGGCCTACAAAACCAAGCGGTTAAAGGGTTAATAAGTGAAATTGTCTTTAAAAATAATTGAAAGTGCAATTATAAATTAATTTTTTAAATACAACCACATATGCATATAAAAAGTCTACACAAGAACCATCTACAAGTAAGTATAAAAAATTTAACATCGCACAAACATCAAAAACAAAAAAAAAATAGTTTTTAAGGGACCATTGCCAAATACATTCAGTATGTAAATAAATACCAATTAATATAAAATGTCCTAATTATGTACCTACATTATCTATTTAAATATGATATATAATATACTATATTATATTATTATGTATTTGTTCGGCACTAATTTGTTTAGACAATATTATAATGTTTCATGTCATAATAAAATTTGTGTATTGTACGCATTGAGAATGAAAATGTATTTCGCTTTAAATTAAATTGTTATAAGTACTAAATTAAGTTTGATTTTTGTTTTGTCCTTTAAATAACATTTAGACTCGCCTTACTTAGTCAAAAAAAAAATTACAAAAGTGCAAAAAAAGTTTCAAAACATGCGAAAGTATTTATTTGGCACTTTTGGCACACAGATAGTTTAACCAGGATTAACATATAGGATACCTATTGTATCCTGGAAAAATATTAGGTTCAAAAGGGATAGTCTAAATATAAACATTGGACGCCACTGTAGCCGCGATGGCGCCACCGTCGTCACAACGATAAAGATGTTTTCACAAACCTTCCTCGTTTATCGCTCTTTCCATTAGTGAAAACCGTATCAAAATTCGTTGGTGATTCAGAAGAAGTTAGCGGAGAAACAGACAGGCGGACAGCGGTTTTTATAAAATGTTTAAACCACGCGTTTTGTGTTTTAATATTATCCATCTAGGTAAAATCTTTTATCTTGCTTTCAAACAACCGTTCTACTATTTTGATCTGTTTAATATTTTATTAAGAATGCTTAGCGATTATAGCACTAATAGCCGCATAACATCCAGATATTAACACAACCAAATAAAATAGTAATAACAGAAAATTTTTCCATAAAATGTAGCCATATTTTCCTAAACCTTGCTCCCACTTGTGTACGGTTTGTATGGCGACGGGAATCAGTAGGCCGAGTGTGGAGAAAAATATGGCGCCCACTAGGCCTATTAAAAGTTCTAAATCCGGCACCACCACAGCGAGAACCACTGAAACAAAGTTAGAATATTCTTAGAGTTGTTAATAAAGAATCAATAAACACGAGAAGAATATTCTTGCTGCCATTTCGTCACACTTCAACAGTTAAGACTGTTCATGGTTTTATCTATTTTTCAGTGTTATTAACATTTGACTTTTTGAATTTTTGGCTTAATTGGCTTGCACACTGGACCTAGATGTTGAGCGATAGGGTTGGAATGATAAGTGTGCTAAGGTGTTGCTGTTTTGAATAAATAAATAAATAAATACAGTATTTATTTGAACTCCGAAACTATAATTCACACGCCAGCTCCCGAACAATCGCGTGCTTGGGTATATTTCCATTTTTAAAGAGTTTTTTAATTAGCATTCAATGCAGAAACTATTAAAAAATACCTTTCTATAATAATTTCATGATTAGGAGATCTTTAAACATTACTAAAGATTCTTCGGAGTTTACGCGCAGATTATACTTACTTAAGTAATGAATCTTAATGAAATTTTGCATACTGTGTCCAATTTGGTCGAACTTGGAGATATAGGTGTTTTTAAATTTTTAATGCAAATTAGTTTTTTTTTATAGGACAAAAAAAGTTTTAATTTCCATAACTCTAATAACAGATGGCGGTGCAAGTTAGTTTATTGACACACAACACTTCAAAATATTTTGTTATTTGTGTTGGGTTAGCATCCAATAGATGGCGCCGTGTTTTGATTTAAAATTTAAACGTATTATTTTTTGCATTATTACATTAAAGTACTACAACAATGGAATTTGCATGACAAATGCCAAAGCGGCACATAAAAAGTACGTCTAAAACGGAATCATGGCAGAGTCTATGGTAAAAGGTAGTAACGATAACGAACAAGTACTACTATTGATTTTCTTCTTCTTCTTTAAGTATAATGGCATTTCGGCTCATTTTGGGAATGGCCATTATCTGCCAATGTCATGTCAATGTGACGTTATGACTGTGTTTTGTGACTTCCTACTATTGATTTTAAACTCCAATGTGTTGACGTAAAGTCACATTTTCTTTAAATGACATATGGTTGGTTGGTTTTAAATGACAGTTTATGCTCTATGCATATGTCATTAATTAGTAAATTGATAAATAAATGATATAGATTACTGTGTGGTTGGCTTATTTAAATAAAAACAACTCACATATAATATAGGTACGAGTATATCTCTCACATATCTCTTAAGGTTCGATCCAATAACAACTCGTGCGAGAAGAATAAATTATTATTAAATAAGTATCTATGTTAAAGTTACCTGTCATAAACACGCTAATAGTCCGAAATAAAATTTGTCCAACGTTCTGATACTTGGAACTAAATCTGCTCTGAATTCGAATCCATATGATTTCCATTGGGGCGTACATTTGAAGGCAATAGGTGAAGAAGACCGCTACAGCAACCAAAACTTTCGCGGACATAGATAAACTGAAAAAAAAAAAAAAAAAACGAATTAAACTTATTGAATGACATAATAAGTTTAATTCTTCAATGAGATTCTTTAATTTTATTTCATTTTTATTATTTTTCTATACATATAATAAAAGGCGTGTCTGTACATTAAACATTGCTTATTTATGTTACGGAGGTCAAAAAATAGTTTTTAGAAATTTTGTCTATTTGTCTGTGCGTTTGTGCACGCTAATCTCAAAAACGGCTTAACCGATTTGAATGCGGTTGTGACTGATGTATTGATGATTGCCTGAATTAAACTATGGGATACTTTTTATCCAGAAAAATAGGCAACATATTATTTTTAGCCTATTCATCTTTAATACCTTTCAAGTATTTAAAATAGTTAAAATTGTAAAATTTTGAAGGTATTTAAAATTCAACTTTTTAAAATAGTCACATCTAAGTATAACAACTTAAAATTATTTTCTCTCTCTTTGTAATTTATACTCAAAGATTTAATACTTATAAAATCGTCTGCTAGTTTAGAAAGCTGAAATTTTCAAAATATAAAGGTTTCTAGCGTCTGCGAAGAAATAATTTTCGTAAATTTCAATTCAGTGCAAAGCCAGGGGCGGGCCGCTAGTATTAGTATAGATCACACACTTTTACTACAATCTGTGGAAAAAAATCCTATACGTATTATTTTTAATACTCCTTGCTGAATCATGAAGATATTTTCAAAAGCCATTTCAAAATAGAAGACCTTCATTTTAAGGAGAGCTTTTAGAAAATATTTTTATTGATAATATATTTACATAATATGTAAACGAGTCAGTCTCGTTTTAAAAGTTAAATTATGTATTTAAGGAGATGGAAATGTTGCTATCAGCTTCCATCATGTTTTTATACAACCTTTGAACTTTTAATTGGCTGTCATCAATCAATGGTTATATACTTACATCAAAAGTTATAGCTAAATAAAAACTTCTAAGAATTAACAATAAAGAATTTTGTGACAGATGAAAAACTACTTTTTTTATATTTTTACATGCTCTCTTGGAACCTCACATTTTTTCCGGATAATCTTATATGTTAATTCAGGTCATAAACTATCTGTGTGCCAAATTTCATCCAAAACCGGTTCAGCCGATTTTGCGTCACTGTTGTTTGCGTAATGTTTAGTAAAATTAGGATTATCCTATGTTTTGATCCACACAAATAGCATATTAGATAATTAAATCCGGGGTCGTCGATGATTGCTTCTACACAAAGCTAATTAATAGAGTAAATTAATTAAATATTAATTCACGCGTCGTTATAACGGAATATTATTACTCTCAGCTTCCTATGTTATGTAAAGTTAGAATTATGTTTAATCTAAAATTTATTACCCACTTAGTAACAGCTATTCACTTGCTGAGTTTTCTTATTAATTTACTGATAAATGTTCTATGAACGCACGAAGTAAAGTTTATAAAATTCCCTTTAGGTAATGATGTTATCGCGTGTTCAGGCCTAATTTTTGCGTCGTAATCTAAATTCTTTGTGGTATTATGAAGATTTGTTTTTATTGCTATAAAACTAATCTTCATGATACTTGTCATTTAGTTTTCCTTTATTTATTAATCGTAATTATACTAATTGATAGCAGTGATGCCTCCACTGAGTGAAACGATCTTCTATCAATATTGCAGAACAACCTGATTCTATTAACAACCGGTATTTCATACCGTAAAATAACAGCATTTGTGCTGTTGTGTTTCGGTGAGTGAGAGATGCCAGAGCCCGTTTCCCTATCCCTACCTAATCTCTTATCTTACTATGCTTGCGATATAGGAGCACCTGTAAGTTGTTTGCTTGCGTTATAGGCGACAGTAGCCATTAAGAGACTTAAGACATTCTTAAGACATGTAGGCCACTTCAGACATTAACTATTTCTCTGGGCTAATATGGTTATTACAGCCTATTCAAACCACTACATTTAAAGAAGAGGTCTGTTCCCAGAAATGGACATAATATTTATGTCTATATGTTATTTTTAGAACATTATTTGGCATTGCCTGTTCGACATATATTATATAGTTTACATAATACATTTCTTTATTTCCAAGTAAGAAGCCTTGTAAGTAAAAGAAATGTTTTCAATAAAGAATTTAGCTTTGTGAACCTATTGCTTCTTAGAAATTCAAGCTATTAAAATGGTTGACAGACGTTGTACATTATTAGATTTATTAAAATTGATAAAAATTTCATATTGATTTTATTTTTCATAGAATAAAATAATATGATTAGTGTGGAATGTGATTATAAAGATAATTAATGAAAAGTACTGACAAGCTAATTAACAGTCGCAGCTATCCAAGTATAGCTGTAGAAAGAACCCATTGGAAAATATTCTAGTATTATTTAAATCACAAATACAGTTTATTTTCTCATATAAATAATATTTAATATTTGAAGGCAGTAAAAATAGGTACAACAGCGAAAAGGTTCTTGATTGGAGGCCATGACCAGTAAGCGCAGCTTGGACGTTCACCCACAAGGTAAACAGTCTACGACCGATCCAGGCTGCTTCTGACAAAGTCAATTCACTGATCTAAAGCGGTTATCACACTTTACAATTTGAAGGAGTCCAATTTAGGAGCCTAAATCCAATTTAGGTTTTATAATGCGAACATGTTCTAATTTTAGAAATATTAAAACGTTAAAAATGTTGTACTGTACCTTTGTGCGCAGCCACCTAGAATATGTATCACAAATATGGAATCCGCAATATGAAACATATGTTTCACGTATTGAGAGGATACAGAAGAAATTTCTTCGATACCTTGATTACAAAAGTCATCAAAAGTTGCAGGATTATATTCACAGATGTAGGTGCTATCATTTCCTACCTCTTCAGTATAGGCGTAATATAAGTAACATTTGCTATTTGATGAAAATTGCAAAGGGTTTAGTTGATTCATCTGAACTATTATCCAAATTATATTTAAATGTCCCTCATACTAATTTGATAAATCGCTCTTTACTGCATGTAGCTCTTAGTAAGACTAGTTATAGAAAAAATACATTCATGTCTCGTTCATGTAGACTTTTAAATGAAATTTTATTAGAGGATACAGATGTTGACCTGTTCCACAGTTCCATAGTTAAAACGAAAAATATTATAGCCGATAAATTCTTCAATGGCCTATAATATTATCGTTGTTTTAGACTAGTTTGTTATATATAGTTTGTATCTATAATTTGAAATCTATACGTGGAAATTTTTTATTAGTTTTAAGCTATTTACTCTGATTATTATTATGTATTTGTACCTGTAAATTTCCCTAAAATAAAATAAATAAATAAATAAATAAATAGTGAACTAGTGATCACACTACACTAAATTGATTTCTAAATCGAAGACATAGAATTGAAAATAGATAAAATCTAAATTGGATCCAATCTGTTCTAACTGTGATTACACTCCAATTTCCTAAATTGGAATCCTTCAAATTGTAAAGTGTGATAACCGCTTAAGCAACTAAGTGAGTTGTACAATATTTACCACGCAAGGCTTAGAGATAAAACAGATATAGAGGAGTATATTTGTGTGTCCTTACCCTTACCAAATCTGGCGACATGTTTTATAGGAATAGCACCCTAATAAAGATAAAAAAAAGAGTGTGAAACTTGTTGAAGTAGGAAACTGATCTAAATACTCGAGCAATCATTTATCTCAAACATCATTTATCTTAGTTTATCTCATTCATATCATTTTAGTAATTGATATGAATGAGATAAACGAGTCTCAAGAGACGAGTAGGTGTACATTTCATGATACGACTCAGTATACTGTTAATTATTGTATAGGCGATAATATTTTACGTAAGTACTTACGGTTCATCTTGTGGCAGATTTAACGTAATACTTCCGAGTGCAGAGTCCCCATATTTGAGGTAACCAAAGAATCCCACGACGCCATATAATATAGCTACAAATGCCATTGTAAAATTTAGCACTCCCGGACATCCTAGGAAATGTTTGGGTTCGGCCATTTCGTTTTCAATTGGCATTACTATGTTTATACCTTCCATTGCGAATATTGCTGTACTGTCAACAAGAAAAAAAATCGTGAGTTATCATTTATCTCCAAGTTCATTATCAATGTAGAGCTGATGAATTTGTTCTGGATGGGTAGAAAGAAGCGTTGAAACATTTATTTATTCTTTATTCCTCATTTATTTTTAAGTTAATTTTAATTATTAGATGATCCCCCGAGAACATTACCTTTTTTTTTTCTGGGTGCAGGGTACCATGTCCTTTTCTGTAACCTTGACAACGTGTATGCAAAATTTCATGTCGATCGGTTGAGTGGTTAAGGCGTGTAAGTGTAACAAACAAACTCTTCAGATTTTTGTAGTGTATTTTTTTTAGTCTAAATTTTTGTAGTTTTTTTTACAATTTTCGTAATTGCCTTACGTCTCCAATGGCGTTGCTTTTATTCTTATTGAAGCTAGCATTCAGTGGAAGTTTTAAATTTTTTAACAGAAAAAAGATTTACCATCTCGCCATGATACAGATAAACTATGCAGATTACCATAGTTGCAAAGCTATATTATAATGAATAATTATTTTCAGTGAGGTCGTACTGAATATCTAAGTAATCACTGCTTTCTACAAACCAGTTCTGAAGAAACCTTTGTTTTGAACTTTTAATGATATGTAATGTATATATTTATAAACCGAGGTGTTCCTGCCAAGTTATCGGTATTTAGTATGAACTTCGCTTATTTCAAGTTTCGTCACGTAAACTTCTACTTTGCATAAAATAATTTTAGATTTGGCACTTATTCTGCATTATAAGTAGGTATTATAGCGTGTCTATAGCTTCTTTATGTATCAAAGTATCGAAAATAATCAAAGAACCAAGTATTGTTTTGTTTGTAATCAAAATTTGAAACTATAACATATGAAAGAGTTAGATATAAATAATATATAAGTAAGTATATACAAACTTTTAACTTTAGCGTGTTAGTTGTTTTGAAAGAAATCAACTTAATTCAAAAAAGTGCCAATGATTGATTGCTTTAACTTTGTTTTTGGGCTAAGTGATTTTATAGTTCCCAAACTAATGAAAGAGTTAGATATAAATAATATGTAAGTAAGTATATACAAACTTTTAACTTTAGCGTGTTAGTTGTTTTGAAAGAAATCAACTTAATTCAAAAAAGTGCCAATGATTGATTGCTTTAACTTTGTTTTTGGGCTAAGTGATTTTATAGTTCCCAAACTAATGAAAGAGTTAGATATAAATAATATGTAAGTAAGTATATACAAACTTTTAACTTTAGCGTGTTAGTTGTTTTGAAAGAAATCAACTTAATTCAAAAAACGTGCCAATGATTGATTGCTTTAACTTTGTTTTTGGGCTAAGTTAGTTACAAAACTACTGCTAAAGTGTAAATTTTCGAATTTATTTATATTTAATTCATCTATATTTCATTAATAATAAAGGCGCTGAAGCCCGTTGTCTAACTATGGGTCTTATAAGAAGACTCAACCTCGCTATATAATATACTCGTGGTTGTTCTGAGAGATTGTTATTTGTATAAACGGGGCTTTAAGTATATAAGTATAAACTCATTTGTATAGATTTTTTTTTATCAACCATTCACGCCTATCACTAGCTTTTGCTTTCGTCTTCCTCCGTTACCGTCGGGAACAGTACCTTTTTCTGTATGAGAGATACTCCATCTAATTTTCTGTATCTTTGACAAATATTTACGGTACTCGGTCGAGAGAAACAAACAATCTCAATTTAAAGTATTTTAATACAAAATAGATTATAGAGCTAATATAGTTAAAGTAGCTTGTTAAATTACTTTTATTTTTAAATTGACTGAAATGTTCATAGTAACTGTAATTGCGAAGCTCTAACGAAGTAAAGTACACAGTGCGTATTCCGAAAATACAGCCAGCCGTAAATTATGTATGCAAACGACAAAAGGTGTAAAACTGTTTAATTTCGAAAGTCCCTCAGTTTTAACTTGATTAGTATGAAACCAGCCCTTTAATGGGTCGTCCGAATGTTTGCAGTCTTTTTGAATAAATTATAAGGACTGTTGATTTCGTGCCACAGTCGAAATGGAAGAATCATAGAAACATTTAAAAGAAAGTTGGCTTCATAGAAATCTAAGGATTTTTTATATACATAGAAATCTTAGTAGAAATAGATATTTTTTTATACATAGAAATCGGAATAAAAATTTCTATCGATAACCTACAGTTCATTTTTCCTTCACATGGATATCCCCTACATGGAGTATATACTCGTATAATGCATATTAATTTGTATGAAAATAAAAGCTAATTGTAACTTTTTATAATAAAAATATTATGCTAATTTCATATTTAATAACATTCATTATACCGATGAACTCAGGCATTTAGTATTCGAAGTCTAGTATACTCGCTCCAAATCTCAATTTGTCTTTTACAAAGGACAATTCATTGCTCAAACATCTATTGAGACACTGAACAAATGAACCTATGGATTAACGAGATTGAAGCGACCGTTAACTATGAATGGAATGATTTCAATACGACTGATTACTCAATTTAACAAATTGAATAAACATTTGTATGTGAAACAATTGTAATTTGTTCCCATGAGAAATTTATCGCTGGGCTGCGCGAGTTTGTTGGGGGATTGAACGATATTATTGTATACTAGCGGCCCGCTCCCGTCTTCGCCCGGGGTGTATTTTCTAAAATAAACGTAGCCTAAGTTACTCCATATTACATCAGCTACCTGCCAATAAAAGTCCCGTCAAAATCGGTCCAGCCATTTCAGAGATTAGCCGGAACAAACAGACAGACAGACAGACAAAAATTGTAAAAAAAATGTTATTTTGGTGTATGTACCGTATATATATTCATATGCATGTAGTAAAAAACGGTTATTTCAATATTACAAACAGACACTCCAATTTTATTTATATGTATAGATTTGTCTCTAGAGACACTGAGCTCAATTGGAGACAATATTTTTGGAACGCTCAATCCATTACTAATATATAGTATTATAAATGCGAAAGCAACTCTGTTTGTCTGTCTGTCTGTCTGCTACCTTTTCACATCTTAACTACTCAACCGATCATGAAACTTTGCATACACGTTGTCAGCGATACAAGTAAGAACATAGGGTACCTTTCATTAAGAAAAACAGTAGTGTTCCCTAGTGATGTGTCTAAAAATATAAAGAATCGGGCGCCACTGTCGCGTGGCGGCGCCACCGTCGTCACAGCGATAACGATGTCAGGCGTTATTCAACGCGGACGAAGTGGCGGGCACCAGTTAGTATATTTATAAGTCGGCTAATCCACGTTGGCCAACATTGTGGCGAATACCTATGGCCATCATTGGGGGTTTGGTCTTACTTGGTGTGATGGCCCACAAGTTGGCACGAGATCCGTGTGTAGTCGATTTTATAACAAAAGATCAAAGGGTTGTGACACAGTTAAGGCCGCCACGTTCACACGTTGGTCGCGAATTTAGTTTACCGAGCTCCCAGAGTGACTACATGCACTTGATATTTCATGAAGAAATTTCATGATGATCGTTTGAGTAGTTAAGACGTGAAAGCGTAACAACAAGTAAACTCTTTTTGCATTTATAATACTAAGTAAGAATATTATAACTAATATAAATTAAGGATATTTATAGAGTTATGATTGTATAGTTTGCTTACCTTAAAAACAAAGGCCATTGAGTAACATTCACAATTAATTTTGCTTCCGAATTGTTTCCAGTATCATTAAATGTATAGTAACAAGTAATGAGAAAAGTAAGTAATAGACACAAGTTGGCAAATATTGAGAAAGGTACTAAAGACTTCAAGTTTCTGATCTGAGTTATGATTATCAGCGGCAAGAGGAGGATCCAGCAGTATACCTCAACTGCGTATATGTTTTCTGGAGCGTAATAATCACATAGCTGAAAAAAAATATCTAAAAATAGACCACAACCGCGAAAAAATTAAACAGACTATATTTTTTTAAATTCACCCCTTTACTCGATCATAAAGGAACTACAACATCGAAAATAAATGAAGGGATTTTTTTGTAGGATTTTAAAAATCTAAGAATGCAAAACTTGCTTCTTTTAAAAAATAAAGGAACGTTTTCTTTGAGTAAAATTTGCTAACTCATAATTTAGTACTTTCCTTTCAGGTGAGGTTAATAATTTCCATTTTATTTCTGTACTTGTGTATATCAATCTTGTGTCAAATATGAGAATTTGTAATATTTCAATATATTAATGTACTAATATTTAGAGGAGTAAACATTAAAAGAATCGCACTTCTAAGATTCAAGAGAAGACCTATTTGTTTTCGGTAAAATGTAGTTTAGTTTTTGAATAATAGACGAGAACTTGGTTGACAAATAAAAATTCCATGAGATAAAGGCTTAAATTAAATAAATTTACTTCTTCGAAAACATTGAAAGAAAGAAAGAAATAAAATAAATTTTATTGAGTTGATAGATGAAAGTCCGTTCAATAGTTTTGAGATAATCGCGAATATAATTATATATGTACACACATACAGACAGATACGGTTTAAAAATATTTTATTATTATTAGTACTGTATATATGTTGATATACATACAGATACAGACAGATACGGATTTATTTATTTATTTATTTTTTTGTTATTAGTACCGTATATATGTTGATATACATTTAGTAAAAAAACAGTTATTTTGACATTACAGACACTTCAAACTTATTCAATACATAGACTATTTATTTGACGGTTAATGTTTGGTACCCTCTATATTACTGCATAATCACACAAAAGCCGACCGTTAAATAACATGGCCATATTGTTTCAGCGTAAGTGTTTCGTTGCCACAGACAACGAAACACTTCTGTATCCCCAACCTATACAAATAGGTCGAAATACCTATCGTAGTGCAAGGTAATATATACTAGTGGCCCGCTTCGTCCGGGGTGCTTTTTTGCAATCCAGCCGATAAATTACTTTAAACCGCCACCTGTGAGAACCTTATGGAACTCACAGATAAATAATTGCTGTATTGAATAAGTATCAACAGATGGCGCTATGTTAATAATATTATATAATTTAAAAAATAATAATAAACAAAATGAGATATAAACTATCCTATCTTTTAAGTTGGACCAAATAACAGATACTTATGAAGTTTGATCAAATTGTAGTAGGTAATTATTATAGTACAAGGTAAGATATAAGGTTAGTTCCACATGTTAGAAACCTTACGAAATAATATTTATTTATTTATTTTTTATACTTTATCTATGTATCTAAATACTTACATTTTTAATCGATGATGCGATAAAAATGACATAAACACTGGTACCACCGAGACAGACACCTGCCATAGCATAGTCAGTGAAGTGTCTGAAAGTATACAAAATTTTATAATTCTCCCATAGTAAGTATAAAATGAAGTCGCTTTCGGCGTCTGTCTGTTTGTGTGTATCCACTAACTCCTCCTAAACCATGCAGCGGATTTTGTTGCCGTTTTCACCATCAGATATATTCTACATACAATAATTTGTAACCAAGTCGCCGAAACAGTCCGCGGCTGTTTCGGCTACTCCGGTAATTAATTCTAAACCACTTAACATATTTTGATACAGTTTTCACTTATGGACAGAGTAATGAACGAAGAAAGTTTGTGTATATAAAAAAATGCATCCCGGGAGAAGCTGGGAGCGGGTCGCTAGTTATTAATATTTAAGAGTTCAAGGAAAGAACATGTTTGGAGGTGTATACTATACTTAATGTGCTATTCGATTAAATTTAGTGTTAGTAGAAATTTTGTTCTAACTACTCAAAATAAAAGACTTGTGAACTCTTAATAATGATAATTTTGAGAGGGCAGACGTATGTGCACAATATTTATTTATTTTATTTATTAATAAAATTAAACCTCTTCTGTTTCGCAAGCACTTATTTAAAAACTAGCTGGTGCCCGCGACTTCGTCCGCGTTTAAAAAGAAAATATATGAGTAATTACTGTACCCTTGCGCCGTACACCGCCATCTGTTAGATTTTTGTGGAACTACAGATAATAAAAACAAATTTTTCCGCGTTGAAAAAGAAAAAAGTAGTCTATCCTGTGTCCCGTACGTCCAAGTGTTTATCTATCAAGTTTCATGAAAATCAGTTAATTCGTTTCAGAGTTATGGAGGAACATACATACATACATACAGAAAAAAATTTTAAAAATCGTCAATTTAGTTTCAGTATCATGTATAGAGCCTATAAACACGATATCTCTGAAAACAAAGTAACTCCATAACTCTGAAACGAATTAACTGATTTTCATGAAACATGGTAGATAAACATTTGGACGTACGGGACACAGGATAGGCTAGTTAAAATTTTTCAACGCCGACGAAGTCGTGGGCACCAGCTAGTAACATATAAAGAGAGACTATGTTTTACTTAATAAGTACTAAGAGTATCAACCGGATATAATTAAATGAAATGAAATTAAATACCTAACTAATTCGGAATACTGCCGCAGCTTCTTGGGGCCATATTTGAATACCGTTTCACATGTGTCAGCGTAATTCAAGGAAGGCACTCGACTCAATCTGCACGCCTCTCGGGACGTTGACACCTGTCAAAGTACAGTCCAATTGAAAAAATCGATTCTCTTTCCCTTTACTTTCAAAGGTCAGAGTTTCAGATGGTCAGTTTTTCATATAGTCAGAATTTGTATAAGTACACAATACGTTTTCAAAACAATTGCGTTAGGAGAATTTTCATCACAAATAGATAGGTGGTATACTTATATAGGTAAGTATATAGTTATATAATTCTATGGGTATATGTATCTTCTTTATCTTTGTCTTTATTTATTTATATTTATATAGTATAAAACAAAGTATGTCTGTCGGTCTGTCCCTCGGCATGTAAGTACGCTTAGATCTTTTAAACTACGCAACGGATTTTAATGAGGTATTTACTAATAGAAAGAGCGGTTATTTAGTGGTTTAGAACAGTCAGGACTAGAGATTTTATTTTATATGTACACTAGTGGCCCGCTCCCGGCTTCGCACGGGATGCTTTTTTTGCAATTCAGCCGATAAATTACTTTAAACCGCCACCTGTGAGAACCTTATGGAACTCACAGATAAATAATTGCTGTATTGAATAAGTATCAACCGATGGCGCTATGTTAATAATATATAATTTAAAAAATAATAATAAACAAAATGAGATATAAACTATCCTATCTTTTAAGTTGGATCAAATTAAACACTTAGTTACGAAGTTTTATCAAAATCGGTTCAGTAGTTTAGGAGTTCATCGCGGACAAACATGTGACACGTAATTTTTATCTATATAAGATAAGGATATACGAGTATGTACATATATTTTGCAACAATAATTAGTAGTATACTAAATTTTTATTGTTTCAAAGGTTTCAAGGTTGAACCTGTTTTGAACACGTTCTTAAGCATAGTTTTCGGAGACAAAAGTATGTTAATGACACAATGATTGTCGCAAGTTTTGTAACCCATTTCATTTGTGAAGTCAGATAAGAATGGCAGGAAACTTCTCAACTTCGTAACTTGTTCAGAAGTTGCAACAAAAATTGTCCTATTCAATTCGTGGCCTCTTTACGTGTTCTAAATAACCGATTAGGTATATTTTATGGTTATTGTAAGGAAGGAACGAACCAAGACGATATATAAATATGTACATATAAGGGAACTCCATATTCAACATTATGTATGCGACCCTTCGCGAGTGCTGTCTTGAGATCTGCTGAACATTTTTGCTTTTTACATTATTGTACCTATTTCTACTAAAATAACAATTGTTATTTTAGTTTTGAAAGCTAAACTAAGTAATATTATAAATGCAATAAGAGTAATATACATATAAATATCCAAAATACTTAGAAAATATGTAAATATTGTAGGTAAGCTTTATTACGTGAAGTTTAGAAGCTTTTTATTTGAGAATGTTTACACTTGATGAGAATATTACATTATTTTGTAAACAGAAAAATGTAATAAGTGTATTACTAAGGAATACATAACAAAATACAATCAAGTATGTCAAATATTTGTTGTCTATATTTTCAGATAACAGACTTTATCTAACTCAGGGCTGGCAGCGCATTTACATCTTGGTGTTGCTTGGTTTTTAGGCGACGATAACCACTTAACATTAAGCAAATAATCAGCCTGTTTGCTAGCTTTTACTTAAAAAATGTACAATAATATTATCACCAACTAATTCCTTATTTAATACTATCTACTAAAGTCGTCAACGCTCTTACAGTGCCTATTGCGTTATTGTTTGTATTATAGACGATGGTGGCCACCAACCAATAGGTGGACCGTCTGCCTATCTGTAAGCCTTTACATAAAAAAGTACATATAAATAACTTTTTCATACTCACCAATATATGAACACAGTGTGTGGCAATCAGAGCCACTACAGCAGTCCCAATGCATCCCGGTATTAAACCAATGTTTTTGAACGCTGCTGGCATAGCGAGTAATCCTGAACCTAAAGACGATTTCAGGAGATGGAAGAATGAACCTGTGGTACTGAAAAAAAAAAGAAAAGAAACTTAGCTTACTGCATTCCGCAGTCATTAATAAAACTAATTCGAAATTTTTTTTTCAAAATTATAACTGCACAATTATTGCTTTTTTTTCAGATAAGTAGATATTTATTGTAATAATGACAAAAGAAGGCAATGCTTAAGCAGACAACCTCACTATGCCATTGTGTTATTTCCGCGAAGATTATCTATTCAATTCCATTTCAATTGAAAGCAAAGTGGGATAACTAATTTGGACGACCTCTACAATTATCGAGTATATGTCAATAGCAGATAACTACGAGAAATTGCGTTACGACGAAAATACGTGAAACTAAATAGTAGAGCTATTATGTCATCTTATAATAGTTAAAAAGGTTTTTTAAAGATTTCTCTACAATTATAGGGAAAGTACCTAATGGACTTATAAAATTTCAGCCATACTAAAAGAAAACTGGCGATTTCTAATGGTGCAGCTAGGGTCCGTTGCTCTCGCCGAAGAGTCGGCCGACGTATCAGGGCATACGCCGCGGCGCACGTTGTGTAAATTACGTCAGGGCGTCAGAAAGGGACTTCTGACGTCCTGATATACCCAATAAAGACGCGTGGTGGCCCACAGAATTCCAATGGACTGCCACAAACAAATGAAGCGAGGCGAAAAATGTTCGCCCTGAGTTGGGTCCGCTGAGGACGAAGCGGTGTGTAGGGATCCGAGAACAAGGCCTCGCTGTGATCTCGGACCCACGCATCACCGCCGATGGTGGAATGCGGGGGGTTTTAGTGGGTATTTCTGGGGATAAGACTTCGCCGGGCGAGTCCCACACTCCCCCTCGTCGACTGTCCGTGTCGACGAGGGATAGTGCGTAAAAGTCATTTCCCCTCCATAAAAAAAAAACAAAAAAAAGGGTCCGTTGCTCGTTGCTCTCTCATCAGGTCAATGCTTGGAATTCATACATACTTATAACTTTTCTTTTAGCCCATTTCCCTACCCCCTTCTTGTCTGACGACTTTTACATAAAAAATATTAAGTAGCTTAATGTGGAACTAGATGGTGCTGTGTGGAATGTGTGAAGATATATATATTAATATATTAAACAGGTTATTACTAAAAACACCAATGGTATGGTCAACAAAATAAGTACAATAAAGTTGTATGATGGATAACCATACAATGGACTAAGGATCAATCACTACGCTCACCTAGACCAGAGTCAGCTTTGAAAAGCTTCAAAAGTTGCCCCAGTCGGGAATTGAATCCGGGAGACCTGAGTCAGAACGATAAGGCAAGTAAGTTCCTTAATCACTCGATAAATGAGACCAATGGTAAAAAGATAATAGAAAGTGTTAAAGGTATATTGTTAAATAACATACGATGTTGGATGTGTGACGTTTCTATGCTCGAAAGGATCATATGTGCCATCTATGTCGTCCGCTTCTATTCTGTTTAAAGTAATTGTTGAATTCACTTGTGAAGACTCACTCTGGCTGCTTTTTCTATAACGAGAAAATTAACTTTTTCAATTTCTTATTTCACGACCGTCACCTGTGGACTTTCAATTTATCGCACTCATTTTTTTTAATGTCAAAATTCTAAGATTCCGGGTAACTAAGATCCCAACTTGTATTTAAGGCTAAACGAAATTTATATTATACAGTATAAATAAAGCTTCGGTTTCCTAGGCAGAGTCCCAAGCCTGCAAAGTTAGCCCTTAAATTAATTAATATCACCCTATATCTAATGTTTCAATCTTGTTCAATTGAGAAATTTATCTTTAAACTTTGTTCAATTTAAATAAAACTCGTTTTAGACAACATTTTAATTGCTTAGATTTAAACACCGATAAAGAGACATTGAGATATTTCATAAATATAGATACAGTGTCTCCGGTCATGGAATAGCAATATCAATAAATGTATACTTAAAAATAATAATAATAATATAAAAACAATATGAAACTCACTCAGTAAAATCCATTTTCTTAATTGTAGGTGTCCTTATCGTATATATAACGCAGTTAACGTGTGAAATAACAATGAAAAGTAATCTTTAAAATGTGTTTTAATACGACTGATATTTCTTTGATAACATTTCGATTAACATTGACACTACACTTCAGACGATCTCAACTGAGGAATGTTCTATAGTGAATGCATCTATTTGTAGTTGGTGTGTGAACCTGTCACGTGGGAAAACCTGCTGGGAGCTTCATGCTGTACGAGGTAGCCATTAATTGTACTAATTAAAATTAAAATATCGACAAAAACTTCACGACATAGGTATTTATGTAAATTAGTTTAAAATTTTATTGCACATATTTTTTTACGTATTGTTGCTATCCTACCTATCTATGACCTTAAAAAGTAACGTAGCCTAGACTAAGAAGGGTTTAGAAAGGATATAATGATAAACAGTTAGGATCATGAGGACAGAAAAGTAATCTCAATCATTCCCAGTCGTCTGTCCACCTTGTTACTGATCCGCCGGCTTATGTAGCCGAAAGTTATTTCGTACGTCTACGGAAAGTCCTTTCAGATTCGATTTCGCAGTGTAACTACGAGCATAGCCCTCTCCATAACTCGTTGAGCGACGTTGAGCTTTCTTGTGAGACCCATAGTTAGAGACCATTTTTCATCACATGTCATGTTCATCACATGTCATGTCATCTTGAGACACTGAGGAATTTTGGACGAAAGGAATCTGTATAGTGGGGTTCAATAAAGAATTCACATCTACAATAATTGCAACGGTACTAAATAAAAAAGGGCGTAAATTTACAAAGACCTATAAGATTCTTTTAAATGCTTGTGAGACTAAGAGTGAGCTTTAGTAAAGAAACAGATAAGCGTAGAAACATAAAATGGATAAAGATTTGTTCATCGATATAAATTATGTGAAAGAATGATTGTCTACCAAGGTTAAAAATACTTCTAAATCTCTGGTAATTTTTAAACTTTTGTTTAACGCTATGATCTTGGGCTTAGCAGCAAGATATTAGTATCGATTTATTGAAGAAGTTGATTAAATTTCTCATTTAACGAGCCCGTTAGTTGGGTTGCTATAGTGTTTTTTCAGTAACATCATTCCTAGTTCCATAATAACTCACTATGGTTTGACTTGAGTGTGTGCAGGATTCTTTGTTTCTTCGTCTTATCATTCTAACAATTTTTTAATGTAAGATTATTTGTGCATCTAGATAAGTATACTAATTACGAGTGTATGTTCTTGTAATTATCTGCCAGATGTTATGTTCTATATGTGATCGTATATGCGGGGACATACGGGGAGATACATACACACATCGCCTTTTATATATAAGAAGATTACTAATAGCTATCTTTTCAAAGTATTCACCTTGAGCATGTATACACTTTTCTAGGCGTTTAAACCACTTGAAAAATACCTCTGACCGCTCTTTTTCAGATACCTTAGAAATTTGAATAGGCAGCCTCGTTCTCGTATCTCTTGCCTTTCAATTTTTCTTTGATTTTAGGAAACAAGTAAAAATCATAAGGTTCTAAGTCAGAAGAATGTGTTGGGTGAGGAAGGATACACATTTTTTTAATTAAAAAATCAAGTGTTCTGGCGGACGTGTGCGGCGCGGCGCTGTCGTGGTGCCAAAGAAGTTACCGGATTTGTGATTTCGGTCGCTTGTTACACCGAGCTGATAATACTGCTTGGGCACAAACTGTCACATCCCATTTAGAATTGACCGTTTTTTGATCCTCTAGCACCAAAGCAGCAATATGATCAGTTTTACATAACAAACGTGGCGACCATTTGTTTCTATTTGCTTCGCGCACGGCGACGTTTCGTTGATGTTGGTCCATTTTCAAAGCACCATACGGTCAATTGTCGCTTTGTTTAGAGGAGGTAGTTATACAGCCATGTTTCGTCATTAGTAAGTATATCGTATACGTTGTTTTTCTCGCCTCCGTCGAATTCCTCTATTATAAATCGGCATCAATTTAGGCGGCGGTATTTCTGCTCATCAGTCAGCTTGAGCGGCCCCATCTCGGACAACGCTTACGGAGTGAAAGATGGTCTTGAATAATGGTTTTCATCCCTGCTGATCCAATATTCAGTTCTTGCTCAAGCTCTAGATATATAATTTGTCCATTTTAATGGATAAATTTTTCAATTGTTTGAACATTTTCTCTTGAACGTTGACTTATCTTCAAAGCTTCCCCGTCCTATTTTACCAGCAAACGAAATTAAAACTGTTGCTTTTGAACAAGCAGGCTCACCAAAATTAGTAACCAAAAAAGTAAAACATTCATGGGGCTTTAGACCTTTTTGGAATCATAATAAATCATAGCGCGAAAATCATGTCGATTAAGTTTCATTGTTGCAAGAAATTTCCCTCCAGATTCTTAAAAAAATAAGCATTTTAAAGAAAAATATATTTGAATTCAAATATTTTCCTATTTTTAATTTATCACTAAATAGTGTTTACGATGGTGTATAACTTGCCAGTATAAAATTATAAAGTAAAGATTATTTTAAAACTTTTGGCATGCCCCATGCAATACAAAATAATACTTCCAAAAGTGCTTTCTTACAACTTTTAAAGCTGGAATCTTTGCTTATAAGGTCTGTACTTTAATGTAAATATATGCGGCTCTTACATTAATTGATTATTCACGCTACTGAATAATTTATGATTTTATTCCCCTTTATTAAAGTGGTTTTTATTTTTCTTTATTTTACTTAATTTATGCCGCGCAATTTAAGCAGAATCAAATGAAGGAAAATATAACAGAATTTAACGTTAAAATAAAATAGATAAAATTACCTACATCATGGTCGATTTTATGAGGATAATGATCCTTATTTATGTAGATAAGATAAGATTGTGGGTCTTTTATCTAGTTCAAATAATAAGAATAGATATACCTATGTGCCTAAGGACATTATTTGCTTGTAATTGTTTCAGAAAAATGTCAAAAATTAACCTCTCAATTTCCTGACTTTTATTAAGGGTCCCTTACGGCAATCGAGGGTCGGGATTGTAAAAGAATTATATAGTAAACGATGCTCCACAACCTTGAAAAAAATAACACAGCTAGCCAATGAATGTTACTTTTTGTTGAAACATTCGAATTTAAGATAATGCTTATGGATAAGTGTAAAAAAAATCCAGAAAATCACTGAAAACGTGTAAATCGCACTCCCGTTTTGTTACAATTGTGTCGGTAAGTATCAAGAATTATTAAATGAATTTTATCAAATAATAAAGTTAAAACTATAAAAAAATAGATGCAATCTTCGTTTCTAAATAAACATGTTCCTATTTTGTGTAAAAAAATCACAAACTTGCCCAATTTTTTCGCTCAAAATCTTCATACAAATTACTATGAAGGCTATTATTATGAAATCATGCTCGGGCCACGGTTCAGTCTGGTTCAGTCGGCCATGCGCCTCCGAAGTGAGAGCACGTCGCTTTGCGCCGCACTGACAGTTCGTGATAAAACCGTGTACTTACACAAAAAATGTCAAATATGTCGTCTTTGATGTTGCAATTATAGCCCAAGAGCCCAAGGCCAGACCTTCGTTCAGTGTGACCATATATGGCAGGATTTCCACCCACATAAGAGACGACGGTAAAGGTCTACCGGGGCAACGAAATAACAAAAATTTTGGAAAAACCCTTCCCCCCTCCCTTAAACCGCCCTGTCTGTCCGGCGCGACTCAGCCGGGTCGTGTTTGGGCTCATCGGAGACGTCTCCACGAGATAAAAAAATTGACGTCCCCCTCGGACCCCCTCAGCCGTAACTCGGAAACGACGCGACGCAGTGGGGTCGTGTTTGGGCTCATCGGAGACGTCTCGACGAGATAAAAAATTTGAACCCCCCCTCGGACCCCCCCCGGCCGTAACTCGGAAACGACGCGACGCAGTGGGGTCGTGTTTGGGCTCATCGGAGACGTCTCGACGAGATAAAAAATTTGAACCCCCCCTCGGACCACCCCGGCCGTAACTCGGAAACGACGCGACGCAGTGGGGTCGTGTTTGGGCTCATCGGAGACGTCTCGACGAGATAAAAAAATTTGAACCTCCCCTCGGACCCCCCGGCCGTAACTCGGAAACGACGCGACGCAGTGGGGTCGTGTTTGGGCTCATCGGAGACGTCTCGACGAGATAAAAAATGTGAACCCCCCTCTAACCCCCTCAGCCGTAATTCGGAAACGGCGCGACGCAGCCGGGTCGTGTTTGGGCTCATCGGAGACGTCTCGACGAGATAAAAAATTTGAACCCCCCTCTAACCCCCTCAGCCGTAACTCGGAAATGACGCGACGCAGTGGGGTCGTGTTTGGGCTCATCGGAGACGTCTCGACGAGATAAAAAATTTGAACCCCCCCTCTAACCCCCTCAGCCGTAATTCGGAAACGGCGCGACGCAGCCGGGTCGTGTTTGGGCTCATCGGAGACGTCTCGACGAGATAAAAAATTTGAACCCCCCCTCTAACCCCCTCAGCCGTAACTCGGAAATGACGCGACGCAGTGGGGTCGTGTTTGGGCTCATCGGAGACGTCTCGACGAGATAAAAAATTTGACGCCCCCCTCGGACCCCCCCGGCCGTAACTCGGAAACGACGCGACGCAGTGGGGTCGTGTTTGTGCTCATTGGAGACGTCTCTCCGAGATAAAAATTTTGACGCCCCCCTCGGACCTCCCCGGCCGTAACTCGGAAACGACGCGACGCAGTGGGGTCGTGCTTGTGCTCATTGGAGACGTCTCTCCGAGATAAAAAATTTGACGCCCCCCTCGGACCCCCCGGCCGTAACTCGGAAACGACGCGACGCAGTGGGGTCGTGCTTGTGCTCATTGGAGACGTCTCTCCGAGATAAAAAAATTGACACCCCCCTCGGACCCCCCCGGCCGTAACTCGGAAACGACGCGACGCAGTGGGGTCGTGTTTGTGCTCATTGGAGACGTCTCTCCGAGATAAAAAATTTGACGCCCCCCTCGGACCCCCCCGGCCGTAACTCGGAAACGACGCGACGCAGTGGGGTCGTGCTTGTGCTCATTGGAGACGTCTCTCCGAGATAAAAAAATTGACACCCCCCTCGGACCCCCCCGACCGTAACTCGGAAACGACGCGACGCAGTGGGGTCGTGTTCGGGCTCATCGGAGACGTCTCTCCGAGATAAAAAATTTGACACCCCCCTCGGACCCCCCCGGCCGTAATTCGGAAACGGCGCAACGCAGCCAAGTCGTGTTTGGGCTCATCGGGGACATCTCGGAGACGAATTTTTTAGAGTAGACCAAATTTCAAATTTTGACAGTTGCGGTCTACTCAGTTGACCATGGTCAACGGTTTTAGATAAACGGTTGCGTGTTGGGTATCATTTGAAAGGTCTCAACGAGGGTGACCAATTGAAACTAAACCCATTTCCCTCCCTCTTTTTACTTACCCCTAATTCTTCACGAATTACAAAAAAAGACCCAAAACCAAACCAAAACAATTAACTATAGCAAATGATAACACCTAACTCACAACCGCGCCCTCGCGGGCTGCTTGCAGACCGGGGTAGCAAGCACGATCTAGTTAGTGTATAATTATTATTTTAGTTGCACAATACAAAATGAAATTGTTATTCCCAATTACAAAAATAATATATTGTACTGAAAACGTTTGTAAGCATTTTTAATTTTCAAACTGGAGTCAATTATATGATCCTGAGCATGAGTTTGTATAAATCAGAATAGATATGGCTATGCACAGGGTAAGTTAAAATGTCGTTTAGGGGTATAAGAACACGATTTACTTTCCAATAAAACCGTAAAACTTGCCAAAAGTCGTCACTAATTGGACGCTTGTATAATTTGCCGTAAAATCATTATACGCTTTGCGTCTTCAAAGTGCGGACGTGTGTGGAACTTTCCTTGCGCCCAGAGCTACGCTCGGGCTTTCGAGAACGTTCCATATGTAGTAAATTTACCATGATGATTATGTAAAAAAATCTGACTCCTAGAAAACTTAGGATCTCCTTAGATTAGAACTTATGGCATACTGTTCCTTACAAACCTTCTATTCATCCGTTGCATTCGGTTCCAAATCTTTCGACGCGCTTTGCACCCTTGCTTTCCTCTCTTCCATTGATTTAATAATATAAGGCGGATCTCGTATTTGCATGCACCGAGAATGCCGTGGGTTTCTGGCCTGATAGAAAACTTTCTGTAAAGTTTCTAGCTGCGGAGATAAATAGTTCTGAGGAGTAATTTTTTAGTAGCGCAGTTTACATCATAATTTCAAGATCAAAGACGACATAGGTATTTGAAATTTGGCGTGATCTTTTGACACTAATGATATTAGGTTTGACAGATGCGCCATCATGCGTTTCGTTATACGCAAATGGGATTTGGTCATTTTTATTATTTAGTGTTCAAAATACTATTTAGTGCTTTGTCTCCTCATAATTTATAAATAAGAGCATGCTGTTTAGTTTTACGCTATTTAAATACTAGATCGTGCGTGCTGCTGCGGTCTGCAAGTAGTTCGTGGGGGCGCGGTTGTGAGTTGGGTGTTGTCATTTGCTATAGTTAATTGTTTTGGTTTGGTTTAGGGTCTTTGTTTTGTAATTCGTAAAGAATTGAGGGTAGGAGACTTTTACTTAAAAGGGGGAGGGAGAAGGGATTAGTTTCAATTGATCACCCTCGTCGAGACCTTTCAAATGAAACCCAACACGGGGGTCTACCTGTAACCGTTGACCATGGTCCTACGAGTAGACCGCAACTGCCAAAATTTGAAATTTGGTCTACTCTAAAAAATTCGCCTTCCCGAGAGCCGTCTTAGATGATTCCAAACACGACCCGGGTGCGTCGCGCTATTTCCAAGTTACGGCCGGAGAGGTTGGAGGGGGCGTCAAATTTTTTATCTCGGAGAGACGTCTCCAATGAGCACAAGCACGACCCCATTGCGTCGCGTCGTTTCCGAGTTACGGCCGGGGGGGTCCGAGGGGGGCGTCAAATTTTTTATCTCGGAGAGACGTCTCCAATGAGCACAA
Source organism: Synanthedon andrenaeformis (assembly GCA_936446665.2). Lineage (NCBI taxonomy): Eukaryota > Metazoa > Arthropoda > Insecta > Lepidoptera > Sesiidae > Synanthedon > Synanthedon andrenaeformis. The sequence goes on along the minus strand of OW387781.2, from coordinate 1,583,889 downwards.
GCACGACCCCATTGCGTCGCGTCGTTTCCGAGTTACGGCCGGGGGGGTCCGAGGGGGGCGTCAAATTTTTTATCTCGGAGAGACGTCTCCGATGAGCACAAACACGACCCCATTGCGTCGCGTCGTTTCCGAGTTACGGCCGGGGTGGTCCGAGGGGGGCGTCAAATTTTTTATCTCGGGGAGACGTCCCCGATGAGCCCAAGCACTACCCGGCTGAGTCTGCTGGTCCTCGCTGGTCGTTAATACCTGTGTTGGGGACATGCACCTAGAAACTTTTAGCTTTTATAAAATAACGAAGATCTGGCCGTCGTGGGCTCTTGCTCTATGCATACGTACGTGTGTGCGTGCGATGCGCGAGCCTCGATCGTTGTTAGAGTAACGCTAAAAACCTAAACTTCGCGCGGCGCGTCTCCGAAACCGGCCCTTAAAAGCAAATTTATTGTTACGAAACGAGTCTGTATTTGATACAACTTTTCATCTTATCCCAATCCTCAATACCTAAGTATATCACAGTATTACAATATAATATGCACTATTCACATTCCTGTTATGAATGGAACAAGATTTAGAAAAAAAAAATCTAATCTCGGTATATAAGTTATATCTGTAATTTATATTAAATCTAAGAAATAAATTCTAAAAAAAAGAAATAAAAAAAAAAAAAGGGTACCTTTTCTTCTACAAATATTGGTAAAACTAACATCGATTTAAGGCTTTGCTAACTAAATTATATTTAAATGAAGATACAAATTTAACATAAAAACTAATTATTTTCAAAAAATACTTAAGTTAAAATGATTTAAACCTTTGGTAGACGGAAAAAATTATATTTTAAAGAATAATTTTTGGTTTATTTTCTTTTTTTTAACTCTTTTTTTTAATCTCAAAAATTGTACTAAAGTATAATTTTTGGTTTTATTTTATATTTTTTAACTTTTTTTATTTTGACCACATTTGGAACACATATCATGAAATTCTGTGCACTTTGCATGTACCCAAAACTGTTACACTGTGCATTGAATCCAGTCTTCGATGAGAAGTGTTTCTAAGATTCTAATGTTCTTAGTTTCTAATGTTTTTCTCAGTATTTGATACTGAATAGTTGCCGCACGCAGAGATAATCCGTCTTTTTTCACAGCACTGATAGCTAGCTGCTTTCAGTGCTTCTTCAAACCAATTACCTCTCAGAATTTCTCTGCTTTTCTCTTGTACTTATTAGGCATTTTAAAACAAATATAAAATTAAATTAATTATTTTAATAAAACATCATTAAGGTGTCGTCGGTATATGATATACATATGGCCATCACACACCGACTCCAACTGGCCATCTCTCCTTTTTTCCGGGAGAGATGACCACATCTAAAAAAACGACATGAATTTTGAGGTTAAAACGAAGCATTGCTTGTATGCTTTGTAACAAATATAGAAATAACTATTATTTTAAAAAAGTAACATCACCACCATGTAAAACATGAACCCTCTAAAAAATATTTACACTAGACAAAACAATAAGCAATGATTTTACTTACTTTATTTTTTCCAAAACGTTGGACGTACGTTAGCTCCCACACACGATGTGAAACGAACTGAACAATAATTAACATTTATTCAATGGTTCTATGAATTATTTCGATTCATAGGCCATCTCCCCCTTTTGGCAAACTACCCCGGAATTACCTATATCAAGTCACTATGTCAATAAAATTGGTCTAAAAAAACTATTAGGTGCTAACTTTTGCCCGCGATTTAGTTATATTAGGGGTTAAAGTATGAAATTGCCGATTTGTACTGAAAAATAAAAATTCGTTTTTTTTTTAATTTAACATATTTATTTAATCAAAATAATTACCATTATTATCTATACATTGCTGCCATCTAATAGGAAGCTCATTTATGCCTTTGCGATAGAACTCTGGTGATCTAGATTCGACAAACTGTGTGAAAGCATTTTGCACTGCCTCCTGAGAAGAAAACTTTTTATCACGCATAAAATTGTCCAAATCACGAAAAAAATGGTAGTCCGTTGGAGCAAGGTCTGGCGAATACGGAGGGTGACGAATGGTTTCTAATTGCAGTTCCTGTAGAGTTAAAACGGTTTCTCGTGCTGTATGAGGTCTCGCGTTATCATGGAGCAATAATGGTGAAGATCGATTCATAAGTCGGGGCTGTTTCACTGCTAGTTTCGCTATCATTGTTCGGAGTTCGGCGCAGTAGACATCTGCCGTTATTGCTTGACCAGATCGGAGAAAGCTATAGTGAATAACACCACGCTGAGACCACCAAACAGTTACCATTACCTTTTTATTGGTAAGCTTTGCTTTAGGACACTGTTGCGGCGTTTGACCTGGGGTCAGCCATTGCATTTTCCGCTTACGATTATCGTAAAGAATCCATTTTTCATCACATGTCACAATTCGATCCAATATTCCTTCATTTCTGTATCGATTCAACAAGGCAACGCAAGTTTCAACACGCGTTTCTTTCTGCAGATCAGTCAAATCATGAGGCACCCATTTTTCATATTTTTTTATTTTATTGATTTGACGCAAATGAGTCAATATTGTTGGTAAGGTAACGTTAAACCATGCCGCTAATTCCTGGGTAGTTTGGCTCGGATCGGGTTCCACCATCTCTTTCAAATCATTGTTATTCACCTGTGTGGGCGGTCTTCCACGTGGTTCGTTCTTCAAATCGAAGTTTCCATCACGAAAGCGTTTAAACCAAAATCGCACAGTGCGTTCATTAGCAGTCCCCTCTCCAAACGCAACATTAATATTGCGAGCTGTTTCTGCCGCGTTAGTTCCGCGTCGGAACTCGTATTCAAAAATCACACGAATTTTCGAAGTATCCATCTTTATTGTCTAAGCTGAATAAAAAAAACAACTGAAAGTTGATAATCGAATGTTGCACATTTTTTAAAAGAAGAACTACATAGGTACCGTATGAAAAAAGTTTCACTCAAAAATCTCAAACCATGAAGGTTCTATGTCAATTCGAAGTACCTATTACAATAAAACGGCAATTTCATACTTTAACCCCTATTATATTTATTATTGAAATAGTTTTCTTATTTTCAACACATATTTTGGACTACTCACTTGAATATAATTATATAGTGTAGTCTTATAGACACTAGATTCTAAAATATAGTGTTTAAAAGTATAAGTACATTGTATAAAAGTTAATATCGTATGGGGTAAAAATGAGAAACAATATTTCCAATAGACTACTTATGCTAAAATACCTTAAAATAACGAAGTGATTAGGCAGGCTCTTTATAGTTACATAAATTTAACAATTTATCCTATCAGAAGATTTGTGTTAAATCCAACATTCTGTGGCCCGTCACGATTTGAATTAAAACTTTTATTAAGGCGTCAATATTATGAATTCGAAGACATATTTTACATAAACGTTGAAAAGGTTGCCTCGCTCGCTTCTTAAACCATTGTGTACCGGTTTTTCTTGTATATTTACTTTGTTATACATACTACAAGCAAATATTAGTGCAGTGTAGGGGCTTCTTTATGATACTTGCAACATTTGTTATGTGACTTTTGGTTTTTAATGACTTCATCCATCTACCATGAAGTGGACCAGGACCGCAAATATTAAAAAAAAAATTCAAAAAAATCGACAAGAATCAAATAGTTATTCTGCCAAATTAGTTGTATAAGTTAAATTGATTTTTAATTAAATTAAATTAATTTATTTAATTTAATTTACTTAGTATTGATTGCTTGATTGTATTGATTGGATGTGATTGTAATCCGCTTTGGCCAGAATTGCAAAATTCTGTTCATGGAAACAAATCAATACATATATTTATCGATTTTTTAAATATATTTCTTATTAATTAACTCTTTTGTTAATGCATTTGAGAAACTTCAAAGCATCGAAAGAACGGTTCATCAATTTTCACCATAAGTAGTCGCAAATATATTTGCTCGATGAGAAACGAAGCAACATCGCACACTGCACTTTCGGAAGTTTCCAATCGCTTCGGAGTTCTCTCAAATTCTACTGGTACTTCGTCCCAAATCGATTTATTAATAATTGGAGCGAATTGAAATTTGAATATTATAGTTTCACAACATCAAGAGTCTTGGGTCTGGTCGAATATTCGAATGCTATATTGTACATGTAATATTTCAACATTTTCTTGAAACACTTGAGCTGATTCGGAGCTGAATATCATCACACCCAGCACAACTTTTGATAAATTCAATTCCAAATTTGTCTCAATCGGAAATCTAACCCAGGATCCGTGAGACAGAGCGCTAAAGCCTGAAACAGAATCTTACTACTCGAAAAATGGGCTCATCAAATGTTAGAATAACAAAAATTCGCATGAAATCCTTACTGTAGAGGTTTAGACTGTGTCCGCCACGATAGTATATTGTAGAAGTATGATTTTAGTTTTCTTAGAAATATTTTTCACCATAACAGCAATTTTCATCATTTTTATAGCACATAATTGAAATACCGGGATTGGTGGGACCCTTCATCCCGAGAGTTCATACATTAGAAATTGATTTCTCTATACAGATTCTTTGTAGGATTTTTGTATGGGCGATATTTAATCTAACAAAATCTGCATGTTCGTCAGCAGAAATTTACATAACAAGAAGGATAATAAAAAAAATGTGATGTCTTCGTTAATCTTGCATAAGTCCCACTGAGATAATTGTAAAACATTTAAGAATATTTTTTTAAATATTTTTAAAAATGCATTTTTTTTATGAATAGCAAAATAATTTTATTCGTCAGTCTTGTCGAAGATAAGATTAGAAGGCATCAAAATGTTAGTTCTGTACCTAGGTTGTCTCTCAAGGGAAATAAACTAACCTTGTTTGCCTATTGTTTACCGACCGTAGTCTCGACGGTCGACGAATATTCTAATAAAATATTCCTCTCAACAATGTTTATGATAAAATATTATTCAATTTAACCTCTCAATGTCATTTCAGCACTGTAATTTACTTAACCTTTTATTTATCTTTTGCCTGAGTATTAGCAGGACACTGTGTTCCGAAGGCATATACTGGTTAGCCTCTCTGGAACCGACCCTTTTATAAAAAACTGTCATGATACCACCTCATACAGCTGTTGTGTTGCGGTGAGTTATATAAGGAATACCAGCCAGTCTATTTCCTGTCCTCTCTTTATTTTTTACCAGCTTTTGCTTTTTTCTAAAGCGTTGAAATTTTAATGTTAATTGCTCATATATTTCTTGCATCCATTGAATTTTTATAATATTTTTAGATGGTCCCTACAGTAATTTTTCTGGATAAAATGTACTTACCCTATGTCTTTTCTGTATTCCTGAAAGACGTGTATGAAAGATTTAATGATGATCGATCGGTTAAGGCGTGAAAGCGTAACAAACTAATAAACATTCAAACAAACTCACTTTCACTTTTATAATATTAGTTATTCTTTGTCGTACTATAATTGACAGCATGTTTGCAGTACCATATAGCTTTGTTTGTATTAATAGGCAACGGTAGCAACTTACCATCAGGTAGACTATCAGTCTGACTGGTGACCTTTAGGTACATAAAAAAAAATCTTAATAAAATGTCATCGCAGTTTTCTGTTTGCCTAAGGGCGTATTATCTAGTTAGTTATTCCCGGATGGAAAACAAAGGTCAAAGCGGGTTATAACGACTTAACACCAACACGACCTTAATTAGACTGACATATGAATAATGTGTTTGCTTTTAACACAGTCCTGTTATAATATCATCAATCAGTCGTCGTAAATGCGAATTTACAGTTTAACTACATATCTATAGTTATGCACATCAATCTCATAGGTATCAGTAATATAAAGTGATTTCTCAGTACAGGAAATAAAATTACAAGATCATAACTGTTTCAACTGTTTCAGTTTTTTAATGAAATTTACACTCTTTAATTATTGTTACATTAAAACGTATTTCTTTATAATGTACTACCTAACTGTTGCACGCGATTTCGCCAGCGTAACTTTATAAAATACTAGCTGGTGCCCACGACTTCGTCCGCGTTGAAAAATATTAAATAGCCTATCCTGTGTCCCGTACGTCCAAATGTTCTTCTACCAAGTTTCATGAAAATCAGTTAATTCGTTTCAGAGTTATGGAGGAACATACATACATACAGAAAAAAAATCTAAAAATCGTCAATTTAGTTTCAGTGTCATGTATAGAGCCTATAAACACGATATCTCTGAAAACAAAGTAACTTACTCCATGACCGACCCTTACAGATTTATTATTAGTATTGATGATATACTATGTTACTCGCTGAAAATGTAGTTTTCTATAGGTGAAAGAATTTTCAAAATCGGTTAAGTAGTTTTGAGTTTATTCATTACAAATATACAAAAGAAAAACAAATCTCTCTTTATTTTATTATTACTTTAGTAGAAGAAATCCCTTGCTTAGATAAAGGAACGAGGACAGAAATAATATATTGAAAAATAGAAAGAAAACTCCAATAGTTCATTCAAAAGATTTAATTTATTTAACCAACTTTATGTACATTTAAACATCCAATAATTTCAATTTATTTTATAAATATAAATTCGATGCGATATATTACTTGTGTAAATTATATCATATTTATATTGCTAATTATCTTTAATATTAAATCTATATTATTTCACAAATATTCCAATGAGTATTGAAAAATTATATTTTAAATATTATCAGTAGTTAGTCTGAATTAATAGATATTATGTAATGTAATTATACTCAATAAAATCTTACATAAAATAAAAATTTATTCAGTTCGTAATAAATAAAGTTATATTTCTGAAACTTGCAATATTTATATCAAATAATAGTTTGATACTACTGGTACTTAATACACTTAATAGTAATTAATTTAATATTTTACATACTTAATGGCTATTTATACAAATTTTTAAGTTTAATTCGATGTTTACAATTATATTTCAAAAATAGTTTCTCAATGAGTTTGTCCTAGTCTTATAAAGTATACCTAATATATAGCTACTTTTAGACAATAGCGACAGTATTTTTTGATTTGAAGAAAACTCGAATTTCTCTATGGCAGCGTAATCAATATTGTTCAAACCACTTTGGTACTATTTTCACTTTTATAATGAAGTACTTAACTACGAAGCTTTAGTTCACGACAAATTATATTATATTCCGCATAAGATCACAATAAAATTATAACGAATATAATTAATACTATCTAGGGAAACAAGCGACATATATCTCGAACATGCACAGTGGTTGAAACTACTCGAAACGAGACATACCGTCTCCGTCCGGTACCGTAACATCGCTGTACGAAGTTGGATTACAACTATCTATTGGCAGTTAAGGTTTCTAATAATAGATATACTACAACTCAATGAATCTTAGTTAAAAAGTATAATAATTTGATCAAAGGACAAATCGAAATATTTAGAATTTTAACAATTACTAAAGAGAGGATTTTGTATAATTGAAAATAATGTTTTCGACCAATATGTGTAATATATGGCGCTGGCCTCGTAAGAAAGCTCAACGTCGGTCTACGAGCTATAGAGAGGGCTGTGTTCGGAGTTAGCCTGTCTGCCACCTTTATATTATATATAAAAAAGATAATTTGCGAGATGGAATCTGGAAACTCCGACTTACAACTCGATTGGACTTTAATGTAATCAAAGCGATTTCTCATGTCTCCGCTGACTAAGCACAAATTTGTGAAATGGCAAAACATCGCTTTGGTTAGTTAATTTCCATCGGATCAAGTCACTGGTGAAATGCGAAATTACTTTCGAGACGTTATTTATCTGCATAGTCATTATATTATTTATTAAAAAAAAGTTTATTTCAAAAGTAAATACTTCACGAACATTGGATGTACTTAACTTTTGCAGTGATCATATTCTTATATTTAAATTTGTGTCTCTTTAAGAAGGCAGATGCTATGAATGTGTTGATACGAACGTGTATACGTATGTTCGTACAGAATATTAGCTCACTTCGAATGGCGACAGTTTATGGTTAATAACAATACTCGTACATCATTTTCAACACGTCCTTCTATAAGCGATATATTATCTAATATATAAAATTCTCGTGTCGCGGTGTTTTTTGCCAAACGCCTCCGGAACGGCTGAACCAATTTTGATGAAATTTTGTGTGTTTATCGGGTAGGTCTGAGAATCGGCCAACATCTATTTTCCATACCCCTAAATGTTAAGGGTGGTCCACCCCAAAAATGTTTATTGGCATAACAACGTTTGCCGGGTTAGCTAGTAGTTTATATATTCTGATACAGATAAATGGTACAAATATAGCCACGGTTTTTTTTTTTACTTAAAATTATACTCAAACTATTTATTGGCTTCAATAAATAGCTGCAATTTGAAAATAACATCTCTAATTATAGCTTTATTTTTTTGCTACATATTTTTTTATAAAAAATAAGTATAAAAAAATCGCTTCAATTATTCACAAAGTTCCGAAAACTTCCTACCCAAATAAACAAGCTACGAAAACAATTTAACGAAACGCTCTGCTCAAAAATACAACCTGAAAAGGTTTTTTGTATTCAACGCGGAAATTGAGGAAAAAAGGTAAATAGAAACAACAGGTGTCCACGATGTGTTCTCTTATTCCGTATGTACACTACACAAAAGAACTGGCAAGTATGATTGTTAAAAATGAACCTTATTTTTTCCTTTCATGTATAATAAATGTATGTGTTACGGTAAAAGTAGGTTTTTAGTTTCTACTAGGAAATACCGGTTTATATTTAAGACCTCTGTCACAATTATTTAGTATTCACTTACTACTAATTAAAAATCGAATTAACTTGTCTTTTATATATTAATTAATGTAAGAGTATTTATTTATTTTTTATGATTATTTTTGGTAGGTAATATATTTAAATAAAATTAATGACAACTAGCAGAAATATTTTTTATTACTCTTATTAACTAAGTGTTAAACGTTATCGTCATGATCTTTCTTATCTTAGCCAGAGAAGACATATATAGAAGATATATACTGTTGAATACTATACCACACTATACTACAAACTTTAATGAAAAAGTTAGTCCTTTTGGCGACTTTTAAATCAAACAGTCTATTAACTATTACCCAAATTTTAGCTTTTCATCTATAATATAAAAATGAATCCCTAAATGTGTTGCTAAGCGCAAAACTCGAGAACGGCTGGGCCGATTTTAATTCTGTCTTCACTCATGGGTAGAGGGATAATCAGGGAAGGTTTTTACGTAAAAAAATGGACCCGGGCGAAGCCGGGAACGAGTCGCTAGTATTAATATAAAGACGTTCAAAAAGTAGTAATCCTTTCCAGTTAAGACGCTTTTAAACTAAAAATGTGTTTTGACTGCAACATACCTAGGCGCTAAAATGTGTAGATACAGTTTTATGTCACGAAAATGTGTGCCGACATAAAAACGCTCATAAATGTAACCTAGAACGACTACTTTGAAATTTATGAATTTAATTATATGTAACCTATATATATCTAGATCTGATATAGTTATACATATTTTGTAGATCAATATTTGAATGTTTCCTCGTTTACTTACTTCTTCTATGCACATGAATACAGTGTAGTCCGGTGACTAGGTAATGTATTCTTATACATTATGTACGGTTACATGCATAATGTGTCCATTGAATGAAAAATTAAAGATTTACTTTTACATAATGATTACGTAATTAACTCTTAATTATTACGAGTAACAATGTTTTTGTTGGATCTCTGTCATTGCTCGTTAGAAATATTTTTTTTACATCTCTGAGTGAGAGGTGTGAGAGGAATCCTTTAGAATAGGGGAGTGGGGGAACGGCGAACGCGGGGAAATTCCGAACGCAGTAATTACAGTAGGTTAGGAAGAGGTGACATAATGTTGTTAGCCACCATCTTAAAGATCACGTTACTTTTAGTGCTGCATGACAAACGGAACGCAACAGACGCGAACTTCGTCCAAGATATACGTATATTTACATTTTTCTGTTGATTTTCTTATACTTTTTTAGCACATTTACTATCAGTGCTGTCGGGTTTTAATTTAATATGTAGGCCACTTAACTTGAACAGCTAAATAACTTCATATAAAGGTTATATTAAGTTCCTTAGTAGCGATGTACATAAATCCAATCTCAATATTTTTTTTATACTTTTAAAGTTGAGTGTTCGGATTTACCCGTCGCGTGTCGGGTAATGCCGAACACCAAGGGTTTTGTTTTTCTTAGAAGATTTTTTTTTGTTTCCAATAATATAATAATGTTGAACTAAGCATTAAAAAAATTTCTACCTCCAAAACCTGCACTGTTATTTCAGTTTTCTCTTAGCCGTTCGCCATTCCCCCACTCTCCCCTATACGATAACATTAGTAACTGAATAAAATGCACAATTTCCTTTTATTATTCGACTGTTGGTAAATTACAATGTTTCCTTTAGTTGGGTGGGTAACAAAATTGACCGTACTTTTCCTTGTCTTTTTACAAACACCTATTTATAGACATTGAATTACTATTTCACATTAAAACTGTAAATACTATGTTTGACATTTTTATTTAATTAACGATTAATATATCATTTATTACAATGAAATAATTACAGACCCGCCCATATTCCTGTATACATTTAGATAACTGTTGTAAAGTTATAACTAGCCAAACTTAAGGGTTATAAACGGTAATAGGGTTATAACGGAAAGAGCGATAAACGGGGAAGGTTTGTGTACACTGTACATCATGTGAAATTTAAAAAAAAAAATGCATCTGTACCCTCTTACTTATAAAATTATAATTATTCAAAAATCAAAAATCTTCAAAAATTGCGTTACGTAATACTTGAACGCCCCCTTATCAATAACGTTATAATTAACTAACTGAAAAAAAGTCGAAGTAAGACTATTAAAAAAATGAAAAAAAAATTAAAAAAAATTATATGGGATTTTCAGTTTACGAATATTTTACAAAGAATATGTTACACCGTATGTTTGACTAAAGAGTTAATGGTACGGTATCAGTTTTTAAAACTAGGTTATTATTATTATTATTATGTAACTAGATAGTATTTTTTTATTACAATAATCAACCGCTTGTATATGAACAATTTTTTTTCTTTACTTTAATGCACGAAGAAATATCTACAGGGTAGGCAGCGCACTAGCACTCCCCTTGGTGTTGCTTGTGTCCTTAGGCGACGGTAACCACCTACCATCAAGTGGGCCGCCATCGCCAGCCTGTCTGCTACCTTTATATTATTAAAAAAAAAAAATGGACCTTAGAAAACTCACACACGAAATTCACGAAGCTCCTAAATTTTGTTTCAATATAAAATCTATATTATAATTATTAATTATTATAACTATTAAGATACAGTGCCTTCTTAATTTACAACTATTCTGCTTCCATTTCATTTATTTAATTGTCCCTCGAATGTTCAAGTTTCAGCTTTTTAATTTTTTAAACTTTTAACATTTTCCATAAAAATTAACCTTCCATAAAATAATTACATTTTTAGTGTAATATTACTGATATATAATAAATTGTGCTACTTAATTAATCTCTTTCTAATTATATATTCAATAAATTTCAGACCCAAGAATTGATTAAAAAACTAGATTTTAATCAATATATTTGCAAGCATTGCAAAAATAGATTCAAATCAAAAATGTATTTTACAAATTCAAAATAATTGCATTTTTGCCGAAAAGCGATTTCTGGCAGCCACTAAAGGGCCACTTTAAATAAATATTTATACAAAAATTCACTATTTACTTATTCACCTGTTAAGAATTAAAAAAGACTATACCTCTCTTCATTATATTTCGATTTTTGTCCACCAAATCAATCACTAATTTCGTCACCACTGTTAATGAATGACATTACTTAACTTCATTTCTTAAACGTTGAAGTTCATTCATAAAGTGGCTGTGGCGTAGTTTTTTGTTGACCCGTTCGGCACCACGTGATGCGGTACAGAAATTGGCTGCCTTCTTCTCCCGTTTCGATGACCTGAATAAAATAAGTTGTATATTAAAAAAAACTAACTAACTCATAATCTCAGCTGTAGGACGTCCACTACTGGATATGTGCCTCTTTCATAATTTTACAATAAAACTGGTCAAAAGCAAACTGAATCCACCGTTGACTCGCAGCCCTAATCAGGCTCGCAACCGCTGCGAGATCGTCGAAGCAGGAATACAAAAATAAATGGACAATAAAGATTGAGTAAAAGTTTCACCGTCTAAAAAAAGCGAGCGTACGAAGACACATGGAAAGACTAGTTTTATAACAAATCATCAAAATCAAAATATTTATTTATCAATTAGGTTTCTACAAGAAACTCTTATGATCGTCATTATATCGGAAAAAAAGCCAAGATGACGATCCTGAGAAGAAACCCCGAAAGAAACTCAGGATACTATTCTTTTGTCATCTTTAAAATATAAAATAACAACAATTACACTTATTTAAAAAAAATAATAATATCAAAGTATATTAACATATAAAATCACTGATTATCCATGCTTCAATGTCGCTTAAATAATCAGTGATTTTATAATAGCCTTTCGAGAGGAGTTTGGTTTTAATGACATAAAAGAAAACACCCGCATTGAGGTTGGAAGAAAAAGTTTTTTTATCCAATGTGTTTAATGCAATAGTTCAATGTGGGTAAACAATTTATCTAAAGAATTTTAAAAAACTTTTAAAGTAAAAAGAAAATACATTTCTTTTCGTTGTAATGAGGGAAGAAATCATTTCATTATTGCATATCGAGTATAAAAACTAATATTAAAAACAGAATTACTTTGATTTATTGGATCAAAATAGCAAATAGAAATTCAATAACCCCTGATATTCGACGTTATAGAAATATTTGATTGTAGGCTCTACCCCTCGAAGTCGATCTAATGAGTTTTACATGATTAATTAATGTATGAGTATTTATAAGCGTAATCAAATGTATGACATATTGTATATTATTATAATAAGAATTTTTATATGAAAATGTTTAATGAAGTACAAACCTAAACTAGGGTTATTTATTGTCTGTGAAAAATAATTTTCACTACTTACTACTTTTGTTTGATTTTTTATTATATTATTATAAATATACGAGACTGCGTAAAAAAACTGGCATCACCACGTTATAATAATTTATCGTGTGTATGTGTTAACTATTAATAATTGGAATACATTATTGCGTTATAGTAGAAATATTTTTTATAATGTACTAGCTGACCCGGCAAACGTTGTTTTGCCTAAAAATAAAAATAAAAATTTTGGAGTAGACCACCCTTAACATTTAGGGGTATGGAAAATAGACGTTGGCCGATTCTAAGACCTACCCGATAAGCACACAAAATTTCATCAAAATCGGTCCAGCCGTTTCGGAGGAGTTTGGCAACAAACACCGCGACACGAGAATTTTATATATTAGATTACAAATTAAAATTTGTAATATAAAGCTCTAATAATCCTGGTGGTAATTATTTTCAATTTAAATATTATTATACCTACCTATTACATATTATCGAAAAGTAAGTTTATTCATTTAGTAGGGACAGGGCACACTACGCCTAGTAGTCACAAGTATTTAACGGTTTTAACGGAATGAGTAAGGATTCCCCGAACCTATTGCCATATTCTACTTTTATCCTTTATCCTATCAAGGTCGGCAAGGTGTAGGCGACGGTAGCCACTTACCGTCAAAAGGAATGTCTTACAGCTTCTGTCCACCTATTGGCTTATTGGCAACAACGCCCTTGTGGAGTCTCAACTTCAAAGCCTGCAGCATCGCCGAAAAGTAGCATGCCTATCGATTTTCTATCGTCTACACTATGGAGAGTGTGCGTCCGTTCTGTTCGATTTGATCCAACCGGAACCGTTCCACTTGCGGACCACGAGGCGCGGGCAGGAGTTTCATCCATTCGTGGTTGCCGTTCCTCGTTCGCGCACGAAGCGTTTCAGTTCCACCTTCCTTGTCCGAACTGCTAAGGAGTGGAACTCATTGCCTGCGTCCGTGTTTCCGCATAATTACAATCTCGGGGTCTTCAAGTCAAGGGTGAATGGGCACTTACTAGGTAAGCGTGGTCCACCTTCGGCCGCATCTGCACCTTACATCAAGTGAGATCGCGGCCAAGCGCTGCCTTGATTTAATAAAAAAAAAAAAACCTACACCTCCAATAACAATACTGTAAAAGTATTTTCAATTAAAAGGGGAACAAATTTATGGCTCAGTGAGTTACGAGAACAACATAACGCCTTAATAACATTTTCAAATTTGCCAGGGCTTTGTTTTACGACATAAACTGTAACTCCTAGTTAAGTCAAGGGAAATGACGTATAAACAACAGGTGGGTCAAGGTGCTTAAAAATATACGAGAACGTAAATGGCGACAAGCAGGTTGATGGTAGGTGGTTACCGTCGCCATATATTGCACATTTTAAGGATATAATTTAGGTACGCTTCATATATATGTGTGTGTGTGTGTGTGTGTGTGTACACACAAAAGTGTAGATAGCCATTAATATAACAGTTATTAAATCGGTGGCGTCACGGAAATGTGCCATAAACAACTTTTTACTAAAATAACTTATTTACCCAAATATTCACGAATGAAAGAAAAGGACGAATAATCAAAAGAACAAAACGTTTACACAAAGTAGTTTCTTTTGCAAAAAAAAAGATTAATAGTTAGGAAAAGGGTCTTATTGATCTTGTTTGTTTTCGCAGAATAATGGCATGTCGAGTGGAATTTTCAGGAAGGGCAAGAGCTTAATAACGTTTTCGTCTATGGCATTTCGTGTTGTCATTTATTAATTAAGGCGAGGAATTAGCTTGATCAAAAAAATGTAATGTATTGTCATTAAATGAAAACTACTTAATGATCAGAAGCGAATCTATACGAAGAAAGACCAAACTAATAGACGTTCTAAACTACAGTCAGAAATTGAAATGGCGATGGGCTATCGAAGCGACAAGGTGGAAAGGACCTATTGGGAAAAGACGTAAAGGGCGACCGATGAAAAGATGGAACGATGACATTATAGCTACAGCAGGAAGGGAGTGGATCAACCAAGCTGAAATCAGAGAAGAATGGATCAAACTGGAGGAGGCCTATACCAAAATTGTGGTTCCTATCGAAGAAAATCATGATGTACATAAACATTTAAATGAAGAAACAATAGATGTAAGCAGGGTAAATAGTGTAAATAAATAATTAAAAAATCATGTATGAAACTATAAGAAACAATGCATGTAATACTTAAGTTATGGGAAACAATAAAGGCTTTATTATTATTATTACTTAATGATCAAAATGTATTTTTGTTTATTTTTCAGAAGATACGATTGAAAGTTTAAGGAAAAATTGTACATCTTCTTATAATTCTCATGTTACGATCATTAGGGAAAACATGATCGCTAGAACTTTTAAGTCCTATAGTTCTAAACTACGAGTATAATAAAGTATATTATACACACATGTATTCGTATAATGTTGACGAATCCCTTTAAAATTATTTCTAAGCATTTCAATAAATTTAATTTGTTTGTTTCAGCCAAAGGAGTAGGCCCTGGGAGGAGCGTTCAACTGAAGAGGCTACTACTACCAATGCAATATGATTAATTTTGAAGACGAACAGAAAAAATATTGTTTCATAATATTTACCTAATTTATTTCATACTACAAAGTAAACTTGAAGAGGTCTTATTTCGAAAAAGAGGGAAATATATTTCCTTATTGGATGATCGAGCCGAAAACTGTGCTTATATAAGTAATTGTTATTACATAAAACATTGGAATTTATAAATTTTTTAATACTTTTTAATACAAAGATATAAATTTTAAGTCTATTAGATAAATATTTGTATTCAGATAACTTGTTAGAGGGAGTGTGTGACCAGAAGTAAATCGTTTTGAGATATTGTCACTGTCATTATGTAACTCGCACATACTTTGTCCGAAATACAGAAAAAGAGATAGGGTACTTTTCATCTAGAAGATTTTTTTTCCCGAGAGATCATTTAAAAAATAATAATTAACGCCTCACAAAAATTTACGAGCTATAAAGATCAATAAATTTTGTAACATTTAAGACAAAGATAAAAGTTACGAGGGATAAGACTATTCTAAGTAGAAGACTGAGTAGAAAGAAATATATTATATTAAGATTCTTTTTTATGACAACGCCAATTGTCTACTCAGGTGACTAAGTATGTGATACAGTGAGTTTAAAATTCACACATTCCCCACACCACCTCATTTTGTCTCGAAATTCCTCATCAAACCGCACTCCTAAATTAGTTATTTAATAAATTTCTTCGGTTCAAACTACTCTCCATTACTTTGATTGTTTGTTGCTATAAATAGACATTGAATTCACCACGTGTCTAACCCTAATCCCTAAGCAAAGACATCTATCAATAGAGTCTCAAACTCACTAAATAATTCTAATCTCGTAACTTATAAGTAACTGATTACTTAATAGATATTGACTTTAATTTGTCTCATTATTATATTTATATTGATTTGAAAAAGGACGCCTTATACTTACAAACAAATTTTAGTCTTAGCTCCGCTGTGTAGTCCTTGGGTAGATGGTACATATTCCATTAGGACCGTTTTTTATGATAATTACTTAGTAAAGGTCGTAATCATTATAAACTTATTAATGGCAGAAAGTTTCGCATAAATTAGGCAACCTGTTCCTCCTGCATTAACCATCATTTTACAGAAAATCACTATGAACTAACAGCATGTGTTTCGATGATGGGATGCTAAAGCCCCCAGTCTCTATACCCTCCACTGCCTTGTCCTTTATTTATGATTCTAAATTTAGATTTATATATTACCTCTTACTCTTATTGGTTTTCGTACATTTATTCTCTATTTTTGTAGCCTGTAATCTATTTCCGAGGTATGAATTGATCAAATGCTCAGAGCATTACCTCTATTTTTTGTAAAATAACATTATGAGCCAGAAGGCAGGTTTAACATTTGTCAGAAGTGAGGTTCGAACCCACGCCCTCAGGATCAGAACGCCCAACCCGCTTAGCGGGCAAGTTGCCTGACATCAATCACATTTCCACAAAATAACTTAAATTTAATAATTTATTTATTTATTTATTAAACAAGGCCCCCAACGAGGCAGGCATCAAATTAAAACACGTTGTTCAAAATAATTTTCACTAGGCGGATGCTGCCGCAATTATAGGAGGCTCAGCATGCACCAGTGAGAGCTCCAAGCAACATCCCATGTAGATACTAAACCTAAATCTAATCTAATCTAAACTATAATACTAATGATAATAATAAAAAAAAATTAATTTAAAATAATTGAAATAACAATAACAAAAATGTCACATTACATGTCACGACCAACAACTAAATATTCAAATACAATCAAATGCAACAAAACAAATAAATAAAATTAAAATAATGATTTTTATGTAATTTTTCGTACCTACCTAATACTAATTATGCCTACCTGTGTGACGGGCCTTGAGAGAACGGCGGGTGCGGACAGCGCCGGATGTACTCCGCTTGAAGAAGCAGTGCCTTGCGAGCCGCTGCTAAACACATTCCTCACCTTCCAGTCCATCCAGCTCTGTTCGAAAACATTATATCCATTAGAATCAATTTGTTATCGTAATAAACTGAGGTTAGTATATAATTTGTAATAATTTCTTTCTAAGAACTACAGTATTATGTTTTGTAAACTGGAAAACTCGTCTGGCTACATTAACCAGTCTCTTAGAAAAATGTGAAATAGCTTTTACATGAACATTCTATTTTAATGAGTGAGTAAAGAATTTCTCTATTCCCCTATGCAATTACTAGCTGGTGCCTGCGACTTCGTCCGCGTTAAAATTAAATTCTTATTGCTATTACACTTTCATTATGATCGGTTGAGTAGTTAAGGCGTGAAAAGGTAACAGAGAGACAGGCAGAGTTACTTTCACATTTATATTAAGTATTATATTAAGTATGTATTAAGTATATTATTAATATTAAGTATGGATTTTTTAAAGCAGACGAAGTCGCCGGCACCAGCTATTTATCTAATATATAATATTGTGACAATCATTAAATTCGGTTCAGAGGGGTTTAAAAGTTGGAAGAGATTTTATGCCAAAAAAATATATGATAAAATTCTGATAAAATTAACAACAATAAAAGAAAAATGAACTACTTACGATTTTTTTTTGACTATATAATTTATTTAATTATGCATAACTATTATTTAATTTATAACTTAATTTTTTTGCCTTCAAAGATACATACATCTCTTTTGCAGTTAAGTGACTATGCGCCTTAAGTTGAGTTCTAATCTTTTTTTTTCGTCTAATCTTAATTTTTATTTTTATTCATTATTCATTAAAGTAGAGTAATTCAGTGGCCCTTACACTAAGCATTGATTGAATCGCAAAAGCTTACACTAATGGAACAAAGACGTAATATAACCCGATTGCGGTTAAATTGTTAATCTAAACCATCTAGACTTCTAGAGTTTCAAACTTGTACATTTCTATTCATCAAATACACGTAGGTACCGAAGTAACATGTAATTCGGAGTCAAACATACGTGATGCCTGTGGTATACTTAAACAAGTACTTACACACTTTACTGAATATATTCCCAGAAGATTAGAAATATACCTGATATTGCCTAGTTATTTGTTTAGTTGTCGTTGAACTAACAGCAGTGTGAGAGTATTAATTGGTGACGCTCTATATCACAGATTCATACTTGATTGCATATGTTGTTTGTTTTCCGAGTTGGACATATTCTGAATTGCAATTATAAACCGTTTACAAATGAAATACTTAGTTATCAATGACTTAGTGAACTTAATTTAAAGCAATACGGTTAAGAGCTTCGTTGCAAATGTAAAACAAACAATAAACTCAAAGCGAACACAAGATCAAGACTCGTATGTAAATATAGATCTTCTGGAAATTTAGTACTTAAATGTCATAAATGTTGAGTCAGTTAGGTTTATTCGGAATCCAGTTTCAAGTTTACATCCGTTTTGCATTATTAAAATGCCAAAAAACTTTAAATATTAAAATTACCACGGATTTCATGAAAATATTTTTGAAATTTTCAATTGCTTAAATTAAAATGATTTAATATTAAAATTGTGAGATTTCAATATTAGCTAACGAATGAGCATATACAATATTAATATATATTTTAAAATTATATATTAATTCCAAATTAATTCATATTACTAAAAAATAAAATATTTTAAAACTAATCTAAAAGAGATGAAAATTATTATCTACAGACTGTACAGAAATAGAACTCTAACTTTAAAGTTCAAGTACTTTTTTCTTTCAGCCGTCTGTCCTTCTGTATGTACGCTTGGATCTTTTAAACTACATACGCAGCAGATTTTAATGCGGTTTTCACTAATGGAAAAAATCGCACCGGAAAAGAAAAAATCGGGAGAGGGTCACTAGTTTCGTATACTTAAATGGAATAAAATGAAGTAAAATGCTCCATACACGAACATTTTTAATACTGAAAATTGAAAAATGAAAACAAATAAAATTAAATCAGTCTGCTGTAAGATAATGAACTGAAATTTGTTATAAAAGATACTTTAACTCCCAAGAAATACATTCACTTCCAAGAAAAAGGCAAACTGTTTTTAACACGGATATTTTTTTTTATTATCTTCATACAAAAATGCCAGGGATTTGTCACTATGGACATATTCGTGGAAGGTTTGAGCTCGTAGAAAGTAAGATTATCTACCCTTGGAGCAATTTCTGTGAAACTTTCAATGCTCTCTTTGATATAACATTTATATTATAGATATATTATTGGGCTTATTTCCAGATTGGTATCCTTTTAAAGTAATGCTATTTATAGTATTATATAAAACTATATATGTATAGTACTTGAGTACTATTAATAATTTTATATAGTCATGATTTTATACGACTATATAAAGTATCGTGCCAAAGTTAGTTTCGAATATAAAAAATATTTTAAAGAGCTCTGTTTTAATTAATCAGTCGTATAAATTTATGAAATTTTGGCCCTAAGTCATTAATTATCATAAAGGTTTATATATATATATACATATATATATATATATATATATATATATATATATATATATGACTGTATGGACGTTAACTTGGCTTTCATCTGCAGTGCCACCATTAATCAAAGATATGGACGCAGTAATGTTAGAAGTCTCCTCGCGATTCTTGACTTTATTGTAGGTAAAGATAATATTATAGTTTAATATACTACAACAGGCTAAGACTTATTGTAGTCCTGAAGACTACAATAAATCTTAATTGTCCCTTAAAAGGTCATATAGTTAACAATAAAAGACGTTTACGAACGTGTACAAATTGTCAATAATACAAAATAAAAAGTATCAACGAAAAATTTAACGAATACAATTTTGCTGCGTCGGTGTAGTCTTAAGGAGTTTCGATTTATTGCGTCCATTATAGTTTATTTTGTAACTTTCGTTAGAAAAAAATATAAAAAAATTCCCGTTCGTGTGACTGGGCGAGTTATAAAATTTCAAGTCACGTAACTCCATCGATATGGGCCTCCGAAGCGAGAAATCTTTCCGATAAATAAATGATTTATAAACACAATATATTGGAACAGAATTGAGCATGTGTAGGCAATACTTTTTTTATATACTCACTTAACTACGTAACTGAGATACTGTATTTAATGTATGTTCATCGTAATAATGAATGAATCTGTAGTCACGTCAGTCAGTAGGTATCTATTTTTAAGCATTTTAGGGAACTAAAAAAAATGTGGTTTTAAATTTTATAGAGGCTAATTTTATTAGGCTAATAATATTATTATTAGGTTAACTTTAATATTATTAATAATACTTTAAAAATATAGCACTGTGTTTAGCACTAATACAAAGTACCGCTTTATGGTCATCGATTTCTTGGGCGGTCGCGAACTATTGCATCGCAACTGTGTTTTGTGTTAAAATTTATATTAAATTTTCTGTTCAAGAAAGAATACTATGTAAAAAATTTGAAATAACAGTATCTAAGATATTTGATTTTTTATTTTTAAACTAATTGTTATCTAGGAATTTGTCCATATATCTATATAAGTTATAGTCTCTGTATATTATTATGTTAATCTGATGTATAAAATCTGTTGCTTTAGAATTTCATCGAATTTTGATCTGTAGTTTTTGCGTGAAAGAGTAGATATCAAAAATCCACACAATCAACTTCACAAATGTTTGCATGTATATAAATAGTATTATCGACAAGTTTTAACTCGATAGTAGTATTAAGTGGGAAGTATATCAGGTTTACAAGACACATTATCTTTCTGCTCACTAACAAGCTTATTTCATTGCTCCGGAGGGCATTTATAACAACAAGAAGCATTTATAACATGTATAAATAAGACATTCCTTTATGATTAATAACAACACATAAAAGTGGTTCATTGTATTAAATGCACAACGTTTCATCGATTACCATAAATGTTTGCATCGCAAATTTCAAGACGTGGGAAGCGACGGGTAAGATTGGCAATCCCATCGTATTTTTGTAAGCCTGGAAATTCGCGGTAAATTCTCCTGTACAGGGAATTCTATTATTAGTAAGAATTTAATTTAATTTTATTATACAAGGCCTACAACGAGACAGGCATTTTGTGTCATGAATTTAATGGTAAACATGAAATAGAGTAATTGAGTCACTTTGTATCACGAAAATAACTCAATAGTATTTACGAAGACACATATTGACTGACTCCTAAAGGAAACGAACAATAAAACGATCCTCTCGTTATATAATAACCCTCCCACACAAGGGTTAGAAGCTTTATGACTACATAGCATGACCCTGAATCTGGCGGACATCCGACAAAAAAAATTGCCTAGGGATATCTAGAAAAATAAAGTTACTGAAATTATTAAAAATGGATATCAAAATCAAATCAAAAATCAAAATGTTTATTTATCAATTAGGTTTCTCAAGAAACTCTTATGATCGTCATTATAAATTTACTAGGGTTTCGGAAAAAAAGCCAAGATGACGATCCTGAGAAGAAACCCCGATAGAAACTCAGGATACTATTCTTTTGTCATCTTTAAAATATAAAAAATACAATCAAGTACACTTAATACAAACATAAAGTCCATATACAATACTAAGCAAAACATAGTATGAGCTCCGGATCCAAGCTCTAAATCCAGGCTTCATTGTCACTTAAATAATCAGTGACCTTATAGTATAGCCTTTCGAGAAGAGTTTGGCTTTAATGACACCTTTAAATTTATTTATAGATAAGGCTCTTATCATCTCAGGCAGTTTATTATAAAACCGTATACATTGACCCATAAAAGAATTACTTATCTTGTGGAGTCGCGTCTTATGTAAATCTAAATTATTTTTGAACCTAGTATTTATATTGTGTACATCACATTTTTTATTAAATTGGCTAATATTTTTATGCGCGTAAATTAAATTTTCATAAATATACTGACGTGTAACAGTTAAAATCTTTATTTCTTTGAACTTTTCTCTGAGAGAACACTGCGGATCTAGTTGATAGACGGCTCTAATGGCCCTTTTTTGTAAAATGAAAATAGTATTTATGTCCGCAGCGCTACCCCAAAAAAGAATCCCATAACACATTATACTGTGGAAGTAACTAAAATAGACAATCCTAGTTGTATCGACATCTGTTAGGCGTCGAATCTGTTTAACTGCATACCTAAGCTGCAGCTTATGCTTATTGTTCGTTGACTCGATTCTAGTGTTGACAGAGCAAACCTTGTTTTGAATTGAAATAGCGGCGTGTTCTACATTCAAAGAGGTGGTACTAAATGAAACAAGCACAGAAAATACATGAAAACCATTTAATGGAAATTCGTTGAATTAGTTTCTAAATTCGATAAACTAGTTTTGCTTGAGACATTCTGCGGGTTTTGTGTGTTTTATTCAGATAGATAGACAATCAGATAGACAGATGTTTTTAAGTCATGTTAGGTATAGTTTGAAAATATAAATCCAAATTTATTAGAACCACCAGACCTCACATTAAATTATTATAAATTCTACACTTATTATATAATATATAATAATTATCGTATCTGTATTATTTAATCTAGTCGTAAAAACTGTGATTCCATTGACAAGAGTTATTATATGTTATAATTGTAATCTGGTATGATCCCCTAATGATTTATTGATTTAAAAATATGTGTATATATAGTAAGAAATGAAATTTTCGGACAGGAAGTCGACACAATTGCAAAAAGAGGTAGAGTCTACAGAGGTAGTAAGCCCTCGCTCCATTGAAAAAATGACAGACACAAATGGCTGAATCCCGGTCTTATATATTGAATTTCGTGTGTGGAGACAACATTCTCGTTTAAAATTTTTCTATTAAATCGTGAAACCTATTACCTATCAAAACACAAATTTAACTTTTATATATCTTTTTTTTTTAATTTGCACACATTTTTATAGCTCTTATTCAAGTTTTCTGGCGTTTCTTTTATCGCGAGTATGAAAACGTTTCATCCTACTTATTGAAGGAACACATATGAAACTATTTCTAGTACTGAAAGTCTCTTTTTAAGTTAATAAGTCTTGTCTTAAAATTGCTTGTTATACCTGTTCGTCCAGTGTGGCTGCCCCTTATAATGCAAGCGGTAACCTCTTGGCTCGATGGAGGAGGAGTCGCTTGCTTACCGCATTCTGACTCCTTACGCAAACAACCCCTGAGAAAGAACATTTTCAATTTTAGTACTTGTTGCAACATCAATACACCGACGAAAAGAAGACAGGCAAGGTATACTACAGTGAGTGGAGCGGATTTTCTCACACACTCAAACCCAAATAACAACACACGCGTTGTTACAGAAAACAAATCCTGCAAACATTGACGACACGTTTGGTCTAGTGGCTAGTAACCCTAGCTGTTAACCAAACGGTCGCGGGTTCGAATCCCGCTAGGGGCAAATGTTTATGTGTTAACATTTACCTTTGTACCCGAGTCATGGATGTTTTATATTTATAATATGTATGTATTTACAAAAAAAAAAGTAATTTATGTATTATATCAACTGTCTGGTATCCATAATACAAGCATTAAGTTGCTTGGTGTGGAATTTGTGAAGATATTATTATTATTATATTATTATTAAAACACTATCAACAAACAGTATTAGCTTTTCATATTAAACCACACAATTTATTTAATTACATATGAATATTGAACGAATACTCGTATATTGTGTTTACGAGACAGAATTATGTATGAGGTGCAAATAAGAGAAGTAACCGCAAACCTTTGAACCGTGAGTGGGATCATTAAGGAATAATTGAATATTTATGAACAAACTAATTAGAGATTAATCATAAGATTAATCATATTTTCGCCATTATATTGTAACACACAAAATAATATCAAGATTAATATTTTTTTTAAAATATGAAGGTCGTAAATATAAAGGTTTTTATAATATAAAAGACGTTCCAAATGCTGGTAAGTGGTAATCATCGGTTTTAACATCAACAACGTAAATGAGTTACAAATATGCGCTGCGTACCTTGATATATTATATTAAGGCGAGGACATAGCAGAAAAGCGTTATTTTCGTCACCTAATTTGACTTCTTAGAGTATAACCAAAACTTATATAAAATACAGTGCATAGTATAAGAAAAAAAAATCCATTTTCTGAAAAAAATATTAGTAAATTACTGCTCAAAAAAAAGCTTTCTCGTCACAGTAATAATTTTTTAGCAACAACTACATTTCTATCCTAAATCTTACTATGGTCGGTAAAGCAGTAGAAGCACCTGTGGCGTTGCTTGTATTATAGGCGATGGTGGCCACTTACCATCACGTGGACCATCCGCCTGTATGTTGACCTTAACATTTAAAAAAACTATTATCTCTATAATATAAAAATGAATCCCTAAATGTGTTGCTAAGCGCAAAACTCGAGAACGGGTGGACCGATTTTAATTCTGTTTTCACTCATGGATAGAGGGATAATCAGGGAAAGTTTTTACTTAAAAAAAATGCACCCCGGGCGAAGCCGGGAACAGGCCGCTAGTTATTAATACAATTAATAATAATTCATTTTTTAATCCTCAAACTTGTAAACTTAGTAGTATCTCGTTTTACTTAATGAGTCAATATACCTACAATATACACACAGAAAGCCTTACCGGAAAAACTTACAGGTCCTGATGAGACTGATGAAAGCTAGTCTGAATTTTCTGTTCATGAAGCAATAGGTGATCGGGTTGCAGCACGATGAACAATATGACAGCAGATGTAAAGACGCGATGCCTTTCGCTGCAATGTATTGATACAATGTGTCCGGATAGAAGAGGTATATCTGCAGAAATAGTTTTATGTTAAACCGGAGTCTGCTGCACCAGTTTTCTAACAAAACATTGTTAGAGACCATAAAATAGGGGCGTGGCGTGGTTTTGTACGAGGAATGCAATTGAAGGTTGGCATTAACGAATGATAAACAAAATTTCGAAGAAGCTACCATTATTTTTATTCAGGAAGCTAAACTAGCTGACGTAAAAATAGAACGTGGTTTCTATTATTGTGCCAATAAAAGAAAGAGAGAATCTAACATTGAAGTTGACTTTCAAATTAACAAAATTGTATCC
Source organism: Synanthedon andrenaeformis (assembly GCA_936446665.2). Lineage (NCBI taxonomy): Eukaryota > Metazoa > Arthropoda > Insecta > Lepidoptera > Sesiidae > Synanthedon > Synanthedon andrenaeformis. The sequence goes on along the minus strand of OW387781.2, from coordinate 1,558,213 downwards.
ACAATTGGATACGGAAAAAATATCCGAAAAAATGTGAAGCCGAAGAAATATCGACAATAGAATGCTTCAAACGGATTTCGGTATTGATGCGATTTACAAACACTGGTACTTTGGAATTAGTGGAATATACTAAGAATTCCAATACTATGAATTTGAATAAACGTTGATAAATTATTATTACAAAATATGAACAATAAGACTTAATTGTATTCCGAGTAAAGAGGTCGTGTTCAGACCTAAATTACAATTCAAATTATGTATATATATATATACAACGACGTTATTTGATAAATTGTACCGAATCTGATCTGATTTGAAGATAGTTTCTAATTGGGAATACTCAATATAAATTAACAATATATAGTAAGGTATTTGTTAGTTTATTGATAATTGAATGTTAACAAGAGGATAATAGTCATGTTATCTGAGTTGCTAAATATTTTGTATGAATACTTCGTACAATCGAACGCCATTGGTTCATTGGTTCAGTCATACCCATGTATAGTTAAAAATTAAATTCGAAAGAAAAAATGTAAACAAAGGTTTTGCTGTGGTTTAACCCGTTTATCAAAAGTTTTCCAAATTAAATAGTTTTCCAACTTTAGGTATACTAACCGTAAGTTACCTAAGTGACGTAGTATATAGACTGAGATCGAAGAGTAGAATATAACTGTTTGAAATAAAATAGTTAGAAATTATTTTTATTTTTGTGGTAATAGACTTCAAGCTCAGCATTTGAATTTTCGTTTATTCGTTTTATGTTGAATTTTATTTCTGACTAGTGACTATTGATATGATAATCATATCAAATAAATAAACATGAGCTATAAGTATAGAAATCTTAATATTATGTTTAAGTTTGATGTTTTCAAATGCCTGTAATATAATTAAATCCAATAACCTCGAATTTTTTTTTTTCAAAAAACAATTTGTACACGTTGTATTTATGTTACCATGGTCAAAAAATAGTTTTTCGATTTTTTGTCCGTTTGTTTATTTGTCTGTGCGTTTGTGCACGCTAATCTCTAAAACGGCTTTACCGATTTGAATGCCGTTTTCACTAATGTATTGATAATTACCTGGTTTAACATATAGGATACTTATTATCCTGAAAAAATGTGAGGTTCAAATAATAACAACAATGTTAATACTAAATAAAGTTGCTACTTACTGTATTTATAACATGTACAGGTGTCCAACACACGAAGAACTCCAGGATGATGACGAAAAGCATTCTTATCACCTACGAATAAAACATAAACGGATCCAATTTAAAGTTAGGCAAACATGTTACAAATGAGGACAGGCTTATCTAGAATGCATGCCTGAAAGATAAATTGAAATTAGACCGTCCCATTTCTTGAGTTGACAGTCAGGAGACTGCGGAATGTAATTTGTAGGAAGAATTTCAGAGAAGGGTTGACACAATAAAGTGTAAGATCGTGCCAAATAAGAATAATAAATAGTATGATAGAAAAATAAATAGGTCAGTGAAAAAGTTGAATATGAGTACATAAATATTAAGGTTTGTTATAAAAGGATATACTTAATACTGACTTTTCTTTTAGCTTCAATGCTTTTGTCAATATGTGTCGATCTAACAACATGTCGGAAGTCTAAATCCACTGCAGTATGCATACAGTACGACTGAGACGCCTTCGATTCGTTTTCCAATTGCTGTTGATTCTCCTGGCAACAAAAACATATAATTTATTTCTATACATATAACTTTAAGTGAATGTTTTATAGTAAATCGTGGCAAAGGAGGTATGGGCTCTATCATTACTTACTTTCGCACAGAAACACTAGAGCACACGGGCTGATCTGTGGTGCACATTGTGTTCTGGTTGGTTGGTTGGTTACTGTCGCCACACGCTACACATTCTCCCAGAATACCCCAAAAATAAAGTCAACAGATGTAGCGTGCGAGGGCGCTGTAGTTCTTATTCACATTGTGAAAACTATTTCACATTACTTAAATCAGTTTTCTGGTTGCACAAGACAATATTTTCCTTTTCATTGGCATGCTTAAGAACTGAATTTAATGAAATAATTGACTTGACAACTCGAAAAACGCTACATGTCATGTCGTAAAGGGTTGCTTCACGATTAGGCCTAGCTTGACTATACTTACAGACCCATACTAAAGACATAAAGGCTTCATAAAGGGCTCTAGTTTGAGTTTTACTGTTACATAAAAACTTTAGGTGAAATAGAATGAAATGAGTTTTTTACAGCAAACAACGAAATGTATCTTTTACGTCGCCACTTGGTGCAACCGTATTATTTAATTAATACGGTTGTACCGGGTAACACTTTCAAAATGTAAAGTCGGGGTACGAAAACCTTCGTCAATTTTCAAATTAATTCCATTACCAAGTCGTAGACTCTTAGTATCTTTAGAAACTAAAGCACTAAGCAGACAATTGACAAGCGTTTGAAATGAATTTTCGGCATGATTGATAATTGCCTTGGTGGAAGCAAATGTCGACTTTGAGGTGATGAACCTTTTCTTACGCCGACTGTACTAAAATTGGGAAATACAAAATTTGTATAAAACACACTCGCTGCCCGCTTTGTTTGTTTCACTTTCAATATCAATTTTTTTTACAAATAGAAAAGGGAAATTTCAAGAGCTTTCTAAATCGCAACATAAAAGCCACCACTACTGAAGTTTTGTTACTAATTTAATACATCAATACAGTTTAAACGTTGCTTAACTAATAATTATTAAAGTTTTCAGTATAAAATCTACAAAGAATTTAAGTGTAACTAATTGATAATAAAATAAAGTTAATGTTAGATTTTACGATCATTTTTATTTTTAAGACCAAATATTTGTTAGAGAAATTTTATCCTGAATAATAATCCTATCGATTAGTATAATAAAATAGCGAGTGTTTGTTTTTTTAATTTTAGTTGGTGCGAGTCCCGGGCGAGCCAAGCGAGTTTTAGAAAATCTTTGAATGCAGTTTTGTTTCTTTTTAAAAATAAAGGAATGTCTCCTTTACGTAAAATGAGCCAACTTAAGGATTTAAGGTAGTTTCCCTCCAGGGCCCGACTTATTTTTCCACCCTGTATATTTGAAATGGCGACAATGAAAGGGGAGGCCAATTGATTTTTGTCTTTGTTGAGATCAAGAGGTTTTGGTCTTGTCATGTTCATTGGCCTTGTTCCGGGTCTTGTTCTGTCAAGGTTCTTAGATCAAATACATAGATCAAGATATGATATATATGGTAATTCAATTTGCCTTTAATAGTCTCCCTTAGATCAACCGAGTCCAATACAAAGTGAGCTATCGAATACACTCAAGAAAAAAGGGCGCGGGCGAAGTCGCGGGCAAAAGCTTGATTGTATATCAAAACAAAAATAACATCAACTCGAAATTAACATTTTACTGTAGTTCACAACTTTGAAATGATACACTATATATTGTAAATGCAAATAATTTTATTGATAAGTTGAAAAACAAAATTGTATGGATTTTTGTATCTATTCTATTTTGACGAGGCCTTCATGGCCTTCGAAATACTGTATTAATTATTTATATGTGAACTATTATGATAGTAATAATAAAAAAGTAGTTTTAACTGGGAATATTAGCTGAGTAATTCAAAATGAATTTATTCAATTTGCTTTAATAAACGTGACGATTTGAATACAATTTTGAATGAGAACAAATTAATATGCGATCTGAAAACCTTTGGACCCGAGTATATTGTTTTTAATTAAATTTGTTCGCGGACAACCCTTTGCGCGGACAACATTTTGGAGGACAACCCTTTGCCGATATTACGGGAACATCAAAAATTAATACAACAACATAGTCTAGTTCACAAATTGATTTTAATCCTTGATAAAGCTTCAAAAAATATATGTAGTACGAGTAGCTTTTTGGACTCGGAATGATGCCTGGAAAAATATATTATCGTACAATGTTTACCTGCATATAAAAAATTGCAAAAGTTATAAATAAATTAAGAAGAGAAAAGTTAGTTTTATTTAGTTATTAGCTATTGGCATTTAGTAACATCCTGGTGTTACATAGTAGGTGCAGAAGGTTGAGTATTGTCCAGTGGGTCGTTTATCTCGGTGGCACGTTATTATATATAATACTAGCTGGTGCCCACAACTTCGTTCGCGTTGAAAAATATTAAGTAGCCTATCCTGTGTCCCGTACGTCCAAATGTTTATCTACCAAGTTTCATGAAAATCAGGTAATTCGTTTCAGAGTAACGGAGGAACATACGTACATACATACATACAGAAAAAAAATCTAAAAATCGTCAATTTAGTTTCAGTATCATGTATAGAGCAGTATCAGTAACACGATATCTCTGAAAACAAAGTAACTTACTCCATGACCGACCCTTACAGATTTATTATTAGTATTGATGATAGGTAATTTATACTATGTATAAGTAAATTTATTAATTGATCTTAAGAAATTATTTTTACCTTCAATAGTTTCTTTGTGGTCCAATTGTTCTTGCAGTACACATCCGGGGAATTCCCTTGCATTGTTGGAGTTGTAGCGATCAAATGATTACTTTTGCAGCTACACTGGTTTGGCACTGTTAACAAATTGTAAGGATTCTAGATATGATTCTCGCATAGTTTTATCATGTTGTTTCTGTTTGAAAATTTATTGCATACTAGCTTTGCCTGCAACTTCGTACGCGCTGTAGTTCGTTTTTTGAGAATCCCACAGGAACCTAACTTTTGTTTGTTATGTAAATAAAACGAAAACTTACAATGCCTTTGCCATTTGAAATTGTGCTGTATCTCATGACGCATTCCCCTCCATAATTTTGTTACAATTAAAGAGTAAGCGAAGGACATGATGAAAAACGGAATCAGCAGCAGTGCGGCGTCCAGTCCAAGGTTAAAAGCCCTCTCCAACTCCAAACCTTGCCAGACTTCTCTGCATTTGTATGCTGTAACAATATAAAATTATACAGTAGGTATAATTAATTTTTGTTATTGAAAAAAAAAGGTGCATATGTACTAAGTAATACCATGAATGAAAACTAGATGGCGCCACTACGTTGAGATTAGAACGCCTTAACGCTTTTACGTTAATTATAAAATTAATATTTCTAATCTATCGTACCAACCTAATCCATAAAAATACTCGTAGAGTTAAAATCTAAACGCATAACAAGCGAAAGATATATACAATATATGAAAGCCCGGTGGCCGAGGTTGGTATTAAAAAATACCTGTTTACAGGTCACGGGGTCTCAATGCGCAGGTTAGATTCATCAGTAATCCTACATATGTTAGGATGATATTTTTTTAACGATGTTATCGATATATTTTGAAAAATAATTAACTTTTTAGTTAACTATATATTTATTTATAGCGACACATATGTTTGAATATTTGCTATTTGTGAGCGCTATTATTAATAGATATTAATCTAACTTGCTGTTATGCTAACATCAAACTAATAACTGCTAACTCTCAAAAGACATCTAGTTTAAATATTTGTATATAAATTTTTATACGGAATAATAAACAACATCGACAAGAAAAATTGAAAAGTATTTTTCTGCTTCCTCGGAGACTTGAAGACGAAGATTTTTCGTTTCCTTTTTAACGAGAGAAAAGTTTTAGAGCAATATAAACTTATCTTATTAGCATGTTGAATTGTCATCTTTTCAAACAATAACTTTTGTTGGAAATCTTATTGTTCTCAAATTCTTATTTAAAATTATAATTATTTTTAATGTGAATTGAAACTAATTAACGTATTGACGTTAAAAAATTACCTAGTGTTTCTATTTTACATCGGAAACTTTATTCTCATGGCTGCTACTTTATCCCGATAGTCGTTCCTCTTAAAGCTATTATAAGGACGTCGACTTCTGGGACATCCTGTTGCTGTTGGACAATTGATCGCGTCTCGATAGTGTAGAAAACTACTGAACGTATTTTCATGCAGTTTTCACGAAAGAAAAGAGCGTAAAACGAGGAAGGTTTTTATATACAATTTGCAGAAAAAAACACCAAGAAATTCACGACGCAAACTAACATGATATCGAACTTTAGCAGCCTCTCGAAGATAAACTTAAGATTAGCCGGCTAATCTTAAGTTTATGTTCACACCTATCTTTAGCCGTAACATATATATATGAAAAATGCATCCCTGAGCAAGACACTAGTTTCATATAAAAATACCATTCAAATTTCCGACTTTTCGAGTAGATTCTCCAAATAAAATCTTTCTTTCATACAAACCTTGTCCTGACAATTACGAACAAACACAACAACAACAAAAAAATCGTACGCGCCGTTTTCAAATGATGCTTCGTCATACATGTGTGGCTATTGATTTATTCATTTATTCATAGACTAACGAAACGCCCCCGGATTAGCACAGATATATTTTTTGGAAATTTTATCGCTTTTGCCGTTAAGTCATATAACCATAGAAATTAGCGGAGAACTGTATATTAACTTAAATTTAGTTTTTGGCGGAGAACCAAACGGAGGCGAACAGCGATTGATCCAAACTTTAATAAGAAACATATCACCAAGGGGAAAGTGAGAACAGCGTATATATAAATTATACATAGTAATATGGAGGATTTTCGTATTCATTTCTGAAATTAATGAATTAATTCAATATTTTAATAAAATGACATGTATAACTTTTCACTTTAAAATTAATTGCATTAAAGAATTCATGGAACGTACATCGATTACTTAGATGCACTATATTTTTCTAGATAGGTACATAGATATACTTCCATGGATGTATATAGCCATGTATTATCTATTTACCTATCTCTTTTTTGTTAATAAATAATTTTGTTATCAACTGAAAAAATCTTTTAATTTTAAAGTTGTTCCAAAAAAATAAAACAACCATAAATACTTAAATGAACACATAAATACTAAGTGTTTTGATTGAGTTGACAGAAATTCATATATGCCGAAAATATTTTCTTTGTTTTTATCATTAACAAAAAAAAAACACGAAATAACGAGGCGAGTAACTTGAAGCCTTTGAAATTTGATTTGTTCAGTCGATTTTTAAGGACACGAAAAAGATTCTTATTAATATCTCATATAAAATGGAAGCTAAGTGAAATACATTTGGCCAGCATTTATGACAGCTATCTTCAATAAAGCTGGTCTTTTGTGTCTTATAGGCGACAATAGATATCTTAATCAATGGGCCGTTAGCTTGCCTGTGTTAATGAATTTGAACTTAAAACTGGCTGAATTGATATAGGTTTGATTTTCAAACATAGAATAGGAAAAAGTTATTATTGACATGAAGCAAAAATCGAGAGTCGTTTTGTGGTATGTTTTGGATATTTGAGAAGAGAGTAATGTTAAAATGATTTTATTAGTTTATTTATATTGTTTATGTGTTTAATTATTAAAATTATAATGTAATAGATAAAAGTGAAATAAAGATGTGCACATAAAAACAAAATGGTTTTTTGATCAATATATACGGATCCCATAATAAATATGAAAAGGTAAATTGAATATAATAATAAGAGCCTGTTCTATGCATACCTGAACATATAATAAAATTGTAAACGAGCCGTGTCTTATATTAATATTTTTACGTATAAGTACAACGTGTCAAAATTGTTACTAAGCTCATGGTGGTTTTTAAAATTTTTGTTTGTTTTTCTGTGAGTTTGTTCACGCTAATCTCATAAATTGCTTCATGGATTTGGATGAAATATGTCACACAGTTATTTTATTACCTGGATTAATATAATATATAATACCTTTTATCCGGAAACAAATGTTAGGTAGCTGTGAGATTTTCAAAAAAAAGAAATACAGCGCGTACGATGTTGCGGACTCAGCTAATTCTAAAAATAATGTCGCTCTCCGTTTCTATCTATTTCTCCGCAAACTTCTTCTTAACTACCCAACGGATTTTTATCCGAAGGAAAGAATGCGAAAAATATTTAATGCACAGACACGGCTTGTTTACGATATTGTTATATGTACATACACTTATAGATATAGATTTATTTGAAGCAAATATTTACTTCATTTTTATGCTTTTTTTCTTTTTATTCAGGAAACAAACAGTCATTGATAAATATTTTTTTACAATATACATAATTATTTAAAGACTTAGTTCCATACACAAAATAAATATTAAACAAAATAGATACATAGTAGGTACAGTACTGAAATAAAATCCTAAACATAATACAAATATATTATCAACGTTTTAAAATTGAAATTAAGAAAAACACACAATAAATACATTCAAGGAGCCATCAAAAGCCTATTACGTATTTTAATCTTATAATTAGTCAATCTGCCACGGAATACATCCACTTCCACTAATTCGCTATTGTATGCGTACTATATAAGGGGACAGAGAAAATTGTTGCAGAAATCGCTGCTTAAATTCAAGTAACAAAAATTAAAAAAAAAAAAAAATGTTTTATTGCAAAAATACAATCGAAATCCATCATATTATATGTTGCAAAAAGACTTATGGTTGTTTTATTCCATATTTAGTATATTTTGATCATTTTTTTATATATTTAAAAGTTACTTATATGCTTATATATCCTATAGTGTTCAGTTTATTATAAAAGTACTTAAAACATTTAATGCTACTTAAAAATACGCTTCTAACGATATATAATACGCATATAGACAAAAAATAATTTAATTTTTTTCGAATAGCTCTCCTGTAAAATTAGTAGGTTTTGAGATTATACAGTTTTAATGCGAAAAGACGAAATGTTTTTGTTATGTATTTTTTTATAAATTTGTAAATTTCGCACCTGTCTCCAAAACAATATAGAATAAAAATGGTGCACAGCATGAGGCGAAGCTATTATGGAAAATATTATCCAAACGAGGCCGCGTCCAGGGACTACGAAATTTGTAATAGGTATAAAAAAGCCGTACCCTAGTCTTTCACATTGGCGCCTGCTGGCTCGGAGATCTTTATTGAGAGTTTGTAACCTTAGATAAATAACAAGCATAGATTCTGTTCTAAAATAGCAACAAAGTTCATACTGAATTCACTTATGACATTGAAAAGGTGTTAGAAAGAGATGCACATGCAGTTGTATATTCGTCATTTAGACGGCTGTCCCTTATCCTATATTATAAAGGGTGGCAGACAAAACATACAACAACATCATCATGTCTGTATGTTTCCGATAATCTAAAAAAAGTACTAAACTGATTTTCATGCGGTTTTCACCAATGGTAAGAGTGTTAAATGAGGAAGGTTTGTATAATAATTTGCAGAAAAAAATTACACCCGTACGAAGCCGGAAGCGTGTTGCTAGTTGTAAATAAAAATTTGAATATCAGTTGTTCTGGAAATTACTATGTACGTAGGTATAAACAAAATTTCTAAAATCTGCTCTCTACCTTGTACTACTTATACTACTTATAGAAGAGTTTTGCGACTATGTAAATAGGTACATACTACCTCTTTAAATGGTTTATGTAAGCATGCTCCTAGCATCAACATCGTCTTTCATATGAAAGGGTTAAAGAAATTACATTATTGTATTAAAAATATTAAAGTGATACATCCATCATGATTGTTTATCTAGCGTTACGAAATTTACTGCGGCTTTTCCTTTTATGGAGGAAAATGGACACAATGGACCGGAAAATATCGACAAGAGACCCTTGTCTGTACAAACAGCTTCACTATTCTATCATAACACATCTTTAGTACAAGGAAAGTAATTGCGTTACACATGGAATGGAGTAATGAAATTCTATATTTAGATTGTAAATGTCATTAGCAAGGTACGTAATATAGAGTAATAATCAATACTAATAATAAATCTGTAAGTGTAGGTATTGTATGTATGTATGGAATGGATGTTCCTCCATAATTCTTAAACGAATTAACTGATTTTCATGAAACTTAGTAGATAAACATTTGGACGTTCGGGACACAGGATAGGCTACTTAATATTTTTCAAAGCGGACGAAGTCGTGGGCACCAGCTAGTAGAGTAATAATATCACATAAAGTACATAATATACAATAAGCAACATCCGGAAACGGGATGAACGGTTGTATGCGGAAAGCCGTCGTTTTTAAAGTTAAAAACATAAAATTTCATATACAAGCTTTTTGTTTGTAATAAATAAAAAAATAAATATGTATTAAGCATTTTTGAAAATATCTCCCCTAAGAAGGTGAAATAGGTGTTGAAAGTTTATATAGGTAATCCGTAATTTTTTAAATAAGAAGAATGAAATTTAATATTAAATCTTCTCAGCAAAAATTATATGTACGTATATAATTATAAAACAGAGAATATTTTTCAATTTGTGTAATGACGGGGCTTAAATATAAGTGGAGGGTTTTTTTTAGAAGAACATAATATAGGCAACAATATCCATCTACGGTCAAGCAGATCGTCCTCTTGCCTGCCTTCATTTAACTTAAAAAAAGGTGCAAAAAGTGTATTTGAGTATAATACACACTTCTTTCTGACATATTATTTGATCCCTAATCAGATTTTCAGACGCGTAATACAGACAAATAGGCAAAACAGTACACAGAGAAAAGGCAAGTGGAGCTCTTGGAATTCATAACGTATTATTCAATGACAAAACGCTGTAGGTATGCTTCCTGGGTTTCATAATATTAATGTCGAAGTTATATTGTACTTCTACTTTGTGTATTGTAAATTAAAAAAAGGTTTTGATTTTATGTTTTCATAATATATATTATAATATTATAGTAGCTATCCCACGCGACTTCCTCAGCGGAAATTTATAAAATATAGCCTCGCTATATTTTATAAAGCTTAATGTTACTCCCTGAAAACATACCTTTCAGGTGAAAGAATCTTAGTTTTTGAGTTTATTACAATCATACAAAAATAAAAATCTTCTCTCATTACAATATTAGTATAGACATCTTTGCGACCTTTGTCCATGTATGGGCGCCTCAAATTAATGTCTCAAATTAACACATACGCACACATAATACATTTTATATATATTATTATAAAGTCATCTTTATAATAAAAATATTTACTACAAATTTTACACCGTTTAAACAACGTATAATAGAGCCACGCAAGTTTATTTGTAATTTTCTACAAGAAAATTAAACATATTCTTTAATTATTATTTTTTTAAATAGGTAAGCGGCCAGTTCTATAAAATTTCAGTATACTCTCATATGATACTACATATTACAATTAAACTAAAACTTTTATTTTGAAAAATTATTTTTGAAATTATTTTCCTTAGCGAATGTTTTGACAAAAAAATATAGTGAAAATAACATACCATTTCCTTTCATAGGTTGGAGAGTTGACACTAAGAGTATTGGCGAGTTCAGGGCCAAAGACAGTATCCACACCATCGCTATCATCTTGTAAGCGTGACATTGTGTCTGCCACTTCCTAGATTTCAGAGGTCTGCAGATGGCAAAGTATCTTTCCAGAGATATAGCGACGAGCGTCCAAACACCGACTGATACGGAAACAGCTGAAAATAAAGAGTAAGTTACTTTTAAAGTAAGTAAACACTATTAAATCCAAAAGGGGTGCAAGTGGTAGGGAAATTGACTCTAAAAGGCCATTATGGGCTTTGAGGGATTGGTTGGTGGTGACGCATTATTCCTTATGGGCGTGTTCGCACGTATCTTTCAGTTGTTTGTAACAGAAAATATTGAACGTTCCTTCAGACAAATATTGTAGAGAATTTAGTTTTACATAAAAATGTTTCTATAACTTTTTTAATAAGTTAAATAAACATTTTTATGTAAAACTGAAGTCTCTACAATATCTCTCTGATTTTTTTTTAACTTATATGGTAAGTTTATATATAAGGGAATGGTTACTGTCACCATAAGGGCTGCCGAAATTAAGGCTGCCAGATTATAATTTGTGGATGTTTTTTAAAAAAAAAGTTTCCACCCCTTCTGAAGGTCGGAATCGAAAATTCCTTTCACCCATCGATGTGTTATACAGGCTGGAAAGAAGTCGGGCCCTGGAGGGAAACTACCTTAAATCCTTAAGTTAGCTCATTTTACATAAAGGAGACATTCCTTTATTTTTAAAAAGAAACAAAACTGCATTCAAAGATTTTCTAAAACTCACTTGGCTCGCCCGGGACTCGAACCAACTAAAATTAAAAAAAACAAACACTCGCTGTTTTATTATACTAATCGATAGGATTATTATTCAGGATAAAATTTCTCTAACAAACATTTGGTCTTAAAAATAAAAATGATCGTAAATTTTAACATTAACTTTATTTTGTTATCAATTTGTTACACTTAAATTATTAAGCTGTTAAATTGTTCGAAATGAGCCCCCTCGTTCCGGATACACAAATTTAGTCTCCGTTGAAATTCATTTCTTGTAGCCTTCAGCAAAGTGTTGTGGTGTATGCCCCTAAACTTTTTCTACAACCCTTAGCTCTTGCACGGTGTCATAACAGGTTTCATAAATAACATTTTTTACATTATGTTCATTAAAGAACTTGTGTACTAAATAGGTATTCTTCATGGATATCTTGTACGACAGACGAGAGTAAGACCAAATGTTTGTTAAAGAAATTTTATCCTGAATAATAATCCTATTGATTAGTATAATAAAATAGCGAGTGTTTGTTTTTTTAATTTTAGTTGGTTCGAGTCCCGGGCGAGCCAAGCGAGTTTTAGAAAATCTTTGAATGCAGTTTTGTTTCTTTTTAAAAATAAAGGAATGTTTCCTTTATGTAAAATGAGCTAACTTAAGGATTTAAGGTAGTTTCCCTCCAGGGCCCGACTTATTTTTCCACCCTGTATATTATGACTAGTATATTATGAATTCTAGAAACTTATATTATAAAAAAATCACATGAAAGCACAAACATTTTGATTTGTTAGTAAATTTTCCTGGACTATTTATAATATTAGTGATAATAAGGAAATTCACTCCAATTTTTATCGAAATTAAGGACAATACTGCGAGAAACACTTCCGACTCCGCATTTAAAAATACCCTGCAATGCATCTTCCCGCAAACTGCTATTCCTGCAAAACTGTCCCACCGTGTGAACGAGCTTTTAATCACTTTTTTAATCAATTTCTTTTATTCTGCAAGAGTTACAAAATTTATAATTGCTGAACATAGTCTAATCTACCACTTAAGTTCATCTTTGTATGATCTATTATAAATTACATTAAGCATAAATTAAGTACACACTAATTTCACATTTACCTTTACATTCACATATGTTATATAACAAATATACGTATAATGTAAGTAAGATGTAAGTAAGTAAATATAGTTTTAGTAAAAGAAAAAAAAATTAAAGAGACCAAGCAAAAAAAAATGTAAGAGAACATTAAGTGGGTGGTTCTTGAGAGCACGTTTTTAGTGCAAATAAAAATTTCTCACGAAAAATGTTGCGCACAAATATAACGTAAAAACTTTTCTTAGAATCTATTAATAATATTGTTTTAAGAAAAAGTCCAAGCGTTCATTGGAAAGCCATCAAAAAAACCTTTTCAGACGTTTTCTATTGATTTACTTCGCACAGTTGGTCTGTAGTGGGTAGCTTTTCGTATTTCTGTGTCGTTATATTTTTTATGAAAAGCGTATTGACGCCTTTCAAAAGCTTCGATCATAAACAACTGCTTATTAAATAGAAGCTATCATCGCGGTTTCGCCCGCGTGTTGTGAAATAACTGGTGTCACAGTATAAATATACATATAGAATTAAATTATAAGAGCCATTTGTTTAAAATTATAAGAGCCAGCTAGTGTGAAATCTTGTCACATAGGAACAATCGCCGGCATACAAATTGTTTTATATTTTAATTCAGAACATATTACATAACTGACTGTGTGCAAAGTTGATTTAAATTATTTTTGTGCTTAATTTAGTAACAATTTCACATTTTTGGCAATTTTATAACGTTAAATACCTATTCAAATTCATTTATTTGCAGGCAACTGGACCCATATTATACATTTTTAAGTTATTATATATATATATATATAATAAAAGCAAATTGTTTATAATACTAACAGTAATAAGATATAATACAAGATGAAAAAAAAAGAAATAATAATAATAATAAGTAATAATAATAATAAGTAAGTGCCTAAAAACTAAAAACTACCACCAACATGTCTATCACAACAATGTCGGATATATAAACAGTCTAGCCTATCAGCAATCATTGATATAACTTTGTTAGAGCTGTCCCGCACCCGCCTAACAAGTGATGCACATTTTTTACGCATGTTAGCATAGAAACATGCTCATCATTGCAAACATCCCCGAAGCACTACAGAAGCGGGGTAGCCCTAACATCGCCCTAAACGCGTTGTTAAATTGGACACGAAGGGAGCTGTAGCATTTTTGTGTGTAGTTTGCCCACAAAGCACAAGTATACAATGATGTACAATATGCTTTAAATAATGTTAGCTTAACATTTTTTGAACATCGCGCAAATCTGCGAGCTAGCATATTCGTCCTTATGGACAGAGCCCTTCGTTCCCTATCAATGTCGGCATTGTCTTTTAAGTCAGCCGTGATTATGTGCCCTAAATACTTGAAATTGTCCACCTTGTCAATGGAAATACCATTTAGACGCACAGGTGGCACCCTATTAGGGCTTTTAACATTTGCCGTTTCAAAGATCATGAACTGACTTTTGGTGACATTATATTTCAGCCCATGCCTACATGCATACCTCTCACAGATGTCCAGAAGTTTACGTAAACCACAGACAGAGGAGAGGCGCTCAACAACACCATGTCATCTGCATAGCTAAGGTTAAATATATGCTATGCTAAATAATACCTATGCTATAATGAAATATGCTAGAAAATTTTTCCCTTAAAATATTTACTGAATAATTAGGTACAGTATAATGTTTATTTACTGAGTTTCTTAACAAATCAAGAGATGGCGCTGTCAGTCTCATTTTGTTACATAATTTGTTAATATCACTTTCCATGTTGAGTTAGAGCATAGAGAAAATTATGGGCAATTCCGTTATCAATGACATGTCAAGACATATCTATGACATAAATGTACATGTCAAGAATAGTGAAATAATGTCTGCCGCTCAAAAAGAGTCTTCAATCACAGGTTTATTTTGTAAACGAGTTTTCTGTCAATGAATCTTTAATGATAAAGAAAAGCTTACTAATACCTACTGCCTACACAATATCCACTTAGGGCCAGTTTTATAAACGACATACCTTTTCCCCGTTCGTTACAGTGCTAGTAACCGAACGGTTAACGGTCTGTCAATAACGTTTACTGACGGTGGTTCTATAAAAGAAATTAAACATTCGGTAGCTGCCCGTAAAAATACGCCGAAGTTTATGAATATTGTCGATGGTTTCGTTGTAGTCTGTCAAGAACTGTCAAGTGTCGCGTCACAAACACATTTATTTACATAAATAACAAAATAAACGATACGTAAGATAAACCGACCTTATCATAGTCAGTAAAGAGGCAGTAAACGCTAGCTGTCAAATTATACTGTTGACTAACGAACAGTTGTTTATAATACACTATATTATACTATTAGATCTTTTTTTCGTCTATCTTTTTATCTTACGTATCGTTTATTTTGTTATATATTTGTAAATAAATGTGTTTGCGACGCGAAACTTGACAGTTCTTGACAGACTACAACGAAACCGTCGACAATATTCATAAACTTCGGCGTATTTTTACGGATAGCTACCGAATGCTTAATTTCTTTTATAGAACCACCGCCAGTAAACGTTATTGACGGACCGTTAACCGTTCGTTACCAGCACTGTAACGAACGGGAAAAAGGTATGTCGTTTATAAAACTGGCCCTTACAGAAGTCAATACATCCTAAAATTCTATTTTGTAAGCAAACGTTCACTCGCTTGACAACACCGGTGTAGACTTGATAGGTACATACATAATTTGTTTGCAATATGGCCCATGATTGCGTATCGAACTTGAGTGCACTCGATACAGTAAAATGTTGCTTATCTATATAAATAAAATCAGAGTGTCTGTCTGTGATTTGCGAAAAACTGCCTCAAACTAAGCTTAGAGAGTCATTCGCATGCTGTTAAAACGTAAATAACTTTTTTTAGAATTGTTGTCTGTCTGTCTGTCTGTCTGTCTGTCTGTCTGTCTGTCTGTCTGTCTGTCTGTCTGTCTGTCTGTCTGTCTGTCTGTCTGTCTGTCTGTCTGTCTGTCTGTCTGTCTGTCTGTCTGTCTGTCTGTCTGTCTGTCTGTCTGTCTGTCTGTCTGTCTGTCTGTCTGTCTGTCTGTCTGTCTGTCTGTCTGTCTGTCTGTCTGTCTGTCTGTCTGTCTGTCTGTCTGTCTGTCTGTCTGTCTGTCTGTCTGTCTGTCTGTCTGTTCGGGGTAATCTCAGAAACGGCTGAAGCGATTTCGATGAAACTTTGCAGACATGAAGAGGGGGTCGTCAGGAGTAACATAGGCTACTTTTTGTTTATGTAAATTGCGGTACATACACCAAAATAATATTTTTTACAATTTTTGTCTGTCTGTCTGTTTGTTCCGGCTAATCTCTGAAATAGCTGGACCGATTTTGACGGGACTTTTATTGGCAGGTAGCTGATGTAATAAGGAGTAACTTAGGCTACGTTTATTTTAGACTAGCGACTCGTTCCCGGCTTCGCCCGGGTGCATTCGTGTACATAGACTTTTCGAGTTTAATGAGAATGATGCTTATGCATTAAGATAGCCTCACTCTACTTCCTTCGAAATAAATATAACAAATCACCCATCAGGTTCTGAAATTTCAAAAAATCTTATTAAATTATCTGAAAAAGTGAAGAAAGTTTTCATATATGCGAGAATTTCCTAGAAACTTCTGGAATTTTCTAGAATTTTCTGAAATTTTCGAGAAACTTCTAGAATTTTCTAAAAACTTCTAGAATTTCTAGAACGCTGCGTCTGTCTGTCTATATGTTTGCGATTCTCAAAAACTACTGAACGGATTTTTATACTGTTTTCATTAATGGGAAGAGCGTTAAACGAGGAAGGTTTCTACGTTTAATTTGCAGAAAAAAATTGCACCCGTGCGAAGCCGGGAACGGATCGCTATCTATAATAAAAAAATGAATCCCTAAATGTGTTGCTAAGCGCAAAACTCGAAAACAACTGGACCGATTTTAATTCTGTCTTCACTCATGGATAGAGGGATAATCAGGGAAGGTTTTTACGTAAAAAAATGGACCCCGGGCGAAGCCGGGAGCGGGCCGCTAGTTTATTAATAATTTTGAAACTAAGTTATTACTAAGCCTTTTCTTTATTAGTTGGGTTTGCTTTTGGCAATCATCCAACTGTGTAGCGAAGATGAGGCCTATGATGGAGCGAGCTTTTTTTACTATAGAGGAGATTGTAAAGGTTAATGAATATTTAATTTAAAATAATTTAATAAATTAAAATCTTTAATTCATGTTTTATTTTTCTTTCTACATTTTTCAGAACATCGACTCTCAATTCGTAAAATATTTATGTATTTTTCTAAGAGCAAAACATGAATAATTCTCACTTTAACGCAAACAAATCAAGCCTTAAATTGCTTAAAGCGAAAGATAAAACATGTGAGACCGTGGGAATTGGAAAAGAGCCAAGCCATTATTCATTCTAAACCAGAACATTTTTCTGCCATGCGAGTGAATCAAAAATACTATATTTTTTTTGCACTGTAATACCTAGATCCCGTGAGATTTTCTTTAAGTCGTATTTTTATAATTTATATACTCGTAGTTAAAATATATTTTATAAAGTTACGCGGATAACGTCGAGTGTAACAGCTGCAAAAGTGGAAAAAAATAATTCATTCTCGTTGCAACTTTCATAAAAATTTAAAGAAGTTAATCTACTTTTATTGCGTATTCACACGAGATTTGAGGCTAAATCGTAGGAAAGACTTTCTAGTATAAATTTTCATTTGCATTTTTGTCATTTTATTGCAATGGAACGATATTTGAATCCACAAAATGACCATAATTTGCCTCAAGCCTTTGTCAAGTGTGTAGCTAGTCACGTAGCGGAAGAAGAATAAAATGTTTTCATACATTTAAATCTGTGCATAGCCAGTGTAAATATGTCAAAATATATGAGGATCGACAGCCCAACTATATATCCTATCTAGTATTCACATTGGTACATTCACTTATCCGTTTGTTTTGTATCACGCCCGATAAGTATTATTACGGTGCCACAAGCCTAGTTGTATCTTAAATCAATCCAAGTAAGTCCGTGACAAATTCGGAGTATTGTATATATTGAAATGTCTTTCAATATCACTACGAATGGCTAGAACGGCTTTTGCGATACATTTATGTAAATTGTATTCATTTCCTTCGGGTTAGAAACTTCTAGTACATACATATTTCCAATGAAACTTAATATCAATTGGTAAGCAAATAATAGCTCAATTGTAAGAATTTTCAAATTTAATATCGTTCCTTCAAATTTTATTATGGAGAATTTGCAACTTTTAAAATTATATTTTAAGTTTTTATTTATTTATTTATTTTCATTTTCATTAAGAAAACAGGTAGAGAAAATAAATTTTGATTAGTAATATTTTTGATTCAGAAAATATATAATTCAAAACTAACGCAACGTATTCAATTCACTTTCAATATTCACTCTATCAATCATGTAAATATAAATGCCATTAACGCTAGTTGCAAAAATTAAGGGATATAGGAAAAAAATTCAACAGGCTGTAACTTCGAAAGAAATGGTCAACATTTCGGTCATTTTCGGTTTGAAAAAAATTTTTTTTTTATAAAATTCAAATTTAAGCACCTTGTAGGGAATGTTTTTCAGTTTACAAAACCATACCTACTTTAATTTTCTATATGACCATTATTTCCCGAGTAATCGATTGTCAAAGTCAAAAATGACTTTTGCGCTTTGATCGACGATAACTCAATGACAAATCATCGTACAGAGCTTATAAGGGAGTCAAATTGTAGGGAATAAAATTCTTTAAAAGAGCTTTATGATACAATACCATTACCAAAAATGAAATATTTATAAATTATTCATAAATAAAATAAAATATACCCGTACACCGATTTCAAGACGGGCAAAAAGTTGGAAAATTTTTTTTAATTGGTTTTCCGACGATTACTCATAAACCGCTAGTGTGAAAAATATTTAAAACTCGGATTTTAAAAAATCTAGAGACATGAAGCTACAAATTTTCTTTTTTAATGAGCTCTGTATGACCATTACATTAAACTGTTGAAAATCACCTAAAAATTTGGAATTTTTTCCTATAAGTACCCCTTAATTTTTGCGACTACTATATTACTAATAACCAATTACAAAATATAGTTATTGTGTTGTAGTTTGTTGTACCCTAGTAACAGCTCAGTAGGACGAACACTTGGCTAACGACAAGGAAGACGGAAATAGGAATGCAGGTTTAGCCTGCATTAAACATGATTACAAATATTGCAATGCTCTTTGAAGAATATTCTTGGAAAAGATGAAAATTAAACCTAACAAGTTTTGCTTCAAGGCATATCCAGGTATCCAAATATTTTTATATCAGAACAACAAATACAATCGATCGCTGTCACAGATTAAAGGGGTTATTTATGAGGGTTGTAAACATATTTTTATTGTACCAGGGGTTAAAAGTTTATTTTTAGATCATACATTTTCTCGTTTGTGGATGTAGTAAAAGGTAAGGGGAGACTTTGTCATGAGCTAGTATCACTCAGTTCTAAAAAAACCTAAAAAGTTACAAATTATGAAATGATTTTCATAACCAACGTAACCTATAATTGTTTATATTTATATAGGAATTTTAATTCATATTTATAAGTATGTATATTATTAGTTTTTATTTATAAAATTATATATCTTAAGATGAAGGCCACGGGAAGGAAGTCGCACGCAATAATATTGCACCTTACCTTCAGCAGCCTCCTTGAGAGTTTTCTAAGTCTTCTCTCAAACTTAGTTCAGTATAGTTTGAAGCACAGTAAACAATACACAAATTACTAATTTAAGTACACTAATATCAAGTTTCAAGTTAATAATTGAAGAATACTAAATCAAGTTTAACTTTAATTATGTAAACTTTTGATAAATTAACAAAAAAAAAAATTAGCCTTACAATAGTCGCATAATTATAATAAGTTGTGATCTGAAAAACATTTGTTTGATTACGTCAGTGACAGTGGATATTTGTTTTTCGTCAATTATTTGCACACTTAAATCAATACTTTTTTGAAAACAAAAAATATATATAATAATAATTGTACATTAAACAACTCAATTCAGCCATAAGCCAATATGAAATAACACAGAAATGAACTTATTTTTTATTAAACAAGTTACTGAACTTTCAAATGACTAGTCATAGTAATTAATTTGAAGTTTATTTGTGAGCTATTCATTTGTTTCATTTGCGCACCTCAATTAATTGGTGGTAGTCAAACTAGACGTATTTAGCAGCGACAGTAAAACTCAAATTGACTACAGCTTTTTAGTAGACACATAAAAAATTTACGAGTTTTTTTACCAGACATGAAAATATGCAATGAAAAGCAATCTGCACAACTAAGCTGTATTAACGACAAAAGTGAATCTTGACATGTTTAAAAAGTATATGTGGTTATGCTATTTTTTCATATATTATATTTGACGGAAGCATGAATCTTTGAAACTTTTTACATAAAATAACACTACTTTTTAATAATTCCCGACTTTCTATTGAGTTCAAACTCGCTATATCTGCTGCTAAGGACTTGGGTATTCCGCAGACTATTGATTTCAAGTCCATGTCATGGAAATACCACCGAAGTTAACATTATACCAAATTTGTATCAACGGAACCTATAAAAGTTAGCCCTTCGTCAATTAGGAAAGGATGGTCTTCAAACACCTGAAGAGATTTTCATAAATTATAGCTACGGATAATTCTTATCATGGTCAGCTTTCAAACAAAAATGGGATCAAAATAAATATCCATCCGTTTGGAAGCTACGATTTCACAGGTAGATTACACAGATATACAGACACACACGTCAAACTTTTAACACCCCGTTTTTGCGTCTGTAGGTTTTGGTTTTGCTTTTAGTAAGGATGGATTTTTATTTCCTACGTAAACGTATAGGTCTCACAAAAAAAAGCCTTAGGTGTCCTCGTAATCCCATTGTCCAATTTGAACCTTCAATCATTTTCAATAGAACAAATGTCCTTTCCAAATATTTAACAGGAATATTTTAGCATTTTTACCCACTTTTTAGGAACTCGAATCATATAGGTAAAAGACGCAGGCAATCAAGTTAATATTTTTTTTTGTTCTAATATTACTTGTAGTTTAGTTCACAAGTTGAGAAAAACATGTTAATTCTTGCTACTGCCAGTAAAAATTTGATTCGTAATGACTTCCACAAAAATGTGCTAATGTTTCAAATCCTCAGATAAACAACATTAAAAATTATAAATAATTAAAGATTTAAGATGAGGGGTTCAGTTTTTTTCAAATAACTCAAGAAACTATTTATGCTAGAAATAATCCTAAAAAAAGATTTTTTTTATTAAAGCTGTCAAAATTTATTAAGACATCTCGACTACGGGAGCTCCATCTCTATTATTGAAAGTTTATTAAAAGCATATAATTTTTAACCTCATAAAATATTAATTAAAAAAAAAATAACATAAAATGAACGCGTTCAGCTTCCACGAATTGATCGTTATTAATTATACACATTGAAAATATCACGATTTAGAGACTTTGAACTTACTCTCGACTCCCCTAATGGCCAAGCGGTATTAATTAATTATGATGCGCGTAAAGGACGAGTAATCCTCGATCGTGGCGGAGAAGATGGAGTGCGGCGAAGAGAATGGCGTCCTCATGGTAAATTACAAATGAAAATATTCGTGGATGCTAGTTCAATTGAGCTATTCTGTAGTGAAGGTGAGGTGACCTTCGCAAGTAGATTCTTTTCTAACCTGTAACCGCTCATCTCAGCGGCAGCAGTCGTGCTGATACATTCCGAGTTAATTCGATGAAGCGCACTGTACCAAAGCCAGGAAGTCAGTAATAGTTGTTATAGCAAGACAACCAAAAAAAGGAATTAACTAAATTGTGAAATTAGAATATTAAAAAATGTATAATAAAATATGTAAAAAAATTTTTTAATGATATTTTATTAATGCAAGTCCTTCTAAACGCATTGTAAAAAATATCCAATCTATTTTTGATAATCTCTTCAAATTTGAGGTTCATGTTTTGTTTTTGTTTGCAACAGTAATAAAATCTACGTCAATTGACACTTTTATAAGCTCATCCCAAACTAAGCTGAGCTTTGACAAGATTTTGACAGTTTCACATGGTTTGTTATAAAACAAATGTAATATA
Source organism: Synanthedon andrenaeformis (assembly GCA_936446665.2). Classification (NCBI taxonomy): domain Eukaryota; kingdom Metazoa; phylum Arthropoda; class Insecta; order Lepidoptera; family Sesiidae; genus Synanthedon; species Synanthedon andrenaeformis. Next base: position 1,535,850 of record OW387781.2, on the reverse strand, counting down.
TAATAAAACTAGCTAACGCAAACGCAACGCATCTTCGTCCGCGTAACTTTATAAAATATATCCTATATTACAGATAGTTACGAAGTTTTATCAAAATCGATTCAGTAGTTTAGGAGTTCATCGAGGACACACAACGTGACACGTAATTTTTATATCCGTACTATATGAGTATATACTATATAATATTATAAATGCGAAAGTATGTTTGGATGTATGGATGTTTGTTACTCTTTCACGCAAAAACTACTGAACCGATCATCATGAAATTTTGCATACACGTTGTCTGGAACACTAGAAAGGACATAGGGTACCTTTCATCCAGAAAAAAGGACTATTCCCGAGGGATCATCTAAAATTAAGGAAACTAACTCCTGGCTAAGTGTAATAGCAATAACCATTTCAGGCGATATATTGCTTTTTCAACGCGGACGAAGTCGCGGGCACCATCTAGTATTAAGATAAAATAGAACACAAACAACAGACATTTCATTTGTCAACAACATAAGTTTCTTAAATTATCCAAAACTTATTCACGTATTCAATTATTCAAGCTTATTCGATAGAGGACAAAAGCAAATTCTTACCTTGCAGGAACGGTATTAGTTTACACATCGCTGCACCGAAAAGGAATCTCCTGTATACTTGGCCGACCAGGGTAAATGGTAGACAGAATACGCCCAACAGGAAATCTGATATGGCCTGTAACAATAATGCGCCGAATAATTATTTAAATTTATTTTTATTTACCAAGTATTTAGTATTTATGAACTAAAACCCTTTATAGATTTATTCTTACATATTATAAAACTAGCTGGTGCCCACTACTTCGTCCGCGTTGAAAAATATTAAGTAGCCTATCCTGTGTCCTGTACGTCTAAATGTTTATCTACCAAGTTTCATGAAAATCAGTTAATTCGTTTAAGAGTTATGGAGGAATATACATACATACAGAAAAAAATATCTAAAAATCGTCAATTTAGTTTCAGTATCATGTATCTAGAGCCTATAAACACGATATCTCTGAAAACAAAGTAACTTACTCCATGACCGACCCTTACAGATTTATTATTAGTATTGATGACAAAGGCACCCGCCCCCTGTCTGTATGTATGTTCGCGATGATCTCCAAACTACTGAACGAATTTTCATGCGGTTTTCACTAATGCGTTAAACCTTCCTAGCGATCCGCTCCTCGCTTCGCCCGTGATGATTTTTTTTATATACACAAGCCTTTCTCGTTTATCCCTCTTTCCGTTAGTGAAAACTGTATGAAAATCAATTTGTCGGTTTAAGATTAGATGTTATACAAATAGCCGTAGAAAAATTTGGAAATGCCCCATTAAAATTATTCGAGTCTAATCTGTCATACTCTGCAGTAGAACTACTTGGAATTTTTTTTGTCCAATCTGTTCTATCGTAGAACTAATATTAGAACTAGTTGGACTAACCCGCAAAATATTGTTTTTTTTTTCTACTTGCATAAAAACTTAATAATAACCTAATACCTTCAGAGAAAGAATCAACATTTACAAGCCTACGAGTACTTGCCACGCTCTTAAGTTATTTTGAGTATTAATTCTGAGCGGTATATTGCGTGACTTATAGCACGAATTATTGTTTGTAATAAACTGTAACTTGCAATGTTTGATAATAAAAGTATTCTGTGTTTATATTATGTAATCTATAATTATAAAATCGTTTGTCCAGACTATATTACAACGCACAGCCAAAACTACTAAGTCTAGAAAGCGGAAATTTGGCACTTATTTTATAACGTAAGCATCCGCTAAGGAAGGATTTATGAAAATTTCAACTTGAAAGGAGGTGGAATGAGTCCGTGCGAACCCGGAGACGTGTCGCTAGTATGTTCATTTTTTTTTTACTTAGAAATGGTGCGTCAGTAGGTATTTCTAAGCTGCCTCCGTGTATATCGCCGCCTTAGCACGCCTTCGTATGTAAAGTAACTAAATTTTACCTTACTATCCCTGAGATAGTAAGGTATACGAGCGGGCTTTATTGTCTTATACATAATCAAAACATCTGCTACTTCTTACAGTTTTGAAACAACCTTCTCTCCTATTCATATAATTAACAAAACATTTTTGAAATAAAATTATTGTAGACAGCCAGACAATTTTAAACTGTCACCTATTTATAAGACTACATTTATGATATAGATAGTTAATTTAAAAAAAATAAGTATTCTCTGTACCCAGCATTATACACAGCATATAGCAATAGTCTCAATTGTAATATTTTTACACAATTACTATCGGTTCGGAATGCTGTTTATTCATTTTGGCAGCAGAGGCAGTAACCAACCCCCTTACAGAAGACCATCGTGAAATAACCGCACGTGTGCTGTTGTGTTTCAGTGAGTGAGAAAGGGATGATTTAGCCGATTTCTCTATCCCTTATCGTGGCGTTGCTTGTGTTATAGGCGACGGTAACCACCTACCATCAAGTGGACTGTCAGCCTAAAAACCGTCGTTCCAAAAGGTCTAGTAGTGGCACAAGTGTTGGATATGGAGCCAGTAATGGACACTTGCACAATAAGTGTAATACTTAGTTTTAAAAAATACATATGAATAGATCTATCTAAAAGTGTCCATGACTTACCTAATTTACAAAACTAAATTACTACTTACCAAATTAAGTAAATAAACGTTTGTAACTGTTCTCATTCGCCTGTTACTAGCTAGTGTTGCAATCACCATTCCGTTTCCCGATATCGATAATAGGAATATCAGGAAATAAGGCGGCAAAATGAACCTCCACTCGTAAGCGCTGCTCGCAACATTTGGAGATATTGTAGTGTTGTGAACTATCGACGTCACACTCGAATGCATTTTTATTATCCGCATTAATGATGTGACGTTGAACATCGATGTTAGATTTGAATACTCCATCATGTCGATACCTGAAACAAAATTCTAAATTAGCTCGTAAAATGAACTTGATAAATATTTAATCATTTCTATTTATATATATTTCAGGGCAGTCTTAATGACAGCTAGAAAATGGAATAAAAATGAAATCTGATAAAAGACTATACATTGGTTGAACATAATTGTAAGAGGGTGAGTTCGAGGTTAATATTTTATTCAATACTAACTGTGCCTGCAACTACGTAAGCCTGATATTTGGAATTTTTTGTTTGTAAACCGATTGGAATAAAACAAACACTAAAATTTACTGGAAGCATATTACAATTCATCAGTGAAAACAGCATTCCATAAGCAGTTTCTGAGATTAGTGTGCACAAACGCACAGACATACAACCATTTTATTATATGTGTATGACATATAATTATATCAATATTACTTTACCATACCTAGGTACTTATTTTTTAAAACTAAAAATACAATAATAGAAAACATAACATATGATTTCTATTATTTTTATTAATTTATAAACGTAATTATTGCATTACTTATTGTAATGGTTGTACCGTTATACGCGTCTGCCTAATCTTGCTTATTAGATTGAGATAATCCAATCTCTAATATCGAGACATATCGCCGGAGATTTACTGGGTAGTATGAACGAGGCAAATGTAATGCCTCGTTCACACTACCCAGTGGTGATTACTATGTGACCAGAGGAGGAACACGCGAGGAACACAGAGAACTCAAAGCGACACGCGTCCTCACTAACGACTGTCGAGGGACACGAATGTCGCGCATATCGACGTGACTTACGACATGCCACGCGAGTCCCGCGATACGTAGAATCGCAAGCGACGTCGGGAAACGTCGCGCATGACTTCGCAGACCATTCTTTTCTTTGCTTAAAAAAAAATTAGAGATAACGAACATGTGATCACATTTAGGTCATGCAATATTGATCGCCTACCTGTTGAAAAGTTAAATTGACAGTGAGTAAGCGAGTTTCAACTCATTCATTGAGTGACTCATCATGACTGGTCTACAAAATGGAGATGGATCTTTGCCACGAAGTGTTTCCTATGGAATTTAAATCCGCAAATAAAAGATATATTTGATTTAATATTTGTTTTTACAATAAGTATAAAATGTGTTTAAGGCAGCCATGACTCGATTTAAGAATGACTTGATTAATACAACTAAGTTAATCAAAAATATATTAAAATGCAATAAAATGCTCTAATGGTCTGCATTGTCTAACTAATTCCTATCAGCAATTGTCCCTAATAGCGTTGACTGCACTCTGGTTTTGCTTGTGCTTATTGATTATTATTATTATTATTTACCACCAAGTGTAACGTCTCCTGCCTGACGCTCTTTTACGTAAAAATAAAATTATGAATAAGTACCTACTTAGATAGTAACAAATTTTTATGTTGAGACAAGTAATTTGAACAATGTGGCCAGTAATTATACATATGTATACTTACTCTGGTCGTGTCTATAAGTCTAAGATATTTGTCAATGTGATGGTAGTCAGACAGGCAGACGTTCTGCACTATGGTAGATGGCCACCGTCATCTATTGACACAAAAAAGCCAAGGGCACTGCAAGAGTTCTGCCGAACGCCGAAAAATAGCAGCAGTGCGTAATTCTAGTTTCTAGCTAGAGTCCTAATAAATAGCAGATTGTTCTGTAAGGAAGTTAAGTGATAGATTAAACAACATGAGATATTTAGACGAGCGAGCGAGGGTGCTAATAGTTGTGAGTGTAATTGATCATTTTACTACAATATTTCTAACTACGTCTGTCATCATATTGTCGGGTTATTGTCATTGTACTGTACAGTGCTTTATTTATTTACTAGCTGGTGCCTGCGACTTCGTATACGTTGATATAACAAAATATGAAAAACTATATAAATCCATTGGTGAAAGTACAAAGAAAAATATTAAAATTTTAGTACAGACTTATGTTTGTTTCATTGTGGGTTAAAACATAATTGTTTTAATCTTAAAATAAAAACAAAATCTGAAAAAAAATGATGGCTAAAAATTACGAGTTCTTTAGTCATCTATGTATATAATTTCCAAAAAATAATTACCCATCAGTGATATGAATTTTACCTTTATATTTTTATAATATCGAGGTTTATACGATATATTTTTATTGACACATTCTCAGATAAAATGCCAGTAATGGGCTCCACTAAACAAAGGGAAGGGAGACCCAACTTATGACCTTACTTAACCACCATTAAGTTGAACGACTCCCTATCAATAAAGACCCGAGACTACTCAATTCGAACTACTGTCTTAGTGATTTGTTAGTGAAATAATAAGACAAAAGGCCGTTCTATACCTCCATTAATCACTTAAATCTAGAAAAATACCTTTAAAAAAATAAAGTTAAAAATAATAATACAGTTATAATACTTGTTCACAAGAAAACCCCTGGTATTTATTATTTGTTTCTTAATGGTAGTCGGCGACAGTAGCCCTATACCATCAAATGGAATGTTAGACTGTCTGCCACACTTTATAATATAAAAAAGAAACACTAGGGTAAATTGTTGTTCAATTACTAAATGGGTAAATCCATTTCTGTCGCGTTAATTAGTAAAGCTATATCTCAAAGCCACTGTGTTTGGGGATAAAGGAAACATCGTTATAATTATATATACATAATCTTGTTTCTTCGGTCTGTTCGTCGGTCGCAATTAATTAAGATAATCTTTTTGACGTTGTATCCGCAAAATTTCCAGAAGTGTTCGTTTTATTATATATTTGGATTTGTTATTTTTTAATTATTATTAACAAAAACCTACTATTATAGCTTTTCTTTTGTAATTTTAATTACGAGATAACGGCATTAGTGACTTTATAAAAACAAACTTATTTACTAAGTTACTTAATGAAATTAAAAAGTGAGTTAATAATTTATTATTTTACAAAAAAAGATTGTGTGTGTATGTCTAATTAGATGGTTTTTTTATTTAGATATATGAATGAGCTAATGTACATAATCTTTATATATACAAGTATAAAAAATGTTTGTAGCTATTTGACCATCTTGACCTGAATAATTTGCGATCTACTTAAAGCATTTTTACTCCCTATAAGAAATCTTTTGGGTTTTTTTTCGTATTTTCTAATCGTTTATTCGCATCATCATTCGCACTTCGTCCGCGGCTCTTTTTCTTAGGTGTTAAAATATTTATTCAATCCAATTTTTTTTTTTAATTTTTAGATCCTTCGGGAAACGTATTTCTTTTTTGGATGAAGGGTACCCTATATTCTTTTCTGTATCCCTGACCATGTACATGCCAAATTTCACAATGATCAGTTGATTAGTTAGACGTAATAGTGTAACAAACAAACGAGCTCACTTACGCATTTATAATATTAGTTAGGAGCGAGTAACCATTAAGGGTGATAATATTATCATTACGAAACTCTTTTCGTATCTCAAATTGCCACAATTTCGTTTTGTCACGTTGACAAATGTATGCTGAGCAATGAATATGAGCTTATTTTTGAAATTAATATATAATAATTCGTTCCATGTCTCAGTTGGACTTGCAGTCAACATACACTATAACTATGTGAAATGCTTAAAAAATTAAGCCAATGTTTACATCATTGGATTAAATTCCATGGCTGGGCAAATGAACATGAAAGTGTCGCTTAAAATATTATTTAATTCGCTTATTCTTATATACATTAAAAAAAAACCTTTTCGTGGTAACATAGTAGGCTCATATATATATACGATTATAGCAAATGAAACCACAAGGTCGGCTTTATTTTATACTTAGTTTGGAATCCGTATTACAAATTATTTCTGAAACAATTACAGTAAATACAATTTCAAGTGTTTGTTGTTTGCAACTTACATTGTACATGTAAGTAACTTACAGTTCAACTTTCTATCAGAGTATGCCTAAGGCGACCCCAGCTCTTAGGCTGGAAATACACATGGGTAAAAAAACTCAAAAGTCAGATCGTGCCAGATTTGATAATAGATAAACACAATTCTAGACAGTTCTTCAATTTCTGCAATAAAATAATTGACGTATTTAAAAAGACTAAAGCGACGGCCTGATTGGATCCTGGGACTGTGTATATGGACATCGGATAGCATAAGATAGAAGGGGGGAGGAATTTTCTTGATTAAAAATAAATAAATATAAAATGTATAAAGTATTTTTTTATTAAAAACATCAAAGTCTCCAATTATGTTGGAGTCAACCTCAACGGCTTTAATCACCCAAACCCTCAGATATTCTGAAATTATCATTTTTTGTAACTGAAAATTTAAAAAAAAAACTGTAATTGTAACTGTAATTTTATATTTTTGTTATTTAAAATAAATTCAAAATTGTAATTTTAGTTGAAATAAATGGCCTGCGGGGGTTGCGTGACCCCTGGGGGAAATTTTAAAAAAAGGCGACCCCACAGTGCCACATTATGTATTTGTGTTTCGCTCATGAAACTGTGTGCGAAACAATGATGTTAATGATGTTATTTATTAACAATGATGTAAATAATTAAACACGAAATATCGTATAAACAATTTAGGGCAACGTTTTTGAAACTTTTGAACAATTCAAAAGATCTCACTTCCTTTGTCAACTTCCTTACAGCGGAATATCCAATTTGTAACTTTTAATGAATTAAACTTGGTCGAAAATAAAACTGTAATTCAATGTTTACAAATTCTTTATCGTTAGTAAAGTTTTTAAGGAGATAATATGTATTAATGACAAACAAACAGTATTTATTAATTGTTAAAGTGAGGGCCATTTGTTTATTAATCTATATACAGGAACTATACTAACCATTAGAGTTACGAAAATTAGCTCTTAGGAATTTTAATTAAGAAAAACCAGAAATTGGTCGATATTTTTTTAATATATTTATAATGAGATATGTTTTGTTACATATGATATGTGTATGTAATATAGTCGTATGAATCTGCTGTGAATTTATAATTTGAATATTGGTGCTAAACTCTTTATTTTCACTGTAATTATACTGTACACACTAATTGAATAATTAAAAATTACAGTAAGAATAATTCATGCCCTTTGTGTTACCCAATTCATGTGATAACACAGCGAATTTAAAATTGTTGGTTAAAGTTAAAAGTTTTAACTCAAACCTTCGTTTATTTCAACTGATTATTGGTTATTATTTCTCAACTCTTCAAAACAAGTTCGTCTGAAAACTTTTGACAACTTTCAAGTAATCTACTTCGTAACAAATTATGTAAAATACTTTCAAATTCTTTACGAATATACAGAAACACAAATTTTGTTTCCCTTTTAATAAAATGAGTTTCATTTCTAAGTAAGTAAAAGTAAAAGGCCGTGCTGGGCGGTTTATAGTGAGCAGTCGAATTCAATAAATATTTAGATGTTTTAATATTAATTTCGATTCACAGGTGACTTGACATGGACCGAACAGGTACTATCTATGTCAGGTAGGTACTATATATGTTGGATAAACGACAACAAGCAACATGAGTCTTCTATTTTCTGTAAGTCTCCTAAGACATGTAGGTAAGTTTCCTACCGATTTTTTCCTTTACCTTTTTTCCCGTTTTTCCGTTCCGTTCCCGGCTGTAATTTCGAAATTCAAGCGTTTAACTTTTTTTTTTTAACACAAAAAATAAAAGTAAAAGTTCTACAAAAATATCTATGTTGTTTTTTATTATGTCACTGTAATAAACAACCCTAATATTTCTCTAAGGATTTCAAAGTCTAGTACTTGTTAGTATAAAAGCTTTTAATTAATAATGTTAATAAAAATATTTTAGGTGTTTTTCCCTCTAATAATATGTTGCATGTTTGTGGCTATACAGTTCAAAAGTTAAATTAACATATATCATAACATATACATATATGTATACTGATTTTTTTGGAACTTGTTGACAAGTTCCAAAACTCGACAAGACAAGACAAGTCGACACTATAACACTAGACCATCAAATTTGATTTCCTTCATAAATTATTAACGTTCTTATCATTCTTAACTCAATCACGAGAAAATATATTTATTAAAACTAAATAATTTCACTAAAAACTGAAATTCTATTTGCGGTTGACGTTTGCACGTCAAATTTAATGACATCTTTTGCCTCTTTGACATCTATCTTGTATCTGAAAGTCAGTAATGTTACGAACTTAATTTCAAGAAATTAAATTAAACTTAGTATTTTCCAAATCAAATATTTATTGAAAAAATGTGATATTTTTTTTTTCATACCTTTAAGCTAAGTTAGAATATTGTGCGTTTATGGTTGACTTATGGAGGGTAGGCATGGACCTAATATAATAAGCAGGACTGAGTACTCGCAGCTAAAAAGCGAGCCGATCAGGACATAATAGATAGGCTGTGCGGCCCTTTCTAATAGGGTGACAATAAGATTTTTATTATGTGAGACAAATTTAAATGTAATTTACCTATATATAGTAATAGTAGGCACAGGTGAAAGGTTATGTTGGTCGAAAAAACAAAATCTTCAAAGTGGCAGATTAGAAAGTTTTGCTACTAGAAAGTTTGGCGCGAATACTTAGGTAAGGAACAGTGGGGAAAATGTGTAGCCCATGTGATAAATGAGAAAGAGAAGATGAAAAATTAAGAAGAGCTGATTGACAGGGTTATAGATAGTGTAACAAAGCCATTTATTATAAACGTTGGTGAAATTTCAGAGTGATAATTCGTACAATTCAAATAATGTCTATTTTTACCCACATTTTTTATTTATTGCCAAAATCATTATGTTACTACAATATCTTTATAACAAAAAGTCTATTGTCCTGCAAAACGATTCGAAGAGGTGCCAGAAATAAAATGAAATTGCGGAGGTATTTTAGATAAAATATTGTTGACAAATGTAGTCAAACACAAACGAAATGAACGTTATAAAATGATAATATGAGATACATTTGGTTACCTCATTAATAAATTTGGCTAGAAAAGCACATAGTGCTCGTTTATGCACTAATATAGAATATAGATATAGATATAGGAGCTTTGGCTCGCGAATCCGTCAGCGTATCTTTATAAATTATATCTTATCATTCAAGCTGAAACCAACCACACACACATTATTCACAATATTTCATGGAAATCGCTTGGGCGGTTTAGGCGTTTGGCGTGAACGAACATCGTAATATATTTATTTACTAGCTGGTGCCCACGACTTCGTCCGCGTTGAAAAATATTAAGTAGCCTATCCTGTGTCCCGTACGTCCAAATGTTTATCTACCAAGTTTCAAGAAAATCCGTTAATTCGTTTCAGAGTTATGGAGGAACATACATACATACATATATACAATACCTACACTTACAGATTTATTATTAGTATAGATTTATTTACAGGAACATATATATTCAGTTTATTGACTATGAAAACACACACTAGGCATACAAGCCTGTATCGTGTGCTTCATGAATTGTAATTTATTTTTTTGATATTTAAAATAATTTTTTTATGTATGTAATGAGCTCACCCAGAGGATTGGAGTTCGAGTGAATGAATAGGCATTCACTCGAACTTTACATAGTGAGAGGCAATTCAGAAAACTGATGATATAGAGTTTGATGCTGTAGCTACATATGTATCATCTGAACCTAAAATTTAATTATACACCAATCGAGAGATAAATGATCAAAGAATTGTTTGGTGTATTAGAATTCGTTGGATATATGCAATGATACGTTCATAGAAAGTATTAGAGCGCTTTCAGTGTCATGCGTATCTGATACGCAAACGCACTGCGCACGTCGGTAAACTGACGTCAGGATCAGAAAAAGATTTCAGTGTCATGCGGATAACCTACGTGTACGGTTGTGTTCAAAATGGTTAGTGATGTGAAGAAAAAAATTATTATAGCGTATATCCTTTATAAACGACAAAAAAGAAGAAGATATCATGTGCATCCACTTATTGAAAAGAGGTTGTTAACTGGAACATTTATGTTGCATTTTGGCAGTCTTCGGGAACACGAAGAAAAATTCTTCAATTATTTTCGTATGTCCACACGATCTTTCGATGAACTTTTGGTAAAAATTGAACATAAAATTACTGTATCGAGTTTAAGACGAATCTCAATAACTCCTACGGAGCGGTTGGCAGTTACATTGAGGTAAGTAATGAAAAAAAAATCTGTCCATTATTGATTTTTTAATTTTTTAATAAATATAATAGGTATTATAATTGTATAAAATCAAGAGGGCTATGTTGTGAATCGCTAAATTGTGGCGATGTTTGGTTCGGAGCAATGTTTTCCGATGGATCATTTTGTAATGGTGGCGACACATCTGTGAAATCCAGCGGGCTATTTTGTGAATCGCTAAATTGTGACGGGGTTATATTTTGTAATGGTGGTACCAAAGATGCATATTCTACTTCCATGAGGGCATTCATCACTTTCGTCCGAAACATCATTTTTTGATACCTTGTAAAGTTTTTTAAGCTAGGTTGCAGTGATTTAAAGAAAGCCAAATCATCTTCGTCCAGTTCCAACTGATCAGACTTCAAAAGATTTAGTAGTTGACCCTCGAACTCGTTTAGTTTCTTTTCAACTTTTCTTTTTCTTTGTCTTTTTTCTGATGTCACAGAGCCTACATCAATAGTGACATCAGAAGGGCTGGCGGCGATTTGCGTGTCATTGAGTGTTTCTGTCGCTTGTGAACTCAGATCGCGTGAAGTGCTGGGTTGCGAGAGCGACTCGTCAACATTAATAGAGTCACAGCTATCTAGGAATGTCAACATATCATAATATACATATTTTTTTTTACTGTCTGCTCCTGAACCGGAGAGTTTGTTTTTTTGATTTATTTTCGCCCTAGCATAAGCGTCACGAGCTGTACGCCAACGCTGTTGAATTTTTTGATCTGAAATTAAAGTTAAATTAATATTAGGATAATATATATATATAAAGTATTTATATAAGTATATATCATTTATTAAACATTTATACATGTCAGATTTTTAACATTACAGATACCTGGGCAGTGGCAATACTTTCACGGATATGTTCTTTACATATCAAATAGGAATTTCAACATTGAGTACAATTGTGAGGAGCGTATGTAATGCTATTTGGAATGTAATGTCTGAGGAATGTATACCGAAACCTAATCGTATTCAATGGGAAAATATTTCTGAAATATTCTTCAAAGAAGCGAACTTTCCAAATTGTATTGGTGCCATTGATGGGAAGCACGTAAGAGTAATACGGCCGCCTCACAGTGGATCTTTGTTTCATAACTATAAAAAGTATTTTTCGGTAGTATTGTTAGCTTTGTGTGACGCAAATTACAATTTCACATACATAAACATAGGTTCTTATGGGAAAGATTCAGATTCGTCCGTATTTAGAAACAGTCTTTTGTATTTGCAATTAGAAAACCAACTGCTGGATATACCCAGTCCAAAGCCGCTACCGATTATTACCCCCATTTCAAATGTAACTGACAGACCTGCCCTACCCTACGTCATAGTTGGAGATGAAGCTTTTGCATTATCTCAGCATATCATGCGTCCGTATGCCCGAAAGAATTTAACTTATAAAAAAAAAGTTTACAATTACAGAATAAGCAGAGCAAGGCGGTACATTGAATGTACTTTCGGTATACTATCGAATAAATTTCGTATATATCATACAGCCATGAATGTTAAGTTGGACCTAGTAAAATTAATTGTTAAGACAACATGTGTCTTACATAATTTTATAAGAAACAGAGACGGTTACGATGTTAACGATACATTTGCAATTACTGGATTTACTGATTACCGTCGTGAACAAGATACTACACAAAACAGATCTTCTTACAATACTAGAGATCAATTCGCAGAATATTTTATTAATGAAGGAAAAGTGACATGGCAAGACAGAAGCATTTTTTTAAGTTTATAATAAAACATTTTAAGTTTGTAATAAACACGTGGTTACTAACCTGTTCGTTTTTTTTCTTCCTCGTCCAATTCGTCGTAGGATTGTATTATTTCTTTTGATATTTCGAGCCACGCAGCAATACGTGCATCTCTATTTTTATATAGGTCATGCTTTTTATCCCATAAAATGGGTCTATGTTGTACTTCAATGATAACGCGTTCTGTATTTATGTTCATTACTGTAGACGCAATGCGTGCGCTCCGCGTGACACTAAAAACGAAACTGAGCGCAGTAGCCCGTGCGCATGCCGACGGTCGGAATGCGCACGGGCTCTGCGTATGCATCAGCGAACGCAACCGATGGATGTCGGGATGCAGACGGTACGCATGACAGTAAAAATACATAAGAAAACATAGGGAAGCAGACGTGCGCAGTGCGCTTGCGTATCAGATACGCATGACACTGAAAACGCTCTTACTCGTAATGTATACGTTTCATGTAAATACACGGCCGTGTCCGTGTCCACGGATATATATATATATATATATTTAAAATGTGTGTAATAAGAATTTAAATTCCAAAAGTTTTAAATTAAAACATTCTAATTTAAAGTTATCAAAAATTATATTTTTAATGTGGAATTGTTATTAAAACAAATGATTCAATATATAATTTGATAAAAAATAAATGCTCAACGAAAGAAAAAGTATAGTAAATTTCTATTCCACATGGTCATTGTCTAGTCTATTTTTTATAGTATGTTAATAGAATTTGAATTATTTGATAAATAAAATTGGTATAGTTGTTACATTTAATTTAAAAAAAAAAGTTATATTAAACCTGTCAGACGTATACTGTTTTGTATTGGATTTTTTACCTACGTATTCACTCGTAAAAATAGGACTATTGACACGATAACGAGTGCAAATTCGATTTGTAAGAAAAAGGGGCCCTAGTCAAAGTAACAATTTAAAACGATAACGAAGTTCGATAACAATAGAATGTATAAGATTGATATATGCCGTCGCTAAATCATGTGATACATCCCATACATTTTATTCTTTGCTTACTAGGGCCCCAGACGGGTAAAATACGAATGAAACATAGAAACACAAGTCAGTGACCAATAAATTTGGCAGACGCCTCTGTGTCTTCATTTTGTTGGATCGCTAACGTAAAATTCAAAACAATGATAAATTATTGTACATATTGAAAATTAATATACTCAAAAAGATATTAAAGTTTATATTTTAAACATAGATATATTAGCTAATAATATTATAGCATAAATCAATGCAAAGCCATCGCACGATTTGTTCAATGATTAGTTGGAGATTTTATTTCCTTTGTATAAAGGTCGACAAGCAGACTAACGATCTATTTGGTAGTTGGTGTTCAACTATTTAATAAAACGCGGTAGCTGGCTTGGAACAGACTAATTTTATTTTATATTTATTCATAGGACAACATTGCACAGGCTACAGAATTTTTTATTATTGTTATAGAACAATACCACCACTTAACAAAATAAACCAAAATTCACATAACAAATTATTTTAAATTTACTACACCTATTTTCTGCATGAATTTACTGTGTTTAATTTTACATAGGCTTTTAGTAAATACATCAGCTGGCATTTCTGAAGTTTTCAAGTAAACAATTTTAACTAACTTCTGTGCAACTGCCTCTCGTATAAAATGAAATCTCACATCAATGTGCTTAGTTCGTCTATGATACATACAATTTTCTGAAAGTTTCTGTGCACTTTGGTTATCATTATACAATACAATTGGCACATTACCTCTATTTATAAGTTCAAATAACAAATTTCTTAAGAAAATAGCCTCCTTACTAGCCTCACAGATAGCCATATATTCAGCTTCTGTGCTGGATAGGGCTACGGTCTGCTGTTTTCTACTCTCATGCGAAACCACACAACCTGAGAATACAAAACAATAACCAGTGTAAGATTTTCTATCAACACAATCAGAAGCCCAATCAGCATCTACAAAACCAATTAAATCTAGATTATTTTTAACATAAATTAATCCAAAAGATTTTGTTGCACTTAAATATTTCAAAACTCTTTTAGCATGCTTCCAATGTGTTTCTGTATTGCAATTATTAAATTGACTTAAATAACTAACTGAATAGGAAATATCAGGTCTTGTCAGAACGGAAAGATACATCAAACTACCTATAAGCTGTTGATATGGATAATTAGAATTTAGATTATTACTTTTATTCAGTTTTAGATTAGTCTCCATTGGAGTATCTACATTTTTACAATTTATCAAGTTAAATCTATTTAACAATTTTTCTATAAAATGTTCCTGAGAAATACAAATTTTATTTTTCTCTATTTTAACATCCATACCTAAGCAATGACTCAGTTGACCTAAGTCCTTTAATTTAAATTTATTACTCAACTGGCCTTTTAATTGTTCTACTTCTTCATTGCAATTAGAAAATATGAAAAAATCATCGACAAAGAGAGCTATAAATGTTTTAAAATTTCTGATTGATTTTACAAATAAACAAGGTTCATACACAGATTTCTTGTATCCTAACTCTTGTAAACAATCTTCAGCTCTTTTGTACCATGCCCTGGCTGACTGTTTCAGCCCATATATAGCTCTTTTTAATTTTAAAACTTTACCTTCATTTTTTATCTTTTGAAAATTTTGAGGTAATTCCATATGAACAGTTTCATCGAGATGACCATTTAAAAAGGCTGTAGTGACATCTAGATGGGTTATATTTAAATTTAAGTTAACGCTAATAGCAAACAATAATTTTAAGGTAGAGTATTTAAGAACAGGTGAAAAGGTTTCGTTGTAATCGATACCTTGTCTTTGGGTGAAGCCCTTTGCCACTAATCTTGCTCTGTATCTTACTGTTTTGTCACTATTTAACTTCTTTTTATAGACCCACTTGCACTGCACTACTTTAGCATCACTTGGTCTGTTCACTAGCTCCCAAGCTTGATTGTCATCGAACGATTTAAGCTCTTCCTCCATGGCTCCACACCATTCTTCTCGCTCTGCTCCTTTCATTACCTCTTCATATGTGAGAGCATCTTCACATATATCTGCACTATTGGTCACACATATATTACTGTACCCATACCTTTTTGGTGGCTTAATTGCACGCTTTTCTGATAGTTGTTTTTCAGTAAGCTCAAGACTCACCTCCTCATTTGACATGCAGTCGCAGAACTCATCAGAGTTCGAGGTACTTGTGGTATCATCTGGTACATATGTGGTATCTGCTGTAGATGCTGGGGATATTGAACCCAATATAGTTTCATCTGAATCTTCTTCCCCTGGAATGTTCACTGTCTTTTCTTCCACCACTGCTTGTGTCATGTCTGAGTTCCTTCTGTTCTCCATGATCACAACATCTCTGCTGGTAGTAATATTCTTTGTTACTGGGTTATATAACCTGTAACCCTTAGTGTTCTCTGGGTAGCCGAGAAAGATGTATTTTTCAGCCTTTCTGTCCCACTTAGTCCTCTTTATTTTTGGGACATGGACCATTGCGGGACTCCCAAACACGCGTACATGACTTAGATCTGGTTTTATTCCTGTCCAAAGCTCAAATGGTGTTTTTTGTAAACCCGAAACTACTGTTCTATTTCTTAAGTATACTGTAGTGTTGACTGCTTCGGCCCAAAACCTCGTGTTCAGGTTAGCATCATATAGAAGACATCGAGCTCTTTCTACTAGCGTTCTGTTCAGTCTCTCACACAAGCCATTCTGCTCCGGTGTGTAGGGGTTTGTTTTTTGATGTACAATACCCATTTTCTTCAAAAAACTATCAAATTCTAAGGAGCAAAATTCTCCACCATTGTCTGTTCTTAGTACCTTTACACTCTTCTCTGTCTGTTTCTCCACTAAAGCTTTAAATTCTTTAAAATACTTTAATGTTTCATTTTTCGACTTGAGGAAATAAACAAATGACATTCTGCTGTAATCGTCAACGAAAAGGAGAAAGTACTTTGATAAACCTATCGAGACTGTCTCCATGGGACCACATATGTCCGCATGCACCACTTCTAACACATTTTCACATCTGGAACCTCTGTGTGGGAAAGGAAATCTCGATAGTTTTCCTTCACAACATGTGATACACTGGAACTTATCAATTTCTGCCTTATCAGGGAAAGTGACACCCTCTACAGCGCCATTCTTCATAGAATTTAGATCTTTACTGTTTATATGGCCCAATCTTCTGTGCCATAAAAGACTTGTGTCTGCAACCGCTGCACCCGCTAATAAACAGTCTTGTTTGATTTGCAACTTATACACTCCATTCACCAAATGGGCTTTTGCGACCAATATATCTGAAGTATTATAAATTTTGCATATACCTTTTTCAAAGGTAACTGTATTTCCATTCTGAATCAACTCACTAACAGATAAAAGATTCGTGGTTAGGTCGGGAATGCATAACACATTTTTCACAGTAATCTTAAATTCTGAACCATCAACATCTGTCGTTATTTGCGTTCTTCCAGAGCATAACACTGGTACCTTCACTTTATTCGCCACTACTACGTCTTTTATTGGTGGGTTGTGGGATATGTTTGACAAACAACTTTGGTCGGCGATCATATGTGCGCTGGCTCCTGAATCTACATACCAGTCGGTTTTCTTATATATTGAATTTAAGAAAAATACACTAAATACAGCATTCTGTTTGTCTTTATAATTGTTGCACTGATTTTTGTAGTGTCCGACTTGTTTACATTTGTAACAGCGAATTGTTTTGACAGGTTTTGAAGTCTTTGACTTTGACAATCCTGCAGTACGTCCAATCTTTTTATTAGAACTGTGCTGCTGCCAAACTGTCGATAAAAATGCACTCTCACTCCCTGTACTGCCAACCTCTGCACACATGTCTAATAATTTTGACTTGATGACGTCTGTGCTCACGTTCATTCCCGAATGTTCTATGGCCATTATCATTGGGGCGAACTTTTCTGGCAATCCGGCTAATAATAGGCATCCTATCCACTCATCGTCTATTTGGAATCCTGTACCTCGGAGCTTCTGGGCTGTATCTACCATATGTGTTATATAGCTAGTCATAGATTCACTGTCTTCCAGCCTTATTGAGATAAGATGGCGTAACAAACTTATTCTTCTTTGGAATCCGGAATCATCAAAAAGCACTTTTAAACGCTTCCACACGTCTTGAACTGTTGTTTCATTCTTTATGTGCACATATAATGAGGGATCTATGGTCATTATCAATTTTGCTTTAGCCTTTTTTGCGTCGGCCTCGCCAATCGTAGCTGTAGCATTTTCATTTTTGATGTCCAATCCTTCTAATAAGAGAAAATTCTCGGCGGCAAACGCCCACTCATCATAGTTGTCACGACCCTTGAGTTTCGGTACGTTAACGATGTAACTTGCGGCCATTGTTCAAACAAAAAAAATTTCGATATCGAAAACACACTTTTTACGCTATGATGCCACAAAACAGTTTTATGTTATTAACTTATCAAGTCTTTTGAGCACACTCACGCCCTTTTTTCCCGCCAATAAAGTCTTTTTTAAAGTTTTTTCACTAAATATAGCACTGGGCGGCATAACCTAATAAAACGCGGTAGCTGGCTTGGAACAGACTAATTTTATTTTATATTTATTCATAGGACAACATTGCACAGGCTACAGAATTTTTTATTATTGTTATAGAACAATACTATTAACACAATCTACGTCATAGATGCTGCCCGACTTAGTAAGGCAAAGGATAGGGGTGGGTGCAGCTCCCTCCGGGCTTGCAACTTGAGGTCTATTTGCTAGTGAGTGCTAGTAAGTACCAGGCTGGCGCAACTCAAAGGAAAGAAAATGATCTATAAAACGCATGGAATTTGTAAAGCCGGAATAACCCGACTAAGTCGAGGCGATTGCGAAACCCATTAAGTTATTAAAGACATCACCGATTCTCTAATTTGGCCGTATTACGTCAAAACCACAAACAACCATCGGCGCCATATTGATGTGTTGCAATATGGCGTCTTTCATTTCAACTGTCTTTGTTTGTTTGTTGTTTATTTTCGGATTTTTCGGCAAGCAGAGTATTGATTTTTATAAAACTTGCCAAAATTTTAGTGTTTAAATACTCTTTCTTCGTAGTGTTATATTTGGTGTATCGTGTTTAGTGTTCTAGATGCCGAAAGTAACCTGCGAAATATGTGGCCTAAGAACGAGTCGCATTGATAATAAAAAACGAATATTTTTGGCCCAATTCCCGCTGGATGAAGATAGATTAGTACATATTATATCTTGCTGCTGTTCTAAAACTATGTATAATATAGTTTATTGGGAGTTTAGTTCAAATTTTCGAATAAAATTGGGTTGCATATGTATTGCATGTAAACAATAGTGCAGTGCCATTTTTTATCGACAATCGGCAAAAATTTCCTTTTTATTTTATTGCACTGTATGATTAAGAGATACATACATACACCCCAATGTACCATTTGGTTTGTTTTGGTTTTATTTTGCCTTTATTTTTTTATTTATATATTTAACTAAAAATACCATTTATTATTCTTTTACTTTTTAGGTGCAGGCAAGACTGAAAAGAAAAAAAAAAACAGCTGTACAAACAATAAATGAAATGCTGTTCCATGTATCGGAATAACTGCCAATCCATTGAACGATAAAGTTTTCAGTGAATTTAAGCTCCATATTGCTAAAAATCCTGTATAAACAACAAATGAAATGCTGTTCCATGTATAGGGCCAATCCATTGAATTACGTTATGAAATTATTATTACGTTATACATGACATAATCCAATTTTTATGTGTGTTACAGAACCTTCAACGTCGACCTTGGATACTGCCGTAATTAACTTAAAAATAAATAGATCCTGCAGTCCTCAAAGATTTTATGTGAAGTTACTCTTGTGGCTAGGGAGCTGGGTGCCAAAATTTCTATATGATTTGTTCGTGTTAGGATGATTGTACCATAAAAAAAAACATTAAGGACCGCGTCTGCCACCATGACAGCCCTGCGTTGTCAATTGACAGCACTGAAAATGTAAAAAAAACTGTGTTAAATCATTTCTTCGTCTGCTTCTTGGATTGATGGTCAGAATCATCCTCAAAACGATAAACATCGAAGAGGCAGACGTGCAGGGCTCTGTTTTATTAAGGGACGTAGTTGCAAAAATGTAAGCGCTGTAACTCAAAAACGTTTTGATTTGTTTGACATAAACTTTCATACCTATCAATATGAACGACGAACAAATCAAATACCAAAATGGCACCAACTCTGTAACCATTGTTTTTTTTATTCACTACTTCTCTGCTACTCCGTCAGTCGGCGATAACCGTAAACTGTATGATAGTAATAAAGCAATGATTGTAATTATTTGATTTTTTATTTGTCAATAAATAATATTTAAAATTATGTAAGGCCTTTTTTTGGGATTTTCATTAAACCATAGACTACAGAGTCAATTATACTATCGACCTCATTTATCGTAACAATAGCACATCCTTATTTTTTTGTTCGTTATGTTGGCAGCATCGTACTTGTTAATTTTGGTTAGGTTGATACTGGAGCAGTCCATGTTTGTCATAGAAAAGTGGATTTCATTTTCATTGTATGGGAGTCCCGTCTCTTAAAACGCAGTGATTATATACTCTTTGGTAAGTACAGTCGCGTCTATAAACACGAATAATCTTGTGGAATATATCAGTGCGGTGTGACTGTGTAGGACAAAAGTAAATAAGAATGGCTCTGATGGCATCAATCACTCGTTCACTGAAACACAGCAATGCATAAATTTTGTAATTTCACAGAGGTTTTCTGTGTAATAGGGTCGTGACTTCAACCAGACAGACTGCCCAAGTCATGATTGCGGAATGCAGAATTACAAAATTATGTAGTAGATTTACTGTCACTTTTTTATATTATTAAGGGTGGCAGACACGCTAAAGGTCCACTTGATGATAGGTGGCTGCCGTCGCCTGTGCAGCAGTCTGCAGCAATTTGTTTAGGGCACGCTTGAACAAGCCCATGTGGCTAGATGGAAACACCTCAGAAGTTAGGATCAAGGTAGACATTGTTCTGAAGTTCTCGCGTCCCCGCGATAGAATCTACTCCTCCGGACTGTGCGCAGGAGCGCCTTGTACAAGTAATGATGATGAACTCCGCATCAATAGCACGCAGTACGGTGATAAAATCTTAAATTTGGCATAAATTGGAAGAACGCATCGGAGCATTCACTATTCTACAGCCGGTAGAACAAACAAAGAGAGTCTACATCTTTGCTGTTCTTCTAATCTTTGCTGTGTGAGCAGGTCGTCAACAATTCGAACAATTCCACGTTAAAAGGTGTTAAATGGTTAATGGATCTAGCTGGTACTCACGCCAGTCCAGAGGTGAGAGCAATACTCCATGCTTGTAGAAGATATAACAATAAATTTCCTTTTAAACTTAATAACCATGACAAATGTTTTTATATGCCATCTATCATGAATTTTAAATTATTAAGTTTCTAATTTGAATAAAATAAATTTCTTGAATCGTTTTTTTTTTTAATTAACGAATGGGGTAATTCAAAGCATAATATCAAGATAATAAATATGTGAGGACAAATGTGAGTTACAAAACAAAAAGATCTAACGATCATTAGTCATAGAATTAGCGAGGTCGGCAGAAAAATCAGGGTCGACAGCGCACTTTGTGTTTTTTTCCTTAGGCGATGTCAACCATGTCAACCATCTTACATCAACGTGACACGACGTTGTTACATCAAACAACGTCGTGTCACGTTGTTTGGCGCCAATGAACTCCTAAACTACTGAACCGATTTTGATAAAACTTCGTAACTATGTGTAATTTGGTCCAACTTAAAAGATAGGATAGTTTTTATTTTGAACCCGGGCGAAGCCAGGAGCCGGTTGCTAGTATATCTTTACATAGTATAATTTGAAAAAAAATTTCTGGGCAAATCCGGGAGCGGGGTCAGTTGTGAATATTATATAAAAACAATGGAGCGTAAAATATTTTTACTGCTATTTTAGGTTAGCCACATCCAAGTAAAAAAAAATCCACGTAAAAGAACTTAATTTAAGAAAAGTTAGTAGCTAAATATACTTTTGAAAATAGAATTCATTAGGGTAGAAAATAATTATCAAAAAGTAAATCCTCATATAATATGAGTTTACTAATGTATTTCACCTATTAAAATTATTAATTAAAACATATTAACTCAATGAAAAAAAAATCTATTACGTACATGATACTTAAAAAAAATTGCAAATATAGTTCAACTTAAAAATTAGATAATATTTATTTTGAAGAAATATATACGAGTATTACTTACTTTATTCAAAGTTTATTTGAACATTTCACTTCAACTGCACGTGACTTCCATGACTTAATAATTTATAAACTAACAATAAGCTTACTAGACACTTAACTTACACTTATACAACAAGTATCTTATTAACTGTTTTCTTTCATAACTATGTAATACTTATTAAAACTTAACTTTTCTTATAAAACTTCACACAAGTTCTATTTACAAAATAAAGAGATAAAAATCTTTGAGAAACTTTCACTTTTCACAGACATGGTTTGACTTTCATCTAATATGACTTTGCCGTTTTAACGGACAAGTGTCAAAGTACTTTCAGTAGGTTCTGAGCTTGCGATAAACGCGAAAGCTTACACGAGACTGGGCTTTTGAGTTTTTGAATTAACCCCACTGTACGCATGCGCGGAAACAATTCACCTATTTAATTCTCCCAACTTTCGCATAACTTATTCTCCGAATTTCAGCATTGCTGACACATCGAATTCAAAATATATCTTTCTTATCAATTTATAAGTTTTGACCGAAATATTTAGTATGCATTTGTATGAATTTAAAATACTGCAGATAAGAAAAATGGGCGAAACTTTTTTGACCAAATGGAATCAAGCGCTTATCACACTTTACAATTTTAAGGATTCCAATTTAGGAACCTAAGTAGTGAACTAGTGATCACACTACACTAAATTGATTTCTAATTCGAAGACATAGAATTGAAAATAGATAAAATCAAATTTGGATCCAATCTATATATAAAAGGCACCCGTAGATACAATCATTGAGTGGGTTGCCACCCTTATTAATATAAAAAAATAGTGAGTATTTTTAATTCTAACATATTCCGAAGCTTGCATGTAGTTTCAGACATTCAAAAAGAGAAATTTTATGTTCCAATTTTGAAATAAAATATTTTGAATTTTGAAATTTTGAATTTTGAATTAAAATGTTTCAAGCAGGTGACGATGAAATCGAGGTGAAATGTGTGGCTAGATTATAGTCTTTGAAAAATTTATTGGATTGGGGTCACTGTAGTTCATGACGTTGATGGTATTTTGAAAGCTGATGACTTGAGGTCTCGGAAAAACTATTATTAGGTTATTAACACGTTGGCAGCGGCACAATTTTTTTATTTTTTCCATTCCTGCGGTACGGGACGTTTAAAACCTCGTATGAAAACTATCATAATGACGGTACGAGGCTTATTAGACCTCTTAACGTTTAAGAAACTAAAACTTTTTTTTTTGTTAAATCTTAAATAAAATATATGAATTTTTGGTATACTATTATTAATTATGAATTGATTGACCTAATCCTTAAAGCGTACATCCGAGGGTTGGTGTATTTAGAATCTGTAGGTAAAAGAAAATGAGGGGTCTTATGAACCTCGTACCGTACTCAGAAAGGGAAGTTTTACATAGATTTTAGTGATGGGAAACAAAAATATCGGTAATTGTTTTTTAATTTATTTTTATTTTACTTATTATAAATGTTTCTCATTAAAACAATTTAAACATAAAAATTTTTGACATGCAACACATTGTGTTACAATTTTTTTAACTTTTTTGTCCGCCTCACGGCTTGACAATTTATTACGCAATTTGGCGTAACAGCCAGCACATTTTCCCCTCATAGAACATCTTCTGAGATGATGTCTTTGATTATTTGAAGCCGTTTCTAAAAAGATAAAAATTATTATCACTGGGTACATTGTATCAAACAAAGTTTGATTTCTGTCTGCCTGAGCGCGATAAACTCAAAAAGTACCAAACTGATTTTCATACGGCTTTCACCAAAAATGGGGTGATTCAAGAGTAAGATTTATGTGTATAATTAATTAATTTTATTGAAGGCCCCGACGACAAAATTAGCTTAAAGGAATAAGTATTTATATTTTTAAGGATAAAATAATATTTTGAGTGTGTCCTTCAAACTGAGAGATGAGAGCGGAAGTATATTAAAATATTACCTGTATCCATATCCGAGTTTGTTTTTGTAAAAGCTTCAATCAGTTGCTCCACAAATTGCCTTTTTGTTATTTTATTTCTTTCATTATTAATTGAATTATGCACAATCCAGGCATTAACAAGAGCCGCACCAAATAATAATTCCATTGCCACTTTCCTCCACCACTTAATACCTTTCTTTAAAGTTGTATAATATGATGACATTTGGTCACTGAAATCTATTCCTTTTTTTGATCTGTTGTACATGAGAACACAACCTGGTTTTTTAATACATTCATCAGTACCTCTTTTCTTTTTTCCTGTATCTATTAGTTTATCATTGTGATTTTTGCAAGTAGTTAGCATTAAAACTTTTCTTTTATCCACCCATTTCAATACTTTAACTCCCTTTTCGTTCATTTTGCCAATAATCTGACCCTTTCGTAATTTTGATGTAGTAACTATCTGTGGCAAATGTTTTCTCCTTATATTCAAAGTACCACATATGAAGGTTTTCTGTGACAAGAGTTTTTCTGCTAGATCTACCGAAGTATAGTAATTATCTACTATAACAATTCTTCCCTCTTCTGTTAGATTTCTCATCAATCGTAAGACCACATTTTGACTGTGATTGAGTTCTTTTTGTTGACCTTTTTTGCCTGTATAAAACTCTAGTTGGTAGGTATATCCTTCGGGAGTGCAAAGCTTATATAGTTTAACGCCATATCGGTGAGATTTATTTTTAATATATTGGCGAAAACCTAATCGTCCTCTCCATGGTATCATTGTCTCATCAATGACTGCATATTTTCCTGGCGTTAATACACGCTGGAAATTTTCAGTGATCATAGTTAACATATCTCTGATTTTATGTAGTTTGTCAATCTTATGATCATTGGAGACATCACTGACATGCCAGCATTTCAAAAGCAGTAAAAATCTGTCCCTCGGAATTACCGAAATAATAAACTCATTTCTGTATAATTTGTTTTTGCTCCAATATAAATTTATATAAGGAACTTTACATAAACCCATTGCCATTAAAACTGCTAGAAACGTTTTCATTTCCTTAAAACTGGTGTCAGTCCACTGATGCATGCGGGATTTAAATTTCATATTTTGTTGAGTTGCTTGTATGTAATTTCGTGCATAATTGTTTGTCTCAAACACCATTTTGTTAATCATCTCGTCTGTTACAAATAAGTTATATATATCTTCAGGTGATGTTACAGACGGGGGTATGTTTATTATATTTTGTCCTACAAATTCATCAAAACTCACAGGACTTTCTGAAATGTCCTTCCACTCATGTTCATTGTCATTGTTGGTTTGGTGGCCAGGCAATATTTCTGTGTCTTCATTTTCATCTTCTGTGAATAACTCTTTTTCTGATGGAGTGCAAGCGTCTAATGAAAAATTATCATCAGATCTCTCCGAATCACTTGACTCATCACACTCATTTGAAGGACAGTAATCATTATCACTACCCTTATCACTAACATCTTTGATACTGTCAGAATAATTTAAATCAGGTGATTTTGAAATTTCCTGCAATTTATTACCATTTGTTTTGTCTATATTTATGCCCTCCACCTTAGAACTATCATTCTCAATCTTATCATAGTCAACGAAATCAGAAGATTTTAAAACAGTTGCCAGTTTATCACCCCTATTTTCTCTTTTTCGATCGATGTCCTTCGTGGTATGTTCAACACTGACAGTGACTTCTATGCGATTATTGTTATTACAGGACAAATTAGGGTCTTCTGACTTTGTGAGTGCACGTTTTGATGTAAGATTTTGTCTTTTTTCATTTTGTTTTGGAGTTTGGAGTAGTTCTTTTATTTTGTCCTTAGTGAGCGATATATCGCAATTCAGTAAATTGGAGCATGAAATATCTGACAGAGAACCAGCTCTGCTCTCTAGACCCAAATGAGGAAAGCCCAGTGAAGGGGAGTATTGAGGGGAATTGGGAGTAAGTGGTTGCCTTGGGGTACAGGAAGAGGAAAGGACTACATTCTGTAGTACTTGACATGATTTTCTCGTACTAGGACTAACATAAATTATTTCTTTGGATGGTTTGCTTTTACAAGGGTTCATTGGATTATTTTTAACAGAATTAAATTCTGTTTTTGTAATAATGATAGACTTCGCATCTTTATTCACGACACGTTTTGGTTTGTCTGTTTGTTCTTCTTTTTCAAAAGTATATTTTAAAGGAAAAATATCTTCGTCACTGGAGTTTTCAATGGTAGAGTATATGGGCAAAGCAAGCTGGCCATGCTTAGTGGCTTCAGATTTTATTACAATAGGATCAACACCTTTAAAACGTTTTATCGAGAAAACCTCTTCATCACTGGAGTCTTCCATGTAAGATTTAATATTAAAAGCATGCTTGGAATTACTTTGTGATGGATTCTGAAAAAAAAAAAAAAACAATGATACACTTACAATTTTTTTATCGTTTAGATTGGAAATTACCTGTGCTTATAGATAACAGGCCATAGAGCTACCAGTGATCGTTTACTGAGTGTACCGATCAAAACGAAGCATAATCAAGTTCGGAGACTTGATTTGAAAATTCCTTCGGTCTTATTAATAAAAATGTGTTAATCCAAAGTTAAATCCAATTTAGTCTTAGGCCCGTAATATCAATTGTAATTCAACATACAAAACAAACGTCAACTAAAATTAAATCGAAATGTCAAACAAATAGGTTAGTCCATGATTTAGTCTATCGTTAAACCTGGGCACGCAAGGTACTAAGTTTTAGTCCGAGACTAAACAGAAATTAGCGTAGTCCTTCCCTAATCCTTGTTTATTAATACCGATTTTACTAGTACTCCGTTAGACCTTTTACTAAAGTTAATCCTAAGTTAGTCCATGTTTATTAATAATACTGCTTAGATTTACAAGGTGTCCAGTATATAAACCAACTAGAAGATGCCTGCAGCTACGCCCGCAAAATATTTTGTCCACTTTACTACGAAACGAAAGGTATGGTTGTGGTTCCCGTGCACACCTTCCGGCTTCATAATCAGGTCAGCTCCCAGGTACCATATTATGCACAATCATCATTTATACCTTCAAACGATTATAACATGCCCAAACAAGCCATTCCATCATCATATCAGCTTAAGGATGCTATATTATGCACAATCGTTAACTACACCTTCAGACCTGCATTCGCCATTGTTATAAAATTGGTGCAGATTTTAACATGAAATTAGATACCGTGTAATATCGTGTATTTCTTGAATTTTTGAGGTGGAACAGCCAGAGAAAGTACCTTAACCAAAAAAAAAATCGTTTCAGTGTCGCTAAACCGGTTAAACTAAATGCTCTTGGTGTCCGATCTCAATAATCCACCCTCAATAAATTAATAATATTGTATTGCAGTGCATTGGTTAGTGATTCTTGCATAAAGCTTTTTACAGAAAACCCCCAAAAAATATTTAAAGCATAGTATTATTATAAAACCACTCCAACCAATAATATTCACTTACTCACAATCCAGCAAATACTTGAAGTAATCCTTTACGTTAGCTAAAAATAGAACAATGATTAGGTATTAAAATCGTTACAAGTATCGTAAAAATACAAAAGTGAAAAGTTTATCTGTATATTCAAAGAATCGGAGAATCAAAAATTTTACATAACACGTAGGTCCATTCGGATTCCTGCATTTGTCAATGTTACAAATATACAACACAAAACATAATATAAAGAAATTACAGCAAAATCATAAACCTATTCTAGTTAGTGTCGAATTTATATCAAGAGGTTATTTAGGCTAAATTTTTGATTTATTTTAATTTATTAAGATTGTTTTTTTAAAATTTTCTTTTTATTTATTTTTTAATAGCTAAGGCGTTTTATGTCAAAATACCTGATATTTATAACAATAAAAAGAAACGTAATAAACATTTACTCAGAACAGTAGTCGTAGAAATATTTATTGACGACTTACCTGTAATTCTAGACTTATCACCTCATTTTCTTCGGTGTCCAATACAATTTTTTTTCGACAACGTCTCGCCATTATTATTCGAAAATTTAACACACGTGTTCTTCTGGCCGGCGCATGCACAATGCACAACACTGGTCGCGCGCGACTGCCGCTGTGTGCGGTACGAGGTCGGCGGGGTACGAGGTCTTCTAAGCCCCTATTCGCACTGCGATAAAATTTTATTTCTTCAGTGCGGTACGTGGTCAAAATGACCACGTATTAAAGTAGGTACACCACTGCATTCTGTTTTCAATAGGGATCATATATATATATTTATCTCTTTCCTACAATAAATCAAATAAATGTTACGGCCTCCGCACGACAGAGAAGTCTATGTTTTTCTTAGCCGCACCGCAAGGGAGACACATACGAGGCGTACTAGACCTCGGTCCGCATTGAACGTGTTAAAAGATCGTAAAGTTATTTTTACATAACATTTCATTTTTACTGCCTTTATTATACCGTTTTCGCCTTGTCGTATAATATTTTTTTGCATTCTCATATAAAATAACTTAATATAATGGCTGCAATAAATGATTTGTATGAAAATAGTTTTGCAAACTCAAGGTGAATGCTATGACTACTAATAATTACCTATTTATTAAAATATGATTCTCATTGCTTATTCCATTTTTATGATATCTCCTAATTCGAGCCATTCGTAAATGTATTGTGTGGAAGTTGATTATATAAACAAAATAAAAATCAATAAAAATTAATTACAATAGAATACGATACAATTTCTGTCTCGTGTTATGACTAGATATTAAGTTATCATCTTTGTGACTTACGTAGTACCTCGCGTCATTATCTAACATTATAAGGTGATGATGGCACAATAATGAACTTCCTGTACTTAGCAGTGTGATTTATTTTTATTTTAGCTTCCTTTTTATGTCAACGTCTTAATAAATTACTAAGTTATCAAAAAAATCGTACTTAATTTACCTCTATTGGTTATTGGCAGTGTCTTAAAGGAAGTTGTATTAATTAATTTTAAAAAGAGCCTTACTACAAGATGTTAAGTATGTAACTTTTTGGAACAACTTATCTCTATGATAGAAAAGTAGAAGGTTGTGAAAATATTTGAATCATTTCATATTTGTTGAACAATTAAATGTAGTGTTGAACAAAATATAAAAACTTGACCCAGAGATAAATTACTACTCACATCCCTTATTCATTCGCTTAATCACAACACATGGTGTTTCTTAATGGTAGGCTTCTGAAAAAATATTTCGTACATGTTACTTAACGCTTGCCATGTAATTATTAAAATTTGTTAAAATCTAACTAATTACTTGTCAGTGAAAGCTGATGTTAGTCTTGTATTTCAGTTCCATGGAACTACTGGGAGAAAAAAATCACATTGGCCATGGTCGAATTTCGACCATTAAATAAAGCTACTCCGTATAGCGTGAATCATCACAGCTAATATTTGTTAAATTAAATAGCTTTACTAACAAGTTAAGTATAAGTAACAAGTAATAATGGCAAAGTTTAGACCCGACTTGGCAATATTTTAGAAATTAACTTAATATAAATTTCACCTGTGGGGTCAAGACACCCAAATAAAACTGCATCGCCGAATTGTCCAAATTGTTGACGAGCCATTGCTCACACAACGCTTAGAACCCCTTACTTTGAGAAAGGATGTAGCCTCTCTTTGTGTGTTTTACCGGCTGTACAATCGTGAGCGCTCCGATGAGTTTTTCCAATTAATTCCTACCCGGAGTATTTTATCAATAAATGCGGAGTTCTTCTTTTATGTTAAGGTCTACCATTTGATAGGTCTGACGGTCCACTTGATGGTAGCTGGCTACTATAGAAGGATTAAGAATAAGGGATAGAGGAAATGGGATCTGGCATGAGATCTCCTCTGGCGCGGTTCCCGCGCGATTCTGAAACCGCATAGTTCCCGCCGTGTCTGAACAATCGCCGGCGTCTGGACACAACACAATTTTGAGGTTTCAAATCGCAGACGCACGCGCGGTGCCCGTGTGTCTGAACGAGCCCTAACTCACTCAACGAAACACAATAGCTAATATGCTGTTTCTTCACGGTGGTCTTCTGTAAGAAAGTGGTTACTGCTTTACTTATATAATGTGCGTATAGTCCGGATGAATAGATACTTTATCCAGCAGACGCGCGAACCTTAGAACAATCTCTTTTTTGAGGCGTTTGCGCCTATCTACAATATAGGCTTCTTCAAGAGAGCAGTATACAAATCCCAACAGGGTGGGTAACGCACTTTTTTTTTTTTTTTTGACGCGGGGGAATCAGCAACCCTGATTCGACTGCCAGCAATGGGGCGCTGGCAGGATATGTGGGATTTCTACCCACTAAAACCCCGCGGTGTTCCTTTACCACGCGCGCGTGGGACGGGAGAGAGGTGTCAGCGCGAGCATTTCGTCCTGCTCTCCTGTCAGCGTTCGCCCGATCGGGCGCCTCCTTGATATCATCGGAAGGAGGGAGGATGGTAGAGTCCCTCCTCCCCGGATGGCTTGGTGTGTGGGAAGACGTGCCGGAACACGGACACGTCTTTCACCGGAGCCGGCTTAGTAGGTGAACGGATCCCCATATCCGCTCACCCTCCGGCCGATCACGGGGGCGCTTGGAGTCGGCCGTACAGCCTCCTCCGCCTCCCGGGTCGTTTGCGACGGATGTCGCTAGCGAGGGCGGCATCCTCCCTCGCCCGCTCCGCCGCCTCCTTCAGCGAGAGGACTTCCTCGCTGAAGGAGATCATGGCCTGCCAGGCCTCTTCGCTGCTGACCATGGACAGAACCACGGCCGGCAGCGAAAAGTCTCCTCCTACAAAGGGCGTTAGGTAGCCCCGTTGCCGGTCCCATGCCGGGCATTCTGCCAGCGTATGCTGCGCGGTATCCTCCGGGCCACCGCAGTGGTGGCAAGAGGGTGTCGGCTCTCTTCTAGCAATGTTGCACAGATATCTGCCGAAGCAGCCATGCCCTGACAGAATCTGTGCAAGCCTGAATGTGATCACACCCTTCCTGCGTTTGCACCACTGCTCCAGGACTGGAGCGATGGCCCGGATAGTGTGAGTGCCGGCGGTAGGCTCGGCGAGCCTCTCGGCCCACCGCGCCAGTGCAACTCTCTGCGCCGTGCGGCGCACTTCCTCCAGCAGGGGACCAGCAACGCCCCGAGTGTGAGCTGCCGCTCGACTTTCGTAGACCGAGGACAGAACCTCGGCCTCCAGGTCCCACAGGGGGGTACCTGCCATCACGCACGCGGCATCGCACAATATGGTGCGGTATCCGCGTATCACCCTGGTCGCCATCACTCGCTGAGATCTTCTCAGGAGCGTGACATTGTGGCGATTCAGGGCGTCCGCCCACACAGGCGCGCCGTAGAGCGCCATGGAGCGCACCACCCCCGTGTAAAGACGGCGGCAGCCGACACTCGGTCCGCCCAGATTTGGGAGGAGGCTACCCAACGCCGAGGTGGCCCCGATCAACTTTGGGCTCAACCGCCGGAAATGCTCATGGAATCGCCACCTGGAGTCCAAGGTGAGCCCCAGGTAGCGCATGTGCACTCCGACGGCGACGTCCACGTTTCCCACTTTAATGTGGGCTTGTTGCGGTGGACCCTTCCGGGGGCCATGGAAAAGCATGGCCTCGGATTTTTCGGGTGCCACCCGCAAGCCCAACACCTCAATACGCTTGGCCACGAGAGCGACGCTCACCGTGGCCAAGCATGTGGGTAACGCACCTGCACCAAGTAAGTCCCTCTGGTGTATCCTGTGTCCTTAGACGTCGGTAGCCGCCTGCCAATAAGTGGATCGTCAACCTGCCTGCCAGCACTCTTTATAATATATAAAAACTTTTTGTAAAAAACTGTTCATATCCACTAGTAGGATACTCTCTGCTCCTCAATCATAAACTGGGAAGCCGACTTCCAATATAAATCTATTTCCAATAGAATAGAATTGAATATTACTCTATATTAAAACATATGGATTGTGATCTCATTGTTTGTAAAAGATCAGGCAGGTACATCGTGACAAGAGCGCAGGTGTTTTCTTGTACGCATTTGTACAAACAGCAACACGTTACTATATATATACACTTCAGAAATTCGAATTACTGTATGTGTGCGTCTACGAGTATAAATTGGCCGCTATTCAAAGGAGTTTTGAAACAGTATTTTTTCTTTTATGTTTTATCCACGTCATTATTGACATTAAATTACGTCATTATTGAATTCGTGCATAGTAATAAAATTCATGTTTGAAGAGAGAACGAGAATATTGGCTCTCAGTGAGATTGGAATGCCTGATACAAACTGATTTTTTTTTCACCTTTTCTGCATTTTATTGTCAACCATAATTTCATAGACATTGAAATTTTGGACTAGTAGTAGTAGCAAATCCATACTATTCATACTAATATAATAGATGTAAAAGTAACTCTGTCTGTCTGTCTGTTACCTTTTCACGCCTTAACTACTGAACCGATCATCATGAAATTTTGCATACACGTTCTCAGGGATTCAAGAAAGGACATGGGGTGTCTTTCATTCAGGAAAAAAAGTACTGTTTCCAAGGGATCATCTAAAATAAAATATAAAAAAAACTAACGCCTGGCCAAAGTGTTATAGCAACAAGAGGTCAAGCGTTATATTGCTTATATATTTTTTTATTTTCAACCCACACGAAGTTGCGGATAGCGGCTACTCCGGCTAGTTTTATAAATGTAAAAGTACCTTTTCAAGGCGTGAGCTACTCAACCGATCAACATGAAATTTTGCATACACGTTGTCGGGGATAATACAGGAAAGGACATAAGGTACCTTTAAAAAATCCAGAAAAAAATACTGTTCCCGAGGGGATCATCTAAAATAAATAATCTATAAACTCAATTAAGTTTCTACCGTACACCTGAGTTTTCTACAATAACAGAAATTGTAGAAATATTCAGAATTAGTGCTACAAACAAAAGAAGGTAGTATATATTTGTAGGTAGATAGAAATTTATACAACGTTTTAAATACAACGAACCTGCTTGTCCTACTCTTACATGCTGCTTGCTAACTTATATAAGTGCATCTACAGATACACTTTCTACAGGATGTTTTAATTTAATTAATCTTTATTTTATTAAATTTATAAATAAAGTATAAATTAGGTATGATATTTTTAATTTAATATCTTCTTTTTAGGTAAGTTGTTACACCAGTTTAGAATGTTCCATCTGATTCCACTGTCATTAAGTCTGTCTAATAGAATATTATGTTTTAAGGTATCAAATGCCTTACTATAGTCCACAAATATAACCATCACATGTTTTTTAGCATTTAATGGTTCATATATTTTAGTTGTGAATTTAGTCAGTAATTGTGTGGTATTTTTGTGTTGCTGGAAGCCTTACTGTATTAGCTAGTATGTTATTTGTTTTGTAAGAATTATGTTTTTCATTACATAATATATTTCTCGGCTATTTATAATATATTTCACAGACAGTACTGTAATTCGACGGTAATTGTCGTAATCTGTATGCTTTCCTTTTTTGTATAGGAAGTAGGGTATATACCTTTTACCACATTTTTATTTATAAGTTTAGCTACAATATTGCTAATTTTTAACGTCAACAGCTCTAACACCGTCTATACTGGGTGATTTGTTGGTGTTAATACTTTTGATTACATTTTCAATATTTTTTGCTGTAGCCAGTCTAAATAGCACTGAGACATTAGAAGGATTAGAATATATTAATTTATTTAATAAAGGTGTTGCGCAGTTTGACATTATAGCTGTCTTATTATTTTTAAAATTTAAAAAAACTAGCTATATCTAAGTCATTTAGGCCTTTATTGCCGAATGGATTTGTGATGACATTACCTGCAGATGCTTTTATTTGGCCTGTTAATTCGTTCAATATGTTCCATAATTATTTTGGATTTTGTTTGTTTTCTAGTATAGTAACTTTTAGTGTTTTGTTTTTGAATTAATTTATTCGTATAATTTCTTATTGTATTGTATTCTCTTTTTAGTTGCATGTTAGTGGCATCATTAATCCATGTAATAATTATTGTTGGGCTATGATCTGCCAGTGTGGTTCCAATGGCCGCTGTGTATAATAGTCCAGTCAAATTACGGCTCAAAATGGGTTTATTAAACATAAAATTATGTAGTCTGGGGTTTATTAGGGATCGATAGGGGGGTGCATTCTGAACATAAATTCCAATTTGAGGGGTTCTCCGAAGGTCAGCTGTACCTCATTTCGCTAAAAACGCGTTTAATTCGATATCTCGAAAACGGTGTTAGGCTAGTGTTAGGCAAAAAATTGTAGACATTTTCCCTTCTAAATTAAATTTACTAACTTTTTTATTTGAAACTTTTTTTGTAGCATCAATATTTTTCAAAAAATTTTTTGTAGCATCAATACTTTTAAAATCACCCTTTATATTTTAAGAATCAGTTTTCTTTTTCAATACTGAAAGAAATTTTTTTTTATCGAGTCCTTAAAAAAATTGATGGAACACCCAGTATGCACTAGAGCAGGGATTCCCAAAGTGGTCGATATCGACCCCTTGGGGTCGATATCGGTTTCCTAGGGGTCGACATAAACGAAAAGTGATTTTGGGGGTCGACGAGGTCTAAAAATCGACCCCTATTATATTAACACAAGTTCTTATTTAAAACTTTCAAGATAGGTAAGTAGGTAGTTACTGTATTGTTTATGTTGTGTTACGTGTACTAAGAATAATTAATATTTTTGTAGGAAATAATGTTCCAGGAATGTAAAGTTTCAAGTTCGTACAAGATGAAAAACTCGGCAAGTCTATGTGGACAAGTTTGTGCAAGATTGAGTTGGAGCGTACGTCTTTCAGCGGCGTTTTGACTTGCTCTCTATTTGACGATAAAGTGCTTATCACACTATTCAATTTGAACGATTCCTATTTAGGAATCTAAGTAGTGAGCTCGTGATCACACTACGCTAAATTGATTTCTAAATCGAAGATATAGAGTTGAAAATGGATAAACTCTTAATTGAATCCAATCTGTTCTAACTGCGATCACACCTTCCGATTTCCTAAATTGGAATCGTTCAAATTGAATAGTGTGATAGCGGCTTTACGCGAATTAAGACGAACGAATTCATGATCAAGTCCAAACATGTTCCTGATATTTTACTATTTAACGAGCTTGCATTTAGGTTGAAAGTTCATTTGCGTTTTGAAATTCGTTGGAGCTTGAACGATAAAAACTCATATAGCTAAGTACTCATTTATTTCAAGAGATTACAAACTTATTACAAAGCTAAATTAAGTGAAGTAAAGTGACTGAAAAAGTGTTAAACACAACATACAACATATTTTAAATAGGTATGTATAATTGTATTTGTAAAAATTACTAACACTTAAGTCTTTGGTTTTCGTTCTTATTCTACCTAATTACCTAATACGAAGTTTCTATACCTAATTACCTACTGTAGTTACTTCCCAATATAGGTATCAAAGTTTATCAAAGAGTAAGTCAGTAATACTTAACAAGAATCCATTAACTGAGTGTGATAAAAATAAGATAGTGTGCAAATTTAACAGTTTATTATTGTTTTTTATTTAGGTTCCTTATTTTTTTGTTTGCAGAATTACTGAAAGTTTTATGATGGCGGACACGAAAAAAAAATGCAGACAATACAGTTTGGACTACTTGAAGTTCGGATTTATTGCATCTCCATCAAATCAACACTTCCCGATGTGTCTCATATGTGAAAAAGTATTTAGTAACGATGCCATGAAGCCTTCAAAAATGGATGACCACTTATCAAGAGTACATGCTAACAAAAAAAGTAAGCCCTTGTCATATTTTCAAGCACTGAAAGAAAAACTAGACAAAAGGCCATCCATAGGATCGATGTTTGCGTCATCATCTATTCGAGACAATGATGGTTTACGAGCGTCCTATAATATATCTTTACTAATAGCGAAGTCGGGGAAACCCCATACAATTGGAGAGCAGCTTATCTTACCAGCCATTGCGGAGGTCCTTAACAATGTATTGCACAAACCCGCACATGATATTTTAAAGAGAATACCTTTGAGCAACAACACCGTTCAGAGACGCATAGATGAGATGGGACGCGATGTGGAAAACATTTTATGCAAGTTCTTACAGACCCGCAGATTCTCTCTCCAGTTGGACGAGTCTACATTACCCGGCAATGAAGCTCTATTGTTAGGATATGTTCGATTTATCAAAGATGAAAATATGTGCCAAGAACTGATTTTTGCTGCATATTTAGAGACTGATACTAGAGGAGAATCGATTTTTCAGGCCGTGGAACATTTTTTTACTGATAAAGCTATTCCATGGAAGAATATTGTTTCTGTTGCGACTGATGGTGCACCGTCTATGGTTGGTCGTCATCGTGGCTTTATAGCTCACTTAAAGCGACAACTGCCTGATGTACTGGTTATTCACTGTGTGATTCACAGGCAGCATTTAGCAGCAAAAAAGCTGAGTCCTAGATTGCATAAGTCTTTACAATATGTAATAAATGCTATCAACAAGATTCGAAGCAATTCTTTGAACTCTCGGTTATTTGCTCAACTATGTGACGAAAACGACGAAGTCTTTACTCGGTTACTTCTGCACACTGAAGTTCGCTGGCTATCAAGAGGCTCTTGCTTAGAAAGATTTTCAGCCCTTTTTGAATCTGTGTTGGAGTTTTTACAAGAAAAAGATCCGAATTTGAAAGAAAATCTGAACAATTGTAAAACAGATATTTATTACTTGACTGATATCTTTGGAATGTTCAACAAAGTTAATTTGCAACTACAGGGTGATGATCTTAACTTGATTAAAACAAAATCAATAATATCGGCCTTCGTGGGTAAACTAGTTCTTTATAAACAAAATTTAGGCAGAAAAGAATATTCGCAGTTTCCGCATTTGTCAAAATTACCAAAAATGCTTCAAGATGATGACATTTTATTATATGTTACTCACTTGGACGCATTACACAAGGATTTTACGGAGAGGTTTGATGATCTTTTAAATTTACAAATTCCTCAATGGATAATAAATCCGTATAACACCACAGCCATAGAAGAAGCCAATGTGATAATGCAAGAAGAGTTGATTACCATCAGCACAGACGAAGAGCTTAAGCAAAAGTTCAACCAAGGCTATCAGAAGTTCTGGTTGCAACGCAAAATTGAAACACAGTATCCTACATTGTGGAACATTGCTGAAAAATACCTTATCGCTTTTCCATCATCATATCTAGTTGAAAAAAGCTTCAGTGTGGTAACAAACATTTTGACAAAACAAAGAAACCGTTTGAAAATCAACGAACGTGGAGATTTAAGGCTGCAACTCACTAATATTGAACCGGATGTAGCTAGATTGGTAGATAGTCACCAGGTTCATCCATCGCACTGAATGTTTTATTTTCTCTTTGCGAATTAATAGTTTTTAAAATATAATTTCCTACCAACTTAAGATGCTTTATGTATTAATTTGTAATAATTATAAATTAAACTTGATATTTACTGAATTGGATTGTCTTTTTATTTTGTTAAATTTTGACGAGAAAATGAAATCAACTTCACTCACTTAACCAAGTGCAAAGTTTTCTAATTGGCACCTTAGTACCTAGGTATTTTGTACCAATAGGAAAAAACTAAAGATAGACTAAGATAGATAGCTGCTTTAAGTTAGCGGACCATTATGAATAAGGGGGTTGGTCTTAAAAGTAGGTAATTTGACCATGGGGGTCTGAGGTAACAGTTCATTGTTGAAAAGGGGTCACTTGTCCAAAATAGTTTGGGGAACCCTGCACTAGAGCTATTTCAAAAAAGCGATTACGTACACAGCGCGTAAATAATACGTATGGCGAAAGGACTACCGCTTACATTGTCCCACACCTTATCAACGGCCTACCTTCAGATCTATGTAACAATATATCGATTAAAAATATTAAATTTAAATTAAAGAAATATTTTTTAAATTGTATGTAATTAATAATAATATTAATAATAATTAATAGTATATAGTTAGAATTATTAATAATTTCAAATGATAAAACGAGATTAAACCTCAGTGGTTTTTAGTTTTATCGTTTTACATGTTATTTTATAAAGTAGCCCTTAAAATTGTTAAAATTATAAATAAAAAAAAATAAAAAAATATAGTTAGACCAACATAGAATTGCACATTGTTGTCACATATTATAGAGTAATTTAATTATAAATGTCTCTGGCTGATTTATTAAAAATATAGTACATTTGAATTAGTTAATTAAAATGTGAAAAAGAATAAAAATAAAATTTCATTAAAGTGTAAAAAATGTTGTTAAACAGTTTGTTAGGATATTTATATAGAAAAGTCTGAATGATTTTATAAGTTTACTAGCTGACCCGGCAAACGTTGTTTTGCCATACAAAAAAAAATCACTTAGGGGTATGGAAAATAGATGTTGGCCGATTCTCAGACATATCCGATAAGCACACAAAATTTCATCAAAATCGGTCCAGCCGTTTCGGAGGAGTTTGGCAACAAACACCGCGACACGAGAATTTTATATATTAGAATTTATATTTTGAATACTTTTTGTTATTAAAATTAATCATGTAATTAATTGAGTGAAATAAAGAAGATGTGCACATTCAAATAAAAGGTTTTATTGAACAACTAGCTGGTTCCCAGGACTTCGTCCGCGTTGAAAAATATTAAGTAGCCTATCCTGTGTCCCGTACGTTCAAATGTTTATCTACCAAGTTTCATGAAAATCAGTTAATTCGTTTCAGAGTTATGGAAGAAAAAAATTCTAAAAATCGTCAATTTAGTTTCAATATCATGTATAGAGCCTATAAACATGATATCTCTGCAAACAAAGTAACTTACTGCATGACCGACCATTACAGATTTATTATTAGTATATTAGTATATTGAAATGATATACACGGATCGCATAATATTAAAATGAAGAGATGAATGAATTCACACCAACAATAGCTTATGGGCCTGCGGTTTCCGCTTCAACGAGAAGGTCCTGAAAAGATGTCATAGGCCTTCTAAAGATATATTGAAAAGCTGAGGATATAATGCATAAAAAGTATAGAATCAAACACTAATAATTTAATTTTTTTGGAATTTTCATTGAATAAATAACAATAATGGAGGAATTACAAAATAAACTAATATTTGATAATGACTATATATGATTTGGAAAAATAATTTTATACTACTTTTGACCTCAAATGAATTGGACGTTATATTTTATTACTAAAATGTCAAATACAATTTCATGTCTATAAGAGTATAGGTACAACGCAAACAAAGTCATGGTACAAAGCTAGTACAATATAATCGTGAATTTTGTCTGCTCATTTAGGAAGTCTGAAAATATTGTAATGACGCATGTCCTCAAAAATACTTTTATCTATTATCCTTAGCTACTACTGTCAGTTTTACCTCCATGTATACGTGATTTAAATACTAATTTGTAAATTATAAATTATTTTCTAAATACTAAATTGTCATGAACTGATTCGGATAAATATTTAAACGTATTTTTTTATAATGTTTTAACTAAATATATCACACGAAATAAGTACTAAATAAGGTGGTATTTATTAAAATCTAAACAATTTTAAATGCAAAACTGGATTCTAGAAAACGGAACAATACACTTTGTGGTGCCTGAATTCATTGATAGGTCGGATGTTCATGTGTTAATTAGTTATTTGTCATGTATCTTATAAATACATTGTAATATTTAATATAGTGGAATCCTCTTTTTAAGTGGACAAAGGAAAATTTAATTGTAAAGCAAACATCAACAAAACTCGACACGAGCTTATAGTACGAGATCCGGCTGCAGAAATGTTACATCAATCAGGTATTAAATAAAAACCATTTTTTTATGTACAATTATAAAAAGAGCAATATGTTTTGGCCAGGGTGCCGATTAAAATGTGCCCACTAATATTTTTAATTAAATTAATAATTATTGACTGTTTTTTTAATTAAAAAAAAAAAAAATACTAATTATTAAAATAAACTATCCTCCCTCCACTTCCACAGCCCTAAACGTAGAGAACGTGAAAAGTGATAGGTGCCGTTGCTCACCAGGGGCCTTAGCCAAGAGCAAACGTACAGTCGTAAACGCCACGCTCAGGCTACGCTACGCTGGGAAAAAGCTTTGTGATTGGTCAAAATTTTATGGGGGCGTTACAACAACCAATGACCGGGCTTTATTTCTTTCGTTTCGTAAGAACGCAACGAAATGTTTGCATTGGTTTGGTTCTTGGCTAGGGCCCCTGGTCGCAGCCTCCTGGCCAGGTATAAGCAGGTAATATTTTGTTACATTTTTACATTCTTAACATAAATAAATAAGTTGTATATCAAATTATTAAAGCTAATTTTTTTCTGTATATGTAAAAGTGCCTGCAAATAGGGGTGGCCAGCTGTTAAAAATTACTTAGAGAGAAAGAGAGTTACCGCGATACATCCTTCGTTAGACAAGGATGACGAAAGCTGTCTGTGTTTTTAAAGCCATTGCGCATGCGCCGACAGATGGTGTTCTCAGCCAACAGTATATGAAACGAATTTGAAATACACCAAAAAAATATAATAAACAAATTTTTGTGCGTTTGCATTAAAAATTACCTAAACATTCTTAAGGCGACTCCAGCCGCGAACAAAAATTCCGTAATTACCCCCGGCAACCCGCAGCGACATTTCCCCCGCATACTATTATCGCATAACGCGTTTTTTGTCATAGAGTATACAACAACAGCAACAGACACGACAAACAAAAATTATTGTAGGTAATAGCAGGTACCTATGTAATTTAAAACACCATAAAATCTTTAAGAATACAAAATAGTATTATCATATTTATTTATTTAGGCCTTCTAACAGGTACACTGCCGTGCTAACGATAATTGCAGTAAGTACACTAAACTCAATTTCGAGAAAATGACGCCTAAAGTTTTTTTAGTGTTTTAAGCGACTGTGTCTAAGTTACTAGCTTTAAAAAACATTGAATTATGGTACACGATGGAAAAAGATGAGTTCTTTTTAATGGTGATTTTAGGTTTTTAATTACAGGGTTGCCTATATTATTGATATTATACGTAGATTTATACGTAGGGAATTATTCATACATATGTTCATATACAAACGCTAAGTAAAAATGGGGCAAGTATAGTAATATTTATAGAAAATATAAATAAAAAGATTGCAGCTAACTTTGAAAACTTTGAAAGTAAAAAAATCCATATTTTATTTAAATCAACTGTAATTAATCTAGATATTTAAAAATATGAAATAATAGCAAAAAAAGCAAGGTCACATTATGTACATGTAGAAATCAACCTAAAAGTATAAAATAATTATAAGATACAATATCTACAATTGACCTCTTTCGCTACGCCCGCCCCTTCGATTTTGTTTTTGTTCGATGTCTGGAAAAAACGCTACTCTTTTGTTCACAATATGACTAACTGAAGATTTCGGGGGCTTACACTCGCACCTGCTTCAAGTGATACGAAAATATGAAAATTAAAAAAAAACAGTTGAATACCTTGCCTCGCACCCCGTGCCTAATTGCCATTATTTAAAAACAGTACCTGGGGTACCTAGCATAATAATAATAATTGCAGTAACAGAGCCATTTACAACTTATTACTTTCCTTGTTATATATAAAATTACCAATAATACTTATTATATATATAATACAAAAAACGGAAGAAATATATATAAAATTCTATATTTTTACAATACAAATAATTAAAACTCGTTAAAATCTAAAAATCGTTTTGTTATATTACGACATCCGCGATTATCTAACTGTCTATTATTTCGAGATTCCCTTAATGGACTCTGCATTACTACTATGTCTTCCTCTGTGGCTTTATTTATATCTACAGATGTCTCATCCTTTGCAGTTTTTCTTTTTTTAACCAAATCATCGCTTTCTTTTGGGTGCCTTTTTTATATCCAATTTTCACACAAATAAAACCTTACCACTACTACACGTTACTTATATTAGTTTAAATTAAATGAGTTATACCCTCTGCGACGACTCAATTGATCTTTGTTAAACGGTAAGTACGTAGCGGAGAAAAGCGACACACGTCCACCTTGCACCACGACTCGTCCCGCACTGAATTGACGGGACTGCTCAGGGGGAGTCGCTACCCGCCGTACTTGCAAATCTCGAAAATATCTATTTAAAAATTAAATAAAGTATAATTCAAATTTTTCTTTTGATGAGCCGTTAGATAGAAGATCGTAGTATTTATTAAAAAAAATAGCTCTTTAAAATATTGATTATTAAGCAAATCGCACGGTTACAACATCGATATTAGACCCGAACTTTGTAATTTTTTTAATATATATAATTAAATATAATTTAAAAAATAAGAAAGATGATCCGCTTTCATATATCCTGCAGATGATTTGAGTATTTTTTAAATTGTAATTATTATGATAATTTAAAAGGATAACGGTTACAAATAAGTGGATTTTTTTATCATTAGGGGCTGGCGTCGCCTTAAGTAAAAGATCAAGTTTTCATTCCTTTATAAAATAAATATGTATGAAACATAATAACCTGGGTTATTTATATAAAAAAATTATGTTATGTAGGTAATTACATATTTATTACATTTATTCAATATCCAATTCATCATCGTCACAAATATATACCTAAGTATCATCTTCTTTATCAGTACAATTGTTCATAGAATCATACAGCACAGAATTTGAGTCAAGAATTTTCAGTTTTTTTTTTGGTAGCGTACGTCTTATTGAACAAAAAAAATCTTCCACGCAGCTATTTAGTCCAGTGCAATTAGGTGTATACCTCGGAATCAAGTTATTGTAAACGGCTTTCAATTTTTTTTGTTGACTTTCTAATGGCCTAACTTAAAAAACTTAATAAAATACATCCATACAAACTTTCGCATTTATAATGTTACTAGCAACTCGCTTTTGGATTCTCCGGGGATGCAATTTTTTATATACACAACCCTTCCTTGTTTATTCCTGTTTCCATTAGCGAAAGCCGTATCAAAATCCGTTGGGTGGTTTAGAAGTAGTAAACGGCGAAACATACCGAGGCGGGGGGCAGTTACGGCAATTTTGTTAGAAAGTATTGTTTTTTTTTCTACTGATGTAAAAAACTTAATTATGATTTATTATATTATAAACATTCCGTAAAAAATATCTACTTGATGGTAAAAACCGCATCAAAATCAGTTCAGTGACTTAGGAGAAGTTAGCGGATATGTTCCAGCACGCGATAATTTTTGCATACATGTAAAGATATAATAATTGTATATGCTCATACAAAAAAAGCGGCATTTTTAATAGGTAAGTAAACCTTTTATTTTACGCCCTTAGAAACCCAACAAAAAAATCATTCAAATTCATTAATTTTAACTGGATTCCGTCATTTTCCCTAAAAAAAATTAATTGCACTGGATTAATTCCATACATCCTTTAAAAAAACAGACAGCTTTTGCCATCCTTGTCTAATGAAAGATGTAGCGCGGTAACTCTCTTTCACTCCAAGTAATCTTTAACAGCTGGCAAGCCCTATTTGCGGGCACTTTTACATATACAGAAAAAAAATTGGCTTTAATTTGATATACTTACAACTTATTTATTTATGTTAAGAATGTAACAAAATATTACCTGACTGCCAAGAGGTTGCGATCAGGTGAGCAACGGCACCTATCACTTTTCAAGTTCTCTACGTTTAGGGCTGTGGTATGACGTAAAGTTTATTTTAATAAGTAGTGAATATTTTTTTTCCAAACAGTCAATAATTATAAAAATTAAAAATATTAGCGGGGACATTTAAATCGGCACCCTGGCCAAACCATATTGCCTCTTTTATAATTGTACATAAAAAAATTGATTTTTATTTAATGATTGATGTAGCTTTTCCGCAGTCGGATCTTAGACTATTAGTCAGTACTGTATAAAAGAGAAGTAGCCGCAGAAATGATCTATTCTCGAGCAAGTACTCGTAACGTGACGGTGTACTTATTAAGATGACTCCCTCTTTCGAAATATTTTTTGGACTTTTACTTCTTATTTACTTCGTAGCAGCCGAAGTTAACGACCGATACTATCCACGGTACCATTTAGCTCCACCGCACGGATGGATGAACGATCCCAACGGATTCAGCGTGTTCAAGGGTGAATATCACTTGTTTTATCAATACAACCCTGAGAGCAGTTTAGAACCCGGCATCGCCCACTGGGGTCACGCTAAGAGCAGAGATCTATTCAATTGGGAGCATCTCCCTATTGCAATGTACCCTGATGAGTGGTTTGACAAATCTGGTGTTTTCTCGGGCAGTGCTTTCATAGAGAACGAGACGATGTACAT
This sequence comes from Synanthedon andrenaeformis, assembly GCA_936446665.2. Lineage (NCBI taxonomy): Eukaryota > Metazoa > Arthropoda > Insecta > Lepidoptera > Sesiidae > Synanthedon > Synanthedon andrenaeformis. Next base: position 1,491,383 of record OW387781.2, on the reverse strand, counting down.
ATTCTATACAGGAAACTTAAACCACCCTGACCAAACTCCAAACCACGAACAACATCAAGCCTTAGCAATTAGCACAGATGGTGTAACAGTAACTAAATTTGACAAAAATCCCATTATCGAAGGTGCCGGTCGACAACCAGACCTACGTGATCCTAAAGTGTGGAAACACGAAGACACTTATTATATGGTTCTGGGGAATTCCTTCAATAACAGCACTCTTGGTCGTGCACTTTTGTATGCATCTGATGATATGATTTCTTGGAAAGAGGTGTCCATCCTTCATAAATCTGACGGATTCCTGGGTTTCATGTATGAATGTCCCGATTTTTTCGAACTCGACGGTTATTTCGTGCTTCTGTTCTCTCCTCAAGGGATAAAACCAAAAGGTGACAAATACAGGAACCTTTACCAAACTGGCTATATTGTTGGTGATTTCGATTACGACACTAATAAATTCACTCCTTTAACTAAGTTCAGGGAGTTAGATCACGGTCATGACTATTATGCCACGCAGACAATTTTGGATGATGCCGGCCGTAGAGTTCTCGTTGCCTGGTTAGATATGTGGGAACAAGATAGCTATCCTGAGAGGGAGGATGGATGGACCGGATTAATGACAATTCCTCGCGAATTGTCTTTAAAAGATGGTCTTCTTATCCAAAAACCTGTAAGTGAAGTGTCAGTGGCGAGAGGAAAATCGATATATTCCGGAATAGGTCGTCCTGGTACCTTCGCAACATTTGAAGATAATGCTGGCGAAATCACTATTGAAGCATCACGATCCAGAGACTTAGAACTTACTCTCGACTCACCTAATGGCCAAGCGGTATTAATTAAGTATGATGCGCGTAAAGGACGGGTAACCCTCGATCGTGGTGGAGAAGATGGAGTTCGGCGGACAGAATGGCGTCCTCGTGGTAAATTACAAATGAAAATATTCGTGGATGCTAGTTCAATTGAGCTATTTTGTGGTCAAGGTGAGGTGACCTTTTCGAGTAGATTCTTTCCTAACGGACCTGTAACTGCTCGTCTCAGCGGCAGCAGTCGTGCTGATAGATTCCGAGTTAATTCGATGAAGCGCACTGTACCAAAGCCAGGATGTCAGTAATAGTTGTTATAGCAAGACAACCAAAAAAAGGAATTAACTAAATTGTGAAATTAAATTTCTTAGTGCAAGCCATATAATTAGAATACTAAAAAATGTAATATATATTTATATAATTAATCAGCAAATTTTGTGTTTTACTAATGCCCTAATAATTAAAAATGAGTAAGGGATGCCTGAGCCCATTTCCCTATACATTCCCAATCCCTTATCCATATTTTTACTATACTCGTAGTAGGCAGCGCACATGCAGCACCTGTGGGATTGTGTTAAAGGCGACGGTAGTCGCCTATCATCAATGGGACCAAAGTCATTTAACAAATATGTAAGAAGGAAACAAATAAATAAAATATTAGCCAATGTAGGCTGGTGGAAAAATCTTAAAAAGCGCCTGCTTTCAACGGTTAACGGCATTTAGTGAAACTCTTTGCCACCGGATTTTTTTAGACTAATTTGACCTCGCTGAACACGATTTTGCCCGGTGTCAAATCGTTTGTCTCTTTCTAAACTTACACAGCCTGTAGTTCCTAAAGTATTAATCGTAGAGTGAAAATAAATATCTAAATTCGTAGAAAATTTTATGTAAAAACTTTTGGCAGAAGCAATCATAATGCTATTCCTACAGATATTCATATGAGCAAAAACCTGAAAAAAGGTACCTTCAACCCCTCCCCCCAGCACAACCCCCACTTGAGGACTTTTAGTATGTTCATCTGGATACCGTAAGATATAATTCTATTGTTCAAAACTACACGATTTATTTCTCCTGATTTTTCTAATTTTCTTGGGCTATATTATCTGGGCGTTATTCGACGTTTGAGAGAGCAAATTTGTCAAAAAAGACCAGATTTGTGGAAAGAAAACTCATGGAATTTGCTATCATTGTGAACGCATTTCTGGCCAAAAACTCAACTAATCTTTTGGAACATCCACCGTATTCCCTGATATGGCTCCAAGCGACTTTTTTCTTTTTTAAAATTTAAAATTACCATTTCGAGGCACCCGTTTTCAGTCGATAGAAGACATAAAAGAGAATTCGCAGCGAGGAGTAAAGTCGACTTCAAAAAAATCTTTAAAAAAATGTTTTAATGATTAAGTTATTCGTTGGTGAGGTGTATAGTTTTGGAAGGAGCTTATTTTGAAGGCGATAAAATAAATTTGGATAAATAATACATATTTTGTGTGTTATTGACCGATTCCCGGTACTTATTTGACATAATATTAAAAGTAGGTTTAGTGCAAACACTTTTACTGGTAAATAGCTCCATAACGTATAGTACCAGGATTTATGGCGAATCCGTACACCTACGCAGCATACCGTCAGGAATATATATTACAAAAAAAAGTACGAAAGAAAGAAAGAAAAAACAAAAGAAATTTTATTGTGTTAACACAAATAGCACATGCAATACAAGTTTAATCAGAACAATCTTAATCGTATTGGCAATAGTACCATACTTGCCAGTGCATGCACCAGTGTCTCGACCCAAATAGGCACCCAACTCAGCATATATGCTGTATGTGCTACAAGCCACATACAGCGCTGATCTTCCGCTGGGAACTTCATAGTAGGCTTCACAGACGCCCGCCCAAGTCCATAATATTACACATAAATAAAATATATCCCTAGAGGAATATATAGCAGTCTATAATAATTTATATACATATACAGTGTAACAATAAGTGTAAATAATTATACTACTGACGATATTCGAACTATGATAGAAAAAATCAATTTGGTAATATAACTGCTTAAATAGAAGAGGTACTAACACAAGGGTTAATTACGTAAATTATATAAAGAAAACATATTTACTATAAAGAAATATTTGTATTTCCAGCAACTGTATAAACATAATGAATTCAACGCATTCATTATGTTTGTACAGCCGAGTGATTACATCAACGATTTCAACAATCAGTTGTGACCTCATTTTATACTTCATTAAAATATTGGATAGTAGGTACTTTGTATTTAATATAATTTTATATAAATTCTTCAAGTTAAACAGAATTAAGTGAATAATACTCAGAATATTTGGATACTAAGTAAACTCTGCAATGAGTGCCGTCAAGTGCTGTGCTGACAGTGGTAACATACAGTGAAATGGGAGATCTCATGCTATCGCATTTATCTGCGAGAGGAAGAATTGTGAGTTTTTAGTGGGTTGAAGCTTCACTATATACCGAATCAATTTCCAAATGCCAAATGAGGGTATCACTTTAAAAAAAGAAGGTTGCGCTACTTACATTTTGTGCTGATTCAGAGATTCTGTCAACATATATGACATGTGTGTATGTAAATCACAACCTACATGTATGTAGACATGTATTTCGGTAATATTGACCATGTGAACTGAACCCCATCAGCTCCGATCCTGTACCCCATCTATATCTATATATTCATTATCTCTATATATATGTATATTATAAAAAGTCGCTGTATCTGTATCGTCCTATCTGTATTTAGCTCTGCTAACTTCTTTTAAACCACTCAACGGATTTTGATACAATTATAAGACTTAAAATTATAATAAAACTTTATACAGTAGCTATTACAAGATTAATTTATTTGTCATTTCACTTACAATAAACTTACAGGCCTTCAGACTTAGTAGGTCTCAATCAAACAAAACGGAATATTATTTTCTATTGATTTTTAAGCTTATTTAATTTAATAATCAAATGTTAAGTATCTCTATATTTCGTTTAAGTACAAATAATCAATTTAAATTATTTTAAAACGTATAAGTGTACCCATGCATTCTCGTATTGTATTTTCAGGCTCTCTTACAGTAATTGCAAACAAATTTTGTCCGTGATAAAGTCAATATTGCAATATTACTTATAATTAAAAATATATATTGTGGCTTATTATATATATTGTTATAATTGAATTTTAATATTTTTTCTATATTTGCAGTCGAATGAGATGTGCTTATGAAAAAAATGATAATGGCCTTTAGCAAAACTTACCCAATTTATAAAAATGCCTCGTCAATTATCTCCAAATTGTCTCATCTATTACAATACAAGGAAAAAAGCCCGAGGAAACTAGTACGGAGTAATAAATTTATATCTTACTAGATGACCCGACAAACGTTGTTTTGCCAAAAAAAAATGTGATGGGTCACCCTTATAACTTCTTCTTCTTCTTTATCGGTTTCACTCTTGACAGAGTGGTTGTGGTCATCTTCTTCTATCTTCTTCTTCTCCACGTTTCTGCGGCGTTCAGAAAAATGGGAAATACAAGTGCCCGAACTAACCGGATTTTTGTGGCTTTGTACTTATAGGTTGCGATTCCTCCATATATTTCGCAACTTATCCATTGCAGATGTAGAAATCGCCATACGCCTCTTCACTTCGTCGACGCATCCGACGTTGTTCGTGATTAAGGCTACCAGATAAATTTATGATTGGACCACATCATAATTCGCAATTTGTGTAATTTCTTTAGAATTGTCGATAATCATAATTTTATCACTAAGGGGTATAAAAAATAGTTTACGACCTATTCTCAGACCTACCGAATATACACAAAAAATTTAATAAAAATCGGTCAAGCAAACAGCTTGACGGAGGAGTTTGGTTGCAAACACAGTAACACGAGAATTTTATATATATATAAGAGATTTTCTAATGACCAAAAGACCTCAGTCCCTATTCAAAGTGAGCAATTAATGGTACTTAATAAAATTGTGAGGTGAAAACAAGTTTATAACGATTTAGTTTACAAGTGAAAAAGTATATTATATATTTATAGTTTTTTTATCACATTGAAAAAAAAAAGCATTAAAATTTGATGAGGAAATTAAAAGCGTTTAATATTTTGATTGAATAAGTTACTAAAAGTGTAAAATTTATACGATATTAATATAACTTAGGGATGAAAATTTACCTACTAAAACAAATATAAAATTAACTATTTAATTAATAATAATTAGTGTTACAGTTTTTCAGACTTTTATTTATTTACCTTCAGATTACATTTAACATTATTCACGGATTTTATTATAGATTTAATTTTCTATAAAAGTTTAATTAATAAGTATTCAAGTAATTTAATTTAAGTAAATAAAAACGCCCAAGCGGTTTTGGTGTAGTTTTGTGAATTTGTATACAATATTATATTAAATTAATTTTGTCAAAGTGCTAAATACAAATTTAAGTACAAAAAAAATGATGTAATACGAAATGGCTCATAGTGATGAAATCGGAACCTGGGGCCCTAGCCAAGAACCAAACCAATGCAAACGTTTCATTGCGTTCTTACGAAACGAAATAAATAAAGCCCGGTGATTAGTTGTTGTAACGCCCATATAAAATTTTGACCAATCACAAAGCTTTCTCCCAGCGTAGCGTAGCCTGAGCGTAGCGTTTACGACTGTACGTTTGCTCTTGGCTAGGGGCCCTGCAATATAGTCGCTGTCTTTTTGTTTGAACATGTACCGGGTAGATAAAGTACCTAGTCACGTGACACACTCACGTAATCTTCTGTCAGGTACACAGGATCTAATTTCTAATCCTTCTTAATGAACTAATTGTTGTCAATAAAGAACATCGACCAGACTTCTGTGACTTGCGGAAACTTCAGGTATTTCCTTTCAGTATTCAATCATTTGTAGAATTTCCTTTAATACATAATAAAAATATTCAGTCGCACATCTAAATTTAAGAGAAGAGAATATAAAACAAACACTAGATTAAGTGGTTACATAATACTAGATTATGTAGACAAAATGTTCAATTATAAATAAAAGTAAATACTTACATAGTATATATCGTGATGCTATTAAGAGCTTACTATTTTTAACATAAACTTATAAAATCGCCACAACACATGTTTTTTTTATTACTACTAGGTACTGTTTTTGCATGCTTACTAAACACTAAGAAGGGCTATCTACAAATCATAGTCATCTTTTTACCCAACTTTTCTATTTTTGTTGCGGTAGATTCATCAGGTATCTTGCCAAGAAATCGAGTCGAATAAAAGTACAAAGAAAAAATTCATAATTTCAATCTGTGAGTTATATTGGAACAATGAAGAAAAAATATTCAAACTAAAGTAGAGTTAACATGATTTTCACTAACCAAATCATCAGTTGAAGCATGTTCGTACATACTTATTATAGATACATAAGAACCAGAGATGAGAGCAATTATCGAAATTATTCCTATAAGGAGATTTTTCCACAAAATATAGTTACAACGGCCTAAGTTTTTGTCCCAGTGGTAAACGGTGTCGACAACGGCAGGAGTGAGAAAACCCAGTGTCGAAAAGAATACGGCTCCGACGAGACTGATGGCCAGTTCAAGGTTCGGGAATAAAACCGCTACTGCAACTGTAATGAGCAAATCAAAATTTAAAAAATCAAAATAAAATTTACAAAATATTTATTAAACCTCAAGCTTCCCAGTTTCGAGGCCAACTGTCAAGTTACGGTGCGTTCTTTAATGTTCTGACTTATGGGTACTTAGACAACTTTGGAAATTATAACTGTGTGTTGTCTGCTGTTACCTTTTCACGCTTTAACTACTCGACTGATCATAATGAAATTTTACATACACGTTGTCAGCGTACATACCCTATGTCCTTTACAGTAACGTAAAGGACATAGGGTATGTACGCTGACAACGTGTACCTTTAATCCAGAAAAAAAGTACTTTTCCCGAGGGATCATCTGAAAATTAAGAAAACTAACGCTTGGCAAAAGTGTCATATCAATAAAGATCTCAGGCGTTATATTGCTTTTTTTTTTTTATTTTTAACGCGGACGAAGTCGCAGGCACCAGCTGAGTCGATTTATTTCAAATATCAATACTAATAATGAATCTGTAAGGGTCGGTCATGGAGTAGGTTACTTTGTTTTCAGAGATATCGTGTTTATAGGCTCTATACATGATATTGAAACTAAATTGACGATTTTTAGAATTTTTTTCTGTATGTATGTATGTTCCTCCATAACTCTGAAACGAATTAACTGATTTTCATGAAACTTGGTAGATAAACATTTAGACGTACAGGACACAGGATAGGCTACTTAATATTTTTCAACGCGGACGAAGTCGTGGGCACCAGCTAGTTTTTTATAAAACAAATGATAACAATAGATATATTTTTGGACTGAGTTTAGGGATTGTGTATTTAGTAGTATTTCTGGTGATTAATTTAATCTATTTAAGGATTAAGTAAGCGATCAATGGTTAGATATGTACATACGTTTCGTTCATTGAAGTTTTCCATGAGCAAGTAACCGCAGTAGGAAGCGATTAAATCGAAACTAAATTAGGCGTGGCTCGTTCACTAACAAAAGAAAGTAGTTGTCTAGTACAGAGATAACTTTTATTGTATGTACCAGTCCTTCCATTTGAATAATAGAGGAAATAAACTTGTTGTTTATTAGAGATTAGATATACATACGCGAGTACTTACCGATAGCCGAAATGATTACGGTCCTTATAAAAATTTGCACCAAATTTATGTGTTTTATTGTCTTTTTCTCCAAATATTTTGATATTATATCGATTGGTACGTAGAATTGTAAGGGAAATGAAAAAAATATGACAATTGCCATTAATAATTTTGCACTTTGCGCAGTTCTGAAAACAAAAGTAAATTATTATTACAACAACAATATGTATTAATTACTCGGAACATAATTCTAACAGAACATATAAAAACAGTCATATAGCATGTTATGTTATGTATCTTCATAAGGTTAAAATAGTTTGGCTATTTTATAATTGAAAACTATTCAAAAAGAAGAAATAATTTATGTGATAATTTGTAATGTAAGATTGAAAAATAAATTATGATAAAAATATATTGATATTTTATATAAAAAAGGGAAACATATGGCCTATTATTTTGTTTAACAGACGCTAACAACACAATGCATTATATATGTATGCTCAAAGTATCGTATGTCCAGTTAGATAGAACGCTGAAGTTAATTTTAAAATTTTACACTTACAAATGATCTTGAGGTAAATTTAGTGTGATGCTGCCTTTAACGTCGTCTCCGTATTGAAGGTATCCGAAGAATCCAAAGAGTGTGAATAAAGATATAACTGTAACCATTGAGATGTTCAACACGCCTGGACAACCGAGGAATTTGTGAGGTTTTTTCATTTCATTCTCCACCGGCATTACAACACCTATTCCTTCCATCGCAAATACTACTGTGCTGAAATAAGATATCCCCCATTAAATTAGGAATAATATAGCTGGATTGGGGGGGGGGGGGGGTAATAGTGGGGTAATAGTCATGTCTTTTATTAAAGCATCGACAGCATTATGAGGTATAATTCTATACTAAGTACTTTTAAAAGTTCAGTTTACAAGTAGTTCATGTAGGTGTCACATTTCATTCCCTTTAAAAATTATAATATCACGCTGTAAAAAAAAACTATGCAATAATCATCTAAAGTCAGGAGACAACCCTTAATAATATCTCCAAGAAATTAAACATGATCAAAGTCAACAGGTGGACGATGAGGATTAATATTAAAATGTCTCAAGATTTCTCATAAAATTTTGAGTCCATTCCTTAAGATACTACAATCAATATAATTCTTAAATAATTGAAGTAGATGGGATCTTTGAGAAATTATTGCGATCGCTAATATTTTTGTAATTAACGTTATTATTGCTCATTTCTAGTGTTACAAAGTACAAGAAGTGGGCATAGAACGCGTGCGGTACTCAACACTGCTTATATTAAGTTTTTTTTTCTATGACAAAAGTAGCCTAAGTTACTTCTTATAATATTATATCAGACTAGGTTTTGCCCGCGACTTCGTCCGCGTCTGATCGCGTGCAAACTTCACAGGATTACCCGCTGGACTAATCTGAAGATTGTCTGAAAATTTTATCAAAATCGTTTCAACGGTTTTCGAGTCCATAGGGAACATACATAATATACACACATTGCCTTTTATATACTTATATAGATATCTGCCAGTGAAAGTCCCGTCAAAATCTCAACAGCCGTTTAGGAGGCTAGCCGAAATAAACAGACAGACAAAATTTTAAATTTTAATAGAATGATTGACTACACTGACTTAGTAACTAAAATAATACAATATATTAAATTTGTGAGCTCCAGTGATCCGAACCAGATGCTCGAGACTTTTTGTTTGAAGTTTTTTCACAGTAAGTAATTACGCTTAGAATTCATTCATACAACGTCTTCTGAAATCATATAGTTTGTTTGTTTGGCAGGAACTACTGGTTCGAATTGAAAATTTCTTTTTGTGTTGGATAGTCCATTTATCGAAAAAGACTTTGGGCTATATAACATCACGTTGCGACCAATAGGAACGGAGCGTCAATGGAAAATGTTGCAAAAACGGGAAAAATTATTCCTTTTTTTAGAGCTTCCGTTGCGTGCGCTGCGTAAACGGTTTAAGTTACGCAAAAATCATGTATGATTGAATAGTTCCTCTTTAAAAGTTCTAAAAAAAAGTTCGCTACACCATATGTCTATCTTTTAAGATTGACTCATTATAACCTTTTTTATGGTAATCAAATATGATCGAAATTAATGCATTATTTGCGATGGTGTTTTATCAACATGGTGATTCATCACATCTAAAACAAGTGTTGATTTTTTTAAAATATTTAACCACATTTAGAGCTGAATTTATTGCAAAAACTTAAACTTTGTCAATGATAAAATATCTTAATTGTAGCAAGTGTTTATTATACCAAAAAAGAGCAAAGTATAAAGTACTATTCTTTTGTTACTTTGAACTTCCTTGGTTCCTCTTGGCCGCGCCGACGCCTTTATTGTACAAACTTAAATCATCAATCATATTTTTGAATAATTAGTTGACGAAACAGTCAATTAAAGTAAGAATATCATTAAAATATGAATCAACTGAATCACAATAACCATTTTAGCATCTTCAATAAGAACGATTTATTTTGTTGCCAGCTGTTATAGGTCTAATATATATTTCACGGGGAAAATAATGAATGTATAAGCAAAACAACATATAATTTGAAATGAGTGTGTTTTCTAATCAATAATAAAAAGGGTCGCAACTGTGACTTTTTTTTTTTTTTTTAAATTTAATGACATGTAACTTATTAAATAACTTGTTACCTCAAAAATAGTGGCCACTGTTTGACATCAGCAATCATTTCTCTCTCTTTAATTGAAGGTAAGTCGGTGAAAACGTAATACATTGTGATTGAAAAAACAATAAGAATTAGAAAGTTGGCGATCGCTGAGAAAGGAACTATATATTTTAGGTTCCGTATCTGACAGATCAAAACTATCGGCACTAGAGTAAGAGCGCAGTAAGTCTGGATCGAAATATGTAGATCAGGATAATAGACATCCAAAACCTGGAAGAAAATAATTTATCAATAAGTACAACCAATGCTTTTTATATCGTCCTTTCCTGATATGGCATAAATTTTTGGAAAAAAGTTTTCATTTGGTGGAGGATATACAAATTTTTATATCTAACACCTTACACATATTTGATACTGTAGCATAATCAACTAGGTTCGAAAAAAAAAAGAATGAATTCAACTCCAGATTCAATTAATAAGTTTATTAGTTCTTTAGTTTTGTCATCATTAAGTTGTAAAATATTATATTAAAATACAACTGAATTATTAGTCACTCTTAGTTCAATGCATTTCATAGTCATGAGGGTCATCTGGTTTCAGTAACTATCCCCTTATAATTCAATAAATCCGAGTATGTCCGTAAGCATAAAAATATTAAAAATGTAATCAAAGGGTGACTGTTGGTACTTAGGGCACTGAAACATATTTCCTTTGAAAAATGTCTATGTAAGTAATAAAAATTCCTCAACACAATACCTCTTTGAATGAAGATCCGATGAATACGACGTAAACGCTACACACGGCGAGATAGGTAAATGTCATGCAGATGTCCATAAATGTTCTGAAATGTTCAATATGTCGTTATCCCTAAATTAAAATGGCTATGAAAGACGGTGCCTATGGCTTTTACTGGTGTTGCAGTGAAAAAGACTGAGTTTCATTTAGTTTGCATTTTTAAAGCTAACTTTTTTAATAAGTACACGAGTAATTTCGATAAATGAAAATATTATTACTTCATATATTCTCCAAGCGGTTGCAGTCTTTTCGGTCCATAGGAGAAAGCTGCTCCACATGTTTCGGCGAAGCTCATTGAAGGCTTTTTAGCATCAATACATACTTGTTGTGAAGTTCTTACCTAAAAATAATTACAAGTTATAAGCAACTTTAAATTATCGTCTCATCGATTATCAACTAGTTGTCGTATAGTATTAATGGATGTATAGGTCCAGGAAAATTTACTAACAAATCAAAATTTGAGTCCGTAAGTCAAATTGTCCAAAATCTGCTACAAATTTCAATAGGTCTCATCTATCTGCAATTTAACAAATTCTTGAGCAAATAGTGCGTTTTCACCCAGAGCACATGTTAACATTGAAAGTCATTTTAGTACTCTTCAATCGTCGTTCATCGTATGTGGCAAAAATAGCTCTATTGTAAATAATAAAAGCAAAGGTTCTTAAATGCTCTAAGTTCGGTGTTGACATACGGTTTATTTGTACGGAACTCAGTCGAAATAGTAAAAGTTTTTAGAACCCAAAAAATGTATCAGAGCATTATTATGTAGCGTGGGCTTTATGGAGTTGTATGCTATTTAAAAAGTTAGACATATTTTCCTTACCTTGTTTTTATATAAGGACATTGTGTGTATTTGTTAGAGGGTAATAAACTTTGATAAAAGATACACTAGATTCTGGTTTGCTTCACTAAAAGTGGCATAGTAGAATATCACCGCACAAAGTTGTCCTTAAGGTGAACACATTACTAAATGTTAAGATTCAAATCAGTCATGCAACATCATTCATCTTTTTATCAGAAATTAACCAGAGAAAGTGATAGCATGTATAAAAAAATCTATGTGGACACTTTTTTGCAGTGATTTTGTTTGAGACCCTGAATCTAGTGTATCCTTTATCAAAGGTAATAAAGAAAATATACTCACAAATATATGTACAGTGTGCGTGCAGATAACTCCTGACAAAAGGGTGCCCACAATACCGACTACAAATCCAGAATTCTTGAATGCTGCCGGCATCGCCAGAATTCCTGTACCGATACACGCCTTCAAGAGATGTAATACGGACCCCATAAATCTGTTAAATAGAAGAAATACCTATACTTATAGAAATCCTTATATAGAAAATCCTTTCTTTTGACTTTTTTATAATTTTTTTTTTCTTTTTTTTTTTTATAATATAAAGGTGGCAGACAGGCAGGCGGCCCACTTGATGGTAGGTGGTTACCGCCGCCTAAGAACACAAGCAACACCAAGGGGAGTGCTAGTGGATATTTGTTTACCCCTCGCTTGAAGTAGCCCATATTGTAGCTAGGTGGAAACACCTCAGGAGAGATTGTTCCAAATTGTTTCTAATGATATTACAAATATTTATAATAAAATAAAAATAAAAAAGCCAAAATACTGACAGTCTACGTATTACATTAAATATCACGGTATGCCAGTACTGCCGTTATATACGAGTAAATGGTTGTGGACTTGTTGTGGTTTAAAAAAGTGATACTATAGTGATACTATGATAAAAAAGTGCTAACAAATAAATCTTCCGAGAACTCATGAACTTTGTAACAATTTTATTTTATTTCTGGTTTTGTTAATAAAAAATTAGAAATTTAATATAAAAAAGTTAATAAAATTTTATGGAACGCCGATTTATATAAAAAAACGAAGAATTAGATTAGCGTTTCGAAAGCACAGTGAAGATTTGTATTTCTTCAAAAAGCTTCGCGGTGGTCACGTGACTAGGAGATTTTTCTTATTGGAGTTATTGGAATTCTGACAAATTCAATTTTAAAGCTGACAAAGTGCGCTTCGCTTTTTTCAAAATGAAATAAAAAGTAAATGATTGATATCAGCTATTGTTAACAGTCATATAAATTTTTAAGGTTCACTATAACACTACATTCCAAAAATTGAACTTTTTTTTATCCAAATATAATTCACAAAAAAGCAATGGCAGAAATAACCAAATGTTTAAAAAGTCTTGCAAATTATTTTTTATCAAACTCACTAATTAGTCTAAGTGTAAGTTCGCTGACCTTTTTATTTGTATTAGAACGACCTCTAAAATTTTCATTAAACTCAAATTAAATCAAGCCGTAATGTTAAACTAACAACGGAAACCTTATTTTAGAAACAGGATGTCTTTGTATCCAATATCCAAGATTTTCCCGATTAACTTCGTATATTCCGAGTTCAAATTGGGTAATCGTTATCCCCTTAACGCCCACTGCCTCAGCTAGAAAACAACGTCAACAGCTTTGTTGATAATTGTGCACCTTAATTTCGTTTTACTACTAATGAATAGACTTTTTATTGTTAAAAACCCACGTCTTTCATAATTAAAATTAAATGAATCGTATTTCTTCTTGGACATATATAGACAACTGCTTGGTTTTTGTTTAATTGTAGAATATAAGGTATTATTTATGTAAAGGTCGACAGACTATCTAACAGAACGTTTTATGGTTGGTGGCTACTGTCATTAAAAGTAAAAAGCTGTATTACACAAAAGTGCGTTTCAGTGCATAGGAGAATTTTTCTTGATGTCTTTTACTCTGTTGAACAGTGAAGATAAGTGCTGTTATTCAAGAGAAGTGTACGGCGTTGGTAACTGCCGCCAGTCAGACTGACCGATATATACTGCGAGCTTAGTGTACTAAGTAGTACAAAAAAAAGTGCCACGGTAGTAAACATTAACGACCATCATGTAGAATGCGTTATTGATCTTGATAAGATAAAAAATCTAAAGATAATATAAGAGTTATAACGACTGCCTTATTAATGGCCTTATATCATAACTCAGTCTGAGTTACCCACGCAGCGAAATACAACAGCATAAAGTGTTGTCACATTCGACACATGTACACATTGGTCTTATACATATAAATCGATGGTTACTACCGCCAGACAAAGTCTGGCAGTGTTTTTCCTTTATAGGTGCCCTAATAATGAAATTCTGTAATAATTAATTAAATTAAATAATGCAAAGAGTAATTTATTTTCCTGACCTGAGCAGAGTTTCAGATTTCCATTATTAAAAATAAATTCGCGGTTTTATATTAAAATTTAAAAACATTGAACTTTTATAACGCTTTATCAAGTAAACATAAAAATCATTTTTTTTTTAATTTTAGATCTTAAGTTTGTAATATTAAAATAACTCAATAGAAATTCTACAAGAGGGGTTTTAAATAAAAAAATTCTTTTACGACATATTGTTTAAGCCTTACGTAACAAAGAAATTATCTAAAGTGTCATCTTGGCTTACAATTTCATTATATTCTGATAATCTGCTTGGTTTCTAAACAATCTATCTTCTAGGAAAACGCGTTTTCTTATCTTTTCGGCCACCGACAGTAACACACACATTATGGACAACAAATGATAAACAAACATTTATGTACAAACGCAGGAACGTGCGATAGTGTCATTCTAATCTCAAGCCTTTTTTCCTGTCCGTTTTATCAACCATTCATACTAATATTATAAATGCGAAAGTAACTCTGTCTGTCTGTTTGTCTGTCTGCTACCTTTTTACGCCTTAACTACTCAACCGATCATCATGAAATTTTGCATACATTTTGTCAGGAATACAAGAAAGGACATATGGTACCTTTCATTAAGAAAAAAACTACATACTGTAGTTTAGTAATCGTCTAAAAATATAAAGAACTAGTGGCCCGCTCCAGGCTTCGCACGGGTGCAATTTTTTACTCAATCCAGCTGATAAAATTACCTTACATCGCCATCTGTTAGAATCTTTTGGAACTCACAGATAAATAATTGCTGGATTGAATAGGTATCAACAGATGGCGCTATGTTAATAATATTATATAATTTGCAAAAAATAATAAACAAAATGAGATATAAACTATCCTATCTTTTAAGTTGGACCAAATTACATATAGTTACGAAATTTTATCAAAGTCGGTTCAGTAGTTTGGGAGTTCTTCGCGGACAAACATGTGACACGTAATTTTTATATATATAATATAATATAATTTTTATATATATTTTTATTGGGCGCCACTGTCGCGTGGCGGCGCCACCGTCGTCAAAGCTCCTAAAAATATGAGCGAACTACAGAAGAAAATTAAAAATCATTGTTTATTAAGTTAACAATTTGATATAAACAAATTCTGATTGTCATTATATATTTTTTCTAATACTAAAAAGAGACAAAAACAGCATATATAACAAACAAAAAAAATACAAGCGATAACGATGTCAGGCGTTATTAGGTAATCATATATTTTCTTTTTAACGCGGGCGAAGTCGCGGGCTCTAATTAAACGCAACTCGAAGGCTTCCTTTAGAAGAGGTACGAGTCGCTTGAATTAAGTTTGAATCAGAGCGGATATGTTTATCCTATATACATTGGTATAAGAAAAATTATAAACTAACCATATATCTGCTGTATGTTGCTGAGGAGTTGGATATCCACATAGACTTCCTGATGCTACAGCATCAGGTCAAGGTTACCATGTGACGGAGATACCATTGAAGTTACAGTACACCAAATTTGAAATCAATCGAATCTGTGGAAGTTTGTGAGATCCTTTCGTCAACTAAGAAATGAGTTGATTATCTTCAAACGCTTAGACAGATCTTAATAAATTATAGCTAAGAATCATCTCAATCAGGTCATCTTTCAAATAATTAGGCTTATTATAAACCACAAATTACGTGGAAGTTAATTCAGGTAGGCTTTCAGGCACTATTCAGGCGCTTATTTCATACAATTAAACGTCACCCATACTACAAGTACCCAATGCGGATAAAGAAGTTTTCGCTTAAAAAAAAGACCCAAGATGATCTCGGGAAACCGGGAATTTAACTCTCGAAGTTGTTGACGAGTCCGAGACAACTTCCGAAGGAAGTCAATCGTCAAATCCATCTCGTATGGGCAGTGCTAAAGTTTTCAACTATAAGTTTTCCATGTCTTAGCGTCATGACATATCCATGACGCTAAGACATGGCTAAATAAACACGAAATGAGAAGGTCCTTGAGTGGAGATCGCGCACCGGCAAAGGCAGCGTAGGAGTTCCACCCACAAGGCTTCTTCTAGCCGGTCGTAGTTGGAAAATTATGGAGGATACCTACGTCCAACAATAGACGTCCTACGGCTGAGATGATGATAATGCAACTTAGAATTATGTGTATATCATTCTCTTCAATTTACATGAAGAAAGGTAGGTACTTATATTGATATGAACAAGATTATCTTTAACTTGAGTTTAATGTATACAGAAACTTCTCCTTAAATTAACATAGGTTACGAAATATACGAATAGGGAAAAGTTTCTTGAAATTAAACAATGTCATGAAATTTGAGAAACGCAAAACCTTACGGCGTCTAAACCAACAAAGCGTTGTTAAAGTTAGATCTTTTGGTTCATTTAGGTAAAGAAAGTAACTTAATTTAGTAGCATTTGTTTTCAATATTATATAAAGTAAATGAATTAATTAATTGATTATTTGACATTTGAAAGATAAAACTGTCAATATCATGATATCAAATAAAAAGGGAATTCGATGGGAATTCGTAAAACTAAAACATAAGGCTGTCAATACTTACGAATTTGGATGTTCCAAATTGCGATGTTCAAAGGGATTATATGCTTTTTCGTCCACATTTTTTGATATTACACTCAATGACGACTGAAATCCTGGATTACTTGTTAAATCAGCTCTGGAAGAGAAAATATAGAAATAGAAAACATAATTATTATATTGGTACATGAGCTTTACTTACTCTATCGAGTTGTGTGCGTGCGTGCGTGTGCGTGCGTGCGTGCCTGTGTGTTTGTGTGTGCGTGTGCGTGCGTGCGTGCGTACGTGTGTGCGTGTGCGTGCGTGTGTGCGTTAATGTTAAGGCCGGCAGATAGGCTGACGGTCCACTTTTTTTTGTTTCCCTCCGGGGGTTACACCTCCCCCGTGGGCTGTATATTTAAATCAAACAATGAATCTTATTTTCTCTTATTAACTTACGGCTGGGGTTGGGGGAATTATACATGCTGTTAGTATTTCCTATAACAAAAAAGGTAATTCAAAAAAGAAATTAAACATAGAAAGATTTCAACTCCAACCAGTCATTATAATATACAATACATTAAATCAGCTACACCTAACTCATTGATGTATCTACTTCTATAATATAAAAATGAATCCCTAAATGTGTTGCTAAGCGCAAAACTCGAGAACGGGTGGACCGATTTTAATTCTGTTTTCACTCATGGATAGAGAGATAATCAGGGAAGGTTTTTACGTAAAAAAAAAGCACCCAGGCGAAGCCGGGAGCGGGCCGCTAGTATAATATAAAAATGAATCCCTAAATATGTTGCTGAGCGCAAAACTCGAGAACGGGTGGACCGATTTTAATTCTGTCTTCACTCATGGATACAGGGATAATCAGGGAAGGTTTTTACGTAAAAAAAAACGCACCCCGGGCGAAGCCGGGAGCGGGCCGCTAGTGTATTAATAAAATTTAAGCCACTTTTCATACACTTTTAAACAATCCAGTAAATATATAAAATACTCTGCTCAGTACTTAAACATTTCTCTTTACAAGTAAATGAAATATAATTATCACATTCTACATCCTATTTGCTTGGCTGTCACACGTTCGAAAGGGAATCCCTTTTCGGGTTGAAAATAACTGAATTGGAAATTAACATCGAAGGTGTGTGTGTGTGTGTGTGTGTATGTGAATAATTGGTATTTAATTAAATTATGGGAGAGTAGGTACACATTCTCCCATAATTTATTTACGCAATGCTTTAAAACGTGATGGTATTTGTAATAGGGAAGTGTCGACAGAATCAAAAAACACAATTAATTTCTGTTCATGACAACTAGTCATTTCCCGGCTTTTCTCCGGGCATAGTCGGGAGCAGCTTTGGCCGGTTAATCTATAATATAAAAATGAATCCCTAAATGTGTTGCTAAGCGCAAAACTCGAGAACGGCTGGACCGATTTTAATTCTGTCTTCACTCATGGATAGAGGGATAATCAGGGAAGGTTTTTACGTAAAAAAAATGTACCTCGGGCGAAGCCGGGAGCGGACCCCTAGTTTCTTATATATATACAAACCGCACGGCGATTGATTTTTTAATAAAAAAGATTTTTATAACAAATATAGGTTGATGTTTGACTAAATGTAGTTAATTACAAAAACAGAATTGCAAAATTACGGCGAATTTTGATAGGATAAAAAGGAAGATACAATATGGGTTTAGGGGAATAAGTTCTAGCATGCCTAACCCCCTACCTCATTACCTGCGACTACTAAAATTTATTTACCAGTAGGTTTGTTTATTGACAGCGTATTTTTACTTTAGGAAGTTATTTATAACACTTATTTTTATTTCTTACGTAAAAAGCAAGAATCTTTGATATTTATATTATATTATATTTATATTTTATCTTTGAATGGATAAAAATTATAGTGTATAATAATTTATCTATCAACAAATTTGTAGGAAATTATATGTAATCTAATTTTTCCTAATATATACACAAAAAAAAAATTCTTATGCATTGTAACTATGCACTTGCAATCGTATCATGATCATCCTTGTCCATGTAAATAGTTTAATAATTAAGTTTAATTATACCTCTTTAAATTATTCAAATCGGACGGATTTGAATAATTATTTTAAAATGAATACTTATTTTATAAATGACTTAGTTTTTATTTTTGTTTTTAATGAATTAACTCAAAAATTACTTGACCTATTTTAAAAATTCTTTCACCTATAGAAAGCTACATTATCAGTGAGCAACATAGGCTGTAAAGTTAAGCGGACGAAGTCGCGTGCGACAGCTAGTATTTTATAATTTACCTACCATCGAGAGAACCGTCAGTTTGCCCACCGCCCTTTAGCAGAAAAAGTTAAAACGCTAATATAAACGCTTATGTAAATTTACACTACATCAGCGTAGTTTTTCTACGATAGTACTAAAAGTAATTGATCTATGCTCTTTTTTTTAAGCGAGGGTATTCTGTTGAGTAGCGCATAGTATGAATAAACGTTACGGTTGAGCACGCGGTCAAATCCTTCGAATGAATGGTTCAAATGATCAAGGTTTATGGAATTAGCTACAGTCAAGTGAATGTTTATTTTTAATAGTTCTATGAAAATATATTATGCCCAGTTTCTGAGGTACTTTTGTTGGTGGTTTATCCATTCGTTAGCGCTATCATAACTTTATCGTTATCGGTTCCATAACTTTATTTGACGCTTACAAGATGCTAGCGCATTTGACACTTCCTTGACAACGATGTCATTCATGATAAATAACGAATTAAAGTAATTTACAATAAAAAATAGATTTTGGTCACTTATTTATCTCGGAATATTATTTACTATTACTGTAACTATTACTAATGATGAATTGAAATGATAAAATCAATTTAAGACTTGTTCTGTTGACGAGACCCATCTAGTGGCAAATAGACGAACTGGCTATCGGTTTCATAGTTATTGAACGGCACATTGTGTATTCAGAAACGCAGTGACAGTTTATCTTACGTTTAACTTTATCGAATCAATCGTAAGTGTGAGTTTACCTGGGAACTTCAGAAACCGGGCAAGTTAATTAGTAATGTAGCCAGCCTTTTTATAAGGTTGGGAAATTCTCGTAGATACTCGGCTGCGTAGTTATGCCGGACTTCTACGACTTTCTAGCGCGGCCGTAGATGGGCGGAGTCGCGGGAACATTACAAGACATCCTCAACAAACCATGGCTGTTCAGCTCGGGGGAGTATAGCCAGCCAAGTAAGTTAATAAGCTAACCACGTAAGTAGACCATGTAGGCTATCACGACAGAACCAAGTCGATTTATTTGCGGACTTTCGTCTGTCGTGACACATTTGAGACTTCGATGTATGTGTGTGCATAGATAGACGTGTATAGATTTCACTAAAGTCTTATATTATTAAGGTCATTAGAGAACTTGCAGTATCTATGGCGTTGCTGGCGTTAATAAGACCGTCATCAGCCTCGCTACCGCCCATTTCATAGAAAACAAAAAATAATACCTGATATTTTTGTGGGATGTTAGTATAACGCATTACTATAGTATAAACTATCTATATAACTTTAGTGTAAAATATCGCAGTGTGTTAGTATAAACTAGTATAGTATAAGTATACCTATAGGTATATAATAGTATAACTATAACCTTCCTCAAGAATCAAATGCAAAAAACAAAGTTTTTATAACTATAATATTATGTAGTACATCGATGTATTCTGCTTTTTAGATTTACTTCAATACTGTGACCTTTCACAAGTACAGTCAGGTTACAAAAACCCTCGTCAGTTTTCAAACTCATTCCTTTATCAAGTCTAAGCCGACGCACTAAGCAGGCTACTACATGACTGATGATAGGCCTGGTGCAAGAAAATGTGGACTTTAAGGTGACTAACCTTTTCTTACCTTGACTGTACGTAAGCAAAAAAATATTTGTATAATGTGCAATATTTCTGATAGGTGGTATCGTCGACCGATAAAATAAGTGAAACCACTTACGTCGATTTGAAGTTGTCACTAGTATGCTGCTTATCATCTTTTGCCATTTTTGTATAATTATCTGAAACAAAAACAACATAATTCCTTTGTATGCTGTTGAATAGCCGCGTTAATACATGAATTTAACATGGTTACTGCCTCCATTCAATTAAAATTTGGTAGTTTTTCGGAAAACACTGCATATTGTACAAAGAACTGCTTTCATATTGTAATTACATGTTGTTGTCGAAATAACACTTTAAAATAAATTAAAAAATATATAAAATAAATTGAGAGCTCTTTCTTTTCTATTTGTATAATATTACGTTGTGGTTTATATTTATCCTTTCGTGGATCGTCAGCCTGCCTTCCAATCTTACCTATAAAAAGAATAAAAACAGAGTTATATTGTCTCTTAAAGTTGTCTTGAAAATGTGAAATGTAAAAATCTCTCAAGCTTGTGAAGGTCACCTACTACTCTTACTTTCGAAATAAATTTATCATTAATTTTGTGAACGCTAGTAGCACAAATCGTTAACTTTATAGGAGACATAAAACAGCTGATGAGATTTATATATTGGTAGAATTAAAATAAATATTATATTTAATAGGACTGAGAACGACCGTTACTAAAAAGACTAATAAATATTATATAATTAATAAATATAATATAGTTTTGTCGCATTCTAATAAAATAAAACGGAGAATTATAATAAAACCATCAAAAATAATCGTTTTTAAAAACATGCCATTCCTGAGCGCCTCGCCGAACTGGACCAGCTATAGCGCGGGCAATAGGTTTAGTAGGTCCATTTTATTGCTTGAGACACAACAGGGGGCCTAGCCAAGATGTACATTAAAGAAAACGCTCCCTAGCGAACTTTACGAAGCGAACAAAATAAAGCCCGGTGATTGGTTGTTGTAACGCCCACATAAAATTTTGACCAATCACAAAGCTTTGTCCGTAGCGTAGCGTAGCGTTTACGACTGTAGAAAGCACTGCGTTTCCATCTTGGCTAGGGCCCCTGCACAGACGCTAGAAAGATCGTCCTTGTCGTTTCAACGAGGCCCCCTAGCCAAGATGCAAACGCTTCGTTGCGTACTTCGCAAACGACGAGAGAACGCCATGAGAAAACTTTGTGATTGGTCAAAATTTTGTATGGGCGTTACAACAACCAATCACCAAGCTGTTTCTTTGAGTTCTCTCTTCGTTTCCGAAGTACGCAACGAAGCGTTTGCATCTTGGCTAGGGCCCCTGATTTTTGAGCGAAATTGATCGCTTTAGCAACAGATTAGATAGGTGTGTGCAGATTGTCGCTTTAGCAACCGTAAGTGAGAACAACATGACACAGTGTCATTGATAGATATTTTTTGTACTGAAATTTTTGATGTCGAATTATCATATCAGTAGGTATGGAATAATACCGGAATTATCGATGCAATGATGCAAGTTAAACGAGGTTAAACAAAAAAATGTTGAATCAGTAACCGATAGAAACAGTCACCACTTGAGATAGCAATAAATCTATGAAGCATTTATGAAATAAAAATCTCAATGCAGCCTTGAATTTAAACGTCAGCAAACAAAACAGACTGCAATGACACCCATTGACAATGGGTTACGAAATAATTTATTGCGATAACTGTACTACCGTCGATAGGTACATTACTCGTACTAGGTGGATTTCATTAGATAACTATTGTTCCAATACTTTTCATTTCAATTTCAGTTTGTTTATTATGGATCCAAAACTTTTTGGATGGAAATAATTTTTTTATATATATATTTTTATGTTAAGGTGTTTTTTATGTTTTTATGTTGTCAAATTAAAATACATAAATATTGTAAATTACATTATATAAACTATATTTCTCGTCAGCAAAATCTATATTTTGTCGTCAACTTGTATCATCTAATTATTAGACATGTCGGCACGAATTATTTTCATTGTCATATAAATAAATGTGTCGCCAGGTATAAATTATCAAATTAATGTCAATATGTACGTAAAATAAAAAATATATTAGAGAAAAAATCGCAATTTGTCCTATGAATAAAACTGTTGTGAAAATAATAGGTTTATCCCTTAAATAATAGCTTCGTACTCAAAATGACAGATCTGTCGCCAAATAAATCGATTATCGTCGCCAAATTGTGACTTCTTTTTATTTGTTATTTTGTCACCAGTACAGTGTAACATTTTATTTTTTCAATTAACAAAATAATAAATTCGTTACCAATTGTTAATTTATTAAAGTTCAGTTTATAAATTTAATGAAAAAGTGTTTAAAGGGGGCAGAGCCAAATTCTACTAGAAATTATATTTGTAATCAATACTAATAAAAAATCTGTAAGGGTCGGTCATTGAGTAAGTTACTTTGTTTTCAGAGATATCGTGTTTATAGGCTCTATACATGAAACTGAAACTAAATTGACGATTTTTAGAATTTTTTTCTGTATGTATGTATGTTCCTCCATAACTCTGAAACGAATTAACTGATTTTCATGAAACTTGATAGATAAACATTTAGACGTACGGGACACAGGATGGGCTACTTTTTTCTTTTTCAACGCGGACAAATTTGTTTTTATTATCTGTAGTTCCACAAAAATCTAACAGATGGCGGTGTACGGCGTACGGGTACAGTAATTACTCATATATTTTCTTTTTAAACGCGGACGAAGTGGCGGGCATCAGCTAGTAACTACCTAAATTTTTATAAAAAATAAATCAATACTAGACCCCAAATAAATAAATACATCCTTTACCGGGTGTAAATAGACAGCACCACATATTTTACATACATACAACCTGTATAATATGCAAGTAATGTAAAAAGTGGTTACCTACAATAATAGTTTTTTTTTTGAACTTTATGAATTTTAGGTGACATATTTATTTATTTATTTTAATGATCGTTTTCAATTATTTTGATTATACAGTTATCAGGACAAACCAATTATTATATAATATATACAAACCTATTTATTTGATAATTGATAATATATTCCGATGATTATAATTATGTGATTTATTATGGAATTGTTTTCATATTGTTTGGCGACTACAATTTGGTGACAGATCTACTATTTTGCCTAACCTAACCTAACCTATTATTTAACAAATTCAAAAGCAATTAAATTGACGACAGCTTAAATCAGGGATTCCCAAAGTGGTCGATATCGACCCCTTGGGGTCGATATCGGTTTCCTAGGGGTCGACATAAACGAAAAGTGATTTTGGGGGTCGACGAGGTCTAAAAATCGACCCCTATTATATTAACACAAGTTCTTATTTAAAACTTTCAAGATAGGTAAGTAGGTAGTTACTGTATTGTTTATGTTGTGTTACGTGTACTAAGAATAATTAATATTTTTGTAGGAAATAATGTTCCAGGAATGTAAAGTTTCAAGTTCGTACAAGATGAAAAACTCGGCAAGTCTATGTGGACAAGTTTGTGCAAGATTGAGTTGGAGCGTACGTCTTTCAGCGGCGTTTTGACTTGCTCTCTATTTGACGATAAAGTGCTTATCACACTATTCAATTTGAACGATTCCTATTTAGGAATCTAAGTAGTGAGCTCGTGATCACACTACGCTAAATTGATTTCTAAATCGAAGATATAGAGTTGAAAATGGATAAACTCTTAATTGAATCCAATCTGTTCTAACTGCGATCACACCTTCCGATTTCCTAAATTGGAATCGTTCAAATTGAATAGTGTGATAGCGGCTTTACGCGAATTAAGACGAACGAATTCATGATCAAGTCCAAACATGTTCCTGATATTTTACTATTTAACGAGCTTGCATTTAGGTTGAAAGTTCATTTGCGTTTTGAAATTCGTTGGAGCTTGAACGATAAAAACTCATATAGCTAAGTACTCATTTATTTCAAGAGATTACAAACTTATTACAAAGCTAAATTAAGTGAAGTAAAGTGACTGAAAAAGTGTTAAACACAACATACAACATATTTTAAATAGGTATGTATAATTGTATTTGTAAAAATTACTAACACTTAAGTCTTTGGTTTTCGTTCTTATTCTACCTAATTACCTAATACGAAGTTTCTATACCTAATTACCTACTGTAGTTACTTCCCAATATAGGTATCAAAGTTTATCAAAGAGTAAGTCAGTAATACTTAACAAGAATCCATTAACTGAGTGTGATAAAAATAAGATAGTGTGCAAATTTAACAGTTTATTATTGTTTTTTATTTAGGTTCCTTATTTTTTTGTTTGCAGAATTACTGAAAGTTTTATGATGGCGGACACGAAAAAAAAATGCAGACAATACAGTTTGGACTACTTGAAGTTCGGATTTATTGCATCTCCATCAAATCAACACTTCCCGATGTGTCTCATATGTGAAAAAGTATTTAGTAACGATGCCATGAAGCCTTCAAAAATGGATGACCACTTATCAAGAGTACATGCTAACAAAAAAAGTAAGCCCTTGTCATATTTTCAAGCACTGAAAGAAAAACTAGACAAAAGGCCATCCATAGGATCGATGTTTGCGTCATCATCTATTCGAGACAATGATGGTTTACGAGCGTCCTATAATATATCTTTACTAATAGCGAAGTCGGGGAAACCCCATACAATTGGAGAGCAGCTTATCTTACCAGCCATTGCGGAGGTCCTTAACAATGTATTGCACAAACCCGCACATGATATTTTAAAGAGAATACCTTTGAGCAACAACACCGTTCAGAGACGCATAGATGAGATGGGACGCGATGTGGAAAACATTTTATGCAAGTTCTTACAGACCCGCAGATTCTCTCTCCAGTTGGACGAGTCTACATTACCCGGCAATGAAGCTCTATTGTTAGGATATGTTCGATTTATCAAAGATGAAAATATGTGCCAAGAACTGATTTTTGCTGCATATTTAGAGACTGATACTAGAGGAGAATCGATTTTTCAGGCCGTGGAACATTTTTTTACTGATAAAGCTATTCCATGGAAGAATATTGTTTCTGTTGCGACTGATGGTGCACCGTCTATGGTTGGTCGTCATCGTGGCTTTATAGCTCACTTAAAGCGACAACTGCCTGATGTACTGGTTATTCACTGTGTGATTCACAGGCAGCATTTAGCAGCAAAAAAGCTGAGTCCTAGATTGCATAAGTCTTTACAATATGTAATAAATGCTATCAACAAGATTCGAAGCAATTCTTTGAACTCTCGGTTATTTGCTCAACTATGTGACGAAAACGACGAAGTCTTTACTCGGTTACTTCTGCACACTGAAGTTCGCTGGCTATCAAGAGGCTCTTGCTTAGAAAGATTTTCAGCCCTTTTTGAATCTGTGTTGGAGTTTTTACAAGAAAAAGATCCGAATTTGAAAGAAAATCTGAACAATTGTAAAACAGATATTTATTACTTGACTGATATCTTTGGAATGTTCAACAAAGTTAATTTGCAACTACAGGGTGATGATCTTAACTTGATTAAAACAAAATCAATAATATCGGCCTTCGTGGGTAAACTAGTTCTTTATAAACAAAATTTAGGCAGAAAAGAATATTCGCAGTTTCCGCATTTGTCAAAATTACCAAAAATGCTTCAAGATGATGACATTTTATTATATGTTACTCACTTGGACGCATTACACAAGGATTTTACGGAGAGGTTTGATGATCTTTTAAATTTACAAATTCCTCAATGGATAATAAATCCGTATAACACCACAGCCATAGAAGAAGCCAATGTGATAATGCAAGAAGAGTTGATTACCATCAGCACAGACGAAGAGCTTAAGCAAAAGTTCAACCAAGGCTATCAGAAGTTCTGGTTGCAACGCAAAATTGAAACACAGTATCCTACATTGTGGAACATTGCTGAAAAATACCTTATCGCTTTTCCATCATCATATCTAGTTGAAAAAAGCTTCAGTGTGGTAACAAACATTTTGACAAAACAAAGAAACCGTTTGAAAATCAACGAACGTGGAGATTTAAGGCTGCAACTCACTAATATTGAACCGGATGTAGCTAGATTGGTAGATAGTCACCAGGTTCATCCATCGCACTGAATGTTTTATTTTCTCTTTGCGAATTAATAGTTTTTAAAATATAATTTCCTACCAACTTAAGATGCTTTATGTATTAATTTGTAATAATTATAAATTAAACTTGATATTTACTGAATTGGATTGTCTTTTTATTTTGTTAAATTTTGACGAGAAAATGAAATCAACTTCACTCACTTAACCAAGTGCAAAGTTTTCTAATTGGCACCTTAGTACCTAGGTATTTTGTACCAATAGGAAAAAACTAAAGATAGACTAAGATAGATAGCTGCTTTAAGTTAGCGGACCATTATGAATAAGGGGGTTGGTCTTAAAAGTAGGTAATTTGACCATGGGGGTCTGAGGTAACAGTTCATTGTTGAAAAGGGGTCACTTGTCCAAAATAGTTTGGGGAACCCTGGCTTAAATCGTATCCATTTAATTATTTAATTAAAATAAAAAATAAATAAATTTTATTAGTTAAGTTTAATCGATAACACATTAACTGATTTTTATAGAATTCTGCATGAAAATGGCTTTCATACAATTTCTCCCCTACATACATATAATATAATTGTATACATAAAATATAATCGTACACGTTATATGTACTTATGTTACCGAGGACAAAAAATAGTTTTTAGAATTTTTGTCTGTGCGTTTGTGCACGCATATCTCAGAAACAGCTTAACCGATTTGAATACGATTTTCATCTATATATTGTAGCAAGATTCTTGAAACATATAACTGTTTATTTCATTCCAATCGGTTGATAAACAAAATAGTTATACTGAATAACGATATACCAAGCATACGAATGTTGCGGGCACAGATGGTTTAAACTTTAACAGGATCTATGGGTAATTTAAACATAGGTCTAATATAAATAAAATACACTATCGTAAATATATCATAGTAGATAATAGATACTTTCTGCATAAGACTTCTCTTCGGGGAACTGTTTATTTATTCATGGTATATAATTTCATTCAGAGGCTACAGGAAAGTGCAAACAACAACAGGAAACGAAGTTATATTTATACAATGTCGTCACAGCCTTTTGGCCACGAACTCCAATGTTAACATCACACAATATGATCACTATCATTTCGTCATATTATGTATACTAAATATTTACATATGTATGTAAATATTTAGTATATATATATTTACATGTGTTTATGTGAAAACACCAGTCGTTTGGAAGACCTAAGATCAAGAAAAAATTTCATCGCATTTCTGATACATTTTTTATACATTTATGACATATACAGGATGTCAAGAAACTAGTGTCAGCTATTCACGCTACATCACATTGCAAAAAATAGTCAGTAGGTAAAAGATTTCGAGATTTTTGCATCTTTATGGTTTTTTGGAAAATCGACACCCTACATATGATATCATGCCGTTTTGAGTTAATTCATTATAAACTAAATATAAATCTTCTCTCTTTATAACATTAGTATTATAGAAATATAGATACATTTATTTTGTGAATGTACAAAACTAATTTGAAAAATAAACTCTGATATTGCTGTATTCGTTATTAAAATTTGTGCTGTGTTCATTGTTTAAACTATGTTCTTTGAATAAATGAGTGAGTTTTATTCAACAACTTGAATAACTAGTGAGTTTGGCTTGTTCGTTATTTAAATTCAAGTAAAATAAAAACAGTTACATGTCCAAAACATAGAAGTTTTAAATTAAATTTGCGTAATTATGTTTTTGAAAATAGTTGATGCGTTATTAGAATTTAATTGGCGCAGTCATTATTACATAAACATATTATATGGTTTATGTTTGGTTATAATTAACAGCATATTATGTGCTGTTGAGTATCGGTGAGTAAGTAAGGGATGTCTTCCTTCATTTTCCTCCCATCCCTTCCTTTTCCCCTCTTCTATGGTCGGCAGCACACTTGCAGCACATATAACATTCTTAATATATAAAAAAAAACTTTCAAAAATCCCAAATTAATTTATTTAAAATTAATTTCCAAAAACATAGTCAAAAATTTCAAAAATATTAATGCTTGTAAAATACTTTCATAACTTTTCAAGTTTAGTGCGAATTATTTTACAGGTATGTAAACCTAAATAAAAATAAACAAGTTTCAAAGTTCAAAAAAACTTCATGACATACTTATTAATAAAAAATATACTACGAACCTCAAACAAAAACCGCAAGAAGAAACACAATTGAACATAATAATAAAAAAAGCCGTAAGTCAGTGCGAATTGTATGCCATTTGGTGACAAACTGACTGACACTAATCTTAAATAAACAAAGCATGCGCTCGAGTCGATCCGTCGATCTGTCGATCGTTATAGTGTAAAAATTATCCTGTCAAGCAAATCTAAAACATAACATCAAGTGATAAGAACTATATTCGATTGTTAGAACTTTATTTGCCAAGGCCATAACACCATAATTCACTACACTTAATAACTGTCACCAAAACAGTGATTGTTGCAAGGTTTTGTTTATTTTTAATTGTTTTTAGCTGAAAAAGGAATCAATGTTTCGTAAAACGCGTGGGGTAAAAGACTTTTTAATATAGAGATTAATTTATTGTGTCAAGGAGTTCAACGATTTAGATTTAGATCTAGATAGCATTAAAAATATTGTGACTAACTGTAGAATTATGATAATTATTGTAAAATTCTACTTTTTTTTATTCATTCGTTTTCAAAACAGTAATCTAGTCTATACTATACCTACACAAATGTTATAAAGAGAGACTGTTTTTGTAAGTTTATTTACATTTATATAGATACATATAAATAAATATCGGCTCCCTCAGACGCAGACGGCCGGGCAGGAGAAGGCGGGCATATCAAGCCCGTCTTCAACTGCCCTAGGGGACCTGCGCACACGGCTGGCCAGCTGTGTGCGCCTGCACAGGCTACCCCCCGTCTTCTTTGTGTCTCCGGTGTCTCCGGGCAATCCCCCATTGGCGCTAGCCTAGCCAGCGATGGCTAGGCCTCCCTGGGGTGGATCGGAGTTGTTGTCGGCAGAGCCCGGTCCACCCCGCTCAAAGGGCAAGGAGGCACTGGGGAGTTTTAATGGGTAGCGGCCGGGCCCGCTATGATCAGCATAGCGCCGAGCGCCGGCCGACCCCCACATACCCCTACCGCCTAGCCAACGGTAGGGAATCAATAAACGGATTTCTCCTCGTCAAAAAAAAAAAGATACATATAAATATAAATAAACATTAAAATTCACGGATATGCTGTACCTACGTGGATTTAATTTCTTTCTAAAAATTATATACACAAACCTACCTTTTTATCGCTCTTTCCATTAGTGAAAACCGTATCAAAATCCATTAAGTGGATTAGAAAAATTTAGCAGAGAAACAAACAGAAGCGGACAGCAAGATTATTTTCTAATGATACTAGCGGTCCACGCCCCGTCTTCGCACGGTGTAATTTTTTCTGCAATTAACTTGAATGGGCCATGAACTTGTCCTGGTGGAGGGAGCTTACTCGGTCATTCTGTCCCACTAAGAACCAATCGGATTGGTTTGATGTATGTTTGTGTGCTCCAAGCGGGATACGTTCAACGGAGCTCGTGTCGGAGTGCACCATTAGAAGAGGGCCAACCTCGGCGTTGGCCGGAAGGAGGCTATCTCTCTCCTCTGCTTTCTCACCAGCTGTCGTAGGGGGAGAGAGTTACCCCTTCCCACATACCCCTTCTCCGACTGCCCTCGTCGGCGAAGGACAATACGTAAAATGTGATTTCCCCTCCTCAAAAAAAATAATGAAACAGACACGAGGATTTTTAAGGCAATATTTTTAATTAAACGTTTAATGAAAGGCTCACGGAGTTTTCTTAATACGGTCATTCTCTGTTTTCAGACAAACAAATTAATAAACTTATTTAGTTTATACCTGTGTTTGTGTCTGTGTCTGAAACTTTGAAACTGATTAAACTTTGAAAGTTGGTTTGAAAACTATATACGCACAAATCTGTACCAATATTATAAATGCGAAAGTTTGTTTGGACGTATGGATGTACTAGATGGTGCCTGCGACTTCGTCCGCGTGGAAAAAGCAATATATCGCCTGACATTGTTATTGCTATTACACTTAGCCAGGAGTTAGTTTCCTTAATTTTAGATGAATAGTCCTTTTTTCAGGATGAAAGGTAGCCTATGCCCTTTCTGGTGTCCCAGACAACATGTATGCAAAATTTCATGGTGATCGGTTCAGTAGTTTTTGCGTGAAAGAGTAACCAACATCCATACTAACAAACAAACTTTCGCATTTATAACATTACTAAAGTACAGATATTCGGTAGGTCTGAGAATAGGTCGTACACTATTTTTTATACCCCTAAGTGATTAGGGTGGATGAGGATTTTTTAAAAATAACGTTTGCCGGATCAGCTAGTATGTACTCGTATATAAGGTAAGGGTGCTCAAGTCGTAGCCCCTAAGGAAATTACACTGTAATATTCACTGCAATTAAAATAAAACAAAATCTTTAACACTTACTAAATCTTTATTTAATTGGTTTTCAATTAACAATTATAAAAACTTGATATTCTTTAATGAAAATAGGTATTTTATTGTTTTTATTGATTCGCCTAATTCGTATAGGCTATAGCCTTAGTCGTACTTAGAAAACAAATGTTAGTAAACATATTAAAAACTATAAAGAAAATCACTTAATAATCACAGATCACATGAACAACTAGAAACTACAAACAATTTAGTCTGAGATCAATTTTTATAAGTATCAGACGAGATATTGCTGTGGTACGACTTACGCAACTTTACCTTACGAGTATAATGTAAACCTAAGTAGGTTTACATTATACTCGTACATAGGGCAATTTAGTAGCAGATAATTCTTAAAAAATTCTGTAGACAATTTGTTTGTTTGAGTACATTGTTGTGAGAAAATAAATGTTGTAAGTAATAAAAAGAGACAATGAATCACACAAGATTAAAGTTAAACTGTTTACTTTACTGCTTATTTCAAACTGAAAAAAAAAAAAAAACTTTATGATGATTTAATGGCCATGATGTCACGTCACTTTATTTTAATGTTCAAGTTTTTTTTTACATTTTAACATAATCTGCATATTGAAACATTTACTAATAGTAAAGATCAAACACAAGTCTGTCTGTGCGTGCTAATATCAATGATATTTTCACTATAATTACAATGTTTTACAAAGTAGTGAAATAAGACAATAAAAGTATTTTGTTCTGTGTTAATTATATTTGAGTTGTTTTTTTATAAAATAAATTTTGATGGAAAACGGTAAAGGAGAAATAAGTGTGAAAGGATAAGTCTTAAAGGACGTATTAATAAAAGTGGTATACTCTGCAGAAGAACTACTTGGATTTATTTGTCCAATCTGTTCTATCGTAGAACTAATAATAGAACTAGTTGGACAAAAACATAGGTACAAAAATAAAAATACAAAAGAATCAGCTTAAAAGAATATTCAAGTTGAATTTTTTGCTCGGTCTGGTGCAATAATATAGTAAATTACCATAACAACATAACAGACATCCACAAAAACATTTCAGTTAAAAACAAAATCACCTCAAGGTTAATTATTTAGTTTCAATAAAACTTTATGAACAAGTTCGTTACTTAGTTTTGATTTTGTTTTTTTTTTTTAAATAGGGTTGCTTTTTATAATTTACTAGTGGCTAGCTCCCGGCTTCGCTAGGATTCAAAATAAAAACGATCCAATCTTTTAAGTTGGACCAAATTACACATAGTTACGAAATTTTATCAAAATCGGTCCAGTAGTTTAGGAGTTCATCCCGGAGACACAACGTATTTATGAACCTTCAGATATATATAAATTGTTTGTATTTCAACATAAATTGTAAAACACGGTTAAGTTCTGAAACTAAAGCGAAAATTGCTGCAAAAATGCTACAAAAATTTGAGATTCCGATTATTTTGGAAACACTTTTCCATACTAGCTAGTGCTCGCAACTTCTTCCGTTGGATTTTTATTTTAAGTTGATCCCTCGGGAACCTTTTTTGTGGATAAAACCAAAATCAAAATCAGAATATTTATTTCTCAATTAGGTTTCTACAAGAAACTGATCGTCATTATAAACTTAAATTTACCAGGGTTTCGGAAAAAAAGCCAAAATGACGACCCTGAGAAGAAACCCCGAAAGAAACTGAGGATACTATTATTTTGACATCTTTAAAATATAAAATAACAACAATTACACTTAATTTAGAAAAATATCAAAGTATACATACAATATTAAATATTATAATAGACTTTCGAGAGAAGTTTGGTTTTAATGACACTTTTAAATTTATTTATAGATAAGGCTCTTTATTATCTCAGTTAGTTTATACTAATAAACGTACCCTACGTGCATACCTGTATCCCTGACAATGTGTATGCAAAATTTCATGATGATCAGTTGAGTAGTTACGGCGTAAAAAGGTAACAGACAGACAGACAGACAGACAGACAGTTACTTTCACATTGATAATATTAGTATGGATACGAATGTATTGAAACTACAAGAGGATGGTACAAGATTTGACGAGTGGTTGATGCTTGCCTCAGGGTAAGTAAGTACAGGGGCAGGCCAGCTACCATCAGCCTGTCTGTCGACCTTAACATAAGAAATACACACCTCATTACAGGAGAAAACATGAGCTTATTAGTACCTTGAAAATACATGAGCTTGAATTAAAAATATTTCTTAACTTGTATATTAAAAATAGTGAATTCACGCAGTCTGCAACTTGCAACTTTTTTATGAGTGGCCAGTGTTCGCGTCAAAATCGCCTTTCAAACCAAGGCTCTCATTGCTACGAATTCCTTCTTACATAAATCTGTCAGGAACACAGTCTAATCTGCTTTGAAAAGTTGCTTTTTGAAACATTTTAATTGTTTCTCCCCTCGGGAATTTAAAAATGTTATATCGCTTCTTAGAACTCTAAGCACGCTGAACCCAACAATTCCCAGAATAAACAAGGAAGGGTGATTAATGGATAAGTATATTGCTATAAAATTAGTGAAGACTTGTTATGGGAACAGACTTAAGGAATCTGGAATGTTGTGATATCGTATTTAAAAAATCTGTTATAGAGGGAACGAATCATCGTAGCTGTTAATATAATGTGTGCGTCTGAAATTTTTAATATAGCAGACACTGTTGAGCATAAATCTAAACGATGAAATAAAGAACAGGAGACGAATGTATAAATTACAGGTCATTCAATTATAGATCGGTTGCCTTGTCAGTCTTTAATTTTTAAAACAATGAATCAGCGAATGCATAGCTGCTATATATCTTAAGATAAGCAGTAGGCGTCAGTATCTCTCGTTAGTATATGCCAGTCAGTAGATAATTGCTGATAAAAAGATAGGTAAGTGTAAAAGTTCTCTAAATATTAAAGCTATTTAAATATGAACTGTGAATTGAAAATGAAATGAGTCTGTTGATAGATTATTTCTTAGATCAATGAATCATATAATTGATAGAAAATGGGCACACTGAGAGAATTAATTATATATTTCATTATATATTCAATAACAGAGTATTCATTAGTCAATCGATCATCGTTATTGTAATATGTTTAGCTTCCGCGCTTTAAGTATGTAGTATTTTATGTAGCAGTGGCAAGGCACCGTCTGGCGGCCGTAACCACGCAGAAAACCTCTGAAATTAAACACAACTGTGTTTTTTTTTTACACATGTTTACACACTGTGTTACACTGTTTTTTTACACAACTGTGTTGCACCACCCTCGTGGGCCATTTATTTTGTATCAGATATTAACAATTTAACATAAATTATAATAATAAATATATAAAATTAATCTTGACCAATTACTAGGGTGGATTAAAAAAGGGGGAATGGTCCAGTACCCTAACTTATATAATTGTTTTTTACTAGTTTGTTTTATTTAATTTTCTTACTATTTATCCGATTTTTATCATAAATTTAATAAATTTGTTTCTCGTGTTACTTGTATCCATTATAATTTTACTTATGTTTTGCCTTTCTAGTTTCAAGTCTATATCTAATTCACTATATCCGAACACAACTCTGCTTCGGCGAGTAAGTAAGGGATGCCAGAGACCATTTACTTATCCCTTCCCAATTCCTCATTCTTAACCCAACAGCGAACTTGCAGAATCTGTGGCTGTTGCTAGTATTATAGGCGACGGTAGCTACTTACCATGGAGTGAACCGCTAGCCTGTCCGTTGACCTTAACATAAAAAAAGATTATAATATTCTTATTGAACAAACCTTTAGCACGCTGAAATATTTCTTTTGTTATATAAGATACTAATTGGTGCCCACGACTTCGTCCGTGTTAAAAAATATTAAGTAGCCTATCCTGTGTCCCGTACGTCCAAATGTTAATCTACCAAGTTTCATGAAAATCAGTCAATTCGTTTCAGTTATGGAGGAACATACATACATACAGAAAAAAATTCTAAAAATCGTCAATTTAGTTTCAATATCATGTATAGACCCTATAAACACGATATCTCTGAAAACAAAGTAACTTACTCCATGACCGACCCTTACAGATTTATTATTACATAGTATTGATTTAAAGAAATATGATATGTATGTTTCTCCCTAATTGAGACATTAGGTATACGGATAGTTACCTACTTGTAGGCTGCTTGTAGGCCTTCCAAGATAATATATACTTATTAGTTAACCGCTACTCTGTCTTGTAATCTGTACACATGACAGCTACGATCAATTTTATTTTGACTCGAAGAGCCTATTATCGAGTGAGCACAACCCACCTTAACACATCATAATAATTTCATTATTATTTAAGGCCATTAAAGTAGCATTCATTAACATAACGTTGTGATTTACAATGTGAAATCGGTTACATCTGGTGTTCGTAGTTGTAGAGACAACATGTCAAGTACCGCGGAAGAAAATATTGCGTTGCGTGTATGTGATACATCCTAGTGGTCAACCGCGAATGAGGCATTCGAAAATTCGATGGATAGGCCGGTCATATTAGTATAAACTTGTTCCTAGACAAAAACGAATATGTACTCGGAAAAGATCGGTAAAGGTATATATAAGCAAGCTTTTAACCAGTTTTTTATTAATACTATCAAACAACCCTTACCTTGATTCAACTCAAGGATTTGACTCAACAAAGGAATCGAAAAAAATGTTATCAAGGTTTTTGGGATTGAAGTTATTTCTGATGGCACTTAGTTTTTTTTTTAATAGGCCAGCTTATATTTACATCTATACTGATTTTATAAAGAAGAAAGATATGTTTGTTTGTTTGTTTGCATTGAATAGGCTCCGAAAGTAGCCGATTCTTTCACTATTGGGAAGATATATTATTAGCGAGTAACATAGGCTAATTATATGAAGTTACGTGGACGAAGTCGCATGCAACAGCTAGTATATAATAAAATGATTTGTTTCTATAGATACTATAGATACCAGCCAGCCAGTCAGTCAGGGCCGGCCCTTAATGATTCATACATAATATGTAAAGTACTATAATTTTTATATATATGTCGGAGCGTGATTATTCAGAGAATTGTTTATTAATCAAGTCGCACACTCTTGTCAGAGTGGTCGTGGTCGTGCGGATGATGTATACGGAGGATGTTCGTGTTCGTCCTCCTTGATGCGTATTGCCGCCCCTGCGATGCTTCTCCACTTTCGCCTATTTGTGGCGTCACGAGCACACTGTACTACAGTAGATTGGGTTGCGCATTTTATTGCGTCTGTCCAGCGGGTAGGCGATCTACCTCTTGGGCGTTTGCCCTCCACCCGACCCTGAACCACAAGCCGTTCCATTGAATTTTCCTTCCTGGAGATGTGGCCAAAGAACTTCATTATTCGTAATAGCACAATCGACGAAAGCCTGTCCTTCACTTTAAGTTCAGCTAGTATTGAATTATTGGAACGAAACGCTGTCCACAGGATATTTAGGAGGCGTCTCCAGCACCACATCTCCAGTGCGTCAATCTTTCGACGGTCTTGAAGTCTTGGGGACCAGGTTTCAGCCCCGTAAAGAAAAATGGGAAATACAAGGGATCTCATAAGACGGACCTTAGTCGTTTTGGTAATTCTTTTATCACTCCAAACCCTTCTTAGCCTCTCAACCGCAGATCTAGTGATGGCACATCGTCTTCTTATTTCCAACTCACAGTCTCCCGTGTTTGAAATCGTAGAGCCTAGGTAAATGTAGCTCTGCACCACCTCACAGTTTGCGATGTTCTGAATTTTCATTCCGTCATTTCCAGCCCGATCTACGATCATCATCTTTGTCTTATCCCTGTTTATGACAAGTCCAAAGTCAAGACTGGTTACTTCCAAACGCGTCAAGAGACCCTCTATATCTTTTCTAGTTTGAGCAAGAAGTGTGGTATCATCAGCGTATCTCAAGTTACTTATAACGCGGCGACCTATAGACACACCTCTGTCCCATTCCTCCAAAACAATCGGCATTATATGTTCTGTGTATATGTTAAATAAAAGCGGAGATAAGATGCAACCTTGTCGAACACCAACCTTAACCTTAAAGTTTCCAGAATCGACGCTATCCACGCGAACCGCCGTCGTGCCATCCTCATACAGTCTTTGTAGTAGATATAAAAGGTGATGTAGTACGTCCATTTGAAGAAGTATATCCCAGAGTTTGCCCCATTTGACAGTATCGAAAGCTTTGCGGTAATCCACAAAGCTAATATAGAGGGGCATATTAAATTCTCGGGTTTTTTCAATTATTTGACGTAGTATAAGGATTTGCTCGCGTGTACCTCGTCCTTTAACGAAGCCCGCTTGTTCAGGGGATATTTGTCGGGATAGATAGGCCTGCAGTCTAGTGTTTAGAATGTGCAGCAACACCTTACTCGCATGTGATAAGAGAGAAATCGGTCTGTAGTTGTTGCACTTTTTCGTTGATACCTTTTTATGCAAAGGTATGAATAGGGAACGTGACCAGTCACCCGGCCATTCACCACTTTCCCAAATTTTGCAACAGATGATATACAGAGCATCAACTCCAAATTCGCCCATGGCTTTAACTACCTCTATTGGTATGTCATCCATTCCTACAGCTTTATTTCGCTTCAAATGTCGGATTGCAGCTCTCACTTCATCACGTAGGATAGATGGTTCTCGATCAGTCCCAGAGTTCAGAGTACATGCATCGCTGGATATGCAACCATTATCAGAGAAGAGAGATTCGCAGTAGTCTCTCCAAACAGCCACGATGTCTTTTATTTCCGTTACGACAACACCAGTGGGGTCTTCTATTGCCCATGTTTTGGATTTAAATTGGCTATAATTTAGATTACATTTAAAAGATTTTCCTTGAATTATTTAATTTAAGTACTACAATAATATGTACTACAATAGAGAAAATGAAGTAATAAAAATCATTAAGTTAAATATGAAACGAAAATTCGTTCTGTGAATTTGGATAATAACTTAGAGCTTAGAGGTTAACCTCAACTAGGTACCTACTTAGGACGGTTACAAAATCTAAATTTTTAACGTGATTCTTTATCAATTGCTTTCCGTGACTTATGAGTGATGTTCGCTTTTGGTAATTCCTTTGTCTTAATCAATATAACTTTCTTTATTATTCCTAAGTCAATAGAAAGTTTTTTTTTTTAAATGCGGATTCCGTTTGTAATAAATTGCCAGCTATTTGACTAATAAATTATAATAAACTTGCCAAATGTGAGGTGCTAAAGTGCCAAATGCGGTTAAATCATAAATACTGCTACGTCAAGAAAGTACCGGGAATCGGTCAATAAAACACAAAATATGTATTATTTATCCAAATTTATTGTATCGCCTTCAAAATATGCTCCTTCCGAAACTATCACTTCGCCAATGAATAACTTAATCATCAAAACATTTTTTTAAACGATATTTTTTGAAATCAACTCTACTGCTCGCTGCGAATTTTCTTTGTCTTCTATCGACTGAAAACGGGTGCCTCGAAGTGGTAATTTGAGCTTTTGAAAAAGAAAAAACACGCTTGGAGCCATATCAGGAAATACGATGATTGTTCCAAAAGATTTGTTGAGTTTTTGGCCAGAAATGCGTTCACAATGATAGCCGTGTGAGATGGCGCTTATCGTGGTGCAAAATCCATGAGCTTTCTTTCCACAAATCTGATATTTTTCGACGAATTTGCTCTCTCAAACGTCTAATACCGCCCAGATGATATTCCTTATTTACTGTCTCACCTTCTTGCAAGAACTCCGTGTGCATGACACCCCGATAATAAAAAAATAACTATCATCGTCACCTTCAGTTTTGATTGAATACGTTGATGGCTGACCAGAGTCTCTTGAATTCACCGTACCACTCATATACACGTGTTTTTGATAAAGTGGATTCACCACAAAGTGCTTGTGTAACATTTTCAGCGCTTCGGCACACGAAATTTCATTCGCAATGCAAAATTTAAGATAGATACTTTGTCGAATCCATTGTAAAAATCGCAAAACACACTTGACATGAACTTACAGCAATACACACTTACATGAATAGCGCTCTGTAAATAAACTAAATGACCTATGGCGTTCAAACTCCTCGTGAGTATAGAGGACATTTGTGCCAACATAGCGACCAAAATAATTTCAACAATCTCTTTAAATGGTTTTAAATTCCCGGTACTTATTTGACAGAATGTATAAAAATCTGCATTTTTTTGTAGAACATTTTGAGTAATTCCAGCTATAGAATAGTTTCTTGTCTACTTTTCCTTGTTCTTCCCTTGCACTGCTTATTCGTTTTATTTTTAGCTTTTTTTTTATTAGTCACCAATATTTATTCATGATTTAATTTATTTTAGTGTTTAATTTAAATTAATTGTATAGTTTATTTTTAATATATCGATATTATTTAGTTAATTTTTACGATGCATAGCAGTTGTTAGGGCCATGGAAACTTGAATCGATATAAAACACTCCCTCACTTGACATTTTAAAAATCGCCACGTAGTAATAAGTAATTACCTACCTGTTTACTGCACTTACTTATAAATTTTTAAAGTTAATTTATAGGTTATTATAGAAAACTTGTTTGTAAATTTTTAAAACGAAAGAAATTAATTGCGCGTTTGAGCATACGTACGTAGTCACATGCAACAGCTAATATAGTTATACAAGTATATTTACTATGTTGTTAATTTGCATTTAATCTTATTATTTTTAATATCTCCAGTATTAAATTTAATGAAATAAGAGAAAAATTTGCTATTTCCAGTACTTCATATGTTTTTGTAAGGCGTTAATTTTTAATTGTATTTTCAGATGATCCTCTGTAACAGTACTTTTTTTTTCTGTATGAAAAGTAACATTGGATGTTCTTTTTTGGAAATTTTCTAGGTCGTTCATGATATCCTTATTGTTAAGAATTTCCATTGCAATCGTCAATAATTTAATTTAACAGTATTCAAAAGTTAACAAAGAAGGTTCGCGCGCTAAATGACCCCCCAAACGAAAAGTCCGGTTGGAATAAGTGAGAGTCGAAAGCAAGTGACATTCTGCCTTTCACTGTCGTTAACGCCTCCCATTGTATTACTTTTGACATATGATTAATGAATAAGTGCTTATCAATAGTTAACCTAAACTAAAAATGTGTCATTACACTTTTGTCTACAGATTGTTTTTATTCGAATACTAGGAGTTGTAGAATTTCATTCGAGATAATTTAAAAAAAAAGTCAAAATCAACACTAACCGAAACTACTTACAAGTAGCTTACAAGTGATTTTTCATATTTTATTAAGTTCTTATATTTTTATCTATACTAATATGATAAAGCTTGTTTGTTTGTTACGCTTTCACTGTTCTATTTAACTAATCATCATGATTTTTTTCATACACGTTGTCAGGGGTACAGAAAAGAAAATTAGGCAGGTTACTGTTCAAAAAAAAATTATGCTGTTCGCGAGGTTCATCCAAAAGTAAAAAAAATCAACACTGTAGAAAAATAAATGAGAAATAAAGAAATATTTTTTATCAATGTTTACAGGCTGATGGTCCACTTGATGGTAGACCTGGTCCACCTGCTAAGGGATAAGGAAGGGATGGGGTTACGGGCTCCCTTCACTGTGGTTATTATGACTGATGCCAATATGTGATTTGGATTAGAAAGGAACTAATAAAACACACGATTTGTTTTTTAGAGAAGCATCAACCTCTAATACATTAAGTATATTGTATCGCAGCTATATCTTTGATAATTTCGCTAACAATTCATAGCCCAATTGTAATACAAAATCATCGTGAACCCACTGTGACCTCAAGTTTGAAAGCTCGAGTACATTCGAAGATAAATGAGTGTGACTTACTTGATTTATTGGTGATAATTCCGAACCAAAGTAAGGACTTACAAGCCATTTGTAAAGTTCGACAGAAACTTTGTGTTTTGCTGACATTGAGGTATGCTGATTAGAGGGAAAGGAAATTACAATGTTTTAATTAAAAAAATTAAATAAAATTAATTGAGGCCATTTTTAAAGGTTAACACTCATCTTTGATCCTAGGATATTTTCACGAAGAAGAAGAGATAAAGTAATTAAAGTGGTAAAAGTAAAAACTAAATTTGCCCAAATGCAATACTGTATTAGGTCATCATTTTTATATAATAAAGTTAATAAAGAAATTTATATGACAAACTGTACTTCAAATCTAAAAAATTTATCACTATGACGAAGTAGAAGATCTATTAATACTAATACAATATAAACACACACACACACTAGCGCGCGTGTGCGCGCACATTCGCTTTATTAAAAAAAATCTTTTTTCTTGTTTAAAAAAAATTATATTTTTTTTTTTCTTATCCTTAATCCTGCTATTGTCGGCAGCGCATTTGCAGCATATGTGACATTGCTTGTGTTATAGGCAACGACAGTCATCTATCATCAAATGAACCGTTAGCCTGTCTGACGACCTTAACAAATAAGAATTATAAAAAAATAACACAATTTCTCACTACTTTGTAAATCCTACTGTTATTATTGTTATATTATTAAAACTTAGTACCTCTCAACTGGGCCTCTTTGGCATACAGACTTATGAAAACCATTAATAAAACAATACTTTAGAAAACTTTAAAGTACCTGTTTCACAAAGTGACAGTGTTAAATTGAGGAAGTTAAATATTTGTATTGGAGATGCTGAGAAAAGTTCGCAAAGGCCACCGGAAGGGAGATGTTGACGTGACAAATAATGAGTATTTGTAAAACCACTTGTTGTATATTTTTGTAACGCACAATTTTAGTAATTGTAAAACTTCAAAGGAATTATGACATTTTTTTTTATTTTTTTTTTAAGTTTGCGGTCATGTTTATTATCCACTTCACAGAGAAACACTAAAAAGGATACAAGGACACTGTCTACCCTGATGGGATAAAGGATATAGGGATGGTTAGTCATGAGGTATCAGAAGATTCTTCGTAGATATTAGGCTCTTTACAAGAGCTGCAATCATTAAGTATTATAATTTCATTTTTGATGTTGTAAACACCAAGGAACATACTTTGAAAAATACTTCAATTTTTTTTTTCAAATTTGACTCTGATCTGGATTTAAACGTGCCAGGGAACAATGTGTTTCCTTGTCATTTGGACAGCCCATCTGGCGACTGTAACCACCTCTTTGCGAAAGACGTCTATGAAATAACAAAATGTGTGCTGTTGTGTGTCTATGAGTAAGTAAGAGATTTCAGATCCCATTTCCTTATACCTTTTCTATGGTCGACAGCTCACTTGCATCACCTGTACGTTGCTTATTTTATAGGCGACAGTAGCCACCTCCCATCGAGTGGACCGACAGCTTGTCTGTTGACCTTAACATAAACAAGGGCAATGTTGGAATAAAGAATAAGGGGTGAATTAATCGTAATATATCAGAATATTTTTTCGCAAATGGGCTCTTTACAAGAACAGTAAGTAATCATTATAATACTTTCATTTTAGATGTCGCAAACCGTGTACCGCAAAGGTTCCCCTTTTATGAAAGTGAAAACTGGACGAGCTACTTGCACTTTTTATAGGTTGCAGTTGCAAAACGAACAGAATGAGTGACGTCACACGGCGTAAGCCTTTCGAGAGATTTGGGAAAAATACTTTTGGCTCTAATGCATTAATTCTCTCTGAATAAATAAATCAACAAACCCATCGCACTTTTAAAACATACCGGCGTAAATTTTTTGGTTCTAAGTAAAGCGCAATAAAACCTGAATAAAAATATGAAAGTTACAAAAACAAAATTTAAAAAGG
Source organism: Synanthedon andrenaeformis (assembly GCA_936446665.2). Lineage (NCBI taxonomy): Eukaryota > Metazoa > Arthropoda > Insecta > Lepidoptera > Sesiidae > Synanthedon > Synanthedon andrenaeformis. The sequence goes on along the minus strand of OW387781.2, from coordinate 1,448,368 downwards.
AGATACTTGTTGATACCGTTTTGTTTAGTATATTTTACGTTTACTGTTACTTCGTTTCAAATAAACGTAAAATTATAATCTAGTCCTGGCCCCTTGGTACTTAAAAATTATGAAATAAATTATTACCTATTAAATAGGTATCAATTAAGTAGAGGCAGGGCACACTGCGTTTCGCAGTCATTTGGGCAGCCCGTCTGGCGGCAGTAACCACCCTCTTACAGTCCCAATCCTACTGTAGTCGGCAGCGCACTTGGAGCACCTGTGGGGTTGCAAACATTTATTATCCTTTTTTATTTACCTTGACAGGGATAAAATGGAAATTTTTAATTAAAAAAAAATTATTGCATAATTATAATACAAAATTATCAAGAAAAAAATTACGCTCGAGTTATTTTAGCGCGAATAAATACAAGATTAAAATGTATAAATTTAATGAATCATTAATTAAAATAAAATTTAATTAGTGTCGATACACTTAATAACTGTATCACCAACTTGTGTTGAATAATTTGAGGCATCTATACATGAAAACCTACATCAATCAAAGTCGAGTAACAAGGTCAAGTTTAAGGTTTGAATTAAAATATAGAAGAGAGCTTTCAATCAGTTTCAGATGTGCTTGAGGCTCGATGCTCTTGCGCAGTCGCGGTTCGTAAGTTGCCGTAGTTGCGTGTACCCGAGGTGCGCGCGAGTTTCGCAAAACTGTGAAACAAAAGTGTACCGCCAAATAGGACTGCTCAAATGACATTTTTGTGATAAAAGGTAAAGTAATATTACTTTTTTTTTAATATTTAAAAATATTTTTTTTACTAAATTTATATTATTTTAAATTATTATTACAATTTTAAAAATATTTAATGTTACTATATATTTTTAAATATTCCCTTTCTATTTAAAACACCATGTCTTTTAATTTTTATTTTTTAAAGGTTTTTCTTTAATTTGACTGCGGGAAAAACAAAAGACAATAAGGTTTTATTTACAAATATAGTTTTATGTGAAATTTATAGAATTTTTATAAATAAATATCGAGCCTAAAAGAGTTGAAAAAAAATTGAAATATGGTATTTACATTAAATTTTGGCTAAATGAAGGGAACTTACAAACAATTGCGACCAAATTCGAAATTAGATTGTGTTAACCTATACTAAACAAATTTCTAGCTAAATTTACAGTTATGACAACTGAAGAGTTATTTATGCCTGAAGATTGCATAAGATTTTCAACGATTTATTGAAAAAAAAAGGCCGACAAGCTTTCTTGAGTTTTGATGTATGACTTTTTAAGACTAGCGACTAAATGTGCATTTTTTTGGGCAAACCTTTAGTGAAAACCGGTCCAAATTCGGTAATTAAGAAAAATATAGCGGAGAAACAGACAGAAGCGTACATATATTAACCTATTTAAATATATAGACATAGATTAGTGCTTACATAAAACTGCAGTAAAAAATAAATCTTAATATATCAAAAAAGTCGTAAGATTAATTCCCGAAAGAACATGATATAATATTAAAAAATTTGGAAGCTGAATATTTTGCTGATGTTAAATATTTAAAGCATTCTTTATCAATACGTGACAAGGGAATTTACCTTTAAATCTTATAATGGAAATATACTTTTATTTTTCGAGTACCTACCTACCAGTAAACAAAGGCTGAGGATTCAGTAACAAAGATGGAATTTTTAAAATTCTTTTAATAGTAATTTCGCCTTTAAATCATAAATTAATAATAATTTTTTGCATATGATTTTGAAACCTCGTGTCGTTATTAAAATTAATGTTAAAAATTTCGTCCTACGTCAATAAGATGTCTGTCGTTTCCGTCGCCTATTAACAGAAGCGAAGCCCCAAGTACTACATGTGTGCTATCTTATCCTATCCTATTATAGTGTTATAGGCGACGGTTGCCACCTAACATCAAGTGGACCGTCAGCCTATCTGCTGACCTTAATATATATAAAAAAAATTGTTTGACACTTTTTAGGAGACTTGACCAGCTTTTCAGAACAAAAGAGTTCACCATACATAAATACAGAGTCCATAAAGATTAGTTCGCGTACACACAATATTCAACAACTTTTCCCTTAATTTCAGGATTCTTTTATTAAAGAGCTCACAGTTGAGCTCAAACTTAATCTTATTTTTATTATTATTTTCATATGACATAGAAGACGAACTGTAGAATAATAAGAAAGGGCTCTAAGAGAATGAAACTAAGAAGCAAAGTCTTGAGACAAGAAAATCTTTCATAACGAGGTTTTTCCAAATCTTACGGGCGTTTTAGAAGTAAAACTAGAACTTTAAGCAGAGTTAAACCACAAGCGGGAATATTATTTAGTTTTCAATTATATATAAACATATAGTGATATAGATCACTTGTAATTTATTATTCGCAAAATACAATTGATGAAAAGTCATAAAATCAACAATCAAAATAATGTTGAACAAATAGCTTTCACATTAAAATTATCATTCGTGATTTTAAATTATTATTCGTTCTTCTAGTTTTTAAATTTAATGGCGATATCTTCTTTTCACATGAAAAAAATAATAATAACTAGCGGCCCGCTCCCGGCTTCGCCCGGGGTGCATTTTTTTTACGTAAAAACCTTCCCTGATTATCCCTCTATCCATGAGTGAAGACAGAATTAAAATCGGCCCAGCCGTTCTCGAGTTTTGCGCTTAGCAACACATTTAGGGATTCGTTTTTATATTATAGATAGATGAAAAAACGCTACAACAGATGCAGTTTGAATTCTGGTCGGGCTTAAAAAATTCTTAATCGCCTATCATTAGGAACTGCACCTTCACATATTAGAAGTATATGCTCGGAAGCGGAACATATAATATGATGCATTTGGATCTACATTCAATACCTACTGTTTTTGTGTGAGCTAAATTTAATCAAACCCCTTATGGCATATTTTTTTTAAATATGAGTTAAAAGATTACTGTGCTATATTATGCTTTGGCATAATATAGCACAGCAAACTATCTTTCTGACAACAATCTAAAATATATGTAAATACTATTTTAACACACGTAGCTAGTTATGATTTAATTATTATTTTTAAATGAAATATTTATATGAAAAGAGCATCAGTCTGCGGAGGTCTGTTGCCGATGTAATATAAAACTGGTGGTAGATTTTTTTGTGTTTAATCTATTAAAAACTGGTAATTTATTATTAGATGAATAAATAAATAAATAAAATGAAAATTAATTAAATTACATGCAATGGGTTGACTTCAAAACTACTTAATGAATTATGAGATTTTTCTTTGATAATGCTCGTGTAGATATTATTATTTCTTGTTACTGTTTTCACATTTTTGGTTGTTGTTAACATTTTGTCAACTAGTTTTGTCTCTCTGCTTAACTCTTTTATGCATTATCTGTCTGTGGAAATGCTAACTTGTTATTTTATTATTTTTATGTTAAATTAATACTGCCTATGATGAGTAAAATTATTTTTAAACTGACGTTTTAAGTATTGGAAAAAAATCATTCATATTAAATTAAGCTTTCGCTTTAATATTATTTATGACAATTTATGAAATGTCCTAAAGTTTTTGAATAAGTGCTTAAGTTTTAATGAGATTAAAAGCGCATTAAAAGCTGAGTTCACACTTAATAAGACTTTTAATGTCAAAAGAGATTTTTCATGAAAGTTCGAGGTCAATACAACCTGTCTGTTAAGTTTTTCACGAAATGGCTCAATCAAATATGAAATTGACGTGGGCTCAGAAGAAATATGTTATGTTCTTGTCAATAGTTACGGTATAATGATCAGTTTGCGGAATATTTATTTTCACAACAATCTTTGAAGTTTATTTAATATTAATGAAAATGTATTTCCTTTGATTTCTTCAATAATATTTTAGGATACATTTCTCGGGGATGATTTACAATATTCTGTTCTATTTAGTGTAATACGGTATTACTGGTCTTTTATTAAGTTTCTTTTTCATGACAGTCTTTACATTACATAGATTTATTCTTGAATTGTCTTGATTTTAAGGGTTTGTAAACAGGAAAAAAGATATCTTCATATCTTACATAAGGTTTGGATGAAATTTGACACACCGATAGTTTATTACCTCGATTCACATATAGGATACTTTTATCCTGAAATAATGTTAGGTTCCTGTAAGAGTCCTGTTCTCTCTCTCTCTCTCTCTCTCTCTCTCTCTCTCTGTGTGTGTGTGTGTGTGTGCGTGCGTGCGTGCGTGCGTGCGTGCGTGCGTGCGTGTGTGTGTGTGTGTGTGTGTGTGTGTGTGTGTGTGTGTGTGTGTGTGTGTGTGTGTGTGTGTGTGTGTGTGTGTGTGTGTCCCAACGCCTCTTCAGTCCTGAAGGTCTGAAGGCTGTCAACTCCTTGAAGCTCTCTCTGTAAAGAGCCAACTGAAATAGTTGCTCGACTTAGGCAATTGCAGTCTTGGGTGTTCCGCAACCATGACTTGCCCATCATAATTATTTGTGTGTAAGCAGGTGGTCAAGATAATCAAACTTGACCTTCTTGATGGTTATATGGTTGATAGTGATGATTTTTGATAGTTGATGGTTGATGGTCAAGATTGAATTCTTGACCTTCTTGATGGTTCGCATCATTGTCCGAGGACTATTGACACGTTTGAAAACGGTTTCGTTTCTGACCTTATGTGTTAACCTAATACAAAGCTTTCGACAGTAACATAACTAGATAACAAGTAAGTAATTACTACACGAAAAACCAATGAACCTTTGTGAAATGTGATCTACTTACGTGACCAGACTTACGAAATAAAAGAAGCAAATTCTGGAACGTTTTTATTTCAATTTATATATTAATTCTTCTTATTAATTATTAAGGTGGAAACAATGGTTTAAATTTTAAAAATATGCATTGCTTAATGAATAATTTAATTAATTTGAAAAAATAAAACTTAAGAGCGTTCATCAATTATAATCACGCTGGAGTCAAAATTTATGATTTCAGTAATTTCAGATGTTTTAGTTTGCAGGTAAGATGTTAACGTCATATTATTTGTAGTTGTATAATCTAGTAAATAGCTGAAAAATATTTTAAAGTGAATTTTCATTAGAACATTTTTAAACAGCCCTTTTTTTAAACTAGCGGTCGACGGCCTACGCAGATAAATATACAAGTTATTAAAAAAATTATAACACAATCTTTTAGAACATTAATGACTTCACATACTAGGTCCAAGAAAAAACAGAAATATCTCAAATTTGATCCTAAAATAAAACGTTTAATATCACGAAAAATTACTAAAAGTGAGACTTTTGATTATACTTTTCTTGAATGAAAATTTACAGAAATCGTATGTTTTTTTTCGACTAATAATAAATGATATGAATTTTTGGAAAATCAAAATTTTTATAATTTGTCGCATATAATTTTATTAATATCTCGCTTCTGCGTCGACCGTGCTAATTTTAAAAAAAGTGTTGCTTAAAATCAGTTCTAATGAGAAAAGTATACCAATATTTTAAAATATTTTTCGACTATTATCTAGATTATAAAACTACAAATAATATGACGTTAATATCTTATCTGCAAACTAAACACATCATGGCATTATGATCCGCCGGGAATCATAAATTTCTGATTCTAACTCTGTAACGCGATTAAACATGTGAAAGACAAATTCTATTGTTTAGATTAGAGTTTTCGTTAAAGTAGGTAATAGGAACTCTACATAAAGAACAGAATTTAACTTTCTGTTTTTAAGTTTTTTTTTTTTAGAAAGTTCTAAAACGGTTTATTGCATGAATGAATGAATCCTGCACGGATTTATAAGTTAATGTCCGTTTAAAAAACTGTATTTTTTTTTATATTGTTCTAATGATAAAAACAAACAAGTGTCAGGCCTGTCGAATTATTATCTCCACCGACAGCTCGCTGGCGCTTATATTAAAAATTTAGATAATATAAGCGTCGAAGATCAAATGGTCAATGTCATTTGCCTTTAATAAAAATTTTAAAAAATAATATATCAACTAGATTTTAACTTTATAACTAGTTTTTTATCGCGACTTCGTCCGGACCCCTTTTTCTTAAGCATTGAATAAAATTCTATGCCTGACAAAGGACAATAACAATGACAATGAGCAATTAAAAATACAAATTCATATTCAAATTTCAAATTTCATGATTCAAATTTAAATTTCCGGTCGTAAGCAACCTTTTTCGGCGCAGTATTTTTTAGATAATCCTTCGGGAACAATTTTTTAACTGGATGAAAGGTACCTTGTGCTTTTCTGTATTCCTGGCAACTTGTATGCGATATATCATTATGATCGATAGAGTAGTTAAGGCGTGAAAGCATAACAAACAAACGAATAAACCCACTTTCGTTTTTATAATATTATTTAGGGTAAATAGACAGAAATATACAAACGACTGGCCTCGTCATGGCACATGTTCTATTTAGTAAAGGGAAATTGATACATTTTTGAAATTTGGTCAAAGCGTGTGGCTTAAGCTACTTAAAATTGTTTTTTCTCTTTTTCATTTCAAAACAATGAAAGTACATAACAGAATTAATTAAAAAAATTTACTACCATCCGGACACAATTTTTTTACCGATATAAATCGTATGTGTTGTTGATTAAGCGTACAAACCGACACAAAGACATTTCCTTTTTACACTTACTGTTGATTTTACACGACCGTAGCTACCTACCATCAAATGAACAGTAAGACTGCCAGTCGTTCTAAGTCTTATAAAACTATACAACTAAAAATAGAACTGATTCAAATGGAACACAAAATTATTCAATAACAGTTATTTATGGTTTCATTTCCAATTCCACTTGAGAAAAAACTTTGTGAAAAACCCTTATAACATTCGCCTGGCGTTCGGTTTTTGCGCTCATATCCGTTTTAGAGGGTTGTCTTCCTGAATTACAGACGCCGTAAGTCACAGCCGGTAACCCTGCAACGGGTGATTCACCGGAACCGAAGAAAGCGATGGCAATTACTCTCACAAAACTTTGCTCAACTTTGTTTCTTCATCTAAATAGATAGGTAATATAATAGAGACAAAGATAAAACACTAAATAATCCTATTCAAAGACTCACTAGTAATCTGTGCTTTCAAATGTTAGGTACGTGCTTTCTCTGGCGTTTGGTAACACAAAGAAGGTGTGTTCGAAGACTTCTCCAAAAAAATTTTTAATTTTATTTATAACTAGCGACTCGTTCCCGGCTTCGCCCGGGTGCATTTTTTTACATAAAAACCTTCCCTGATTATCCCTCTATCCACGAGTGAAGACAAAATTAAAATCGGCCCAGCCGTTCTCGAGTTTTGCGCTTAGCAACACATTTAGGGATTCATTTTTATATTATAGATTTTAATAGTTTTAAGGCTATACATGTAAAATGATAACATTAAAAACCACTAAGGTTTAATCTCGTGTTATTTAACATTTCTAATCGTCATATTTTTACATAGATCTGAAGGTAGGTAGGAAGGTAGGCTGTTGGTAAGGTGTAGGACAATGTAATATATATATATATATTTCATTTTCTTTGATTTTTTCTTTAATTCTTTTGTTATATTTGATTTATATTTAGCATACAACAAGATTGCAATGATTTGCAGTTCCATCGCGCCTTGAAAATTCAAAATTCAGCAGTTATACGTATACCTACTATGCATTTGGTATACCAGTTCAGTTCAATTCAATTTCTTTCAATTTTAAATTCAATTTCGCTTTTTTTTCTAAAAGGAATCATTGATATCTCCGTGGGGATTCCGTCTTGGCCTTAAATGGCGACCTCAGAGAGGATATAGTGCTTTCTCTCGTCTCTCTAATAATTCCGGTATGTAGAAAATTTCGGTGTGTATTCATCCAAATGTAAATTGCGAATTGTTTATCTAAAATAAAAGTTCAATCAATGGTACTACAGTGGTCTGCTAGAAAGTTATTATTATACGGATTTCAGGTTAAGTTGTGTTTAAGTAGTTGATTACTGTACTGTATGGGATGTAAGCAGTTTTAAGTATTCATATTCACTATGTTCAATCAGTGACACTTAAAATATTTTCTTATTCGGGTAAGTACCCTAATAAGATTAAAGGCCTCTCACCGAACCCGAAACAGTTTCAAGGCAATTGAGTTAATTTCAAAATGGTCGATACATCAATGTTACTGAATAATAATTTGATCAATATAATAATACTAACTTTTTCTTGTGATTTCGCCTGCGCCCCTTGTTCTAGTGTTGAAAAATAAAAAAAAATACGCCAACAAAAAAATATGATTAATAAATTTATCAATGTTTATTTCTCATAATATATCTGTCAAGCGTTAATTTTTATATGATCCCTCGGGTTTTTTTTTTTTTTCTAGATTAAAGGTATCCTGTGTCCTTTTCTGTATCCCTCACAACATGCATGCAAAATTTCATGAAAGGTTGAGTAGTTAAGGGGAGACGTTACAAATAATAACACACAGTTACTTTCCCATTCATATTACTTAGTTAAATCTCTAAGAAAATCAACTTTTTCAGAAGTAGCTACTTAGTATGTTTTATATACAAATGATTAATCAGGAAATCTCAAATAACATCAAAACTTATATCTTAACTTAATACCCGAAAAACCAAAGCTCCATTTCCTGTTTACATGATAAATTTGTGAAATTGTGAAAAAGAGAATAGGGGATGAATTTTCTATAATATTTTATACAAAGTAGGTAACATAAAAAATGAGGTTTAGGGAAATTCTTTTTATTTTCTTATTATGCCCATTAAGAGCGTTACAGAATCAGAATCAGAAATTTATGATTCCCGGCGGATCATAATGCCATGATGTGTTTAGTTTGCATATAAGAATTGTCTGTCTGATTATGTCTGAAAAATATTTTAAAATATTGGGATAATTTTCTCATTAGATCAGTTTTTAAAGAGCCCGTTTTTGAAACTAGCGGTCGACGGTCTACGCAGAAGCGAGATATTAGTAAAGTTATATGCGACAAACTTATAGAAATATTGATTTTCAAAAATTCATATAATTTATTAGTACATGGCTGAAAAAAACATACGATTTCTGTAAATTTTCATTCAAGAAAAGTATAATCAAAAGTGTCACTTTTAGTAATTTTTCGTGATATTAAACGTGTTATTTTAGGATCAAATTTGAGATATTTCTGTTTCTTCTTGGACCTTGTATGTGAAGTCATTAATGTTCTAAAAGATTGTGTTATAATTTTTTTAATAACTTGTATATTTATCTGCGTAGGCCGTCGACCGCTAGTTTAAAAAAAGGGCTGTTTAAAAATGTTCTAATGAAAATTCACTTTAAAATATTTTTCAGCTATTTACTAGATTATACAACTACAAATAATATGACGTTAACATCAAAATCAAAAAATCAAAATCAAAATATTTATTTATCAATTAGGTTTCTCACGAAACTCTTATGATCGTTATTATAATTTAAATTTACTATTTACTAGGGTTTCGGAAAAAAAGCCAAGATGACGATCCTGAGAAGAAACCCCGAAAGAAACTCAGGATACTCAGGATTCTTTTTGTCATCTTTAAAATATAAAAATTACAATTAAGTACACTTAATACAAACATAAAGTTCATATACAATACTAAGCAAAACATAGTATGAGCTCCGGATCCAATCTCTAAATCCAGGCTTCATTGTCACTTAAATAATCAGTGACCTTATAGTAGCTTTCGAGAGGAGTTTGGCTTTAATGACATCTTATTTACAAACTAAAACATCTGAAACTACTGAAATCATAAATTTCGACTCCGGCGTGATTCTAATTGATGAATGCTCTTAAAGCTGGCGAAGCTGTGGGGAACTGTAATAACTAATGTAAAATAAAATTACGGTTACACAGCACGTTAGTCCGCTTACTTCTTCCAAAATATACAACGGAAAACGGACACTGAAAACATCTCAACGGCATGTTGTGATTCGCCCTTAAGACCTTCTGTCTATTCGTCAAACATAAGACATCCGTAACTTCTGCCCCTTTCTTCTCACTTTCTCTTCTCATTGACCATTTCGGAACACAATAGATGACCGCCATATTTTTTTTTTTGTGTCAATTGTGTTGTTAATTTTTTTTCTAATTTATAAAGGTATGTGTGTGTGAAAAAAGAAAATTTTATAGGTATTAGATTTGAACGCTACCGTGAAAGTTGTTTATTATTTATTGCTTTGAAATTAAAACTTTTTTTAAATTTAGCTACAATCTAATTTATATTGTGAAGCTAAAGTCTAATTTATAATAATATTTCAAACAAATAAGAGATTTTTTTTAAGCGGAAATGACGTTTACGCACTATCCGTCGTCTACGGGGACAGTCGACGAGGGGGGTGTGGGACTCGCCCGGTGAAGCGGTGAAGTGATTGATCATCGGGAATACCCACTAAACCCCCCCCCCCCCCCGATTCCACCATCACCGGTGATGTGCGGGTCACAGCGAGGCCTTATCCTCGGATCCCCACACACCGCTACGTTCTCTTCGAACCCAGCTCAGTGCGATGGCTTCGCCACACTTTAAATGAGCCGCCACGCGTCCTTGTTGGGTGTTTCAGGGCGTCAGACGACCCTTTCTGACGCCCTAGGGCCCTAGCCAAGATGCAAACGCAGTGCTTTCGACAGTCGTAAACGCTACGCTACACTGGGACAAAGCTTTGTGATTGGTCAAAATTTTATGTGGGCGTTACAACAACCAATCACCGGGCTTTATTTTGTTCGCTTCGTAAAGTTCGCTAGGGAGCGTTTCTTTAATGTACATCTTGGCTAGGCCCCCTGAGGTTGTCACGCAACGAACGCCGCGGCATACGCCCGGGCACATCGGCCGGCTCTTCGACGCCTGAGTGGAACAGCCTGGGGGTCCGCCTCGCGGGCCCGTTCATTGGCCTCTTTTCCACTCTTTTCCGCTTCACAAAAAAAAAGGACACGAGAGATAGAAATTATAATCCCCGTCCGGTTCGCACCTATGATCGTTTATCGATTTTATATGAGCTTTAGAAAAAAACTAGTGACAACTACTAAGCTATAAAAACTTTAATAAAGCAAAAATTTACTTTGGTATTATCAATATCCTAAATAGTTACTTTCACAGCTGGTTATTGGAGTTACATCAATAAAAAAAAAACGAAACTTGCCACTTGAATACAAATAAAAATTCAATATAAACTCGTTGATAAATTTCGTCTTTACATTGTCCTATTAAAAATGAAAGTATTGACACACTGTCACAACCTGACACGCTGAGAAACACAATAATTTCTTTTTTAATTTCATAACATCTTAAAATTATTTTTCAAAATGGCGAAAAGGCGATACACGAGACCGATTTATATATGTATATAATTTGCAAAAAAATATATGTATATAATTGGTAAAAACTGTATACTCGCGAAGCCGGGAGCTGGTCGTTAGTTCATTATAATTTCGCTTTTACTGACTGAATTTGGAACCTAAATAACTGTAAAAAGTTAACTGTAAATAGTTTCCCTAGTCCAATAACAACATTAAACCTTAAGTAAAACGCCAGAGTTCCATTTAAAAATATATATGTGTAATTTACAATTTTTTGCAACTTACGATATTTGTTGCAACGTAATTAAGCAAGCAGTACCTAAGTACAAGTTAAGCAAGTAGCTTTTTATAAATCGATTAAATATTGATTTTTTTTTAGTTACATTCGGATTTATACGCAGTTAATAAATTCTTTTTAAAGTTATGTTTTTTAATTAATTTTTAAGTTTTCAGGCGGTTTAAAGTTAGTTTTATTATAAAAAAAATATAAATTGTCAAGACTAAACATATCAATTGTATGAGCCTCAAATTAAGCACTTTTATATGCTTGTGTTATATTATAACTATAACCACGAAACCCCATGAAAAAAGGAATGTCACCTAGACTAATAATAAATTGAGAAATAATTAATTATAAACCATTCATTAATTAATTATAACCACCATCATTAAATCCATTCTTAAAACTACATTAGATAGGTAAATACATAAAATAAAAACAAATAAACTTCTTTAAAACTAAAATTTATATTGAAAACTAAACTATTATATTGAAAGGCATTTTGTTTTTTCGTTGCGCGGTAGCAACGACGCAGGATATTCATATTTTTTGAAATTAATTCAATGTTTTTTTTTACAACTTTTATATTTTGTGATTCCTCAGTAACATAACTTTTTTCTTGATGAAAGGTACCTTACGTTCTTTTCTGTATCTCTGACAACGTGTGTGCAAAATTTCATAATAATAAATAATATAGGTAAAAATTTAATTTATTTAATTATTATTTAATTTATTTTATTTATTCAATAATAATCAAATTTTAAAAATTATAATTAATAAACAACGTGAAGGATGAAATATTGTGTCCATGGATATTTTGAATTTTGTTACTCCCTCACATAAAGACTACTGAACGGAAATAGATAAAACTTTACAGCAATACAGTTAATACGTTGGAATAACATATTATTGAAAAAATACTCTGATGAAGTAGCGTACAATAAAAATTGGTTTGTATAAGTGATGTGAGATTGTTCTGTATTTCTTTTCGTTAGATGTCAATTAATGGTTATTTTCTATAGCCTTACCTATATGTGAAAATATATAGGTAAGGCTATAGAAAATATATAGGTATGATATGTGAAGATATTTTTGATTTTCGCTATTTTTTAATTAATTATATTAATAATAATGATTTACTTTCCAAAAACGGAAGAATCCATTAGTTTTTCAGATGCCACGTTCAACGGTACGTAAGCTAAACGTCACCTGCTATAAACCAGTTTGAATCTCTCCGATGAGTTAGCAGAACTATTGTTACAGTCACGCCTTAAGATGGTTGTCTATGATAACAAGGTACTTTCTACAAGTACTAACGTTTATTTTTATAGGTTAAATAAACGTACTGTCTGAATGTTTCCAAATAGTTAGTTAGAAATCGTATACCCACTTGGGAAACTGTTCGTGCAAGTGTCATTTTGTTATTCGAAACTCGCATTGCCAGTTGGCTTACGTTTGTACGTTCTTAAGGTATGATATACAGGATGAACAATTATTGGACACAATAGTCATCGAAAAATTGTGTTGTTGTATAGTAATAAAACTGTGCGCTCTTTGTCCATAACAAAGGACCTTATACTGGTTTGCTTGTTTGTTTTGTTTCAAGAGATTCCAGATCTCTTTTCAACAAATTTCAGAAAAATGGCGAGATTGGTTGAGATATAACAATTTTTTCAACATACTGTTTATCAAAAATGCGAGTATTGTGAATGTGCCAACTCTAATCAACTTACCTATATTCTCTTTTCAATTCCATGTCTATACAATTCTTAATTAAGTCAGCAATAGGTATTAGTTGGTAGGGCGTATCGATGATAATTATAATATATGTACATTGTACATACTAGCTAAACACGTCCACGCTTCGTGTAGCTCAGTCGAATATTATGAAAAGTATATAAAAAACACTTATGTTAAAATGCAATGTTGTGTAAAAATTTCAAATTAATCCAGCGGCTAGTTTTTGAGGTTTGTAAGATATAGTGATTAAAACAGTAATAAATTTACGAAATAATATTAATAGATAGTCTAGAAAAAATTTCATTCTATTTTTATCAAGCTTTATGCCACATTATTCGTCAGTGTTAGTTTTAACGCTTGACGCCCCACGCAAAAACGAGGTGTTATAAAATTAACGTGTATGCCTGTGTACCTGTGTGTCTGTGTATACACCTAAATTATTTAACTGATAAATTGTTCGAAATGAGCCACTTCGTTCCGGATACACACGTCTCCCTTGAAATTGATTTCTTGTAGCCTTCAGCAAAGTGTTGTGGTGTATGCCCCTCACAACATTTTCTACCGCAAAACCCTTAGCTTTTGCACGGTTTCGAACAATTTATCAGTTAAATAATTTAAGTATAACAAATTGATAATAAAATAAAGATAATGTTAGATTTTACGTTCAATTTGATTTTTAAGACCAAATGTTTGTTAGAGAAATTTTATCCTGAATAATAATCCAAGCGATTAGTATAATAAAATAGCGAGTGTTTTTTTTTTAAATTTTAGTTGGTTCGAGTCCCGGGCGAGCCAAGCGAGTTTTAGAAAATCTTTGAATGCAGTTTTGTTTCTTTTTAAAAATAAAGGAATGTTTCCTTTATGTAAAATGAGCCAACTTAAGGATTTAAGGTAGTTTCTCTCCAGGGCCCGACTTATTTTTCAACCCTGTATGTCTGAAATCTTAGGTCCCTAACGAATAGACTGAATTTGATCATTTTTTTTTTGAAAACTTACGTGGATGGTTCTTAGCTATAATTTATAAAGATATTATATATTGTTCAGGAGTTTGAAGAAGATCACCCCATATCCTTTTTGACGCAGGGGTTTCGCTAACTTCGACAAGTTTAATTGATGTGAAATTTGGTATACCTGTTACTTCGACGGTATTTTCATGACATGGTAACCTTGACCTGATGCAGAAGCATCTAGATTATTGATCATTATTGATCAACATTGATTCAACATTATTGATCATTATTCAACATTATTATATTCTTAATCTAATTGTATTTTTTGTTACAGATAATTTAAATAGAAACACAATGGCCACAACTATAATAAATTCTACACAGGGCGTTATAAAAGGTTCATATGACTATTATTTGTGGACCTTATCGTTATCAGGTAAGTTAATAAAATATTATATATGCGAAATGAATATCGTAAATATTATTTTATTTGGATATTTAACATAAAATATTATTATGGGCAGACAAAAAATAATTGAGTCCGAATCAGCTTGTGGAATAATTGTTGGCTATTAATTGTGCGATTTCTTTCAATAATAAACTTAATTAAGGAGAAACTTTTAAATGTTAAAATCTGTATGTACAAAATTCACCGAGACTGATATATACATATATATGACGGCAAAGGTTAATCGTGTTTATTAATGGACACATCCTAATAGTAAGTGCAAATAAGTTTGTATGTTTGGATGTTTTGATGTTTGTTACTAGATCACGCAAAAACGGCTGGACGATTTTGTTCACGTAATTTTTTTTTATCTAAATTAACATATAGGACACTTTTATCCTGAAAAATGTTGGGATTCCGAGGAATCGTCAAAAATATATAAAAAATTGTGGCCGTGTAACAGCAATATAGATCTCATGTGAATTAACTCACTATATATTCTCAGGTAACGCAGGGAAAGCCGCGGACACCGGCTAGTATATAATATTTTTGTCAGGCGTAGAGTTTTATTCTGTTCTGTCGTATTTCTATACTGGAATGTCATTATAAAACTAACAGGTCGCTTCAGTAAGTACTGTTCTCGTTGAATGCTCTTTGATACAATTGAATTTGCTTGTTAGTGAGCATATAATGTGAATTTTCTTCTACTTATCTAGGTCATCTAGTCAAGAGGCTAGGTTATTGAAATTTTCTATTCACTATTTTCTTAGGTACTTCCTCGTGCGTATTATACCTTTATTATTTCTAACGGTACTAAGATTCGAATAAATCTAATTGTAAATACTCAAATATATTATGGGGTTTACTTTGAAAATTATTCTTATATCTGTTTCAGCGAATTTCAGTACCATATGCCTTGTTATTGCATTGTTATGTGTGTTTGACTGCGTGCAGAAATCTCTTTAGAATTTCTTTATAGAACTTATTTATACACCACAAGGCCCAGAAGTCAGGAAACATTTACTTTGTACTTCATTAAGTTAAGAACACTTGGTTTGTATTTCATTAAAGTACAAACACCGAATAAGTAATTGCCAACTAACAGGAGCCACCTGTGTTACGGAAATTAGTTTTCCGTCATATAGCATAGTGCATAAATACAGTGCATAGAGATCGAGTGTGAGACAAAATGTGTAGTAAAGTTAAAGTTTTACTACACATTAAGTAAGTACTTGGCGTAATTGTGAATGTGCTAGTATGAATAAATTTATAAGTTAATTTGTACACTCAGTAATTTAACATTTTAATTTTATTTAATATTTTAATTTTCTATAGAAAGCTTCTGTTTGTCAAAGTGAAGAAGTTTGTTAAAGGTTTCTCTTAACATGCATTTTTTTGGTAATAATTGAATGTTAAATTTATCGTTAAAATAATTTACCTTAAAATTTAGTCGCATAGACCGTACAAGAAATAGTGATTGAGAAGGGACGCTCCTTACGACGTCTTGTAGTATTTTCTTTTACATTAAAGTCTACAGACAGGCTGACGGTTCACTTGATGATAGGTGATTCGTCTATGAAACGAGCAACGCTATTTGTATTGCAAGTGCGCTTCCTACCATAACAGGATGATAAAGGTAATTAATCCCTTGGAAGGAATGGGGCAAAGGGTAGTATTAGGATTTGGTAGTGGAGCAGATGCATGTCAATTGCTTTCGACTTTTGATCAACTTTTGATCAACTATTGATCAACTATTGATCAACTATTGATCAACTTTTGATCAACTATCATCAACTTTTGATTGCTAGCAAAAGTTGTATTAGGAAACAAACTTAAGGCCCGATTTCACCATACAGTATTAGTATTTAACATCGCTGTTAAAGTCATTTAGCGCTGTCACTCGCATACTGTAAACGTCTGTTAAATGACTTTGTATTTGACAGCGATGTCAAATACTAACCGAGTATGGAGAAATCGCGCCTAAAGCTAACAAATGAAGCGTCAAGATGTAACTGTCAGTATTTACAATAAACACATAATAAATAACATAATGTCATTATGTATCCTATTGGAAAATGCACTTAAATTTTATAAGCCTTAAAGCGACATTATATAATTTCAATGCCTACACGACGGACACTTGATGCACAGTCTGCCTGAGATTCCCACCTTGGGTTTTCTCTCGACCATTATGCAACCGGAAATACAGACTTTCACTATAACATTGAATCGTTTACCGTTTATACGCCATTTTTAATGCAATATGCATAATAATAATGCAATTCAAAGTAACACTTGTGGCTTACATTAAGGCGTAAGTAGTTATATAGTTATTTGTGGCTTTGATATTCAACATAATAATGTTGGCCAATATTTTTAAAATTGCTTTTCATTCTATTATAATATACGTATACTTTTGGCAAAGCTGATTACTCTTATAACCTGTTAAACAATTAAAATTTATTATTATTCCGAACCGATGATTGTTTAATTTATTTTTAATATATCTTCTAATAAAACACGAGAATATAAATTCTCGTGTTTGTTGCCAAAATCCTCCGAAACGGCAGGACAGATTTTGATGAAATTTTGTGTGCTTATCGGGTAGGTCTGAGAATTGGCCAACATCTATTTTCCATACCCCTAAATGTTAAGGGTGGTCCACCCTAAAAGTTTTTTTTTGGCAAAACAACGTTTGCCGGGTCAGCTAGTAGGTCTATAAACAATGTTAACAATGTTAATGTTGTCATCTAAACAATGTTTAGATAAATTAATAAATAATTTAATCAAATAAGCTTTTTTTCGGTTCTGTATTTCACTGAGCACATTAATACGCAGTATTCCATTTTAGGTTAGGTTTACGTATAATAAAACAGATAAAAAAACTTAAGAGAACTTAAGAGAAGAGACAATGAAGACGAGATTTTTTTGCATTGAATTGATTAAAAACTAATAAGACTCGGAAATACTTAGATATTTGCCCAACCAGATATTCAATGCCCTGCTTTATTTTAACCCAAATTTATGTTTAACTGGCGTATTGTATTATTTGTTTCAGACAATAGAACGAAAGGATGGCCGCTGGTAGACTCACCATTACCAACCATATTCTACACAGCACTCTACCTATTCATAGTGTGGATAGGGCCAAAGATAATGAGAAATAGACAACCGTTCAAATTGACCTGGTTGTTGGTACCATACAACTTGGCCATGGCTGCGTTGAATGCTTACATAGCACTAAGACTTCTCACAGCATCGTTCAGGCTTAGATACAGTTATATCTGCGAACCATGTCGACAAAAGTATGACCCAGACGAAATGCAGGCAAGTCGTACACTCACAATATTTGTAACCATTGCTAGAATAAGAATAATAACTATTTTTATATAAATAATTAAAACAAAATAAAATCACCCCTTCAGAAGAATGGAATCGAAAATTTATTTCACCCATCGATATTATATATATTGTAGAAACTTATATAAAAAAATATTAGTAAATTTTCCTGGACTAAATAGGATGAATTCTGTCGGGAATTTTAAAGGTTACCCTCTCAGTGTATAGCAATCATACCTTAACTAACTGTAAGAGAAAGTTTAGACCAATTTTCTTTACGAATTGTGACCTCGTTTTTTTTAGTAGTGTTAGGTCAGGTCACATTGGATACCGAATTTATAACTGGCCACCCGACAGGCATCAGTAGGTACCCCTTACAGAATACCGCCGTGAAATAACTTCTTGTTCTTTTTTGTTTTGGTGAGTGAATAAGAGATGAAAGAACCCATTGCACTTTGGCTATACTTTGATGTGATCCTCCATCACATTGAAAGCCACAATTGCTGCAAGTATGCTGCCGGCTATAGTAGAATTAAGGATTAAGAATACTCGTAGATAGGGCATTAGGCTCTGGCATCCATTGCCCACTGAGCGAAACACAATAGCACACGTGCTTTTATTTTATGGTATGATTTGCCGCCAGTCGGGCTGCCCAAATGCCCAGTGTGCCCTGCCACTACTTGTCAGATCCAGACTAGAGAAAACTTTTAAAAGTTCATTTCCCTAGTTCGTCCTACCGGGAATCGAACCCAGGACTCCTGATAGAGCGTCAAGGGAAGCACATCAATCACTCTACCAATGTATCGCGAAATCGGTGATCTCGCATACGCATTCTCCTTGTAACTAAGTACTTATTTTTATAGGCACCTATTGTCAAATATCAAATCTGCTGGCATTTACAAAGAAAAACATGAATACTTTAAAATCTGATTCGTTTTCTTCTTTGTTATTTAATACTATAAAAACAAATTGACGATGACAGACTTATTCCTAAAACGAATCCCTTCCAGACAAGTAAATTATTGAAGATGTCTCACATTTAACCGTCCTGTTGACTAGTATGTCTGTGACGAAGGTCGCGACCGTATTCAAACGAATATGTACATCAAATGCTAAACGAATATGTACACAGAACTCGGTCACTTTGTTTGCAAATGCATTTCATCTTGGCAATCAATCTTACAATGCTCTGACGAATGCTACATTTAAGAAATGTCCGGTTACTCTTGAATGTCACACTATATGATCCAATACAAAGTGCATTTTGCACAAAGTTAAATATTATTTATTTATTTTTTTAAATCTTTATTTAAGGCTTTTCCCTTAAGGACATGTCGCCTCATTGGGCAAGGTCTTATATATATAGCTAAACTATACTAGATACTACTATACTAAACTATTACTAAACACTAAATCTAGAATGGTAAATATATGTAATTTAAAAAAATTGTTACTTGAAAATTTATTTAGTTTAAAATATTGAAGATTATGTTGTTTGCCTCTTTCATAAAGATAATATTTAGTAAGGATTAAATACAGTAATCGCTTTTTTATCGTATGTAAAGGTAGTCAAGCAGTTTGATGGCCTACTTGATGGTACAAATTCTATTTTTTCACGCTGGTCTTCTGTAGAGGGTGGTTACTGCAACCAGATCAACTTCACGGCAGTGTGCTCTGCAACTTCTTACTACATTCCATACATATAGACAAGATATACTTTTACATGATATATGTCATGTCTAAAATTATTTAATTTTAGACTTCAGAACTAAGAGTCTGTTCATAAGTAAAAATAAAATCAAATTAGTAATTATTTTTTTCTATGTTTTAAAAAATGTGAATTAGTAAACCTACCTACTGCATATATTAGTGCATGTATTGTTAAAAGCGAACTTGGACTCGTAATACTTTCAAGTTAAATGTCAGATGCCATTATGCTGTCATTCGTTTGTCAGACCTGCCATTATTCTTATGCACAACGAAACAGATTTCTAAATTTCATGTGTACTGAATACATTCTTTAACTACTTATGCAAAACTTTAATAGGTAAAAGTATTTGTATTTCCACTCCTGTGATATATACCTTAAGATTATTCATGAAAATTATCATAGATTAAAGAATATAACAATTTTTCATTTTTCATTGCTCATGTCGAATGGTGTGTATAATCGATTTTTTAATATAATACGGATTATATGGTCACATTAAATTTCTCACTTATTTTATTAGCTCAGCATTTATCTTGGAGTGTTTTTATACCTAACTTGCTTAGCATTGCCATGCTACTTTTACTTTTATTATTATGTCCCAAATATGACTAAAATATTGTAGCTCTTACTGTTACTAACAAGTGTTGTCAAATTTCAGATAGCTGATGCAGTGTGGTGGTACTACTTCTCGAAACTTTTAGAGTTTTGCGACACTTTCTTCTTCATCCTCAGGAAGAAAGACGAACAGTTGACATTCCTTCACGTCTACCATCACTCCACTATGTTCAGTTTTTGGTGGATTGGCATCAAATGGGTACCTAGCGGTTCAAGTGAGTTTAGATTTTGATTTTTCTTTGTTAAACCTGTTTTACAGAACAATGAAACACTTGGGAATGATTTATTGTTAGGCCACAATGCACTTTGCAGTCATAACTGTCATAAACTGCCAGTAGCTGCCAGTAGATATTCTGTCAGTAACCCAGCCCATACAAATAACCATTGTTAAATGAATAATGACCACTATGATATGATAGCACGTCTGCAAAAGAAAGATTTCATCTCCTCCATTTTTCTACGTACTGTCAGGCCAATTAACGCATTTGTACATATACTGATGGTGATTATTTATAGGCGACGGTAGCCACTTAGGTATATTCCTCGCAAATTGCCAATGCGCAGGAACCCTGTCACATTAACATACATGTAACGTCATTCGCAACTAAAAAGTCGATTGTCACATCAGTGACAATCACTGATGTGTGTCACAAATTTACGTCACTAAAATGGCGATTTTTTGAGGGTTTGTTCCATCAAGTGGAACGTCAGCCTGCCTCATACGAGTAAAAAAGTAGCTTCTCATGGATTACATGTAATTGCTAGTAATAGTTTAAAACTTTGAACCATTTATACGATTTTCTAGACATCGTCATATATATCACATAAAGGTTCATCCAATTTATATAAGAATTAACTCCAATAAACTAAGACGATGAGTTAAATTATCATTATTGTTATTTTTACTATTTTTATATAATTTTTTATATCTATTTTCGGTCTTAACTATTTATAAAGTCTATTTTTAGTGGGTACTTAATATTTATTTGATGAAATAACTGAGAAAAATTTCTAAGGGTTGCTATACACATAGTCGGGCGGTAGAATCGAATATTAGATGAACGTTCGGCAGAAAGGCCTCTTGGCCTACCCGCGCAGTGTATATATACTAAACAAAACCCTGGTGATTTTGCTAATCGGCTAAGCCGAATGAAAGTCGAATATATGTAAAAGGTACTTCTGGGGTTTCTCGGTGACCAAAACCCTGAGTTTGGGTTCTGGGTATATACAGAGGCTTAGGTTAAGTTAGTATAAGATAGCTTTAAGTTTTATTTAGACTTGTTAGACTAGTTGATTAACTAGTACTAACTAAGATCTATTTTAAATATCGACAGAGCCCATATACAGCTCAAGAATTTTTACTTTATATTGACGTTGATTGTACTTTATTTTATTGACATACAAAATGACATACTTATTACATTGACAATTAATTTTATCTGACATTGATTGCAATTTGTAAATTTATTTTAATTTTTATATCGTGACCTGTACATAAATTTATTAATTTTATCGACAGAGCCCATTTACAGCTCCTTTATATTTTTAATATTTTGACTTAATTATTATTGACATTGTGATTATTTATTATTGTATTTAATTTTATTGTTAGGTTAGTATTTTATCGTTATTGACATTTTAATTTTGACATAATTTTATTTAAATTTATTTAGTTTTAGTTTAAGTTTTAACCGAAGGCCCATATACAGCCTATAGATATTAAGACTTTTAAACCTAACGACGCCAACCCCACCAGCATTATGCTTCGGTCCCCCGCAAACAAGACTTTTAGAAGACCCCAAACCCGTGACCCACATGAGTCCCCGCCCTCACAGCCGAGCGTCAGGAAGAGCATAGGGGAGTGGGAGACGGGGAAGCTTTCCGTCTCCCCCCTGACCTCGACCAAAAACCAAAAAGGTCCAACACCGAAAAGGGATACACTTGTTATTAAATATAAGGACAAAGTTGATGAGGCGAGGGCCTGCCTAAAAAGGGCGAAACTATACTTAGGCAGTTCGAAAAACCTTAAGACAGACTTGAAAGAAGGAATACTGCAGGCCGTCGACCGCCTCTTCAGCCTGGTTGGGGAGGCGGTCGCCGAAACAGGACGAGCGGGGAAAGGGCCCAAAAAGAATGAAGAGGCCCACTCAACCGAGGGCCTGTTACAGGCCTTAGAGAAAAATAATAAATTACTTATGGAAAACAATAAGAAATTGGAAGAACTTAAAGAGATCAAGGAGCAATTGACTGGGCCCATAGCCACATCGTACGCGGGGGCCGTAGGTAGTAAGGAAAAAGCGGTGAGCAGGCCAACGCTCCATTCCGTTGTCGTTACTTCTGAGGACGTCAACGACACTGGAGAGGAGGTGTTGGCTAAGGTGAGAGAGGCCGTTAACGCAAAAGAGGGCTGGGTTAAGGTCGAGCGCGTGCGAAAGGCAAAAGATCGGAAAATTGTGATGAGTTGTGACAGTGAGGAAGAGAGAAG
This sequence comes from Synanthedon andrenaeformis, assembly GCA_936446665.2. NCBI lineage: Eukaryota > Metazoa > Arthropoda > Insecta > Lepidoptera > Sesiidae > Synanthedon > Synanthedon andrenaeformis. The sequence goes on along the minus strand of OW387781.2, from coordinate 1,425,493 downwards.
GAAGATCAAGGAAAGGATAGAAAAATCAGGCAAGAAGTTAATTTGCGGTGAGGTGGAGAACAGGGACCCGTTACTGATCCTTTGGGACGTCCTCTCGGTAAATAGCGATGAGGACGTCCTAAAGGCACTCAGGAACCAAAATCGGTCCCTGTTCGACGGCCTCAACGCGAAAGAAGGAAGAGTCAGCATAAAATATAGAAGGCGAGCCAGGAATCCCCTCACGGGACACATCGTCCTGAGCACCTCTCCGGAGGTTTGGAAAAGGGCGACAGAGCTCCGGGCGCTGCACATTGACTTGCAGCGCATCAGAGTCTCGGACCAGTCGCCCCTAGTACAATGCACGCGGTGCCTGGGCTACGGCCACAGCAAAAGGTTCTGCGGGGAGGCGGCGGACCTTTGTAGCCATTGTGGGGGGGCCCATCTCAAGATGGAATGTCCCCAATGGCAGGCGGGGGCGCCGCCCTCCTGTAGGAACTGTGTTGTGTCGAAGCTCGGGAACCGGGAGCACAACGCTCTAAGCTCGGTGTGTCCCGTGAGAGTAAAATGGGACGCGATCGCCCGTTCTGCAACTCAATATTGCTAAAGGCACCTCTGGCGGAAGCCCTTCTTACGGGCTCTTGCAGGCAAACTTGCAGCGAAGCAAGTTAGCTACCTCCGAGCTCCTAGTGGAAGCGGAAAAGAGGGGAGTGGCCATAGCACTCCTTCAGGAACCCTATGTAGGGGCGGCTCAAACGGTTCGGAGTCACAGGGGGGTTCGAATCTTCCAGAACCCCGTCCCAGGAGAGGGTACTGTCAAGGCTGCTATAGCAGTTTTTGATAATAGCCTAAAGGTTATACAGTACCCGAAACTCACCACCAACAACATCGTGGTGGTGGGGATACGGACGGGAGCTTGGCGGATAACGCTGACCTCCTTTTACTTCGAACCGAACCAGCCAATTGAACCCTACATCGGGCATCTGAAGCGGGTGGAGGCCAAGCTGGGGGCTGGGAGGTGGCTGATCGGCGGAGATGCAAATGCAAAGAGCTCGTGGTGGGGCAGTAGGAAAATAGACCACAGAGGCGAAGAGTTTTCGGGCAGTCTGGAGGAGCTTAGCCTCCAAGTACTCAACAAAGGAGACACTCCGACCTTCGACACGATCCGGGGGGGGCAGCGTTTCTGTAGTCATGTAGACTTAACAGCTTGCTCCCATGACCTGTTGGACCTGGTGGAAGACTGGAAAGTCCTCACTGATCTCACGAGCTCCGACCACAACGGCATCGCGCTAAAGTTGAAACTGAAACCTTCTCGAGGAATGGAAGTGGTCAGAACGACCAGAAAGTACAACACCAACAAAGCGAATTGGCAAAAGTTTGGCATCAAAATTAAAGAACTAATTGAAAAATACAAAATTAATAAGGGTCTTGTACTAAATAAGGAAGAAACTGATTTGGCTATTCAAAATTATACAAAATTAATAATAGAGGCGTGTGACCACGCCATTCCGAAGAGAGGGTCGAAGGTGAGACTGGCGCTGCCGTGGTGGTCGGAAGATCTTGCGATCATGAAGAAAGAGGTCGCCACCAGGAAGAACAGAATCAGGAACGCTGCTCCGATCCGGAGGTCGTGGGTCGTTGAGCAATATCTCGCGAAGAAAGAAGAGTACGAGTTGGCGGTGAGGCAAGCTCAGACAGACTCCTGGAAGTCTTTCTGCGAGAGGCAGGACGGCGAAAGCGTCTGGCAGGGAATATATAGAGTGATAGGAAGGACCACCGCCAGGGACGAGGACGTGCCGCTGGAGCGAGATGGCGTGGTTCTGGACGCAAAGGGCTCGGTGGAGTGTCTTGCGGAGGCATTCTACCCGAAAGACCTTCCCGATTCGGATGAAGAAGCTCACCGTCAAATCAGGAAAGCGGCGGACGGAGTGAATGATGGGGAACAAGATTCCTCTTGGGACCCTCCATTCACTCTGACCGAGCTTGAGATGGCGGTGAGGTCCTTCAATCCGAAGAAGGCCCCCGGTGCCGACGGGCTCACTGCTGATATTTGTTCCAGGGTCATCAGTTGTGACCCTAACGTATTCCTAAATTTAGTAAACAACTGTATGGCCAACCATATCTTTCCGCGGATATGGAAGGAGGCAGCAGTGATTGTCCTTCGGAAACCGGGGAGGGATAGTTATGCCACCCCTAAGTCATTCCGGCCCATTGGTTTACTTCCCGTGCTTGGCAAAGTGTATGAAAAAATGCTCGTGGCTCGCTTGAAGTATCACATTTTGCCGGGCATAAGCGCACGCCAGTATGGCTTTGTGCCCCAGAAGAGCACCGAGGACTCCCTCTATGACCTCGTGTCGCATGTGCGCAGGTTGATTGGAAACAAGAAGCTTGTGACACTTGTGTCCTTGGACATAGAGGGAGCCTTCGACGGCGTCTGGTGGCCTATGATCAAAGTCAGACTAGCGGAAGCGGGATGCCCCTTAAACATCAGGCGAGCTTTCGATAGCTACCTCACCGACAGGACGGTAAACGTCAGGTACTGCGGTGAGGAATTCAGCACAATGACAAGCAGGGGATGCATCCAGGGGTCTATAGCCGGCCCTTTGCTCTGGAACCTCATACTCGACACATTGCTGCGGAGTCTGGAGAGTGGAGGCGTCTACTGCCAGGCTTTCGCGGACGATGTAGTCCTCGTCTTTGACGGGAACTCAGCCCAGGACATAGAAAGGCATGCCAATGCCACCTTAGCGCAGGTTCTGGCGTGGGGTGTCAGAAATAAGCTGAGGTTTGCACCAAGCAAGACAAGTGCGATGGTGCTAACCAAAAAGCTTAAATTTGACACTCCGCGCCTGAGCATGGGCGGGGTTGACATTGGCATGAAAGATGAGATTAAATTATTGGGCCTTATAATAGATAAAAAATTGACATTCAATAGCCACGTTGATAAAGTTTGCCGGAAGGCCATCGGCATTTACAAGCAGCTGGGGAAAGCCGCCAAAACTAGCTGGGGACTTCACCCCGAAGTAGTTCGCTCAATCTATATCGCCGCGGTGGAGCCCATAATTACCTACGCTGCGAGCGCGTGGGCGCCCGCAGTCGGCAAACTGGGGGTGGTCAAGCGCTTGAACGCTGTGCAGAGGGGTTTCGCTCAAAAATTGTGTAAGGCCTACCGCACGGTGTCTCTCCACTCGGCTCTGCTATTGGCTGGGTTGCTACCCCTTGACCTACGTATCCGCGAAGCTGCTTCGCTTTACGAGGCCAAGAGGGGGGTACCTCAGCCGGAGCTGGGTGACAGGGACGTCGAGCGGATGGCCCCAGCAATCGGGGGTCCCCATCCCGCCGAACATATCAGTCTTGAGTTCGGAAGACTGGTGGACGAGGAACAATTAAAAGAAAACAGTGACCATCAACTGCGAATATATACGGACGGCAGCAAGATTGACGGTCGGGTTGGCGCTGCACTATCCTTATGGAAGGGCGACGCCGAAACCAGGGCCGTCAAGCTTGGTCTGCCGTCCTACTGCACCGTCTACCAGGCCGAGCTCTTGGCGGTGTGTGAGGCGACGAGGGTGATCCTGCGACGTAGCGAAACCACCTCTGCAATATACAGCGACTCAATGGCCGCCCTCCAGACCATCGCGGCGAATAGTTGTTTGCACCCTCTAGCTGTAGAGGCACGTAAAAATTTGAGAGAAGCTTTTAGTAGCAATAAAATAGTAAAAATTTTTTGGCTCAAAGCTCATGCCGGCTTAGAGGGTAACGAGCGGGCGGACCACCTAGCTAGGGAGGCGGCGCTGAAGTCGAAGACCAAGCCCAAGTACGACCGACCTGTGTCCGGTCTCATTCGTCAGGCGAATCATACGCATGCGCTCGCTTGAGGAATGGGACCGCAGGTACGTGCTGGGTGACACAGCAGCAGTTACCAAACTGTTTTTCCCCACTGCTGCCGGGGCCTTCCGTACAATTAGAAAAATTGGTATAAATAATGTCCTAACACAGGTGTTCACGGGGCACGGTGGATTCTCCGAGTACTTGAATCGCTTCAAGTGCAAGGAGAGTCCATCGTGCATCTGTGACCCTAGTGTTGCGGAGACGGTCCCTCACCTGCTGACCGAATGTCCAGTACATGATAGAGAAAGAATGGACCTGGAAATTGAGATAGATATAAAGATTACACAGAATAACTTAAAAGAAATAATGATTACTGATAAAAGGGATAAATTCCTAAAATATTGTACAAAAATAGCAGAAAGGGCGATTAAGAGGAACAAAGATTGAGACTGTAAACCTAACCTGTGATAACTTAATACAAATAATATATTATTGTCGTTAACATTAGTCTGATAAATTTGATGTTTTGTTTTATCTTTTTATTATTATTATTTATTGTTTTAAACTTTTATTGTAATTGTCCGATATTTTTAAATTTTTATTGTAACCTGTAATTAATGTAATTTTGATATTTTAACATCCGATATTTTTAAATTTTTAAGTTATCCAATTGTTTAATTTGTAAAATAATAAATTTCGTGTACATTTACTTACCCTGACTGCTTAGAATTAAGGAAAATGAAAATAAAGTTAAAGGATAGAGAGAATAGGACATATAGGCGGGAATCCCACCCGCAAAGGTATGAATGAGGATGAATGAAAGAAAGATCAAGTATGCAGAATGAACGTGCGAGAGGTAAGCAAGCGAGAACTGGCATGAAAGAGAATTGTAAATATAGGCTTCAGCGCATGATGCTGGAGGGGTTTAAGTATAGAAAAAAAAAAAAGGTACTTCGGGTCGTCTTTGTTGTTCAACAAAAATTGCCAAATGAAATGTGCCGACCCGACTATATGTATAGCAACCCTAACTGTGCCAATAATTCTCATATTGTAATTTTTAATGTATAAAAATCTATAAAATATTTATTATATGTTATTTACAGCTTTCCTACCTGCTATGGTCAATAGTGGTATACATGTCCTAATGTATACCTACTATGGTCTCTCCGTGTTCGGTCCATCTGTAAGCAAGTACTTATGGTGGAAGAAATATTTGACAATTTTGCAACTGGTGAGTATCTTCTTAACCTATATATACACTGATACAATTTTCTTCTACGAAGTTTCATTTGCATACTCTGCATTTTATCTATACTTACACATAATCAATGCAACTGAAAATACAAGATAAACTAAATGATGTACAGTCAACCTAAGTTAAATGAACTTCGCATTTTATCTTAATTTTGAATAAAACTCAATAAACAGTTTTATATTTTCATATCCTACTACTATAATGTTAAAATAGATAACCACTGCATGAAATTGATTAAAAAAAAATTATTGCACCTATAAATTAGATTTTTTCATTTTCTTGTTGAGAGTTTTTGCAAGGTGTTTGTGTTTTTCAATTCAAATTGATTCAAGGATAAGTAAGACGTATTTTGGGATAGTGGTATACCCAGGTTAACCATAGAGATTTTTTTTTTTATATATGTATACTGTTACTAAAACTCTGCAATTAAGTTCGGGAATTTCCTTTTCCCCTTCATTTATAATAAACTAGTTAACGTATGTAATTTTAAAAATTGCTCGGCTCGAGAAGCAAGGAAAAAAGTCTCAATGACATTGATGGGATGGTCTTTTGATGAAGTAGAAAAATTTATAAAAATTATTAAATGAGGTTGATTTTACAATATTTTTACACACACATTCACATACATATACATTACATACAATCACATCTTACAAATTCATTTTATCATTTTTATTTCTTTCCAAATTATGCTACTGTTTGTTTGTTTATTTTATTCTTATTCTTTATTTGTTTTTCAGATCCAGTTCACCTGCGCTCTGGTCCTCGGCGTCAATGGTATCAGAATGGGTTGCGAGTTCCCTCTCTGGATGCATTATGTCCTCATCATTTATATGATTTCTTTCATTGTTCTCTTCGGCAACTTTTACATTAAGGCTTACCTGGCGAAGGTTCGTAATCTAATGTTTCTCATTAAGTTAAACAAGTTGGTTAAAATTATTATTTATTTCCTAGTTTTATGGTTTCATAAGTCAAATTTTCGCCCTTTTTGTTTTGAGTGGCATTTGATAGTATGTTAGTAGCATGTTTTAGTAACAAAAACACACCGTTGAATTTCAGTATTTGAGTAAACAAGTAACGATCTCTTCGTTACTTAATCTTCATCTTGTCCCATAACTTTCATACTATCAGATTTGATACCGTACAAGCAACCACCCTCTGTAGCTTGAGTACCTAGTTTTATACTAAAACTAGCTGACCCGGCAAAGGTTGTTTTGCCAAAAAAAAAAAATTGGGGTGGACCACCCTTAACATTTAGGGATATGGATAATAGATGTTAGCCGATTCTCAGACCGATAAGCACACAAAATTTCATCAAAATCGGTCCAACCGTTTCGGAGAAGTTTGACAACAAACACAGCGACACGAGAATTTTATATATTAGATTGGTTTATATACTTTTTTTCTCTGCCTGTTAATTTTAATATATTTTTTTAGGGTTGTGGTTTTCTATATGTTTTTTCTTTACACTTGTATGAGAAATGTTCAATTCAACTAATGAAAATAATTTCTACATTGAAATCTTATTTTACATTTCGATTCAAGACTTTTATTTTCAAAAAGAATTTGTGACGAAGAAACCTCTATTTCTTTAGAGTTAATACGTATTCACGGATAACTTTCAAGTTTTGATGTTATGATAAGAAATGTCCTTATAAAGTACAGTGCGTTCTTATATAAGCAAACGGAATTCCGAGTGAAAGCAAATTCAATGCGGTCAGCCAGTGCCGTTATATTGAGTCTTGCTTCACGTAAGAAATTTCTGTCTTGTATCCGATATTTTACGGATATTAACTGCATTACATTGATACCACGTTAAATTTTAAAATTACAGTTTTTGTGTAATGTTGCTTTACAGAGTGGGCACATAATTTCAAATATAATGGTTGGTCTGATCAAAAGTTTCAAGTATAAGTTAATGGTCAAAAGTTAAATCGTGAATTCGAATCCGAAAGAAATAAAGCCCGGTGATTGGTTGCTGTAACGCCCACATAACATTTTGACCAATCACCGGACTTTATTTCTATTTGCATTGGTTTGGTTCTTGGCTAGGGCCCCTGGGCTGTCATCGTCTTATATTTTTATATGGGTATATATGTTTTAGATAATTTTTTAAGGCCGTTACAGAGTTAGAATCAGAAATTTATGATTCCCGGCGGATCATAATGCCATGATGTGTTTAGTTTGCAGATAAATTATTTGTAGTTTTATAATCTAGATTATAGTCGAAAAATATTTTAAAATATTGGGATACTTTTCTCATTAGAACAGATTTTAAGCAACCCTTTTTTAAAATTAGCGGTTGACGGTCGACGCAGAAGCGAGATATTAGCAAAATTATGTGCAACAAATTATAAAAATATTGATTTTCCAAAAATTCATATCATTTATTAGATAATAGTAGAAAAAAACATACGATTTCTGTAAATTTTCATTCAAGAAAAGTATAATCAAAAGTGTCACTTTTAGTAATTTTTCGTGATATTAAACGTGTTATTTTAGGATCAAATTTGAGATATTTCTGTTTTTTCTTGGACCTAGTCTGTGAAGTCATTAATGTTCTAAAAGATTGTGTTATAATTTTTTTAATAACTTGTATATTTATCTGTGTAGGCCGTCGACCGCTAGTTTAAAAAAAGGGCTGTTTAAAAATGTTCTAATGAAAATTCTCTTTAAAATATTTTTCAGCTATTTACTAGATTATACAACTACAAATAATATGACGTTAACATCTTATCTGTAAACTAAAACATCTGAAACTACTGAAATCATAAATTTTGACTCCAGCGTGATTTTAATTGATGAACGCTCTTAACATTACAGGGAAGCATGTGCATGGAAGTTAGATATGGCGAATGTTTGGACGACGAGGCAGCTACAGCGAAGAGAAAACTGAAATACAACTGATTTTAATCAATAGAATCTTATATTTAAAATATTAATAAATAACTTTAAGCTTGTACAGTAGGGAATAAATATAATATTGTTGTTGGGTATTTAATTATTGAGTTTTTATTTAATTAATTAATTTTAGCTAATCAGAAGATGCTTACACAAAAAAATGTTTGGGTATTTATTCATTGACTTTGTACTAAATTAAAACGGCTACTGAATATAGCATTTAGTCAATGATAATTTATTGTTGTTTATAACTGTTACTAGCTGACCCGGCAAACGTTGTTTTGCCAAAAATAAATTTTTGGGGTATGGAAAATATATGTTGGCCGATTCTCAGACCTACCCGATATGCACACAAAATTTCATCAAAATCGATCCAGCCGTTTCGGAGGAGTTTGGCAACAAACACCGCGACACGAGAATTTTATATATTAGACTAGCTGACCCGGCAAACGTTGTTTTGCCATCCAAAAAAAGTATCACTTAGGGGTATGGAAAATATATGTTGGCCGATTCTCAGACCTACCCGATATGCACACAAAATTTCATCAAAATCGGTCCAGCCGTTTCGAAGGAGTTTGGCAACAAACACCGCGACACGAGAATTTTATATATTAGATAATAATATAGTTAGAAAGCGTAAGTTTTTGTGTTAATTTTAATTATAGACTGTGTAACGACGCGTTACATGTCTTAAATAAAAAACTTTATAAATTATATAATAATAAAACTAAAATTTGACATTTGCTATTTGATGAAAATTGCAAAGGGTTTAGTTGATTCATCTGAACTATTATCCAAATTATATTTAAATGTCCCTCATACTAATTTGAGAAATCGCTCTTTGCTGCATGTAGCTCTTAGTAAGACTAATTATAGAAAAAATACATTCATGTCTCGTTCATGTAGACTTTTTAATGAAATTTTACTAGAGGATACAGATGTTGACCTGTTCCACAGTTCCATAGTTAAAACGAAAAATATTATAGCCGATAAATTTTTCAATGGCCAACTATAATATTATCGTTGTTTTAGACTAGTTTGTAATGTATTTAAGCTAAGCTATTTACTCTGTTTATTGTTATGTATTTGTACCTGTAAATTTCCCTTAAAAAAAAAAAATAAAAAAAATAAAAAAAAAAAAAAAAAAAAAAATACTCGCCCGGAGTGCATCGAGTGCGACTGCACCGGTGAGCGGCGGTACATTGCAAAGAACGCGCTCGTGGACGATTTATTTTAATTTTTGCGACAGGCAGTGGGATATAAGCCAAAGGATCGAGAAGTCCACGCCACTCGGCGTGCTAGTCGTCCTAGAATTTAATCTTCAGCTAATTTTGGTGGATGAATAAGTCTATTAAGTATTTAAATCTCCCGTGATAGGGAGTATCCTACGGGCAGAGTATCCTACAGGCAAAGCATACCCCGGGCCTAGCATCCCCCCGGAACAAGGATTCACTTGATTGCCAGCTGCAATCCAGTACACAAGGACCCTTTTTCAGAAAAAATATCATCCATGCATATCCCTGGCAACGGCGGCGATATTCTCTTCAGTACGCACATTCAATCTAATCTTAATAACCAAAATTCTTTAAATATGTGTGTATAATATTATAATCTATATCTATACATATGATAAAATAAAGTTGCTGTCCGCTTCTGTCTGTTTCTCCGCTAACTTCTTCAGGAACACTCAAAGGAACACTGATATCGTTTTCATTAGTGGAAAGAGGGATAAACAAGGAAGATGTGTGTATAATTTGCAAAACAAACAATTAATAACAATTAATAATATAATTAATAAAAAATAGTATAAACTGAATTTGACATCTCTTTGGGTTTTTTTTTTGTGGTTATTATATCTAAGCTACGCAACTGTCTTTGATAAAATTAGTTATTATTTTATTTTTTATTTTCAAACTACCAATTTTTAAAGAAAATTTACTTTTTTTAATGAACTATAACACTATAACAATCATGAATAAAATATTAACATTTCCACAGATTTCCTATTATACATATAGAATACCTATTCGTTAATTGTAGGTATAAGATCAATGAAAAATATTATTTTAAAACTGTTGACACTGAGCTCTGGCCATATAAGCTACTTTTTGGGCTCTCTGCACTACTTCTGGACAACGTTTACGCCTCACCAGCCTGCAGTCTTGGAAGAAGCCTTCGTTTCGAGGGAATCCGTTGCTGCCGTCATTGAACGTGACCAAACCTGAAGAATTTTTTTAAAGATTTTAGATTTTAAAGTTAAAATTAACAGTCGGCGGCAGAGAAAGCTATTACCATCGTTTTCGTTCTTGGTGGTTGTTACAGATTACGATAAATTAAAAATTCAAGACTAAAACTAATTTTTGACGGCATAAGCGTGGAATTTCTAAATATTCATTTGCAATAAATTAATTTGGAATTTATTTTAAACTGTAAACAAAAATAGACTAATTAATAAGTATAATGGACTAGCGGTCCGCTCCCGGCTTCGCCCGGGGTGCATTTTTTTTTACGTAAAAACCTTCCCTGATTATCCCTCTATCCATGAGTGAAGACAGAATTAAAATCGGTCCACCCGTTCTCGAGTTTTGCGCTTAGCAACACATTTAGGGATTCATTTTTATATTATAGATAAGAAAAACTTATACTTAAATGAAATTAAATATATACTTAGAATTTTTTTAACATGATAATCTGCATAAACTAGTAATAACGAGTGTTAGGTTAGTATAGCATTCTCTGCCACTGGCTGTAACTTGAGAGCACTGGTGCTTAATCTCGAGTACGAATACATTTTATTTATTACAGTAGGTTACTGACAGATAACTGTGGTTTACTTTACACAAAAGTCGTCAGACAGGCTGTCGATCCACTTGATTGAAGTGGCTACCGTCGCCCATAACCCATAACACAAGCAACGTAATAGGTTCTGCAAGTGCGCAGTCGACCTTAGAGGATTGAGAATTGGGGAAGGGATAATGAGATGGACTCTGGCACACTCTGGTATCTCTTATTCACTCACCGAAACACAACAGCATACATGCTGTTATTTCACGATTCACGTCTTTTGTAAGGACGTCCCCCTGCCGACTTACTGCCGACCCCTTACAGAAATGACGTCTACTGATTGCAAAATGACCGCCATTGCTTAAATGAAACCAAAATGTTGATTAAGGTTTACATTTCAATGACAAGCGAATATAATTAATAAAATTTAAAAAAATCCATAAAGGTTTACACGAGCGTAAAAGATAAAAATTGTTTCCAATATTTTCACAATAGTTTTTGTCGTCTACTTTATTGAATTTCTCGAATAGCGCTAGAGTTCTGAATGAGAACCGAATATAATTGTTAAGGTACTAAATTAAAGCTTATTTCGGTGATATTCAATTAAGAATAGCGCCTTAATGAGCTCGGCGGAATACAAATCCGATTTTGAACTTCCAAACATAACTCTGACCTAGACCTTCACGCTTCGATTGTGACATATTCAAACGAGATACTCCGTCTTATGTAATAATAATTGTTCTTGAAATACGCAACTGTAGACAGAATAATTTTACGAAACAATAATGTACCAACTCCTTTTGTATCTGTTTAATATGGATGAAACAAAAGGAGGTCGCTCAGAATTTAATAATGTAGCCAAGTTTTCCCCGGTCTTATAGCATATGAGAATTTGATATTTCTTTTAATAAAAGCTATTAAAGACTCCTCTTTCGAATTTAGTATTTCATACTACGAATAAATAATACTATTCGTAGATTTCATAATAATAATATTCATAGCTGTCACTGGCGGCTATATTTGGAGAGCTCGTCGTTAGGTACTAACTGTAATGTTTCCCAATAAGCGATATTATTAGGTCGACAGACACACATAATATCGCTTATTGGGAATCGATTCATTTGTGGATAAAAATAATGATGGTTTGTAATAAAAGTAAAGAATGATATATAATAGTGATTAAACCGATGTGCATGAGAATGGTAGCAATAACCGTGGATTGATTGATAGTCTGCACAAACGCAAAAAGGTGGCAAAACAACAAGAATTGCGGAAAATAATATCTGTAAAAAATAAGATTGTATATTTAAAAAGGAAGGGTGAGATTGTTTCATTAAAAAATTCCAATCAACTATGTACCTAAGCCCCAGACTCTTCCACCACGAAATTCTCCCTCGAACTTCATACCATCTGCTCTCCAGAAAACACCATGGCCGTGGAACCAACCCTGCATGAATTCACCTTCATATCTGAAAACAGTTTTACAATTTACAATTAAAACAGAGGAACTCCGTCTTTAATTTCAATCATATAATACTTTGTATAATTTAATGCCGGCTCCACATTAGTGCCATGAAGCTCCGTGAACAGGCGTGAACGTGAATGTGGACGGTTTTCGCGGGGTTCGCGCGCGTTCACGCCTGTTCCCCGATCAGAGTCGGTATTTTGTCCCGAGACAAAGGGTTCGCGCCTCCTTCGCGCGGCGTTCACGCGTACACATCTACATTCACGGTATTTCTTGTTTTGGACGTATATGTTGCCACAGCAAACAAAGTTATTGCAGCAGCAGCTTCCACGTCCATTTCGCGGTGGGTTTCACGAACGTTTGTGTTAACCCGTGAATGTGGAGGGCACGACTTGTGCCGTGAATTCACGTGGTGAATTCGCGCGTGAATTCACGGCATTAATGTGGAGCCGGCATAAAATATGAATTGTGTTTTAATAGGATACATTTTTTTATATATATACAAAAACCTTCTTCGTCTTTTCCTCTTTCCATAACTGAAAACCGTATCCGTAAGTAGTTATCGAGAAACCGACAGATTAAAGTTTTAACTGAAAGAAATGGTTACTGTGAGTCAACCGTAACAGATAGATATTGAATGTCATCGCGGTGTTTTCCTTTGGATTTTAGAAGATCTACAATTCTCTAGTGCCTACATCATTTTATGTATCTCTTTAACTTACTTGGCTCCATCCGGAAACGCCATTACACCTAATCCGGAACAAAGACCGCCAATCATCGCCCCATCATATCTTGTTCCTTCTGGCAGGACGAGGTGTCCCACCCCATGTTTCTGCCCTTTCGAGTTCCAATCACCAACGTAACGGGTGCCATCTTCGTATTTATAGGCGCCAGTTTTAACTACTCCTGGGTCAACTGCAGAAACAAAGTACAAATTCTATTTTCAAATTGAAATTTTAATATTTAGTATTATATCAAACTAGAAAGAATGTATGTAGCGTAGTGTGCCCAGCCACTAACTACATAATATAACTTGTTATGGCTGGGAACACTACATTTCGTAGTCGTAAATTGGGCAGCCAGTCTAGACTATGAAATAGCAACACATGAGCATGTTATGTTGTGTTTAAGTAAGTAAGCAAGCCTATTCCAGAGCCAAATAGGCCTATCCCACATAATCTCTTATTCTTTATTTCGCCCGTTCCACTTATTCCTACTAAATATACCCACTGGTAGGGATAAGTGTATTTTTTTTTTCACAGTAGGGATCGGTGGAAATTTTTCTTCCACCTATAGTCGACAGCGCACTTGCAGGACTTATTTTGTAGTTTGTGTTAATAGGCGACGGTAGCCATCTATCACCAAGATGATTTCCTACCTACCCTTAGATAAATATGTCTGTAAATCTTTATTTGGAAACTTAAGTCACTACTTAAAGTAAAGTATTATTGAAATAATGGCACTCTTGAAAAGATAAAAGATCTTTATGAAGATAAAAGTAAGTTTCAGAGTGAATAACTTAAATGTTAGGTTCTGAAAAAAATTAATATGAGAAAAAATTAATGGCGGCTATAACAGTTGCCAGGGATTATTTAAAATCTCAGACAAAAAAGATCAAATAGCGAAAATATAAAAATTTATTCTGCCTTGCCTTAGTATGTTGACCAGGCTTTTTGATTACCTTAGCAGTGACAACTTTTTATATTTTAAAATAACAAAGTAATTCAAAATTATCTCCTTTCACTTCATAACCTTGTTAACACCAGGATGTTTAAATTAAATACCATCCTTTTCGAATTAATAAAAATACTGTATATGTATAGAGAAATTATTAAACTCATTCCTTGACCTTTACGATTTTTAGTATAATGAAAAAATAAAAAAATAAAATAAAATAAACCAGCACGTGTGTTTCGGTGGTGAGTAAGGAATGCCAGGGGCCCTAGCCAAGATGCAAACGCAGTGCTTTCTACAGTCGTAAACGCTACGCTACACTGGGACAAAGCTTTGTGATTGGTCAAAATTTTATGTGGGCGTTACAACAACCAATCATCGGGCTTTATTTTGTTCGCTTCGTAAAGTTCGCTAGGGAGCGTTTCTTTAATGTACATCTTGGCTAGGCCCCCAGTACTATTCCGTTACTCCTTTATTCTCCCTTATATGTACACGGCGTATGTGAGAACTCTATCGTAGATCACAATTTACTAAGTTTAGATTTATTTATTAAACAAGTAAACCAAAAACATGTCACACCTAAAAATTACTATTCAACTTTTTGAATCTTAAATTCAGGTTAGTGTACAAGTACACTAACCCGAGGGATTATCTAAAAATAAAAATATTAACGAATGACAAAAAATATATGAGCAATAAAGATTTAATAAAAGTTTCAACACTGAAGAAAAAGGGGCACAGAAGAGTTCGCGGGCTAAAGCTAGTTAATTTATATTAAGGAATCTTTGAAAACTCCCTTAGGCAATGCTATAATTTGTGTCCAGTAAATTGACGAGTGAAATCCATTGGGATCTTCTTATCTAAACTGTCTTACCTTCGTCAAATATACGTCTTAAATCTAATGTGTTATTACATACATATACGTGACGCAGAGACTAAATAAAAAAATTAAGGATATGCTATTTATGTTTTCCTCGTAAAATGAAGGAAATACACGTGAAGTAGACTCGTAAATGTACAATTTGTAAGTTGACAACTTAAGTAATATCTTAAGAAGTAAGTTGCATTACTTAAAAAACCCATTTATGTATCTACCCACCCGAGCTTCTATGTAGTCAATGTTTTTTTACTCAATCACGGAAAAACAGCTGAACGTATTTGAATGAATTTCGGCACACAGATAGTTTATTACCGGGATTAACATATAGGATACCTTTTTATACTGGAAAAATGTAAATACATATACATACGAATATATATTCGTATATAATATAATATCTCACTTTAGAAAGCTTTATTTAATTATGAAATCTGCTTTTGATTAAAAAATTTATTTCTATATGAATAATGCAATAAAAAATGAATTACCTTCCATTATATTCTAGAATTCCTATACCAACACACTTCACTAACTGATCGCTTACCACACACTAAGGGCTTCTTCAGTTAACTAATATCCTATAATCTAATTAAACAGCACAAGGTCTGTTTGTTATTTTATACATTTTTTTAAGAGGCATTACTATTATTATTTTTTATGATAAACGTATTCATGCAAGCTTACAATCTTATATTTAAAAGGTGGCTACCGTCGCCTATAAACACAAGCAACGTCAGAGGGGATGCAATTGCTCCTATCCTAACATGAATAAGCATTTTCTGGGTTAGCTCGCTCCATCGCCGGCCTCGTCTTTCCAGGTCCCGTAGCCAAGTGTGCTTGGTGAGAGAAAACTTGGTTATTGGTTATTGTAACGTCAAAAAAAAAACTTTGACCAATCACCAAGTTTTCTCTTGGCGTAGCGTAAACGACTGTAGAAAGCACACTTGGCTAGGCCCCCTGCACGGCTAAATGCTGGTCAAGAGCAAACCCATTTATACTATTACTAATCTATACTAATAATATAATGAGAGATGATTTTTATGTTTGTACTAGACCGATTTTGAAAATCGGTCTAGTATCATAAATGCGAAAGTAACTGCTACCTTTTCACGTCGTAACTGCTCAACCGATCATCATGAAATTTTTCAACCACGTTGTCAGAGATACAAGAAAGGACATAGGATACCTTTCATCCAGAAAAAAAGCACGAGAGATCGTCTAAAAATACAAAGAAATGGGCGCCACGTTCGATAACGATGTCAGGCGTTATTACTCTTTTTTTTTTCGCGGACACCAGCTAGTAGGCTATATTTGGTAAAGGAAAAGGGAATGGTATGATGCTGTTACTAGAGACTCGACCCCGGCTTCGCACGGAGTTGAAATTCTCGAAAACCTCTCTTAGCGGACGCATACGTTATAAAATAAATCTATATTCCAAACAGCTTCTAAACTTTGTGGCTGTGCGTTGATAGTCAAAACATACGATTTTATAAGTATAGATAAGCCCCGCAAATTAGATACTAATTGCACGTGACGTAATCCGCAACTAAAAACTCGTCAACTAGTATTGCTAACGGTACTGATTATGTCACTAGATGACGTCACCAAAATGGCGGCTAGGTACATTAACAAATTGCTGGGCTTACACAATTCATAATCTCCGAAACAGCACACTTGCGAGAAAGGATCACATTGAGCTCTATCGTTGTTTTATATTTACATGCTTGTTAAAAAGTATATTATAATACACTTGAACGGTGTAAAACTTATCTTATATGTTTATTAGTTAAAACAATATGTCTTTGTGTTTGAAAAAAATAGTCTTCCATTATCCTATTACTATGCTAACAAGAGCCTAAATGATTGTAGGAGACAAACGCATCTCTAATTGGATAGAACATTACGATAAACTATGTACGAGGGTTAATCTCAAGAATTCTGGCGTTTTCCGCTTGTGACTCATCCTGAGAGCTCTAATATCCTAACGCCTCGTTAACTTAGCTCAACTGAATTCCCAATGCGGAATGAAGCATCCGATACTTAATGCCGATACCGATACCAGGCTCCGCGATTATCATTTTTCTGAAGCACATTATCTGATTAACGTTTTTATAAGTAGGTATGAATATTTATTAGATTTGAGTTTTTACTGATGTATATATGTATAAGTAAACATTTAGTTATCTATGCATAATCTTTATATCTTTGTCTATACCTAAATAAAAATGTTTAGTGAAAATCTGTTTTCACAAAGATAAGCGGGGAAGATTTTTATATATAAAAACTAGCGGTCCGCTCCCAGCTTCGCCCGGGGTGCATTTTTTTTAACGTAAAAACCTTCCCTGATTATCCCTTTATCCATGAGTGAAAACAGAATTAAAATCGGCCAAGCCGTTCTCGAGTTTTGCGCTTAGCAACACATTTAGGGATTCATTTTTATATGTATTATAGATTTCACCCTAATAATTGGAAAAATAATTCTACTTTCGATTTTTGAGCTGGAAAAAGTTGTAATTATATAAAAAAAAATAGAAAGATAAGTAGCATGTGGGCCAATTTTTTAAATAATTCGCCAAGGGTTTTTTTAAATACTTTTTTTTTAAAAAGACGAAGTGTCAAATTTGGCTGAAAAAAGATTTTTAACTAGGATTCAATTAAACTTTATTTTTTTTTTATACAAAACTTATAGAATGAAGTATTGAATTTATGCTTGCATGAAATAGCACAGTGTTTAGGAACACACAAAAAATAAATAAGTACAAAATTTAAAAATTTGTGATCACTGTACCCAAAAATGACGTCCAGTATGACGATTTTCCATACATTCAATTGTATCTCTATTATTTCTTAACTACGTGACCTGAATTTTTTTGCTTATTTTTCTTAGAGCTCTCATAACCTAGCCTATCGCCCTGTGCCCGCTTGACGTTGATTTTTGGGACATCCTGTATAAGTACATACAGACACGGCTCGTTTACGATTTTATACATATGCAGATATTTATTTAACCGAAGCGTGCATTGTTATCCCGGTTTATTTTGATATTCATATTATGTTTTTTTTTTAGTATATCATTTAAAAAATCAATACTTTACTTAGTAATTGTAACAGTGAAGATGTTAATATAGATGCTTTGCGGAACATGAGAAGTCAAATACTTGCAGAATTGAAACAGACTGGTCTAAATGAAGATATTTCTGATTTGATACTTAAGTCGTAGAAAAAGAAAAAAGACAAAAAGAAGGCCGTAACGAAAAGTGAGAAAGTAGAAAAGGGTGAATTATCTGATAGTGAAAGTGAAGCTATAGAAAGTATATACAACAGCGTTATTATTTTGGACAATGATAAGAAAAAAGACCAATCACAAGAAATCGACAACGCAACAGATGATAAAGATAAACAGCCTAGAAAAATACAGATCTGTCTTGTTATAAACTCTGACAAAGAAAATAATACTATCGAAAATAAAAAGAAAACGATTTCCGATTTTAGTGAATTAGAAATGTATAATGATATTATCAGTGAAGACGCTATTGCAACAGATACGTCAAAGAAAAGTGAAACACCGCGTGTTAAAAAAAATACGACCGACGAAAAAGTTGATGTTAATAATACGATGGTTTTTATGACTAAAAACGAGTTAGGAATTGAGCTACTGCAAAATGAAAGTGAAGAATCAAGGCAATCAAATGTGAATAATAAAGTTGAGGATATTCAAAGAAATTCACAAAATGTTGTCTCAAATATGCTCAAACAATCGGAATTCGAACAAAAAAATAATAATGGAAAAGCCCTAACTTTTTCACCAAATTTTTACAAGCAATTATTCGAAAATACAACCACAGTATTGTGTTCAGATAACCCAGATATAACGAAAAATAAAGATATTGAGATCATTCGTAATACTGAAAATATTCAGCATATCCAGTCAAATTCTAATAATGAAATGTCACTTACAGAACCACAGAAACTAGACGTAGAGCCGCCAAAAAATAACTCTCAGGAATCGGATGATATTCCTTTCTTGAATAACGAACAATTTCCTCCTCTTACGGAACAAAAGAAAGAGGGCTACTTCAAGCGAGGGGTAAACAAATATCTACAGGGTAGGCAGCGCACTAGCACTTCCCTTGGTGTTGCTTGTGTCCTTAGGCGGCGGTAACCACCTACCATCAAGTGGGCCGCCTGCCTGTCTGCCACCTTTATATTATATATATATAAAAAAGTATGAATGTTCAAGGTTGTTCCAGTTTTGTTTGCCATGCGCGTAACACATGTGATACCGATTAGCCTCCTGGTAATTGTGAATTAATGGCTAGAGTGGCGTGTACGACATATCCTTATTCGAGTGGCGCTAGGGTAAATTGTCAGCTATTGTGCTCTTGGCGTTAATACAAAGATTAGTTTTTTAACAGATGCGACATTTTTCTTTTAATGTTTAGACAACAAACACTTACATACAGACAGACAGACTGACTGACGGTCCACTTGATGGTAAGTTATTAATGTTAAAGGATTATTAAGTTATTCCCTATTCGTTCCTTTCCTATTCCTGAAATACAAGCTTATGTGTTGTATTTTGGTGAGTGAGTAAGGGATGCCAGGGCTCATTTTCCCTATTTTTCCTATTTAACCTTAATCCTAATGTAATCCGCAGCGTACTTGCAGCATGTATGGTGTTGCTTGTGTTAGAGGCAACGGCCGTCAAGTGTTCTTCCGACCAAAGAAAATTAAGAAAGAAGAAAAAAGACAATTCTGAGTTTCTATCAGGATCGTCATTACCTTTGCTAGTTGTTTTGCGAAACCCTGGTAAAAATAGTGACGATTAAAAAACTGTTTGCTTGAATAAATTGATGCACAAAAATATTGATATTTATAATCCGAGACCAAAGAAGTCTGTTTTTAATTAAGAATTTCCTAATCTATGTCTATTGATAAATGGCCCGCACGGTAGCTAACGTGTTCCTTTGAGTTACAGCCAGTAGTAATCTAGAGCTTCCCGTCCACCGCTTAATCGCAGTGTGCAGCGAACAAAACTAATACAAGTTCAAGGACGTTGCATTGTTCAGCGGTTGACGCTGAATTATCACGTGACACTTATTACAGTCGTGCAGATCTCTATCTCCTCTGTATGGAGGTGCAATCATAGTAACAGTGTCTAATCATATTTTAAAAGTAAACATTTTACTTGCACCATTTTGAAAATAGTGTATTGGCAAGGCATACTTCCGCAGTCATAAATTGGACAACTCACTCTCTCTTCAGTCGTACACTCCTGGCGGAGCCGTGTCGTGGTTATGAAATATCTGAATCTGACAAGTTAGTATCGGCCTCCATGAGACTTCTCCATCACTCTCTATAACCGACAATACGAGTACATTCAGTGAGGAAGCACTTTGTGGCTGTTTGACCATGTCTATCTTACAGTTGATCGGACGCGCGCTGTCCCTCTGTGATGATCGGGCAGCTAGTCTAATGTTAATATACAAACAAAAATAGTTTTGTTTTTCGAATAAATGATGAGAGCTGATTTGTCTATCCCAGCTTCTCCTTAATCTTATCAGGATCAGCGGAATATTTGCATACACTTGAAGTTGATTACCGCCACGTGAGATTTCGATTCGACAATCATCGTCCAATAGTCGTTTTCTAAAGAAGAGCCTCGACCAACCCCACAAGAGGCTCGCGGTTTTTCTTGTCACGGCACATAGTGTCAGGAGGTTCTTCACTCTGCAGCCCTTTCCTGCAACCTTGATATGTACCTTATGTTAAAAAGTTTGGAATTAGTAAAATTATCAATATAAGTCTTGTTATTGGCCTAAAATAAAATGTAGTAAGTATTAAAATTACAATGTCGCATAAAATACAATTCACAGTTTAGTTTGTGACGATCGATTAATACCAAGGTTACGCCGCAAAGCCTCTGTGGTGTGATTCACACGCTGAATAGCTGAAAGGTCGTTCATTCTTTTCCACGTAAATAAATTACAGTTGAAAACTGAAAACAAATTTTTTTGACGCAATTTTTTTTTTGACTGGTTACTTGCCAGATTCTTGCCGAATAATATTAACCTATTGTCATCTGTTATACGGGACTGTATAAGAAAGTGTTCTTCTTATCCTGACATCATAAGAGTAATGTACAATGTAAGGGTAAGAGAATATACTCTGGTATACTTTACTCACACACAAAAACAAAAAATAGCGCACATGCTGTTAACACACGAAAATCTTGTGAATTGGTTAGACACTGACCGCCTGTGCTGCTCAGTTCACAACTGTTCGCTGCCACTGCAACTAAAATAGCTAAGAGTTCTCGAAATCAAGACAAAGAAATAATTAAAGAGTCACCTCACGTAATAATACAGGAAATGTCTTTTAGCCAACTATAATTTGGGAATAACCTAATCTCAGAAGCGTCATTCGCAGATGCTTAAAACCTTTGGTGATTTTATTTAAAAAAGAGTAGTAGAGTTATAAAAACTATTAGAGCAAGTATTTTGAAATACAACTATAATTTTTAATTTACAATACAAGTCTTCTAAAAGCATTTAAATATCGGTTTGTTGATGGAATTGCATAATTTTTCTTGGTACGTATTTCCACAATAAATTTCGTTCGATCAGTCTCACATAAATTTATGCTTTATAATCGCTTTGAGACATAATTTTACTCTCAATTTTGTCGAATCTAAAGTCCATATTTTTTTAGAACTCCTAAATAACACTAGTATTGTAAAATGTGTCAGTCATATATGAATTTTATGCCTAAATTAAAAGATAATATTGGATTATCCACAGGTAGTTTAATGCCTTACAGCTGTTTCAGTAATACATTTGTATAGTGAAATTGAACCGTAAAACGAGCTCATACGGATTCAATTTAAAAACGAGATATATAATAATAATATGTCCCGTCACATAGTCACGTCCGCTTATCCAACAGGCCCCATATTTATTTTTGCGAAACAAAGGAAAGTGATTATATGCATAATGTACAACAATCTGTCAAGGTCATCGTCCTATGGTCAATGTCGTTGCGGATCCGTCACGTAATCGTGCCGTCGTGAATACCACAACCGAATGTCATATTACTAACAGTCTGTCGTTCGTCATTCCAGGGGTGCTTAACTGTTTTTTATCGTAACATAATATGCTATTAAAAATACCAAGAAAAACATGCGTTAAAAATTATATTAGAGCATTTTGTATTTTCTTCCGTATTTAATTATTTAATCTAAGTATACATTTTGGTATAAAACAGTTAATGAGTTACCATTAAAATTGAAAGGACAGGTTTATTAAAACTTCTTCAGTTTCATAAAATAACTATTAAAACAATACCTACAGAATTTTAAAGCTTTGGCAGATGACACCTTTCAATAATTTTAATTAATTGGCATTTTACTCACTCGAACTTTTCCAATTAACAACGAAATATCTTTCAATCAATTTACACTAATAACTGTTACCGATAAATATTATAATATATTACAAATTTGATATAAATGTTATAATAGATGACACTTTAATGTTTTACAAACTAAAGTAATCCTTCACAAAGAATAAACTAAATGTGACTGCAAACGCCGTCTTCATATTGTATTCATAGTTACCATGACTACGTAATACAAACAAAACCATTAGCAGTTCTAAAAAAATTAAACAAAAACAAAGTAAGATTCTAACCATACGCGGAATAGAAAACAGTTATTTTGTAAGAAAGAAAAATATAAAAATTTGATAATGCTCTTTAAATGTTGGTCACATCTGCCAAGGCGGGCGTTTTAACATCGAACTAAGCACGCAACCCATACTGCAACGACTTTTCAGTTTTACTGACTACCGTGGCCGTCCTAACCGCGCCTAACTTTACACCAATATTATATATAAAAAAAACTTAATACTTAAGTTACAAGTTGCCTATACCTACAAGTGACAGAAGTGTTTAAAAAAATGTGTGTGTTTTATAAATTGTGACTTTTCGAAATGTGTTTTGTTTCCGGTAAGTTTTGTGGACCAAATTTATGTTTAATTGAATTTTACAGTGAAAATATTTCATTAGTGAACTAATGACGCTGTGCTATATTTATTAATTTATTTTAATACCCTTAGGGTTATACCATTTAATTATTGTCTTCTAATTTATTTTAATAAATTTTAAGTCTACCGAGACCGAGTACTGTAATCCTTATGGGTTTAAAATAGTGAATTTTTCATTGTTGCTAGTGATTTTAAGTAATGAAAGGAAATTACTCTATTTAGTCTCTTTGAAGAAAATAGGTCTTTGATTCTCAAGATGAGAGAATTTGAATGGATCTATTAATTCTGGTTATATTAAAATATTATTATACAATTATAAAAAAGTAAATATTATTAAATAATACAATTTAATGCAAGACGATTTATCACACTGGGTTAATCTTGGATTACATCCCGGTTGAAACCGGGACCACGTGTAGGATGTGAGGTATCAAGAGCGTCAACCATTATGTCTCGTGGTAATCGCACACAATTGAAATTGACTTTTATCTAACATATGGAATATATTAAAAATGTCCTCTATTTTTTTTAATTTAATTTATTCCTTTATTGCTTCACTAATCAAAGCCAACCACGAATTTTCATAAATACCTAAGACCTTCAACAAAAACTTTTTAATTGATATAATTGCCGTTAGATGGAGCTGAACAAACAATGGCGTCAATTTGTGTTTACAAAGTTATTATTATCTTTTGTTAGTTCAAAACTAGTGATATTAGTGTTAGTAACGAGTAAGTAATTTGTATTTTTTTTATATGACACAAAAATAAAGTCATTGTCCAGCATTTGATGTTTTTTACAAAAAAATTGTAAAATTTATATACAAAAAATATATATAAGTATAAAATATATTCAGACTAAATAAGAATATGTGTAACATAATTTTATATTACTTACCCTAACCCGAAGCAATTGTTTTCTGCAAACCTTCCTTTTATCGTTCTTTCCATTAGTGAAAAGAGGACCACAATCGGTTAAGTAGTTTAGGTAGAGTTAACGGATAAACAGACACAGGTTGACAGCGACTTTATTTTACAATTCCTCGAGTAATTTCACAAATGTATATTAAAATACTAGCTAGTGCCCACGACTCCGTCCGCGTTGAAATATATTAAGTAGCCTATCCTGTGTCCCGTACGTCTAAATGTTTATCTACCAAGTTTCATGAAAATCAGTTAATTCGTTTCAGAGTTATGGAGGAACATCCATACATACATACAGAAAAAAATTCTAAAAATCATCAATTTAGTTTCAGTATCATGTATAGAGCCTATAAACACGATCTCTGAAAACAAAGTAACTTACTCCATGACCGACCCTTACAGATTTATTATTAGTATTGATTGATATATTTAATAATTGTTTTTATTTTTAAAACGTGTTATGAAATTGCCTGGTTTCAAGTGAAATAAATATATAGACTGCTTCAATTCTGACTTTTTGCTTTCAGAGAAAATCTTTTAATGTTGTATTTCTATGGCAAGTTTGGTCCCGAGAGACCCCAGTTAAAATTGACGGTCATTATAGTCAGCTTCTTATGTAACCGAAAGGGATCTTGTTAAGCTACGTGACGTTTGGGAATTACGGACTCTGCGACCTAATTTAGTGGAGTCGTCATTTGAAAAGTAGGTATAGTATGCTACTCGCTGGCTTAGGTTAACCTACAAATTTAAGCATAACTATGAAAAAAAAATGAATTCATTTATTTTTTTCATATTTATGTTAGTTAGCGACCCGCTCCCGGCTTCGCACGGGTGCAATTGTATTCTGCAAATTATATTAAAAACTAACTTGTTATATTATTTTATATTAAACGCTCTTTCCATCAGCGAAAACCGCATTAAAATCCGTTGGGTAGTTTAAAAGATCTAAGCGTACATACAGAGGGACAGACGGCGGGAATCAACTTTATTTTATACCAGCTATTGCACGCGACTTCGCCGCTAGCTATACTAGCTTATACTAGCTTTCTATAGATTATTTTTTTTTTAAATCGGTCTAGTAGTTTTTTGAGTAGTTTTTGGTAAACATGCAAATCTTATAATATTAGTTTTTTATACTGCGTAAAGAAGATACCTTCTAAAGGTAAAGGAGTATTTTTAGATCAACAAACTAAATAAAATTAAACAATTCGGAAAGTTCATTTGTTCATTAGTGAAAACCGTATCAAAATCCGTATAAGATAGCAGAGATACAGACAGATGTGTATAAAGTAAAATCGCTCTCCTATGCCTAAGGCAGAGCACACATTTTCAGGGTGATTTTTTGTAAGAGGGTAGTTACTACCGCCAGATGGGCTGCCCAAATACGAAAAGCAGTATGTCTGTCACTACAAAGTAAAAAATGTGTTGAATATATAAATTCAAAAGGTGTGAAAGAAATTCAATTATAGTTGAGCTACATTCATAAAAGTTAAAAGTGTCGGAAACTTTGAAAACTCAATACATTACGTTGAACAAATATGAGAAACAGAAATAACTCGTAATGCTTCCATATGGGAAAGTCGGTCGATTCATATCGCTTATTTGTTTTACTAAATTGCCTCACATTGCTTTATAGACCTTGTGCTCTTTGCGTTTTTATTGCAAATCGTATATCGATGTGTTATCAAAATGTATGGTCAACATTAATTCTTGTCCTACCCTCTGTCGACATTAAATCAATCAGATTTTTCTCTTATAAATTTTCAACTAATATATTATTTGGTTACTAATTACTTACTTAGTTATCTAAGTAGCTAAGGATTTAATGATTATTAATAGATATATTTTAAATATTTTAATAGATTTAATAGGTATATTTTAAAGCAGAAGTGGGTATTGTTAAATTTCACTTGCAATTCAATTCAAGACAAATAAGAATAGTACTTTAGAGGGATAAACGGGGAATATTCTTATATAAAAAAAAATGCACTGCGGGAGCGTACTGGATAAAATTTTCTTACATCTATAAAAATATATAGACCAGAATTTGCGTGACTTCAAACGTAAAAAAAATTTACATCTATAAAAATATAGATCAGAATTTTCGTGACTTCAAACAGCAATTTCATAAGAAAATGTTAAAATACCTTTCAAATATTTAGTGAATTTTTTTTTCAAACAGGTACGCCAGTCGTTCCGGAGGTTACATATAAACATTTATTTTATTATTAAAAATAACATAATAATATGAAAATAATTAAATTATCTCGTCGATTTTTCTACTTTTCCGAAACAAGATTAAACGGAGGTTCTATAGGTTTTATTTCTCTTAAAAATTCCAGTGTATTCACCCCGCAATGAATTCACGGTCGAGAACTCCGAATTATAACAATGTCAGATTTACTTAATTACTTCATTCAAACTAATTAGCTAAATTTAGGAACTTGCAAATTCATTATCTTTCACAATGAATTTGTCTTTAAAGTTCATAATGAAATTGTGTGTAAGTAAAATTTTCAAATGGAATATTCAGCACGGTACACAAGTTCAAATTTCCGAACTTATAAGTCGATAATGTGTATATGATAAAAAACTTGCTTTAACTGCGAAATAAAACCTCGCATGTTTAAATCTTGGATTATTTTGCCTACATTGGTTAGAGCTCTGATAAATTATGCCAAATCTACTCCGACTTTTATCACCGTAGAGTACGACGTAGATGCGGAGTTCAATCCCATTGCTTGGAAAAATCTGCTGAGTATTCTCCTGTTTGGTACAAACTTTATACCATGAACAAACTATCTTTGAAACAACTTGTTTCATAGTATTTCAGAGTTCTTTGGTCTTAAACTGGGCCCTTAGATACATAAGACCATGGTATACTAGGGCCATTGAGAAGCGATACCAAATGTAAACAAAGTTACCGCAAGGTCATTTTTTTATGCAGGGCTTTAGCGCGGCGATGTCCGGGTTGTCCTTGAATATTATTATCAAACGGAAGCTCGTATGCTACATTGTCTCTTTCTATCTTGTGTCAAATAGATACAACATAGAAAGAGATAATAGATTGTCAGTTCAAGTAAGGTGAATAAACTTTTGTATCTCACCAATTTGGCTCTACTATAGGTGAGTAAAAATGCAAATAAAGAAGTGCACATTATGTATTTTTTTTAATTTTTTTATTAAAGATGGGTTTGCTCTTGGCCAGCATCAAACCGTATAGCGATGATGAGACCTATTATGGAACGAGCTAACCCAGAAGATGCCTATTAACTCGAACTTTGAAAAGATTTGGGTTATATGAGCTCAGAAACATAGACGCCGGCAGGGAGCTCCAGCCTTATACAGGATGTTTTAAAGCGCTTAGCCCTAAAAAGAGGGATTTCGACAAGATAAGATGTTAACCAGCCGTGCCTACGTCTGAATGTCCGATAGAAGAAAGGGGAAGATGGTATGAGCTTCTGAGCACACTCTAAATAAAATAAAATATATAATGATACAAAGAAAATGAACTTACTTATAGGCTGATAGACAAAAATTACTCATAGAAAACAGTCATTTATGACTTAGATATGCTTCGGCGGCACTTAGCAACCACAGCCTGCAGACTTTAAATTTTATTTCTACGCTTTGTTGACGTTTCGTTGCAGTACTAAGGTCAGTAGGACAGCAATTTCTGTATCGATTCCTAAACAATCAATAGGTATTGTCTATTACTAAATTACAAGTTCTCCACATGTTAATTATACAGTAACTAAATTCGTCATTATTTTAGTCATAGAAACTAAATTTCAAAACATGTTTCCAACTAAATACTCTGTTGGGAACTTAACAGAAATTTCAAATCAGGGACGTTGTTGTTGAAGATATTACACAATTCAAATATATAAGGAGGCAAATTTAACTATTGTTGTAACTTATTCGAACACTAGCGACCTGCTCCTGGATTCGCACGGGTGCAATTTTTTCTGCAAATTATATATAAAAACATTCCTCGTTTAACGCTCTTTTAATTAGTGCAAACTGCAGTAAAATCCGTTGCATAGTTTAACAGGTCTAAGCGTACATACAGAGGAACAGGCGGCGGGAAGCGACTTTATTTTATACTAGCTGGCGCCCACAACTTCGTCCGCATTGAAAAATATTAAGTAGCCTATCCTGTGTCCCGTACGTCAAAATGTTTATCTACCAAGTTTCATGAAAATCAGTTAATTCGTTTAAGAGTTATGGAGGAACATACATACATGCATGCAATACCTACACATACAGATTTATTATTAGTATTGATTACTTTTTAATAATTTATTGTTTTCAGGTACATCAGCGGCTTTGGGATGACCTCCTATGGACGCTGTCTTCGAAAATGATACCTTGCTCATGGCCAACGACACTATTCTTTTTAATATGGTAAGAAAGAAACTTAATATTTATTTATATTGATTAGATTATCCATAATGGAAACCAAATAACCAAGTGATATGCAATGCCTTACCTCCAAAAAAAAAAATTCATTTTGTTTGTAACTGAATTAATAAAATAGCTTGTAGTTAACATATCAAGCAATATCACGTTTTTCCATTCACGTATAGTTACGAGAAATAGCAGCATACATTTATAAAATGCGATTTTTAATATCGCCTCTCATAGCTCTCTTGCCTTTGAAGTTACATGTTGCAAGTTGCTTTATAAGTTAAAAATAAAACTGCATAGATAAAAGAACAATTTTATTATTAAACATATTTTATGTGTTACTCATTTCTTGTATTTATTATGTCAGTCCCTTATAAAAAAAAGTATATAAAAACACTTCTAGTAAAATGCACTGTTGTGTTAAAATTTCAAGTCCATCCATCAGGAATTTTTTTTACACAAACATAAGGAATATGAGTTTTGATATATGTATATATATATTTGAGCAGCCATGGATGCATTTTACAGTGATATTTACAAAAAGTAAAATATAAACCATATTAATAACGAATTAATAACGAGTCGCGAACGAAGTCGCGGGTAAACGCTAGTAAACTTTAAAGCATAAGTGACATCAAGTTACATGCAAGTGCGAGACGAACTCTGACGGGACAATGCAGGGACTTATTAACTTTAATAAACATTTATTAAAAAAAAACTTATAAATTCTTCAACTGTTGAAGTAAAATCTGTAAATTAGGTAATAAATCAAGTGTTCCAACGTTATTAGAATACAGGGAACTCTAAATAATAGCGTATTATTACACAGTAGTAATCAGATTCAAAATCGGAACATTCCCTCAACGTCCAACTTTTATATCGCCCCTATTAATCTTATTTGAAACGCTTCCAACCTTTCACCTTGAACTTAACACTGTACACTTGAAGACAGACCAAGTTAAGACACGAACATCTGAAAAAGTGATGCAGTAATTTTCATAATTGATAATTGACTAGCGTCTACATATTTCTTCTTTAAAGGCGATGTGTGTTTGTATGTTCCCTATAGACTCCAAAACTGCGGAACCGATTTTGATGAAACTTTCAGACAATCTTCAGATTAGTCCAGCGGGTAATCCTGGGAAGTTTTTGTAGCTATCGGTCACGGGCGAAGCCGGGAGCGGGTCGCTAGTAGTCATATATTATATATATACTAACCAGCCCGTGTAGCGGCAGTATCCACTCTTCTATAGTATACCGGTGGACTTCTCAAAAGAGACTTCTCAAAAATATATGTTGAATCTATAAATTTTATACCTATAGCTATACAATTATACATATAATAAAAAGAGCTGTAAACAAACTCCTACAGGGTAGGCAGCGCACTAGCACTCCCCTTGGTGTTGCTTGTGTCCTTAGGCGACGGTAACCACATACCATCAAGTGAACCGCTAGCCTGTCTGCCACCTTTATATTATAAAAAAAATAACCGTGTCTGTATAACAAATATTTTTACAAAAATATTTAAGTATACACGTTGCACTTATGTTACCGAGGTCAAAAACAATTTTTACAATATTTGTCTATTTGTCTATGCGCGCTAATTTCAACGGCTTAACCGATTTAAATGCAGTTTTCACTGGTTTATTGTAGCTAGCTTTCCGTAACATTTAGTTGCTGTTTCATTCCAAGACCACCGTGAAATAATAGCATATGTGCTGTTGTGTTTCGGTGAGTGATTAAGGGATGCCAGGCTCCATTTACATATTCATTCCCAATCCATATGCTTAATGTTACTCGGCAGAGCACTTTCAGCACCAGTCGCGTTGCTTGTGTTATTGGCGATGGTAGCCATCTACCACCAAGTGAACCGTCAGCCTGTCTGTCGAATTTAAAAAATAAGATATTTTGTACAAAGGTACCTACAGAAAATCAGAATTAAATCGGTAATGGGTTAATCAAATAAATGGAGGGTAGTTTCTAAAAAAAATCATGCATTAAGTTAAAGATTGCCGCATGATGAAGCTAATCTAAAAATAAAACACTATGTGGTCAAGGAGTGCTCTTTTTTGTCCGTGACTTTACCACCCCATCTAACGGGTGGACTTATGGTACCTGGTTAAGTAATCTAAACTACTACCCTTGACTGATTTAAGGTCGAAACAGATAGGCCTCCGATAACAACAACCTACATGTATACATTAACAAACATTTTCCCAGTAATTTATTATGTTGAATTGGTCTTGAAGAACTGTTGTTTCTTTTTTCAACCTTTGGAAAATTCGATTTGCATTAAATTTATGTATAAGCAATCCCATCAAACTATCTGTAATTGTGACAGAAAATCTATTAATGTTCGGACTTTCATTATATAGTTTTGGTATAAATCTAGCTGAATAGAGATTTCAACGATTTATTACAACTTTAACAGATTTTTGTTTCGACAGTATGTCACTATATTAAATTTGAAAACGTATATCATATTTCAACTTTATTGAACAACTCGCAATGAATTATTCACATGATCGGTGAATACCAATAGGGTGGTAACAAATAATGTATATAATCATAGTCAACCTTGACTATGAAATTATTGATCTCAATTTTTTTTTTATAATAAAATACTTATGTATTAAAATGTAACATGGTAGGTACTCGCTGATAATGTAACTTTATATGGGTGAAAGAATTATTGAAATCAGTATTTCTATTACAAGCAAACATACAAAAATTCAATTTTTTTTTAAAATAATATATACAATACTCGTTCCAACTTTGTTCAAATTTAATGCTAACTAAATATTTAAATATTTAAATTCAGTTTAAAAAATATATTGCAAAAGCTTCTTTATACAGTTAAGTCCAAAGTTCAAGTTATAAGGTCGTGATGACCATGAATCAAGTAGATAAGCACACAGTTGCAACTGCATAATTACAAATTTCAAGGTTTTTCTGCAAATTAATAAAAACCTTCTTCGTTTAACGCGCTTTCCTTTAGTGAAAACCCAATGAAAATCCACTCAGTGGTTTTCAACGCGAACGCACATACAGACAGACAGGCAGTCGCACCGGGAGACATTGTTTTATAATATGTAAGGATAGTTATGAAAGAACGAAAATCAATGCCTCTTTTATAGCTGGTTATGAAACGTTTTGTTGTTGTCATGCCTCTAGCGCTTGACTTGTAAACCGATATTTTTTTTAAATAGAAAGCAATGCAATGGTTAAAAAAAAAAAAAAAAAACATTATACAAGCAGAGGTATTTGTCGTATATATACGGCTCTGGAGAAATGGACACGAAAACAATTGTCGGATAAATCTGACTCTGGCGGCTAAAGGAGTAAGAATCAATCTGGTCATTTACTTGATGGTTAGTTAATTTAGCTGATTGTAAATATTGGTTACCGATATGGACCAAAGCAATAAAACACACTATGAACGATGACTGGGAATGGATAGATATAATATAAATTGCGCGATGTATTCTAAATATAGAGACATGGCGTGCAAGAAATGCGGCAATCGATGACGTCGCCTTGGCCTGAAATCTGTTTTCACGTCATTAAAGGATACTTGCATTGAGAATAATTAATATACGTCATTTTACAGTATATATCTATCGGATATTTTTTTGGAGTTTACATCTTAAGAATCGATTTGCATATAAACACACCGGCATATTTAGTGGAACACAAAAAAAAGGTCCATAATTAAAAAAATATGGTTTTATTTTAAAATCTACTTACTACACTTCTTTTGTTATTTAAAGTTTCATTTGTTTTACTTAAAATGAGATCACATTAAGAACAGATTTTGCGAGTAAAGGCTATTTGTGAAAAATGGTACATTTTTGAACTTTTCATGTAACCGGGAAAAGTGAAAATTAATATTAAAATAACAATTAATTAAATTAGAAAAATGGTGACTAATATCGCGTATTTCCTCCACGTGCTCTTATTAAAGTTTCTACCCGTCTAGGCATACTGAGAATGATGTTATCGATGGTCTCCTGGGATAGTCTCCGCCATTCCTCAACTACGGCGATTCGCAGTTCACCCACGTTGGCAGGAGCTGGAATTCTGGACTCAACTTTTCTTTTCAGCAAGTCCCAAACGTGCTCTATTGGGTTCATATCCGGTGATCTCGCCGGCCACTCCATAACAGTGATATTCATATCATTAAGATAAGCTTGAGTTACCCGAGCGGTATGCGGCCGAGCATTATCCTGCATAAAAACAAAATCGTCACCGATATATGGGGCAAACGGTACGACATTTTCTTCTAAAACTTCTCTGATATAGCGGTCTGCCTGCAGTCAGACTCCCTCTGTCAATCACTACCAAGTCTGTGCGAGCTCCCAAACAAATGCCCGCCCAAACCATTATTGATCCACCATCGTATGCAACTGTAGTTTCAAAATTTGTCTGAATGTATCGTTCTCCTTTGCGTCTGTATATTCTTTGCCTGCCGTCAATTTGATTTAAGAGAATTCTGCACTCATCACTAAACAATACCTTACTCCATTGGTCCGCGTTCCAAAGTCGATGTTCCTGAGCAAAAGTTAACCTGTTTCTACGATGATTTACCCGAGCCTTGGAGCCTTGGCGGGCACAAATGAACCCAAACCAGCTTCTTCGAACCTTCTTCGTACCGTACGCTCACTTACGGTTACACCCCGCACTGCTTCTAACTCATGTCGGGCTTGGACGGCCGTCAAACGGGGGTTCCTACGTACACGAAGCCGAATGAAACGATCATCCCTACTCGAAGTGCGTCTTTTTCTGCCTTGTCCTGCTCTTCTCACATAAGTACCGGTCTCCCTGAACCGTTGGATACTGCGATGGATCGTTGAAACTGGTCGACGAAGATCTCTGGATATCACTCTGTAGGTTTGACCATTTCTTCGCATTTCGAGTGCCCGGCAATCTCCATTGGGGCTAAGTCAGGCATAATTCAGTCCTCAACTCCAGAAAGATACGCGATTAAAAAAAACTAACAAAAAACAGTATTTCAATGAAATTTTAAATCAAACTCAGAAGGAAGAAATACTCGAAGTTCGCTCCAGATAAGGTGTATTTGAATAAAATTAAAACAATTGCATAAAATGTGATGTTCAGTTGTTTTCTTAATTTGAAAATATTTCTTTTTAAATTAAATGACGTATAAACCAGCCAGCAACCTTATATGATACTGATATCAAACCTTTATTTTATGTTCCGCTAAATATGCCGGTGTGTGTATATTACAAGCCCTTGGTATAAAAATTTATGGGAGTAAAATCAAAGTTGTCACACTGTATACGTAACGTTCTATTTTTGAATATTTTAGAATATCTTTGAAGTTTCAGATATTGCGCCATCTACACAATATTATTTAAAAAAAGAACAATGTTGTTCTTTCGGCGTGTTCGAATTGTGAAAATTTAAATTTTATAATCGTCCGTAAGGAGTAAACTCCAGCCGGAGCTGACGCACACATTTTTTTACTGTTAACACTCGACAGACAGGCACACCTAAAACACAAGCAACGCCACTAGTGCTGCAAGTCTGAAGATCATAGAAGGATTAAGAATAAGGATTAGGAAGCATAGGGAAATGATAAAGGGATAGGAATAAGAAGGTAGGGATTAGAGCGTGCCGGTCATAATTAAATATCGCCAAAATGCCGCGACACAACTGATCTCCAAAAGACATGTTATTTATCTAGCTTAGAGGTCTGCTTATCCAAGCCTTGTTATTTGGAACAGTTTTGTTGTAGATATATTTTTTTGTGGAAATGTAAACTGTATTATCAATAAATATTTATTATTTAAAACTTTTAAGCAACTGAATTGAATCAATGCACTGCTCAAGGATTTAGAGCTAATCTAAAGAAATTTTTAATCAATGGTCAGATAAGAGAGGACAATTTAAGAGTAGAGTAGCTTTTTATAAATTCTAAGACCGACCTCCTTGCTTTTAGACAAATTGTTTTAAATTTTTTTTTTCGAGGATTTTTATAACTTATGCTCGGCAGGGAACTGGTTCTTTTAAAGTAATGTTGTCATTTTGTAATTATTCATGCAAGCAGTTGTGTTTTTGACAATAAAAAAAAATCTTTTTTTAAACTTTATTTTATATTTATCTATACTTATTTGATTTTAAGGGGCATATGCATGGTGTATGGCCGTAAGGGTTCCTATGGAAGATCAGTCCTATGGCCTATGCAAGCAAAATACTCAGTAGGGACCTTTTTGTAACTCGTAAATTTTTATTTCTTACCGTTACTGTTTTTTTTTTCTTTTTCTGTGTAATCGCAGTTACTAAGTTGCAAATAAATGATCGATCGATCGATCGATTGATTAATTGATTGATTGATTGATTGATGGGTTGATTGATTGATTGATTGATTGATTGATTGATTGATTGATTGATTAACCTACATATTTGACAGACGTATGCAGCAAATTTTCTTATCTTTAAAATAGGCTCCTTAAAGAAATTTCCAACTCTCATTGTTTGACAATCTCCTATCTCATTAAATAAACTTGTATAATGGATTTCAATAAAAAAGAAACATCAATCGCAAGTACGCCAACTTAAACATAAAAAAAAGTTTTGATCGGTTTAATTTAATGGTTAATTCACGAAACTGCTTCGTGATTGGAGGACAAGTTCATTTTTTACGATTGATAAAATATAAATGGATAAAGCTTTTCAATTTCCGCCTCGATGTTGAGGAATCCTCTTATAAATTTAGGTGAGTACATTTTAGGTGCGAGGAATTGAAACAAGCCGCTTAAAAATTACATAAATATACAAATCATCATTCGAAGTGTTAAGATTTTTTTATGAGACAGTAAAATGAGTTTTATTGTAAGCTATTTTTACGTAAATATTGCTTTTAAATTGGGTAACAATACTTTCTCTCAGCACGAAAACACTATATTATCGGTTTTCTTTCATTATTATAGTAGGATTATATTAATATGATGAATTAATATAGCATCACCAGTGACGTTGCTTGTATTATAGGCGACGGTGAGCCTTTCTGTCGAGTTTAACATTTAATAAACCTAATGAGCTTATCTATATAAATAAAATGAATCGCAAAATGTGATGTTAAGAGAATTGCAGGCTCGCTGGTAATAATATTACTATTAAAGCCTATTATTTTATGCTATTTACAAAGTTCCAGTGAATAGTAATACAACATTAGTATTTAAATTATTTTATCCATTAGTTAATTTATCGTTAATATTTAAATATTTAATTACTCCTACAAAGATGCCTATTTGTCTGTGAGACTAATTTCTGGTCACACACTTGCGCGGTCCATCTCTGGTTAGTAAGTCTCTCGACATATCCTGCCCACTTCCATTTAAGGCGATACTATGAGCCAATCGGTTTCCAAACCGGATGTTAAGAGGCTATCTCCTCTTTCATAAGTCAACATAAATTTCCGAAAAAAATATATGTTTTTTATTGATATTTTATCTATATAAGGTACAAATAATATTGTTCAAACTGTTTAACTACTATGTGAAAAAAAAATCTAAATTGTAGTCGTTTTCGGCTGAAAATTTGCATCTGCTTTTAAACGACAAAGAATATTTATATGATTCTTTTTTTTAAATGTTCGTATGGATTAGACCTATATTCTGTACAAATAATGATTTAAAATAATATTTTTTTCAAGCCACTATCCATATTTATCTTATTTTGCGGGTCGTACGGGGGAAACATCTTAGCTCCGCTTACTCGCGCAAGGCCATCGGCTCTTAGAAGGGCCTTAAGCTTTTGAGCATCTCAAAGCAATGATTGCTTAGGCTTTTTCCACAGAATTTAAAATCTAGTAATTATTTTCCTAATTTATATGTGTCTTATTTTATCTAAAATCTCTGTTGAGCACGTCTTTAACATTTAATCCTTTTGACATCAAATTCTCTTTGACAGGTGTTTATTCTATTTATAGCTATAGCAGTAAATTACCACGTTTCGCATCAGTACCCTACTTACGTCAAACATGGTAACAGATTTGAGTTTATTTTCGTTTTGATAGCTATTAATATCTAGTAGTACTTTTATTCTTCCCCGGCTTTCGCAAGACGATCACTGCAGCCTCTTTCCATATTTTTGGAAAAAATGGTGGGCCATGCAGGTGTTAAAGATCTTTTAGAGTCCAGGATCACACCTGATGGCCCTGGAGTAGATGTTTGCAGTTAGACCATCCGCCCCGGGGGTCTTCTTCGGATTTAAAGAGACCAAAATACTATTACGTTGGCTAAAGCTCAATTGCGAAGCTGAGTCGTGTCGCCGTTTATTTTACTCATCATATTTTAATACAATATTTTCATACTAATGCGTTCTTATGGGTTAGAGGATTTCAAAGATATCAAAGGCTCGTTCGCAAATTCCATTTTTTATATTTAACATAATCAAGTGTCATCTCCACGAGAACGTTTTAATATCCCAGCGTTCAGTGTCTTGAATACAGAGGAGTTTTTATTCAAGATCTTTATATATATAATCACACTTTCGACGGTTTCCCTGTAGGCTTGAATTAAAAATAAAAGTTTTAGTTTAACCGGGCGTTCCACCACGGTATATAGGGTACAGACACGCCATACAAACCGGCATTACATTTAAAACACGCTAACTTGGCATATTAACAAATTTCACTGACGTCATAACCAGAGCGTTAAGTTTTTAGAGTCACGAACATTCTTTTATAGGCACAACCCAAAAAACTGATAAAACATAATAACTTATGGCGAAATATTTTTGACATAATTTTGCATAATAAATCTATACATATTATAAAATAAACGCTGTTCGCCTGTGCAGGTTTCTCCGCTAACTTCTAAGAAATCCAACAGATTTTGATACGGTTTGCACTATTGGAAAAGACGATAAACGAGGAAGGCTTGTGAGGAGGAGAAATTCACAGAAAAAATTGCATCCGTGCCAAGTCAATAGTCAATAAAAATCAATACGAATTGAAACAATTATAAAAAATTAAATGGACAATATTGAGTCGAACCTTGTTCATATCTTTTTTTTTAGAAATGTAAAAAGTATTGGGAGGAACCGAGTTTCTATGAATACTAGCAATCTTCAAAGTTGTGAAGTCTTGTCAATATGTTGTGGGATAGCGTGGTGACCATATCTTTTCATTTTTATGAGACATTATGGGCTCCAAACAAGCTGCTTGCCGGCTGACTATCCTCTTGGTGATTGTGGTTACTGTCACCTGTTAACACGAGAAACGGCCGTACGAATGCAAGTGCTCTTCCGATCTTGATATAATAAAGCATATTAAGTAAGGAGGGAATAACAGAATTGTCTCTAGTATTCCATTTATATTAACCGAAACACAACAGCACGATTTCACTGCTTCTTGTGTATGGCCGTCGTTTTTAGAATAAAAAAAGCTTTTTTTTTTCTTTACTTTTCTTACAAAATTTTTGTAGGGCTTAATTTTTTTTTACAGGCTATGCAACGACGTTGCGTCTAAGAGGAATCACACGCTGAAACCTAGAGTTGTGTTACCAGAAAACTATGTCAAAGGTAACAATACAGTTGAATATGTATTTTACATTTTCCAATGCGGACTAAGCTAGTCATCAAAACATATATACATTAATATCATAAACGAGCCGTGTCTGTACATTAAATGTTTTAAAAAAACTCTTTGTACACGTTGTGCGTATGTTACAGAGATCAAAAAAATAGTTTTTAGATTTTTCGTTTATTTGTTTATATTTGTATGTGCTATGTACGCTAATTTCAGAAACGGCTTAACCGATTTGAATGCTATTTTGATGAAACTATAATATGTTGAATATTATTTTTTATAGTCAAATTTCAATTGATTTGAGGTAGTAAATGTGTTATTTAGAAGAAATAAATGGCTAACAATTTGATCAATTGATCAATTGATTGCTATAATATGCTATGCTATGATTAATATAATATGCTAAAAGTAATATACTATGGTGTGTACTTCCTCTTAGGTCGATTTCTTTTTTCAGTCTCTACAAGTAATTATTTTATTTTATTTTATTTTTCAGAAATGCGTCCACCAGCTCGCAAAGGACAGCCTGTCATCGTCGAATTTAGTATATACGTTGTCGACGTAAACTC
Source organism: Synanthedon andrenaeformis (assembly GCA_936446665.2). Lineage (NCBI taxonomy): Eukaryota > Metazoa > Arthropoda > Insecta > Lepidoptera > Sesiidae > Synanthedon > Synanthedon andrenaeformis. Next base: position 1,387,227 of record OW387781.2, on the reverse strand, counting down.
GATTAATGTTGAAGATATGGACTTTAGGTAGAACTTTATTATTTCCTCATACATTCACACAGGACCCTAAACTGCTAAACCAGAATATATTGTTTCCTTAATTGAGATATACGTATCACATAACCTTTTTCGATCATTTTCCTCTGCGAATCTACAAAAATCAGATTGAAGATCAATATATATTTTCGTTTGTCTTATAGCGATTACCTATTTTTAGTTCGAAACTGATTATTTTTAAACCATTACGTTGCGCTCCTATAAAGAAAAGTCATTAATCATACACTTTCCCTTTTCCGTTAACTCTTGACGAAAATATTTGTCTTCAGGGTTGACATGTTTATAAGGCAGACGTGGCGTGAAACCCGATTGCAACTTCCGGATGACATATTTGAAGAGGGTGACGATCATGTTACCCTTCCACCTGAATTCTTCGACAATCTGTGGCATCCGGACCCCTACTTCCTAAATTCTAAGGTTACAGGTAAGATGTTAAACATGTATATCGTTTTTTGCTAATTCTTTGATTGGATTAAAAGTCCAATTTAAACATATATGGATGCATCACGTAGGTACGAGTAACATAGCTTTTCACTACTCAGTAGGGTGACCACGTTTAAGTGACCATCGGTTTTTACTTCTAATGTGTGGTCACAAGCATACAACCATTTTACATATGAGAATTAACAGATTTTTGTAAGTCATTATGCAAAAATTGGACCTAATTCAAAACAAAATATGGGCTATAAGCCATTCACACTAATATTCATTAAGTATCTGAACCCTGTAGGGTAATATCGTGCCAAAAATTAGTTTTGGGTACCTTTGTAATATGCAAAGTAAAATGGTTGACATTTTAATTTTATTAGCAAAGCTTTGAAACATGCAATCGTATTAAATCAAATCAAACTCACTGAGTTTACTAACTTTTATTGTCTGCAATTAATCACGTTTAAGAATTTTATTGCAACAAACTTGTATAAATCTATTAATCACTTATAGTCTTCGAGAGTTAAGAAAATTTGACATTTTCTAATACCTTATAAGAAATAAAACATCTAATAACCTTGTGTACATTTTCTTAGAAAAACATACAAGACACGTTTAGTCTAGTGGCTAACTACCTGTTAACCAAACGGTCGCGGGTTCGAATCCCGTTAGGGGCAAATGTTTATGTGTTAACATTTTACCTTTGTACTTGAGTCATGGATGTTTTGTATTTATAATATGTATGTATTTTAAAAAAAGGAATCTATGTAGTATACAAACTGTCTGGTATTCATAATACATGCATTACTTGCTTAGTGTGGAACTATATGGTGCTGTGTAGAATATGTAAAGATATTTATTTATTTATTTATGTACAAGGGTGTTAATTAGTACAAAATAAATAATGGTGCTAGAAGCTATTAGTCCATTGTAGACTGCAGTTGCTACAGGTAGGTTTTATAGATCCACGCGCTGCGTTGCATCTTTCTCCATACAAAATTCGTATTTATAGTTATAAAATCGTTTGTCCTGGCTGACTATCAAGGCACATCCATACCTCAGATTAAATAATACACTCGCGTGCAACTGAATCGACTCAATCCCACAGCGCGTACAAAAATCAGTTTTCCTCAAAAATTGTTCAGCTGCTTTGTTTGTTGCTTTATAGTGACGCATCAATTATGAAAATCGGTCCAGTACTTTAAAAGTAATGCTTTCTGAATCGAAGTGCAACATTGCTTCATTGCAAAGCCAAAAGATTAGGCAATATAATTTTAAAAAAACTGGTTTTGCGGCAGCAGAACCATTTTTGAGGAAAATTGATTTTTGTGGGCACTGTGTGGTTGAGTCGATTCAGTTGCACGCATGTGTAGTTACTATACGTAACAGATTCATCACTCCCGTACAAAAGCTAAAATACCTACGTTATGCTGGCACTTCACATGGCTATTTGTGTTCGCTATTGGGTGTTTGTTGTATGTGGCAAAATATTTGACGTTCTGGTAATCATGCAAATAATGGCAAATACCACCATCCACACATGGCATTCAAATAACAACCACACAAACATTTGGCAGCAGAACGCAAGGTGTTTACCAACACTATGAACGTGTTTCAACTTGCAGCGGGATTTTATTATTTAAATGCATGTTACTATTACATGCTATGCGTCAAAAAACACAAAGTCTTGAAAAGACCCTGGAGAGCAAGGCGCTGGTGGATGCTGACTATGCATAAAAATGGAATCCGGTTAGTAATTTTTATAGAATAGCGTTTCTGAATATGGCCATTGTGTGGATGGTTTATTTGCGTATTTGCTTATTTGACCCCTTTGATGTGTCTCGAAAAACCGACAAGCGCACGGATCCGCGTGTTTGGTATTGTCCTTATTTGTCAAATAGGCAAATAAGGGCAACACTTTGTCAAATAAACTGTTTACACATGGTAATTGTTTGCCAAATATGCCAAATACACAACTACAAATAGCCATGTGAAGTGCCAGCATTATACGTTATATTAGCCTACAAGCTTACAACAATGCTGCGGCCCGCGTTCGTAATCGCGCCGAGAATCGAGATTCCCGCGTATATAGCGCGATTGCGTCATCGAGCGAAAACGTTGGGGTTGTACAAAAAACAATAAATTAACAAAATGGCTGAAGTTACTTTTATTTTTATATTTATAATAACAATGCAATGAACTGATTGCGATAAAAGCCGCTGACTTAAATGTGCTTTAATTTTATAAAATTGTTGATATTTTTTTTTTCCACTTTTTATTTGTTTTTTAACTTCAACACCCAAAAACTTCACAATTATTAACCATCGTATCAAGATCGTATCGTTATTCAAGAATTTAATAATAATATTACTTAAGTATCACTGCATTTTGTGCGGGAAATGTACAGTGTATAACGCTGCATTGGGCGAGTGAGTTACTACTAGTGATGTGCCGTTTATCCGTATCCGTATCCGTATCCGCGGATATCCGAGGGAAAAGAAAGATCTTACGTTACTTTTTGGTGATTTTTTTTAAGGATCTTTTATTCTACGTATCGGTGATAGGGTAGCATTGAAAATCTATTAAATTCCATTATTTTTTTATTTCTTAAAATCAAACATTTGGCATCTTTATAATGCAAGCGTCAAGTGGCGGGCGTCAACTATCGTTTCAACATCATGCGCACCGACACCGATTGAGTAAGAAAGTTAAGATCCGCATCCGTATCCGTATCCGCGGATCTACATTTTTAACAAACCGGCACATCACTATTTACTACATACAAAGTTTAGAAAGCTGTAATTTGCAATATGTTTATTTCAGTTGCCTTCCAAACGTTCTACATTCCAAACTTATGTTCTAAAACGTTTTAAAATTTCAAATGGATTTCAACAAAGTATGTACTTATTTTGAAAGTTTCAACTCCGGGCTAGAAATCTAAATTATTACGCTCGCTGCGCCGTTTGTACCTTTGAAAATAATACAATTACGAGTACAAACCTACTCAATGAAGTCAATATTGTTATTACATCATCATAAGATTACTGCTGTTTCCACTCAAAAGAGTTGTCCAAAACTTTGCAACATAAGGATCCATAGTACTCTTTAGTGAGCATTATCCTTATAATTAATTAATTCTTTTATGATTAGGTTAAATATTATGTTTTCTAATAAAATTTTATAATTTTAGGAGGAGCGCTATACTACCGTCACCAATCGGCTGGTAGGATCAATGATATCGTAATATTAATTTAACTAACACATTTAATGCACTAAGTACTTACCGAAATCCGTAGACTAATCAATTACATATTAGTTATTTGGAAGCAAATTTCGGATCATTGGGTTGAAAACTGTAGCACATTTGCACATTTCACCAAATTGCTAAAAATTGGTCTAATATATTGGATTAAGGTTTTATCACTGCTCACAGTAGAACGCTAATAAAAAACCTGATTTTATTAAAGTAACATTAAACTCTCATGTTCACGAGAAACCAATTTGCACATTTTAATTAATTCAAATAGGATTACTTTTGACTGTGGATTCACGGGCCACTAATAAACATTATGAGTAAATTTGGCAATGACATTTTTGAGTAAACATTTAGCTGTATTTAAAAATTCAATAATATGTATTTTGTAAGCATATTTTTCGGTTTCATTTCCTCTCTGGCTTTTTTTGTCATATTATATGCAACTGCAAGTGTAGGAGCCACGATGAAACTTGCATTTGGGATGAAATTATATTTTCAAAATGCCTGAATAGCATGCAGTGCAGTGGCGGGAAATTCAAATATAGAACATTCCATATTCCGATATTTAATATGTATTTTTAAAATGTTGCATTCTTGGTTAGAAGATTTTTAAGTTTACAATTTACTAGATGTTGCCCGCGACTTAGTCTGCGTTAAAAGATGGCAAAGTAATATAACTTGACTTACATATAACCTGATATTATACTTTTGCTGAGCGTTAATTTTTATTTTTAGATATCTGGTACCCGCGGCTTCGCCCGCATGGATTATAGTCTATGTCCATCCTGAAATTCTATTCTATTTTAAAACGGATCAGTAGTTTCGAAGATTACGTCCTATATAAAAACAAACATAAAAACTTTACCTCTTTATAATATTTATGAGTTATATTTTGATTACTTTGCATATACTTTGCATATCGCTAAATTGTCGGTTATCAGTCGTTAGATGTCTTGGTACAGGGTACTACTGGGGCGAGAACAATCGTAAATGTCAGTCAAGTACTCCGACTGGACACATTATGTCTGTAGTAGTACATTGCTGGCTCGATTAATTTTGTTAGCAAATAACAGTAAATTTGTTTTTCATTTTAATTTGTTGAAACCATTTCGAATTAATTACTGATTCGTTAAAGAGTCTATACTTACTTTAATTTATTGCTCTTATTACACGCCACACCCTGTATAAAAATTCGACAGTAAAAAAGTAAAAAAGCAATTATTTTTTTCCAAAAACAATATAAACAAAAATTAATTAAAAAATACAAGGAGTTCGCAACAGATATATTGATATGATAGCATGAAAAAATTACAAAGCTTTTTATTTCTTCAGATTAGGATACCATATACTTTTTTTGGTAAGATCTTTAAATTTTCTCTTATTATCTACCAGCCTTATGTGAGTTTTGGCAAGGTTAATAGGTAAGTATTGAACATGAACATTTTACAAAATACTAAGCTTCGAGTACTGATCATAAAATGACACGTGTCATTTCTACTTGGTAACCGCAAAAAGAAATTTTATTCTGCACGCTTGGTATGATATGACCCTGTCAGGATTACGTTAGCAACTGACAGTTTGTGTTGAAAGAGGGTAGTATGTATGTTTTCTTTATACATCATAACAACTTGATAATGTCAAAATATTAACATAATAATTATGTAGGTATATCATTATGTTAATATATAAAGTAAACACTACTCTTAAAAGAACTAAAAAAGTAGGTACTCTTAGTAGGTACCTAATATAAGACAAGCAAAGAGCAATGGAACAGGAACATATTTTTAAAATTTGCATAAATTCACAATTTCTAAAAAAAATTTTTCTTACGTTTTCACTTAACATACTTTAAGTATCTATGTTACTTTAAATATGCTTAAATTCTAAAATACACTAAAACCACTGCATGAGATATTGGAATCAACGATCGTTTTAAGAAAAAAGAATTTAAAAAAAAAAATTTAACCACCAAGCTTCAATCAAAAAATCGCCACTCGTTGGATATTTTGTCCGAACGTAAAATATAGCAAAATTATTTTGTTTAATGAGATGAGACCCTTTTGTTAAGTTTGCAACGATTTGGTCTCTATACTATTATTTTTTTATAAACTACAGTGTAAAATTTACACTTTATATAAACTTTAGTGTAGAATTTACTAACATCTTTCTTTAAGCCAAATATCAGTGATTATTGGAATCAGGGAAGTGGCATATTCCACTTGACATCTTGCAATGACAGCTTTTAATTGTGCCCTTGCTGTACTAATTTCAAAAATAACAAAAGTTTTAGGTAACGACAGTGGGTGTTAAAGTTTTACCAAAGCGCTAAACTTATCGCTGATTGAACTTGGCGAAGGTCTTATACAACTTTATTAACTTGACTTATCTTAAGAAAAACTTATTTTGTTCACAGAAATCGCGGAGTTAACGCACAAATTTTCATCGGTAACTTTGTATAGAAATCAAACGGTGAGATACGCAGCGCGAATGCACGCCATCATTGCTTGCCAAATGGAGTTTCAACTTTACCCCATGGACATACAGTCGTGTCCTATATATATCGAAAGTTGTAAGTATTGCATATTTTATTCTCGTTTTTTATACTTTTCTTATTTCATTAACGACTTTTCACTGAAATAAAGAATGACTCAAAATAAAAAAAAATACTAATGTTTATTTGATGACATCTTATTTGCAATCTTGTTTTAAATTTTAATTAAGATCCATATCAAATATAGATGCATAACATAAAACATTCATAAGTACTTATGTTCACATTTTTCAAGAATAACACTAATTTTAGATCCTGGAGCAAAATAATGTTCCTGTAGGATTTAAAAAAAAAAAAACGAAACTACAGCGCGTAAGAAATCAAGGGCACAGCTAGTCTTGTATAAATTTTCCTTAATAGGCTTACTGTACTTTATCATTACGCCATTGTTTATTTAAGCTCTTGATGCAGTAGGCGTACTAAAAATATTAATGGCTCAAAACCACGAAGGTGGCGAATTTTATGATTTGAAAAATAAGCAATTTTAAATAATTTAACAAGAAATATGTGTAAAAAGTCAGTTCGGGAACGCGTCCAAAACAAAAATTCAAACTTCAACTTACGTTAACAAATAGTAAAATCATACTTTATATATTCTCAATGTTCATTAGAGTTTGTTTGTTTCCTAAACAATTATTATTCTAAGCCAAAATATAGAAAATAAAATAATTTTAAACACGGCATTTGTCAAAAGTTTGTCCGAGAAATCAAACGTCATATCCGTGAACGCAGCATTAGGTAGTTAAAACTTTTATTCTTGAACGCGACTTGCGGCACTAGTGTGAGCAATAGTGTTGTGAGGCGGGCGTCATATGTGAGGCGTCATCATATGTAGGTGTAATAAAACACCTACATGAACCTTTCAAACAAATTAAAGATAAAAATGACTTTCGCCTAAGGCTTTGTTTACCACATGCAGACCTTAGAGTGTAAACATCAAGGATAAAAAGATATACCTAAATAAAATATATATAAAATAATAAATCTGTATAATACACTCAAGACATCGGTTGTTTAGCGTAGTAGAATATTTTAGTATTGTTTTACAAATTAATTTAATACCAATTATTGTGATCCATACTATCTATACTATTATATTACCACACATGGCAAAATAGAACGGATTTTCTATCTTGTCAGCGTTGAAAAATGAAAAATATACCTGAGAAAAATATCTGACATCTATATCGCTGTGACGACGACGGCGCCGCCACGGCGATAGTGTTGCCCAATTTTTTTATATTCTTAGATGATCCCTCGGGAACTTAACATTTTTCCAGGATAAAAAGGATTAACTATCTGTGTACCTAATTTTATCCAACTACCCGTCCATCTTTACAAACTTTCAAATTTTCAATATTAGTAGGATAATTTATAGTAAAAATATAAATATTTAATTCAGTTTTCAAAAGCTACGAAAATTGCGACCTAATTCGAATCATATGTGTACTATTTTTTTTTTTGCAGTTTCATATAGCAATCAGAAAGTAAGGTTCCGCTGGAGTGAAGCTGGTGTGACAATAAACCCTGAACTAAAACTGCTTCAATACAATATTGGAGAGCCTCTACGATTAGAAGAAACAAATGGATATATGATCGATAAGGATGGTAAGTTTATGAAACGTCAATCAAATACATATTAAATTTGGTGATTTGTATGAAGAAAGTTAATTATTAAGTGTGAATTTTCATACTCCATACTCATTAATCGAAACACGTTAGCAACACGTGGTGCTATTGTGTAGCAATAGTAAAGCGTCCGCGAAATGATCAATTGCGATTGTCAATAATTACGTGATTGAAAATTTCAATTGATGACGATTGAAGGACCAATTGAAGGTATATCATTCGCGCATGCCTCAGTGGTTTTGAATTGTGTTGAGAAAAAGTCGCGTCGCTCAAAAAAGTCTTTGCTCATTAAATATGATTTCAAACGCAGACATGGCTTTTCTTGCAATAACTATTAGGAAAAAAAAAGAGAAGAACCAGACGTTCGTCCTAGGGGCGGTACAAATTGAGATAATATATAGGTTTACTCATGAACCTTTCAACAAAAAATTGTCTGTCAATTGCTATCAAGCAACATTTTTGTCATATGTTGTCAATGCCGCAGAAATATTGACAATCGTTTCGTGTTGTTACCAATCGCATGTTGTAAACGAATTTATTTCAGGCAACTGGACCCATATGTTACATTATCCAGACAGTTATTTATTAAAAAGTATAAGTAAAATAAAAGGAAATTATTACAAGTAAAATAAATACTAACAGTAATAAGACACAAGATGAAAGATAAGAGAAAAAATAATAAGTAGGTAAATGACAAAAAAAACCACCAACATGTCTATTATAACAATATTTTATTTATAATAATCAATACTATTAATAAATCTGCAAGGGTCGGTCATGGAGTAAGTTACTTTGTTTTCAGAGATATTGTGTTTATAGGCTCTATACATGATACTGAAACTAAATTGACGATTTTTAGATTTTTTTTCTGTATGTATGTATGGATGTTCCTCCATAACTCTGAAACGAATTAACTGTTTTTAATGAAACTTGGTAGATAAACATTTGGACGTACGGGTCACAGGATAGGCTACTTAATATTTTTCAACGCGGACGAAGTCGTGGGCACCAGCTAGTCATAATAATAAAGTAACTGAACACAGAAAACCTCAGAAATAGATTAGTGTACGAACCAAAGATTTTTAAATCTTTGGCACGAACCCTAATCTGGTTCTGAGGTTTAAATGACTGTTTTGTGGCTAGATAATGTATTGTCTATTAATATATGAAACAAATACTAACTACCTATCTTCAACTAGCGTTTGCATTAGTGATATTAGGATGTGTATTGTGTGTAAATAAATGCTCCTCTTCAAATTCCTTTCAATGTACCTAGACATATTTAGTTAGTAAACAATAAGCTTTCTTATTAATATCAGCACTTTGTATTCTACTGTTATTTTTCCCACGATGTCTTAAAACTTTTAGCTGAATTTCAACTACAAAGTACTGAAACTAAGCTGGTAGACAAAAACAAAGTTATAATAAACCATTGTTTCAACACAATGGTATTATTGGGCAATTAATATCTATTGTTTAATGTATTTTTATTTTAATAAATAATAGTCTGACATCACACAAATAGCCTCAATTCTACTACTGTATTGTATAAAGTAAGTGAATCAAAATAGTTTATTTATTACTAGACTGGGGCACTTGAGGACTAATGAACAAAACTGGAGTGGTCTTTAAATATTTCTTTTAAATCGATCTCTATTAGAATTCACAAACAAACAACTCTCCAATAAAAAATTCTAGTTTTCTTTCGTCCGGTAATTTCATGTAGTTACCTAGACCGGTATATTTAATCTCGGTTATTTTCGTCAGCACCTTGCTTGCTTTAAGGAAACCATAAAACGATCTGAGGGGGCAAAACAAGCCTTCAGATTTAATTTAGCTTCTTGGAACTAAGCAATTCGATATATAATAATTTTACAATTTTACAAATAATATTAAAATTCTTGGTACTTAAGAAAATACTGGCACATTTTATGATTTAAATATTTAAGTATTTAAATCATAAAATGTGTCAGTGTATGATTAGATTTTAATCCTTTTAAATGTGTGTCTATTTCATTATAGACTTTTCTTTTTCTCTTTTATTCTCTTCTATTTTGTGCCCATAATCCTTCAGGTTATCCAGCACACTTTCACTGCGGATTATGGACAAACATTAGATAACAATTTATAAAATACTAGCGACCCGATCCTGGCTTCACCCGGGGTGCCCTTCCTATTTATCCCCCTAAAATTGGTCTCGAGTTTTTGAAACGTAAAAAACCAACAACATTTATAAAGATTGTATAAATAAATGACACATCATCAATTTTATTGCAAATATATCGACTAACGATATACTACTTAGTTTACTTTAATATTTTTTAAATGTAACTATTATAAATCAATCAATTTCCAGGTAACTATTCAAGATTAGTAGTATACTTCAGATTCGAGCGTCAAATCGGCCACCATTTGATCCAGACATTCGCACCATCGTCTCTAGTAGTGATGCTGTCCTGGTTCAGCTTCTGGCTGGATCTCGACGCGATCCCTGGTCGGGTGACACTCCTGGTTACCTGCATGTTGACTCTTGTCACCATGTTTACTGGACTGCGAGCTGACATTCCTCCTGTAGCTTATGTTAAGGTAAGTTGATAGGTAAGGTCTTAAGTTAGTTTTAGGTCCCTAGGTGTTGACGCCTTGCATGTGTGCTTCACGTATATATCACACTCACATACAACCATGCTTCGGATCTCAGCGGGGCAGCCATTGCCCTACCACTTATCTTTTATCTTTTGAATGAGCACACGGCTCTTATTAATATGTATTTTTTTACAATTTTTCATTAAATATCATAGTTCCCATCAAAATCCTCTCCTTTCATTCACACTATCACTACTGGATTAGTCTTCTCAACCGCTTTTGTATACAATTTGGTCCTTCGAGCCGGATCGTAAACTACACGCTGTCTCGGTCATCTCATCTAGTGAGCTATCTGTTGTACCTTACTCATTTATATAAAACTCCTTCAATCTACAAGCTATTTGATGCTGCTTCTCCTAAAAGTGCTACTTGTTGCTATATATATAGTTATAGTGGCTATATTATTTGCTAGCTGTGCCAGCATAGCTCGTATTTAATATTGAATTACACGTTTGGTCTAGTGGCTAGTAACCCTAGCTGTTAACCAAACGGTCGCGGGTTCGAATCCCGCTAGGGGCAAATGTTTATGTGTTAACATTTACCTTTGTACCTGAGTCATGGATGTTTGTATTTATAATATGTATGTATTTACAAAAAAAAAAGTAATCTATGTATTATATCAACTGTCTGGTATCCATAATACAAGCAATAAGTTGCTTAGTGTGGAACTAGATGGTGCTGTGTGGAATGAGTGAAAAATATTTAAAAAAAAAATCTGAAGTAAAAAAAAAGATAAAAAATAACCATAACTATAGGTACAGAAATAGATAAAAAAGGTGCATAATTTACGACATGCGTTTTAGTTTTTATTTTTTATTTTTAGATATTTTTTAGAATCGGTTACATAGCTTAAGAATCGTTACCTCTTCATAACTTATTAATAATAATAATAATAATAATAATAATAACCACCATCTACAAGTTACTTACATCTATTCTGAGAGCAAAAATTAATACACATATTTTTGAAAACAATATTTTGGACACTGCTCAGAATGGATGTAAGATTGGGTCCCGTGGTACAAAGGAGCTCCTCCTCATAGACATGACTATTTGCCAGCGTGTCCGGCGCAACAGTGGCGCCCTCTCGGTAGCTTGGATTGATTACCAGAAGGCCTATGATTCAGTGCCCCATTCTTGGCTGAGAAGGATATTAGAGTTATATAAAATAGATACAACTCTGAGATCCTTCTTAGCTATGTGTATGGGGCAATGGACCACAGTCCTGAGTCAACCAGGGAATCGTGGAGGCGCCGCTGATCCGCGGGACATGGTAAAGATAGAACGCGGGATCTTCCAGGGCGACAGTTTGAGTCCGTTATGGTTTAGCCTGGCTTTAAATCCTCTCAGCACTCTGCTGAGAAATTTAAAGCTGGGCTATCGACTGCGGAGGGGGGGGGATGAAGTCATTTCACACCTACTTTACATGGACGACCTTAAACTATTTGCACCGAAACCCAAAGACCTGTTAGAGTTACTGAAAATAACTCAATGTTTCAGTAACGCAATAAGGATGGATTTTGGTGTCGATAAGTGTGCGGTCATGCATGTAAAGAAGGGAAAAGTTATAAATTCTCCAAATTTACAACTTTCAAATGAAATGACTTTTAGATCCCTCTCCGAAGTTGAGACATACAAATACCTTGGTATGTCACAGTCGTTGGGTATTAGTGATAAGGATATAAAACAGACAGTGAGAACGCGTTTCTTTGGACGCCTGATAAAAGTTCTTAAGAGTCTTTTATCAGGAGGTAACAAGGTGCGCGCTTTCAATGGCTGGGTTATACCTTTACTCACATACTCCTTTGGCATACTAAGGTGGACTCAAACTGAGCTCGATGGTTTAGATAGGAAGGTTCGTCGATTGCTCACGGCGCATCGCATGCTACACCCACGCTCATCGGTAATGAGACTGTACATACCACGGAAATTGGGGGGTCGCGGTTTTTTAAGTGCCAAGAACCTCCATAACCGTGAGGTGTACAGTCTTAGGGAATATTTCCTGCATAATGAGAGTGGTGTACATCGAGACGTTGTAGCAATCGACAAAAACTTCACTCCTCTATCTCTGGCTAACGAGAATTGGCGTAAGCCTGTAGTGTTAAGCACCGAAGACCGAAGGAACGTATGGAAGGGCAAGGAGCTGCACGGGCGGTTCTACAAGGCCCTGACGGGTCCTGATGTAGACTCGCTCATGTCAGTGAACTGGCTACGTTTCGGTGACCTCTTTGGGGAAACCGAAGGCTTTGTCTGTGCAATTGCGGACGAAGTTATTAAGACGAACAATTACCGGAAATATATCCTGAAGGACGGTACGGTCGACGTCTGTCGGGCATGCCACCGTCCTGGAGAGACACTCAGGCATATTATTTCCGGTTGTGCTCATCTTTCTAACGGCGAGTATTTGCACAGACATAACCAAGTAGCCAGGATCATACATCAACAACTTGCCCTTCGATACGGTCTTATTGAATCTGAGATGCCGTACTACAAGTACGTGCCTACGTCCGTTCTCGAAAATAGTCGTGCCACGCTCTACTGGGACCGCTCTATAATCACGGACAGGACTATTGTTGCCAATAAGCCTGACATCGTGGTTATCGATCGATCTCAGCGCCAGACGATGCTTGTTGACATCACTGTCCCACATGACGAAAACCTCGTGAAAGCCGAAAAAGATAAGCTAAGTAAATATTTAGACTTGGCTCACGAGGTGACCGCCATGTGGGATGTTGATTCGACCATCATCGTCCCGATAGTCGTGTCGGCGAACGGTCTTATAGCGAAGAGCCTCGACCAATACCTTAAGAGGCTCTCACTAGATGGCTGGGTCAAGGGACAGATACAGAAGGCGGTACTTCTTGACACGGCACGAATTGTCAGGAGGTTCCTCACTCTGCAGCCCTAACCACCGGTAGCTTGGGCCTTGCCCCGCTACCTGCGGAGTTCTAGTTTTAGGTTTTTTACGATATTTATTGTTTTTTAATATTTATATTGTAAAAAATTTAGAATTAAGAGATGAAAATAAATATGTAAATAATAATAATAATCATTTATTTCAGATAAGTATAACATCCATATTATCTATTAACAAAATAATAATAATATTTTACATAAATAATAATAAAAAAGGTAATAATTATTATTATAATATATATTTACAAGCGAAACAAAAATAGGTATTTAAAATTCACTGATGCTGCAAAAATATTCTATTCATTTATTAATTTTGCTGTATGTCATATTTAGTCCCATCCAAAATGATTGTATGAGACAGTCTACCTTATCTATAATTGTTTTCAGAATGCTATTGGTACTGCCACGTATCTTGTGCCATAGGGACGCCACCCTCTTTCGTCTTATGGCGTAAAAAAAAATCATCTGTGTGATTTTGGGCAAACATTTCTGAAGCACTACAATAGCGTGGCAGCCTCAATAACATCCTGAAGGCATTATTATATTGAATGCGTAGTGCATTGTACGCTCTTTGAGTATAAGACACCCACAGACTGCTCGTGTAAAAGACTTGACAATATGCCTTAAATAGAGTAATTTTAACTTTATTATTACAACGAGAAAATTTGCGGGCAATCATGTTAGAACGTACTGATAATGCCCTACGCTCCCTGTCTAAATCAAGATCATCTTTAAGGTCTTCAGTGACAATGTGTCCCAAGTATTTAAATTTATGTACTCGTTTTATGTGAATAATTCACATTATTAGTGAATTAGAATTATTAGAGATTATTATTAGAATAGAAATACCGTTTAAATTGATTAGTGATTAAATTGATAGTGGCATGCGTGATTTAGTCTCGTAACATATCCAGGCTTACAAGTAATAAAATATTATATCTGATTTCACACAGGGACAAAACTCTATATTATGCTTGTTAAATAGATAGAGAGGATTTATCGGCCCTTTGAGAATAACAGACAAATGTACTAAACTTTTAACCCTTTACTGGGGTTTTACGAACGGTTTACACAAAAGTTGATTTTATAAATACACTAGCTTTTGCCTTGTGACTTTCGGCGAGCCTTTTTCTTAGGTGTTTACTCAATCGTTATTGCTCGTATATATTTTTATCAGATGTTCATTTATTTTCATTTTTAAATGATCCCTCAGGAATAGTGCTTTTACCTGAATGCAAAGTCCTTTTCTATATTTCAGACAATATGTATGAAAAAATTCATAATGATCGGTTAAATACTTAAGGTGAGAAGTCGTAACAATCGAACAAAAAAACTCACTTTCGCATTTATAATATTAGTCAGGATTATATTTTCTTGTTTATCATGGATTACATTCGATTTAGAAAAAAGTTAGACCGACGACCTCAAGAGAGCTGCTGGTAGTGGATAAATGCGGAGAGCAGAAGACCGAATGTGGTGGGGCTCAATTTAAAAATCTTAAACTTGTGGGGTGATGATGATGATGATGATGATGATGATGATGATCCTTATCCTTACTTCCTTACTTATCCTAACGCTTTCTGTCCGTTTGTCTGTTATTTTTCACACCTTAACTACTCAACCAATCATCACGAAATTTTGCATACAATGTGTATGTGCTCAAGGATACAGGAAAGAATATAGAGTACCTTTCATCTAGAAAAAAATGCACTTTCCAGTGTTCCCGCGTGATAATATAAAATAATTTAAAAAAAACTTACGCCTGTCAAAAGTGTAATAGCAATGCAGATGTCAGGCGTCATATTGCTTATATATTTTTTAGGCAAAAGCTAGTGTATAAATAAAGAGCTTATTTCTTGCCTCCATATTTTAATACTTTAACGATCTAAGCTTGACACGAAAACTACTTCAACGAAATGAAATACAAAATTCCCTTCGATTTAGTAATAATTCTCCCAAGCTTGAGTAAAATTGTCAGGTTCGATAAAGGCTCTATTCAAATCGAATCAAATCAAATCAAATCAAATTGCTGAACAAATTTCAGTCATTAACCGGAGCCCTATTTTAGTAGCGTTTAGAAATACTGAATATTATTTTTATTGCTGTTGTGTACCAACTATTTTTTGTTCATATCTTGATAATTTACTATTAGTAGTACTTAAATTAATTGTGAGTTTTTGAAGATATTGTGAGACTTGTGTTATCTGATTACTCGTCAACTGTGGAATTATTCTAATAATTGATTTATTCCAATAATGAATTCTAATGAGAATATTTCTTTAATGAGATAAATTAGATGACGCTTTGCGTTTTTTTTTTTAATATATAAAAAGGTAGTAAGACAGGCTAAATATCCACTTGATGTTAGGTGGCTACAGTCCTCTAAAATACAAGCAACACTATAGGTGCTGCAAGTTCGCTACCGACCTTAGCAAGCTATGGCATTCCCTACTCGTTCATCGAACATATCCCACGGTACATATCACTACTTGTCACTACTTGCCAGTTCCAGACCAGAGCCAACTTTGAAAAGTTCATTTTCAAAGTTGGCCCTGCCAGAAATTGACCCCGGGACTAGTGAGACAGAGCGCTGTAGGCCAGCCACTACTTGACCAATATAATGAACTAAGCTTCGATTTTCGTGCATTTTTTGGCTTCATACAGCCTTACCTATAAACGTTTCTTAAATTTTAAGTAATACTTAGAAACCACTTAAGAAAATTTTTTACTTATAAACGTTAACTTTAATTTGTTGCTTAGCAATGTCTTAATGAACTGTCAAACACTACTTAAGAAGATAAGTAGTGATTAGTTAATACGATGCTAAGAAGATGATTAGTTTATTTTTATAAGTAAGACAGTTAGTGTTTAATACGGTAACATCACAAATTTAATTCCACTGGGCAAAGCAGCTAATACTTTTTTTTTGAATATTTGTGAAATATTTTTATGGCACTTTGGCTTATTTATGAAATTGCTATTGCATTATGAAATGTCAATGATATTAATATGACTCGAATTTCGTTTGCGAATTGTCATGTAAGACAAATGTGATTTATCTAAAATATTGTCACAAAACACTATTAATTATAACCGTTCACATTTAGATTTCATACTCAAAAGAACACGTACGCACTTGCGTCAGTCCTAAACAAATTTTCTTATTTCTTTCATTCCTAGTTCCCAAGTCCTTGACCTTTGAAGATAAATAAAAGGATTTCTAAGACCCGGATTTATAGACTTAACAAATACTGCTAAAGTGGTCTTCAAATGGATAAACTAAGTGGATAAATACACACTGTATTCAAGTTGAAATATTAAAAGAACAAAAAATTAAATATACCGACCATTACTAGAGACCCATTCTAGGCTTTCTAATTAAAATTTTTCATGGTAATTAAAAAAATAGTAACGAGTAATAAAGGTTCCCAAATTACTTTTATAATAATAATAATAATAAGTCACAGTCTTTGGGTATCGTTGATAGGGACATGAAACAGAAGGTGAGGGAGCGCTTCTTTTGTCGCCTAACAAAAGTACTTAAGAGTCTTTTGTCGGGTGGTAATAAGGTACGCGCCTTCAACAGCTGGGTTATGCCTTTGTTAACCTACTCCTTTGGCATACTAAGATGGACGCAGACTGAACTAGATGCCTTGGACAGAAGGGTTCGTCAACTGCTCACCATACACCGGATGTTACACCCGCGCTCGTCTGTTATGAGACTGTATATCCCTCGGAAACTGGGGGGCCGCGGCTTTCTGAATGCCAAGGACCTTCATAACCGAGAAATATGCAGTCTCAGGGAATATTTCCTTAACATCGAATGCGGGATACATCATGATGTAGTGGCAGTTGACAAACACTTCACTCCCCTATGCTTATCTAACGAGAACTGGCGCAAACCAGTTATATTAAGTACCGAGAATCGCAGGGAGGTATGGAAGAGCAAGGAATTGCACGGGCGGTTCTATCGAGCCCTCACCGGACCCGATGTAGACCCGCTCGCTTCAATAAACTGGCTACGTTTCGGTGACCTCTTTGGGGAAACCGAAGGTTTTGTCTGTGCAATAGCAGATGAAGTTATCAAGACGAGAAACTACCGGAAATATATTCTCAAAGACGGTACGGCAGACATTTGTCGAGCATGCCACCGTCCAGGAGAATCATTGAGACATATTATTTCCGGTTGTTCTCATCTTGCTAATGGCGAGTATTTGCACAGACATAACCAAGTAGCCAGAATTATTCACCAACAACTTGCTCTTCAATATCACCTTGTTGAATTTGAAGTACCATATTACAAATATATGCCTGCGCCCGTTCTCGAAAATGCCACGCTCTATTGGGATCGTTCAATAATCACGGACAGAACTATTGTCGCCAATAAACCTGACATCGTGGTTATTGACCGATCCCAACGCCGGACGATGCTTGTTGACATTACTGTTCCACATGACGAAAATCTCGTGAAAGCCGAGAAAGACAAACTTACCAAGTACATAGACTTGGATCACGAGGTGACCGCCATGTGGAATGTCGATTCGACAATCATCGTCCCGATAGTCATATCGGCGAATGGTCTTATAGCGAAGAGCCTCGACCAACATCTTAAGAGTCTCTCGCTAGATGGATGGATCAAGGGTCAGATACAGAAGGCGGTACTTCTGGACACGGCACGAATTGTCAGGAGGTTCCTCACTCTGCAGCCCTAACCACCGGTAGCTTGGACCTTGGCCCGCTACTTGCGGCATACTAATTTTAAATTTTTTATAATATATATTGTTTTTTTTTAATATTTATATTGTAAAAAATTTAATGTTAAGAAAAAAGATGAATAAAGAGAATAATAATAATAAATCATTTATTAGATGTAAGTTTTTTACAAAACATTTACCCTCGTCAACATTATTTTACATTTACAAACTACCACCGCACCGGTTCGGAAGAACTCGGCAAGAAACCCCCTAATTGCTCTTTTCATAAATTAATCAATCAATTTACAACAACACGTAACAATACTTAGCAATCTATATAACACCATATTCAACTATATTCAAAGAGAACAAAAAGACACTTTCGAATTGTCTAAGATTTTTAATAAAAATTAACAAAAATTTCAATAAAAATAAACAAATAGCAATCTATACATATAAATAAAATTGGTGTGTCTGTTTGTAATATTGAAATAACTACATGCATATGAATATATATACGGTACATACACGAAAATAACATTTTTTACAATTTTTGTCTGTCTGTCTGTCAGTTTGTTCCGGCTAATCTCTGAAATGGCTGGACCGATTTTGACGGGACTTTTATTGGCAGGTAGCTGGTGTAATAAGGAGTAACTTAGGCTACGTTTATTTTAGAAAAATTCTTTTATTAGAAAAAATACACCCCGGGCGAAGCCGGGAGCGGGCCGCTAGTAGAACATAAAATCTTAATACAGTAAACGCACACATTTATAAAACCGACTTTTTGATTTGAGATCGTCCCATTGATTTTTTGCAGGCTCTCGATCTTTGGATGGCCGGATGTATGATGTTCGTGTTTGCAGCGCTTGGGGAATTCGTCGTTGTAAAAGTTTTAGATAAGCAGTATCAGATGAATAAAAGTAAAGCTCAAGAGACAATACCTAGGATAATACCTGTTGTAAGTGCCTATTTTTGTATTAAGTACATGTATATAAAGTCCCACTGCTGGCTACCGGAATTACCATCAATGTGAGAAGTTACAGATATTTGCCTTCCACGCTAGCCCACTGCGTATTGGCAGCAAATCAGAACGTTTGATAGTAATTTAGGACAGACAGACACAATATTTTTCGCTGTAATTATTATTATTTTTGTATCAAAAAAGATGACTGGCAAGCTTAAAAATCTACTTAGCAACAAGCAAAAAAAATCCACATTATTATAGATATGGCTATTATAATAGCTTAGGGAGGGACATAAACTAACCAAGTGCGCTGCGTCCCTGAAATAATTTGTATACCCGCTTATAGAAACCCATTAGCCAGTCGGAAATACTTCAGAAGTGAATTCGTTCCAAAGTTCAGGCGCCTTTGATATAAAGCTCTTATCTATCCAGACCTTGGGCAACAGTCCTTCATATGTCGCTGCTTAAATTCAAAAGTAGCAAAAATAAAAATAAAAACCAAAAATGTTTTATTGCTAAAATACAATTGCAATCCATCATATAGTATGTTGCAAAAAGTCTTATGGTTGTTTTATTCCATATTTAGTATATTTTGATCATTTTTTTATATATTCAAAAGTAACTTATATGCTTATATCTCCTCTAGCGTTCAGTTTATTATAAAAGTACTTAAAACATTTAATGCTACTTAAAAATACGCTTCTAACGATATATAATACCATAGAGAAAATAGTACTTTAACCAGATAATACGCATATATTTGATATATATCTAATAAGAAAAAAATAGACAAAAAATAATTTATTAGCTCTCCTGTTATGTAAAATTAGTGGGTTTTGACTTTTGAGATTATACAGTTGACGATGTGTCTTTGCACCTTTTACTTTTACTTTTATTCAGTTGAACAATGAATTAGTCAGCTGTTATAGAATTCTCGAATTATCCTTCACACTTACATCTAATTGTCATTACATTATAGCGTTTAAACGGTGAGAAAGGGTCGTGCGGTACTGTAGCCGCGTGGGAAGGTGGCGGCGTGAGATGTCGGAAGGTGGACTTGACCTCCCCGACATCCCCTCCTTCGTCGACGCCGGCAGTCCACCCCACCCCCTCAACCCCTCACCCTGCCCCTCTCGTCGGCGTCGAAAGGCGACAGAGCATATTACAGGTAATCACTCAGGTATAACGATTTCCATTACTATTCAAAATTATTTATACATCAAAAACACTTAGAAGTAGAATTCGAAATCTTACTTATTAAATACTAGCTGGTGCCCACGACTTCGTCCGCTTTGAAAAATATTAAGTAGCCTATCCTGTGTCCCGTACGTCCAAATGTTTATCTACCAAGTTTCATGAAAATCAGTTAATTCGTTTTAGAGTTATTGAGGAACATACATACATACAGAAAAAAATTCTAAAAATCGTCAATGTAGTTTCAGTATCATGTATATATAGAGCCAATAAACACGATATCTCTGAAAACAAAAGTAACTTACTCCATGACCGACCCTTACAGATTTATTATTATACTTATTAAATATTATTATGAATGCGAAAGTTTGTCATTTACCCATGTGTCAGCGAAAAATCTTTCCCAATAAGAACTCAATTCTGTTATTTAATGTCAGAACTTAATTCTGCTTTACGATATTCCTTTACATTTTTTCCTGTTTGTGTTCCATTATAGGATTATCGGGTGTATCCAATTCAAATATAATATTTATTTGATTCGACGCGCACAAACGATATTATGATTGAGTGAATTTGATTATTGAAACAATTTAAGTTAGATTTTCATTGAAAGTTTTTTTTTAGCTTTATTTGTTTTTTGTTAAGGTCCACTTGATGGTAGGTGGCTACCGTCGCCTATAACACAAGCAAATCCACAGGTGCTGCAAGTATTTAAGTATATTTTTCGTTTTATAACATAATTTTTAAATTTTAATATTTTACATGCGAAAACCTCATCTTCTTTATAATAATCAATCGCTGTGCGTGAGTCTCACAAAACCTCAAGAATGGCTAGACCGATTTTAATTCGGTTTTCACTTATGGAAGGAGGAATAAACAGGGAAGGTTCGTATACCTATATAAAAATTGTACTCTAGGCTAAGCAGGGAGCGGGTCACTAGTCACACAATAATATTATTGTGTGACTTGCAACGTCGAATTATTGGAATTGTTAACGATCCAATGCTCACACAAAAACGGTTAGAACCCCTTTGTTTAAGAAAGGATGTAGCCTCTCTTTGTGTGTTCTACCGGCTGTACAATGGAGAGTGCTCTGATGAGTTGTTCCAACTTAATGCCTACCCCAAGTTTTTGCCACCGTACTGCGCGTCATAGATGTGGAGTTCATCCGCATTACTTGGATAAGGTGCCACTGCGCACAGTCCGGTTGGGTAGAAACTTTATCCCGCGGACGCGCGAACTTTGGAACAATCTCCCTCCAGAGGTGTTTCCACCTAGTTACAATATGGGCTACTTCAAGCGAGGGGTAAACAAAGTCCTTCAGGGTAGGCAGCGCACTAGCACTCCCCTTGGTGTTGCTTGTGTCCTTAAGCGACATTAACCACCTACATTCTAGTGAGCCGCCACCCTGTCTGCCACCTTTATATTATTAAAAATATATATATTAGGAAGTCTACGTTCATTCATTAAAATGAAAAATAATAATAATATATTTTCAGGTCGCGTGGGTAGATGCCGACACGGGTCAGGAGCGAGTTTTATGGAGAGAGATAGACAAGCTATCTCGTGTGGTTTTTCCTGCGTTGTTTCTTCTTTTCGTCACAATGTACTGGCCAGTGTTACTTCTGAAAACGAAAACCTCATCATAACATGAACCGAGAAATATATGGTCGTTTCAATTTTCTTTTAGAATAAACTTAAAGATTGGAATATTAATTATATAGTTATATAGGCTGTTAAAAATAATTTTAATAACGCTTTTAATTTACTTACATATATTTTGTTAATGACATGAGAGCTCTCATTTACCTAAAACGAGTTATTAGTCAAAAATTCAAAGCAAATTTTTTAAACAGAAAATCTCAGAAAAAAAACGTTGGATGACATAATATAGTATCTGTTGGTGACACGATTGTGTGGCCGCGGTTTGCGAAAGAAAAAGACTTTAAAATTTAGTTAGTCGATGTCCGAGATGCGAGCGGCTTGGGTTTCGACACATACGTCCTGTGTCGCAGCACGTGGGTAACTCCTTCAAAAAGTTAAACGATTTGCCGCCCGCCATCTCGGTCCACCCTCATTTATTTATAAATAAAAATACAATAAAAAATAATAAAACGGAATTGACGGTAAACAAAAACAGAAACATGTAGCTTACATTTACTTATACATAACATACTTATATATAATATTAGCTTACAGGCGTCTGTCATCAACAGTATCTATCTAACAAATTTAGAAGTTAGTATTGACATATGATAATAATGAATGTTACTAGAAATTTTGTTTGATTCAAAGAGAATTCGGAAATTAATGATTTATTTACTTAAAAAATGAATACCATCTCTGAATAAGTAAAGTGAATTTAGGTATATAACTATTCAAGTGTTCACGAAAATATCAATATTGTCCAAGAAAATATCACTTGCAAAGATTGAAATCAGTTATTTTGATATCAGTTCAAATTGATATCAATTATTTTGGAGGTGATAAATTGAGGACTTTATTACTTATAGCATTATTGTTTTCCAATTCAGGCTTACATTTTTTCTTTGGGTTCCTTGGGTAAAATTCAAAATAAAAAAATGGCTAATGAGTATAAATAAACTTGTATATAATTATACTTCATTGTGTTTTCCAATGCGATACTTTACTAAGATAGATATTTATTGTTACATCAAAAAGAAACCTACATATTTAATTAAATTTATTTTTCTCAGAAAATAAACAAAATGTTATTTATCAACACATATTACACACATTTAAGTTTAAAAATATATTTTTTACCATCATGGGATAATTTTCATTTAACCTGTCAATTATGTAAACAGAGCAGATGGAATTGGTGTTGTTATACCTAAATACATACTATAGCTTATGATGATTAATAATTCCAGTTACTCTGGAACATTAACTATATACAATATTGTAATAAGGTGGTTGTCCGCTTTTGTCTGTGTCTAGCTGCGGCTATACACTCTCGTCGAGACACCGCGAGGCACGACGAGGGCGAGAGTGTACATGATGCTACACTCGCTTCGTCTCGTTATGTCTCGCCTCGCCTCGCGTGCTCTCCGTTCCGTGTCGGTTTTTGTGCGCGAGTCAAAGGGTCTCGCTTTCCTCGTGAAGCGAGGCGAGTGCGTCACTGTACACTCTCGCGCTACGTTCAGTTTAGCACAAGCTTTCTAGCCGTGCAGACGTTTGAGTATATCAATATGTGGAATAACGAAGCTGAATTAAATATATGTGCACGTGATTATAATAACTAATAGGGCATAAGGCAATAGCTGCTGTAAGTTGTATCGCGTCCATCCTCTCGGCAGGCGTTTGCAACCGACTGAATAAACGAGAGTGTATAAGGTCGCACTCGTCACACGGCTTCTCGCGCGAGTACTCTCGGCCAGACATGGCGGCGAGAGCACTCGCGGGAGAGTGTACAGCCGCCATAAGAGATAAACGAGGAAGGTTTGTGCAGGTATTAATTTGCAAAATTGCGTCCATGCGATGCCTGGGGTGGGTCGCTTGATATGATATATACTCATTATACAAACAAGTTTATATGTATTATTTATGTGAAGATAATAATAATTGTGTGCTGACAATTAAAAAAATTGGAATAAATATAATAACTTGAAGCCATTCTGCCCGTGATTTATAACTTGATTCCTCCAAAAGAAAACATATCTTTAGGCTATGTTTGTTTTTTTTTTCAATTTTCAGTTTTCAGTTCATAATAATTTATCCTTATAAGAATCATTATACAAGTATCATAAGAGAGATACTTTATCCTGTCATAAGACACAATACTAGGATCCTTTAAAAATATCTGTTAAAACACTGTGAATAAAATTTTACTTAAACATTTTCATACCTAAGAAACACCCTATCAATAAACCCTAATATATAATTCAGAATTTTCTTAAGGATTTAGTTAAAGTAACGATGAAGGTAGGAAAGTATTTTTGACGTGTCTGATCTTTGTAAAGGGGGCTTCAAAGTAACATTATAAAAGACTATTGTTAAAACATAAAATCTTCCGTGAGTTGGGTGATTTAATGTCTCCAACTTACCGCAGATATTACTTATTACTTAAGTAGGCGAGACATAAAATGTCTTTGTACAAAAAAAGCACAATTTATAACACTTGAGATAACTAGCTTTTAAAGTAAGTAGATTTATAGTTTATATTTTTATTAAAAGTATACGATTCATAGAACATAACATGATTTGATCATGAAAAAATACAAAAATGTTTTAAAAAAAAAACACTATCGTAACGTAAAGTACCTACTACTTACCTATTCCTGCATAGGATAAACATTATGACAATAAAAATTTTCATTGAAATCAGAAATTAATTTGATTGTAAATTTTATTGTATGTCATATAATTTGCATAAATTATTGTCATAATAATTTTTTTTTAATGAACACTAAAATCACTTTATTTTATTGTCTATGAATCTAATATTTTTATTACTTAATAACGATGGTAATGATACGAAATTGTTTAAAAGAAATTCAATTAAGGTGCTTGAAATCACCTGCGTCATCATCTACTTAGTAGCGACAATCATCAGCTTTAAATCATTGTGATAGTCTAACTTTAAAACTATTACGTCATGTACAAAGATTTATGCTTTAGATGTAAGAAAATAAAGCTCATTTTGGAATAATCTTTGTTTTCATAAAATGGTAAGTTACAATTGCGGGTTAATCTAGTTATAGGTGAAAAATTTGTCGATTACCAGAACTCGACATTTCGTTATAATAGTTAGTTCAATTAAGGATAACTTAGGTCTAAACAGATACAAGGTAATTCGAAAATTAAAGTGTCAAATATTATCCAATATAAACTCGTTACCAGGATTATAATAAGCTGTTATTCTAGTTTTACAAATATTGTCTATAAAAATTTGGTGGACAGACGGACATACCAGTAGATCGTATGTCTTCTATAGACACGAGTATAATATGCAACAGTAAGATAAAATATAGTAAAAGGTAAGTGAGAATACGAAAATAGGTTTATATTGGGCTTTGATTCATACTCAACAAGATAAAATTAAATCTATAAACCAACCCCTCCGATTTTCTGCAGTAAAAGTTGCTGCAGGAGTTAGTTATCCCGCAGACTACTGGATTCTGCAGCATCAGGTCAAGGTTACCATGTCTTAAAATCACCGCCGAAATAACAGTATCACTTCAATCGAACCTGTGGTGGTTAGTGTAATCGTCTACTAGAAAATGGGCTGATGGTCTGAAGACATGTAACCGTCTGAACAGATCGTCACGTCAGTTTTCAAACAAAAAGAAAACGGGCCATCCATGTAGGAGTAACGATTCCACAGAAAGATACAATTTCACATTTTCTGTAATTGGGTATATGGTTGACTGCTAGACACAGTTCCAATAATTGTAATACTTTTCCTTAAAATTATTATATGTATTTGTATAAAATATAATACAATATTTTCTTATAAGCCATAACTATGTATATTTTACTTATGTATAACTGACAATAACTATAATTACGATAAAAATCAAAGGTGCCAACTTTAGCGAAGGCAATTACGTTTTAGCGCCTTTTCAAATTTTCCTAGCAAAGATTTTGTTTGATACATCATTTATGTTTTAGTCGTAGGAAGTTTAAAACTTTGTTAAATTTATTCAGAAACTTAAGGATACATTCACATTTAACCTTTGCGGAGTAAAATCCATAAAAGTTATATAATAATATTAATAACATAATAATATTTTCACACATTTCACACAGCACCATCAAGTTCCACACTAAGCAACTTAATGCTTGTATTATGGATACCAGACAGTTGATATAAGACATAGATTACTTTTTTTTGTAAATACATACATATTATAAATACAAACATCCATGACTCAGGTACAAAGGTAAATTTTAACACATAAACATTTGCCCCTAGCGGGATTCGAACCCGCGACTGTTTGGTTAACAGCTAGGCTCACTAGCCACTAGACCAAACGTATAGACATGACATATTAATTTTAGAATACTATTAAATTTCGGTTGTCTATGCAATTAGTGTCTGTTTAAAAAACAAAATTAAATATATAGATAAAGCCAGATATTAAGCAGTTCAGATTATAGTGCATATTTAATATTTACCTAATTATATTAATGAATGTGAATGTGAGACAGGTCGTCCATTTAATAAAAGGTGGCTACACAAGCAACATCACAGATCCTTCATCAGTATTTCGCAATGTGAATGAATAATTATCTCTAATTGAAAGAATTCCTTCCTATATTGAGAAGATTGCTGAGGCGCGGTATAGAGTAGATTTTGGTTGTTATTATGAATGTACATATTAGTATTAATATTATATGAATTATAAATTAAGGAAATCCGAGTAATACGAATTGGTACACAGATGGTACACAATGTAAAGTCTACTCGACTAAAAATAAATAAATAAAATAACTTCAAGTCCTTTCTCAACATCGAAATAATATATCTGCAAGTTTCTCAAGAACTTATTACTTTTAGAAATGAATTAATAACAAAGTTCAATGATATAGAGAAAAAATAAAATAAAAACTACATTATTGCTTGTAAGTATAGATGAAGTATCTTTTACAATTCTCACGACTTACTCGTATATACCTAATTACGGTGTGAATTTTATAGTTGAAAACCTTCTAACACAGTAACACAAAGCAACATTTTCATAAATGCTTGCTGCGGTCGTATTGGTAAACGATAGCAAATATAAATGAATATCTGAGTTGTATTTTCCTACTCATATAAACCGCAAACAGGTAATTCCTATATACCATAGACGTTGTAGAAACAAATAACTGGTAAGTGTTTCACCGCTTGCGGTTCTGGTTTCGGTACCAATCAGAGTTTATAGCTATTTAGATAATATCTAAGAATAATATCTAAGAGGGCTGACTTAGTTCTACTTCTTTGGCTTTGAAATTTGAAATGCTTAGAAAACCACAAATAATATTTATATTGTTATACTGCGCCGGGATTTAAAACTTAGATAAAAATACAGTGCATTATATGCTATATTTAAAAAGTTTGAATCGGGCAGATTTATACGAAAAATTGTATTATTTTTTTTGGGATTAAAAATTGTAAATTACTGCCCAAAAAAACTTTTCTTCACAATATAAAAAAAAATCAGCGAACACTAACTACATTTGTTTTTAAGCTATATTATAATAATCTAAGTTATGTAGGCACTAATCAGCTCAGCTACTACTATTTCTTTTTTCATATTTACACAATATTTAAGAAAAAGCTTCTAATTTTAAATGTGTCAACAACAACAACGAAAACAACAAAAAGAACAACGGGCTGGAAGCGCCAAATAGAGCAGTATAGGTACAAAACAAATTTATACACAGATACCCTATATGACCTAATTTGTTTGGCACCGTATCTAGGAAGATGTTCGAAAATATGAGAAAAGGAATAATCGCGCATTCCCAGTACGGGCGACGCGACGCTACGGTAACATAACAGATTATTTGAGCATTATTTATTTCGTTCCTCCATCTAAGGCAGGCCTCACACACGCAATAATATTGTAAATGCAATATTGTCAAAAATATAGGTCAGTCACTCGTCAATATGAGGTCCCGCACACTACTCAATATTATTGTCAATTTTTCATGGTAAAATTTGACTCAGTCGCTCAGTAGTTTTTCAACTAAACGACAATATTATTGACAATACCTGACATAATTATGACAACCCTGCCTCCCCCCGATATTGCCGAGTCGAAATCAGAATTTCTGGAAATCCACAATAATATTGAACAATACCGAAATACTGGCCGCACACACACAATATTATTGTCAATAAGCACTTTATTGACAATATTATTGCGTGTGTGCGGCCTGCCTAAGATCCAACTAGTTCACACTCATGCTTCCAACGTCGAAACCATAAAACATTTCTGTCACTCACTTTCGCCAATCACACTTCGCTCAATGCGAGATTTTTGGGATTTGGGAGTAGTTTAAAGATATTTTCCTAACCTAAGAAAAACTTAAAATTTTGTTAAACTACTCATGGATAATCAGTATTTATGTCAATTGTACGTTTGTCATATCTATACAAATATTGTAAATTGAAGTCACTGTTCTGTCTGTTTCTCCGCTAACTAACTCTGTATCATAAGACATAATGGATTTTTTAACAGCTATATCACCATCATCTCAGCCGCAGGACGTCAACTTCTGGACATAGGCATCCCCCATAATTTTCCAATTAGACCGGTGAGAAGCAGCCTGGGTTCACCGTCGACCCGCAGCCCTTATCAGGTCGTCTGTGCACCTTGTGAGTGGACGTCCTGCGCTGCGCTTGCCGGTCCGTTGGCTCCACTCCCGCCCCCAGCAACCTTTGGCTTTGTAATGTGTCCAGGGGCCCTAGCCACAGTATAATAAAGAGTACTAGCGTACCCTAGCCAAGAACCAAACTAATGCAAACGTTTCGTTACGTTCTTACGAAACGAAAGAAACCGGTGGTTCGAACCAGTGATTGGTTGTTGTAACGCCCACATAAAATTTTGACCAATCACCGGGCTTTATTTCTTTCGTTTCGTAAGAACGCAACGAAATGTTTGCATTGGTTTGGTTCTAGGCTAGGTCCCCTGGCCCCTGGATGCAATCGTTGCGTACTTCGGAAACGAAGAGAGAACGCTAAGAGAAGATTGGTTGTTGTAACGCCCAAATAAAATTTTGACCAATCACAAAGTTTTCTCTTAGCGTAGCGTATCATTTACGACTGTATAAAGAAAGCACTGCGTTTGCATCTTGGCTAGAGCCCCTGCCCGTGGCAAGTGGCCATGCTATGTCAGTAAATTTGGTACGTCTACGGATCTCCTCATTTCTGATTAATAATGAATCAGAAATGAGGTACGAGTAGGTATGCATAAATATTACAAAACATTACACCTATAGTGGAAATGTTTTAAATAATAACAATGTTTTATTAGAGAACAGATTCATATGTACAAAGTAGTGAAAACCAACTAACTAAACAGTTACAGAATAGGTGTTAATAAACAGTGTTTCTTTGCACTTTCTTTGGTTTCACTGAAATATATTCCATGTGTTTTGAAAACATAACTTTGTTTTGTTTTTTTAATTTTTTATTAGGTATTATAATACATTATTATTATCAGAAATTAATACAGAATTTCTAACGTCACGGGGGCCTCGTCAAAGTAAAGTACATAATAATGTGAAAATGCAGACAATTTTATTTTTCAATTTATTAATAAAATTGTTTGTATATACAATGTTTCTATATTGTCATAATATACTAGCGGCTCGCTCCCGGCTTCGCCCGGGGTGCATTTTTTGTACGTAAAAACCTTCCCTGATTTCCCTCTATCCATGAGTGAAGACAGAATTAAAATCGGCCCAGCCGTTCTCGTTTGCGCTTAGCAACAAATTTAGGGATTCATTTTTATATTATAGACTAGCGGCCCGCTCCCGGGTTCGCCCGCGGTGTATTTTTTTTAATAAAAGAATTTTTCTAAAATAAACGTAGCCTAAGTTACTCCTTATTACATCAGCTACCTGCCAATAAAAGTCCCGTCAAAATCGGTCCAGCCATTTCGGAGATTAACCGGAACAAACAGACAGACAGACAGACAAAAATTGTAAAAAAAATGTTATTTTGGTGTATGTACCGTATATATATTCTTATGCATGTAGTAAAAAACGGTTATTTCAATATTACAAACAGACACTCAAATTTTATTTATATGTATAGATAATGCATTTGTTTATGTTAAGGTTGACAGACAGGCTGATAGCAGGTAACTCATTTTTTTTTAAATTATGTATACATAAAAATTAATCTCAACATTGTCCTATAAAACTGGGTAACTGTTTGTTTACGGGATCAAATTATGTAAACTTAAGTCTGAAACTTAAATCATAGGACTTGCAGCACCTATGTTGTTGCTTCTGTTAATAGGCGACTGTAGTCACCGTTAGACTTACGGTAGTAACTACTTATTAATCTGTGGTTAGACTGCCTGTCGATTTTATGCCGAAAAAGGCTTCTCTTGGTTATGAAAAGGTATGGGCTCTAGCACAGTGGAATGGATTCACAAATGGAAGATTTCCATTCTGTACACATTAACATTACTCGTATTAATCATTAGAGCAAATGATCATCATTTCCAATGACTCAGAGGTCAAGGCCCATCTAGAATTCGATGCCGTGACGGTAGTCAACCAATAGTTTAACTAAGCACAGTTTTGTTGATGTTACTGTGCTTTATGTTAGTATAAAAAAATGTTATACATATTCAAATTCCACCGCTACTGACTAACCTTCACACCGCTCTGTCACACTGGTGTGATGGTTTTACTAACCTTCACACTATTTAAATAACTGTGTGCGTATGAACCAGACACGTGTGTCATTTTGAAAATGTTATACAAATTCATTAGCTGTTATCAATTCTACTAATATTATAAATGCGAAACTTTACAATGATGGATTTAAGGAGGTGTGGATGTTTGTTCCTCTTTCACGCAAAAACTGCTTAACGAATTTGGATGAAATTGGGCACACTGATAGTTTATTACCTGGATATAGAATAAATCTTATCTCTGAAAAATATTTAGGTTCCTGAGGTATCGTCTAAAAATATATAAAAAATAGACCTAACAGCAATAAATATGTCAGATATTCAAAATTCGGTGTTTCTTATATTTTGCATTTTCTAACTCGTGGGCATCAGTTAATCATTTCTATGTTTCATTTCTTTTTCACCTTTTTTAACCTTTCCATAGGTATATATCCTCTTTTCAAAATATTATTATATTAAGGACATAAATTCTATCAAACAATTTCTTTCTATCTTTCTTGAGTCCAGATCGAAGAAATAAAAATTTTCTTCAATATTTAGATTACAATGAATCAATACAATCATTACAAAGCATTCTACGCATAAGCGTAGAATTTCTAAATATTCATTTGCAATAAATTAATTTGGAATTTATTTTAAACTGTAAACAAAAATAGACTAATTAATAAGTATAATGGACTAGCGGTCCGCTCCCGGCTTCGCCTGGGGTGCATTTTTTTTTAAGTCAAATCCTTCCCTGATTATCCCTCTATCCATGAGTGAAGACAGAATTAAAATCGGTCCACCCGTTCTCGAGTTTTGCGCTTAGCAACACATTTAGGGTTTCATTTTTATATTATAGATTTCCTATACTAATTTGAGGCATCGCCCTTTGCTGCATGTAGGCAGCTCTCATTAAAACAAATTAAGTAAACTTTTTAATAAACAGATATCAACAATTCTTTCAATAGCTCTTTCAAAGCTAGTCTATAAACTGAAATATTTTTATATTTGCTTCAACGTGCATGCTAATATATTGTCATCCTCAAATAAATGTAAATTTGTTATTTGGCATATTTTTTATATTGAAAATAAATATATAAAACAGATATAAATTGCACTCTATCAACACCACTAAATTCGCCTTTTTAAATTTCTCGCTATATATGTATAGAATGGAATGCTTGATACTTGTTGTCACTTCACGTGAGCACAGTGCGTGAAATGTTAAATCATTACGAACGACCATGGCACACATAGTTAACCACTCCAGAATATAAACAACCTTGCCGGCTAAAGTTACAATTTTCCCCAATATAAACAACCTTCTTGCCAGCTAAATTTACAATTTTCCCCCGAGACCTCGGACTCCTAGAATTTATACCAATTCAGTTTAGTAATTAGTCCACTTAGATGTAATAAATGTTATATTATGTTAACTAAGGTTTTTTTTTTGAGTCTAAATGAATAATGTGATGTTATCGATTCATTCATTTAGACGCAACAAAAAAGTCAATATATGCAAAGACTGTTAAGAGCGTTCATCAATTAAAATCACGCTGGAGTCAAAATTTATGATTTCAGTAGTTTCAGATGTTTTAGTTTGCAGATAAGATGTTAACGTCATATTATTTGTAGTTGTATAATCTAGTAAATAGCTGAAAAATATTTTAAAGAGAATTTTCTTTAGAACATTTTTAAACAGCCCTTTTTTTAAACTAGCGGTCGACGGCCTACGCAGATAAATATACAAGTTATTAAAAAAATTATAACACAATCTTCTAGAACATTAATGACTTCACATACTAGGACCAAGAAAAAACAGAAATATCTCAAATGTGATCCTAAAATAACACGTTTAATATCACGAAAAATTACTAAAAGTGACACTTTTGATTATACTTTTCTTGAATGAAAATTTACAGAAATCGTATATTTTTTTCGACTATTATCTAATAAATGATATGAATTTTTGGAAAATCAATATTTTTATAATTTGTCGCATATAATTTTACTAATGTCTCGCTTCTGCGTCGACCGTCGACCGTCGACCGCTAATTTTAAAAAAGGGTTGCTTAAAATCAGTTCTAATGAGAAAAGTATCCCAATATTTTAATATATTTTTCGACAATTATCTAGATTATAAAACTACAAATAATATGACGTTAATATCTTATCTGCAAACTAAACACATCATGGCATTATGATCCGCCGGGAATCATAAATTTCTGATTCTAACTCTGTAACGGCCTTAAGTTCAAAACTGTTATAGTAAAAAAAGTTTATAAACGGCCATTTGTAACATTCGTTCAGCGACGAGGTTTCAATAACATTTTATTTGCATTTTCATTAGCTTAATTTTTTGTAGCTTATAGAATTAGTGAACCATTTTAGAGTTCAAGTAGTGGCAGTTCATTTTGCATTTGTGTTGGCACACCTTGGGAGCTGGATGCCAAAGGATGGCCGCGAATGTACTCTGAAGTCGCCGACGCAAGTCGTCAGGTAGAGGAGACACTCTCAGATGATCCTTAAATTCTCAGATGAACCTTTACATAAAACATTTAAAAAGAAATATTTTCTTCCAATCCACAAAAGCTTATTCATTTCCCGTCCCTATAGGTAGCTGATCAAATTGTCAAAACACGGACTTAATATAAACAAATAGCTGTCCAACTTCACAAAAGGTAACAGATATTTATGAAGTTCATTGAGTTTCCACGGTCGTAAATCTGGGCGAACACTGGTGACTGAGCGATTTATAAGCTGAGGTCGACGACTCAATAATACTTATTATATCCCTAATGCTGAATGCCGTTTTATAATGCCCTAATGCCAAACATGTTTAAAATGTAAGCTCGATCCATTTGCAAATATTTAAAAAAAATGTGAAACTTTCCTTTTTTCTCCATTAAGTTAAACAACAAAGGTTTATTTTGTGAAAACTAATTACCCTTTCGTATTTACTGAAGGCTGCGTTATATTCTATCAGGTAATGTTAACATTGTAATTTTATTTATGTGAAATACATGCAGACATCTCATTAGATGGAAAGACGCATATGGAAATTAAACAAAGGCAACAAATAGTCTATAATCATATAAACAGGACAAGAATAGAGCACTGAAATATAAATCTCTACTCACGCACAGAAATCCAACAGTACAATGATGTAGTGTTACTCTTTGTACAAGGGGGTGAGGTATAAAGATAGTAAATTAAATTAAAGGATAATATTAAAATATATAATATATTATAATATCCTTATCCTAATATATAAATTGCGAAAGTTTTATGTTTGTATGATTGTTACTCACTCACGCAAAAACGGCTAAACGGATTTTAATGCAATTTAACCCAGATATTTTATTACCTGGATTAATATATCCTTTATTAATACTCTTATCCTATATAGGATATTCTAGAAAAAAATTAAGTTCCTGTGCGATTTTCAAAAATGAACTACAGCGCGTACGAAGTTGCGGGCACAGCTATGTAGTTACAGCTAGAATGAAAACTACTGTGCAGTTGCAGGTACGATCAAAGCAAGCTTGTGGACTCAGGATTTCCCCTTTTTTTCCACGATAATTTCTCAAGTCATTGACCTACGCAAACTTGATCTGCCAAATGCCTTAACCTCACATATGGGCAGATATAATGAGTCGATAATTGCGTCTGCGAAAGAATGGCCAGTGTTACATTGTCTTTCTCTTCCTCCCTAACGACTAGAAGCAATGCTCGTATCGGGGAAAGTTCTTGCTGAATGAGAGGTCACCATTAAATGGACGTTGCGTTGCCCTGCGACCATTTTATTTGGCCTTCCTCACCTGTCTAAATGTTAAGAGAAGTGGGTCTCGGAAGTACGCATCGCCTTTTACTTGAGGTGTTTATACAAACTGGTTATTTCCAAGGACCTGCGCTCGCGCCGGTGGTTTCGCAAATGCCTTCGTGCAGTTGCAGTGTTGTTTCAACCGCCGAAAGAATAACACGCGGTTGTCACAGCTCGTTCCAACGTGTTCGTGTTTTGCGCAATTCATAACATTTGAAAGTGATGTGATACAAAGGGCCTGCTCTTAAGTGAACGTATTTGAGATCCAAGTTTTGCTTACGTAAGTTCTACTTTGATTGTATTGACATATTTTTCTTGTAATTTCGGGCTCTTACTTGAATTTAGGACACAAAATTTGTAATGCACGCTACAAATTGAATGTCATAATCGTTTAACACTCGTTTTTAGTTTAAAAAAGCAAAAATAAAGTTGTTTTGTGCCAAAAAAAGAAAAAATAGGCATGTTTCTTCTTTTGTTGACGCGTTTAAGTCTTTTCTGGGTAACTTTATTTGGAAACTTATAAAGTCTAATACTATAAAATACTAAGGATTTTTAAAAAAAATATACATATAAATAATTTTATATAATAACAATCTATTGAACCGATAAAAAGATTTTGGAATAATATAATGTCGACACAAATGCAATCTAAAATCTAAAAATAACGTAAACAAATAAAAAAAGAAACAAAAAGAAACAAAATAAAATAAAGTCGCTGTCCATTTCTGTCTGTTTTTCCGCCAATTTCTTCTAAACCACCCAACGGATTTTGATACGGTTTTCACTATTGGAAAGGACTATAAACGAGAAAGTTTTGTATATATAATTTGTAGAAAAGTTACAATTTTTATATTTGCCTCCTAAATATATTTGAATCTGTAATAAGCGTATTTAGCTCAACAACATCCCTAATCATTTCCTAGCGTCAAAAAAGGTACCTATTTAAAATGTTTATTCTTTATGGACTTACACACTTCTATGTGTTGAGTAGTTTTTTTTTTAATTTATTTTTTATTTGAGTTCGTTTAAACAATCTATAAATATAGCCACACATTATAGTTGCTGTTTCGATCTTGACATTTTGATCAAGGCTTCGTCGGATGAGTGATTCACAGCTTAAGTCTGTACCCTGCCCTAAACTTAATCAGGGTCTTTATGTACCTACCTATTTTTTTGGTATTAATATGTACTTAGTTTGTTTTATTTAGTTTTCTTACTAATCCTCTGATTTTTATCATCAATTTAAAAAATATGTTCCTCATATTTCTATGTATCATAGTTTTACTTATATTTTGCCTTTCTAGTTTAAAGTATATCTGTAATTCCAACTCGAAACGTGCCAGCGCAAACCTAGGGCACTGGAGTAACAGGTGTTCCACAGTCTGCCGTCACCGTGAGTTGGTTTCTTAGCGTTAGCTTGCATTTTATTTCATTCAAGTAATGGCTATAAAATAACTAATTTGTTTTAAATTAGTTATTACAATAAAATAAATAAAATAAATAATAAATAAATAAAATAAATTTATTTATTTATTTATTTATTAAACAAGGCCCCCAAAGAGGCAGGCATCAAATTAAAACACGTTGTTCAAAATAATTTTCACTAGGCGGATGCTGCCGCAATTATAGGAGGCTCAGCATGCACCAGTGAGAGCTCCAAGCAACATATAAATAAATAAAATATGTTCTGACATTACATGAATTCTAATGGATAAGTTAGCGTACGACAGAAGTTTCGCTTACAATTTAGTCCTTAATTAAGTAACATACGTGCAAGAAACTTATTTAATAGTATGACTCGTTTATTACAGTTTAAATTGTGTTTTTATCTGTGTATCGTACATACAAAGTATGAGAATTATATATTTTTTTATGTAAAGGCAGGTTGAAAGTACGAGTATACTTAATGCTAGTTGGGCAATCATCGTCTATTAAGAGCATTCAACAATTAGAATCATGCTGGAGTCAAAATTTATGATTTCAGTAGTTTCAGATGTTTTAGTTTGCAGATAAGATGTTAACGTCATATTATTTGTAGTTGTATAATCTAGTAAATAGCTGAAAAATATTTTAAAGTGAATTTTCATTAGAACCGTCGACCGCTAGTTTTAAAAAAGGGTTGCTTAAAAACTGTTCTAATGAGAAAAGTATCCCAATATTTTAAAATATTTTTCGACAATTATGTAGATTATAAAACTACAAATAATATTACGTTAATATCTTATCTGCAAACTAAACACGTCATGGCATTATGATCCGCTGGGAATCATAAATTTCTGATTCTGACTCTGTAACGCTCTTAACAAAAGAAACGTTATAATTGCGCTATCGACTTTATTAGGTTAAAATTTAAGGGGTGGTGAAGGCATATAGAAGTGGAAATGCATCCTTTACTTACCGACCGAAAAAATACCATCATCACACATGCTGATTTTTCACGGTACATATTCTTCTGGGTAGTTACTGTGGGAGATTCACGCCTTAACTAACCGCTCGTCATAAAATTTTGCATACACGTTGTCAGGTGTACAGAAAAGAACACTTTTGATCCAGAAAAGAAATAGGCAATAAAGATTGATTTATTGATATATTCCCGTTATGTCGAGTCTAAAACACTATTCTGCGATTCAATAATTATTATTTTTAACACCTCAGAAATACGCATACCTAAGGAAGCATGTATTTACAAATGTTCGCACTTTAATTACCAATGCTGTGCCATAATGAAAAATTATCATTAGGTACAGAAAATGCGTCACAGTCAGTGTAACCTGTGGTGTAACTTTCCATACTTTATTACTGTGTAAAAACAATCAATAAAAAATTATTCACGGGATGTCCAAAAACTAGCTAATGATCAATTATACTTTAAACAATAGTCCATTAGACACCCGGTACATATTCGATTTTACGGTTTTGTCGGTTTGTTTAAAGCGTGCATACAATTCGATATACAATTTACACAGAATTAAATGAAATATTTTTGATATTAATGAAAATAAATTAAAATATATAAAGTTGTAGCATTACATTTATAATTCGACATAGTTTAGTAAAACTAATCTATATTAAATCTAGATTAATTGCTACTAATATAAAATGCGAAAGTTTGTGAAAATATTCGTTACTCTCACACAAAAACTATTAAACAGAATTTGAAGTAAAATACTCTGCACTCCATTTGGACACGCAACAGACTTTACTGTGACAGACAGACAGACAAAATCGCACGAGTAAGTTCTTGTAAGTTCTTAAAACAACTTCTTGTAACTAAGAAACTTTACCCTTTCTCGTGAGAGAAGTATTAGTAAAGTATCTTTGATACACATTCTAAGACAACACTAAGTCGTGTTACACAGAATTACCGAGCAATTTTATTTGACTTAGGCTGGACCCGCATTGCGAAATTCCACCGCGCGATTTTTTCCGCAATATAGAAATTGTATGGAGTTTTTTTATTCGCGAGTTCGTGTAGCTCCATACAATTTCTATATATCACAGAATTTTGCGGAAAAAATCGCGCGGTGGAATTTCGCAATGCGGGTACAGCCTTACAATCGCTTACCGAGGTTCACAGATATTTTCACGTATTTTCCTTAATATATTTCTATCCGTCTTAAAAGAATATTGAGCTGTAACTGTATAGTTTTCCTCGAAATTCGTTCTGATGATAACATTTAATAAAAACATTTTTACTTTACAACACCAGTTTAACCGGCTGAGTTGTGTACCTAAAATGAATGTTTTTTTTTAGATACTTAAAATGAACTCATAAAATAGGCAATTTTCATTTTCACTATAAACTTACTATCTGGAAACAAACAAGCATAAGAGATCAAAGTATTGCTTTGATCTTTTTATATATAGCCTTATTGAAAATATATTTATAGGCCTATTATAGCTTTTATAATAGGCCTTGCCCATATGGTTGTTTTAAACTTTTTTGAATATATTGAAAATATGGGTTGCAATTTAGTAGTGGCAGGGCTTCGTTCGTTCCTTTCGCAGTCATTTTGGGCAGCCCGTCTGGCGGCAGTAACCACCCTCTTACAGAAGACCACCTTGAAATAACAGCATGTGTTATTATTGTGTTTCGGTGAGTAAGTAAAAGGACAACAGAGCTCATTTCGTTCAGTGAGCCGAGTCACTGACCTAGTCGGTGGTAACGAAGCAAAAAAACCGTTATAATGTGAGTCAAATGTAGTAATGCATTCATAGTATATTTACCATTTTACACAAGTATAAATAGACATTATAGTTAGAGTATTATTATCTAGAATAACCGCATTCTTTACTATTATTAGATATGAAACGTGATATAACTGAATGGAAACTTCGTTCAAAGACGTGACTCACAGATTCTTGTTCGCACTACCATTTATTGTAGTCGAGTATATTATCAATTTCATATTATTATTTAAATTATCTATTACCTACGTAGCGAAACACACACAGCCTCTAGCTAGAACTATTTTCTTGTAAAGCTGCGTTTACACGATGCGATCAACTTACAGACGTGATTCTTACCGGTTATTTTTGTCCAATAGCTTAAGGCTTAAAGGACTTTATCCGATACTTGAAGAAAAACTAATTGGTTTTGTTGTAGCTGTTAATTTTTTTAAGTAATTCATATTATTCATGTTTAAAGTCAAATATTCGGTTTAGTAGTGGTTTCGCACAATTTTGTTTCGTACGATTTTTTTTTCAGTAAACTCAAAACGCAATATACTGGCAGTTTAACCGCTCCGAAATTTTTGTCTAGAGCAATTAAAGTCTGTAACCCTTTACCAGGAGAATTATGTGATAAAAAGTATTCTATGTTTCAAATGAACTATCTATATGCCAATTTTTCATCTAAATCTGGTTTAACTCATGTTACGTCTAATGAAATAAAAAACATCTAAACTTCTTTCATTAATTCAAATTAATTATTTGTTATTATTCTTATAATTATTTTAATATTTCTTTTTTGTATGAAAACAATAGAAAAAATATTACTTTCATAAAAAAAATTCTATCAAATCACAATATTTATTTATCAATTAGGTCTCTCAAGAAACTCTTATGATCGTCATTATAAATTTACCATTTATTAACATCTATTGTTAGTTCATTACTTTTGTTAACGAACATTATACTAACGGCATTGAATATTGTTGAAATTGTATTTCCTTTTTTGAGATAAAACGTCTTTCACAATTTCCTTCCATAGCGAAAGGCAATTCAGAAAATTGATGATAACAATATCGGGGGATGCAGTTTGATGCTGTAGCTACATATCTATCATCTACATGAAAAATATAATTACACCGCTCGATAGCTAAATGATCAAAGAATTTTTTAGTATATATGGTATATTCGAATCGTTGGATATGTATATATAATACGCTCAAAAGAAACGTTACTCGTAACGTACACATATTCACGTAAAACTCACGACACAGCCACACTGCATTTTCTATGTTATTGACAACTTGTCGTATCTATTTTATTTGTATATCCTTGTAAATCCTTAAACATATATAAAAATTCCGTGTCACGTTGTTTGTCCGCGATGAACTTCCAAACTACTGAACCGATTTTGATAAAATTTCGTAACTATATGTAATTTGGTCCAACTTAAAAGATAGGATAGTTGATATCTCATTTTGTTTATTATTTTTTTGCAAATTATATAATATTATTAACATAGCGCCATCTGTTGATAACTATTCAATCCAGCAATTATTTATCTGTGAGTTCCAAAAGATTCTAACAG
This sequence comes from Synanthedon andrenaeformis, assembly GCA_936446665.2. NCBI lineage: Eukaryota > Metazoa > Arthropoda > Insecta > Lepidoptera > Sesiidae > Synanthedon > Synanthedon andrenaeformis. The sequence continues at coordinate 1,346,949 of OW387781.2, read as the reverse complement.
ATGGCGATGTAAGGTAATTTTATCAGCTGGATTGAGTAAAAAATTGCACCCGTGCGAAGCCGGGAGCGGGCCACTAGTATGTTATAAATTGTAACACGTCATCAATAAAATACCCACGTTTTAGAGATGTAGGAAGTTCGGGATGTTAATTGAACTACTTATAATAGCAGTAGAAAGTTCTATTATAAGTAGTTCTATTAACATCCCAAATGTTCACCTGTAAGTTTGTTCGCCTACGCAACGAAACAAATTAAAGTACAAATTCCACTTTCCTTTGTTAATGTAAACTTTTTATCTCCTTTAAATGCCCTGTGCCCTTTCAATCCTGAAGGTTGGCCGTCAACTCCTTGAATTTGTTTCTGTTAAGAGCCATCTGGAATAGTTGCTCAACTGAGGTAATTCCAGTCCACTCTCGGATGTCTCATAACCAAGACTTCCTCTATAGCTCATCGCGTCTCTCTCCTTCCATTTACCTATTTATCTGGTAGACAAAATTGTAGCGATGTAGAATCGTTATAGTTGCGACATGTATGTAAGAATTCTGTGAAGCCAAAAAACGGTAACTAGTGAATGATAATTCATAGAACTATCATATGATGTCTATACTTACTAATTATAATACAGCTGAAGAGTTTGTATGGTTGGTTGGTTGGTTGATCGACGCGCTAATCTCTGGAACTACATTTATTGACAATTATTGACAAAGGTTACCGAGAATTACCGAGAAGAGAAGAGACATGTGCATTGTGCATGGATTTAGCAATTCTTTATTTAAGTTAAGGTCGGCAGACAGGTTGATGAGAGCTATCATCGCCTATAACTAGAATTAAGGGTAGGGGATTTGGAAGGGATGGGGAAATGGGCTCTGGCTCAGATAGGCTTTCCAAATGACTGCGAAACTCAGTGTACCCTGCCCTACAAAATTATTAAATTAAACGGCTGGTAAAACCGCGGGTCATAACTAGTTTTCGTATCAACTGATATTAGTATTTCGTGGATATTTGTCTTCGCACATATTTTTGTGCAAAATAAATTGTTATCAATAAACTTATTTTTGGATCCACTCGTAAATAAGGCTGTGACAAGAAAATCACCCACGTTTTATTAAATAAACCTTCAGTCAGGGTCAAGCGTTTATGTTGATCAAATATTTTAAATAACCTGACGCTCTTTATGTACCTGTTTTTTTTTTCGTTGCTTAGCAGAAAAAAAGATCATCTAAGAACACTTTAGGCATGGAATTTTTTCAAAGGAATCGTGTTTCCTATTAATATTTTTATGTTGTGTTATAATTTGAAGCAAAGAATATTAAAATAATACTTGTTTTTCAGACCACTGCAAATATTTATTGATGTAAACTAAGTGAATATCCTTTACAATAAATTACTTGCTTGTTATTGAATATGATTAATACTTAATATGTAGTTAACTATAAGTTTGATGGCACATATCCTTGTAATACCAGTTCTATTATAAGATGATATAAGTACCTACATTATTATAACAGAATTACTTTGGCTCAGGTTCAGAATGTCCAGTGTCTCAAAATGTCTATACTAGGGCCATTGAGAAGCGATACCAAACGTAAACAAAGTTACCGCAAGGTCATTTTTTTTATGCAGGGCTTTAGCGCGGCGATGTCCGGGTTGTCCTTAAATATTATTATCAAACGGAAGCTCGTATGCTACATTGTCTCTTTCTATCTTGTGTCAAATAGATACAACATAGAAAGAGATAATAGATTGTCAGTTCAAGTAAGGTGAATAAACTTTTGTATCTCACCAATTTGGCTCTATTTTAGTGTGTCAGAATAATCGAGTTTGTTTTTTGTTTTTTTTTTTTTTTAAGTGAAAACTTCTTTAGGCGCGTTGGGCATTTTTGAGATGAGATAAAATCATTGAACTCGCGACAGTGTCATGTTACGTTACTTTACGTAATGTAAACGTCGATGTAGCTGATAATAATTTAAAGTAATTTAAGAAAAGAACAATTTTTGAGATGGAGTAAAATCATTGAACTCGTCATGTTTAGCTTACCTCGCTCTGATAAGTACTAATCAGACAACTGCATATGAAAGTAAACTTACTAGATATGATAATAAGGATCAATATGGTATACACCTCTGACCAATAAAATAGTTTCATATCAATTTCAAACCTTTTTAATGGTCTGTCATTGTGAATTTATTATTGTCATTGTGTGTCAGCGTCATATATATTATTTTCTCTTGTATTTCATGTGATCAATAATTTTGTGAAGCTGTTTTTACTTCTGACGTGCAGTCCAACGACTGACATGTATTTTTTTTACTAACGACTCGCCCCTGTATTAGCACCAACCCAAGAGCTAGTTAATAATTAATATAAACAAATAAAATAACTAAATAAATCACTTTTACATTAATAATTTTAATTTGATTGATTTTTGCAGCCGGCTTTGCACGCATGACGAAATGATAGGTACTTATTAAAAAGTATTCAATATATCTACGTCCTCTGTGACTAATCTGCTTTCTTTAAATTTGATAAAATTCGGTTCAGTGGTTTAGTTTCACTGTGACAGACAGAAAGACAGGGTTGTGTATTATTTGTCACTTTCGTAACTAGCTGTTTTCTACATGTCAGAGTATACTTGTCATGTATTATATAATATAAATAACAAAAGGAAAACCCATTTAGAGCACATTAACACATAATATATGTCGCACAACGTATAAAGCAAGGACCAATTAGCTAAGACCCATTCTAAAACCCGGAAGTTTTAGGCAGATATATAAAATAGATAACTGCTTCCACTGAACTGTTCAGTAAGTTTCCTCGCGATTTAACTTACTGAACAGAACAAATGAGAAAAATATTTCTGTACAGATGAATTTTAATATATTATCAGCTTTCACGTCTTACGCATGATCGAGTGATAAAATTCACACATCTTTACAAAATTTTTATATCAGTAAAAGTACCTACTTGGTAGTGAAATGTCTAGTTCAGGAAATGCGAGAAAAATGAAATATTTTCCTATCGATCTGTGCTGACAGTTATTTAACAGTTAGATATCTTAATTAGAATAAAATTCTTCTGTGGTTTATGCACTTTAAATAAAATCTCGATAGGATTAGATTTAAAGTGTGTAACAACACAGTGAGGTCTCCAGGAGTGCGCCGCCAGAAGTGAAAACTTGAACAATAACATGTTTATTTTTTAAATATATTTTTTGAAAGTAAGAAACATACAGAGGTGTCGGTAACGGTAACAGTGTCGCGAGTTCAGTGGTTTTTCCCATATTTTTGAAATTACTGTGTTCTTTTATAATTGTCAACACAGTTGGATGTGTCAGTCACGGTAACAGTGTCGGTAACGGCACCGTGTCGCGAGTTCAATGGTTTTTTCCGATCTCAAAAATGCCCAACTAAAGAAGTTTTCACTTCGAAAAAACGTAATGTTAAAACAATTAGGTACCCTGATCACGCGTCGACCCGGACATACTCGTTGATACCATCATGTGCTGGCATTCTTACATAGAGCATTCTTTTTTATAAAACTATAGCAAGTTGTAAAACACGACAACTCGTCGTTTCGATTTAGGTCTCATTCGCCCGCAAGATTCGCCTGGATTATTTTTTTCCCAAATAGCCCGGAAAAGTATGTCCCATTCACCCGATAACTCATTCAATGTATTCTTGAACATGAGTATTTATTATAAAAAACACAAGCTATGTTTTCCACCTTACACTTTTTTACCCCAATGGCCTATAGCCAACACATAACTCCATCTGCAATAATATGCTTTTTAAAGAGTGAAGGAGTTTTCTTGCTGTGCTGAAAAATATGCAATGACAAGAATTTTACTTGTATATAACAAAATGGTTTTAATATCAGTATAAAGTACTCAAAAGTACCTTACTTGATGTAAGGAAACACTACACTTAAATACCTAAGTATAAATAAGTGTGTTTGAATTTATCGCATTGATACTCGTACCACATAATATCCTGATAGTATTTTCACATACTAAATATTTATTTAGGATGTGAAAATACTTTCAGGATATTATGTGGTATCAATGCGATACATTCTAATTGATGGAATTAAGAGTTCAAGTGGTAGTACTTTGTAGCTGAATAATTACAGGTCGTTAAATTTTATATGTATAATATTGTTTTAATACATAATGTACATATTAGTCATATTGTAGCTATGTCCATTTAAATGTAAATTAGAAACAAAAAGTAACAAAAAAAAATCATTTAATAATAGGCTTTGTACATCAAAATAAATTGCTGCGATTGCGATTGTATTCTCTCGCTGAACCTGAACGTTGTTGCAAAAACTAGATTAAGATTCAGAAGCCTTAAAATGACGCTTTGACATATTGAAGGGTGAATGAATTAATATTTAAGAATGACATCGAAGTTTTTAACTTAAAACCCACTTAAATACAGTGTATTTAGGTGTTGATTTTTAAATTTTAATTTTTAAAAGATTTTTCTGTTATATGATTGGATTGGAAACAAAATTTGTGAAATTCTTTGTAAAATGCGTTAAAATATCTACATATAGATATGATCTATAATCACTGTACCAAATATCTATACAATCTTCACTGTATACTATATATTATTAACTACTTTGAATATTTGAATAAAAAATAAGTAAAGTTATGAAATATATGAATATTAGCTTTTTTAAATCGTTTGAATCGTGGTATTTTTGTTTATTTTTAAAATTACTTACATTTAGTTCGTTTTAAAAATAATCTAAAAAGTGCTTACTTACGAGCTGCTCAAATCACACAAAAAAAAAAATGGGAAAGGGTATCGTAGTGCACTCGGTGAGAAAGAAGTTCACGAGATCAGTTCAACTATGGCATTCCGTGTAACGAACACAATATTTTCTGTTTCAAGCTCAGGCCCCGCTACTTGCGAGAAGAAAAATTCATTCAAAAATCTATACAAACGATTCATAGAAATTAGTCAATTAAGTTAAAATTTAAAAACAATCTTAAAGTGTCACCGATAAGGCATGGAAGAAATATTTAAATTTAAAAAAAAGTATTTAAAAGGAAAAATATGTGCAAATGTATGGTTATTTGTAATGCTATTTATCGAAATGTTTTCTTTTATAACCATTTTCATGAAAAGTTAACATAACCCATTCTCGTGTTTACGTTAGCAACATTTTAGCGGCCTTACTAAAATTACGTCATCTTAGTACGGAGGAATTTTATCCGGCTTCGCTCAACTCAAGACATGAACGTGACTAAAAAATACACATCACAATAACTGTATATACTCGTAGTTTCGAAGTATTGTAACAATATCAAGTATCTATGGGTCTGAGCTGAGTTCGTTGTAGTCAATGAGTCATGTTTCTTCTCTTTGTTACCTACAGATAAAAAGAGAAATATTTATTCGAATATCTAGTTTTAATTTAAAAAAATAAACCTAAAGAATTGAAACATAAAAGAATGAGTGCCTTACCTACTTACATCTTAACAAAACTACATATTTATTAATAAGTAGTTCGTATTCAATTATGTATAAGGCATAAATCAAAATAGCCAAGTAAATATTATGTAACATAAATCGTCGTTGTCAAATCAAAATCTGCTACGTGCAAAGTGCAAGTCTTTGGAGATAGGTATTGACAAAAAAGTTTATTTAAAAGAAAAAGTATTTTATTTGAAACTTACAGTTATACGTAAACTTGTTTGTCTTTTAAACGTGAAAATTTAATAATTTATTTATTATTTTGATAATAAAGTAAATTTTGCACATAACAGATTATAAAGTTTCACAGCTTATCTAATCACAGCTATTTATTTTTTGCTATTTCTCCATTAAAAAAATTCTGCGTTATTTATTTCTACCATTGTAAACGTTCGTCTCCCTGTCTACCACATATCAACATGTTTTGTAAATTTTATATTTGTAATATAATTCATATTTTCTCTTAATAAAATCACTATTCCAATATTTACTCAAGCCCATTTTAACCCACTTAATCCAATGAAAAGCCTTCCAGAGACCATTTGAGCATTAAATTTAAAACTGACGATAGCTCTCGTTGAAACGACCCTTAGTTTCATCGTACTAAAGTAAAGAATACAATTGAGGGATCACTTTCCAGGGTAAATAAACGCCCCATTACAGGGATATTGAACGTCTAGACGGGAAAACTATATTTGACTACAGCGAAAAACCCAAAGTGTGAAAAAGAAATTTGTAAACATATCTAACAGCAGTTCTTTGTTCACATGAAAAAAATATATCAATAGTTGCTACTTTCGGCCCGCAGATTACCCGCCACAGTAAACAAACTTACATAACTCCCTCTCTCTCTTTTTATTTATAAAAATATAATGGGTTTTATAAGAAATTGTGTAGTATAGCGGGCAAGGCCCAAGCTCGGTGGTTAGAGCAGAGCAGAGTAGGGAACCTCTTGACAATTCGTACCGTGTCTAGAAATACATTATTATTATTAACTAGCTGGTGCCCACGACTTCGTCCGCGTTGAAAAATATTAAGTAGCCTATCCTGTGTCCCGTATGTCCAAATGTTTATCTACCAAGTTTCAAGAAAAATAGTTAATTCGTTTAAGAGTTATGGAGGAACATATACATAAAATACCTACACTTACAGATTATTTATTAGTATTGATAATTTAATATATTTTTATTTGTTTGTGTATATTTAGTTTTTACTTTATTAATTAGATTAGGAATTAAGATTAATATATTTATAATATTATAGTATATATTTACAACATAGGTAACACTTGCATCTTAATGTCAAGTCGACTGTGAGCTTATCTGATACACTTTAACTTTTAAAAAAAACTATACGTGATAAAAGCCTTGTAAATTAGAGGTTCCGCATTCTTTGAACATTTAGAAAAAAAAATTAATACTACAACTAGGTACTTCAAACTAGTGCTAGCTCTAGCCCGTGTCTTTTCTTATAAGTAAAATTCTTTATTCGATAGAGAAAATTTTAACGGTGATGAAAAAAATAGAGTTAAGTACTTTCATATTTTCAAGTCAAAATATATTTCAGAATTTTTGACATCAATCAGAAATATTGTACTAATGTTTATAGCTTATTCTTTATATACTAAACTAGCGACTCGCCCCCGACTACGCACGGGTGCAATTTTTTTCTTGAAGTCACGTATTACACGCCTTACTCTTTTATCGATCTTTTCATTAGTGGAAACCATATCAAAATCTGTTGAGTAGTTTACGGAGATTTTAACTGAGAAATAAAAAAAAACTTTATGATATTTTATGTCAGTTTACAATGATATTATGCTAATTTGTGTTTTTTTTTTTTAAATTTAATATAACTATAGTATGTCATATAGTATGAAAAAATATATATTTAATTAATAAAAGTTTGAACACAAAAGTATTATCTTATGTAGTTGTTTGAAAGAAGAACAAACCAATAGAGACAACCTCGTAACAATATAGTGTAGCTTAGATAAAAAGAGCGAATTCCTGGCATACTTTTTGGAATTAAAATTCATGAACGCACACAGAATGAAATAAAAATTCCGCTGCATGTTGTAACCAGATGTACATTGAATTTATTAACTTGTTTACAAGTTTACTTAGATAGTACCTAATTAAAAAGTTAAGACATGTTAATTTTTTTTTAACTTATAAAATTGTTTGTTCTGACTGACTATCAACGCCACTGAGTCTAAGAAGCTAAAATTTAGAGTTTAGAGCATAGACTTATTTTATAATGTTGTTTTATAATCTGCTCGGGAAAGATTTTATACAAATGTCAACTCCGTGCGAAGCCGGTAACGGGCTGCTAGTAATAAAATTCAATTACAACAATTTACAAATTACAAGTAAGTACGAGTATTTTTCTTACCAAAATTTTCTTTAAGTACTTATATTGTTTTATTTTTCAAACTGCATATGTTATCATTGAAACGACGGTATATAAAATAATATAAATTATTGGAAATTAAATCTTTTGTATACCGAAAGTTATTAGTTATTGTGCAAATTTTAATTTTTAATTTACTGTTTTGGGTAATTACAAAATATGAACAATGTAAAGAGGGGAAGTACGTGTATTAAGGGAAATCACCTACGCCAATGATTGATTTCATCTCTACATTTGTATAGAATATTCATTAAATCTTACGTTATAGGGTAAATTATGCTCAGCATATGGGTAAAACAGCACCATATGCTGATTCCACGTGAATTCACCACTAAGCTACTGTATGGCCTTAGGCCTAAAACACGTGACCGCGCGGTACCGCGCGGATCAAACTGAACAGCTCGATACATGTTTGTAGAACTTGTACCGCGCGTCGCGCGACACTGATCTTGTACTGCGCGGTAAGTCATGTGAACTTAGCCTTAAACGTGCTTCTTTATCTTAAAAAGAGAAACCAATCTTACAGAGGTTCTCTAAATAGTTATAACTTTAATGAAAAATGCTCTTATGGGCTATAAAAACCATCATAAAATACACGTTTATTATTCATGGTTTGCAAATGCTAGTGGTATAATAACATAAAGCTCCAATTACGGTTAATATTTATACCGGACGAATCCGGTTCCTTATGAGATGTAAAAGCGCACCATTTGCCTAGATTTTATACACCTTGTGCTATATTATTTTATTGTTATGAAGAGACATTTGGTTATTACGGTTTTTCATTTTTAACCTCCGACGCCACAAAATGAGTGTCTGTGGCATCGTAGCTCCCAAACGGAATAGATCAATTTTGATCCGTATTTTTTTTTAAGTCAAAGTGATTGATATAGTTTCTATATAAATTATAAGTTCAGGCGTTTGAAGAATATCTGCTCATTTTTTAGTTGACCAAAGGATTTCACTAACTTCCACGGATTCTATTGATGTAAAATTTGGTATACTGTTACTTTGGTGATATTTCCATGTCATGGTAACCTTGACCTGATGCTACAGCGCCAACTAGTTTGCGGGACACACAATTTCTCAGCAACTAACAGCAGATATTGCGTGTTTAGGTTCAATAGAAAGTAATTTTTGGATATTGTTTGTTAATTTTTATTATTTTTCTAAGTCCGATATTATATATGTCCACTTGTGGGCATAGTCCACAAGTCACATCCCACACTTGTTCTTTCCTTCAACCTTAACTTACAATAATGTTTGACTGACTCATAGATATGCACTAGGGATTCGGTCCCTGTGTTCGTTTATTATTAACATGAATAGCATTATGTGTTACTCAGTCGGTGACTGAGTAAAGTATTCATCATCATCATCATCATCATTATCATCATCAGCCTGTGTCTATGCACTGCTGGATGTAGGCCTCTCCGAAGGCTCGCTACCAAGCACGGTCTTCTGTCCATCTGGCAGCAATAATAATCTATAAAATATATACAATATAAAATATCAATTTTTAAATATTATGTTAAATTCCAATTGTGGCAACCCTAATTGCAACAGTATTACTGAGTACTTAAACGGACTTTAAAATAATATAATATTATGTTGTATGTCTTGACCCAAATGTAAAGGTAAAGGGCCGAAGTGTTTACCTCAAAACAAGTTTTACTCAAAGAGAATAATGGTAAATTACTTTATACATTGACACAGTAATAACAACACTTTAAAGTTGTTTTAAAAACACTATGACTTAAAATAATAATTCTAAGTAGCTACTTTTGCCAAGTCGTGTATAAAAGTATTGTCACGTCTAAATCATAAGACACGTTGCTTATTAATGTTAGAAATATCCGTAATAAATCATCATATATTTGAGATACTGCGCTGTGATTGTTCACAGATGTGTTTGTTAAATGATTTTTAGCGCTGAATTTCCCAAACCGTTATGCGATTTAATTTTTTTATGTTAAAGTTGACAGACAGGCTGACGGTCCATTTGATGGTAGGTGTCTACCGTAGAAGGATTAAGGACGAGGGATAAGGAAGGGATGGGGTAATAGGCTCTGGAATCCCTTACTCACTCACCGAGACACAAAAGCACACATGCAGTTATTTCATAACTGTCTTCTTTAAGGGGTGGTTACTGCCGTCAGACGGGCTGCCCAAATGAATGCGAAACGCAGTGTTTTTTTTTAAAAAGGTATATTATTTTAACAATAATAGTATAAAATATATATCGGTATAGGGAAAGGCGAAGACGAGTCGAATATGTATATCATAAACGTGCTTTGGATGGATCATTTCGAAATCAAAACAATATATAAAGAGGGTAAAGCCGCACTAACATGACATGGACCAGCTCAAAGGATACAAATTTGAAATTCCGAGACAGTTTTGGCGTCGTTTAAGAAGGAATTGAAATTCAAATAAGGAAATTAAGAAAATGGTAAGAACATTTACACTCTTGAAACTAAGCATCAATACTTCACATACAATCTCGAAATAAACTTTCGCTCCTCATAAATAAAATGATATTTTTAATTATTTTAGTCACAAATTGGATAGTCAGTATGACAGCAGTAACCAGTCCCATACAGCCATGAAATAACATCACGTGTGCTATTGTGTTTCTGTGAGTAAGAAATGCCAGGGGCCCTAGCCAAGATGCAAACGCAGTGCTTTCTACAGTCGTAAACGCTACGCTACGCTACAGACAAAGCTTTGTGATTGGTCAAAATTTTATGTGGGCGTTACAACAACCAATCACCGGGCTTTATTTTGTTCGCTTCGTAAAGTTCGCTAGGGAGCGTTTTCTTTAATGTACGTCTTGGCTAGGCCCCCTGAGCTCACTTCCTTATGTACCCTCCTAATCGCTTATTCTTTATCCTACTAAGGTCGGCAACGCACTTAAATTACGTTGCTTCTGTTAATAGTTAACCTACCACCAATCTAGGGGTCAGCCTCAATTTAGAACATAAAAAGAAAATAGTTATTTTGATCTCTTGTTGCCCGTTTTACAAGTGCTGAAGGTAAACCACCAGGTTACCATGGTCACCATTAAGATTATTATTCTTTGAAATATTGTCAATGTTTTAATAAAAAAAAGTAGACAAATTTCATTTTGTGTCAACTTGTTTGTATCTAATTTAATTTAATTGTGGTATAACCTAGTCAATCGAATATCTCAGCGTTCACCAGTAAACGTAAGAGCTGCCACAGTAGAGTAGGTTAGCAGTAATATTTTTTGCTATATATTACAGCAAAACAACATGGCTACAGCATAATTAAACCTAGTTGTGCTAACGATGCACTCGTATTTAATCGAGATATCATAATTCGATAATTTATACCTAATTAACTCGTTCACTAGCTCAAGATTCTAAACAAACCGTCTAACAATCACGATTATCAGGAAAGTAGGATTAAAAGAAAGTTGAAATTGTGAACAGGCATTAATTAACAAGTATACAAAACAACAGTAGCTCAACTGAGCGCGTAAGCAACTACATATGTAAGAATTTTAATGTTTATATATATATCGCAATTATGTGATTATTTTTTACATTAGCTCATCAATTTCAGTACTAGATCTGTACCTCTACCATGAATTAATAATGACCGCACTCGTTAGCGAGAGCGTAAAATATTTATATGAAAATTTTCAATTGTCAATGTTAAATTATGGACAATTGTCAATTGTCAAATATGGAAAATTGTTTCTTGACACCATCATGATTACCCTGATAGTTTCAATTTTATAAACAAAAAAACAAAAAAAAAACAGCGATTTTTTGCATAAAATTGTTAATAACAAAGTTATAAATAATAATCGAGTGAAACTATTCTCTGAACAATGGCGCAGTTGGTTTTCTTCTAACACTTTTTACATGAAAAATCTCTGTAGCTTGGCCTAGGAGAGTTGTGGGTTTTGATCAGCCGACCCAAAGGTAATAACCCACACAAGTTTCAAAACTTTATTAATTTGTTTCTCTGAAAACACAGAATGATCGGACTATAGGAATCGCTAATAACGTTAATGCTTATCTGTACTAATCTATATTACTAATATATAAAGCTAAAGAATTTGTTTGTTTGGTTGAACGCGCTAATCACAGGAACTACTGGTTCGAATTGAAAAATTATTTTTGTGTTAGATAGTCCATTTATCGAGAAGGCTTTAGGCTATATAACATATGATTTTTTAAATTTGTTTTTCGATATCTCATCGTATAATAATTACTCATATATTTTCTTTTTCAACGCGGACGAAGTCGCGGGCACCTGCTTGTGTTTTAATAAGCTTAGACAAGTTTTTGCCCTGAATATAAAATAAGTTTTCCGCTTTAATGAAAAAATAAGATTGTTTAAATAATCAAAGTCAGTTGATAGTATTTGGGAAGAGATATCTTGTGCATCCTTTGGGGCAAGTCGTTTGTTTCGATTGAGCGAGTGTGCGTTCGTCGCACACCACTTGCAATTAAACCACATATTGCGCAGATTACATACTGTTTTGAAATGTACTGTTAATGAAGTCTGCGTTGATGAAAGCGTAATTAACACTCGCACCTGTTAAACGGGCGTACGCTCTCAATACTATCCTTATATGTACCTAACATGTACTAGATACAATGTTTCCCTTTACCTTGTTATGACATGTAGTGTAGATTATTGCTTTTGAGGCAAATTTTATTATAAACTATAGTTGTAACAATCTTTACATAAAACAAAGTCGCATCCCGCCGTCTGTCCCTCTGTATGTACGCTTAGTTCTTTTAAACTAGGCAAAGGATTTTAATGAGGTTTTTCACTAATGGAAAGAGCGTCAAATGGGGAAAGTTTTTGTATATAATTTGCAGAAAAAAATCCGAAGCCGGGGTCCGATAGTTTGATTATAGATAAAGCAAAGACAGCCCATTGAGTTAACGAACAACAAACAAAGGTTAGTCCAGTCATTATATACATTTGAAAATAAAAATGAACAATAAAAATTTTGTTGTTTAAAATAGTTTAATCCGAGCACCTATGAGTATTAAGTATTTCATATTGTGTTATATTCAAGATCATAAATAATTATGACTTGACCTACTGTCTAAACCGTAAAAACATCGTCCTAAATATCTAGCCATATTCGAAAACATGTGAAGTTATGGTGCGACATATAATAAATATTTTTGTAATGCTTATAGATTGATGATGATATTTACCTTCAAATTTATTGTCAATTAAGACTTTGTAATAAATAAATTATAATATAATATACATTTATGAAAAAAAAAAAACAAATAAAAAGACTGTAGAGTAGATACCTATTTATATTGTTTTCTACAAATATATTTCTGTTAATCTTTTTCTTAGTTACATAATCGATTATGATGCGGTTTTTATTAACCTTCAAAGGGGTTTAGATGACGAATTCAAAAAGTGTGTGTGTGTGTGTTTTGTTCATTTGTTATTATGTCAACAATTGCCAAACAATAAATCGACATTCAATGAATGCAATTGGAGTTGAAACGGAGGGTGTGGTCACAATTTTAGCGAAATTTTAATATATATTATGTTAATTACTGCAACCTCTTTTCTACCTTCCGTGCAATGGATATAGGTTGAATTTATTGTAAACTTGATAAAAAAGAAAAACTACTTGCGTTCAGTAAGACGGTTTATGACTGTTTAAATTATGTTAGCAATATATGGGAAATATTTTTCTTTAAACTTTCACATAAACATTGAAATTTATACTCTCAAAATATACTATTCTTATTGATCTGATCTTCAAGCGAATACTAGGGTAACGAGGTAATTAAGGTAAGGCATAAGATAACCTTGAGTCATGGGCAATTAAAGATTACTTTATAGAATTGCAACAGACGCTTCGAATTACAATTTTCGAGAGATGAAAAAAAAAATATTGAAATTTCTTTACACCCGCTTGCAATTGGCCACGTCTTTAGAAAACTAACAGATAGGCAAACAGAAGGGGGCCTTGAAAAACGTCGCAATAAACGACCCGGTGACCTTCTCTGCTTATTTCTTTGTAATTGTAAATTAAAGCATTCAATCATTGTTATAATATGAACCTGTAGGTTACCCGCCCCTGGCTTCGTACGTATGCAATCTTTTTCTGCAACGGATTGGAATGAAACAAACACTGTGTATGAAGGAAAGACTGCTAAAATACATCAGTGAAAATCTCAATCAAATAGGTTGCCATTTCTGGAGATTAGTGTGCTCAAACTCACAGACAAACAACGATTTTATTATTTGTACTAGCTGGCGCCCACGACTTCGTCCGCGTTTAAAAATATTAAGTAGCCTATCCTGTGCCCCGTCCGTCCAAATGTTTATCTACCAAGTTTCATGAAAATCAGTTAATTCGTTTCAGAGTTATGGAGGAACATACATACAGAAAAAAATCCAAAAATCGTCAATTTAGTTTCAGTATCATGTATAGAGTCTATAAACACGATATCTCTGAAAACCAAGTAACGTACTCCATGACCGAACCTCACAGATTTATTATTAGTATTGATGATTGATTGATGATGATATTATAAGTATGCAGATATATAACAGATTATAGTTTGGATAGCCCTGGCGGCAGAAACCACCCCCTTACCTGCCGTAAGGGGTGGTCAGAACCACCGTGAATAACAGTATGAACTTTTATAGTATAAGGAAGAGTCGATGACATATTCCCTTTTTAAAATAAAGTAACAATTTCCGAGCAAGTGAGAGAAAATATTATTTATTGCCTTGGAAATTGTATGTTATGTACTTACTATAACATAAATATACTAGACTAATTGTATTTTACAATAACTTTAAATAACAATATTAATATTGTTCAATAATAAGAGATATTTGCACAAATGTTTTGACAGTGTAGGTACTTAAATGAAAAAAAAAAAAAAATCTTTTAGGGCCAACCACAACTACAAGTAAAGTGTTGATTAGTTACTTTTCAAGTGACGCTAATTGGCGAGTAAATTTTAACAGTATTGTTTCAATTTCATTGAAATTACCCTTGAATAATGCTACTCAAAGATGGTGAAACTCGTACGCTTTCTTACCGGTGACTAAATGGCGGTTAGCCTACTTGACACTTTACTCAGAGATGATGAAAGAGGCCCTTATTCTGATATATTTTTCTACATCTTTATATATATAGAATTCTCGTGTCACAGTGTTTGTAACAAAACTCTTCCTAAACGGCTTGACCAATTTTTATGAACATTTTTGTGTATATTTGGTAGATCAGAAAAAAAAAATTTTTTTTGGCTAAACAACGTTTTCAGGGTCAGCTTGTACCTAATTATTATTAATGTTTTGATGACGCGTGTACATCTCATGACGTATGCGGAATATTTATGAGTCAGATTGCGAACATTTGTTTGACTTTTGTTGTGATCATGGTATTTCCTCCTTTTGTGAACAAGAACTTATTATGTAGTACAATTTTATATACAATTTTTTAACGCATAACCACAAAAGAGATTAATTGTTGTCTTTTTTTAATTTACAATATGATGGACGGGCAGACAACTTATCAGATGGGATGAGGTTTATAGACTACTGTATCACGGGCCTTATCCTTTGTTATCTTCTTATATAATTATTATCGGGTATTTAATGTGGGATGTATGACAGGATCCTTTAGAAAGGAAGTGAAACATTTTAACAATATTCTATAACCAAGAATGAACCTTTCAACAAGACTTGGCAAGTCCTAACTACGATCTCGATTTCCATTGGTTAAAACGGTATCAAAATCCTATAGGCAATCAGCGACTTTATCCTTACCTTCAAATTATATTGAACATACTGTATAATCAGCAAAATAAGAAACGCTCGCAATGTTTGCACCACAGTTTTAATTATTCATTAGTCATCATTAAAAGACCGGTTTAAAACGAAAAGCACCGATAATTACGGTGTTTCGGTTCTTGCCAAAAAAACACAGTTTCCCATTTATCATCTTGTCAAGAAATTCCGTTAACAATATGCAACGGATATATAATTACTAGATGAGCTATGAGCAGAGTAAATAGATAGTCACTTTTTCATGAATACAGCGGATATTTAGCTAAAACACACAACATAGTCAAATCTATATCTACATACATATATTGAAAAATTAACTCGCTGTCTGCTTCTTTCTATTTTTTCACTAACTGCTTTTAAACCCCCTAAAGGATCTTGATACGGTTATCTCTAACGTAAATAGCGATATACGGGGAAGTTTTGTATAATAATTAGCAGAAAAAATTTAATTCGTACGAAGCAGGGAGCTAGTTATTGAATAAATATTACATGCAACGACCAATCTTTATAAATAAAGTTTATACAATAACATTTCATTATTATACATAACTTCAGGCTACATACATAATTATGTAATAAATATGCTACCTCTTTTTCTAAAAAAATATTATCAGTAAAATAAAATAAAATATTAAGGTATTTGTGAAATCAAATTTTATCATGATGTCTACTCATGACGTTATAAATTTTGAAGTGAAATTTTAGAGTATATTTAAACTAGCTTTTACCAGCGACTTCGCCCGCGTACCATACATCTATCCTCACGAACTTTCGCATTTGTAATATTAGTGGAATTTATTTCCTTCGTTAAAGCTGTGTCTGGAAAACCAAATTGAATTAATATGATTTTAATTTTGCGAATTCCAAATGCTAGTATCAAATACGAAGATAATCACAAATGTATTAAAATATATTCGTATGACACTTCCTGGTGTCTTTTAATCTGTGGCGTTGCATTATTATCGCCACTGCACAAAATAAAGGCCAGGCCATCATTTAAAAAGTAGGTGATGAAGCAACATTTTTTTTTATAAAGTTAAACTTGTGAAATCTTATCTTTAAAAACTAACAAACTTTGTCCGCTATTAATGGTGTCAGTGGTTTAGCGATAAAGTATTACGAAAAAAAAATCCGTAGTACTTAGGTACCTACATATGCACTTGATTGATTTTTAACCAAACATGCATCTAATAAAGAAACAAAATTAGACAAATTCTTGAGTGAAATGCATTCATTCCCTCAAAAAATGAATTCCTTAAAATTACAAGCTGATACTTTCGATAATATATATCAATATATTATCGATCAATATATATATATATATATATATATATATATATATATATATATATATATATATATATTATCTAAAAAAGAATATCGCTTCAGAAACACATTAGAAAAAGGCAAGGTAACTAAAGTTTTCGCTTCACTTATTAATATTTTAATAAATTATTGATAAATATATTATATTCTTGACATGTTCTATTAAAATAAGAACATATTAAAATAATTCACAAAACAAGAGTCAATTACAATTTGTTGTGTAATATCAAACAATTGAGGAGCTAATCGAATAACACGAAATCGCTGGTAAACTCGTGCTATGCATTTATGCCCAGACTGTATGCAGGTTAGACGTTATTAAACATCGATCCTGTATTTTCTTCACTTACTTAATTAATTAAAATAGTCAGAAAAAAAATTAATTAAATTAAAATAGTTAGAAATATAACTGAGACAAAAGTTAATATACATATTATTTTTAACTTTTGTTATTTTGTTTCAGTATCCTCCAAAATGGGTCAAAATGAAAAGAAGAGCACCATCGTCATGGATAACTTTAATTCCACGTAAGTACCGTTAAACCTATTTGTTGTATGATTTATATAACGGTATTTATAAGCAGTAATAACTTAGTAGCACAGACGTTTAAATGGAGACTACGCCACTAGTTTGTCTTGATTTCATGAGTTTCTTGAATTATCACTACATCCTGAGGAAACGTCTTTGTGGCAGAAAAATATTGCAGAAATAATGTGAAATCAATTACTCTATTACTTAGTCATGCTGAATATAAGTGTACTAATGTGAATAACTTATTGTCCCCCATGCCTGCTTACCCAGCCATTGAGACATATATAATACTAGCTGGTGCCCACGACTTCGTCTGCGTTGAAAAATAATAAGTAGCCTATCCTGTGTCCCGTACGTCCAAATGTTTATCTACCAAGTTTCATGAAAATCAGTTAATTCGTTTCAGAGTTATGGAGGAACATACATACATACATAAAAAATTCTAAAAATCGTCAATTTAGTTTCAGTATCATGTATAGAGCCTATAAACACGATATCTCTGAAAACAAAGTAACTTACTCCATGACCGACCCTTACAGATTTACTATTAGTATTGATTATGTTGCAGTAAAATTCGCGTTTTCTTACACAAAATTGAAACACGAATTTATTTTGATGTGAAAGTAGTTGAAAATTTTATGTTGTTTATGTAATTTGATAATTTTATGAAATAATCTTATATTAAAACATGAACTATGAATTTGTAAATGTTAAAAAATATGTCACTACAAATGTTGACATTATTTTTGTTATATTTCCGTTATACTCCGTTGAATTTCATAACATGGTAATATTATTGAAATTTACATAGTTCTTGATGAAAAGGCATATTATAATAATTTCTTTTTCAGAACCAACCTTGCCAGTAACCCTGGATTTCAATCGACATTAAGTCTCGGCTCCAAAGAAGTAATCAACGAAAAGGCATACAATCCTTTTGAACACAGAAATGTGGAACATCCCAATTCGTAAGTTCATTCTTTTGTAAGCTTTATTTGAAAATAGAATTCATTTATTTCGTTTCATAAATCTTTAATGCACAAAAGCGGGCTTAATGCCTCAAGCCAGATGTGTCTGCCCCAACTTTTCAAATTATAATTTCACCTTTAAATTAACTGAAGTTATAAAAGATATTCAAGTGTTAAACTGGAGTATAAAAAACTATTGAAATAATAATTTCTTTTTTATAAAAATTAATACAAATCTTTAAGGTATTATTCAAGGAAGTTTTAATGTTATATCGCCCGAGATACAGATAAGATTAATAGAAATTAAGAGAAAACCAAAAAATAGTTATTTTATATTATCAATACATTTTTAAATATTTAAAACTATTTAGACTTTCACGAACACAAAAGCACATATGCTGTTATTTCACGGTGGTCTTCCGTAAGGAGATGGTTACTGTCGCCAGACTGACTGCGAAACGCAGTGTGTGTTTGCGTCCTGACACTACTTTCCAAATCCAGACCAGTGTTAATTTTTAAAAATTTATTTCCAAAGCTTACCCCACCGGGATTCGAACCCGGGGCACCTGAGACGTGAGGCAAGCACCCTTACCACTCATCCAACGGGCTCGTCAATTTTTTTAAAAATTTATTATTCTTATTTAATTCAACAGTGTTGTTATGAGCCATTCAATTTAATTCAATTTATGTATATATTCTATTTGAATTATATATTTCTATTATATGTGGTTCTCTAATTGCCCATAAAAAGATGTCGACGACCCGTCAAGAAATTTACCTTCAAATAAGAAGCATTTTAAATGGAAGTCTTTCTATTCAATCGTTTTTTGTGTTTGTAATTTACTTAATTCAGTGTAATTATATTCTGTACCGAAACCACTGCGAATTTATTGAAAAGAAACGTTTCTAAACAGATTCCTTTATGAATAAACTTGTTAATAATAAGCTATTGTTTCGTGTCGTGAATAGGTATTTCTTCCTAACTGTGCCCGCGACTTCGTATATGCTATGTATATGTAGTTAGATTTTTTTGGAAAGTGAGTGAACTAGGGACGCCAAAGCTTATTTTTCATCCTACTAAAGCCAGCAGCTCGCTGTATCACCTGTGTCAATAGGTAGCCACTTATCATCAAGTGGACCGTCACCCTGCCTGCCAACTTTAAATTAAAAATTTATTTATTCATTTATTTATGAACATAAACCCTACAGCAAAACAAAATAACATACAATAGACACAGTATTACTACTTACATTGCCAATTACAGGGTTTCATTATGTAGGACTTAAAAAACTTTAAAATTATATTACCTAAGTTAGTTACTAATTATCTTAAATCTAAAATCTAAACAATGGGTATTTGTGTGTGTGTGTGTGAGTTCGTATGTGTGCGCGGTTCTATTTATTTCTCCTTTAGTACATTCACGATGCTGCGCTTAAAAGATATTTTTGGGAGGTGGAAAATGTCCAAGTGTGTGAACTTATCATTTTAGGTTGTGTGTAATCTATGGTATACAGATTAAAATACCATAGATTACAAAATTAAATTTAACTTTACAGAAGCATAGGATCACTGGTACATCTACTAAAATCATCGTTGGGCTCAGGGATTCTTGCCATGCCTGCTGCATTCAAGAACGCTGGTTTAGTCGCTGGGGGTATTGGCACAATTGTAGTTGGATTCATCTGTACACATTGCGTATATGTTTTGGTGAGTTGATACTTTATTTTTTATACCGTGGACTTGGAACAATAGTTAAAGAACATTACTCCTACCGGCTAAAACCGTGGATGTTATGACAATTATTTGAAAATTGATATCGTATTAATTATAATTAATATCAACTTTCAAAGACTTAATCCGCGCTCAGAAAATGATTAGCTATGCTTGTCTTGAAACACAAGTTATGTAACTAGATGCATTATAACACATTATAACACATTTCACCAGCCCATCATGGTTGCCATTATAATCTATGGCTACAGTGAATCAAATACAACTCAGGCGAGAACTTCGTCCTTATTTTTGAGACCTTCATGGTCTCAGCGTGATTTTTCCTCAACAGAATAAAAATTTTCTAGACATTTTCCCCGATGTATTTTATTTATGTTGTCAAAGCGTTCGCCGCATAATTTTTATTTATTTTCCTAGTATTTGCGTATTCAGACCATATTCAGGCGGCGTATACGTCATTTCCATACCTTGAGAGCCTCCATGCGTAAATCTGAAACGTGATACCATTCTGTACTTGAATAAATGGAACATGTATTTTCACGCATTTCGTATGTTAAGTGATACCCTTTACAGGGATTATACAACATTATTGTGTGACGTCACGATCTATTGTGATGTCAAAAAGGAAAAGGTTTTGTACGTGACGGCGAAGTGGTATTTCGGGTTGCGCGTTTGAAGAAATTTTATTAGATCAATCTCGGTCCGTTCAACGCCTAAACATCAATACGGAGGCATGTGTTACTGTGCCAAAAAAGAAACTATTTCAAACTGTTCGAACTATTTATAAAAAGATTTCCAGAAAATTTATAAAATTGAATAGCGAGCGATCAGATCATTTTTCTCCGATTCACGATATTGTTTTACAAATATGGTGATTTCATATTTCATATGATTTCAAAAGCAATATTTATCACAATAAAATATAGACTATATAGACAGTCGAGTTCAGGTGTCACCTGAAAGATAAGGCTACTCTAGCTTCCAAAAAAATGGGCGTGTTAAACAGAGCAAAGCGGTATTTCACACCGGAGCAGCGCCTTGTTCTCTACAAGGCCCAGATTAGGCCCCATATGGAATACTGCTCTCATCTCTGGGCTGGCGCGCCAAAATACCAGCTAGATCCATTTGACGCCTTGCAACGTCGAATTATTCGAATTGTCAATGATCCAACGCTCACACAAAAACGGTTAGAACCCCTTAGTTTAAGAAGGGATGTAGCCTCTCTTTGTGTGTTCTACCGGCTGTACAATGGTGAGTGCTCTGATGAGTTGTTCCAACTAATGCCTACCCCAAGTTTTTACCACCGTACTGCGCGTCATAGATGTGGAGTTCATCCGCATTACTTGGATAAGGTGCCACTACGCACAGTCCGGTTGGGTAGAAACTTTATTCCGCGGACGCGCGATCTTTGGAACAATCTCCCTTCTGAGGTGTTTCCACCTAGCTACAATATGGGCTTCTTCAAGCGAGGGGTTAACAAATATCTACAGGGTAGGCAGCGCACTAGCACTCCCCTTGGTGTTGCTTGTGTCCTTAGGCGACGGTAACCACCTACCATCAAGTGGGCCGCCTGCCTGTCTGCCACCTTTATATTATAAAAAAAAAAAAAAAGACTATAGCATTTGTCGATAATATACCTGAGACCTTATGGTCCGACTGCTTAGTCCGAACATTTGGACGACGCGGTGTTTTTTCCTGTTCGTTCGATTAAAGAATCAGACTATGCTATATTATTTTTGTTTAATAATTATTAACATTGAAATAATAAACAAACAAAAAGCTTTCCTCTTAAAGAAAACTACGTGGGAGAGTCCACAAGTCTGGAAAATTTCAAAATAATCAGTTGAGTAGTTGAGGCGTGAAGGCGTAACATTTTTTTTATTTATTTATACTGTTTATGCTGATTATATTATAGAGGGAGATTTGTATTTTTGTTTATAATGAATTAACTCAAAAACTACTGGACCGATTTTGAAAATTCTTTTATCTATAGAAAGCTACAGTATCACTGAGTCACATAAGCTATATTTTTAATCGAGCTAAATTAGGGATCCCTACGAAAACACCCAAGGTGTAAAAAAATTATACTAATATTATAAAGAGTTTGTTAGAGAAATTTTATCCTGAATAATAATCCTATCGATTAGTATAATAAAACATCGAGTGTTTGTTTTTTTTTAAATTTTAGTTGGTTCGAGTCCCGGGCGAGCCAAGCGAGTTTTAAAAAATCTTTGAATGCAGTTTTGTTTCTTTTTAAAAATAAAGGAATGTCTCCTTTATGTAAAATGAGCTAACTTAAGGATTTAACGTAGTTTCCCTCCAGGGCCTGACTTATTTTTCCAACCTGTATATGATAAAAACCATAATAACATTTTATATTAATTATAATACTATATTAAGTTGTTCCTAAGCAATAATCGTTGTGAATTCGGCTTTAACATACAATTTTCAATGCCTATTTAATTATTAAGAAAAACATAAAAATACTCGTAGTTAAGGAAAATAGGTTGACTTCAAAGTAAGCAAAGGCTTTTAAAACGCCCTTAATAAATTTCTTGTAAATTGAGTCTTGATGAGGAAGCCTTTTTGCTTTAGCAAAACAATTCAAGCGTAAAATGCGAAAGTTTCACGTTTTCGTTTTATTATTAAATGGAACTGATTTCTTTCGCGATTAAGGTGAAATTAAATATCTATAGGATATTTAATTTGTAGAACCTCTCTTTATCTGTTTCTACAAACGGCCCAACAGATTTTGATACGGTTTTCACTAAAGGAAAGCGATTAACGAGGAATATTTGTTTTTATATAATAATTTGAAACAAAAAATGAGTTTGTTATATTTTCACGCCTTACCCTAAACTAATAATTATGAAGTTTTACATTCACCTTGTAAGTGATACAAAAAAGAACATAGGGAAGCTACCTTTCATCCAAAAAAATGAACTGTTTCCGAGGGATCTTCTAAAAATAAAAATAAAATATTCACGTAAAATACGTCTGACAATAATATTTAGCAATAAAGATTGAAACGTGTCAAGTGTCACCTAAGAAAAGGGGGCGCGGACGAAGTAACGGACCAAAACTAGTGATTATAATTTATTAACGGAAAATTATTATTATTATAATTATTATAATATCAATGCAGAAGAAATGTGCTTCCCTGGGCTCGGATTAAATAAGAGTTACCACCGTAACAGATCCATCGCTCCCATACAAAAGCTAAAATACCTACGCTATATTAGCCTATAAAAGATGCTGCAAGAAGTAACGTACTCTACGGACGCGTACCGAGAATCGAGATTCCCGCGTGAGTGCGTCATTGAGCGAAAACGTTAGGGTTGTACAAAATCTACAAAGAATATAAATTAAACAAAATGGCTTAGTCCAATATTTTTAGATATTCGGTCTGCAAAAAATTCTGCTAATTGATTTTTCGATTGGATTATGTTAGTGCCGCTAGCGCAATGAAAGTTGCCGACGAGTAAAGAAAAACAGTGACGCAACTCAGCAACTATTGATTTTACAAAAAAATGTTTCATACAAAAATTGTAGAAAATTCGTCGACCGCTAGTTTAAAAAAGGGCTGTTTAAAAACTGTTCTAATAAGAATTCATTTTAAAATCTTTTTCAGCCATGTACTAGATTAAAAAAATACAAATAATATGATGTTAACATCTTAATATCTGCAAAGTAAACATCTGAAACTACTAAAAATCATAAATTTTGACTCCAGCGTGATTCTAATGGATGAATGCTTTAAAATAAATAAATAAAAACAATAACAGTGATCAAAGTATTCAATTTGTAAGCGTTTATTGAAAGGAGAAGATTGTAATTTTATTTATATTACTTTTTAAATTAGTTAAAGTTTGCGCCTATTGTCTATTGTCTGTTTTTGTTTAATACTTATTGCTTTTGTGAGACTCCTCTGTATTGTTCGTCTAATTAAATTATACCTATACTCATAATTTGATACAGAAAATATACAGCTGAATCTAGAAAGGTCATCATTATGACAATATTTATTTGATTTTCAATGATCACAAACTTCATTCCAGTTTTTCTAATTACTATTTAAACATTTTTATTACATACATTTTGATTTTTAAAGTACATGTGTATTTGGTTAGATAAGTACGCATGTAATTTAGGCAATTTATTCGAGAAAATATATTTCTATGACTCATTTAACAGAAACACAAAATATTTTGTAGGCAGGCTGTAGAACAGAGGTAAAAATGTAGTAAAAAAAAGTGTATGTGTCAGCTCCGACGCACGACTGGAGTTTACTCCTTACGAACGATAAATAAATAATTTAATAATTTAATAAATAAGAACAAATGAATAGATAAATAATTATAATAAATAAATAATATGTAGCCTGTAATTAAATAACATGTGACATTTGATTTTACTTCCATAAAGTTTCATACTCTGGGCTTATATATGAAATCGATTCTTAAGGTGTATAACGCCGATTTGGCCTTGAAATATTAGGCTAATTTCCCCGCGCCACCCTCTACAAGAGATCGACCGCACAGAGATGGCAAAGAGTAGTATGGAGACTAGACGACAAAGGCACGACATAGTCGACTGAGCCTACTTTACTGCAAATACCTACAAATTTATAATTATTT
The DNA here is from genome assembly GCA_936446665.2 of Synanthedon andrenaeformis. Lineage (NCBI taxonomy): Eukaryota > Metazoa > Arthropoda > Insecta > Lepidoptera > Sesiidae > Synanthedon > Synanthedon andrenaeformis. The sequence goes on along the minus strand of OW387781.2, from coordinate 1,322,028 downwards.
ACAATGTAGAGGGATAATTCAGTAACAATGAAGCGTGTTTTGTTATTTAGGTAGTAAATTATGTTACCTAGTTAAAATTTTTACCCGTCTGCGCCACAACGAGGGTTATGTTTTTAGAGTGTATAGCGGCGCGCTCCCGGCTTGGCCCGGGGTGTATTTTTTCTAAAATAAACGTAGCCTAAGTTACTCCTTATTACATCAGCTACCTGCCAATAAAAGTCCCGTCAAAATCGGTCCAGCCATTTCAGAGATTAGCCGGAACAAACAAACAGACAGACAGACAAAAATTGTAAAAAATGTTATTTTGGATGTTATTTTGGATTTTTTCTAAAATAAACGTAGCCTAAGTTACTCCTTATTAAATCAGCTACCTGCCAATAAAAGTCCCGTCAAAATCGGTTCAGCCATTTCAGAGATTAGCCGGAACAAACAGACACCCAGACAGACAAAAATTTGGTTTGGTTATGTAGTTGGTTTATTTTGGTGTATGTACTCATATATGGTGTATGTACGTATATATATTCATATGCATGTAGTAAAAAACGGTTATTTCAATATTACAAACAGACACTCCAATTTTATTTATATGTATAGATGTATGTATATTTCTTTATACGAATATAAAATATATGGTAAAAGAGCCAAACAAAAGTTTTTATCAAAACTAACAAATTTTTTAATTTTCAGTAAAAACAATTGAGTTTTTGCACCAACCGTGCAAACTTCGCGTGGTACGTTTTGTTTGGGTAACGCTAATGCCGGCGGTAATAATTTTTTTTTTTAATTTTGATATTTTTTTTCAAATTCACCAAGTGAGTGAAGTGAATATAAATTGAGACAAAAAGGGTTTTTTTTTTTTCATTTTGATAAAGATTACGAACTTTTTAGAGCGAGAATCTTGCTTCTTCAATTTTTTCAAAAAATCTATCGAGTGGGACAAAAAAGCGGCGGAGTGGATTAAATGGAAACTCTGTGGGGCTTTTTAGGGTATATTGAACTGTAAAAGGCACACTTAACATTTATTATTTTCTCCATATTTTTGATTCAGCGCTTGATTTTTCTAAAAGCTATCAAAAGCCCTTTTTTATAATTTTTAAAATTCATGTCAATAGAATTAAAAAACAAATGCTTGTAGAAAATTTATTCACGTTTTCATTTTGTTTTCGTTTTGTCTTGTCTTTTGCCATGTCTAATTGTTTTGGTTTGGTTTTGGGTCTTATTATTATTAATTGTGTAATTTTAAAGGAGGGGGGGGGGGAGTAAGGGGGGAGCGGAGGGGGGCTGGGAGGATGGTGTTGATAGATTACCCTCATCCTTTCAAATGATACCTAACATGGGGGGTCTATTTGTAACCGTTGACCATGGTTACGTCAAATTTTTTACCTCGTCGAGACTTCCCCATGAGCCCAAATACGATCCGGCTGTGACGCGCCGTTTCCGAGTTACGGTCGGGGGGTCCGCGGGGGGGGTCAATTTTTTTATCTCGTCCAGACGTCCCCGATGAGCCCAAACACGACCCGGCTGTGACGCGCCGTTTCCGAGTTACGGTCGGGGGGGTCCGAGGGGGGCGTCAAATTTTTTATCTCGTCCAGACGTCCCCAATGAGCCCAAACACGACCCGGCTGTGACGCGCCGTTTCCGAGTTATGGTCGGGGGGGTCCAAGGAGGGGGCTTTTTTTTTGGTGCCCCTGTAGACCGGATGACACTTTCCTTGGTGACTACCGATCACCCTCTATGACCTTCTGCAAACGCCACCCTTCTATCCCTCATAGTTTCCGAGAACCGCTCACCAACTTTTTACCAGAACGGTGTACCGAGGATATATTGATTTTTCTGGAGGTCACGGGGGCGTCCCCTACGCGACCACCTACAATAGGGAAACCCCCCACCGCTCCTTCTAGGAGAACAATTCGATGAGTCACTAGATACGTGAGTGGGAATCCGGCTTTATAGTGGCTTTATTATTTATTTATTAGGCTTATTAATTTATATGTATTAATTAATAATTAATAATTATTAATATTAATTAATTTAATTAATTAATTAAAATTCATGAAAACTTTCCTTCCTCGTTTGGTTTATTTTTAATATATTACGCTTCTGCCTCCTTTGCTTACTTCCTATCTTTATTAAATTTAGATAACAATTAGATAACAAGTATATATACAGATGAATTATTAATTGAATATTCAAATTGAATATTTCAGATTATTAATAAATTGAATATTATATTACAACATAATTTATATTTAGTTTTTTAAAGATTTAATTAAAAAGACAAAAAGAAAACCTATTAAAGTATTATATACACTATCATGCACTGTCTGTTCTGCCACTAAAATGTTTATTCTTTGTTTATTACGTAAAAATTAATAATTTGATGAAGCGCAACGCGGCACAGGTCCGTCTAGCATCAGGACTCGCCCCGCACTGATTTTATGGACGAGAACGGGCTAGCGCTGAGTAAGTGGGGAAATATTTTTGATAAAAACATTATATAAAATTCAATTTTACGAATTTTCAAAAAGCGCTTTCAACAAATCATGCTACATTGTTATCTTCATAAGTGTACAAAATTTCATAATCTTTTGATAAATATTGTAGAAGTGAGATTGTTATAACTGAAAATAAAAGGGGTGAGTTTAGAATTTTTTTTCTGAATCAATTTCAATAAAATAAAAATTTTAATCCCAACAAATCATTCCTCATATCTTGTAGATAAACATATATTTTTTTCGCTGAAGAAAAGGCGTATATATAATGAATAATACTGTTACAAAATGTAGCAAAAATTTAATTTTTTGGAAGGATAAGCCTTAAGGAGTAAACTCCAAATATTTTTGATAACTTAAAATTAAAACATTGTGTTTCGGTGAGTGAGTAAGGAATGCCAGAGCCCATTACCTTATCCTTAATCCTACTAATCGACAGCACACTTGCAACACTTGTTGCGTTGCTTGGGTTATAGGCGACGATAACCACCTACCATCAAGTGGACCGTCAGCCTGTCTGTCGAACTTGACAAACAAAAAACCCATTCTATACTTATAAAATAATTTGTCCTGGCTGTCAACGCACAGGTACAACTACTAAGTCCAAAAAGCTGAAATATAGAATATAGATGAATTTATAACGTAGGCAACCGCTAAGAAAGGGTTTTTGAAAATTTCAAATTCGCACGTAGCTGGGGGCGGGTCCGCCATTTTCCTGAATAAAATTGTTTATCTTGACTGACTATCAACGCACAGTCAAAACTACTAAGTCTAAGAAAGCTAAAATTTAGAACATAGGTTATTTTATTGGGGTCGACAATGTACGGAACTCTTGAAGAAATATTTTTTACGAGGGGTCCAGGTTCGACCTTTAAAGTTAAAGGCTGTATAAAAGTTTCCACTCAACCTCTGGCTATACCTGTACCTCTACCATCAGTATCTTTACCATTAATGACCGCACTCGCTAGCGAAAGCTAAAATATTTATATGGAAAATTGTCAATTATGTTTTACGCTCTGGCAATTGGACTGAACTGACATTGAGGCACTGGACAGGTTTTCTGAAGTGTTGCTTTGTAAAAGTGTAGTAAGTGTCTTAAATTACGCTCCAGACAAATATTCCATTAATCAAATTGCATTATATAGGAGACAAATTCAATAAATCTCGAACAGCACCAAATGTTAGAATGTAATTTTGTAACATGTTCTACAAAGTGTTGAATTAACGTTTCTGAAACAAAACAAAGCTCAGACTCGAGCAAATATATGCTTCAAGTTGACCTATGCTTAGGTACCTCAATCGTACCAACGTTTGTACTATGTTTGACTGAAGTACATTTGAAGAATCATTAATGTATTTGCTAGTATTTGCCTTGAAAATGTAGTGGGTAACTCAACTAGATCTACTACGCTTGATTAAGGGATCTAATAAGCAAATTGTAATGATGTGACGACTTCACTGACATAAATCTTCTTTATTTATTTTTTACGTAAAGCTCGTCAGATAGGCTGACTGTCCACTGGATTGTAAGTGGCTACTGTCGCCTATAACACCAGCAACTTCACTGCAAGTGAGCTGCCGATCTTAATAGAATTAAGTATAATAAATTAGAGAAGGATAGGAAAATAGGCTCTAACAACCTTTACTCACTCACCTTCTGTAAGGGGGTGTTTACTGCTGCCAGACAGGTCGCCCAAATGGCTTCCTAACGCAGTATGCCTTGCCACTACTAAAATTGCCCAAAGGGGAAAATGCAATCAATCCAAATGGATTTAATTTACAGGTGAAAACATCGCAGGAGGTATGCGTAGACGCAAAAAAACCTTCAATGGGTTTTGCGGAAACATGTGGAGCAGCCTTCGAATTCGGTCCAAAGAAATTAAGACCATGGGCTAATTTCGCAAGGTACATTTTAAACTTAAAAATGTTTCCCAATTAATTGAATACACTAATAATTGAAATTAACTTTTTACCTTTTTTGTTTGTTTTCAGAACATTTATTGACTACGCGCTTACATGCACTTACTTAGCAGCTTTATGCGTCTACATAGTATTTATTGCAGAAAATTTCAAAGAGGTGCGTAACATTATTCGCATTACTAAAAAGTAGCAGCATTAAAAATGAGTTAATTCCGTCAGACTGACAGTTTATGACAGCAGAAATCAATGTGCATTGCCACTACTACATAATACACCATAAAATTAATATATGAATTATCTGATTTTTACAGGTTCTCGATGAATATATACCTGAATATAAGCTGTCAGTAGAAACATACTGTGCATTGACATTAGTGCCACTAGTGCTAATCTGTCAGATACGAAACTTAAAATGGCTAGTGCCTTTCTCGGCCATCGCAAACGTATTCCTTGTAATATGCTTCACAATCACAATGTATTACATTTTCAATGGACTGCCGAACCCTAAAGAAAGAGAAATGGTTGCAAGCGTCACGCAATGGCCTCTATTTATAAGGTACGTTATTTTTTGACGTGTAATACCTACGTCTTTAAATTTGCTTCCATAGTGTAGGGCGATTCAAAATATAACAAAATTGGAGGATACATGATGTCGTATCACCCACATTCAAAATTAATTACACCACTCGATAGGTAAAAGATCAATGATTTTTTTTAAATATAATTGGTATATTCGAATATGTTTTTTCTTTATATGTACATAAAAAGTACATATTATTCAAAGAAAATATAAAACACAGCCGTATTTTTTTATTTTCTACCTGAATCTGAACCTGAATCAAGTTTGCCCCATAAAAAATATACAAAATATTTTTAGTTTCACACTAATAGTATTTAGATGTAGTTGACAAATAGAATTTCTCCTTATGAATTATTGATATTAGTTTATTAATGGAATATTATTAATTAACTAAACCTAGATAACAATGATTACATCCATAAACTCCAGACGCACACAACATGTGACCCTTGGGGTATTGAAGTAGGTATTGTTTGGATAATATGTGTAGACAATAGTGAGCTCAATTTAATTTGTTGAAAATGTTTATACATTTACCTACTTGCGCCTTGAGTGGATTTATATGAGTAAATTTATATGTATATATTTGAAACTACAAGCGGCGGTTAAAGACTGGTTTATTGAACAATAATTGCGTCTTAACATGCTAATTACCTACAACGTGAAGCACATTTATTTATAATCTACTTGTTTACAAATAGGTAAAGAGTAAAGAATAAACCGTTCAGTACCTTTGTCTCATGGGTTATTTTTAAATCGTTTAAATTATTATAATTTTTATTTATTTCTCCTTTTCAGTACTGTAATATTTGCCATGGAAGGAATCGGAGTGGTGATGCCAGTTGAGAACGAAATGGCAAAACCAGAACAGTTCCTCGGCTGTCCAGGGGTGTTAAACATTACTATGACCGTTGTCATCTCTCTTTATGGCCTAGTCGGGTTCTTTGGATACATTAAATATGGTGACGTCGTCAAGGGAAGTGTCACCTTAAATTTGCCTCAAGATGAGATGTGAGTTCAGATCATATCTATAAAAATAATAAAATTTACCCATCTAATCTGTTTGTAATGTTAAAATTTAAGCAAAATAATTGCTTTTCACTAATGCATATACGGTACTTATAACAAAATCCCAAATTTTAAAATTTTTGTCTATCTTTTTGGCTATAGCGACAGACACAACCACGACAGAGTCACATTGCTCTGAAATGGCTGGATCTATTTCGACGGGTCCTTCAACTGATATTTTAAGGTGTAACTTAGGCTCCTTCAATTTAGAAAAATAAGGTCCAGAAGCATGGCCGTTTTCAGCTACTTAAAAATAAAATAAATAATGCTGAAATGGCAGTATTTGTTAAGCTAATTACAATTTTATTAATTTGACATTTTCCAGCCTCGCCCAATCAGCTAAGATTCTAATGGCACTAGCAATCCTGCTGACATACAGTCTTCAGTTCTACGTGCCCATGGAAATGATATGGAGACAATTACACGCAAAGGTCTCAGTTAGATATCACAACATTACGCAGATCTCTATCCGGACCGCTGCTGTCGTTGGGTCAGGTAATAAATATCTCATTATTTCAACACAAATATTATTGTGAACACAATAAAATGTCCTAAAATGTGTTGAGAATTCCACATAAAAACCTTTCACATTGAGCAATCTCAAATGCGAATATATAAGTGCGAAAAGTACGGATGCTTTCAGACGAAAGTATATATTTAGCCAGTGCATATTGATGGTTTTGACAGCACTGACGAAATGTCTCGTTTACAAATAACGAGTCGTTCAGCGAGATGAATAGCAAGCGAAATGAGGTAATGATTGACCCTTTTCCGAGAGATATGATCCGTCGGGGCACCTATGGTCAAAAGATCTTGAACTGAGAATTGGATTGTGGTGACGCTCAATTAAAAAGGTGGAGCAGTCCAACAGTGGACGCTTGTAGTTTGATGATGAAGTGCAAATATGGTTTTAAGTACCTAGCTAAATGTGTAAAGGTAGACAGACGACTCACTCTGTGCGATTAAATAGGTAGGAAGAAAATATAAGGAAAAAAATGTCTTCAGACATGGGAAATAACACTGGCATTCCTCAATCGCACGCCAAATCACAGCAGAACACGTGCTATTATTCTACATCTTGCATTGCCAGCAAAGTATATAAAAATATAAACAAGTAGTTGTTTACAATATTGTTAACAATGTTTTTGTGTCATAGTTTTCACTTGCATCTTTATAGATTATAGCCTTAATGTAATTTTGCCTTATAATCTATATTACTGTAAAGTTTCACCTCAATTCATTCGCTGCCTAGTTTTTATGTGACAAAGTAACATTCATCTTTCCATCCTTACAAACTTTCGCATTTAAATATAATATTAATAATAGGATTTTATGTCATAATTATTGCATTCTTTCATTGGGATTTTTTATTCTAATTCTCTATTTAAACTTTATTTACAGTTGCTCTCGCTGCCGCCTTTCCTGATCTAGAACTCTTCATAAGTCTTTGCGGAGCCATATTCCTGTCCAGCCTTGGTCTACTGACACCTGCCATCATTGACACAGTTCACAAGTGGGACAGAGGACTCGGATTTCTAAATTGGATATTATGGAAAAACATTTTCATAGCATTAATATCTCTCATAGCTCTCTTTGCTGGATCCTACTCCTCCATCAGTGGTATGTTGCAGAAATTTGGAAGGAAACAGGATTTTGGCATGATCCAAAATAGTACAATGTTGAATGAAACCTTAGCTTTTTGAATATAACTGCCTTTACAAATGGGTAAAGTTCTTATTATGATTCTGGTCTTAAATGAATGGTGAATGATTTATCAAATCAGACCGATTCTTCATTACTTTCAATCGAATAGTATTATAACTATTGATTATTGAATATAATTAATTATACCTATAACTCTAATCCCTTTTATATGTCACAAGCCCCACAATCATTAGAGAAACCTTAGAACTTAAAAAGGGATAATTTCCAAGTAGACAAGTAATTTATAGTTCGCCTCACTTCAAAATATTAAACGTTGATTATATGCACTGAATCACTCACCATTTCACTGAAATTACACTTGAGATCATAATTCGAACTGGATTCTTATTTTATTTTTTTACTTTAATGCCATAATGTTAAATCATTATCTATAAGGAGACATTTCTCTTGAAATTTTTACTAGTTAATATTTCAGAGTATTTATTTTAGACATCAGGGATAACTTTGTAACGTTAGACAAACTACGTCGATTTTAATAAAAATCTATTTGAAAATCCATCACTTACTAGTTTTTCGTATATATTATATTATTTCTTTCCGAAGAAGTTAACGAACAAAAAGAGAGCAACTTTATTTTATAATATGTACAAAAATTACTAATCGAAGCTATATGTATAATCGAATTTGTGTTTTTAACACTATTTTTAACAAATCTTTGTATCACTGTCATCTTAAAAAAATTAAGTTAATTAAATTTTTGGGTAATGCTTAAAAATATTCCGTCCGCCAATATTGCCTCATCGCATTATTTAGGCTCTTAATGATCGCTAGGTCCCATAAGTACATCGATCAAGAGGTATCCATTGAAACCTTCCTTCGATCGAACCTTCATCGCGAACAAAGCTGAACTCTATTCATGAATTCGTTCATGAATGAACTTAGTCTAAAATGAAAATTATTCACAGTAAAATTTAAATTATCCTGCAACCCTCGAAATGAATTGAACGTTAAAAACTATTTTGTTTGATAATTGAATAATAGCCAGCCATATTGATTTTATTTTCGTTGTTCGGCCAACTCTGCTCCACAAATAACTTTATAATTGATTCGAGTTAATAATCGTTGTCTATCTGTAGGTATGTCATTCTAATATTATTATTTGTTAGTCTCAAATAATATAAACTTATAATGGTTGTTTCTCGCTACTACCATTAAGTTTAGTTTAATAATTGGCATTTAGATATAACATAATTTTTCGTTGTTTTTTAAAACAAACTTAGATTTGCCCTATTAAAAATGAAATATTTGAAAATTTTTACTTAGTTAAAGCGACGAACTTAAATAACAAGGTAACTTAAAAGGTATATACTTATTTTTTATTATTCGCAATTAAATAATGACAATTAATATAAGTAATAAGTTTTGGTGGTCATTCATTAAAACATAGACACAGTTAGTCTATAAAGACAGTCGAACCCATTGGTGGAGTGGTCAATGTGCCTGCCTTAGTACTGTATCTTAGAGGTCCTGGGTTCTATTCCTGACAGGCCAACTTTGATAATGAACTTTTCAAAATTGACAGAAGACCGCCGTAAAATAACAACATGTCTGCTGTTGTGTTTCAGTGAGTAAATATCTGAAGAACCCTTCTTAATATCTGAAATTTTTTATCTATAGGCAATGATAAATTTAAAAAAAAATGGTATCTTAAATTCTTTATACTTAGTTTTAAAGTTTTAACATAAAGACAAAAATTGAGTCCATTTACAGTAACGATAGTAATAAAATATGATTTAGAGGCAAATGCGTTTTAAGTACAAAGTGCTCGTCAAAACACTTTTATATGCATAAACATAAAACCAACTCTAATTAAAAGATTTTTGTATTTTTATTGGGTTTTAAATAAATTATAATAACATTGAATTTATTTAATTAATATTTTCATACTAATTAATTAATATTCAAATATTTCATATTTTATATAATATTGTAATTAAAGCAAAGGAAACAATGTTTTATAAGTCCTCTCAAGAATATGCCGCTGCTTAAATCCAAAAGTAGCACAAATCAAAAGATTCCAAAAATGTTTTTATTGCAAAAATACAATCACAATCCTTCATATTGTATGTTGTAAAAAGACTTATGGTTGTTTTATTCCACATTTAGTATATTTTGATATTTTTTTTTATATTCAAAAGTAACTTATATGCTTATATCTCCTCTAGTATTCAGTTTATTATAAAATTACTTAAAACATTTAATGCTACTTAAAAATACGATTCTAACTATGTATAATATGCATATATTTAATATATGTAATAAGAAAAAAATAGACAAAAAATTATTTATTTATTTTCTATTAGCTCTCCTTGAAAAAAAGTGTAATTTTGATTTGTGGCACTTTTGAATTTAAGCAGCGATGTATAAAAAGGGTGGATGATGTTTAAATGAGCTACAGTTTTTGTAATTAAGTCAGAAAAAAAAACGTCCTTGTATGCTGTAGCGTTCCTTAGAAAAAGTGATAATTTTCATAGAGAAAACTCTCCTACGAAATTTTGTCAATAAGTACAATTTATAATATAGAAAGATTTTTATAACGCTTAGTTTTTATTATTAAAATAAAATAAAAAATGAATTGTGATAATACTGTAATTTTAATTTTTTATTGTTTGAAAGTGTAGTTTTATGACATGACAATAAATTAATTTGACTTTGAAGTTTTTGGTTTGATTTATGCTCTCTGTATTTTGTAGGCAAGGCATAATTATTTCGTTTCGCAGTCATTTGCGCAGCTCGACTGGCAGCAGTAACCACCCTCTTACAGAAGACCACCGTAAAATAACAGCATTTGTGCTGTTGTGTTTCGGTGAGTGAGTAAAGGCCATTTTCCCTATCCCATAATAATCTCTTATCCCTAATCCAAGACTATAAATTCGTCACAGCACTTGCAGCACCTGCTGCGTACCTTGTTAATAGGCGACAGTATCCATCTGCTACATTATTAGTGAGTAACATAGGCTACATTTATAAAGTTACGAAGTTATATTTTGGTATTTCATTTTATAAATAAAATAAAATTATTCTACCACCGATTCTTCTTCTACAGCTGTTTCTACGAGAAGAAACCGGTAAAAATCTACTTAGTCTTTTTTAAATTAAATGTTCAAATAACAAAAAAATAATAAACAAGTACCTATTATTCATAACCCGCCCCCGGCTTCGCACGGATGTAATTTTTTCCGCAAATTATTTGTAGGTACAAACTTTTCTCGTTTATACAGAGGCGGAAGCGACTTTATTATATAATAAATATGCAAAGATAAATATCTTTGCCAATTTTAGATAATTTTAGATTGGCAATTTTTATTTTTAGTAGTTAAATATTTTGCTACACTAATAAGTTTTAGTAGGCATTTTTCTTTTTACAAGCGATTTAAATTTAGTAAGATTAGTCTTTTGGTAACTCATTATGTATGTTGACCTTTGAAGGAGTTAGCTTCTTTTAAAGAGGCTGTCACTAAAAAGAATAACAAAGCGGTTTGAACCAACCAAATAATCTAAAGCCTACTATTTAACGAAACCGCTGAGACAAAAATAATTCCGTACGCCATATGAAAGCGACAATTAAAGAGCGACAAGGCTGCTTAGTAAGCGAACAAACCGCCACCGTGTTCAACAGCCGTGGATAATATTTTGCGTCCGTTTACTTGGATATTATTCGTAAGTACTATCTGTACTATAGTCGCGCATCCACAACAATGACATACTGAAATCGGTTAATAAATTATTTATTGAACATTAATAAATAAATATTTTATTTTTATTTTAACAAAAATTCTACAGCAATATGAGAAGAATAATAAATAACGTTGCACTAACGTAACAAAAAATGCATATTTTATGGCAGAAAAGCTGGCGGTCCACTGATGGTAGGTGGCTACCGTCGCCTATAACACAAGCAACCCACATGTGTTGCAAGTGCGCTGGCGACATCAACGAGGATTGGGGAAAGGATAGGGAAATGGGCTCTGGCATCCCTTACTATTCACAACAACGGAACACTACAGCAAACGTTAATTCACTATGGATTCCTATAAGAGGGCGCTTAATTCTGCCAGACGGGCTCCCTAAATGACTACGAAATGCAGTGTGTCTCTCCACTAGACACTGGCCACACACACACACGATGGGGTTCTGAAATGGAATGAGTTCTGAAATGGAGGCCACGAATCGGAAAACATAGCGTGGTATGCCCCACACCTGCCTCACACATCCCACGCTACGTTTTCCGATTGACGAGTTGAAAGGCTTCGCGAGAAGCAGCTGGTTGCGAAGGACGGGAGACTTCTGCTGCTGGTTTACGTCCAGCAGTGGAGGGACACAGGTCCTCCAATTCTGGATGCTGGATGGATGGATGCTGAACACACCAGTGGAGGAGGGACGCTGATGACGATGAATGTGAATCAAACACTTTCTAATATTATTTATATTTGCCCATGACATTAATAAATAAAAAAAATGGGGTGTGGCTGTGTCATGGACACGGCCGTGTGTTTGCCGTGTTATATGTATATATCCAACGAATTTTAATATACCATATAATACCAAAAAAATATTTGATCATTCAGCGGGTGGTGTAATTTAATTTTAGATGTAGATGTATCTACAGCATTAATCTCTATCCCCCGATTTTCTGAATTGCCTCCCACTGTGGAAGCAAATTTAAAGACGCATTTACGTCAAAAACACTTTAAAATAACATGTGAATTTAATAAGGCCCATGGACATTAATAAAAAGGAAATTTAATTTTATGAAGATATAAATAAAATATTATTATGGATGCCCGCCTAACATAGCAAAGCAAGGTTGTGTCAGCTGCCCGACGAAGGCCAATGAAAGGGAATCACAAATTACTTACGAAACGTACTACATAACATTTGACAATTATCAATAGAGCTCTGGCTTTATAGAATCACTTCCCCCTCTTGCCTATTTTAATACGTAATTGAGGAAACGCGGTAGTTCATTGTAGACTGGAAATAATCTCGCGAGTAATCTCTAAACAATACGCAATGTTTGTTGCCGTTTTCGTTGGTTAATGTTTAAATTACGAACGTTGCGAATGCACGCGCGGACGTTTAAAAAAATAATATTCGAAATTTAAATTTGAAAGTGGTTTTAGTGTTCTTTTTTTAAATGTGATTTTAATTTTGTGACAGATTTAAGGGTTAAAAGTTTTTAATTGAATCATATTAAAGTGATTTCGTAGAAGTAATAAAAGGTTAGTTTTAATTTTTTTTTAATTATTATTTTCAACATACAGCAATTTGATGACGAGGAATGTCGATATCTACGAGTAGCAATATTTATTATACTTGTAACGAAATAATAGAAAAAAAAAAATTAATTTGACGGAATATTATTTTTTAATGGAAATTTACATAAGCCTGCCTCGTTTGAAATTTTGCCCCGAATTTAATTGTATTTTAATTATACTTCGTCGTCTCAAAATCGTCTAACTATTGTTGTAATTATTTATTAAATATTAATTTATATAAAAGTTAAAAATAAATTGCTTCTCAACTGGGATTTTTTACATATATTTTTTTTCTTAATCTTATGTGTGGAATTTTATTCCCATTAAATATTGTTATTATTCTTCGTCAAAATTTTTGAATAAATCAAAGAAAAGCAAAAATTAAGCAACCGTTTTGTTTTAACTATGTTAATGATATGAATTTTTTTTTTAATATTGCGCATGTGTAATAATAAAACGCCACATACTTGAATTAATTATTTAATTATATCTTATTATCAGCCTACGTCACTGAGAGTAACAAGTGGATAATAAGCTATGTACAATTGTACATCCTTTATACGCTGTTTGTTAAATGTAACAAAAGAAAAAAAATATAGCAGTATTTTTGTGTAACTACTGTATATTATTTTTTCGTTGTTGTATTAATAAATTTAATTATAGAAGTAAATTAAATGTCAAATATACAATACGAGACCTTTATGTTTCAGTTTTTCATAAATGAACGAATTAAAAAGGTACAGGTTTACAGTAGAGGCTCTTTATAATGTATATTAATATTTTTAATAATTAGTTAATTATTAAAAAATATAAATTTAATATATAGTTACTTATTAAATACTTATCAGTGACAATTTACTAACATTATTTTATGTCTTCATAATAATTTTATAAATAAATAATACAATATATTGCTGTATAATATACTTATCGTTTCATATACATAGTATTGATTTGCATATTATATCTATTTATGTAGTCTGTGTAAAGCCACCAGAAGTTTCATTATATAGGTATATCTATTTTATACAGAACACTAATTGCACAACACATTATGATACATAGATAAACGGATGTATAAACTATACAACAAAGGGTACTTATTTTAATACTCCAACATTATATCTATACATATTATAAAATAAAGTCACTGTCCGCTTTTGTCTAATTCTTTGATAATATCTTCTAAAGCACCCAACGGGTTTTGATGCGATATTCACTATAATAGAAAGAGCGAAAAACGAGAAAGGTTTGTGTATATAATTTGCAGAATAAAATTGCAATCGTGCGCGTCGCTAAATTTGAAACATTTAAATATCCGTAAAAACTACTCGCACGAAAGAGCAAGTGGCTCCTAGTCTATATATAAGGAATCTTAAATCATCATTAATACTAATAATAAATCTGTAAGGGTCGGTCATGGAGTAAGTTACTTTGTTTTCAGAGATATCGTGTTTATAGGCTCTATACATGATACTGAAACAAAATTGACGATTTTTAGAATTTTTTTCTGTATGTATGTATGTTCCTCCATAACTCTGAAACGAATTAACTAATTTTCATAAAACTTGGTAGATAAACATTTGGACGTATGGGACACAGGATAGGCTACTTAATATTTTTCAACGCGGACGAAGTCGAGGGCACCAGCTAGTCTATGCATATAAATAAAATTGGAGTGTCTGTTTGTAATATTGAAATAACCGTTTTTTACTACATGCTTATGTATATACGGTACATACACCAAAATAACATTTTTTACAATTTTTGTCTGTCTGTCTGTCTGTTTGTTCCGGCTAATCTCTGAAATGGCTGGACCGATTTTGACGGGACTTTTATTGGCAGGTAGCTGATGTAATAAGGAGTAACTTAGGCTACGTTTATTTTAGAAAAATTCTTTTATTAGAAAAATACATCTCGGGCGAAGCCGGGAGCGGGCCACTAGTACTAAATAAATATCTTAAATAATCTTAAATACTTTTAAATACTAAAAGCTCTTATGTAAATATAAGAAATGTAAAAGTTATATGAAATAATAATATGTTGAAAATCAGCCTGTATTTTTTTATTTTATTCTTTCTTTATGAAAATATTTTCACACATTAACTATTGTGTATTCCTATACTGTGTCCACATCATTAATAATATTACCTTCAACGTTATTTATTATTTTGGATCAGTCATTTTTTGTTGCTTACTTACTTGCTTACAACTCAGATCAATTTTTTACTCAATCCAACTCTATAAGAACCTGTTATGGTTTCATGAATTATGAATTTAGCCTTTTTTTTATTTATCAGTGCCACCTTCACAATATTAAACTAGATTTTGCCAGAAACTTTGTCGTCCGCGTCCCTTTTTTAGTCTTGAAAAATAAATGTTATTTTTTATTTTTATTTATTTATTTTATGAGCCAATACAATATACATGTGCTACAGTGCAGACTAATTATACTTACAAAAGCTTATACAAATGATTAAGATACAGATACAGATCATACATAATAATTAAGATTAAATAGATAAGCATAAAATTGAATAACAAGATCACATTATCTAAGAAACGTACAAATACGCAAGCAGGCCTTAATATTATCCAGTCTTTATTGCTCATAATTATATCTTTGTCAGTCGTTGTAATTTTTATTTCTAGATGATCCTTCGAGAAAAGTACTATTTTCTGGATGAAAAGTTCTCTTCTGTATCCTAGGCTCATGTATGTAACTTATGTACCTATGCAAAATTTCAAATGGATTTATCGAGTAGTTAAAATGTGAAAGCGTAACTAATAAACAAACAAATTTTAAAATAACACTAGTTAAGAAGTTTGGATCCCTTCCGGCTTCAATCGGATACAATTTTAGCAATTTAGCACTTATGAAATATTCAAAAAAAAGGAAACACATCTAGTAATACAGTTACTACAAAATTAATTCAAACACTAAGAAAAGTAAACAGGATTGACACCAAAGGAAATGACTTTTATTATCCTACAAAATTAATAAAGAATTTTGTCTTAAAAGGACAAGCAAGTTTAAGTTATTTTTAGAGTGAAGATTAATATAAACCTGTTTTAAAAATGCACATACACTCGATATTCACGGAATACCGTTCTTTGTCGCCTTGTAGCCTTCTTTAGCGTGATTGCTATATCTACATTTATTTACAAATATACTTCTCAACTTGTAACAACCATTGTTAATAGTTACAAAGATTTCTTCTCAGTTATAAAAACATGAAACGGCTTATATCAGAAGTAACCCCTATTGTTTTCATTTGATTTTAAAATATTTATATCCATTTACTGGCTATTAAACATTAAAATAACAATGAGATGACGATTCTGATAACAAGCTAATTGTTCCAAGTCATCGATGTTACAAGTACATCTAACCAGAGCTACTATTTATTTATTACTAGCTGGTGCCCGCGACTTAGTCCGCGTTGAAAAAGAAAATATATGAGTAATAACTGTACCCGTGCGCCGTACACCCCCATCTGTTAGATTTTTGTGGAACTACAGATAATAAAAACAAATTTGTCCGCGTTGAAAAAGAAAAAAAGTAGCCTATCCTGTGTCCCGTACGTCCAAATGTTTATCTACCAAGTTTCATGAAAATCAGTTAATTCGTTTAAGAGTTATGGAGGAACATACATACATACAGAAAAAAATTCTAAAAATCGTCAATTTAGTTTCAGTATCATGTATAGAGCCTATAAACACGATATCTCTGAAAACAAAGTAACTTACTCCATGACCGACCCTTACAGATTTATTGATTCTTGATTCTTGCATTAGTTTTATAGTTATAGAGCTTTTAAGGACTATTATAATAGTAATATAGGTAGGTATACTGGGCAGCCATTGACAACGCTTTTGATATTTGACATAAAATAACAAGAACAAAATATGTACTTATAAAATAACTGTTAGACGTGTGAAATCGCCTTTCGGTGAGTAAGTAAGTGTTGCCAGAGTCAATTTTCCTATCTCCTCCAAATCCGTTATTATCCTTATTCTACTAAGGTAAGAAACTCACTTGTAGCATCTTTGACGTTGCTCATATTATATATAGGCGACGATAGCAACTTGCCATTAAGTGGACTGTCAGCCTGTCTGTCTACCTTAATGACATGATATATAAATGCCAAATTATTGTTAAGGCATATAATCATACATGTTTTTTTATATGTTAAAGTCGACTGACAGACTGATTGACAGACAGGATGTTGGCCCACTTAATGGTAAGTAACATATAACACGTATAACACAAGTACGCCATACCAGTGTCGACCATAGTAAGATTAAGAATAAGGAATTAGGAAGGGATAAGTGAAATTGACTCTGGCAACCCTTACTAACTCACCGAAACTCAACAGCACAGATGCTGTTATTTCAAGGTGGTATTCTGTGAGAGGGTGGTGGTTACTGCCGCCAGTCAGGCTGCCCAAATGACTGCGAAACGCAATGTACCCTGCCACTACTATACTCGTATATTATTTAGTTTTGACTAAAATTCGAGTTACATAACAGCGTGTGAAACGACTGTTGAATAAAATATGTACTTTTTTGCTCATAATTATGCTAATTTTGTTACTAACGAAAGCTTTTTGTCTCCACAATATTTTTCTCACAAATGAACTAGACCTATTATCATGATATAATTACCTCAGTTGTCATAGAAAATTCGAATTTAATGTAACTTTAGAATGTCGTTTGTGAATTTTTAGCATAGTTTTTAGCACTAGCATAGCATACAATACCTACATCATTTTAGCATAGTATTTTAGCATAGTTAGCATACCATAGCATACCTACATCCAATTTGAAGAAGAATCACTGTGCTAATTTTCTAGTTATGTGGACATTAAACATATGGAAGTTAAAGTTAAAAGACCCAAAATTCTGGCTGCATTACCTACTTCTCTGAATTGGTATACTTATAGCCCAGTCATGAAGTAAATGTTATTAAGGAAATCCATTTCACTTATTTTATTTGATAAAACCATTCATTTCCTCATCTTCTAATTGAAATACCACTTTATTGGGAAATCACAATAACTATTCACTTCATATAATTTTTCATAGCTAATGACTAATTAATTTTATTTCCCGTTTCCCCATTCAAAGTAATGTGACATCACTTCGAATCATAAATTATTAAACAAGGAAGTTTTAGAAAAGGATGAAACTTTAGGTATATACGATTCACCTAACAAAAATTACTTTGTCTTTAACTTTACTATTGTTATTTTTTAATTGTAATTATTGCTACAAACTTGATGTAACAAAAGAGAAACAATTCAACACTTTACGATAATAACATGTAAGTATGGTGTATTCTTGTACCTACACTTTAAAGAAAAAAAAAGATCAATTATTTACTTAAAGAAAATTGTACAACCTACAAAGATTGTAGCACAAGAGGTAAATTATCGTATTAATAAAGGTACAGTCACATGTGTAGCGGGCGTTAAACGCTTGTAAATAAAAAGTAAGTATTTTGATACTTATCTCTGTCTCATAATGTAATTTTATTGTGATATTTATAGTAAAATTCGCATATTTATAACATTTATAACTGTGGCCCGCGGTTCCAAATGCTGTTTTATTTAAATTTCCATAGACATGTACATTTCGGATCCTCTCGTTTTTAGACTGCGTTCTACAAACAAATTCTTTGTGTTTATTACATTATAACCGATATTTTTAAACTATTTTAAAAATATAATTAGACGTAATATTATTCATGTAAAAATAATTATTAAATTATCTTATTTGTACTTTAATTCAGTTCTGATTCGTATAAAATAAATGTTCATTTAATAAGTAATTTAAAATAATATTAAACGAAGACATGTTTGTGTCCTTTTAACGTGTCTCTCGCCTTCACTTTGACCGTACCCTAATTGCCGTGAATCACAAAGGTCGCCCACCTTACAACATGTCCAAGGCCCGAAGCAATCAATGGAAGAATAAATAAAGAGCCACGATAATCGCATTTATCTTAAAAAGAAAACTTTTTTATATAGGTATTTAAAAAAAATAACAGAGGTTATAGCTACATTAGAAGAGAAGTTTGAAGTCGTTAAAATGATTTACAATTTATTGAGAGAAAAATGTCCGTTTTTCTCGCGTGGTTACGTCCGATTGAAAAGTGGAAAAAACCTATATCCTTTCGCTGTACTCATCATATATTTTATCATGTATTGTATCAGTTTTCATTATATATATTTTTTTGTGTTTATTACTATGACAACATTAACAGTCAGATTTATTATTGCACAAGCTAACCGACCCGGCTTCGCTGGGATGTCCATTTTTTTTCCAATTTTTCTCTTCATAAGAACCTTCCTCGGACTTCAACGAATATTTGAAAAAAATTGCTGGTACAGCTGTTCTCTGATTTTGCGATTCATTTTTAAGTACTTATAATTATGCTAGTAGATATATTGTAGATGTTAAGTGCAATATAAATAAATTATAAGAATATTGTTCTTATTACATTTTTTTTTATTTCATTAATTCGTAAAGAAAATGTCAAAGGATTTCATCGTGAAACAAATTAAATCGATTCAAAGAGTATGCGGTTGCGCAGCCTTGGATTTGTTATGCATGTACAATCTGACCATGAAGAGGACCGGAAAATAATGTACACTGCCGTGCATTTTTACACGGTCCACGTATAATAAATGTACTGTATTGAAAATGTATTTTGTAATTGTAAAACACAAAAATCATGTATAAATATTTAATAGTACATTATTTACACTCATCTGCTATAAGCTAATAATAAAAAGAGGTTAATAAATGTTTGTTTGTTTGTTCATATGAAAAGTTGAATCTTGGTTTTATTCGTTAACCTTTATCGTGTAAGTTATTGTGTAAGTGAACCTGTAACTTGCTTTGCTTGTGTTAATAGAAGGTGGTAGCAACATGTTTGCATATGGACCTTTACATAAAAAATATAGTTTTTTTTTATTATTAGGTTTTTTTTAAATATCTGCCTCCGCGCTATAGATACAGAGTTTATCAGTATAAAGGTGTAGAAACTTGCAAATAAACAGAATCTTTGCCAAACGAATTTTAGAACAAACTCCTTTCTAAGGTGTTTCCATCACTTCTGCAACGTCGCTACCCTCCCAATAGGATCCAAGCAGGGGAACCTGCGACTAACCTCTTTTGATTTAAAGTTTGGATTATAAATAATGAATAAATATTACTTACTTTCGTGGTATTCTTTAGCGTTAGCTTCGACGTTAGCGTCGAAGGATATTGATGGGTAAGGCCGTCAAATTGGCCTCATATAACATAAAAGTAACTTAAAAGTATATGTTACCGGGTAACTTAAAAGAAACATAAAAGTAACATAATAGGGAACATTCATTAGTTTTGCTATGCTATGCTATGCTACAGGAAAGGAAATTATTCCAGTTTTCCATAATTATTAGTAATCATATTAGATTTCATATAAGAAATAAATTGTTTATGCACCGCAATTTATTTAACGCTATCATTTCCCAATGTGTATTAGGCTTTACATCAATTTTATGTTACGAAATTTAAAAATGGTAACATAAGTAACATAAAAGTAACATAAAACCTAACCTCTTTTCAAAAGAACTTCAATTTACGGCAATATAATGAATAATTAACAACTTTCATAATTTAGAGCTGTAATTTAATAATTATATTTATTAAATATTCTGCCTAATAAACACTTACGTTAAAATCACCTAACACTTTTTTTTCGGCGAATTCGGGCCAAACTAACTGATGCGGCACCTCAATAATAGCCGACAAGTAATTTTACACACCATAACAAGTTAGATAGGTACCGGTGTTGCCAATTATTAAAAAAGGATTCTACTGCTCGATTGATTCGTAATAGACAAATTATGGTAACTTAAATCAGTAACATAAAAGCATAAAATACTGGGACATTTTTTTAATTATTATATTGATTAGTAAACTAATAAAGTAAATAAACATTGTCTAAACTAGGTGGTTCTTCAAAAAAAATATTTTAATGCTATTTGAATGAACCGAATTTTAAAATTAATACCAATTATGTTTGGGGTTATTTGGGACACTTTTATTTGTACTAGCAATTGTCTCGCAAGTGTGTGATCTCGCATAAAAAACTTTTTTTTAATGGAAAGCAATAGTTTTACAGACGTTCGCGTATTTAAAATACAAAATGATACTTTTTAAAAGGAAAACTGTAAAAGTTGGTAGTTTTAAATACTTATATGCCAAAAGTTTAAGTTTACTTATGTTACAGACCCAAAGTCATTTATCAATATACCATTTTTTGGCGGCCTCACCCTGATAGTCTATTTGAATATTGATTTGAAAACTTACTTTAATAAAACCATTAAACTATTTCGAAGATTTAAAAAAAAATCAATGGAACAAACGGTGTATATGAGATGTCCAACAAGGTGGTCCAACAGATAGGATGAAATATGCATCTCACGATTAGTAGACCTACTTGACAATTGTTGCTGTCTCTATCAATGATTCAGTTAACTTTACCCTCTGTATGAGACAGCTTTAGTTTTGTACATATTTGACATAGTTCGTTATATATTCAACTTAAGACTGATAAATTGTCCAAAATTTATCACCAAACTTCGCTTTATATGGAACCATACGCGCTCACGATACGTTTCCTGAATATTAATGATATAAATAAATTTATATTAAGGTTGTTGAGTGGTTATATATATTTATTGCTTTTAACGTTCGACAGACAGGATATCAGATCACTTGTTGCTAGGTTGCTACCGTTGCCTAAAAATACAAATAACAGGGTTCGATTCCCGGCAGGGACCACTTTGGAAATGAACTTTTCTAAGTTGGCACTGCTCTTGATTTCGAAAATAGTGGCGACAGTAACCAACCCAAACAGAAGACGTGAAATAATAGCATGTGTGCTGTTGTTTCGATGAATGAGTAAGAGATGCCATGCTAGAGCCCATTTTCCTGTCATTTATAGGCGACGGTAGCCATTTACCATCGAGTGGACCGTCAGCCCGTGTGTCGAGTTAACCATAAAAATAAAAATAAGGAATATATGCTAACAGGAGCTCTAGGATCTAAAACTAAAACAATTTAAAACTTCAGTAAAAATTACATATTATTTTAATATTTTCTTAAAAAGTTCTTAATATATATTTTTTATAATTCGTCGCCAAAGTTACGTTGTAATTACCAATCCCTGTAAATTAATAAGT
This sequence comes from Synanthedon andrenaeformis, assembly GCA_936446665.2. Taxonomy (NCBI): domain Eukaryota; kingdom Metazoa; phylum Arthropoda; class Insecta; order Lepidoptera; family Sesiidae; genus Synanthedon; species Synanthedon andrenaeformis. The sequence continues at coordinate 1,299,746 of OW387781.2, read as the reverse complement.
TATAACTTCTCCATTCATTGTGTAAATGACTAATTTAACAAACTTAATTTATATCTATTTGTAATAATTTATTAGTAGGTACTTATTAGCTAGGTGCCTATTTATATTAATTTCAAAAAGTCTCCCTCTGATTTACCAGCTGCGAGTTCTAGGAACATTTGCATTTTTCTCACCACAGGACTGACAGTTATTGTTTTATTTTTATGTGTCATGTACAGGCAGAGAGACAACTAATTAGGATTTATCCTATGTGTAATCCTTAAGGGATCACTGTGAGGTCATCGATCTTTCAAAAAGGTTTAGAGAAGAAGTAGGGTAAAAGGCACTTGTCAAGGTAAGGAAAGCTTTTGTGTCCTCTTCTGACACATATTACAATCACAATGTTTAGTAAGAATTGGTTAACACTAATAGGTATTTCTGTCTTGATTATTATACCAGACAGTTGTATTTTTAAAGGTCACCTTTATTTAAATAATTCATTTTTTCTTTTAAGTATATGTAAAGAAGTATGCAGCTCAATCAGACGTAAACGAGAAAAACCAATTTCAACGAACGTGCCTAATTCTTACCAATTTGTATCAATAAATTTCTACGCCCACATAATGCTAACGTCTTGTCTCGTTGTGTCTATAGTATTACCATGTATTAGTTATTTATATATACCAAAAAAAATTTAAAATGCATATCAATCAATACTCAATCAATACTAACAATAAATCTGTAAGTGTAGGTATGTATGTATGTATGTATGTATGTATGTATGTATGTATGTATGTATGTATGTATGTATGTATGTATGTATGTATGTATGTATGTATGTATGTGCGTGCGTGCGTGCGTGCGTGCGTGCGTGCGTGCGTGGGGCGGTCTGCTGTTTTATTAGTAGTAGGTACCTATAAATTGCGTTTATGTTTCTTCCAGTCGTTTATATAACTGTGGATGAAAACTTTTAATTGGCCTCTGTATAATTTTATATTTCGAGATTATCATTGAAGTTTGCACCTTAATTACCTTAACATGACCTAAAATACTTATAGACTACTTTTATTCTAATAATAACTAAAATCTTGTCAATATATGACGCAAGCAATTAAAGTTGCGGGCTACAGCAATTTTTTTTGTATATATATTTAAGTAATGCTAGTTCTTGACAAGATCACTCAGAAACTGTGTGCTTATCTTTCCCTTATCCGTATTATTTCTTATCTATGTTCAAGATCTCATCTTTACGAAAATATCAAGAGTAATCCGTCAGTAATCAACATAGTTACACAATCACTATGTAGGTTATTTATGAGTTATATATAGGTATAAGTTTATAAAATTTTGATAGTCATATATAAAATTATTTTTTTAAAAAATCAAAAATATACAACTTGAAAAAATATCAGACACCTTTGCCTGCCATGCTTAAAAATTCGATGAATAAGTTTATAAAATATTTTCAAAATTCAGCTTAAATGCTATTTAGGTATAAATACGTACAATTTTTTTGCAATCATCTTGAAAAAACTTTATACTCGTACTAACCCATTAACCGTCTTACGTGCAAAGAATTCAACAACATAACAACAATGAGGTTATAATAATAATAATAATAATAATAATAATAATTTATTTATTTGCTGAACATAGGTTACAATGGTTATCGTTACATTAACAATAGTGCTCACTACATTCCACCCTATAAGGGCATGCAAATATTTTAAAATGACTATATAAAGATAAAATTTATTTATATATTAAACTCATGATTAAACTAGTAAATTTTTCAAAATCTGCGATCCATAAATTCTTTGACGTCATAGAAGTTGTATGCTATAAGCCAAGTATATAATTTTCTCTTAAACTGCACCAAAGGTAAGGACTTTATATTAAGAGGAACCTTATTAAACAGCTTGACGCTCATATATAAGCAACTTTTCCTAAATTTAGCCAATTTGATTATCTCCTTCACTATCAGTCTATCCGGATATCTGTTGCTACATGAATTTTTTATAAATAAATATTTGTGTTTCTTGACGAATATACACATTTCGTAAATATATAATGCAGGCAAAGTCAATAACTTAAGCTCCCTGAATAAAGGCTTACACGAATCCCGTTGTGTCTTAAAAGTCATGGCTCTCAGGCATTTTTTCTGTGCAACAAAAGCTCTACGCAGGTGACTACTGTTGCCCCAAACAATTAAACCATAACGAAGAACAGAAACTATGTAAGCATGGTAAGTAGTAATAGCCGTCTCAAGGTTTGTAATTTTTCTTAGGCATTTTATGGCATACACAAATTTATTTACTCTTTCACAGACATAATCAATGTGAGATTTCCAGTTAAGTTGTTTGTCTATTATTACTCCTAAAAATTTTGTTTCATTTAATTCCTTAATTTTAGTGTTTTCATATTTAATATTAAGCTTTGCAGTTTTAATATTGTCAAATCTAATGAAATTAGTTTTTGTCAAGTTTATTTTCAATTTATTTTGGTCAAGCCATTCTATAGTAGATTTAATTGTTTCATTGATGTCACATTCATGATTCAAATCATTATTTTTAATGTCAGTACTTACAATAATAGATATGTCATCAGCGAAAAGAATACTTTTAAAATTAGTTATATTAGGTATGTCATTAACATAAATTAGAAATAATAATGGCCCGAGAATACTTCCTTGTGGCACACCAACTTTATTAACTTTGTATTCAGAAAAATAGTTAACAAGTTCTCTATTTCTATTAAGTCTTTTTATTTCAACTAGTTGTTTGCGATTAGTCAAATATGATCTTAGCCAATTAAGGGGAATTCCTCGAACGCCTATTCCCTCGAGTTTGTTGAGTAGGATTTCGTGATTTACGAAATCAAATGCCTTACTAAGGTCAAAAAATAGAACTGAAGTTCTATTTTTATTATTTATGCTACTTAATACTGATTTCATTAGTGTATAAATAGCTAAGGTTGTTGATTTATTGTTTTGAAATCCAAACTGTTCTGGGACTATTATATCATTTTTATCACAATAATCTGTTAGGCGTATTGTCATACATTTCTCAAAAATTTTGGCGAATATCGATATTAATGTAATCGGACGGTAATTATTTACCTCCTCTTTTTTACCTTTTTTAAAAATTGGTTTGACAACCGAAATCTTCAAGATTTCAGGAAACTTTCCTGTTGAGAAAGATAGATTTATAAGGTAAGTTAAGACTTGAGAAATGCTTTTAATGGAACGTTTAATAATGTCTGTACAAATTTCATCATGTCCCACTGCTTTTGTTTTATTAAGTGACATCACCACACCTCTCAACTCATATTCTGTCATATCCATTAAATACATTGAATTTAGTTTAGTGTGGCATGGTTTGATTTTTAAATACTTTAGGCCTGTATGCATATTAGTAAGATTAATAAAAAAGTCATTAAATTTATTTGCGATTTCTATTGGGCATGTCACGATCTTTTGGTTATCATTAATATTATTTATGTCAAAATCTTTACATTTCATATCTATTTCATCCTTTATAATAGTCCATGATGTCTTACATTTATTTTTACTCTTTTTTATAAGGTTGATATTATTAATTTTTTTAGAGATGTATATACTTTTCTTTAATATTTTTGAATACTTTGCATATGTATTTTTTGTATTTGTATCTTTATGTGTGTAGTATTTATGTCGTAGTAATCTTTTTGTTTTACAACTAATTCTTAAACCTTTGCTTATCCATTTCGCTTTCGTGAAGCTATTATTTATTTTAATTTTAACTATAGGGAAACATAATTTGTAGAAAAGGCAAAATAGATTATGAAATTTTGTAAATGCTGTATTTAGATCTGTCTCTTGCAAGATATCATTAAATGTTAAGCTACTGAGACAGCTATTGAATTTATCAACATTATCATTGTTATAATCCCTTTTATAAACAAAAAATGCTTCCGGCTTTCTCTTAATAGACTTTACAGGGACTTTCAATAACTGCGCGGTTTCGTGATCTGATAGTTGAAGTGGCAAGATGGCTGAAATTGCATTTTTGATATTACTCAATATATGGTCTATACACGAACTCTTTCTTGTGGCTGTTGTTATATGGAGAGTTAAATTGTAGTTTAATGCAATGTCGTTCATCAGTTTTGTGGTTTTATCAACTTTTAATGTATTAATATTAAAATCGCCTGCTAATACTATCTTCTTCTTGTAGCCAAATTTTATAATTAACTCGGCTAATAAATAATCTAGCTTATTCAGAAATATATTAGCGTCGCTTTTAGGAGTTCTATATAAACAAAGAATAATAATATTATTTCCTGGAATTTCTATTCCGCAGCATTCGAATTGTCTTTGTATAGCGTGATGATCTAAAATCGCAATTTTTTTATAGATAATATTTTTTTTCACTAAAATGCACGTACCTCCCCTCTGTTGATTTCTGCAGAAGGATGAAGCCAATATATACCCATTTATTTTTAAGTACCCTTCCGATCCTTTCTTTAAAAAAGTTTCCGATAAGCAAATTACATCAGGTTCATCATTTTTATGAACAACCTCAAGCAATGTCATTTCCAGAATCTCTTTTTTTGACAAAATACTGGCTATGTTCTGGTGTAGAATATTTATATATATCTGAGAATGGCCTTGTCGGTCCGTTTTAGGATCGAAAAAACAAACTTTTCTTTTTTTTTATCGGAAAATAGTAAGGTATAGTGCCTTTTCCTGTCAAAATTGAACCCTTAGTCGAGTTTATAAGCGTTTTCACACATGTGTTATTAATACCCACATTATGTTGATCGATTATCTGAGACTCACGTTTTTGCTTAATAAGTTGTGCATCATTCGAATTCCTAACCGAGGTAATGGTTCGAGATATAGAATGGAATAATGTTTCCATTCCATAACTGTTAATATTTCCCGTATTTTTGTCAAACATAGTATAGTCATAATTAAGATCCAGGTTAGAATCTACAAGGTAAGCATATTCATATTTCATAATATCACGGTATAATAAATCATTAAAACGCTCCACTCTCCAGTTGAATATGTTAGCGAAATTACTACAATTATATGTTGGTACACAAATAATAATATTTGTATTAGTAATTTGACTTAATATTTTTCGAATATATATTACTAGAGCATCATAATTACTGGATGCCTTAAAATCCTGATCTCCCAACATTATTATGCAATAATCATTCATAGTATAGTTTTTTACTTTGGTGTTTATATCCTTTAGCAGGTATTTTATCCCGCATCCTGAAATTCTATAGTGACAATAATTATAGTTAGATAACAGTTTTTCCATATTTGACAATATATCATTATGTCTATTTGAGCTAATTAGACATATATTTTTTTTATTACTAGCTTTGCGCGGTAGATAAATATTGTCACCTACTTCACTGCGTGTTAACTTGGAATCAACAGGTAAGGTATTTAGGTTCCTATCCCGCGATCGCAATTTAGAGTTTATTGGTTCCTTTAATTTTCGTTGAGATAAAGACAATTGTTCCTCCAGATCTTCGATGTACTGACTAAGGGACTTTATTTCTTCCTGAGATGCTCGCAATTCAGTTTCCAGCTCATCGATTCTTCCCTTTAGACTAGTAATTTCTGCCTTTCTTGATGAATTTGCGTTTGGAGTGTTATTTAAGGTTAGATTCATACCTATCCTCTGCCCCATAGCTCTTGGTGGTGTACGACAAAGCTGGGAAAGAGTTGCATTTTTGGTTTTATATTCTTCAACTTCTCGCTTCAGCCTAAGGTTTTCAATTAGTTGATTCTCAATTTCATTATCAGCGATCATTAGTTTAATCTCTACGTCAGCTAGCTTGGTTTTTAATTCTTGTAATTCGACATAAACAATTTTATTTCCTATATTTGGATAGCTTCTATTTAGGTTTATTGAAGTGTCTGTATGCGATGAATTATTATCCTCGTCGTCTTCTGTGTCTGATGATTGAATGGAATCTTCAGAGGAAAGAATATCAGCATTTTTCTTGCGCTTAGTCACATTATTCAAAGGAGTGTTCCATGATGTGGTTTTAAGATTAGATGTGCAAATTTTATCCTTTGATTTAGTTAAACATGGTTTACAATTCCAATTATCTTTTTCTTCTTTATTACATGCATAAAATGAGTTATATCTTTTTTGGGAAACTGTTGTGCATTTTATATGGAATACTTTATTACAGCTTACACATTTTAAGAATTCATTAGAAGCTACAACTTTATTGCACTTTGAATTTCCGCATCGAGGTGCCATAATTATCTGTTTATCTTATAATTTTATAATTGTATAGTAACTATAATGCTTGTTATGTCAATATATTGTAGTAAGTGAATGCAATTCATATATACATGTGCAATATTATTTGTTCTACTATTTCTTAAGAATACCCTCAGTAGTCGTTATTGTTGTTACATTATAACAACAATAAAATAAAAGTACAAGTTAACAACATAACAAACTGTTTCTACAAAAACATAAAAATATCATTTTCATTTAACTTAAATACCATTTTTTCAAAATTCAAAATATTTTATTTCAAAATTGGAACATAAAATGTCTCTTTTTGAATGTCTGAAACTACATGCATTTAATTATATTACTTAAAATTCTGAACGCTACATTTTAAAATAATAAAAGGAAGAGTTAGTCTGGCAAAAGTCTGGCATAAAGGGTTTGAGATCGGATGTATTCCCTGAAAGTTCAACTTAAATTTTAACGAGGTAAATTAATTGGAAAAATTATTCCACTTTTTTTAACTTTTTTAATTATCCGTGAAAGTTGAAATAGAATCGCCCGTTGCCTTGTCCATAACGAGTCATGTTTCCTTTGTAATACATTGCGGCTTAGAAGTGGAAGATGTAACATATTGCATCAAATTTCCCTAATAGGAATTTAAGTTGCTGTCAGGGAAATTCCTGTTAGGGAAAGTCTGTTATTAACTTTTTCATTTATTATGAGAAAGTATCCAATTTCCTTAGCAGCCTTATAATTTATAATTAAGTTCAGCAGTACAATCATATCAACCACCACTTCCCTCATTTCTTAGTATTGTTTGGTTTGTTTAGTGTTGTTTATGGACGACAGATTCACCTACCGTCAAGTTGTCATTAGATACATGTGTAGTAGTTGTTTCAAAAAGGCCAATAAAAGATACTATAACCTAGACACCTCCGAATCAGAATCCCTCCTGAGGTGTTTCCACCTAGCTACAATATGGGCTACTTCAAGCGAGCTGTAAACAAACTCCGACAGGGTAGGCAACGCACTAGCACTCCCCTTGGTTGTGTCCTTAGGCGACCGTAACCACCTACCATCAAGTCAGCCGCCAGCCTGTCTGCCACCTTTACATTATAAAAAAAAAATACCATTTTCAGTCAGAGAACACAAACTCGAAAAATGTGAACGAACACATAACGTTCTGATTTTGAAATGATAGCTATAAACACTTGTGGAGTGGTTTATCTTTTGTATGTTTTCATAATGCCAATTGTAATGCTAATCACGATGATGTTTTTCGTCAATGCCATGAAACTAATACAGGCTGTTTGTAGTCCCACTGTTTATTTCTGTTTTTTTTTTTTTTTTTTGTTCTATGTTCGGTCGGCTACATAGCCTTGATAAAATCAGAAACCTTTTTGCAGTTGTAGGAAGCATTCTTTTGAATGACGCCATACATATCGTTATATAACTCATATTCATTTTATACAAGTTGCGTATGGTGCCATCTTTTGAAACGATTCACATTTTGATCTGCATTCATGAGACACTTCGTAAATTTATTCAAGTGTTCTTTTATTTGCATCTTACTGCTTTCGGTAACTTGTCTTTTAACAGTATATTTATAACAAGTTTAGCATCTGAAAATATTTCTCTATTACTTACAGAATTATACAGAATACAAAATTATCAAAGGGTTGCCTCCTCTTACTGTGTGTTTAAAAAATAACGCAATAATTGATAAATTAATAAATATCCTTCCCATTTGGCTTTTATTAAAATAAAAACAGTGATTTGCCATACTTATTTTATATAGAACAGTCGTTAGAAACTGTTGGGCTGCCTGTCTGGCGGCAGTAACCACCCAATTACAAGTCAAGTCTTCTGTAAAGAGGTGGTTACTCCAATTAAATGGTAAACATTCAGTTTATAATGACTTCAGAAACCGAGACACACAAAGATAGTGAACTATATATCTCAAACAAAGATTATGCCCCCTCCGATGTCGTTTTTATGAACTTCTAAATATTGGAAGTCCCACTAACCGCCACCATAAAAGCTACCTAACATACCACCTAACATCCGTATAACATTACCATAAGATTTGTGTAAATATATTAACATAACTCTCGTCGGGAAAATCCTTGTAGAATATTTTTACTGTGTTAGCAACGGTTTGCTGCTATGTGAACATAATAAAATAAAGTTTAATAAAATAATTTCTCCGAAACACATTTTCGGAGAAATCATGAATCAACAATATTTTTATATGAAATTCCTCTTCAGAAACGTCTAATGTTATGATGTATGTTACATCATCATAACATTAGACGTTTAAAATTGTTATATTTATTTCTTATGTTGTAATGGTCCCTTTGATGGTAGATGGCTACCGTTACTAAAAAATACAAACAAAGCCAAGAATAATAATCCTGACATAAAAAAAAATTAGGTCGTTGTCAGAGATCACCGTGAAATAATAATAACGAGCACTTTCTGCACTAGGTCTGCAGTCTTTCTTCTTCTGCAGTTTTTTTTATAAAACATAAAAAGAACAGAAAAAAAATATCAATTAACTTACGATATATTTCAATCCCTAATAGTTTTTCTAATTCGGATTATCAATACATAACATAATCTAACAAAAAAAGATATTTTTTTTGTTTTTTTTAGTAGCTATTGACGAGTTTTTCTTCCACCTTCCAAATGAATTCGAGCAATGGAAAACACTAGTACAGATTAAATCTTCTTTTCTGGTTGTCACAACTGGCAGTGACTATGTAAAAACATGTCATTTCTAATAAGTTGTATTTAAAACAATTTGTGAGGGTATTCTTTAAAACTGATCATCTTGTTGAACTCACTATTATGAGCATACTGTAGTTGCATAGAAGCAGTCTGTCATTATCTGTCAGTGATTTCTTACTTGAGTAGTTTACTTTGAGTTGTCTATTTGTAAAGACGAGTTATCAATGATAAGAGATGTCTCGTGCGATAAAAATTGTGCTAAATAATATTAGAGACACATTATCTTAATTATGGTGAGATTTTTATGTAATAAAAATGGAACTATTATTAACCTACTTAACTGGTAATTAAATATATTAAATATTGAAGTTCTAAACCAACTAATAGATTTTGATACGGTTTTCACTTATCCACTTATGTCTACCAGTATTTTTGCACATATTTTCACTGTTTGAACATTCAAAAAATATTATATCTACATACGCATTCCACATATCGGTAGGTACATATTCATACATATTGGTACATTCCTATATTAATGATTAGACTAAATTGTTTTTTATTGTTATCTGATTCCATTTTTTTAGACTTTAAACTTTCCAACAAGTTCACAAAATTTTCCATTTTTTTTTTTGAATTAATCAAATTGATCAAATGTGAAAAACTGCGTGATTATTATGATTATAAATTATTTATAAAATTATTTTGTATTTTAAACCGTCTCTTTTTGTTGTAGTCTTAGGAAACTGATTTATGGCCCTTACTGCAGATATGAATGTGTCGTCAGAACGTGTTGTCTAAATTAGGTCGTTCAGCAAACGGGAACGTTTTTGTATCTCCATTCTCTGTAGGTATATGTAGCTTTACGCGTATATGTCTGTCTGTTTATTTTAATCTGTTAATTTAACTACCAAAAACAATCAGTATGTCTGCCGATCTTTATAGGTATACATACTATCTGGTGCTCGCCACTTCGTCCGTGTTGAAAAATAAAAAATATATAAGCAATATAACGCCACCTGCTATCCACCTGCTTGTTATTCCCAGCCCTGTAATTTATCTAGATTTATCGATAAACTTGAATTAAATCCTATCTTAATTTAGACATCTAGTTTCAATAACCTCAAACCCTAACCCAAAGCCTTATTTAGCATAACCCCAAAACCTAAATTGCTTCTAGAAACCTTTGTAATTAATATAAGTAATACTGTTTCAATTAATTTAATCCAAAAGCCTACTATTGGTTCTATATATAGAAGTAATATTTATAGAAGCTATCGAAAGCTTATATAATAATTTTAATAAAATTACTTTACGAGTCTTTTCGTTATTTCCATAAAAGTACGGTCAAATAATGAGGTTGAAATATTTCTCTAATATTTATTTATTTGTTCTCTTATTTCCATATAATTATGGAAATAAGAGAATAAATTATATAATAACCTAACTACCATTAATTACATCTTTTGTAATTAATTATTGATAACTTCTACCATTGCTTTTAATTTGACTTTTTTTTTTAAATGTGTGTAGTTTTTTTTTATATAATAATAAAACAGGTTTCATTGTATTTTCTCCAAATATTACAATGATCCATGATAGATACATTATTTGTGAAATATTTTTTTAAATTTTAAGAAATTTGTATTTTATTTTAATTTAATTCTAAGACTTCGAAATACGCGTTGGTAACAGATAATAAGTATATAGGCATGTCCCTCGCCTAGAATTTAAAGTAAAGATAAATTAAAGTAAAGTAAAGTGAAGATTAAGTAAAGATAAGTAAAGACATGCAATAAATGCATGTCAAACGATTTAACTGCAGCAAGAACTCAAGCGTTCATCGCACACTTTGAACGACAAAAGTTCAAAGTAAGGAAGGGAAATTTCCGAACTTGAATTTCTACGAATTCTGGTCACGTATTGAGACCTCACTTTACATTTGAAAAGTATCAACTTAAATTGAGTCTTCAAGGACGTTGGGTAAAAATAAAAAAAATATAGAATGATTGCTTTCGTGTTTTGTGAATAGAAAACTTTATTTTTTTATGTAAAATACCATTCAGATATGCTTATGGATCATAATGCTAATGCAAGTACGCTAATAGAATAACAGATAAGGGGAAAGTGAGCATTCATTAGTCGTTTAAACAGCACTATTTCGAGGTAGTCTTTATAGACTATTTATAGTCAAGAGGGCTGCCTAAGTCTCTCGTCTAAATGTGTATTGAAATTTAATAACATCTGTAATAATATTATAAATATGTAAAGTTTGTATGTAGGAGCATAGCTTCAAAACTATGTACTCATCCGAGTTAAAAAAATTCTTAATAAAAAAGAATAGACCAATTTGTCCAACAGTTCTCGAGTTTTGCGCTTAGCAACATTATTTATCGCTATATATTTTTATTTATATTCAACACTAATAATAAATCTGTAAGTATAGGTATTGTATGTATGTATGTATGTTCCTCCATAACTCTGAAACGAATTAACTGATTTTCATGAAACTTGGTAGATAATCATTTGGACATACGGGACACAGGATAGGCTACTTAAAATTTTTCAACGCGGACGAAGTCGTGGGCACCAGCTAGTAATACAATAAAAATGAATATAGATGTCTATAGATAGACAACATATATAGATAGATGTACGTAGATGTGTATACCCTTACAATTTAATCAGTCACTCGAATGTTACAATAAACCATTATCCTTTGTAGTCCATCTATTCATGAAGTTTCTTAATAAAGTATCCTTTAAATGGAGTTTGAATTTTGATGGACGAATGGATCCATTAAGTATTGTAATCGATACGTTGGTCCTCTAGTCACTAGGCTGAATTTAAATCCTAAGTTTAAATCAAGTTAATAAAGTATTTTTGAAAATATATATTTAAATTATAATTATAATTGAACTGTATAGGTATGTATGTTTTTCTAAGATGTTCTCAGTAGCAAATACAACTTTTTTATTTGATTTATAAAACTTTGTAATAATAATGAAACTAATGAAAATAATTTATAAACTCAACTACACGCTCACCTTTTAAATGTGGTTATAGAGATCTAGAACGTTTAGAATTTATGTTAAAATTTATTGCCATAATAAAGTTTGTTCAAGGTATAAGATTAAAAATTATGATCAGTCCATAAATAAATTCTCATAGCGAAACTATTAAGTTTATACAGATACAAGTAAGTAAAATGGAAAAAAAAATACATACAGTAAAAGAAAGGAAAAATTATCTACTTAAGGAACCAAATTTAGAAAATAGGTCTTTTTTTTATTAAATTGTTAAAGTGCTTATAAGTGAACAAATAGAGATATGCGCCATAAGTTATTTTGTTCTATTTTTTTTTTATTACAATGTTTACTATTGACCACTTGAGTTTGTCATTTAAAATGTTATTTATATTTGTTTTTCTTTAATTGCAGACAAACAATACATAGGTGGCAATGAGCAGGTGAAAATAATAACACAAGTATTGAAGGAAACATCTGCTGTCGCCAGAAGTAGGATACCGTGATGGCCAAGGAGAATCCAGCTGTTCCTCAGCTTCAAATCGTCACAGATAATTACAGTTCAAAGTAAGTACTTATTATTTTTTATCATTTTGGCGTTTCTGTTAATAATGTAAATAAAAGACTGCATTCGAGCTGGCGGTATTTTTTTACACATTCCACACTAAGCAACTTAATGCTTGCTTGTATTATGGATACCAGACAGCTGATATAATACATATAATACTTTTTTTTTGTAAATACATACATATTATAAATACAAACATCCATAAAACAGGTTCAAAGGTAAATGTTAACACATAAACATTTGCCCCTAGCGGGATTCGAACCCGCGACCGTTTGGTTAACAGCTAGGGTTACTAGCCACTAGACCAAACGTGTCGTCAAATTTGATGGTAGGTAGCAAAAGTAATCTGCTATGGATGTACCCCGAGCTGGATAGCCATGGCGGGGCATCGATGTCGTGTCTACGGCCGCCCTAGGAAGTTCTTGGGTTAAGCCGGTAGGAGTCCTGCATACCCTATCACTCCCCAACTTTAAAAAAGGGATGTAGGTGAAAGAATGAAAGAATGAAGCAAGTTGCGAGCCAGTTGGATGCAAATAAATGCACCTGCAAATACATGCAAATGAATGGACCCATGGCCCATGGATATTTTAATCCAAAAAGCAGTCGGCAATAACTTTCATACTATACGTTGTTCATACTATTCATTTTGCAGAATTATACATTTTATTACTGTTACTTTCACGTTGGTAAAATTATGTAACCACGAATTCGCAACATCCTTATCTCAACCGTATCGAGATATGCCTTATATTAAAAAATAAAGATACCTTTTAAAAACTTTTGTAAACTAGATTAAGTATATTGTTGGTTTTAATAATTATATGAAATACTAATGATGCGACTACGCACTTCTCATCATAAAGAACCTTCCCCGGAAAATGCTCGTCAAAGTCGGCAACACATATTATTTACTGGAAATACTTTTAAGGTTTAATTTTATTTCAAAATTAATTTTAGCCAATGGCTAAGTACACGATACGAGTATGTGGTTACGTCTAGATTACATAGCAAATTTTTATTTGCGGTTAAAGCGATAGTCTATTTCAGAAACCGCTTTGTAAAACCACAGTGCCTGGATCGACACTATTATCTACACATTGCGTCACTTGAAGAAAGTTAAAGGTAGCTTTTAAACGCAATTTCATCTTCTTGTGCATAGGATATGCTTCTTTTGTTACTTATTAGCATACTATCATAACAAAAGAACTCTTTTATGCTTCTCATTCTTATCATCAGGGTTCTAGCTCCAAACTATATTTTTGACCAAATGATAGAATTGTCAAAATCTATAAAAATAATTACATTAGTAAAATTTTATAACTAAATTTTACATAAAATACCTTATCGAAAATATATGGATATCTATATAAATAATTGTAAAGGGCGGGTCGCTAATTTTTTTTGCTAACTATAAAAATATTATTTTTTTGATTTTTGATAAAATTTAAAGGAACTTTTAAGATTTTTTTAGCAAGAAAACAAATTACGATGTTAAATTATTACGACGATATTACTTTTACATGGACCGGTTTGACTGCGGTAAGGTTCAAAGTATTAGATTGGCAATTTTCGTTCAAATAAAGCGTTTTAATTATTTCTTTCCCCAGTCCAAGTAAAATGCTTTCCCATAATTTTGTTTCTCCAAACAATAATTTGAAGGCAAGGTAACGAATTCCTTTGAAATGAAAAAAAAAAAACATTTTTCATGCCTGGCATCGCATGTTACTCCCTTGTTTGCACTATTCAAACTTTTATAGGTACTAGACCAATGTTAGTATGCATAATGTTAATCCTATATTAACCTGAAAAAATTGGGGCTGTATCTCGAGAGGAAATTCAAGGAACTCGAATATGTTCCGCTAATATTTTATTGAATGAAACCGTCATTTAAAACGAACAACTACGCGGGTTTGTTTCCGGTTTTGAACACTTTAAAAATAGCTTTCCGAACCCGTGGTAGATTCATTTGCCTTTATTCCGTTTGACGACCAATAAATAACTACTTGTAAAAAGTTGTTAAAAGTTCTAAAAAGTCAAATGAAAGTTTAAAACTGTCCTAAAACCGGTTAAAATTGGTCTTTAAAACCGGTTTAAATTGCTAGGTTTAATATCGTAATGTTTGGTAAATATAAAAAAAGTATTATTAATAAATACAAATATTTATTAAGTGTGTGATTTTATCAAATATTTATCAAATAGTGGTAATTTTTATTTGTTGTAAATTTTAACTAAATATCGTGAATTTCAATATTGGCATATGACTAAAGAAATTTCATAGTAATAAAGTCAGTATTGTATTTTTATGAGCTTATTGTACAATAAAAATCTATATTCTGCGCATTATATGAAGTAGAACGAAAGATAATATCTTATCTCTTATACAATAAAAGCAATATGAAATTCGCGAGTAGTGGACCATAAAAATGTGGTTGTTAAGATTTATTTCTTTAAGATTTTTGAGATATATTTTACATTGGATACCAAGTACTCAGACCCAATTTAATAAATTTGTTTGTAAAAATGACCTTTGAAATTTTATTACCACTTAAATCGTTTACTTTTGTATCTCTAAAAAACTGTAAATATGTACTTATAAGTTATAATTGATAAATAAACTTTTTTTTGGTATGTTAAACTATAAACCTTTATGGTAAAAGGTCGGAAGACAATCTGGCGGTTCACTTAATAAAAGGCTATAGACAACCTTTAAAGCACTAGGAAATATGCGATTTTTGATCGCTTCAGTTTTATTGTGTTAACCTTTAGGTTTATAAAATAATAACCAAGTCAGTGAAGGGAAGTGAGTTCCGGTAAAATTTATACATTTATTGAAAACAAACAGCACTTGAACTGTTTTTTTACGGTGGCCTAATTGTGAAAAAAAGCCACTGAAAAAAACATTTTGGAAATCATGCTTAGGAAATCATCCCGTCAAATTATTTTTGCAGAATTTTTCGTTTTATGTGGACAGCGATATTTATTGTCATATGTTGATGTATTGAATTTTGTATGTACACTATTACGTTGGCTATCCATAATATAAATAAATAAATAAATAAATAAATTAATTAATTAATAAGACGCTCTAAAAGATACATTTAATATATTTTACAGCGTCTTAAGTACCTCGTTATATGCAAACAATTCCTCTTGCCAAAAGTTTGTGATTATTTTATGAGTTTTTATTTATTACTAGCGGTCCGCTCCCGGCTTCGCCCGAGGTGCATTTTTTTTAACGTAAAAACCTTCCCTGATTATCCCTCTGTCCATGAGTGAAGACAGAATTAAAATCGGTCCACCCGTTCTCGAGTTTTGCGCTTAGCAATACATTTAGCGGCCCGCTCCCGGCTTCGTCCGAGATGTATTTTTTCTAAAATAAAGGTAGCCTAAGTTACTCCTTATTACATCAGCTACCTGCCAATAAAAGTCCCGTCAAAATCGGTCCAGCTATTTCAGAGATTAGCCGGAACAAACAGACAGACAGACAAAAATTGTAAAAAATGTTATTTTGGTGTATGTACCGCAATTTACATAAACAAAAAGTAGCCTATGTTACTCCTGACGACCCCCTCTTCATGTCTGCAAAGTTTCATCGAAATCGCTTCAGCCGTTTCTGAGATTACCCCGAACAGACAGACAGACAGACAGACAGACAGACAGACAGACAGACAGACAGACAGACAGACAGACAGACAGACAGACAGACAGACAGACAGACAGACAGACAGACAGACAGACAGACAGACAGACAGACAGACAGACAGACAGACAGACAGACAGACAGACAGACAGACAACAATTCTAAAAAAAGTTATTTACGTTTTAACAGCATGCGAATGACTCTCTAAGTTTAGTTTGAGGCAGTTTTTCGCAAATCACAGACAGACACTCTGATTTTATTTATATAGATATATAAACTAGTGGCCATCTCCCGGCTTCGCCCGGGGTGCTTTTTTGCAATCCAGCCGATAAATTACTTTAAACCGCCATGTGTGAGAACCTTATAGAACTGTATTGAATAAGTATCTACAGATGGCGCTATGTTAATAGTATTATATAATTTAAAAAAATAATAATAAACAAAATGAGATATAAACTATCCTATCTTTTAAGTTGGACCAAATAACAGATACTTATGAAGTTTGATCAAAGTCGGTTCAGTAGTTTCAGAGTTTATCGCGAACATACATCGTGACACGAGATTTTTATATATATAGATTTCACCCCAAGCGAAGCCTAGCTTGACTAGCAGGGTCGCTAGTTGTTTATAAAAACGAAACATACATTAACTGAATCCAAAATTATTTAGATGTGGAGTGAAGTAAACATTATTAGTTCGTGTCTTATTTTACTTAAAAATGTTCACAGAGTAATACAAATTCTAATCTTATATATATTGCTGTTCGTTTGTCTCGCTAAAACTCGAGAACGGCTGGACCGTTTTAATTCTGTCTTCACTTATTAGAGAGATAATCAGGGTAGGTTTGTACGCAAAAAAAAAATTGGTCGCCGGGCGAAGCCGGGAGCGATCACTAGTATGAAAATAAATTGATTCAGAATGACCTCATAGAACGTGATTGCTTACTACTGAATTAAAACAAATTGTGTCACGTTTGCACAAGACCTTATTAATATAAATTCAAATACAATTTAATATCGCAAGAGTGCATGGCGTAGTGATACACAAATAGGTCTCGCAATAAAATAGGAGGCTATATTACCTACTATTGATTCTATGCGACTTGAGTGAAAACACCTACTAATAATTTATCTTTCAGTATTCTTAATTAATATAATAAAATCTCTAACGAAACCAATTCGTTCGGTAAAGCTAAAGAGATGACATTTTTTATCTAAAGGTCGGCAGACAGGCTCACTCACCGAAACACATGCTGTTAATATTACGTCGGTCTTCTGTAAGGAGATGGTTACTGCCGCCAGACGAGTTACCCAAATGACTGCGAAACGCAATATGCCCTGTCAATAATTTCCAGATTCAGACCAGAGCCAACTTTGAAAAGTTCATTTCCAAAGTTGACCATGCCAGGAATCGAACCCGGAACCCCTGAGAGAGACCGTTAAGGCAAGACTCCTAATAGTCCGGGAGGCACCAATCCTGAAAGCCCCGTGATTACGGATACTAAATTTTTAATAAAAAATAAAAGTTAACACTTAGACGAACAAAATTTGCTTGGTCGGCGTGGATTTAATTGGCCGGAAATATTTTAAATAAATTATATATTATTAAATTTCTATTATTTTTTTCTGTCATCACGGATTTTTATCAATCTCATGTAGAATTTTGTGCGAAATAATGTTCATCAAGAAAAAATCCGGCCGACCAATGATTTTTAGCTGGAAAGGTCACGCATACCTATTAGAATGGTGTGATAGGGGGTAAAATTTATCCATTATCACGGATACTTTTTTTTTTTTTTTTCATTTCACGCGTTTCAATGTTACATTCATAATTATCTTGGTATGCGTGCTTGCAAACTGCCGAAAGTATCGTGCATACCAGATTTTATTGTGTGGGTGAGGATTATACTGTCATAGATTTTACTTACTTGATAACATTTCTTTTGGAGTCTTTTTTCTATCACACCATTCAAATAGGTATGCGTGACCTTTCCGGCTAAAAATCATTGGTCGGCCGGATTTTTTCTTGATGAACATTATTTCGCACAACATTCTACATGAGATTGATCAAAATCCGTGATGACAGAAAAAAATTATAGAAATTTAATAATATATAATTTATTTAAAATATTTCCGGCCAACCAAATCCACGCCGACCAAGCAAATCTTGTTCGTCTAAGTGTTAACTTTTATTTTTTATTAAAAATTTTAGTATCCGTATCACGGGGATTTCAGGATTGGTGCCTCCCCGCCTATAAGCACTCATTCAATGTGCGAAGAATATATAAAATCACAAAGGATTACGTTTTTCACACTAACAGTTATATCTATTAAAACGTAATACGCCTGAAAGCGATCTAATTAGATGACGCAATGAAAAACACATATTTCATCAGGACAGATGTGTCAATGTTTCCATTGGGGTTAAATCGACAATTCATTTATTTGATTCTCACACTGATGGACGACAACCGATGTCAACTCTGCGTAGCATTGTATCAATCATAATAGTATATCTAGCATTTACTACCTATCGTGTCGACAGAAGCCCAATGGCTGCAGCAACTTCCACTTGCAAAGGAAGAAAACTTATAATAGTGACATACTTTTCGTAAGTAAAAGTCGGTGTCATAAATTCGGTTTTTATAGGGAACGGTAAATATCTCTACATAGTATAATTTGAAGTCGCTTTCCGCGTCTTTCTGCATGCGCTAACTTCTTTTAAACCACATATATTTTTAGATGAGAGGAGGAAAATCTTCAAAAAGACACCGGTCAGTGACCGATAGTGTGAGGGTCTTTACTCAGTAAAAAACTCCCGTTTCTAGTACCTAGTATCACTATGGCCACTAATTCATCTAACCACGGTTAGATTAGATCTAACTGATGATTTTCACCATCTGTTACACGTAGACTGGCTATTTCACAGCTTCTTATTCAAAAAAAAAACATGTGGTAGACGTTGAAATTTTATGACTTTTTTTTAATAATTATCTATTGGAAAACATAGTATTTTCATTGACATTTTGAACTACTTATGTAAAATAAAAGTTCTATGTATTTTGACTTTTTAAGACAGTGGATTTATTAATCTATACTTCATTTTCAGAGTTGAACTTGCATATAATGGCTCGAGAGAAGATCTGGAGCCGTACATACCGGCTAACCACAGGCCTTTGGAATCGAACACGTCGTAAGTACATTTTGTATTAAAATACGCCAGGCAGGTGGTTCACTCGATGAAAGATGGCTACCATTAAGATACACCAGGAGGACACAGGATCGTGCCTAATTAGAGAAACCTGGAATTTGTTTTACCAAATCTTGACACAGATCAATCCACTGTCGTGTTAGGAGTAATGTTCCATTACTCTTGTGTTATTATTCTTGTCTTAAGAAGAGTTAGGAGATTCAACGAATTATTGTACAGTTTCACTATAGGCAGATCCGTGTGGTTATAAATACCTACAAATACTCAAAAACCAAAGTGTGTGGTGGGTATGAATAAGTATTGTTAAGTAATTTAAGTATTGTTTTTTAATATGTTCATGAGATATAATATGCCAAGTTTACCACTACGAATAAATAAATAACGTTTCTTTCAAGGCACTGAGGCATATTTTTAACATTTTAAACTAGAGTGAACTATTGAGAAATTACATAATGTGGACTTTTTCATTTTAAAATAAACTTTTACTGCTTTGTAATTTTCAGGAGTTCCGGTGCTCTTGCTCATTTACTGAAAGCATCGCTTGGATCGGGTATACTGGCTATGCCTCTTGCATTCAAAAATGCTGGACTATTAGTTGGCTCAATAGGCACAGTTGTAATTGGATTTATCTGTGCACACGCAATTCATATTTTAGTAAGTATTAAAATATATACAACACGTGTAAATTAATTATTTAAACCGTACATTTAAAACCCAAACCTTAACAAGATTACTTAAGCACAAAGAGATGAGTTCACATTTATTAAAAATGTAAGAAATAAAGCACGATCTCGTTTGCCGCCGCGACCTAGTGTATATATCTTATCTATATATGTATATCTTCATCTATAATATACATATCAACCAATATTACAGGAACACATCCTCAGAGTTTGTTGGCAGACTCGCAGATGAGAATAGAAATATATAAATAGCTGATACTCAAATGAGTTTAAACTAACATAGACATAACAATTGGTTAAACTAACTCATACGTAATACTGATGTATAGTTAGAAAGTAAATGCCACTTCATAAACTCACACTAAACTTGTTTACACACTTCTCACACATTTTTTTATTATTTTTGCGTGTAATTATCCATTGTGTAATAAGAACACCGCTTTCTATTTTAACTTTGACATTATAAATTACATTTAAAAACGAGTACGGAAATAAATTACGAAACCACTAACACGGCTACATTCTAATTTGATATTACATAAAATATATATCCGTTCGTAAAGAAATTTTAGGTACTACACTCAAAATTACTCAAAATGCCTCAAAATACTCAACAATGTTGTCCGGGGTAACTATTTGCCACAAATTCAAATGTATATTATTTCTTAACCACGTGACCTGATTTTTTTTCTTATTTTTTCTAAAGCTTTCATAACTTAGCCTATCGCCCAGTGCCCGCTTGGCGTTGATTTCTGGAACAGCCTGTATATCTATATTATACTCTAAGAAATTTTAATTACGTTACAGGTGCGAACATCACAACAGCTCTGCGTTGAAGTGAAGAAGCCGTCATTAGGATACGCTGACACTTGTGATTTAGTATTTCAAAATGGACCCAAAAATTTAAGAAAATATGCTCCATTTATTAGGTGAGATCTTAATTTTCTTGTAAATTTGAACTTTGTAAATTTGAATAAAGGTCGCTATCACTAAAACTATTCATTCGTCTTAAAATTACATAAAATTCCACATGAGCAAAGCTGCGAACAAAAAACTAGTTTATATATGTATTTTGTATGTTAAAGACGACGTTATACTTTTCAGGTCATTTGTTGCATAATATTAAAACAATTAGTTTGAATTAGAATTAATTGTTAAATTTAATTTTCTATGTAGGTAACTGAACTTGCAAATTAATTTCTTTCATGTGAATAATTGTAGAATTCACAATAATAATAATAATAATATCGTACATCTGAAATGTAATGATAGGACGATATAAACGCTTTATTCTATAAGTGCCTTCATTTCATATCTTGTAAACTTGTGAGGATTCCATCAGAATTCTAAGCAAGCAATATTCGACCGTATTATCTAGCATATAAGGTTCAAAATTACACTACACTTCGTCAGCCATCGTCACATGCAATTCTATTTGTAAGAAACATGTCAAGTAGAAGTATTGTACGAAGCTTATTGGATTTTTAAGGGAGTTAGCTGACTGGGCGTTAGCTGTGACACATTTGGGTGCTTGCTGTGTGTATGTCGTCATTGTGGGTGAATCCTTTAAACAAGTAAGTTTTTAGGTATTAATACGGAGTCTTTCGAAAAAAATTCCAAATAAGTACTTAGTTGTTTTTTGTTTTAATAATTATTATAAAGAGTGGCAGCCAGGCTGACAATCCACTTATTTTTTTATTTATGTATTTATTTATTTATTTATTTATTTTACAACAAAAGTTATCTTAATAATATTTACATTGTCCCATAAAACTGAAAAGAAGTTTGTCTACTGGATGAAATTAAACTTTAAGTTATTTATTTATTTTTACCTTTGTACCTGTGTCATAGATGTTTGTATTTATAATATGTATGTATATACAAAATAAAGTAATCTATGTATTATATCAATCCATAATACAAGCATTAAGTTGCTTAGTGTGGAACTAGATGGTGCTGTGTGGAATGTGTGAAGATATTATTATATATTATTATTAAGAACGTATGGCAATCGCTTTTTTTATAATTTTGTCAACATAATAATTATATATACCATAGGAACAACTAATTTTGGCGAGGACACTGTCCTTGTATAGTGTGTATTCATCACCTTAGCCCGTTGACCCGTAGCTCTTATCAGATCGTCTATTCACTTCAGTAATCAATATTTTTCTTCGTTGTTAGTAATGACTGATAATTATAGACACCAAATTCTTTCGAATAGGAAACTTTATTCTTGTTAAGTAAACGTTAAACTAATTAATCAATACTAATAATAAATCTATAAGGGTCGGTCATGGAGTAAGTTACTTTGTTTTCAGAGATATCGTGTTTATAGGCTCTATACATGATATTGAAACTAAATTGACGATTTTTAGAATTTTTTTCTGTATGTATGTTCGTCCATAACTCTGAAACGAATTAACTGATTTTCATGAAACTTGGTAGATAAACATTTGGACGTACGGGACACAGGATAGGCTACTTAATATTTTTCAAAGCGGACGAAGTCGTGGGCACCAGATAGTGTTTACAATAAAATTCTTTAGATTTCAGACGAATATGGTGGTCCGGCGTGGTCTCTGACGATATTCTGCGCCCTCAATCTGGTCATACTTATTCCGCTGACGCAAATAACGAAGCTCAAGTATTTGGTGCCTTTCTCAGCTATCGCCAACTTCGTTTGGTTCGGCTCCATTTGCATATCGATTTACTACTGCTTAAGAGATCCACCGTCGCCGTCCGAAAGGAACCTGGCGACTTCTATCACAGGACTGCCGACTTTCATAAGGTAAGCACTCACTTTTTTTATATATATGAAAGTCAAGAAAATTGCCTAGCAGTTGGGATGTTCATATTAACTCTTAGATTTTTCATAACGCTTTTGCAGAGATTCAGTCGATACTGTCGTGTCGATGATAGTGGTGCTCTGAATAATCTATTTGAAAAATTTCGTATAGAGGTTTCGAGTGATGTCAAATATTATTGTATAAACAGGATTTTAACCAAATATTTTAATGTTGAAAATATTTAAAATAGTACTTTTGTGTTTTGCAAAAATACTTAGTTCATTTCCAAAATTAGCGTTGCCGGGAATCGAACCTGGGACCCCTGAGGCAGAATGTTAAAGCAAGCACCTTAACCACTCGACCAAGACACTGTCTATGTAATAATATTCAATTTTCAGTACGAGTCTGTTCGCAATGGAAGGTATTGGAGTTGTGATGCATGTGGAAAACGAGATGGTGAAGCCACATCAGTTCCTTGGCTGTCCCGGAGTACTGAACATAGCCATGACTCTGGTAGTTATCCTGTACGGGTTCGTCGGTTTCTCTGGCTATTTGAAATTCGGGGAAGGGGTGCGAGGCAGTTTGACTTTAAATCTGCCGCAGGACGAAATGTAAGTGAGAAAAAATGTTAAAAAAAAAAATATATATATATATATAACTGAAAAATTGTGACTATTTTTTGACAATATTTATCTTAATTACCTAGCTCATAATATTCAATATTATATATATGGTTAAATAGATAAAGTCAAAACAGTGTAGTATCTTCTCATTTAAACTATATCTATACTAATATTATAAAGATAGAAGATTTGTATTTTTGTGTGTTTATAATAAACAAAACTCAAAAACTAGTGGATTAATTTAAAAAAAAATTATTTCACCTATAGACAGCTACATTATCAGGGAGTAACGTAGGCTATATTTTATAAAGTTAAGCGGACGAAGTCGCGTGCAATAGCTAGTTCATTATAAAAATCATTCAATATCATCAATACCGTCAGTTTTCTCGGCTAATCTACAAAGACTTCAATTCCCTGCTTATATTCAAAAGTGCCACCAATCAAAATTACACTTTTTTACAGGAGAGCTAATACATAATACATAATAATACATAATCGAAAAATATTAAATTATTTTTTGTCTATTTTTTTCTTATTAGTTATATATCAAATATATGCGTATTATATACATCGTTAGAAGCGTATTTTTAAGTAGCATTAAATGTTTTAAGTACTTTTATAATATACTGAATACTAGAGGAAATGTAAGCATATAAGTTACTTTTGAATATAAATAAAAATATCAATATATACTAAATATGGAATAAAACAACCATAAGTCTTTATGCAACATACAATATGGAGGATTTTGATTTTATTTTTGCAATAAAAACATTTTTGGATTTTTTTAAAATTTGTGCTACTTTTGAATTTAAGCAGGACAATTATTGTCCTTTTAATTATTTAATATTTTGTTCGCTGTAACTTAACATTTTAAAATATTATATAAACACACTGTTTATAGTAGATTAAATTTAACATAAAAACTTAAAAACTAATTAATTATTTTCAAAAAAATACCTCAATTTTTTTTGACAAACAAACAATCCTTGTGATTTGTCTCAGTTTGGCGCAGTCTGCGAAGCTACTGGTTGCATGTGTGATGCTGCTTTCGACTGCACTCATATTTTACGTGCCCGTTGACGTCGCTTGGCGTCGACTGCAACGCCACGTACCCGCCCGCAGACATTCGCTCGCAATGGCTGCACTCAGATTCATCGGAATAATACTCACGGGTAAAACTAATTCGTAATTATTGTGCGATTTTTAAATAACTAACTTACACCGCCATCTGTTGGGAACTTGTGGAACTTTACACACTTTGTTGTTTAAAAAAAGAAACATGTAATTTGAAATATAATCTAAATAAAAACTATTTATGCTATCTTTTAAGTTGGACCAAATTATAGATAGTTACGAAATTTGATCAAAATCGGTTCAGTAGTTTCGGAGTTTATCAAATCAAATCAAATCAAAATATTTATTTATCAATTAGGTTTCTCACGAAACTCTTATGATCGTTATTGTAAATTTAAATCTACCAGGGTTTCGGAAAAAAAGCCAAGATGACGATCCTTTCTTTTTGTCATCTTTAAAATATAAAAATTACAATTAAGTACACTTAATACAAACATAAAGTTCATATACAATACTAAGCAAAACATAGTATGAACTCCGGATCCAAGCTCTAAATCCAGGCTTCATTGTCACTTAAATAATCAGTGACCTTATAGTAGCCTTTCGAGAGGAGTTTGGCTTTAATGACACCTTTAAATTTATTTATAGATAAGGCTCTTATCATCTCAGGTAGTTTATTATAAAACCGTATACATTGACCCATAAAAGAATTACTTATCTTGTGGAGTCGCGTCTTATGTAAATCTAAATTATTTTTGAACCTAGTATTTATATTGTGTACATCACATTTTTTATTAAACTGACTAATATTTTTATGCCCGTAAATTAATTATCCCGAACATAGACATCGTGACATGAGATTTTTATATAATACATACTTTTACAATATGTAAACCGTAACCTATAATTCCGTAGAATAGCATATATGCGCAAACATGAAATTGAAGTGTGAAAAATTTGTCTTCTTCTCGGATGCAATAATTCTTTATCTCCTGTCTATAATTAGTATAACATAGACTATGTATTTAAGACAGTACTCTGTAATCCATTTTGGCAATGTACCTACATACCTACTTATCTCGTGCTTGATCAATAAGGTCAGGTTCTTACTAATACGGTGTTATAAGTATAATGCAGTTGAAAATTATACACTGTCATAAATCAAGCAATAATAAGGTCTTACAAAGGAACTCATTTTTTTTTTACAGTCGGCATTGCATGTGCCATTCCGAGGTTGGAGCTAATCATGGAGCTGGTGGGGGCAGTGTGCCTCTCGGTCCTCGGTCTACTTCTCCCCGCAGTCGTGGAGACTGTCTGGCTTTGGGGCAAAAACCTGGGCCCGTGCCACTACATCCTAGGAAAGAATGTCCTAATTAGTGTATTCTCTCTAGTGGCTATGGTGTCAGGCGTCGCCTACTCCATTATATCTATTTTGAAAAATTTGTGAATATTGAATTTTATTTAATAATGTTTGTATATAATGTGCCAGTAATAATAGTTGTAATAGTACGTAACATGTGATATGTGATGATAAGCTTATTAATTGTCACGAATTAATAATACCCAAGTGTTTAACTGAACCTTTACTGAAATATTTAAGCCGACTCCTCAAATTTATGTAACTGTTAATAAATACAAAATAATATTATGTATTTGAATAATAACTAACTTTTGGATACTAAGCACAATATTGACTTAGACATTCAGGAAAAAAATCTAACAAATTAAGACTTATTACCGTCAAACGGGGTTACTTTGACTTCTAAGGGAACATTGACAGATTTTGGGGGTAAATTGACAATCAATGGGTTAAAACAGGTCTGTTGGTATCTTTATAAAGACTCAGAAGCGCGGGAAGTCCCGGCAAATCCACTGTGTTGCCATAAAGATGTGGCGGGGGGAAGGGTACGAAAAAAAATCCTAATTAAAAAATGTTGATTATTTTGGTCTTTTTTATTCAATTTTCATAAAATTTTCACTCAAAATGATGAATATTGCTTCTTATTTTTGTGGAAAGCTTTTTAATGTAAGCTTTTAAGCGATTACTTCGACTTTCTGTGCATTTAAATGCTATGTCAAAATAGCCCCTCACTATGGGTAACTTTGACACCTACAAAAAACAATAGAAGAATTCTTTTTTTTTCCATTTGAGCATTGGACTGTATAGCCAAATTACTAATGGTACTATAGAGATAAAAATATATAAAATATCGCAGAAACGCGTCATAGGAACAAAAAAATACCTCAAAACCCTGTCAAATTAACCCCGTTTTGACGGTACTTATTCAAAAATAATTTTAAAAATATTATCTGATATAGTTTTTTTAATTATTTTTTAATAATGTTTCATAAGCTAATAATGACATTTAATTTATTTAACACAAATGTTGGAACAACATAAACTAATCTTAATTTTTTAATTTATTTATGAATAAATTAAAAATGAATGACAGTAATACGAGTATATTTCATTATCACAGAACTAAGTTTAACTCAGTTAAGTAACTAAGTATGACTAAGTTTACATAAGTTTATAATGTATTTGTACCTTGGATTAGGATTAGGATAGGTAAGATAAAAGATATTTTTTTAAATGCCTTAAAACTTTATAATATATATAATTAAATAATTTTATATAGTGATAATACTGTATCAGAAAATTGTCATTAATAATTTATTAACTTATAATTTTGTAGAAGATAGTTAAAAGATATATAGTGGAAATTTTCAGGGTTAAACATTGTGCGAAAAATATTAAACTCAGCCTAAATAATTATTCTGTTGTAAGTGGAAAAGTATATGAAATTTATGAAATTTTATTACATATTTATTTGTACAAAAATTGTTTTAAATTATGTACACATAAAGCAACTTTAATTTTAATTTATATTTAAGAGATATAATTAATTTAAAAAAAAAAAGAAAAGAATAATAAAATAATATATTTAAGTACTTAAATTTAGTTTTATTTTTTCTCTGATATTAATTACTTCTCCTTTAATTAACCTATAATTTTTCATAACATATACATATATACATATATTGAGATAAACGTTTTCATTTATTGCTACTTCAATTTGTCTTAATATATATTGTTTATCTAATCAAAAGGGCTGAACCATCAATGTACCTACTACAACTATGGATTTCGCACGCTATACAAAACACTACGAACTTTAATGGAACATTTAAAAGTAACATGAGTAGAGCATGAAAATTTAAATAAAATGTGACTTTTCGTCAACACATTAGAGTTTAAAATCAATAGTAGAACCAACTTAGTTGTCCCTACCTTTTACCATTGTCGCGCGAAGGCAAGACTGCCATGAAGACGTACTTTTTGACATTTGTGACGCAAATTCCATAGTTGTAGTACTTCGATGGGCTGAACAATTTAAAAACTAGTTACTATGTATAGAAATTTTTAAAAACATAATTACTATATCCAACAGGACGCTGCTTAAATTCAAAAGTGTCACAAATCAAAAAATCCAAAAATGTTTTTATTGCAAAAACACAATCACAATCTTTCATATTGTATGTTGCAAAAAGACATGGTTGTTTTATTCCATATTTAGTATATTTTGATCATTTTTTTTATATTCAAAAGTAACTTATATGCTTATATTTAGTGTTCAGTTTATTATAAAAGTACTTAAAACATTTAATGCTACTTAAAAATACGCTTTTAACTATGTATACTTAATATGCATATATTTGATATAGGGTGAATGTGGGTGAGACGCCGCGTGAGGTGAGATGCCGCACTACGTATATCTCGGCTCCGACGCGTAACTAAGCGAACGACTATAGTACATTCCTACGACCTCTCCCCGCCAAGCGATGCTCGCCAGCATCCGTGCGGCTACCGTTGAGAGTGGGCTTGTAGCGCTTTTTCAAATTTTTTTGCACCCGGAATATTACGTAAAAATTTATGACGCAGTAGCTTTTTCAATAAAAGTATATATGAGAACCCATACTGGATAAGGTAAGCTTTAGTTTTATATAGAAATATAGTTTCCTGTGTACATATTTAGATACTATTTTGTAATGTTTTTGCATTTTAAGTTTTTATTAGAGGATGCGGCGTCTATCCCACAATAATGGGAGAGATGCCGCATTTTATTTTGTAGTGGTTTATTTCTCGATGTTTACAACTGTTTTTTTATTTTTCAGAATGCCTCGTAAATACATTAGAAAAGGAAATGTGAGTAGAGCAGAGTGGAGTGAAGAGAATCTGAGAAAAGCTGTGGAAGAAGTGACTTCGGGTAAAATATCCAAACGTAAAGCTGAAAAATTATACAAAGTCCCTGCTAGAACAATTTCTAGGCGGATTGTATCTGGAAAGATGACAAAAACTGGGCTTGGACCCCAAGCCATAGGGCATAGGCTAAAATAGGCCAAAATAGGGCCATAGGGCATCTCTCCTACATACCGCGGCAACTCTCCCACAAGGTGTGGGAGAGACGCCTCTTTGCAATACTTTAAATTGGATTTTTTTTCTTGTTCTAATAATGAGAACTTGTATGTTGTTTTTTCGTCATTTTAATAATAAATAATGATTATTTTATGTAAAATATTTTAATTTAAATAATCCTGTGTTTTTATATTTTTGGAAGGTTTTAACCAAAATGTGCGGCAACTATCCCACATTCACTATATATGCAATAAGAAAAAAATAGACAAAAATAATTTAATTTTTTTCGATTAGCTTTCCTGTAAAAAAGTGTAAGTTTGATTTGTGGTACTTTTGAATTTAAGCAGCGAGGAGTTCGAATATCGTATCACCAAGTAGAAAGCTTTCACACGAACGTACAAGCATAGCATGCAAAACACAGCCTAGGAAGCCAATGGAGTGTAAGCGAGAGAAATACGTGCCCTATTTTTCGTGACGTGAAAACGAAAGCGATATGTCTATTTGATTTATATCCTCCGGAGAGGTAACCGCTTTGGGTCATGCAATATTTCAATCTCTACCCTCTATATTAAATCGAAACACATTGCGACTAACTGACCCGATTACTTAGTCATCTATTTAAAAAAACTGTCGGCTAGAAGAGGATAGCTTTGTTTAAGACTAGAACAGAATACGGCTTGAGTCAGCTAGTGGCAGCTACTGAAATACAAATTCACAATTATTTATTCATACTCAAATTCACATGTGCCAAATTAACTGGTATAAATAATAGGGATGTCAGTCCGGATGTTGGATTTATGGTCAGCCATTTCGGGCTTAGTATTTTTTTTTTGAGAAATTTGATAAGTTATAGAAAAATACTAAGTATCGTTCATTATTACCACTCCTTGAAAACATCTAACAGAAAACAGTTTGGAAATATTCCTTTTTTTGTGGAAACGGCATGTAACTAAAGTGATAAACGGTGCCGATTTAATAATAGGTACTATCATGCGGCTTTTACTAAAGCGAAAATCTGATTATAAATGGCGCATGACTAGATCTATCTCGGATCCATTAATTACCGGACACCCGTAGACTTGTAATCAAGTAGTGATAGGTTAAAAAATACATATATCCGCATCTGTATAAATTACAGATAGTGTGACTTCACTTATTTCAAGGTTTCTCTTAACAGTTAACTGCACATTCGGTGTTCACTGGACTCTGAGAATAATTACAAATGATGACAATCGTTTTCAATTTTATTTAGAAAAATTAAATTAATTTTTTTATCGTTTTTTTTTTAGGTTAATGTCGGCAGAGGACTGACGGTCCACTTGATGGTAGAAGTGGCTACCCTCGCCTTAACACAAGCAACGCCACAACGGCTCTGATTGGAAAGGGCTCTGACATTCCTAACACACTTACCGAAACTCAACAGCACACGTTCTATTATTTTACGGTGGTCTTTTGTATAATGACTAATGACCTAAATTGTAGAGCATAAAAAAGCAATAAAAAAATATATCATCAAAATTTTCGTATCATGGAGGAAAGACGAGTTATCGCAAAAAAATAAAAATTTACCCCTTTTTCAAGATGGCGGCGAAAGCTTCATAGGAAATCTTGGTCGAAAATTTGAAGTTAAGCTTTTCTGAGCCCCCCCAACACAATATCCAAAAATCAGCTTTTTATGTTCACTTTGATTTCTTTGTCTATTTTTCGGATATAATGACTGGACTATGTAAGGGAGTGTTTACTGCCACCAGATGGGCTGCCCAAATAACTGTGAAACGCAGTGTGCCATCCCACTAAGTGTTAATAAAAGAAACTTAATTAGCATGCAATATTAATTACATTTTAACACTTCTCCCATGACGAAAATGTTTTATCAGCCTGCAACATTGCCGTTATTACTTACAAATATAATATTACATTTGTCCGTGGGTTTTGCACTTATTGTTAATATTTCTTTTAATATAACTATAATATAATATATCAATTGCTAATATTGTTTCTTTTTTTTTTAATTTATAGGGTCCAGAATACTCCATAAAGCATTAAAACGTGCAAGTCTTGAAAGTCGCTTACAATATGTTAAGTATACAAACAAAACATTTAAAATAATAAAAAAAAAAAATATATATATATATTATAAAAAATTTTAGTCACGTAACTTTTATGACGAACAAATTTTAAAGGAACTTGAAATTTTTCCTTCTTCAAAGATTAAAATTATTCGTAATGATGTGACATAATATTTAAGTGCCCTTGAAATCTTGAGTGAGGCTCTCCATACATCCTGTGCAGATAAGCAATTAGCGTGGGTAATAGCTGTAAACATTGCGATGAGATTCTATTTTACCACATGTTTAAATATCTATAGGAACAACGATTTATATTTCGCAGATTGGTAAAAAAGAAGTATATTTGCCTAATTAAGATGTAGGTATATTTATATCTTTTTAAATAAGATTATTTTTGTTATAATCAATACAAATAATAAATCTGTAAGGGTCGGTCATGGAGCAAGTTACTTTGTTTTCAGAGATATCGTGTTTATAGGCTCTATACATGATACTGAAAATAAATTGACGATTTTTAGAATTTTTTTCTGTATGTATGTATGTATGTATGTATGTTCCTCCATAACTCTGAAACTATATAACTGATTTTCATGAAACTTGGTAGATAAACATTTGGACGTACGGGACACAGGATAGGCTACTTAATATTTTTCAACGTGGACGAAGTCGTGGGCACCAGCTAGTAACTCATAAACTTGATGTGGTTCTCTTGCTGTTGATAAACAAAACGGCTCTACATAAACATTAAACATTTAGGTATACATGTAAGTATAGTATGTAAGTATAGTATATATTTATTTTTCCATCATTGATACATTAAAAAGGAAATAACAGTCGATTATATAGACAACCGGTTACACTATTTAAATTAGACCTTCTTTATTTATTACCTAAATAACTATTATGATTTGATATTATCTTTTTTATCATCAGTGACATCAGGTACCTATTGAAATGAAAACGGAAATAAATCATTAAGAAGTACAATAAGATAACATTGATTACGAGTTATTTTTATGGTATTATTTTCATACAGGTTAAATTTGGGAGAATTCAAACATTTTTGGGTCCTGTGTTTTAGTGTCCTAAACACAGAATTTTGTCCTTATAATAAACTCCGGAAAATGAAATTTCGCACACTGGTAGTTTGATCCAATTTGAGAGATGGGATCTCAATTATAATGACTATTTTTTTCTTTATAGGACAAAGGACAAACTAAAGGATTGACACGTTTGGTCTAGTGAATAGTAATCCTAGCTGTTAACCAAACGGTCGCGGGTTCGAATCCCGCTAGGGGTAAATGTTTATGTGTAAACATTTACCTTTGTACGTCACGAATAGGTTCGTCACCTTAAAGTCGACATTTGCTTGCACAAGGGAAATTATCAAAGCAAAACAGAATATCGACTTTACGTTTGCAATAGGCTAGTTGACTGATAAATCAACTATTATAATATATTATGTAGATAGTGAATAACACATAACACTATATACTCACAAGGAGGTGAATAATGTTTTGTCATTGGGAAAACTTAGAAAACTACGAAATGTCAATCAATTATGGTATTAAATTATTGACGTGTTATGTCCATCTTTTTTAACCGCTTCTATATCTATATATACAGGATGTGGCCTGTAATAAGAGCAATAAATTAAAATATAGACCCTTTAACGAATCAATAATTAATTCCATTTGGTTTCAATTTTTTAAAATCAAAAACAAATTTACTGTTATTTTCTAACAAAATTAATCTAGCCAGCAATGTACTACTACAGACATAATGTCTGTAGTATAGTCTGACATAGTCTGAGATCGTTCTCGCCCCAGTCAGTACCCTGTACCAAGACATCTAACGACAATTTAGTGATCATGAAATTCATTGATTATGTATTGTAACTGGATTGCTATATCTCTGTGTATATGCACTTTGGAGCATTATGATTTAGTTAAAGTAACTGCGTATACTCTATAGAATCATCATTAAAATTTATTGCTCTTATTACAGGCCACATCCTGTATATATATATCAATGAACACTTAACGCTTAAAAATAAGAAAATTTTTCGGGATGCACGAGAGGTGGCAAAAAACAACGGTTACAGATTTGTTTGGGTCAAAAACGGCACCATTTTGGTACGTAAAAATGAAACTTCTCCTGTCTTTGCCGTCAAGTGCACTAAAGATTTGCTTAAGATTAAGGTGGATACAGATAAATCATAAGAAATTGACCCTCTGTCACCATAAATTCATAAATAGCATTTTCATAATATTATATACTTTTTGTCTATTCTTGTACTTTTATCACTCTATGGATTTGCACTTGTATTCTCTTATTATTAGTAAGTCGTATGATACAACTACCCTACAATTTTTTTATAAGTCTATAATATTTAAATGCATTTGCGTTTATTTATACTTAAAAAATATTCTCTTTTTCTATTTACCCGCTAATATTAATTTCTTACTACGACTACTTTATTGTGTGAGCATTGCAGTCATGAGCAATTTGGTGGTATGGGATGTTCTTTATCAATTTAGGGGCGTGATTGTTGTTGAATTTGTAATTAGTTATAAAAATTTTAAAAGTATATATTGTAACATTTTTCTTATTTTACATTTATGTTCGCTGCACATATATTATTATTATAATTTCCTAATTCTTTTAATAATGCGCATTTACTTGTCACGGTATAATGGGGGATAAAAAACTTTCTTTTTACTATCAGAACTGTCGGGGTCTTCGAACTAAATTAAATACTATATACATGAATATATTGTCCGAATGTTATGATATTATTTTGTTAACCGAGACTTGGCTGGTACCTACTATTTCCAATGAAGAATTTATAGACTCGCGGTACGTGGTGTTTCGATGTGACCGGGACCGTATCGCTAGTGAAAAGCGTGATGGAGGTGGCACGCTGATAGCGGTACGTCGTGAATTACAAGCTACTCGCAGATCACTTATGTCGCCATCTCATCTATCATCCCTGCCTAGTAGTATAGACTATGTCATGATTCAGTACCCGTCTAACATAATGAATAAATACCATACGATTATAGCTGTCTACATACCACCAAATCAACAATCATTAGTTTATGAGAATTTTTTCGATACTATTATGCATTCACTTTTGAGTAGTGATATAGACAAGTTCTGCTTGGTGGGAGACTTTAACATACCGAACCTAAAATGGAATAGTGCTATTGTCGGAACAGAACCGGTTCTTACCAGTAATAGTACTTCTGTAGAAAATTACTTAATTAACATGTTATCTGCAATTAATGGTGTCCAATATAATCATATTGCTAATTGTCATAATAACATACTTGACTTGTTTATATCCAATACGGACTGCTGCAGTGTTGATTACCCGTCTTTCGGTTTGGTACAACCAGATAATCATCATCCGCCCATCTTAGCACTGGCTAATCTTAATGTTTCTTATAAGACTATGCTGCGTAACAATATTCCTAGATATAGGTTTATTGAAGGCAACTATAATATCATTAACGAAGAGCTGCGTCATATCAACTGGCATACACTTTTGAGTCCTCTGTCCGCTATTCAGGGTGTTGATGCTTTTTACGAAAATGTTTACGAAATCATTAAGAAATACATTCCTGCTCGGCCTACTAAAAGTTCTAACTATCCTATCTGGTTCCCCCGTCCATTAATACACATACATAAAAATAAAAAACGTGCGTGGGATAAGTGGAAAAAGTTTGGCAACATAAGTAGCTATGAAGAGTTCTCTCTTTACCGACATAGATTTAAAAAACTTAGCAAAATTTATTTTAATCAATACATTGAAGGTATAGAGACCTCATTGAAAAAAGATATTAAAGTATTCTGGTCATATTTGAATAGTCGCAAAGACAAGACTGGTATACCCAATTCTATGTTTTTCGGTCAACACAAATCAGATAATGTCGAAGGGATATGTAATATGTTTTCCAATTACTTTTCTTCTGTTTATGAACCTGCTATTATTTCTTGTGACGATAGGGACACCTGTGAATTGGAAGGTTCTGGCAGCGAAGTTTTATCAGACATAGACTTGGATGTTAATAGTGTATATATAGCACTAAGATCTCTAGACGTGGGGAAAGGGGCAGGTCCTGACGGTATTCCACCATTCTTTCTCAAGAGTACTTGCACTATTCTCTCCGCATCAATTGCAATTCTTTTTAATAAATGTCTCAGCGAAGGTGTTCTTCCACACATATGGAAGACTGCCAATATAACACCCGTTCATAAAAGTGGTAGCAGGAATAATATTGAAAACTACAGGCCTATCTCTTTACTGTCTACTCTGTCTAAGGTTCTCGAAAGATTAGTTCATAATAAAGTTTATCCTACACTGCACCGCCTCATTATACCAGAGCAACATGGTTTTGTTAGGAAACGTTCAACATTAACTAATTTAGTAGTTTATACCAATTTCTTATTTGAAAATTTAGATGATAGAACACAAGTTGACGTAGTATATACAGACTTTTGTAAGGCCTTCGATAAAGTGGACCATAACTTATTACTCAAGAAAATTGAGTTTAATGGGATTAAGGGAAATTTGTTAAGATGGTTCTCGGCATATGTTTTGAACAGGATGCAAAGAGTTGTGGTGCACGGTTATACCTCTGAAACTATAACAGTGAGTTCTGGCGTTGCGCAAGGTTCCATTTTAGGGCCCTTATTGTTTGTCATATATATCAATGATATTGCCAATTGTTTTAAGCATTGCCGTTTTTTACTATACGCCGATGATTTGAAAGTCTATAAAAGGATAACAGCCTTAGATGATTGCATTAAGTTACAAGAGGATCTTGATCGTTTTAGTAGATACTGTACTGTGAATAGACTGTATTTAAGTTTATCCAAATGTAAAGCTATAACTTTTACTAGGAAAATAAATATAGTTAATTATCATTATAATCTGTGTCATACTATACTGGAAAAGGTACCGGTTATAAGAGATCTGGGGGTTTTTCTTGACTCTAAACTAATTTTGAATCAACATATTCAACATATCTGTAACAGGGCGTTTCAGTTCTATGGTCTTGTTATAAGAACTTGTTCAAATTTTAAACGTCCAGATACTTATCTGTATCTGTATAAGACTTTGGTTCGGTCACAACTTGAGTATGCCTCGATAGTTTGGAATCCCTTTTATGATAAGTATTGCCAACAGATTGAATTAGTGCAGCGTAAATTCCTTAAAACACTTAATTATAAGTGCTTCCACTCAAGGTTGTCATATGTTGATGCATTGGAGAAATATTCCCTGCCAAGTTTAGAACAACGACGATTGCTCCTGGATGCTATGTTCCTGTACAATATTTGTCATAACCACTATGACTGTGTTTGCCTCGTGAATAACATTGTATATCGATTACCAAGCAGTTCCCAGCGTATACGAGATTCTCATACGCATAAACTATTTATGCCGAAGTTCTGTAAAACTAACGCTGGCGAACGTGCACCTTTATACCGTGTTATGCATAGGTACAATTGTCTGTTTACGGGTGTTGATCTATTTTCTGTTAGATCACGGGAATATAAAAATGAAATTGCTAAATTAATTTAATTTTATGGTGTTGTTTTTTCTTTTCTTGTTTTTGTTTTATTTTTTTGTATATTCTTTTTTAGTATGTCTTTCTCTGTATAAAATTAGTGTAGCAATTTGAGGAAAATGTTGTTGATTGTACTGTTACCTTTATTTTTGCATGTTTCTTTTTTCATATTTATTATACACAGTGTAATTGTTTGTTTTCCCAAATAAAATAAAATAAAATAAAATATTATATAATAAAGTCGTGTCTGTCTGTTTCTCTGCTAACCACTAAATTAAGCAACTGAACGACATCGACGAAGTTGTATTTAAGTAACTTCTATCCTTTTAATATTCGTGTAGATTTTCATTCAATGTTATCCGAAAATAGCCTAAATTTCTAAATTTAAATCCGAAGTTTTTGAAAAACAAAAATAATTTAAAAAACTGGTTCATAAAAACATAGACATTTAACTAATTACCAACACCGATTCCGATTTCACGTATCAGATTTTTTATAAAGTCCCACGGGCCTTTATTATTGTTTTTTTTAATGAAAATGACAATAAATCGACAATTTTCATTTGTATATTGCCTTAAAAATTATATTTAATGCAAAAGTCAAGTTCGTTCATTAAAATAAAGAGCACGCAATAATAAAAAAATAATTTCGACGTTCAATTTAACTGCATTAGAATGACTATTTAGAACAGGGTGTGTCTTCAGCGGAAGCGATGCGTATTAAATGATAATATTTATTGTTTAACTCTACTTAACTTGAGATTAACTCGAATGTAATTTTAATATATTTTCTTTTCGTAATTAATAAATCCTTAGCTCGGGTGAAATATTTTTATATGAATGTGAGGCGGACAGAATGAGAGCGCATTAGATAAGGTGTCGATATTATCATATATCTACGCATCACCTGGAGGATAGTTGAGTCGCCGATAATAAAGCAAAAAATATAACTTGATATAAAGTAAATAGAGGGCAGTGGAATTGCCTCTGGCAGACTTACAATGCGTTCAACGGTAGTTAAAAGCAACACAAGACTGGTAAAAATATCCAGCCGACCCAGATAGAACCAGACAGGGGAATATTTATTCCCCTGTGGCATAGCTTTTCATTACCCAAATTTATGGCCGAATATCGCAACTAAACTTTATCGCGCAACTAATTTTTTTGTGCACACGAGGCAAACATGCAGTAAACCTCTAGGTATATCAATTTCCTCTCCGCACACAAACGAACCACACCTTTACGTAAGTACTGCGAGTAATTATGCTTGACATTGGCGTGACGATGGTATATTTGTGATCATCATTCAGTCCACTTCAATATCACCCGATATCCGGTACTAACTGACAAGTGCGTTTTAAATATACTTAAATAAAAATAGTGCGATTATGTAATATACAGTTAAGTTGTTTTACAATCAGCAAATAAATTAGCTAAGTTCCAATTTCGGAACTAAGTACTCCATTTAACACCTTTTTTTAATACAACTTAATTCTCTTTGTAGCAAATTCATATAAATTTTTTTTTTTTAAATTCGTTCATATCATTGGAATTCATTTGAGTCACGTGTGTAATATTGAAACGTGTACAATTTTCAATATACATACACATATTTACTTTAATTAATTAAATATTATTCTTTATTAACTTTCGAGTTATAGTATGGAATTTGATACAATTGAAAAAAATCTTCATAATATACAAAAAGATTAAATTATTCAATAAGGCAGACAAACACTTAGAAGATATTGCATTAGTAATTTTTCTTTTTTATAAACGTTGCTTTTTATAAAGGTTTTTATTTATAAAAACGTTTTGAAATTTCGATTCCAAAGCTGCAAACATTTTACAATATTTCCATAACACAATATTTACACAGTAGTTACATCTATATAAATAAAATCGGAGTGTCTGTCTGTGATTTGCGAAAAACTGCCTCAAACTAAGCTTAGAGAGTCATTCGCATGCTGTTAAAACGTAAATAACTTTTTAAGAATTTTTGTCTGTCTGTCTGTCTGTCTGTCTGTCCGGTGTAATCTCAGAAACGGCTGAAGCGATTTTGATGAAACTTTGCAGACATGAAGAGGGGGTCGTCAGGAGTAACATAGGCTACTTTTTGTTTATGTAAATTGCCGTACA
The DNA here is from genome assembly GCA_936446665.2 of Synanthedon andrenaeformis. Taxonomy (NCBI): domain Eukaryota; kingdom Metazoa; phylum Arthropoda; class Insecta; order Lepidoptera; family Sesiidae; genus Synanthedon; species Synanthedon andrenaeformis. Next base: position 1,260,964 of record OW387781.2, on the reverse strand, counting down.
TACACCAAAATAACATTTTTTACAATTTTTGTCTGTCTGTCTGTTTGTTCCGGCTAATCTCTGAAATAGCTAGACCGATTTTGACGGGACTTTTATTGGCAGGTAGCTGATGTAATAAGGAGTAACTTAGGCTACGTTTATTTTAGAAAAAATACACCCCGGACGAAGCCGGGAGCGGGCCGCTAAATGTATTGCTAAGCGCAAAACTCGAGAACGGGTGGACCGATTTTAATTCTGTCTTGACTCATGGACAGAGGGATAATCAGGTAAGGTTTTTACGTTAAAAAAAATGCACCTCGGGCGAAGCCGGGAGCGGACCGCTAGTATTTATATATTATAATTGGTCACGAATAACTTACAACAAATTTATTACTATATTTATTTTAATAAACGCATCCCATGCATATATATGAAACATATTTATCATTGTAATTATTCAAATTTTATTGTTTTTACATTTGTGTGGCGTTGTAATAACAAGAATACCTAACTGCTTGCAATATTATGTTATTGTATTGCATAAGTATGTTTGTCTCCTTTCCTTAAAAATATTTTTTCATTTTAAACTAGTTTATGTGCAGCAAAAATTTAAGAATGTAACTAAGTATACTGGATAAAGTATGTGTTTGTATAAACAATAAATAAATAAATAAATAAATATCTTCACACATTCCACACAACACCATCTAGTTCCACACTAAGCAACTTAATGCTTGTATTATGGATACCAGACAGTTGATATAATACATAGATTACTTTTTTTTTTGTAAATAGATACATATTATAAATACAAACATCCATGACTCAGGTACAAAGGTAAATGTTAACACATAAACACTTGCCCCTAACGGGATTCGAACCCGCGACCGTTTGGTTAACAGCTAGGTTTACTAGCCACTAGACCAAACATGTCAGATTTTGGATTTATTATTTTGTTTACTGCAATATATAATATGCTAGCTTTGGTCCGCGACTTCGTCTATTTTACGCCAATTTTTTTAAGTTGAAACATTAATTCAAATTTTATTGAACATATAATTTTGCCAAATTTTTTTTTTTACAATTTTAGGTAATCTCTCGAGAACAGTACATACTTATTTTATGGATGTCGTACACATAAAATGATTTCCTAACACTTTTTTTACAATTCTTTGAAAAATCTCTATAAACTTTATTTATATGGTTTGGTGTACGAAATCGGTTCTTTTATATATCTTAAAGAATATTGAAACTTTAGGTCTATTAGGTCTAATTAATCAAAATTAGCAAACACTTGATGTTGATTTTATTAATTTTATTTTGCACAAACATTATAAAATTGTATTATCCAGAAACCCATAGTTTCCAAGAGTTTCTTTCGGATTTCTTCTCAGGACCGTCAACAAAACCCTAAGTATTAAAAAAAGGAGTGACGATTAAAAATGTTTTTTTCAAACCTATTTAATAACTAAATTCATAATCATATGTTTTTCAAACGATCAAAAAAATATATTAGAAAATCCGTTGAAAAAAAAAGTTATTTAAAAGGCTTTAATGTAGATCTTTTAAAGCATTTAATCTAAATGAAATTTACAAATAAAGGATACCGTATAATAAGTGTGATAAGCGTTATGTCAGTTTATTATACAATTTTTCGCACAGTCATTATATAATGTCAGTAATATGTATTCACAAATGGTAGCATTCGATAGTGAATACAGCCCATATAATAGTACGCCCCCATTCGGGGTCAAAGTCAGCCTCGATGTATAACCACTATTTTTTTTTTCTTTATTTACGCACGTCAGTAAGTGCCGGACTGTCTGCGAAAAGTGACCGAGCTAGAAAAAAAAGGTATAAGGAAAATTCCAGTGCGTCTTTGCAAGTTAAAGTGGTTGTGGGAAAAATAATCGTCATTAAATTGTTGATGACAACGGACCTAAGTTAGTGTTTGAAAAACAAAAATTTAATTAATAGAATTTTTATTTTGGACACAAAATAGTTTTAATTTTGAACAAAAGTGTTACTTACCAGTGTAAGTGTGTATATTGAAAAAAAAGGTTCCTGAATTTGCAGTTTTAAAGAGGAATTCGATTATTTCTTAGTTTAATTTGAAAACTAACAAAAAAAATGTTGGGAGGTCGCGCTAAACTTTATTTTGCATTTTCTCTTGTCATTTTAATAGCAGCGATTGTTCTAGCGACATGGGGTTTTCCCAAAATCGTGAATAAACAAATACAAAAGGTAAGATATATGTTTTTTATATATTATTTAAATATTTTAGATAAAATTAATTAATTTTTTTTTTTTTTTAAATATGTATAATATTAGTGGACAAAAAGCACTCCTGCATCTCCAATCGATTTTATTTTTTTATTATATTTTTTTATACAACGTGTTTGGCACAACGATGTAAACTTTTCAGTAAGTCATAGCTGAGGTCATTAGCAACCATTATGACCAAAATTGTCCAAACTAAAATCTAATCAATCTAACTGTTTTTGAAATATTTAATTTCTTTTAATTTTTTTAATTTGACCCCAAAAATTGACTATTAAGTATTAATAACTATTTAGCTAATTAAGATATCAGTCTAAAGCGTGCTTTATTTCTGACTTAAATTCGTGTACTTGAAATAACAAACAATAACTAGATATTTAAATAGCAATTAAAAAAAAATACGACGTAACTTTCTCTTGCAATGTACTAGAATAATTTTCAAACTTCAACTTGAAAGTGCAGTTTCATAAAAAATATATTGATATTTAGTTTTTCCAAATTTGTTAAATACTTCCTTATTTCATACTCTTTAAAATGATATACATCACGTTTATAAAAGTTTCATCATGGAAACAACCGAACTAACATTATACCAAATTTCACATCAATCGAACTTGTGAAAGTTAATCCCTTCGCCGAATAGGACTTGGGTTTTAAAGGCCTGTATAGATCTTCATAAATTATATAGCTAAGAATTACTCATATCATGTCAGCTTTAAACAAAAAAAAAAGTTTAAAATCGGTCCATGCGTTTGGGAGTTACGATTCCACAGACAGACTCGAAGATACACAAACACACGTCATACTCATAACACCCCGTTTTTGCGTCGAGCGTTAAAAAGTACAATAAAACGTCTCACTTCCCATTCGGTCTGGCAATGTACGAATGTATAAAACCGCAGAGCAAATCTTGGCACGACTTTTAACCTACTGAAAGACATTTCCATGAGCCGTTGCATTTATTAAGAGTTTTATCAATTTTATTTTTTTCCATTATAGCTAGACAATATTTGGCTATAAACATTTCATAATAAAATCAGTATTTCGTATATTATGTATATCTATATTTATACTTCTATACTAATATTATAAAGAGAGGAGATTTGTATGTTTGTAATGAATAAACTGAAAATACTACAGGACCTATTTTAAAAATTCTTTCACCTATAAAAAGCCACGCTATCAGCGAGTAACATAGGCTATTTTTATTAAGTTACGCGGGCGACTTTACTTAAGTTACTTCGTCCGCGTAACTTTATTAAATATATCCTATGTCTCACGTTGGAATTGGATCAAACTGCACACTGTGTGCAAAATTTTATTAATATCGGTTCAGTAGTTTAGAAGTTCATCGGCGACAAACAACGTGACACGTTGTTTTTATATATATAGAGATACTATTCATATTTAGGTTTTAGTTTAACTGTATGTGTGTATATGCCTATTGCTGAGTCTAGACTGGATTTAAACCAGCATCTTTTGATGATGTAATGCCATTTTCTTCTTACTAAGGCTGGTGAGGACGTTGATTGGTAGTTGAGGTTAGTTGAGGTTGCACCTTCGCATGCAATACAATCAACACCAAGAATCGGGAAAAATTGTGCCTATGAATACCTAACCCATGAAATAGTGAAATCAATTAAATACGAGCAAATAAATAAATAACACATTCCACACAGCACCATCTAGGTAGTTCCAAATTAAGCAACTATAGGCTTTTATTATGGATACCAGACAGTTGATTATACTACATAGATTACTTTTTTTTTGTAAATACATACATATTATAGATAAAAACATCCATGACTCAGGTACAAAGGTAAAATGTTACACATAAACATTTGCCCCTAGCGGGATTCGAACCCGCGACCGTTTGGTTAACAGCTAGGTTTACTAGCCACTAGACCAAACGTGTCGTCATTGTCAATTAAGCAAATTGATGCTCAATTTGCAGATTATTTAAGTGGGTATGGGATGGAAGAGATCATATTCATATCCTCATCATGTTTCTTATCCTGACATCATCAGGGTAAGCTGCCTCCTTGCGTTATGTTTTAGTCTGAGTCCAACCTTGTAACGGAATATCGCTTGTATTTTGTGTGACACTGTAACAAATACAGTGGATTTCAGTTCACAATTGATTTCAAGTTACAAAAATACTTTTAGTCTTCATATAAAATACTATAATATGAATAATATAAAATAACTATTATAAATCCGAAAGTAAGTTTTTCTGTTTTTCTGTTTTTTACATAGAGCGCGGCGCTCTACAGTTTTTTACGTTTTCAAGACTTAACTACTCAACCGAACATCATATAATTTTGCATACACGTTGTCAGAGATACAGAAAAGGACATAGGTTACCTTTTATTCAGAAAAAAAAGCACTCTACCCGAGGGATGATCTAAAAATAAAAATAAAATATTCAACGGCTAACAAAAATATATTAGCAATAATGATTGATTTAAAGCAAAAGCTAGTAAAATATAAAGTTAAAAGAAACAACATGCATGTGGCCAAGTTTAAAAATAATTTATTAATTTTTTCTTAATCACAAACGGAATGACGTAATCGAACAATGAATGTACCAAAGTATGTCTTGGCTATTCCCGCTATTGAAACAAGTGTGTATTATTATGCACGACATAATGACATGCTTATCTATGCAACTGTGCAAATAATTTAAATACATATTATTAATATTAATTTTAAATAATTATTTTAAATTTTTCAAGGATCACAAACGTGCGTTTCAATTACTTTTGTTATCGCAACTACCTCGTGTGTTATGAAACACATCATAATAACTTACTAAGTAGTCGTGCCTCGCGGCATCGCTCACCTTAACTTAGGTTCCTGTAATTTTTTTTAAAGATTAATATTTTTTCTCCCACTTTCTTGTTAAAATGTTAGCCAACAGAAAACCACCGTGAAAGAAAATCTTTTGCGCTATTGTGTAAGTGATGCCAGAGCCTTTCCTATGCTCTTCTACGTTATTGCTTAAGATCTTATTTCAACGTACATAAAAATATTAACGTGTGTTGCTTGTGTAAACACCTATTATTAAACTTGTCTGCCATTGATTAAATGGAAAAACTTAACTTGATTACTACATAATCTCAACTACGATCATTATCTGTATTTCCGAGCTCAAATAACCTTCAAATCTTTTCAAAGTTCGAGGCGTAATCTCTAATAAAAATTTAAAAAAATAAAACTAATATTGTCTACAAAAATTTTATTTTAAAAACTTTTATTACGAGTTTACCGAGTGCTTAGAGTATATTTTCTAAGATTTATTTCAATAAAAAAAAAAGATCTAAATAACACTATAAATCATAACAGTCTCTCGGCAAGAGGAGGTCACATACAATATTAAGCATATATTTTCCTTGTGTGGTAAGAAATATGAACTAGTTGAAAAGTCTTAGAAATAATAAAAGAGTATAAATAACTAATAATAAATGACAAATACTTAATTAAATAATTTCACACTTGACATAGTAGATGACTACGTGTGTGAATTTTTCCACACACTAGTCATCTATATGTCTATAACTTACGTATTATGAAATATAGTTTCTGTCTGCCTCTTGTTTATCTGTCTTAACTTCTAACGCTGATACGTTTTTTTGCGTTTTTTACTAATGGAAGGAGTGATAAACGAGGAAGGTCTGTGTACATAATTTACTAGCTGTTGCACGCAACTTCGCCCAGTAACTTTATGAAACATAGCCTATGTTACTCACTGATAACGTAGCTTTCTATAGGTGAAAGATATTTTAAAAACGTTCTAGTAGCTTTTGAGTTTATTCATTACATACAAATCTTCTTTCTTTATAATATATGTCGATAGAAAATTTTCCATCCTTGCGATGCCGAGTGTAACTTAGTTATGTAAAAATGTATCACACGCATATATTTTGCAAGAATAAAAAGATAAATATACAAATTAGAATTAAAACTAGTGACATCGCAAATTAAGTCTTTAGAACCGGTATTAAGTAATAACAGCTGTTAATTGCACATAATAATCCTTTGGCTCATATTGACCTCAATTTTCCATTCCTTTACAAAGTCATCTATGATTTTATCTACAAGTCATGAGTTACTTACAAAAAATATACTTAATGTTACATTTATTTTCTTGTAATAACCGAGTTTGTGTCCTTAATAACTGAAAAACTGTTTTTAATTTTTATAACATTTATTCTGAGTTAGCATTTTTAATTAAATACTAACAACGATATTGCAAAACTTCACCTAACGTGTGAACGGGCTATAAGACAAGGCAGTATGCAAAACTTTAGAGATTCATAATATAGTGTATACATATATGTACGATATTTTAAATATCGTATTTAATTTAAGCCATTATAATTTGTTTTTAATTTAAAATGTTTATTTCAGAATGTACAAATCGATAATTCATCTGCCATGTTCGAAAAATGGCGAAAGCTGCCGATGCCACTCACCTTTAAAATATACGTGTTTAATGTCACAAATGTTGAAAATGTCAACATGGGAGAGAAGCCGAAATTGACAGAAATAGGACCGTTTGTATACAAGTAAGTGTCTTGCTTGATTAATTAATTGGATACTTTCATTTTACATGGATTTTTGTTGTGTGTAAGTTTGAGAGTCTTAGTCTGATTACACACATAGCTTCTTCCTTGGATTTAGTCTTAATATAAGGATAAATATCCATACTCAACAAAAGAATCAGTCGTCCCCAATCTAAAACTAAACTACCTTGTGTTGTGATAAGCACAAGTGGATTTAGAATCTTTCAACAGCACGCAACAAGTACCAGATTAGCAATACAAAAAAAGATGTACTTAGGTACAAAGTCACAACCATTTTGCTAATCCTACTGTAGTGTAGTCGCCAGCGCAACTTACTAGACCACTCGCTGTTGAACTTGCTCTAAACGAACTCGGCGAGTTATCATGTTTGTTTTTTACCTATTATTTCACTAGACAACTCGCTCATAATAGGTGATTCTGTACAGTTGAACATAAAAACTAAAACTTTTGACGTTGCTTGTGTAATATAGGCGACGGTAGCCACTTACTATTGGACCGTCAGCCTTTAGCATAAAAATATAAGTATATTACTTATCAAATACTTAATATAAATGTTATAATATATGTTATATACTATGTGACATGTGTCGACGGTGTTCAATAAAATGCATAATATACTGTAACTGGTAAGGAATTTCTAAAAAGAAATAAAACTGCTACGTCTATGTGTCAATAGAAGAATCAAAAATCAAAATCAAAATATTTATTTATCAATTACGTTTCTACAACAAAACTCTTATGATCGTCATTATAAATTTAAATTTACCAGGGTTTCGAAAAAGAAAGCCAAGATGACGATCCTGAGAAGAAACCCCGTAAGAAACTGAGGATACTATTCTTTTTGTCATCTTTAAAATATAAAATAACAATTTTAAAACTTAATTACACTTAATTTAAAAAAAAATATCAAAGTATACATACAATATTAAATATAGTATGAGCTCCGAATCGCTTAAATCCAGGCTTCATTTTCGCTTAAATAATCAGTGATTTTATAATAGCCTTTTGAGAGGAGTTTGGTTTTAATGACACTTTTAAATTTATTTATAGATTAAGTAGCCTATCCTGTGTCCCGTACGTCCAAATGTTTATCTACCAAGTTTCATGAAAATCAGTTAATTCGTTTCAGAGTATGGAGGAACACACATACATACATACATACAGAAAAAAAATCTAAAAATCGTCAATTTAGTTTCAGTATCATGTATAGAGCCTATAAACACGATATCTCTGAAAACAAAGTAACTTACTCCATGACCGACCCTTACAGATTTATTATTAGTATTGATAAGGCTCTGATTATCTCAGGTAGTTTTATTATAAAACCGTATAAATTTACCCATAAAAGAATTACTTATTTTGTGGTCGCGTTTTATGAAAATTTAAATCATTTTTAAGCCTACTAGTATTGATATTGTGTACCGAATAACGAATATTTGACAGAAGTATATATGTACAAAATAATACTAACTTTATGTTGTAAGTAACGATAAACGAGGGTTATCTTATCTGGGCTCACATGGCATCACCTTATCCCGGTTTCTGTGGAGCTTATCCGTGCTTTGACTACGATTTTTCCACACATTCTTGTCGTAACTAATCTATTTCTCAACTAGTTTTCAATTTTCTCAAGAACTGTTTGTTTTCATATCATCATCATCAATATCAATACTAATAATAAATCTGTAAGTGTAATATATTGTATGTATGTATGTATGTATGTATGTATGTATGTATGTATGTATGTATGTATGTATGTATGTATGTATGTATGTATGTATGTATGTTCCCCCATAACTCTTAAACGAATTAACCGATTTTCATGAAACTTGGTAGATAAACATTTAGACGTAATAGGACACAGGATAGGCTATTTTTTTCTTTTTCAACGCGGACGAAGTCGCGGGCGCCAGCTAGTTATTATATAAAAAACTAGCGGCCCGCTCCCGGCTTCGCCCGGGGTGTATTTTTTCTAATAAAAGATTTTTTCTAAAATAAACGTAGCCTAAGTTACTCCTTATTACATCAGCTACCTGCCAATAAAAGTCCCGTGAAAATAAGTCCAGCTATTTCAGAGATTAGCCGGAACAAACAGACAGACAGACAAAAATTGTAAAAAAAAATATGTTATTTTAGTGTATGTACCGTATATATATTCATATGCATGTAGTAAAAAACGGTTATTTCAATATTACAAACAGACACTTCAATTTTATTTATATGTATAGATTAAATATAATGAGAAATTCATGAGGTTTCTCTTAGAAAACTTTTGTAGCATTAAAATAAAGAGTATAAAAAGCCCTTTATATAATTTTTTTAAATTTAAAAAAAATTTTAATTTTTTACAAAATTATTATATCACTAATAATGAAAGATACTCGTACCTCTGAAACTCCTAGTCACGTGACGACGTGACGCTTTATGCTCTGAATAGAGCACCTACAGAGATATCTTGTAGTTGCGCTACTTTATTTGTATAATTTAAAGTTTTTGTCAATGTTTGTATTATTTGTCAATATGAGACGCAGATGGCAGGTGTATAATAATTTAATATTTAAATTATGCAGAATAAATAGCTTCACTAGATTCAAACGGATAAAGCGGTAAGAATTATGTAAGAAGACAATGGCATAATTATAGTGCATTGAACAAAGGACACGACGTTTGATCATAGATTTAATGTCGCATTTATTGCTTATTTGAACTCTGCTATATAATCAACTGCTAATAAGAAGGCCAAAGTAATCTATAAGTTGTGATTTTCCTTTGGCCATCTTACAATTTTTATCAGTTAACAGAGTTTCTGCTGCTTTTGGCAACTGGAAAAGAGGCCTATGTCTACCGCTGTCTACTATACCGATAAATCAAATAAAATCAAACCAAATTATTTCTCAAAAATAGGCAACATTGTCACCTTTATGAAGTCAAAAATAAAAACTAGTACCGTTTCGGAAACAAAAAGGCGTTCTGGAAAAGAAACTGTTTTGATTATAATTTAGATATTTCATCAGTTTTTGTTATAGAAACGTATACATACATTGTCCTTTAATATGATTAATTTATTTTCGTTAGCCTTGTGTGGATCAAAGCAAGATCATGTCCATTTCTAGTATTACAATTATGTAATTAACAGAATTCCATTTAAGTGTTTTCCAATATTATTTTTGACACTACAGCTATTGAAATAATAGCTCTACGTTTTAGGAACAGGGGCCCTAGCCAAGAACCAAACCCATGCAATGCAAACGTTTCGTTGCGTTCTTAAGAAACGAAAGAAATAAGGCCCGATGATTGGTTGTTGTAACGCCCACACAAAAATTTGGACCAATCACCGGGCTTTATTTCTTTCGTTTCTTAAGAACGCAACGAAACGTTTGCATTGCATGGGTTTGGTTCTTGGCTAGGGCCCCAGATGATGTCATCTAAACTGGTACAATTTCATACAGTAACATCACAGTGAAACTCCTGAATTGCTTGACTATAAAAGATTAATGAAAGACTATAGTGCAAAGTGTAAAAATTTTGTGTTTAGTAAATGAGTATATTTTATAATGTAGCGCCACTATAGTGCATTGGATACTATGAAATACTAGCTGGTGCCCGCGACTTTGTCGGCGTTGAGAAATAAAAAATATATAAGCAATATAACGCTTGACCTTTTGTTGCTATAACAGTTTGGCCAGGCGTTAGATTTTTTATTTTATTTTAGATGATCCCTTGGGAACAGTACTTTTTTTAGATGTAAGTTACCCCAATTTTAGATGATCCCTCGGGAATAGTCCTTTTTTTCTGGATGAAAGGTACCCTATGTCCTTTTCTGGTGTCCTAGATAACGTGTATGCAAAATTTCATGGTGATCGGTTCAATAGTTTTTGCGTGAAAGAGTAACAAACATCCATACAAACATACGTCCAAACTAACTCGCATTTATAATATTATATTAGTACGGATATTATAGTATATTGGAGTATGGATAGTATGAAATAATAAGGCTAGTATGGATGATTTAAAATGCAAATTAAAAAACTTGACTTATATAAGATCACCGTGAAATGACTCTACCTGAGCTTGTTATGTTTCGCTGCGTGATTAAGAGATGCCAAAGTCCATACCCTCTTCTTTTAATTATGTCCATGTAATTTTATAAAATATAGCCTATGTTACTCGCTGATAACAGTGAAAGAATTTTTCAAATCGGTCCAGTAGTTTCGGAGCCTATTCAATGCAAACTAACAAACAAACAATCAAATTTTTCCTCTATAATATTAGTATAGACTTCTCGTTACGTATAATATATAATAGGTATCTATACCTACATGTAAAATTTGTTATTCACCAGAGCTTGTATGAAACATTGTTTTCGTTACATACCTAGCTACAAATGTTTAAAGAAAATTATTTTTTGTGAACAATAGCGGACGTCACTTTTTTTATATTAAGGTCGTCAGACAGGTCGACAGTCTACTTGATTATTGATGGCTACTGTCGCCTATAACATTAGCAAGTGCGCTGCAGACCATTAATACTCACACACCGAAACACAACAGTGCACATGTCTAGATAAAAAAAGGATAGATAAAAAAATATTCACTGGGCAGACACTTGAGGTAGACATAATAAGAAAAGTTGCGTCATAATTTCCACAATAGAGACGAGCCCTATACTATCACTTATAACATTCAATATCATATTGAATTAACCACCTGCTGTTTCAGAGAGTATCGAGAGCGAACTATATTGGGTTACGGTAACAACGACACAGTCAAATACATGTTGAAGAAAACATTTCACTTTGATCAAGAAGAATCCGGAGGGTTGACAGAAGATGATATTGTGACCGTCATTAATTTTCCCTATATGGTAAGTATGGAATTATAGCGGTAAGACATAAATCTATACTAATATATAAAGAGAGAAGATTTGTAATTAATTTTGATGTAATTTATATTTTCATATAATTTATATACAAAAAAAAGCCTACGCCAGTATTCCACGCATTTACTTGCTCCGATTACAATCCTAAATAAACTTGTACACAGATGCTTATGTGTAATAATAATAACGTTATTACCGTTATAATCATCAATCTTAATTATTAAATACTAGCGGTCCGCTCCCGGCTGCGCCCGAGGTGCATTTTTTTTAACGTAAAAACCTTCCCTGATTATCCCTCTGTCCATGAGTCAAGACAGAATTAAAATCGGTCCACCCGTTCTCGAGTTTTGCGCTTAGCAATACATTTAGCGGCCCGCTCCCGGCTTCGTCCGGGGTGTATTTTTTTCTAAAATAAACGTAGCCTAAGTTACTCCTTATTACATCAGCTACCTGCCAATAAAAGTCCCGTCAAAATCGGTCTAGCTATTTCAGAGATTAGCCGGAACAAACAGACAGACAGACAAAAATTGTAAAAAATGTTATTTTGGTGTATGTACGGCAATTTACATAAACAAAAAGTAGCCTATGTTACTCCTGACGACCCCCTCTTCATGTCTGCAAAGTTTCATCGAAATCGCTTCAGCCGTTTCTGAGATTACACCGGACAGACAGACAGACAGACAGACAGACAGACAGACAGACAGACAGACAGACAGACAGACAAACAAAAATTCTAAAAAAAGTTATTTACGTTTTAACAGCATGCGAATGACTCTCTAAGCTTAGTTTGAGGCAGTTTTTCGCAAATCACAGACAGACACTCTGATTTTATTTATATAGATTTACACGCCCTTAGGGGAAAACACGAAGTTATTATATATCTCATAAAGATATTTTACAAAGAATATTTCCCATTTTTAACGGCCAATGCAAAAAGGGGTAAGTATTATAAGTTTGACGTGTATGTCTGTGTGTCTGTTTGTGGCATCATAGCTCCCAAACGGATGGACGGATGAAGATATGTTCAAGCGTTTGAAGACATCACCCCATTTCCTAGTTAACGAAGGGATTTCACTAACTTCCACAGATTCGAATGATGTAAAATTTAATATACTGTTTTGATTTTTACTTACCTAGCGATTTTTAAAGAGGCCAACAGGCAGGAAAAAGCTCTTCACGCGAGAGCCGGAAATGCCATGCTTATGCACAGGCATTCAAGGGAGGTTGGGGATAAGAATGGTGCTCTTCACATAAACGCCACAACTCCAACGAAAGATAGAAATATACTCAAGATGAAGAGGGAACACAAAGCGGCTAGAACTCTTGGCATCATCATGGGCGCCTTTATCCTCTGCTGGCTACCGTTTTTCCTCTTCTACGTATCCACATCCCTATGTGACACTTGTGAATATCCCGAAGTGGTTACAGTGATCATGTTTTGGACTGGTTATTTCAACTCCGCGTTGAATCCTATAATTTATGCATATTTTAACAGAGACTTTCGCAATGCTTTCAAGAATACACTCGCATGTGCATTCTGCAGTTTCTGCAAGCGCAGTGCATCCGACCTGGATGCTCTGGAGAGGTTAGATAGGCGAGGTTCTGCCCAGTTAAGAGTGCCTGTGCCTTCTAGAAGAGCCTCGGACTTAGCATCACTTTGAGCGATGAATTCTGAAAAAGTGACGGCTGTTTGAAAGGCCTAGTGTCAACGAATGATTTATGCGCGTACTTAAAATGTTTAGATCCACTTTTTGTCTAGATAAATAAAAATAAAAAAAGTGTATTAAAATAGTTATTTTAAAATTAAGTAATAAACGAGCGATTGTTTTATGTGATATATGGAGAATAAATTTTCCTAATGTATCTTATAGAATTTTGAATAGGTTTTAATATAATATAATTTCATAACTTTCCAAAGATATTCTTTATTTGCTAATTTTTTTTTAGATAATTCGTAATAAGCATTGAAGCCAACTTATTTCTGATTTTTTATGTAAAGTTTGGCTACCAGCTTGAAGGTCCACTTGATAGTAGATGGCTACCGTCGCCTATTGCCAAGTAACACCATAGGTGCTGCAACTTATTGACCGAACCTCAATAGTACACATGCTGTAAGGCTACCTCTTTACAGAAGCTTAAGCTTAAGCCTTCAGGCAGCCCATTTGCCGATTTATGATTGCAAGACCCAACTAACTTATTAAAATTTATAGTAATTATGTTCAATGTCCGATTTTTTTATCACTATTATAATTAATAATATAGTCTATTTTCAATTATAGACCGTAGCTGTAATAAATCCCGTAATAAACAGCTTTTTTTCAATTTAGTGGGTGTTAAAATAAATTGCTGTTTCTAAGGGAAAATTCTTAGTAGGTAATATTTTTGGATGTCGTACTACACATTAATTAAAGGCCTAAAGTTGATACACGTGCGAGGCCAAAATAAAAACAAATTTGTAAATAATAAAATGTTTCAAGTGTATCTTATTTAAAATAAATAAAAGATATTTTGATGAGTATTTGACCTGATGCTGCAGTACCAAGTAGTCTGCGGAATAACCAACTCCTCATCAACTTACAACAGATATAGCGTGTTTGGTCTCAGTAGGAAGTCGGGGTTAGTTTATAATAATTTTAATTATAGCTTGTTTGTGACTTTATGACGAGGGAATAAAGATGTAAGACCATCTTTTAATTACACGCGACATTACTATGGTCAGTAGTTTGACTAGTCAGTAGTCAATAGTTCCTTTATGACACTAACAGTAGTGTGGCAGTGCAGTGGGAAATGTATGGATTAATCAAAAGGCATAATGAAAATATTAAGATATACCTTTTTTCATGTTATAGGCGGCCATATTGTCAGTTCACAACATGATGCCGGCCATGGTTAGCATGATCAACGAGGGCCTACAACTCTTCTTTCCAAATCTAGACGACGCATTCATGACAGTTAAAATAAGAGATTTATTCTTCGATGGAATCTATCTTAATTGTGCTGGGAACCACTCTTCTTTAGGTGCGTATTATCCGAGTTTTCTTGTGCGAATGATTCATAGCTTTTAAGTAAAAGCAATAAATAAATGAAACAAAATAAAAATATCTTCTTTAAATAAAAATACTGTACTATATTATACAAGAAAACCCCCCTTTTTTATATACACAAACCTTCCTTGTTCAGTTTAGGCGATTTGGTTGCAAAATATTGTTTTTCTTTCTACTTATATAATAAGTTAACAGGGTTTCTGCTGGTGAAAACCGCATCAAAATTATATCTAAAACAAAGTGTGATCAGCCACTCAAGATCGAGGTACTATAATGTTTATAGTATCAGTCATAAATAATTATTTGCTAGTTTTTTTTTGCTTTTTTTTTCAGGTCTTGTATGTGCCACAATTAAAGCCAAACCTCCGCCGAATATGAGACTTTCAGAAGATGGAAATGGTGTCTATTTCTCTATGTTTAATTACGTAAGGAGTCTTCAATATATATGTTTCTATATCACACAATAATATCAATTATACATTGTATATTTGATATTATTGAGTACTAGTGAAGTCGATGTCGCTTAAAATCGATTGTATAATTTTTACAAACGAAATTTTCCACAGTTTGTTCATTTTTGTATACCGCGAACAAAAGCCCCTCGTCTGCGCTGGCCATAAACCTCACTGGTTATGGCTCGGACCAAAATGCAAATTCAACATTGAATTTTCCTTTTATGTACACAGGGTGACTGGTAAACTCGACCTATATTCGTTTAAGGCTAATAGATTTTACTATGGATTCTAAAAATAAACTGCTGCTAAGGTTCACATGCACGGAATTTTGATATTTTTTTTTAAATTTTATTAGCGTCATTTTAACTAACGTCATTTTTCTCTTTATACGAACTTTCCTTGGACTTCAATGAATATTTTTAAAAATATTCGTTCTCGAGTTTGTAGCTATGCATTTTTATTTAAGTAATATAATATAGACGATTAAAACTGGGTGTCTTCACCACGATTATTACAGTTTTCTAAATTATTTGATAATTAGTAGGAAAATTTATATAGGTAGGTACATAATTAGAATGCTAGAAAACGTAGATGTTTTATATAAGAAACATGTGCAGAACCGTTTTGAGTGTTTTTTTTTAATCGTCCTTAATAACCCCAAAATGTAATCAATACTTCGTATATATTTAAATAAATAAATACTTAAATTAAATTAACCTAAAATATGATCTGAAAAATAAATCTTCTTATCAAATTATTCTTATGATTCTGTATGATAATTATGATTTCACGCTTTTGTCGTACCTTGCGAAAACACATCAATGTCTTATCATGGCATTTATATGTATGTAAGAGAATAACTTTTTAGCATTTATCGTAACAATTTAAGGAATTTACGTGGTTTCGAAGTAAGGAATCGCCAAGTGGTGTTAGAGAATTAGGGCCCTGAGTGGTATTACAAAAAAGAAGTCTTAAAAACTCTAAGAGATGTCATTTAGTCATATTGTAATTACCTCTATTATCATGTATCATGGGTGTAGGGTATAGGTAGACTGTACTAATAACCCTGTTGGCATACTAATAATACTAGAATAATTTAAATACAATACAAAGCGTATAGAAAACTGTGATATCATCTCGAAACTTAGATGCTCAAAACATAACTAATTTCCGTCCACCAAAAGTTAGAAACACTAATTACAAATTCGGACCCTCGTTGACCCTACTCTGCTTTTATTACAAACATATAAGCAATTTTGCAACAATTTAAAACATTAAGACATTTAGGAAAGTAAATTATGCGTTGGTTCGATGCTTTTGTTATTTCAACACATCGCTTAACCTTATTAAACTTTATTAGTTTTATTATGTAGGTAAAGGTCAACAGACAATTTTATTGTAGGTAGAACTGTCGCCTACAAAGTCACATGTGCTGTAAATGTATTGCTATTTTTTGTAGGATTAGGGATTAGTAAGCATACATGCTGTTATTTCACGGTGGTCTTCTCTAAGAGGGTGGTTATGTTTCTGCACTGGTACTACTATATTAACTACAATTGTATACATTATAAAATAATAATAAATAGTTAATATATATAATAACAACGAGGACAATCGTTGGTTCTATGTAATACTAGCGTTCGCCCTCGACTTCGTCCACGCCCCTTTACTTAGTATATTATTTATTCAATATTTATTGCTCACATATTTTTGTCAGTTGAATTTTTTTTATTTAACGGAACCGTTGGAAGTACAAACCATAGTTAATAGATTCAAAGCTGCAATAGTTTTATCTTTGAATTACATAGACTAATATAGACGTGATGTGTATTCAACGTAATTTTACAAGATACTTGGCTCATAAGGATAAACAATGTTCCCCTTCTCTGGATTACAATTCTAGATTACAACATTTTAAACTTCAGTCTTTAGAGAAACGACGCGTGATTGCGGATGCGGTTACCTTACATAAAATAGCTAATGGAATTATTTATCTCGGCACCTGATATCTTGAATCTCCTATCTGTGGTGGAGCCCCGTGCTATACCCAGATATCCTATTACGAGGGTATTTTCCTGTCACATAATACGCACAAACTTGGGCAAGTTCTCCCCGGTCAATCGTATGATTTCCAATTTCCATTCTCTTCAGAATGACTTAGAGGTTGATATTTTTCATGACAGCTTGAATTGTTTTAAAAGGAAACTCTCAAGGTCTAAAAATATTGATTAATTGCTTTCATTTTTACGATGTTCTGTTTCAAGTAGATATATGTATTTATTATTGATTATTATTATTATTATTTTTTCTAAATTTTCAACATGACAACATGTAACATGTAGCTAGCTGTAAATACCTGTAATTGGTACACAAATGTAAACGTGTTTTTATATCTTATAAGTGTATGTGACTAGCTAATTTTGATGTACTGTTGGTGTTTCTATTAAATAAAATTAAAATTAAATGTGTATGGAAACAATGTTGCCAATTAAATCTAATTACCTACTAATATTCAGTTTCATCATTTCATCCCAGATGAACGATACAGAGTTCGGTCCGTACGAAATGGTACGAGGCAGGGAGAACATAAAGGAGTTGGGCAACATCGTGTCGTACAAAGGGCGGAATGCGATGTCCAATTGGGGAGACGCTTATTGCAACATGCTGAATGGATCTGACTCCACCATTTTCCCGCCAATGGACGGGGAACCCCCGGCAAGGCTTTACACATTCGAACCGGATATTTGCCGGTTAGTTACTTAAATTTATTAATAAAATTAATTGATATATCAATACTAATAATAAATCTGTAAGGGTCGGTCATGGAGTAAGTTACTTTGTTTTCAGAGATATCGTGTTTATAGGCTCTATACATGATACTAAAATTAAATTGATGATTTTTAGATTTTTTATCTGTATTTATGTATGTTCCTCCATAACTGAAACGAATTGACTGATTTTCATGAAACTTGGTAGATAAATATTTGGACGTACGGGACACGGGATAGGCTACTTAATATTTTTCAACGCGGACGAAGTCGTGGGCACCAGCTAGTATATATATATATATATAATTTTTATTTTCACACAGCTGATATACAATAGACATAAGTTAACCTAAGTTTTACTTGTATCGTGGGAGTCAACTTCGAGTAGGTAGATCAATGTGTGTATGTATCGGTTCAATGAAAATCCAAATTAAAATCAGTTGATCAGTTTTTAGTAAGTTCTAAGTCATCATTTCAGCCGCAGGACGTCCACTGCTGGACATAGGCCTCCCCCATAACTCTCCAATAGGACCGGTCAGAAGCAGCCTGGATCCACCGTTGACCCGCGGCCTTAATCAGGTCGTCTGTCCACCTTGTGGGTGGACGTCCTACGCTGCGCTTGCTGGTCCGTGGCCTCCACTCGAGAACCTTCCGGCCCCAGCGGCCGTCGGCTCTCCGTACTATATGCCCTGCCCATTGCCACTTCAACTTACTGATCCGCCGGCTTATGTCGGTAACTTTCGTACGTCTACGGATCTCCTCATTTCTGATTCGATCTCGCAGTGTAACCCCGAGCATAGCCCTTTCCATAGCTCGTTGAGCGACATTGAGCTTCCTTACGAGGCCCATAGTTAGAGACCACGTTTCAGCGCCATATGTCATCACCGGCAACACACATTGGTCAAAAACCTTTGTCTTGAGACACTGAGGAATTTTGGACGAGAAGATGTCTCGGAGCTTCCCGAACGCTGCCCATCCGAGCTGGATTCGACGATTGACCTCCCTCTCGAAGTTGGCTCTACCTAACTGGACTGTTTGTCCCAAGTATATGTACTCGTCAACAACTTCGAGAGTTGAGTTTCCAACTGTTACTGGGGTAGGCACAACATGGACATTAGACATAACTTTCGTCTTGTCCATATTCATCTTAAGGCCCACCCTTTGAGAAACTCGGTTGAGGTCTTCGAGCATAGTGCCGAGGTTTCTCATCGACCCCGCTAAGATCACAATATCATCGGCAAATCGAAGGTGAGTGATATACTCGCCGTTAACGTTGATGCCAAGTCCTTGCCATTCCAGGAGCTTAAATGCATCTTCCAAAGCGGCAGTGAACAGTTTCGGAGAGATTACATCACCCTGTCTCACACCTCTACGCAATGGAATGGTCTGTGTGCTGTGCTCCTGTACTCGAACCGACATGGTGGCTTTATTGTATAAACACTTCAATACCTCGATATACCGATGATCAATGCGACATCGCTGCAGAGCCTCGAGCACTGCCCATGTTTCGATCGAATCGAAGGCCTTCTCATAGTCCACAAACGCCAGACACAGTGGAAGGTTATACTCTTCGGTTTTCTGTATAACTTGGCGTAACGTATGGATGTGGTCTATGGTACTATAACCTTTGCGAAAACCGGCTTGTTCGGGAGGCTGGAAGTCATCAAATCTGCGCTCTAGACGATTTGCAATAACCCTTGAATACAGCTTGTAAATATGGCTCAGAAGCGTGATGGGTCTATAATTCTTCAATAGGGTTTTATCACCCTTTTTGAAGAACAGCACCACCACGCCCCTGTTCCATGCTTCTGGCGTTATACCGCCGAGTAGGACGGAATTGAAGAGCCGCTGAAGGACTTTAAGTATCGGTTTTCCACCCGCTTTCAGAAGCTCCGACGTGATTCCGTCATCACCGGGTGCTTTGTTATTCCTCAGCTGTTTCAGAGCCATTGCTATCTCATACAGACTGATGTCCGGGATATCCTCGGTGTAGTGTCGGGTTAATTTGGCTCTAGGGTCTTTGGCCGAACTTTCAACAGATTTCGTAATTGAAGTATACAACTGTCCATAAAACTTCTCGACCTCCTTTAGCATGTCCGCTCTAGATGACATTACACTGCCGTCTTCTCTTTTCAGCTTCGTTAACTGACTTTTCCCAATAGATTTGTCTCTTGCGAAGACTTTGGAGCCTTTATTTCGCTCGATCGTACTTTTAATACTGTCAGTATTAAAAGCACGAATATCCTGTCGCAAGGACTTCCATATTCGTCTATTGAGCTGCCTATACGTATCTGCGTCATTGGAAGATTGCAGTCTCAGGGAGCGTCGTTCAGCCATGAGTTTTAAGGTTTGGTCAGAGAGCTAAGTAATTTAACAATAATATCGTTTATAAGTAATTTATATTTTTCTTCTTACAGCTCTCTTTATGCAAGTTTAGTTGGAGCGAGGCAGCTGTTCAACCTTAGTACATATTATTACGAGATATCGGAGTCAGCTCTCGCAGCGAAAAGCGCAAATCCTAACAACAAATGTTTCTGTAGAAAGTAAGTGCCTACTTCAATAATTTTTGTTTTTTATTTTATGTGAAGTGAGACGGACAGGCCAGTAGATACCTACTTATGAGGTGCGCGGTGCAGATTAAAACCGAAGTGGCTAGAACGGGTAAACTTAGGAAATCTGAATACGTAATTTTCTTTGAGCGTATTTTTAATAGGAAGTATTATACCTTTTTGAATAGCTAAAGAGACGTAGAAGTTTTTAAAATCATCTGCGCAAAATTTTCCATACATTTTTTTTAGAAAAGGGCCTCAAAGTTGAAAACACTGTGAAAAATTTTAAAGTCTGAACATCGCCGAGTCTTTATTTTAAACTGTTAGTAGTACATTCAATTTTTGTTAATTATTTTTATTAATTTACATGCCTTCTAAATAAAAACATAAAAAAATCGGAACCCAGGAGCTCCAAACCCAAAAAAATTGATATCAAAGCAGAAAAAAAGGGATTTTTTAAAAAATCTTTAAAGTTCAATATCTCCATAACGGTTAAGCTTAGGACACCATATTATATGATAAAATCTATTACAAATGACCTGAATAATAACGTCCTTTAATATTCAGCACGACTTACCCTGTCACTCTGTATATATCAGACCTACCGAATATACACAAACGAATTTCATAAAAATCGATCTAGCCGTTTCGGAGAATTTTATACATGATATAAATCGAGCTTTTACATAGAGTGTAAATATATAGAAATGAAATAAAAAGCTAAATGCATTGTATAATTGTGTAACACTTCAGCAATTGGAGCAAAAAACACGACGGATGTTTAGTGATGGGCGTTTTGAATCTGATGCCATGTCAGGGAGCTCCAGCAATCGCCTCACTGCCTCATTTCTACCTCGCCTCCGAGGAACTCTTGGAGTACTTCGAGTCAGGCGTCCGACCGCACAAGGAGAAGCACAACACTTATATTTATATGGAACCGGTATGTTGTAGCAATAATTACACAAACAAATAACGTTTAATTGACAACTTTATATAAGCAGGTACATTAGTAGATACTAGATAGGTACATATTATAAAATAAAAGTCGCTATCCACTTCCAAATCACCCAACGGATTTTGATACGATTTTCACTAATTAAAAGAGCTATAAACGAGAAAAAATTGTGTTTAAACTTAAATGAAAGTCATTATAATAAAAAATATTAACCACAGAGCCTAGAAAGCCTCGAAAATTCTTGCCCATTTATTTTAACTATCGTCCTTGGGCTTGAAGTTACAAAATTCTAATAGCGTTTTAGATAACCCGTTAAATAAATAAATAAAATATTTATTTCAAAACACTAATATAGTTACAAATAGGTTAGATTTTGACTCCTACACTAAGCTCAGCTTGTATCGTAGCTACCAGTAATAATATCTAACACTAACCCGCAATGACTTTTAACTCTCGCTACTGAGTCCTTTTGCAGGATAACTTCACGAACCGCAAAAGTTAACAAACGCAAAACAAATTACACAATATAAACAACATGATGGAAATTTCAAAACAATTCGGAGATAATTATTTACCGCTCCAGTAAGCAGTGTTCAAATGGTGGGGTACATTTTTATATTTCCCGTTTCCAATTATGCTGTTATCGCGGGAGTTTTCCAGATTAAAAGTTTAATTATTCAATTTCCACTCCTCTTCCTATTCCTATGGACGGTTATTATTATTTTTTATTAAAAAAGTTTAAACAACTTGAAAATCTTTCTGTATCTTTTTCAATAAAAAGTTTCATCATCTACACCGCCTACCCATCTCATTTTTTAAATTGAAAACAAAGTTTAATTACTTATATATCAAGTGTAGTAACGATATTTATTAAGAATATAGTGAATTTTCTCTAATTTTTTTTTTAAATGTATTATATTGTATTATATTATATTATATTATATTATAATTGTAAATCTATTAAAAGATCTATTGAATGCGTTAGATCATTATGTGAAAAGGCTGATATTATAGCGCTTCAAGAAACGTGGCTTTTACCTTTTGAGTTACCATTTCTGGGAAGTATTAATGATCAGTTTGAATACACGGGTACATCAGCAGTTGACTTATCGTTGGGAGTACTTCACGGAAGACCATATGGTGGAGTAGCTATTTTATGGCGAAAAAATATTTTTGAAACAGTTTCGGTTATTGAATGTAATAGCCCACGTCTTGTGGCGATTAGAGCTTATATCCGTGATCAAAAAATACTCATAATAAGTTTATACATGCCTGTAGATGTAAGCGACAATTTAGTAGATTTTACTGAATGTTTGGGAGAAATATGTTCCATAATAGAAAATGAGGACACTGAGTTGATTTATATTTTGGGTGACTACAATGCACACCCTGGCGAAAGATTTGGTAAGGAACTTGTTAATTTTTGTATAGAAAATCGGTTACTGTGTATAGACTTTGAGAAGTTAGGTATGAACTCTGATACCTATACATATATAAGTGATTGTCATGGATCTAAAAGATGGTTAGACCACTGTGTAGGTACTGAAGTAACCTATAAGACTATTGAGGATTTAAAAATACATTATGACGTGTTTTGGTCCGATCACTTTCCATTAGAAATTAAATGCAATCTTAATGTTACTCTTTGTAAGAATTATTCTAAAAATAATATTTGTAACCGAATTATTTGGGGTAACAGGCAGTCTAAGAAGGTGAATGAATATCGTGAGTTATGTAATAGACAGTTTAGAGATATTGATTTTCCTTCTGAATTTTCTGAGTGCTGTGACGGTAACTGTGACCGTATTGAACATAGGATAGTTATTGACAAATTGTATAGTAGAATAGTTCGAATTTTGACAGAAGCTGCTATTGACACACAATCTGATGTAAAAAAACTAAAAAAGAGTTACATAATTGGATGGAATAAATATGTAAAGGAGGCACATAGAGAAGCGAGGTCGAAGTTTAAGTTATGGTTGCAATATGGTAAGCCATGTGTAGGAACAGTTTATAATGATATGTATGAGAGTCGAAAACCTTTTAAAAACAAATTAAAATGGTGTCAAAACCACCAGGATCAGATAAAAATGGACTTGCTTGCTACACATCATACTAATAAAGATTTTAAAAATTTCTGGAAGGCTACTAATAGTGCCAATATACGACCTGGCTTGCCTATGAATGTCGATGGTTTAAATCAACCTAAAGAAATTGCTGCAACATTTAAACAGCACTTTGATATATCTTCTTCACTGGGACCATCCCGGGGGGTGTTCGATACTGGGCTCCATGGATGTAGTGAGTTTTCTCGATTTACAGTCAAAGAAGTAAAAAAAGTGATTCGCTTCATGGTTCGAGGTAAATCACCAGGTCATGACAGCCTTAGTGTTGAACACCTTCAAAATGCGGGTGTACATATACAAAGTGTATTAGCTATGTTTTACACGTTTTGTGTTAGGCATTCCTATTTGCCGACAGATTTGACAAAAACGTTGGTTGTACCAATACTGAAGAATAGAACTGGTGATAAATCCGATAAAGATAATTACAGGCCCATTTCACTTGCTACTATTTTAGCTAAAGTACTTGACGGCTTGTTGGATGCCCGCCTTGAAGAACACTTAAAATTGCATGACGCACAATTTGGATTTAGGAAGGGACTATCTACTGAGACCGCAGTGTTTAGTTTAAAGCATACCGTTAGGTACTACACAGATAGAGGAACTCCAGTATATGCTTGCTTTTAGACTTATCTAAGGCTTTTGATACGGTATCTTATGATATCTTGTGGCACAAATTAATAAAAACCGGTGCTCCTTATGAATTGCTGAATATTCTTCAATTTTGGTACAGCAATCAAACAAATTACTTGAAATGGGGTGATACATTGTCCAAACCGTATAGGATGGAATGTGGAGTAAGACAGGGGGGGCTCACTTCACCTAGACTTTTTAATCTGTACATTAACGATTTGATAGAGAAGCTCAGCAACATGCATGCAGGTTGCTATATAGACGGTACTTGTATTAATAACATTAGTTATGCAGATGACATGGTGCTGCTGAGCCCCTCGATTAATGGCCTGAGGAGATTGCTGAAAGTGTGTCAAGAGTATGCGAATTGTCATGGTCTAAAACAGGGATTCCCAAAGTGGTCGATATCGACCCCTTGGGGTCGATATCGGTTTCCTAGGGGTCGACATAAACGAAAAGTGATTTTGGGGGTCGACGAGGTCTAAAAATCGACCCCTATTATATTAACACAAGTTCTTATTTAAAACTTTCAAGATAGGTAAGTAGGTAGTTACTGTATTGTTTATGTTGTGTTACGTGTACTAAGAATAATTAATATTTTTGTAGGAAATAATGTTCCAGGAATGTAAAGTTTCAAGTTCGTACAAGATGAAAAACTCGGCAAGTCTATGTGGACAAGTTTGTGCAAGATTGAGTTGGAGCGTACGTCTTTCAGCGGCGTTTTGACTTGCTCTCTATTTGACGATAAAGTGCTTATCACACTATTCAATTTGAACGATTCCTATTTAGGAATCTAAGTAGTGAGCTCGTGATCACACTACGCTAAATTGATTTCTAAATCGAAGATATAGAGTTGAAAATGGATAAACTCTTAATTGAATCCAATCTGTTCTAACTGCGATCACACCTTCCGATTTCCTAAATTGGAATCGTTCAAATTGAATAGTGTGATAGCGGCTTTACGCGAATTAAGACGAACGAATTCATGATCAAGTCCAAACATGTTCCTGATATTTTACTATTTAACGAGCTTGCATTTAGGTTGAAAGTTCATTTGCGTTTTGAAATTCGTTGGAGCTTGAACGATAAAAACTCATATAGCTAAGTACTCATTTATTTCAAGAGATTACAAACTTATTACAAAGCTAAATTAAGTGAAGTAAAGTGACTGAAAAAGTGTTAAACACAACATACAACATATTTTAAATAGGTATGTATAATTGTATTTGTAAAAATTACTAACACTTAAGTCTTTGGTTTTCGTTCTTATTCTACCTAATTACCTAATACGAAGTTTCTATACCTAATTACCTACTGTAGTTACTTCCCAATATAGGTATCAAAGTTTATCAAAGAGTAAGTCAGTAATACTTAACAAGAATCCATTAACTGAGTGTGATAAAAATAAGATAGTGTGCAAATTTAACAGTTTATTATTGTTTTTTATTTAGGTTCCTTATTTTTTTGTTTGCAGAATTACTGAAAGTTTTATGATGGCGGACACGAAAAAAAAATGCAGACAATACAGTTTGGACTACTTGAAGTTCGGATTTATTGCATCTCCATCAAATCAACACTTCCCGATGTGTCTCATATGTGAAAAAGTATTTAGTAACGATGCCATGAAGCCTTCAAAAATGGATGACCACTTATCAAGAGTACATGCTAACAAAAAAAGTAAGCCCTTGTCATATTTTCAAGCACTGAAAGAAAAACTAGACAAAAGGCCATCCATAGGATCGATGTTTGCGTCATCATCTATTCGAGACAATGATGGTTTACGAGCGTCCTATAATATATCTTTACTAATAGCGAAGTCGGGGAAACCCCATACAATTGGAGAGCAGCTTATCTTACCAGCCATTGCGGAGGTCCTTAACAATGTATTGCACAAACCCGCACATGATATTTTAAAGAGAATACCTTTGAGCAACAACACCGTTCAGAGACGCATAGATGAGATGGGACGCGATGTGGAAAACATTTTATGCAAGTTCTTACAGACCCGCAGATTCTCTCTCCAGTTGGACGAGTCTACATTACCCGGCAATGAAGCTCTATTGTTAGGATATGTTCGATTTATCAAAGATGAAAATATGTGCCAAGAACTGATTTTTGCTGCATATTTAGAGACTGATACTAGAGGAGAATCGATTTTTCAGGCCGTGGAACATTTTTTTACTGATAAAGCTATTCCATGGAAGAATATTGTTTCTGTTGCGACTGATGGTGCACCGTCTATGGTTGGTCGTCATCGTGGCTTTATAGCTCACTTAAAGCGACAACTGCCTGATGTACTGGTTATTCACTGTGTGATTCACAGGCAGCATTTAGCAGCAAAAAAGCTGAGTCCTAGATTGCATAAGTCTTTACAATATGTAATAAATGCTATCAACAAGATTCGAAGCAATTCTTTGAACTCTCGGTTATTTGCTCAACTATGTGACGAAAACGACGAAGTCTTTACTCGGTTACTTCTGCACACTGAAGTTCGCTGGCTATCAAGAGGCTCTTGCTTAGAAAGATTTTCAGCCCTTTTTGAATCTGTGTTGGAGTTTTTACAAGAAAAAGATCCGAATTTGAAAGAAAATCTGAACAATTGTAAAACAGATATTTATTACTTGACTGATATCTTTGGAATGTTCAACAAAGTTAATTTGCAACTACAGGGTGATGATCTTAACTTGATTAAAACAAAATCAATAATATCGGCCTTCGTGGGTAAACTAGTTCTTTATAAACAAAATTTAGGCAGAAAAGAATATTCGCAGTTTCCGCATTTGTCAAAATTACCAAAAATGCTTCAAGATGATGACATTTTATTATATGTTACTCACTTGGACGCATTACACAAGGATTTTACGGAGAGGTTTGATGATCTTTTAAATTTACAAATTCCTCAATGGATAATAAATCCGTATAACACCACAGCCATAGAAGAAGCCAATGTGATAATGCAAGAAGAGTTGATTACCATCAGCACAGACGAAGAGCTTAAGCAAAAGTTCAACCAAGGCTATCAGAAGTTCTGGTTGCAACGCAAAATTGAAACACAGTATCCTACATTGTGGAACATTGCTGAAAAATACCTTATCGCTTTTCCATCATCATATCTAGTTGAAAAAAGCTTCAGTGTGGTAACAAACATTTTGACAAAACAAAGAAACCGTTTGAAAATCAACGAACGTGGAGATTTAAGGCTGCAACTCACTAATATTGAACCGGATGTAGCTAGATTGGTAGATAGTCACCAGGTTCATCCATCGCACTGAATGTTTTATTTTCTCTTTGCGAATTAATAGTTTTTAAAATATAATTTCCTACCAACTTAAGATGCTTTATGTATTAATTTGTAATAATTATAAATTAAACTTGATATTTACTGAATTGGATTGTCTTTTTATTTTGTTAAATTTTGACGAGAAAATGAAATCAACTTCACTCACTTAACCAAGTGCAAAGTTTTCTAATTGGCACCTTAGTACCTAGGTATTTTGTACCAATAGGAAAAAACTAAAGATAGACTAAGATAGATAGCTGCTTTAAGTTAGCGGACCATTATGAATAAGGGGGTTGGTCTTAAAAGTAGGTAATTTGACCATGGGGGTCTGAGGTAACAGTTCATTGTTGAAAAGGGGTCACTTGTCCAAAATAGTTTGGGGAACCCTGGTCTAAAATATAATCCTAATAAAAGTGAGATCATGGTATTTCGGTCCAGGGGATGTGCCCTCGATTATGTACCTCCAGTTGTACTGAATGGTAATATACTGAAACGAGTACATAAATTTAAATACTTGGGACACATTGTCACTGAAGACTTTAAAGATGATCTTGATTTAGACAGGGAGCGTAGGGCATTATCAGTACGTTCTAACATGATTGCCCGCAGATTTGCTCGTTGTAATAATAAAGTTAAAATTACCCTATTTAAAGCATATTGTCAAGTCTTTTACACGAGCAGTCTATGGGTGTCATATACTCAAAGAGCGTACAATGCACTACGCATTCAATATAATAATGCCTTCAGGATGTTATTGAGGCTGCCACGCTATTGTAGTGCTTCAGAAATGTTTGCCCAGAATCACACAGATGATTTTTACGCCATAAGACGAAAGAGGGTGGCGTCCCTATGGCACAAGATACGTGGCAGTACCAATAGCATTCTGAAAACAATTATAGATAAGGTAGACTGTCCCATACAATCATTTTGGATGGGACTAAATATGACATACAACAAAATTAATAAATAAATAGAATATTTTTGCAGCATCTGTGAATTTTAAATACTTATTTTTGTTTCGCTTGTAAATATATATTATAATAATTATTATTACCTTTTTATTACTATTTAATATAATTTTTATATGGTTGTAAAATATTATTATTATTATTTTGTTAATAGCTAATATGGATGTTACTTATCTGAAATAAATGATTATTATTATTATTATTATTATTATTCACATATATTTATTTCCTATCTTAATTTTAAATTTTTACAATATATATATATAAAAACAATAAATATTATAAAAACTTAAAACTAGTTTGCCGCTGGTAGCGGGGCAGGGCCCAAACTACCGGCGGTTAGGGCTGCAGACTGAGGAACCTCCTGACAATACGCGCCGTGTCAAGGAGTACTGCCTTCTGTATCTGCCCCTTGATCCAGCCATCTAGCGAGAGCCTCTTGAGGTGCTGGTCGAGGCTCTTCGCAATGAGTCCGTTCGCCGTAACAACTATCGGGACAATGATTGTCGAATCGACATCCCACATGTCGGTCACCTCATGAGCCAAGTCCAGGTACTTACTTAACTTGTCCTTTTCGGCTTTCACGAGGTTTCCGTCGTGCGGGACAGCGACATCGACAATTACTGTCCGGCGTTGAGATCGGTCGATAACCACGATGTCAGGCTTATTGGCGACAATATTCCTGTCCGTAATTATAGAGCGATCCCAGTAGAGCGTGGCATGACTATTTTCGAGAACTGGTGCAGGAACGTATTGATAATATGGCACCTCGGTATCTACAAGTTGATATTGAAGAGCAAGTTGTTGGTGGATAATTCTGGCTACTTGGTTATGTCTGTGCAAATACTCTCCGTTAGCAAGATGAGAACAACCGGAAATAATATGTCTCAGTGTTTCTCCGGGACGGTGGCATGCTCGACATATGTCGACCGTACCGTCCTTGAGAATATATTTCCGGTAGTTTCTCGTCTTGATAACTTCGTCAGCTATTGCACAGACAAAACCTTCGGTTTCCCCAAAGAGGTCACCAAAGCGTAGCCAGTTTACCGAAGCGAGTGGATCTACGTCGGGTCCGGTGAGGGCTCCATAGAACCTCCCGTGCAACTCCTTGCTTTTCCATATCTCCTTGCGGTCCTCGGTGCTTAATATTATTGGTTTTTGCCAGTTCTCGACAGATAAGGAGAGTGGAGTGAAGTGTCTATCAATTGCCACAACATCCTGATGTATCCCGCACTCAATGTTAAGGAAATATTCCCTAAGGCTGCATATTTCTCGGTTATGGAGGTTCTTGGCATTCAAGAAGCCGCGACCCCCCAATTTCCGAGGAATATACAGTCTCATAACAGACGAGCGCGGGTGTAACATCCGGTATGTGGTGAGCAGTTGACGGACCCTTCTGTCCACGGCATCTAGTTCAGTCTGACTCCATCTTAGTATGCCAAAGGAGTAGGTTAGCAAGGGCATAACCCAGCTGTTGAAAGCTTGCACTTTATGTCCCCCTGACAAAAGACTCTTAAGTACTTTTGTCAGGCGGCAAAAGAAGCGATCCTTCATCATCTGTTTCATGTCCCTGTCAACGATACCCAATGACTGTGACATACCAAGATACTTATAGGTTTCGGTTTCAGAAAGAGATTTAAAGGTCATCACATCATTAAGTTGTAAATTGGAAGAATTTACAACTTTACCCCGCTGTATATGCATGACCGCACACTTATCCGTACCAAATTCCATCTTTATAGAGTTACTGAAATTTTCTGTTATTTTCAGCAACTCCATTAGATCTTGGTGTTTTGGTGCGAATAATTTGAGATCATCCATATACAGTAGGTGAGAAATGACCTCTCCCTCTCTCCGTAACCGGCAGCCTAGAGTTGAATCTTTAAGCAATGTGCTAAGGGGATTCAACGCTAGGCAAAACCAAAGTGGACTCAGGCTGTCGCCTTGAAAGATGCCTCGCTTAATCCTTATCTGGTCCTGTAGGCCAGAGACACTCCCTCGACTGCCCGGTTGATGAAGAACTGTGGTCCACTGCGCCATGCATGTACTTAAGAAGGATTTCAGAGTTGGATTAATCTTATACAACTCCAGAATCCTTCTCAGCCATGAATGGGGCACTGAATCATAGGCCTTCTTGTAGTCAATCCAGGCTGTGGACAGAGTTCCTCTGTTCCGCCTAACTCTTTGACAAATGGTCATGTCTATGAGGAGGAGCTCCTTAGTACCACGGGACCCAACTCGACATCCATTCTGAGCTGAGGCCAAAATGTTATTAGAATCGATGTGCTTATTAATTTTTGATCTCAGAATGGATGTGAGCAGCTTGTATAACGTAGGTAAACATGTAATGGGTCTGTAGTTCTTAGCTTCCGTGGTACTACCGGACTTGTGGAGCAGGAAGGTGATGCCAGTTGTCAACAAACAAGGTAGGGTACCGAGGTCGAGGGCTTTTTGAAATTGCATTGCCAAACATTCATGTGAGCATCGAAACCACTTAATCCAGAAGTTGTGCAATCCATCCGGTCCAGGACTTTTCCAGTTCTGGGCCGTTTGGATAGCACAGCTAACGTCATGAGGGCTGATGGTAACAACCCCCATGGGTTCGATGGTTTCACACGTCTGCTTGACAATGTTTATCCAATCGCCCTCGGTGTGTTCGTCGGACACCGACCAGATGCCACGCCAAAAATTTTTCATAGCGTCTGCATCTGGTAGCTGTTCAGCGTCCACACGTGTATCGGCTCCATCCCATTGCCTGTACACCTTCCTTTGGTCACTTCGGAAGAGGCGGTTCTGATGAAATCTGTCCACACGTTTTTTGTATCGGCGAATTCTGTTTGCCCACGCATAGACTTTCTGTTTCAGGAAGTCAATGCGTTCAGTGACACAGGTCATATAGTCTTTAGGTTTGATGCCTGTGTCTGCAAAGGCCTGTGTCACGAAACGCATGACCCGAGGTCGATGGTTTCCGTTCCTGAAACAGTGCAACTTTGCAATGAGAGTTCTGAACGAGTCGATACGCTTCTCGATACGTATCTGCCACGTCGGAGCTCCCGCGGTACGTCTCGGAGCCTTGTCAGATTCCGGGAATCTGACGTGAGCAACTTGACACACCGCGATAGCTCCACAGTATAGTATCGAGTGCGTATCAATTAGATCTTTGCTGGTCTCTATGTACGGAACCAGCAAAGCGTTCATGGCTCCCATTAAGGCAAAGCTACGTCTATTCGCGGGCAAACGTGGTAAGCGCGGTTTACATTCACGTGTGGCATGATATCTCAAAATCGTCTCCTCCAAAGTCCTCCCCAATTGCTCTTTTACCTCGGTACTTACTTGCATATTTGCGCAACCTTCCGCCTCGTCAACGCGATCCCTAGGCATCGCTGCCGATGACGGATGATTAGTAGGCTCCGATGTCGGCAGCGTAGCATCTGAGATCACGGGTGATGTGGTAGCTACGCGAATAGGCAGTGAGTCCAGGCGTAGCCGATCAAGTGAGGACTCGTCTAACAGCTTGCACCGTTGGATAGCCCGCACCTGATCCGACAGTCGTTGCGCGGAGACGGTGACGGCTGGTTCAAGGGCCTGAAACAGAGACAGCATCCTGGCTCGGTACGCAGTCAGGTTAGTTCCCTTTATTATTATTATTATTATTATTATTATTATTATTATAAAAATAATTTTATTTAAACTTTTAAGTATTAAGTAGGTACATAAAAGTGTAACGTTTGAACAATATTTTCTGTAATGTTTAATTCAAAATATTGAAAATTTAGCTATTTACATAGATGGTGGTTTCGTAAGACTATGTTTCTTAAGGTTAAACATTTTTTTTTTAATTTAAGATAGGCATGGGTACACGTGACCCCCAATGCGCGGGGCCCGTAGCAGTTGCTACGTTTGCTACATAGCTAATCCGGCACTGGCTTGAAGACAAAAGAATTATTTTTATAGAGGGAAAAAACTATAACTATATGATACTATATTTCTTTACTATATCAATATAGTATCATATAAAGGTACGTTAGCTTTATATGAGCATCTTTATGATTGAAGTTCAATATTGTTAATATGAACTCTGCTGGTTTCTTAAGCATTTTTCCATTTAACGTTTGCAAATAAAGAATGGCATCGCATAAAATCAAACCTTGCTGCATTATTATATTACACACCATTAGTTTCAGCAAACCGGCTCCAGATGGCAAATTACCGTCTCTGATATCAGCAAAGCGTTGCCGAAATTAAATTTTCAAGTTTATCACACCTATTTATCGTTATTACGAGCCTAAAAGAACATTGCAAATTTTTCTTGAAGACTCCAATATATTTTCAACGTATAATTTTTTTTTTGAAGATTTAAGTGGGTATACATAATAAGACTTATATTTTAATTTTCTCTCGTATATAATTCCTTTCGCCTAGACCGATGAGCCGATTCTATGCAGTATAGAATGTTTTGTTTTATCTCTTAACCTATAGCTTAATTTTCCCTTCACCTTTATTTGGTGATCGCATACAATTGCACAGATCTGCAAGGACACTGCTTGTACGACACATTTTTAACATAAAAAAATTTATATTTTTTAGATTACAGGTGTAGTTCTAAAAGGTGTGAAAAGGTTGCAGTTCAATATAGAACTTCGGGCTATGGAAGGCGTTCCTCAGTTGGAAAATGTGATGACAGGTTTATTTCCGCTGCTATGGATTGAAGAGGTGAGCTTCAAAACACAGACAAAGGATTTCGCCATCCCTGTCTAACGAATGATTTAGCGCGGTACCTCTCTTTCACTCTAAATACCTCTCTTTCACTCTAAATAATCTTTAACAGCTTGGCACCCCTATTTCCGGGCACTTTTACATAGGCAGAGGTAGTTTATCATATACAGGAAAAAATTAACTTTAATTTGGTAATAGAACTTATTCATCTACGTAATAGGTCATTTATGTAACAAAATATAACCTTTTTATATCTGGCTGCCAAGAGGTTCCGGCCAGGTGAGCAATGGCACCCATCACTTTTCAAGTTCTCTACGTATATGACTGTGGTGTGAAGTATAGTTTATTTTGATACCTAGTAAAGAATTTTTCTCCCTCAGTCCATAATAATAATTAATTTAATTAAAAATATTACCGGGCAAATTTTATTAGGCACCCCACCCCGCTCAAAACATATTGTCCCTTTTATAATTGTAAATAAAAAAATGATTTTTATTGACTACTCGATTGGTACGCATTCTTGCGGCCGGATCTCGTACTATAATATTATAGAGGAGATTTGTATGTCTGTACTTACTGGGCCGATTTTAAAAAATCTTTCACCTATAAAAAGCTACGTTATCAGCAAGTAACATAGGCTACATTTTATAAAGTTACGCCAGCGAACTCGCGTGCAACAGCTAGTGTTATTTAATTGTATTATCATAAAATGTACTTAACAAAATGTATAATATTATTATATATCTCATTCACTTATTTAGTAGTTAATTTATTAAGGCCCTAAACAGTATCGGTTTGTGTCTACAGGGTGCTGAAATCCCAGAATCATTACTTGAAGAATTAAAACACTCCCATACTCTGCTTTCGTACGTGGAAACAGCAAGATGGCTAATTTTGGCAGTAGCAGTGCTAGTTGCCATAATATGTGCAGTGGCAGTGGCCAGAACTGGGGTCGGATCTCTGCCAGTTTGGCCAAGTAACTCGGTCACATTTATACATAAACCAGGAAACAGTTTGGATCTGAATAAACAATAAGGTGTTTGCTTTTCAACCGTGGTTTAATTTTAACAGCCTTTCCTTAATGTCTTTACCTTTTCACGCCTTAACTAATCAACCGATCATCATGAAATTTCTCATATATCGGGCGTTCCAGACCACCCGTCCAGTCTTGTTATTCGGAAGAGTTTCAAAAAAAAAATCAAAACAAAAAAACACGTATAAAATATTTTTTGAAACTCTATCCAACCATACTAAAAACGCCCCTCAACCCCTGCCCCCTGTTAGGGGTAGGGGGTGCAACTTCAAAAAATCAAATGGGAACCCCTATTTTTTGTTACGGATTCGGATTCGTCAGAAAAAAAGACAAACTTTTTGCCTGAAAAAATAAAAAAAAATGTTTCAGGCAAAAAGTTTGTCTTTTTTTCTGACGAATCCGAAATAGGGGTTCCCATTTGATTTTTTGAAGTTGCACCCCCTACCCCTAACAGGGGGCAGGGGTTGAGGGGCGTTTTTAGTATGGTTGGATAGAGTTTCAAAAATATTTTATACGTGTTTTTTTGTTTTGATTTTTTTTTAAACTCTTCCGAATAACAAGACTGGACGGGTGGTCTGGAACGCCCTGTATATATCCAGAAAAGGACATAATATGATACCTTTTAACTAGAAAAATAATAATAATATTCCGAAGGATCATAAAAATAAAACTCTAACGCCTGGCAAAACTATAACAGCAGTAAAGATTGAATTAATTATTTATTGCTCACATATTTAAGCAGACTATATTTTTTCATTTTTCAACACGGACGAAGTTACGGGCAAAAACTAGTATTTTATAAAGGGAAACTATAATATATTCGATCATCTTTAAACTAGTCCAATGATTGATTTGAAACCTTAATAATATATACAAAAACAACGTGCGCGATGTTTGTCCATTGCAAACACATTTTTTATTAATCTATAAATAAAAAAAAATAAAGAAATTGCATTAAAAAAAATCGAATCACTTGTAGGACGACAAACTGTTACAATCTTGATAAGTGGCAAGATTTCAATTCTTTATCAATAAATGTGTCTAAAAAGTTAATCTTATCTTTTAACTGTTAACGTAATTCATCAAAATCAAGGACAATTTTGTAACAATTTACTGCTTATTTTTCTATAAATAATAACCTTGACAGATTTCTTGTGTATCATAAATAGTGTTAAAATATTTATAGCATACTAGCGGCCTGTTCCCGGCTTCGCCCGGGGTGCATTTTTTTTTACGTAAAAACCTTCCCTGATTATCCCTCTATCCATGAGTGAAGACAGAATTAAAATCGGTCCACCCGTTCTCGAGTTTTGCGCTTAGCAACACATTTAGGGTTTCATTTTTATATTATAGATAATTTAAAGATTATACTGAAGAAGAAAATGAAGAAAAACGATTTTTTTATTTCAATTTCAATTAATAACCATGTCTTGTTTCAGTTTTAATTAATAACTATACTGCAGTTACATGATTATTAATTTAAAAAAAAATAGTTTTTAATGTTTTTAGACAGGTTTTATTATACAACCAAAAATGCTATAATTGTTACAAAAATATATATTTCAGTACAATATACAATAGACATGAATTTCAATCGGTGTCAGAGTTGTCATCAGTTTCCATTTCCTGCTCAACCTTCGAGCTGATGGCTCCGACAGACTTTATACACCTTATCGTGTATTTATTAAAATCGCATCTGAAATTTACACGAACATTTTGTTCACTCCGGAAACATTTAAATCTCTCCATGGTTGGTTCGATTCCCGACAGGGTCAAATTTAGTAATAAAACTTTTCACAGCATGTGTGGCTTTTGTGTTTCTGTGAACGAGTAAAGGGATGCCAATGCCAATTTTTTTTTGTTTATAATAATTATTAATTGTGTATAAATTAATTTAGTTTTATGATTGACTTGTAATATATATTTTCCCTCGGGGTGACAACGACAACTTCCTAAAATGACAACTTCCGAAAACGACAACTTCCTAAAACGTCTTTTCCAAAATAGACAATTTCCGAAAACGAAAACGACAACTTCTAAAAATGTACACTAAAAATATCGGCACAAAATAATTTTATCAAGTTAGATGAATGTCTAAATATAAAAATGACTACTAATTTTACCCCGGCGGACCGGAGAATTAATTTAAGAATTTGTCAATTTAAAAAGTTGTCCTTTTAGCGTTTACATGCTAAAAAGTTGACGTTAAAAAAGTTGTCGTTTTAGGACGTTGACATTTAAAAAAGTTGTCGTTTTAGGAAATAGCCATTTTAGGACTTTGGCATTTTTAAAATTTGTCATTTTAGGACGTTGACATTTTAAAATGTTGTCATTTTAGGAAGTAGTCGTTTTAGGACGTTGATATTTTAAAATGTTGTCGTTTTAGGAAGTTGACATTTTAAAATGTTGTCGTTTTAGGAAGTTGACATTTTAAAATGTTGTCGTTTTAGGAAGTTGCCTTTATATGACGTTGCCATTCTAACAAGTTGTTAAGAAGTTGTCATTTTAGGAATTTGTCGTTGTCGCACTGAGGGTATATTTTTTCACACAAAATGTGGTAGTACATGCTGGGACGCTATTATATTATTTGTAAGGTCCGGATATACACCCATGTATAGGCAAATAAATGATTTTATTTTAATGTTTTTATGACATCGAAACGAAGTTGGCGAAATGCAATATTTGCAAAAGAATTTTGGTAAGAATAAAAAGATTTACTTACATTTTACTCAATTGCGAGTACTTGACAGTGAGGACCTTTTCGAGCGCCAAGAGAACGCTCGGCGGAAACTTTCTATTCGCTACTGAGACTAAAGCCTTCGACCAGAGCAGAAGGTGTTCCAGGTGTCTGCTGTCTTCCAGAAGACGCGCTATCGACTCCGTAAGTCTATTCGAGAAGTCTTCTTCCAGCCCAGCCACTGTCAACTCAACTGTGCACCAAACAAAATGTATGTTAGCGCTGAAATCGTTCTGAGAAAACTCTTTTAATATTCAAACACACTATAAAAGCAGTTTTCCCATCTCAAAGTATACGTACATAGATCGAAGCTTCTTGCGCCACTCATCGCTAGGAGGCGCGAATGTGTTTCTAATTGGCTTATTATAAACACATTAGGCTTATTAGAACTGTTACTTAGGCCAATAAAATTATACGCTATAATTAATAGATATTTTAACTTTAATGCAAAGGAGAGGTAGTTCGGCTTCAGTGCCTCTAGACACGTATCACACCCTGTCGCCAGTCGCCATAATGCGCGATTATTCGCAAATTCCTATTAAACTTACTCCGCCATATTGCTCTCGGAAGCTCTAACAGATGCTTCTTCATATATTTGGGATCTTATTCTCTGTTATAAAAAAATCCTAAAGTTATTTGCTGCCAGCTATGCTCCACGCTTTATTTTAAATTGACATAAACAAGAGCCTCGCCACACGACTTGCTCTTAAAGTGCTCTCTCACCGACAATTAAACCCAATTAGAGCCTAGTTGGAAACACTCACTGTCCGAGGGAGGCACTGCCTCGACACACTCCTGGACGATGGCGTGCTCGTTCAGCTGGAGTGCCCCCACCAGAGCCTCTCGCCACGACTTGCTCTTCAAGTGCTCTCTCACCGACAATTAAACCCAATTAGAGCCTAGTTGGAAACACTCACTGTCCGAGGGAGGCACTGCCTCGACACACTCCTGGACGATGGCGTGCTCGTTCAGCTGGAGTGCCCCCACCAGAGCCTCGCCCCACGACTTGCTCTTCAAGTGCTCTCTCACCGACGCAGGGGTCACACCGGCCTCCAGACGATACGGTCTGTATTAAAAACAAAAACATAACTCTTTTGAAGAACGTTTAAACAAATTCCATTGTTAAACTAGACGTCGTAGACGTTTTTATATTCATGTCAGTTATTTCTAAGAAAAAGTTCAAAAGTGCATTAGGATATATTTCATAGTAGGCTAAGTTTGTATGGTCAATAATAACATCATAATATGTGTTGTTGTTTTTATTTTTTAGTCCATTTTCCTATCCCTTATTCTTAATCCTAGTATGACCATACTGGTATCTGTGGCGTTGCTTGTGTTTGAGGCGACTGTAGCCACTTACCAATAAGTTGAGCGTCAGCCTAACTGACGACCTTAAGTTGTCTTAATAGTTGATAGCCTAAATCAATATAATTAATCTAATTACTTTGTATACAGTAATTTGCTTCCGTAAACGTCATTTTTACTTACCCACATTATAATTATACACAATTGTTATAATAAAAAAAAATCGTAAAATTTTTCGTTTGTATAAATAAATGGATACGTTTTGTATGAAAACTCACCGAAATGTGCCATCGATGCCAGCGCTTTGACTATACACCAACAACCCCTCGGTTGCCGCTACTGCGAATCCTTCGCCGGTCGGAGAGAATCTTATACAATAAACTCGAACCTACCAACAAATTATGTCACATTTAGCTTGACAGCGTCGTCTCAATATGGGGCACAGTGCAGTACTAATCATTCGATATTCAACCTTACATACGTCCAAATAAAGTTGAATATCGCATGACCCGTTTGACCGTATGCTTGCACATAACTAAAGAACTTCAGGTTAAACTAGTCGGCGGCTCGAACTCAACGGTGGGTGTGGCTAAAATTCATCCTGTCTCACACAGCACAAGGAAGAGCAGTTGAGTGAAATGCATAAAACAGACCCTTGGGAAAATACTTTTTTTTTTGACAAAACTAGTGCATGTATCTATTTCGTGTAAAATTATTTGAACTCATGAATAACTTATCAATGTCTGTGACTAAAGTATTTTGGAGTTTTTGTACACTAAGGACCTATTCAACCTCAAAGTTGTTGCATTAAAATTTGTGTTATAATATGGATTTTTCAAGGATCATAATTAACTTTTAAATACTTTTTTACTAGTTTGTATATAGCAACGAACCTAGTTAACGACAAGATAAATCGTTATCATGCTTAATTTGTAAATTAAACATATAACAGGGGAGTAATAATCTATCTACGTTTGTATGAAGGAAAAGCTGACTTGTGTGAAATTAAGTACAAAATGAAATTTTATTTATTATGAGAATAATTTTATCGGTCTAGGTAATATTTGTCTTTTAAGTAACTATTAATAAACCGTATTTTTCTTCTATGAGTATTCAGTTTGCTTTTAAAACGAGATGAAGAGTTTACCTCTGGCTTCACGTTCCTGTCTGCCATGTCGCCCTGCTTGACTCCCGGCAGACGGATGGCGACGTCGCCACCTTCGAACTCCGTCCTCTCCTCCACCAAAGCCATATTTCCAAACTCGGTCATAATGCGACGATTTATGAAGTCCTGTTGAACAAATTTCAATTCGCTCAAAATAATATTTTGAAACATTTTTTAAAATGACAAATACATAAAATCGATATTTACGTACTAAAAAAATTTTTAAATTTGAAAAATTACTGCTTAACCAATAAGGAAATGTTTTTTTCATTACATTTTTCATATCAAGACATAAGTATGTACTTGACTTTCAAATATTGCATAACCTTTAAATTTAAACCATTCACATGAATAATGCATTCATAACCCAAGCAATCATTTTATTAACTAAAAGATAAAATAACAGATAACATATACATATGTCTGTCCATTGCTACTAACCACACCGGTTTTAGGTTTGCTAAACGGCCTAATCTAGAATCTATACCTAGTAGGTAATATTATATAGAGAGAAGATTTGTATGATTGTTACGCGTGAGAAGTCGCGTGCAACAACTTGTATTTGATAAAATGAATACTCACGTTGACGGCATCCAGAGATCTGTTCTGCGTGATGACATACTTCCTGATGAGGATTGACTCCTTGATGTTGTACAAGCAGATGTGCTTCGAGTTTCCACCGCCCAGAATCGACTCACCGTCCGCCGAGTAACATATCGTCGTGAACGCTCTGAAAATTATTTTTTGTGCTACTGTCAGATAGACGGGCAGACAGACTGACGGTCCACTCGGTGACAAGTGGCCACCCATCTCCACTAATGCGAGCAACGCCATATGTGCCGGATCATAGATGATCATAGAGAACTTACTTGGTTTTCAACATTTTCTGTGGAGTGATGAGGTCCGTATCGGACCTACCCGACCCCAGGTCGTTTCTACCCTCAATATTCCCGGTTTGGTCCAAAGTGGTCGTGTCGAAGAAGGTTATGCTGCCGTCCAACGTGGACACGGCTATCTGAAAAAATATTAAATAATACATTCATGAGAAAACAGGAATCTTACGCCATATTATCTTGATGAAGTAATAATAAAATTACATTCAAATTAACATCTCTTTGAATGTGTAATTAACTTATTTATTAACTGTGAACCTAAGTTCATATATTTTTTAGGTTATATCAGGAATGAGGAGATCCATAGATGAAAAAAAAGTTACCGACAAAACTCTGCGGATCAATAGGTTGAAGTGGGCAGGACAGATAGTGCAAAAAAGGAAAACGATAATCACAAGAACAAGTGCAAAAGGTGGAGGAGGCCTTTGCCTAAAAAGGGATCCATATTTCATAATTTAGATCCTTCTAAGCCTAACAAAACACTAACTAGATTATTTATTTATTTTACAAATACATAACAATAATCAGACTAAACCTAAACCTAATAAAAAATTTCCACTTATAGATTTCAAATTATAGATACAAACTAGTCTAAAACAACGATAATATTATAGTTGGCCATTGAAGAATTTATCGGCTATAATATTTTTCGTTTTAACTATGGAACTGTGGAACAGGTCAACATCTGAGGGCCTAGTGCGAGTTTTACTCGATCAAACGCGACGAACACGTAAATGTCAATTTGTATGGGAATGAAGCAGACCTACATGTGAGCCACCAGGTGGCGCTGCTTCATTCCCATACAAATTGACATTTACTTGTTCGTCGCGTTTGATCGAGTAAAACTCGCACTAGGCCCTCAGTATCCTCTAATAAAATTTCATTAAAAAGTCTACATGAACGAGACATGAATGAATTATAAGAATTTATAAAATCAAATACTAACCACTAATTTAAATTGTACACTGCATTTTTGTTTTTTTAGAGCGATATGAAAATAAAAGGCTATATCATTATTATTGGAAAGTTATGGGGGAGCGAGAGTGAGCAGCTCACCTCCTCGCCGTCGGGCCTGAAGGCGGCGTGCAGGCCGTCTGCGGAGAGCCGCACGGTGTCGCAGTCGGAGCTGGCCTCGAGGCAGTTCCAGAGCCGCAGCGTGCGGTCCCAACTGCATGAGGCCAGGCGCGAGCTTGCCGCCGACGGGCTGAAGCACACGTGAGACACGGGCGCCTCGTGCCCCCCCAGCACCTACGCATTGGTTAGACTCTACATGAAACGGCAACACTTTGCACCATGTATACTTTTAAAACGCACATCGATTAGTTTAGCGTACAAGTGTCACTGACCTGTAATATATACCACTGGACAGGCTGTCCCCATACAAATGACAACTAATTTTTTGTACAATTTCGAAACGCCGCCCTCGATTGTCCCGAGAACTAATTTTGACGTTTGCGTATTTTCATAGATATACTAGCTGTTGAACGCGACTTCGTCCGCATAACTTTATAAAATATAGGCAATGTTGCTAGCTAATAATATAGCTTTCTATAGGTGAAAGAATTTTCAAAATCGGTTCAATAGTCTAGGAGTTCATCGCGGACAAACAACGTGACACGAAATTTATATATTAAGACTAGTGGCCCGCTCCCGGCTTCGCCCGGGTGCAATCTGTTAGATTGTTATGGAACTCACAGATAATTTTAACAAATAATTGCTGGATTGAATAGGTATCAACAGATGGCGCTATGTTAATAATATTATATAATTTGCAAAAAAAATAATAAAGAAAATGAGATATAAACTATCCTATCTTTTAAGTTGGACCAAATTACATATAGTTACGAAATTTTATCAAAATCGGTTCAGTAGTTTCGGAGTTTATCCCGAACATACATCGTGACACGAGATTTTTATATATAAGATATGTATAATCGCTAACTTTAGTTCCGGGTACTTTCGCTTCATAGCCTACAGCGCCAAAATTTCGTTTTTCAAATAGGCATAAAAGGCCCGTTCCTTCTTCTTTTCTTCGTGTTCTTTTTTTCCTATTTTTTTTTTTGTGGATATTTTAATGTTTAGTTTATCTACTATTCGGGGCGAAGACAAATTCAACAAATCATATCAATATCAAATCCAACCATTCTCGAGTTATAAACGGTGTAACTAACAAATTGGTTTTATATAAATACACATGTATATAAATTTACAAATTGTATTAAAAAAAAAACACTAAATTAAAAATTCAACCGAGAATCAAGGCTTTTCGTATTATTTTATTTTTCATCTACCGATTAATTCGATAGTGTAATTGTTATTAAGAAAAAAAAAAATGAAAATACAATACCTCCAATAGTTTTCCGAATTTGACGGACCACAAAAATATGTCGAACACGTCCTGACCTCCGGCGGCGCACAGCTCTCCGCTCGAGTCCAAAGCCGCACTACTGAACTGCACTAGGCTCGGTGACGTCAGCGTGCGGAAATTACGATATCTAGTCGAAAATAAAAACATATTCATTGGTTACGACTAAATTTTAGAAAGACACCAGGGGCCCTAGCCAAGATGCAAACGCAGTGCTTTCTACAGTCGTAAACGCTACGCTACGCTACGGACAAAGCTTTGTGATTGGTCCAAATTTTATGTGGGCGTTACAACAACCAATCACCGGGCTTTATTTTGTTCGCTTCGTAAAGTTCGCTAGGGAGCGTTTTCTTTAATATACATCTTGGCTAGGCCCCCTGTCAGTCGATCGCTAAAACTTTTTCGAGTCTATAATATATCGGGAAATATTCGCAACCATCGATCGATTCACAATTCGTTTTTGATGATCGTCATTTTATTTAAGTTGATTCACAGCTAACAATAAACCAAAAATCTACTTATTACTTTTTACCCCACTGCTCGGTTTTATGTCAGTTTTGATTTTTCTATCATTTTTCCTT
Organism: Synanthedon andrenaeformis; assembly: GCA_936446665.2. NCBI lineage: Eukaryota > Metazoa > Arthropoda > Insecta > Lepidoptera > Sesiidae > Synanthedon > Synanthedon andrenaeformis. The sequence goes on along the minus strand of OW387781.2, from coordinate 1,217,671 downwards.
TATTGAATTAACATATTAAAATAGATTTGACATTGCATCGAAATAGATTTGACGTAGATAGTTTTGGAGTGCTAATTCTTATGCACTACATGTAGGTAAAGTTCAACCTTATGAACCATTTTAATACAGGCTGTTTTATCTTTCAATAAATTTGTACAAAAATATGCGTTTTGTGAACTAAACACTGTCCCTATGAGGAACCCAACAAGTGATCCAATACATGGTCACGTAACCGATAGACGGACAGAAATATAAGTATAATATTTCAAATATTTAATGAGAATATATCTCACTAAAACGGTTACCTAGTGAGATCATAACACCGAACGGTTCCATCGAGCGAGGAAGTGACAAAGAACTTCTTGTTGACACTGAAAACTATACTTGTCACACTCGACTTGTGCTCGTTGAATGTCACAAAACAAAATCCGGACATTGTGTTCCACACTTTCACTTTACCATCATAACCGCCTGAAAATTAGAAAATAAAATAAAATAATACAAAGTACTGGACATATGAGGTATGTTTTTGTTAAGACCGCTGAGAACAGAAAGTTCTAGAATGGAGGCCAGCTTAAAAAGTCCACCGAAAAGGTGGCCTGACGACCTAATATTTAAGGGCCGAGGGTCGACTTAAACGGTCCTATTGGAAAATTATAAGGGAGACCTATGTTCGACATCTAGACAAAGGCCTACTTTTTCTGAAGGCAAAAAATATTGTCTTAACAATGGACTTCCTAATACAGTTTCTGATTTTGGAATTTATGAAAACTTAGAATATTTATGAAAATATTATAGGCTTTGTGAATATTACAAACTTCAGATGAAACGGTCGGACAGCAATTTTCTCAAGCAGCCAATTCGTTTACAGATTCGCGATATATTTGTTTATATATCGCCATATATAAAAATTTCAGTAAATTATGAGCAACGAAAAGATGGACGAGAGAAGTCCAAACGAGATGTTAGACTATGTTTAAGCGTCCGGTGCTTTACTCAGTTGTTAATTTAATTTATATTTACCTGTAACAATGTAAAGCCCATCTGGCGAATAAGCCAAGCATGTCATGTCTAAGGAATGACCCTGTTGTTTCATTACGTACTGTTCACCTGAAAATAAAAGTTAAACCACATTTTAATATCCGCTATTAAAAATTTTCCAATTGATACCTACTTTATAATTACTTAATAATATTATTATAATTATTTTTTGTTAAGTGAGTTTGTATCTTACGCTTTCACGCCTTAACTGCTCAACAGATCACCTTGAAATTTTTCAGGGGAAATGCATACAAGTTTCAATTTAAAAATGCTAATTGTCAGTGATATAGAAAAGGACATAAAGGTACCTTTCATATAGAAAAAAAAAGTACTGTTCCCGAAGAGATCGCATAAAAATAAAAATATAAAATGGAAAATATTTCTGTAATTGGGATATTTTTTAGAACACACTCCTAACAATTTTTCTAAGACAAATAGATGACTAGGCTAGGAGTGACATGAGTGAGTAAAATTTAGGAAAATACGAGTCGCTAAAACAGAATTTTACACATATATACAAAAATATTTTTTATTGCAGCAAAAAAAAAAATAGAATTAAGCTATCCTGTTTTATTTTTGTTTGGTTTCTATTATTGTTACGTGTACACTCTTAAACATCGAAGTACTACCTACAACTATGGAATTTGTGTCACAAATGACACACTTTGTTGTTTCTTTTGATAACTTACAATACAAATAAAACACTGAAACTAATTATCAAAAAACCAAATTACGACGGAATGCAGCCGTTAGCCAATCAGTGCTCAAGAGTTGTGACAGTTGAGTGTTTATTCGCGATTTACCTAAATTTGGTCGGATTTTCGCAAAGAACCTGAAAGTACCTCGAAAGATTACAAAATTCCTTGTTAGTTTCCTATTACCCCGGTACTTTGCAATCTTACTAGAATTTTGGTGAAAATTGGTTCTTTTCGATTACACTGCGACATATACATATAAGAAGAAGAACGATAGGTATATATTAGAATGGAACTCACTCTGCCATTCCCACACAAGCAACTGTCCAATGTGAGGGCACCCGAATGCGATCCAATCGCCCGAAGGCGACACAGCGATGCTGCTTATCCTGTGCTCGGATATGTTTAGTGTGTGAATCAAGTTCACGTCTGGCATTTCGTGAAGGAAGAATATGCCGTTCGAGAAACCTGTCAAACAGTTCATTCATTTACAATAACATAGCACTAATGTAGCTTTCGATATACTGGGAAAGAATTTTTAAAAACGATCATTCATCACAAACAAATACGCAAAAATTGAAAATCTCTATTTATTATATTAATATAGATAGATACCTATCACAATAAAAAACACCTAAAGGCCTAGTGGTTTTTATGTTATTTGATTTGTTAATTTGTCGAATAACAGAATAACTATTAAAAAAACATCTGAAATATATACGAAAAAAAAAATGTGAATAAAATTTTTTTTTTTTCATACATTCTTGTATATAACGAGTCTTGATTCTGGTGCGATATGAAATTCACTGGGTCAACTAGTAATTTATAAAAAAACACGCAGGCAAAGTCGCCGTATATTAATAATTCCTAATATAATGTGTTATATCGTTGTAAATACATATTAATTAAAAAATCTCTTGTTTATTAAAACTACAAAAAAAAATCTATACTAATATTATAAAGAATAAAGAGAGAAATTTGTATTTTTTATGTTTGTAATGAATAAACACAAAAACTACTGAACCGATTTTGAAAATTCATTCACCTATAGAAAGCTAAATTTATTAGCGAGTAACATAAGCAATATTTTATAAAGTTACGCGGGCGAACTCGCGTGCAACAGCTAGTTTTCAATTAAAAAAAAAATACACTTCCAAAAAACCTTTTCAGCTTTGTAAAATTGTTCAAACCTTAGTGCTCATTTTATTTCTTTATTCGAATAGAAATTCGACTTAGATTGCTCGAATAGGACTCAGTTGTCAACACAAAATTGACTCTGTCTGAGCAGTTACCCCACTCGGATTACTAGTTACCCCAAATCTCCCAAAAAAAAAAAACCCCAAAATCTCCCAAGATATCTTGGGATTATGTTCTATATAATCAATTGATATAATCATAATCAAAATGTAACTAACCGGTAATCAACAGTTTTGTGTCCTTGTGATATTGAGCCGCAGACAATTTCACCCTAACGTCTCTCCGAATTGAGTCGCCAATGTAATGGCGACCCAACTTTTTGTATAACAACCTTTTGTTGTTATCAGTTTCTTCTTTTTCTTTCTCTTTAATCTAAAAAAAAAAAAAAACAATAAGGAATCATTTAAATATGGGCACTTCATATACATATATATTTAGTAGTGGCAAGGCATACAGCGTTTCCCAATCATTTGGGCCTCCCCTCTGGCGGCAGTAACCACCTTGTTGCAGAAGACCATTGTAAAATAACAGCATGTGCACTGTTGTGTTTCGATGAGTAAGGAATGCCATATCCCATTTCCCTATCCCTTATCCTACTATGATCTAGCCTAGCCGAGTAGATGAGTTCAACAGCCGGTTTGACCTGCCGCATAAGATGTTTCAACTCAAAAAATTTAGCAAGAATTCAAAAAACTTCCATTCTTTCATAAACAGTAATTTTTATCATAAAAATAGATCAGAAAAAAAAAATGTAGATACAATTACATATGTATCTACAAAAATTTCGACCTTTAACCTTGAATAAATTTTTTAGCATAATTGAAGACGTGAGTGGATGAAGGTGATTATGTCGCATAATTCCAATTTTGAGTAAATCGAGGTTATTTATTTTTTGAAATAAATCGCCATGAAAATGATTATTGTACTAAATTATGATGCAAAGCTGCGTAAACAACCTAAAATATTAATTTAATGATAGCAATTAAACACTTGTATTATTTTTTAAAATAAAAAGTGAACATAGCTCCTTCTTCCATTAACAAAAAAAAAACTTTTCTGCACTTTTTGCTTTTTAAAATTACCTGTTTAATTTTTCAACTTTCTAAAATATGTCTTAAATCGACGATCTTAAGGTCTGTAATCATTTATTTATATGGACATGTTATCTTCATCAACGCAATAAAACGAAAAAACCCAAAAATGCGACATATCACCTTGATCCACTCACATCTTCAATATCTGTCTAATTTGACTGGACTATGAAATACATACAACTTCTTTATCCTTCTCAATGATTTCATTCTCATCTATGTCATCTTCGCTGTCCTCCTCTTTCACCGTCTTCCTTCTCTTTCTATGCGAAATCTGCACTTGCGACACGACGAGGTCTTCCGAGTCGATTGTTGCCTCCCACAGGCAAACTTGACCGTTCCTGCTCACTGTTATAAGGTCCAAACTCTTCTTCTCGAAGAACACTCCGACCACTTTGTCCGTGTGACCGCTCAGGGAGAACATGTTAATGTTGTCCAAGTAATCGACCGTGTATATCTTGGTCGTCGTGTCCTTGGAGCCAACCGCCACGAGTTTGGAACAGGAAGACCAGTCGAGACAGGTCACTTCGTCATGAGCTTTCTCGTACACTCGTTTCAATATGAAAGAACGGAATTCACCGGTGAAAGTGCACGGTGCTGTCATAATGAATACTGAAAGATGAACAGATGTTTGTTTAGTGATAAAATTTTAATTTTTTTAATAACATTGTAATAATATTAATAATTTTCTTTCATATACTGTGATGACAAGATTATAGACTAAGAAACTCCAAAATCCCAAAACTATTTTAAGATAAAGTCGCCTCTGTCTGTCCACTAAAGTTGTCATTACAGTTTTTTTTTTTTTCATTAGTAGAAAGAGCAATAAACGAGAAAGGTTTGTCTGTATATAATTTGCATAAATAAATTGCATCGGTAATGTACACTACAATATAAATAAATTTTTATAAACATGAAAACAATATCAACAATGTATGAGTAAAATTATAAAATTATCAGTCAAGTAAGTAAATAAAATATAAAGCAGTCGCTTGCTGCAAATAACCATACAGAATTAATTTTATAATTACAATTCCCTTCAATGTGAGAGTTCAAAAATAAAATATGTAATTGATTGAATTTAAGAGAAATTCGGTAAGACAAAGCCAAGGAGCACTGCTAGTTAATTATAAATATGTCACTCATATTACCTGTACGATCACAACACGCAGCAAAATATTTCCCATCCGGACTGAATTTAACCGCTCTCACTTGTTGCTTAAACTTATATTTATGGATGACTGTACTTGTTAGAAGGCTTATCATTTGAGCTTCTCCCTCTGAAACAAAACATTACAATTATTTCATATTACACCAAGACACTACTAGACTAAATATACTTTTCTGTTTATCAAAATTTCTAATGTCCTTTTCAAAATATTTCAGTCATTATTAATGGAAGTTTTAATATACAAATGATGTACTCCTTTGATGTGTGACAATTTTGATTTTACTCCCATGAATTTTCATACCCTATATGTGAAAATCGACCCAAAGAAGTAAACTCCAATAAACTCCAAAAATACAAATTGAAATTAAACAACTCACGTTCATTGACGGCCAATATAACTGAACCATTTGGGGACACATCACAAGCTGTATAGTTGTAATGACTTTCTACTGACAAAGTATTACATTTGTTTCTGAAAACGAAATTGTATTCAAAATTAGTCAATCATCCTCAAATCCTAACAATATTTAACAAGCCCAGCCCATTGGTCAAGCTTGCCTTTGCGCACTGACTCGGGGGCCCGAGTTTTATTCATGGCGAAGCCAACTTTAGAAATAAACTTCATGCATGACTCTGTTCTGGGCGTTAGTAGTGAGAGGTGACACTGTCATAGACAAGACAGCCCATCTTGACAGTATAAGACAGCCATGGTTGCGGTAGTAAATGCAAAATACAAAAAAAAACTCACCGTTTCAGATCATATATTGTAATTCTATTTCCCACTGGACTAATTACACATTGACCATCTTTTGTGAATAAAATATCACCTTTCCTGTATACTGTGCCGAGTAAATTTTGAAACTGGAAAAAATAATAAGAAAACAAATTACCATTAGGTTATTTTTATTAAAGAGAACCGCTTATTTAAATTATTAGTAGTACCTGGGTGACCAAGTTTCGCTCGGGCCAATAAATAGGTTTAAAGTTTTTTTATAAAAAATTCAAGAATACTTGAATTAATAATTAATCATTCAAAATATAAAACAAGCAAGCGGTATTACTTTTGTAACCCATCCATTAAAAAAAAGCTACATAAAACGAATTTTCTCAAAGATGAGAGACCCTGACAGGTCGATTTCTAAACCTAAAAATCCATAACCCTAGATTTTCGTCAAAATCGTTAAAGCCGTTTGTGAGATCGTCGTGGCATACAAGAATTTCTTGTTTACTATTATAAGATAAGGAGTATGCATTAACTAGCATAACATTAACATAAATTTAGATAAATTTGGCCGCTATCTTAATGGTTTTCTGTGTGTTATTGGTTAGGCAAATAAAGGTTATTTTTATTTATTACATAAATTGTAATATAACTGCATATTAAACTTAGTAAAAAGCGAGTAAATCCTTAGTTTATTTTTTAAAAATATATTATATACGATACAGTTCATCTTAATAATAAAACAAACATAGGTAAATACTAAAACTGTTTGATAAAAACCGGGAAAAAGAAGTAATTGTTTTAAATGTTTAATTTAATAATAATATGACTCATACCTTATAATTGAACCTCATGATTAAAGTAAAAAATCAATTTAATAAGCACAATTAAAAATCCTGAATAAATGTATTCATTTTCTTTTTTAAATTAAAATAAATATCACTTTCACAACATTAGCACGTGGATAAAGCTGTCACACAGTGTCTCATCTCTGTCTAAAATGTGCTGTCATACTCAAAGAGTATATAATCACTACTCACTACGTTTTAAGAGACGGGACCAGACGGGACTCCCATACATTGAAAATGAAATCCACTGTTCTATGACAAACAAACATGGACTGCTCCAATACCAAACAAACCAAAATTAACAAGTACGATGCTGCCAACATAACGAACAAAAAATAAGGATGTGCTATTGTTACGATAAATGAGGTCGATAGTATGATTGATTCTATAGTCTATGGTTTTGTGAAAATCCCAAAAAAAGGCCACACGTAATTTTAAATATTATTTATTCACAAATAAAAAATCAAATAATTACAATTGCTTTATTACTATCATACAGTTTACGGTTATTGCCGACTGACGGAGTAGCAGAGAAGTAGTGAACGAAAAAAACAATGGTTACAGAGCTGGGTGCCATTTTGGTATATGTTCGTTGTTCATATTGATAAGGATGAAAGTTTATGGCAAACAAATCAAAATGTTTTTGAGTTAGAGCGCTTACATTTTTGCAACTACGCCCCGTAATAAAACAGAGCCATGCACGTCTGCCTCTTCGATGTTTATCGTTTTGAGGATGATTCTGACCATCAATCCAAGAGGCAGACGAACAAATGATTTAACACACAGTTTTTTTTTACATTTTCAAAGTGCTGTCAATTGACAACGCAGGGCTGTCATGGTGGCAGACGCGGTCATTAATGTTTTTTTATGGTACAATCATCTTAACACGAACAAATCATATAGAAATTTTGGCACCCAGCTCCCTAGCCACAAGAGTAACTTCATATAAAATCTTTGAGGACTGCAGGATCTATTTATTTTTAAGTTAATTACGGCAGTATCCAAGGTCGACGTTGAAGGTTCTGTAACACACATAAAAATTGGATTATGTCATGTATAACGTAATAATAATTTCATAAAGTAATTCAATGGATTGGCCCGATACATGGAACAGCATTTCATTTGTTGTTTGTACAGGATTTTTAGCAATATGGAGCGTAAATTCACTGAAAATTTCATCGTTCAATGGACTGGCAGATATTCCGATACATGGAACAGCATTTCCTTTATTGTTTGTACAGCTGGTTTTTTTTTTCTTTTCAGTCTTGCCTGCACCTAGAAAGTAAATGAATAATAAATGTTATTTTTAGTTAAATATATAAATAAAAAAATAAAGGCAAAATAAAACTAAAACAAACCAATTGGTACATTGGGGTCTTATCATTCAGTGCAAAAAAAAAAAAAATTGCCGATTGTCGATAAAAAATGGCACTGCACTATTGTTTACATGCAACACATATGCAACACAATGTTATTCGAAAATTTGAACTAAACTCCCAATAAACTATATTATACATGGTTTTAGAACAGCAGCAAGACATAATATGTACTAACCTATCTTCATCCAGCGGGAATTGGGCCAAAAATATTAGTTTTTTATTATCAATGCGACTCGTTCTTAGGCCACATATTTCGCAGGTTACTTTCGGCATCTAGAACACTAAACACTATACACCAAATATAACACTACGAAGAAAGACTATTTAAACACTAAAATTTTGGCAAGTTTTATAAAAATCAATACTCTGTTTGCCGAAAAATCCGAAAATATACAACAAACAAACAAAGACAGTCGAAATGAAAGATGCCATATTGCAACACATCAATATGGCGCCGATGGTTGTTTGTGGTTTTGACGTAATACGGCCAAATTAGAGAATCGGTGATGTCTAATAATTTAATGGGTTTCGCAATCGCCTTGACTTAGTCGGGTTATTCCGGCATTACACATTCCATGTGTTTCATACATAATTTTCATTCCTTTGAGTTGCGCCAGCCTGGTCATACTATCATCTGTCATCCTCACTTTTGAGTTGCTTTTGACATTTGAGTTTTGATTTGACAACTGAAGGGACTGTTTTGACACTTGACACTGGACAGTGTAGCTTAAAAATACTTTGCAATGTTACTAGTTTAGAACCAAAAAATTCCTCTAAAATATTAGAATAACTATTTTAACGTAAAAGCACACGCAATCTCTAGCTTATGCTGGGAATGAAAAAAGTGTATAAATTACACAAACTAATACAGCCTTATATATACATTATAGGCTTTTTGCATTTATATCAATTCTTGTTATTATGGAAATATCTTCCTTTGAACAGATGCTCCTCAAATATAAAATTAATGCATAAGCATCAATCATTTACTTGTCTTACTTTTTTCTTTGTATTTTTTTTATCTCCTTATTTTCTAATATTTCTTCATTTTGTTAGTAGGCATTAACTACTAACAATACGTAATATTGTTCTATGGCAGAAAATCTCTACCGATCATAAATATCTGAAAAGAAATGGGTCAAAGGGGAATATCTTTTTCATTTTATTACCATTTTCGATATGAGATTAGCTAGATCTTGAAATCAAGGTTTGTAATTAAATTGAGCTTCAACTTCGGCACTTTTATCGAGTGCAAAGCCCAAACAGCGACCAAAAAGCTGGACATCTTAAATAAAGTGAGGCGATAATTCACATATGGACGCCTGCTCTCTTGTTACACTTTACATGCTAGTAAATAAGAAAAGAAAACTAAATATATAAATATTTTAAGAATTTTAATTTTTTTTAATAAATAATACATTTTTGACTTAAAAATGATAACTTTTGTTAAACCTCAATAATTACTTATTAAGTAGTAGCAAGGCACACTGCGTTTCGCGATAATCGCAATCATTTAAGGGACAGCCCATCTAGTGGCAGTAACTAACCCCTTACAGAAGACCACCGTGAAATAATAGCACATGTGCTGTTATGTTTCGATGTGTGAGTAAGGGATGAATGAATTTAAATCACATATTACATCCGATTCGTATGATTTAAAATCAATCGGTTTTTGTTATCAACGTATATTCCTGGTGATTTTTTTTTTACTTTTCTTATGAACAGTCACTTCATACCTATATAGGAGTTAGATTTTTCTTTTTTTACTGGCAACTATGTACAAATTATTAATAACATTCTTTTTATTTAAAAAAGTCAATATTTAATGCATCTTTACATAATTTAGAGACTTAAATCCTTATCTTCATTTTAAATTAGCGTACTCTTAATATTAGCTCAATTCTTTGTATATTTTAAACAACTCATGGTTTTTAAAAGAAATAAAACGACTAAATTGAACATGCGCAGAATGAAATGGCTGGCCAGCGATCCACATCAATGTTATACGTCATAACGCTACAGTATCGTTAGCTCAGGATTGGTCGCGCATTCCGGAAGTGACGAACAAAAGCCAATCAGAACTTGAAGCATATCGAACACTACCTTGAGCATCAATCGTCATATGACCCATTCTATTGAGTCGGCAAAGCTTGAGCCATATTTGTCTGTGCTAAAGTAGTTCCGTGGAGTGAGTGTGTGCAGATAGTCATCACAGTTTTTGGGACCTGTAAATACTCCCACATTACACATCAAAATGGCTGAAAATCCAATCTATGGACCTTTCTTTGGAGTTATGGGGGCGGCGTCTGCCATCATCTTCAGCGGTACGTTTTGATTTTTCACTGCTTACTCTGAATTAAATGGCTGTCATCAATATCGATCTGCCCTAATATTTCACTATAACTTTAAAACCTCCCGTTTCTTCCATATATTTTTCTTATATTAGTAATATGCTACACTTAATTTTCCAACTAGGGATAAATGTAAATCTGGATTATGTTATTTTCGGTGTCCTAATTATAGTAAGTAGTGTCCCGCCTTGTATCGAACGTTAGCCCTACATGAATATTTTTGTCGGATGCTCTCATGGATGTTTGATACGAACCTGTACCATGGAAAGAACTTCAAAAAGATCCATTGTTTTTCCGACTGCGGATTATGGAAAAGCACAGACGTGAATCATCCGAATAATGATTGACATTTGTATTGCTAAGTTGGCATTTTTATTGCTTCACACGATATAATGAAATGTGGGATCTTTTACCTATGTAAAACTAGATTTCAAATGGTTCTTAATAAATGAACTCGTTAAAAATGACTCCTTCCTATGCTTTGTTGAATGTTTATACTAAATGTAATTGAAAATCGCCCTTATTTCTATCAACGGAAGTTTTAGTTTTCACTGTCACAATTCTCCATACAACCTGAATAATAAGAGGAAAGAAAACTTTACTATTTCACCCAGTGAATCTTGTTACATTTGATCTTTTATACTTATAAAATTATTTGTTCAGACCATCAATGCACAGCCAAAACTAATCCTAGAAAACTGAACATTTGGAACATACTTTTATTTTATAACGTAAAAAAGACCAACTCATGCGAAGCCTGGTTTGGGTCACTAGTGTTATATATAAAAGCAAAGAAAACCATGGTCAAGTTTCCCATTGATAGTTTATTGTCACATGATTTTGACAGTTAAGTTGTCATGTGACTTGGTCATCTGTTTACTCAAGAGTATTAAGTAACCTATATAATATTGCAACTATTATAAGTGTAAAATGACATATGAAACTACATTTCAATTGATATTTAACCACATTTAATAATTTGAATTATGTACTCTCTGATAAGGATGCTTTGATAACAGGACATCATGTGATTTCATCAGTTGAATATTTTAATGTTTTATCTATTGTTTTTCTTTATGTGACTTTTGTAATAGCTATCAACACATTTTTAATTTTTACATGTTTTCAATACTTATTTCTTTATATAAAGTTAGCCAAATAGGGCTTCTATAATCATAAATCTGTTTAGCACGCCCATTTTAGGCATATTGTAATCTATATAAATGAAAATCAATTGCCCACATGTATGATGAAAAAATCCATAGAAGTTGAAAATTTGGTTGGTTTATGGTTTTTATATGAAGTTAGTAAGGCAAAGACTTAATATTTCTCCATGTAGAACATAGATAACATGATCTAGAATTCTAGACCATTTATTGTAAATTCCAATTTGTTTAAACATCTATGGTTCAATTTTATTACATAATTGTGATATTATTACATAGTTATGATGTTACTTTGATGTAATATGGTTTATTAATACTGATGAACGCGCGGCGTGTCTTAAAGCCCCAACAGAAAATAAAACCCGAGATACGAGATATAAAAGCTTTTTAATGTGAATATAAAAACAATTAATACAATTTTGCAAGTAATGAAGCGTTAGCGTGTTATAACCTCTCTGTCCAGCGACATCTAGTAACGAGACGCGAAAACTTTCCAACACAACGAAGCGTTAGCGTGATATAACCTCTATTTTCCGCGACATCTAGTGACGAAGACGCGAAACGCTCCAACAAATACTGTCTTAGTAAAACTAATTAAATTTTTATTATTCATTTGATTATGTAATTTTTAGATGTTTTAATATCTGAAAGGAAATTGGAGAAGCTAGGAAAAATCATTTAAATAAATTGGATTAATTAGCCCAAAGTTATATGATTATGATTCTAGAAATGAAGGCTATCTTTAATGTCAGAAAAGTAGCATTACATGAAGTTTATTGTGAGGTAATATTCATTATAATGGTCATCTGGTTAGCTGACATCTCTTTGAGACAGTTAAAATGTGCACCAGAAACCATTTAGGAGTACAATCTCACTGATAACCAACATTCTATTGGTGATGACACAATTTCTGAAGAACATTATTCATCATGCACGGTTGTCATGTCTTTCCAGCTTTGGGTGCTGCTTATGGCACAGCTAAATCGGGAACGGGTATTGCCGCTATGTCGGTGATGAGGCCCGAGCTCATCATGAAGTCCATCATTCCCGTGGTCATGGCGGGTATCATTGCCATTTACGGTCTCGTAGTGGCTGTACTAATTGCTGGCTCCTTGGAGTCCCCCGCCACCTATCCTCTCTTCAGGTTAGTAGCTAGATTTTTCTTGCTTTGTTTTTTCATTTTTATTAAGACATAAATTGATGTATATAAAGAATGAGTAGGTTTGACCTATATTGAACATTTAATACCAACTTCAAGTCATTTCACATACATTAGAATATTAGATAATTATCGTGAATGTAAAGATTATTAGATAAGAGATCAATAGGTTCCCAAATGGTCATTTCACTGACAAAGTAAATGGTGATTATTTGTAACTCATTTAAACTCTAATGAGTTTGAATGAGTACACTAAAAAATATTATAAAATTTATGTTCAAATCTGAACTTTAGGTTTTTTGAGAGGGAATAATTTCTAGGACAACATGTGTTCCATTTGTTAGGACAACAATACCATTAAATAAAAAAATCCTAATTTTCTACATTAATGTATAAAATATTTCCTTTTTGTCGTGACCTTGTCTCTACAATTGCAAAAAATATGACCTTAGTCATTGTGTTTCTGAATGATCACAAAATAGTTAAATATCATCTGGTCATTATTAAAATGGAAAATACACCATCATTTCCTTCGGAGATATGTTGTTACAATTTCCTTGAAATATTAATTTAGATTCTGCCAATAATAATAGAGAATATTTTATTAATTTAAATATCTCAGTGTGAAGGGGAAATTAGAACTTGCCTAATTTTAGTAAGTTTGTTCCTGAATAAGTTCACTGACCTGTGCACACCTATCAAAAACAACTGAATATTATTATGCTCCAAACTAGATTAGTCAGTCGACCCACTCACTCGCAAAAAAGTGTGTAGGTTATGATGAGTGTTACACACACACACTACTTTTGAACTATTTGGCTAAGTTAGCTTTTGCACGTGATTTTGGCGACGTAACCATTTGTGTGGACCGTTTTAATGTTAGGTTTCATTATAATTTATTCAATACCTCTACATGAAAAGTGTGAAGTGAAACAAACATCCTCCCAAATTTTCTATATTGTAATAATGTAATTAGGTGGATATAGGTGTATATTTTTTCAATTTAATTTTGAAAATATGCATTGTTTTGTGAGATTATTGTTGGAACATATAAAAACAAGTTTTATTAAGAATAAGCTATTAGCTAGTTGGTAAACTTATGTTCTATAGATACATTCGTTTTAATAATCAAAGGGTATCCTTTGAGTTGTGTACTGCAATTTTATTTCAATTGTCAGTATATGTGGTTACTTGTTGAATTATATACCTATAAATACTCTTTTTATAAATCACATATACTGTTAATGATAGTGTTCTGTTATAGCCAGATGGACAGCCTATTTTATGAAAAACAAGTATGCAGTGTAAACATATATTTTTACAATACTCAGTCTTTGTTAACTTGTGCCAATGACTGGATTTTGTGATTAATATAAAATAATAATCTGTATAAAGTAGTGGATATTTTATGAGAGATCATGTTTGTATGCAAAAAGGGCTGGGCTATACAAAAGGGGAAACTAGAGTTATGACTACTATATTTTGTTCACACTATTGATTAGTGTGTTTCATTTAAACATAAGTTTGGGAACTAACTGTGTACTATTTGTTGTATTTCAGAGGGTTCATCCACTTGGGAGCGGGTCTCGCGGTAGGCTTCTCGGGTCTAGCGGCCGGTTTCGCTATAGGCATCGTCGGTGACGCAGGCGTTCGCGGTACCGCTCAACAGCCCAGATTATTCGTCGGCATGATCCTTATCCTCATTTTCGCCGAAGTGTTGGGTCTTTACGGTCTCATCGTAGCCATTTACCTATACACGAAACAGTAAATGATCGCATCGCACACCTCCCCATCTCGCTCCGAGTCTATGCCCATCAGGAATCTGCAGTCAGACGCGCAAACGGTCGTCGCCGGTGGCCAGGGCATAGGTCTACGGAGCCATCGGTCCTCCAAACATCTTGTATATTAAATCTTGTCCAATATTTTAGCTCCGGCTCCGGCTAATCGTCGCTACGATGCTGCGGCGACTTTGAGCCCCGAGCTGCGATCTCTATCGTTTTTCTATTTCAATTTTGTAAAGGGTTTTTCGATTAATAATCATGGTCCGCCGCTGACTACGCTACCGTGCGATGACAGTATTTTTTAATTTATTTCGTATTCATCCATCAACTCGGTATTACGTTACGATGTTGCACACCACAACATATCAGAATTTATTTGCGCGTTCCTATATCCTTCGCGAACGATTGACAACATCTTACGATATCAATTTAGATTATTTTAGCGTTAAGGCGAAACTAATGTACAGTTAGAGTAGAAAATTAAGTCCAAAAACGATTTATGTTAAAATAATAATTTATGAACCCCATTTCGCTCCCCAGGGTACGATGTATCCGAATGTAATTATTGAAAATAAGCCTGGCTTACCCGAGTACTACGTGCTACATAGCTTGGAGTGTAATAGTGGATAATTGTATCCCGTTGTATTTGTTTGATTTACTTATTTGTCTCACAGTGTGACCACGGGGAAACCGTTTGAAGCCGGTCACAAAATATTGTATCGCCAGGAATCAGTAAATAAACAGATTTGTACATTCCATATTATTTTGTTTCTACTTGATTTGTGTTTTTGTGTTTTATTTTCCTTTTCGGTTCGTTTACATATTAATTATATTAAGCCAACTTAACAATATTTATGACTAGCTGAAGAGATATGTAGCTTGCATCCTTGAATATAAAATTTATAATAATTATTAAGGCACATTTCTGACGACTTAAAAATTGTGAAATATTTCAAATATATTCTGTATACCTCATAGTCAAAATAATATGATGTTTGAATGATTATGAATTGGTAAGTAAATATAAAACTAGGTAAAAATGTATTTTATTTTAGTTTTCATGTTAGAGAATGTTATATATAATCTTTGGTGTTATTGAATGAATTGTGTTAATAAAATATTTTAAAAATAATTATTGTAAATTATGAATTCAGTGTTTTGTTTAGTCCAGTTGGTTTTTTTTTCGCCTACAGCACCGAGCCAAGCTAATTATCTATTGCAGTGAATCAAATCAAAGATGTCCCTTTAAATAGAAGTCATCAGTATTCTGCAAACAGTTCTCAAATTTATGTTACAACATTGCAGAAACTATGCTATTTTTCGTCCTGTTACAAAATAGACCTCATAAATACAAGATCAACAACGCCTGCATCACCTTTTTACAAAAAAAAAATCTTACATTTATTGGAAAACAAATAGTTGGTAAAGTAATATTGCAGAAGAGGGTGGCAGGCAGGCTGACGATCTACTTGAAAGCAGTCCACTTTTCCCTAATTTAACAGCTTGCTTGAAAAAAAACTTGTATGGTGGAGTTGAAATGTAAGAAAAGATTGCTATCCTGACTACGTTTGAGATACCAGTGACATGTCGAAACACAAAATGGTAATAACTCGTTACAACATTTGGCGGTTAGTTGACTTGGCTGCTCCAAAGTTTATCCCGCGCGAGGTCAACGGGATATCCCATGGAATCATAGACGTAGGAGCCGAGTAGAGGGAGGCTACTCGTCAAAGGTCCGAAAGACTTTGTACTCAATTGTACGCAGCGGCATTTAACTTGTGTCCAACAATGGTCAGAATAGGCATTAAAATAGCATTTCGGGAAAAACAAGAGAGGCTACATCTCTTTTTAAACTAAGACCGGTAAGGGTCATTCTTATTGGAAGAGCAGCGACGGCGAGTCGCGAGCACTTGACTCGACTGGCGCGTGTCTGCTCGACGCTTGCATGGCATGAACGAGAGGTGGCCTGGCCACGCCACTGTGTTTCAAGCCGAGCGGGCGCGAATGGGACGTTATGGGGTGGGAAGGTTTAATAAAAAAAACGTCAGTTTCAAAACGCGTAGCATATTATCAATGACTAAAGTTATTAGTTATTGGGCATAATAATATTGGCATTGTTGCTAGAGGGAGCACGCAATAATGCTGCGCCGCGCTACACTGGTTTTTTTTCTATGAATTTATGTTTTATTGAGTCAATATAAAGTAGGTGCAATATACAAATGGTGCGTCGCTGCTCCTCCAACATGAAGTGACTAACGGTTAGTTAGATTAGAACAAGGAACATATACTTTACAAATTGTCAGATGGATCTAACTTGTAAAGCGCCAGCCCAGAAGCTGACGTCAGTAATATACTATGAAGGTACTTATAAGATAACAATATTTCTTCAGTGGTCATGCGATGATTTATGAGTCACGAGATGTGGAGTGAGTGTGGTTCATGGAGATCATTCACCGCCGAAAGAAGTGGCGCTTTAAACAATGCCTAACGCGTTTAGAAAACATGAAAATTAGTTTATTCGGTAACATTATTAGTAAAGTACGAATAAATATGTACTAATTCGGGTAGATGGCGCGTATTTCATACAATGAAACGTCACTGAGGGTGTCACAAGAGCGCTGTTTTTTTCCCATACTAAAAGTGCCCCTATAATAAAGGTCAGTTAAAAAAAATATATAAATAATTATATTAATACTCAGACTATATTTCATACATATTACTGTGGTGCGCTGTCACTGTCATTTTCACTGCTGTACAAACACTACACGTCACGTTTAAAAGAAATTACAGTGACGTTTTGTCCATTATATTTATATTAAATTAAATATTTAAGAAGTAAATTAATTTGTAATTAGAATTAAATAAAACATTTCAAAATGAAATACAAAATATTGCTATGCTTAGTACTAGTCTTCACATTTTTTAAAGTGGATGCACAAACTCGCACTAAAGGGGTGAACACTTTTTGCCTTTAAATTTTCGAACCCGGCTTTAAACTTATTTTGTATTATTTCTGATATTTTCAATGTATTTCTGCTTGCAGCTCGATGAAAAAGTTCAAACTCTATCGGACCTTACAGTTAAGAAGTCAATTATATCTTTGAATCTGCAAAGATTTAAGGATTTTGTAAAGTCTCCACCGCGAGATTATTCCTTTATCATTATGTTTACGGCAATGGCTGAATCTCGAAGATGTGCAATATGTCAACACGTTTACGACGAGTATCTCATAGTTGCTAATTCGTTCAAATTCTCACCAAGTCACAATAATAAACTTTTCTTTGGCATGGTCGATTTCGATGAAGGATCAGAAATCTTCCAAATGGTATGTAAAATTTATTATGTCGTCGTTGTCAAACCAAAATCTGCTATGTACACTTACCTATGCGAAATTCCAACATTGTGATATGCTAAGTGCTTATGAGCACAAATTAGAATCTGTTATGTGTGCAAAATTAACTTTATTAACAAAATAATAAAAAAACTATTAAATTTTCATGCAAACTTTTGCATTTATAATATTATTAGGATTTTGTATAAAAACTAGCTAACACATTGTTTTGCCAAAAAAAAACCTATTCTCAGACCTACCCAATAAACACAAAAAATTTTCATAAAAATCGGTCAAGCCGTTTCAGTGGAGTTTTTATTACAAACACTGTGACATGAGAATTTTATCTATTGTAATATTACAAAGCTGAAGAGTTGTTTGTAACTTTAATAGTAATTATTACCTAGTTTAGTAAATAATTATTTTTCTCTGTATATTTCTGCATCATAGCTATCTGTATTTTCCTACATCAAGCTATTTCCTCGGCTGTATTATTTGTGATTTATTCTATTTTAATATTATTTTCAGTTGCGACTAGTTACTGCTCCCGTTATTATGCATTTCCCAGCCAAAGGGAAACCAAAGTCTGCTGACTCTATGGATTTCGAGAGAACTGGTATTCATGCCGAAGCTATTGCTAAGTGGATTCAGGATAGAACGGATGTGCAGGTCTGTATATTGCTTTCTCAATTATCTAATCATTAGGAATGAAAATCTCTATTATGTAAATCCTTTATCCTATTAAAAATCCTAAATCCTTTTGAATAAAAAAGTGTTTATTTGCCAATAAAAATGATTCCAACTCTCATCTCATCTTCACATTGTGGCAAATGATTCTAACTAGGATGAATATTCTTTATATATATATATAGACAAAAATTTTGAGCCTCTTGCAATAGTCAGTTATTGCATTTACAACCAGTTCAGAGTGCTAATATCTAACAATTATTTTTTTTGAAATTTTTGTCTGTTCCGGCTAATATTAGCAATGTTCAGACCAATTTTGACAGGACTTTCACTGGCAGATTTAAAAAAATCTGAGCAATTCTGGCTACTTTTTTTAAAAAAGAATGATTATATTTAAAAATATTATATCTAAGCAGGTAGAGTCCATATCAAACAACAATTGACCTCCGGAAGTTGTCACAGGTTGCGTCGCAATAGCTACTTGACTGTACTAAAGCCCGAACCAACTTCAGAGATCGATACTTGTTTGGTACAGACTCTAATTAGCAGTTTATAAGTCCAGTACGGTTTCAAGTAGATTAAAATAATTTAAAAAACTTGATGTTCCAGATAAGAGTGTTCAGGCCTCCCAACTATTCGGCCGCTGTGGCCTTTTCAGTGCTCTTCATACTAATAGCTGGCTTCTTGTATTTGCGACGAAACAATCTTGAGTTTCTGTACAATAAGCAGATGTGGGCTATTGCGTCCTTGTTCTTCTGCTTCGCCATGGTGTCTGGCCAGATGTGGAATCAGATCAGAGGACCACCGTTCTTCCACAGGACGAAGAATGGGCCCGTTTACATAAACGGAGGCTCGCACGGACAATTCGTGCTCGAAAGTTATATAGTGGCAACACTGAGTATCCTTTTAAATCGCAATTCCACAGGTATTGTAAACCGGTGAGAATAAAATGTGATGGACACGGCCGTGTGTTTTACGTGAATATGTATGTGTATTATATGTATACATCTCACAAATTCAAATGCTATGCAGAAAACTATGTATATAATCAAAAGTATCAATCAATCGTCATAATCTAATAGGCATGCCCTTAAAATCATTTGACTCCATAAGAGTAAGAATAAATTTTATTTGCAAAAAAGGGCATATGTAGATAATATATATAAGTAGAAAGACAAACACAAATGTTATCATAACCCCCACCACAAACCGGCTCCAACTCAGCATCATGCGGGTTGTAAAAACCTGCACTGGTCTTCCATTAGAGCCGATGGTGAGGTCACACGCGCTTACTAATTATTACATAATTATAAACATAGAAGCTCTATTATAAAAAACAAAAAATGTTTATCTACTAGAAAAATGTCTATGAATTTTCTAGTAGATAGATAGAAAGCGGTAAGTATCCTTAGCACGAGAGTAGATGGCGCCGTAGTGGTGGGGATGATCCTGATGATCGAAGCCGCGGGAGGTGTGAAAGGGACAGAGATATCGCGCTCTCAGGCCGAGGGGAAGAAGCGAAGGCTGCAGTCGGTCGTCGGCCTGGTCCTAGTGTGCGTTTTCTTCTCTCTGCTGCTGTCCGTGTTTAGAGCTAAGACGCAGGGTTATCCTTACAGGTAAACCTAATCTATTTACCTATATACTTGTTAAATCGTTTGTCCTGACTGACTATCAATGCACAGCTAAAACTACTAAGTCTAGGAAGCTGAATTTTGATGATACTTGTTTTTGTATTTCGTTTTAAGAAATACTTTTCTATATAAAATAAGTCATATAATAATATGTTCTCATATGCTAAACAATATATTAAGCAAATTTTGTTTTACACTAATAGCATGTATGTTTTTCTTTTCAGCTTTTTGTTTAAATAAAATAAATTTGGAACATAATATATTAAATCCAGCACATTGAGTGAAGAAGTGATTAGTGAAATTTTTCCGTGTTTCAAAATTGATTTTATTTAATAAAATAATAATTGAATTGGATAAAATATATCGTGTTTTATTTTGCATTTGAAAATGGCATCCCACTATCAGATCAATTTCCTTTCAGTCATCGGATTAAGGTGCTTAGTGCCATCAAATGGGTACTTTCTGGGTCAAATGGGTTTATGGCTTGACCAAAAAAAAAAAAAAATTGAATATCAAAGTTTAGACAACATTTGGAACATTTTTTTTCGTATAACCAAAACTTGTATATAAAAAAAAATGTTGATAGTATTTTTACGCTTTTTGGCTTGAACTGGGAGCCAAAAAACACGCCTAAACTCTAAAAAAATAAAGAATCTGTTGTACTTTAAACATAACATAGCATAAATATGTAAATCAATCAACATTTTCATTCAAAACATCGAGATATACTAATCGAGGTATACATTATCCAAAAAGCGATAGCAATGCTTCATTATAGATATTTATATCTAAATGCTAATATATTTTAATGTGTATTTAAAAGTAAGATAAATAACAAAATTTTTTTTTTTTTAACATCGTTTTATTTTAGATAGACTTATCTACTACTTGGTCCCTTTGCCTATGTTATCTAAATAAAGTTATATTTTTTTAAATGTATATAACAAACAAAAGAAAGAATTTTCTACTTAATCTAATCAGTTTTCCAAATAAATAATTTCAAGTCTTATAACTCCATTTTAAAACAACTCAATAAATGATCATAGTAGCCCTGGTATGATAGCCGCTCTATTTTCTGGATATTTCTTGAAAGTCGCCTTGTACCAGTTGTGCGCTTGTATTGCTGTTTGAATCTGAAAACAAATATAATATACTAGCTGTCCCGCTCCCGGCTTCGCTTGGGGTGCAATTTTTATAATAAACATTTAGTTAATACATGTTAACATTTACTTAACATATACTTAATACGATAAATCACCTGTGAGAATCATATGGAACTCACAGATAACTTAAAAGAACTACTCATATAATAAACAAATAATTTTAAATAAAAAAATACTATAAATTAAGATAAAAACTATCCTAACTTTTAAGTTGGACCAAGTTACACACAGTTACCAAGTTTTATTAAAATCGGTTCAGTAAGTTAGGAGTCCATTGGTCCCAAACAACGTGACAATTATTATATATATATATAGATAAAAAAATCTATTAGTTAAGACACAAAAACGTGTCAATCCTCACATTCCCCTATCCCTATTTTATCTTTTATCCTATGTAGGTTGCGTTAGAAGGTGACGTTATCGACCTACCACCAAGTGGATCATTAGTCACTCGGCTAACATAAAAAAATAGTATATTATGAAAAACTGCAACAAATAGGAAATACATTAATTTCAAGTCTTCTTATACAACTAAATGATTTCTACAAGATCATTAAAAAAAATAGTATTTTTTATTTGTTTAAAAATTGCATCTGCACGAAGGAGGCCGACAGATTGACTGTTCACTTGATAAATAAATAAATAAATTTAAACCCTTATAATAGAAATAGAACCTTATATAGAATCCCTTATAAAGTAACTTAAACTTATCTCATGGTATGTTATTTTATTTTCTTGTGTAGGGTGGTGATAACTGTTGCCATACATACCAATTTATAACTGTTAAATGCTGTGTTGCTCTGCTATCACTAAACTGAAATGTTTAGAACCAAAATGTTACGCAATAATTGATTAAAAGAAATCACCTGATTGCCCAGCACCCACAGGTAAATACAGAAGAACGTCTTCGTTGGTATCAAAACTATTAAGACTGTGTACATAATGAGTTCACACAATCTGTGCGGACTGGACACAATGTCAAAGAGCCTCCCGTGTGGCACACCGTGATCCTCCGTTACCACTTCACCGGACTTCTTGTCTTTTCGCAAATTTGCAAATATTATGTTCGCTTGGAATTGTTCGAACCACGCCCAAAGGAACAGTAATATGCAAGGCACAGAATAGAGTGACGATTGTGTGTTAGACCACAACACACTGTCTCTGTTTTGACTACCTGTAAAAAGAGATATAAAACTACATTACAAAATTTATTAACAGACAAAAATTGCACAATGACCTTTCCATATGTTTATCTATATGTACTAATATTATAAAGAGAGAAGGTTTGTATGTTTGTAATGAATAAACTCAAAAACTACTAGACAAATTATGAAAATTCTTCAACCTATAGAAAGCTACATTATCAGCGAGTAACATAGTAGGCTATATTTTATATAGTTACGCGGGCCAAGTCGCGTGCAACAGCTAGTGTTAAAATAAAATTGTGTATTCATTTTGGCTATAAAATTGTACTTATTTCACACTGACATTTAATGACTTACAATGGAATGTTACTAATGACAAATATTATAAATAACTAAATACTTGTCATAAATAACTACATACAACATTAATTAAATACCTTTTATATTTAATTAAGTGAAAAATGTCGATAGACAGGCTGATGGTCCATTTGATGGTGATTACTATTGCCTATAACACAAGAAACGCCCCAAGTTGCTGCCCTTCATTAATTAAGGATTAAGGATAAAAATTGAGAATGGATAGAATGGGTTCTGGCATTCCTCAATCGAAACACAATATATTTTCAGTGGTATTCTGTAAGGGGGCGGTTACTGCTGCCAGATGGGCTGCCCAAATGACTGCAATATGCATTGTGGTCTCCTATTACTAAATATTGTTATATATATATATTTTTTATAATTATAATGTAACTATTATACATTTATATTTATTATAATAAATAAATGATTACCACAAAACAAGGGTGCTTCCCCAACAATAGCCACTACACATCCAAAATAATGAAGAATGCCAACAATGTAGTGGCTAATATTCATTTTGCTGGATTTGGCAAATACTTGCATATAGTGGGTCTCGTAGAATCTTCTTATACATTGTATAGTCAATAGTGACATCGCTATAAAAGCTGCAGTCGCCGACACTGAAAACAAGATTGAAGTCATTTGTAATATTTCAAACAAAAAAAAAACAATTACATATATAATCTTTCATAGAATCCTTACATATCGTTTATAGAACTTCTTTAGCATAGGTGTTATTTTCAATACTGAAGTATAAAGATTTCAATTCCACTGTTTACAACTCTGGGTAAAAGCCACTTATTTCTATAAAAAATGTCAAGTGAATAGTGAAACAGTTTTGGTAAAGTAATAGAATAATTATATTCTTCTTAGCCACTTTGAAGTGAATTTATTTAATACTACAATATGGGCTACTTCAAGCGAGCTGTTAACAAACTTCTACGGTGTAGGCAGCGCACGAGCACTCCCTTGGTGTTGTTTGTGTCCTTAGGCGACGGTAACCACCTACCATCAAGTGAGCCGCCAGCCTGTCTGCCACCTTTATATTATAAAAAAAAAATACTAACCAAATTTTTACATCATAATTAGATGTGAAACTAAATTAGTTGGACCTACAATGAAATTTATTGCTTATATCAATATTAATAAAAAATTTAAAAATAAGTATAATTGTTAAAGATGAAAAGCAAGAATTATCAACAAAAATTGAAATTTAAATAATACATTAACGAGTTGGTATACATAGCAATAAATAATCTTAAAATAGTAACATATTCAGCAGTAGAAAATGTCAAGTGATTAAATAGATAAGATATAATTATTTCAAAGATATAGATATAATGTATATTAAGTGGAGCAGTATAAATTAGTTTCCAATACTTTTGAATATTTATACATTGAGTTGAGCCTTACTTTAGTTGGCAGAGCAGTTTTTTTAAATTTTAATTTAATTCTAGTGTTGCCTGTGTCCTTAAACGACGGTGACCACTTACCATCAAGCGGACCTAGTCTGCTTGCCACTATTTTTAATAAAAATGTAAATAAACTCACCTGATGGTTCACTAGTATTCAGCATAAGTTTTAAAGCTGCAGGAATGTAACTTATCATTCCAAAGTTTAAGTAGTACACAAGAAACATATAGAACATTGTAACAGCGCTGAATATAGAAGAAAATGAATAAAAATGCTTGTAATAAGATTTTGGTATTTCCAATAGTTGCACAAAATCAGCACCGGAGCCCCGATATGCAAAACTACCATATTTATAGCCTTTAATAATGAACACTGGCACATATTTTTCGAAGCTATTAATTAAAATACCCGTGAAAGTGGCGACGAAAGCCATTCCCACAAACAACACGTCTAATATATTTAGCATTTTTATTTTTTTTGAATGAAAAGTTATAAATTCTCAAGTATTGCGTTAACTATAAGTTAGCTGTATTTGTATAATAGACGAACGTACGTGTAATAAGCGGCAGGTACATTCTAAGAGTGCTAAGAAAGGAAAGTAAAGTAACGGGTCCGACATCGGTAAATCTAAATCTAGGTTACACAATTGTTTTGAAATTCGCTTTGAAATTGAAATGCAGCGACAGAACTCAAACAAAGAGTATATAATCACTACGTTTTAACAGAACTGACAGCTGAGTGCTGCCAGCAGCTGCCAGATCAACAAACCCGTTTAGCGATAGCAACA
The DNA here is from genome assembly GCA_936446665.2 of Synanthedon andrenaeformis. Lineage (NCBI taxonomy): Eukaryota > Metazoa > Arthropoda > Insecta > Lepidoptera > Sesiidae > Synanthedon > Synanthedon andrenaeformis. The sequence goes on along the minus strand of OW387781.2, from coordinate 1,192,554 downwards.
CTGGAAAAAGCGCTGTATTTATGGTTCATAAAAACGATAGATTCAGCGCTAAATTATGTTCGTGAATTGAAAAGAAAAAAAAAACATCTAGTGAAAATCAACAATGCCTAGCAAAACGTAACATAGATCTCAACAAATTCTTAATATTTTGTTTATGCTTTATAAAATCGAGTTACCTAGTAGTTACATCCTAAGAATGACAAATAATATATATAAAAAGTTATACTAAAAGTGTAAAAAGCGCCATATTTAGCGCCGAAAGTGCTGCCGCCGTCGTAGTCAGACATGACTCGTTATTGTCGTTATTTTCATGATGATTTGCAACCCAATTTAAAGAGGTTGAACAAAATTAAAAAAAAACACTGTAGTAACACTAATTTAGTAACTTTAGCACTGGCTAGTTATCTAGTTAGTGTACCTACCTTTAATACAACGGCACGCAAAAAGACTGCTTTAGCTTAAACAAACGCACATACAAATCTTGTTTGCCTCGGGACGCCACAGCATGCCGCAGCATTCTGCCTGAGCTTATAATCGCAACAAAATGGCAAGAAACAGTTTTTTTATGTGAAAAACAGGCTAACGGACAACTTGCTGGTAGGTGGCTACCGTTGCCTATAACCATAGAGAAAATAGTACTTTAACCAGTATATTTTCTCTATGCTATAACACAAGCTTACTGCGAAATGCAGCGCATTTTCTTCCCTTCTTTTTTTTATTTATTATAAAGGGAGGCAGCTGATCGTCCATTTGATGGTAGGTGGTTACCATCGCCTAATTGCTGGTTAGGCGAGAGCTGAGTGTTGCTGGTGCCCTGACTAGTTGCCTTTTTCCAGACCAGTCAATTTTGAAAAGTTCATATACCAAGGATCGCCCGTGTGTGGTCGGCCTTACATACAAAATTTAATCTAAATTTCATTAAGTTAGAAAAGTTAGGCTATATTTTAATAATCGCCGATTTTCTTTTTATCGACCGTATTCGAATGGCTTTGTTATAAAAAGTACTTTTAGCAAATGAAGTCTAGCTACCACACGAGCTTGCTGGTGGGGCGAGGAGTGAGGGAGCGTTAGGATACGTCACATCCAATGTTCCGCTCTGTTACACCTTATTTGACGGCTTAAGTGCGCTTCAGATTGGAGCTCGCGCCACGATGTCGCCAGAGAAATGGGAGCGTTAAAGTAATCGAGACACCTGATGAATTTGCCTAAATTATCGACTTCTCCTCCGGTAAAGGGTGTAACACACGTTCAGTATTTTTTGTAGGTACTGAAAAGGTAAATAAATAAATAATAATAAAACAATAATAAATAATAAGGTAAATAAAGGTAAATGCTGAATACACATAAAAAACTTCAAGACATTCAAGTTAATAACTAAGAAAATCCCTAGAGACTTCTGTTATCTGGGATTAAATGGACTACCTGATGGAAACGTCATGTTTATATTCAAAAGTTAGTTTAGTAGATTCGTGGCTACATTAGACGTCTATAGCCAATAGCATACTTATAGGTAGTACGAGAGCCGACGCTGCTGGGGACAGAAGGTTTTCGGGTGGAGGCTATGGACAACAAGCCCAGCGTAGGATGTCCACTCACAAGATGGACAGACGACCTGATAAAGGCCGTGGGTCTACAGTGGATAATCGCTGGGATGATATTGACGAGTCTAGAAATATATCCTATTGAAACAGGATCATTTTTCACAAGTAATGTTTGTTTCGTCTGAAAACATTTAAGTTTACATGTGGGCATTCATTGGAAATTTCTCGCGAAAATTTTCATTTTATCATCTTCAAGGCCCTTTTCAAATCTTTAGGAGAAATTGACTTATGGTCCTGACATGTTGTTGAATATTAAACGCCCTCAAATTGTAGATAAAGTATAAATAATGGGACCATTGTCAATATAATTTCATATTCAACATTGGCACAGCTCGGGAAGGTCTTCAATAGTTTTCTACAATATAAAGGTGAGCTTTAACTGCTGAATTTAACTGCTGTCAACGGTTATTTAAAAAGTACAATTCGTATTATGCTATAATTACATAAGTTGAGCATATATGTCTAACCAACACCATAACCCGACAAAGCCGTTTATATTGTTCTATCCAATACTTATATTTCTAAACTAGCTGTCTAACTGTTCTACTTACATCGTACGCGATGTAGTTAGTTTTTTGAAAATCCCACAGGAACCTAACATTTTTCCAAAATAAAAATATCCTATGGTTCAATCCAGGTAATCAATATATCAGTGAAAACCGCATTCAAATAGGCTGTTGTTTCTCAAAATAGTGTGCACAAACGCGCAGACAAATATTCTAAAAACTAATTTTTTGACCTCTGTCACATAGTATACCTACAACGTGTACAAATTGTTTCTTTTTGAAAAAAAAAACTCTTAATTACAGACAGACGGACACGGCTTGTTTACGATTTTATTATTATAATAGGTATATGTATAGATTTCTAAATTACTGCGCTCCGTAGAAAGACGATTATTTAGTTGAGTACTTAAGACATATCTAAAAAGGTAAGTAGATATTTTGTACTGGGCGGTTAACTCAATAATAATTACTTGAAAATAATTACATGGTTAAGGTTTCAGACATGGCAAATTTATAAAGTTGTAGGAACCTATTGTATGGTAAAAATATTTGGATGTTTTTTTGAAACGTTACAGATGAATTCTTCGCATTTAACATTGTTCGCCTTTCTTGTGACGATTTCCACATGCTCTGCCTACATAAGCGGAGATTCACTTATCCAAAGAACAGAAGCGCGGTATTATTGCGGTAAACCTCTCGCTATAGCGATGAGTCTACTTTGCGAACCAACATCTATTGACAAGAGATCTGATAGAACAATGTTTGGTGAGTGTATTCTCATGAACATAGTAATATTAGTTAACAATACTAATAATAAATCTGTAAGGGTCGGTCATGGAGTAAGTTACTTTGTTTTCAGAGATATCGTGTTTATAGGCTCTATACATGACACTGAAACTAAATTGACGATTTTTAGAATTTTTTTCTGTATGTATGTATGTATGTTCCTTCATAACTCTGAAACAAATTAACTGATTTTTACATGAAACTTGGTAGATAAACATTTGGACGTACGGGACACAGGATAGGCTACTTTTTTGGTTCAACGCGGACGAAGTCGCGGGCACCAGCTATTACTTTTATAATAACACCAAGTTATTGCGAAGGCTACTGCCTACGTTAGTAGTAGGCTTTTGTTATGGATAACCTTCAAGGGGAAAAGGCCGAAACCTAGCACATCCAGACCAGTCAACTTTGAAAAGTTCATTTCAAATGTTCAAAAGTGCAAAGGTAAGCACTTCAACCACTCGACTAAATTAACTTATAGATAAATGAAAAATATAAATTTTTGTATTAGAACTATATATTAAGCCTAGCTATTTTCCATAATACCTATATAATTTTTGTGATTTTTTTTTTGTTAAAAATAATTTCACTTTGTAATCTATACTTGATTACAAAGTGAAATTACTAACTCGAAAAGCTGAAATTATTTTATACCCTAACCATCCGCTAAAAAAGGATTTTCATCCTTTCTTAGCGTAGTATATTCAGCCACTAGGCAGACGCACTTCGTTTATGTAATAATTCGCTTGCCATTTCTTACAATTTATCTATTGACAATTATTCAAGTATTGGGTTAACAAATGAAAAAGGAATAGGATGGGTGTACCAGTCCCAAACCAGTTATCAGTGGTTGACCACTCGCATGTTCAATTGAATAAATTAAGAAATAGAAGGCATTTTATTGTTTAAGAAATAGAAAAAGAAGAATCCAATTGTTTTGTCAGGTTGCCTAGACTTTTACCAACCTTCCAAACAAAATTGTAGCGGGTGAACGAAAAATATCTGTTGGAACGCACTGGTCACTTAGGCACAGTCCCGTTTTTGATGTTGTTCGGGAAATATATAAAAAACCTTAATATCTGGATTCAAATAATTTATCAATATTGCAGCGTTAGTAAACAATAAACAACTTGACATATATATTTCTACCTTAAAACTACATAATATCAGTTCAGAGCATTCCAAAGTCAAAATTTGTCCTTAGGTCGTTTAGGACTGGTACACCCACCCTATATTAAAACCGACTGGTTGTTCCAGAGTTCAACTCGCGTTCATCCAAACAAACTTCAGATTTATTATTATTAGTAATAGATACCAAATTATATATTGAACGAGTTAGCGATCAATATATAATTAATAAATAATATATATAAAATATTCTACCCGATTGGCGAATATATTTTATCGATTGGCCTTGGATTAGCCAGCGTAATGGTTTCAAAACCTAGGTACAAGTAAAGTAATCCACATACTTTCCAATTACAATTTATGTTTCCCGTCTCTATTTATGTCTCGACGTTCATTGCAATTATATTATACTAGCTGTTGCGCGCGACTTTGGTGGCGTAACTTTATAAAAATACTAGCTGGTGCCCACGACTTCGTCCGCGTTGAAAAATATTAAGTAGCCTATCCTGTGTCCCGTACGTCCAAATGTTTATCTACCAAGTTTCATGTAAAAATCAGTTAATTTGTTTCAGAGTTATGGAGGAACATACATACATACATACATACATACATACATACATACATATATATATATATATATATATATATATATATATACAGAAAAAAATTCTAAAAATCGTCAATTTAGTTTCAATATCATGTACAGAGCCTATAAACACGATATCTCTGAAAACAAAGTAACTTACTCCATGACCGACCCTTACAGATTTATTATTAGTATTGATTGATAACCTATGTCATATAAAAATATAGCCTATGTCATTCGCTAATGTATATGTGAAAGAGTTTAGTATAGATTGGAACCAGGCATTTTTTGCATTTTGACTCTGGATTATGCCGATACTCTGGGATGCATTTTACAGATAGCACAAATTATGAAAGTTTGCGAAGAAAAGTTGCTGTAGTAGCTTGAATATCGCATGTGCATGTCACAAACTTAAATAAGTCACATTTACAGGATCACTTCTCGCAAATAGATACAGAGACGGTGACTTATATCCTGGCAGCTGGCCGTGGATGCCGCATCACAGATCGATGGGAATGCACCTTGGAAAACGTGGCATAATAGAGGAATGCTGCGAGAAACCCTGCACGATCCCACAACTCATGCAATACTGTTAAATCTTCAATTGTATTAGACGATGTTCTTAGGCGTTGCGCAAACGTAAGACACTTTTTGTCTTGCATTGGATACAAGATACCAGTGAATATTTTAATTTTCATATAATCAATATGAAATCAACCACTCCATGCGCAGACGTAGACATTATTTGTGTCCAGTTGCTTCTACTTGACACTATACAGATTGTCAAGTAAAATAGCTCGTCCGCATTGAAAAATAACAGACATACAAATTATGTAAAACGCTAATTCTTTGTTTTTAGATACCTAGTGCCTAGCGTTTGTCCATCCTGAAATTGTATTCCAACTATTGGTGAAATAATTTTTTAAATCGTATGAGATTATTACCTCTTACATACAAACAAAGACACAAACTTTACCTTTTGAGCACATTGCGTTTCGCAGTCATTTGGGTAGCCCATCTGGCGGCAGTAACCGTGAAATAGCAGCATATATGTGCTGTTGTGATTCGGTGAGTGAGTAAGGGATGCTAGAGCCCATTACCCCATCCCTTCCTTAACCTTAATGCTTTTATGGTTGGCAGCGCATTTGCGCGTTGCTTGTGTTATAGGCGACGGTAGCCATCTATCATCAAGTTGACCGTCAGCCTGTCTGTCGACCTTAACGCAAAAGAAATATTAGTATACAAGTATAGATTTTAATATCAAAAAATAATTTGACAATGTTCAGTGTCGTTACAAAAAGTGTCAACGTTTGCAGCATCGCCTTAATTTTTGCCACTAACATTTATAGATTTGGCTTTCACCATAAATATAACTTAATACATAAAAAGAAATTGTATTTTTGAAACTAATATTTATGGACATATAATTGTTGTTCAGTGCTGACCTGCTGTCTCTACTCTATAGACTCAGATAGAGAATTATAAAATATTTAAGACAATATATTTCACTCATTCCATATATTATGGAAGATTCTTTTTGCGAATGAGCTGTGCTTTGTAGGTACTATTTTTTCTTTAAATTTTTAATGGATTGGATTTATGTATGGATAAATTCAGAAACTATTTAATCGATTTAAAAAACTTTTTCGCCTATAGATACAGCGAGTGTTACTGTAGTAAAAACTATTTATAAAATATATAAAAAAATCCATAATTGTAAAGTTTCAAATAATCTGTTCAATAGTTCAATAGTAGCAAATATCCATACATCCTTTTGTATTTATAATATAGAATTTGACTATTTAAATGTTGCTATTCAGAATTTAATATAATAGAACATAATATATAATAGAAATTTATCTTGGGGATAGTTCACAAATTTATTAATACATGGCGCGGACGGGCTTCTATTAAAACCTTATTTCTTTGAATTCAGATTTGTTTCTTAATGATTAGATTTGTAAAATCAAAGTTAATCAGTATGGGCAGCTGTCCATACTGATTAACAACTTGCTTCATACAATAATATTCTTGTTGTTTACGCCCATTATGCGATAGGAATTTGGAATGGATCAACCGTCACCATGAAACCTTTATTTTTTCTATAAATACTGAACACTTGAACAACGTTTTACATTCATTGCCTTTTGCGTTTGATGTTCATGGCGATGTGACTGAAGTCAAGCAGCGTTGGATGCTGTTAAAGCAAATTTGTTTTGTATAAATATGTTGACGTAGTGTTAAAATGCGGTATCCACTATGCATTTGTAAGCTATTTTGTATTCAAGTCAGGGCGCACTCAAGGCGTTTCCCGCCAACAGCGAGTGCATTCTGTTTAGCATGAAGTTTCTTTTCTGTATCTTATCAATTTCCAGACGAGCGTTCGGAACGCTGCGTTTAACACGCCCGTTAATAACTTGTCGCGGAACGTAGGTATTGCTGTCATGAAAACTAATTATAATATGCCTCAAATCCTGGTGATGTCAAATGAAGGACATCTGCGTTTGAGTGCGTTTGAGCCAATATTTTTTTAAGCCATTAAAAAATAATACTTTAAATGTTTATTTTATTTATTTATTTATCTCAAAATTTTGAGATGCACATTATATTATAATATCAATTTAAAAATTTAAACGCAATATTAACAGTGAAAATATCAACCATGTAAGTACATATTATTATAATCGTCGAAATAATATCATTCCAAATTAATTTTAAACCACTAAAATACATTCCGGTCTTTTAATCCCAATACGTCAAAAGGAGTATAAAACTTCAATTGTTATAAAATACTAATTAATTTGGCAAATAAATGTAATAATAATCAAAATTTATATTAGGTGCGCAACTAAGTTCTCGCTGTTTTTTTTATTGAAATGCCACTTTATTGTGAAAAAATGGTTACAAACGAATCATTCAAAATATTTCCCATCGCTAGCGACAACTTTTTCCCATCTTTCTGGCAGAGCTCGAATACCGTCACGGTAGAAGTGTTCGTCTTTCGAGACTATCCACGAATCAAGCCATTTTGAGATGTCTTCATATGAGCGGAACTGCTGATTAGCCAGACCATGTGCCATCGAACGGAACATGTAATAATCGGACGGCGCAATATCTGGGGAATATGGCGGGTGGGGTAGAACTTCCCATTTGAGCGTTTCTAAGTAGGTTTTAACGAGTTTGGCAACATGAGGCCGGGCATTGTCATGCTGTAAAATCACTTTTTCGTGTCTCTGCTCGTATTGTGGCCGCTTTTCGCGCAGTGCTCGGCTCAATCGCATCAATTGAGTTCGATACCGTTCCCCAGTGCTGGTTTTGCCCTGTTTCAACAGCTCATAATAAATTACACCGTCCTGGTCCCACCAAATACACAGCAAAACCTTCGAAGCGTGAATATTCGGCCGAGCCGACGACGTAGAAGCATGACCGGGCAGTCCCCATGATTTTTTTCTCTTTGGATTGCTGTAATGAATCCATTTTTCATCACCCGTAACGATGCGATGAAGAAAACCCTTCCTTTTTTGGCGCTGGAGCAGTTAATGAATCCATTTTTCATCACCCGTAACGATGCGATGAAGAAAACCCTTCCTTTTTTGGCGCTGGAGCAGTTGTTCACAGGCGATAAAACGACGCTCAACGTCTCTTGGCTTCAAATCATAAGGAACCCAAGTTCCTTGTTTTTGAATCATTCCCAACGCATGCAATCGCTTAGAAATGGCTTGGCGGGTAACTCCCAATGCTGAAGCAAGCTCATTCTGCGTTTGGCGCGGATCCTCATCGAGCAATGCCTCCAATTCAGCGTCTTCGAAGTTCTTTGGCCTTCCTTCACGCGAACGGTCGTCAACATCGAAATCACCGTCTTTAAAGCGACGGAACCAATCACGGCACGTTGTTTCACTTAGAGCAGCATCTCCGTAAACTTTTTGGAGTTCTCGATGCGCTTCAGCCGCCGTTTTCTTCGAATGAAAGAAAAAAAGCAACACTTCCCGCAAATGACGATTATTTGGCACAAAATCAGACATTTTCGCACAACCAAAAGTACACGACGCAAAAACAAACCCACTAATGTGTCAAAGCGGTTTTTTTACCATATGTCTAAGCTTGGTTAATGACATTTTGGTTATGTCATAATCGTCCAGCACTTACTAGTAGAGCCATCTCTTGAAAAACAGCGAGAACTTAGTTGCGCACCTATGTATAATAAAATATAATATAAATAAACTCTCTTTCGAATCTAACTTGATAATGTCTTACATAACTGACCTACATAACAGATTTACTAAAAGTACTTTTTGCGCCTCTAGTGTAATTATTTTCACAATATTCTTCGCGTCACGTTTCGTTTATTTGTATGGGCACTCAAACAACATCCCTTGTTTAGTGAAACTAAAAATCGCTAGTTGTTTTGTAAATATTATCTTTCTCAGACCCAACTGCTGAACCAGTGTCGTGTCGACGTTTTATTATACGCGTGTAACGTTTCATTTTGACATTTCCGTAGTGGAAAAAAAGGTATTTTTATTTAACGTGGCAAAAGAAGTAGGTATAACCGGTATATAAATTTGTCCAAATGCATTGGAATTAATAAAAAAACCTGTAAGCAAGGCAAATCGGTTGCAATAAAACATCGAAAAAGTCACAATGAACGACTTGTAGTTGGTTTGTATGATGAAAAAAGTTGGCGGTCGAAATAGGAGGAAACCCGCGAACTTGTGGCGAACTGAGCCGGCCAGTTTTATTGGATCTCACACTTTACGAATATAGTAGAGCAACTCTAAGCAGGTGTGTAGAATATGTGAGCTTTTAATGCTATAACATGCTATATTCTGCAATTTTGGTGATTGATGTGACAGACTGGCTGACGGTCTATTTGATAAGTAATTGTCTAGTAAGAAAAACCAGGGAGCAGTTGTGACTGCAGAACGCAGTGAGTCCTGCTACTAGATATAATTAAGATGTAAAATAAAGAATATATATTTTTGAGGGTACTTGAATATTCTATAGTTTACTTCATCATCATCTCAGCCGTAAGAAGTCCACTGCTGTACAATGGACTCCTCATGATTTTCCAATGGGACCAGTCTAAAGCAGCCTGGATCCACCTTCGATCCGCGGCCCTTATGGTCATCTTGTGGGTAGACTTCCTGTGCTGCGCTTGCCGCTCCGTGGCCACCATTCGAGAACCTTCTGGCCCCAGCGGCCGTCGGCCTCTCATTACAATGTGTCCTATAATTATTCTATAGTCTTGTAAGTTTAATACTTATCTACTAAAAAAAAAACATGTCAGTGTTGGACTGCACGTCAGAGGTGAAAACTAAATTTCACAAAATTACATTATATGACAGTGTCGCGAGTTCAATGGTTTTTCCCATCTCAAAAATTGTTCTTTTTTTAAATTAATATCAGCGCTATATCTGAAAATATACAGAGATGTCATTTAAGGTTACATTACATGACAGTGTCGCGAGTTCAATGATTCTTCCAATCTCAAAAATGCCCAACGCGCCTAAAGAAGTTTTCACTTCAAAAATATATATAAAAGAGGTTAGAAATATCACCGAACATTTTTTTATGCAACAATAATCGCCATTTTACGTTCACTATTTGAAAAATGCAGGAACCACAAGCATATCATATCTGTTTTACACATGAACACATCCGGTCCTATTGATCGAAAATGGCGTGGATTTTTCGTGGATGACATATTTAAGCATTTGCTGAATATTTCTAAACATTTCACTATGCTTGCTATTGTCGTACACCTTTGAGTTTAATTCTACTTTACTCGTGTTTTCTGACCGGTCCTATGTCCAGCATAGGACCAAAGAGTATGTAATCACTGCATAAGACGTCTTAAGACTGAAATGATGATGATGACTTGTCTCCCTTATCAATAACGACAACGAGGGGAAGTCGATATTACCTCACATGTATCTGTTATATCATTTATGCAAATCAATCTTTCTTTCTTTTTTCTTACGGTGAGTGAGTAAGGGATGCCAGAGTCTATTTTATTCTACTATGGTCGGCATCGCACTTGCAGTACCTGTGGCGTGGCTTGTGTTAAGGTGACGGTAGTCACATACGATCAAGTGAAACGTCAGCCTATCTATCGAGTTTATATTTTTTTTTACTTGAGTCAAAGAAAACAATTAGAAAAGCCAGTCCACCACGCTAGAGCACTAAGGCTAGTAGTAAGTATTCAAATAAGGCACAGGTTTCTTCTAAGTTTTCACCGTTAGTGGAGGCAATCGTTATTTGTAATTTGTGCTTGTGTTGTAGTTAACGGTAACCATCAAGTGGTCCGTCAGCCTTAACATAATTAAAAAAAAATTGATAGATAAGTTTCTCTTATCTTTAATAGGGAATAAAAAGAATATGAATTATTTTGCGTAAGTTGACTTTCTGTACCAGCATTCGTAGCATGTGTCGGGCGTTTGAGTTACAGGCGAGTACATTGTTTTCATTAAAAAAAAAAAAAAAAAAACTTGGCTCGCATTCAGATACAGTTCTCCCTGAAATGGCACGTTCCGAACGGATTTCGGTAATTTATACCCCCAATCTATTTCTCACTGTTCGGGAATTTTGCACTTACGTAACAATGTAGGCGCAGTTGATGCTTTATAGTTGCGAGAGTATACCTATATGTACTATACATAATAGACAATCACATATAGTATTTTTTGGAAATATAAACTTCTGTTAATTTCGGTGTCATTTAAAAGAAAGAAAGTAAAAGACGAAGTGAATAAGTTAAAACAATTAGGAGATCCCAAACTATTACCAGTTCGTAGTCGCCATTAAGTAAATGAGAAAGGATGTTGAAAGCAAGAAAATTAGGACATATTTCAAAGTGTGTATTGACAATGCAACGCACTGCAGATCTGTCGAGTGTTAAACCGTGACTTATCTGACGACTGACGGGGCTACAACTGAAGAGGCTTGCAGCAGGTACGCTAATTGGAGGGCTCCACAGATAAAATCTTAACATATGACTTCGGACAATGCATTAAGAGCATATAGGACCTGAAATTTTAATTAAAAGCAGTTACAATATTTATGTATTAGAGAAATAACAACTTTCATCTTCCTGCTTTTACAAAATTTTCTGATCTTTAGATCTCTGTTTATCCCTCTTTCAATAAGTGTAAAACGAATTAAAATCGTCAATTAAACATTGCCAAATTATTTTTCTTATTTTGTGTGATATAAAAACATTTAGGTATTTTAGCTTAGATATTAATAAAAGTTGAATATAACGTGCCCTAAACATTTTTATAGATCAATTTTTAAATTTACAACTAAGAAGAGGACAGCTCTTCCTATTAAGAGAAACTACTTGGAAACTACTTGGATAATTTTTTATAGGTACAATTTTCATATACTAACTATCAATGCCTGAAAGTCGGCCATTATTTAAATACATTTCGAATTTTACAATGAAAAGCCTTGTCGCATTCCAGACATCGTTCAGGCAATCTAGACACATTTGATCCTCGATTCGGAACGAGCGTCGCTTCAATCATTTGTGTTATCTGAAACGAAGACGAAAGCTCTTCGGATAAATCTTTGCGCTGGGTTTAGTGGTACATTCCTTCTCTGTTTTAAAATATCTACTATATTTTAACAACACTTAAAATAATACGTAAGAGACAATATTTTAATATGAATATTTAAAATAAATTTTGTACTAGCGACATCGCATGGGTGCAATTTTGATTGTATATATAAACGGAAACAAATAAAAATTTTAAATAACTCGTATCTATTTATACTCTATAGTACTAATATTTTAAATAGACAAGATTTGTATGTTTATAAACTCAAAATCTAGTGGACCTATTTTGAAAATTCTTTCACCTATAGAAGTATTTTTAAAGTGGGTGGAAGTGGTGTGCAACAGTTAATTATATTTTCATTGAAGGTATACGGTTTACGAAAACTACATCGATATATTGACCCGCACTCTTTATTCAAAAGGACATCAATCAGAGTTTTCTGGCGGCTATTGAAATAACTGGCCACTAGATGCGTTTCTGTATTGACTGCATACCACATATTCTCGACGAAGATCATGAATCTAATGAACTTTTCAATTTTTTTCTACCAAAAATCAACAATTGTACTGAATTATGCCTCAATTACATATCAACTTAAACAAATCATTCACAATAAAATTAATACAAACGTATTTGATACATGTACAGTCGCACACTTGATAAGGCGCGTAGTAAATTTTTGTTCACGCAGAAAAGAAAGTACGGTTCCGACGATTAACGAAGAAAGCTTAAAATTTACAAATAACCTTAGATACAATATCTATAAGGTTCATAATACAATGCACTTGTTAGTTTTGTCGCACTCTCACGAGCGTAACATGCCAAGCGGCGCACACTAAAATGGCGGCAGCTAGCGTCCAATAGCGGTACTGGAAAAAGCCGCGAAGTGTGTGGATTGGTCGACAGCATTTCCCACGCTTTAAAAATTCCTTGTTGTAAGTTGTTGTAAGTCAGCCTGTCTGTCGACCTAAAATAAAAAAAGAGAGACGAAGTCGTAATCGTACTGGAGAACTTAATCATACTAGAGTTAGAAAACTGAAGAAAATACTTTCTTAACCCATCCCAATTGAGACACTAGTTTCAAAGACTTCATCATGTCTTTATGAATATTAAATTTATGGTCAACTACGCACCTAACAAAGCAGACTTGACAAAACTGACACATAATTTATAAGTATTTCAAAAATATGTTGTTAATTAAAAAAAATAGATATACTTTTATTAAACTTCTAAAAGTTTTCGTAGTTTCATTAATGTTGAACGTTCAGCTATTTCACCTCTCGCTCACTGTTATAGCGGGATTTTCATAGGAGTGAAAGAGAAGAGAGATTTCGTGGACTGTATATTTATCTCATGAAGCTAAGGAAAGCCGGCGAACCGATCAAATTTCAACCGATCGATTTAACATACAGACGATTCGGATGTAACGCAAGCACGTGGCAGCTTTTTGAAAATGCAAAAAATATATTAGTGATTGCCATTTTGAAATACTCAAGTGCGTCAGATTTTCAGACAGACGTTTCAGCCTGAATTCGTTGAAGAATTTCTGACGATTATTTGAAGGATTTTTTCTTAATACAGCGTTTACAATCTTTTGAAAACCTGTAGACCTTGCCCCTATCTTCAAATTCCAATAGGTCCCCAAGATGCTCAAGTTACTTCACATTTAGCGCCGTGGGCTCCCCTACCATAAGCGAACATTTGAAACGAAACTTTATCACTTTTCTAAACAAATGAGAATCAGGTCCTTAGTAAGTGACACGACGCAGAGAGCAATAAATCACTGTCAATTCACTTGACACTCAGTTGCAACAGTCTTGTCCATCTTTGTGTCAACCCTTTTTTCCAAGCAAGGTACCTAACTTAATTAATTTGGAACAAGGAACAAGAACACATAGCTATTTATTTTTTGTGGATAAACAAAATACAAGGAAAAGCAAATTTAATTAGTCCCACCGGTCCTACTGGAAAATTATGGGGAAGTTCTATTTAACGTCCACTGGACGTCCTATAACTGACCTCTGCACTAAACAGAAAATGTATAGCAGAAGACAAAAATTCAATAACTTGAATAACTTAACTTTAACTTGAATTTAAGGTTATGTTGCACATAAACTGTGTGCCACTGTAATTATAATTTTTTGTGTAAATAAAATAAAAAATAATCACAGAAAAGAGAAAAATCAAATAAAAGAAAAATTGGAAAATAACAGTGATAATTTTTTTGCACTATTTAGAAGGTTTTAAAGTAACTTTTTTGTTTATTTATTTGCGGTAAGAAAATTTAAAACAAAACGTCATTCAATTGAAAAGATTCGTAGTCTGTAATTTTATTAAGCCATTTCGTCCATGATGTAACGAAATGTCAGGGCACATACTCGTAAGTAAATTTGATGGTCCCCCGAATTGATATCGAGTTTATTCTCCACAAATATTGCATCCTCAGAATTAACACAGCACAGCCGTGTTGAGGTGTATAAATTGAAAATTTATACAGAAAATCGACCTATGGAGGCGGGATAGAATGGAAATCAGCCACGCAGGTGTTACAATATTGTTTTGGGAATATTGAATTTTGCTCAACTTATTTTACATCTCGAATTAAGCTACTTACTCCCTTACCTATAGTGTACTTATTGAGTGAAAATAAATAAATAATGAAAAGTCTTTCAATATTTGAAATTATTTGCTTGAATGATTAAGGTGATTTCAAATTGTTTGTAAAATAAAATATAATTACAATTTATCAAAATAAAATTATATTTACTTTTAAGTTTTATTTGGTTAAATTATTATTTTACATAATATTGAATTAAAAACTGCATAATGTATCAAAGAAAATCAGCTTCTATTAATGAAATTCCAATCTGTCAATGAGGCACGAAGTTCTCCAAGAACTCGCTCGATGTATTACATAATACCTTATGCGTTCGATATCGAGAATGTGCGTTTGTTTGTGCAAAAGCCCTAAGATAGCATCATACCTCTCCAGGCATTGTTGCTCAGTGAATAAATTTGAATAGATAAAGCAACGGTTAGTTCAATGAAAACTATCTCCAATCTAATACATATGCAAATTGAAATCGAAAATAAAATATGTTACAATAAAATATCTCTATAAAATAATAATGAGTACTTAACTTAATAATATTTCAAGGTACCGTGAAACCCACTTTAGAAATCCCTATATCTCCTGTACCTTTTTTTAACGTTGGGAAATATTCTTGGACACCCGGCAGTGCGGGGTTATACCGGATTCGTACCGGCTAAAACCCAACGACTTTCTAGCTACACCGAAGTTATGACACGACTTCGGTGCCACGCCACGGCTATCTAGCGCGGGAGGGCTATGTACCCTGTCAGAACCTCGGCGTACCTAAAAGTGGAGGTACGCCGGCCATCTTGGGGTACCTAGTTAGTTAGTAGTTAGATAGATATAGTAGAAGACCGCGGCATTGTGGTTGAATGTTATGTCCTTGCCACTGTATTATTTTGATAAAATTTATTAATACATCTGTGGATTTTTAATAAAAAAAGAATAACCACATTACCACAGTGCTGTTGTCTTTATATTTGTGTCAGATTTAGGACTAGCCTTAAATCCACATCCGCAAGAGATTCGCACAGATTATTGCGGATGCGAGCACGGTTGTGGAGGTCTAAATCGATGCGGTACTTCTGCATTTGCAGATGCATCCGCAATATCCGCAAACCTTAGTGCTAAAAAAACACATCGATATCTATTATACTCCTTCCTAAAGTATATGAAGAATATATAAATAAATCATGCTCTTATATAAGGTCTTGACATAAATCAAGTCTTATAAATCGTTTTTCACTTTCGTTATAAAACGTCTCGGGCTACACAAGCAACATAGAAAAATATAGGAATGTTGAACATAGTGAACATAGTCTTTTTATTCTTAGCTATTGTAGTAAATGTTGCTTATATATTAATTGATAACTATGAGGAGCATATGCCAGTTTTTTTTCTTAAATTGTTCAGATATGGAAGTTTCGGATACCGAGGCTCCGGTGCTGGTTATTTGCAGTTAATAGAATTACCGAAATATCACTACAAACATTTCTACAATGTGTGTCATTTGGTCTTACATGGTCCTCGTGTATTGTTTTCAGTTTGAAATCAACACTTATATTTATTCAGCTCTTATAGTCTTTATTTCATAAAGCTAGGTCAGGTTCTTTTGAAGATATTGAAGATTTTTCTAACCGACCCTTTTTCTTTGCGGTCCAGTGTATTTTTAATACTTCTCTATAACTGATCTATAGGACTATAATCGTATAGGAAAATTCCCAAAAATTGTTAAAAAAATCTTCAAAGCGAAAAAAGCATAACATTCTCACAACGTGAATAAAAAATGATTTATTCACGTTAAGTGAGAATGTTTGGATTCTTTTTTATTAAGGCTAATTGATTAATTTTTAATTGATAGGGTTGCTCTTATGATTGACCTCAAAGCACCAATTAAAAAATGATTGATGTCATTTTTGTGGAAATTAACTTTTTTTAGGAATAAATAATCTAAAAAATGTTAGCCTGTTTTAATTCGGATTAATGTAATCCGGAATTTAAGCGAAGTTCCAAAAATCTGCTTCTTTTAAAAAATTAAGCAATTTTCCCTTGAGTATAATATGCTATCTATTTTTTATCTGCATTGTTATAGTTCAAAGTCATTTATTCATTTTATTTTTACATGTCATTGATTGATATTTATGGTGGCCAGCTATGTCGGTGACATGGTCCCCCCGGTGTGAGAACACCAGTAACTTAGGCCGACGTAACTAACCCCACGACAAATTTTGATTAAAAAAGTTACAACTAATATAACAAAAACAAAAAACACTTTGCCCTCCCACTAAATTTGTGATCTAAACATAAAACATAGAAACAATATTAAGTATATTAAAAAAAAACTAGGAGGGCAATACTATAAGTTTCCGAACTGGACGGCGTAACGTTCCGGTAGTGGTAGTGACTTCAACAACTCTAACTACGCCGTCCTTGCCCGGAAACGTTCGGGCGACCCGCCCTCGTGGCCAGACTCCACGAAGGAGGTTACCATCAGCAATTAAAACTAAATCGCCTACATTAACCTTTTTGCTGGGACCGGAGAGCCTGCGCGGTATCAAGGTCGGTAAGTACTCGCGTACCCAGCGCGACCAGAAATGGTCCGCCAACCGGAGGCCTCGCCTCCACCTTACTCTGCGGATCAAATCGTTGTCGTCGACCTGGGATACTACGCAGTAAGGCGAAGACGAGCCCAATATGAAATGGAAAGGCGTTATAGCGCCCTCATCGTTAGGGCTGACGCTGACGTGCGTCAGCGGACGCGAGTTGACCAGGCTCTCTGCTTCCAGCAGAAAAGTTTGGAAAACCTCTTCCGAGGGGGCCTTTTGCGTTAGGGTTGCCGAGAGTGCAGTTTTTATGCTTCTCACCAAGCGCTTCCAGCAGCCTCCCATGAAAGGAGCCGACGGAGGAATAAACTTCCACGTGATTTTTTGATTTGCAGCGAATTCCGGCACTGGCCTCTCATATAGACGTGCCAGTTCTCGACTTGCTCCAACAAACGCTGTTCCATTGTCGCTGTAGAGCGTGGTCGGCGTGCCTCGTCTGGCGATAAATCTTCGTAGTGCCATTATGGCCGCATCGGTACTCAGGCTTCCGACGATTTCTAAATGAACAGCACGTACTGTAAGACATGTAAAAAGGGCCAAGTAACGCTTTTCGATATGTCGTGCGACGGTGATGGAGACAGGGCCGAAGTAATCTAAACCCACGCATGTGAAGGGCCGGACGTGATGGGCTAGCCGCTCTGGTGGCAAATCTCCGGTCGGAGGTATCTGAGGTGTTGATTTGCGAATGCGGCAACGTAGATATGTGGACGCTACACTTTTCACAGCTGGCCTCAAGCCGATGATGCAGAATCTTTGTCGCAGCTCGTTGACCACCAGTTCATTGTTGGAATGGGCCGCGCGTTCGTGATGGTAAGCGATGAGAAGCTTCACGATTCGATCTTTTCCATCCAGAACTATGGGATTCTGGGACACCGTGGGCACGCCTTCTACTGTACTAATTCGGCCAGACAGGCATAGCAACTTGGTGGATTCTTCGAGGAACAGCGTCAGGTTTTTGAGACGACCGTTGTTCGTAGGTGGCTCGCCGTGATTTATCCGGATATAGTCCTCGCGTAGAGAGGCTAACTGGGAGTGCAATAAAAGCCGCTCTTCCGTGCGTGTCATATCTTCTGCTGTTGGCTCTCTGTGTTTTGCTGCTGTGGACTCTCGGCATCGTGATGAAGAATTTGGAAAATTCAAACTACAGTCTAAAAGCGCTGTCTTAAAAATATTGGCGCAAACCAAAACACGTGCGGTTGTTCACAGTAAGCGAATCCATTTGCTAAAGCGAGTGGCGTCTGGGACCACTGGTACAAGCATTTCGCGTGTATTTGTTAAAGCTATGAATTCCGCGGGAGGACGTTTCATTTCCTCGAGAACCGGTGGTTGTTCCTTTATTGGCTCTGTTGGCCATTCGGATTCAGCTAAGTAGAAAAAGGAAGGTCCAGAAAACCACCGAGACGAAATTTCGAATTCTTTACCGGTACGCGTAGCGTCGTCCGCGACGTTAAGTGCCGTTGGTACATACCGCCAATCAGAAACGTTACTAATCTCTGCAATTTCGCCAACACGATGGGCTACAAACGGTTTGAAGTCGCGGGCGTCGCTACGTAGCCATCTGAGGACAGTGAAACTGTCTGACTAGAAAAAGAGTTTTGAAGGCTTGCGCTTGTGAGCCTCGACGATATATGAAGCAAATCGTGCCGCCATAAGGGCGGCTTGGAGCTCAAGTCTGCGGATGGAAACTAGTTTCACAGGCGCAACTCTGGCTTTGCCGCCTATAAAGCTGATCATCACGCTACCGTCAGAGCAGCTAAAACGCCAGTAGGCAACGCAGGCATACGCGACCTCGCTTGCGTCACCGAAAATGTGGAGCTCCCCTGACTCAGCACGACGACCACCCAAATAGTGACGAGGAATAGAGCCCAATTTCTTTTTAGAAAGCTCGGCAAACCAAGCCTTCCACTCTAATATTAGAGGTGGTGGTAACTCTTGGTCCCAGTCAACACCCAGCTTCCAGGTCTTTTGAAATATTACTCTGCCTCTCACGATAATGGGCGTTAGAAGACCTAGCGGATCATAAATCTTCATCAAATAAACAATAGTGGAACGTTTGGTTAGCTTGGCTGGTAAGTCTTCTATAGATGAAAGCGGAAAAAAAGACTGTCAGTATTGACGTCCCAAGTCATGCCTAAAATACGGACGGTTGTTGACACTGTATCAGAAGCTGCTCAATTAGCGGCAGACATCGTACTCATTCATTCCAAAGCATGCCTGGAGATGAGGTCCTGGATTTCAAACCGACCCGAAGCACTATCTGCATTGTCTCCAGACTTACGCGCGTCCAACGTTTTCGGTGACGCAAGCGAGGTCGCGTATGCCTGCGTTGCCTACTGGCGTTTTAAAATCATTTTTATAAAAAAAAATTAAAAAATCCGTTTCTGACACCAAAAATGTTACAGTTCAAAGTCATTTATTCATTTTATTTTTACATGTCATTGATTGATATTTATGGTGGCCAGCTACGTCGATGACATGCATATATACATAACATAATTATTACCTATATATGTAACAAGATAAAAGTAAGACACTTTTTGAGCAACAACGGTGTTTTAACTAAGTATTGAGGAGCAATATAGGACTTTGATAGGTTTTAAACTTTCACTAGTTCTAAAAAAAACTATTATATATTGTGAAGATTTCTTATCTATGTGGTATCCCACGATTAATCTTTGAGATAAACATGTCTATAAAACTACATTTGGACTTATGTGCTTCGATAAAACTACATTGCTTTTAAATAAGTCAAACTCCGAAGCAAGATGCATCTAGTTAGGTATGAACTAATTGTAAAATTGAGTAATGTTGAATTCATTTCACCTTTCCCCGACAACTTTCAAATAATTTAACTCAATAAGAAAGAGCGAACTTCACAGACGAAGCGTGCGCTTCAGCGGGTGTTTATTTAAGGCGAGGTGCACACTGACTATATACGGAATTAAATAACATACATCTTAAAGCTAAAAAGAGAATCACTCTATATAACATTTTATTTGTATTTGTAAAATACCTGAATTCGGCCACGCTTTGCTGCGGCGAGCGTTTTGGGCTTTCTTGTTACTCGAAACTGCTAATATTGTTTTTCTAAAAAAAAGTAGCCTAAGTCACTTCTAATAACATTCGTCTATTGAAAGTCCTGTCAAAATTAGTCAAGCCGTTTCGGAGACTATCCGGAACAAACAGACAAACGGACAGACATTTTTTTTTAAAGTAGGCTTTTGTATACATTTATTAAAAAGCATTTATTTTGACTTTACACACAGACACTTCAATTTTATTTATTAGTACAGATTTATGTTTCGAAGTTTTATAGATAAGAATAAACGTTAACACCTAAGGGTTGAGAACAGGTCAAGAATAAAATAGTTATTAATTGTTATTATGGAAATATACTATTTTCCATTAATATTTTTGAAAATATTTGTTTTGTTATGTTCACAATGATACATACTTATGTTGTGTGTAGAGTTAGTGAGGTAAACTCTGTTGATATTTGCGGAAACTCTCCACCCTACTCCGTTTGTTGTGGTCAACCTAAAACTTCTGAATATTGTGAACTAGTTGTGTGTGCTTTTGCCATGTTTTGCGGGTTATATTTCAGTTATTACATTAAGCCGCGCTCTGCGCTGCCTACCGCACGAATCAATACTAATAATAAATCTGTAAGGGTCGGTCATGGAGCAAGTTACTTTGTTTTCAGAGATATCGTGTTTATAGGCTCTATACATGATACTGAAACTAAATTGACGATTTTTTAGATTTTTTTCTGTATGTATGTATGTATGTATGTTCCTCCATAACTCTGAAACGAATTAACTGATTTTCATGAAACTTGGTAGATAAATATTTGGACGTATGGGACACAGGATAGACTACTTAATATTTTTCAACGCGGACGAAGTCGTGGGCACCAGCTAGTATAAAATATAATCTATCGATTTCAGGCCTCTCAAACGGTTGGTACTAAAACAAACGTCATTCAACGCTTACTAGACATGTTTGAACATTTTTGTAAATCAACATTGTACATAGGGCAACTTGGAAACATGTATTTTTTGATTTTATTAAATAAATTTTCATACAAATCTTTACAAATTTTCATATTATAATACTAGTAAGATTTTTTGACATAATAAGTAATCTGACATGACATAATAAGTAAGATTTATGTTCTTAATAATTTAGCAACTTATTTTATTTAAAAAAAAATTGTTACCAAGCAACTATCAAGTTATTATTTAGTAACATTTAGTAGGTATAATTATAAAATTTAGACAAATATCTATATGCATTATAAAGATTTCGTTATAAGCTTTTATTGACATTTAATAAAACTTTAACCAAGAAATTACGGTTTTTTATTCAAGTTAAGTAAAGTAATATTTATGAAAGTAAACGTCTTCGTAAATAATTGTTAAGCTTTAGTATTGTATATCTTGTGAAGGCTTGAAAAGTCACAATTTAATATTTCAATTTTTTTTTTAATCTTTGTCCATCGGATTATTTAAGACCTGTTATTTAATTAATAAGTTTAATTTTTTTTAAATGAATGTTTTAAAAATTTTAATAGCCATTCTGCAGGACTCATTCTGGAATTGTAACAAGACTTTGAATAATTTATTTCGCGAATTCCCAGCTGACAAACAATTGCAGAGATTGCGCTATTTTAATGCTAAGAACATGTTAATTATTGTCATGTAAATAGTTCTAAGAAGTTTCTCTTGAGACTTCCAAGAAATTGCGCACTTAAGACGATTGTTCTACATTTTATAGTATTAAATTTGATTTGACTCCGTCGTAAACCACTTTAAGGCAGATGTGTACAAATCACAGTAAAGGTCTTGAAGATCAGAAGTCGTTCATTAATCATAAAGTTTGGACAAGGAGTCGAGACACCGAGAGGTTTCGTTCTCATTGTGATGGACTAGAAATAAGATTCAGGGTGTGGTCCTAGTGCAGGCGTTAATTACAATAAATTATATTTTGAATTGAAAGTTAAGAAATATATTCCAAAAGTTACGACGAAATGTAATTAAAATTGCCTCTCCTCTGTGTGGACTTCATATGAATTAGGTCCTAAATTTTAGGAGATTATCTAGTCTACTAAAACACGATTAATAGCGTTTTTAATCTTATTATTATTATTATTTATATTTCTCAACTTTTCACGTCCCTCATTGAGCCACAATGAGGGGGGGGACTGTGTTACCCCTTATAAATCCACAGTCAGGTTTAAGGCGACAAAGTAAGAAAACTTTATTATTTTTAATAATAGTTTTTATAAATAATATTATTAAGTTTTTTAATTCATGAAGGAATTATTTGAATAAGTGATATATTATTGTTATATAGTCTGCATGCACTTCTCGCTTTTTACGGCAGCTGCGTTAACATTTTCATATATAATATATTCAATTCCTAGTTTGTAGTTTATCTGTGTATGCCTTAAAATTGCCCTGTGTTACCTATTGTATTTCTAAGGGACGGTAACCATCAAGGACTATCAGCCCGTCAGACGATCTTAATGTTAAAAAAAAACAACTGCAAAGCAAAGAGCAATGAAAACAACGATATCATATTTACAAAAAAAAATTAAAAAAATCCTAAATATTAATGTTATTGTAATACTAATGAATATTTTATTCATAATATATAGATTCTACAAAATGACAAATGTAAATATTATTTAAATTCTAATTTAAATATAAATAAAAATTATTTTTATATAGTTTAATACGATTCCTCTCTCCTAGCCCCTGAGTTGAATTCCCGAAAGGGTCCATAACACTGCTCTTTATAAATTTTGTAACATCTATCTAAGTATACATTATGGTTTTACAATAAATGATTGAATTGAATTGTTTATGAATTACTAGCTGGCGCCCGCGACTTCGTCTGCGTTGAAAAAGAAAAAAAGTAGCCTATCCTGTGTCCTGTACGTCTAAATGTTTATCTACCAAGTTTCATGAAAATCAGTTAATTCTTTCAAGAGTTATGGAGGAACATACATACATACATACATACATACAATACCTAAACATACAGATTTATTATTAGTATTGATGATGATGAATATACTGTAACTCAAGCACGTATACAGAGGGGGGGATAGTTGGGATTTATCCCCCCCCGAAATCTGACTGAAAAAAAAAACGTTTATAGCCGTCTGTTTATTTATTCGCTTGCGTGTTCTTTCAATAAGTAGGTAAAATAAAAATAAGTTCAATAAGTAGGCCGGGAAACAGTTCAAGGAAAATGTGGGAAAGCTCACACCAGAAGTAAGAAAAAAAGACTGGTCGGCATGTGTGACACTAGATTTATAGAACGTCACGACTCTATAAATGTATTTGGTGAGTTACTCGAACCTATTGTCATTACATTAAGAGAACTATCCTACACAAACAGAACTGTCGCCCAAACTGCGTCTACACTCATAGCTGCGATGGAAAAGAGTAGTTTCTTGATTTCTCTAAAAACCTGTGTAAGATTTTTCAGTTACACTCTCCCACTGTCAGCATATTTGTAGAACCCTACAGACGACCTGGCCTCTGCTATGAAATTTTCCGATGACATTATCGGAAAACTAAAAGGGATACGTGACGATGTTAACCCGGTATTCTCAGAAATATATAACGCATGCTGCAAAATAGCGGAAGATGTCTTGCAAATAGAAATTCAGCGTCCTCGAGTTACTACCCACCAAACTGTACGAAGCAACCCTCCCAGCGATACTGCTGAAGAATACTTCAGAAGAGCTATTTTTATACCGTGCTTGGACGATTTGATATCTGGCATGAATGATAGATTTGCGAATCAAAGAGAGCTGCTTTCTTCTTTAGAAATTATTCTTCCGAAAAATGTGGACGAGAGGAAGATAAGTGAATTAGAAAATATGAAAATTTATTGGGAAGAAAGTGTTGGAGAATCACTAATAAAAGCAGAGTACAGTATGTGGTGTGCCAAGTGGAAAAACACAGATAAGAAACCAGTCGAAATTATGGAAATTTTAGACACGTGTGACAAAATTTTCTTTCCTACCATTAACAGGCTAATACATATTCTGGCCACCCTTCCGGTTTCAACGGCATCTGTGGAGCGGTCATTTTCATGCCTAAAGAGAATAAAATCCTTCCTAAGGAATAGAATGGCGGGCGAGAGGCTTACTGGTTTCGCTCTATTGTCTATTCATTCCGCTTTGGCGCCAGATCCTGATATGGTACTAGACGTAATGGCTGCCAGATCCTGATATGGTACTAGACGTAATGGCTGCCAGCGGAAACAGAAAAATACTTATATAATTATAGTGTACAGTGAAAATTATAGTACAGTGATTACAGCAAAAAATATAGTACAGTGATTACAGCGATTTTTACACAGTTCACATGGTTGTTTCAATGTTTGTCCCCCCCCGAACCAAAAGTCTGGATACGTGCCTGCTGTAACTAAATACTATCCGGCCATTATCCCTTCAGCCAAGGGATCCAACTTAAAAAGTGTCCTGTATTACAGATTTTGAGAGGGGAACAAAGACTACTCCAAATATGGGTTGAGTGAGAGTATTCATTAAGCTGGCCCCGCTCTAAGTGGCTCTCCACGGTTGACCTATATTACCTGCCTATTAAAAATCAAGCGCGTTTGTTCAATTTCGACGCAGGGTTTTGTGAAAATAAAATTAATGAGTATTATTTAAATGTAAAATGCTTGCTTTCAATATTGCGGTCATGTTGATGGACGACTGTGAAGAATTTCGAAGTGAAAGAAGACAGCTTTATTATTATTATGTAGTAATGATCCGTTACTGGCTTCGACGGATGCAATTTTTTTAGCAAATTTTATTTTATACAATAAATATGTAAAGAATAATGTTCAATAAATTGTTCAATAAAATCTATACAGATTGAATATTTCGTTTACATCGGTAAAGAGATTTTTAAAATATTTTGTGAAGTTCGGCTGACTTGCTTTTTTTTCATAATTTGAAGTTTTGATTGATTATTAAAAATTCTATTTTAAATTGTAAAAATTTGGTTAAGTGGAAATGTATGTTATGTACTATATATTATTTTAAAATATATTTGCTTTAAACAAATAGTCGCTTAACATACGACACAAGACAAGCCGCACGCAATAGCTAGTAATGTTCCAAATTTAAATGCTATAGTTGACTGCAATCGGTTTATTTGAGTTAACTAGCAAGGCAAGGGACAAACGGAAGCCAAATAATTTCGATTACCGCCCGGTACTGTCCACAACTCAGAATGATAAATCAACTTTACGAAACAATAAGACAGACTCAGCAAGTGTTAACCTTGTGTTCCACTGGAAGCTAGTCTATTTCTATTTTCGTGTATATTGATTTTGTGTAAGTTATTTGTCTTTTCGTGTATACACAACATGTTTGTGTACATAAAATTTTTTTTGGGAATCTCACTAAGTAATTACTTTTTTACGTAGAAGCTGTTCAACATATTTTGAATGCCGGTTTCTACTTTCGACTTTTCTACTTTGGTTTTTAGCATCGCCATTCAGCGAGGAAAAGCCGCCAGCATTTTGGGCACGCTGCCTTAAATATCAGATCGTTTACATAGCTGTGACTTATTAGGATAAGTAGTTAGAAATGTCACATAAACTGATATTCCAAACTGGTGGCGTTGCTCATTACCTAAGTACGAAATACCCATGTCTACTATTGTAATTCAGTATATATGCCTTAGGAATAACAAAGCTCAGTTTTGAATGTACGTACATCTTGAAACAATATCCGATTGGCTATTTTCATCTTTGCAGGTAGTTAAGGTACTAATGTCATCAATTCGTTCGCCTTGGTTTAAAAACAAAATTCAATATAAATAATGTAAGACGTTTAGTAATAAAATATGGAATTCCATTTAGAAAACAAATGTATGTATATTATTATATAGTAACATTTATCTTTTATCTGTTTGTCCGCTAGTTTCTTTTAAATCACGCACCGGATTTTATCCAATTTTCAATAATGAAAAGAGCGATAAAGGAGGAAAGTTTGTGTTATAAATTTGCAAGAAGAAAATGCATCCATGAAAAGCCGGGGTCAGGTTGCTAGTATTATGATATACTTAATTAGCCTGACGGGTCTTGGCCGTCCGGATACAATCATGGGGATTTGTATCAATACTAATAATAAATCTGTAAGGGTCGGTCATGGAGTAAGTTACTTTGTTTTCAGAGATATCGTGTTTATAGGCTCTATACATGATACTGAAACTAAATTGACGAATTTTAGAATTTTTTTCTGTCTGTATATGTATGTATGTATGTATGTATGTTCCTCCATAACTCTGAAACGAATTAACTGATTTTCATGAAACTTGGTAGATAAACATTTGGACGTACGGGACACAGGATAGGCTACTTAATATTTTTTAACGCGGATGAAGCGTGGGCACCAGCTAGTACATAATATATACCCTATGCCATTTCAATGTACCTTTCAAATACTTAGGTGGTGTCTTAAAAAATAAAATTCTATCGCTAAGCTTCTGTTGTGTAGAACAAGGTTTGCGCAGTAGGGTCTTGTATCGAAATAAATTAATCAAACTAGTGGGAGTTATGACAAGCCAGTGTCCCCCCAAGGTCCGAGTTTGATGGACCGCCCGGGATAGTGGGGATACAACAACTTGCCCGCACTTTCATTGTTCGAAACCTCCTTTTGATTAATTACATTGTTAATTGATTTATACGTATAACTTTAATAAATGATTTCAGATTCAATTCAGAAAGGAATAAAAACATTTTTTCTAACTTAATATGCTCTCTATTTTTTTCTACACATAGACTATATATATTTTCCTGAGTGAAAGATAAGTATTGATATTTTGTGAAATGAATCTATTTAAAAACATTAACTTGTTCAGTCTTATAGATGGCAAAAACTTAAATTGTGCAGAATATTATTCTTATTCTTGTTGGAACTTATGTCCAGCAGTGGAAGGGGAGGCTTTATGTCTAGCAGTGGACGTCCTGCCGCTGAATAACCAATAATAATATTTTTAATGCCTAATTAATATAAATAATAAAGACAAAATTTGGTGCTCAGATCTGATAGGCCGTAGTGGCATAAGGTTCTCGTTGATTGGTTTAAATTAATACAAAATTCCAAACTATGATAGCAAATTTAAAGACGTATTCACGTTAGAATGTTTATCTATGAGCATGACATAGTAAAATAATACATCCTGTTCAGTTAATACGAGTAAATGTTTTGCCTTCGTTTAGCATTGGGCATACATCGCCCGCGGGTGCGTTCGGAGGCACGACACGAAAGGGGCGGAGACTAGTATGGTGTAACCAGGTTGCCTGAGCAGCCAATTAACAACCCCTCCACGCGGTGAGATGTTTCTGCCGTGTAATGTCTTGGCGACACGGCCACAGACCATATAAAAGCGTCGTAAGCGGAAATAGTCTGAATTTCTACAAGTTAACATAGAAAGGACACTTGAAGCAGTATTTTCTTTATTGATAGTATTGATAGTAAGTAAGTGGCTACAATCGCCTTAGTACAAAGGCAACACTTGGAGGGATCAAGTGTTGCCTTTGTACTAACAACACGCTTGAAGAAATCCATACTGTAGTTATAAAATGAAAAAATTAAATAATTTGTTTAACATATTTAAAAAAATCATTCTGTGAAGCCAAGCAAAAGAGAATCCAAGTTCGATCTTCCGAAGGAAACCGAATATAACCGACAGAGAGAGAGAGAGAAAAGAGAGAAATAATTGAATTTTAGTAGATTCTATTTATATAGCGCAATCAAAAGTTGGAAAGATACAAATTATAATATAGGACAAGATATAACAAATAAATAATTCTGAATTTTGTTGTGTATAAGTCTTTACTTCCTTAGTAAAAATAATAATAAATGAATGAAGGGTTAGTGCACTGGATGGACAGTATTTAATCAGCATACAAAATTGGTATCATGTCACTGACGGAATGGCCCTCATGGGCTTCATACTGCGAATTCGTTCTATTCATTCATTCGTTGCTATAGGCATGAAGCGTTAATTGTTTATTTCACATGGGAAAATATAAAATATTTTTTTAAATTGCGAACACAAGTTGATATGTGTATACATATGTATACATATGTATGTATACGTGAAATGAATATTAGGAATATTTTAAGGCATCTTGGGTATCAAACTCATGCCTATTCCCTGTCCAATAGTGTTGCCCTATGTATGGATTTCATCAAGCATAATTATATAAAAAAGAGAAATCAGTACTAATAATAAATCTGTAAGTGTAGCTATTGTATGTATGTATGTATGTATGTTCCTCCATAACTCTTAAACGAATTAACTGATTTTCATGAAACTTGGTAGATAAACATTTGGACACGGACACAGGATAGGCTACTTTTTTCTTTTTCAACGCGGACGAAGTCGTGGGCACCAGCTAGTAATAAAATATATCTGTAAATAGTCGTTTTCAACATAATATGATATAGAAATATCCTTTAGTGTGTTCTTATTCGTATAGCCTCGAGGCATGCGGTTCATACTAGTAGCAATACATTAATTAAGTATGAACGAAGTTGTTGCTGCTCCATCCCAACCCTTAATAGCGGATAAATCTTCATTATCCGCAACGGAAGGTGGCCGGACAAATGGTTAATTTTCTGATTGCTACTCTATTAAGCGAATTAATCAATCTATTATTCATTTCATTTGTGAATTTAGCCAACTTCACTTATCAGTTAACTAAAATTATAAACTGGAGTTAACATTCTTCATTGTTGTACTTATAATGATTCAGTTGTTAAAATATAGACTTGTTTAAATGTTATATTTATATACATACTAGCGTTTTCATTAGTATAGATAAAAGAAAGTCGTGTTAGTTACATCACTTATAACATAGAGAACGGCTAGACCGATTTTTATCATCTTTGATTTTTTTAATTTGTCCTCGCCCCCAACAATATAACTAACAAAAAATAACGGAAATATTAATGAAAACAAAAATTACGAAATTTATTTTTTCGTACATTTTGTATGGAACGGATTTTTATACTGAGGCGATACGAAGTTCACCGGAGCAGCTAGTTTGTAATGTAATGAAATAATAGGGGTTAAAGTATGAAATTGCCGTTTTATTGTAATAGGTACTTCGAATTGACATAGAACCTTCATGGTTTGAGATTTTTGAGTGAAACTTTTTTCATACGGTACCTATGTAGTTCTTCTTTTAAAAAATGTGCAACATTCGATTATCAACTTTCAGTTGTTTTTTTTATTCAGCTTAGACAATAAAGATGGATACTTCGAAAATTCGTGTGATTTTTGAATACGAGTTCCGACGCGGAACTAACGCGGCAGAAACAGCTCGCAATATTAATGTTGCGTTTGGAGAGGGGACTGCTAATGAACGCACTGTGCGATTTTGGTTTAAACGCTTTCGTGATGGAAACTTCGATTTGAAGAACGAACCACGTGGAAGACCGCCCACA
This sequence comes from Synanthedon andrenaeformis, assembly GCA_936446665.2. Lineage (NCBI taxonomy): Eukaryota > Metazoa > Arthropoda > Insecta > Lepidoptera > Sesiidae > Synanthedon > Synanthedon andrenaeformis. Next base: position 1,162,699 of record OW387781.2, on the reverse strand, counting down.
CAGGTGAATAACAATGATTTGAAAGAGATGGTGGAAGCCGATCCGAGCCAAACTACCCAGGAATTAGCGGCATGGTTTAACGTTACCTTACCAACAATATTGACTCATTTGCGTCAAATCAATAAAATAAAAAAATATGAAAAATGGGTGCCTCATGATTTTACTGATCTGCAGACTCTACAGGAACTGCAATTAGAAACCATTCGTCACCCTCCGTATTCGCCAGACCTTGCTCCAACGGACTACCATTTTTTTCGTGATTTGGACAATTTTCTGCGTGATAAAAAGTTTTCTTCTCAGGAGGCAGTGCAAAATGCTTTCACACAGTTTGTCGAATCTAGATCACCAGAGTTCTATCGCAAAGGCATAAATGAGCTTCCTATTAGATGGCAGCAATGTATAGATAATAATGGTAATTATTTTGATTAAATAAATATGTTAAATTTAAAAAAAAACGAATTTTTATTTTTCAGTACAAATCGGCAATTTCATACTTTAACCCCTAATATTAATGTTGCAAAGTTTTTTTATGTAAGATTTCTACAAAACAGCCTAGACGGTCTACTTAACCTAACAATGTGATGGCTTATACATTCCTTATTCATCCATTGAAATACTTGAAAACCTCAACTTCTTTTTTACATTTCGCATTCATAAACTGAGCATATCTACCCCATTACAGAGCACCGTGAAATTGTATTTAAATGCCACAAAAGTATGGACATTATTCAGTATAAAACTTTGATTCCGCTTCACGACTTGGTGATCTGGCTACGAGAGCTAAAGACATGGCATGCCGATAATAACTTTGGAGCAGTTTAATTAATTTGAACGATCCCAGAGCGATCAGAAATTTGGCGAAATACGTCGACAACTTGCAACTAGTTACATCAATTTAAATTATAACCACTTGGGTGTTGGTTTATTGAAGAGAATGTTCCTCGTAAAACCAGTCGTAACCGGAGAGTAGTTTGCTACGTCGCTAATAGAAATGTGTAGTCATTTGTTCTTATTATGTGATTGACTTAGGACCGCTTATCCCTCTATTCCAATTCCAACATACTTGTAGTTAACACTTGCATCCACTTCTGATGTCACTTTGATGCATATAGGCATTATTATAAATGTTAGCGTTAATAAGATGTTTTATTAATTTATAATAAAACAAGTTATAATAATTTTTCAGACAAATTAGTCCACATGTAGTAAATTATATTATAATACTAGCCCACGACTTCGTCCGCGTTGAAAAATATTAAGTAGCCTATCCTGTGACCCGTACGTCCAAATGTTTATCTACCAAGTTTCATGAAAATCAGTTAATTCGTTTCAGAGTTATGGAGGAACCCACATACAGAAAATAATTCTAAAAATCGTCAATTTAGTTTCAGTATCATGTATAGAGCCTATAAACACGATATCTCTGAAAACAAAGTAACTTACTCCATGACCGACCCTTACAGATTTATTATTAGTATTGATGATTATTAAAAATAAACTAGACTTAGCTATTTGCATCTTCAAATTAAATGAAAATCAATAATAATATAGATATTACAGCATCCACATATACACAATAAATACAGCAACTCAACGACGAAAATGCAAAGTGGATCGACCAAAAACCTTCTTCAGGATTTCATTGGAGCTCTCCGCAACCTGCATACAATATTATACAATGAATGCACTCCCATAGCCGGGAGGTATGATGCATAAGCAATTAAGCAATTATTTATAATTTTAATTTTATTTAGTCACCAGATAAATATTTTAATGTTTTTAATTATCTTAATAATTTTTATTGATTTAAAAAATAAAGTCGTTGTTCGCCTCTGTCTGTTTCCCCGCTAACTTCTTCTAAACCACCCAACAGATTTTAATACGGCTTTCACTAATATAAAGAGTGATAAACAAAGAAGTTTGCATATTATTTGCAGAAAAAATTGCATCCTAGCAAAGCTGGGATGCAATTTATGGGATTACTCATAAATTTAAACCCTACTGAAGCTCGTCTTCAAAGATAATGTCAAAATAAATAATTATGTGTCGAGAAATCAATTATGATAAATTACTAACTCAAAGAGAAGAGTAGTTTAAATGAATTTTATTGTTTTAGCTCGATAGCTTTGATGGTATCAGTTCAAAGAGACTTCACACGCTTGCTTTAAAACTATATAAAATCTAAAATGCAAATTGTTACACGTTCTGTAAGTAACAAGTTAACATAGATACATTATGTTACTGGATATGTTTCCGAATCGACCAAATAAATTGTAATAACTTAACAATAAGTTTTTTGTTAAGATTTGTCACTAGAAAGAGAAAAGCAAAAAAGAAATCGTGGTTGAAGAACGTCAGTGAGTGGAACGACATTATACATACAGGGACAGTTCCGAAGAACAAAAAACAGAGGACTGTTAAAAGATGATTGTCAACGCTGTACTAGGCGTGATATTGGTCTTCCAGAAATTCACCGAGCTGGGCTTCAGAACAGCACCTCAGAAAACTGAGGCGTTTGAGAAGATCCAGCAGATCAGAGCCAACTATGAAAAGTTTATTTCCAAAGCTGGCCTTGTCGGGAATCGAATCTGGTGCTTCAGAGACAGATCCCTAAAGAAAGCACCTTAAGCCTCTCGGTTGCTTAAGATTAAGTTTTGGTTAACAGGCTTTTCTTAATATATGCACGGATTGCTAACTGTTTTTGTATAGGGTTCATTCGACTAATGGAAAGTCGATTCCAAATATTATTTATATTTGTTCAATAGGTACTCAACCAAATTTGCTGGTCTGGTTTCAGGCTTAAATTCAATTTGTTTTTTATAAATATTTATATTTATTTAATTGATTACCACATATGTAAACCGCTCTTTTTGTTGAAAATGTTGAAATTTTTATTGAAATTTATTTATTATTAGCCGAAGTCCGCGACTTCGTTTGCGTGGCACTTAATCTTAATATCTTAAGCAATATATAGTTTTCTAAAAAACTAATATTATAATGTACACAAAAATATTTAGGTAAATAATAGACTGTTGCTAATAATAGACTGGGCTGTTTGTTCACGCTGCGGCATTTTTTTTTACTTTTAGCATTTTTTATAATCGTAACTTCTAAACGAGAATAGGTATTTACTTGTATGTAATCAACGTTGATTATGAAACTGTTTATTTAGATAAGAATTAATATTATGATACCATTATCAGCATCTTTCGATTCTATCTGTGTTCTCTGATTGACTAATTCGAACAAAAATTCGGTTATTGTGACTCGTGAACTTTTTGTGTCCAATAGAAACTTATTAAGCTATAGGATTTTTTTTTCCATTAGTGAAAAGCGCGTTAATATCCGTCGCTTAGTTTACGTCGCTAAGCGTACAGAGGGATAGACGGCGGAAAGCGACTTTGTTTTATACAATGTAAAGATAAAAAAACTAGATTCTGGAAGTAATATTTGTATCAGTTCTAGAGTAACTAACTCATCTGACTGCACTCATTGTCTGCTCACGAAGGAACTAATCCACTAATGCGTCCATACTTGTTACCCATCGACAGGTTCTATTTCAGTTGCCGAAACTATTTCATTCCGGAGTGAATATCTGAAACTGTATTCACGTCCAGAGTAGCTACGGTTACAGTTATAGAACCAATTTCAAATGGTTTTAGAGTGAAAAGTTTGTCGTACATTTGAAAACTAATTAAGGTACCGAAATTTCACGTTTGATTTTGATTTTACATTGTTGCCAGAGCATTGCTCAATTATTTTTTATTTAAAAAATATGGTTTGCAATTAAGACTAGCTTGGAAAGTGAGTTTTTTTTTAGAAACTTGCTAGACTGTTAAAATAATTACGTCTGTAACAAAAATTTTTAACATTTTTTAATAAAATTGAATGTTCTCATGATAAAAGATTTAATACGTAAATACATACAAATAGATCATATAGACAGCCTGTATGTAAACCTTAAAACATTTAAAAAAAAAACAATTTCAAAATCAAAAATCAAAATATTTATTTATCATTTAGGTTTCTCAAGAAACTCTTATAATCGTCATTATAAATTTAAATTTACTAGGGTTTCGGAAAAAAAGCCAAGATGACGATCCTGAGAAGAAATCCCGAAAGAAACTCAAGATAGTATGTTGATTCTTTTTGTCATCTTTAAAATATAAAAATTACAATCAAGTACACTTAATACAAACATAAAGTCCATACACAATACCAAGCAAAACATAGTATGAGTTCCGGATCCAAGCTCTAAATCCAGGCTTCATTGTCACTTAAATAATCAGTGACCTTATAGTAGCCTTTCGAGAGGAGTTTGGCTTTAATGACACCTTTAAATTTATTTATAGATAAGGCTCTTATCATCGGTACCTTCAGTTTTCTAGACTTAGTAATTTCGGCTGTCCGTTGAGAGTCAGTTTAGGACAAAAGTCAAAAGATTTTATAACGATATAAAATCTTCACAATTCCTGTGAACAAGATAAAATAAATACTTTTGATTTTTTCGTAGCTTTTCTTCAGTAAAAGGTAAAACCTTTTACTGGTTCTTGGAAAATTAGTTTTGTGTTTGTCGACTTGAATTTTTTTAAAGTATTTTTATGATTTTATTTAAAAATAGTGTATAAAATAAATAAAAAAATTACAGTAAAATATATAAAGTCATTAAAACATATTTATTACATTCACATAGCCTTGTTAAGAGGAACATACTTTGTACTCTAACTATTGTATATAAGTGTTTGTTTTTTTGTAATGAAAAAAAAATTAATAATATTTTGCCATACTTAAATAAATATTAATATTTTTTACTATGCTCCAAAACTCATATGTGACAATACGCTTTATTAAAAAATCTCTACTTGTTTTTTTTAATACAATATATCTATTAAATTTAAATCTTATTTGGTAAGTACATTACAGAATGTCCAAATCGTACTTGCATACACCTTGCCCTTGCTTATTTGTACTTAGGTGACTGTCAGCCTGTCTGCTACACTTTATATTATGTACCTATAATAAAAATGCATCTCATATAAATAGGCTCCTACTTAAACAGAAGCCTTGCAATAAATTAAAACGAGTAGTTTTTACTACAGTGTCGTCATCTAGCACTCAATGTGATTGAAGCAATTTTTTTAATTTCATTACTCCGTTTCATAATGGTTATTTTACAGCGAAATGCTTTTCCTGTATTTTGTAATGAAGTGAATTTTTGAATACTTTCTTGTGCTCGCTTATTCAGGATCAGTCTAAAACAAAAAGTACTGAATATGCATTTTGTCATTTCTTTTCTAATGATTCACCTACAAAACTTAGAATAAATTTTGTCGAATTCACAACAGACGGTTGGACTCCTTTGTAGGCACGCTCTCGACTCTGCAGCTAGACAAACGGAATTAATAAAGAAGAGGGACTAGAGATTCTGTTTTAATTTCTGCAGCTGTTTTGTTTCCACGGAATGTGACTTTCTTTTTACTATTACAAAGATGTCAGTAGAGAATGTCAATTTTGGAAAACTGTACTTAAACCAGCCTTTTTTTTTATCGAGGAGAAATCCTTTTACCGATCCCCTGCCGCTTGCTAGGCGGCAGGGGTATGTGGGGGTCGACCAGCATACTCCGCGTGCTCACGTAGCAGGCGGAACTGGCCCCTACCCACTAAAACTCCCCGGTGTCTCCTTGCCCATAAGTGGGGAGTGGACGGGCTCTGCCGAGGCAACTGCTCCGACCCACCCCCCTCGGGCGGCCTAGCCATTGCTGGCTAGGCTGACGCCAACAGGGGGATTGCTCGGGTGTCTCCGGGCAATCCCCCTGTGCGGAGGGAACCGTACAGGCACACACAGCTAGCAGCTGTGTGCGCAGGTCCCCGAGGACATTTGAAGACGGGCTGGTGCCCGCCTTCTCCTGCCCGGCCGTCTGCAAGATGTTAATGGGGGACTCAATGGACACCATGATGTCCACTGGCTCCCCCACCTCCAGTGTAGGCGGAACAAGTCCCGCCCAACCACCAAAATGAACAGGGGACCAGGGGCCACCCTAAGGGCCTCCCTGTTTCCGTGAACTTTTTCACGGAACTTTTCCGTGAACGTTTCCGTGCCACGAGCTTGGTGGGGGGGCTTACCCTCGCCAGTTCTTGGCGAGGGTAAGCCCCCCCACCACGACATGGTCATGGCCCACATAGGGGGGGTACTTAAACCAGCCTAGGTAGATAATATATGAAAGGGACTTATAGGCAGACCTATTAGTCTTTTTGGTTTCGGTACACGATAATAATAAAAATGTATGTATTTGTATATTACTACTAGTTCACCCGACAGTAGTAACCCTGTCAATTTCATACAAAAGTCATCGAAACAATTCCATCCAACAAGTCCAATACAACTTCCGAACAAATTTCCGAATTTTTCTGTGGTTTTTCCAAAAAAATTCTTGCAATAACAACTACGAACACTACAAAAAAAAAATCGATAGTGTTTTTCAAGTAATGCTCTGTCATACATGTGGCAATTGTTTTTTTAATATAATATTAATTTATTTTAATTTAATTATTTAATTTCTACTTTCTTACTTTTTACTTACTTGCTTACATAGATTACGCCTTATCTGACTGAGGACTACAATTGGGAATTGACTTACGAGTCTCCCGTAAGTTGTAGCTTATGAGTGCGAAACTTTGTATGCTGTTGACTGACTCATTACTAAATTTAGTGCTTACATTAGCAAATTGTCTAGCGATGTGCAAACTAATTTTGGGATAAATCCATTAGAGAGCTAACCTGGGGAATTCTAAAAACAAATCGACTAATTTGCATAGATAGTGAGGGCGTACGACAGACAGGTCAGTAGGCGGTGCGTTTAACAATTCAAACGCTGCCCTCGGTTCCTTTGTGTCGCATAACCAGCGGCTGTTTGCTTTCAATTAGACTGCAAATGTGCTGACGTGTGCCGTGATACCCGACATGAATACGCATCTATTCACACAGCATTGTTTTGAATTTGTAATAGAAGGTTTTACTCTCCAATTCACACCTGCCATGATGCTGTTAAATTATGTACAATGTGAACTAAGAGTTTTCTTAATGGTAGCCCACGATGCTAATTTTGGAGTTACTTGAGCATCGTAGGGACCTATTGCATTTTGAAGATTAGATTGTAGAAAGAAAAAAGGTTTTATATAAGATTTTTTTTTCAAAGGTCCTCCTAATAATAGTCAGATTGTGAATCACCACAATTAATTCCTGTTCTATGTTAAGGTTCACAGACAGGCTGACGGTACATTTGATGTAAGGTGGCTACCGTTGCCTATAACACAAGCAACGCCACAGTGTGATCGAGAATAAGGGAAATAGTTTTTGGCATAAACACAAAAGCACACATTTTCTTATATCACGATGGTCAAATGTTAGATGGTGGTTACTACCGCCAGACGGTCTGGACAAATGATTGCGAAACGCAGTGTGCCCTGCTAGGTACTACCAAATATGGTGCCGACCTTGATAAGAAATAGAAAAATTGATGCTTTATTCGTTCACCGATTCACCACAAAATTCCATTTTGTTTATTTTCTTTTTATTCAATGTCTATCTTTTTTCTGACCGGCAATTGGCATATCTAAAAAAACTGTTCACCCATCCATTTATTAAACTACATTAAAGGCTCCAGGAAAGAGGCCACAGAAATGCTTATGTAAAAACGAATCTATCAGAGTATGTGAGAAACTTTTCGATATATCCAATGACCTAAATTAATGTCCTGAATAAATAAAACTTGACAGCAACTGTCACACTTACTTTGGTGTTGGTGGGAAGTTTTAATTGCGTTGGCCGCTCGTCACGCCGCGAAGGTACTAACTAACTATTCTCTCTTGGGGTCATCGGGAACAATAAAAGGTTAAAGGACGCATTTCATAGAAATATCACTAATATTCCAAAGATAGTACTTGTAATACTAATCAGTAAGTGGAGTCTATCCTTATATATATATATATATATATATATATATATATATATATATATATATAAATTACGTGTCACGTTGTTTGTCCGCGATGAACTCCCAAACTACTGAACCGATTTTGATAAAATTTCGTAACTATATGTAATTGGTCCAACTTAAAAGACAGGATAGTTTATATCTCATTTAGTTTATTATTTTTTTTTGCAAATTATATAATATTATTAACATAGCGCCATCTGTTGATACCTATTCAATCCAGCAATTATTTGTCTGTGAGTTCCAAAAGATTCTAACAAATGGCGATGTAAGGTTAATAAGGTAATTTTATCAGCTGGATTGAGTAAAAAATTACACCCGTGCGAAGCCGGGAGCGAGCCACTAGTAACTTATATAGAATTTTCACAAACGCAGTTTTAACTGCCCCTTAAATATATACTTGGCATTTGAGAAACTATTACTCCTACTCGCTGATTAAAAACTTTAAAGACGTCATAGGACTCCTAAAAACAGGTTCGACGCAAATCGTCCGTTTAGCTTTTTACCACATTCGCTATTCGTCAACTTCGCTTTTCATCACATGTGCTTTTCGTACTAGCTGATGCACGCGACTTCGTCTGCGTAATGAAAATAACATATAGCCTATATTACTCACTGATAATGTAGCTTGATAGACAAGTGGCATCTTGATAGACAAGCTCTTTGTTGCACGGTCGGATTCGCACTAAGTGGCAGGGACGTGTGTGGAGTAGTGGCCGATTTTACCCCCACTACAACTCTCCCAATATTGCCACCGATTGTAGGGACGTCTGTGGGCCTTTTTGACGACACGTTTGGTCTAGTGACTAGTAAACCTAGCTGTTAACCACCTGCACCAGGCGGAACGTGGGGACACCGCGCAGCTTCGTCAGCCATCTCTCTAGGGAAGGGCGAATAGTCTCAAACACCTGGGGGCCGCCAGCCTTCTCCTCAACTTGACGATTTCCTACAATGATAGCCGAGTCGCGCGACTAAAGATGTAAAGATATAATCAAATTTATTGATCGTTTCCGCTCTTCTAATATTAATTTACGTTAATGCGTTATGGACAGCAGTCGCGTAGCTTGCCTTAGATGGGCCCTGTATCAAATCTTGCCGTAGGGTCCTTCTACCTGACTTAAGCTTGTATACTTTTAGCGTTTTAAAACGCAAAAACTAAACGTAATTGGATATCAACTCATAAAATTTATTTAATGGAGCTACCTAGCCACGCCTCTGTAGACTAGAAGGTTACTTGCAAGGCAGCTGTTCCGGTAGACGATAAGAAAACTCTTCAGTTTTATATATTAGAAATCAGACTTCATTTGATAACAGATTCACTTAAAAACTTAAATTATTATAGCACTAAAAACAAAAAACTCAAAAACAGAACAAACCGAGTAACAAGTGAAATGATTAATGAGATATAAACATACGATATAAATATCTGTTGTAAAGATTACAAACTATCTTTTGCACTTCGGTAATTCTGCAGAAATTCCGCGCTGAATGTCACTAGAGTTAGATTAACGTGGTGGGAGATAGCACGTGAAGGTGTATGTTTGTTTGCGTTGTCATCACGGTCTGCTGGATAATGGATGGACAGCGTAATAAATATTCAGATCCATTTGTCTCTTTCTATTGTTAGTCTAGTCATAATGTGAACACTGAATTTAATTTATAAAATTTTAGTTCTCTGCTTTTTGATATGTAATTTAAAGTAAACTTTCATTTAAGTTAATAAATAATTTTCAAAGATTTGTTATTTAAAAAAATTTACATTATTATATGTTACTTAATAAATTATATTATAATTTGTGTAAAGAGTTTCAAGTTTAAGTCACGTTTAAAGTATCTGTATTTTAATGTATAGCAACTTATTATTTTAATAGCCTTTTGTAGTGGCAGCCTAAAATACATTAAAATAATAAGTTGCTAGACGCGGAAGAAGTCGCGGGCACAACCTAGTATATAATATACAAATAGGTCTAAAGTGCCACATCTTAATTTATTGTAACAGGATAACAATTTTAAGAGCATAAGGGGATAAAAAAAGAATTTGAAATACTTCCATCCATCCATCGGTTTCCCTATCTCAGTCCACCAACCTGGTAAGAATTTGGTGAGAGGTCCTCGGAAACTATGAGCCATAGAAGGGTGGCGTTTGTAGAAAGTCATAGAGGGTCATCGGCAGTTACCAAATCGAGACCCATCCCCATCCCGTTCATACATTTTATTAAACCCCATACAAACGTTTTGGACTCTCCGATCCCCGTAGCTCCTCAACGATGGCAGCTACCTATGCGGTACTTCATCCCTCCTCCATACAAAAGTGGGATTTTCGCCGATTCAAAACTCGACAACCCTCATTCTGGCCAAATTTTTTTAGAGACAACCCTATATAATCGTGTTCGCAAATAAATAGCGCTCATTTTGATATGATTTATTTATTAAACAAATAGGTGAAAATAACTATTATTATTTTGATTTACCTGTTTGTTTATACCTGCCAACTCAGTAGTTATGCCAGGAAAAAAATAGACAACCCAACGTTTGTGTGTTCTATATGCTTCATACTTTTTGTTGGTATTAAATTTATTCGTTAAACTCATGAGTTGCAATATTTAATAAAAAGTCATTTTTCAATTTCTAATTAATCATAGTCTGGCCAGGAATTTTTTAGACAACCCATTCGAGATATTTTCTAGTATATTAAATTTGATATAAAATACTTTTCATCCATTAAACATATAGGTGAAGGTCGTTACTAGGTCGGATCAGACGGTATCACATTAAAATTCAAATTATTTTATCAAACCATTTACATATATAAAAAAAACTCTCGTAATTGAATGGTTAATAAGTTTTTTGATTCTGAATTTGCGATAAAATTTAATAAAAATTAACGTAGTAAAAGTTTCTAAACAAGAATAATATTTCGAATAAAAAAGCATATTTTCTTTATACCTTTATTTTCTCTTAGTAGTATAATGTTTTTATTTGGAAACAAACACAGGAAGACGTTTACAGGAAACGTCAAATGACGGGAGTTGACTTTCATTTTGACAATTGAAACGAAAGAAAATTTATGTCTCTTTATTTCATCTTCCTTTGTGTTTTTGCTGAGAATCAGGTTAATTCTTTTTATAAATAATATCTTTGAATGACATTTATTTTGACGAGCTCGTTGGAACAGTGGTTAGGATGCTTGCCTTAACGCTCTGTACCAGGGGTCCCGGGTTCGTTTCCTGGCAGGGTCAACTTTGGAAATTAACTTTTTAATGTTCTCTCTGGTCTGGATTTGGAAAACAGTAAATTCAAATTCAAAGAAGACTTCAAATTATACTATGTAATGATGGTAAAAGTATCAAAACAGTTTCTAGAATCTTTGCAAACGTTATCACAACTATGCCATTTAACAATTAATTGACTTTACCATTAGAGCACCTGTTATAATGTTTTCGTTACTTTTAAAATATTACGAACTATACTATTATTAAAAGATTTGATATTTAATTGAAATAGAAGCTTTAGTCGACATAATATTTCATTCGATATAATCCGATATATTATTCAGAATGGTTATTTTGTTGCTATCTATTTGCCCACAACAGAAAAGAAGCCTAAGTGAAACGAGATGGAAGAAAAATTGAATTTTAAATAGGGTCGTCAGATAAATGTAGGCATCTCTCCGACGAGGCATTAAATATGGAACCGGTAGCCGCCCAGAAGCTTTAAAAAGGTTGTAATTTCTTACTGTCTTCATCATGCCGACTCACTATTCATATTTCATGAATGAATTTAAAAGTAGACGCACGTTTACTATGGCTAATTGCATGTTTGCAGCTATATTTTTTATGCTCCGTTTTTTATGTCTCTAAAATTTGTAAAGCATACTGGTTGTGTAGTCATAAATTGTACAGTTCTCGAAGATTAGAATTTATTGTTCTATCATTACCTTGTGTAACAATTTATCTTTCTAGATTCAACAGCTCAGTTTTATCCCTTTGAAGTTTGGGCGACTTTAATCATGTATCATTAAGTGGACCGCTTGTTGAAATCTTGTAAATAAAACCTTAGCAATATTGAAACATACTTTCACCTCTCCAGCACGAAAAGGGTGTTATGGGTGCCTAAAAACACGCAGCAAAATGGATTTTTGCTGCGAGCGTGAGGAATAGTGATTCGAAAGTCGAACACCATCTTTTGGAATTATTCGCCGCCGAAAAAAGAAATGGTTCGGTCAGAAACTTATTTTGGCCTAGCGTTTTAACTGACAGGAATAAAATTTTGTTTTTATTTATTGAAATATAAGTTTGTAAATTGTATTATTGCTATTTTTAAATCGTAATATTTAAAATAAATAACAGTAAACATTAATATGACTAACTTAAAAATATCATGTTTGGTTTTCATAAAAATGTCAACCAGTTCAATATCCGAACGCAACAACTAAATATAAACAGTCCAACATTTTTTATTTAGTTATTGAAATGTTAGTTTGTAAATTGTTTATTTTTAAATCGTAATCGTAACTTTTTTTCAGTATTAGGTCAATAGAACTGTTTTGATAAATATACTTAAATAAAAATTAGTGTGTCCAGCCATACCCGACTAGAGTTGGCCCATCTATGAAGATAGATGTTTAACTCCAAAAGAGTTGAGAGAACAAGAAAAGAGAGAGAGTTGAGAAGTTTCTAATGCTGAATATAGATTTTTACCTAATACGCAAGTAAATATACCAGTTTCAGAGTCGAACAAACCTTTAATCTGACAAATCGCAGTAATTTTACATACAACATATAATATTGTTAATTTAGTTATGTTTTATGAGAGTTTGTTGATTGTTGACTATATATATATATCTTACCTAAAGATGACCTAGTAACGCTTTTCTCGCTGTTGAGGTGAAAAGTTGTATGTTTAACACGAGAGCAAATTTTTTTTAAGTCTCGTGCCTTTAAATCACGAACAATCGAAGTAGTCTGGAATGATATAGACTACTGAGCGCAGTGAGTCGGCACTCGCAGCAAAAAACAACTTTGCTCACTTGTTGAACAAATAACTATTTGTAATCTAAGAGTCAAGGTATACTCCATAACACATTAAAACATAAATATTTGATATATTAATATGGTTGTTTATTTCTTACTAGTTTTTACCCGCGACCTCTTTCGTGCCCTCTTTTCTTAGTTGTTAAAATAGTTCAATAATAGTTGTTCAATTTTTATTGCTCATTACTTTTGTCAAGCAATGAATTTTTTATTTTTATTTTTAGATGATCCCTCGGTTTTAGTATTTTATTTCTGGATGAAAGGTACTATTATCCCTTTCTGTATCCCTAAAAACTTGTATAGAAAATTTCACGACGATAGGTTGAATTGCAAACACACTCACTTTCATATTATTTAATTTGTGAATATTATGACCCTCATTGTTTGTTGATTTAAAATATTTTATTTAGTTAAACTAAAATATTTTTTTTATTACATTTTATCAGTTTACCTTCGTATTTCATTTGTAATTTATTCTTTAAGATGTCTTTGGCCATACGATAACATGTATTCTCTTAATTATATGTTAAGCATGTGTAAGTGATGTTCCCGAATCCGTGAGTGTAATAATATGCATTATGTATCGAGCAATACAACGTGAAGGTGAGCATAATTCGCGTTTGAGTAAAATGTTACCCCACTTGCCAGTTGGTCCGGAACTGCGTCTAATACTTTATTCAACAGTTTGTTCTCTTTGTGTTTTTGATTTTTTGATGGAATTCTCTTGTTTACTTAATATACTAATAAATTGTGAAAGGATTTTGTTAAGGAGCAATGATCTTGTCTTATATTTTGTTTTTGTGGGAAAACTATGAAAGGTGATTTTAGACAACATAAATATTTTATGAACATACAAGTTATTGTTATATATGTAAGTAAGGGAAAGTGAAATTAAGGGAAATAATTCTACTTGAAGGTAGATGGTAACCGTCACCTACGACCACACGCTGCTCTATATATTTTTATTATGCTGCTGCTAGTCTTCTTGAGTCTTTTATTTTTATTAAAAAAAAAGATATAAATACCTCACATAATACACAATCAGATAGGTTTTACTGTTTTCAGAATTTACCAGTCTTTATCTGCTTTTTCTGAATTGACTGTTTGTACCAATATTTTGATGATATATCTCGTCGAGAGTTTATAAAATATTTTTTACAAAATTGTATTTTAAGAATGTGGGGTATGATATATTTTACTTTGTCGTGTCATTTCGAAACTGTGTTTTACAATTTGGTAAATTACAATTCCACAGCTTTTCCAGGTACTACCCGCACAGGTTGAAGTAATTATGTATATTTTAATTAGGATTGAAGTTCATATTTCAGTTATGGTTTATTTTTTGGTAAACAAATGTTTACTTTAAAATGCCTTACTTACGGTTTGTAGTGATAGCTCACATTGAATCCTGTAGTGATAAATTGGGCAGTCCGTCTGGTTGCAGTAACCACGCTGAATAATACAATGTGTGGTGTCTTGTTTCTATGAGTGAATAAGGAATATCAGAGCCCATTTTCATATACCCTCCCAACTCTTACCTCAGTAAAAAAACTCAAGCAAAGTAACTATGGCTTTTCTTGTATTTAATAGGCGATGGTAGTTACATATCAGCAACTGGACTGTTAACTTGCCTGCTGACTAAGAAAAAAACTTAAATGGGAAATCGTATTCACAGCAGAATTCATGTCATACCTATGTATTTCTAATAATCGATTGAATATCGAGAATCAATTATAAGTTCAAAGGTGCGTGTCGTCATTTGTGGTTTTGTTTCAGTTAAAAATGTTTAACAAATAGTTTAATTTAAAAATTAAATATTTTTTACTAAAAAAACATTTATAACATAAAAAATATCTTTAGGAATCGAATATTGTTATAGAAAATCTTTTATTTTATAGATCAATTGCCAATTATTTCTTAAAAAAAACATATTATTAACATGTTATCATCATATTATCAAGCATCCGACTGGAAACTAGTTGACTAAAATCACACAGTACACCCCGAATTACTTTTGAGACATCTGGTAACATGAATTGCAAGTACTACGGATTATGTAGAGCGTCTACGGCGTAGCACTGCTACGAATATACCAACACTACGTCTATTCTGCTACGTGAGCTTACAGTGAGTTTAAATTACTAAATACATACTCTGAAGCGTTATAATGGAGAATGGCAACGAAGCGCAAAACAAAATTGCCTTGTTCAACAAAATATTAGAGTTTTGTTCGCACTAAAATGCATTTTAACCGTTAAATTACTGAGCCATCGTTAACAGCTTCCATGAAAATGACTTCCGTACAATGGTGTAGCTAAAAAACGATCAAATAAACAATCATTGTTTTAAAATTTCATTCTATAGAATCTATACTTGAATTTTATATAGAACTTCTATAGAAGCTACTTACGAGGTGTGTTCAGAAAATAACGGGAATTTTTAAATTTTGCGGGTGTGGAGAGTCCAATTGTCAATATTTTTTATTTAATATGTTGGTATACATGCCCTTGAAGTATGATAAAATTTTCAGCTGTATTCATTGCTTACTTTGTCTGTGGCAGCCGCTAAGGTTAGACGTGTTTTTATGAGCTCGGCGATTTCCGTTTCTTAAAAGAAACGAAAATCGCCGAAATCGCCAAACGAAATGATGAATGATCGCCGAATCACAATCAGAGAAGTCGCTGATGATGTTGGCATATCGATTGGCTCATGACATGAAATTTTGTGGAAAAACAATTCAAGGCTTTTGCACCACGATAATGCAACTGCTCACACTTCGTTGCTTATTCATGAATTCTTGGCCAAAAACAATACTGTAACGATGCCCCAGCCTCCATATTCGCCAGATATGGCTCCGTGTGACTTTTTCCTATTTCCAAAAATAAAGAGAACCTTAAAGGGCCGTCGTTTTACAAGCATAGATGACATTAAAAGCGCATCGCTGAAAGAGCTAAAGGCTATCCCAAAGATCGAGTTTGAGAAGTGTTTTGACGATTGGAAGAAGCGCTGGCACAAGTGCATAATATCTAATGGGGACTATTTTAAAGGCGACAACATTAATGTAGACAAATAAATAAACATATTTTTCAAAAAACGAAAATTCCCGTTATTTTCTGAACACACCTCGTATATTACTTTAATATATTGAAGTAGCAACACTGGGCAACCAGTATGTTCACTGTTACCAAAGATCGCTTTGAAATAACAACACGTTATTTTTTATATTATAAAAAATATTAAAGCAGGCAGGCAGACGGTCGGCTAAGGACAAAAGCAAGACCAGGGGGGTGCAGGTGCGCTGCCAACTTTAAATTTTAAATTAAATGTTTAAAATTTACAAACTTACACTTGAATTTGTCGTATTGCTTACTTGTTTGAAAAAACAGCTCCATGGGTCTTCTATTGCGATTTTTTTTTATTTTTTATTACTACGTGTTACGCGCGATGTAATATCCTTAATACAAATGTGTATAAATGCATCTTTTGACTATATCTATCGTTAATAACCGCAAAATGTTATGAGGTAACATTCTTCCAATAATTTAGCGATACACAATTAGTGGTACGTGCATATCTTGTATATCGATTATTGGTTTATTGTTTGTTATGTAATTACCATATATCAATACAGTTTTGTGTTACTGCTCATAAATTAGTTTACCATATACATGATTTGAAATGAAAAACAACAAATGTTTATAACTACAATTAGCTTATATTAACTTTTGAAAGCTAATTCCGCTGTGTATCTACATAAATTATGGTTTAAGTATATATTATTCATATACTTAAACTATGATATGTTAAAAACTCTTAACAAATTTGTATGAAATTTGGCACACATATAGGTTATTACACGGATTAACATATAGGATACTTTTTATCCTGGAAAAATGTTAGTGGAAAATCGTTTAAAAATATATAAAATTTGGCCCCACTTTATTAGGTACTTTATTATTTACTAGCTGGTGCCCACGACTTCGTCCGCGTTGAAAAATATTAAGTAGCCTATCCTGTGTCCCGTACGTCCAAATGTTTATCTACCAAGTTTCATGAAAATCAGTTAATTCGTTTCAGAGTTATGGAGGAACATACATACATACAGAAAAAAATTTCTAAAAATCGTCAATTTAGTTTCAGTATCATGTATAGAGCCTATAAACACGATATCTCTGAAAACAAAGTAACTTACTCTATGACCGACCCTTACAGATTTATTATTACATAGTATTTATTCGTGCGGTAGGCAGCGCAGAGCGCGGCTTAAGGCCAGGCCGATTCACGAAATGTGACGAAAAGATTGATGTTTGAACTTCAAGTTTGATGAAATGATGCAGAATTGTACTACACAAAAATTAATGTAGGTTGAAAAAGAAAAAAAGAAACACAATAACCGAAACGAATATTGAAAAATGGCTTGGTAACTCTGTAAAAAAAATCTAAACATCACCATAAAAAATTAACTTCCATGTTGACCATTTCGTAATTTTCAACGACAGTGATATGATTTTTTTTACAAAAAGGATAGTCTTTTAATGGTTCTAACACAATAACCGGTTAGATTTTTAAAAAAATATCCAGAATTCAAACAATTAATTAAAAATGTTCTAAATAGTAGTAATATTTTCGTTCGTAAACCTGACGAAGAGCTATACAATAATCGACCATATTGACGGAGCGGCAAGCGTTGCAATTCGATACGCGCGTTCATTTAGTTTTCCAGCGACGCGGGCCGTGAACTGACCGGGCCTTAATGTAATAACTGAAATTATATAACCCGCAAAACATGGCAAAAGCACACACAACTAGTTCACAATATTCACAAGTTTTAGGTTGACCACAACAAACGGAGTGGGGTGGAGAGTTTCCGCAAATATCAACAGACCGACCCTTACAGATTTATTATTAGTATTGATTACTCAACGCAGAAGAAGTAATTATATATATCTAATATATAAACGCCTGTGCTTGGCTTTAAGTACGGCGTGGGCCAATATTGGCGTATCTCTGGATAATATTTTTGGACACTCCAATAGTCCACGAGATTGATTCATTAAATCCATTTTTAAGCTAGGACTAAATTAGACATCAAAGCAGTAAATTACTTATCAATCTAAATTAGAGATCAAAGAGAATTAAGCAATTTAATGTAATGAAATGTCGGCTTTGAACTATTTCTGCTTCATTAAACAACCATTAATACTATACGACAAATACGTAATGTACAATTGTTCTATATTGTGTGTTAGTTACGGGTAATTTTAGTGCTTCAGATGTTTGTCTCTTAGTGAACTTGTGCCTGTTATTTACTAGCGATCTGCCCCCGGCTTCCTACAGACGCAATTTTTTTTTCCTGCAAATTATATTCACAAACACACCTCGCTTATATTTCTTTCAAAGAATGAAAATCGTATCAAAATCTGTTGGGTGGTTTAGAACAAATTAGTGGATAAACAGATTGAGTAACGTACAACACAGTCACAACCCATTTTTTTTTTCAAAGAACTACAGTAGGTGGTTACTGACGCTGTTATTAAGACACCGGAAGTTTTTTTAATTTTTCATATGTTTTTTTATTGATTAAAAACAAGATAACTAACAACTTGCTGGTCCAGAGTTATCCCATTTAGGACAAAATGGAAGAGCAACAAACAAAGAGCAGTTAGAACAAAGTTCATTGTATTATTTTTTGTCAAATACCTGTGTTTTTATATGCAAGGTTCTATATTGAGAGCGCCATCTAAGCCGGCGGTCTTTCAGGCCGGATATACAGTCCGGCCGGGAGTATTAAGCACCGGACGCGCCGTAACGGCGACCGGATACCGCCGAAGGTGGTTCACCCAAATAAACATAAATAATTCAGTGTTTAACTGCCTTACACAACTTAAGTCAAGAGCTACGCATTTAGTTACCGAAATTTTTGAATTAATGTCTTATTATTTACTTATTTCTTGTTTTTACTCGAACCAATCCCGTATACGAGGAGGTATTTTATACCACATAACCTTATATGGACCTGAAGTATGATGGGACACGGGTTTCATTATTACTGTAGATTTTCCCATTGTAAACGAAGAAAATTCGTTAGTGAACTACTAAATAGTACTAACATAAGTATATATTATACATTTCTTTTATACTTTTGAAGGCGTTGAATTTTTATTTTTATACGATCCCTCAGGAAGAGTACTTTTTTTATGGATGTCCTTTTCTGTATCCCTGACAAGGTGTATGCGAAATTTTATGATGAAATCATTTCAAAATAGATATATATATATTTTTGTGTAGCATTATTCCATACAACCCTTTAAGTTTATATCCTTTGATACTTACATATAAAGAATGAACTAACAATAAAGTAAAGAATAGCATTTTTATATTCATTTTCTCACAAAGAAGCTGCTTTACAAAAAAGGCGCGGCGCATTCTCCCATTTCGTTTTGCTTACACATTGAGACCCGTGGCGGAGTGCATCGCACAATAATATCGAGATCTTTCTGTGAATGAGTTTCTGGCGAACACCAAACACACACATTTCCGCCTTTGTTATGCCTTTCTAGGAATTTACGTACAACTATCTCTTTGAGAGTACGAGGGAAATGAGATTTTTAAAAGGAAACTGCATGCTTTCAATGCGGCTGCCAGGAGGTCAGGAAGTCACGATAAAGGTATTCTATACGACATACATTAGGTGAATAAAACTCTCTATTTATGCACTGTTAAGACTGCATACTAATTTTTAGCAAAACTGAAGCTTTTTTTAATTATTAACTAGCGACTCGCTCCGGGTTACGGACGGATGCAAGTTATGAACACAAATTTTCTCATTTATAATTTATCGCAGGCTGACGGTTTCCTTGATAGTAATTAGTTTACCTTTGCCTGAACAAAAGCAACAGCAGGTGAAGGAATATTGAGAAAAATCTTAGAGATTTATCCAAGTAATGCGTAAGTATGAACTCCACATTTATGGCGCGCAGTGCAGTGGTAAAAACTTGGGGTGGCCATTAATTAGAAAATGTCAAAACAAAAAAATATATATGCAAAAACCGTAAATAATAAACGCTAATGAGGCAATCTTTGTATATGTACCTAAGCAGTTGTGTAAATATGGGATGCCAGATCTCCTTCCACTATCCCGACCTTATTCTATTAAGGACTGTAACCCTACTACCCATTTACTTTCACCCCCCTTATTAAGCAGGATTAAGGATAAGAGATTATAAAGGCGACAGGATATGGACTTTGGCATTGTTACTACTAGAAATAGTATCTTACTAGATATCAAACTATATTAATATCGACGATTGATTGAAGATGGACGCTCTAATTAGCCTTGAAAAATTTATAGACCAACATGATACGGTAAACATAGTTAGCAGTGTCCGAGGGCATCTGTTTACATTCAATTATGCTGACTACGTACTGACGGCAGTGTAAATATAGAGGCCACAGTAGTGTGTTAAATGACAATAGATCAATAGCTTTCACCCCTTAATAATATATAACAGTTCGATATGAACCCCCTTTGTCTTGGATTGATGGTATAATTGTAAAAGAGTATTCAATGGAAATTGCAACCTAAAAAGTAAAATCGTAAAAAAAGTAAAAGTAAGTAAGTATAATTAATAATTTACCAGAATATATCAAGTCGCTAGAGAGGAAACCTTCATGGTTAATATAGTATACGTGTAAATGCTTCTATTGTGTGAATAAATATGTCAATGGCATTATACATTTATAATAAATCTTTATTGTACATACCTATATATTTTTCAAGCTTTGATTTTTTTATTTTTAGATAATTCTTCAGGAACAGTACTTTTTTTCTGGATGAAAGGTAACCTAGTCCTTTTTTGTGACCCTGACAACACATCTTAGAATTTTTAATATCATTGTTAGGGTTACACAAAATAGAAATAATAATTTAATCATATGTAATTCTATAATATATGATGTAGTAACTACTCCTTAATTGAGTTATGTGATACTATGAAACCTCAAAAATCAACAGCATTCCAAAATGGTTTAAACATTTCAACTATAGGAACAGAGAGATGAGTGGAAATGACATGGTCAATTTCTCTGAAGCATAAAATTTGCTAATTGGTTCCACAGCAATACACATTCTCTGCTGTTGTAGGTATTGTCATTAAGCGATACACTACTGATTGTATATGTTTTTGTAATGGTTTCTAAAATATATTATAATAGCTACCTAAATTAAATTTCCAATTTTTATAACTTGATCTAAACTTATGAATCATATGTAAATTAGACGTAAGTTAGAGCTGACAGGAAAGATATTTATGGCGACCCATTTTAATCAGAGCGCGATACAATTGGCTCAGCTAGCTAGGTGTTCTAGAAATAGCGAAAATTGCCAACATTCTAAACACTACAACATGCGTATATTCCTACCTTAAGTTGGATTGATATTATATTTTTATTACTCACTCAATCTAATAATATAAATAAAAATTAATCGCTAAACGTGTTTCTAGGAGCAAAACTCGAGAACGGCTGGACCAATTCGGTTATTTTATAACTCCCAACGACGCCAAACGCAAAGACTGGGTGTTATATTAGGCTTGCGTGGCATAGCTCCAAACGGATGGACCAATAATTTTAATCACTGTTAATGTGATGATCGGATGTTCTTAGCTATAATTGAAGCTAAGAACCATCACCCCATTTCCTAGTTGACGAAAGGACTTCACTAACTTCCACATGTTCAAATGATGTGAAATTGTTACTTCTGTGGTTTTTCCATGACATTGTAGTCTGCGGGACACCCAACTCCTCAGAAACTTACAGCAGATATAGCATAGCGTGTTTGGACTCGACAGAAAGTCTTCTTACGGATAAGAAAAGTTTTCTTATTCACTATCTTTACCAACAAATAAACATTATTAAGGGGACATCAAGGTTCTAGGCCACTGTTTTAACTCTTACTCCGGGAATGCAAACTCTGCCAACTGCAAACATACATAATTCAAACTAACTCCTGCTTTATCATCGCTGTTTATAGTTAGTTTCAAGACTATTAAGCAATATGTATGAGCAAGCTCCAATGCTTCCTTATTCAAAGGTAGTCTACTTGCTCAGATATCATAACTACTGAATAAATCTAAATGTCACGTAAAGACCGCAAATAAACCATCATTCATTTTATTCCTTAAATAGCGACTCGCACCAGCTTATGCACGGCTGCAATTTTTCTTTATATGATATGTATACACAAAAGTTTCTCGTTTATCGCTCTATCCATTAGTGAAAACCGTATCTAAATCCTACCTACCTACCTGACTAAGAGATTAGGAGGCTATAGGGAAATGGGTTCTAGCTACCCTGAGTGATAACTCAAAATACTATAGCATACGTTGTTATATTACGGTGGTTTTATGTAAGGGGTTGGTTACTGCCGCCAGATTTCGTAAGGTTTTTTTCATGGAGACTAACAAAACTGATACTTACAGCCTCAACATCGGAATAGGTCCGTTCAAAGTTTGAGAAGAGTATGCAATACGTCAGCAGTGTGCATTTAATAAATCACGAAAACCGTCCGTCGGTCTGTCATCGCTGGCTTTGACAAATTGCAAATACGTACGCCGGTTCCATGTGGCTCCGAATTGATGACCACCCTCGTTCTGGCGAATTATTTCACTTGTTTAACTTTATATTTGCAAAAAACATACCCCGGAAATTGAGTTATTAGACCGTTTCGTATTGAGTTGTTTGAGGCAATTCAATTAGTATTTTGTGGCCTAATTGACTTGACCAAGGATCTATTGGGAGAAAAGTTTCGAAAGAAAACTTTCCTGCGTATTTTTTGGGAACGATATTCGACGTAATAGCTTCTTATAGACTGGCTGTTCTTTGCCGGTCGTGTCATTTATCGATTCTTTTATAAAAGGTAAATTAAGTAAATTAAAGTAAAGTAAATTTTACTAGTGGCAATGCACACTGCATTTCGCTATGACTCGGACTACCTATAAGTTCTGTGTGACTGTCGGAAGTTCAGTTACAGAACCTGGGGCGTTACTTGTGTTATAGGCGACGATAGTCACTTAACCATCAAGTGGACCATCACCCGTCTGATTACCTTCACATATAATAATATAATAAAAAAGCATCCTTTTTAAAATTGAATTATTTAACATATCAATGGCTGTGTGGCAAAAGTTTATAATCCTGGTCTGTCTTTGTGAAGTTTATTCAAATCCAGCTTTCACGTGGTTGATTAACAAGAAACTAAAAATCTCCACTCAACATGATGAAAATACTTAAGTTTTAGGCCAACTGAATCATTAAAAAGTCTTTAGAGTAGCATAACAAGCAATGTAGTGAGTTCATATAGATTTCAAATTACCTATGTATACTAAGATACGAAAGTATATATGATACATAAATATATAATACAGATATAGATAGTAAAAATATTATCAACACAGGAATAGTTCACGAGACCTGTTATTCGCTGCTATATATGTAATCAGGGCATCGATTTTAATTAAATAACAAAGTTTGTATGCGTATGCATCTAACCGCATCTACTCCCTCAGATCCGGTTCGCTTTCCCCCAAACATGACTTTGACAAACACAACGTGACACGGTGTTCACTGGGCACAGTAATGTGTCACATATCGACCGACACAGCGGTACCATAACTCAACGGCCTCACCCCACTAAATCTCGCCAAGAGTATTAGTTACTGTCGTGGGACCACACTCACCGCGGATCTGCACTCGCACGGTAATGGGACCGCATCAATTTTGACTTATTACTCGTTGATTTGACTCTAATGTTATTGTTACATTAGTTTTATGCGAAGCGTAGCACGCTTGACGTCGTTTGGGTAGACGCATGGCCGGAGTAACCACGTGGTCCACCACTAGGCAATTGTCTCAGCGCTTCTTAACCTTTTGCTAACTTCCTAAAAGATATTAAAACTAGCACAACGCAATACAATTTTTTTATAATGCTATAATTCGCGGTCGGCATTTTAATGAGCCTATTGTTTGAGTGGTTCTAACCTGCCTAAAAGTGTTAATTTTAATTTTAGCAAATAAAAACATATCATTATTTTTATGTAAAAATAAATATTTTTTTTTTTTGACATTTAATTATTTTTGTATAATTTGAGGATGTTTTTATTTTTTTTCCACCCCTTCTACAGGTTGGGATCAAAAATTTCTTTCACCCATCGATATAAAATATATTCTAGAAACTTATATTTATAAAATGCCCTGAGGGAGTGAATTTTAATTTGTCAATAAATTTCCCTGGACTGTAATGGATTGTAAACAATTCTATTACAAGTTACAAGGTGTCAAAGGGGTCTAACTTGTATTTTTAGAGAGCTAGCCCAGAAGAGAGAGCAATATTGCACATGTGTCCTATTTTGGGTTTAATGAAAAGTTCCGCTTAAATGAGAATGCACTTAATAAGGTGCGCGTTTCATTAGAAACGTAAACTGAAAATAGGCAGTTGATGTTTTCAGTATATTGACAAATACAAGCAGAGTGCATAAGTGCGCCATTTGCAACGGTTTTCCTTTTAGAATGCACGTCGTAAACAAGTGTGGTAATCAAACGAGTGCACCTCAACACCTCTCCATCTCCACCAACTGTTGTTGCCTTTAGTTTGTATGTGCAGTGATCTATCGTCGGTCGCTACCTTATAAAGCTAAGGACACAATAGCGGAACTAATAATTTAGTTGAACTTTTCAGCGATTCTCATCATTATAAACGATGACATTAAAGACATTATATTTCGTGTTTGAAAGAATAAAATTACTATCAATTGCAAAATAAGATAAATATGATTTTTATACCAAATGTTTCTCAATAAATCAAATCCAAGTTGTATATGTGTGTTTATTTTGAAATTAAAAAAATAATAATAATAATTGAAATTACTTTAATTAAATACAATAAGAAATACACGTATTGTGTACACTATTCCGTATGTAGAGTACATTTCAAGTGCACTCAAGGTGTTTACCGTACATTTGTTACGCGTTGCCCCACTGAGGTGCATTTTGTATCTTAAGTGCTTGTTTACCCACCACCCCTGCCCTCCACTGCGCCCCCGCCCTGTGTTTACCTTACCCCTCTCCTTCTACAAATGAACTCACTTCTCCACCTGACGGCTTCCTAATATATACGTTTTACTGTCAAAGGGTTTTCTGGCGGTTTTCGTGCAGAAATGGGCTTGGTTTTAAAAAAAAACCTAGATTTAAAAAAAACTACTTTTAAACCAACTAGTTTTGTTTCAGATGAATTTAGTTAGTATTCAAAATTAAAGTTTTAGTATAAAACTTTGAACTGTTTAACTGTTTAAGTTAGAGCATCTGTTTTGTTGAAAATTCGAAATAGATGGCGTTAAACGAATGTATTTATTTTTGAGATTATAAACATATTCTATACTAGCTGGCGCCCGCGACTTCGTCCGCGTTGAAAAAGAAAAAAGTAGCCTATCCTGTGTCCTGTACGTCTAAATGTTTATTTACCAAGTTTCATGAAAATCAGTTAATTCGTTTAAGAGTTATGGAGGAACATACATACATACATACAGAAAAAAATTCTAAAAATCGTCAATTTAGTTTCAGTATCATGTATAGAGCCTATAAACACGATATCTGAAAAAAAAAGTAACTTACTCCATGACCGACCCTTACAGATTTATTATTAGTACCTATTGATATTGGATTCAGTATTGTTTCCGACGGATCATATCAACGCCTGATAAAAGCAATATCAAGATTGAAACACAGGAAGAAAAAAGTCGAGTGAAAAGGCAGTTTAATAATAAAAATCCACTGTATTCTATAGTCGATCATCACTAAGTCTTGTTTTACAGCGGTATACCTTGTCCTATGACAGCTATATGCGTGGGGGCTTTATTTCTTCCTCTGGCGGCCTGCCGCGTCTGCGTGACTACGCCGCATTGTCATATGTCCTGAATAACTTATAGATAACTGAAGAGACGTTGTTGGTTTGTTCGCAGTGCAATTAGCATTACTTATTTATTCAATATCTCTTGTTATGACTTATTGCACAGATACAGAAAGTTTACTGTAAAAGTTTGCCTTAAATATTCCTGTTAAGACACTCATTTGTAATGGCGTTTCGCAGTCATTTGGCCAGCTTATCAGGAGACAGTAACAGTCCACATTACAGAAGAACCGCAGGGTTTATCTTTTTCATATAATTCCTTACATCTAAATGATGATCATGTAAATTAGAGACAGAAAATTTTTCTAAATACTTATATGACTAGAAACAATATTTTGATTAATATTTTGAAATAATATTTTGATAAGATTTTCACAAGGGATAAGCGAGGAAGGTTTGTGTGATTGTATATATAAAAAAAATGCATCCAGGGCGAAGCCAGGAGCGGGTCACTAGTATTGAATATAAGAGTATATATTACTTTAACCCTGTCTATCTCTCTTTGTAATATACAAGAGAAAGGAGGCTCATATATTTTTCTATTTCCAAAGTAAGCTAACGATAAACAGGGTCTAAACACGAACTATATCCAGCAACGTGTTCCGTAACGTCCGCGAACCCCCAGAGGCAGCGCACGTTCTGCTCGGATGAACTGTTAAAATGTCTTTTTGAGACGAATCGCTTGATATCATATTTTGTGTAACCTATGAAAAAAAAATTTTCTTGTAATAAAATGCTTATATCTCAATTTTTTTTTTCGTTCTATTTAATTTTGATTATGTATCTCTTTCATGACTATACGAGTAGTTTTAAATTTTACGATTCATGCTGATAGTGAAGCCCAAACAATTCC
The DNA here is from genome assembly GCA_936446665.2 of Synanthedon andrenaeformis. Taxonomy (NCBI): domain Eukaryota; kingdom Metazoa; phylum Arthropoda; class Insecta; order Lepidoptera; family Sesiidae; genus Synanthedon; species Synanthedon andrenaeformis. Next base: position 1,135,858 of record OW387781.2, on the reverse strand, counting down.
AGTTAAATTAAAAATTATCAAAGTAATCATAAGAAATATACGTTGATACAAATTAATTTTGGATTCTATTTTGTAAGTCTTAAGTTTTATTAAGTGCGTAGTGAAAGTAAATTTGACTTTTTGTTATTATTTTTTTGTTTTCACGAAATGCATTGTGTAATTTTTTGTGTATTTAATAATTATTATTATACTTATAATTCATTTGGCAATTTTTGTTTCATAGGTTTGCTTTGCTAGGTTCTTAGTTTAAACATCTGAACAATTATGATTAGTACAGTGATTATGTAAAAAGTATTTTGTAAAATGAAAACATTTAAAAAGGAAATTAGGAATTACACTAAAACAAGAAAAATAGACATTTTTAAAATTAAGTTGCTAATTCTTGTAAGAAGCACTCAGGTTATTTTATCAGATAAATATTCTATCCACTGTCTTAGTATCAACTTTCAGGATTTTTGATCAGTTTAATTTTTTACTATCAAAATTTAACCATTGAAATTATGGTACTTTTTTGTTCTAAAAATCGCTAACATTTAAAATAATTTTTTAAACAAAATACTAAATTATGTGTTTTATGTTCTATGTAATTATGAATCATTTCATCAAAACTAACCGTAAGCCGACCGTTTGTAATTTTAATAGTGATTGACAAATTTATTGTCCAAAATATAGATACTCTTTTTCATGTTGATCACACGTTTGGGTGTTCAATGAAAAACCACGATTTATTAGTATTATATTAGTCAGTGATGGCACAGAATGTTAACAAGCAGTTCGTACTGAGTAGACATTTTAGTTGTTACAAAACTCGTAAATTCGCTTATAGCGGCACTAAGACGGGAAACAACTCCAGGGACCTACGTGACGCGAACAAATAAAAACTACTTGTTCAACTTTGATAGCAGGAAATTGTTTTAAGCAACGTAAAGTGAAGATTTTGTAGGAGTTGCTGGGCATCCTCTTGGCACACCGAGTGAGCTCAGTTGAGTTTAAACTTTCCGTTAATCCAAATAAAGGAATGCCTTTGTGGAGTCTGTTAGGTTCTTAAAAAGCGAGCTGGTTTAAAATGTCTTCCTTTGAGAGCGTAAGCCCGGAACTCCTCTCCTATTCACTTATCGTGTTTATTTATGTTAGTAATAGGTTTTAGCTCGGAAGTTATGTCTCTTATCATATCTACTTGATCTAGTATTTCTTAAAAACATTTTCTTCGCTAGCTTTGCAAACTGTATTTTATGAAGTCTTTTCATAAATACGAGAAAAATGTTATTATAATATGAAAAACATTGACTTTATATTTTTTCTTAACGAAACTTTTAATTTTAATTTATATTATTAAATTCTGAGATAACAAAGGTAAAAGTAAAGCATTATTGCAAGTACTATTACATCAGTAACCACCTGGTCAACACGCCACATCAACCTGGTCACCAGGTCACCAGTTAAAAATAGTATAAAAGAAACTGTTTAAAAAATACAAGAGATAAAAGTTAGCTAAGTACACCAGCTTGTTGTGATACTGCAATTCGTGTTCTAGAGAGTTATTTTCTGTTTCGGATAGTTGAAACTATCTGTCACACATTATCATACTGTCCGGCGGCAGTAACCACCCTTTTACAGAAACCACATTGAAATAACAGCATGTTGCTGTTGTGTTTCGGTAAGTAAGGAATGCTAGAGGCCATTTCTCTTTATCCAACTACCAGTCTGTCTGTCTGTCGACCTCGGCATAAAAAATGTGGATTTTTAAAATCACATTATGCACATTGCACATGATTGTTTTCATTTTATTTAATGACTAATTATATTATATTAATTATTTATATATTTCTTTTCTTTTTATTTCATTTTTTCTTTCTTTTTGTTATCATTTTATTTTAATATAATTTAAGTTATGTTTCGGTTTTAATATTGATTGTTTAGTTGCTATGCGTTTGTTATCGTTCGTCTTAATTTCTAGTTTGTAGTCTATCTGTGTATACCTTAAAACTGCCTTGTGATGCCTCTACATATTGTAAGTTTATTGTTTGTGCTGTTGGTGTACCTTTGAAAATAAATAAATAAATAAAATAAAATAAATAAATAAATTATAGACCTCGTAAGATCTATACACAAAGAAAAGTCACCGATATAATACGGTGGATGAGTAAGAGGGCAGGAGTCTCGAGTGGAGACTACGGATCGGCAAGCGCAGCGTAGGACGACTACAGCGTAGGAGTTAATTTAATAAAAAATGTGATGTACAAATATCAATACTAGGTTTAAAAATTATTTAGATTTACATAATTTTTCCCAAATTATAATGATAGTTAAACCGGGCAAACCACCCAATGATATCCATCCTATAGGCCAATCAGTTTGCTGTCAATGGTATCTAAGATATTCGAAAAGATTTTGCTAAAGTGCCTCCTCCGAAAACTTTCTGACAAAATAACAATACCCAATCATAAGTTTGGATTCAGAAAGGAGCATTCAAGCGTGGAGCAGGTTCATAGAGTTTGCAAGGTCATTCGAGATGCTTTTGAGCGTAAGGAATATTGCATAGCAGCCTTCCGGATGTCCAACAGGCATTCGATTAGAAACCTAGAGAAACCTAATTGATAAATATTTTGATTTTGACCCACAAGATGGAGTGGCGGCCTAAAGACCGGGTCCTACTAGAAAATTATTGGGGAAACCTATGTCCAGCAGTGAACGTTTAGCAGCTGAGGTGATTAAGTAGTTTATGTACTGCTTTCTTATTACTTTACTATTAGATAGCTTGAGTCAGATTTGAACATAAATTTACCTAGACATGAACTCGTGGACAATTCAAAAATAGATATCGAAAATAAAGAAAAGTAATCCTCTTCTCATTAATTTTGTAAATTAGCTTTAAATTTTTCATGAAATATACTAAGCAAAAAAAAAGATAAGGTCGTTTTTTTTTCTTCTCACTTTCATTTTTTGAATACAATAAATTTGAAATTTCCAGTTTTTACATAGAACCTCAATACTGAAAATAATATACTTAGTCGAAAAGAAAAAGAATTTTAGGTACCTTTATCCTTTTGAGTCACTGTATTTTGAGGCGACATATACATATATACATATAGAAAGAGTTTCCATTCCTTCAAGTGCCGAAAAAATTTTCACGTCCTAAGAAAATTCAATTTACGTCTGAGAGGAATATTTTCAATATTTCTGTATGGACTTGTGACAATATCAAATCAACATATTTAGGTTTACATGCTCTGCCTATCAAATGCCTTGCGTGTGGCAGTAATTGGATAGGCTCAGGACATCTTGTCAGCAGAATCTTTAATTTATTATTAAACAGTATAGTTCTTATGTTTTCGTGTTACGGTTTAGGAAAGAAAACCCAAATCTCATCTAAGGAGCCTCGGCCTGAAACTTTATTGTACATTACGCTTAGTCAGTACTCTGTTATTGCTCTTGTTTAGTCATACTTTCTCAAAAAAAAAAGGAAAATCGCCCGATCTTCCTTATTTCAATGTGACATTTCACAAAATTTACTATTTTGAAAAAACAACAAAACGGCGATTTAATTATGTATTATACTTATTGGGAAGGTTTCGACAATATTCAATAACGACTTCACAATATATCGAAAGTAAATATTCAAATAATAAAAATAATTGTGTAAAATGTTATGACAGATATATTATTTTTATTTACTTTTCTAAAATAAAAGTAACCTAAATTACTCCTCATAACATCAACTATCTACCAGCGAAAGTCCCGTCAAAATCGGTCTTGCCGTTTTGGAGATTAGACACAATAAACGGGCAGACAGCGAGACAGACAAAATATTTGACAATTCTTTTTTGTTATAAGTAAAAAAAAAGTCATTACATTAAGGGTGGGTTGCACCATCTAACTTTAACGGTAACCATATCCAAACCAGTCGTTAAATCTTCGGTTAAGCATAATATGCGTTGCACCATTTTTACAACGGTAAAAATGACGTCATAACTTAACGACAACCGTAACCGCTCGATATTGGCCGGTCAATGTTATTGTTACGGTTAAGTCAACTGTCAACTTAAGTATTTTGTTTTTGTCTGAAAATTTTGATATCATGTCTTTAGTCCGTGATATACTATGGGAATCTAGTTCTTCTGATGATGACAGTGAATACAATATAGTGGCCGAAATGCGAAAGAAAAAAGTTTATCAACCTCGAATTGATCGATTCCGAAAATGTATACATTTTTGTGTTTATCCAATGTCCACAATTATTTGAAGTCTATTAACTTCTTCCTTGCTTTCTCTAAAACCCAATAATGTAAAACAATGAGTAGAGTAGATGTACCGGATTATGAAGGTACGTAATATGTCTGTGTGCAATATAGTATATTAATGTATTTTATTGTAAATTAAATACAGCTGGTGTATTAAGATCAATTTATAATTAAGCTTATAATAAAGCTACAACTTAATACGCGTGGCGTTTATTGTACTCATATCTAAAGTAAGTAAATAAATCTAGTTAATCAAGGTTCAACACATTAGAAAAATGTAGGTAAACTTACTTTAAGCGGTAGTCTGCCATAATAATTTCATCGGTGCTCGATCCGGCACGGTCCATTATTTTGATGTACAAAATAAAATGCTTTATTTACTCCTTCAACACGTTAAAAACACAAAACCTCAAATATTCGAATTTGTTTTGTGACAGGTGACTGAATGTTGCCATAATAAAAAAATTATTACCACAACAACTTACGAAAATTATATGTTTTTATAATGGCAACCCCTTTAACTTTGACAGTGACGAACAATATCATGGTGCAACATGCGATTGTTAATTTCGACTGTTACCGTTAAAGTCACCGCTAAAGTTATAAAGTTATAGTTTTGACTTTAACAATAACCAAGCCTACGGTGCAATCCACCCTTAGTAAAAAGCAGCCATTTTGACAAATAGACACTTCAATTTCATTTATTAGTCTAGATAATATATATAACTGAATTTTAAAATAAAACAAAATATTAATTAAAGTTTTAATAAAAACTAACACTGTGTACATTTTTCTAATTTTCACCTGTGTCAATTGTCTTTTTCGAGATGGAAATCTATTGGCGTAATGTACAATAAATATGGGTTTATATTATCTCAGCTTACTTAAATAACTGCTAGCTGTGCCCTATGGCTTTGCTCGCCTTGAAATATGACAGCATATACACACATATACGAATTTACATGCGAGTAAAGCGAGGGTATCAAGCAAGTATTTAAGAGTATACGTATATGAGAGTATTGATGCAAAATTTATGCTGAGAGCAGGAGGTAGCATGGCACGGTCGTTTCATTAAATATATTCGAGTGATTAAATTAATTAATAAGCACTTTAAGAGGTCCCCATTAGGTTATTCGTAAGCAATTCCAAGGGTAAGAGGGTAAGGGTCCATTTAATTGAAAGCAGTATATTTTTAATTATCCCTAATACCGTGTACCTACAATATTTGATAACCTGGTTCAAATTAAAATTCCAATTAAATAAAAGTTAGGGTTAATTAAATAATTGGAAATAATTTAAATGTTTTACGGAGAATCCAAAAAGTTATATAGATAAGTAGAATAATCTATCTTAGAACCGGTTAACAAAAAACTTGAAAGTTCAAAATAATAGCGAACTTTTATTATTATCAGTAAATTATTTAGTTCATGCACAGACATTTGCATAGGTAAGGTCCATGGGTACGTTCTATCAAAAATGTAAAAAAAAAAACTTCCAGCAGAGCTCACTATTATTTTAAAGCCAGGGCCACATGAATTGCGATTAAATGTTAATCCATTTGCTAGAAAATATTCGACGTGAAAAAGTCGTAAAAAAATCTTACATTTGTATATTTTAGACTCATTGATAGAAGGTATCCCAGTAATTATCTAGTAAGATTAAAAAATATATAAGGTCAAAAATGTTATCGAGATCAAAAAAATATTTTTTAGATTTTTGTCTGTCTGTCTGTGCGTTTGTGCATACTTATCTTAGAAACGGCTTTCACTTGGTTTTTTATTTATGTATTGTAGCTAGTTTTAGTACCATTAGTGTTTGTTTCATTCGAATCAGTTTACAAATATCGTAGAAAAGTTATACCGAATACCTCATGAAAAGCGCCTGTGCGAATTTGTGGGCACAGCTAGTTAATGGCTAGTTATTAATTAACTAAAATTAGTGTTAGGTAAACTAATTTAATAATTTAAACATTTAACTAACCGCTAACTATTTTAATAATTCAATGGACTTTCGAGAGTTTTATTTGTTTAATTCGAAGATTATTGAAGTTCAGATCAGATATCTTCGAATTAAACATCAGGAAAATCAGATAATTATTATTCAAATCATGGTTTGATGGCTATACCGCATTAAATGAAAAAAAAAAATATCACTCGAAATAATCAAAAAATTAATCGATCTGGACTGCAACTATAATACATGGGCGATTTTGCGGTCTTTAGGGGAGTAATTGGTTGCAAATGATCACGACGATAACGACGATGATGGTGATGACATCTTACAAAGTAAGTTGTGTTGATAATTTAATGACATAAATATTTACATTTTTAGTAGACAGTTATAATACAGGGTATGGACTGTAATAAGAGCAATAAATATAAACGATGATTCTATAGAGTATACGCAGTTACCTTAACCTAATCATAATGTTCCAAAGTGCTTATACTCAGAGATATACCAATCCAAAGTTACAATACATAATCAATGAATTTCATGATCGCTAAATTGTCAGTTATCAGTCGTTAGATGTCTTGGTACAGGGTACTGAGGCGAGTCAAGTACTCCGACTGGACACAATATGTCTGTAGTAGTACATTGCTGGCTCGATTAATTTTGTTAGAAAATAACAGTAAATTTGTTTTTCATTTTAATTAATTCAAATCACTTGGATTTAATTAATGATTCGTTAAAAGGTCTATATTTTAAATTATTGCTCTTATTACAGGCCACACTCAAAGGTATAGTGATATATTATATTTAAAGTCAATGAGTAAACAAACTCAAAATAGCGAAAATTGCATATCGCATTTGGTGTGAACAAGGCCTAATACAAGTGGCGAAGTAAAAAAAAAATACGCACGTTCCATTTCTGTTTTGACAGTTCACGTATTTCCCACAGCATAGATAACGAGCGTTACACGTGTTTTCATTTTATCGACTTTTTGGAATAAAATGCTAGCAGAAATCTAGAAAAATCAGTGAGTTTGAAATTGCATTTTCGATACAGTTTTTATATGAAGCATTTTATTTTTGGCGATTTTTTGTGTTCATTTACAACGATGTTATTCCATCAAACTATTACTTTTAGAACGGTTTTGGAATAAATTTGATGCCTCAAAATCAACTACATGATACATGATACAACTACATGATATTTATAAACTATTTTTGAGTGCTATATTGAGTTACCAAGCGATACACAGTATCTCTCTATAATTTTATTTTAAATCATTTAGGTGTTTAAAAAAATTTGTACCGTGGCCTAAGTATATTGTACCAAATTATTTTGCTTGTAAAAATACATGTAAATGAATGGTTTCTTGATCACAATGTCAATGTATTAACATTGAATGTACCTATATTTATTATTAAATATTTTTTGCTAATGCAAGAACCAATGACAGATAAATTTAGAATTACATCTATACAAAGTTTATAAAGAAAGAAGATTTGTATTTTTGTATGTTTGTAATGAATAAACTCAAAAACTACTGGATCGATTTTGAAAATTCTTTCACCTATAGAAAACTACATCGTCAACAAGTAACATAAACTATATTTTATAAAGTTACGCGGGCGAATTCGCGTGCAACAGCTAGTATTTTATATTTTATATAGTTGAAGCAACGCTACAGGGTTTATACGGGATGCAGTATAAGGGATAAGTACTGGACAGGGTAATTGGCTCCCTTATACTTTACATATCTAGAAAAAAGTACTACTATTCCCGAGTAATTATCTAAATATAAAAATAAAAATTCAACGACTGACAGAAATATATGTGCAATAAGGATTGAATAAACATATCTCGCTAAGATGAAATTAGTGAGAACGTCATTCTCGAGTACCTAACTACTCGTCAGTAGTGCTTGTGCGATCTTACATAAGTTCTTAGGTTTTTTTTATAATATAAAGGTGGCAGACAGGCAGGCGGCCCACTTGATGGTAGGTGGTTACCGCCGCCTAAGGACACAAGCAACACCAAGGGGAGTGCTAGTGCGCTGCCTACCCTGTAGGAATTTGTTTACCCCTCGCTTGAAGTAGCCCATATTGTAGCTAGGTGGAAACACCTCAGGAGGGAGATTGTTCCAAAGTTCGCGCGTCCGCGGGATAAAGTATCTACCCAACCGGACTGTGCGTAGTGGCACCTTATCCAAGTAATGCGGATGAACTCCACATCTATGACGCGCAGTACGGTGGTAAAAACTTAGGGTAGGCATTAGTTGGAACAACTCATCAGAGCACTCTCCATTGTACAGCCGGTAGAACACACAAAGAGAGGCTACATCTCTTCTTAAACTAAGGGGTAACCGTTTTTGTGTGAACATTGGATCGTTAACAATTCGAATAATTCGACGTTGCAAGGCGTCAAATGGATCTAGCTGGTATTTTGGCGCGCCAGCCCAAAATTTAGGTATCACAACCTAAGAAAAAGGGGCGCGGACGAAGTCGCAGGCAACAGCTAGTAATACATAATTTATATTCGACTGTAAACTACATGATATTTATAAATTAGATACCTTATTTGTTGCTTTTTACGTTACAGTTCAAATGGTTTAATGGTCAAATGAAAACAAAAATTAATCTATTAATACTGTAAGCTTCCACTGAAAGCTCTTTTGATGACTTTATCTACATTTTTATTTGCTTTATAAAGCGACAATGTGTCAGAAAAAACATGTAGATACGCTGTCCAGATGGGACCATTGTATAACAGATTTTTCAGTTGTTTTTTAACACAAACAGCGGGATTCTATTGAGCTGCGTTTTCGTGTTATTCTACTCGTATGCATTAATATCGTATTATTCTTTGTTAGGAAACAGTGAAAGATATTAAAGGCCAGCGTACACTACGAAAATTCACTGTTAATTCTAGTGTTACTGTTATAGTGGTAGTTTTTTTAAATATTTATGAAACATTTAAAAAAAATAGAAAAATGCTAGTTTTCCGCTTTTCGATGAACGTGGTCAAAGGTATATAAGTTGGAATTAGGAAAATTACGATTTACCAAGCTCTTTCAAGTAACCTTATTTTTTTGCGTCATTCTCGAATACTCGTCAAGTAGTGCTTCTGCGATCTTACAACTAAGTTCAGGAGTTAATTTAAGTAATCTTGAAGTAGAATTAACGAGAGAAAAAATTTTTTTAAATGATATTATTAGAACTTTTACTATCAGAGATAATTTAAGTAAAATATGTATACTTATACATAAATATATTTAAATAATCTTTAGCATACTTTAGTGGCATAAAACGAAAGTTGTAAGTAGCCCAAGCAAATTTTAAAGAATAATTATTAAGGAATTCACGTCTATTCTTAACTGAATATATATTGTTGATATAGAAATAATATTTCTTTGCAAGCAAGTTCGCTAATTGTTGAGAAATATCTAAAACTTCAAAATATATGTTGAGGTATATAACCGGAAATTATAATTGTATAGACAGACGAGTATTTTATTTACCCTATAATGTTCTAGAAACAGGAACTCTACACTTCGTAGGCGTAAATAAATAAGCTCATTTATATAATATATAAAATCCTTACTCCCGAGTGATTCATCAACGCAGAGCCTAAACCAAGTTGGACAAATTTTTGCTGTGCATAGAGGAAGTGGCTAATTGAAACATAGCAGCACTTGTGCTTCTGAGAAATCACGATAACTGCCTCCAAACAGATATGCTCAGTTTGAATAGTTCCTATAAATGCACAGCAATCCACTAACAAGAAAGTTCCTTTGTCACTATTTCATTAAAAATTTTCCTCAGCAAAACAATTTTCCTCATCTGTGCCTCATTCTAGTTCCCGGTAGTAGCAAGTATTTTATTTTAACTAGTAAGAGAACAGGGGGAAAGATGATCTCTTTTCCAATTTAACTTATCTGTCGCTTAGAAGTAGAGGCGAGCGAGACTTTGAATCAAACTTGTGGTCTGTTTCAGTGAAAAAGGCGAGCAGAAACTAGCTATTTTATGTATTTATTTATAGCTTCAGTTACCTGTAACTAGTCGTTGTTCTTGGCTTTGTCTAAACGTATTGTTAGTCATTTACTTTTCAATCTTTGAAAATGGAATTTATTTATAGCTCCAGGGAATTTTTAGCTCTTGAATAAACTCTTGGAAGCTACAGGAAACAGAGCTTGTTCTTAATTTTCAACAAAATTAAAAATTCCCGGATTACAATAAAGCATTTGGTACAAATATTTTGTATGAAAAATCGAAAACCGTCTGTTTTATAAACTATTTCCTTATTTTGTTGTATCATCATCGTCATAAGCCTGAGACATTTTCGTTTTTAACTGTGTGATTTTTAAGGTAGAGAAAAAAATAATTAAAAACCTAGTTTTGACAAAGGAAATATATCTAACTATCTACATAATTGCGAAAACTATAAAAACAAATCCCTACGTAATTTTGCTAATAGATGCTTTTAAAGTATCTACAATAATGACGCTTCTATTTAGTTCCAAATCCTTTGCATTATTTTATTGGTCTAGCAAAATTATTCATAAATATAATGTTCCATAAATATATGATACCTTTGTGCAGCAGGTCTGTAGGACATGAGCTGTGATGACGTCACAAGTAAGGCCGAGTGCAGACGAGTCACGTCGCTATATCGAAGTAATTTACACCATTCCGCGGTAACTCCATCAAACTTAGCGAAAGTTGCTTGATTGGGCGCGTGACGGGACTGCGAGCCGTGCCCGCTAATTTTCCGGACTTATGCCGCCTTGTACGTTGAAGAATGAGGTACTCATGAGTACTCATGAGGGGAACTATGAGTGTCTAATTTTTAATTACAATATTTTTGTATATAAAAGTGTAGACAGTAGCCACCGTCAGTCTGTATGACGAACTTTACATATTGTTCTGATTGATGTTCTGTAAGTATACAATTCTTGTCACGTAAGAGCAGATTACAAAATACAAGAGTTTAAATATTGTTTAAAAATTAATCAACATACCATTTTTTTTTAATCAAAACTAAGTAAAATATAAAGTAAAACAAATATTTATAATAAAATTCATTGCAGTATTTAAAACAATTTAATGCATAAATGATTCTATTGAGGATATACCTCAAAGGATTCGAGTCACCGCCTCATCTCTATACGCTTGTGTCTACTACGCCTAGTTGAAGATTCTGTTCTTAAATCCACTCTTTATTGGTCTTCCTCATTAACAGTTAGTTTACAGTTTAAATTCGTACCTTCTGCTGGGGTTCTAGGCTCGCCTCCAGTCTACAAAAATATATATTTATCTAACATTATAATTGTACTAACTTTTATAATTAAGAGATTAAAAAGTAATCTCTTAGTGAAAGTTATTTATATTAATTAAACTAATAATTCTAATGAAATAATAGGGGTTAAAGTATGAAATTGCCGTTTTATTGTAATAGGTACTTCGAATTGACATAGAACCTTCATGGTTTGAGATTTTTGAGTGAAACTTTTTTCATACGGTACCTATGTAGTTCTTCTTTTAAAAAATGTGCAACATTCGATTATCAACTTTCAGTTGTTTTTTTTATTCAGCTTAGACAATAAAGATGGATACTTCGAAAATTCGTGTGATTTTTGAATACGAGTTCCGACGCGGAACTAACGCGGCAGAAACAGCTCGCAATATTAATGTTGCGTTTGGAGAGGGGACTGCTAATGAACGCACTGTGCGATTTTGGTTTAAACGCTTTCGTGATGGAAACTTCGATTTGAAGAACGAACCACGTGGAAGACCGCCCACACAGGTGAATAACAATGATTTGAAAGATATGGTGGAAGCCGATCCGAGCCAAACTACCCAGGAATTAGCGGCATGGTTTAACGTTACCTTACCAACAATATTGACTCATTTGCGTCAAATCAATAAAATAAAAAAATATGAAAAATGGGTGCCTCATGATTTGACTGATCTGCAGACTCTACAGGAACTGCAATTAGAAACCATTCGTCACCCTCATTCGCCAGACCTTGCTCCAACGGACTACCATTTTTTTCGTGATTTGGACAATTTTCTGCGTGATAAAAAGTTTTCTTCTCAGGAGGCAGTGCAAAATGCTTTCACACAGTTTGTCGAATCTAGATCACCAGAGTTCTATCGCAAAGGCATAAATGAGCTTCCTATTAGATGGCAGCAATGTATAGATAATAATGGTAATTATTTTGATTAAATAAATATGTTAAATTAAAAAAAAAAACGAATTTTTATTTTTCAGTACAAATCGGCAATTTCATACTTTAACCCCTAATATTTGCAATGAGAAAATGGCTGATGTTCTTTCAATCAATTTAATGCTTCTTTCCGGTAAAATAATCTGATAGTATGGGGATAATAAAGGACTTTTTTTATTTTGGCCTCTTTCTGGACGTAACTATGTGGATAATAATTAAATTTATCTTATACGAAAACCTCATTGTTTTAGTAGAGTTATTGACGAGTTTATTGGTTAAGTGGTTAAGGTGCTTCCAGGTATTGTGATTTTCAAAGTTTAACTAACCATAAAAGAATATTATTTTATCAAGAATATTATTTATTGCCGACGAAGCAAGTAATTGTTAGAAAATCTTTGAATGCAGTATTACTAACATTTAAAAATAACATAAAGTCTTCCTTCAGCAAAATATCCTATCGACGATATTTTACTACAGTCGCACCCTTGAGGTATATTTTATTATAAAATACTTGTACTAAAAAACATAATATAGGTATTTTCAAATTCTAATTGGATATAATTATCTTTCTTTAATTATATCTTTTTATTATAGTTAGATAGCTTTGATTATAGGAAGATAAAACTAAATTTTCCTTCTAACCTTACTAACCTTCTTATTATTATTTATTGATAAACTTGCAAGATATTTTTTCATTTTAGGCTTCACAGGACTCTTTAGTTAACTAATTAAATAAATAAAAAATTTCATACTTAGTATCTTTAGGTCGTAAAACGCTATCACTTTATTGTTGAGTACTCGCCCTTACTCACTTATTAGGATACAAGGAACGATCCAAAACTTATACAATTAAGATAAGAAATTGTTCTATAGTTATTATAAATGGATTTTTAATGTCACTATAGACATGTTTTCTGAATAAAACTTGCATGTAATTAAATATATGTTCGTGCCAACTTTTATTTATTGCTTTTGTTTGTTTGTTAATTAGTTTTGTTTCGGTTCGTTCAAAATGAATTAATGCCTCATTTACAGAATAAATGTATTTGAGTCAATTATTTCTTTCATTTTTTGAAATATTCCGAAGATATTATGTAAATGAGTTTGTTTGGTTGTAATCGCTTTCACGCCTTAACTACAAAATCGACCATAATGGAATTTAGCATACAATACATGTATACAGAAAACGACATAGGGTATTGTTCATCCAGAAAGTTACCGAAGGATAGTCTAAAAATATAAATAAAAAATTCAAGGCATGACAGAAATATACCATCAATAAAGATTGAATGAATTATTGCTTAATGTTTTTGTCAGGCGTCGTTTTTTTTTTTTTTTTTTTTTTTTTTTTTTTTTTTTTTTTTTTTTTTTTTTTTTTTTTCAACGCAATGGTCGTGGACAAAAGTAATATTTTTTGTTATAATTAACATATATGAGAGAATGCTGTTGTAATTTGAAATTTACAATTATTTCTCAAAATAGGAATAAAGGAAGCAAATTCGTTAATTTTTGGCGTAATATTATAGCGATCGTTATAATTATCAATATGATCACCTAATTAGATATACTATTAGTGTTTAGTGTTAAAGCAGATAACTGTTTGCTGATAATGACAATAATAATGGCATAAAGCAAATGTAACAAGAGTTATTGGACACGGAAGTCTGGGCATAGTTCCAAAACATTCGATTTACTACCACCAAGGGGTAGAAGGGGGATGTTGGTTATAAATATGCCAGCCGAATCGTTCCGGTCGGTGTGTTATGTTCATGATAAAGAAATTCACTTGTAATACCTACTTATTCTTATATTGTCTATTTGAATGTAGCAATTCGAGATTTCTAAATTCTATTCTTTCTCTGTCTTAGTTTTTTAAATCATAATGAAAATATATATTATATTGAGTAGTAGTCTCTAGTCTAATTTATGACCTCAAAATGCAGTTTGCCTCCTGCCACTACTTGTCAGATCCAGACAGTTTCAATCATGCAAAAGTTTATTTTGAAAGTGGACCCAGGACACCTGGGACAGAGAATTAAGGCAAGAAAGCACCTTAACCACTAGATTAACAATAATTGGCTTGTCAAAACATTAGTGTGCAAACATACTATTTTTTACATTATTAGAATTTGTAATGTCAATGTCAAGTCAATGTCTTGAAGATATGTCAATGTCAATGTCAATGTCTTGAAGAACAACATGTGATGGAAAATAGTGAATGCAATATTTAAAATTCACTTGTAATAAAATAAACACTAAAATAAATAATAATAATAATAATAATAATAATAAATATAAACACCATAAAATTATCATAGCCATAAAATAAATAATAATAATAAATTATTGTATACAATATTATCACAAATACAGTATTAATAGAATTATAGAGCTCAATCAGTCCTATATGGAATGATTTTGAAGTAAGGATACGCCCAACGGAACATTTTACACAACTAACTTCTTATAGACAAAAAGTAGCGCCATCTGTTAGAAAACATTAGAACTCGTATGATCACCACAGGAAGCGCTTTACATAGTCTACGACGACTTAATTTTATTATTACAAATTTTATAAGTTTTTTTATATAAAATAGCAGCCTGTGCCCGGCTAGGCCCGGCGTAAAAATCTTCCCCGTTTATCCCTGTTTGCATATGTGAAAACCGAATTAAATCGGTCTATCAATTCTCGACTTCTTGAAGCGTACGCAAACCAACTTAACATTTTTATAGTACCTATATAAAGAAAATTGTGGTACCCTAATAATTTTTTAATTTAGTTAGCTTCTATAAGGCTTCTAATTTGTTGAAGAACTATAAATATTTCTTATTATAATTATGTCGCTATTTATAATGACTCAAAATAAGTAATCCCAGTATATTTTTTCATTATTTCATATTAATTTCATTAACGGAGTCACTATAAATATTTCGAATTATGATATCAAAAGTTGGCGAAGTTAGTGTGGGTATACGGTGGCTGTGATTACCCGGCTCGTATCCGGTAATCCGGGATTAATCGTTGCCGGATACTATTATAAATTTAATATTGAATTTTAAATCGGAATTATAGAGCAAATCCCCGACGGGAGTTGCTTCGATTTGTTTAACACTCTATTATGCAAAGTTAATTACACAATAGAACTATAAATCCTTTTTAATCGAACAAATATTACAGATACTTTGGCTGCTAATCGTAATGTGGATTTAGAAAATAAAATCTTTAAAAATATTTTAGATTGTACTCAACGCATAAAAAGAGCCATAATTTAAAAACAATGGTCGACTGTTACTTCCTTTGTCTCTTTCTTCTATTGTGTCAAAATCCATGTCAATCTTTACATACTCGTACTCTATACTATAACTAATATATATCTATACTAATATTATAAACAGAGAAGATTTGTACATTTGCAATGAATAAACTCAAAAACTACTGGACTGATTTTGAAAATTCTTTCACCCAGTAATTTCTGAATTTATTCATTAACGTACAAAAAAAATATCAAATTTTTTCTCTTTATAATATTAGTATAGATTGATGACTTTTACCTGAGCTGCCAAGGTTAGTAACAATTAAGTGAGTTTAGTTTAGTTTGAAAATGAAGCAAAGGAAACAAAGTTAGGCTCCATACATTAGAATATATTTAACTCCATAGTAGAGCATGTTGTCTGCATTTTCATGAAAGGGTTAAGCGAACTTTAAGGTATAAAGCGACAGAAGGGAAAGTTTAAATGTGATTGGTTTCCGCCAAATGAACATAGAAAAAGTTAAATGAAACTTTTTAAACGTTTTTAGAATTAAATGAATAAATTGTGAGCTATGAAACATCTACGCTAACAATCTAAGAGGTAGTTCGTGTTATTGAAACTTATTGGACTGCTCTAATTTCACTAGAAATTTTTTTTGGGTGATATTGCTTGTGGTGTGGTAATTAAACATGCTATTTTCAATAAAAAATGAATTACAGTAAATGTATTGATATGCTTACTTTTTTTCTTTCATAATAATATAAATCAATATCAATGTTGTCTATAAACACGAGCAAAGCAAGAGGTTCAATTTATAACCGCGAAACTTAATGTGCTAATTCCAATAATAATAATACTATAATACTCATTTTTATATTAATTATTTTATAACTTTTGATGTGTATTATTTAAAAAAAAATCTATTAGAATACAATGAATTACATTCAAAAATTGCCGAACCGTAATCCAGCTTGGTACGTGAACTTTTTAAATGCAACTTTTAAAATAAGATAAACAAATATCAGAGAAGTTTGCCGGAGGCACCGAGTTAAGGCTTTTCAGTTCTTGTTGGTTAACATTAAAGAAATGCTTGTTATTTAAAATGTAAAATGCTTGTTTAAATTTTATGCAGGTCTTTTGTAGCGGGATCTGTTTGGTATAATGTTAATATTTTTTTGAATGCAATATAGAATCTTTCTCTAATTTTAAAAAGAAAACCAGGTTTTTATTTGTATAAATTCTTATAAAATCGTTTGTCCCGAATGACTTATCAACGCACAGCCAAAACTATTTTTATTTTATAACATAAGCATCCGCAAGGGATGATTTTTGAAAATTTCAACTCCGTGCGAAGCCGGGGTTGGGTCTTAAATAGTTTTATGTAATTAAAACCTTTTAGAAGAAGTTAGCGAAAAATCAGACAGAAGCGGGCAGCGCCCTTATTTTATAACTAGCTGGGTGTCCGCAACTTCGTACTTGCTGTAGTTCATTTTTTTTAAATTCCACAGGAATCTAACATTTTCCCAAGGTAAAAAGTGTACTACATGTTAATGCAGGTAATCTTCAATACATCAGTGAAAACCGCATTCAAATCGGTTAAGCCTTTCTGAGATTAGCGTGCATAAACGCACAGACTATATTTTTTGACCTCGATAAAAATGTACAAATAGTTTTTTTTTTTGAAAAAAAATTATTAAATTTACAGACACGGCTCGTTTACGATTTTATTACATATGTATAGATATGTACCACAGTATAGACTCTATAGTTAGGGGAATTATTACAAGTCAGTGTGTTACATAGCTCATAATAATGATTGTTAACGAGCGTAAATATTTTAACGAATCAAGCGAGTGTTTGTTCGCCGGGTCCGACCACTTCCTACGTAATAATGTTTAAAATTTTAATACTTCCCCGCAGCGGTCGCTCCGTCGGTTTTTTATTCCGCCTATAAAATAAAATGAAGTTTAAATTATTAATATAGCGAGTCGCGTAATGTCGGGTCCGTGCGTACGTGCTGTTTACTCTTTACGATTTTCACTATTTGCATTCACTGTTTGGGAAATTTAATGAAATCGCCATATTTTTGACGAAGTGTAAACATTACGTTTTATGTTTAAAACAAAACAATTTACTGGCTTTGAATTTGTCACAAAAAAGGAAAACTAACCATTTCCGTGAAAAAAATAATGGAAAATACTTATTCAATACATTTTATACCGAAATTAATGTTTAAATTATAAAGTTAATTAAATATTAACTTTATAATTTAAACATTAAGTTTAAGTTAACATTAACATTTAAGTTAATTAAATATTGAGCCCTCAACTTGATCATTGATTATAATTATTTACTTAGTAAAGTCGTCGACTCTAAAAGCATTTTACAATCGGTACCCCGTATTTAGACGAGTCAGGTATTCCAAACCCAATTTGTGTAAATTGTACAACCTTATACAACGCTTGTAACAATGCAGATTCGCACCGAATCAGTTTAATTACGTATTTACAGATAAGGCACGCACCAAACGTTTCGTTTTGTGTACACAATAATTGTGTCATTGAGAAGCGGTGTAGCAAATCTTACGACGAAGGTAAAATAAAAATATATTACCCTTTTACCTACTTAAAAATTTACCCATTTTTGACAAACCTATTGATAACAATAAACGATTCAAAGAATCACTTAATCGCCACTCTAGTTTTACTGGGTTTCGGATATAAATAGTCAAAATGATGACGAACCAGAGAAACTCTTCTCTGGTTCGTCATCATTTTGACTATTTATCGAAAAAAACGCAGGGTTCCGTTATTTTTATCACGTTTAAAATAAAATATAATAATAATTAATTACATTTCATACAATTATTGTAAAACTGCTATATACAAATCATATTTGAAGTCGCTTTCCGCGTCTGTCTGTATGGCCGCTAATCATGCAACGGATAAGATTCTGAATAAAAATATAGGCTACTTTATCTGTATCCTTAACTACGTATGTGCAAGCTTTCATGATGATTAGTTAAGCAGTTAAGGTGTGACGCCTTAACAAACAAACCAACTCAGTTTTGTATTTATAATATTATTTATGTTAAAATATTGGAAAATTTATAGCTCATATATTTCTGCCAGGCGTTAATTTAATATTTTTCTACGGTCACATAAAAGGGAAAAATCTAGTTTTAATATAAATGAAACATCTTTATATATATAAAAATTTCGTGTCACGTTTTTTGTTCGCGATGAACTCCTAAACTACTGAACCGATTTTAATAAAATTTTGTACACTGTGTGCAGTTTGATCCAACTTGAGAGATAGGATAGTTTATATCTCAATTTATAGTCGCAATAATTTTTTATTGCAAATTATTTGTTTATTATATGAGAAAGAGTTATATAAGATTCTAACGGATGGCGGTGTAAGGTTATTTATTGATGTAAAAAAAAGCACCCCTGCGAAGCCGGGAGCGGGTAGCTAGTATTAACATAAAAAATACATGTTCTGTCATATCGCCATAGTGAGCACAATTTAAACTAATGGTAAACTTAATTATACGAAAGTTGTATGAAGTCTTGCTTACATTTCGTAAATTTAATAAGCTACGTGTTGTGTGGCTGCAAAGAACGATGAGTTGCCATTTTGAACACAAATATTTGCCACACCCCGACCGAGCCAGGCTGCAATTTGCAATAGTTAGCGATAAGCACACTCATCTCACGTATAATAAGGCTTAGGACATCGTTTTCGTTAGGTTAGGTCATTTATTTGGAGTTTTCCAATTACAATACCTTCTTAAGATCACAAAATTATCTACCTACTAAAAAAGTACCATGCCCCCAATGCTGTTTCTTCTACATTATAATTTATTACTGCCTATAACCGTTACTGTGGTGCGTCGGTTAGTGGTAAACACCGATTTTAATAATTAACCACTCCAGGTAACCATTTCCCCGCTAAACTGGGCAGTTTATTTTGCGTGGTTAACAGAATCAACAAAATGCATTAGTGAAATTCGGGCAAAGCAAATATTTATATACTTTATTTTAAATAAACATTTCAATTTGCAATTTTCAGTATTGCTTTGGTAAAAATTATAATACAAAATGGCTTTGAGTTCAACTGTTGACGAGAAAAAGCGTCAAGAAAATTAATTATTGTATTAAGATTAGTTAGTATCTAAAGTGTTCTAAGTGTTCTGTATTCGCACAGTTTTGTCAGTGTCCTGAGCACACTGTACCACAGTAGATTGAGTTGTGGCTGCAACTTTTTCAATTTTTACGTTTTTACGGGCATTTTTTCTAATTTTTTTTAAAGATAAACGATTATTTGAAAAAAAAAAAGATGATCTAGCCTTTTTCGAGTTTTTCGCTTAAAACAAACATAGCGTTTCATTTTTTTTATTAATATAGATAAATAGATACATCTATACTACTAATTAAGGGTACATACTTGTTCCATAGTTCCGTTTACTTTCATGTCGAACAAACTTTCAAAAGAATTTGAATAGAAATAAAACTTGGCAAATTTTAATAAAGTTATATCTGAATCTTTAACGAATCATCCTTTTAGTTAATATTAATATTCAACTTTGTAATTTATGAGCAAGATTTCCATTTTAATCAGAAGCGTCTTGAAATTCTGATCAAGCAATGACAAGTGCTTAATACGGCAATAAAGTATAATGCTTGTTATCGATTTCAGAATTCACTGCATTTATGAAATCTTCGCATGAAAGATTTGGTACACCGAGTTGTGAAGGAATATGGAGGAGGCATATAATGTATAATATATTATACATGTGCTCACTTAGTTCAACGTCCTTTAAAAGTATAATAAATGAAAGGCTACACGGAAATGGTCTCAGGAGACCATTTCACAAACACCCAAAAGCAAGCTTGCTGTTGTTTCTCTGAGGCCTGCTGACTGGCAGCACATTTATGACAGCAATTAAGGCGCAATAAATGAAGTTACTATTTTTTTTTTTCACTTTATTTCTTTTTCACTCCTGGAAAGAGCAATGAACGAGGAAAATTTGTGTATACGAGTAAGATGTCAATAAAAAATTACATCCTTGCGAAGCCGTGAGCCGGTCGCTAGTCTATTTATAAATTACCAATGCTAGGTCGTTAACATTCACACTACTCGAAACACAAATATTATATTACTTACCTCATCAATTTGATAGTAAGTTGATTCGAAGATGAATGCGAGAGAACACTGAGCGAACATTGATTTGGTTTTATTAAAGCGACATCTGTTCCGCTTTCGCGAGTTTTACGAGTGCGCGTCAAACTTGCACAAATTAAATACGTGGAGTTTGGGAGTTTATCGTGAACGCCCGCACAAATCACGAGGAGAACGCGTGGCTACACGAAAAGTATAGCGTTTACAAACATTGGGTAAGTTCTATCACTTTTGCAATTGGTTCTCTTATTATTATTGTTTTTTGAAGTGAAAACTTCTTTAGGCGCGTTGGGCATTTTTGAGATGGGGAAAAACCATTGAACTCGCGACATTGTCATGTAATGTAACCGAAATTGACAGCTCTGTATATAACTTAAAATAATTTAAAAAAAGAACAACTTTTGAGATTAGATAAAATCATTGAGCTCGCGGCATGTCATATAATTAAGCATTGATTTAGCTGATATTAATTTAAAATAATTAAAAAATAGAACAATTTTCGAGATGGGATAAAATCATTGAACTCGCGGCAGTGGCATGTAATGTAAGCTTTGATGTAGCTGAAATTTTAAAAAAGAACAATAAGCAGATAACTGCATATGAAAGTAAACTTACTAGATATGATAACAAGGATCAGTATGGCATACACCTCTTACCAATAATATAGTTTCTATCAAATTATAATTAATAATGGTCTGTCATTATGAAGTTCATGTTAAATAATTATGTTCTATTAAATTGTTATTATGTGTCACAATAATTTTGTGAAGCTCTGTTTTCACTTCTGACGTGCAGTCCAACGACTGACATGTTTTTTTTAAAATAATAGTCGGTGGCTGGGGCAGGGCAAATTCTAGAGTGGAAACCACGGATTGGCAATATCAGCGTAGGACGTTCACCAACCAGATGAACTGATGACCTATTATGCTCCTGACCGATCCTTCTGCTCCTTCTGGAATATTATGGGGGAATTAAGCACACTGCATTCCGTAGAATGTGACTGTCACCATCCACTTACTAATAGAAGAGTGTCCCAAACACTTATCCGTCATTCTTATCTCATATACTATTAAAGTCAACATTAGGTATATGTGCAAAACCTATCAAGTGGTCCTGCCGACCTTTTTTTTTTTAAAAAGAAGCAAAATTGAAATCTTCCCTAAAAGTAGTTTTCGCATATATTTTTTCAGATCTTACTTCTTGGGTGTGTTTGTCATTATAGAATAGCTTTTTATTTATTAATAGACGAGACAAAGCAGGTTTATGTTCTGCGGTTTTGCAGAGGACGGTTCAGCTGTTAATAAAATTAATTGGCCGCAAAGGTCTTCATTAGATGCATATTTTGCCTTTATTAAAAATATTTTTTATTATGTTTTATTTAAAAATAGAGATGTTTGACCTTTGGTTTCATTCGCTTAAAAAATAAAAGAATTTTCCCGTTTAAACAGTATAAAATATGTAGTTTAAATAATATAAATCTTCAGTTCTTTTAGTAAAAATGAGCTCAGTCTATGCTATGCTACATAAGCATATATTAAACTTTGGACAATAGTCTGTGACATTCTTATTAAGACCTTGCACTTTATTTTAGTTAAAATATTTTATGTCTCAGAGCCCAACCATAGAACATAGAGAACCTGAATCGTTTTTTAATTTGTTTGAATTGTGTAAAACATGATGACTATTCGCTTTTAAAACAGCATTTAACTATTAAAATAGTGGTTTGAATGCTAAAGAAACCTCTCATTACCCCAAACACGTACAAAGCACCGCCACTAATACCTTTAGCAGTTTACTAAGACGATTTCAGTGGTCCTATCAACTTTCCACCCCATAAACGTCCTACGGGAAGCATTGATTGCCGTCGCAGATTTGGTTGAATTTGCATTTTATAATTAAAGAATTAGATCTGGCCTTTAAGAGCGAAGGGTCGGAGCCAACAGTTTATTTACATTGCCGCGCCGAGTTTTACATTTTAACGACACCTTTTTTGGGAACTCTCGGCCGAAATTCCGCCAGAATTTCCAATTCTAAGTCTCCTCACTATGAACTCCAATCTAATTAACTTTGTTAAAGACGAATAACATACTAATTGTTATTTTATTATTTTGAAAGCTTTTCCGCAGTTGCTTTTGTGGGATAATGAATATCCTTCGTTATCACTCTTTGTTTCTTTTATTTCGCTTTCATTTCGTTTGTTGTTTTCTGTGTTCGCCATTCAGCTCTTTAACTAATTATTTTCATACTCACTGAGGCATTGTAAAACAACAATTATATTGCTGTGATATGTACCCACATAATAATTTCAGCAATGTTTTTTTAGAATAATATTAAAATGATTTGATTTTTTAAGCATTTGAAGCATCAAGTTATGACATTGTTAAAAAGGGGTATTGAATGTAGAAACTTGTGCCACCCGAGTTGACTACTGAAGGAGTTAGATGTCATAGATACTACTACCCTAGATTGCTTTTAGATTCACGTATTATTTTACTTTATTTTACACTATTGTCGTTACCATTAAGAACCGACAGACGCACACTGCTAGATATACGACTTCCATAGATAACTAGTGGACAGTCTGCAATCATTAACAGTAGAATTTTATTGTTTTGTCGAACCACCCAATGGAGGGTCGTGCAGTGTTAGTGGTCGCTCAAGAATCATGCTTCTTCAACGATTGGCGGTTCTCTGAGTTACATGAACTGTCTTCTGCCACTTTAATTTCTATGAAGAATTCAGTTTGAGGTTCAGATATTTCGGATTTGATCAGATTGTACTGAATCTTGGTAAGTATATCAAAACTATGCCCTGTAGCAACAAATTCATACTTTTATAGGGATAATGCGATATTGTAGAATTATTATTAAGTTGTAATATTTATCAATAAATGACCAGGATAGTCACGGGCAGCAATAAAATAAATTTGGCTTTTTTCTTCTTAAAGACAATCAATACTGTAATGCAATATTACACCAAAAATTTTTATTATGTTATTGTCATCTCTTTTATAACGTCTTGCTAGAATTCTGATTGCATCTTCATAATATTGGTCATCGGTGATTTTTTAAATAATGGACCCCCGTAGCGAAGACATATGAAACATCAAGTAATGCAGAAATTGATAGGCCCATACAAAGTCCAACCCCAGACTGCACATCTTTTTCTTTTTCAAAATTCCAGTCACATTTAGGGGACAATTTAATCCCGTGTCTCGAACAACCCGTCCATATATCATGATTTATTATTTAAAATGAAATGCATATGAATAGTTCCAGTAACGTCCCGGAGGTCGCGTTTTGGATGTGTAATGTGAAAATATAGCGCCTACCATTCGCTTTAATACTTTATACTACCCTTTTATGTAGCTAACGCTCGTAAATCTTTTTAAATATATTACTGGGATGTTTGGGCAAAAAATGTCGTATAGTTGAAAACTGAAAATTGATAAAATTTGTTGAATTATACGTATTAAATGAGTTATCATTTAGTAGAGACAGTCTAATAGAAAAAGTATTTATAAAAAATAAATATTACGATTAATAAAAATCATTAATAATAAATAATTAATGAGTATTTAAATAAAAAATCATATAAAAGTTTTTTTTTCTTTTTTATAATCAAAAGGTCAGCAGTCAGACTCACGGTCAACTTGTTGATAGGTTGCTAATAATTAACACAGATCTATTAACACAAGCAAAGCCATAGCAATAAAGATGAGAAATAAGTAGGAAATCAGGGATAGGCTATGGCCTTTGTAAGGATATTATAAGTACTTATTATCAGTAGCGTGGGGCAACACTGCTCTGACTCTTTATGCAAGCGTCATTCATTTGTAACCTCAAACACGTCTATCCATTTAATAAAACATTTGAGTGCCTATATTATTATAAATTATGCCTAAATACCATACAAGACAGCCTTCTTCATTGAAAACTTAGCAGACGAACTGTAATTAATCGATAACTTTCAATAAAGGGGTGGTTACTGCCACCAGATGGGCTGCCCAAATGACTGCAAAACGCAGTGAGTCCTGCCACTACTTATATATTCATGTATAATATAAAAATGAAACCCTAAATGTGTTGCTAAGCGCAAAACTCGAGAACGGCTGGACCGATTTTAATTCTGTCTTCACTCATGGACAGAGGGATAATCAGGGAAGGTTTTTAAGTAAAAAAAATGCACCTCAGGCGAAGCCGGGAGCGGCTCGTTAGTAAATAGATAAAAATATATTCGCACATATGAAACAGATTGTATTTTTAATATGCAGTAGTAAAAAGTAAACTACAATAATTTCCAGTGCTCAGTCGTTTAAGAAACGAACCATTAAAATTATTGTCACAGACTTAATTAAAATGCAAATTGTTAGAGATATCCCTCCGTGCTTTTATGAGGTGGTGAATAGGGGAAGCACGAGCCTGTAATGGATAACATAGGGGAACATTTGGACAGTATGTAATTCAATGGATATACCTATAACTTTTTCACAAAATTGCGTCCCGGCCCCGGCTTTGCACGGATGCAATTTTTTCTGCAAATTATATACACAAAACTACTTCTTTCGTCGCTCTTTATATTGGTGAAAATCGTATCTAAATACGTTTTGTGGTTTAGAAGTAATTAGCGGAGTAACAGAGAGAGGCGAACAGTGACTTTATTTTATAACTAGCTGGTGCCCACGACTTCGTCCGCGTTGAAAAATATTAAGTAGCCTATCCTGTGTCCCGTACGTCCAAATGTTTATCTACCAAGTTTCATGAAAATCAGTTAATTCGTTTCAGAGTTATGGAGGAACATACATACATACATACATACAGAAAAAAAATCTAAAAATGTCAATTTAGTTTCAGTATCATGTATAGAGCCTATAAACACAATATCTGAAAACAAAGTAACTTACTCCATGACCGACCTTTACAGATTTATTATTAGTATTGATACCTAGGTATGTATAGATATAAATACTGATAGTGCGTCCTAATAAAAAAAAACCTTAATTTATTAAAATAACATATTAATTTTTTTATTATTAATATATTAACGATTGATTTTCTAGATGTTTCTAATAATTTTAGTATTTATTTATGGTGTTCGTCCATTCGTTTTATATTCATAAAAGCAATGTTGAGGGGTGAGAATGAAATGAGGGAGTGAATGGTACAAATCATTGACTACTGATTAAAATCTACACATGCTGTGAGGGGTCCGTTTTTAGATAACAGTATCATATCTACCACGGTGTTTCGTTATGAAAGATAATATAAAAGACGACAATAATTATTATATGATATATTATAGTATCTGATTAGACGTAATTTCACAATGAATTAATTATTATCGGAATTTCCAACCTAAGTAAGTAATTTCATGGTTATTAACAAATTACATGGCGAAAGTTAAGACGAAGGTATAATTTTTATTCAGGAAAAAAAAGTTAACTTTACTGGGTTAACAAAAATATTTGAAAAAATACATTTTTTTTTACTAATTGTTAATAAGTGTGATAACTTAGTTTTGTGTGGCTTTTTAATGACGTTAGATATCTCACGTAATCTACATACGTCATCAAAAAGCCACATCTTAATGGCCTTACGTTAGTCTCCCAAAAACTCAAGAATGGCTAGACCTTTTTAAATTTAATTTTCACTTAAGTAAAGGAATTAAACGGGCAAGGGATGCATGTATAAAAAATTGCATCCCAGGCGAAGCCGGGTGCGACTTACTATTTTTTAATAAATAAGTAAATTATATAAAAGATCCCTTTAAATGAAATTTATCGTGCGGAAAATGCTGCTCAACACGAAATAATAACACATGAATCAATTCGATAGTAAGTGTTACATTGCACACGAAGACAGACATAAATGATTTCATTTAAATGCAATAAAACATCCGAACAAAAATTGGAGTGAGATCTGCACTTGAAATATATTTTCGCGTAGATGGGAAAAGGTCAATATTTCACTTTATATTCCGATGCGTTGTTATTTAAATTCGAGTCTGCACCTACATCGGCAAGTCGAGGCAAAAATGAATATACTTACATTCATATTTTTATTGAGTTTGGCTACGAACCCTATTTTATTGA
Source organism: Synanthedon andrenaeformis (assembly GCA_936446665.2). Classification (NCBI taxonomy): domain Eukaryota; kingdom Metazoa; phylum Arthropoda; class Insecta; order Lepidoptera; family Sesiidae; genus Synanthedon; species Synanthedon andrenaeformis. The sequence goes on along the minus strand of OW387781.2, from coordinate 1,108,916 downwards.
AAACGAAAGAATTCTTATTTGGCACGCAAGACAAACGTAAATGTTTAGACCGAACCACTGAAGATGAACCACACTCGACAATAAAGCAATATAATATAAAAAGACCCTATGTTACTGGCTACCTTTCTCGTGGAAGCCGCGGTCTATCGGCAAATCCGTAGACGGTTACCACCTTTTTTTTTTTGTCGAGGAGAAATCCTTTTATTGATCCCCTGCCGCTTGCTAGGCGACAGGGGTATGTGGGGGTCGACAGTATACTCCGCGTTGCTCACGTAGCAGGCGGAACTGCCCCTACCCACTAAAACTCCCCGGTGTCTCCTCGCCCGTGAGTGAGGGGTGGACGGGCTCTGGCGAACCAACTGCTCCGACCCACCCCCCTCGGGCAACCTAGCCATTTCTGGCTAGGGTAACGCCAACTGGGGGGATTGCCCGGAGACACCCGAGCAATCCCCAGACGTAGGGGACCCGTGCAGGCACACACAGCTAGCAACTGTGTGCGCAGGTCCCCTAGGACATTTGAAGACGGGCTGGTGCCCGCCCTCTCCTGCCCGGCCGTCTACGAGATGTTAATGGGGGACTCAATGGACACCGCAATGTCCATTGGCTCCCCCACCGTCAAAAAAGAGGGCGGGACAAGTCCCGCCCGACCGCCAACTAGAGCAGGGGACCAGGGGCCACCCTCCATGGCCTCCCTGTTCCCCTGAACTCCAACTAAAAATAAAAACAACAAAAAAACCCCTGGCGACAGAGGCGAGAAGGCAGAGGGAGAGATACCAATCCCGCCCCTGTCGCCAGGAGAACGCCGAAGAGGACGGAACAAGTTCCGCCCACCCTCAACAAAAACCCTGGCAGCAAGCTGCCAGGGGAACCTCCGATGTGCGCTCCGCTACGGGCTTGGTATCTCAAACCCGCTCGGAGCGCACGGTGTGGGCCTTCTTGGCCCCTCGCCAAGAACTGGCGAGGGTTGAGCCCCCCCACCACGTCAAGGTCGTGGCCCACCTAGGGGGGGAGACGGTTACCACCTACCATCAAGTGCATTTTCACCTTTCTGACGTCCTTTACATAAAAAAACCCAAAACCTTTAATTACAATATTAAATTCAACAATAATCCGTCATTCAATATTTATACAGTTTATAACATCTTATGTTGTCATAATCAGAGATTTACCTAATTACTTAACCACCAATATGTTTATAATTATTGTCTTCCTTTTAAATTAACAGTTAACTACTCTCTTCCGGAAAACACGTGAAAACTAGCATTGAAACTTCCATATACAAAAGAGTCATTGACGTCATGTCTTAATTAACCACGTCTCCACAGCATTAGCGATAAAAAGACTGGGGAGAGCTCCATTTAATAGGTAAACACCTGCCATTCATAAGTCCCATTCATTTAAAGCGTCATTTCAAAGTCGCTAGTGAAACAGTTCACCAGAACCGACATGTGCTTCTGAACTTTCTTTAAAGCCACTGGAACATAATAACAGTACATGTGACACCCATGTTAGTGCAGTCCAAGTATACCTTAAATTGAAGCAGGAAAGTCGAAGTTCGATTGACACAACTGAAAATGTAACGCTTGATTGCAAGATGTTATGAGAGCGCTAGTTGCATGGCGCATGCGCTGTTATCAATGCAGCTTGGCACTCTACACACGGTCTGTTGACTGTTCAGTCGATAGGTAGACGTCGTAGGGGTCGGACGTGTACTAAACCCCCTCCTCTATCGTGAAAACAAAAATACGAAGAGCGAAACGCGACTCGCTCGTAGACTTTTCCAAATGTGACTTTGTATTTAAAATGTTATGTGTTTCAAGTCGGGAAATAGTGCCGTGAGTTTCAGGTTAGTATATTTCTGTAGTAAAAGAAAAAGGACGAAAAATTTATTTTCTCATTAGAAAAGAGATCACTGAGAGTACTCCCCGAGGATTTTTTTTCTTGAGTCCGGAGGTTTTGTAGCGAGTGTTACTTTAATCCCTTTGCCTTTGACATAATTTGGATTTTTTTTAATTATAACATAAAGTTTAAATTCTTAAACTAAATGTTGAATATTTAATATAAATTCTTTAATGTTTTAATTCTGTTTAATTTTTTTTAAAATATGAAAATATTCCTAAAAAATACTATAATATTACTTTTATTTACAGTAAAATAAGAATTTATTCTTTACTGATTTTGTTTAAATATGGTACGCATAGCTATATATAAAGAAAGCTCGTAGCTTTAATATGTCATTGAGGTAATAGTCAATAGCATGCAAATAAACCACATAAAACTATATTGCTTCATAAAACTAAATATTTTTCCTAAAAAAAAATAGAAGGCACAATATGAAAATTTTAGCTGTATTATTAACTTAAAATGAATTGTAAAATAATGATACCCACGACTTCCGCTAAGGTGATAAGTATTAAAGATATGGACACATTAATTAAGCCATAGCTAAGTTAGTAATTATCGCTAAGCTATTTAATTGAAATATATATTTTGAATTAATATTAAATTATTAACAGTTTATGAACACCTATGTAAGTGCCAATTATCACTGATTTCCAAAGAATAATTACATTATTATATTTATATATAAAAAAATATTTTTTTAACCATTATAAAACACAAATTGTGATATATTTTTATTTCATTTTTTTTATCAATGTGAACAACTTTTACTTAAGTATCATTAACTTTACTCTTAACTCTAAAAAATAAAATATTTTTAACTACAGTTGTCGAACAATATAACATTAATGATTCGCGATTTATATGAAACTACGAATAACTAGTGTTACTTCATCATCAATACTAATAAATAATAAATCTGTAAGGGTCGGTCATGGAGTAAGTTACTTTGTTTTCAGAGATATCGTGTTTATAGGCTCTATACATGATACTGAAACTAAATTGACGATTTTTAGAATTTTTTTCTGTATGTATGTATGTTCCTCCATAACTCTGAAACGAATTAACTGATTTTCATGAAACTTGGTAGATAAACATTTGGACGTACGGGACACAGGATAGGCTACTTAATATTTTTCAATGCGGACGAAGTCGTGGGCACCAGCTAGTAAACAATAAAGTTTGTCTCCATTTGGGATAAGGTTCATCTGTGCGTTAAATTTTATCCAAATCTTCATAACAGATATTCACCGTTATGATATAGTTATGATATTAAATAGGTAATGTTATATAAGAAATCGTAAGCAAACGGCTTACCTCATTAAACTTTTCTGAAATCGAAGCAATATATTATTTAGCACATCTCCACATGCACTCAAATCTTGCATTTTAATGAATAACTTAAAAAGTGATTGTATGTTTATAAGTTACGAATTAAAGTTGCTGGCCGTATTCACCTTTGCCTGTTTTTCCGTAAACTTCTTCTACCAACAGATTTTGTTACTGTTTTCAATAATGGGAAGAGAGATTAACGAGGAAGGTTTGTGTATATAACTTACAGAAAAAAAACCCACGAAGTAGGTGGTGGGTCGCTAGTTAATTATATACCTGTTGGTTAAGATAGAGCGGAATTTTATAACTAGCTTAATATTATTATTAGCTTAATATATTAATTTTATTTATTTATATTAGGTACTAATATAATAAAGAGGTAAAGTTTGTATTGTATTGTTTGTTTATACGTAGGAGGTAATGTACGAAACTAATACTCCGATAAAAAAAAATCAATAGTTTGAAATAGTATAGGCTAAAATATTTCTATAGCGCACCAGTTATCTAAAAATAAAGATCCAACGCTTGACAAAATATATATTTATAATGTCAGGCGTCAATGTATGTATGTCAGGCTTTATTTTATATCTTTTATATTTCAACGCGGAAGAAGTCGCGGGCATCACCTATTTATTACATTTCTACATAGGCAAGGTTTCTTGTATTAATAGCAACTGCTTTACTTTAAGTAACCACTGCTTGTCAATGAATATATTAAGTAAGGGAAATATTTAAAAAAAAATCCTGGAATTTCTGCGGTGAAATAAGCTTCCGCGAATACTTTTAAGTAACACTTAAGAATGTTACGTAAGGTTCACGCGGAGCTTTTATAAAACAAATTTGTATAAACTACGCTTCTCAGAGCTGTCGCAAGTTAAAGTTAACTTATGTTTTTTTTCTGTTTAAAAGGTTATTACATTAATTAATTAATCCTGCCTAAATGTAGGTGTTCGTTGTGCGTAATAAGTATATAGTCCGGATATTGTTTTCCACATGCTTACATAAAAACTTTAAAAAATAACACAGAAATATTAAAAAAAAATATTTCCCATAAAAACAACTGAACCACTTACCCGGATTTTATATTATTTTTAAATTTATATTCCTATGGAACTATAAAGAATCACTTGCCATAGTTCCTCAATAGCTTACCTATTAAAAAGGAGGGAAGGAAAACCTGTACAAAAATAAATCGATGACTTTCTTGGTGCTAAATGCTTAGATTAATGAAATATACTTGGATAACATATACTTAATATACTTTAAATTACTTAAATTCTTTGATGACAGCTTGCAAACTTACAATAAGGTTATAAATGCGAGATAATTTGATCACACAGTCAAACTGTTTTTTTCGTGTGGAAAATTTTGAAAATAGACCGTTTAGTTCTATGGGATTATGATTTTCATTTATTATTCTTTTTTTTCTTAAATAAATATATATATATATATAAATCTCGTGTCACGATGTATGTTCGCGATAAACTCTGAAACTACTGAACCGACTTTGATCAAACTGCATAAGTATCTGTTATTTGGTCCAACTTAAAAGATAGGATAGTTTATATTACATTTTGTTTATTATTTTTTTGCAAATTATATAATATTATTAACATAGCGCCATCTGTTGATACTTATACAATGCGGCAATTATTTATCTGTGAGTTCCATAAGAATCAAACAGATGGCGGTGTAAGGTAATTTATCGGCTGGATTGAATAAAAAATTGCACCCGCGCGAAGCCGGGAGCGGGCCACTAGTAAGTTATATAAATAATAATAAATAAGTCAAATGAGAGCCGTCTGAATGTGAACGTTAGTTTTCGCACAAAGGCATTTCGTGTTTTCTAAATTGCATGTCTAGTCTAAATTTAACTTTGCAACTTGACGTATCGAGTTTCCAAATTGGCTTATGCTGAAAATATGTGTTGTATAGTGAATTTTAAAGCTCTATTTAAGGCACATGTGCTATGGTTAGAGTCCATCTGTTCACTGTATATATAAAAGGGTTGTTGAGGATATTCACATTCGCATCCGCTAATGCGAAACTTTCACATCGATTTAGAGATCAGAAGCGTTCTTGTATATTTTCGGTAATCCAACTGCGAAAATGAACTTTTCAAAGTTGGCTTTGGTCTGGAATTTGGAAGTAGTTGTGTCGACAGAAGACCACCGTGAAATAACACCATATGTCTTCTCTAGTGTTTCGGTGAGTGAGTAAGGGATGCCAGAACCCATTTCCCTATCTCTTCCTACTTCCTTATTCCTTGTGTTTTAGGCTACGATAGCCACTTATCACGTAGACCGTAATGACTATTTTTAAATTTTATAAAAAGCTACCGTTTTTGTCATGTTTTGTAGGCCCTCAGCCTAAGAAAATACGAGTATTAAGAACGTAAGAAAATACGAGCATTAACATTAAAAAAATCAGTTAAATAATATGGGACAGATTCGCCGATAGAGCAATATATTACTACGAGTTTCCATCATAAAATATTATATCCTAATGTCTGTCTGTTTAATGAACCATTACATATACAATTTCCTTTTCCATTACAAAAATATACAGTTTATTACAAAGGATGAAGCCGCACGAATAACTCGTAACAAAAAACGACGCATGCCAAATATTTGTTCGCGTCTACTGGAGATGCTTTTTGTGTTTCTATTGTAAACGTATGGAGCGGATTTTCACAGAATTTTTCAAGGTAATGCAATAGGACTTCCATTTCTAGCGTTATCCCAGCCTAGTTAGTTGAAAGAGAAGCTAAGCTAATTGGGATAGCTGGCATATTAAATAACGAAAACCTTATTAACTAAGTTCATGCATTACTTACCTATGTTGTATCCGCTATATCATTTGAAACCATTTATCAAAATAAATTTTTATACCAACTTTGTTTTTTTTTTCATAAGTATTTTTAATGTTTCATTATTTTTATTTTATTTAGTATATCTAACAATTAGTATATGTAAGATTTATTTGAAATTAAAGCAACTACGGAAGTTTCTGGCCGGTTTCATTCCCGTAGAAACAAAATTTAGAATCGGCGGTGGAATAATTTAAACAATATTGTATCGGTCAGCCAGTAACATCAAGAGGCCTTTAAAAAAGCGACGAATTTTTAATAGTAATCAAAATTATAGTAAGTCGCTTGACTATTTAGAAAATTCGTTAATTCTGTTAAAGGAGCATACCTCCTTTGAATTCCGCCCTAGTTGCGTAAAAGCTATTAGGTACATATTTTCCATATTTCAGCGTTTCAATATCTTTATTTTCGTGAAGAGATCCTGAGAGGTGCGAAGTATACATTAAGTATGACTCATCCAATAAATACAAGACAAGAATATTCCTTCTCCTTTCATTCTTTATTCAATACAAAGATGAGTTTAATGGAGGAAAATGGAAGAGATTTTAAAAGCAGTTAGCGCAAGAACGCGGATTATACTAAGAAAGATCCCTAATCCCAAGGCCGAACCTGGGGGCACGACCGATTTGTTTAATTAAGCATTTGTGTTCCTCGATCAAACGTTAAATGGATATTGGCAGCTTTGAAAAAATATTTCCTTCAAATAAACACGGTTCAAGTAATAGCCATAATCTACGTTCCAACGAAATTAAGTCTTATTACCTAAATATTAAAATCGATTTTATTTTTCCTGCACTCCAGCTGCTTTTATTGAATTCACTTTAAGGAATGTTGAGAATCTTTATAGTCTTCTTCATTCTTTCCACATTTACTTTTAGTAGATCTTTTGAAATCATAGGATTACCAACTGGCAAGTAGTTGGCACTTGGGGCATTTCCACTGTGGTACTACTTGCCCTACAGACAGATAAAAAAGTAGAGCTAATATATATGTTATATAATAAATACCTACATATTTTTTATTGAATTCACTTAGATAATTCAAAATTTATTGACCGTATATTTATAACCTACTCCACAGAATTAGGGGTTCGTATTAATATAAAGACCCCGAATATTTTAATTAAATAATATGTTTCAAAAATTTGACTGAATATATCAATAATATAAAAATGAATCCCTAAATGTGTTGCTAAGCGCAAAACTCGAGAACGGCTGGGCCGATTTTAATTCTGTCTTCACTCATGGATAGAGGGATAATCAGGGAAGGTTTTTACGTAAAAAAAATGCACCCCGGGCGAAGCCGGGAACAGGCCGCTAGTTCTTAATATAATTGGCTTAAATAATGGTTTCGAGTTGCTAGTTTACATAAAAGTAAATAAACATGTACCTATTTACTTATTTTAATTATTGCCTTCATCGTTCATGAGCCTCATAGTGACAATTATCATTTACTTTATTACCTACAGTTTGTGATCATTGGAATGGAAGTAATTCTCATATGATTTAACACTAAACAACACATTTATTTATAAATATCCCTAAATTGTCTATTACGTATGAGCCAATAATTATAAGTGTTGCACACATTAGCCACTACGAATGACGCGATAAAAAAATATATGTGATTTTATCACGACTCTTCTTTGATACCTACATAAATTGTATAGATTACTTAAAGCGGGGCTACAGCTAACAATGACGTACATTAACTTAACAAAGAAACTTGTTTCACGCCTGCCGCACCCCTGCCTCCCACTGAACGCGTTTGTATTCAAAAATCCCATCGTCCTTTTTTCAACAATGAACTGTTTACTTTCAATAATGGGATCTCTTTTAGTGGCTGCAAATTCCTACTTCAAATTTGTATTTATTTTTTCATTGCTATTTAATTGGTTTGCCTTTTTTTTTCAACGTTCAACACAATTCTTTGAGAATGTAAACATATTGGTAAAAGCAGTGAATTCTTAGTTTTCTGAAAGTTGGGGATACCAAAACGCAAAGTGTTGCGCCACTAAAAGTAGATTTTGATTTTATCTGAGTAGACAACGCAACAATAAAAACGATATTTTATATAGATAAATATATTATAATAAAAAGTGCTGACAATGACATTGGCTAAAAACAAAATAAAAGGACATTTTCTCGATAGAAAAAAAATAGTTTTTTTATCGATTTTTGATTTATTTTCAAAATTGCACACATTATAAAGCTGATCTAGGGTTGACTTTGATGATTTTTTAATAGACATTGTAGTTTACGATAAATTAATATTTAATACAGCGCACATAATGACCTCTCATGTCAATGTGCGGTCTGTGAAAATATGGCTAGTAAAAATAACTCTACTATGACGTGGCAGTCACTTACTGAAACCCAACCAAACACTTGCTCTTATTTCGCCGTAATCTTCTGTAAGAGGGTAGAAAATACTTGAAAGGCCCAAGTTTTATATAATGAAGAAACTCTTTGAAATACCATTTTATACTAGTTTTAGTTTTTTTTTTGACAATTTGTTAATATATGTTAATATTGATTGTTATTGAATTTATAATTAATTTTAACCAACCAATGGAAGCCATTGCTCTAATTTCTGGTAACACGTAAAGCAATTAAAATAAAGTCGCTTTTCGCTTCTGTCCATTTCTCCGCTAACTACTTCTATACCAGCCTACGGATTTTAATACAGTTTTCACCAATGGAAAGAATGATATGCGACAAAGGTTGCCAGTATTATATGTATAATTTAAAAAAAAATAACATAAAAACGAAGCAATGAAAATTTATGTGAGTCCACCGTCAAAAATCATCGTTTCCTCGGCGTTTGTCTGGCTTCCCTCCCGAATTTCAAATTTGGAATCGTAATCAAATATGTAGGCGCTAGGGCTGCTACCGTCTGAGTCAACAAGATAAGCCGGCAATGTGTGGGCGCGTAAACGTGTAATTCCCGCATTTGACAACCCTTATGTGGCATGTGGTCTATAAATCGACGGCGGCGTATTGGACAACTTTCTTTTATTTCTTGTATTACGTATTGTTGTAACCAAAATTACGTAGGTTATTTGTAAAGGAATCATCAGATATCTACAAATAAGTAGTTTTAAAGTTCTTGCCTTACATTACCTCTCCCTAATCGGTATTTTATTATAATCTATTTATAAGAGTTCTTCACTTCACTTCACTAGTAATATAATAAATAATCACACACAAATCTTGCAGATAGATCATGTCTTGTTTTGACAATTTGGTTACTTTTACTACATCAACGCTTTGAAAGTTTCGAATTGATTCAATTCGATTTTAATGCTTTAGCATCTAATTTTGTGCAAGTACCTCAAAGAATGGTTTTTCATATAATAATGTATCATGTTAGATAAAATCGCACGTCGCTTTCAATTCAGACCAAACTAAGATTATCGAGTAAACGTCTTTTCGACTTCCATCCCATAGTAAATAATATGATTTGGCTATTATTAAGGTCGGGGTAGCAACACACCGTCACCGATAATGCTTCCATTTTCCTCGCTTAGAAATATACGAAAATAATGTTTTCTTACACAAAATGTAGGTAATATAATTTAGATTTAATTTTTGGATAGTATTAGGCTTAATTTGGAGATGGTTCTACACATTTACTTATACTTATATTATATTCTGGTTTATTTGTTTAGCTTCGGAAAACGAGAAATAGATTTAATAAGAATTTAACACTTTAATATAGGTAAGAATAGTCAGGTAGGCTGATTATCTATACATATAAATAAAATTGGAGTGTCTGTTTGTAATATTGAAATAACCGTTTTTTACTACATGCATATGAATACATATACGGTAAATACACCAAAATAACATTTTTACAATTTTTGTCTATCTGTCTGTCTGTTTGTTCCGGCTAATCTCTGAAATGGCTGTACCGATTTTGACGGGACTTTTATTGGCAGGTAGCTGATGTAATAAGGAGTAACTTAGGCTACGTTTATTTTAGAAAAATTCTTTTATTAGAAAAAATACACGCCGGGCGAAGCCGGGAGCGGGCCGCTATCAACTATATGGTTGAAGCTATGGTCTTCTATTAATAGGAGCAACGTGCTCCATATCTTGATAGGATAAGGGATAAGCAGAATAGGCTTTGTTACTCATTCACAGAAACAAAATAGCACACTATTCCGCGGCGGTTTTCTGTGACAGGCTGGTTTCTGTTGCCAAATAGGCTGGTACCTGTCGCCAGACAGGCTGGCTTCTGTCGCCAGACAGGCTGGCTTCTGTCGCCAGACAGGCTGGCTTCTGTCGCCACAAAGGCTGGTTTCTGTCGCCAGACAGGTTGGTTTCTGTCGCCAGACAGGCTGATTTCTATTTCCAGACAGGCTACCTAATTTATGACATAGGAACACAATAATAAATTGGGCCGTCTAAACTTTTATCGAACGTTTTTATAAAATAAAAATCCTATTTGTGAGTAAAACTTAAATAAGGTTTGAGAACCTTTAAATCCATATCTAAACTAAAACTGTCCAACGCTTTGCGGCTAAACTAAATTTATGTGTTCATCTCAGAGGTTGGTCAGGAGACAAGCCCTGGGATTATGGCGTTAGTCGACCGTAACTATTACGGTAACGAATATAAATAATAAAATAAAATAAAATACACACAACTTAGTTTTAGAAGCAACAAGTTTATATAATAATATATTATATAAACTTGTTTATTACAGTTGACAATGATTTATTACAGTCATACGCGTCTTGGTAATATGTAATTACAGAGTAAGCCATATATATATATATACCTAATTCTTTACAAGATGATATAGTTATTAAACATGATTTTTTGTATTACTACAATCTTTACGACCTTGAATTTTGATTGGTTACTTAGTAAATATTTCAATTATTTCAATATTCTTATTTATTTTTACTATAATGTGTAATTATGTAGGTACTGATAATGTTCATTCTAGCACTAAACTTAGCCAATGTCAGTGTTTACCTAAACAGGTGCCTCTTTACTCACGTCACTACAGTTGATAGTTCATATACCATTAATTTAATTAAGTGATATAATTATCTGAAAAATAAATTATTAGGTATTTTATCTACTACAAAATAGGTACAAATATTTTTACATTAATAATAATACAGAGTGTGCGTAAAGAGTCTATGTAATCTGTAATACAGCAATAAAACAGAGACCATTTTCTCGTTTATCGTTCCTTCTTTTCATAAGTCAAAACCGTATAAAAATTCGTTGGGTAGTTTAAAAGAAGTTAACGGAGAAACAGACAAAAGCGTGTCGCGTTTTTATTGAATACTAGCTGGTGCCCACGACTTCGTCCACGTTGAAAAATATTAAGTAGCCTATCCTGTGTCCCGTACGTCCAAATGTTTATCTACCAAGTTTCATGAAAATCAGTTAATTCGTTTCAGAGTTAAGGAGGAACTTACATACATACAGAAAAAATATATCTAAAAATCGTCAATTTAGTTTCAGTATCATGTATAGAGCCTATAAACACGATATCTCTGAAAACAAAGTAACTTACTCCATGACTGACCCTTACAGATTTATTATTAGTATTGACTAGCGGGTGCCCGCGACTTCGTCCGTGTCCGATCGCTACCAAACTTCACAGGATTACCCGCTGGACTAATCTGAAGATTGTCTAAAAACTTCATCAAAATCGGTTCAGCGGTTTTGTAGTCCATAAGGAATATACATACACACATTGAGGGAACATACATACACACATTGCCTTTTATATATTAAGATGCATTACCAATTTATTAAAATACACTCCGCACATATTCAACCGCAAAGACAGACTATTTAACCTACATTAATTCTTCAGTGGAGTGACATTAGGGAAAGCTAACGCGATGACTCGGTTTTTACTCGATTAGAATTAGATCGATTTGTGAGAAGTGGCCTAATAAAAGACACACATTAACGATTCCGGTCAGACTGCGGCGCGATTTTTATCGTTAACTACTACTACTCTGTGACTCGGTCAAGAGTATTTGAAAGAATGATTGATTCAACACTTCCGTATGTGGAAACTGTAAAAAGGTATATTAAGAAAGTTATTTGTAAAGAAATAAAATAAGGAAAACGTACATTGATTCAGTGCTCGCTCACATATTAAGTTGATAAATTAGTTTAACCAATCATATAATAAGTACTAGTTAATTTGATTTAGGTAAATAGTTAGTTAGTTAATAGTTATTTAGTCATAAATTATTTAGCAAGAAGAACCGTTTATCAAGTCGGGAGCAGGTCGCTAATGTAAATATATATTGTTTTTATAATTTTTTTCCCCAGATTTTCATATTTAACTAAATATAGTAATTTTTAAACACGCATTATCGCACGTTCATAGGTTTAAGACCCACATCAAAGGGATTAAATAGAGATTTATTTATGTAAGATGCATTATTTTATGTATATGTTTTGGGCAACCGTTTTTGCCTCTATTTTTTTGTTGGCTTTAATTCAAATGTTTTCCAAATACTGTTAACACCCGCCTAGTATGAACAGACCCAAGAATAAATACATATAAATTCATTTTTTATTCACATAAGTATAATATTTTAGTGTTAGAAGTATTACATTTGATGTTTCCATGACTGATTGGAATTTTTTCATAAAAATCTACTGTTCATAAAAAAATCAATATAAAATTTCACCACAATTACCTACCTTTATCGACATCGCGTAGGGTCGGTTGATTTAAAATAATATTACGTATAGTTACAATACGATAAATAATAATTAAAAATAAAATTATTTAATTTAAAAAAATAATACAGTTAAATAGTTTAACTGTAGATTTATAGTACAACTTTTCGTAAATTTTTACTGTTATTTTGTTTCTTAAATCTGTTTTGAGAGATTTTATAAATCAACTCTTAAAACAGTGAACTATATTCTAAGTATTTTAGCTTCATAAAATAGAGTTTGCTTACTGCTTGTTTCATATACTGCGTGTCGTGTACGAAATACATTTTTCTTATAAGTTTTGCGTCTCGTGGGCTGTAAACTGATAGTCATTTTTTTCTCCATGCCACTTCCATTCGGCGTGTTAACATAACTTTGAGAAATACAAGTTTAATTCCTTTTGACGTGCAATACATTCCCATTCCTTTATGAGTTGACGTATCGTTCTGTACATTCGCAAGCCTAATCGATATTCCATTTTTTTTCGTTTTTTCGCAGTGATTTATGTCGATCTGAAAGTTGCCCGTGGTTTCTTTCACGCCATCTATTGAATAATTTAAGAACTATAGAGGCTTTACCATGTTAATTACAATCAAGATATATTTTTTTTCGATGGGTAAATCGGTAATATAATTTCGTTCATAATAAGATTTATCAGTGTGCCAAGTTTCATACAAATCGGTTCAACATTTTACGCATAGCATAGGTAACAAAAATTTTAAAGATATCATGATTTTGATTATTATTGTAAGTTATTAGAGAGATATACGAAATCTATCTAATAAATATTCTAAATTTAAAAAAGCGGTAGAACAAAAAAGAAGTAGAGTACCTACTTACACGACTTTTTTTGTTAACTGTTTGTAACGGTTTCATTTTTGAAAATGTTCATTATCATAAGATCTCTCGATGAGGAATATTTTATTTCAATTTTGACAACGTACTGGCATTTTCCCTGGCATTGTTAGTTTTATAGGCGACGGTACGACAATTAGCATTCAGAAGGGCAATGGAATAATCCTTATTAGGTCGTCAGTCCATGTCCTACTGTGCTTGTCGATCCGTGCTGATTAGTGTAAAAAGTTTCAACAAAATTAGTTCAGAGGTTTTTGCTTGAGTTGCACCTTGAAAACCTTTCACATTTATAATATAATATAAAGTAATATATAATTTTATGTCTGTTACCTCGGTCAACAGATTAGTATTGCCATACAACGAGGTAATGCAGCCAACATGTTTGGGACCATGTCTAGGGGACCGAAGATTTATATTATACAATGTGTTATATGAAGCTTTATATTATACTAGCTGGTGCCCACGACTTCGTCCGCGTTGAAAAATATTAAGTAGCCTATCCTGTGTCCCGTACGTCCAAATGTTTATCTACCAAGTTTCATGAAAATCAGTTAATTCGTTTCAGAGTTATGGAGGAACATACATACATACAGAAAAAAATTGTAAAAATCGTCAATTTACTTTCAGTATCATGTATAGAGCCTATAAACACGATATCTCTGAAAACAAAGTAACTTACTCCATGACCGACCCTTACAGATTTATTATTAGTATTGATAATATATAACTTACAATTAGATTTTATTTGAAATAAGATTGATATATATTGTTTTTTAATGTATTTTATGTTCGAATTTTAAATATTTGTAATTAAAATCTGAAGTAAAAGCGTTGTTTTGTGGTGCCAAAATAATCCAAATTATTAAATTTAAAAATATATACATACCCAGGCTAATTAGTCTAAAGTCATAATAAAATCTAAATGTAATCAGTGACTAACAACAATTACATATTTTAATGTAAATTAGTTGCTCTGTAACAAGAAAGAAAAGCTCTTTTAAATGTTTCAGTTAATTCACTTGGCATTCGAGTTAATGAAAATAATAAAACAGTTACACCGCACATTAAAAATGCATTAATGAACTACATATGGATAAAAAAGCAATGGGGACTAACATGCAACTTTAAAAATTATGTAAAATTTTTGTAAAATGTTTTGTCCATTAATATTTTAACAGTTATTTCTTTGTTTGTAAACTGACGCTTCACTTGATGGTAGTGGCTACCGTCGCCTATAATACAATCAAGACCACAGACGCTGCATGTGCTTTAAAGACGATCATAGGATCAAGGATTAGTAGAATACTAGAATAAGAGAATAGAATAGAATGGGATCTGGCATTGCTTGTTCACTCATCGAAACCACCGTGAAATAACAGCATTGCTGTTATTTCACGGTGGTCTTCTGTAAATAGGTGGTTACAGCCGCCAGACGCCAGTGCCACCACTAAAAGTCCATAGAATACCAATACACAGCAGATCTATAGACTTCTTAATGATCTATATCTATATATCACTAAAAAAAGAACCATATAAAATGGCTTCCACTATCAAAGTAGTATACAATGTATAAAAATATGATGTTACAACGATACGAATCTACAAACAAAATTTCCTGATACAAAAACGATTTTAAACTCATTATAAACGTGCAGATATTGCGTGCCGACAATCGTATTGACGACATGAATAATAAACGTTCGGAATAAGGCCCGCCGCACACGTGCGACTCCTACATAAAATGCGAACGTGAGCGCAGCGGTAATCGCCCTAAATGATTGTGTTTGTGCTAAGCATGTACCGTTAGCAAAACAGTTTTCTTCTGTAGAAATTATATAATACAATCTAAATTATAATTATAATTAATACTGACAAATAATTTCTTGACTATTACAGTGGTAATATAGTTGATAAACTCTTAAAGTGATACACAAGAGTAAAAAGTAATATTTTTTTTTAAATAAAAATTACTTTTTGTTCTGACGATACATGACACTTATCATGCATGTAACGCGGGATATTGCACATTGACTGCAAGCGATTATAACACATATTTTGTTGCAATAAGGTTGATGGGAGCTAGTGTTGACAGATATTATAATTATCATTGCAAAAAAAAGAATATTGTCTATCGGTCTAATTTTATTCCCGCGATACAAGTAATTGTATTTTAAATTCTTAATTACTTTTTAATTGCTTGGAAGAACTATTATAAATAGTTTGCTGAAATATTACAATGCAAAAATATCGACATTCAACTTCGTTACACGTCAAACTTATAACAACCCGTATTTACGTCGGGCGTCGGGCATTAAAAAAAAAAAAAAAAAATGGCTCCTTCGAGTGAGCCGTTAACAAATTCCTGCAGGATCGCCAGGTGCCCTGGTGTTGTTTGTGTCCTTATGTGACAGAAACCACCAGCCTGTCTGTCGACCTAAAACGTGTAAAGAGTATATATCTAGATTAATGAAATATCTCGTGTTACCCGAATTAATTCCTCGCTACGATAGGTTGTATTCCGTTTAATTTGACAAAACAATTCCCACGTCTAATTCGTAATGCTAAGTATGCGGCACGTGGATATGTTGGCGAGGCGAATACATCTCTCCGCCTCTATTCGTATTAGCAGCCGGAATATGTAATGCACAATGGTACTATCCAATCGCATCACGGCACCACTGCATATGTCCTCTAACTTGCATACGAATTTATTTTATTTTTCTAATTTTCTTCAATTCATGTCGAAGCTGACGGCTTAACATCATCGGCTTTGGTTTAATAGTTGTTTATTTAGAGCAAACATAACAGCATTATGAATTAACAGTGCATACAAAAATTAAAATTTCTCTATAACTATTCCAAAGTTTGACAAATAACATTTTACAACATTACCTATTCACACACGCGCGTACACACTCGTGTGTGTTTCTATTTTAAAATTTTAAATTGCTAGCTCGTCGCGAAGCAATCTTAGCCATGGCGGGGCACCAATGTCGTGTCATAACGTTCCCGCGACCTCGCCCATCTACGGCCGCGCTAGGAAGTCAATGGGCGTTTAGCCAGTAGGAGCTAGCGTCCCCTATCACTGCCGGGTATCCATTAGAATTTCCCAACGTTAAAAAAGGGGAGTTCCAAACCTCGGCAGTGGGAATTATAAAGGATGTTTTAAAGCGCTTGGTCCGAAAAAGAGGGATCTTTGAATACGTAAAGGAATCACAATCTGCAATGATTACTATATTTGTTAAAAAATGTTATGCATTTGATAATCTGTTGCTTAATTATTAAACGGGTAACTCGGAACAGTCGGTAATAAAATCATAACCAAACAGATTTTAGGGTAATGTGATTAACAACGCGGCCGGAGTTTGAGTCCCTTAACTTTCGCACTTAAACATTCGTAAATAATTGTCGAATGGCCCATAATTGAGTAATTTTGACCGAAGGGTTCCAAAACGCGACCGCTGCCCTTTTACTTGACGAAAATGTGGATTTGACACGCTACTTTAGCACACCTCATATTATAGTATAACCATTCATTCTGATTCATAGCTTTGTGTTAATTGGTCTGGCTTTGTTAAGACAGCCCGCAAGTCAATTTTTGAAACTAAGTTACATTTAATTAATTTATTATAGTCAATTTATTATGTACCTTTAAATATACTATCAGTTATCTAACTATTTTAAACCTTTTTTCTATGTTTATATTTTACATATTTAGACGGATGTTACCTGTGGACGTTTGCTCCATGATATCACAGTGATACACTCGATAACGCAACAACTTTTCCTTTTTTTTACTTTAGTACAGTACTTAAGTACTTACTAAGTGTGTTGTTATATGGTGGTGGTGCTAAAAGGGTCTTAAAGGACTACGGTCAGGCCAATCATGTTTTTCCGTGTTTCTGATACAATTACGACGAGCCAAGTGTCAAAATATTGCACTTACACCCACAGCAGCTGTGAAAGAAACTGTTATAAAGGCGGGCAGCCTATTGTTAAACACCCATTTTTTTTTATCAGAAAGGGTGACTGGCACTTAATAATAGGGCGGATACACTGAATCTATTATACACATTATAAAATAATGTCGCTGTCCGTCTGCGAGGTCAGTTTTTCCGTCAACTCCTTCTAAGCCACAACTTGAGCCTTTCTAAAAAATCATTTTTAAACCTCTCACTCTCAGCCTCACACCTCCAGCTATAGGAGTCTTAAACAGATGACTGTGTGTTTAGCCTTCTTTGCAGTCTTTATTGGGACTAATGAAACGATTCATTTGTGTTTTGTATATACGAAAATTGATTATACAAATTAAGTCATTTGATCTGCAGCTGATTGTACATTCATGTGGTCTGTGATACCTGTGGTCACAGCATTTGTAGTTCCCAGCGGCCACGAAACCACAACGTAGCAGTCGACATCACACGCCTCAATTTCGTAGTCAGTGCTGAATTGCTTAGCGAACCGAAACTAAGCAGAATCTATAGTCAAGCTAAAATATGTACTGAATTTACTGGAAGTTGGTGTGCAATGTTAGAGATAAAGGACGCTGAATTGTAGTTTTAAAATAAAGTTTATTACATAGGTGAGGTAGCAGGGTTGGAGTTAAAGATACCTCACCTTGTTGCATGTTTGTCGTAGCAACTCAGTGGTAATCTAAAAAACTAAATACCTAGTACCTAAGTCGTGTCTACAAACTTTATAAACAACTCCAGACGAAATATTGAGTGGTGAAATCATGCGTGGCAGGTCTAATCTTACTAATATTATAAAGAGGAAAGATTTGATTGTTTGTTTGTTTGCATTGAATAGGCTCCGAAACTACTGGACCGATTTGAAAAATTCTTTCACTGTTGGGAAGCTATATTATCAGTGAGTAACATAGGCTATATTTTATAAAGTTACGCGGACGAAGTCGCGTGCAACAGCTAGTAGTAAATAAGACAATTTATATTTCAGATAAAAAAAAAACTTTTTTCCTGGGAACTTTTGTGATATGATTTGATTGATTCTCTATAAACCCGAAGGCATAAAAGTCTTAAGTTCTTAAAAGATATTGACTCAATTTTGTCTTGTTTCAGATGTCCGAGTGATTCGTGTGGGTTTACAAACATATTATATAAGTGTGAGTAATATTTGATTTAGTTTGGTCGTATCGGCCAGGTTAACGCCCCCGCTTGGCTTTCTGCCCGAACTAGGACACTGCCATTGTTGGCAATTACTTTTAACTCTGCTGTGGAATGCCGGAATGCAATTGAGAATTCTCTTTACGTATCTTCACTAGAAAGGATTGAATTTTAGTTTTTGCCCATTAAAAAATATTTTCATCTTTAAAAGAAATGTTTACAAATAAAATCCACCTCTGTTTTAGGTTTTTCTTTTCAGGAACCAATATCATTGAGTGAAAATCAATATTATTCTAAACTAGCGGTCCGCTCCCGGCTTCGCCCTGGGTGCATTTTTTTTACGTAAAAACCTTCCCTGATTATCCCTTTATCCATGAGTGAAGACAGAATTAAAATCGGTCCACCCGTTCTCGAGTTTTGCGCTTAGCAACACATTAGGTTGCTAAGCGTGTTTTATTATCAAAACTCATCAGCGTCCTACAACCACTTAGACAATTGTCTGTATTACAAAAAAAAATAATTAAATATATCTCCTAAGGTCGCGGGAACGTATTTATTTCTTTTTAAGTTTTCTTCATATTCCAAATTATTCGGACGGGGCCAAGCTTGGTGAATTAGGTGGCTGAGGTAATAAATAATACTGACAGAATAATTGTTACATGAAATTGTAAAAAACTAGTTTACAATCATTTTCACTATTTTGTGTTTTTCTGCTTTATTAAAGATACACTTGAAAATGACCTAAAATATACATTATCTATATAAATTAAAAAATGAATCGTTAAATGTGTTGCTAAGCGCAAAACTAGCTTTTTTCATAACCAATAATAAAAAAACCCGACCTTAAAGTCCGAGGATGATCCTTATGAAGAAAGAAAAATTTAGAATCTGTGCGAAGCTGGGGGCGGGACGCTAGTTAATTGTTAAAACATGTACCAATCTAAGAGAAAAATGCTATATGTATTTATATTGGATATACAAAGTTTTAGAAGTGCGATGGTATTTAGGGTTAGATGGGCCAGACTTCTTTTACTAGACTTTATACACAATTTTACTAGACAACAGCTACCAACAATGGCGAATTTACAAAATTCAATTGGAGAATGGAGTACTGATTCATTTAGTGACGAGCTAGACGACCGAAACGGACAGTCTTTGAGTGTACGGTGACAAGGAAACGGGGCCAGTAATAACAGGGCTACGAACACGCGAACGAAATATAAAAAAAAAAGATTTTTCCTATTCCTTTTATTGGTAGAATGAATTAAAAAAAAATTGCCCTCATAACTTTCATTTAGATAATTTATTTGCCCTCAACGACTGCCCATTTTTTGTGACATTACCAAATGTGACGGCCCTTATTGACGCTCAGCTCGGCGGCGGCAATAAGTGTCGTCCATTAGGTAAATGAGAAAATGCTACAACATCGAGCGTTATCGCGTTCCACACTACATAGTTAAATCTAGTAGCTAAACTTGTTCATATGAAATCGTTATGATGAATTAAATCTCCACAGCCTCTGACTGTTTCTCTGCTAACTTTTAAACCGCCAGACACCAAAAAACGCACTCTCGGATAACATGATATGTAAAAATCAGCATACAGGCCGACACACTTGATGATAGTTGGCTGGGTGCCGGAATTTGTAGATAGCTTGAAGATAGCCAATGATACACCACAGAAGAGATCGTTTTAAAGTTCACACTGTGCGCGGTGAAACCTTATTCAGGTAATATAGATGAACTCCGCATCTATGGTGCGCAGTGCGGTGGTAAAAACTCAGGGTACGCATTATTTTGAACAACTCTTTAGACTACAGCCTGTAGAATACAAAAAGAGATGTTATATCTCACCTACACTAAGGTTTTCCAAATGTTGTTGCGGGGTGCAATGGATCTTTGACAATTCTAACAATTAATTTGAATCTTCCACGTATACAAATCTATCTCGTTTTTTGGTTTTCCAGCTCAAAGATGAGATCTCACCCCTTTACTTTCAAAACCATCTGAAAGTCTGTCCTTTTGAAAATCTGAACTTTTGAAAGTAAAGGGTCTCAGCAGTAGGACATAAATTAAATATTGAAATTAAAAAATCTAATGGAAATAAAACACATAACAGAGGTAGCTTACTCTTCAACGATCTGCGGTTGGGGCGAGACGGGATTCTCTATAATCGATTGACAAATATTTGTGGAACAATTCAATCGGACATCGTCGGGTGTTGGCTGTAATTCCATATCCATTCTTGTTTTACTCGTGCCCTCTAGTAAATATTTGGACACCGTTTTCGTGAGATTGTCAGCGATTAAGTATTAATGTTCTCAAAGTTTATCTAGGTACGTGTTTACGCGAGAACAGTTACAAGCATCTAAAATTTTAAATAAGAAATAAATATTGCAATATAACCTATTAGTAGAAGGTCAATCAAATTTAGAACTATTTTTTCCTAACTCCGTTCGATATTTAAACGCATCAAACACCATATATAAGGGAAACCAATGTTACTAATCGCAAAACCCGTCAAAATCAAAACCCAAAGATTATAATTGTATCTTGTCGTCTTTATACATAAATGAAACAATTAAATATTTATTGACTGAAACAAAGCTAGAATGAAGGTTGTTCATATGAAAGTTCATGTAAAAAAGTGGGCCAGCTACGAAGGATACGCCTACTACAAAGCTACGAAGAACGAACTACGTTAAAAAGGGGAGGGTTGAGGTATTTGGTATGATATGTTTTAGTGGAATATAGTTATTCGAAGTGTGTTAAAGCATTTTACTGGATTTTTTTATGAGATATCATATTTCATAACAAATATTATAATAGTTTACAATGAATAATTTCAAGTAAAGAAAAAATATTCTGATATGGCTGGCATAAAGGTGAACTGAGGCTGACCTGTTTCCTTTTCACTTTTACGAACAATACTGCACTGGCTCGAGATTTAGAATTATTAAGCCAACGCCTGGCGGCTACTCTCTTAAAATAATTGTACCTATTGGAAAAACCAGCATTGAGATAAAAAAAAAATCGTCAGATCGTCAGGTGTTAAACGTTAAAAGGTTTAAATATTTTTTTATCTGGATGAAAGTTAACCATGTCTTGTTTATTTGTATGCAAAATTTCATGATCTGCATGAAATTTTAACAAAAAATCACAAATCATGTTTTCTGTAACCAAAATGTCCAAAATGCCTTCCGTATAAGCAAACCAACTCACTTTCTCATTTATATTATTATCAAGCCTATCTTTTAACCACAATCAAGTTTGCAGATAACTAGTTAGCGTCTTAAAATAAAATAAAATAGCTTCGTCAAAAAAAAGGTATTTTTTGTTGCAAACGTCAATCATTTTAAAGTTAATAAGGGTAGGATAAAGCAAGCGATCTTGAATATAATAGATGTTTAATCCTCGGCACAGCGGAGTAATTTAAAGAAAAATAACATTAGCAATTCAGATTAAGCTTCAGTCGTTGCCTTTATTAACTGTCAAACTGGGAAAAGTGAGTCGGCACGTCAAATTGACTTTCTCCTAGGTCGTAACTGATCGTTGAACTGGATGTATTTAATTAGTCTTCTATAATAATATATCTCAGATTCATTACATCCTAATATAATATTATAAATACGAAAATTCGTATGTTTGGATTTATTACCTCTATTAACATATAGGATACTTTTTTGTTGATGTCCTGGGTGTTGAACAAGTTATAGGCTACGAAGTCGCGGGTAAAAATTAGTAATCATATATGTAGATATATTATGTATGTGTCATGATGAAGATTTGATATAAATACGAAAATAAATGTAAAACTTTTTAAAACAATCCTCATACTGAATTTCATAATGATTTTAATTAAACTTTGCATTGCTTTCAATATGCTTTCGTCAATCGTTCGAGAAGAGAGAGTTATTGAAGATATTTTTTATTGTGTTTGGCAAACGGTAAAAGCTATAAAAATGCTTCAGAATAATTCAGTGAGTGAACATAGTGAGCTTTGGAAAAGAGGGCAGGTAAGATTGATACGACGTTTAGAGGAAAAAAATGTTCACAACTTGTAACTATAAATCAAGAAATGGTTTTACGATTGGAGATAAAGTATTTGACACGTGACAAATTGTTTTAACTTATAAATCTAAGATGAATCTGCAATACACTCAATGGATTTACGTTCAACATAAAATAATATGTAAAATATTATAAACAATTTTAATTCTTTGAAATACATAAGTTATTAGAAGAATACAATTTTAAAATACTAAAATGTTACCTGTTGATTTGTTTGTTGGGGTACAATCAGTTTTATCTTTTTGCTGGTTTTCTTGGGGTTAGCTAGCAAATCGACCATGGTCTCCACTCGTCTACCCCAATGCGACTTGTGTCACCCATTCTCAATTTATCTGACTGATTCTTTAGGCTAAATCAACCACTTTGGTTCTGTATTGAAACTAATGTAGCTAAGTGAAACAAAGTAACCAAACCACTCGCGATAATTATAAACCGTTTAAACATTTCCCTTCGCTGTGTGCGTGGGTTTATCGTCTAACGAATAAATGTCACAATATCAGAGTACACGAGTCAGAAGATTTTATCTGAGCATCATAAACCCGTGAAGATGTTAATAAAGCAGTTCCAAAGTTAATTTGTAGCGTCGCGGATAATGGTGTGTTGCAAGTGAGATTGCGGGTTTATGTGACCGTAAATTAGGCGAGGGAAAGTGCGGAAGAGAGAGGGATGAGATGATAAAAGGTTCAGCACATATCCGACAGGGCAGATGCGGTACAACGTGTCGCTGGTAATTACAGTGCGTATATTTTTCTATGTAAAGGCCGCTAGAAATGCTGAGGGTCTACTTGAAAGCAGGTATTAACACTGTTAATCTATATAAATAAAATCAGAGTGTCTGTCTGTGATTTGCGAAAAACTGCCTCAAACTAAGCTTAGAGAGTCATTCGCATGCTGTTAAAACGTAAATAACATTTTTTAGAATTTTTGTCTGTCTGTCTGTCTGTCTGTCTGTCTGTCTGTCTGTCTGTCTGTCTGTCTGTCTGTCTGTCTGTCTGTCTGTCTGTCTGTCTGTCTGTCTGTCTGTCTGTCTGTCTGTCTGTCTGTCTGTCTGTCTGTCTGTCTGTCTGTCTGTCTGTCTGTCTGTCTGTCTGTCTGTCTGTCTGTCTGTCTGTCTGTCTGTCTGTCTGTCTGTCTGTCTGTCTGTCTGTCTGTCTGTCTGTCTGTCTGTCTGTCTGTCTGTCTGTCTGTCTGTCTGTCTGTCTGTCTGTCTGTCTGTCTGTCTGTCTGTCTGTCTGTCTGTCTGTCTGTCTGTCTGTCTGTCTGTCTGTCTGTCTGTCTGTCTGTCTGTCTGTCTGTCTGTCTGTCTGTCTGTCTGTCTGTCTGTCTGTCTGTCTGTCTGTCTGTCTGTCTGTCTGTCTGTCTGTCTGTCTGTCTGTCTGTCTGTCTGTCTGTCTGTCTGTCTGTCTGTCTGTCTGTCTGTCTGTCTGTCTGTCTGTCTGTCTGTCTGTCTGTCTGTCTGTCTGTCTGTCTGTCTGTCTGTCTGTCTGTCTGTCTGTCTGTCTGTCTGTCTGTCTGTCTGTCTGTCTGTCTGTCTGTCTGTCTGTCTGTCTGTCTGTCTGTCTGTCTGTCTGTCTGTCTGTCTGTCTGTCTGTCTGTCTGTCTGTCTGTCTGTCTGTCTGTCTGTCTGTCTGTCTGTCTGTCTGTCTGTCTGTCTGTCTGTCTGTCTGTCTGTCTGTCTGTCTGTCTGTCTGTCTGTCTGTCTGTCTGTCTGTCTGTCTGTCTGTCTGTCTGTCTGTCTGTCTGTCTGTCTGTCTGTCTGTCTGTCTGTCTGTCTGTCTGTCTGTCTGTCTGTCTGTCTGTCTGTCTGTCTGTCTGTCTGTCTGTCTGTCTGTCTGTCTGTCTGTCTGTCTGTCTGTCTGTCTGTCTGTCTGTCTGTCTGTCTGTCTGTCTGTCTGTCTGTCTGTCTGTCTGTCTGTCTGTCTGTCTGTCTGTCTGTCTGTCTGTCTGTCTGTCTGTCTGTCTGTCTGTCTGTCTGTCTGTCTGTCTGTCTGTCTGTCTGTCTGTCTGTCTGTCTGTCTGTCTGTCTGTCTGTCTGTCTGTCTGTCTGTCTGTCTGTCTGTCTGTCTGTCTGTCTGTCTGTCTGTCTGTCTGTCTGTCTGTCTGTCTGTCTGTCTGTCTGTCTGTCTGTCTGTCTGTCTGTCTGTCTGTCTGTCTGTCTGTCTGTCTGTCTGTCTGTCTGTCTGTCTGTCTGTCTGTCTGTCTGTCTGTCTGTCTGTCTGTCTGTCTGTCTGTCTGTCTGTCTGTCTGTCTGTCTGTCTGTCTGTCTGTCTGTCTGTCTGTCTGTCTGTCTGTCTGTCTGTCTGTCTGTCTGTCTGTCTGTCTGTCTGTCTGTCTGTCTGTCTGTCTGTCTGTCTGTCTGTCTGTCTGTCTGTCTGTCTGTCTGTCTGTCTGTCTGTCTGTCTGTCTGTCTGTCTGTCTGTCTGTCTGTCTGTCTGTCTGTCTGTCTGTCTGTCTGTCTGTCTGTCTGTCTGTCTGTCTGTCTGTCTGTCTGTCTGTCTGTCTGTCTGTCTGTCTGTCTGTCTGTCTGTCTGTCTGTCTGTCTGTCTGTCTGTCTGTCTGTCTGTCTGTCTGTCTGTCTGTCTGTCTGTCTGTCTGTCTGTCTGTCTGTCTGTCTGTCTGTCTGTCTGTCTGTCTGTCTGTCTGTCTGTCTGTCTGTCTGTCTGTCTGTCTGTCTGTCTGTCTGTCTGTCTGTCTGTCTGTCTGTCTGTCTGTCTGTCTGTCTGTCTGTCTGTCTGTCTGTCTGTCTGTCTGTCTGTCTGTCTGTCTGTCTGTCTGTCTGTCTGTCTGTCTGTCTGTCTGTCTGTCTGTCTGTCTGTCTGTCTGTCTGTCTGTCTGTCTGTCTGTCTGTCTGTCTGTCTGTCTGTCTGTCTGTCTGTCTGTCTGTCTGTCTGTCTGTCTGTCTGTCTGTCTGTCTGTCTGTCTGTCTGTCTGTCTGTCTGTCTGTCTGTCTGTCTGTCTGTCTGTCTGTCTGTCTGTCTGTCTGTCTGTCTGTCTGTCTGTCTGTCTGTCTGTCTGTCTGTCTGTCTGTCTGTCTGTCTGTCTGTCTGTCTGTCTGTCTGTCTGTCTGTCTGTCTGTCTGTCTGTCTGTCTGTCTGTCTGTCTGTCTGTCTGTCTGTCTGTCTGTCTGTCTGTCTGTCTGTCTGTCTGTCTGTCTGTCTGTCTGTCTGTCTGTCTGTCTGTCTGTCTGTCTGTCTGTCTGTCTGTCTGTCTGTCTGTCTGTCTGTCTGTCTGTCTGTCTGTCTGTCTGTCTGTCTGTCTGTCTGTCTGTCTGTCTGTCTGTCTGTCTGTCTGTCTGTCTGTCTGTCTGTCTGTCTGTCTGTCTGTCTGTCTGTCTGTCTGTCTGTCTGTCTGTCTGTCTGTCTGTCTGTCTGTCTGTCTGTCTGTCTGTCTGTCTGTCTGTCTGTCTGTCTGTCTGTCTGTCTGTCTGTCTGTCTGTCTGTCTGTCTGTCTGTCTGTCTGTCTGTCTGTCTGTCTGTCTGTCTGTCTGTCTGTCTGTCTGTCTGTCTGTCTGTCTGTCTGTCTGTCTGTCTGTCTGTCTGTCTGTCTGTCTGTCTGTCTGTCTGTCTGTCTGTCTGTCTGTCTGTCTGTCTGTCTGTCTGTCTGTCTGTCTGTCTGTCTGTCTGTCTGTCTGTCTGTCTGTCTGTCTGTCTGTCTGTCTGTCTGTCTGTCTGTCTGTCTGTCTGTCTGTCTGTCTGTCTGTCTGTCTGTCTGTCTGTCTGTCTGTCTGTCTGTCTGTCTGTCTGTCTGTCTGTCTGTCTGTCTGTCTGTCTGTCTGTCTGTCTGTCTGTCTGTCTGTCTGTCTGTCTGTCTGTCTGTCTGTCTGTCTGTCTGTCTGTCTGTCTGTCTGTCTGTCTGTCTGTCTGTCTGTCTGTCTGTCTGTCTGTCTGTCTGTCTGTCTGTCTGTCTGTCTGTCTGTCTGTCTGTCTGTCTGTCTGTCTGTCTGTCTGTCTGTCTGTCTGTCTGTCTGTCTGTCTGTCTGTCTGTCTGTCTGTCTGTCTGTCTGTCTGTCTGTCTGTCTGTCTGTCTGTCTGTCTGTCTGTCTGTCTGTCTGTCTGTCTGTCTGTCTGTCTGTCTGTCTGTCTGTCTGTCTGTCTGTCTGTCTGTCTGTCTGTCTGTCTGTCTGTCTGTCTGTCTGTCTGTCTGTCTGTCTGTCTGTCTGTCTGTCTGTCTGTCTGTCTGTCTGTCTGTCTGTCTGTCTGTCTGTCTGTCTGTCTGTCTGTCTGTCTGTCTGTCTGTCTGTCTGTCTGTCTGTCTGTCTGTCTGTCTGTCTGTCTGTCTGTCTGTCTGTCTGTCTGTCTGTCTGTCTGTCTGTCTGTCTGTCTGTCTGTCTGTCTGTCTGTCTGTCTGTCTGTCTGTCTGTCTGTCTGTCTGTCTGTCTGTCTGTCTGTCTGTCTGTCTGTCTGTCTGTCTGTCTGTCTGTCTGTCTGTCTGTCTGTCTGTCTGTCTGTCTGTCTGTCTGTCTGTCTGTCTGTCTGTCTGTCTGTCTGTCTGTCTGTCTGTCTGTCTGTCTGTCTGTCTGTCTGTCTGTCTGTCTGTCTGTCTGTCTGTCTGTCTGTCTGTCTGTCTGTCTGTCTGTCTGTCTGTCTGTCTGTCTGTCTGTCTGTCTGTCTGTCTGTCTGTCTGTCTGTCTGTCTGTCTGTCTGTCTGTCTGTCTGTCTGTCTGTCTGTCTGTCTGTCTGTCTGTCTGTCTGTCTGTCTGTCTGTCTGTCTGTCTGTCTGTCTGTCTGTCTGTCTGTCTGTCTGTCTGTCTGTCTGTCTGTCTGTCTGTCTGTCTGTCTGTCTGTCTGTCTGTCTGTCTGTCTGTCTGTCTGTCTGTCTGTCTGTCTGTCTGTCTGTCTGTCTGTCTGTCTGTCTGTCTGTCTGTCTGTCTGTCTGTCTGTCTGTCTGTCTGTCTGTCTGTCTGTCTGTCTGTCTGTCTGTCTGTCTGTCTGTCTGTCTGTCTGTCTGTCTGTCTGTCTGTCTGTCTGTCTGTCTGTCTGTCTGTCTGTCTGTCTGTCTGTCTGTCTGTCTGTCTGTCTGTCTGTCTGTCTGTCTGTCTGTCTGTCTGTCTGTCTGTCTGTCTGTCTGTCTGTCTGTCTGTCTGTCTGTCTGTCTGTCTGTCTGTCTGTCTGTCTGTCTGTCTGTCTGTCTGTCTGTCTGTCTGTCTGTCTGTCTGTCTGTCTGTCTGTCTGTCTGTCTGTCTGTCTGTCTGTCTGTCTGTCTGTCTGTCTGTCTGTCTGTCTGTCTGTCTGTCTGTCTGTCTGTCTGTCTGTCTGTCTGTCTGTCTGTCTGTCTGTCTGTCTGTCTGTCTGTCTGTCTGTCTGTCTGTCTGTCTGTCTGTCTGTCTGTCTGTCTGTCTGTCTGTCTGTCTGTCTGTCTGTCTGTCTGTCTGTCTGTCTGTCTGTCTGTCTGTCTGTCTGTCTGTCTGTCTGTCTGTCTGTCTGTCTGTCTGTCTGTCTGTCTGTCTGTCTGTCTGTCTGTCTGTCTGTCTGTCTGTCTGTCTGTCTGTCTGTCTGTCTGTCTGTCTGTCTGTCTGTCTGTCTGTCTGTCTGTCTGTCTGTCTGTCTGTCTGTCTGTCTGTCTGTCTGTCTGTCTGTCTGTCTGTCTGTCTGTCTGTCTGTCTGTCTGTCTGTCTGTCTGTCTGTCTGTCTGTCTGTCTGTCTGTCTGTCTGTCTGTCTGTCTGTCTGTCTGTCTGTCTGTCTGTCTGTCTGTCTGTCTGTCTGTCTGTCTGTCTGTCTGTCTGTCTGTCTGTCTGTCTGTCTGTCTGTCTGTCTGTCTGTCTGTCTGTCTGTCTGTCTGTCTGTCTGTCTGTCTGTCTGTCTGTCTGTCTGTCTGTCTGTCTGTCTGTCTGTCTGTCTGTCTGTCTGTCTGTCTGTCTGTCTGTCTGTCTGTCTGTCTGTCTGTCTGTCTGTCTGTCTGTCTGTCTGTCTGTCTGTCTGTCTGTCTGTCTGTCTGTCTGTCTGTCTGTCTGTCTGTCTGTCTGTCTGTCTGTCTGTCTGTCTGTCTGTCTGTCTGTCTGTCTGTCTGTCTGTCTGTCTGTCTGTCTGTCTGTCTGTCTGTCTGTCTGTCTGTCTGTCTGTCTGTCTGTCTGTCTGTCTGTCTGTCTGTCTGTCTGTCTGTCTGTCTGTCTGTCTGTCTGTCTGTCTGTCTGTCTGTCTGTCTGTCTGTCTGTCTGTCTGTCTGTCTGTCTGTCTGTCTGTCTGTCTGTCTGTCTGTCTGTCTGTCTGTCTGTCTGTCTGTCTGTCTGTCTGTCTGTCTGTCTGTCTGTCTGTCTGTCTGTCTGTCTGTCTGTCTGTCTGTCTGTCTGTCTGTCTGTCTGTCTGTCTGTCTGTCTGTCTGTCTGTCTGTCTGTCTGTCTGTCTGTCTGTCTGTCTGTCTGTCTGTCTGTCTGTCTGTCTGTCTGTCTGTCTGTCTGTCTGTCTGTCTGTCTGTCTGTCCGGGGTAATCTCAGAAACGGCTGAAGCGATTTCGATGAAACTTTGCAGACATGAAGAGGGGGTCGTCAGGAGTAACATAGGCTACTTTTTGTTTATGTAAATTGCGGTACATACACCAAAATAACATTTTTTACAATTTTTGTCTGTCTGTCTGTTTGTTCCGGCTAATCTCTGAAATAGCTGGACCGATTTTGACGGGACTTTTATTGGCAGGTAGCTGATGTAATAAGGAGTAACTTAGGCTACGTTTATTTTAGAAAAAATACACCCCGGACGAAGCCGGGAGCGGGCCGCTAAATGTATTGCTAAGCGCAAAACTCGAGAACGGGTGGACCGATTTTAATTCTGTCTTCACTCATGGACAGAGGGATAATCAGGGAAGGTTTTTACGTTAAAAAAAATGCACCTCGGGCGAAGCCGGGAGCGGACCGCTAGTAGTCTAATATATATTAAAAGGAGCAACGCCATACAAGTTGAAAATGCACTGCCGTCGTTGATATGATTAGACTACTCGCGTGAGCCCGCGAGTTGATGCGGTAATAAGGCGATTAGGCTTTGACATTACTCGCTCACTGAATAGCACACTTGCTGTAATTTCAAGATTGTCTTCTTTATGGGGGTGGTTAATCTGCTCTTACTGGTCTCAGTAAACCTGCTCAGACGCTTATACAGGGCGTCCCACGACTATGCCACATGGAGGGAAAGTACCTTGAATATTGTAGATGGAACATTTTACTGAAAGAAGACTTTATTTTAATTTAAAAAACAATTTAAACTGCATTCATAGATTTTTAAATAATTACATGGTTGAACCGGGAATCGAACCAGCTACACGAGAAAAAAAATTACCCTGTAGCTTTATCATACCGATCGAAAGGCTTCATCATAAAGATTATTTTTTGCTAAATAACATAGTGTCAGAAATAAAAGGAAGACCATGAATTTTAACATTTGATGTGAAATTTTGTTCAGAAAAATTAAAAGCTGACACTGCCGTAAGGACATACAACGGCATTATCATAAGTACCTATTACTATTACTAATAAATGTACCCACTTGAGAAGTACGCATCATTTCCCTATTATAATTTAAGTGCATGATAAAATGTAATTAGTAGGTAGGTACCTGGTTGTATGCAACAAATCGAGCTGTATCCTGACGCGTAAATTATACGCGTAAAAATTTAGTTTACAAGAACCAGTATGAAAGTGTCCACGAGCTACAAACAGAACTTAGACGTATTATTCTAAATATCCACCACAACAAGATCAAAAAATCGACAGGGAGTGAAATAATCAAAAGAGTGCGACTTTGTATTCAACAGTATGGGACTCATTTTGAGCATTTGATAAAATGATTAATTTTGTATTAAAAACGTTAAAATTCATGGTCTTCCTTTTATTTCTGACACTATTTTATTTAGCAAAAAATAATCCTTATGATGAAGCCTTTCGATCGGTATGATAAAGTTACAGGGTAATTTTTTTTCTCATGTAGCGAGTTCCATTCCCAGTTCAACCATGTAATTATTTAAAAATCTATGAATGCAGTTTAAATTGTTTTTTAAATTAAAATAATGTCTTCTTTCAGTAAAATGTTCCATCTACAATATTCAAGGTACTTTCCCTCCATGTGGCATAGTCGTGGGACGCCCTGTATAATCAATACTAATAATAAAGTAAGTTACTTTGTTTTCAGAGATATCGTGTTTATAGGCTCTATACATGATACTGAAACTAAATTGACCATTTTTAGAATTATTTCTGTATGTATGTTTGTTCCTCCATAACTCTTAAACGAATTAACTGATTGTCATGAAACTTGGTAGATAAACATTTGGACGTACGGGACACAGGATAGGCTATTTAACATTTTTCAACGCGGACGAAGTCGTGGGCACCAGCTAGTATGAAATAAATCTTTGGACAGTGATTACTGTCTCAAGAAAGGCTACTAAAATACATAGGAAATGTACTTTCATGCATAGAATCGATGCTTTCATGTACTGAAATATGTAGGAGGCGCATTATTTCGATTCTTATGCAGTATAATGGAACGCTGTAGAGCCTCGCCTTTTATGTGTCGAAGCTTTAAGCGGATGGGATGACTCCCGTTACGAGTACGCCGTTTAATGGCACTGATAACTAACACGCAGCGAAGGCTTTCATCGCTTCTGGTCAGGTTTATTTCTAATAGTTTTACTAAAACAAAGTGTCATAAAATATAATATACATATTTATCAATTGAAAACGTTTCACATTTATTTAACAGCTGAAATAAAAATGAAAAACAATTTCTCAGTTCCAATAGAGCTTTATTTCTTTAGTGTATTTAAATAATTCTTTATCTAAGAAATAGTAAGACTACTTTTGACTGGCAGTGGCATACTGCGTTCCGCAGTCAACTGAACGGCCCTTCTGGTGGAGGCAGTAAACTAGCACATCTTTGTTTATTGTAATGACTGTGCAGGCTTACATAGTTCAGTAAAACTAGCTTAACCATCTCGTTACAGAGGAAACTTTGAAACCTTGTGACAGTGTCTAGTGTCAGTGCATATTTCCCTATTCTTTCCTTCACAGCGGGATGCCCTTGAATCCTGCTGAAATTCCGTCTGACTTGTGTTAATAGATGACAGTAGTTATCTACTACAAAGTATCTCGTCAGTGTGTCTACCGCTTGTTTTCATAAAAATGATTTATTGATGAATGAAATATGAATATTCAACATTGATTATGATTTTATGAATAGTATAAAAAAGCTTTTAGATATAAGTAATTAATACAATATTTTGTAAAAGTTTGCGAATTTTATTTTCGCAATGGATTCGCCGTGAAGAAAGCACTTCTGTCCCCAATAGGATTTCCAATGGATTATAGAATAGTCCCCGGCTGATTTATGTTCGTCGCTCGAGAGTTATTAAGATATAAGTCCGCAAGATATAAATCATAGCTGGGCAAATGTCATTTGTGGTACAGTTCGCTCTGTTAGACGCTTTTTGTTTATCTAACTTTCAAATATTCAATATTTATTTTATTTATATAATTATTTTGTTTTCTTTTCAAGACTAAAATTCACAGGCAGTCCAGCGTTTTTGTTTAATTTTTTTTTTAATTTTCAGGACGACACAGGCTGACGGTCCACTTAATGGTAGGTGATAGGTGATGGTAGATTAATGGTAGGCTGATGGTAGGCGTCGCCACAGGTTGTATACAAAAGGGCTGCTAACCATAGTAGAATTAGGCCTACTGCCATCGCTTACTCACTCGCCGAAATACAACAGCACTTATGCGGTTATTTTACGGTGGTCCTCTGTAAAGTGGTAGTTACTGCCACCAGACGGGCTGCCAAATTTAAGATTACGAAACGCAATCTGCCCTGATACTACTAACTATATTAAAATATTTTTTGAGCAATATAGTCAATTTGAAACCGAACCACGTCTTAAGAATGTGTCATGAATAAACTCCCAAAAACATAAATCTTTTGAAAAAAAAATGTAACGGCAATAAAGTAAAATTATGTGTCTAGACCGTTGTGGGTACATTTATTGAGAAAAATAGGTTCACAAAAATCAGATAAAAATTCTTCGAAGGAGAGCCTTTTTTACCTTTATTCTAACTAAAATAATATAGGTATATTAACGTTTTAACCTCCTTAGTTCTTTTTGTACTTGTTTAATTGTTGTAATTGAAAACAAAGTAGGTATTATACACAAACCAACTTCATATTTTTATATATAAAAAAGATAATACATAATAATAATACATAACAATATCAATGATCCAGTTTATTGAATTTTTCCCCATAAATAAAATTATTAAAAATATTTTAAGTTCAAAATGTCTTACACTCTCGTGGGGTGGGGTGTAAGACACGATTCAAACGTTCCTATCTGGTTTTAATTATAAACAGATCAGGCAATCCCGTTATTCCATTAGTAGTTATCCATTGTGTACACGTTTCACGATTTGGTTTGAAGAGAGGGAGAGGCGTAACGCGACAAGCACAAGGGCAAGGTCAAGATTCAGAGAACCGTGTCAAAATGTTGTGGTTTTATTTAATTTTATGTGTTTTTAGAACAATTTTGGCGGTAACATTTTGAAATATAAGTAATTTCTACATTTTATGGGTAGCCTGAGATAGAGAAGAGACTTTAATAGGGTTTAATGATTGCGTTCCGTGAAGCTCCATGATTGCTACATGAAACGTAGGCTACAATATAAAATTTGTCTACATAAATTAAAGTTATAAGTTATTACCATGTAATAACTTGGGTCTCAGTTTTGCAACTATGCAATCGATCAAAGGGCCTTGTTAATTTACATATGATATATGATGTACACTGCGTTCTGCAATTATAAACTGAGCATCCTGTCTGGCAGCAGTAACCATTTTCTTAGAGAAGACCTCTGTGAAATAATAACAAAGAGAAAATTAGTTGTTACATATAAGAATAACACTACTGTAACACCCATTGATATAAAAAAAAAAAAATTACCTTCCTCTTCCATCTTATCGCTCTTTCACAGACACAGGCGGACAGACTTTATTTAATAATATGTAAGTAAGTATTAGATAGGTAATACAATTCTCTAAGTAAGTCCAAACTCTGAGAAACACCAACAAACGTAATGGAACATTTTAGCGCTCCGAATTTTTTCGGCCCTCAAAAAGGCCTTAAGAGTCGTTCGTCAGGCCATTACGCACCGCTATTTGCGGCGAGTCAAGTGGCCCTCCCGTAATCTGGAGTCGTCCATTTCCTTCGACGTTTAGTCGCAAATTACCACCCCGTGTGAAAGGGCTTAACGCTATTGTGTGTTTTACTGGTGTCTGGTTAACGATATGAGCTGATTCATGGTGTAATTTCATTGCCCCCCTTAAACTTACCCCATGCATAAGGAAAAGTGTAGATACTCTTACTTTTTGTTTGTAATAAAATGTTGCAACTTTAACTAAAATTTCATATATGGTTGGACCTTTATACGTGTAAATATGACTCTAAATATTTCTGATTGGACCATAACATTCTGATGATATTTTTTTCTTAAGATATTACTTAAAGAAATTTCATTTCAACGTTTAGCTACTTTAAATTTTCTATTTCTATTTTTGTTTTCAATAATTAGGTACTTGAGTGAATAAACATTAAGTAAATGGAAAAATATCTAAAACATTTAAGTAAGCTTTTCACTACATGGGCGGTTAACTTATTGGGGTTTGTGGTTTCCTTTCTTAATATGTAATATAACTTATACAAAATAATAGTTGTATAATAGTTTGTGAAAGTTATTTTATTTATTTATTTTAACAGAAACAATATACACCAAGTTTTAATGACCATGAAAAACAAACACTTTGTAACTTTAGTTGCACATTTACTTTAAATATCAAAAAATTTTGTTCGTAGGTATATGCATTTTATATGTCTATGTAAATTTTGCATGCAATTTGAATTTTGCTTGGTGATGAAATTTTGTCATGAGATTTCCAAAACAGTAAATATATTTTTATGATTAAAACTTTTTAGTTTTATATAAAATCCAAAAAAATATTAGTCACTAGAACCTCGTAGCCAATTTAATTGTTACTCTTGATGATAAGAATAATTATGTCATTATGTAAAGTGTCTGACATTGTAATTAGATACGAGTACTTATGTAATTAAACGTTATGGGTATTTAAAAAAAATTGGATAATTAAAAAATTAATAAGTAAACAACAACAAACTAACAAAAAGAAAACGTATTTAAT
Organism: Synanthedon andrenaeformis; assembly: GCA_936446665.2. Lineage (NCBI taxonomy): Eukaryota > Metazoa > Arthropoda > Insecta > Lepidoptera > Sesiidae > Synanthedon > Synanthedon andrenaeformis. The sequence continues at coordinate 1,073,887 of OW387781.2, read as the reverse complement.
GACGTTCTAATGCTCATGAATAATAAATTAAGTCTATTAGTTCGAGAGCTTGGGACAATAATTATTTGGTATTAAAATGGTTTCCAATTTATTTTATAATAAACTCAGCGACTGTTAGATACCTTTGTCTAAGTATACAAGCAACACCTGGACGATTTAAATGAGCCATTGAGTCGATTAGATATTATATATAATTATTTTTAAATTATTTTCCATAATCTAAAATGAAAATGAAATACTCATTTCTAAAACTCTGGTATTTATAATCTTACTATTAATATGAGTAGCTACATTAATAATAAGGTATTTTATGTCACATAATTAAATCATAATATTTACTCTACATTACTTATTACTTTGCTTAGCTTTTGCTTGTTACTTCGTCAGCGTTCTTAAAGAACAGAATTTGTTTTGGATGAAAGGTACCCTGTCTCCTTTTCTGTATTCCTGAGTACGTGTATAAAACATTTTATGATGATCGGTCGAGTAGTTAAAGGTTGAATGCGTAACAAACATACCTACCTACTATTTTGACATCAAACGTTAGTAAGTAACAAACAAATAAACAAACATGCCTTCCCATTATTATCGTGGACAAAAATTAAATAAGAATATTTACAGTCGGCTCCTGGACTATGAAAAAATAAATAAGAACTCATTACTATTCGGAGGCACTCGTTGAAGTAATGAAGAGGAAATCTAATAAAATTGTAAGTCCAAATAACATCGGCTCAATCTAATTTCATTCACGACGAATCACATTATCGTTTCAATAAAATGTTTCAATGTTTATTTATGAAAGGAAAACTTAATGTAAACATTATTTATTTAATACATTTGCGAAATGGAAATTATTTTAGGCTATCATTATTTATGTTCTATGGACTAAATTAAGTTTTTTTTTTACCTATGTTTCGATCTCACGCTCTGATACACGCGCAGCTTTCAAAGAAAATCAAAAGAGTTGAGAATGATATTAACGAAACAAAAACAAGCCAAGTAAGACATGATAAACTTTGTTTTAAAATAGTCTGAGTATAATATGTCCTAAAAGCTTGTTAATTTATAAGTACTTTAGAAAAACTGCTTTTGAATACGTACCTGAACAATAAATAGATTTTTCTGTAGACAAATATTCATATATTACCAGCGACCCGCCCCCGGCTTCGCACGGAGTTGAAATTTTCAAAAAATCTTTCTTAGTGGATGCTTACGTTATAAAATAAACCTGTGTTCCAAATTTTAACTTCCTATACTGAGTAATTATGGCTGTGCGTTGATAGTCAATTAGAAAAATACGATTTTATAAGTATAGATTTATACTAATAATATAAATTCGAAAGTTAGGTTAGGTTGTTGTTTGTAACGCTTTCTGGTCCTAACTAATAAACCGATGATCATAAAATTTTGCACTCAGGGTTACCGAAAAGGACATTATAGAGGTACCTCTTTATTACTGTTCCCGGTGACCTAAAAATATAAAAAATTCAAAGCTTGCCAGTAATATATGAGCAATAAAGATTGAATAAATAATTGTTCATATATTTTGTTTTTCATAATTTTTTTACGCTTAAGAAAAAGGACATCGAATGAAGTCAAAAGTGAGTTCTATATTATTACTAGTGGTCCGCTCCCGGCTTCGCACGGGTGCAATTTTTTACTCAATCCAGCTGATAAAATTACCCTACATCGCCATCTGTTAGAATCTTTTGGAACTCACAGATAAATAATTTCTGGATTGAATAGGTATCAACAGATGGCGCTATGTTAATAATATTATATAATTTGCAAAAAAATAATAAACAAAATGAGATATAAACTATCCTATCTTTTAAGTTGAACCAAATTACATATATTTACTCAGTAGTTTGGGAGTTCATCGCGGACAAACAACGTGACACGAAATTTTTATATATATAAGGATGTAAATATATTGTTATATTCGAAAATGTATAGAGAAAATTGAGGGTTGTCATCGTAACAGGAAATAAAACTATCCAACTTTAAAGGACTCCATTTAACTTTACTCAGGGACATTTTAATGTTTTGCGTTGTGGTGTATGTTATAGACCACAACGCCAATAACAATATAATATTGTTATGTAGAGTTCATATTCATAGCTCTTAATTCACATAAACAGGATGTCTAGGCTATTGTTAGTAACAAATAATGAATATTTAACCATTATATATGTATATAATAAAGTAGCTTTATCCACTACTTCGTCCACGTAATATCTATTAGCCAACCTTCCTACACCTGTGCGGAACGACACCAGTGCCTTCTGAATATATATATTTTCTTCGTCCGCGTTGAAAAATATTAAGTAGCCTATCCTGTGTCCCGGACGTCCAAATGTTTATCTACCAAGTTTCATGAAAATCAGTTAATTCGTTTCAGAATTATGGAGGAACATACATATATACATACATACATACAGAAAAAAATTCTAAAAATCGTCAATTTAGTTTCAGTATCATGTATAGGGCCTATAAACACGATATCTCTGAAAAAAAAGTAACTTACTCCATGACCGACCCTTACAGATTTATTATTAGTATTGATTATTATTATTTTTTAGTAGATGATATTTTCTTTTTTCTTGTTTGTATAAACATAGGTGTTCTTTTGTATTATATATTTATAGGTTGTACTTTAATTTACCAGTACTTTATTTTATTTTTGTTTTTGGAGCTTTTATATATTGTTTTATTTATTAAGTGCGTAACCTCACCATCGGCTCTAACGGAAGACCAGCGCAGGTTTTTAAAACCTGCATTGGAGCCGGTTTGTGGCGGGGGACGTTTGTGCTTGTCTTTCTATATATTTGTGTGTTTTCAATGTCCTTTGCTACAAATAAAATCTTATTCTATTCTATTCTTCCTCAAGAATTATAGTAAAATGCAAAAAAAACCCACGCGCTAAACTCTCAATTAGTAGACAATCAAAAATGAAATCTTGAAATTTTTATGCGACAAAGGCAAAGGTTAACAATGAAATTCAGGCAGAAACATTGCGAGGTCACATGTTGGAACTGGAAATTGTTGAAACTCCCCCAAGAGTTGAAATAGTTGTTTACAAGAAAGTATCTATTCAATCTTTTGCTCATTCACGGAATGGAGGCAGGATGTGTTTGACGTTCTATTGTGGGCTACGACAATAATACTGGCGACTTGTAAGCTTTTTTGTTTGCGACTACATCTTTTATTTCCATTTTGTGATAAGATCTCTTTTTTCAATAAATGGAGCGCGTGAAATCAGAGCAATTTTTATTTACTCTTACCTGAGAAATCTCTTCATAAGCTGCGTAGCATTTCGGGTGTATATAAGAATTAATATAACGACGACCAAAATTAATATCACGTGAAGAGGACAACATAATTGAAATGTTAAGGTCGCCAGACAAGCTGACGGTCCATTGGATGGTACATGGCTACCGTCGCCTATAACACAAGCAACACCAAAAGTGCTGCAAACGCTCTGTCAACCATAGCAATATTCAGGATTATTAATGTTGGGTTTTACCCATAAACTATTGACCTTTCAATACTTTCACTAATAAAAAGCTGTAAGTAATCATCTCCTGGCTTCAAAGGGATGTGATTTTTTTCTTCAAATTATATACGTCAACCTTCCTCGTATGTTGGTCTTTTCAAATGTAAAAACGAATCAAAATCGGTCGAGCAGTTTTAGAGTCCATAGAGAACATACACATAACATTTTTTATTTATGTATAAAAAATATATGTAATATTTTGTCAAAAGTATATTTAAATTTTTATTTTAATTTTTCGTCAGTGGATGGGCGTATTTGAGTCACCGTAAACTTTAAAGTAATTTGTGTGTAAATAGAGAAAACGAGCTAAAAATATTCAAGAAAAAAAATCTTTCCAACCCATTTTAACAAAAAGAAAACCCAATACAACTGTGACCCCAATACAAATGTTTATGCTAACAAAGTAACGAAAACATCTTAGAGATAGAATGACTGTAATTTTTTTTATAAATATAGAGAAAACGAGCTAAAAATATTCAAGAAAAAAAAAATTCTTTCTAACCCATTTTAACAAAAAGAAAACCCAATACAACTGTGACCCCAATACAAATAAAATGTTTATGCTAACAAAGTAACGAAAACATCTTAGAGATAGAATGACTGTAATTTTTTTTATAAATATAAATATAATGCATTATATTATATATATATGTAACGCGTAACGTGTGTTATATGACATTTGATTTTACTCCCATAAATTCCAAATATATAATATAATCTGTATGTACTGTACAATGGTCGTAATGTTGCTGTGATTTCGCTACCATTTGCATGGAGGTTACGCAAAGCATTCTGAACGAAGCGTCCTTAAAATTCCGCTGGAACAATGTCAACGACAAATTAACTTTGTGGCCCGTTAAAGACTAACAAATTTACAAATTCACGCATTCTACTGGCCCGAGCAATTCATAACCTATTTACACTGGGGCTCTACATGTTCACCGCATTTTGAATTACATTGTTGTGCGTGTATAAACTTTTTCTTAAATTAAAACAATCATTAATTTCTAACAAACCGATCCAAGGACTGATACTTTCAATATTATAAACTAGTGACCCGTACCCGGGTTCGGATGATTTTTTTTCGCAGACATTCCTCATTTTTCGCTCTTCCATTAGTGAAAACCGTTTCAAAATCAGTTGGTAGTTAGAAGTTAGCGGAGAAAATTAAATATACTTAATTTTTTAATATGTATAGATATAGATGCAAAAGTTTGTAAAGATGATTGGGTAATTATGTTACTCAATCACGCGCATGAAATACTCTTGAGATTTGGTTTAAATTTGGCACATGGATAGACCATAATATTCCAGATTATAGCATAGGGTATAGATGCTAGGTTCGCGTGAGTGAGTAACACATGGTCTAGTGCGAGTTTTACTACGATATATCAAACGCGTCGAACGTGTAAACGTTAATTTGTATGAGAATGAAGCAGCGCCACCTAGTGGCTAACGTGTAGGTCTGCTTCATTTCCATACATATTATGACGTTTACGCGTACGACTCGTTTGATCGCGTAAAACTCGTACTAGGCCCTCAGAATATTAGAATAGAATTTACTAAATTGATTTTGTTGATAGGCGGAGCAAAGCTAGATTTTGTGCCAACAAATTCAGGTTGATACGGATTTATATAAATACGTAAGTTCATATCAAAGGGGAAGTTTTAATGACGCCTTTGTTTTCAAATATAACTCTTGATTTGTACATTGTTTAACGTAAATATACTACTAGTAGGTATGGCAAGTAGATGAATTATTATTTTTAAATTTAATTTTCACAAAATAAACATCTCGTCCCTAACAAAACACAATAAAAGCATTATCTTATCTACAATTAAATTTTGATACGAAGACAAAAATATCTTAGAAGCATTATTAAGGTCGAATCTATATCATACTGTCACAGGCTGACAGCCGTACACAATGTGAACCCTCATTATTTTATTGCATCTGAAAAGACACCCGTCAGGGTTGTTCAATTATGATTTTCATTTATTTTGTGAATTCACAATAACAAACAAACACGAGTGACAGACAGGTTTTGAAGTACATATAATTTAATACAAAATTTAATTGAAAATATTTTATTACTAATATTTTAAATTGACATTGCCATATAATGACATTTCCAGGTCATCAGATAGGTGACACAGCGTTATCTTATGAATTTTATTTATGCTGGGACTAACAGCAAAAACACCCAATGAAAGGGTCTTACGACACGCAAGACTATGATAATTTTCACTATGCTTGTGTAGTATAATATTATTGATGACTAGCTGGTGCCCACGACTTCGTCCGGCTTGAAAAATATTAAGTAGACTATCCTGTGTCCCGTACGCCCAAATCTTTATCTACCAAGTTTCATGAAAATCAGTTAATTTGTTTCAGAGTTATGGAGGAACATACATACATACATACATACATACAGAAAAAAATTCTAAAAATCGTCAATTTAGTTTCAGTATCATGTATAGAGCCCATAAACACGATATCTCTGAAAACAAAGTAACTTACTCCACGACCGACCCTTACAGATTTATTATTAGTATTGACAAGTAGGTCAATAAATGTTCTGAAATCCGTTAATATTTGAGATCAACGCTAAAGTATTCGGACTACATGTTTCAACATGCAAACCGCGTTACACGTTAGTGTACGGTTTTATACAGTCTGTACTTGATGAGACCCGTGTTGCGGAAAGCTTACTCGGTATAAGTAGTTCTTGTTAAAATATTTCCGGCACATGTTATGGCAAGTCGTTGCTACTGGCTTTAGAAACGCGTTTCACATTTTTGAATTATGCTCCGTTAAGAGATATATCCGTAAGAAGAGTTTGTAAGTTATACAAATAGTCCGTTATACCATCATATATTCCTAATTCGATGACATTACAGAAAATTAGTTATCATACGATCAAATTGTCAACATTATATTGTCGCAAATGATAATAATGAACCCATAGCGGTTAGAATTCCAAGTTATGAATATGTTGGTGTCCACAAAGTTACATGATACTACAATATTACGTGGAAAAATATTTGCTACGATGAAAAGTCAGATAAACTATTAAGAAAACAATTCCTTTGTTATGTTGAAACTGAGGTTGAAACCTTAAATTCCCCATTTGGAAGACTAACTTAATGTTAACAATAAAAAATTTACTCCTTTCAGTTCTTAGTATTAAATACAAGTTCTTTGTATTAAATACAATGTATCCCAAATTTCTTATTTCACAAATACAATTTTACAAATAATAACCACCGACCCGCTATTCTCATACAATACCTGAAAACAGTCTTTGTTTATTTATTTGTAAACCGTTAAGTGCTTTTCTAAAATTTTAATATTTTTAAATGTGAAAAATTTTCGGAACCCTTGTTGATATAGTTATTTTCTCTGTCATTTTTTTTGACAGGATAGGATAGGACAGGATTCTATTCTATAGTAATACTAGCTGACCCGGCAAACGTTGTTTTGTCATACAAAAAAATTTCACTTAGAGGTATGGAAAATAGATGTTGGCAGATTCTCAGACCTACCCGATAAGCACACAAAATTTCATCAAAATCGGTCCAGCCGGTTAGGAGGAGTTTGGCAACAAACACCGCGACACGAGAATTTTATATATTAGAAATATCAGCAATAATCAGTGTGGCAAGACGGTTTCAAGCATCACCTTGTATCCAAAAAACGGAGTCCCCATTATTTTGGTAGCAAACACCCACCGGGCTGTAACTCAATAATGATGTTTGCAGAAACAACGACCCGAGACGTGTCGGGACGACTAACGAGCTTTATCGATCAATCGACGCGATAAATTCAGCCTTACTTGTAACACCGCACCATATCTTTAAGATAATAATAATAATAATAAATAAAAATAATAATAATAATAATAATAAAAAAAAAAAAAAAAAAAAAAAAAAAAAAAAAAAAAAAAAAAAAAAAAAAAAAAAAAAAAATATACCGCTGACACTGACGGACGTCTTTTTTTGTATCTCTATTTATAATTTACATATACTTTATAAAATCTTAGTTTTCATACTTATTTATGTGTAAATATAAACAAATTGTAAAGTATAATAATATTAAAACATTAACAGCAGATCGCTTTTGAAAGTGCAAACGTTTTAATAAAAAATTGCATAGTGACAAACACAAGTGACAAGTAAACAGTCGTATCATTTTGGTACTGGAAATTTCGCTGGAAAATTGGAAATATATACCTGGAACTATCAGTGGAAAATTGTAAATACAATAAATATATATACATAAATTTAGCAATATCATTTAGAAGATTGTAAATACTCTGATAAACAAAAATATTCAACATGCGAATCGAAAACCAACAAAATATTTTGGTCAAAAATGACAAATCAGACACGCAAAATTTAAGTGAAAATAATAACTAAAGAAAATGAAACTGCGAAAAAGACGACCCGTAGCGGATGGAAGTAGCGCACGCCCCCCACCACAGCCCGTCTCGTCGTCTCCGTGCTCAACGGCGGAGGAATTTTTGACTGCCGACGACAAGAGCACGTCGAGTGACGATGACGGGCCGAAGCCGTCTTCGCCGCCACCACGACCTGCGCGACGAGGACGACCTCCGCTGCCGGCACGCTTGGGGCCTGCGAGGCAAACTGCCTCGCGCCCGGCCCCCGCTACCGGTGGTGTAGTGCGCCGCATGCGATGGACTCAGTCCATAAATGAAAACTGCATGCGCGCCTATTACGGGGCTACAGAAGGGGGAACTAACCTGACTGCGTACCGAGCCAGGATGCTGTCTCTGTTTCAGGCCCTTGAACCAGCCGTCACCGTCTCCGCGCAACGACTGTCGGATCAGGTGCGGGCTATCCAACGGTGCAAGCTGTTAGACGAGTCCTCACTTGATCGGCTACGCCTGGACTCACTGCCTATTCGCGTAGCTACCACATCACCCGTGATCTCAGATGCTACGCTGCCGACATCGGAGCCTACTAATCATCCGTCATCGGCAGCGATGCCTAGGGATCGCGTTGACGAGGCGGAAGGTTGCGCAAATATGCAAGTAAGTACCGAGGTAAAAGAGCAATTGGGGAGGACTTTGGAGGAGACGATTTTGAGATATCATGCCACACGTGAATGTAAACCGCGCTTACCACGTTTGCCCGCGAATAGACGTAGCTTTGCCTTAATGGGAGCCATGAACGCTTTGCTGGTTCCGTACATAGAGACCAGCAAAGATCTAATTGATACGCACTCGATACTATACTGTGGAGCTATCGCGGTGTGTCAAGTTGCTCACGTCAGATTCCCGGAATCTGACAAGGCTCCGAGACGTACCGCGGGAGCTCCGACGTGGCAGATACGTATCGAGAAGCGTATCGACTCGTTCAGAACTCTCATTGCAAAGTTGCACTGTTTCAGGAACGGAAACCATCGACCTCGGGTCATGCGTTTCGTGACACAGGCCTTTGCAGACACAGGCATTAAACCTAAAGACTATATGACCTGTGTCACTGAACGCATTGACTTCCTGAAACAGAAAGTCTATGCGTGGGCAAACAGAATTCGCCGATACAAAAAACGTGTGGACAGATTTCATCAGAACCGCCTCTTCCGAAGTGACCAAAGGAAGGTGTACAGGCAATGGGATGGAGCCGATACACGTGTGGACGCTGAACAGCTACCAGATGCAGACGCTATGAAAAATTTTTGGCGTGGCATCTGGTCGGTGTCCGACGAACACACCGAGGGCGATTGGATAAACATTGTCAAGCAGACGTGTGAAACCATCGAACCCATGGGGGTTGTTACCATCAGCCCTCATGACGTTAGCTGTGCTATCCAAACGGCCCAGAACTGGAAAAGTCCTGGACCGGATGGATTGCACAACTTCTGGATTAAGTGGTTTCGATGCTCACATGAATGTTTGGCAATGCAATTTCAAAAAGCCCTCGACCTCGGTACCCTACCTTGTTTGTTGACAACTGGCATCACCTTCCTGCTCCACAAGTCCGGTAGTACCACGGAAGCTAAGAACTACAGACCCATTACATGTTTACCTACGTTATACAAGCTGCTCACATCCATTCTGAGATCAAAAATTAATAAGCACATCGATTCTAATAACATTTTGGCCTCAGCTCAGAATGGATGTCGAGTTGGGTCCCGTGGTACTAAGGAGCTCCTCCTCATAGACATGACCATTTGTCAAAGAGTTAGGCGGAACAGAGGAACTCTGTCTACAGCCTGGATTGACTACAAGAAGGCCTATGATTCAGTGCCCCATTCATGGCTGAGAAGGATTCTGGAGTTGTATAAGATTAATCCAACTCTGAAATCCTTCTTAAGTACATGCATGGCGCAGTGGACCACAGTTCTTCATCAACCGGGCAGTCGAGGGAGTGTCTCTGGCCTACAGGACCAGATAAGGATTAAGCGAGGCATCTTTCAAGGCGACAGCCTGAGTCCACTTTGGTTTTGCCTAGCGTTGAATCCCCTTAGCACATTGCTTAAAGATTCAACTCTAGGCTGCCGGTTACGGAGAGAGGGAGAGGTCATTTCTCACCTACTGTATATGGATGATCTCAAATTATTCGCACCAAAACACCAAGATCTAATGGAGTTGCTGAAAATAACAGAAAATTTCAGTAACTCTATAAAGATGGAATTTGGTACGGATAAGTGTGCGGTCATGCATATACAGCGGGGTAAAGTTGTAAATTCTTCCAATTTACAACTTAATGATGTGATGACCTTTAAATCTCTTTCTGAAACCGAAACCTATAAGTATCTTGGTATGTCACAGTCATTGGGTATCGTTGACAGGGACATGAAACAGATGATGAAGGATCGCTTCTTTTGCCGCCTGACAAAAGTACTTAAGAGTCTTTTGTCAGGGGGCCATAAAGTGCAAGCTTTCAACAGCTGGGTTATGCCCTTGCTAACCTACTCCTTTGGCATACTAAGATGGAGTCAGACTGAACTAGATGCCGTGGACAGAAGGGTCCGTCAACTGCTCACCACATACCGGATGTTACACCCGCGCTCGTCTGTTATGAGACTGTATATTCCTCGGAAATTGGGGGGTCGCGGCTTCTTGAATGCCAAGAACCTCCATAACCGAGAAATATGCAGCCTTAGGGAATATTTCCTTAACATTGAGTGCGGGATACATCAGGATGTTGTGGCAATTGATAGACACTTCACTCCACTCTCCTTATCTGTCGAGAACTGGCAAAAACCAATAATATTAAGCACCGAGGACCGCAAGGAGATATGGAAAAGCAAGGAGTTGCACGGGAGGTTCTATGGAGCCCTCACCGGACCCGACGTAGATCCACTCGCTTCGGTAAACTGGCTACGCTTTGGTGACCTCTTTGGGGAAACCGAAGGTTTTGTCTGTGCAATAGCTGACGAAGTTATCAAGACGAGAAACTACCGGAAATATATTCTCAAGGACGGTACGGTCGACATATGTCGAGCATGCCACCGTCCCGGAGAAACACTGAGACATATTATTTCCGGTTGTTCTCATCTTGCTAACGGAGAGTATTTGCACAGACATAACCAAGTAGCCAGAATTATCCACCAACAACTTGCTCTTCAATATCAACTTGTAGATACCGAGGTGCCATATTATCAATACGTTCCTGCACCAGTTCTCGAAAATAGTCATGCCACGCTCTACTGGGATCGCTCTATAATTACGGACAGGAATATTGTCGCCAATAAGCCTGACATCGTGGTTATCGACCGATCTCAACGCCGGACAGTAATTGTCGATGTCGCTGTCCCGCACGACGGAAACCTCGTGAAAGCCGAAAAGGACAAGTTAAGTAAGTACCTGGACTTGGCTCATGAGGTGACCGACATGTGGGATGTCGATTCGACAATCATTGCCCCGATAGTTGTTACGGCGAACGGACTCATTGCGAAGAGCCTCGACCAGCACCTCAAGAGGCTCTCGCTAGATGGCTGGATCAAGGGGCAGATACAGAAGGCAGTACTCCTTGACACGGCGCGTATTGTCAGGAGGTTCCTCAGTCTGCAGCCCTAACCGCCGGTAGTTTGGGCCCTGCCCCGCTACCAGCGGCAAACTAGTTTTAAGTTTTTATAATATTTATTGTTTTTATATATATATATTGTAAAAATTTAAAATTAAGATAGGAAATAAATATATGTGAATAATAATAATAGCCTTTATTTAATAATCTTACATTATATATGACTTAACCTATTGCAATGGTTTTTGATCTGACACCGGTATGTGAAGATTATCTTGCTTTCCAGCATAGGCCTCCCCTAGATTTTGCCATAGAGTGCGGTTCTGTGCTTGTCTTCTCCAAGTAATTCCCGCAATTCTTCTAATGTCATCATCCCATCTACGACGTTGTCTCCCTTTCTTTCTTTTGTTTTGTCTCGGGCACCACTCTGTAATTTCACTAGGCCATTTATTTTTCCTACTTCTTATCACATGGTCTGCCCACCTCCATTTTAGTTTTTAATACAGTAAGTAACATCCGTGATCATAGTTTGGTTCCTTATATTATTATTTAGTCTTTTTTTTTTATATATATATATAACATAAAGGTGGCAGACAGGCAGGCGGCCCACTTTATGGTAGGTGGTTACCGTCGCCTAAGGACACAAGCAACACCAAGGGGAGTGCTAGTGCGCTGCCTACCCTGACGATATTTGTTAACCCCTCGCTTGTAAAGCCCATATTGTAGCTAGGTGGAAACACCTCAGAAGGGAGATTGTTCCAAAGTTCGCGCGTCCGCGGAATAAAGTTTCTACCCAACCGGACTGTGCGTAGTGGCACCTTATCCAAGTAATGCGGTTACTCCACATCTATGACGCGCAGTACGGTGGTAAAAACTTAGGGTAGGCATTAGTTGGAACAACTCATCAGAGCACTCACCATTGTACAGCCGGTAGAACACACAAAGAGAGGCTACATCTCTTCTTAAACTAAGGGGTTCTAACCGCTTTTGTGTGAGCGTTGGATCATTGACAATTCTTACTTTATCTTTTAGTTTTATGTTGAGTATACTTCGCTCCATGCTGTGTTGGCAGGTTTCCAATTTATGTACATTATGGTTAGTTAAACTCCATGTTTGGCATCCATATGTCATGACAGGTAGAATGCACGAATTAAATATTTTACTCTTAGCTTTTTTAGAGTGGGTTTTTCATAATCTCCTTGAGAGACCAGTATCTTTTTCATGCCAAATTGATTCTGTTATTTATTTCCTTTTTTGTAAAGTCTCTTGGAGATATAATCTGTCAGAGATATGTGTATTCTTCCACGTATTCTATAATGTTACCGTTAACAGATATTGGGATGTTTTCGAGGTTTGTCATTATTTAAGATAAATATACTTAAATGAAAACACAGCAAACATAATTTCACTTTTAGTGCGAGTCAAAGTTCACAATTTTTCTACAAATTAAACACACAAACCTTCCTCGTTTATAGCACTTTATTGAAATCAGTATCAAAAATGATTTAGAAGTCAGCGGGGAAACGAACAGAGGAGAACAGCGACTTTTTTTATAATATACTAGCTGTTGTAGGCGACTTCGTCCGCGTATTAAAAATTTTTTATAAATTTATTTTATAATATTAAAATTGTGATTTTATATTTTATAAAATATAGCCTCTGTTAAACGCTGATAACGTAGCTTTCTATTTATAGGTAAAAGAATTTTTAAAATAAAAAACAAATTTACATTCTCTATTTATAATAATAGGGGTTAAAGTATGAAATTGCCGTTTTATTGTAATAGGTACTTCGAATTAACATAGAACCTTCATGGTTTGAGATTTCATGGTTGGTTCTTCTTTTAAAAAATGTGCAACATTCGATTATCAACTTTCAGTTGTTTTTTTTATTCAGCTTAGACAATAAAGATGGATACTTCGAAAATTCGTGTGATTTTTGAATACGAGTTCCGACGCGGAACTAACGCGGCAGAAACAGCTCGCAATATTAATGTTGCGTTTGGAGAGGGGACTGCTAATGAACGCACTGTGCGATTTTGGTTTAAACGCTTTCGTGATGGAAACTTCGATTTGAAGAACGAACCACGTGGAAGACCGCCCACACAGGTGAATAACAATGATTTGAAAGAGATGGTGGAAGCCGATCCGAGCCAAACTACCCAGGAATTAGCGGCATGGTTTAACGTTACCTTACCAACAATATTGACTCATTTGCGTCAAATCAATAAAATAAAAAAATATGAAAAATGGGTGCCTCATATTTGACTGATCTGCAGACTCTACAGGAACTGCAATTAGAAACCATTCGTCACCCTCCGTATTCGCCAGACCTTGCTCCAACGGACTACCATTTTTTTCGTGATTTGGACAATTTTCTGCGTGATAAAAAGTTTTCTTCTCAGGAGGCAGTGCAAAATGCTTTCACACAGTTTGTCGAATCTAGATCACCAGAGTTCTATCGCAAAGGCATAAATGAGCTTCTTATTAGATGGCAGCAATGTATAGATAATAATGGTAATTATTTTGATTAAATAAATATGTTAAATTTAAAAAAAAAACGAATTTTTATTTTTCAGTACAAATCGGCAATTTCATACTTTAACCCCTAATATTAGCATAGATTTAAATAAATTAATACAATTTAAGTTTGAATCATCATTCAATTGCCGAATTGCACCTACTGCGAATTGGGTGATGAATCATAGAGAGAGATGAACTTTCTGCAAGAAGTCTACTTTCGGGAAAGTAGGCATTAAGAAACGTGGATACTTCGAAAGACTTAGTTTTTCATATTACAACAAAAACTACTGTTCGGGACAGCCTATTGTACAAATTGTGAAATATAGTGAAATCATAAAACTAGTGTATAGTGAATACAGTGTAAATGAAAGAGACAGAAAATAGACAGAGACAGATATAGTGTTCACTTAGTTATTATTATTTCGGGCGGTCGTGTCGCGCTTGCGCGCCATTGGCGCAAGCTAGTTCAGCACATGGCACGACCGCCACTAGTTCTATATGTAAGATTTGTTACTTAGATAGGCATTTTTTTAAATAAAGGCAGTCTTCTCCTTGCTTCGGCATCGTAAAGACCTTTGTACCAGTACAACTTTTTTGGAAAATACAACCCTCTCCTCCTCGACTAACAATCGCAAGGCTAACCAGTGAGCCCTCCTTAGCCGGAGGCCCTGCCCACTTAAAGCCATAACAGCCAGGCTATACAAATGCGCGGGTGCTACAGGCCCGTACAACTACAGTATACAGGGCGTCCCACGACTATGCCACATGGAGGGAAAGTACCTTGAATATTGTAGATGGAACATTTTACTGAAAGAAGACTTTATTTTAATTTAAAAAACAATTTAAACTGCATTCATAGATTTTTAAATAATTACATGGTTGAACCGGGAATCGAACCAGCTACACGAGAAAAAAAATTACCCTGTAGCTTTATCATACCGATCGAAAGGCTTCATCATAAAGATTATTTTTTGCTAAATAACATAGTGTCAGAAATAAAAGGAAGACCATGAATTTTAACATTTGATGTGAAATTTTGTTCAGAAAAATTAAAAGCTGATTGCCGTAAGGACATACAACGGCATTATCATAAGTACCTATTACTAATAAATGTACCCACTTGAGAAGTACGCATCATTTCCCTATTATAATTTAAGTGCATGATAAAATGTAATTAGTAGGTACCTGGTTGTATGCAACAAATGGAGCCGTATCCTGAGCCGAGACGCGTAAATTATACGCGTAAAAATTTAGTTTACAAGAACCAGTATGAAAGTGTCCACGAGCTACAAACAGAACTTAGACGTATTATTCTAAATATCCACCACAACAAGATCAAAAAATCGACAGGGAGTGAAATAATCAAAAGAGTGCGACTTTGTATTCAACAGTATGGGACTCATTTTGAGCATTTGATAAAATGATTAAAAATGTTAAAATTCATGGTCTTCCTTTTATTTCTGACACTATGTTATTTAGCAAAAAATAATCCTTATGATGAAGCCTTTCGATCGGTATGATAAAGCTACAGGGTAATTTTTTTTCTCATGTAGCGAGTTCGATTCCCAGTTCAACCATGTAATTATTTAAAAATCTGTGAATGCAGTTTAAATTGTTTTTTAAATTAAAATAATGTCTTCTTTCAGTAAAATGTTCCATCTACAATATCCAAGGTACTTTCCCTCCATGTGGCATAGTCGTGGGACGCCCTGTATATACTCGTGTTATTGCTACCTGTAAAACGAGGAAAGAAAACACTTCCTTTATTGTATTTGTAAAAAACCGTCAACCGATATTGGTCATCTTCATTCCAATAAAACAGAATATTTACTTCTTTTACAAAACTTTCTTAAGTATACATTGCCTAGAAATTACTTTTAGGCAGGGTTTAGGAAGCTCCGCTCTTCGTTATCTAAGCAACGAAGTTATCTAATAAGTTAAGTAGTTAAACAGTATTAAAAGTACATTTATTTGTTTATGTTAATTAAGTTTAACTTTGATTTGATCATCCCATATTAAGGTTATGAGGTTATTATGAAACAACTAGCGCCCCGCCTACGGCTTATATTAAGAAAAATAAACCAATGTTCAAATTTTCAGATTTCTAGACTTGTTTTGTTTAGTTATCAAACGCCAGAATAACAAATATGGTATCATTTTTACGCAGACGAAGTCATTGGCGAATACAAGTATGTATATTGTATATTATGTATCTAATTACATATATTAATATTTTTTGTTTTCATGTCTTTAAAGCTTGATATTTTCATGACTTCTTTTTCCACACACATTTTCTTGTAATGTTGTCTTTGACGTTAAAACAAGTGGGAAATATCTCTAATCGATAACTTCGAAAGTTATCAGGATGATGCAATGTAAGACTTGAGCCCACGATTTCGTCGGCGTCCCTTGGGAACATTACTTTTTTCTGTATTAAAATGCACAGACCTTTTTTGTACTCATGATAACGTGTATGCAAAATTTCATGTCGATTGCTTATTTAAGGCGTGAAGTGAGAGTAATAAAAAAAAAGAAATTAATTAGGACTAGTGTTTTTAAAAATTAAAAGGTTATTATAATAACTAAAGCCACTTAATTACACAGAATTTTATACGTTTATATGAACTCAATTAAAAAAGTTTGATTCGGTCAACGTAATTGAGAAAATGCGAATTAAAAGCCAATTTGGATTCATTGGTAACCGCAAGCTTATTTCGTTAGTGGCAATATTGTAAGTTACCACGTGTGGCAATGTTGCCACAACCCGCAAATTCGAAATATTTGTATTTCCTCGCGCCAATATTTCTCAGCCAATGGTTTATATATTTTTGTCACGTACCCGGACTCTGGATAGGCTAGCTAGACGAAAAATTCATAACGACCGATATTGCTGCTATATTGAATAATATAAGTTATGTGTGAAGCAAACGACCACATATTATATACTAGCTGGTGCCCACGACTTCGTCCGCGTTGAAAAATATTAAGTAGCCTATCCTGTGTTCCGTACGTCCAAATGTTTATCTACCAAGTTTCATGAAAATCAGTTAATTCGTTTCAGAGTTATGGAGGAACATACATACATACATACATACATACAGAAAAAAAAATCTAAAAAATCGTCAATTTAGTTTCAGTATCATGTATAGAGCCTATAAACACGATATCTCTGAAAACAAAGTAACTTACTCCATGACCGACACTTACAGATTTATTAATAGTATTGATTGATGTTGTTTAGTTGAAATTAAAAATATATTTAGTGCGACAATATTCCCTTTATGTAGGACCCTTTTTATGGTAGGTAAGAGGCTACCGTCGCCTATTAACACAAGTATCGCCGCAGGTGCTTGAAGTGCACTGTCGACCTTAGTAGGTTAAGGGCCGCCACATACAGTCGGAATTCCGTTTCGGAATTTCGATTCGGAATATCGATTCGAGATTCCGAACGCAGTCTTTAATAAGGGGCTCTAGTATCCCTCACTCTTGGATATAAGACACACAATATTATTTTTATGCTGTGGCCTACTGTATTCATGCTAATATTTTTTTGTGGAAACACAAAATTCATGGTTATTTAAATACCTACCCTTGGCGATCGAATTGTTTGTTATATTGTTTAAATATATCAAAATAATAAGTATTATGTGAATAATAACAAATCAATAAACTAGCTGACTGCCTCTTTGTTTTAACGGTAGAAGAATAAATAAAATTTGTTATTTATATGGTTGAATCATGAGGAAGTGCAAGACTAATTTTCAAATTTTGCACGCAGTTGAGTCCACAGCATAGAAAAAAATGACCCCTTAATACTACCTCCAATAAATTCTCGTCAAAAAGCATGAGGTAATCTATAATCTATCTATCTATCTATCTATTTATCCGCTAACGTATGATACGATTTTCACTAATGGAAAATGCGATAAACGAGGAAGCTTTGCTTATTTCATTTGTTAAAAAATGCCTCTGTATGTAGCCGGAGCGGGTAGTTTGTATACATATATTCTATTTAAAATTTTCGATGCTATGTCTTTTTAAATGTATATTAATAATAATTGTCAATTCTCGGGGTATAATGCCGCCTCTGGACGAGAGGTCGCTGGAATTTTGAATATTTTATCAGAAGTCGATGCGCCACGTCTCTGTCCCCTAAACACGATATAAATATTCATTGAAAGCACTCTTCGCATACTACAACGAATAATAAAATGTATAATAATGTGAAATATTTCATTCTCATGTTTAAAATGTAGATTTCAAGTTTTTTAAGGTCGCAAATATTTTAACATTGTGGGCAAATGAGGACTGACAATTGGGTGTTTTTTTTAAATAAAATAAAGTATACGAGTATGTCCACCTCTATTTGTTTAACTTCTAATTAATCCAACGGATTTTGATACGATTATCATTAATGATAAGAGCGATAATCGATCAAGGTTTGTAATAAATATATAATTTACAGAAAAAAATGCATTCGAACAAAACGACAAGCGGTTCGGGATAGCTCTGAAAAAGGTACTTTGCTTGTTACAGGTGCTGAGGCCATCGCAACAAATGTGCAGATGTAGAAATGTGACCATACGTGCGAGAACAAGCCCTAAAATGAAACGTAGACTCACCACAGTGCGAGAAGAGACGCAAGCCAAATACGCGAGTAAGGGTGACTTCGCGATATACCTAATGGTCACGGCGACGGCCGTCCTCAGTTATTTGAACAGTTTGAACGGTGAATTCGTTCACGACGATATACCGGCGATAGTGACTAATGGTGATGTGGTCGGAACCAATTCACTGAGGCAGCTCTTCTTGAACGATTTTTGGGGCACGCCCATGTCCGATTTCAACAGTCATAAGTCGTACAGACCTTTGACTACACTGTCTTTTAGGTAAGTCTTATTTTACTGTACTTTTATTTATTGTATTATTATTGTTACCCATTATGTGCACTTACTACCAAATGGACTGTTGTGAAAACAATACTTTGTTCCTTGTTCAAGGCCTTATTTTCTATCTAATTCGTCCAGTGAACGTGCTCGTGTTAACTATCTTAACTATCTTAACCTCGAATAATTTTATTTTGATTCCAATAACAAGCAATGTCATAATCATACTAAGATTTTTTCCAAGAAACTCAAGAAGCATATAATCTTTGTAGGAAAGCTAATTAAGGGACGAAGTTTCGGCTTATTTTACCATATTTCATCGAATATAATAAAATTGACATTGATAATTCCGTATTTTTAAAAAACATAACAATATATCCGAAATCTGAAAAATATATCAAAATTTATGTAGAGGGTAACATTATTATGTTGGGCCTGTTAAGATTATATACTATTGTAGCAGTTGCTGAATTGCTACAATAATATATAATGTTATTGTTAGTTACAAAAACAACAAACAACAATATATGATATTTGTATAACAATTTGTTGGAGACGGGCATAGCATAGACAGGGTAAACTGTGCTATTTTGACTATTTTTTTTTCTATTTTTTTATCACTTATTGATTACATATTTATAATTAATTATAAACTAAGTCTGATGACAGGCCAGTTTAAAAGCTTTTATTTTTTTGTATATCTATACCCACACTCACAAGTTCATAGAAAGAATATGTGTAACTTAAAAGTCAAAGCAACGTCAAGAACCACCAACTCCTGCGACTCCTCGGATTGTTAAGGGTAAGCCCCCCTTCCACGACAAGGTCATGGCCCACCTAGGGGGGCTCCTATAGAAAGCTACATTATCAGCAACTAACATAGTCTATATTTTATAAAGTTACGCGGATGAAGTCGCGTGCAACAGCTACTAACAAATAAAATAAGTAGGTATATACATAGGTATATATAAAATTGATTAAATATTTCTTTAAAATTGTTTAATTGTTATTTATGTATTATATTCTCGAATATTTCTACAAAACATTTTTCCAGTTATTGTTAGGTTTCCACTTATCCCTGCAAAATGTTCGTGGAAAGTATTGATTACGTTAGATTTCTACTGAAGCTCTTCAAAACGACAAGGTAATGAAATAATTTTAAAACACTTACTCCCCTCTCTTATTACGCTATTGAGAACAAAGCTTTTTAGATCAAAGCTCACTGTTATTACCTTCTAAAATTGTTTTTGGTATGACACTTTTGCAATCAGTAATATAAAAAATATATCTGCAATTTAAAATGATTTAGTTGCAAAGAGGTCTATCGATAGGCTGACATGATTATATTAGATATTAAACAATAAACATATTATTATATTAACAAACGTATACTCGTAAAGGATTGCTAAATTTTTAATGTGATCAAAAGCTTTTATTAACTCGCTTGTCTAAGTTAATTGGGTGGTTATCTATACTTTAAGTAAGTAATAATAAATCCCGATGCACTGATTTTTATTCCCGGGTTCGATTCTCAACTTTAGATATGAATTTTTCAAAATTTTCTAGTCTGGATCTGGAAAGTAGTGGCAGCGCGCTCTCACTGCAGGCATTTTGGCAGCCCGTCTAGCGGCAGTAACCATCCCCTTATAGAATACACGATGCCAGAGCCCATTCACAATTCTATAATTAAAATATATAATTGTGAAGAACTTCAAAATAAATAATTTAACTTTCATGTTATGTAAAATTAGCCAACAAAGAAGTTTCCAGTATATGGCAATCTAGTGGCCATCTACCGGCATTTTACGGTTATAAATTCATAAATATGTTGAAAGTTATGATTATACCTCCATAAAAGTGGGTTCATTACCCATCATAGCTTCTTTTGTCACCTTTTTCACAATATGAAGGATATTTTTTTATGGACACGTTCCCGAACCCTTTGCTATGATCGTTCGAGACAATCTACCGACCCCGCTATATGTCAACTTCACAGCTCATGCAGACTAGTTAGGGTTGTCACTCAGTTTTGTCCGAATACTTAAGTGTCTTATTTGATGCAATTAATCAATGGTTAAAATTAGAGAAAGAAATTATTACAACAATAATTATTAAGAAAATTATTTGAATAAATTTTGATTTTCACATTTCATTCCCAAAATATAATAAAAATTGTTTTTGTTTATCCTCTAGCTATACTAAACTGAAAACAGCCCTTTAAGTTTAATTATCAAATACACGAAACTGTCGCGATAACAGTTTTTTTGTGTGCTTGTATTTCCTTGATGAAAAATAAATAAAATAAATAAATAAACATATTTTAAAAAAGTGGCAACCCTAGAGTAATACATGGTTAGATAACCTCACGCTGGGACAGGACAGCCCACTAATAAATTATGATATCGTGCGACATTTTGCGTTCACCTACAAAGAGTGGGCTTATCTCTAACGCCGAATTCGCACTCTTGTATAATATTTATGGGTGGGGGTCTATTATGCCTCGATGCAACGTTGCATGGGTCGACACTGTTAATAGTGAAGGGATTTCCCTTTTATGTTTGTGTATTAAGCGCATATAAAACGCGATGATAGACAATTTTGGTTTAAAGGTGGCTTGATATCAAAACGACTAAGCTGCAAAACGACCTCCTGGTGGAAGGTCTACATTTTATTTATTTATGTTAAGGTCACCACAGAATGTTAAGATAAGCAACACCACAGGTGCTGCTAGTGTTTGATAAGGTAAGAAAGATTGGAGAGATGAACTTACTTATTCACCAAAACACAACAGCACATATGTTGTTATTTTACGGTAGTCTTCTGTCTTTCTTACAGACCACTCCCTTTATAAGTTAAAAGATAAGAATATTGGGTCTTAAATTCCCTTACTGAAAAAATACTCACTGCCGATGCCGCCAGACTAGTTGACTCATTTTTGACTACGAAACCGTGAAACGCAAAATCTGCCCAAATTTGTAAGTATCGAGTTGTAAGAACTATAACTATGCTGCTAGTTATTAGTCATCATTTTATTGTCTTGAATTGGTGAAATTAAGTTAACTATTTGCTTCAATAAGAAAGTGAAAAAGTTAGATTTTTTTTAATTATTAAAAAAAATATTGATTTTATCTTGCATTTTATCTTTACACATTTTACACATTCAATCTTGCAAAAATAAATAAATAAAATAACAACGAAAGTTTCCATTTTTTAAGTTTATTAAAAATATTTATATCTATATCTATTAAAAATATTGAATTTTCATAATCGGATCTGTATTTCATTTGACGTAGAGTACAAAGAGATCTCGGTTGAAGCTTTCAGTTTATTTGTGGAGCAATCGTATTAGTTTGGAATCGATCCAGCTTTTCAAAATATTGAATATGTTGTACAAAATTTTACCGTATAACCTGTGTTTGTATATTTATTTATTTATTAATGAAAACTCATGTCAGTAATGTATCTTCGTAACGATCTGTACGCAATAATGTTCGGTATTTATTTTGTATATATGTATAGTTATAACGATGTTTTTCATTTAGTGAATTATTACGAAAATACTTGAACTTCTGTTAAAGCACTCTTCGTCGTTATAGCGATGAAATTTATTTTTAAACAAGTGGGCTTCTAAAACATTTAACGAATTTTATACAAACTAATTACAATAGAAGTGGTTTTTGTTACTAATATTATCGATAGTACTAATACCTACTTACTGTATAAATTTTATTCCCTGCCAGTACTGAAACTAATTCTAATAATAACTAAACTCTAATAATAATAACTAATTTTAATGGATACATTAGTTTTATTTTTTTCAAAAATGTTTTCAAAACTGAAAACCTTTTCGTAATTTGTAAAACCCGAGCGATATTGTTTTGAAAATAACAATAAACAATGTACTTAACATTTTAAACGAAAAAATAAATTCCTTTATAGTTAGGTGGAAATGTATAATAATATCCACAAATATATGTTTAATAATACAAACATATATTATATGAAACTTTGCGGATATTATATGCGCAACATATTAATTAATTTAATTAATTAATCTCCCTTTTTCTTATTGTATATCCACTTCCATGCGAACATAATATGTACAATGCGCCTACATGTGTAGTTGACCCACGTGTGGGTAGTTCATAAATAGAAGTGATTTTTAAAAGAAAATTTGTTTGCGTTTAACATTGTGATTAACACCGAATTAGGTCTGTGTTATCAAGATGCCGCGCATTCATCACAGTTGAAGTTTATGGAGTATTAAGTGACAAAGATTAATATCACCCATTTATACGGTCGGTACGGCGGAGGCGGTGGGCTCTTTAATTTGGCCGATGTGGCTGCCAGCCGGGCGTCGCGTCTTACCGTCTATTTATCAGAAACGGTATAACGATGACTAACAGTATATCAACTGAAAACAAACGACACTTTTATTAGAAAAATATCCTTACTTATTAAAAAAACAAAGTCTATCTGTCTGTATGTATGTTCGCGATGATCTCAAAAACTACTGAACGGTTACTGAAAATGGTTTTAAATACAAAATGCGAATTTAAAAATAGATTTTTTAAATAAAATACATAATTAAACTGATTTGATAACACTAGTATTTGTTCAACATACAAAAATAGTCGTTCATCAGGTGAACATAAAAACTCTGTGATAAAGTATGAGTTTAGTAATGCAAAATATGAAATATGAATAAAATTTGTATTTTACTAAATATTTATATAAAATATTTCTAATGCAAATTAAAAATCGATATTTTGGGTTTTGTATTTGTATTTCAAATATATATAATTACTAGTGGCCCGCTCCCGGCTTCGCCCGGGGTGCTTTTTTGCAATCCAGCCGATAAATTACTTTAAACCGCCATCTGTGAGAACCTTATGGAACTCACAGATAAATAATTGCTGTATTGAATAAGTATCAACAGATGGCGCTATGTTAATAATATTATATAATTTAAAAAAAAAAATAAACAAAATGAGATATAAACTATCCTATCTTTTAAGTTGGACCAAATAACAGATACTTATGAAGTTTGATCAAAGTCGGTTCAGTAGTTTCAGAGTTTATCGCGAACATACATCGTGACACGAGATTTATATATATATATAGATGTACCTATTAAGTATATAAAATGATTCACATCTCTGAATATGACATATGAAATTTTATAGATATAGGTAAGTAATATATTACATGTAAGTAATAATAATAAAACGTAAACATTTTTCATTTTTATTTGCCTAAATACTTTTATTTATTTATTTATATTTAAATTACCGCGTGATTTTTATATTGTGTGACAACCTTCAATAGCTCAGTGTAAATAAATTGGATATTTCCAACATTCTGTCTTCTTACTCGTTAATGTTTACAGTTTACTGAAGACAGTAAAGGAATATGTAAAAGGGATGTTAAATAGTTTCTTGTTAATAAATATTAAGATCAATCTCACACATGAGTGTTGTGTGCGCATTGTCAGAAATTCCTACGCTATTTGAACACTATTTCTGTCAACATCTGCGAAATATGTGGGACTGACTTTGTCGTAATTTCTTTATTAAAATTTAATTATATAATTCATTAGTGGGTGGTTATATAAGTGTAATATGTGATTTCCATCGTGCTTATATCAAACCAAGTAGATTTTTTTTTAACGAAAGTACAAAGTTTGCGTTGTGAACCTTTATAACACTTTAATAAAGCGGTTATCACACTTTACAATTTGAAGGATTCCAATTTAGGAAAATGGAAAGTGTAATCGCAGTTAGAACAGACTGGATCCAATTTAGATTTTATCTATTTTCAATTCTATGTCTTCGATTTAGAAATCAATTTAGTGTAGTGTGATCACTGTTCACTACTTAGGTTCCTTCAAATTGTAAAGTGTGATAACCGCTTAACGCTCAATTATAAAACTTAATATATGCAAACATGCACATTTGGTTCGATTTAGGTCTTGCTTGGTTCATATAATATTTAAAAATAAATTTCAAAAACAAAGTAAACTGATAAATAATTTGCAAATATAAACACCCTTGAAACACATAAAGACATTACATTATTGATACTATAATAGTGTATTTTTATACACTTAAATTTATTATAAAAATAGTTTTAGAGTTAAAATATGTTTAAGTGAGTTAGGTTTTACTATTGTAAGATATAAGCTGACACTACTAACAATAATTGTTATAATCAATACTAATAATAAATCTGTAAATGTAGGTATTGTATGTATGTACATATGTATGTATATATGTTCCTCCATAACTCTTGAAAGAATTAACTGATTTTCATGAAACTTGGTAGATAAACATTTAGACGTACAGGACACAGGATAGGCTACTTTTTCTTTTTCAACGCGGACGAAGTCGCGGGCGCCAGCTAGTATTATAATAATTTTGATTAGTATTGCAAAGCCATTTTATTAAATTAAATTAATTAAAAGGTTTTACGTGATAGAAATTATAAATTTAATTAGTCACTAAGTATTTTTCTGTCTGTAAGAAGTCTGACTAATCTCTTTTAGAATATCCTGGAACGTTTCCTTTCTAAGAAACTAGCGTTTTTGCGTCAAAGGACTGTCTTGGGTTTCGTTTGACGACTCCTCGTTAAGATTACTTCACTCTTTTAGACACACACACACACACACACACACATACACTCACATAGACACAGTGAATTTATATGAAGATAATAGAGAAGTAATTTTTATTACATACATATATAAAGTAGGTAAGTATAGAATTATTTTTAAAAGTTCACTGTCTTACCACGACTTGTTATCTAAAGAACACTCACACAGTCTCGACAGTTGAGTTGAGTATTTGCGCACACATATATAAATATAATAACATAGTTTTTCTCGTTAAGAAGTTGCTTTCGCCTTTGATCTTTTTTTAATAAAAGTCGTCGAAACCCGTCACTGTAAACATTGTATAGAATTATTCGTCGAGAACTAACGTCTCAGTAGTTTCGGACGGTCTTCAATTTCGATAAAGTAAATACTTAGAAAGAATCCATTGTTAGTAAAATTATATTTTATTTCTTTTTCTCTTTATCCATTAGTGTTATTATTTTTATAAAAAAATACACCGGGAAAACTATGCTATCCATTTTCTAATAATAAATCAGAGATACTACGGTATTAGTGCCAACATAGTGAAATCTAACAGACAAAATTAAAAAGTCTGTATGTTTTAATAAGAAAATTATTTGAATATGCTTTTAGTTTCAACAGAAGGTCAGTAAAATACCTTTAAATAAAAATATATGTCGATTTAGAATTAATTCTATTTGGGATCCAGTTGTATTGACGTATCAGACAATTTAGGAAAACTTTAATTCCGTTAACCTTTATGTAAATATTGAAGGTAAAGTCTATATATTATATAACTAATTAATCTAAAAAAAATAATTATGAGAATACTTACTTATTTTAAGTAGACTCCCATAGACAAACCTCAGTGACCGTCTGTGGGTTACGGATATGTATACGATATTGTGTTAGATTTTAGAGAATAAAATTTATTTTTGTTTATATTAAAAGTACTATAAACTGTTAGTAAAAATCTTACTAACAGTTTATGTGTTTTATCCAATACTTGTATATTATTTTTTGTATCAATGAGCTAATTTCCAGTCGGATTTTAAAAATTCTTTTTTAAATTTGATAGCCTAATTTATAAAGCAAGTTATAGGGTATTTCACGCTACGACTTTTACGACCCTTAGGTTGAGCAGAAAAGAAAAAAGTTAGAAACAACGCTAAGCGATAACGAAATAGCGGATTCGCGAACTTAGCTTGTGCGTCCGCCCTTAGAGAAAACCGTGTATAATCGAGATAAGTCCAATTTGTTCATGCCTTGTTAATTTAAATTAATCGGCGGTTGAAACCGTGAGCCATGGCTAGTCTTATATAAATTTTAATAATTTTACCGTAATAATTTAACACTGCTTTTCTGGTGATTGATTTTTGTTTAGTCGTTTAAGTATAATAAAAAGAAATATCATTTAAAATACCGTAATAAAACTACAATTGAATTGTAAAAATGGTTGGTGTGTTGACAAATATTGAGTTCCCATTGAAGCGTGAATCAAAGTAGAAAATACACTCAAGTCGACATCACCCCGTATTGCAATGAAAACATTTTAGCGTCAAGCGAAAGGCCGCTTTGTGGGTTTACTGTACAAGAATACACTTCGCAATAAGAACGTTCTTTGGGTGAAATATTTTATTTAGTGGGTCGCCTTTGCTTTCTAAGCAAGCTTGGGATTGCAATAAAAATATTGTATACCTAAGTGCTCTGCGATCCGGCCCTGTAAACGACGGTGGTCTAATTTACAAACTTATGTCACATTTGGTACGTTTAGCTATCAGGAAAATGTATGTGCCCAGCGATGCTTTATTGCTTTAAAAAAGTCACAGGGTCCATTGAAACTAAACTTTTTTTTTTCAAGCATTTTTTTCGTTTTTTAATGGACTTCTTTCTTTACTGTATTACTTCTGGTCCTTCAAACAAAGCAATTATATTTACCTAATCACAAAAGATACTAGCTCATCTGCGTATTATGCCTGCTGTTTTATCTATGTATTGTTTATATTTAATGTTAAACAGTGAACAGTAGTTGAACATTAAAATGTTTGATGAATACAAAATACACTTTCTTGAAATTTTCGTTTAAATTAGCGCTTGATATCTGGTTAAGATTTCAACTACAATCGTATTTTATTTAAGCCCCAAATGAGGTGTCGCTCTTCCTTCACGATTCTACATTTTATGTTATTTTTCTGTATTTATTTATATATCCAATAAATTAAAGGCAGGATTCCAACAATTTAAAGATATGAACCATTTCTTTAAAAATATGCGAGAAATATAGTTATTTGATAATAAATGATATTAATATGTTACCCAGAAAATGCTCGGTGTCTCAAAGATGTCGATTGATTTGTAATTTCCCTCTACCTCTTGTGACTTGTGCTCACAGTTGTAGCTAAACTGGCAACGCCTTTATCCCTTACACCGGGCATATATGTTCCTTGTTTACGTTTTGCTTCGGTTTTATTACGGGAAGGTAAATCCTGTCCCTAATTTATGTAAGATACAACATCTGCTCCCTTAAAATACTAGATATTGTCATTAAATTAGATTATCAAGTTGCTTGTACGCAATACCTTATTTTTGAATGTTACAGAATTAACTTAATTATTAGAACGCTAACTTAGCTGATATTAATACAGACTAAATTTTATTAATAATAATAAAATAAAAATTAGTTTTAAAAAATTATCAATAAATTTTATTCGACCTATTTTTAATATGTCACCCAATCATTCATCCATTTTAGACAGTTTTAAACAGTCTAGCAGCAAAAACCACATTCTTTATCCTATTCCAGGTCTCATCATCGGTGTTGCTTATGTTTATAGGAGACGGTAGCCAACTTCCACCGAAGAGACGGTCCTTACCTTCGCTTTAACATGAAACGAAGAATCAACAATAAAAAAAAAATATGTTGAGACAAAAATACAGTTCCAAGAGGTAAAACGCAACCCTTACAAACGTTAGGGTAAACTATACCAGCATAACTTCTGTTTTACTGTACCCCGACACAATCCTACGGGACCCTTCTGTTCGGTTCATTGACTTTATTACCGCACATAAACGTTACTATATGTTTTTATTTAATATTGAAAAGATCGTATAAAATTGCCATTTCAATTATAATTCACAGTAAAGTTTTACCAGAACATATTTTATGGAGTTGTCAGCAGTAAAACGCGACTTAAAAATATGAGTATACTACGCATTAACTTTTAACATTTTGAGGGTTGTTTTTATATGAATGTATTACAAATCAAAAAGTGTATCTGTCTGTGTATCGGCTTAACCATTGAACCGCTTTTTATTAAAAGTAGTGTGGAAATAGAGGAATCTCTTTTTTTTAAAATGTTCCACGCAAACTAAGTTACAGTCTGATTTTTTTAGTTATTTGTTAACGGTTCTCGTCGCCTTTACACATTTAGGTATTAATTAATATTTTGATACAATATTTTAATTTATATTGTTCAGGAACACAGTAAAGAGATTTGCCTCAATGTTTGTAACGCTTTCACGCCTTAACTATTAAACCGATCATCATAAATTTTTTCATACAATATCAGTGATACAGAAAAAGACTTAGGTAAATGTACCCTTTGTACCCATATAGGGTACATTTACGAGAATCTAAAAAAAAACAACCGCTGTCAAAAGTATATGAGCAATAAATTGTTTTTTTTCTTAAAGTTTATTATTTTTTGTAACATCTAAGAAAAAGGGGAAAATCAACACTAAGGTTCAACTTATAATACGACAGTTTATATAAAGACATTAGTTGAAATTGTTCATATTCTTAGAAATAACTGATTAGATCTGTCATTTCTAAGAATATGAAAATACCCACTTACTAGAGCCTATTTCATTTATGTTACCTTTTCAATAACTATCTATTTTCTTCTGGCGTTGGTACGTGTTTAAAGGTAAAAATAAAACTCATTCAACAAAAACATAAAATAAAAATGCAATGAAATATTTTTTTAAATTTTAAACACGGTTCTACGACTAGTGTTTTTTAATTTATCTAATATATAAATAAAGTCACACCTCCATTTACCTAATATATAAATTGAAATCCTATTATATTTAGATAAGAAAAGTGTTTAAATGTTTTATGTAATTGCAATCTGTTTGTGTACTTTATTAAATAAATAAATGAATAAAATCAACGATTGCTCATGCCACTGTAAGTGATTAAGTACCACTCTACGATTAGTAGAACACGCTCTACGCATGGGGCAAGCGTAGCGTAAGTAATATTGGCTACGAACAGTACTCGTAGACGCGGTTCTACGAACATACACAAGGGCAGGGCAGGATCGAATCTTTTTTCAAATCCTTATCTATCTATATATATAAAAATCTCGTGTCACGATGTATGTTCGCGATAAACTCTGAAACTACTGAACCGACTTTGATCAAACTTCATAAGTATCTGTTATTTGGTCCAACTTAAAAGATAGGATAGTTTATATTACATTTTGTTTATTATTTTTTTTGCAAATTATATAATATTATTAACATAGCGCTATCTGTTGATACCTATTCAATCCAGCAATTATTTATCTGTGAGTTCCAAAAGATTCTAACAGATGGCGATGTAAGGTAATTTTATCAGCTGGATTGAGTAAAAAATTGCACCCGTGCGAAGCCGGGAGCGGGCCACTAGTATTTAAGCATTTTGTTTCGGTCTTCCTGTTTTTGGCCGGTTCTTTTGGAATATTATTGCAAAGGCTTATGTCATCTGTGGACCTCCTTATATTAAAAAATAATATGTAATTCCAATTCTTTAGAAAATATTGTAGAAATTCTCAAATGAAATGGAATTTTATAAACTTAAAAAATATGAAATCTTTCTCTTTTTAATTTTTAAAATCTTAACAGAAATAAAGGGAGTTCAAGTATTTCAGTAGTTTTATTTTTGAATTTGGCCAAAGGCTGCCTGAAATAAAGTTTGCTTCGAAATTCGTTTTGCCCTCACATGGTGTGTAATAAGTGCTTTAAATTTTATTAAAGTGGTTGCAGTAAAAAAGCATTTATTCTCCAATTTCGCAATAAGACCGCGGCCTTAGCCACGTGTCTTTTATGTGAAACTATAAAACAAGGTTTATGAAATCCGTAACCGGAATACGTGCTGGAAACACCGGTCCATATCTGTTCTAAGCTAAGACTACATCGTGTTTAATACTTATCTTAAAAACAATTATATCACACATATTTCATTATGTCCCACTGTTCGTTACAGGTGGTGCTCAGTGTATCCTAAATCAAAACCAAAGTCGATATCACATTATAATAAACGTTTTTTTAGAATTTATTTCAAATCAAAAAGTTAATTAATTAAAAATAAATATTGTTAAGTACACGAAAAAGTTAAATAATTTAAATTGATATAATAATTTTTTTTTAATATACAATACTTTCTACTTCTTAAAGAAGTAATAAAGTAGTTTAAAATTAAAAAAAAAATGTTTTATAAAAAAAAGGTAACATTTTGTATGAAAATTCATAGAAAGAGAATTCATAGATAGAAAGAAGGTATATTTATGTTATATTATAAATATCATAAATAACAGCTAATATGCTGTTGCTACTATATTAGCAACTATTTATACAAATGCTATCCTATGCTATCCTATGTACGTTTTATCCTGTAAACACTTTATCCTAATCACAGTCGTAACTGTCTTACGTTTTTTTATTTATAAAGAGCCGTCTGTGAAAATTTAACTGGTTAGTTCTAATCTTTGAATTCACAAAATAGGACGTTACTCCTATTCACGATTGCGTTCCGCATAGTACTACAGAAATTTATTGCCAAAAATATTATAATTTTCCTGAAAATATTACAACGATATTACCTAAAAACTGGTCGCATTCGCATGTCAATGAGCAATTAGGTTTGTACCGTTTTGAAATTTTCGACGGACCACAGAGCTTAACATGTCTAGAGAGTCTTGATATCTAATGTTAACCAATCATAATATAAGTACATGAAGCCAATATTTTTGACATAAATACGTCTTTCAGAAAACTGATGATAAAAAAAAACGGAGATACATATTGTCATATCTACATCCAAAATTTAATTACACAACTCGATAGCTAAAGGATCATTTTTTTTTGGTATACAAAAACGGTCACCGGATTTCATTCTGGAGATTTCACAATGCTGATCCATCACAATCCAACAAATTTCAAAAAAAAAATGTTCAAAAAAATACTTAGAAGCCCAAATGCTTCTAAGTATCTGAACGCACCAGCGCATGCTGTTAGTATAACTAATATATAAATCTATACATATAAATAAAATTGGAGTGTCTGTTTGTAATATTGAAATAACCGTTTTTTACTACATGCATATGAATATATATACGGTACATACACCAAAATAACATTTTTTACAATTTTTGTCTGTCTGTCTGTTTGTTCCGGCTAATCTCTGAAATGGCTGGACCGATTTTGACGGGACTTTTATTGGCAGGTAGCTGATGTAGCTACGTTTATTTTAGAAAAATTCTTTTATTAGAAAAAATACACCCCGGGCGAAGCCGGGAGCGGGCCGCTAGTAAATAAATAAAGTCATAATTATGTCACTATTATAACAGGTGCCATATCTGTAAACTACACAAGTCTCAAGTATTAGGCACCAAGTGGTACGAACGCTTCCACTGCTATAAAAATAATTACATTATACAGAAATTCGTGATTTGTTGACTTCGCATTTCTTGTTACGATTGTGTACTTAGAAATGTTTATTTACATACACTTAATTTATTGTTATTATTATTGCTACTATAATATTATTTTGTATATCAAAGTAGCTAGATAACATTATTTTGTAGCGGCGCAGAGCACGTTGAGAAGTCATTACCATGTAATAGCCACCTGATAGCAGTAACGACCCAAAAGGTATAAAAACAAATGTACCGTCAGTTAAAAAAAAAACATTAAAAATATTTTAAGAAAAATTACCATCGCTTTAAACTACTCATTATATAATAGAAATTGTTTACATATGTGAAATCAATTTCTAAATTATTTTAAATACGAAGTATTTATAAGTTAAGTTAACTGGTGTATAGAGAATAGTATTGAAACTGTTTCTAAAAAATTTTTTATCCTTGACTTAATATACATACAAAAATTTGCTATAATAAATGACTAGCAATAACACATAGTACATAATAGTTACATAATAGCTAAAAGCTACGTGGCCCTAGACCTACCCCATTTTGGAATGGCTGAAATTTCAAGTAAAAATTCTGTTTTATATACTTACTAGCTGGTGCCCACGACTTCGTCCGCGTTGAAAAATATTAAGTAGACTATCCTGTCCCGTACGTCCAAATGTTTATCTACCATGTTTCATGAAAATCAGTTAATTCGTTTCAGAGTTATGGAGGAACATACATACATACATACGGAAAAAAATTCTAAAAATCGTCAATTTAGTTTCAGTATCATGTATAGAGCCTATAAACACGATATCTCTGAAAACAAAGTAACTTACTCCATGACCGACCCTTACAGATTTATTATTAGTATTGATAACCGTATGGGTATTGGCTAGTTTGGGTAGGCGGCCGATTCTCAGATATCGTATGGTAAAGATACAAAAAAAATCGTATCTACTTATCCTCAATTGGAATGGCTGATTTTTATATATCTTATATATGTATATAAAAATCTCGTGTCACGATGTATGTTCGCGATAAACTCTGAAACTACTGAACCGACTTTGATCAAACTTCATAAGTATCTGTTATTTGGTCCAACTTAAAAGATATGATAGTTTATATCTCATTTTTTTATAATTTTTTTGCAAATTATATAATATTATTAACATAGCGCCATCTGTTGATACCTATTCAATCCAGCAATTATTTATCTGTGAGTTCCAAAAGATTCTAACAGATGGCGATGTAAGGTAATTTTATCAGCTGGATTGAGTAAAAAATTGCACCCGTGCGAAGCCGGGAGCGGGCTACTAGTAAATTATAAAAAAATTAAGCATTTTGTTTCGGTCCTCCTGTTTCTGGCCGGTTCTTTTGGAATATTATTGCAAAGGCTTATGTCAGATGATGTCAGCCATGTCTAATGAAATTATTGAAATATCGTTAGAACAACAAGCGTAGAATAGAATACATACTTTACAGGAGTGTAATTATTAAAAATCAGTAGTTTATATCCGAGAAGTCAAACATATGAATGTAAATTTTTTACTATGAATATTTTATGGGGGTCATTACCGTAACTGAGGGACTAAGGGGTTCATTAAAATAATAACAAGTGTCCTTAACTATTCAAAACGTATGACAACTTTTCATTAATGGTGATGGAGAAACTAGAAAGATCGATATTATTTTACTTTAAAATTATTACATTATTTATACTCATACTTGAAAATTACTTTATAATGATGCTATTTATTAAAATTAAATAACGTAGCTGATTTTATATCAGTGATTTGCGTTTTGTTTTTGACAAATAAACAGACATCATTGATTACTGAGCCACCTTATTAGCAGGACTGGGTCTTGTTCGACATTTTCCTGCTCCTAAAGACGAGGAAAATTGAATAGAAGATATTTCAAGACCACAGACAAGATAAAGGCCGAATCTTTTAAAAATATTCAAGTCTAAAATGTGTGTTGCCAAACTATATTGCAAGAAAATGGGGAAAGATGTTGGCAAAAGTATTTCGGAGGGTTCAAAGTTGTTGTTCCGAGAACAATATTGAAGAATAAAAAAATATTTTCGGACATTATTTTGATTAATAGTGTACATCATATGTGTTACGGTGAATTTAGGAATGAGCGTTTTTTCTGCAATAAAACTGATCAAATTTGTCAGTTGCGGGGTCAAATGAGGAATGAGATCCGTTAGATGAATTAGCAGTGGGCAGAGCACATACGGACAGCGAGTCGAAAGCCGGAAGGTTCTAGAGTGGAGGCCACGGACCGGCAAGCGCAGCGTAGGACTTCCACCCACAACAGACGATCTAATAACGGCCGCGGGTCCACGGTGGATTACAGGCTGTTTTTGATCGGTGTTATTGGAAAATTACGTGGGAGGCCTATATCCTGCACCTACTTGAATTGTCGATAAACTGACGGTTTTCCCATTTTTTTGTTATCCGCAATTTCACGTATATACTCGTCTTAAAGTTTAATGTGTTATTAACATTGAATTGACAGTGTGCTAGTAGCACCTGATTTATATAGGTTGCTCACCTTTATGAATACAAGGTAAAATAGCCCAACCTGTTATTCAGAGTCATGTATCGCCTCACTAAGTCCTTAGAAGGGTAATTCTCGTTGTAGAACCCATCTATTATTATCATTCACAAGCAAATCGTGCCGAGGTCGTGTTGTCGTCGTTCTGCGTCGTCCCCTTTCTTTTCACGCACTAAATTAATGGTAGAACTCACGCGAACGCTTTTTTATTTAAATTATGTGCCACAAACCATGTGGTCTTAGCGATTATTATCTATATATATAAAAATCTCGTGTCACTATGTATGTTCGCGATAAACTCTGAAACTACTGAACTGACTTTGATCAAACTTCATAAGTATTATATCTGTTATTTGGTCCAACTTAAAAGATAGGATAGTTTTTATCTCATTTTGTTTATTTTTTTTTAATTATATAATATTATTAACATAGCGCCATCTGTTGATACTTATTCAATACAGCAATTATTTATCTGTGAGTTCCATAAGGTTCTCACAGATGGCGGTTTAAAGTAATCTATCGGCTGGATTGCAAAAAAGCACCCCGGGCGAAGCTGGGAGCGGGCCACTAGTGGTAATATAAATTTTTCACTTTACTCTTACATTTTGGATCATTAAATGAGTAAGGACGCCTATGTCCAGCAGTGGACGCCCTGCGGCTGAGATGACGATGATGATGAAAGGAGCATATCTATAATTTATGACGGAATGTCTAATGCAAATTTATTTTATGGATCATCGTATCCATATTGCATAGGTAATATTTATCAGGAACGAAAAGATATAAACAATTATTACTAATTCATAGAATATACAACAGAGCACTCACTATTACAATAACCACCTTCTCAGGAGAGCACATTAGAAATATTGCATGCGTGTGCGCTGACGTTTCGATGAGTTACAAGTTATGCCAAACTCATTCACCTACATAAATATCCATCACTCTATCCTATCCTGTATCCCATCAAGGTTGGCAGGCGCACTTGTATCCCCTCTTGGTATAACTACCATCAAAAAGACTGAGAGCCTTCCTGACAACATTAAAAAAATGCGCTATGGTTAACATAATGATTATTATTTAAACTTAAGTAACTTATAATCGCTGTAAGTTCACAACTTGAGCGTGATTCTTCAAACGAGCTGATTTTGTCATGCTTGCTTTTCCTTGATTTAATGTCGTGTGCCATTCTGTGACAGTCACAGAAATAATTTTGATGAAATATTCCTTTTGATATTTCAAATATGCCTCCGCATTTACATCATGGGAACCTAACGTACCTATAGGAAATAACTATACAAAACTTGCTCAAATTTTCCATGAAATCTTTCACTTTATTAAAGCCCTTTGCATTGTAAGTATATTGATTGTATTTGGCCTATATTTCCAAAAATAACTGTACACTATCGTAACGTTTACTAATTATATAATTACGACAAAACTTTCGATTTGTTACGTATACTTTTCTTTTGTAAATGGCTTAGCTGTTTAGCTACCAAATCTAACAAAACATGCAATTATGGAAGCTAGTTATCTGTTTAGGCTAGGTAAATATTTCTCAAGAGTTACTTTTATTAAAAATATATTTCTAAGAAAGAAATATAATAACTCCATTATGGATATACCATGACCCTACCTTCAATTTGAGGTCAAATGGCGGTGAGATTTAAAAAAAAAAAATTAAGAGCAAGAAGTGAGGACGATAAAAATCACAAAAACATAAAACAGACTCGAATCGTCTTCTGAGCTACGTGTTTTTTCATATAGATAAGAGAACTTTTGCCTTAGCTATTTAGATTTGCAGTGAGGCCTTAAGTTTTCTGTGAGTATCGCCAGCGTATCCACGTGGTATCCACGTGGTATCCACGTGGTATCCACCAGTAGCCGTGCATATTAGAGGCGACTAGGCCTTGTTTGACAGACTAACTAATGCAACGAAAAAGTAGGAGGCCAACGACACTATTTTGGAATTTTGGTGATCCAGACGATAAGGCGATAGTATATAGCCCACCTTTCGGCGCAGATACGACTGCTAGGGTTAAAACTATAGGTATAGGCTCATAGTTAAGTACTTGATTACCTAAACAACGCCAGCCATTTACTATGGTAAGCGTACCGTTTAAGAACTTTATAAAGATTGTAAAATTATTAAATGAAATTAAACATTACACTGAAATCGCTTAGCAATATAACGTCATAATTATCACACTATTATTGTCTATAAATTTTTGCCTACAATATCATCACCCTTTAAGTTCAAAGAGCTTTCTAAAAGCCCGAAACGGTCCAAATTCTCCATTCAGTGGTCCCGAGATTTCGTAATAAATGGCCCAAGTTGGGTAAGTTGGGTAACCGGTTTCTATTCTCACAATAAAGCCTTTGTTTCCAATTTTCCTGTTAAAGTAAATTCGATGCTATAACCGCTAAACGCAAGGTTCATTTTTAACTTTATTTAATTTTCATATAATTCAGTACAATATCTAATTTATTGAGAAGTTTTATGATGAAATTTGAACTAATTTCACCTTTTTTGTCTCTATTAGGTATAAATTACCACAAATTATTTTGTAAAGATTTTTTAAGAGGATTAAATTCATCGATTTAAAGAGAAAATTAATATTTTTAATATTTATTATTACTGTTATTTTATTAACATTTATTTCTTAATACCTAACTAGTTATTGCTGTTATTTTTATAATTTTCGTTTATTCATTTGTTAATTTATTTACATAATTAAAAAATACAAGAATAAATATTTAAATGCAGAATAAGTTCCGTTGTAAATAGCTTTAATTACAAATAAATCTTATTTTGTTAA
Source organism: Synanthedon andrenaeformis (assembly GCA_936446665.2). Lineage (NCBI taxonomy): Eukaryota > Metazoa > Arthropoda > Insecta > Lepidoptera > Sesiidae > Synanthedon > Synanthedon andrenaeformis. The sequence goes on along the minus strand of OW387781.2, from coordinate 1,036,254 downwards.
ATTCATTGTTGATTTTTCATTAAAATCATTAGTTAATAAAGGCATTCAGGTTGTATGATAATAACGCTGTCTTATTACAAAATCCTGTGTCCTGACTGATTTTATCAACGTCTTATCAATTCAGCTTTCTAGACTTAGTAACATGATTATGAAGTCTGAATTTGGATCATGAGTTTATTTTATAACGTAACCATCCGTCTTAGCGGACACTTAAGTTACACTTAAGATTCTAAAGTCGATTTTTGAAATTTCAACTCAGTGCGAAGCCAAGGACAGGTCGCTAGTAAACAATAAAATTAAAATACGTACCATACTTCATCCAATGCTACAGTGTTTAAATATGTGACTTATTTCTTAATTTTTCATCCTCCATATGTGGGTAGGCTACTACGCCGGCCTATCTCATAATCCCCAAAGGCTTTGCAATTTAATTTATAATCGCCTCTCTTACTTTACCCACTCCTGAAGTATATCCTACACGAAATGAGCCTGATATATCGTTCTACAGTGATATATCGTCGAAACAGTAAGTGGAGACGTGGAAATTTTTAACATTTGGTTTTTATGACGATAAATGGTCTTCCAATTCAGTTAAATAATATTTTAACTTTAAATTTATTTTAAAAGTTTCCAATTTTATTTTGAATTTGCCTAAATTTGCCCAATTTTAAAATATAATATCCATCAGTTTTGGGTCCGAACCCCATTAAGGTTCATTAAGACAATTTATGTAGTTATTATTTTTAAGAACAGTTCAAATTTCTTTTGAATAACGTTTTAGGGTTTGAATAAGTTTTTGTTCGGAACATAAAAATGAATGGAAATATTAATCTCATAATAAGCTTTACAGAATATAGAGCGAAGAAAACACTTTGCTGTATTATTATGCCAAGTCGAATTAATGCAAGCCTGCGTCTAAACAGCCGTAGGCGGTTGGGGTTCGCCTAAATGGATTATAACGCCCAAACATTTTAAGTCTGCAATTAAATAAGGCCGACAATCTTACTTTGGGTGTCATCTGTGATGAATGTTTAAAGAACCGGTCAAAGGGTTAAATTGTACGTTCTTAATAAATGGATAGAGAAATGGGGTAACTAATGAATGCCCCGGTATGAAACGCTTTGACAAACTATATTGGAATGAGGTATTTTTTTGTATATTATAATCCTGTAAATTTAAAGATTAGCTGTCTTACTTATAAAAATCAACTAATCATCTTCTTAGCATCGTATTAACTAATCACTACTTATCTTCTTAAGTAGTGTTTGACAGTTCATTAAGACATTGCTAAGCAACAAATTAAAGTTAAGCAACATTTATAAGTAAAAAATTTTCTTAAGTGGTTCCTAAGTATTACTTAAAATTTAAGTAACGTTTATAGGTAAGGCTGAAAGAAATTTGAGGTTAAAGTTAAATATTTATACTAGAAACAGCGCTAAACCGTTTCTTCAACATGGAAAAGGGAAGACATGGTCTTTTGATTGGACCAGGCCCTGAAAATTGTCTCTGACTGGGGTGGCGCTAACTTGGTCAGATTCAATGAATCGAAAACTCAAGCGTGTCTTTTTTTGACGTAACGGAGTCTATTTGTCCGAAACCCCTTCGGCAGCATCTGACTTGACTCAATAAAAAATAAAACATAACATATTTAAAAGATATTGAAAGAAAGAATATGAATTTCTCGCGGGTAACTGGTCCTACGTATGCGGAGAGTTGATGTTCACTCTTGTTCCGCGTATGTAACGTAAATTGGCAACACACTCTGTTATGATTTTCAAAAAGTGCACTACCTAGTACTTCAACTAGTACATCTGAAATATGCTTTCTGGTTCTAATAACGAGTTTGAGGATGATTTATTATTTTTAAATGAATATTTCACCGCCGCAAAAACAAAAAAAAAAGAGAATATATTGACATAAATAAGCAAAGTGAAATAAATAAATAATAATCTCCCAACATTCATTCGTGCCTTACGCGCATTAACCGTAAGCTCTAGAAACACATTGTGAGATAGCGTATAGATGGATCATCTGTCCATAATTATAGAAAAAAAAATATTATGAAAAAATTTCTACGCGCCAAAAAGTGCTAGATGAATAACTCTTATCCTGTATGTATACTACAAGGTTGATTTCATTAGCTTATACGCTCCAATCAATGTAATAATTCAATCAATAACATACATTTAATCAAGAATCCAAGATCCTATAGTAAAATTTCATCTGTACATTACAGAATTGTTTAAAAAAATCTGTTCTCTTGTTTCTAGCGATATTTGTTCACTGCGAAACAAATAATAACTATAAATTTACGCCTTCCAGTTCGTTGGAATTATTTGTGACTATAATTACTCAAAAGTTTAGCAAAGTTAATCAGTGAATGTCGTCACACTTTATATTCATAACACATTAAAATATTCAATCCCGTCAGCTTACAACTTCTCAAAGTGTAAACACACGCGCTATAATTATGTAAATAACATGTATGTAGTTTGGGAACTGTTGTTTTGTAAATACGAAACTAGAGGGAGTTCACTGTGGTTCGCAAATACTCCTACATACATCGCTGTGGCAGCTCCTCTCTTGTATATTGTATATGTTTTAATGTTATTTTGTAAGGCACATTATTTTTCACCACATCATTAGATATATAGTTAGTTTTCTCATTTTAACTATTAGCAAAAAATCGGTAGGTATTTATGGAAGATTTTTTTTAAATAGCCTTAAAGCCACTTTTTTTTGTGCAAACAAATGAAAATGAATAACGTATTTCTTATTGTTTGCAAATCTCAATAGCCGGAAGGAAAACGTAGAGTGGTAGGAAATCTAGCTGGAGTTAGATCGAAATACTTAGATACTAAGTTCTTTGCTTGGTTTCAACATTACTACAAATAGGTCTCATTATAGTGAAAAGCAACGTTCTTTACAATTTCTCGGTCTATCGCTAAGTATAACAAAACAGTACAATTTTCTTTTGTATAGCTAAAGCTTTTATTCTTCTTCGACTTCTAAAATCGTATTCTGCAAGATTTATTTATTTGGTTAATGGGCATCCTTGGCTAATCACCCACTGTATTGTTTTGGAGGTAAAAGTCATATTTCAAGTCTACCAATTAATCGAAGAAAATTAAGCAAAATTTCTCTTATTGGAGTTATAAAACTCCGACGTGTGTTTCAGAAATGTGCATAAGGTCATATAAAATTTGAATGATAAGAGAATAGAGAATAGAATAAGAGAGAGAATTTTGTTGATTGAAAATAGACCCTTTCTTAATATACATATATAAATCCGGAGATTTTAGATCGACAGGCAGTATTATAATCAAGTTGATAACGTTCTTCATAAGAACCTTTCTTGAACTTAAATGAACTTTTAAAAAAATAGTCGAATTTTTCAAGCCGTTCTCGAGTTTTCCGCTTAGCAATATATTTAACGGTTTATTCTTCTTTAAATAGTAAAAAATAAAGTCGCTTCCCGCCTTCTGTATGCTTAGATCTTTTAAACTACACAACAGATTTTAATGCGGTTTTCGCTAACGGAAAGAGCGTTAAACGAGGAAGATCTCTATATAAAATTAAACTCGGACGAAGTCGCGGGCTTATTATTAGATATGGGTTTGCTCTTGGTCAACAACCAACTGTGTAGCAAGGATGAGGCCTATGATGGAGCGAGCTCACCCAGAAGATGCCTATTCACTCGAACTTTGAAAAGATTTGGGTTATATGAGCTCGGAAACACAGTCACCGGCTTGGAGTTCCAAACCTTGGCAGTTTTACAGATATATTTATATATACATTTATATAGGTTAATAACACGATAGAATAATATAAAGTGATATCACAATTTGAAACAATTACGTGAACCCTTCGTCAAGTCATGTGCAATAAAATAATGATTGCAGTGCATTCATGAGAAGCACATTCTTAATTAGTGCTTCAAAAGTTTTCGCCGGTGAGCCGACAAAAGGATATTTCTCAAACGGATAGTTGCATTTTCAAACCGTCATATTAATTTTCTGGTTGAGGGGAGACGTTCTCTATGAAATATGAACTCTTCTCGCCTGAAATATAACGCAGTCATTTCGATGTGTTATTTATTCAGCTTATGTTTCATATTCGTTATCTCTGTTCTCGCGCTGAAATGTAATTACTCTTTAGTAAGTGTATTTTTCTATTTAAAACTACAGTTAGTTTTAAATAGAATTTTTAGTCCCGCGACTCCGTATAGTATCCGGCATTAAATGTTACGGGAAGTTTGCTACATTACATCAGTGAAAACCGCATTCAAATCGGTTAATGTGCACAAACGCACAGACAAATGTTTTGCGCGCCATCTATCGGTATATTCAGATTTGTTATCTCATGGGTTGGCATATTTTTTTATCTAATTTATGTCAATCGACAACTTATCTGTGACAAATTAATCTGATTTATTTTTAATGCCATATAAGTACAATTAAAAATTAAATCGTCCAAATAGCAAATGTGAGTTTAAAAAAATATTTATTGAAAATCTTAAGTTTTATGGTTAAATATGTTTATCCTTTGTGCACATAAACTAAGTTATCTGTATGAAATATTAAATAGCATCCGGAGATTGCTTCAGAGAACGCATCTGCATATTAAAGGAACGTCTATTTTAAAAGAGACACTGAGGTGGCACGATAGAACGAGTTTTAAAATATGTATGGATAAAAATGGCCTCGGTGTAGGACCGAGCAATTTGCGTATCTTTGTAAAATGTCTGCTTCCAGACTTTGAACATAATGGTTTTGGCTAATAAAGTTATTTTTAAAATTAGTGCTGTCCAGTTCTATTTGTTGACGGGATAAGATTTAAAATTAATCGCTTTGGGCAATAGGAACATTAATAAGATAAAAATGTATGCTAGTTTCGGTCGAAATTAGACTAAAAACTTTTTGAAAGCGAGAAAAACATGTTGCAAATAGTTTTTTATTTTATAACAGTTAACCTCGTCAATAAAATACGACAAAACAATGATTTTTGTTTTGTTTTTTTTTTAGCACTCTTACACACATTAAATTTTATTTTTATATCAATCCATGTTAAATTAACTCAGCAGATTTAAATGGTAAATTAATATTCTGCTTAATTAATATTAATTAATATTCTCTTCATCAACTACAAGTAAAGTGTTGACTAGTTACTTTTCAAGTAACGCTAATTGGCGAGTAAATGTTACGAGTATCTTGTTTCAATTTCATTGAAATGACCCATGAGTAGGCTAAGCGTATGCTGGCGTGCAGGCGGCACAGGTACATTCGACGCAGAGACGCAGCTACACATTATCTGCGAGGCAGGTAATGCAGACACAGCACCCTGCGTATGCTGCCGCCTAGTGTGCTTTTTGTCTGTCAATTGAATTTTGAACGTGATCTGTAGTGTATCTTAATAAACGAACATTTGATTGTTATGTGAATTTTCTATATATGATTTTTTTTTAATCGGTCTAGTAGTTTCGAAGCATATGCAATGCAAACAAACAATTAAATCTTTCCTCTTTATAATATTAGTATAGAATATAGATGCAATTAATGTCACATTGTTAATTCAAAATCACTTAAAATAATAAAAATATATACTTTATCATCATTAAAGTTCGTTTCTTTTGCAATCTTAGCCCACATTTCTTTAAAAGTTTTTTTTCGAATATTCAGGGGCCAGGGTCATATAAACAGGGCTCACTTCTCACCAGTTCAATTAATTTTTCCATTTTCTTAATAAAAATAATAAACAAATAAACAAAGCTGCGTCGCATGCGTGCAAAATCTGTACATTGATTACAACTCAATGCAGACACAGAAACTGTGTCGCACAGGCCCTCGCCTGCGCGACATTCGCCTGTCGAGCAGCATACGCAACTTCATACATGTCCATACAATACAAAATTGGTGTGGACTGTGCCGCACAGATCTGCGTCGCAAAGAAATGTCTGCACGCCAGCATACGCTTAGCCTAATGCTACTCGAAGATGGTGAAACTCGTACTCTTTCTTACCTTACCGGTGACATTAAACGGCGGTTAGCCTACTTGACACTACTGAGATGGTGTAGTATTTTAAGTAAAAATTTGTCTCACATTGCCTGTTTCAAGCTGTTTTTGATAATACTCATCATACGTATATACCTCTAAATTATAAGTAGTTGTTATTTCCCTATCGTAGTATCCTATCAACATTAACTTGGTAGAGGTTCAGGACTTGCGCATATCAGCTCCAAATTCCTTATATTTATCTTACTAATGGATACTAGATTAAGTGGAACGTCAGCCTACCTGTCGAATTTATATTTAAAAAAGTAGGTACGTATTAACTATCGGCGACGTATCGCCCCACATGTAGAGAGAAGATAGTATCAAAATTTACGAACCGTGGCACGAACACGAATAAAACATCGCTGCGTGATAAACTAGGCACATTTTCTACGGTAACGAGTCAAACATTCGTCACGAAGCCTTCACTAACTTTTCATCCGGAGCCCTTAGCGCAGTTACATGAATGCCATGGCTGGTGTAATCTCCACCTTTGCCGAAAATACACATGCGGTAATATTGAAAATTCGTTTCATCTGTCGTCTACAAAAAGCTTCGCGGTGGTCACGTTTCGATCGTCTATTGCGAATAATAATATGGAACACATCGCTTTTGGTACTAAAGTAATTGGACCGATTACATATTGGGCCATTCCTATTGCGATGTTTTCTCTCTCTCCATGTGCCTCTTCAGTCCTGAAGGATAGCCGTCAACTTCCTGAACCGGTCCCTGTCAAGAGCCAACTGAAATAGTCACATACACATACAGTTAATACACACAGTCACTTTAATATTTAATGAATTTATTTTTTCTATTCAGGGCGTTATAAAAGGCGTGTATTTTCCATTTGAATAATGGATAATCAGAAAATATTAACAAAAGAGCACAGTTAAACAGCGTATGTGTTCTTTTTTATATGTAAGAGATACTACACCCTATCACACTATTCTCCCGTTATTCCTTATCCATTGATTGCTATTTTTTATCAAAACTGGCTGCACATTTGCAACAACAGAGAGTGTTCATGGACAACAGTAAGTAACCACTTACCGTCAAGTATACCGTAAACTTGCCTTGTAAATGTTGAATTCCCAAATTTTTAATTTTAGAAATATATTTTCTGGAATGTTGAATGACCACAATATAGTCGTTTTTTTAAAATTTGAAATCTAACTTAGCATTTGTAAATATTTTACTAATTACTTTTGCAAAACATTTATCATCCCCAGTAATCCATGCTCAATTTCTTTTTAGCTAAGAGTGAATAAATACTTACTTAAGACGAACTTAGTAGATTTGTTCACGTACAAGTCTCAGACGAAAACTATGCCGAAACTTGACGAAACTACTAATGCAACTTAATTAAAAAGTCTATTAGATCTGTATTAGATCTTGTATCTAGTTTCCAGTTTCAAACTTTGTATATTTGAAAATGTAACGAATTATAAATAATCAGCAGGTAATCCCACTAATCACATGATCATAATTAAAATATATATTTTAAAATACTTTAATTAATACAACTTGTATTGTGATAACTATAAGTTGTGTGTAGTTATTTTCAATTTATTTATATAGTGCTTTATTTAAAACTTTTTAAATCTTTATAAAATCTTGTGGGCAAAATGTAACAAAAGCAAATATAGATGACTACGTTAGAGGTTGCTAGTGCGCTGCCTATTATAAAAGATTATGAGGGGATATGGAACATGGCATCCCTTAATCACTCACTGAAACAAATCAGCAGACGCTCTGTTATCAGCAGACATTTTTTTTTTATTCATAAGGTACACAAAACAGGACACTGACATTAAATACATTGAATAGATATAATTACATGGAAGTGAACTAGACAGAGGCCCAAAACATGTGTACACAGCATGTCCAAACAAAACAGTGTTACAGAATAAAACAAAGGAAGAAAACAGACGCACTTTCATCCAAAAGCAAGCTTAGCCACATTCTAAAGGAAGTCAATTTGAGATGAAAGCACGCCCACACAAAACCACAATAAAACAAGTATTATAATACATTAATATATAAGTGCAATAAAATATTTCTAAAAGGAATACATAATACATTTCTAAAAGGAATGGTTTACAGCAGCCAAACAAGCTGCTCAGTTTACGACTGCGCAACGCCTTAAGAATCCTTGCCACTGCTGAAGTCTTAAATAATCGTTTATAATGTGATATTTTTTCAATACACGAAAAGATGTAATAGTCCCATGGTCAAAATCTAAATTTTTACGCATAAAGTAACGCCACAAGATTGGGATAATGTGAAAGCACCGTCGTCGTTTAAGACAAAGCCTGGATGACTGTAAAATATTTGAGACATCATTTGAGAAGGATTTAGTCGTTAACTAAACTACTGCAATGTTCATTGTTCAAATGGCAGTTTCGTGCAATTTTGCGGGCCGTTTGCGGCCTTTTCAAAAGCCGGAACGAGAAATATTCTCACAAGTTTTCGGGACAATATTTTTGTTAATTACAGTTTACTTTGTGTTCACGCAGCTTTGAAAGGGAGCACATTTTCAAAAGAGATTTATGCATGTTCATACTATGACACTAATCTAGAACTTTTGTACTCCATATTCTATAGTGACTACTTTTTTATGTAAAAATCGGCAGGCAGGGTGACGGTTCATTTGTGGGTAGGCAGTTAACGTCGCCTATTAACACAAATAACCTCATAGTGGCTTGAAGTATGCTAGCGACTTTAGCAGGATGAAAGATAAGTGATTATCAGGGGTTGGGGAATTGGGTTTTTACACTTTGCGTAAAATTACATAAGAAATTAGTTATTGGTTTAGTGGTTAAAATAATTCACTGACTCAAGCGACCCAGTTCAGGTTACTTAGACAGTCAACAATAGAAAAATCAACTCTACAAAGTTCGTTTTAGCCTGAGCTATGCTATCTGAGCTTCCAGTCAATGTACGAGCTTAATGTTTTTCTGAAGATAACATCATCACGAGCTTTTAAATCGTCTCATATAAGATTTCGATAATTCTGTTGACACAAATGTCCTCAAAATAATTAGGAAAGATTCAGTTTTCAAGTTGTAAGCAAAATAAGAATTAATTTAAAAATGAGCGTCATGGTAGTTTAACTACACTTCTGTCAAGTGTATTTTCTTTTAATTTTTGCAATAAATTTCATATGATAATCCTAGCTAATATTTAGTTTGTTTGCTTGTCTGTATAGCTTTCACGCCGTAAGTAATTACTCAACCGATCATTATGAAATTTTGAATACACGTGTCAGAGATGATAATCCTTTTATCTGACCAAAATATACTAAAGATTGAATGAATATAACACCTAAGAAAAAAGTGCGGACGAAATCACAGACAAAAGTTAGTAAAAATTAATTTCAGTTCAAACTCGACAACTACATTCTCCATATACACATACAATATATTACAAAATATGCGTTAAAAAAACATTAAAACTAGGTCATTATTTAATAACCCTAAAAGAATCGAAAAGATCAATTTCACATCATAATTACTTTGTTATTATTAGTTAGTAAGCTTGGTAAATTTGATAATAAGTAAATTGACACAATTATTTATATATAATCTATTTTAAAAGGCGCTAATTACGATAAACTTCCTTTAATTGGTTGAAATAGGGGAATTTTTTAAAGTATTCTCCCTTTGTGGGGGCTGGTGGGAGCTAGGGTTGCCACTCGTGCGAGGAGAAATACTGCAATGAAATGTCTAGAAGCATTTTTACGGGTTTGCACCTACATATACAAGATACGAAATACGGATTGCAGGCATTTCGTTCCGCGAATGTTTTTATTTCCCACTATCTACATAGTGGGAAATAAAAAAGATTTTCGTCCATTAGACTTATTAAAAGCACTATACATTCTGTCTTATTAGGCGTAAGATTGTTTTAAAAGTATTATTTTTAAAAAAGTAATAAAATCAATGCTAAATTCTCTCATTTTGAATTAAAAAATTTTATACTAAATTTCGTCAAATATATATCATATTTTTTTATAAAACAAGGATAAAACATTTTAGGCACAATAAAATGTAATTATTTTAAAAAAGGGTAGTCACGTATTTTAAATTTTTAAAATACGTCTTTTTTTTATTATTTTTAATTTTTTAAATTTATATTAGGCGTTTTATATTAGACGTGGTAATTAAAGTTACAAAATATATACTGTAAGTTAAGTAGGAAGGCGTTCAAATGCCTCTCTATATTAAACTTCTTACTTTCAAAACGTCGTCTCGTACACATAAATCAAAATCGATCAAAAGATTTTTTCTTCGAGTATTAGAAAAATCAATATATAAAAAACTGAAAATATATGAACATTTCTAATAATATATGAAAAATCGTTGTTCAACGAGTATTTGTTAAAGCCCTAAGTTAATAATGATCAGAACAGATATTTGAATCTGTTTCCTTAGTCTATTTATAAAATTCTCTATATTTTTGTGAAAAACTGCATCTAAATCCGTTGCATAGTTTAAACGTAATAAAGCGGAAAACTAAACAGCTAAAATAGTTGGTTACAGTATCAAAATGTTTCATTATTTACTTACATATATAATTTAGCTCAGTTAAATACGTCATTAAACATTTAACTTTTGAAATATAATGAAAATGTGGGCAAATATATGGGGACATTACGTAATTTTCAGTTAGACCCAACCCTTAGTTTGTTTAAAAGCAGAATGCTTGAGTATTTTCAAGATTTTCACGCCCGACCGACTCACAATGAAGACCTGGAAACCCAATTCCACCACTTATTCACAAACGTGTCATTTATACTCGACGTTGTGACAGCGGGACGAGCTTGATATTCGTATATTTTTGTTAAAACACTTTTTTAAAGCACTTTTTTTTAATTTTTAAGTGAAATTTTATTAAACTAACAAAAACAAATATTATATACAATTTATACATAAATATATATGTCGGCGTGTGTGGGAGCATTGCCGACATAAGATTTTTCTGGTGAAGGGTTCACGGCGTAGATCTCAGGCAAACTTCAATACATTCTCTGCCCATACGATTCCGTTCACTACACTGACCTGAGGGCCTAGTGCGAGTTTTGCTCGATCAAACGCGACGAACAAGTAAATGTCAATTTGTATAGGAATGAAGCAGCGCCACCTGGTGGCTCACATGTAGGTCTGCTTCATTCCCATACAAATTGACATTTACGTGTTCGTCGCGTTTGATCGAGTAAAACTCGCACTAGGCCCTCTGTAATATATACCACTGGACAGGCTGCTGTCAAATTATTTTTATGCCTATTTGGAAAACGCCATTTTGGCGCTGTAGGCTATGGAGCGAAAGTATCCGGAACTAAAATTAGTCATGCAATAATTAAAATTGTCCATGGAACATTTACAGAATACACATTTTACTCGCCTCTCATGTTTCAAAACTCAAGCGGACACAAATAAACGTAAACACTCGCTAAGGCCATCAACAAATAGAATAAAACAGACACTATTATACATACCTATCTATGGAATAAAAATACGCAATCGTCAAAATTAGTTCTCCGTACTTTCGTACGGCGGCGTTTCAAAATGGTACACGAAATTAGCTGTCATTTGTATGGGACAGCCTGTTCAGTGGTTTTATTACAGGTCTGTGGTTCACTATCAGTCTCTCGTTCGTGACGTCACGGCGCGGCGTTCACTCAATCCCGTCGCAAAGAATCAATTGAGTAACTAATTATTATAAAGCTATCGAAATCGACGACATATACTTAAAACAAATAGATGACCGTCATTATTCCTAAACTAAAACGTAATTTTATTGACAAATCAATAACATTATTCACAATTTTGAGCGTCGTCGTCCGATCCATCAGACGGAGCAGTCGGACCACGCGGTCTCAGGGCACAATTTGTGTATATCTTTCGGCTACCAAAGTGCAGACGTAAGTTCGAATCCCAGGTCTAGCTGTTTGATTTCACGTCTTAATCAGAAATAATTATCACCTACTCTAAAAAACAACTTGAGGATACCTCCTAAAAAGTATAGAAATATCATAAAATAGGGGCATAATACACTGCATTCCTCAGTCACGAGGACAGCTGTAATTGCCAATATACTGAAGACTACTATGAAAGATAAGCAGTTCCGCTGTTGTGCGCCGGTAAGTGAATAAGGGATAAATAAAGGCCCATTTTTCTACACCTTCATTATCTATTAGCCTTATCCTATAAGGTTTTGCATCCATTATGGCATTGCAACCATTTGCAATGCATCGTCAATCCCTCACTCACGCGCCGAAACACAACAGCAAAAGTGCTTTTGACATAAACATTATTAAACATTACAATAGTTAAAACATTAATTGTTTTAACTATTGTAATGTTTAAATGAAAATTAAAAATAATATAATATTGAAGACTTAAATATCTTGAGACAGACGTTCTTAATCGCTTGTGTCTTGTGTCGCTCGTTCTTGAACAATTGCTCTCACAAAGGGTTCTTATCGCGCTTTCTAATTGTTGACGAGACAACTAGAACGCTGTGAAAATAAATAGACCAAGATGTACCCGTATTGTCTTATACAGATACGGACGCAACGAAATGTTGTTTTATTTTTAACTCTATTTAATGAACTAAAGCATTTTTCACTGCTATTTCCAATTAAAACCTACATTTGTTATGAAAGCTCAGTGTTTCAATTGTAATATTTTTTCGTCTATAAACGGAATTAGTATTAACTGAATTACTTTATCACTAAATCATCATAATATCATAATTATCATGTCAGCCGTAGGACGTCCACGTATATAATTTTTCCCTGTACCCTCTCATCTTCATGAGACTGTTGTAATAGTTGGTGCAGTCGCAGACGCAGCTGTAAAAATAAACAGAGACATTGGGTACCGGCTATATTTTCATTGCCCACGGCATCGAATCTGGGTCTGTGGGTCATTGGCAATCCCAGAGCTTTTACCTCGATCTATTTATTACCTCGGTTAGTGTACTAACTATGCTGTGCAGAGATAATGCAGCCAGCATGTTTGGAAGCCTGCCTGTAGACTAAAGCTACAAGACATGTGATAGATAATTGATATGAATATAATATATTAACATAGTAGGTACCAAGCGAAGTTATATAAAAGTAGTGAGAAAATACTTGCTTTTTCCCGCGACTTGTCATCGTAGATTCAACAATAATTTCTTATTATTTTTAGTGGAAAAAGTGTACTTACGTATGATGTGTTACTTCCTTACTGAATTTAAAATTAGTTACCTGAGATATTCTAACACAGATCACGCACCCTTCTTGACGTGATCGCTTATAAACGAATATTTAAGACCTTATATTTTTTTTTCTTTAAGAAAATTTGTAGTTAGTATGTAATTATGTATAAATAAAAAGGAATAAATATTTTCTCAAGCAAAATATTGGCAGCTCACTTGTAGCACCTGTGATGTTGAAATAGTTTTGAAAATGGTATAATAGTGAATGCGCAGGCGCGCTTGTGATTGTTCGTTGCACTGATTTTTTATTTATTAGCGACTAAGAAACAACCAGTTGCTACATCTGTTGAATTAACAGTTAACACTGTGATAATTATTATAACTGTGTTTATTACACGCATAATCTAACACACAATAGTTTGATAAGCTTATGTTAACACAATGCCGATGATAATCTTGTGCCCGAGAATAGCACAGTCATCGACCAAACAAAGCCCCCTATCAACAATATCACAAATAATACATTCTAGTTACATAACGAGTTTCGTTCGAGTACAACAGGCCGGTGGTTAATTGAGACGTCTAATTGTTGACTTAAATTTGTTTCACACAATTCGTAGAAAGAGCAGGCTAAACATGTTATCTAGTCATTGTGACTGGTTACGCCGTCATAAATTCGGCAACCTGTTTGGCAGCAGTATAGTTTTGTATTTTACCTTACTTTCCGTAAGTCAACACTTACCAATAAAATGTACAGTCCGTTAGAAAAGGTATTAAAACCAAATTTTAAAAATAAAAAAAAATCTTATATTCAGATTGTTCCTTAGAAATTATCATACCGGGATAGACAGTACATAATGTAACCATAATACCATGGTTTGTCTGTGTGTAGAAAATACAGATTTACACACACACAGGTGTGATTAGTTTTAACTATGTTGACACCAAACATAATTATCAAAATATGTTTGATACATTTGATAATTATGTGAATCAAATAATGTAATTTTAAAAAGTATTAAAAGTAATTTAATTTATATAATTATACATTGTTAATTATCCGCATTAAATTAATTGAATATGTACATTGTATACAAAAGCTACGATTATAATGTATACATAATATATACAGTTCTAATTATCTAATATACATATAATTGTAATCATTATATAATATTGATATTAAAACTAAAACATAGTTCTTCTGAAATAAGTATTTATGTTTAAAAAATATTAAAACAACAACGTGTTATATATATATATATATATATATATATATATATATATATATATTATAAAAAAATCGATTGTGTATGTACTCGTATGTTCCTATGGACTCCAAAACGGCTCAACCGATTTTGATGAAATTTTCAGGCAATCTTCAGATTAGCCCAGCAGGTGATCATGTAAGGTTTAATAGCGATGGGATATTTTTGTTTTTGGGTAATGTTTTCCCTACAAATTAATACAAAATTAGATTTTTCTAATAAAAAAAAAGAACTCTTAAAAAAATATATGAATAATAAAGACTGACTAAATATTTTAACATATTAGAAAAAAGGACGCAGACAAAATAACAAGAAAAAGTTAGTCTTTAATAAATATTAAAACATTTTATAAAAGCATACAATTCAAATTTGAGAAATTAAAGTAGATATACCTAATAAGCACACACAAAATAAAAACAAAGCTCAATTATCCAGCCCATTAAGCGTAAAGCGGTAAAACTTGCAACGCTTTAAAGCGCTGAAAGAAGTTCCGGATCACGGAGCGCATGAAGCATCGCGTTACCCCGGTCACTGACATGCGTGCAAACATTCTTACATTGTACGAATCTTTGCACGCATGTGAAGGAACGTGAAGGAACCGACACTGCACGGAAAAGCGCAAATGTAGCAAAAACTTCGCATAGTCATTTGCAAATGTCGTCCTACACTTGTGGGTTCGCGTATTCGCGCGAATGTGAGTGACCGGCATTATTCTAATTACTCATACAAACGCCTTACAAAAAGCAGTACACAGCCAGCGAGGAAATTATATACACATTCTCTCAACTTTATCTAACCTTAAACTAATAACACAACATATTTTCTTTATAATTATCTGAAATTATCTGATAGCATGTTCAATTAGACAAATCGGTTTAAAGGTTAAGCGAGAGGGTGACATTTATAGAAATTTGAAAAAGTAAGTAAAAAAAAATTAAAACTAAAATAACTTTAGTCTAAATTAGCTGGTACCCAAAACTTCGAAACTCGAATTTTTTAAAATGCCACAAGAACCTTACATTTTTGCATGATAAAAATTATCCTTTAGTTTAATAAAACTAATCATCAATAAATCAATGAAAACTGCATTCGAATCGGCATTCAAATTGCCGTGCACAAACGCACAGACAAACAGACAGACGAAAATAATTTTTTTTGACCTCACTAACATAAGTACAACGTATAATATATTTTTTGAAATATTGTTTAATGTAGGTACACGGCTCGTTTACGATTTTATTATAAGTATAGAATATAGATAAAATTTAACGTTGGGATAATGTTGGCGGATAAAAAGCCTGCTAGATACTTACGGACATGACTGACTGCAATAGTAGCCAAGTGTCAATAAAGCACGCAGTCAATAAAGCATATTATGGCCAATGTGTACTAGTTTTTCTATCTCCGACGAACGGATATCGGAGCGTCCAGACAGCAATTCAAAATTCTCAATATGTCAATACGGGCGCTTTGTAGACTCTAAATACACCGTACCTCGTGTGCATTGTTGGGTGAATAATAAAGACCATCATCATTTTAGCAGACGAAAACTGAAATAATTTTTTCAAGCGGACAAAAAGTCTATTTTTTCGGGTTCTAATTGGTCTAAAGTAGAGCCCGAAAAGCTGATATCGGAAGATTAAATATCTAAGAACCTCAGATGGTTAAGGATTCATTAGCATAATGAAATTGTTATTTTGTTTTAAGTATAGTCTGTTTCATAGGTAACATATATATGTTTTTATATATTACTAGCTGGTGCCACGACTTCGTCCGCGTTGAAAAATATTAAGTAGCCTATCCTCTGTCCCGTACGTCCAAATGTTTATCTACCAAGTTTCATAAAAATCAGTTAATTCGTTTCAGAGTTATGGAGGAACATACATACATACACACACAAAAAAAATTCTAAGAATCGTCAATTTAGTTTCAGTATCATGTATAGAGCCTATAAACACAATATCTCTGAAAACAAAGTAACTTACTCCATGACCAACCCTTACAGATTTATTATTAGTATTGATATATGTCACCTACTCTACTAAAAGTTTAAATTCCACTCTTTTACTAGTTCTTGTACCGGCTATATCCGGTGTTTCCTGTACTAAGAAAAAACGGTTGCCTATTATAAAAAAAAGAAAGCAAGCAATATCTCCGCTGCAATACACTGCCGGAACGTGTACTCATTTTCTCGGGAGATTGCAGAAAAATTAGAAAATATCACATACGAGTAACAGCAGGCTATATCCAACTTTATTACAAGCGAGTTAAAGTTTATAAACTTATCTGCTGGAAAACAAAGTTTTATCTAAATGCCTTTGTGTTCTTGGATATACTTAGTTCACACACATTAAATTCGTAATTACTATATGTAGACTTACTTACAGTAAAATTGTAATGAAATAAATAGTTAAATATTTCGTACATAAAATGTTGAAAACATTTTTAAAATGTAAACCTATAGGAAAATTTACAGAAGCTAAGTATTATTTTTTTACCTAAAATTATTAGCAGGCTATAATTTTTTATTTTATTTATGTCAAGGACGACAGATAGGCTGATGGTCCACTTGATGGTAGATGGTATGTGGCTACCGTTGTCTATAATAAAAGCAACGCCACATGTGTAGCAACTACACTAGTAGGATTAAGGATCGCATCCCTTACACTCACCGAAACACAACAGCACAAGTGCTGTTATTTCACGGTGGTCTTATGTAAGAGGGTGATTACTACAGCCATATGGGCTGCCCAAATGACTGCGAAACGCAGTTTTGCCTGCTATTACTAAATAACAATGATAATATTCTTATGTCGCTAATTCTATAATAATAGAAATGTAGTATATTCAATTGTTATCTTCCTTTATGAACAATAATATATAATTCCTATATTATATAGGGCGTTCCAGACCACAAAAAGTTTGTCTTTTTTTCTGACGAATCCGAATGCGTAACAAAAAATAGGGGTTCCCATTTGATTTTTTGAAGTTGCACCGCCTACCCCTAACAGGGGGTAGGGGTTGGGAGGCGTTTTTAGTATGGTTGGATAGAGTTTCAAAAAATATTTTATACCTGTTTTTTTCGTTTTGATTTTTTTTTTGAAACTCTTCCGAATAACAAGGCTGGACGGGTGGTCTGGAACGCCCTGTATATGTATATATATTCCTTTTGAATAATATATAATTTTTACAATTTTTTGGTCATTATTTATGTTGATTTATGTAGTAGGTATAAATAATAGCATATCTGCTCCCTGCCTTAGGTAATTCAGTAAACATTTGAGGAACTAAATACATATTTACAAGAAATATTTACAAGAACTATTAAAGAGATGAAATATTGTAATGACCGCTCACAGAAAAAGACGTAATATGTCCGATCATTTGGAGCCCGCCTTGTAATAAATCAAAACATGTGTTTACTTTAAGGATCAATTCCAGAAAAAATTTGGGTTCAGACCAGAATTATGCATGAAGTCACCAATCTTTTCTATCTCAGTTAAAGATCATTTGTCAAGCTGAGCAAAAAGGCTTCTTGGAAGTATCCAAACACGTTCGTAGCTTAAATTTACATAGAGCGACTTACTTATTCTAACAGTTTGAAAAATATGTTTACATTTTTGCAGTACCACGTTTTCTAGAAATACGACTTCTGTAGCCGTCTGTGATGTCTTAGTTAGGGTAAACTTAAAATGTCAAAAAGGTGATCCATATCTGATAATATCTGTCAAAATTTATTCTAAGTGTTCCGAAAAGTTCTGCGATGAGAGCATTGTGTCTGAGGCCCACTTAGTGAAAAGAAAAACTCTTTCCTTTCACCTAGATCTTGTCTCAATAATCTTACTTATTTTACTGAACTTGATCTATTTAATTAAAAGACATGCAAAATTAAAAGATTATTGAATTTAATATTTCATTATCAACTCTGTGGTATTTAATTTCAATGTTAAAATGTGTGTTTATGTTATTATATAAAACGTTATTTGCGATGTGTCTTGTTCGGTTTTTTAGATAAATTTTACAATTTCCTCAAAAAATTATTAACATTAATATATTTTTTAAAAGGTTTCAGTCTTTTTATTTAGTTTCTATATACGAAAACATGTCAATTATGTTTAAATAGATTAAATACTCGTTTTTCATGTAATGAAGCAGTCATATAAGGCAAGTACCTTAACCATCACTCCATCAATGGGTTCATCTTATATTTAAGTGCTAAGGTTAAGTGGTTAAGGTGCTTGCCTTAGCAATAGTACCGGGTTCGATTCCGGGTAAGTCCAACTTTGCATATGAACTTTTCAAAGTTGACTTTGGTCTACGTGTGCGTGTACTTTCGCTGCCAGTCTGTTATATGGTTATCCCATAACATATTGTTATATTAGTGTTTACCTTGTGGGACATTGTTGGGTTCTTTATTCTTATCAGTTTACTTAATTATTATTTAATTATAACAGTCTTTAGAAATAAAAGCTTTTGTGGTTGTCTTGTAGCAAAAAAAGTCAGCTGTCAGCATTAACAAATGACAAAAACTGTCCTCTTAGAATAGATGTATATAATACTCTCGGCGACTACAATTTCTCTCATCTATATGTTATCATGTTTATCATTCCGCAGCACGTTTAAGGCTACGAAGGATGTCTTTGCTTAATTAGAAGCAACGCTGTAACTTGAATCTGTTTTCTCTAGAACCAAATTAGTCTTTGTGTTTCACGGATCTTATTTCCGTAGTTAAGTTTGTGGGAGTGACTGGCTATATGGTCCCTATAGGTGATAGTGGAATGATAGGCGATATTTTGTGTGCACTGTTTATTACGGTACGTGTTGCGCGTTCGGGGACCGCCAGAACACTCGCGGCTGCGCAGAGCCTGACCTGTGTGTTTGGCTAGCGGGCTGCGTCAGCGCCGCTACAATATTCCCCCTCTTATTGAAAATTTATATTACATTTGTTTATACACATATACGATCGAAAAATACAAAGAAAAAAAGTAAGTTACAATTTATGTTACGTTTATTCCTAGGTTAATTTTATTATACAAAGAAAATGTTATGTTAGTATGAACTACTCTATTATTAAAAATTTGATTACGTAAGCGCAAACCTCACCGTTGGTTTCGAAACACGGCCACTGCGTGTGGTGTAAGTTTTGGACTTTTCGCTGTTGATTGATCTATCATGATGATCGTTTACATTTACATTTTTATACTGATCTAATGACTCATATTTACTCTCTAGCGATCCTTGACTTTCTGTTTGATTGCTGAACCCTATAGTATAAGCGGGTTTAAGTCTATCAATTGATACTGAGCTTCGTTTGCCAAAAATATCGATTGTATATGACTTTTCTCCTCTCTTGATAACTTGATATGGACCTTCGTACGGTTGGTGAAGGGATGATTTTAGGACTTCTTTTCTTAAGAAAACATGCTCGCAATCGCGTAGGTCTTTATGTACGAAAATTGACCTTGAGTCACGTTGCTTGACCGACCTCGGTTTCAAATTTGAAATTGTTTTCTTAAGATTTTTTACGAACTCGTGTGAATCGAATTCTCTGACGTCGCTTGTGTCGTAAAAATCGCTCGGAAGTTTTAACTTGATACCATACATGAGCTCGGCTGCGCTGACGCACGTATCGGTTCGTGGAACAGCGCGTAAACCTAACATAACTGCTGACAATTCAGTGTACCAGTTTAAGTTATTGTTTAGTCTCGCTCTCAATGCTGATTTAAGCGATCTATGCCACCTTTCGACCATACCATTACTTTGTGGATGGTATGCATTAGTACGGATTTTTTCTATACCTAAAAATTTTGATAATTGAGTGAATAAACTGCTCTCAAATTGTTTACCTTGATCTGTCGTTAGACGTCTAGGACAACCAAAACGGGAAATCCAGATTTCGAAGAATTTTCTAGCTACCAATTCTGCCGTAATCTCGCGCATAGGTATGGCTTCTGGCCAACCTGTTCCTCTATCTATCATTGTTAAAAGATATCTATAGCCTTCCTTTGTAGTAGGCAATGGCCCTACTATATCTATGTGTACATGCTCTAGTCGTCCGCTTTGTGGGAATTGACCTAGTTCTGACATTGTATGGCGTTGGATTTTTGACTTTTGGCAGTTAATACAATTTTTACTCCAAAGTGATATATCTTTGTTCATAGACGGCCAATAGTAGCGATCCTTTATTAATTTTTTTGTAGTCCTTATTCCTGGATGGCTAAGATTATGTAATGTATCGAAAGCAATCCTACGATATTTTTCTGTTAGATACGGTCTAGCTTTTTGTGTAGACATGTTACAGACTAAAGAGTGTTCACAGTTCGGTAAATATATTTCCTTAAATTGTGAATTGTCTTTCTGTCTGTCAGTTCGATTTAATAGGTCTTTTAACTCATCATCCGTTGACTGTTCAATTGCTAAATCTTCATAGATAATGTTAGTGGGACACGTTATACTCTCTATTCTGGATAATGTATCTGCTACTACGTTACCTTTGCCTGTTACGTGGCGTATGTCGGTTGTAAATTCGCTTATGTATGCTAATTGCCTAGTGCGTCTTGGTAATTCCTTGTCTGTACTTTTTTTGCTAAAAGCGTACGTTAAGGGTTTGTGGTCTGTGTATATAATTAATTGACGTCCTTCAAACATTTTACGAAAATATTGTACTGATAAGTAAATAGCTGTAAGTTCGCGATCGTATGTTGAATATTTTTGTTGAGCGTCTGAAAACTTTTTTGAAAAATATCCTAAAGGTTCCCATTGATTATTGACCTTTTGTTGTAAAACAGCGCCCGCGCACGTATTCGATGCGTCAGTCATGAGTGCTAGCGGGGTGTCGGGTAACGGGTGCGATAACGTAACTGCGTTCGTAAGGCTTGCTTTACACTGCTCGTATTGCGTTTTCGCTTCGCTCGTCCAATTAATTTTAGTACTATCGTTACGTTTTGTATTATGCAAATATGAATTTAATTTAGACTGTATCTCTGCCGCATTGGGGATATGTGGTCTATAAAAGTTAACCATTCCTAAAAATCGTCTTAAATCTTTTACAGTTTCCGGTTTCGGGAAATTTATAATAGCTTCGACTTTCTTTCCCAGTGGACGTATACCTTTACATGATACTTCGTGACCTAAAAATTCGATTACTTTTTGACCGAAACTACATTTAGATATATTAATTGTGATACCGAAATCATTAAATCTTTTTAATACTGCTTGTAAATGTTTTTTATGCATTTCTTCGTTATCACTAGCTACTATGACATCATCTAAATATGCAAAATAAAAATCTGATTGTAATTCTGTATTCAATCCTGATAATACGCTTTGGTCCATGAAGCGTTGGAATGTTTGTGCTGCATTACAAAGACCAAAGGGCATTCGCACGAATTCGAATAGACCAAAAGGTGTTATGATAGCGGTTTTCTTAATGTCATCCGCATTTACTGGAATACAATGGTAAGCTCTATTGATGTCTAGGCGAGAGAATATAGTTTTATTACTTAAGATATATGTAAAATCATGTAACCGTGGTACTGGGTATCTATCAGGTTTAGTAATGTGATTTAATCTCCTATAGTCACCACAGGGACGTAATTGTCCGTTCTTTTTGGGTACTATGTGTAGTGGGCTGGCCCATTCACTTTTAGATGGTCGACATATACCTAATTCTTGCATATGTATAAATTCGTCTTTGACTAATTTGTAGCGATCTGGTGGTAGTGGTCTTGCTTTAGTATATAAGGGTGGACCTGTTGTATCTATGTGGTGCGTCACCGAGTGTGACGGAATGTCCTTGAAGGATATTGGTTTCGTAACGTCTGGGAATGTTTTTAATAAGTCATAATAAGGATGGTCATTACCTATGGTATTTATAGTTGAATGTTCGCTATCAACCAGAGAGGCAAGGATGTTTAAATTTGTTATTTGATCTACCAATCTCTTAGAACTTAAATCTACTGACAATCTATAGTATGCTAAAAAATCGGCACCTAGTATAGGTTGTGATACATCTGCAATAATGAATGTCCATCTAAAATTACGTCTAAGCTTAAGATTAAGGACTAATGATTTTACACCGTAAGTTCTGATTTCGCTACCGTTCGCGGCGAATAAACGATATTGGGATAACTCACTGTTAATTTTGTCTTTTCTTGTCGCTGGTAATACGGATACATTTGCACCAGTGTCCACTAAAAACTTTAGATTGTTTGTCCAATCTGTTACACACAGGCGATGGTTGCTGTTGGGTACGTAGCCGCCTGTTCCCGTACGTACCTCATTTAGTTTTCCGCCTTGTTCTTCCTGTTTTGCCAGTTGCAGGGTTGCTCGCAGCGTCTTGCCTGTTCTCTGAACTTGTAGTGATATCTACATAACCAGTTGGGATTGTCTGTTCTTGATCTTGGTCTGCTGTGGGAGTGTGATCTTGGTCGACGATCTCCGAATCCTCTTCCGCAGCCTTGGCCTCGGAAACGACTGCGTCCGCGGTTCACTTCGTTGCGTAAGGATGCTAGTTCTAATGTTAATTTATTTAATTGTGACATCATCTCCGTTAGTGGTAAGTATGATGGGTTGATAGCATTGCATTGTGCAACTTCTCCCACGTCGATGTGTTCCATGGTATCTCTGCCACTTGTATAGCCTTGGTACGTTGTCTCGTAATGATTACCGGCTGTTGGCGTTGTGTAAGCTGTAGACTGGCCTTGTTCGTTAATCTGCATTCCTTCCATTATTATTAATTTGAATGTGCCACGTTCGTATGACGTCAACAGGTGTGTGCGTTGCTATGTGCTCGGCGCACAATGACCGCTGTCTGGTAAGTAGGTCACACGTCGGACACGTTTCGAACACAATTATTTAACGAAATTTGTTATAATGTCCTTTGTAACTCACTGTTCGTCACTATCACCTTTGCCGAATTTAACGTTCGGGGTCACCAATGTGGGAGTGACTGGCTATATGGTCCCTATAGGTGATAGTGGAATGATAGGCGATATTTTGTGTGCACTGTTTATTACGGTACGTGTTGCGCGTTCGGGGACCGCCAGAACACTCGCGGCTGCGCAGAGCCTGACCTGTGTGTTTGGCTAGCGGGCTGCGTCAGCGCCGCTACAAGTTCAGTCTTGTGTTTTAAACAGTATCTTATTTATTCACTTAATTACTTACCTTGGCTTATTGACCTGACGAACAGAATATATGGACACAAAATTTCTGGATGATTTTTACTTTAATCTATATGTAGGAATTTCATGTATCATCAAGTCAGTATTTAGCGTACGCTGCTAAAACTATTAATAATACATACAAAATAATTTACTACGTGCTTATAGCACTCAAAATTAGCCATAAAAAAGTTCGCGAGGTTATTATATCTAGGTCGCAACTAACAATAATTTAGTTTCATAAACAAGGTTGACTATGTATGTATATGTAATTTTTTCTTTAAATGATTCAAAGCGAACCTTTTTTGTTTATAATGCTGAAAGTACTCGTAAATGAATTTGAATAAATGAAATTTGCGATGTATTTGAGTCTCACGACATTCGTTTGATTCATTTTTTGTCAGACCCTACATTCGACAGACACTACTTTCGTTATGTACTGCATTCTTTTATAGTGAACATTTTATTTTTGTTTAGTTTTTGTTTATAAATTCATATCTTAAGATGAAGTCATAATCAGTCATAAACTAGACAGCGCGTCTGATATCAATGTTAGTTAGCCTTCATATAAAATACCAGACGGAACGGACAGAAGAAATTACAGCACGTGGTTAAAAAAAAATTCAAGTATTCACGTTTTGAAATTAACAGTTACTTGCATTTTTAAACGCAGTTTGCCACATCAAGTGGACTGGTAGCACGTCAATACATATCAAAGCCTCAAAGCGTTATGACGGATTCGTTCGCATCAGATATAAATCGGTCACCTCAATGATTGGTTTTTCAATTAAACCTCCAAAGTAATATCTGACTGCGCCACTCACTATTGTGTTTTTAAAAGTGTTAGATGGAATATTCGCTATTTAAGTTACGTTTTTTGTATAAAGATTTTTATCAGATTATATACACGAGTATGTGCAAGAATATATAATTTTTCACTGTAAGTGGTCATACGCTACGGCCTCATCATGAATTTTCGGGATTTCACAAGTCTCCCAAGTTAGTTTGTGGATTTTGTGACAGGAAACTGATTTTATTTGAGCGCCATACAATGTGTCTAAATTTATTTATATGCGTTTAACACCGATAACTTCAAATGTGTGGCCTCTATCTGGTTCTGCGAAGATTCTCTGTGAATATAGATTATTCAAAGATTTATTTGTTCTTTCCCAATAAAAAATTCATGAATCATCAATTTAGAACTATCGGCTATAGAATTTCTTCCTCGATTGGTGTTCCAATATTGTACAGCATTTCCAGGTTTTCATCATCGACTCTGTAATATTGGCAACAAGGGAATTTCAATATTCCATCGTTCCGGAATACCGCTACAAACGCAATATAGAACGATCAATGAATAAACAAAAGCATAGATGTCTGACACAGACATCAATCTACAGGACGGGGATTTCATACATTTTTTATTCAATTCAGGATAGCTTTTTATTGTTTCCCACATAAATGTTGATTACTCGAAATATTTTTGTTTTAAATATACCTAAAAGAACCTGACACTGTATACGATAACTCATTTTCTAGACAAACCCCTTACAGAATAGCACCGTGAAATAACAGCATACGTGCTATTGTGTTTCGGTGAGTAAGGGACGCCAGAGCCCATTACCCCATCCCTTCTTTATCCTTTATCCCATAGAAGGATTAAGATCCTTCTATTGTCGGCAACGCACATGCAGTACCTATGGCTTGTGTTATAGGCGACGGTAGCCACCTACCATTAAGTGGACCGTCAGCCTGTCTGTCGACCTTAACATAAAAGGTTAAAAACTTTACCCATCATTTCATTGTAATGTAACCGTTTGTTTAAATACATAAACCTATAAATAAAAATGATGATGTATTATGGAGTATCACTTGAGAACGGCACTACCGATTTTTCTTATTTTTTTCTTGTGTTCGTAATTGTCAGATTAAGATTTGCATGGAAGAATTTTTTTGGAAGATCCAGGGTAAAAGTTGGAAGTAAAGTTTTATATGAAATTGACAGGGAAACAAATGTCGGGTCAGCTAGTAAACATGTAAATAACGATTATACTGCGACGTATATATACAGCAACATAGGTGAGGAATAAGTAAAGAAGTTCTTAAGAACGGAACCTAAACGTTTTCACCTTGCCTTCCGTAATGAACCTTGTACCGCATCAAAACCGCCGCAAAACACAACATACATTGTATGCAGTAGTTTATTGTGAGCAAGAATGAATGCAAATCACGATTCACTGCGGACTACTCGATTTAAGAGATCACGCGTGATCTAGATAACTGGCTGGCTCACAACCGGCTCACAACCTCTTAGAGTTGAAGATTTTTTAAGAGAAATCCAAGGCTCAGGTCCGTATACCATATGACGTGTTTGTAGTTTAACGAGTATTTCGCCTATAAACAAAAACACATTATAATGCAAGTGCGTTTCTAAATAAAAATTTTCCAGAACACTCACGCAGACATATGCGCAAGAGTATGTCAGTAATATAATATGACTTTTCATAAAATGTCACATTTTTGGTTCTCATATGACACTTTTTTCCAAATGAGTTCACTGTTAAATTTTGTATACGATAATTGTTCAGAGCGATGAGGAAGCAATTAATTATATATTCACTGATACGATTTTTTTAATTTGATGGACTTACTGACTTTTACTGACATGTTGTGAGAAGTAGCAGACCTTTTAGTTATTATTTTACAAATATCATGCTGCCAACCTTGACAGTATTAAGAATAAGAATACAACAACAACAACAATAATAATAATAATAATGGAATATAGCGATATGCTCTCTGGCATATATTATTCAGTCGCTAAAACACAACGGCACCCATGATATTTTCAAAGTGGTTTTATGTAAAATTATTGTCTCTCCTACTAGTTCGGCTGTTCAATTTATGAGTTCGGAATGGAGTGTAGTGTCACTGCTTAAATTACAAATGCGAAAATAATAATATTAATAATTTATCAAAAATTAGAAGACTTTTTGTTATCAAAAATTAGAAAACCTTAATTTTGTTCTTCCTAGCCCAGTGTTGAGGCCAAAAAAAAAACAAAAAGGAATGCTCTATCGGTCGATCCATTTTTGAGTTTTTGCGAGATAAGACTTCATTTCATTTTATGCATTTACTTAAATCGTAGTAAATGCATAAAATAAAAAATAAATAAAAATAGGCGTATATAAATTCTTCAAGCCTAGAACACCAATAATGAAAACGCGAGCATCTCTAAACAAAGCATCTCGCATGCCGTACTGTTGTTTATTTATACCGGTATTTAATTAACCAAACATTTTGGAGTTACTGAAAGTTTAATAGGTTTAAGAGCTCGCGTGAGCTTGTATTAATATTTCCTGGCACTGAGCTGAGGCCAGCACTCGGCGTGGTTTTATAATTTCCACTCAACTTATCAGGCGTCATTATGTTCATTTGAACGATTAAAAAATGTGACGGACGAAAGCAACCTGTAATAAATAAATCCCCATTGAATAATAAATATTCCCATTTCTGGCTGTGCGTGGTATAATTAAAACAGAAAAAAGAATTTAATAAAAGAAATAAAAGTTTTTTTTTGTGTGTTTTATATTTAAAATATTATATGATTTAACTTAACCAATGGTATATCATATTACGACTAAGCCTTTAAAATAACAGCACAAGTGCAACATATTTTGCAAGTGGTGTCTCCTTGCGTGAGTAAGAGACAGGAGAACCGATTCTATATCTTATGCTATATGGGTCGATAGCTCTCTCTCTCTCTCTGTGTGTGTGTGTGTGTGTGTGTGTGTGTGTGTGTGTGTGTGTGTGTGTGTGTGTGTGTGTGTGTGTGTGTGTGTGTGTGTGTGTGTGTGTGTGTGTGTGTGTGTGTGTGCGTGTGCGTGCGTGCGTGCGTGTGCGTGGGCGTGCGTGTGCGTGGGCGTGTGCGTGGGCGTGCGCGTGTGCGCGTGCGCGTGTGTGTCTGTGTGTATGTGCGTGTGTGAGCCTGCCTTTCAATGTTTGTAACAAAAATATTAATTTAATTATCTGAGTGATAGTAATAGACAAAAGAGAATCTAACACTTTTAATTAGATTCTTAAACGATATGCGACCCGTAGGTAATTAATGCGTCAGTAATATTCAATTAAACGCCACTGACATTTGAGTAATGTATGCAAATGTATGCATAGAGTGAATATGCACCAAGCCGATCACTAATTCCATTAGCATTGTAGAGACGCATAAGAAGTTCATTTGCTCATGATCGATATCATTGGTTTTAATATGCAGAAATTATTGTTATTTAATTGATGCACGAGGCGCATCACTGAATGTGATGAATAATTTGAAATAAATTATTAACTCGAAAACAGAATGTTAACTCGATTACTTACAGTTAGTAAAGTAAAAAAAATTAATAATATTAAAATTACAATTTGAATTATAGTGAAAATTTTAAAATTAAGCTTTACATTCGCTCAGCCCTAACTTACTTACATATATAACAACTTAATCTAAGCAACTCAGTTTAGAGACCGTTTTTACAACCTAACAAGCACACGCATTGTGTATTCTATATTCTTTATATATCACAAATAAATAAATAACAGTTTAAAATTTACTTCCTAAAATAATTTAAGAATTTTTTCGGCAACGACAGAGCAAGTGGAGAGGCAAGAAATTCTTATAAAGCAGAAACCAGAGTTTCAACTCGCAAACGCCCCTAGCAAGACAGGTCACTTTTGTTATTGTGTCGACAGAATCGATAGATTCCACAAATAGAACAATACGTTATATAAAATCGTAAATCTATCTAGCGTGTAAGCCTTCAGGGTGGGAGGTAACGAACCTACGTCGAGATTACTTTTTAATAGTCTCTCACATCACCCCAGATATTGCTTCGGAGAACGGATAGGTGAGCTGTTTCTCGTTTTGCTACACGTGATCGGGTTTCCATTAGATTTTTGTTTATTATTTTTTTAACGGACCTTTATAGATCTCGCTAACTGCATCTTAAATATTTAAAACGTTCATATGACTATGCAATAAAATATTGCACAAAAATATATAGTTTTTTATAAGTAAAAATACTTTATGTAATGGCGATAAGTATTTTAGCTTAGCATTCAAACGGTACTAAATAAAATAAAAAACTGGACCGGTTTTGAAAATTCTTTCACCTATAGAAAGCTACATTATCAGCGAGTGACATAGGGATTATTTTATAAAGTTACGCGAGCGAAGTCACGTGAAACAGCTAGTAAATATATAGAAGTACAAGCGACCCGCCCCAGTATTCGCAGGTGTGCACAATTTTTTTCTGCAAATTATATATACTAGGTTTGTCTAGGTGGCACAAATTTACTTTTGAATATTTTACTACTTTAAATGTAGCAAAAAGTGTAGATGAAAACCAATATAACCTATAGAATTGGTATATTTTACCTTACATCAAATAAGGTAGTTCTGATTTTTTTTATATGTTGGTACTGATAAAATGGAAAGGACAAATCCAATTTTTCCAGCTCGAAAGCCTTACGGATCATTGTTAAATTCATCAAAATGTAGGACTTTTTTGGAATTTAGTGCACATTAATAACTTATAAGGTACATTTTGCCATAAACCTATTTCTTAGCAATTAAAATTGTCAAAACCTAAAAATAACTGTAGGCCAATTTTGAAAAGTTAATTTCCAAAGTTGACCCCGCCGGGAACCGAACCCGGGACCCCTGAGACGTTAGGCAAGCCAATGTGCCCTACCGCTAACTGAATGTAAATCATGATTGGCAAAGTTGTAAACAATTAATTGTGTTTACAAAAAAATTAAAACATATTTTTATGATTTAAAAGAGTTCGCATGTTGCGGCCAGCAACACGCCATGATATGGCGTGCCCTTAAATGTTTTTTAATGACGGAGGCTTCGTGAAATTGTACGTTTTATTGTCTTTTTTCCGCTTAAAACTCTCATTGTTGAAACATTAATGGATGTAAAGGTTGTACGGTTGCTTATTCGAGACCAGTTTCAGTGAAATGGGCGACTTGTTAGGGTTGCCACTTAGAAGTTATTAAACATAGATAAAAAACAATATAAAACAAAACAAATATTTTATTATTTTATGCTAATAATAATAGTTGTTTTGCGTGGTTATTTTAATCATGTTCCCATTGATATAATCATACTACATTAGCGCGATGTCGCTATGTTAAAAAAGATATGAATCAGACCTTTGTACGTAATTGTCATGTCGTTATCGGTCCTCAGTCGGGTTTGTTTTGTAGAAAATAATGATTGCTTCGCGCCGTTGTGGATTATTGACGAGCGGAATGTCGATGAAAAATTCAATCTGTGAACCTATTGATTCCGAAAGATAATTCTTGCAAAAGAATTTAATTACTTTTTTAATATATCAAACAATATTAGCGACATTATTAAAGATTATATCTTAGTAGTAATCTTTATTAAAGATACACGACACAATAGGCTACTTGACAAAATTTGGAAATCAGTTAAAAACTATAGCTTAGCATCTATTTCACCCCAAAAATATATTTTAAGAAAAATAGGTTTTTGACATTAGTATTTTGAGTTTTTAGAAATGAACTTGAAATTGACCGCGAAAAAGTCCAAGACTGTCATGGCGTCTTGAATGACGTCACACCTCGCGAAACAGCCGTGTTTGTTTATGACAGTCAATTGTGTCAATGACAGCTACAACATGGCGTTTCGCGAGGTGTGATGTCACGCTTCCATGCGCTTCTCTGATTGGTGTTTAATTTCACGTGATTAAACGCCTCATTTTGTCCATTTTATTTTCCAAAAATATTATTGATCTTTTATTATTTTAATAGAAAAGTTGTTTTTTTGTTTACTAATTATCATTAGAAACTCTAAGCCATCCGATTTATTCTTAGTGGAAACAAGCCTATTCAGTGGCCTCAGTACTAAAGTATAGGTTGTATTCTAGGAGCCAAAAATAAACAAATTTACCAAAAAAAAGGGGGATTTGGGTATATTGTGTAACATGTATACTCGTATACTGTGCGTGGGTATAAATGCCACAGTAAGTATACAAGATATAATAGACAGCAAAATCCTTCGTAAGGTAGTAAGTTGTGACATAAAGTAACTTATTGGATGCCTATTACGATGAACTAGATAATGCAAATTAATTAGATACACAAACCTTTTTCATTTTTCTGTCTTTCCATCAGTGAAAATCATTTGAAAATTCGTTGGATGGGTTAGAAGAACTTACTAGAGAAACGGACAGAGGCGGACAGCGACTATCATATTTTATGTATATATGTAGATTATTTTATTTTGTTATATTGATATACAAGAAGTTAATTAAAAACAATAACTTTGGTACTTAATTGTATGAGACTACTAGAATGTCTACAAAAAAGAAATTTATATAATTATGATATGTGGAACTGGAATACTGCTTCTATGTAGGTATATTACGTTTATTGAACTGTATTTAATAAGCATTCTTTGCTAACATGGCTAACAATGTTTTTGAGAAATCTTATTTCAGACAGAAATAGGACAGCACGTAGTACCTATATATAATGTTTTTTGTTGTTGTTTTTGGTACTTCTTTTGAAATTTTTAATTTTATCATCATTTTTAATTAATCAGTTACTCAGTTCTTGTTTAGTCTCTCTACTCACTTCGACTTAATTTAATTTATTCTAGCTTTTAATGTTAAAACTCGCAATCATAATATTTATTTTTGAATAATTAAAACATAATATTTGAGTAAGAAAATCATCTGACCGCGTATCAAACATATTATGTACGTAATAACTGACCGAACGAATAATTTCTCTTGTTTTTATTTATTTCCTATACCCTTTTCTCTCTCGGTTTAATGACACATCAATTATGATATATACATATTTATTGTATTAATTTGTCTGCTTAATTTATCACAAGGTCGGTTCCATTATAATGTTCCACTATAGTATTATTTTATATCATGTTACGGTGTGTCATTATTGTAAACATACATTACTACCAATTATTGTCCAAAATAATATGAGTTTATAATTATAGTTTACGAAATAATTTTAAGTGTTTTGGAAACGCGACTGTTTCAATGTTATTCAAAACATAGACATGTACATTTAAATCATATAGAAATTATCATAGAGCAACTCAAAGCAATGCCAATCAAAGTCTGCTTTGTTTAATCTCGAGAAACACTTTTGACAGTTGCATTGGATCATCCTATGTAAATCCTTTCAAGATAATATTATCTAATGTATAATTGTAGCAATATCTCGTCTCAGAATGAAGTAGTACTCCAGATCTTTCCATAACCGTAGGTATTGGTTATTATTTTACGTATAGTTTTTTTTTTATGTTAATGTTGACAGACAGGATGACGGTGTATTTTATGGTAGGTGGCTACAGTTACCTATAGTAATGCACTACTCTCTATAGTAGGATTAAATATAAGAAATTAGGAAAGGATAAGGTTATTCTCTTGAATCCCTTACTCACCTACTGTGATAGTAAGTAATAGCTGGGCACCAGGGGCGTAGCTACCGCCGTATCAGCCGTATCAATGATGCGGGGCCCCCGGGATACCCCTAACGTGTGTAAGCAATAATTAGTAAAATGTTATCTACAATGTCACTTAATCTCGTGCTTCCCGTAATTTTCGTGAAAAAAAAAACATATAAAAAAACTTCAGATAATGATGATTTAATAAATCAATTTGCCGAAAAAAAGGCAAGAAAAGTGTATATTTAATTTGAATTGTTTGGCTAGCTCAATTTCTAAGAATAAGTGATAACTTATAATCAATGAATATTTATTTTGATTTAATGCAAGCATTTTTGTTTCTTTTGTGAGAAATCTTTACCCTTCATTTGGGCCCCCCAACTAATTTTGATATAGGGCCCCTCCAAGGTACGCTACGCCACTGCTGGGCACATTTCGTTTCTGTCATAAATTAGATTGGCCGTCTGACAACAGTTTACGCTCTCTTGCATGAAATAACAGCAAGTATGCTCAGTGAGTGAGTATAAAAGCTGAGAGAGCCAGTGCCCCTATTCCCTTTTTATCCCTTATCCTATAAATATCGGCAGAACACTCGTAACTCCCATTGCCTATGTCAATAGGCAACGGTAGCCACCTTTTTCCGCTTCAAATGGATAATAGTAGGTAGCCACCTTCCTGTCAACCTTTATATAAAAAAAGAATAATAAGTGGTTATTTTTTGAAGTGAAAATTTCTTTAGGCGCGTTAGGCATTTTTGAGATGGGAAAAAACCATTGAACTCACGACACTGTCATGTAATGTAACGTAACCGAAACATCTATATATTTTTAAGATATTAATTTAAATTTTTTTTTGTTACAGATTAAACTATGCACTCGCAGGTCTGCGTCCATGGTGGTGGCACGCGTGCAACGTAGCCTTACACGCGGCCTGCTGTGCTCTAGTAGCTCGTGCCTGCGTCACAATTGCACGATTACAGAGACCTTTTGCGGCTCTTGCTGCTCTCTTGTTTGCTGTACATCCTGTACACACTGAAGCGGTAAGTTCAGTATAAATACTGGCAGTCTAGAAATCTCCTGCATTCAGCAGCAACATTCAGCATAGATCCAGAACTGTCAACAAGATGTCAAATTTTAGCGTGTATTTTTGAGTGAATATCAAAAAAATTGTACGTCTCACAAAAGAAAAACAACGGAATATTAAAATTTCTGTAACACAAAAGAATATAAGTCACACAAAAGAATATAAAGGTGCATTTATACCAACAGTGTATTATTTTATCTTATATTTATTTTATACATTATTTTATCTTATATTTTATTTTATACATTATTTTATCTTGACATGACGCAAAACTATGAAGTTTAACACATGTAGAAGGTATTAGGTACGTATTTAAAAAATTAAACATGAAGAGCAAAATTAAACAAGAGTAATTCAATCACATTAATCACTGGCTCTATTTATTCACTGACTCAACTTTTGTCGATATCGTCGTTTTCTCTCTGCTCCAGTCAAAGGCATTTTGTACCATTATCTGAAAGCACACATTGTAACTATGGTTCTATCACGTAAATACACCAATAGAGATAATTATATAATTTTTCACATTAGAAAAAGAAAATGCCAAAATAGATTTTTTAAAGGTGAATGAATAAGTATATATTTATTTAGGTAATGTAAATTGGTCTAAGCCTATGATGTTTTATATTTTTTGTTTTAGTTCGGTAAGAGTTTTACTTATTATTCCTTAAAAAAAGTTTTGTCATTGTCTTTTCCGTTCTTTTTCCTTTTTATAGTTAAGGCTTTTTAGTGCAGAGTCTATACATGGGCAATTTCGTAGACGTGCGTGGTGTTTTCATTTACAGTAAGAGCGTTGGCTTAACGAAATAATATGCAATCGAATGGCGAAAACCACTTTCAAATCGGATCAGTAGAATAAAATCGCGAAGATACATATAAACGAGAACCACCTTTTTTTAGTCGGTTTAAAAAAAAAACATTATTTTTATACGAAAGAATCAAGAATTAATGGCTCACAATGCATTTTTATTCATATAAATTTAATATTTTGAATGTAGAAATATACAATATAAATGTATTCAACGAACATTTTAAAACGAAACAATTGTATGTCACACAAAAGAAACACAATGGAATATAATTATTGCCAATGTGTATGCACCCTTTTTCTTGTGTGGCGTCACCCATTGGAAGCAAAATTTAACCTATCAAAACAAAAAACCACGCGCAACACATAAAGTAAAAAGATTTTCACAATTCTTGTCTATCGCACGATTTACTTATTACAAATAGTATCATAAAATAATACATCTGTAGTAAAATCATTAAACTTACCTGAGATATAGCGTAACACAAACAAATATTTTACAATGCGACAAAACGGTAACCTCACAAATTCAGAGCAATACAGCAAAAGTAAGATGGCTCACGTTTTGTTTTGTGAGGTTGGTGGTAAATCGAGTGTTGCCGGATGTAAAAAAATACGGATGCCTTCCGAAAGTGTATAACAGGACACATAATTCGTCACACAAAGGTCGTCACACAAGGTTACGAAATATGGAGACATCAGTTTTACTTCAGTTTTCTTATTTATTATAACGTCTCTAAAGAAATAAAAAGGTTTCTTATGCACAGTGATCGTTTTCCAAATACACTTTATTAAAAAAAAACTGTGTTCGATGGATTAAAAAAAAGCTATTAATTTTTTCTTTAAAAAGGACCATGGGAGACACTACCTTTTTTGTATGACAAAAAAAACTTCACTTCGTTAGATTTGATTTTTATTGTATTCCTTTAGTCTAATTCAGTTGATCTGGTATTTATATATATCAAAAATGAATATTGAAGCGCTTTTTTAAAAATACGACTTATTTATTCACCACTGGATTTTTTTACACCCGTATTAATATGAGGACACCGAGCTTTTTTCTTATGTACAATTTTTTTGATATCCAGTCTTTTGCAATCAACGGATGTAACCAATTTTCCTGTGAAAATTAAACGTAATCAGTTCAATGCCATGATTCAGACGGAAGACAATAAATGTGCAGGTAAAATGCTGCCGGACATCATAGCACATTGGTGGATAGAACCGAGCGCGGCTGTTCTGTGAACAAAATGATCTATTAAGTCTTATTTGTTAATTTATACGACGAATTAACAACAAACCATTTAACAATAGAATATCTACGGCGAACCGTTATAGGTTAACAACTGATAATTTCATTCGGAACAAATAATTACATATTCTGACATTTACATATTTATACACCACTAATTGAGAATATATATATGTTTAATTGTTTTCAATTATCTTCTAATTCACTACAAATATTTATGTAAACTATTTTTGTGATGTGACATTTTAGTACTTTTATGCGTTTAGCTGAAGTATTAAATTCAAGGCATTTTTGGATTGCATAAAAATATACCTAGTCACGTGACGACGTGACGCTTTGCGAGTTTATGTTACCAAATATAGAAATTTTTATATTCCATCGATCTAGTCAAATACCGATATGGTAAATATCTGAAGTTAAGGCAGGTGATGAATCTTACATTATATTTTTTGAAAGAAAGAAAAATAATCACATTTTTTTGAAAACTGACACCAAGTTCACACAAAATTAGTTTACAATAAACACATTGTTATAGTGTTAATAAATTAAGTTAGTCTATAATTTAGACCATCGTTAA
The DNA here is from genome assembly GCA_936446665.2 of Synanthedon andrenaeformis. Classification (NCBI taxonomy): domain Eukaryota; kingdom Metazoa; phylum Arthropoda; class Insecta; order Lepidoptera; family Sesiidae; genus Synanthedon; species Synanthedon andrenaeformis. Next base: position 1,000,351 of record OW387781.2, on the reverse strand, counting down.
TGTAACACTTGAAACTTAGTTTTAATGCGAGACTAAACTAAGATGAGTGTAGTTTATCCATAGTTATTTGTTAGAAACACTGTTAAAATTGTATTCAGAATATACCATTTAAAACGTGTTTAATATATTAAATATTCAATTTGAAAAATTTCGCAATGCCGACTGTAATTTTTAGTAGAACCAAAATTGAAATTTCCGTCATTGCATATACATTGTTCCGTCACATTTCTGATGTAAAACTGCACATTATGCAATCAAAATGTCCTCAGTGATGTCAAGCGACGGTTGCTTGCAAATAGCACGAAACCTACTAGTAATGTAATAACAAGAAAGCTTCAAGTTGTCACTCCGCCCAACCCTATTCTGAATTATCAATACATTTCAGGTCGCAAAGCGAATGACCATTTGTATTTTGTAAACATGTTTTAATATTAGATATTACTATACTTTATCTAATGTTAAGAGCGTTCATCAATTAAAATCACGCTGGAGTCAAAATTTATGATTTCAGTAGTTTCAAATGTTTTAGTTTGCAGATAAGATGTTAACGTCATATTATTTGTAGTTGTATAATCTAGTAAATAGCTGAAAAATATTTTAAAGTGAATTTTCATTAGAACATTTTTAAACAGCCCTTTTTTTAAACTAGTGGTCGACGGCCTACGCAGATAAATATACAAGTTATTAAAAAAATTATAACACAATCTTTTAGAACATCAATGACTTCACATACTAGGTCCAAGAAAAAACAGAAATATCTCAAATTTGATCCTAAAATAACACGTTTAATATCACGAAAAATTACTAAAAGTGACACTTTTGATTATACTTTTCTTGAATGAAAATTTACAGAAATCGTATATTTTTTTCGACTATTATCTAATAACATATATGAATTTTTGGAAAATCAATATTTTTATAATTTGTCGCATATAATTTTACTAATATCTCTTTCTGCGTCGACCGTCAACCGCTAAATTTTAAAAAAGGGTTGCTTAAAATCTGTTCTATTGAGAAAAGTATCCCAATATTTTAAAATATTTTTCGACTATTATCTAGATTATAAAACTACAAATAATATGACGTTAATATCTTATCTGCAAACTAAACACATCATGGCATTATGATCCGCCGGGAATCATAAATTTCTGATTCTAACTCTGTAACGGCCTTAAGTAATAATAAGTTTATTGTAAACAATAAAAGGGCGGAGAGGGGAAATCTCCCAACAATACGTGCCCTAAACAATATTGTGCCCTTTTGAGGTATTGGTCGAGGCTTTTCGTTTTATATTTTATTACTATAGTTGTTTTTTTATAGACATCTGCATTTGTAAAACATATCGCAGATAATTGATTCTGCATTAAAAAAAAACAAATACTATCCTGAATTTGGACTTTAATGTTTTAATTTTTTTTACAGGTAGCTGGGGTAGTTGGCAGAGCAGACGTCTTAGCATGTATATTTTTTCTATCTTCATTATTGCTTTATCATAGGTAAGTTTTCATAGTAATCAAGGTATCATAGTAATTTAACATAATCATACGTAACATTGCTTATTAATTTACATTATTTGAAGTACCAAGTAGTTTTTATATCTCTTTGGGGATCAGGCAGTCCAACATCAAAGAAACGAACTTTTCAAAGTTAGCTCAGGTCTGGATCTGGCAAGTAGTGGCCCGTCTGGCGGACAGAAGTCACCCCATTACAGTACCCCAGTGGTTACTGTCTCCTAACGGTTTGCCCAGTTAATTTTTTCGGCACGCTGCACACAACAATATTATTAATATTATTTTAATCCTTTTAGACCAACAAATAACAAGAAATGCTTATGGATGAGTATAATACTCGGAGCACTGAGTATGCTGGCTAAAGAGACTGGAGTCACAATATTAATGCTTAACTTAGTATTCGACTTCTACAGATGTTGGCCGTTTATGAAAAGGTGTGATTAGTTTAATATTTGATTAGTTAAATTACGATAATATTTAACTTGTAACAAATGCTTTAAACATAAAAAATATAAAGCTATATTTTAATTAATATGTTTATTTTTCTGCAGGTCAATATGCTCTTTAAAAATCGAGAAGAGGTGTACAGGTCTATCCATAAGAACACTTAAGGTTGTAGTGTCATTGGCCTTACTAATATGTTTAAGGTTGGCTTTACTACAAGGTACACTACCCACATTCTCATCACAAGATAACCCAGCAGCGTTTCACCCTAGTTTCTTAGTCAGGTATTGTATAGCCCATTTTTTTATATTTAATTATGACTTCATAAACACAATGAAGAATTATCAACAGTTATTCAGTTCGTATACATCCAATGTAAGATATATCAACATCTAGACTCTTATCACATAATTAATTAAAAAGAGAAACCGATATACCTGCGTAAAGCCTAAAAGCCACTTCGTAATGTAGGGGACAAATTTATGTTAGTTTTAGACTGGGTGATTTTTGTACTCGTTAATATTATTTTTAAGTTTAAGTTAATTTTAGAACAGGTTTAAACTCAACAGGTAAATGGATAATTATGTTATTATTATAAGCACAGTTTTATTTCAATAATTTATTCAAAAATATTCCTTTATACCGTTCCAAAAGTTAAATTTAACTTCAACACGATTGGAATATAAAATAATTATATAATGTTAATGATATGCCTAGTCACAAAATCTGCGAGTTTCGTGCTATTATTAGGCCAACCTGTTATTACATCATGATTGCTTTGGATTTCCATTAAATTTTAAAAGGATTTAATAGTTTTGTGTTCCTTTTAGATTAATGACATTTTGCTACCTAGCAGCGTTTAACTGGTGGTTACTTCTCTGTCCATGGACCCTGAGCCATGACTGGCAGATGGGATCTGTTCCTCTGATAACCAGTGGTTGGGATCCTCGGAACCTACTCACGTGTGCAGCGTTCGGAGCTTTATTGCTGCTTTGTTATAGATGTATAGCCGATTTAGAGGTAAGACATTTGGACAAATTTTGTTGAAAAATTATGTTACATAAATATTTATAAATTTTTATAGAGAAAACGCAGTATACAAGTTGATATTTCACTAGGCGAAAGAGGGGTATCGTTGCCATATGGAACACAATCACCAGACCATGGACTCTGGCGTCTCTTATTATTTTTTAATGATAAATAAATTATGATAAAAACGCTTGAAATAAAATTATTATAATAGGTACAGTCTGTATTCTAGGACTAAAATAATGTACTGTTGTTATTCCATACCACCTGTTCTTCGTAATTAAAAGAGATAATGATATTTTAAAAATCATAAAAGATATGATATAAAAAAGTGTTTTTATAGCTTTTATATATTTTATATTATCAGTACCTATAATTGCACTCATCTTCGGCTTAATGTTTTAAACATTTACAAATTTATATAAAAAATAAAAATACAATTTTCAGATTTCCTTTAGATTCTAGATATCTGTATCAACTCCAAATTATAGGTACATAGTATAGCTAGATTTCTCTGTTTTCGAGCTATCTATAATCAATTTGATAGTCAGCCTGAATACTGCCTTTTTATTTCAAAATATTGCTATTTGCTTTTAAAATCTTATCTCAAATATGGTAATCAAACAGTGTTTCAGTTCAATCATGGTGTTGTTTTGTTGGCAACACTCGCGTTACTTTAGTGATGTTGACATCAATCTTATTACTCGTATTTGCAGGTCCAAAGACATACGCCAGCGGTAATCGGCGTTCTACTTCTGGTAGTACCGTTTGTGCCTGCCACTAATCTACTCGTCACTGTTGGTTTTGTGATTGCAGAACGAGTGCTATATATTCCTAGGTATGTTTATTCATTAGTCATAAAATTATTGCCAATTAATATTATTATTAATCAATGAATTAATACTATCAAGGGGAAACCGTAGACAAAAGTTATTTTTTAAAGTGAGCACAACATACTGCTTCTTAGTTTAAGACTTAGGGAGAGTAAACCAGGCTATTACATTTTATACCTGCTTTCAGAAACTATCTTTGAAATTACTTTGTATGTAATAGTTTTCTTAGACATAATTTAACATTAATATAATTAATATAATAAAAGACCAACCAACACCGATAAGTATTTTATTTTTATTTATTTATTCAGGTAAGAACAGTCACACACAATTATTTACACAAAAAATACAAAAAACAAAGACCTACATTACCATTAATTGACACAATTACAGTGACAAGGTGCAAAATACAAATTAGAAAACAATTTTACAAATCACAGTTACAAGATATAGATAAAACAATTTTACAAGTCAAGAAACAAATTACAAATGCAATAACAAACTTTCTAAGTCTCGTCTGAACTTCGTCATATATATTGACTTATTTTTTTAAAAAATAATTACAACAATTATGTTTTATCATACATATTTTTCTTTCAGAAATATCCAGTTTTAAAGAGGTTAATTTTCTGAAATAATTTTGTTTGCTTTAGGTATTTTAGCGTTTACTAAAAAGTTAAGATGTAACGAGTTAATTTCCGGTGTCGCAGCTTGAAAGCTGTAACTCGAAGCTTTTCTAGATAAAACTTGAAATCTATTTTGCTATGAAAGCCGTTTAAAACATAACTATATATGTTCAGTGTTCAAACATATACAAAACATCAGCATACGTGATTAACTGGATTTTTTTTTACTAAAGAATATATTATCAATTAATATTAATTTTACATAACACAATAATTAATTATATTTTTCGTATTGAATCTATAACCATAGGTATTTTTACTATGTCCAAAAGTCAGCTGACATTACAAGTATCTCAGCGAGCTATGGAGAGATGCTCTTATGTAACTTGTAATTTGTGAACGAGACATTTCGTTACTGTCCAAATGTAAAAGTGTACTTTACTTTTTAATTATACTGTCGGAGTCAACAGCGCGTTTGCATCTCCTCTGACATTGCTTGTGTAAATAACTAGCAACTACCTGGTATTTACACAAGCAATATTAGCATATAAAGCAGCGAACTAGTATTTATCTAAAATTACACAAACACGTAGTTGAAACTTAGTTAATCTCTTTAAGCGTTCGTTAAAATAATAAAATATTCAAAAATGTCACAGTACACTTTTAATTAAAATCTAATAATTGAATTGATTGTTAAACAGTGTTGGAAGTGTGATCATAACAGCTTACGGTGTCCAGCTTATGTGGTACTCGAAGCCCGGTACAAAAGCCTTCTTAGTGGTGGGTCTAGCTGTACTGGCTGCTAGTGGAGTAGCAAAGACATATAGACGAAACGCTGACTGGAAAGATAGAGCTACATTGTTAAGGTATGTCCTAGGTATAAAACTTATGAAAAATATCATCAAATTTTCCAACTAGGTATTTTGTTAAATTTCATCAAATTTTGTCTAAATCAGACGATTTTGCAAAATTTTTGCTCAAAGTTTCCAGCAAGGCATCTGAGTCTTGTTAATTTCGTGTTGTATTTAAGTGCACAGACTATATAGAAAGCTTTTCGAGGATACCTACGTGTGTGTGAAGTCCTGCCAATCCTGAAAATGTTAGTCTAATATCTCTATATCTTCACTCACAGAGGAGAAGTCACAGTGGAGTAATTATTACTGACATAGAAAAAAAATGTATCATGTTCGCCTTGTGATACAAAAAAAAAGACAAATATTCCGGCTCCTACCGTACATTATTCGAGCAACGGTCTCCAGATTCGACGTAAATCATGTCCAAATGTGTTTTGTTTGCAGAGCGGATTTAGTGAGTTTGCCGCAGAATGCTAAACTGCATTACAACTTTGCCAACTTCCTTCGAGAGACGGAGCAGCAAGACACCGCTATCAAACATTATAAAGAGGCTTTGAGGTAAACATTTCGGTCGCATTGAACGAGTGTTGTTCTTGAAAAGGAAATTTTTCAATGCGATAATGTTCTTTTAATCTTATTATATAATTTTTAGTCTCGGACTTGGTATATTATTGAATTCATTTATGAGAATATTAAAAAAAGGAACTGTCCATATAATTAAGTAACTCGTAGTTTAAATTTATTAAAATCTTACTATTATGTTATTCTTTAAAATAAAAGGTGGCAGTTAAATTGATGAACCCTTGATGGTAGGTGACTAAAATCGTAATGGTAAGTGGTTATGAACTTCATTGACCTCAAGGTGATACAAATTCGCTGCCTAATTTAATAGGGTGAAAGTTAAGAGACAAAAGAATAGAAAAATATGTGCCATCGCTTATTCACGTATTGAAATAGAATAGCATTGGTATTTTAAGCTGTTATTTCAACATGGTACTCTGTAAGAGGGTGGTTACTGTCGCCACATAAGAGCTGCTCTGTCTATGATTGAACTGTTTTCTCTTGAATATTCTGAAATTTACATGTGCACTGTGTTTGATAATAACGCTGTTATTAATTTAAATAGATTATGGCCATCCTATGCAAGCGCTCACAACAACATCGGTACTTTGGTCACTGGTTCTGAGAACGCTGAATATCATTTCCTACAAGCTATACGGTTTAACAAATATCATGTGAACGCACATTACAACCTTGGCAAGCTATACAAGTAAGTAAAGTTATTGAAGTAAACATGTCATGTTTTACATGTTAAGACACCTTTCAAATTTTAAGAAGAGATATAAATAGCATGTACGTAACTTCGGTTTGTTTTTAACTAGCGAGCTGCTCTCAGCTTTGCATGGTTGCATTTTTTCTGTAAATTATAAACACAAACCTTCCTCGTTTATCGCTCTTGTCTAAAGTAAAAACCGTATCAAAAACGGTTAGTTGGTTTCGAAATTAACAGAGGAACAGACAGAAACGGACAGCGATTAATTTGTACTTTTTGGCCCGATCGAAATATTTTATTCATATTTTATGATAAATGTTGGAAAGCAGTCTGACGGGCTTTTTAAATGTTACAAAAAAATTAAAAGGCCTTTGAAACGCCTTTTAATTTTTTTGTGTTCCTATTTATTTTTAATGACAATACAATATATATATTTTTTACTGTTGTCTTAGAAAAAGCGGAAGAACAGAACAAGCAATCATGATGTTCGAAAAATGTATTTCTCTACAACCACGTTTCGTTCAAGCCAACGTTGAGCTCTTGACATTAAAGCCAGAGTCAGAAAAGTTGAATATTTTGAGGAGGCTTGTGGAATTGGAGCCTAATAATTGGGAGTATTACGTGCTATATGGGAATTGGTGGAGAGATAAAGGTACTCGCTATATCCATAGGAGCAAAATATTAATACTTTGTACTTTTGTACTAACAAAATTTTTTGCAGAGGTCCCCATAATACAAAGTATGTTTAAAATTTAAAGCGTCGATATAAGTAAAATCAACTAATTAACTCGAGATATTCAATTAACACAACACAGAACTAAATAATAAGCAAAAGACCCTTTCTAAGCTCAGAAAAAGTGTATAAGGGCCATTTGCAATTTAAAACAAAGAGATTCATGTAAGATGCATTTCCAAAAGTTGAAAATATTGACCGTGCCTTCAGTGTTTATATTTGAATGTATAGTGTTCATAAAAGAAAATTCCCAAATATTTAAGTTCATGGAGCGTCCACGTCATAATGATAAACTTTGTATGGTCCCTGCCAAATCTAGAATGAAGAAAATAAGTGTCTTTTGTATGGCACCACACTTATATAATAAAATTCCAAAAAATATAAGAAATATCAAGAATCTGGCAACATTCAAAAGTCACTTACGTAATTTTTTGGTGGAAAAGGCATATTATTCACTTAGTCAATTTCTAAATGGTGACACTATATAGTGCAAGCGATGCAAGCTATGTCTTAAATATATAAAAATTACTATTACTATATTACTTATTATTAATTTTGAGATGCTTTTAAATTTGCACACCGCTTGTCGGTTGAATATGTGGACATTATTAATTTAAATTTACAACTTATGTACAACTGTATTCAGCAATTAAATTATTTTGAATTTGAATTTGAATTTGAAAAGCTGGTCTGTGTGTGCTTCATACTGTAAAAGCATAAATATCACCAGTGCCTAATTTTGGGTCATACGACTTGTTAGGTAAATACGGGGTGTTATGTATGCGCTTTATTCTGAAGTATTTATGTTGAAAAAGAGTAAGTACCTACCGCTCTGAGGCTCTACATTGAAGGGTTTTAAAATGAGCAAATTTTGTACACTCTAAAAGTTTTGTAACTTAATTTCATAAAAAGATAAATGTACTGAAAAATACCTGCCTACTTTTAGGGAGAAAATGTTTTCTAAGATGCGTTTACATATCTCTCATATAAATTTAATTTGCCATTTTCTCAAGAAATATATACTTTAATACATACTGTAAGTTAAGAAAGCAAGTATAGTACATTTCACTGGTAATCGGCGATAGATGGCTCTAAAATATATAGTAATATTTTCTAAGTTATGACTATAAATGTTTTTTAGGTCAGAGTAAAACCTTATATACATAGTCTGCCCTAAATTATAATAATATGCAAATTTTCTTTTCGAGTAGATTACTTGTTTGTTTTTACCTAAATAAACGTCGTCATATAATATTTCAGGGTTGCCATCATCCGCCGCCAGATTCTACTCTGAAGCCGTAAAACTCAGTTTCACAAACCGCGACGTTAATCGGCCGATTCGGGCCGATCTCATTTCATTTAGGTCGACTGCGCTAATGTATCGATCTATGGGGCACAAGTCGCGGACGCTACAACTCTTGACCAGGTACTAACTTTATATAAGTACATTAATTTTATTTCCATTAACTAATTGAAGACGAAAACCCATTCATATGAATATTAATACCTACTTACACTGTTTTATGGGAAATGTGTTGACATAAAAATAATAAGTTTTATCAATGAAGATTTTTTTTTTTAAGGTTGCCTATAACACATTTGTGTTGCAAGTGCGTTGCCGACTATAGAAGGGATGGGGTAATGCTGTTATTTCATGGTGGTCTTCTGTAAGGGGGTGGTTACTGCCGCCAGACGGGCTGCATTTATTTATTTTATTTTTCATATTATTCAAGGGCCGCAGGTCGACGGATCCAAACTGCTTCTTACCGGTCCTTTTGAAACATTTTGGGGAAGGCCTGTGTCCTGCAATGGACGTACCTACGAATGGGATAATAATGATGAATAACCTATACTTCATTCAGGAGGCCTAAAGATTTTCCTTTTTATTTTTCCAATAGAGAAATAGAGATAGTCTAAAATTTAGTTCACTGAAAGTTAAGGGGCTTCATTAATGTGTTTTTGAGTATGCTCCAAACTGCTTCTATTAAAGTAGGTTTGTAACAAGTTTAGAGATTCCAGGTGGCATACGTGGCGACGAGGATGGCCTAGTTCGGCAGCAGCACACATGTACCTCAGAGACTGGAGACTCAAAATGGAGTTGGAAGGTCGCGTTCAAATCTACTCAAAGGCTGTTAACCCCGCAGTAAGTAGAAAATTATACTTGAAACGATAATATCGCAATATCGCGCCTTTCTATCTTTGTTCTAGTCAAATAATTCCATAATAATATAGTAGAGAAGAGGCTGGATTTTGTATTTTTGTTTATATGTAGACTCTTAAGTAATTAAGAGCAGACTAGGAAATGTTACCTTTTTACGAAAAATTTGCAGGTTTTAGGTGGGCTATCTTTGTAGCTACTGCCACCTGTAAACACAAGAAATGTCACACAGACACTAACCTTTGTCGATCTTTCAAGGTCAAGGTATCATTTGCCATTTATCACTTGTCATTGAGCCCATTAGACGAGTGGTTAAGGCAAAGCGCCTTAACGCTATTTCAGCGATTTCTGGTTCGAATCCCGATATCCCGAACTTTAGAAATGAACTTTTCTGAACCGAGTGTGGCACATTGCGTTTCGAAGTCATAAATTGGGCAGCCCATCTCCGGTGGCAGTAACCAACGCCCATATACAATACCACCGTGAAATACCAGAATGGTGTGTTTCGGTGAGTGAGTAAGGGATGCTAGTAATCAACAAGTTTAATATTAAAACCCTTACGTTAAGGTAATTTAAAATTTATTTTTTTGTTCTCAGAAACTGACACGATGTTTCGACCACACACAGCTGTCAGTAGAAGCTGTGGAAGGTGGAAAAGACGAGAAAAGAGACCTCGTCCTAAGTGAAGTCAATAAAAACGAAGTGCATACAAAAACAGTAAATGCTAATAGTGAGAGTGTCGTAAAAACTTGTGAGACCAAAAAACGTAACGTGTCCGTGTCGTCACATATAAAAAGTTCGCACAACAAATCGGAAACGGGACACAAAGAGAAAAAGTGTAGCGTCCGTAGAAAAGATAAGACAGTGAAGAAAGATGTGTTACCAAAGATAAATTCGCCCCTCGCGGAACACATTCTTATGAAAACGTTTTAAAGATTTCAAGTGTGATAAAAATGTGATTGTTTAAAGTGAAACATGTGGCAAATCTCACGCTTGTGATTGTAATCGATTTACTAGGTTTTAATGCGGCGACAATATCGCGAGTTAACTTAGTTAAGTAACAAGTAAATCGTGTTTGGAAATTGCAAATTTTTTCTACTTTTCTACTTGTCAATCTTCTGGAAATTATTTTCATATTTAAAAAAAAAATATTTTATATTGAAAAATACATTATATTTCAAGACTATTGCATATCTGAGAAGGTTTTTTTTATTATATTTTTGTCGTTTAGTTTCCCATTTGCATTTCTGTAATACAATTTTTCCGAACATGTTAAAAGTCTTTCAAAATTCGATTAAGAAAATAATCACATATAAAAGATAAATAAGAGTTTAATATATTTTAATGAATTATAATTAATTATTAATTTATTACTATAATTTATTGTAATAAATTACCCTTGCAATTTCCAACCAAGATTGTATTAGATAGAAATGTAATTAAAATAATTTGTAGAGAGAAAGAAAAGAGGTTCTATTTTTGTCAAAAATTTGATGGTTTTAACGAGCAGAAACTTAGCTAGCCTTAGGACGCGTGCATGAAAATTAATAACTAATAAAAATCATATCCAATAACTCGTAATGCTTGAACAGAATTGATGATTTGATTTTTATTCCGATATGTGATAAATTAAAAACAAAATATTTTTGTTTTTATTTTTTATAATTTTTTAAATTTCAAATATACCTATTAATTTTAAAATTATAATTTAGTTTAGTTTAGTTTTATTTAGGATGTATATTTAATTTTATATTTAATACACTGTACCTTATTTATTAAATAAAGTATATTTAAGTTAATTAACTTGAAATTATATTCCCATTAATTTTACTTCTTTAATGTTTATTTTATGTTATGGCTTCTATATAAGTATAAAAAAATCTTTTTTAATATGCAATTCTAAATCATAAATAATTTAACCAAAATCATAAAACCTACTTTTATGATTTTGGTTAAACCTAAAGTTTTTAGACTTTATTTTTATTTTTTTGTCGTTTGCAAAAAAGTTCTTGCGCATTCGAATGACTTGTTTAGTAGATCAATTCAACTGTTAACTAAGTATGCTAACTGTGAACTTTTAGGAAACCAGGCATTGGCATATATTCATAAATTTGTTGCTAGTTGTGCGCGTCAGCTAGTTAGCGATTATTCGCTTTGCCTTGAGTAAGATAGAAATCACATGCTTATTATGGAAATAATATTGTGTCAATAACTTTATTTGACAAGACATTACTATCAATTTATGTCTTTACCGAGAAATCGAATGGAAGTTTCATTGATTTCTTAGTTAAGTTATTTACTTTTCCACGTTATTGACAAGGAAATTGCTGTGAGTTTTAAAAGAGTAGTGCATACTGGGCCGAATCAAATTATTAATAAAAACCAACTATAAACTTCTTTTTCTAAACGGTTATCGGTTCTTAGAAAAAACATGGTGACTCACTCATTTTATGGTAGGTATATAATTAAACCGTTTTTGAGACAACTATCTAAGTTTTTAATTGAGATTTTTAATAAGGTCTCATGTTTGATTTCTAAAAGTGGTCTAGACTCTTCTGAGAGTAATGAAAATCTCCTAAACAAGAAATCAATGACTGACATTTTTAATTGATAAATTAAATAATTTGACTTTTTTATTCAATTGATTGCTTTTTGATATTGTTAAATGAATAAATCAATCAATTTATTTTAGTTCTTAATATTAAGTTGTTTTTATTTAAAATTTAATATTTATTTATTGTGATATATGATTAGCACAGAAGGTGAGATTCGCTTGAAAGTAATCTTATATAAGAGTTAAATCTACTGTGATCTATTACAACATTTTTCATCAGTTGACAGGACCCAGAAAATATACCTAATTATATATTTCCTTACCAATGTAAACCAGTATCATTAACTATTCCTAGGCTTAACTAATTTTATTGTAAATTGACTGGCTTGAAATTAGATGCTTATAGTACATGCCAAGACGTGTAAATTAATTCATCATTTGGTTTCAATTATAAATAAAACATGAACAATATTTACAAGGTTAGTTCTTTAATATTAAACGACACTTTAATCGTATTCATACTTTCTGTGTTTCAATTTCAAAAGATTTTTTTTTTCAACTAATATGAAATACTAGTATTTCGTTATTCGGTTGAATCTAAAATTTTGTATACGTGCAAAAGACTCGAGTTAATATTTTTTTTATAAATTTTATACATATTAAAAAATGAAATGAAATTAAATAAAACCACTCTCCACTTTTCCGGTAACTTCTGCATCACGCAACGGTTTTTGATAAGGTTTTCAATAATGTAAAGAGCAATAAACGAAGAAATTTTGTGTATATAATTTGCAGAAAAAAAGCATCCGTGCGAAGTAGGAAGCGAATCGCTAGTCTTTCATAATTTGTTACGTAGTAGTTCAGTATTCATAATATTTACTCGTAACCTTTATTTTTATACTTGACATCTTTTGAACGATAATGAAGTACTATCAACTTTTGAGTTGTTTTAAAGCTTCAAAAGCTTATCACGTGTCATATATTTTTCTTAAAATGTTTTCTGAAAATCCACATGTTATGTTATTAAGTTTGTACCAAAGAATATGATTTCTTGGCATTTCTTACAATGAAGTTTTTTAAATATTTCATACGATTTTAAGGAAGTCCAAAACAATTTCTCAAGCCTTGTGAAATTATAAGAGCTAATCATATAATATTTTATGACATCTTACATGAATAAGTTTGTATGCAATGCTATGTCACAAAAAATTCATTTTTTTAAAATATGAAATTAAAATGGATTCACGAAAATTCGTCCGGCACTTAAATTACAACGATATTTTTAACTGGTCATATATATAAATTGGTAGTAGTGCATATAAATAAAATATTATTTTTTTGTTTAAGTTGTTCAGTGAGGCCATAACCAATGAATATGATGTACATAATATATATAAGGATAGACACTAAAGGCACATGACAATGCTTTGAATGTACTGGAAAATAAACAAATTACTTACTTTTCTGTGTTTCCTTTAACCCTCTTTTCCTGAGACAACGTAAAGAGTATAAATTATGGCAAATGCATGTATGAAATGAGAAAAAGTGTCCGAATGCATGAACACACTACATTATCATTAAGTATCCTCCGAATATTTCTTAAATGTGTATATAATCTAGATGTTATAAATATCGCCCGTTATTTGATACAAACTATTCAAAAAGTGCTGTTGAATAAGTATTCTAATCTAATGTAAAGACTTTTTCATTATAATAATACATTGACAATAAAGTATCTTTATAAGATAAAAATATTTATGACGTCATCGAAAGACCTGTTAATTAGTACAATTATGCCATCTTTTTTAAATTAAATTTTTATATTTTCCTTAACATTAGTGGTACAGTAGCGGTAAGAAAAGATTCGTCGCCTTAAAGTCGACATTTAATTACACCAGGGCAATTATCAGTCATGCCAAAATTTTATTTCAAACGTCTGTGACTTGTCTGCTTAGTGCTTTAGTTACAAAAGGTACTAAGAGTCTACGACTTGATAAAGGAATGAATTTGAAAACTGACGAAGGTCGTACAATAAGTTTTAAACATATAGAAAATTCAGGATGAAACCAAAAACAAAAGATTTGTGATAGTACTATCTAAAAAGCTTATACAATTTGTATTACATTTCGTAGTAGCAGAAGTCGTAGCAGTAGGTAACGCTCGTAGCACTTTGAGTTTGCTACGAGGTTAATTGCGCTACGGAGCTACGCTACGGTTACATGCTACGCGCGGCAGTCAGTTTACATTGCAAATATAATTCTCCAAAATAAATCAGCTGTTGTTCATTTACATCAACTTTGATGTATTTATCTTTTACGAATAACGTCTTTCGGTGCGAGGTAACATAAAGGCTATTAAAATGTTTGAAACATATATTTTTAGTGTAAATGGTTTTACTATCCATTTTTTATTCCGAACCATATTTTTATAATGTACACTATATAAAATATGTATATGGGAATAACTTTTCGATTGATAATAGTTTTTTTTATTTTTTATTTCAAAATGCTAATGGACCCTGACTTTTTTCATTCTAGAGTCTTCCAGATCAATCTTGTACTGTGAATTGCGCCATAGGATCAAGATGTTAATATACAAATGCCTAGTGCTATACATATATTTCGGAAATTAGTATAAAATATTTACCCATGAGAACTCATTTTTGGGATAAAAGTTGTCTTTTTTAATACAGATTTAAAATAAAATATTTCTTATGTTAGTTAAATAATTATGTATTAGTATCTGTTGACGCCGTTTTACCTATATATCCACACACATAGCACACATACAAACAAACGCATCACACGCATATCTACCTACGTATTTATTTATTTATTATTCCTTTTTCCTACCCTTAAAAGCAAGACAGACGATTACAAGTTGTCGCCGCGCTCGCATATCGATCCGCAAAAAATAAAACTCTGTACGCGTGTGTGTGGTATGTGATATCTATGAGAATCAACGCTAAATCAATAAAAAACTCTGGAGTATTTGTGGTGGAAACGAACCAGCGCTGAAGGAGCAGGCGAACCTTAGTATATGTTACCGGTAAGTCTGTCTTTCCCCTTCCTACATTCACCATAAAGACCATTTGGTCCCTTCGAGCCGTATTCCTTGGTCCTTCGTAGTCGCATTCCCTATCCTATAATATTTATAAAACTCACGCAACGCAGTCACATACCTACACATAACTCATATAAATATATATAAAAATAAAAACCGCTAACGCTTATATTTCATACAAAATACACGCTTAAAACGCTAACACACTCCTATACGCATATTTGTTATAAATTCCTTATCTATTTATTAACATAATACACAAATTAATACGTACATTTACTCAACGCATAACGGTTGTTAACGTTATTTCTACCTACCATTTTGTATTAATTTTAAACGCAATATTAATTTATTTAATTACTTCTCAAAATGTCTAAGGAATCTGTTAAGTCCGTTAAATTAGAACATACAATAGCTATGTTGGAAGCCAAACAGAACAGTATGTTCGAACTCCTTCAAGGCATATACGACCTAAGTAAAAAGGTGTCCGATAAAAAAGTTAAACAAAACTTCCTTACGCGATTAAACTCTTTAGAAAAATTACGGACAGAATTTACGGAGGTTACTGAACAATTAAATATTGCATTGTTAAATAGTGACCCTTCGTACAAATGTAACTTTGCATGCCTACTTTCATTTGACGAGTTATATTGCCGCATTAAGGCCGTGGAAGGTGACATCTGTCCCGTATTGTCGCAATCTATCCTACCTACGAATGCTTCCGCTGACAAAGTAGAATCTTGTTTAAATTTTGAACTCATTAACAAAAAATTGCCCGCTTTGGATTTAATGTCGTTTAATGGCTCACCGAACGACTGGCCGCTATTTTATGAGAATTTTTGTGCATTAATTCATAATAATCCTAGTTTATCAGATGCAGAAAAGGTACAATATTTAATAGGTAGATTGTCTCATAAGGCACTTGCCGTTTGTGCGGGTATCCCTCCAATCGCTAGTAATTATAATATATTATGGAACGCTCTGATAGATAAATACCAGGACAAACGCTCGCTGGCAGTTATGTACCTGGATAAATTATTAAATTTCAAGGGCAGCCAATGTCATACATCGCAGTCATTAGACAATTTTCTAGAACATTTTTGTTCATCTCAAGCCGCTTTAAAACAGTTAGGTATAGACGACTTGAGCGATTTTATTCTTACCCACATAGCTATAACTAAATTAGATAAAGAAACAGTTAATTTATTTGAACAAGCGAATCGAAATCAGAAAGTACCTACATTTGATTCTTTATTAAAATTTATTAAGGAACAAAGCAAAATATTAATGCTACGCTCGGATAACGCTATTTCATCTAAATTCTCAAGTAATAAAACGCAATCTAATAATTACGCTAAAATAAAAAATAAATTTAATGTGCAATCTTTTATAGTTAATAATAACAATGTACCTAAATGTTCTTTGTGTAAAATAGATAATATTCATCCGCTATATAAATGTCAATCTTTTTTGAAATTAGATCCCAGCGATAGAAATAAATTTGTCCGCTTAAATAATTATTGTGTAAATTGCTTGGGATTTCACAATTTAAAAAATTGCAAATCAACAAATAAATGTTTTATTTGCAATCGTTCGCATCATACAAAGTTGCACATTGATTATACACCAAGAACTCAGACGCAACGAGGCATCGAACCCGCTACGCGGCCGTCTTCGTCATCTCAACCGCTGAACCATTCGGCGCGCTGCGCTCAAAGCGATGATTCATCGCCTGCGCCCACTCACGCACTCAATAATGTTTCGTTCGCCGCTTCGAATAAAAATTATTTAACGAATTTAGTAAAGATATTGCCTACTGCTATTGTTTACGTTGTTAATAATAGTGGGGAACGTTTTCAAATACGAGCTCTTCTCGACTGTGGTGCGATGTCGAACTTTATAACGAAGGCGTGTTGCGACCGCTTAAATTTAAAAATTTGCTCCGCTCCCGCTACAGTAAAGGGTATAGGACTGACAGAAAGGTCAGTTCTAGGACATACGCAATTTACAATATTTTCGCGCTTGGACTCCCGCTACAAATATACGCTTAACGCACGTGTCATAGATGTAATATCGGACAAATTACCTGAAACGTTTGTAAATACAATTGATTTACAGCATTTACGCGGCCTGCCTCTAGCTGACGAGGATTTCCACACGCCAGGAGATATTGATTGCCTAATAGGTATTGATTTGTTTCCAATCCTCTTAGGTACAAATAGGGTTACGGCATCTAACTCTTCCGTGACGGGTGTCCAAACATCCTTGGGCTACGTCGTTATGGGGTCAGGTGACTGTCATTATCCAACCTTCCAAGCCAATAATAAATCTTTTCACTCTATTGATAATTCCATATTAGAGAATTTAACGCAGCGTTTTTGGGAATTGGAAAATGTACCAGTCAAAAAACACTTGAGCCCTGACGACGTCCTTTGTGAACGCGACTTTGTTCAGAATTATACTCGCGATGACACCGGGCGTTACTCTGTAGCATTACCATTTAAATTTTCACCTACTGTTTTAGGGAACTCTGAACGAAACGCTAGAATACGCTTAGAAAAATTAGAAAAACGCCTCGATGCGAATCATATATTACGCGAAGGATATAACGCAACTATTAAGGAATATATAGACAGCGGCTACCTTAACTTAATTTCTACTCCCGCTAAAGGTCCGTGTTATTATATTCCACATCACGCTATATACCGACCTGAGAAAAGTACTTCAAAAATTAGAATTGTACTCGACGCTAGTAGTAAATCCTCAAACAATAATTCCCTTAATGATATTTTATATACAGGTCCTAACCTACAGGCGAATATATTCGATTTACTGCTCAACCTCAGACTTTATTCTATTGCTTTGTCCGCTGACATTGAAAAAATGTATTTCCAAGTAAAAGTTATTCCAGAACATAACCGATTTCAAAGAATCCTCTTCAGGTTTAATTCCAAGGACCCTATTTCCACTTATGAATTTAACCGCGTGTCCTTTGGATTATCTAGCTCCCCCTTTCTAGCTATGCGAGTAGTCAAACAGTTGACCGATGATGAGAACAAACGCTGGCCTCTAGCCGCTTGGGCGGCTAAGAGACATTTCTACATGGATGACTACGTATCTTCCGTTTCTTCTGTTGACGAAGCTGAAAGGTTATATCATGAGCTGGTACAGATGTTCATGGCCGGGGGGTTTAAACTTAGTAAATGGGTTTCTAATAGTTCTGAATTTATGCAACGCATACTTGGAGACCAACGCACTTCTGAGGTCGTAACTTTTGACGAAAACACGCATACAAAAATTATAGGCTTACGGTGGTTACCTACCGAAGACTTTTTCTCTTTTAAAATTAACGCTGAAAAATTTAAACATACTAAACGCTCTATTCTCTCTGTTACCGCACGCTTATTTGACCCCTTATCTCTAATGGGTCCTGTTACCGCTTTTCTAAAATTGTTAATCCAAGAATGTTGGAAACAAAACTTAGATTGGGACGACGAAGTTCCTAATTTTATTAAAATTAAATGGTCTCAATTTCAAAATGAATTACCTCTATTGGAACAAATAAAAATACCACGTCATGTAGGTATTTTACCTAACTCTAAAAATATTGTTCTGTTGGGTTTCGCAGACGCTAGTGAAGTTTGTTATGGTGCCGTTGTCTATATAAGAGTTAGTCAGGGTGATAGTGACACAGGTCACGTGACACTTCTGTGTTCTAAGTCAAGGGTCGCTCCGCTGAAAAACGTAACATTAGCGCGACTCGAACTGTGCGCTGCGCTTTTGTTATCGAATTTAATTGTTTCTGTGAAGGATGCTATAAGTGAACGTGTTCAGATCGATAATATTTTCGCTTTCTCAGATTCTACGGTGACACTCTCTTGGATTCACGCACAACCATATAAATTTCACACCTTTATAGCCAACAGAATCTCAAAAATTAATGAAAATCTTCCCGCTGAGCATTGGTATCATATCCCGGGAAAGGAAAATCCTGCGGATATAATTTCTCGTCCTATACCGCCTAGTAAATTAACTAATAATAAATTGTGGTTTTACGGTCCATTTTGGGCAACGCTTCCAATCGCAAAGTGGCCACTCATCGCAATACAGGAATTTATAAATAAGTCGTTAGATACGCTTCCTGAATCTAAACCCACCATTCTTCTGTCACACGTAGAAGAAAAATCTAAAAGTATTTTCTATGACTTAGCTACTCGCATTTCAAAATGGAATAAATATTTGCATAGTTGTGTATATATTTTACGCTTCACAAAACTCTTAAAGTCTAAAGGGTCTATAACAGTTCAAGATTTAGAATACGCTGAAGAAATTATAATACGCACAATTCAACAAAATCATTTTTTGTCTGAATTTCATAACTTAAAACAAGAAAAATTATGTAGTACTGGTTTGCAGAGATTAAACCCCTTTATTGACGAATGCAACATAATTAGAGTAGGTGGTCGCCTTAACAACGCTCAACTTGAATTTTCACGCAAACACCCTATTGTTTTACCCGCTAAAGATCCCATTGTACATTTAATTGTAGATTTTTATCATTTATCTAATCTTCACGCTGGCCCCAGCCTATTATTACCATTATTACGTCAAAAATATTGGATTCTCGCAGCGAGAGAAATGGTACGCAAACGCATACAAATGTGTAACATTTGTTTTAAATTAAAACCTAGGAATGTGGTTCCAATAATGGGTGATTTGCCGTACTTTAGGGTGAGCAAAGTAAAAAGTTTTGTGCACACTGGCGTTGATTACGCAGGTCCGTTCTTTGTAACGCCATACAGGCGACGTGGAGCCAAAAGTGTAAAGGCGTATGTCTGTCTGTTTGTCTGTCTCACAACTAAGGCGCTTCACTTAGAACTAGTATCAGACTTAAGTTCTGAATTATTCCTAGCCGCGTTTAAACGCTTTATTAGTAGACGGGGACCTGTTTCCATGATAGTTAGTGACGGTGGCACTAATTTCGTTGGCGCAAAACGCAAACTCGATGAACTCTTTTCTCTTTTGCATTCCGAAACGCATAATAAATATTTAGATCAAAGGTTGTCCGACTTCCGCATTCAATTTAAGAGAAGTCCTCCTTTAGCTCCCCATTTTGGTGGCATATGGGAAAGCAATATTAAATCAGTTAAAACGCACTTATATAGGGTGATAGGTACTCAGATCTTAACATACGAGGAATTTAACACTGTTTTAATTCAAATAGAAGGAATCTTAAATACTCGCCCTCTGTGTGTACTGAGTTCTGATCCGTCTGACCCTACCGCATTGACTCCCGCTCATTTTTTAAATATAACGCCTTTAAAATACTTGCCCGCAGAGGATTTAAGTGGTATTTCGGAAAATAGACTCAACCGCTATCAATTAATAAGTAAACTCGTACAATCCTATTGGGACAGGTGGAGTTTAGAATATCTAACTTCACTTCAAACCAGACAAAAGTGGAATACGCCTACCAATCCGATTGAAAGGGGTTGCATTGTAATAATACGGGACGATAAATCGCCACCGCTTTCTTGGCCGCTGGCCGTAGTAGAGGAACTTTATCCTGGCAAGGATGGAGTCACTCGTACAGTCAAAGTGAAAACTAAAACTGGCAGTTATATGCGACCAGTAGTTAAACTTTACCCGCTACCAACTCAATAACTTATATTTATTTTATTTTTTTGATTTTTTTGCTTCGCTATTGTTTTATTTAATCTCTTTACGCTAATTTTATTTTTTTTCTTTCGCATTAATGCCGCTTGTTCTGAAGGATACCTTCAGGCCGGGGGATAATGTTGACGCCGTTTTACCTATATATCCACACACATAGCACACATACAAACAAACGCATCACACGCATATCTACCTACGTATTTATTTATTTATTATTCCTTTTTCCTACCCTTAAAAGCAAGACAGACGATTACAAGTTGTCGCCGCGCTCGCATATCGATCCGCAAAAAATAAAACTCTGTACGCGTGTGTGTGGTATGTGATATCTATGAGAATCAACGCTAAATCAATAAAAAACTCTGGAGTATTTGTGGTGGAAACGAACCAGCGCTGAAGGAGCAGGCGAACCTTAGTATATGTTACCGGTAAGTCTGTCTTTCCCCTTCCTACATTCACCATAAAGACCAGTATCCAAAGTAAATTAACATTTCCAAACATTAAAATCATCGTATTCAGAGTTCATGAATACGATGATTTTAATGTCTGAATCGTGATCAAACGTGGAAAACAAATGTTATTTTATCGGGTAAAATCACTTTCTCCACTAATGAAAATGTTGGGTGGTTTAAAAGAAATTAGCTGTGCAACAGACAGAGGCAGACTGCTACTTTATTATTTTTGCAACTCGTAGATATAGACATATTCGGAAGATAATGAAAGTCGACATAAACTTGTCTAATCCTCATAAGACTGCGAATCATCTTTACGTATTATGCGGTAAGTGTGCAGTACATCTCTCCATAAACAACTGAATGAAGCGCTGTGACTGCACGTTTTAAGCGAGAAGTTAAATTGGAGTACATTTAAAATAAATGTTCGCGCTCACTTGCATAATGTTCGAGTCAACGTCTTAAGCCATATTAGCCGAGGCACACGTTTTACCTACAATCTACTAACTCGCAGTCTGAGCTTGCTGAGTAATTCCTTGAGGAATGCGAAGATGCGCTTGGTGCAGAGTATGGGGGGCAGAGGCAGAGGTGCAGGGAGAGGTACGAACACAAAGGCTGTTCCAACAATCGCCTTACGCAAACAGAAGCGTTTTATTTTGCAACCGCGAGCACGTAATAGTGTTGTGACCCTGTGATGCAACTCATGATTCACTATTAAATGCTCCATTTTTTTATTAGTTTTCACAGATGATAGCAAGTTGCCAGGGATGTAAATGTGTTGTAGACTTTGGTGTGGTATGCACAAGGATAGTTACAGCACTATCTTTATCTTATCCGTATGTTGTTGGCAACGGCTCTGTTTCTGTCTGAGATACAAACGGACACAAGAAAGTATAATTATAGAATAGTTAGTAATAGTTTATGTATTAGTTAAATAGTTATATATATACTGTTAATTTTTGAAGGCGAAAAGTCATTACCTAATAGTAATTTTTGTAAGAAATACTACTAGCATAATTTAATTAATTTTTTAAATAAAATGGCTTAGTCTAAACTTATTATTTTATTAAAATGGTTGTTACTGTCTCATTAAGAGTCTGTCAAATGAAACTCTTACTATGATTCAAATAAATTCCACTGAAAATTATTGAGATTTTTTGATGGATTTAAATGCATTTAATCATAACTAACTTTATTTTTGCAACTATTTGTAACTTGTTTAAACAATAGAATTTCCACAAAAGAGTATTCTATAAATTCCTCAGTACTGTGTAGCGTTGGTATGTTAATTTCCCATCACTATTCGTGGTGAATTTCATGCAACTGTGTTTGCTGAATGGCGCCTCTTTTATATTTGACATGCATACCATCTCAATTTCTCTTTTATTTTATAAGCTTAAGTAGTTTACTTTATAATAAACGTCAGAGAAAAATAACGAATTTAAGCTGCTACCATTATTTTATTATGTAGGTACCTTTAATTAAAAAAGTTAATTAAATAACTTTAATTAAATCTACCCTATGGAACATGACTGAAATTTAGTCGAAATTTCCTGTTTTTCTATTCCAATATATTAATTATAAAAGCTAAAAGAATATTAAACATATTATAATAATACCAATATTAAACATTTATTAAATTTCAAATTTTCTACAAGAGAAATGATTTAATTTAATTTAACATAGAATATTATGTTTCTGTAACTTAGCATAAATATCTTAAAGACGAAGTCAGTTGAATAAATATTCTTACGTCAAATATTGTTTCTACATTTCCATATATAAACACTCGAATCGCTCGAAAATTATCTTTACCTAAGTTTTTTGTAAAACTGCTATATATACATAACTTGATTCTAGAACAGAATATTTGGATAATAAGTTTTCCAAGTAAGTAAAAACAAAACGATACTATTTGTGGTAAGTCAAAAGTCCAAAAGTTATACAATTATTATTGTAAATAATTTTGTCTATGAGTTATAACAGTAAAATGACAAGAAGTTAAAGGAACAGGTAGTTTAATAAGTTATACGGCAGCGCCATTTAGCAAATCGGCTATGTCACGCAACATACTACCGACCGACCGAGTTAAAGGATGAATGAATCTATATATTTATTAGGACTCTATTCTGTTTACTAGTGTTCGTAAAAGTTTCACCGTTTATGATTTTTTTATGAGTTGAAGATAGCCTGCGTGGCGTCAGTCAGAACCCCTTTTACATAACAACCATGAAATAACACCATGAGACTTTTTTTTGGCCATCCCTCTAACTTCTGCTCTAATCCCAGATATTTAAGGTCCAGAAAAATCACAAACCGATTGCTTTATATCTGATAATAGGTGACGATAGCCAGCTACAATTGAGTAGACCGTCAGCCTGTCTGCCTACTCTTTGTAAAAAGTCTTCTGTTAATTTTTCTATCATATTCCACACTGACGTTGCCTGAAAATGAAGCTCCCTTACAATTAAAAAAAAACCTCATTATTAATTCAGAACTATGATTTGTCACTTACTTACCATGAAACGAGTGATGTGAACTAAACTAATTATTTTATATTACAATAATAATATCATATTATTAACATTAAATAAGATTAAAGCATAAAATATGTAACTATATGTATAAGTATGGAAACTAGCTATTGTATGTTATTTATTAAAGTATGAAATTTCACAAAGTTTGATAATAGCGACTCAAAGTAGAAATGACAGCGTTGCATGTCCTTCAGCTATAACCTGGGAATCCTGTCATCGTAGTAAACGGACGTTATTTGTTATAATAACTGTGTTTTAAATGCCGATTTAGAACACAGAAAATGAATGTTAAAAAGTGATATAGTTGTGGAAGAACACACTGTATTTCACCATTATTCGCTACCACTTTCTATCTCTTATTCTACCATGGCAAGCAGCGCAGTTGCAGCACTTGCAGACTGCAATTTTAATTTAACGACGTCAAGCATTTTGCAAGAGATAACTTCAATTTTTCCTTCGCAATTATAAAACCATTTATTGTTGATTGTAAATTTCGCTATTAAAAGAAATAAATCTTTACAACATAACATCAATTCAAAAGACACGATAAACCGAGTCGGTGGTTATTTTAATAGTTAAAGTCGCACCGTTACGAGACTGTAAAAAGTTAAACAAGTGATTTGGATTCACGACGCACTCGCTCTTTCAGACCAGAGTCAATCGATAGTTTAGTCGAGTTGTCACTCGATATAAAGTTACTCGATGCAGTTATTCGAGTTGTTTAAATCGAGTAAAAGCATTTTAGACATTTCAAATATATACATTGAAAACACGGTCTGTATATTTTAAAATGGATACCAGAGTACCAGTTAATTTATTCTAAATAAATTATTATCTATAAGTATCTACTCGTATAGATTCTTATTATATATATATATTTTCTTATACACATTCCACACAGCACTATCTAGTTCCAAAGTAAGCAACTAATGTTTGTATTATGGATACCAGACAGTTGATAGATAGATACTATGTAAAGTAATCTATGTAGTAGATAGATACTACATAGATTACTTTTTTTTTTGTAAATACATACATGTTATAAATACAAAACATACATGGTACAAAGATAAATGATAAAACAAAAACATTTGCCCCTAGCGGGATTCGAACCCGCGACAGTTTGGTTAACAGCTAGGGTTACTAGCCACTAGACCAAACGTGTATTGTAATATTATATTTTATATTATGAAATATGATCGATGTCCTCTTCTGTTCTGTTTCTCTCCTAACTTTTTCTAAACCACCCAGCTTGATATAGTTGATTCAAGACTATATTGATATATGACGTTTTCATTTTTGATTTCACCAAACGTCAATTAGAACTGCGACATTGTATTGTTTCATTGTTCTACTGAAACCCGCTCACGGCTATAATCTCGCTCGGATTATGAGTCAACAGTCGTACTGAGTGATTAACACCAGTCAACTTTTATATGGTTTTTACTGCTATTCTTTAATTTTGTATGGAGTGGAAATGCAGTGAACATAAAAATGAGTGTTATATCCATTAAGCCTGGCTCAGATTAAAATTCAATGTTAGTTTCGAGTTTTACACAATTGAGTGCTTTTTCTGCGAGCGATAGATATAGGTCTATTTTTGAAAAAAAAAAAAAAAAACTTTATACTCTTTGTAAAAACTGATTTATAATAGTCAAACCACTTGTGAAATGTAACCAGCTTTTGCGTGCAACTTCATCAGTGTATCTTTATAAATTATAGCCTAAACTAACAAAGTCCTGCGACTTCGTCCGCACCCATTTTACTTAAGCGTTGAAAAATAAAGGAATAATAACGCAGACAAAGTTGCTGGCGAAGGCTAGTTCCTCGTTAATGTCAATATTAAAATGTCTACATTCCCCATACATTCCCTGACGTTCTCATTTCACTTCCAAGTGTAATGACGCTGCGTGTGTTTTACGATTCCCAAAACTCGACGTGATTTATATGCCAAGCGAAGCAAAGTTTTACACACTTTAGTAGCAGTTTTTATTTCGACATTTGCGAGGTAAACGATCGAAAATTTATTGTTACGGCGCGATAAAAAACACGTGCACGCCGCACGTATACTTTCAAATTTTTTTTTGTCAATTTTTGCCAATGCATATTATATTGTAAAATTATGTGGTACTCGCAATAATAAGAATTAACGAGTTAAACTGTTAAAATATTTGTCTCAATACACTTGTTTGCCTGCTGACAATTATAATAATATACGAATGCTAATAAAAAAAATGTCATATGCCATATGTCATATTTGCAATGTCAAGGAAAACGATTTTTAATTATTATATTTTTAACTTATTTAATGACATGAAGTTAACATGTTAATCTTTAGAATTGTCTAGTATCGCCACTTATCTATGGATGTATAACATCTGTTATAATTTATTATAAATTAATAAAAATAAATTAATTCTTATAAAAATTCTCATAGTTCAATGTTTGCCAATTCAAAAAATTTCAATGAAAAACATTTAAAAAAAATGCTAAAATAACAAATATGCTTAACTAATTTAGATCTTACTTACGATATGAATAATAAAGTAACATTAAAAAAAGATCAACCAAAAATTCTAATACTCGTGTAAGCCTGGATTTAGCTCCAAAGTTTTGGTCATTATTTTAAGTGATTAAAAAGGGTTTTATGACATTTATATCTATCAAATGCAAAAACAACTTTTCTAATTCGTCTGGTAGTTACTGAGATTAACGTTTTCAAGCAAAGATAAACTCTTCAGCTTGCGAATTATTTAAAAAATAAAACCTAAACGTACGTATTAAGAATGTTGGTTGTTATATTTTAATTGAAATTAAGAGCCGTACACGATCAGAATCAGAAATTTATGATTCCCGGTGGATCATAATGCCATCATTATGATGCCATGAGTCAAAATTTATGATTTCAGTAATTTCAGATGTTTTAGTTTGCAGATAAGATGTTAACGTCATATTATTTGTAGTTGTATAATCTAGTAATTAGTTGAAAAATATTTTAAAGTGAATTTTCATTAGAACATTTTTAAACAGCCCCTTTTTTAAACTAGCGGTCGACGGCCTACGCAGATAAATATACAAGTTATTAAAAAAATTATAACACAATCTTTTAGAACATTAATGACTTCACATACTATGTCCAAGAAAAAAATAGAAATACCTCAAATTTGATCCTAAAATAACACGTTTAATATCACGAAAAATTACTAAAAGTGACACTTTTGATTATACTTTTCTTAAATGAAAATTTACAGAAATCGTATGTTTTTTTCAGCCATGTACTAATAAATAATATGAATTTTTGAAAATCAATATTTCTATAAGTTTGTCGCATATAATTTTATTAATATCTCGCTTCTGCGTAAACCGTCGACCGCTAGTTTTAAAAAAGGGTTGCTTAAAAACTGTTCTAATGAGAAAAGTATCACAATATTTTAAAATATTTTTCGACAATTATCTAGATTATAAAACTACAAATAATATGACGTTAATATCTTATCTGCAAACTAAACACATCATGGCATTATGATCCACCGGGAATCATAAATTTCTGATTCTAACTCTGTAACGGCCTTAAGTAATGCCATAGGCATAGCCCATTTCCCTATCCCAATCCTCAATCCTATATAATATGTTCGGCAGCGTGAACCGTCAGCCTGTCTGTCGAACTTAACATAAAAAAATGATTTCGCAGCACATATGCAGAAAGATAACTTTTGAGTTTTACGAACTGCAAAAATTATAATTCATATGATTAAAAAAAAAGTAAAATGCCCCGTTTAAATGTCGCTTATAAAAAGAATACAATATTTTTGCATGAAAATTGAAAACTATCAAGAAAATATTTAAATATATTAAAATGACTTACATTAATTAAATTCCTTAAATTTTATACAGCAGATTAGATTTTAGCTTTATTACCTTATTATCGGCTCCTTCTAGCCGATCGTTAAAAGAAGTTTTTTTAATTTTATGATGTCGAAGGAATTCATTTTAGTATACCAATATATAATACTCTCATATTATATATTGATATGGTTAAGTGTTATGTTTATGACTTCAAAGTAATATACAAATGGATCCCAATTTACTAACAATTAACATAATGGAACACTTTTATGATTGAAGTAAAATGAGTACCTTGCACTAAATTAAAGTTACATGATGTGCCTTCTTAATGCCGTTATAATACTTAGTAGAAAAAAAAACTATTGTTCAGCAAACGAAGCCACGAAGAAGAGCCTGGGAGCGGAGCACATCTTCAGCCGAGTGATTGACGAGATGCGCAAGCAATGCGTTATCTATGTAAATTTGGAAAAGTACATAATTACAAGAACAATATCTCCTCTTTTCAGTCGAAGACTTCAATTCTGGAGATCGTGTCCTTGAAAGTCCTTCATAGCTCTGTGCACTATTTGTCTCTATTATGTCCGGTTTCGAGCTTCTCTCAGACCGATTGTCATGAGGAGAGCAGTAAGAGCAGTTTCAGTTGGGTTATTCGCAGATTCTCAAAAAGACAGATTCTCATAACGATATATCACACCAACGGCTACGTGATCAGTCGCGAAGTCTTTTTCCCTATTACAATATAATTTACACAATTAAATATAACACAATTTATACTTATAAAATCGTTTGTAATAACCAAAAAAATTATTTAATACAATCGTTACTTCCCCCATAGGACAGGCAGAGCCTAGTATGGGGGACGGAAATATGCTAAAACTAAAGTTGTTATTCTGAAATAAATTTCTTTATTTTTAAAAACTATCAGCATCCAGCCAAAACTACTGTCTTAGAAAGCTGAAATCTGGAACACAAATTTAATTTATAACGTAAGCATCCACCATGAAAGCATTTTTGAGAATTTCAACTACGTGCAACCTGGTAGCAACAGCTAGCGACCTGTCTTCGGCTTCGCACGTAGTTAATTCGTAACGTAATTAAAAAAATTGTGGATTCATCACAAACAATTAATAGATTATTAAAATTTGACCACTGTGGAAAGTTAATTAAAGCGTCCACTTCTTAATTCAGTTGGTGAATGAAAGAGATAAAGTAGCGGATTCGCAAAATCAGCGTGTTTTTTTGCACCGATATTTGCATATTTGATTACACAAATCGTCACGAGATTGTGCCAGACAATTTTATAACTTCAACTTATTACACTTTTAATATTACGGTTACAAAACACTTTTTAAGAAAATCTTGTGGGGAACTTAAGTTAAATGAAGATAACATTTAAATAAGTGACAAAACTTTGAATGTGTGAGAATATGAAGAAGTTGTTTTTTTTTTTAACTTGAAAGGATTTTTTTCCACTCTTTATAAATTTGAAGTTTCATTGAAATTTTCGCACTGATTTTCCAGTTATAAGAACGTGTCTCACGTTTAACATCATAACAAATTTAATATTTTAGAATTTTTCTTTAGTTTGGTACTAACTACTAAGGTAGTTATTACTACTGAAATGAAATGTAATATAAAACCTCCATTGGCGTACTGAAACTTCAGTCTGTAAGGAATGACTGTTCGGCTTACAGTCCGAAAGCTTCTGCAATCTGTTTTTATCAATCTGTTACCAAGCGAATTTCTCACCTAACCGCAGAACCTAAGCCAAGCTCGCCGTACAAACCAATCAATCGAATTTCTACCTGTAGAGGTATCACCGTGCAATATAGATTATTGCAAACCAAAAATGTTTGTTTCAATAAAATATCCCAAACATAAACTCACAAGTGAAATTCTTCACAAATCACAAAACTGTATCTGAATCGCAAATGTCCGATTTTTCCCATTGAGCCGCGGAGTTTTCACAACACACCACTAGACTGCATATATTTACATGAATTTTTACATTTTTGATGAACCAAAAAGGGGGAGAGGAAAATCGCTGCTTACATTTTGCAGTGCTCACTTTCTGAATGCTAGAATTGACAGTTGAAATTCTAGTTTCCTTTGTGCAAATGCAGTACGTGCGTTTTAAATTTTGTAAATTCATCTTTTATATTATTCAATTGCCTAACCTTTTTATGGAGCTTAATAGCTTTACTTCATTTTGTCGTTTTCAAAACTTTTTCCCACTCCTTCTGATTACGGAATAATTGATTAGAAAACCTTTAAAATGCTGCTGACATTTATACCAGACGACTTCAGATAATGGGTATTATTAAATTTTTAATGTCTTATGAGAGATTTGTAAGTTTGCGAGCTTTCCTTGCAAGTGATGATGATGATTCCATAGAAACAATGAAAACTACTGCTTCAGCTCCAGAACAGCTATTAGTGCAGTATGAACCTACACATACTTTATAGCGCCTGAGACTACCTCTTTTAAGGTGTCTACATACCAAAGCCGCCGCCGGCCCGACGGCTTAACCCGCCGGGTAAGGTCGGTGGCCTCTCTTGGAAATAAGCTTGCCGGCGGCTTGCGTCCGCGCGTATTGCCCGGTGGCACGTGTTTTGGAGGTTCTACTTATGATAACTGCACAAGCTGCTAATAGATCACTATCGTCCTCATCCATATCAAACACTGAAAATACGTCTTAATAATCGAAACACGCGCAATCTCTCCGAGCACTTGGTAATCACCCATCAGCAAATTTGTCCGACTCGCAACTTTCTGAAGCCGCCGGGTTCGTGCCGGCGGGCCGGTGGCTTTAGAAACGGCAGAAGATAAAAATTCCATGCTTTGCAACAGCATAATTTTTTAAAAATCGCTGTGTGTAAACACGAGTACAGGTACATTTTTAACAAAACCACGTGCTCCGAGTATTCACGTTAAGCTAATAATGTCGAATTGTGGACCGATGGAGATTATAATCTATTTTCCTTTTGTGCCGCAATTTGTGAGACAAATAATGTGAACGTGCTTAGAATTTGAATAAGCTAAATATGTTAAACAAATATTATTTTTCCAATACCATTACAGTTTTAAGGTCTGTATGTTGAAATACACAAAATATGTCGAAATATTTCACACGTGAGCGTTTTTCTTTGTTTAACTTGTTCCAAATTATCGATATCGAGTCATCAAATTACCAATGTAATAAATTATTTCTCGGGGTGAGTAGTGTAGCAGTTAAAATGTAAATTCAGAAAAGGTTTGATTTTAGACAAACGAAAGACCCTTCAATTTTGGTTAGATAAGACTTTAAGACGTACAAAAATTAAAGTAAAGCGAAGTATCATTATCGGTTGCTTCGTCACCAAAGAAACAGCATAAAATGTGGAACGCAACATTACCAGTGTCATAATCAGGATTCCCGCAGGAATTAGTTGGCTTAAAGCCAACCGTCTGCACGCTTGCAATTAGCCCTTGCAGCGTACAACTGTCGCATACCAAATCGTGAAACAAAGAGGAAACTTTGTGAAAAAGTTTCCGTAACTTTGCTCTCCAAACACATACTAACAAGGAATGGTAGGTAAAGCCAAATCACACGTATCTACTTGGTATACATTTCCTTTAACAACCTTTAAGACACATAAAATATGTCCAACTTCTGATCATACTAACTTAATAACTTAGTAGTTTACTAGCTTAACTCACTGGATACTGGCAGCATTTATCAAATCCTTATAGGAAATGTCTCATCCACATTTAAAATGTGTTGCTTAACTCACATAAAAAATTGACAGTAAAATTCTATTTTTATTTGATAGTTGTATACTGTTCGATTGTTACCTCCATCTTGTCAGTTATTCTTAATCCTATGAAGTTCGGAATAACTTTATCCGCCTATATGCCTATATATAATCAGCCTTATGACCACCAGCCATATATAAAGAGACTATCCGCGTAACTGCCCACATTTTCTTTAAAAATTATCCGTTGTAAATTGTTACTTATTTTAAATACTGTGCATGTTATTGTCTACGTTTTGTCGATTGAGGGGAGCGGCAATTGCTACAAAGCTTTTTAGAGGGAACTGAAAAATGTAACGACGGTTTCTCGATGCTACGTTGCATTCTTGCATTAGTGAAACTTATTTTTTTTTTGAGACTCTTTATGTGCTCACGCTTTGACTTCAGGTTTTGTTTTGATAACAACAATTTTCTTACAATAGTGAATTTGCTCACCTGCAATCATCAGTGTAAGAGTAGCTATTGATTATTCTTTTGAATGTTCCTCTGCCTTTCAAATATTGGTCTACCCCAAGGTAGTCCTAGCTCCCGAAACTGCACTACAAAAGAGGGAATGAATACTTAGACCAAAACTACTATGGTAAATTCTTTAACCAAGACGTTCTTCACCTGTCTGCTAAGTTTGCCATTTTACTTCACGTTTAAAGGAGAAATAGCTTTTAAATAAACAGAAAGACTCAATTTAAGGGCAATATTACCCATATAACGTATAGCCTTATTCTAAGTAGTACATATATGAATCCTTAAAAAAACTACCGACCTTAATATATAAAAAAAATCAAAATTCAAAAACAGGAAACGTGAAGTCTGTCTTTGAATTTCGATTGAAATCGAAATGTTATCGATAATTAATGTGGTGTTTTCAGTCACGCAGGTTGCCTCACGAGTTTTTCTCTCTAATCTTTTCTAAATATATTCTAGAATTTACGGTATTTTCTTGACTTCAGAAAATTTACCGCGAGAGTAGGAATTTAGCTCAAAACAGCTGAATCTTGACGATGGCGTTAATATGTTTTTTTCTCATTGCACAGAGAAGGAGAAGGTTAAAAACCTGAACTATATTATAAAATAAATATTTTCAATGTTATACTTAACATTTTTTTAACAGTCTTAAAAATCTGAAGTTACAGAACTTTTAAAATGCGTTTTATTTGCAAGTCTTTGATGCTTTTAACGCTGCCTTTTGCAGTAACCACCCACTTCGGAAGACCAGGTTAAAATAACAGTACATGGGATTTGTTCTTGACGTGTCAAATATTGTGTGCTGTTTTGTGTAAGCGACTAAGAGATGCCAGCCAAATCCCTAAATAATAAAGTAAAATAAATTGCGTTTCAAAATAATTAGCTTTTGAATAATTTTTCATCAAGTGATTGCTACTTTGTGTAACTCGTGATAATATTATGTAAGCAATAGCCGTCAGCTTGTGCGAGCTTAATGGCAGATGAATAAACAGATAAATATTCACGGTTAAATTAAAT
Source organism: Synanthedon andrenaeformis (assembly GCA_936446665.2). Taxonomy (NCBI): domain Eukaryota; kingdom Metazoa; phylum Arthropoda; class Insecta; order Lepidoptera; family Sesiidae; genus Synanthedon; species Synanthedon andrenaeformis. The sequence goes on along the minus strand of OW387781.2, from coordinate 967,491 downwards.
TAAATTACGAGTGGCAAAGTGGCTCGCCGGTAAAATACGGTCAATGTGACTCTGTAACGGTAACAGAGACCTGGCGTGACGCCAGACTATATAGATTTTAAAAAATTTGGCAACACTATCCGGAGGCTTTGTAATTTAATCGGGCGGCGGATAAAGTTAGCTTACCATTGACTCTAATCCTGTAACGAACGATTCAATTTAACCTACCTATCTATTGTTACGGACTATATTTTTAAATATTTTCATATCAATGACAAACAAACAAAAAACTTGAAACCCTCTATAGGTAAGTATTAAATACAATACAATAAGATGTACTTTGGAGAGTGTGCTCAGGAGCTGCATGAGCTCATACCGCCTTCCCCTTTCTTCTATCGGACATACATACGGACAGGTTACCATCTTCATCATGTCGAAATCTCTGTTTTTCGGATCAAGCGCTTTAAAATATCTTTTATAATGCGCACTGCCAAGGTTTGGAACTCCCTGCTGGCTTCTGTGTTTCCGAGCACATATAATCCAAATCTTTTCAAAGTTCGAGTGAATAAATAGGCTTTTAGGTTATATCGCTCCATTATAGGCCTCATCCTTGCTACAAAGCTGGTTGTTGGCCAAGAGCAAACCCATCTCTATATAAAAAAAGTATGCCTACATATGTGATTATTCTTATACTATTGTTGTATTAAGTGCTGTGTGACTGTTTCAATAAAAAAAATAAAATAAAAAAAAATTACACATCTGTACCTTGTAATTGAATTGACCACTGTGAAATAACAGTGTTTTGTTGCTGTGTGTCTAGAAGTGAGTAAGGGATTCCAGAGCCCATTTCATTATCTACTCCTAACTCCTTATTCTTAATCCTACTAAGGTCGACAACGCTCTTAGAGCATCTGTGGCATTGATTTTATTAATAGGCGACTGCAGTCAAGTACCATCAAGTGGACAGTAAGCCTGTGTGTTGAACTTATACATAGCAAATAGTTTCAAAATACAACAGGTAAGTACAGTTCATAAAATAAAAACCCATCATTGTGATTATCTCATCAGCTGATGACATTATACAAATCACTGAGAATGAATGGACGACTGCAGGATTAAATGGAGCATGGGTGGCAAACCTTTATGGCAGCTAGGCCAAAATTTTCAAAAAAGATTTCCTAGCGGGCCGCACTACCTAATTTAACCAAATTCATGGTGTGTTGTACAATAGAAAAATGTTTTGTTCATGTGACTTAGCTCCGCGGGCCACAAGTTCACATCCAGCGGGCCGCATGTGGCCCGCGGGCCGCGTGTTGGTCACCCATGAAATAGAGAATCGTGGAAAAAGATGGAGCAGCATATTTCATAATTTAGAAGGAAAACTAACAAAACACCAACAACTAGATTATAAGAACTTATAAAATTAAATACTAACACTTAACAAACTTTAATTGTACCCTAAATTTATATTATTATTTTTGAGATATGGAAATAAAAGCCTATTATTATTTATTATTATCATTGTGATTATTTCACTATAGTATGTAAAATGATTTATTATTATAATAGATGAAATATTACAGCATATTTTTTTCCAAAATTCCTAAAAGATACAACAAAGAAACTGTTAGTTAAAGATGGTGAAGGGTGCCGAGTGGAGCATAAGCCGCGAAAATGGTCACTGAACATTAATATATCACTTCATCGCTTCTAGCGCGGAGGTAACAAATATACTGAGAAAACTACATAGAAATCACTATGGTACAATCGAAATGAAACCGTATGCCCTCAAGTTTAAGAGCCAGTAAGAATGTAAAAATAATCTTGCCTTTTTTCCGTCTGAATAAACTATACTTAAAATATTAGGTAGACATTTGGAAATGGACTTTATGTCTTGTAGATAAGTGTTTGAATTGGATTTATCTCTTTGTTCCGGGCAAAGGATTCCACTCGTTGAACAAATTTATGTGTTTGTCTAAGCCGAAAGTTTAGTGTGATTATTTTGCTTAGTTTGGTTACGGATTGGTTACGGAAGGGTTGAGAAAGATATTTCAACTTTCAAGTTCCTTATTTATGAGATTTACATTTACAAAACTGAAATGAAATTGATTAATAAATTGTTAAGTCACACATTTTATGGCTACTTTTTAATTGTATATTATAACAGACTTAAACATTGCTATATTCGATTTACTAACTTTTTTATAAAGAAGAAAGCAAACAGATTTTAATTAAATTTATGAGCAGCACATTTTTTTTTTGGAGTAAAATCAAACGTCACACGTTACGCGTTACAGACTACAATATGCTTCAATACATATTAATAAATATAATACATATAATATATTATATTAATGTGTTTTCATTATAATTATCAAATTATTTATTTATTTATCGTTCGTAAGGAATAAACTCCAGTCGTGCGGCGGAACTGACACACACACTTTTTGAAGTGATAACTTCTTTAGGCGCGTTGGGCATTTTTGAGATGGGATAAAATCATTGAACTCGCGACATTAACATGTAATGTAATGTAATGTAATGTAACCATTGATGTGTTGACCACAGTATAATGTGTTATGGGATTCTTCTTTGGGGTAGCGCTGCGGACATAAATACTATTTTTATTTTACAAAAAAGGGCCATTAGAGCCATCTATCAACTAGATCCGCAGTGTTCTCTCAGAGAAAAGTTCAAAGAAATAAAGATTTTAACTGTTACATGTCAGTATATTTATGAAAATTTAATTTACGCGCATAAAAATATTAGTCAGTTTAATAAAAAATGTGATGTACACAATATAAATACTAGGTTCAAAAATAATTTAGATTTACATAAGACGCGACTCCACAAGATAAGTAATTCTTTTATGGGTCAATGTATACGGTTTTATAATAAACTACCTGAGATGATAAGAGCCTTATCTATAAATAAATTTAAAGGTGTCATTAAAGCCAAACTCCTCTCGAAAGGCTACTATAAGGTCACTGATTATTTAAGTGACAATGAAGCCTGGATTTAGAGCTTGGATCCGGAGCTCATACTATGTTTTGCTTAGTATTGTACCTATATGAACTTTATGTTTGTATTAAGTGTACTTAATTGTAATTTTTATATTTTAAAGATGACAAAAAGAATAGTATCCTGAGTTTCTTTCGGGGTTTCTTCTCAGGATCGTCATCTTGGCTTTTTTTCCGAAACCCTGGTAGATTTAAATTTACAATAACGATCATAAGAGTTTCGTGAGAAACCTAATTGATAAATAAATATTTTGATTTGATTTGATTTGATGTAGCTGATATTAATTTAAAATAATTTAAAAAAAGAACAATAAAAAAGAACAAAAATTCAATAAAGAACAATAGACAACTGCATATGAAAGTAAACTTACTAGGTGTTATAACAAGGATCAATGTGGTATACACCTCTGACCAATAATCTAGTTTCATATCAACATCAAACCTTTTTAATGGTCTGTCATTATAAATAATGTTCTATTTAATTGTCATTGTGTGTCAAGTGTCATATATTTTCTCTTGTATTTCTTGCGATCAATAATAATCGTATTTATCTAATTCGATAATGCAAAGGAATTTAAATATACAATTATTTTTGTGTAGCTACTTTTTCACTTCTGACGTGCAGTCCTAGGACTGACTTTTTTTATTATAAGATATGGGTTTCTAACCGTGTAGCGAAGATGTAGCGAAGAGCGAGCTCACCCGGAAGATGCCTATATAAGCCTATATATAGCTATAGGTTTGGGTTATATAAGCTCGGAAACAGAGACGCAGGGAGCTCCAAATCTTGGCAGTGCGTAATCATAGAGAAAATAGTAAAGTACTATTTTCTCTATGGCGTAATTTAAAGGATGCTTTAAAGCGTTTGATTGGAAAAAGAGGTATTTCGACCAAATTTAATTATAATGCAAGAAAATGGTATTTTATAATTAATTAGATACATGTCTTCCATAAAGAAAATCTGTATAAGTTTATTCATTAGACACCTTTTACTTGTATTATTTTTAATTCTTTTATTTAAACACGTAGGTACACCTACATAGGAAAGTCCTTGCAAACGATTCCTTTCAAACGTTTTAAATGGAGTGCACATTTCTTCCCAAAGCTTTTGCTCTAATAACGCAGGTTTCCTTAGTAATTAAAAAATATAAGGTTTCGGCCCAAATTAGAAGCGAGTAGCGGAAAGTACTTTTATCAAATTTGAACACGTTATAGAGTAGAAAGAGGACTTACATAAATAATATTGAAATCATGGTAATGAAATTAAGCGATCAAAATGAATTTACGCTATAACCTGATTGGGATAAAATTTGTAAGTAATGCAAAATTGACTGTTAAAATTAATCCGTAATGTACGTTTTTACCAACAGACACCTAGAGTTAGGGGACACCTAACTACTTTTTAAAACGACCATTTACTGCACTTGGTCTTGCAATCCGGCGCTTCATGTAGGATTTTGAATGTGACTGCCGTAAATCACAGTTATGTGTTTCCTAACTCTAGGTGACTGTTGCATATTACTTTTTAAATTTTAACAATTTTTTCAGAGATTTTCTTTACAATATGTAAAGCGTCACGGTCGATAAATGAAGGCATACAGGTTTACTGTTGACTGTGTAGAATTCTTTTATAGCTCTTTTAGGTAAGCGGAAACACCTTAAAAGGTAGATTTTAGAAAATTCGTACCTCGTTCGTACATCCGCGGAATAAGTTTTCGACTTAGTTTTCAACTTTGCATCTGTGGCGCGCAGAACGGCGATAAAATTGAAATGGACATCAACTGGAACAACTCATACAGCATCCATCATTGTTCAGCCGGTATAACATACAAATAAATACTGTTTGTGAGACGAGCAACTGAGCAATAGTGTCGATAATACGAACAATTTGACTGTGTTAGTTGTCAAGAGGATATTTTGGTGTGTTAACCCAGAGATGAGAGCAGTAATCTTTATGGTTTCTTTTTGAATTTACTGTATTTTTAATAATAGCAATCATATCTACAATAATAAACACTTTTATTATCCAAAACGAGAATCCCCGTTTACCTTGTTACTTGGACCAACCGCCAACAGTAATAAGTGAGTAGGGTCGAGTCTATTTACATATGGTTTCAACTTATACACGTATTTCTTGTGAGGATAGAGTAAATATGAAAATAATTTTCTTCGTACTAAACGTAATTTTATTTTCGTCACACAACTTGCAAACAATTTTAAAACTATAAAATTTTGTATTGCTGTTTTGTTTAAATTTATATTTCAAATATGAAATAATAGTTATTTGTTCAACTAGAGAGCAAAATTGTTTTTTCCTGCGAATGCCGACTACTGAGCGAAGTGAGTGATTTAAAGGCACGAAACATAAAAAAATTGCTCTCTTATAAAACATACAACTTTTCACCTCAACAGCGAGAAAAGCATTACTAGGTCATCTTTCGTTAAGAAAATCAATTAAGACAATTTTAAATGTGATGTTTATTATAGCTAACATTCTTATAGCCATAGTCACATAAATTATAAATAAAAAAGGTAGCAGTTTTGTTCGGAACTGTGATGGTCGTATTATTTACTTGCGTCTTAGTTAAGAGCCCTGTCTCTATATTTAGGCCAGTCACCTAAGACAAAAAAATCGCGTTAGGTCGCAATGAATTGCACTGTCTTGATTTTTTGGGATGTTGTTAGGATAGATACCAGTAGTGTAAGACCAAGTTTACAGTTTCGAGAGACCAGTGCTAACTGCACGGTGCTCGCAAAACCTCGAAATTTTCAGACTTTTTTTTAGTTTTTCGCTTATAACTTCTAAAAAATGCATTATAATGGAAAAGTCATCTTGCACACTCTTAAAGAAGATAAAATTTGCTACAATTTGAGTGCAACCGCAGCTCTGTATGTCAAATTATTTCCGGCTGTGCTCATCTTTCAAACGGCGAGTATTTGCACAGACATAACTAATTAGCCTCATCATCAGCAACTTGCCCTTCGATACGGTCTTATCGAATCTGAGGTGCCGTACTACAAGTACGTGCCTACGCCCGTTCTCGAAAATAGTCGTGTTACGCTCTATACTGGGACCGCTCCATAATCACGGACAGGACTATTGTTGCCAATTAGCCTGACATCGTAGTTATCGATTGATCTCAGCGCCGGACGATGCTTGTTGACATCACTGTCCCGCATGGTGAAAGCCGAAAAAGATAAGTTGAGTAAATACAATATTTAGACTTGGCTCACTAGGTGACCGCCATGTGGGATGTTGATTCGACTATCATCGTCCCGATTGTCGTGTTGGCGAACGGTCTTATAGCGAAGAGTCTCGACCAAACACCTCGAGAGGCTCTCACTAGATGGCAGGGTCAAGGGACAGATACAGAAGGCACGAATTGCAGCCCTAACCGCCGGTAGCTTGAGTCTTGCCCCGCTACTTGCGGCCCTCTAGTTTTAATTTTTTTTAATCATATGTATTGTTTTGGTATAATTATATTGTAAAAAAAAATTAGCATTAAGAAAGAAAATAAATATGTATGGATAACATACAGGACAGTGTCGCTTCTGCCATGAGGCAGAAGAAACACCAATGCATATCCTGTGCGAGTGTGGCCCCTTGATGCACAAGCGCAGTCACATCCTAGGATGCCACACTATGGCTTGTGAAGATGTGAGGAATGCCTCTATCAAAAAAGTACTACATACAGTTTCTAAACACGGTAGGTATAGATAGAGAGCTTTAGTTTACGTGGCGATCACAATATTTCAGTAATGGACGAAGTGATACTGTGGTACTCTAGCAGACCAGAAATAGCCACTAAGAAGATAATAATAATAATAATGGATAATAATAATAATAATCTCTCCTGGCCTAATAAGTAATAATAATTACTTGCAGTGAAATTACAAATAGATACAGAGCCAATCAATAGTGCCGTGCAAACGGAAATTGTATCTAACATAAGTTTACCTTGACGTGAGTTATGGCTCCTTTACCGCGTTTGCTAACTAACGTGGATTTCTAGAATTATTGATAGAATTAGTCTGATTTAAAACCTAGCTGTGCTCAGTGCAATAACCACACACAGCGTTGTCGGCATTTTAGTTAGATTCGTAGCATATTTTAACGCCTTTTAGCGTTTAGGTACTTTTCAATATCCATTGAAGTGAGTTATTGTCGAATAACAAAAACCTTTTTTGTCATGAAATCAAATCGGTACAAGCTGTTATTACTATAACCATTACAGACCATTAGAAGCAAATCATTCGTCTGAAATTGCTCAATCCAAGTGGCTCCAACTACAATTATTATCTCGGACATGGAACCAGTAATGTAGGTTCCGTTAATGACACTCGGATTTGTCGTTTTATCGCTTCCATTTGGGTTTGATTTCAGTTTTGGTTTTGCTTCAATAATTGATTAAGTGCTTTAACACTTTCTAATTTATATTTCTTTCATGACTTAAACGCTACTTGAATACAAAGGTAAAATCTTTGTACATACAAAATAGTAAATCCAAAAATATGTAACATCCACAACTAATAAAAAAAAAATGAAGTAAATAATGAAAGGAAACAAATTTAATTTGAAACAAACACAAAGCAATACAAATTTTAAATAAATACTAAATTACTTAATTTATATTGATATGATAATATCGCACTTGCCAATGAATTACCTCAAATCGACGCCCAAATCAGCATGTGCTGTGTGTACTAGAAACTAGTCACGTGACGACGTGACGCTTTACGACTAGAAACCACAGACGCTAAAATAAAATAAAGAACAATAAAATATGCACAAGTTCTCAAGTTAATAAATGCATGTAACAAATATTACTTTTAAGTTATACAATGTGAAAAGCAAGCCTGGCGGCAATAACCACCTCCGTACAAACCACCATATTAAAATGGCAGAACTTGTGCTGTTATGTTTTGGCAAATAAAGGATAACAAAGCATAAATGTATTCTTTGATGTGGCTTGTATTTATAGGCTAAGTTAACCATCAAACGGATAAACAGCCTGTCTGCAACCCATCACCATAAAAATATACTTAACTGTATACCTACGCAATTTTAACATACTGTGGTCAGCAGCTATGCTTGTGTTATAGACGAAGATAGCCTTTAACATCAGCCTTATCTAAAAAATATTATTTATTTATTTAAAAATCGGGCCTGTATAAATTATATTTATTCATAAAAATATATGCAAAATCTGTGGTTCAACCACAATTATATAATAATATAATATGTGGCTGTGTGATGGATAGCCTCATTTGATAATTATGTCTCCAAAAAACCTATTAACATCAGGGAAGTCGCAATGGATCGATCATGGAGAACCCCACATTGTAACGTAGAAAATTCATAACTTCACTTTAAAGAACATATTTTCATTACTAGTAACGCCATCTGACGTATTGGTCCGGTATTAAGTGGTAGTTGATCAATTTAGAAGAGAGTACATATTTTCTGCAGTATGCGGGTGAAGTAAAAATTAATTAAAATTAAAATATTGGAAAGTGTCGGTGAGGAAAAAAAAAAGAGGGACTTGGTCGACAGATGTGAGAAGAGAGGGTTGTGCATTTTAGAACAGACTGATAAGACAGATTGTCGGAGATAATGATTAATTTGATTTCCAAGTTTGGAAAAATTAATAATACGATTTTTAAACACGGTTGAGCGAGCGGCGTCTGTATGCAAGGGGTGTTACAGGCAAATTCTGTCTGTAACTAATTGCGATTTATTCGACGAGCTTTGGCCTGACCACATGCGTGGCCAGTGAGCTACTAGCCAGCTGCAGCTGCGTGCTTTTGTGCTGTTGCGTCGGTGGACGGCGAGGTGGGTGGCATTGGATGGTGAGGCATCCTGCGAAGACCATTCATAGCGTCTCATAGTCTCGACGGCGGCAGTGACGGCGACCTTCATCAGAGGTACCCCCTTCACAATTTTATTCTCCCAATCACACACTTCGGTGTGCTTATCAAGTGCAAGTGCAGTAAAGTGTTGAAGGAAACTATATTTTCGTCACACGATTAGATTAGATTGTAAATAGTTTGTAAAGTAGCATAAGCATTTCTTTTGTTAGTATTAGTTAGGAAGGTAATTAATAAAAGTGTTGTAGCTTTCGAAAGTATTTTTATTGAGGTATTCCCGCTGATCATTAGGCTCCTCAGTAGCTGGCGCCCTGGGATGTTCATGCTTAGCTGACTGTTTTAGTTGGTGAGTAAAGGAGACAGTCAAACCCGACTGTACCCGTTACAAAGTGGCGCCTCAACGTGGGCAAAGCTACAAAGTGGCGCCTCAACTTTAGGGCATTCGAACCCGCGATTGTCTGAAGGACAGAGCGCCGGACACCTCCAAAGCATCGAACCCATATAAATTTGCTGCTGAGGAAAGATCAGCGGAAATCTTAGTATATTTGTGCCGTGTTAAAATTCCGTGGTAGGGCATAACATTTTTCTCCCCAGGACAAAGCCCGCCTGATGAGATACCACTTCCTCGTCTAAAGCTGAGTGGACGAGGAACATCAGTTGTCCATTCCCCTCCTTAATCCCAAAGTGTTCCCAGTAAGATCATACCCAACTCTCCAACCTTAATAATCCTACAATCCCATATTTTAACACTCAGTTTTTTTTTCTTCTTTTTTTTTATTTTTATACATACTAGTTTTTTTGTGCATTTTCTTAATAGTTATAATTTTTTGTTCGAAGGCTGCAGCATTTTTTTCAATTACCTTTCATGTATTTAATTAGTTTAAGTTTTTATATTTTTTATTGTAGCGTACCTACAAAGTGTAAACAAGATACCCTTCATCTGTCAAATTAATAATATTTTTACATTTGTTGCTTACCTACAAAGGGAGAATTACAATAAATATTTAAAGGTACCTGCAATTTTTTGAGTAACGTTGGAAGTACCCCAACATTATTTGGGTAAATTGGCTGACAACATCAAGTGTCATAAAAAAAAAAAAAAATTCTAGGATTATTTTGTAAACTTTTATGAATTTGTACTCTGGTATCAATTTTAAACAGGCACACTGCATTTAGATATAGAACACTCTGTGTCTTTGTCTTAGTCGACGTCAAATTGACATGTAAGTGGAACGTCAGATGTCATTGAATGTAATGCCGGTCACTCACATTCGCGCGAATACGCGAACCCGCAAGTGTAGGACGACATTTGCAAATGACTATGCGAAGTTTTTGCTACATTCGCGCTTTTCCGTGCAGTGTCGGTTTTTAACGCACATCAAAGTGCGCGAACCTCAAACCTTCGCGTAGTCTCCCACACATTCGTGCAAGCATTCGTGCGACCAATTTCGCGTACGATTGCGTATTGATTGCGTAGGTAACGGACATCTCGTTTACCATTTTCAGAGTTCGTATCGTGTACTGAGTGGCGTAAATTGAATTTGATCATGGATTGGACAAACACTAAACTGCACTAAAATCATCTTCACCTTCAACGCATTCGCAAATGAGTATGCGAACCCATTCGCATACTCGCTGAGTTTGCGAATGAATGTCACGTTCCTTCACATGCGTGCAAAGATTCGTACAATGTAAGAATGTTTGCACGCATGTCAGTGACCGGGGTAACACATTACACAAACAGGTACATATTTGTGAATTAATTGTTAGTTTATATTACATATCATTGGTTTAACAAGTTGTGTAAATGTATTATTTCGCTGAAAGACCAAGAGCAATGGTTTAATAAAGAATAATAACAAATAAGATTACAATATTTTTAAGGGTTTGTACAGTTTGTGACTAAAATTAAATTACAAGTAAATATCATTGAAATAGTTCATATTTTTGATACATTTGGTGTTAGTGAACCTCAATATTTGTTCAAATATAGTAAAACTAAATTGATCAGTTAAAATATAAAGTAAAGTAATCCAGATATTAAAATTGTTAGTAAATCGTGTGAAGTGAGTTTGTAAATTGTTTATCTGTCAAGATGCCTCTGTCAAAATATGTGAAATATCTCAACAAAGACGAGATCGCATCTGAATTAATGCAATACGGTCTAGTTCCAGATGCAAAGGCAGCCGTAGAGATTATGAGAACGCAATTGAGGGGTACGTTAAATGCCGCAAGAAGGGGTAGCATACCGGTTGTAGAACAAGGATCCATTAACATAGATGACGAAATAAGCCAAGCCACTGAAGCCATCACACGCATGGAAGCCCGAGTAGATGCAGGTAACACTTCTGCTTATAGACGTATCGTTGCCCGCTCAAATTATTGGTTAGACAGACTTGCCAGAATTAAAGTTGATGATTCGCGATTATCACCGCTGCGCGCACGTCTAATAGGTCTATTGAGCATATCCGAAGAGGATGATGAGGAGAAGGATGTCAGTGTGACGCCTGAACGGGAACAGGCGACAATTAGGGAACCATTGCACATATGTGAAAGACCTTTTAATATTAATTCTTTGAACCTCAAATTTGACGGAACCTCATGCGTTAGAACTTTCTTAGAGAGACTAGAGGAGCTGAGGATCTCTAGAAATATTTCTGATAGACAATTGTTAAATTCACTTCCGGAAATCTTAGATAAATCACCTTTGTTGTGGTATAGAGCTAATAAAAGGAGTTTTACTAATTTTGAAGAATTTAAATTTTCATTAAAGCAAACATATGATAAACCGGATTTTGACTATCATCTTTTAAAGGAGATTAGGGATAGGAAAATGAGTAGTGAGGAGTCGTTGGTTTCCTACATTTCGACAATGCAATCGATGTTTGCTAGGCTTTCTACGGAACCCGCTTTCGAGGATCAATTGGAAATCCTCAAACACAATATTCGACCAGAATACATGGAGACGGTCGAAGTAAAAGATTTCCAATCGATGAATGAGATTCTAGGGGTATGTAGACAGAGAGAAATAATTAAACATAGGCAGGATCAGTTCGAGGAGCCGCGACCACACACGAGTGCGAAGTCACGTGATGTGCGACCACACATCGATTATGGGGGCAAGCTAGCTAGTATAGGCGAGGAGCCAATACCCAAAAGTGGTAGGAGAGGCACGTGCTTCAAGTGTGGTTCACCGGATCATTTTGCAAAATTTTGTAACAAACCTAAGTTAGTATGTTTTAAGTGTGGTAGACCGGGAGTCAAGACACCACAATGTCCTACCTGTTCATCTAGTCAAAAAAAACTAGGTAGGAACTTTTCCAATGTAAATAGGCCGCGTGGAAAAGTTCTATTTAAGAATACAAAAGATATAAGGCCATATATTTGCGTTAAGGTACTAGATTTATTAGTTAATGGTTTATTAGATTCGGGATCTGTTTGTTCAATATTAGGTAGGAATTCTCAGAAAATATTCATGAAATATGGTTTTAGAATAAGTAAAGCTGATCAGTTAAGTAAAGTACACACTGCGGATGGGTCGCCATTGTCCTGCAGGGGTGTAATGTTTCTTCCTGTTATATTTCGGGACGAAGTACAAGTGATTAAATTCTATATAGTGCCTGAGATCGACACACCTGTCATTTTCGGATTAAATTTTTGGAATAGTTTTAAATTGAATAAAGGTATTTTTCCAACAACTAAAATTTCAGCTAATGGAAAATACATAAGTTCAAGCATCTCCACAGGGGGGATCGAAGATTACGAGCGTTTGAGTCCACAGCAAAGAAGAGAACTCAACATCATCGTGGAGAGGTTTGAGGATATAAATACGGATAAGGTGGGACTCGGCAGAACTGACAAGGCCACACATACAATTGATACAGGGGACAGTCCTCCTATCAAGCAGAGGTACTATCCGTTGTCACCTGTCAAACAGAAGGCACTGGAACAGGAGCTGGACCGCATGCTGAGCATGGGAGTAGTGTCGCCATCACAGTCAGCATGGAACTCGCCTGTCGTCATGGTGCAGAAGCCTAGCGGTGACCTTCGCCTTTGTCTGGATTGCAGGAAGTTGAACGCTGTGTCTAAGCCAGATGCATACCCTTTACCGTATATATCCAACATATTAGATCAACTGAGAGATGCCAAATTTCTTTCATCGATCGATCTCAGCGCTGCCTACTGGCAGATACCTCTATCAGACGAAGCATCGGCTGAGAAGACAGCTTTCACCGTGCCTCGGAGGGGATTATTTCAATTTGATGTTATGTGCTTCGGATTAGTTGGTGCGTCCGCAACGATGCAAAGATTAATGGATAAGCTATTCGGAGCTAAATTTGATAATAAGGTATTCGCTTTCCAAGACGATTTAATTGTAATCTCCAAGAACTTCCAGGAACACCTGGAGTTGCTGGAAAAGGTCTTTGAAAAATTGAAGTCAGCGAACCTGACTGTGAACATGAAGAAGTCTAATTTTTGTAGGAAAGAATTAAAGTACCTTGGATATCTTGTCGATGCACACGGGCTGAGGACAGATCCAGGTAAAGTGGAAGTAATAGTAAACTATCCGACTCCCACTTCCCCTAAGGAAGTGAAGAGATTTTTAGGAATGGCTGGTTGGTATAGAAGATTTATACCGAACTTTTCGAAACTCAGCAGGCCGCTATCGAAATTGACGAGTAAGTCGACACCGTTCGCCTGGAACAGTGAAGCGAATGATGCTTTCGCAAGCTTGAAGTCAGCACTGATCTCCGCACCGATTTTAAAATGTCCTAATTACAGCGAACCGTTCTCAATACACACTGATGCATCTGCTTTGGCGGTGGGCGCCATGCTCACGCAGAAGTACGATGGAACGGAACATCCCATAGCTTTTTGCAGCCGATCCTTGAACAAACAGGAAGCGAACTACAGCACAACGGAACGGGAGTTGTTAGCTGTCATATACGCACTTGAGCAGTTCCGATCGTACATAGAGGGACAGGACTGCACTGTCGTTACGGATCATGCTTCTCTCAAGTGGTTCCATAAGCTCAAAAATCCGACCGGAAGACTGGCCAGGTGGAGCATGAGGCTAAGCCAATATTCTTTCAAGATAGAACATCGTAAGGGAAAAGACAACGTAGTACCTGATGCACTATCCAGAATCCAGGTCAACAGCATTGGAGTGGCACCAGAGAAGGATGAATGGTACAAGTATATGCTCGATATGGTGGAACGCAATCCGAAAAAGTATCCAAATTTCACGATAGAGGGCGGTAGATTATATCGTCACTGCAAGAACAAGTATAATATTACATCGGAATCTGATTGGAAATTGGTTGTGCCGGAAGAGAATCGGAAGGAAATCCTATACAAATGTCACGATGAGGTAACGAGTGGTCACCTCGGAATTTTTAAAACGCACAGAAGGTTAACGGAAAATTATTTTTGGCCAAATATGTACGCCGACGTCGTTAAGTATGTCAATAGTTGCGAGGTGTGCAAAACATGTAAACCCGTAACTACGGGCAGACCCGGTTTAATGGGGAGTCCTAAGAAGGCGACGAAACCGTTCCAGGCAATATCTTTAGATTTATTGGGACCTTTCCCGAAGTCGAAATATCAACATACGTATCTATTAGTTTGTTCTGATTATTTTAGTAAATATGTTATGTTGCATCCTTTAAGGAGTGCTACAGGCCAATCTGTTGCTAAATTTTTAGAAAAACAAATATTTTTAGTTCACGGTGTATGTGAGTACATATATATAGATAACGGTCCCCAATTTATTAGCTCACAATTTAGACAGGTATTAAAAAAATATAACGTCCCCAATATTTATTATAACCCTAGGTATCATCCTCAGGTTAATCAGGCGGAAAGGGCGATCAGAAATGTAGTATACGCAATCGCTAGTTATATAAAAAATGATCATCGCAAATGGGATGAAAACATAGTTGAGATACAATGCGCATTAAATACAGCTGTAAACGAAACAACTAAATTCACCCCATATTTTCTAGTACATGGTAGGGAGTATATAGTTGATGGCGAATTATATAAGTCAAGCGACCAGCCAGTCCCTAGTTCGCAATTCCAAGTTGATAACCCGCAGGAAAGATGTAAAAATTTGAATAAGTTGAATTACATTTTTAAGAAGGTGAAAGAGCATTTAGAGCGCTCTCACCAACGTAATAGGAAATACTACAATTTTAGGAAACGTAAAGTGGAGCTTAAAATAGGTCAGATAGTGTATAAACGCACTTTTTATTTGTCAAATGCTTCGAAGAATTTTTCTTCAAAGCTAGCTCCGAAGTTTAAAAAGTGCATAGTGGTAGCCAAGCTCTCTCCATTAGTGTATACCTTATCGGATATGGACGGTAAGGTATTAGGTGACTTTCACATAAAGGATATATTGAAGCATGATGATTGAGAGAAAGATGTATGCTTTCCGGATGAGAGGAGTATGAGTGTGACAGTCCTATTGACGGTAAGAGTCAGCATTTGGGTGTGAAATATGTTTCCGTTTTATAGATGTTGCCCTATGTATATGCAGTATACGTAAGTGTAACATTGAGCAGGGATCATTCCGTATGATCTAACATGATGAGAAGGCTGGATTGCAGCTTCCTCATTTATTTATCAACACCCATACTCAATAGTGTATCCGAAACGCATACTAGTTTAGGAATTAAATCTCATGAATCATATTACATTCAATAACTTATAGTTTCATAATTTTAAAAGTATATAGTGGTGAGTAGGTACGTAAAGTAAACATTCAAGAAATAAAATGTATAAATTTTGTTAATTTTGTGAGGATATGAATGAATGGTAAATTCGTGGTATGCTCATAGAACACTGTTAGTCTTTTTTGTATTTAGGTATTATAATTGTCAGTTTTCTGCATTAATTTATATAATTGAATTTTCCCTTACGGAAATTCAAAAAAAAATTTTTTGCCTGCGTCAAAAAAATTTTTTAGCTAAGGTGGGGTGTGTGTAACGTAGAAAATTCATAACTTCACTTTAAAGAACATATTTTCATTACTAGTAACGCCATCTGACGTATTGGTCCGGTATTAAGTGGTAGTTGATCAATTTAGAAGAGAGTACATATTTTCTGCAGTATGCGGGTGAAGTAAAAATTAATTAAAATTAAAATATTGGAAAGTGTCGGTGAGGAAAAAAAAAAGAGGGACTTGGTCGACAGATGTGAGAAGAGAGGGTTGTGCATTTTAGAACAGACTGATAAGACAGATTGTCGGAGATAATGATTAATTTGATTTCCAAGTTTGGAAAAATTAATAATACGATTTTTAAACACGGTTGAGCGAGCGGCGTCTGTATGCAAGGGGTGTTACAGGCAAATTCTGTCTGTAACTAATTGCGATTTATTCGACGAGCTTTGGCCTGACCACATGCGTGGCCAGTGAGCTACTAGCCAGCTGCAGCTGCGTGCTTTTGTGCTGTTGCGTCGGTGGACGGCGAGGTGGGTGGCATTGGATGGTGAGGCATCCTGCGAAGACCATTCATAGCGTCTCATAGTCTCGACGGCGGCAGTGACGGCGACCTTCATCAGAGGTACCCCCTTCACAATTTTATTCTCCCAATCACACACTTCGGTGTGCTTATCAAGTGCAAGTGCAGTAAAGTGTTGAAGGAAACTATATTTTCGTCACACGATTAGATTAGATTGTAAATAGTTTGTAAAGTAGCATAAGCATTTCTTTTGTTAGTATTAGTTAGGAAGGTAATTAATAAAAGTGTTGTAGCTTTCGAAAGTATTTTTATTGAGGTATTCCCGCTGATCATTAGGCTCCTCAGTAGCTGGCGCCCTGGGATGTTCATGCTTAGCTGACTGTTTTAGTTGGTGAGTAAAGGAGACAGTCAAACCCGACTGTACCCGTTACAACATCACACCTAATCGAGAATGTACATACGGGGAAAAGAGTATTACATAACTTAAGGATTCACCTCGATCACAGAACAGTACTTCTAGTCAAGGAAAAGAGTAATTATTAACTTAATAATTAATAAGAGTAATTGTTAATTATTAAGAGTAGTAATTAGAACATTGCTAACCTAATTAATTAATTTTCTATAAATTGTCACGTAGCTTGTTTGTATATTTGTTTGTCCCCACCGACGCTCGAGTGACTCCACATTTAGCATCGCGGGCTCCCCTACCACAATGAACAGTTTCAATTAATCTATACATATAAATAAAATTGGAGTGTCTGTTTGTAATATTGAAATAACCGTTTTTTACTACATGCATATGCATATATACGGTACATACACCAAAATGACATTTTTAAAATTTTTGTCTGTCTGTCTGTTTGTTCCGGCTAATCTCTGAAATGGCCGGACCGATTTTGACGGGACTTTTATTGGCAGGTAGCTGATGTAATAGGGAGTAACTTAGGATACGTTTATTTTAGAAAAATTCTTTTATTAGAAAAAATACACCCCGGGCGAAGCCGGGAGCGGGCCGCTAGTAATGAATAAATTCGAAAACAGAAACTAACAATTAATTAGCTCACTTAACAAAGGAATATTTTATGAATATCTTTGCTAAGTAATAGTAGCCTAATTAAGTAATTCATACGGTTAATTTAAATGTCAGTAATTTTACTATGTACGTTCTATAAAATATATAAGTAAGAAATAGAAAATTCCTGTTTTAATTGCATAGCGGTGTCGATTGCAGGTTGATGATCCATTAGATAGAATGAAAGTGGGCTAGATACATTGATGGGATAAAAAATAATGGATAAGAAGGGAAAAAGGGTATTATGACATAGTCACTGTAACCCAAAAGCATATTCTATTATTTCACGGTATAAAAAGATATTCCTTTCGACAGAATTTATTGTCGAACGCAGTGTGTCTTGCAATTGCTATCCCTAAAGTGCTGTATGACTATTATTACAAAATACAAAATATAATTTTTAAATTTTTTTGTCAGTTTTCCATCTACCTGTCTGTTTGTTCCGGATAATCTCTGAAACTAATGGACCAATTTTGAAGGAACTTTCACTGGATGATAACTGATGTAATAAGTAATGGCTTAGACTACTTTTATTTTGGAAAAAATAATATATAACCAGTGTACGCGCGCGCGCAGCGAAGCGAGGCCGGGTTCAAATAACTGTAAAATAAAGTAAATAGACGACTACAGCCATCAACCTTATACATCTTTGCTTGCTGTTTTTTGTTATAAAAGGTTTTTTTATTGATTATCTAATGCCCTATACAATATTCAAGCTCATCTTTCAGTCGACTGTGTTTTGTTTCCTTTAGAAATCAACATAAATCGTGAGTGGTGGGCCGTTTAGCACCCATTTTCAATTTATTTGCTTCGTTCTTAGCAAGAAACATAAACCACTCACTTCTGATCTCCGGTTACAGTGAATGGATCTAGTAAAATGGTTGCAAATTATACTGGTTGGATAAGTTAATAATTTATTAATCGATTCTAACTTTCAGGCAGTTTGTGTGTGCTCGGCATAGACACAGAAAGAGTTAGAAAACAGTATAAGAACTCTATCAAAAATAACTTTACCTGGGGGCCTAGCCAAGATGTACATTAAAGAAAACGCTCCTTAGCGAACTTTACGAAGCGAACAAAATAAAGCCCGGTGATTGGTTGTTGTAACGCCCACATAAAATTTTGACCAATCACAAAGCTTTGTCCGTAGCGTAGCGTAGCGTTTACGACTGTAGAAAGCACTGCGTTTGCATCTTGGCTAGGGCCCCAGATATTAAATCGTCTGTCTTAAATCGCTTGAACTTATGAATTTGTAATTTACGAACTTCAACAATATTGTAACTTTTTATAATTGAAATAACCTTTTGAACAAATATTTTAAAATAAATAAAACACATTTTATTTCAGACACTTTTAAGTTCATAAATCAAGGGGGAATATCGATTTAAATCTTTGTAAATAAGTATTAAAATTCATCATTACAAATTAGTTTTACACTTACCTGTGTTACTAAAATAAATGTTATTTATAGAAATAATAATAGCGCTTATAATAATATATACTACAAATTAAAAATTAAATTAAAATTAATGATTGCTATTAATGAACATAATGATGTTCATTGTTTTTTTTTATGGAAGAAAAGGGGGAATATGGGAGAGCCCATATTCCCCCTAAGAAAGAGCTCTAGTCCTTACTCAATCAACGAAACCCACCTGCACAAGTGCTGTTAATTCACTTTAATATCCTATAAGATTTTCGTTCCTACGTGCAAAAAGTGTAGCCTTAGATTTATCACAATGACAAATTTAGTCGCAATCTGAAAAGGTTTATCTAAAACGTCGCAAATGTCACTTTATTATTTTTCTTTCTCAACTTCACAGTATATACCATTTCAGGATACTGTCAAGTGGGCGGTCCTGGTCCCATTCCTGAAAGATATTTATCGCTTGTGTAGTATGGGACGTGAAAAGGATAACGACTCATATATACATATATTAAAATAATTATTTGTAATGTAGAAATTGAAAACGTTTAGAGAATTTTATTGACATAATTCGTAAACTCTCTTCATGTTTTGCTGATTTTTAGTACTAGGTACTAATTTATATACTTACGTGTGAAAATAAATAGTCACGTACAAACTAAAAAATGGCTTGACCGATCTTAATAATTTGTTTTTATTTTGTTTCTTTCAGTACTAGGAAAGAAACAAAATTAGAAAAAGCCCAAAGGATAAACAGAAAATTTGAAAAAGGAAAGCAAATGGTAATTTTGTATGAGATTTTCCATTTCGTATTACTTTCACTAGATGGCGTTCGTACAGGATTTGACATCTGTTTTATATACAACTGTTTTATATCAATCGTTAATCATTGAGAGTTTTGAGGATTTCATCATTGTAAACTTCTCAATGTAAGTTTATTATTTTTGACAAAGGGCACATTCAGAAACGCAGTTTTATCCTATGCTTTGTTAAAATATTTCGTAAGGCAAAAATCAAACTTAGCATTCTCGATTTTATACAGGCGAAGAATTTTGTTAAGTCTGACTTCATTTACAGTCTGTGGGTGCGAATATATCAATATACATAATTATGATCAACTAATATTTCAAAATTACGTTTACTTTTCAAGTAATTTCAAGCATAATTTAAGAAATTAATTTTCATCAAAACTTCTTAATAAAACAGCTCTTAAAATGAATCGAATGCACCAAAACGCAGCTTTCTAAAGTAAATGGCATTCGACAGACCGGAGTAAGTAGTTCCTGGTAGCATTTAGCCAGACGGACCCAACCGCAAAGTTGAACTTCTGTTCATTAAAGTTTGGAGTGTTCTTTTGAAAATATTTCGCTCTAGCAAAGTGGGGGTAAAGAACTTGTTATTAGGCGGAAAACCGACGGCGGTACGTTCTCAGAGAGCGCGTATTATGTAAAATAAACTGACTGTATATGTTTTGCATTGTGCAAACAAGACGTGCAAATTACACTATCTTTTTTAATGGAGAATTTCATTAATTAGTTGCTACCTCCTGGTTACTCCAGGGTGCGTCTGTGTTAGAATCTATTCTTAATACAAATTAGATAATTTTTTTTAGAAATTTTAATATTTATTTCCAGAATATTAATACAAATTAGAGTTAAGGCAAGGCAGATAAGTGTTACTTTTCGTCGCCCTAGTTTGACTTCATATAATAAAGTTAAAATTTAGATACACCCCCTACACCATCACAGCCCCCACCTTTGAGGATTTTTAGTATGTACACCTGGATACCGTAAGGCATGGGTGGCCAACACGCGGCCCGCGGGCCACATGCAGCCCTCCGGATGTTAACTTGTGGCCCGCGGAGCTAGGTCACATGAACAAAAGATTTTTCTATTGTACAACACACCGTGAATTTCTTCTAGATTCTAGCTAAAACTTGTGTTTAAAATCACCTTTATGAAAAATTTGGCCCAGCTGCCAAAAAGGTTGGCCACCTATGCCGTAAGGTATAATTGTACCAATTTACAAAACTACACGAATTATTTCCCCTGATTGCCTATATTCGGCTCAATTTGACTGTACTATATTATAATTTTTAGTCTCAATGGTCTTTAAATCTTTTAAATTTAGAACTTATTCTGAATATAGCGAAACCTTGCAGTCAAACTAAATAAGACCTGTGTTTGCATTAAGAACTGGCTTTGGTTTCTTCACTTTGAGGTATATGGAGTCAAATAAATGTGTCGTCAGTGCTACCCTGACATCAATATAAAATAATCCGTAAGGCAAGGCATGCACAGTCACTCAAGGGGGCGCGTGTAAAGTATGCGACATGCGTCATTTGGGCCTTTCACTCGGTGTCTTAATGCTGCCTTGACAAATGACGCCACGAAATGAGGGGGAATTACGTTGTGAACCTACCAATTGTCCCCATTCAATAGTTTATATGTACATATATTTTAAGGTTATTGATGTGAATATGTCTTTAAATTCGGAGGCAATTCAGAAAAGTGACCATAAGTGGAAATTTTTTATTAGGTTCAAACTGTTATCATGTAATAATAATACCTGTAAGTATCCCTAAAATAAAATAAAAAATAAATAAATAACAAAATCGAAGGATACAGTTTGATGGTGTATCTACATGTCTATCATCTACATTCAAAATTTAATTACACCACTCGATAGCTAAAGGATCAAAAAATTTTTTGGTATACTATAATATACATATCGTTTAATATAGTATGTTCAAAGAAATAATATTAATATTAACGTACACTTATTTACGCAAAACACACGGCCGTGTCCACGACACAGTCATACTCCATTCTTTTTTATTGAATAATTAAATTCAATAATGTTCAAAAATCTCGCGGTCACGCCTGCCACATGAATCATACTTGTTATATAAAATAAACGGTTTGATTTCGAAGGTATGGGAGTAAAGTAAGTAACTGTTTCCTTTTTTTTTATTAATCCTAATGCCTCTTAATAGCTACTCAATAAAATAAAACAGGAAAAATCGGTTGACAAAAAAACTCTTTTTTGTTTTTATCCATGACACTATGGTATCTAGATATATACCTTCTGAAGTTATTAAATCCACGGATGCCATCTTTTCATTCATGGAAAGAAGTCCTAAATAAGAGCGTCATAACGCCTATTTATATGTCAGTTTTCATAAAAATTTGTGCTGCTATTATAATAAAATTATTATATGGAAAAAATAAAAACAGGGTCACCTCTGCCAGTATCTCTGCTAACTTTCAAACCACCGAACTGATTTTGGTACCTACCCTTTTCAATAATAGAAACAGCGATAAACGCAGAAAGTTTGTGTAAATAATTATCATGTAAATAATTGCAGAAAAAAATCGCACCCTTACAAAGCTGCTGGCAGGTTGTAAGGATGGTTATATATTAAACTTTATAAAGGCAATTTGTTGGCTAATGGTGAGTTAAGAGTGAGTTCCGGTAGTAGAAAATTATACTTTCACCGTTTTGTGCTGTCGAGCATATAATACATTTGGATATTTTACAGACAAGGGTTACGCATTATTTTTAACAAAAATGAAAACGTTGTTTTCTTGCGTATTTTTTACAATATAAAATAACTATTTTATAAAAATTACTTTTATTACTAAGCTTTTATTACTAGTCTTTTTATACAACGGCAAATTACAATTTTAAAGGAAATAAAATATCCCGCGTAATGGAATGATTTATACATATAGAATCAGACTGTATATGATTTACTGAAACTGGTAGAACGAGGCCAAAAAGTCAGTAAACTATAAAGGCAATATTTAAGATTACCCAAGTACTGGTTTAATTAATTTTCTCAGAAATTTAATGCGCCAACCCGTGCCTCAGGGTGCGATAACTAGATTTCACCCTTATTTAAGAGATCAAGCTAGAGCCGTGGTTGCTTTAAAGACCGTTAAGTCATAACTGTGTGATAAAATTATCATAAATCTTTATAAATGGAAATCTCAAGAAGACAAAATCAATTGTCTTAACGTTTATAGAACTTCCACGTCATTTACTAGTAATTTTTGTTAAGGTCTACAGACAGGCTCTACGATCCACTTGAAGGTACGTGGCTACCGTCGCCCAAAACACAAGCTGTGCCGCATGTGCGCTGCCGACAAATTCGTGTTAAAATTGTCATTGCGGGTGTTATTATGTTAATATTTCAATGTCTTGTGTTTACTTTTATGGTTATCCATATTAATATTAAAAATGTAAAAATAACTGTCTGTCTGTTACCTTTCACGCCTTAACTACTCAACCGATCATTGTGAAATTTTACATACACGTTGTTAGGTATACAGGAAAAGCCATATGGTACCTTTCATCCAGAAAAAGGTACCTTTCCCGAGGGATCATATAAAAATAAAAATAAAAAGTATATTTTTTTCTTTCAACGCAGACGAAGTCGCGGGAACCAGATGGTATTATGTAAAAATCAGCACTCACACTTTAAAAAACTAGAGTAACACTTAGAATTTTAACGTTGCTACCTTGTAGTTTGATTATGTTATACAAAAGAGGCAGGTTATGGAAAGTTTCATTGCCTTCCAGCAAGTCTCATACAATTTCTAGCAACTCGGATATTGTAGTTATTGACTGATTGTTTGGGACGCTCTCACCGAACTTGACTGTTAACGACTTACTTGATCCGTTTGCATTCGTGGCTGCAATCCCAGTTAATATTTGTACTGTGAAGTAATAAACTTACTTTGCTAAGTGCCTGTACTTGGATCTTTGAATAACTTTCGTTTGACTTGAAAGATATTAAAATATATCGTCGTATTTGTATAGAAAACCACTGTAAAATAACAGTGGGCTGTTGTGTTTTATTGTCACTTTCACATGAGTCAACTAACATGTTTATTTTTTCTAAAAAAAAATTTTCAAGTTAAGGTCCGACAGACAGACTTACTATCCACTTTATGACAGGTGGCTACCGTCGCCTATTAATGGCGACGGCATAGGAAAATGCACAGCCGACCGTGATATGACTAAGTATCGTATACTAAGGACTCGTATACTTACTTCGTAGGTATCGTATACTTAACGAAATAACAACACACGAGCTATTTCAATGTGGTTTAAAAAAAATAGTAATATTCTTTTACATTTTCAAAAATCACATGTATCTAGAGAAGATTCAGTTTTCACTATGAGGCCGAACTATATATTATGTGTGTCTTTATACGAAATAATAACTGAATAAAAAAAGTATTTCTTTAACTAGATATTCTTGTCACAACACAAGTCGCCCTCGGGCTGATATTATATTTTTTTGGCATACGTGTATCACTTGACCTTTCCAATGAATAAAACATTTGGCCCGTTATCATCGAGATCGAATCACAAAGAATATTGAAAAAGACAAAAAGTAATGCAGATGCGAGGAAAAAAGGAAACAGCGGATTTCTTCTCGTCACCATATTGGGATATAGATGGCAGAATAAACGCAAGTCATGAATAAAATATACCAAAACATGTCTCTTATTATTACAATGACATTTTCGGTTTGATTTTTTTGCTACGAATAACTTGTAAAGCTTAGTTTACATTAAATTCTTCAAGAAATCCTTCAATTTCGTATGTTTTTTCTTGTTTCTTAAGAATAATATTATTGTGGTAATATTTCTTATAACAGTATTTATTTCAAACTATTTTTTTTGTAGTTTTATTATTAACTATTTCGGATAGCATCATCCCTGAAGTCGATATCTATAAGTAGTCATATCTTATAGATATCGACTTCAGGGATGCTGTTATCGCTGCCCTGTAAGTGCTTTAGCAATGAGGCATACAAATTCTTTTGTGAATTTTCGTCTGGAATCTTGATACTTTGGGTCCGATTTCAATTTTAAACGACTTAACCTATTTGACTTTCAGTATTTGTTTCATTCCAATCGGTTTATAAACAAGAAGTTATACCGAATACCGAAATATAGGCATATCTAGGAAACCCTGGATATGCCGAAATAGGCATATCAAGGGTTTCCATATATTGAATTTAATTCCAGTCATTATTTTTATCAATTCAAATTTCTTAAGTTCTCAAATAAAAAATTCAATGGTTCAAAATGAAAGATAGATGAAATTAAATTAACGTCTATAAAATACGTAACTCAACTGCACAAAGACTCAATTCGTTCTAGATCATTTGTGGGCGAGGCAAGATCTAGACACAGTGATGAATGTGAGCGAAATCTACTTTTCCAAAGAATCGCTTTATCTCTGGAGCTCAGATGTCGTAAGCTAGTTGTCCGTTTTTATCGTAAAGTAATTTTTACATTTTGTCCATCCAACATTTTAAGAAGAAAAAAAGCATTTTTAATCAATGTCATTCGTGACTGTTAGTTTGAGGTGAATGAAGTATTATTAATTTTGGTATGTAAATTAACCTGTTCGGACACGTTTTAAATGTCAAAGATTATCCTATCCTATGGGAGCTCATTATTTTTATGTAAGGATCGGATAGCAGACAGAAATTTGTGTATATGATATTGCAGGCAATAGCTAGCGTAAAATACATATCACGAGATTTAATATATTAAGTATCAGTATAAGAATGATATTAAGTATAATTATTGTTTTAATAATCATGTCTGAAACAAGTATTTTCTGAAATCTGAATTTGGATATTCAGATGCGAGCTTGTATTCAAGTATCAACTAATTGGAAAAGTTATTACCGAATTACTAGTCCGTTAAGACTTGTTTCGACTACTTTAGTAATTTAGTGTAGTGACGAGAAATTTAGTAGCCAAACTACTCGCTACTGCCCAGAAATCTACTGCCCGCATTACGGTCCAGTACAGTAAACAAGTGAGTGGTGTTTTGCAAGATGAACTGGCTGCAACGCAACAAAGCTATTTTTATAATAATAATAATAATAAAAAAATTAAATCATTTATTAGATGTAAGTTTTTTACAAAACATTTACCCTCGTCAACATTATTTTACATTTACACACTACCACCGGTTCGGAAAGCCGCTTCTAGGGGGAAGAACTCGACAAGAAACCCCCTAGTTGCTCTTTTCATAAATCAATCAATCAATTTACAACATCACGTAACAATACTTAGCAATCTATTAACACCATATTCAACTCCAAGGACGTTCATCATTTATATAATCTAATATTCTATAATAACCCTTTTTGCAGAGGGTTTTCTTAATATACACTTTAAATTTATTCGTAGATAATTGTTGTATATTTTGAAGAGATAGATGAAGAAATTTGTTTGATAAGTAAAATAAGATTTTTATATCGTGGACACTTAACATTGATGTTGTACATATTTAGAAACAAATTTTAAAGTTGCTTCTACCTTTAAAGCGCTACTCTGAAATTCGCTGAAGAATCAAGATTGTTGAAATAGTCAAGTGTCTCGAATGGAGGCTACGAATTGGATTTGGCAGCGTGTGACGCCCTGCGACCAGATGGACAGATGACCTGAAAGGCTTCGCAGGAAAAACAGAAGACCGTGCATGGTGGCGAAACTTGGGAGAGGCCTACATCCAGCAGTGGAGAGATACAGGCTAATGATGATGAATCTACTCGACTAATTCAGACACGTTTAGTTTCTAAATTAATTGCTACTCGAATAAATTACTAGCACAATGCGAACTAGCCTTAAGTTTAATTTGAAGATAGATGTTACAAGGGTAAAGCAACTCAAAGTTAGGTTTTCAAATCCACATCCGAAATTTAAATAAAAAGAAATACAAGTTGCGGGGCAAACCCAAACTCGACCTCACGTTTGCCGTGCCATTCTCATTCAGCCTCAGGGTGCATGCGCCTACAAAATTATTAGGCTCCTGTTGGAAAAGGTTAAACACACTTCCTACTTTAACTTAAGGTTTCTTTTCGTTTAATGTTTAAATGTTTGTAGTGAATGTCAAATATTTCTAAGCACAGACTTTAGCATTCCGTTTGAATCGCTTCAGAGGACTCCATCGCGTCGCCGTATCCTTTCGCCATATACGAGTAGAGCTTTGAAAAACCTTTTTTTAATCAAATTAGACTTAGAAAAAATAAGATGTCTTAGATCTTAGTTTGAGTTTCAGAACTCTGAATTCACTTGCATTTAACAACAAAGCATATATTATCTTACCTAGTGCATACTTAAAACCTGTCATTAATCAGAAAATTTAGAAATCGTAATTTACTTTACCACGACTCGTAATTACTCAAAAACTAAGGATTAGTAAAATTTGTAAAAAAAAATTTTTTATTCATTTGACACTATACCTAGAAAAAAACAATGGATGGAGAGCTGTCATAATATTTTATGAATTGTAGAACAAAAATTACAAAATTACATCATAAAACATACATAAAACAATACTAAGTAGCATTAAACGTGGTTATTCAATGGTATGTAACACGATGGTTACTGTCACCAGACGAACCAGTTATTCCGAATAAAGGCATTGAGAACATCAAGTGATCTCTAACAAGTAGTCTAGTTTTGTAAATTGACATCTAGGGATGCTACGTTTACTTGCTATTTCCTTTATTTTGTGTAGTCAAGAACCTTACACCAGCTGCATCATATATCTCGTATTTTTATATTCTTTGAAACCTTATAGCAATTTCTTTGTTATTTTCTTTTTATGTGAAGTTAAAAATGTTCAAAACTTTTAAACTCTTCAAACTTTTCTTACTTGTTGTTCCTCGTTACTTTGCCTAGTTGGGTGAGTGGATAATTTAAATTATTAAAAGTATTATTAAAAATCTTTAAGCATCGGTCGAATTATGACTCTGAGCTTTCACTTTGAAGATTGACTATTTGAAATATCCACCACATTGGGGGTACAGTACATATTTGAAATATCCAGTACAGTGGGCGAGTCGCTAGTAAATTCATAATTATAAAAATTATGAACTTTTATCAACACTATTTAGTAGGACGATGCAGATTTACAGCAAATAGGTACAAATATCTGTTTGCTGTAAATAGGATATTATCAACACTTACAAAGCAAAATTGTGACCATTGTGAATTATTTAATAACGTACGTTCACTTTAATACAGCTATTATGAGTGGCAACAGTGGTAATAAATTCAGTGTGGAACGCATTGCAAACGTAGTTAAACTGGATGTACTATTTAATGATATTATCATATTAAAATTTTAATAATTAATTTAATTAATCGTTCACAAAAATATATAATAACAGTAACTTGTACTACTAATCTAGTAAATACTTATTAGATAAGTATTATTTCTTTAGCTAACTGCTTTTCAAACACTTCATGAGTTTTAAACTGTCATTAATAAGCAATGATAATAATAATATTGTCCATTAATAATCTAATATATAAAATTCTCGTGTCGCGGTGTTTGTTGCCAAACTCCTCCGAAACGGCTGGACCGATTTTGATGAAATTTTGTGTGTTTATCGGGTAGGTCTGAGAATCGGCCAACATCTAATATATTTTCCATCTAAGTGATATTTTTTTGTATGGCAAAACAACGTGTGCCGGGTCAGCTAGTAATATATAAAAATGAAAAATACAGCGAGTTGCAAGCTCAATCGACGTCGAGAAAAATGTTTAAGCATTATGAAGGTATGTGAGTTAAAAATAACTATTAAAATTTAATTCAAAGGTCGTAAATTAAAAACCAAGCGACATGAATTAGCAAAAAATTTGCAAAATTAATAGGGAAAAGTATCTTAGTATGTAAACGTATGTTTTTATTATAATATAGGTATGTATTTCTAATATTTTCCAACAAAGTGGTAATAAATCTATAAAATCTCCACGTCTCACGAGCCTCCTAGAAGGTTGGGAAGATTTTTGTTGGGTTGTTTCTCTTTTAAATGCAAAGTCACTTCCATTGACAGTAATCGATTCTTTGTATAGGGGAAGCGCATTCGAATCCATTTGCATCGGCCACTCGGCATATTTCGGCATATTTCGGCCTCAGTCGGCTGCCGTTTGTCACTGCCGACGTTTTCCCATTAACGTTTCACGCAAAATTGTAAAATGTTGTGAGAATTTTTAACCAAAACTCAACATTTTTGATTGTTGCGCGGATGCAGCTGCATCGGACAGGCCGTAAGTAATGTGCGCCAAATTGTGGATACAAAAACGGCCAGAGTGCGTTCATTGTTCACCACTGCCATAAAGTAAATATATGAAATACACATAGAGATAATAGAAATTGCTAAAATCTAGGCCATATCTAGATTTTGTGTTTGGTTTTTGTTTAGTAGTTCGTACATACATAGGGAAGTTGTTTTTATAAACTATGTTCCGAGCTATAATCTCAATTTTTGATTTATTTTTTTTTGAAAATATTAGTTTTCAAGTTTACTTACGTGTGAAATGTGATTCCATCGTGCTTTATATTTTTTGAAGACTTAAGTTTTACACGCTTTCACTATGTAATTCGTCATTTTCACTAGTAAAGATAATAAGGCAGCGAAGGCGAATTTTTTCCAGCTTTACTCTGCCGTGCACACAGCTTTAGTTCTTATTTGATCTTAAGTAACATGATCTTTTTACATGTAATTGTGGATTGTTTGTGTATTATGTTATTTAACGTTATCTGCATTTATGTATGTAATCATTTATTATCCCGCAAATCAGTCTTTACCCTTTGCTTATAGTTTAAATTATATACGTATGCTGGCGCCCGCGACTTCGTCCGCGTTGAAAAAAAAAAGTAGCCTATCCTGTGTCCTGTTATCTACCAAGTACCATGTCCTAAATGTTTATCTACCAAGTTTCATGAAAATCAGTTAATTCGTTTAAGAGTTATGGAGGAACATACATACACTTACACTTACAGATTTATTATTAGTGTTGATGATAACTTTTATGAATATATTTATCTTATTTTTAACTAGATCTAGTTTAAAATAACACCTAAATTGTTTTTTTTATTGTAAACAACATTATAATTATATTTCAATATATAAATTTATAAAAAATCTAACTAAACCCTAAGTTTTAATCTGATTATATTATATAGTGTTAATATTTTTTTTATCAATAAATTAATCAGCAATCTATCAATTATGTAATTGGTGCAAAAAAATGCCCCAGTCGTAGCTGTTAAGCATAAGTTTTTTTTTTTAAATTAGGGGAATTTTCTTTGAAATATTTGTTTGAAAAACTTCTTAGCGCTAAATTGTTATTTGGAGAGAGGGCGCGTGGAACAACCGACAGCTGTTCTGTTCGTACTTAAAACAAAAGATGAAGAGAGTGAACTATGAGAATGCACTTTAGAGATGTTTTCCGTCAACTTACTTCGGAACGGTCTGTTGACACCGCTAAGGAATGGAAATGTTTTATGCATTCGCACTATTCTTCCCATTTCCCACTTCAATCTTCAATCAATTATAGCATAAGTATTATTTATTCAATTGGACATTTTCTTAAGTGGCCTTATAAACTATTTCACTAGATATTTTGCATGTCGAGATTCTGCAAACAAATAGATACAAATATTTTGTGTAAAATTGTAATATTATACCTTTTTCATTCCATTTAATTCCTGTATACATTTTTTTATGTTAAAGTTGACAGACAGGCTGACGGTCCAGTTAATGGTAGGTGGCTACCGTCGCCTATAACACAAACGACGCTATATAGGTGCTGCCATCCATAGAAGGATTAAGGATAAGGAAGGGATGGGGTGACTCAACGAAACACAACAGCACATATTATGCTGTTCTTTCACAGTGGTTACTGCCGCCAGATGGGCTGCCAAAATGATTGCAAAATGCAGTGTGGCAGGGTTCATTTCACGTTCATTCAAACATCACAGTAGACCCTGTGAGTACCATATATATAAATATTGATAGCGCGCGAGTTGAATGCAGTCGGGGCCTGAGGTGAAGGGCGGGAGCATCTCCCCCCGCCGCGTCTCGCACGCCTGTAGTGTAGCGATGTGCGTGCTGTCCTTGACAACTATCATACGCTTACTGTGTTATCGCTTTAATATTCAAGTTGCAGCCGCGTGTTATTTTTGTTTTTAATAATGTCTGATCCGATTCAATCAAGTTCTGTTACAAAAAAACGAGTTTTTATTCATCGCCAAGCACGGGAAATGGCAAAAAATGTTCCCGAAAAAATGAATGCCAAAAAAAATGGGGCCATGAAGGTTCTTTTACAAGTGGCGCGCAACGTGAGGCATCGAAGACCTTTTACATTGATTTATTTCTAAACTTAAAATGTTAAACTTAAAACAATGTTGAAATTTATCGACATACTGTCATCATTAATTCTTATTAGGTCACAGCACTATCGCATTCCTGAGCTCTGCATTCAACTCGCGCGCTTACTGTATAAAAGGTGTTTATTTACATAAATATGTATTTTAATCTGTCACTTATAACATAATTTAATGTGGCTGTAAAGAAGTTCTCTAAATGTGAAGTTTAAGTACAGTTATTTACACAGTTAAACATACTAAATTAAGAGATAAAAGAAACCGCTAAACGTCGTATCCAAGTTAAGAGTGGAAGTGTGAAATAGTAGTGAAATTGGTCGTTACCCGCAACCAACGCGTCCAGACGCGTCCGAAACGGGAACTACTTTTTTCATTACGCAACCTTCTTTTATGTGGCCATGAAATCAGCAAGTTACGCATTTGATAATTTACATTCAGGACTTTAATTCATTGCAAAAGTAAAACATAAAATAATAATAACAATATGAAATTAAAACTAATATCAACTGTGAACGTGTTCACATCTTATTAACTAATCGAAACACAAGACAGCTCATTTGCAGTAATTTCACAACAACATTCTGTATGAGAATGGTAACAGTCGCCAGATGGCCTGGCTGGTTTGAGTTTTATTCCTAGAAATATAAGAATACCCGAAATACAATTACAAAGTTATAATACCAGACTCAATAAGAATATATACTGTTAATGGAAAGAAAACTATGCGGAAAATAAAAATACACTTTATTTCACATTAGCTGTTGCACGTGACTTCGCCCACGTATTTTTTTTTACTCGCTTATTTTAGCTTTCTATAGGGATTTAAATTTTAAAGAATTTTTAAAATCACTCCAGTAGTTTTTGAGTTTATTCATTACAAACTTACAAATCTTCTCTCTTTTTAATATTATTTGTATTATGTTTTTAATATTTTTCTTTAAATTAATTTGGATCAAGCGTGACTTGTTTTCCGCAGGTTTCATGGCCACACGCCAAGTGTGGGACTGTCGCGTATATTTTATTGTTTCGCACCGCAACGGCTTAACACTGCTGTTATTGTTGGAAGTTACTGTAGTACTGGTCTCGACCTTTTTGTTAATGTTTACAATTTGTGGGTTTTGTTTTCAATTGTTGGCACACTTTTTTTGCATGGGTCAGTGATGGTTTATTTAAGGATAATGTATTTTCGATTATGTATTTTTTTTTTCAATTATTTTTATTGAATTAACTGTAGTATTAAAATAACTGAAAAGCCTTTTCATGTCAATGCAGCTTTTTCATAACTTTTTGATAACTTTTTAGTCTGAATTTTTTTAGTCTTTTTAGTCTTTTTAGTCTGTCTGACTTTTTAGTCTTTTTAGTCTGACGAGCCATTTAATTGTAGGTATTAAGTACTAAATGAACTGCCAACTTGAAAACTTACGCACTAAGCATTATTTCATGTTGGCTTTCTGTATGGGGTTACTTAAAATACCAGTATATAATTAAAGTAAGCATCGTTCTCTGCTACTGCTTAAGTAGGCAATCTGTCTTTCATGTTTGGAAATATTTTCCCTATACAATTCTTATTAATATAATAAACCCTCCATAACGGAAAGTTTACCGGATAAAACAAATATTGTCTAAGATATGTGTAAAAGGAAAATAATATTCGTTTCCCTACACAGAGGAAGCGTACAACTAAGCGACAATTCTACAACAAAGGATGTACATTTCCATTAAAATAAATATGTTTCAAACAACTTGAAGTATATGTTTTTTTTCTCTAAGAATTTTCTAATTAAAATAGAGCTCTAATGTTACTTAATCTAGTCCAATGTAAAGAAGAGAGATATTTTTTTTAATTCGATCATCATTATCATCTCAGCTTGTTAAAGTATTTAATTTAGTCATATAGTTTTACTAGTGGCCCGCTCCCGGCTTGTCTTACACCGCCATCTGTTAGATTGTCATGGAACTCACAGATAATTTTAACAAATAATTGCTGGATTGAATAGGTATCAACAGATGGCGCTATGTTAAAAATATTATATAATTTGCAAAAAAATAATAAACAAAATGAGATATAAACTATCCTATCTTTTAAGTTCGACCAAATTACATATAGTTACGAAATTTTATCAAAATCGGTTCAGTAGTTTGGGAGTTCATCGCGGACAAACAACGTGACACGAAATTTTTATATATATGAGGATGTATCCCATTTATCGATTATGTAATGTAAGAACGTACCGTATCTTTCTTTTTGCTTTCATCTACGTTTTTTTAGGGGTTACGCCACCCCCTCAGGCCGTATATTGTCGTAATTTACAATATTTTTACAATTTCTATTACAGTTTATATAGTAATATAGTTCTTTCTTTACAACAATTATGTCAACCCAGATTAATTATTGAGGCGTTTCCATCGTGCTAAAGGCCATTAATATATCTGAATATAATTTCTTGCAGGGTCGGCGCTAATTTGAATTCCCTAATGTTACTTGTTTCTTTGATGAACTCGAATATCAAATTACCAATTATTTTCAAATGGGTACAATGGTATCAAAAATAGGCTTTTTATAGTACATATATAGGGTTGTCTACCGTCATATACTTACTATGAAAAAGAAAACAGTATAGGAACTTTACATGAAAGATCGAATGTTATTTGATGTGCTATTAAAAGTGCTTTACTTAATTTTATTTTCGGAATAACTTCGCAAGATATTAATGGAGATGCACAGATTATTCATATAATATGCAACAATAGCATCCTTCGTATTAGATCCCATATCTATCTAACTGTGACGTGTAATCGCGACGAATGATCATATTCTATGAACGTATTGTTCTGTCACATTGTGAGCTGAGTGATACGATTAGCGTTTAATCAAAGTATTGTTTTGTATTTAATTTAGTTTTCTCTGTCAAACTAAGAGATAAGGTAAGGTTTTTGTTTTATGTAAAGATCATCGTCAGACAGGCAAGCCATGCTACATACACACAGTGGTATTTCACAATGGATTTCTGTATTAAACAAAGTGAGTGGAAGATGTCCGTGACAGTCAGAAACTAGCATCTAACAATAAACAATTTTTTTTCTGATTTTTATTAGATTTTTAGGTCATTTGACTGAAGTAAAATTTCCACAAAAATCCAAAATAATTGTGGACAGAATTAAAATTGTAGAATATTTTATCTTATGCACTCAGAACTTATCCTAAATATTTCATTGTTACACTGCGGAAACTTAATACCAGAAGATCGGGGGAGCATTGTTAGAGGCTCATCGTGGTTATATTATGGCTACTGAAAGACAGAGATTAATAAGTAGATAATATAACATGTACTACAGATATGTATAGTGGTAGGTATACATATATAATTAATTTAATTATAAGTTAAAAAGTAATCGGTAAGTAATGAGGCCAGACGATGATACGACACACGTCATTGACCGTACTCAACTTACAGGTGTAAATTATAATTACAATAGAAAAAAATTATAATAGCAAAGAAGTTATATAAATTAGAATGATCATCATAACTTTCTCTGTCTCTGTGGTACAGATAGACAGACAATATTATTCTCAATGAGTAAGACTCCCCATGATAGGTGTTATTTATTTATTTAGAACTAGCTGGTGCCCATGACTTCGTCCGCGTTGAAAAAATATTAAGTAGCCTATCCTGTGTCCTGTACGTCTAAATGTTTATCTACCAAGTTTCATGAAAATCAGTTAATTCGTTTCAGAGTTATGGAGGAACATACATACATACAGAAAAAAATTGTAAAAATCGTCAATTTAGTTTCAGTATCATGTATAGAGCCTATAAACACGATATCTCTGAAAACAAAGTAACTTACTCCATGACCGACCCTTACAGATTTATTATTAGTATTGATGTTAATATGTACCGTTTCCTTTAATGAACATTATTTTTATGCAAGTGTGTAAATGTACAAATATGTCAGTTCTATGAGCTTTCGTTCCATCGAGCAGTTAATAAAGGTTCCATTTGTGAGCTGCAGATTGTCGTGTAATTAAAAGGCCAAAACACAATGATGTACTATTTGTTATTTAACAAATAGTAGATATTTGTGCAGTGTTATGCATATATATATATATTGCATAACACTCAATGAACATTTCAAGTGATTAATTTGTAAATTAATCAATACTAATAATAAATCTGTAAGGGTCGGTCATGGAGTAAGTTACTTTGTTTTCAGAGATATCGTGTTTATAGGCTCTATACATGATACTGAAACTAAATTGACGATTTTTACAATTTTTTTCTGTATGTATGTATGTTCCTCCATTACTCTGAAACGAATTAACTGATTTTCATGAAACTTGATAGATAAGCTTTTGGACGTACGGGATACAGGATAGGCTATTTTTTTCTTTTACAACGCGGACGAAGTCGCGGGCGCCAGCTAGTAAATAAAATAATATAGTAAATTTTATACGTGAGTAATTTATATACTCTTAATGATTAAACTAAAAATGTTCTAGCTAATAATCTCAGTGGTACTTACATGAGCGATATTAGATTTTAAAAGACATTTGTTGAATTTAGAATTAAGATAAAAGTTTTGTATGCCAGTAATGGTAAGTCATATATATATCAATAATGTTAATTGAAACAAATAAACAATATTCTATTAACAAAAAGAATATTTTGTTCGAAATAAGTAGTAGGTATAAAGCAACTATATATTTATATGCTTATGCATATGTGTATGTGTGTATGTGTGTGTATGTATAATATTATGTGTATATGCATGTGTGTATGTATGTGTATGTATATGTATTATATTATAAATATAACTAATACTAAGAAATTAAAAATGTAATACCTAATTTATAAATAATTCTTAAATTTAATAAAATAAAGATTAAAAAAATAATTGAAACATCCTGTAGATAGTGTTTATTATCTACCTTCAAATATATACTTCTTTTTTGTTTGTGTTTGTTTATAGCACTAATTTTGAATATATTTTTGTTATTGTCGACAACTCGGATGTACGATAGAAACTTAATTAAGTTTATTGTACCTACACCTAAGCTGTGTATACCACCAATTGTATATTTTTGTGTGTAAATAAAAAAAATATTCAAGACTATTTACCAACATGAAACATTTCATTAGTTATAGTTCAGAACATCGTCTAGTCATACCAAAGAACGCTGTCATTAAGGATATGTATTGAAGTAGGACTCGATCGACTGTTATTGGTATTAGTATCCGTTAATTAATATCTGGTCAATTTGATCTGAGGTAAAATATATCATTATATTCGCTTATGAGTTACTTTACTATTTATGTTCAAATAGCTGACCCGAGAGACGTCGTTCTTTCAAAAGCTATTGGATTATGGCAGCAAACCTTCTTAGAACTTCAACAACAACAAAAAAATATCCAAAAAGGCCCAGCCGTTCTCGATTCTCTATTTATATGTATATTATATATCATATACATATAATATCTACTAGTTTCTTTTTTATACCTATGTATATAGATACCTATGGGGTCACCGTAGGCGTTGTCGTGATAAAAGCTATTGGACTACCAAGCTAATGCATATTCGTCAGCTAGGAACTTTGGATGGGAAAAAGATAAATGGTTACGTTCATAAGAACTTTTATAGAAGAAAAGAATAAGGTTCATAACATTTTTTCTCTTCATAAGGATTTTTCTCGAATTTCATCGAATATATAGAAAATATTAGCCGAATTGATCCAGTCGTTCTAGAATTATGTGCTCAGCAAGGGATTCATTCTTATTTATAAAAAATAAAATATTATATGTATTATAGATTATTTTGGAATTTCCAAAAACAGAATGCAACTCATATTTTTTAAGTAGGCATGTAGGCATGTAGGCTTTTGGTTCACTTGATGGTGGGTGGCTATTATCGCCTATTATAATACATAAAATATAGGCTATGTTACTCGCTGATAATAAAGCTTCCCAACAGTGAAAGAATTTTTCAAATCGGCCAAGTAGTTTCAGAGCCTATTCGATTCAAAC
Organism: Synanthedon andrenaeformis; assembly: GCA_936446665.2. Classification (NCBI taxonomy): domain Eukaryota; kingdom Metazoa; phylum Arthropoda; class Insecta; order Lepidoptera; family Sesiidae; genus Synanthedon; species Synanthedon andrenaeformis. The sequence goes on along the minus strand of OW387781.2, from coordinate 930,425 downwards.
AAACAAACAAATCTTTCCTCTAGTATTAGTATAGATAAGAAACTGTAGAAATAAACAGCGGATAGGGGATAAGGTAGAAGATGGGAATAAGAGATAAAGGAACATAGAAGTTGGTCTAGTGGCTAGTAACCCTAGCTGTTAACCAAACTGCCGCGGGTTCGAATCCCGCTAGGGGCAACTGTTTATGTGTTAACATTTACCTTTGTACCTGAGTCATAGATGTTTGTATTTATAATATGTATGTATTTACAAAAAAAAGTAATTTATGTATTATATCAACTGTCTGGTATCCATAATACAAGCATTAAGTTGCTTAGTGTGGAACTATAGATGGTGCTGTGTAGAATGTGTGAAGATATATTATATTATTATATTATAAATGATTTTGTATCGCCATGTTTTCTTGTAAATAGTCACAACTTCAATTAAAATTTAATACTTATAAAAAGACTGCATTTTCTTATAAGAAAAAGTTCAGTAATTTTGCTAAATCACGCACGTTAGAAACTGCAGTGCCTTATCGTCAGCCAGTTAACTTGGATTTTCCATTTTGCGTATCACAATTTAAATATTATTAAATCGTATGTGGTTTTGTAATAATATGTAACAGTATTATAGTTGTTTTTAAAATCGTTTTCTAGTCTGAGCTTGAATTAGTTCCTTTTTCGTTGTCCTAGTCTAAAAAAATAATGCACTGAACACTGAATAATGACATATCATAATATATATTAAGGTTCATAAAGAGACGTGGGATTCTTGCCTGTTACTCCAATTCCTACTAAGGTATCCCCACTAGGAATAAGTAGAACTTTTCCACTCATCCCTACCAGTATTTTCACTTTCACTTTTCACCTATTCGAAAATTCAAAAAATATTATACAGTCGCAATGATAAATGTTTTAAGGACTGTCCAAATATCCAAATTTTTTATGTATGAAATTTCTAACTAAATTTTATTTATAATTTTTATATTTATAAAAAAAAATCTATTTATATTTTTATATAGACAATTATTCGGTTGATAATTATAATTATTCATACTGCATTTACATTCGTCTTGAATTGTAACGATCCTATTGTAACATAAAAATTTTAATAAAAAGGTATGTTAATTCATTCTCAAAAATGAACTTTATACATGCTAACAATAGATGTTATATTTGCGAGTCAAACTTGTGGCAGTATTAACAACACAGACTCGAGTTTCAGAAGACAGGCACTGAAGTCTGATATCCCTTTATTCATGAAATATGTCCAAGAAGCGTTTGTTGGAGGCGGTTATAGGACGCCCGGCCACTACGGAAGCCACTTGTTAGATAAAACGATAACAGCCATTGTACTGCATGTCCAGTTACAAACAAAGGCAGATAGATATTTCAAATAAATTCTAATATTTTTAATGTTTTCTGTTACTTTTTATTTTTTAATTATTTCGATAATATTCGATCCGTTTACTGGTAGGCCACTAGAACTTCTGAATCTTTTGCAATTAAACCAATAAATCAGAAATAATTGCTTTCTTGCTAACGATTACAGTTCTTCTTCGAAATTATCTATTCAAACAAGGAGAGGGCAGTTCGCAGAACATAATTATGTCTATTCTGTATATTGCATATAGGGTAAGAAGAAACGTAACATTGTTGTAACAACTTTCACATGTAGCTAATAGATTTCCTTGCATTCTAGTTCCAGACTGAAATTCAGAATATTCCAGCGAAATTAGTGCAAAGTGGTCAACGGACCGAGTACGCATTTCGCCTGCAGCAACACGTGACGTAAATGCAACAGACGTGTTACATGTGCACTATTTTGAATTCAAATTGCAACATAAAATATTCCAATATATATTTATTTACAAGACTATTCCCGCGGCTATGACCGCGTAAATGGCGGATGTAAATAGCTCATATCCTTTCTTAATTAAAACGTAGAACAAGCAGGCAGAGTAACTTGTTTATTTAGTATAATATAACTAGTTATATAGTAACTGTTGCCCATGTTACTCTCTCATAATGTAGCTTTCTATAGGTGAAAGATTATTCAAAATGTTATATATACAGAGCAGGGCCTGGAAACGTTATTTAAAATAACGTTTTCAAACCGTTCTAAACGGTTCTTTTAGTTTGGTTCGCAACTTTACGTTCGGAACGAAAACGAAATAGGAACGGTTTAATCCAGTGGACGCGACCTTGGTCAACGTGTGGCACGCACTGAACTGCACTGGTAAAGCCAAAACCTCAATAAAATTGGTATTATTATTCGTAGCTGCCGAGAAAAAATGGCAAAAAACGTTTTAAAACGTTCGAAAACGTTATTTGAAACGAAAACGATTGAAATTTTGTTCATGCCTAAAAACCTTTTTTTTAATGTTCCGTTTGAACGAAAACAAATTAAACCGTTCTTTAGGTATTAAAGTCGAAAACGTTTCTAAAAAAATAACGGTATTCGAGCCCTGATACAGAGTCGTGATGGCACAGTTTATAAATTTTATAACTTGTACATTTATTATATATCTATATATATAAAAATTTCGTGTCACGATGTATGTTCGCGATAAACTCTGAAACTACTGAACCGACTTTGATCAAACTTCATAAGTATCTGTTATTTGGTCCAACTTAAAAGATAGGATAGTTTATATCTCATTTTGTTTATTATTTTTTTGCAAATTATATAATATTATTAACATAGCGCCATCTGTTGATGCCTATTCAATCCAGCAATTATTTATCTGTGAGTTCCAAAAGATTCTAACAGGTGGCGATGTAAGGTAATTTTATCAGCTGAATTAAGTAAAAAATTGCACCCGTGCGAAGCCGGGTGCGGGCCACTAGTTATATTATATTCTGAAGTGAAAAGCGAAAATTCGTACTTAACAAATATCTATCACAATTTTATTCTCAAGCCGATACTAATTAGTATAGTGTTAATTAGAATTATCTTTAATTTAATCACCTCAATAAGTTCAAACCATGTAACCAACTATATTACATATCATAATGTCGTCGATCGTATATAACAAGATTTTGTCGGTGATCCATCATCTTGTATTTACCACAGTAACGAAATTGTTGAGTATGGAATCTGTTCGGTTTTGAGCGAATAGGAACTTAAACATAGTCTTTGACGCTTCTAGCATACAGACGAAAGTGAACCAAACGCGGATTACAGTCTGAACGATATACGAATAAATGAATATATTTATAATTTTCAAATTATCCAAAATCAAACTTGGGTCCTGGTTAGTAGAGCTCTCATAAGACTCCACCGAAAAACTGCTAACAAACAAACACTAAAATACATTCTTCCAGACACGCACTCTGGCATAAAGGACATAATAAGCATAACACGATCAAGACACTGTTGCTTAGTTGTCCTATGTCTCAAATTGTCATTTCTTAGTACGGGGCCCCACGATACAGACTTGCCTAGTGTGGGAACCGGGGTTTTATTCTTCTAATTGTAAAATCTTAGAAAATAATAAACTATCAAATACAAATTTGAAATAAAATAAAAAATATAAATTTGAATATTTGAATTTGAATTTTCTTTTTCAAGGCGGACGTAATCGCGGCCACCAGCTAGTCCATCACTACATATTATAAAACAAAGTCCTCCGCCGCGTCTGTCTGTCTGTTCGCGATAAACTCAAAAACTACTGCACCGATTTCATGCTGTTTTCACCAATGGATAGAGTGGTTCTCGGAGAAGGTTTTAGTATATAATTTACAAAGTTACGCAGGCGAAGTCGCAGGCACCAGCTAGTATATTATAAAGTGATAACATTTTTATTTTTGTATGTTTATAGTGAATAAACTCAAAAACTACTGGACCGATTTTGAAAATTCTTTCACCTATAAAAAGCTACATTATCAGCGAGTAACGTAGGTTATATTTTATAAAGTTACGCGGGCGAAGTCGCGTGCAACCGCTAGTAATATATATAAGCATTGTCCAGTACCACGCGCGCACGTCACAGCAAAGCTTAGCCGGGCTCAGCTAGTTAAAAATATAATAAGCTTTATTCTGTGTTGCATATTTTTACATTTTAAAGAAATAAAAATTATGGTTAATCGAGTTTCGCTTCTGCGCCATCCCAATTAATGTGATCATGTAGAAAATTTCAAGTCAAATACGTGTGTTTCCATGCTCATACTTTCCACGTTTCACACGTTACATGCTTATTTCTTTACTTAGTCACGTCAATAAATCACTCGTACTTCATTCACGAGCTGTTCTTAGTTATTAATCAAGAGTCTGTCAGCCAACATAACGTCCTAATATCTTTCATGAACTCACTTTCAGTATTTTACATCTGTTGACGATAAAATGATAGAGTACCTAGTCCATGTATCACAATAAACTAAAGTTAAACGTAAGAAAATTACTTATTTAATATTGTTTATTATTAAGATTTATTATTTACTTTTGTAAATAAGTCCGCGACTTCGTTTGCGATACTTTTTCTGAAATGTCAAAGCATTTATTCTCGTTGGCGTTTGGCGTTGAATTTTTAATTTTAATTTTTATATGATTTAATTTAGTCTCGTTTAGTAGTCCTCAATAGTCCGAATGTAAACTTAATAATAATAATCGCATAAAAAGAGTCAGCGCGTCGATCTTCAATTCTAGAAAGACGCGAACAAACACTTGTGAGAAAGACATGTGAAAATACATTGGCCAAAATTAGGGACCGTTTTATATAAAACGTACTCTTAATATAGACTTTGATAAAATATTTAAGAGATGGTGCACTGTGGACGGACTACATTGACTCTTAGAATTCACTGAACCACATCGTGTGCTTCAAAGTGAATTCTAAATGTCTCTAGACATATTACAGATCCGATGTTATTTTGGCTTATTTATGGAAACTTATTAAAATAACCACAATTTAAAGGAAAATGTAAGTTTAGTTTTTATATAGGTACACAAATTTCCTAATAATTTGTGTAGGAACTAGGTACCTAACAAGTTTTATCAAAATATTTCGTTTGTCGAGATTAATTTTTGTATTAGGTATATCAGGCCGCATATTATATCGCCTTGTGTTATTACAGAATTAATATTAATTAATGTATTGCGCAACCAAAAGCATTAATTGGGATGCCAGTTTGACGACAGTAATAATCCTCTTAAAAAGATCACTTTGAAATAACACTAAATGTTTTCAGATGTATTTCAGAGCGTGACTTTCTTTCTTCCATTTCTTCTATCAATTTTAGAAGAGCAATTGAATATCAACAGGATTTGTTTGTGTTTACTGGTTACGGTGGCCACTAATTACCAAAGGGACAATCATGCCAAGTTTGTCTGCAGACCTTTAGAATTAAAAGTATAGGTGTTGAAAAAAATTAATTTAGTTTACTAAAAAAACCAGTTGTTTATTTTATGAGGGACTCACTTTATAATGTTTCATAATAACACAGAAAACGACTTATACTCGGCGTTTCCAACTTGTTGTCAAGCAATAAAATTTGTGAAAAGTTCACCAACTCTCCAGTCAACATCCGGTATATAATGGAGAGCAAACACGTTAACTTCCTGCTCTTAAGGGTTTTGTTATTGTTTTGCTCTACAATATACAATATTTAGTTGAAAAACAATCTAAACTTGATTATACAACACCTACGCGTATCATTCTACTACAAAATCAATAATATCACCTTAGCTTGGACTGCTCTAGTATAGTGGCTCATTTTGAAGTAATCTTATTCGCAATTAGTTATTTATCTGAGTTTTCTTAAATTTTAATTATTGAAAATCTGCAATGCATTACAATTAAACAATTACGTGCTTATGTTTTTAAAATTTAAAGATCAAACATTTAAAGATAAACCGAAAATATTACAAATAACTTGAAACAGAACAGAAGACCACAGTGAAATAATAGCACGTGTGCTGTTTTGTTTTTCGGTAACCGAATAAGGGATGTCACAGCTATTTATTATCTTCTATCCTCAATCCTGCTACGATCGGCAATACCTTTTATGTAAAGGCACCTTTACATCTAAAAAAAGGTTTTGGCAAAAGGGTTACTAAAATGTTCTCCAAAATGTTTAACTTGAACGACGCTGGTGAAGACATTAAAGAAAAAGATAAATTGTGGTAAAAAATTTACATTAGACACACATGACAGGGAGGCTTTAAAAAATTGCGGATTTTGCGGTAGTTAAAACCGTATCAATCAATGACTATGACATGTCCTGTCTCAGCCAAATATTTTATCGGATGTGAGACATGGATGGTTTTCAGCTTCCATGTCCTATACAGTCCTAGGACTGTATAGCAGTGACGGGTGGATCAATTAATTAACATATTAATATTAAAATCAATGAAAAATATGCAGTATAATATTAGATAACAAATTAACAATAAATTACTTTGCACAGATTTGAAATACATCATCAATCAATCAATACTAATAATAAATCTGTAAGGGTCGGTCATGGAGTAAGTTACTTTGTTTTCAGAGATATCGTGTTTATAGGCTCTATACATGATACTGGAACTAAATTGACGATTTTTAGATTTTTTTTCTGTATATATGTATGTATGTTCCTCCATAAATCTGAAATGAATTAACTGATTTTCATGAAACTTGGTAGATAAACATTTGGGCGTACGGGACACAGGATAGGCTACTTAATATTTTTCAACGCGACGAAGTCGTGGGCACCAGCTAGTAAATAAATAAATAAGTATTACGCAACGTCGCGAGGTGTCGAGAGTGATTGATAATCGCCACGATCCGTCAAGAGCTATTTATTTAAAGGTATCAAATCTTGTATCGAGTTCGGGATTTCAAGTTTTGTTATTCGGACCGTGTAACAAACAAAGTTCGTCTGTTTAGGGGTCTTTTATAACAACTTTGTGAAGCATTATTGTAAAATTTTTGGGTCGGACTTTGAAGAGGACTTAATAATAATGAATAATTTCCTTACCTTTCCAAATATGATTTTTTTTATATTGCAAAAAAAAATGTTTTTAATCTATCTTCTATATATAACGGGTGATTCATTTAGAGGTACTTTTTTGTCTATGGATTTTTTGACAGATGAAGCGTGAGTCGTGATAACCTTTTATGGTATTTTTGTTCTGTATAGTTTGACATTTCATCATGGAAAGACTTAGCCCCGCACAGCGTCTACAAATAATACAGCTGTATTACGAAAATCAGCGTTCAGCGAGGAATGTGTTTCGTGCACTTAGAGAAACTTATGGTCCACATAATCGGCCTACCGAACGCACGATTCGCCATACCATCCAAAAATTTGAGAGCCAATTTACTTTAATAGATAATACACGACCAAAAAGACCACATCCAGCACGTAGCGAAGAAAATATTGCGGCGGTAGCTGAGAGTGTACGCGATGACCGCAAAGAATCGATCCGGCGCCGTTCGCAACAACTTGGCTTGTCATATGCAACGACTTGGCGTATTTTACGTAAGGATCTTGGTTTCAAAGCTTACAAAATTCAACTAGTGCAAGAATTGAAGCCGACTGACCTACCAAATCGTCACCAATTCAGTCTTTGGGCTCTTGAAAAGCTTAAAGAAAATCCACTGTTTTCGTCAAAAATTTTGTTTAGTGATGAGGCACATTTCTGGCTTAACGGATATGTCAACAAACAAAATTGCCGTATTTGGTCCGAAGAGCAACCTGAAGAGATTCAAGCGCTGCCATTACATCCAGACAAAACAACGGTTTGGTGTGGTTTATGGGCCGGTGGAATCATCGGTCCATATTTCTTCAAAAACGAGGCCGGCCAGAACGTAACTGTCAATGGTGACCGTTATCGTGCCATGATAACAGACTATTTGTTTCCTGAAATTGAAGCCCGTGATCTTCAGGACATTTGGTACCAACAAGACGGCGCCACTTGCCACACAGCACGTGAAACCATGGCTTTATTGCGTGAACAATTTGGTGAACAGTTAATTTCGCGCTTCGGACCGGTGAGTTGGCCGCCTAGATCCTGTGATATCACACCCCTAGACTTTTTCCTTTGGGGCTATGTAAAGTCCAAAGTCTATATTGATAAGCCAGGTACGATTGAGCAACTGGAAGCCAACATTACTCGCGTTATTCGCCAAATACCAATCGAAATGCTTAGACGCGTCATCGAAAATTGGAACTGCAGAATGGACTATGTTAACCGGAGTAACGGCCAACATTTGAAAGAAATAATCTTTAAATAATAAATGTAAAGAATAGTTCTTTTGTATAATAATAAAAATTACCCGATAAATTTGTTTTTATTAATATATTTTTTTGTTTTGAAAAAGTACCTCCAAATGAATCACTCGTTATAAAAATCAATTGCTGTTCGTTTGTCTGGCTAAAATTCGAGAACGGCTGGACCGATTTTGATTCTGTCTTCACTTTTGGATAGAGGGATAATCGGGGAAGGTTTGTACGTCAAAAAAATTGTTGCTGGGCTAAGCCGGGAGCGGTCACTAGTATTACATAATTACTTTATTTGAACAAATCTGGTTTCGAAATCACTACTTTCTATAAAAAAATTTTTTTGCAATTATTGCAAACGAAATGCAAGACCTACCAGATTACTAGAAAAATGGCTCAAAATAAAGCACATAGAGAGACAATATTTTCAATTAGAATATCTAAAGTTAAACATCCAATTCTTCACAATCCTATAGAGAAACATTTCGATAAATTAACAAGATATCATTACTATATTTTCTTTTTCATGTTCCTCGGTAAAATACCACTATTCTGGCATGTTTTAAACGTTGTATTTCTGTCGCCCCCGATGGATTTTCATTGTATTAATGAAGTGAAAAATAGTAGTGAAAAAAAATTATGTCCATGTGATACTCCTTTGTGGGACAAAACTGTGTTCAAGACCACAATACAGACCAAGTTCAGTATCTATTGTGAAAGAGAATGGCTGATTAGTTTTTCTCAGAGCATCGGATATGCTGGCTTGTTAGTGGGAGCGTTAGTCTTCGGATTCTTATCAGACAGGTAAATTACCAATCTAATGATGGTATGAAGGGATTTATTTTTTATTATGATGAATTATGGTGTTAAAGCAAAGGAACAACTTATCATAGCTTACTGTATCCGTCTAGACAATCTGCTTCACTCCTCTTTAGAAGACCCAAACAGCATATAGTAAGTTTACCAATTCTTATCAACAGACTTCAATTAAACTCAATAATTTCAACAAAAAAAATATCGAATATTTTATATATTACTAGTGGCCCGCTCCCGGCTTCGTCGCACGGGTGCAATTTTTTTACTCAATCCAGCTGAAAAAATTACCTTATAACGCCATCTGTTAGAATCTTTTGGAAATCACAGATAAATAATTGCTGGATTGAATAGGTATCAACAGATGGCGCTATGTTAATGATATAATATAATTTGAAAAAAAAAAAATAATGAACAAAATGAGATATAAACTATCCTGTCTTTTAAGTTGGACCAAATTACATATAGTTTCGAAATTTTATCAAAATCGGTTCAGTAGTTTGGGAGTTCATCGCGGACAAACATGTGACACGTAATTTTTATATATATAAGGATATTGACCTTTTGAATGGTTTTTTTTAATGTATGATGAATAGAAGTTTGTTCAGATAGACTGATGGATTCTTGCATATAAAAATCCACTGTAACCTCATGTGGGTCTTAGCGTCATAGTCATTTGTCATAGTTATTGTCGTAGTGGCAGGACACTGCGTTTCGCAGTCATTTATGCAGCCCGTCTGGAGGCAGTAACCACCTTTTTACAGAAGACCACTGCATATTATGTGCTGTTGTGTTTCGGTGAGTGAGCATCCCTTATCCCTTATTCTTAATCCGTCTATGGTCTGCACAACTTAGTGACTGGTACAACTTCGTGACTGCGATACGCAGTGCATCTTACTGCTACTCAATATATTAGTTTCCACTGTATTTATTTATTTATTTTTCAGATATGGTCGTCTTTCGATGTTCACGGTATGTTGCATGATTCTTGCAACTGCTGGATGTCTAGTGAGCGTGATGCCAACAGTAACTGCGTTTACTATAATGAGATCGATAGAAGGCATCGGTGTCGGTGGATCAATTGTTACCTCCTATGTGATTTGCGTCGAGTACAGCGGCATCCGTTACAGAGACACCATAGCTGCCTTGTATCATTTACCCATAACGTTGAGTCAAATAACTGTGGCCGGGATCTCGTATTTATTGAGAGACTGCGACCAATTCCAACTGGCTCTCTCCATACCAATATTCTTCATAGTCGGCTATAAATGCATGTTTATGGAGTCGCCTAAGTGGTTGATGGACAATGAACACTTGGACGAAGCCACTGTCGTAATGAAGCGATTTTGTAAATTGTGAGTATTATAAATTCATTATACAGTGTGTCCGGTCATGGACTAGCGATATTTACGTACATTAATCACAAATATTTTAATACAAAAATACACATACTGAGGTCCAATTCGCTTACCCTCTATGTGGCGGCCATTTTTTTTTGCTTGAGATATTCTCTACGTGTGTACAAAAAAATCATACTGTATATAAGATATCATATATTAAATAATTACAAAAATAAAGGCATTAGATTTTTTAAGACAATTTAATTAAGAGTACATATAATTAAAATAATAAGATTATTAAAATCTTTATAAGGCATAATTCTATAAATTCAGAATTCTAAATAAGTTTACTGCTTTAAAATAAATTAAACTATTGCTAGTAAATCAAGATACTTAAATAATTTTCTTTATAACTCTGAAGCATGAAGTAATGAAATATTTTGTTTATCGACACCAATTGAAGATTTTTATGTGTCTGTGGTGTGTGTACAATGAATGATTGGTGGTAAAATGAAGTTTGTATACGAAAACACAATAGGGATCCTTTTTAATTTTTCTACACAATGGTGAACTGAAACTGCGGGACGGGTGAAAGAAACTGCAGAACACAGCTATTATATATAAATATATAATGAAAGCCATTAATACTTAGAAGTAATACAAAATATTGTTTTTTTTTTTCAGTAACAAAAATCCATGTGAAAATATCAGAGAAGAAATGGAATCCTTTCGAGCACATAACAACAGTACTAGTCGGAGGAAAATCAAATTTTTAGATATATTTCGTCATAGGAAACTATCAGTCGACCTCGGATGTATGTCGGGACTATATTTCATATGTGGAGTTGGTTATTACGGTGTCGCACAATACATAGGCAAAATGAGTGGTGACATACATAAAAATTTCGCTATATCCGGTGCATTATTAATACCTGGGACAATAGCTTGTGTGTTTCTTTTGAAAGTTTTAAACCGTAAAATATTCTTAATAAGCACAAGTCTACTTTCTGGCTTTTCTCTGATTACAGTGCTCGTCATACCTTTGGATTTCTCTTTCACCAGAGTGACGATAGCGTGCTGTAGCAACAGCTTCTTTTTCATGTCATTCATCATTATTTACCTGTACACTGTCGAATTATTTCCAACTTCTGTTAGAAATTCTGTCGTGGGATTTTTGTCTGTCCTATCGAGACTCGGTCAGACCATAGCTCCTCAAATAAACGCCCTTTCCGAGACCCCAGCGGTTATCTTGCTTAGTATTCTTGGTATCTTTGGTGCTATCCTTTGCTATCCCTTACCGGAGACAAAGAATATTGAGCTTCCATCCTCTCTGGAAGATTCAAAAAATATGTTTTTGCATTCGAATGAAGAAAATAATTCAAATGCAACAGTTGTTATTGAACAGTCATGAGCTACTCTTCAGGAATACCCAGGAAGCTTTCATGTAAGGGTAAGCATCCAGAATTTAAATAAAAACCTTTTAAAATATACACTATTTTATTTTAGGAGTACCTTTTTTATGTAGGTACACTTGGTGGAATGTGGCTACCGTCGCCTATTAACAACCCATCCATCTGCAAGTGCGCTGCCTACTTTAGTAGAATAACAGATTAGGAGGCTGTCTGTTTAGCGGCAGTAACCGCCCCTATACAGACTACAGTAAAAACGCACTTGTATATTTCATTTTATATTTATTTACATCGTCAAATTCATATTCACGTCAAAAATTTATAAACATTACGTCCGTCTGTTACTCCGCTAACATTTTCTAAGTCAAACAACGGCTTTTAATACGCTTGTCAATAATGAAATGAAATGAATGAAGCGTTAAACGAAAAAGGTTTGTGTATAATTTGCAGGAAAAAGCAACCGTGAAAAGCCGGGGTCGATTCTCTAGTATGATATAGAAGGAAAGCTCTCTGTATTCATAATTTATTTGGGTATTTGATGTGGGATATTTCACTGTTGTTAATTGTGTATTCACGTGAACAGGCCCAATAAAAGGGGTTAATTAATGCCTTTTGCTAAATGGCGAAATGCGTGCGGCTCGTCTGTCATTAGACGGATCTTCATAGAAAATGGTACGATTAATGTTGAGGGAATGTTGTCAAAAGTGAGGAGTCTATCATTAAAAAGCTAATTTTCAGGGAAAAACTCAAATCAAACAACCAATTTTTATTAAAAGGTTTAACATGTGGAAGTTGATTATCTTTGAACTATTTATTTACAATAGATCAGCAGTTTGATTCAGCAAAGGTTTTAAAGTTATAGAAAACATTTTTTTTCTTCATTAAGTGCGGCCCCGCATATTAAGTACTAGTACAAAGTTATCACGAAGAACAAAGCGTAGGTATAAGTTCAGTATTTTTAGAAAGTTTCCAAGTTAACTATGAAGACAAGCATGCTCCAGTACTTGGAGCAAGTAATTTACAATAAAACAAAAGCCCCTGCGACATTGTTATTTTCAATAAGCCCTTATATACCGGGATAATGAAAAAAGTTTTTATTACGTACAGACCCGCCTTACTCGTGGGTACAAGTGCCTTGCAATGTATTTCAACTTATAAAATTTTAATCTTTATTAAGTTACAAATTTGATATCTTATCAGAAATTAAACAGAAAATCTGCTATACGGTCGAAGTAACAAACTTGTAGAATACTCTGACAAAAAAAGGTATATAACTATGCAGTTCTAAAAATTTTTGACAAAAAAAGTAATACTCTGATTTAAAAAAATACTCTGACAAAAAAGGTTATATAACTATGCAATTCTAAAACTTTGATTCATCCTCGTTCTTATGTTATTATTAAAAAATTTCTTCTCTAAACGTACATGTATAAAATACGGAATTAATTTATAAAATTCGTCTAATAACATGGGTTTGGTAGTCAACCTTAATTACCCTGGATCCTTAATGTTGGAGTTAAATAGCCCTTTAATCACTTAAATCAATTCAGACCGTCACTGCATTAAAATTAACTAAGTAATTAGTCTCTTGTGATCTTATTGCAAGTGACGTAAAATGTATAATTCTAATAATATTACACAAGTAAAGCATTTAAACATTTTGCGCATCGTAATGAATCACATTGTGAGAAATGCATCTCAAATAGTATGGACGACAACTGTTGAGAAAATGATAAATGTTTAAAAAATCGTTTTCATTCAAAAAAACACTTTCGACGTAAAGTTAAGTTAAGTAAAAGATACACAAAATAATCAACATATGCTTTTTATCTGTTCGTCTGTATGTATGCGTCTATACGTCAGAAAATAGTTACCAGAATTTGTTACAGTTTACATAGATAGAAAGAAAAAATGCAGGAGATGTTTAATTAACGTATGTGTTAATTATTAAGATATTCATAAATATCACGAATATTAGTCGAATTATCGTGGTTTTTGTCATCCCTTCCGACTAAACTAACGACGAGATATTTAGAAAGCCAATACGACATGTGACTAAATTTGTAAAAAATCTTAAAATATGGGTGACGATGATCACCAACTATCAAGTTCACTGTCAGCCTGACATATTAAGGCGCGATTTCACCATACTCTGTTAGTATTTGACATCGCTGTTAAATCATTTAACAGACGTTTACAGTATGCAAGTGACAGCACTGAATAGCTTAACAGCGATGTTAAATACTAACAGAGTATGGTGAAATCGCACCTAAGTGCGCTACCAAACTTGATAGCTAAAAGAATAGGGTAAAAATTATGTATCGAAACACAACAGCACGACACACCTTTTTTTTAAATGAAATATAGATACTTAAACAAGCGTAGGTATATAATATCGTGATAATGAGTGGGTGTGGCGGTCATCTGTTATCAGGTCGGGTCAGCTCCAGATAATTTACTGTCCAGCCCCCAGGGGTTCAGGCATAATGCTTTCAACGACAGGATGTTCAGGTCCTTTTTGTAATCAATGTTCCTTTTCTATATTTAAACGATTGTTTTATATAAAACAATAAATTTTTAAAACAATTTTTAAGAAATAATAGGTACTTCTCCTAAATATTCCTAAGTTATCGGAAATTTAAAATATCGAGCTCCTTGGTAGAGTGGTTAAGGTTCTTGTTTGACCGCTCTGTCTCAAGCTTGAGTTTTTAAGAGCGTTCATGAATTAGAATTACGCTGGAGTTAAAATTTATGATTTTTAGTAGTTTCAGATGTTTAGTTTGCAGATAAGATGTTAACGTCATATTATTTGTAGTTTTTTAATCTAGTACATGGCTGAAAAATATTTTAAAATGATTTCTCATTAGAACAGTTTTTAAACAGCCCCTTTTCAAACTTAGCGGTCGACGGCCTACGCAGATAAATATACAAAATATTGAAAAAAATATGAAACAGTGTTTTAGAACATAAATGACTTCACATACTAGGTCGAAGAAAAAACAGAAATATCTCAAATTTGATCCTAAAATAAGACGTTTAATATCACGAAAAATTACTAAAAGTGACACTTTTGATTATGCTTTTCTTGAATGAAAATTTATAGAAATCGTATGTTTTTTTCGACTATTATCTAATAAATGATATGAATTTTTGGAAAATCAATGTTTTTATAAGTTTTTCACATATAATTTTACTAATATCTCACTTCTGCGTAGACCGTCGACCGCTAGTTTTAAAAAAGGGCTGCTTAAAAACTGTTCTATTGAGAAAATTATCCCAATATTTTAAAATATTTTTCAGACATTTACTAGATTATAAAACTACAAATAATATGACGTTAATATCTTATCTGCAAACTAAACACATCATGGCATTATGATCCGCCGGGAATCATAAATTTTCACTCCAATGTGATTTTAACTCTGTAACCCCCTTAACAATTCTAAAAGTTTAGTTCCATTTTTAAATTACAATACTTAACTAAGATATAGGTACTTACTTACATTTTGGCAACATCGCTTTATACCATTAGTGGCATTAACGACACCAAGTAGTATCACTAGTACTTACTATATGTTAATGTTAGAGTCCAATGGAACTATAGCTATTCATCATTATTTCATATTTACGTTTAAAACATTGCGCATAACTATTAAAATCACATTATATTTTTCTTTACCTACGTAGGCGGGAATTTTCAGAAAGATACCCTTTTTGAACCGTGAACAAATGCCGCATGCAATGCAAACGCGCAATATATATACAGTATGATTCAATTTATCGTTTAAAAATATTAAAAAGAACCGAGTTATTCCTTGGATATTTTTATTAATATTTTTAGTATACTTACTCTGTAATACCGAATCCATGACATGGATTTATTAAGTGACATCACATTTTTTTTGTGTCAATTTAACTCGAGTAGCGGTCATTTTTCTATGAAGTCACATTAAAATTAATCAATGCTAATATAATTATAAATAAATATAGCTAAGTAGATAATAAAAAAACAATTTTTTTTAAATGTATTTATTACAAATACGGTTTTATTCGTTACGTTACTAATTATAAACTATAATCGCATTTACATAAAATTAATAAAGGGCGTTCATTAAATAATAATTTTCCCAAAATTGGACAATAAAAAAAATATCGCCATGTAAGTCAATTTTTACATGTAGGTACGTACTACTCTATTCAAACACAATATCTGTACCTTTACCATGAGTTCACAATGACCGCACTCGCTAGCGAGAGCGTAAAATATTTATATGGAAAATTGTCAATTTGACATTGACAGTTGACAGTGTTTCATATATATATATTTTACGCTCTCGCTAGCGAGTGCAGTCATTATAACTCTTGGTAGAGGTACTATAGTTACATCAGTATTTCAATAAGTTATGATTTTGTTCTACTGGAATTTTGGTCGTCATCTTTTTGGTCATAGAAGAGAACAGATTTGAATATATTTTTTTAATATGTTCTAATAGTGTAGAGATACTTACTTATTTAGAAAGTTATATTACTTTACTGATTTAAAATAGTTTATTTTATTAATCAATCCCGATGTATAGTTTTAATAAATATTAAAAAGAAAATATTAATAGATATTGTGTTAACGGAATACAGAATGCAAATACTAATATGGACAAATCAATATCAGTAGCGTCAGTAGCACTTTATTTTTATTTATTTTTTTTAACTAGGTAAATATTTTTTAATACCTGAACATACATTTGAGTAACAATGTTAATATAACTACGGATAGTACGAGTTCCATTGTCACTCATATACTTATATAATTACGTACATATATTACGTAATACATATATTTACGATCTCACACATCTGTGGCCGCCCTCTTTCCAATTACGTCATTAATATTTTAATTTTAAAATTTATTTAACTTATTTTAATATAACATTACAATATTTTATTTAACTTATGAAATAAAACGACTTTAGTGTAGTGTAATACATCCGTTATGTTACAAATATTTTAAAATTTAATAGGTTGTGAGATGCATCGCATTGTTGTGTTAGAGATTATAGATATAGATATATAGAGGGTCGTTAAGCGATACAAACAAAATGTTCAACAAAATTATTTTTTTATAAAGTAACTAGGTTTTGCCCGCGACTTCGTCCGCGTTCGATCGCTACCAAACTTCACAGGATTGCCCACTGGACTAATCTGATGATTGTACGAACATAGGGAACATACATATATACACACATTGACTTTTATATATATATAGATGGTCAATATTCCTAACCCTTCATAATCCCTTATCGGCAGTGCACTTTCAGCAGCTGTGGTGTTGTTTATGTTAACAGGCGATGGTAGCCACCTACCATCAAATCGACCGTCAGCCTGTCTAATGACCTTTAATTAAAAAAAAAAAACCAACAGTCCACTTGATGGTAATTTACCGTCGCCTATAATACAAACATAATCACAAGCATCACAAACATCAACATGATGGGCCTTGTGCAAGTGAGATGCCGACCATGAGTGAGATGTATCTCTCTCTCTCTCTGTGTGTGTATGTGTGTGCTTGTGCTTGTGCGTGTGTGTGCGTGCGACGCGCGCGCTTATGTGTGTGTGTGTGTGGGGGGGGGGGGATATATTACATCGAACCATAATAACATTCGCTAAAGTCGTTTTATTCATTTTAATATTACAGTAATTTTACACTATACTATCAAAGTAATAGGCTTGTTTCCACTAAGAATAAATCGGATGGCTTAGAGTTTCTAATAATTAACCATGATAATTAGTAAACAAAAAAACAACTTTTCTATTAAAATAATAAAAGATGAATAATATTTTTGGAAAATAAAATCGACAAAATGAGGCGTTTAATCACGTGACATTAAACACCGATCAGAGAAGCGCATGGAAGCGTGACGTCACACCTCGCGAAACGCCATGTTGTAGCTGTCATTGACTGTCGTAAACAAACACGACTGTTTCGCGAGGTGTGACGTCATTCAAGACGCCATGACAGTCTTGGCCTTTTTCGCGGTCAATTTCAAGTTCATTTCTAAAAACTCAAAATACTAATGTAAAAGACCTATTTTTCTTAAAATAATATATTTTTGGACTGAAATAGATGCTAAGCTATAGTTTTAAACTAATTTCCAAATTTTGTCAACTAGCCTATTCTTATTGTATAGAAAGACACTTAGGGCCTCATTGTACAAGAGTAAATTTACCGGGTCCACTAGACTACAGCATTTTCTTTCTCGAACTCTGAAAGACCTGACTAAGTTTACCGGATTGCATATATGTATAATACAATACAAAATTCATCAAATATATTATTATTATTGTAATCTTAAAAGTTTTTTATAGTATAGTAGCATTCGGTGTTAAAAACGAAAAGATATTACAAGACATTACATATACATATAAGACATATATTATGTATAAGTAACTATTAGAACGAACCATACGAACAGAAGTTTTACACGTAGTCAATTAATTAAACTAAACCACGCAATGAAATAAAAATCATCTTGATATAAAACTATTTCATATTTAGTTTTAAATAAATCATATTGTTCATTTTATTTATCAAATCTTGACTAGACGTCTGTTACACTTTTTTTTTTAATTTTTAATTTTTTTGTTTTTTCTAATATTCCTTCCAACTTCTAACTTGACAATATTTTATACTAAATTGACACATTATTATCAACATATTTAATTTTCTAATCAGCTGTGATTAGACCACACTCTCTTACTACTTGCTCCGTTGACACCGGATTTAGGAACACTGAAAGTAAACAAAAAAAATCATTAAAAGCTATATTTTGTCTTTCTTAATGTACTTATTCATAAAACTATTTTTGGAGTTTACTCCTTAAGAATCGATTTTCATAATTATATAAGCTCAGGCTATCAAAATTTATGGGAGTAAAATCAAATGTCACATGTCACACGTTACGCGTTACAGGCTACAATATGCTTCAATACATATTAATATACTATAATGCATATAATATATTTATATTTATATCTATTGATATTTATTTGTGAATTGAGAAAATTAACAAACTAATAAAGCTAACAAAATGCATTCATTTACCCTGATCGTGCGTCAGAGCTGACACACACACGCACACGCACACATACACGCGCACGCACGCACGCACGCACACGCACACACTTTTTTCTACTAAGCTAAGTAGGTTAGTATGTAGGTAATAAGATTGTCTAACTCACTTGTGCTGCCTGTAAAGATGTCCTGATCGGGAAGAATGCTGGCTGCAGCAATAGCCGCCTCATCTAAGACTATGACCTGTAATGTTAATATAAAAAATTAAAAAACTGTCACATAATATTTACATCAGATTGGAACTTTCCCGCCTATGTAAATAAAAGCCATTGCACACGTATGACGAAGATTATGCTATTTTTCTTTTGATATATACGTAATTGTCAGGACGAGGTTTGTACAAAAGAAATTTTTTGGAAATCCACGGGGATACTTGGATTGTATTTTTACATGAAATTGACAGACTAACTAAATAAAAACAAAAAATAAAGTGAATACTTTAATGAAACATGTTTCGCGCGCCTTATTGTAATGTATTCCTGACCAATATACCAGTGTTTTTCGGTTTTAATTATTGTTTTAGACATTAAGACTCAGCAGATTTTGATTTTGATGCACAATTCTAAGGACCTGTGCATCCAAATTAAAATTAATATCGGAGAAACAGACAGAAGCGAACAGCTACGAATGTCACGTCGAAATGTTTAAAAATAACATTTCAATGTGAAATTTAAATTACTCAGAATTTTAAATAATTTTAATGAAAAAAACTCAATCAATAGCAAGTATTCATGTTACGAGGCGAATACTTAATTCGACATCTATGACAATTTCAATAGGTTTAGTTAATTCTTAGCAATATTTTATTACTCACTAGCTGGCGCCCGCGACTTCGTCCGCGTTGAAAAATATTAAGTTTATCTACCAAGTTTCATGAAAATCAGTTAATTCGTTTCAGAGTTATGGAGGAACATACATACATACATACATACAGAAAAAAAATCTAAAAATCGTCAATTTAGTTCCAGTATCATGTATAGAGCCTATAAACACGATATCTCTGAAAACAAAGTAACTTACTCCATGACCGACCCTTACAGATTTATTATTAGTATTAATTTCATAACGGTATAAATGTTAAAATGGCGTGCTGCATCAAGCTATATAAATTGGGATAATTCATTAGTGATGGGTATTACCTACGTAATAAACTCGTAACTTCGCATCTTTTATTACTATTTTTATTTACATCTGACAAGGTAGAGATCTGCTACGGAAATTAAGATATTTCTTCACTTAGGAAATCAGAAATATTCAACCAAGTCGAAAACAGCTCACGCTTTGATTAAGAAAATCTAGATTAAGTCTAGATTGTACTAATTTATTTCACTCATACTGTTGTTTTAATTCTAATATAAATATTTTTCGAGCTCTTGAGATATAATACTTAATTAAGACTAACTTTCTCGGGTAAGAGTAACTATTTCTTGCCGAATTTTAGTTTCATTTCTATTGATTTCTATTTTAATTTGCTTGCTTATTCTTTGAAACGATTGTTCTTTATTCTTTCGTGTCCTATTTATAACTTTTTATACCCTTTACTAACAAATTACAGGGGCTCTTAGATGGCCTCTACAAAGCAGCATGTATATTTTTTTTTCACACTCAATCATAGGATGTAATATTGACGACACGTTTGGTCTAGTGGCTAGTAACCCTAGCTGTTAACCAAACGGTCGCGGGTTCGAATCCCGCTAGGGGCAAATGTTTATGTGTTAACATTTACCTTTGTACCTGAGTCATGGATGTTTGTATTTATAATATGTATGTATTTACAAAAAAAAAAAAAAGTAATCTATGTATTATATCAACTGTCTGGTATCCATAATACAAGCATTAAGTTGTTTAGTGTGGAACTAGATGGTGCTGTGTGGAATGTGTGAAGATATTTCTTTATATAATATACATATATAATATCACGATTAATTGGCATTATGTCACATTATTATCAATTAATATAGAAACATAACACACCTTTGGACATTCTATAACGTGTGCCTCTTGAACTATGTCTCCTGTCTTCTCGTCGATGTAAACCGCGTTGTTCCTTAGGGGTAACAGGTCTATGGCGTTGGCTGCTAAAGACCACAAATGTCCGGCTCCTTGGGAGGCTCTGGCGCCTTTTCTAAAGTGAGGGTTTATCGAGAGGTTGTGCCGCACGGAATTCTTCCAACGCTCATCGTTCGCCTTGTAGTACGGGAAACGATCACTGAAAATTTGACAATTGAGGTTCAATATTGTGTGTGTGGCACCAGGCGTGAAAGCGTAACAATCAAATTAACAAATTCACTTTCGCGTTTATAATATTAGTTATGTGAGAGAACATGTGCACCTTAGTATTTTTCTATTTTTGTTTGTCATGAATACACTCAAAAACTACTCGACCGATTTTTAAAATTCTTTCATCTATAGAAAGCTACACTACAAGCGATTAACATAAGCTAATATCTTATAACATATACCAAATGATTTTGTAACTATTTAAACATGTCCGACAATCTAATTTTTTTTTAATGTTACGGTCGACAAGACAGGCTGACAGTCCACTCTATGATAAGTGGCTACCGTCGCCTATAACACAAGCAATGCTACAGATGATAGGTAGGAAATGGGCTCTGGCATTCCTTACTCACTCACAGAAATGTAACAGCACATGTGCTGTTATTCTCAAGCAACAGTTTTTAATTGGTTTGCTGAGTGCAAAACAGGACGGGGAAGCTTTGAAGATGAGTAGGCCGCCAACCGCAGTCACTCAAGAAAATTTTCAAACAGTTGAAAAATTTATCCATTAAAACCGACAAATTATATATAGAGCTTATTATAGAGCTTGAGCAAGAACTGGGTATTGGATCAACAGCGATGAAAACCATTATTCACGACCTCCTTTCACTCCGTATGCGTTGTCCGAGATGGGGCCGCTCAAGCTGACCGATGAGCAGATAGACCGCTGCGTAGGTTGATGCCGATTTATAATAGAAAAATTCGACGGAGGCGAGAAAAATAACGTATGCGATATATTTACTAATCACGGAACATGGCTGTATAACTACCTCCTCGAAACAAAGCGACAATTGACCGTATGGTGCTTTGAAAATGAACCAACATCAACGAAACGAGTCGCCGTGCGCGAAGCACATAGAAACAAATTGTCGCCACGTTTGTTATGTAAAACTGATCATATTGCTACTTTGATGCTATAGGATCAAAAAACAGTCAATTCTGAGTGGGATGTGACAGTTTGTGCCCCAGCAGTATTATCATCTCGGTGTAACAAGCGTCCGAAATCATAAATCCGGCAATTTCTTTGGCACCACGACAGCGCCACGCCGCACACGTCCGCCAGAACACTTTTTTTTTTTTTTAATTAAAAAAATGTCTCTTATCCTTTCTCACCCAACATATTCTTCTGACTTAGAACCTTACTATTTTTTACTTGTTTTTAAGATAAAAGTCGAAAGGCAAAAGATACGAGAGCAAGGAAGATGCACTGGTTGCCTATAATTTCGAAATTTCTAAGGTATCTGGAAAAGAGTGATCAGAGGTATTTTTCAATTGGTTTATAGATGTATAAATGCTCAAGATGAATACTTTGAAAAGATAGATATTTGTTAATAAATAATAAATATTATAATTTTTGAGTATCTAGAAACTTTTGGCATGCCCCAAAATTCGTACCTAAGCAGTCAAATTTTGAAAGGTAAACGGATAAGTAAGTTCACATTTAGAACCAAATAACGTCCCAATCAAACATTACGGGACAAAATTGTTTTTTGTTTGTTTACAACCAAACTCAAACATGTTTAGATACGGTGTTACATCCGCGTAGCTAGGACACGGGTGCCGTCGCCGCGTGGCACCGTGATCGATTGGTGACCGCTTACCGTTACACAACCGCTATACCCACTGCATCGATACACCTCCAACCCCCTTTTACACCCCTTTTATAACACAACACTCGTTTCACACCTGTTCGCACCTGTTTAGTGGAACTTTCTCATCGTTCAACTTTTATCTGTTATGGACCGTCAGACAGACAGTCCAATTCATATTACGCCATCCGAAGGAGCCGTAAAAGATTGTGTCATTAAATCTTAATTATAAATGCGAAAGTTTAGGTATATGTTTGTTATTCAATCACGCAAAAACGTTTCAACGGATTTGGATAAAATTTGGCATACAGATAGTTTATTTTTTAGATTAACATATAGGATAATTTTTATTCTAAAAAAATTCTAGGTTCCTGTGCGATTTTCAAAAAAAAAAAAAAACGAACTACCAGCGCGTATGATGCAAAGGCAAGGCCAATAGCACATAATAATAAAATAATACTCGAATTTTATATATTTATACCATGGATTAACTAGAAGATTAATTGTTATTTGAACATGTTATGTACATCCACAAAAATTTAAAATTAATACTTAGAATTACAATATATTACATAAGTATCAAGAATAAGATGGCCTAAATGAGTCACTTTTATATGAAAAATAGATATATTTTTTTGTGTTTGCAGAAAATAAGAAATCATTTCGAAACTGTCGTTCGTCGCTTGACCGATTTATTTGTTAATATGAACAAACAAAACCGACTGACTCCCGTTTCAACACGGATTACAAATCTAATATGATAGGTGTGACACTGATAATAGATTAATAATATACGAGTATGTCACCCCTATGTTCACGCACCGATAAACATATGAAATTTCAGTGTTAATACATCGACCGTCGACGACAGATTATATATTAGATCACCCATATTATAATCTCACAAACTTAACTAGAAAGCTTCATAATAATTTAATCACAGTCTAGATTGTTGAGTGATTTCATTCTGAATTTATAAACTGTATAATGCAAAAAGCGAGAGATGTATAATATTATTGAACTAGCGGTCCGCTCCCGGCTTCGCCCGAGGTGCATTTTTTTTAACGTAAAAACCTTCCCTGATTATCCCTCTGTCCATTAGTGAAGACAGAATTAAAATCGGTCCACCCGTTCTCTAGTTTTGCGCTTAGCAATACATTTAGCGGCCCGCTCCCGGCTTAGTCCGGGGTGTATTTTTTCTAAAATAAACGTAGCCTAAGTTACTCCTTATTACATCAGCTACCTGCCAATAAAAGTCCCGTCAAAATCGGTCCAGCTATTTCAGAGATTAGCCGGAACAAACAGACAGACAGACAAAAATTGTAAAAAATATTATTTTGGTGTATGTACCGCAATTTACATAAACAAAAAGTAGCCTATGTTACTCCTGACGACCCCCTCTTCATGTCTGCAAAGTTTCATCGAAATCGCTTCAGCCGTTTCTGAGATTACCCCGGACAGACAGACAGACAGACAGACAGACAGACAGACAAAAATTCTAAAAAAAGTTATTTACGTTTTAACAGCATGCGAATGACTCTCTAAGCTTAGTTTGAGGCAGTTTTTCGCAAATCACAGACAAACACTCTGATTTTATTTATATAGATTATTCACGCGTCCATTAGAAACATCTCTTTTTATGAATGAAAGTGACAAACTACCCTATGAAATTATCTGATAATAGTATTGAGATCAGATGACTCTAAACGAAATTGTCTAATTTCTTTAGTTTAAAATGTAATTAATGGATATTTTTTGGACAAAAAAATATTGACAATAAATTGATTTAAGAAATACAAATATGTCAATGTTACTTCATCTTACATCGTGGAAAAAGAAAACATATTGGATGACATATATTAATACTAGCTGACGCATGCGACTTCGTCCGTGTAACTTTCTTTTAAGTTGGACCAAATTACAGATAGTTACGAAGTTTGATCAAAATCGGTTCAGTAGTTTAGGAGTTCATCGCGGAGGAACATGTGACATGTAATTTATATATATATATATATATATATATATATATATATATATATATATATATATATATATAGTGGGCCGCTCCCGGCTTCGTCCGAGGTGCATTTTTTTACGTAAAAACCTTCCCTGATTATCCCTCTGTCCATGAGTGAAGACAGAATTAAAATCGGTCCAGCCGTTCTCGAGTTTTGCGCTTAGCAACACATTTAGGTATTCATTTTTATATTATAGATATATATACACACACACACACACACACATATATATATACATAGCTATTAAGTCAACAGTAAAAAAAACAGTCTTGTTTCACCATAATTTAAATATTATTCATCATAATAGAAGTTATATTTGTTTAAGCTATAAAACACTTCTCCTCTAAAAGACTTAACTTGAAATAAAGCTTTTGTGAAGTAGTACTTTATTAAATATAATTTTGTTTTAAAAGCTTTGAAAGCCTTTGAGATTAACCATCAAACAATAAGATTATTAGGTATTTTTTTTGTTGTAACAAAAATCAGCTTTTAGATACTTAGATGCATATAAATTTTTGATTTTGTTATTTGATTTATTAAAGTTAATTATTTGCGGCGCAAGTTTACCAATTTTTTTTAAACATCGTTTATCATTTAAATAATGAAATATTAACATTTTATAATGTCATAGAATGTAATTTACTACAGATAATAATTTAATGTGATTTTTAATGTGTTCAAATGTCCCTATACAATAAGCATAGTACAAGTTTATATCACGTCTACAAGGGACCTTTGATGTTATTTAAAGTCGCACTAACTTAGGTAGTTGAAATAGTGTTGCCCAAAAGTCTTGCAAGTCTTGCAGTCTTGGTCTTGTTCTTGCATTTTTGCAAGACCAAGACCAAGACCAAGACTGCCTAATTGTAGCAAGACCAAGACCAAGACTGACCCTGCAAGACTTAAGCAAGAACAAGACTAAGCCTGCAAGACTCTTGCGTCTTGCAATTTAAATCAAACCACTGAGTCCACGAGAGCGGAACCGCGGACTCAGCTAGTTCATTATACATCATAGGTATTGTTTTACTATATTTACATCCT
Source organism: Synanthedon andrenaeformis (assembly GCA_936446665.2). Classification (NCBI taxonomy): domain Eukaryota; kingdom Metazoa; phylum Arthropoda; class Insecta; order Lepidoptera; family Sesiidae; genus Synanthedon; species Synanthedon andrenaeformis. The sequence goes on along the minus strand of OW387781.2, from coordinate 904,620 downwards.
GTAAATTGATAGGATGTCTTTATTTATTTGGGGTGTTGTATTGATTTATTTTTTATTATGTAAATTACTACTTAAATTATAATAAAGTATAATTTACGTAAATTTCTAGTAGAATTTTGCTCCGCCCCTTTAATTAAACATTTTTTTAATGAAATTATAAACTGAACTGTTATTGGTAACGAATTGTATTATTTGATAACTGAAAAGATAAAATATAACTACTGTGTACTGGAGATAAAATAAATAAAAGGAATAAATAAAAGGCGACGATACGATAATGAATTTATTTGCTGACAGATCTACCATTTTTTTTAATACCTACGGAGCTATTATTTAAGGGACAAATCTATTATTTTCACAACAAAGTTTTATTCATAGGACAAACTATGATTTTTTTGATAAAACATTTATTATTTTAGATACATATTGACATTAATTTGTTAATTCATACCTGGCGACACATTTATTTAATTAACAATGGAAATATTTTGTGCCGACAGATCTTTTAATTAGATGATGGGTACAAGTTTATAACAAAATATAAATTTTGATGACGGAAAATACAGTTCAAAAAAAAATTTAGGTGCCGTCGATGAAGGAAATAATCTAGGGCCATTGAGAAGCGATACCAAATGTAAACAAAGTTACCGCAAGGTCATTTTTTTATGCAGGGCTTTAGCGTGGCGATGTCCGGGTTGTCGAATTTTGGCGATGACCGAATTTTGAGATAAATACCGGAATTTTTTATGTATGTATTTCTTTGAAAGATCTAAAAAGACTAGCAAGAGTTTTTTTTTGTAAACAACCCTCGAGAAGGGGTGAAAAAATTCCTATACTTACCACAAATTTCGATTTAAAGCCTTATATGATTGGACTACAATAGTTGATTGCAAGACTTGCGAGACTCTTGCTGCAAGACCAAGACCAAGACCAAGACTGTGAGCGCAATACCAAGACCAAGACCAGGTATATTGATGCAAGAACAAGACCAAGACTGGCTAAGTCTCGTCTTGGTCTTGTATTTGGGCAACACTAAGTTGAAACATAGAAATGAGCAAGTATTTCGAAAATAAAGTTTAAATCCCAACTAATATTATTGTTTAGCTAATTATCAATGTGTGCGTGAACGTAAGTGCGTAACGAAAATGCGTAAGTGAGTTTGTTTGTTTGTTACGCTTTCACGCCTTGACTACTGAACGTGTACCTACTCCCTGACTCCTTGACTAGGAGTAAGCATAAGTGGGTGGAAAGACGGATCGGCGAGAAGGTCGGTCCAAATTCATATGACCAAATTACCATATGATTCATATGACCATATGACCATTCATATGATCATAATATGACCAATTTACCAAATGGTGTCGCCAGGAGATAGCGTGTAATGTGACAACGTGTAAGTACACGTTGCCAGGAATACAGAAAAGAATATGTAGAACCTTTCATCCGGGAAAAAAGTACCATTCCCGAGGGATCATCAAAAATATTAAACGCCTGAAAAAACCCCATTAAGCAGTAAAGATTGAATTAATGTGACAATGGGTACGAAGTCGCGGGCAAAAACTAGTTTAGAACATACTGTGACTCTCTAGTCTTGGTGTTTCTTGTGTCTTAGAACGTCTGTTATGTCAGAACTTTCATAGATACAATTTTTTTTTTTTTTTTTTATCTATTTGAAGTAAGTATATTTAAACTATGAATCCATAGAAAGCCCTTGAGAGTCCTTCAAATCCTCAAAACTGAGTTTCAGAATTTTGAAGAAATTCTACATTCAGATTTAATGTATCTCAACTTTAGCTAAATCTCAATTTAAGCTAAGCTTAGAATTTATACAAATTGGACTATGTATAAATTTATATAATTTTTATATTTATACTATTAACGGCATATACAAATTTTAGTATATACATGGTATCATCATTTTTGGCTATGGCAATTTTTAAACATACATTCTAATACATTGGATATAACAGGATTATAGTGTATCTTAATTAAGCCTCCAGTGAGAACGTTTTTAGTGAGAACGGACACCAGTTTTTATTCATTAATCAGGATCATGTGCTTCCAAAGTTAGCAACTTCACGAGTAAAACAAAAGTTATAAGTAGATATATATAAATTAATATTTTTTTAATTTTATAAAAAATTACCAATTCATTTAGCAAAACTAGAGCTTGAAAAACAAATTTTCATTGGAAAAACTTTTTATCTATCTATTATTTTCTCTCAATATTGAAACATAACATATACACTTTCCTTTTTTTTTTTTTTTTTCAATTAATTAATTGATTTATTTTGTTACTCTATTTTTAATTGATCATAAAACACAAAAAAAAATCATATGCAAGTACCTACTATTATAGCCAAAGTGTTCTGTGCTGTGCCACTTATATCGTATATTAATGTGAAATTATATATAAAATTATACATATATAAACTACATTTATAATTGTAAAATTTCATCAAAATCCTTTAGGTACATTTTGTGTGAAAGACTAATACATACTTAATTCCTCACAAGCTTTCGTACTTATACTTATATAGGTGCATATAATATTGTTAGATGTTACCACTACTACTGGTACGTGTATTTCGGATATTTGAATTCGATTTTCCAACCAATTCTAACATTGTATTGGCAATTTATTCACCCTATGGCAATCGTCACCGGATAGGCAATCGTAACTCACAAACTAGTCACATTATTCTAGTCAAATTGTAAGTATTTTGGAAGAACATTATTATAAAACATTTCCAAATTATCATGTCTCACACACCAAGAATACTCTCTATGCACATTCGTTAAAAAATAATTTTATCGTACTCCCTTCTTTAGAAACTAAGTTAATAATCTATGTTAATTTATCCGCATTTTCCAGCGCAGTGAGATCAATGACAAAAGACTTTTATTTATTTTAACAAATAAGTTATAAATAACAGTTTAATATAGACAAAACAGTCTTGTTTGATGACTAGTTATTTTTTTAAAAAAGTATCATACTTAGTCGTATTTAATATACTAAATCTTCTATCCATCTTCTGTATAAATAAAAAATAATTGCTAATATAAGAGTGTTTCTAAAAGTAAAACTCGAGATTGAGAAAAAAAATTTGGAAAAATCTGGATTTCACTACAGTCTGAGAACTTAATATGTCTATTAGAATTACTCTCAACTTATTGTTAAGTATTAGTTAGACAAATTGTGGAAACTTTCAGTTCTAACCTCAACAAAAAGCCTTTTAAATCCTTATGTTAGATTACCTATACAAAGGACAGACTTAATTTAAGTAACTAGCGTCGATATAAGGCCGGGGGCTTCTTTGTTTAGTTAATGCGTAAAATTTCCGAGTATTACGATACAATAGGTTGTCAATTTCGATACGTAAATTACTACATAAGGCGTTGAGCCACTGGTTTGTTTGCGTACAAGTTGTAAAACATTTAGTTTGGAACATTAAAAACATCATAGACTCAGTCTCTTTCACAACTCAGAGCATAATCCAAACGTCATTATTCTATGATAATTCAATTATCATGATTACATATGCTACTATAAATAGTAACATGTCACAAAAACCATAAAAATATGTTTAATTTTTCTTCTGATCTGAAAATTTAACAGTCTTAACGGTATTATTTCTGTGTCTTTCTGTAATTCTCTTTACAGTATTTTGAGGTAACCTGCTTTCTCAACAGGAGGCTGCAGTAACCCTAAGTCAGACTAAGTTTTAAATCCCAGTAGATTATAAATATTGATAACTATACTATTTCCCTAACCCTTTCTAATTCTCAATCTTACTATGTCGGTATAAGTTCAACAGCGAACTTGCAGCGCCTTTTGAGTTGCTTGTATTATAGGCGACGGTAGCCATCTACCATCAAGTCGTCAGGATGGACGACCTTAACATAATTTTAAAAAAACTTGTTCTAATGGTAAAAATTTCAAAAGGCAAATAACTAATAAAATGTTCAAAGATTGTTCAAAGATCTTCAAAGATGTTCAAAGATGTAAAGTGTTGTCCTAACCTACTATCGAAATGAAAACACAAAAAAATATTATTTCCAGGAAAAGCGCTAAGGAAAAAAAAAGAACCTCCTGTATTCCCCTGTAAGAGTAAAATTTAAAAATGTAAGACAAAATTTATGTTACATACTATAAAATTATGTTAAAACATATACTTCTTTGAATACAACTATAGCAATACGAGTATGTGGGAAAAGAATATCCTTATGTGAAATTCCAACAGTAAATTAAAGGTATTTAAGTAGCGTTTTAGATTTAAGTAATTAATAAAATCTTCATAAAACGGATCATAGCCTACTAGATTTTACACCAATACTCACGATATCCATTGGTAAATTGCCGATACAGTTAATTCTCCCTTTTCCCTCAATGCCCGCTCTATTAATTCCGGATACGTGTAAGGCGGCTTCTTTGGCGCAGGGGGCGTATCTGGGACCAATGCTTTCGGCTCCCTAACATTCGGTTGAGGCGGATCTTCATCAGGCACTTTCACGTTGACGATCTCATCGAGACGGAAGTTCAGCAGCCACGCGAGACTGACACAGTCGTTGTCATCGTTTTCTGGCGAGTGGGTGATTTTTCTGCGTCTCCATTTTGCTTTGTCCACAGTTTTGGTCGACATCTCTGACAGTAGTGACAGGCGCGGTTGCACTGAAGCGTTTGAAATCGGTTCGCAACTCGCTAGCATCGTACCAGTCCGTACTATCGCCCCGATCACCGCGAATCTAATCTATTTTTTTTTAACATGTAACTATTTATGCGAGAAAGGAGGTTGGTATAGAGAATAAATTTAAACGTGTGGTTCAAAATGAATTTTTATTTTATTTTTTAATATTTTATAATGAAGTTTTAATACTTTATTTAAAATTACGACTTATTTTTTAAAAAAGTATGAATATTTTTCTGACGCTTTTAATACATTTTTGAGAACAGTTAGTTTTCCCGTTCAGGCAGGACGTCTGCTGGGTCCTGCCTGAAAATTTTATATAAAGTTCAAGTAGCAAGCTTTCGGTCCTCTTGTTTGTATGTGGCTAACCGTCGTATATTAACAGAGCTACGCCATAATAATAACAGATTTAAAATAAAAAGGGGATTCCCTATTATTTTTATTATTATTATTTTATTCTGAATTCTCAACCGGCTCTTGCATTTACAATATATAAAGTTAGTTCACGTCGGTCTTTTGTAAGAGGGGACTGCCCCATTTTTACTGCATAATGCGGAATGCAATATGTCCTGCTTCTACTTTTTCTCTTCTTGTTTTTAAAACCTTATAATGCCCTGCTAATATCAGAATGAAAAATAAGTGCATCTTATTTGGCACAGCACTAACATAATAAAAAATTTTAAAAAAAACATGAAATATTAGAAATCTACCAGCTTTCTAAGAAGTTGGAAAATCTGGAAGGTGGATAAAGCTTAGTATTATTCACTCGATGAGTAAATAAATTATGTGATTCTATACTTAATGCAAACTATGTCTAATTATCGTACAAATATTTGTTTGTTTCCAATTTGCACACCGCAACTGTTGATTATACAAAGGTCTCCTCCATTTCCTTCTACTCTGTTCTCTCCGTTTAGCGCTTTCAGATTTTATGTTTATCTTCTCACCATTGATACTGTCTATCTCACTTCTTTTTTTTAATTCCTTCGTTACACAAAATACTACGATTTTATTTTACTTTTCAATAACTCTTATCTTATTGTGTGCCCATTTCCTTTTGAGTTTTCTATTTCTCATCGTTACCTCTTCTATTTTCACATCGATATTAAGATGAATATAGCATTAAATAAATAAATATTATTTACTCTACAAAAGGTGCGTTCTATATATATAAGAAAAATAATCCATGAAAACAAAGGTCACTCAAGCCACTTGGTAAAACGAGAGGTTTTTATTTTGATACTTTCACACAGTTTTACAATGTTTTTTCTGCTATTTTTGTAAAGTTTAGATACAGATATTATGTAAGTGTTAGAGATGTACAACGAACTGGTAGGGTTTAGGTATGAATAGAAGAGGTTTCAATCGAGGCGTACATTTTTATAGTGAAAATCGAAAGAGAGATGGGGCCGTGACGGAATACATATTGACGGGATTACGTTGAAGATAAGGTCGGGCGGTACAATCACACGGCTTGTTTGAGTTGAATTAACAATCGAAATTGAAAACATTTCACATTTACATACCTTTACATCGTTTGTCACTGAAAACAACTTTTAGTTGATTCTTATGCAAGGTAGGTAAGGTAAGGGTCGCCACCACACACGGTCTTCTGTCCTTCGCATCCAGCCGCTTCATGCGAAGCCTTAAAATAAAATAACATGTTTACATTAAAAATGCGTACCAATTTAAAACAATATTTCTAATGGAACAAAGCGCTTATTGAAAGCACAGACTTTAATGAGTGTAAATAAACCCAAATAATGAAATACAAACATAACAAGAATATATCTCACTCTTTACATATTTACACACAACCTAGAAAATGTTTTTGTTACAAAAATGCTCGTAGACTTTATCAAAACTAGAAAGAAGGTTATTCTTAACTCGACAATCGAACGAATTTCAATTTAGTGACTGTTTTATCTATTATATTTCAAACAGGATAAAAAGTTTGTATTACAATGGTAAATAAGACCACCCATTAAGATATTTCATGTTATACATATATTAGGATATTCTCTTTCGAGGTTTTAAATCAAAATAAACATAATGTGAACAAAACGTTTAACAAATTGCACAACAAAAGTTTTGACGATAGCGAAATAGCGACATCTAGCGACGATTGCAATTAAACTCTGCAAAACTAAACTACATTATATTATTATACTAGTGGCCCGCTCCCGGCTTCGCCTGGGGTGCTTTTTTGCAATCCAGCCGATAAATTACTTTAAACAGCCATCTGTGAGAACCTTATGGAACTCACAGATAAATAATTGCTGTATCGAATAAGTATCAACAGATGGCGCTATGTTAATAATATCATATAATTTAAAAAATAATAATAATAAACAAAATGAGATATAAACTACAATATCTTTTAAGTTGGACCAAATAACAGGTACCTATGAAGTTTGATCAAAGTCGGTTCAGTAGTTTCAGAGTTTATCGCGAACATACATCGTGACACGAGATTTATATATATATTGTTTCATCTGAACAGTAACAAATTAATATTGAGAATAAATTTCAAGGTTTTGAGCCATCCAATGGTGGATCCTTAAGCACTGCCAATCCTTTACATTAAAGAAATACCAAGGTGAGCTCTTTGGCAATACAGTACATTTGGCATTTATTGCTTTAAAATTTTTATTTTTCTCTTATGCTATAATAAATTTTGTAGGCGTATGTAAACCTTAAAGTCAACATAACTGTCAAGCGCGACACTTTTTGTGATATATCTAAGTATAAATAAAATTGTTCTTGATTAATAATATAAATAATTTTATTGATTCCCCTCAAATTTTGGCAAAAATAGCTTTAAGAGTACCCAGATCTGGCTCGTGTTCACACAAACTTTTCTCTGTCCCCTTATATAAATCGGTTTACACCGGGAATAACTTTTTTAGACGTAGCGTTAACGCATATAATAGACATTTTGTGGATGTATTCCGTAGGCTTTTGATGGCTCCTTGAATGTATTTATTGTATGTTTTTCTTAATTTAAATTTTAAAATTTTGCTTATCTATTTGTATTTTGTATTATGTATAGGATTTTGTTTCAGTACTGTACCTATGTATCTATTTTGTTTAATATTTCTTTTTGTGTATGGAACTGTAAGTCTCTAGATATTTATGGATATTGTAAAAAAATTATGTATAATGACTGTTTGTTTCCTGAATAAATAAATAAATAAATAAATAAATAAATAAATAAATAAATAATATAGAATAAACAAAAATTCATAAACTCCCTCAGTTGAGTTCAGAATAACCCAAGTTGAGCACTCGTGTTTCAAAATGTTTTCCTAAAATGATTGTTTTCTCTTCCAGTGTTTGTTCTGTAAGTCCCATTTTGGATCGTTCGTGCGGAAAATTTCGATATATTATGATACTCAATGTATCTCTTGAGAATGGTCCTTAGGTCATTGTAGAGTAATTGCTTTCAGTAAAAATTTTAATACATTTTTTTTTTAAATTGAAAATATACCATTTTATTAATAAATCATAAATTAAAGTTATCAAATCTAGCTCTGTTTTAACTAACTTTATTTCGGATGATGAATTATTAATCTCAAAATCATTCAGGAGGTCAAAAGAGGCTTAATGTGAAATCTGGAAATATATACATTTTTATTTTTTATATTTATAATAATTTTAACAATTTTAAGGCTAATAATATGATCTTGTGTTATCATTTTAAATTATTACTAAAATCTAACTATTATATAATAAAAAAAATATTATATACGTATAGTAGTGATGTGGTTACAAGAGATTAAAAGTGACATCTAAGTTCGCTTTTACTACCGATGTCCACACCCAGAATACCAATGTTGCCAGACTTTAAATATCTCTAATTTATTATATAATTATGTGTAAAATAACAACTCCATGTAATATTAAAAAAAAGGTATAAATAAGTTATAAAGTAAACTTTGTAAGTAACTTTGTAAGGGGGCTAATACTCATTGTAAATTATATTTTGCAATATCAAAATTGTTTTAACAATTAACACAAAATTTAGTCGAAACATTTATTTTTTCGACTTAATTTTGTGTTATCTTTTTGTGAATTGAAATTTTTAAGTTAAATTAACATTTAAAGATAAAGCAATGTAATTATAATTCTTAAGTATTTACCCAATTTATTTATAATTGTTTAATGAGAATAAAATGTTAGTGAGAGTGAGCACACTAATTTTATTCATAAAGCTACTAAACAAACATCGAAATGTTGTTAACAGCTAGAGGTACAGTCGGGGTAAAGAAAGGTTCGTCACCTAAAGTCGATATTTGAATGCACTAGGGCAATTATTAGTCATGCCAAAATTTCATTTCAAACGTCTGTGGGTTGTTTGCTTAGTGTTTTACTTTCAAAAGGTACTAAGAGTCTATGACTTGATAAAGGAATGAATTTGAAATTAACTGACGAAGGTTTCCGTACCCCGACTGTACCTACATAAAAGATAAAAATATTTATATAATAACGACAAGAGTATACCTATATTAAACTAGCTACACGCTCCCAAAATAAAAACTATCATATCTTTTAAGTTGGACCAAATTACACATAGTTACGAAGTTTTATCAAAATCGGTACAGTAGTTTAGTCAACAGTAAAACAACGCGACACATAATTTTTATATCTAACTAGCGACTCGTTCCCGGCTTCGCCCGGGTGCAACAATTTACATAAACAAAAAGTAGCCTATGTTACTCCTGACGACCCCCTCTTCATGTCTGCAAAGTTTCATCGAAATCGCTTCAGCCGTTTCTGAGATTACCCCGGACAGACAGACAGACAGACAGACAGACAGACAGACAGACAGACAGACAGACAGACAGACAGACAGACAGACAGACAGACAGACAGACAGACAGACAAAAATTCTAAAAAAAGTTATTTACATTTTAACAGCATGCGAATGACTCTCTAAGCTTAGTTTGAGGCAGTTTTTCGCAAATCACAGACAGACACTCTGATTTTATTTATATAGATAAAATTCTCGTGTCGCGCTGGACCGATTTTGATGAAATTTTGTGAGCTTATTGGGTAGGTCTGAGAATTGGCCAATAACTATTGTCCATACCCCTAAGTGATATTTTTTTGTATGGCAAAACAACGTTTGCCGGGTCAGCTAGTAAATGTATACAGATGAATAATAGTATGTTTAAAATTGACATATTTGTTACAACTACCTGTTGTACAACTGAAACCTGCACGTGTGAATTCAATTAAGTTTTCCAATTTTCCATCCCGGGTGCGGATTTTTCGTAATAAACGACACCGGATTGATTTGTTGCGCTCGCGATACATAATCTACTTAGGTGTCATACAGGAGGCTTTTATTATTGAAACTTTCAATGGCTTCATTCATAAAGGGTGTTGAAAATTGTAATAACTTTCAGCTACACGTATTCACAAACCTTGAAAGCTGATATTTTAGCTGTAAATTTTATTTTTAATGGTTAAATGACAAAAAGAATGGTATCCTTGGTTTCTTTCGGGGTTTCTTCTCAGGATCGTCATTATCTTGGCCTTTTTTTCCTAAACCCTGGTAAATTTAAATTTATAATGACCATCATAAGAGTTGCTTGGAGAAACCTAATTGATAAATACATTTTTTTTAAAATTTCGAGTACAATAGAAGGCTCTAAATAATAAATTTTAATATGAAAAAGCAATTACATTAGTTCGATTTTAATACGATGAGCCGCATCGTATTGCAGCAACTGAATTGATGTCTGAAAGTACTTTGATTTAATTAAATGGATATCCTCGTGCCTGGATGCAATTATTCCCCATAAAATGAACAAGGAAATCCGTGCCATGAGCTACAAATGAGTCAGCAATACTGTTTTGACAAACTACTTGTAACTTCGTTAGTTTTTTTTAATATTTTTATATTTGTGACAAAGTAAAATGCGAAACGTTACTGCTAGTATATAATCTGATAGTTATTCTGAAATAAAAGATCATCAAAATCGGTCCAGCCGTTCTACAGTTATTAACATTGTGACTAACACGACTTTCTTTTCGCCAGAAATTAAATAAATTAGTAAAAAAAAAAAATTCCAAAATGACGTAGGCGTAGGTCTGGGGCCTCATAATTCTTATAACATAAAGTCATTTCGTTGTACGATGTAGAAGAGGAAAGATTTATTAATTTCTGAGTAGAAATTAAGCGTTTCTTAACTGAATAGAGACGACAAACCAGTGAGGGAGATATTGTAAGACGGACTCACGATTTCGATTGTGCTGGAGAGGCTGTTTGCCGCAAGGATCCATTAGAAACAGATATCTACCTAAGTTGAATTAATTTCCGACGCTCTTCAGTACAAGATCTACTTCTCAACTTCCATACAATACACTCCCAATTAATGCCAACATTATTTTCTACATAAACACAAGATGGTTGTTTATTTTATTATATACTAGCTATTGCATGCGACTTCGTCCGCGTTGAAAAATATTAAGTAGCCTATCCTGTGTCCCGTACGTCCAAATGTTTATCTACTAAGTTTCATGAAAATCAGTTAATTCGTTTCAGAGTTATGGAGGAACATACATACATACAAACAGAAAAAAAATCTAAAAATCGTCAATTTAGTTTCAGTATCATGTATAGAGCCTATAAACACGATATCTCTAAAAACAAAGTAACTTGGACAATTGACAATTGACAAGGACATAAATTAATGTTCTCAAATGAATAGGGAACGAATGCTATGCTTAGTTGGGCCTGTAGACGTAGAGAATGAACTGAGCATTCCCTATCCCCCTCTTAAGGTAAATATGGGCAAAAGTGTGAGAGGTAATGCTCAGACCATTCTCTATGTCTATGGATTGGCCAGAGCAACTTGACATTGACTGATCGTTATATTCAATTATCACTATGGAAAACTACTCAAATAAATCAGTCACCATAATAATAGGGGTATCTATTATTATGGTGACATAATAATAGATTCTTAAACATCCACGAAACTATTAGGTTTTGAAGATTAGATAGTAAAAAAAAAAGTTATATATATTATTAATGTGGGGGGAGCGTCTACGAGCTTTCAAAAATGTAAAAAAAGCCATGTGGTACTCGAACATATATATTTTTGTTAAAATCATAAAATCCTATATTTAATTAAAAATCTGTTAAGAATTTACTTAACCTTTCGTCTCTCTTCGTGCTTGAGAGGGGACTTAGTTTAAAAATACCTATGTACACTATCTCAATCAGAAAGTTTATTAGTCTTCTTAACACAATGAATAAATGATGCAAATGGGGCAAAATGAAAAGTGACTCAAAGGTTACACTTTAAAAAGTGCAATGCAATGTAAAAGTGCATGTCAGTGGACGTAACAGTGGGAGGACGCTGAGTGCACTTTAATCTAATATTAGCGACAGTTGCACTTGGATGTGGTAGTTATATTACATTCCGGGTGTGAGCGCCCGTTCGCCCCAGACTCCGCTAAGTGTAAGCAGTTCCACCACTGATTCCATCTATCGTCCACAGAGATTCAATTATATGCAGTGTGCAACACGAATATACTTATTCAAGAAATTTCTAGAAGTCTCTTTTATTGCCAATAATTTTTTTACCTAAATCAAAGCACAGTACACTGGCAGCCACCAGGCATAAATTATTGGACAATAATCAACAATATTAAAAAAAATCACCGTGAAACAAAATCAGTAAAGGCAAATTGTCAAAGCAAATGAAAGAGATTGTCGATGTATAAACTAAACTAAGGCTTATTTTGTTAATGAATATACGTATAGATGTTACGGCTAAAACCCGAAGTGCGGCTACGCCTAGTTTTAGCCGGTTAGAACTAGGTGCAGCCATTTACTCTTGGTTAAATCTAATATAAGCCGATTGTTTTCGGGTAAAACTAGATCTAAATGGTGTCGTTCCGGCTAGAACTAGGTCCAACCAAACCCTAGTGGCTGATACTAGGTTTAGCCAATATCATGTCGGCTACAACTAGATCCAACCAATCCCTGTTGGATAAAACTAGATGCAAACAAGTTCAAACGTGTAGCAGGCGACTAGGCGCAAATATTACTCATAGGCGAGCTAAACAGCCATTGCCAAGTTGATTTGATAGACATGCAGACAAACCCAGATGGTCAATACAAGTTTATATTAGTTTATCAGGACCACCTCACGAAATTCGTACAACTTCATCAAAGCCAAATAGCCAATGCCTATTATGTTAAAATTGTAGGCCTACTTTAATAAAAGTCAATTATTAAAATAAATTTGTTGATTTTTCATTTTTTTCTACGTTTCTTATTATCTGTAGACAGAGCCATATTATATTTCTGGATTTTTAGAAATAAAAAAAACTAGTAGAACAACTTCTAACCAGGGATTGGTTGGATCTAGTTGTAGCCGACATGATATTGGCTAAACCTAGTATCTGCCACTAGGGTTTGGTTGGACCTAGTTCTAGCCGGAACGACACCAGCTAGACCTAGTTTTACCCGAAAACAATCGGCTTATACTAGATTTAACCAAGAGTAAATGGCTACATCTAGTTTTAACCGGCTAAAACTAGGCGTAACCGCACTTCGGGTTCTAGCCGTAACATAGATAGTTAAACAACTCGCGCTTTTGGGTAAAACTCACCTGGTATAAGTACGCCCGAGAGTTGGCAGTTATAATTGTGGTTACTTATAGTTTTTTATACAGTTACTAGCTACCCGCTCCCGGCTTCGCACACGTGAAATTTTTTACTCAATCCAGCCGATTAATTACCTTACACCGCCATCTGTTAGAATCTTATGGAACTCACAGATAATTATAACTCTTTCTCATATAAGTAATAAACAAATAATTTGCAATAAAAAAATATTGCGACTATTGTAACGGATCGTAATTAATATTTAGTATTCTATAGTTTAATAACATTTCTGATCGTAAAATCATTAATCTATTCTATGTAAAACTTGACGTGACATTGACATTGTTTCGGTCATGTCGGCCATTTTCCTGCATTGGCAGTTAGTTAAGAACGAGTTGTCAAAGAGAATATAATCACTACGTTTTACGAGTTGTTGCGAAGTGTGTCTTAAGGTTAGTAACAGTGAAATATATTTCTTTGTATTGTGAATTTAACGAGCAATAAATACTTGTTCTCACGTTGATCTATGAATTTCATTATTCCATCCGTTACACTATAAATTGAGATATAAACTATCCTATCTCTCAAGTTGGATCGATCTGCACACAGTGTGCAAAATTTGATTAAAATCGGTTCAGTAGTTTACGAGTTCATCGCGGACAAAAAACGTGACGCGAGATTTTTATATACTCGTATATAGATTATATATTATTATATTGTTATTATAATTGTGGTTATAGTTTTTACGACCATTTTCAATGTTCGTCTATATATGTAGGCACTAGTAGGTACTAGTAGTGACTGCATTAGTGGTACAAGTTTATTTTCAGTTATTTCAGCACATTTGAGGGCAAAATCCGTACTATACTTAGTTTACATCGATCATATATGGAAGGATATTAAATATATTTGAAAACATATCCACCACTCACGAACACGATAGTGCCCATGGTGTGGGGTCGTTATTTTAGATTATTTTCATAGTGTTCCTCTTTTTTACTGTAATATTAAGCTTGTTCACAAGTTTGGCTAGCTGAGTATCGTATTTCATTCATTCTATATAGAACTGCTCCTGAACGAAGTTTCATAGCAATTATCTGATGTTCAAAATTATAGGAACCAATATAAGTTTACTTTTTAGTTTTTGATTTTTTTAGAATAATTTTGATCCTTCTTCATTAGAAACGTATGTGATTTAACAAGATGAAAATTGGATAGAAATCTATTTAAAAAGGTAAAAGGAGAGAAAAAATATTTTTATTTTATCTATTCGTATAGATTGAGTTTTATTTCTTTTCAATGTTCGTATTCAAGCCCTACTATTAAATGAATTTAAAAGATAAATTATGTAATTATGACTCGTATATCTAATGCTAATAAAACTGATGAAGCAGCTTGGGTCTGATGGCTAATTATTTGTTTATTGTATACCTACTTACATTATAGCAAATTAATGTTGAATGAGTTTTCTTCCACATCGAATATTTATGTGATGAATTTAAAAGAATTAAATTTTGCATCGTCAATAAAGAATGTCTTTTTAATGACAGTATTTAAAAAATGTCAATATTTAAAAAAATGTTAAATAATATAATGATCGTATAAAATGTAATATACAGTATACAGGCTGTGACCTGTAATAACCCTACCGAAATTTTATTTAGTAATTCTTATATATTCACTTCTAGTATAAAGTTTTATATCTAGAACCATCTGTCCATAATGCTCAATACATGTTGGATTCATGTGTCGACCAAAGTATAATCTCGTGTACGACACATGTCTACAATTGATGCTAATAAATTACTCACTATGCTTCGCGATTATTGGTAAATTTATGTCGTTGTCTAAATCTCTTAGTTATAAAATAAAGTCGCTGACTATATCTGTATGTTTCTCCTTTAACTTCATCTATGTAAACTACCCGATCTATCTATCTATCTATCTATCAACACAGATTAATAAGTAGTTACTACCGTAACTATCAAGCAGATCTATCTGCCACCTATACTCATAAATATTGTACCTTTTAAAGATAGTATCTGCAGCAGAGGACGACTAAGAAAGTGAACAATCATTGTTTTTAACTTGACTAAGACGTCCCAAAATCGCTTACTAACCACTTTTATTAGGTGAAAGAGGAGTTACGGTATATAGCAAACACATTTGGAACACGTAGGATAATGTTCGTTGTGGAAACAAGACGGGAATATTGATGGGTGGCCAGAGTGACGAAGGTCTAACATCTTGAGGAAGTAAATGTATGTTGGCTTGAGGGACTATTCTGGATAGTAATACAAATGTTGTGATAATAAAAGTTTTAAATATACACATTTAGATAAAAAAAGCCTGGGGGTTGCATTCATTCTTATGCCTTTATCCATTTGTTTAAATAGATAACGGGATTAGATTAAATGGATCACAATTTCATAGGTATAAGATCACAATTAAAAATTACTGCACATTTTTCGTAAGGTGAAATGATAATTTATTATGTAACATAAATATTATTAAAAGAAGTCGCAATAAACGTCTGAGTGTCTGATAATATTATTAAAAATTATTTTAAAAATTATTGTTGACAAGAAACCAACAGAGCTATTAATTTAAACAAATCATAATAATATAAAGCAGCCTGTAGTCAACTGCATTTTTTTATTTAACATTAAAGACTTGATTTAAAATATAAAATTGTACATGATCAAAAATCAAAGCAAACGATAATATCTAGCAACATGATTTTAGGTTCCTTCGTAAGTAAGCTATGAAAAATATTATACGTTGTGTCTACTGAAAAAAAAAAATGAAATGGAGTTAATTAGGTACCAAATTACATCTACGAGTATGAGAAATTCTTTGTTTTTTTGTTAAATATACTCGTACAATGTTTTCTTTATTGCAATTGAATTTTCTATGAATAAATTTAAATGGTATTAGGAGATACAGAATAGGGCTTCTAAGCATATCTGGGAATGTGGTTCGCATAGGTGTTTTGTTTGTCTTTCAGCAAGATGAAACGTACACTAAACTGAGTGGGGTCTACCTGATGTCGACCTTAAATGATTGCTTCAAATAAACGTTAGCAACCAACCTCATACATAACATTACAGAGCAGTGTCAGTGTATCAGATTTACTTACTCGTATATTAACGAAAAAATATTGCCAATTATAAAAAAGTATTACTATTGGTAGAAGATAATTATGAAAAAAGTATTATGTGATTAATGGTCACTTGATATTATAAATGCGAATGTTAATTTCGAATGGCTATTATTTTTTGCATATCCTTTTTGAGGAATATGGAAAAGGTTTATGTGTATAGGAATATAGAAAGGACGTGTTACATTTCATTAAGAAAAAAATACTATTCGCGAAGGATTTTCTAAAAATAAAAAAAATAAAAACATCATCCAACAAAATTACACGAGCAATAAATATATAAAATAAATATTTCAATGCCTTAAAAAAAAGATAATCCATGTCCCTTAACAATAACAACAATCAAAATAGGAAATATTCTATTCGTACTTGAATAATACTTTATTCAAGACATTAGAATCGATCCTGTACTTTCATTGAATCGCTTGTCAATAAATGAAGAAAGTCGGTATAAAATATGTAAATAGTAATATGAGTGTCGAAATACTCAGTTTTCAAGAAGGTGTCATTTGCATATAATTCCAACGATTGAATTGTGCCTGTAAAAAGAAAATCTTCGTCCGCGTTGAAAAATATTAAGTAGCCTGTCCTGTGTCCCGTACGTCCAAATGTTTATCTACCAACTTTCATGAAAATCAGTTAATTCGTTTCAGAGTTATGGAGGAACATACATACATACATACATACATACAGAAAAAAAATCTAAAAATCGTCAATTTAGTTTTAGTATATCATGTATAGAGCCTATAAACACGATATCTCTGAAAACAAAGTAACTTACTCCATGACCGACCCTTACAGATTTATTATTAGTATTGATAACTAGACTTTCATACCAAAATTTATGCAAGAAAACCAAACAAAATTTATCATAGAATGCAATATAGAAAATTTGAGACCAAAATTAGTAGTCCTGGTTTTGTTGACAATAGTGTTAAATGGAGAGACAGAGATCAATGCCAGACTAAAATGTACAAGAATAAATGTCACGAAATCCTGGGAAAAGTTGAGTTTCCTACAGAATTGGATTGGTACTGTAACCACTGTTGTAATCAATTAGAACATGTTAATGTTGTTGATGATTTGTATCATTCTATTGTATCAGCTCTGTCTGTCTCGGCCTCAATTAGTTATAAGTGTAAAAATACATGTAAAAAAAGGAGGCATATTGTTGGATGGAATAAACATGTTGCTGGTGCACACAGGGAGGCCAAGCTTAAGTTTATTTCCTGGGTGGCAGCTTGCAAGCCAGGGAAGGGACGGATTTGTGATGAAATGTCTGCTAGTAAAAAGGTTTTTAAGTCTAGATTGAAGTGGTGCCTAGATCACAGAGAACAGGTTCGAATGGATACTATTGCAACTCATCACAAAAATAAAAACTTTGGCACCTTTTGGAAATGCACCAATAAGGTAGCCAGTAGGCCTGGACTTCCTGTAAGCGTTGAGGGGGTGAGTGATCACAAAGGGATAGCTGATTTATTTATTAGTTTTTAATTTTTATGGATCATTTTTTAGTTAGTTCTCCTCGGGGATCTCCTGGTGCGGGGATGTTGGATATCTAGGGTTAGTGACTCTAGGAGTTCTAATTTTCTCTTATTGTGATGTGCGGGATGTTGTTAAAGGTATGAGCACGGGAAAGTCACCTGGCCACGATGGGCTCAGCATCGAACATCTTCGGCATTCAGGACCGATTTTGCCGAAATTACTTTCTATTTTGTACAATCTGTGCGTTGGCCATTCTTATCTACCGGAAGCAATGATAAAGAAAATAGTGACGCCAATTGTTAAAAACAAAACGGGAGATGTTGCTGATAAGACCAATTATCGCCCCATATCTCTGGCTACTATAATCGCCAAAGTACTTGATAGTTTGCTTGACTCTCATATGGATAAATACTTTGAGTTGCACGATAATCAGTTTGGTTTTAGGCCAGGTTTGTCTACTGAAGTGCAATACTGGGATTCAAGCAGACTGTCAAGTATTATACAGATCGTAATACACCAGTATATGCCTGCTTCCTTGATCTTTCCAAGGCTTTTGATCTGGTTTGCTACGACATTCTATGGGACAAATTATTTAAGTTGGGTTTGCCTGTAGAACTCGTAGTTATTCTAAGATACTGGTATACGAGCCAGATCAACTATGCTCGTTGGGCTGGTATTTGTTCCGATCCATATGATTTGAAATATGGGGTACAACAAGGGGGGTTAACTTCACCCAAATTATTTAATATTTATATGAATGCATTAATAGTGGCGCTCTGAGCGAGTGTCGTGTCGGCTGTTACATCGATAATGTTTGTGTTAATAATATCAGCTACGCAGACGACATGGTCTTGCTTAGCGCCTCTATTGGTGGTATCCGACAACTTTTAGAGGTTTGTGAATCTTACGCGGACGGTCATGGTCTTAGATATAATCCTCGTAAAAGTGAATGCATGGTTTTTGGGGCCGGCGGTAGATATCCAGAAATTGTTCCTGTAATAACCTTGGTGGGGATTCCCCTCAGGAGAGCTGAGCAATTCAAATACTTAGGACACATGCTGACTGCCGACCTTAGAGACGATGCAGACATTGAAAGAGAACGCAGAGCGTTGTCTGTGAGGGCGAATATGCTTGCCCGAAAGTTTTCACGGTGTTCACAGGAGGCAAAAATTACTTTGTTTAGAGCATACTGTACATCGTTTTATACTTGTTCTCTGTGGGCAACATTTACGAAAAAATCATTCAGCGCTCTGCGAATTCAATACAATAACGCGTTCCGGGCGTTGTTGGGGCTGCCTCGATTCTGCAGTGCATCGGGAATGTTCGCGGAGGCAAGAGTAGATTGTTTTTTCAACATCATACGTAAGCGGTGCGCGTCTCTGCTCTGCAGGGTGAGGGCCAGCCCCAATCGCGTCTTGGCCATGATAGCGGGTAGGCTAGACTCTCTTTACATGAACCATTGCTTGATGATGCATGTGGAGAGAGGCAAGTCTTAAGTGATAATAAAATTAAATTTATTATTATTATTATAAAACCACGATTTTAGACATAATCTTAGTTTTAAGACTTCATTGGAATAATTATCTTGGGTTGGTATATTATTACAATTTCTATACACAAAACGAGTAATAAACAGTTCTGATTTGTTCCATATTTATAAAATCAAATCAAAATCGTTGCTTATCTGAAACTCATTATTCACCTGTAAATGTTTTATCATTTTGACATGCAATGTTAAATTTTAAATTAACAGATAATAAACAGATAAAACAATAATGATTTTGGCTACAGGGATTATTTTTTCAATAATGATTATATAAGTCCTTTGCAGGTGAACACCTGAAAGGGTTGAAGAAAATTGAAGGTTTTAAGAAAAGTTTCCAAAACGTATTCCTTATGTTAAATAAACTGTTAATAAAAATGTTAATAAACTGAACTATTTAGATATTTGAACTATTTAGAAGTAATTCACTCATCTCAGATGAAGATGATGATTCTTTAGATATTGTAAAAACAACAAATAAGTAAATCAATAGTAACAAATTTTTCAGTTCCAACATATTTATGATAAATGTACCCAGTGCGTCTCCTCATCACGCCCCCTTTTATATCGTTATCAAATTTTATTTAAATACTAGCTGGTGCCCACGACTTCGTCCGCGTTGAAAAATATTAAGTAACCTATCTGTGTCCCGTACGTCCAAATGTTTATCATCTACCAAGTTTCATGAAAATCAGTTAATTCTTTTCAGAGTTATGGAGGAACATACATACATACATACATACAGAAAAAATTCCAAAAATCGTCAATTTAGTTTCAGTATCATGTATAGAGCCTATAAACACAATATCTCTGAAAACAAAGTAACTTACTCCATGACCGACCCTTACAGATTTATTATTAGTATTGATTGATAACTTTCTTCACGCAACATATAGCGTTAGAAATTCAAAGAGGTAACACTGCAAGCGTCCTGGGTATGTGGGTACTACGCAAGATTCGGCGGAGCTAGACGAGTTATTCTTTTTGGCCAATTAGTTTCCTTCACGCCCCTGCCTTAATTTAATTATTTTTTTAAGTGCTGTTATTATTTCTTATTTTTGTTTATTTAGTTGTTAGTTAGTAAATTGGTAGATTAAAATAGTTAGGATAATTAAGTGTTTAGTTAACTCTTAAATTGACCTTACGGTACTTAACTGATATAAAACATCATTATCTCTTAGGACCAGATTACCATAATATCATAACGTTTATCGGAACAAATAAAAAATGTACACAACAATATTCGTGATAAATTCCGTGGAATTATTATATTTAATTAACAAAGATAGTCATAACATTTGAAAAATTTATTCTCCGGATTTGTAAAGATTATTATCGATGTAACCTTTTTGCACTTTTCCATTGACTCTGAAAAATAAATCCCAAAAAGCCATTCTGTCGTTGTTTGGTCTATTTCGAAGGACCAATTGAGAATCAATATCCATGTAGTACATCAGCTCATTGTCCAAAGGTAACCACTTAACCGGGATCTCTTTAGAATTTTGTGGTGTAGGATTACTGAAAATAAGAAAATCAATATTTGGCTTAACATGATTTAAAGTTTTAAGTTATTTTAATAAAGTGGGTATCTTATTATATTTGTATATGCAATAGACATGTTCAAATGTATTCATGTTGATCCGCAGTTTCAGTGCTTTCTTCGTTATTCTTTATCCAATTGTACAACGGTCTGGTCAATCAGAAAATTAATCCGGGAATTTGCAAGCTAACTTAAGATTATTACCTTTTGAGAATTTTACTTGAGATTCAAGCGCACCTGGCATCAGCCCATCTGCCACCTATTACGGTAAAAAAAACATAATGGTACGCTTTGTGTCTATAAGTGAATTCAGCCTCTCCGCTGCCCGTTTTCGTAAAAAATATAGTAAAAGTTAGATTTACTTACCCATACTTAGCAAAATTAGTCCACATTGTTGTCATATAATCCACCACGACGTAATCTTCAGGCCCTCCAAGGCCTTCCATTGCACTTCCATCAAATAAATATCCCAAATCATCAGCATGGCCAGCACCGCTTAAGGTAACATTAAGTTTTAGCTTATTATAATTTCTTCCACCATCATACGAAAACATGTAGTAATATATATCTGTAACTGCTGAGTCTAAGTAATTGCTAATACTTCTTTGTGTTGGATGTTGAAATATAAAATCGCTCGCGAAATCGATATATCCATCCCTTAATGCCTCATTTACAATTCCGTCCCCTAGGTAAAAGTGACGAACATATTCTTCCATTTCGATAATTTCTTCTGTATCAAAATTAAAATGACCAGACAAATTATCATAGGTTTCGTTTAAGTTTGCCAGTTCTTCCAATGTTTCATGAGAATATCCAACAACCATTTCTCTACTGGTAATTCCTATCATAATAGGTACATTGTGTTTTGGTTTCACATGTAAGGGATGATCTGCTATATAGTATTCTACGTCATCGAAAATATTTTCTACACAAGGTGTGAACGTAATTCCCAGGTAGTTTGATGCTTCAATGATTAAATTTGACTCCATTTTTGCAAGATATGCTACAGCTTCTTTTACATCACTTGTAATAAAGCCTAAATGTTCTGCTAATAATAATGGTGCTTTATGATTGCCTTCGTAATTCAGCCATGGGCATAATGTAGTTCCACTCTGCATTATAGCTTTATGAAATATTTGTTCCTTAGTATATAGAAGATGAAAATCAACTGAAAACGAACCCGCACTTTCCCCGAATAATGTTATACTATCCACGTCTCCTCCAAAAGCCTGAATATTATCTTTTACCCATTTCATAGCTAAGATCTGATCTTTAAGACCTTGATTGCCAGGAACCTCTGGAATATCCAAACACATAAAACCGTACGGTCCCAAGCGATAGTTTATGGTTACTAATATAACATCATGTCTAACCAAATAACTCGGACCAAGGACTTCTCTGGAATAAGATTCACTACTTAAACCTCCTCCGTGTATGTAAATTAAAACTGGAAGACGATTAGCAGATGTGGCTGAGTTTGGCACAAAAATGTTTAAATGTAGGCAGTCTAATGTTCCGGTAGACATTCCATCTACAAATTGTGGACAAATTGATGAATCATCATAGGCTTCAAAGACGTCTTCAAATGTGGGATATGGTGTGGCTGGCTAAAATAAACCAAAAAGCTGATTAAAATAAACTAAAGGAAAGTTCTATTTGAAAAATCCATACTTGTCATTTAATATTAAAATAGAAGAACAAAAATTAAATATAAATCCTAAATAAAACTAAACTAAACTAAAATCTAAAACTAAATAAGCCTAAAAAATATCTAAAAAATTGGGCGCCCGCGGCATGGTGCCGAGGATGCTGGCAGCATTTCCTCGCTGTATTGCAATGCTAATGCGTTGCGCGAGGAAGCTGCCAGCTCGTCGGTCACCAGTGGTATTGGTAAGCCTTTTCGAAATGTCTTTGAAAAGTTGGCGAGCGCTGGGACCCAACGGACCAAGGGTCTCGACTCCGAACGGCATAAAAATGTATCCGGAACCGAGACTCTGGTATTTCGCGGTCTTTAATTTTTCGGCTACTTTAGCGGCCGCACCCGAATTTGAAAAATATAAATTTTATGTGAAATAAGTTGTTTGTGAACAATCAATTATAATTATAGCAAAAATCTACTGATAACTAAAAATACTTACTCCAAAGGGATCAGATTTATCCACTTTTCCGTAAGGAACACCCAAGAACATAGAATAATTGCCCTTAACAGACTCCCTCACACCCCTAATTATACCCACATTAGTATAAACCAAGGGATCTACTCTCAATGCTGCATCAATAGTTTTCAATAATAAAATGTATGTAAATATTGCTTTCAACATTTCAGAGAGCTACAAGTCAACGAATTTGATGTACTACTTAATGCACCGTATGCAGACCGTATTGTATTGTTTACGCACAAGATTGCTTTTATATAATATTATTATCTAAGATAGATATGTCACACGGCCTCCCTGTGTATAACATTTTGATAAAATAGATAAAATAAGTTTTAAGCCATTTTTTATTCAATTTGTTTTATGTCTATAAAGATTCATTACCATCTGACTTCCTACCCGCAAATGAACCTCGAAATACTTATGAATAATGAAAACTAATTATTTCACCGACATTATGAATATGAATCGCCCGAGGGCCGTTGTCTCCTTATTTTTCTTGGACGATAAACGACCGGCTCTCTGCGAAATGATCCCGCACAATATTGTCTCAGTTAGATAATGAAAATATATATTTTTCTCCTGAAGAGACAACTAATTATTTTCTTACAGCGCACTGAAGAATTACCAAACACCGCAGACTTGTACAATATTTTTCAAATGACAGAATTTATTAATAAAATGTGTGCGTGCACGGAGAGCCACAGAATTGTCTCGTCATTTCCGATACAATTAATAATAACTTAATCTTATTACTACTTACTACCAAAATAGCCTCTAAACTTAAGTGTGTTGAAGACACAAGCAACGTCACGCCGGATGAATATTATTTAAGGAAAAGGTAACAGGCAGGTTGATAGACACTTGATGGTGGATATCTTCGCATAACCTCCATAGCGCTGTTGCGCTGCCTGTCCTGCAAGATTTTTTCTACAGCATTCTTAAATAAACCCATATTGTAGCTATCTAAAATATGGGTTTATTTAAGTTTTTCAGGGTAAAAGAGTTTGTCTTAAAGTTCGCGTGTCCACGGAATAAAGTTTATAACAAATTGGACGGTGCAAAGCGACGCCTTATGCTAATAATGCGGATGAACTCAACATATACGATTAGCTATACGATGGTAAATTGCGCCTTCAACTCTGATAAAAGATATTATAATATATAATATTTATTTATTTATTTTTTATTATATTTTCAATTTTTATTGTTTGCTCATATATTTCTGTCAGGCTTTTCTGTCATGTACTTTTTTATATTTTTATATGATCTCCCAGTCTATGTTCTTTTCTGTGGCCCTGACAAGGTGTAATGCACAATAATTTCATGATCATTTGTTGAGTAGTTTAGGCTTGAAAGCGTATCAAGCAATCTCACTTCCGCATTTTTAATATTAGTTAGGAATATTTGTATATAAAAAATCTGATGACTATAACGTTGTCAACAGTTTTTAAATAAAATCTTAAATATCTGTGCAACGCAATGGCATTTTGTAAAGGTTTTAAACGATATTTTACGAACAGTTTTAATCGGTTACAACATTTTTAAAATTGGAACACTGAAAACTGAATTCGTGATTGTTTCTCTCAATTAAAATCCTTTCTGAATAATTATTCAGATATAACTTCAACTCAATTTACAGGGATAAAAAATAACATCTCCTTATAATTATCTGTCAATCTATAGATATTGTCAAAACCCAAACATACCTCGGATTAACTATAGACGACAAATTTAATTGGAACCCTCATATCGAACTAATTTGCGATAAATTAAGGATTTTCCTTGCAAATATTACAATATTAAAAAATCGCATACCATTTAAAGTGAAACTTATGCTTTATTATGCACTAGCAGAACCCTATATACAGTATGGACTTAGTAGTTATGGTCGAACCTACAAAAGTTTTTTAAACAAAATCTACAAACTACAAGTAAAAATTCTAAAAACATTAGTCTCAACTAAAATTAAAAATAAATACTACGACGATGAGAACGGCCTTTTTAAGCACTGTAAGATTTTACCAATAAAGAATCAGTTTTCTTTTTCAATACTGAAAGAAAAATTTTTTAACGAGTCCTTAAAAAAATTGATGGAACACCCAGTATGCACTAGAGCTATTTCAAAAAAGCGATTACGTACACAGCGCGTAAGTGGCGTAAATAATACGTATGGCGAAAGGACTACCGCTTACATTGTCCCACACCTTATCAACGGCCTACCTTCAGATCTATGTAACAATATATCGATTAAAAATATTAAATTTAAGTTAAAGAAATATTTTTTAAATTGTATGTAATTAATAATAATATTAATAATAATTAATAGTATATAGTTAGAATTATTAATAATTTCAAATGATAAAACGAGATTAAACCTCAGTGGTTTTTAGTTCTATCGTTTTACATGTTATTTTATAAAATAGCCCTTAAAATTGTTAAAATTATAAATAAAAAACAAAAAAAAATATATATTTAATTGGACACATAGTACAGAGAGCCGACGGCCGGTGGGGACAGAATGGTTCTCGAGTGGAGTCCACGAACCAGCAAGCGTCCACCCACAAGGTGGACAGTCGACCTGTAAGGGTCGCTTGTCGACGGTGGATCTAGGCTGCTTCTGACCGGTTATATCGAAAAGTCATGAGGGAGGCCAATGCTCAGCAGTGGATATCCTATGGCAGAGATGACGATGATCCAAAGGTACTTGAAGGATGTTGGATCCTCAGAAAGAAGTCTATATTATCGTTTATGCAGGCAATGCACACTATTCTGCAGTTATAAGCTGGACAGCCCATCTGATATAAGAATGAGATATGAGAAGATCTTTAATGAGGTATACTAGAGCCGTCAACAGTGCCCTTAATGGATCAACCACCTTCAATCAAGTTGACGTGCCTGAAGAACTTTAATTATTTGATTTAAAAATTGCACAAAATTAGATCGGTATTTAATTACGGTAATTAATGTACTATATAAATAAAACAAAGTAAGTAGTAATTTCAAATTATTTATTGTGTTTTTTAAATTCTCTTTAGATTTAACCAATACTTATGCATACTTTACGTATATCTCTCATGTATTTCAATCTTCAATTTCATTTATATTCGAATAATCCGATAGCATCTAAGCTGCCTAATAAGCTATAGACTTCTAATTTAGTTAATTTAGTACAATCTTTTTAAAAAAATCACCACTTAATGTTGTCTGCATACAATTCAAATAATGTATCCAAAAATGCAATTTGTCGGTGCTTCGGTAAACTTTCATTTTTCATTTCTGTATTGATTATGAAAAAGTTTTTATTTTCTTGATAGGGTTCCCATAATGTTGAGATTAATTCGTTGGTCTCTGTGGTCGGTGCACTGGAAAGAAAATAAATATTAGTAAACATAAGTTAATTAAGGCCTTAATTAATCATGCGGTGTAATTAAAATTTACAAAATTAATGAACATGCAATCAGAAGTATATTGATTTTGTTGTAAACATACCCGTGCTTCGCAAAATTGGTCCATAATGTGGTAATGCGATCAATAACGAGTTGATCCTGCTCATTTATGGGTCGCGTTACGTATGTTTGTTCAAACAAATAACCAATTTCATCCGAATGGCTCGCCCCACGTTCCTCAGTCAAATTGAATATATACTTATAGTAATTTCGCTCACCTTCGTAAGCAAACATGTAATTGTAAATATTATTTTTATTTCTCCTTAAATGATAGTTGATGCTTCTCCAAACGGGATGAACAAATGAAAAATCTGAATCGAATTCTACCACTTCATATAAGCTGTCTTCATTAATAACGTCAGTTCCAAAATAGAATTGTCTCACCAAATCCGTTGCTTTTATAAATTCGTCAGGTACAAGATCAAAATTTAATTGGATTTTGGCATTGACGGATTTACGTGATTCTTCTAAATAATCAGTTAACATCTTTAGCGATTGTCGATAATAGTAGATATCTTCTAATCTCTCCACGCTTGCAAAACCAAATATCATTGGCACAGCATAATATGAGCCATCCTTCAAAAGATTATTCGGTTTATCGGTAATCATTGTGAGAATATCTTCGAACGGATATTCAACTACCGGTTTAAATAATTCCCAATAACCGATACCTAAAGTGGCAGATATCACATCGTGTGGATGAGAATTTGCTAAAAATTTCAGGGCTTCTTCTACATTATTTGTTTCAAAATTCATGAAATTAGCTAATTCTATTGGTGAATTTAAATTTGGTTCCACCATGACCCAGTCACATAGTGCAGTACCACTTTGCAATATCGCTTTGTGAAATAAACCTTCTGAATGGCCTGAAAGTATGTGAAATTCTACCGACGCAGCGCCGGCACTTTGGCCGAAAAGTGTAATGTTATCCTTATTACCACCAAATGCTCCTATATTCTCTTTGACCCATTTCAAAGCCGTTAATTGATCTCGTAACCCTGCATTTCCTGGTATCTCAGAAGAATTGAGGGCCATGAAGCCGTAGACTCCTAGTCTATAATTAAAAGTTACTAATATTATGTCACGTTGGACTAAGAACTTTGGACCATATGACTCCCTGCTTGAAGTCCATCTCCTAAAACCTCCTCCGTGAATCCAGACCATGACAGGAAGTTGATGTTTTGTATCAGCTTCATTAGGAACGTATACGTTTACATTTAGACAATCGAGTGTCCCAATAATATTGTATGTTATATCTTCTCTTTGAGGACATGCATCAGAATCAGTAGTAGCATTAAATGGCTCTTTGAATGGTGCTACCTCAACAGAGTGCTGTAAGCAAAGAAACTTATATTATAAAGCTAGAATAAAATAAACAAAAAAAAGTGTAAAAATTTAAAAAAAGTTAGTTGTAAACTACAACAAAAATACTATAACTGGATATTAAACGATCCGGTTATTAAAGCACAAAAATTCAATCTGATAAAACCAGATTTGGTCAATTCTAATAAAATCAGTATATTGTAATCAACTCGACTATTAATTTACGAAAGCCTTGTTTTTTCCATGTATATACATATCTGATATCTAATATATAAAATTCTCGTGTCGCGGTGTTTGTTGCCAAACTCCTCCGAAACGGCTGGACCGATTTTGATGAAATTTTGTGTGCTTATCGGGTAGGTCTGAGAATCGGCCAACATCTATTTTCCATACCCCTAAATTTTAAGGGTGGTCCATCCCAATTTATTTATTTTTTTGGCAAAAAACGTTTTATTATAGACTTATATTTAAATAATTATTATTTATAGACATACTCGATAAATATACTGACCCCAAAAGGATTATCTGGATCTATCTTCGCATATGGTATGCCCAAAAACATTGAGTAATCACCATCGTCAGACATTTGGCCACGCACTAAACCATTCTTTGTTAAAACCAATGGATCTATAGATAACACTGAATTTATTATTAAGAATGAAAGTAACGTTGTGGCGTACATTTCGGCAACAGCTTCACATACGACTGGAGTGTTCGAGATAACTCAAACTATGAGCTGAAGTTACTCGCAGATAAAAAGAGAAGCGAAGTGACAAGCGATTATTCTCTGGCAATACATTTTTAATTTTCAAAAAAAAACTACGCTTTGTTTTTGAACATTTTTTTAAGTTGTTATAGGTACTATCTATATAAATAAAATCGGAGTGTCTGTCTGTGATTTGCGAAAAACTGCCTCAAACTAAGCTTAGAGAGTCATTCGCATGCTGTTAAAACGTAAATAACTTTTTTTAGAATTTTTGTCTGTCTGTCTGTCTGTCTGTCCGGGGTAATCTCAGAAACGGCTGAAGCGATTTCGATGAAACTTTGCAGACATGAAGAGGGGGTCGTTAGAAGTAACATAGGCTACTTTTTGTTTATGTAAATTGCGGTACATACACCAAAATAACTTTTTTTACAATTTTTGTCTGTCTGTTTGTTCCGGCTAATCTCTGAAATAGCTGGACCGATTTTGACGGGACTTTTATTGGCAGGTAGCTGATGTAATAAGGAGTAACTTAGGCTACGTTTATTTTAGAAAAAATAGACCCCGGACGAAGCCGGGAGCGGGCCGCTAAATATATTGCTAAGCGCAAAACTCGAGAATGGGTGGACCGATTTTAATTCTGTCTTCACTCATGGACAGAGGGATAATCAGGGAAGGTTTTTACGTTAAAAAAATGCACCTCGGGCGAAGCCGGGAGCGGACCGCTAGTAAATAAATAAAATTATAATAACTTCAAATACAATATGTATTTAGAATAGGCTTGCAGCCAATTTAATACAGTTGGTTGGTTGGTATGACAAATGATGACAATCAACACATTCCATTATCACCTAATTGCGCCGTAACTGTTATCTACGGCATTCTATGGTAGGATTATTACAATTGTTGATATCAAAGGGCAAGGCGCTTTGGTTACTATTTAATTAAACATTCATTTCATAGCGTCACGATTTAATGTTGGCTCAGTTGCAAGGTTTATTAAAGACTAGTTGTGTCCGCGACTTCGCGCTGTAGTTGATTTTAGAAAATTTCACAGGAACCTAAAAAATAAATGTATCTTATAAAATATCGTTTTCTTTAACATTGGGAAATTCTCTTGGATACCCGGCAGTGTAGGGGACACTGTTGGATTCGTACCGGCTAAAACTCAATGACTTTCTAACTTTGACGGGTGGGGTCGCGGGGACGTTATGACACGACTTCGGTGCCCGGGGAGGGCTACGCTCCCTGTCAGAACCTCGGCGTACCCGACAATGGAGTTACGCCGGCCATATCGGTGGACGTTACGATAGGAGGGGAGACTACCGCCCTGTCCCGGTCCAGGGGGAAGGTGGCGGACAGCAAACCAATATCCTTAAAATTAGTATTGTCTTATAGAAAATTTAAATCAAGTTCACTTTCAGAGTGCTGAATTTAAATTCGTTCGTTATAATGTCAAAAAGCAACATCAATTATAATGATTTTCCAAATTAGAAGTCACGAGTTACTGTTTTTTTATCAAGATCTAATAAGAAATTAAAGAAAATTAATTCATAAGTAATAAATACAAGACGGAATAAATAAGATATGTATACAGATGGAATTGAGTCTATTATACGATAAGTGTAATAAGGTATCCGGCACACCTCAGGTGTTCAAACAACGGCCGCCCAACTTTGCCGAACAGGCATCTATTATAAGAGATTTAAGGCTTATTGTCTCTCTGTAAATTAATGACTTATGCCACTTTTTGTTTGCATTTTATTAAGCGAAACATTTACAATTTGCTTAAAGGATTTGCTCACGAAATTGTGATTTACTGTAGGCGTTAGAACATTCAAATAATGATGTACGGTGCGTTTTAATGATATTATATTTTTGATTTATGAATCATGTTCAAACAAAGGCAGTTAATGTCTTGATATAGCATTTCGGTTTAATATTACTATTTTTATATTTTTTTAAAATGCATTAACATTATTTTGCTTATTTGCTTATGTAGCAAGTTTCAACTAAAAACAATAATTTCATGCAAAAGTTCATGAATTCTGATGGTCCTTCTTCGGTCATAAAAATCAATCCGTTCCTAACTGTTCTTAGCGTTCTTAAACTAGCTGCCCCGGAGAACTTCGTACAGTCGCAAAATGAAAATTTTGCACATATTTTTTGCGAATATTTCAAATGTTTTAATAGGTTATTTTGCTATTCGGGGCAGACGAAATTCAACAAAGCAAAGATAATAAAAATCACTTCAGCCATTTTCGCGTTATAAACTGTGTAACTGACACGACTTTCTTTTACATATTGTACATACCTACATAATATATAGATGCATTTCGGAAGAGGTTGTTTATTGATGACGTAAAATATTTTAAAGTAGGTACATTTTAACGATGATAGAATAGCATACCTACATATATCAGAATTCAACATGTTTAGTACAAACTTTAGTACCGCTCTTATAAAACGAATAATTAAAATATTCCACTGTGATAATATAACGCGTCACTAACTTAACATTAAAAAAAAATCTCCTTTTTTCAGAACAAACTTGCGATTTATTAACGAGCCAGTGCTCTTGGCAATTAACAGAGCAGTTTAATGTTCCAACTTGTAACTCTTTCAGTTATACGAAACTACATAATGGACCTTTGAACAAATACTTTGCTCAAAGTATGCATTTATAAAATAAACTAGCGACCCGCTCCCGGCTTCACCCGGGATGCAATACATAAATTTGGAACATTGGGCGTAAACTCTGTACTGTCACCTAATTTGGGCATATATTACAGATAGTAACCAAATATGGCTACAAATTTAAATGGAGACATAATTTTGTAACTTCCAGGCGTATACATATCTTTGTACTCGACTTGACATAGCGATAAACGATGAAGGTTCGTGGGTATAAATTTCAAAAAAAAAATGCAGCCTTGCGATTTCTCTAGTGTTAAGAGACCTGTGTCCAAAATGTGTGTATATATGGGACGTGATATACCTATTACTAATTTAGATATCGATAATGAAAAGCTCATATGAGTCTGAAACAGACTTCGGAAGTAGGTACACCACCCAGTGAGCTTTTTCTGTTTTTTTTTTTTAATAATTTTTATTCTATAAAAACATAACCAATTACAAAATGACTGAAAAAAAGTACGGACTTACTGTAGCCTCTTTTCATAAGGATTCTCCTTTAATTATTCTTCAACGTCAAATAGAAATGAATGTACCAAGGAGCCAATACAAATGCCTTCGTCTAAACAAAATAATGGTCTTCACAATCACAAAATATATAAAATGAATGCCCTGGGTTTACATAATTAAATAAACGCTACAGTACAATGAGCTATAATAAATGAAGAACCATTAATTCAAACAGTGAAATACATTTGACATAATTGGTTGTAATTTGTTAAGGTTATTTGCCCTCTGTGCCTTCAATGAGAAAATTGAATATAATATAATTTCAAGGAAAATTTTGATATATTTTTAGTCGTAATCATTGATAAATTGCTGCGCCTAAGTTAATGAGTTTAAAATATTATTTAATATAAAATTTTATTAGTTATTTTTTCCATAAATATAAGTATTTAAGAAAAGGGTAAGCAAATATACAAAAAGAAATCGTGCTAGACTTCAATAATCATTTAACTCTTAAAGTTTAATCGGCAGTGCACCTGTCTGTATGTGTTTGTGTTCTTAGGCGACGGTAACCACCTACCATTAAGTGGACCGTTAGCCTGCCTTCCACCATTTATGACATAAAAAGGTTACTATAAATTTAAAAATAAATTATAATCAATAAGACAATGTCAGCTCCACCAGACTCAACCAGTATGTGTAAGTTTATATTTTGGTGAAGTATATACATGCTTATAATAACTTATTTCCATAATAGTAACAGTCTGTATTAAGTTTCTGTATTTTGTAAAAGTTCTTGTAAATTTAGGTTCCGGCAATTGTTTTATATTATTGCGTAGCTTATTGTATGTTTTAATTGCCATTACATAAACATTTTTCTATTACATAGATCAAGTATACATTTTGGTCTTTGCAATAAATTACTTTGCCTAGTTATTTTAAATCGTATTTCGCTATTTTTTTTTACAGAATAATAGGTACTTGTTGTAAACCGAGGCTTTGCTCTGCTAAATATCGAACAGTCTTCAATTTAAGAGTATTTATACTGTTAAGATAAAATAAGAAATTTTTGGTCTTTGTTATAAATAATTTTGTCTAGTTATTTTGAATCCTATTTCGGTATAATACTTGCTGACAGAATAATACTCCTATACTGACAGAAAAATACTTGCTGTAATCCGCGGCGTTGCTCTGCTAAATTAACAGTCTTCAGTTTAAGAGTGTATCGCTTTTTACAAATTTTATTCTCTTAGACAAAATAATGCACTTTTCACAATTAGACGTTAGAAAGTCGCCGCCAAAATTGTACGTAAGAACCACAAAAAGATTCATAAAGAAAACAATAAGCACGCCATTTCAACTTCTTCGCGGGACACATTACACAAAGCAGTACCAATTTACAACGGCATCATCCCCATAATAACAATAAATTGTAATTTTATCGCCTCGCTCGCGCGTCCTAAGTACACATCTCATGAAAAAAATATATAACAATACGAGTGCCGCGCCCGAATAGCCGCCTAATGCCCGCGATACTCTCTAGGGAAGGTATTATGTACAATTCATTCGGTACAGTAAATATTTTTTAAGTAAATGTCGACAGGCTGGCTGACGGTCCACTTGATGACAGGTGTTTGCTATCACCTATTAATACAAGTAAAACCATAAGTCCAGTAAGTGCACTGTCGGCCATAGTAGGGATAAAGATAACGAATTAGGAATAGATAGGGAGATGGGCTCTATCATCCTTTACTAACTTATCGAAACACAACAGGATATATGCTGTTATTACTGTGCCCCGGGTGATTACTGCCCAAATGACTGCGAGAGGCAGTGTTCCCTGTCCACTACTGTTTGCCAGATTCAGACCAGTGACAACAAAACTTAATTTCCAATGTTAGCCCTGCCGGGAATAGAATCCGAGACCACTGAGACAGAGTCTTAAAGCAAGCACCTTAACCACTCGCCCATGAGGCTAGTCAAAATTGACACATTATGTAGCCACAAGTATAAAGAAATATATTTTTAAATGAAATATATTTTTAAGTCATCCCAGGTATTCATTATTTTACAAAATATAGATAGACTTATTTAATTTAAATAAATCAAATAATATTAACACCATTCATAAATTATAATAGTACGATAATGCGATCATAAAAATTTAAAATAAATAAATAAAATAAATATATAAAAAATAGAAGTGATGGCTTACCTAGGTTTTAAACTTTACATTTCTTGAATAGGTACTTATTGTACGGAATACGAGCCCGAGAGGACGCTGGGGAAAATACGACCTTCGCCCTCTTACCTTACTTACATTGTTTTATAGCTGCACCAGCATCTACTACACCTCTCTACCTACAGCCTCCACTTGTTAGTTGTACGATTTTGAATTCAAATGTCTGATTAAAGCCGTACTGAGTTACTAGCATTTCCCTTGAGCGCTCTTCAGACAAACCTTTTCGGAGACCTTTTGTAACGCTTACGTAGTTTTAGTATTACATTTTTTGTATCTGATTTTTATAGATATTACAAGTTTCAATATTTACTATTAAATTTAACTGGATTTATATTACTTCAATAAATTTATCTTACTAGATGATCCGGTGAACTTCGAATCGAATGTAATTTGTAAACGAGAATTATTGTTCTATATACATATATTTTTATTCTTACATGATTATTATAAAATAAAGTCGCTGACCGCCCCTTTTTTTTCTCCGCTTACTTTTTCTTAAACAACCCAAAGATTTTGATACGGTTTTCACTAATGACAGCTTGCTAGCAAGAACGATAAACGAGGCAGGTTTGTGTATGAAAAAAATTGTAACCATACGTAATCGGGACGATTCGCTTATCATTATTGGGATTTAGCGTTACCAAGTTCTAAATTAATGTTGAAGTAAGTTAAAAGTAATACAGATCAAACAAATATTCGCAGATAAATTATTCTGTTAAATTTGAAATGAGACTGAAGGATGACATAATATTATTTAATTATAAGTACTTTTAAAATTATTTATTCATAAACCAAAGTTTTACTTGGATATTATTTTTTACTTTTCCCGTTTCAACAAGTCTTCGCCCCAAAATAAACTGTCTCCCTGTCTCGTGACCTTTAAATTCTTATAAAAGTTCTATTAAAATTGTTCTTATTTATAAATACTTTGCATTTCTCTCTTTTGACATATTATTATCATCACGTTCTCTAATGTCTATACGTATTAGAAAATTTTCACTGTCTGCTTATGTCTGTTTCTTGCGAATTTCTTCTAAACCACCCAACTGATTTTGATACGGTTTTTACTATTGAAAAGAGCTATAAACGAGAAAGGTTTGTGAATATAATTTGCTAAAAAATGCAGACGTGTGATAACAGGGGTGGTCAATAGTATATCAATACTAATAATAAATTTGTAAGGGTCGGTCATGGAGTAAGTTACTTTGTTTTCAGAGATATTGTGTTTATAGGCTCTATACATGATACTGAAACTAAATTGACGATTTTTACAATTTTTTTCTGTATGTATGTATGTTCCTACATAACTCTGAAACGAATTAACTGATTTTCATGAAACTTGGTAGATAAACATTTGGACGTACGGGACATAGGATAGGCTACTTAATATTTTTCAACGCGGATGAAGTCGTGGGCACCAGCTAGTTATAAATAAGAATATTTATAAATGACAAGTAGGACTATTTAATCAGAAGGTTCTCGAGTGGAGGCCATGGACTGGCCTGCGCAGTGTAGGACATCCTCACAGAGGGTGGACAGACGATTTAACAATGTCTACGCTAGATACGGCCTGCTTCTGACCAGTCCTATATACACTTGTAAATTATTATGAAGGAATATTATGTCCAGCAGTGGACGTCCTACGGATGAGACGATGAATTCAATCAATAGCAAAAGAATAATTAAATTCAGTTCACAAATTAGAGAAAAAGAACCGACGTTTACGTTTCACGTATGACTTCACGAAAGTGGACGCGAATTGATGTGTCACGATAGGTTGTAATTGGAAATTTTTATATTTCGTTTTTCCATCCGTTTGTTCAATTTTATAATTACCTGTCCTGTGGATAATAAAATATTTGATTACATATAAAAAAAGCTTCTATTTTAGAGTTTTAAATAAAAATTAATTTTAATATTTCTTGCCAATTAGAAGTAGAAAGTATCCATGATTTTTTAAATAAGTAACTTCATCCATTATAATCGGATCTCGAGAGATCTTTAATAATATTAAAACCAATATTTTTTACTTATTTTAGCATAAGGTTTTAATGAAATCTGAAAACACCCACAACAAAGTTAGATCGCTTTTTAAAATATTGTTACATTTTTCGTTACAATAATCACTTTACATATTGATGTCGTTGTTCCTATAAATAATTTCTTTTTTTATTATATATATCTCAATCCAATTGTTCAAACATTTAAAAAAAAGCAATGAGTTAGTATATTTGCAGTATAAATTTAATGGTTTTTTAATGTGGATCTGAAATGAAGATGTTGTCACTTTAGATACGTCTACATTCTAGACACTTTCTATTTGACACTGACTGACTTTCTATTTTAGTCTGTGAGTTAGTAAGGGGATTATCTATCGAGAGAGAAAAAAAAACAACTCTTCAGCTATCATATAAAGTATAAATTTCAAATATTAAATGGTTTTTACTATATAGTAGATTCGCAGCGATATCGAGTGAGATTATCGTTAACTCGATTCTATTGGGCTCCAACGTAACTAATGGGGTGTAAAATTAATACCCTACAGTTTTTGACACTTTCCTATTAACCGGCGGAAATTAATAATCTCCAATAGTCGGAAATGCAATAGTTGCAATCTTTTAGAGTTATTAATTATTTCTTTCGCCCCTCTATACATGGCGAGCAGTAATTAATTGATCTATACTTACTTACTCTTTATAAGTATACAAGGAAAAATAATTTATATAAGCTACAAGCTTTTCATGTGCTTTTTTCTAAGCACAGACACAAAGAGATATAAACTTTGTTTAATTTCAATGTGCATTAAAAAAGTTTAAGTTGTGTATTGAAGTCTCTTATCGAATTCGCCAAGACAATAATATCGTCGGAAAACCAAAGGTAAGTGATATACTAGCCTTTAATGTTGATGCCAAGTTGTCATTCCATAATTGACACTTGCAGCACCCATAATACCACTGACACGATTATAAGCACTGACTCTCGATACAAGTGTCCAACCTAGTTTGGGAGTTAGAGAATTAGCTATATACTATTTTAAAATTTGCATTTGTATTCAATCATCAATGTGTGCAATAGGATCCTGTACACATATGGTGACCACATACTATCAAGTAAGCTGTCAGCCTGTGTGTCAGCCAGCCTGAATAAATACTTAATGCTTTTACTTAGCTCAACCGGCGCCAGTTTAAACACGCGAATTCCGGTCTGAATTTGCTTGCTTTGTACGGTCCCAGTAAAGGCCCCAGTACACAATAGCCCATGATGGGCCATGCTTTCCAATGCGCCACTGTATGCCATCATCACAGTGGTGCATATCTCATTGCTGCCTGGCGAAACATTTGCGATGGACGTGGAAGTAATTACGGCCGCGGCTATTTATTTGCATACAACTAAGCAAACAAAGAAATGGGCGATTGTGTGAACACCACAGGCCACGCTACGCCACGATTCCTTTGAAGTGTGCCAAAAAACCGCAACTTCCCGATTGCTCGCCACGATGGCCAATCGTCCGCCTTTGTATACCATTTCACCTAGTACATAATGGCGATGGCTTGTAGTGGCCCGTCATGGGCCATTGTGTACTGGGGCCATAGTACACAATGGCGATGGCTTGTAGTGGCTCATCATGGGCAATTGTGTACTGGGGCCATAAGGCCTGAAACACATGACTGAACAGGTCGATACATGTTATGTAGACAAGGAACAATGTTTAATTTGATCTTGTACCACGCTGTTAGTAGTTCCACGCGGTACCGCGCGGTCATGTGAACTTAGCCTAAGCTTTGGTATAATGGCGTACATGCTTGACAACTTGACACGCACAGCTGGCATCGCGCCGGTCGCTGGTGCCGGTTGAGCTATTAAAAGGCCTTATAAAAACTACTTGGTCTCCTTTGTTACCATGTTGAAAAAAACCAACGACATGTATAAGATTAATTGCAAAGACGTCCACATTCATTAATTCCATTTTAATTCGCATCATATTTATCATGGAGCAGTCCCATTTGACGTCGCGAAAAACACGAAACCTTTTTATTCAATGCTTGAATTTGTTAAAATAAAAATGACGTCACTGACAATTCATTCATCTTGTGGATTTCTACGTTTGTCATGGGTGTAATATTAAGTTTGAAAGAGAAAGGAGGATGGTCCTTACTTGTGTGGGAATTGCCCCTCCTGTTAATTCCATGAATTTCAACGCTTGACAGAAATTATAATATATTTGAGCAATAAAAACTGAATAAGTTATTGCTCACATATTTTTGTCTGTCGTTTTTTTTTCAACTAACTTTTATGTCTATGACGTAATGAAAAGAACAAATAAATAAGATGCAGGCAAATTCGTTCGCTTATCTTTATAAAAAGCATATGTTACTAGCCGGTAATATAGCTTTCTATAGGTGAAAGAATTTTTAAAATCCGCCCTCTAGTTTTTGAGTTTATTCAATACAAACAAAAATACAAATCTCTCTTTATAATATTAATAACTATAGATTCCTTTATTGGTACAGTCATGCATAAATGAGTCGTCGAAAATATTACTGTTTCATTGGTGAATTCAAAAAAATAATATTTATCGTTATAATATTTATAATATAATATTTACAACTTTGATCTCAGCAATAACACAGTAATTATTTAACAGACTACCGCCATTATTAATAAACTAGCTTAATTAATAAAAAAAGTAGAATATCCTGTGTCCTGTAGGTCTAAATGTTTATCTACCAAGTTTCATGAAAATCAGTTAATTCGTTTAAGAGTTATGGAGAAACATACATACATACATACATACAGAAAAAAATTCTAAAAATCGTCAATTTAGTTTCAGTATCATGTATAGAGCCTATAAACACGATATCTCTGAAAACTCCATGACCGACCCTTACAGATTTATTATTAGTATTGATATATGTTAATCATGGAAATGAAAACGTTATCGAAGACGATACGCCATTGAACAGCTAAAATATTGCCAGTTTTAATGAAAACCTGACGCGATTATTTGAAGAGACCAAGCCAAGGAGACGCTAGCACGGTCGAATATACTTTATTGACTATTTAAAATAAATTTTTACTAAAATACTAATCAAGAACAAACTACAAAGTGTCACATTGTCATTGTCAAAACAAAATCTGCTATGTGCAAAAGGTAAACTTTTGAGATACCTACTGACAAAAATAATTTTCCTGAATAATTTTACATTGAAGGTACTTATTATTTAAATAAAAGTATTTTACTTTTTTGAAACTTAAAGTTGTTATACGTAAACTTATTGCAATTATAATATTGTAAGGCGAAATTGTAATTCTACAATTCACTGTGAACATCAACTCAAGTATGACTGAGAGAAACTCAAGTATACAACTAAAGTACTACTCAACTCAAGCAAGCGGGATCAACTCAAGTATGACTGAGAGAAACTCAAGTATACAACTAAAGTACTACTTAACTCAAGCAAACGGGATCAACTCAAGTATGACTGAGAGAAACTCAAGTATACAACTAAAGTACTACTTAACTCAAGCAAACGGGATCAACTCAAGTATGACTGAGAGAAACTCAAGTATACAACTAAAGTACTACTTAACTCAAGCAAACGGGATCAACTCAAGTATGACTGAGAGAAACTCAAGTATACAACTAAAGTACTACTTAACTCAAGCAAACGGGATCAACTCAAGTATGACTGAGAGAAACTCAAGTATACAACTAAAGTACTACTTAACTCAAGCAAACGGGATCAACTCAAGTATGACTGAGAGAAACTCAAGTATACAACTAAAGTACTACTTAACTCAAGCAAGCGGGATCAACTCAAGTATGACAGAAAATGACCGTCCGGCCGGTCATAGTTTTATTAGCCTACATTACCATTGCATGTTTATTTAACTGTACATAAAGTGAATAAAATCTTAAAATATCATAAAAAGAATAATATTTAAGAATAAAATTTTATACACAGAACAGCATACCTAAGTGTAGTTTTCTTTATAAAGGAGACTATGTTATCCAAGCATATTGATGATTTTATCCTTAAAAATGTACTTATCCAGATAGATTCATGCTATTCGTGCTTCGTCGTTAATAATTTATGGAGCATCCTGTTATCGCGACCGGTAGAGGGACCATTTGAATTTGTTTATTGCCGGAGAGGACACTTGAAAAACTCCAGTTCAGATTGTCGCTTCATAATTAATTGTGTCAACGCTGAATACAACTTTATACTTGTATCTGTGTACTTACTCGTATAAGTTATATTTGCAACATTACTACCTATTATAGGTATAAACCACGGACTTAGCTATGGCAAAGCACACTGGGCAGCCCGTCTAGCGGCAGTGACCACCGATTATAGATGACCACCGCTTATAAAAGACCACCGCTTATAAAAGACCACCGCTTATAAAAGACCACCGCTTATAGAAGACCACCGCTTATAGAACACCGCCGCTTATAGAAGACCACCGCTTATAGAAGAGCATCGTAAAATAAGAGCATGTATGCTGTTGTGTTTGGGTGAGTGAGTCAGCAATGACAGAGCCCATTACCCTATCACTTTTTAATCTCCTATTCTTAACCCTACTATGGTTGGCAACACACTTACAGCTCCTGTGGCGAAGCTTGTGTTATTAGTGACGGTAGCTCTAGTGGACTGTCAGCCTGTCTGTCGACTTTAACATAAAAAAAGCCTTCTTGATCACACCCGCTTAAATGACTTCATTTGTCGGGCTGTTGCCGCCATTGCATCTTCAGAGCTTTAACCAATCTCAAGGCCAAAACTTAACCTCAACCCCCATGTGGCGACCTCCTTTTAATAACCTATTTGGGAATTTGTGTTTTAGTTGCCGTGTCATTCTTTTAAATGAAGAAGCAGACGTGCATTTTGTTCAATTGTACATATGTGTCATATATATCTTTATAAATATGTAAATAATAATATGGAGTTTATGTAGACATTGATCAACGTAAATTCCCAAATAGGTTATTAAAAGGAGGTCGCCACACCCATATATCTATTTATATCTCTAAATAAACGAGATAATAATAGAAAATTTCAGTTATATCATAACCGGAAGATATAATATTGAAAATCGAACATTAAATAATAAAGTGTGATGCTTGAATGTCCATAACAACGTTAATTAGTAGGGAATTTTGTAATCCCCCCCTCGTCATAATTAATTATTTTGTATACTTCCCTGTCTTTTCCATTTTAATGGAGAGAGATAGTCATTTAAAATTAATGGACGGCCATCTTGTTCCTCGTCAAGACGAGCCGTTAAATAAACGTGGAGTTTGTATTGTTTTCGGCATAAAATATATTACGGAGTTACATTTTAGCTTCAAAAGTCGAGCAAAAACCGCAGATTTTTTTATTGAAAGCTGGAGTTGAAAATATTTTATCTTAGCGGTTATGCATATCGATTTAACTACCCGCTTACTGAGGACCACCTTACAGAAGAATAGCATATTATTAGTTTCGGTGAGGAAATTCCAGAGGAAATGCCATTATAAACCCATCTGTGGCGTTAGGCGACTGTAGCCACCTACCGTCCAGTGGACGTCAGCCTGTCTGACAACCTTTACATAACAAAAAAATATTAATCGAGACTAGTTTATTAGAGAATCTGAAAGTAAACCTTAAAGTTTTATTCTGTTAATGACTATATTTTATAGTATATAGATTAGAAAAAAATATAGTTTTCCCATTCTTTGACAGTCTTAATTTCAAATTCCCATTTGATAAACCTTAATGAGTCATAGCTTTCCAGCCAGTTGATGCTATCAGCATACTTAACTCTTGAGTCATTTGGACCGAAATCTTCGGTATGTATTTAAAAATAAATTTCAGTTTAATTTACTTACTAAAGCAAATAGAATAGGAATAAATGTATTTATTTTAAACCGCCCCCGCCTTCGTACACCTATTTCTAATTCATAGTTTAAATGCGGAATTTCTTTTTATTTGTTATTTATTTTATCTGTCGCGTCCTGAAAAAAATAGACTTGCAGCGAAGCGTAAGCGCCTGTGCGAATGCGATCGGCAAGGATCGGGTCTCTTCGACAGGGCTTGTTAGAATCTGTGAGACGCCTGGGGGCCTAGCCAAGATGTACATTAAAGAAACGCTCCCTAGCGAACTTTACGAAGCGAACAAAACAAAGCCCGGTGATTGGTTGTTGTAACGCCCACATAAAATTTTGACCAATCACAAAGCTTTGTCCCAGTGTAGCGTAGCGTTTACGACTGTAGAAAGCACTGCGTTTGCATCTTGGCTAGGGCCCCTGTACTACACTGGCTGATCGCCAGGGGGCTACATACTCGCCTCAGTGGGAGTGCCATGGTGTGTGACTTTCAGGGACTGACGAATAACGCTTGGCTAAGTTTCTATTGTTGCGACGAGGAGATAGACTGTGATTTAATCGTTTAGAGGCTGTATAATAATATCATTTGTACGTGGGATCCACGATTTGCCCACGAAATTAAGTGATAATAAGAACCCTTTCTTATTTCTGATGTCGCGTTCCAACATATATATATATATATAATATTAACAAACACTAATAATAAGGACTAATGACTTAAATTATAAAGAAGTAACGGCCCGTTCAAGCTTCCACGTTTATTGATCCTTACAACAGTAAAAAACATAAAAATAAGATATAGTAGAGAGACGGACAGCGTTTTTATTTTATACTATGTCCAGATTATTATTAAAGTAATAGGAATTAAATACATTGAAAATCTACTAAGGACATATTAATATTCCATATCATTTCTATATTCGTGAGAATAACAGAACACGTCATTTCTTCTATGTGGCCGACTTTTAATGGTCGTCGGTAAACTATAATAATATATCCCAACGAGATAGATACATTTTGGATTAGTATCTCTCATTTTCCTTTCTTATAGTCATGTCTTTGTACCAACTTTAACATCTTGTAGATGTTGAATATTGCTTTTGTGACATGATCCAATAAGTTCAGCTTGCTTAACGTTATCAGGTAGAACTTCGTCAGCCAAGTCAGGTACTAATAAAGTGAGAAGCCCAGCGAGTATTGAAATGGCTGCTATGAGAAGTGTTGGCAAGCTTTCCATGTATTTGGTCTGTAGAAAAAATAATTTCTGTATTTGTACATCAGTTGTAACTATATAAATATATAAGAAGTACATCATTACTATATATGTACTGTATATAAGTAGATGCAGGGCACGTTGCATTTCGCACTCAATTATGTAGCCGGTCTGGCGGCAGTGAGTAAGCGATGCCATAGCCTATTTTCCTATTCCTTCCTAATCCCTATCCTTAATCCTACTAAGGTCGGCAGCGCATTTGCAACACTTGTTTGTGTTATAGGCGACGGTAGCCACCTACTATCAAGTGTACCTTCAGGCTGTCTGTCGAGCTTAAGATAATAAAACAAAAACATATTTAAAAACTAATCGTACTGGTAAGCTATAACTATAACATATAATAGAACAACTATAAAAGATAAAGATATATAAGATAAATTATAACAGATAATTTTAACATAACATAAATACATATTATTATGTGTTACAATATAGTATAATTATATTTGCTAATGTTTACACTTACAAGTAGAGGTGTCATAGGTGCTATTATAGAACCTATACGTCCAATCGCCGAACACAATGCGTGCATAGAATTCCTGGTGTATGTAGGAAATAATTCTGAAGTGTACATGTATACTGTTGAGAAAGTAAACGTCGACACAAACTTTCCTAATAAATAAAGGCCAGTTGAAATCCACGTGTACTCTGAAAAATCAAATTATAAGAATTGTGTACAATCCAAGGAATAATTCGGATTACAAAAACATAAGTTGAACAGCAGAGGGTATGACAGATTTGAGAAAACCATTGCTTATAATTTGTTTTACTGAGAACTACATGCAGCAAAGAGTAATGCCCC
Organism: Synanthedon andrenaeformis; assembly: GCA_936446665.2. Taxonomy (NCBI): domain Eukaryota; kingdom Metazoa; phylum Arthropoda; class Insecta; order Lepidoptera; family Sesiidae; genus Synanthedon; species Synanthedon andrenaeformis. Next base: position 860,620 of record OW387781.2, on the reverse strand, counting down.
AAATTAGTATGAGGTATATGTTTAAGTATAGTTGATATATTTATCTTCTTACTTTTGGGCACAAAAGGTTGGGCAAGGCAGAGTACACCGGCAACAATAAACGAAGTAAGCAACGGCTTCTTCCGTCTAAATCTTTTCAACATGTACACCATAGCAAAACTTGAAGGTATGTCTGATAACGACATGAGTCCAAAGTTTACGTGCTTATCTCCAACCAGTGTTTCCACGTTAACCATCAGACCAAAACATATGAATGTGCACGAGATCCACCAAACCAAACATACTATGAATCTTCTCACAACAGTCTTTGATCGTAAGGTATCCAATAATGGAGATTTTTGTGACCTCTTCTCTTCACATTGTAAATTTAAAATAAGTTTTTCATCTATATCGACCGAGTTTGTCTTTGCTATTTTAAGCAATATTTTAGTTGCTCTCTCCTTTTTTCCTTTGCTTAGTAACCATCTTACACTTTCATCCATTACGAAGAAGTACAGCAAAAATAAAAGTGACGGTGCATAAATAGCTCGAATGAATTGCCTCCAGTATGGAAGAAAGTAAGCTGACACGGCTAATGTCATGCCACCCATAGCGTAGATTATTGTTAAAAATATTTGTTGTTGTAATCTGTGGTCGCTGTTAACCAATTCAACGCCTGAAAAAAAAATAACATCGTACCCATTTTGTTGTCAAAAATGATGTGCTGACTACAGTCAAAGTTTACTCACTCATAATATAAGCGGGTGAACAATTGTCACCAAAAGTAGCTTCCAATAACTCAAGTAAAACAAAAACTTCATATGAATTGGCGAAGCTTTTTGCAAATCCAAATAAGGCAGCCGCTAAACCTCCTAGGATAATAACTGCTTTCCTTCCAATTCTGTCCAATAAATTAAAAATAATTAGATATTTTCTGTTATTACTGCGGTGGCTACTAACGCCAGACTGTACCTACGCTCTATGGCTGCTAATGTCCACAATTGTTTTACAATAGTAATAAAAGATAATGTACCTACTTGTCAGACAGTTGACCTTGCAGAAACAGGCCCAGCATAAGACCGACACTATGAATTGTTCCCACAAATGTACGTTTCCAGTCTTCACAAGCTAAATGAAACTGGAAAGCAACACATTACACGATAAAGAAACATAACGAATTTTAGTTGTAAAATAAAAAATAAGTCAAGTACTCTGTCTATCTTAACATTTTTTTAAGTAAAGGCAATAAGTCATTTTCAAAACTACTTACTTCAGCAACAAAACTCTTGTTGGAACTATACACCCACTCTGTACAAGGTACAACCGCTGAAGAATTGAAGGAAAATTGAGAACAGTCCGCACCTTTCGTATACTGATATTTATAACAATTTCTGTAGTCGTTCGGTGCGGTGAAGTTGTACCACGGCGGCGCGAAAACTTTTCCCTCGGCTTCGCAGGACTCGATTTCACATCTATAATTTGCAAGGAGTTTGCTTTCAGTTTAACCTTTACTCTATAGATCAACTGTGAACATAAGCTACGTCTACGTAGTCTATATAGCTCTATATAAAGCTATGAAGACCTTCATAATATATGATTATTTTTAAAGTAAATGAGAGTAAATTTCTTTCATATCGACTACTGTATGGACTATAGTTCGTTAGATATAAAGTAAACAGTGTCAATAAATAATTTAAAGAAAATATTATAATAAAAAATTACAGAGCAAATTGTATATCAACTTGTAAAATATATTATAAATTTTCTAACCTGTACGGAATTTCTTCTGCGACAAATATAAAATTAAAACAATGCATTCCATTATTGAAAAAAGCAAAGCCCAGAAGCAATATCATTTTAATTTGATAACGGCCAAATGCACCAAATTTTGACAAAACTTCATCCAAATGTACACTTCCATTATCCATTTTGAGGTTTGTTGCTTTTTCTTCGGAGATCATTTGTCGTTTGTCTTCATACATTTTATTAAATTTTTCATTTTAATTTATAATTTAAAACCTGCAATAAATTTAGAAATATTTTACACCATATGAACACAACTACGTGAAAATTCGATCCACAAATCATGCTTAGTATTTAGTTAAGGTTTATTCTTTAAAAATCTATTTTTTTTAAGGATTTAACAGTATATTCTCGTCTGGACATTCGCGACTAGTGGAACGATCTAGTGGAATAATACAATGAATGATATCCTTTGCTATTACAAGATCTAATGGGATAAGTGAGGCACACACAGCAGTCCCACGACACAAATAGACCCGGGATATTTTTGAAATGAATACGCCCCTTATAACAACTTCTATATAAGTTTTTCTACATATCCTTACCTTGAAGTGAAGAATGTTTAGTTTGCTTGCTTATTGACTAGTAAATTAAAGACGCTGGCTGGTCTGCAGACTTTACATTTGTAAAGATTCTTTAATTTAACACATTTTAGCTTAAATTGAAATGGTATAAAAAGGATCAACCAAATATTAAATCTTTGATCATTTAAAGCAGGGTTCCCCAAACTATTTTGGACAAGTGACCCCTTTTCAACAATGAACTGTTACCTCAGACCCCCATGGTCAAATTACCTACTTTTAAGACCAACCCCCTTATTCATAATGGTCCGCTAACTTAAAGCAGCTATCTATCTTAGTCTATCTTTAGTTTTTTCCTATTGGTACAAAATACCTAGGTACTAAGGTGCCAATTAGAAAACTTTGCACTTGGTTAAGTGAGTGAAGTTGATTTCATTTTCTCGTCAAAATTTAACAAAATAAAAAGACAATCCAATTCAGTAAATATCAAGTTTAATTTATAATTATTACAAATTAATACATAAAGCATCTTAAGTTGGTAGGAAATTATATTTTAAAAACTATTAATTCGCAAAGAGAAAATAAAACATTCAGTGCGATGGATGAACCTGGTGACTATCTACCAATCTAGCTACATCCGGTTCAATATTAGTGAGTTGCAGCCTTAAATCTCCACGTTCGTTGATTTTCAAACGGTTTCTTTGTTTTGTCAAAATGTTTGTTACCACACTGAAGCTTTTTTCAACTAGATATGATGATGGAAAAGCGATAAGGTATTTTTCAGCAATGTTCCACAATGTAGGATACTGTGTTTCAATTTTGCGTTGCAACCAGAACTTCTGATAGCCTTGGTTGAACTTTTGCTTAAGCTCTTCGTCTGTGCTGATGGTAATCAACTCTTCTTGCATTATCACATTGGCTTCTTCTATGGCTGTGGTGTTATACGGATTTATTATCCATTGAGGAATTTGTAAATTTAAAAGATCATCAAACCTCTCCGTAAAATCCTTGTGTAATGCGTCCAAGTGAGTAACATATAATAAAATGTCATCATCTTGAAGCATTTTTGGTAATTTTGACAAATGCGGAAACTGCGAATATTCTTTTCTGCCTAAATTTTGTTTATAAAGAACTAGTTTACCCACGAAGGCCGATATTATTGATTTTGTTTTAATCAAGTTAAGATCATCACCCTGTAGTTGCAAATTAACTTTGTTGAACATTCCAAAGATATCAGTCAAGTAATAAATATCTGTTTTACAATTGTTCAGATTTTCTTTCAAATTCGGATCTTTTTCTTGTAAAAACTCCAACACAGATTCAAAAAGGGCTGAAAATCTTTCTAAGCAAGAGCCTCTTGATAGCCAGCGAACTTCAGTGTGCAGAAGTAACCGAGTAAAGACTTCGTCGTTTTCGTCACATAGTTGAGCAAATAACCGAGAGTTCAAAGAATTGCTTCGAATCTTGTTGATAGCATTTATTACATATTGTAAAGACTTATGCAATCTAGGACTCAGCTTTTTTGCTGCTAAATGCTGCCTGTGAATCACACAGTGAATAACCAGTACATCAGGCAGTTGTCGCTTTAAGTGAGCTATAAAGCCACGATGACGACCAACCATAGACGGTGCACCATCAGTCGCAACAGAAACAATATTCTTCCATGGAATAGCTTTATCAGTAAAAAAATGTTCCACGGCCTGAAAAATCGATTCTCCTCTAGTATCAGTCTCTAAATATGCAGCAAAAATCAGTTCTTGGCACATATTTTCATCTTTGATAAATCGAACATATCCTAACAATAGAGCTTCATTGCCGGGTAATGTAGACTCGTCCAACTGGAGAGAGAATCTGCGGGTCTGTAAGAACTTGCATAAAATGTTTTCCACATCGCGTCCCATCTCATCTATGCGTCTCTGAACGGTGTTGTTGCTCAAAGGTATTCTCTTTAAAATATCATGTGCGGGTTTGTGCAATACATTGTTAAGGACCTCCGCAATGGCTGGTAAGATAAGCTGCTCTCCAATTGTATGGGGTTTCCCCGACTTCGCTATTAGTAAAGATATATTATAGGACGCTCGTAAACCATCATTGTCTCGAATAGATGATGACGCAAACATCGATCCTATGGATGGCCTTTTGTCTAGTTTTTCTTTCAGTGCTTGAAAATATGACAAGGGCTTACTTTTTTTGTTAGCATGTACTCTTGATAAGTGGTCATCCATTTTTGAAGGCTTCATGGCATCGTTACTAAATACTTTTTCACATATGAGACACATCGGGAAGTGTTGATTTGATGGAGATGCAATAAATCCGAACTTCAAGTAGTCCAAACTGTATTGTCTGCATTTTTTTTTCGTGTCCGCCATCATAAAACTTTCAGTAATTCTGCAAACAAAAAAATAAGGAACCTAAATAAAAAACAATAATAAACTGTTAAATTTGCACACTATCTTATTTTTATCACACTCAGTTAATGGATTCTTGTTAAGTATTACTGACTTACTCTTTGATAAACTTTGATACCTATATTGGGAAGTAACTACAGTAGGTAATTAGGTATAGAAACTTCGTATTAGGTAATTAGGTAGAATAAGAACGAAAACCAAAGACTTAAGTGTTAGTAATTTTTACAAATACAATTATACATACCTATTTAAAATATGTTGTATGTTGTGTTTAACACTTTTTCAGTCACTTTACTTCACTTAATTTAGCTTTGTAATAAGTTTGTAATCTCTTGAAATAAATGAGTACTTAGCTATATGAGTTTTTATCGTTCAAGCTCCAACGAATTTCAAAACGCAAATGAACTTTCAACCTAAATGCAAGCTCGTTAAATAGTAAAATATCAGGAACATGTTTGGACTTGATCATGAATTCGTTCGTCTTAATTCGCGTAAAGCCGCTATCACACTATTCAATTTGAACGATTCCAATTTAGGAAATCGGAAGGTGTGATCGCAGTTAGAACAGATTGGATTCAATTAAGAGTTTATCCATTTTCAACTCTATATCTTCGATTTAGAAATCAATTTAGCGTAGTGTGATCACGAGCTCACTACTTAGATTCCTAAATAGGAATCGTTCAAATTGAATAGTGTGATAAGCACTTTATCGTCAAATAGAGAGCAAGTCAAAACGCCGCTGAAAGACGTACGCTCCAACTCAATCTTGCACAAACTTGTCCACATAGACTTGCCGAGTTTTTCATCTTGTACGAACTTGAAACTTTACATTCCTGGAACATTATTTCCTACAAAAATATTAATTATTCTTAGTACACGTAACACAACATAAACAATACAGTAACTACCTACTTACCTATCTTGAAAGTTTTAAATAAGAACTTGTGTTAATATAATAGGGGTCGATTTTTAGACCTCGTCGACCCCCAAAATCACTTTTCGTTTATGTCGACCCCTAGGAAACCGATATCGACCCCAAGGGGTCGATATCGACCACTTTGGGAATCCCTGATTTAAAGGATAGTTTAATATAAAAATACCTGCTCTTGATCGTTCTGATAAATACTACTAAGTCCCAAAATCTAAATTCTAGATTTTCTTGCTTTTTCTTCTTTTAGAATCACTTAGATGTTGGTAGCATCACAACGAAATCTTCATTCGGTTGTTTCCATTTAATCCGGATTTTTTTAACTCTTATTTGAAATCATAGCCTAGAACATTTTTCTCCTCAAGGTATAGCTTTTTTATGGATACTCTTTTTATGGAACTACCAATAAATATACGACTTTTTTTCTGTTTTAAGTCTTATTATTGCTTGTTTTTCTTGCAGATTCAACAGTAATATTGCGTATCACTGAAATATAATTGACAAACAACATGTCAATAGTCTGTTAAAATAGTTCGATAGAAATGGATTACTTAAATTAATTAACTTACTATTGAAGTGCGTTTCACTTCAAGGAGTAACAAAACTATACTTATAAAAAGAAATTGTACTTTTGTTTGTATTGAATAAACTCAAAAACCACTCAACTAATTTTAAAAATCCTTTCACTTTTAGAAACCTACATTATGAGCGAGTAACATAGGGTTTAATTTTATATTTTAAAGTAAAAGTCATTTTCTATTTTCAATCGTAGGACTACTTACAAGAGGATGACATCAAGCGACAATTTACAATTGTAAAAATATTCCCACTACTTGTATCTGTGCATGATATTGGATATAACATTGTATGGAATGCTCAATAACGGTGCTCAATCTTTACACGCTCATTATGACGAACGTACACAAATTAACCTATACAATTGCAGGAACATGTATGAAAGCTTACTGTATACTAATCCATAATTGAAGGCTTTGTTAGTAGAGACGCTACCTAGATTTACCTAATTAGGACTACGGCTTAGGTCCGTGTGCTACACGGATACAGTGTTTGGTGAACATCTATTTTCTTAAATCACTAAGGTAATCTTTTTGACTTGTCTGAAATGCTCAAAGATAATATTTTTTGTGACGTGTCACATAAAAAACATGGCTGTGTCTATGACACAGCAACATGCTAGTCTTTTAAGGGTCATGGCATGATGATAAATAGCTTTCAACCTTCTCGAGAATTAGGCTATCGAATGCATATATATATATTTAATATCCAACCGCAATGTCCAGATATTAGCGCCCTAAAAACTCTTCAGATTTATCATTAAAAAAAAGTTTAAATAAAGAACTAAATTCTCGACTAAATAATTAAATAATGTGTTCGCTGAAGGAGCGTCTCGTGTGTCTCAGAGAAGTTTAACCGCAGAGGCTGAGTACAATCAGAGAATAGAAGTGAAATACAATTGTATTATTACAATTAATTACAGTTTAAACCAATATAACAATAATTATACACATCGTAATTAGTTACATAATATTGTCAATTTATTAATAATTCAATTGGGAAGTTGTGTTTTTTCATGTTAAGGTCGTCAGACAGGATGACGGTTCACTTTATTAAAAAAAGATATAACAATAATTAATATTTTCATCTTAAATATTTCAAAGGCATTTATAAAGTTTATTTCATGTTAGTTGGGTTGTAAAATAATGTTCTCTTTGAATGTGCATTATAAAAAAGTATTAGTGCGCGAATTTTAAGGGTTAAGGAAAACTGATAGGATTGGATTTTCCTCGAATGCCATTCTATGCGATCATTATCGAAATGGCAATAAGGAAATTACTTGGAAAATTCTAACTAGATTTCTAACTACAGTAATTGAGGAAAAACAAACTCGGATGGAAACGATAGTGTGTATTATATATGAAATAGATTTCGCTGTATATTGTAAATTTATCAAAACTATAAATCCCTATCAAGAAGAACATGACGAAACATAAAAAAATATGTAAATATTTAAACATACAAACAAATATAAAATATACGATTAAAAAGGATTTAAAAAAAATCTTAAAAATAATAAATAAAATTATTTATTATGTTAAGGGCGACGACAGACATCTAAAAAAATAACATACATATAAAGGGTCTTCTAAAAATTCTAAAAAATAGATATTAAATTTTAGACTTTTTAGACTAAATAGCTAAATAAATATTTTTTGTAATAGCAGTATTTTAGACTCATAGCAGTTTGCTTAGCTGCTCATAACATAACATAGCAGCTCTTTTAATTTAATTACCTAATTTAATTAATTAATTAAATTTGCTGTACGAGTACACAATACACAAATAAATCAATCATTAATCCCAAAAAACTTCATTAGCAAAATAACGTCGACGAAATAAGCATTATAGTATTAATATCCTTTTGTATGTTATTTCTGTTTTAATATTATTTTAAATTAATGATAGGGCTTGAATGTGAGTTGACACCTTATTATAGAAGTGTATGTACTGTAATGTAGGACACTAACTTTTGCCTGCGACTTCGTCCGCGCCACTTTTTCTTATCCTACCATACTAGGTTAGGCTGAAAATCGTCTGAATTCATCAAAATCGATTGAGCCATTTGGATTCCATACGGAACATAATAAACACATGGATTTTTTTAAACTAGTGGCCCGCTCCCGGCTTTGCCCGGGGTGCTTTTTTGAAATCCAGCCTATAAATTACTTTAAACCGCCATCTGTGAGAACCTTATGGAACTCACAGATAAATAATTGCTGTATTGAATAAGTATCAACAGATGGCGCTATGTTAATAATATTATATAATTTAAAAAATAATAATAAACAAAATGAGATATAAACTATCCTATCTTTTAAGTTGGACCAAATAACAGATACTTATGAAGTTTGATCAAAGTCGGTTCAGTAGTTTCAGAGTTTATCGCGAACATTCATCGTGACACAGATTTTTATATATATAAGATGTATATTATAAAAAATTTTGACAAGCCCGTGAGATGAGTGGTTAAGGTGCTTGTCTTAACGCTTCGTCTCAGGGTTCCCGGATTCGATTCCCGGCAGGGTCAAATTTGGAAATGAACTCCATACTTGGCTCTGGTCTTTTTCTGGAAAGTATAAAGTGGTAGGACACGCTGCGTTTTCGCAGTTTATAATTTGTTATAGCAGTTATTATAATAAATTATTATTTAATAAGTACTTCATCGCGAAAATTCATCGATGTTTATTGTAAATTGGACCAAAAGCGTTTGTTAGTAGTACTTAATTATTACCTATCACGTTTTCACAATACAATTGCTTTGACATAAAATATCACGCAACGAAAATGATGGCAATAAAGTCATTAGCAGTTGAATAAATAATTAACTTCAATTTTTCAAAATGGAAAAATATAAATTAAATTATCTCATTTATCTCTGACTAATTATTTGTACAGTGTGTGTAATTATGTAGGGTTTAGAGAAGGATAATATTTTTGCAAATTTATTTAAAAAAACCTTCCCCATTTAACGCTCTTTCCATTAGTGGAAACCGCATGAAAATCAGTTTAGTAATTTTTGTGATCACCGCGAACAGACAGACAGACGCGGCGGGAACTTTGTTTAACATCTGTAAGGATTAAACTATTTTAAAAATAGTACTTTTCAAGATCCAGGCCAAAGCCAACTTTGAAATTTTCATTTCCAAAGTTGACCCTGCCGGGAATCGAACCCGAGGATGAGTGTTAAGGAATTTCTTGCCGCACTGTTGACCAAGTCGATAAGTAACAAATTCTAGTTACAAAGTAGTGGAACAAGTAATATTTATAGAGGTAAACAAACACATTTCAACTTAGTCGATAGTTCGCAAAGCATCCAGTTAGACTCAGATGCAAATAGATAACTAATATTCGCAATACATCTTCTTTATGTTAACATTTTATCAGTCAATGAACTTTAACTTACATAATATATTATGTATTTGTATAATTAATGAAAAATCATTATCAATATGAATAAACCTTTAATAAGACAGGTGAGTTTGGACGACATTTTTTATATTATTTTAAATAGCACGATTTCCTGGTAAATACAAATAAAAGTGAAAGTGAAAATTATAAATAAGTGAAATTAATACGAGTATAATGAATATGTTGTTAATAAAATTTAATATCAGCTAATGTTAATAAAATATAAATGTTGAACGGTATTAGCGCTAACTCATATTTCCTTTTGTAATGTGCTAATGATTGTTAGATGGCGCTAATGAATTGTTGAAACCACCTATAACGCAAGGTATATCTAGATGTCGCTTTGCATTATGTGAACTCGATATAATTATGTTTTATGTGTTTCACAAATATGTATAGCATTTAATTAAATAATTTGAGGTCAGTCACCAGATGTAAAATTACCGAGTTTTATTTGCGACAGTCCCACCGGTGGTTTTATATCATTATTGCGAGTACACGCGCAATTGTACAATAAAAATAATATGTAATTTAAGGAATAATTGTAAAACTAAAAGTACTTCATACGGTCACTTATTTTAATAATACTTATTTAAGTTCTCGATTAAAATAAATAAAACAAAAAGCTTAAAAATAATATATATGTGATAAATTATTACAGATTAAAATAAAAGACATGCTTAAATTCTTGGAATTTAGGCGGTATTCACCTACAAGTGGTATTTCACCTAAAATGTTCATTATAGTTTTTTGTTAAGTTGTATGTTAAGTGTATATGTGTGAACAAATGTTGGTGGATCTTATGTAAAAAAAAAATATAAAAAAATAATAATTGCACATTCCAATATGAAGTAAACATAAAGTTGTATATTTTGATGAATTTGCTATAATTGATAAGATATAATTTATTTCCAACATTAGAAAGCTCTTTGAGGTCCAATAACAACGACCATCGCAAAAGAGGGTTTCTGTATATCTGTGTATCTGTCAGTAGAATTATAGCTGACAAAGGAATGGACAGATTTTTATACGATTTTATTTTTATTTGAAAAACGATACCCAATTCCTTGGTCAAATAGTCAGCAGATATAGGTTACAGTATACTGACATACTTACAGCAGGTGTTTGGGCTCAATAGAAAATCGGGAGTCTAATTTCTAATAATATTTTGTTATCTTTACTAGTTATTCGTAAGCGGCTCAGCGCAATTAGTAGCTTTATCTACTGGCGGCATCATTGGCTACACGACTGTTATGCTACAGCAATTCAAAGAAGATGATAGTAATATTAAAGTTGACTTGGAAACTGCTAGTTGGATCGGTAAGTACATAAGTATATTTTTTTCCTCTTAGCCATTGATGTTCCTAACAACACTGGCGTTGTTTCATCATCATAATTAATCTTTCTTTGCATGTAATTGCACGGTGTCTCTATTTATCATTGTACTACTTGTATTATAATTTATTTTGTTGAGGATAAATGTAACATCATCTTTATAGTAGCGTTTGTTCCTAGAGATATGTAGTTCCTTGTAGTTACTTCAGTTACTTCCTTGTATAGTTACTAAAAATAAAAATTCCTGCATTTATGATTTTTTTTCCATCGTTTTCTATGTAGCTTGCTGAAACTCATACTAAAGTCAATATCGATATTTATGTTAGGTGGAAGGCAGGTAGGCTAACGGTCCACGTAGGTACTAGGTGGGTGCCGTCGCCTGCTAAGATAAGCAATGCCACAGGTGTTCCAACCTTAGTTTAAAAATATATTGGCAAATGGGTTCTGACGTCTCTTACTTTATCACTGTAACGCAACAACATACGTATTATTTCACGATCTTGTTTAAGGCCAGGCCCTGTGAAACTAAGGGAACTTTAAATAAATGTGCTGAGTCAACCACATATCTGATCAATGTGGAATTTACATATATATATTTTGAGACCTTTATCTGTAGATTATCAAGTCAGAAACATAATTTAGGTGATTTTCATTCGATACATTTTTTGATCGAAATCGGCGCCTTTTCCGGAGAATATTACATTTTTCTACTAAACGGCTTGAGTTATATCGCCAAAAAACTGCTGGTAGCAAGGAAACATTGTTTACCAGTGATTGTCAAAATAAAATAAATTTAGGTTTATTTTTACTCCTATAATTAACGAAAACAATTTTGAGACTTACGTTATTGTTTAGTTCCGAGCTAGTGCATACCAAATCATGCTTCAAATAATGTACGCAATATTCAACCTTACGTAAGCTGTATCTTGCGATATATTAAAAAAAATCCCAGAGAGCCGCCGAGCAACTTGTAACTCTCGGGTGGCGGGACGTGGGCGGAGCGAGCGTAGGAATTTTTTCGTGGGGCCTGCTCTTAAGAGGGTGAGTAGGTAAATTAGTTATCAAAATGTATTTCGATTTCAGCTTCTGTCCACGGGTTGGCTGGAGTACCGAGTGTCATAATGCCTACAATCATGCAACTGAAAGGAAGAAAGTTCGCCTTCATGACCAGCTGCTTTCTCATTATCGCCGGATGGACTATCGCCTGTCTCGGCACGACTGTACATTACATCATATTTGCTGAATGCATCCATGGTCTAGGACTCAAAAGCGCCTTAGTCGTAAGCTTACTTACAATGAATGAAATGGTTCATCCCAATTTTAGAAACATATGCTCATTATTGTATGGTGTCAATCAAATCATAGGCATCACCTGCACTCATGCAATGGGACGATACTTACATTGGAAAATCATTGGTATAATTATGTGTGTGCCCGCAATTTTTGCTTTTATTTCTAGCTGTTTTTGGCCAGAGTCGCCAGTTTGGTTAGCCTATAGACTGAAATTTGAAGAGTGTCAAAAGTCATTTTTCTGGTTAAGAGGGAACAGCGAAGATTCCCAGAAAGAACTAGAGGAACTAATCAGTAGTCAAAAAGGACGTATAATAAAAAATAAATCAAATAAAAGTAAATCACAGACATTAAGAAATGTTTGGTTTCAAGTCACTAGCAAAGATTTTTATTTACCGAGTCTTCATACACTAGTTCTGCTTTCTGCTTTCTACTGGAGCGGCGGAATAGCTTTGCTGATTTACAGTATGGAAATGATAGAACGTGCCACCAGCAATGATAGCGCTGCCTTTATTGGGATATTATCTTTCGATATAGTAACTATAATAGGTTCTTTATTTTCATGGGTCTTCTTAAAATACTTCAAAAACAAATCAGTTTTTATAGCGAGTGGTTTAGGATCAAGTGTTTTTCTATTATGCGCTAGTACAGTTTCCTATCTCCAGACTGTGGGAGTGCTATCTAAAGATTCGTTGTTGTGTTTATATTCTATTCTGGGGTATATGATTGCTGTAAGTTTAGGTATCTTTACTTTGTCGTTTTCAGTATCAGCTGAGTTAATGCCAGTGAAGCACAAAGGCTTAGGTGGCGCTGTGTATGTTATTTTCGTGTGCGTCCTACACACGTCCTCAATTAAAACAATTACTTATTTATTTGCATTTATCGGTTTACATGGGACTTTTGCATTGTACGCTATACTTTTGTTGTTATCTTTGTTGTACATTTGGAGGTTTGTCCCTGAAACAAAGGACAGAACTTTGATGGAAATAGAAAACTATTATTTACAAGGTAAATACATAAGTAGGAGAAATAAAGAATCACTTGTTGCAGCACCTATAGTAGAACCGGAAACTTTTGACGAATATTGACTTTCTTATTGATAAAAATTGAATAGTAAGTTGATCATTAAGGTACTACCTATATTGTACCTTGGTGTGAGCTGACCCTGAAGACTCAAAGTCCATAATAATTAAATTATACTATTATAATAATAAATTACAACAATAAAAATGTACACGCAACATAAGTAAATAAATACATATAACAAAATATAAATTACATTTACCTTACGTATAACATATCAGAAGTAATAATTTACTTATGCATTTTCAATTTTGAGGCGTACAAAGCAGCAGATACTTAAAATAAAGTCAAAAAAATGAATTCGCACACAAATTAAATGAACTCAATAAATATGGAAGGACATTCATGCTTACCAAAATTCGAAATTCCATTTATCCCTACCAGTGGGGATACATTAGTAGGAATAGGTGAAACGGCGAAATCTAGCTACTGCCTATACCGCTACACCACTAGTACCTAACGAATTTTCCTCAGACATTGTTAATTATCTAACTTCAAATTAACTGCCAGCTTATCTTATATTCTTGAACATGAAAAAAAAACATAAAGAAACAACAATAACTTCATAAAACGCTGACATAGTAGCATATTACCTACTGATATTTAGTACCTATAAGAAATGTTATATGTATGTAGATTGTAGGTATGCATTCGAAATATTTTTTTAAATTGCAAATTTTTTAGTATATTATGTTATGAAGGAAAAATATTATCACAAACTTGTAAACATGTCAATTTACTGACATATCACACTAGACGATTCTGAATAATTGTGTCATAGACCCCGCGCATATCAATCGGGTGATTTTCGCATTGACCTGTTACGACACGAGCCTGATACTACCAGAGAGTTTAGTAATAAAATAGTGACTACTATTTTATCACTAGATTACTAGTAGTGATACTAGTCTAATTATTTTATCACTACTAGTACCGGCTGAGTACCGGATGCGATAACAATAAAAATATATATATACGCGTCGCCTTGAGAACCTACTCCGTTTTTTTCGTCGGTTGAAATAGAAACAATTACCAAAGATGTATTAGAACTGAAGCATTTAGTTTCCACTTGAGCGACAGTATCCTGTTGTATGTAAACAATAATGTAGAAGGGAAGTAATGGAGACGTTCTATAACAATATCGATGTGAGTCAGTCGAGAAACTGAGTCGAGAAAAAGAAAAGAAATACTGAGGCGCGATTTCACCATACTCTTAGTATTTGACATCGCTGTTAAGTCGTTAACAGACGTTTACAGTATGCAAGTGACAGCGCTAAATGACTTAACAGCGATGTTAAATACTAACAGAGTATGGTGAAATCGCGCCTTAGATTCTTAAGTAAACATAATCTGCCTATTTTTGTAACATTGAGATATAATTTATTAAAGAACTAAATACAAGTTTTATGATAATCTGTACTTATAAATATTTGTCCTGAATGATTACCAGCATACAGCCAAAGTTACGAGTTTCATCATCATAATCGTCAACATGTGACTCTTCAAGGTTCGCATCCAGTCGCTGGATCGCAGGGCGTCCACGCTGTGTCTTCTAATTCACGAATTAGCTAATGGAAACGTCTACCCTTCAGTTTGGCTTGGCTAGTTATCTCGGTTATGTTATAGTTCTTGACAAATTTTCAGAATTTCCGATATAGGATCAGAAATTCTCAAATTCCACTAGAAAAACTGAGCATACACCGCTCCAAATCTCGTTAAATAACTTTGAAGTTGTGGACCAGTCCTGCCTTGAGAGACTACATTTCGGCACCATACGTCATTACTCACAGCACTGATTATAGACCTTGATCTTCAGACATCCCTGTATGTTTTACCACACTACTGAACTGAAAAATACCAGTAGTCTAAAGTTGTTTCTTATGTTTGGTTATGTTTTATTGGCTCATTGCTGACACATTATGTTAAATTTTCAAAAATATCCAACATAGAGTATAACTACTGTTATTAGTTTGGCCTAGGTTTTCATTTACCCGATCTGGTGACGAGGAGAGCTGTACAAATATTTGTGTTTCGTTAATTAAACCGATATTGCCACCGTCTGCTATTGGAAAAATATTTTAACCAAGGAAACTGGAACTACAATCACTATGAACAATAGAGACGTGTTTTATTCGCGTTGACATTTTTTTAATGGATTTTTAAATGGTATTTTGAATGTTAAATTAAATAGGCTATGTTAGACTTTTCTCGTAATAGTTTAATAAATACCTAACAAATCCTTTTTCATGTGTTTTACCTTAAAAATGTTTTTATCAAATGTTGGCCAAAAACATACTATAGTGTGACATTGTGACTTAAGTATTTCTTTATTTCCGTTCTTGTTTTATACTATTTAAAAAATAAAGGATATCAAGCAATAAAAACCATGAATTTAAAGTGAACATGTGTTAATTTAACAGCTTTACATTAAAAATATATCAAAATCAATTTATGGTTGTCAGAAATAATCAAATTATTTAGTTCAAGGTCGGCCTCTTCATTGGCAGATAGCTGATGTGACAAGGAGTAACTTGGCTACTTTCGTTTTAGAAAAATCCGTACTTAACATTATAAATGCGAAAGTTTATTTGGATGTAAGAAAGTTTGTTTGCATATACGTTGTCTGGGACACCAGAAAAAACATAGGGTGCTTTTCATCCAGAAAAAAAGGACTATTCCCGAGGGATCATCTAAAATTGAGGAAACTAACTCCTGGCTAAGTGTTATAGCAATAACGATGTCAGGCGATATATTGCTTTTTCAACGCGGACGAAGTCGCGGGCACCATCTAGTAAATTATAAAGTTTCCTTACCTTGCGCCTCCTATATGCACGCTTTTTTATAATGATCGGTTGAGATTGTTAGTTACGCTTTCAATAAACAAACAAACAACAAACAATTTTAGCAATTATAATATTGGTTAGTATGTAAATGACGATTTGTTAAGTCCATTTAAAGGAATAAATTCCTCTGTAGTCGATCCATAAACAAGTCAAGCTCTTGGAACCGATTTGTGTTCACGTAGTCAATACATAAACATAAAGGCTCATTTCATACCCTTTATGAAATTCTCGATTTTATGCTGAACATAAATTGAGTGAATATTTATTTATGAGAAACACAATTGCGTCTTGCCAATTTTATTAAATGATTTATTAGTAAAATGAAATAAAATTAAAAGGAATGCACAGACAGACTAATTCTATAGTGTAGTATTCAAGTTTAAACTCGTATTTCATGCATGAAACTTTAATACATATTTATTTATTATGTCTTGAATGTCATGTGAATATGTATATATGTCGTGGCCAGAACATTATTTGATATTAATTAAATTATATTAAATTATAAATGAATCAACAAATGTCAATGAGATCAAAAATAAATAGAACAACTTATATATTACTATAATCAATCAATAAAACAAAAATACCAATGACCAAAAAGGAAAAAAAAAAGTTTTTCAATGATATGGTCAATTTTAGCTGTCCCTTTCATGAAGTGATCAGTTCTATGATCTGGCCACGACACGACATATATTATAGAATCACTCATAATTGAAAACTTATAACTAGCATATCTTTGGTATCATTTTGGTATCTCTTTGGAATATTACTTATATAATTTATTTAAAATAATAAATAAATAATTACCAATACTTGTTAATGGCCAACAAACAACGGCTACTAGGTAAAGATCGTTCAGTGTTTCATTATAAGCAATTAATAAATTAATTCTCATTCGTGAAGACCTGTGACAATTATCTCGTTCGACGCCCTGTCATTAAAACTTGATTGAACAAACAGTTTTTTTTTATAGTCTGGGAAAAATAATTAAGTTTCTCAAATAGTTATCACGATCGGTTTCTTGAGATAAAATCATATTGTTTTGAATTTTTTCTTGTAAAAAATTCAACATGTAGTAAATTTTTTTTAAATTAATTAACAAGTGTTATAATATTGTTTTTAAATGTAAATGTTATCAGACAGTTTGACGGTTCACTTGATGGAAGGTGGCCACAGTCGCCACAGGTTTACTACACGCAAAGGTCGCTCAGTGTTCGAAATTCAACCGTGATTTAATTTTCAAGTACTATAATTATGTCTATGGTAAACATAGAGTCAAACATACGTCAATGTCAAACATAGAGTCAAATGTCTGTAAAATATAACTTATGAACATTAACTTACATAAACTTTAAGTGTACCAAATTTACATAAACTACTATACTAAAGTAATGTAAGAATGTGTTTTTGTTTTATTTAACATAAATTAATTTCAAGGTAGATCTACAAAACTAGTATGTTAAAATATTTAGGTAAAGTTGTGTATAATAACATAATTAAGTAACTTAATTTATCGACAGACTTACAGGGCTGGACATTACCACATTCAGATATTAAACATCTAGAGAGGCAATGCAGTCAGCATGCTGAATGATTTCCTTCTAGACCCAATTCGTCTTGGATGTAATTCATGAGTTATTAAATTCACATTTTTCTATGTATTTTTAACTATGCTAATTATTTGTAAGTTATTCTTGGGAATCGATTTTCATATATAAGCCAGTGGTATGAAAATTTAAGGGAGTAAAATCAAAATTGTCACAAGTTTCAGAGCACACACACACACGCACGCACGCACGCACGCACGCACGCACGCACACACACACTTTTTTGTATATAATTTAAGTCGTTATTTTAAAAAAATCATAATGAAGAAATATAATATATATTATAAATATATAAGTAGAAAAAGTAAAAAAAAATGTAAATTATAATTGTGCCCATCATTATCAAAGAACTAAAATTATAAAAGGTTTTTTTTTGTTTTCGCAAAAAATATATTTTATCATATCCATACATTTGCCTAGAAATATGTTTACGTCTTTTATTTTTATCTTGTCTCGTCATAAATTAAAAAAAATAATCTTAATTAAGTATATGAAATTGAAACAATATTAAAATTAAACCACAACACGAGTCGTGCTGTGACACGAATTGTACAAAAACTTGTCGATAGAGTCACGTAATGGCGTGAGTTCGCCAAAGGTGAATGTTTCGCGAAAAACTTTACCAGCCCTAATATGCCGGAATAGCAGGCAAGTTGCCGGTCCATTTGATGGTGTATTACACTTAGGGAAATTATTTTTCAGGTTTGTCGAATTTTCACATTGAATTCAATGCTTTTTTGGACAACTTATAAATAAAATAAATAAATAAAATAAACTTTCTTGACTGTTCGTTGATTTCTGCTTCGTCAATTTGTTTTAAAACTAATTCAGTCACATGCCGAACAATTTTTTTTTCTTTTACAACATTTCGACCAAACGTTTAATATGTTTATTTCTAATTATTGACAATGTTTGTCCATGAAAAGCAGAACTATGTGATTAACTCTTACGTTTAAGTACCGAATTATAAAACTAAATGACGTTTGACGTTGCAACAACCAATCACCAATCTTTCTTTTAGCGTTCTCTCTTCGTTTCCGAAGTACGCAACGAAGCGTTTGCATCTTGTTCGAATTGAAAAATTATTTTTGTATTGAATAATCCATTTATCGAGGTAGGCTTTAGGCTATATATCATTTTGAACACGGACGAAGTCGCGGGCAACAGCTAGTCATGCATATAACTAGTAGGTGTCCGCAATTTCGATCACGTTGGAAAATGAAAAATGTTTAAGAACAATATAACGCCTTACATATTCATAAGTGTTAATATTTATAATTCTTATCTACACGCCAATATATCTACTGTTTGTATCCCAAATAATAATAAAAAATAAAATAAAATAGATCAGTCTAAATATACCTAGAAGCACGAAGGACACGATATGAAATTTTCATAAAAGACATCTTGTCTTCTCACGAAGTCCGTAGACTTGTAAATAAAACGTATGACGGGGGTAATTTTTTTTAAATATAAATTTGTAGTTTGGAGTGGTGAAGGTGGGTTATTAATATTACATGAGGACGCTGCAGTAGTTGCGATCCAGTAGCGAACGAGTCGGATGGCCAACGTTAGAATAACCAATTTTCAAAATGGCCGCCTCAGGTGCTTCGCGTTTTATTTGATGGTTTTGAGTTTTCTAGCGAACCGGTAATTCGTTTTTAGCTTTATTGATATTGAATGAAATATTTCTAATGAAGCGTTACGGCTTTTACGTTTTTCGATAAATATTTTTATTCTTGTTATATAACTTAGACTTAAAACGTAGGTAATTGTTATTAACCAAGGAACACTTTTTTTAAGCAAAAACCGTGCAACCCTTTTCCCTGATAGAGGAATAAAGCACACGTGCTGTTATTTCACTGTGGTATTTTTAAGGTTAATGTCGCCAGATGTGTTGCCAAATTTATGATCACAAAAAAATATGTCCTGCATCTATTAAAGTGTTTTATTAAATAAATAAACTTTTGCCCACTACTTCGTCACACCCCTACCTATTTCACATTTATTCAATCTTTTTTGCTTATATACTTTGTTTTTTTCTTTTTGTATATTATACCTTGGAATCAGTACTTTTGTCTGGACGAAAGATATCCTATGTTCCTTTCTGTATCCTTGACAATGTTCCATGATGTTCAGTTTTTATAACAAGAAAAAACAAAGAAACTCACGCATTCATAAACCAAGACCAACATATTACTAGGAACTATTCCCAATCTTGGCAATTCTGTATTGCGAACAAACGAAAGCAGAAAGCGGCAGAATCCATTCGTTCAGAACATCAATAACGTGACGCAGCGGTAATGCGAGCGACAGGTAATTTTCTTCACCAATACTCGTTCAAAATAAAAATTATACAAAAATTCTCTGATCGTTTCTCATCAAAGCGGAATGAACGCGGAGGAAATACAAGTCACGATTGAAAACTCCTTTCACTCTGACTCCGATTTGCTCCCGCGGGAGCTATTGGCCACGTCTCTAAACGTTTCAACTGGAACAATAATATGTGTTTTTAAATAATATCCCGACGGAGAGGATAAGCGGTTCTACGGATTGGAATCAATGGGAGTGTTCTGTGAACATCTGCACCCGATGAGATTTGCTGAGGGCATTACAAAGAAGCTAAGTCATGCACGACTTTTTTAGAACTCTCATCCTTAAAATCTTGACTTCACCTACTCTGTTTTCTTTTATATTTATATAATTTATATTAATCGGCAGTATATTACAGTAAACTATGTAGAGAAAAATATTAATTTTCAATTTCAACATTTTCAAGATGGCGTTAAATTGCCTATAAAGTACCAAAAAATAAAAGATTTAAAAAATCACTGGTTTTTTTAGCTAGTATGCCCCATTTGAACGTGTATGTTTTTTTATAAATGTTATTTTATAAATTTAAAACTAGTTCCAAAAATACATTAGACATCTAACTATATAAGATCTTTACGCCCTAGACTCCAGGAGCTTTCATTTCCTTTATTTTCTTCGAGATGTGGCAAAGTTGGTGAAAGTAATTAAATTTTCCATTCCACTGAATTTTACTAACAATTGAAGTCATAACGACCGACTCGTTGAAGTCCACTAATGTGTAAGTAAAGAAACTCTGTACGTATGATAAAATAAAGTCGATGTCAGCTTTTGTCTGTTTCTCTGCTAACTTCTCAACCACCCAACAGAATTTGATACGGTTTAAACTAGTGTAAAGAGCGATAAACGAGAAAGGTTTATGCTTAAAATTTTCACCAAAGCGAAGCCGGTAATGGGTCTGTAGTAATCAACATTTTATAATAATATAGATATGGGTCACGTATTTATAGTTAACTAGTGTTCGCCTATTAGTCGAATTTCGACTATAACAATTTACAAAGATGGAAAAAAACTGTTTTCAATTTTTTTACTGATAAAACACTAAAGCTCTTCAACAGCTATTAAAGAAATCCTTTCACAAAAATTTGAGAAAACAGTACTGAACGGTTTTGTATATACCTTTTTATAATTATATGAAAATATTAACATTTCATTTTAATATGTAAATAATTAGTGTCACTGGTTTTGAAATTTAATTACGGAACCTTATTTTCATGTACACCATACTTATATCAAATAAAGTATGGTGTAAATAAGAAAATAATGTCAGCTTTCAAAAATTGACACTTAATATATACAAAATTTACCTTCTGATAATAATTTGGCCAACCGGAATGTAATAAAGTAATTTTATCTATAATTTACATAATACATGACCTAGTTAACGTGGAAGAAATAATATTATAAAATACTGTACACTCAAAACCGATAAAAACACATTTTATTAATGCACTGACAACCTACGATATAATAGTTCCCGCTACAATAATAAACGCACTTTAAGGAAATTACATCCAAATAGGTAGGTCAGTCATTAACATTTTCGTTGGTATCTCTAAATTCTAACCGTAAAACTAGGTTTATTAGAAACATGAGTCAAATACGAATGATCGTTATTTTAAAAATAATAACCATACATTACGTTTACGTTCGATTCAGTGTGGGACTATAAATGTCATCAGGCGAGGTATACGACACCGCCGGGAGCGCAGTGTCAGCTGCCGGGTTGCGTATGCCTCAAGTTACAAGAGATTTAATATAATATAATAATATTATATTAAATATAATAATTTATATTTATTGTCATAAATGTCCCTGTGGCAGTGATGTCGACAAGCTAGGACATCACGGACTGTCATGCCAAAAAAGTGCAGGCCGCTTCTCGAGACATGCCGCACTTAACGATATCATACGCCGGTCCCTTGCCACCGTCAACGTGCCAAGTCTACTTGAGCCGCCTGGGATCGCAAGAGACGATGGCAAGAGACCGGACGGTATGAGTTTGATTCCATGGAAGATGGGCCGGGTGCTGGTATGGGATGCAACCTGTTCAGACACGCTGGCCCCTTCCCATCTACATGGAACCAACAACAGAGCTGGTGCGGCTTGTGAAGCGGCTGAAAAAGCTAAAGCATGCAAATACAGGGGTCTAGGCTCCGAATATGATTTTGTCCCATTCGGTGTCGAGACCCTTGGTCCGTGGGGTCCTAGCGCTATAAGGCTTTTTAAGGAAATAGTAAAAAGGTTAGTCGACATCACAGGAGACCGAAGAGCTGGCAGCTACCTCGGACAAAGAATTAGTCTAGCTATTCAAAGGGGGAACGCTGCCAGTATCTTCGGAACCTTGCCTAAAGGGACTTCTTTTAATAATATATTTTAATTATTATATTATATTTTTTAAGGTTTTTAGTTTTAGGTTCAATTGATATTAAAATTATTCACTATTGTCATCAAAAAAAAAAAAGATTTTGTCTATTGTCTATATAATAATAACTTTATTTCAGACATTTGTGTCCATAGTTTTTTAAAAATTATAAACTAAATTATGTTACATGTAATACAAAAAATAAAAAGTAAAATAAAAATTTAACACAAACTGATTCTAGTTATCACTTTCTATTAAGGGTGATATGCAATTTAGTTTTGACCCAATATTCAGAGATTATGTAAATTTGTAATAAGTTACACTGTCCAGAGGATTCCACAGACGATTTTCTTATCCCTTACTTATGCCTTATCCTTAATTCTACAATGATCCTTGTGTTATAGGTGACGGTAGCCACGTACCATCAAGTGGACCTGTCGAGCTTAACATAAATAAAATAAGCTATTGCAGAAAATAGTTACAGTAAAGAATTGTGTTTTTAGAATTTTTGGTTTTGTCGAAGGTTTTGTCTTGTCAGGACTTTGATTTGTCAATGTTTTTTTTCTATACTTATCTATAAATATCTTGTCTTTAAACAAAGATGCATAAACAACATAAGAGTAATGGTATAAAACAAAATTTACTCATAAGTTATTTATAATAATTATAATTTATTTTATTACAATGTTAAATTCTAACTTCTTTTTAATTTCACTACAAGTTCTAATGGCTCTTTTATACTATTGGTGTATCGAAAAATTTTTATTACAAAAAACCTTATAGATAGATATTTAAGTTATCATTCTTAATAAAAACACAATATTTAACCTTTATCTAAATTCCATAAGTATATTATCGCTTATCGCTTTTCACTTGTAAAGCAACGGTTTATAGGCACTATCAAAAATTCAGCACCTATTATCCATGAGTACATAATATTAAATTGTCTACATATCATACAGTTACTGTTATCGAAAATTTTTGATGACATTGTCCAGCGGCTCAGAATTTTACAAATTACTGTGGCTGCAATCGCCACGATGCAGATGGGGATGAGCGTTGGCGTGAGATAGTGTGGATTAGTTTTATTAAGGTTATTAACCTCTAAATGGTATGTATCCCTTAAATACTCTGCCCTAAATTTGACAATGAGGTCATTATGCTTAATTAATTTTTTTATTATTTTGCCTAGCCCTATTTTTCCTTTTATGGCCTTTGTCAATATAAAATATGCCTTTTATGGCTTCTTTGGATTTTTTTTTAATTGGAATGATATCAGACAGTCTCACGGTCTACTTGATGAAAGCTGCGACTGCTAAGTAGAAGAGCGGCTATAACTGATAGATAATGACAATACGAAAACTTTGATTTTAGAAGGCATTAATTTACGAGTTAAAAGAGAAAACAAAAACATATTACTATATTTTTAAAGAGAAAGAGACGCTGAAGATTATTCTATATTTGGCTGTAAGCCGATTAAATGTTGTTAAACTTGCTTTTGAAACAAAACACGAGCCCTATCAAATTGTTTGATTGATTGGCTTCGGAGAATTTCATTAAGTAGATGGACTTTACTGATTGCTTAATTTCATTCATATTATTCAGAAGTTTGCAGGAATTTCACACAGCTCCATTGAACTGTGGAACAAAAATAACTTTCGGTTTCAATGCCCTTTTTGGAAATTATTCAATACATTCTTAAAAGAAATTCATTTAAATATTTTTCGATTTTTTCATATATTTTCTTACTACTTATATATTGGAGCAGTCCAAATGACTGCGAACGCAGTAGGACTGAAAGATCCAACTTTGAAATGTTCATTTTCAAAGTTCTTCCGGAAATCGAACTCGGGACCCGTGATATAGAGGACTAAGGTTAACCGTGATATAGGAGCACCTTAACTGCTCGACCAATGGGGCCGTCAAAATGGCCAATGATGAAAAAAATAACGATATTATACTGAAATGTGCAGCCGTTCAAAAAAGCAAACGAGCCAAAGGTCATAACTCGCGCTGTCGCCACCACGCGGCTCTCTATTTTGCATACCTACTGGCGGTAATTGTAATAATTGTATCTAGCTGTAGGCTTGGAGCTTCTGCCGAGGACACAAATTTACATCTCTAATGAACGCCGCCACTCGACGATGTTTTTCGCAGCTACCCATTGTTCTAAGGCTCCATGTACAAATACTCAAGTCAAGAGAGACTTTGCTTTTTATTGCCACTTGTCCGATACAAATCAGACAAATGCTATGTATAATACCATGTAATAAACATTTTTTTAATTACTTTTAACTTATAGCTGTATATTTATTTATTTTAAAATGTAAAAGTTAAAAAAATGGTTTGAATATTCTTGTTTCAATTTGATAAAAAATATGTTCAAAACCATGTTGGTTTTTTTTATAGATGTATTGACGTCTACATCACGTCACAGCCTGTAAACCTGTGTTATAATTGGCTCAAAGAAGGACTGTGGACATTGAATAAATAAATAAATAATATTAAAAGATTTCTTACTCCCAACAAGCACAACAATCTCTTTAAAAATATTTAATTGCAATTGTGTGACATACAGCATAACACAGTTTAGCAAACATAATAACAGGTTAAGTGAAAAAAAAAAAAAAAAAAATTTATCATATCAGGATCGACAGAGCTCTTGTAGCTCCTATGTCGTTTCTTGTGAACAGACAACCGTATCCACTAACTAACGAGTGCGCAGTCAGACTGCCTTTACAGATATCCTATGCGAATTTCATTTATAATCAAGTTTAGATAATAAGCAATGGAGCCAATGTGAAATGAACTTAATTCGCGACCTCCTGCATTGAGGCGCGGCAGCCTCACAACATTTATAGTCACTTAACTTGTGCCACTAACGTAACGCCCACCGCTTATGATGCGTATTTACACAAATTAGTAATTCAAATTTCCCTCTGAAACACTTTCAATAGAAGAGAATCCAGTTGCCACTTCGCATTTTATTTGTAGATGTTTTTCTGTTTAGAATACACAGCACATGCTGAGTTTGAGCCCCATTAGAAGCGATGCAGGGTTCGATGCTATGTTTTCAGGGCACACTGCTAACATTACTAACATTTTTTTTTCCAATTAAAATATTAAAAACGAGTAAAAACTCCGAACTGTGTTTCATTTACTAAAATAATAATTAGTCTCGCCCACGGGACTTGTAAAATCTATGCTTTAGTCTCGAAAACCAAATTCAACGCAAGGAATTTTGAAGCAATGCTTAAAACTGGAATGAATAAGAGAATTTTTTAATTAATTTCAAAAATGTTTTTAATTGAAAGGATCGTAATGTAGCCCGCAAGATGTCGGTGACACTTTCGACTGACCAATATAAAAGTTTATACAAGTCGCTCATTACATTTGAGATTCCGTAGAGCCGCTTCACAATTTTCCAAGAAAAAAATTGTTGCCTCACAATTATTGTATATTATATTTAAATCAAAAATATTGTATTTTCTTAACTGAAATTAAAAATATATATGTTTAAGCCAGTGAAATTTTGTACTAAAGTGTCCTAGGGAAAATTATTATTTACTTATTATTATTAATCAATTATTAATTACTTGAATTTAATTTTGAGAAAAATTATGAAATTATGACTTAGATAACATATATAATTTTTTTGGGCAATGGAAAAGCTATTAGAAACACAATAACTGTTTTATACGTTTTGTCGTATTCTGTTTAGTAAAATACCTTACATAGCTAAACGATATAGCCATGGGTTAGAAAAATTTCTATGAAGAGCTATAAAATTTAAGTAAACAAAGTGCAGTGGTTTTCCTTGAAGGAGCAGTAAACTCGGCGAAGTTAGCTGAAAAGGCATATCGCATGATTAGCGTTCGTGTGTTCGTTGCGATTCCCGCCACGTGGTGATAATCAAGAAAGTTGGCCGCCGATGTCAGCCAAACGTGATGCCCATTCACCCAATATGGCACGTGACGGTGAACATAGAATCAATATTTTATAGACGCGACAATCGATATTTGAAACTATATTTATAAATTATAAATCCCCCAATATTTTATTGAGCCCAACTACGCTATATCTGATGTAAGTTGTTGAGGAGTTGATGCTACAGCATCAAGTCATACAATGTCATGGAAATATCATCGAAGTAATAAGTACACTAAATTTCAAATCAACCGAACCTATAAAAGTTAGTAGCTCTTTGTCAACGAAAAAAAACGAAACAAAATTGCTTCATCTGCTTGGGAATTAAGATGCCAAAGACAGAAATAGAGATAGGTACACAGATACACAGATCAAACATAACACGTCGAGTATACAAGTTTGTTTCTCCTCTAATTACTGCAAAACCACGCAACGAATTTTTATACGGTTTCCACTAATGAAAATAGCGATCAACGACGAATGTTTGCGAATATAATTTATAGAAAAAAATCCGGATCGCTAGTAAGTGGTCCACATAAAGTGTCTCCAACAATGTCTGAGTCCTCAATGATGCTGTTGAATTCGAATATTCGAACTATTGAGGAACACCAAAATAGTATCTTCCTGATAATTCTGTGTGTTTGAAGGACCTTGTTGTTGACACTTTAATATTTAGAAGAATAGCTAAACCCCGACATCAGAATAATATCCAAAGAATATCCTAACATCTAGAAAGAAAATGTAAAAATAAGATAACATGGAATTTGGTTTTTGTAAAAAAAAACTTTAATAAAGTTACGAGTCTACAAACTTGAATGAAATAATCTATGTCTCTTCCGCATTAAGACAATATGGGATGCATATTAACAGGAAATTGACACTCCTCTATATTGATTTATGCCGAAACTAGAAATGAAGATTTTTTGGATTTATAAATTACCTTTAGTAACAGATACTTTGAAAGAAAAACTTTTATAGTGTAGTCTCAGAATTTTTTAAGCAAAAAATTAATTATAAATTCAAGAAACTGTTTCTTGACTTTAATATGAATTCAATATACAATCAGTTTAATCTGCTTAGTTAGTGTTTTAAACTCACTATATGATATTTTTTTATTGAAAATTATTGTAAATTACATTCTTTAGAAAATTTTCGACAAAACTAATAAAATAAAAACTGTACAATATGAATTCAACCCTGTTCAATATGTTTGACTAGTGTCTTAAACTTACTATTTTGTAACTTTTTTATCGATAATAAAATGCTATTTTAAGGAAGATTTTAATTGAATTTTAATTGTAATTTTTTAAAGTTTGGACATCTTCTATAATATAAAAATGAATCCCTAAATGTGTTGCTAAGCGCAAAACTCGAGAAAGGGTGGACCGATAGAGGGATAATCACGGAAGGCTTTTACGTAAAAAAAATGCACCCCGGGCGAAGCCGGGAACAGGCCGCTAGTATATAATAATTGTCGCTTATGCCATGACTACGTCCGCGGCCCTTTTTCTTTAGGTGTTTAATAATCTTTAATGTTCATATATTTCTGTAGGGCGTTGAATTTTTATTTGTATTTTTAGATTATTTCTCGTGTAAAGTACTTTTTTCTAGATGAAAAAAGTATGGTTTTGTGTATCTCTGGCAACCATCGAAAAAATATATATTTGCAAGAAATTCGCTGCTGACAACGTGTACGCAGAATGCTGATTGGTTGAGTAGATCAGGCGTGAAAGCGTTACAAACTTATTATTATAGTTGGGAATGTGCCGGAAGTAGGGCAAAAGTCAAAATTATGTATGTCTAAATTTAAGTCACCTGTAATGCGATCAGATTAGTACAATCCACGGATGTATCTGTGAACTAATGATCCGATTTCCAGCAGGGCTCTAATTACTGTTCGGTAGTTCAGTAGTTATAATTAGCTCTCATTAGACTCACGAATTACGCGAACTCAACACTGACACACAATGACCTGTTAGTTCAAGTAAAATCCCTGATAAAATCGCTGAGCGTTTTTTAACTTTTAAATTTATTTGTTTGAAGTCTGAATGGTAATTGTACTATTTATTTATTTTTAACTAGCTGATGCACGCGACTCTGTAAAATGTATCCTATGTGACTCGCTGATAATGTAGCTTTCTATATGTGAAAGGATTTTTAAAATCGGTTCAGTAGTTTTGAGTTTATTCATTACAAACAAAAATAGATGTACAAAAATTTTGATATTTTCTCTTTATAATATTAGTATCGATAAAAGATTTATAGTAGGTGAAATAAGGAAAAAATATATTAAATTAAGACGGCATTTTAATTTAAAGAGTTGCTTTACTTTTACAATGTTATTAAATTTACAGTTTTATTCACTTAGAGTTTTTTTGTAAACAGAAATCAAACAAAGACAAAAGTCCCTTGAGGGCATATTTTATGTGTATCTATGTAATTTCATTAATTATTTTCTATTTCACGTGAATTTATCATTTAGTTTGGTAAATTTCACTAATACCTAATATTGTAAGTATATCCACATCGTACACCTATGTGTACCTATGTACTATGTACCTATGTACTACATGTAAATACCTATGTACTAGTCCCTATAAATAGGGACTCGTCAAATGAAATAGTAAGTCACTCGCCTAAATAAGCAATTTGCGTTTGCAGATCCCAAACCTGGCAACACCGAATGAACCAACGCTACATCTGTTTGAGCCGAGCCCGAGCTAAATACTCAATTTGCAATCTATCTGACCGACAACGTTTTGACCTAGTACTTTAATCCGACATAAACTAATACACACCTTATTTCCTACACTAAACAGTGACGTCACCGGCGAAGTAAAGTATCGTGTGTTAACTTTAACAAAATTCTTCACGCACACAGACGTACCGCTGATGAGCTGTTTTTTAAATAAAGTCACAGTAATATATTTAATTTATTTATTCATTTAAGATACACAAACAGTAACGTGTTACTTATTTATAATATAACTAGCTGGTGCCCACGACTTCGTCTGCGTTGAAAAATATTAAGTAGCTTATCCTGTGTCCCGTACGTCCAAATGTTTATCTACCAAGTTTCATAAAAATCAGTTAATTCGTTTCAGAGTTATGGAGGAACATGCATACATACATACATGCAGAAAAAAAAATCTAAAAATCGTTAATTTAGTTTCAGTATCATGTATAGAGCCTATAAACACGATTTCTCTGAATAAAGTAACTTACTCCATGAACGACCCTTACAGATTTATTTATTAGTATTGATAATATACAGCGTATTTCGGCTGATACGCGTATCAAATTACAGGCATACAGCATTAGCCGCAAGAACGGTAACAAAAACATATAATAGAATATGCAAGTTCAAGATGCCAGAAGATTGTCAATGTTATTTACATTGGTTATAGTAAAAATAAACGGACAAATGGAAGTATCATTCTCATAAAAAAATACTAAAGATAACATGTCTATAAACACATTATAAAACAAAAAAGTCGCTATCCATTTCTGTCTGTTTCTTATAACTTCTTTTAAAGTACCCAATGGATTTTGATACGCATTTTGATTTTTGATTTGCATACGTGCGATCGCTAAATTACCATAAGTATAATATTGTAATGATAAATTTTGAAATACCTACATGTACATCAAAACATTATTTTTTATCTAAACTAAATATGTCTTAAATAAAATCATCTAGGCATTGCGCTGATTTCTGGACGACATATTTTGTTAGTGTCCACATCTCATAAACCTTCGTTTATGATTGGGGGCTAGCTTAGCAATGATTAGATATGACGAAGAAAAGACCCTGTGTAACATTATCTACGATAATTAGCAAATGTGTTTAGCGTCACTGGCATATTTTAGTTGTAAATGTTGGTCTGTGTGTCCATAAGTGTTATTACTTTTCTCTCGTTACAGTGTGCTACTCTTATACGTGTAATAAAGGCAAGAAGGAGCGGAGTGGGCGAAATCACGGCGTTTGATCTCTGACTGCGGACGTGACATGAATGTAACATGATACGCCACCCTGATAATGTTCGCTGGTCCTTCTCGGGACTGCTCCACCAATCACCATACATTCATATAGGATATTGATTCTTTAACATCCGGTTTAATACTCGGGCTTGCCATTCTTTTTTTATAAATGATTAAAGATTCGTCCAGATTTCGCACGAGTTTTATGAGCAAACACAATGAAAATTTAACCAGAGCAAGCCAAAATAAAGGGGAAGCCCCAAGCTGCATTTTGCGGTCATAAACTAGCCAATCTGTCGGCTGCCTTATTATCTAACAGCAGACGACAGCAGACGATTTGCGATTGCATGTGCTGCCATACAGAAATGATGCACTTCAATTTTAGTTATTGTCCGTAAGAGACCTTATCGCAAACCATACATTTGTTATGAGTTACTTACCTTATACCAAAAACACGATTTATAGTGTGATATTTCACAAATTGATAGAAAGTTTTCGCCTGTCGCAAGTTGGTCGCAAGTCGTCTGCTGTTAGATAATAACCCTTGAAAACTTCTTCTTGAACCCTTGAAATTCTTAACGGAATACTATGATGAAATATCAACACGTTGCTTTTCTATTCTGTTGCATGTAAGGAATGCTGGAGTTCACTTCCATGGGAGAATGCAACTCTTCTTAATCCTTTTGAGTTCATTCCTAGTTTCATCTCTTTAAGTATTGCTTATGTTATTATAGGTTATGGTTTTTCTCGTGCACTATTAAGCTGGGCTTCGTTCTAATCCTGTGATAATAATTTTCTTGTATTTTAAATATAAATAGATACGTATATAGGTTATTTAACATTTCTTTTATTATATTTTAATTAATATGAAACAAATTTCCACGAACAAGCACCGCGAGACGTATCTAGTCAAAGCGAGCACGTCGTGATTTAAAAATGTAACATTGAAAATTCACATTTCCCTGAAGCCGGGGCACTGGCTGTGTCGGGATGTGAGTGGCGGTATTTCCGGTCGGCGTGACGTCACCGGCCAGATGTAGCAGGCGGCTTCCGGTTACCCGCCCTATGAACGCACGCCTCGGACCTACCCTACACACGCCATCAAATTCAATTTTTACCTCAACAATTTTATAGCGAAAATTCTGAAAGCGATTTCGTTTAATGGCATAAGGCAATGACTGCACACGAAATGCTTTTATACCTATACGAAATGTTGTATAGGAGTAATATGAACGTGGAGGACCGTTGACCTAATATGGACCGCGGGTCGACGCTGGATCCAGGCTGCTTCTGACTGGTGCTATTGAAAAATTAAGGGAAAGTTCTGTGTTTATGAATACAGACCCGAAATACACTGCATAAAAAATATAGATTTATATCAGAAACTGGAAAACTACTAATTACTAAAATGTACTAACAATAATTACAAATGTGTCATTAGTCATATTGTAAATAATTGTAAAATCTTGTGGATGGACGTCCTACGCTGCGGTTGCCGGTACGTGGCTTCCACTTCCGGCACCAGCGGCCGACGGCTCTTCGTACTGTTTCCTGCCCACAGCTACTTCAACCTGCCATCGGGTTACGTCGATAACTTTCGTTCGTCTACGAAACCCCTCATTCCTGATTCGATCTCGCAGAGTAACTCCGAGCATAGCCCTCTTCAAAGCTCGTTGAGGGATTTTGAGCTTTCTTATGAAGCATATAGAGACCACGTTCCAGCGCTATTTGTTATCATTGGTCGAAAACTTTTGTTTTACTACACTGAAGAATTTTGGACGACAAGATGTTTCGGAGCTTCCCGAACGCTGCTTTCAGTAAGTATAATATGAGTATGAGTAAAAATAAAACATTCTTACATATGAAACACAGGTGTGTAAGTATAATTACTGATTACAATATTTTGCCCGCGACTTAGATCGTTTTCCTCGGGATCAGTACTTTTTTAAAAGAAATTGTGAGTCCTTTTTTGTACTCCTGTACTACTTGTACTACTTATTCTGTGACTCCTGTCAACTGGTACGCCAAATTTCATTGTGATAGGTTTAGTAGTTGTGATGTGAAATCGTAACAGAAAACTCACTCTTAAATATTTAATATTAGTTATGTTATTCCTACATACTGCCTTCAGTATATACGAGCAAAAATAAAACAGTCTTGCATATGAAATCATATTAAAATTATTATTCAGGTGCCACCTCCAAGTTTTCTACCGGTCTCAATGTGGATTACTTAAATCTTGAGATTATCTCCACCCGATTTATAACTGAGACACCGTTTTATCCAGGATCAATGGGAAACACCCTTAAAATACGAACTTTCCTGGATAAGAGGTGGCAAATGGCCCTAATATTTTCTCAATTTAAAAATTTGCATAAGAGAGAGGGTGTCAAATTTTGTTTTGTTCTCGGGATATTGCCAAAGTATCGTAGTTTAAATGGACCCATTTCCCTGACGAGTTTTCTATTTTGTTACTCAGTGTGAGGGGGGTTTATTTTATTCACAATAATAAAAGGCCAGGCTTAATTTCAAAATGGAATTATATACCCACAACTAATTTTATTAATTTATTATTCCTTATATATGATTTATGCATGCGTGTACAATGTATAACATATAAGTGTTGCTTATCAAAAGCATTTCTTTGTTGTACCTGAGAAAGTACTCTCTTTAGGATTTCTCTTTCTGGGAAAGTTCTCTTTTTAGAAAATGGCTATTATTACATTATCGGTTATTGACAAAAATATTTTCCCCAACTCCATTAACTATAACTGACCTCATATAAATAAGCAACTGTATGGAACAATACCAAAAAGTTCATAAGCAAACGCACTTTCCAACCGGAACTTAACCCGTTACACCGCTCTTGGCACCCACACTGCGGATCCACGCCAATAGAGCCGCCAGTCACTGTGTTCATTATATATTATCAAAAGTGGGCCTAAGCAATTTTATTACTTTTAATTACTTCAATAGCTGTGTTTAAAGGTCTAATATTTATAATGTTCTCGTATTTGCTCAACACATAGGAACAGAAATGTACCTATTACATAAGTTTCATCATCATCATCATCATCATCATCATCATCATCAGCCTGTGTCTCGCCACTGTTGGATAATTACTTATATAGGCCCACGCCAACACGTACAGTCTACTGACGTTTCCTGTGATGCCCTCCATGTTATCTGTCTACCTAGTCGCCGGGCATTCCACGCTGCGTTTCCTATAATTCTTGGCCTCCATGTGAGAACTCTTCCTCATCGGTTATCCGCTCTGCGACAGATGTGATTCAGTTTTACTAATTCTCTCGGCTATGACCTTGAACTTGTGGAGTAGTACTGCCGTAAGGACCAGGATATGCAGGCAGAGATATCTTTTTTAATGTAAAACATGGCAGGCTGTTGTGGCCGTCCACTTATTGAGAGTTAGCTACAGTAGCTTATGACACAAGCGTTAATAATCCTTTCTCATCTCTAATTGATGCGCTTTTTTATCTCTTATTAGGATAATGGCATCCCTAAGTAATCAGATTGGTGCTATTTCACAGTCATCATTTTTAGAAGTGGTGCTGGTTACTGTCGCCAGACGGGCTGCCACGTCTCATGAATATTTCATTATATCTCTCTATTTATATCCATAATATACTATAACATATTTATAAAGTGTGTGCATTATTGTTTTTATTTTAATAATGCAATTTGCCGTTAAAACAAGGTTTCATAATGATGTTCGCTTCGTCCTCAATTTATAAGAGGGTCTATTACGAACTTTTATCCCAGAGCGATTCCGGTCAGTTTCCAGGGAATATTTAAATTTATACAAAATTATAAAAATATTAATCACAAAAAAAATTGTCACTCTAAAAATATCTCTAACAATGTTTTTGACGAATATAGACTGTATGTACGTGTTTTTTATTATTACTTTGTAAGCCCTAAAGCAAAAAGATTTTATTAAACAAATATTATTTTTATACTTACTCTCAACATAATGATTAATGCACAAATATACCTATATTTTTTTTCTTTTATTTCAAAAACCATTGAAACAAATAGATAAATTACCTATTATTAAGTATAAAATCTTTTATGCTCTCTATAGCATCTTCGAAGAATATAAAAAAATTATTTAAAAAAAAAAAATTTTTTTTTTACCTTTATTGAACTATTTTCATATATATGTAGAACTTTTTGAACATACATTTTGAAACTATTTTCATATATGTAGAACACTTCAAAATCTGTATTTTTAGAACTTTGACGTTGTAGGTAAATGAGCTTAGAACAGCTATATTGAACTTACAGTTCAACATTGAACATTTGCATCGAGAAAGTTCGACCTTCATATTAATTTATATTTTAACTAGCGACTTCGCCCAGAAAAAAAACTTAATTAGTAATTTTGTAAAAAATAATCTAACTGATTGTGAAAAACCTTATCAAAATCCGTTGCGTAGTACTTCAAAACGCAGAAATCTACTTCAATTTATACTATGTAAAGATGCCTAAAATATAATTCACAGAGGTTATAGGTACATACGGTTTATTCCCACTAGTTCAACCTATTTAAAGACTGTAAACTTATTGGAAAATTTAATTAAATGACATTTGAGAGCCGATAATATACCTGCAGAAGTACTACATTACACATGCATTGCCCATCGATGCGCGCAGTCCAATCAGACGCTGGTGGCACGCGCCACAAGCTACGAGTACAACCCCAAAGATTAATATTGCAGAAACATCCCGCAGGTGGCTGTGAAGCCAAATTGAAAATTGCTTACGCCGACACAGTTGCATTTGCCTCTCGCGCTCGCATCAGATGCAACCGTGTCGCACCGAACGTATGTTAATTTATTATTGCTTCGTGTAATAAATTTTTCATTTTCCTTCAAGTATGCATGGGTTATATTTTAACAGTGAAGCCGCCAGTTTTATTCCATATTAAACCATTTTTAATTTAATATGTTTTTTAGTTTTGGAAGTCTTTAATACTGTCTACATTTTTAATTTTTAATATAATAAAATCAAGCGGCCCACGTCCGGCTTCGCACGGATGCATTTTTTCTGCAAATTATACATACAAATATTCCTCGTTTACTTTCCATCTGTGAAAGCCGTATCAAAATCTGTTGTGCTTTAGAAGTAGTTAACGAAGAAACAGAAAGATATGGACACAGACAGTGACTTCAATAATATATATTATTATGTTCAATATGTATATAGGTAGAGCTTATAGTTTTTAATGGATTTAACTCACTAAATGAAGGACATATGTAATATAGGTTTAATTATGTAAATATATTAATTGTACGGTGTCCCGTACATATATTGATAAGTAATGTTAATGATAGAAACAATGATACAATGCTAATGAGTACACGCTTGGTCGCATGTACTGCGGAACGCGGACCGAAGCGGACTAAATGCTATGTTTATTGAACGATGTGCGCGGCCTGCTCCCGCGCAACTGTGTGCGTGCTTTAAGCCCGTACATGCTCCCAGGCGGACAAGATTCAAAAGTCAATCATAATTAAATGTAAAATAACATGATAAAAGATAGAAAAAACTACTGCTAAATACAATTGAAAATGATAGTAAACATAAGCACAAAAAATAAAGTAGGTAAACATCAAATTAAAAATATTTACGCATTGATTTGCTTAATGTCTTTATGATTTAATCACTTCGCGATAAAAAGAATGTAGTAATTTCATCACTCCTTAAACTCATTACGGAATAATAAGGGCGAAGTTCCTTTATTGACGCGCACTTCACTTAAATTGCTATCAATACACATTTCACTATGCTCTGCTTTTACACTTTTCACTGGCGTTGGCACTATATCACTGGTGTTGCCTTGCGCTGTGTAGTGGACCGACGGGCAGGCGAGCGGCGCGGGTCCCACCGCGCGGCGGCGCCTCCACCACCAGGTAAGGGCTGCAGCTCCCGCTACTCCCAACACGACGTAGAATGATACATAATGATGAACGTCGTGGTATGACATCTTATTTGATAATCCCAATTCTTCATCCCTTTTCATGCTCTTTATTTTTTGGTCTATTTGTTCTAATGATTCGCTCTGCGTTTCAAATGTTTTATGGTCCATGTCAATATAAGACGGAATTGTTATATTTATGATGTTATTAATTGAATGGATCTCAGGTAACAAAATGTCTGGTTCGATGTCTAGCCGATTCTGATATTGTTGATGCGAAATTACTGTAAACGTGTCGCCCTTGATGACACAGCCCATTCCGAGCGTAAGTGTGCCAGCCTTGCTGAGTCGTGTCGCTCTTATATCCTGCTGACATATCGTTTTGATTTTACAAGTGTCACAGCAAAAGAATAGGTAAGTGTTCAGAGGGGATAGGGTATTCCACGTATTTTTGCAGCTTGATGTTGTGGTTTTACAATTAGATGAGTTTTCACCTTTGACACATAAATCCTCATCAGCTTGTAGTTGGTATTTTGCTGTTTGAAGATTGCAAATAATGGAAGTGGCGTCATAGTGTAGGCATTGTTGTATGTCGCTTTCCGTCGTTGGTATATATGTGTCCTTTTTCACATTAAATGCTATTATATTAGCTATCGGAACTATCTTGATCATTTTGCTATCCCTTTGCTTAGGTATAGGCCAAATTTTAAATAATTCGTAGGTATCCCTTTCTACTAGTGGTATTTTTATTTCAAATATGAAATAGTCTTCTCTGATACTTGCTTTAACCTTTAATAAACTGTATATTTTTGGTAGGTCTAGTTGTATGTTGTTAAGTGGCAAGCTTAAGTCCTTTGGTAATTGATCTGAAATAATGCTTAGCTCGCTTCGAAGTTGCTCTGGTTTCCATAAATTTATATTAAGTTTACCGTGATATATGTTTGTCACAGTATCCATTAGGCTGTCTTGGATATTTTTAAGTTCTGATAATATGTTGTTGATAATAAAAGAATATAACGTGAAGTCGTTGATTGTGGTGATATCTTCTATTCTTAATTTTAATGATATTGCTGCATTTGATAAATTATTTAAGTGGTTGGTAAATATTTCGTGTTGTTCTTTTATAGTCTTTTCCATTCTTTGCATTACGTTATATTCTGCTTCAATGATTGATGATTGGTTTTTCCATAATTTCAGTAAGTGTTGTTGATTATTTCTAACTAACTCTATGTCCTTTTTGTATTGCTCTGCGAAGTCGTCGTCTAATATCCCGAATAAGCTATGAGCTATATAACCTACCCCATTTATAAGCCCACGGCGTTGTCTTGAGTTACCGTGATATTGCTGACTGAGTAGAATGTTATTATAATGCTCGAGATTGACGTAGCGGTGACGCAATTGTAGTAAAATGATCTCACATTGTGATTTAGCAGCTGATTTGTTACATATTGGTTCAATTCTGCTTAAGTATTGATTGAGTAAGTTTGTAGCATGCCAATACGGAGTCATGTTATAGTAAACAATAAGTTTCCATTCATCTCGTTGCAGGTATAAATTTGTTAATTTGTCGAAATAGAAACCTTGATCTGTTTTTATGGTTGTAACTTGCTGAGTGCAAGTTACTGATGTGATTAGCATGATAAATGATAATAGCAATAGTGATATGAAGTTGCAAGACTTCTTTTTTACCCTTTTTGGTATGGTTGCTGTTTCTTTCTGCTGATTATTTGTTTCAGTAGGTAAAATTGATACTTTTGATACAGGTCTTTTAAAGGTGCCTTTTTTAGTTTTAATGCTGATGACCCTGACGAGTCCGTCAGCACCTGGGTGGGTTGATGTGACGCGACCAAGAGGCCATCTACCTGCTGGTAAGTTGGTATCGTGTACGATTACAATGTCTCCCACTTTTATGTTTTCTTTTACTTGTCTCCACTTACTTCTTGCTGTTAATTGGGACAGATATTCCGTTCTCCATCTATCCCATACATCTTGAAAGATTTTTTGGGTGAGTCGCCACCTAGTACGCTCATCCTTTTCTGTTTCGACGATTGATAATATTGGACCACTGGAGAGGAAATGCGAGGGTGTTAGTGCATTTATATCGTCTCCGTCTTCTGTTAAAGCACAGAGAGGGCGTGAATTAAGGCAGCCTTCAAGTTGAGCTAACAACGTTGTAAACTCCTCAAAGGAGAGTTTTTGTTCGCCGAGCACTCTTTTTAGATGGTATTTGAGACTTTTTACGGCCGCCTCCCACAGTCCTCCTGCGTTGGGCCAACTCGGAGCATTAAAATGCCAGTTGATTTTCATTTCAGTTATGTTATTGTAGAAATTTTCGTCTGTTATTTTTCGAAGATCATGATATTCTTGATTGATAGTTTTGCAGGCCCCTACAAAGTTGGTGCCATTATCGCTGTATATGTGTCGCGGCGCACCTCGGCGGGCTGACATTCGTCGTAAAGATGCTATAAAGGCAGACGAGGTAAGGTCTGATACAAATTCTAAGTGTACCGCCTTTGTCACCATACAGACGAATACGGCCACATATCCTTTACATGTCTTAATTCCTCTTCCTTTGCTTGCTTTATATTCCATATACCCCGTAAAGTCTACCCCTGTATGATAAAAAGGTCTGCTTTGATTAATGCGTGCTTCTGGTAAATCGGCCATTAATTGTTCGTGTTTTACTGGATCGTGCCTTCTACATGTGACACATCTTCTAAGGTGTTTTTTAACGCATCTGTTACCTCCCATAATCCAATATGTTTGTCGTAACCAGTTTAGCGTTAACCGAGTTCCCCCATGAAACGTATTTAAATGGCCATAGTCAATGATGAGGTTAGTTAAATGATGATTACTGGGAATGATAAGTGGATGCTTCATATTTTCTTCTATGTTTGAGTGCTTAAGTCGACCTCCTACTCTTAGCATGGCATCCTTGTCTAAAAACGGATTAAGACAAAGTAATCTGCTTTTATTATTCACTCTTTGATTATTTTTTAAGGCTGTAATTTCCTCTAAAAACTCTGTTGATTGAACATGCTTGATCAAAATATTTCTTGCTTTTTCTATCTCTTCGATTGTAAGGGTAAGAGGTTTATGTTTACGTGAGCTCATTCTTAGAACCCATGCTAACACACGTGTAAGGCGTGTGTAGTTGCTATGACTCATTATTATGCGATCAATTACATTGTTTTGATAAGGTAATGTCGTCGTTAAGACATTTATTTGTTTTGATTTGCATTCTTCATTTGTAGAAAAGTTTTGTTTCGTATTTCGTTTTTTATGATCGTATGATATTAACCATGAAGGTCCTGTCCACCATCGATGATTTTTAATTAATTGCTCAACACTTGATCCTCTACTCGCAGCATCTGCTGGGTTTTCGTGTGAGGCAACATATTGCCAACACTCTGTTGGTATTATTTCGGTGATCATTCTGACCCGATTCGCGACGAAGGTCTTCCAACGGTTCGGCTCTCCGTTAAGCCAACCCAACACCGCAGTCGAGTCCGACCATCCGAATATTTTGATGCTATATTCTGATAAATTGTTTTTAACTGTTTTCATAAGTTTTGCTAATAATGATGCTGCACACAATTCTAACCTTGGGAGAGAAATGTTCTTATTGATGGGCACTAGCCGTGATTTCCCTGCTATAATAACCACTGAGGAATCCTTCTGATATTCTGACATTTTACAGTATATTACGCAGCCATATGCTTTGTTACTGGCGTCACAAAAACCATGTAACTCTAGAGAGTAACCTTTTTTGGATTGTAACCACCTTGGTATTTTGATAGTATTTATGTATGCTAAGTCTTTACTTGCTGTATCCCATTCTTTTTTGATATCTTCCGGTAAGGCGTCGTCCCATTTTAATTCCAACTGCCATACCTTTTGGAATAGTATTTTTAGTTTAGTAGTTGCTGGAGTAAGCCACCCCAGGGGGTCAAATATTTTTGATATATCTGATAACAGAGATCTCTTTGTATATGCTGATGATAATGATAGGGTGTTGATATTTAGCCTAAAGTTGAAGCTGTCTTCCTTTGGGTTCCAGCTTATTCCCAGGGTTTTAGTAGACTCCTGAGTTGTATGATTAAAATCGAAGATTTCATTATAAGATGTGTTTTCAAGTAGTTCTGTTTTGTTTGATGACCACTTGCGGAGATTAAATCCCCCAAGTTTTAATAGATTGATAAGATCTGACTTCATTTGTTTTGCTGATTCTATACTGTGACTTCCGTGCAACAAATCGTCAGTGTAAAAACAGTTTTCAAGGACATGTGCTGCTTCCTTATACTTATGACCTTCATCCCTGGCCAACCTTTTGAGAGTCATCATGGCGAGAAAGGGCGCTGCTTTCATGCCATAAGTTACCGTTGTTAGCCTGTATTCTTGTAAGGGTGATGCTGAGCTGTTACGCCAAATTATTTTTTGTAAAAATTGATCTGATTCGTGAATACTGATTGCTCTAAACATTTTTTCAATGTCTGCTACATATGCTATCGGATACTGGCGCCAACTGAGTATTAGTGAAAACAAGTCCTTTTGCAAATTAGGACCGCTGTACATTAAGTCATTAAGACTAAACCCTGTGGATGTTTTGTTTGAAGCGTTAAAAACTACTCGGAGTGACGTAGTTGCGGAATCTGCTCGTTGTATTGCATGGTGTGGTAAGTAACAGACGGGCGTTTGTTTGCTAGAACAAGGCATCATATGACCAAGGTCATAGTATTCACTCATAAATGATTTATATTTATGCTCTAATGTTTGATTTTTTGTAAATTTCTTTTCGATTTGGTTAAATTGTGCTAATGCTTTCCTTTTCGACTCCCCTAATTTTTCTTGATAACCTTCTTTCATCGGTAATCGAACCACGTATCGTCCATTTTTAAGACGGGTTGTTTCTGCTTCATATTGTTTTACACATTTATCACTTTCGTCGGATATTTCTGAATTTTCGGATATGTCCTCCACTGACCAAAATTTATGTATGTTTTGTAAGTCTGTTAGAACAACATTGCAATGGTAAGATTTTACGTTACCGCTTAGTATCCACCCTAAGCGGGTTTGCTGTGCTACAGGGTGATTAGATTCTGATTGTATGATACCGCTCATTATGATAGAAGGGTAGACATCTGCTCCCAGTAAGATGTCTACAGGACGACTGTTGTAAAAGTCGTCGTCAGCTAACTTGATATTTGCTATATGAGGCCAGCATGGCTTGCTAAATGAGTGATTGGGTAATCGATTGATAAGGTTGTTTACAATGGTAACATCTGTTGTTAGGGAAAATTCATTATCGGTGGATGATAATGTGATATTAATGATTCCCTTGCACCTATTTTCCTTTGCGCCAACTCCTAGTATTACTCCCTTGCAATGTTTACGTGGCAGTTTTAACAGCTGAGAGGCGTTTTCTGAAATAAGAGAAATTTGTGAGCCTTGATCAATTAGTGCTCTCATGGTATGATATGATCCATATACATCCTGTATATTTAAAAGTGCAGTTGCTAAAAGTACCTCTGTGATATTTTCCTTTGAAATGTGAGTAACATTTTTGCGCTGAGAATGCTCATTTTGCTTTAGCGTGCGATTGTAGGTATTAGTACTGTTCACATAGGAATCATGTAACAGAGTGTTATGCTTTGCGGAACATAATTTGCACACTTTATTGGAAATACAATCCTTTCCATTATGACTATAGAGGCAGTTTTCGCATAAATTATTTTTCGTTGTTAAGCTCTTTCGTTCGTGAGGTTTTGCTTCAAGAAAAATGTTGCAATTGAATATCCCATGTGTCTTATTACAAATTGGACACTTCGGAGTGATTGCGTAATAACCATTTTGCTGATAATTATTATTGAAAAATGGTTTGCTTTTATTTTCACGTGGGTAAGTAGGTGTGTTATATGATATATGGTTTTTGTTCCCACGATAATTGTTCGTTGTTTTTGCTGACAATGTTGGTTGTGTCGGGGCTTGTTTCCGACGAGCTGATTCTAATGCTGTGAATTTTCCTTCAAGATATTTCATGAAATCTGATAATGATGGTAGTTGACGGCGATTTTCTATTGATAAGGATTCTATGTAGTCGTTGTGGGTCTCTTCGTCTAACTTCTGATCCAATATATAGACGATGATAGGGTCCCATGTTGATATATCGACTTGTAAATTTTTGATTGCATTTAAACATTCGTTTACCGTATCATGCATCCTTTTTATTTGTGTTGATGATTGATTTTGTATGTTAGGTAATGATAAGAGGATGCTAAGATGAGAATTGAAGATAAGTTTTTGATTACTGTATCTATGATCTAATAGCTCCCAACAAGCTTGATAATTATTTGAGCTGATGTTTAAATGAGATACTAACTTCTCTGCTTCTCCCCGTAATTTGCTTTTAAGTATTTGCATTTTTTGTGCGTTTGGGACTGATCTGTTGCTGTGAAAGGATTCAACGTATAAATCCTTAAATGATAACCACTGATAATAATTGCCGCTGAAATGCGGTAATTCGATTTGAGGTGTTGATTTTTCACGATGATAACAGGTCCATATTTTGCTGTTGATTGATTTTTTGTTAGAATTATACATTTGTTCATATTTGGTAAATGCTTCATCGTATTCGTTATTGACTTCGTATTGCTCGCTATCGATCTCCCAGTGTAAGGAGTCGATTGTTGACCATCGCGATTGAATGGTTTTTAAGTGGTCTTCTAATTCCCACTTTTCTGATAAGTCTTCAAGATTGACTGATGATATAGTACGTGATAGTGCTTTGAAATTGCTTTTTTGTTTACGATACATCTCCTCCAATTTGCTTGTAGTCGACTTTGACGTCATAATTGAAGGTTGATTAGGATTGATGTGTTGATTTGCTTACTAAAGAATGATTTTACTTGATATGTTTATAAGATGCTGGCTTGATGCTGATGCTGATTCTGGCCTTGCTGCTATGCTAAGACCAAACGGTTGTTGATAAGTAAATGTACACTGTAATCCCAATGTTCACTGGTTCCTCACTATATGAACACAACACTTTGTATTTCACTCGCGAGGTTGTCGAAGGACCATTTTCTGTACGGTGTCCCGTACATATATTGATAAGTAATGTTAATGATAGAAACAATGATACAATGCTAATGAGTACACGCTTGGTCGCATGTACTGCGGAACGCGGACCGAAGCGGACTAAATGCTATGTTTATTGAACGATGTGCGCGGCCTGCTCCCGCGCAACTGTGTGCGTGCTTTAAGCCCGTACATTAATAAAAACTAAATTTCAATAAATAGATCCTATTTTACATTACATTATATTACACCTTTGTTGCCATTTTTTCCTTAACAATTGCTCATAATATTTAAATCGTTTACTTACTCGTAGCTTATGTGTCTATGTACATTTTAACTTATAATCAATTTTAATAAACTTTTAAAAATAACTTTAATACCCCCGTTATTTTTTTATAATCTCGAACAGATATCCGCGTCTTTAGGCAGCGGTGGTTTTATGCCCAACGCTTCAGCTTGTTTGACAGTATCCGGTAATGAGTCGTTGGCAGTCGTATCTGGTACCAAAAAGGTAACCATCATGGCGAATAGGGATAGTCCACTGCATAATATAGACGGTAAACCCGACCAATATTTCATCTGGAAAATGTAGAATTTTTAAATTTAGTCCTTGTAAATAGAGAATTTACACAAGGATTGCTTGTGTGTAAATGAAAATGTACAGTAGTAAAAATTGTACAACCTTAACAATTAACTTTGGATTATTTTTGGAAGATTTTTTTTTATTATTTAAGTACAGTTTTTTTAATCAACACTTCTCTATACATTCTGAAAAGCTATTGATCTGTATGTGAGGATACTTTTCTTTTGTAAAAAAAAGATCAATTTAAATAAAACATATAGTCACGACACAAATATGAATCTGTTAATCATTAGTTAAAAAATATTGTATATTTTATTTGAAGGCTTACCAAGAGAGGTGTTTGCGGTGCAATAATGGATCCTATTCGTCCAATGGATGAACACAAAGCGTGCATGGAGTTCCTGGTGTATGTCGGGAACAGTTCCGAAGTAAACATGTATGTGATGGTGAAAAAAAATGAAGCGAACATTTTCGAACTCATATAGAGTATTGTAGACAGCCATGGGAATTCTGAAAAGTAATAAAATTCATTTGCTAATTGTTAATTTTACAATTGTTATACAACATATATTCGATTAGAACAATAATTTGTTTTGTTTTGTTTAAAACTGTTTTGTTCTATTAAAAGTCGCAACATTAAACTTTATATGCATTTAAAGGATATTTTTATATAGGACTTATAGCATATATTTCTGCTACGGTTAGAGGGAATTATATTATAGCATATAATTCCTAATAATTGCCGAGATTGAATTATTTACTTTAACAGGTTATTATTAATAATTACACCCCACTTCTGGGAATAATAAGTAAAGGCGCTGTGCGTCTCTCTCTGATTATATTCAGGTCGACAGACTGACGGTCCACTTGATGGTAGATGGTTACCATCGCCTATAACACATGCAACGCCACAGTGGGA
This sequence comes from Synanthedon andrenaeformis, assembly GCA_936446665.2. Taxonomy (NCBI): domain Eukaryota; kingdom Metazoa; phylum Arthropoda; class Insecta; order Lepidoptera; family Sesiidae; genus Synanthedon; species Synanthedon andrenaeformis. Next base: position 815,673 of record OW387781.2, on the reverse strand, counting down.
TTTAAAATTAGGAACAAGGTATTAGGAAGGGATAGGGAAATGGGCTCTGACATCCCTTACTCAATCAAGATAGCTTTACACTTATCAAACTAAATTATTTGTCCTTATTATATCGAAGATGGCACTAGACTAGATATTATTGTGAAAATTATAGTTGAGTTGGTAGTTGAGTTATTTGAGTTATTTGTTAAGTATCTCTTAATTATTATGATAATACTGAGTATTGTAATTAAGTAATATAATAGTCCAAAACTACACTTACGATCAGGCATGAAAGGCTGCACTAAGCAGAAAATAGCGACGGCACCGAAAGTATAAATTAAGGGCATCTTTCTGTTAAAATTCATCAAAATATAAGTTATGATGAATGAACCAGGAATGTCGACAATCGATACCAGAGCAAAATTCATGTATTTATCTCCTTGTAAAGATACCGAATTTATTGTCAAGCCATAATTAACAAATGTTGCTGTTATCCACCAAACCAAGCAAACTAGAAATCTCTTTAATATAGGTCTGGAGGCGAATGTGTCTTTTAAAAGAGTTACGAGTTCTACATCAACCTCTTTCTCGTAACTTAGTCTGTTTAGTTCATCTTTTTCAAGTTTCATTTTATTCTTTTCGGCTGCTTTCTCCAGAATTGTAGCAGCGATTTCATTTTTACCTTTCGTCAGCAACCATCTTGGGCTTTCGTCTAAGAAGTAAAGGTAGGTGATGAACAAAATAGCAGGCGTATAGATCAGTCGCAACAGATTTCTCCAGTACGGTACTGCCCATGCAAGCAATGCAAATAATAGTCCGCCAAGTGGATAACCAAATCCGCATAACATGTAGAACGGAGCTCTCTTACGTGTTGACACCATTTCTATAGCTGCAAAACAAAATTATAGCAAACGTTTGTTATATATCCCACGTTGTTTAATAAATATCTTACGTACCTACATACAGTACTTAATTATTTATTAATTTATTTCTTTATTAATATGCGTTTACATTATATGAAAATAGCAATCCACCGCCAGCTTCGCACGGAGTTAAAATTTTCAAGCTAAGAAAAGATTTTTGAGTTACTAAACCTAAACAAGATTTAGTAATTTTGGCTATTCGTTATTAGTCAGTTAGGACAAACGTTTTTATAGCTAAAGATGGAAGATGCAATCCAAATTTGAAACAGGCGAAGCCGCAGGCAACAGTTAGTATCGGAAATTTGTATTTTGTATTGTTTTGTAATTTACTATTTTAGTAGGTAATAATTTAGTTAAGTAGTGCACAGGCAATAATAATAGTATTAAATACCTAGGAAACATATTTAATAAAAAAAACTGCTCACCTACTACAATTAGTCAATTATTACGATTTTTTAATTAGACTATTTTGTTTTTGTTTAATCAGTTCAATAGAAATTAAAGAGAATTTTATAGTACAAAATCCTTTTGCATTCTGAATGTATTTCCAATAGAACCAATAGTGTTGATGTAATCAAAGCAATATCATTATTAGTTTATATTGGTACGTTGTTTGACTGTGGTTAAGTGAGCCACTTACCTAACATGTACATAGGTGAACAGATATCGCCAATAGCCGCCTCCAGAAACTCAAGAGCTATATACATCCAGTACCATATGGAGAAACTTTTAGCCAGTCCTAGTAAACATCCAGACACTCCTGTTATTATCAAGACCATCTTTCTTCCTAACCTGATAAGGGAAATTCACATTATTTTCTTGTAATTAATCTGTAATTCTATATGTTGAAGGCACTTATAGTGTAGCATTTTTTAATGTACATATATAAAATATACCGGTATAATTTTTATCACAATTCAAAATTACCTGTTGTTATTTTTAAGCAAGACATGGACATCATAAAAAATACGTATAGTACTAGATAATCAAAATTATTAATGATATGATAATATGTAATACATCTTGCTATACAAGATAAAAGTAAAAAAATAAGTTTGTTATCTTCTAAACAGAAATATAAGTAATAAATATATATAAGCATATTAAAAACTCGCTATCAAATCTCTGTCTCCGTGGGGTCCCAAAAGGCTATTTACCTCGGTCAGGAAATTAACCTTGCTACTCCACGAGGTAATACGGCTATGTATCTTTTAATATAATATAACTTAAATATCTTCGATAAATGAAGTACCTAAGTCTATCATATAAACCTACTATCTGATGTCCGCGACTTCATCCGCATTGAATAATAAAAATACATCCCTTGAGAAATAATCTCTGTTGTTGTGACGACAGTGGCGCCGCCAAACATTCATATTTTTAGTTTATCCCACGGGAACAGTACTTTTTTCCTGGGTGAAAGGTATCCTATGTCCTTTACTGTATCCCTCACAATGTTTAAGCAAAATTTCATGATAATCGTTTGAGTAGTTAACGGGTGAAAAGGTAACAGACAGAGTTACTTTAACATTTTTAAATATTAAGTATGAAGTAAGCGTATGGATTCCATTTTAACCTTTTAGCTTAGCTTAAGGTTATATGCTAAAAACTATAAAATGTAATAGACTTATTTAGGTACTAACCTATCCGACATCGGACCCACAATGAGTAGACCAAACATGTAACCGAAACTGTGCGCCGTACCGACCAACGTTCTTTTCCATTCCTGACAAGCCAGCTGGAACTGGAAATTGAAAAAGTTTTTAACGGTTTTTATTAAACAACATTTCAAAGTTTATAATTAAAACTTAGTATCTTACTCGTACATCAGTACAAATATTTTTGCAATCAAAAATATTTAAATAATATTTTTTTCACTTTATAAACAGTCTAGTCCTACGGTATTAGTGGCTTTTAAAAATAAACCATGCATCTGCACATAAATAATAGCAATAAACTCACATTCGTCGTGTCTTTTTCCAATAAGTTCGACTATCAGGCGCTTTATTCAATTTTTTTATAGAAGTAAACGACAGGCGTTAATTTGGCAGTTCACTTGATGGTAATTGGCAACTGTCGCCTATAAGCACATAGGATATACATGCCGCTGTCACCTTTGATAAGAATTAAATGAGAGAATAGAGAGATCTGCTCATGTTACGAACACGACATCACACTTGGTGTTCACGCCGGTGTTCAGAAGTGGGATGATTAGTTCGCTTCTACTGGGACAGTTTTACCGTTACTTAAAATTAAATGATTCTTTCAGTAGTATTTCAGAAGTCACTGGACAGGTTTTGTTCCGTGTTTATTTACCAGGCAGCCTCTCTTGGGGCACCTTACTTAATCATCACACCATATGGTATTGAGTTTCTAGGCGTGGGAGTCCCTTCATATATTAGTATCCAAGTCGACAGCCCAATTGCAATATTGAATGCGTTGTTTATGTTAATAGGCACCAGTCGCCAACTATCATCAACTGCACTGTCAGTCTGTCTGTCATGCTTTCAATAAAATATGACCGCAAAACGCACTGCCCTCTGGCTCTACTATGAAATTAATTTTTCTATAAATAGGTAATAGTACCTATTTCATTTTCAATTAGATGTTATTGTGGTTTGTAGTTCTCCAATGAGCAATGTCTTTGTTCTCTGATTGTGTACAAATGTTATGCAATCATCAATTAATTGGCTAATTGTCTAATATTGAACATGTCGCTTCACGCTGTTAATGAACTTGCACCATCAATGTTCAACACTATCCAATTCGATTGCATGCAATGCATTATATTGCATTAAACGCCGTCTTGTTCTTTCGTTTCGAAATGTCTTTATTTCATTTTTTATTGAAATAATGTTATTCATTTACAATATTATTTTATTATCCTTCTATTTAATAAATAAATCAAAATCTCTCGCCGCGTATGTCTGTCTGTATGTTCAATTTCAATCACAAAAACTCAAAAACTATTTGAATTAAATTCATGCAAATTTCACTAATGGAAAGAGCGTTAAACTAGGAAGACTTTTATATAAAATTTTCAGAAAAAAAACCGTGCAAAGCCTGAAGTGGGTTGCTAGTTTTTGTTTTAAAAAATACCTGCTAAGTTGTCCTTCTCGTCAATAACTACCAAACAAAGATACAAAAATAAAGAGAAGCAGTTATTTTTTTACCCTCGACTGAGTGTTTCTAAATTAATTACTTTTTAATATTAGTTCAATACTATATAATTTTTTTCATCACTCATGCATTGAGTATTATATAATATAGCTGGATAAAAATTGAATTTTCAGCCCTATATACAGAGGTATGTATTTTTTCTAACCTTGCCAGAGTTATCAACAATTTGATGACAGCCAACACTTGCATTACTTTGTACCAAGTAATAGGGCTTGAGCTCCGGAGCTCCGGTTTTGGTTTAACTCCGGAGTTTCGAATGATTTCAGCATCGTTTGTAAATCCGGAGTTTTATTTCCAAAACCGGAGTTTCGATTTTCAAAAAAAAAAAATACAGTCTTAATGCGCGGCGCGTCCGTTGCCGGCTCAAGCTCGGCACGTCCGTATTTACCTACCGCGCCACGCACCCTTACTGGACTGCAAAACTAGGTGGTCCAGTTTAGATGACATGATTGGAAGGTTTTTGAAGTTGAAATCTGCTGTATCCAAAGGTTTTCTGGATTTAGATATAGTTTTGCCAGTTACCGAAGAATCAGTACCGAAGACCATACTAAAACAATTACATGAAAGCTTACAACTTGTAAAAATAACTGTCGAATCACTTTGTCAAAGAGACGCAGATCTAATGAAAGCTGACACTGCTCTGAAATTTATGTTTAAATCTTTAGATGAACAGAACAGTGCAATAAGCCAAAATTTGGCAAAAAACCTAAGAAAACGTGTAAAGAATAGACGTTCAAAGCTAGCACCGATATTATCGTACCTATATGATCCAGACTATTACATTGCAGACAATTTTGATCTGGAAACATTCACTAAACCAAGTAGCGAAGAAATATTATCAAATATTGTAATAATTCTGAAAAGATTAGACAAATCTTTAAGGAATCAACAGGATGTATTTGATGGAGTTGAAGGTGATGGACATGACAGTATAGAAATAGAAATCAATAAGGAAAAAAGCGTAAAAGAAAAGATGCAAGAAGCAATTAACAGAAGATTAAAACAAATGCCGAGAAGAAGCACTGTCGATTTGGAGAGTTTAGTCAGAGTTGAAATGGCTGTCTTTGAAAACGGCGGGGATAGAGGACGTTATCTAACCAAATGCTTTAAATATTTAAAAACTATTCCTCCCACAAGCGTGGAAGCGGAGAGGGCTTTTTCAGCGGTTACATATAAATGTAACCGTTTGAGAAGTTCTTTGAAGGACGACAGTCAAAACGCTCTGTGTTTTTTGAAATTTCATTATCAAAATACGAAAGATAATTAATTTTTCAGCTACTTCTCTTGTTTTTTTTTAGTTTAGAATTTTGTCTGTTTCACCTACTCCTACAGTAATTTAAATAAATATAATGAAAGTACCATTGGACTTTTATTTAAACAGAGACCGAAACTCCGAAACTCCGGAACTCCGGAGTTTGATTTCTGAGCATCGAAATCCAACTCCGGAGCTGAAATATCCTCCGATTTTCAAGCCCTACCAAGTAATGCAAGTAACTACATATATGTATACATGTCACAAAGTTGTTAATGATACTATAATTATATGGTCATTCTTCTAATTGTAAGATATTTTTGTTTACTTAGTTGTCGGATGATTCCATTTCATAAGACATTATTGAAACTGCTAGTGAAATAATAAGACACAATTTGATACTATACTCCAAGTGTAATAAAATTAACTTATTTACAAGTGAATAAGTCCTATCCATTACAGGTATTACAATTACAATGATTTTTTTTTAACAATAAAGAGCCAATTACAGGCATAAACTTCTGTTGAGTTGATTAAAAATAATCATAAAATTACTCACTTCTCCCACGAAGCTGTTAGGATTTTCATACACCCACTGCGTACATCTCATTTTACAAGTGATGTTACCGAATTCGTTGTCTATGCATCTAAAATTAAATAAAAATTTGTTTTATAATATAGCACGGTAGACAGGTTGACGGTCCACTCGATCACTCGATGGTCGGTCACTCCAGGGGGCCTAGCCAAGATGTACATTAAAGAAACGCTCCCTAGCGAACTTCACGGAGCGAACAAAATAAAGCCCGGTGATTGGTTGTTGTAACGCCCACATAAAATTTTGACCAATCACAAAGCTTTGTCCCAGTGTAGCGTAGCGTTTACAACTGTAGAAAGCACTGCGTTTGCATCTTGGCTAGGGCCCCAGCTCTTGTAACATTAGTACTGGCAGTAGAGCACACTGAGTTTCGCTGAGTCATAAATTGACCTATTCGCTCCCCTATATCCCTCCCTAATCTCTTATATAGGTCTTATATAACCTTATATACTAAGGTCGGCAGAACCAATGGCGTTGTTTGTGTCAATAGGAAATTACTACCATCTACCACCAAGTGGAAAGTCAACCTGCCTACCCACCCTCAATCCAGGGGATGTATGCTGATAGCATAAAAGATTCCCCATCTTTTCCATTTTTGTCCATTTTTGTCCCTATCTTTTCTCTTGTCCATTTTTTTGGGTCTACATTTCTGTATGTAACCTACAGCAATAATGCAACTCGTCTGGAGTTGCAGAGGCATATAAGAAAAAGTCTATTCGATAGGCCATCATATATTCTAAGATCAATAAATTTCCTTAATTGACAAGTGTATGATTTATTTCATATGCTTATAATTTTCTTTTAAACTTCCTTTCGTTGTCTGTTTAGTCTACTTCTTAACAGAATTCAGATATCCCACTAATTTAAATAAAGACCAAATACACATTCCATTCTTATAAAAACACTAGTGGCCCGCTCCCGGCTTCGCCCGGGGTGCTTTCTTGCAATTCAGCCGATAAATTACTTTAAACCGCCATCTGTGAGAACATTATGGAACTCACAGATAAATAATTGCTGTATTGAATAAGTATCAACAGATGGCGCTGTGTTAATAATATTATATAATTTAAAAAATAATAATAAACAAAATGAGATATAAACTATCCTATCTTTTAAGTTGGACCAAATTACATATAGTTACAAAATTTTATCAAAATCGGTTCAGTAGTTTCAGAGTTTATCGCGAACATATATCGTGACACAAGGGCATGGAGATATGATTCCATGCCCACCTGTACATATTTACTTAACAAAAACAGATGGAATATTATATGTAATATTAGTAATTGTTATTTCTGATGATGAACTAAGAAATTGTAAATAAATAACGGTTAACAATTATTTAATTTTAATTTTATTTAAATTAATTTCTAACTCTTGTGTGCAAACTGTATAGAATCATATTAATTAAATGCCTACCGTGGGAATGTTCGATAGAGTTAAAAATAATTATTCGCATAATAAAACACTAATTTACAAATTATACATGCTATGTATAGTTAAAAGGTCTTATTACACTACAATCACAGTGAAATTATAAGTACATATTATACTAATTTGTTCTTATAGAAGGATCCCAAAACTCTTTTTCCAACACCCACCTACGACACGTTTGGTCTAGTGGCCAGTGAACCTAGCTATTAACCAAACGGTCGCGGGTTCGAATCCCACTAGGGGCAAATGTTTATGTGTTAACATTTACCTTTGTACCTGAGTCATGGATGTTTGTACATATAATAACAATATAATAATATCCATAATAAAAGCATTAAGTTGCTTAGTGAGGAACTAGATGGTGCTGTGTGTAATGTGTGAAGATATTTATTTATATTTAAACCGTTATCCCTTATCCCGTGACGATCGACAGAGTTCAACCCACCCGGTAATCTTATATTTATATATTATGGAACTGTCTTTATATACATTCATATTATGTGACTAACATGTTATCAAAGTGGACCGACGAATAGTCTGCACCCGCTTAAATAAAACTATCTGATGCCCGCGACTCAATTGAAAAATAAATAAATAATAAACATATATTGATAACATATATTGAACATTATAGTTTTGCAAAGCGTTGGATTTTTATTCTTATATGTATAGCTGGCTCCCTAATGGAATGTTTAGTCTATGTTAATTCTGAAATTCTATTCTATTGGTGAAAAATTATTTTTTAATTGAATAAGTTTTGAATATTACCGCCTACATACATACAAACAAAAAAAACAAACAAACAAACAAAATACATACCGACTTTTAACTTCTTCAGCAACAAATATATAGTTTGACGAGTATATAGAATTTGAAAGACATGCAAAAAATAACAACAGAGACGACACTAAATGGTAATTACCAAATACACTAAATCTAGACAGCACATCGTCTAGTTCCACACATTTCTCTTGACTACACTTCACTGTCGACATTTCAAAAAAAAAAAAAAACAATCAACTCGTAATCAAACTTGTTAAACTAAAAACTAATAATTTCACTGTCGATTAATTCTTATTATTCCCATTAAAAAATAAATAAAAAATGAGCAATAATTGTTCTAATTTTAATTTGAAATTAACATGTTTTAATTGTATATTTTAATAGTACTAATCCATAAGAGAGTTGTACGAAGAATGCATGTGAATGCTTGTTTTGTTCTCGCCATAACGTACAATGCCATCGCCGAACCAGTCAGGTGTAACCAATCGTTTCAATGTATAATATAGTATTATTCTTATACAGAACGACACATTTTTAATAACCTACTGTTTATGACCGCTGTAGTCTTTTAGCACTATTTTTAAAATGTTGAGTAAATCTAGAGATTATTTAATTTGAGAGGAAACGTACATTATCAATTTGATACAAGACAAAAATAATATTTTTTTATTAATTGGGAACCATGGTAATTATGAAAATGATAGTTACTGTTAACTCGAGAGATAGGGAATAGAAAATTGGAGTAGAAGGAATGAGTAAAAGCAATATTTACTTATTTATCATAAGGTTCATTATAAGGACTTTGAAATACAATATATTTGTCTACTAATACATTTAATTGATATGTGTTAACTTATAATTACACTGCAGTTTCAAATAAGAATTATACAAAACAAGTAATTGACTGCCTACACTTATTATTAACTAGTTTTTGCCGGCGGCTTCGTCTCTGTTGAATGACTCGTCTCGCGTTGAAGAGAAAAATTGAGAAAATTGTGCTACTTTTTTTAAAAAAAAAGTTGCCGGTAACGACATCGGGTCAACTAGTATTTAATAAAATAAATTAAATAACATGGATGGTTTCATTCAAGTTAAATATAATACACTTACTTAAGCCAAGTTTATTTACACTGGGACTCTATTAGGTAAATACTTCCGTAACCAAGTTTAGTTATACACAATACTTCCTTGACTACATAGTTATACATTCCTTAACTAGGGTCCATAAGTCCACATGCGTTCAAAGATTACTAGTCCTTTAACATAAAAAAAAATCCTTAAGTTTTTTTTATATGGTGACGTTCTACTTGATGGTAGGTGGCTACCGTCGCCTATAACACAATTGAGGATAAAGAATTTGGATGAGATGGGGATTTACTCTTTCGCCGAAACACAACAGCACGGGAACGTGCTTATTTTATGGTGATTTTCTATTAGGGGATGGTTACTGCTGCCAGTCGGACTGCCCATGTGATTGAAACACAGTATGCCCTGCCACTACTTAAATTATTACATTTAAGGAAAATTATCATTATTTTTAACCACACAAGACTAAGATGAGAAGAAAATTTGAACCTAAGTCATAGGCATCATAGCTAAACGTTTTTCCAGCTAGACCTTTGTTGCTTTAAGCCTGGTTTACAAGATGGCAGTGACTGGACCCAGTGACTCGAATTTTCGAACCCAGTTACTGTTATAATGTGGACGGGATCGCCAGTAAGTCATTTAATTTGCATGACAGCTACTGGGCCCGAAAATAGACAGGCAGGCTAGTCAACTGGACTGACTTGAGAGCGCGAAGTCAGCACTGGAACTTGAAACTAGGGTCTATACAAGCCCAGTAGCAAGTCAGCGCTGGACTGACTTGAAACTATACAAGCCCAGTAGCAAGTCAGCGCTGGACTGGGTTACTGTACGTACTGCCTTGTTACTGACCCCGTCTATACCAGGGTTTATACTGAGCTATTCTTTGCACGTGATAGCATATAATATTTATATTTAAAGAAATTAATCATATCAATAAAAAAATATGATATTGAAATTTACCCTTGACCTAATATTTATAAGCGTGTAGGTCATAGAAAGTTGAATTAACAACTCTCAAGAGCGTAGGCATTTGTTGACACGTTAATCTCCTACGTGATTTATTGTTTAAAACAAACCACAATCACTCATGCTGCTAGTCATTGTTGTACAATTTAAAATAATAGTAAACCATATAGGTAGGTAATAGCATATATGTAAAATGCAACATTGTATATATCGACCTAGTAACAAACTACAGTTAGGAGCAATTAAAATTATATCTAAGTATTTTCGGTATACCTATAGTTCGCGCAATCTAGTTAGATCGGTCGGCAAAAGTAGAAGGGGCATGCGCAGTATTCAATTCAGGAGCGTTATTGGTAGACCAGGGGGCCTAGCCAAGATGTACTTTAAAGAAAACGCTCCTTAGCGAACTTTACGAAGCGAACAAAATAAAGCCCGGTGATTGGTTGTTGTAACGCCCACATAAAATTTTGACCAATCACAAAGCTTTGTCCGTAGCGTAGAGCGTAGCGTTTACGACTGTAGAAAGCACTGCGTTTGCATCTTGGCTAGGGCCCCAGTCGCTCTTCCCCTCCCGCACTGCGTTCGCGCGTCTCGTTTCTCTAGAGTACTGTTGCGTACAAGTGTTTTATCGTATTAGTAATAAGTCATAGTGAAAAATAGAACAAATATCACGATGATTTAATGGAAGGAATATCAACACTACCGGATGATTTTTTTTTTATCTATGTTATTTAATATATTTAATATTAACTAAAATTTACTTTTGTTTTTTATTTTTCTGAATATACTAGTAAGATAAGTCACAAGAAAAAAATCTAGTGTTATTATATGTTAAGTTAGTACTAGGTGCAAAAAATACGAAATTAAAAAAATCATTTCCCTCGGCATTTTTGTACGCAATTGTACACATGCGCCGATTGCCTCCACTAGTTTAGCCTGGCGATCTAAATACAACGAGCGAACTATACCTACATTAATATTGCAAAACAATTTTTTTTTATATAAAAAAAAATCCCATTTTATTGGGACGAAAATAATATAATAATATATAATATTATTATATTATTTTCATTTCGTCAATATCTACTAATTTACTACAATCAAAAGGAATTCTTTTGATAAACAAATGAGAAAAAGGCACTTTTTTGTCTAACCTATTTATATAGATAATAATATGATTACTGTGAAAGTATCCTCATTAATAAGTTAACAAGGAGAGTTTCAATTCAGTTATTTCCAGACAAATACCAACCTTAATGTCATACGCACAAGAATGCTATTTGTGCAGTGTTTAAATAACAAAATCATTTTCCATTACACTATTACGCCTATGTAGTATTTAATATTATATGTATTTAATTTTTGTTTTCTATAAATATTGCATTCATTTATTTCTTAATTCTTAGATTACTATTCAATAGGCATACCATTGTCTTTTTAATTTTAATTAATTAATTTTTTCGAGTATATTTTTTGATCAGTTTTATTAAAAAGCAAAAAAATGTTGGCATTTTATTTAAATCATTAACAAAATATTTGCGCATAGTATTTTGACGCAATGGAATAGCCATTGAAAGATGATTTGGTTCACAATAGACGATTAAATATTATAATTTTCTATGTTATGACGTTTCCAGCTGCTACTTATATATCATCAACTGACATGAATGGGTAACGTTTGATTTTTTCTAATTACCAGGTGTGTCGGTAATACCTTTCCGGTTTTTTCGCTAAGGAAAACACGTTACTTACAATGGATAGTTAACATTTATTTATTCAAAGTATAGGCCATTTGATTCTATACATTTTGCCCATCTCTCAGAAAATTTATGAATGCCATTCCAAAAGAACAGTTTCTCCTTTGAGCTAAAGCATTCATCGAGCCATTTTTTAATTTCATCGAAATAAGGCAAAGTCCTGCTCTGCAAACGCGTGCCCCATCGATGCAAAAATACGATAAAACTTCTCATCCAAATGATTTCAACACTTCCTTAACTGATTTTGCTGTATGAGACGGCGCGTTGCTGCTGCAAAATCACCTTATTATGTCTTTGAGCGTATTGTGGACGTTTTTCGATCAATACACTAAATAAAATAAAGAATAAAGGACTAGGACAAGGAGATAGATAACTTTAGTGTGCCTATTGGATAAATAAATACCCCAGTCAACGAAAAATTTTAAAAAATAATTCAAACAACACAAATTAAATGAAAATACAATTTTTAAGTGTAGGCTTTTCACACATTTTGAAGAGATTTAAAACAGAAAAACGGAAATTATTTTTAATTCGCTAAATTTTATTAGTGTCTGTCGATGACACTGCACAGAAAACTATATAGTTTATTAACAGTACTCGTATCAAGCAAAAAAATATTTAATAAAACTACAAATAAAGCTCTGTAATATTTATATCAGATTCATTCGAATACATTCCGAATTTTCCGATACCATTTTCCTTCCCTTAACTACTAAACTTTCTACATGTATGTAAAAGGAAATACGCTGCAAGGAACTAAGTTTGGACGCCATCTTAAACGAAAGTGATAGTAATTCAATTAGGAACAACTTCAGTGAAGTTTTGGTAGTGATATAACGGCCCTCTTTTGTTAGAGGAGCCATAACAGAGTCAACTATAGGTATATGTATATCTGAGGTTGCTGGAAAACAAAAACTAAATTCAAAGTAATATTATTTATCAGTCATTTCTAAAGAGAAATCTATATAAATCTATCGAAACGAGCCCATTCCATGATTAGTCAGGAGGCAGGGTCAACTTTAAAAATAAAATTTTCAAAATCTTCTTTGATCTGAATCTGGAAAGAAATAACAGACACATTATGTTTCCCAGTCTTTTGGGCAGCCCGTTAGGCGGCAGTAACCACACCCTAATAGAAGATCACACCGTTAAATAACTGTTGAGTGAGAATGCCTGAGCTTATCTAATTGTCTCTTCTTAATTAATCCATTAAGAATTAGTATATCATATTTTTTTAAAAAAAACCTCATTTTTAGCAACGAAGTTGTTCATTTATTTTAGTACTATATATAATAGTTTAATGATATTAATAATAATAACAGCAAGTTTGAGAGACTTAGTAGCCGCGTCTTCAACTTGACGACGCAAACTAAGTTAGCGAAGTTTGTATGACAACACATGACTTCGATCGCGTTGATTATCGGACGAATTGTTGGTAGACCAAAGGCGACGAACTATATTGCAAACTATGTAGACATATATTAACACAAGCTGTTTTAGTACTTTCAATCAGAATACTACTGTAATGAAACTTTATCACTTATATAGAACTTCGAATTATTTCATCAGAAAAAAAGCGAAACATGACGCCTCAGTTTACAAAGTTTCCGCGTTAAAAAATGAATAATATAAGGGCTGACATCTTATTGCTGTTATAATATTGACAGGCGTTGGATTTTTATTTTTAGATGAACACTTTTTTCCTGGGTGAAAGTATATGTCCCTATGTTCTATGAAATGAGAAAAAAAAAATGTAATATAAAAGACTTATGCCCGTTTTCACCAACAGACACCTAGAGTTAGGGAACACCTAACTACTACTTAGGCCGACCATTCACGGCAGTCCGCCTTGCAGTTCGGCACTTCATGCAGGATAGTGAATGTGACTGCCGTGAATAGCCGGCTTTATGTGTTCCCTAACTCTAGGTGAGTGTTGGTGAAAACGGGCATTAAAGTCTTAAAGCACATTTAAGCGCGAAACAGAGTTTGTTTTTGCAAAACTAAAAAATATTGTGTACTAGCGGCCTGTTCCCGGCTTCGCCCGGGGTGCAATTTTTATTACGTAAAAACCTTCCCTGATTATCCCTCTATCCATGAGTGAAGACAGAATTAAAATCGGTCCAGCCGTTCTCGAGTTTTGCGCTTAGCAACACATTTAGGATTCATTTTTATATTATAGATAAGAAGATGTGTTATATTAAATAAAAATGTGAGAATTAAGGGAAAGAAACTTGTCATTAGAAATCCTTTTTGGGATTTTGTCCCAAAAAGTTATGATGTATAAAGCAGGTTGAAACAGATAGATCCTTTTGACAAATCTAAGTATTACAAAATATATCCATTTCATAACAAAATCTTATCATCAAATCTCATCACAAAATTCGACTTAAGACTATGCTATCTTATAAAGTAAACGAGAAATAAAATTGCGTTATAATGTTTTGAGTAACGGCTCTATATCAAGTCCAAAAGTTGTGGGGCAGCGTGAAACAGTCTGTCAAATGCCAGAAACTTCGTTCCTTACTTACTTCGGTCGGACGGTGATCGAATTTACAGGAGGTAGCGGATACAAACTAAACCCTATCTAAATATAAAAATTTGCTGGCGTATGTTTTATTATTTTCGCGAGTACAGTAAGAGGCGCAAATGTCTTGCATCGCAAACTGTCTTCGGTTATTTGTATTATAGTAGATAAGTTGAGACAACAAATTTTCCCTAATACCTATTACTGGGTTCCCAAGCTCGTACAGCATGTCGTTATATGTATGATCTAAAAAAATATTAAATGCATCAAGATCACTTGTAGTGCCTAACATAGATAACTTGTTATATTCGAAAAAGGATATCAAGTGTTTTTTTTTTACTTTTAAAATGTTATAATCTATAACTAACATGAACTTTTTAATGTTTTTTTAGCAGCATTGAAGCGTACCTTAATAAAATATTTATATTTATTGATCGTGAAGGTGAATGCCTTATAAATCCTGCTCACATCACATGTGACATTCGTAGCGGTGATGAGTGATTGTCCTTTCCGGTGTACCGTATTCGTTGTTTCCGGTTACGTGATTTAAATTCAGTTTTATTTACCGTGAGCATCGAAGGTTGCATACACTTTATTGTTCCGGAATTTTTAAATACTGGTATTCAAAGAAAACGTTCCGCTGCCATAAATATTTCTGGTGAAAGGGGTAAATGAATGTTCATTTTAAATTGTAGTTGTTTGACTACTTCATAAATGAAGAATACCAGCTTTAATCTACAGATAAATTCAATAATTGAAAAATTAAATAATAATCAACTTTTATAATATAGAGACACTTATTATTAGGAAATATGTCCCGGGTGGCTTTTTATCGAGACAGCGGAGACTGCGGCTAGTTGCTGGGATATGCGTGAGGACAGATTTACTTAGCAAATACTGAAATTGCCGAAGAAATGGATCTATTATTTTTCGTTGTGAGTGAATCAACAAGAGGTTAAGAACTCCAAATTTATTATTGTGTATTGCTACATTGCATTAGTATGAGCACTCTCTCCCTTTTTCGTGACGCAGCTTCCAGATTTAAGTAAAAAAAGATGTGAGACGATCTATATAGAAAAGATTCTTTGCATTCCTCAATTCCGTTACGAAACATAAGAGAAGACGCACTATTTTATCAAGGCGGTCTTTATGTATGGGAGTTTTGCAATTATATAAGTGCTATGGATTCATGCTGTCTTTGTCTTGTCTGCACCTTCATCCTATCGGGATAAAGAGCAAACTTGTATATCTTCTCGTCTTGCCTATCAGCTAGCTTCAATTTTGCCTCAGCCTGCATTAGAGCTTTGATAAAAAATTACAATAATCCTTTATGAAAGGTAGCAGACATATACTTACAGAATGGTCCATATCGCTAGTCGCTTATACCATAAGGCTGTCCCAGTTTACAAAAGCACGTGTAAATAGAATTAGGCAAGTTAATACCGTATGTGCCGCTTCTTGGAGGGCACAATTGAATTACCCACATAATTTATGAGAACCTCCTTAGGGTGTAAGTAGAACTGGTCACGTCCCAAAAGGATAAATATGTCTATTTCATTTTAGATCATAGACAGGCGTTACCGAAATAAAATATTCTGACAGTTCTGCGTACCTATGATATATCCATAATATCTCATTAAAACATTATTCTTTTGACACTCACTCCCTACCGCTATCTAATCGTGTATTTGTACTAGGTGTTTCTGCGGCTTTGTCCGAGTTGAATTAATTTTTTACATCTGAGTATAAAGAAACTTCTCACTAAATAATCATACTAATAACGATGTTAAAAATAAATAAAAAACATATGTCATGCTGACAAAGTTCATAATCGTATAAGTATGTACCTAGTACATCTAAAAAATTATCAAAATATGGTTAGAGCTTAGCTTAACTTAATATATCCCTGTCATTACACCATATCATAGGATATTCGGATTTCTTGCTAACCTTCAGCATAGTGTATGCGCTTCTCCACATCACGCATAACACGTAATGTGTATTAATATATTTATTATACACATGAAATTTAGTATTTAAGTGTAAAATATATGTACGTTGGCTCTACAGTAGCGTGGAAGCCTCAATATTATTATATAATGAAATGAAAGGCGAATAGCCTCCTGCAAAGGACTAATTCTGCATAGTGTTCTTGTACCCTACTATTCTTTTGTTTATTCTGTGATCATACTACTGCTAATGGTTGGTGAAACTTGATAATACATTCTGAATACCGAACATGCAAAAAATGAGTTTGAATATTAAAAATTTATAACAAAAATTGCCGCGAGGCGTACTGAAAAACTATACCCACGTGTGTAACGTATTTTGTTTAGCTAGAGTTTCATGCTGGAAAAACTTTTCACGTTACTGCATACAAATAACGAAACTGTAAAACTTGTGAAAAGCATAAATCGAATATAGCCTTGCATTTTATTTAAAAAAAAAACTAGAACAGCGCGTTCCGGCTTTACCTACCTGGGTGCGATTGGGAGAGTTGGTAACATAATATCTAACTTATATCTAGAATAATGTACCTTTTTTTTTTTTTTTTTCGAGGAGAAATCCTTTTATTGATCCCCTGCCGCTTGCTAGGCGACAGGGGTATGTGGGGGTCGACAGTATACTCCGCGTTGCTCACGTAGCAGACGGAACTGCCCCTACCCACTAAAACTCCCCGGTGTCTCCTTGCCCGTGAGTGGGTATTGGACGGGCTCTGGCTAACCAACTGCTCCGACCCACCCCCCTCGGGCAGCCTAGCCATTGCTGGCTAGGCGACCGCCAACAGGGGGATTGCCCGGAGACACCCGAGCAATCCCCAGACGTAGGGGACCCGTGCAGGCACACACAGCTAGCTACTGTGTGCGCAGGTCCCCTAGGACATTTGAAGACGGGCTGCTGCCCGCCTTCTCCTGCCCGGCCGTCTGCATGATGTTAATGGGGGACTCAATGGACACCGCAATGTCCATTGGCTCCCCCACCGCCAAAGTGGGCGGGACAAGTCCCGCCCGACCGCCAACTAGAGCAGGGGACCAGGGGCCACCCTCCATGGCCTAACTGTTCCCCTGAACTCCAACAAAAATATAAACAACAAAAAACCCCTGGCGACAGAGGCGAGAAGGCAGAGGGAGAGATACCAATCCCGTCCCTGTCGCCAGGAGAACGCCAATGAGGGCGGAACAAGTTCCGCCCTACCACCAACAAGAGCAGGGGACCAGGGGCCACCCTAAGGGCCTCCCTGTTCCCCTGAACCCCGTAAAAACCCTGGCAGCTCAACTGTGTGCTCCGCCACGAGCTCCGCTGAACGGAGCCCGCTCGGAGCACACCGGTGTGGGCCTTCTTGGTCCCCCCGCCAAGAACTGGCGAGGGTAAGCCCCCCCACCACGACAAGGTCATGGCCCACCTAGGGGGGGAGAATAATGTACCTAACAAAAGTGTCACTTCTAACAAACAACCTAAATCTGGTGATAGAAAACAATAATTATTAATTTTATTTGTTTTTATTGTATAAAATAATCTTTATATATACCTACTAGCGATCCGTTCCCGGCTTCGCACGGGTGCAATTTTTTTCTGCAAATCAAACGTAGAAACCTTCCTCGTTTAACGCTCTTCCCATTAATGAAAACAGTATAAAAATCCGTTCGGTAGTTTTTGAGAATCGCAAACATACAGACAGACAGACGCGGCGGGGGGACTTTGTTTTATAATATTAAAAAACGTAAATTTAATAATGTTGTCTGCGTGAGCGAATTGATTTTTGTTTAATTGTTCGTAACTTTGTCTTTTTCCTGTGTATATTAGTTCAACTGAGATAAGAGAACGCAGTTCGGCGAAATATGGGTATATTCTATCTCAAAACTTCGATGATGAATACTAAAGCTGTCTATCAAGCTGAGTGATGATCGTTAGGCAGAAAAGATAAATGTTTCAACTTATTCGTGTACATAGACTTTTCGAGTTTAATGAAAATGATGCTTATGCATTAAGATAGCCTCACTCTACTTCCTTCGAAATAAATATAACAAAACAAATTTTTAAATTTCTAAAAATTTTGACGATGTTCTGAAATTTCAAAAAATCTTATTAAATTATCTGAAAAAGTGAAGAAAGTTTTTATAGAATTTTCTAGAAACTTCTGGAATTTTCTAGAAACTTCTGAAATTTTCGAGAAACTTCTAGAATTTTCGAGAAACTTCTAGAATTTTCTAAAAACTTCTAGAATTTTCTATAAACATCTAGAATTTTCTAGAATGTTAGCGAAAAAAAATCCGTTCCTATTAATATACATAATGAGCGACTCAGCCAAAGAAAAGATATGCCGCAAGGAGAACTCATCGTATTGCATGAACCTTCGTTTCAGTTGTTAACAACAAATGCAATTGTTATGAACGAAAAAAATCTTTTTTTTTATTGTCACAGGGTTAGTAACTCTTTTTCAGTAAAAGAAAAAATATCGCGTTTGAAAAACTCGAATATATTGCATAGATCCCGTTTTTTATTGTTTATAGCGGCCCGCTCCCGGCTTCGTCCGGGGTGTATTTTTTCTAAAATAAACGTAGCCTAAATTACTCCTTATTACATCAGCTACCTGCCAATAAAAGTCCCGTCAAAATCGGTCTAGCTATTTCAGAGATTAGCCGGAACAAACAGACAGACAGACAAAAATTGTAAAAAATGTTATTTTGGTGTATGTACCGCAATTTACATAAACAAAAAGTAGCCTATGTTACTCCTGACGACCCCCTCTTCATGTCTGCAAAGTTTCATCGAAATCGCTTCAGCCGTTTCTGAGATTACCCTGGACAGACAGACAGACAGACAGACAGACAGACAGACAGACAGACAGACAGACAGACAGACAGACAGACAGACAGACAGACAGACAGACAGACAGACAGACAGACAGACAGACAGACAGACAGACAGACAGACAGACAGACAGACAGACAGACAGACAGACAGACAGACAGACAGACAGACAGACAGACAGACAGACAGACAGACAGACAGACAGACAGACAGACAGACAGACAGACAGACAGACAGACAGACAGACAGACAGACAGACAGACAGACAGACAGACAGACAGACAGACAGACAGACAGACAGACAGACAGACAGACAGACAGACAGACAGACAGACAGACAGACAGACAGACAGACAGACAGACAGACAGACAGACAGACAGACAGACAGACAGACAGACAGACAGACAGACAGACAGACAGACAGACAGACAGACAGACAGACAGACAGACAGACAGACAGACAGACAGACAGACAGACAGACAGACAGACAGACAGACAGACAGACAGACAGACAGACAGACAGACAGACAGACAGACAGACAGACAGACAGACAGACAGACAGACAGACAGACAGACAGACAGACAGACAGACAGACAGACAGACAGACAGACAGACAGACAGACAGACAGACAGACAGACAGACAGACAGACAGACAGACAGACAGACAGACAGACAGACAGACAGACAGACAGACAGACAGACAGACAGACAGACAGACAGACAGACAGACAGACAGACAGACAGACAGACAGACAGACAGACAGACAGACAGACAGACAGACAGACAGACAGACAGACAGACAGACAGACAGACAGACAGACAGACAGACAGACAGACAGACAGACAGACAGACAGACAGACAGACAGACAGACAGACAGACAGACAGACAGACAGACAGACAGACAGACAGACAGACAGACAGACAGACAGACAGACAGACAGACAGACAGACAGACAGACAGACAGACAGACAGACAGACAGACAGACAGACAGACAGACAGACAGACAGACAGACAGACAGACAGACAGACAGACAGACAGACAGACAGACAGACAGACAGACAGACAGACAGACAGACAGACAGACAGACAGACAGACAGACAGACAGACAGACAGACAGACAGACAGACAGACAGACAGACAGACAGACAGACAGACAGACAGACAGACAGACAGACAGACAGACAGACAGACAGACAGACAGACAGACAGACAGACAGACAGACAGACAGACAGACAGACAGACAGACAGACAGACAAAAATTCTAAAAAAAGTTATTTACGTTTTAACAGCATGCGAATGACTCAAAGCTTAGTTTGAGGCAGTTTTTCGCAAATCACAGACAGACACTCTGATTTTATTTATATAGATTAATAGAAACGGATTTTTTTTCGCTAACATTCTAGAAAATTCTAGATGTTTATAGAAAATTCTAGAAGTTTTTAGAAAATTCTAGAAGTTTCTCGAAAATTTCAGAAAATTCTAGAAAATTCCAGAAGTTTCTAGGAAATTCTCGCATATATGAAAACTTTCTTCACTTTTTCAGATAATTTAATAAGATTTTTTGAAATTTCAGAACCTGATGGGTTATATTTATATCGAAGGAAGTAGAGTGAGGCTATCTTAATGCATAAGCATCATTCTCATTAAACTCGAAAAGTCTATGTACACGAATGCACCCGGGCGAAGCCGGGAACGAGTCGCTAGTCTAAAATAAACGTAGCCTAAGTTACTCCTTATTACATCAGCTACCTGCCAATAAAAGTCCCGTCAAAATCGGTCCAGCTATTTCAGAGATTAGCCGGAACAAACAGACAGACAGACAAAAATTGTAAAAATATTATTTTGGTGTATGTACCGCAATTTACATAAACAAAAAGTAGCCTATGTTACTCCTGACGACCCCCTCTTCATGTCTGCAAAGTTTCATCGAAATCGCTTCAGCCGTTTCTGAGATTACCCCGGACAGACAGACAGACAGACAAAAATTCTAAAAAAAGTTATTTACGTTTTAACAGCATGCGAATGACTCTCTAAGCTTAGTTTGAGGCAGTTTTTTGCAAATCACAGACAGACACTCCGATTTTATTTATATAGAAGATAGATTTCGTGTCACATGTTTGTCCGCGATGAACTCCCAAACTACTGAACCGATTTTGTTAAAATTTCGTGACTATATGAAATTTGGCCCAACTTAAAAGATAGGATAGTTTATATCTCATTTTGTTTATTATTTTTTTGCAAATTATATAATATTATTAACATAGCGCCATCTGTTGATACCTATTCAATCCAGCAATTATTTATCTGTGAGTTCCAAAAGATTCTTACAGATGGCGATGTAAGGTAATTTTATCAGCTGGATTGAGTAAAAAATTGCACCCGTGCGAAGCCGGGAGCGGGCCACTAGTTTGTTTATATATTACTAGCGATCCGTTCCCGGCTTCGCACGGGTGCAATTTTTTTCTGCAAATTAAACGTAGAAACCTTCCTCGTTTAACGCTCTTCCCATTAATGAAAACAGTATAAAAATCCGTTCGGTAGTTTTTGAGAATCGCAAACATATAGACAGACAGACGCAGCGGGGGGACTTTGTTTTATAATATTAAAAAACGTAAATTTAATAATGTTGTCTTCGTGAGCGAATTGATTTTTGTTTAATTGTGCGTAACTTTGTCTTTTTCCTGTGTATATTAGTTCCACTGAGATAAGAGAACGCAGTTCGGCGAAATATGGGTATATTCTATCTCAAAACTTCGATGATGAATACTAAAGCTGTCTATCAAGCTGAGTGATGATCGTTAGGCAGAAAAGATAAATGTTTCAACTTATTCGTGTACATAGACTTTTCGAGTTTAATGAGAATGATGCTTATGCATTAAGATAGCCTCACTCTACTTCCTTCGAAATAAATATAACAAATCACCCATCAGGTTTAACAAATTTTTAAATTTCTAAAAATTTTGACGATGTTCTGAAATTTCAAAAAATCTTATTAAATTATCTGAAAAAGTGAAGAAAGTTTTCATAGAATTTTCTAGAAACTTCTGGAATTTTCTAGAAACTTCTGAAAATTTTCGAGAAACTTCTAGAATTTTCTAAAAACTTCTAGAATTTTCTAGAATGTTAGCAAAAAAAAATCCGTTCCTATTAATAATACATAATGAGCGACTCAGCCAAAGAAAAGATATGCCGCAAGGAGAACTCATCGTATTGCATGAACCTTCGTTTCAGTTGTTAACAACAAATGCAATTGTTATGAACGAAAAAATTCTTTTTTTTTTATTGTCACAGGGTTAGTAACTTTTTTCAGTAAAAGAAAAAATATCGCGTTTGAAAAAATCGAATATATTGCATAGATCCCGTTTTTTATTGTTTATGACGCTTGGAGAACCCTCTGGAAACTAAAGGAAGGGCGAAGAATGGAAGCAAACAAACAATCTGTGCGAGCAAATTCTAGAACACCTTTTTTAACACGTGTACATAGACTTTTCGAGTTTAATGAGAATGATGCTTATGCATTAAGATAGCCTTACTCTACTTCCTTCGAAATAAATATAATAAATCACCCATCAGGTTTAACAAATTTTTAAATTTCTAAAAATTTTGACGATGTTCTGTAATTTCAAAAAATCTTATTAAATTATCTGAAAAAGTGAAGAAAGTTTTCATATATGCGAGAATTTTCTAGAAACTTCTGAAATTTTCGAGAAACTTCTAGAATTTTCTAAAAACTTCTAGAATTTTCTATAAAATTTACATAAACAAAAAGTAGCCTATGTTACTCCTGACGACCCCCTCTTCATGTCTGCAAAGTTTCATCGAAATCGCTTCAGCCGTTTCTGAGATTACCCCGAACAGACAGACAGACAGACAAACAATTCTAAAAAAAGTTATTTACGTTTTAACAGCATGCGAATGACTCAAAGCTTAGTTTGAGGCAGTTTTTCGCAAATCACAGACAGACACTCTGATTTTATTTATATAGATTAATAGAAACGGATTTTTTTTCGCTAACATTCTAGAAAATTCTAGATGTTTATAGAAAATTCTAGAAGTTTTTAGAAAATTCTAGAAGTTTCTCGAAAATTTCAGAAATTTCTAGAAAATTCCAGAAGTTTCTAGGAAATTCTCGCATATATGAAAACTTTCTTCACTTTTTCAGATAATTTAATAAGATTTTTTGAAATTTCAGAACCTGATGGGTTATATTTATTTCGAAGGAAGTAGAGTGAGGCTATCTTAATGCATAAGCATCATTCTCATTAAACTCGAAAAGTCTATGTACACGAATGCACCCGGGCGAAGCCGGGAACGAGTCGCTAGTCTAAAATAAACGTAGCCTAAGTTACTCCTTATTACATCAGCTACCTGCCAATAAAAGTCCCGTCAAAATCGGTCCAGCTATTTCAGAGATTAGCCGGAACAAACAGACAGACAGACAAAAATTGTAAAAATATTATTTTGGTGTATGTACCGCAATTTACATAAACAAAAAGTAGCCTATGTTACTCCTGACGACCCCCTCTTCATGTCTGCAAAGTTTCATCGAAATCGCTTCAGCCGTTTCTGAGATTACCCCGGACAGACAGACAGACAGACAGACAGACAGACAGACAGACAGACAGACAGACAGACAGACAGACAGACAGACAGACAGACAGACAGACAGACAGACAGACAGACAGACAGACAGACAGACAGACAGACAGACAGACAGACAGACAGACAGACAAAAATTCTAAAAAAAGTTATTTACGTTTTAACAGCATGCGAATGACTCTCTAAGCTTAGTTTGAGGCAGTTTTTCGCAAATCACAGACAGACACTCCGATTTTATTTATATAGATAGATTAACAGCATGCGAATGACTCTCTAAGCTTAGTTTGAGGCAGTTTTTCGCAAATCACAGACAGACACTCTGATTTTATTTATATAGATTAGTATCGTATTCTATTGCCGCGTAGAATGTTACAAGATATATTATTAACTTTTAATACGTGTCTACTATTATATATTTAGAAGTTAAATTTTAATTATGGTCTCAAATTTATCACAAATATGCGCGTTTCAGACCTTCGATTAATTTTAATAATTCGACACGCAAAAGGGAAAATATGCAAAACTCTCGGAATACTTCCAACAACTTCAACATCAAATCGTTCGGATTCTTTGGCGAACAATGTTCCAAAGGATTATTGTCTAATTAAAATTTTGAGGTAATAATTTTTGACAGAGGAATTATTGGAAGAATTTTTTAATAAAGGGCAGATTGTGTGGGAAGAGGTACGCCGGTAGTGACTGTCTTAATATTCCTGTCTTATTATATTTTTCCGGCACATTTTTAATATAATTCTTTGGGGCAAATTTCAGGATGATATTTTGCTTTTGTCAAAAAATTCACAAATTAAACAAGACAACCCTAATGTTGGTAGAGGAGCAGTCCCAAACGATCACGCTTACGTAACCGGAAGAGTAAATTTTTGTTAAACTTACTGTAAACTTTATTAACTTCAAAACCGTTAACCGTTAGCTGAACTATTTGTAATAGAATAACTTTACAGAAATTTGAAAAAAGATATCTATTTTTCACTTGATAAATGGCTACATTCGCGCTACCAAATTTCTACTCTTATAGAGGTCAAAAAAGGTATACAAGAAAAACACTGACATAGAATGTGTCAATGTTTCACCATTTTTTATTCAGTGTTATAGAAATTCTCGCATTTCTATAACACTCGTGGCCGTAGGATAAAATTTTAACATCTGCAGCAGCAACCGAAAAAAATCACTTAATATTTTGATAACATACAAAATTCGGGTACAAAATATAACGTCTCCGTAAATAAAGAGAACCAATTTGATATGGAATCTTTTTTTACGAGTTAATTTATTCCACATCGAATGTTTACGCTACAAAAGGGGCCTGAACGAAGCCAGGTGCGACCGCATTGTATCCGCAGTGTTGAATTGCAAATTTTCATTTTTCCATATGTATGTAAAAATATGGTAAAAATGCATACACATTGCGCGAAGCAATTATGTAAGGGGATATCTAAAAACCAATCCCTTTCAAAGTTGCCAAGTATTTTTATGAAAATTTCATCAAATATTTTTTTATTAAATAAATGATTTTTATACCTAAAATATTATTTTTTTATCAAATTCATAAAATATTTTTTTATTAAATAAATGATTTTTATACCTAAAATATTATTCTTTTATCAAATTCATAAAATATTTTTTTATTAAATAAATGATTTTTATACCTAAAATATTATTTTTTTATCAAATACATAAAATATGGGATCTATTTACGTAATGTATTAATAAAATCACTATTATTCATTGAAATCGTAAAAATTTAAGAATCAAATTCAATTTTAATTTTTTCTTTATTTATCACTAGGTCCTAAATTTTTTCCATCTCTTTATTACTGTTTTTATTACTACCCCTACTTATAATTTATATTACTGTTTTCAATTTTAATAAAATAAACTTGAATTTAAAAACCTGAACCCTCAAATTGGAAACATGGTTTTCAATAATAAAATAATAAATTATGATCATTTTAGTTAAGTTTTTTTATTATATAATTATTAAAAGTTTAATAAACGATACTAATTGATAATATACCATTTTTTTATCAATCAAGTAATTATTGAAAAAGTAAAAAAGGCCGCTGGTCAACTTTCCTGGCTGCTCTGACCGATCCTACTCATAATTTTTTGGGGAGGCCTATGTCTATGTACCTATGTATATACTAGTATATACGGATAAGACC
This sequence comes from Synanthedon andrenaeformis, assembly GCA_936446665.2. NCBI lineage: Eukaryota > Metazoa > Arthropoda > Insecta > Lepidoptera > Sesiidae > Synanthedon > Synanthedon andrenaeformis. The sequence continues at coordinate 789,584 of OW387781.2, read as the reverse complement.
TGTCCCAAGGTTTTATCCGCTATTTATTTTAAATTGACAAAGGCTTGCACTTTTAGGCTATTACGATACTTGATTCGCAGCGATCTTTCTCACTTTTTTTCTTGTTGCTCGTCTTTTAAGGGCCATAGAGCGTGATCACAATAATCCTATAATTTTCCTCAACAATTGAACTATCAAATGCAAAAAAAAAAATGTAAAACCGTCTGGTAATTCCACAGCTTAGCACATTAAAACAAATAAACCTTTTAGCTTTATTATAATTATAATAAATACATAACCGATGTAAATTTTGCTTCTCAATTAAATACCATCTATGCACGAAGTGATTTTCAGCTACTTATACAAAGAGTATTGACTTGAATTGTTGAACGGGTATTTGTTGATTTAAATAAATCACTATTTTCCGAAGCAGAACAAATCCCGTTGGCAGACTCCTATTCACGAGGAGTACTTGAACCAACTTCGGTGCAATAACAGCGTAGTGAAGTGTGGCGCAACCCAGCAAAGCACGTTTCGCAGATTGGGCGCATATTGGGCACACAATACGCTGCCAGACCTACTTAACTCGTTTCTAGTATTATCCAGTGTTCTCGACTTGTAGTGTTTTCACGATCGGCTTATAAAAGAATAAAGCTCGAATGAGCGAAGAGTGTACAAATGAAAATTTATATACTAAACTCCTTCTGGGCTGGAACAATTTTGGTGATTTTTTGTCACTAAGTGGTTTACATTTGAAATTAGACACGACAGTTGGCGCTCTATAGGGTTATATTATTTTGTTATTTCGGAAATTCTGTTTCGTCCGCTAATAAATTTTACATTTTGTACTTATATTATTATATATGCATGGTTTCCAAATTTAAATAATTATTTATACTAAATTACTAGGTTTATACTAAGTTACAAATCACCAATTGCCAAGGGTAATTGGATACGATGGTGATTACCATCAGTTCAATAAAGAAAAATCCCTACAAATCGTCTAAGATGCTCTTCTTTCTTAACTATTAATCAAACAAACAACGATTATTAATTCCTAGCAGTTTCAAAGGTCAAAGACAAAGTAATTAAAAACTAGTCAAACACGTACTTGAAAAAAATAATTGAATATGAAAAAAATAGTTTCAAAGCAAGATATACTAAATATATATAAGGTATAACCTTGCGTTGTATTGGCACTATAGCGTCGTTGCAAATTTAAAATATCTTATGTGCAGTTTTAGACATTTTGAGAAAAGTGAAAAAAATATTACTGTAAAATTTACTTAGAACACTCCATTTTTTTAAGATAATAACTTAAACAGACTAATTAGAAATTAGTCTAAAGATCAACAATCTATTTTTTTTTAAATTATTATTCATGATATAGCAGTTTTTGTAAATAAATGTTTAAGATATTTTTAATTGTAATTTTTTGTTACATAAGAGCTTTTTTCGTGTGAAGCAACTAAAGTAACATAGTCATTTAAATAATAATTATCAAAAAACAAATTAAACACAAACACATATGGAAGGATCAAGACACAATTACGGTGAATTTATCATAGCAATCGTACACATAAGTTATTATTTACAACTTTTTTTTAATCTTTAATCTTTTACCTCATGTATGTGACGGTATTTCGCATATAACATTTTGAATTTCGATGAAATGTAAGAATTCACATAAGACAATATGGGAGTTTTTTTTTTAAACGATAGGAAATAATTGTTTCTCTTCAAAATATTTTAAAAAACGCATTTTGACCAAAATGTCACATAAGAGTTTTTAAATTTGCAACGACGATATCCCTTTATATTAATAAAAAATGACAGACACTTATTCAAATAAAGATTTATAGGTTGAAATTTTCATTTGACTCAGCTGTTTTATTGTACACTACAGCAGAAATATGACGCTTTGATCTAATAAAAGCCTTATATATATTTAACTGTGTTTTATTGACGTTCGAGACCCCTACAGCGTTTGTACCTGAGGCCATTACATTTTTACGAGGAGTCGCATAAAATGAGACCGAATAGAAGGAGCCACATTACTTCGTACCGTTAACCTTTGTATACAGGGTGTCTCAAAAGTAGTGAATCAAACGGCTCACCGAGATAGAGTAGGTCAAGACCTATCGAAATAAACCAACTTTAGTTCCGCGAAAATGTATAATTTTTGAGATATTTGAAAATGAGTAAAAACTCCAAAAATACCGATTTTTAAGTTTTTTTTTTCAATAATTTGATCAATTTATGTTTTGGATCACCTATTACAATTTTTATTGTTACTAGATTATGGTTCTGATGACCACATATGGAAAACCAAAAATAAAAACAAAAAGAAATACAAAAAGTCAGGGTTCAAACTTTTAATTTTATTTCGACTTTTTCGTTAGTGATTATAAAACACCCCATATTTTTAGAAAAAAACCCTTCCATTAACTGGCAAAGTCTTTCAAAAACTTCCCTGTTTCATGCGGATTCCGAATTGGTAAGTAACATTAATAACACCCCTAAAACTAAATTATTATCGATGGGTCAAATGCGTCAGGTAGTAACAATAAGTGAAATCAATAGAAAACCTGTTTTTGTGTCGGCCGGAATCAAAGTAATTTCTATGGAATTGTTCGGGTCTATTGTTTAAACAATAGACTCATAGCTCAGTTATCTTGCTCTTACGCATGGAGTTAGAGTGGGATGGATAATTTCGTAACCTAACCTTTATTATGCGTTTGAAAAATAATTATACCCAATTTCCAAACTAAATTAAAATATCTTCCTAATAGATAATCAAATAAAACGAAGCATGTTGTAGTGAGTATTTTTTTATTATAACAATTACAAAAGATGCTCAAATTGGCGGCCATTTTGTCTAATACATAAGCGACAACGTTTTAAAAAAGAGCGTTTTAGGCGCCTTAAACTATTTACATTTATTTCGTTGGCTGCTATTGTAAGTCTTCTACGCAATTCTTCCTGGTTTCTAATTGGTTTTTCATAAATTTTATCCTTTAAACATCCCCAGTAAAAAAAATCTAACGGATTTAAATCTGGTGACCGTGGTGGCCACAAAATTGGGCCCAGCCGACCAATCCATCGGTTCGGGAATCTTTCATTTAAATATTGCCGTACGGGCACGGCATAATGGGCTGGGCATCCATCATTTTGAAGCCACATTGTATTTTGTAACTCTTCAGGAGTTCCTTCGAGCAGGTCAACCAAATCATTGCGTAGAAAATGTAAATAGTTCTCCCCATTTAAGATAGGAGGCAGTTCTACCGGTCCCAAAATTTTACCATTAAAAATTCCAGCCCATAAATTAATTTTAAATTGATATTGGGACCGTTCTTCGCGCATTTCATGCGGATTCTCGATACTCCAGCTATGCACATTGTGTAAGTTTAGGTAGCCATCCTTGCGACAGGACGATTCGTCGCTCCATAAAACTTTATCAAAAAAATCGGGATCTTCATTGATTTTTTCTATCATTATGCGACAAAATCTCACACGAGCCGCGTAGTCCCTTTGTTGCAGTTTTTGTACTCTCTGCACATGGTAAGGGTGATACCCGTATTTTTTTAAAATTCTATGATTTGTTGCTCTCGGAATGCGGGTTCTACTCTCGATTTTTCTTGTTCATATGCCAGGTTCTTCATTCACCAATTCTAGCACTGTGTCCTCGTCAGTTGTTTGAGGTCGTCCTTCTCTAGAACGGCGTGCACCAGGCATCTCCCCAGCCCTATAAGCATTGTGGACTCTTAAAAATACTCCATAATCTGGATGTCGGCGATCTGGAAAGCGTTCGGCGTAGATCCTCGCCGCTTCTCTTCCGTTGTACGCTACTCCTCCTCTATGCGGCTCGTAGCGAGTTTCGCCGTAAATAAGATTCATGTCTGCATACTCTTGAGAAGTGTAAGTAGGATGTTCCATGTCAAACACAAAACACACAGTAAATCAGAGTCCAAAGTAAAGCCAAGTCAGTATTAAAAGTGGAGAAAACACAATACAGAAACAGAGCGCGCGTGTGTAGCAATAGCAAGTACGAAAAGTAAACTAACTGAAAGAAAAGTCTGACAACTGACAAATAAAAATAAGGGAGCAGTGCGTTCGCGCCTTGTACTCCACCGCCCGCATACTTCCCTTTCGCCGCCCACTTCTACAAAATCATCCATCCCACTCTAACTCAATGCGTAAGAGCAAGATAACTGAGCTATGAGTCTATTGTTTAAACAATAGACCCGAACAATTCCATAGAAATTACTTTGATTCCAGCCGACACAAAAACAGGTTTTCTATTGATTTCACTTATTGTTACTACCTGACGCATTTGACCCATCGATAATAATTTAGTTTTAGAGGTGTTATTAATGTTACTTACCAATTTGGAATCCGCATGAAACAGGGAAGTTTTTGAAAGACTTTGCCAGTTAATGGAAGGGTTTTTTTCTAAAAATATGGGGTGTTTTATAATCACTAACGAAAAAGTCGAAATAAAATTAAAAGTTTGAACCCTGACTTTTTGTATTTCTTTTTGTTTTTATTTTTGGTTTTCCATATGTGATCATCAGAACCATAATCTAGTAACAATAAAAATTGTAATAGGTGATCCAAAACATAAATTGATCAAATTATTGAAAAAAAAAACTTAAAAATCGGTATTTTTGGAATTTTCACTCATTTTCAAATATCTCAAAAATTATACATTTTCGCGGAACTAAAGTTGGTTTATTTCGATAGGTCTTGACCTACTCTATCTCGGTGAGCCGTTTGATTCACTACTTTTGAGACACCCTGTATAAAGCTCTCAGTTCCGTCTATAGATAGACGTTTGTGGCACACTTAGGATCTAATCTTTGGTAATAAGTATTGCGATTGAGACCTTTCTATTACACAAATTTCTAACAATACTGTAATACATGAGTCATCATTTTTATCTGGCTCGAAGGACCATTGTACGAATGTAGCTCTTTATTAAAACTGTTTCATGTGATTTTTTTCCTTTGAAGGAGTTTCCGCAGTTATATTATGGCGGCTTTTGATATTAGTTTAGTTTTTGAGTTTAGTTTAGTTTAGTTAAGTTTTTGACAACTAAATAAAAATGCAAAAATTGAGACATTACATTAAACACCACAAAGTTTAATCGGACAGGTAAATAAAATATAAAGTAATTTATTTCTTACTTAGTTCAGTCGAGTTTGTAAACTTGGTTAATAACGTTTATAAACAATGTTTAGTTGCGAAAGAAAACTATTTATTATTATAATTCAACTACTTAGTTGCGAAAAGAGAAAGGGTAACTTTGCTCTATTACAAAAACTCTATTAACTTTACAAAAAGGATAATGAAGAAATATAAGTAATTCCGTTTTCATAACTAATAAATAACCAAGAAGGGAAAATATATATTTTTGTAAATGTTTTAGAAATATTTATTTATTTATTTACTTGCGTACATAGAAAGAATTATAGCAAATATAAATTGAAGAAATTGAATAAAAATAAAATTACCAATCTTCAATTTTATCTAGTTGATAATTAGTGAATATGTACAATTTATAGAGTGCACTAGCTGTTTCAAGCGACTTTGTCCGCGTAATTTTATAAAGTATAGCCTATATGCAGCTTTCTATATGTGAAAGAATTTTTAAAATCGACCCAGTAGTTTATGAGTTTATACATTAACTTTAACTTGGGATTTTAAATAAAAGTTTTATTTCAAAATAGGCAATTCGCACCGATTCAAACATGATCTTGTAAAAGTGTCGTTCAAAACCATTCTAAGCCCCCTAATCTTTTTCGGTCATGCAATCAATAGAGAGCATGTATGAAACGTTATCTCGGTAGGAGTATTGGCATCGTGTTACCAGAAAAAGCCGGCAATTCAATTCGCGATACAAAACGGTTTATTCGAACGCCAAAGATGAGGCGAGTATCGTTCTTAGGGCCACAATTTCTCGGATGACGTGGGTTTAAGGAAAGAAGACATTCTGTGGGAAGTTCCTACCAAAAACTCTCGCTTAGTCAAAACGAAAATATATTTGATGCACAACTATCGCCAGTTATTAAAAAAAAAACTTTAATTCTAAATTTTTTTATGTTAACTTATTCTTAATTGAATTACATAATTACAAGAGAATATTTTTTTCGAATTTTTATTTTTTTTCATATAAGTATTCAAATATAAAAGTTCTCCAAACATATTTTGTTTAAAGGTCTGCAAACAGGCTAACGGTTCACTTGATGATAGGTGGCTACCGTCACCTAAGGGCACAAGCAATACCAAGGCGGGGTGCTGGTGCGGTGACTACTCGATGGCGGCTACCGTCACCATTAAAGAAGTGCCGACTTGATAGGTAAATAATAAATAACCACCTGGATGTGACGTGTTCTTATTCCACGGTGGTCTTGTAAGGTGGTGGTTACAGCCGCCAAGGGTGATGCCCAGTTTAAACGCAACTAAATGACATATATCTCCAAGAATAAGGTTTTCTGTGGCCTATTTGAAATATTTTGTGTAGCCATGATAACAAATAGTAGAGGCGACGGTTAGTACACAGGAAATAAGGGCCCGCAAGGGGCACGATACTGCCACGGAAAACATTCAGCCTGATTGGCTCGCTAGGCTTAAAATACTCACAAGGACTCACAATTTTATTTATAACTGAGAACTTGGAGGGTCCATTTCTGCATTATTACTTACTATTTTATAACAAGTAATACTCGTAAGAGAAACAAAGAAAAACTAATTATTATATTACTATGGTAAAGATTAGCAAGTTAAAAATATATAATTGGATTTTTTTACTAAAGGTTTGTAGTTTGTATCATGTTGATAATAAAAAAAATATTTGTACCAACAAACAGATAGTTTAGAAAAGGTCATTCTTACAACTAAACCAGGCATAGCCTGTATTATCGTTGTTACTTCCCATGAGCTATGTTTATACATACATATTTCTAATGTTATATAGTATACTAGCTGGTGCCCGCGACTTCGTCAGCTTTGAATTATAAATATAGAAACGTTCATCGTTTAACGCTCTTTCCATGAATGAAAATCCGCATTAATGATAATGATACGAGGGCGGGTCAATAAGTCCGTGACTTTTGGAATAAAACACAGATTTTTTGATAAATAAATCATTTTATTTTTCAACGTAGTCTCCCTTGAGCTCTGTACACTTTGTCCAACGCTTCTCCAATTTTTTTATCCCTTCCAAAAAATATGATTTGTCGAGGTCCTCAAAATAGGCCTTTGTTTGCGAGATGACTTCATCATTGGAGTCAAATCTTTTTCCACCAAGCCATTTCTTCAGGTTTGGGAACAAGAAGTAGTCACTCGGAGCCAAATCTGGAGAATAGGGCGGATGAGGGAGCAATTCATAGCCCAATTCATGGATTTTTGCCATGGCAACTGCACATGTGTGCACCCTTGCATTGTCTTGGTGGAAAAGAACTTTTTTCTTGGCCAAATGAGGTCGGTTTTTTTTCAAATCGTCATTGAATCGGTCCAATAAGTTGGCATAATATTCCCCATTGATTGTTCTTCCCTTTTGAAGGTAGTCAATGTGGATTATCCCGCGTGCATCCCAAAAAACAGTCGCCATAACTTTATTGGCTGACAAACCCACCTTGGCCTTCTTTGGCGCCGATTCACCCTTAGAAACCCACTGTTTTGACTGTTGTTTGGTCTCTGGTGTGTTGTGATGGATCCATGTTTCGTCCAAGGTTAGAAAACGGCGCAAAAACTCCTCCATATTGCGATTAAACAACGCCAAACCTTCCTGTGAAGTTGTTACACGATTGCGTTTGTGGTCGACTGTGAGCAAACGCGGCACCCATCTTGCGGAAAGCTTTCTCATGCCCAAGTGATCATTCAAAATTGAAACCACTGAGCCATGCGAGATCCCTACGGCTTCCACAATCTCTTGCACTTTCAATCTTCGGTCGGCCAACACCATATCGTTAATTTTTTCGATTGTTTCGGGTGAAGAGACCTCAACTGGGCGTCCAGGACGTTTGGCATCTTCAGTGCTTGTACGGCCACAACGAAATTCAGTAAACCACTTTTTTACCATTGAAATCGATGGTGCAGAGTCCCCATAGTATTTATCAAGCTTAGCCTTGGTCTCGGTAATGGTTTTTTTTCGCAAAAAATAATTCCTAATAAGGACACGAAATTCACTTTTTTCCATTTTTTCCTCAAATTACTGGGTAGTCTGATAAAGATAGCTGTCAAACACAAACTAACTGACGCAGCAAGTTCAAATTTTGACAGGAGTCAACTGACAGATGCCTGTTGACAGAAGTAGTGTTGCTTTTTCAGTAAAGAGGTCAGAAATTCAAAAAGTCACAGACTTATTGACCCGCCCTCGTATTACGTATTTACACGGTAACAAGAGTTGCCGCATCCAAAAGTTAGCTTACCCATTGTCTCTCCACCGTGTATTTGTACTATAACAAAATGTCGATACACAAAATATACGCCACATCGTTTTCTTTTATATCTAAAGAAAAAATGTTGGCAGAAAATGATTTAATGGTAATACTTTTATTGCAGTGAAGGATCTACTATAAATGTTATACTATAATTACTGTGATGAGAATTAGAATGTTGATTTTGATTTTATTGTTGAAACCTTTGTAGAGTATTAGTTTGTTTAGAAGAAGTTAGCGGATAAAAAGACAGAGGCAGACAGCGACTGGATTTAGATATATGTAGATAGAATTTGAAGCAGAATCCTAGTGATGTTTTGCTTTTTATTTTTGGTTTCCATTTTAATTTAACTTGAAATTTCCACTTTATTTTTCCTCGCTGCAGAGTTAAATCGCTTTATAATTAAACTTTTAATTGTAGCTTATGAGAAAACTTCTGTTTGAATGGTCCTTTGCATCTACGCAAACAGACTCCAGTTCAGCGGAACGACTATTACACCAGTTCTTCACAAGACTTTGCTATGAATGCCTTGTTTGGAGAACTATATTAGTTTCATTAACAAGTCGTTTCACAGAAAATTATGGTTATTTCAGTTTTAACTTTTAAATTTCGTATTTTTTTAACATAAAACTTGATTAGGGGGAAATAGAGGTCCCAACGACATTCAAAAGCGAATAATATCATCTGTAGAGAAGATAAATATATAAACAAAATGTAGACGTCTCAAAAACGCAGAGGTGTATCGCATATATGAATTGTCAAATTATCATTCTATGAGGAAAAACTAGCAAAAACCCTCATATTTTGAATGAAATAAAGCGAGCTAGAGTAGTTCGCAGTAGTGTACAGGAACAATTCGTAAAGCTGACAAAATTCATTCCTCATACGAATGCAGATCGAGAACGTCTGCCGAACTAATGCGCCCACAGATATACAAACCCACCTGGAACCGACCAATAGCGTAAATATACGCATTTATACCTGACATCCCTCATCATTTTATCCCTTTTCGGCGTTGCGGAAAGCTATTTTTTTTAAATTTACAGCTAAAGTAAGTAAATAAGTTTTTGTCTTGATTGTTAACAGACTTTATGTACTAAATGACAGGATATTTCTTAAGCATTTTTTAACATTGAACCCCAATATCGCGGATTCCCAATTCATCCAAAGGATAAAGGTCAAGATGAGAATAGAAAAACCAGTTCTGGTATCCCAAACTCAGGCGCCGCTCACTTAGTTATTTCTTATTCCGTAGATCACACCGACACTGCAAACGTTCTAGATTGAGTCTTGCTTAGGTTAAATTAGTATGTTAGTTTGAACACATAGACTATGTAAGCTTTCTTTGTACTGACTGAGCGCCTCACACAGTCCAGTGTCGCTTTTAAGGTCTCACCCAACAGTCCGGATTCCAAAATCATTATTTACGCACTACGCAACATACGCATCAAAATAAGAAGTCATGTGTGCGTGCGTGCGTGCGTGCGTATGCGTGTTTGTTGTAGGGTTTGTACTTTGTAATGACCACATAGTGTCAAGTTTTATGGAGAGCCAGTTCCTTCTAGTTTGTACATCTATGCGGTCGCCCTTAATTGGAAGGCTCATTGCCGTTTCTAATTGCCACGGTAATTAAACCCTCTCCATTACACATGCACGGGCACGCCGCACAAAGCGACGCGTAATGGATCGCCGAACATCAATGTTCTCCTCTCCTTTCGCTTATAATTACACTTAATACAACAAACTTCAACACTTTTAACGTATTAGATAGTCAATGAGTTTGCCATTAAATTAACCACTTTTTCCATCGATGCTTGTAGGTATGTCTTTCTACGAACAAGGCTCTAATAATATATGAATTCTAGGCTGTTGACAAACGCAAGTTTAAATTTCGATCGGACAAACTGAGATATATCAACTATTATAGCATGATTAACTTTATGAAGGAGTCAACTAAACTTACTTAACTTATGCAAGACTATTCTATGCCTATGCTATTAACTATGTGTATAATCTCGCAAAGCCAATCTCGTTCAGTTTACGGGAATTAATTCGATTTAAAGAAAATCCATCTCGCATAAAGTGTATGTATATATTTCATTCTCATGTAAAAACTGCCCTTTGTAAAGAGGCAGCGTTAAATTGGACCCACTTTTATCACTGTTCGAGTTCACGTCGACATCAACCTGGAGGCACAAAACAGACGAACAGACTCAAAATATGAAAAATTTCTAAGACATCACTACATATAGTATGTATAAAGTCCTCTTTTTTCTATGTCTGTATGTATGCGCTAATATCAAAAAGTCGTAAACGGTTTTTATTCCTAGAAGGGAGATTTTTGAAAATAGTTCATGTGTAAATTTCATGAATATCTTATCTATGTTTGCCACAGTTTGTTACCACACATTAAAATTTTTGTTGGTAAAACACATCGGTTCGAAACTCTATATTGGATTCATTTTGTTTTGTACTTTAAAGAAAACAATATAAACTTATAGCTTGTAAAGTTGTAAGTAGTTGTTATATAATTAACTTACGTAAGGTTGCCTACGTAAGTTAATGGAAAAATTGTCTTCTTAAAATTATATTGGTTTAAACTTTCTTCTTTTATTATTTAGTTTCCAGTGCCAGCAAAAGCATGAAATGTAACTTTTTTGTAATATGTTGGTATCGCATTAATGTCCTGTAATGTTATTAGATTCTAAATTAAATATTTTTGAAAAAAACTACAAACTTGTGCTTTTTGTCCGTATAAAATATAAAATACTGTTTGCTTGTTTACCTATGGCTTCCCGAAATCAGTTAAAATTCCACCATTTGCATCCGGATTTCTGTTCACTGGTGAAAATATGTGTAAGTAGGTATAATACCTATTCCATTTTGATGTTAAGATTTAAAGTATTTTTTCATAGAGAAGGTTTTAATAATGTCAATTTCAAGGCAGGCAAAGCCGTGGAGTACATCTAATCTGAAATAAATGATCTGTTACTTACGAATCACATTTAAAAAATTATTCATGCATGTTTTTAACTGATTTTTTTCTGAAATATAGCTAATTTATTAATATTATTCATCATACACACAATGGAAACATTTTAATTGTTATAAAAATAACATGAAATAGTACATTGTTAAACAGATTATTTGCGATTAGTCGCGTTTACACTTCATTATGAGACCAGTACTTATAATTCTTAATTTAAATAAATATACATTTTCTTATTGTATTCCTTTTACAATAGGTATACACAACTGGAGTAATTATTAAAGGTACAATGGGTACAAGTTAAAAATATGTAAATTTAAAATATTTCAAATGTTTTGTTAAATAATGGTTAGACCGTAAAGAAAGTCGAATAAAGGAAAATTAAACGCAGTTGAAATTGGTAATACTTTATTTTCTTTACATATACGATAAAAAAAAATTAGGTACTCTACCTACTTAGTACCTAATATTAAGTCAATCAATATAACAAGAATTTAACGTAACGTATGCAAAGCTCCTAGCCACGTGACGAGGTGACGCTTTACGATGCAGAGCGTTAGGCTGGAATTAGGCTTATCTAGTTTTATCAATCATTGTATAATTATTATGTAGTGCTAGTAAAGTGTTTTTTTCCTCATAAATTGAAAGTTATTCTTTAAATTCTTTGTACAAAGAATAAAATAAATCATCGAAGTTAGAATTGGAATAATATCGGGATACTGAAAATAATTCTGCACGGTATGCTCACGAACTTAGGACGGATACACACATATGTAAAGTTTTTCTAAATAATCTAAAAAATAAATTTAATATTAACCTTACTTATATATATATCTTTTTAATGTATTTCTTTAACATTTTATAATAACGTTTGGTTGACATAACCGGCGATTCTAGAGCTGGCTATTACCTCGGTCAACAGATTAGTATTGCCATACAACGAGGTAATGCAGCCAGCATGCTTGGGACCCTGCCAAAGGGATCGATGCTTTATAATATATTAGCTGGTGCCCACGACTTCTTCCGCGTTGAAAAATATTAAGTACCCTATCCTGTGTCCCGTACGTCCAAATGTGTATCTACCAAGTTTCATGAAAATCAGTTAATTCGTTTCAGAGTTATGGAGGAACATACATGTACAAACATACAGAAAAAAATTGTAAAAATCGTCAATTTAGTTTCAGTATCATGTATAGAGCCTATAAACACGATATCTCTGAAAATAAAGTAACTTACTCCATGACCGACCCTTACAGATTTATTATTAGTATTGATAATGTGTAAATATATATAATTTAGAATTGGATTTTATTTTAAATAGGCTTATTTTTAGTTTCTATTATATATATAGTTTAGATATATTAGATCCAATTGTTATAGTAGTTTATGCAAATAGTTAAATATATATTTCTTTTTAAAAATAAATTACATATTCGAATTATTAAGAATTAAAATAAATTTTAAGAAAAAATGTATCTGTTAGGTCGAAAACTTTTCAGACTAGTGACACTTAAATAGATACTTTGCATAGTGGCCACTAAGCTTAAGGGTACAAATAAACCACAGAATAAAGTATGACGTGTGGCGAATTCTCGTCACGTTTGATACGAACAGGGAGTCGAATGCAGAACTCTCCAATATTGAATCCTTTATCCACCACTCACTCCATACATTTATTAATATTACAACATAAATTGTTACATAGGTACCAATGAACATTTGTAACTAACTTCATCTCTCTGCGCAATGATGTGCACAGAAGGTTTAACACTATATGATAGGCCATGATATGTCCATATTTACAGAGGAAGAAAATGAAGCCATATACATGAGTTATCTCTCTCATAATGTAAAGGTTAGTGCCTGGTTCGTCCCACTGAAGTTTGTCCCACAAAAAAAAATTACCAGGGTTTCGGAAAAAAAATGCCAAGATAAAGAAGATACATATAAATAAAATTGGAGTGTCTGTTTGTAATATTGAAATAACCTTTTTTTACTACATGCATGTGAATATATATACGGTACATACACCAAAATAACATTTTTTACAATTTTTGTCTGTCTGTCTGTTTGTTCCGGCTAATCTCTGAAATGGCTGGACCGATTTTGACGAGACTTTTATTGGCAGGTAGCTGATGTAATAAGGAGTAACTTAGGCTACGTTTATTTTAGAAAAAATCTTTTATTAGAAAAAATACACCCCGGCCGCTAGTAACCTACTAAAAGGCGATCGTATAAAGTCGGTCAGATTCGGTTACATTCGTGTCACGTCAGCAAACGCGATGCTGTGGCGACGACGGCGCGACGCACAGTGGGACGGAAAGGTCATTCGCGTCTCATAATTCTATAACTTTTGAGTTTAGTTAGATAATGTTATGATTTTTTTTACACATATTCTTGAATATATTTATTATCATTTAAACAAAAGTTTTTCGTTGCATATATTTATTTTTAATATGTAAAAACATCTTAAATTTAAAAATATTAGAAATTATAAAATAAATCATAGATTATTTTAATATTAACCAAAAATTGAATATTAATATACATATTTTTAAATTAAACTACGTACAAGTATACTAAAAAAAATTTTAAAAAATTTTAAAGTAAAGAATACAAAAAAAATTATGCACAAAACCAAGTTATTATTATTTACTAAGCACTTAAATCACCAAAAAACTTAATTTTCCAAAAGTGCTAAAACTTCTTCCCAAAGATCTTTGCTTACTGATGCTTTAGTTTTTCTAAAGCTTGAAATAAATGGATCTGATGTTAATAACAATCTGTGGAAAACATCTTCATTTGTTGCTTCCCTAGAACATTTTCTTGAATGTGTCAAACGAATTTTTTTGTAATCTTTATTGCGTGACTCCTGTGCATCTTCCGATAACTGTCCTATGGGCAATACTGCGAAATGTTTTATTATAGCTTCACCATGTATTAATATCTTATGTACTGAAGAAGGCATATAATACCAATTATATTTCTCCACATAAAGTTGTGCAGTAGTTCTTGCACGTATGCATTTTGTACGTAATCGAATCCAAATTCTTGGATCAATTCCATATTCTTTCGTTTCTTTGTTTTTTCAGATGACTCATCATAAGGTAAAATAGGTCTTCCACGCTCTCCAGATGAAGATGGAGTTGGTTCATTTTCATAAAACCTTACAACAAATTCACTGTCCAGCCACTGTTTATTGTTTTTTTCGAATCGATCTTTAGATCGTCCTGCTTTAGCCCAGCGATCATTAAATTTTGAAATAAAATTTTTATAGATAGATAATACCACGATTTCGAGTCTTGTATCAGTCAAGTTAAAGTTGTCGTGTAGAAACTTTCGAAGATCTTCCATTTCTTTTCCATTATTAATTAAATAGTTGCACAAATCACGTTTAGAAATTGTAAACTCACTCATTTTATTGAATTTCTGTGTCACCGTTAGGATGATGAACAAAATTACCAGCAAACCCCTTAACGAAAGTAATGATATATTATTAAAAGCTTGGTGAGCTTCTGATGACATTAATGAAAATACCACGCATTTTATAGTACCTATTTTACCATAAGGTCTGAGTGCAATACAAATGTGAGAAATTAAAACCATTAAAAGTTTGGTGTGCAAAAACCACTAGTTATGATTAGTTATCAACCACAAAACCAATGCAACTTGAAAAAATAAAAAAACTACTGTACGGGCTTAAAGCACGCACACAGTTGCGCGGGAGCAGGCCGCGCACATCGTTCAATAAACATAGCAACCAGTCCGCTTCGGTCCGCGT
This sequence comes from Synanthedon andrenaeformis, assembly GCA_936446665.2. Lineage (NCBI taxonomy): Eukaryota > Metazoa > Arthropoda > Insecta > Lepidoptera > Sesiidae > Synanthedon > Synanthedon andrenaeformis. The sequence continues at coordinate 774,393 of OW387781.2, read as the reverse complement.
TCCGCAGTACATGCGACCAAGCGTGTACTCCTTAACATTATTTATCAATATATGTACGGGACACCGTACAGAAAATGGTCCTTCGACAACCTCGCGAGTGAATTACAAAGTGTTGTGTTCATATAGTGAGGAACCAGTGAACATTGGGATTGTACAGTGTACACTTATCAACAACCGTTTGGCCTTAGCATAGCAGCAAGGCCAGCATCAGCATCAGAATCTTATCAGCATCAAGCAAGCATCTTATAAACATATCAAGTAAAATCATTTTTTAATAATTTTCTTTGATTGTTTTATCAGTCATGGAAGCTATCATAAACCAGCAACATCAAATTATCGAATCTATCAATCAAGTTCTAGTTAACTTCAAAAAAGAAAGTTTAGAACGACGAACAGCAGAATCTATCAACAAAAGAATTATCAATTTAGAATCACTATGGGGTCAATTTCAGCAAAATCATAACAAACTTAACGAATTTCCAGACAAATCGTTCGAATATTTCGAAAATAAACATTTCGAAAGAGCACGTATTCAATACAATGACATCAAATCAACACTATTAAATTACCTGAAAAAGATTCAGGGGGATGGTGATTTGCCGATCAATCCTATCAATCCTAATCAACCTTCAATTATGACGTCAAAGTCGACTACAAGCAAATTGGAGGACATGTATCGTAAACAAAAAAGCAATTTTAAAGCACTATCACGTACTATATCATCAGTCAATCTTGAAGACTTATCAGAAAAGTGGCAATTAGAAGACCACTTAAAAACCATTCAATCGCGATGGTCAACAATCGATTCTTTACATTGGGACATCGATAGCGAGCAATACGAAGTCAATAACGAATACGATGAAGCATTTACCAAATATGAACAAATGTATAATTCTAACAAAAAATCAATCAACAGCAAGTTATGGACCTGTTATCATCGTGAAAAATCAACACCTCAAATCGAATTACCGCATTTCAGCGGCAATTATTATCAGTGGTTATCATTTAAGGATTTATATGTTGAATCCATTCACAGCAACAGATCAGTCCCAAACGCACAAAAAATGCAAATACTTAAAAGCAAATTACGGGGAGAAGCAGAGAAGTTAGTATCTCATTTAAACATCAGCTCAAATAATTATCAAGCTTGTTGGGAGCTATTAGATCATAGATACAGCAATCAAAAACTTATCTTCAATTCTCATCTTAGCATCCTCCTATCATTACCTAACATACAAAATCAATCATCAACACAAATAAAAAGAATGCATGATACGGTAAACGAATGTTTAAATGCAATCAAAAATTTACAAGTCGATATATCAACATGGGACCCTATCATCGTCTATATATTGGATCAGAAGTTAGACGAAGAGACCCACAACGACTACATAGAATCCTTATCAATAGAAAATCGCCGTTAACTACCATCATTATCAGATTTCATGAACTATCTTGAAGGAAAATTCACATCATTAGAATCAGCTCGTCGGAAACAAGCCCCGACACAACCAACATTGTCAGCAAAAACAACGAACAATTATCGTGGGAACAAAAACCATATATCATATAACATACCTACTTACCCACGTGAAAATAAAAGCAAACCATTTTTCAATAATAATTATCAACAAAAAGGTTATTACGCAACCACTCCGAAGTGTCCAATTTGTAATAAGACACATGGGATATTCAATTGCAACATTTTTCTTGAAGCAAAACCTCACGAACGAAAGAGCTTAACAACCAAAAATAATTTATGCGAAAACTGCCTCTATAGTCATAATGGAAAGGATTGTATTTCCAATAAAGTGTGCAAATTATGTTCCACAAAGCATAACACTCTGTTACATGATTCCTATGTGAACAGTACTAACAGTGTGAACAATACCTACAATCGCACGCTAAAGCAAAATGAACATTCTCAGCGCAAAAATGTTACTCACATTTCAAAGGAAAATATCACAGAGGTACTTTTAGCAACTGCACTGTTAAAAATACAGGATGTATATGGATCATATCATACCATGAGAGCACTAATTGATCAAGGCTCACAAATTTCCCTTATTTCAGAAAACGCCTCTCAGCTGTTAAAACTGCCACGTAAACATTGCAAGGGAGTAATACTAGGAGTTGGTGCAAAGGAAAATAGGTGCAAGGGAATCATTAATATCACATTATCATCCACCGATAATGAATTCTCACTAACAACAGATGTTACCATTGTAAACAACCTTATCAATCGATTACCCAATCACTCATTTAGCAAGCCATGCTGGCCTCATATAGCAAATATCAAGTTAGCTGACGACGACTTTTACAACAGTCGTCCTGTAGACATCTTACTGGGAGCAGATGTCTACCCTTCTATCATAATGAGCGGTATCATACAATCAGAATCTAATCACCCTGTAGCACAGCAAACCCGCTTAGGGTGGATACTAAGCGGTAACGTAAAATCTTACCATTGCAATGTTGTTCTAACAGACTTACAAAACATACATAAATTTTGGTCAGTGGAGGACATATCCGAAAATTCAGAAATATCCGACGAAAGTAATAAATGTGTAAAACAATATGAAGCAGAAACAACCCGTCTTAAAAATGGACGATACGTAGTTCGATTACCGATGAAAGAAGGTTATCAAGAAAAATTAGGGGAGTCGAAAAGAAAAGCATTAGCACAATTTAACCAAATCGAAAGGAAATTTATAAAAAATCAAACATTAGAGCATAAATATAAATCATTTATGAGTGAATACTATGACCTTGGTCATATGATGCCTTGTACTAGCAAACAAACGCCCGTCTGTTACTTACCACACCATGCAATACAACGAGCAGATTCCACAACTACGTCACTCCGAGTAGTTTTTAACGCTTCAAACAAAACATCCACAGGGTTTAGTCTTAATGACTTAATGTACAGCGGTCCTAATTTGCAAAAGGACTTGTTTTCACTAATACTCAGTTGGCGCCAGTATCAGATAGCATATGTAGCAGACATTGAAAAAATGTTTAGAGCAATCAGTATTCACGAATCAGATCAATTTTTACAAAAAATAATTTGGCGTAACAGCTCAGCATCACCCTTACAAGAATACAGGCTAACAACGATAACTTATGGCATGAAAGCAGCGCCCTTTCTCGCCATGATGACTCTCAAAAGGTTGGCCAGGGATGAAGGTCATAAGTATAAGGAAGCAGCACATGTTCTTGAAAACTGTTTTTACACTGACGATTTGTTGCACGGAGGACACAGTATAGAATCAGCAAAACAAATGAAGTCAGATCTTATCAATCTATTAAAACTTGGGGGATTCAATCTCCGCAAGTGGTCATCAAACAAAACAGAACTACTTGAAAACACTTCTTATAATGAAATCTTCGATTTTAATCATACAACTCAGGAGTCTACTAAAACCCTGGGAATAAGCTGGAACCCAAAGGAAGATAGCTTCAACTTTAAGCTAAATATCAACACCATATCATTATCATCAGCACATACAAAGAGATCTCTCTTATTAGATATATCAAAGATATTTGACCCCCTGGGGTGGCTTACTCCAGCAACTACTAAACTAAAAATACTATTCCAAAAGGTATGGCAGTTGGAATTAAAATGGGACGACGCCTTACCGGAAGATATCAAAAAAGAATGGGAGACAGCAAGTAAAGACTTAGCATACATAAATACTATCAAAATACCAAGGTGGTTACAATCCAAAAAAGGTTACTCTTTAGAGTTACATGGTTTTTGTGACGCCAGTAACAAAGCATATGGCTGCGTAATATACTGTAAAATGTCAGAATATCAGAAGGATTCCTCAGTAGTTATTATAGCAGGGAAATCACGGCTAGTGCCCATCAATAAGAACATTTCTCTCCCAAGGTTAGAATTGTGTGCAGCATCATTATTAGCAAAACTTATGAAAACAGTTAAAAACAATTTATCAGAATATAGCATCAAAATATTCGGATGGTCAGACTCAACTGCGGTGTTGGGTTGGCTTAACGGAGAGCCAAACCGTTGGAAGACCTTCGTCGCGAATCGGGTCAGAATGATCACCGAAATAATACCAACAGAGTGTTGGCAATATGTTACCTCACACGAAAACCCAGCAGATGCTGCGAGTAGAGGATCAAGTGTTGAGCAATTAATTAAAAATCATCGATGGTGGACAGGACCTTCATGGTTAATATCATACGATCATAAAAAACGAAATACGAAACAAAACTTTTCTACAAATGAAGAATGCAAATCAAAACAAATAAATGTCTTAACGACGACATTACCTTATCAAAACAATGTAATTGATAGCATAATAATGAGTCATAGCAACTACACACGCCTTACACGTGTGTTAGCATGGGTTCTAAGAACGAGCTCACGTAAACATAAACCTCTTACCCTTACAATCGAAGAGATAGAAAAAGCAAGAAATATTTTGATCAAGCATGTTCAATCAACAGAGTTTTTAGAGGAAATTACAGCCTTAAAAAATAATCAAAGAGTGAATAATAAAAGCAGATTACTTTGTCTTAATCCATTTTTAGACAAGGATGCCATGCTAAGAGTAGGAGGTAGACTTAAGCACTCTAACATAGAAGAAAATATGAAGCACCCACTTATCATTCCCAGTAATCATCATTTAACTAACCTCATCATTGACTATGGCCATTTAAATACGTTTCATGGGGGAACTCGGTTAACGCTAAACTGGTTACGACAAACATATTGGATTATGGGAGGTAACAGATGCGTTAAAAAACACCTTAGAAGATGTGTCACATGTAGAAGGCACGATCCAGTAAAACACGAACAATTAATGGCCGATTTACCAAAAGCACGCATTAATCAAAGCAGACCTTTTTATCATACAGGGGTAGACTTTACGGGGTATATAGAATATAAAGCAAGCAAAGGAAGAGGAATTAAGACATGTAAAGGATATGTGGCCGTCTTCGTCTGTATGGTGACAAAGGCGGTACACTTAGAATTTGTATCAGACCTTACCTCGTCTGCCTTTATAGCATCTTTACGACGAATGTCAGCCCGCCGAGGTGCGCCGCGACACATATACAGCGATAATGGCACAAACTTTGTCGGGGCCTGCAAAACTATCAATCAAGAATATCATGATCTTCGAAAAATAACAGACGAAAATTTCTACAATTACATAACTGAAATGAAAATCAACTGGCATTTTAATGCTCCGAGTTGGCCCAATGCTGGAGGACTGTGGGAGGCGGCCGTAAAAAGTCTCAAATACCATCTAAAAAGAGTGCTCGGCGATCAAAAACTCACCTTTGAGGAGTTTACAACGTTGTTAGCTCAACTTGAAGGCTGCCTTAATTCACGCCCTCTCTGTGCTTTAACAGAAGACGGAGACGATATAAATGCACTAACACCCTCGCATTTCCTCTCCAGTGGCCCAATATTATCAATCGTCGAAACAGAAAAGGATGAGCGTACTAGGTGGCGACTCACCCAAAAAATCTTTCAAGATGTATGGGATAGATGGAGAACGGAATATCTGTCCCAATTAACAGCAAGAAGTAAGTGGAGACAAGTAAAAGAAAACATAAAAGTGGGAGATATTGTAATCGTACACGATACCAACTTACCAGCAGGTAGATGGCCTCTTGGTCGCGTCACATCAACCCACCCAGGTGCTGACGGACTCGTCAGGGTCATCAGCATTAAAACTGAAAAAGGCACCTTTAAAAGACCTGTATCAAAAGTATCAATTTTACCTACTGAAACAAATAATCAGCAGAAAGAAACAGCAACCATACCAAAAAGGGTAAAAAAGAAGTCTTGCAACTTCATGTCACTATTGCTATTATCATTTATCATGCTAATCACATCAGCAACTTGCACTCAGCAAGTTACAAACATAAAAACAGATCAAGGTTTCTATTTCGACAAATTAACAAATTTATACCTGCAACGAGATGAATGGAAACTTATTGTTTACTATAACATGACTCCGTATTGGCAAGCTACAAACTTACTCAATCAATACTTAAGCAGAATTGAACCAATATGTAACAAATCAGCTGCTAAATCACAATGTGAGATCATTTTACTACAATTGCGTCACCGCTACGTCAATCTCGAGCATTATAATAACATTCTACTCAGTCAGCAATATCACGGTAACTCAAGACAACGCCGTGGGCTTATAAATGGGGTAGGTTATATAGCTCATAGCTTATTCGGGATATTAGACGACGACTTCGCAGAACAGTATAAAAAGGACATAGAGTTAGTTAGAAATAATCAACAACACTTACTGAAATTATGGAAAAACCAATCATCAATCATTGAAGCAGAATATAACGTAATGCAAAGAATGGAAAGGACTATAAAAGAACAACACGAAATATTTACCAACCACTTAAATAATTTATCAAATGCAGCAATATCATTAAAATTAAGAATAGAAGATATCACCACAATCAACGACTTCACGTTATATTCTTTTATTATCAACAACATATTATCAGAACTTAAAAATATCCAAGACAGCCTAATGGATACTGTGACAAACATATATCACGGTAAACTTAATATACATCTATGGAAACCAGAGCAACTTCGAAGCGAGCTAAGCATTATTTCAGATCAATTACCAAAGGACTTAAGCTTGCCACTTAACAACATACAATTAGACCTACCAAAAATATACAGTTTATTAAAGGTTAAAGCAAGTATCAGAGAAGACTATTTCATATTTGAAATAAAAATACCACTAGTAGAAAGGGATACCTACGAATTATTTAAAATTTGGCCTATACCTAAGCAAAGGGATAGCAAAATGATCAAGATAGTTCCGATAGCTAATATAATAGCATTTAATGTGAAAAAGGACACATATATACCAACGACGGAAAGCGACATACAACAATGCCTACACTATGACGCCACTTCCATTATTTGCAATCTTCAAACAGCAAAATACCAACTACAAGCTGATGAGGATTTATGTGTCAAAGGTGAAAACTCATCTAATTGTAAAACCACAACATCAAGCTGCAAAAATACGTGGAATACCCTATCCCCTCTGAACACTTACCTATTCTTTTGCTGTGACACTTGTAAAATCAAAACGATATGTCAGCAGGATATAAGAGCGACACGACTCAGCAAGGCTGGCACACTTACGCTCGGAATGGGCTGTGTCATCAAGGGCGACACGTTTACAGTAATTTCGCATCAACAATATCAGAATCGGCTAGACGTCGAACCAGACATTTTGTTACCTGAGATCCATTCAATTAATAACATCATAAATATAACAATTCCGTCTCATATTGACATGGACCATAAAACATTTGAAACGCAGAGTGAATCATTAGAACAAATAGACCAAAAAATAAAGAGCATGAAAAGGGATGAAGAATTGGGATTATCAAATAAGATGTCATACCACGACGTTCATCATTATGTATCATTCTACGTCGTGTTGGGAGTAGCGGGAGCTGCAGCCCTTACCTGGTGGTGGAGGCGCCGCCGCGCGGTGGAACCCGCGCCGCTCGCCTGCCCGTCGGTCCACTACACAGCTCAAGGCAACACCAGTGATAAAGTGCCAACGCCAGTGAAAAGTGTAAAAGCAGAGCATAGTGAAATGTGTATTGATAGCAATTTAAGTGAAGTGCGCGTCAATAAAGGAACTTCGCCCTTATTATTCCGTAATGAGTTTAAGGAGTGATTAAATTACTACATTCTTTTTATCGCGAAGTGATTAAATCATAAGGACATTAAGCAAATCAATGCGTACATATTTTTAATATGATGTTTACCTACTTTATTTTTTTGTGCTTATGTTTACTATCATTTTCAATTGTATTTAGCAGTAGTTTTTTCTATCTTTTATCATGTTATTTTACATTTAATTATGATTGACTTTTGAATCTTGTCCGCCTGGGAGCATGTACGGGCTTAAAGCACGCACACAGTTGCGCGGGAGCAGGCCGCGCACATCGTTCAATAAACATAGCAACCAGTCCGCTTCGGTCCGCGTTCCGCAGTACATGCGACCAAGCGTGTACTCCTTAACATTATTTATCAATATATGTACGGGACACCGTACAACTACCGTGAGAAAAGTTTGATAATTTATTTTTTATCTTTGCCTTATCTTCGACCATACTGTGACAATATATTTTTTTTTGCCCATTATAGAGATTTTTCTTTTGAGTATACACGTCTGGTAAATATCGAGTAATGCAAAAATTATTTGTTTTTAATAGAACTTGAGAAAAAGTGCGCTAAATAGTGTTTTCAGTTTGTTTGACGTTTTGACTTAAGTCACGTTTGCCGCTAAAAAGCATAGAAATGCAGAGAAGCAGCAGCCAATTTTACTTTTTTCTACTTCAGTGTAATGTGATCAATCAATTAAGGCCGATAAATCAGGAGAGGAGGACAGCGGAAAGGTATAAAACTCTATTAGAAGTTAAATTTTACAAAAAACGGAAGGCTTTTCTTTAAAAATATGTGACGGTCTGTGCATATACATTTATTCGTATTCTGATAATCAATTTGCATTCCAGAAAAGACAACCTTTTCAAAAATATATAACACTCTGTAATCACTCTTAACAGTAAAATACATAAAATCATCAAAAAAAGAAATATATAATGCTGCTAATTTGAGGTAATCTGTAGTAACTACTTTAGAGTCATATAAAAATAGAAATAATGTAGAAAAAAAAAAAGATAGTCATTATGTAATTCAAGTCTTCCTATACCTATTCCAATCGCTAAATGGTCAATACCATCGATTTGATAAAAACATTTATGAGACGCGAATGACGTTTTCGTCCCACAGTGCGACGGCGCGGTGGAGATTGAAACTAAGCCATATTGAAATTGAATTAGGATCGAGACAAAATATTGAAACTGGGATTAACTATGGGGTTCGCTGGCTATGGTTTCCATGCTGTCATTTGTCATTTACTCGACCACCTATGGATACATTAGGTATAGGAAATAAACGTATCGCAATCTTAAATTTGGAGGCCGGTTTGATTGCAGTAACCTTACTATTTTACAATACAAAACGTCACCGTGAAGAAACATCTTATGTAATGTTTCTTAGTGAGTGTTTAAGGCAAGCTAGTCCTTTTCTCCGCTTATTTGCTAAATGGGAGATTCTGGAAAAAGCAGATTCTGGGAACGGCAGATTCTCTATATCCTCCTAACCCTTTTTCTTAATAAGGTCAGCAGTCCACTTTCAGCACCTATAGCGTCGCTTGTGTTAACAAACTAATGTATGTAGTTAATTATTTATTCCATTAGTGAAAATAGTATCAAAATCAGTTTTCTATTTTTAGGGCGATTACTCAGGAAAATTTCTTTCTCAATAATGAAGTAGTTATAAATTTTACAAAAATACCAAAATTATTATTAGTAACAGGGTTACTTAATAACTGCAATAAAATCGAGTGGTTCTATTCGATTAATTTACATTTTACAATGTAAAAATAGTATGTAAAATATCGTTAAGAGGCGAAATTCAAATGAGACACCGTCCAAATAGAATGAAGTGAAAATAGACTCCCAAATGCAATTAGCTTAAATGGCTGAAAGCCAGCGACAACTCGAAAAAATCCCTCACATCCCGCACGTTACGTCTATATCATTTGCCCCATAATTGGTTGTGAAGGGAAGGATTTAACTTGCCTGAAGAAATAATGCACACCAATATCATATTCCTTGTAACTACAACTAGATTACTTACAAATACATTTCTTATTAAAATAAATGAATGTGAGTTATTACCATTTTGAAAGATTTTTGTTTATTTTCCAGTTAAATGTATGATCCACTGCATGATCTCATAAATTCAAAGAACTTTACGAAGTATTCAAAGAATTTTTGAAATTAAATATCATCAGATCACTTACGCTTACAAAAAAAATCATCTAGAATTTAATACTCTTTCTCTGCCAAAAAAACTATACCTAAATTGGTGCCCACCCCACTATGTATATGTATGTATCTCGTCGGAAAACTTAAGGTCGCTCAACGAGCTGTGTATAAAGGCAATGCCCAAGATTCGCTAAAAGCATAAGCGATGACCTACGCTAATTAAAAGGGCATATGTCCAACAGTGTGTACGCTCGTGGGCTAATATTCTAAAACTATGTATACCTACTAGTGGCCCGCTCCAGGCTTCGCCCGGGGTGCTTTTTTGCAATCCAGCCGATAAATTACTTTAAACCGCCATCTGTGAGTACCTTATGGAACTCACAAATAATTGCTGTATTGAATAAGTATCAACAGATGGCGCTATTTTAATAATATTATATAATTTGCAAAAAAATAATAAACAAAATGAGATATAAACTATCCTATCTTTTAAGTTGGACCAAATAACAGATACTTATGAAGTTTGATCAAAATCGGTTCAGTAGTTTCAGAGTTTATCGCGAACATACATCGTGACACGAGATTTTTATATATACATATAGATATGCAGTTACAGATAAAGCGTGGTGTATGGAAAAGAACATAAAACATTATATAAATTCAATGAAGCATTAAAACTAATGGGTTGCTCCTAAATGGAATAATACATGCAAATTTGCAGCATTGACAGGGATGGTGCACTCTAGTTTAAAATGTCGATTGTGCTCCCAAAAATTAAATTCGGACGCGGAGTAGTAAATTCACGCGATGCCAGACTCATTTCCATTCATATCTAGATTAAAGGATTCGCATTTGTGTACTAATTAAACGTAGTGAAGTTGTGTGCAGTGCAAGTGACGAGGCTAATGTTTGTTGAACGGATAATGTACATTGAATGATTCAAATCTTGGCACAAATTTAGTTACATACTGCGAGAAATTATTTTTAATTAAATTTAAGTATCATTATTGTCATTGCCCATAACTGTCCCGTATTTTCCCTTATTATACCAGTACTCTTATACCCTTATACCCTCTTATATGTCATTAAAACCTGCCTGCATTTAAAAAAAAAATGCTATGATTTTACAGAACTAAATGTGTTTTGAAAGAGATGCATACTGATGTTTTTAATTCTTTGTTTTTAAAGCAAAATAAGTATATCCAACCCACAAATCTATCTAATCCATTGCAGGCCTATTTGGACTTTGAACCTGCATCAGCCATTCATACCAAAAGAAATTTCATCAGAAATTACTTGCACAAAAAATTTTTATAAATGAAAATGCAAAATTGCGAACAAAAAGTACAAAAGGTACGCTAACACAATGGAGATATGTATCTTTTGTTCCACTTTTAAAAATTAGTGCTGGAAAACTAAGCGAGTCTTAATTACACTAGTTTTTTATACAACCATTACCTACTGAATCACCTGAGCTCGTATGTGGGAATATTTACACACTGGATGCAACTTACATATCGTAATATAGGCAATGTAATTGCTGCTGTTTCAGCTATACAAAAACAAGAAAATTATCAGTGTAACTATATAATATATCTATATGTAGGTACCTAGTTCATATGAGAGAAATGTTTATACCTAACATGTGCATCTCGGTGTTTAACCAGTTGCCATATGATCTACCAAAGTATTTAAATTTGAACTGTATATCTGATTACTTATTCGGGGTTCTTGTTATATTGAATTTACCTTTTCATATATATGGGATCCGTATATATTGATCAATAAACCCTTTTTGTTTTTATGTGCACATCTTCTTTATTTCTCTTTTATTTATTACATTAAAACTCATAAACAATATAAATAAACTCATAAAATCATTCTAACATTGCTCTCTACTCAAATATCCAAAAACATTAACTTGACTTTAGATTTTTTCATGTCAATCAAAAATCTTTTTCTTTTTCGATGTTTGAAAATCAAACCTATTTAAATACAGCCAGTATTTAAGTTCAAAATTCATTAACAGGGGTCACTTACTTTTTGATTCTTTTAACTCTTAAAGCAATTTCTTCAGTGCATATATCAATGAATACATTTTCAGTTTGCCAAAATAAACAGTGTAAATTTGGAAATTGGAATCCAATCATTTGGCCAAGCATATCCCGTTTGACGGCGCAAAGCAAACAGTGCCAAGAATCGGGCGCTTTCGGCCCAAAGCTCAAAACCTAGCTTCATTCTAAATCAGAGGAACCGTTTGAGCCATTGCCAACGGCGCCAACATTCGCACCACCCGCCCTCAAATCCGATTTCGGATTCAAACGGAACGAATTTTAAATATGGGGGTAGTTAGTGTCGTTGATTTGTAAAAGAACATTCGAGACTGTGAACGCGTTTAATTCGGCTTCCTTTTGGATACTCTTATAGTGAAATATTATAAATAAACACGTAGATTTATTCTTTCGATGTGAAAGTCGCCAGGCAAGTTCACTTGATGGTAGGTTAGTTTCACTATCCATTACTCAGTCCCCGAAAGACAACAGCACACGGACATTCACGAAGTGGGCACCGCATCTAACGACAATAAATAAATCTGCAAAAATATTTCCCACTCAAATTCCAATTGAAAAAAAGGTTTGTTTAGTCAAACTAGATGTTAGATCAGGCTTTCACCATAATTTGCTCTCAACACAAAATATGTTTACATCGCAAACGTAGAAATCTCCTGAGGTGTTTCCACCTAGCTACAATATGGGCTACTTCAAGCGAGGGGTAAACAAATACCTACAGGGTAGGCAGCGCACTAGCACTCCCCTTGGTGTTGCTTGTGTCCTCAGGCGGCGGTAACCACCTACCATCAAGTGGGCCGCCTGCCTGTCTGCCACCTTTATATTATAAAAAAAAAATAGAAGCAAAAATATTCCCGTATTCTGTTTCCTAAAAACTGTCGGGGCAATTCAGAATATTACTCAAGTAATCGACTCTCAAATACTTACAAGTTCAGGAAGTGCCAAATATATATCAAGGATAAAAAACCATGAAAATTATATTAATTCAAGTGTTTCTTTACTATATTCAGTAATATATTTACACAGATTTCATTTTTACTCGTATAATAAGTAAATAACAGCCAAAAGATAAGCAGATGTTTGTAACTAAATAAAAATATATTGAAAATGAAATTGAAACAGGGACAATAAGAATCAAATATAACTTAGAAGAGACATATAAGAAAGTAAATATCGAAAGGGTATCCATCGGTGGTTTGATATCTGTTAGAATAATCGAATGAAGCAAAAGTTTAGGGCAGAGCGTCCGACCCGAACAAAAGTATGTAAATAGTGAACCCCGATAACAGACGCAATCTCCATTCCCTTCAAATCAGAAATCCGCAGGACTAAGGAACTAAGGACATAAAAAAGTTAATATAGCAAAGCTGAACTATAAGTTCAGGATTTTATCAAAAAAACTTTTTGGCATGTCAAACTTTAGTGTCATATATAAGTTATTGCTGGAAAAATGTGAGTGAAATGTGTTACGAAAACATTTGTAATAAAATAAACTTTTCTATTATTTACCTACGTTTTATTTCCAACATCCTATTGTTTCTAGAGAATTCCAATAGCAGAAGTCCTACGGCTCAGACAATGATGATGATAGTCTATAAGTGCCCTTTTGGGGTATGGTAGATCAGAACAATCTTGAAACTTTTCTTTTCATCAAAACAACATATCGTATTTTTACAAAACGCAGAGTAGTTGGCATGGCAAATGACTAAGTACAAATTTAATCTAAAATCAAATGTAAGAAACTTCAATTAGATGTGTTTGAAAAGTTAAATTTGTGTTTGAAATTCAAGAACTTGACGACACTGACTTTGAAAAGTTTTCTTCTATCTCTGCTAAGTGTCTTTGTATTCGTATGATACACGTGTACACAATACATGGCTCTTTTGTGTAAAATCAATAGAATTACAAAATCAATTTTAAGGCCTGTATTATATATATTTAAGTACTAGTCCAGCAGTAGTATTAATTCCATTGGTTAATTTCATCATAAACCTTACTTAGCCTAGGTTTTTATAAAGAAAATGAATTTCTCAAGTTTATAAATAAAGTAACAATTTTATCATTTTCCTATTCTTTAAAAAAACCTAGGCATATCTTCAAGTTGTGTGTGTCACCAACACACACAACTTGAGAATATGACTTTGTATTTGAATTTTATTGAAAACGGAGACATGACTCAGTAGTTGACATGGGAAAGCGTAACGAACACACTTTCGAATTTATATTAAATTTAACTTAATTATATTAGTGTCTATATTATAAAGAGGTAATGTAGGAGATCATCTTCGAAACTACACATTATTGAACTAATAGAATAGAACTTAAGGATCGAAACAGGATAAATAATATAAATAATAGAAGTCGCGAGTACCTACCAGCTAGTAAACAATAATTTAGGATCCAGAAGAATATCCTAAACTATACTGAAAAGTTAATCAAACAGACACTGCTTTATTATAAGTATTTAGATATAAGCCTAAGAAAAACACTATTTATGCATCGGAGACTGAAGCATTAGTTTAGTTGGGAACATGAGAAAATCGCTTACGTTTCTAACATTATCGGAATAAATGGCGAGCCGAGGAACTGTTAGTGTGCCAAATAGAATATCACCCGCAGGCGTCGTAAATAAGGCCCTTCGGCACGAAAAGGGCACAAGAATAATAGACACCTTAATACTGAACCCGAGGAGGGCTTTTAATGAATAATAGGTGAAACGAAAAACAACCTTCAAGTACTAGATAGAATACTTGTATTCTAAGAAGTATATGTATTAAACACTAGTACTACACACAAACAAAGCCAACGCAAATGCGCTATCGACCAGAGACTCACCGAAACACATATTATGCTATTATTTCACGGTGGTCCCTTAGAGTGGTTACAGCCGCCAGACGTGCTGCCCAAATGACTGCGAAACGCAGTGTGCCCTGCCACTACTTTCAAAATCCAGACCAGAGCCAATTTTGAAAAGTTCATTTCGAAAGTTGACTCAGCCGGGAAGTTACACATTTATTTATTGACGTCAGGCAAGCACCATTACCACTCGTCCAATGGGCTCGTCAAAAGTTTTATTATTATATAATATAAAATTTCCGTTAAAATTGTCTAACTCATGGTGAAAACCGCATCAAAATTCTATGCTTGGCTTAGGAGGAGTTAGCGGCCAAACAGTGAGACGCGAAATAGCGACTTCAAATATAAAGAAGATACAAAAATGTCGCCCGATTCTAAATTCCAGCCGAACGTTTCATTGCACTGTTTACATTTTTTTATCTATCTTTTTCGAAACACTGCTCCATAATGTATAGACAGAAGAAGCGAAACGGGAAGGGAAAAAAGTTAAGTAAAACAGTGCGCACATACTACTTGATAACAGTAGGTACTCAGAGTAATTTTAAGTTAGGAATTACGAAACGACTTATAGATCGTCACAATAATTGCATTGCAAACGACTCCGGGTAACATAATAATTGCATTGTTACTATTAGATAATTGAATGTAAGCTTAACATATTGTAATTCATATAGCGCCATCTTACAAAATTTTGAGGTAACAGTTGATTATTATTTATCGCCAACAAAACAAGTACCACAAACGATATGGCGCTTTAATAAGTAGTTATAAAAAACTTTGATTGTGTAAAATTGAGGTTTTATTAAAAATATTAAAAACATCATAATAGGTAGACTTAAAAACCTTATCAACATACAAAATTTCATCCAACGATTCTAATAAAATGGAGTACACTCAAAGTTAAAAAAATATGTTTGTTTTTTGTTGGAAATCATTCTGGGATTCTGAATTTTAAAAATATTGAATTTTATTTAAAAATAATAAAATTATAATAGGTAGATATCCGAAACTGTTTGTGAAATTCAATTACCAATGGAAATCTAATATTTTTTGGTAGTCATTTATACAATTGCCAATAATTTACTAGTATTAAATATACTATAATAATTTACTAGTATGAAATATCTCATCTCGATTTTGCCTAGTTCCAATGAAAATTTATAGTAATTGTTCGAAGTATAGCCATTAGCCATGAAAGCCATTAAGTATCAGAAAATAGTTTTTATTACATCTTTCTTTTAAAGTATTGGTATTTTTCTACTAATAATAAATTTAATTAAAATATAAAACTTTCGTGTAAAGGTCGACAGATAGGCAGTTATGTACACTAAAATGGTATGTGGCCTTAATGGATAAAGTGATTGGGATAACCTTAATGGGTTATAAGGGAAAGAGAATGAAAATAGCCAAAATGAGCATAACTTTGTCAATTTAATTTAAATTGCGGATGAAACCATGGGGCACAACACGTATGCTGAAGAAAAATGACGATTGAGAGCAAGATCTCTCACTGTCTTATTCTAGAAACTGAGCTAAAACTTTTTGCTTACAACAACGAAACGGAAGGTTCGTTGGGAACAGAGGAGTTGCATTAAAATTCACTTTGGAGTTGGCTCTCTAATGAAACGTACTTCAGATTAATGGAATTAAGGTTTTTGCGAATGGGCCGCCGACAATGCGGCGCGGCGAGACGCATTAACACCGTTTGCCTACTCAATCACAAACTCATTGCAGTATTGCAGCCCGTTTGGCGGCAGTAACCATGCACTCTCTTAAATTGTCTCTTACGTACCTTATCGTACTACAAAGATTTGACCCAAAAACCAATTTTATTATACAACGTTATACTATTTTATAACGCTATGCAATACCTTTCTGCATGCTCTCTGTCATCATTTAAATCAACACAGCAACCCCATATAGGTATTTATTTTCAAAGTATGTTCTCCTGTTTTCCCCCACTAAAGTTCTATCAGATAATGATAAGTTAAAACTTGCTTGTTAGCTTCCACAGACTAGACGTGTAACATGACTTTAAACTTGTGAAACTTTAAGTTTGCTCGCATAGAAACTCATTAGCTTGTTAAAAGTTTTAGTGCAAATAATAAAAAATGTTTACGAGATTACAATTTCAGTTCAAAATGAGAAATAAAGGTTGAACCAGTCTACAAAGTCTGTAATTAACTATTGAATTTTATATGGGATTAGGTAAAAGTAGAAACCTTAATTGAACATTCGTTAATAGAAGCTTCGGTCAAACCTACCATTTATAATAGTTTTTTTTTTTATTTAGTGGAAGCGTGTTCTTATTTGGGCTCGTCAGAATTCTATACGAGAGTAATTTAATATGTTTAATAAATTAGATCATACACTCATTACCTACATACTAAATGTAATAACCACCGTCTCCAAGCGATAGCAACCTAATTATTATTATTATTAGGTTGCTATTATTGCTCATTATTTATTATAATCATTACAAAGGTTTAACACAACGTGTTTTCGTATTTTTTGTAGAATATTTTATGTTCTGTCCTGTGCGGCCATGTACGTCATCTTTATGTCTTCCGTAGGGTTATTTTCAAATTTTAACAACCCGCCGATAACGACATGCACAATTTTTATAGCATATTAAATTTATTGACGACCGCGTTTGTTGTTGCCCGTGAATTGAGGACATTTTTCATTATATTTTCAAGAAATTCTTAGTCTTTTGGGCCTTCTTATCATATCCAGTAGTGGCTGATCACACTGTAGGTCTAAAACTGGGAGCCCGTTTGGCGAAAACACCGCATACTGAAGACAATTTTTTGTAGTTATAAGTAACCGATACTAAAGTACATTTCCCTATACCTTTTTTAGTTGTTTAAACATTTATTCAATCTTTATTGCTCATATATTTTTGTCAGGTGACAATCTGGTGACTCTTTTTCTAGATGAAAGATGAAAACCCTCCCTTTTCTGTATCCATGATCACCTGTTAAGGCGTGAAAGCGTAACAAACAAACAAACAAAATCACTTTCCTAAATTTAATTTATGTAAGATATAATCAGGACAGTTTATCCTATCAATTTCGTAGTGCATTTACAACCCCTATGCAAATGTAATGTATTGTAAATTTCTTGCAAACAAGAACATCCCTTATGTAGGTAATGCTTGGGGTAATAGGAGGCTCTTTACATTAAAAAAATATTTAAGTCTTATTGACATAGGATTCTTAATAAAGTGAAATTACATTTGTAATAACAATGGCTTGGAAGAGAAGATTGTTCTAGATTTTAAACACAGGATACATACAATTTTTAGTGAGAAATTGGACAGACCATCAGTTCAGTAACCACCAATACCACTATATTACTTAACATATATAACATACTATTACACATAATATTGCTGCACACGTGATAAAGTCTTGTAAAAAAAAATATAATTAATTCATTGGCTATAACATATTATTACTATTGAATAGAGTAAAAATATAGTACGAAGTTAGAAGTAGGTAAAGCAGATAAGTGTTGTGTCAAAAATAAAAATAAAAACGCTTTCTTAATAAAATAATACGTCCTACTTTCATTTCTACCCGAAAAAAAAAGAAATTTTCTCCCTATTTCGCCACTCGATTATCCATCCTATTACGATCTCTCTCACCTATTAGTTTAGACTTAGATTATAGTCTGTATATAGACCACAAGTAAGAAAACTAACATCCGAGAGTAGACCGGTATTAAAACCACGGAAAAAATGTTTCGACTGGCCATTTCTTTACTTTCTCTATCATGTTTAAAGCGGGTAGTTTCTTTAGATCCGAAAGCGCTCTAGAAGACAGTTATTCATATTAAATGGGCCCGAAAAGTTGGAATATCAAGTCATTGTCCTGAACTTGGTCAATTATTCCGCCCTTGTATAATATTTTGTGGTGACGGATTAGCGAGAAAAAATTTAAAATCGCACTGGGCGAAATATGAACTTGAAGTTTTTAAAGTGACGTTTCATATGTCTGCAACTTTAGTCAGTATTAATTAGTAATTATATTTTACATTATGATTATTTTGTAGTCTTGTAAACTATTCTTTTTTTAAAATATTAAAGTCGACAGCATCCTGAAGTTCCACTTGTTGGTGTGTGGCTACCGTCGCCTATAACCCCGGTCACTGACATGCGTGCAAACATTCTTACATTGTACGAATCTTTGCACGCATGTGAAGGAACGTGAAGGAACCGACACTGCACGGAAAAGCGCGAATGTAGCAAAAACTTCGCATAGTCATTTGCAAATGTCGTCCTACACTTGTGGGTTCGCGTATTCGCGCGAATGTGAGTGACCGGCATAACACAAGCAACGCCTTTAGGTGCTACAAGTGCGCTTCCGGCCAAACTACTGATTTTAAAAGTACTGAACACAGATCAAATTTTTTGTTAGAATATATAGATTTACAATGAAGAAGCCTCTTGACTCCAATTCAGGTATCGACAATCGAAACCTTCTATACGAGTAGAGGTTAATAATGTTTGGAAAATCTATTTTACGAAACAACCACTCCATAACACTCCAATCAGACAAGTCGATTTCAATAAGCCATTGTAATCGAATCTATCGAGACGGTAAGTTTCTCGCTAAAGCTTAATTTGCTCTCGCCGCAGAACCGTTTCAGTTCGATTCAGACGTCGAAAGTCGCATACCAATTGACGTTAAAGTGAAAAAGAAATGGTTCCCTTACGCAGCCGTCTGTCCGCTCGGTGGACGGCCCGACAGATACCTGATTGGGTTTCTGTATTTTCTGCTTTGCCACACATCGCGCCAAGACACGAATAGCTATTCGAACAATTGAGGGGGAAATTGTGTTCTTGTTTAGTGGAAAATTTTATTTCTATTTTACCAATACAATCCTGCAACTAGTTCGTTACTTAGATAAATTAATTATCTCAAATGCCTTCAGGATTCCAAAAGAAAAAAGGGTTTTGATTAGTATTTAACATGGATATCGTTAAATGGAGTAAAATACAGAGTGTAAATGAGTGTAAAATCTTTACTTAGTATAATTTAAAGTCGCTTTCCGTTTCGAGTCGATTTTGATGCGGTTTCTACCATCAGTTAGATGAAGTAATACGTGCTTTTGCCTAGTAGTCATATGATTGCATTTTATATATACTGTCACCATTTAAACATATTGAAACAAATGTTTCTAGAATAAAAAAACGCTCAGAACTAAATGAAGTGAAAAGGTATAATTTTCCATTACTCCACCCTAAGTTTTAGTGCTCTCTCCCACGTATATTCCCGAGATTGCTCGTTCAGATCATTTATTCCGATCTTCATTTAAAAAATTTAAAAGGAAATAAAATTTTATTCCAATCTACCTTGAAAATCTCTAAACCGTAACAGACAGAAGCGGGCTGCGTCTTATATATAACTAGCTAGTGCCCACGACTTTGTCCGCGTTGAAAAATATTAAGTAGCCTATCCTGTGTCCCGTACGTCCAAATGTTTATCTACCAAGTTTCATGAAAATCAGTTAATTCGTTTAAAAGTTATGGAGGAACATCATATATACATACAGATAAAAATTCTAAAAATCGTCAATTTAGTTTCAGTATCATGTATAGAGCTTATAAACACGATTTAAACTATGAAAACCGAGTTTATATTAAGTGAGGATAATGGGTTAGAAGCAAATAAAATTATTTTCCCTATTCTCTTCGTAATGGTTAAAATACAAAAAGGATTGGGAACTCAATGGATAATGTAATGGACCTTAATTAATAAATAATTAGGTATACGTCGGTAACAGAGAGGGACAATGGTCGGCCCTTTGAAGTCGCCTATAATCACAGCTCATTGTGTGGAAAGACTCGAATAAAAGAGTGATAAATGATTAATTAGTCAATGACGCATTCGATTGTGAAGGCATTTCTTTTGTTCGAAATAGGCGTGAAATGTTCTGTTGTGCGAATAAGCGTGAAAGTTCGATATGCAATTAAAGTTTGTTTTTCTTATGTTATGATCGGCAGATAGGCTGACGGTCCACTTAAAATGGTAGATATATTCTAATTTTTGCATATATAACATATTGGGATAAGGGATAAGGAAACTAAGTGCTGATAATTATCTTATCAAGTGAAGTGTAGCGTCTGTATTTTAGTTTTAACTCATACACATTCTGCAAACCTAAACTGATTATCGCTCTTTCCATAGTGAAAACCGCAGCAAAATCTATTGGATGGGTTGCAAGGTTCTTCTGACGAAAAGAATATCTTGGTTTCCACTTTTCCTTTTCCTAGCTTGACAAGGAATATTTGCTGGTGGTGATAGAGCCATTAGAAGAACTACTAAATCCACATCTTCCCAACAACAGCATCTTACACAAGGCGACTCTCTGTTCACTTACACAGCCTGTAGGTCCTAAAGTATTGATCATAGAATAAAAATTAATGTATCAAAATTTGTAGAAAATTTTATGTAGAAACTTTTGTCAGAAGTAGGTAATCTTAATGCTATTCGTACACATATTCGCTATATGAGCAAAAAAACTGAAAAAATGTACCTTCAAACCATTTGTAGCTACATTCAATTTTTAGCGTTGGTGGATATGATTATGTACAATTGGTGCAAAACTATTATGAGCAATAAAATGAACAATGCGAAAATTATAACTGGTGCCTAAGTGTTGGTTAATTTCTATTTAGATTTAAAAAAAATAATATTTATAAGAAACTACTACTTCATGTAGGTATTTACATTTAAATTTGTCTCACATAACAAAAAACTTATTGTCACCTATTAAAAAAGGACACACAGCCTCTCTACTACATATCCTGCTCGGCTCGCTTTTTAACTGCGAGTAATCAGTCCTGCTCGTTTTATTAGGTCCATATGTAACTGTAAATTAATAACATTTATAGTAAAAGGGGCTCTTTTAGCTAAGCAAACTATCAGAAATTAAAGGTTGCATAAAATTTCAGGTGTCGCATGATATGCGTGTCAAAATGAAAAATAAAGATAAATATTCATTGAACAAACACGAGTGTAACGTTGTCGAGAGTATTCGGGACCTATATGAAAGATCATTTAAAGAAGATTTAAAAAAATATCATTTTATTATCAAAGTTTGAATATTAAAGTACTACGGCAATTTTTTTTTATTATTATTATTTTTTTATAAATACGGCAAATGAAATGCTTGGATACGGCAACTCTGTTTTTATGGTAGTAACTTCTTCTTTTTCTCTTTTAATGTCTTGGCTCCATTAGATCTTCTCCGATGATTTTGCCAGTGTCATTAGTAAAAATAGCAATTTGTAATAGCCTTTTTTAAAATAAAAAAGGCAAAATTGAAATTAAAATCAAAAGTAGCAGATCCCGAGACTAGTCAGTCAAGTCTATTTTTTCTTAATTTTCCAAAACAGGTCCGTCAAGTCCAAAGCAGTCAGGTCAAGTCCATGGTAGTAACTTTTATTTTTCTATGAGTAACACTGCTCGGCCGCGATTATAGTGTTTATTTTATTTTATTTTATTTGGGAAAACAAACAATTACACTGTGTATAATAAATATGAAAAAAGAAACATGCAAAAATAAAGGTAACAGTACAATCAACAACATTTTCCTCAAATTGCTACACTAATTTTATACAGTGTTCGGCCGTGTTACGTCAAAGCTCTCGCTAGTTATATTCTTTGCGTCAAAGTCAAAGTTAACTTGACTTTGACTTTGACTTGAGTCAAGTCTTAATAGGCTTTAGTTATTATTCTATGGGCTAACGCAACGCGTCGTCATTCACAGTCATTCACAGTCATTCATACTTATTGTTTATAATAACAATACGTAGTTTACTTTTTTTTGCTTATAATAAATAAATAAGAGAGCTTTAAACTTGAAACTGACAAAATGCTACGAGTGTTTATATTATAAGAAGAAGAATTAATTAGAATCAGGTTGTTAAAATATTTGTCGTGAAAAATCAACAATGGAACTTTTTCATCATTTAGAATTGTTTCGTCGGTAAGTTTCCTTAGAATTTTAATTTATAGTTTGAATTCGACTGTTTAATTTTGTGCTATACACACCAAAAAGAGTGGCTACTAACGAACAAAAACTAATTTTAACTATTTTACATATACCTATGTAAAATAGTTAAAATTTTGTCTGTCTGTGTAAATGTTTTTAGAATTAGTTTAGTACTTTCTTAAATTATACCTATACGTAGTGTAAATAACAAAAGTTAATAAAACTTGGTTATATTAAACTAAAGTTTAGCATTGGTTGGTTTCTTTATATATTATTAATTTTCTATCTCATCCCAATTTCAGGACAAATGTAGACATGGATAGGTTTGTGTCCAAAGAAGATTTAGATAATAGTACAACTATTAAAATTTTAGACAATAAATTACTCTTAGATTTTGATAGTGATGATGAAGAAAATAAACAAGAGAATATGAACACAGAGAGATTTTATTGGATTAAACAATTGGACAACAAAACAAAAAGTTCGGTTAGTTTAAGATTTTTATGTTAATTTAATGAAAACTTACTAATCTCACATTTGTAAATATTTGACAAACCCATTGATTGAGCGCTCGCATTAGAACCAAATGAAAAGCGCGAAGAGAGGTCGATGTCGTATGATAATTAATGTACCCGAAGTAGAAGGTGCTAACACACTGAGCAATTTATTTTTTATTATTTTTTAATATAATTATTTTGTTAAATTTATATATTCATATTTTAATAAAGATGTGTTTTTGTTTTCAGACTAATGGTTCGACGACAAAACTGTACATTGCAGGGTTGCATTGCTTACCTCACTACCCGAAGCTTTCTTCTCTCACTGCAGCACAACATGAGCAGTGTCTCAGAGTGCTTTCTGCCCAGTATAAGGAGGTGTTACCCGATAAATTAATATTACAGCCCAGTAAAAAGGACCGCAAAGTTTTTGAGGTATAGACAAGGCAAATTAGTATTCTTATTCTTTAAAATTTAGACCCATTTGATTGCAAAAATTCCCTGAACACTTGACTTAACATTTAATATTTTTCTATATTATTGAATCCACAGCGGTCTATATCGACCTCCAAAGGTCAACAACGACCTACAGGGACTTTATTTAAACTGGTCGTGACTTCGATTATTATTCATAAATTTTTATTCATAATGGAATAGGAATAAACCGATTATGTACTGTAAAAATTTTAAATTGAATTTATTAAAAATTTTGGGTCTGTCTATCCAATTATTCTATCCAATGGGCTAATCACGATGAAGGAATACAATGTGAGTCTTAAGGAGGATAAGATAGGAAGGATAGGAAACCTAGTGTGATTATACTTGTATCTAGTGGAAAGGAGATTCAGTGTGATTATTAAGCGGTCAATTCTTTCATAAAACGTTAAAGAAAGAAAGACTTTAGGGCCTGAAGTTGCTTATTAGGTAGCTGAAACAGGTATTTCATGAAAATAATGCATGTCTCGTACGAGACAGATGCATTTACCTTTATAAATAATGTTTTAGGAATTACAAGAGACATACAAAGCGGAAAAAGTGCAGTACAGAAGTTGGGCGAAGACTGTGTGGACTGAAAATCATTCAGCGAGAGCCTTATACCCCAACAAGAATGTGGAGGCTGTTTACGAAGCTGAAATCAAAATGAAGGCCCGTGCTCTACAAACGCTCCCCAGAGACTATGTGATGGCAGCTCAAATATCGTTGGAATCAATATACAAGAAGTTGGAATTTACTCATCTGGAAGACTTAATCGAGGTGTTACTTAATTTTTTTAATTCTTTTCCCCGCCTAGGATCTTTTAGGGTCCCTGGGGTGGATCGGAGTTGTTGGTTCGCCAGAGCCCGGTTCACCCTGCTCAAAGGGCAAGGAGATACCGGGGAGTTTTAGTGGGTAGGGGCAGTTCCGCCTGCACGTGGGCAACGCGGAGTACGCTGTCGACCCCCACATACCCCTGTCGCCTAGCAAGCGGCAGGGGATCAATAAAAGGATTTCTCCTCGAAAAAAAAAAAAAAAAAAAGGATCTTTTAGGGTAATTTTTAAGGATAAGGATAGGATAAGTATAATGAGAGAAATTATACTTGTGCACATTTGTTACTTGGCCATTAAGGCGTCTGCAGAAGAATGTCTAGTTTAGCTGTTTATAAGCTACTATACTGCATTTCTTAATTCGAAGGAATAATTTTCTGGGTTGCAGGTTTTTGACCATATAAAAATAGTGATGTAATCTTAATTCGATATTTAAGAAGCCTAAGCTACTCCTTATAGCATGAGCTATATGTTAGTGAAAGTCCCTTCAAATCTATCCAGCCGTTTCGGAGATTAGCCGGAAGAAACAGATGGACAACATAAATTTTATAATTTTTTTTTTGTTATGAGTACCGTAATGTACTTTGATATACATCTATTTTGAAATTACAAACAGACACTTCAAATTTATTTAATAGTAAAGATTACCTGTTTATCATTTAGCTTTTAAACATGTTGTTTATACTTGGGATGAATGACATCGGCAGGTAGCAAAAATATAGCAAAAAATACTTACATACATATATGTATCTGGTTAAGTTAAGTGGTTAACCTGATTAGCAAATGTTTTGTAAATAAAATATTTAGTATTTTTTAGTGTAATTTAAAAAAAAACATCTCATTTTAAGGCTTGTCCTCAATTTTATTTTATTTTATTTTATCTTACAGGTCGATCTGACAAAACTGCCTCATGTCGATTATCCATCAATGGTTACGAAAAAGTTCTCACTCTTCCAAAAGAAATTATCGTTTCCTGAACCGTGTGACAAACATCCGTGCAAATTTATATTACCAAGTAAGTGGTTCATTTTTGAGTATTTCTAAAATAGATTAAAATATTGAAACAGCCTTTACAAAATTGTATTTAAATCTTTTTTATTTTCGAGAAACGATAGAAAATGTTGAGAACGCCCGTTTGACTAGCTCAACACAAAAGCACATATGCATAATTATTTCACGTTGGTATTCTGTCAGGTGGTGGTTACTGCTGCCATACAGGCTGGCCAATTTTTGACTGTGAAACGCATTGCGTCGCTTAAGACAAGAGTCAACTTTGAAAAGTTCATCCGGGCATTGAACCCGAGATCTGTGAGGCAGAGTGTTAAAGCGAGCACCTTAACCATTCCACCAAGGGGCTAGTGAAATACTTATCAAAATAATATGCATTGATTTTAAGTTAGTGTGTTCTAAGTTAATGCTAGTAGAGTTTTAAGGTGCTTAGTATGAATAAATGTGTAACACTGAGTCACGGGGTCAAGATATAAATAAATAAATATTTTCACACATTTCACACAGCATCATCTAGTTCCACACTAAGCAACTAATTATTGATACCAAACAGTTTGTATACTACATAGATTGCTTTTTTTTAAAATACATACATACATATTATAAATACAAAATATCCATGATTCAGGTGCAAAGGTGAAATGTTAACACATAAACATTTGCCCCTAGCGGGATTCGAACCCGCGACCGTTTGGTTAACAGCTAGAGTCACTAGCCACTAGACCAAACGTGCAGAAGTGCACTTTCTTTTAATTTCTTTGAAACACAATGATGGGATAATGTATGGAATGGCTGTCAGTTGTAATATAGGTTGATTTCAGCCGAGGAGTGCCCGTCGGAGCTGCCGCTGGCGGAAGTGCACAGAGAGTTGGCGCAGTTCGCTTTAGAAAAGGGCGCTCAGTGCGTGATGAGCGAGTCCGCCCTCAGGTGCCTCGTGCAGAGGAACAGACTCTGGACGCTGCCTCTCTCCGTCTGCGAACTCATTCGTCCCGGTGACTATTCACTTGCATTACTGTACGCGCGCGACCTGAGTGCAGCTCTGAGGGATTCGCTAGTGTTGCGACTAAACTAGTCTTAGTGATATCGATAAATTTTCTACTATTTTTATAATAGTGATGTTGACTGTATTCAAATGAAAATATAATTTTGCCACGAAACGCTAGTTTCCATAATACTTAAAAAACACAATACATATATTAATTTGTTTTTGAGGAATTTAATTTTTATTAAATAATAAAAGTGTAATTAAATAACTCAAGTCACTTGTTCAGTTAACATTATTTGATTTGGGAACAAGTCAAATAATGACTTCACAATGGTCACGTGGTAATTATTGGCGTTTTGGAGCTAAATTCAAGACGGAATAAAAAAAAAGAACTTTTGCAACATATGGAAATTGTGAATATTATACAAATGCCTACAAAATAGAAATTATTTATAATAGTGCACGTATACTGGTGTTTCAGATGGTGAGAGGACGAATGTTGTTGTGTTTGGCAGCGAGTTCCAAATGAACAAGGAAACCGCCATCGACAGAACGCGCCGGGCGTTCAGACATCTTTTAGCGCAATCTTTGGTACCGTAAGTACTTCATTCTTTCTTTCTTTTCTATAAAAAAGATGACCAGTTAGCAGCATAATGTAAATCTACTGTCGTATACATTATTTTAACTTATAATAAATATTAAAGTATTCCGATAGTATTTCGGTGCATCAATATTTTACAGGTCTTTTTGGAGATTAGCTACAGTCAAACATAAAAGCATTTTATGCTCGTTACGGTGATTTTTCTTTCCAGAAATGGCAAAAATGTTGAATCACAATACATTAATACGATCGTGAAGGAGAATTGTCGACAACAGGAGCCAAAAGGCACAATCGATTCAGAAACATGTCAGCAGGAAACGATGAATGACATTGATGATGATGATTATGATTATGATGATTACGATGATGACACCTTCGTCATAGATACTGGTAACTTTTTTTTACAAATCATTTTTTTATGTTAGTCGACATACAGGCTGGTTATTACTTTATTATCGTTAAAGGGGGTTAATTTGACAGGGTTTTGAGGGTTTTTTTTTTGTTCCTACGATGCGTTTCTACGATATTTGATATATTTTTTTATCTCTATAGTATTGGCTATATATACAGTCCAATGTTCAAATGTGAAAATAAATAAATTCTATTGTTTTTTTATTGTTTTTTGTAGCTGTCAAAGTTACCCAGAGTGAGGGGCTACTTTGACAATAGCATTGAAATACACTGAAAGTCAAAGTAATCACTTAAAAGCTTACATTAATAAGCTTTCTACAAAAATAATGTTCATCATTTTGAGTGAAAATTTTATGAAAATTGAATAACAAAGACCAAAATAATCAACATTTCTTTATTAGGTTTTTTTTTTTCGTACCCTTCCTCCGCCACATCTTTATGGCAACACAGTGGATGCATCGCTGTGATTTGCCGGGACTTCCCTCGCTTCTGAGTCGTTATAGAGACACCAACAGACCTGTTTTAACCGATTGTCAATTTAGCCCCAAAATGTCAATGTTCCCCTGGAAGTCAAAGTGACCCCGTTTGACGGTACTTCATGGTTGTCTTCTGTAAGAGGCTGGTTACTGCCGCCAGTCGTTCTTAAGATTCTTATCGTATCTGCATTCTCAGTGTGTGTATAATTTTGCAGATGGCATGACATTTAACCCATTCGAATCAACCGGAAGAGGGTTCGAAGAGGCCAATGGTGTTACCGACGTTGACACAACTCCCGTCAAAAGTGCAGATCAAGAAATAGGCGAAAGTGACAACACCACGCAATATTCAAACATCGACAAACAATCGTTTAAACCTCCCCTCTACGCGTGTAACTGTAAAGGTACGTATTCTATGACAGCGTAACAAAGTTAATAAACAAATGTATAAAAGCGAAAACCACATATCAAAAACTACTAAAGATAGAATCTTAAAATTTGATTAAATTATAGAGCTTTGTAATCTCAGGGCACATTAAAAATGGATTTTTGGTAATTATTGTATGATATATGGCTGTAAATAAGATTTTTTCGCTGGCGTTGTGTGAATGAAAATAACAGAAACATCTGGTTATTTATTTTCAGCGCCTTTCTTGAGGCCCGCGCCACGCTCCTACAGCAAGTGGCAAATCAAAAACATGACCAACGACGAGTATTACAACGTCATCATTCATTCTTCACATAAATTCAGGGTGAGTCGACCATTGCACTCATCGCACTCACTGCACTCTTTGCACTCACTGCATTCACTGCACTCATTGCACGATCGTTAAAAAATACTTATGAACGTTTAAAAGCGTTGCCTCGCTTAACTTTTTTGTGTGTTCGTACAGTCGGAGTAAGAAGAGGTCGCCTTAAAGTCAACATTTCAAACTTCTGTCAGTGTTTTAGCTTTGTGTTTTAGATTCAAAATGTACTAACGGGTCAACGACTTGATAAAGAAATGGATTTGATAAAATGACGAACGTTTTCGGACCCCGACCATACCTACATTGAATATCTATCAGAGAAAATGGGAGTAGGCGACAAATAATGAATGTCATTTTCTCATGAGACGTCCTTTACGAAAATCATGAGTGAGATTGCTACGACTACGTTTAAACTCACTGGATCAGTTATAATTAGTGCCACAAGATGGGCATAGCTTTCGAAAGAGTTCTTAATTCGAGATTTATATTTATTTCCGGCCAGTTGTTTCAGTGCGGCCTATGTACGATCCGGACTACCCTCTTTTGTGTATGGGGTGTTACAGGACAGGAACGGCGAAGTGGTGCTGGAGCCGATCCCCGAGTACCAGCTGGAGTTGGGAGTGAGCGAGCTGTCGCAGGACACTCAGCTGGCCGCCGACGTCTCCCTAATGCTGCGCAGGCGCGCCACCTACGTCCACGGTGACTCTCATCCCCTGCTTAACTCTCATCAGCGTACTTGTAATCCCCATCTAATTTCTTACTTTACTTTTAAGTTCGCGTGGACGGCACGTCAGGATTAGTGGTGTCGTACGAGAACCGATATTCGGCCGGAATTCCTCCGCAAGTTAACTATTCCCTCTACTCAGTTCTGGACCAGCTCCGGGGGCTGAAGGCAGGCAACTACTTGCTGCAGCATCAGGTCAGTCATTTGTGAGCTAATCGTTATTCATTCCAGCTGTGTAGGTAAGCATCGTCAGAACATTTAAAGTCGATAACAAAACAAAACTTTGACGCTGACCATGTGAAAAATAATACTATAATTATTGCAATCAACACACGCCAATACAAATTCTTTTGTGCCCCAATAAAAAGACCGTATTTGTTAATAATTCGCAAAAATCGAGAGCAACCGGCAAGAGCTGCGTAGGACGTCGCGTCGTTCACCTACGAGGTGGACAGACGAGCTGATACCTCTTCTATGGAGACCTCTTCTTTAACTCATCCTTGTCATGCTAATGCAATTGATTGTCTGTCTTTTGGTATATTTTTAATGTGCGATGGTTTTAATGTGGACATGTGAATTTCCTCTGTACAACTGTGACAACTGATTTTGTTGACCAGCGACTGCACGGCGCCAACGCGCTGCTTTACTCGACGCCGGCGAGAGGAATGCGCGTGACGGCCGCGCTGCGACTGGACTTGGCCGAAGCTCCTTCCGAAACTGAGGAGGCTGCCGCTCTGCAACGCTCGCCGCCCACCATCGCACCACACCTCCTTCCCTACCACAAGTCAGTCTCATAACACTGAGCGCTCCCTCCGAGCGGAGGAGGCTGTGCTTCGCAGTGTGCT
This sequence comes from Synanthedon andrenaeformis, assembly GCA_936446665.2. Classification (NCBI taxonomy): domain Eukaryota; kingdom Metazoa; phylum Arthropoda; class Insecta; order Lepidoptera; family Sesiidae; genus Synanthedon; species Synanthedon andrenaeformis. Next base: position 743,984 of record OW387781.2, on the reverse strand, counting down.
CTAGAGCTGCATGAGCTCATACCGCCTTCCCCTTTGTTCGGTGTGCTTGGTTTCTTCTGTGCGGCGGATTCCGTCGTCACTCAGAACACACCTAAACTTGCTAGATAGATACTACGAATTGTGCACTTTTTACGAATTATTACTTATGTCCGAACATCTACACAATTGGCTTGAATCCTCTGAATAAATCAATTAAAATTAAGTAATTTTTTCTAGTAACTAAACCGAAATGACGATGAGCCCACAGCATTTTTTTTACGAACCCAGTGGTTGTAGGTAAGTTGCTTGCTTTGGCGCTCTGATTCAGTGGTTTCGGGTTCGATTCTGAGCAACGCTAACTTTAAACTTATAAAAGTGGACTCTGGTCCGAGTGTGCAGGCGTCCGTCCTCTGTTTTCCCATAACACAAGCCTATAACTACATACTTATTATGGATGCCATATAATTGGTGCGTTAAGTCTTGGCGATTTATTAATTTAATTTTTTTTGGCAGATTTCGGAAGATTCTCCCCTGCGCTTTCACTCCTCACCCGAAAGAAGTGGCGAAGGAAACAAAGAAGCCAGTCAAGCAGCCAATCAAGGTACAACATTATTTCAGTTTAACTATCACTAGCTGACTATGGGCTTTTCTGTCACTGTTATGTGTTCTCATCATTCTTCCAAAATACAAAATAATTATTTTCATACAATCACAATATTTGTTACAGAAGAAAAGGAACAGGAGAAAGAAGAACAAACGTACAGCGAAGACGTAAACAAAGAAGATAGAAGAAAATATGTGGTTATTTCTAAAGAACTTTTTTGTAATTATGTTCTTTTAAAATTTAAGTTTTGTCCTCTTGTGCATCCCCACTTGCCTCAGAATACTGTCACTTAGTTTGATAGTACAAGTGAAGGTATTGCAAATAAAATTGGAGCACAAGTGATCAATAGAATCTGCTACTGGAAATGTAATATTCCAAAAAAAAACACTTCATATCATTTAATAATTTTCTGCAAACGATACTTGGAGCCTTCCTAGTTAACTTTCGATTAGTGAAATTCGTAAAAAACTTAATTAGGTACCAACTAGCGTAAAAGCAGGCCCGAGAATAGTTGCGTATTTGCGTATATGCGTAACTTGCAAACTATTGTAAAAGCGAAAGTACCTGCGTCTCGTTCAATTATACTGATATCTTTTTATTAAAATTAATAAATTAAAATGTATTTTATTCACTTTTAATTTTAGTAGTTGATTATCTATCCAGTAAGTAACCAACCACCCCTTACGAGATCATCGTGAAATAACAGGATGTAAGTGATGACAGAGCCCACTTCTCTGTCCCCTTCTAATCCCTTATCCTTTTAAAAATAATATCCACCAAACATCAAGAAAAAAATTGGTCAAAGAATTTAATAGAAGAGCTCTTTTCTTGACATTCAATCGCGAATGTGTTAAATTATCAAAAAGATAACAGGCGTCGGATTTAAAATATAGTTGAAAAATATACATGAATATTTTTTCGGAACTTCACTATACAAATTTTTGCCCCACAATAGCAGCGATCTTTTTGGTTTATAATATCGTGTGTTATCAGTATTAGTATTCAGTTCTTGAAAAAATAATAGAAAAAAGTATGAAAAAATAGGCACTGCTAGGAGTATTAAATTATAATAATAATATTAACATAAATTATATTGCATTAACTATAACACTGAACCTTTAGTTGAGAAAGACTGTCTTCAACTAGCTTCATTCACGTATTTTTTTAGTACGACTGTTATGATTATACCATTTAAGTCTTAATGTATGGAGACACAAATGTTTTTGCCAATTCCTTTGATATGATAGAGATGAATATGGTCTTATGCAACCCGATATGTCTCCCACACGATTTTCGCTTCTGTTTGTCGAATGTTCAGACGTACATTTGGAGATTACGCTGCTTCGTCAAAATATCCGTCGAGTTGCGTGGCAATCTGTGAACAGGAGGCCAGAGTTTAGTAACACTTACATACATAATAGCTGTTTTCTATTGACAAATGCTGACTAAATAGTAAAAGAGTGACCTGCAGCGGCGTGTACTTGACGTACTTGTCGGGGTTCTTGGAGAAGGGCAGCGCGGCGTACGCGTCGTAGAAGGCGGAGTAGCGCGGCAGGAGCGTCTCCTTGTTATCGCGCTTGAGCGCCTCGCGCAGCTCGGGGTCGGGCACGCTGTAGCCGCGCTGCGCCCGCGCGCTCTCCTCCCACTCGCGGTTGAAGGCCGCAAAGCGCTCCTTGAGTGCCTTGCGCTCCGGCACCGGCTCCTCCACCGCCATGTGCGCCAGCAGCCGGCTCCAGCTGCTCAGGTACGCGCTCTTGTGCTCGTGCAACATCGCGCGGTAGTCCGACTCGCACCCCGGCTCCGCCACCATCAGCACCTCCAGCAGTCCGCTGCGCGACAGCCCTTGCAGCAAGTACAGCGTGTTGTTCAGCAGGAAGATGGCCTTCAGGGCCTCCGGGTACTGTTCGCTCTTGTTGCGAAGCGACAGGTTCAGTTGCGCCAACACTTTGCCTGGAACAAATTATGCACCTCCTTCAACCTTCTACAAAAAATAATACAATAAGTATATTCGTCGTTGTCCTTACGCATGTAGACGGCGAGATAGGCCGCGTTCTTGTCCTTGACGGGCGGCAGCTGGGCGACGGCGCGCGCGTAAGCGGGCTCGGAGGCCAGCGCGGGGCCCAGCGTGGCCACGTGCTGCGCCAGCGCCTGGCAGTAGGCCAGCGCCGCCACCGGCAACTGGTGCACGGTGCCGTCTACCGCGCCCGGTGCCGAGTCCGAGCGGACGCCCTCCACCCAGTCCTCCAGCGAGCGCACGCACGCCGCAGCCGCCGCGGCCGCAGTGGAGCCGCCCAGCCGCTGCAGCCGCGCCAACAGCGGCCAGCACGCGGCGGCGCCCGGCGAGCAGCGCGCCGCCGCCCGCCGACATCGAGCGCACGCGCGCTCCACGTCCCCGGCCGCCAGCGCCGCGCACTCCGACACCACCTTTTCATGTTCCTCTTTTAATTTGCTCCAATTGCAGAGAGTAAATTACACTAAGAACTCGTTAGAAGAAAAGTCTCACCTGCGCGGTCAAAGCCGACAAGCGCGCGACGGGCACAAGGCCGAGCAGATAGCGCTGCTCGTGACGGGCGATGCAGGCCGCGGCCGCCGCCACCAGCCCCGCCGCCTCCGCCTCCCACTCGTCGAACTCCTCCTCCCCCGAACCGACCCCCGACCCCGCCCCCGCGCGCCGTCCTCCCAGCGCCAGCCCCGTCGACTGCTCCAAAGTCGCCGACGCCTTCTGCATTATCTTGGTCGCGCGCTTCTCCAGGCTGTCGGTTCATACAAATTGAAAGTCTTACTATGCGACAATATTTGGTCAATTTGGATGAATTTTGGACGCATGGCTTTTATACTGACAAGTAAAAATTAATAAGTAGGTTAATTAGTGGCGCGCCAAAATACCGACCAATCTAGCTACTAGATCCTTTTGGCAAATTGCAGTTGAAATGTCCCTTAGCTTTGAATTTTTTAGCATAAGAAAACTTTCTCTACGGGCTACCGTTGTTCTGTTACTTCAATAAATGCCAATTAATTTTTTTTCGTCCGTGATGTTGTTTGTGTTCTTAGGAGACGGCCTTGTAGGTATAGTATAAAAAAGTACACGTACACTTTCTGTATTTTGCTCGTCCTCCGTTGCGTGCTGTCCGACCGGTGTAGTATGTTCTTCGATCTCTGCAACAATTAGCGCAGTTAGAGCAACGCTTTAGTTAGAGGTTAAGTAGAGGTCCGAAACGTGGCGTCACCATGAGCGGCGAGGCGGCCATGCTACGCGTGCGCAGGTAGTCGCGGAACGCCAGCAGGGAGGAGCGGGCGGCGGGCGCCCTGGCCGCCAACAGCGCCGCTTGAGGCGGCCGACCCGCTCCGCTCAACCAAGCGGCCGCCGCCCGGAGGGTCTCCAGCGAGGCGCCGGACCCGCTACCGCTCGCGCTTACGCTCACGCTCACGCTCTCCACGCTGGAATCTACAATTATGTTTCATTTGGTTTATGAATTACAAACAGGTGCAGAGCTGTGCTCTACTGTGGTTCTACTACTAGAGTTCAAGTAGCAACAGACGGAACACATACGGAGCACTAACCTGCATAGCCATCTTTTTATTTGTGTATAATGAGAATGGAATCAGTCAAAAAAGTTATGATTCAACTATTCAGAAGGAAAATCTATTGTATGGGGATTTCTTACCATCTTCAAGAGCGATCATGTCCATGATTGTTGTGGATGAGAGTGGCCGTGTATTCCTATTTAGCAGCTCCTCAAATGATGACTCCAGCTTTAGCACACCAGTGTTGTATAATTGGTTCTACAAGTATTACTTTTTTAAATTAAATAAGCTTACAAATAAACTTTCGCTCAAATTAAGGAAATTATTTTCATCAAATAGAATAACTGAGAATATTATTCAAGATTAATATTGAAACTAACGACCAAATAAGTTAACACATACTATAGATTACAAAATAAAAGTTTTAGTAGTTTCCTTGTGGTTATGATCATAATAAAATGTTGCATAGATTTTGTCAGGAATACATAAATGTTGATACATACAGGTGTTACAGGTACAATCAACACCTGACAAAAATATATGAGTAATAAGAAAGCTAGTTTTTAAATAAATGTGTCTGTTGAGATACATACAATATTTTCCAATTCAACACTTTGCGGATTATGCTTGTTGAAATAGGTTTGTGCTTCCGCCAACTTGTCCAATGCCTGAAAAACATCATTTTTAGAAATTAACTAACTGAATAAAATATTAAATCTCTAAAAACAAAAAAAGAATCTTTTCATATGAATACACAATCATCTAACAACTTTCTTATGTGAATCTTATCTTGTTATAGTAATAAATCTGACAAAGTTGTTTTAACTCTGGCCTTAGACATTCACCAAACTAATTTGAATAATAAATACTTCTTACTTCAAGATAAATGTTTAAAGAATCTGTAGATGATGTATTTGGTCCGGCTTGTATGAGATCAGCCAACTCCCTAGTCACCATGTAGTAATTGATCACATGGTCCAAAGCTTTCACTGTCCTTTCCATATCTAAAAAATATTTAATGCTTAATATTCTTAATATTAAGATTCTTTAAAAAATCTTTGTGGTTGGTTGGCAAGCTGATGGTAGATGGCTACCATTGCTAGTTAACATAAACACAGCACACATATTATTATTTCAGATATCTTGTGTAAGGGGAAGTTACTGCCACTAGATTGGCTGTCCAATTTATTACTGAGAAACACTATTACAAGTACAGTATGACCATGGTGGTGGCACCGTATTTAAAATTAAGATCTCACTGTGATGAATCTGTTGGAGCCTAGCAGTGTCCCCATAGAGAGGTAGCACAGCAGTTTCTAATTGTTGAAGTCTTTGCTCGCAGGCACCAAGCACATTACATACATCGGCTGCTAGGGCGGAGCTTCGGTTAGCAGCCGACTTCAACTCTTCAATATTACTCATTTCCTGCAAAACATAAATAAATTAATTATAATTAAGTGTACATATCATGTTTTGTGTATAAATCTGTGTGTAATATTTATGTTAACTAACTATAGATTTTGTAACACTTTGTGTCCAAGTAACCCGATTAAAGAACTTTATTATTATTATCCTCTATTTATTTTAGGGCTGCAGAGTGAGGAGCCTCCTGACAATTCGTGCATCTAGCGACAGACTTATTATTATTATTATAAAGACGCCCACTAAGTACTCTCATTATGATATATTGGTTTCATAGGAAAACCTTGATTAAATGAATTAATAGACAATCTTGAATACGTAAGCGGTTACAACCTAAATGTAGAAATATTATAACACAAAATAGAATTAATAGAAAGTAAATGAAAAACCTTTTTCAACTTCATTTCTATTTCAAACTTCTTCTCAATTGCATACATTTTTGTATCGTTAAATTTTTTTTAGTTATCTTTCAAAAAATCACAATTTCGTTTAAATAAATAAATGCAATATTTTAATAACACTAAGATAATAATTTTATTTATTTTCTCAATTTTTATTGTTTTTAATACTCTTTGCGTTTTTGTAAAGTTTATTCAGTTTCGGTGGTTTCAATTGACTTTTAAATCTTTTAATTGACATGTCAGTGTCAGTTGCAAGCTGTCGGTATTGGGCACAGAATATTTATTCTTAACGCTTTCTGAACTTTTAGATTATTAATATTCTAATAATTAATATGTGGATATACTGAAAAGGAAAATAAAACATTCTTGATGTATAAAGTGAAAATAGAAGGCACGAGTTACTTTTTATTAATATTTATTTGTAGCAAAACGACGACATGTTTCTCTTCGTATTTTTATATATCAATATTATAATTCGTAATACAATTTTCTGACATAAGAAGAGTGTCGATGAATAAACTACCATAGAGGTTGATTCATACAAAACTACAAACCTCAACACTCCCCCTCAAGATTAACTTATCTTAATATTAATCTTGCATTACTAAAATTTACATAAACTCATTATAACACACTTATATTACATTATTATATATCATCATTATATTACATTATGCTAAGTAGAAGATAAAACAAAACATTAACTATATCTAATCTTGTTATATTACAATAAAATCTTTAGTTTGTTTAAGAAATAATTGTGTTTAATAACACCTAAAGATTTTGTAAAAATATCTGCAATATTTTCATTGGTAGATACATATGAAATTGAAAATATATTTTTAGTAAAATAGTCTTTAATAAAATGATATTTAATGTCGATGTGTTTGGTTCTTTTACTATTTTCATTACACTCAATCATCTTGATAGCACTTTGATTATCTACAAGTAAATACGATTTTATATCACTACATCCAAAATTACAAAGTATACCTTTTAAATATACAAGCTCTGAGGTAGCCATGGCTGCTGCCATATACTCCGCCTCTGCTGAAGATAAAGCAACGGTCTGCTGCTTCTTTGTGAACCATGATACTAAATTACCATTATAAAAAATACAACAACCACTCACGCTTTTCCTGTTCTCTTTATCACTTGCCCAGTCCGCGTCGGTGTAGCACAATAACTGTTTTTCCGAAGATTTTGTGTACGTTAAACACTTATTAGAAGTAATTTTCAGATATCTTAGTACCCGTTTAGCTGATGTCCACATTGTCTGTGTTGGTTTGTCTAAATATCTGCTCAAGTAAGATATCGCAAATGTTATATCTGGTCGCGATATTGTTGGAATATATATAAGACATCCAATTAACTCTCGATACGGTACATCATCTATTATTTCTTCTTCTGTTATTGATGTTCCTTGTTCCATAGGTGTCTGTGCACCCTTACAATTATCCATGCCAAATTTCTCTAATACTTTTTCTATCATTTTTGTTTGACTAATCTTTAGTGTTTCATCTTCTCTTCTTATTTCCATACCCAAGTATTCCTTGATATCACCTAAATCTCTCACTTTAAATTCATCTTTCAGTTTTGAAATTGTTTTTGATATTTCGATTTGTTTTCCTGTTACTATTATATCGTCAACCCAAATAAGTAACCATACGTTTGCTTTAGAATACAAACAAAAATCATGCTTTGATTGTTCAAATCCTTGTGCTATAATATAATTGTGGAATCTTTCGTTCCAACACTTCGGAGCTTCTCTCAGTCCATATAATGATCTCTGTAATTTCAAAACTTTACCTTGTGTTACTTTCACTCCTTCCGGTGGTTTTATATATATTTCTGTTTTGAGATATCCGTTTAAAAATGCAGTTTGTACATCTAACTGTTTTATAGGAAAATTTTCTTGTACTGCTTGACTAAACATCATTCTAATCGTCGATACCCTTGCAACTGGTGAATATACATTATATATGTTTTCTGTCTGAAAACCTTTTGCTACTAATCGGGCTTTCTTTCTTCCATCTTGTTTAGTTTTAAATATCCATTTTGTATCAATTGCTCTTTTACCTGTTGGTAATTCAGCTTCTTTCCACGAATTCATTTCTTCTAATGACTCTATTTCATCTTTAATTGCTTTACTCCATTCTGATCCTTTGCTGATAGCTTCTTTATATGTTTTGGGATCAGAGTCGCTTAATAAGCAGAAAGCTATATTTGCATCTTGAAAATCTTCATCTATAATATAATCTTCATATCGTTTTGGCTTTCTTATCGTTCTTCGTGGTCTTTCTCCTATAGTAACTCGTTGTTCGACTTCGTCTTGTTCTTGTTCCTCTATTTGTGTGTCATTTCTGGGAGTACTTTCTCCTTGTTCATTAATATTTTTATCTCTTTGTACTTGTTCTTTATCTTTTGCTCGCTTTTCGACTATGGATTCCTCTTCCTCTTCATATTCGTATATATTTGTTTGTTCTTCCTCTTTCGTATCTCTAATATTTTCTTTGTAAGTAATATCATTTTCATCAAATCGTACGTCCCGTGATATTACGATTTTGTTCATGTCAGGATCCCATAGACGGTATCCATTTGAAGAATATCCAACCATTCGCATCTCTTTGGATCTAGAAGCTAATTTATCTCCTCTAGGCATAGTTACAACCCATGCTTTACTTCCAAATATTCTGAGTCTTGATAAATTATTTCTTCCTCGCATTATAGTTTCAGGCGTTACGAAATTGATAGCCGCAGATGGACATCTATTTAATTGATATGTCGCACATGCTATAGCTTCACACCATAAACTTCTTGGCAAATTTGTCTCTAATAGCAGTGTTCTTGCTCGATCATACAATGTTCTATTCATGCGTTCTGATACTCCGTTCTGTTGAGGTGAATACGGCTGTGTATATTGAATGCTTATACCTCGTTCTCTGCAAAAAGATTCCAAATCAAAATTTTTAAATTCTCCGCCATTATCGCATCGTATCTTATTTATTTTTGTTCCATATTCTATTTCAAATCTTCTTATATAATTAATTAAATTGGCTGTCGCCTCACTTTTGTGTTTGAGAAAGTATGTTTGACAAAAATGAGAGCAATCATCTATTACGACTTGATAGTATAATTCACCATTTATTCCAGGTGTTCGCATCGGGCCTGCTACATCTGTATGTATTAACTCACCTATATATCTTGATCGTGGTCTCTTGACAGGTAGAAATGGTAATCGGGTTGATTTACCCATCATACAAGAACTACATGTTTTTGCACTAAATGGTAAATGCATATATCGCAGACTTCGGCGATTGAGATGGCCTAACCTTTTATGCCATATATCATCCAAGTTTGAGCTAAAATTTGCACTATAAGACACATTAAGACATACATCCGCATTCAAAATAAATAATTTACCTACACATGAACCATACACATGATAATATGAATTTCGTTCACATATTTTTACATAATCTTTGCTAAATATTACATTGTAATTGTTTTGAACCATTTTCTTGACTGACATAAGATTGAATGACAGATTTTTTATTATTAAAGCTTCTAAATTTATTTTTATTTTGCCACATGACATTTCAATAAAACCTTTTTTCTCAGTAGTAATATAATCTCCATTCGCAATAAATATTTTTGTTGGTTGTTCTAATCGGACGATGTTTGTCATATATTTTTCGTAGTTTTCATTAATGAGGTGTTCGGTACATCCAGAATCAATAACCCATTGAATGTTATATTCGCTGCTGTTGTTCGCATTTTCGTAAATATTTTTAGTTGTAATAAAGCCAAATCTTTTCTCTCTTTCATTTCGGTTTATAGCGATGTTACCATAACCATACCACTGCTGTCTTGGTGCTCTGTACGCTGACCTTCTTCCGGACCTTCCTCTGCTGCGCCATGAGTTTATTCGGCAGTCTTTCGAGAGATGTCCTGGTTTATTGCATTTGAAGCAAGTTATAAAAGCATTTTCTTGAGTTTCAGCTGTATTTCTGATTTTATCAGTTATTTTCAGTTCTTCATCCAAAAGCCTTGCTCTTACAAAATCTAGTTTGATTGTGGCTGACATCAAATCCGTGTTACACTCTATTGCTGTTATAACTATCATATTTTGATTGCAATCCAGTTAATAGATAGGCAATTTTGTCACGATCTGTTAAATTGTCATCGGAACATTCCAGTTCTCTTATAATATTATCAAATTTTTCGAAATAATCTTCTAATTTTTCGTTTGCTGATTGTTTTAAATTTATTAATTTTCGTCTTAGCTGTATAATGGAAATTATACTTTTTCTCTGAAATAATTCTTTTAGAATTCTTACCATGTCTCTGGCAGTTTCACAGGTCTTGATTGTGTTCAGATATTTATCTGGTACGCACTGCACAATTATATTTTTTGCTTTTGCGTTGTCTTTTTGAAAAATTTCTTTATGTTTTTCTTCTTCATTTTTAATTATTTGCAGTACACCTTTTTCTTCTAAGATACATTCTAAGCGAAAAATCCAGTTGTTAAAATTTTCCGCTTTTAATTGTGGAAAATTTTGCGAATTTGTAGCCATTTTCTTTTCTTCTTTTTTTAAAATAAGGGAGAATCTTATTTTATTTATTTTAAATTTATTTTTATTAACACTTCACTTTATTTTATTATTTGCCCATAACCTCTTGATGTATAAAGTGAAAATAGAAGGCACGAGTTACTTTTTATTAATATTTATTTGTAGCAAAACGACGACATGTTTCTCTTCGTATTTTTATATATCAATATTATAATTCGTAATACAATTTTCTGACATAAGAAGAGTGTCGATGAATAAACTACCATAGAGGTTGATTCATACAAAACTACAAACCTCAACAAACATGACACAAATCAATTAAAAACAAAATAATTTCCAATGTATATATTTTATTTACTTATACCTGGCAATACAATACGTTGTGACTCGCTTCAAACGGTTCCTCCGTGGCCACACTGAGACAAATAAGTAAATCGAATAAATACAAGCGCGTAATATTCAAGTTATCAAATTTATGTACTTAATTATAAGGAAGGAGTTTCATTAAATAAATATTTAACAACAGCAACACTGTTTCTGGTGACGTGCTTAATATTCTCGAAACGTGGCTGACATTTCATGGTGCGTCAAACACCTGTCTTAAGTCGTGTCAAGTCGTGTCCTAATATCGCATCGATTTCGATTCTATTTAATATTGTATACTTTCACCGCATATTCTTGTGCAGTTTAAAGAACAAATTTCTTTAGGTATTTCTTCTGTTCTTAATGTATAAGTTCTCTAATAATAAAGCGTAATATTTATGCAAGATCATTATTCATCACAATGTTGTGTTATTTCAGAAAATGGATCAAATCGCTAAATTCGTTGAACCAGGCAAGCAGTTCGCTAAAGATTCTCTCAGATTGGTCAGAAGATGCACTAAACCAGACAGAAAAGGTACTATTCTAAATTTGTTTGATGCTTTCTTAAATCCTTTCATTTCAGTACATACGTGTGCACTAATAGGTACATAATTGTCTAGTTTTATGTTGGCTAGGTGCCACCTTGAATTATGTCTTTATAAACTTACGTGAAAGTAAATAAGCTCCATTAAAAAATCATTGCACTTTATGTTCCTGACCAACTATGAATATCCATAGTCTGTATGTGGATACTGAAGTTAGTTCTAATCTTTTGGTATTCACACTATTGTGAGGCCATAAGAAAACTGGAAGACCGAGCCTCCTATGATATTGAAAAAAATAATTACTATTGGCTTTATAAATGTAATAGGTTTTGTTTTTTTTTTTACAAATGATACAGAAATGTATCATTTATTTGCATAATAACAAGCAGGTCCAAACAGTTCTTCAGTTATAATTTTATCTTTTCTAGAAGAATACCAATACAGTTAGCTAATACATCACATAAATGTTTGTCATTTGAAAAAATGTATCATAGCATACGTAGCAATAGCGTGCCAACAGTTGAGAATGAAATAAAGGTATTCATAAGCAAATACAAAATAAGATTTGACAATCATCCTAACCAGCTCGCTGTCCAACTCACATTGCCTGATTGTCTGAATCGTCTGAAAGGGCGCAGACTAAGCCAAAATATTAATATGGAGGATGTTCCTATTGGGGAATATCTCCTCATCTGGTCTTCTGTAAGAGTGTACTAACAAGGTTATGATTTATTTCACTAAAAGAATATTACATTACTTAACAGCCTATAATCTTATTAGATAAATACAATACTATTGAATAGTCCAAACAGTATAATGAATACATTACCAACCCATTAACATATAAATAAACACATTAATAACACTATTAACCCTTTAACCGCTTGGTTTGTAAGAATTGTCGTGCCCCTAGTGCTTGACTCGTATTTTTTTTTAAGAGAAAGCAACTCAATGATTTAAAAATAAACATTATACAAGTAGAGGAATTTGTCGTATATATCCGGCTCTGGCGAAATGGACACGAAAATAATTTTCGGATAAATCCGACTGGCAGCTAAAGGGTTAACATTTATTTCAATTATTTTTTTCAGAATTCCAGAAGATTGCGATCGCCACAGCTATCGGTTTCTGCATCATGGGATTCATCGGTTTCTTTGTGAAGCTCATACACATCCCGATCAACAACATTATTGTGGGCTCATAAATTAGTTAGTATTAGGCAATTAGGTTAAATTAAATAACGTCTAAGACATATTTCATAGTTTTTTTTTTAAATATGAAATCCTTTATATATATTGTCTCAATTTTGTCAATTTAAAATAAATTATTCCATTTTCACAAATTCGTTTTAATGTTTGGAAACTATACCTTTAAAAAGACAAAAGTATTGTACAAGAAGAAATCTAAGAACATTGAATGGTTTCTTGCTATACATTTAATGAAATACCTTGATATTGCACAAGCTACCTTGAAATCTTTAATTCCTATAGAGTGCAAATTTCGGTTATTCCGTTTATCCACCCCAAAAAATTCACCCTAAGCGGGATATTCGGAAATGCATATCCGAGAATCCACCCTAGCCTGGGTGGATAAACGGAATTTATTTTTGATTATTATTCCGCTTTTTTACCTTAGATACAGTTCAACAGAAAAGCGGTAATAATTCTCAATATTACTTGAAGTATTGTTTTTTGTAAAAATAGCTCTCCGCCACAAAGGAGTATGGGCAAATTAGTAATTTAGTCGAGACTAATGTTTTGAGAATTTTTATTTGTAGTTTATAGATTTTATAATTATTTTGCACACCAACTAAAAGTTTTGCAATACATCCAGGAAATGTCCTACACCTAGTTCGCCATTAAGTAGACGTAATTGTGTGTTGAATAAATTCGTCTCGATCAATGTATTTTTGTAAACGTTTTTTATTTTTTTTCTGTACCACAACTGTGTTGGTCACAAACTTAATATTTTTCAATACTGACTGTAGTAATTTTACAATATTTGGATGTTTGACTTTTATTTCCTTAGCCATTGTTGCATGCCATGTTTCCACACTATTGGTTGTTCTATGACGGTCTGCAAATGAATTCCATATAGCCACATATTTCTCGTTTTTAAACCAAGTTTTTTTCAACATATTTCACAAATGCCACCATATCATTTCTTACAAAAGATTTTATAAATATCCATCCTTCTTGAACCATGTTAACAGGTAGCAAAGGTAATCTTGTTGTCAGGGTTACTAATCTTTTCGTATATGGGCATTGATTCAGGTTTAATTTATCTGCTCTTTTTTGAATACACTTTACAAAGTGGTAGTAACACCCATGAATCAATAAATTTGGGAAAACACTTTTCAATGCCTTCATTGTAGCACTCTCGTAGTCAACAGTAAATTTTGCAGGTTTCCATTCTGAAATCCTTGCTTTGATTAGATTAAATAACACTTCGTAACTATTTTGTGTCCTGTCACTCATTAAAACAAATAATAATGGTATAATGTCTGTCGCAAACATTGTACTGTTTCTATCACCGTGAATAGAATAAAGTTGTTTAAATGGTTTGAGCATATAAAATAAGTCGCATCGCCAAAAAAATCGGATAGTTGACCAATTTTGTCCCTATCGTAAAAGAAAACCAAAATCCGAGTATTGTGATCCATGTAATCGGCTAATAAAAATGACTCGTATTTCTTTGTTACCACAACCTCCGAACATTTTGTAAAATTCATTTTATTTAGGCCCAGTGATTTGTTTCTTCGATCATATAGCGTAGGTAGTTTTAATTTTTGAAAATTTTGGAACTTTATTTAACAAATTTATATCTTGAGAACCGACAGACGATACCATGTTTTTGTAAATAGTCGGCACAGGTTCAAGTGAACTGACTACATCGTTAACGCATCCGTTTACATATAGATTTATTTTATTTTTTGTAAAATCCTGTACACATGACTCAAAGTGGGATTTCATTTTGATTACACTGTTGCCCTGTAACAAACAAAACCTTTTTACTTACCAACTATATTATAACCACTATAACTTACCAATATGTGTATATATATATATATGACGCAAAGGAGCCGTCTGTACATTAAATATTTAAAAAAAAATTGTACACATACTTGTTACCGAAGTCAAAAAATAGTTTTTAGATTTTTGTCTGTTTGTGCACGCTAATCTCAGAAACGGATTTGGATGACATTTGGCACACATATAGAACATGTAGGATACTTTTTATTCGGGAATAATATTAGGTTCCTGTGGGATTTAAAAAAACCGAAGTACAGCGCGTACGAAGTTGCGGGCACCAGTTAGTTGATAATAATAATAATAGACACAGGCATACTGCTTGTGTGGTCCCAAATTAAACGCTATATATGAGTACTAGGCTAATGGAAACCATACAACGGTCTGGAGGCAAACACCCAGACCAGAGTTAACTGAAAAGTTTACTTCTTACCTTGACGGTAATGCTTCCAACGCATTTTTGTTTTTTTCTTTGGGCACAAAACCAATAAGTGGTATTATTTACATATGATCTTTTGTAGTGGTACTCATATCCATTATGAAGACCAACACGACCCCTTACCCCTTTCCAAAATAACGATGTTATTTTCACTGTTGGACATTTGCGGTTGTTCAACGTAAGATTTTTAAAATGTAATAATTATAATTTTGAAAATACACAATACCATTGAATATGGCATTGACATATTGCATTTCCTTCAGAATGTTTTAAAAGTAAATTATCTAGAAGAGGTTGTATGATCAATAATCATCCATATTATATTAAATGCCACGATAAGAGTGTATCAATAGTAGATATGACTGTACTATGTCTAGGGGGGAAACCGGAAGAGAATTGATATAAACATTTCCGTTTATCCACCCAGGCTAGGGTGGATTCTCGGATATGCATTTCCGAGTATCCTCCTCAGGGTGGATTTTTTGGGGTGGATAAACGGAATAACCGGCAAATTTCCCTAATTTGATACAATACCCATCTAGGGTAAGCTACTCCACTGGATAAGGGGTTCGGAGGGGTTTGGGAAAAGGGTTCTGTCATTCCTTACTCACTCTTGACTCACTCGCCGAAACACAACAGCACATATCGTCGCTTAGCCAAAAATACCGCACAAGTCAGATTTCCTTAGTTTTAAGGAGAGACAAAAAACTGTGTTACAATAACATGCATGATGAAAATATTAATGTAATATTGAGTTAAGTTATGATAATTTTTAAACAAATGCAATAAATTATGCCTTGTAAGGTCATTTTCAAGACTTTAACAAAACAAGGACTTACGCATTATTTTATTTTTTATTTTTAATCATTTTAAGCTTTTAACCCCAAAAGTTCTATACAAAATTAACGCAATAAAAAATGAGTGTTTTGTGTTACTATTTCTTTAATAACTGTCTCTAATTGGACGATATTTAACTCTAACGAGATTAGCTATCGAATGGACCTGTGCAGTATTGTTAGCTAAGTGACGATATACTGTTATTTCACAGTTATTATTCTGTAAGGGGGTGGTTTCAGCAGCTGTGCTTCCCAATTTATAACTGCGAAATTCAGCGTGGCAATAGTAATGACATGCCATATTCATTTTGCATTTTCAGATCTCTCTGATTTTAGTCTGTAGTGAAATAAAAAGCGATGTATTAGTCCGTATTGGACTCAGTGCTATTTTTTATTTAAGAGAAAAATTCATAATTTAGATAAATAAATATTTATTTGGTGGACTTCTCCATGACGTGTATGTAGAAGCCTGGATTCTTGACTTGGTCTCTAGGTTTGAAGTCTGCATAGATGGAGTGCTTTCCTCGATGGTTGAATGCCTCGTTGAGCATCCGCGTGAATGACTCCAGCTTGTGTGGGTAGTAGCACAGGCGGAATTCACTATAACATGACAAGATTGTGTAAAAAATACCGTTTTTTTTATTATATACAGGATCTGGTAGGCCGTCGGCCTACTCAGTGTTAATTGGCTACTTATAGAAGCAATACTAAAAACGTGATAGAATAAAAGATAAAATAAAATTGGTTGATAAGAACGGTGCTAAAGTTTAAAAAGTAATAAGAGCCATAGAAGTTAAGCATGTATGGGTAACTATTGCCATCAATATTTAGAAAAATCTTTGTAAGTACTAAGCTAATCTGTCTTTTAAGGACAAACAATTCATTGAAAGCAAGCAACTTTTCTACCTGTATGACGGCAGTAACCATCCCCTCACGGAAGAAGATTTCCGTGAAATAGCAGCAAGTGTATTGCTCATGTTATCAGTAACGTAGCCTATCTCCCTCCTATTATCATAAAAAAAGAAGTAAAAAAAATTGAGACCTCCTGTCGTTGGTGTCGTCATCAGAAGCGTCGATGCAGTAGTCGAGGGTTATGAGCTCTGGCTTCCCTCTCACCACCAACACCGACGTCTTAATGTCTACGGGATATTTGCACTGAAAACGAACAAATGTATTTTTTTGCTACACAGTCTTTTAGCACGTTAATTGCCACACAACGCGACGTCGCGTGGTGGTGCCTTACAATTATGTACCATGTATTTGTTTTGGTCACTAGGGAAATACATTCTCTGATTCTTTTATTTCGGCCATCTAGGTAAGTTCAGCATTTCGGCTATTGGCAATTAACATGTTAAAAATGGACGTTTATTATAAAACAAACAAATTGTAGAAGTGTTATCCCTCTATGAACCTCTTTAATTATCTACAAAAATATTCCCCTTTCTTCTCTCGTCTCACTAACGTGGCTAGAGGCAAAATAATCAATTTTATTCAACATTAAATGCTTAACAACAAGATAAAGTTTTATGGAGAAACATAAACATATTGAAAGATAAGTGAGTAATTGTGTAAGAAAAAATGTTTCACAGATAAAGTTATTAAAAACATGTTGTTTTACTAGATGTAAATACTTTTAACTATCATTGATCTTCCACTACTGCTATCCACTAACTGCTTAAAATAGTTTAACTATCCATTTTTGGCCTCTGACTGAAAAACGTGATTATTGGCTGAAATTAGTTGCCATGCTATGCTACCGTTGACTTAGGTATGAATCTGTATCAGCCTTTACGTCTTACGAGAACGACATATTACGAACCTCCTACAGCTGGGCACAGACCCTTCGCTGTATAAGTATATACATAACAACTTACGTTATAATAAATAGAATGTCCAGGAGTCGCTCCACTGTCGATCATGGCGTCGTAGTTCCTGTGATCGACGAAGAGTAGTCCGCCAGATTTGAGGCACTTTGCAAAGTTCTTGAGTGCGGTTTTCTGCGTTCTCTGATCCCCAAACTCGTCCAGCAAGTGGGCGAAGGAGTTCCCCAAGCAGATGACAGCGTCGAACTTAGAGCCAGGCAGGAACGACTGAATGTCGTCGTAGAGCCTCTCCCAGTTCGCTTCTTCGATTACTGTAATAGTAGATATTACAGAGTTCAGAACTCCCGAAGTCTAAGTAACAACTTAGACATCGAGCGTTCTGAAGGCTGAAATTTAGCATATTTTACTGTACTGTGACGTCACGTTACTACGAACAAGCCTATAGTAAAATCAGTTAATTCAAAACAAAATTTCGAACTAACGCAGAAACCAACTTCATAGTTTAGTATAAATCTCTAAAAAGGGCATAGCACTAGAAATATGTATAAAACAGTACCATTTACAACTTAGGTACCTACTAAAAGTCAACATCTTAACCTAAAACATACTTGAGTAAGTATATAGCTAATATATATTTATTATTATTTATGTAGTTTAAAGATACTACATACTTCTAAAACGGACATTATGAATTATTAGTTGCCATTGTCTACCTTCATTTTATTTTAGGTACTGATAACTGTTTTATTAGTTCTAATTTAAGTAGTTACAAGACAATGTAAGTGCAACAAGGGTGCAGTGTGCAGTAAAAAGTCAATGAAATTTCGCTCGCAATCATATGTAAATAAAAGTTATTTTAAAATAGAAAACAAAATACACTAAAAATAAGTAACTAGTGTTTCCGCATAATTACAATCTCGGGGTCTTCAAATCTAGGATCAATGGGCACTTACTAGGTAGCTTTTTTATTGATTAAATAAAAAAAAAAAAAAAAGTAAGCTTACCCCAACCGTCGTATTTGGCATCTTTTCTCTTATCCCAGCGGGCTTTCAACGCGTGCTTCAACATTTTGTCGGAAGCGTCCACTGACACTACTTTAAAACCTTCGTCAACCAACATCATGGAATCAATTCTGAAATGTAACTCCAACATTAGTTACTTATTAATTGTAGATAGATGATATTCAAGCCTAATGGGGCACTATCATGATTGAGAGGGAACATTCCACATTCCACATGTCTCTTGAATAATCCCAGCTAGACTTAACTTCAATAGATCTAAAAGCGTACATACAGAGGGTCAGACGGCGGGGAAGCCGTTGCGTGGTTTAAAAGATCTTCTTTTTTCGATAGTTTAAGTAGAATATGGATGTAGGCCCGAGTTCTACTCAAATTTCAATCAGAAAACCTGCACCGAACATGTTTTTTTTTTCTAGGAAAATTATATTTTGCAGAAATCCAATCTTGCAGGAATAACACGTACAGAAGACTATCGTCAAATAACATATCACTTCAAATTATCATTCATTATTTTTATCTTACAACGGTCGGTGCATTTGTCTCCTCCGTCACTTTTTGCTACTTACAACCCTTTTAAAAAAAATAGTTAAAATGAATGTCTTATGTCTCAACACTTAGAATGACTAAACTTACCCAGTCCCGCAAGCAGCGTCCAGGACATTAACGCAACGGTGTTTTTTCAACAAACCAATCAGAAAGTCTTTGTAGTTTTGCGTTCTCTGATGGATGTCACCGACAAACTTCTTCCAGACTCGCGCTGCTTTTCCGTCGGCATACTGGTCCTTCACACCCTCTGAAGGTATACCTTCAGATCGCGGGTGAAATACTTTATCAGCTGACATCGTTCCCTGGAAAATATTTTACCAATTAGATATTATTATCTACTATTTGCATAAATAGTTAGTTGTTGCACGCGACTTCGCCCGCGTAACTTTATAAAATATAGCGTATTTTACTCCCTGATAACGTAGCTTTCTTAGGTTGAAAGAATTTTTAAAATCGGCCCAGTAGTTTTTGAGTTTATTCATTACAAACATACAAATCTTCTCTCTTTCGTAACCACTCTTTTGGAGAGGTTACTCTACTCATAAATAAAATAATATAAAAAATACAATATTGATGAATAGAACTCTCTGAAAATGTTTTGGTTTTTGGTATATAATTTTAACTAGAAGTAGTCTTCATGGCCATTTAGGTATTAATAGGTAATATGCAGAAGATCAAATGGAGGCTGCGGTTACTGAAATTAACATTGATGATAAACTAATAAAAAAATATGTGTAATAGTCCTGGACCTGACTATATTCCTGCGGGAAAGTTCTCGTGTAAAGATTTTTTTTTCAGGTAAATTTAGTAGGTATTTTAGACTTGAGTAAGTAGATATCTGGCACCTGGTACATTTTCCAGTTATGACGTCATAATTTTTTTACAAATAATATTTTATTTCTTCAAAAATCTATCGAGTGATATATTAAATGATTCCAAAATATTCCACACTATTACACATTTCAGAAAGTTGTTTCGTAAACATTAAAAACATTTTCAAATACACCAAGTTTGGGCTCCTCCTGACAAGAAACAGCTGAATGATTTTTTTTCTAAAATACACGCTAAATATCTAACATAGTGAGAGAAATTCGAAAAATTCTTTTATTCTTTCTTTTTTTATAAAGCTGTATAGCCGAAAAATCGCAGGCAAAAACTAATAAATATTGTAAATGCGAAAGTTTGTAATTACCCAAGTTTGTTACTTACTTAAGTTAGTGAACGTATTTCGACGAAACTACACTTCTACAGTAATATAGTTTATACATTAGAATAACACGTAGGCTATAATTTATAAAGAAATGCTGACGTAGCCTCAGGTAAATATTAGTTCATATTGACCTCAATACTTACCCTTTAGTCTGTGATGTGGCGATAAATTCAATCTGCTAATGCTGATACGTGTTCACACCAACGTTTTAGTTAGGTATGTTTTTTTTTTCAACTATCGTTCGAACTGTGACCTCATAAGTAGCACACAACTCACTACAGCGAACTCTTTCAGTCGACTAAAAACAAAACAATTATTCCAATGATAGATATATATTATTACGAGAACGTGGAAGCTGATGAAGAACCGCAAGTCATGCGCAACTTTATCTTTAGAGAGACGTGATTTTATTAAGATAAAATTCAGTTAAGGAAATACAGAGACGTGATTTTATTAAGATAAAATTCAGATAAGGAAATACTGTTTACAGAGACGTGATTTTATTAAGATAAAATTCAGATAAGGAAATACTGAACGCATTCATCGGAATATTTAATTATCTGTATGGAAGATTAAATAATTACTTAGTTAGTGGAATCGAAATTTTTGTTTTCACAATTTTTTAGTTAGTAAAATAATCGATTACTTATAGGATGACCTAGGGTCATCCTAGGATCCTCCGTTGGCGTCAGAGCAGGGTCGGGGGGTGGGTCGGAGCAGTTGCCTCAGCAGAGCCCGTCCACTCCCCACTTATGGGCAAGGAGACACCGGGGAGTTTTAGTGGGTAGGGGCCAGTTCCGCCTGCATGTGCGCACGCGGAGTATGCTGGTCGACCCCCACATACCCCTGTCGCCTAGCCAGCAGCGGCAGGGGATCAATAAAAGGATTTCTCCTCGATAAAAAAAAGGGTCACGTTTAAAATATTAAATAAAAAAATGCAAAAATCATTCCGCTAAGCGATAATTTAATTCGTTGTTCATAAACTAACTAAAAAAAATATATGTATTTATTAAATTACTAGCTATGGTGCCCACGACTTCGTCCGCGTTGAAAAATATTAAGTAGCCTATCCTGTGTCCCGTACGTCCAAATGTTTATCTACCAAGTTTCATGAAAATCAGTTAATTCGTTTCAGAGTTATGGAGGAACATACATACATACAGAAAAAAATTCTAAAATAAAAATCGTCAATTTAGTTTCAGTATTATTAAACACGATATCTCTGAAAACAAAGTAACTCTCCATGACCGACCCTTACAGATTTATTATTAGTAGGTATTGATATTTAAGTACTTATTAAAAATTGAGTTAGTTTCTTGCGTCTGAAAATCGAGGTCAAGTAATCGAGAAACTAAGATGTGTTTGTGTTTTAGATTATATTCTAACACCTATTCAGTTACACCATTAACAGTTAGGTTGAAACAATTAAATATAGTTTCTCTAGTTAAGGTTAAATTTTACATAATTGAGTACATTCTAGCTTAAATTTACAATGTAGAAAATAATTTTCTTTCCAACTCTTTCAAATTAAGAAACACATTTAATTTGGCGCGGGAGTTCAGAAACTTTCTTAACTGAAAGTTGGTAATAAATTAATAATCCTTCACTAACGTTAACGTCTTGTTAACTAACTGTTTAAAAGTGGTGTAACCGGCTCGCCAATATTGCGTGACGTAATTATTGGTACTTGTTGCGGTATCAGTTATTTATCACTGGGTCACACGTAGACGATAACTTAGCCTACAGGAACCAGTATTAACTAACAGCTAAGTATGTGGTAAACTGTGGAGCAAAATCATACAATTATCGTATTATCTCATTATTCGCTTTGAAGACTCGATTCACTTCGATTGAAGACACAAACAATTTAATGTAAATAATAAATTAATAGAAACAATGTTTACAGTAACTAGAAACATTGTTGTTTACTTATTTTCTTATCTAATATCACCGTTTAAACAAATAACTGACATATTATATTTAAGAGTGATGTTCCATACATAATTTAACTTCGGCCTGTGCCTAACTAGGCCTGAAAACGCTGCCTAAACCCTTTGAGATATAACAAAATAATGTATGGTGGCATTGTGTATCTTAGAAAACTCCGCGATGGCATATGTCTATCTCTTAAGGATAACATACTATATCAATTTTAATACTTTAAAAAATGGGCAATTATAAAGCGGTAATTGGAAAGCTATTTACACAAATACGGTGTTAATCCTTATTTTATTTTAAATACGTTAGTTGGCTTGAGCATTTCATGAAGATTATTTTTTCCCTTTATACCATGCAAATTAAATGAATGCCTTAGGAGATATAGCAAAATCAAAATAATGCGCAACGAAATATTAATTTCGTGTCGCCGTGATTCGACCGGTCAATTGTATGTTGCCCTATATTTTCTGTAAAGAACCCGTGCGAAGCCTGGGGCGGGTTGCTAGTTAATATTATAAATAAATAAAAGTATTGGAAATTACAGTTTGGATAGTAATGACGGGCAGTAGGATCAGGGATGGTAGAGGTCCTGTTTCTATTTCATATATCAAACTTTATTCTGATGTGTTTATATTTTTATGTTGAAAAAAAAAATTTAAAAAAAAAATAGAAATATATAACTAAGTTAAGACTGCTAACTTAAAATGCTTACTACCGCACGTAGGGCAGTTCTAATCTTGTGTTTCAGTTGTAAGACCAACTTTTGGAATCCATAAACCATATGAATTTTTGGAAGACAAAGCAGGAGACATAAGTTCGGTACCTATAAGTTCGACGGCCAACTTTCATCAACCTGTGTTCTTTATAGTCATAAGCGACGTTGCCACTTTAAAAAAACCTTCCCATCTATCACACATGGTCAACGAACAAGAAATTATTTTATAGCACCACGAATGTTTAGATATTTGTACGACAGTCCAGCTAAAGTAAAACAAACTGTTTGCATTTATCTCTTTTATTCATATGAGTGTACCCAGAGTAGACAATATCGATATCATGACACAATAAAAACACATTGCAATGACTTCACATTGCACCGACGTCACTAGCGTCGATTCCGAGCAGCGCCATCTCGTCCAACTCTTCCTGCTTCTTTTGAACGTTGCCGTTCCCTTTGCCAAAGTCCGCGTTTGCAGGCGCCTTCTTGTCCTTCTTGGCGGGCTTGCGCGGCTGCTGGTGCTGGAGCTGGAGCTGGGGCTGCTGGTGCTGGAGCTGCTGCTGCTGGTGCTGGAGCTGGGGCTGGGGCTGAGTGGGCGCCGGCGGGAGCTGCGAGTCGTAGAGCTGGTGGCGCGACGGGTACACGTGGGGCACGTCGAAGCCGAAGACGGGCTGAATGGGCGGTTGCAGGAAGGGCGGGTAGGAGGGCAGCACGCGGCCCACTGCGCCCACTGCGCCTACTGCGCCCACTGCGCCTACTGCGCCCACTGCGCCTACTGCGCCCACCGGGAACACGTGGAACATGTCCGCGGGCGCCGGCTGCGGCTCCGTCTTCGTCTCCGAGGGGAAGATGATGTCTAACGCCTCCTGGAAGTCCTTGGGGAGCGATGGAGCGCCGGGCTGTTGCTGGGCCTGTTGTTGGGGCAGCGGCTGCAGCGCCGCCTGGGGCTGGGACTGGGGCTGAGTGGCTCTAAAACATATTATTTACAATTTAATCAATTATATGTAGAATATCATACACTATAATATAATTTATTTATTATAATTTATTTTTCTTTAAACAAACGAGTACCTACCGAGGAATTTCACTGCATTAGTTAATTAACACAATAATAAGTTATCATAATAATACATTTAGTTGTAATTCGAATACACAAAACAAAACAAAACAAAACAAAGGTGTAGGCCCCGCCCCTAACAGTGGCCCAATCTCACTTCATCAGTATCGGAAATATGCGAAAGACGTGCAAGAGACATCCTCAGTACTCGTTTGTTACAAAAAATAAACTATAGGTGGACTATAGGCACGTTCTTACATTGCACAATCGACAAATGGGCTAAATAAATACTCATCGCCATACCATAGCTACATTTCCAATAAATTGTTAATACTTTCCAATTGTTCCAATACTTGTTAAATTCAGTACCCCGAACGTTAAAAATATTGGAATTTGGAACGAATGTGATTTTGGGTAGTGAAAAATTGGAGCCTGTGGAATCAACAGTATTTTTAGGTATTACCGTAGATTCGAAATTACAATGGGGTCCTCATATTGAGAAATTAAGTAAAAGGCTTAGCTCTGCAGCTTATGCAGTTAAACAGATTCGACGCCTAACAGATGTCGATACAGCTAGGATTGTCTATTTTAGTTACTTCCACAGTATAATGTGTTATGGGATTCTTCTTTGGGGTAGCGCTGCGGACATAAATACTATTTTCATTTTACAAAAAAGGGCCATTAGAGCCATCTATCAACTAGATCCGCAGTGTTCTCTCAGAGAAAAGTTCAAAGAAATAAACATTTTAACTGTTACATGTCAGTATATCTATGAAAATTTAATTTACGCGCACAAAAATATTAGTCAATTTAATAAAAAATGTGATGTACACAATATAAATACTAGGTTCAAAAATAATTTAGATTGACATAAGACGCGACTCCACAAGATAAGTAATTCTTTTATGGGTCAATGTATACGGTTTTATAATAAACTGCCTGAGATGATAAGAGCCTTATCTATAAATAAATTTAAATGTGTCATTAAAGCCAAACTCCTCTCGAAAGGCTACTATAAGTGACAATGAAGCCTGGATTTAGAGCTTGGATCCGGAGCTCATACTATGTTTTGCTTAATTGTATATGGACTTTATGTTTGTATTAAGTGTACTTGATTGTAATTTTTATATTTTAAAGATGACAAAAAGAATAGTATCCTGAGTTTCTTTCGGGGTTTCTTTTCAGGATCATCTTGGCTTTTTTTTCCGAAACCCTAGTAAATAGTAAATTTATAAAGACGATCATAAGAGTTTCTTGAGAAACCTAATTGATAAATAAATATTTTGATTTGATTTTGATCGAATACGAATACGCGTAATAATAAAGAGATAGGCAAATGTATTTAAACCACTGACCTGTAATATATACCACTGGACAGGCGGTCCCATACAAATGACAGATAATTTCGTGTACCATTTTGAAACTTTTGACGTTTGCGTATTTTTATACCATAGATATGTAATAATAGTGTCCGTTTTATTCTATTTGTTGACGTCTTAGGGAGTGTAACTTTATTTGTGTCCGCTTGAGTTTTGAAACATGAGAGGGGAGGAAATGTGTATTCTGTAAATGTTCCATGGACAATTTTAATTATTGCATGACTAATTTTAGTTCCATGGACTTTCGCTCCATAGCCTACAGCGCCAAAATGACGTTTTTCAAATAGGCATAAAAATAATTTGACAGTAGCCTGTCAAGTGGTATATATTACAGGTCAGTGATTTAAACGGTATCGTGAGTGAGATGACCATATGGCTCAATGCCACCCACGCATCCGTAAGCGACGCAACGCTACTTTTAGCGTTGCGTCGCGAGATGCTTATGTTGTATTGCTCCCTTTAGGCTACGATTACAAAACCAGCGGGCGCTCAGTGTGAGCTGTTATTGTTGAGACACGTACTGCGAGTGGATGACGAGAGGCGCGCCGAGCTCCGTGGGGTGCACCAGAGCGGGCGGCGGCAGTTCGGCTTGCGGGCGCTCTACGCCGCGCGCGATCTTCTGCTTGAACTCGGCCACCTTCCGCTGGATCTCCGCGTCCATCTCCTCCCGCTTCCGTCGCTCCGCCTCCTCCTCCTCCTCCCGCCGCCGCTCCTCCTCCTTGCGCTGCTCCGACGACTTCGCCTTGCTCAGGTTCCTGTACACCGGCATCTTGCCTGCGACCAAGCACCCCCATCAATCACTCACTCACCATTTCTCATGTATTATGCTAAAGATAACAAACTACTTTCCAAAGTGCACTGTTATGTTAATAAATCAATTTAACTTAATTTAAAATGCTGACGAGTTTCAAGAGATTTGAATGTTATATGTGTGAAAACAACATTTCTATTATGATTACACTGCTAATATGGATTTTATTACAAATTTGAAATTGCGTAAAAGGGTGACCAGACTTTAGGATGAATGAATTTTTCCACCTTTAAAAACAAACCACTGCACTAACCTATGAAGGGCATCTTGCGAAAGTCGGGCTTGACTTGAGGCGGGGTTCGCCGGGTGCTCTCCAGCTGACGTTCCCTAAAAACATACTTCACATATACTTTCAATTAAAACTTACTAATATGGAGTTGATATATATGGCTATATACTAATACGGCGATGGTGGCCTATAACATAAGCAACTCTATAGTCTATATTTACCTCTTCCGCGGTGCTTCCCGTGGCCTGTCGCGGTCGCGGAGGGCGCGCTCTCTCTCTCTGTCGCGCTCCCTCTCCTTCTCCATCTCTCTCTCTTTTTCGCGCTCCCTCTCCCTCTCTCGCTCCTCGTTCGATCTTCTCTTGCTATCTTCATGCTTCAAGCTGTACGTAATCACGTATTATTATTACAAGGTCTCGTATAGTGTTACTGTAAGATGGCCGATGCTGATCAATAAATACATGGAATGCATACAGTTAGTTAGTTAGTTCTTTTAGAAAAAAAAAGATCACGAAACAAAATTGATATAGTTTTAAAATACTCACCTATTTTTGATGTTGTGCAGCAATTGCCTATCACTGTCGTTCAAGCGATCCATCTTGATGGCACTCATCAGATCTTCTATCTTGGCGTTGTCCTTTTTCACTGCAACACCAATTAAATCAAATTCATTTCTTTTCATCTTCACAACATATATAAATATTACATTAAGACTATACTATCCTATTTGGAGTCCACCTTATTTGAATGAGGGGTTATTTTGGTCTTCTGGGAAACGCCTTACGATACTTGGTCTACCTTTGTCCCCTACGTAATTTGACGAGCTTAAATAAAAGAGCTTAAAATGTCAAAATAACTGCTTTTTACTAAATAATGCATATACGGTATTTACTTAAATTTTTAAAATTTTTGTCTGTCTGTCTTTTGTGTCCAGTATAGTTTTGTGACAATAAGTACCTTTGACCATTTTTTTCTTGGGTTTCTCACTATCGGTGCTCGTGGAGTAGCTGGACGAGCTGCTGCTGTCCCTCTTCTTCTTATTCTTCTTCTTCTTATCCTTCTTCCTCTTATTGTCCGGGGACGGTGTGAGGCTGTGCTTGCTTTTAGTGTGGAAGCCGTCCTTGCTGAAGGTGATCGTGTGGGCGGTGTACTGAGGCTTCTCTTCCGCCTTACTTTTGGAAGGTCTATTCTTCTCAAACGCCTTCTGTCTGTCCGACACCCAATCCGTCTCCCAGTGGGGATTTTGTTCAACAAAATTCTGGAAGAGCAAACGATCGGCCTTTCTATCGACAGTAGGAAAAAGCAAGAGGTTTTTGTCTTTGTCTAGAGTTTTGTCGTGTCGTATCGTATTCATTGTCTAGTCCGGGTCTTGTTCTGTGTCAAGGCTTTCGAGATCAAATACTAGAATCCGGGATACGTTATAATAATATGGTAATTCATTTGCCTATAATACGATAGTATCCCCTTAGATCGACCGACGATATATCGGCATATACAACAATGTACTACAACCATCTAGTCTTATATCGTATTTTTTGCCATTGCTGAACCTGATGATACCTATACCCCAGAGGATCCGATAAGTGCAACTAAAATAGAGCTTAATAAGTATAGTTTATACTCCTTTAACTGTTGTTTTCTACATGTTATTTGGTTAGATCATCAGTGTACTACAACTGTGGATTTCCCACGCCATACAAAACACTACGAACTTTATTGAACTCGGTCATCTGTCATTTTAAACCAACCAAACATACGTCATTTAAAGAAAATGTGAGTTTACGTCAACACATTGGAGTTTAAAACGAATAATAGAAGTTGTTCGTTACTACCTTTTACCATTGACTCCGCCATGATTCCGTTTTAGGCGTACTTTGCATGTGCCGTTTTGGCGTTTGTCACGCAAAATCCTATTCTTGTAGTACTTCGATGGGTTAGATAGATAACTCACCATATAGTTCTTAGAGTGAGTGACGGACTTCAAGTGGGCGGAGGCGCAGTGCAAGTCGCCGATGAACTGGTCGCACAGCTTGCAGTACCACGCCGTCGACGGGACGAAGAATTGTAGACCTTGTTAACGAGCGGTTACGGTCTTATTTCAATTGCTTTTAGAAACACTTTTAATAAAGAAACTGTATTATTACCTTTGATCGGTATCCGCTTGTTGGGTGCGTTCGGATTGCTCGGGTATCCCTCGTTGATGCCGTTGACCGAATGCCAAGGAGCCTCCATGTGAGCTGCGGCTAATCTGTCCACATTAAATCAACAACTTAGGTATATCTTACTTTATATTTCAATTTTGGTTCACTTTAAAGGTAAATTAACATTCTCTTAGTGTCTTTTTCTTTATCAAGAGGCAATTATGAACTAGTTTAATCCTACGTATCGACATGCTTACAACTTGAATGCCTTCGTTCAGCTAGTACTTACATCCCAGATGATTTGAAAATCTTAGAATTTGAGTTAGAATTTGTGTCTATGATGAAGTCAGTTACCGCTTAATTTGTGACCACTACAACTGAATCTAGGAGTAGAAATTTTGAAGAAAAAAAAAACACTAACTTCGTATGAGTAGCCGAATGAAGATGGTTGAGATAGTCCTTGGCGGTGGATGGGAATTCGTTGCAAACGCGACACCAATGCATTTCGGGGTCGTAATACACGTAGTTGAACTTGTTGCTAACTGTCGGCGACCTGTGAACCGATTGCCACCTTAATACCATCGCATACAGTTGAAAATATAAATAGACCATTATAACACAAGATTTTCTTTATAAATAGTATTTAGATATACATCGGGCTAGATAAGAAAGAGACTGTACGATTCGAAATTGTATCGCTTCTCTTTTACAACGAAATGTTTCTCTTCTCTTTTCTCGCCCAATAAATATTTACATAGATAATGATCAGGTGAGTAAAAAAATACGATTATATATATATTTTTTAATTCGTGTATTCGTAATTTTAATAATAAAATACATAGCCAATGTAAAATATAAACACACATATAAACAAATATATAGTAATAATACAAACAATCTGACAATTTTCTTTAAAACTAAGTAACAATAATAAATAATTTAATTTTACATTTCAAAGGAAGGAAAAAAAGACAATTTACATAAAATCGCTTTAATACAAAATATGCCAATAGAATGTTGCACTTAAAAATGACAAAATGACACTTAAATGATTACACTTAATTATTTATCACTTAATTATAAACCATTTCATAAATAAGTAGACATTAAATGTAAAACAGCAATTTCACACATGTGCAGTTAAGCGTATATTATATATATCAAATTATATAAGAAATGTGATTACGGCCATATCCGTCGTTTTGTTCCATTTTGTGAATCCTAAATGAGCCTTCAAAAAAAAAACCTGTTCTTGGAAGAAAATTTTATAAAACTTAAATATACTTAAACAACAACAGTACTTGGACGTAACTTAAACAAAATACAGCCTTGATAAACTTAATGTCAATCATCTTCTACACGTTACGTGGTTTTTTAGAACCAGATTTAATAATAATAGTTAAACATTAATAGCAGACTCTTGTGCTGTGAACAGCAAAGATTATTTACACTCAGAAAAAAGATCAATTTTGAATTATATGATGGATTAGCTTTAAGTTTAACAAGACAAGGGTAAATTTTATTTAAAAAAATTGCAATAAAACACACCTGGATCTGCGTTTGGATGCACGTTCAGTCCTTTCAATGGGTTCGTTGTCCGAACCCAGTGTTTCAGTTTTTCCATCTTCCCCAATGATTCCGTTCAGCATGTCCACCACGTTGTCTATGGTCTTCAGCTTATTCTGGATCTCCAACTGAACAGTGCAAGGTAATAGACCAATCAATACACCCGTCAAGCCAATAATAGAATGGAAATGGAAGCAACAATAGGATTAAACATTTGAATGCAACATTTCAATATTTCACAGCAAATTCAAAGCAAACCTGCAGTTTAGTATTCTCCTTGAGAAATCTTTTAGTGTCCGGACTTGGAGATCTTTTCGGATCTCCCCGCAGCTCGTCTCTTTGATCCTTCAAAGTTTCCAACTCCTTCTTTAGGATCAACACTTTTCTCTTGTAGTCTTCCCTTTGCTTAGATAGGGCTGCCTTTTGTTGTCGCATCTCAGACTCTATGGCGGCTGCGAGGCAAAAACAAAAGCGATTTACATATTGCGTGCTGTGTGCGCTGAGCATTAATCACTTTATGTTTACACGCACATCCAAACATAAATCATTGTAAAATATCATTTAAATGCATTACTAACACTTACTTTACATCTTGCCTACCATCAATTTAACATCAAATGTTTGAACTCTGTAATAAAATAAGCTATATTGTCTACAACAGGATGTTGTTCCTGAAGTATCTAAGTATCCCGAAGAACCTAAGAGCCTTGCATAAAGATGTTTCAATTGTAGCATAATGGGTTAATGTGTTGTGACAGTTCAAGTTTAAAAGAAAGCAAAAAATAGACCTAAAAACATTTACTGCCTACTATTTTTATAAACTCAATGTATCTTTCATCATCATCAGCCTGTGTCTCTCCCCTGATGGATGTAGGCCTCTCCCAGGGCTCGCCACTATGTATGGTCTTCAGTCCTTAGTATAGCAGTTGCTTCCGGAGAAGCCTTTCAGGTTGTCTATCCAACTAGCCGCAGGGTGTCCTATGCTGTCTCTCGTCGTGGACATTCCATGGCAGGCGATGCTCACGTTTTGTGAGAACGTCATGTCTTGCAAGGAAGCGGCGGAGAGGCAGCGGGAAGATAATCCCCTCTCACAGCCAATCCGCCGGAGGAGGCTCTATAACCGCCGCCTTCCTCCCTGACCGGGACCCGGGCGGTGGTCTTGGGGTCCCTCGAGATGGCCGGCGTACCTCTTACTTACGGGTAGGTACGCCGAGGTTCCGACAGGGAGGTTAGCTCTCCTCGCGCTAAATTAGTTTAGTTCTTCCGTGAACTTCCACAACTTCCAATCCTATCCACCAAAGAAAAAACGCTCCATGGCGACTTTAAAATTGTGGATCAGTTAGTAGGCAATTATAACAGTGTTGCCGAAAGCGTACAGACTAAGTAACCTTTGTGTATTTGGCATATCATGGGTTAGTGTGTCTGGTAGGTCATGTTGATAAATAATAATATTGTCATAATCATTACTGTAATGTAATGTTGTATAACGTGAACTAAATGTCTTAGACATTTTTATCAACTTGTATAGAAACACTTTTACGTTAGAAAACGTCATCACTGGCAGGATGCACTGATTTTAGACCTTGATCTTCAGACATTGCGGCAGTGGTGACGAGACAGAATAGCCCAAGATTCAACTGAGTTGAGGCTTTCATAGTCATGGTCCGCAAAGGATATGCACATGGGCTGATTTTCGGGGGTCAATTTGTTAGAAGTCTCGATAACAACTTTTAAACAGACTGAGGAGTGAGATTCCTAGTGTCCCCCAGGAATAACGTAATTAGATATTATTATATATATAAAAATTCCATGAAAAAGTATATGATGATGAAAAAGCAAATGAACCTCAAGAACAATCATGAAGAAGTAAGAAATGAGGAAATTTGTCTATGGACAATCAGGAGGGTTTGCTCTGCCAATATACATATTTAACATATTATATTGTAATATGTCTCACATATAATTCTATCATAGGTAAGATAATCCCGAATTGTATTTATTATAATAATTAGCTGAAAAAAAAACAATGTCATCAATTATTGGGAAGCCATCATTAATGAATAATAAACTATTTTAATGAGTCTGACCAATGAGTTTTGTTAAACATATCACCAGAATACTGGTCACTAGAATATTACTACAGTGTTTTTATTTCATTGATATCTTAAAAAATGACAGAGTTATAAGCGTTCAAAGTTAGCGCGCCGCCCACATTTTTCAAACTGACTCGCGAGCGTTGATGACGTCACAAATCGACAGAGCGAGAAGTCGCGCGCGCGAGGCACGACGTACCTACTTCGTCAGTTCTGTGCTCCTAGCTAATCTATATAAATAAAATCAGAGTGTCTGTCTGTGATTTGCGAAAAACTGCCTCAAACTAAGCTTAGAGAGTCATTCGCATGCTGTTGAAACGTAAATAACTTTTTTTAGAATTTTTGTCTGTCTGTCTGTCTGTCTGTCCGGGGTAATCTCAGAAACGGCTGAAGCGATTTCGATGAAACTTTGCAGACATGAAGAGGGGGCCGCCAGGAGTAACATAGGCTACTTTTTGTTTATGTAAATTGCGGTACATACACCAAAATAACATTTTTTACAATTTTTGTCTGTCTGTCTGTTTGTTCCGGCTAATCTCTGAAATAGCTAGACCGATTTTGACGGGACTTTTATTGGCAGGTAGCTGATGTAA
The DNA here is from genome assembly GCA_936446665.2 of Synanthedon andrenaeformis. Lineage (NCBI taxonomy): Eukaryota > Metazoa > Arthropoda > Insecta > Lepidoptera > Sesiidae > Synanthedon > Synanthedon andrenaeformis. Next base: position 711,147 of record OW387781.2, on the reverse strand, counting down.
TAAGGAGTAACTTAGGCTACGTTTATTTTAGAAAAAATACACCCCGGACGAAGCCGGGAGCGGGCCGCTATAAACAATAAAAAACGGGATCTATGCAATTTATTCGAGTTTTTCAAACGCGATATTTTTTCTTTTACTGAAAAAAAGTTACTAACCCTGTGACAATAAAAAAAAAGATTTTTTTCTTTCATAACAATTGCATTTGTTGTTAACAACTGAAACGAAGGTTCATGCAATACGATGAGTTCTCCTTGCGGCATATCTTTTCTTTGGCTGAGTCGCTTATTATGTATTATTAATAGGAACGGATTTTTTTTCGCTAACATTCTAGAAAATTCTAGATGTTTATAGAAAATTCTAGAATTTTTTAGAAAATTCTAGAAGTTTCTCGAAAATTCTAGAAGTTTCTCGAAAATTTCAGAAGTTTCTAGAAAATTCCAGAAGTTTCTAGAAAATTCTATGAAAACTTTCTTCACTTTTTCAGATAATTTAATAAGATTTTTTGAAATTTCAGAACATCAAAATTTTTAGAAATTTAAAAATTTGTTAAACCTGATGGGTGATTTGTTATATTTATTTCGAAGGAAGTAGAGTGAGGCTATCTTAATGCATAAGCATCATTCTCATTAAACTCGAAAAGTCTATGTACACGAATAAGTTGAAACATTTATCTTTTCTGCCTAACGATCATCACTCAGCTTGATAGACAGCTTTAGTATTCATCATCGAAGTTTTGAGATAGAATATACCCATATTTGGCCGAACTGCGTTCTCTTATCTCAGTTGAACTAATATACACAGGAAAAAGACAAAGTTACGCACAATTAAACAAAAATCAATTCGCTCACGCAGACATTATTAAATTTACGTTTTTTAATATTATAAAACAAATTCCCCCCGCCGCGTCTGTCTGTCTGTATGTTTGCGATTCTCAAAAACTACCGAACGGATTTTTATACTGTTTTCATTAATGGGAAGAGCGTTAAACGAGGAAGGTTTCTACGTTTAATTTGCAGAAAAAAATTGTACCCGTGCGAAGCCGGGAACGGATCGCTAGTAAACAATAAAACTCGGGACAAAGGTCATAAGACACGCACGGCGCCGGCGACACGGTTAACAACAACACAGCTATTAGCAAACGGCTATCGATGTGTGACGTCATCCGCTTGGCGCGCGCGTACTTGAAAATTTAAATAACGACCGCGACTTTCGGCGCTAATAACTTTGGAAATACTGCATCGATTTTGATGAAAGAAAAACCACTGACATTTACATAACCATAGCTCTCATGTTATGTATGTTTTATTGTCATCTTCAAACCTATCGGTCAGACTCATTATACATACCAAATATCCTTTTTATTTACAATGACCAATTTTTATGACTAACACTTGACTAACATAATTAATTAGCAATCAAGTTCACACCTGCTATTACAAAGAGTTGCATTAATATGCATTAATCGAATTTAAAAAATATATAATGAAAAATATTATTCAGCTAAATCAATATTCAGCTTGAATTAGCTGGAGTATTTATACGAAAATCTATAACAAAAATTTATTTAGTTCATTCTATCCATATTATGTCAAAATTTCCAAATAAAAGAAATAAATTCTAAAAATAACTGTAAATTGTAAGAAATTGTAATAAAGCATGTTAATGTTTTATATGGGGCTAGGTCCTACATCTGGCAGATTTCCCTCAGATGAAATTAAATTAAATGAAGATTAATTGTTTCAATGTTTAACTGCAAACTTGATTACTCAATAAAAATTTATTAAAATGGTAAATTTCAATATTTCTTTCTAGTACTATTAAAAAAACTTAAAATCCATTCCACAAATGTGTACTCACACTACACTACACAACACAAATTTGAGGTTTGTATCAGCGGATTTTGAAGATTCTGCCTCTACAGCAACCTTGGTACAATGTGTCTATGTAGGGATACTAAAACCTATTCCCGACCCCTTATCTTGTCCAGCCCATTACGGATATCACTCAAAAAATGCCAAGCATAACCCTCTCCGTAGCATGCTATGAAGAGCTTTGAAGAGTTTAAAGTTTTGAAGTCAACAGATTTTGTTTTGAGTAAGATTTCGTAAAAAAAAAACAAGCTTAGATCCTAAAACAGTGTGTACAAATGTCAATACTATCTATACAAATGTAGTAAAAAAGCTATGCTAGACTTACCTTCTTTCTTGATCTGATCTTCAACATTATATTGTGGGGGCGCTGGCTGTACAGCGGCCGGCGGTATTGACATCTGATTCCAAGTCATTATGTCTGTCGGTGGTGGTGGTGCGACAGGAGGTATACTTGATAAAGTCGGAAACTCATTGTATAAGCCAGAGTATGGCGGTTGGAAGTTAGATCCGTAATTAGAACCCTATAAAGAATTGAATTCAATATGAAATGAATAGTTACACTAGCTATCGTAATGACAAATACATGGGAAGAATTTGCAGTCATTTGGGCAGCCAGTTTGGAAGTAGTAACCATCCCCTTACCGAAGACCACTCCAAATTAACAGCTTGTGTGCTGTTATGTTATGGTGAGTAAGGAATGCCATAGCTCATTGCCCTAACCCTTCCTAATTCTTATCCTCAATCTTAGTATCGTCAACAGCGCACTTGTTATAGACGACGCTAGCCACCTACCATCAAGTGGACCGTCAGCCTTTCTGTCGACATTAAGATTTAAAAAAAATACAAATACCTCTTGATAGGAGGGCGGTGGAGGGGCGCCAAAGTCTTCTTGGAACTGATTATTATCCCAAAGTTCTTTGGGCTTTGACAAAACATCATCGCTTTCATTGCTGTGCATTGCACCACTTCGATGTTGTCTGTTTGGGCTTCTACTTCTTTTTCTTGATACATTATGATCTCTGTCATAATCAGGACGACTTCTGTAATCAGACCGACTCCTAGAATCCCTAATATCCCACTCTCGTCCTCGGTCCCTGTAAGTTGATGCCGGCCGTGATGGATCACGCGACATTTTTATCCGATCACAAATTTATATCTAGATACACTAGTGTTTAAATACAATACAATTATAACACAAAAGTGGGTATCGTATTTTTGAGGTTTTGATCAGGTTTTTAACTTAAATTTATCACAAATGAAACCAACATAACTTGTAATTCGTTAAATTAATTTCGACTTATGTGATAGATGTGAGATGTGAATTGTGTTTGTAAATGTGATGCTATAAAACTCAATGTGTGAAAGTGATGTGATCAGGCTGGCGCTAGTGTTGAGTAGGACATACAAGAGGCGGTACATTTGTCCCATACATGACGTCAAAATGTAAGAGTAGCTCAACATTTCAAAATGTACTACTTCAAATTTTATGTCGCGGTCGTCGCGTTCGCGTCACAGAGTGAGTACCCACAAACTTGTAGGCAAGGCACTCTGTGGTCGCGGTAAGTAAACTATACTAATACGCTATGTACGCGTCGCCTCATTTGAAGTGGGACATTGTACTGGCTCAGTTGAAAAAAGAGGCTACTCTTACAAACTCTTTTTCATGACGTGTCCTACCCAACACTAGCTGGCGCAACTCAAAGGAAAGAAAATGATGTATGAAACAGGTGGATTGGGTAATGCCGGAATAACCCGACTAAGTCAAGGCGATTGCGAAACCCATTAAGTTATTAGACATCACCGATTCTCTAATTTGGCCGTATTATACATCAAAACCACAATAAACCTGTATGTATAAGTTACTCTATGCAATAAACCATCGGCGGCCATATTGATGTGTTGCAATATGGCGTCTTTCATTTCAACTGCTTTGTTTGTTTGTTGTTTATTTTCGGATTTTTCGGCAAGCAGAGTATTGATTTTTATAAAACTTGCCAAAATTTTAGTGTTTAAATACTCTTTCTTCGTAGTGTTATATTTGGTGTATCGTGTTTAGTGTTCTAGATGCCGAAAGTAAGCTGCGAAATATGTGGCCTAAGAACGAGTCGCATTGATAATAAAAAACGAATATTTTTGGCCCAATTCCCGCTGGATGAAGATAGGTTAGTACATATTATATCTTGCTGCTGTTCTAAAACCATGTATAATATAGTTTATTGGGAGTTTAGTTCAAATTTTCGAATAAAATTGTGTTGCATATGTGTTGCATGTAAAATGTAAACAATAGTGCAGTGCCATTTTTTATCGACAATCGGCAAAAATTTCTTTTTGATTTTATTGCACTGAATGATAAGAAATGAACACATGCATACACCCCAATGTACCAATTGGTTTGTTTTAATTTTATTTTGCCTTTCTTTTTTATTTATATGTATAACTAAAAAATAACATTTATTATTCATTTACTTTCTAGGTGCAGGCAAGACTTTGAAAAGAAAAAAACAACAAATGAAATGCTGTTCCATGTATCGGAATCTCTGCCAATCCATTGAACGATGAAGTTTTCAGTGAACTCCCTCTCCATATTGCTAAAAATGCTGTAAGAGATGAACTCATGCATACACCCCAATGTACCATTTGGTTTGTTTTAGTTTTATTTTGCCTTTATTTTTTTATTTATATATTTAACTAAAAATAACTTTCAATATTCATTTACTTTCTAGGTGCAGGCAAGACTGAAAAGAAAAAAAAAACAGCTGTACATACAACAAATGAAATGCTGTTCCATGTATCGGAATCTCTGCCAATCCATTGAACGATGAAGTTTTCAGTGAACTCCCTCTCCATATTGCTAAAAATCCTGTACAAACAACAAATGAAATGCTGTTCCATGTATCGTTCCAATCCATTGAATTACTTTATGAAATTATTATTACGTTATACATGACATAATCCAATTTTTATGTGTGTTACAGAACCTTCAACGTCGACCTTGGATACTGCCGTAATTAACTTAAAAAAATAAATAGATCCTGCAGTCCTCAAAGATTTTATGTGAAGTTACTCTTGTGGCTAGGGAGCTGGGTGCCAAAATTTCTATATGATTTGTTCGTGTTAGGATGATGTACCATAAAAAAACATTAAGGACCGCGTCTGCCACCATGACAGCCCTGCGTTGTCAATTGAACGACGAACAAATCTCCTGATATCAGTAATCCGGTTGTTCACGTCACTCTGAGCCTCCTCTTGTATCAGTAGTTCGGCGCTGGTGCTTTGTTTTCTAAGGTACTGTATGTACACATAAGGCTCTTATAATAATATCAAGAAACTTCAATAAGTGTCCATTATTCAACCTCTTTATTTAATTAGCCACTTGTTATCAATGTATTTTGTAGAGATTCCTTGTGCATCAAATGCTCTAAGTATGGCCATATCGATTGACAGTGTAACTCTTCCTAGCATTTGATTTACAATTTGATATATCTTTTTTATATTTTTAAAGTTATTATTAATATACATATTTATTCCTCTTATCTTACTTCGAAATGTAAAACAATCGTCATGTGTGTACATACATCAGTACTTTAGAAAACAAAAGTTTTTCACCAGCGCCGAATTACTGATACAAAAGGGGGCTCAACAGTCCGGGTGAGGTGTACAACCGTACTACTGATACCAGGCGGAACAAATCATATACCAAAATGGCACCCAGCTAACCATTGTTTTTTTCGTTCACTGCTTCTCTGCTACTCCGTCAGTCGGCGATAACCGTAAACTGTATGATAGTAATAAAGCGATGATTGTAATTATTTGTTTTTTTGTCAATAAATAATATTTAAAATTATGTAAGGCCTTTTTTTGGGATTTTCATAAAACCATAGACTATAGAGTCAATTATACTATCGACCTTATTTATCGTAACAATAGCACATCCTTATTTTTATGTTCGTTATGTTGGCAGCATCGTACTTGTTAATTTTGGTTAGGTTGGTATTGGAGCAGTCCATCTTTGTCATAGAACAGTGGATTTCATTTTCATTGTATGGGAGTCCCGTCTCTTAAAACGTAGTGATTATATACTCTTTGGATGTGATGACAAAGAGCAGAGCATTGTCAAAGATTGGTCAAAGAGTATGTAATCACTGCGTAGCATTGTGTGAGCTATGTTAAGTTGGCGAATAATTTTTTTTTTAAATTTGACCAATGTTATCTGATTGTTGATGATTTGTTGATTATTGTTGATCTAATTTTATTATTTGTTGATAGTTATTTTTTTTGTTATAAACTATTTAAAATTTATCTGTGAAGTCGGCGAATAAATTTTTTTTTTTATTATTTTCTTATTTTTTTTATCTAATCGATAGAAAATCGTTTGTTCAACACATATCACACTGCAATTACGTTTGTTGATTAGTTGTTTATAATAAAAAAAGGAAAATAGTTACGAGTTTATATACGTCACATTGTAGTGTGTACGCTCACGCAAGTTAGTCGTCTGAATGGCGGGACAATTGAATCAATTCAATGTTTAAAAAAAGTTCTTTATTCATTGATTATTAATTTATCATTTTACAGGTAAAATTTTTCAAGTAAAGAAAAATTTGAAACGACAGCCAAAAATGAATGATGGCCTCAATGGAATGAAGAAATTTTCTTTAATTTACGTAAAAAAAACGAAAATGAAATTCGGAAAGTCAAAATTAACCGAATACTTATTAGATGGCTCAACATTTATTAGCTACTTTGTATGCAGTTGTCGCGTATTACCTACGCGAAGTCAAATTCATTCAAACGTATCGCGTATTACCTACGCGATAAGATTCAAATCCGAGTGTGCTGGGTTGAATGATGGGTAGGTTGCAATGTATTGAAAATTATTAAATGCCTCCGCAACTCAGTCAAACTTATCGCGCGTTACCTACGCAATAAGAGTCAAATTCGTAAGTGTCGATTGAAGTACGGGTAGATTATAATGTATTATTAAAAATGAGAAGAGCCGCCGTAACTTTTTCGGGCTTCACTTCACTTTGCTTAGCGCGGCCGAACCAGACAGACGTATATTTATACATTGAGTGTGTGACTAAATATGTTAAGTGACTCCTATTGAGGTCATCATTCATTTTTGGCTGTCGTTTCAAATTTTTCTTTACTTAAAAAATTTTACCTGTAAAATGATAAATTAATAATCAATGAATAAAGAACTTTTTTTAAACATTGGATCGATTCAATTTTCCCGCCATTCAGACGACCAACCAAAGAGTATATAATCACTACGTTTACACTACAAAGACCAACTTGCGTGAGCGTATACATTACAATTTGACGTATATAAACTCTATTTTCCTTTTTTTATTATAAACAACTAATCAACAAACGTAATTGCAGTGTGATATGTGTTCAACAAACGATTTTCTAACGATTAGATAAAAAAAAAATAAAAAAAAAATAATAAAACAAAAATTTTATTCGCCAACTTCACAGATAAATTTTAAATAGTTTATAACAAAAAAAAATAACTATCAACAAATAATAAAATTAGTTCAACAATAATCAACCAATCATCAACAATCAGATAACATTGGTGAAATAAAAAATAATTATTATTATTTGCCAACTTAACGTAGCCCATTGCAGGCTGGCGCAACTCAAAGGAAAGAAAATGATGTATGAAACAGGTGGATTGGGTAATGCCGGAATAACCGACTAAGTCAAGGCGATTGCGAAACCTATTAAGTTATTAGACATCACCGATTCTCTAATTTGGTCGTATTATACATCAAAACCACAATAAACCTGTATGTATAAGTTACTCTATGCAATAAACCATCGGCGGCCATATTGATGTGTTGCAATATGGCGTCTTTCATTTCAACTGCTTTGTTTGTTTGTTGTTTATTTTCGGATTTTTCGGCAACCAGAGTATTGATTTTTATAAAACTTGCTAAAATTTTAGTGTTTAAATACTCTTTCTTCGTAGTGTTATATTTGGTGTATCGTGTTTAGTGTTCTAGATGCCGAAAGTAAGCTGCGAAATATGTGGCCTAAGAACGAGTCGCATTGATAATAAAAAACGAATATTTTTGGCCCAATTCCCGCTGGATGAAGATAGGTTAGTACATATTATATCTTGCTGCTGTTCTAAAACCATGTATAATATAGTTTATTGGGAGTTTAGTTCAAATTTTCGAATAAAATTGTGTTGCATATGTGTTGCATGTAAAATGTAAACAATAGTGCAGTGCCATTTTTTATCGACAATCGGCAAAAATTTCTTTTTGATTTTATTGCACTGAATGATAAGAAATGAACACATGCATACACCCCAATGTACCAATTGGTTTGTTTTAGTTTTATTTTGCCTTTCTTTTTTATTTATATGTATATTTAACTAAAAAATAACATTTATTATTCATTTACTTTCTAGGTGCAGGCAAGACTTTGAAAAGAAAAAAACAACAAATGAAATGCTGTTCCATGTATCGGAATCTCTGCCAATCCATTGAACGATGAAGTTTTCAGTGAACTCCCTCTCCATATTGCTAAAAATGCTGTAAGAGATGAACTCATGCATACACCCCAATGTACCATTTGGTTTGTTTTAGTTTTATTTTGCCTTTATTTTTTTATTTATATATTTAACTAAAAATAACATTCAATATTCATTTACTTTCTAGGTGCAGGCAAGACTGAAAAGAAAAAAAAAACAGCTGTACATACAACAAATGAAATGCTGTTCCATGTATCGGAATCTCTGCCAATCCATTGAACGATGAAGTTTTCAGTGAACTCCCTCTCCATATTGCTAAAAATGCTGTAAGAGATGAACTCATGCATACACCCCAATGTACCATTTGGTTTGTTTTAGTTTTATTTTGCCTTTATTTTTTTATTTATATATTTAACTAAAAATAACATTCAATATTCATTTACTTTCTAGGTGCAGGCAAGACTGAAAAGAAAAAAAAAACAGCTGTACATACAACAAATGAAATGCTGTTCCATGTATCGGAATCTCTGCCAATCCATTGAACGATGAAGTTTTCAGTGAACTCCCTCTCCATATTGCTAAAAATGCTGTAAGAGATGAACTCATGCATACACCCCAATGTACCATTTGGTTTGTTTTAGTTTTATTTTGCCTTTATTTTTTTATTTATATATTTAACTAAAAATAACATTCAATATTCATTTACTTTCTAGGTGCAGGCAAGACCGAAAAGAAAAAAAAAAACAGCTGTACATACAACAAATGAAATGCTGTTCCATGTATCGGAATCTCTGCCAATCCATTGAACGATGAAGTTTTCAGTGAACTCCCTCTCCATATTGCTAAAAATCCTGTACAAACAACAAATGAAATGCTGTTCCATGTATCGTTCCAATCCATTGAATTACTTTATGAAATTATTATTACGTTATACATGACATAATCCAATTTTTATGTGTGTTACAGAACCTTCAACGTCGACCTTGGATACTGCCGTAATTAACTTAAAAAATAAATAGATCCTGCAGTCCTCAAAGATTTTATGTGAAGTTACTCTTGTGGCTAGGGAGCTGGGTGCCAAAATTTCTATATGATTTGTTCGTGTTAGGATGATGTACCATAAAAAAACATTAAGGACCGCGTCTGCCACCATGACAGCCCTGCGTTGTCAATTGAACGACGAACTAATCTCCTGGTATCAGTAATCCGGTTGTTCACGTCACTCGAACTGTTGAGCCTCGTCTTGTATCAGTAGTTCGGCGCTGGTGCTTTGTTTTCTAAGGTACTGTATGTACACATAAGGCTCTTATAATAATATCAAGGAACTTCAATAAGTGTCCATTATTCAACCTCTTTATTTAATTAGCCACTTGTTATCAATGTATTTTGTAGAGATTCCTTGTGCATCAAATGCTCTAAGTATAGCCATATCGATTGACAGTGTAACTCTTCCTAGCATTTGATTTACAATTTGATATATCTTTTTTATATTTTTAAAGTTATTATTAATATACATATTTATTCCTCTTATCTTACTTCGAAATGTAAAACAATCGTCATGTGTGTACATACATCAGTACTTTAGAAAACAAAAGTTTTTCACCAGCGCCGAACTACTGATACAAAAGGGGGCTCAACAGTCCGGGTGAGGTGTACAACCGTACTACTGATACCAGGCGGAACAAATCATATACCAAAATGGCACCCAGCTAACCATTGTTTTTTTCGTTCACTGCTTCTCTGCTACTCCGTCAGTCGGCGATAACCGTAAACTGTATGATAGTAATAAAGCGACGATTGTAATTATTTGTTTTTTTATTTGTCAATAAATAATATTTAAAATTATCTAAGGCCTTTTTTTGGGATTTTCATAAAAGCATAGACTATAGAGTCAATTATACTATCGACCTTATTTATCGTAACAATAGCACATCCTTATTTTTATGTTCGTTATGTTGGCAGCATCGTACTTGTTAATTTTGGTTAGGTTGGTATTGGAGCAGTCCATCTTTGTCATAGAACAGTGGATTTCATTTTCATTGTATGGGAGTCCCGTCTCTTAAAACGTAGTGATTATATACTCTTTGGCCCATTGTGTGATATTGTCATAGAATAATAACTAAGATATTGTATTGTGATCTTTTTTTTAGAATCTTACAGCCTGGTAACTAAACTTTTAAGCAAAGCCTTTAAGTCTTTGGCTATGTCTTTGGTCTTGTTTTGGCCACAGAATAAGTAGTAGTACTACAAGTAGTCTACGGATTATAGAATAGAAAAGGCACAAACAAACTACAAACTTTGGCTCTAGTATGAGTTTATAATGCCTACTCGCTAGCGAAAGCGTAATTATTTACGCTCTCGCTAGCGGGTGCGGGCATTATAAATTCATATTTTATCACCGTTACTACCGTACTGCGTGCCATAGATGCTGAATTCACCACCCACATTTTTTGCCACTACGCAGTCCCGGTAGAAATTTTATGCCGCGGACGAGCGATTTTGAAACATCATCCCTTCTCTAGTGTTTCCACCTAGCTACAATATGGGCTTAATCAAGCGAACTATAAACAAATTCCTACAGGGTAGACATCGAACCAGCACCCCAATGGTTGTCCTTAGGCGACGGTAACCACTCGTTAGCCTCAGCCTGTCCGGCACCTTTTATAATATACATAATAATATATTATATTGTGTAAATTTTTATTTAAATTAACTTGCGGACAGTTGAAACGTTACGACGTTATAATAATTAAGTCCTTGTGTCCTCTTTTAGGGCTTAATTAAGTTATATTCTCCTACGGTCTGTGGTTAAGCCGAGAAAACATTAGACTTTCATTTGTCTCTCTGATAATAAATAAATAATAATAATAATTATTATTATTTGTAATATTAGTGTCGATCATACATACTTCATTTATAAAAATGGTTTTTTTAAATATCTTTATATCAATATTAATCTTTTTTTTTAAATGTCGACTCAGGTAGGTACTTACATAACCTGTTTATTATAAAAATGATAGTTTTCATTCGGTGGGTAGATAAAATTTCAAGTGTTACAAAAATAATAAGAAATACATTATTGTTAGTAATACATTTATACCATTCACTGTGTGTATTTGTGTACCATTCACAACGTGTTATAATATTATATATAATTATGTTCTAGAAAGACAACTATGAGCGTGAAATTTGCTTCTAAATTTTAAAAGGTTAGTAATTATATTTCTTTATTTTATAAAATATTTAGTTTATAATTTCTCAAATTAAAAGGTATCGTTGAAATTAATTAAGAGTAGATAATCCCTACTTAAGAATATTAAGACTAAAAGGCATTACAGTTTGGCATTACAACTAAGTAGGTAGTTACTATTAGTTTATAAATAGTTATAAACCAAGTACCAATAAATACAAACAACAACAAAAAATATTATTTGTACTAAGTACGAAATAATCGGCATAAAAATTCAATGAGTCATTCATTCTAAATTTAAACAAATATTTTTTTTTTGATGCATTGGGCAACGATCACAAGTTTGAAATCCTTTTGAAATTTACTTTTTCGAACGAACGACGCTTACGGACAAAGCGCGATTTCGGCACCTATTGCCAAGACAATTACAGCTATCGGCTCGCCTTCACCTTCGCTGCGACTACTCCTGCACTTCGGCCGAAATGGTAAACTGTTTGTGTTTGCAAGAACATGGGTCGTTGCACTTGCACCACATTAGCGGGGAAGCAAAACTGCCGCGGCCACTTGACGTTCAACCATTACCGCGCAGTCAAAGCGCACGCATGCGCGGTTGTTACATGGTGGCACAATTTGGCGCGGAAACTGTGATCGCTTATTTGAAAAACTTTTTTTATATATTATTTTTTCACTTCACGCACACGTTTAGAAAAATAAAACTGTTCATAAACATTTATAGCTTAAATAAACCGAGAACGTTCTAGTGATTTATTTTTAATTTTTGAAAAGGACGTTGAAATTTTTGAAAATGAAGTATAAGGTAAGATTTTTATGATTTTTTTAAATAAAGCATGGGCTGATTTGTTTATAAAAAATCACGCACAGCAGTTTTCTTTATTTTTTTAATTTTATTTCTGGTATATATATTTTGTTCATTAAAAATTTATTTATTTATTTTTTAAAATAGTACGTACAATTTAAAACTTACTAATAAACATCTTAAAAATCCCTTAACCAATTGAATGCCAAGTGAAATTGCTTATTCATTAATCCATGGAATCCTTGACCACTTATTTGCACGAAGTTATATAATTAATTACATTAAAAAAAATATCTTTACTTCAACATAATACCTCGATAGGTACTCCTAAAAAGTAAAATCCATACTAATCCCAACTAATATCGTATTATAAATGTGAAGGTAACTCTGTCTGTCTGTTACGTTTTCATGACTTAACTCCTCAACCGATCATCGTGAAATATTGCACACACGTCAGCAAGAACATAGGGCTACCTTTAATAGTAAAAACTGTTCCCGATAGATAATCTAAAATTAAGAAAACTAACACCTCGCAAAAGTGTAAAAGCAATAAAGATGTTAGGCATTAAGTATATGACTCATTTATTTTTTAATTTACATAGGGCTGACGAAGTCGCGAACAGCAGATAGTATGTATGTATATATAAAATACTCAGAAGATTAATTTTAAAATTCGTAAAAATCTGCATAGCTATAAAAATATTTCTTGTTAAACAAATATCAGCTTAAAAAATCCTGATCAGAAGACGGTGTTAAGTTTGCTAACGTAGCTACTTAACACATTAGAATCTATAATAATAAATAACTTATTCTCTGGTGTAAGTTCAATTGTTTTAATGTTTAATTCCCACCCCTTTGGCACCATTGACCATAACAACAATATTTTGTTAAACAAAATCATTGTACTTATTATATGAAAACGGTTCCCATCTCATTGAAAAATAATGTATTTAAATATTGTTACAAATTATCAACAGCCGATTGCAGGTTCTATGTCTATTGTATATTGATTTTAATATACTTCAAACAAAACAAGTTGGTTGAACACAAAATACACCTGACATAGCATATTATCATATATACCTGTAGAATATGTAGCTCTTTAAATTATTTTTTTAATTTTGGATTTTGAGTATAAAGATGTAATGAAGTAAATAAGTTTTTTCGCGCGCATGTAACTTGGCAAATTAAAATTAACGCAAAATTTAACTTGGCTCAGATATTAAGTTTCATAAGATCCTAATACCTACTACAAACTGACAAAGTCCTAGTAGATGGACTTTAATGTATGCGTATTATGTTAATAACACACTTTTAAAATTCCTAGGTTTATTTTTATTGCAATGTTATATTGTTTTGATATCAAATATTTGTACACAATAATTGCGACAAAATGTGTATAGGAATAGCTTTTTAATATCGAATTATATCTACATAAAATTATTATTATCATTTAAATTACTGCGTATCCTCTGAGTTTCTTTGGTGGATCGGGTCAGAAATTCTGAAATTCGCTAAAAATATAAGTTGTCGACATAGCCGAGAAAATTAAGATTAAGTGGCAATGGGCTGGTCACATCTGTAGCAGAAATAACCGATGGAATAAAAAACAATAATTATAATAAAATACTTAAAACTAGTATACCGCTGGTAGAAAGTCAAGGTCAAGGGAATTTATTTTCTTATAATTATTACGTCTAGAACAAAAATAAAGCAAAAATTTCATACAAACTGACCAGTGAGGATTCTTTTATGCAATCGATCCTCCAAATCTGCACTACAACTTAAAAATTCAGTGTACCGTTATGAGAGTATAATGTATGGGCATTACAATAAGTAACTGTTCTTTGGGTCCTGTGTCACATCGATATATCTTGATCCCGTTTTATTTTGGCCTCAATCTTTGGCGACACCGTTACGTTTAAATGTGAAAAAACAATTTATAACAATGGAGAGCATAATCTGTCCTTTAGAGGTCGACGGACGATATAGTTTTTGTTTGAAGATGTCATCTAGTTTAGATCAGTGTTGCTCTAAATTTTTATATTCAATAATATACAACACATGGGAACGTATGTGCTATAGTCACTAAAATCTCTAAACTATTTTCGCTTAAAGAATCTTATGATGGGATTTCACAACTCGTACAGATTATGTATACCTACTGATTTCTTAACGCTGCTATCTTAGGATGGCATATTTTTAAATCAGGCCACTCTATAAATTCAAGGAAGTTTTCTACGACAACATCTCCCAAATTTACATCATGTTTTATCATTAGGTATTCATCATTATCGTCATTTTCCACAAACTTTAACCACAAAACTTTCCAAAAGATCTGGTCTTAAGCAACCTAATATAGCATTAACCCGCTATCCTTCATTTTTTTAAATAAATAATTAATTGTGAGTGAAATATCAAATCAAATGTGATATAGTAAGTAATATAAGTAAAATAAGGAGAAAATTGATTATGTATATGTTCCAAAAAGAGGTAGATTCAATAGAACAACGCAGCCACTACATTCACCATAGCAAAAGATATACAATCGTACATGGTCCCTAATTGTGTTACCCCTAAACATGCACCCAGGGCGAAGCCGGGAACAGGCCGCTAGTCTATAATATAAAAATGAATCCCTAAATGTGTTGCTAAGCGCAAAACTCGAGAACGGCTGGCCCGATTTTAATTCCGTCTTCACTCTTGGATAGAGGGATAATCAGGGAAGGTTTTTACGTAAAAAAATGCACCCGGTCTAAGCCGGGAACGAGTCGCTAGTATCAATATAATAAAGAATTTCGTAGTATGACAAAATTCTTTATTTCCTTGAAGGAATAAAAAAATAGCAAAATCAAAAATTGACAAAAATGTTTCACCTAAGGGTATATGTTAATATGGCATACCATATCAGTCTTGCACCGATACAGCTTAAAATAATAAAGCTATTAAGGTCGTTGACATTTCATTCACTTCTGATAACAATGGATATTAATACAGTTATTTTGATTATATTGAGCGAACTTTTTTCTCAGTTTTTTATGTTGTGACAAGGCATTTTTCTTGTTTTAAAATTGTTACAATACAATGGCCAAATAATACATAACAATGAAACAATTAGTTATTCTTGTGTCAGATCGTCTGATGTCACTTTTTATCTGTATATATGTACGTTATCTTGTAATAAATTTCACTAGCTGTTGCACGCGACTTCGCCTGTGTAACTTTATAAAATATAGTGTATTCATTTTATATATTCAGCAAGGAAAAATAATTATTTAAAATTTTATACCTCTATACTATAACTAATATTATAAAGAGATTTGTTTTTTTTTGTATGTTTGTTATGAATAAACTCAAAAACTACTGGAACAATTTTGAAAATTATTTCACCTATAGAAAGTTAAATTATCAGTGAGTGACATAGGCTGTATTTTATAAAGTTAAGCGGGCGAAGTCGCGTGCAACAGCTATAGTATAACATAAATTAGAGGTCGATTTATGATTTCAATATCAGGATTAGCTGGTCCAAGTATCGATGGGCGCGTCGCGAACTCGTCGAAACTCGAACTCGTGTCCTTGCATTACGGATGCAATACAGCTGATGCGTTCACTCACATTGCTACAGCATAACGAAAACTTATCTAATCCTTGAGTTTAAATGCGAATAATCTCATTTAAGTAATTTCAATATTTCAATTATTATATCAACACTGACTTTACCGAACTCGATATAAAAATGTTTGCAAAATTATTATCTAAAACACGGTTCGATGATTCCCGACCAGCTGCTTAGATTATTTTATCAATTTCCTTATAAAATTGTTGAGAAATCTAAATATTTTTCTTATTTACGAGTATATTTGTTTCAAAGAGTTTTTTCGTTTGTTTAGATTCCATGTAAATGGTATTTAGAAAATAGAAATTAAGTAGTTATTATCTCGTATTATTTATAATAGGTAAAAAGATTATAAGCTCTTTGTATTAGGTCTTCCAAAAATTTTTTTAATTATTATTCTTTATTGATGTTATTTTCAAATATTGTTGTTGATGCCTTGACGAGAGTTGACTATGATGAAGTTAGGTGGATCATCTGAACTATGTAATATAATATATATATTATGTGACTAGCTGTTTCCCGCGGTTTCATCTGCCGCTGAAGTTAAATTTCCAAACGCATTTTAAATTTAGAATTTTAAAAATCAGACTGCTAGTTTTGTGAAAACTAAGTTTTGTGCTTTATTATATATTAGTATAGGATGTATAGTTTGCTTTAATGCACCTACATCAATGTGCAGAGAGATAAAATAGATGGTTTTTATCTGTTTTAAAAATTTCTCTTACTAAGTATGTAAGTCGGTTAAAGCAATCACAATAAGTGATGTCAGCCGCACAGCGCGCGTGATATTTATTTCCCACTGCATTAATGAATATTAAAGCTTCATAGGGAAGATGTTACTTGAATAATGTATGCGACGTCATCTTTAATTCATGCCCTTTGCTAACATAATTACTTTGATTACAGACAAACAGATAATCTTACTGTTCCTTTATGTTTGACGAATGTTCTCTTTTAAGTTTTAAGTGTTATAGTAATTTTGTATTTGCAACAGAGGCCATTATTCCTACCTTTTTCTTAATTTTTCTAAGGTCGGCAGAGTACTTGCAGCAACTGTGACGAAACTGTGAATTAAACGGCGTGTGAAACCGCGGGACACAGCTAGTTCCTAATATCGCTGCTTAAATTCAAAAGTAGCACAAATCAAAAAATTTAAAAAAATGCAAATTTTATTGCAAAAATACAATCACAATCCTTCATATTGTATGTTGCAAAAAGACTTATGGTTGTTTTTTGTTCCATATATTTAGTATATTTTGATAATTTTTTTTATATTCAAAAGTAACTTATATGCTTATATCTCCTCTAGTATTCAGTTTATTATAAAAGTATGTACTGAAAACATTTAATGCTACCTAAAAATACGCTTCTAACGATGTATATAATAATATGCATATATTTGATATATATCTGACAAGAAAAAAATAGACAAAATTTTTTTTTTTCGATTAGCTCTCCTGTAAAAAAGGTAATTTTGACTTTGTGCTACTTTTGAATATAAGCAGCGACTTGTAGAGAAGAAGATGTAATAGTATGTGGTCGTCTGCAAAATAATAGCAAAAGAAAGAGAAGGAAAGTGTATTGCTATGTAGTTGCTCGCTCATTTATAAACAATGACAATAAACGTCGAAATTTCCCACGGCTGTTCATTTGATTTTATTGTCTTAAGGTCTCTGGTTTAATTGGTGTTAAAACAATTATCAACCATGTGTACACCTACATAGCAACCATTCATTTAATTTTTAAAACATGCTATACAAGATGCTCGCAGTAGCTCTAAACACTATAAAACTGTGTGGCAAGAACAAAATCAAAATCAAAATATTTATTTATAAATTAGGTTTCTTCAAGAAACTCTTATGATCCTCATTATAAATTTAAATTTACCATAATTTCAATTAATGAAACACAAAAATCAAAGTATATATAATACTAAACATAGTATGAGCTCCGAATCGCTTAAATCCAGGCTTCATTGTCGTTTAAATAGTCAGTGATTTTACTCAGCCTTTCGAGAGGAGTTTGGTTTTAATTACACTTTTAAAATTATTTATAGGTAAGGCTTTGATTATCTCAGGTAGTTTATTATAAAACCGTATACATTGATCCATAAGAGAAATACTTATCTTGTAGATCGCTGAGTGAGCAAGGGATGGGTCCAATCCCCTAACTCTTTATTCCTTATCCTTTAAATAAATAAATAGTAAATAAATAAATACACATTCCACACAGCACAATCTAGTTCCAAAGTAAGCAACTAATGCTTGGAATGTATGGATACCAGACAGTTGATATAGGTACTACATCGATTACTTTTTTTTTATAAATAAAAAACATCCATGACTCAGGTACAAAGTTAAAATGTTAAAACATAAACATTTGCCCCTAGCGGGATTCGAACCCGCGACAGTTTGGTTAACAGCTAGGGTTACTAGCCACTAGACCAAAAGTGTCGTCAAATCCTTTAGGATACTATTGATGTTTTATGTATTTCTAGGTGTCGGTAGTCACCGACCGATATATAGGTATTTACATAAAGAACATAGGTTATTATTTAGAATATTTTTATGTGGTTAATATAAACGTTTTATTACACAAATAATAGTTTAATTAATTCTTATCGCAGTAATTATAACATTATCTGATCGTCAGAGAATGTTGATTTTCCATGTAAGATAATTTGATGCTCTCATACTTGCATATACGATCCCTTTATCCACATATCTTACATACTTAAGCCTCTTCATGACGTCAATTATGCAATTACAATATCGCATATCTTAGTATTTTGTTTTGTTTATTAGTTTTTTTTTTTTTTGAAAATAGAGAAAAAGAGTTTTGACGATTCCTAATACTTAAAAACTGTTAATTTTATTGACTTTTTTTAAAGAATTACATAAAATAGTTAAAATCACCACTTTATGTAGCCTCAATAAACAATCATTAAATAAACTTATATTACTATCCACGTAACTATTAAATAGTCTATGGTAATATACTAGAAACGCTATTTATTCTTTTCCTCGTGGCTTTTTATTTATTTAATTTTAAACGTATAAGATTACGTCGTCAATCTTGAACTTGAGATTTCTTTTGGAAACTGTCTTATTGCGGTTTCGAGTGTCCATTGGGGGCAATGAAGCGAGCGCAATTTGCAATCGTGCGATTTGCCACCAAAATCGGCGCAGTTGCGACAACCATAGCCGCGGTGATGGCGCAAGCTCGCTGATCACCACCAAATGAATAGATCTCACTTATCTCACTTTTATTATTATATCTGTACATTCATTTTTAAACCTAAATTATTCTGTGTAATATAAATATTATTTGAATTCACAATGTTAGCCCTAATAAAACTTAGATCGGATATAACGAACTATGCTTGGCCAGCATCTAGGCGTGCCCAGAAGATGCCAATTCACTGCGATTTTAAAAGATTTGGCTTATAATATGAGCTCGAAAACAACCCTGGATTCATTGACGACACGTTTGGTCTAGTGGCTAAGTAACCCTAGCTGTTAACCAAACGGTCGCTGGTTCGAATCCCGCTAGGGGCAAATGTGTATGTGTTAACATTTACCTTTATACCTGAGTCATGGATGTTTGTATTTATAATATGTATGTATTTACAAAAAAAAAGTAATCTATGTATTATATCAACTGTCTGGTATCCATAATACAAGCATTAAGTTGCTTAGTGTGGAACTAGATGGTGCTGTGCTATTTATGGAGATATTTATTTTATCCCTGGATAAAATGACAGTTGTGTTATTATTTAATTAATGACATAAAGCGTAGCCGCGGGGAACAGCTTGTATGTAATTCAATAGAAATATTCAGACGCTACTCTGGCAAAACCCATATTATTCTGGTCATTTAATTAAGCCTCGGTGTACCTAAGCGTGATGTAGCTAGAGTATAAAACGCAATTAAAATTATAAAGGAAGCAAATAATTATAATACTTAAAATTATAATGTGACATTATAGAATAATAAAATGAATTTATATAAGACTTAGTGTGTGATTAACGCTTTTTATTATTATCCCGGACCAACAAAGAGATTCAGATAGAGATAACGTCTCCTACGTTCAACAGTGGGTTGATGTTAATGATTTTTTTAAGTTTAGATCAAATCTAAGCTAAATATAAGCCATAGTTTCAAAATTACTCGTACAGTATGTTACTCGACACGTGAATTTAATTTATTATTATAGATTGTGCTAATGGAATATCATAAGCAATCATAAAAGCGAAAGTGATACAAGAACCACAATAAATTTCTCACGGTTCAGAGGAGAATGAGAAATACTTTGCGAACGCCATACCTTTATAGGTGTCATACACATTAATATCTAAACCATTGTAAACGTTTCTCTTACTGTGTTTTATCGATATACTAGCGATCGGATAACGGCTTCGTACGACTGCATTTTTTTCTGTAATTTATATGTACCTACCTACAAACCATCCTCTACTATCGATCGCTCTTTCCATTAGTGAAAACCGTATCAAAATCCGTTGGGTAATTTAGAAGATTTAGAATCACACTCGATATTATGTCTAGTCTTTTCAAAATTGTTTCTAGTCTGGATTTGAAAAGTGATGGCAGTGCACTTTCGCAGTCTATTGGGTAGCCTGTCTGGCGGCAGTTACCACCCTTATAGTTTTCCCCCACAGCGTACTGGCACTGTGACTGCGTGATACTTGTATTGTTGGCGACGTTGGCCACTCCCTATCAAGTGGGCCTGTCTGTTGATCTTAACATAAAAATTAGCCCTTAGTTGCCTTAGTATGCACTTAGTATGGCATTGACATTGACGTTTAGGAAATGAACTTAATTTATAAAGCCAGGAACTAGATGTGTTTATAAAATTAAAGGAATGAAATACTGACTGTATTTGCAAAGTGCGTTTCTTAAATTTTTCTATGCTTTAATGAACGGACAGTAAAATTTAACAAACGCACTTTGCAAATACAGTCAGTATTTCATTCCTTTAATTTTATTTCTGAGCGGCAGCCTGGATTATATATTACTAGCGGGCCGCTCCCGGCTTCGCCTGAGGTGAATTTTTTTTACGTAAAAACCTTCCCTGATTATCCCTCTGTCCATGAGTGAAGACAGAGTTAAAATCGGTCCAGCCGTTCTCGAGTTTTGCGCTTAGCAACACATTTAGGGATTCATTTTTATATTATAGATTATTATTGGACTTATATATTATTATAGATACATCATAGATACATTTTACAATTTATTTCTGCTTTGACTATTACCATTTTTTTATTTAATACGATTTCTTAAATTGAATTAATTAATTTTTAAATACGATTCTTGACGCGGCAATACTAATATTTATAATATAGTACTCGAAACAGTCTATTATAAAGATTGTGGGTATTTTGCAAAAAAAAAAAATAGTTCACGAGTACCAAATCTTTCGGTTACTAAACAGTACGTAAATGCATCTCATAACACGAAGAGGTTGCGCCTTTCAAAACAAACCAGTCAAGTGAGAGTCCGATTGAGTTGGGCAGGTTCTATGTCTGTAGTTAAACCTTCTTACAATACGTGTATTTACTCTATTACCTAATAGCCATATAAATGGGCATCGGTTCCCTGTAACTCATTACAACAGCGTCTTCTTACTGTACTTATTCAAAACTATAGTAGAAAAACAGCTCATCAATAGTTACTAATCAAAAAAAATGTGTATAGTAAGTGTGTATCATATGCTAGGGAGATAAAATCACATTCGAAATTAATGACGTCTTACATCGGCGCGTCACAATAACTATTATAAAATACATAATATAATAACAATATAAATAATTATTCTATATTAGTACTTAATGATATAGAAAATTAATATAACAATAAGGAAACTCATTATTATAAATAAAGTCTCATTCGAAATTAAATACATGGTGTCTTGAATTTGAAGCTATACGTATAAAATACGTATAGCTTCAATTGTTATGAAATACAGAACAATAATATGAGTAAATATTCTATATTAATAATAAAATAAAAAAATAATATAATTTAAGAAAAAATATTAGCAAAAAACTAATTCGAAACTATATTCAGCGCGCAACTTTTGTAACTTATTGAAAATATACTCCGATATTTTACCATAGCCCCATCATAGCCTGCCAAAAGAAGCATATAGTTAAGTTCAAAAAGAACAAAGACAACCGATTAACAAACAAATTTGAGAATAAAATCCGAAGATTTCGCTTTACGATATTAATATAAGTTAAGGTTGCGTAAGTCGTACCACAGCCTAAGTCGTACCCCAGCAATATCTCGTCTGATACTTATAAAAATTGATCTCAGACTACATTGTTTGTAGTTTTTAGTTGTTCATGTGATCTCTGATTATTAAGTGTTTTTCTTTATAGTTTTTAATATGTTTACTAACATTTGTTTTCTAAGTACGACTAAGGCTATAGGTGGTACGAATTAGGCGACTAGGTGCCTTAATCAATAAAAACAATAAAATACCTATTTTCATTAAAGAATTTCAAGTTTTTATAATTGTTAATTGAAAACCAATAAAATAAAGATTTAGTAAGTGTTAAAGATTTTGTTTTATTTTAATTGCAGTGAATATTACAGTGTAATTTCCTTAGGGGGTACGACTTGAGCACCCTTACCTTAACTATTTGGCATAATTAGATAGATAACGTTATTTCTATAGACTAACTTATCATTAGCGGGTTGCTACTCTAAATTTTTAGTCTTTTTAAGTCTCATTTTACTGAAGTTAGATATTGTTAGCGTTCCTACTGAACTCTAATAAAGATTGCTTAGGCGAGAGGCGAAAAAGAAACAAAAAAAATAGAGATATATAACGCAAGTGGGTCAATGCATTGTAAGTGGGACATTACGTATGACATAATGATGGCAATGCGGTTCGATAGTATAACTACGTTTAGCAAACGACATGAATGTTGCATTCGTTTCAATTGTTATCAGTTAAGTTCCTATTGACTGTTTTTTTTTATGTTAAGGTCGTCAGACAGTCTAACAGTCCATTTGATGGTACGTGGCTACAGTCGTCTATAACTCAAGCAACAGCCAAGTATAGAGAAATTATCTCTCGTTTGCTTTAAATCATAAATATACGATGCCTCTTCACGTGCAAACCACAAAATCGATTTTCATTAAATTTAACTGAAGTTACAAATAAAACTTTAATAAGACTCCGTTTTTGCGACGGGCGTCGATGGTTGGTTAAAAATAGACATGCCTATATTGAGAATGATATGAGGTCTTAATTAATAGAACAGATTTTAGGATATCGCTTTTTTTTATTTAGCCATGTTCATCGGAGCATGAGTCCTTGATTCGTTTCGCGATTCAGTACACATTCATTCATTTAACAGATTTAAATCTAAAAAACACTTAGGTGCAAATAAATATTCGTCATAGCAAATAAATAATTTTTTTTACTAAAAAATACAATAAATAAAATGGGTACTTATTTAACTGAATACACGTACATGAGTGATAAGACGTAACTTTTAATTTTTTATTGTCGGTTAATTAATTAAATTGATTATTTAATTCTTTTTTAGAATAAAAATAGGTTAATTTAATTAAGTATTTTTTCATTGACCTTATACAATTTAAATTTGATATAATTTCCTTCATAAGTGATACCGTTTTTGGACATAATTTTTATGACAACAAAAAAAAACTAATGAAAACAAACCCGGCAGCAGATTAAGCGTTATTAAACGTCAATCTAAAAAAACCGATTCAAATTAAGGTTAGCTAAAAAGAAATATAGTTACGGTAAATTAAAGTTAGCAACAAATTTAACGTAATGTTTATTTGACATCATTTTTTGCAATTTACATCTTGTGCATGAATAATTAGAGAAATGAGAATTTGGACTGTTTTTTTTATCATTTAGGAAATGATACCAATCTATTTTTTTTCTAAAAGTTCAACTAAATGTGTTTTTAATTTCATGTGATTTTTTTATTGTTAGATAAATAGTTTTTGAAGAAATTTAGAAATATATCGCCGTTAATTTGGACAAAACATATATAGTACTAGTGGCCCGCTCCCGGCTTCGCACGGGTGCAATTTTTTGATAAAATTATGTTGATAAAATATAGCTGATAAAATTACCTTACATCGCCATCTGTTAGAATCTTTTGGAACTCACAAATAAATAATTGCTGGATTGAATAGGTATCAACAGATGGCGCTATGTTAATAATATTATATAATTTGCAAAAAAATTATAAACAAAATGAGATATAAACTATCCTATCTTTTAAGTTGGACCAAATAACAGATACTTATGAAGTTTGATCAAAGTCGGTTCAGTAGTTTCAGAGTTTATCGCGAACATACATCGTAACACGAGATTTTTATATATATATATATAGATAGGTACTTACATATAATGCATCGTATTTATTGCTAATTTCTATTTATACACATTATAAAGAGTAATAAACGAGAAAAGTTTGTTTATATAATTTGTGGAAAAAATGCATTCGCGCGAATCCAGGGGCGGGTCGTTAGTATAGATATATGTACTTATAAAAAGAAATATTTTTAATGTTTTTTTATTAGGTATAAAAAATTTAAGTTTAACTTTTATTGGTATTACGGTTAAACGTCTTAACAACGCAGATTCAACAAAAATAGAAATTAAGTGTTTCCTGTTAGATAAGTTTGAAATTGTATGAATTTTCACGTTACGGTGTGCGATGTCCATGAGCGAGTTTTTACAACCATACAAAAACTGTAACGAAATAATAAGATACATTTGGACTTAAGTCAGTAGACTTCGATACTATTGGACTTTAAAAAATATGTAAACTATTTTAGCAACTTAGTTTATAAGAAACTAGCTTTCGCTCTCGACTTCGTCCTCTTCACTTAAGTATGTAATTGATAACGTGTATGCAAAATTTCATGATGATCCATTGAATAGTTAAAACGTGAAAGTCTAATAAATGAACAAACTCAATTTCGCATTTATAACATAAGAATGTCATGGTAAAGTTGAGCCCTCGGGTTGATTTGCATTTAACGTTGATAATAATAACAAACGATGTGAAATTTAATGCATATTTATTGCGAATAAATCATCGAAGTTTGTGAGAGGACACCAAGAGTATCATCTTAAGGTGCAACGTTGCCACTGGTTATATGAACCATACTTGTTTAAATATAAAGAATATTATGTCTCAACTTCAACTTAAGCATTAAAACAATGGGCCAAGGCTCACTACTTACTTAATATTTGGTGTCAGATATTATGTTTAACTATTGACCCGCTCTCGGCTTCGCCTGGGGTGCGATTTTCATATACCGAATTAAAATAGGTGCAATGGGAAATAGAAAAATGATAAATTAATAATGATAATATTGGCTTAGCCTTAGTAAGATTCGGTTTTTCGACTAATAGATTATTACATCGCATTCTGAAATAATATCCCGTGGGAATTTATTACAGAAAAACAGGAGATATACAGAGCCTAGTTCATCTTTCGCGTTTGGCGTGATTGAGTATCTAACAACGAAACATCTTCACTAACTTTAGCATTTATTATATCATGTTATCTTGTATCGTAAGTATTTGATGCAGACGTTATAATTAAACCTTTACTTTAAATAACGTGTTAAATTAATTATTGTCAGGTTTAGAAACTATCAGTGTTTCAGTCGATTTAGCAATTTTTTGTTTAGTTTATTGCAATCAAGTATTGCAAGCACGGTTCAATAGTTCTACTATCTTATGTAGAGTATCTTAATATTGCAATAGAAAACTTTGTAACTTAAACAGTTCAATTATACTTAGTGAATACATAAGTCTGCGGTTGAATACATAAGTCCATGAAAGATGAAGTCACCGGCTTTAGCGCCATCTTCTGCCTTTTACTTTCAACTTTCAGGGTAGTCAGTACTTTTGAAAAAACTCCTCGTGTAGCTTGTATATATGCAAGAGACAGCAGCAACCTATAACCAAGTAGACCTTCAGCTCGCCTTTAAAAATAAATATATCAAAACAATGTAACAAAAACTATTTAAATAACTGTTTTTCAATTATAAAAAGAAATATATATTATTGGAATTAAGAAATATATTGTTAGTATACTAATATTTTTTTACTCCACATAGCATTAGTGCGCTCAGAATAATAAATTTTACAGTAGGTACTTATTCAAAAATAAATTTTACATTTCTATTAAAATGTGTAATTTTTAACTTTTTTAAAAAATTTTACTTATTTTAACGAAATGCCAACATTATAGCAAAAAAATCATTAAGTGACACAAGTGAACTTAACACATTTTAATACTAGTTACTGGTATCTACAGCTTTTTGTCTCTCATAATTACGATTATTTTAAAATATTTACTTAATAAATAACCATCAATTAATTATTAAACCAAATAAATCAACAATTACAAAAAAGGACAGATAAAAATGAGAAACAAAGCATTATTCGTATTTTTACGTGTTGACGAATTTTAGATTTAAAATAAATAAAAGTTTATTCCTAAAACAAATTAGAAAAAAATAAATATTTCAAAAAAAATATTTGGAAAATAAGTACAAATACATTACAAGGATGAATTAAAAACCTTTTAGTATTGTTTTTACTTTTTTTTTCTATTTGTTTTTACCCAAATTCTAAGAACTTTTTTATGCACCCTAGTAATATTGCTAATTTACTGCGATTGTAAAAATACTGCCATTTTAGTATTGGAGATATATTTTTAGTCTAAATTTAGGTACATTAAATATTTGTTAAACTATTACTTAAACGGGAACGTCAATGAACCTATTTTCGTTGCTATAATAGTGATATTTGAACTGGCTTATAATAAACTATGTTTTTTCGTAACATAGTTATCTGACAGTAAATTTCCATTTAGTAATTCTTATGCAAATTAAAAACAGTCGTAAAAATAAAAATGGCAAACGTAAATGATACGTAAGTAAACGAACATTTACTAAAGATCTACAATCTACCCGCCTTGATGATTAACAGCATTCAAACCTTCTCTATATACATATATATTAACTTTTATATATAACGGTGTTAGAATTGAGCCTTTTTATATAATTATATAAACATCCATTTCATTTGAGAGGAAATTCTCTATTGTTTACTGTTAGATTTGTAGCTAGATTTTTCCTTAACCAATGTTAGTAATATTTTTATCTGTGGTTAAAAATAAAGTTTTACAAAAAATTGTTTATCTTGTCTAGATAAACAATTTTTTTTATCATTTTTTTATTTTTGTCTAGATTTCTATTTTCTAGATAATTGTCTAGATAAAAAAAATGTTGTCTAGAATTTGCATAGATTTCCAGACTTTTTTTTCCCATACATTAGGAATTATATACCATGCCAACTGACCGGAAATACATCTTTCTGTCAAAAAGGAAAAAAAGAAAAATGGAGCTTTTCTTCTCTTCATAAGAACTTTTCTCGGACTTTAACAAATATTTGAAAAAAAAAAATTGAATTAGTCCTGTCATCTTCGAGTTTAGGAAGACATTATAGCGATTTGTTATTATTTATATAAACTAGATAATTCCTAATGTTTCGTTTCTTGTTTTTTGATAGTAAAACAAAAAATAACTTTTTTAAATATATATCGCAGGTAAAGGACATTGACGCAGAGAGCCAACATTCGAGGAAGTTGCCGGACACTCAGCTAGAAGAAAAATTGTAAGCTTTTTTTTTGAATTTATTTATTTTATTTATAAAAGCTGACGCTCGAACAATTTATCACAGCGTAAAAAGAACTTTTTACTTATATAATAGTTTTTATATTAGTTAATGGTGAATGAAATCGGTTACTTGTAAATTATTTTTTCATATTAGTATTTTATATGTTTTTTGATCTATTTAAGTTAGATTAGTTTATTGCAATATATTCTAACTGCGGATTATTTATCTGTGTCCATTCGTAGATAGAGTATAGGAAAAAATAAATACTAGTTCTGAATATCTAATTTATGAACGACAGATCTATCCTATCTTGCTTATTAATTAAAATATATATTATTTCTTATTGAAAGCTCAAAGAAAAATCTATGTAAATTTAATATTTTACGCAATATTTAAATTTCAACACCATACCTGTTTATGCGGCACATTTGTAGATAATAAACATTAATGCAATAACACGTAGCAAAAGTAAAAGTGTTTAAATGTATTTACTTAATTAGAACTTCGTTATTGCGATATGAGGCTTTCAAGTGGTCGCACGTGAAAGGTTTTTAAATTCATGAACACTCATTGCCTTCATATCATTAATTTTTATTAACGTTTTTCAATACCAAAACACCAAAAATTATTATCCTAAAGTTAAAGTTATCCTAACTTGTCCCTAGGGAACAGTATATTTTTCTGTAGGAACGTCTATGCAAAATTTCATAATGATCGGTTTAGTATAGATAAGGCGTGAAAAAAAATTAGAATAACCAATGGGAACTTATTATCTAGACAAAATGTATGTTATCCTTGACACGGACTATTTGTCTGCCAAGTTACATTGAAATTATCCATTAAAACACGTAATTAGGAAATATACTGGAAGCAAGCATGATCTTTTTTTTTCTAAATAAAGTCTTTAATTTAAATACTAATAAAAATATCTAAACAAATAAATTTGACGAGGCGTATTCCGAAATCCAGGAAGCCGCACGAGAAGCAACCGCATAATTTCTTCTGAACACATTTCCTCGCGCATCCGTTATGTAACTACAATTGTATTGAAATTGCATTTGATTCGATTATGTTCGCGACAGGTTGACGCTCATAGCACGACTTCTATGATTGATCGTTTGTTTGTTTGTTTGTTTGTTTGTTTGTTTGTTTGTTTGTTTGTTTGTTTGTTTGTTTGTTTGTTTGTTTATTCCCTTCACGATGAATCTCGTCATCCGTCTTACAAACTGTTATTCAGGTAAATTCAAAGTGAACACAGTGAATGTAGCAGGTTAATTAGAGGCATTATAAAATATTAACGCAATAGACGACATGTATTGTCGTCTGCCTACTTATTTTTGTCCCATTAAAAACTGTTTGTTCGTTAACAGTCCGTGAAACCGTAGATCGTTAATTAACACTGTCGCAGATGTGATGAGAAATGAAACAAAGTTGGCTGTGGTCTGGATCTAGCAAGCCCAAAGGCTGCAAAACGCAGTGTGGCTTGCCACTATTACGTATTTTGGTAATATTTTCAAAATATTGACATAATATCCCAGTTTTTCTTGTTATCGATTAAAATAAATACTGGTGTAATCTATGGCAGTGGATACTAAGTTAGTTTTTCGTTTGATAAATGTAATACATACGTGTCTTATAAGCGCAACTCAAGTGATATTATTTAAATAATGCTAGACGTTCAATAATTATGGCTGGAGATAAAACAATGGATGTACAAAAAAATGTTCACATGCAAGACTCGGTTTAACATCGATATACGTAGGTACGAGTATCTATAGTACGAACGCAGACATCGCATTTCCGTTGCGACTTAAAGCTATGGTTCCGTATTGCTAAGTTAATTCTAAGTACTTAATCCCTATATTATTGGCCTTTTAGATAATTGAAATCCAGAAACGAGTTTTAACTTTTTGTCATCAATCAATTGATTTTATGTAATAAATTTTAATTGAAATTTTTATTTATAAATTTTTGAATTTAAATCGAAAAAACAACATTTGATTTCTCACGAAATATATTAGAAAGAAAGACAACAAATTTATTTATGACTCACAAAAACAATTTAAAAACTAATATATTTCATATTATGATGATTTATCATTGTTGTCAGCTATGCTCTGTATGCTACAAGCCACACAGCACTTTTTTTTTTTATTGGGATCTCACGGTGGCATCTCATAATGACTGAAATTAAAAAAAGTATAATATAACTACAAAATACAAAATAGGCATTATAATAATTGAATGCAGCGAGAAAATTGTTTCCACTCAGCATGATGTGAGCTAGGTCAAGTCGACTCGCCTATGGCTAGGTCAAGTGGTTGTTCTATCTTTGGTCTATTTGTCTGCTTCGTTCTTCTAAACACCACAAGAGACTTGATGCCGTTTTCATTAAGTATAACTTATAGAGTTTTCTGTTATTTTATTTTTTAGTTATATATTGTTATGTTTGATATAGATACTTGGAAACGAGCAACCTATTGATAACGAGCATTACCTATTGATAATTCTGAGGGTATAAAATTTTTCATTATAAAACTCATTATGTAATTTCTATATATTTTCTAGATTACAGATACGACCCGATTTAATTAAATTTATTACTAAAAAAACATATAAATTTAATTTAATTTAATAACTAATTAACTTATATTTTAGCTCAGGAAATCATTTGCTAATGTGAGTTCAGAATTCTATAATATTTTATTTTACAAAGAAAAACGTGATGAATTCGTGCGGAACCGCTCGCTGTGTGCGGTAACATAACACCGGTACAAGCAGTAACACCATACGCCACCATACCTACTTTGTATGCTAACACTCAGTGTGCTGCGAATGTGTGCGCCTTCGCAGGCGTTAATTAAACGCAACTCAATTAGTTATGACTTACCAGTTTCCGCGTTAGATATACGCATCTTTTCACGAGGACGACAGGCCTCTCAACATTCTGTGCTGACTTTGACATAAAACCGCACACTCGGAACAAATTCAAAACTTGTCGAATATGTACTTTTATTATTATTTTTATATGATAACCAGCTGGTGCTCACGACTTCGTCCGCGTTGAAAAATATTAAGTAGCCTATCCTGTGTCATGTACGTCCAAATGTTTATCTACCAAGTTTCATGAAAATCAGTTAATTCGTTTCAGAGTTATGGAGGAACGATTTTTAGAAAAAAAAAAATCCATAAATCGTCAATTTAGTCTCAGTATCATGTATAGAGCTTATAAACACGATATCTCTGAAAACAAAGTAACTTACTCCATGACCCGACCCTTACAGATTTATTATTAGTATTGATAATAGATTAGATATAGAAGATAACCAATTTGATATCAAAATAATATTATAAATGCGATAATTTGTGATACTTATGGATATGGATAGTTTGTTACTATCCATATGTAAAACTACTGAACGAATATAGATAAAACATTCGAAAGCTATAATTTTTAAAGATATGTATACGAAATCGAAGAAAAATACCAATTTAATACAAAAAAAGTCTGTCGGCTTACTCAGTATTTTTAACTAATAAATTTTATAACGCCTGACATCTTATGGCTGTGACGACGGTGGCGCCGCCACCTAAATCGTTAAACTTAACCAATGATTATTTCGTTCTATAGGAAATCGACTCGTGAAATAGCCTTAAGTTAGATGAATCGAACAGAAACTGAATAAAAAATTGCCGAATGAAATGTGCGGCTCGACTATGAATGCCAACTTTAACTTAAACTTGAACTAAGTGTGGTCAACTAATTTAAATTCGCAACAAAAATTAAACAATGAAATGCAAAACTCGTCTCGTTGGGTAATTTGTGAGATTTGACGGTTGGATAATTGTGTTTTTGTGTTGAACTCGCCCACATTATTTAAATGAATGTCGACCTCGAGGTCCTCAAAAGCCTTTTCAAAATTATCTCCTAAGCTGTGATCGAAATTTTTAATTTTATTTTTTCTTATTATAACTTTGTACTAATTTTATAAATAAGTATAGGTATGAAAATTTGTGAAAATAGATATATGGATTGTTGTTACTCTTTCACACAAAAATTACTGAACATATTTCGATAAAACTTTACAGAAATATAGTTTATACATCAGAATAACTATGTATGCACGCTGTAATTTACAAACATACGGGGACGAAGTCACAGACAAAAGCTAGTATATTATAATTAAACATTTGCCATCATTACATGGATTCGTAAGTTCCGCTTTACATAAATATTAAAAATAATTTATTTATACCCACATAAATTTCTGTTAGTAATTTAAAATGTTAATTTTTTAAAATTTATTTATTACTTATAATAATAATTATTAACTATATAATGAGCTTAAAAATTACTAATTATTTAAACCTCTTAACAAAACTGAGAGAAACATTTTAAGCAATATTTCTTAGCTATATTCTAATCTTACGAAATACTGAATTATTGAATTGTATTATATTAGTAACATTATTCTCGCTGATCCAAAAATCACTCTTAAAACCAATATTAAAACTCTAAAATCGTGAGGTATAGTGAGCTTGCATTGTGCTCAGCACACTATACCCCAGGGCTTCTCACACTGGATGTTCTTCCTCACCTTTAGAGCTGGAGACAATATTTTGTAATCAACGCATAAAATAGAAAATACCAATGGTTTTTTAGAATAGCCGACCATTCTAGTTGGTTAATAACAGTTTGGCAGACAGGCTGATGGTCCACTTAATGGTAGGTGGCTACCGTCGCCTATAACACAAGCAACGCCACAGATGCTAGAAGTGTGCTGCGGCGACTACAGTCGTTCCCTTTTGCAATCAGAGCCGGTTCAGAAAGCAGATTCTAGATGAAAATCCGACAATAGAAACTTCATAGGTATATTCATGACGACACGCTTGGCCTAGTGGCTAGTAAACCTAGCTGTTAAACAAACGGTCGCGGGTTCGAATCCCGCTAGGGGCAAATGTTTATGTGTTTAAAACAACTACCTTTGTACCTGAGTCATGGATGTTTGTATTTATAATATGTATGTATTTACAAAAAAAAGTAATCTATATATTATATCAACTATCTGGTATCCATAATACAAGCATGAAGTTGCTTAGTGTGGAACTAGATGGTGCTGTGTGGAATGTGTGAAGATATTATATTATATGAAGCTAATTCATATATCTATGATATGGTGGCACAAACTTTACTAGAATTGGGAGTGGACATTAGATTTTCCTAAAGTTGCTCTGTAAAGAAAAGAATTTCAATGTTAGGAGGAAATTCCTGCCGCCAGGAAGGCTTCGGAACGCAGTACCTATGCACTGCTACTGTTAACTGCCGATTACTTCTGCCGGCTTATAGAATGGAAATTATAGGATGGAAATTAAGTCTACCGATTAGGTTCAATCCCGGCCATTGACTTGTTAGTCATCTCAAATATCATGTGTCACAAATCTAAATGATAGAATTTATCATTGTCACTTTGACAGCTCGCTGCATACAATTGTCATTTGAATAACAAACACATATCGTTATTTAAGAAGTTTTTTCACCTTCCTTTATATACCTAAACCCTCCCACACACATCGGCGTTCTTGCGGTATAGTAAGAAATAAATAAATTAATTAATTTTCCTTATGTTAAACTAGTTTTAAGGAATTCATTGCATTAGTGGTTCAAGAAACGGATTATTTTTGTATTTGCAAGTAAAAAATCTTTACTTTTTAATTTCTCGGTTTGCAAATCAATTCAATTCTATTGCAATTCCTGGTTGCAAATTTCCACAGATTGTAATTTTTTCTAGTTTCGATTATTTATATTTATTTTTTATTATCGCTTTAACCTTTTTCGATTTGGTTAATTTGGGTGCTGTAGCCTTTCTGGCCTTTAATTAAGGTGGCACTTATGATAAATCTTGTTTCAAATGAGCTGGGGATAAATAAATAAATTAATATTGTCTTTTTTTTTTACAAATTATAACTTTCGTATCTCTTTTCATTGTAAAGTGTTTTAAAGAAAACTTCAATAGGTATTACTAGGTAGCTTGTTTAATTGTATACGATTCTCGTAAAGGAATATTAATATTATAATAACACGTTAGGGTAATGAAACTGCAAGGCTGATATAATCGTCAGATTTCTATAATAAAATCACCGAGATGTTGATTTCAATATTGTGTTAGCTAAGTTAGAAAATTTCTTTTATTCTTAATTTCGCAGAATTGGTCTGCGACTTCTTCCAGGCCCTTTTTAGATCCATGGTTTTAGTATGTACTAGTTAGGAATAATTGTTACGATGAAATTTGCTTTAACAAATATTATCAGCACTTATTTTAGCCGTAAAAAATAATAATTTTGTTTTTACTAAACAAAGGCAATGTTGGTAAATTCATAAATTCGTGTATTTTTAGGGAAGCACGTAACGTGACCGATTGATGAAAACATCGTAAATTCTAACAAAATGTTCCCATCAATCTTGGCAATAAAATATTTAGGGTGACATCTCACAAACAATGCACAGTCGTATGTGATAGAAATTTTAAAATACGTTTGAAAATTATCGTGTCTTTGACCTTGCTCCAAAAATGCTGGACGTGGAACCTGTTTCTTCTTAGAATGTGACTCATTGTTTATTTTGCATAAGATAAAGTGCAGATGAAACGGCGCGTTGAACTCTTTTGCTCACCGAAGCGATTTGACTCATAGATTACATAATATTGCAGAAAATATCGTCGACTGCAACTGAAATTTTTATTATACTCGTACTAACTTTTCTCTGCGGTTTCACCCGCATTCAAATTTAAATCTACAACTTACATGATAATTAAAAGCGGATATTTATGTTAGATAACTCAGTTTAATTAGATTGAGTTCT
Source organism: Synanthedon andrenaeformis (assembly GCA_936446665.2). NCBI lineage: Eukaryota > Metazoa > Arthropoda > Insecta > Lepidoptera > Sesiidae > Synanthedon > Synanthedon andrenaeformis. Next base: position 676,591 of record OW387781.2, on the reverse strand, counting down.
TATTCATGGCTTTGTTCACTATTTGCCTGCATAGTCCGGTTTCCAACCTCCAGTTCCAGTAATAGAAAATTCTTTTGTAGGGCGTCGCTCAGTTTCCAGGTTTTCGCTCAATTCTTCCAGGAAATATAGATATATTGCTTCGCATATCATGTACCGCTAAGATGAGCATAGGATTAAATAGTTTTTTTTATTAATTAGTGACAGATAGATAGTAGAAGCTATTTTCTATTATAACTGTCCCGTTTCAACGCGTTGTCTACCGACACTGAAGTAAGTAAGATAATGGGGTCTGGTGACCCTTACTCATGCATCGAAGCAAAGGTGTTCTTCTGTAGGAGAGCGGTTACTGCCACCAGAGAGATTGAAAGCTAATGAGGCGGAATGCATTAGAATTCACACATAAACTAGGTACTATATGACTCATTGTTAAACGTCCATTAAAACTTAATTACCCGCAAACTTCTGCCTTTGACCTTTTGCCATTTGACATCAAAGGGTAAACGGTTTTCTATGTGTTACTTCGAGGCATCTATTAATTAATTACTCGATTCTATTCAATCTTTTTAAGAATTTAGTCTTTTATTAATACGTCTACACTATCTATGTCTATACATATTATAAAATAATGTCGCTATTCGCCCCAGTGTGTTTCTCCACTAATTTCTTCTAATATAAAATTTTGTATATAAAATTTACAAAAAAAATCAATCCATGCGAAGTCCGAATTCATAACATGGAGATGATTATGATCTTGAATTCTCATAAACTTTTAACTAACCGGGTAGCTAAAATGTTTATTTATTATATGCATTTAATTTTTTTTTTGCCCTTAATAAGGACCGTTATTTCTACACAGAATGCCACAACACCCTTTAGTTCAAAATACCTATGTTTGTAGGCTAATGTTGATAATAAAGTAGAGATAGCTCTGTTCTGCTTATACGGCAGACGTACCTATTGTAGATTCGAACTCCTCAGAGTTATTTGAACCTTTTTTGAAATGCCAACGTAGATGGAGCTATATCCATCTACGTTGGTATTTCCCGAAGTGCGGTTTGTTACAGTTAAATACATTTTTATTAAAAGAAAACTATTTCACTAATGTCACGCGTCAAGCGTTTGATGTAATGGCCTCAGTTTGTTCAACACCTTGAAACGGAGGTCGCTACATCGATATTCATTTTTTATTCTGACCCTTCATCAGTCCGTGAAAAATCCTTTGTGATGAGGGACGGAAGACCTTTATGGAAGGTGGCTACCATAAACCCCACAGGTGCTGCATGAGCGCTGCCGACCATAATAGGATTAAGAACATAGAGTAAACAGTACTTAACCAGTATTAAGAATAAGTAAGGGATGCCACAACAACACAGTCATGTTCTGTTATTTCACGGTGGTCTGTAAGGGGGTGGATACTGCCGCCAGACGGGCTGCCCAAATGAGTGCGAAATGCCACGTAGAGAAGTGAAATCCCCTTACATGGATCTTGGATTTTATTTTTATTAGTTTAAATTTTATAAAATTCTCCATATATATTTTTTGTGATTTATTTTATTTATATCATTTGGGCATCATAATTTTTATTTACTATAAAAAAAAACAATAATTTGCATCGAAACTGCATCAGAAGAAGCAACACGACACGATACGTGTTCAATAAACTTGTGCGTTGTACAATTTAAATAATATGCATGATTTATAATACAGTGTAATCAGTAAAACAGTATTTCCTTAATATGCAAATAATAAAGTGATCGTAGCATCATCAATGCGGACCTTTGTTTATTGATACAAAGAAAGCAATCATCATCGGCTCGGCTATAAAGTCCTTCTTAAGACAGAAGGTTGACAGAAGGTCACCAGCGAACAAAGAAAGCCGCTGTGATTATCGTTTGATCATTAGCATTCAATCAGTAAAATGGTAATTTATCTTTGTCCGCTTACACCGCAAATGCTTGTTGTACGTGGAAAAATACTTGTAAAAATATTTATTGGTTGTCTTTTACCCATTCGTCACCGACAGCCAATTCTGTTTGCAATCCTAGAAACCATCAAAATAAATAATTTCATTTCGCTGCTTGGAACATTTCAATTCAAATTCAGAATGTGTAATTCAATCAAAAACTCTTTTTGTAACTTGCCATAGAAAAATCACTAAAAATAATTTCTAAATCACCTGATTTAGATCTTCAGACAGTGGATAGGAGATGGCTACCCTCAGCAATTAACACAAGAAACGCTATTGGTGCTCTAGTTGCTTTGATTTGGATTGGATTTTGATTAAATTGGATTGGATTTTGATTGAATTGAAGACTCTACCTTGTGGAGTTGCTTGGGTTATAGGCGATGGTATCCACCTCCCATCGAGTGGACCGTTAGCCCTGTCTTCCAATCTTAAAATAAAAAAATATCACAGTTAAGTTCTTTTATTACAAGTAAAAAAAATAGTTAAATATATCTGTAATTTTGGTGTGGGCGAAGCAAGAAAACTCCTTTCCAAGGTCTGCAATACATAAACATCACGCTTCCCCGTATACGGTTATCGAGAAGGCACCATCAGTATTCACTCTCTGACAATTTCTTCCATTTGTCTACTAATGAATCACCACATAAATTTAAATGGACGAGACGAATTTCAGTCGTAAAGCTGTTAAGATATCCTCTCCTGATTTGTTAACGCTTCCGCGACAGACCGCTTCATGTCTTATGGAATTACGAATAAAATTGCTGATCGATGTAAAAGTATAAATAAGTAGACTCGAGTATTTTTATTGACAATTACTTATTTATATTTTCCTTTCATTTTATACAAAATTCATGATAGCTCGTGGAGTCGCTGAATTAAAGACGGTTTTTCCGAATCGTGCGCAACTTTATGTTTTGTTTATGTAAATATATGCGGTTTAAACATCAATTTAACGTAAAATCAATGTAAAAATTATTCGAAATCTAGTAATAAAACTTAAAATATTATTTACTATTTTTATTGAGAGACAAGCTGAAGATTCACTTGATGGTAGATGGCTAACGTCGCCTGTTAACACAGGCAAAGCCATAGGCGCTGCAAGTTTCTTTTTCTTTTTTTTTCTTATGGCTGAGGAAATCCTTCAAGTGTCCAACTTAGACTGTCTAACTAAACAGTTAAGTAGTGCCGTTCTACAAATTCAGGATTAAACCTCTTCTGTATCCAAGATTCGCTATTTCATCTACCTTTTTTGTTTTAATCGCCAACCCCAAAAAGGCTCGGATGCACTGCCAGATATTTTTACTTTTCTTTCTTATTAGATTTTCTGGTGCTGCAAGCGCGCTTTTTTTATAATTGATAGCCCTTTTCCTAGTCCTATCCTAACCGTCTCTTCTGTTAAATAGTCTACGTGTGTAGTAATCATAGTAATACCTATCAAGTGGATCGCATTATTCGCAAATCATACTTCCAGTGAACTTCCTAGCATTGATTGCATAATTATACTGAAAAGGCGAAGGAAAGTTTATGACAAACGACAATTAAGAGTGAAAGTGCGTCCACATAAGGGAGCGATTACAATAACGCGACACTAGAACACCTTGAGTTAGTTCCACTCGGTGACGATTGATCACTGACGAAGCCCAACTTTTAAGTTATGAGCAGAAAGCGACAACAACCATTAACTTCAAGTATTAACTTTTATTGATACAATACTCAATTTTTGGTTGTGACATATTTAGGAGAACTTACGAAAAAAAAAGTTTTAGATAAACTGTGGTAGTTGGCTACCGTCGCCTAGGAAAACAAGCAAGACATGTGCGCTGTGTATATAATTCTTAAAAAAATATAAGACAATATAGAGAATGAAGGAAAATTTGAGATAGGAGAATGTCTCCTATATCTTACACACGGACTTCTTCTTTAAAACCTTGTTTTTTTTTTAATTTTATTAATAAAACTTAATCTAATTATATTATAGTTTATCAATTTACAAATGTATATAAATTTAAATGGGTAAAAAATGGACGTTTTCATCGCATTATTTGTATTTTGACAAGGAAGTCGAGACGTACCTATAATGTATTAAGTTAATGTGAAAGGCGTTTATGTTTAAGGCGGATTAAGTAAATATATTTTAATAAAAATAAACCCGCTATTCTATCATGACTTGAGCGCACTTAAGCGAGTGGAAAGCCGCAGACGTGATACGCGTTAATTGAACCGAGTTTGTCGAGTCCAAGTTCCGACGGCAATGAACCTGACATTACGCACCGACGACCGAACGGTCATTACCGATTTGTCTTTAAATCTCTTCATCATTGTGTAATAGCCTTATAAATACATACTGGCTGCTGCCTGCGGATTCGTTCGCCTTAAACTTATATTTCTGTAGTGTGTCCCGCTCTTAACCCATCTTAGACATATAGGTATTTCCTTGAAAAGTAGACTTCCAATCTTTTTCTCTTCGGAAGCCTCTTCACTCTTAAAGATTCATAAAAGATCCGCTAATTAAGGGTTGACTTTAAAATAACCTTTTTTGATGACTTTAAAAAATTTACTTCATATAATTAATTTTACTTCATATAATTAATTTATTTAATCAGATTAGAATGAAAATCTATACTAAATATAAGAAGACAGTGGACTAATGGTACTAGTATTCTTTATTAAATTTCATTATTTATGTATATACTGATATACTCGTATTAAGCTGAAAAACGCGGACGCAGGAGTGTGAAGTTTAGTAGGAAGATACACTTAAAGTTAAAGTTTACTTGGAGAAAGACTGAGAAAAGCATTAATTTTTATATAATATGTTTTGACACACGCACCCACGTTTGACACTACGTATGTATATGTACTCTTTTGTTTATGGTCGATTTTCGCCTAGTCATGTGACCACCGTGAAGCTTTTTGTAATTGATATGCCCAAAAATCAATTAAAAACATTGTCTACATATTATAGGCCCAATACAAAAAGAAATACTAAATTAATTTGCAGTTTCACCTGAGTGTAAGAAGATTTTAAAGAGGGCAAGAGCTGGCAACGAGCATTTTTAGTTTTTTGACCTCAGCCCAAACTGGTCTTGTTACCTGAAATTCTTTTTCGGATTTATTTGAATTTAATTAAGGTTTGAATCGAATACTCATATATGAATCAGTGGATTATTTTTCATTTTTATCGCTTGCAACCAAATACTTAACTAATTCATTCGCTTTTATTAAATTTACTATTTAATTCCCTAGCCTATCTTTGTATGTAAATTCATTATGATATAATAAACTTTTTGTAAGTTTTTTAAACAATTATAAAACTTTTACAAATCTAAATTTTTATCATCAATTTACAAAACTTAGCTGCTTGGGACTGATGGTAGATAATTTTGTTAATTATACAATACTTGTAGGTATAGCAAACTGATGTTAAATATAGCAACTACAAGTATAAGATTTCTTGCCAATTCTTCCTCGTAGAATATGTATTTCAAACTTGTGGTAAATGTAAAATAATTCACTATTATAAGAGATTGAAATGTAGTTCTATGCATTAAAGAATATTTTTATTTTTCCTAAAAAGAGACAACAGCAGAGTCGCTTTGTTGAGACTAATTAGTCGTTAATAGTCAGAACAGCGAGTTTAATTTATAGCATATTTATTTATAGTAAACAAAGTTCTAACTAAAAATACAATTGAAGCCGAAAATAATGTATTTTTTTGGTAGTAAAAACATTTGGCAAACACATCCGTTACAAATCGAGGAGCACTTTCATAGAAAGTGTTACATTAGTCTCGACTCGACCATTGTCACATGTGGGTTACGATGATGCAAATGTTCGCATTGTGATCGAACAACGACCACTATCCACATATCTCCCTTTGTGAATGCTATGCAGGACCATAAAATTGAATGGCTATTCAACTTTACCTAAAGCCGTAACATAGCAGATCAAAATAGGGAATAGAAGAAACTGGTATAGAATAGCCATGATGATAGCACTACGAGGATATGCCATAGAAATGCCAGGATGCCATGACGATAGCCAATAGGAGATGACACTACGAGAAGAACATTAAATTACTAGTAGATGAAAAAAGGTAATATACTTATCATTACGTAATAAATATACAGAAAATATAATACAATAATAGGTATACTTTACTATGGATTCCATTAGTATCTCTTGCCATAATTTCTATACCATTCTATAAATAATCTCGGTTTTTTTCCATAAGTAGGTTCAGGCGTTTTTCTTTAAATGTCAAAGTTCTAATAATTTGTAGGACCTTGAGAAAAATTAAGGAAAAGTTTGCCATATTTGGCTTTATGTAAAAGAATCACGCGAACCACACTAATGTGGCATTTACACGTACATAAGAAGTACATAAAGAAACTAACAAATTGTGGGCGTCCTTCTGATATCAATCATCATAGTTCACTAACAGTTGAACCACTGTTTTTTTTGAAACTAATTTGTATCTATGTAAAAAACAAAGCTGCTAAACTGCGTGCAACTGACTGAAGTTGCGTAAACTATTTTGCCTCTTATGTGCCCACAATATTTTTTTGTAGCCAGTCTATTAAACATAGCTTTGTTTTGATCAAAAGACAGGTGAAATTATCAGTTATTTATGCAATAACCCAGTGTTATACTTACGTCATCAGTTTGTAATACAATGAATATGTCCTGAATGGTTACAATAGAGCAGACGACCTCACGTCCGTATCAGCGCTAGCCCGAAACGATCTAATCGTATTTTTAAATAATATGCGGTTTTGAACCTCACCACCGCACATATTTCGAAAGGATTACTTAAAATTATAAAAAGGATAACCTTTGCATTTAAATGCAAAAATACTATGATCATTTTTTTTTTCCTACCAGCTAGCGATATATAGCTGTTATAGCGAGTAGAGTAACAATCTTATAATTTAGGTTCACTTGCTCTTTAATAATTTGTGTACTTCTTTTAAAACCTATAAGAAACGAGCTGAAACGAGAGAATAGACCAAAATTCTCTCTCTCCTCTCTCCCTCTTTTAATTTTTCTCCGCTTAGATACAATAATTTTGAGAAGAATGAAATTAAAGTGATATTAAATAAAAGTTGAAACGAGAAACAGACTTTTGAAAAAGGGAGTGGAAATTAATTAAGTGATTTTTAATTAAATAAGGATGAAAACAATAAGATATCTTAATAATATTTTATGTAGGGTGAAAGCAAAGTGCGGACTGCTCGATAAGTATCTTGTTAATACTCTTAAATATTATATTAAATTAGAAAGAAAGAAAGAAAGAAAGAATTTTATTCACGCAACACAAAGACACAAACATAATACAAAAACCACAAAACAAAAATTATTATAAAGGTAAAAGATGTGTGTGTCCTCTCGGCAGTGAATCGGTTACTGGCTCAGCATTGTGCTGAGGTGCCCGATAAGCACCTGCAGCGCTGATTTTCAGCCAGCACCGTTTGGGACTCACTACATGAAGTCTGAAGAACATTAACCTAATTAGCGATCATCGGTCATCGGTCAAGCTAGCAAGTAGCCGGCAAATCTCCACTCCAAGACTCTGCTACTCCAAAACCCATCTACTTAACATTAACTAAGTGCATAAGAGTTTGAATATGTCTGGTCTTTGAATGTCTTTTCACCCATAATCACAGCATTGTATACTTGATATTGTAGATGAGGAAGTAGCGGACCAATTTAGTATGTGTCATTATAACAATCAGTAACTTACAAACTTAAACTCCACTGCGACCTCCCTCGTTAACTTAAAATATTTTTTAAGTGAACTGAGATAAAGTTAATGAAGGCCTTATAACTTTTAGATGTAAGATAAGAGGATAATCATAAATACAATGCCTTCAAAAGCTATATTTATTTGTTTTTTTTTTATTCTGTTACTAAGAGAAACTAAGGAAGTATTAAGATATGTTAGTTGTGAAACAATATTCATAAGGGTGGAATAAGTTTAATTGAATACTGTAAAAGTTTAACTGTAATTTAAATTAATGAATTTCATAAAACTACATCTATTAACCTAATAAAATGATAAACCATATATCATATACAAAAGAGCAAAGCGTGTCTGAGTTTTTGTCTGGTTTTCCGCTAAATTCTTCTAAACCTGGGTGGGTTTTTATTATTTATTTTAATACGGTTTTCACTATAGAAAAAGAGAAACGTTTGTCTATACAGTAAGCTAAGAAATGCATCTATGCGAAGCCAATTACGGGTAGCTAATAGTAGACAAATAAATATTTTCATAAAAGTTATTATATTCGGAAGTTGTCGTTGTGAGGGCGTTGCCTCGAAATGTATTATTATTCAGCATTAGATTCATTTATTTATCCTATTTTATATTATAACCACGTGCCGGAAGCCATAGCGTATTTATCTGCACAATTTTCTCGGTCAACGTACCTCGAAGCCGTAGACGAAACATATCAACCATAAGACTTTCTAATTTCGCTCTTATGTAGAAAGGAATAAGGTGCACGCGAACAAACCTCTTACCTCGGATACAATGTTAAGTGAAACTCGGCGATGTATAATGATTTTGTGATCTGTTCCTGTGATTTAGACATGTTTCGCTTGATATTATCTGTGTATACGCTGCCTTCACACTGAATCTAGAAACTAAAACAGTTTTTATCAATGTAAAGTTCGACAGACAGGCTGACAGTTCTTTTGAAGATACAGTTGTAAGCAAGCAATGCCAATACGTTGCCGACTTTAGTCTATTATGATAAGGAAGGGAGGAAATGGATTCTGGCATCCGATATTCGCTCACCGAATCACAACAGTGGTAAAGTTGTTATTTCACGGTGGTCTTCTATAAGAGTGTAGTTACGGCCGCTATACAGGCTCTCAAAGTACCGCTTGCAGACCAGAGCCAACTTTGAAAACTTAATTTCATTCAACTTAATTAAAGTTAGCTCAACCCTATACCGGCAATCGAACCTGGGACTTCTGAGTCAGACGGCTATGGCAAGCACCTTAACCACTCAATCAAATGCTCGACAGTTTATATTATATCGAATTTTCATATTTGAAAACAAAATAATCGCTACAAATATGAAGCGACATAGACATGAAGCCCTGAATAAATACTCTTCATATTTGTAGGATTAAAGCAGAAATTAAAGATCACGGGGTAATGACAGGTACTATTAAAAAATGTTTTCTGAATCCCAATGAAACCCCATCTCTCTAGAATTTGTAGCTTTTATTTTCATTAATCTAAGATATATTTTTTTGCATAGGAAAGAATTTCAACAACATTTTGAAGTTATGAAGTTGAGCACAGTCAGAATTGGGTTCAGTGAAAGCTAGGATCTTCGGCTTAAATATACAAAATTAGGTCCTTTATAGAGACAATGGTAACGAGTTTTTGCAGGTAATTAAATTAATTTGTTCTCTTTTTTTGTCATAAAAGTGTTCTCAATCGAGATAAAAACAAAATGAAGCCATCGACAATAATGTACAGAGTATTATGAAAACAATTAGACATTACACCCAATTTATATAATGCATTCACTATGACATAAACTTCAACTTGTTCCGCCTGAGCTGCCACAAATTGTTCGCACGCGAACGTTGTAGTACAGTCGGCAAATTATTTTTATATTTATTATTAACAAACATACATAAGTATATATAATATATCACCATTAATGTTAACAAAATAAAAAAATGTCAATTACAGTTTTTATACATAACGAAAAAACTTTTTACCTAATTATGTATACCAACAACAATTTAATCAAAACTTTACCTTTATAGTAAATTTTACAAAGGTTATTTAATTTTACAAAACAAAACATTTTAATAATTATTAATTAGATAAATAAACAAATTTTAATTAAGCAAAAGAGGTGTGTGTGACTATGTATATTTTGTGTGAGTATTCACTAACATCATATACTACTATTAAGTACAAATTTAAAAGTTTGAAAGTTGCAACTCTTTCGCGCAAAAACTACTGAAAGAATTTAGACGAATATAAACATTATATATATATATATATATATATATATATATATATATATATATATATATATATATATATATATATATATATCTCAAACCAATATCCCCAATTGTTGTTTCTTCTGACCCTGATACTGATAGAATAATCACTAGATAATAAGTCGACAGTAGGTGCCTGCATTGTTTCTAATGATTCTTTCGGCACTGTTCGGAAGTGTTTTAAGAAGCCACAGGCCATGACTAGTCTAATGTATGTGTTTGATTCCAGGCAGCGCACAGTGCGGTGCTCATCGGTGCTCATCGTTGCGCTCGGAATATCTCTTATCGCTTTGGCCATCTACACGACAGTGTTGGTGCTGACTGACTATAGATCTCCGAGGCCCTGTGTCACTGAAGAGTGTGTTGGAACTGGTGAGGGTGTTTTCCTTGATACTATACTGGAAGTGGTGATACCAATCTTTTGACACAGCAGACAGTTAATGATAGAAACCTTGATAGAAAAGTGTAAGCAAAGAAGTACACTGTAAGTGATCTTACAGCCTGTGCCCTGTCTGGAAGCCTGTGCCCAACTAAGTGGGTTGTTAAACATATAAATAACTATGTTTATACAATATATATCCTAACTAATAATATAAATGAGGAAGTGTGTGTGTTTGTTTATTTGTTCGTTACTCTTTCACGCCTTAACTGCTCAACCGATCATTAAATTTTGCATAGGTACACGTTTTGAAAATACAGAAAAAGCCATAGAGTACATAGACTACATCTTTAGTATGTAGTTGTTTAAATATTACCATACTCTAAAAAAGCTTTCAATTATTTAACACTAGCTGTTGCACGCGACTTCGCTCGCATAACTTTATGAAATATGGCCTATGTTACTCGCTGAAATGTAGCTTTATACAGATGAAAGAATTTTCAAAATTGGTCCAGTAATTTTTGAGTTTATTCATTACAAACATACAATAATACAAATATTTTCTCTTTATAACATTAGTATAGATATATAGCTAACAATTACATAATCAGGTTAAAAACTAATACTTAACTTACGGCTGGACTAAGCAGTTTGTCATCTTAATTGTATTAATTTAGTCACAATTAATTAGACACGTGTGGTATAAATAATTGTGTCAGGCAATTATTTTGTTACTAATGAACACCGCACTGCGCATTTTAAAATCATTAGGTATATGTTTATAGAACATTCGCTGCAGTTTTCTCAGGGAAAATGGCGCATTATGTGTCTTACACGTGGTCCATATAGTTTAAACAATAACAAGAAACTTGTTTTTATGGCGATGTTACACTTATTGAGATGCCGATGGTGTAGTGATTTAAACATCGTCCTTGAAGCAATTAAAGTTAGTAATTACCTTACATCATTTCATTCTACTTATATTCAAAACTAGCTTTTTCCCGCGACTTTGTTTGCGTTTTTATTGAAAAATAAAAAATAAACTCAAATTTTTTTTTCAATAAGTATATTTATTTCTTTCAGTCGTTTATTTTTTTCAGTGAATCAGTGATGGGTCATGTTTATTCAACGTTACCATCTGATTTTTCTGATTTTCTCAAACTATTGTAGTAAAACACACTAAAATAGTGAGTGTTCACGAATTGTGGCATTCGCTCTCGACCGTGATCTATCAGGAATGATAAAAATATTTGAACTTTATGAAATAATTACACCTTCACGTGGAATTGTATCAAAAGCTTTAGTTGCGGATATCACGAATTGGGCAAACAAAAGATTCGTTTATCTTTCATCTCTTAATTTGAGAAAGCATCTTTCAATGATATCCACAACTATGAATTTTTAATTTTCAATCCCAATCTCGAGTTATGCTTTTTATCATTATCTCATTAAAACCTATTGAATATTTTTCTACAGCTTCGAGGATTTTGTCATCTCTCAACAAAGATGTGGATCCTTGTCAAGATTTCTACGAATTCGCGTGCGGTGGCTGGATCAAAAAGAACCCGGTGCCAGATTGGTCAACCTCCTGGGATCAGTTGGCTAAGCTTCGCGAAAGACTGATCACTGACCTGCGAGACTTGCTCGAAGCTGACAGTGATGAGGAATTGCCTAAGAGTGTGCTTAAAGCCAAGACTCTTTACAAGACCTGCATAAATACGGGTTAGTGGAAAAATTCTCGAACTTGTGTACCGACAAGAGGTGGTATAAAAAAATTAACTAATTAAAACGTTACAGATAAACTGGAAGAAGGTGGCATTAAGCCAATTCAACGGCTTCTAGAGAAGTTAGATCTTCCTCCTAATCCGCCTAAGGAAGCTAGTGCCAATTTTAGTTGGGAAGAAGTGGCAGGTAGAGGTAGACGCCTGCTGGGACTCAGCGTACTACTGAGCCTACAAGTCGCTGAGGATGTGAGGAATACCAGCAGAAACAGAGTCGTGGTCAGTGATCCTTCGATCCCGAATTATATTTTTGTGATAAGTCATAACTTGTTCAGATTCAGAAACACCTATTATGCAGTCGGACAGATAGAGTTTAGTATAGCCATTAAGTTGGATTGATTATAAACCAACAAATTACTAATTATAGGTAACTTAATATCCGCATGAAGATTCATGCTTGAGAAAGAGAAAGTAGGTTTGCCAAGAATGCAGTGATTATGTATTTCAATAATAAAAATTAATTCATGATGAATTTTATAAAGTTAGATAGATAATATAATAATAAGTCTTTAAATAGATCACATTTTAGGTAGGTCTTGAACTGTGTTGCGTTATAAAATAAATTCAATATAATTGGATAAATTCAATACCTAATCAAAATAGGTATTCAATATTCACTATAAAAGTGTGCATAAATAGGATTTTCTATCCTACTCATGCATGACAGGGACAGAAAATATGTAGATCCAAATTTCAGGTCGAGCAAGTATCCCCAGGGTTCAGCGAGCGGTATCTATTGAACCCTGAGCAGTTTTCACACGAACTTCATCACTATCACAAATACATCAAAGAGATGATCACCATCGCCGACCCAACTGCCAACGCCACTGAGTTTGCCGACGAAATCATCAGTTTTAGCAAGAGCCTTGCTAAGGTAGGAGCTATTGAGTATAAAACCTATAAAATTAAGTTAACATTATTTTGACGAGCCTATTAGAACTTGCCTTAGCTCTCTCTGTCCCACGGGTCAGTTAACTTTAGTCAGAATATGCAAGTAGTGGCAGGACATACTGCTTTTCGCAGCCCGTCTATCGGTAGTGTAACCACCCGCTTACCTCAAACCTCTATTCATAATACTTTCAGATAATGACTCCCATGGAAGTGAGGCGAAGCGGAACTCACCTGTTCCACGAAGTGAGTGTCACTCAACTGGTCCAGGGATCCGCGGGAGGACCTTTTCAATGGAAAGAGGTATTTCTGATTGCATACTTACCTACTCTTTGTATTCATATCATCATTACAATTCAATACAAGGATTATTTCGACAGATACTTAGTATTAAAACAATAATGGGAATCTACTTGAAATACTTTGACTGTATCATGCTTTGTTAATAATTTTACTATTAATATAATTAATTGTTGAAGCACGATTGGGAGAAGTACTTGAAACTGGTGTTCGCAAACACTTCGGTGTCGCTGCATCCGCACGACGACCGCATCATCGTCATGGACCTCCCCTACCTTCAGAAGCTTGCGGTTTTGCTCTCCGACACCAAAAATGTCACTATAGGTATGCTATTTATATACGAGTATTAACTGGTTCACTTTTGAATCATTTCGAACCGTGAAAAAAGGCTCTTCGATATTCCGAATTATTCATATTTTCAATTTACTTAGTACTTAGGTACTGCAAAGCTTAGTGCATAATATGTTAATTTTTAATGGCAAGTTTGAATGTTTAATCTATTAATAATCTATCAGAGCGCTTCCTGTGGTGGAGCGTGTTCTCGACGGTGGCGCCGATGACGCTGAGCGCGTTCCGGTCGCTGGGGTTCGAGTTCTCGCGCGCGGTGTTCGGGCTGCAGCAGCGGACGCCGCGCTGGAAGAGCTGCGCGGCGAACGTGAACGCCAACTTCGGCGTCGCGCTCAGCTACTTGTACGTGCGCCGCCACTTCGACCGCGCCTCGCGCCGCAAGGCCAACGAGATGATCGAGGACGTGCGCGCCGCCTTCGCCGACGGCGTCCACACGCTCGACTGGATGGACGCCGGCACTCGCCTCAAGACGCTCACCAAGCTGCGCGCCATCCGCAACTTCGTCGGCTTCCCTTCCTGGCTGCTCACAGTCGACCAGCTCGACAGGCACTACCAGCACGTCCGTACACAGTTATACATCTCTATACTCTCTGTATAGTATATATAGCTCTTGTCTAAGCGCCGCGTAATGTGTTTCAGGCGGAGGTGGTGGACGGTAGCCTGTTCGACACCTATCTCAACCTCACTTGGGGGGCCGTCAACAAGAGTCTGCATTCCCTACGCGAGAAACCCGACAGGAACAGGTGCACTTTCAAACTTTTTATGTGAAGATTATCAGACGGGCTAACAAGCAACATGAGTGGTTATGGTGCTTTCCTTAATGTTCTGTCTCAGGGGTTTCGAGTTCGATTCCCGACAGTGTCAACATTGGGGCCAAATATGTTACCTTGTCACGCACACGTACTGTTTTTTATATTGTAAGGCCATTGTCAGAATAGGAGAAGACATTTTCAAGCGCTGGCATTTTAGGTTAAGTAGAAGTTTCTATAGCCAAAATGCCCAGGAACCAACTTTGTCTTGAGCTTGACGAAATTAATGACTTTTCAGATGGGTGGCGACGGCGACAACTGTCAATGCGTTCTATTCCGCTACGCTCAATTCAGTCAGTAAGTAAAGTACTGCACCCACTTACCCTTACACGTCTGCCTACTGCAGTTGGTCAACTCGCTGAAGCGAATAAGTAACATATTACTTTGCATTAATTTTATTGAATTACAAATAAAAATAGTGGCACTACTTTAAAATTCAGAAAAATCTTACAGAAATTTTACTATGGTGTGCAGCCACAAGTGTGCTGACGACATACCTGTGGTTTATTATTTTGATTGTTTTGATATAAATAGCTCGTCAAAGTATTTTAACTTTAAACTATATTTGTTTTTAAAGTTGTCAAATTTAGTCCTTCAAATAATCTAATTCTACCTTTTATTGAAATTACAAATTATCATATCAGGTTCAAGATAGAAATACATATATAGAAAATTCGAATAGATTTTTGAAATAGTGTAATGCGATAACTACATCGTTTGTTTCAGCATTCCCAGCCGGAATTCTTCAACCGCCGTTCTACGGAAACGGAATTGAGTAAGACCAAACACTTTTCGTTTCACTCGAGATAACGCCTCATGAGCGTCGTTAGTCTTTCTATGTGAAAGAGACTAATCTTCTCACTAGACGATTCAGAGTTATCATTATTATAAGCTTTATTGAGCAAGACGTGTGTTTGCAGAGCCATAAACTACGGGTCGATCGGCGCCATAATGGGGCACGAAGTGACGCACGGCTTCGACGACCAGGGCCGCAGGTACGACGAGGAGGGCAACCTGAAGCAGTGGTGGTCGGCGGCCACGCTCGAGCACTACCACGAGCGGGTCCAGTGCATCATCGAGCAGTACAACCGGTACCAGCTGCCGCAGCTGCCGCAGCACGCGGTGCACGGCTTCAACACGCAGGGCGAGAACATCGCCGACAACGGCGGACTGCGCGCCGCGCTCAGAGCCTACGCGCGACTGGCCAAGCGAGCGCCCGCCTCCGCCCGCGCCTCGCTGCCCGGCCTGCCCCACTACTCCCCCGAGCAGCTCTTCTTCCTCGGCTTCGCGCAGGTCTGGTGCGGCAACTCCACGCTGGGCGCGCTCAAGTCCAAGCTGGTGGAAGGCGTCCACAGCCCCAACAAGATCCGCGTCATCGGCACTTTGAGCAATTCGCGCGAGTTCGCCGACGCGTGGCAATGCGCGTCCGGTTCGCCCATGAACCCCACGCACAAATGCGTCCTCTGGTGAACGCTCTCAACTGGCATACAAGATACTGACTCTCTTTGCCATAGGCCATATTTCATCATCATAATAATATAGCTCAGTGGTTCGTATTATTATTATGCACTTTATCATTTCACACTCACGGAAACTCTACAAGATCCTATTTTACATACAAAACATGAAACTTCTGAAATATCATATGAGCTATAATGTCATTTTAATATTGGGTTATCAATAACCACCACTATAAAGATTTTCCTAAAATATTGGATATTGCTGGCTTGTTTTATTATTTTCGCGAGTCTTTATTTAAACCACTGGGCTATTATCACTTGTAAAAAAAATATTAATACTCCAACTTATACTTGGAGATACATATATACCCTCATCTGTTATTTAATTACGACAAAGATTGTCTTATATCGATAAATTACAAATATAATTATCAATTACCGGATAGTCTAACGTAATTATAACAGATGAGGGTAGGTATATATTTCTAATGTCGAATCTTAGACTAGTATTAAGACATAATTATATGCCCCAATGGAGTGTCATTGTGGGTAAACATAACTATGACGTAATCAATATGTATAATCCAAAAGAGATATGTTGGATTAGGAGTAATAAATGAAGACGTGAATGGATGAAGGTTATATGTCGCATAATTCCAATTTTGAGTAAATCGAGGTTAAAGTTTTACTTTTAATTTTTGAAATAAGTCGCCACGAAACTGATTTTTATTATTAAAATTAATAATATTTTTTTTAAATAAAAAGTGAACATAGCTCCTTCCATTAACAAAAGAAGACTTTTCTGCACTTTTTGCTTTTTAAAATTAACTGTACATAACACCTTTTTCAACTTTCTATTTTCCAAACTATGTCTTCTTCCAAAATCGACGATCATTTATATGGACATCTTACCTTCATCACCCCCCAAAAAAAAGGAAAAAATCCAAAAATGAGACATATCACCTTCATCCACTCACGTCTTCAGATCCTTTATGAACAATTTAGTTGTTAAGTCCTAATAATCTGTCGTCTAGAAGAAGTGCTTTTGAAAGTGATGTGATGTTAGGGTTAAGTGAACCAAAGACGATGTTAGGTTACCGTCAAGTTACCGCCTTACTGATGTAATGTACAATGTGAGGAATATGTATGGTAAAGCCAAACAGGCAAAGCAAAAAATTTAAACAAACCCCACCCCACCCAAATTAAGTAATATATATCGCACCTTCGGCAAAGTTTAAGTTTATCGGCCATTTTTTTTTTGCATTCAATAATAGTATTCTTTTGCTTATACTACTTTGAAACAATTCCTTTTTTTTTTTCATCAAATAAGCCTCACACTCATACCGAAGGTGTGATATGTCCTTTTCTTTCGCACTTTAAAATTTCAAAAGCGTCTTGACAATACTTGGTCACCTTTTATGAACGGTTGCACAATTGAATAAAATATGTTGGGACTAGTAGCAAAAATACGTGTGAACTTTTCTTATTAAAAAAAAAATGTTATGAACTCTCAAAAGTTTGTTTACATAGTTTGCATTGTCTCTGTGGCCTCGCTTTAGTGATTGTACTTAACTAGAGATGTGCAAGTTACAAACTATTTTATATTATATTTTAATTAACATTAATAAATTTGTAATTCTAGTTCATCACAACATTATTTGTAAAACAATGAAATAAAACTATTTATTGTAAATAAAATATGAACATTTTATTTTATTTTATTTTTCTTATGTAGGTACTATTCATATATAAAAAGTTAGTTTGAGGAATGAAGGAGGCGACCTTTTTGAGTTTTTTTTACAGAATAAAATATAATGACTGAAACCCAAAAAAAAAAACTAACATTACAATGGTACTAACTATTTTAGGTCATAACTGCACTTTAAATATTATTAACCCTTTAACCGCTTTTTTTTTTTTTTTTTTAAAGATAAAGCAACACAATGAATTAAAAAATAAACATACAAGTAGAGGAATTTGTCATATATGGACACGAAAATAATTGTCAGATTTATCCGAACCTGGCGGGTAAAGGGTTAAGAAACCAAATGTACTTACTAGTACATTTACTAGTAACTATTTGAACTGTGTTTGAAACCAAAATATATCATGAAAAATTTAAGTAAATATGATGGAATAATTCAGCCTTAGTCGGCTGTCTTAAAATCTTAAAATACCCTCTTGGGGGCTATTGGTTAATATTTAAACCTATACTCTGCATTTAACTCAATTTTGTGTTGTATCGCAGTTAACTCCTTCTCCCTGTTTCTATCCTGTTTACAGTTTCTTCCTTTACATAGTTTTGTGACTTCATTTCTTTCTAATGTATTGAAATTCATATACAGGGGCGGTCTGAGGAGTGCCGGCGGCAACCTTCTTGGGTTTTAATATTTTAACCTCTTTGCTTTGCAAATGTCTCTTTAACTCCATCTTCTGTTGTACTAAAGTTAACTCTTTCTCCCTTTCTATCCTCTTTGCCAACTCCTTGTATGTGTGCATTTTCTTCTTTTTCAATTCATTAACCTGTTAAAAGTGGAAGAGACATATAAAGTGCTTTATTGTTAAGAAGGCGAGAGGGTTTTTGAACAGGCCTGTAGCACCCGCACATTTAATCTGACCTGGCTGCGTTGGCTAGACCAAAGTGGGCAGGGCCTTCGGCTAAGGAGGGCTCACAGTCAGCCGTTCGACGATTAGTCGAGGAGGAGAGGGTTGTATGTTTCAAAACAAGTAGGAGTACTAGACTAGGTCTTTACTGAGAATGCAAGAAGACAATTTTGCAGGAAAAATGCCCTGCTTATCTATAAAATTTGCTTACAGAACTAGTGGTGGTATAGACATCCAAGATTGTCCAAATTTAATAATAATGTTAGCTAAATTAATATTAAATAGGAAATATTACCTGTTCATCGATATCTGGCAACTTAATTTTATCCAAGTCTTCCAGCCTGGGTCTGTTTGACTTCCTCGCTAACAAGGACGGATGAGTGTTAAGTCTTTTGGCTAAATCAAAAGTTTTCTCTTCTCCTTCATCTACAAAGAACGTGTGTTTATTCGGTGTGAGATCCGCTATGTCTGTCATATGAAGTTGAGACTGGAAAAGAAACCATTTATTTTGTATTATTTGTAATAAAATAGTTTTTAAAAATGTATATCAAGAAAAATGCTTATTATAATCAGAAGCAGCCTCGATCCACCGAAGCCTTAACCTGGTAGCCTGGAAATGACAAGTCAGTTATTCTGGAAAATTTGGGAGGAGGCCTATGTCCAGCGGAGGACGTCCTACAGCTGATATGATGATCCATAAGTCCTCGTCCCCCGCCGGACTGGTCGCTCCCCCCGCACCTCGGCGCGAGCGCCGGCCGCTTCGCATCATTCATTATTCACTTTTCACCTGCGGACCGACGATCTATACGGTCATTGTACGCTATCTATGTAGGTACATACGTTTGCTCAACACACATTAAATGATTTCACAAGCACGTATACGTGTCTCATTTCGGAAGAAACCTCGATATTTAACAGTCTATTTAACCATTAATTATATATGTACATAAGAATATTACAACATCCATACGAATATCGTATTATAAACTGTCTATCTGTCTGTCTGCTACCTTTTCACACCTTAACTACTCAACTGATCATTATAAAATTTTGCATACATGTTGTCAGGGATACCAGAAAGGACATAGGGTACCTTTCACCCAGAAAAAAGTACTGATCCTGAGTGATCATCTAAAAATATAAAGAATTGGGTACCACCGTCGTCACAGCGATAACGATGTCAGGTGTTATTACTCATATATTTTCTTTTTCAATGCGAATGAAGTCACAGGCACCAACTAGTCAATACTAATAATAAATCTGTAAGTGTAGGTATTGTATGTATGTATGTTCCTCCATAACTCTGAAACGAATTAACTGATATTCATGAAACTTTGTAGATAAACATTTGGACGTACGGGACACAGGATAGGCTACTTAATATTTTTCAACGCGGACGAAGTCGTGGGCACCAGCTAGTACTTTACAAGTATGTATGGTAAATATAACATAATGTATATTCATAATATGTCATACACAGCCAGCTATAGCCATCCAGAAAAGTAATTGTAATTTAAGTTTAATTCAAGTAATTGTAATTAATAATTTAATATTCGTAGGTTATTGTTACTCACCTGTAATCTATCGATTTGCCTACTCTCCATCGTCCTTTTCATATTGATATATTTTATATCCTGCGTCTGCATCAATTTAATCTGTTCTGATGAACACTCGACATCCTTTTTAATTTCACTATGTACCTGAATCGTAAAATACTTAGGTTAGGTCTTTTAATTTGAAAAATATAAATACCACAATACAGATGTGATTGTCACTTGAGTAATTATAAATTCAGAAATTTATGGTTTTTATTGTAAATTCAAAGGAAATAACGTGTTTTTACCCCATCCTTGACTTTAGAGTTGATCATGTGAAAGTAGAACTCATCCGGGTTTTTATCAAGAGTCCTTTTGCGCAATAACTTAAGAGTGTTTCCCTTTTTGTGGTAATCATCGGCTCGTTTCTTGTAGTCTTTCTTCTTTTCAAGGAGTCCCAAATGTTTTCTAGATTCCGGCTGATGTCTCTCCCTGTGGATTTTTTGATTGGCCTTAGCGGCCTTCTTCCAGGATGACATAATACAGGTTAGGTTTTTCGATTTGCTTGCTTGTAACCAAGAAACATAATATTATACTATTTAGCAAGAGTACTGTTGTAGCAGTAAAGACTAGAGTAGAGAAGAAGAAAAAATAAAATAATAAACTGCCCAGGATCTGGTGTAACCGTTTTCAAAATTTTAATTGAGATTTGAAAGATGTGTGGTGTGGTGTTGACTGACACTGACAACTGACATGTGCAGTGTTGCCAACTGTACTGTCATCTCTGTAGCTAGATCTTTTGCAAAAAGTTGCCAGAACTTTAACAGCAAAAAGCTTTAACAGCGAGTTACAAAAAAAAAACTAAACTAATCGTTAAAATCGTTTTTCTACATTAAAACTAATGAATAACTTTAATTTCGATACATTTACAGGTACATACTTATAGTAAAATATTATTAATACATCTTAATCTAGGGAAGATGATGTAGATGGTTGTACATCCTGAGAATCCAGTGATTTTGGATATTTCTCCACGGTTCCCATTTGTTATATATACATATACTTATAGCCCCTGTCAGCTACAAAAAATTGTAGCTGACAGGGGTGCAAAAATAGCTAGATCTAGCTATAAAATAGCTAAGTTGACATCAGTGGACATGTGTTGTTGGTGTGTGCAAAATCAGTGTTGCCAGTGCCCTGTCATTAAAAATTACCTAAACGTTTTCAAAAATTTAGGTTTTCCCAAGAATTATAAAGTCAATACTTAAGTGATCATGCTAAGCAATATATATAAGTCAATGAGTATGGGATAATGGGACCCAAACAGTGTAGGCTACCTAACTTGTAATTAAAATTGTTTTTGGGTAATAAAGGGATAGATTAGGAAGCAAAAATAGTTAAGAATCATTTTAGGATTATTTTAATGATAAAATGAAACTCTTGATTGTTCTATTTCTGATGATTTTCGAAATGCAATCGGTATCTTCACAATAAGCAAGAAAAGAAGTTCCAATATACTAAATAGGCCAACTCCCAGAAACATATTAAAAACGCCGCCCATCGAAGCTGTAAAAAAATTGTTAAATTATTTAACCAGTATTACATTGGTAAATAAATGTTCTTTGCATGAACTACTTAGGTAGGTACACTAACATAGGAGTGTGAGCCAATTTTCTGTTGATTTCCTCTTGAAAATTCGTGATGTGATCACGTGAACGTTCAACACAGTCGATGAAGTCACATTTAAATTTTGACTGAAAAAACATTAAATCAAATCAAATAAAAGTTGCAACATCAACATTTTATTTTAGTGTTACAATTAGTATAGTGAGCGCTCTGTACATACATTCAAGTAAGTATATAGTACGTTTTCTCAGTCATTTGGGAAGCCTGTGTGGTGGCAGTAACCACCCCCTTATACAGAAGTCCACTGTGAAATAACAGCACGCGTGCTGTTTTCTTTCGTTGAGTGCGTAAGGGATGCCAGAGCCCATTTCCCTGTCCCTTTCTAGTCCCTTAAATTATCCTTAATCCTAGTGTGGTCGGCAGAGCGCATGCGGCACCTGTGGCGTTGCTTGTGTTATAGGCGACGGTGGCCATCCAGTAGACCGTCAACTTGTCTGGCCGACCTTAACATAAAAAAAATGGAACAAAAAGTATTTTTGTGGTGTATGGATTAAATGCAACTCTGCTGTGAAATCTGTGTGAGCTTTGGATTGGATCGCTTACCCTAAAGTACCGACTGTACCTACTTATTGTCAAATAATGATACATAAAAAGTAATTAATATAATTTACTACAACGGATCGATGCTGTACGGGATCATGTCCAACGGTGTACTTTCCAGAGACATATCAGATGTTATTTTTCTACAAGATGGTAAACAGTTACAAGTAACAATGTCATCTGAAAAAGAAATATGTGCTACATTAAGGAGTTTCTTAGTTTTAAATGAATGTCTTAGTCTTAGTTTTAATTATTAATGCGAAAGTAACTCTGTCTGTTACCTTTACACGCCTGAACTACTAAACCGATCATATAAAATTTTGCATAGGTATATGTTGTCAGAGATACAGGAAAGGACATAGATATCCTTTCACCCAGAAAAAAGGACGGTTCCTGAGGGATCATCTAAAATAAAATAGAAATCCTAATTATGTAAATTGGTGCAATCAGTAGATGTAGGTATTTGACGATATTATCTGAACAAAGTTTACCAAGTCCAGTTCTTCGCAAACAATGCATTTTAGATATTGAACAAAACGGAAGCACATCTTTTTCTCTCTCCCTCACAAGTGGCATTGGATTCGAACAATTGCATATTGTATTCTCTATGCAACGGTCCTAAAACAAAGACAGCCATTAACAGACGACATATTGATATTTACAGTTTACTTACCACCGCGGTTAAGAAAGCCCACAGTTATTTGAAAAACGTACCAAGCATGACTTTCTGGAGTAGTTTTCATTGGAAATACAATGTTCCCTTGTAAGTTTGTCTGTATCAGAATTTTGCACTAGAGTGATACTCGACTTTGCAATGTACTCCAATCCCGGGGCCAAAGGTGACGTATTTATCCAGTTTTCGCCGTCGTAGTTTATGTAGAACTAAAAATAATATCATATATATACCGTAAAGCACAGTTGATGATGTAGCGACCTTGCAAACTTGTAGCTCTTTTGACCTTGACCACGCCTTCTTGAGTATTCTCCCGTCTCACGGTAAGTCTGTAGATAACAGAAGGGGCTCGAAAGGAAAGGGTACAACCCCCTGCGTTATACTTATACCTATTTTAATGACTTAAGTAATGCGGACTAAAAAAAGTACCTGA
The DNA here is from genome assembly GCA_936446665.2 of Synanthedon andrenaeformis. NCBI lineage: Eukaryota > Metazoa > Arthropoda > Insecta > Lepidoptera > Sesiidae > Synanthedon > Synanthedon andrenaeformis. The sequence continues at coordinate 653,152 of OW387781.2, read as the reverse complement.
CACTCGTACCGGACAGAACCATCGAAGCAATGGAGAGCTAAATTTAATTTATGACTTTGATAGTTGCGACGCTTTTTCTTGAGTCTCATGCTGAAAAAAGTGAGATCATAAGTGGTTTAGGGAATGTAATTATTTAAAAAAGGATTAACTATGGTAATTATGGATCAAAAATATATACTTAAATACTTAATAAAGCTGAGGAGTTAGGTATAGTCGAACGTACGCGGCAGGTTCCATGACACAGCAAACTCCCCCTTCGGTGATCTGCTTGTGGAACAATCTACCGCAAGGCGTCATCTTGTTCTGCCAACGACACTTCTCCAAGATGTTCTGGCAGGGCGGCGTGCGGTCGAACATAATTTCAGGCATAATCACGTTGTTCTCTTTTATTATATTGTCCAATAACCGCAGTCTTTGCTTGTCTATCTGCTTGCCTTGTAATATGCGGCTCAAAGCGCTCGTCAGGTTGGTATCGGCGTTGCTACAAAAACTGTATTATTACTAGCTGATACCTGCGACTTCATCCGCGTCGAAAGACATATTTATCGCTTTGACGATGTTAGCGCTTATTTTATTATATTTTTAAAAGATCCCTCGGGAAATTAACATTTTTCCAGGATAAAAAGTACCCTAAGTTATGTGGTATCTAATCTAGATAATAAACTAATTGTGTGCCAAATTTCATCGAAATCTGTTGAGCCGTTTTTGTGTGAATGAGTAACAAAGATCAGTTATATCAATTATCAATCAATTATACCTAATGTTTGAGTAAAGCTTTACTTAAACAGCAGAAGTTAGTTACTTAGCCAAATCGGCTTATATTGAAAATCAAATGATAGAGAAATTGAAATAACAACAGCCGTAATCGTAAGATTTATATTACACTCATTTGTATTCTAGATATTACTGTAAAACTAACTGGTGCTCGCGACTTCGTCTGCGTTGAAAAATAAAAATATAACGCCTTGGTTGGATCTTTATTTTTACATAGCTGGCGCCCTATTGGAATATTTATTGCCTATGTCTATGTCAATCCTGAAATTCTAATCTAACTAGGAATCGGATGAGTAGTTTCGAAGATTACCTTTTACATACGAAAAAACATACAAACTTTACCTCTTTATAATATTAGTATAAATAAATACAACTTACAGATATTTAAGAATTGTGTTGGCCGTTCTATCTGCCGGTAAGCAGACTGCCACCAGCGGCATAGGTTCTTCGAAGTCATTGGCCGGCTGCAAGACCAACAAAACCGGTACCTGCAGAAATCTAGCCCAAAGAACAGCACATAACCCTCCAGCACAACAAGCGCTAGCGCAACATCCTAATATCCATGCTACCCTGGAAAGTTGTATAGGTACAGGTAGTCAACGTTTTATTTTATATTCATGGTCATTTTAGAGGAACGGTTTACTTATTGAAGTAACCTCCACAAGCCACGACTGTTGGTAGAAACTAGTGAAGACGTCAATAATAAAACTATATTCTAGATAGGTAAAGGTCTCCACGTCAGACAGGCTGACGGTCTACTTGACGCTAGATGTTTGGTCTGAGGATAGGTATATTAGATGGCGTATGGCGGCAGTAACCACCCCCTTACAGAAGACCAGCATCTTTTGTACCTTAAAAGTGTGTTTCAGGAAATTAGAGGGGAATACTAGAGCCCTCTCTCCTTGTAATTAATAACGGACCTCTAAATTCGGCTGCATGTGCGGTAGTCACCTTTACTTTATTTATTTAGGTGAAAAAGTACTTGAAGCCTAAAAAAATTAATAGAAACCACCAATTCTCTGTATGTACCGGTCAAAGCGATATGATGAGGTCAAATATTTGAATCCATGGAGAGTCGTCGTCTTGAAGAAGAGCCGTATCGCTTCCGATATCATGTTCGCTCACACTGACTTTTTCGATATAATAATGTAGGTATTATTCCTAGCAGGAAATTATAGAGGGTTTATATTCATTTGATTTCGATTTGATAAACACACAGTTGGTAATGTTTCAGACTTCGCAGTAGCAATTTTAGATACGATCGCGTCCATTATGAAATGATCGATCAGCAGTTCCTAATGACCAAGTGGAATCAATAATAACCGCCTCGTTTAAATGTAAACTGCGATATAATTAATACTTACTTAGTGTTGAATATACTGTAGTTATATTATTATAACTATTTTTTTAATAGAAATAAAACTTAGCCTACGTTACCCATAGATATTTAAACCAATAAAATGTGCATAAATGTTTTAAATATATAAAGACCATAGTGAAATAAATTTGTTGAAACGTTTTGGAGAAGATCACGCAAAGAACAGTATTTTTTCTAGCTTATGTTTGTTTAACTATATAAATAAAAATAAATAGCTAAGCGAGTTGCTAGGCGCAAAACTCGAAAACGGCTAGACCAAATTCGATTATTTTTTTATATTTAAAAAATGAAGTTATCGGAAAAATAAAACTCAAAAACACTAGTAGCTTTTGACGGAACGACGTCTGTCGGTTCAGCTAATGCTAGATATTTATTTTTTTAGTATTCCCATATGGCGCTTAAATTTTGTTGATTTTTGGCAAATCCTAGGTGGATCACTTGGAACACATAATATGGGCCATCATATCCTGGAAACAAGTACCTAACTTTTGATACTTTTTATTAATGCACTTCATTATATAGAGGTGGCAAATTTATGCATTAAGCTCTACAAGGTTCGAGTGAAACAGTGTGAAAAAGCTATGCACATAAATGAAACGAGGACTATGACGATTATAAAACATATATTTAATGTTCCAAAAATTTGTACAACATTTCATAGAAGTAACACGGATGAATTATTTATCATGCCAATAGGGTATACATATACATAATATTATATAACATACAATGTTAGATAGATATTACCTATTACATTTATTGTAGTGAGGAATTCTATCAAATATTCTGGAAGAAAGATGGGTACCTTCACATTTGCGTACAAAATTAAGCTCAAAAAACATTCACACATCAAAGCTAACCTTACATCTATAACCCTAAATTATAGGGCACTTGTTAGGCCTAAGCTCTAGACTAAAGTATGATACATAACAAGGTCACCACCAGACAAATCAAATGAAATGAGTCATTTTTTTGTGTGGCAATATTTCACCAGTAAGCATATTTGACTGAAGATTCCAGTTAATAATTATGATTATTAATTAATTAATGTATGTATTTCGTATACATCTACTTATGTACTAAAACAATGAGGCTAACATGATTAACTATATAAAACATCAACTTATAAATCTGGCTCCAGGATTACTACGAGTATGTCGCCTTTAATAGAATGAAATTTTATAGAAAACGAGCCGGTGCTCGCGACTTCGTCTGCGTTGAAAAAGAAAATATATAAGTAATAATTATACGATGAGATATCGCAAAAACATATTTAAAAAATCAGTTACTATTTGCGCCATCTGATGGGATGAAAATAAGACTTTTTGCCAATGCAGTCTGCCAGTATTATATTTAATGTCACTTTTCACTGACAGATGGCGCTAGTTGACGCAAATTGAAATTATACCAAAATTATATATATATATATCGATATATCGATGAATCCAACACAAAAAGATTTTTTCAATTGGAACCAGTAGTTCCTGAGATTAGCGCGTTCAACCAAACAAACAAACTCTTCAGCTTTATACAGTAAGTAAAGTAAAGTAGGTATAGACTGTTGTTTGTTGAGCAGAAAACTGCCAAAAATCGGGCGGACATTTCAATCAAGCAGTCAGGATATTATTCTCTATATTTACAACATTTTATCTCACGAAACTGACTATAACGGCTTATGCAAGTAAACGAAGCCAAATATAAATTACACTTTTCAAAGTGCGTCACACATTTCTTTATTTATTCTTTTGGTGGATGGCTAAGATAAGATCAAACCGTTTTATATGTGAGTCACATGAACCAGCAAACTTTTTAAATTTAGTCCAATTCAATTAAAATAACAATTACTGGCAGATATTCTTTACGATATCACAAATTTATACTAAAATTCAAAATAGTATGTTCTCGAAGAAAAGTTATGTTAAAAAAGAATTCATATTATTTTTAGTTGAGTTAGATTTAGTTTTAAATTAAATAGCATTTTAAAGTACAGTTATACCACAGATTAATAAGTAGTTACTACCGTAACAGATAAATCACTCCCTAACAAAAAGACCATCACAACTTTTTTAAATGCCTACCGTTTTGCCTCGCCAACTGCTTAGCGGAAAAATATACCTTATAGTTCAAACGTTGAGTTGTTATTGCTCTGCAGCCGCACGCGCCCGCGTGACATTGAAGTAATAGTAATAGTCAGGGCTACTACTACTGAGTTTTTCTAGGCCGTCCCAAAATACAAAGCTAATTAAGCCGCTAGTAACTATTTATTAAGTAATTAACTAGTAACTATAAGCTTACAACTTCTCAGTTCAAGTTGATCAGAATAACATGATTTTTAAGATGTAAATAAGTACTAGTAGGTAACGAGCAATGATAAAAAACCTTGTAGGTACCTAAAGGTTTTCATATTGGTAGGTACTTATTCCTATTTCCACTGAAGAGACCAAATAAAAAAGCTTAAATTGTGTATATCATTAGTCCACAAATCCACACAACACAAAGTCGACCAAACATCCAGTTTTGATGAAATAGTCGGAGAGCTCGCTGCTAAATTGTTCTCGACATAAAATTATTTGGCGATACATTATTGTTCTATAGTGAAAAAAATTTTGAACAACGGCGGAGAGTATTTATGTAAAGTTTGTAAGTATTGAGTAAAGTAAGTTTTTGTTATGTTACTAAATAAAACTGTTTTTACAGATTTAAATTGTGTATTGCTTTATAACAAAACCCATCGTTTCGACACCTTTATAGCAGCCGTGGTAGTTGGGTTTATTAAAAATCAATACACAACTTAAATCCGTTAAAATAGTTTTATTTAGTTACAGGGAGTTGTGACAGATAAAGAAATGTTGTTAAAGAAATGTTATTACGAGGCATAATACCTATTATTCTTTCCGAAATGTAAATCAAAGACACGGAACACAATTACTCCTGGCGGAGATCAAAGAAGAAAAAAATAAATGTGAATGCGCGCGCTCGCGTCGCGTCGGTGGCAACCGCGTGAATGTGTACCTTGGAAAGTACAGCGGCGCGCAGGCACTTAGCGCGCGCAAGTACATGAAGTGAAAGAGGCCTGGTTATACTAATAAGCTTATTGCTTATTATTATTTGTTTTATTTGTACAATAGGTAATCTAAAAACGTATTTCTTACAATTTTTCGCATTGATTATTTTTTGCTATATTCGAAGTGATTAGCACCCCTACTCATGGGTTTAAGTCCGTCTAATTCAAAATTTTGTATGCGTTGTCTGTAGGGTCTTCGTAATACCTAAATAGTGAGAGTATACACACACATATTAAATATTTGACTACCCACCTATCAAACTTAACATAAAATACTAACAATTTATGCTAACATTTACTCTGTTTTCGTTTCCGACTATACATAGGGCCGAATACTCAAACAATCCAAAAAGTAGAACTTGTCAAACTCATAAGGCAATTTAAGTTCATACTGCTATTATGACCTTATGTGTTTGCAGTTTGATTATTCGGCTGTAAAAGGCGTTCTAGTCTTTTACATACATTATAGACACAAATATTTTTAAACATACACCAATCATAAAAATATGCCTTATCTAATTACTAAATTGATAACAATCCTGTAACAACCATATCACCATTGTAAAACTTTTCATCAGCCTTCATTAGCAGTTCATACCATTTTAGTTAAAAAGCATCATTCACTTTGTTGAGTTCATAATTTAAAAAAAAACACTTCCATATATAACTTAAAATGTAAATAGGAACCAGTGTTTTATTGAATTTTTATTAAATTTAAAAATATATATATATGAAGTGCCAGAACTCATCTTCACCTACATTAGCTACTCCCAACTACCGGTGAGAGATAAAGAAAGGGCATTAGTTTATTTCGTATAAAGGTTGTCGGGCTTGCTGAATTACCTACTTACTTGATACCTGTTAACACAAGCAAAGCCATAGGACGGTACTAGTGCGCTGGCAACATTGATAGGTTAAAGTGCTCTGGCAATTTTTACTTGTAACCAAGACACAACAGCATACAAGTGTACAAAATCACTGTTTGATCATGTGCTTCCTATTTTTCAATTCAATTTTATTTTCGGAAAGGTTATTCTTAAGATACAATATGAAATAGTAAAATTAGTTTAAGTATAATTGTGTAGGTCGACATGCAAGGTGATGGTCCACTTGATGGTAGGTGGCTACTGTCGCCTACAACACAAGTAAGGCCACAGGTGCTGCCGACCATAGTAAGATTAAGGAATTAGAAACGGATAGGGAAATGGGTTCTGGCATCCCTTACTCGCACTAAATAAGCTGTTATTTCATGGTGGTCTCCTGTAAGGGGGGTTTACTGTCGCCAGATGGGCCATACATTAAGACAGTAGTTAAAATTTTCATTTTTTATTTGGTCAGACATTCAAATATCACCATCACCATAAACCATAATAATAGGGGTTAAAGTATGAAATTGCCGTTTTATTGTAATAGGTACTTCGAATTGACATAGAACCTTCATGGTTTGAGATTTTTGAGTGAAACTTTTTTCATACGGTACCTATGTAGTTCTTCTTTTAAAAAATGTGCAACATTCGATTATCAACTTTCAGTTGTTTTTTTTATTCAGCTTAGACAATAAAGATGGATACTTCGAAAATTCGTGTGATTTTTGAATACGAGTTCCGACGCGGAACTAACGCGGCAGAAACAGCTCGCAATATTAATGTTGCGTTTGGAGAGGGGACTGCTAATGAACGCACTGTGCGATTTTGGTTTAAACGCTTTCGTGATGGAAACTTCGATTTGAAGAACGAACCACGTGGAAGACCGCCCACACAGGTGAATAACAATGATTTGAAAGAGATGGTGGAAGCCGATCCGAGCCAAACTACCCAGGAATTAGCGGCATGGTTTAACGTTACCTTACCAACAATATTGACTCATTTGCGTCAAATCAATAAAATAAAAAAATATGAAAAATGGGTGCCTCATGATTTGACTGATCTGCAGAAAGAAACGCGTGTTGAAACTTGCGTTGCCTTGTTGAATCGATACAGAAATGAAGGAATATTGGATCGAATTGTGACATGTGATGAAAAATGGATTCTTTACGATAATCGTAAGCGGAAAATGCAATGGCTGACCCCAGGTCAAACGCCGCAACAGTGTCCTAAAGCAAAGCTTACCAATAAAAAGGTAATGGTAACTGTTTGGTGGTCTCAGCGTGGTGTTATTCACTATAGCTTTCTCCGATCTGGTCAAGCAATAACGGCAGATGTCTACTGCGCCGAACTCCGAACAATGATAGCGAAACTAGCAGTGAAACAGCCCCGACTTATGAATCGATCTTCACCATTATTGCTCCATGATAACGCGAGACCTCATACAGCACGAGAAACCGTTTTAACTCTACAGGAACTGCAATTAGAAACCATTCGTCACCTTCCGTATTCGCCAGACCTTGCTCCAACGGACTACCATTTTTTTCGTGATTTGGACAATTTTCTGCATGATAAAAAGTTTTCTTCTCAGGAGGCAGTGCAAAATGCTTTCACACAGTTTGTCGAATCTAGATCACCAGAGTTCTATCGCAAAGGCATAAATGAGCTTCCTATTAGATGGCAGCAATGTATAGATAATAATGGTAATTATTTTGATTAAATAAATATGTTAAATTAAAAAAAAAAAGAATTTTTATTTTTCAGTACAAATCGGCAATTTCATACTTTAACCCCTAATATTATACAAGCAGAATAAAAATAATAAATGGAACTCACATCGTTTCCTGATTTGATTGTATCTTCGTTTCATTATAATCACATGCGGTTGCACTTCACCATTTCACAGTTTTTGCAGAATGTCTTTCTTTGAGATTTGACGCAAGCCCCCCAAATAAAGTCCATTAATATATTTTTTTACTAAACATGCACTGACTAAATATTCATGTCCGTTTAAATAAAAGCATACACTTGGTCACTTGTCATACGATCACTTCAGTAGTCAATTTGAAATTAGTCTTGGTTCTGGGAGAGCCTGGCGGGACTCACATCGAGCAGACAGAAGGTGGCCCGGCAGACGGGACACGTGCAGCGGCCCGAGAGCCACTCGGAAGGCGGCCCGCGGGCCCTTGCGGCCCACCAGCGAGCTATGCATGTGCAGCACCAGAGGGCCCTGTTTTCATACAATCACCGTTACCTATAGTCCGCCATATTGGCTTTGTCAATGTCTGGTGTGACAGTAGCGTGGAGGGTAGATGTAAAGGAGGACCGACTCTGTACATGAAAAAGTGTCCACGCTAAATCAGGCGGCGCTGTAGTAGCATTGGGGCGTGGCGCTCTAGTAGCATATTATCAGATAAATAACTAAAGCATACATTCTGTTCTGATGTAACTTTTTTGCTATTTTAGAACAGAATCTATGCTTTAGTTATTTATCTGAGCATTTTATTTACGGTGGTTTCATGAACTACGAAACCAACCAATCATATCAAACACCAATGCTACACTAGCGCCATTCTGGTCAATTTATGAATGCCTATTTAATTCTTTTAGCTTGCCACTTTTTTAGTTTAAGAACCATATAAGTTAGTCCTCCTTTTCTATATTCTCCATGGGCAGTAGGAATACCTGCAGTTGCACGTCTGGCAAATCAGACGTCCCGAGTAGCCCGGAGGCGGTGGTGGACAACGTTTAGCCAGTTTCACGTCTGCCTGTGCTTGCATACATCCAATGCATTGCTCCAGGGGCTAAAACAACATAGTAATCTCAAATACACAAGCAATAGTATATAAAGATAAACATATAAAATATATAAAACTAAAAGATAAACACATAAAATCGTCGAGTAAGAATAATAATTTACTACCTGACTACCTGTACCATCTCAGAGAATCTATATTTATGTTGTGTTAACTTAATAGCTCAACTAAATTCAGTTTTTATTTTATTTTATGAAGTAATGAATAAATAATTTTAAATAAGAAGATAAAAATCATTATCTTTCTTTAGCAAAAAGGATAAAAAAATCCAAAAATAACGGAACTATGGAAGGTCACAGGAAGCAATTGGAAGCAGACGGGCAGTTATCACTTAAAAATACATTCATAAACCATTTTTATTATTTAAATATTATTTTGTTATTTTACACAAGTTAGTCTCCAGCTAATAGTATTCTAGTACTGTAGGAACCACATGATAAGCTTCAATTGAAAAAATTTCTTTGACCTCATCAGGAATCCAAGAAATGAAAGAATGAATAAAGGAAATGAACCCAAGAGCTTTGACACCTTAACCACCACACAATGAGCTCAGTCTTTCTGGATGAAAGACACCCTATGTCCATTTCTGTAACCCTGACAGAAAATTTTCTGTATGCAAAATTTCATAATGATCTGTTGAGTAATTAACAACAAAGATGACATATTAGTTAGAATAGTGAAAAAAAAAAAATCATACCTCCTCAACATAGTATGTAGGGTTCTGGTCCACACAATGCTTGAACACAGTGATGAACCTCTCAATCATGGAGGGCAACAGCGATATGTGTTCAGGAACTCGGACTGGCCGCATCAAACGCGTCTGCAGATCTCGCAGAAGGGGTGTGGAGATGCGAAATTTAAAACCCTTTATATCATCTCGTATCGGTATCACATCTATGTTTAGATACTGAACTTCTTCTTCCCCGGCAAGTTGGAATGTAGGGAGATCACACTAAAACACAAAAAAAAACAAGACATGGTTCACAATCAATAGTCTAGTCTTGCAAAAACTCAAGGAGGGCTAGACCGTTTTTAATTCAGTTTTCACTTATGGAAAGGGGATAATGTGGGCAAAATACATACGGTTGTTGCCACCAATGTGCAGTCGGTTTGTCTAATAGTCTGGACATTGTACTGAGTCACTTTGATGATCCAGCTCTCCGTTGCTATGAGCTTGCTTGTTGTGCTCAAGGACACACACACCTTGTCCACACTGTAATATCATTTTGTATTATAAAGAATAATGCAAATAAAGGTAAAAAATAACACAATGAGCAGGTTTCTTAACAAACCAAGGAAGGTCTAAAGCTAATCACAAAACACTGTAACAACCACTTCTTCGACGTGGAATTACATGGAACTTATGCTCGTAGAATAGAATTTTTGTCATTTTTCCCTGGTCATACAAGTCTATCCCAGATAGGAATACAGATGTTCTTAGTTTATGAATAATTAGTTACCAAGAAGAATATTGCTGCTGAATAGATGACAGAAGGATATTTTTTTTCAATTATTAACATAACAATCATTAGGTTAATTAGGAAAATTATAAATAAATTGCGGATAAAAAAATGCGCTTTTCTTACCTGTTGAATTCATGATTAAGACTAGCTGCAATTACTCTCCAATCGAGTCCCTCTGTGACATAGGGAAGGAAGGCTTGAACGAATGGGTGCTTTTTCTGGTCACTTTCCCACCATGTAATTATTTTGTAGAGCATCAACAAAGGTATCATGGCAGCAGCAGCCGAAGCGGATGCTAAAAACGGCCAGCGAATTCCACCACACCACAAATAGAAAAAATAAGTAAGGGGTAGCATGGAATGGATAAATTTAGTAATGACGATTCTATACAAGTGATACCCGACGAAGTTTCTGTTTTCGCTCCCAAGAAAACTATCGAATATTTGAGGAATAGTGAAACCAGCAGCTAAGAGTTCAGTGGGCGGATATACAAGGCACAAAGTAAATAGAATGAAGAATAAAGTCAATATGTAAAAATCCATTTTGGTAATTTGCAGAATATTTCTTCTCTCTTCTTTCGGGCTAACAATCTATAATATGTACGTGACCAACTAAAAATCTTTACTGAGGAAAGTAAAATTAATAAATCGAGCGAACAGACAGATGGTTCTAAATATACAGATAGTAGGTACTAATGTCCGTAAAATGAGGTAGTAAATAAAATACACCGCTATTAACCACGAGAAAAAGAAAACACTTGCTCAGCTTCCTCTAATATTATTTCCCAATTATTTCACTAACAAAACAAAACATCCGGTCTAATTTCGCCACGGTCCACAGACTATACATTGATGCTAGCGCATGTCTACCCGAGTATTAATCACTACGTTTTAGCAAATACGTTTTAGTCTGCCCAAAGAGTATTATAATATGGTCTGCCCCACAAACTAAATAGTAGATACTAACGTATGTCTGCCCTATAGCCCTACCACCACAAACACTATACAATACTCGGACCAATTACCATTATATGATAATTGGTCCGAGATACAATACGTTAGTATCTACTATTTAGTTTGTGACTATACAATATGTATTAGCGGTCTACCATAGTATTCTGTGGTCTAAACTAAAATTGTCTGTAACAATAAAATCAAACTATAAAATGGTTGATTGATTGAAGAAAATTGAAATAAGTAAGACTCTTTTTAATTTCTTGACTATTTTGCCAAGCTAGCTTTCACAGCGCGCACTGTTAATGTCTTTGTCTGGCGGGCACTAGCCACAGAAAACTATATACTCACAGAATGCTATAGTCGCCTTATTTTCTTTTCTATGAATGACACGTAACATTTAAATGACATTGACGTTTGCGGATGTGGTGGTACACTGCATTTTGCATTATGTGTTTGTTGCACTTGATTTATTAATATATTAACTTAATTTTCCATAAAAAGTAGGTAAATTGTAATAATTTTGAGTAAAATAAATAAATTGAGGATAAAAAGAGAACCATCTGTTAATTTTCCTTATTGCTGAAACACAGGTAAATGTAAAGAAATTAATACATTATATTGGCATTTGTACATAACATTTTATCATATTTACTAAAAGTTAAATTTGTGAGCATAACTCCCTTGATAAGTGGGGCATAGTATTTAAATTTACATATTATAAGGCAAATATAATATAAAATAAACAAAATTAATATAAAAAAAATAGAAAACTTTTTTTACTGAAAATGGCTTTAATTGCTCATAAACAAGTTATCAATTCTCGTCAATACACAGACCTTTTAAAAAAGCGAATATTTAAAATTCCTCTGCCACTAGTACGAACAGAATTTGCGAAACGTTTTAATCCGTATGTACAATTAAGCATTTACAACAAAATTACTAAACATTGTGACTTTAAGCAATATACCATACGTGAAGTTAAGGTTAAGATTGAAAAATGGTTGTCCAGTCTTAAATACGACTATGTTGAAAAACTATTTAAATCAATTTAAAAACGTAATACCTACCACATATTTCGATAGCCTCAATTTTTAAATTTATTGTGTCTTTTACTTTTATATGTAACTACTTATTATTAGGTAATTTAGTGTATTTAGTCATTTATAATTTGTTATTATTTGTATTTTTAATTATTATAATTAATATTTTTATTTTTTGATATTTATTTTAAATATCAAAAAATATATTACATTTATGAAGCACATGATACAGGCCTGCATGCCTAGTGTGTGTCTTCATAGTTAACTATATGAATTATGTTCCTGTAAATAACTAAATAAATAAAATAATAATAATACCGTGTTACAATATTGATTGAATTTATCATGATACTGAGCTATTAATCAAATACAACTTTTTAAAATGTGCTACAGTTGATAATTTTTCTTTTATTTTAGATGACATTACACATAGTCCTATAAAGTCTATACATTGTACTTGTACTTGTTGATATAACCTAATAAACGCATAGCTAGTTATAATAATTTCATTTAATAATATTGAAATTTTTGAATAAAACACTTCTCTGCACCGGCAATGCCCGAGAGGACAGTAATAGAAATTGGACATTTTTGAAGAGACATCAGTTAAATTACTGAGCCACTACTAAATAGATCAATAGACAGGACAGGACAACCCCTTTTTTACATTACAAAGTAGACCTCTAAGCCCATCACTATTGTTGCTATCATGATTGAGATTTTTTTTTACAGAAATATGGCGGGTGTGGAGCAGCCGTGTTATACCTTAATTAATTTTCCAACAGATTCAGAACCACACAATGAAATGCAACTTAAGATTGACCTTGGTAAGTAATTTCCTATACAAATTATTAAACTCATAAATATGTCTATAAAATACAGAATTTATCTTAAGTATAAAAATTCATGTTTTCTTATGTTATAAAAAAATAAATGTGTATTTTAATTCATATTTTTACTATAAAATCTTTTAATGTCATATTAAAACAGTAGTGACTAGTGACCATTCAGTTCATGTGAATAAAAGATCTGAAAATTCCTTTTATAGTATTAGGTAGCTTATTGTAAGCTTTAATTACCTACCTATAATAATATTTTTGTTATATTGAACTAATCTACACTTTGATTTTTGTAATAAATTTATCTGCCTAGCTACTTTGAATTCCATTTTGATGTTTTTGACAAAAAACATTTTTTTTGACAAAGAACAGCAAATTTTGGATATTTTCAAACAAATTTACCTGTCTTATTGTGTACAATAAGACAGGTAAGGAAAACATATAAACATCATGACCTAAAAATTTCAAGAGCATTTTCTGTTTTCAGAAAAAGGTGACACCAAGAAGAAAATCGAGGCTCTCAAAAAGACCATAGGCATAATTCTGTCTGGTGAGAAAATACCAGGTCTTTTGATGATCATCATCAGGTTCGTCCTGCCCCTCCAAGACCACACCATCAAGAAACTGCTCCTCATATTTTGGGAGATAGTGCCAAAGACAACGCCAGATGGCAAACTGATGCAAGAAATGATTCTTGTTTGTGATGCTTACAGAAAGGTTAATTATTATTATTTTTCCCTCTATTTTAATATTATTTTAATTTAATTTCTTTTATGCAAAGAATATTTATTACTAAGTATGTACCCAATATATTTCATGGTCTTACTTGCTTGCTTGATAGCAGATTGTTAGTCAATTGCTATTTATAATTTCTCTATTGGATTATATCCGTACTACAATATCATAAATGTGAAAGTAACGCTGTCCGTCTGTTTGTCTGCCTTTTTCATGCCTTAGTTCATAAAATGCCAACTTTAAAATACTGCCTTGGTTGGATTCTCTTTTTCTTTGATTCACTTTTCCATTCATCTCTTCATTGGGTAGTTCATGGAAAGTGTCTTATGGGTAGTAGAAGATAAATGTTGCTACTTGTCAATCATAATTTTGTGTAGGATCTTCAACATCCGAATGAGTTCATCCGGGGGTCGACGTTGCGGTTCCTGTGTAAACTGAAGGAGCCGGAACTGCTGGAGCCGCTGATGCCGGCCATCCGCAGCTGTCTCGAGCACAGGCATTCATACGTGCGAAGGAACGCAGTTCTAGCTATATTCACTATTTACAGGTAGTTAAGATGCTTAGTGTACGGGCTTAAAGCATGCACACAGTTGCGCGGGAGCAGGCCGCGCGCATCGATCAATAAACAAAGCATTCAGTCCGCTTCGGTCTGCGCTCCATAGTACATGCGACCAAACGTGTACTCATTAACATTGTATCATTGTTTCGTAATTATCAATAATATAGCATTTTCAAAGTTTATCAATTGCATTATTTCTATCAAATATCATTAACATTATTTATCAATATATGTATGGGACACCGTACACTTATTATTATCTAGATGCTGGCCAAGAGCAACTCCATTTTTAATAAAAAAAGGTAAGATCTTTGAAGTGAAACATTTTTAGGCAGGCTGGAACAGTCTGTAAGGAGAATTTGGTAGAAGAGTAAAACAGTAAATTCGACACTGTCACACTGTCACGGTAGTTTTGCATACAAAATATACAAACACAAGCAACACGATATGTTCATTTTATCATCATCATTATCATGATTTTTGCCTATTACTTCCTTACAACTTATACAAGTCTCGGCCGAAGTAGCAATTAACGGCCTAATTCGGCCGACAATCGCTCTATTTTCGGCCTCGGTAGTAATGTAAAGTGAACTGACAGAAACTTCGAGTTCCTGATCCCCGACGCGCCCGAGCTGGTGGCGAACTTCCTGGAGACGGAGCAGGACATGTCGTGCAAGAGGAACGCGTTCCTGATGTTGTTGCACGCGGACCAGGAACGCGCGCTGTCGTACTTGGCGGCGCGACTGGACAGCGTGCAGGGCTTCGGGGACATCCTGCAACTGGTGATCGTGGAGCTGGTGTACAAGGTGTGCCACGTGAACCCGGCGGAGCGCGCGCGGTTCATCCGCACCGTGTACGGGCTGCTGAACGCCGGCAGCGCCGCCGTGCGCTACGAGGCGGCCGGCACGCTCGTCACGCTGTCGCAGGCGCCGGCTGCCGTGCGCGCCGCCGCCGCCTGCTACATCGACCTCATCGTCAAGGAGAGCGACAACAACGTCAAGCTCATCGTGCTGGGCCGGCTGGGCGCGCTGCGCGAGGAGGGCGGCGAGGCGGCCGCGCGCGCGCTGCCCGAGCTCGCCATGGACGTGCTGCGCGTGCTCCACTCTTCTGACCTGGACGTGCGCAAGCAAACCCTGGAGCTGGCGCTGCAGCTGGCCACGCCGCGCCATGCCGAGGAGCTGGTGGGCGTGCTGCGCAAGGAGGCGGCGCGCGCGCACGCCGCCGACCACGACGACGCCGCACGCTACCGCCAGCTGCTCGTTCGCGCGCTGCATCGAGCCGCTCTCAAGTTCCCGGAGGTGGGCGGCAGCGTGGCCCCCGCGCTGCTGGATCTGGTGGGCGAGGGCAGCGAACCGGCGGCCGCAGACGTCATGCTCTTTGTGCGCGAGGCCCTGCACGTCTTCCCTGAACTCAGGCCGCAAGTCTATCAGGTACCAAACTCTTACCGACATCCACTCTTGCACTCTTTGTGTACTCTTTGCATTAAAAAATTAATTGGCCTGGTCGACAGAAACTGTTGGAGTGTGTGAGCGGTATCCGCGTGGGAAAAGTAGCCCGCGCGGCGCTGTGGCTGGTGGCGGAGTTCGCCGAGACGCCGTTGCAGGCCCAGTCCGCGTTAACCATCCTGGCGGCCGCTGCGCCGTCGATGGACGCCGGCGAGCAGGCCGACGACGAGGCCCAGCCGCCAGCGGCCGCGGCCAAGCCGGAGCCGGCCCGCCAGCTCGTCACCAGTGACGGCACCTACGCCTCGCAGTCGGCTTTCAACCTTCCGCAACGCGAGACGAAAGGCGCCGGTGCCACTGAGACACAAGGTCTTTCTTTTTTTCTCCTTATAACCTACAATTCCGTCATGCACGCGCTCGCTTCGTTTGCATTTTAGTGGCGTATCATGGCGGTGATCATATCTTTGAAACTAAGTACCAAACTGATTTTGATGAAATCTTTACTGTTGTCTAAGTTGAAGCAATTATAAGAAAAGAAATGTAAGAAGAGTTTTTGTAGTCTGATTCAATTAGTTTCCTCTGTATAAAATTGCTGTTTTCTATAGATAAAAGTTGAATTGTGAATTGAGCTTGTTGCAAATTCAACGATTCATTAAAGTTTACAACAGGTGTAAAGCGATACGCTGGAAATCGATACTTAAAGCTACATACTTACCCCTGATCTGCCTTTAGTCGAAGTCTAAGGCGGTAGGGATACAGATTGAGTCGGGACTAAGGAAATAAGGAAATACCGTCACAACAGCTGGCACCGTTGGTACTTCCAATCGCCAGCCCGAAGCAAACTCTAACCAAACAACCACAGTTGTCAGTTTCAAGGGCAAAAGGCAGACACAAACAAAACTAATACACAACAAAAGGCTTCTCTCCGAGCTCAAATTTATATACAAACTTTTACTGCCGCTACCAATTTTTCTATATCAAATTGGTCCGCGCCCGTACACGAATTCAAATTAGTTTACAACTGTCAAGTGGGGCGGCAGCCGCCATAGGATATTTGACTGATTGACTGACGCCCGCCACAGGACCAAACAGAGCTAAAAAGATGTAGTTACTCCCTTACTCATAGAACGAAACACAAGAACTCGTTTACTGTTATTATTCTGCTCTCTTTATATAAACGTGGAAATGAGAATATGTAGTGCGTATTGCAGGACTGCGCGCGGCCCTCCGCGACGGCGAGAGTTTCACGGTGGCGTGCGCGTGTTCGGCGCTGTGCAAGTTGGCGCTGAAGCTGACGCGGCCTGAGTCGGTGCGCGCGCTGCACGCGGCGGCCGCGTTGCTGGCGCACCACACGCGGCGCGGCGCGCTCACGGCCGACGATGCGGAGCACGCGGCGCAGTGGCTGCGCGCGGCCGCCGCGGCCTCCACGCCGGAGCCGCTGAGGGCCGCGCTGTTGAGCGCGCCGCGCGACGCCCTCGCCGCGCTGTTGCAGGAGCGCCGCGAGACGGACAGCGATGCGAAGCAGAGCGACGCCAAGACGCAACACGTCGTCGACGTGCATGAGGGCATCGTCTTCGCAGCGCTGGCAGGTCTCTCTTCCTATTTATTCATTAGCTAAATGTAGCTAAAGCAGTCACTTCGTATCACGTATTACGCGACGCCCCCCTATATTACTATAAATAATATGGGTGATCTTGGTCGTAGACCATAATTATTATGGTCTTAACGCGCTATCGTTTCGTTCCACAACACGAACTACACTTTTTATACAAGATTTCTATTTTTTTTCCCTTTAAACCATTTGGTGTTGCTTGTGTTTTATTTTTGTATATAAAACCAACATGACGGTGTCGGCGGTGTCGAATTTACTGTTTTACCACTGCAAACTGCCTAAGCCCAACTTCGATCAATATTTCTCTGCATAAATATAAATTTGATTCTCAATGGTTGGCAGGCCCTAACGCTGCCGGCGCAAACCATGACATCTTCGAGATGTCGCTGTCGAAGGCGGTGGAGGGACGCGGCACCGGTGTCGCCGGTGGGGAGACCCGCAACCGCTTGTCCAAGGTAAGTTCCTGTTTTTTTTCCTTCGTTGTATCTATTTTGTTGAAACGATTCTTCTTTCTTACTATTGAATGTGAATCTTGGGAAAGGACATTGGCTACATTGACATGGAAAGGACAAGGGGTCTACTGGTATTTTGGCGAGTCAGCCTATAATTGAAAGCAGCAAGTGGTGATTAGAGTCGTATGTATTCGAAGGTGACGCAGCTGACGGGCTTCTCGGACCCTGTGTACGCGGAGGCGCTGGTGGGCGTGAACCAGTACGACATCGTGCTGGACGTGCTGCTGGTGAACCAGACGGACGATACGCTGCAGAACTGCACCGTGGAGCTGGCCACGCTGGGCGACCTGCGGCTCGTGGAGCGGCCGGCGGCCGTGGTGCTGGCACCGCGCGACTTCGCCACCATCAAGGCGCACGTGAAGGTGGCGTCCACCGAGAACGGCATCATCTTCGGCAACGTGGTGTACGAAGTGGCGGGCGCGTCCATGGACCGCGGCGTGGTGGTGCTGAACGACATCCACGTGGACATCGTGGACTACATCCAGCCGGCGGCGTGCGGCGACGCCGAGTTCCGCCAGATGTGGGCCGAGTTCGAGTGGGAGAACAAGGTGTCCGTGGTGACGAGCGCGACGGACCTGCGCACGTACCTGGCGCACTTGCTGGCGTCTACCAACATGCGCTGTCTGACGCCCGACAAGGCGCTGTCGGGCCAGTGCGGCTTCATGGCCGCCAATCTGTACGCGCGCTCCATCTTCGGCGAGGACGCGCTCGCCAACCTCAGCATCGAGAAGCCGCTGCACAAGCCCGACGCCTGCGTCGTCGGCCACGTGCGCATCCGCGCCAAGAGCCAGGGCATGGCGTTGAGCCTCGGCGACAAGATCAACCTGATGCACAAGACGCCCCCGAAGCCTGCGCAGGCGCAAGACTCCGAGGCCGCCATCGCTGCCGCCTAGCAATAGTAATACTAACACATATATTACATGAAATATTATATTATTATTGATAAATTATTTCTATCTTTCGTTTTGGTCTTATTACTTTCAAAAGTCTACCATTAATCAACCAACAGCCTAAGCGGTAAACTGGAATAGTTTTCAAGGTTGTCTTAAGAATAGGAGTCCGTCTACCGCAATTTCAACCTACAATAATATTATATCGACAGTAAAAATAAGTAAACAATAAATGTGCAATAGTCCAAAGAATACAGAAATTTGAATGAACAAATTTAGTCCTTGTAGTTTTGGCATATCTTGGTTTCTACTTTCCCTTTTCCTGGATTGACAAGGAATATTTGCTGGTGGTGATAGAGCCATTAGAAGAACTACTAAATCCACATCTTCCCAACAACAGCATCTTGCACAACTTAACTCTCTGTTAACTTACACAGATTCTTAAAGTATTAATCGTAGAGTAAAAATGAATATATCCAAATTTGTAGAAAATGTTATGTAGAAACGTCTGTCAGAAGTAAAAACCTAAAAAAGTTACCTTCATCCCCCTACACCCTCAACACAGCCCCCCACCCATGAGGACTTTTAGTATGTTCATCTGGATACCGTAAGGTATAAATGTACATACCAATTTTGAAAACTAAACGAATTATTTCACCTCATTTTATTAATTTGACTGGGCTAATTGATTGAATGATTTGAAATTAAGTTATTGACAAACATCGCTTGGTAATTTATAGTATTACCTACATTATAAAATAATTATTTTATGGAGTCTGGAATCAAGGACAGCGAGTAATAAATTTGCCAAATTCTTATGAAAGCCACATTTATTACTGAACAACCTTTTGGGAGCCATGGCACAATAGTATTAATTAATATGAGGAAAAAGGGAGCGGAGGAAAATAAAAAAAAAAACGCTTGGAACTTATGAAATAAATTAGTTTATTGGCGTCGTCCCAGATGACGTGGACGATGTGTGTTTTTGTGCTCTTGTTTCGTAACGGTACAACAGTATTTAAAAGTATAAATAATAAAAATAATTTATAATAAGTTAAATGGACTTCCGCGCTTGCGCCTCGCAACCCTCGTCACATCTCTCTGGAACAAACAAAATTCGATTATCTATAGTTACTTATTAGACGAGTAGTTCTTGCATATTATATACATGTTTCCCATATTATATCGGAAACTGCTAATAATTTGGATGAAATTTTATATTGAACCATTTATTAAAGCGTCAATTAGTAATTTTTTGTGGTACATATTTGTATTGTCGATGGATTATAACAGAGTAAATAGTACTTAACCAGTAATAAGTACTATTTACTCTATGATATAATCAATTGTTTCCTCAAAAAATTGCGAAATGGCGCTATATAAATGGTCAACTTAGTATCAGTAATGAGCTTGGTATGGTATCCCTCATAAACGTACGAAAACTATGGAGTGGAGGGTAGAGGTAAGGAGGACCAACTTACATGGGTGTTAAAATGAAAAAGTGGCAAGCTAAAAGCATTAAATTGTGGTTCATAAATTGACCACAATGGCGCTAGTGTAGCATTGGTGTTGGATATGATTGGTTGGCGCGTAGTGCGTCAAATAATGCTACTACAGCGCCGCCTAATTGAGCGTATTTGACAGACACTTTCTCATGTATAGAGTTGGGCCTCCTTACCTCTATTCTCCATGACTAAAACACAACGGGCTGTTATTTCACGATAGACTTTTTGTAATACCAGCTATACAGTTATGGTCTAAAAACAGAATATGGCAAAGCCTATCGGACGATGGACTTATGGCTGGCATAATGTTTATCTGTTGAGGAACTTACTTATTCCTCTTCTTCTTCCTCTTCCTCCTCTTCTTCCTCCTCCTCTTCCTCCTCCTCCTCCTCTTCCTCTACGATCTCCTCCTCCTCCTCCTCGGGCTCGGGCTCGTACACGGGCTCATCTTCCTCTTCCTCGCGGGCCTTAACATCTTCCTCGCCCTCGGGGGATTCAGGATCGCCCTGCTTCTTGCCGGGCCGTTCTCCGAACCATTTAGGCAGTCTCGCTACAAAACCATTTCCATTTAAATTCCACCATTAAGCAAAATAACTAACTAAACTAAGGTTGTCCAGTTTATAATATATAATAAAAAAATGTTAAACAATGTGAAACCTATAACAGTCGTTCGAGATAGAGCTAGAAATATTCGGCAAGTAATGAGTCAATTTGTGTTCACGAATAAAGCTTACGCTTTTCTCTTATTATTACATATTTATGTAGGTATTATCTTGTATTAATTATGTACCTACAATAAAATTTTAATACAAGAAGATAAATGTACAGTGTTATAAAATTAAAAATGTATATGTTGAAATTCAAAAGTAACATGCTAAAATAAATGCAGAAAATTCGCTTTTTTCGGGTAGTCATGCTAAAACTTCGTTCAATGTTTGATGCGCATATATCAACACATAAAGTACATTTACCACAATTACTCAAAATCGTCAAAATTTGGTTGTTCTATAAAAATTTTGAACAAATAAACAATTAAATAAGATTAAGTAAATTAAATTTTAAATACTATCAAAAGTTTAAGTATAAAAAATACATTCTTAACGTAATCCATGCCATCACTTTTATTTATTTATAATAAGGATAGCCAACGTAATAGTAGCCACTTTCTATTAATTATAATTTTTTCATTTATAAAAAAATGATTTTTTTAGGCTTCTTTAGATTCAATACCCAAAATATTGATAGCAATTAGGTACAATCTTAAAAAATATATTTTGTGGTAAATCCATGACTTACTTTTTTGCCTGCCACCGAACTGCTCGGCTCTCTCAGACCACACCTTCTCGAGGAAGTCCTTGTTCAGTTTCTCTAGGTCCTAGACGGTTAACACAAGGGTTCAATGCCATCACACGGAATCTACACAACTGACTTCCACGTGGCAACAAGTTATTGACAATCACGCTGCCAAATCGTCTAGTGCCCAATCGATGACAAGTCTAAATGTAAAACTGATAATGGCACTGGTCCAAAACACATAAGTCTAATTAGGCACACGTCGATTGGGCAATGTCTCCAAATACATAATATGTGGTGAACATTTAGGACATGGGGACATGCCGAGGTGACATGCTGTCGACAGGACCTCGGGGGCATTCCGATGCACAAGACACAAATCTCTGTGTACATTCGCCCCTTACTTTTCTTGCGGGTCATGAACTGTTCCATCCTGTCATTCCAAATTTTATCCATCATTTCAGCTACTTCTGTATCGTAACCCTGCGTTTAAAATCAGTACATTGCATTGTTTGCTATTGTACTCGTGTTTAGTGTTCACTTGTATACAGGGGGTTCATTAGTTA
This sequence comes from Synanthedon andrenaeformis, assembly GCA_936446665.2. Lineage (NCBI taxonomy): Eukaryota > Metazoa > Arthropoda > Insecta > Lepidoptera > Sesiidae > Synanthedon > Synanthedon andrenaeformis. The sequence goes on along the minus strand of OW387781.2, from coordinate 630,845 downwards.
TGTTGCTGTTAAGAATAATTTTAAATGTCGCTAAACCAGCAGCATTATTATTTATAACCAGCAGCAGAGTTAACATTCAAAAATAAACTAATATTTTTTGGAGTTCCCTTAACAATTGTCTAACCCTTTAATTATTAACACTCCTACTTAGGTGAAAAAGGTTCAGCAGTTTTTGATGGTACTATAATTTATTTATTCAAAGCAAACCTAACAGAATTTAAATCAGATATGTGTAATATTTGATATATTGTGAAAAAAAAAAATTGAATTTTGAAATAGAGAATTATAAGAATTTATTGTAGGTATTCATTTGATTTAGTTATCATATACTCACGCCCTCGAAGAGTTTCTTCTTGTCGTCATAGGACCGTGTGTCGACGCGTCGCTCGTATTTGGACGCTACTTGGATTTTAGGCTGAAATTATAATATCAGTTATTACAAATAAATAATTGGATAATGGATGCATGGATTCTAAATGGTAAACCGTGTGTGGGTGACGTACCGGGTGCTTGCCTGTAAGTGCCTCGGGGTCGAGACCCTTCTTGAGAGCCTTGTGTCTCAGCTGTTGTTTCTGTCTTTCTTTAAGCTCTTTTAACTGTAGAAAAAAGTTTATTTTAATCAATAAATCAACGTTCTAACACCTATTGTGTAGCGAAATCAAAAATTCTCTTCACTTACGTCGTAGTCCTGCCTCTTTTGCCTTTCTTCCAAGTCATATTTCTCAGTTTCGAGCTTAACGATGCAGTCCCAGAGCTCTTGAGCTTTCTGTCGGAGTTTGTCCACAGAAAGGTTCTCAATATTCAATGGCTTGATACGGATGGACAGGGAGATCTTCTTCTCTTCCTCGAGCTGTTCCTTGGTCTTATTGCGTTCAAGTTGAGCGTTGCTCAGGCCAAACTGTTAAAAATATATTAATTAATTGGTCTAATAAGCACTGTCTGCTTGGAATCCCACAGCCATAGACTTCCCTTGTGTTAAGGGGTACCTGAGGTCATTTCCCTATCCTCACCGCTCTATCATTATCTTCTCTCTACTAGGTCATCTACGGCATATACATTTTCGGGATATTTTGGATCTCCGGGAAAATTTTAATTGTTAAAGAGAATTTTAATAATTCTGATACAGCCCCTAACACATACGATGACCACCACACCAGTGTGAACATTATTTATGGTTTCTCAAAGCGTTCTGCGCTTTAAAACTTATATTTTGTACTTACGTTGTCACTCTTCTTTTGGATGGTGAAGTTAGGTCCGGTCTTGCTCGACTCCTTCATCGCCTGGAGCATAGCCTGGCGTTTCTTCTCGGCCTCCTCCAGCCGTTGCCTCTTCTCCTCGATGTCACGTTGTTTCTTCTCTTCGATCTCACGGACCCTTCTCTCTTCCTCCTCCTTCTTCTTCTGGGCGAGGCGTTTCTCTTCCTCGGCGCGGGAGATCTGCAAGAGTATCACTTTAGAAGACACATCTGTTCACTTTTGCTCAACGGTCTTAAGAAATATAACTATAATGTTGCATCACCTTGCGCTTGGCCTGCTTCTCCTTGAGGCGCTTGAGCTCTTCCTCTTCCTTGGACCTTTGTTTGCGCCATTCGTTAATGTATTCCTTCAATTGCTCATCCAAGTCCGACCGCTTCTGGTCTTGACGCTGTAACCAATTGTAAATTTGAAATTGTAATAGAATATTATTTATATTGAGGTATAATTTACATTACACATTATAAAAAATGATGATTTACAAATCACACACCTTGATGAATTCTGGATCTCCCTCACCCCTGAAAAATGACAAATATTCTTTAGAAATCTCTTTTTTATATGGTAAAATGTTACTGTTAATGAAACAGTTATAACGGCGAACAATACATAAGATTAAACATACCACTTCTGTTACGGCGATAACAGTTTTAACAAGGTGTATGTCTGCATTGCGTCACGCACGTGTGCGGCTTCAGTTACATATTGTTAAAACTCATTAATGAGAGTAAAATTAGAACTGTTAACAATTTATTTAACACTTGATAATCATTTGAGGTTATATTTTGGCAATGGATTATTATTTTTTGAATAAATAGGTGTCGATCTGTGTAATTGTATATTTTGTTTGTCATTTCTTAATGTAGGTATTATATAATCGAGATAATAATATATGGGCTGGTTTGTAGTGTGTCATGAGAATAACGATACGAATTACATATATAATTATTGTATAGGTAATCATGCTTCGGTAATAATTAACATGCAACGATTCTTTATAGCGTGGCAACGGGTGCGATCAATGTTGACCGACATTTTGAGCGTTGGCCGAACGGCGCGAGCGCAAAGCATTCAAAAATAGAACGCCTGCCGACCGCTAGAAATAGCCGACGGCGGTAACGTGGGTACACTCGAAATCAGAGAAAACTATAACATACCACAACACCCGTTCATACAGATTAATTAAAGAAAAATTAAATTGTGATTTTTTTAAAAACGTTTTTCTAATTACTTTATTTCCGGACCCATTTTTTTTTCTTTTTGAACATTTAACTTTACTTTATTTTTCAGAAAAAAAAATTAAAATAATTTATAAATTAACTTTAAAAAAATCAGAGATTCTACACACACAATAATTTCAATGTAATCTGCACTAATAATGCAGTCAGAGCCTATTTTTAGGTTTAGAATTTTTATAATTATCATAATCTGTATCGACTACTAAGAACGGGTGGTTAATAAGAATAACTTTCTTTGCTTTCGACTGTACACGCTTCCCGAACAAGCGGTACTATATGTAGATATTTAGGGAGCGGCGGAAAATTGCGCGCGCGCCGTACAAGTTAATGAGAGAGTAACAGTTAGTGACACCACAGATAGCGGTGCAACTTACGCGATCGATGGTCTACTCCTAGAAACAGAAAACAACAATCAGCCTCCACTTCACTCCACAATATTCTACATCTCATTAAATCAACTTAAAGAGGAATTACTATGAAGCAGTGAGATAAGTATTAAATTCGCGTACGTTCACAAACAGCACAGCAATTCGGGCCGATATTTTTACCAAGTTGACAACCATCTTTACAATAATTTGCCTACATTACATAGAAGTCATTAATAAGAAAGTTAATTTAAATTCCAATAGCTTTTGCATTCCAAAGTTGTCACCACAATTTTGACTAGAAAGCGAAGCACAATTTCAATTTGTAATGAACTGATTTCACTTACTCTGGTTTCGGGGCAGGTCTTCATGTAAAACGGCAGCAGCGACGTAAAGAAAAAAAAATCATGATTAGAAAAATCGAAGAAATATGTTTCAATATTAAAGAATTCAATAAAAGCATGAAGCGTTAAAAGTAGTTTAAATTGCGGACAAAATCACTCATAGAACATATTTGAGCGTAAACTTACGCTTATCGAGTTAGTTGAAATGGTAATCGAGGTTTGTTACGTTAGAGATTTCAGTGTTAATAGGCGCGGTTGTGCTCTAGGACAGCTCCTAACAGTGATGGTATTCTGAAAGCAACAGAAGCGAATATAAGCACTAAGTTAAAAGCGTTACGTGCAGCACTAGACTTAGCCTAAATTAGCGAAGGGAGCGTAAGTGCCGGACCGACTGAAAGGGCACGCAACTTACTTCCTGCAACAAGAGAAAATAAGGTTTGGTGAGGGCGTGCAATAAGCCCAAAAGTGTTGGCAAATCGAAGTTTCTACGGTTGAAAACTTAAACCATGCCTCAATTCAACCACACGTTGTACAAAGTAAAATCGAATGTCACTCTACTAATACTGATATATGATAGACTCGCCAAGGCAAAGAGACCAGGCCCAGAGAAGCTGAAATTGTCAAAATCCAAACAAAGTCTAAAATCTAATAAGAACTCTTTAAGTATACTCGGAGATCAATTTGAGTCGATTGAGCTGAATCAATACTTACGTCTCCACGACTTCTTCTACTTCCTCCTCCTCGGAGCCACTGTGAATGAGATGGTTACATATAGGTATACACAATCAAGATACGATACACTATTATTCAGGGACACACAACATGAAGGATCTACAAATGGATCGTTTCTGTTAGCACTTGCGGGTATAACGAGTAAACAAATATCTTTATTATGACACATTATGCAAGGGTTACGATTACTACGAGGGAGGCTCTTGAACTTGTTGAAAGTGTGCCAGTATTTCTGGTGTATAGTATAGGCATTTAATTATGTATTCATCAGTGTTACCTCTCGCCAAATATTGAAGAAATATAAATTGTATTTGATTTAATACTTACGAATATTCTTCCTCGTCAGACATGGTGTTGTTTTATTATTCTGAAAGAAGAATTAGACAGTTAATTTGTTTTTGTTTTCATTGTCTTCTTCTATTATTATTTTGGCATATCATGTTGGTTTATCATTGTAGGAAGAATGAATTGTTTGTCTTGTTCGCATTTAATTAATCAAGTTCGATATTATTAACGAATGTGTCGAACGATGTGCCAAATGCGTATACCTATACATTTATCGGGCGCCAGATGTGAAGGTATTCGCGTGGGTATGTCTAAAACTTGCTCAACGTTCTTATTGTTTATGGAACGTTTTATTTTTAGTGGTTTTATCTTACGTTGCCATTAAGCACACCTACGGACGGTCACGTAGCTGGCACGCGTTCAAATCGAGTGTAAAATTGGATTCCACATCCCGACTAAATGTTGCCCAGGATTTCGTGCCTCGGACGTTACAATTTTTATATTCCCATCGGATCCGCGGAAAATTCTTCTAACATTTGCCCAGAAAACGGTCTACTCTGAGTTTTAATCGAAGTACGTTTCGCGCTGTTTTGAGCCATATTCATTATTGGTACCTGAACTTCGAAGTATGTACACTACTATTCATACTCGTATAATATATCTACTTTATGATAAACTGCTAATTATCAAAAGTATAGAGAACAAAAAACCTACTCAAGCCGACATAATCCATATCTTGGTGTAAATTTAGAACGTTTCCTTTCCGAAGTTATCTTTAAAATTAAAAAAATATTTCAACGACCTTACAAAATCGACTAATGACCATGACCACACGACAATGACATAGGTAATTATCCGGTTAAAAGCAAGGTTTTTAAAAAGAAAATTAAAACACTAATACTTAACTGAATTATAATTAATCAATTAAGAAAATTGTAAAATATGAGGTGATTATTGGTTAATCAATAAATTATTGCTTTTAAATCAAATGATAACTATTATAATTAATTGTTTGGTCGAAATCAGTGCGATTTTGAGATACCTTTGAACGCGTAGTTACTTAACAAACTATCTGACTTAAGCTATGGTGTGTGGCTCCGCGTCTATTAAAATTTAAAGAGTAGTCAAGGTAAATATTCTACCGCTTTGTTTATGGAAAAGTTATCATCATACCAAATTTTATCGAAATCAATTCAGCGGTTTAGCGGTGAGCTGTGAAAACTTAACGTAGTTACTCTCGCAATTAATACGAGTATTTAAAATTTTCGTAAAGAGTGACATGGTTATGTAGTGTGTGTGATTAGAGGTCTCATGGTGCGTGTTTAGGGGGTCGAGTCAGGCCTGGGTTGGAGTGCAGCGCGTTACAGAATCCGTGTAACGTAATCCGACGCACTATACAAGGCGCTGCTATTTCCGCGAGGCGGCGCGGCCCGATTTGGCACACAGCGGCCGCGATATATATAGACCCGGACCCTCCTCGCAGCGTTTCCGTATCCCGAACTTTTTGAGCACTAAGGGTCCCTTCACACAACACTGGCACTCGGTGACACGGCACGGCACTTACGTCGCACGGGTTGAAGACGGTCACTCAGTCACTCGCACTGGTTCGTGGACCGGCAGCACAGCGACGTTGGAATGTGGAGTCCGCGGCGACCGGGGCGGCTCTGACCGAAGGCGGGCGGCGCGAAGCCGAGCCGCGGTACCCCGCCGCCCGCCCTCACGCCGCCCTATATTTAGCACCGGACATTTTTGAAGAAAACGACCCAGCTCCGGTTTCTAAAGGGACCGCCACCTTGCGTTCTCCCGCCGCGGGTGCAACTTGACGTGACATGGCGCCAGAATCACCTCCGACCTGTGGGAACATTTTCTGTTCTCTCTATCTCTTCTGGGAGTTTTTTCCGCATTTACCTACTTAGTTCATTACAGACATCCTTATGCTCTGACTCAGGGGTTCGGTTCTCGACAGAGCCAACTTTATAAATTAACTTTTCAAACATGGAACTTGGTGCAGGGTTTTACCCCCGTTGTCCGTTGTTACAAGCCTATAAGTGCTTACTTTGGTGGGCATACAATTGGTAGATATGTTTACTCTTAGAGATTTATTCATTTTACTCACTAAAATCCCCCCGAAGATAACCGAAGGACGCAGAAGCTAGCCGCTGGACTGATTTTGATGATTTTTTTCTGGTTAGTTAGATTCACAATTGAACCCGATAGATGGCGGTGCTATAGGTGGTGTTATCGTGTTCGGGCGAGACATGGTCTGCTGGGACCGCTATAGTTACATCTATTATTTTAAAATCACCTTTTTTTTTTATAACATAAAGGTGGCAGACAGGCAGGCGGCCCACTTGATGGTAGGTGGTTACCAAGCAACACCAAGGGGAGTGCTAGTGCGCTGCCTACCCTGAAGATATTTGTTAACCCCTCGCTTGAAGAAGCCCATATTGTAGCTAGGTGGAAACACCTCAGAAGGGAGATTGTTCCAAAGTTCGCGCGTCCGCGGAATAAAGTTTCTACCCAACCGGACTGTGCGTAGTGGCACCTTATCCAAGTAATGCGGATGAACTCCACATCTATGACGCGCAGTACGCTATACCTGTTTGTCACTATTGTTCAACTACAGAGATGTCAACTGACGCCTACATATGCTGCACATGTATAGGCTTTTAGGTATCTAAGGGGTTTCCCGCTAAATCTTGCTGCTATTGAAATACTAAATAAAAAGGTTTACAACGAAGAATACTTTCAGTAGAGGCCACAGTGGACCACAAGGTGGACAGACGATCTGACAAGGGCTTCTGATGGACCTTATTGAAAAATTATGGTGGTGGAGGCCTATGTCCAGCAGTGGAAGTCCTATGGATAAGAGGACGAATATGATATGATGATATTTAAAATGACTTAAATGTGAATTTCTTATTATCTTTTTTTTCCTTATATAATTATTTACCAAACAAATAATTTATTTAATTTCTCAAAGGATTTACTTACTAGTCTCATAGGACTGGTTAGAAGAAATTATTTTTTTATATATTTATTTTAAATTCGAGTAAATTATAAGTACCTACTACGTAACTTCAAAGTTAACTATAGTCCAGTCATTGGAGGTAAAACACGGCAATACTATATAATTTTGCCAAACAGAACCGATTTGTATAAAAATTTGGATTTAGGTTTTGCTTACCCTCTACTTCAAAGTTGACCCTGACCTTGTGTTGCTTTTTATTTTTTAAGGATGAAAAATTACCCCTTTCTAAAATAATTAAAAAAATGCAGATTCGAGCGATAATCGATTGAAATCACTCTAGGGTGTAAGAGAGTTTAACTCTGTAATTACCTTATAGAAACCACATAAATAAATGTTTAAAAAATTCTTGATTGTTATTATACTATGAATTTTTCTTTGCCGTTAATATATTTGTAAAATTCAACGAGGGTGAATTTTTAACAGACTTTCAACCTTTACATAAAGTAAGAGCTGTATTTTTTTTCTAATAGGTAGGTACCTCATCTTTGGAACTCTGTCAGCCACTAACGAGTTGTTTTATCTAAATTGTCTTAAGTTACGTACTTTTATACATGGCACACTTTGTTGTCTGTTTCGATTCAACTAACATTTATCTATTTTATAATTCATCTAAATATTACACCTACTCTTGCCAATATATATACTTATACTTAACTATGTATTACTAGAGGGAGGAAGGTACCTCTTTCCACACATCATATTATTATTATCAAACTACTTAACGAAATTTCGGTTACTTATCAGCATCGATGCTTATCTAAGTATCACAAATATCAAAATCATTGGAACACGCGTATCGTTCCTGACCTCGTTTTTTATTAGTTAAATAGTGGGCGTACCGTGTCTATCTACGTCAAAGTTTGCACAAAGATACCTAACTATCTTACAAAAGTATTGCAAAGTTTGCATTCATGTATAGGTAAACATGTTTTTTTAATGAAAATCTGCATTATTAGATTTTAAGAGACAATGTTCTCAGACGATTCTACTGTCGATAGTAGGTAGGTATAGGCCTACAGCCATTTCGTAGTTTCACCTAAAAAGTTTTCTGAGAATTTGGAAAATGGGTGATTTTATAGATTTCAATGTGCTTTCTGAATTTTTACTTTTATCGTATCTTTGTCGCTCGCGCCGATATATTAAAAAAAATGCGCCTAAAAACAGCTTTTTGACAATATCTCCTCTTTCGACTCATTTTAAAATAAAAACGGTTACTTATATACTTAATAAATTAAATTATAGGTAGCACATATGTGAAAATAATAGTTTCAACGAGCGTAGTCTATTCAAACATGCGTAACAACATGAGGTAAGAGTAGGTACCTACTTAAGTGGCGCGTTTTTTAATGAAAATCCTCTACAAAGAAGTGAAGTGATATTAAATGAAGGAAAAAAGATTGGAGGCTTTTCGTTACTAATGTTCAAAGAAAGTTTACCTTTGCTGTCTTAACAATGGTGAACTTTGGAAGGGACAGAGGTCGATGTATCTCGAAAACGATAGGTAAGTATAGTATAAGTAGATAAATAAAATAATATAAAAATAGCCTTTATTGCTGAAGTTAGTTAACAAGAAAAAAGCATAATTTATTATTTATCACCAACAACTCCAACTTGTCTTGAGACATATGCCTCGGGAAATCTTTAGAATCGTGTGGAAAGCTTTTAGGGTAGTTGAAGGCTAAATTAGTTAGGAATGGATATTAGTTTTATAAAAATAAAGTTTTTATGGGGAGAAAATCAGTATACAATTAATTTAATAAAAATTTTAGAATATAACCTAACTTTTTTTACAATACAAATAAATATGTACATACCAGTACAAATAAGTCTTGTAACACATTTTGTAATAAGCGCACAGTCGTTTTGCTACAACCAGTATTCGGGGTGCGCTCGCTCCGCTCGCATTTATTTTCATAAACATTACGGAACCTAACCTAAAATATTTATAAGAAACTAGCGGCCCGCTCCCGGCTTCGCCCGGGGTTCATTTTTTTTTTACGTAAATACCTTCCCTGATTATCCCTCTATCCATGAGTGAAGACAGAATTAAAGTTAGTCCAGCCGTTCTCGAGTTTTGCGCTTAGCAACACATTTAGGGATTCATTTTTATATTATAGAAGACTACTACTGTAGGTATATTAGAACATTTAAATTTGTCTCACATAAAAACATAACAATAAACTTATTGTCACCGTATTAGAAAGCGATAGACAGCCCCTCTAGTACATACATATCCTGCTCGGCTCGCTTTTTAGCTCCAAGTAATCAATCCTGCTTATTATACATATATGTTCCATGGCCGGGGTCAACTCCCAGACAATCTTATATCCTACGTCCTTGTCCTCACTTATTAAGTGCTCTTTGTGCGAGTCAAAGCTGTAACATTGACATTGACATTGACACATGACAGCGTGTGCCGGCGGCGCGTGGACGGTGTTTGTTTTTGGTGGTTGTGGTCTGAAATTTTGCATTTATAATAAGTTTTGATAAATAATAGTGTAACTTTTCTAATAATTTAATTTTATTTCATCACTAATTTGTACGTAATCAGATGAGTTCGAGAAATGTACAAATGCCCGATTACATATTAAAAACACCAAAGCGACGGCGACTTAGTACACGATTAAATTTGAATTCACAAAATGTTTTTAGTAAAGAAAACAATGGTTCGCAGTGTGAAAACAATTCTAATAATCGTCGAGTAGCCACATTACTCAATTTGCCTGATCAATGTGAATCTCCACCATTACCTTGCAATCAAATTGAATACTTACATGATTCAGGTAGGGGAAAATCTCGAAAAAATAATTTTGTGTTGTTTTTACATTGCCCTTAATGGATATACCTTGTATTTTAGGCTCCATCAGTAATCACGATTCAAGAATTTTTGCCACACAATCTCCAGATTTATTCAATTACCCCGTGAAAGATGTGAAAAGTAGGGAATTATTAATTAGTTGCAGTAAAACAAACATCGCAAATGAAAATCAAGTATTTTTAAATAAATGTGTCAAAAATCAAGTAAATCATTTTGAAGAAATATCAGAAGATATGTTTTATTCCAAGTCAGATGAAGGATCGTGTGAGAATAATATATTAAAACGTGAAAAAGTATTTCGAAAGGAGCTCGAGGATTGTTTCGAGGAAGCTAATAAAACTATTTGCGGAATAGAAACAAATAAGGGAGACGAGCCTATATTGTTTGATACAATGGTTCTTACCGATTCCTTTTTACTTGATGAAAAAAATACAATTGTAGAATTAAAACCAAATGCAATAGAGAAAAGAAATAAAATAGAACACATTGTAGATAATCCCAATACTTTTTATGGTCTACCGATTATAACAAAAGAGTTATTTAAGGCGTATAGGAATATTGAAAAATTTTATGGTAAGTTAAATTTATTTCTACACTAACTGCTGTACATGACTTCGCCCGCTTAACTTTATAAAATATAGCCATGTTACTCGCTGATAATGTAGCGAGTGAAACATTATCAGCGAAAGGTGAAAGAATTTTCAAAATAGGTCCACTAGTTTTTGAGTTTATTCATTACAAACATACAAAAATACAAATCTTCTCTCTTTATAATATTTACTAATTAGTTGACCCGGCAAACGTTGTTTTTGGGGTGGGCCACCCTTATCACTTAGGGGTATAAAAAATAGTTTACAACCTACCGAATATACCTGGGCGAATCAACTTTTTTTTGTCAGCACGTGTCCTTAACACAACATAATTTCAAGAAAATAATCTACGAATATCTAGTATGTTATACTAATACACATGGATAATCAGATACTTAATCATTATATTTCACCTTACATATTGCAAAAGTTACACTATCACAGGAAGAAAAAAAATCGTGACCCAGTGGATAATTTCTTGTTGTCATACAAAAATTTGTTGTCCCTCGAGCGTGTGGGGCATGGTATTTAGCGACGATTTCATTTTTTTCCCTAAGAACGTGGTAAACTTTTGTGACGGTAATTTACTACAGTAGATCTTTCTTTTATATCTTCATTTACGATTACGTAACTTAAATTAATGACATAAATATCATAGTTACGATGTTTGTCCCTAGTAGAACAGAAATTCACAAGTCTACTGGGTCACACACATAAATCGCTCTTAAGTGCGAGTGAGACAGCATGTTAAGGGCTTGACCAATAGGAAACGAATCTGGTCGTCGTACGACTGTGTCGGCCACTAATGTAACAGTTCCGCGGTTCGGTCATTTCGTCCGTGACTCCGAGAGAGGCTGCGTGTTTTTATTGTGTGTCTGCTGGATCACGGCGAATTTTAATATAACGTAAGTACTTCTTATAATAAGTTAAGCTGTATAGTAAGATCTAAGGTCTAAAATTCCTGTTGAATAAAATTTATGTCGTTTTTCAAACATTTTTCTAACAATTTATTGAAAATATGATATAATTTCTCTGGGGTCACGAGTCCACTGGGTTACAAAAATCGTGACCCAAGAGACAATTTTAGTGACTCAAGAGAAATTTCTACCTATAATAGCAAATTAAACGAACTGCGGTTTGATATGAAATATTAAACGTAGTACCAATGGTCACTGCAGGTATCTAATAATTTTGCTTTATAAAACAAAATAATGATTACTTGATTTTTCATTTTTTGTCAGCTCATTCTTTCTTTCACTATGAATTATATCCTATTATATGATATTATGCCGTGGAGTACCGGCCTAGAATAGTACTCCCCCATCTCAACCCGTGGGTGCCGTAGAAATCGGCTAAGGGAAAAACCACCAAAGGGTGGGCAGCAGCGCCCTTTGCGGACAATTGTACTGAACTGCGCTCGCCAACCCGCCTGCCAAACGTGGCGAGTATTGGCAAAACACCCCCCATAATGACCAACGAAAATGTGACCAGGCCTCCAGTCCCCGGCGGCCTCGCTATTCCTGGCTACGGTAGCGGCCAAGGTAACGGCGGGGCAGGGGGTGCTAAGAATCTCCGGAAGAGATCCGGCTACCACTCCCGTAGACAATTGGCCCTGGTAACACACAACATTCGGACCCTGAGGACAGACGAGAAGATTGTTGAGCTAGAAGAAGAAATGAGCAGGTTACATTGGGATATTTTGGGATTGTCTGAAGTCCGTAGAGAGGGTGAGGACATGATAACCCTGGAATCTGGAAACTTGCTCTACTACCGGGAGGGCGAACAACAATCCTAAGGTGGAAGTTGGGTTTCTCGTCCACAAATCCCTCATTAACAACTAGAGCCAAATTAACCCGTCACTACACCGAGGATATCGCGGACATCAGTCTGTATGAGATAGCAATGGCTCTGAAACAGCTGAGGAACAACAAGGCACCCGGTGATGACGGAATCACGTCGGAGCTTCTGAAAGCGGGTGGAAAACCGATACTTAAAGTCCTTTAGCGGCTCTTCAATTCCGTCCTACTCGGCGGTATAACGCCAGAAGTATGGAACAGGGGCGTGGTGGTGCTGTTCTTCAAAAAGGGTGATAAAACCCTATTGAAGAATTATAGACCCATCACGCTTCTGAGCCATATTTACAAGCTGTATTCCAGGGTTATTGCAAATCGTCTAGAGCGCAGATTTGATGACTTCCAGCCTCCCGAACAAGCCGGTTTTCGCAAAGGTTATAGTACCATAGACCACATCCATACGTTACGCCAAGTTATACAGAAAACCGAAGAGTATAACCTTCCACTATGTCTGGCGTTTGTGGACTATGAGAAGGCCTTAGATTCGATCGAAACATGGGCAGTGCTCGAGGCTCTGCAGCGATGTCGCATTGATCATCGGTATATCGAGGTATTGAAGTGTTTATACAATAAAGCCACCATGTCGGTTCGAGTACAGGAGCACAGCACACAGTCCATTCCATTGCGTAGAGGTGTGAGACAGGGAGATGTAATCTCTCCGAAACTGTTCACTGCCGCTTTGGAAGATGCATTTAAGCTCCTGGAATGGCAAGGACTTGGCATCAACGTTAACGGCGAGTATATCACTCACCTTCGGTTTGCCGAAGATATTGTGATCTTAGCGGGGTCGATGAGAGACCTCGGCACGATGCTCGAAGACCTCAATCGAGTTTCTCAAAGGGTGGGCCTTAAGATGAATATGGACAAGACGAAAGTTATGTCTAATGTCCATGTTGTGCCTACCCCAGTAACAGTTGGAAACTCAACTCTCGAAGTTGTTGACGAGTACATATACTTGGGACAAACAGTCCAGTTAGGTAGAACCAACTTCGAGAGGGAGGTCAATCGTCGAATCCAGCTCGGATGGGCAGCGTTCGGGAAGCTCCGAGACATCTTCTCGTCCAAAATTCCTCAGTGTCTCAAGACAAAGGTTTTCGACCAATGTGTGTTGCCGGTGATGACATATGGCGCTGAAACGTGGTCTCTAACTATGGGCCTCGTAAGGAAGCTCAATGTCGCTCAACGAGCTATGGAAAGGGCTATGCTCGGGGTTACACTGCGAGATCGAATCAGAAATGAGGAGATCCGTAGACGTACGAAAGTTACCGACATAAGCCGGCGGATCAGTAAGTTGAAGTGGCAATGGGCAGGGCATATAGTACGGAGAGCCGACGGCCGCTGGGGCCGGAAGGTTCTCGAGTGGAGGCCACGTACCAGCAAACGCAGCGTAGGACGTCCACCCACAAGGTGGACAGACGACCTAATTAAGGCCGCGGGTCAACGGTGGATCCAGGCTGCTTCTGACCGGTCCTATTGGAGAGTTATGGGGGAGGCCTATGTCCAGCAGTGGACGTCTTGCGGCTGAAATGATGATGATGATGATATGATTTAAGTCTTTTTTTTTAACTTTTATTTTTAGTTTTATTGTATTTTTAGTTGTTACTTTTATTTTTAGTTTATGATGTGTACTAGCATAAATCTCGAAAATGTATGCTCAGTAACCATTTCAAAGTCTCTTGAGTCACAGGGTTTGTCTCCTGGGTGACACACTTGTCCCCAAATTTCACGACCATTATCTCTTTCATTTAAATAGAAAAAAATATATAGTTTTGTTTTAGTTTTAGATTAAATTAGAAAATTTGACGGCGATATAGCCAGTATTATTATTTTGTTTTATATTAGCTTGTAAAAAATACTACAATGAAAATTTATTCGGATTTGATACACTGTGACTCAAGAGACACACGAATATCCGTATTTTCAGAAAACGACTGATTTGTTGACCTTAATTGTGATTTAATTATTCCTTAAGAGGTTTTCTAAGATTTCAAATACATTATTTTACTATTTTGTGTTGTTTCATTCGGAATTCGTATGCGTTACCCAAGGGACGTTTTAAGGGGTATGTTCTCACTTTTTGCTTGATAACAATATTTATATTCACAAAAGCGCGATGCTCTTCATAAATTCATTAAATTCAATGATTTATTTATCAATATCAATAATCAAATTCATTATAATATCATATTTTATTTTTGACACAAAAAGTTGATTCGATACAGAAAATAGTTGATTCGCCCACCTACAAAATTTCATAAAAATTGGTCAAGCCGTTTCGGAGGACTTACAAACACTGTGACATGAGAATTATATATATATATATATAAATTACGTGTCACGTTGTTTGACTTCAATGAACTCCTAAACTACTGAACGAATTTTGATAAAACTTCGTAACTGGTAATTTGGTCCAACTTAAAAGATAGGATAGTTTTTATTTTGAACCCGGGCGAAGCCGGGAGCGTGTAGCTAGTATAATATACTTAATATTTTCAGACTGGCAAGAAGAGTGCCTCAATTTAGATGCAATCAAGGAGCGGAGGAATTTAATATATGCTTTACCGACCAGCGGTGGAAAGACTTTGGTTGCCGAGGTCCTCATGCTGAGGGAAGTTCTCAACAGGAAACGCAATGCACTTTTCATATTACCTTTTGTGGCTATCGTTCAAGAGAAGGTGTGGAGATTACAAATGTGTTCATATTTCGCTGCTTAAACTGAATACTAGAGGAGATATAAGCATATGTTACTTTTGAATATTAAAAAAATTAACAAAATATACTAAATATGGAATGAAACAACCATAAGTCTTTTTGCAACACATAATATGAAGGATTGTAATTGTAATTTTGCAATAAAAGCATTGTTGGAATTTTTTGATTTGTGGTACTTTTGATTGGTTTAATATTTGTAAAATAATAATAATAATATTGTTTAGTAGATTTGGTCGCTGTCACCGTTTGCCCTGCGATTGGAGTTCTTAGTAGAAGAGTATGCGGCAGGCAAGGGTAACATACCACCGAAGAAACGTCGAAAAAAGAATAGTATATATGTGGCGACTATAGAGAAAGGATTAGCTTTAATTAGAAGTTTAATCGATTGCAATAGATTAAATGAAATCGGACTTATTGTGGTGAGTTTGAAATTGTTTATATAGATAAAAAAAAAGGAAGAGAGTATACCAATTTAATTTTACTATTAATGTACAAAGCAATATTATAATATAGAAAAATATAATATTTCTATAACATAGACTCAATTAAATAGGTACAAAAAAAATTCATTGAAATTGGTCCAGCGTATTTAATTTATGTTTTGTTTTGATGAAAATATTTTTTATTTCAAGTATTCAGTTCGGTTTTTTTTTCGGTTATGTGCGATTGTCTAATTAAATCCTTCTAATGTTTTAAATAAATGCGAAAGTTTGTATTATGTTTGATTTTTACTCTTTCACGTAAAACTACTGAACGGTTTTGGATGAAATTTGGCACACATATTATATGTATGTAATACATGTATGTATATACAATACTTTTTATCCTGGAAAAATGTTATGTATGTTTAACAATATATATAAAAAAATTGGGCGCAGTCGCAGAAACCAGCTAGTATACAAATATATGGTTTTGAATTTTCAGGTTGACGAGTTACACCTGATTGGTGAAGAAGGACGCGGCAGCGCCCTCGAAACTTTGCTAACGACAGTTTTATTCGCGGACCGTAAATATCTATGTTTAATTAAAATCGAATTTCAACCATTGGGTGACCACTAGTTCACAACAATTCTGTGAATCTATAGTGATAGCATGAATTTAAAACACGGAGGAGCTATTGGAATAAATTAAATTGATTTAATATAAAAAAAAAGATTGTTTTACTGTCGATGATCCACAGAGGGCATACAAATAGTGGGCATGAGCGCGACAATCGGCAATCTGGCCGAGTTGGCGCGATTCCTCCGCGCTGAGGTGTTCGAGCGAGAGTTCCGGCCCGTGCAGCTCACCGAGTACGTGAAGCTGGGCGACATGCTGCACCGGCTCGTTTGGGAGGACCAGCTCGACGTCGTTCCCGACCGACAGCTCACCTATGACGTACGTCACACCAGACTCACTCACTCACGGTCACGACAAGTTGGGTGTCCCACAGACTAGAATGTCATGTCATAGAAATACCACCCCAGTAACAGTAACCAAGTCGAACTTGTAGATGTTAGTGAGATCATTTCGTCAACTAGGAAATGAGCCGATAGATGATCTTCAAATGCGTGAACAGTTTTTCATAAATTATAGCTAAGAAACATCTCAATCACATCAGCTATCAAACAAAAAGTAAACCGAATCAAAATTAGCCCATCCGTTTGGGAGTTATGAACACCCCTCTTTTGCGTCGAGAATATTAGGGTTTAAAAATGCATAAGCAGACACATGCCCACAAAAACGACTTGAAAAGTAAAATAATAAAATAAACAAACTAAAAACCTTGCTATTACAACGTTTTGCAACTGAATTTTTCCTGGTATTTTAACGTATTGTAAAGTAATTTTGTTTATGGAGAGATTAATGATGTGTAATTTGTGACAGTATTCGGCGGCGGCTACCGCTCTGGACCCCGACTTCCTGGGGGGTCTGGTGTCCGAGGTGGTGCCGGAAGAGGGTTGCCTCGTGTTCTGTCCCACCAAGCGCAACTGCGAGAACGTCGCATCACTGCTCTGCAAGCTGCAGAGGCGGTAAGTGTCGTAACTCGACCCTTCTTTAGCTACCGTTAGGATACTTTATTACGTAATATAAAATGAAGCCCTTTACTGCCGTTTATCCCTCTGTATTTACGCTTATATCTTTTAAACTAAGTAACGGATTTTAATGCGATTTTTACTAATAGAAAAAATGTTTAAAAGACGTCGTGAGCATACGCCCTTAAATAGCGCCATCAGCTTACAAATATAACCTACCAATTTAATAGTGTTGATTGTGGGGTGGGCGCAGTGAGATGTTGACTCACCGCACGGCAGAGCGGTGTGCGTTGGAGGCCGCGCTGCGGGCGGAGGGCGCTGCCGCCGAACTGACGCGTTTCGTGCGCTGCGGCGTGGCGTACCACCACGCAGGGCTCGGCAGCGAGGAGCGCGCGCTGCTGGAGCAGGCGTTCCGCGCGGGCGTGGTGTCGGTGCTGTGCTGCACGTCCACGCTGGCTGCCGGCGTAAACCTGCCGGCGCGGCGCGTGCTGGTGCGCGCGCCGCTGGTGGGCCGGCGGCCGCTGACGCTAGCGGCTTATCGCCAGATGGTGGGGCGCGCGGGCCGTGCGGGTGTGTGCGCTGCGGGCGACAGCGTGCTGGTGTGCGGACACGCGCAGTGGCCGCGCGTGCGGGCGTTGCTGCGCGCGGGGCTGCCTGCCGTGCGCAGCGTGCTAGCTGCCCCCGCGCTGCTCATGTCGGCTGTCGCGTTGCATCTGGCCGAAGATCGCCACGCGCTGCTTCGGCTCATGCGAACCACTTTCAGAGCGCAGCAATCCGACGCGTAAGCAATCCGACGCGACTATGCAATCAATAATCCCCTATTAAGCTCTGTTAATTTAAATCGGCTTACCCAGTTTCGTTTGGTAAAAGATGGCCTCCACTAGAAGGTTATGTTGAAGTTGTCAAATGTAAAACCTTAACGTACGTAGGTCATCTGATACCATAACCGTGATTGTCACGCATGAAAATTAGATCTATGACAACCCAAAGAAGCGAAAATCATGTGGGGATTACCTTTTTTTAACGTTGGGAAATTCTTGATGTAATTTGATCCAAGTTTGTTACGTTTCAGAGACGAGGCTGAGATAGAGAAGATTTACGAGGAGGCAGTGCAGTCGCTGGTGGCGTGCGGCGCACTCGAGCGGAGCGGAGATGCGCTGAGCGTGAGCGGGCTGGGGCGCGCCGCCATGCGAGGCTGCATGGAGCTGGAGGCCGCGCAGCGCCTCGAGCACGAGGTGCGGCAGGCGGCGCGAGGTCTCGTGCTGGCCGCCCCACTGCACTTGCTATACCTGGTCGCGCCGGAGACGCCCGCCTTGCCGCGCGCGAACTGTCCCGCGCTGCTCAGCGCGCTGAGCGACGCCGACGCGTTGACCTTGCGCGCGCTGGGGCTCACGGACGCCGACTCCGTGAGGCTGGCGGCCGGTCGACAGCTCAGTGCCGCGAACGAGGCCGTGCTGCGGCGCTTCCACGTGGCGCTCATGCTGAATGACCTCTGGAACCAGTTGCCCGTCGCGGAAGTCGCCGAAAAGTTAGTGCTTTCTAAACTTATTTACAAAAGAAACTAACATTAGCTAAATTGTTCATTGGCTGCGTTAATATACAGACATAGGGAGTAAAATACATTTATTCACATCTATTCAATTTTTCTCCATAGAAATTTCGGAAAACTGAACGTTCGCGTACACATTTCTATATAAACAAAAACTGAATCAAGTTGTCACATTGTACGTTGCTTTTTACTGTTTTATTTGCAGCTTCAAATATTGCTCTAAA
Source organism: Synanthedon andrenaeformis (assembly GCA_936446665.2). NCBI lineage: Eukaryota > Metazoa > Arthropoda > Insecta > Lepidoptera > Sesiidae > Synanthedon > Synanthedon andrenaeformis. The sequence goes on along the minus strand of OW387781.2, from coordinate 611,836 downwards.
TTTATGTTTCGTTTTTGATACTTAATTAAGACACTAAAAATGATTAGAATAAATTGTAAAAGTTTGCCTCACGTGAAAACTTAAAAAAGGAAGTACCACTTCTTTTTCTTCAAAATTCAAGTAATTCAAGTAGTAAGATGTGATGTGGTGGTCAGGTATTGCGTGTCGCGCGGCGTGGTGCAGGCGTCGCTGGCGAGTGCGACTAGTCGCGCGTGGGGGGCGGCGCGCGTGTGCGACGAGTTGCAGCTGTGGCCCTTCGCGCCCCTCTTCGCTGAGCTGGCCCCTCGCCTGCAGCACTGCGCCGCTCCGGAGCTACACCAGCTCATGGAGTTGCCCTCGGTCAAGAAGGCAAGTTCATCATTACATGTACCTAACATGACAATTGACAGTACATAATTAATTTCCGTTTTGTGTGACAGGCTCGCGCACTGCAGCTGTCACGCGCCGGATACAAGCGAGTGGAGGACTTGGCCAAAGCGCGCGCCTCCGACTTGGCAGCGGCGGTGCCGCATCTCTCCACCGCAGCTGCCAATCACCTCATCAGCGCTGCCAGGGTGACTGATCATACATACACACTTTTTCAAGGGAATATGCGACCCTTACACGATGACATATTGAGTGAAGACTATTCGCAGTGGCCTTGTGAAAGGGGGCGGTTTTGCCACCAGACGGGCTGCCCAGCTTGACCTAGAGTACCTAGTTTCTTGGACACCTATCACACACATTAGGATAATAATTGGGCACTATGGGCACTAAACTAACTTAAACTTGGTCTGATTTGCGATTGCAGATGATGCTCATAGAAAAAGTGGAAAATCTACGAGCCGAAGCTGAAGATGTTATGGAAGAACTCAAAGTTTGAATTGAAATGAAGTTAAGTTTGAATTCATGATAGGCCAAAGTACTATTAACTACTTAATAGAAAAATCATCTATAAATTATTTTTATGATCATTTAATTAGTTTCTTTAATGAGAACTATAATTTATAAATGAATTAATTTAAAAAAAAGTTAAATGTATTATAGTACAAAATCGTTACTTATAATATTATAAAGAAATGTTATTGTTTTCCTTTAGTTTAATTTGTAATTAATTAAGAGTAAATGGATAGACTGATTTAATTGTGTTACTATAATATAAGTAATAACAAATCGTTGATGGAATAAAACAAATGATATTTCAAAAAGTATGTTTTTATTTTGCAATACTTGTTAGAGCAGAACATCTGATGAGCTTATATTTTATATTTCATTATAAATATCAGATAATTATTTTTAATGGACTGCCATCTGACAGACGAATCAGATGTCAAACACCTATAAACATAACGATATCAATAACTTTTGTTATAGGCATAGACTAATAATATATTATAGATAACTTGCATTTAAAACTACTTTATCTTTTCTTATACAAACACGGTTTCAAAGTGATTGTTGGCAATTTGGACTTCTTAAGAGGCGGCGAAGTCAGTTTACTGAACTCGAAAAACATGAACACGTCTTCGTTCTTGTCCAAATTCTTCAATTTGAAACCCAACTTCTGAACGTCGCCAATGAATGCGTCCACGTCTTCAAACCGACTTTGCACTTCTGCTATTAGGAGATGGCCTCTGCAAACAATATATACTTTCTCAAACATGCTCGGAAATGTAGGCATTCTTGTACTAAAAACAAGCCGCGAAGTTTGTAATTCTTGGCTCATGCATTTCTTTCTCGGCCTAGGTCAAGAATGTTGTATGAAAATTCATTACTGACCGCTGCTCAGCCCGATGAAATCTAGTAGGCCGCGGCGAGCGCACGGTCATTTGATTACTGGGCTGTATGGCACTATGGCACTGTTTTCTTTGCACTAATTGATTACTGGCCGCTGCTCAGCCCGATGAAATCTAGTAGGCCGCGGCGAGCGCATGCTCATTTGATGACTGGGCTGTATGGCGCTGTTTTCTTTGCACTCATTAAAATAAAAAAAAGTGGGAAAGCAGACTTTTTTTCAGTACCTACCTAAATTAATTTTTTAATAATTTTTTCATATTATACTTTTTTTTTGTATCACGTGTTTGATTATTTCCTCACATTTATTAAGAAAAGCACTATACCAGCCTCGACCGGAATGAGGATTGCCGGACTCAGTTCTTTGTCAAGGCCTCGCTAAAGCTCGGCCTTGAAACCACTTCGTCCGGCAATCCGTCACTTCCCGGACTCTGCAGTAATGTACTATTAATAGATACGATATTACTACCTACATTGCCACTTACAGGGTTTTTACAGCACCATCTAGTTCCACATAAAGCAACTATAGGCTTGTACTGTAGATACTAGACAGTTGATATACTACATAGATTACTTTTTTTTGTAAATACATACAAATTATAAATACAAACATCCATGACTCAGGTGCAAAGGTAAAATGTTAACACATAAACATTTGCCCCTAGCGGTATTCGAACCTGCGACCGTTTGCAACAGCTAGGGTTACTAACCACTAGACCAAACTTGTCATCTAAGTTAAATATTAATTAACATTTTATAATCAAAATTGACATTGCGGGTAAAGGGGGGTAAGGTTGACAAGGATAAATGACAAAAAAGTGGCTTTATAAAATCTCTTACCCTTGCTTCAAAATCCTGTTGGCTTCAACCAGGTATTGGGTTAAGTCTTTCCCCATGAGTGCCAAACAGTAGACCGCCACGTCCATGGAGTCCGCGAGGAGTGGAGTGTGGGCCATGTTGCAGGCTCGGACCCCGGGGGCGCTCGCCACCAGGTCAAAAGAACTCACCGACTGAGGAACTCTCTTGGCCAGCTCCGCTTGTCCGCAACCCATGTCCGCTATTTTATGACTCTTAGGCCTGCCAATGTGAGAGGAATGTTTTTGTAAATAATTTTGATAATCTAGAAAGCTGAAATTTGGAACATAGCTTTATTTTAAACTGTAAATTGATCTGTTAAAGATTTTTTAAAATTTCAACTCAGTCAGGGGTGGATTGCTAGTTTACAATTTACAATAAAAAATATTATAAGTCCAATAGTAATTATTGAACTTTGGTTTACATACATTTTTAAAATTTTCTTAATAATGATATCGAGTGGATTGACAGGCCACTTTTTCAATTGTTGCTGGTAGCCATGATGATACACATCGAATGCGGCTGGATCCGATTGAAACAGCTGTTCCGCTTCAACACCGGACGAAGTGTAAAGCTTCTCATTTAGAAATCTAAATTTTGCAGCTGAAAACAATGTAGACTACATTACAACTATTGTTGACATAAGGCATTTTTGAAAATAACTAATTAGAAAGAAATGAGTCACCATTAATAGGTATTCTACTTTTTTATATCTAATAACTTTAAAACAATTTTGGTATAAAAATATATTTTATATCAATTTCATAAGGTTTTACTTTTTAAGTACCTTTATATAAGTTGTATTTCTTGTTTTTTTTATTGTATAAATATCTATTAAAGTGTAATTTCAGTACTTGTATTGTTGCATATGGATAACTCCTGGGTACCACAAAATTTTATGAGATTTCGCTATATTAATATAGATATTTTCAGCTTAGATCCAACAGTAACAATGCAATCTACAGTCCTTGTAAACGTAAAAAAAATACCAAGCGCTTATTTATATATTATTTTTGAAATTAAACAATACACAATGTCTAGGATTGTGAAATAAAAAAAAAACCATTACCATTTAATTTTTCCAACATTCTTTCCCTCAATTTATTCACACCGGGTTGAATAGGCCTCCTATAACTTTCACTAGATTTTTGAAGCATCTTTGCTATAACTTTTTTTTTATAAGACATAGTGACATTCTTTTTTGTAGCAGAGTGTAAATTTTCTCCATCATTCTTCTTAAATTGTTCATTCTTTTTCTGCCCATTAACAGTCGCTACTTCTTTGTCCGATTTGGCCGTTCCAAGGTCCTGTTCTTCAATACTGCCATTTAAACTTTTACTTACCTTTTTCTTTTTCTTAATATTTGACTGCTTCTGCTGTTCACTTAGATGAAGGTTTGATTGAACATCTCTAATAACTTGTTTTAGTTTCAGTACAGCTTCCTTTTCTATTATTTCATTATTAGATTGTTGATTATCAAGTCCATCATCATTTACATTTATATTAACAGCTCGAGTTTTAGTATTATTGAGTCTTTTTAATTTCTTTTTTAGTTTATTTTTTGGAACACTATTCTCTAAAGTTCCATTTAATGGTGTTTCCAATTTTTTCGCTACAAAATTGTGTCCTTTTTTGTTATTATCTTCAACTTGATTCTGAATCTCTTTTGTTTTATTTGCAATTACGTTTACATTGGTGTTTACCACTTTTTTATTTATTTGACTACGTTCAATCGATTTCTCATTTATAAACGAATTTTGTTTTTTCACTGGACCCTTCATAATAACATTATCGTTTAAATTTGATTTCAACACCATTAAGTTTGCAGTTTTATTTTTTTTCTAAAAAAAAGAAAGTACATAGGCAGATATTATCATGAAAGTGAAATGAAGAATTAAAGTAGGTACAAATCTTTTAAATAAATGATTGGAAACTTTTCAAAGTTTTAGGTTAGGAATCGCATTTAAAACAAGATTGATATGTACGGAAAATTATTATTGTTTGAATAAAACCTCGTAACAGTGGTTAATAGTATATTACTAGATACGAAGATATGAGTTCATTATAACGAAAAATAATCTCGGTACCTTAGTTTTCTTTGAAAAACTCATATCGTTTTTCGGGACATCATCTTCCCAATCTGGTATTTTAAACATTCTGTTTTTTAATAGTTTGATTAACAGAAATTATTATAGAAAACGAGTTTCTCCAAATTTTAACTTTATAAGCGCACGTGAAATAGAAAAAATATTTGGTTATAATAAAAATATAAGAACGAAATACGAATGTTTACAAGATAATAGATATGTATGTATTATAATCACTGTCACTGTCAAGTGTCAGTTGTCTGTATGAATTATTCTTTAGTCATTGTTGTGTCAGTTAAGCATATGAGCTGTCATCTACATAAAATTACAAGGATTTTTTGGCGAACGGAACACTACCTATATGTATAAATTATTGAAATTATTTGTGTCTTATTTGTATAAAATAATATGAAAGACATGCCAAAAGTCTCCAAAAGTGATAAAAGACTTGGCCTCAGATGATTATAGAATTGCCTTTGAAACACTAAAAAGTGAATTGCTAGCCAATTCCTTGAAATGTCATCATTTATAACTCGGGCGACTTAACTTGACACCTGGTTCAACTGAAGTGTGTTTAAAGTACTGAGTGCAAAAAAAAGTCCATGAAATTTTGATAAAAAAATAAAATACATGTAAAATTTCTACTAAAATAGAGAAATTTACTAAAATATTTTAGTACTTTATTATAAATATGCTTTCGATGTCGCCATTGATTTCAATAAGAATCTGAAAACACGTTGCGATAGCGATAATACGTTAAATTCTTATACTTTTGTTTTCAAGTGAATCATGTTACGGTATCTTAATACTATCTTAATACTTTAAATAGATGAAAAATTAATTAGTTTTGGAAAATAAAAAACAAAGAATGTTATATGTATATATTTATTATAATAGTTTACAATCAATCATCAGTTAATTCTTCTATACCAGACATCTCACTATCGTCATTGTCGTCTTCCTCCGTTTCGCTGTTCGACGAGCTGTCTTCTCCTCCAATAGATATAACGAATTGTCTTACTTGGACCTCCTGGAGTCGATCTTTTTCCCAATACTCTTCCTCCAATCTTTGAATCACGAATTTGGTGACTTCTTTCTCTCGTTCAAAAAAGCCAATACCTTGAGTATTAAGGCTCTCTCTTTGCTATGGATAGTTTTACCCATATTTGCAATAAACAACCACCACAGATGCACGGAAATGTCCAAACGTAATTATGATAACAAAAATTCACAATAACAAATTAAAAGTCTAAACGTAACAGAATATAACTAAAACTCAACAAAAATCTAAAAACAATACCAAATAATAGCTAACAAATAACTACGAAACGAAAACTGAAGGGTGTGCGATATGCTAACGCTACTGGACGCGCAAGGCGAGAGCGGGGCCCAGCGCGGGGAAGTGGGAGGGGGGCCGAGTTTCGAGTCAGGTGTCTAGTTAAGTCGCCCGAGTTGTACCTACTGATTTCCATATTTCTGATTCGATCACGCGGTGTTGCCCATTTACCCTAAGCATAGCTCTCTACATAGTTCCACATAGTTCATTGAGCGACGTGAAGGTTTCTTAGAACACCTATAGTTAGTTAGAGTTAGAGACCACGTTTCAGCGCATTAAGTCATCACTGGCAACATAAATTGGCCGAAAACTTTTGTTTCGAGACACTGAGGAATTTTTGAGTAGAAGATGTGTCCGAGCTTCCCGAACGCGGCCCATCCGACCTAGCGATGGTAGCCACTTTACAAAGAGAATATAATCACTACGTTTTACCACTTTATGACTTACCAATGGATCGTTAGCTTATCTGACGCCCTCATAAAATAAGACGAATAAAATTACCTACTTCTTCAGCACGTCTAGTATTTCAGCTTCGAGTATAATTCGGTATTTTAATTTTAGGACAAACTGATACAATTGGCAGATACAATTGTTGATAGTTTTCATTTCATTAACCGCATTATAAAAAAAATTATAATATTCATCATACATCCTGTATGGATGTTTGTTACTCTTTCATGCAAAAACTACTGAACCGATATGAGAATGATTATGGTGGAATTTCGACCTTAATTTGTTAATCTACAATCATACCTATTATCTTTTTTTCTGAGAGCGAGACATGTTCACACTTTTGTGTAAATTGTAGCTCCCGTTATGTTGTGGTAATGGTTGCGTATTTGATTCAAGTTAGGCAGTAGTGAAGTGTGCAATCTTATGAATACTTGACTTCTTATTTTACTATTATTATTGTTAAAATAATTAAATCATATCATAAACCTGCATTATTAACTAAAATAGGAAGATATTTCTATTTAACAAGGATCAGGAGGTTTTGAGAGTTGATAGGGGACAGTTTCTTCTGTGAAATATTTAATTTAGAACAAATTTAGAACCTACATAGCGAACTTAGATGTAACGATAACACGACCTCTTAAGGTAAGGTATTCATCATGTTAAATCTCAATATTTACATGATGAATTTTAAATAAAATTTTAATAAAAATGTGCGAGCTTCTCATTTTTATAATTATTATTATTTTTAATGTTATGTTTATACACATGAGCCAACGTAAATAACTGACTTGTTGAAGTTGTGCTTATTTTTTTTTACAAGTGACGGTAGCCAACATACCATCGGTGTCGACCAGCGTCAAAAACTGTAAATATTTCACTGACTAGTAGGTGGCGTTATAAAAGCAGTAGTTTTGAGTTTTAAAAATTTAATTTCTGGAAGCATAATGAATCTCCGATAGCATGAGATGAATAAGCATAACACCAATAAAAACTATTCGATTTAAGTTTGTCATGGCAACCAGGTTTGTTTTATTAAATTAGAATTTGACGGGGCGTAGGTTATCACATGTTAAAAATTATTCAACATGACTGATAACTTACTTATAGTCCGTAATAACTAGATAAATAAAAAATAATATCAATTATCGCGCATGTCTCAAATATGGACATGCGTGCTAAACACAATGGTAGACATGCGTAGTGGAATACCTGTCTGTCTGTGTATAATTAAACTCTAAATAAAACAAAAAACAAATAATACTAAAGAACGAACAAGTATTTAAATCTGTTCTTGTGTTTTTGCCTTAAATTTTAAACTACATTAATTGCCAGATTATTAAGACATTATTTTCGCATAAAAATAACCTAAAAATAAATAATTAAATTTCACATAAAATGCGACATTTCCGTGTTATTTCACTGTGAAGTGTATTTTATGAATTTTATATGACAACTCTTGTTGTCGCATCATAACATATATAGGTAAGTTTTAATATTTAAATTATAATACGTAATTTTTCCAAATATTTATTATTTTAAATGGACATAATGAGACAGCTGAGTAAATATGTAAATAAAAATAAAATCAAGATTTTACACGTAACCGGTAAACATGTTTTCAAAATATAATACCTACCTACTTGTTCGGGCATTTATAAAAGCGTTCATAATGAATTATCATATTACCGGAAGGGCGTGGGAATGATATTCTTATCAATAGACAATTGTACGAGGATTTTTTTAAAATTTTACATTAATTTACCGTGAAATATTAGTGCCAGAATTCCTTTACAATCTTTTGTGTATTCATTATTCCGTTTTTTTTTATAATATCAAATAAATAATCATAATTAAACTACCTACATGAAATTATTTTGTTTAGAGCCATCCATTCTGTCTTCGATAAAACTTTTAGACCGTCTAAATTGTAAAATCAAGTGACTTATTTGTGCAGTTCTTTTTTTTTGGGAAATGAAATGGTTATTTTTATTTATCGCTTGTCTTTTAAATATACTTATGACAAAATCCTATCAATACAATATGATTTATAATAATACGCTTTATTCTAGAATCACGCGTACGAATTCGGGGACATAGCTAGTATAATATTAAAAACGACCATAAATTAAATTTTATATACACTTTGTCAGGAGTACAGAAAAGGACCTTCACCCAGAAAAAAGTACTATTTCCGTGGGATTATGTTTAAATAAAAATAAAAATTACAATTGTTAAATGTTACATGTTAAATTACATAAATGTTTAAATGGACGCAGATGAAGTCGCAGGAAAAGGCTAGTAGTAATTGTTAGGTATATAGGCAGGGAGCGTGTTAGGTACATAAATACGTGACATTGTAATATCTAGGTATCGTAGAAATGTCTAGTTTACCTAAGTTCAATGAAAAGCTAACTTTAATGAGTGCAGTAAAATTGGGGAGCCATTTGAAAGAGATGTGTCGCACGATAACAAAACTGGTAAATGTTTATGTTGGTGATAGAATCGCTTCAGATGGTATCGGTGTACTATTAAAATTAGAGTTCACTTTTAAAAAACCTTAAAATATAGGTTTCAAAGAAACACTTGAACGTCAATCTAGTTTTACTAGGGTTTCGAAAAAAAAATATAAAAGAAGATTATGACGATCCCAAAAAACTCCGAAAGAAACTCAGGATACGATTCTTTTTTGTTATGTTTAAATTATATCGAAAGGCCCTTCTTGAATGTAACGAAGCCCAATTGGAGGGTGAATATTTTTTACAAAAGAAACAAGTTTTTAGAAGCTATGCATTTAGATAGTTAACTCTTAAACGCTATAGGTACTTGTAAGCCATACTTCTCCTTCTTCTTACGGTAACTCCTTTCTTTCTTTCTTTCTTCTTCCTTCTCCAACTAGTAAAAGTTTGCGATTAGCCTGGAATAGTCATTTGTTTTTTCGACCACGCAACTGTTTTTTTCACTATATCTAGTGTAAGTTGTATTTCGCTTCTTGATGCTGAAGCATCAGGTCAAGATTACCATGTCATGAAAATACTAGTGAAGTAAGAGTATACCAAATTTCACATCAATCGAACCTGTGGAAGTTAGTGAGATTCCTTCAACTAGGAAATGGGCTGATGATTTTCGAACGCATGAATAGATCTTCACAAAAAAAATCGACTGCAAACAAATCTATGATGACAGACAAATACACAGATACCTACACGAGTTAAACTTATAACTTTTACGTCGGGCGCCGGTGGTTAAAAATGATCAGCTCCACTTAATATGAGCGAACGAAAAAATGACAATATTTATTTATACAGAACCATTTAAGATTTAGTTAGATATTTACTAAATAAACGCTATCCACAAGTCATTATTGTTCACGAAGGATAAAAGCAGGAGTTAGCTGCCATAATGCATTAACATAAATGTTCGAATTCTCTTGGTTCATGGTTTGTTCAATATTCAAATACAATATAAAATAATCTGAAAAAAAAAAAAATGAAAATAATATACTGAAAATATCTAAGTAGGTATATTTTGTGATCGTCATTTTTTAGAAGATATTAGATTCTTTAGAATCAGATTTTTACATTAGATGTTAATGCCTGCTAATTAATGCTAGTGGTCCAGTTTTCGGTCAACATAACGCAACTCGACACAGTGAAATGTGATGTTAAGGTGAACATAACAAGGTCAAGAACCTAAGAACGTTCAGAAGCTTTTAAACTCGCGTAGTTAGGAACTCAAGTAGTATTTTTAGGTAATATCGACCAGGACCTTCTGAGTCTGGAGAATCATTTGTTTTTGTGTTAGATTAATAAATAAGATACTGAGTTATTATTTATTTAACAGACTATTACACAATTCTAACGATGCGCAATGCTGGAATCCTAATGATGATGACGAGTTCGAAGCCATAGCTGAATGCGATGCGTTACTCCAGCTTGCAACGGTCAATGGCTAAGTTGCGAAGAGAGAAAATAGTGAGTGCACTTTTATTTTAAATGTGCTATGTTATTCATATCAGCCTTATTACAATGCATGTGTATTGAAAGGGCGCTGATTAGACAATAAACATACAGAATTTCAAACGATGCTTTCCTTAACGCTTATGGCGAGTTTTCATTATTCTAATCAACATATTAAACCGAAAAGACTCTCAATATTCGCTTATTTTGAGTCCCTTAAGGTTAATTCTGACTATTTAATATCATTACAAAGTTGGATCTTGGGATACGTTTGTAAAGTGCTCATAACAATTTCGAATAGTTATGACTGTAAATTTTCATCCCTCTTGGTTTGGGTCCTTGTATGATACAGGAAACCTTAGGGTTATTTTCTCATGATTTAAAATGTACAACTACATCTTACAAATAATACAGTACTGCATACTGGTAATGTCGGTTATTACAAAATATGTTACATATATTTTTTTAGTGGCGCTGGAGGTGTCAGTGGAGTATAATTACAATAACAGCAATAGCGTTGGTTGTGTACAACGCAGCTGCGAACATTTGGATGCTGCATCCACAATCCTGTCCCAGCCCCCTTCAGTCGACGCCTCAGTCCAGCGAAATACCCACATGCGAGCCGTGCGTGGACACGGCTGCAAACAATGGCATAGACGACGATCCTATTGCACGTCTCGATCTGCGTCTAGGAAGATGGGATGGCTCCAGATCTTACAGAATGTTCGATTATGCCACCGTGGGCGATATGTATGCAGAGATATCGGCAAACAGACGAGTCTGTTTAGCGACGCAGAGCTCTATAGAAAGACTTCACGAGTTGCTTCGGATAGCAGCTCATTGGTCAGGCCCAATTTCAGTAGCAGTGTTCGTGGCGGGAGATGAATTGAGGTTGTTGCGAGCTTTTGCTACTTGGCTGTTTCGCTGTCAACCTGAGATATATTCTAGGTTAGCGATACACGTAGCCACGCCGGCCGAGAGGCCTGGTGTTCAAGGGAACGTACCCAATTGGGCGAAAGATTGTGAGATGAGGCCTCTACCTCCAGGGGATAGACGTGCCGATACGGTGGCCTGGAGAGCCAGACATCCATACCCTCAGAATCATTTAAGAAATTTAGCTAGGAGGAACTGTCACACGCCCTATGTTTTCTTGGTGGACGTAGATATCGTACCTTCCAAGGGTATGACCGAATCGCTGGAGAAGTTTCTGGCGAAAGCGCCGAAATGTCCTATGTGTGCTTACGTGGTGCCCACTTATGAATTGGACAAACGGGTGGCAAATTTTCCATCGAATAAGTCGGAATTGCTGAGGTTGTCCAGAAACAAACTGGCGATACCATTCCACAGGAAGGTTTTTATTTACAACCAGTACGCTTCAAACTTCTCAAGGTGAGTCGTGTTACACAATAAAACATTTCATGGGAAACGGCATATGTATATCGAATTATTGATTGAAATTATTTGTTTTTATGTTAGGCAGTAACTTTCCTCTTATAGTGGACAATCATGAATTTTTTTAGACTATGGGTTATCTAATTAATTAAGGGTTTATCTGGGTAAATACATCCTTCCAGGATTACAATGTACTAAGTAAGACTAATGAGCAATTTGAATTATTAAATTACTAAATTTATGAATAACTATTAACACTAATTTTATAGTCTCTATTAAGAGGAAGAAAGACACTCTGTTATTGTCTCCATTATAGGTAGTAACAACTCCACTAAGTATTTACATATCACTGACTTGTCACTAAACAAATTCAATAGGTTTTGTTTGTCCTTTTCAATGGTCTAACTTTATTTGTGATATCAAGAAGCTAAATACTTTCAACATTCACATGTTAATGAAGACTTTGTTCATTATCATTTGAGTGACTTGAGGTCCCGATGATAAGTTTAGGACATACAGCCTCATAGTGAGCTGTTGGGTTTTGGTTCTCAAATAAGGGATGTCGGTACTGATTATCTCTATAATCTCTATAATTATGATTGTAGGCGACCTGGCGATGTTTTTTAGAATGTCAGCTTTTTAAAATAAAATTTAAGTTTTACTACTGGATACAAGTCTCTCTTCTTTGTGGGGAGACGGAAACGGACAGACATAACATTTTTTGTTCATATATGACCTACTTACAAATAAAAATCGAAGTGTTCAAAACTTATAGATTTTTTGACAATTATCTATATTGATGTATTAGTTTTTATAAAAATAAAATAAAATTTTAGATGGGAAGCAAGCAAAGGCAACGAAAGCACGGAGACCCACATAAGCCACAACGTGACAAACTTCGAACTGCTATATGAGCCTTTCTACGTGGCGCCTGACACAGTACCAGCTCATGATGAGAGGTTTCTAGGATACGGGTTCACAAGGAACACACAGGTATGTTGCAACTTCTGATTCATAATTAGCAATAATTTACATTAATTCAATTGATTAATTCACTTACCTACAAACATATTTTTTTAATGTAATGGTTGATACCTTTGGAAGACTGTTATACGTTTACTATACTGCTTTTCCTCACATAGAATAGAAGGAAAAAGGGTTTTTTTATATCAATGAAAATGTCATAATTGAGGCTGACCAAGTCCATTAAAGTGTGGGAGAGTTTCCAATTGTAATTTCTGTATTTTTTTTAATATTAAGGTCGACAGACAGGCTGACGGTCCATTTGATTTGATAGAAGCTAGTGAAAGTCGCATATTACACAAGCAACATCCAAGAAAATGGAGACCTTAGTAGTAAAAACGATAACTCACTTATTAAAACACATAAGCACACATGCTGTTAGACGGGCTACCCAATATATGACTGCGAAACGCAGCTACTAAACGAAAAGACAAAGGGACAGAATACGCCTCCAGTCGAAATACTGACTTTTGCAATCAGTTGATTTATATAAATTGAAACAGAAGATTATTTTTATAACAAAACCTAATTTGATTATTTTTAATGTAATAGAGATATAGGAGGTCTAAACAACACCAATTAGCCTGTTTAAATAAAAAAAAACACGATTTCGGATTATGATTTCTTGTGCTGATTAATACTCTTACGAAGTCGTGGACGGACGGACTTCGCTTTAAAACTGTATTGTTTTGCTGTTCATTAATGATTTCGAAGTCATTAATGACAAAATGCGCGAGTCCAATACATACCACACTCAAGTTTTTATGAGTGGTGACAGAACAGCCTACCGCGATGGCGAACGGCCAACTGATGACGTCACGGTTGTGTCTACTGACCGCATTCCATGCAAACAACTTTATAATATAACTGTCATTGCCGCAGTTAAATGCATTTGTCTTAATTTAATACTCCCTGGCACCTACGAGTGCACTTCCGATATGAGCATAGAAAACATTGCATAAGTCTAGTTTAGTTTTTTAATGTCTAAGGTATTTTAGCAGATGTACGAAGTCTGAATGTAAATTTATTAAACGGATATCACCATTTAAGATTGATTAATTAAGTAAATTAATTAAGGGGTTTATTAATATTTCCAAAATTCTCAATAGAGCGCGAAGAACTAAACACCAATCGCAAAGAAATTAATAGACTTTTGCAGTTTTTATGAAACAGAGAACTACTTACCTATATCTATTGTGGTCGTAAACTTGAAATTTATAAGTGTGAAACAAAAGGACTTTAAAAGTTTAATGTTAGACTGAGACATATATATGTTGACGTTTTACAGTACTATTTTGGTAGTGCCACTAAAATAAACTGAAACTTGTGCTAAAGAAGGAAGTTTTTGGGAGCAATTTATGCTATCTATAAAATCGATCCCGAGGAAATAGCTCAGAAGTAAATTTAAAAGAAATCAAATGGCTACTAATATATTTACAGTATATTTATGAAACATTATGTAAATTCATAAAAATATTGATAAACTTAAGAAAAAAAGTGACCTCCATATTTTAACCTTAACTAATAAAGATAAACTGGTTTTTCCTAGTATTAGGCTCCATGAAATAAGTAATTCTTTTGAAGATACTACTAGGGTACTACAAGTATATGGTACCACGATAAGTTGCACAGCAACCTTTAATAACTAAGTTCTAATTATATATTGAAAAAAGTGTACCTACTAGTATTATAGTTGAGCAAACTATTTTTTTTTCTTTTTATTCGTTTCCAATCATGCGATCGGTCTTGCAGACCATGAGCAGATGTGCTGGTTGCAATCGATTTGAGCAGCCAGGTCTCCATTGAGAAAAGGCCCTTGTGGCCGGGTTGTCAATACAATAAAAAAATATACACAGTATTTTGTCTACAATATTCAAAATACTGTGTATATTTTTTTGAAAAAGCAACTACGAGAACTTCTTGTAAATTTTTTCCCCGCATAAATAGCTTTCCGAACCGGTGGTAATCTATGATTAAAAGAAAGTAAAAGTTTATGTATATAAGTAAATAAAAATAAAAGCAAGCACACATCGCGATTATCGTGAAATTAGTTTCCATGAAAATGTTGGTAACAGTCGACTAGTCGAGGACAACTGATTGTTAAAAATAGCCAGTACCTACTACAGCCAGAAGTTCTGAAACACAGCTGTTCGCATTTCACCATTTTACGAGTTATATTAGTATATGACACGACAGCAATACGTTATGTCGGTTAATTTAGATGCAGTACAGCCAGATTAGCTTCATTACTGAGTTAGGTATTCATGCCATTGATTTTTGTAGGTGTCTTACTTGGATGCAACCCCTTTATAGGAAGTGTTATTACAATTATTCCGGTGGTACCTACCACCCTAAAAACAGCATGGGTTTCGGTGAGTAAGTGATGCCGAAGCCCATATCCTTATTCTTATATCTAGTCTTATGAAGGTCGGCAGTCCACTTGCTGCACCTATGGCCTAGACCGAATAACTATTTCACTCGGAGTAAAGATGTAAAACATAATAATATTTCCGAGAAACCTCACGAATATTGTAATAGCAATATTTTTACCGTTCACTTTTGCCCTTTTCATTATATTTTATAGTAGTCAGATGAATAATTGAATAGCTACTATTTGGACTTAACTACCCAGGTACCCAAGACTGCTTAACTACCTAGGTAGACATACTCGTCAACCACTTTTTTTTAAAATTTATAATTTTAACAATTTATACGGGCTAATATATAAAATAACATGTAAAATGATAACACTAAAAACCACTGAGGTTTAATATCGTGTTTTATCATTTGTAATTATTAATTACAAATTAAATTAAATTAAACTTCGAGAGGTGAGTTCCCATTTGTTTCTAGGGTGGGCACAACTCGGAAATTCGACATAAAGTTCGTCTTGTCCATAGTTATCTTTGGAAATTTCAGTTTTAATATGATAATCTGTAATTACAGAAATATTTGAGATGTAAATACAACACATTGTAAATGTCTACGCCTGTAAATTGATACCACAATTGGACGGTATAAAGACAGTGGTAGCCATGATTACGAAAAAGATGTACCGTGTACGCCCAGTTATTTAACTATATATAATGAATACGATTGGAAACTGTAAAGCTAATAATACTTTTATAGCGCAATCATTTCACGAACATTTACAAAATGAAACACCAGTTAAAATATCTTTAGTGTGCAGTAAAATGTAACACGTTGGCGTAACACCAACATATGTAGGTACTTCGTGTTCTGTAGGCATATCCTGACTAATGTGATAAATGCAAAAGTAAGTTTGTTTGTTACGCTTTCACGCCTTAACTACTCAACCAACAATCATGAAATTTTGCATACACGTTAACAGGGATACCTGCACTTTTTGATTACAACGATTATAAATCACAGAGAGAGGAATAAGTCTCTCTTTAAAGACCGATCCTTGTCACACTGATTGCGAACATTATCAGTTAGCAGTTAAACACGAAAACTATTTGAACCATCAAACAATACGTACTAGCGATGGAGATGAGCCAAATTCACTTTTTGCTTGGCATTAGCTCAGCGCCATCTGTCATCTCTTGCTAGAGTTTTGTTTGTGTCTTGTAGTTATTCATTGGCATTCAGTAATTAAATTCTCAACAACTAAATTCAACAGCTAATGTGCGGTCTGCAGTTCAAACCTGGGTAGAGAAGTCTGACGAAAGTACTACCCTCTTATAGAAGATTTTTGTCCCCTGTCCTTTATCCTGCAAGTATTTGAAGGCACTGACATCACCCAAGTGTGGCTTATTATATAGGCGATCGTCAACTTGTCTGTTGACATTAATTTTAAAAATCACGAAAGTTTTCTATAGGAACTTTTAAAACTTCGAAACTATAAGTTATTTTGAAATAAATTTGTGCCTTGTAGCATATACAACTATTATATTAAAATAGTAATAACTAGCGGTCTGCACCGACTTCGTATATTAGCGATTTTTTTCTGCAATTGGACAGTATTTGAAATTGCACATTCAACGAGGAAGAAAACTGGCAAGTCAGGCCGGGGGCTAGTCGCTAGTATATATTAAATTATTACTTGTTTTTATATAATAAACATTTGATTAGTCACATACCCATGGTCATATGGGAAACAATAATTACCTATATTGTTATTTTAAAACAAAATTAGTTTTGCATAACTGCGTCTACTTGTTCATCGTCTGATAGCGACTTTAGATCCGTCATGGTCTATTGGGCGAAGGTCATTGAAACGTCTTATCAACGTGAGCAGATGAATGCAAGATACTTTTTTAAATGAAAAAAAAAAAGTATTAAATTCAACTGGTTCTTACAAAATTTGGCTAGTCTTTGTAATTTTTAAATCCATTGCGTTTTGTCGTTTCTCTTGAACAAAGTCAGAACTTGTTATTTAATAAAATCCCAAATTAAAGCTTTGAATTGTTAAAACAAAAAAAAAGTCGATATTTTTGAGTAACCTCATTATTGTCGTTAAATTAAATTCTCTCCGGATTACGAAGCGCGTCGTTAAATTTCGATAGTTTTGTATTTAAAAATATTTTAGAAAACAACGAGACGTTGCAGAAAAATTCCAAATTTCATAGAAGACGGATGTTGTAAGAATGATATTTTGAGCGGTGGGGACGGGCGGACCGCGGCGCGATCTTGATGCTAAAAATAAGATAAAAATAAAATATGACGACATTGTGCCAATCGTTTTACGATATTTCAATGGAATCGTTACAAAATGTATACAGATTGTTCCCACAATGCTCCGGAAGCTGACATCTAATCGAAAACATCTTAGGGAGATTCCAACGTTTTGTTGATTTAGAATTTATTTTTCAACTAGCAAAATAACACCTGTCAAAATATATGAGTAATATATAATTTATCAATTTTTATTGATCATATAGTTTTGCCAGGTTTTATTTTTACATGATCCTTCGAGAACATTAAGTAAGTATAGTTTTTCTGGATGAAAGGTAGGGTACCTTTTTTGTATCCATGTGTATATGCAAAGTTTGACGATACTCGGTTGAGCAGTTATGGTGTGAAAATGTATATTCAAACAATATACATTTTTATTTTATTTACATAGCGTGATCCAAAAGTAATGATAATCGGTTGTTTCTAGACGTCACAATAATCTGAAAAATAGAGTATCTATAGTATCATAAACCCTCACTACTTAAAGGTAAAGAAATCATTTATATAAACCGTCGCATTTAAGAATTAACTTCATTTTGATACGATCATCCAAGAAGTTTAAAAGAAATGTTTAAAAACAAAATCAGAATCATATAACAAACAAACA
This sequence comes from Synanthedon andrenaeformis, assembly GCA_936446665.2. Taxonomy (NCBI): domain Eukaryota; kingdom Metazoa; phylum Arthropoda; class Insecta; order Lepidoptera; family Sesiidae; genus Synanthedon; species Synanthedon andrenaeformis. The sequence continues at coordinate 593,653 of OW387781.2, read as the reverse complement.
TTAAATTTTACTTTTATATAAATTTATATTATTGCATTAATCTTGTTACGAAACTACACAACTCTTCGGTGAAGAGACTGAATTTCAGATTGCCAACACAAATACTGTAAGAAATGTGATACATGCTTTGGTTATAACAGTAAACCTAAAGCTACCTAACGGTTAAGGAAATAAGGTTGATATTTGAAACACTTTTAAATTAAGAACCGCGAAGTCAGGCGTGGGCAAAGCGTAGGAGTTTTTACATTATGAAGGAATCATTTTTTTACAGAAGTAACGGAATGTCAATTTGTTTGTAAAATATGTTTTCGGCGATTCACTAATACTTTTGGCTGTGCTTATAGGAATAATTAAAATATTTTTTTAATGGTTGATCTCTTCATTATTATGTCTTAAAATTCCATTACTTACAACAATTTTTTTATGTATGCATCAATAAAATATTACTTCGATCCTTATGAAGTTTTAAATAAATACATATATTATATCACTTAGAATGTAATAACTTTTATTGGTCAATTTTTATTTATCATGTGTATAGTCTGTACCTACTACCACGTTATTAAAAAAAAGTTGTACTATACTTTGAGGTGAATCTGACGTGTTGACAATGTTTTAATAAGCATGCAAACTGTTTTCACTTGACCAAGGAGGGTTTTAAAAGGTCGTGACCGTGGATTGAACCGTAAGAAATTTATCATTGCGGTCAATAAAACGTTGGGCAATACTTTGGAGAATTAGGACAAGAGACAACTGCCTGTCTGACTATTTGCCTGAAAGACGTCCGATAAGGTGCAAGTGCAGTGTTGCACAGCGATGGCTCGGTGGCCGAGTGTTTTCATTTTCCTATGCCTGCTCTCCTGCGGAGGTAAGTCTTTTCTTTATTATTTAATATATGCATGCAAATCACTGGTATTGTATACAAATTACTTAATACTAAAGACAGTAGAGAAATATTTTTGTATAATTATGAATTGACATTTCAAAATGCACCATAGCAACTTGCAAACTTCTGCAAAAAAGAATTTTATTCTTCAAGCAAATTTTTAAAAGATATTGTTGGAAGGTACGTAAATATTTTCAATATTGAGTAATTTCATAAAATCGCGTTCAATTTTGACCAATAAAGGTAATTTCTTAAAATAATTTCATTAAAAATTTACCCTTGAATGTGTAATTTTATACAGTAATAAATAAATATTAACATTCTGCAGCTAACACAGATTTAAATAAAATCGCTAAAGGTCCTAATAAAAATTAAAAAATTTAAAATTTAATAACTCAATAATGCGTTTTGAAATCTTAAATTAAAATAAGTTAAGTAAAATAAGTTTCAGTAATTTTATTAACACTATTGGTAGAAATTGATAACAGATGTTAAGAAGTGAATAGTTTTGTGACTTGAACTTTCAACTTTTAAGAGCTTCAAGAGGCCGTCGATGGAAGCTGTTGTGTCGAAGAAGCTCCTCCAACCCAAGAGGAAATAGTGCCTGACATAGAATTGGATGCGTGTCCAGAACTTAACGGTCAGATTATCGGCGGAAGACCTAGTTCCGTCAACAGACATCCGTACCAAGTGTCCATGATCCTCAATGGAAACTCTTTTTGCGGAGGCTTCATCATCAGCAGAGATTATGTTATGACAGCTGCGCACTGTGTACAAAAGTAAGTTATAAATACATACATTAATATTAATGTTCTGCTTGGATGGCCAAATTGGAAATTTTATTGCAAACTAGCTGTTGCATGCGGCTTCGCCCGCATAACTTTATAAAATATAGCATAGGTATGTTACTCGCTGATAATATAGCTTCCCAAAAGTAAAAGAATTTTTCAAATCGGTTCAGTAGTTTCGGAGCCTATTCAATGCAAACAAACAAACAAACAAACAATCAAATCTTTCCTCTTTATAATATTAGTATAGATAATTTTAGTTCCGGACAATATTTTTTTGTAACTTTAAAAGGGAAGCTGCTGCAATGTTTACAACATAATTTAAAATGTATATTATACTAGCCTTTCAGCGCGACTTCGTCTGCGCCCCTTTTTCTTAGGAGTTTTAGCATTCACTCAATCTTTATTGCTAATAGTTTTTTGTCATAATATGAGTTAGATATAATCGTTTATAATATGAGTTAGGATATCAGAATCAGTTTACTAAAAGTGAACACTTTTCTACAGGTTTGCCACCTTGAACTAATTTCTAATGAAATTATGTAATATTTTTTAAATTAAATATGCAGTTACCTACAAATTTTATTAAAAATCTTCTTTCAGTATTTTTTGCTATTCCTCATACTTTCAAATATGGTCATTCACGGACATTTGGCAAATTTAGAATGCTTTTTATAAAATACAAAATATTCAATGACGTAAACCCGACCAGGAATCGAAGCTGCATCTACCGTGTCGGCTTTTGAGCCCCTGGATTATATCTGTTTTGTATTAGCATTAGCATACAAGTCACAATAATTTTCTTTAATCACTTTGTCGTCTTTTACCTCCGTTGCGGTCGTCACATCGTATCAACTAATTTGAAACACATAAAAAGCGAATCGACCCTATGTAAACTGTTTTTATTAGCAAATATTTGCGTGAAACAGAAACAGGGCAATTTGAAACGGTGTTTAATAGATTTCTGTTTTTTTACTTCGAGGCTCTTGACCTCTTCAAAGAGCACGTGATTACGAATTGATTATGCCTTGGCTAAATCCGAGATTGCTTCAAGTACGACACGTTTGGTCTAGTGGCTAGTAACCCTAGCTGTAAACCAAACTGTCGCGGGTTCGAATCCCGCTAGGGGCAAATGTTTTTGTTTTAACATTTTAACTTTGTACCTGAGTCATGGATGTTTTGTATTTATAACATGTATGTATTTACAAAAAATACAAAGTAATCTATGTAGTATATCAACTGTCTGGTATCCATAATACAAGCCTATAGTTGCTTACTTTGGAACTAGATGGAGCTGTGTGGAATGTGTATGTATTTATTTATTTATTATTATTATAAGTACACCGCTTCTCCTGTTTCCCTCGTTAACATTTCAAGCAATTTATACGTTAAAATAATTGGTATTTTAACTTTATTATAATTAGCTATTGTGTGTTTAATAAAATTATGATAAATCTTTTATTAATCCACTCGATGGTAGGTGGCTACCGTCGCCTATAACATAAAACAACGCCATCATAGTACATAGTATCTATTCCCAATTCTTTATGGATTGAGAAGGGTTAGGGTCTGACTGAACCCTTTCATTTCGCCTTCAATATTTTATGTTTAAAGTAAACTTAAAGGTTCTCTGACACAGCACAAGGCCAAACGCCATCCGACTGAGGGTTGGCAGTACGCGAAGGGATTCAGGCGGGCAAGTAGTCCCAGTGGCCAATGTGACTGTCCACCCGCTGTACGGGTCGCCGCAGTTCGACAACGACATAGCAGTGCTGAGACTCGCTCGACCTTTGACCTTCAGTCAGTCAGTCAGGTCGATCAGGCTTCCTCAGCCCAGGCAGGCTGTGCCGCTTGTCAGATTGACTGTTACTGGCTGGGGACTTACTGCGGTAAGTAATTTTCATATATAAAGCAAGTAGCATTGCACAGATTTTCGCACATGATAAAATTTCTTTGTGGGATGCAAATGCGCTGCTGATATTTTATCTCTCATTCCATTTGATGATATTTAGTGCCCATTGCTAAATAAATTAAATAATTTATAAATAACATTTATTTTTACAAGCAAAAGACAGACTCATGTTTTAGGGATAGTTTTGGAAAATTTAGCCTTGCCTTACAACGAGGTAATGCAGCCAGCATGCTTTGACCTTGCATGCCTAGGGGGACCGAAACTTAATATTATATTCAATTTGGAAATATAAATAACTTAGTTTTAGATATAGATTAGTTGTTAATTTATTAATTTAAATTACATTTACATGATTATGTTTTTATAATACCTAGGTATATAAGATAGTTTTACCCACACACGGATTCACGTGTGACTACTAAAAGCTTGAACCAAATTAAAATGCTACTTATATATGTATATTACTCAGCCCCGAGCGCGCCGTATCCCGCGCACCATGATGGAAGCTCAGGTGCCAGTCGTGCCGAGCTGGTTGTGCAGGCTCTCCTACGGGGAATCCCTCACCAACAACATGTTCTGCGGTGGCCACTTCCTCATAGGAGGCGTCTCTTCTTGTCAGGTAACGTATTACTTGCTTTGCTTCACATACTTAGTATTGCGTTTTTTATTTCGCAGGAGGTAATGTGACATTTCTTGGGTTGCAGGTTTTTGACCATACAAAAATTGTGATGTCACCTAATAGAACTTATTAAAAAATTTACGGTTTTATAAAACCGTATAATCAATGCTTTATAGAACATTAGTTTAGAATTGATATTAATAAATATTTAATTGTTTAAATTATATTTTATTGTTTAATTATATTAGGGGTTAAAGTATGAAATTGCCGATTTGTACTGAAAAAAAAAATTGTTTTTTTTTAAATGTAACATATTTATTTAATCAAAATAATTACCATTATTATCTATACATTGCTGCCATCTAATAGGAAGCTCATTTATGCCTTTGCGATAGAACTCTGGTGATCTAGATTCGACAAACTGTGTGAAAGCATTTTGCACTGCCTCCTGAGAAGAAAACTTTTTATCACGCAGAAAATTGTCCCAATCACGAAAAAAATGGTAGTCCGTTGGAGCAAGGTCTGGCGAATACGGAGGGTGACGAATGGTTTCTAATTGCAGTTCCTGTAGAGTTAAAACGGTTTCTCGTGCTGTATGAGGTCTCGCGTTATCATGGAGCAATAATGGTGAAGATCGATTCATAAGTCGGGGCTGTTTCACTGCTAGTTTCGCTATCATTGTTCGGAGTTCGGCGCAGTAGACATCTGCCGTTATTGCTTGACCAGATCGGAGAAAGCTATAGTGAATAACACCACGCTGAGACCACCAAACAGTTACCATTACCTTTTTATTGGTAAGCTTTGCTTTAGGACACTGTTGCGGCGTTTGACCTGGGGTCAGCCATTGCATTTTCCGCTTACGATTATCGTAAAGAATCCATTTTTCATCACATGTCACAATTCGATCCAATATTCCTTCATTTCTGTATCGATTCAACAAGGCAACGCAAGTTTCAACACGCGTTTCTTTCTGCAGATCAGTCAAATCATGAGGCACCCATTTTTCATATTTTTTTATTTTATTGATTTGACGCAAATGAGTCAATATTGTTGGTAAGGTAACGTTAAACCATGCCGCTAATTCCTGGGTAGTTTGGCTCGGATCGGCTTCCACCATCTCTTTCAAATCATTGTTATTCACCTGTGTGGGCGGTCTTCCACGTGGTTCGTTCTTCAAATCGAAGTTTCCATCACGAAAGCGTTTAAACCAAAATCGCACAGTGCGTTCATTAGCAGTCCCCTCTCCAAACGCAACATTAATATTGCGAGCTGTTTCTGCCGCGTTAGTTCCGCGTCGGAACTCGTATTCAAAAATCACACGAATTTTCGAAGTATCCATCTTTATTGTCTAAGCTGAATAAAAAAAACAACTGAAAGTTGATAATCGAATGTTGCACATTTTTTAAAAGAAGAACTACATAGGTACCGTATGAAAAAAGTTTCACTCAAAAATCTCAAACCATGAAGGTTCTATGTCAATTCGAAGTACCTATTACAATAAAACGGCAATTTCATACTTTAACCCCTATTATTATATTTTAGATTATTATAATTTTTATGATGAGAATATTTTCATAGGTGACATAAAATTATCACAAAATAATAGCTATATGTAATGCATTATACTATTTTTTAATTAATTTGACCATATAAATTGTGAATTGTTTTTTTATTCATTCCAAATCGACTTGGTCATTAGAAAAACTGCTTTTATCGAAATTCAAACCACAAAATAACATAATACTAATGTTAAATCATCCAAGATCAAAAATATTTTAACCGTCAAATATTATAACTGTTTAAGTAAAACCGATATTAGTAGAGCACTATGGAAAAAACGTTGGTATCATTATTTTAAAATTTCACATTAGGACCTGTCAAATTACTTCTTCGAATTAAAAAACGCAGTATAAGCATTGACTAAATATTTTGATGTAATAATTTAATTTTCTCCTATATTTAACTTGTTTATAAGAAAGCTTTGATGTTTGGTTACCAGGGCGACTCTGGGGGACCGGCTGTCTTCCGCAGCACAGCCTTCGGGGTGGTTTCGTTTGCGAGAGGATGTGCGTTGCCACTTTCGCCCACGGTGTTCACCAACATCGCCGCACTCCGCGACTGGGTCACGGACAATACGGGAGTTTGAACCTTATGCCATACCACTTAACGTTCATTATCGTACATAGTAAATATCGTGTTACTCAGGATAAAAATTATAACTTGACTCTACAAACGGATTAATACAATATATCCTATACGAAGTTAAAAATGTAACATTTGGCCATGGAATTGATTTTCAAACATATATTTGACAAAAATAGCTGGAATTTGTAAAAATATTATTATTATTTGTTCAAGAAAAATTCACAAACTTTCTTAAATATTTAAATACATAAATAATTTTTCAAAAATATTTCGAAGTGTAACAAAATAAGTAAAAGGCTCAATTGAAAACATGAAATGCGAAAAGCACACTATATTAATTATAATTTAAATATGAAAATGTAGTAGTTTCAATGTCATACAACATAATATTCTGTGATAAATTATGTTATTAGATTTTAAGTTAGTATAAGAGTTATAGAATATGATTTAAAGTTTTGTATTGTTATTTCTGTTAATTTATTAAGATTATAAATTAATTGTTTAAGTTTTGTATATTATATTTTTTAATTTGAATGTTGTAATAATAATTTAAAAAAAAAAATACAACTTTCTGCACTTGAACTGTTTTTATTTACCCCAAGATAGCCTTTGTCTAGAATGTCTAAGGGACTAAAGGAAATTACAATTTCAGGTATACGAAATGTTTCTGATTGGGTACCAGTTTAAAGTGCTGTCCCCAATATTCACAATTCACTGGGGCCTTCAGGCTCGAAGGACCAGACCCCTTTGGAGGGAGAAACAGAATGAAAGAAACAGGAAACACTTCGAGACATTCAAGAGGGAATTGTTCGCCAGATACAGAAAAGACCCTCTGCATTTGCTACGCAGGCCTCCGCAACAGGCCAAAAAGGCATAGGCCTCGTCAGGCCGCGCGATGTCTCACGCCGTTGCCGGCCTTATTGCACACGTCATACTGCTCATTGTCATATGACGACGCAGTGACTTATTGGACCTTACGGACTCATCTCGTGTGAGTGATTGGTGACGCATACATTTGACTCATCATGGAATGGAAAAACGATTTCTACTTTACGAAAGACTGCCTTCATTGTTGTTTGTAATTCATGTTTAAAAAACAATACCTATACCAGTTGTTTGTAAGTGCAAACACTTGCTGCAAACTAGGTGTTCTAAAAAAACATGTGTGTGATAGAACATATTGCATTTTCACACTGTGTGAGCATAATTTGTGATATGGTCATCGAAGTACTACAACTATGGAATTTGCGTCACAAATGTCAAAGCGGCACATGTCAAGTACGCCTAAAATGGAATCTTGGCGGATTTTTATCGCGCGTCAATGGTAAAAGTTAAACTCCAATGTGTTGACGTAAAGTCACATTTTCTTTAAATGACTGATGTTTGGTTGGACTATAAAGTTCGTAGTGGGACTGCTTTGGACTTGACCAAGACTTGACGGACCTGTTTTTGGAAAACTAAGAAAAATTATAGACTTGACAACTGACTAGTCTCGGGATTTGCTACTTTTTGCCTGTTTTATTTTAAAAAAGGCTTACAAATTGCTATTTTTACTAATGACACTGGCAAAATCATCGGAGAAGATCTGATGGAGCTAAGACATTAAAAGAAAAGAAGAAGAAGAAAGTTCGTAGTGTTTTGTATGGCGTGCGAAATCCATAGTTGTAGTACATTGATGGATATGATTTATGATCTCAACTGCAACGAGTGATTCTACTCAGTATAGGTAGTAAATTTTTTGAGTGCACTTAGTTTTGATTAAACTAGAAATATCACATTATATTAGTATACAAATATCAATTATTGGACAATTTTATTATAGTTAGACAATGGTATTATTTCCAATATTTCTTAATTACGCACAAATGTTATTTCATAATTATGTTATGTGACAATTAGCGCATAAATATAAGTTAATGTTAGTTAAGAAAATAGTTCAAATATAAAAATGTTTACTTATTAAATTGTAGTCTCTGTTATATTTATGTATATTAGCGAATCTTGCAGTTACCAATCTATGTGATGCTAAAAATTAAGTTTCTGAATTTAGTGCTTATTCACTTGGGAGAAAACTTGTTATATTGTTTTTATATTTTAATATTTTTTTGTTTGATATGATGATCATGGAATCTTTGTAATATAAAGAAATGCCTAATTAATACTCAAACTCAAAACTCAAATCATGTTATGACAATTTTTTGGAAAAAATATATGTGTGAATTTAATTGTAGACATATTGGATAATTAACTTTCACAATTAAGTTGTAAAACAGGTTAAGTATTAATTAAAAAATGTTAATGTAAATAAATAGTCTTTAACACGAAACCCAGTCTTTATGTGTGTAACATTTTTGTAAGATATTCCCTGTTATTGTTTTGTCCCCAATGCATTTAGCTTGCAATACTTACTTATCATAACTCTAAATTATTTCATACAGATTCGTTTCATAATTCAAAGGATTTTGAAAATATTTCCCATTATTTAACTTATTCTTAATAAAATACATAATATACACTATTGCATAAGAGCTCAATTTCAGTATTTTACAATTAAACCACCACTAATAAATTTTTTTTGGTCTTTTTGTTTCTTAAAATGTTGTCAGTAAATAAATATAAGCTCCTCTATTAGTTTTCCATTTTATTTATCCACATTTTAAAGTTATGCAAGTTTGCATCTTTTAAAATACCTATGAAATATACATTTCTTATTTTATTTATTTATTTAAGATACACCAAGATTCTTGTTATAAAATCTTTAGTTTTTTCGTCCTTTCCTACTGTAACGATTTCTATGTGCATTCTTCCTAATAGCGACATCTATTTAGTCATCGTTCGCTCCCTGGCCGGAACGATATCTTGTAAACAATATTAGTTTTTATTTGACCAAAATTTCATGTTATTAATCATATCAGACCAAAATTGTATAAAAGTATATTTGTACTGTGAAATCAGTAAAGAAATGAAAATAATCATGTTTTCCCTGTATTTAACGACATCTGTTGGCGGAGTCTAATAGTGACTCGGTAAGTATTGTGAATGTATAATTATACATTTGTCACTTTATGAGTCCCGGGCTTGATATATAGATGTCGCCTCTTTCTGACCTTCCTAAACATAACCTAGTTTTCAAATAACACGTGTCAATCAATCAAACGAAATTTCATGACACACGACAGTCGACACCCTTGGCGGTATCTGTTTTGGGTTCGGTTAATTTGGATATAATAATATGATAGATTTTTGTTGAATACGGTTTTTGAAACTGAGGCTAATCTTTGTACGATAAATTTGTGCACTTAAAAGAGTAGGCTACCTGCCAAATTCCATATAAGTACTACTCAATATCATATTATTATAATTATATAAGTAAAGTATACGATTAACTTTGAACATTTCCTGAAATTTTTTTGTATTATACGGTGGAGTTTCCCTCAACTTTTTCAGTGATGTGGGTATGAATCCAGTCCCATATAAGTGGATAGGATAGACGAGTGTACACGCCTGGGAAGTTCCCGCGGGCACATCCGAGACCCCAAGACACCACACCGACAAGGACTCCGTCGCTGACCAGAGGACCTCCGCTATCCCCCTATTATGTACAAATCATAATTATGAGAAGGATGATAACTCATTATAAGTGGCAGGACATACTGCGTTCCACAATTATAGATCAGGCACCTCGTCTGGCGTCAGTAACCATACCTCCTTACAGAAGACCACCATGAAATAACTGTACATACCTAAGTTTTCGTTGTTCAGTAAGCGAGTAAGGGATTTTAGAGCCCAATTTTCTCTCTCCTACTAATATCTTATCACAGTAATCACAGGTGCTTACTGTGGTCTTTTACGGTGGTCTTCTATAAGAGAGTGCTTTCGCTGACAGACGAGCTGCCCAAGTTTATGACTCCGGAATGCAGTGTGCTGACGGATAGCGCTAAATAAAATATCTTACGAGTATTGATGTTTAATTAAAGACATATTATGCATGGTTTGTATTGCAGTCATCTGTTACGAAAGTTACGATGGATGAATGTTTATTACTACTGAAATTAAAAGTAAATAAATTTTGATGACATTTGAACAAATCTGTGCATCATCTGCGGCTGGATGCGAAGGGGAAAGGACTATGTGTTGTGGGAAGAATTAGGAGAGGTATATCTCTAGAGACATACGTATTAGAGAGACACAGGCTGATGATGAAGAAGAATCAATTACGAAATTAAATAAAAGAGTGTACAAAATTGGCCTTAAATGATGGGAGTTTACCTGACAAGCATCGGGTGAATTTTGTTGGAAGGCTCCAGCACAAAACATGCAGGTCGGGTCGATGACCTTCTGGTCCAACGCTGAACGCTTGCATTGTTTCATTGATATCGTGCTTATAGACGTCGATTGCAGAAATGTTGCACTAGCGCCACCTTCCTGCAAACATAACAGACATTCCTTTATGTCATAGCAAATTTGTTAAGCATATTATTAAGAACTAGCGATCCGCTCCCGGCTTCGCTCGCGTCCGATCGCTACCAAACTTCACAGGATTACCCGCTGGACTAATCTGAAGATTGTCTGAAAGTTTCATCAAAATCGAAACCGATTTTGATGAAGGTTTTGGAGTCCATAGGGAACATACACCCACACATCGCCTTTTATAAAGATTATGCATTTGATGCCTACTTTGATCTTTTCCACAGCAATGAGCGCTATAGATACGGAGTTCACCCAAATTATTGGATTATGTTCAAATTTTTGCCGCTACGTATGGAGCAGATGGGTCCAGAAATTTTATTATGTGGACATGCCATCGTTAGAATAGTCTCCTTTCAGAGGTGTTTCCCCATAGCAAATAGCAACATTATGGGTTTCTTCCTGCAAGGCCGACAACGCACCTGCTGCTTGTTTGCTGTCTGACAATAAACATTAATCATCAAGTGGACCTTCCTGCCTATAATCCCAATATTTCTTTAATTATGCCGATCATTAAAATTCTTTTTAAAAAATATACAGATTTCATGGTCGGTTGGTACCTATGGTTGCTTAACTTTCACATTAACATAAAATAGACAAAGGACAGCGCATTCCGCCCCTGTGCTGTATTCCGGTGAAATAAAAAAGTATATTTAAAAAATAAATTTAAATAAGTTCCTTAAATATAAGAGAAACAAGAACCTCCATTGGTTTTAATGTCACCATCATCTTCAAAATTTAAAATTACACACAATGGTTTTAACTCACTTTCAATCGTCCCCATCCAGACACTATGGTGTTGTGATTGGCTTCCAGACGCTGGTCCCTGGCGACCATTCTAATAGGCAGCACTCTGGGAGAAAACCGCAGAGGCGTGTACAGTTTCAGTAGACCGACGTCGTTGACCTTCTTCTGGCTCACGTACCGAGGATGAACGTATTTCTGTTTGACGTCATACATTTCTCCCCCGTGAGTTTTCCAAGAGGAGCCCAGCCGTACGCTAAGATCTCTAGACCGTGCTCTGTTTTCAGAGTAGATATTACAACTTTTGAGAAATTAATAACAAATAAAAATAGCAATAACTGCTATTATTTTTAAAAATTAATAAATAAATAATTATGATTATTGAGATAATTTATTCCTAGGAATTTTATTATTTATGAAACATTATTTTTTATTTAAAAATAAAAGGAAAATAGCAGTTATTATATGAAACAAATGCTGCTGTTTTTTGTGGGATTCGTAGCCTCTTTGTGAATTCAAGTTGCAAAAATCTGTCTGGGAGATAGACGTCTCTAGAGACCGAAGACTTCTCTGTTATATTTTTTAGAGAATTCACGATAGACATGTTAATGACGACGATAAGATGTCGCCTATTAGATCTATAGTACAGGTTGGAATGAAGTTCCAAGTTTTGATGGGTACTGCAAGATTCTTGTTAACTAACCCTACCTAGAATCTAGAATAAAAGATTGGCTATAATGCTTGATAACACGAAACCTATTACGATTTCAATAAATTACATCAAAACATTGTGTTACACAAAACATAATTTAATTGGATGATTATGAAAATATATTGTATTTATATCTACCTGACTTTTTATTCATATATTCAAATCAGGGAAAATTAATATAAATGAATTAAGTAATTAATGTAAAATAATTGCTAGTCGGCTAAGTACATATAAAAATAATACCTACAATTATTTGCCAACTTAATTCATATTTTATGGCGTCTGTGAAAGGCAATTTTGCATCGCATTACAAAATGACAAATGGAGGCAGCTCACTGAAGTTATCCAATGCGAAAACCCGCAGCTACTCCCAAGAGAAGTCTATCTAACGTTTAACACGAGAAAAAGCTTACAATTACATGTGGGACGAATGCTAAAAATAAGGAAAAATATCTTTTTTTTACCCTTTTATAAAAAAATTATAGCGAACTAGCTGGTGCCCACGACTTCGTCCGCGTAATGTTTATCTACCAAGTTTCATGAAAATAAGTTAATTCGTTTCAGAGTTATGGAGGAACATACATACCTACATACATAGATACATACAATACCTACACTTAGATTTATTATTAGTATTGATTGATATTTCCGTAATCCTTGTAATGGTGACATTTTTAGTAGTGGCAGTCATAAGATATTCTCAGCCCAAAAAAGTGCATAATTTAAGCCCTATTTTCAAAATATGGATTGCATCGTGCAGGCTAATTTTTATAAAACATGAATTGCTATTTGCAATTTGATTATTTACATTATTAAAAAGGAATAATTGAGGACAAAACGGCCTTCCTCTTAATTTTAGTCTTGTCTATTTTAGTTACTTCCACAGTATAATGTGTTATGGGATTCTTCTTTGGGGTAGCGCTGCGGACATAAATACTATTTTCATTTTACAAAAAAGGGCCATTAGAGCCATCTATCAACTAGATCCGCAGTGTTCTCTCAGAGAAAAGTTTAAAGAAATAAACATTTTAACTGTTACATGTCAGTATATTTATGAAAATTTAATTTACGCTCATAAAAATATTAGTCAGTTTAATAAAAAATGTGATGTACACAATATAAATACTAGGTTCAAAAATAATTTAGATTTACATAAGACGCGACTCCACAAGATAAGTAATTCTTTTATGGGTCAATGTATACGGTTTTATAATAAACTACCTGAGATGATAAGAGCCTTATCTATAAATAAATTTAAATGTGTCATTAAAGCCAAACTCCTCTCGAAAGGCCTATAAGGTCACTGATTATTTAAGTGACAATGAAGCCTGGATTTAGAGCTTGGATCCGGAGCTCATACTATGTTTTGCTTAGTATTGTATATGAACTTTATGTTTGTATTAAGTGTACTTAATTGTAATTTTTATATTTTAAAGATGACAAAAAGAATAGTATCCTGAGTTTCTTTCGGGGTTTCTTCTCAGGATCGTCATCTTGGCTTTTTTTCCGAAACCCTAGTAAATTTAAATTTATAATAACGATCATAAGAGTTTCGTGAGAAATCTAATTGATAAATAAATATTTTGATTTTGATTTTTGATTTGCTGAATTGAAGGTCAACTGTAGTGGTAAACCAACATTGTAGAGAGTGAACAAAAGGTTCCTTTCCCCAAGGAGCCGAAGGATTGTGAATAATAGTAACTCGTTCAGAGATGAAGCTGTCAACGGGTTATGTTGTGTATGGGGAAATCGGATTGCCGTGTCGCGTTACATAAATGTCGAAGCGACAATACGCCGGCGAATAAATTCGATCGGGCATCGGCGCACCCTTTTTTCAGGCTACCCTCCGTAGGATTGGGTTTCCTTCCACAATTTCAATTTATCCTCAAGAGGTTGAATTGTGTTTTTTTTTTCGTATGCAAAACAGCAATAGCCTTTGGGACAAGTCAAATAAAGCTGCAAAACAGGGGCATCCGTTTTGTCTCGCCGAACGTGTAGGTAGGTCGGCGCAGTTTACGACGCCTCCCGAACAATTTATCGTCGCCTACTTGGAAAGCGATACGTTCCCGGGAAAAATGGTGGACTTGTTTCTGTCCAATATTCCACGTATTAGATGGGCGCATATATTTTCCTAAAGATGTAGTCGCTTGCTGCGCTGTTGTGCCGTTCAATCTTTTTACAGATTTATCGCTCACATGTTGGACAATTTGGTTACATCCCAATTTATGTGACAATACTTTAGAGGGTAAACAATTTTTATAGACTTTTGAGACGTAACACGGTTTTTTTCTTATTTCTATTAATCTACACAGGACCGTGGGTTGACGTTGGATTTTGGCTGTTTTGACTTATTGTCTCGATCGCAGAATAAGTACACGTGATGACGTCTCACGCACAGATATTATTACTAACTTTGATTTATAACGTAATGATGTTAGACAGACAAATCAATAAATACTTTTAGTAAGCTAAATGAGCTATAATATAAGAACTTACTGAATAGTTTCAGAAAAATAGAATGATCATAGAAAAAACAGTTGCACTCCGGGAGTGCCGACAGAAGTGAAACCTTGAACAATTACGTGTGTATTTTTGAATCGTCAGGAAAGTACATGTACTGTTATGCAGAGGTGTTGATTACGGTAACAGTGTCGCGAGTTAAATGGTTTTTTCCCATCTCAAAAAATGACAACATGCATGTGATCTATGTACATACTTATATACTACAGAGCAGAGATGTTAGTTACGGTAACAATGTCGCGAGTTCAATGGTTTTTTCCAATCTCAAAAATGGCCAACACGCCTAAAGAAGTTCTCACTTCAAAATAGATACAATAAAATAAATATTTAATATGTCTAATCTGATTGTGCAAGCCAAATGTTACCTCAAGATACAATGGGCCGCCGTGATCAACCAGGCGTCAGTTAGCACGGAACCCCCGCAGATAGGGTACGATCTTTCACGCAGTGACACCTGCCAAGGTACTTCGGTTATGGAGGTGTTGCGGCCGGCGACTATTCGACGCGTTTCCCCATCTATTAAAAAAAAGGAGTAACTGCAACCTATTCCATGAATGATATAATTGCAGTAAATGAATAGTTGGCTTATATGCTTCAAGGGAGGCTTTAATTATAGCTTTGACCCAAGGTCTAGAGCTCTTCCCAGTTCATAACTGCGGTATGAAGTGTGATCGAATACGATCTAAGAAGTTTTTATGGGAAAAATTCTTATTTTCTACCTTTGTCTCTCTTTGCTACGATGTCCAGGTCTATCGGTTACATCTCATTCATGTCAGTGTATATCTCTGTTACAGTACGTTCATTATTGCTATAAATATATACTTACACTCACTGTCAATTATGATTCAAAATCCGTTTCTGTTATAGAAACGGATTTTGAAACGGTTTCAGAAATGATTGCTGATTGCAAAAAGACAGGTAGTATTTTTTTACCTTTACGCACTCCGTTGTTTTCATTTCCAGCGTTACCTAAAAATGGATACATATGGATACATATACCGTTGATTTATTTGTTTTAATTCAATATTTCAAGTCCATTAATGAAACATATATTATGTTTTATGTACGTATATAAAATATATAAAATAATAAAATATATAAAATAATAAAATGTTTGCGTTCTATAATATGAGCTTTTATTATTTCTAATTTGTCACCGTGGGCTTTATTTTAATAAATAAAATATTTATTTATTAAAAATTTATGTTATATAAATGTTAATCATGTTATTTCAAAGAGAGACTTATGTATTTTTTTAATGTACCTTTTAGTTTCAAAAGCAAACGATTGTATAAATCCTTGTATATATTCTGTACGGGGGTTTCGTTTAAATATTTTAAAATGTTATGTTTGTTTACTTCCGCCTCTACAGCTATTTCTGTATAATCTATTTCCACTGTGAAATTATTTGTATTCTTATCACAAAACACTTTGAACATTATTAATAATAATATGTACAATGATCTATATACATTCAGACTTAAATACATTGTATTCACATAGTGATCGAGGTTTCGTCTACGTGTGGTGTTTGAAAATTTCGATTAACCACGAATGAAAAGAAATTGCCGTGAAATCACTTAAAAGTTTATGAATTATAGTGGAATTATAATACGTTTTATACATTCGATACAAGTGATAATAGTCGTGATTGTAATCGGATAGTAAGTTGTTGAGAACAACGCGCAAGTAGGACTTGTTGCATTCTGGTTTGGCAGGCTCCGAGGAAAATAAGAAAGCGTTACTGCTTTTGTTCAAAGAAACTTGTTTAAACCTCTTTTGTCCCTGCGAGAATTCGTTCCAGTTATTGTCTGCGAAAAAGAAAATTCCCTTTGGGCCAGGAAAGTTCCATTTGAAAAGGGTGCGAACTTTCTTAGTGCCTCAGGTCTTGTTTCGGACATAAAGCTTCAAAATCCGCTCTTAAATCCAATTAAGGAGTTTTGCTTCAGGTGGCGAGAGCTCACGCTGCCTTCTCGGGGCCAATCGGTAATTAAATTTGTTTCATTTGACCAACTTTTATTTCTATGGGATTAAGAAGTTAAGATGTATGGATTTTTAGATTTTTATGTAGAAATAGAAATTTTCGACTCCAGAAAGAAAGTCGAAAAATAACAATACACCCTGTTACTCATGCTCAATACATGGGAAATCGACGCAGATGCCCATTAGTCTATCTGCATATGATCTCTGATTTTTTTTGGTGTTTCTTAGGTATTTAGAATACTTGATGGTGAAGCCTAAAATAGATATTTTATCTATAATCAGATGAACTTTTTTGATCGATTAAGTGATGATAATTGCATTTTCAAGCAAATAGGGGACTAAATAAATTTAAAAACTCACTATAATCTTCTGTAAAATGGCGATTACTAACGTCAGAACGCATTCTGCTATGAAGATTTGCGCATAAAAGCATAAAATAAAATAAACGATTTTATTTTGTCAAACTACAGACTTATTATTTTCATGTATTTCACTCACGTTGTAAGTGATTTAATTGTGAACTAATATAAATGAAAAAAGTTTGTTAATTTTCAGTACTTGTCACTTCATAGTTGTAAGGCAATAGTTCCCTCATCTCGGCAATGTGGTAACAATTGTCTCGTAACACCCGAAAAGTTGGCGGAATTGCACACTTACGCTCCAGAGACGGCAGGATGAAGGGGAAACTTTCCACTCACTATACCCTATTAGTATTCTTGAGGCATCGACCTAATTGTAACTTCGGCCTTTACGTGAGCTTGTGAAACATTTGGAAGTATGCTTCGCATTTTATTACTCAATAAAATAATATTGGCAGCTTCATTACCACACAAACAAAAATACCTTGTTAAATCTCATTAAGGTTGGCAGTGAGCAGGTTTATATTAAAATAAATCTAATAAGCTTCATAATGTTTCTTTATCTTTACATTTTAGTTAAGTGTTATATTTTTACTTTAGTAAGAGTAACCACGGAGGTTCAAACGGCAGAGTGGGGCGCCCTGCAGTCAGGTGGACAGACGATCTGAAAGGATACCCAGGAAGTGGTTTAATACGAAGAACAGAAGACCGTACGTAGTGGCGATCCTTGGGAGAGGCTTACAACCAGTAGTGGGGAAACACAGGCTGATGATGATGGACCACGGAGGTTATATTGGTGGATTATTGCAGAACGAATCAGTTATTCGTTTTGTTGGTAGATTAATTTCATGTTAATTTAAATTAATTAAAAATTCTAAACGTTCTAAATCTCCATAACCAGATTTAAAAGGTGAGCGTCTAGTTGACTTTATAAATTATTTTCATTGGTTTCATTATTAAATTTAGGATATAAATAATATAAACAAAGGAATTTATATAAATGTAACAAAAAATTCAAGTCTGAATAGTAAAAATGATGTTAACTGAATCATGATTCATGGGATGCATGTGGAGGGATAATTGGCCCGATTGAACTTAGTGAGTGAAGTAAAATTTGACAAAAATACGAATCTGGAAGGCTGTCTATTCACTTTATATTTTTAAAGACGGGGAGAGGAAAAAAGTGGCGCTAATACTCAAAGGATACTGGGAAATGGAGTTGTCTTGTTTGGAGATAAAAAAATGGAGTTGTTCGGAATTTGGTCGTAATTCAGGCGCTGCGGTGGAATTGACTAATCAGAAAAGAAACGTTGCCGAAGATGGATTGCTTATCTTTAGGTACTAAAGTTCCTTCTTGAGATAAGCTAGTATACTAATAGGCATAGTATTGTTTAAATATAACATCCCATCGTTCCAACATCAGATAATGATCACCAAAATACTCAAAATGCTTGCTTATACTATATTTAATAGCTGAAATTCCCAAAGTGATTGATAGTTTTCAGTATGGTCATAAGTAGGGACTTTAAAAAAAAATCCGAGTTGTGACCTTGTTACTGCTATATAGTGTATGCATTATTAAGATAAGAATTTTTTTCGTTTTTCAGTTACAATTTTTTTTTAAATTTATTAAAATGCGAAAGTTTGTAAATTTGGATGTTTTTTACTCAAACACGCCAAAACGGCTGAACGGATTTTGACGAGGCACACATATGATTTATTTTCTGGATCAACATATAGGATACTTTTTATCCTGAAAATATGTTAGCTTTTTGTGGAATTTTTAAAAAACGTACAAAGTCGCTGCCACAGTTAGTTTTTAATATTTACATAATGCTGCATTTCGTGATTGGCGTGTTACGTGAACTTTTGCACCGAGTCGAATCAATTGTAGATGGATGTATGTAGGGTTGTGTGATAAAACCTCCATCGGCTGGCGGCGATCTTTATTCAATCTTGAACACCTTTCAATCGGAGAGGGGTGGACTTGGAGTGCGTGACTGGAATGTGTGGCATTGCGGGTTGCAGAGCAGCCTGTCGGATCCCTCGGCTATGAGCGAGCAAATATTTGAAGGCTTTCGAATACTCGAGCTGTCCTCGGGACCTGTCACACGGTTAACGTGATGGCATTTCAATTGCTTAGCTAACTAATCACTGCGTACCCACACATACTTCGTTTCTTATTCATCGGTACAAATATTTTCGAGAATATTTATTAAGACTTCAATAAGATAAAAACTCGTGTTCAGTAGTTGTTATTTTGAAAACTACTCATACGAGTTAAAATATTCTTTCATCAATAGTTAGAATAGTATTTCAGTATGGACATTTGCTAAATATTTCAATAGGGCACCAGATATCTTAAAATAAATATCCAACGTTTGGCAAAAGTAAAATTTCAGGCGTCAATGTATGTCAAACGTTATATTGCTATACATATTTTGTTAGGCGTTATTAGTCTATACTAATATTATAAAGAAGAAAGAAAGATTTGTTTGTTTGCATTGAATAGGCTCTCAAAACTACTGAACCGATTTGAAAAATTCTTTCACTATTTGGAAGGTATATTATTAGCGAGTAACATAAGCTATATTTTGTAAAGTTACGCTTCGAAGTCGCGTGCAACAGCTAGTATTTAATAAAACAAGAACAATT
Source organism: Synanthedon andrenaeformis (assembly GCA_936446665.2). NCBI lineage: Eukaryota > Metazoa > Arthropoda > Insecta > Lepidoptera > Sesiidae > Synanthedon > Synanthedon andrenaeformis. The sequence continues at coordinate 573,863 of OW387781.2, read as the reverse complement.
TACCAGCGATTGACAATATTACGTTTTGTAAGATACATTGATTTCAGCACCATACATGTATGTATGTGTATATAAATATTAGTAATTTCTATAGGAATACCGCGTAAATGGCTCGTGCGAAGTAAATTAATTAGAGAAGATCCCGTAGGGGAGCGAGCGGGGGACGGTCGGCCGAGAGGGAGGGACGGCTCATTAGAAGCAAACAAAAAAGCGGGGTCCGAAACTCGAGGCTTGAGATAAGAATTATTGCCTCTTGTATATAAGGCGGGTTTCCGGTTTTCCTTGTATTACACTCGGCACCTTTGTCGGGGCTTCATTATAAATAATACACCCGCATTATACCTGACTGAATTAGGGACTTTCGCTTAGGATTTGGTCGAGAGAGGTTCCAGTGGACTTAGCCCAAGTTATGCGGTAATCCCCCGTTCGTGTTATTGTATACACGTTGCCCGCGTTATTATAGAAGCAGAGATTATTTGAGAAGATTGTCTTTACCACAATCTCAAGTGGTAGCTGTGTTTCAATTTGGAGAGACCGTCTGGCGACAGTAACCATCCCCTCACAGAAGACCACCGTGAAATACTTTTGAATTTCGAAGCGTGAATGACGATGGCGAAGCCCGATATCCTCATGATTAAACTATATCAGCACTTGTAACTAATGTGGCGTTGCTTTTGACCGTCTAACACCAAATGGACTGTCAGCTTGACTATCGCAATTACATAAAAAAACACATATTTAATAACTAGCTGGTGCCCACGACTTCGTCCGCGTTGAAAAATATTAAGCAGCCTATCCTGTGTCCCGTACATCCAAGTGTTTATCTACCAAGTTTCATAAAAATCAGTTAATTAATTTCAGAGTTATGGAGGAACATACATACATACAGAAAAAAATTCTAAAAATCGTCAATTTAGTTTCAGTATCGTATAGAGCCTATAAACACGATATCTCTGAAAACAAAGTAACTTACTCCATGACCGACCCTTACGGATTTATTATTAGTATGATGATAAAGTGTAATTTCAATTTGTTTTTTTAATACCTGTAAATCAAAACACATAAAAGTGAGTTGTTGGTGAGCGCAATGAAATTAATTATCGTTTGGTGAGCTGATCGCGTGACGGACGTCAGAATTCAAGGCATTGTAAGAGCCGCGAGGCTTAGTTAGTTTATCAGAATAAACAATAGTTCGTATTAGAAGGAAATCAGAACATAGTTATTTTTCGTAACGAGAATCTCACGGTTCACTGAACAACGCAATCCGCCGGCAGAATTCCATTCAATTTATTACACTAATTACCCATTTAGTAACGCTACTCGCCCGTGAAACTATAACGCACTGCTATCCGGAACCAATTATGGTACGATGGTTTCTGCAGGACCATGGAATTCTCTTGGATGATGGGTATACTGTATTATTAGAAAATATCATAGCCGTGTCTGTGATATTTTCTAATAATACAGTATTAGAAAATAATATTAAATATTTTTTCAAAAAAAAAAAACAATTTGTACACGTACGTATGTTAACGAGATAAAAAAAAAGTTGTCTGCTTGTTTGTGCGTTTGGGTTCACGATGATCTCGCGTGCACAGCTAGTTAATATTAAAATTAGAATTACATATTGTTTTCTCTGCTTAAAAACTATTATTGTCTGTTCTTGGCAACAGCTCACATAGTGCAGCGCCAGAGTTTAAATCACAACTATAACTACATATATAGTTGGAAATTGCAGTGCAGTGCCGCGGACAGTCTCCCGTCGAAACAATGTTCCGAGCAGTTAAACTATTAAACTAAAAATAAAGTGTTAGCTAAATAAACCTCCATTGCTGTGCGACTGGCGCGAGAGCTCCAGAGGGCCCAGCCAAGATGCAAACGCTTCGTTGCGTACTTCGGAAACGAAGAGAGAACGCTAAGAGAAAGCTTGGTGATTGGTTGTTGTAACGTCAAAATAAAATTTTGCCCAATCACAAAGTTTTCTCTTAGCGTAGCATAGCGTTTACGGCTTTAGAAACCACACATGGCTACAGCAAATTTCAATTTAAAGAAAGTGCGATAACAGCGCCTCTGCTGGTGGAATATTTATTTATTTATTTATTTATAAATACACGAGCCTTAATAAAAACAACGCCATATGTATGTATTACAAGTGCGCCCTTTAGTAGAATAAAGTACAAGGGATTAGTAAGGGGTGGAAAAAAAAGTACTACTTAATAAAAATAAAAATTAAATAGAAAATTACATGAAGATATTAGAAACCTCAATATATCCAAAATGAATATAATAAATCAAGTTACCAATTAACGTTAACCATAATCTTGTAATCTCCATAATACTTAATAAGAAAGATAATCTCCATAATACTTTGATCGATTTTTTTTTCACAATAAATATAAAATGTTAGAATGAATTCGAGAATAATATTTTTAATGCAATGTGTCGGTTTCTTATATTTGTTTCGTTGGAAGTCCTCGAAAAGAAAATATAATATCGTGTAAATAAATCTGCGGAAGAGCCACCCGGCGATGCTTATTTACGGGCATAAAACTCGAGCAGGCTTTTTGTACCGAAAACTTCCAAGTTTCAAATACGAGGCCCGGGATTTGTTTTGCTACGTAACAGAGATTTTGCGAGCCCCGTACAGTTTCTTGTTCGCAAACATCGGGAACATTCGCGTTTGTGTTTTTGCTGTATCATACCTATTTATAATTGCTACACACGCATCAAGCAATGGAGGCGATTTACTATAAATGAAATATTTATGTTTAAGGTTCATCATTATTATCATCTCAGCCTTAGGATGTTCACTGCTGGACATAGGCCTCCCCCATAATTTTCCAAGACCGGTCAGAAGCAAGCTCAAATTCATATATAAATACTAGCTGACCCGGCTAACGTTGTTTTGCCAAAAAATTGGGGTGGGCCACCCTTATCACTTAGGGATATAAAAATATAATAGTTTACGACCTAAATAGAGATTTATTAAAAGAAAACAAAAAACAAAATGGTACCTATTTCAAATAAATTTATTGAAATGCAATGGAGAAGTTAGCGGAGAATAGGAGAACCCTTTTTCTCACACAGTGACTATAATAATATTTTATAATTTGTCTAGGTAGATGTAGATATTCAAGATATAGATTAATTGTCAATAAATCTATGTATTTTTCAATAGAAATAGGATTCATTAGAGTGATTACCATGGAGTGATGGCGTTTCATGGTGCACGTTATAAGTGAAAAGGTTATCAAACCGGCAGGCTTATTATCTAAATGCCTCTGCTAGCGACAGGCGCAAAATTTGTGCATAAGTTGTGCAATATCACACTAAATCGTGTATTTGGTATCACGTAACTCATAACAGTAGTGTGGTTTGCGTAAAAAACGGTGCTGCTTCTGACGTGCTGCACAAATTATGCACAATTTTTGCGCCTGTCGCTAGCAGAGGCATTTAGACATTTAGATAATAAGCCTGCGGATGTGTATTTGCATAGTGGATAGCTTCAATTTGCCAAGCCGTCTCGCTACCACCTGTGTTTGTCCTCCTAGAGCTCTACCTATTTGCTGAATATTCCACCGTGAAAAATACTTTTAAATAACAATACATTTTACAAAATTTATCTTTCATTTTTCTTTATTTATAAACAAGCGTAAATTAGATAATCCTAGAATCCGTGTAGAAATGTTTTCTATGGCGATAATCACAATCAGTATAAAAGTATTGAATAACAATCAACGAAATTATTGATACTAGATATAAATATCTAATTTACAATTTACAATCAGTTAATTTTGGAGTCGGAGAAGCCGAAAAATTAAACTTTTCTTGGCTGACACCGATTCATATATTAACTGATTATAATTTAGAAATATATCAAGTATCAATAATTTCGTTGATTGTCCTTTAATGACATTTTATTTGAAATTAAAATATTTATAATTTTAAATTAATTTTATTTAATTAAAATTAACTAATTCAACACTGGTAATTAATCTTATATTGTATTTTAGTCTATTATTTTCATGTTTTTATGGGAAGCAACATATTATTTAAACAATGTTACACTTGTTTTCCCAGTTCAATGGTGTTCCAAAGGTCAACAAAATGTCCACATTTTAGGGTTGGTTTTAGCGAGTAAATCTGTCTGAATTGTAGACGGGTGGCATAGCGTCGGCTTACCGCAAACCCATTAGCACAATAAAATATTCTAGCGAGCTTTACAGTTAAATCTAAATAGGTAATGGCCGTGTAAATCGCTGAGCTTTTATCTCAATTTACTCACTTAAGCTCTTCACTTGACATTATCATAAGTATTGCTAATAGCTTCTGTATCTGGAGACGCTTGTACCTGAAGAGATAGTCTGGCGATACGATGGTATCCAACAACCACTTGATGGTTGTTGGATACCATCGTATATTAATACATGTGTAATGCTGACCCTTAAATGATTAGAAGAGGATAAGGATAAGAAAATGGGCTTTGTTTAGTGTCCTAATGATTCGTGTCGTTTGAGGCACTGTCGTATTTGTAGGGGAATATCGTAATCCCCTCGGAAGTGAGTCACCGGCCTTCGCTTGGCTGATCAGGTTGTCACCGGGGAACTAAGAAGGCGCACGCGCATGTGATCCGAGCGAGCTACGTTCATCGGATGGTTCTGTCGCTCAGTGAGTTGGGCAACGCACGCGAAGACGGAGCTCCAAGGCAGGGAAGGACTGCCTGGCAGAATACTGCAATCGTGGCTTTGTGGTGGGTGGTGAAGACCCAGTAACCGCGTCCAGAAGAGTGAACACTCGGCCCCGATTGTAAATTTAAAAATATTTGGGTTATATGAGCTCGGAAACACAGACACTGGAAGGGTGTTCAAATACTTGGCAGTGCGTATTATGAGAGAGTTTTTAAAATGTTTGGTCCGAAAAAGAAGAATTTTGACAAGACCTGCCACACTTCTGAATGTACGATGGATGAAAGATGGAATTTTCGATTTAAAATAATAACAAGGGACTTGACAAATGTCTAGTTCAAAAAAAAATCATCAAATTCGGTTCAGCAGTTTAGCAGCAGCAGTGTGTTTGTCACTGTTATACACACTGTTTTATGTTTGTCTCTTCTGTATGTTTGTATGTATTTAAGTGAATAGAATTTCATAGTAGATTGTATTTAGTTGTATTACAGGGGAAACTGTGTTTCTAATTTCGAAAGGTTAATTGTTGCATTAATATTTTTCAAGGACTTTAGTGTACGAGAAAATGCTATAGAGGTTTCAGTTAAATGTAAGTATTTCACGATTTCCACTATCAAAATTTGTAACTAAGTCTTAAAAGAGAATATCACACGAAAAGTAATAAAACGCGATGCAATTAGAGCTGAGGGAATCGATATTCGGCTGAATATTTCAGTCGCTTAAAACACATTACAAATTCAATCTTTACTCTCGCAAACTGGTTCGCGCGCCACGCGTTTCTCGCAAATGAGTCTCGAATAGTTTACAATACGATTCGGTTTATATCACGAGAGACTTACCCACCTTATACCTTTTTTTCTATAACTAGCTGTCCCTGCGACTACGTATGCATTGAAAAATTAAAATATATGAGTAAAGCCTGACGACGGTGGCTCCGCCATGGTTGACGAAATTTGCGCCGAATATTTTATATTTTCAGACGATCCTTTGGGAACCTAACATTTTTCCAGGATAAAAATCCATCATCCAAATTTGATTCAAATCCGTTCAACTGTTTGCGTTATTGAGGAACAAATATCCAAATATGCAAACTTTCGCATTAAAGTATAATTTTATTAGAATTGAGATTTCTAAAAGATGAAATCTATTTTAGGATCCAACAGATAAAATTTTAGGCAAATCTGTCAATAGGCGAGCGTCTGGATAGCCACTATACCCAAATAATTAGGTTATCTATGTGGTTATAGTCATTTTTTACTAAAACATATTCAATTATTAATTAAACTAGCTGGTGCCCACGACTTCGTCCGCGTTGAAAAATATTAAGTAGCCTATCCTGTGTCTCGTACGTCCAAATGTGTATCTACCAAGTTTCATGAAAATCAGTTAATTCGTTTCAGAGTTATGGAGGAACATACATACATACATACAGAAAAAAATTCTAAAAATCGTCAATTTAGTTTCAGTATCATGTATAGAGCCTATAAACACGATATCTCTGAAAACAAAGTAACTTACTCCGTGACCGACCTTTACACATTTATTATTAGTATTGATTAGGCATGTCAGATTAGAGAAAGTTATTATTATTTGTTGATAATATTGTAAAACGAAGTTACGTGGGATTTGTGCCTAGTATTATTTGAGTAAATCGGATTCCTTTAAGCCCTTGTAAATTGTACCAAACCCATATGAATTCAGCGCGATCTAGACTAATTACGACGCTAGGAATGGAGATCCACTGGAATTCAGATTTTCTTCCTGAACGCCTCGCTCAACTACCACACACACTTTTAAAGTTGTTTAATCGCTTATTAGAACAATGCAAACTAATTATAATCTGCTTTTGCCTTTTTAAACATTTCAGCTTTAGTCAGAGAAAACTTAAGTTCTAGGTAAAATGATACATTCTTTAAATTTGAAATGACCTAGGAATTTTATTGCCTAGAAACATAATTCTTAAAAATTAAGGTCATAAAACAAAGCCAAGTAAGATAAAAAAATTCAATTATTGTCATAGGCCACGAATTCTCATAAACTTACTTCACACTTTACTGTGAAAGGCGTTTGTTGTAAGACTTTTACTGTCTTAAATATCGGTCGGCCAAAAATTTAGCGTAATTGGGAAGTCTATATAGCGACTTGTTACCAGAGCTGATAAAGCCTACAAATCTAATGAAGCCTACTAACACCAACCCCCTAAATAATATTTGACTTGTATGCGCCACGTTTTTACCGATTTATTACTTATTTTTAATGTTAGAATATACTAAAATCGTAGAAGTTCACACATAGAAACTTGAGTTAATCTTTACACACAGTTAAGCTGGTTATAATTAATTTGACTGATATACTGACAAAGGGTAGCGAGATCCAATTTCGAATTTAGCGGAATCACCCTCCCAATTCGAAGGGTAATCTATCAACAATCAATGAAAGGCTGTCTATCAGTTGTAGGAATAAATGGTAAACCCTTAGGTATCGGCGTCAACTACTCGCGAGCTATAGAAAGCTTTTGTATGGTACGACAGATACTATACACAATTGATGTGTTCCCTTCAGAATTCATGTTTACATTATATCAAGATTAACTTTTCTTTATGAAACATTAGAAGAAGTAAACGGAGAAACAGTGATGTACGGGCCTGTAGCACCCGCGCATTTATATAGCCTGGCTGTTATGGCTTTAAGTGGGCAGGGCCTCCGGCTAAGGAGGGCTCACTGGTTAGCCTTGCGATTGTTAGTCGAGGAGGAGAGGGTTGTATTTTCCAAACAAGTTGTACTAGTACAAAGGTCTTTACGATGCCGAAGCAAGGAGAAGACTGATTTATTTACAAAAAATGCCTATTAATAACACAAAATGTACATATAGAACTAGTGGCGGCCGTGCCATGTGTCGAACAAGCTTGCGACAATAGCGCGCAAGCAGGACACGACCGCCCGAAATAATAATGACTAAAGTGAACACTATCTATCTCTGTCTATTTTCTGTCTCTTTCACTTACACTGTTTACACTATACACTAGTTCTATAATTTTACTATATTTCACAATTTATACAATAGGCTGTCCCGAACAAGTGATTTATACTATTTAAACCCATATGACTGTTTGGCGATTTTATCAATGTCTATGTCTATACCTTAAAAATTACAGTACATTTTTTTAAGAATAAATTAAAATTAAATTCCATTTTGTGATTATAATGAAGAAATACTAAATTCAGATTCTATTACGTGGGAAATATATACTTAACGATTACTTAGCGAGGCAAACTTAGTGCTTTCAGTAATAACTTCAATACAACTTTATATATATATTTTTTAACGTCTGTTTTTACATAACTATCTATTCTTAACTATTTAATTAACATTCCAAATTATTTTCATGGAAGCGTACAATCTTGATAATTTCTTTCTTGATTTTTGTAAATTTTCTTACTAATTAATAAATATCTTTTTAACTGACTATACTTCTGTCTGTAAGTGAATCTGTCATAATGAGGATAAACAATTTTTACCGCCTCTAGCTTCGGTCCCCTACTAGGCAGGGTTCTCGTTGTATAAAAAGCCTTGTGTGCTGACCGAGGTATTGCTGCCATCGTACCCAGAGATTTGACTCCGAAGGAAATTAAAAATGGAGCATCTGCAGTACAGCACCAGCTGTGGTAACTGTTCCATGAAGGTGAGGCGGATCCCATGTGCGACACACACAGACTGCATTTTTGATTGCCTCCGCCTGTATTGTACATTTGTATCATAATTTACTATGACATCACACTAACTAATAGTAGTGGAGGCAGGACGACAGTAGATAGTAGGACTTGTTTTAAATTTATTGCTTTAATTGTTTTAAAGTTAAAAACATTACGAGTGTAAGATTCCAGGCAGTGATACCAAGAGAATGATTCAGGTTTGCTAATTAACTATATATTTGTATTAAGTAAATATACTTTAATGTATTAAACACGAAACGCGAATGACGTGTGTACTTCTTTTTAAACCCCGAAGTCCGACGCAAAATCGGGGTGTTATAAGATTGACGTGTGTGTCTGTGTTTCTCTGTGTGGAATCGTATCTCCCAAACGGATATATGTTTATACGTATGAAGTATAAAATGAACTATATTCAATATAGATAAGTTCATTTATATAATAATACTAGGTTTTGCCCGCGACTTCGTCCGCGTCCGATTGCTACCAAACTTCACAGGGTTACCCTTTGGGCTAATCTGAAATTGGTTTTGGAGTCCATAGGAAACATACGTATATACACACATTGCCTTTTATACTCGTATATATAGATAGATGAAAGTGTAGTGAGGCTGCGAAATTTCCGGAAAATAGAATGAATGAATAAAGTTAATGATCAGATAGGTGGTGGCAGCCGACACTCGCTACTTCAATTAAAATACTAGCGAACTTCGTCTTTGTTCGGTAAACTATTTCTCTTCTGAGAGTCATCAGCAGCAACTGAGGCGCAAAGGTGCGCTAATTCTCTACTATACGACTATACTCCTACTGGAACTGGATTTGCTCGTAACTTTATTACTAAAACTTTTTTCAAAAAATGAAAAAACAAATATTTTTTGTGTTAAATTCGTCACCACAAATAAATAAATGAACGTCTGGATTGGAAAAATTTAAAAAAATGCCTTTCTTTTTTTGATAAAAATAAATATTTTTTGTTTGTATAATTATTATAAAGATAGTTTTACAATTTGTATTACCTATGAATAAATTATCTAAAATAGAAAAAGAGTAAGTATTTTGTATTTTTTGTAGCAATATCGCACTAATCGTCTTGCTACTAATAAAGTAAAAGGTTGACTAATAAAGTGAATTCAGTAAAAATACATACGCTAATTATTGAATATTTATTACAATGACAAGGTGCAGAGTTTCCCCTTCATATGTTCACTTGGTTTAGTAGTGGTTTCGCAAAAAAAAAAATGTACGAATTGTGCGAAGAAGGGACTTTATTATAAGCAATCTAATTGAAATGAGGTACCAACTTCTTCCTATTATTCCTTCTTTGTCCTTTTTTTTCATTCTTCTTGAACATACGATTCTGTTTTTGTGGTCTTTGTCTTATGACTAAACTGCGTAGGTAATACCAGAAGAGTTGCATCAACTCCAGCAGAGTAAGAATACTGCAGCCGAAGAAAACATTAAATATGCCGCCAAGTTGAGCTGCAAAAAAAAAACCACGTTTCAAGTTAGTGAATCGCATAAGAATTGATTCGTCTGTATGTTTGCAATATAAGAAAATATAAAAGTGGCAATCTATTTTTTTTAAAAGTTCTTTGGAATAAGTTATACATTATAATATCGTATGTAAGCAATTTTGAATATATCCAACTTTTTAGCACTCTAATAGCACTGTTTTGTCTTGTGAATTCTACTTATTTATTTATTTTAAACGAATTAGAGTGTTAATCAGTAAACATGGCTTATTTAAGTGACGTCACCAGCAATCGATCCAGTGAGTCTGAATTCAAAGAACTAAGTACATCAAACTACTCACCAAACAAATCATAAGAACGGATAAGGGGTCGTCGGGAGAATGAACGCCTGTCGCGCTCCGATACATACACCCTCACCACGGTCACCTTTTCGATGTTCAAATCGGCACTAAAACATACAACTTAAAGCTACACCTACCGCAGTGCAGCGCGGCTCAATCGAAGCTTTAATCAAACTATTCGTCACAAATAATTTGTCAATTATTCTAATGAAAGCCTGAAATTGTTGGCCACCCTTTATTAGATATGTATAATATCAGTCAAGCTTTAAACGATCTAGCCTGATATAATAATGTTAAAGGAATTTTAAAACAAAGGTATTTCTGCTCTTAAATTCCTCTTACATCACCTTTTAACTCGACACAACCTTCTAATTTAAAGTGAGCATTGAAGTATGCTTAAAATCATACTTTCATACTTTAAACAGAAAATATTTTCCACACTTAGATAGAAAAAAGATTAGATATATATTTTCATATATTAAAATTGAAGCCCACACGGACGAAGTCGCAGGCATAGTCTAGTATAGTATATATTTGACAATTGGTAGTATGCATAAATAAAAATGACACTATAACATTATCATATTTTTTAAAAATTTTAACGAGTAGATCTCAAAGAAATCTTATTGCACAAACATGAATAATTTTAAAACGTTCTACTATGAAAATTATAAAAACCGTGAACGCTATGTGTAAAATAACGACTGACTATATTTTCACCTTTAGACCTAGAACGGATTGGACAATTTTAAAATTACTAGGCCCCGTAGAAATGTCAGCGGAAGATTGATCGGACATGTGACAGACGGCCACCGAGCCGTCTGCTATTGAATACTGTTACATCCTCCTCAAACTGTGCTATTACTCTCAAGACGTAACCTTGAACATTTGACGAAGGTTCTATTTATTTGAGCAAGTAAAATTACACAAATATCGATCTTTCGGTATCTAAAATTGGTTCTATAAAACTATAAATAGTTGTTCTATCCAGATCTTTGAATTTGCCTTCGAAATATTTAACTAAGTATAGCAGTTTTTACAAATTTTAAGTGGGTCCCCTTGCTCATTTAACAAGTTTTGACACTCTTGAAGGCTGATGTAGCTCTTATATGTGATGCATGTTCAAGGGCATTTGGTTAGATAAGTTGAACCATGCCATCAAGTAAGAACATGTATTCTTTTGTGTTTGAGTAAAGTTTGCCAAGGTTCATTATGATATGCTCTTTGATTGTGCAGGATAAAAATACATTGAAAGTGCAAACCGGGAAGACGGCATACTTCCTGGCTCAAAAATCTTCGTGAATAGTATGGCCAGAGTACTCTATTTTGAGCCGCCAACTCGAAGGTGTAGATAACCATAATGATATACCAGAGATGAGATGGTGCCATCTCGGGTAGGAAATTGCACCAAAAGAAGAAGAAGATGTTATTTTTTGTCTCATTAATAACAATACATGAATTTTGTATATTTCAATATTTGGTTCAGACTATCTTAGTAAATTAATAATTGAAATATTGGAAACTTACTAGAAGTTATCAAATGGGTGAGATATTGACACATTGATTAGGTTGTGATTGTGGTTGACGACGTAGTCTCCATCGGTGTCGCAGGTATGTGGACAGTTGCAATATGGTGAATCGTATGATACTGTAAATTTATTAATCTTCATTAGACCATGCTAACAAAATGTAGAAAACATTAGTTTGAAGAAAACAAGTTTTACTGAATGATACACGCATGATAATTATTGTTGTCTAATTATTTTATTTTTATACAAATGTTGCCACTTTACATTCTGTAGACAGACTGTAGACATTTCTTTTTTTTTAAAAAAAAAAGGTTCTTTACTATATTATTTGGATAAGGTTTATTGAACACTTAGGTACGTATTGAAAGAATAGGATCTCTCTCTTGTGCTTTGATACGTCAGACGCGTCTAATTAAACTCAGAAACGCAGTGTGTCCTGACACTAAAATGTTTATCTCTCTGTCAGTCTACAGAAGATAAAAATAACATGGCAGAAAATTATACTTACCTGCTGCATGTCGTGCGCATTGCAAATTTCTCGGACGGCAGTAAGCGACTCCTGGTGGCTGCGGATGTACGACAAGAACGCACTGGCATTCTCGAACTGTATGTTCTATTTCACACTCTCGGAGACAGTAAGACCTGCGTGAACATCTCTTTATGTAAGATTTAAGGAGTGTTTGGAATCATTGGCTAGTCTAGTTTAATTTTTATTTTATTTATTTACAGAAGAAGCCCACCTTAAGGCGCTTAGAGACACCAATGGCGTTGGCCATTGGTGTAGTATACTTTTTACAAAAATAAGCCAGATTCTTATTTTTTTAGCGTGTAAATATTGTTTCCAATCGCATCCCCTGTGCGTATGGCAGTAGGGAATTTAGGAATTTAGCTTTTTTAGCTTTTATTTTTAGCATATAGGTTACCTATACTTAAAATTCATGTCAATTTGAAAGTCTGTAAAGTAGGACTAAAAATTTTTATTAAAATTGTACTAGTACGGATCTCCTCTAAATCTCGATACTTATGATATATAGGGAAGTATTTGAGCGGTACATCCTCCGGACGACATCTTTTGAGTTCTTCGCTGAGACCTCTGACATCGTCTGTTAGTTGGAGACGACGGAAAGAATACTGAGCCCTCTCCTCGGTGCCAGGAGACAGCGCGGTCCCATTAACGTAGGCTTCTGTGTAGGACTGGCCACCCATAACAATAAGCTGAAACATCAGAAAAATTATTACCCTGAATCTGGCGGACATCCGACTAAAAAAAAGTTTGCCTAGGCATATCTAGAGAAAATATATATATATATATATATAAATAAATATTGTCCCCTGACCTTCAAGCTAGGATCAGTGGCCCCGCGCTGTTCTAGCTGATGTTATTTAAAGCCTTGTGTGTGTGTGTGTGTGTGTGTGTGTGTGTGTGTGTGTGTGTGTGTGTGTGTGTGTGTGTGTGTGTGTGTGTGTGTGTGTGTGTGTGTGTGTGTGTGTGTGTGTGTGTGTGTGTGTGTGCGTGTGCGTGTGCGTGTGTGTGTTAAATTTATTAAACTAAAATACGGATATTAACTAGAAATAAAATTATTTTCAAAAAAATCAAAATTCCACTTTTATCTTATATTTAAAACTACATGTGGTTTTTTAAATATATTTTTTTCGCAATAAAAATTTTCGAAAAAAAAAATTTCTATTGCGAAAAAATAATAATTGCGAAAATAAAGTTTTTATATTTAAAAAAAAAAATATAGTTTAAAAAATAAACTATAATTATATACTGTTTTGGTATGATAAGAGAATTTCTTTGAGATATCTGTTACGTCATGCACGCTCCATGGCTATATCCATTATCCGTCATTATATCCATTATACGTATTTACTGGTGCTAGGATTTTTTTTTGCTATTTGATATTCTACTCACCCATTTATAGGATAAGTCAATATTGAACGGGAGCTGACTTTGGTTGACGGCTACTAGCAAAGTATTACTGCGACCGTAATGTCTCATAAAGTACTTGTGAACAGGTTTCACCTTGTGAAATCCAGATTCCTTTATTTCGCTGGAATACCAAATTACACATTAATATAAGTTATATGAGGTTTCCTATGGATTGCGTGAAACCATTAGGAGCCATTAGCATCGGGTAGACTATTTAAGTAGTGACAAGACCACGAAATGCCATGAAAGAACAGCATTTGTGCTGTTGTGTTTCGTTGAGTATCATTTATTTATTCCACTAAGGCTGTGGAATTTTAAGTATACAGTTTTACTCTTTAAACTATGTTTTGGTTACGTAATGTAGGAACCTACCGTATCTTTATTTTTAGTTCCATCTACGTTTCTAATAATGCAAGTAATTAAATAATTATTGTAAAATTCTATACGTACCGAATTAAAGATCTACCATTGAAAGAGCAGCAGTAACCGTACATAGTTAGTTCTAGCGTGAAGATACCGTTGCAATTAACCATTTCGCTTTTCCATTGACATCTAATCATTTAAACAACAAACTGTTTTAAGACTATTAAGATTAATTAAATGTCCATGTGTAAGTTGAAAGACGGACAATTTATGAATAACTATAAGGGTACATAAGTAAAATAAAACTAATTAAAGTGAACACTTAAATAAATACATATCAAGAGGAGATAGTACAAACAGATGTCTTTATGTAATTATTTTGTGTTTTGGATCGTTCAAAAAGTTGCTTGCCTTAAATTTAGTTTTTCAATTTAAGATAAGTGTAGTTGAAACATACTTGAGTAAAGTCTCTTCACAAGAAGCGCTCAGTATTCTTCCAGCGGTTTCCACGGACATTCTGTTGTAGTCTAACAAATGTTGTAGCTTTTCTAAATCTGCTATAGAGTATGGCATGTCGGGCGAGAAGTAAGCACTTAATTGTTGGACTATCTGTTTCAAGTATGTCACGTTTTCGCCAGTTGGGATAGTCCTGAATTAGTTCCAAATGTAAGATTACTGTTTATGCGTTAGGAAGTCGTTGGGCTTTAGCCGGTCCGGCATAATCCCAACGTTAAAAAAAAGTAATAGTGTGAAGACATACTGAGTTGACGGTAACGAATTAAGCAAACCTTGACTTGCAGCAGTAACGACTTTCTAATAGAAGACCAATTAAATATGAAACAACAGAATTTGTTGGATGGGCGAGTAAGGGATGTTAGAGCCTATTTCCCTATATTTTCCTTAATTTATACTAATATTATAATTTTGATTTTGAAAATTCTTTCACCAATAGAAAGCTACACCATCAGCGAGTAACATAGGCCATATTTTATAAAGTTACGCGGGCGAAGTCGCGTGCAACAGCTAGTAAAGGATAAAAATCAGCAGCGCTTTTACAACTCTCCTGTCATACTGTATATACCTTGGATATTCCCTGGCATATTACTTATACAAATTGTATATACATTGGCAAACAGGCGAATGTAATTATCTACAAATCTTCCTGCTGTTTATCTCCACAAGAAACTATAAAACTTATAAGACAACTTATAACTTATTAACGATATAAATTTAATATAAAGCTTTTAAACACAAAAGCTATTCAAGAACAAATTATTATAATAGAGTTTTTATTATAATCTTGTCATTGTAACGACGAAAGTCCAGAGACTAAAGTTTCACGTTCTTAAGACTTAACTTTAGAGGTCGGTCGAATTTTTATTTTCTCCGCAAGTCTGAAGAGCAACTGAGATCTCAAGTATAGTTTTTTTCTTAAGAAGTAAAGTTTTATAACTCACAATCGTTCGAAAAACGAATGTATACGATGCGCAGGGAACTCAACTTCTGGGCAGATCGCTACTGTTGGGAAAGGCGTGAATATATCCGATATCTCCATCTTCGCCAAGTACGTTGGAATCTCGAAATATCTCCGCACCATATCTCTAACTATTGTTATAGATGCATACAGAAGGAAAATTAATGAGAATGCCCAGTACCATCTGAAATGTGAGATAAATAATATTCTTAGTGTGATCCAGGCGAACCTATCCAATCTAATAAAGGAGGGTAGGTAGAACAGGAATCAATATTAACTTTTATTTCCCAAGTACGTCTTCTCCTTCATGTGCCTCTCCATTAATGAAGGTTGGCAGTCAATTTCTTTAATTTCATTTTATCTTTCGCTAATCGAAACAATTGTCCCCACGTTTTAAATACCGGTTCACTCTCCGATGTTATGTAGCCATGACAATTTTCTTCTTCCAACTATACGTTTTTCTTCTATCTTCCCCGTCATAAAGGTATGCAGCAGCTGGTATCCGCCAAGTCGCGTTACATAACCCAAGTGCGTGACTAAACTCTCTCTACATACATCTCAAACTCTGCACAAAGGACATCGTTCAAAACCTTGCACTTTGGGGAATTTGGTAAAGTTTTTCTTAATTTCAGTAACTTCCTGTGAATATTTTAGATGTTGTGAATGATCCCCATTTATTTATTTTTACATTACACTAATTATCTATAACTTTAAATACAAAACAATTATAAAAAGAATACCCCGTCTAACAGGTTCGCCTGTAGCATGGACCCTATTATACTGGCAGCTTTACCTCTCTGTAGAATTTCTTACTTTTATACTTTCAAACCTTTTCATACTTCAAACTTAAAATATATTATAATATATGAAACTCCATTACCCAATTACACGATATTTTCCCAGTAAAATCTATAATTTCTCCTTACCTAACGGTACAAGTTTCAACCGTTAAAATAAAAATAATAAGAAAAGAAAAACCAAGAAGTTATCTAATAGTGAAGTGCTGCTAGTATATAAGCAGAGCCCTTTATTTACCTGTGTTTAGAGTCAGCTAGTCTCAGAGCACCATGAAACTGCGCCTCCCTCAACAATTGACGAGTATTCATTTTCAAAGGTTTTGAAACTACCTTTATCGGAAAGTTTTCACGTAGCAGTAACTAATACTGGCAACAGTTGATCTAGTTCAAAAAGGGCTATATTAAATTTGAACGCGCGCGATTCCGTGTTATGCCAATATTAATCAAATAGACAACTGACGTAGATGATATCACGATTTGAATACCTGCATTTTATATCCTAAATAAAGCATGGAAACTATCCATTAACCATATGAACCGTGTCTGCCTATGAAACGGTATCATTTCTGAAAAGGTGTCAAAACTAAATAAAGCAATACACGATTTTGTTGTATGGAAATCTAAAATGGTCATTCGGTAATAATATAAGGATTTGACGTCACAGGATGAAAAGAATAAATTTTGACATCTGTTTTACTTTTGACCTTTCACACAACTACATTAAATTTATACAGGCTGGAATTTTTTAGCCTCACCTGGGCCCTGATTCTGTATGACAATTATGATTTCACGCTTTTGTCTTACCTTGCCAAAACACATCAATGTCTTATCATGGCATTTATATGTATGTAAGAGAATAACTTTTTAGCAGATGTCGTAACAATTTAAGGGATTATCGTGGTTTTGAAGTAAGGAATCGCTAAATGGCGATAGAGAATTAGGGCCCTGGGAGGAAAAGCGTGAACCGTGAAGTCATTTTAATAAATAAAGTATTAAAAATTCGACCTTAATTTACTATAATAATATTAAAACGTATCTGAACATAGTTTTTTCACATTTATTTAGATGACACTGAAGTTAAGATATACTTGATAATATTTGATGATATGATATTGATAGCAATTTAAAAAGATTTACCTTAAAAGACTAAAAGAATAACAAAAAAATAATATATCGTAATACTCAAATAACTTCTAAAATTATGTTTAAATGACAAATTTAGTTGAAAACACAGAATCAGAACAGATAGATTAATCTACAGATTACATTGCACTGACTTCGACTAATAATTTATATAAAAGTTATACAAAATCTTCTAGCAAGAGTTGCTTTACTGTTTACTCGTTAATAGTGTGGTGCACATTTTAAAACAGCCTTTCGCAAACTGCCAAACAATACGAAAATGTTTGTAAGCCCTGTACAAGTTTGAACACTAAAATTCAATGAATTCAATTTTAAACTAATAAAAATTCAAATAAAATCCCTAACTAAGTGAAATCCGTTGTTTTTAAAGCTGCCAAACTGTTTGAGTTTAAACGTGGCACTTCTGTCCTTTTTATGCGCCATAATATTATATGGACGTTCCATATAATATTTCTGTTATGATTACAGTATGATATAATTAAGAAAGTACGTTACATTTTTAACCCAAGCTATTTTTAGTTTCATTTTCGTATAGTGTCATTTTATACTACCCAATGCACTAGCCTAAGTGCTACTATTTTGGAGTGCTGGACTCTCTTTTCGTATTCCCACCACTTAACTACTACGTAGGAGTTTGGGATGTAGTGACAGCTAGATAGGGTTTGGGATGTTCTATGTCATGTATATTGTATACAGCGATACTTTATACATTCTCAACTACTATACAAACCTGAATGTGTGAATAACAGGTGTAAAAGAACCCTCAAGTCCTTCTCGCCGATAGATGTTTCGCACATTTATTATTTCCTCGGTGCATCGGATGAAACAAAATTACTTTGACTTTGACCAATTACTTTGACACGGAAAATGTGTAAAACCTCCACTCTCCTAAACATCTCTTTTTGACTTCTTATTTTCCTATTCTTGAATTTCCTTATTTTATTTTCATTTATATTCACTCCTCTCTAAAATAAATACCATACCGTATTATATACTACGTGATGTTTAATAAACAAAAAAAAAATTAAAATTTAGATGAGCCTTAAAGTTTATTTTAATAGATTCTTGACCTACTATCTAATGTTCACGATTCGCATACAACAGTAACTGTATAATATAATATTTAAAAAAATGCATGTTTAAAAGAGGTCTGGATAAGTTCGAGACTGTTGGCTACAAAATGAACACAATAGAAATACCTAGTTGAGTCAAAGTTACAGTTTATAAATATTTAAAAGTTCTCAATAGAGTATCCTTGTACAATTGAAACCTGAATGTAAGGATAGGTTGTGAAGAAAAGTTTGTTCTGCTACAAACTAGGGTATAAGTATATAAAAGAAATAAAAAGAAGTCCATTGTAGATAGATACGCATTCCAACATTCATTTCCAACTTCCTTATTACATTTGAATTGACTAAATTTTAAAGTAACCTCGCATGTTACAAATTTCATTTTCCATTCGCTGCTTTCACGCTGATTGGATAACCTGCGCGTTAGAAAAGTACGAAGGATACTCCTGTCTCTCTCGCACTAGTTTATCGTTTAATCAGGATTCGATTGGAGTGTTATCGTAAACGTTTATTGCTGTTGTATGTCTATTCGAGAGCGCACAATAGCTTTGTATTCAATAGACGGTGCTAATAAAGATAATTTAGGCAGCGCAGTTATAGTGCTTCAAGCGCTTAATATGTTACACTTAGAAATATAAGTTGAGAATAATTCATGTATGAGCAAGCCTCTTATACCTCTTGTCAAGCGTGGTAGTGAAGTTGGTCTGCATTTATTTGTGTTGGCGGCAATGAAAGAAAGAGATCAATTGATTCAGTCTTCGTTGAGTTCAGAGGTTTGTCGTGTCGTGTTTATCCTGGGGCCTTAGTCAAAGTAACATTTTAAAAACGATAATGAAGTTCGAAAGAAGAAAATGTATGGGATGTATCACCTGATTTAGCGACGGCATATGTCAATCCCATTCATTTTATTGTTTTCGAACTTCGTTATCGTTTTGTTACCGTTTTACTTTGACTAGGATCCCTGGTCTTGTTCTGTTAAGGCTTTTAGATCAAATAGACAGTTCAGAATATGTTATAATGGCAATTCATTTGGTATAATATATTAGTATCCTATTAGATCAATAGGTCCAATACAAAGTCGAACACCTACCATCAAGTTAAGACTTACATGAAAATATAAGTAACGACAACACGTTCAGTAGTAAATTAGTAACAATTATTGTACAGTAATATTTAACAATTCATCATTTATGCAGTGATCACTATCGTTTTAACGCTTTGTCCGAAGTGTCAGGTGGGTTAGTGGTTGACTGATGAGTGGTTTGCGTGGTCGTAGCGACTGCCGACTCATTCATGTAAATCATTTTCATGAATTACTGATTATATATAGAAAAGTCTTGATTGAGAATTAAAATGAATAAATTTTAAAATATAGAAGATGTAAACACTTCAGAATAATTAAGATGTAATGGTTTTTCAAATAGGTTGACTGTCCACGTGAGGGTAGGCTAATTTCTAATTTGAAAATCCTATATGAGTTAATTGGCCGCCTAGAAATATCAGTAAGGATATTTCTAGGCGGCCAATTAACTCATATAGGATTTTCAAATTAGCAATTAACTCATATAGGATAAATGATAAGGACTTATCCCTCGTAGGGCTCAAATGAATACGTTATGTCAAATGTACTCCAAACATTCTGTTATATTATTCTACAAGAGTCTTAATGTATTCTGCTAATACGTGACCTTCAAAAAGACTTCTTCTGCAGTGTTGTTTGTGGTAATTCAAACGCAGTATAGTGTAACGAAGAGGTTACGTAGGACCTTATTCATGAAAGACAAAATATTTTGTAATTTTGTGTTAAAATTGAAGCTCCAGTGGCAAATGTGTTGTTTCCTCGGCATCGCGTGTGTCCACCAACAATTAGTACGAGAGACCGCAAAGTCGTCGCTGACAATGAGTTAGTGCTGGTTGTTTTTCTGTGGTGCAAGTCACAAGAGATGCGACGTCTAGCATTAATTCTTCAGTATTTTATATTAAAAATTACTGATTTTATTGAACCTTGTATTGAACCTGATTTTATTGAAGCTTTGTAGTTTATTTTGATGACTTTTTTCTTTTAGTATGCATAATAATTTATTAAATGTTAATCAAACAAGTGGTCAATAAAATCACCTATTCCTATACCATGATTTATTTATTATGAAATTTAAATTTAAAATAATTTAAAGTAGTACTGTACAATGAATGGCTACATCGTCATCGTACATAAAGTTGTCCTGCGTTCTGCAGCTATAAACTACGCAGTCCGACTGTCGGAAGTAACCATCCCCTTACAGAAGCGTCAAATAACCGCGTGGGGAGGGGGGAGAGCATTCCCTAACCCTAAAATATCTGTATTTTTTTTTACTGAATTCTTTGTCGAATACCGTAATAGCCATTTTGATTACAATGATATTACAAACAATATAGAATCGAACAAACCGTTGAAGAATATAAAATAAGCCTTCTTACAATAACTATCCCAATCCCATATCGTTATTTCATTATAGGCGGCAGCGCACTTGCAGCACCTGTGTCGTTGCTATAGAAAGATAATTAAGATAAGTACCCGCTATATCTTATGAATTGTGCCGCCATAGAAGCACGGGCGGCAGTTGCCCACCACTTATTGGATTCACGTTCCGTTATTACAGCTATTAGAGAGACGTTTTGTGGTATTATGTGCGTAATAACTTCGTCGAACAATGTTCGCCAGTAATCAGTATTGTGTGGCCCGATGGCCGATTCCTCGGTGCACAACTTCGTAGCTATTACCCGAATTATTTGGCCCCATTTATTTCCTGCAAGTGGTTTGCTCCGATTTTTTGTAAATGTGCCTACGAATTTCATGTCATATTTTCTTGTGCTAAGCTACTGTTATATTTTATTAATACAGTAGACACTGGGGTACATATTTACATATAGGGTACTTTTCATACAGAAAAAAGTACTGTTCTCCAGAGACGCGGGTGAAGTGGAAAGCAAAAACTAGTAAATATGTAAATTTTGCTGGCAGGAATACACATAAGGATGAAATTTTTATTTTCTCTTCAAAAAATTTATACGTAATATCTTCTTTACATAGTATAAAATAAAGTTGCTTACCACCGTCTGTCCCTCGGTATGCACGGATTTTAATGCGGTTTTCACTAATATAAATAGCGATATATAATTTGCAGAAAAAATGTCACCCGTGTGAAGCCCGGAGCGGGTTTCTAGTATTAGAATAAAGTATAAAAACTGAAAAATGTTGTAGTGAAAATAAGATTACAAAAAAATTATTGGCATAATACGCCTATAGTGAAGACTGTTTGAAATATGAAGATATAAATGACAGTGTATAATACTCTCGTCTCTCGTCTTTTGTTCTCGTCATTTTGCACTTAGAAACTCATTTTAATGCTATATCTGAGAGTGATACATAAATCTATACTAATTATAAAGAGAGAAGATTTGTATGTTTGTAATGAATAAACTCAAAAACTATAGGGGGCCTAGCCAAGATGCAAACGCTTCGTTGCGTACTTCGGCAACGAAGAGAGAACGCTATGAGCAAGCTTGGTGATCGGTTGTTGTAATGTGAAAATAAAAATTTGATCAATCACAATGTTTTCTCTTAGCGTAGCGTAGCGTAAACGATTGTAGAAGCACTCTTGGCTAGTTCCCTTGGACTGATTTTGAAAACTCTTTCAACTATAGAAAGCTACATTATCAGCGAGTAACGTAGGCTATATTCAGGGCCTGATTAACCCTTAGGCTAATTAGGCTGCAGCCTAGGGCGCGAGAATCGGAGGGGCGCGCTGAAATCGTGTCTTCGCATGCGCTATTAATCTAGCATAATTGCATCTACCCTACACTGAGAAAAAAAATCTCTTCTGACAACTAAATTTTATTTACGCCAACAAAATGATTTTATAGCCTATTGCCAAAAAAATATTTAATAAAAATATTTTGTAACTTCCTAACGAATTAATTATTAGAGATTAAAAAATATGTAGTAAAGATAATTGTGCGTTCACTGGCGAGCATGAAATCATATCGTAGTAACTATAAAATATATTAGTTAGCCTTAGAAAATGAATTATTATGAATATGTAATTAAATATTATTTCAAAATGAAGAAATGTTTATTTAGCTATTTATTGACTCGAATGTTTTTAAAAAATAAAAATAAAAATTTTACTCAACGCTCCGTTTTTTATTTTATTGGGATTTGTTTTAGATTTTGTCTCGACACTTATGTATCTTAACATTTTTCACTTAAATAAATATATAATTAAACCCTAGCGAAAATTCGAATCTAAGACCCTAACGCACGCCGGCTTAACACTACACATAACAGCCCACTCAGCCACGACACCTTATGAGTAACAAAAGTTAAATAAACTCTTTTTAATAACTTCAATACGCTAGTTATTGCAATAATATTACATTTAACCTTAGGGTTTGTCACCCTAAGGTTAAATGTCGTGCAGATTAAAGGACAACGTTAGTTTCGCTTGCAGATCGATCTGAAAACTTTTATAGGTAGTATGAACCATGTTAAAATTTTCACACTAGTAAACAAAGTCAAAACTAATATACTACTTTTTAGGCCGACCGTAACACACTTGGCGGGGGCGCGTCCTCATAATTAGCCTATGACTAGTCTATGGTCAGAACTCTTCATCAGTCCCTGGCTATGTTTTATAAAGTTACGTGGGCGAAGTCGCGTGCAACAGTTAGTATTGTATAAAGAATGAAAATTTATACAATACTAGCTGTCGACAACTGAAAATTAATACAAATTAGCTGAATAGTCGAGTCGGCATAGCCGACTAATATTTTGGAATCGAATATGTGTAGATGAACGTTCGACAAATTGCTATACATACTTAAAGCCGGTTTGGCAAAGAAGGTTTGGCATGATGCCGATTTTGCCGATCGGGTAAGCTGAATGGTAGTAGAGCACATGTAGAAGGTACTTCTGGTCGGCTTTGTTGTTTAACAAAAATTGCCGAATCGAATGCGCTATATATATGTATAGCAACCCTGACGGATGAATCAGTGTGGATGGTTGGTATATCTTTTATAACTCACCTAATCAGGCATCAGGCTCCCAACAGGCTCCCACATTCAGGTTTAAATGATATACCGTGGTTCTCAATAGAAATACGAGTATCTCACAAATTACATAGAACAGTAAGTAATTCTTTATACACAGTGGTAACGAGGTCAATGGTGCAATTTAACTGTATATCTTGAGCTAAGCTCCTATTTCACAACTGCACCATTTTCTTTTCTCCATAAATTTTGAAAACATTACATTTATTGCGGCAAAAGTCGCTTCAGTACAACCACCTAGTGCGATTTATTGCCAATTGTACTGCACAAGTACCATTTACAAGTATGCGAGAGTTTTCACACTCAAACTTTTACGTTCTATAAATAACGAGAATAGATTAATAAATCATAATTCATACGCCTCATATTACTATAGCCACAGACCTGCAGTGAATAAGTAGGCGAGCAAGAAAGGGTAGACAGATTTTCATCCTTATAATTTGTACTTTATCCTTTAGGGTCAGAAAAAATCCTGGTTTTGTTTGTGTTTATTGGCGACCGTTGCAATCTAATGTTAAGTGAACTGACAGCCTGTTTGCTGTTTATTCTTGTAAAACACTGAAAATGAAAACATGAAAAAATTTTATATTGTACGTTTAAGGGTAATCATATCATCATCTAATTTTTTTCGTTGCGTTTCATAGATAAGAGATACTTAAAAACTTAAATCATTTTTAAAATAAGCGCAATAGAGTCTAAATAAATTTTTAAAAAAATATTGCCAGATAAATCCAATTTTTTTTGTCTTTACTTATTTTATTAACCCCAGAAGAAAAGCTAAATAACATGTCTCGGTAAGTGAGTGAGGGGTACAAGAGCCCAATTTCCTACTCATAAGCCCTGATGTTTAATTCTACGCAATTGAAGCACCTACTTGATGCTTTGTTTGTGTTAAAGGCGATGGTAGCCACCTAATATCATGTGGACGGTCAGCCTACCTGTCGATCACTTATATAAAAAAGCCTGTCATTAAGATGGTATACGCTGCTACTGTGAGAGGCTGTGAGGACATGTTAAGTAGGGACGTATGTGTTGTGGATCGAGATACGCGTAGTAATGTTTTAAAGGCTGAGTTGGGTCGACGGGTGACTGATGTTGCGGTCCAACGCCCACCACTCACACTTCTGCATAATTCAACCTCGACTCTTGTGTTTTGACGTATACTACAGGTGCGCACTGATTACGCTTCGAGTTTGGAAAATGAGAGATGGTACAAGCAAGTAAAAATGTTTTCTTTTAATATAGAAACTAATATGAAATACATATTAGTTTTTATATGTTTAGACGATCCTTCAAGAACCTAACATTTTTCCACCATGAAAAGTATCATGTGTGTTAATCCAGGTAATAAACTATTTGTGTGTTATCAAGTGATTTGTGCTTATATGCTTTCTCTTATCTATAATCAACTTCCTTTTTTATGTTAAGGTCGTCAGACAGGCTGACGGTTCACTTGATGGTAGGTGGCTACCTGATTATACTAAAAAGCTGAAACTGTGGTTGATAAATTGTAACTTATGAAATTTGTTACACACTAATTTCTGGCAAAACATGTAAGCTCTAAACTATTTAAACCTAAACTATATCATGTTTCATGAGATAAATAAACAAAATAAATCTATATTAAAAGGTTGGTACAAAAGAAAATGTTAGGGATTATGAACGAGAATATTCCGAAATTCAGAATGAATAAAATTTTACGATATAACAAGCATTGAACGGTATCGCGAACGCGAATAATCGGTGTATAATTTCAAATCAAATATAAAAATGCCGGAACGATAAGGCGGAAGATACAGGAAAAAACTGGCAAAAAAATACAAACTGTTCGGGTTAACACAGTTTGCGAAGGGTTATCTTGGGAACTCTTTGATCACAGTTTAAAGTAGGTATATTATAGAGGCGTTGGCGTTGTTGTGGCTTAGACCTTCGTGGTTGCGAATATTTATGAGAAATTTTAAATGGAAATTAATTTATTTGTTAATAGACTTTTACAATCTCTTATAATCTCTTATACAGACAAGCTGATTGACGATCCTCTATCGCCTTTAAACATAAGTAATATAATTAAGGGTACAAGTGGATCACTTTGATAGGATAAATTGTAAGGGGACAAGACAGAGCTATTGACACGAGCTTTTTTTTAGCTACATACCGATATAATATAGTAGCAATCATGCAATTATTCCACAAAGGATATCAAGTGATAGTTACTGCTGTAAGTTTTTGTAATTGGAACACAATATACCAGTTACTTAATTTGTGACCATTTATTCTTTGACTCAAAACGGGACATTAGTTTATTTAGGTCAAATAATAAGTAGTCAATAAAAAAAAAACACTTTTTTAAAGTTATTTATTCAGAAAAAGTTAGTTGGCTTAAAAGTTACGAATCACAAAATATAGGTACCCAAAATGTTTAGTTATATTTATATTTATCAGAAGAACAAATTTGTTTTAATATAGCTGGTGACGATTTCAAGTAAGAATGAAACTCTTGGCACGTTTTTTTATATTCACCTTAATTATCAACATCGCCTTTAGAACTGAAATTTGTAACTGGGTTTTCTCAGATGTCCACAATTTGTTCATAATAGAAAATACTCTTTCTACTGAAAACGGGACAATTTTGCGTCCCACAGTTCATTTCGGGGACACCGGGACTCGTAATTGTAAAAAGGGACAGTCCCGTTCAAAACGGGACATCTGGTAACATTACAGTTACTACTTCTATGAAAACACATACAATATTTTAAAAAATAAACCAGATATTTGTAGTTTAAATTTTAAATCCACAACACCAATAGTCATTAATGAAATTTGCTAAAAAAATTTTTGATTATTATTTGGTAGCTTGTAACTTGCACCACATTAACAACCCATTCGGCCTTACGAACCAATACTTCCCAATTAGTTTGTAAGAAGAATCATTAGGCCTGCGATAGACATTATCGGGGACTTTAAACGTTTAATTGTTAGCTACTTGAAATTGGCTTGGCTCGTCTCTCCACTGCTTGGAGCTGGCTAAATTCCTTCTATAAACGTTTTCAAATTACATTAACAACTGCTTAGTGGCTAATTGAGTTTAAGAAACAATTTTAACAAGGCGATTAAAACGAGACAGATCATCTAATTGTAGTAACCACTAGCCTTACAGCGGTGAAATTCTGTTGTTTTTGTCCTCATATCAAGGTAGACAGTAACACAAGAGAGTAGGGTTACTCCACCATCTGCATTAGGAGTTACACTGCATCGATTACAGTGCTAATTTTTAGTTAAAACAAAAAAGTTTCATTTTCATTAAAAAACGAATTTTTAACGTTTCATCATTGAAAACGAAGGCATTTATTTTCGACCCTAGCTTTTAGTCTTGAGACCATGGCCACGTAGCCGGCGACGTAGGTGTGACTACCTTCTCTTGCCAAATTGAGTGGCCAGTGGCTACCTGGCTACCATCTGTCAGTCATCTCTCAGTTCTCTTATCGAGAATGGACGCCTTGTGCATAGAAGAAATCACACTTATTTATTATGTGCGTCGCAAAAAGTTAAAAAAGAAGAAACCTAAGAAATTATGGATCTATCTTTTTGGATCAGATAGAAGCCAAAGTGGTGTTTTTTTCCAAACTATGAGTTTTTCCGACCGTTTTGGCGACCGGTTGGACACTGAGTGAGTGAGGCTGGCGACGTCGTCGGCTAGCCAGAGTCTCCAGACTCCACACAGAGAGCCGACAGTCGTAGCTACGCTTCCAAATTGGCGACGTTTCCAAACCGTCGCCAAGTGCGTTAACTGCCATACATATTACATACATACATGTTAATGGCGTCCCGGTGATAGGGCGCTTATAGCGATACCGAGCATAAGGCGCTCTGCCCTATTAATTTAAAGCATTAAAAATTAAAAGCATTAAAAATGGTTTAATAATTTACAATTACGGAGAAAAAAAAATAGCTAGATATTGAAATTAAGAAGTGTGATGATCGCGTTCGGTAAGGAAATGTGAATAAACTGGCTGTATCGTAAAATGGAATGGTCCAAGCGAATTAATGAAAGAGCCGGCAGGTAGAATAATAAGAGCCTTAAAACGACTTTGCTAAAAAGGTGTTTCAAAAGGATAAGTATATACCATAAAATAGTCTCAATACTATAGGAGCACAAATAGAAATTTTACACTAAATGCTTACGGCGTACCTCAAGGGACAGTTTTGGGTCCCAATCTTGGTTATGTTAATTTGCTATGGTTTAATATATTCTCTATACATATGTTCAGACAGTTTCAATTATTGATATATTCATATGAAATTGTTAATTAAATAATGTTGTTTGCTATTTAATGTGTATCAAACTTATAAATTGGTAAATTTATCTACAATTAATTGGCCACATATCAATAAATAAGGTAGAAAAGTAATTAACATACTCTATTTAAATTTAAATTATCATGGAAATAAATTGTAATTTATCGGCATGTGAATTATTCAAAACCATAATGATATGGCAGTTTAATTAATAATAAATTTGGAGCGAACAGTTGAAAATTTGCGAGATCATATCAATCGTCATACGCATATATTGTATTACAATAATCGCTCGTACGAGGACTGACTACGTTTGATATTTTATTGTATAGGTATGTTTTAAAAGTGATTTTTTCTTTTCTTTTCTTGTTTCTATTCATCATATTAAATTTTTCTATACTACACTAATTTAAGAAAGATTAGAAATTGTTTAGATAGCAAAGTACGCAGACCACGAGACAACATTCACTCAATCTTCAAAAAACACAAATTTTCAGTTCTTATTTTAGGTCTTACTTTATTTTTAGTTTTATTAAAATTATGTGTCGATTGAATCGAACAAAAACAAATAGAAATATCAATAGAATTAGAATATATTACTATTATAATAAGATAATTTTAAGTATAACAAAGGTCCCTCGTTATGCGAAGGGTACCAGCATTTATATCCTCCATACTTAATAATTGTATGAAGAATTTTAGAACTGAAAAACATACGGCTAAATATACTAAAAAAACAGACGATAAGGGATGAAAAATAATGTGGAAATACTCTGTGTCTGAGATGTCTGAGGGTGTCTTTCCCCCTAGACAACTAGTAGCTAAACTCGGTTAAGAATATGGAATTAGATTTCCACCCACATAACTGTTTATCTTCGCGGAAGAAATAGTGCGTCTAGTTAACCAGTTATCAAACTTGGTTATCTGGGTGGAACAAACGGTCTGTTCTTGATTTTGTGTAAAGCAAAGAGTGCAATGATTAAAAACGTTGAGTTGTCGTATATGAAGTATTTTACCCGTTATCCGAATGTGGCCAGCATGGCTTCGTGTAATGATGAAATGGTTGCGCAGAATATTCATGAGATTAACTTACCTGCCCATAACGATTCAGCGCATCTGTAGCGCTGTATATTATTTTTCAACTTAATTTTAAAGTATTTCTACATTTAAGTAAAAAAAAAATTTCAAGGTTCCTATTATTAATAAGACATTTCATTATTTTTACACATAAAACGCAGACCCACAACGAAGTAAATGTTTTTTGGCATTTCTTTTTAATGATAAAATAATCTTCTAAAGAATCTGGTCTTAAAATTTTAAAATATATTTTATTTTTAAAAATAAAATCAATGTTAAAGATTTAAATTTAAAATTTAAATTGTTAAGTTGAAAATTTGGATAACCGCAGGGAGCTTTCCTTTAAGTTGCTCGAAGTTGCGAACTAATCTGCATGCGTAATGCACAGTAAATAAGTTTGTACCAGTGTATACAACAAGTTTTAACTTAAGTTTGCGTAGTTCGATTTGATTTACCCCTAAACAGCGTCAACTTTGTACGTGGATAGTGGAAAAATATGCGAAAACTTAATCTTACACATTCCGTTAATTTTGACAGTGTTTTTAAGGAATAGACTCCATAAATTGTTAAAAAAATCGTAAAATAGAAAGCCAATATTAAGTCAGGTACTTATCTTAATTATTGTGAAATTTGTGAAATTGAGAATAAGTTACAATAGTGTTCAAAATATTAAATGATTTGCTTCATAATGTGAAGGGATCTTTGCTTGCTTAGCTTGACGTAATGCGATTGTATTACGTCACATAAATAAAAAGCAACTTTAAAAATTAACCTAAGTACCTACTTAAAATCAACAGGGATATAGGTATTAACTTTTGGTGACATGTCAGACACATGAGACAATTGACTACTTGAAGATTCCACCGAGTGGGTGCATGTTTTAGAGTTTTAGACTCTCAAGATAAGGGGAAAATACAAAAGAGATACTCTTACCATTTCTGTTTAAAATAAGCTAAACATGATCCTGTTTAATTTATGTGTTTACTTGAAATAAGTTAATTGAGCTGTGCAACACACTATAAAATGTAATACTTTGGTGGCAAAGTTATTAGACGTTGGAGTGTTACGACGTGCTAAGATGACATAATCTCCGCGTAAATGTCGACCTCACGCGTTCAAATCCTTCCTTCCTCATTTCCGAGATAATCTCCAATTACAGTGGATTACAAGTTTAATTCGTCTCATAAAAATAATGTATCAGAGTATACAGGGTGAGCAATCCAAGTAGGTCAATGAGAGGAAATTGGAAACTGTAAAAGAACCGTTGTTTTAAACACATTAGGTCCGACACTTGATAGGATGTTGCTGTCAAAGTGCGAATCCCTAAAAGTATTAAAATTATTAGGACTTACGTGAATTTGATTGTAATTCAGGTTCAATGGCCTTAAGTATCTATCTAATCTACAATGTAAGGAAGACCCAATAGTCTTCCTGTCTAGCGTTGGACCTATAGCTTACTTACAGTTGAAAGTGTACATAAAACACAAGATTACTATATAATATAGTTTAAAATGCGATACAGCTCAAGTGGATCCAGGCTGCTTCTGAGCGGTCTTATTAGAAAAATATTCCGGCTTCTAAAATAAACGTAGCCTAAGTTACTCCTTATTACATCAGCTACCTGCCAATAAAAGTCCCGTCAAAATCGGTCCAGCCATTTCAGAGATTAGCCGGAACAAACAGACAGACAGACAGACAAAAATTGTAAAAAATGTAATTTTGGTGTATGTACCGTATATATATTCATATGCATGTAGTAAAAAACGGTTATTTCAATATTACAAACAGACACTGCAATTTTATTTATATGTATAGATTATGAGGGAAGCCTATGTCCAGTAGTGGACGTCCTGCGGCTGAGAAGATGATGATGAAGGCAGCTCAAGAAAACGCAGCTAACTGGGACTCCTATCTATGTATCACCATTGTTTCCCACAAGCGTTTCTGGCTCTCTCTTAACGGTGTGAAATGAACCACAATGCAACAAACACAGTAGAATTAATGAAAATAATACAATAGGTAAGTAATGTTCTACGAATTCAAAAATAGTAACTGACGGACGGAAGCTTGTACTAAAACAAATGTGTCAGTGAATATGATGGCAACACCTGAGCTCAGCTAATCATCCATCGGATATGAGACGTACAACAGATTTCGTTCAAAGCTGATAAATAATTAACAAACACACGGTAATCCCGTTTGACTGGAGTAGGATTTGTCAGCCATTACATTGTCGCAGAGGATTAGCAGTGAAATGTTATTTAGACGCTACACGTCCAATTTTAGACATTTTTAGATTAGACGCATTGATGTTGTTTCGACAAGGATATAATAATGTACACCATACTGTAGCTACATAGAGTGATTCGTTAAGTCTGCGTATTCGTCTTAATAACCGAAAACTATAATATTTTACATTTAAGATATGCATGTGGAGTCCATTCTTTCCCTTCCTTTGTACTTTAACCCACTAAGTTCGACAGCGCATTTGAGCACCTATTTAAAAACTACTAAACTATTTAAAAAAATTTTTTTACTATTTGAAAGATACATTATTCCATATGGACATAGGGTATACAGGGTGGAAAAATAAGTCGGGCCCTGGAGGGAAACTACCTTAGATCTTTAAGTTGGCTCATTTTCCATAAAGGAAACATTCCTTTATTTTTAAAAAGAAACAAAACGGCATTCAAAGATTTTCTAAAACTCGCTTGGCTCGCCCGGGACTCGAACCAACTAAAATTAAAAAAACAAACACTCGCTATTTTATTATACTAATCGATAGGATTATTATTCAGGACAAAATTTCTCTAACAAACATTTGGTCTTACTCTCGTCTGTCGTACAAGATATCCATGAAGAATACCTATTTAGTACACAAGTTCTTTAATGAACGTAATGTAAAAAATGTTATTTATGAAACCTGTTATGACACTGAGCAAGAGCTAAGGGTTGTAGAAAATGTTATTAGGGGCATACACCACAACACTTTGCTGAAGGCTATAAAGAAATGAATTTCAACGGAGACTAAATTTGTGTATCCGGAACGAGGGGGCTCATTTCGAACAATTTATCAGTTAAATAATTTAAGTGTAACAAATTGATAACAAAATAAAGATAATGTTAAATTTTACGATCATTTTTATTTTTAAGACCAAATGTTTGTTAGAGAAATTTTATCCTGAATAATAATCCTATCGATTAGTATAATAAAACAACGAGTGTTTGTTTTTTTTTTAAATTTTAGTTGGTTCGAGTCCCGGGCGAGCCAAGCGAGTTTTAAAAAATCCTTGAATGCAGTTTTGTTTCTTTTTAAAAATAAAGGAATGTCTCCTTTATGTAAAATGAGCTAGCTTAAGGATTTAAGGTAGTTTCCCTCCAGGGCCCGACTTATTTTTCCACCCTGTATATTATCTATACTCATTGTCCTAATTGCTCCCGCATCATTCTAGTTTTAAATGATTTATCTTCTACATTCAACTATGAATGTACAACTATAACTACAACCGTTTAAACTCGTAACAGTAAGAGCCAATTAAAACCTTACACATTTTATGTAGAGGTCCGCAAACTCAAACGATATAAGATACTCAAACGAGTAAACGAGTCTTTGAAAAAATGTCGTACGAGTCCGAAATAGAGATAAAAGCGGATAGTAAATGTGGGGGTAATTGCGCCTCTTATGCCGCATATATGTAAAAAGAATACAGACACAAAAATAAAACGCTGGCGGAGATTACACAGGAACCAGAAAGAAAGTTTATATGAAGTTTGTTTTTAGAATAGAAATTGTTAAATGTTTTATACATGCTAATTACAAACAAATCGAAATTGTATAATAAAAATAATATTAAATTTGAATGAAAAATGATTGAAAATAACTATAAAATAATATAAATTTAATCATAAAAACATAAAATATTAAAAATCATCAATCATAATTAATTCCAGTTAGGTTTTCAGATTTTAAATCAAGCAACACTCAGCTTGAATTTCTCAGAAAAAGCGGTTAGGAGGCAGGAATCAACCTGAACCCGGATTTCCAGGAAAAACTGAAATAACTTTCATTTATAATGAGAATTGAGATGGAGGCACAGCTGAAGGTGAATTTTGAATATAGAACAAATAGTATATATTTTCCTAAGGCTTCAAAAGTCGACGTGAAAATTGTAGATATAATATTTCAATGGAAAAATGTGAAAATCTTAATTCCAATACAGAAATTACAAAGTGAATTTATTACCATCAATTTTGTGCAAAATATTTCCCAATTTCGGGCAGATTTTTTTTCGCTTTCGGACTAAACGTAACGAGTGAAGGAATTTTTAATTTTGCTCGCTTATACGTTCAATATTGCCGATGGCCCGCACTCTGATCTGTCTGTGAGTGTTCAGCCTTTGCACAGTATAAATTCATGACAGTGTAAGTATACCTGCAGGTAAATTGAAAACTATTATATTAATCTATACGGGAACTAACATTTCTATACCAAATGAAAACCGTTTTCCCCTCGAAGGGTAGAAAACGGATATTTAGGTTTCAGCCGTAGCTTGAACAATTTGACGAGCGCCTTGGATGGTTCAAACGTAGGCTATAATTAACTATTCGGTAATAACAATTGCTCATATACCACAGCTTTTTAGTCAAAGTTTGCTACAGTATTTTTTATAATACTAAACAATAGTTACATTACGTATAATCTAAACCACTTTTTTTTTCTATATACAAAACGTGTAAGACCATGAAGGCATTTTTGTTGGTATTAAATAAAACTTTTGATTTTCCATCTAAGGCCAGTATGTACTGGTTGCTATAATTGTGGTTCTCAGGAGAGGCTTGCAGGCCTTTATACTGAGGCTCTTTGTGGAAATAATCTGGGTATGAGTAGATTAAAGGGAATTCAATATGCGAAGGTGTAGTCAGTGGTGCTGAAAATTGGGGTATTTTTACACTTGACAGGATGCCTTTGGAGTTTCGATATTTTTTCAGAGGGCAATACCTACGGCTTAAGAAATGGGAGCATGCTTTTGCGAAAATATTGATTTAATTTGCTTATAACATAAAGTGATTTTCTAGTATCAAGTCTTGGCATCTAAGTTTTAATGCATAGCTTAAGTTTTAATGTCAACATTCAGCTGAAACTGTCACAAACTCAGTAATAATCGTTGATGTATAAAGAACAATATCCTTAGCACCTACTTTTTTATATTACTTAATTCTTTACCTAATAATTCAACTATAGTCGGCAGCACAATTGGTGGTTGTGTCTGTGCAAATAAAGATTTCTTTTTTGCAAAATTTTTCTTTCCTTATTGAACAAAAGTTCCTCAATCAGTATATGTGTTACAGCTGTACACAAGAAGCCAATTAGAAACTGTTTGGTGGTTAGTTATATTATATTATTATGTTTAAAAGTACTTGTATTAGAGCAATGAGATCCGGCATTTCTTACTTATTCATAGAAACACAACATTCACTTGCACTGTTGTTTCACAGTGGCCTAGACATTAATATGCAACGGTAGCCACCTAATATCAAGTGAATGCAAAGACGACATGTAATTATGATTGCCCGCGCCTTTGAATTTCTGTTTTCTAGTCTTTTTTTATTATGTGCATTAAAAAATTTAACCAAAACTGTGTGCATACAAATTCTAATGTTCTCTTTTTAAATTAGAATAGGTAAAATGAACAGATTACGAACAAAAAGTATATTGTAGCCTTTCATAATGAGTCTTAAGTGCCGTAAGTGGTCGGAGGTATATTTTTGTAATTTATGCTCACGCATAATTTTCTCAAAGAGCCGTGTAGCGTAACTTCCGCGAGGGCTCGCAAAGTGCTCCGTATTAATAACGTGGGTCAACTGAGAATGCTTTTTCGTTTAAAGCCGGCTGCAAAGGGTTGTGTTTACTTATCGAGATTTCAATATACATACGGGTGGCAATCTCAGCAAGCTATTGAGGCAGATTGGCCAAAAAACTTACACCTTACGAGGAATCTTTATTTTGATAAAATCATAAATTGTTTGACAACATCATTGAGGATGCAAGATTAGGAGTAAATGACAAGTTGGAATATGCTTATGAGCTCTGACATCCCTTGCATGCAACGAAACTATAGCATACTTATTTTGTAGAGATTTCTGGAAGACGGTTACACCGAACTGGTTGCGTATGTCAAGTTGCCAAATTGTATTATATCAAAATAATTATGTCAGTAAGAGTGCTATTGTGTTTCGACAATTGAATAAAGTATGTCAAATTCTATTTTCCTATCCCCTCCTAATATACTTTATTCTATTAAGGGCGGTACGCGTTTACCGTCATACCACCCTTTCATAATCTGCATAAATAAAAAAAGTATCACTAAATATTTTGCTAAGCACAAAACTCGAGAATGGCTGTACCAACTGATCTACCAATTTTTTTTTTAAATATTCGTTGAAATCCGAGTACTTAAAAAAAAAGAAAAAAAAAGAAAAAGAAAAAGAACGAAAATTATCCGTGCGAAGCCGGGACCGAGTATGAAATTAAAAATGAGTTTATATTATAAAAGAATACTTTTCAGATAACCAATTAGATAAAACAAACAAACTTTATCTTTTTATAACTTCAGTGCAGATCTATATATAGTGTAAATCAATTTATCTACATTTAATTTAAATGTTTATTGACATTTATGACAACGTGTCAATAGTTTAACTAGTAAAATAACTGCGCCCTTGTAACTTTCGAACTACCAACATTCTAGCGTAACATACAGCCCGCTAGATTGACCTACGAGTAATCGCACATCCCAGTGATGGTCTGTAGCTCATATTTTTAGACGATGTGTGGTTGACTACAAAAATATGGTTTACAGTGGCCGTGTGTAGCGTGTAAAGAAAAACAGTGATTAATATCTGGCGTAATGCGGTGGCCTTCCACGAAGGAAGTTTTTATGCGGCCTCTCTCGGAACATAAGCGTCGCGGAGCACTCGCTCCGAAAGCGGAATTATACTCTGTAAGTTGGTAGAATTACTACGGTTTTGGCCCCGGGATTACTCTGCGTCCTTCTCACAAATTCTCTGTTTAACTTCTACTTATCGTCGATCCGGTAAACATTGTCGAATTTATTATTTTCTTTCCTTTATGTTTCGTACGAAACACGAACGAAACATTTTTGTATTTTATTATACAAGGCCTCCAACGAGGCAGGAATCAAACAATATCGCGATATTCAAAATAATTAGCACTTAGCGGATGCCGCCGCAATTAAAGGTGGCACAAAATGTACCAGTAAAAGCTCCAAGCAACATCCAATGTACTAAACTTAACTCTAATATATTCTAATATAACCTAATATAGTAAATGAGATTTTAAAAAAATGAAAAAAAAAAATATGGAAATAAATATTGTGTCACATTACATGTCATATTCAATAAATAAATTATCAAATAAAACTAAAACAAACAAAATTGTGTGGATTCCAAAGGAATATTGAAAAAAAAAAATGTTTCAACTTGATGTTTCATCTTTTTCGGTTACGGTTTTTACACGTTGTACGATCAAAAGGAACTCTCAGGTTCAGTATTATTATAGGATAAGTATTGAAGATAGTTAAATACAAAACTATTTAATGACTTAGTGCTCAACAAGGTATTTGCTCTGCACAAGGATAGTTCCTGACATATGTCGGCCCCATTTTCCAAAGCACGCAGTCGGTCAATCGAATATCCGGCGTCCGGCCAATGGCATCCGGTTCGATCGGCGACCATGGCCACACAACTATTTCATTCACCTTCTTATTTAACGATATTATTCTACCGTAGACCCAGTTGCACTGAGACAAATGAAATTTTTCACATTTCATAAATACTAAATCTATTTTATAAGTTCCTGTGTTGATTTCCACGGACCACTTGATGGCAGGACATTATATGGAAATTGACATAATTACATCATTATTAGATCATTTATACATATTATAGAAAAAAGTCGCTGTCCACCTCTGTCTTATCGCTTACTTCTTCTAAACCAACCAACCAACCAACGAATTTTGATATGGTAGATACTAATGGACACAGCGATACACGTTGATGATATCAGGTTAAGGTTGAAGTATAAGTTGATGACAATAAAAATAAGTTCACAATTTAATGCCTTTAGGGGAATATTTAATATAAGAAAATTTCGATCCAAAACTTTTAGAAGGGGCGGAAAAATAATTTAAAAAAAAATCCTCAAATTATACAAAAATATAAAACCTAGTTTCACAAATGAAAAAATAAATAAAACTTTAAAACTTTAAAACTTTTAAAAAGTTAATATTAAATGAATTAAAAATAATGTTGTATATTTTTCGTTACAATATTTTATTTTTGTGCTCATGTATAAATGTTATATAATAGTAAAAAAATAATATTTTAGCAAGGGCGCGTTTCGAGTTAAAATATGGTAATCGCCCTTAATTTACATCGTTGCTTATTCCAAAGGTATCCTTAATTACGCTCCAAAAAATAAACAAAAAATATACGAGGAGTAGCTTTATAAAAGGCCAATTTAATTGAGTTTTTGATTAATAAAGGTATCAGGGTTACCAGTGAAGGGAAAGGGGAGGGAGCATGAGAAATTTAAAAAGTTTCTGTCCAATCGAGTGCGAGTTGGCCCACCTAAACTTTGGACAGTATTAAATTAATGGACAACTCTTACGTTTTAGTTATTCCGATCGAATACTCAAAGGTTTTAAAATTTAACCTGAACTTACAATTGATTTTAATCAAATAATTTAGGTTTAAGAAGTTTATTTCTCAAAACAAAAAAAATTAACTATACTTGTATATAAATTTTTCTGTTCAATATACTCCAATAATAATTCTTTATGTTAAATGTGGACAATTTGCTTGTTTTATGCACTCATCGAAACAAAAAAGCGCACAATGCTGTAATATCACGGTGGTTTTCGGAAGTGGTTACTGCCGCCAGACGGGCTGCCCAAATGATTGTGAATCGGAGTAGGCCCAGCCTCTGTTCTTTTATTCAGACGTTTGTTGATTGCTCAGAACATGATTTATTAATTCAAATGCGAAGGGGATATCAATAATTTCAATATGGAGTCGACACCCTAATTGTGTTTACGACTGCCCCTCAACTTTTTCTATCAAAAGTTACGCCACTCTACCGTTATAAGAGTATTTAATTTATCTCTTAAAGTGACATCGAGCACAATTTATAATATATTTTTAATACCCGCCACCATGCCAGTGAATTTTCCGGGAGTTGCCGCCTCTGGGCGTTCCGGGCGTTTCCAGAGTTTTTAAAAGAAAAATAACGATGGAGTATACAAAGGCCTTAAGGGGTCCAATAGAAGATGTCATGTTACTTCAGGAAATTCACTTTTCTCGTCACTCGATCAACTTTCTTTATTGTGTAAATGCGAAGTTAAAAAGGTTATTTCTATTAGATGTGGGCTCAACTGTCCGCATACATAAGAAGTTGTTACAATAAAAACAATCTACTCAAGTACACAAAAATCCACAATTTTCTGACAAGCTAACAGTTATTAAAAAGTTTTAACCTTGTTATAATCTGTTTAAGGTTGTTAGAGCCTTGATTTTGTAATACAGTTTCTATTAATTCTTTCAAGGGTTTAAGAATTTTTAACAAATACTTAGACTATGTACATATATTATTTTTAAAAGTTTTTTAACAATTATTAAAAATATACCTGTTGGGCTATAACCTTGGCGTTTTTGTTAGTTATAACTTTGTTATACATGTTCAATGTTGAATTATGTGATTCGGTTTAGAATAAATCTCTTAAAGACATGGGATGTCAGTAATAGGTAGGTATTTTTGTCTCAACTTACTATAAAGAGAATAATCGAAGTTAGAATGCGACGCAAGATATTCGCGGCACTTCTTGCACTCGCAAAAATAATAAAACATATGATAGAAATTCCCATGGAATTCGTAAAACCTTTGTAGGTGGTAGCTGTTGACAACCTAATTCTAAATGTTATCGTGCAGGAATTTGCCTACAGCTCACTTGAAGCGATGTTAGATATTCGGAAACGTCTCAAAAAAGAATTTTTGGCTCAATACGACAGTAATAGCGTAAATTATCAGTCAATTGATAAATTAACAAGTTTCGAGTGAGTGATCGCGCGGTTGTTCAATGAATACGCAAATAAATGTGAACAATGACGAAGTGAAACGAGCGTAAAGTAGCAATCCGAAACAATGAACTCGGCACAAAAGCTTTCCTTTAAGCAATTGTAAGGGGAAGATGTTTAAAACTTGAACACAGTACTAACAACAGAAACTCGTCAAAGTGCTTCGTAAGCTCCGGCGGAGAGGTCATTCGATATCACCTACTTTAAACTTTTACCAACCACATCCTTTGGGGTAGAGTTCAGTGAAGCATACATACCCTCACATTTCGTCGTTCAACAGGAATCCTTCACTTTGTATTTCAAATTCTACCTTATCCATTATATTCTATATTATACACATATTTTATCCACTAACTCCTCCCAAACCAGGCAACGGATTTAAAAGCGGTTTACACCACGAGTTAGATAATTTTTATGTAAGTATAAATATTTTGCAACTAAGTCACCCAAAAATAAATTTCAATGGCTTACGTAGGCTAAATCTTAAAAGATACTTAAAAAATTTTTACTAGAAAATTGTGGTTCTTCTAAAATCCTAAAGAAAACTCCGCGATGGCATATCTCCAGGTGTGTATTGACTCACAGTAACTATTTCTTTTATTAAATGGTTTTCGCTATCCACGTCTATCTATCCCTCCGCTAACTTCTTTTAAACCTCCCAACGAATCTCTATACGGTTTTCAATAATGCAAAGAGCGATCAACGAGGAAAGTTTGTGTACTGTACCTAATTTGCATAAAAAAATCCATCCGTGCGAAGTCAGAGGCGGACCGCCAGTTAATAATATTTTCACCCTTTTCATGTGTTCTTAAACGTCTATAAAACATATTATATGATGTAATACAGTAAAATATCATTTAATGAAATAATAATAAAAAAATCCTATTTTTTGTTAGAAGTATTTCTTGACTACAATAATTAAATCACACTAATAATTACACTAATTTAAAACTAAACTTAATTAATAAATTAATTGATTTATTGCCAATAAATGTGACATATTACAAAAGGAGATTTTACATTCTAAGTCTTCTATTAGTTCCCCGGCAAAGTGATATGTCGAGAAATAGCGATGGTGTGTAATAGATGAGACGTCGGGAGGCACTTTACATGGAGGCTGATCAACAAAGGCCAGCACGGACCGGGTGACGAGGGCCATCGAGTGTCCAACGCAGATCCCGACTCTAGTGCCTTTACCCCATTCCAACGTCTTATATTATACCTTTATACGTTCACATATGTACCAGTTTACCCTATCTTAGAACGAGACATATAATAAGACGCACTTGTCAACTGACAGCACTTACTGTTAAGGCGAGAAAGTTTATTTCACTTGTTTTTATCTTATTAGGTGGTCGTTTAACAATATATTATAAATTACGAATTATGACTATTTATCTTTATAGATAACATTCACAATTTATACACTAAAGTTGTTTTGAGTTTGGGTAAGGATATATAGCACTCCGTGTCTAAAACAGTAATTCTAATTTGTCGAAGGTAGCGATAGTGATTTTTGACTTGCTATGAAATTACAATTCCTGACTTCGCACGGATGGAATATTTTTTTTCTGCAAATGATAATAGCAAAGCCTTCTTCGTTCACCACTATTTCCATCACTGAAGACCGTATCGAAATCCGTTGGGAGGTTTAAGAAGAATTTAGCGGAGAAATGGACAGTACCAGATAGAGATTTTAATTTATATTCTGTAGAGATAATTCATAAAAAATGGTACGTTCACAATAAATCATAAGGAAATGCTATATTACATATATACCTACTTTAAATATTACTAAAGCTAGTAAGTACATTCGTATATGAGATAGTAGTTGCAGGCTTTAGTGGGAGGCCGCGTAATGCTCGCCGTTCAGCTGTGAATATGTCCAAACGATATAAATAAAACACAATATACTGTAGAGAGAGATAACGTCGGAACGAACCGGTGAAACCGTGATATATGACACGAGTGGGAAGGAATTTACAATCATATTTATTCGTCATTTCGGTTTTCAGTTTTATTCGCATTTTTATTAGGTTTAACTTAGATGTCATTTGTCACAAAGGAACCAGACTTTTAGGGAGTGTTTTAACAAAAAAACTATCTTTTATTAATTTAAAAAGCATTCTCAGTATATTGATTTCTTTCTTGAAAATATGAGATAAAAAATGAGAAAAAATAAAATTAAAATTATTTGTCTAGTTTTGTGTTAGATCCATTAGATCATCTAAGATTTGCTTAGGCTTTTCATAACTACGTAAAAAAATATTTTGCTAGAATGATATGTAACAATAAACCCTAAGAGTAAATATGCTTTTCGATTATTTTTTTTGGCTTTTAACTTTTGATTTTAGAATTGGAAGTATAAAATTTGAATATGATAGCTTTCAAAAACGATAATTGATGTAATAAACTTTTTAAGTTTGATTTGTCGATAGCGTCGATTGCAGAAATCGCCATTTTGCCGTAAGTACAACCTCAATGACAATCGTAATCATCTGAAACAGCGTAGACACTCGGCCACACAGCTCTTTCCGTAAATCCGTGATGTACATGGCGGCGCTAAACACAATTTTGAGTGGAACCAGTACTCGTGGCACGGCTAACAAGCCTCGCTCGTACATCGAGTCTAGTGCCGTGTGGAGAGGCCCTTATAGCAGCAAAATCGTCACCTCAAGTATTCTGCGAATGGGAAACTAATGACGTGTTTAAATGGACTCTAAATGTTCCCCTGTAATTGTCCTCCACTCGGGTCAAAGTTAAGTTTCACGGAACAGACTTTAAGACTTTCTCAGAGCCTGGATAAGAATATAATTTATTCTGTGATCGTTCCAAACTCACATGTAGTACTTATAATTATAACACGTAGACGTAGAGAAGTTATAACATATTATAGAATTCTGAATTATTCTTGGATCATTTTCATTTCAAAATTTCGATGTTAAGCAATATAAGGAATATTGCTCATAGTTTTAATTTACATATGCTATGAGAATCTTCTTTACAAAGCAACGTCCCTATCTCCCGGTACCCAAACAACACTTATATTATATTACAGCAAACGTCTCCACTGGTGCAGGTCGTTATGAAATTTTTCATTAAGCCCAATGTCAAATACAACGCTTAATGTGGCTCGGCCTTAATAGCGTTTCCCGGAGTCCGGACTTTTCATTAGCACGCCGTTCACTCGCTTTTACTGGTCGTAACACTTTATCGTGGATGAGACGGTTTATTGTTATTATTTTTGTATAATAATAATATAATTTCAACTCAACGTCAGACCAAAGTTGCTTTTTAAGACGAATTCTCTAATTGGGCTAAAATATTACATTGTGATATAAAACGTAATGTTTGTTTGCGAAAATTTACGTCTTCCATATCTTTCTTAGAACCTCTTACATCGCCGTTATCTTGATCGGTATGGTTACGTTTATGTCAATACTGGCCACGCTAGCATGTGGGTTATCAAGTGCAGTTTAATACAATAATTGTCACGGTTTTTCCCTTATACAATATCTACGTCACCCACGGTTTGAAGCCCACGGGATTTCTTTCGTAAGTCGTTACTCTGATGCTTCTTACGTGTACACATAGTTTATAGACCTGTGTAAGACCTTGGGTTTGGCAATGGGTAGATGATCAAGCGGAAAACGGGTATAGGACAGTAATAGGAAAAATCGCGCACAAAATAAAACACAATGTAGCATAGGTGATGTTATTTTACAATAGTCTTTTGTAAACGAGTATTTAGAATTGTCAGATCGACTGTAACAGTTTACAAAAAAAATCTGTCCTAATTTTATACGAAACTGTAAATTTGCTGTATTTTTATTGTAAAACAATAAGAGCATAAGAAGTTTCTTGAACTGGTTAAGGCCAGGCCCTATGAAACTAAGGGAACTTTAAATAAATGTGCTGAGTCAACCACATATCTGATCAATGTGGAATTTACATATATATATTTTGAGACCTTTATCTGTAGATTATCAAGTCAGAAACATAATTAGGTGATTTTCATTCGATACATTTTTTGATCGAAATCGGCGCCTTTTCCGGAGAATATTACATTTTTCTACTAAACGGCTTGAGTTATATCGCCAAAAAACTGCTCGTAGCAAGGAAACATTGTTTACCAGTGATTGTCAAAATGAAATAAACTTAGGTTTATTTTTACTCCTATAATTAACGAAAACAATTTTGAGACTTACGTTGTTTAGTTCCGAGCTAGTGCACACCAAATCATGCTTCAAATAATGTACGCAATATTCAACCTTACGTAAGCTGTATCTTGCGATATATTAAAAAAAATCCTAGAGAGCCGCCGAGCAACTTGTAACTCTCGGGTGGCGGGACGTGGGCGGAGCGAGCGTAGGAATTTTTTTCGTGGGGCCTGCTCTTAAGGTAAAATAATTTTTAAAAATGCCAAAATGATTTTTGCTATTTTCAAGATACTCATTTAGTAATGTTTTTTGAAAATTTCGTATATTCCTCTCATGGAAGTAAAATTTTTTTAACATTATAACCTATCAGAACACTTATTTAATTTTCTTTAAAGTTTTATCAATGTTTGCAGTTACTGCTTTACCATCTATTACTGAAAATAAATAAAAGCAATTTGCTGTTTCGTTCCCCTTTTTTGTGTCTGAAAAATCATCAACTGTTTCATTACCTTCCCTGGAAAGTGAACCTTCAATATTGACTACTCGACATACCGGCTCTGAGGGAAATACGAACGAAAGAAATCTCGCCGGAGCTATAAACTCGTTTTAAGTGCATTTTTACGACTCTTCGCAGGACCTCCTTACCAATAATTAGAGACGGTGATGTTCCTTCCTATTTAAACACGAGAAATACTAACAGATTCAAGATAAATATATTCAAGATAAATATAAACCTCTAGTGTTCCGGATAGCTAAGGCATATCAAAGTTGTTTTTTTATATTATGTTTAATTGACAAGCAGACGGTCATTAAATGACATTAAATGTTATCTCGTCTTACCTTTTTACCAATGAAATTAGAGTCGGAATTCTGTTTCATTTAAAAAACAGAAATTGTACCAGATATATGCAATAAACAGCTTCAAAGATTTATTTTTTATATTAATGTTTAATAGACAGGCGGCCATTGAAGAGATGTTTTGAATTAGATGTCAAAAAGGTT
Source organism: Synanthedon andrenaeformis (assembly GCA_936446665.2). Classification (NCBI taxonomy): domain Eukaryota; kingdom Metazoa; phylum Arthropoda; class Insecta; order Lepidoptera; family Sesiidae; genus Synanthedon; species Synanthedon andrenaeformis. The sequence goes on along the minus strand of OW387781.2, from coordinate 529,570 downwards.
TTTGGAGACGAAAAAAAAAAGAATTAGAATGTGAAAAAATTGTTTCCATATATTAATATACATTTTCAGAAAACATGTTGAAATAAATACAAACAGGACTACGACACTCGTAGCTCTTCGGGATCGTAGCACTAGCATGTTACACATTCGTAGCACACGTAGCAGCTACTCGTACATGTGCTACGATGTAGCGACGTTCATGTCGACACTACAAGCCGAAAGTGTAATTTATTTTATAGTATATTCTTCTAATATATAAAATTCTCGTGACGCGGTGTTTGTAGCCAAACTCCTCCGAAACGGCTGGACCGATTTTGATGAAATTTTGTGTGCCTATCGGGTAGGTCTGAGAATAGGCAAACATCTATTTTCCATACCCCTAAATGTTAAGGGTGGTCCACCCCAATTTTTTTAAATTTTTTTGGCAAAACAACGTTTTCCGGGTCAGCTAGTTAAGTTATAAAATCGTATTAAAATATAAATAACATTCTATAAGGAAAATATATTAAGTTGTAAATATTATTATGTACAGTGTGTTGCGATTTAAGCGATAAATTTTAATTGCTTATTTGCTCAAAGCCCGAAAATTGACTATTGCATACTGTTACGACCAAAGTTGAAAAAGTCACCGGAAAAAATACAATTATGCTACAATAAATATTTACTGTAAGACGTACACAAAAATATATACCTACCTAGAACATAACGTTGAAATACATAAATTAGGTTACGAATAAATTAACTTATTTATTTTAAGTTAATAATTCTATATTAATTTTAATTAATATTATGAGTAGCTAATTGAACCTTACTGCCCAAAATTCAGATTTTGCATACAAATTATGTCTAAAACTCTTTCTGGAACTAATGTTTCCTCATTATTTTTGGGAGATAATTGACGATTCACTTGATGGTAGGTGGCTACCGTCGCCTAAAACACAAGCAATGCCATAAAGCGCTTCTATGTAAGTTGTATAGCTATTATATATATCGTTAGGTATGTAATGTGTTATGTGAGAGCATTTAAATCTTAATCTGGAAATGTTTTTGGACATGAAGGCTCGCTACTTGGCATGTGAATATTGTCACGTATAGTCCGATAGAAATTACCTTTTGCATACATGTTGTCAGGGATACAGAAAATTACATGGGGTACCTTTCATACGGAAAAAGAACTGTTCTCGAGGGATAATCTAAAAATAAAATGAAAAATTCTAGGCCTGACAATTATGGGCATTAATGATTTAATAAATGTTTTAAACACCTAAGTAAAGGGGCACAGACGATGACGGGGGCAAAAGCTTGTGACAAGTATGTTCGAAGCAACCCTGAGGTATAGTTGCAGTTAATTTCAGCGATAGTTCCAACGGCTTCGAAAGGCGATTCAAAAAGAATGCTCTGTCAGTGACACAGTGACCTTAAGTACCGTCCATCAGCTGATTGTATCCCGTTCGGTTCCTGAATTTCACGCATGCGTGCTCCCGAAGGAATGATGCGGGATGTGTCAGGACACGGTCTCGCGTTCTGCAGTAGGCTTTCGGACGTTGAAGGGGCTGGAAGTCTCGCTTTGCGTCGGTTGAAAAAGACGAAAATCGAAATATTTTTTCGAAAATGGCGCGTCTTTTTTCGTTTTGCTATTAGTTGTGCATGAGTGCGGTACACTTTGACATTTGAAAAGTAATTAAATTTTATTTATTACATTAATAATTTTCTACAATGAGGAAACGTTTTATTGCTAAAGGTAAGATTTTCAGACCACGTAAGTCATTTTATATTCATGTCGCTTTTGTAATATTAACTTTTATGTCTTTTGGGCTGTTTAACTACCAAAAGGAATTTTATATTTTTCTGTTCTCTTAACAACATACATTATATGTTTGTTACTATTTGGATTTGACGTCTGAATTTTTTTAGAAGTTTAATATGTTATAATAATGTTACTTCTACAATTTTCGAATTCAATTTACTTTAAATGAGTAGAACAAATGATTAATTATCATTAATTCAAATATCACTAATTCAAAATATATTTGATCTATTTCCAAGGATTTTTTTTATTTCTTGACTGATTTATCAGTCAAATAAAGTTTTATAGTAATATCATTAATGATTTTCATTGCTTTAAAGATGCTTCTATTTCTTAGCTTTATTTTTTAATATATAAAAAAAAATAGAACAAAATATAATTTAAAAATTAACATCGTAATCAAAGAATTTATTAACGCACAGATTATTGTAAAATCATGCATATTAATAATAAAAAACGAACTATATCTATATGAATATGAAGATCATTATAAGATGGAGTCATGTTATATTTTAACGAGGTGGTAGTTTCAAACACGCGTAGTAAACATGAAGGTATCACACTGAAATTAACTTGGCCTATTTCATACGAAAACAGGAACACATAACATACACAAGTTAGAAAAAAAATCAATTAAAAAAAATACATTTTAGGAGTAAAATCTGTCAGTAAACACCCCCATATATAAGACACTATATTATGTGCTGTTGTGTTTCCCTAAGTGAGTAAGAGATGCTAGAGTCCATTCCCTCATCCCTTCTTGTCGTTAATCCTATTATGGTCGGCAGCGAACTTGCAGCTCGTGTTAAAGGCGACGGAAGCCACCTCCCATTATGTGGACTGTCAGCCTGTCTGTCGTCTTTAACATATAAAAAAAATCATCTCAATCGTCGACAGCGTAATCTTTTGTTGATTTCTGGAGACACCGGAAGAACTTTAGTTTATAGACGAATTTGTGGCCGTATTTTAAAATTTTCAGTAATAAATTCGACAGCCCGTGAACAGTAACCAGTGAATAAACAGCCGCTGCGCTGTGTTTCGGTAAACGAGTAAGGAATGCTAAACTACACTAAGAAGAGATGTAGCTTATCCTTGTGTGTTTTCACAGCTGTACAATGAAGAATGATATTAAGGCTGTATGTATACACGTAATTAAAAGCCCCTGTTTTTTACCGTTTAATGAACTGTCTGTTTTAGGTACAGATTTTATTGACATTAGAAGGAATAAAGTGAAACTGTGCTCAGCAGGATGGGTAGAAGTTATATCTAGTTGACACGAGAACTGTGGGACAAAATTGCATAGAACTACGAATGTTCTACAAAATTCTACCACGTAAAGTTTTTGTGGCCAGGGGGCTGGATCCACTATTAACGAAAATAACTTTTTTAAATTAAGTTCTAAATTATTTTTTCTCTTACGAAGCTTTTGGCACATAATACAATAATTACACAAATTATATTTATTTAATGTCTAATAATATCGAAAGCGAAAATAATAATAACAAAAACGAATATGGTATGATAGATCTATTACAGGTACTTTCCTTAATATTTCGTGTCCTTACATAAATTTACGGAGCATATCTCTTGAGCCTCTTCAGCTCGAATAGGGATCGTTTGGGAGGGAGACACAGACATAATCGTTTATTCAATGATAACAATCACTAATAACTCTTTTACTATATTAAATACAATTATAAATGTATCTATTTTACTGTCTTTATCGAAACTCTCGCTAGCTTTCGATAGATTTTGCCCGCTACTTCGTCCGCGCCCATTTTTCTTTGGTATTAAAACATTCATTCATTCTTTATTGTTTATATATATTTTGTCAGCCATTAAATTTTTAATTTATATTTTAAGGTCATGGCGCTTTTTTTTTCTGGATGGAATGTACCTAAATGTCCTTTTCCGCAAAATTTCATGAAGTTCGACGATAGTTAAGGCTTCATGCCAAACAAATAAACAAACTTACTTTCGCATTTTAATATTATTATAGTTTTGTATTAAATTATTTTTCTGTTTTTATGTTAGTTAAAAATTACTCTTATAGTGACGTAAGTATAATTCAAAAGCTATGTTTGGGAAAAAAACATTCGCTTTGATTTTACGACTACAATATGCATAATGCAGCGAGATTCCGTTAACTACAATTAATTTAATCCTCTAACTAAAATGTTATTCAACAAACTATTCGTGTTATTATATCTGAATGCTTTTTACACTGATTGCTGTATTAAACGAACGTTCACGGTTTAACTCGTAAACTTACGTAGCTACAATATTGCAAGAGTAAGAGCTGCTTTATTTCCAAAATTTAATGAATAAATTAGTACTGACTAGATAAAAAAGAAAACATTCAAAACTGTTAACGTTCTTAGAGACCTCTGTAAAAAATCTGATGATTCTATACGTAAATATAAGACACACAAGTTACTTTATACACTACTAGCTGATGCCCGCGATTTTTTATTTTTCAACGTAGACGAACTACGTTGAAAAATAAAAAATATAACGACTAACAAAATATACTAACAAAAATATTATAACGCCTGACATCTTTACTGGTAGCCTATGTCCTTTATTGTATAGAAGAAGGTACCCTGTCCTTTATTGTAATCCCGACAATGTGTACATGTAAATAATGATGATCGGTTGATTAGTTAAGGCGTGAAAAGGTAACAAACAGACATACAGAGGTACTTTAGCAAAGCAAACTGAGTTACGCAATAATAAATTGGGAAGCCTATCCACCCCCTTAAAAGAGTTATTGTGAAGTAATAGAATGTATGCAGTTGTGTTTCGGTGAGTGAGTAAGGGGCCCATTTCTATATCAGGCTCCGTAGCCATGTGAGCTTTCTACAGTCGTTTACGCTACGCTACGATAAGAGAAAACTTTGTGATTGGTCAAAATTTTATTTTGACATTACAATAACCAATCACCAAGCATTCTCTTAGCGTTCTCTCTTCGTTTCCGAAGTACGCAACGAAGCGTTTGCATCTTGGCTAAGCCCCCTGGTGTTACTAGTGATTATAAGCGATGATAGTAAAATAGTTATATCAACGAGAATGACAACTTACAGCTTTCTTAAGCCGAACTTTACATAAAAAGCTTCATATAAATCCATACTAATACTGTGAAAGTAACTCTGTATGTTTGTCTCTTACATTTTCACGCCTTAACTACTTAACCGATTTTCATGAAATTTTGCATATATACACGTTGTCAGTGATACAGGAAAGGACATGGGGTATCTTTCATCCAGAAAAAAGTACTGTTTCCTAAGATTTAAAAATATAAAAAAATTGTGGCGGCGCCACCGTCGTCACGGCAATAGAAATGTGAGGCGTTATATTACTCATGTGTTTTCTCCTATGCTATAATTTTATTTTTCAACTCGGAAGTCGCTAGTTTTTTTTTAAATAAAATAATGGTTTTTCAGATATCACTTGTTATATATGAATAAGTAGATAGGTAGGTAGAGTGATTTGTTCTTATCTAAAAGCTCTCAAGTTCGCAATAAACCAATCTAATACTGAATGTAAACAGCGAACCGTGAACTGAAAGCTATCGATCCCTAAATATTATTTGGAATCTATTTGGAAGTGCCACTCCAGCCGAGTGCTGCTTGGCTTCGCCAAATTCTACCTTGAAACTTGCCTGCGATACCTACTATATCACTGAGACAGTAGGTTATCTTTGAATATTTCTTTAATAGAAGAAAATTACAATGTTTTGACAAAGTTCGATTGCCACAGGATTCTATTCTTAACCCTAATGTCAGCGCAGCGCGAAAAATTGGATTTCAATTTATCTATTTTATTTTCATTTTAAAAACAAAGGCGTACATGTGATATGACACCGAATATAAAACACGCACCACTTTACAAAAAACATCTTCAGTAATAATTTTGGTTATTTTGGCTACTTTATTGTTACTAGTCACCTACTTATGATTTTCGACAGTAATTATTATTAAGGTTAAAAAAAAATTTTTTTTAGTTTTTACTTAATGTTTAAAAAATTAAAAAATTTTTTTTTTTGCTTTAATTAATTTATGTTCTATATACATACGCACTTATAAATAAATTATTTTACACATTCTATATACATACGCACTTATAAATAAAATTACACACTTTTCACGCATTTTCAATGAAATTTGTTTGAATTAAGTTTACCTTTTCATAGATTTTTTTAAAACATCCAGAAAAACTACTGTCCTTTGCAGAGATTGCGTGCCATCTTTCTCAAGATGTCAGTACTCGAGTATACTCTAGTTTTAGAAGCATATATAGGTTACACGTTGGTGCTAGTGAAAACAGTATCGTTCGTATTGAGAGCATTTGGGTAAATGGAATTATTAGTAGGTCTTGGAGCGAATGCGAACTAACTAATGAGCAACTATTGTCAGATCCAGGCTGCGAGTAGCCACTAATAGGCCCATTTATATCCATCAGCTAATGAACCTCACTAGATTTGCAGGTACGGAACAAAATTATTGTTCGTGCAACTTTATAGTTATAAAAGTTATGTTTTCATGTGTGAACATATAATGAGTTTTAGATAGTGAAACTAATCCAAAAAATGCCAATAGATTCAAATTGTTTTTAGTAAGATATTGCATAAAACAAATAATCTAGAATTTACAATTTGCATCTGAATTTCACCTGATTTCCACACACATTTAAAACGAGAATTTTCAAAGTATAAAATAAACACGTTTTACAATCAAATGGCATTAACTTTACAGTAAACAAGTCGGCCTGTAAATATATAACTCTAAATATATATACATAATATATCTCTCTATGAACACTACCGTTTGCACAAAGCCTGAATTTATTCCGCCCAATAAATTAATAAAAAAGACAGATTTTAAAATATTAATAATCAAATCTAGTATTTAAAACACTTCGACTTAAGTATTTTTTTTATAGATTTAATACGAATGAAACCATAATTTGCTATATATATTATTAACTTAGAATGGGCTTACTACTTTTGGCAGTAATTAGCTGGGCAGATCGTCTTGTGGCTGTTAACACCCCCTCATCTTATCTTATTACGGTCGGTAAGCCTCAGAAATAAATAAATTCTTGTGTTAACAGTGTTCTAGAGAATTACTAGTGCTCGCGACTTCGTCTGAGTTGAAAAATGAAAAATATAATACCTAAATAACACTTGACATCTTTATCGCTGTGACTATAGTGGCGCCACCACAGCGACAGTGGTGCAATTTTTTAAATGAACCCTGGAGAATCTAACATTTTCCAGGATTAAAAGTATCCTATATGTTAATCCAGGTAATAAACTATCTGTGTGCCAAATTTCATCCAAATCGTTGAGTAGTTTTTCGTGAGAGTAACATACATCGATCCATCCTCACAAACTTTCGTATACTTCTATACTTCTACTATACAGGGTGGAAAAATAAGTCGGGCCCTGGAGGGAAACTACCTTAAATCCTTAAGTTAGCTCATTTTACATAAAGGAGACATTCCTTTATTTTTAAAAAGAAACAAAACTGCATTCAAAGATTTTTTAAAACTCGCTTGGCTCGCCCGGGACTCGAACTAACTAAAATTTTAAAAAAAAACAAACTCGCTATTTTATTATACTAATCGGATATACCTATTGATGTGTGGTGACGTGAACGTCAACGTCAATTTATGAAAATATTTTTACTCGTATTTTTCTTTTAAATTATACTAAAATTCTTAATATTTCGACTCAAAAATCTATAAATAATATATAAAATCGTCCTGTATCTACCCGAAAAATAATAATACATCTCTTTACCAAATCGAAGAAATCGAAACTTCACATCCTCATTTGAGATATTAGAAAATTCCCTTCATCGTGTAGTCGTGCTCAAAGTTAAAACTGAACGTGAATGTGTACCATATTCAGAGAATACCTACAAGTCAGAATAATCTTCATCATGTAGTCGTGCTCAAAGTTGAAACTGTGATCTGAGCTTGAATGTGTACCATATTCAGAGGATACCTACAAGTCAGAGTAATCTTCATCATGTAGTCGTGCTCAAAGTTGAAACTGTGATCTGAACGTGAATGTGTACCATATTCAGAGGATACCTACATGACAGAATAATCTTCTAACGCCTTTTTGTTTCGGATACAATGAATCGAAAATAAAATACTTATCGTTTGTACTTACTACTTGAAGAAGAACAGAAACCCTTAAATTATTATACAATTATTTTTAATTTTCTATTTTAATATCCTTAGTATAATTACTTTCTTTTTTCTTTTAGATCACTTAAATTATTATACAATTATTTTTAATTTTCTATTTTAATATCCTTAATATAATTACTTTCTTTTTTCTTTTAGATCACTTACATGCTGCAGACCTCGACCCAATCTGGAGATATTACGTCGTCAAACGCACATTCATGTCAGTTATGCTCGAAATCTTTTCAAACCAATAGAGGCTTAAAGATCCATATTTCAAAAATACATCGCAATTGTTTAAGTCAAAATGCGCCTCCAATAAATTTAGTTTCTAATTTACCTTCTACTAATCAGCCATTCCACGTTCGCCTTAGTAATCTCAGGAATAATGTTCCAATTGTGAAACGTATTCCTCGCGCCGCCAGAGTCACCGTTGCTAATCATCTCTCGCATCTGATCCAAAAATGCTATAATTCCAATTCTCCAAACGATTGGCAAAACCTGCTTCTGTTTCCTTATTTAGTCTTACATGTCAAAAATGATGACTCTAATTTGTCTCTAACCCAAAAGATTAAAGAAAATTGTTCACAAAATTCAATCCCAAATACCAATCATACTCATCGTACCACACATAATAATATCAAGTTGATAGAAAACAAGATTAGCGACGGTGATCTCAAAGGTGCCGCCCGTTTATTGTTCTCAAGCGACGTGCTATCTCCAGAATCCCCAGACACTCTTTTGGCCCTACAGACCAAACACCCCCCAGCTCCAGCAAACCCTTACTTTTTGGACCCACCAACAGCAAGCCAGGCTTGCCTGCAGATCAAGAATAGCGATGTGACAAATGCTATTTTATCTTTTAAGACGGGTTCTGCAGCAGGCCTGGATGGGCTTTCACCTCAACATTTAAAGGATTTAACATCTCATTCTGTGGGCAACGCAAGTCAAAACCTAACAAACTCCATTACAAAATTAATCAATTTCATGTATTTAGGAAACGTTCACCACGACATTCTACCGATATTGTATGGTGCAAACCTTATCGCCCTTACTAAAAAAGACGGAGGGGTAAGACCAATTGCTGTTGGAACAACACTCCGGCGTTTAGCCTCCAAAATTGCTGTTCGACATATTATATCAAAATTACAAACATCTTTCGAACCTACTCAACTAGGCTTTGGTGTAAAGGGAGGTTGCGAGGCGGCAGTGCATGCTCTCCGCACTTTCCTTAACACCACAAAATTTGAAGTGTTACTGAAAATTGACGTAAAGAACGCTTTCAACTCCGTGAACAGGGATATATTACTGTCAGAAATTAAATCAAACATTCCCGAAATATATAACTATTTACTTCATTGTTACGCGGATCCGACTATGTTAATGTACCGATCACATCAGTTATCATCAGAAGTCGGATGTCAGCAAGGTGATCCTCTGGGACCAGCAATATTTAGTTTAGCGATAAATCCGATAATACGAAATTTGGCATCAAAATTTAATATATGGTACCTTGACGATGGGACCTTAGGAGGTGATGCCAACACTGTACTTTCAGATCTCTCATCGATTGTGAAAAAATTCAAGTCCATCGGTTTGGAGCTAAATTTTAATAAATGCGAACTTTACATTCAAAATTCTCTTTTAGATATCGATCTTATTAAACATAAATTTAATCAACTTGCACCAAATATAAATATAGTTAATAAAAATACTCTTCACCTCCTAGGATCTCCCATTTTTGATGAATGCATACCAGAATATATTCAAAATTGTATTACAAAATTTCAAAATTATTCCCATCGCCTTCTAGAAATCAGTCCACATTTTGCATTTTCGATTATGAAATTTTGCCTTTTTGTTCCTAAATTAACTTATGTGTTACGCTGCTGTCCCCTCTGGAAATATAAAAATCTTCTATCAAAAATAGACAATTTGCTCAAAAATAATTTAGAATCAGTTTTAAACATACAGCTAAACGAGCAGTCCTGGACTCAGGGATCTCTTCCCATCCGACACGGTGGTTTAGGGATTCGTAAAATTTCAAGCGTTGCTTTACCAGCTTTTTTATCATCAGTTCATGCCTCTTTGAATCTCGTAGGTAAAATCCTATGTTCAAACTGCGAAATTCAGGGACTGGACGATGCTAATAAAGCCTGGCTAATTGCTTGCCCCGGTCAAAATTCAGTGCAACTTCCAAATCTTCAGCGGAGCTGGGACGATATAGTCTGCAAATTATCATTTGATTCCCTGCTCAGCCAGTGCTGCACTACGGGAAGAGCCAGACTCCTCGCTGCTAATACCAAAGAAGCAGGATTCTGGCTCCAAGCACATCCGTCAGCAAGCACTGGTACTTTTTTAGATCCCACAACTTTTAGAATAGCAATTTGCCTCCGCCTAGGGGTTCCGGTCTGCGCCCCGCATCAATGTCCCTGTGGCAGTATAGTCGACCGTCTTGGTCACCACGGACTGTCGTGTCAAAAAAGTGCTGGCCGCTTTTCGAGGCATGCTGCCTTAAACGACATCCTCCGCCGGTCTCTTGCGTCAGCCAATATACCAGCCATTTTAGAGCCCTCAGGTATATTGAGAAACGATGGTAGGAGACCGGATGGGATGTCTCTGATTCCATGGAGATTGGGTAGAGTGCTGGTGTGGGATGCTACCTGTGTAGACACACTAGCCCCTTCGCATCTCCATGGAACATCTACAAAGGCAGCAACCGCAGCAGAGGCGGCTGAGAAAAACAAAATTCTAAAATATAGTGGCCTCGGCGCCGAATATACTTTTGAACCATTTGGAGTTGAGACACTCGGTCCGTGGGGCCCTGCAGCAATGGGCCTTTTCAAAGATATTTCGAAGAGGCTTATTGATGCGACGGGAGACCGAAGAGCTGGCGCTTTCCTCGGCCAACGTATTAGTTTGGCCATTCAACGAGGAAATGCTGCCAGCGTCCTTGGTACAATGCCGCAGGGTCCATTTTTATATTGAGTTTTAGTTATAGGTTTAGTTTTAGTTATGTATATTTAGATAATATTTAGTTTTAGGTAAATATGTAAATATATTGTACAATATCGATAGGATTATTATTTAGAATAAAATTTCTTTAACAAATCTAAAAATCTAAAAATCGTCAATTTAGTTTCAGTATCATGAAACTAAATTGACGATTTTAGAGATTTTTTTTTCTGTATGTATGTATGTATGTATGTTCATCCATAACTCTTAAACGAATTAACTGATTTTCATGAAACTTGGTAGATAAACATTTGGATATACTGGATACAGGATAGGCTACTTAATATTTTTCAACGCGGACGAAATCGTTGGCACCAGCTAGTTACTAATAAATTTTCTTTTTCAACGTGGACGAAGTCGCAGGCACCTTTATTTTGCAATTTTGAAACAACATTTCATTACAAATAACATAAATACAGTTTTAAAACAATACGAATAAATGTTAATGTAGCCTGACACGAAACAAGAGGTCGGCGGTCGCGTGAACGCCTAGTATAGGTCGACACTACAATTTGCTGCGAATCGATGCGGTCATCCATCCGCTGCCTTCGCACAGGGATCTGCCGCTTTGTTACACCAAATAGACAATTCGTTTTGCTCCACGACGAATGAGGCCAATATTCGCTTATTTATCGACAGCGTAAATCGATTTTTGAAACAAATATATTTCATAAATCGAATCATGATCGCCGACTTATTCGATATGTATGCGTCATCTCTATTGGAAGTGGTTTTCAAGCGTTGCCTGTATTATTTTATTTATTTATTTATTATTATCTAACACGTATTCACACACAAGATGATAACAATGTCTGTAAACCATGATTGGTTTGTCTAGACATTTTATTTCACGCCAACACAACCACATTACACTATATATAATTATAATATAACAACATTACAACTCATCAACATGCCATGCCTAACTACTGAATCGCATACAAGATGCAACTCAGTTAGCAGGATTGTTTTGACATTGAAATACGCATTAAATAAAAAAATATTAACTAACCCTAGACATTCTATTGTGACTATTTAAATGAGCCCAAACACGCTAGGTTTTATATCTGCTGTAAATTTGTTGAGGAGTTGAGTATCCCGCAAACTACTTGATGCTTCAGCATCAGGCCAAAGTTACCATGTCTTGGAAATAGCACCGAAATAACACACACCAAATTTTAAACCAATCAAAACTGCGGAAGTTTGTGAGATTCCTTCGACAACTAGGAAATGAGCTGATTATCTTCAAACGCCTGGGGGCCTACTATCATCTCTTAATACGATTTAATTTAGGACCTAAACTGGATTGCATTTGCTATTTCGTACCATCAACTTCGTTTTACGATTCAATTTAGGTCGACACATAAACCAAATCGCATTCCAATATCATTCACTCTTTTAAAGGTAAATTCGTACCATCACCTAACTTTAAGGCTAAGCGTATGCTGGCGTGCAGGCGGCACAGGTACATTCGACGCAGAGACGCAGCTACACATTATCTGCGAGGCAGGTAATGCAGACACAGCACCCTGCGTATGCTGCCGCCTAGTGTGCTTTTTGTCTGTCAATAAATCTTTGATCTTAATAAACGAACATTTGATTGTTATGTGAATTTTCTATATATGATTTTTTTTTAATCGGTCTAGTAGTTTCGAAGCATATGCAATGCAAACAAACAATTAAATCTTTCCTCTTTATAATATTAGTATAGAATATAGATGCAATTAATGTCACATTGTAAATTCAAAATCACTTAAAATAATAAAAATATATACTTTATCATCATTAAAGTTCGTTTCTTTTGCAATTTTAGCCCACATTTCTTTAAAAGTTTTTTTCGAATAGTCAGGGTGACCAGGGTCATATAAACAGGGCTCACTTCTCACCAGTTCAATTATTTTTTCCATTTTTTTAATAAAAATAATAAACAAATAAACAAAGCTGCGTCGCATGCGTGCAAAATCTGTACATTGATTACAACTCAATGCAGACACAGAAACTGTGTCGCACAGGCCCTCGCCTGCGCGACATTCGCCTGTCGAGCAGCATACGCAACTTCATACATGTCCATACAATACAAAATTTGTGTGGACTGTGCCGCACAGATCTGCGTCGCGCAGAAATGTCTGCACGCCAGCATACGCTTAGCCTAACTGGCGTTCGAGCGTAAACAAAATCGCTCTACTGTCAAAACTTGCGATTCAAAACAAGCTAGTCATTTGTTGCCTATTTTGGTTCTTTTGTTATTGATTTTTAATTTTTACTTGTTTAAAGTTCAGAAAACATTAGTAAATTTAAGTGTTACGAGGTAAAAACATAAATTGGTATCTAAATAGCATTGATTTCAATGGTTTTACAAAAAGGTTAAAGTTTTGATAACAACTATACTGTGAATGCGTAATGTCTTATTTATTGTGTTACAAACATGGAATCGCATTTTATAAATAACTAATATATTATTAATAACTTACGCCATTATTATTTCAATCTTTGTGTACCTTTTACACACTTTATATCACAACAAAAAGTTCCTCACAACATACGTTCGAAAACTTGATAAAATATTGTGTCCCGATACATCAACTACATAATTTTAAGTTAATAATTGTTTATAATTGTTAATAATATAATGTATTTTTTCATAATATGACATCATTAGAAAATTATTTTCACTTTTCAATTATAATTTAAAAAATAAAACATATAGTTTATAACGGGTGATTCATTTGGAGGTACTTTTTCAAAACAAAAAAATATATTAATAAAAACAAATTTATCGGGTAATTTTTATTATTATACAAAAGAACTATTCTTTACATTTATTATTTAAAGATTATTTCTTTCAAATGTTGGCCGTTACTCCGGTTAACATAGTCCATTCTGCAGTTCCAATTTTCGATGACGCGTCTAAGCATTTCGATTGGTATTTGGCGAATAACGCGAGTAATGTTGGCTTCCAGTTGCTCAATCGTACCTGGCTTATCAATATAGACTTTGGACTTTACATAGCCCCAAAGGAAAAAGTCTAGGGGTGTGATATCACAGGATCTAGGCGGCCAACTCACCGGTCCGAAGCGCGAAATTAACTGTTCACCAAATTGTTCACGCAATAAAGCCATGGTTTCACGTGCTGTGTGGCAAGTGGCGCCGTCTTGTTGGTACCAAATGTCCTGAAGATCACGGGCTTCAATTTCAGGAAACAAATAGTCTGTTATCATGGCACGATAACGGTCACCATTGACAGTTACGTTCTGGCCGGCCTCGTTTTTGAAGAAATATGGACCGATGATTCCACCGGCCCATAAACCACACCAAACCGTTGTTTTGTCTGGATATAATGGCAGCGCTTGAATCTCTTCAGGTTGCTCTTCGGACCAAATACGGCAATTTTGTTTGTTGACATATCCGTTAAGCCAGAAATGTGCCTCATCACTAAACAAAATTTTTGACGAAAACAGTGGATTTTCTTTAAGCTTTTCAAGAGCCCAAAGACTGAATTGGTGACGATTTGGTAGGTCAGTCGGCTTCAATTCTTGCACTAGTTGAATTTTGTAAGCTTTGAAACCAAGATCCTTACGTAAAATACGCCAAGTCGTTGCATATGACAAGCCAAGTTGTTGCGAACGGCGCCGGATCGATTCTTTGCGGTCATCGCGTACACTCTCAGCTACCGCCGCAATATTTTCTTCGCTACGTGCTGGATGTGGTCTTTTTGGTCGTGTATTATCTATTAAAGTAAATTGGCTCTCAAATTTTTGGATGGTATGGCGAATCGTGCGTTCGGTAGGCCGATTATGTGGACCATAAGTTTCTCTAAGTGCACGAAACACATTCCTCGCTGAACGCTGATTTTCGTAATACAGCTGTATTATTTGTAGACGCTGTGCGGGGCTAAGTCTTTCCATGATGAAATGTCAAACTATACAGAACAAAAATACCATAAAAGGTTATCACGACTCACGCTTCATCTGTCAAAAAATCCATAGACAAAAAAGTACCTCTAAATGAATCACCCGTTAGTATTATGAAGTCGTTACAAAGTTTTAGAACGTGGCATTCGAGCAAGAGAAACAGCCTTATATTCGTATAGCGTTGTCTCTTTCCCGCTCCGACCCTGAAATTTGCGATTCAGAGACGAATGTGGTTTTTTTACGATTTCATTCGTTCTTTTAGGTTCTTTAGCGATTCAAATGGCGCTGTTTTACTAAGGAATTTTGTTTAGGAACCCAAATTAAACTGCTCCGAATTTGAATCGTCGTTTGAAAGTTGATAGTAGGCCCCCTGATCATATCTTCATAAAATATAGCTACGGACCATTCAAACAAAAAATCCAAATCAATATAGAAAGAAAGAAAGAAAAGGATATTCTTTAAAAGGATGGAAAGGCATCCTGAGTTCCTCAACCATAAACTGAGCAGTTTATCCGGACCCTTTACCAACAACTTTACCAAACCTTCATGAATTAAGACCATTATCTACAGATGAAATTGAAAATTACTGTTTGTAGCGGAATTAGAACCTGCATGTGAGGCATGCTAGCTTGAAATTGAAAGTTATACTTTCATTTTCATTTGTGCTTAGCTTCGAAAATCTAGTGTTGTGTGGTGAATAGGTGAAGAGTATCTGGTGTGATGCGGGTACGTTATAAAGGTAGTGAATTCCACACTTTATTTGAGGAGCGGATCGCCCGCATACTTACCCGACCGAAATGTACCGTCTAACAGTCTTAGGAAGTTTGCACGAAGAATTTCAATGTGCTGTGTGAAGGCTGTAGCTTCTATCTTTTCAATCTTACTCTGTGGCCAAATTTGCAAAGATTAAGCTAAAATTGGTGCTTAGCTGTATTTGAGTTGATGTTGTAGCATCAACTCAAATACAGGCATAAATATCTTTACATCTTTCTAATATATAAAATTCTCGTGTCGCGGTGTTTGTTGCCAAACTCCTCCGAAACGGCTGGACCGATTTTGATGAAATTTTGTGTGCGTATCGGGTAGGTCTGAGAATCGGCCAACATCTATTTTCCATACCCCTAAGTGATATTTTTTTGTATGGCAAAACAACGTATGCCGGGTCAGCTAGTAGTATCTATTAAAACATAGTCGCTTCCGGTATCGCTTCTTGTACTAAGATATCCTTACTGGTAGGAATAAGTTTTTTTTTATCTACATTATTAAATAACAATATTTTTAAGTGATCAAAAATCTATATTTTAAAATTAACATATAAGCTGTTGTGACACACACTGCAACATAGCACACGTGTTGAATGGACCGGTGTCAGTTCCAAAGACCCTTCAGAACTAGAGTTAATCCTATGTACAGGAGGTTTTTAGTTAGTAAAAATCCCATATAACCTGCCCAATATATTCATTGGAAAGCATGTATAAGGTATCTTTTTGAAGAATAACCCCCTCGTTAAATAAAAAATAGCATATAACTGCTGACGGACGTAAGTCTGTACAATTTATGACAGCTTATACAATAAGGTCTTTATCAAAATATAGATAGATACAAGCCTTGTTATTCTGTTTGTCAGTAACAAGCGGAATTAATACTTTATTACATTCCAATTAATAATTAATATTCATGGTTATACGCTACAAGAGTATCCTTTGTAAGCCTGACGGAAGCCATTTTGTAAACATTATAACTATGTCATATTAATGTCTAATAATCTATTACCAAAATATTGCACTTACTACTTAATTAGTATTGGTATTATAATTAAGCGATATTGGCACAATGAAATGCACTAAATACATAATACATTAATTTACTTATAATTGAACATTGATTACACTTGATCTATTTTGCCGGAAATGCTTCTATGGATGATGTTTCGTTAACGATTATACAAAAATATGTGCAGTAAAAAAGCATTTTTTTTTTTCCAAAACAATACACACCAAAATTAATTAAAAATACAATTTTGATCAAAAAAGAGTTCGCAAAAGGGAGTTAATATGCATAATATAAAGAGACTAATGCCCGTTTTCACCAACAGACACCTAGAGTTATGGAACACCTAACTACTACTTAGGCCGACCATTCACGGCAGTCCGCCTTGCAGTTCGGCACTTCATGCAGGATAGTGAATGTGACTGCCGTGAATAGCCGGCTTTATGTGTTCCCTAACTCTAGGTGTCTGTTGGTGAAAACGGGCATAAGAATGTCAATCTGTCATAACGTAGCTAAGCAATAGTAGCATTGCGTTTATGGCGAAACTTAGGAAAGTATTAAATTATAATCAATCATTTGAACGTCTAACATCGATTACGTTTTCACTTTGCGATTCAAAATCCTCAACTCAAAGAAAGCAATTTCACCTCCTTTTGACATACCTGTTCAATGTTCAAATGAAAAACTCAAAAGTATACAGGACGCAATGGGACTTTTATTTATATGCGTGTAGATCTATATCTACATGTATATAAATAAAGAAAGATCTATATCTACTCGTATATAGATAAAGAAAGATATATATCTACTCGTATATAGATAAAGAAAGATATATATCTACTCGTATATAGATAAAGAAAGATATATATCTACTCGTATATAGATAAAGAAAGATATATATCTACTCGTATATAGATAAAGAAAGATATATATCTACTCGTATATAAATAAAAGTAGATCTATATCTACTCGTATTTAAATAAAGAAAGATCTATATCTACTAGTATGTAAATAAAAGTACATCTATATCTACTCGTATATAAATAAAAGTAGATCTATATTTACTCGTATATAAATAACAGTCCCTTTGCGTCCCTATCTATATAGAGAAACGTCCCATAGTCCATAAGTCCAAAATTCCCCAATGAATAAAGTCAAAAACTACCGGACCGATTTTAAAAATTCTTTCACCTATGGAAAGTTACGTTATCAGCGAGTCACATAGGCTATATTATATAAAATTACGCGGGAGAAGTCGCGTGCAACCGCTAGTCTATTATATATATTCTTTGTAGTGCATTTATATTGTTTTAGAGACAAATTAATCAGTCTTAGCATCACAATAGCATCTGTAAGTTTTGATTTAATTAGAAATTCAGATGAATTTATAATGAATTTATGATGTTAGATAGGTGAACTTATGAAAATTTATGAAATTCCTGTATATATTTTGGCAAATGTTACGCTTATCTATGTAGTTACGGTAAAGTAACCTTCACAACAATAATAAATAAACAATTCTTTGAAAATACGTAGTCGTTCTATCTCATGGCTTTATGAAAAACCTTTTTCTTCGGATATGAAAAAATACTTTATCAGTTGTATTTCTTAATGTATTTTTTGCACATACTTAGTTAAAATACAGTATGTACTTATAAAATTGTCTCCGTCTTTTTCCATGTTATTGTAAGTAAAAGAAATTAATAACATTTATAAATTGATTAAATTGATATCTTTGTCTGATGCTAAACGCTGACGTCATCATGTCAGGAAAATACAGTTTTAAATATTTATTTTATTAGTCAATATTTTTACAAATGTAATATTTTTGTGGTAATGTACCGACTTGAAAAAAAAAAATCGTCTTCAGTCAATTGATATTTCATAAATTTCTCAGTTATAATATTACTTCCCAAGTAAAGCCATAGCCCATAAACTCCGCCAAGATAAACATTTCTCCATTTTTACATCCACTATAAATCGAATCTGAATGTTTTTATAGCTGTATAAAAAATGATTGATACTCGGATATATCACTTATTCCACACTAGCTACTCGCCACCTGCTTCGCGCGGTCGCATTTTTTATGCAAATCATCAAATCAAACACTAACCTTCCTTGTTTATTAGAACTCCTTTCATTACATCATACCTATAAAAGATTCTGTTTAATGAATTAAAAAAAATAATATTGTTAGTGTAAAACTCCAGGAAAATATTGTATTTTTCAATCATCTGAAAATAATCCTGTCGAAAAAACAGTTGTCTGTTTTTTATAATGATCTCCATTCATTTACTGTATAGTGCGTAAACTTGTTAATGGTCTCTCTCTCACCCGAATCACCAACTTATACTTGGTACTAATCATACACAACACAATAGAACAATAGTAGACAATCTAGTAATGTTTAAACGTTTTCTTCAAATATGTTTGTATCAGTGTACAAAACTTTAATTTAAATAATTAAAATAAGTATAATAAGTTGTAAAGTATAAAAGAAAATGTGATACTGGCCACTTTAGTAAAAAAAAAAGTGCAATTGATGGCAGTTGGCTGCCTTCGCCAATGACCATGGAGACTAGAGGTAAGGAGGACCAACTTACATGGGTGTTAAACCGAAAAAGTGGCAAGCTAAAAACATTAAATGGTGGTTCATAAATTGACCAGAATGGCGCTAGTGTAGCATAGGTGTTTGATATGATTGGTTGATTTCGTAGTTCATGAAACCACCGTAAATAAAATGCTACTAGAGCGCCACGCCCCATTGTTACTACAGCGCCGCCTAATTGAGCGTATTTGATAGACACTTTCTCATGTATAGTTGAGCCTCCTTACCTCTAGTCTTCATGGCTATGACACAAGCAACGTCACAGGTGCTGCAAATGCTCTGCCGACTATGCTATGCCGACCCTAGCAGGATTAAGGATGACTCTGGCTTACTTACCTTACTCACTCACTGAATCACAACAGCACACATGCTGTCACATCACGGTGGTCTTCTCTAAGTGAGTGGCTACAGCCGCCAGACGGGCTGCTCAAATTACTGCGAAACGCAATGTGCTTAGCCAATATGCCAAATTGTCAGACAAAGAACATAGCTCGGCCACTATTAATATAATTTATATTACTTCAAAGAATTTAACAAGTATATTTTCTTGTTTTGGGACAGGTGAACACTGCATTTATAAAATAGTTAGCTCGTCAGTTACCGTAAAATAACATGAGTAACTTCTTATCCTTTATCCTATCAAGATCAGGAGTTCAGAAGTCTGTCTGCCCAACTTACATTACGTAAATATATGTTAGAGGCGCTTTAAAAATCGGATTATTCACATAACATATGCCACTCACTGCATAAATTATTATATTGTGAGCGTAACCAAAACAATTGTCGAGGCTCTTCCCAGAGGCAACATACGCTGTAATCGGATCACACCTCCCTCACCGCGTCCCTACACCCCTCCCAACATCCCGCACTCCTCACCTTGACCCGTCTTATTGTCCGACACCAAAGGTTAAGGTGCTTTGTTGCTGGCATTTCGATAAATCCATCAGAATTGGCCCTTTTTATTCATTGAATGTCAGAATATGTTCGCGATGTCTAAATATGAAACGTCTCATACTCCCGCAGTTAGGTATGAAAATAGAAGAGACAATTTTTTTAACAAACTTATTTACTTAGTGGAGACATAAGTTCCATATATTGAATTAATTTTGCTATCTATTTCCTATTGTTAGAAATATATTCTGCTTGTTTAAAATTTTAAGCGACACGTCACGTCAATAAAGACGTGACGTGTCGCTTAAAATTTAAAAATAAACTACGTCAGAATAAAAAAATACATTACGTTGCTTGTGTTATAGGCGACGGTAGCTACCTACCATTACTTGGACATCAGCCTGTAAACCTTGAAAAAAAAAATTAAAAAAAATTCAGTGGCAGAAAAATCTAAATAAGTTCGAGATAATTGGCTGATGGTAAAGTAGATTATTATTGGCAACTATGGAAACAAACCTTTCAAAGTTGCTCTGGGTAAACTTGTTACCCGGTTTCAGTCTGTTGGGTTGCCCTCATTCTAGTTTCATATTTACTTTTTAATTAATTATTAATTAATGTCTAGAGGAGGAAGAATTTGTTAAGCAATTGGAATTAATAACATAGCTATAATTTCAAATAACGATAGAACTATAAATCCATACACAATGTTTGTGGATCGTAGACCGATTGTCCCTACGAACTTGTTGAACCGACTCGAGGAAGTTTGTGTAGTTGGTAAGAGTTTGTTCAACATGGAAAAGATGACGTTGTTAGCATAAGCTTTAACATCGGTTTAACTTATAACTATGACAATATTACTGGTAAATATTAAAGTCTATTGGGAACTAATTCATATTTGTAGTAGCATAGCACTAGCATCCTCTTTGGATTTGGATTTCCTTTTAACAAATACACTATTAAATTTATTTAATTAATTAAAACTAGACACAAGTTTTCGTTATCACATTGCGAAACGCTGAAAGTGAAATCGTTTAAAAATCTAAGTGACCTGGGCCTCCTATGGTGTCTTTGAACAGTGCTAGAGATTACGATACGGAGGCTTGAACTGAAAACTTAGTCTTGAACCCATAGAGATTAATTAAGATCATGTAAGCCTACTGTTCTGGGAATAGATTAATGCTAAAACTCTTTTTAGAATTTAAAGATGTTTTTATTTAACATTGGAGTTTTTTTTAAATGTTCACGATAAGACTCAGAAATGCATATACCTAAAATTTTAAGTATAAACTAACAGGGAAAAATGAAAGTGAAATAGAAAGACACATTTCCCAATAAAGATTCTAATAAAGCGAACATTGTATCCAGGAAATGTTTTGGTAGGATTAAACTTCACATCCATTGGGATCGTAGAAACATTTGGCATAAACATTTGACAAACATTTGTTACACAGCACTTACAACGGCGTCGAAAAACGAAACTTTCCCTCAACATCCTCTCGATAACCGGGTCGCAGCAAATGGCCCGTGAATTTCGCCCCTGATCGGCCACTAAACGATGACGTATGAAGTTTTTTCTTACATCACAGACAAAGGCAGCCAGTGATACGTCTTGTGCGATTAGAAGTAATATAACTTGTATAATTCTTCCGGATGGCTCTTCCGGTAAGCACTACAACGAATTAATGACGGATATAATGTGTTATTATGGGTGTTTAAGAAATAAATACGATTGCAGGTACGTAAATATTAAAAACAGTATGGTGAAAAATATTAAAATAAGAAATGGCTAGAAAAGGATGTGACATTTACATAGATCTTTAGTTAGTCTTTGAATTACCATAAAAAAATCTTAAGGTATTGTTAAGGTGATGATTACTGTCGCCAGGCGGATTTCTCAGATTGCAGAACTTATTAAAAACATTTAAATTGTAATAGTGATTTATATAATTGTCAAATAGTTATACTATGTGCAAAAGGTGAGTCAGATAGGTAGAGTCGCTTGGGGTCATTAGGGGACAACTTTCCAATTGTCATCGCTCTTCGATTCCATTAAATTATACCTTACCTTTTTTAACGATTTTCCCGAAAGCCTTTTTTCGCTTCCCCTTTTGACTTACTTTTTTATAAAGCTCTGCAATCAGTTTTATGTTCTATTTTCCTTAAAATTATATTTTTTTTAGTGTGAAATTTATAAATATAGTTAATTTGATTGATAATCTTTTTTGTTTACTTCACTTTATATAATTATAGTATTTTATTAAATATTTTTGTAAACGGTTAGCGGTTGAATAGAGTCGTTGGTTCAACCAACAAGCAAGTATGTTACGCTTTAATAATAATAAATAAATAATAAATATCTTCACACATTCCACACAGCACCATCTAGTTCCACACTAAGCAACTTAATGCATGTATTATGGATACCAGACAGTTGATATAATACATAGATTACTTTTTTTTTTTGTAAATACACATACAAATTATAAATACAAACATCCATGACTCAGGTGTAAAGGTAATATGTTAACACATAAACATTTGCCCCTAGCGGGATTCGAACCTGCGACCGTTTGGTTAACAGCTAGGGTTACTAGCCATTAGACCAAACGTGTCGTCAAATGATTACATATGTGATATGTTTGACATATGACATTAAGTATATGAATTATATATTAACTTGATGTTCATTTGATAGTAGGCTATAAATACAAACATCAGAGGGGCTAAAAGTGCGTTGTCGACCCTAATGCGATAAAGGGGAAGTTGGTCTCTAACTCACGCGTTGAAACACAAGGGCTCTTACGGTTTTATTTCACGGTCTGTGGTCTTCTGCAAGGGGCCCACAACAGCCACTATGACGTCATTATAGCGTCAACAGGGCATAGAGCTTAGTTCACTTATTAGACTTGAATTTTATTTCAGTGATGTCTATTTAAAATCACATTTCAACATTAATATTAGAAGATATATTATGATCTTTACACATTTATCTTCCACTGAACACACCACATACATTATGCAGAAGTGTAAGGTTGTTAAGAAAGTCTTCCTTTGCATATACGATAGATAGATAGATAGATAGATAGATAGAACATTTATTTGCATACACATGACACACACCAATACATCTAAAAATAACATAACAAATCAAATACATACATTTTTTACATTTAAATGACAATACATACTTAAATAAAATCCCAATGAGTGTGCGCCATGGCAGCAAAAAGGTGTCTGGCTCAGCATAAGCTGATGCAAAGCACAGCGCTGATTTTACGCCAGCCCTACTTGAAGTTTCACGCCGGCGGAATACGCGTCGTTACAGCAGTATTGTTATCTTGCAGGAATTTACTACATTCTGTATGCACTACACCACCCCTGATCAAGTCTTCCCCAGTTATCGCTCATACCTCAAAAATTAAACACTTGGCTTAACCTCATTCACTTTTTTGTCTCTCTATTAGTAAAGCAGTGTATTTATTTTTAAAAGCAAATTTAGACTTGAGATCACGAAGGGGGGGGAGGAATATTATTCCAACATTTAGAAGCCAAGTATCTGAAGCTACCACTAAAAGCTGCTGTCGAGCAAAAGGGGACATTCAATGTATTCACCGGACGCCTGTATATATACGGCCCTATACGAGCCCAAAACTAGTGCCCAACGCTCTGGTGATATTATGATATTCAACCTTTGGGCCGCTGTTTGCCTTACCCTACTTTTAACGCAATAAGTATGTATGTATTTTATTATCATGAAAGAAAATCTTTCATAACGGATGAATACCAGAAGCGCCCAATATTAATTCATTCAAAAATTATTTGAGACACTCAATTTGTCTCAAAAATTATTACATGATTTTTTTAATAGAAGTCACTCATAAATTTATATTAATTTTAATTATACATGATTTTTTTTTTAATACATTTATAACTTGGTCAATTAGCTAAACATATTTACAGTAAAAAAATATAAGTGAAATTAAATTGAGAAATACGAGTGATTCTCCATATCAACACATTTATTTTAAAAGCGTTGAAACATGTCCATTACATTTTAAAAGCCGTCAGAACATACTTTATTTCATTTACTTTGTTTTTTATACAATGCAAAGTTCGTAATAAAATTATATTATCTCGAAATATCAAAACCACAATTTAAAGTTGACGCGAACAGGGCGAAGCATGCATTGCTCCCACGGGACCATTTTACCCATTTCAAAATCATTTGTATACGTTGAAACAGTTGTCAAGCGTAAACTAATATTCCATCTATTACTTCTGTATTGCTAATATAATATATTATGTTAAATTCTCTAAGATGAAAGACACCCCATGTCTTTTTTGTATCCCTAACAATGTGTATGCAAAGTTTTTATGAAGATTGTTTGAGTAGTCGTTAAAAATTAGGTAACAGACGGACAGACGAGTTATGTTAACATTTATATTATAGTATGGAAGTACCATGAGGGCGGTAATCAGGTTTTCTAAGATCGTACACCATCAGACCGCTTTCAGAAGTCATAATAAACTGATATGGGTAGCTATTAGCTGCAGTAACCACCACCTTACAGAAAACGGCTAAAATTTAAAAGCACGTGTTTTGTTGGTTACAGTCCACCCCCATCCTCACATCTCACATATTGCCAATGTAAAAGGTAGCGCGTATTGGCATTCTTTTTGATGTTGCTTTGAAGTTCTCAAGAAAAAACATCAGAGAGCGTCATATTTCCTTAAAAAATACATATAAAATATATAACAAACTTTGTTTTTAAGCACTTTATGTAGCCATTGCGTGGTCCGATCCTTTCCCGTAGATGGCTACAACGTTCATCAACGCGTCCTCGTCCCAAGTGAGGTAAACTTTCAGTTAATGATACCTCAGTCGACGGTCGACACTACACAAGTGGTCAGATTTCACGGTGCGGTCAATGGGACAGACATTCATTCCTTAAATTAGAGACGTGAAGAGCAAACTCGAATACCGAATATTTATAGCAAAACGGATATTCTATAAGTTATTTAGTATTATGTCAGCCTTTTATTATTTTTCGTAATTCGAAATACTTATTCACGAAACAATAGAATATTGTTAAATGCTAAAACTTTTGCCCACGAAATTAAAAAAAATACATGTCAGTCGTAGGACTGCACGTCAAAATTGAAAACGTTGCTTCACAAAAATAATTGTATGATATTTAAATTCCTTGGCATTATCGAATTAGGTAAATACAATTATTATTGATCGCAAGAAATACAAGAGAAAATATATGACACTAACACACTATGACAATTAAATAGAACATAATTATTTAACATGAACTTCATAATGACAGATGTATACCACATTGATCCTCGTTATCATATCTAGTAAGTTTACTTTCATATGCACTTGTCTGCTTATTGTTATTTTTTAAATTATTTTAAATTAATATCAGCTACATAAACGCTTACATTAAGTAACATGATGATGAACTGTCACGAGTTCAATGATTTTATCCCATCTCAAAAATGACTATATAAACTCAATTGATTAAACGTTTTCCTTCTGTCCTTAACAGAAATTATCTCCACTAAAACTGCTTTTTTTTAAATTATAAAATATCTACAGCTTCTACATCCAGAGGTATAAACTTTATTGCTGCTCACAATATCAATTCGCATTACAAAACTAATTCGAATACCGGATAATAAAATTAATCCCCAAGTGTTATTCATGTTTGTCCCATCCCTATCTCACACCTCGCCTCACCTCAATTAAACGGCTCTTTAAACCAGTTTTTGTTTAACTTATTCTAGTGTGTAATGTTGTAGAGGACAAAGACTAGGTATTGTCCTCTACAACATTACATTATTGGATAATTGAAAGGTAATTTAAAAAAGATTTGTTTTTTTCTTTATACATTCCATTTTTCTATTCATCTTGTCAAACATGTCAAAGAAAACTGAAATATGTTTTGAATAAAAATTTTTTTCGCCTTTTTACATAACTACCCGGCAGAGCTCATGTTACCTACTTTATTCTGAGTGTCTTAAATAGAACATAACTTTATTTGGAAACGTGAAAGTAGGTACTCCCAGTGAACTTAATTATTTTTTTTACTTTATTGCCTCTAACCATTCAATATGAAAGATAATTATATAAAATAAAGCTATGAAAGCTATTATTTTATATACTTAATATGAAAGATAACATAGTCTCGAATATTTAGAAGATAACTAATTGGGAATTTATTTCCATAGACTTTGAAAGAATATTATTTATAATATAAACAACTAATGAGTTGTAACAAGCAGGTTAAAATAATTAACAATGTTTCAACACAATTTCCAGGCAAGTTGTCTTATGAAACCCCTAAATAAATCCTTTGTGTTGGGGCAAACAAAATAAATAACATTCTCAAGGCAGCCGGGACGTCCTCGCATCAATTTATTTAAAAGGAAACAAAGGGAAAGACGAAAGCGTCCCGCCGTCGTCCCGCCGTCGTCCCGCCGTCGTCGTCCCGCCACACCGCAGCGGTGGAACCGCGTAACTCATTATATCGCGAAAACATTATATGGCGGGCTCCTCTAAACATGGGCGTATATCACCCAAATCAACAACCTAATGTATTTATATGAGACATTAAAGAAATTATACATTCTACATGCTAGTAGATTTCTATAATTCGTTAAAGAATTATAGAAAAATAATAGCTTAACGTCTGACATACATTGACGCTTGATATTACACTCTTGCTGAGCATTAGATATTTATTTTTAAATAGCTAGTGCCCTATTGAAATATTTAACATGTCTATCCTTAAATTCTATTCTAATTTTACGATTTTATTATATGTTAAATTATTTATTAAGGGTTATTATGGTATAGAGAAACAGACGGCCATTGGATGGTTTAATTTTTACGATTATATAACTCAATGTTGGTCACCGAACGCAGCTACGATTAAACTGTTAGGTTTAATACTAAAATTTTTATATTTAATATACGAATCCTCTTTTCTTTCTGACATTATTCGAAGTGAATAACTTAATATTAAACTTTTTAAGGAGACTCGCCGATTAAAGATGACGTGGGAGTAGCGTAGGCTTTACTTTTTTAATTTTTTTTTAATACTTAAGTTTATAAATATGCTTTTGTGAAAGATGTTAAAACATTCCCGTATAATGCTTTTAAGTAATACTTAATTAATTTCATTGTGACTCTCTTTAACTATTTCATTTATAAGTTTTAAAATTTATGTAATCCAACAACTTAGAATAAGGAATCATCCGACGAAAGCAAGTAAATTAATAAGATAAACTTTCAATAATTATAGATATTAATAGATAGATACTTCTTTACACAAGACAAGAAGATTTAAGAAGTATCTAGTATTTTATTGACTCTATCTCGTCTTTTGTCAATTGAATATTAAAAATGTTTCTCGACGCTTGAACAAGGGACGAGAGTATATTTCGTAAAATAATAAACAAAAAAATTTAAACTGGTTAAGTGATAAGGAAAAGAGCTTTGGCATTACTTACTCATCATTCACCGAACCACAACAACACTAGGTACTGTTATTCGGCGCTGGTCTTCTGTAAGAGGGTGGTTACTGCCGCCAGATCAGTTGTGTGCTAATACTTTTAAACTAGATATTAATATTGTTATTTTATATGACGCCCCTTCTTGCTTATATTTCTTCTGAGCTTACACTGTACAGTTATGGTGTTTCTTTAATGGTTTTAACGTGATGAGGTCGCACGCTATAAATAAGAAAAATATTTCTTTGTTTATTAATGCCATGGTACCAGATGCAAGGTTCTCAAGGGATTTGTGAAAGCTTTAAGCTAACTAGAAATACAAACGGTGTTGTTGTTCAACGAAATTGACTTAGGCCTCGTTGTTTGTGTTTGTAACTAGCCATTTCAGCGATCAGGGGTTTGTGTGTTCACTTTCTTACACGAAAAACCAATATTGTTTATAATAATATTATTATTTAAATAAATAATAAATAAATAAATAATACACATTCCACACAGCACCATCTAGTTCCACATAAAGCAACTAATGCTTGTATTATGGATACCAGACAGTTGATATACTACATAGATTACTTTTTTTTTGTAAATACATACATGTTATAAATACAAAACATCCATGACTCAGGTACAAAGTTAAATGTTAAAACATAAACATTTGCCCCTAGCGGGATTCGAACCCACGACAGTTTGGTTAACAGCTAGGATTACTAGCCACTAGACCAAACGTGTTATTTAACGTGTTATTTATATTGTTCTTTTTTATTGCATTATTAATGATGACTTTATTCGCTTGCTATCCTGTTGTATTGGTTGTGTATATCACTGGCTTACAGTTATAAGCATGTGACGACTGCAAGCATAGCCTATCAAGTGTAGATTCATTCAACAGTTGACACCTTATCCGATATAAAAAGATGAAATGTGGCTGTGTGGCGGAGAGGCGCGTTTGTATAAGTATATCCAAAGAATTCGAATATACCATACTTATATACCAAAAATGTTTGAACATTTAGCTACCGAGTGGTGCAAAACAAAATCCCCCAATTTTGTTATCCTCACTTTTCTGGATTGCCTCCCACTACGGAACTATTCACGTCAAAATATTTTGACGAAAGTTATTTGTGCATTTTGCTTTTTATACATTGTGCTGCTGAGCGGTTTGTTTCTTTCTATTAAATAAGCGAAAAGCTTTTTTAATAGCAATATGTGAAAGAAAATGTCTAAAGTGACTTAAGATGACGGGCGTGGCTGCGTTGTCACGGAAAGGTTGTTTCGCGAGTTAGTCCGTTCTTGCGGCGGACAGTGGCGGAACATCAGTCATCCCCTGGTCCCTCGGGAAGCGAGTTATTAAGCCCAAGAAAAGGCTCCGCCACATAAATATAGCTTACAAAATTAAGCGTGTCCGAGCGCTCTATTGTGGTCGGCTAATATCAGAGGGCCTAGTGCGAGTTTTACTCGATCAAACGCGACGAACAAGTAAATGTCAATTTGTATGGGAATGAAGCAGCGCCACCTGGTGGCTCACATGTAGGTCTGCTTCATTTCCATACAAATTGACATTTACGTGTTCGTCGCGTTTGATCGAGTAAAACTCGCACTAGACCCTCAGAATATAATATGGGCTTTACGGTGAAAAGTTGCGTTAACTTATTTATAGGGTGAGACTGAATTGATTTTGCTAACGCTACCCTCTATACCTTCGCTTATATTAAGTTATAGCCTTATTATGTTTGAGTCTTTATCTATTACGAGAGAGCGACTTAAATGTTATTAAAAGAATTTCAGCAACATGTATATTTTCTTAATAAAATATTTAAATTCAATTACTTTATATTTTGATATGTAATAAAGTAAAAATAATACACTTAAATAATTGTTTTGCGAAATATGTATGATTGCACTCCATTTAATTGTTTCAATTTTTTTTTATCATTTAATAATTTAATAATCATCAGAAATAAATTAGATGAACGCATTAAGGAGATAATAAAAAAAAAACCATAACGCGATCTATAAGGTCGGGAAAATGTCTTTTTCGTTGACTATTGACTTATGTAAAGAGATATTATTGTTAAACGATTTGTGTCATACTTTCTAATGGAAGAAAGGTTTTTTTAAGTCAAACCCAAATTATAGTCCGTATATTGATTACCTGGTTTAAGTCAGCAGTAATCGATCCGGTCCGATGAGGGATGCCGATTGGAGTTGTTGGAGATGTTACAAGTGTGGTATCAAGACCAACCCGGATAGTCCAAAAACGAAGTAGTGTGAACTGGTGTATAAGATGCACGTAACATATATAATATGTTCAGTGTTCAGTCGGAGCCCGCATCGTTTGTCAATCGAACCTAATACATCTGTCGGACGCGCTAATGGCAACCGCCGCTCTTATTTGCGCGGTTTGTTGTACCGATTCATTTACTTCCATTTCTTATTAATCACTTACGTTCTACTCACAAATGTTTAACACTATTCATTTATTACACCGTAATCATTTACAACAACATATTTCTTACAAAATAATGCTATTTGCGCAGTAAGATTTAGAGTTCCCATGGAAAATAGATTCCTCGACGTTAAGAGAATTGCAGCATTAATGCCTCCGTTATTTAGACAAAGTTCCCTTACACGTACCTGACATTGAACAAATTATGTTTTCAAACAAGATTTTTATCGTCACATCAAAGTTTTTCACGAGGAAAATTTGGAGAAATACCATAGCTACATGTAAAAGGAGTCGCGCGTAAATTTTCAGAGCGCTATATTGAAATCGCGTACCTATAGTTTTCCTTAATTCCCACATTTTTTTGGAATGGGTGCCAAAACAAAACATATTTTAAATACGAGTATATAATTCACTTTGATACCTGCCGGTTAAATCAACACCCGGAAGAATGCAGGCTTGCTTCTTAGCCAGCAGGAATTTATTTACCCTACAACAATTTCTGAAGAGGCTTTTGTTGTAGCGTGATAGATACACCTCAGTAAAATTTTGTTTCAAAGTTCACTCTTCCGCGGTGTAAAGTTTCCACCCATCCTTTTATCCTGCATAGCGGCTTCTTATCTTTACTTTCTTACTTATACTATATAGTATAAAGCTCATTATACTATATAGTAAAATCTTTGTATTCTAGGTTAGACATTAGGTTTTAAAATGGGTTCTAAAACTCATTGTATGAGGTATTCGATTATTTATCTGCGAGTTTAAGAATGTGTTCTGTTAGAAGTTAGTTCTAAAATTCAGCTCATAAATTTATAAAAAAAAAAAATTTACCCTTGTTTCCACACTGTTACAATTTTCAAACTAAATTCTTAATTAGCAATGGTTCGAGAAGGCAACTTCAAAAATATGTAACTTCAAAAAAATGAAATTTTTTAAAGAAAATATTTTTCTTCGATATTTTTAAGGCTGCTCAAAAATTATATACTTTTAGAATACATGTCTTCTTTGGGTTGAATTAGACAATATTAGTGCATCCCTTATTCGACACCCCAGGAAATGAGTTCAGCATGTACTTTTAAATTTTGGGTGTAGTATTAAAGGGTATAAGCAGTCCACTCGATTTTGAAGCCCAGGCTAGGTGAAGTGTACTTCCGGTATAAAGGCCACATCGTTGAACTTTGAACAGCATCTCTGTCGTCAGAAATAAAGTTCTTCGAAAAGGGGGTCAAGAATTTAATCATCAAGATTAATTATCTTGATAATTATCTTGATGTTGAAAGAAAGTAATAGCTGACAGAAGCAGACTTGCATAGCGACTAATCCCGGAAGGGTACTAAGCTACTATTTCGGTCAGAAAGTGATTTATTTTTAACTGAATCAGTTTTTGATCACAGCACATCAATAACTAGACAGCCTGAACAACGTTAGACAGATTACCTACATATAGTTTTCTAAAAATGCGTGTAATATGTTAATGAAACTGTTAAAATGTAAAGAGAACTTATTCGATCCACATTTATGTAGGTGCGACGATAATAACGGTTCGTTTAGTAAGCTACCGACATTCATTACATTTCTGATTGCTACTACACTTATTGCGTAGTTTGAGCGTGGAACGCGCGGATTAGCTTCAATGGAACACAGATCGATCGATTTTCCAAAGCGTTCGGATATTTTATATTCCATTATACAAAACTCGTTTATTTCGTTGTTATCTAACTTGTGCTCGATTTTTTAATATTACACACCCAACTAAACCTAGTGGGATGAAATCCTGGGTGCTAAAATTGCCGATTCAGCTTCCAATCCCGGCCACGCATGCATTTCTGTGTCATTGTGAGAAATAGAAAGGATGATTTGCACTTGCTTGAACATTGAAGCACAAAACATTGTGATTTCACCTGCGTATTCATTTCTTTACCATCAATAATAAAATCGTAAACGAGCCGTGTCTGTACCTACATGAAAAAACGTACTCGTGGTATTTCGGTATTATATTTAACGATTTCTTTCTCCTGTCTGTCGTTATAGACCGAAAAAACAAATAAACGCTCAATGCCACGTGAATACTTTGAAATGTTTGAAAAGTGTGCCAGGCTTTCCAAAACATTTGATTCTAAAACATTGAAACAACTGTATCTCTTGAAAATAAACGGCCCCTACGTTTATTTTCCGTCAAAATGCACACAAAAACAGTCATGCGGTTTGTTGGTTGCGAACAATGCGATATATGTTGCAAATCAAATAAAAAAAAAGTGTGTATGTCAGCTCCGACGCACGACTGGAGTTTACTAATTACGAACGATTATAAAATACATAGAAGAGTAAATGAGGGTAAATGAATGCATTTTGTTAGCTGAATTAGTATGTTAATTTTCTCAATTCACAAATAAATATCCAAAAATACTCCAAAAAACCTTTACTGTACATTCCTATTCTATATAAATTTCCCTCACACACAATCGTCATATTGTAACATGTATTTACAACCAATAATTTCAAATCTCACATAATATTTAGGTACTTCCTATGAATATGTTATCAATGGTCTGTACTTATAAATTCGCTTGTGTTGACTGACTATCAATGCACTTAGCCAAAACTCTAACGCTCTTATTCATAAAAATCCCTTATTAGAGATTTAAAACGTTCACTAGTTAAAACGCTCATAAGACCTTAATAAGCTTATTATAAAATTCCTATTCATAAAAGTTCAATAAGCCTGTCATAACTAAATATTCGCTATGGGTTAGTTTATAATTGTTATGTTGCCGTTCTGATGAATTCATAGACAAAAAGCTAAAATCTCTCTACCCACGCCCTAAATGATAGTAAAGTGATTATTGTGATGTAACATTTTGAAATTTTGAATTTGAAAACAAAACAATTCGCAGAGGTTATCAAATTACTTACGTTTGATCCCGGTCGTTTTCAGTTACCAAAATTATATTTCTTTTACAATTAAAGTGAATAATGGAGACAAAAACTATCAAAAAACGGGAAAGACAAGATCAATAATAAAGGCAGCCGTATATTAAAACGGTATCTCCTTTTGAACACGTCGGGCAAAGAAAATGGATCATATCTCTCTTGGAGATGGCTTAAATGAAGTGATTAAATTTATGATATGGAAATATAAGAAAGTTTTATTTAATTATAGGTTCTATGACACGTTTTAAAAGAAAACAGAAGTAAAAATAGAAAATATATAAATAAGAATTATATCGCTTATTATGTTATCTTATTTAAGTAATTTAAACTATTATTTGTATAAATAAATATCTTAGATATGACCAACTTCTTCACAAACATTAATCTCTACATCAAATGTCATTCAGAAATCAGCTGTTTTAAGTCGGCCATCTTGAATTGTTCCCTTATTAGAGGCTTATAGTAGGGTTCAGGCTTCAATAACTTTATGAAGGCGTTATTAGAGCGTTTTACGCTATTAAACGTTTATGAATAATGTTTTTTGGTAAATTTCTTATAACAAGCTAATAAGCCTCCTATAACTTTTTATGAATAAGACCGTTAGTGTAGAAAGGTGCTATGTTGAGGGCGGGTCTCTATGTAAAGTATAAAGCTCGTTTATATTAATCCCTATATTAATATTCTCGTAAGTTTCTTGGAGAATATTTCATAAGGTGCCTTATATCTATTATCTAAGTAATGTAGTAGGAGCCTTATAATATGTAAACCGCTTACTATGAATTCCCACAGTCGTAGAAAGCCAGCAGAAGCGGTTCACATAAATATATTATGTCAAAAATAAGAGAAAGAAAATGTATTAGGGACGATAATGTTCAATAAAATGTAAAGGGCACCATAAAGTGGGCGAATCGTTGAGTCCACGAAATGACCATTCAATAATCCAATCACTATTAACTTGTGATTGAGGAAGATTTTATAGATGAAAATATAGCTTCCGAGACATTCTGCCGCTTTATTGAAATTGATGAACGCTAGATGAAAAACTTTATTGGCGGAATTAAATTAACGACTCGAAGCTTTATATTGACCAAAGAATATATGTGGACAACCACAACCATGCCGTTATTATCTTTTGCTGATTCCAAACGATTGTATAGTTCTTACAATTGAAATTGAATTCATTAATAATAATAGTTGTATAACTTTATTAATTGTTTATGAAATTGTATTACGATACACGTGGAAAGTGTTAATCAGAAGTATTTCAAGACTGTGGGGTTTTTTAACTGTTTTTGTACACGTACCATATTATACACGTGTCCTACACTTGTTATAATTCATACGGAGAACACGCCTTAAACAAAAAAGAAATATCATGAGACAATATTTTTAAGTGTAAATTTTCTTGTAGAAGTATTTTTCTAGTGCAAGGCCTGGAAGGAGAGCTAGAGGAGAGAATATGATAAATCCCCTATCTTCTATAATCTCTACTTCAAGGATCCTGTCCAGGGCTCGTATTCTCTATCTGCGGTTTTGCTCTGGTTATCGACTCGATGCGGTTATAGACTCGACAATTGTCTATTTTGGTATTCACTAAGCACCTATGACGTTTTTACCGTAGTTATACATGTCGATGAAGTTATTGGCGCGTTATTGTGAGGTTGACAAAGTATTATTTCCAATTTAATGTCGACATTGTAGTTGATAGGTTTTAAATACCACAGATAGAGAATAGGCCCCCAGATATATTAAATTAGTGAAAACGGCGTGTTACAAAACAATAATAAAGACACGTTCGCTCCATAAGTCGAACGCGCTATCCCGCAGACCGATCGTAATTGCACAAGATGAGAATCGCGACTGAATCAATTTGTCAAATTGCGACCCAAATGTGGTCAATAAAGGCTCCCAGAACATGTTACTAAGTGTCATCACAATATACCTTACGGAGTAAGCAAACTGATGCGATAATCAGAAAAAGTTTGAGTCTATTTTAGGCTTACATCTTTTTTATGTAAAGGTTGGGAGGCGACCGGACAGTCCACTTGATGAGAGTTCAACTGTCTATAACGCCATAAACGCAGCAAGCCTTTAGTATAATGAATGTTTAGGAATTAAGAGAGGATATGGAAGTTTATACCCTTACTCACTCTCCGAAACAGAACAACACACATGCTGTTATTGCACAGTGGTTTTCTATAAGCTCGTGGTTACTGCCACCAGACTGTACCAGGTGTGTGTAGGCTGCTCAATTTGTGACAGCGAAGCGCAGTGTGCACTGCATATTGAAAATGTTATTTCACAGTTTTAAGCCTTGAAAAAATCTTCGAACTATCTTATATTTCTATCTTACCATGAGTATACTTCATGTGAAAACAGTTTACTTATATTTGTATAGTTATGACAAACTGTTACTCTGATTAGTCCCTAGCATGTCCTTGGAAAGCCACGGACATGCAGTGAAAAACTGGGTATACCTACTTCATTGAGATTAATTCAAAATATTAATTTAATTATTCACGTTTGATTCCACTCAGTTCCACCCCGCTCATCCTTTCTACTGTGTACATGTTCTGAAATTAATCTTCACAGTCCAACATGGTGACTGTACGTTCCTCTCGCTCGTTAGTACTGAATGAAGTGAGACAAAGATATGACGGTCAGTCGCAGTCAGATCGAACGGTTCGGAATAAGGTTGTTCTGGATACGACTGCAACACTCGGCGAACCAATAAAGTGACCAAAATTGGTGCTCACGATCTTCGGGGGGTTACCATTGATAATCTGGGACTTCACTGTGGGTTATAAATAGGGGTTTAATGTCCGTAATCCATGTAATGGCTTTAGAGACCGTTTAAAAGTTGATAGGGCCTTTTAGTATTAGCGAAATCTATAAGTGGAATTTGTGTAACGAATTTTATTATAACTTGACGTCGATCGACTATAACTTCATTTGAATTTTGCAAACCTTTAATACCATTTGGCCTACTAAGACTAAATTATTATTATTCATTTGCAAATTTGATTTTAAAAAGGGTGCGTAGTGACTTATGCTGTAGCACAGGTCCTTGTTAGTAAAAATCGACAAAAACTGAAAAAAGGCCTAAATTTTAATGAATTCAACAATGATACGTAAGGCTTTCGAGGTGAAAAATTTAGATTTGTCATTACCATTTCATCAGTACCAACATGTAAAAAAACCAGAACTACCTCATTTGATGTAAGGCAATGCCGCTTGTTTTATACGATTTCCATGGACTATATCCATTTACTTATGTAGGCATTATAATGCCTACATGACCAAAATACGCAAAACTCGATCTTACACATTGAAATAAATATGTCAATTTTTCAAAAAATGTTTATTGGTTTGGCATTTCACCGTCGAAATGTTAATATGTACCTAATATAAATTAAGTACCAACATACATAAATAAATATAGATACTCAAGCAAGAGTTTGTGAAGAGTTAATATTATAATTTCACCAGTTGAATGTTATAAATAATATTTTTTATCGGAACAATTCAACTATTCAAAAATCCAGGAAAACTGAAAAGTTTTAGTTCGTAATTTTCATAAACTCATATATTTTTACACAGAATTTTAAATTTAACACGATAGAATGAAATTTCATGAAACACAAAATTAAATGAAAAATATTTTGACAAGTTGAAAGTTTATTATTATTCCTGTAAAGGTTGTTGTTTCAGAAGCCTTACAAAAGCTAGTATATGGTAAATTCCTTCATAGTTTGATGTAAGCCGGCGCTGTCCACGTGTGCGGTTGGGCCCGCCTTATAGTTTTCACGAAACTCATAACACCGACACAATATTAATATACCACCTTTAGCATTTTTACATTACATTCTTGCCTCTTGCACGAAAACAATATGTTTCGTAAATATTTCGTACGTTGTTTATGTATAATTTTTACTTAAGTATATTATTATTTGTGTTAGCCCAGCGGAATACTGTAGGTATATGGGGTAGGTATATTTCTTAAACTTTCTTTTTCATTTTATTAAATAAGCAAATATTATGTTCTAAATGAATTTCGTTATATATTAACCAAAAAAAACATATACTTAATATAAACGGCTTCATACGGGGTTGAAATTTTCAAAAAATCTTTCTCACCGGGTAACTTATAAAATAAATCTATGTTCCAAATTTTAGCTTACTAGACTTAGTGGTTATGGCTGTGCGTTGATAACCATTCAGGAGAAACGGTTTTACTATCAGTATATATGGCTGAAGTAAGCTAACACTTGAAGTAATCTAACGTACACAATAGTGGGAAGCGAGTTGACATACGAAATCTAAATTGTTGAACGCGCACGGCCGCGAGTTTCTTGGGCGCGAGTTGCCCCAAGAAATTTAGGAGAATTCATGGAAGAGTAAAGTTTATTTACGGCCTCCTTAAGGATCCTCATGTTGTAGTGGAACGTAGCGATAATCTCGTTAATCTTTGTCAATTAATCCGTTGTATACATTAGTTTGTCGTAGTTATACATGCAGCCGAGGTACATGGGTCAGTTCCGTACACAGTTATCCGGAAGTCAGTGCTCGAGCGCCGCAGATTGCAGAGAAAGTTAAATTTTATTACCTTCGCTAACGACCAGACCCCTCACCCCGCGCCGCGCGTCTCCGCTCATCTCTTACCCTCTTTGACTGATATTAGTCCACAACAAAAATTGTACACAGTAGACGATTTTTACTCCTATTGTGTTACATTTCAAAATGCTACTTTATTCGTTGAAATTTCCTTTTATCTCGATAAACTTTTAAATATTCCTCTTACTCAAATGCTACTTAATTATCGGAAGAGATGTGGAATGTATTGTCGCGCGTTAGGTTTCCAACGGCGACACTGACTAGATTAAGTAGGAAAGAGAAAATCTAGTTGGGCGCCAGTGTAGCCTACCTCGAAAATAAAACGGCGTGATCGATATTATGTAATATTTTTAATACGCCCTGTGGTAGGCAACACGAATTCGTGTAGGTCGTGGGTGGTCGGCCTATCTGTCTCCTCAACGCAGTGCAGGCACTCCCCTGTATGATCCAGCCGACGAAGGTGGTAGATGCGGCGTGTTGGGCGTGGTGCCTGTGCGTCCTGCCTATGCGCGTACGGACGATGGCGATAGGTGGCGGTGGCTGGATTGCAGCAGGCAAACAGATCTAGCGTAATCCGAAGCTGGCCGTCTACGATGGAGGTATAATAAGTAACCCGGGGGATGCTTGACCCAGGGGATACTTGCCCGAGGGATACTTTGCCCGTAGGATACTCTGCCCGTAGGATTTTCTGCCCGTAGGATACTTTGCCCCTAGGAGACTTTTCGCTGCCGGCCGTGGTTCTGTCCATGGTCAGCAGCGAAGAGGCCTGGCAGGCCATGATCTCCTTCAGCGAGGAAGTCCTCTCGCTGAAGGAGGCGGCGGAGCGGGCGAGGGAGGATGCCGCCCTCGCTAGCGACATCCGTCGCAAACGACCCGGGAGGCGGAGGAGGCTGTACGGCCGACTCCAAGCGCCCCCGTGATCGGCCGGAGGGTGAGCGGATATGGGGATCCGTTCACCTACTAACCCGGCTCCGGTGAAAGACGTGTCCGTGTTCCGGCACGTCTTCCCACACACCAAGCCATCCGGGGAGGAGGGACTCTACCATCCCCCCTCTTTCCGATGATATCAAGCAGGCGCCCGATCGAGCGAACGCTGACGGGAGAGCAGGACGAAATGCTCGCGCTGACACCTCTCTCCCGTCCCACGCGCGCGTGGTAAAGGAACACCGCGGGGTTTTAGTGGGTAGAAATCCCACATATCCTGCCAGCGCCCCATTGCTGGCAGTCGAATCAGGGTTGCTGATTTCCCCGCGTCAAAAAAAAAAAAAAAAGGATGCTTTGCCCGTAGGATACTCCTGAAATCGGCAGTACCACGGGATTACGCTCTGGTACATCTACCCTCCGATCTGGATACTCCACGACGGCAACAGGAAGAAATTACCTGCTTAACAGCAGTAGCATTGCCATTGAAATTGTGTGCCATTTAAAACTTACCCTATCGCGGGAGATTCAAATTAATATTTGAATTAATAGCCTCACAATTAAATTAAAAAAAATGACGAATATCGCCTTTTAGATTTAATTAATTCGCAAAACTCAACTATTGCGCCGAGTGGTGTGAACTTCTTGATCTTAGGTTTTTATGCGACTGCCTGTCGCAGAAAATAAAAACAATTCCCCACCAGCGCGTAATTTTCAATATACCGCCACTTACCGGTGCAGATGCACTCCGGGCGTATTGTTATTTTAGGTATAAATATTTAAAAAAAAAATTATTAATTTTTATTTTATTTTTATTTTGACATGTAACGCTTTGTTACAGTATTTGTGTGCTTTTTTTCAGTGTGTGTGCTGAAGAGTTATAGTTAGCTAACTGCGTATCATAACTGCATACCATGGGTATGCAGTGAAGTACCAGTGAAGTTTATCCCCCTACTGATGAGTTTCTATTCCGCTAAAGGTTAGGAGGAAACAAAAAAAAGGAAACTGTGCAAGCAAATCACCAATCGCTTTAGTTCAGCTAGCTAAACTAATACGGTAACTAGCTAATCTAGCCCCACTAGATTGTTCATATCGCCCCTAGTCAGTAGTAAAAAAATCGATTATTTGAGTATTAACACCGAGTTCACTTACTGATCTTATATTTATTGTCATATTAACTGATACTTCTTGTTCTGAACAGGGTGTGAATCCCGCGGGGGCGCTTCGAGTGCCGATCTCAAATACCGATTCGGTGTTTCGTATCCCGACGTCAAATCTGATACTTAATCGATTAAACGAATTATCTAATGTTTTTTTTATATTTTTTGACCCAGTCAGAAATTGTTTGAAGAAAGTAATCCAAAACTTTGTAATTAATTTGCGCTAACGGAGTAGTTTTGAGTTTGGTACACAAAGTTTATATGGAGAAAGGACTGGAGAAAGCTAATATTTTTATGTAATATGTATTAAAAATACATTTTAATTACATGAAATACAGTACTACCGCGTGTTTCACACGTACATATGTTTGACACTACGTATAGGTACCTACTACTTTGTTTATGGTCAAAGTCTGTGGTCAAACTGAGAAGAGATTAATATAGTATTTAAAATTTTCATGAATTACGACCTCTAGTCTGCTCTCCTTTATGGTCTAGGAAAATTTACTAACATATAAATAAGTATATAGACATTCTCTAAACTAAATTCTCTACAATATTTGTC
The DNA here is from genome assembly GCA_936446665.2 of Synanthedon andrenaeformis. Lineage (NCBI taxonomy): Eukaryota > Metazoa > Arthropoda > Insecta > Lepidoptera > Sesiidae > Synanthedon > Synanthedon andrenaeformis. The sequence continues at coordinate 489,212 of OW387781.2, read as the reverse complement.
TGAAGCTATTCAACAATAGTATTTTTTATACGAATTTAATAAAAAAATTCAAAAAACTATTTACTAGTGAACAACCTTTTTATATTCTACAGAAGAGTGAATTTAATTATAGACTCAAGTCTATGTTAAGTCCGATCGTTCTCTTAGCTAAAGTAGAAATTGCATCACGTATCAAATTAGGTCTGTCCGTTTGAAACAGCCGCTTTGATTTCGAAAGTACGGAAATAAAGAATGTTTGGAGCTGCGGGTTCAGTCAATATAGTTTGTGAAACAACTAAGAACTCTTACACTTTGAATTTTGGTTTACATTTTAATGGCGACATGAGCATTTCTGACCGTACATTAGTGATGGTCAGTAAAGCGGTGTTTTACACGAGTGCAAACACAAAGATGAACGTTCCATGCCCACTGTATCAGAAAGTCATACGAGGAAACGTGTGGCACATGTTGAGAGAGGTGGCGATTTAATTGGTAACCCCAAAAATTATTTTCATACATCAGTAAGTCATGTTGACATTAATCTCACATGTGATTATTTTTTCAAATATGCGTTGAAATACAATGTTACAGACCTACTCCATAATTTTCCCGTTGGACTGACCTCAAGCAGCCTAGGCAATGATATCCAGCTTATTAACATATCGGGTTATTTCCGTGGTTTTCTTTGTCTACAGATCTCCTTATACCTGATCCCTGATAAACTAGAAACTCGGATAGCTCGTCAATATACAAGGCACATAGCTAGAGACCATGTTTTAGGAACATATGTTACCTGTGGTAACATAAAATCATCAAAAATGTTTGTCTTGAGGCATAGGGTAATTTTCGACAAGAATATGTGTCAAAGCTTTGAACTAGAACTAGAACAGTTTTATTGAAAATCGGCAGTAAATGGAATTTAAACTTACTTTTAACTAGATTACATATTTAAAGCATTAAAACAAAGAAATAATAATAAATCAATGCATTATTTCAGTGAGATACTGGTAACCAATAAGAATTGTAATATTACTACACGAAAATATACTTTATTCTTTATTGTTGTTTTCAACACATAAGATAAGAATAAATGAGCCATATATGTAGTTGCATAGGTAGCAACATCACTTTTGTACAAAATACCGGCAAATCGATTTTTTCTTACATAGTTACATGTTTTTGTTCAAATTTGCAAAAATTACAAGTTGAAAAATAATAATGGATGTTTCTGTCTTTGCAAAATATCGAGAACGATCTCATTAATAAAAATGCACTATTATATTTTCTTTGGCTTGGCCAACAAAACGAACGGTATCGCTTATGAATTGGGACACACGAAGCCATTCATCTGTAAACCGATATGAGACGAAGTTTGAATTGCAAAACTACACCGGAATCCGCCCAGTTTAAACAAAATGTGCATTTTGCGCGTTCACAAGGCACCGGCAGCTATTTGAGCGCCTGTAATAGCAACGCGCTCTTGCCTTTGTTCGACCTAATTCGATTTACTGAAACGAAACGCTGAAAACATCATTTTCGTGTTGGTTTCATGAATTTCCTTGCATCGCTTACAAGTGTATTACGCGAACAATGTACATTTAAGCATTCGTTTATACGCTTTTGTGAAATAATGAGGCTTTCGGTTGGCTTATTTATTCAATTCAATTTTAATTTTGCCTTTTCAATTGCTATGCAGGAAGTTCTTCAATTGAATTTGAATGGTCAGTAAAGTTGATGACTACATGAATAATAAATTTTCATGTGAATAGAGCACTATTTTTATTTATTTATTTTTTTATTTATACAACACAAAGTTACATTTGGTTTAACAAAGGTGTAAACACAAACTCATTAGAGTTTTACCGTACACCATACTACAAACTAGACAAACAACACGTGTAAGGTTTTTAAATATTGTGTAAAATATGAAAAAAACATATAGAGCCTATTCAAATTTCAGTACAGAAATTATTTTAAATAGGTAATAAGCTTAGAAACAAATGTAGTTGTCCCTGAAATTTTTTATTACTCTGACGAGAAAACTTTTTGTGACGAGAAAAAAAAAATTTTTTTTTGTATAATTAAGACCGAATGAATTTCTTTTAGATATAGTATATTGTGCACTGTATTTTTGTTTAAGTAAGTTTTAATTTTTACTCTATAAGGTCAAATTAGGCGAAGAAAATAACGTTTTTCTGCTAAGTCCTCGCCTCAAGGAAATGTTGTTCTCTTTAAGCACTAGTATAGCACTGGTCTCTTTAAACACCTATAAACTACAGACTATTCGGCTATGAGAAACATAAGCCACAGGTTCATTTCATTAGTTACTTAATCACATGAAAAATCTCTTGCAAATCTTGAAACAAACAAACTATAATGTAAATTTAATATCGAGTTGTTAAAGTGGATTCTAAACGCTGTTTGTATTCTCACAAAACAATGTGTAAACTTATAACCGGCGCAGTCTTATTCTGACATAGAGTAATGTACGATCAGAGCAGACAGAGCATAAATTGTGTATAATATTACCTACGTTTGTATGAAGTCGTTGCGGTTGCTTGACAGCTAGCGCTCCGCTGTTTGCATATTGAAAATGCATACCTAATTTTTGGCACGCTCTGTATATTTGCTCAGATTTGTTTTCATGATCTAAACATAGAACTGATATACTTTTTTTTAAACTTTTGTTCACACAAGATAGGTTTCACACAGAATAATGTACATGTGTGAACATTGTGTGTCTTAAAATCATATAAATTACTAACTGACCCGGCAAACGTTGTTTTGCCAAAAAAATTTTTTTGGGGTATGGAAAATAGATGTTGGCCGATTCTCAGACCTACCCGATAAGCACACAAAATTTCATCAAAATCGGTCCAGCCGTTTCGGAAGAGTTTGGCAACAAACACCGCGACACGAGAATTTTATGTATTAGATTAGAAAACATAGGCGAGAAACTTTGAGCAATGAAAAAAGCGTTAAACGAGGAAGTTTTGTGTGCATAAATTGTTCGAAGTATCCTTTTATACAGAAAAAAGTACTGTTCCGTAGAGGGTCATTAAAAATTTAAAAAAAATAAATCAATTCCTGATAAAAACCCATGAGCAGTAAATATTTAATAAGTGTTTCAACGCCTAAGAACAAGGGGTACGGTCAAAGTCGCAGACAAAAGCTGGTATTTCTATAAGACATAAAAACTTAAAGAGTTGAGAGCGACACTAACACTAAGATTGTCCCAAATTTTCTCCTTAAATTCTGGCAAGTTCCGAGGACAGTAGTGCAGAGGCGACGAAAGGTCGTTTATGCTAATGCCGACTCTTAAATTCCATTCGAGATTAGGTCGCTCCGTTCCCGTTTAATAGTAACAGTCGGTGCCAACAATGGACTCACTTGAATTAGTGAACAGTCTCAGTTTGCGCTTGCCTCTGCCCGTTGCGCCACCGAATTTAAATAAATAAACTAGAGCTCAGATAGCGAATGGCCTAGATGCGGCGATAACTGAAAATGGAACAACAATTTTTGGAACCGACTTTGGCAAACCTTAACCTCTCCTGTAATACAAGTCTGAACACAATAGTTATGCTAACAAGGCTCAGAGGTAGTAATCAGAGAGCACAAGAGCTGTGACGCTATCGCATATTTGTTGTTGTTGGTTTAAGGTGTCTAAAACTATCTTGGTGCGTCAAAATAAGCTAAGAATGGGTGGGTTATGTATGGAATTGTCATTTAATACTAAATAGAGAGGTGGTAAAATTCACAAAATTATGAAAGTACAAGGGAATCATGTATAGGAGACAAAAAACAGAAAATATTAAAGAACTAGCTATACAATTCAATCTTTATTGCTCATATAATGTAAGTTTGGTCAAAATCGGTTCAGTAGCTTAGTTCAACGCGGAGGAACATGTGACACGTAATATATATATGTATAAAATTAATACGATTTTTACACAATTTTATTGTTGTGACGAATAAACGACACTTTTTAGAATTATGCATAGTGACGATGCCCTGCGACAGCCCTTACCTTACATTATAGCTACATTCTATCTAATGGCTCACATATAGTATTAAATGTTCTTTTAAAAAAAAGTTTTTTTTTGCTCAATTTAAGTCTACAATTAGTGATGTTGTAAGTTAATCTAAGCACAATGTAGGCAATGTAGGACTTGTGGTAGAACTGAGTTTTTTGTGGATCTAATACATAAAATAACCTAGAGTACTGTTTACAACGTGCGCCCTCGAAAATTTTTCAAGGACATCATCAATCAAACTAATTATGTATACTTGGAATGAAGAACGAATATCCTAGGGGATGAATCTATTGACTTTAATATTTGTTAATTTATATTTATTATATAAACAAAAAACTCCCAGGAATATTAATTTGTACAAGAGGTATTAATACAGTGCAACGAATTTTTACAGCTTTTTAATGATTTTACATTTAACGAAATAACTTTAAAACAACATAATTAGTTACTTATAAGTTGACATTATTATCTACTTTGAAAAAATGTTGGTGGTGCGTGTAAGTGCGTATAAATTTATTTGCATGTCTATAATATGTTTTGAGGGACAGAATGTCCACAAAATATATGTCCATGAAAAGGGGTTTATAGCCTAAATAATTCATTCTAATAGTTGGTTATATTATGTCTTTTTTTTAAATATATTCGTTTATGTTTTGACTTCTATGTTTTTCTGTACGTCAAATAAATTAAGACCTCATAAAGCGCCAAACGAAATTCAAGTCGCCTGTGAAGATATTTTGCTGTCTACTCTCAAAAATAAGTCATGAAAATTGAACAAATTCATGAAGTTTCCAGACTAAAATCTTAACAGATTGACGCAAAGACACAATATTTACGACGATTCATTTGTATTCATGGCGGTACTAAACAAGTTTTATGTGCAAATTAAGTGGAAAAATTAGGGGTTGACAAGAGAGATCCAGTGAGGAGGCAAAATGGTATTCTTCATTAAGTAAATAAACAAAAGTTTCACAGCAAATCACCTAAACTAAGAAACTTTGCGAAGCCGTTGTAATTATTCGCCGGTACAGCTTAACGTTACATTAACGATACGGACACGACACGACAGAATCAACATACATAAATTATTTTGAATCGGATTTTTGAAGGCGATGCATAGGATTTTCTTACAATCAACTGAAACTATTAATTCAATTATTATTAGTTTCATTTGTTAATTAATTAAATTGATGTTTGTCCATTAAAAGTTTAACATTTTTGCACTCATTTCATCTTTAAGTGTTAAGAGTATAGAATATAACCTTTGGCAAAGACTTCCTCCAAATCTTTCTACTCTTATTTGTTTCTAGTTTTTTTTTAGTCTTCATGTATCTTGTGCTCTCTTTTAAAATACCTAATATTATAAAGAGGTAAAGTTTTTATGTTTGTTTGTTCGTAAGTAGGAGGTAATCTTTGGAACTACTTATCCGATTAAAAACAATCTTTCAAAGAATCTAGTTGTTCTTTCTATGAGTATTTTACTTTTACACTTCCTTTCTGGTACAGTAACTATAACAACTTACAGTCAGCTTGGTTGCCTCCTCTTATCATAAAAAATATGACTTCATTTAATATTGTACTGGCTTATGGTTGCGACTTTAACGGTGTCCCTCGGGAACAGTTCTTTTTTCTGGATGAAACGTATCGTATATTATTTTCTGGACCATTGTCAATGTGTATGCAAAATTTAAGGATGTTGGTTGAGTAGTTAAAGTGAGAAAGAGTAACAATATTGTAAAGTGGATAAATTATTAAGTCCGTCTCGTCCTCGTTCCGTCATCGTAGTTGGTAAACAGGAACCGCGTGACGGAGTACCCTCGAGTAAAATTAAAGGCAAAAACATAATTAGGGGCCGGGTAAGAGTTGGAAACTTTAATCGAATTACGAACATCGGCCACAAGATTAACTCGCTACAACCGCACCCTATACCTACCTACAACATCGGCACATCTATTACTTTTTTTTTAAACTCAACCTAAAAGTTTAATATGGTAACTGCTACCTTTTTGTGTAGAGATTTATAAATCTGTATTTATTGCAATTCAAAAAGTTTCATAAATCGAAAATAAAAAATCAAATTGTTGCACATTATGCACATTATGAATTCAATACTATTAATTTATAGTTTCTAAAAAAATGTATAATATGGTAATATTGACTTACAGATATTCAAAAGAAAATACAAAATTGACAGGATCCTATTATAAGTTTTCATTGCATCTACTTGTCGGTCTGTCCGGCTAATATTGATAACAACATATCAGCACATATTCTCGTAAGTATTAAGAGAAAGTTAGTCAGGAAACTTTTAAGTTTACGAAATAGCAGGGACTTTTTTAATGGGGCCGCAATAAAATCGACGGAAGGTGGAAGCCGTCCGGCGCGGTAATACGGCGGCCCAGGGGAACACAGGGGAACGCAACTTTTTCCATCCCCTGGAAATTTTTCACAAACTTTCAACTTTATCTTTATAAGCGATATTTTAAAACAATTTACGGTCCCGCATCGATCCAAGTGAACTGTTGGATGAGAAAAGAAATAAGAGAGACTAACGAACAGCTTTTTAGGTCACGGCTTTTTAAGTCTTACGAACAGAGAAACGTAAATTGCAGATACAAAACGTAACTGCTGCATTCTATCTTAATTATTCACTTTTTGGTAATAATGGTTTACAATTGTGACAAAAAATGCATTCAAAGTTTTGATGTTGTCAATTTTTTTAAATGATATTGCAAGTAGTTAAGTTAATAATACAAAACAATCAATACACTGGAGGAGGCCTTTGTGTCGCAAAGACATGCCGACTGATAATAACTTGTAATTGTTACCTACCTATATTATGTATAATTATTATAAGGAAAAGTTGGCAAATAAAGGCTAATATTATAATAATTCAATAATAGCATCGTTAAGTTAATACGTATAAAATATAGCTTACAAAAAGAAAAAAAGAGACATAAGAAAATAAAACCATAGTTTAAAATCAGTTTAAAATTAAAAACATTAAAATATTTAAAATAGAACTATCTATTTAAGATAAGTAAGAAGTAGTTCAGACTTAGGATTATGAATTATTATAATATGTAGTAGTTTTAACACTATAAGTCTTTATTTAAAACAATAATGTACAGAATGTATAAGCAAAAACAACTAGTCGTCAATAAACAAGATAGATCTTTTGTTTTCCTAACATTAAGAAACAAAGGCGTTTAAAAGTTTATAGTTTCATAGTACAAAGAATACAAGTTCAACTGGAAGTGCAACTAATTTAAAAATATAGTATTAATTTGTAATTAGGTCATAATATAAGTGGATAGATAGAGTTGTATGTGGTTATTGGCGAATCGTCCATCACATTTAATCGGTCGGAGTAGGTATCAATGTCATTCGGTTCTAATAACGTCTATTGATTGTCGGCCGCGCAATAACGCCTCTATCATGGGTTAACGACGCGGCAGTAAGGTATTCCAATCATAGGACTTATTGCACCCGATTAGAATTGATAGATTGATGTTACGGTAAAAGTTATAATATCAGCAGTAAATTCAAATGCATTAAAATGTATTCAAGCAGTTGTCCACTGTTTATCTTAAACCTGTCACCCTTTAAATGAAACCTGAAAACTCTTAGCACGGATTACATCCATTGGTTTTATATTCAAAAGAAAGGTCTTGGTTGACTTGGTCTGATGCTCAATTGTTAAGCACAATTTGTCCACTGTTTGAGTTTGTATACTGCCCAAAAAACAATAACATGTGAAACATTAGTAGGTGTCCACAAAACTTGGTTCGAATCAATCATGTTTGTGTAATCCAATATTTGTCCAGAGCGAGGCCAATTGTATGATAGATGAAACCTGTTCACGCTTGTCCTCTATTTATATCCAACTTTGAGTGCTGTGTAATTTGGGTACACACTGCGCCAGTTTTCATAAACAATACATGTTTATGTTCATAAATAAATAAAATAAAATACCACATTATTTCCACTGTTGGGCACATTCTTCTGGCCGTTCTACCTATCCCTGTTAAGTATCCCAACTCGTAGGCTTGTCTGTGTGAAGCCACCATACAACATCTCACATTTTTCTATTAAGTTTTTTTATCTTCTCATGAGCGCAGATGTTTTTTATTTATTTATTAATACAACATAATGTTACATTTAGTTTAACAATGTTTAATTATGTTTAATTAAAGAAAAATAAAACTGAATCACCGTTCCGAAATCACAGCAACGTCTACTATACGTCACGGCAGCAGAGTGCTTCAGTAACGGGATACATATTAGGGTTTGCTAGAGCCTCTATGATTTCCGATATAATGCCCGTTTTCTTTTTAATGTTAAGATCGGCAAGCGGACTGAAGTCTACTGATGGTAGATGGCTACCGTCGCCTGTTAATTCAAGTCAAGCAACAGTTGCTGTAAGTGCGCTGGCGAAATTAGCACGGTTTAAGATTAGTTGGTATCCCTTACACACTCGCAGACATACAACAGCATACATGTTATTGTTATTACACAGTAGTTTTCAGCAAAGAGCAGATTACTGCGGCTAGACGGGCTGTATGACTGTAGACTTTATGATTGAAACTCTGACGATTTGAAACTGACGTTATGGGACCAAACCCTGTAGATCACATAGTGTGCCCAGGTATTAATATTGGTCCCTTATTCTTATTGTATCTGTAGAATAAAGGTAGAGTCCGCAGCAAACAATTATCGTCCTCTGAAGTTGTTGCAATAGCTAAAAACAGGTATCAGCCAATCAGCGTGAACGCGCGTTTAACTGTACCTACTTGCGCGAACTAACGCCGGAACCAACTTCAGAGGTTGATAGTTGTTTGGTGCTGACTATACGAGTACTGTTTATGTTTAAGTATAGACGACAGTAGCCGTTTACCATCGACAACCTACTTGCCATTTAAACTATGAATAAAATTTAAATAGATATTTGAATAATTCAGATTTCACCTGTACACATACATAATAAGTTTATATTGTAAATGATATGTAGTTCTGTTTGTTGCAGATTACACGGCGAGTGGAGTGTAAAACATGCGAACGGGTTTAACATTAAAAATATTAAACAAAAGCGGAACTCGGCTCAGTGTTCGTTTCACTGCGGAATTAAGCACTTATTAAAAAGCAGAAATGGCCGCCACGTTGTTTCGGTAACCTGGGAAATGAGAAGAATATATTAACACACAAACTCACAACTTTTGAACCAAATTTTAACACACCGAGGCTTAAACGGTTAACATTTTAATAAATTATATTAAATAATATCGGCACATTCACAATCAAACATATCGTCACTATAAGCTTTCGTTTGCGACTTCGTTCGCGTGTCTTTTTATAAATTATGGCTTAATAACTTTTCTCAAAAAATTTTTTTTTTATAATCCAACTGGAATTTTCCTATATTTTATGAAGTTACGCAGGCGAAGTCGCGTGCAACGGCTAGTGACGTTGCAAGAAAAGAAGAAGCAATAAAATTAGCAAAGAAGAATTAGCAATACACGAAGTCGGTGATCGAACTGAGGCACAATTGCCTAGTTACCAACAAAAAGATCCGTCCATTTACCGGAGCGATCGTTCACCGGACATTCGGGTCTCATGAATATGACATCAGCGGTGGGTCCGAGTTGATTTATGTCTCGCTCGCGATCCATCACACCAACTGACGGAGAGACAACACTTATCGCACGCACGGCCCCGTCCCTTTGCACTTAGATTGCAGGGATTTCATCTCTTTGAGTACTCCGTACTTTGTTGCGTAGCAGGAAAGAGACATTACCAATTTCCTAATTAACGCTTTTATAATATTCAATTTAAAAAACATTTAAATTGTTTATTAAATCTGCTAAAACACATAAAACAAAATCAGTAACTATAACTGGGTATACCAGTTTTATGATTAAATAATTGGTGTTAATAAAAAATCTAAAAACAAAAACTTCCAAGCGAAATATAGTTCAATATTTTCTGAAAAAAAAAAAAAACCTACTTTGGATGAATAATTGTGCAGGATTGTACCTAAGTATTTTGATTGTGTAATATAAAAAAACTGTTAAAATCGTCATAGTATTCATATTGAGACGAATTATATAAGTAGACATACAGACACATTATTATCATATTACTATATAGTGTACATAATAAGTATTTATTCAAATATCCTATGAATCTTTGCAGCTAAAAAAAATATATCTACTAACAATGAAAATTGTCAAAATTATAATAAAAACTACAGAACAATGTAAAAGCAGTAGGTATATGGCGATGTGAATTAAAAACTCCAAAAATGAAGAGACGTCCTCTACCACCGGTGCGCGAGGAAGCGCCGAAGTCCTGGCGACATTTGTGTGACAGTGATTGGACAGTGTACACTTTGGTGGCCTCAGTCGGTGCTTTGATATACACTAATAGTTTGAACGGTGAATTTGTGCACGATGACATACCAGCTATCGTCACCAACGGTGACGTTAACGGTGGCAACCATCTGATTTCGGTGTTCAGAAATGACTTTTGGGGCACGCCGATGTCGGATGCGAACAGTCACAAATCCTATCGGCCGCTGACAACTCTCTCGTTTAGGTAAGGGTTTCAAAAATCATTTATCTTTTTTTTTATACATTAAATTAGTCGTAATTATCAAAATCAATCCTAATTTTAACAAACTTCTTAAATGCACTGTCATTAAATCAAATAATCACGTTATGTTGTTTACAAAATTTACAAGAATTTTAAAATAATTTGCTTTTGAATTATTTTAAAATAATTGAAAAGTAGATTATATTTTGTAAAACGGCAATTTTGATTTGATTTTATTTTGAAACACTTAGAAAACCAAATAAAAACCTCAATACTGGTAAAACAGCTACATAGATGGATATGCCTCAAGAAAACGAGTGGAAAACACATTGAAGACTCGGCATTGGGTAGATGTGAATGGAAAATGAAAGATATACAAGAATTTGGATAAAATATTACTCGTCTGACGATTCGATGTCAGTGCCTACTAAGTTCATTGATGTTTCATTTAATAATTAATAGCAAACCAGTTTATTGTTTCCAGTAATTCGATGTCATTTCAAGTTACGCCAGCACCCCATCCTTCTTTACGTTAAGCCGGGATCGGGCACGGTCATCCATCATTGTGTTATTTCGCCCTCTATTCTCCCGTTTTTTGTATCGTACTAAAATTATATCCGGATCAATGGTAGTAAAATTGATTGTTTTTTAAATTGAGACATCGTTCATTTTTATTAAATAACTAGCTGGTGCCCACGACTTTGTCCGCGTTGAAAAATATTATGTAACATATTCTGTGTCCCGTACGTCCAAATGTTTATCTACCAAGTTTCATGAAAATCAGTTAATTCGTTTCAGTTATGGAGGAACATACATACATACATACATACACACAGAAAAAAATTCTAAAAATCGTCAATTTAGTTTCAGTATCATGTATAGAGCCTATAAACACGATATCTCTGAAAACAATGTAACTTACTCCATGACCGACCCTTACAGATTTATTATTAGTATTGATTGATAGCTGTGCCATGCGGCTGCGCTCGCCTTGAAATTTTACAGTATAGCAGATTTCAAGTCGAACTAATATATCTCCTAAATACGAGTATATGTATAAGATTAATTTCGGGACCAAAACTGATATAACTAAAAGTTTTAGGTTATATTTTTTTTATTTAGAAAGGCAGATTAACAAGACAAGATTATTTTTGTGAGGACATGTCATTTAGCGTCATTTAGCTTCAAACTAAATGATAAATAATTATACTTAACATACTAAAAATATCTTCATTGTAACATACTAGGTACTCGTATGCCATTCAATTCCCTCCAATATTGATGAAATCGAAATTGATTCCTCCACGTTAGAAATGAACACAATGGTATTCCTTCGAAATAATATCTGTAGCCCACAAAAGATACTCCAATCTACATATCACATGCGCCATTTCCCCTTTCATTCGAGCAGAAACTATACATAATGCGAAAGCAAAACAGAATTCCCCACTACAAATATCAATCACCAGTATCCTTATAGTAATATAGTTCCAAATCCCTTACACGTGTTCTTATTTATGTAAATCCATAGTTGGCGTATCACCGCCTACGGTATTTGATATTATAGCATAAAAAATGGAGCATTATATAACCTATTCGTTGCTCGTAAATCCGAAAATTCGGCCATATTGAAACTCGTATCCTGACATTGATTTCTTTATAAAGCGCTTTGTACGTTTACAATGTGTGCTCTACAAAGAAGTTTCCATTTTGTTTCCCGTTTTAGGAACACTTTAGTTGCATCAATATCCAATAAACTTGCTTCTCCAGACACATTATCTTTATCGATAACTTTAAAGTGTACTGAGCTCAAGTTAGGATACACAAAATCCTAACTTGAGTAAGACTCTTCGCAACTTTATTCAACTTTTGATTCTAGAAACATTTTGGGCAAGCAACGTTCCAACCGAAAAAAACTTAGTTCTTTGTAGTCCTACCTTAACACATCGATCTTTCGGGTTTTCAAAACTAACTAAACCTCAGTATTTTATTTATGTAATCTATGAACTGAATGTAACTAACCTTAATTCTGTAAAATTAAAAATTAAAATTCTGTAAATTCTTATAAAACTCTTTTACCTGTTCTAACCTGGTAGCAAAGTTTTATTCGTAGAGAAATCTTGAATATTAGGTGTAAGGCACTGAAAAAAATATTCATTGAATTGAATTTAATATTTATAAGAGTGAATGGTACAAGGCACGAAAAAAATATAAACACGAAGGAATAACGAACACACAGTACCCTTTAAAACCTTTTTCACTAACACAATTTGATTCCGAACTCCTATTTCAAGTTTTCTCGCGTCACACGTCGACGAGAAAAAAAAAACACCCCACACAATAACCTAAAGTGCAGTGAAGTAATACATTTTTATATTTATTTGGTTTGGTCAATTAATGAATGGCTTAAGGTTGCTCAGTTTGTACTTAATGTAGGAATTTATGCTGCCATCAGCAAACCTTGCGCAGACGCACAGCTATACATTTGCTTACTCGATTTTTTTGTTGTTATATTGTTACTCTTAGATATTTTATTATTATTACATTACGTTTTTGTCACTGATAGTTTTTATTTTTGTTCGACTGTTAGTATTAATATGTATTTTGGCAAGAATTTGAAATATGCTTTCAAACTGCATATTAAATAGTTTATTTTCGCTATTTTAAATTTGTATGTAAACACACACATAAATAAACTTTTTATATTGTCTTTTGTATAACTGCATACTTGATTCTTTTGAGGTGACAAGAAAATTTCGACGAGATAAAATTATTTGGGACCTAATTTAATGTATCTCAATAATTAGGACATCGAGTGCAAATGCTTGGCTTGATCACATAATAACTCATAAAGATATAGTATATACACTGCGGAATGTTTTACTGTGGATTTCCTCTCTAAAAGTAGGTCGCAAAGATTCGTTTCAAGACAAAGACCGTCGTGATGTGATAAACGACACAGAGATGAGTGGTTGAAAAATGCCCTGGTGTAAATTAAAAGCAGACCCGAGTGATGGATGGTGTCTTTGCGTCCGGTTTCAATAATTTTGTTATTCAATGAATATTGTGGTAATTCTTGGCTACCGTTTCTCCAATCATATATATATCCATTGTGGCTCCACTACCCAGTGTGTGTGGTCCGCAGCTTGTATCTATTTGATGGATGCACACTAGATCAGCGTTTTATACTTGATTTTTAGAATAAAAATCATAGAAATCCGAAAAGACCTACAATATCAGAAGATAGAGCCCTTAGGGAGGGCCCTTACCTTCACAGGTGAAGTATATTCCTTCCCACCTATAAGCTGATATAGGTATGATTTTGTATTCTCATCTTATTTTTCTCGAAGTCAACTACATTCGCAACTCACTTAAAATGGCATAAGAATTAATACTTAGAGAATAAGAGAAACTCAACACTGACATATGACTTAGTATACACAGTCTTTTAAGTGAAGTTTAGCGAATTATTAACTTGAAATGAAATGAGGAAACTCAGTTATTACTGGCGCCGCAGTAATAACCCATACACAATTTAACTTCCAAGTAGAACCAAATAACTTGGCTTAAATTCAACTTAACTGTTTATTACTTTAGTTTATAATATTTAAAAGGCGACTTTATAACATGTTTTGTCTAAAAAAGGTGTGACAAAAATAATTCACAGTCGCTGCGTTTCATATAATATCTCGCTTTTATTTGAATTTTTTTGTTAATCGTTTGCTCGTCTATTGTCTTTTTCTAAAACTGAACTATATCTTTTTACACTGAGCATTCCTTTTCATTTTTAGAATATAGGCCACGTTTAAATTGTATTGTTTTGAATTTAATGTTTAGAATATTATGAAAATGATTTTAGTTAAAAAGTAAAAATATTTAAAATGTCAAACTGTCGTGACACTTTATAGGTGTGTTCTGCGGCTGCGTCTGCCTTAAAACTGTTTCAATAAAAAACATTTTCAATACTCATAACTACATTTATGTGCATGCAATGATAACGAATCTCAATAAGCTCATGCAGAAGGAACACTAATGTTATGATCGAGTCAATTTTTTTACATTGACTTAAATTGAGCAGGTTTGTAGTCACCGATTATTGACTAACACCTACCAATAATAATATTGACATTCACAAGATCGCATAATATAGATATCAATTGGTAAAAATCAACCGGCAGTAACTTGTTGTTATTATAGCAAATACAAAGTAAGTATGCCCCTTCATAATGTTTTCCGAAACTAATAAGTGTCGCGCGTATAAACGTACCGCTTGTCTGCCATTCAATATCGTAACAAAGTTGCCATAATGCTTTAAATGTAGTGATCGTGCGACGTAAGTTGCTGTTAATTTAATGAACAGTTAAATTATCTTAGTGGCAGTTCTGGTAACACTGGCAGCGCACCGCACCGAGGCTAATGTTAATAATTTTACACGCTACACAGGAAACACGATACATCCATTATAAATTGTAGTGATAGTTAGTTTAATTACCTCCACACATACACACACATTACACAGTACACAGACACAGTACACGGAAAATTGGAACAGTGTTGCAGCTGCATTCAGCCATCATCATTACTGGCACGTTCTTCTTTTTATTCTTTATACGGTGCCTCTCCAAATACTCAAGGTTGGTTATCAGCCTCGAACAGTCTTCTATGTCTTGTTAGTCGGAACATTAAGCTCGGTCTACTCTCTGATGTTCTTCAGCCACGACTTCTTTCTTCGCTCAACTTTTCTCTTTCCAGAGACTGCTCAATTCAACTCGGTCACAAATCATCAACGATATATATATATATAGAGATCCACCGGGAAAGTAAGATGTTCGACATAGGAAACATCCCATTCGATGGACAGTCTATGTGACCACGTGACCATAACACATTAACATAAAAAATATATTACTTAAAATCAATGTTGACTGTTTGAAAATATCAAATTTCTCTTTGATCTTACAAAGTACAGCGGTCTTTGACAAAAACGATTCCCAATTAAAATGGCATGACCAAATTGGTCGTGCATAGAGTTATTAGTAAAAATGTAATAATAAATTGTATCAATTCAATTGAATTTAACTTAGAATTTACCTTATTAAATATCAAGTTCTTATTAATATATTTATATAAGTATATTACCCAGTGTTGGCGTCTGCCATTTATGTCGACTGAAGTTGATTGAAAAGTGACGTTTCAAAAGAAGTGTTCATTCATGCAGATTCACTCATTTGTTCATTCATTCAATCCTATTCGATGGTAGGATATAAAAAGAGTACTCACTCAGTCAGTTCAATTGAACGAACTCGTTCGCGAAGAGAGGTGGATGTCGTATGATATTAATGTACCCGAAGTAGAGGGTGCTAACACTAGTTCAATATACGTACATATGAATAGATTGGTATAGATTGGTATAAGATATTGGTATAAGAATTAAGTACATTAAATTTTTAATGAAATCATACCTCTCGTCTAAGTAAGTATTTGCTATATAGTGGGCAGAAACACTATAAGGCTAAGTTCAGATGGCCGCGCGGTTCAAGATCAAACTAAACAACATGTCTTGTCTACATAGATGCGCGGGCGCAGTGCGACCCGCGCATGTTTCGACCTCTTCTACACACATGTTTCGACCTGTTCAGTTGATCCACAAAGTACCATAATTAAGTTGATCCGCGCGGTTGAAGACGGACAGACAGACGCATAGATCAAATAAATGTTGATGTCAGACTGCCGGGCGTACAATGCAATGTGAATGCTTCCACCGCGCGACGCCTGAATACTATAAACACCGACTATAAACTACATACTACTACTACATACTACAGACTCTGCATGAGTTAAAGATTTGTAATAACCGATTTAGGAGTCTTGACGTCAATTCTGAACTGCGAATATTTAATACTAAGCTTATTTGAATTTCCTTTTAAAAATCTGAGATATTTAATTTTAAAACTAGCATTAAAAAAAATAACAGCGCGCTTTCCCTATACCCTCCCAATCAATTAGTCTTTATGCCATTACTCTAAAATG
Organism: Synanthedon andrenaeformis; assembly: GCA_936446665.2. NCBI lineage: Eukaryota > Metazoa > Arthropoda > Insecta > Lepidoptera > Sesiidae > Synanthedon > Synanthedon andrenaeformis. The sequence continues at coordinate 472,578 of OW387781.2, read as the reverse complement.
CCGACTTTCACTAAAAAAAAACCGAATTCAAACCTACATTTGCTGCGTGTTTGTTACTATATTATTTCATTTGTTTTTGCGCTTGTTTGTTACTAATTTTTTTTTTAATGTTGTACATTTTTTTTCATAATATAAATTATTTTATTTGCGTTGTTTACATCGCCGGGTATTCACAGAGATTTCCATGTGAACGGGCGAAAATATTCGCTCTGTTTCCGGCAATTATTCTCTATAAAATATGATCATCGCGCAAGCGGGTTGCTGAGAATAATTTTTCACTTCCTCCCTTTTCCCCCGCGTTTTTTGTTTGTAAACAGGGGTCGGGGAGGCTAAGCTCCTTTCAAATAAAACGTGTCGTTTCAAACAAGTTCGCGGTCTTTAAAAATGTTCCCGGATAAATAAAGCGTATTTCAAATAAAACATCAATTTGAAATGTTTACGTTATATTTTCTCGGGTCTCCCCTCTCATCTTTTATTAGCTACAGTTTTATATTTTTAACATTCATTTATTTAAATAAACTCTTCAGGCTACTTGGGGTTCAGACTTCAGATTAATTTGGGTAAGAAATTTTTCGGGTAGGTACCTATCGGGAGGCGCCATGCACAGCAAAAGCGGGAAGACTGTGACGACGACGACGACGACGACGACGACGACGACGACGACGACGACGACGACGACGCTTATGCTGACATAAGCAGTCAGCAGCTCTTTTTAAGTAAAGGGAGACAGACAAGAATGATTGGTGTACCGTTATCAAGAAAATAGAATGAAGAAGAGAATCAAATATTAGTGAAACAAGTGGAAATGCAATAAGCGAAATCTAAGATTTTTGCATCCGAAAAGATCTTTTGTATTATATAATATATAGGACAAAATGACTTAAGTTTAGCATAACGAATTGCAAAAAAGGAGGGCCTCCATTTAAACAATTTTTTAATGAATCACATATTGATAGAATCATTTTATTCCATAAGAACATAAGAATGTTTCATTCGGGGAAATATTTCTAAAACTACGAAGAAGCTGAGTACAGGCCGACCGGAATATATTTATGTAAGTTACGAAACATAATCTAATAAAGTGGTACAAACAGAAGGTGCACCCAAATGTTCCACTGTGTGACCCTTTCTAGACTTTCATCTCAAAGTCGACTCGAGAAAACCTCTTCAATCAGACCGAACCGGAACATTGCTCCGCGAAAGCCATTTTACTAACTCACCAAACTTCTTTGTAACTTCACTTTGAAAATGCTTTGTAGTTTTTTTGTTAGGAAATATCTAAGCAGAAAGATTAATTTATTGTATTACATATGGGCACCTAAAATATAGGACCCCAGATGAGGGATATTTACAGGTGAAATTTGGTACATATTTCAAAATGAAGTACAGGCAATACGAGTATAAGATATTAGATAAAATCTCCAATTTAATTACTGTATAATATTCAACGAGCTCGTTAAATGATGATCGTTTGGAATGTACTACGAGTTGTATGTAGGTATGTACCAGAATAAGTTCTAGTATGATTCTCTTAAGTTTCTGGTAGGGGTGGCCATGAAATCTAGAGACTTGAGACATAAAGGCATCCTAAAGATATACTAACCTGCATGTGTTGTTTCTAGAAAAGACTACCATGAATGTTTTTGTTTCAGTGTGTGAGGAACAGATAACAGAACCAATCCCCCTGCCCTCTTACATTGCTACTTATACCTTTTTGAAAATAGGAAAAATACTTTTTTACATGAGGAAAAATAGTTCAATTCCGCAAAAGTAATTGTCACCATATCTCACAAAAAACCTTACCATTGAAAAAAGTGTGAATATTTTGCAGAAATTCATAATAAAGTTGGATGAAATGTACTTACTGACTAAAGGTAGAATAATTAATGTAAATAAATTTTTTTATAAATCATTTTTATTTCCTATTACTTAAATTGGAACATAAGAGAATGGTGCCAATAATATGAAAATTTAAAAAACATATCGTGGTTTCCCTGAAGACGAGAAGTATTTATTTATTTTACAAGTCAAGTCATACCTCATAACTTCAAAAGTAATTGCATTAAATTCAAAAGTAATACGAATTTACGTTCAATATCTCAAGTCGACTTCGGCCTTTGTCACAAAAGCCCTTATAGAAAATACATCGTCATTACTGCTCGTCAGTTTTCTGCCCTTTATCCAACGTACAGATGAAACGTTTTCATATCAAACGTCAGGGTACTTCGCTTATATTCATTTTAATAATTATGGATATCATAGTAACTCTTGAAACGCGATAACGCTATATCTTTTTCTATGTATCATCAATATTTTTGGCAAAGCACATCAAAATAATATTAACCTCTATAAGCAAATTTATGATACATCAGGTTACGTTGTTGTAATTATAGTAAGTCTCTCGTATTTTTTTTTTTTAAATAAAATACGATCAAACTTACAAAAATGCTTGCCCAAAGTCTCAAGGGCCACGGGTTCGATTTCCGGCGGGGTCAACTTGTGTAATGAACTTTTCAAAGTTGGCTTTGGTCTGCATTTGGAAAGAAGTGGCAGGGCACACTGAGATTCACAGTCATTTGGGCAGCCTATCTGGCGGCAGTAACCGCCCCCTTTCAGAAGAGCAACGTGTTTGATTGAATAACAGTATATTATTATGTTATTCAATCAAACACGTTACCCCCAATTACCCCATCCCTTCCTTATCTCTTATCCTTAACCCTTCTATGGTCGATAGCGCATTTGCGGTTGCAGCACCTATGGCGTTGCTTGTGTTATAAGCGACGGATCAAGTGAACCGTCAGCCTGTCTGTACACCTTAACATTTAAAAAAAAACCATAGGTAACATATTTGAATGACAAGATTAAGTTATCAACGTTATTTTACGTGATTGAACAAAGATACAAAGTTAATTAAAATTAAAATATGATATATCATTAATACTAATAATAAATCTGTAAGGGTCGGCCATGGAGTAAGGTACTTTGTTTTCAGAGATATCGTGTTTATAGGCTCTATACATGATACTGAAACTAAATTGACGATTATTAGATTTTTTTTTCTGTATGTATGTATGTATGTATGTATGTATGTTGTTCCTCCATAACTGAAACGAATTAACTGATTTTCATGAAACTCGGTACATAAACATTTGGACATACGGGACACAGGATAGGCTACTTAATATTTTTCAATGCGGACGAAGTCGTGGGCACCAGCTAGTACTATAATAAAATCGTCACAAAATATCTAAGTGTTTTCACCGCGACGACTATACAGATATTTGTTTGCACCCCGCAAGTAATTCGATAATGACATGTCAGAATTGACGCGGGCGTCAACACACGTCATTTGTCACGCGTTCAAGTGTGGCGTTATGTCAATTTTGACAAGTGCTGCGCGGTGATTCGGCTGGAATAATGATGTCTTTGTAGGGCGTATTATCTCCGAGTGACGTTATGTAAGGCTGAGCCTTACATCAGTCTATTTTGGTTCATAGCATTCTTCTTTCCCTGAATATAATATCAAAATAATCTAGAGTTGAACCTATATGAGAAATGATCCGAGCGCTTCAAAAAACGTGTTTTTATTCGTCTTCAAGTACGAACCTAACCAAATCATATATCATCGACTTTGTGCCATAGATGTATATTAAGATTTACAGACCACGGTAGTACCTAAATTATCGACGTTACTACGGCTAGTTTGGTCGCAGTACTTAGCGCGTTCCTCATTGCACTCAATTGGTGCGCATACACTCATTGCACTCGAATGAAGTAATCGAAACTATTCATTAAGGGTTAGGCACATATCCGACTGAGGAAGTCCGCCGCCCCTAAATGAGCGTCGTGCGATCTATGGCCCTCTATGGTCAAAAGACCTGCGGACTCTTCCCGCTGCAGAGCTCTTTTGAACAGTCTGCAGCGGTTGATGGCTATCCGGATCGCACGAGGATACCGAACAATATCCTTTGAGGCGGCAACAGTCCTGGTACGTTCCCCTCCGTTTGACATCCTGGCTAAAATGGACGGAACGGTCTATAATAAGTTTCGGGGCGATGGCCGGGAGGAGGAGGGGAGTCTAATACGCCAGAATCGGAGCTCGGAATTTACGGCGGAGCGCTCGACGACGGGCCTTGGAGGTTTGGCGTGCGAGGCTGGAGGAGCCTAGTGGTAAGCGCCAACGTATAGTCGGAGCAATGCTGCCAAACTTGGATGCATGGATAGATAGGATACTCACAGGGAACGGCTTCTTCGGTGAGTATCTAAATCGAATCGGCGTCTTTCCTGCCGAATATCTGCTGAAGCCTTATCGAATGTCACAATAGAATTATCGGGTGTATTCCACCCGTTCCATAACCACACATCGTGCACTCTAGGCGTCAGATTTTTTTCATTGAGCAGTGGGGCAGGTGGGGGCGTTTCGATTACCCTCCTCGATATAAAAGCCGCTCCATTCACGTCGATATTCATTGAAACAAGCGTAAAAAGCGTTGCACGATCACTCCGCCACTTTAGGTCAGGTTGCTCGCGTGACTATATTTCATTGAAAACACAATTTCATTCGCACCGAGATTTATATTATACATTTTGAGTTTGGAAACACTCACCATATAATATATTTTGAGTCGAAGACACTGAAAAATTCACCTTTCTTTTTGTTTGTGAAATAGAAATTTTAAATATGTAATATAATAATAATGTTTAATAACATTCTAATACAAGTCTTATAAATAAATAATGGATCCTTATTAGAGGAAAAATTAAAAGATACTACTGACATCATATTAATATTAATAATACGCAATAATATAATATTATTAGTATTTGGTTCTCGGTAAGAAAGGTGATACCGAAATTATTTGTAATGTAACAGACAATCTAATCTGTGGTAAAGGAAAAGAAAGTGGAAGGGCTCACTATGTTCCTAAATCAAATCTATATTATGACCGACCGTTTCCAGAACATCAATAAAGGAATGTGCTTTTATGTTATGAAGTTATTGTAATCTTGAAACAATTTTATTTTGTCACTACTGTATAACATTCTATATATTATTAAATGATAAGAAAAAAAAAGATTTATTAATAAAAATAATCATTTTATAATATAAAAAATAGGTACGTGTCTGTTAATAGACTTTAAATACTTGGTCTAGTTACAGATCGAATATCGATATGTGTAAGAAAACGTGAAATCGAGTTGTAGATAAAATGTCTGTGTATACCTTGCGGTGTTTGATATTCCAGTCTAGCTAGCAGCTAGCTATGTTCATTTTGACTTTATTCCTTATAAAGTCACTGCTAGACGTTCGAGTAATAGTTTATCTGATATTCGGAGGTATCTTGTTTCTTTATCGTAGGATCTAGAAAAGCTGCAAAAATCTCAAGATTTTGCATTTCTAGATCTTCATTTTGAAGTCATTTCAATCTAGTTTTTTTACACCAATCGATCTCACTTTATGAAAAATTGAATGGAAACCTAGAATCGCCGCAGTATTTCAATTTTATGGCCACGACAGGATCTCAGACATTGAACTGAAACCGAACAGACAGTTTTGACACTAACATTGCGTCAAGAATTTCTTTTTATAGAGGCGCACTAGTGTCTGTTGTCTGAAGTCGGTATCCACCGTCTATTTTAGCTTTTACGATCTCGAGCACAATTTGGGACGTAGACGTATCAAATTGTGCTCGAGATAGTAAAAATAATTTTAGGTATTATGGCTATATGAATAAAGGAACTCGCCTGAAGTTACAGTATCCAGTCAGACGTGAGTAGTAACCGTATATGGTAATTGACAGGCGGAATTATAACTAACTAACGTCAACTTAAGTTTAAGTTTTATAAAGTAAAAAAAATATAATTTGATCACAGCCACAGTATCAATATTCAACGATTATAAACAGGATATACGTCACCTGGTGGCTCAACGTTCGATGTCGGCACGCACTCGTTATTTCCTGTAGGAAATAAGGTGTTTTCGTTACTTCTCACATCCGGTATAGTATAAGAAAATTGAGTTATGCTTACTTACAGTATATACACCCACTCTCGCGTTTTTTCGAAAACGATAAGGGTTCTAATCTAAATTTCTAAATTTACATAAAATTGTGGCAAACAGAAGAATTCGGGCTATATGCCAATTTATTGACGACAAAACACCAAAACTGTATATTATTGAAACATAACGCAGTGAGGAAATTTCAAAGAAAATCTCCCAGTAAGTATTAACAAATAAAGTAAATAATGTGTGTTGTGTGTCCTATTCACGATATTAATGATACGCGGGATAAACAATCAATATGGCTAAACTGCGAAACTCAATTCATCACAAGAGGGGCGAACCCAACAAAAAGTAGTTGCAATCATTAATTTAATCGACAGCCGACCTTTTTCGGTGGAAAAAAAAATTGGGAAAAAATTTAATTCTAAATATGAGAGCACACGTTCCTCACCCCTTTCAGACTTTTAATTAAACGAATTAATCAAACGCTCCTTCCCCTTTCACCCCTCCCTTGCACCCCCGAAGCGGTCGCGTCAATCACGTGACATGGCGTTTTCTCTCGGCTCGGGGAATTTTTAATTCATTTAGGTACCCCAAAACTTATGTCACCTTGTTACCTGGTTATGGTGATTGCTAACAACCTGCGACTAAGATTCTTTTCTTGTAAAAAAAGTTAACAACATTAAAAAAAGGCTAAATGAATTGGCTAAATTGGCTGAAAAGGCTACATTGTTTATATCCTCAACTAATCTAATCGATTGATCTCAATGAGAGAATTCACTACAGATTATAAGGTCCTGAAATCTAGTTCTAAAGCTGTGTAGCGAAACAGTTGTGTAATTTATCTATTAATGCTTGAAAATATTAAAATAACATAAAATTTCTTATTATTAAACTGTGCTGTAATAGTAGACTCCAAATAGAGTTAATAACATTTGCATGAATAAACCCATGTCTGAAGGGCCTCGATTCATACACAGCAGTACAAAAGTATGCCTTACGCAACAACGGCATACAACGGTATAAAACCAAAAATTTAAAAAAAAAGAGCAAAATAAAACATAAAAATACATCTACTACATTGCGTCCATTCTAAGCCTATCTATACTATCTAAATGTCAATAGACTAAATTAAAATTTATTTCATTTTTTATACATGAAAAATTAGAAAATGACAATTTGAAAGCTTTTTTTAATACGGTGGGAAAGTTGAGTAACTAATTTATAAGTATAATTTATGACACGTTTGACAAAAAAGGAGGGAACGTGACTTGCGCTCTCGAATTGCGATGTCACCACAAATCGATTACTTAGCTATGACATAAATATGATATACAGTCATTAACAATTTCATGCTTAACATTTATACAAGGAAATATGGGTTGCAAATTCTATCACCAAGAAATATTTTCAAAGAATTGATTTCATTCAATTATTTTTGAGTCCATTAGCTGGACTAAACTGCAACAACTGATTGGGCAAAAACGTAACTTCATGCTCATGGTGAAAAATTTCCTACCTGAGTTTTATTCTTAAAGAAAAGCGAATCTTAGAATTCTGCTGGTGATGATAGGCAGTCACTAGAAAGAGAAAGGTTGGGCGAAGTAAAATGTCGTAGTTGAAGAACATAAGAGAGTGGACCGGGGTAGAGCTGTTCGAAGAACAACGAAGAAAAAAAGACAAAGAGGACTGTTCCAGGGTAATCGCCAACCTTCACTAATTGGAGACGCACTGCATGAAAAACAAGAAGATTTTTCCATAGCAGACCAGTAAAGGGAGCTTTTTCTCTTTATAACTTGCCTCATTTTATTCGAATTGTATTGACCAAAAACTTCAAAGCGGTACCTATATCAATTCGTATCGTAATGGTCGAGTGAGAGGGATGAATTTAGTCTGTGCTTCGGTGCGTTTACCTGATTTTCTGGATGATATCGGAAGTACGATTTTCCAATTCAACTATTTATTACTTACAAAATGTATAAAATTTTGTGAGTAAACTACGAGTAAGCCAAGAAATGGAGATGAGAATACTAACATTGTAATATTAGTATTTAGAGAGATTAGATACTATTAATAGACAGAATATAAGTTTTGGTGTAGATACCTATGGTAGTCGTAGATACTTGCACGTAATTTATTTATAATGCTTACATAAGGCCAACAAAGGCATGCGAATGGACCGAGTCCTGAATGTCCATCAGGAATGCAGAGTAGAGAATGCGGTGAAGCAAAGTTATGTCGGGCAGCGACCGAAACGGTAAAAGCGTACAGTCGGCTTAGCTTTAGATACTTTAGATATGCGAGTGGTCAACGTTGACCATATTCGGCATTATCTGACATCTTTTCAATTTAAGTTATGTGATCAAATTCGGCTCTTTTTTTTGGTTTGAATCGGGCAGACTTATCCTCCTTTATCCTATTAAAATTAGCAGCGTACTTGCAATATCAAGGTTACCATTTTTATGACTAAAGGAACAATTTATTTGTTGGAAGGATAATCTTCTTTGTCTTGAAAAAGAAAACTTATATTATAGGTACTGTAATTAGAAGAGAGTATTATATTTAGTTCTTCTACAATATACGAGTATAATAATTTTGGCAGAAGCACAATACCAGTTAGCAACGTTTTAGTACGTAATAATTGTTAACGATCGCAATACAATTTGGAATGGAGGACGATGGTATTTATGGCATTATTTATTCAGTGGCCAATTTTTGTTGTTAATAAATAATAAATCCATTATCTGTTGGAACAGATGTCGGGCGGTTTTGGACCTTACTCCACACGTCACTATAGCCACTTGAATAACAAAGGGAAGCACCCATTTAGACCCCTCAAATAGAGCATGAAAATTTCAACGGAAGGGATTAATGGGATCGCCCTAATCTTTATTCAGCGGAATCTGTTTCACGGCTTAATCCTGATAACTAAAGGTGTATTAAAAATGGAAAGGACCTCTTGGACGCAGGCAGGTGGTAAATTACATGTTTCGAATACCCTGAAGAGCCATCGACTCGATCAAGGTTTTTCCCAATTATCCTACCGTGAAAGATTAAATACAAATATGTTATTGAAGGAAATGAAATGAAAAAGTCTTTTTGGAGTTCTATATGGACGTGGTAATGAATTTTCAGTTGTACCTTCATAAGAATGTTGACAAATTAAAGAAAAATCTTAAGAACTTGAGAATCCGTTATTATAAATGCGAAAGTTTGTTTTAATGTATGCATGTTTGTTACTCTTTCACGAAAAAACTACTGAACCGATCACCATGATATTTTGCATACGTGTTGTTTGAGACACCAGAAAGAACATACGGTACCTTTTATCCAGAAAAAAAAGACTATTCCCGAGGGATCATCCAAAATTAAGGAAACTAACTCCTGGCTAAGTGTAATAGCAATAACGATGTCAGGCGATATATTGCTTTTTCAACGCGGACGAAGTCGCAGGCACCATCTAGTAACATATAAATTTGTTGTTTCTCGTTTCAGGCTCCATAAATTAAAAAATACCTACAAAAGTTTAATATAATTTTAGTATTATACTATAATGTTTTACCTAATGATACACATCACACACACACACGATAAGAAATTTTTTAAGAGATTTGAAAATGAGAAAAAAAAAACCTTTTTATTCTTGTAATTCTAGTGTAGTAATAATTTCAAAATTTATCAGTAGAATTCGCGGATGTAGCCGGCAGCAATGGCTGATTATAACAGTATTCATCTGTTAAAACTCTCACATAGGTCCTCAATCTTTCCTAATGAATTAATAATTAATAATTTATCAAAAGGCCTGTTATCGAAAAGTAAAGAACACAAAGAGTCGTTTGTCTTGGTTCGTTACATGAAGCGGTTAAGTTAATTAAATTGCCGCCTTTTAAGGAACATACCTGAATATAAGTTTACTGATACATACGCTTTTGTCTTATACACTTTTTGTTCCTTATTTAATTATTTATTAACTGTCTTACTTATAAAAATCAACTAATCATCTTCTTAGCATCGTATTAACTAATCACTACTTATCTTCTTAAGTAGTGTTTGACAGTTCATTAAGACATTGTTAAGCAACAAATTAAAGTTAAGCAACGTTTATAAGTAAAAAATTTTCTTAAGTGGTTCCTAAGTATTACTTAAAATTTAAGTAACGTTTATAGGTAAGGCTGTAAATGTTTAAGTAGTACTTGGAGTACACAGCTTTCTCACTTAGTTTTGTCTCTTACCTTCTTCTCCAAGTGGCTCTCCAACTAGTGGAAGTAGACAGTCAAGTCAAGTCTACTATTAGTAAATGCAATAAAAAAATACACACGTACACACACATATATATATAATATACGCGCAAACACATCATACACTCATATACGAGCACAATTTAATTATATTTAGAAACTAGCTGGCGCCCGCGACTTCGTCCGCGTTGAAAAAGAAAAAAGTAGCCTATCCTGTGTCCTGTACGTCTAAATGTTTATCTACCAAGTTTCGTGAAAATCAGTTAATTCGTTTAAGAGTTATGGAGGAACATACATACATACAATACCTACACTTACAGATTTATTATTAGTATTGATTTTGTAACGTAAAATGTTTGCTTCATCTATGTTCTCTTTGGTTTTTAGCTTGACTCAGTTCAACTTGATTCTCAAAGTAATCAGAGAGAGCCCTCCAGTCGATTCTTTGGTAGTATAATGTTACGTATTTTTTTTATTTTATTCTTAATAAATGATCTTAAATTAACTAAATCTAATTTGTAATTTGTAAAATTTCCAGGTCGACATTAATTGTAACAAACTATATACATAGCTAAACAATTAAAATAATGATTCTGAAAAATATTAATTCGCGTCCGTACATTAGTTTAATCAAGGAAAATCACGTAAAAACGTGACTCGATACTGAGATATTTATTTTTTCATTTGCGAAAGTGATTTCAATAATTAATCTGAACAGCGAGTTTGAAGGACTTGTCTCATTTTTTATTTAAATCGAACATTTTGATAGACATTTAAATATTTCGGATTAATTTGATCCAAGGGGACGATTGATCCGCTGCAGGCATGGAATCTTCCATAGGAATTCCTGTTCGATTTGCAACTCGGAGAGTTGCTTTTATGTACTATGATCTACAAATACATGATCGTGGTGGATTATTAGTCTAAAGCCGCATTCACATTTATGTGTTGTGTCATGTTGTGATGCTCTCTGTCGTGATGGCTACTGTTCACATTTATATGACGTGATGTGACGCATTATGACGCTTTTTATCAGTTCTGTCGACTCTGACGCGTCACAACACAACACTGGCGCGTGCACACTAGCCCGATGCCCTGTGTCGTGTCGCTGTACCACCCCCCGCACCTCACCCGTTCTGACGCGGACCGGGATCGTTTGTGATGCGACACAACACAAGCCGTCACAACACACGGCGTCAGAGAAATGTGAACGTAACCATATTAAATGTATGAAACCGATACCGTTCTGTTTAGTCACAACACAACACGTCAGACAAATGTGAATGCGGCGTCACATGAAGGCGAGTCCTCTACTCAGCATCAGACACCAAATAGTTGCTATGCTGGATGGGTATCAGAACTTACTAATATTATAAATTTGTGACCCCACTCCGGCTAAAACTTTTCTCCTTCATTGCTATTTCTATTAATGAAAACCGCATCCAAATACTTTAGGTGGATTAGGAACATTTAACGAAGAAACAGACAGAGGCGGCCGCTAACTTTATTTTATAATATCTACTAATTTAGAGGAAAATCAAGAGCACAAATAAACAAAACACAATGTACTTAAAAACAAATGCCCAGTGAAAGTATTCACCGACAGTTTAAGTTCTAATGTAACACCAACTACACTAATAATATAACTTATAGATATATGAAACTATAATAACAATACGTGAACAACTAATAAGAGAAATTTAATCTTAAGTAAAAAAGGAAACAAGAAATGTATTACTTTTTAGAGAACTCCAGAGATGTAAGGACCGCACTTTATTCGCATTTCTATAGTTAAGAAGGTTCAATAATGTAATTTATAATAATAAATTTATGAGACACGCCATATTAATTTTTATGTAGTTACTTGTTTTTATTTTTATCTGGTTATCCCTGACAACGTGTCATGCAAAATTTAATGATTATTGGTTGAGTAGTTAAGGTCTGAAGCAGTTAGACAGACAGACAGAGTTACTTTCACGTTTATAACTATGGTATAGATTAAGTTTGTATAGATAATATAGGTTCACGTGAATAAGAGCATTTGTTTCCGGCACATTTCTTGTATTTATAACAGGTGTCAGTAAGTTGAATATTAATAAAGAGAACAAGGGACCCGCGTGCCGACCCGCTCTCCCAACTAATTGTAGGGAAAATAATCTCTCCCTCGGTTATAGGGTTAAATGGCGATTTGGAAGACCACATTAATTTTCATGAGCCTTGTATAATGTTTGTACGTGTTTGTAAGATGTCCCGTGCTGATTAAATTAGTCCCGAAGGCATTACTGCGGACATATACATATGTAACTCGGTTCCGTCTAAGTTTACTGCGCCACTGTTATGCATATACTGGGGTGTTTTCTGTTTACAAATTAATCTAAGGTTCTTTTCTTAGGAAAATAGTTGTACCACTATTCATCAACATTATTTCAGTCGTAGGATTTCCACTGCTGAACATTCTCCACATTTTTTGAGTAGGACTGGTCAAAAGCAGTTTGGATCCAACGTCTAGGATTTAAAACCTAGCGGTCCGTCCATCATGTTGTTGGACGTCCTACGTTGCCCTTGCCGGTCCGTGGTCTTTAACCAAGAATATTCTGGCCCAGCAGCGGTCGACTATCTGTACTATTTTTATTCTGCCCACTGCCACTTCAACTTACGTATCCGCCGGGTTAAGTCAGTTGTCATTTTGTCCTTTTGTTTGTCTTTGGATCTTTTATTCGATTTTGTATTCTAACTTAAAAAACTTTTGTCCAAATAAAAACATTAATTGTAAATGTTTGTAGTCACAAGCTACAAATATAGTAAAATATAGTGCAATCTAAGCTAACACGGACAGGTTGCCCAAAAGTGGATATTTTAGGACAAATTTTGTTTTTCTTTTTAAAAACTCAGCACTAAGCTGGCGAGTTTTATTAAAAAAAAACTGTTTTTAATATTTTGATATAGAACTTAAATTAATTTATCCTACAACACAAAATATCTCAATAAATCGTTATTAATGTTCATTTGTCTAAAATGAAACTGTGCTTAAGCCCGTTGGGTGGAGCTGGAACTCATCTAACTGAAGATACAACTTTAAACTAGTTTCAAAATCCCCCTCGGCAAAACTTAAATTAATTTCCAGGTAAAAAATATATACTTAATAGACTAAGAAAGTGGAACAGAGGTTTCGCAACCAAGTCTCGAGGAAGTTAATCAAGTTAGCATTTCGATGTAACAGAAAAACGACACATTTTCCACCGCGACCACTGCCCTTTTTAACTTCATTTAAAAACAGCCTGATTTTATTTATCTTTTGTCGATGCTTACTTTAGCAATAAGTATTATCGTGCCGCAATGCAGTGCTGACTGTGGATTTTACAAGTTTAACATATCTCGATACCATATAAAAATTGATTGGAAAAAATATTTATTAAAATAAAACATTATGTAATCATATCTTTTTTATACACATATGTAAAACCGTCCTCTTGCTAATGAAGTAGTTGATCAATATATCTAATCTTCAAATGAAGTTTTAATTTCATGTGAATTTAACACCGACAGGTTCACGCTCGGGATTTGAACCTGAGTTTGTCGTTTTACCAGCCATATTACTGTTGAAGCAGCGCGTTTGTGGAATGCATTGCCTCTGTCAATAAAACAAGCTCAATCACTACCTGCCTTTAAGAAGCTTGTTAAAAATCATTACCTGACTTAATAATTTCATTTAAACTTTTGCTTTTCCGTATTCTCCTGTCACCATATATTTAATTATTATATTTATATGTGATATTATTGTATATATGTATCTATGTATACCAATGTCGTTTATTTTAAATAATATTTTATTTTATGTAAGTATATACAACGTATGTATATAATGTATGTATGTATATGTCTCCTGTAGTACACCGCTAATTTCCCCTTGTTCTATTTGTTACTAATCCTGTCCATCCAAAGGTTGTCTGGAAGATATCGCTTTTAGCGATAAGACCGCCCATTGTACAATGTCATATTTTGTATTTTTTTATTGTGTTACTCTGTGTACAATAAAGTATATCTATCTATCTATCTATCTATTAAATCCACTGGTCAATAACTGCTTTATTATTAGGCTTTACAGTTACTTTACAGTCCACTAAGGACTTAAGTTAAGACAGAATTCACCTTATTTTATGATTTAATAATATAGAATAACGGTAAAAGAATTTTGTTTCCCATGAATCGTCTTATTCCTTTTGAATTTTTTCTCTAGCATTATTTTTCTTATTAATTGTGACTTCACGAAACGCAAAGAGGCTTACCATAATGATATCAGCCAACCAAGTACTTTGGCGTTACCATAGTAACGCAAGAATTTGTACCAAATTTTTTACAACAGTAAAAGTAATAATGGGAAGAGTAAAATCATTACAATTTGATTTTTGTTTCTTATTTTTTATTAGCGACCCTCTCCCAACATGCACGTATGCACGTTCTGAAAGTTATATACACAAATTAATCCCGTTTAATACTCTTTTCATTAGCGAAAACCATATAAAAATCAGTTGAGTTAATTAGAAGTTAGAGGAGAAAGAGGCAGCAGCGAACAACGACTTTATTTAATTTTTATATTTTGAGATAACAACCTTATTACAGAGAACCGATATGAAATAAAATCATTTTTCTATTTATTCAGGTTTGTTTCGGTGTACAAATGCTATAGTTAATTGTCAAAACCCATTCCTCTGTCTTCACTTTGTCATTTCCTTTATTCTATATTAAAAAAAACACATTTGCACCTCGCAATGTAGCTTTTGTCCTAAATGCCATCCTTTACGTGTACCATAAAAATATTTATAACAAAAGTGAAGTATCACTAAAATAAAGAGAATAAACAGAAAGCTTTTTGTGGCAGGCGGAGACATAATTTTAAATTGAAAAGTCGCCCGAACCAAATTCTTCATATCTCCCGTCTCCCGTCTCCCGGTCTGTCTTGGACCTTTATTATTTCCCTTTGTCTCGTATACGACAAATTACACGGCCGTCGTATTCATAATAAAGAATAAGGAAAAATGCAAAAACAAAGCCGGCTCGTCTCCCCCATCCCCCATTATATATTCATTTCGTTTATTAGACTTAATGAATTAGGGAAAACATCTTTTTACTACGGTCATGATTTTATTGGTGTCCGAAAGAAATGTTATTTAATTCGCCTACCTATTAAAGTATACTTTTAAAGAAATATTAACTGAACAATCACTCAAGAAAACCAATATTTATCTGGCAAACAAAAGGAATATTCTTAGAACCCATGAAAAGAAATTTCACCTGAATCGGAAGTCTGGTTTACCGTAGGTGCTACATGCTAATTAATTGTAGAAATGAGTGATAATTCATTTTGTTTGAACCTAATAATAATAATTTTCTCAAACATGCTCGGAAATGTAGGCATTCTTGTACTAAAAACAAGCCGCGAAGTTTGTAATTCTTGGCTCATGCATTTCTTTCTCGGCCTAGGTCAAGAATGTTGTATGAAAATTCATTACTGACCGCTGCTCAGCCCGATGAAATCTAGTAGGCCGCGGCGAGCGCACGGTCATTTGATTACTGGGCTGTATGGCACTGTTTTCTTTGCACTAATTGATTACTGGCCGCTGCTCAGCCCGATGAAATCTAGTAGGCCGCGGCGAGCGCATGCTCATTTGATGACTGGGCTGTATGGCGCTGTTTTCTTTGCACTCATTAAAATAAAAAAAGTGGGAAAGCAGACTTTTTTTCAGTACCTACCTAAATTAATTTTTTAATAATTTTTTCATATTATACTTTTTTTTGTATCACGTGTTTGATTATTTCCTCACATTTATTAAGAAAAGCACTATACCAGCCTCGACCGGAATGAGGATTGCCGGACTCAGTTCTTTGTCAAGGCCTCGCTAAAGCTCGGCCTTGAAACCACTTCGTCCGGCAATCCGTCACTTCCCGGACTCTGCAGTAATGTACTATTATTTGCGATGACCAGGGGTATCGGTTTACCAGAGATGACATTGAGTTTTTTTGTTCCTACTCGACCGACAAATATTCGATGTGCAAATTTTGACATCATTATTTAATCTTCCTGCATCAATGTGTTATTTTATTAAAAAAGACAAATATACAATTTAAGTTTCTACAAACATAATTATACTATTATTTTTGGATTTTAATTATAAACTTGGAAAAATTCAAGATACCCTAATCTATTATTCTTATAATATATATTTATTTTGACCCAAATAATAATACTATATACCATAATTTTATTACACAATATTAGTAATTACACATTTACATATTTACCTAAAACTAAAACTCAATATAAAAATGGACCCTGCGGCATTGTACCAAGGACAATAATAATATAATTATATTATAATTATAATAGCAACCACCATCACATCACTGGTGCATCAACATGGCGGTAGCTTAGGAGTGGTTAATACATTCGAATATTCAAAAACATCTTCACAATCTGACAAAATGATATAACACACAATTTTGCCTTAGGATTAGGTCTAACATTTGTATGATAACGGTGCTCAGTTTTTGCCTCTGGAGCTTGAATGTATTTTCCTTTTTGTATTTTATCACGGAACGACCAAGGTATATCGAGCAATAGTTCGCCGGGTTAATCCCCCCTGGCCCATTCAGCTTTCCCCACAAAACTGTATTCGTCACCGGGGACCCTGTAACGAACTGCCGAACGTTGAGCGCGATGGAAGCCTCTATTTTGTTTAATCCGACTTGGGAATATTTCGGAATAGTCAAAAAGAATAAATTAGGTACGCAACATCAAATTACCTTTGGACAAACTTCAGCAAGGCTGACGAAGAATATCGTCGCTTATAGATAAGAGAAAAATCAAGATGCATTAATAGAAATTTATAAGTTCTGTAGCTTGTTCTCTGTTTGATACCATCATAGGCACTTTTGTATGAAATGTTAAGATTAAGTTTTGTTTTATACTAATTTTGAGTGAACAGAATCACACACTCTTCACATTGTCCGGTTGACAAAGGATATTTAGGTATTTTCAAAGATTACAAATGATTTCAAAACAACGAAACCCACGTCTGGAAAAATATATCATTGGTTTAAAACATTTCAAGGGAATAATAATTTAAATAATTTCAATTTTATGTTCTTGTAAGATGATCTTTAATACTTAAAATCCTTTTCAGTAGCAGGACAAACTGCAGACTAAAACTGGGTTGTCTGTCTGGCCAGTGCCGTCTTAAGTCTATTCGGCGCCGGGGTGCGGGGCTCAGCCTGCGCCCTCGTTTTCTTTTACACTGCAGCGTGGCACGCGACCGACGACACACTGCAGTATGAAAGGGGTCCTAGTCAACCAAGAAAACACAATACACGTAATTTTGATAATTTGTTTATTTTTCTAAAATACAAAACTAAAATTAAACTTAAATTATACAAATTAAACCCAATTATACAAATAAAAAACAAAACTATTCTCCATTCGAGACATTATGTCCAGTTTCTGGAATTAACACTCTAGAAAAGGTACCTACTTTTTCAAAAAAGTGAAGAATTATACTTTTATTTTAACATGAAAAAGAACATGATGCAAAAACAAAGAAAAGAAGGAACCTGTTAGTTGAGAAATCAATAGAATTATGAGTTAATTACAATTAACAGTGATTGTAATGGCGAAAAACACCAGCAATCCAAGTTCCAACTCTCGTTTATATTATTATTTAATTGCTAAATATCTATTTATTGTATGTACATACATCAAACAAACTCAATTTTTCTTGCTTTTGAGTCGGCAAAGATTTTAATTAAATCATTTATTTTTATATTAATTTTGGATTCTATACTTATAATAGCTAAGTTTGTCAGTCTGTCTTGGGTCATGGTTGACCGAAGATAATTTTTTATTAATTTTAATTTTGAAAAGGATCGTTCACCTTCAGCTACTGTAACAGGCAGTGTTAAATATATACGTAGAGATGTTGAGATATTAGGAAATGAGGAGATTAAATTATTAGAATATATATAGCTTAAAATATTAGTGGGAGTGCTTGTTGATGCATTGGGAAAAAACATTGGTAACAATTCTAATTCATTATATAAATCCTCCCCGTCAATATCAAATCTATTTTTAAATGTTAGTTTTTGTTGGAGCCGAGAACATTGAGATTTTTTTTCATGCAACTCTAATTTCCTCCAGCATTCAATGTTTTGGAAGAGTGAAAAAACTGAATTGTGTTCCGTCAGCAAATCGAATCTCTCATTTAATTTAGAGATAGCAGTGTCCAGTATAAAAAAATAAAAACATACTTTAAATTTGTTGGTTGGGTCTAAAATGGGCTCATCTGCAGCCTCGTAATCAAAATGTCTTTTTCGGGGACGTGGACGAACAGTTTCTTTAAATTCTGTTTCGCATTCTAATTCTTCAGCAATTAATTTTGCATCAGATAACAACTGTTCAAACGCACTATCGGTGCGGTATTGCTCCAAATCTTTTTTAACCAGATTAATCATTTTGGTAGCCTCTGAAATAATTACGTCTGATTTTTGCAAATTTTTGCTTACAATATTAATCTTTAGTAAAATATTGTACCATATAACTACTGAACATATGAATCTATAAGACTTTAATTTGGCTATTAATGAACTCGCTATGTTTTTTGTGTCGCTATCATACTTGTTATTTGTAAAAATAGAGTATAATGCATCGTAAATTTTATCCATGTTAAAACGTAGTGCTCTAAGAGCATCAAATCTACTTTCCCAACGCGTATTTGAAAGAGGTTTTAATGACAAAGTAGGTATCTGTTTCATAATTACATCCCAGCGTGATGTGGATGCTGAAAAAAATACATAGATTTCTTGGACAATAGAGAAAAAGTTTGTAATTTCCAATGAGCTTTTAGCGGCGTCATTTACTACTAAATTAAGGGAGTGAGCAGCACACGGTACGTAAAAAGCACGAGGATTCATGTCCAATATTTTTTTTTGGAGGCCTATATTTTTCCCCCTCATATTGGCTCCATTATCATATCCTTGGCCTCGCAAATCATCGAATTCAATATTGCATGATTTTAAAAAATCTAACAAATAAGTCTTCAACCCTTGTCCGGTAGTATCAGTTACAGGTAAAAAACCTAAAAAATGTTCTCGTACCTCAGCGCGTTTTGTCGATGGATTTAAATAAATAAACCTCACAATAACAGTAAGTTGTTCTTGGTGTGAGATATCAGGTGTGCAATCTAGAATTACAGAGTAGTATTTACATTGCTTCAAAAGACTAATTATAGTCGTTTTAATTTTTTCAGCAATTATACTAATCAGTTCATTTTGAACGTTATGACCAAGATAATGTGGCATGCGATGCTGAGTTCTTTGAATTCGAGCAATGTGTTCTGATAGTGTACTATCAAAATTAGATATACTCTCCACCAACTTTAAAAAATTACCATTATTTGGGTCATACAACTTCTCAGTTGTGCCCCTAAATGCTATATTTTGACCTGCTAAAAATTTTATAATTTCTATTATCCTTTCCAAAACTGCCGTCCACCTCTTTTTCTCGCGGTCTATTTCAGTTTGATTTACCGAGTCTACTGTTTGCCCTTTCAATAAGTCATTTTTTAAATCCAAATATTTTTTAAAAGAACATATGTGCCCTGAACTTTTCTCATGCCGTTCTATATTTCTCGACAAATGCCCCCAGTCTTTGTAACCAGTGGGGCCATTAAATGCAGTGACATTAATATTAAAAAGCTTACAGTGAAAACAAAAAACAGAATCAGTAGATGTGGAATATACAAGCCAAACTCGATGAATAATTTCGTTATTTTGTAACTTTTTACTGTAATATGTATCTGAAAACGACCTCATGTTACTATCTGAAGGATAGTTGGTTTTTTTAATCTGAATTGGTCCACGTTCTGTTAAAAATAATCTTAAACTATCGGGTATTACTTGCGGCCAGAGAGCAGGATCATTCGCGACATTTTCACAAAATCGTACATCTGGTTCTGTTGCTGGTTGGTTAACAATTGGTTCACTTGAAGTAGGCGATGTACTGGTACTAGTGTGAGCTGGAACTTGTGAAATACTCGTAGAAGTTCTCTCTTCCAAGTTAACTGTCTCTTCTAACTGTCGAGCTGATGTTGACGAAGATGTACCTAAAAAACATAAGATAGTCAACAATTTGTGTAACCAAGTGTGGTAACAGGGCCACGCAATAATATTTTAGGACAATAAAAAATTAAAAACAGCGCCTGAAAGTTAAGGCGGGCATAGTTAGTCTGGCCGAGCGCGCTCATTGTGGAATAGGGTACCTATATGCACTCAATATTTTATTTTTTTTAACGATCGGCTACATAAATAAATTACGTAAAAACAACGTTTCACGCTAAAAATAGGTTTATTTTATTATTAAAAAAAAGTTTAAATTGTTAACCAGCAGCGATAGGAAATTGAAACGACCAATTCAATATGGCGGCCATTGTGACGTCACAATGTCCGCCATAACCGCCCGACGGAATATTCAAACTATGAAAATTTTACATTTCGCGCGATTTCTAAAAGTTTACTTAAATTGAACGGACAATGGAGACTTAAAAAAAAATAATTACAAGTACTGCTTTGTTCCTATTAATTAAAAGTCAGTCATTGATTATATACCTAATAGGTAACTAATTAGCTATTTATTCAAACTAATTCAAAGTTACAACTATACACATTACAACTATACAAGTTACACTGATTCAGTATTCGCTTCACCTTGCAGTCTTCACCCCACAGATATAAAGTCAGGATTAGTGACTACATAAGAAGAATAGATAAATACATCTATTCTTGGTAGATTATCACTTAGTTAGAGTTTTGACGAAACTCGATTTAATTATTGCTTAGCCTTTTGAAATTTTTGTGCACATTTACTATACCTACTGCAATCCTATTAATAGGTGATAGGCTCCCTATTAGGTAGAGGTAATTATGCAATTGTCGCCTGGGTTAACTGGTACCACCCGCTTATTTATTTCTGCTGTGAAGTAGCAATGCAACATCCAGTCCACTGTTAGACATGAGCCTCCAAAACTATAGGGTTATTTATTGTCATAATCTCCACGATGGGAACGCGTGTTGGAGATATCACACAACACAAAAATTTAACATACAAGGTCTGAGAAGGTATGTAATTAAACAAATATTTGCACCGGCCGGGATTCGAACCCGAGACCTTCGGCACAAGAGTCAGTGTTACTAACCATTGCGCAACGGAAGGCCATCGCGCAAAATAGATATTGTCATTAGGTATACAGTTACAGGTAACTTATACAAAAAATAAGAAGTGTAATAATAATAAGTAGAAGTAGGTAGGAACTTAGTTAGGGATCGAACCCAGGCAGGATACACCAGCGACTTCTGTCACTGATTTACGCTACTTCAGATGTATTATATAAGGTAGTACTTTAAAGGTACCTACCAACCAACTAACTGAACTTACCAGATCGAAAGAAAGAGTCAATCGGAGAAGTTAGCTTTTTAATTTTTTCTCCTTTCTCCAGTTTCCTTTTTCTGTTTTGAGCACCCGATGGTTTCTTTTTACCATCCCCTAATTCGGCCATCTACAATAAAATTAAATTTTAATTTAATATTTCTTTCTTTATAATAAATAAAGTAGGTTTGTATCAATCACTAACATTAAGAGGGTACTGCACGAAATTTTGGAAATTGACGTATTTTTAAATAACTAGTAATGTACGCTCAATTACTTAAATACATTAAAAGAACTTTTGTAGGTTAGTCTGATCCTTGCACAAGGTCACCGCCTTGTTGAAATTTGAAATAAATGCATTTTGTATTAATAAACAATACATGACGGTAATGACTTTTAAAAATATTTATCTTCGAATACTTCGTAAATTTTACGCATGAAGCACTAACTGTCACACGGAAATGTTTGTATTGATATTCCGCAGAGCACCCTCTTCTTAATATTGATTATAAAAATATAAATAGGAAATTATTAAGAATTTTCAATTTTTAATCCAAACGCCTGATGGTTTTGCAAACAAAAAAATTGCTCTAATAAAATCACTAGGCGCACTTATTTGTCGTATGGCATGACGTCATGAGGTATCAAGTCAGCTGTGTTATAAATTTTGTATTTACACACGTTTAAAGTGTTTTTGGAAGTGAAGATTTTCGTTCGCGCTGCACGCCCTTAAGAATTTGTATTTTTGCGATTATAAACAAATAAACAATCATGACTCTCTCTCATAAACAAATACTACAAAAAAATTGTTCCCTAACCCAGGATTCGAACCAAGCAGGACCATTCGTTCCAACACGATGGCGTCAACAATGATGTATTTTTCTAGCTAGGTATGAGTACTTTTGGGTATCGGTATTGTACCTATGTATTGTATTTTAATTTTAACCGACGAGTTCTCGAGTGGAAACCACTGTCCACGAACGAACGAACGTACGTAGCTTCGGACGCCCCTCCAGCCCACCGCTGGACCGACGAACATAGTCGGTAGGCGCCTAGGTATTAGTTGGATGAGGATGGTCGAGAACTGCGTGCTGTCGTTTGGAGAAACCTATGTCCAGGAGTGGGTGATAGGTGGCTACGATGATAATGATTGACCTAACACTTAAAAAATAAAATTGACTTACCTTGATATTTTTTCTCTTATTTATGACGAAGAAATTTCATTTATTCCATGCATTTACAACTTACACAAAATCTCAATAATTTCTGCACTAAGATCTTCTGTGCTAATTCGGCGGTTGTCGCAAATGAAATGAGCTAACGAATTTAATTACTTAAAAAGAAGATATCAGATCAATCACTGACCGACACTACATAGGCGCCGCGCGCCGCGCTGTAAATTCAAATGAACTTACACCTAATTGTAGTGATTTAGAGATCATTTCTCTTTAAGTGCGAGCGCTCGGACGGCTATATCAAAGGGAGCAATTACTCGCCTACGAAAGACGCACAGGTGCCGCTCCGCCGCCGTGCGCCCATTTCAAATGAACTTACACTTTATTGACTTAGAGATCATTTTGCTTCAAGTGCGAGCGCCCGGGCGGCTATATCAAAGGGAGCAATTACTCGCCTATGACAGACGCATAGGTGCCGCTCCGCCGCCGTGCGCCCATTTCAAATGAACTCACACTTTATTGACTTAGAGATCATTTTGCTTCAAGTGCGGGCGACCGGGCGGCAATGTGCCAAGTTTTATACACTCTCTTTGGATTAGAGATTTTGCCGCGCGCGTGTTGTATTAAATAAAATTTTTATTTGTGTAGTAATAAGAGTCATTTTAGCTTGCACATCATGAGCGGTATGACAAGCGCCGAAAGCGTAATAAAAGTAAAACAATGATTATTTTTGATGACTATTTTTTTTATATTTACTTTTGGGCATACGTATTTGTCGTAACAAGTATATTAAACTGTGCAATGGCGTTAAATTCAATGAAATATCTAAATATTCAGGGTTCGGCAAGGCGCCCCCGGGCGCTCTGCGCCCGGGTGCACCGCACCCCTTGCACCCCCGGGTAAAGACGGCCCTGTGTCTGGCGGAAGTAAACACCTTTTAAAAAAACACCTTTTAATAGCACTTGTGAAGTTGTTTCCGTATATATCCTCATTTTTTCATCCCTGTACTTTAGGCGGCGGTAGCCATCTGACATCAAGTGTACCGTCAGCCTGCCTTCGATTTTTTATCCTAAAAAATTGTGAAATATTTCTATGGAGGTATAGCTACAGTATAACGCCACTGGCAACAAATAAAATTTTATTGCTCTGAGTCATATTCGTGCCGTGCGGAAACACATTCAGGTAGAAGGTATTTCCTTTAGAAGGTAAATTTGTTGTAATTCTTGTAACGAATGTGTTCTATTAAGAGCGTGATAAATTAAAACGTATTGGAGGCTTTAGCAACATTAAAAAAAGCTTCCGACGTGAATGTGGGTACATTCACCCTTGTAGGCAAATAAAAAAGATGTGGAACAATTATTTAATTTAATTATGCCTTTTTTACTATTTGATTTTCATATTCGTATAATAAAGACGTGTATAAAATACTTTATATATTTTCAACGCTATTCCTTCCCTATCCCTATCTTCAACCCCACTATGGTTGGCAACGCACTTCCAGCACCTATGGCGTTGTTTGTATTATAGGCGACAGTTGCCACCTACCATCAAGTTGACTGTAAGCATGTTTGCAGATCATAATATAAAAAAAATTACCGTTTATTTAGTTCTTCTAACTGCGTAACGAATTTTTTGGTAGTTTTGACTATATCAATACTAATAATAAATCTGTAAGGGTTGGTCATGGAGTAAGTTACTTTGTTTTCAGAGATATCGTGTTTATAGGCTCTATACATAATACTGAAACTAAATTGACGATTTTTGGAATTTTTTTCTGTATGTATGTATGTATGTTCCTCCATAAGTCTGAAATTAATTAACTGATTTTCATGAAACTTGGTAGGTAAACATTTAGACGTACGGGACACAGGATAGGCTACTTTTTTCTTTTATAACGCGGACAATTTTTTTATTATATGTAGTTCCACAAAAATCTAACAGATGGCGGTGTACGGCGCACGGGTAGGTACAGTAATTACTCATATATTTTCTTTTTCAACGCGGACGAAGTCGTGGGCACCAGCTAGTTTAAAATAATTTCTTCTGAAAGTTGCATTTTTAGTGTCCTAGACATATTGCGATCTACAGTCATAAAAAACAGAAGACAACAATGATGTAAAAACAGCTGTGCAGTTACCTAAGTTTCGTTGAATCAGTAAAGCTTTATTCTTACACTTGTGACCATTAGTTAGTTATTTAAAATTACTAGTTTAGGCTAAGCTAGCGACAACTTAGTTAGAACTAGCTGGTGCCCACGACTTCGTCCGTGTTGAAAAATATTAAGTATCCTATCCTGTGTCGCGTACCTCCAAATGTTTATCTACCAAGTTTCATGAAAATCGGTTAATTCGTTTCAGAGTTATGGAGGAACATACATACATACAATACCTACACTTACAGATTTATTATTAGTATTGATATACTAGTTTAGGCGTGAAAGCGTACCAAACAAACAAACTCACTTTCGCAGTTATAACATTAGTTAGAATATATTTGAAAATGTAAGCTTTTCAATGGGTGAATACGCGGAACTACGTCGCTGTTTCTGTGTTATTTTTCATCGGATCACTTCATTGTTTTGTGTCCGCAGAATCGTTCAACAAAATACTGTGTTGACATTCAAATTCTAGATATTGAAAAAAAAAATAGATTACGATCGACACAACACTATATGTATATATCGACCGTGGTTTGATGAAAAAAAAAACGGCCGTGATTGAGTCAAAAGGACCATGTAGGCGCCAGTACTCATTTATTCGAAACTCGATAGGTGCGGTGGATCGATTTTGCCTTTTTGTTTTTTGTAGTGAATGATTGTATTACAGATTTGTCTCTATGAAAGAAAATACAGATTCGTTTTAGAACTATATATAATAGATTAAAATGATACGTTAAAATGAGAATTTAACATATATATGCAAACAACTTAAATTCGACTTCAACACAATTGAGATTGTCAGATATGAGTGGCAAAATTTTACATGATTTTTAAAATGTATTATTATACATGAAGCTTAAAATAAATAAAGTATAATTGAGGTGATCTGTCGCTAATGGCTGCCTAGTTTGTAAGGGGAAAGAATAGCGTCGGCTGCAAGAATAAATTGTGCTTACCGTAAGTAGAAGTTAGTGTGACGCTAGTCTACGAGAAAGCCAACAAGGAAATTATAAAATCTTTTAGAATTAGCCCTTTTCAAGACTCGTGAATCTCTTGTGCAAATACACTATTTATTTATTTTTAAAATAACGACTCAAGACGACACGTTTGGTCTAGTGGCTAGTAAACCTAGCTGTTAAGCAAACGGTCGCGGGTTCGAATCCCGCTAGGGGCAAATGTTTATGTGTTAACATTTTACCTTTGTACCTGAGTCATGGATATTTTGTATTTATTATATGTATGTATTTACAAAAAAAAGTAATCTATGTAGTATATCAACTGTCTGGTATCCATAATACAAGCATTAAGTATGTGTACAACATTTACATCTAGAGATATTTCATATGACACGACAAAAAATAAAGTGTTAGCGTGAGAGAAGATTCTCTCTTTTTAATTCCCGACGCCCGACGCAAAAGAGGAGCGTTATAAGTTTATTGGCTCGTGTGCCTCGTGTGTCTGTGTGTCTGTCTGTGGAATCGTAGCTTCAAAACGGATGGACTGATGTTGATCCGTTTTTTATTTGCTGTTTGAAAGTTGACGTGACCGAGAAGATCTCGGCCCATTTCCTAGTTGACGAAAGTGATTTCCACGAAACAATACTTGACCTTGACCTTACATTGCAGAATCAAGTAGTCTTCGGGACACCCGACTCCTCAGAAACTGTTATTTTAATATATTATCTTATTTGTGAGCAAATTAACAGAAATATAAATGCATATTTCTGCTTGAATCCGTTTATTTATTCACAAATATATCTGAATATTTCATAAGAAAAAACATGAATCGCAGTTTTTACAACAAAACATCCGCCAACTGGTAACGGGAGAAGGCCGCTTCTAAAAATAAAGAAAGTAATGATAAAATATTCATCGTTAACCCGACGTCGGAGATACCGCCTGGATATGCGTCGGACCCTCTAATCGTATCATAAGCCTGTTATTTATAATTCCGCTCGTCTTAATAAAGTCTTTCCTTATTTCATATGTGTATCCGAGGCGACACGTGAGTGACGGCCGGGGTCGGGCTACGTCGGCCCAAGTCGGGACGTGTCGGTCTCTCTGTACTTTTCCGTTTCATCTTTGATAAATGATGAAAATCTCTTACGTTTATGATGTATCTACAGGCAGAGAAATCATGGTATAAATTAAAAGTCCAATTCGCATTAGTTTTTAAAAAACTATATTACAATAGATTTTGAAATGCTTTTCACTTTTCTTTGAAGAATAATTATACTTTTCCCAAATATCCACTTCCAATTTCCACACACGATCGTTTAAATCAACTATTAGTATTATGTTTTTAACTATCATCTTAGAGAAGAAAGCCGTCAAAATAACAGCATGTGTGCTATTTCCTATCTTATTTCCCTATCTCCTCCTGTTTCCTTATCCTTTTGTCTTTCTTGACCAAACGTGCCTTGACGACACATTTGGTCTAGTAGTTAGTAACCCTAGCTGTTAAACAAACGGTCGCGGGTTCGAATCCCGCTAGGGGCAAATGTTTATGTGTAACATTTTACCTTTGTAACTGAGTAATAGATGTTTGTATCTATAATATGTATGTATTTACAAAAAAAAGTAATCTATGTAGTATATCAACTGTCTGGTATCCATAATACAAGCCTATAGTTGTTTAATTTGGAACTAGATGGTGCTGTGTGGAATGTGTTAAGATATTTATTTATTTCTTAGGTCGGCTGCGTGTTTGCAGCATCTATATGCGCGAGACGGTAGCCATCTACAACCCATTGGACGTTCAGTTTTCGTATCGGTTTTTAAATTTAAAAATAGTATGAATAAAAAGACGTTAGTAAATTATTACAAAACATTTTCTTTCGTGGTAAAAAGCTTCGCTTTGGATATGTTCTCATAAACAAGTTAGAAAGAAAGCTACCAAAAACAAAAGGAGGCAACGTAAGGCACAAGTTATTCCGCAACATGATACTCGTACCTCCGTTACGCTCAACATTTTCCCGACGTCAAAGTGAAATATGTAAGAATATGCATCGGCCGCCGCGGGCGCATCAAACCGCTTATGTAAATTTTAAATAAAGCTTCCCTGACGTATCCTCGTTGGATGTAGGTTTCATTCCCTCGGAACACAAACCGTTCTCTACCCTCATCTATGATTTTATTATTGAATTACACATGAAAATTGTTTTGATGACAAAATATAGACTAATCTGTATTTTTGGCAGATACAATACTAAATGCTAATCTATTCCACATACACGTTTCTGTATTACCTGACTAAGTTTTTGTGCTTATTTGACATTTCAATATATCACGGTATTTAATTTTCTGATTTGTTAAATAAAAAATCATTAAACATAATTAATGATAATAATATATAAATGAATAATTGGGACGTATGAAAACATTAATTTATTGACATCTCGATGTTGGATGCAGACATAATATGATTTATTAACGAAGGCTACTGCTCAATCGCTGCCAATCAGAACCTGACATGTCTTTAAAGAATTTTCTTCTTCTCATACATGTAGGTTTCCTTACGATATTATCCTTCACTTTGGAAACAGGATATATTCAGGGTAGATCAGGCTTCGAACCTGCTTTTAAAGTGGCGGAAGCCTAGACTAATGATCTGCTCGATTGAATATCACTACTTTAAATTTTAACACAGTAATTTTAACTGTCAGTAAATCGATTGGTTGCAATGCCATACTTTAAATTGCCCCAAATCATTTTTAAACTATAAATAATATAATTTAAATAAGGACTACAGTGCAACATAGATAAAAAGACATGTCTTTAAAGCGGTACACTCAGAAACAATTATGCTTCATCAGTGACGCGGTTTCGTTCATCATAAATACACCGCCTCTGGAGTGTCATAATGGAGATGTCAGCTCTTAATGCTATAGTTATCTCAGCTAATCAGTTTAAAGCGAATTTAACCGCCTTGTGTTTTATTGAATATAAAATTTAGTATATTAAGGCACTTTGTGTAATTTTATGTAAGCATAAATATATAATTAAAAAAAAAAACCATGTTAGTCGTAGGACTGCACGTACGTCAGAAGTGAAAACGTAGCTTCACAAAAACATTACGTTACAACATTACCTAACAGGTAGCGAGTTCAATGGTTTTTTTCCTTCTCGAAAATTGTTCTTTTTTAAATTATTTTAAATTAATATCAGCTACATCAATGGGGTTACATTACATTACATTACATGACAGTGTCGCGAGTTCAATGATTTTATCCTATATCAAAAATGCCCAACGCGCCTAAAGAAGTTTTCACTTTCCAAATTATTATCAAATGACTTTTTTTTATTGATTCCCTATAAACTTAAGAGCAGAAACCAAAAAGTACTAGACTCAAAGACTGCTACTGTTGAATTAGTGACAACTGAAAAGGATTTACTTAAATTTTGGATATTTTTTATGGTATTGGATAAAATGCGAGCTGGCTTGAACGTTGAATAATTAAGGCAGTACATACAGTGATACTGAAAGCCATCTTTCCACAACAAAAATCTATCTATGAAGCTTCAATATAGCAAGTTGATTCTATTTGAGTGGATTTCAGGTGCTTTTTACACAGCCTTGGATTTTTTTTTTTGAAAACTATATTCTTATGAGTTTTTATTTTATGAATAACTTCATTGTGTTTTAGGATCTTAAAGAATTGTAAAAATTTAAATAGATAAACAAAAAAAAATTCAAAAAACCAACAAGTTTTTTACCGTTCTTTAAAATAAAAAGTACAAATTAAAAAGACTGTTTAAATTTATATGGAAACTTTGTACGTGACCCCATCTGGTTGAGGAATGGAGTTCACTTGAGACTTGTATCTTGTGCCAAATGGTTGCAGTGACATTTGCTTCTCAACGTATGGAGTTGAATTTGTTTTTATTTATAGAACTGCTCTGAATTTTACAGAAGTCAAAAGCTTCAATATTTTCTTGCAATTTCGATTGCCTTCAGAGTTCTGCATCAACGCATACTTTGAAGTTATTTTATTTTATAATACATTGTAAGTTATCTTAAGAACTGCCAACCGATAAAAATTAATAACAAAATACAAAGTTTGGATTGGGGTATAAATTATTTATAATTTACTAGTGGCCCGCTCCCGGCTTCTCACGGGTGCAATTTCTTATCAATCCAGCCGATAAATTACCTTACACCGCCATCTGTTAGATTGTTATGGAACTCACAGATAAATAATTGCTGGATTGAATAGGTATCAACAGATGGCGCCATGTTAATAATATTATATAATTTGCAAAAAAAAAAAAAAAACAAAAAAAATACTATAAATTGAGATAAAAACTATCCTATCTCTCAAGTTGGATCAAACTGCACACAATGTGCAAAATTTGATTAAAATCGGTTCAGTAGTTTAGGAGTTCATCGCGGAGAAACATGTGACATGTAATTTTTAATTATTAAGGATTATAGTTTTCTGATTTGCCTCCCACTATAGTAGCAAATTTTCACTGTGATTGCTAAATGATATTGTTTTGTTGCAGATTAAACCACGTGTTGTGTGGCGTGTCGCCGTGGTGGTGGCACGTTTGCAATGTGGTGTTACACGCCGCTTGTTGTGCGCTCGTAGCGCGCACTGGGGCGCTAGTGGCGCGCTTGCAGCGGCCGTTTGCAGCACTGGCAGCGCTGCTTTTCGCAGTACACCCCGTACATACAGAGGCGGTAAGTTTTCAAATAATGCTATAAACTCGTAGCCATTGAATGGGCCAATTTAAACACAGGCCGCGAAGACATTAACCAGCCCGATGCAGAGGTCGGGCCATTGTGTTAGCGCAGGATGTTAAAGATTTAAAGCACCGTGTGGTTAAACATTACTCTTCAGCGACCGTCTGGCGTTTAAAGCGCCAAATGGCTAGTAAACTAATGCTACGTTATGATCACGATTTATTGCAACTGTCTTTATCGTATTTAAACTTCTTACTATATATTATTTATGCTGCATTTTTTTTGTGTATAGTCACAATTATTTAAAATTCAATTTCCTCATAATAATAAAAAAAAACTTATTTTAAAAAGCGTTAATTGAAACATTTAAAAGGCGGATTGGAATCTTTGAATATTGTATTAGTAATTTAAAAATATTGATAAAGAATAAATTTTAAATTAAATTATCTAAGATTATCTTTTACATTTTTTTAAAAAACTTTATGTATATTACCAATATAGCTTTTTTTTTCTGTACACACATTCAAGTTATTGTTTTTTACTGACTTACCAATTAACACAAAATTTAAGAAATTTAGATTAAACACAAAATGGCATTTAAGAACACAATTTTTATGTATTTTAACAACTCATTATTGTAAACTTTCTTTTTATTGATAAAATCAATGTTCCAATTTAATATTTTATGTGTATGTTTTTGTGATACGTTTTTGTATTTATAAAAAACGCATCATCTTGCAAAACAGCTGTGTGGGAACAAAACTGTTGAATTGTATCTTCATTTCTACATAGGAGTCCTGAAATATGACTTTGTGCGGCCACCAACGGGGGCGCTCGTCTGCGAACAATTTGAACACACTCCCAGACTTCATTTTCTCTGGAATACGTGACTGCATTACTGATATGATTAACTTAACACACAATAAGTAGCCCGGACTCCTGTTTACAATTAAAGTTATGCTTGGGGACAGAAGCGCCACTTTAAAAGCAGTGTTTTGTGAATTATTTTTATGAAATAGGTCGACAGGCAAGCAGACAACACATACAAGACAAGTTGTATTTAATAAAAACACATTAATCACCTAATAAATACATTGCAAATATAAATTTTTCTAATATAAATAATTAAAAAGTAATGTTTTAGTCCACTGCTCGAAATTTGAGCCTAATCTTTCGAAAGTGGTAAAGAATTTATTGGTTTTAGTTTTTTTTTTTTTAAATTGATATCACCAAAGCTTGTCAATGGCATAAAATCAGTTGACAAGCAGAGAAGAAATTGCTTAGAAGTTATAAAGATATAAATAAACAAATAGGTACATATACAAGAACATCTAAACTATTCATAGTATTAATACAGATGTATAACAAATAAAAGTTATCTTAGGTCTTAAATAGTCTAATATGATAGTAAAAGTGTCTAATGTAGATAAATTTACGAATGTGTCAGTGTAAGTGTAATTGTTAGAGTGAAAATTTGCCAGATAAAATCAGAGCAAAACAACCCGCCTGCAAGTACGAACGTGTCCGGCATACGACCCGACATCTAGAGTTGATGAAAAAACTTCAGCATTTGTAGTTTCCTAAGAATAGACTTTCCCGTTGGTTGACGGCGTTTCTTGTAGACTTTTCCGCCACAATGAAGTACTGTCATAAAGCGACATCTGTCGACTCGAGCCGTGATTTTTGAACCGTGATAAATGAGGTAAAATAAAAAAAAAACTTTTAAATTTTACTCGCAGCCGTTCTGAAATTTTCTACAAAAAGCCTAGTTCCAATTTACTTTGTTAGCACCCTCTACTTCGGGTACATTAATTATCATACGACTTCGACCTCTCTTCGCGAACGCGTTCGTTCATTCCAAGTTCATTCGTTATACTGACCTGACTGAGTGAGTGATACCCTTTTTATATCCCACCATCGAATGAGATTGAATGAATGAACAAACGAGTGAATCTGCATGAATGAACACCTCTTTTGAAACGTCACAGAGCACTTTTCAATCAACTTCAGTCTATATAAATAGCACTTGTTCATATAGGCACAAAATAATTTGACAGCAGCCTGTCCAGTGGTATATACCTACTACAGGTCAGTGATGTATATAGATATCGATATAATACTAAGTGGCGAATCGATCTAGCTAAGTAGTATCTTATAATAGCTGTACACGCGACTTCGAACGCGCTGTCATTGGTTTTTTAAAAATCCCACAGCCATCTAACATTTTTCAGGATAAATAAGTATTCTATATGATAATCCCGATACTAAACTAACTGTGTGCCAAATTATATTTAAATCCCTTTAATCGTTTTTGCTTTATTGAGGAACAAACATACGATACAAACATTCAAGGTTTCGCATTTATAATAATACTAGCTGACCCGGCAAACGTTGTTTTGCCATACAAAAAAATATCACTTAGGGGCATGGAAAATAGATGTTGGCCGATTCTCAGACCTACCCGATAAGCACACAAAAGTTCATCAAAATCGGTCCAGCCGTTTCGGAGGAGTTTAGCAACAAACACCGCGACACGAGAATTTTATATAATAGATATTAAGTAGGATGTACTATGTATTTTCGCATTTGCAGCAAAATTGCACAATAGCTAGTTCGGTAATTTTAATTGAAGTAATCACAGCTATAAATACCAAGTTAATATTTTGATTGATTCCCTTTAAAATGTGTACTGAAGTGATCTATTAAAAGTTGATTCCCGATCGTGACCAAGTAGTGAACTGGTGGCATTTAGCGCGAATCGCGCAAACACGTATTTGCATAAATCGATTGTGAATTGTTTGTTTCTTTTCAGTCTTTTTTTCCATCTTTAATTAATGGTTTAACCATTCCTTATTAATATGCTTATTTAGTGTTGAAATATTTTTAGAAAGAATTTTTATTACAATTAAAATAATTAAGTATAATCTTATCATTGAAATTAAGTTTTGAGATTTATCCGTATGTTTTGTCTAAGTTTTTAATTGGAATATTTTTGATGAAGTAATGAAATTTCCGTGCAGTAAATAATTATATGTACAGTTATGGCAATAAGTACATATATAATTAAGTTATTTACCATTCTAATGGAGGATAATTTAAAAATAATTTAATGTGTACATATCTAACAAAAATAATTATATAAATTCGAGAATGTTTTTATGTGATAAGACAACACCACTTCGTACACGTCAGTCGTGCTCAATATTTTTGAACTTTCTGAGGTCCTAGTCGCTTTACATTATACGACAGTGCTCAGTAATGTTATTAGAAGAAGCACATGATGTTGACGAGCAGTCGAGTTGGCAGTGTTGCCATCACATAAATTGTGCAGACTTCCAGTGAGCGGATGTGATAAGTAATCAGATGTGGGAGGCGTCGCCGAACGAGATTAGATCCGGTATCGAGCCAGATTTATAGCTTACGTGCCTGTCGCTGGCTCTATTCAATTATTTCTACACTGTCTCACCCATAAATAAATAAAGTTACACACTTGAGCGTAACTCTTTGCCACTCTGCTCACCATTAGTAATTCAGTTTGACACAGTGTTTTCTTCTGTACCTTTCTGAGGGTCTATTACTAGATTAATAATGGTTAGTAAACAAACTCGTGGTCGAAGGTTGCCAGTCTTCTCCGCGCACAGAGATATCTATCTAATATTATAAATTTCTATATTGTATTTGAAACACTCGCCCCTCAACTGTACCTACATTGAAACCAATTGTCACATATCTGGCAAATAATCAAAATTGCAATCACATTTCTAATTAGCAGTTGTAAGGGTAACTGAATTTACACGAATACTTTATGATACAACCTGTGTCAACCTCAACACTGAAGCCAATGTAGGTACTGGTTATATAATACCAGCAACCCGCTCCCGGCTCCGCACGAATGTTTTTTTTTCTGCAAATTATATACATAAACTTTCCTTGTTTATCGCTCTTTCATTAGTGAAAAACGTATCAAAATCTGTTAGGTTTAAAAGAAGTTAATGGATAAACAAACAGGGGCGGATAGCGTATTAAATATACTAATATGAGAGTCGGTAAAGATGTGTGGATGTTTCTCACTTAATTATGATGAAACTTGGCAAACAAATGTATGATTTTATCCCAGTAATAAGTTCCCATGGGATAATATTTCAACTTTAGCGTTTGAACTACATGGCGATTTGAAACCATTTATAACTAAGTTCCCTATAACTTATAATAGGGCATTTTCGAGTATTTAGATCCCGATAAGGCTTCGTATTGTGGACTTATTAAAAAGTATTTATAGAATAAGTTATTCTGTAATAATATTTAGTATTATTACTAAATATACTAGGATTACTAGGTAATTGTAAAACGCGATATAATTTTTAATATTATTTTAATTTTCTTCGTTAAACTCTTGAGAATAAGCTGTATTAACAGAGCTTATCAAGCTGATTAAGTTGGTTCTGGTTTTAGCCTTCAATGATAAAAATCTATGATCAAAACGTAAAGTTTAATAAAATTGAAAGTAACTTGCAAGAAAACTCAAAATTATGTGATAATGTAAAGTTTTCACATCTTTTAGAATGTTATAAGTTTGCTTCCAGTGAAGATTTAGCTTAGGTAATTTTTCTGAGTTTCTAAAGCTGTTTGGAATTTTTGTGAGGTTATTTTACAGGTCATTTGGAATAAGGTAAATTACAAACAACAAACAATTATTTGGAATAAGGAATATTGTTAAATTTACAGTTTCATACATATGAACATACATGTAGGCGTATTTTACAGGTGATTTGTAAAATTGTATTATTAAAAATTAAAAAAAATATCCTATGAACTCTCGCGGCATGAATGTTTTAATTAGTAATTTTATATAGAAGTTAGCATCTTATTAGCATGGCTCTCGTGTATGAGTCGGTGAGAGGTGTGTATGAGTGTACGCTCAAAGTTTTAGTAACGTTGGCAACTGTTAAATTATTCAGTTCGCGAGCCTCGCGCTCAACAACTTCTGCTCAGGGAAATTTAAAATGTTTAAAGTACGAACTCACGTTTTGCGTATTAAACGTCAGAAATCTGACGCGACGACGCGAACTCGGCCGGATTCTTGCGGGATTTGGGCAAAGATGAGGGGAGGGATAATTTCGCCTACTATTATTTAACATTAACCGCGACTAAGTCGAAAGAAAACCAAGTTTGTAAGTTTGTTACTCTCTGGAATACTAAAATTTTATCCAAGGGTATCTTCTTTCTTTTTGCAAGGTTTCTTTATAATATACTTTTTACATGAAAGTTCACTAAGTATAATAGTGGCAGGGCACAAGCAATTGATGGCGGAAAAAATCCTACGACAAGGCCTTGGACAAATGGCTCGAAATGCTGCTGGACCCAAGTGCGGGTCTCAAAGAGTGGACGAGCAGGCGGACCGGCTCGCTGTTCTACCGGCTTGTGCCTGGCGATAAGTTACATCGCCGGGCGAGTCCCACACTCCCCCTTGTCGACTGTGTCCCCGTCGACAAGGGATAGTGCGTAAACGACCGCAACTCATCGAAGCCTCCGCTACACTGGGGAAAATCGGCATGTCGCCGCCTCAGGCTCGCGCTGGTGTGATGCGGTTAATGGCCCTTTGGGTAGATCGACTGACCGCCCGTAACAAGCCACTCTTGCGTGCGGACCGAATTTTCATGGCCATCAGAATTGCGAGAGGGTACAGTACCATCTCTTTTGAGGCGGCGTGTGTGCTGGCTGGCCAAAATTCTGGTGGCAGTGTATCGCGAAGTCGCATGAGCGTGGTTATGACGTCGGAGGAGCTCGTCAGGTTGAGAAGACACTTCCAGACAATCCTCCTCCAAGAATGGAAAGAAATTTGGCGGTCGCCCGAACGATTAAAGCCAATCGCCCCTCTATAGAGGCTGGAGAAGCGGCGCGGCGCGAGGCTCTCACATTCCGCCTCATGCAGGTGCTCTTGGAATGAATTTCTCTACCACTCATACACTTCATTAGAGGAATTTTTTAGGTTAAATTTATCCATATATTTTTGGTATTTTTCGCCTAAGTAACCTAGTTACAGAAGGAAATAAAATGGAAATTTTCATAATGAAAAAAAAAACTTCAATACATTAACGTCAATCAATGGACATCAATATTTTTAATCCAATTCACGATCCTTGACCTCCTGTCCGGCATATTTCGTCTGCTAATCGATAATTTTAGAAGAAATGTGTCGTGTGATAACATTTTACTTTAGTACTGAGTATTATTAGTAAACAAATATACATTTTTTTTTAATATTCATAAGAGATTACATTTTGATAGTGTTATAAATACACGTTGTTGTAAATCGTAATATTTTAACGTGAAATTTCCCACCATTTCATTTTTCGTGCTCAATATTTTATACCCCTATTTATGCAAGGTGAAGCATTTCCATAATATTTACGAACAAAACCTTTGGAGCAGGTTTCAATCAATTTGGAACGATGTTGTAGGTATTCTTGTAAAGAAACCATAAGAAAACTTTTTTTTTTCATTACAAAATTATTCCGTTGATTCGTTTCGTTATAATTATAAAAGTTCTTATAACATTTCTGGATATTTAATTGGTAATGAGATATCACATTAATCCTTCTGCTATTATTAACGTTTACATCATTACATAACACTCTTATACGAGTAATATGATGTCGTTGCTGTCAGTACAAATATTGTATTATATCTACTACATTAACGTTATACATTATCATATACCGTTTAGGCTTCTATATTTCTGGCCACGCAAATGTGCGCTGAAATCTTCGCAATCTCGCTTATTTTTCAAAGCTCACTTTCATTGAAAACATGCTTCCAAAGGAACCAGCGCTTCTTCGGATCAGTGACGTGAAAAATTATGAAAAGATGAAATTAATAGACGAAACCGTTCACTTTGTTTACTCGGTTTAAATAATAAGAACAGACTACCAAACAAAGACTTGAATTAAGATAATGCAGATACGGCTTTTTTATGAAAAAGTGTGACAGACACTGATAGTTCAGTTGATGAAAACTCCCGTTTTTGAAAAGAGAAAATTAGCAAATAAATCAAAACTTTCTTTATTGTTTAAAATCTATGATGTTGTGAACCAACATAATTATGCTCTTTTCTATCAATTTAATACTTTTAAATTACAAACTGTTTTATCAGGCATTTCAATAATATTACAAATTCTTTTATACCAATTTTAGAGTTGACCGTCGTTACATAAAGAATAATTTACAAAAGGGTTGATTATCGCTTGAAATTATCCCTTTATTATTACAGAAACATAATATCCATTAATGTTTAAAAAAATAATAATTTATGAGCAATTGTGTTTAGTTAATGTAAAGTTTTTTTTGAAAATAATATGGTTTTTTTTTTCTTTCAAATTTCATAAAATATTTATTTTTAGAATATCTTATTATCGTGAGTTAATATTTGAAATCTTGAATTACATTGGCTCTGAACCGATTCATTGTTGTGTGTATAATGGAGCTTCGGTTACATACGTTATAAGTGTACATACAGAGTTGGCTTGTTGCCGGCTGGCAACAGACGCCGCATTTCAGGACTAAATCTAAACCCCTATGTCCTATTATGTAATGAGAACATAACATATAAGGGTGGAAAAATAAGTCGGGCCCTGGAGGGAAACTACCTTAAATCCTTAAGTTGGCTCATTTTACATAAAGGAGCTTTATTTTTAAAAAAGCTCCTTTATTTTTAAAAAGAAACAAAACTGCATTCAAAGATTTTCTAAAACTCGCTTGGCTAGCCCGGGACTCGAACCAACTAAAATTAAAAAAACAAACACTCGCTATTAACAAATTTTATTATACAAATCGATAGGATTATTATTCAGGATAAAATTTCTTTAACAAATATTTGGTCTTAAAAATGATCGTAAAATCATTAGTATAATTAGTATAATAAAATAGCGAGTGTTTGTTTTTTTAATTTTAGTTAGTTCGAGTCCCGGGCGAGCCAAGCGAGTTTTAGAAAATCTTTGAATGCAGTTTTGTTTCTTTTTAAAAATAAAGGAATGTTTCCTTTATGTAAAATGAGCCAACTTAAGGATTTAAGGTAGTTTCCCTCCAGGGCCCGACTTATTTTTCCACCCTGTATACATTACATTCAAACGCTTTCATAAGCAAAACAAATAAAGTACTTAACTTACTTGAAACAACAATTTACAATTGTTACTCAAAACAATTAAAGTAAGTAAGTACTTAAATTAAATTAATTTTAATGTTTTACATATATAAATAAAATTAATGTTTTTATGGCTGTAATTACGAAGAAATACCGAAATATGAAAAATAGGATAATTCGAAACGCGCTTTTCGAATGGCAGACATCACAGCCTGTTCGCCTGACCTTTTTTTCTTTGATAGGTTCGCGCAGTCTTCTTATTTTATCAATGTAGTAAGAGTCTGTAATAGTGGCTTCCTTTTCCAGGTAATCCACTGTAACTATTCCTTTAGAATTCCAAAAAAAACGAACACATCCTTTGCGAGAGGACCTTGAGACTATTAATTTATCGTTGTCGGTGAAGACGGTCTGTTTCCAAGTCATCAGTTTTTATCTGCAACATAGCATAAGTTAGTATGTTAAAATGTAAGTGATAATGTTATTTTAAAATAAATAAATAGAAAGAAAGAAATACATTTCACTTAATGCACACAAGGAAATTTCAATAGAAACAATTTTAATGCTCACGGTACAAATTTACAAAACAATAGAAATATTTTCAATAAATAGTATTCTACATAGGTATTCTACAGATTTATTTTTACCTTCTACTTATACA
Source organism: Synanthedon andrenaeformis (assembly GCA_936446665.2). Taxonomy (NCBI): domain Eukaryota; kingdom Metazoa; phylum Arthropoda; class Insecta; order Lepidoptera; family Sesiidae; genus Synanthedon; species Synanthedon andrenaeformis. The sequence goes on along the minus strand of OW387781.2, from coordinate 433,050 downwards.
GTTTATGACTCATCAATACTAATAATAAATCTGTAAGGGTCGGTCATGGAGTAAGTTACTTTGTTTTCAGAGATATCGTGTTTATAGGCTCTATACATGATACTGAAATTAAATTAACGATTTTTAGAACTTTTTTCTGTATGTATGTATGTTCCTCCATAACTCTGAAACGAATTAACTGATTTTCATGAAACTTGGTAGATGAACATTTGGACGTACGGGACACAGGATACTTTTTTCTTTTTCAACACGGACAAATTTGTTTTTATTATATGTAGTTCCACAAAAATCTAACAGATGGCGGTGTACGGCGCATGGGTACAGTAATTACTCATATATTTTCTTTTTTCAACGCGGGCGAAGTCGCGGGCACCAGTTAGTACTTAAATAATATTCCCATTATTATGAACATTATCTATTACAGTCATATTAGCTAAATAAATATGTCACCATTTCTAGAATATAATTGCCGAACAACCGCAGGCTGTTTGCAAAGCGCCATTTTAATTATGTTGCTGCTGCGTGATTCTGTTCGTATTCGCTCGCTGTTAATCAAGGTCGCAGCTTTTGTTAATGAGTGTACTCCAGTATTATACGAGATGTTAAATTATGTAGACGAGTGTATGACAATGTGGAGCCAGCAACGCATCAATTGTAATTAAACTGGTTAATTGTTTTTGAATTTTTAATCGCTTCCTGTGTTAACTCATTGTGATTCGTACAATGGGGAAATTGTGCATAACGTATAAAATACATATACGTTACATAATAATAGTGATATTAATCTAAGCAGTGATGGCAGACTCAGTTTCACATGTAGGTATGTCACTGGTTTATTTAAAGCATACCTTAACGAAATCAATACTAATAATAAATCTGTAAGTGTAGGTATTGTATGTATGTATGTATGTATTTATGTTCCTACATAACTCTGAAACGAATTAAGGCTTATCCTTCCAAAAAATTAAATTTTTGCAACATTTTGTAACAGTATTATTCATTATATATACGCCTTTTCTTCAGCGAAAAAAATATATGTTTATCTACAAGATATGAGGAATGATTTGTTGGGATTAAAAATTTTATTTTATTGAAATTGATTCAGGAAAAAAATTCTAAACTCACCCCTTTTATTTTCAGTTATAACAATCTCACTTCTACAATATTTATCAAAAGATTATGAAATTTTGTACACTTATGAAGATAACAATGTAGCATGATTTGTTGAAAGCGCTTTTTGAAAATTCGTAAAATTGAATTTTATATAATGTTTTTATCAAAAATATTTCCCCACTTACTCAGCGCTAGCCCGTTCTCGTCCATAAAATCAGTGCGGGGCGAGTCGTGATGCTAGACGGACCTGTGCCGCGTTGCGCTTCATCAAATTATTAATTTTTACGTAATAAACAAAGAATAAACATTTTAGTGGCAGAACAGACAGTGCATGATGTTGTATATAATACTTTAATAGGTTTTCTTTTTTGTCTTTTTAATTAAATCTTTAAAAAACTAAATATAAATTATGTTGTAATATAATATTCAATTTATTAATAATCTGAAATATTCAATTTGAATATTCAATTAATAATTCATCTGTATATATACTTGTTATCTAAATTTAATAAAGATAGGAAGTAAGCAAAGGAGGCATAAGCGTAATATATCAAAAATAAACCAAACGAGGAAGGAAAGTATTCATGAATTTTAATTAATTAATTAATTAATAAAATTAATTAATACATATAAATTAATAAGCCTAATAAATAAATAATAAATAAAGCCACTATAAAGCCGGATTCCCACTCACGTATCTAGTGACTCATCGAATTGTTCTCCTAGAAGGAGCGGTCGGGGGTTTCCCCGTTATAGATGGTCGTATAGGTAATTCCCCGGTGACCTCCAGAAAAATCCCATATCCTCGGTACACCGACCTGGTAAAAAGTTGGTTAGTGGTCCTCGGAAACTATGAGGGATAGAAGGGTGGCGTTTGCGGAATGTCATAGAGGGTGATCGGTAGTCACCAAGGAAAGTGTCATCCGGTCTACCGGGGCACCAAAAAAAAGCCCCCTCCTTGGACCCCCCCCGACCATAACTCGGAAACGGCGCGTCACAGCCGGGTCGTGTTTGGGTTCATCGGGGACGTCTCGACGAGATAAAAAATTTGACGCCCCCCTCGGACCCCCCCGGCCGAAACTCGGAAACGGCGCGTCACAGCCGGGTCGTGTTTGGGCTCATCGGGGACGTCTCGACGAGATTTGACGAGATCAAAAAAATTTGACGTAACCATGTTCAACGATTACAAATAGACCCTCCATGTTAGGTATCATTTGAAAGGATGAGGGTAATCTATCAACACCATCCTCCCAGCCCCCCTCCGCTCCCCCCTTACTCCCCCCTCCTTTAAAATTACACAATTAATAATAATAAGACCCAAAACCAAACCAAAACAATTAGACATGGCAAAAGACAAGACAAAACGAAAACAAAATGAAAACGTGAATAAATTTTCTACAAGCATTTGTTTTTTTTTTTTTTTAATTCTATTGACATGAATTTTAAAAATTATAAAAAAGGGCTTTTGATAGCTTTTAGAAAAATCAAGCGCTGAATCAAAAATATGGAGAAAATAATAAATGTTAAGTGTGCCTTTTACAGTTCAATATACCCTAAAAAGCCCCACAGAGTTTCCATTTAATCCACTCAGCCGCTTTTTTGTCCCACTCGATAGATTTTTTGAAAAAATTGAAGAAGCAAGATTCTTGCTCTAAAAAGTTCGTAATCTTTATCAAAATGAAAAAAAAAAACACTTTTTGTCTCAATTTATTGTCACTTCACTCACTTGGTGAATTTGAAAAAAAATATCAAAATTAAAAAAAAAAATATTACCGCCGGCATTAGCGTTACCCAAACAAAACGTACCACGCGAAGTTTGCACGGTTGGTGCAAAAACTCAATTGTTTTTACTGAAAATTAAAAAATTTGTTAGTTTTGATAAAAACTTTTGTTTGGCTCTTTTACCATATATTTTATATTCGTATAAAGAAATATACATACATCTATACATATAAATAAAATTGGAGTGTCTGTTTGTAATATTGAAATAACCGTTTTTTACTACATGCATATGAATATATATACGTACATACACCATACATGAGTACATATACCAAAATAAACCAACCACATAACCAAACCAAATTTTTGTCTGTCTGGGTGTCTGTTTGTTCCGGCTAATCTCTGAAATGGCTGAACCGATTTTGACGGGACTTTTATTGGCAGGTAGCTGATTTAATAAGGAGTAACTTAGGCTACGTTTATTTTAGAAAAAAATCCAAAATAATTTTTTTTACAATTATTGTGTGTCTATCTGTTTATTTGTTCCGGCTAATCTCTGAAATGGCTGGACCGATTTTGACGGGACTTTTATTGGCAGGTAGCTATGTAATAAGGAGTAACTTAGGCTACGTTTATTTTAGAAAAAATACACCCCGGGCCAAGCCGGGAGCGCGCCGCTATACACTCTAAAAACAAAACCGTCGTTGTGGCGCAGACGGGTAAAAATTTTTACTAGGTAACATAATTTACTACCTAAATAACAAAACACGCTTCATTGTTACTGAATTATCCCTCTACATTGTAAATAATTATAAATTTGTAGTATGTATTTGCAGTAAAGTAGGCTCAGTCGACTATGTCGTGCCTTTGTCGTCTAGTCTCCATACTACTCTTTGCCATCTCTGTGCGGTCGATCTCTTGTAGAGGGTGGCGCGGGGAAATCAGCCTAATAATTCAAGGCCAAATCGGCGTTATACACCTTAACTGATTTTTATTAAACTTGGTAGATAAACATTTGGACGTACGGGACACGGGATAGGCTACTTAATATTTTTCAACGCGGACGAAGTCGTGGGCACCAGCTAGTATACAATAAAATTAGCTCATTTATTTATTTTTCGATTACTGATCATTTACCAATGATGAATAACATAACGAGACTAAAAATGTAATCCAATTAAATTTTATCAAGTATCGATTTATACCTTAAATAATGTTTCTGGTAAAACGTGTTTCAACTTCTAGAACAGTTACAGACGTAGAAAAAAGCAAAAAATAAAAAAAATCTAGAAAATATATTCGGTCTTCTTCCGTGAGAAGTTGTTCTTAATCAACTGTATTCCCCAAGACAAATATATTCCTGGACAAATGTGCATATTTACACTTTTGACGATTACTCACATTGGCTTAACAAATAGAAGTCTAGAAGGTTCGTTAGGCTGAGCAACATTGTTGCCAATTGCTGCAAGGACTCACCACCATAATATAATGATAATGGCTACGTCCTGACAGGTACTAATAATTAAATTGGAAATATATAAAAAAAATGAAAATATTCACAATAAAAAAATCAATTATAAATATTGCTGGCAATTCAAAAGAGAGTAAAATATTCTCTACTCTAACAAATGGATTATTTTAAAAAATAAAATAAATACATACATCTTTACATTTGAGTTATTAACAGCGTTAACGTTATTCTGCACGTACATGTATTGCAATTTATAGTCTTCATCGAGTGGATGGATAAATTAAAATGTCAGTGAGGATACTCTCCAATCAATTATGAATCTTTTCTTTATGCGATAAAACTCAAAATCGGTTAGCGACCAACACTACAAGCCGTAGCAATCATCTGACCAAAATGTTCTCTTCACACACGTTATTTATTTAAATTTATATCCCCGAAATGACATTCGCTTAATCGCTGATACGGTTTTTGGTATATAAATTTCATTTGTACACTTTGTGACATTGAATTCCAGAAGTCTTTAATAACCATAAAACTGATGATAAATTAAATAATTAGTATGCATGATAGCAATAAACGAATGGGTACAGAAATAGTCATGTCAAACATATCTTTGCTTTACTATACACCACCGATATTAAGAATAACCAAGATCAGAAATAACCAAGAGTTGCCAGTGATGACATAATATGGCGCTGAAACGTGGCTTCTATTATGGGCCTCGTAAGAAAGTCCAACGTCGCTCGTCGAGCTATGGAGAGGAGATTTGCAGAAATACAAAATTTACTGAAATAAGCCAGCCGATAGATCAGCAAGTGGTAGTGGGCAGAACACATAGTACGGAGAGCAGACAGCCGGTGGGGCCGGAAGGTTTACGAGTGGGGGCAACGGACCGGCAAACGCAGCGCAGGACGTCCGTCCACCCACCAAGAGGACAGACGATCTGATAACAGGTCGACGGTGGATCCAGGCTGTATCTGACCTGTCCTTTTGGAAAATTATGGGGTGGCCTATGTCCAAAAGTGGTTCTCCTACGAATGAGAGGACGATAATGATTTTCTGTAAGGTTATGACGTATTTTTTTTTTGTTTGTAATTTGTCATGAATCTACTAGCGAAAAAATGAATGAGGAGTTTGAAATAGCTCCCATAAAACAGAGAAACAAAGTGTTCGAGCAAAGTTGAGGCGAACAAAGCGCGCTCAACATTCTTCGCACAGGGGGCGTTGTAATTGTTTGTTTCTGGCAATAAACGGTCGCAGTTAAAACATTAATTCGCGGGTTTACACAAACATCTCGTAAAGTAAGCGCGGTGAATTATATTGGGGCAGGTAAATCGCGTTAACGAGTTAGCCGGGCTCCGAGCCCGATAAATAACCGCTGATAAAGCGGAATGTCGCCGCTTCTTACTAAATAAATCGCCGGAAAATTGGACGTATCTCAGTTATTTAAATCGGTGGCGGAATATGGCGCCGGGACCCAATTGTCATAAGAAGCATTTGCACCATTGGACATGCAGTTTGCCACTCTTGCCTGAACTCTCCTGGACTAATAATATTCCTCACTTAGACATGTCATTTTATCTATATCTATATATGTCTATTCTATTATTATACATAATATTATTATAATATATTACTAGCTGTACGCGATGGCACAAAACGAAAGGAGTGTTTTCTCCTTTGATAGGTTTTGGGATATAAAAAATGCTGGCTTAAACGCTGGAAGAACATTATTTAACAGATTATATCCAATTATATCGGACAGTCTAGTTGACACACTCAAATGAGAGATTACTTTAAATGACAGCCTCAAATGAAGATGCCACAAATCACAGACCCACTTATATTTGTTAAAATAAAATGTTAAGAAAAATCTTTAAAAAAGTCCAATAAAAGCCTTCTTATTCTTTATTTATTTTTAACTAAATTATATCAGAAAACAAATGAGAAAGACTTCAATGTTCTATCTCTTTCACAATGTTTCGGCATTTTGGAGATGAGTCAAGTTGACCATGTCAGTTGTATATATTGTTAGAGAGAGACATATTATTATGCATTTCGTTCCCATGCTATACAAACTACGCATCTACGATATCGCTTTTATATGGCTTCTATATATATTATTATAAAGAGGTAAAATTTGTATGTAGGAGTTGATCTTCGAAACTGCTTACCCAATTTCAATCAGAATAGAATTTAAGGATGGAAATAGGCCACCAGCTATCTAAAAACAAAGATCCGCCGCTTGACAGAAGTATAATGTCAGGCGTCAATGTATGCAGGCGTTATAATGCTTTACATATTTTATCAGGCGTTTAAATATCTTTTATTGTTTCAATCCAGACGAAGTGGCGGGCACCAGCAAGTATTATTATATTATACAAACCCAATTTTAAATATTTCGTAGGAATTATTAGTATAAGTATTTATCCTAAGTTATCATAAGTTCTTAAGATAAAGGTAGTCCCGAGTTAATTGCCATAAACTAAATTAAAGTGATAAAATCTCTGATGAAGACCGCTTTGATTTATGGCTCTATGCTCCGAATATTCTAAACACAGCGACGTACCTTAAAAAAAAGCAAGCTTTTGCGAATCTGTGTAATCTAAGGCCTATGTATAGATTTTTTAATGCTAAGGGTGAAAGACAGGCTGACGGTTCACTTGATGGGAGGTGGCTACCGTCGCCAACAACACAAGCCATAGATGCTGCAAGCGCTGCCGACTACAGTAAGATTAACGAAATGGGTACTGATTATAATAAGTTTTTAATTTTAAGAAAATTCTCTGATTCTCACATAATTTTCGGCTATGAACTTGCAATACCATTTTGGTATCTTTGTTTTAAAGAAAGTAAATTATGTTTGTACTAACTACTTACCTTTAACTTATTACAGAAAAAAAAACCGGAAACGAAAGTTATAAAAAAAGTAGGAATTTGTAAAATATTAACTTAAATTCCCATTTCAGATAAGATTCAGACTTCATTTAATTTAAGTTGTCACATATAAAGTTTGCATTTATTTGTCGCATTTATCGACCAAAATAATTTTGCCTTGCCAATAAATGCTAACAGTACTACATTGAAAAGTACTCAATGTATCGATACTTAATCGATAACCGTCAAGTGGCTGCCATTTAAGCACTGAAAGCCTTTTCTCACCATCCATTTGGTTTTCTATGTTTAGACCATCCATTTAAACATTCCCGGTGAGATTGTCTGTAGACGTAGCGACAATTAGCATCGCACAAAGCCTGAGCAGTCACAGCCGCCGTGTCTGTTCCCTGACACACGTCCATTAGACAAAGGGACTGACTGTTTCGCAACTCGTACAGAAATGTTGAAGGCGCTTTTCAGTTTACAAAGTGAGCTAAAACGTTGAGATAACGCGAAGGACAAAGACCTATTATGCTTCTAAACAATAAGACCGGCTCTAAGTCCAAATGGATTTCTTTCAACTTTACAACTTTGCTAATTGTCGTCCCTTTGTTCGTCCCACGTTAATGTAATTTAAGATGTTTTTCTCGAGTCGTTAAGAGTCTCGCTTATGAGTTTAGCTATTCCTGTAAACACCCATTTACGGACTATGACAACACTATAACACTGTGCCACTATAACTATAGCAGAATAAAACTTTTAATGAATATCATTGGCTTAATTGGGTCAGAGTATAACTTATACGCTTCTTTAAAAATAATAAGTATACCTACTGTTGACAAAAAAGGGATTGAGTAATATTGTAAGCCTTTTCCCACATTACATTATTTTATATTAACGTCCCGCAATTTTTTCTAGAAATTATATACGAAACCTTACTCGTTTTACGATCATTCTATTAGTGAAAACTGCGTGAAAATCTGTTCAGTAGTTTCTGAAATCATTGCAAACATACATACAGATAGTGAATAAACGATACCAGAGCCCACTTTAGTCAGCCAGGGCACTTGCAGTATTTTTGGCGTTGCTTGTGTTATAGGCAACGGTAGCCACATACCATCAAGGGGACCTTCACCCTGTCTGCCAACCTTAACATAAAAAAAACATTAACCTAGGACTTCGTAGTCTAATGACAAATTTTATTACAAGCGAACACACGTGATTGTGTAAAACAAATTCAAAATTTATAATATTACATACTACATAATAGACTTTTTGCAAGGTGTTAATGTGTTTCCCGCAAGAGAAGAATTAATTTTATATAGTGTTTGTTTAAAATTTGTTTAAATAATATTAAGTATTAGGTAGTTATTTTATTTAATTTTTAGTTTTATATGTATTTACATATTATACAAAATAAAAGTGTTTTGCATAGCTTACCCATAAAACTATGCAGCATAATTCTTCACCCATAAAACTTCAATCTGTTAGCTGCAGCGTCGTTACATTACAGTAATTTTCCCGTCTCATGTAATAAATGGTCATAATAACAATAACTAGTTACATAAACAAGAGGGTTTGTTCCGAAATTATGAACTCGCATACAACTCCGGTATTGTACACCGGGGCCGTAACAAAAGTCGGCTCTTATTAAGCTAACAAACTTGCAGACGAACTAATTGTTTATTACGCAATTTTGAGTTAATGGCAGGAGCCGCTCCTTGAGTATACACCAAACTACTCAAACTAAGTAGTATTACTCTTAGTTTGTAATTACTTTCTTTAGGCATTAATAATGTCGGGTTTCATAGGTTAATTTATTTGATTAAATTCTAATATTCATCGCTCCCGGATGATGACATGGACGAATGAAAATATTTCACAGCAGTGGTTACTGCCGCCAGACGGGCTGCTGAAATGCAGTGCGCCCTGCCATTACTTAAACTTAACTTGCTCTCTTTCAGAAAGATGAGATACAGAAAGATTTTACAAAACAAATTGAATCAGTTTAATGTTTTAGTGTTAAATCAAAACAAATTTATCTCCTCAATATCCTGAAATAAGTTTTCTCTTCGTAATTAATTGGGATTCCCTTGAGAAGCAAATTCACGGGAGATCCAATAACCGATTTGATATATCCGTTCTCTAACAAGTTAAGCGTCAATTGAATTAAGAGAAGGATGAGAAATGACGTCACATCATAAATAATAAACGGCAGTTTATAAAGTGACATAGGTAGTCATATATCATTCAAGATTGCGGTGACAGCGCGGGGTTGTAAACACTAAATTGACAGTCTAAAACTAATATAACTTACGAGTACGAGTAAGTGAACACGCGACGAACGACGGGTCATGTCGTAGCACCATTAGAGATCGCAACAAGTAGCTAAGAATAAAAACATAATTATAGTATACATTGTAGTATATACATATAAACTTTTACAAGGATATGTACCTAACTCATTGTAGTACAACATACTTAAAATATTAATATACTTATGTACTTACTTATTTTATGGGGCCTGGAAGTAGGAACTACGAATTTACCTTGTATTCAATATCCGAGTTTAAATTGTGTCACTCTTTTTTTTTCAATCTGGCAGCTGTAACCACCCATATTTTTTCTTCTATAATGCCAGAACTATTTAGATTATATTTAGAACTAGCCGGTGCCCACGACTTCGTCCGCGTTGAAAAATATTAAGTAGCCTATCCTGTGTCCCGTACGTCAAAATGTTTATCTACCAAGTTTCATGAAAATCAGTTAATTCGTTTCAGAGTTTTGGAGGAACATACATACATACATACAGAAAAAAATTCTAAAAATCGTCAATTTAGTTTCAGTATCATGTATAGAGCCTATAAACACGATATCTCTGAAAACAAAGTAACTTACTCCATGACCGACCCTTACAGATTTATTGTTAGTATTGATGATGATTAACCGATATTTGAGATCATAAACTACTGTTTGAGTAAATGTACGGTGATAATAATTTATAAACAGCGCTGGGTGTTGCCGAGAGTGGCGTCGCGAAGGCAATCTGTCACAGATGTCAACGCGTCTGTCAAATATATTGTATTTGTAATGTATGTGCGGAATTCAGATTGGTCAAATGAGCTGCCAGCTCGACTTCAGGACGATTGTCGTCTATAAGTGACACATCTACTTTCTATATTTATTTCTTTGTTGAATTATTTCAAATATAATATTTAGTTAATTTTTGTAAATTTTTATAGTTTACTAGTGGCCCGCTCCCGGCTTCGCACGGGTGCAATTTTTTACTCAATCCAGCTGATAAAATTACCTTACAACGCCATCTGTTAGAATCTTTTGGAGCTCACAGATAAATAATAGCTGGATTGAGTAGGTATCAACAGATGGCGCTATGTTAATAAAATTATATAATTTGCAAAAAAAATAATAAACAAAATGAGATATAAACTATCCTGTCTTTTAAGTTGGACCAATTACATATAGTTACGAAATTTTATCAAAATCGGTTCAGTAGTTTGGGAGTTCATCGCGGACAAACATGTGACACGTAATTTATATATATATATATATAAGGATAATGTCATCACAAACCGACTAAAAACATTTTATCCTGTAAAATTTGAAGGCAGGACAAAGCTAGTTTTATACGAAAAGTGTTATGAACTGAACTCACAGCGCTTATCGTGAGCGATATTGTGTTTCGTATATGGTAAAATAGAACCGAATACTGCTGTTAGTATAGTAGTCAGGCAAATTTATTAACAAATCGAAACTCGAGGCCCTCAGGGGTATTTTTGATATAAGTTTCTACAAGACATGTAATATCGATGGGTGAAATAAAATTTCGATTCAAATATGGAAAAGTTAGAAAAAAAGTTAAAGATACATTACATTAAAAAAACTATGTATAAATAAAAATACAAAATAATAAAGACAATTTTTTTAACGCTGAAAGAAAATCAAAACTAATACTTATATAGCTTAAAGTCGTATGTACAACTTAAAATTCAACAGTTAACAATTAAGAACAAATGTTGGAAGCGATAATTTCGTTTGGTCCGGAGTTCCGCCCGCTCCGGCGATGACGGGGTGCAAACGGCAAAATCACATTAGTCCTACAATCTCAACCATTTATCTCTTTTTATAGACCTATAAATTAGATTAACGACTTGACATTTTAAAACTTATTTACTTAATTACTTACATATTATAGAGACAACGGCATTAACATTACCACTGTACAAGAAATATGTCAATTATAAATATTTCATGGTATTGCTTGAAAGATTGTTTTTAAATTATTGTAAATTATAAACTCTTGTCGTTTTATTTAATAAATTCTTAGAATAAGGGACGATTGAAGGACGTTACGAAATGGTTTTCTATTCACCCTTACAATACAATGTCCTCTTCAATTCGAGTGTCACGAAGATATAGCCTTCACAATGGCCGTCTAGACCTCTTAAGAAATATCTGCGCACCCAGTTCTATAATTTTTAATAAATATTCCTACAGAACTTTTGCAAGATTTTATTGAAATCTGTTTTTATTTTAATAGGCGCGGCAAATGTCATGGCCAAATACAACACTTTGAGGTCCACTGGATATCTTAATTATTCAAATAAGATTATGAATAGTAAATGGCGATGGAATGAATATCTATATATTAATTTACGATAGGTACACAAAATTGTGTTTACGCTTAAGCACACTGTAATTAATCTATAGATGGATAAACTTCTCTTTAAATCTATTTTTTTAATATAAATGACGGCAGACAGGCTGGCGGTCCACTTGATAGTAGATGGCTCCGTCGCTTATTCATATAATGAACGGTATATATATGTGCTGGATGTGTGTTTTCGATTTTAGGATAAGGCATTAGGACGGGACCGGGATATGAGCTTTGGCATCCTTTCCCACCCACCAAAACGGAATAGCACACGTGATGTTATTTCAGGTTGGTCTTCCGTAAGACTAGAAATTAATAAAGGACAAAATGAAAATCAGTTAGCGGAATTTCAAAACTTTCAAAATGCAAAATTGAAAATTTATAAAATTTTAGAAAATTTTCAGACGAAAGGGAACTTATTTTTAAGAGTCACATTCCGACAAAGCTTAACAGCTTTTCTATACAAATATCTGAGGTATTTCTCAACACACGATCTCGACTTTTTCGCTTCCAACGTGTGTCATCCTGTCGCTCGACATTTGACTGTCCTCATTTTGAGTTCACCGTGAAAAGAGCTCGCGATGTCGCGGTATGTTTGAACTCAATAGAGGAAAATTGATATATCATACTTTTATGCTAGTAGCGACGGTAATAATAAAAACTGTAGTGCCCTACTCAACACCTTGAGAAGTCATAAATGCTATCAAAAAATGATTTTATATTTTTCCGTCCCATTGTTCGACATTATTTGGATGTCACTAACTTGTAAGGCAAGTTAGGCTACTTCAGCTTCAAAGAAATTGATGTGCTGAACATTATGTCCCATAATCTGGGGCGCCATATTACTAGCTAGTTTCTTTTGACTTCAGTGTGAATAATAAATTATCAGATCCAAACGACCCATTGCTCACAAAACAACGGCTAGAACTCCTCAGAAGAGATGTCTCTTTTCTTTGTGTGTTTTGCCTGCCCTCTGTAAAAATGTGAGTTCAAATTGCCTATATATAATACTAGCTGTTGCGCACTACTTCGTCCGTGTAACTTCATAAAATATAGCCTATGTTACTTGCTGATAGTGTATCTTTCAATAGGTGAAATAATTTTTAAAATCGGTCTAGTAGTTTTTGAGTTTAGTCATTATAAACAAAAACACAATTTTTTTCTCTTTATAATATTGTTATAGATTTACTGGAAGATCACTCTTGCTATTATGGCTCAAAACCACGAAGGTGGCGAATTCGGTTTGGAAGCTCCTAAAATAAAATATAGGAATGAATAACAGTAAATAAGAATTCAATACTATCGAGATCAATTAGATGTATCTATACCTAAAATTTATGATTTGAAAAATAAGTAATTTTAAATAATTTAACAAGAAATATGTGTAAAAAGTCAGTTCGGGAACGCGTCCAAAACAAAAACTTCAAACTTCAACTTACGTTAACAAATAGTAAAATCATACTTTATATATTCTCAATGTTCATTAGAGTTTGTTTGTTTCCTAAACAATTATTATTCTAAGCCAAAATATAGAAAATAAAATAATTTTAAACACGGCATTTGTCAAAAGTTTGTCCGATAAATCAAACGTCATATCCGTGAACGAAGCATTAGGTAGTGAAAACTTTTATTCTTGAACGCGACTTGCGGCGCTAGTGTGCTTTAGTGGCGAGCAAGAGTGTTGTGATGCGGGCGTCATTTGTTTTGTGCGTAAATTAATAACAATTTAAGTGGTAAGTACTGTTATGTTCATATATTTTTTACCGTACCTTAATTATACGTCATCACGGGAATGGGTGGAATAGTAAATTATATTAAAATAACAATTAGTTAATAAGTATTCTGTAAAACTATCATTGTTTACTTCACAATAACCTAGAAATAATATGTCTAAGATGGCGACCATCGGAATTGTAGGCGAGAAATTTCAAAAACGTCATTTCGGGAACAGTCATTAAGGGAACGTTCCCGGACATAATGACGCGTTCCCGGTTTAACGTAGTGGTTTCTGACATGACGTTATTGGTGAATTAATATTTAATAAATATTTTGTTGAAATTCAAAGATCTTTTGTTTTCAGTAAAAATGGAACCAAACGAAAATGAGAAAAAGAAGAAAACTAAAAAAATACTTTAAAAAATAACTGCAAAGATATTTCAGCTAGACCCAAAAGATGTGTCTTATGTGACATTTGAACAAATTATAGAGATAACACCTACACCGTCACTGAAAGTTGAAAAGAATCGCGAGTATTGCCATTTTAAGTCTAATGTTGATATATTTGAGAAATGTTTATTTTATTTTCTTGGGGCTATTTTTATTATTGTAAAAAAAAAAGGAAAATTTGTTTATTTTTATTTTATGCGGTTGCATTACCTATATTCTTTATTTTATTGCGTTAGTTCAAAGTGCAATACTTAATTTGATTATTTTTCATGAGACTACAATTAGAGACTGATTAAAATTAAAGACGCTAGGCATAGTTTAAACTAGTTCAAAGTTGATTTTGTAAAAATTTTTGTTTGTAAAAGTAAGTAAAGTATTAAGAAGAATTTTGTTACCAGTTTTGTTTGTATAATTTTCGAATTCCATTTTATTTGATTATAATATTATAACAAATAATATTTATAAACAAGATTAAAGAAATTACAAAAGTTAATTTTCTCATTTATTACTCAAAAATACCTTTACCTGTAAGAAAATCCCAACTGCATCATTCAGTGAACACCTTAGTCATTCCGGGAACTCGACTTTTATTAGCCTTTATAATACTAATTTCAAATATTATTGAACATGTAAATATGCACATACAAACATAATAAAGTTATTATTATAGTAATATCTAATTTTACTTTTTAAGTCATCTATATTTTGTTATATTTTGAATTTGGTGCTTGAAATTTAAAACTTAGCTACTTTTTAATTTTCAATTTGATGATTTTTATAAATATCCATGTCTATTCACCAAATTTCCATTAGCATTTAAAAAAATATAGTAGAATGCTATTAAAAATAATAATATTTTATTGTTTTCTATAAACATTATATTTAAAAATAAATATTTAGTTACGTTCCCGAAATGACGATTTTTGCTGTCGAGTTACCTTAAAATCGCTGTAATTTGAAAAATTGTGAAATCTGTGCGCGCCCCTTTTAAATATATTAAGTTTAATAACAAACCAATCATTTATACTTCTTTATTTGGCTATTGCTTTTAACATTTTATGCTCAAATTGCAAACGTGAAATTCGCCACCTTCGTGGTTTTGAGCCTTATTTGCTTACTTAATAGACATTAAGTATTTTTTATTTCATTGTCCAAGATTTTCTGATTTGCAAGTAATGATTATTGTGTATGTGTAGCATTTATTTTATAGCGAAATGCTGATATAGGACAGAATGCGTAGGATGTCGTTTTGAAGAGGGGAAAACTTTATTTTTGTGAAGTGATGTAGTTGTTTTCAATGTTAAATGATAAATTTATCTCGAAATGAACTCAAACCACCGTCGATGTTAGAATTGGTCGACGTTTCTCTCTGGTGAGATGAAAGGGAAGCATTAAATGGCTCCACCAATTCGCATTGTTAACCGCGTAGTTGGTCTGAGTTGTTTCAGATTCCAGGAACGGCCATTGTTCACCAAAGCGTCAGTAATTCGTTATAAATCAACATTGAATAACGATATATGTCTAAATTAATCACAGATTCATGTTTAAGAGTTTTTTTTAAAATAATGATTGATTGACGTAATTTTGACGTAACCACCACCTTACAGAAGATCACCGAGAAGTAACAGTATGTGTGTTGTTTTGAGAAGTAAAAGTATAATTAAATACTATTCGCTACATTACATCCTTGTTGATAAGATTTCTGTATATAGATTGTTCAGGTCTCATATTGCCAACATAACTCGTAGTAAAAGTAGGTCGTAACTATTGAATGATCATGTTATCTCATTACGTTAATGTAACCGATGTCGCCAATGAACCCAAAATAAATTGTTATTGAATAATTCATGATGAGTATGAACCAGATGAGGCTGTATTATTCACCAGTGAAATGGAAGATTCGTCGCAACGGAAAAAGCCGAATGAATATTCATAATTCAGGAGAAGAGCACAAAACCTATTATTGAACGACGAAGTGCGCTTTACTGCTTCGAGAGGTTCCCACTCCATAAACCTTGTAATGGAATCAGACGATTGCGGTGGAACTTAACTGTGGAGTCTTCAATTACATTTTACTTATTATTTATAATCTCACTAGTGGCCCGCTCCCGGCTTCGCACGGGTGCAATTTTTTACTCAATCCAGCTGATAAAACCTTACATCGCCATCTGTTAGAATCTTTTGGAACTCACAGATAAATAATTGCTGGATTGAATAGGTATCAACAGATGGCGCTATGTTAATAATATTATATAATTTGCAAAAAAAAAATAAACAAAATGAGATATAAACTATCCTGTCTTTTAAGTTGGACCAATTACATATAGTTATGAAATTTTATCAAAATCGGTTCAGTAGTTTGGAAGTTCATCGCGGACAAACAACGTCACACGTAATTTTTATATATATATACTAGTGGCCCGCTCCCGGCTTCGCACGGGTGCAATTTTTTACTCAATCCAGCTGATAAAACCTTACATCGCCATCTGTAAGAATCTTTTGGAACTCACAGATAAAAAAATGCTGGATTGAATAGGTATCAACAGATGGCGCTATGATAATAATATTATATAATTTGCAAAAAAATAATAAACAAAATGAGATATAAACTATCCTGTCTTTTAAGTGGACCAAATTACATATAGTTACGAAATTTTATCAAAATCGGTTCAGTAGTTTGGGAGTTCATCGCGGACAAACAACGTGACACGTAATTTATATATATATATATATAAAGGATTTTGTCATAATTTTGACTCAACTTGAGTTCGATTCGACAGCTTAGAAATACATATGACACTTGTGGTCCTATAATTATCGTACTAAAATATTTCTTTGGGGGTACTTTAATTCGACTTCTTCGATTAAGTGATATTGATGTTTCAAAGATAAAGATTAATATAAAAAATATTAATAACCTCAATAAACAGACAATTCAAATCTAAAATATTACTGAATATTGAACTAATTATATTTCGATTATGTTGTTGTAAAAAATTAAATTTATCGTATCAATTTCTTATTCCGATACTATCTTCGTATTAACTTGAATAAAACAAGTCTCACCTTGCAATATACGAGAACGTTTTCTAACTGAATTGAACTCTACCTCGTAGTAATAAAATACAAAGGAATTGAAGACAGAAGTTGTTTCTGCGTCTTCAATGAATATTGGACAACTAGAACTATTCAATACAACTGGATACGCGTAACTTATAAGCGTATAGCGATTTGCTACACACTATTAGTAGACATACTTCTCTTATGTGTATTATATATATATAAATAGTTATTGAAAGAATACCTGTTGAAGATAAAGGATTCTTCAACATTGAAACAGTTATTTATCCATTAGATAAGTTACAAGAAAGGTCATTAAAGGTCATTATATATTTGCTAAGGGCTTCAGAAAAAAATAGCCAAGATTATGACGATACTGAAAAGCAAGCGTACGTTCATTATGAAAATTATAAGAAAAATCGCTACCCTCCGATCGCTCGCATCATTTAATAAGGCACCGTGAAATAGCTACTCTTGAGAGAATGGAAACACTGACTGTTGTTATATGAATTTTTTACTTCAATTGAAAATAGTTTCATTGGTATCGTGTTGGTTTAGCTTTTGTGTCGATTGCACCAATTTATCTAAAATTCGATTGGTTTCTATAATATTACAATATAAACAAGTTGGCAAAGAAACCACTTTACAGGAAACCAGCAATGAATAGCATTTATTAAGTAGGTAAAAGATACTAAGAGATAAATAGCTGAATATTAGTAGGTTATAGGTGTTGCCGAAATTTGTATTTTAGAAAGAATCGTCACCGGATTATTTTTTATCATAAGCTAGTGCTAGTGTAATCTAAAGCTAGTGTAAGTTATATGTAAGTTACTTTTGTAAACAAAAAATCCTTAGCTTTCGAACCTTGCAATAATAGTCCAACAGTTTGTATAATTAAAGAAATTTGTTCATTTTATTTTTAAATAACTATAAATTTACTTTCATAAACAATAAATAAAACCTAAACTGCCTTTGAAAACTACTTATACAAAAAATCGTTTAATAGCTGTATTTTATATTTTGATAGTTCAATGTACAGGCATGAATATTTACTATTTAATTTTATGTATCCAAAAAAGTTAACCAAACAGGTTGTGTTATTACAAAAATATTCACGTAACAATATTAAATAAGGTAAGGCTCGTAGACAAGTGAACTAACAAATAACCTCTCTGGAAGGCTAAGCTCACAAAGTATTACAAACAAGACTAGACAAGAACTCGTTAAAGTTTTCGAGAGACATGTTACGAAATAACGACATAACGACATAACGACATAACGCACGTTCCTCTCAAAACTAATTTAAAGATTCGAGACCCTTAAGTGTGTTTTCTGTATTCCTCACGTATTTTCTGTATCGAGCACAGTGCGTGACACTGGCCAAGACATTTTCAGCACAAGTGCGACAAAATCAAAACCTACAAGATAATAAAATCTTTAATATATATGTATATTCCTAATTATTCTTACTTAACATCTACTACCAAAATTTATAAAGGAATAAATCTAATGAATAATTATACGAATTTATTACTTTAATAAACAAATCTTTTCGTTTTAATATTTGCTTATTTAAATAAAAAACGAGCTTCACAAATGACACCTACTAGACGAGCAAGCTTTCTTGTTTTCCTAAAAGTTCGAATCACATTCATAAACCCTTTAAGAAATGCTAAATCATTTGAATTCAGATCTAAACTATGAAGTCATGTTATTTAAATTTCTCAATTGCACTTATTAAATATATATTCATTTATTCTTTTCAATTTATCTTAGTCCATTGGCAGCGATACTTCGGTCATTAAATCAGCTTTGCTATAGGCTGTAACTTTGCTATTACAATGAGGTAATGCAACCAGCATGCAGCACCCGAACTAGATATGTTATAATTTTTAAAATAAATAAGCTAGATTTTATATAATTATAGATAGAGAATATTCAAGTTGAATCTGTTTATTTAATAACGTCGAAAGATATTAGGTAAAAGTTAACATTGTGTGTTGCAAACAGAGCTCGCACAAAACGAGTTGTAATTAAACTTTAATTACGATATATTGGTTAATTAAGTAGTAATTAAAACACCGGCGACAATGACGAACGCCAAGGATTATTTCTAGGGAACCCTGTCAGTAGTGAATCATGCAATATTCATTTTGCTTGTACTGAGCTGAGGTGATACTGAGCAAAATACATTTTTAATAGTAGCGATAAGTGGATCTGAAAATATATTTTTTTGAAGTTTCCATGTCGCAACAAACCGGTAGTGACAAATGTAGGGTGGGTGTACCAGTCCCAAACCACCTAAGGACAAATTTTCACTTTGGAATGCTCTGAACTGATATTATGTAGTTTTAAGGTAGAAATATATATGTAAAGTTGTTTATTGTTTACTAACGCTGCAATATTGATAAATTATTTGAATCCAGATATTTCAGTTTTTTATACATTTCACGAACAATATCAAGAACGCGACTGTGCCTAAATTTGACCAGTGTGTTCCAATAGATATTTTTCCTTCACTCCAGCTACAATTTTGTTTGGAAGGTTGGTAAAAGTCTAGGCAACCTGACAAAACAATTGTATTCTTCTTTTTCTATTTCTTAAACAATAAAATGCCTTCTATTTCTTAATTTATTTAATTGAACATGCGAGTGGTCAACCACTGGTACCTGGTTTGGGACTAGTACACCCATCCTACTAAAAAGTGGACATGTCTATACCAGGGGAGGCAATAGTAGGACAAAGTGGACCGTGCGGTGAGTTTGACACATTGACATTTGACAACTGTCAAAATGTTAATATAAATAAATAATGGCAAAGGACTCATTAGCAGTCATAAAAATGGACAACATATTCTAACAACTGACTGACTGACTGCAAAGTTTAAAATTTTTGAATATTATTAACTAGTTATGTGTCGTCCTTTCTTCCTTCAAGACAAATTTAACGCGTACAAACAAACTCACTTTTTTATTATTCCCAATTCAAATTATTCCCAATTGCCTACAGGATTTTGTGAACCAGTAAACTATTGTTATAAAAAACAGGATGACGGTCAACTTGATGATAGATGATGGCTACCACCGCCTATAACACAAGCAACGCCATGGGTGCTGCATATGTCTTGCAGATCATAATATAATTAAGGATAAGGGACTACGCCAGCATCCACCTGTTAAAAATAATATTATTAAAAAATATAGAAATTTATAATATAATTTCATAAAGTGACTTCCGATACTGTTTGTGTGCGTTATGTGAGTCAGTTGTGTGCGTAAAGAGATTTAAGCTAATAAAGCTCTGACGTTATGTTAACAGGGGGAGGGAAGGGAGAGGGGTATAACTAACTGTTAATGGCGGGTGATATCAACTTTAAATTATTATCATATAGTGCTAACGGTATACACGCATGTTGGCAAAATTTCGGAATTCTGTGTTAGTAATATTCTACATACATATTAGGTGCCGCTGCTTTGCTCTTTCTCCTCAGTCATATGACTTGTCAAAGTATAAAAGTCAAAGCTAAATCGAAGAAATAATGAATAAATGATATAAATTAACTTTAATTACAAATACATGAAGTTTACTTCTATCTTATATTATATGAATAAAATTTTACAGAACTTTTAACTCGTATATATTTTTTTGTGCTTATCTCTGAAACGGCTGAACTGATAATACGAACGAAGTCGTAGGAAATCGTTAGTGCAAAACATTATCTCACATTCTTCTTAAATAAAATTCGTATAGTTTTTGTTACTGAAATTCTTTTTATCAAACAACCTTATTTTCAGAAGTCTTAGGAGTCACCTCATTAAAAAAGTATTATTGTGAAAACGAAAAAAGAAAGGCAAAGTAGACAAATGAAAATCTTACAAACTGACTTGTAGAAGTCACAGATTTTATTTAATTGGAATAAACATATATGTTTTACTTATACAGGATGTGGCCTGTAATAAGAGCAATAAATTTAAACGATGATTCTATAGAGTATACGCAGTTACCTTAACCTAATCATAATGCTCCAAAGTGCTAATACTCAGAGATATAGCAATCCAAAGTTATAATAAATAATCAATGAATTTCATGATCGCTAAATTGTCGGTTATCAGTCGTTAGATGTCTTGGTACAGGGTACTGGGGCGAGAACGATCCTAAATGTCAATGTCAAGTACTCCGACTGGATACATTATTTTGTTAGAAAATAACAGTAAATTAGTTTTTCATTTTAATTAATTAAATCCATTTGGAATTAATTACTGATTCGTTAAAGGGTCTATATTTTAACTTATTGCTCTTATTACAGGCCACATCCTGTATAAGAAACTTTTTTATTGATAAATATATCGGCACTCAGACAGACGCGGTCTATTTAAATATCTGACCTCACCAAGGAAAACGTTGTACATACAAAGTGTAAATAAATGTAAGGTTGATCATCAGTGTTTATTTTTTTGTTGAGATTCTGTTATTTAATAATATCATTGTTTGGTTATAAAATGTCCAAAGATTATGGTGTCTAACCAATGAGTATGTAACCATGCCTTATTGTGGGGGAAAACGTTAACTAAATAACTTTATTGTATACCTCATCTTTGAAAATTAATAGTAATTATAATTTATTTAATACAACTGTAAAATCTCTCTATAAACTGAAAATAAGCTAATTTTCGTTCAGCCATAACGATTGCCAAATTTCAGCAAAACATTTAAAAAGTCTAATATAAGGGCTATAGGTATATAATAATAAAATATCTTAGTTGAGTAGTAATTGCCGATGGCTGGTTTCTGTTGTGGACGTATTTTAGTTAACAAACGGAGCAAATCAACGTTTTATTCTTGAAAATAAGCTAACTATAGTTTGTTTGATAACATTGCAGGAACAGCCCATAATATTAAACCAAAATTGGCACAAAAATATTACAACTTCAAACTAAATATTAATTCGCTTGATTAATTCATTTGTGCAGTGATTTTTCTGGATCATGTAATTTTCAATATTTGAATCTTTCACTTTAATTACATAATATTTTGCGTTAATTGCTTGCATCAAAATCATGCCATAAGTTATGATAAATAAATTAATTAATATCCAAAGTAATGAGGTTTATTTGTAACGGTATTAACCATTATTTGCAATTTTTGCAATTTTTTTCTACTGATAATAAAGTATTATACTAACACTATTCTTCAAAGAACAAGTACTGTGCGTCCTTGTACTTGTACGTGTCTAGAACATAATTACATAAATAAATAAATATCTTCACACATTCTACACAACACTATCTAGTTCCACAGTAAGCAACTAATGCTTGTGTTATGGATACCAGACAGTTGATATACTACATAGATTACTTACATACATTTGTTTTGTAAATACATACATATTATAAATACAAAACATCCATGACTCAGGTACAAAGGTAAAATTTTAACACATAAACATTTGCCCCTAGCGGGATTCGAACCCGCGACCTTTTGGTTAACAGCTAGGGTTACTAGCCACTAGACCAAACGTGTCGTCAAAAAGAATATAAAAATATTAGGGGTTAAAGTATGAAATTGCCGATTTGTACTGAAAAATAAAAATTCGTTTTTTTTTTAATTTAACATATTTATTTAATCAAAATAATTACCATTATTATCTATACATTGCTGCCATCTAACAGGAAGCTCATTTATGCCTTTGCGATAGAACTCTGGTGATCTAGATTCGACAAACTGTGTGAAAGCATTTTGCACTGCCTCCTGAGAAGAAAACTTTTTATCACGCAGAAAATTGTCCAAATCACGAAAAAAATGGTAGTCCGTTGGAGCAAGGTCTGGCGAATACGGAGGGTGACGAATGGTTTCTAATTGCAGTTCCTGTAGAGTCTGCAGATCAGTCAAATCATGAGGCACCCATTTTTCATATTTTTTTATTTTATTGATTTGACGCAAATGAGTCAATATTGTTGGTAAGGTAACGTTAAACCATGCCGCTAATTCCTGGGTAGTTTGGCTCGGATCGGCTTCCACCATCTCTTTCAAATCATTGTTATTCACCTGTGTGGGCGGTCTTCCACGTGGTTCGTTCTTCAAATCGAAGTTTCCATCACGAAAGCGTTTAAACCAAAATCGCACAGTGCGTTCATTAGCAGTCCCCTCTCCAAACGCAACATTAATATTGCGAGCTGTTTCTGCCGCGTTAGTTCCGCGTCGGAACTCGTATTCAAAAATCACACGAATTTTCGAAGTATCCATCTTTATTGTCTAAGCTGAATAAAAAAAACAACTAAAAGTTGATAATCGAATGTTGCACATTTTTTAAAAGAAGAACTACATAGGTACCGTATGAAAAAAGTTTCACTCAAAAATCTCAAACCATGAAGGTTCTATGTCAATTCGAAGTACCTATTACAATAAAACGGCAATTTCATACTTTAACCCCTATTATAAAGTTGAAACAATATTATTTATGTACATTAAAAAGAATTAGATAAAAGTCAAAGAGGAACGTGATTAGAAATACTTTTCCGTTCCGGGAAAATAGTCGGTGAAGAGTTCTCCTGACCTACCTTTGGCTCTCATAAATATTCATGTAACGACTGCACAAAATGCCTGCTAACCGCGTTCGGATGCTGCACTGCGTCCCTGACCTGCTTACCTAATTTCCCCCTGTATCATACACACTCCATCTATGGATTCGTTACAATCGTATATTAACATTTATTTAAAGCTAGCTGAGTCCCGCGGCTTCATACGCCTTTTAATTTATTTTTGAAGTGAAAACACCTTTAGGCGCGTTGGGCATTTTTGAGATGGGAAAAACCATTGAACTCGCGACACTGTCATGTAATGTAATGTTTTTTGTGAAGCTTAGTTTTCACTTGTGACGTGCAGTCCCTTCTAAGGCTATCAAATACAAAAAGAAAGTTTAAAATCCGATCTGTAGTTCCAAAGTTTAACGCGTTTAACCCAACAAACAACCAAATTTTTCAGCTATATTATCTCAAATAGAAACTAACCTGATAAGGATAATATACCAAAAGTTAAGTTAAGAAATGCGGAATAATTTATACTACCAGCACCAAGAACCAGCTATAAAAATGTGCACTTTATGAAAGTACATAACATCCACAAAAATTAAAAAAAAAACTAATTAAAAACCTAATTGAAAGCCTAGGGGATCGAAGCTTAATATTATACATAATTTGCATATATATATATATATATATATATATATATATATATATATATATAAGTTAGTTTTAGATATAGATTAGTTGTTAATTAAGAAATATTTATTTATGAATATATTAGTAGAAATTTATTATTATTAAGACTTAGGTAAAAGGGAAATAAAAAAAAATATTAAATCAATTATAAGTTTTTATCCATACTAATGTTATAAATATGAAAGTAACTCTGTATATCTGTCTGTTATTGGTACTAAACGACCATGTCTCGTGGGTTAGCCAGTCAATGGTCTGTTACCTTATTTCACGCCTTAACTACTCATAAAACTTTGCATACAAGTTGTTAGGGATACAGAAAAGGAAATAGGTTACCTCCCTTGACAAGTTATTTAAAAAAAAAAATAGCTCATTTAATCAAGATTTCAAAATGGTACAACACATGCTACTAATTTTTCGATTTTTCACTGTTTTCACTTTTGACGTGCAGTCCTAAGATTGACAGTTTTTTTTTGTTTTTTTAACACGTTTATATATATGTCAAACATGTATTTTTATTTTATTGACAGATGTATTGGTTTTTATTTCGTATGGTAATGAAATAAAGCCAGTTTTTGAGTTTACAATTAAATTTAATGCAATTAACGTAAACAATAAATTGGTTATATTCCTAGACCAATATAAGTGAACCTAGTTTTTTCGTTTACTGGTGGTAAGAGTGTTCTTGTGGACGAAATGAGTTTTCTAAAGGACCGTCTTTGCTAGAGAACACTATTAGGTAAACTTTCCTATGTACTCGTATATTAAGGTGTATAACGCCGATTTGGCCTTGAATTATTAGGCTGATTTCCCCGCGCCACCCTCTACAAGAGATCGACCGCACAGAGATGGCAAACAGTAGTATGGAGACTAGACGACAAAGGCACGACCATAGAATAATAACTAAAGTGGGCACGACATAGTCGACTGAGCCTACTTTACTGCAAATACCTACAAATTTATAATTATTTACAATGTAGAGGGATAATTCAGTAACAATGAAGCGTGTTTTGTTATTTAGGTAGTAAATTATGTTACCTAGTAAAAATTTTTACCCGTCTGCGCCACAACGAGGGTTATGTTTTTAGAGTGTATAGCGGCGCGCTCCCGGCTTGGCCCGGGGTGTATTTTTTCTAAAATAAACGTAACCTAAGTTACTCCTTATTACATCAGCTACCTGCCAATAAAAGTCCCGTCAAAATCGGTCCAGCCATTTCAGAGATTAGCCGGAACAAACAAACAGACAGACAGACAAAAATTGTAAAAAATGTTATTTTGGATTTTTTCTAAAATAAACGTAGCCTAAGTTACTCCTTATTAAATCAGCTACCTGCCATTAAAAGTCCCGTCAAAATCGGTTCAGCCATTTCAAAGATTAGCCGGAACAAACAGACACCCAGACAGACAAAAATTTGGTTTGGTTATGTGGTTGGTTTATTTTGGTGTATGTACTCATATATGGTGTATGTACGTGTATATATTCATATGCATGTAGTAAAAAACGGTTATTTCAATATTACAAACAGACACTCCAATTTTATTTATATGTATAGATGTATGTATATTTCTTTATACGAATATAAAATATATGGTAAAAGAGCCAAACAACAGTTTTTATCAAAACTAACAATTTTTTTAATTTTCAGTAAAAACAATTGAGTTTTTGCACCAACCGTGCAATTTTCGCGTGGTACGTTTTGTTTGGGTAACGCTTATGCTGGCGGTAATAAGTGTTTTTTTTTTTTCATTTTGATAAAGATTACGAACTTTTTAGAGCGAGAATCTTGCTTCTTCAATTTTTTCAAAAAATCTATCGAGTGGGACAAAAAAGCGGCTGAGTGGATTAAATGGAAACTCTGTGGGGCTTTTTAGGGTATATTGAACTGTAAAAGGCACACTTAACATTTATTATTTTCTCCATATTTTGATTCAGCGCTTGATTTTTCTAAAAGCTATCAAAAGCCCTTTTTTATAAGTTTTAAAATTCATGTAAATAGAATTAAAAAAAAAAAACAAATGTTCTTGTAGAAAATTTATTCACGTTTTCATTTTGTTTTCGTTTTGTCTTGTCTTTTGCCATGTCTAATTGTTTTGGTTTGGTTTTGGGTGTTATTATTATTAATTGTATAATTTTAAAGGAGGGGGGAGGGGAGTAAGGGGGAAGCGGAGGGGGGCTGGGAGGATGGTGTTGATAGATTACCTTCATTAAGGCCTTTCAAATGATACCTAACATGAGGGGTCTATTTGTAACCGTTGACCATGGTTACAATAGACAGCAATTGACCAAATTTCAAATTTGGTCTATAATAAATTTTAAATTCGTCTTCCTGGAACATCTCAGATGTCTCCAAACACAACCCGGCTGTGACGCGCCGTTTCCGAGTTTCGGCCGGTGGGGGTCCGAGGGGGGCGTCAAATTTTTTATCTCGTCGAGACGTCCCCGATGAGTCCAAATACGACCCGGCTGTGATGCGTCGTTTCCGAGTTTCGGCCGGGGGGTCCGAAGGGGGCGTCAAATTTTTTATCTCGTCGAGACGTCCCCGATGAGCCCAAATACGACCCGGCTTTGACGCGCCGTTTCCGAGTTTCGGCCGGGGGGGTCTGAAGGGGGCGTCAAATTTTTTATCTCGTCCAGACGTCCCCGATGAGCCCAAACACGGCCCCCGGCTGTGACGCGCCGTTTCCGAGTTACGGTCGGGGGGGTCCGAGGGGGGCGTTAAATTTTTTATCTCGTCCAGACGTCCCCGATGAGCCCAAACACGACCCGACTGTGACGAGCCGTTTCCGAGTTACGGTCGGAGGGGTCCGAGGGGGGCGTCAAATTTTTTATCTCGTCGAGACGTCTCCGATGAGCCCAAACATGGCCCGGCTGTGACGCGCCGTTTCCGAGTTACGGCCGGAGGGGTCCGAGGGGGGCGTCAAATTTTTTATCTCGTCGAGACGTCCCCGATGAGCCCAAACACGGCCCGGCTGTGACGCGCCGTTTCCGAGTTACGGTCGGAGGGTCCAAGGAGGGGGCTGTCAATTTTTGGTGCCCCGGTAGACCGGATGACACTTTCCTTGGTGACTACCGATCACCCTCTATGACATTCCGCAAACGCCACCCTTCTATCCCTCATAGTTTCCGAGAACCGCTCACCAACTTTTTACCAGTGATAACGGTGTATCGAGGATATCGGATTTTTCTGGAGGTCACGGGGGCGTGCCTTCGTCACCACCTACAATAGGGAAACCCCCCACCGCTCCTTCTAGGAGAACAATTCGATGAGTCACTAGATACGTGAGTGGGAATCCGGCTTTATAGTGGCGTTATTATTTATTTATTTATTAGGCTTTTTAATTTATATTGTATTAATTAATAATTAATTATTATTAATATTAATTAATTTAATTATTTAATTAATTAAAATTCATGAAAACTTTCGCTCCTCTTTTGGTTTATTTTTGATATATTACGCTTTTGCCTCCTTTGCTTATTTCCTATCTTTATTAAATTTAGATAACAAGTATATATATACAGATGAATAATTATTAATTGAATATTCAAATTGAATATTTCAGATTATTAATAAATTTAATATTATATTACAACATAATTTATATTTCGTTTTTTAAAGATTTAATTACCTAGTATGACAAAAAAGAAAACCTATTAAAGTATTATATACACTATCATGCACTGTCTGTTCTGCCACTAAAATGTTTATTCTTTGTTTATTACGTAAAAATTAATAATTTGATGAGGTGCAACGCGGCACAGGTCCGTCTAGCATCACGACTCGCCCCGCACTGATTTTATGGACGAGAACGGGCTAGCGCTGAGTAAGTGGGGAAATATTTTTGATAAAAACATTATATAAAATTCAATTTTACGAATTTTCAAAAAGCGCTTTCAACAAATCATGCTACATTGTTATCTTCATAAGTGTACAAAATTTCATAATCTTTTGATAAATATTGTAGAAGTGAGACTGTTATAACTGAAAATAAAAGGGGTGAGTTTAGAATTTTTTTCCTGAATCAATTTCAATAAAATAAAAATTTTAATCCCAACAAATCATTCCTCATATCTTGTAGATAAACATATATTTTTTTCGATGAAGAAAAGGCGTATATATAATGAATAACATTGTTACAAAATGTTGCAAAAATTCAATTTTTTGGAAGGATAAGCCTTAATGAAACCATTTAACAAACACACAATAAAATACAAAGTTAATAGCGTTTAATTAAAACAGAAACAGTTTATTTTTAAAACAATAGACAGCAGCCGCGAGACAAAAACAAAATGACAATACGTGTATTCCAGCACTATCGAAGCTTTCAGCGAAATAATTGCGAGTTTATTTAATCAAATAGCAATAACTCGATGAATAATTTACAAGTTAACTCCGTTGTTGCCTACGAGGCATTATCCCGATTGCCTTTCGGCTCCACAACTATATTTCATAATATCCGCCCATCAAAACTTTATGTCTTTGGGATCCAACAACGCTGATAAATCGGCTACTTAAGGCTTAACTTGAGTGTACTTTTTATCTACAATTTTATTGCAACACTAGAGCCTTCTCCTTTTTTTAGTAGCGCGATATGATGAAAAAATTTCTGAACATATTATCTTTGAATTCCACTGTCAGAATAAAATTAATCGAGGACATAGCTTAATAAATGTTTAATTTTATTTTTAAACAGCTGCATTATGGTCCATTTGGTGGTGGCGCAATTGCTATAAACACAAGCAACTCTCATATGTAAAAGTGGGTACTTGCTAATCCTGTTAGGATAATTGATGAGTTACGAGATGAGAGGATAGGAAAATGGGCTTCACGCAAATTAAAGAGCACATCCATACTATTCCATACTAATATTACAAAAGTGAAAGTAACTCTGTCTGTCTGTTACCTTTTCACGCCTTAACTACTCAACCGATCATCATAAAATTTTGCATACACGTTGTCAGGGATACAGGAAAGGATCTTTCATCCAGAAAAAAATACTGTTCCCGAAGGATCATCGAAAATAAAATAAAAAACTAATGCCTGGCCAGTGTTATAACAACAAGAGGTCAAGCGTTAAGCCGCGGGAACCAGCTAGTATGCCATAATTTCACGATGATTTAATGGTTTCCTGTCAGTGGGTGGTTTTACTACCACTAAACAGACTGCACAATTAATATTTGTGGAACTTCCTGGCACTACTATAAAAAGTTGTATACACTACAACTAGCAGCAATTCGTCATTAGAGATACAACTACCACCGCGTTTTATACACGTTGAAGCACCAAAAGGCTTTCTGCCTGGTATTGTTTTAAAAGCAAACTTTCGATAAGTATTAAGCAGCACTTTTTCCGATCCCAGCAGTTGGAACGCACCAAATAGACACAAATTGCAATCGGCAACTTTTCAAATTAAAACCAACGATCGGGACCGCATCGTTATTTGCTCGTTTAATAGCGAAACTTTCAAGGTTATTGCTTTTCGAACAGTTCTCGGCCTCTGAACTTACATGTTCCAATAGTAGCAGTACTCTGCCATCTCCTTTGTCTATATTTTTATCATTCAAATCCAAATGTTGAACTGTTTCAATAAATTAGCCTTTCTTCAATATTTCAGACTGGTACCATCCAGGAACACTGGGTGTCGATGGCTCCCCTTTTTTGTCATTATTACTGTACTAAGTTAGATTTTGTGTTTTTTATTTATACGTAAAGATAAATAGACTGAAATGCAATATTCAATTACTTATTTAACTGACGAACATTGGGAATTTTCCTTGAGTGCACTTATAGAGGTCATACAGATGCCCACATGAAACTTTCTTTTTTAAAACGAGCTCAGAACGTCAAAGCACATTTCCCTAAATTAATAAATGTTCAAAAATGGATAATAATAATTTTCCCTATAATTCAGAAATCAATTAATCTGAACTGATTGAAATAATACAACCGGGCGCAACAACTAATCTATTATTACATAATTAAGCAAACCGTATTTGTTGGATCGTGTTTGAGTTAAGTTAATATTAAATAAGTTTCAATGAAGTTCATTAAGTCTGCAAACCTTATTTTCACATCAGCTGTTCAAATTAGTGGGTCAATATTAGAAACCTTATTAACATCGTGCTCCATAAGTCATGACTTTAGTTTGTGTGGTACAAGAAAACCAAAAATAACTCTTATTTACACCATTTATATCAAAACTGATATAAATTTAACATTCCCAAATAAATTGGTGTTAGTTAAACATAATTACACCGAACCTGACTGAAACGGTAGATTGGACATCTGATAACAATTGTGTTATCCCCTTTCTATACTCGTTAAGTAGTTGTTTCATTGCATAAATGGATAAGTTGTGGTCATTCCTCATATTATCTTTTATCCTTTATCCTATTGTGAATGGCCGCACACATGCTTTTTCCTGGCTAGTATTTGGATAGTATCGACGGAAGTCACCTACTACCAAATTCTTCACAAGCTTGCTTTTGCTTTTACCACTGCAGTCCCCAAGGGTAGACTATATGTTGTAATAACGTTAAAAACCAACGAGGTTTAAGCTTTTGCTTTAAAAAAAATCATTTTTTGAAATTACCTTTATTATTAAGCATTATGCAGAATATTATGTATTTTAAAATGAGTCATATACATATAATTTAAGCCTTTAATATTTCTATTTGTTTCACAGATTCTTACATGATTTTAGTACCAACCAAAGTGTTATGCTTATTATAATATTAGGTATTGATAGACTAGTTATAAATTCATCCCACGCAAAATCTAATCCTTAGATAAACAGCTTCCAATTAAATTAAAAAACGAATAAGCGAACGAAGGTTCAGAGTGAACGAATCGCTCATAGCGTACCTGAAAATGTGCATGCAGCAAAGTCGAACACTAAACCGGATTACGGAGTTGGTTGCTGATCTCCAAGTTGGCGCTGCAGCTAATTAGGGGAATCTGTGAGTTTATTATCGTTGGCATCGCTGAGGCTGCAAACGGTCGTGATCCAATTAATAAACGCCCTCACAATACGACATTCATATTCATGTGTATTCTTGACTAATTTAATATTTTCATAAACAATTCTCTAACAACAATAAATTATTTTTTAGAATGTGTAATAAACTGGTTTTGCCAATTTCTGCTCCCCTGTTTCTTAGTTGTTGAAAAACATTTATTCAATCTTTATTGGTATTTTTTTAGTTGGTATTTTTTAGTAATTTTAGTTGGGATAAGTGTATCATTCACAATATCATTGTGTATGATTTCCACTCGGCTTTTACCAATAAGTTGTTATTGATTTACTAAGTTTGTGTAACAAGAAGAGTATGCTACGAAGGGGAACAGCCATAAAATGTTTATGGCCCTCATGGACGTACAGGCGCGAAGGCTACACACATAAAAGTAGTGGGAACACGGCCGAGATAAATAGATTATGTGGTTGTGGAATTGAAAATTTTATGTTAACGCGTTGTATTTCCTCAAGGATAAAATTGGATCACGGAGGGAAAACGGATATGTTAGGAGCAAAAATTTTCCGATTCAAAGACATTGACGGCAAAATATTTTCAGCTTTTAAATCCATCACTGGCTTTAGCATCCAATACGTTTTACATATTCCTTTAAAAAGTATGGGAAAAATCTTTGATGGGGCAATTGTGTCGTACAAATATTTAATGATACAATGAGCCTGTTTCCTCGAAAGATTTAAAAAAGATCAACCAGAGGCAGCACTAGTGGGGGTACACATATTTTGATTTCTCTATTGACAGTAACGTTAAACGTACGTCTTATTATTATTAAAATAAATAAATACTGTGAATATTTTTTTTTTATCATGCCCACTAAACATTTGCGAATTCCATTTTAATAAAGTACGTTTGAAGTTATTAAAACTAGTGCTGCCTCTGGTTGATCTTTTTTAAATCTTCCGAGAAAACAGGCTCATAAAAATTATATCGGAATGAATATTAGGTAATCACTTCTATGACAACATTAAAAATAAAACAAACCAATATTTTGAAAATTTAAAACTGTCCAACAAGCGATACTATAATTATATATTATTGAAATATCAGATTAAAATACAATTTTGGTAATAAAATTGTAATTTAATATCAAAATGTCAAATAATTAGCGAGTCTTTTAGCTAATATATTGAAGGAATTTGTTATCTAAAAAAACACAATAGTCTGTAATATGTGGTCTAAATAATCTTTAAATAAATAAAATATATACTTATAGTTTTCGCAAAATTTAAGAGACGTATTACCGAGAGCAAGCAACCATATTTATCTCTAGTTCAAACATGGAATTGAAAAACATTTAGAGATGCAGTCTCAGGATTCGAACCCACGTTTGACGTGTTGGCAACTGAGCGTTCGTCAACAGGGGGCCTAGCCAAGATGTACATTAAAGAAAACGCTCCCTAGCGAACTTTACGAAGCGAACAAAATAAAGCCCGGTGATTGGTTGTTGTAACGCCCACATAAATTTTGGCCAATCACAAAGCTTTGTCCGTAGCGTAGCGTAGCGTTTACGACTGTAGAAAGCACTGCGTTTGCATCTTGGCTGGGGCCCCAGTAGCGATAGAGAACGTCTCTATCGCTTCCACACCACCGAAAAGGGCCCACTTTATACAGTACATCTTGGCTAGGCCCCCTGGACTATAATTGCTTTTCCATTAATTTTTAATTATGAAAGGACGGCAACAATGCCACCAGCGAATATGTATGTACGAAATGTAGAAATTATTTTCGTTTCATGTGGTTGAATGACTGTACTATTTTGTGTCCTCGATTTTACTGCTGCGGCGTAAATACAGCCGACCATGGAATTTATTAATACGAACGATTGTATTTATGTGAAGCCGAATATCGGACGCTGTTATTAAATAGGTTTTAAGTACCGGAATAGAAATCTGATCGATGTTGGGCTAATTCATTATGTATAATGACATAAATATTAAAAAATAGATTGTAGACATATATTAATAAATACTTGTAACTACATTCTGACTCGATGTTTTGTATGTGTATATTCTACCTACATATGTTGTGAAGTACTAATAAAGTTTATATTATATACTTTATTTACAAGTTACATTCCATGATTACCACTGTATAAAAATGGATGATGTAGTAATATTTTCAAACAATATCTAACTTATAGAATATTCTTCTTCTTTCCTTTTTTCTATGTACTGGTGTTTCAAGTTTTATAGAGCATAATTCCTTCCTTTCATTTAACATTGCTCATATAAAAATACAGTCAAATTTTCTAAAAAAAGGCAAGCTGACTGTGAAAGATAAAGGTCTTAGGGAGGTATTTTACGGCGGTTTTCTATGAGGGGGTGGTTACTGTCGTCATGAAATTTATGACTGCGAAACGCAGTATGTCCTGCAACAATGCATAAAAATCTATTTTGGTTGCCTACCTCAGGCATTTGGAAATTTACAGTAAAGGCCCCAAAGATCGTCGTGTCCAGGACAGCTAAAAGTGACCTGAAGAGGCCAAATTACTCCCGGTAATGAAAATTCAAACCTGTTCGTAAAACGCAAACAATAAAGTGCTGAACGAAAATGTTTCTCATTTACAATTATTAGGTGATACCTCCAAGGGTCTAATGTTATTTTAATTAAATATTAAAACCGGCCAATCTGCCAGTCATCGCTTCTAGTTTAAAATACCCTAAAAGTTCACAAGTTATGACCTTATAGCGATTTTTAAGTCGCTGAAAACTTGGTTCATAACAATTATTGCTTCATATATCTATCTATACGGAGTGCATTCAATTTTGACATACGGTTCTGAGACAGGAATACGTGGCGAAATTTCTAGTCCATAAATCACGAGCTATAGACTGAACGTGCTAAACGTTCAGTCTATTTCTGTGATAAATATGATCCGAAATACGGAGACTCAGTTAGATGAAGTGGATAAGGGCGGCACATATCTGTCATGCGGGGTATGGATGTATGAGGAGACGAGTCTTGCAGTAGAAACCACAATAGAAATGAATGAACTCGTGCTCGCTGGACCCATGAAGAGTGCAACAGGCAGTGTCTGGATGCGAAGGGCGAAGTACCGAGTGTGATTACGCTAAGCTAAATTAATATTTATAGGCTTTTTCAGCAAAGTTAACCTGTTCATACTCTTCATAAACTCTATTCTCTCGTTAGACGGAAGATTCGCTTATATTTTATCGCTTGCACCGCGTGTTTAAGGAGCGTGTACCGTTCCGATTATACTCATAATGGGCAGTTAAGAAGGAGCTCCATCGTTTGGACGGAATAAACGAAATCCTAATGGAGTTAAGACCTCCTTAATTGCCTGATATAGGCCATGTCCGAACATCTACTACGCTAAAATATAACCAAGCTTATCTAAAGATTTTGTCGAAATTTTCGCACTCGTAATGAGGTAATTTTTATTCATTTTCATATAATTAAGACATTTTATACAAATAAATGAAATATAACATAAACGTACAGATAATACTAACTCTTGTTTCATATAAAATTTTTTGAATTAGTTATTAAAAAAAAAGTAAAATATGAAAAAAATAATTCTGTGTTCTGTATTACACAGAATTTTATTCATAATCTTTTATAACTTTTATTGTACTAAACATTATTATAAAATTACTATAATGGTTTACTTAGTACAAAACTAATTTTCACATGATAAACTATTGTAGTTTATAATGAAATTACTGAACTTATTCCGAGTTTCACGTTAATAGATTATAGCGATATGGAATGTATGGCTAGGAAGCTATAATTATACATATATATGCCAAGGCATAAAAACCTTCTAGGTATGCATATTTAGATACAAAAATGTATATTAACTGCACTTTCTCTTTATGTATGTTTACAAACTTCTTTTAACATTATATTTAATACACGGTAATTAAGCTTACATGATAAAAAATATATTTTTTATTTGTTTTCAGGTATCTGGCGTTGTAGGTCGTGCTGATGTATTGGCGTGCATTTTCTTCCTTTCTTCACTGCTACTATATCACGGGTATGCCTTTACGGTTTTTCTTTTGTTTTATTAAATATTTAAAAAGCAACTTTAAAAGCCCTTGTTAGTAGAATATAACTTTAATATTAAATCATTTAATAGGAAATAATTCAGTGCAATTATCTACTTTGTTACTGTTATCATAAAAAATGTTAAAAACGGTTTTTTTCCACCTCCATTCCTACCATCAAGTGGCTATCGGACCACTTGATGGTAGTGCCTACCGTCTACCGTCCACAATACAACTCACAACCAATGCACAATGCTGGCGACCTTCACAGCAAAGAGTAGGGATTAGAGAAATAGGCTCTGGTCCTTAAGTTGAAAAGTCAACACACTGTTTTCCAACGTGACTAATAAATGTCTCTTTTTATTCACACTTACCTTCTTTACTTAAGATTATTGTATTAAAAGATGATTATTGTATAAATAGATGATAAAAGCGTTGTCAAACTGTTGACATTAGCGTGTAAGTGTAAATTGGTTGAGAGCTGACGTCATTTCAAATTAGATCACAACAGAAGCCGTCAAACCGCGCCCGACATGTCCAATTATTACACTCCATCGGTTGGTTGGAACGCTGACGAGCACAAGACAGAAAGCGACAGTAGTGAATCTTAACTAGACACAAGTTAATAATATAATAATAAATAATAATAATATATCTTCACACATTCCACACAGCGCCATCTAGTTCCACACTAAGCAACTAACGCTTGTATTATGGATACAAGACAGTTGATATACTACATGGATTACTTTTTTTTTTGTAAATACATTAATATTATAAATAAAAAGAATCCATGACTAAATGTTAACACATAAACATTTGCCCCTAGCGGGATTCGAACCCGTGACCATTTGGTTAATAGATACGGTTAGCCACTAGACCAAACGTGTCGTCAAAAATTTAAAAATTTAAAATACGAGTTGAGTGAGAAGGCCATAAAGAAACGTTGATACTTTTGGGGTTGAATTGCTTATCAGCATATCAATCATAAAAAAATGATTATTTTGTATCATAAACATAGTGCTTATTAGTCTGGCTAACAAACCATGAGACTTTTTTAATTGTAGCTGGCAACCGTATTGTAATGTCACTGTTATTCTAGTTGTTTGTCAAAAACTGTAATTTAGGTTATCATTTTATAATAAAAACTTCTTGCTTATTTATGACGAAAACAGTAAAAAAATCTTCTTTTTAATATCATTAGTAAAATTCATAGAGAAACAGAAGGAAGTATCCGATTTCATTGGCTAGTATGATATTCCCAAGACCTTTTTTATATGAAAATAAATTCAGTATTTTTTTTTTGATAAAACAAATACTAATAATGTTCCTACTGTGTTTACATTATACTGTGCTCATAGTTCTGTTTCTCCCACGTCATGTAACTTTGCATAACTTTAATAACCGCGTTGCCCAGTTTGACGGTTTTTGGTCTTAAACTTCGTGAATCCCATGTCGAAGTCGAGGACATTACAATGGAGAAAACTAATATTATTGTGTGGTAATTTCATAACAGCATTTGCCAGCGACTTTCTCAGTGTTAAAATAAATGAAAAATAGCACTGTCGTTGTCCATCACAATAAGTGCACAGTTTTTTTATTTCGAATTTTGAATGTTCAAATGAAATAATAGCCCAGTCAATGAAGCCGTAACTTTGCCATTTTGACCTGGGTGAGTAGAACCAACGGGAAAATGTGCGTTAATAATCCTGCAAAAACATATCAAAAATGCAGGGTCCTAAATCACCGGAATGATTTGCAAAAAAATTGCAAAAAGGTGAAAAAATGACTTTTTCTCAAATATCTCGAAAACTATAAGAGATATGAGAAAAAGTTTCAAATAATAGTTGTAGAGGATTTAATTCTCTACAAAAATGATTAGAATGAATTTTTGCGTATCGGGCACCGTTGGCACGGAAATCACGTTTAAAGTATGAAAAATTGAAAAATAATTTTTTTTTGGCTCAAAATAAAAAAATAATTTATTTTCCAAATAGGAGTGATTTTTTCTGCATCCCGCGAACATTTCCTAAGAGATTACCCTTTCATTGTTGTACATTTATATTGTTTATAAACAATTAAAAACTTTAAAATTCATTTTTAGCCATCTTAAAAATATTTTTTTGATTTCATTTTCACACCAATCGATTTAGAATGAAGTTTTCTATAAGATTAAGTTATTTTTTTAGACAAAAAAAGATTCATCGAGATTTAGCTTAGAAATGGGTTTTGGGGAACTTTCTCAGGGATCCGACACTGGCGATGAGAGAGAAAGACTATAGTTATGTCTCGCTCGCACTCACACAAAATTTCTGCGCGTGCGCGGCGTACGAAAAAGCATGCGTGCGAGAGAGACCAACTTTTTCCAAATGAGAGGAAGAAGGATAGAGTGAGGCGCGTGCGCACAGCGATTAAGAGTATAAGTGCGACAAAGACAGATTTTTTTTACATAAGAGCGAGAAGGACAGAGCGACATGGGTCCGCTCAACTCAAAAAATCGCGTTCGGCTCCGAGTTGCGGAATTTTTTTATTGATAAACGATCTCCAAAAACGTTATTTTAAGCTATATATCAATCGATTCAGAATCGAAAACTGAATCGATTACACCCACTCCCATTTTTAACTTTTTTTTGTAAAATTTTTTTTTTAAATTAACTAATAAATGAGTCATTTTTCATCTGGAAAAAGTCATTTTAACCCATATATTAATCGATTCAGAACTGAATCGATTACACCTATTCCTGTTTTTGATTGTTTTTTGTAATTTTTTTTTTAAATTAACTAATAAATGACTCATTTTTCATCTGGAAAACGTCATTTTAACCCATATATTAATCGATTCAGAACAAAACTGAATCGATTGCACCTATTCCTATTTTTTATTTATTTCTTCCAACATTTTACTGTTAAATAGAGAAATAAACGTCTTTATTCGGACGTCATTCAAACCCAAGGCCCAAAAATTAATATATGGGTTGAAATGACGTTTTTTAGAAGTAGAAATCACTTATTTATTAGATAATTTAAAAAAAAAATTACCAAAAAAAGTTAAAAATAAGAGTGGGTGTAATCGATTCAGTTTTCAATTCTGAATCGATTAATATATGGGTTAAAATGAAGTTTTTCCAGATGAAAAATGAGTCATTTATTAGTTAATTTAAAAAAAATTACAAAAAAAAAATCAAAAATAGGAATAGGTGTAATCGATTCATTCTGAATCGATTAATATATGGGTTAAAATGACGTTTTTCCAGATGAAAAATGAGTCATTTATTAGTTAATTTAAAAAAAAATTACAAAAAACAATCAAAAACAGGAATAGGTGTAATCGATTCAGTTCTGAATCGATTAATATATGGGTTAAAATGATTTTTTCCAGATGAAAAATGAGTCATTTATTAGTTAATTTAAAAAAAATTACAAAAAAAAAATCAAAAATAGGAATAGGTGTAATCGATTCATTCTGAATCGATTAATATATGGGTTAAAATGACGTTTTTCCAGATGAAAAATGAGTCATTTATTAGTTAATTTAAAAAAAAATTACAAAAAACAATCAAAAACAGGAATAGGTGTAATCGATTCAGTTCTGAATCGATTAATATATGGGTTAAAATGACTTTTTCCAGATGAAAAATGACTCATTTATTAGTTAATTTAAAAAAAAAATTTACAAAAAAAAGTTAAAAATGGGAGTGGGTGTAATCGATTCAGTTTTCGATTCTGAATCGATTGATATATAGCTTAAAATAACGTTTTTGGAGATCGTTTATCAATAAAAAAATTCCGCAACTCGGAGCCGAACGCGATTTTTTGAGCTGAGCGGACCCATGTCGCTCTGTCCTTCTCGCTCTTATGTAAAAAAAATCTGTCTTTGTCGCACTTATACTCTTAATCGCTGTGCGCACGCGCCTCACTCTATCCTTCTTCCTCTCATTTGGAAAAAGTTGGTCTCTCTCGCACGCATGCTTTTTCGTACGCCGCGCACGCGCAGAAATTTTGTGTGAGTACGAGCGAGACATAACTATAGTCTTTCTCTCTCATCGCCAGTGTCGGATCCCTGAGAAAGTTCCCCAAAACCCATTTCTAAGCTAAATCTCGATGAATCTTTTTTTGTCTAAAAAAATAACTTAATCTTATAGAAAACTTCATTCTAAATCGATTGGTGTGAAAATTAAATCAAAAAAATAATTTTAAGATGGCTAAAAATGAATTTTAAAGTTTTTAATTGTTTATAAACAATATAAATGTACAACAATGAAAGGGTAATCTCTTAGGAAATGTTCGGGGGATGCAGAAAAAATCACTCCTATTCGGAAAATTAAAAAAAATTATTTTGAGCCAAAAAAAAATTATTTTTTAATTTTTCATATTTTAAACGTGATTTCCGTGCCAACGGTGCCCGATACGCAAAAATTCATTCTAATCATTTTTGTAGAGAATTAAATCCTCTACAACTATTATTTGAAACTTTTTCTCATATCTCTTATAGTTTTCGATATATTTGAGAAAAAGTCATTTTTTCACCTTTTTGAAATTTTTTTGCAAATCATTCCGGTGATTTAGGACCCTGCATTTTTGATATGTTTTTGCAGGATTATTAACGCACATTTTCCCGTTGGTTCTACTCACCCAGGTCAAAATGGCAAAGTTACGGCTTCATTGACTGGGCTATAAAAATTATGAATAAACCAGAATTCAGATTATACTTAACTAACTATAATCAAAAGATTTTTTCGAATTTATTTTAGGCTTAATTTCGCTTAATCGATACGTATATTGAAATGTGATCTACCTAAATACCTAAAGGTAGTGGCAGGGCACACTGAATTCTGAAATTTTACCTAGAAAGCCTATAGAGAATAATCTTACAGAAGACCACATTATTGTCCTATATCCGTTGTCTTCGCACTTCCATCCCATCTGAACTATATAAAGTCACGGATATATAGTTTATAGTCACGGAACATAAAATGAGAAAAACTCTTTTCCATGAACTTATATTCATCTCTGAGCTGGCACGTCAAAGTACCTGCTAGATCTATTTGACACCTGGAAGCGTCGTACTGTTTGTGTTGTTGACGATGCATTGCTCACAAAATTAGCCTAGATACAATATGGGCTTCTTGAAGCGAGTTGTAAATAGTTATCTGCAGCGCAATTATATCTCATCTAGCTTTGCTTGTGTCCATAGGCGTCGGTAGCTACTGATCATTAAATTGAGCCATTTACTACGTGGCAGACAGGCTGATCATCGCACTTAGTACTTAGTACGAGTAAATCAAAAACTAAATTTGAATTTTATTCCAATTTAGTCACAAAAGTTCATTTTCAGCATCCAATAAGTTTAGTAGAAAGCAGCAGCTCTTTGACTTTCACAACGTGAGTTAATTACCCACACATTCATTGTGAAGCTTCGTTAAAAACGTATCAGTTTCGCTAAAAGCTCCTTCAGGGCCGTCTTTACCCGGGGGTGCAAGGGGTGCGGTGCACCCGGGCGCAGAGCGCCCGGGGGCGCCTTGCCGAACCCTGAATATTTAGATATTTCATTGAATTTAACGCCATTGCACAGTTTAATATACTTGTTACGACAAATACGTATGCCCAAAAGTAAATATAAAAAAAATAGTCATCAAAAATAATCATTGTTTTACTTTTATTACGCTTTCGGCGCTTGTCATACCGCTCATGATGTGCAAGCTAAAATGACTCTTATTACTACACAAATAAAAATTTTATTTAATACAACACGCGCGCGGCAAAATCTCTAATCCAAAGAGAGTGTATAAAACTTGGCACATTGCCGCCCGGTCGCCCGCACTTGAAGCAAAATGATCTCTAAGTCAATAAAGTGTGAGTTCATTTGAAATGGGCGCACGGCGGCGGAGCGGCACCTATGCGTCTGTCATAGGCGAGTAATTGCTCCCTTTGATATAGCCGCCCGGGCGCTCGCACTTGAAGCAAAATGATCTCTAAGTCAATAAAGTGTAAGTTCATTTGAAATGGGCGCACGGCGGCGGAGCGGCACCTGTGCGTCTTTCGTAGGCGAGTAATTGCTCCCTTTGATATAGCCGTCCGAGCGCTCGCACTTAAAGAGAAATGATCTCTAAATCACTACAATTAGGTGTAAGTTCATTTGAATTTACAGCGCGGCGCGCGGCGCCTATGTAGTGTCGGTCAGTGATTGATCTGATATCTTCTTTTTAAGTAATTAAATTCGTTAGCTCATTTCATTTGCGACAACCGCCGAATTAGCACAGAAGATCTTAGTGCAGAAATTATTGAGATTTTGTGTAAGTTGTAAATGCATGGAATAAATGAAATTTCTTCGTCATAAATAAGAGAAAAAATATCAAGGTAAGTCAATTTTATTTTTTAAGTGTTAGGTCAATCATTATCATCATAGCCACCTATAATTCTATTGATTTCTCAACTAACAGGTTCCTTCTTTTCTTTGTTTTTGCATCATGTTCTTTTTCATGTTAAAATAAAAGTATAATTCTTCACTTTTTTGAAAAAGTAGGTACCTTTTCTAGAGTGTTAATTCCAGAAACTGGACATAATGTCTCGAATGGAGAATAGTTTTGTTTTTTATTTGTATAATTGGGTTTAATTTGTATAATTTAAGTTTAATTTTAGTTTTGTATTTTAGAAAAATAAACAAATTATCAAAATTACGTGTATTGTGTTTTCTTGGTTGACTAGGACCCCTTTCATACTGCAGTGTGTCGTCGGTCGCGTGCCACGCTGCAGTGTAAAAGAAAACGAGGGCGCAGGCTGAGCCCCGCACCCCGGCGCCGAATAGACTTAAGACGGCACTGAGCTCCTTCATAAATATTTATGAGAGCGCATCAAATTTTCGTTGCATATATAAAGTGTGCAAGCGTACCTACTCTTAGAAAACTATAGGGATGTTATAAAATAGGAAAATCGTTTAAAAAACAGAGGAGAAAAGGGTAATTGTTACCTTTGCGATTTCTTTAGAAAACAGAAACGTATACAAAACCAGCGGAAATAGTTTCGTTATTTACCACAATCGTAGTTCCGCCGTAATCCAATAAGCATAAAACATTTTATGGTTAACTTTAATAAAGAGAAACATAAAAGCAAAGACACCATTTAAAGTAAGTAGTATGGCAGGATACCACGTAGGCAATAACTATTACCTACGTTGATAAAAATTTTTAGAGAGATAGCTTGAACATTGGGAACATATGTCACTTTTGATAAAATTATAATCTAAATAGAAATACAATTAGGCTAGTAAAGTTGTAGATTCGGCTAGTAAAGACAGAAACGGTAGATTCACTTGCGCACAGTAACAATAATAACATAATATTTCAATATTATTACTATTGTTACTCTAGTATGATGGCTAAAATTCGACATTTATATAAATAACTGTCGATTTAATATTGATATAATATATTTAAAAAATGTAATGCCTAACTATATTTAAGAGCTTTCAAATTAAAATTAAAATTTTAGGATATCGTGTGCAAGGAAGAACGTTTCATTGAAGTAGGTATCCTGTTGTTCCAGATCATCAAGCAGACACCGGGTGTGGTCGAGCATAATCCTCGCCGCTCTCAGCATGTTGGCGAAGGAAACTGGCCTCACAGCCCTCCTGTTCAACGCTTCCTTCGATCTTTACCGTTCTTGGAGTACCATTTCAAGGTTAATAAACCTAATATCTAATTCAAGTATATAATAACGCCATAAAGAGTTAAAAAAATGGGGTATATCTGTGTCGTGGAGACTGCCGTTTGTATATTACAAGTAATATTTTCTTTGAGCATAATATCTGTTTAAATGCAACACATTTAAATATATACCATATA
The DNA here is from genome assembly GCA_936446665.2 of Synanthedon andrenaeformis. Classification (NCBI taxonomy): domain Eukaryota; kingdom Metazoa; phylum Arthropoda; class Insecta; order Lepidoptera; family Sesiidae; genus Synanthedon; species Synanthedon andrenaeformis. The sequence continues at coordinate 389,874 of OW387781.2, read as the reverse complement.
TTACAAATGATTATTTGGTCCTTTAGCTGGCAAGCGGTGTCATTATATTTTGGATGTTGTGGATGATAGATAATGTTAGCTACAGACAGCATCGAATTGTATCTCCCGATTTTGTTATTATCACTGTTTCTTATTGCATCTCACTATGGAAGCAAATTTAAAGATATACAATATTGTTAGCGTCTGCTGTTTATATCGACTGAAGTTGATTGAAAAGTGATCTGTGACGTTTCAAAAAGAGGTGTTCATTCATTCAGATTCATTCGGTGGTATGATATTGAAAGGGTATCAGTCAGTTGTACGAACGCGTTCGCGAAGAGAGGTCGATGTCGTATGTCCGCGCACCCTTTAGTTGGAATTGTAGTTCTCATATATCGGTCAGACGATGAAAGTATTTGGAATAAACATAAAGTGGTTTAATTAATGTACTCGAAGTAGAGGGTGCTAACAATATTCACGTTAAAAATACTATTAAAAATATATATTAAAAAAGTCATAATTATTAACAATGTTAAATTATTGACATACCCAGTGCAGTTCTGCAAAAATTTTATAACTAAAAACTAAATCGATGAAGCGATGTCTATTTTGTCTCAAATATGATGATTTAACATTTCAGAACATCGCCGTTAAAATGGAGATGGAAATGTGACAGCATCTGTGGAAGGGTGATGAGAGCTTTATTAGCACTTGTGCTCCTGACCGGTGTAAGGTTGGCATTGCTACAGGGATCCCTGCCAGCTTTTTCTGCGCAAGATAATCCACCAGCTTTTCATAATTCATTTTTTGTCAGGTAATGTAAATTATTTTGAAAATTTTTGTTGTCCTTGTCCAGTTGTATTAACCTTATGTAAATATATTGATCATAACAAAATATTTAGTATCCTATAAATACATTATAGTGTTAGAGGCAATTTCATATAATGCTTTATACAGCCCTGTGTTAATAGTAGAAATTTCATAATGCCGCCAGAAAGGCTCCCCAAATGACAGCGAAATGCCCTGCGATTACTTTACAGATCCAACTTTGAAAAGTTTATTTCCAAAGCTACATCTGCCGGAAATCGAACCGCTTGAGACAGACCATTAAATCAGGCACCCTAACCACTCCACCAACGAGCTCGTCATACACCTACTAAGAGAAATTGATTAGATCACCTAATGTTTCAGGTTAATGACATTCTGTTACTTGGCTGCCTTCAATTGGTGGTTGCTGCTATGCCCTTGGACGCTCAGCCACGACTGGCAGATGGGTTCGATACCGCTCGTCACCAGCGTATGGGATTCGAGGAACTTACTCACTTGTGCTGCGTTCATTGCCTTACTAGCACTCTCCTACAGGTGTCTTGTGGACTTGGAGGTATGATACTAATAAGATTACAATCTTACTTGTATCCTTAATTAATTAATTAATCAGCTTATACCTACACAGATGAAGTTGTCATCAAAACCCAATATTTTATATTGCAATCTTTGATTGGAAAATCCTAGAGAGTTCTTAGCATCGACATGATTTATTGTTAGTAAACTCAATGACCAGTGACTCACTAGACAACTTCCAATTCAAACAATATAACTACTCCCTCTGGATTTAACCTATTTAACAACCTTCAGAAGTTTCTCTGTTTTATAATACGTCTAGCTCATTTTTAAGCCATTTATCTCTGTCTCATAATTAATTAATATCTTGCATATCATTAATTGAAATGAATTGAATTTCACAGGTACAAAGACACACACCGGCAATTATCGGATTGATGCTGATGATCATTCCTTACGTGCCCGCGTCAAACCTTTTCGTCACCGTCGGCTTCGTAGTAGCCGAGAGAGTGCTTTATATGCCCAGGTAATTTCTGAGCCATCATTAATGTCACCTAGTAACGCGGCAGCGGTTTAATAAACTCGTTCAAGCGATGTTACAATTTCTAAATATATTCTGAAATAGAGTGAAGTAGATTGGGAAACAAATTATAAAGCATTTGGTTCGTTGAACATAATAATACTAGTTGTTCATTTAGACCAGTGACCTGTTTAATTTCTGTTGTTGCTCGACCAATTTGTTATAGAAGTAAAATTAAAACCTGTTCATTTCTTTTATTCCCTTCCTATCAAGTTAGCCGTTCACTGCTGCCTATGTAAAGGTAAGCAGGCATGTTGACGATCCAATCAATGATAGGTAGATACTGTCACCTATTAACAGTAGGATATACTTACTTTTATAAAGGACTAGCTGGTGCCCGCGACTTCGTCCGCGTTGAAAAAGAAAATATATGAGTAGTTATTATACGATGAGATATCGCAAAAACGAATTTAAAAAATCAGTTCGCTGAGCGCAACCGTTCCGTAGGGAGCCAACCACGCGTCTGAGCCGCGCGGCATGGTACCTCGCAGAGCTACCGGCGGCCGGCCAGTGATGAGCGTGCGTGAATTGAACCGACCCGAACGTTATTATATCGATTTTGTTGCGGATTTATTTTAAAATTATGATATCTCCTAAGATGTGGATTGAAATCAAGTGATGTATGATGAATAATGTATTTATTTGGATAAAGATTAATATTATGTTGATAAAAAACATTCGCAAATAATGCAATAATTTCGATCAAATTTGATTACCATAAAAAAGGTTATAATGAGTCAATCTTAAAGGATAGACATATGCTGTCGCGAACTTTTTTTTAGAACTTTTAAAGAGGAACAATTCCGTCATACATGATTTTTGCGTGACTTAAACCGTTTACGCAGCGCACGCAACGGAAGCTCTCAAAGAGGAATTATTTTTCCCATTTTTGCAACATTTTCCATTGACGCTCCGCTCCTATTGGTTGCAGCATGATGTGATATAGCCTAAAGCCTTCCTCGATAACACAAAAATAATTTCAACCAAACAAACAAACTCTGCAGTTTTATAATATTAGTTTAGATTAGGAGAGCATAAAGGAGTTGCTTCTGGCATACCTTAGTCACTTACCGAAACTACATGCTGCACCATCTACTAACTGATCTAATGTTTATGCTTAAAATTTTCAGTATCGGTTCAGTCCTGATGACGGCGTATGGCATTCAGCTGATGTGGCGTCGCACACCGTGCCCAGCAGTGCGCAAGAGGCTGTTGGTGGTAGGAGTAACAGCGTTGGTGGCTGCGGGTGTCGCCAGGACACATCTCAGAAACAGAGATTGGAGAACAAGAGAAACTTTGCTAAGGTAGCCTTAAATCTTAAATATTCCATCGTCATTGACGTTTTCTTAAAAGGAATATAATATTTTCTAAATGAATTATAAGCAAACAACATCATAATAAATTTATTCTCCAACAATAAATATGACTTCGTTAGAAAAAAAGATTTTTTGTAAGATTTCTTATATGATTAATAAAATCTGTAAGCGATAATTTCGAAGCTGAATGTTAATATCGTAATTAAAATCAAAATGACCCCGCATCTTGACCATTGTTAAAATTTGATAGCATATAATATATATATTTTTAAACTGATACTTTGTAAAATCCGATAAATAGTTTCGGAAATTGGTTACAAACTTTACTCTTTCTTAATTATTATAAATTAGTGTAGGTTTAATCGTATACTGAAGTAATTCATGAAAAACTAATCCTTTAAAATTTTTATTAAGACCACAATATATATTCCATTAATTAGTATCACCTTTATATATATGAAATAATAAGCTATAAAAAATAGGCTACCAAAATAAGCAACTGCCTCTTAAATTCTCAAGTTACAACGGGACAAACGAAAACCTGAACTTCAAATTAATACATGAAGTTCATATAATAATAACTTTACAGACGACTTTACAGAGATGGTTAATTTAACCTAACCTAATGTTATTGTGAATTATTTTATTTTAATTTCAGAGCTGATCTGGCAGTATTACCACACAACGCCAAACTTCACTACAATTTCGCAAATTTCCTCAAAGATGTAGAACAACAAGAGAATTCTATTAAACACTACAAGGAAGCTCTAAGGTCATTCAATCACTTTTTTATTTCTTATACTAGCTGGTGCCCACGACTTCGTCCGCGTTGAAAAATATTAAGTAGCCTATCCTGTGTCCCGTACGCCCAAATGTTTATCTACCAAGTTTCATGAAAATCAGTTAATTCGTTTCAGAGTTATGGAGGAACATACATACATACATACAGAAAAAAATTCCAAAAATCGTCAATTTAGTTTCAGTATCATGTATAGAGCCTATAAACACGATATCTCTGAAAACAAAGTAACTTACTCCATGACCGACCCTTACAGATTTATTGTTAGTATTGATTAATAGTGAATGTAGTTAAAAATTAACAGAATCCTAACTGACGAGTTTATTAATTGACAAGACGTTAAGTAGGTATAAGGTTAACTTGCATGCTATTAGCTAGCTTGGGGTTCAGATAACGTTTTTAACCCAATCGCAGCGATAGTTACCGCATCAAATTATGAGTCTAGACCACCTAGGAACTCACCCAAACCCACACAAAATTTCACAAAAATAATTACAGAATTTTAAGAGTAGTTGAGCCACATACGCACTTACAAAAGAATTACAAATATGAACTTATTCTCTTGAATACAACTTACATGTATTGAAATCTGTAGTTTCATTAATACAATGTAGCAATTGTATCTTCTAATCATCAATATTAATAATAAATCTGTAAGGGTCGGTCATGGAGTAAGTTACTTTGTTTTCAGAGATATCGTGTTTATAGGCTCTATACATGATACTGAAACTAAATTGACGATTTTTACAATTTTTTTCTGTATGTATGTATGTATGTTCCTCCATAACTCTGAAATTAATTAACTGATTTTTATGAAACTTGGTAGATAAACATTTGGACATACGGGACACAGGACAGCCTACTTTTTTCTTTTTCAACGCGGACGAAGTCGCGGGCACCAGCTAGTATTGAAATAAAGAATGATGTTATTGATATGTTTATTTATTTTTCAGGCTTTGGCCAAGCTACGCGAGTGCTCACAACAATTTGGGCACTTTGGTGCTGGCGTCTGGCCATGCAGAAAACCATTTCCTGCAAGCCTTGAAATACAACAGAAACCATATCAACGCACACTATAATCTTGCTAAACTTTACAGGTAATAATTATAACTTGTTTTAAGAATAGCAACATTTTCAATCCTTCCCTGATTATCCCTCTATCCATACGTGAAGACGGAATTAAAATCGGTCCAGCCGTTCTCGAGTTATAGCGAGACAAACGAACAGCAATTGATTTATATATATAACTAGCTGACCCGACAAACGTTGTTATGCCAAAAAAAATTTTTTGAACATTTAGGGGTATGGAAAATATATGTTGGCCGATTATCAGACCTACCCGATAAGCACACAAAATTTCATCAAAATCGGTCCAGCCGTTTCGGAGGAGTTTGGCAACACACACCGCGACACGAGAATTTTATATATTAGATTTAGCTCGTATATGCTTACTCTCGTTGAGGTGCAAAATTAAACATCATTAAGGCATTTGTCACAACCACAATACAGTGCGTAAGTCTTATGTACAATTGTACATAAGACGTGAAGAAACAAAGTCGGGATGTCATTGACGGCAATGCAACAATGTTGGAACAATAAGTCAATATTAAAAGGGGTCATTGGAATGTGCGTTGATGACGGTCGACTGTTATCTGCATTCTGGGTAAATAAGTTTTAATTAAAAATTAATATTTGCATCTTGTTCTTTTTCTAGTTTACTTAATGAGTAACTTAATGGGTAAAAGTTATGACTTAAATGAAGGATGAAATGCACTGATATTGTTCATCATTGCATACATTTGCCTCCGATGTAGGCAATTTTTCATTTAGATCCTTGCGAAATACTAGCTGTTGCACGCGACTTCGTCCGCCTAAATTTAAAAAATATAGCCTATGTTACTCGCTGATAATATAGCTTCCCATCAGTGAAAGAATTTTTCAAATCGGTCCAGTAGTTTCGGAGCCTATTCAATGCAAACAAACAGTCAAATCTTTCCTCTTTATAATGCGATATTATAAGTATAGAATACATAAAAGTCCACTTGATGGTTACTAGCTTCCGTCGCCATAGCAGAAGCAACGCCACCAATGCTTCAAGAGCACTGACGACAGCAGATTTAAGGATAAAGAGATTAGGGATGGACAGGGAAATGGGATCTGGCATCTCTTACTCACTCACTGAAACACAGCAGCACACGTGCTGTTAGTTCACGAAATTACAAAAGATAATTTTTATAATTGATCAACCGCATCCTGTTGTGTGAAAGTACTCTGGTGTAATATATTGCACACATTGTGATTTTTTTATTGTAAGTTGAAGATATTTAAGAACTTTTGCAATGATTTCAGGAAAAAGAATCGCATTTCGGAATCGCTAAGGATGTTGGAGCGCTGCATAACGTTAGAACCGAGATTCGTTCAAGCATACCTGGAACTTCTTCTCCTAAAGCCTACAGACGAGAAGAAGGCAATATTGGAGAAGCTTTTAGAATTAGAACCGAAAAATTGGGAACATTACATACTTTATGGCAATTGGTACAAAGAGAGAGGTGAGTTTTGCAGTTGATATCTCATATTATTATTATTATTACTTCTTCTGTATCCAAGTTATTCAGTCCCGTCCTTTATATTCTTTCACAATAGTAACCTGATTGATTTTTTCAAAATCAAAATATAAACTTTTTTTTATCAATTAGGTTTCTCCAAGAAACTCTTATTTTCATCATTATAAGTTTAATATTACCAGTAGATGACGATCCTGAGAAGAAACCCTGAAAGAAACTCAGGATACCATTCTTTTTCTTATTTTAAAATCATTCGTCTTATTTTTTATTCATCTGTAAAATAATAAAACTACAACAATTACACTTAATTACAAAAAAAAAATCAAAGTATATATACAATACTAAACATAGTATGAGCTCCGAATCGCTTAAATTCAGGCTTCATTGTCGCTTTATTTTCGTCTGCATCATTCAAGTTTCATAAAGTTAAGGTACTTCACTATATTTAAATTAAGCGATATAACTTTTATGAAATAAAAATTATATCAAAATCATGATTCAGTACTGACTAATGCAATCGGATACTTTTGTAAAATATTTCTATTTTTGTTTAAACGTGGCTTCAGTGAGTCGCATTTAGTGTTGTCTTCTTATTTGAGTATAATTAAGATATTCGGAAGATCGCCACAGAAATTAGAGTTTTTGGTAAACAATGGCAAGAATGCCTATATTAAAAAGCAAGCTAGATAAGATAGGCAAGCTACAAGACAAGCTATATTAAAAAAAAACAATCTCATCTCCCACTTACAAATAGAATCAATCATAATATCATCAATACTAATAATAAGTCTGTAAGGGTCGGTCATGGAGTAAGTTACTTTGTTTTCAGAGATATCGTGTTTATAGGCTCTATACATGATACTGAAACTAAATTGACGATTTTTAGAATTTTTTTCTGTGTGTATGTATGTATGTATGTTCCTCCATAACTGAAACGAATTAACTGATTTTCATGAAACTTGGTACATAGATAAACATTTGGACGGGACACAGGATAGGCTACTTTTTTCTTTTTAAACGCGGAGAAATTTGTTTTTATTATCTGTAGTTCCACAAAAATTTAACAGATGGCGGTGTACGGCGCACGGGTACAGTATTTACTCATATATTTTCTTTTTCAACGCGGACGAAGTCGCGGGCACCAGCTAGTACAGAATAATTACAATTGAAGCGTGTATTTTGACAGGTCTGACGCCAATGTCACTGGAGTACTACAAGAGCGCAATGCGGGTTTCGCTGACGGGACAGTCTCGTCGTGGCGCAGTGCCTGCCCTCAGAGCCGCGTGTCTGCTGCTACGTGACGCAGGACAATGGGCCAGGATACTGCAACTCGTTGCACGGTTAATTTGATTACCTATAGTTGCACTATTACTATGCTGACTTGGGGAGCATTCTCGACAGTATCGTTGGGCTATGAAAGGCTTCAACATCTTTCAATTAAACGAGATACTCATCGGGATAATTCTCTGTACTTCTAAATTGTCATCCCAGCGTATTCAACTATATATTGTATTTTATGTTTACCCCGATCTCTGCATTTGTGTATTTTAAATAATCTCAGAGTAGTTTTCATAAAAATTCCTTATTTATAAAGTCATGTTGCAAGTAAATGAAACTTACACGATTCGCCCTGAGTGGGCGTTAAAAAAAGACCGGGCACACCCGAATAAAAATCAACATTTTTGCTTACTTTTAATATTCATGAAATCTGAAAACAAACTTTAAAAAAAAAAAAAACAAGTTATAAACAGTAGGTTTTCCACACACAGGGAGTCTCACAGGGAAATACCGATTATTTTACTCTCAGTGGCTGCTTAAGTGCTCACTTGAAGATGTAAATAGTTAAGATTTGTTTAATTTATGTAACTTACTACGTATGGACTACATAATATGTCTGAAATAAATAAATAATTTTAAAAGTATCCAAGTAATCTGGTAAAGTAATCCGGAAGTAAATAGTTTCCGACATTAGTTTGATGAGCAAATATCATCAGTTGGATTACTTGGACTGGTTGCTACTTGTTGATAACTTTATATGGTTGATCTGTTAATTAGTTGGCAGAGCGTGCGGGAAGGAGCGGCACCGGCCAGCGCGCGTCGCAGAGCTGCGCACGCTTGGAGCTTGCGGCGACAGCTCGAGGGTCGCGCTGCGCTCTACGCCAGACCGCTTGCTCTTTCAGTTAGTACCCCAATATTAATACACTCGTTTCGTTGGCTTTCGCTCTAAGAAGCGAACTGTGAAATCCAGGGGGCCTAGCCAAGAGCAAACGTACAGTCGTAAACGCTACGCTCAGGCTACGCTACGCTGGGAGAAAGCTTTGTGATTGGTCAAAATTTTATATGGGCGTTACAACAACCAATCACCGGGCTTCATTTCTTTCGTTTTGTAAGAACGCAACGAAACGTTTGCATTGGTTTAGTTCTTGGCTAGGGTCCCTGTTATCGCTGAAGAGATCTAATTAAACATTTCCTTTAATGAAATTAACAATCCTAAAGCTTTCGAACCTTGCAATTAATTGACAGTTTCCTATCCAATTTGTACAGTATCGCCTACTGCGAATATGAAACTATCTATTATTATCTGATGAAACCGTAATAATATTTGCAGGCAACTTCAACATGTTTACATCACAGCCAGCTGGAGTTATCGACGAAGTCGTACACGAATTCAAATCATGAAACTAAAAACAAGGACATTATAAATATTGATGCGAACTCTATGCGCGATTTGGACAGACATGTGAAAAGTTTAAAAGTGGAACATGGTGGCGGTTGCCAAAAAAATCTAGAATATAATGCGAAGAAAAGTGTTTCTTTGTCAGCTCAATATAAACCTATCCATAATAAGTCGGAGAGTGGACATAAACGGAAGAGTTGTCCGCTTCACAAGAATAAAGACACTGTTAAAACTCCAGACAACTTTGTTCCGTTTGTGACCGAACATTTTTTAAGGACTTGTTAGTTTTTAATTATCTTTTAAATTTTCTCAACTTATTTATTTATTTAAAAAGGCTTAATCACAATATAAAACACAGAATGGAACATCACAAGTATGAATTCATATTATTTGAGATTAATAAAATTATAATAAATTATAAATGAATGAACAAATGTGAATGAGATCAGAAATACCAAGAACAACTCGTGTACATATTATTATAATAAATCAATAACATAAAATCAAATCAAATCATTAAAAAAAAAAATCAATAAACAAAAGAGAGAAAAAAATTCAATAATGTCAAATTTTAAATGGTCCGACTCTATTTGAATTAATATTAATTATTTGATATTAATAATGGCAAGCCTCGGTGAGTGAGTGAAGCATGCCAGAGCCCATAGCTATCCTACTATGGCCTACGTGGCGACGGTAGCCACGTGCCATCGAATGGAACGTCAGCCTGACTGCTCAGCCTCAGTCACTGACCACTAGACAGACAGAGATACTGTTACTTCAAAATATACAGATAGATAGAATATTTTAATTAATCTGTTTAGGGATACACAGCTTCACAAGTAATATGAAAGTTTGAACCAATCTTAGATAATTTATTACTATTTTTACTGATAGACGAGTATTTGTGTTTCATTTTACAATATGGATAAATCATAACATTAAAATTTCAGCTCATACTGTGGCAATACTTAGTAAAAGTTAAAAATAAAAATAAATAATTTTCAAAAATAAAATTTTTCCTTACACAAATATCAACATTACGTTATTTATTTATTTATTAAAGCAAAAACAGTCAACAACTTATTTTACAAAAAAAATAGAAACAATAAGACCTGTTCAACAATAAGTTCTCTGTTTGATGTTGTGTTTTGTGTGACATAAATAAAAAGAAAATATTGTTTGATTATTGTGATGTTATTTGTGTTGTTTTATACATGTATACTAGTGATCGCTCCCGGCTTTGCCCGGCGACCAATTTTTTTTTAGGTTTTTTTTTACCTTCCCTGATTATCCCTCTATCCATATCTGAAGACAGAATTAAAATCGGTCCAGCCGTTTTCGAGTTTTAGCGAGACAAACGAACAGCAATTGATTTTTATGCATATACAACTGTGATCGAAGGTTTCAATTGAAAATTACTGCAACCATTAAATTTCTATGTGCCATATTTGTGAAAAATACTATAATATGTGTATATTTGTATATAATTATATGAAACGTGTATAACGCAATAAAAAAAAATTAAAAAGGATGTTATTTCATAATAACAAATTAAATGAAGGAGCATACTGGCCAGAAAAAATATTTCGAAATTACAAATGTATATTTTTAATTATTTAATTTACATATTTTATGTACCCCCATACATATATATTTTTGATTAACTTTAAAATGTATTCACTAGAGATTAAAACTTCCTATAAGTTTTCTATTATTTCTATTATTAGTAAGTAACCAATTTCCTTAAGGAATATTAGAATTAATATTTAATTAAATGTGAGTGTTTGAACATAAATCATTTTATACATAAAATATGTACATAATGAAAATGTAAATAGAGATGTATATAATAGTATATAGTATTATTGTCATTGATTTCAATGAATACTAAAAAAATGTTCCTAGTACGGTCGAGTGTTTAATTTTATTTTTTATTATTACATTATTTTACAAGTTAACCATTAAGGAAAATCTGTTATTAATTTTTTTTTAAAAAAACTTTCTTTGTATATAATTATTTTCCTTAGACCTAAAAACCCCTTTATGATTAGATAGTGGCTACAAATAAGCCTGTACATAACAAGTATTTAAAAATTACCGTCGATCACGAATACACAATTATTATTATGAATTTATGGCCAATTATTGTAAAATAACAGAAAAATTGCTTTCAATGTATTTATTTGTAATACATCGAATAAACGAGAACAAAAGCTAATCAAGTATTTTTATTCAAACCTTTATAATTCCACTAGCTGACCCGGCAAACGTTGTTTTGCCAAAAAAAAATGGGGTAGACTACCCTGAACATTTAGGGGTATGGAAAATAGATGTTGGCCGATTCTCTGACCTACCCGATAAGCACACTAAATTTCATCAAAATCGGTCCAGCCGTTTCGGAGCAGTTTAGCAACAAACACCGCGACACGAGAATCTTATATATTAGAAGATTACAAATTCATTTAGTAGAAACCTCACTCAAAGGATATTTTTGGTGATTTTGTAAGAGTGAAAAAAATACCCTGATTTTTATGTTATAGAGGGTGGCAGCCTGCTAACGGCCCACCTGATGGAAGGTGGTTACCGTCGCCTAAAGGCCACTAGCAACTGCATCCGCAGGTGCACTGTAGAAATTAGTTTATAGCTTCCTTGAAAATGACTATATTTTAGCTAGGCACCTGCTCCAACTATGCAGTTGAGCTGGCGCAGTATCCTGGTAAAAATAAATGCGACGTCTATTCTTACATGTGTTTTGCAATCAATGCATAGTCGATAATTCGTAAAAGTACCTACTCAAAACAAAAAAGTTGGCGAGTACATCAACACTCGCTGCTTCGGAGTGACAAAAAATAATAAAGAAATTAAAAATGTAAGAAGTTTATTAAGGAGTAATAAATTTTGCCCAACTCAAATCGATTTCTGATAAAAGTAGTTCGCGCTTGCTCTTTTAATTTTTTTTTTTTTTCAATAAACTATTTCAAAAATTGCATTTGATTTTGAAACGCATTGCTCCAATATCCCAAAAATGGTCACGAAGATTGACTGCGTTCAATACTATACGTATTTAGCAAACGTTTTCAAGTGACTTCGCAGTTATTGTTGGGATTCAATTAGAGATGTTTCTCGGCACCAAGTCGTGCATGACACTTGACCGTTGTGTCGTCTCTTACTTCTTCATATAGTCGGAGAGAGATAAGCAGTGTTGATAAAGTTTAAGTTGAATAACCCGCTGAGGCGAATACGAGTACGACAATGGCTGCGACGCGGACAAAGACGCATTGCACCATAGTAATGTTGGTCAAGGAAATGTTACAGAAATCAATAATACGAGTAATACAGGTCTAAAAACTTAATCATAATTATAAAGTTCTATACTTATATGTAAGAACAAAATATCATCAAAATATAGGTATAGTATGGGTTAACCATGAAAACGTAAGAGACTCGGACACAAATCACTTTCCCTTTATTAATAATATTCCACAAGTTTAAATCAACAGTCACATTATTATGACTAATTTAGTAGTCATACACGAAATGATAACATTTGCACGTTGGTACAATAAATATAATAAACTTAGGTAAATATACTGTTATTTATTAAGATAAAACTGAAAGTTAATATTGTGCGTTTTTTAACTGTTATTTACCTGTAAAAGTGACAAGTAGGTAAGCATAAAAATATTTTAAATATCCATTCGGAAATAAGTTTGTATGCGAATATATTAGGGGTTAAAGTATGAAATTGCCGATTTGTACTGAAAAATAAAAATTCGTTTTTTTTTTTTAATTTAACATATTTATTTAATCAAAATAATTACCATTATTATCTATACATTGCTGCCATCTAATAGGAAGCTCATTTATGCCTTTGCGATAGAACTCTGGTGATCTAGATTTGACAAACTGTGTGAAAGCATTTTGCACTGCCTCCTGAGAAGAAAACTTTTTATCACGCAGAAAATTGTCTAAATCAGGGATTCCCAAAGTGGTCGATATCGACCCCTTGGGGTCGATATCGGTTTCCTAGGGGTCGACATAAACGAAAAGTGATTTTGGGGGTCGACGAGGTCTAAAAATCGACCCCTATTATATTAACACAAGTTCTTATTTAAAACTTTCAAGATAGGTAAGTAGGTAGTTACTGTATTGTTTATGTTGTGTTACGTGTACTAAGAATAATTAATATTTTTGTAGGAAATAATGTTCCAGGAATGTAAAGTTTCAAGTTCGTACAAGATGAAAAACTCGGCAAGTCTATGTGGACAAGTTTGTGCAAGATTGAGTTGGAGCGTACGTCTTTCAGCGGCGTTTTGACTTGCTCTCTATTTGACGATAAAGTGCTTATCACACTATTCAATTTGAACGATTCCTATTTAGGAATCTAAGTAGTGAGCTCGTGATCACACTACGCTAAATTGATTTCTAAATCGAAGATATAGAGTTGAAAATGGATAAACTCTTAATTGAATCCAATCTGTTCTAACTGCGATCACACCTTCCGATTTCCTAAATTGGAATCGTTCAAATTGAATAGTGTGATAGCGGCTTTACGCGAATTAAGACGAACGAATTCATGATCAAGTCCAAACATGTTCCTGATATTTTACTATTTAACGAGCTTGCATTTAGGTTGAAAGTTCATTTGCGTTTTGAAATTCGTTGGAGCTTGAACGATAAAAACTCATATAGCTAAGTACTCATTTATTTCAAGAGATTACAAACTTATTACAAAGCTAAATTAAGTGAAGTAAAGTGACTGAAAAAGTGTTAAACACAACATACAACATATTTTAAATAGGTATGTATAATTGTATTTGTAAAAATTACTAACACTTAAGTCTTTGGTTTTCGTTCTTATTCTACCTAATTACCTAATACGAAGTTTCTATACCTAATTACCTACTGTAGTTACTTCCCAATATAGGTATCAAAGTTTATCAAAGAGTAAGTCAGTAATACTTAACAAGAATCCATTAACTGAGTGTGATAAAAATAAGATAGTGTGCAAATTTAACAGTTTATTATTGTTTTTTATTTAGGTTCCTTATTTTTTTGTTTGCAGAATTACTGAAAGTTTTATGATGGCGGACACGAAAAAAAAATGCAGACAATACAGTTTGGACTACTTGAAGTTCGGATTTATTGCATCTCCATCAAATCAACACTTCCCGATGTGTCTCATATGTGAAAAAGTATTTAGTAACGATGCCATGAAGCCTTCAAAAATGGATGACCACTTATCAAGAGTACATGCTAACAAAAAAAGTAAGCCCTTGTCATATTTTCAAGCACTGAAAGAAAAACTAGACAAAAGGCCATCCATAGGATCGATGTTTGCGTCATCATCTATTCGAGACAATGATGGTTTACGAGCGTCCTATAATATATCTTTACTAATAGCGAAGTCGGGGAAACCCCATACAATTGGAGAGCAGCTTATCTTACCAGCCATTGCGGAGGTCCTTAACAATGTATTGCACAAACCCGCACATGATATTTTAAAGAGAATACCTTTGAGCAACAACACCGTTCAGAGACGCATAGATGAGATGGGACGCGATGTGGAAAACATTTTATGCAAGTTCTTACAGACCCGCAGATTCTATCTCCAGTTGGACGAGTCTACATTACCCGGCAATGAAGCTCTATTGTTAGGATATGTTCGATTTATCAAAGATGAAAATATGTGCCAAGAACTGATTTTTGCTGCATATTTAGAGACTGATACTAGAGGAGAATCGATTTTTCAGGCCGTGGAACATTTTTTTACTGATAAAGTTATTCCATGGAAGAATATTGTTTCTGTTGCGACTGATGGTGCACCGTCTATGGTTGGTCGTCATCGTGGCTTTATAGCTCACTTAAAGCGACAACTGCCTGATGTACTGGTTATTCACTGTGTGATTCACAGGCAGCATTTAGCAGCAAAAAAGCTGAGTCCTAGATTGCATAAGTCTTTACAATATGTAATAAATGCTATCAACAAGATTCGAAGCAATTCTTTGAACTCTCGGTTATTTGCTCAACTATGTGACGAAAACGACGAAGTCTTTACTCGGTTACTTCTGCACACTGAAGTTCGCTGGCTATCAAGAGGCTCTTGCTTAGAAAGATTTTCAGCCCTTTTTGAATCTGTGTTGGAGTTTTTACAAGAAAAAGATCCGAATTTGAAAGAAAATCTGAACAATTGTAAAACAGATATTTATTACTTGACTGATATCTTTGGAATGTTCAACAAAGTTAATTTGCAACTACAGGGTGATGATCTTAACTTGATTAAAACAAAATCAATAATATCGGCCTTCGTGGGTAAACTAGTTCTTTATAAACAAAATTTAGGCAGAAAAGAATATTCGCAGTTTCCGCATTTGTCAAAATTACCAAAAATGCTTCAAGATGATGACATTTTATTATATGTTACTCACTTGGACGCATTACACAAGGATTTTACGGAGAGGTTTGATGATCTTTTAAATTTACAAATTCCTCAATGGATAATAAATCCGTATAACACCACAGCCATAGAAGAAGCCAATGTGATAATGCAAGAAGAGTTGATTACCATCAGCACAGACGAAGAGCTTAAGCAAAAGTTCAACCAAGGCTATCAGAAGTTCTGGTTGCAACGCAAAATTGAAACACAGTATCCTACATTGTGGAACATTGCTGAAAAATACCTTATCGCTTTTCCATCATCATATCTAGTTGAAAAAAGCTTCAGTGTGGTAACAAACATTTTGACAAAACAAAGAAACCGTTTGAAAATCAACGAACGTGGAGATTTAAGGCTGCAACTCACTAATATTGAACCGGATGTAGCTAGATTGGTAGATAGTCACCAGGTTCATCCATCGCACTGAATGTTTTATTTTCTCTTTGCGAATTAATAGTTTTTAAAATATAATTTCCTACCAACTTAAGATGCTTTATGTATTAATTTGTAATAATTATAAATTAAACTTGATATTTACTGAATTGGATTGTCTTTTTATTTTGTTAAATTTTGACGAGAAAATGAAATCAACTTCACTCACTTAACCAAGTGCAAAGTTTTCTAATTGGCACCTTAGTACCTAGGTATTTTGTACCAATAGGAAAAAACTAAAGATAGACTAAGATAGATAGCTGCTTTAAGTTAGCGGACCATTATGAATAAGGGGGTTGGTCTTAAAAGTAGGTAATTTGACCATGGGGGTCTGAGGTAACAGTTCATTGTTGAAAAGGGGTCACTTGTCCAAAATAGTTTGGGGAACCCTGGTCTAAATCACGAAAAAAATGGTAGTCCGTTGGAGCAAGGTCTGGCGAATACGGAGGGTGACGAATGGTTTCTAATTGCAGTTCCTGTAGAGTCTGCAGATCAGTCAAATCATGAGGCACCCATTTTTCATATTATTTTATTTTATTGATTTGACGCAAATGAGTCAATATTGTTGGTAAGGTAACGTTAAACCATGCCGCTAATTCCTGGGTAGTTTGGCTCGGATCGGCTTCCACCATCTCTTTCAAATCATTGTTATTCACCTGTGTGGGCGGTCTTCCACGTGGTTCGTTCTTCAAATCGAAGTTTCCATCACGAAAGCGTTTAAACCAAAATCGCACAGTGCGTTCATTAGCAGTCCCCTCTCCAAACGCAACATTAATATTGCGAGCTGTTTCTGCCGCGTTAGTTCCGCGTCGGAACTCGTATTCAAAAATCACACGAATTTTCGAAGTATCCATCTTTATTGTCTAAGCTGAATAAAAAAAACAACTGAAAGTTGATAATCGAATGTTGCACATTTTTTAAAAGAAGAATTACATAGGTACCGTATGAAAAAAGTTTCACTCAAAAATCTCAAACCATGAAGGTTCTATGTCAATTCGAAGTACCTATTACAATAAAACGGCAATTTCATACTTTAACCCCTATTATTAGCATCCTACATCACCGGGACGCCGTGGCCACATGGCTGGCGACGTGGCCAACAATTAATATTGAAATGTATGGCAGATAACGCACTTGGCGACGGTTTGGAAGCGTCGCTTATTTAGAAGCACAGCCACGACTGTCGGCTCTCTGTGTGGAGACTTATACTTTGTGGGAAATAATTAATACCAGGTGTATTAGGTACGTGCCATACTACTCCACAGTAGTGTAGTTCAATGCGATAGTCCAGTGTGAATTGGCAAGACACAAACAACGCTATAGGTACAGCAAGGGCACTGCTAATCATGTTAGGATAAAGGATTACAGATTAGCAACGCATACCTTACTCACTCACTACCAAATTGTAACTTTTTCTCAAGGAACGGCAGAAACAACAGGAAAATTTGAAAACAGAAGTATCAATTACCTAATTCTTTCTATCATAGTTCGAATAACGTCAGTAGTATATATATTTACACTTATGGTTACACTGTATATATATAATTAATATATTTAATATATGTATAAATTAATTAATGTATTTAAAACTATATTGTGATTATTCATTTATTTATGTTATTAGAGACTGCTATATATTTCTCTAGTCTAGTGATATATATTATTTATGTGTAATGTTATGGACTTGGGCGGGTGTCCGTGAAGCCGACCATGAGGTCCCCAGCGGAAGATCAGCGCTGTGTGTGACTTGTAGCACACACAGCATATGCTGAGTTGGGTGCCTATTTGGGTCGAGACACTGGTGCATGCACTGGCAAGTATGGTACTATTGCTAATACGATTAAAATTATTCTTATTAAACTTGTATTGCATGTGCTATTTGTGTTGATTCAATAAAATTTCTTTTCTTTCTTTCTCTTTCACCGAAACATAACAGCATACATGCTATTATTTGACGGTGGTCTTCTGTAAGGAGGTGTATACAAATCCCAGATGCCTAAATTATGACTGCAAAACCCTATGTGCCCAGTCATAACATACAAGTATTAAAATGTTTGGAATTCCTTGAGGAATTATACGAGAAAATATTTGTTGGGAATTATCAAATTCATTAATAAAAATCTTAGTCAAAGGGAAGAGACAAGGATAGGGATATTGCGTTAAATGACAAGTTCTAGTAAAAATATATGAGAATAATCCTAAAAAATATTTAAATACAAAGGAAAATAAGGAGATCGCAGTTTAATTTTATGGGGATTAATATGTTACCTACTTTTTTGTTTATGGTCAAATTTCGACCACTAGTGTTAATAAAAAAAGAAAATATTCAATTAAGATATTTTTTCTGTAAAAAGAATATTATAAAATTATATCGCATGGGCATAGAAGCGTTCGTCATTCTAGCTAGGTACCTACCTACTACCTTTTTTTAAAACAAACTACTGCAAGAAATATTTTAAGTTCACAACATTCATTTGCATTCCAGTTCAGAAATATTAGTTGCACCACTTCTAATCTAACGAACACTGCGTGTGAAATTGTTCGATTAAATTATTATTAGTTATTTCTTTTGATTTTTTTTCGACTACCCGCCTGATTACATTAGGTTTCATTCAAAATTGAATAAGTTTGCGGTTGCGCAACCGCTCACGGCCGCAGACGATTTGTAAAAGTATTACAATTGGATAATTCACGGCCGCGCGGTTTTCTCTTGTAGAAAAATCTTGTGAATAATCGAGCGGGAAAAACAATTTGCATCGGGTCGTTTTGAACGCTTTCTAGGCCGGCAGTGGATGCGAGCCTGCGCAGTGTCCGAATCGCAGTCGCAGTGCGCACTCCGCCCAAACAAACACACCTCTCGATATAAACACGAGACAAACAAAAAACTATTTAGACGCAACTACCCGCCGACGCGTTCCGCAACTATTCCTTAGTCAACTAGAGTGAAAGGCGTTGTTTTTATAAGTATAAAACAAAAAAAATTGCTAGTTTTCGTGCAGTGCTGACGATGAGAACAGCGATCTGGCTCCTTGCTTTTGCGGCGCTCGCGTGCGCCGAACAATCAGATGAGCCTTGGGTCGAGGAGGAAGATGTAGAAGAGCCGTTTAATGAGGAGCCCGATGAAGAGGCTAACACTCAGTATAGGATAAGAAGGGAGGTATACGTGGAAGATCCTTACGAGGAACACGTTCGAGTCAAGAGGAAGTGCAATTGTGAAGACCAAGTTCATCACAGGGAGCGTCGCTCCGACTACGTGAGGTCTCCTAGGCAAGTGCATCAGTATGAAGTTCACGAGTTTCACGTAGACGACTCCGCCCCGGTACCTCCTTACGAAGAAATGTTGGCGGCCAGCGCCGAGCATTACCACAGAGTGTATGCAGTGCCAGGAGCCCCCGCTTCAGCTAGATATTTGGACCCTCAAGTGAGTGCTGATCAACCGATTAGTGTCGTGCAGTACCAAACCGCGCCTGTTCAGTTTATCCCTAAAGCTGTCCCTGTTAATGTCGCTCCCGTTGCTTCTGTGAACGTTGTTCCCGTTGCTCCTGTGCCAGTCGCGTCCGCGCCGCTCCTGCAGCTAAAGCAATTGTCCGGTGGTGATCTCCACGGAGCCGCTGCAGGGCATCATCATAAACATCATTCCGGACACCATGGTCACAGTCATGGTGGTGGACTTAAGAATCAGGGTCATCATTATAACGACCATGGTGGAAAGGTATGTTGATTGTTATTTGTTTGTGCTAAAATTGGAAATGTTTGTTTTTATTTAATACGTTATAATTTAATCGTGGGATATTTATTGTTAACAAGCTTTTATTGTTTTTCTTATTTTTTGTTTGAACGCTCTTGTTTCTGTTTAGCGTACGTTCTAACCAGTTTATAGTCTAATGCATTGCGTCTAAAAGCATGCGTTTTTTTCATTTCTTTTGTAAAAAATCTTTACCTTCTTTTTGGCCTAAGAAACAAAAAATTTTGGTCAGGTAGACAAATTTATACAGGGCCTTAGATTGGCAAACTACGCCACTGGTTATTATTGTTTATGTATCTAGTCTATATAAAGTGACACTAGCTCTGCGTCGCCGCTTCGAACGCATTAAACTTCGATTATCGTCGCATTTAAGATCACCATGACATGATCATTTTAATAAATCTCACTAAGTGCCTGCTAGTGTTAAGAAATAGCAACAAAAAACAAAAACACTGTATCGCTTATGACAGAATAAAGGTGCTTTACTGACTTTATTTAAAAAAAATAAGATTTGAAAATATATTCATCTTACCCCTCGATATTCATAGATTGTTTATTTATTTATCGGTTGATAAACTTTCAGAATATGTTAAGTAATTTCAGAAATTATTATTACACATGAATTTTAACTCTTTGTAATATTAGTGCAGATATAGATATCATGCAGACGTAATACGTCTTATTACAGCACCACACTATTGGTGGCTATGGGCAAGCCTATATTTCATATGTGTTACAAGATTTAATATATACATTTGTCTTGTATACACAGGATACCGACTGTCCCATATAATTTTGATATTTTTTTATGTAGTATTTTGTGCTTTATCGTCACTAAGACATACAACACCTGGGATAAAGTAATAGACTGACATTTCTTACTTAGCAAAACACATCTTAGGGGCTGTTGTTTTACGGTGGGCAGAAGTTCGTTAGTTACCAATTACTGTACCTACAGAGCCTGTTTAATTTATGACTGCAGTTTTGCCACTATCTAAACATCTACACATGCCTATTGTCAGGCAAACATACATCGCTAAGTTATCATTGGGTTTGTTATTTATAAAATTTATGATTTACTTTTACCAATTAAATTATTTTTATTGATTTTACAATAAAATTATTTGTTACGCAAAAGTGTATATTGGTTTCCCAGACCACAAAAGGCTCCAAAAGTGACCACTACTCAGACAAGGGAGGTAAAGGCTATAAGATCGATGAGAATCACAAAAAGGAGTACGAGGAGGCTCAGGGGAAGAAGCATAAACACCATGACAACGCTGGCCACAAGGGGGGTCACGAGGAGGAAGCTCATGGGTCCCGAGGAGCGCACTTCGATGAGAAGAAAGGTCACAAGAAAGGTCACAAGACTAAAGGTAAGGGTTATTCTTCTTATCTTGTTCAAAGTGCATTAATGCTCCAAAGACATAAAGCATAGTTGACAGTCCAGTGACAATCGTAAATCACTATGATGACATATACTAAGATTAAGTTTCTAATCAAAATATCATATTCTAAAGAGAGACATTTTATTAAATAATATTATGAAAGTGATTAAATTCGATATTCTTTCTTAGTAAAGGAGATATTTTTGAAATTGTAAATAGTACAAAAACAAGACTTATAAAGAGTATTGGGCACTGTCAACTGATTTTTTTTTGTAACTTAATTCACTAATACTTTTTTATTTCCTTTTAAAAAACTCCAAATTGTTTTATCGGATCTAAACTAAGTACGCCGTTTCTAAATTCATTGTATATAAAAAAAAATTCACTCGTTATACTAAACATCAATATTTTTAATGTCAAGTATTTTTTTTGTCAGAAGTTTTTAATAAAAATTTCAAAGCTATATATATTAAGCCTTGCTACCTTTAGCTAAATAAACGTATTATTTGTATTTCAAAATGTTTTCGTAAAAAAGATTCGTTTTTGGATTTTGTAAAAAAAAATATGTTGCCCAGTTCCATGATAATTTAAATATCTATTCAAAATGGTATAATGGATATTTTTTTTAAAACAAAATAAAGCTTTATATTGCTACAACAAAATTTTTGGGATGTGTGTTTTCAAAATTTCTAATTCCATTTCATTTCCCATGAAACTGTCTTATAGAAGAGAGAGCTTGAACAAAAAGGTCACATCGGAGCGTGAAAATTTCTCGATTATTCGAAGGCCATGTCAAATTAAATTTTTAAATTACGTAACTCCAGTTAAAGCATGGAAGCTGCTTCATTCAAGAATTTCATTGTTCATTTTAAATTTAATTTAATCTCGCATAAAATAATAGATCAAAAAATCTATCAAAAAAGTTTATTCCGAGATTATCTATAGATCACTTACAACTGTAATTATTAACTTGATGTAAATTGTAAAATCATATGTATTCGTTCTTATTATGAACATACGTACAAACAAAAATACATTAATATTATGATAAAATACGATTTAGGACATACTGCTTTCCCACTCATAAATCCGGCAATTTTTTTATGTTGCAAAAATGACTATGACTACTTGCCAGACCCAGACCGGCCCTTCCGAGAATCGAATCATAGACTATTGAGAGTATAAAGGCAAGCACCTTAACCACTCATCCAATGGATCAACAAGCATACATGTTGCACAAAAAGACACGCTTCTTAGTGCTTCTTCCAAGAATATTATGTTCCTCAGTGCAAATAAGGAAAAGCGACTCCATTCACTACGTGACAATACTCTTTGTACTCGTAACGTTCTGCGGTCAAAGTGAAAGCGATACCTTATTATTCTTATTACGTGGCCCATTTGTAATTTCTCGTTCAATTGGCAGTTGACCTCAACCTGCGTCAACGCAGCAGTTATGTCAACAATGTTCACGAACGGTGTTATTACTCCAACCAAATCTATTGCATAATCTATTCAAAATGGAAATTATCTTTCTAATTATAGACAAAGACATTTTGTTACACTTTAAACCAGGCCGTCCGTAAGATCAAGGACCGGAAGCGCATACGCATCACCAACAACACAGATTAGCTAAATAATAACTTAAAATTTATTTATTTTTTGGGTATTTTTAAATAGTTAAATTGAAAATACTTAACTCCATGTTTGTCTAACTTTTCAACACGTGTAATCATTATTATATATATTACTTTAATTATTATTTTTTTAGGTTTTTATGTAATATAAGTTAATAAATAAGTAATTTAGTTAATTGTTAAAAAAAATATTAACGTAAAACTACTTTGTAATTACAAAATCAGCAATGAGATTTAAGTGTCACTGAGGGTAGCTCAACTGACAAAGACACTGAGGGAGTTGAGGGTAGCTCAACTGGCGACAGAAACCACTGCTTTACAGATCACAGTGAAATAATTAAATTGCCTGTAATCCATTTTTCAGACTTGTCAATGGGATAATTTATAACTATTTTTTGGCCTCTCTTTCCCTTTTCTTAGGCGTTAAAACATTTATTCAATATTTATTGCTCGTATATTATTGTTAGGCGTTTTATTTTTGGATAATCCTTTGTAACAATCCATCTTTTGTGTATCCCCGTACAACGTGTAAGCAAAATTTCATGGCGATTTGTTGAGAAGTTAAAGCGTGAAGGCGTAACAAACAAACTCACTTGCTCATTTATAATATTAATTAGGATATAATAAAGAGCGGGATACTTATTTTTAAAATATAGAATAATTTATTATTATAAAGATGACAAAAAGAATTTTACAATATTTACACACAAATATCTTAACTATTTAAAAAAGAAGGTATAAAGTTATTTTATGTAAAGTATAAATAAATGAAAAAGGGTAAAAAAAGTTAGTAGGTGTGGGGTATAGCGGCTCCGTTGTCAAATCCCAGCAGTTTCGCTGCGGGCTTGAATTATTGCAATACTTATTTTTGTTTTAAGGCAACCTAGTATGGTACCTAGTACAAAAAAACCTAGTATGACCTAGTATGGTCTGCGAGGGAGTTATTTATATAATGTAATGTGTTATGATAGTATTTTATTATTTGAATTTATTGAATTATTTTATGAAGGTTGATATCCCGAATCATAACACTTATTTGAAAAAAATTTCACTACTTTAAAGGTATACGTAAATTCCAGTTGACACAGGCTATACAAATTTAGTGTAGTAGGCAATAAAAGAAAAATAATGAGGGCAAACTTTGTTCGCTGTGTTAAGAATACATCTACTAAGTAAAAGCTTGTCAATTTCAGGCTATCACAACAAGTATCACAAAGATGAGTTTCACAAGGAGCACAAATTCTATGACGACTTCCATAAAAGCGGCGAACATCACCGTTACGGTAAATTCAACGCCAAACACGCTAGCAACGAAAGTGGAAAGAAGAAGGCCCACCACGTCAACGCCGGCCACGACTTCGTTGAGAGAGGCAAAAAGGGTTACAGGTGAGTTCTTGACTTTACCTTACTCATATTGTAAAAACTGAAAAAAAAATTAGCGTAATTTCACCTGTAGATTTTCTAAAAAATTTACCGCGGCCAATAGACCTCAATTAAGAGTGATATCTATATAAATAAAAATGAATCGCTAAGCGCAAAACCCTCGAACGGCTTCACCAATTTAGACTATTATTATTATTTTTCAAATATCTTTTGAAGTCCGAGGAAGGTTGTTATGAAGAAAAAAATATTAGAAAAATTATCTGCGCGAAGTCGGAGGCAAGTCGCTGGTTTTAAATAAAAAATAACAGCTGGAAAAATCCATAAGACTAAAAGAAAAATTTCGTTCGTAACACAAAACAATCACTGTTAAATGTAGATTCTCTTACTTTTTTTACTGTAGATAATAAAATAAAACAGGATAGTCAATTTAGACTGCAGAACTGAGTGTGCCAATCCAATATGAATAAAATCAATGGTAATTTCCACAGCAACAAGGGTCACATGGACGCCGATCACAAGGGATACCATGGTGGTCACGGACACGAAGAACATCATGAACACCATACAGACCATGGCAAAAAAGGTGGCAAAGAGGGTGGAAAACATTGGGGCTACAAGAACTAACTTCATTCTTATAATACTATTGTATTATCCATTCAATTAGCCTCGAACCAATAATATACTTACAAACAAAAAAGTTATAGCATCATGGTGCATTATTATAGATTACTCAACAATGACAAACAAAATGGTTTGTCATACTGTGAATTAGGCAAATGAAATGAGTTAATGAAAAAAACTTGTCCCAAATAAGTACTTATTGTTAGTGATCGATTCATGTCACATTGCTTCATACCGCGTCCAATCGAGTTCAACTTATGCAAGTGCTTCATTAACTTAGGAAATTAAAAGTAATTCGTTTACAAAGAACCAAGATGCTTTTATGTTTTTTTACCTTTAAGTGTTTGTTAATTTGTTATTTCTTGTTTCGTGATAATTACATCTTTTTTATTTCCTTTTATGTAAAAAAACTAATTTGTATAAATCTTTATACATTAATCTTTTTTTCATATGATATAAAAATATCTATTTTATTATTATAGACACTGCCTTTTGTATTTACGAATAATTCTTTTTTAATGAGTTCTGTGTATCATAATCGCTACTCAGGAGTATTAATGCATTTTATTAATTATATTGACTACTTTGAAAGTCATAAAGTGAAATAGATAAGAGAAAAAAAAACTTTTGAACTACATGTAATAAATTTTGGAATATATGAGTAGGTACGTAAAGCATATAAAAATATTTCGTTTTGATAGCAACAAAATCAACTGAATATTTAAAATAGGTACCTTTTTGTTAATATTTCTATTTTCTAAGGCTCGTAAAATTGTTAAGTTTGCGTGTTATAATAGTATAATATATTGTCTAATATAATAAACTATTTATTTAATACAGCCATTGTTATGTACTAGTTCTTATGTAGATTGTTAAAATATATACTTTTACTTCGTAGTATTCTAAGTGAGAAGTTATTTGTGTCAGCTAAAATAGCGACATGGGACGTTTTTTATGAATTTTTATTTACTATGTTCATTGAAAAGGTGAAATTGTCATTCGAATTGTTATTAATTTTAAGATGGGAGGTTCACTATTCCTTTTATAAGCTTATCTGACTACTTAACTGACCTCTACTTACCTATAAGTATTTCTATATTTTTTTTCTCCTCTTTTTTCCAATTCATATTATGGATATCATTGACAAGTGAATCTTGCGTCTTCAGATTAATATCTATTTATTGTTAATTAATACTTTTTTATAATAAAGTGAATGTTATGTTGTGTGAAATGATTTATTTCTAAAAAAACTTTATTTTCTACAAATTTTACAGACTTCATATTTAATGGGCATGTAGATTAATGGCAGGTTATTCAGTCCTCGGTTTTACAGGGTGGGCTCAGTAGTTGGGTGGCTTCTCTCTGATCAAAGGGTTTCACGTAAATAGCGACAGTGCGGTGAGGTCTTCTGGGAAAGAACACTCGTTGCCCAGCCCGGTCCACAAAATCTGAATAGTCCATCGTCCAAACTCTCTTCATGCCGACCTTCTCGCATATTCTTTGGCTGGAACAAGTAGTTAATTTTAAGGACTAAATACGCGAAAACTGGTCTCTTCTCTGTACTGAGAAGAGACTGAGTATATCTTCTAAGTCGTTCATACAGGCAGATTTCATTGATTTTATCCTTAAACGTTAGAGCATCGTATCTAATCACATTAAAGTCGAAAAGACTCATCAAATAAAACTTAATCGGCATTTCACTTGCATTAGCTTACTCCAATGATCTATGATTGCAAAGAATACAAAGACTGAATGGGGCAATTTTTAGGCTGCATAAAGAAACAGTGAATTAATTAGCACGAATTCAAGTTAATTGGCAAGAGTTAACGAGTTACTTAGCAAAGAAGTAAAACGGCTCCATACAAACAAGAGTACAGAGACCACCATTAGGTACCACAAAATAAATCTTCCAATATAAGGGTAAATAAAGTATGCAGGATTTGTGATAAAGAAAACTATATTTTGTCACTGATACGTCTGTCACAAGACTTAAGTTAGTCTTGTATGGTACCAAGATATTTAAAAACTTCTCGAATCGATTCTTGCATTGAAATGTTAAATAAAACCTCAAACAACCGCTACTAGAACCTAAGAGAGCTCATATACAATATTATAAAGTGCATGCAATATAAGAGAATTAATTCGTTCATATATATTTTTGTCTCCACAATGAACAATGAATTTGTCTCTGCCACATAATTTATCTTAATTGATTATTGACTTATTGCTTCCTAATTCCTATAATGCAGCGCACTTGCATTTTGCTTGTGTTATAGGCGACAATAGCCACCAAATTGACCGTCAGCCTGTCTGAAATCCTTTACATAGAAAAAAGATTACTGGTGTTTGAAGTGACCGACGAGAAAGAACTTGTAAAGTCATAGAGCAAAATGATATTCTCAAATTGTTCATTGTCCATGTGAACTAAGGGAGTATGCATGTTGGAATAAAATATAGTATAGATATAGGTGTATTACGTATATTGGCTGACAGCAACAACTGAAACGACCGGATGGCGCAACTCCAGAGCATTGTGGAGGGCAGTTTTCAGCAGTAGTGCACCAACACCTTGCGCAGACACCTCAGCCGCTGTTCCTATGATTTCAACCTACGAACAATTTAATAAGTATGAAACCAGCAATCATTACTCACACTTGTTTCACACTCACGCATGACCTGAAATTTCGAAAAAGATAACTTTGCAGTCAGATTTCATAGACTGATAGATGATCTACCTTTCCAAAAGAGCCAGAGCCTATTTTCGTATTCTTATCGTGTCCCTTGTCTTTTAAGCCATTAGCCTGCCCAGTGTTAACTTCTGATGTTAGTTAATTGATTTTCAGGAGTCGAAAGTCACCTATCATCAAGTATACCGTTATCCAGGCTACCTCTCTTTTACCATCATCACTGTTAGACAAACGCCTTTTTCTTTTTAGGGGCACACACTCAGACGATATCATCGGTTCAGCGAACAGGTGGACTGGCCAAGAGGCGTTACGACCGTAATATCAACTCCAAGACACATTTTATCATAGAAATGAACAAATGTTCATACCAACTCGCCTCATAAATATAATCCGTATTGTACTTTCTGAACAAGTTGGAACTCCGAATGCAATGTGCTTGAAAATACATTCGGTGGCGTTCTGGTTTCGACTGGGTGTGGTGCGCCCATTCTTCTAACTCGTCGGCTGCCCACGGATATATCTTGTTAGCTACCGTCACCCCCACCAACTTCCTTTCCTTAGTCCTATCTATAAGCTCAAACGCTAATAAGCGGTCTCCTGAAAATTAAACAAACGTGCCTATCAGGGTGTTACAGGAAATAAGTATTTATAAAGTAACTGTAGCAGAGTTTACTGAAATCACCAGATCTTTAAGGTTGGTTAGGTTGAGATTAAAAATGTTGGTATTAAAAAGCTTAGGTTCAGATTAATAACTGTTACTTTATTGTATAGTGATTTTAAGATTTAAAAAGCCTATATGATGACATTGACTAGTTCTTCAAAAAGTAAATACAACCTTACCAGTATTGGAATACTTCTCGGTAAGGACTTCAAGGTAGGGACTATCCAAAGACATCCATAGTCCGACGACACTTGGTTCTCGCGGCCAATAGTGTGTGTACAGAAAGGACCTAATGAATTTGGCATGACATCGATTGCCACGCTCCACGATAACTTTGCGAATGTCGAAACACTGAAATTCATTTATTGAAATTAAAATGTTTTATTTCAGATTTAAATTTTCGGCAAATTAGTAGGCCACTGAGTTTTGGATTCGCTTGACAACAGTTGCCAGTCCCAATAGAATACCACTGGTGAAATAACAGAACATGCTCTCATGTTTCCTCTTCTTGTTTTTTGCCTTTTATTCTATCTGGTGGTAAACCTGGATAATGGACTAAAGCAACTGACTCGTCATCAAGATCATTTGCAACTCAATATTTAAGTGAAAAACTATTAAAGTTACCGGTTTTTTATCCCTTGGTATCAAACATATATCGCATGATGAAGATCTTCCATATCTCTTCAATAGAGCATTAATTACTGGATTGGAGGCAACGGAGTTCCGCAATAGATTGTAACTTAATATTCTTATGGAGTTCATATTTTTTTTTTATTTTTACATTTTTTTAATTTTTTGGTTATGTATAGAAAATATAAAAATTATTGATAGGTATCTAGATCATAGACACGAATTAAGATAACAAAAAAAATTAAAGTAAAGAGGATGCGAAGAAACAGGGTTAATAAATATCAAATGTAATCTAAATGTTTGCTAAGTCAGTTATTACATTATTTTATTTACAATTTCATGAAAAATACTAGTGATAAAAATGAAATCTAACAAATGCTCGAACTTTTTAAGAAAAATTTGAACTATTTTTTTGTCCATATTCAACAAAAACTTGTAAAAAATTAATCAACGTCATTCTGGCCGTCATTAGGTATGCCACCGAAACACAAATTATTTACAATTACAAACTATCCGACAATGAAATTGATAATTATAACAGAAATGTGAACAAGTTGAATAAATTTTACGTGTGCAACCCATTCTCGGTTATCCCAAACATGTCTGCCGTCAGTAGTATCTTCAAACTTCTGTCGCCTAGACAGGTCTTCAGGAACCTGCCTAATATGATCATGTACCCCAACAGGCTGCACAATAAAACCTACACCGATAAAATAAAGACTAACAGACCCGCAGGCGACGCCACTACGAAACAAGTTAAAGTGAGTCCAAATATTTCATTTCTTTGGTCATAAATTTATCTGTATGCTTCACCATTCTCTTTCTTCAATTTAATTTTGCAATCACCATTTACATGTTTTCGAATATAGTCAATAAATAAAACTTCTAGAAATGTCCTTGTTTAATAAATTTAATTAAATTATTTAATAAGTTTTTTGGAAGATGGCTGCAAAGTTGTAAGCGGGTGAGAGCTTAGACCGTGTCAAAATTATCTTCTTTTTCTTCTAATTTTTTTAAAATATTATTTATTGTTATTATAACAATATTTTGTTATTATTGATCCAGAATCGCTTTCAGTCGAAGGGTACCGAGAATGAGGAACGTTTGCGAGTTCGTCGTGCCCGAGCAACTGATGTGCCGCGCGTTTTGCGATTCGTACGGGATCACGCGTCAAGTACGTGGCCTGGACCTCTTGCGCCACCGCCAGCATCACACATCGTACTCTGCGACTACGTTGCCAGAACGCTAGCACAAGGTTCTAATCCCAATATCTATCAACCGTTGATAAGAGCAACAAAAATACCTGAATTTGGCCTTCCGACGGACGGTTTGACCAGTTCATTTAATATTCATTTAATAATAAATATCTATAAATAAATATCTTGACACATTCCACACAGCACCATCTAGTTCCAAAGTAAGCAACTTAATGCTTGTATTATGGATACCAGACAGTTGATATAATACATAGATTACTTTTTTTTTTTTTTTGTAAATACATACATATTATAAATACAAACATCCATGACTCAGGTACAAAGGTAAATGTTAACATAAACATTTGCCCCTAGCGGGATTCGAACCCGCGACCGTTTGGTTAACAGCTAGGGTTACTAGCCACTAGACCAAACGTGTCGTCATTTAGTTACTTATTTATCTGTGCCACCTTTTACAAATATTTATAGATCGGCAAATACAAAACAAATTAATATACCATCTGTGCTGAAAGCTATTACTACGAGAACAAAATCGGTGGGAAAGTTCCGCAGTTGCTTTTCTCAAATAACTCCCTAACTAGCAAACTTTATTCAACCATAAATTTAGGTATTATGTTCAATATCAAGACAGTGGATCCAATGAGCATTACCACACATTTTTATCAGATAGATAGTAGGTACACATTTCAGTACTGTGCATCGTTTAGTTATACTTATTAGTAGATAGGTATACTGTATACGAGTACATTGACCTTTTAAATAACTTTTTTACAGCGCCTGGATCTAGCGTTTACCTTTATTTCTTGAGTTAAAATTTTGGATGTGCCTATTTTATATTAATTTCTTAAATAGTATATTCAATATTCATAAATATAAAGTTAGTTTATTTATTTAATTATTAGAACTCGCTTCTTTGAATTTTAGAGTAACAAACTCCAGAAGGTGTAATTGATTGATTACAGGGCATACGATGTTAGCCGAGCAGCATGAGGATCGCCGCGGTTGGTCACAACTGCGAGGGTTGGCTCTCGGCGTTGGTTTATGCCCTTGGGATGCGGCGATGATAGAGCGATGGGCGCAATGTGTTAGGTGCATGCGATCTCGTAAACTGATGCATTTCACTGCACACTGTCTCCGTGCTCCCGCCCTTCATGATAAATACAGAGTGCACAATATTATGCAGGTAGGTTTGCCTTTTTAACTTTTTAACAAGCTTCGCCAAGTCACTTACCCTTAAGTGGATTGAAAATAGGGGTTTCTTCTAATCCCCTATCCTTAAGCCTACTATGGTTGGCAGCGCAATTGCAACATCTGTGACGTTGCTTGTGTTATAGGCGATGGTAGCCCAAACCAAAAAAGAAAAAAAAGCATAGCAATGCTTCCATGATCAATATATATGTAATTGTTTCTTTGAAAAGTTCTTGCATTACACAATAGGTAACATTTAACTCATAGATAAATTCAGGGTTAAATAACTATGAAAATTTCTTTAGGTAATCTTGGTGGTACCACCGGAAACTCCAAATAGCGCAGAAATTACACGAATTTTGGCCAAGAACGCAATAGATCGAGGTCGTGATGTTGGATTTCCACTTCTACGATTTGACGTCACTTGTAATAATATGTTAGTACTTACCATTTTAAACTATTTTTAGATACAAAGAAGCGGACAATTAGGCCAGGCCAAGAAGAATAATTATATAGTCTTAAAATTTCCTCGACTCAACAAAATTTTCATGGACTCCAAGAAATTATTTTTTAGGTACCTCTGACACAGTATTATTATGAGTGTAAGCAAAATTTCACGATGTTCGGTTGAATAATTAAAGCGTGAAAGCGTAACAAATAGACACACTCACTTTGCCATTAATAATATTAGTTAGGATGTACAATATTTATGTATTTACTAATTTGTCATCCATCAATATGTGATTGTATGTCACAACTTGATATAAGAATTTAATAAATTTCAGAGCAAAAACATTGGAAGAGTTGCAACTGAAAAGAGAGTGGTACTTACCATACGACATCCTGCCCGATCTATTCATAGGCAAAAGGAAGGCATGTAACGAGACAGAAACACCAGAGTCAAAAATAGATCCCAACAAAATAGCCAAGGATCATTTCATAGCCGTTTACACTGCAACCACTAATAATGAGAACAAATCCTAAAGAAGTTAATAAAAATCAGCTAAAAAATATTTTATCTTTTATTATACTTAAGTACCGGTAAAATAATGCAACATTGCCTGTATTTTTCGTAAATAGACGTACTTATGTAGGTATCGAAAAATGCCAACACATTTTCAACTTTACTCAGTTGTATGAAAAGTATATAGATTGATATGCAACAGCAGTGTAATTTTGACTAATTAAAATAACCTCGTTTTTGAAATATTGCGGTTTAAATGATTAGGCAAAGGGCAACAAAACTGTAACTTTGCCTACCTAGTTTTCTGCAGCTAAAATTACATAAATGCATGGATTTCGCACTTTAAATTATGCCTTATTTGTAGAACCTAAGGTATTTTTATTGAGTGATTGCTAAATATGACATTTACTGCCTTAAACGGTAGCTGTAGGCAATTTTGGGACTTTTGGGGAATTTATTATTGTTTTCAAACTTTGGCTAATGTTGCTTAGGGTTGTCGCTTATGAATGGGTAATCAAAAAATAATAAAAAACTTATCTACACTAATATTATAAAGAGGAAAGATAACGGAAGTTATGCGAAATAACGGAATGTTGTACGAAATACGCTTGGCGTACGAAAACAGCAAGTACGAAGTTGCGGGCACAGCAAGTATGTGAGTATTTATTTTCTTATAGTAGATATTCTTCTCTTTACTCGTAAGTTCTGGCCTAATAAATATCGATTTAGAATTTAAATACAAAAGTTAGGAAAGCATTTGTTGCGAAGGTTGTAAATGAAGTTGATTTCATGCCACATCGAAGGTCTTTGTTAGTTTTTATAACTCGGTGGTATTGTAATGACGCCCTCCAAAACAAGTCGCTTTCGACTGTGAAGTAACTGATCTATAGTAATTAACATTACAAAACATGCAATCAACATTTAAATTTAATTTTTTCTTAATTATTTTCCGGTGGAATAATTTAACGCAACTGCTTGTGCTGTTGGAAATAAATAATTAAAAACCCTTCCTCCAAGCACAACAAATATTATTATGGCCTATTGGACGTCGCGCTAGATGTAGATATGCAATTTGGAGTCGTGGTCTGTGCTAGCACCAGATGTGCAGACTTGAATTTCCATGTTTCCAAGTAGATACAATATTTATAATATGCTCAATGATCTAGAATCTGCGTGTCGAGAAGTCCCTGTGTAAAACACAAGGTATAACGTAATGTTATTACGTTAAGGCTGAAATGTAAGTTAATCATACTGACAATTCATTAATAAATAAAAATTATGATTTTATTAATATTTCCTGCATTAAAACAGTTAAATTAATAATGAAGCAACTTGTTGTAACTGGTCAGCGCGCATCAGGTGAGGTACCTCCATTAGATATTAATTAATGGTTTTAAGTAAATTGATGCAACGAAACAAAAAAAACTCAATCATTATTAAGCGATTTCATTGAGCTGAGAAGAATTTTACAAGACAGACCTAAGACACTCGGGAGATATTGTGAAAGATCTGTCTGAATGCAATATCTTGTTATATAAAATCAAAGTTTGATTTTCTTAGTGGAGTTGGGACTGAACGTCTGACTGTAAAACGTTTTTGCTCTACATTATTGCTATGTAAGTGTTAAAAATAGAAAAAATAAAAATGTCTGCAACGATTGTAATTAGTCTAGAATGTTTTTTAATTAAGAAAATTCTGTTTTTAGTTGTTTCATCATGGCATTGAAATTGATGCCCATTGCGTTGGGCTTGTTGCACATCGTTGTCGCTTCTCCGGTGATAACACTTCAAGACTTGGAAGTCGCCGATGACACAATGTCCGTCGGATCGTATATTAGAGAAGTGAGAGCAGCCGCGGTAAGTTATCATTTTATTACATCCTAATAATATAGATTCCTGTCGAATTTTCAAAAAAGAAACTACAGCGTGTACGAAGTCGCTGGCACAGCTAGTTAAAAATTAATGAAAGTTAAATCTAATAGATTACGAATACGAAACTATAATGAACGGCAAAAATAAGTAGGTAGTTATATCCAAACTTCCAAAGTAATCACTATACTTTTTACCGAATTTATAACTTCTAAACCACCCAACAGATTTTGATACGGTTTTCAGCAATATAAATAGCGATAAACTAGGAGGTTTTGTAATATAATTATGTAATTTGCTAGTTTCATGATAAATTAATGTTTTTCATTAATTAACGGCTTCTATTTTCGGCTAAAAAAATTTTTTTATAAATCAAATGTCTCAGTTTAACCATTTTGGTTTGCACTTCATATACCAAATTTACTTTAGCTTCATATTTGGCCATCCTTCATACACTTGGGAAATTGAGCTTGTGCATAACTGCGTGATTCTGTAATTATAGCCTCAAGATTACCACAAATCTTATGAAAACGAGGGCGACGGTGAAATCGGCTATTCTCGCAAGAAGTCTGGTGGCGGCAAGAAAGGCTATCAACACTTTGACTCGTACCACAAAAAGGCCGGAGACAATTACGAGTTCGAGAAGCAGGATTCCTTCGGCTTGGATGAGGGCAGCCAGAAAGGCGCCCACAGCCACCCGCACGAAGTCAAAGGTGACCTAAGATCTAGACCGGCAAAATTTATCAGAAAACCCCTTAAGTTTCTAAGGCGACTCTTCAGATGGATTTTTTAGTGGCCAAATATTGAGACTACCATGAACCCACCTATAGTTTGAACCAAAGCAAAATCTTGTAAACAGTTGCACTTAATATAAATAACATTACATAGACTAGTATTTATAAACAGAATTAGAACTCGACCAACCAGGATGTATAATAATTATAACTATTATCAACCTACCCACCTATTTGTTTTGTTTGTACTACATATTTTATTTCAACTAGTTTTTTCTTTAATTATTCAAATAAATGAAGTGAACACTTTACTAGCAGTTTAATTTAGTTACTACAAGCTAATGAAGTCATAGCACAGGCTAATTGCATTGTGTTTCAGTTGCTAAATACCGAGAGCCCGAGGCAGAAAACGTAGAAGAACGAGGCGATAGTGACGAAACGAAAGAGGCTTTGAAGTGAGTATCATATTTGCTGTCAATTATTAATACTTTAATGTACGCAACCTAATTTATAAACATCATTTAATTGATTGAACTTGCTATATTAAATATTCATTCAAGGTAGGTACATAAAAAACTTATTTTTTTATTATTTATTGTTGTTATACCTAAGTAAGCTAGAATTAGAAAAATAAACTATTTGGTTGGTAATCAAATCAATCTGTTTGTTATAGGTAAAAAGATTGATTTCGATAAATATACTTTAATATTTCTAATAATAATAATTATGTTAAAAGTCATTTTGCGAACGTAGCTCTGTCTTGCCTATCACATAATACACTACAGAAGAGATTCAATTTTTATTACAGAGAGGGCGCCGATGACGGTAATGGCGGTAAGGAGGCTTCAGGACACGATCCTGCAGATTATATCCTTCCCGAAAAATATACATACGGAAACGGGGATGAATATGACTTCTAAAATATGTATATGTAAATATTTGTGAAAATAATAGACTGACAGAATAAATACATTATTATCACCTTTTTACAAAGGTGTTCACTCACTAATTGGATGAGCTTGGATAGCCAAAGTTTGTACATGTGAAATTGGTGCGTGAATATGTCTTTATTAGATGTAAGTGTATTATAATAATAAAAAATATGTGTTATATTAACAGAATTTTATTTCAATAATAATTGTGATATTAAGTTATAAAAAAAAATGCGTTAAACGGACCGCCAGATTGCGTTCCGATAATGCAATTGCAAATTAATGTACAATCTGGTTTTATTTTCCAAATACCCCTAACTCTTTTTTAAGGTTTCAATATTCTAACATAAAATAAACTATATATTTCTACCGTCAGAAAATTTATTAAATGAATTCAAATAAATAAAATTCTACCAACTCAACTGTCTATGATGACTTTAAATTCTGCACTCATACTTGATTTATACTCTGTATTCCTATTGTGACAGCTGACTTTTGACTTTGACAGCAATGAGAATACAATAATACAAGGAGGAGGAAGGAAGGAGTTTATTATAACTTGTTTGCTGCACATAGCTATTCAAAAATAATAGTTTCGTGTAAAAACGTATAAGATAGAAATTTTATTTATTTAGATCTGTAATGTGAATACATCGTGACTAGCCATCGACCCAATATGGCCATTAAAATCATCGACGTATTTGCGACAGTTTTCCTACACTTAGTTCATTGTTCGTACGGCGGTAAGTAGCCGACGATTATTTAATTGAATCAATTTATTCGGACATGTTATCCTAGCTTTATTCTTTTTAACAGAACACATCCTGTACTGCAATGTGACCGCTATAGAGCCGTGTCCCGATCGAAATCATTTTTGTAAGCAGACTACGGTAGCCTTACAAAACCTGGCTACCGGCGAATGTTTTTGTCGGACAGGTTTTAAAATGGATGGTAAGAGATGCGTGGCCATTGAAGACGACAACGGCTCGACTGGAAGCGCAACGACCGCTGTACTCGTAATATTCACACTCGCACTAGTTATTTGTGGCCTTGTATTAGTTGTAAGAAAATACCATCTCCTCGACTATGTGCGTCAAAGAATTAATTTAAGAAGAAATAACGATGTCATGTACGAGGATGTCATGATTGGTCAGGACGACCCTCCTCTGAGTCCCTAGTTCACTCATATTTAATATAATGTAAACATTGTTTTTGTTAAATATTTGTGTTAACAAAATTATCTTGTTACGATATCATGTATCAATTTTAATATAAATATTTTCCTATGGACCTTCTTGCAATTGCTTTAACAGTTTCCATAATGATGCCCACACTTACCTGTTTATTGTTAATCTTGGTTGTGAAGTTTAAGGGTTCATATTTGTTGTGCATTTTAATTTTGTTCATAACTATTTTAATGTAACAGAAGAAATAGAAGTCACTAACGCCAAATAGAGTTAAACAAACCCGTACAATCTATTTTGCAGCCCACTGACATGTTTCTTAGACATACCCAGTCTTTTATTGTTTTTTTATATACCTACATTGAAACAAATTATCTAGACACAAAAATTATATCTTTATTTCCTTTTAAACTGTCAACCTAGGGTTAATGTTTCAAATTTATTACTAGCTGACCCAACAGTTATTGTCCTGTTATTTTCATATAAAAATACCATCAATATGTTTGACTTTTCCTGAGATTTTCTTTCATACAAACCTTCGCTGACAATTACGAACACAACAAAAAGCTATTTTTGATGGCATTTGATTCTTTTATTTAATACCTAGATGTAGTTTTGACATTCCTATAAAAATATACCATTGACAACACTGGGAATCAATACTAATTTCCACTTCTACCCTGTTTATTAAAATTAATTCACAATCAATGTTATATTTAGTGAAACATCACTGAAATAGGTAGGAACTAGGGTTTGCAGTCCCGCAGTCTTTTCTTTCCACCTGGAAATTTGCGGTAAATTCGCCTTAACAGCGGGATCCCGCTGTAAATCCCACAAGATATCTAACCCATTATCTATCGAGTTATCGATTTTTTGAACACTAACTACAAGTATTTTTTGCATTCGAAAAAGTATCTTTTATTAATGTTTTTAAATTATTCTTAAACTAGTATATAAATAAATCTATATATTTTTTTACTTATACATATTATTATGTTTCTATTTACTAAATTTGTAAACATCTAATAAACAAAAAATTTTTTTGCTAAGACTAGATATTAAAGATATTGCTCATCAGTAATACTATAAGTACTTAATAAACTTTTTATCATTTATAAATTTCTAATAAAACAGAAGTAACTTTGTGCTGAAAAACAGAACGAAAAGTTAACTGAAAATCATAGAAAAAAATTATGCTTATTCTGAAAATAAGAGTGCAAAAACCTATTGTCTTGTCAGCCAACTTATATCTTATAGGACTACGGAAAATGCCTTCTCCGCTTCTATACGCTTGTAGGGGCTATAATGGTCAGATAATTGTGACCAAGGGACAAGTATTTACCTTTTATTCAATCAAGAAACATGTTCCAATGTTCAAAAATTTCTCCCACTCGGGATTTACTGCACAAATACGGGATTTCCGCAGGTCTCTGCGGGATTGCAAACCCTAGTAGGTACGTACGTCAACATAATAAAACAAAATAGGTTATTTTTATTAATTTATTTTAGTTTAAAAGTATATCACATAAAATAAGTATCATAGTGATCAATCTCATTGTATGCTTATGCTCAACATTGCCAAAGACTGAACAATTAATTTGTCAGTATTTAAATGAAACAAACAGCCAATAAAATTAAATTTACCAATTATTATTTTTAGAAAAAACATTACAAAATTCTAATTTTAATACTTCGTCTTGGTTTATTTTTTATTCAAATAAAAATGTAATTTTTAACTATTCAATGAACACAAAAGTCTAATTTAAGATTTTGCATTTTTCTATATTTTATAATCAATGTTTAAGATTAATCTATAACTATCTTATACAGTGTGTTTGGTTATGAACTAATGATCGATACTATTTTTTATTTATTTTAGAATTTTAGAATATTGTAAGTTCATGACATGGTTAGCTGAATCTGTTGCGAGTAAAAATGTCTAATATATAAATAAGTACATATTATTATATTACCAAAACACTGTTAATAATCAAAATATATTTTTAAATAAATACTGTGATATTAAGATTTTTCATTTTACAATTTATAACAGTAAGTATCAAATGTGGAATGTTTTTGGTCTCATTACATAGAGGTATGTCTGTCTGTCTGTTCTACAACTACTATATAGTATATATGTTAGCACACTTAACATTCCAAACCCTATCGCTTAAAATCTAGGTCTAGGTCCAGTGTGCAAGCCAATTAAAGCTAAATTTAAATGTACAAATACTGTTTCAATATATAACAAGTCTTTTGTGAGTATCAGACACCTGTTTTTTTGTAATCTACTGAATTGATAGGAAATTTTCAGTTATTAGTCCTTTTTAACGAAAACAATCGACATTTTTAAGTTAAAAAACATACTGACAGCATGACTTAGTTTTTTTACAGTCCAACTTAATTTTTTTCTTTGCATTACATACTTCCACTGATTGAACTAATGCAAATATTTTTTGCCATATTCCCATTACCTTAATAGACCATGGCAAATACTTTTTTTTTATTACCCATAGTACATTGAGAAAATAAATATTTTATATTTGAACTAGGATTTTTCCTTAAGTTTTAACTATAGTCTCAAGTTGTGTGCGAAAAGCCAACTTTAAATTTAAATACATTTTTAGTAGTCAACTCGCACACATTGGGTTTTATAGAAAAAAAATTAAAGTCTGAGTCTACTGAAGTTGCCAAAAAGAATAATTACAAATGAAAGGAATTCGGAAAAAATTAATGCCTACCTTATTTTTTTTTTATTCATGCCTGTTAAAGAATATTACAACAAGCCTCACTTCGTAAACCAGAAATTGCCAACCAAAGGAATCATCCTACTAATTATATTATAACCAAGGATGCAATAACTGCAATAGTAATACAAGTTACTATGAAATTCTTACAATGTATATTGTACAATCAGAACACTTTGCAACTGGTTTGGTAATTTCAGTTGGCCATTTGAAATATTTAAGGCACGATGGCAAAATCTTTCGGTAGTTAAAGCACTATAAAACTCATGGCACTATAAAATTAGTGTAGCGTAACTGTAAGACACGTCTTCACTGGAACACTGGACACTGGAAGCCCCACACCACTAGTTCACGCCAGTAGCGCTCGAAGGCGCGGCGCGACAGTGAACACTAGCTGCGCCTTGAGGGCGTGCGCAGCGAGCAGCGCAGCGAGGGCCGCAGGCGCAGGCGCGCGGTGCACGGCGACGCAGGCGTGCGCGGCCGCAGCCAGCGAGTACGCCCCCGCGAGCAGGTAGTGCGCGCCGCGCGTCTCCGACCCGCAGCTGCCCCACACGAGCATCGGCAGCGCCAACAGCGCGCCCACTTGCGCCAGCGCATACGCCTTCACCACAACCAACCCTTCGCCCGTCCGACCTGTACCATAAACTCATTACAACCCGTCGACACTTGGCAACAATGCGTTTCCCCGTCTCTCGCCCCCTCAGTACCGTCGTCATCGCCAAACGCTAGCGCAGACGCTACATTTACATACTTTGTTATTATATAATATTTTGCATTATATCTCAGAGAGAAATGTTAAGACTGTGGTAACATATTTTCAGTTTGTATCTTTTTTAAGTTGTAATTATATTTTATACCGTATAGTTTTACAGGTATTGCCAAGGATAAAATTTAAGGTAAATTTAAGTATCTTTATACTCACTAGACGACGTGTGTCTTGAAAAGAGTCTTAGTGGCAGGTGATACGCCAATATAAAGGCCACCGTTCCTGAAAACATACAAAATATCTCTCGTGACAAACAGTCCACTGTGACAATTTATTTAAAACACATGACTTTAGTGATGTGAGTTTAGAACAATAAATATCGTATATAAATAAAGCTAAAGAGATTGAAGAGTCTGTAAGTTAAGGGTCGTAACCCTTACAATGTATCCTTCGTCAGCACTCCTAACACGGACTAAGTCCAATGAAGACACACTAATGTATAGTATTAAATGACTATACATAAGTTTAACTATAAATGTAGTAGTTATTTAGTAATGATTCGATTCATTCCTTTGTAAGCTCCGGGCTACGATTTGTTTTTTTTTTTTTTTTTTTCAATACTTTATGTACACTTATGTAATTCTTCAGAAGAAACGAACATTACCGAGAAGAGTTTTGGGTTAACAACACACCTACAGCCTGCTGGCTTGGTAACCACATACCATCAAGGAGACGTCGGATTTCCTATCACGCTTTATAATATAAAAAAAAGAGTCGAATTATGTATGTCAATTTAAATCAGCCAGCCAGCCAGTGTATAATAATAAATGTAAAATGATTAATAAGAAAAATAATGATGATACCTATGAATGTAGTTAAGAAGAGGATGTAAAAATCTTTCTCCCAAATGAAGAGCTCATTGTCCTGCCTCTCCTCCGGGATCCATCCCCTGCAACTCTCTCTGCGGGACTCCGATAGCTCAATGCGCAAGTACTCTGGCACCTCGCTGGAAACACAGACGGACAAATATTATAATGACCGCTTGGGCTTCTCTGAATTTTACCTAGACGCCTTCAAGGGAGCAAATTATGATTATAAAACAAGTAACAATAACGTCAAAATGATAATGTCGATGTTGCTAAAAATTTCATTAAAATGGAAAAAAAAAACTAAATAAATACTCACAAAGTATTGTAATAATGAGTAATATTAATGGTGCTGTTCGAGGGTATCTCGCATAGTGAGTTAACCATGATGTTAAACAAGCTGTCGTTCCTCCACAAGCCATATGTCTCCAAAATCATCAGAACTATCAACAGCTTCCACATTGACTGAAATTATATTTAACATCATTGTGATTAATTTTATTAAAAAAAAAACTCGAAACGACTTGTTTTGATCCCTTCGGCCGCGTACGAAACCCGAGTTTCGTAACCAATTGCGAAAGAAGAAAAAATCTACTTTTTACGATACTAGTTTCTAAGAAATAGGTTTTTTTCCTTACATGATACTGGTTTCGGTATAGGAATTTGTAATTAAATAATGAATTTCGAAAACGTACTTTATTTTCTTCATACGTAATTAAAATGGATTTTCATAATGATATCACCTCTTTAGATGTTGATAACATTAAACCCTCTTAGGGTTATTGGCCGTACGGTACGTTTAGTTCGTGCCCTAAAGGTTTCAAACAATTATACACCATTCACGGAGTTGACGAATCTATGTCAAATTATTAATATATTGCTTACTTCCTGATAAAATAGTTGAAACTTACACAATTGTATTTAGATTAATACAATCTCAATTCAGAAACCGGCAACCAGAAAAAATAACGGTTGACTAAGTTGGCACT
The DNA here is from genome assembly GCA_936446665.2 of Synanthedon andrenaeformis. Taxonomy (NCBI): domain Eukaryota; kingdom Metazoa; phylum Arthropoda; class Insecta; order Lepidoptera; family Sesiidae; genus Synanthedon; species Synanthedon andrenaeformis. Next base: position 347,606 of record OW387781.2, on the reverse strand, counting down.
TATGAAAGCCATTCCAAGTCTTTCCTTCAGTTGTCATCAAGGGATGTTACTACCACCTTAACAGGTGTTTGTTTCGAAAAGCCAAGTCCTTAAAGATTACTACGAGGTTCAAAAGAAGACACGTGGCGAGATGTATTAGCCTTGCTCGATTGCCCAAAGAATATTTAAAACAGGTATCAGTTATATGTCATGTCTAAAAGTCCGCCCGGGGACGATGTTAAAAAATTCAATAAATATTTCCAAAAGCAATGGATGAGAAGGACTGACTTTGTTAAAGTGTGTTGTTGTTCTGGAGAAAAAATAAGAACAACAAATAATATAGAAGGTTGGCATAGTCGTTTAAATAGATTCGTCGGGCGAAAGAATACGACGAAGAAACTTTTTTATTTTATTACTCACTTGTTGCAATAGCTATCCATTTCAGATAATCCCTCGTACGAAACTAGTATCGTACAAAATATACAAATTGTCGCTCGCAACTAGTTACGAAAGGATTACCGCGGTTTCGTAAGAGTTCAAAAAAGTCTTCCATTGCAACTAGTATCGTAGAAAGTAGATTTTTTCTTCTTTCGCAATTGGTTACGAAACTCCGGTTTCGTACGCGGCCGAAGGGGTTTTGATGTATCATAAATTAAATACTGATCTGGCAGCAAAAAAAAAATCCTTTAAAAAAGGCATTTATCTGTCCCCTTCTAATCCCTTGTCATATTAAAGGTGGAGAGGCATTATAGTGAACGCAAACACTCTTGGCACACGGGGCCATAAAACGTTGGAGAAGCTTCGCCATCGGAATACTAATGATCGATTATGATTATGTAAATAAAACTTTCTTTGTATAACGAATATATTTTGTTATTATTTTTTAATCATATTTATTTATTTACTCAACAAAATCCACATCCTAAAATCATAAACAATTTTAAAATATGAAACATCATAATATATTGTACATACTAAAAAACGAAGAAAAATCAACATACTTACAATTATGCTGCAACAAATTTCAATTGCAACATTTCCAATGTGTCTTACAAAAAAATAAAAACCAGCAACACTCAAAGTGTTCAATCTATATCAGCACATGTGGCGTTGCATGTCTTAATAAGAGACAGTAGCCAGCTACCATCAAACGGACCGTCACCCTACCTGCAGGTTTTTACATTAAAAAATGAATGTAATCATCATACATAATAATATGTACCTTGAATTCTGTATTATAAACAATGTGCCTTTGTGCTTCCTTGGACATCAATATTAGGTCTATCATAACAATAACTGGATCATATTCTATGTACTTGTCAACGATTCCTTTACATTTGTTCTGAAAAAATGCAGATAAATAATATCAGTATCTTTTAACTAGTGAAGGCAAAATAAATTTATAACATTGCTTGGTAAAAGAGCAGAAGTAGTTGTCTTTTTCTCCATTTGTCTTGGGGAATGCAGTTTTAAATTATGGCTGTTGCAAGTTGATGGTTTAATTAAAACAAAATTTCAAACTAGAAAGTCATCTCTTTCCAATTCGTGGAAAATGTCGTTGATTGCACTGTTACCTTTACCTTTTTTTCCAAATAAAATAAAATAAATCTCTTCTTATTTCAGTTTGTTTCTTAGTTGAAAAAGCAACTGTATGAATGATATATTTTGTAGAACTCACACATTTTGTTAGTTTTAATACTGATGGGCCGTAAGTTTTGTATAATGCGGTTACAGCGTTACCGCAATTGACACATCTGTATGGCTTTGTTTCGGTCATAATTATTCAAATACTTTTCTTAAAGTTCACTTAAAAATATTACTACACATTACATACATGTTTAAAAACAAATATAATTAAATGGAAATACGATAATAACAATATTAAAATTTCACCAACAAAACAATAACCTAACCACAGAAAAACAAGACGTCAACGTCAATGTTAAAGAGTATATAAATAATCACTACGTTGTCAATGTCTAATGATGGTCTAATGACATCAATGTCAAAAACAACCTACTACTATTGACAGATCACACCAAAGAGTATGTAATCACTAGGATCACACTTGCATAAAATGAAATGTTTTCATATGTTGTTATATTACACATCCTGTATTTAATTTAATTATTTAGCAACAAAAGATACGAGCGTATGATAATAATATATTTCAAATACTCACATAACATGAATGTAGTCTTCGCTTATCTGCCACAGTATCCTGTCATATACTAGGTACACTAGCTTTTGCTCGCGACTTCGTCCGCGACCCTTTTTCTTAGTTTACGATAGTAGATGGGTGGGTGTTAAATGGGTGTTAAACATGTTACATAAAATTTTTACTGTCCATTATGTTGAATTGAGTCTGGCGTTAATTTTTTTATTTTTAGTTTAAGACTAGTGACCCGGCAAACGTTGTTTTGCCAAAAAAAAAACTTGGGGTGGACAAACCTTAACATTTGGGGATATGGAAAATAGATGTTGGCCGATTCTCAGGCCTACCCGACAAGCACACAAAATTTCATCAAAATCGGTCCAGCCGTTTCGGAGGAGTTTGGCAACAAACACCGCGACACGAGGATTTTATATTTTAGAAGGTGATCATTCAGGAACAGTAGGTAAGTACTAAATACTTTCTGGATGAAAGGTAAGGTAACCCTATTTCCTTTTCTATGTTCCTGACAATGTGTATGCAAAATTTCATGTGTTAAATTTAGTTTACTCGTACCTTTTTGCTTCCCCAAAAAATGTTAAGTTATGTACCTACGTTGTTTTTTTTTTTGTTTTTTAATAGCAAGTAGAATCACAGCGACGTATTTAATCATCGATGCATTTAAATATAACCTGCTTATCAGGATCTCATTCCTTGTAGTCTGTTTGAACTGTGAATTTATTTAAGTTAATGTACCTATGTACTATTTATATATTATCTAACATATTCTTATCTTCAGAAGTGTGTACGTTTTCTAAGTAAACATGACAGTTGTACCCTACCTAAACGATGTTCGTTTAGGTAGATTATTAAGTATTAGAATAAGGTTATGTCTCAGACATGCTCACATTTAGGTATTACTAGATATTAAAATATTGTTGGGATTTTGTACCTGAAGATTTCTTTGAGGGCTCAAATAAAAATGCAATCGATTATACAGATTTCTTGTCCCGACTGAAATTACAAATGCGAAAACTGCGACCTACGATAACGGTTCGTCACGGAACGCCAAAAGTTTTCGTTCATAAAGACTTGAAAATAGCTTCTCACGTCTTCGTAAGATGATTCTGTTCGGAAACCGTTGCAGTTGACATTTTCGGGACCCTATCGTAATAAACCGCGCAGAGAAATTTTTTAAGCTCGATATCAAAGGGAAATCGAATAATTTTTCCATTGACAGTTTGAAACCGGCATATATACTAGAGGGGCCCAGTCTGGCACCTACAACTTCTAGCGAACGTGCTGTTCCGGTCCGGAACAGCCCGCTCCGGAACGCAGAACAAGATCTGGTCGTAGTGTTTTGTTTCTCAAACGTTTATCGACCTAATGGTCTCCGGGAGGAGCTGATGTAGGGACTTGTTGTATAACCTTTGTTGTAGGTAATACTTTTTCGTTTACTTTTTAATATATTTTTTACGTCACATGTATATCCCTATATATATAAAAATTTCGTGTCACGTTGTTTGTCCGCGATGAACTCCCAAACTACTGAACCGATTTTGATAAACTATATGTATATGTAATTTGGTCCAACTTAAAAGATAGGATAGTTTTTATCTCAATTTATAGTCGCGATATTTTTTATTACCTTACACCGCCATCTGTGAGAATGTTATGGAACTCACAGTTGTTGTTATGGACCTTATTTTAAAAGTTATCCGTGAGTTCCATAAGATTCTCATTGGGGTATTTATCGGTTAGATTGAGTAAATATTTATTATAAAAATAGCACCCCGGGCGAAGCCGGGAGCGGGCCACTAGTTGTCATATATATTGTTTGTCATCAACTTGTCATTGTACCTTATAAAATTTTCCTTGATAAATATATTTTCTTCAGTCGCAATCTGTTCCTTTAATTTATACAATCACATACAATACCACGCAAACACAATCTATTAAGTAGTAGTTCCTATCTATAAAGCAATAGTAGATAGGGTCCAATAGCACCAAAGACGTATTAGATGAAATAAGTTAGGCTGGTAAAAACTTAATGGTAGGTAAGTACATAATAATAAATGAGTGAATGTTTTACAAGTAGTGGGAAACAATAGAGATATCAAATGGATTCCCATTTGTGTCCGATACACCTCTCATTACAAATGGCGCTCGTTAGATGACGAGGGTAGGAGCGATTTATTTGTGGACATTTGTAACGGTCCGGCTCCGCACCAGTGTCAAGCGGAGTCAACCCTTTTCGCACTATGATTGACTCGTGTCAGATTTATTCCAACTTTTGGGAAACACGAATTACTTTGTTTATACTATGGTAGGGGAGCCCACGATGCTAAATGTGCAGTCACTCGAGCGTAGTGGGGACCTATTGGATTATGAAAATTAACAACATTTTGAAGACGTAAACAAAAAAAGAGATCGTCTAAAATTATATAAAAAATTGCGTTATTTTTTATATAATCCTTCGGGAATCGTACAATTATTCGGAATGAAAAGTATATAATGTTATAATAAACTAACTGTGTGCAAAACTTCTCCATCCTAACAAACTTTCGCATTTATAATAATTAGTTGGATTAGGACGCGATGAAAAAGGAATATATGCAGTCAGTAGGCACTTTTTTAATTATCACGGTCAGGATTATTTATTACCCTTAATGTTGGTCCTGTTTATAGATGACTTTAGGCTTGCCTGTCTCCCTAAAAAAAACCTAATGAATATAAAAATAGCCTACATATTGTGTAGTAAGTATATGTGTACAAAATAGAGACAAAAATGGCGAAAGGGTGCACGTTAGTTTTCATGTTTGCGAAGACACGTTTGTGTCATCGTGCAAAGTTCCTAATGAGCTCTACGTACAATGAGAATACTCGTGTTACGTCACCGTGTTGCTGAATTAACTACGTGTTGCGTTCACTCAACTGAACATCTAAAATTTAATAATCATCTACAAGTTCAAGTAGCTTCACTTATAGTGTTGTAAAAAGACTTACTTGCTTAAAATTTCGATTTATATATAACTAGCTGGCTTCGTCTTCGTCCGCGTTGAAAAATGGAAAATACATCTAACATCTGGAAAAACGCCTGACATCTTTCACTGTGACGACGATGGCCTAAAATCTTTCCCGGATAAAAAATATTATTTATGTTAATCCACGTTATAATATAAACTATTGACACTTAGGTATTCTCATTATATACAAGGAAAGGTACTCTTTAACTGTTAGCTATAGCAATTAATTATTCTCGCATTGAAGCCCACTCGAAAACCACCCATATATTGAAAACTGGAGTGAAAATGGAGCTGTTCCATATATGGGAAAATAAAGATATTCAAGTTCAGTTTGACTTCATATTTCAGTTGACGGCAATATCAATTTCATTTTTCATCCATATAGGACTCTTCGCGCGACTCGTTTCTAAACAAGCTTTTATAACATCCGCTTATCATAGCGCTGTAACTTACAATTTTTGTTTATATACGTAGGCTATCAATTTTTATACGTACGTTAGCTAAATGTATAAGTTTAGTTTTTCATTCGTGAGATTTAAAAAGTTCAACCTATTTAAATACGAAATGTCATCAAAATCGTTTTTTTTTGTGATAGTGTGGAAATAGTATACAGTTATTGCACCGAAAGTAGTTTGCACCAGGGCTCGGATACCGTTATTTTTTTAGAAACGTTTTCGACTTTAATACCTAAAGAACGGTTTAATTTGTTTTCGTTCGAACGGCCATTTTGTTCATGCCTAAAAAACGTTTTTAGGCATGAACAAAATTTCAATCGTTTTCGTTTCAAATAACGTTTTCGAACGTTTTAAAACTTTTTTGCCATTTTTTCTCGGCAGCTACGAATAATAATACCAATTTTATTGAGGTTTTGGCTTTATCAGTGCAGTTCAGTGCGTGCCACACGTTGACCAAGGTCGCGTCCACTGGATTAAACCGTTTTTTGAAAATGTTCCTATTTCGTTTTCGTTCCGAACGTAAAGTTGCGAACCAAACTAAAAGAACCGTTTAGAACGTTTTGAAAACGTTATTTTAAATAACGTTTCCAGGCCCTGGTTTGCACATAATACTTACTTGCTTAACTTGTCTTATTCGATAATCTCGACAGTAATTAATCTTTCGGGATAAATTAAGCTCTTCTTTTTCAAATGTCAAATTTACACTGGACTCTATTCACACTCTATTGGATTCTCTCTTGATTCTCAATGACTTCTGATAAAAAAATCTACAATCCCCAATATTTTACTTGTCCTTCCACTGTTTGAGGTAATAGCGACATTAGCTATAAGGCTCTAGGAAAGCTTCAGGTGCATCTTTATACTCTTATACTTTATTAACCATTGAAAAAACATATTCGTAAATAATGAGTGGAATCATGAAAATACACGATTATTTTTAATAATCAATTGTATGTATATTTAGAGCTCGTCTAAGCTCCTACTAACAAGATTAAAATCTGGAAAACATTCTAATGACGGTCGTGGCTTGTAAAGAATTAGGTTGAGGATATATCCATTAACGTGCAACCAACTACCGACCGCTATGCAACGCTTTTCGAGCGACTTTAAAATAATTGGAAGCCATAACTCGATTACCTCCGATTGCCAATGCTAGCTGGCATTTTCAAAGCTAGTAGTTAGCTATTAAGGCATCATATCGCCGGCTTCATATCGTCCTTCATCTGACCACTTATTGGACATAATATTACTTTTATATTGTTATCAGAAGTTAAACGGTTGGCAGTAAATTAAAGGGCAGTAATCAGACAGATGCCACTTGAGATAAAAGGGAGATGCTAATCATCTAAACTGATGAAATCATTTATTTATATTACCTATAACGTAAGCATCCGCTATAAAAGTTTTAATTTAAACTCCGTGCGAAGCCGGTCGCGGATCGCTAGTCATAAGATAAAATTGTCATAGAGGAATTATTTATTTTATTATTTCACATTGAACTTCTATAAGCGAGTTTACTGGCAGCTGATGAGATTTCTTAAAAATACCCCTGCTCTGTTAACATTTCCTTCTACTGTTGATAACTAAGTTTTGAACCTGCGGCAGGACGGTTCGCAGTCATCTGATCTGCCCGTCTGGCGGCAGTAACCACTCCCTTACAGAAAACCACAATGAAATAACAGCTGTTATGTTTCGCCGATTGATTATGGCATGTCAAAACCCATTTTGCCCATCCTTTATCCCTTTTGTTATAGGCGTAGGTGGACCTACCATCAAGTGGACTTAAAAAATAAAGTTATATACAACAAAGTGTCAGTTTTATTTGTAACAACAGTATGAGGCCTCATCCTCTATAAATAGAAGCGCAATTTCCTCTAGCGGCATAGCGTGCGATGGAGCGAAGTACTTTTGCATCGCCATTTCCCCTAACGTATTCCTCAATAAAACCAATTTGGTGACCGAACTCGGACCGGATTTTTCCCAAAGCCCCTCTCCACTTAATGTTAACGCTTCAACGAACTTGATTTCCCTCATTAACCTGTTACACGGCATTACTCAAGTCCGGGGAACTTTTACAAATTGCTCGAATTTATGCTAATATTTGCCACTCACTTCCTTGTAAGAATCGTAACATTTTAATAAGGTTTCGACGATAATAGATTTCTTACACTTTTGTAATTTTTTTACATGTCATCCATATCTCTAGAGCTATTGTTTCAAATTAGAAAGAGATGGGACGAAGTAAAAGGAAAAAATATGATATTAATGAAACGAAATTCCTAATACTTTTTTTTATCGTGGTCGCCTACAAAGGGCGGTTACTGCAGCCAGATAGGCTACTCTGAGGCCTAAATCCGAAGCCAAGAAATATTACAGAAAAGGTAGAAACATTAAATGCCATGCTATTTAGGACTCACAAGATTCCGATACAGATTGAAGAAGATCATTGAAGACAAAGAAAGCTATCGCCCAAGAGATTAGATGTTGGGCGTCTTGTTCGTGTTTGTTTAGCGAATTAAATTCTAAACGACATAGAGGAACTCCACTCGAGGATATTAAATGAATGTTTTATTTGTTTAAGCCGATGGGGGAGGCGCCCCATTGCGCGATAAACATTTGAATACTTACGATCAACGTTATATCAACGTTACGCCTCTGAAACAGAAGATAACGGAAATAATACGGTTGTACACACAGCGATGGTGAGATAGCGGAATGCCTTACATTTGTTAATCATGAATAGTTATTAACAATCAATAACATACTATAGCGACTCGCTCCCAGCTTCTTCCAGGAAAAACTTAATTATTAATTAATATGTCGCATTCAGAAATTACCTAAAACATGAAATAAGTCTCGATGCTTGTAGTTTACAATAATTAGCAATGATTTTATACATCAGACATAAAGGGGTTTCATTGGAAACGCGGTGAGTTCGTTGCGGAACTAGCTCGAATATAAAAATTCAGTGAAAATTATATAACTGATGGTTAAAACCACATCAAAATTCACTGCATCTTTTAGAAGGAGTCAGCGGCCATACAGACACACGCGAAATGCGAGTTGTACTATGTAATGATAAGCAATGGGCTATGCGTTGAATGGTATAGATCAAATTTCAAAATACAAGTAATATTAAAGTACTCACTTTGGGAATGCCACATAGTGGACTGGTGGCGAAACCCAGCACAATTAAACGAACTGCTTTGCATCTGTGGTCCAAAGTAGACCGCTTTTCCACACTTGACTTAACCAGTAAACGAACCGAGACGCTTTAAAGCTTAGTCACAGGACCACCGGGCTCATGAAATTTAATATTCATTTTTTTTTAGGTCAAAATACGTTGTGTGTTCAATAAATAAAGTTTATTTTGAAAACAATTTTATATATATGGTTATATTAATATTTATTTAAAATAGTCTCTATCTGATATTTACACTTTTGCTAGCGGTTCTTATAATACTTTAAACTTATCTCATACAAATAGATCTTTGTAATAGTGTTCAGCTCTTTTAGGTGAAAATTATCTCATTTTATACTTGTAATATGAAATTCTTCTTATTTTTGAGAACAGAGTCCTCCTTTTGTAGTATTGCTAGAAATGTATGATACATTTTAGACATGTTTTGTACAACAAAAATACTGCGAATTGGCCTAATTCAACAAGTAAAATTAACACCTACAATAGTTCTGTCGCCTGTTACCCGAAACAACGCCACATAGTATTACTCGTAACAGATAAGGCATTTGGAGGTGGCTAGGAAAATATGCTCTATTTAAATCTGTAAATATATGTGGTATAGTATAAAATTTTATACAGTGGATTTTTTCCGCTGTTATAAGCTTCCGTGGTGTTACCAATAGCATTAATATTCATTAAGCGTCGACTGTGGCTCTTCGCTGCTCCCAGCTGACTTACTACAACGGCACACGCCTTACTATGTTTTAATAATGATTATCTGACTCCGGGTAACATACTGCTTCGTTTACGCAAGTTTACGGCTGGAACATTGTTTTGATTGAAGGAGACTAAACAATCGAAATGGGAGAGTCTATCTGACAGAAATATCTCGTAAATAATTTAAAAATTTAAGCTGGCAATTTGCAACAGAGTTTACTGTAAATGTAGAATTTTTCATCTATAATATAAAAATGAATCCCTAAATGTGTTGCTAAGCGCAAAACTCGAGAACGGCTGGGCCGATTTTAATTCTGTCTTCACTCATGGATAGAGGGATAATCAGGGAAGGTTTTTACGTAAAAAATGCACCCGGGCGAAGCCGGGAACAAGTCGCTAGTTGTATATAATAATGCCATCTAAAAGATCCATTGTATATAATAATGCCATCTAAAATATTGGTTACTGTTGCCAGTATTGCAAAAAGATCAGTTAATTACCGCATATAATTAAAATTTTGCCATATCAAATAAAATTTCTGCCACATACAATCGTTATAACATCTACGATATTTACAATGTTTATAGATATCTTAAATATTTAATACTTAATAGATATTATTATTGTTTAATTAAGTATTAACAAAGAGCTTGCAGCACTAACAATTCAGGCAACACATATAACTTTAACAACATATACCTACCTACTTACGTAAAAAATAATATTAAAAATAAAGTTTATATTTTTTTAAATTAATGCCGTATTTTCGTGTATGCTTGCATAATTGTTAATACTATATCTATATATATAAAAATCTCGTGTCACGATGTATGTTTGCGATAAACTCTGAAACTACTGAACCGACTTTGATCAAACTTCATAAGTATCTGTTATTTGGTCCAACTTAAAAGATAAGATAGTTTATATCTCATTTTGTTTATTATTTTTTTGCAAATTATATAATATTATTAACATAGCGCCATCTGTTGATACCTATTCAATCCAGCAATTATTTATCTGTGAGTTCCAAAAGATTCTAACAGATGGCGATGTAAGGTAATTTTATCAGCCGGATTGGGTAAAAAATTGCACCCGTGCGAAGCCGGGAGCGGGCCAATAGTCTATATTTAAAAGGCAATGTGTGTATGTATGTCTCCTATGTATTCCAAAACCGCTGAACCGATTTTGATGAAATTTTCAGACAACCTTCAGATTAGTCCAGCGGATGATCCTGTGAAGTTTAGTAGTGATCGGTCGAGGACGAAGTCGCGGGCACCCACTAGTATCTTTTAAAAAAAAATTAATAAATCATTTATTTCAGACAACTCATCCATTTTGTGTTTGCGAAATGGGGATTATCCGGGATTATCTCTACGAGGTTTTACAATATATGATACGTTCACCACACAGTAGAAAACCTTTTACATGAATAGTCTTTTTTATATCACTTTTATTTAACTACTGTTTACATTTATTTAAATAACGGTCAGGCTTAAATTTATATATTTTCAGACCTTAATAAAGTCGAATTTTTTTTTTGTATAATCTACTTCTAAACTAATATTATATGGAGAAGATTTATATGTTTGTAATGAGGAAACTCAAAAACTAGTGAACAGATTTTGAAAATTATTTCACCCATAGCAAGCTATAGCCTATGTTATCAACGATTAACATAGGCTATATTTTATAAAGTTACGTGGGCGAAGTCGCGTGCAACATCTAGTGTTTTTATAAAATAATAGGTTATTATATGCGGCTTTTACGGAATATCACTTAACGTCATTAACGAACATAAAATGTTATAATAAAGACATGATTATGTTAATACTTTAAAGAAGACAATGTAGTCATTATGAAGACTATAACTCGTGATCCGCAGCGGAACTTAATAGCATTATAAAACATTTCAAATATGCCCTCGGTTAACAACGGATACACACTTTAATGGGATATAATAAAGACCAAATTTGAATACACCGACAGTTTAACGCCTGGGACGTCATAAAGACGTCACTAAGTAATATCCAGTTCATGGTTATGTGTACAATTTCAGAATTCCTCAACTGATACACTCTTCTCACTTTTGGAAGCCATCTTGACAACCGTTATACCGAAACCTTACTTCTTAATTTATATTATAAACTAGTGGCCCGCTCCCGGCTTCGCCCGGGGTGCTTTTTTGCAATCCAGCCGATAAATTACTTTAAACCGCCATCTGTGAGAACCTTATGGAACTCACAGATAAATAATTGCTGTATTGAATAAGTATCAACAGATGGCGCTATATTAATAATATTATATAATTTAAAAAAAAATAAACAAAATGATATATAAACTATCCTATCTTTTAAGTTGGACCAAATAACAGATACTTATGAAGTTTGATCAAAGTCGGTTCAGTAGTTTCACAATTTATCGCGAACATACATATCGTGACACGAGATTTTTATATATATATAGATTTGAAAGTATGTGAGGATAATGTATGGATGTTATTAACTCCATCATGCAATAACAATACGAGTAAGGGCCTCTTTCACCATCTGTCAAGTAGGCTAACCGTCATTTAAAGTCACCGGGGATGATGGAGCTGATATGAAAAAGAAAATAATAAAAAAAAATCGCCTATCGAAGGATGCACTAAACCGAGTTCATAATTTAATAAAACATAAAATTATTTCCAAAAGTAACTAATCAACACTTTACTTGTAGTTGGTGAAAGAGGCCCTAAAGGATAAAATATAAATAACTTTTTATTCCTCATGGGACAATATTTAACATTTTAATTTTGTGGTAATTTTGAATTTAGTTCTCGATCATTTAACTAGATGCCGTAATACAAAATTAGTGTGGGAATGTTCTAGAAGTACAGGGGAGGGCCATGGGGAAATTCAGTAAATAATAAAATTTACGTTGAACACTGAGATCAACATGAAATCGTCACAATAATTTTATTTTATTACCTACTTTATTAATTTAATTAGACATAACATATTTGGTAGAATTAATAATTTATTTATTTAAACAACAATATCAACAAGGTTCAAACAATCTCAGTATTATTTTCAAAATTAAGTAATACACTGCTTGGATGGCCCGGTCGTAGAAAGGATACATTTTTTTCGAAAGGGTTATTTTTTATATTTATAGACTAAAAATATATAATTTGTCAAGATAAAGACTAATTAATGACGTTAAATCAATACTAATAATAAATCTGTAAGTGTAGGTATTGTATGTATGTATGTATGTTCCTCCATAACTCTGAAACGAATTAACTGATTTTCATGAAACTTGGTAGATAAACATTTAGACGTACAGGACACATGATAGGATACTTTTTTCTTTTTCAACGCGGACGAAGTCGCGGGCGCCAGCTAGTTTTGAATATAATGATGTGGCTTCTTTGATATTGAGCCTACCCTTTTATTTAGCTATATTAATCGAGACAAATTACACAGTTTTCTTAACAAGTTGGTAAAGTACCACTTGACACAGTGATCTGTTAACTTATTAAAGAAAGACAAGTTCAGAGCAAATAACGTAACCTTTTTGTAAGGAGCTAAGGAGCTGTTACTCGGCGTTTATTTATTTACTTGAAGCAATTTTTCTTGGCTGAAAATCATTATTCTACGCTTTGTTTTTCTCTGAAGTAATGTTTTGAAGTAATTGAGCTTAATGGGAACATTGCAACGCGTTTGAGATACAATTTTATTTTTAAATTATAACGTCTTACCTTTTGTATTCTATAGTTTATTTTCTTTTATTATAAAAGCGAGAAAACAAGCTTATGCTTTTGAAGAAAGTCCTTTTTAATAAGTCCTTCTAGTGATAGAGAAGGTTGACGATCAGGGGACGTGAAATCTTTTATTATTTTAGTGCAAAGCTCGTAAACGAATGCTTAATTAAATAGGGTAGTTTTCATTTAAAGACTTTAAAGATTATTATTAAATAAAACGATTTATTGGGAAGCTACCATACCCTTTTCAACTATAAACCTCTTACACAACACTATTGTGAACTTATATCCATTTAAGCTGTTGTATTTCTGTGCATGATTTATTTATTTATTTATGAAATAGAACCAGAAGTAGAAAGTGACGGTATTTGCATAATATTCTACATACATATGAAACCTAGACATATCACTAACTAGCTGGTGCCCACGATTTCGTCCGCGTTGAAAAATATTAAGTAGCCTATCCTGTGTCCCGTACGTCCAAATGTTTATCTACCAAGTTTCATGAAAATCAGTTAATTCGTTTCAGAGTTATGGAGGAACATACATACATACAGAAAACAATTCTAAAAATCGTTTTTTAGTTTCAGTATCATGTATAGAGCCTATAAACACGATATGTCTGAAAACAAAGTCACTTACTCCATGACCGACCCTTACAGATTTATTATTAGTATTGACTGATTTATGTCGTAGTGAACTCAGAAGTTCACAACTATGTTTATCGGGAACAATCGTGGAAAATGAGAGGTTGTTATAATATATTATTATAGTAAAATTACAGTAGCTATTATGAAAAATATGAATACTTAGTGATCAGCACATTATAGAAAGCATTTTAGGATTTGAAATTTTTGAGAATAAGGGAGTGAAAGACCAATTTTGTTTTTGATGCAGAGCCACAAATAATTTTAGGGACATGCTTATAATATTAAGATGTAGTTTCAAGTCTTGAATATTCCCTTTCATTGGAATGTGAAAATTGTAAAGGAGTTGATTTATATTAAAGAAGCCGATAGGTTTAAATCCCTCCGAGAGGGAATCGCTCGTGGCCGGATCGCCAACGCGCTCATTACTTTTGGACTCAATTACTTTGCGCTATCTCCTACAAACGTTGGTTCCGATAAGAATGGTACAGAGGACTGTAAAGAATTATAATATCATCTATTCCCATCAGAGAGGCTCCATGACTATGTTCAGCTTGGACATATAGGAATATCCATTGTGAATTGATGAAAGGTAAAGTAGTGTTTGCCACTGCTGGTAGGCAGGACTTCACAAGGCTTCGATTTTGGTCTTTGATTGTGGAAGTATTCAAGTCTTTTTTTCCCTACATGGGTAAAGTACACAAGTAATGTGAAAAAAATATTTTTTTTGTTTAGAAATACTAAATTAGAGACAAAAGTCTATTGAGATTAAGATTACATATACCTTAAGAGCAAAAGCTACAGACAGGTTGGTGGTTCACTCGATGGTACACAGTTATTGTTAGTTCAAGTACTTTATAAAAGAAAGAATAAATATTTGATGACCTACTAAATATAAGTGCAGCTCGAAAGATGAAGAAATTCTATTGCTATTTTCACCACATATATTCTAACTGAATTGTTTTTCTAAAATTAGCATTGAAATAAACGAATACTGAAAATTTACAAAAACTTATCTTAAAATAACTTTTAGATGAATATTTTAAAGCCAAGTTTATGGGCTTGTATTTTTAGACAGAATAAAGATAAAAGGTCTAACTATTTGAATATGTATGTACTCTTTTTTATCATTATTAAAATAAGGTTACAATACAATAAACAGTGTTCATTATTTGTTAAACCAATGTCAATATCTAAATACCCACACTACACTATCTAGACGTATTTAAAGTTTTCCTTAATTAAAAAGAGGAAGCCTTATTAGTTTCTAAGAACAAATTTTCGCATCTCTTGGTTTCAGATCCTGTAAATGTAATATACACTATGTTCACTGTCCCCATTAAAAGTATTTAGATAATACTAAATTAGAATCTCGCTTTTCCTGATGATGAAAATGCTGCATCGGCGAAATTTGTTTCTGTCGTTTATTGTAGCTTTGTAGCAGAAAAACATTTTTGGCATGTTTTCCAATAACAATAATAAAAGCACCTGTGACTAAGAAATTTATAAAGAGTCGTTGTTTGAAAGAGAAATCTTCATTTTCAACAAAAGCCTTTTTGTATTCAATGCGGGTGCCAGCATCGATGAGGTGTGATTTGTAATTCTGAACACGTCTTTGTTTAGGGTTTAATGTGAATTTTCTTTCAGTGAAAAATATCATTATTTTCATTTTTTTGTTTAATAAAAGTCAGCAGTCATGGTCCACTTGAGTAAGGGCGGCCTGTCTACTTTGACGGCCCCTCTTATAGTAAACTGACATTAAAAAACAGCATGCGTGCTTAGGAATAAGGTAAAAGTAGTATTTCTTTTAAAAACGTTTGTATTTTACACAAAAAAGTTTTTTTTTATTAAATATATATTAAAGCGCCATCGTGGTACTGCACCATATTACCGTGGCGACGTCACAAGCACCTGATGTAGGTGCGTTGCTGTTCCTGAACCATTATATCTACAGGGAAACATCTCAGAAGGAACATTGTTCCAAAGTTCTTTTATCCGTTGGATAACGTTGTACCCATCCACCTTATCCAAATAATCCGGATAAGCTATGACGTGCAGTATGACGTGCAATACGGTGGTAATAGCTTAGAGCAGGCATTAACTGAAGGAACTCATTAGACCAAACTCCATTGTACAACATACAAAGTGAGTTTTTCTTGTGTGAAAATCATTGGAATAGAAGGTGGGATTTCTTTAAGCCGAATTGAATCGGCGAGGACACCGGGGCCGCGGGTAATGCATCGCGTCGACTGCAGTTGGGTGCATTCAAATATTTGCCGTGAGCCACACGACGTGTGCTCCTGAAGTGTGACGGGGTGAAGTGAAGTGGAGTGAAGTGGAGTGGCTCCGAGCTGCAGCGTGGAGCCACTCGTTATCGAAGCTCTGCAAACGTGAAATAAGATTCTTCGGAATTGTATTACACCGTCAAGCTCGGCGTGAAGCTTTTTTCAATTAATATACCACAGCAGAGATAGTTATGAGGACTCTTTTACAAATGTCATTCCTAGATCTTAGGTATACTCGTATGTAAGATGATAATAATATGGCGTACTAGACACTAAATAAATAAATAAATAAATAAATAAATAAATAAATAAATAAAAGCTTGTAACAAAAAAACGAGTAGTTCGGTGTAATATACATTGAAATAAAAAAATACTCTACACCACACTACACTTCCACAGAATATTATTGTCTATTTTTATTTCTCTTTTTAATGTATATTTAATCATTAGCTTTATTTTTCAAAAATTTTATATAAAAGGCGAGAATCTGTATTCAGCTACAGGTTTTATATTACATTGTATTACAAATTTTAAAATAAACTGTTCATTCTATGAAAATTACTTAAAAAAAGCGATTAAATACACTTGGAGGTTTAATAGTGCTAAGTAAATTGGAACATCACATTCCGAATTCAAAAACTTCGTGAGATATGGGACGCTTTTATTGTGTACAGTGCCTACATACTTAGTTGCAGTTTGCAAGATGTTCAGTAGTCGTAGAAATGTGTAGAAAAGTAAAGGGAGCTAAAAGTTTCACCACTTATCCGACGGGTTTTATGCGTTGCAATACCGCTACTCTTAAATGTTAAAAAAGGTTTACGTTCCTCTAAATTCATTACAAATAGCATTTATAATATGTTTTTTTATTAAAAGATGTCAATTTACAATATATTTTTTTTATATTCTAACGTAAAAAGTGTATTTTACCTTTATTTTACGTCTCAACTTAGTTTGATGCTCTCTGAGGATTCTACAAGACGATGTTTTAAAATAGCGGCTGTCTGTGACTGAATGACGGAGGCACTTTAAAAAAAAAGATGTCCAACAGTGAACCCTTGTGAGCTGATGCTGATGATGATACTTTATCCAACTACTAATCCTTGCTGAGCCAACAAGGCAATTCTTTTGTCACAACATGAAGGTTTCTTATGCAGTGGTAAACCTCTCATTGGATGAAACTTTACAATAATAATATGCATTAACACATTTGGCGAAGAAATGTTCCGTTTCATTATTAAGTTCGTGTCGGTGTGATGGCTGCACTCTTTGATTCACTTAACTTCACAGCTTCGTACGTGGTTATAATATAACATAACACAAATATTTGAGAGATAATATTTTTATCTAAGAAATAGAATGTTTTCACCTCTACTCAGATGATACCTGTCTGTGTTCTATCTGTGATGAATTTTTTTCTATTATATGAATATAAGAAAAGAAAGTATATTCGAGTGGAATTTCATATAATTCAGTGGTATATAACATCAATTTATTTGTGAAATAATATTATTCCATAAACTTTTTTTTTTGCAAAAATAAACACAATGTCAGTCTTTTTTCTCAATGCTCTAATTAACTGTGAAGGATGTTGTTTGCGTTAAAATTCAACACAACATTCAAGCAATTTTTCTTTCCAAGATTTTTTTTAGTCAAATGTTGATCAAACAAAAATTTATTGATAAACTGTGCGCGAAATTGCTTCATTTAGATGATAGATGTTGAACGAGTGTTTTTCCAAGAATTTTCTGCTTATTGCGCCACATTTATGTAAATTGACCCGGAGGCAAAAGGTTACTTCATTTCGAGGAAAACTGAAAATAAAGTAACATCTATCAGATTTATATTAAACATTTTTTTTTTGAAGAAACCCTAAAATGCATTGTGATATTCTATTACTTAAATACGTAGATAAATATTTCCAGTGGCCCATATAGACGGCTCAGTAAACAGTTTTTTGCTTACTTATCAGTAACGTCAGAAATAACTAATTAGTCACGTATCTCTCTTATTGGATTGTATAACAGTGATGTTTATCACTGTTATAACCGGCTCAGTTATTTTTCGTCACGTGACTGTTCTATATTCATGAAGTCTCTTTGGATTCCAACTTTATTTTCGTAAATTTTTCTCTCGCCGCACGTTCGTCGTGGGGCAGATTACATTATACATACTTATTATCTCATTGATCGTGTACTTTTTGTACTAACTCCATTTTTTCTCTCGATCCAACATGAACAACAGAAACCTTTAGTAAGATAAAGAATAAAGGAAGGAACAGGAGGGGATAGATCTTTACGTGGCTAACAATTCAAAACCATCGAATTGGGGTTTCTCTTGTTATGATGTACCTACTATGTTTGTTATTTTGTTATTTCACCGTGGTCTTCGATTCGGTGTTCGGTTGGTTCAGTGTGGTTACTGCCGCCGGACAGGCTGTCTAAATGACTGTAAAAGGCAGTGTGCTCTGCTACTACTAATTGTACTGTTTAAACTTAATGGAGTTCGGGCTTCAAATATGAATGCCTAGGTTTAAGAGTAGTAATTTTAGAATTGATGTAACAAGCTTTCAATGTTCAGGCTTACGATCAGGATATGGCACAGTCTGATTTACCGCAATCAGCTCAATTGTCCGCTAACCACTACCATCGGATAACACTTCATCGTCACGAGTAACATATTATATCCTATTGCTATTCTATGTTTGTGAATGTTGAAAATGAATAATTTCTTCTGTAAACACTTCTTACAAAAGAAAAGAATGGTGCTTAAATAATGAACGGTCTTCCTATTTCTCTATATCTCCACCTGACTATTTATTTACCTTTAATTATTCTGGCAGTCTGCCGCAACTGTAAGAGTTAACCCATCTAAAATTTTAACTCCAATATTGCTCGTGCTAATTGAAAAACAATTACAAATGTGAAGTTTTAACAAGTGTTTAAAACTCATTTATTATTAAACAATATACCTACGTCAGTAGCCATTAACAATACCAATAAAGTAGTTTGATAAACCGGGCAATCCCTCCGGAGACAGACTTTACATAAGTAATTATATTCTACTTCGATTAATTCAGGGCGTGAGAAAGTGGTATTTTATTTATTTATTTTTGATTATTACAAAAAAATCCAACTACTGATTTCGACAAATTATAATAATATAATGCTATCGATGAGTGAGTAAATGTAGCCAAAGCTCATTACCCCATCCCTTCCTTATCCATAATACTTCTACGGTCGTCAGCTCATTTGCAGCACCTATGGCGTTGCTTGTGTTATAGGCGACGGTAACCGCCTACCATCAATTGGACCGTCAGTCTGTCTGTCGACCTTAACATAAAGTAAAAGCAAGCATTGTGTGTACTTCAGAGATACTATGTTAAATATTTGAACTCGCTACCGCTCTTCGTTCTTTTACAATGTAACAAACCACATATACAGGAAAGGATGTTGAAAAAAACAGCAGAGGAATTGGGAAAGTTAATAAAAAGTGTGTGCGGGGCTGCGAAGTTCGTTAAACCACTTTGGCGGCCGGTCGCCGGTGGCGTCCGCAACAAAGTTGGGCACAGTCGGCTGACTGAGAGTGGTTCGCCCACTCATTTAAATGCAAATCGCCTGAGGGCGGCCTACTGCGGAAGTTATTTTCCACTGCACCGCTGTAAAACACTTTACACTGATCTTTTTAATTTTTCCTTAAAACACTACTGCACTACTGCGCTTACCGACTCTTAATCGCTTCATATAAAACTCTTCTTCTCCACTTTACTTTATTTCATAATATTTAAATTGATTTCAAGGTGATATTTCATTGAAATACTATTTACTTCTAAAATGTGCTCGTAATTTTTATGACGTGTGTGTAAATTAACATCAACTCACAAATTTTCAAAGTGAATACTATACTAGCTTTGCCCGCGACTACTTACAACGTTCTAAAGTGTAGCTGTTCGCGCCATTTTGTCGCTATATTATTGTTTCGTACAGAAACGTTTCTGATTGGTCATATCAGATGATCGGACCAATCAGAGAACCCGCTAGCCGGCCGCCATCTTATATTGCAGTCGTGATTAGGTCTTAGCATCGAGCTGATCGTATGCATCGTATGAAGTATTAAGACTAATGTAAACCGCTTGTTCCGCTTGAAAGTTTTCTATAATCCGATCGCTACCCGCTAATTCATCAATCCGCATATATCCGCTTAACCCGCTAATATCCAACCGCAAACACCTATTTAACGAGCTGAACTCAGTGATTCGCGTCGCGAGTGTTAAAGAAGATCCAAAGCTTTGGCAGAAGATTGAAGAAAGAAGACTCCGCGGATCACTGAGGTAAGTGCGTAGAATAGGTTGTTTATCCCGCATCTATACAGTCCACTATCCGCTACGTTTGGGCTCAAAACCGGGTATTAAATTCGGCAGCCCTCACAGTAGCCTTCCCTTATTAAATAAAATATTTCGGTAAACTTTTATCAAATCACTTTCAGTAATTTCTGAGTGCTTGACTTATCGTATATTAATTAGTTTATAGGATTACAATATTGTAGTGGCGAGATTACTGTATTTCGCAGTCGATTTCCCTTACAACACTATTATATACACAAGCACGAAATATGGAAAGAAAGATTGTGAAGTTGTTATATTATGTTATTTATGGAAAAAGGAAAATATTTTAACATTTTTTTTCAGTTACGGTTGAACGGATTGTACAGACTATTGAAATATATAATATATTTTGTATATATTTATTAAATCGATATTCCAACAGCATAGCTAAAATTCATTAAATCACACAAATTATATTATCTGTGTTAAAAAAATTACTTAACACATAATCAATAATTACAAATAAAAATACATATATGTAAAACATGACTCAAGATTTAAGCACTTGAATTTAAGTTGAAGTAATTAAATTATATTAAAAAAACTCGCCAAAATAATAACTGTACTGTTAAGTAAGTAAATATTATCAATACAATATATTAGAATGAATATTATGAATAAATTAATATTGTCAAAATTAAAATATTTAGTCAATATTATTAATCACTTAAGAGTTTTCTTTTAAAAAAGCTCAAGTTGTTTTTTTAATTGTGTTTTTTGATGTTTTATGACAACGTATACCAGAATACTGGCAACCTTCGACAGTACTTATTGCTAACCAAAAGTGACTTGATGATGATTGACAATGGTCACACTATAGTATAGTAAACATGACAGTGTAATACCTCTTCACACGAATGTAGGTCAGTTTCCTACAGCGGGACCTAACTTCACCCGTTTCTTACAGGTAATCGGAAATGGACTGAGTAACTTGTGCTCAATAACACGCCAAATGAGTGGAAAGTGCTTCACCATTAATTCGATCGCAGTTCATTGTTGCGTACCCGTCCGTAATGGTTAGTGGTTTTAAAACGATTCGCTAGCAGTTCAACATCCACTTGGACAATAATTTATTTTGCGACAAAGTGCATTTTAACTTTACGCTATCATTGAATATGTGCATTGAACTCGTAATGTTAATTTCAGAATTAAAAAGTTTTAAGAGACAGCATTTAAGCATTACTGAAAGCTCAGATGAGATAGACGTGGAATGGGCTAAATCTCTGAAGTAATTAACCAACTCAAATCTCTATGTCAATTTAAATAAAGATAATTAGAAATCTCGGCAATCCGATTTAGGATAGGTTTTTGGATTATCCACATACACACAAGAGACTTATTGTAACCTTCAATGGTATATTACACTAATTATAAAATAATTAAAACCTTAAATAATAATAATAATAAATTATTTGCGATGGCCATAGGGGGTAACATTTAGATTTCCTGTTCCTTCATGACCAATTGATAAATATTGTAAATCTTTACACCATATAAAAAAATTTACTATTTTTATTTTGAGACATAGTCGGTGTGGCTTAATCTTGACTGCTGGTCTTCAGGGAAATATTCTTGAAAATTAGAATGCCATTGTTCACATTCATTTTGTATTTAATTTTGATATTGTGACAAAATTGGTTCGTATCAAAAATCGGAGAGAGTCTATACATAGAAAAATTGTGAATGAAGTTTGCTTGACATGAATGACGTTTGATGGATGATTGAATGGTCTGCTTGTTGATTTTTTCTTTATTTGTGTGGCTTGGTTTCTTAACATGCCCCCCGGCGTTGAAATGTCCGATTTCAACATAATCTTCTACTGCATTGGTTTCGGTAGAGGGCAAAGTCCTGGGAAGCTGCGACGAATGATGCCCTTTTGTGTATAGACATCAGCGACTCTGGCTTCACCATCGACACCAGGATATACCTTGACAATTCTTCCGAGACACCACTTCATAGGTGGAACTCCATCTTCTTTGACGAGGACCAGTGAATCAATCTGCAACTGACCCTTGGACGAGCACCATTTAGTTTTGACTTGGAGTTCGGCGATGTATTCTTTGTGCCACCGTTGCCAGAAGTGTTGACGAAGTTGCTCGACTCGTTTCCATCGTTCGAGATTGTTTACATTGATGTTCAGAAATTGTTCTGGGGTTGGCAATGCGGTCAAAGCTCGTCCGACCAAAAAATGTCCGGGCGTCAAAGGAGTTAAGTCGTTTGGATCAGTGGACAAGGAGGTTAAAGGACGGGAATTTAATACCGATTCGATCTGTACTAGCGTGGTGTATAGTTCTTCGTAGGTCAGGTGACAGTCACGCAATATTCTGTTGAGGTGGTGCTTAACTGATTTAACTCCAGCCTCCCAGAGTCCGCCAAAATGCGGTGAGTATACAGGTATGAACCTAAAATCGATACCGTTGCTTGCCATGTCCTCTGACAACTGTGATTGATTTTGCCTGATAAAATTTTTAATTTCGTTTTTCGCCCCAATAAATTGAGTTCCGTTGTCAGAGAATATGCAAGCCGGCTTTGATCTTCGCGCGATAAAACGACGAAGTGCTGCAATATATGCGTCCTTTGTTAGCTCTGTGACTAACTCTAGATGCATAGCTTTAGTTGTGAAACAAACAAAAAGAGCAACATAAACTTTCATGAGTCTACATCCACGGCCCTTCCTATCTGCTGCGATCAGTGGACCAGCATAGTCCACTCCAGTTGTTTGAAATGGATAACCTGGACTTAAACGCTGCTCAGGCAATTGACCCATGACGGGTGTTACAGTTTTGGAATTTTGTTTGAAACATGTTAGACATTTGTGCACGACAAGCCTTGCAAGATTGCGACCACCTAACGGCCAATACTGCTCTCTTAGGGATGACAGTAAAAGTTGAGGGCCTGCATGCAACAATCGTTTGTGTTCATGTGTGAAAATGAGTTTGGTAAGTGTATGAGAAGATGACAGTAATATTGGGTGTTTTTTATCAAAGTCGAAGTTTGAGTTCATTAGTCTACCACCAACTCTGATTAAACCTGACTTGTCAAAAAATGGGCTGAGTTTCATTAGTTGATTTTTATTGGACAAGCCTTTGTTATTTTTTAAAATATCGTACTCTGCGAAAGTTTCCATTTGTGACCATTTCAATAATTGTGTCAAAGAATTGTTCAATTCTTCTACCGTTAAGATGCCCTTTCTTTTGAGGCTATCCTTTTTGATATTATTTATAAATCGCAATGCATAAGCTAGCGTGCGTTTCAATTTTGAAAAATTTGAAAAGCGATTGTAATCAAAGAAGAAAGATTGACGAACTGCTGTGACGTTTGCAATCATTTCGGGGATCGTTTCTTTGCACATTTGCTCCCTTGACTCAGGCCATTGAGAGTCCAAGTCGCTCAAGAATGATGGACCACGCCACCAAAGGTTTAAGTTCTTTATATCGGTTAGATTGACACCTCTGGTGAGTAAGTCTGCTGGATTTTGAGATGATGATACGTGACGCCATTCATAGTCTTGAGTCAATTCTTGTATCTCGGCGACGCGATTCCTTACGAAAGTTTTAAGCTTGTTCGGAGCGGTTCTCAGCCACGCAAAGACAATTGTTGAATCCGTCCACAGAACACATTTATTTAGTGGCAGTCGAAAGGCCTGTTTGATTTTGTTCAGTAATCTAGCACCAATCAAGGCTCCACACAGTTCGAGACGTGGTATGGTTAATGGTTTCAATGGCGACACTCTTGATTTAGCTGTCAATAAATGTACCTGAATGAAATTATTTGTAATTGTTCTGACATAAGAACATGCACCGTAAGCATCCTGAGACGCATCACAAAACATATGAACTTCAATGTTTTCAAAATTTGGACAAATGACACAGCGAGGAATTTTGATGTTGTTTATTTTAGGTAATTCGGTTATAAAGTTGTTCCATGTTTCGCTAATATCATCTGGAAGTGTTTGATCCCAATTAATTTTTAACAGCCAAAGTTTTTGTAATAAAATTTTCGCTTTAATAATGAAGATGCTTAATAGACCTAGAGCAGGGATTCCCAAAGTGGTCGATATCGACCCCTTGGGGTCGATATCGGTTTCCTAGGGGTCGACATAAACGAAAAGTGATTTTGGGGGTCGACGAGGTCTAAAAATCGACCCCTATTATATTAACACAAGTTCTTATTTAAAACTTTCAAGATAGGTAAGTAGGTAGTTACTGTATTGTTTATGTTGTGTTACGTGTACTAAGAATAATTAATATTTTTGTAGGAAATAATGTTCCAGGAATGTAAAGTTTCAAGTTCGTACAAGATGAAAAACTCGGCAAGTCTATGTGGACAAGTTTATGCAAGATTGAGTTGGAGCGTACGTCTTTCAGCGGCGTTTTGACTTGCTCTCTATTTGACGATAAAGTGCTTATCACACTATTCAATTTGAACGATTCCTATTTAGGAATCTAAGTAGTGAGCTCGTGATCACACTACGCTAAATTGATTTCTAAATCGAAGATATAGAGTTGAAAATGGATAAACTCTTAATTGAATCCAATCTGTTCTAACTGCGATCACACCTTCCGATTTCCTAAATTGGAATCGTTCAAATTGAATAGTGTGATAGCGGCTTTACGCGAATTAAGACGAACGAATTCATGATCAAGTCCAAACATGTTCCTGATATTTTACTATTTAACGAGCTTGCATTTAGGTTGAAAGTTCATTTGCGTTTTGAAATTCGTTGGAGCTTGAACGATAAAAACTCATATAGCTAAGTACTCATTTATTTCAAGAGATTACAAACTTATTACAAAGCTAAATTAAGTGAAGTAAAGTGACTGAAAAAGTGTTAAACACAACATACAACATATTTTAAATAGGTATGTATAATTGTATTTGTAAAAATTACTAACACTTAAGTCTTTGGTTTTCGTTCTTATTCTACCTAATTACCTAATACGAAGTTTCTATACCTAATTACCTACTGTAGTTACTTCCCAATATAGGTATCAAAGTTTATCAAAGAGTAAGTCAGTAATACTTAACAAGAATCCATTAACTGAGTGTGATAAAAATAAGATAGTGTGCAAATTTAACAGTTTATTATTGTTTTTTATTTAGGTTCCTTATTTTTTTGTTTGCAGAATTACTGAAAGTTTTATGATGGCGGACACGAAAAAAAAATGCAGACAATACAGTTTGGACTACTTGAAGTTCGGATTTATTGCATCTCCATCAAATCAACACTTCCCGATGTGTCTCATATGTGAAAAAGTATTTAGTAACGATGCCATGAAGCCTTCAAAAATGGATGACCACTTATCAAGAGTACATGCTAACAAAAAAAGTAAGCCCTTGTCATATTTTCAAGCACTGACAAAAGGCCATCCATAGGATCGATGTTTGCGTCATCATCTATTCGAGACAATGATGGTTTACGAGCGTCCTATAATATATCTTTACTAATAGCGAAGTCGGGGAAACCCCATACAATTGGAGAGCAGCTTATCTTACCAGCCATTGCGGAGGTCCTTAACAATGTATTGCACAAACCCGCACATGATATTTTAAAGAGAATACCTTTGAGCAACAACACCGTTCAGAGACGCATAGATGAGATGGGACGCGATGTGGAAAACATTTTATGCAAGTTCTTACAGACCCGCAGATTCTCTCTCCAGTTGGACGAGTCTACATTACCCGGCAATGAAGCTCTATTGTTAGGATATGTTCGATTTATCAAAGATGAAAATATGTGCCAAGAACTGATTTTTGCTGCATATTTAGAGACTGATACTAGAGGAGAATCGATTTTTCAGGCCGTGGAACATTTTTTTACTGATAAAGCTATTCCATGGAAGAATATTGTTTCTGTTGCGACTGATGGTGCACCGTCTATGGTTGGTCGTCATCGTGGCTTTATAGCTCACTTAAAGCGACAACTGCCTGATGTACTGGTTATTCACTGTGTGATTCACAGGCAGCATTTAGCAGCAAAAAAGCTGAGTCCTAGATTGCATAAGTCTTTACAATATGTAATAAATGCTATCAACAAGATTCGAAGCAATTCTTTGAACTCTCGGTTATTTGCTCAACTATGTGACGAAAACGACGAAGTCTTTACTCGGTTACTTCTGCACACTGAAGTTCGCTGGCTATCAAGAGGCTCTTGCTTAGAAAGATTTTCAGCCCTTTTTGAATCTGTGTTGGAGTTTTTACAAGAAAAAGATCCGAATTTGAAAGAAAATCTGAACAATTGTAAAACAGATATTTATTACTTGACTGATATCTTTGGAATGTTCAACAAAGTTAATTTGCAACTACAGGGTGATGATCTTAACTTGATTAAAACAAAATCAATAATATCGGCCTTCGTGGGTAAACTAGTTCTTTATAAACAAAATTTAGGCAGAAAAGAATATTCGCAGTTTCCGCATTTGTCAAAATTACCAAAAATGCTTCAAGATGATGACATTTTATTATATGTTACTCACTTGGACGCATTACACAAGGATTTTACGGAGAGGTTTGATGATCTTTTAAATTTACAAATTCCTCAATGGATAATAAATCCGTATAACACCACAGCCATAGAAGAAGCCAATGTGATAATGCAAGAAGAGTTGATTACCATCAGCACAGACGAAGAGCTTAAGCAAAAGTTCAACCAAGGCTATCAGAAGTTCTGGTTGCAACGCAAAATTGAAACACAGTATCCTACATTGTGGAACATTGCTGAAAAATACCTTATCGCTTTTCCATCATCATATCTAGTTGAAAAAAGCTTCAGTGTGGTAACAAACATTTTGACAAAACAAAGAAACCGTTTGAAAATCAACGAACGTGGAGATTTAAGGCTGCAACTCACTAATATTGAACCGGATGTAGCTAGATTGGTAGATAGTCACCAGGTTCATCCATCGCACTGAATGTTTTATTTTCTCTTTGCGAATTAATAGTTTTTAAAATATAATTTCCTACCAACTTAAGATGCTTTATGTATTAATTTGTAATAATTATAAATTAAACTTGATATTTACTGAATTGGATTGTCTTTTTATTTTGTTAAATTTTGACGAGAAAATGAAATCAACTTCACTCACTTAACCAAGTGCAAAGTTTTCTAATTGGCACCTTAGTACCTAGGTATTTTGTACCAATAGGAAAAAACTAAAGATAGACTAAGATAGATAGCTGCTTTAAGTTAGCGGACCATTATGAATAAGGGGGTTGGTCTTAAAAGTAGGTAATTTGACCATGGGGGTCTGAGGTAACAGTTCATTGTTGAAAAGGGGTCACTTGTCCAAAATAGTTTGGGGAACCCTGACCTAGAGGATCAAATATTTGCCCAATTGTGCTTAAAACAGACCGTTTAGTGTGGCCTGTGGTTGTAGAGGGCGGTTTGATTACGTAATGCAAGGTATCACTCTTCGGCGACCAGCCCATACCTAATGTGCTGGATTGCTGAGGATCACCCAAAATTAAATTAAAACTTGTATCAAAGTCAGAGTCCGAAATTGTGTCGAAGTTCGATTTGATTTTTCGCAAATTAAAGCAACCTTTAGACAAAGTTTGTTTGACGTTATGTTTGATTTTAAACAATTCTTCGACAGTTTGACAACCAGTGACCAAATCGTCGACATAGAAATCTTCATTTATTATTGTTGCTGTCGTTTCGTCGCATTCTTGTGTCAGTTGCTTGAGACATCTAATAGCCAAAAATGGTGCCGAAGCCATGCCATATGTGACTGTGTTTAGTTCGTATGTCTCAAGTGATTCGTTAGGATTGTCTCTCCAAATGATTCGCTGTAACGGTCTTTGATCATCATGAATTAAAACTTGACGATACATTTTCTCGATATCGCCTGTCATGACGTAGATATGGTGTCTGAAACGTAACAAGATGGAGAACAAATCGCTTTGTATAGTTGGGCCGACCATTTGTAAGTCATTTAGAGAAACTCCAGTGGTAGTTTTTGAGCTAGCATTAAATACTACTCTGAGTTTAGTTGTGGTGCTGCTCTCACGCATCACACCATGATGTGGCAAGTAGTAGGCCAATTTAGAATTAACTAACATTTCTGAAGTTACCTTTGACATGTGTCTCAACTGCAAATATTCTGAAATAAATTCAGAATACATTGATTTAAATTTAGGTTGCCTTTCCAACCTACTTTCCAGTGATAGGAAACATTGTTTGGCCCTTTCATATGAATCTCCCAGCTCGGTTAGTGATCGTTTGAAAGGAATAGCCACAGAGAAGCGCCCATCAGGCATCCTCTTGACATTTTGTTTGTAGTTTTGCTCACATTGTTTTTCTTCGATTGAATATTTAAAATTAGTTTCGATTTCCTCCAAAGACCAGAACTTGGTTAATAATTCTTGTATATTTTTTGTATCCTCATTGTTTGTATTTTGTGTAAAATTGCATGTATATTGTTTGTTTTGTGAATGATTGTTTTTTGAAAGACCATTGGTAGGTCCGGATACTATGTATCCTAATTTTGTTTGTTGCAACACTGGACAATTGGGACCAAAGCGTATTTGACCTTGATCGAGAAGATCCCAAAAGATATCTGCACCCAGCAATATGTCAATGTCTGATGAGACATCGTAGTTAGGATCCGCCAGTGTTACATTGTTTGGGATGTGTAGTGTAGAAAGATTTAGTTTGTAATTATTTTGTATTTTAGTAATATTTGGCATTACTAAAAATGATAATTTTGTATTGTATGATGAGATAGTGGACTGTATAATTGTTGTGCAAATTTTCATAGTTTTAGAAACAGAATTATTGATGCCTAATATTAAAGAATTGGTATGTTGGTATTTTAAATTGAGATTAGACATCAACGCCTCTGTCATGAAGGACGCTTGGCTTCCGCAGTCAAGGACAGCCCTTGCCTTTTGAAATTTATTATTGTGATCCATTACATATATAATAGCTGTAGATAGAAGTACTTGTTTCATCCCTTGAACTGATAAGGAAGTGGTTGTGTTAGCTTGTGTGCTTGTCGGTGTTTGTGTAATTAAACTATTTGTTTGCGGGGTGGAAGGATTGTTTTGTGAGGATGTATTATGTAACAGAGTATTGTGTCTTTTGTGACATTTCTTGCATGAGCTCAACTTGCAGTTGTTTGTTGTATGGCCAGATCTGAGACAATTTATACATAGTTTGAGTTGTTTCACTGTCTCATACCTTTCATCAATAGATTGACTTAAAAATTGTTTACAAAAATAAATTGGATGGTTTTGTTTGCAAATAGGACAAGTGAATGGATAAGTGACAGTTGAAGATTGTGTATTCTGTGTATCGGTTATAGTTGCTAATCCTCTTATATGCTCAAAGTGTCTCTGTCGATCAATTTTGGTACTAACACCAATGGTTTCTAACAAGTCGGCTCGATTTTTCAAAAATGTTGTGAAATGCTTTAAAGTAATATGTGCTTCAGTACCCCTTTTTTCCTCCCATTCACGTAATGTTTTAGAATCCAATTTGTTACTCATTATATAAATTACTAGTGTATCCCAATTCTCAGTAGGTTCACCAAGAATTTGAAGTGCTCGCAAATTTTTGGAAAATGTGTCTAAAATTTTGCGTATATTTTGTGGAGACTCCCTTTTCATAGACTCTAAAGAAAACAAGGCTTGAACGTGATTTTGTATTAAAATTCTAGTGTTGTTGTATCGTTCACATAGTAAATCCCATGCAACGGTATAATTGTTTGAAGAAAATCCCAAAGACTGTATTACCTGAACAGCACTTCCCTCCAAGGACGCTCTCAAGTAATGAAATTTTTGAATATCCGTGATTGATGAGTTTTCATGAATTAAAGACATGAAAGTGTCACGGAACTCCAGCCAGTCCTGATACTGACCGCAGAATTTAGGAATTTCTATGACAGGCAACCTCACGCTGCGGCTCGTTGCTTGCTTCACAACTGATTCCTGTTTTGTAGTACCGCCTGAAACGTTTGATGAGCAGTCATCATTTAACTGATTCCTATTTTTGTCGTGAATTGTCTGAGCTTTCGCTATGATGCGATAATATTTTTTCTCAAATTCAGACCGCTCGGCGGCCTGGACAACAAAATCTTTATCATCTACGGAGGTCTCAATTAAAGTCTGCACCTCATCAAACTGTGTAAACAATAAATCGAATTTTTTCAAACGTAAATGCAATTCAACAACCTGTTCCTCATCTAGATCTGATGCTAAGTTGCTAATATAGTCAGCAAACATTGTCAAGCGACCCTTGTACGAAGCCCGCTTCTTACAAAGGTCCTTTAGTTCTGTCATGGTGGAACAATGGGGGCTGGAGCAGTAATAAAAATGAAATTTAAATTATTATTAATTTTAATAATATTTGGAATATTTAGATATGGAGATTTTGTTGTTATAATTATTGTATTATTGTAATTTTTGTGTTTTAGATGTAGATTCGCAGGGAATTATGTAAATTATTTATTATAAATTACAATTTTAGTATAAATTTGTAGGTAGGTTTTTGCTTTTTTCTAATTCACTGCAAAGATTGATCAAAATAAGGTAATGGATAGGAAATCAGTATTAGGGATTTGATTTAAGGATTAATTGGATGATGACACCCGTAATTTGATTGGAACGGACTTACTTTTTGTTGATTTCAGCCGATTTTCGTTGCGTTCGTAGCCATTTTGAAGCCTTGTTGCAAATTTCGTCTTTGTCAGATGTAAATTGTTTGTAGATCGTTGATTTATCCGGTTCGAAGATGACCAAAAAATGTGGCTTAATCTTGATTGCTGGTCTTCAGGGAAATATTGTTGAAAATTAGAATGCCATTGTTCACATTCATTTTGTATTTAATTTTGATATTGTGACAAAATTGGTTCGTATCAAAAATCGGAGAGAGTCTATACATAGAAAAATTGTGAATGAAGTTTGCTTGACATGAATGACGTTTGATGGATGATTGAATGGTCTGCTTGTTGATTTTTTCTTTATTTGTGTGGCTTGGTTTCTTAACAGTCGGTCTTACCACAAAAACATTAAACACACTTTAAACAGGCGTTGAACGGGTGTTTAAATAAAACTTTACTACAAAACAGTATCTAGGCATTATTTAGGGTTAAACAATGCTTAAGCTTATTTAAATTTAAACACCGCCAGATGCTAGTTTAACGAGTGTCTATCTAGTTAGCGAGTTGACGTGTTCGCGTAATATTAGATTTCTTTTGATTTATGAAATGACCACGGATATTTTAAATTTAATTCGACAATATCGACGAAATGCTTATATTAAAAACGAAACGCTATGAATTATGAAATTAATGTAAATATGAATATTAAATTAACAAATTAAACTTGACATATAATTACGCCAGTGTCAGTTACGTTCCATTATGCGCAATGTTTTTTGGTATAACAAAATTTTATAAATAATATTACGTAATTTTTGTAATTTATGCCTTATTTCAATCTTATAAATTGCTTATATCATTAATATAGTCCGTAATAATAGCTTGTGAAAACCAAAATTCATCTTTATACGCCTATCAGATCTGCGTAAAATGAAAACGAGACGAATGAATGAATGAATGTTTGCCAGTTTACGTACTTTAACACTGGCTTACAAAAACAAGCGCTAAATAAGGTTTTGTGGTAGGGACATTTTAAACGCTCGGTAAACGATGTTTAAATAGTTTGACATTGTCTAAGTAAACACGTGATTAAACAGTTTTTATTTATTTTTTTGTAGTAAGACCGAGTATGTCGCATAAACCACAACGTTCCGTCTGAGGCGTTGTCTTCTATTCGAAATTAGCCCAATGCTTTTGGTCCAAAGACTTTAAATATTAGCTTATGAACTAACTTACACACTAAGTTAACCTAAGCAACTTTCAAGTTTCAAGCACAGACTGCGTCTTTTACTTGTTAGTCCATTATTATTATGCAGTGTATATCCTTCTAATAACCTGCAAAAACTAAAAGCGGACTTATTTTTAACCGAACATATGATCGTATTGTATTTTACATATTTATATGAATTGATCTTTAAAATATATAATAATTATCATAAATTTTATGCTATTATATACTTAATTTATTACTCTTTCCTGCGCTCAAATTAATGACCACTTTTAGCAAGTAAATGGCGGTTTAATGAATATTATTAACTTGATAATACACCGTCATAATGTAAATTTCTTGAAATTTATTCCTCAATTAAGATTGAGAAGAAACGGTTGAGATACCTACTGCTTGAAAAGTATAAATATTGTTTTTCTCTTGGTTGAGGTATTGCCGCAATATATACTTAATTTAATATTTAAGATTTTTTTATTTTTTTATTATGAACGTTGTAGAATACAAGTCGAATTTCTGCCGAGCCGAACATACAATAGATAGAATAGAAAGAATATCATATTAAATGAACAATGTGCATAACATGAATAAATAAAATTGAAAACAAGCTTTTCTTCTCGGAAAACTGAAAGACTGACGTTTAGAAATTTTTTGATAGGCAGAGGACTGTTTGAAATATACTTGTACCTAGTTGAGGTTTTATTTTGAAACTTTGCAATATGATTAATGATTCACCGAGGGCAATTTGTGGTTCCGTATGAAAGTGTGAGTATATTTGTATCTGTGCCACTCCGAAGTACAGTGTGTCGTTAATACTCGTAGTACATGCGCAGAGCGGAGCTACCCGCTGCACAATTTCCTAGCAATATCCGCAACGTATCCGACACGTATCCGCTATCTGTTCGAATACGAATCGGTACCGCCGACAGCCTAACAGATAGCTATTCCACTGTTATCTTCTATTTTCAAGCGAATGGAAAGAGAAATATTCACCATGAATCCACTCTTGAAGTTAAGTGAATAACTTTGCTTCAAAGTACGAGCAATTTCATTGATAAGGGAATATGGGAACCACAGACAACATTTTTTTAAAAATTTTATGTTAAGCTCGGCAGACAACCGGAAGGTAGGTGGCTACCGTCACCTATAACACAAGGAACACCACAGGTGTTGCAAGTGCGCTGCCGAATACAGTAGAAAAAAATTTCGTTGTTTCAATTTTAGTGGACGTTTATTTATAAAGGGGTAAATATCGTTACAATCTTGTCTTTTTTCTTGTATGCATTGTTTTTTTTATCCTTATCCATATTACATAAATAGGTCATTTTAGCTTAACTTCATAATAGACATTGAAGAAGCAGAAAAAAAGAAAAAAATATTTTTCACTTTATACATAGATATAAATACCAAGAAACATCAGTAAGAACGTCTAGCAAAATGATACCCTGGTAAAATATAATGTTCTGGACTGTGGTACAGACCACCAACAGAACAGAAGCACAGAACCAAAAGAACAGAAGAACACATCGTTTGAGATCAGCACAAAGCAGCATTTATTACACAATTTTCATATGGGAAATACATTTTTAATCTACATAATAAGTAGAATTGATTTAGAATATGAAATTTAATGAATATCCAGTAGCAGAAGCATCAAGTAATGATTGATGATTGATAACATCAACTGTCTTTAATCTTAACAAAAGATATAACCAGGCGTGATCAGCCTAAGTAATAAGTTTCAAAGTTGGCAGTCCCTTGCGCAAACCCTGAATCCATTACATCGTTCATTATACAATAGGTGCGGTCTCCGAACCCCCAAACTTCCAATACCTATCTATTAGGCCGCACATGAGGGGGTCACAGTGGCCGAATGTTTTCATAATTTATGACATCTTCGATATCAATAAATTTACTACGAACAATAGTGTCTAACATTATTTATGATATGTCTAGAGGAGTTTTTCCGGCAGCGGTTGGTTATATTTAACAATTGATCTTGTTGGAAATATGCCTGAATCAATCAATACTAATAATAAATCTGTAATGGTCGGTCATGGAGTAAGTTACTTTGTTTTCAGAGATATCGTGTTTATAGGCTCTATACATACTGAAACTAAATTGACAATTTTTAGAATTTTTTTCTGTATGTATGTATGTATGTTCCTCCATAACTCTTAATATATTTTCATGAAACTTGGTAGATAAACATTTAGACGTACAGGACACAGGATAGGCTACTTTTTTCTTTTTCAACGCGGACGAAGACGCGGGCGCCAGCTAGTATTATCATAACTTTAAATTGCTCACAAATTAAGCATTTTCGATACCACTAGAGAGTTAAGCCGAGTTTGCGAAAAACTCATTCCCACCAGTAAATTCGACGCGTATCTATCTTCCGGGGTTTGACAGGGGATCACATGAATAAAAAGCCAAAAACGCCACAAGGTCGAATAAGTATTCGTGTGACTGCATACAATTTCATAGGGACCATTCAATAACTAGTGTTGATAGATGGCCACCGTCGCCTATACACAAGCAACGCCAAAGTTGTAAGTGCGCCGCTAATCTGCGTATAGCTTAAAAGATAAAAAATAATAAAGGGGAAAGGGATAAATGGACTCTGATTTCATTCGCAAACCAAACCAATTTACTTCTGAAGAACTCTGTATTCGCTGTCACTATAAACTTTACCTTTTTTTGTCATAAATAACGGATTTTCCAACAACCAGTTCTCTTGAAATGTCATCATTTACATATTACTAATACAAATTGTGCTGCAAACAATATATTTGTAGCAATCTTACGTAAATGTCTGGGGTTTAATTAAATCCATACCCGGTGCCGCTCAACTTATTGGTACTAATATTGCATAGAGACATTATCCATAACGTTTTGTCTTGGATCTTATTGAATTATTATTAAGCGTCACATAATCTAACAGTGGCTGAAGTAGTTGATGTTCCAACTTGCTAAGTACTGGGCCTCGATGCGATGCAATCTTTAAGTAATTGACGCTCTCTTCCTACATTATTCAAGGCCTTGTGCGAAATTCTCCGTTTTCAATGCAAGATTACCGGAGGCGCGACATTCTAAAATATTGTGATTTTATTCGGAACACTCCGGCTCTTATCGTTCCAGACAGGAAATGCTTAAATGATGCACTGCACACTTCAACTTTAAGTCTTTTTCCGTCCTTAATCTTTAAAACCTCTTACGTGCTTGGCTTAAAGTAAACAAAAGGAATTCTAACTTTTAGGACGTATATTAGTAGCTATATTGTTTAGCGATTTCTTAAAGAAATTTCAACTTGGTGCCTTAGACACCGCACTTTGGCGCCTTATAAGTATTTAGTTTCTTTCGATCTTTCTCCTCTTACAATTTTTGTTTTAGTATTTTTTTTTATTTAAATTTTATAATTACCAATATCGCCTTCTTTATCCCATATGTTTGTTTCCTTTATTATTAAATAAATAAATGTCAAATTACTGAATTAATTCCCATAAAAGTTAATGTAAAGCATACAAGTTGGTTGTGTTGAAAATGTAGGTATTGCATTTTGAATCCTGTATTCAGCGTAAACCAATCGTAAGCGTTGTATCCAGATCACGTAACAGGCAACACGAAACACTTAATCATGACAAAATAATGCCAATTTCATTTTTTACTTGACTCACAATATACTCGGATATGTCAGTGTAACAATGGCATAAGCTTCATCAGCCTGAACTTGATGAGCTTCGTGAGCAGAGCTACGTGAGGAAGTATGGACAGATCACATTAATTGTGCTAGGGAATACAGATTTTTCTTATATGTTACCACAAGTTGAATCTTACTTGGAAAAAAACTCAGGTGTTCAGATTTCACTGGAATTCTAACCTACTGGATCCCCGTATCGATATAAGGTCGTTTGAGCTACTTACTAGCAACATCCTTTTTACTTCGTGTATATCACGAAATAATTTGTCCGATGTATAGGATGCAAATGTATCAGTAGCACTGTGTAGTAAATAGAGCGAGGCGAAGTCACCGCCGTTGCCGAGTAAGCGAAAACCGAGGCCAGAATTTTGTGCCAACACTATCTGTTTCTACCTACATACGGATAAAATTGCCGATCTTTCTCGGAAGGTGCTAAAAATACGGCTTATTGAATACGGCTCCTGCTTGCATTTGTGCCAAGAACGAAATACAATTTAAAGGATACTTTTATGACAGGGCGTATTTTATATTATTGCTTGAAAATTGAGACATAACTTATTTTATTACTTGGAAGTATTAATAGTAGGTAAGCCTGGATAATCCCGGGTCAATCATCGGATCTGACCCAAATTAGCGACATTGACATGAATCTGTTTTCACACAATTGATTCATTATTACAAAGATAGACTTATTATTGTGAATATTGATCAAACAAAAAAAAAATTTTTTTAATGGAAATATATAGCAAATAGGAAGATAATCCATCAGATTGAATTTGTAAAGTAGTGGCAGGGCACACTGCTTTTCGCAATCATTTTGCAGCCCGTCTGGCGGCAGTAACCACGCTCTTACAGAAGACTATGAAATAACAGCAATTGTGCTTTTTCGGTAAGTGAATAAGAGGTGCCAGAGCCCATTTCCCTGTGTCATTGCTTGTGCTATAGGCGACGGCAACCACCTACCATTAAGTAGAACGTCAGTCACTGATGTCGATGCCAGCGTTGAATTGTCGATGACGTAAAAAGATTTAAGGAACTGTAAGGACATAAAGGTAAAAAAAGAATAGGACTTAAGCATTCCTTCTGAAACACACCACCATAGGAGTTTTTATGTCAACGCGGTAATTTAAGTACCTCCTTATAACTGTCACAGAATATAATTATGTCCTAAGGATATTAAATACCTAAATAATAATTAAAATAAAATTTAAAAATATTATTAACAACTTCATAGACAAGTCTGTATTAATAAACTATAAAGCCGAAATCCCACTCACGTACTCAACTAATGACTGACTCATCGATTTGTTCTCCCAGAAGGAGCGGTCGGGGGTTTCCCTGTTGTAGGTGGTCGGATAGGGGATTCCCCGGTGACCTCCAGAAAAATCTCATATCCTCGGTACACCGTTCTGGTAAAAAGTTGGTGACGGGATCTGGGAAAGTATTAGTCGCAGAGGGACGGGGTTTGCGGAATGTCATAGAGGGTCGTCGGTGGTCACCAGGGAAAGTGTCATCCCCATCCCGTTCATACATTTTTTTTAAACTCCATACAACTTTTTTGGACTTTTCAAAGTGGACTACCTCCTTAACCACCGGGGATAGGTGGGTGGCGTCTTTGGGGGATGATCACCTATAGTGGTGGTCCAACTTCTCGGATAAACTTTATCCCCCCATCCCGCCCCCTTCATCCCGTCTCCATACAAAAAGTGGCCATTTTTTTGGAAGGATAAAAATATCTCCGAAACCACCGAGGATAGGAAGTCGGTCTCAATGGCGCGTTTCCGTCCCTCGGTGGGATGCTTCTTAAAAGCTATCCCGATTTATGGGATTTCCATCCCTTCATCCCGTTTCATGCCAATATTGGGTTTTTTCTGAATTTTCTAAAAAGCTATTTTTTTCACCCACAAGGAGACACCGTGGGGCGGTGTATCCTATCCCGTCGTATGGAGGGTGGCGTAGCGCGCCCCAGGAAATTATTCGAGCCTCGGTCCACTTACCTGGTAAAAA
Source organism: Synanthedon andrenaeformis (assembly GCA_936446665.2). Lineage (NCBI taxonomy): Eukaryota > Metazoa > Arthropoda > Insecta > Lepidoptera > Sesiidae > Synanthedon > Synanthedon andrenaeformis. Next base: position 309,508 of record OW387781.2, on the reverse strand, counting down.
GTTGGTGAGTGGTCTTCGGAAACCACGGGGGATAGAAGGGTGGCGTTTGCGGAATGTCATAGAGGGTCATCGATAGTCACCAAAGAAAATGTCATCCCCATCCCGTTCATACATTTTTTTTAAACTCCATACAACTTTTTGGATTTTTCAAAGTGGAACATCTCCGAAACCGCCGGAGATAGGTGGGCGGCGTCTTAGGGGGATGATAACCCTTAGTGGTGGTCCAACTTCTCGGATAAACTTTATCCCCCCATCCCGCCCCCTTCATCCCGTCTCCATACAAAAGTGGCATTTTCGGCGAAAGGGATGGGAAAATCTCTAAAACCGTGCGGGATAGGTGGTCGGTCGCAATGGCGCGTTTCCATCTCTCGGTGGGATCCTTCTTAAGGGCTATCCCGATTTTCGGGATTTCCATCCCTTCATCCCGTCTCCATACAAATTTATGGTTTTTCGGAAAAGCTATTTATTTCAACCGGAAGGAGATTTTCTGGAGCGGTATATCTCATCCCATCGTATGGAGGGCGGCGTAGCGCGTCCCGGGAAATTTCTCGGTGCTCGGTCCACCGTTCTGGTAAAAAGTTGGGGTGTGGTCCTCGGAAAGTAAGAGGGATGGAAGGGTGGCGTTTGCGGAATGTCATAGAGGGTCATCGGTAGTCACCAGGGAGAGAGTCATCCCCATCCCGTTCATACATTTTTTTTACACTCCATACAACCTGTGTGGACTATCCGATCCCCGTAGCTCCTCAGCGGTGGCACCTGCCCGTGCGGTCGCTTTGGGGGATAACGGTTTCTCCCCGAGACCCATCGGCCGCGACGGTCTTTTTCCCCCCGCCTGCCCCCCTTCGCCCCCCCTCCATACAAAAGTGGCATTTCTTTTCGGAAGGATGGGAATATCTCCAAAACCATCGAGGATGGGTGGGTGGACACTTTGGCGGATAACCGTCACCCCGCGAGGTCCACCCTCCGGGAACGTCACCTTCCCCCCACCTCCCCCCCTTTCATACAAATTCACACCTCGGTGGCGATTTTGCACATTTAGAGGAGGGCGGTCGACCCGCCGCGAAGGGTCTCGAGGCCGGGGGGGCGAATGACGAGGAGGGGGGATAGGGGAGCGCGCAGCGCGACCCGCCCCCCCGGCCCCCTCCGAGGAATTCGCGACTCCGGACTCGAGGGCCGCAGCGGCGGCAACGGTGACCGGAGAGCCGCGAAAGTCCACCCCCATCGGCCATTTAGACACAGCCAAGACCCAATGACCCCGATTCTCCCCATCCCATCCGTCCATCCCGGTACTAACTCGGAAACGGTTCGACCGATACCCCCCGTGTTTGGGCTCATTCGATCGGGCTCGTCGCGGGTAGTCCAAGGGGTCGGACCGAATTTTGGCATTGCGCACTCGCCCTCCCCCTCCCTCCTCCACTCCATACAAAATCACAACTAAAGGGAATTTTTCTACCCACACAAGAGACGGCGGGCGACCCGTCGCGGAGCGAAGCGGAGCGACGGCAAGGGTCTACCGGGGCACCAAAAAAAGGAGAGATTTCGACACCCCCTCCCTTCGCACCCCCTCAGTCGTAACACGGAAACGGCGCGTCACAGCCGGGTCGTGTTTGGGGTCATCGGAGACTTCTCCTCGAGATAAAAAATTTGACGCCCCCCTCGGACCCCCCAGGCCGTAACTCGGAAACGGCACGTCACAGCCGGGTCGTGTTTGGACTCATCGGAGACGTCTCCCCGAGATAAAAAAATTGATCCCCTCTCCAACCCCCTCAGCCGTAACTCGGAAACGGCCCGGCGCAGCCAGGTCGTGTTTGGGGTCTTCGGAGACGTCTCCCCGAGATAAAAAATTTGCCGCCCCCCTCCAACACCCCCGGCCGTAACTCGGAAACGGCGCGACTCAACCGCGTCGTGTTTCGGGTCATCGGAGACGTCTCCCCGAGATAAAAAAAATTGAACCCCCCTCCAACCCCCTCAGCCGTATCTCGGAAACGACGCGTCACAACCGGGCCGTGTTTGGGGTCATCGGAGACGTCTCCCAGAGATAAAAAATTTGACGCCCCCCTCGGACCCCCCCGGCCGTAACTCGGAAACGGCGTGACGCAGACGGGTCGTGTTTGGGCTCATTGGAGACGTCTCCCCGAGATAAAAAAAATTGAACCCCCCTCCAACCCCCTCAGCCGTATCTCGGAAACGGCGCGTCACAACCGGGCCGTGTTTGGGGTCATCAGAGACGTCTCCCAGAGATAAAAAATTTGACGCCCCCCTCGGACCCCCTGGCCGTAACTGGGAAACGGCGCGACGCAGCCGGGTCGTGTTTGGGCTCATTGGAGACGTCTCCCCGAGATAAAAAATTTGACGCGCCCCTCGGACCCCCCCCCCCCGGCCGTAACTCGGAAACGGTACGTCACAGCCGGGTCGTGTTTGGGGTCATCGGAGACGTCTCACCGAGATAAAAAATTTGACGTCTCCCTCGGACCCCCCCGACCGTAACTCGGAAATGGTACGTCACAGCCGGGTCGTGTTTGGAGTCATCTGAGACGTTTCGGGAAGACGAATTTTTTAGAGACCAAATTTCAAATTTTGACAGTTGCGGTCTACTCGTTGGACCACGGTAAACGGTAAAAGATAAACCCCTCGTGTTGGGTATCATTTAAAAGGTCTCAACGAGGGTGATATATTGGCACCCCTTCCCCCACCCTCCCTTAGACCCCCTCTACTTAAAATACTTCCGAAATACAAAACAAAGACCCCAGAACCAAACCAAAACAATTGTAAGCGCTCAGTCGCACGAATAAACACTAAACTCATCAACTCCCCCCACTCTCTAACCCCCCCCCCCCCCCGACCGTAACTCGAAAACGTCGCGCGTGTTTGGGCTCATCAGAGACGTCTTGGGAACACAAATTTTTTAGAGTAGATAAAATTTCAAATTTTGACAGTTGCGGCCTACTCAGTAGACTATGGTCAACGGTTACAGATAAACCCCCGAGTTGGGTATCATTTGAAAGGTCTCAACGAGGGTGATTTATTGCCACCACCCCCTACCCCCTCCCCCCTTACTTACCCCCAAATTTTCACCAATTACAAAACAAAGACCCAAAACCAAACCAAAACAATTAGACATGGCAAAAAGACAACAAAAAACGAAACACAAAAACCCCCCCGCGGGCTGCAAGCCCGCGGCATCGAGCAACCTACTAGTTAATAAACTATAAAGCCGGATTCCCACTCACATACCCAATGACTCACTCATCGATTTGTTCTCCTAGAAGGAGCGGTCGGGGGTTTCCCCGCTATAGGTGGTCGGATAGGGGTTTCCCCGGTGACCTCCAGAAAAATCTCATATCCTCGGTAAACCGACCTGGTAAAAAGTTGGTTAGTGGTCCTCGGAAACTATGAGGGATGGAAGGGTGGCGTTTGCGGAATGTCATAGAGGGTCATCGGTAGTCACCAGGGAAAGTGTCATCCCCATCCCGTTCATACATTTTTTTTAAACTCCATACAAATTTTTTGGACTTTTCAAAGTGGACTACCTCCTCAACCACCGGGGATAGGTGGGCGGCGTCTTTGGGGGATAACGGTTTCTCCCCGAGGCCCATCGGCCGGGACGGTCTACTTCCCCCCACGTCCCCCCCTTCGCCCCCCCTTCATACAAAAAGTGGCAATTTCTTTGAAGGATGGAAATATCTCCGAAACCATCGAGGATAGGAAGTCGGTCTCAATGGCGCGTTTCCGTCCCTCGGTGGGATGCTTCTTAAAAGCCATCCCGCGTTTCGAGTATCCCATCCCTTCATCCCGCCACCGTACAAAGTTATGGTTTTTCGGAAAAGTGATTTATTTCAACCGGAAGGAGATTTTCTGGAGCGGTATATCTCATCCCATCGTATGGACGGTGGCGTAGCGCGCCCCAGGAAATTTCTCGGTCCTCGGTCCACCTACCTGGTAAAAAGTTGGTGAGTGGTCTTCGGAAACTACGGGGGATAGAAGGGTTGCGTTTGCGGAATGTCATAGAGGGTCATCGGTAGTCACCAAAGAAAATGTCATCCCCATCCCGTTCATACATTTTTTTTACACTCCATACAACTTTTTGGATTTTTCAAAGTGGAACATCTCCGAAACCGCCAGAGATAGGTGGGCGGCGTCTTAGGGGGATGATAACCCATAGTGGTGGTCCAACTTCTCGGATAAACTTTATCCCCTCATCCCGCCCCCTTCATCCCGTCTCCATACAAAAGTGGCATTTTCGGCGAAAGGGATGGGAAAATCTCCAAAACCGTGCGGGATAGGTGGTCGGTGGCTATGGCGCGTTTCTATTCCTCGGTGGGATGCTTCTCAAGGGCCATCCCGATTTTCGGGATTTCCATCCCTTCATCCCGTCTCCATACAAATTTATGGTTTTTCGGAAAAGCTATTTATTTCACCGGGAAGGGGGCAAAGTCGGGTAGTCAATCCTATCCCATCGTATGGAGGGCGGCGTAGCGCACCGTAGGATATTCTTCGGTGCTCGGTCCACCGTTCTGGTAAAAAGTTGGGGTGTGGTCCTCGGAAAGTAAGAGGGATGGAAGGATGGCGTTTGCGGAATGTCATAGAGGGTCATCGGTAGTCACCAGGGAGAGAGTCATCCCCATCCCGTTCATACATTTTTTTTACACTCCATACAACCTGTACGGACTACGATCCCCGTAGCTCCTCAGCGGTGGCACCTGCCCGTGCGGTCGCTTTGGGGGATAACGGTTTCTCCCCGAGACCCATCGGCCGGGACGGTCTACTTCCCCCCGCCTGCCCCCCTTCGCCCCCCCTCCATACAAAAGTGGCATTTCTTTTCGGAAGGATGGGAATATCTCCAAAACCATCGAGGATGGGTGGGTGGACACTTTGGCGGATAACCGTCACCCCGCGTGGTCCACCCTCCGGGACCGTCACCTTCCCCCCACCTCCCCCCCTTTCATACAAACCTTTCACACCTCGATTGCGATTTTACACATTTAGAGGAGGGCGGTTGACCCGCCGCGAAGGGTCTCGAGGCCGGGGGGGGCGAATGACGAGGAGGGGGGATAGGGGGGACTAGGGGAGCGCGCAGCGCGACCCGCCCCCCCGGCCCACCTCCGAGGAATTCGCGACCCCGGACTCGAGGGCCGCAGCGGCGGCAACGTTGACCGGAGAGCTGCGAAAGACTATCCCGGTGGGCCATTTAGACACAGCCAAGACCCAATGACCCCGATCCTCCCCATCCCATCCGTCCATCCCGATACGAACTCGATAACGGTGCGACCGATACCCCCCGTGTTTGGGCTCATTCGATCGGGCTCGTCGCGGGTAGTCCAAGGGGTCGGACCGAATTTTGGCATTGCGCACTCGCCCTCCCCCTCCCTCCTACGCTCCATACAAAACCACACCTAAAAGGAATTTTTTCACCCACATAAGAGACGGCAAGGGTCTACCGGGGCACCAAAAAAAAAAAGAGATTTTTGACAAGAAAAATTTGAACCCCCCTCGGACCCCCTCAGTCGTAACTCGGAAACGGCGCAACGCAACCAGATCGTGTTTGGGCTCATCGGAGACGTCTCCCCGAGATAATAAAATTGAACCCCCCTCCACACCCCTCAGCCGTAACTCGGAAACGGCGCGACGCAGCCAGGTCGTGTTTGGGCTCACCGGAGACGTCTCGACGAAATAAAAAATTTGAACCCCCCTCGGACCCCCCAGGTCGTAACTTGGAAACGACGCGACGTAGTGGGGTCGTGTTTGGGCTCATCGGGGACGTATCCCAGAGATAAAAAATTTGAGGCCCCCTCGGACCCCCCCGGCTGTAACTCGGAAACGGCGCGTCACAACCGGGTCATGTTTGGGGTCATCGGAGACGTCTCCCAGAGATAAAAAATTTGACGCCCCTCGGACACCCTCAGTCGTAACTCAGAAACGGGGCGTCACAGCCGGGTCGTGTTTAGGGTCATCGGAGACGTTTCCCCGAGATAAAAAATTTGACGCCCCCTCAGACCCCCTCAGTCGTAACTCAGAAACGGCGCGTCACATCCGGGTCGTGTTTGGGGTCATCGGAGACGTCTCCCCGAGATAATAAAATTGAACCCCCCTCCAACCCCCTCAGTTGTAACTCGGGAACGGCGCGACGCAGCCGGCTCATGTTTGGGTTCATCGGAGACGTCTCCGAGAGCTAAAAAATTTGACGCCCCCCTCGGACCCCCTCCGGCCGTAACTCGGAAACGGCGCGTCACAACCGGGTCGTGTTTTTGGTCATCGGAGACGTTTCGACTAGATAAAAAAATTGAACCCCCCTCAGACCCCCTCAGTTATAACTCGGGAACGGCGCGACGCAGCCGGGTCATGTTTGGGCTCATCGGAGACGTCTCGACGAGATAAAAAATTTGAACCCCCTCGGACCCCCTCCGGCCGTAACTCGGAAGCGACGCGACGCAGTGGGGTCGTGTTTGGGGTCATTGGAGACGTCACCCCGAGATAATAAAATTGAACCCCCCTCCAACCCCCTCAGCCGTAACTCGGAAACGGCGCAACGCAGCCAGGTCGTGTTTGGGGTCATTGGAGACGTCTCCCCGAGATAATAAAAATTGAACCCCCCTCCAAACCCCTCGGCCGTATCTCAGAAACAGCGCAACGCAGCCAAGTCGTGTTTGGGCTCATCGGAGACGTCTCGAAGAGATAAAAAAATTGAACCCCCCTCGGACCCCCTCAGTCGTAACTCGGAAACGGCGCGACGCAGCTAGGTCGTGTTTGGCCTCATCGGAGACGTCTCGGAAAGACGAATTTTTTAGAGTAGACCAAATTTTAAATTTTGACAGTTGCGGTCTACTCAGTAGACCATGGTCAACGGTTACAGATAAACCCCCCGAGTTGGGTATCATTTGAAAGGTCTCAAAGAGGGTGATTTATTGACACAACCCCCTTCCCCCCTCCCCCCTTACTTACCCCCAATTTTTCACTAATTACAAAACAAAGACTCCAAAACCAAACCAAAACAATTATAAGAGCACAGTCGCACGAATTAACACTAAACTCATCAACGCCCTCTCCCCTCCTCCTCCCCTTCGCCCCCTCTCCACACAAAAGTGGAATTTTCGGCGAAACGGATGGGACGAATTACAAAACAAAGACCCAAAACCAAACCAAAACAATTAGACATGGCAAAAAGACAACAAAAAACGAAACACAAAAACCCCCCCGCGGGCTGCAAGCCCGCGGCATCGAGCAACCTACTAGTTATTATTATAAACCTTGGAATTTCACATAATCTAAAGTAGGTTAGAAAAATAAGAAATCACTACCACTACACATTTTGTACTTGTGTTGTTAAAAGAAACTAATATTGATTCATTCCAAGTTGCCCCGTTGGACCGCAGAGATAAACTGACTGCATCTCGATCTAAGACAGTTCTTAACACCAACTATTTAACTTTTGTTATCTCGTTAAAAATCTGCAAACTCTCAACATTACAGATTTTAGCTTTATTAATTCTGACAGCTATTAGAGGCGGTCTCCGAATTTGAATTTGAATCGTAATTGCGAACAATCCGTCCCCTGTCCATTAATCACGACCTGATATCGATCACTATATAGGGCCAGGTTGCTGATGCTGTAAGACCTACCGCTGTCGCCACATCGGAACACGGAAACGTTTAAATCTAGACTTTATTTTAATAACGGTACAGTTTAACTTTGAACGATTCACTTTTAGTGGCAATTGTCATGCAGGCGTATTAACCTTATCGGATTAGATTTAAGACCTGCTGATTTCAGCAGTAATACTTTTAAAATATTGTGAGCTCGTTGTAATCGTGAAAGTAGCTCAATTTTTTTTTTCAATGTTGTCGATTTTGTCCATCGGTTAAACTGTCGTTGCTTATAAATTTAAGGACATATTCTTGTGACATTTGCTTTTTAATTAACAACACATATTTCTTAAATTTCTTATTCGGTTATGGGTTTTGGAAGTCCAGCTATGGAAGTTGTAGGGCTGAAAAAAGGTAATAATGATTTCTTAAAGCTCTTAAAACACACACCTAAGAAGGTTTGATAAGGTAAGACGGATGAGGCCAGAGTGCTACCACACTCACACCAGTGCTTTAATTTCCACAAGATTTTAATAAAATTGCTTTCCAAATAAGCTGTCTGTATTTCGAGTGCGTACGAACGATATATTAGGTATTCATCGCACACTTTTCACGGGAAATTACTCTTTACCAGACACGTAACTCTATTACATCGATAACTGAGCTCGGAAATGGTTCAAAAGACGAAATTTAATGAAATACATACTACGCATGACTAGAGAATTTTTTATCGAATGTGGAATGTTACAAATAGCAAAGTAATATATTTGACCTTACTTTGAGATACAGGAAAAGTGTTGAGCCCATTTGCAGTCTATACATTGTTCTACTTCTACGTTCTGGCAGAAGTATTTATCTACCTTTTTTATAAAAGAACAAAAAATAACTGTTGCTGCCACTCTTGTGTTTCTGTGCATAAGTAAGAGGATGTCAGATCCTTTATTCATCTTATATGTACCCTCATATTATTCAGGTTTAACCTAGGTAACAGTGAGCAGGGTTCTGATAGCAGTGACAGCCAGTGAAGAGTCAGCCTGACTTAGCTGTCCTGCCCTTTATTTTTCACAACGGGATTCATTTATAGAAAATAACTGGTTTAAATATAAATCCACACATATATTGGGTTTATTCAAAAAAGAAATATTTGATATTATTAATGTGTCTTTTATGTATCATTAATTCCTAATTTAGAAGTCGGTTACACTTCAAAATTTATCAATTAACATTAAATCTGCATTACCCTATATTATTACCAGGGCAGGAATTTTCTTAATTTCGATTGTTAAGTAATATTAAATGTCAATGTCAAATCGGACTGGAAGGAACTGGATACCCTTTTGATATCAATACAGAGAAATATGATTCATTTCGTTATTCACAGTATGTATATCTGAAGGCAATCTGTCTTTGGAGTCATCACGAGTCCCTAGGAATGTGAACCATGTAATAATTATTATTTATTATGTATTTAAATGTAAATATTATTTAATTTAAAATTTTAAATTTTATTTAAATAAAGTAATATATTTTTATACATTTAGTTTACGCTTCCTCTCTCCTAGTCCCCTAGACAAGGTCCATAACACTGGTCTTTATAAATTATGTAACATCTTTATGCATTATGGTTTCGCAATAAATCATTGAATTGAATTGAATTGAATTAGACCATTTTACTAACCTTACCTAGCACGTTAATGTAACAATACGTTTACGATTTATACTCGTACATTGCAGTATTTTTTTTAAAATCTACATCTATTTCTATCATCATGAACTCTTAAAGTAAAAGAGTTTGTTAGAAAAACCACAGAATAACATAATAACCATTAAATATGATTGTATCAAAAAACTTTTAGAGGAACTCGTGTTTGATCCACCAAATTAATTTAATTGCCATAATTGTCCGCATTTCGTGCATTAATTGCCCGAAAGTTTGTCTGTCTGTTTGTTAAGCTTTATCTTTTCTGAATACAAATAATGTAATCCGGCTCGGATCTAATTGGGCAAACAGAAATATATTTGGGAAGTTGAGCGAATTTCCTTCGATATCCTTTGTGGTTCACCCAAATTTATGTTTAAGTGTTTCGTTCTTCTAATTTGCTTCCTACTTTTCGTTTTAAAATGCCGTGTTTGAATTGTTGCCATATAATATTTCGTTTGGCACAAAAATTACTCGTGCCCTGTGAAACTTTCTAACAACCAATTTAATTTAATTAATGAAAAATAATCCATACTCGAGCGTTTCTGAAATCTACATTAATAAAATTGTTTCTCTCTAGAACCTTTCACATTTCATTGCGCTACTTTAACAGATACAATTCTCTGGAAGATTTCTTTAAACAGTAACATTTGTGATTACTTACTAAGTTGAAGAAAAAATCGTTCTTGTAGTTTTAAGATATTCATTCATTTAACCATCGTGGCCAATGAGTGATAATATTGAGATTTTTACATGGCATCCCACCATACCTTCTGTAAAAATTAAATATTATTTAATAGTTTCAGTATCAAAAAATTTTAACGACATAAAACTTTACGAAGTTATATTAACCCCTTTAATTCCTACAACGATTTTGTGCCGAACAAACTCGTAACATATATGTATTATTAATATATCATAGCTCAATATAAAGAACTTTCTCAAATGGCCAGCTTTTGTCGAAGTCACACACATTGTTACTGGAACACTAAGATATCTTAAGAGGGTGTTCAATGCGGGATTACTCCTCACTTTCATACTATTGATTTTGTGAACAATCTGGACATTGAAGAGCCCATGGAAACCTCTTGAATGTCGGCCCAATGAATGGTCTCAACTACAATTGATTACGTGACGACCCGAGCTACATTTTTGGTTCGTTCGAACTATTCTCATTTCTATCACTTTGACTCTTGTTACGTTAGCTTTAAAGTCGTTTTTGGATCTACTCGCTTAGTCAAATGTGTGAATCGGAGGGTGGGTCAATAGTCAATTTGTTGCGACGCATAAAGGCTTCGAGGTGCTCGATTTTCATGTAAACGGTTCTTCAATGCAGGAGTAGATGTGCTCGTTATGAAAAAGATGTCTTATTACAATGGTTGCTTTGCTTTCTTGCCCTTATATTTGCTTTAGTTTTCTTGCCTTCAAAGGAAGGTCGATATTTATTCAAGGAAAATGCAATCGTTGTCTTAATTACATATTTATTTATCTATGGACACACCCACAACCTGAAATATGTATTATAAATACAATGTGATACATTTTAAAGCAAATAGGGAATGTTTGAAAGCAACTTAGTTGTCTTATAGTAAGCTAGAAAGAATCATCATAAGATATATAAGGAAGTAAAACTAGTTTTGTTTTTATATGTCATGTCAAATAAAATCACTTGGCCACTTGATAAACTATATAATTAAATCATTACTTATGACATAATATGACGGCAATCATATTATGAATATACTATAGTACTTTTAAAAGCAAATTATACATCGATGATTTATAACTACGAGCACATACATTAACATACTATGACAGTAATCCCATCGACAATCAAAACAAAATCTAAAGTAAAATATCGTGTATCGTTATCAGAGTTCCAGGAATTTTCCGTAAAAGACTCGAAGCGAGTCATTAAATTATTCAGGTCAGTTATAACTGTTGATGGCTTTGTAACGTGAGCATATGTAGCATAGATACATTATGTATCTACCTAACCTACATATAGAGCTAAACATAAGTTATGAATCAAATTAGAAGTATACTTGTATATCATCTCTTTTTGCATAGGTAATTTTGGAAATTTTTTTTTCAAGAAGAAAGTAAAATAAATAGGTAGACAATATTAAACTTATTGAGCTTCACATGTGTAAGCCACAATAATCCAAAAAGGTATTCTTTTTATACACAGTGATAAAAGGTTTACGTCTCATCCGATACTAGATAATGTGGAAAATAACTTTATTATTTTTGCCACTATGTCAAGAAAAAGACAATATTTTCTTTTTTGTTTCTTCCGAGTTATGACTTTTTTTTTAATTTTAAATCGCAGCACATATTATTGTTATACTATAATAGAAATATTTATTAATGTCATGGTATAGAAGCCTATAATTGATAGAATGGTTATTAAATTGTTAATATTTGTAAAACAAATTAATTAATTTTTTTATTACAATAAACATAGTTAGTTATTAGAAAATTAAGGATTTTTATAATATATTAAAACAATATAAGTACATATATTTGCGTGCCCTATTCAGGTAGAACATAATATGTTGTACTGTAACTGCTATAGGCATATAACATATGTATACATTTTATATTGCATACAAATACCTCAGTTTATTGAGTTAATTTGTGCTTCAGCATTCAATAAATACTAGGTAATGTATATTCGCTATAACTTCGCGAGTAACTTAATCTAAACTTAGCAGAGTACTACCAACTTGTTGTAGTATGAAGCTTAAAGCATTCGCTTTGATTCTGAGTCCAATGTAAAACAAGCTTCTTGAAAATCAAAACACTAAATTTCCTGGCAAAGTTTGAATTACCTTCCACTAAATTAAAATGTCCATGCAGGTAAACATTTAATACAATCTAATATCTGGGGCATATTAAATTATATTTTGATCTAAACCTATAAATTATAATATCTTTCATATTTACCAAGTCATATATAGGTATGTTATATAAAGTCCAACCAACCCTTGACGAGGACAAAGTAAACTCAGGTAAACAAAGTTTGAAAACATATGTCAGTGCATGTTCATAGTGCTATTTGCACTTTTAAGATCCTTTTTAATTTTAAACGCGCATGTATGTCGTATAACTTAAACAAAGCAATACTCTTGAAGCTAACTTAGACTAACTTAGCAATTCTGATGACTGCATATTAAAGATTCTTGGGAATGTCTGGAGTTATTTGATGATATCGGTACCTATAACAGGGACTGTACCCTTATGTGGACTTATAATATAGTTACTGTGGTTTAAATATTCAAATTTCTAGGTGTAAGAGCAAAGGACAATTATTACCTATAGATATTATTATCTCAATTTATGGGCACATGAAATAATATTGAATTTGTAAAGTTAATGCAAATTCTTCTTGATACGCAGTAGGCCTGTGTTAAGCAATCGTACATAATATATTATATGTTTCATTTAGGCTGTGTTGTAGAATATTTGTACTATAATTGAATAGCTATAGAATAGTTAGAAATAGTTCGTTAGTTACTAGTAGGTACAAGAATCGAACACAAATCCGGGGACCGTGGCGTGCCTATGTCAACGCCTTATTAATTACCTCTCTGCTAATTTGTGGTACAAGACATGACATTATTATACATTTTAATTATTCTTCGGTCATGTTCTTAATCAGTCAAGATTAGTTACCGATACATCGTCGTTTTTCAATAAACTACGATTTTCTTTACTAATATCGTCTTATTTTTAGAGTAATTCTGAATCAGTATTATTCTTTAAATTTGAAAGAACATTAAAATTAAGAAATAAATATATATATTTTAATAGAAAGGCACACACGTTTAAATTAAGAAAGTCATGTGAGTAAGTATATCAAATAAAAAAAAATAATCAAACAATTATCAAAAAATAAGTCTCTTATTAAATGTAATGTTTTAAGTAAAAATCATATCGGTGAAGATAATCGATTATTTCTTTTTATGTAGAACGATACGATAGATCTGATAACGATAAACTAATGCGGTAACACTGTGTACTTTAAAAATGACTATAATTGTTAATTTATATATGATAAATAAATAAAAATCTCTAATGCTATTAACTTGTGACATCTGTATCAGAAACGAGTCGGTTACATTAATCCCGACCTATCCAATATTGACAGGGGAGGGTTACGGCGAAACCCAACTATCGCATTAGCTCCTACGGGCTACAACCCCCGATAGCTCCTTTACCATTTCTTCTATTATTCCTTTAATATTTGTGTGTTTTGTTCTAAGAGTGTTTAGGCATTTCTAACCAAACAAAACACATGTAGCTAAACAAAACACTTATCTATAATGTAATGAATTTTATTTTACTCAGTGAGGCTCTATTGTTTATTTTACACAACGTGGCTTGTTAGACGCAACTTTCACAATAAAATATTTACTCCACAGTTCTCAGATGTTTACGTAAATACCTTGAACCTAATGAAGAAACCTATAAAACCTAATAAATACCTTGAAACTTTGACATATATTTTTTAATTTTTCAATAGCGAAACGTTCAATTTCAAAATAGAAATTTATTATCTTCGCTCTCGTTACGCCTAACGCCGGTTCGATGGCCTTTGCATTTGCATTTGCAATACATATTTCTAATTTTATTATGAGATTTGCTTACTTGCTCTAACTGCAAAGGTCTGGCGCATTGGGCTAGCCATGCCACTTATATAGAAGAGAGAATCGTACAAGTATAACAAAGTATTAACAAGATTATATTTTCTTATCCAATCACCAAACATTAAATTTTCCAAATAAAATATATATATATATTTAGGAAAAAAATTTTTTTTTGCCATAAACAAGGAAGGTATCATTTTCAGAATAAATTGTTTGGGGTCGCTAGTTTTTTATAAACGTGTGAAGCTAGTGAAAACAAATTAATATTTAAGTAAAAAATATTAGAAGAAACGTCTTGTAAAAAATTAAAGATACTCGTCTATTGGAGGCGAACGAGTCGGCCCCAAAGGGAAATACCTTCGACCCACCTGTCCAACTTAATTGAGACACTAACATCTCGTTTCCATAAAGATGGAATTTAAAGGTAGAATAGTGATGACATCGACTCTATTAAACTGGCATTCTCAATATTTCAATAGGAAATGTGATTAAATCTTGTCCTCCTGTCCAATTTTTTTTTAAACTTATATATGTTAAATGGAAATTAATAATGTAAGTTTATCATTTGAACGAATTTAAAATGAATATTAACATAAGCAGGTACATAAGCAAGTTACCAAAATGCCTTTTACCACCTCCTTAGACCATCATGAAATAACAGAAAGTGTGTGCTTCGATGAGTGAGTAAGGGATGCGAAATCCCATTTCCCTAGCCCTTTCTAATTCTTGTGTCATTAGCTCTACTATGGCGACGGTAGCCACCTACCATTAAATGGACCGGTAGCCTTAACATTAGAAAAAGGCGTCACCCTGTCCATCTCAATTTGACTCAATTAGAGACTTATCGTTTGAATTGTATCTGACCTATGCTCAAGGTACAACTTGGGTGAAAGGGTTTCTGCGGTACTATGTCCACTGGGGACTAATCGTTTATAAACTAAGTAACAAAAGCGAGAGTCAAAATGAAACATTTAAACGCAAATTGTAAAACAAACTCGGTCTGCTGCGAACGATAAAAGTAAAACTCCACTCTGACTCCAACTTTGGACTTGTTACCAAAGAAATTAATGCAGGAACAGACCCGGATACAGTAATTGGCACTTTGAAAACAACCTCTAAGGGGTTTGCGCTGACGGGGACAGCGCAAATAACAAAGTACAAAGCTTATATTTGTCTGCTGATTATGACAGAATTAATTTTCTATACTTTGTTATTTCAGTTAGTGTTTAAAAAGGACTGACATTATGGAAATTATATGAACCCGCATAGTTATATTCTAGATGTGCAATATTCTAGCTTAGATTTAATTAAACTGTTGTTTCCTTTCCTGTCATACATATTGTATTTTAGCCTGGGGCGGATCTACGTCTAAAGCTCTTCTCCCCCTAGAAAGAGCACAAAGAGGAATTCTAAAAGTTTCCTTGGGTAAACCAAGACGATACTCTCTATAAGGAGGCACAAGTCTTAAGTGTACGGAGGCTTTTTTAGTAAGAGTCGCTACCTTTGTTCACAAAAATGTATGTAATTTTAAAAATTGCTCGGCTCGAGAAGCAAGGGAAAAAGTCTCAATGACAATGATGGGATGGTCTTTTGATGAAGTAGAAAAATTTATAAAAAATATTAATTGAGGTTGATTTTACAATATTTTTTACACACACACATTCACATACATACATTACATACAATCATACAATCACATCTCACAAATTCAAATTTACTTTATCATTTTTATTTCTTTCCAAATAATGCTACTGCTTGTTTCTTTGTTTATTTTGTACATATAATTATTGTTTTAATTTTTTTTTGTAATTAATGTACATAGTATTTAAAATTTATTTTAATTATTTAGGACAGGCAGAGCCTAGTGTGGTGGCTAAAACTATGCTATGCTAAAACTAAAGTTGTTATTTCTTTATTCTTATTTATTCTTATTCCGTAATAGATGACAAAATATTAAAAATTAATCTAACATGTAAATTAGTTTACATATTATGTCGAATAGGAATTCCAATCCTATGAAATTGACATTCGAGATATAAATTAATATCGACGGTCCCTACGTACATAAAGACATGTCAAAAACCGTGGTTTACAGGAGAGCGTAATTTATGTTCAAACCACTCTAGAAATAATTATATGTATAAGTAATTATAAATTTTGTTTTTCTAGAATATTTTACTAGCTTTAGGAACTTTATAATGGTAATCTAAAGACAATTATGCAATAAAAAAAATTTGCCATTTTTGACATGTCTTTATGTACGTAGGGACCGTCGATATGTCAGTACTTAGAGATGTAGGCTGTAGAAATGCCATCTCCATTTTAGTCGAGTGTTTCCTTATCCCTTGTATGAAATGAAGTATCTATTGGGATAATTCCTCTTCCAAAAGAACCGTATTTTGTAGAACAAGTGCCGGCCGAATGTGCGACGCGTCTCGTAGCCAAACTTTTCCCCGATTGAACCATTGTTTTGCCTCGAATAACCATCTCTTTGGACGTCGGGATTGCTCGGATATCCCTTTTTTTCCTCAATTTAAGCCGCCACTACGAAGGCACTCCGTGGCAATATATAAAACCGATGGAATGCGGTTCACTTTTAGAATGAATTCCGTATATTACCGAAAGCATTTGAGAAATTCGTTTTAGCTCAATCGGGTTTTATTGGGGCGGCCTTTATCACGACTGATACGAGAATGGTATCTACATTATGTGCGTTTTATGATTTACATTACGCTTCACGTGTTACAAGTTTATAAAAAAATATTTATTTACAGCTGGGTTTAAATTTACATTAATAGGCCTTTCGTAGTTTAGACTTCATAATATTAAGTCACATTTCATTAACGATACATAGGCGTTCACTGTTTGACATAGGAGGCTTTAAATTCGAAATATATTTAATTCTTACGAAATATATTTAATCAAATACTTAGAACCGTAGGTTATGATTCAGAAAAGCAAAGTCTTCAGACACATTCATTTGCAATGTCAACTATAATATTAATGCGTTTCCTGCTTCAAGTTTTCAAAATGTACAAAATTATTATCTATTTATTTGTATTTAATTCAGATACAAATATGTCGATTGCTTTAAGAAGGACACAAATCTGTTGAAATAATATAAATAAAGCAAAGCGAAGTTTCTGAATATTCTTGAGTACAAAGTAAACAACAAGTTAGCAGCGAAGAATGGAAGAACAAGTAAGAACAAGTCTTAGTTTCAATTTAAGGAAATATAATTTAGTTCCGAAGTACGTCGCAACTGGTCGCAAAGCAGTCTTCATGTCAACATTACTCGACTTTGGCCTGTGTGCACAGTGATACGCTGAAGCGATTTCACCATAATGTACATATATATTATGGCTACTTAGCTATAACCACTTCTTATGGAAAATGGTTATGAACACCCAGTCATTCATAAAAAAAAAACACGTCCATACAAACCACATAATATGTTTTTTTTTGTAAAGTTATAACTAATTTTGATAGAAATTAAAAAACGCTCAATTGCTCAAATTAATAGTGCTTTAAGTTTTTTATTTCATATCTATATTTACATATATTATAAGATAAAATCGCTATGTGCCTCTGTATGTTTCTCAGCTTGTAAACCAGCAAACGAATTTGGATACGGTTTTCAGTTCTGGAAATTTACGAATACTATTTGCAGAAAAAATGCATCCGAGCGAAGTCGGGGACGGGAAGCTAGTAGGATAAATAAAAATTAGGTATCTTTTATTTAACACGATTCGAAAGAGAAATGAATAGCTGCATACATATTTTACTTTTCATTTAAAAAAAATATCCAACACCTTAATTAAAAATATTTATTTGAAGTAGAAGTATTTAAAGAATCGCCGATGCGAAATAAACTTTACGAAGCACTCGTAAATTCGATAGAATGAGTTTGGAAGGAGTAGAGTAAGCCTCGGCCGCAGAGTCAGCAAGTGCAGCAAAGTGTGGAGAGAGCTCAACTGATACAGTTCACAATCTGCTTCAACTAGACTTCAACTTTTCTATTGTTACCGATTTCACTATTTTTATTTATATAAATGTAGTGCAATATTAAAAACTACACAAATTCAATCCAAGATTTACCTCTTTTATTTTATTTAATGCTAGCAAACGATTTTGATCACGCAAACAATTTAAATTATTGCATCACGAATACTATTTGTGTAATGATTTCTTTAATTTTAACAGTTTATTTTTGAGCATTAGTTAAACTGAAATATTTATCAGTTAAAAGTAGTCCATATACATAATAACATTCTATGAAGTTCTTTTTATGATTCTAAAAGTCGTTTCATTGCAAATGATAAAAGTTAACCTGAAACAAAAGAAAGTATACAGATATGTGCACCGGTAAACCGTGATAATTGTTTCTGCTTAGTGAAAAATAAAAGAGAAAAGAGAAAAATCACAACGCCGTCGGGAGCAGGAAGATGCATTGCCTACTGAAAGTGCACTGGACAATTATAAATTAGAAACACAGTGAACATTTAAATCAGTTAGTTCTCTATTTACCTTCGTCAGCAAGTAGCGGTTACTTGAAAAGAAACTTTAGAAGAAAATCAAATTTTTGTGCGTCTGTAACAATTGTAACTGTAACAACAGTTACAAACTGTAACAATTGTATGACGACGACGACGTCGTGACGAGTCTGATGATTCTAAATATTTGATTCAAGGTATTTGATTTAACATTCTTAGCAAGGTTAACTTTGAACTTTACTAGGTACATACGATTACATACGATTGCATTACGATTTATTATTATCATTGTTCTTTTTCTCTTTCTTTCTCTTCTCGTTCAAATCTTCAATGAAACTGTTTTGATGAAAGAAAAATAACTTTTGGTAACGTCCAACAAATGAACAGAGGTTCGTGTTCAGGGTTGACAAGGACAGGAACCGTTAAACAATCTTGACAACTTAACATGAATAAATCTTAAAATCACTATAAAAATATTAACCTCTAGATTGAGTTAGTCAAGAACTAGTTGTCCTACAATTCTATTGGGATATACGATCACATGTTTCGTTTAGCAGGTCGTAGGTGAAATAAAAATAAAATTTAGCCTGGCATGGTGTGGTTGGTCGTTGCCCCCGCGTTTATCCAGTGACCCAGTTCACTATGAATTCATTAAGTGGAGCTATTCGCTGCTTGTATTCGCTTGTCGATAATTTAACAGCGCACCTACATTACAACACGGAAGTTAGCAATTGTTTCCGAGTAGGTACGAGTACACTCGACTACAAGTATTGACGAATGCTTTTCAAATCAATTACTGTTTGGGCGGCGCGGCGTAACTATAACACAATGCTCATTATTGAGTATGGACCCCACCTCTGCTCCTAGTTGACTGTACAACTAGTAGTCTTTTGGCAACTAGTAATCTTTTGGCCGCTGTTTTGTCCAAATATCTTTCTAAATTGTAGCCTATGTTATTGATATTTTATGGATATGATTAAACATATAATTATTAGCTTTTGCCAGCGACTCAGTCGTTGCTTAGCCGCCAGCAAACTTGCAGCAACTTGGCGTTGATAGACGTCGGTAGCCACCTATCTTCAAGTGGACCATCAGCCTGTCTGTCGATCTTAAGATAAAAAAGATTTTTTAATTATATTTTCTCAGTTATCATGTTCCTCAGTTATTCCTCAGTTAAAAAATATTTGCAGTGGTTTTGTATTTATGGTATAAAGAAACAAGAATGAGATTCGAAGTGTATTTTTATTTGGTTCTCAGTACTTGGCGAAATCACGCGATCGCGTTTCGTGCCGCTTGCAAAGCCGGCATAGTCAGCTGAAGGGATCGCTTCTAAAGCCACCGAAAGCAATTAAAAGCAATCACCGGATAATTACAGGTGTCCTGATGGATCCAAGGGAACTTGTTGAGATGTCAAACATAACACTGCTATTATTAAATGACAAGTTTCGTTATTTTTATCAAGTTATCCTCTTGAAACTTTTTAAGTGGCTAAATCTCATTAATTATGTTTAAGAAACAAAGTGTGACGATTATGGCTCTTGTAGGAAACTGAAAGTGAACAGATAGGGGCTTCATATAAGTTCTCGACATTGAAAGTAGCAGGCACTCATTAACATTTTTATTTAGCTCTAACAACCATTTTTAATTTAATATGTTCCTTACAAACAAATTGTTTAATATATTGATATTATACGTATAATGTCTAGACATTGGACGCTTTTATAATTTGCCGTAGCACGGCACGGCACGGCACGTTTTTACCGTCACGGTACAATAGGAAAGCAAAATGTATGCAATTGTATGCAGACACTTTTAATTTATCATCCGCGGCAACGGCATGCTGTGAACGGCAACGGTCTACCGTGCCGTCGCCGTAGTACACTGCGCTCCCCATCAAACCGTCACGGCATTCTTGAGAGTGTAGTGTGTACGTACAAGGAGTTCGGCGAGCTTTTAAATCATTATTCAGATGAGAAAGGATGTAATAAAACGTTTTTATTGACATCCGAAAATAATTGAAAAACTTAATTGGGTCTTCCTTGAGCTTATCAAATAGCGTGTAGTATGACCCTTCTAAATATTTTACTTTTAAAAGCGGATGTTGCTTTCTTGTAATATGTCTTTTTCTACGTCGTAAATAATATACAACAAATAAAGAATAAGTAGTCGCTGCCTCTTCGAAAACATGACGTCCGCTCTTTGAAGACGCTAAGCGTATAATGATTTTACGGCGAATTATAAAACCGACCTACGGCACGGCATGCCGTCGACGGCCACAAAAATACCTGAGACGTCCACGGCAAATTATAAAAGCGTCCATTATACAACGCATATAATTTACCTGTAAAAAGTCAGACCACCTGAACGCATGTAACAAATGGAGCATACTGTATATACTATCTTAACTACTGATTTGCATAGATTCCATAAAGCAAAGAGAGCTTCTTCACGCCGCGAGACGTTTTAAAAATTCATTAGTACTTGTTTATTTACGAGTATTTCCACGAGTATAAAAGCGAAAGAAAACGGAGGGGTTGATTAAAGTGCAATTAGTTTTATTAAGGTTCCAAACGTTGAATCTCCCCAATTGAAAGGTGAATGATTACTCTTTGAGAGTTCACTGAATACAGCTCTAATTGCTTCTTAACTTATATTCTCTGTTATTAATACAATTTTTGTACATTAATTTTCTATGTATTGGAAATATTATGACAGCAATTTGATGCTGTGACTTTTCATCTTATTTATTTAAACGCAAATATAAAAATAGTGTTACAGGGTGTTTGGTTAAATTATGTTTTAGTCTATGGTTAAAATATCCTGATATCGACCGTGAAGCATTGCTTTATTTGTGTGTTACAAATGTGAAAAATAATATTAAATTATGGTAATAATTATACTGAATGAAGATCTTATTTAAATTCATGTACGCCTTTTCAAAGTTTCAACCGAAAACGTTGAAAAGAATTTTCTTTTGCGAGAATATCCTTACAAGTAGGTAGTGACACATAACTTCCACTGAGGACGTCTCTTGAATTCGTATAACGGTCTATTTGAGTAGAAAATTCGCAGTAATAAATCGTCGGAGCACATTCACTGAAATCAAAAAGTGTTTGCCGCCCCTTGGCTCGCCGTTTCAATAAATTATTGCACCTTCTAACCTTGTAACTCGCCATTTGATACACTATCCTTATGTGAGTATGTATAAATGATTTTATTTAGAATAAATAACGCATGTACTAAAGATTTCTTTTGATTTAAGACAGAGAAAACACTTGTATATTTTCTTATTTATGTTTTATGCCTATAATAGGTAATGCTTATGTTAAAAAATAACTAGACATTTTGTTTTTGAATTTATAATAAAAGGAAGAAACTAAAACATTTGTTAAGCCTAACACGATATTTACCTAGATAATTCCTAACGAGAGGTTCCTCATTATGCAGCCCTAACCACTGGTAATTTGATCATAAGTAGAAACGATACCAAATATTAGATTAAATAAAGTTAATTAGTTCATATATCACATTCATATGTATGTTAAAAGTTTCATTACCATCGTAGGATAACTTAAATTTAAGCAGTACAAGTTGGCGGCGAGACATGTTATGAAGGTTTAAGTTAGACATTGGTTTAAGTTTATACTTTTACCACCTTCTTTTAATTCTTTTAATTTCTAGAAGAATTGTAGAAAATGGAGCAGGAACAGTTTGAACTGTATACCCTTCCCTTTCATCTAACATTGCCCATGGAGGGAGATCTGTAGATTTAGCTATTTTTTCACTTCATTTAGCTGGAATTTTTTCAATCATTATTAAGTAGAGTTAGTACTCTAGGGGAAAACAATATTAGTCACCACACCAGGGCTTATTGAAATTTGCTACAGGGGCGATTAGACATATTAAAGAATGCGAGTAATGGCAGAGCGAAATCCATGCGCGGTATAAATCAGTGCGGTTGATCTACGAGCGGCTGAATGAAATATAAGCTTGTTATGTACCGGTGAAATGTTAATGCTTAGGATTCCTGTTCATATACCGAAACACATGTGCTTCGGATATACAGGGATTGCTTCGTAACGTATTAATCACTTTCGGGACAGGTGAAATGGAGCACACGGTCTAGCAATAAGTGTAAGTAGGTACTTTTCGTTACAAATACCTCACGAGGACAATTTTAACAATCACTTAGTTTTTTTCAGACTATAAGTGTTCATAGAAATCTCGCTTTTCAGCTTTAATTGCTTTTATTACTTAACTGAAAAAAATTGAAAATAAAAACTATGTTCTAGTTAATTATTTAATAGTCAATTTCATTATTTTAACAACAATTAAGTTGATGTTTAAAAATTATTTTTTTAAAAAAACTTGTCTTTAAGGCAGTAAGTATTGAGCAGTAATATTAATTATTCTTCAGTACCTAATTATTTAAAACATTTATATTCTGTGTTATTTTTTGTTCTTGTCTTATAATATTTGTTATAATTCGTTATCATCTTTGTATTGTAGCTCATAAAATATTTAAACCGTGCTCATTATTTTGTTTAGCTATGAATTTATATAAACATTAGAATGTAATGAAGCAGCAATATTGAATGTAAGGTAAACGCGCCTGTGTTTGTCAGCTGAGAGTGGTCGGGGTTAGATCGGTTGGCAGTGCACCCGTTTCACGTACCATTGAACCGAACCTGAATCGAACCGACCGACCGACCGATCCGATTCAAATCCATTTATCAACTAACTTGCAACTTACAACTTGCTCGCTTCTACAACTTTTACAATGCTAACTGCCTTTTTTTATGTAATGGTCAGCAGACGGATTGACGGTCCACTTGATGCATATTGGCTTTTATGTAGGATATTGGCTACCCTTTTTTGGATTTCACAGTTAGAAAAGTATTTATTGTTTCAAACAAATACAATTACAGCGGTATACACGGTGTATCCATAATAGGAAATAGGAAATGTGAGGATGTAATTGATAACATACAATTATTACTTCTTTTAAATTTGGAATATATTCTAAGATATATATCTTCTAAGAT
Source organism: Synanthedon andrenaeformis (assembly GCA_936446665.2). Classification (NCBI taxonomy): domain Eukaryota; kingdom Metazoa; phylum Arthropoda; class Insecta; order Lepidoptera; family Sesiidae; genus Synanthedon; species Synanthedon andrenaeformis. Next base: position 286,038 of record OW387781.2, on the reverse strand, counting down.
ATTTTGCGTGAGTACCTATAGAAACAGGACATAGTACGCAAAACGAAAACAACACTCGATAGCTTAACGTTAACAGGTTTAATCAGAGAAGTCTTGTAATACCGGAAGTAATCTTGGTTTGCAAGAATAAATCGTTTTCTTACACCCTTATACGGCATTTTAACTAACCCCGCACGTAACAATATTATACATTGAGGTTAATAGTACTGTGCTAAAGAGGCCTTGTAGGAAATATTCTCAGGTTATATTTTTTTATAACAAGGCCGACAAGTAGGCTGACAACACCAGGGATGCCAGTGTGGTGCCAACCCCTATACGATAAAATACATTATTATGTAAAAATAAAATAATTTCCTTAGTATTGATATTGAGCTTAGTATTGAATAAAACAAAGATAGGACATTGTTGAAACTAGACTGTCTAATATTTACAATTGCTTTAATTTTCCAGACAAGAAACATTTGCCTTCGAATTAAACAACTGTTAAGAGAGCTTATAATAAATTCAGTCTGTTTATTTTACGAGATGTTCCACTGCTATAAATTATTTTATGCAATATTTTTTTATTGAAAAACGTTTCTCTCAGTCAGGTTATTTCTCAAATGCGCTCGTAAAATATATAGCCATCACCGGTGTCGAGTGCTCGCCCGCAATGAAATGTTTTATTAGCATAAAAGTGGAATTTGTCGCCTGTTTTCAATTTCGAACTGTATTAAACTTTCAATCTATTCGTAGCCAATACCTTAACTTAACTATATCCGGTATATACATCGTTGTACATGTTACAACGATGTATGTGTATGTGGCTCCGCCGCGATCTATTTATAAATTTCAGAACTAATAAATAAAATTGAAAGATTACAGGGATAAAAAGCAACATGTAGGTAACCTCGATTAAAACATAGGAAGTAAATGTTACATATCAAAATTAGTGTTCAAGTTTGTACGTGATTGAAATATATGTATAATGAAGAAAAATGTTGATGAGTGAAATTCATATCATTTTTATGTTTGTAATTTAATTTTCACATTTTTTTAGAGAGCTTGGAAGTTCAATTTAAAAACCACTTTTAATGCAAAAAGTTGGAACTAAGCAAAATATGAAAAATCACTAGTGTGAAGGCACGGCTAACAGATTGATATAGATGCGTCCTGTCACAAGTGACATGCACAGATGCTGCAAAATAGAAAATAGAGCTTTAAAAACACATCAGTGTTCCAATTACTTAAGCTCAGTGCCGTGTCAAGCAACAATAAGAGGATGGAAGCAGTGAATTAAACATTAAGCCGAGAGACAACTGACACGACACTTGACAATAAAGTTGCTCGGAGCGGAGCGTCGTTCATGATCATAGTGTTAGTGTAATTTCAATTACACTAACATTATAAATACTACTAGTGGCCCGCTCCCGGCTTCGCACGGGTGCAATTTTTTACTCAATCCAGCTGATAAAATTACCTTACGTCGCCATCTGTTAGAATCTTTTGGAACTCACAGATAAATAATTGCTGGATTGAATAAGTATCAACAGATGGCGCTATGTTAATAATATTATATAATTTGTAAAAAAATAATAAACAAAATGATATATAAACTATCCTATCTTTTAAGTTGGACCAAATTACATATAGTTACGAAATTTTATCAAAATCGATTCAGTAGTTTCGGAGTTTATCCCGAACATACATCGTGACACGAGATTTTTATATATAAGAAAGAAGATAAGGATTTTAAGCTTTCATATAGATACACATACGTTCTCACACGAGTGACTTATGTAGTAACCTATGTTCTTTTTCAATTGTTCAACAATCTTCACTACAAACTTCATATAAAGCTTATAAGTTCTTTTGTATAGAAGTAAAAATATTCATGGAGACAGAAATGTGGAAGCTGCAAAAATAGTTGATGACACCTTCACAGGTTTCATGGAAATATCATAATACTGTTACATATAATCAGTACAAAATCAGAGGGAACATAGCGCTATCAAAGACACAAAAATAGAACAGGATATAGAACAGGATCAGATTATGGGATGAGGAGGTGCTAATAAGGGAATGGAGTCTAGTATTTGGCTACAGTAAGTACAATTTTAATCGATTAAAATTTAAAGAATTCTCTTACAATTAATTAAACCGGAAGCCTACTTGCTTTCATTTAGTTTTTTTTTTCATATGAAAACGTGCATAAAATACATGTATCTTACATTTAGACTGACTTCAGCGAGATGTTTAAATATGTGAAACCTTGTTCCAGTTTTCTGAATGCTGCTGAGGTCAAGCTAATTGAATGTAGTTAACCTGGATGCTCGAATTTATTTTATGATATATGAATTTTACTGAATTCATCATAAGCAAAACTGAGCAAAAAGTGTAAACTGTTTGAAACAGTTATCAACATCTGGCGCCGTATCTTTATCGTTAATTTTCTTTCATTAAAAAGTGAACGTATAAGACAAAGAAAGTATTTCTGTTGTTCCAGATGGTACCGAATCTTATTGTGTTTTACGTTTCTAAAATAAACGAGTTCGCGAGGGTCATCGATTCAACAACCTCTTCGTTTCCTAACAGCCCTCATTCCAACGCCACTTGCCAAAGATAATAAACATTTTTCGAAGAACAATATCCAAACCGGTAGAAAGACTCGAATATCATTTCATTCGGAAAATAACCTCCATTTTGGGAGCGTCTATTCGCCCTCAAGGGACGACTGACACCTTATCGTCTCATATTGGGAGTATTCGATGTCTACACAATGGGTAACTCTTCTATTCATAGCCGCAAAATTGTTCAATCGGATGTGAACCTTTCTCCATTAAAATTCTGTTTGAAATTGCCTGTCCCTAGGATGAGTCCTAAGTATTTTTAAACCAGAAAGTGTACGGTTTACTTGACAACAACCTGACGTTAGATAACTTGATAGTACCGGCGCTTTTCTCTCAAGCTTGATTAGTCTGTAAAAATTATTTTCAACAAAACAGCAGATGAACACTTTGCAAATTTACCCATTTTTATGATAAACGCGGCGAGCAAAGGAGATTTCATTGTGTTATCTGCTACAGTCGCCATAAACACAGACAATACAGACAGGAATACAAGGTGAGAATAGTCAAATGAGATTGTTTATCTAATTATTGTTTATCTAGTTACGTCATGCAATCAATGATTTTTATAGCAGTGTGAGTATGAATGTGTAGGTAATATTCAGGTAACATATACCAGAGCAGTGATCACATTAGCACAACATTCTGTTCCTGAGGGATCATTTAAAAATAACAGTTAAAAATTCAACGCCAGCCAAAAATATGCGATAAAGATGTTTTAACATTTAAGAAAAAGGGGCGCAGATGAAATCGTGTGTAAAGGTTAGAATTTATTATTTTCTTTTTGTATCATCCGATATACATTCGCATTCTTTTAGTGACACATCCAATCTGGTCGCGAATATTGCTTCCTGTCCGACTAGGAGACATGAAATTGGTTTGTAAGCTTTAGTCGATCGCTCGCTTAAGGTGTTCTCGCTATAATAGAGTTGCACGATGGAAAATTGTAACATTTGTCAACTATATTGCGTTGTGAGATTCTCAATCGTACCGACACAGCTGCACTAGGGATGTAGGTAGGCACTATGGAGATAAAAGAAACTAAGGAATATAGGAACTTTACTATAGTAGAAAAAATTTAAAAGATAAACAACATAAATTTAAAAGATATCTATATATATAAAAATCTCGTGTCACGATGTATAATCGCGATAAACTCTGAAACTACTGAACCGACTTTGATCAAACTTCATAAGTATCTGTTATTTGGTCCAACTTAAAAGATAGGATAGTTTATATCTCATTTTGTTTATTATTTTTTTTGCAAATTATATAATATTATTAACATAGCGCCATCTGTTGATACCTATTCAATCCAGCAATTATTTATCTGTGAGTTCCAAAAGATTCTAACAGATGGCGATGTAAGGTAATTTTATCAGCTGGATTGAGTAAAAAATTGCACCCGTGCGAAGCCGGGAGCGGGCCACTAGTTTTTTTATATGTTAAGGTCGACAGACAAGCTGACGGTGCACTTGATGATAGATGGCTACCATAGCAACGCCACAGGGGCAGCACGCGCACTGCCCACTATAGTTAATTAAGAATTAAGGATAATCTCTTCGATAGGAAAATGGGCTCTGGCATCCCTTACTTCACACACCGAAACACAACGACGAACATTCCACTATTTCACGTATTCTGTAAGGGAGTGGTTACTGCCGCCAGACGGGCTGCCCAAATGATTGTTAAACGCAGTGTGTCCTGCCACTACATACATCTGTGGAGATAAAATTATACACTCCGATAAAAGCAACTGTCACTAATAACTGTCTCATAAATAACACATCGTCCAAATAATTTATTTTTACACATCAAATACTTCAGGTTACTTAATTTTCTTCATGAACTCTGAAGTTACAAAAAATAACCTACCACTAAGTAAAGCGGTTTGAGCGTTCTAAGTTGAACATAATTGTTCTAAGTTGAAAATTGCTAGAGGCAGGTTTGTGTGGTCGACATTTTAAATTAATAAACACTGTAAGTAGATGCATATTTCTTGAGAATAAGCCATTAAAATGGTCTGATAATATGTAGTAATAAGCTAAGTAAAGATAGAATGGCAACAGAATATAGGAACTTACGTAAAAGCTTTCTTGACACTAGAAATGACTTACAATAAAAAAACCATGAATTGGAAATGACATCAAGAAAATTATTGTAGATATGAATTTCAGTTTTTGAATCATTTGTGTTTCCATTTTTCTTAATTAGTGCAAACTCAATATTATATTATGTACAACAAAATCGTCTTTTGTTATCCATCTTTTTTATTTTAATTTAGCTAAACAATTCTAATGTGTTTCTAAGTTAGTTAAGGAAGAAAAGTTGTAAAAAAATTTCATACGTTAATCCACAGAATTAGACTTTTGCAATTAAAACAATAACGCGACTGGCATCAAGTTGTAAAGTAAGTTTATTTAATTACCGCCAGACGAGAGCGACAAGAAGCATTCTCAGAGTGGAACTGCACAAAACTTCGCTAATAAACCAGACGCATTTAGCTTACCCATTCCTTGACAAGAAACTCCACTTTTGAAGATTAAAAGAGAATCAGATGTGTACGCCACTTTGAGCTAGTCCTAACAATTTCATCAACTAGTAGATACTCTTATTACTATACTCTAACCAGCGAACTGGAAAACAAAGATAATTTCGATGTTTCTAACAGTAATAAACATTTAACATAAACTGCGCAGCCCTCATAGAAATTTTTCAAACCCTAAAAGATCAATACTCTGTTAAAGACTTTTAAGTTACTACAATAAGTAACAAACTATGCATAGCTGTTACTACTAACTAAATTTCAATCATCAAAAACCGAGGTCAAAAATAGTTGTTTTTAAAATGTTGTTTGTTTGTCTGTGCGTCTGTGTAAGCTAATCTCAGAAACGGCTTAACCGATTTGAATGCGGTTTTAATTGATATAATGTAGCAAGCTTCCCATAACATTTAGTGTTTGTTTCAATTCCATCGAATTGCAAAACAAACGTTATACATAATAATAATATATAAAGCGTATAATTGGTCACATTGTACGAAAATAATATGACACCATTTATAAATAAAAATATATAATTTATAAATCGAGTTAAAAATTCTGGAAGGTGTGTAAAAACTAAAAATTCCAATAAATGATTTCCTCTCAGCACAATTATTACTTTATCTAACAATGATTAGTTTATCTACTGTTATTAAAGTATACTAATTTGCGTTAGTTGTTCAGAAAGTACTAACTGTTCAAGAACTAGATGCAAACAAGAAGGGAAATTGAAGCTAGAGATCTAACGGTATTGAGAATGAAACTTAATAATTTACCAACTAGAATCGAAAACCAACTTTTGCTTTTGTTAAAATTTATTATATCCATATTAAATTTAGTCAAATAATTTTAAATCTTTTTTTTTTAATTACTAAAGCTGAGTACATTTATACACAATATTAAATAAATACTTTCATTTAAGGTTAAGTTTAGGTCTGAATTAGGTTAAACGAATGCAGAATATATATATTTGTTACTTTTTTAATTTGTTTACAAGTAAAACATACTTACTTCATCGGAAAAAAATGAATGAACACAGGAACCTAACATTTTTCTAGGATAAAAATTATCTTACTATTTAAATCTAGGTAATTAAATATAGGTATGCCAAATTTCATCTGAATCCGCTCAGCCGTTTTTGTGTGATTGAGTAACAAACATCCAAAAATACAAACTTTCGCATTTTTTAAGATTATTAGGTCACCGTAGCACCGTAGCACCATAGCACCATAGCACCGTAGCACCGAACCACCATAACACCGTAGCACCGTAGCACTGTAGCACCGTAGCACTGTAGCACCGTAGCACTGTAGCACCGTAGCACCGAACCACCATAACACCGTAGCACTGTAGCACCGTACCACCGTTGCACGCGTATTATAACGGCCCGGCGTAGCACATTTTGTAGCGAACATTTTGCAATTTTGTAATAAAACTAAATTCCTTATTGTATTTTTTTTTCTGAAATACATATTTTTTTCTGTACGAATACAAAATAATTATAATAATAATAATAATAATAATTTATTTATTCACAAATCAATACATATAAACGGTTATAAACCTAATTCGTGTTATAAACATACATCTTAATTATGTTGAGTACCAGCGTCTAAACTAGGCCGAGCCTGTATCTTAGACGCTGGATTCTTCAAAGGTCAGTAATTTCATTTAATGTTTACGTTAGTACACACCAATTAGAATATAAATTACAAATAAGAATAAATAAATAAATATATTAAAAATTTATAAGAATAAAAATTGGAGGGTAATACAAAAACGATAAAAATGAATTAAAAATAACAAACATTATACATATAAAAGAAAGAATTACCCTCAGAAGTTACAATATAGTTAAGTTACACCACTGAAATTATGGACTTGAGACAAAAAGAACAATAAATTAAAATAAGTTAAAGTATATATGAAAATATAACTGTTTTTTTTTTTTTTTTAAACCATATACCATGCTAAAGCTAAAGAATCATTTTTTAATTACAAATAAGCACTCTAAATCCTTATAATTTTGAGTTTTCAACCAGGTTGTTAGTTTTATTTTACACTGATAATTATTTAGTGAGTAAATATCTAGAAATTGATTTAATTTATTATATAGCATTGGGCCAAGATAACATTGAAATTTATTGATGAAGTATGTCTTGAAGGGAATTGTAGGACATACCTTTCCTTTCAGTCTCTTCACATTTTTAATTTGTTCATTATATACAAGTTTTCGATGTTGAGATAGTACTGTATCTCTCACAAAAAGCTGCCTCACTGTTAGAACATCACATTCCGAGTATAGTTCTGATGTGGGATATCTAAACGGCTTTAGTTTCATTACTTTTAGTAAAGCTCGTTGTGCCCTTTCTAATATTAACATATGAGTTTTACATGCTCCACCCCATGCCGTATTACAGTAAGTCAAGATAGACTCTGCTAAGGCAAAGTAAACCGTTCTAAGTAGCTTGTCATCAGCAACGGAGCGTAACCTTTTAAAAACATATATCAATCTTCTAGTTCTTTCAGTGAGTTGCTTGATGTGAGGATACCAAGTCAGTCTTTCGTCCAGGAGAACTCCTAAGTATTTAATTGTTTTCACTTTGTTTAGATAACTGCAGTTACAAGAGCTGTTTATATTGTTGTGACAAAAATGCAACTGAATTTTAAATGTTTCTTCATTTGGTAGTGTACGTAAAGTGTTAGAGAAAAGCATGAATTTTGTTTTAGTAACATTAAGCGTTAGTAGATTTTTGTTTAAACAATCTGCTATTATTTTTAGCCCAGACTCGGCCTGAATTTGAGCTTCAATCCACGTCACTCCATAAAAGATAAGAGCTGTATCATCGGCATATGCAAATACTCTACAGTTGTTAAGTTTAAGGTCACACAGTGCATTAATGTATATTAAGAACAGGGTGGGCCCCAGAACACTGCCTTGAGGTACGCCATAGTCAATGGGAGCATCACTGCTAAAATGTCCGTTTATTGTTACCCTTTGTGTCCTATCATGAAGATAATCCTTGTATAATTCTAGAGTTTTACCCCTAATACCTATATCGTCTAATTTTTCAAGGAGGATTGGGACTGAAACCGAGTCGAAAGCCTTTGCCAGATCTAGAAAAACTCCTATACATTTGTTTTTCATGTCTATATGTGAGCCAACAAATTCAGTTAATTCTGAGACTGCTTGCGACGTCGATCTTCCTGCTCTAAAGCCATATTGATTATCAGACAATGTATTTTCCTTTTCCAAATATGACAATAACCTCGTGTTCATTATCTTTTCTACAATTTTAGATAGGGCAGTTAATACTGAAATTGGGCGATAGTTACTAACACAGTCACGGTTTCCTGCTTTATAAATGGGGTGGATGACCGCTATTTTAAATACACGGGGAAATGTACCAGTTTCTATACAAAGATTTATGATATGCGTTAGAGGTTGAACAATATATTTTTTTGCCATCTTCAGAAATTTTGATGAAATTCCATCCCAGCCCACCGCACTGTCCGATTTTAGATTCATCAAAAATGATTCTACTTCTTGGTGTGTAGTATTTAACATAACCATGGAGTTTGATGATTTTTTTGTGGATTTATAGTTATAATTATTACTAATACATATTTTATCAGCCAAGTTCTTTGCAATATTTGCAAAGTAATCGTTGACTTTATCTAAAGCAAGTTGAGTTGTGTTTTCTGACTTGAGCAATTCGGATGCATCTATTTTGTTATTATTTCTATTAGTTATTTTGTCAATTATAGTCCATGTCATTTTAGGGTTTTTAGCATGTTTATGTAGTTCAGTTTTTTCGAAATTTCTTTTTAGACGTTTTAATAAATCATTGCAATAGTTTTTGTATCTATCGTAGGTAATTCTAAGTATTTTATTGTTAGGATTTTTTCTACATTTTAGATGCATATGGTCACGATTCTTTATACAACGCAAAAGACCAGATGTAATCCAAGGCTTAATACAGCGTAACCTTCTAGGAGTCAGAAATTTGTCTGTGTGATTTGTGATTGTGGAGTTCAATATATTTACTAATTGCTCTGCTGACCAATTCGCATCTTTTGATTCTAGAATACGATCAAAATTTTTATTTTCAATTTCAGTCAAAATCGCCTCGAAGTTTATTTTGTTGGTCAATTTCTTTGCTATTTTTACACTCTCATAATTTAAGTTTATACAAGAAAGGACAGCGCAATGATCTGTAAGAGGAACCTCTACAACAATTGTAGTTGTTCTGTAATTAGATTTAATCATTGCATGGTCTATACAATTATCACACCTAGTTGGGAAGACGTGGCCTGCTAAAAGACCATGGGCTGCTAAGAGGTTTAAATAATCAGTTGAATTACGGTCTTCATTATTGGGTTTAATATCTATATTTAAATCTCCCATTAAAATTATGTTATTAAAATTTTTGTAGGTGGATAGTAAGTTATCTAAAGAAAAAATAAAGTCATTTATGTTTTTATTATTTGGGGATCTGTATATGCCTATCACAACTGTATTCGCGTTTATTTCGATAACTAGACAAGTAGCATCACCAAAAAGTATTTCCTTTACTGAGCAATCAAAACCTTGTTTTATATAAACCACGACGCCATCATTTTGATTGTGATTGTTTTTTGTATAATGTGTATCATAGTATTGTATAGATGGGAAATTTGAGACTTTGGTATTCCAGGTTTCAGTGAGAACGTATATTTCAAAACTTATATCTAGCCTGGTTAGAAACACCTCTAACTCAGTTATATTTTTGGTAATGCTTCTAATGTTCTGGGAAAGGACTTTTAAATTTCTATTAATTGTTTGTTGAGATTTGAAAACAGATTTACATTGCTCTGGAGGACATAAATAGGACTCACCGGCATTTATTTTATCTATGTTGAGGATTAATTTATTATTATTAATTGATTGGATCTAAATATACTCGTAGTACGCATGGCACGGCAATCATTAGTTGTAAGAGTAATTGGTCAGGAATTCACTGGTGTTTAGATGTATAATTCTTATAATATTCACCATTTACTCTTAGTGTTAAGCAAAAAGTTATTTATAGAGTTTAAGTCAAAAGTTTGAAATAACGAGCGGCAAGCTCTCTATGATGGTTAGTGGCGTCCTATCGCCATCGTTGTGACATCATCTTAGTGAACTGAGGAAATGCTCGCGTTATGAAAATCAGCAATAGAATTCACTTTGATTCTTAATTCGTTTTTAAATAGTAAATGAAAGTAAATAATTTTGTTTACCAGGTGACGTTAATATGAAGAATTGGAATGAATGCGCTCAAATGAAACTTTTTTCCATTTAGAAAACCAATTTTTTGTATCGTCCCTCAAATAAAAGTTGTGTATTTGTCGCTCGGCTGGCATTGTTTCAGCGAACGGTCCACTAACGTCCAACTGAGCCCGAAGGCCGGAAAGGAGCATCGCAGGCACGTATCTGCTGCAATTCATTCAATAAGCGAATCCACTTACAATTTAAGCGGGCCACGTGAACACTTTTGTTCACGTTTCAGCCACTAACGATATCATCCATATTTATAAGAAACATGTTTACGCAATAAACAAAATAAGTGCCCATTTCTCATTTGCCATTGTTACTTATAGATTCTTGCGATTGTGTCTTCGCGAGTTAGTTGTTAACACATTGAATTTTTTTCAGGCGTTGAATTTTTACTTTTAGATGTTTCCTCGGGAATTTTTTCTGGATGAAAGGTACCCTATGTCTTATTCTGTGCCATACATTTTGCGAGAATGAGTAATAAATTTTCATACATAAATTTTCATTAGATTTTGCATTTATAATATTAGTAGTATTTTGCAAATATCGCATGTTTAAAGTATTGATAAATGATGTCTCTATCTGTATAGTTCAGTACCACTGCTGGGTTTCTGATCTGCATATGCTGATTTCGGCGAATGATAATCTTGCGACCTGGTGTAGGCCCTGGTAGTTTAACCTTTACCCGCTGCAAACAAGCTTTTTAAATGAAAGCTCTTTGATATTTGCGACTACTCATGCGTCAAACGTTCGCGTCTGACGAGTGTCGACCACTCGACTGCTAATTGCGTTTGCCGCATGACTTCACCTTAACCAACCAATCAGAAATAAATGGAAATTCTTTCATTATTCAAATGTATTCTAAAATTAAGCTTCACGTAATTAATTTACCCATCACTTGGGTTTAGAATGATGAAATTCTAACCTCGAGCAAAACTCGTCATATGGCAGTGATGACGAGTTGCTTTTGTGGTCCAAAAATTAACGATATAAAGAGCTTTCGACACGTATGGGAAAAAAGACAGACATTAAGGATCTGAGAAGATATATTGGCATCCATTTACGAATGAACCTAAGCACATTCGTCCTAGAATTTCCCGGTGATCTTTTTCAAGGTGATGGTTGTATATTGTCAATAGACGGGCTGCCTAATTTATAACTGCTAAACGTGCTCAATAAACAAAATAAATGTGAATGGCTAATATATAAAATAACATGTAAAATGATAAAACTAAAATAACAGGTGTAGATGATAATACAAAAATAAGGTATTATTTTCGCTGTATCATAGGTTCATTTTGTAATAGTAAAGCTATTACAAAATGAACTGCAATCCGTCAAAGCAACTGTTTATGCCCGAAACACATATCCACAAAGCATACGTCAAGTGCTCCCCGTGAGGCCGGACCGCTCTCAACGCAATTAGCGGAGATATATCACACAAGCCAACTAGCAGTAGGTCCGTTTACATTGTTTAATACTAGCCTGTTTCCTAACAAGGTGCAGCTGTTGTCCACTGAGGTAATTTGTTTTTGTACATGTCTGCCTTAGAAGCTAATATGTCATGATGATGGTTGGCACAGCGCCTTAAAAGTGCAGCCAACGTTTGAGTAGTAACGGTTCGTATCCCGAGATTTTTTACCGAGATGGCCGGCGTACCTCCACTTTCGGGTACGCCGAGGTTCTGACAGGGAGTATAGGCTTCTCCGCGCTGGATAGCCGTGGCGGGGCACCGAGGTCGTGTCATAACGTCCCCGTGACCCCGCCCATCAACAGTGGCGCTAGAAAGTCGTTGGATTTTAGCCGGTCCGAATCCGGCATAACCACGCAGTGTCGCCTACACTGCCGGGTATCCAAGAGGATTTCCCAATGTTAAAAAAAGGAGCTAATGTGTCATGTAAAAATTCCAATAAAAAAAAAATTTAAAGACAAGGCATACTTATTTTAAAGCAACGATCGGTGACGGTTCGAAAATGAGTGCCTTCGTTACTACAACCAAGCCTAGACTATAATGTACCAGGTGAAATGTTAGTGTGTAAGAATATCTTATATCACCCTACTTAAGATCTATTGCTTACATATTATGTGGATGATGGGCCCGGGTTTCATCATCCTCATAGGTACCTGCAAAGATTATTTTAAGCAAGATGTCCTCGATAAAACGAAACTGCATTTTAAAGTGATTAACTGTGCTATCTGGCGGACTTTACATAAGTCCAAGGTGTAAAAACTTGCATGAGTAAGGTATACCAGAGATTTTCCCATGTCCTCCTCCTGTTCCCTTGCTGTTTTTTGTCTTCATAGGCTATGGTAGTAACATATCTTTAAGTAGACCATAAAGCTACGTGCTAACTTTAAGTAAATCAACTTAGCAGTTCCATATTGCATCACAATTTTAGTTATACTCGGTTGTAGTAAGATGAAGTACTGTGTATAATATGTAAGGTATCGCAGAACTCTGGCCCATGCCCTCCTTTCCCATTTCACACCGCAGAGCCACAACACAGCGGCTCTTGTGCTCCAGTTAATTAGCCAGGTACAGGTTTCGGACAAACACAATTCGGAATGACTGAAGCCAATTTAGAGGGATATTTTACATTAAAATATGAATTGAAAACGGCTTCGTTACACATACTCAAGCGCTTATTTCGACTAAATTGGAGAAACTAGAGCATCTCTTTTCATGTGGTTTGAAGCATGCGAACGAGGTGCTATAATTGCATGTGTATGATTAATTGCTGGATTCACCTTAATCACTTTATGTAGTACGCTAAACCCTTGGAAAATATGGAAAACGGAATAGTGTCACGCTGATTAAATCATGTTAATCTGATGTAGATAACTATTTCTGAATCTATCAGCTTTAGAAAACAACTCATTTAAATTAACCAAGTACTCTTCATTCGCATTGAACAAGTTTAATTAAAAAAACTAGTTTAGTCTGCGACCTAATACAAGTCTGCACCTGCGACCAAATTTATTGACAATATTACAACAACCTGGCGATTTGCCACTGCATCAGTTTGCCATTTTCCACCTATCAGCCAACCTATCAGCCTCCGCACATAAAGCCGGAGAGCCCAATGAAGGTTTTCAACACTGCGCAACACACTGCTATTGTGTGTTCCCAGTTAGAGAAGATCCAATGCGTTTGAAAGGCCGCCTGTAACGGAGCTTGAATGAACATTGTTCTTGGTTTTGCTTTCACACAGTAAATAGGATTGTTTCAATGCTTTGTCTGTTAAGAGCGGTTTCAAGTGCCAAATAGAAAATCGAGGGGAGCGCTTTTCGCTGATTAAATGTTACTAAAGTTCCGACTCGCATCAGAGAACAGAATTGATTCCAATAAAATTTACACTCTTAAATTTTCCCATTTCGCTATTAGCTGTTAATTTCCATTGTTACAATCAGTTGCAGAAAGCTTCTTTAAAACTTGCATTAACTAATGAGTAATTATCCCTAACATTAACTTTAAAGACGTTGCACAAAACGATTGACGGGCGTTTTAAAGGTTCCTTAGCTAAAGTTCAATTAATGATGACATTAAGCATGTTCAAATGAAAAATTAATGAACTGAGCATTGAAAAATGAATGAAAAATGAATGAACTCTTTAATATGTGAGTGAGGGTAACAGCCGTCTCTACCTGTGACATAGTATTCCTGCGTGAGCATCGATTGACCATAAATCGGAGACGAGCCCCCATATGTTTAGCGATAACCTTCGTAACTCTTTCCCGGGCGGATCACACTGTTCACGATCTTTTCCAAAAAATATGGCTTTTACTCTACACTTTATCGGTATGCGAAACTATTTACTCTATGGAATGTTGTTTGGAACTATTCAAACGAAATCCCCGAAGGAGCGTTAGTCAGAAAGTCGCAGGCATTTATTGCATTATTCGTTTTCAACGCCATCCCCATCTAAAAAACCCTGAACGACGGGAATAGCCTATGGATCCTTCTCTATTGCGGATAGACGCAAATGAAGATTAGGTTTCTAGTTTATTTAATTTGATTCCTCCTTATTTATATTAAATATTTCTTTTATTGGTTTAAAATACAATGGTGGATAAATTTTATTGGTGACTAGCGGCCCGCTCCCGGCTTCGCCCGGGGTGTATTTTTTCTAAAATAAACGTAGCCTAAGTTACTCCTTATTACATCAGCTACCTGCCAATAAAAGTCCCGTCAAAATCGGTGCAGCCATTTCAGAGATTAGCCGGAACAAACAGACAGACAGACAAAAATGGATAGAGGATAATCAGGGAAGGTTTTTACTTAAAAAAAAATGCACCCTGGGCGAAGCCGGGAACATGCCGCTAGTAATACATAATGAGCGATTCAGCCAAAGAAAAGATATGCCGCAAGGAGAACTCATCGTATTGCATGAACCTTCGTTTCAGTTGTTAAAAACAAATGCAATTGTTATGAACGAAAAAATTCTTTTTTTTTATTGTCACAGGGTTAGTAACTTTTTTTCAGTAAAAGAAAAAATATCGCGTTTGAAAAACTCGAATATATTGCATAGATCCCGTTTTTTATTGTTTATAGCGGCCCGCTCCCGGCTTCATCCGGGGTGTATTTTTTCTAAAATAAACGTAGCCTAAGTTACTCCTTATTACATCAGCTACCTGCCAATAAAAGTCCCGTCAAAATCGGTCTAGCTATTTCAGAGATTAGCCGGAACAAACAGACAGACAGACAAAAATTGTAAAAAAATTTATTTTGGTGTAATGTACCGCAATTTACATAAACAAAAAGTAGCCTATGTTACTCCTGACGACCCCCTCTTCATGTCTGCAAAGTTTCATCGAAATCGCTTCAGCCGTTTCTGAGATTACCGGACAGACAGACAGACAGACAGACAGACAGACAGACAGACAGACAGACAGACAAATTCTAAAAAAAGTTATTTACGTTTTAATAGCATGCGAATGACTCTCTAAGCTTAGTTTGAGGCAGTTTTTCGCAAATCACAGACAGACACTCCGATTTTATTTATATAGATAAAATGTAGCCATCATTCATTATATTTCTTTAAGAAAGTATTGTTTCTTATTTTTTACGATTTGACAGCTGGGCACTTCTATAATTTGCTATCATGACTATCGGTCATTTTGTATGTATGTACAGCACCTACTTTAATAATTTGTATGTATGTATGTATGTATACGATCACGTTATATTGCCGTAATACGTCAGAACAAGGTTGCGTGACTTCCACGTATTTGCCATTTCCGGAACAAAAATATATGCCGAGTGCAAAGAAGCGACGAACGACGTTATTTATTGTTATTTTTATGTTGTTTAATGGGTCGCGAAGTGAGTATCATTGAAACTTATATCACCTTTGTAAATACCTTACCTAATATCCTAGTTAGAAGTAATTATTTCCTTTAGGCTGCCCTTTCTTGTCTCAATTTACTTCATTATACTTAGGTATATTATTTTTGAATTCTCACTTCTTTTCTTAATTATCTATTTTTTGTTTTGAAGTTATCCAGTTTTTGTGTTCTAATTTTCTAAATGACTTTTCAACTAAGTACAGTCGTAGTGTATTATTATATATTTTGGATATAAAATGTAATGTTGGTTTTATAGGAACGACGTTGTAGCTTCCATCGTAGCTGCATTTAAATTTCCATATTAGAGAAGGAATTTGACGAAATTGCAAATCGCTCGCAATCCACCCGTGCCCTGGTGTTACGTAATTGCTATTCCCGTTAATGAATCAAGGCAATCACAAAGCAGTCGTACGTGCCATACGCAGTATGGAAACCGAAGCGTTAATCAGAGCCACTTACGACCTTTTCATCCTGCAAACGGAATCAGATTCAATCAGTGAAAACTTCGCTCCATTACTCGGGTTCATTGTCAGATTTCCACTTCGATGCTATGGGAAATTATCCTCAGATGCATCCACATATATCTCTTGTGCCTGAAAAGGATTTTTTTTAGATTAGATTTAACAGAAAAAAAAATAGCGATTATTTTTAAACTACTTTGGCCTTAATCTATTATGTTTTTAACATTTTAAGCGATAAACGTATCAAAACAATTAATTATTTAGAAGAATCAGTAGTGACAAGGCAAATTGCGTTTTGCAGTAATAAATTGGGCGGCTTGTTTGGCGGCATTAACCACAATTCCCCTGGCTATAGTGGCTACAGAAGCTCATCGTGAAACAACAGTATTTTTGCTACCACATTGCGCTATGTTTAACTAAAGCCAACTATGTTTTTGTTTAAACCTTTACAAAAAATGCAATGACGAACGGGATTCCCCGCTTTACACTCTTGTAAGGAGCACAACAACGGGATAAGCGGTCGTCAAACTGACTCCCAGCAACAGGTGACTTCTGAAACTGCTACCTACGTATACTGCGCGCTACAAATTGGATCGGCATACTAAATGGTAATTGCGTTTGGAATTAAGTTTCCATCCATCGTACAATGATGTGTCATCGAATATTCAAATGGATTCGATTGATGGACGTGTGAGGTCGTCCAGGGATTAGAGAATCAGCTAATTAATCTGCGTTGTACTCGCCAATACCAGATACTCAACTGCACATTCGGATCATCCGATTAACGACCCAAACAAACTTTAAGTTTGTACAATTTGTAGATTAGACGGTGTTTCTAAAATTTAGAAGCTTTAAATTAGGATCTATTTTAATGCTAATACTATATTACATATAAATGAACACTATTAGTTTACCGAATATTCTAGCCTTAAATAATATATAGATGCTGTAGTTCTAGAGATAACCTTCAATATGTAAACGTATTTAAATACTCTCCTTTTAATGTAAGTTTATATAAATTATTTAAAAAAAAGTTATTATTAAACAATATAATCATAATCATCATCATTTCAGCTGCATCTGACCGGTCCTATTTCAAATAGGTCAGATGCAGCCTGGATTATTAATATCTAAAATAGACTAAGTAATAAAACATCACTTATATTTTTTTAGAAAATGATTGAAGTAGATATTTCAGTTCTAAGTTATTAAACAAATTCTACAAGTGTGATGTGGTCTATATTTTATTATTCTTATTGGACACTAAGAACAGGTACAAGGGTCTTAATATAAAACTTGAGTGATAACCTATTAGCAATATAAGACACTTATTAGCAATATAAGACACTTTATTAAGTGTATGCATTAATCGCGAGGTAGTCTGTCGCAGACAGTCTTCTCATTAGAGGCTAATAAGGAAGGCGACTTTGCGAGTACTATGCATAGTTCGCTAGACAGAGTTTTTCAAAGTTTTTATTATTGAAAGAAAACTTGTTGCTAGAGTTGTTGTTGTTGCAACAAACACCACTTCCTAACATCTTGTTTGAACATTCAAAACGAACCCAAAAATGTTAATCCAAATAGAGCTGCAAGATTTTTAATGACATAATCAATCTATACTTATAGAGTAATAGAGAGAGAGAGAGAGGAATTGGACCAGATTTCCACGAATTATTAAATGTAATAAATCATTTGGCAAAACAATAAAGCGTACACTAAAATATTAGTTGTTGCGGGTGAGAGTTATAGTACATTATTTGAATGTGGTCGGTATACGTCGTTTTGCCACTCCCACTTATAATTTGTGGTTTAATTAACCGACAACAAATTAATGTAGCTAAACGAGGATTCACTATTTATTGATATCATAAGTTTTAGTTTCAATGCAAATTACAATCGGAATATTCAATAAAATTTAAGTTGTATTAATGATATTATATGACTTGTTTGTCAATGGATATTATATGACTAATGACTAACTAATGACCCGCTCCCGGCTTCGTCCAGGATGAAATTTTTATATACAAACCTTACCAGTTTATCCCTCTTTTCATAAGTGAAAACAGAATTAAAATCGGTCAAGTATTAACAAGTGAACGGTCATCCTGTTGTCGGCCTTACATAAAATAGAAATAGTATAAGAAAGTTTGAGAATCGGTGTAAAACGAGGCGCTACCTAAAGGCCACAGGCACGATACGACAAGCGCGAAGAGCTTTTCAATTTCCGTAATACTAAAGGATGAGGCACTAATGACGTTCTATATGTTTGAAAGCATTTATAGCTCATGAAATGGTGTTGTTTAGAACACATTGTTTACCGTCAGAGGTACAAAGGGACGCCAGTCTGCATTCATTCATTACAACTACGGTTGCGAAGGAAATTAGATTCATAACCGCTCTTCGATGTAACTCATTTTGAATAAATATTCATACTCTTATTTATTTACTTTTACAATAAGCGTAGGTATAGAGAGAAAAGCCAATTGCTTTTATATTACACCTTCCTTTGAAAAATATTACATTTAGTTTATGCTTGTACAATTTAACAAAAGGAATGCCGATGTAATAATGAATTTCTGACCTATACATAATATATACTAAAACATTGGAATAGTCGGGTCTGTACATTGCATATATTTACTGGAAAATTAATGAGGCGATAAATGAAAGTACCTATAACCAATTGTAGGTAAAGCAATTTCGATTATATCTAACCGTTAAGATTCCATTATTATGATGGCCTAGTTATCCGGTTATCGTATCGTGTTTGAGTAAATTTTGTCTGAAAGACCTCAAAGTTTCAGATTTCTTCGATTTTTTTGAGTTTTTCACATGAATCTTTTCCAAGTACGTCACATGTCCGAAAAGTAACTATGGTAATATTTAAGTACTAGCCGGTGCCCACGACTTTGTCCGCGTTGAAAAATATTAAGTAGCCTATCCTGTGTCCCGTACGTCCAAATGTTTATCTACCAAGTTTCATGAAAATCAGTTAATCAGAACATACATATATACATACATACAATACCTACACTTACAGATTTATTATTAGTATTGATGATAAAAGTATAAGTGCGAGTATAAAAAAAATATAGTATTGGATTTAAAATATTTAGCAAAATTTTGATAAAATAAAAGCTGTAGGAAGTTATATGATTCAATGTAAACAATAAAAAAGATGTGCTATCAAAATTCAGCAATCTCGTTCGGTAATGTCCCCTATTGTTCGTAATAACATGGGGTAGATCGGGTGATGAAGTCAGAATGAAATTAACGAGGGTTCCGCAAACACAATCTACGTTGTTGAAAAGGTGAACCGATCAATTAGGTCTCTCTTTTAACGTATTATTACCTACAAATAATTCTCATAATAAACGAACAAATTAAATGACTTTTTAGTTACGATGAAAAGCATTATTAGCTAATAATAGTTTTATCTAAAAATCTTGACTGAAATGTCTCAAGAGTTGAAAAGACAAAAGATTATTTTTTCAAAAGATTATTTTACTCGTGAACAATATGTAATAATCATTTCTATATTAGTTCTTTAATATAATCTCTAATTAGTTTTCTCTAATTGTCCACTTATACTAGCTGTTGCACGCGACTTCGTCTGCGTAACTATTTATAAGTTAAGAATAAGTAAGAAATTGGATTTCCAATCAAATTTCTTTAATGACGCGAGGTGTACCAAATACCATAAATATTGATTCTTTTAGTAGCTTTGTTATTTACATTATAGTCACCTTCAATACTAATAATAAATCTGTAAGTGTAGGTATTGTATGTATGTATGTATGTATGTATGTTCTGATTAACTGATTTTCATGAAACTTGGTAGATAAACATTTGGACGCACGGGACACAGGATAGGCTACTTAATATTTTTCAACGCGGACGAAGTCGTGGGCACCAGCTAGTTAATTAATAAAATTGAGGTTTTGCTTAGTGGTAAAATTATTTTAAAGAATAAAACGTAATAGTTGATATCCTGCGTGCGTTGCTATTAAGTATACCCATCAACTGATTCAGTTATGAAATAATGATCATAGTCACGGTCGCCTGTTAAGTCACGCGACGTAACAGATTACCAACTTTCATTTTTAATATTTTTAATTAAGTAGATGTACGTGTTTAAAAAACAATCGTATCATTTTGTAAGTAGCACACCTCTACTTAGTCTCCACTTAATTTTGACTAATTATGACCTAATTTATTATACAGAAAGTGTTCCAATGTTTCGTGATGACCTCGATTTTATCTCATTAAAACGTTCCCTTAGGATTGTTGTTAATTTAATTAAATTTCAAAATTGACATAGCAAATAAATAGCCCGAACGACAGCTTTTGATATAAACCTAATTTCAAAACGACCCAATTGAAGACAAATAATAATAAATACTTAATTTGTTCATCGCACAACTTCTTTACCAATTATTCTATCTACGTCGCAGATAAAAGGATAGAATTTCGGTTTGTTGTTATTTGCAGACTTATAGTTCATGTTATAGGCAACTGTGGCCACCGACCATAAAGTAAACTGTCAGCCTACCTGCTGATATCTACGTCAATGGATATTAACTTAGTATTTAACTCGACATAAAGATAAATTATTATGCAAATTCGATGTCCAATTTAAACTGGATCACAGAGCACGTAATCGTAATGCATGAATAGATAGACAGATAAAGTCGTCTTCTTCATTTCTAAAGGTCGATGCCTTGATGGCATTGACCTCCAGGTGTTTCCATCCACCCTGTCCTCAGCCTTTCTCATAGCCTTCGCAAGGCCTGTGAGATGCACAACTTGGTCTGCCTATCGACTTGGAGACCAGCCACGAGACCTCTTGCCATCCACTCTTCCAACCACCACCAGATTCATGAATATAGGGTTGTAAATGTAGGAAGATTCCTGGATTGATGTCAATACATGTTAATGAGATTGTTGAAAGTTTTATTTAAGAAAAAGTTGAGCGAAACATAAGGATAAACTACGAACATTTGGGCCATAAAGTGGCCAGTCTTGTACTAGGGCCATCTAGGTGTGATGAATTTTATTCTGTTACTGCGTAATAAACAAGTTTGTGAAACGTTACCTTCATTTGTAGTTGAGATCTCCCAAGGGCTTCCTTAGGGAACTCTTCTCGGAGACACGTGCGTGTCTCAATGTCCGTCACTTTTATCGGCATTTGTAATTATTTCCTTAGCTGTTACTTGAAAGAAAAATATTTATTCCGAAATACATTTTTATGAGGAAAATTTGCAACATATTTACAAAAAGGAAATAAAATTAATTTATTATGTATCTAAATTTCTTTGGAAGATCTGTGTGTGAGTGTGTCTTATTTAACAACTTTATAAATATTATGTGTTTTTTGAAACTCCTGACACCAGTGAGCTTCTTGAGGTGAACTGTTTTTAAAATAGCAATTCTTTACAAATTTATTGTGAATAAAAGGAAAACGTAATATTTTCGAACCTTTGTGCAACGGAGAAAAATTAAGTTTGAATATTTCAGGAACATGTTTACGCAACATCTTGCAACCATTGGATTTCACTAATCTCTTGTGAACGAAGGCCTACATTAGGTTTACAAATAAGATGTTCGTCTACACACCTGTAGATCAGGCACCTAATTTGACTTATCTGATCACCAGGGTCAGTCGGACAGGAGCTTCTTAAAATATGACAACAGCAGAGGCAGAGCGCACTTTAGGGAGTTTTTTTTTAACCATTACTAAATTTTTGGATGTCCTTTTGGATATTTTATAAAAAAAAATAATATCTATTACCTAAAACATTGAAGGATTTTTTTGGGGGGAGCCTTAGTGTCGTCTGACAAGAGTATAACAATATTTGAATATATGCCTAGCACAGGAAGTAGGTAATATATAAAGCCTGATACAGTGAATAAAATTTAATACCGCCTAGTCGCAGTTTCGAAACTAGGCCGGATCTTCTCCTTTGCGCCTTTTAAATTTTTTATGTGGATTAGAAATTCTGATCATTTTCTTCGAGAAAATTATTAGCGAAAGAATATATCGTGAGAAACTTGTAAGCGTGTAAAGTGTTAGCCCTTCCTGTACAAGTAGGACTATTAGTCCATACGTCATACTGAGTGTCGCCTATATATTATTATATAATATGAAATATATAATGATTTGGATAAACGAATTGAACAGCTTTGGCCCGAATGGCCATTTCGAAAAGCGAACTCATCAGGAAAGTAAGCAGCAGTCGCAAAGTTCAGGCTGCGTTAATTTGTTGCCAACTCGTCCGGTTGTGTCTGACGACCGCGTGTGTCCATTGCCACACGACAATTCACCGTAACAGACCTTTGTACCATTTTCAGTGAATCTATTTGCAATTAGTACTGCAAAAGCAGTTAGTAGGGTACTGCAAGCCGTCCACCCCTTTATGGAAACTACTACGAAATAGTACTATTATATTATGGGTGTCATTTCATTTTGAGTTAATTTTACATTAAACTTTTGTTTTGGTAACAAACTAGTCGAGTTTCAGGGAAAATTAAATAATATTTAGTTTATAAGTTTCTCTATTTTCTTAACAATTAAAATCTATAATCAATTGTAGACATTATGACTATTAATTTTTGTTTTATTGTTTTCATTTGTATTGTTTAATTAAGTTTCTAGTTTGTATATCAGCATTTTAATTACTAATTTGTATCAACGAAAATCTATGACGCCAACCAATCGAAGTAACCTTTGTAAATTGTCTGTGGAAACAGGGACACAACAGTGTAGTTCGTTTCAGTGAGAACAAGTTGCTGCGAGCAATTAATGCAGCTGCAAAATTGGCCCCTCCCACTTCCACTCCCACTCCCACTCCTACTCCCACTCCCACTCCCACTCTCACTAATAAACAGGAAACGACTCCATTCACTATCGGTATTTAAATGTTAAACGCTAAATGTAGAATGGCTGCATTTGCGCGAAGTTTTCGATTAACTCTCGACAGCTTTCTTCGAATTGACTTTAATAAAATAAGAAGCAATGAAATTTACAACATTTCTAAGGATCAAATTTAAATACGCTCAATTGAACCTACACTCCCTTCTGCAGCCAATCTGACAGTCTGACAGATAACACTTTAGATTCCGCGAAATAACATCTCGTATGGTGTTAAGTTGGTAAGAAGACAGAGCCCAATTTAGGGGACCAATGACTTACCATGACGTTATCAGATCACTTGAACATTTAATAATTAAGTAATTAATGGTATAGGAGGCAAAATTAAATAATTATTTAAAGTAATATTATTTTTTGTTATACAACTTATTCCTTCCTCAAGGGATATACAGACATGATATTATTTTTTTATTGAAAATACAAATAGGTAATGATTGTATCTTTATAAATATCATTCAATATTATTTATTCCTTTAATAGTGTTGTTATAACTGGCTAGTCAAAATTTATATTTCTTTCTCTATACAATTAAGATTGACATGTAAATAACTTCAATAAAAATATTTGAATATACAACAAATAGTTTAATTCAACAGATTCGTATTGTTACATTAGTTAGTCCAGTGGTTTATATTTATTCACTTGTTTTTTTCAAGCAGATTCACGTTAATGAGGTAGAAAAAGTTGTGTGTTTAATTTGGGTATATAGCGTCACTAGAACAACTATTATAGCGCTAAATAACAATGGCGCGCCTCGTACAGCGCGATGTGTTAAATTAATTTAAAAGCAGCTCTTTAAAAATTCAAAAGAAGCATATTTCTTATTCATTACTGAAATTGTGGAGCTGGCGGAAACATCAGTGCTTATTAAATCAGAGAGCAGAAAACGCGAAATGGCGGAATGAATGATTTTAAAGAGAACGTTGGAAAATTATATAATAACTTTTACATATAAATGCAACGTACGCGTTCCTCATTAATGTAATTATAAATGCGAATTTATGTCTGTTCGTTGCAAATCAACCCATTTGACTGATTTTAATGATATTTGGCATGAACTTACTCAAAAATAAAGCATATCAGCATCTGATATTTCACCCTGCTAACCTGTTTTACAATTAGCACTGATTCTCTGTCATGAATTCATTCTATCCGAACAAACCGTTGCTTTTTTGTTGAGCCTCGCAAACATTGTTTGTGAATTTTACTGTAACATGAGAGAAGTTTAATATTTTCTTAAGGAATTTTCCCTTTTTCTTAAATAAGATAACAAAGGAAACTCATATGTATCCTAAGCTTTCTGGATTATGGTTTTTTAAATCATTTTGATAAACTATTGCTGGCCCAGTCTTTTATAGAGAACCCACCATTGCTAGTAAATCTATAAACTTTATTAAAAAAATTATAAATATAAATATGGTTGAGACTCTATAGTAGATGCATCCGTTCTATTTTTGAGGGTTACAAATGAGCATTCGTCATCTAAGTGGAAACTGTAAACTATGTCTTCATGAGGAATATCGTGGCTTGCTAAGTTATTTTAACTTGTAGCAAGCAAATGTTTACATTCCATACGATAGCAATTTTCGTTTGATTTTCAAGGCTTACTTTGTGTAATGTGCCAATTTTCCAAGACATTACCAATCTGTGATGATATGTGAAGACCACACAATACACAGAGGGCCAATGTGCTGGACTAAGTATTGTCATTATTTACTCATACCAGTAAATATATAGCTCGAAGAAAAACACAGAATACACGTTACCTGAACAACAAAAAAATATCTATCTATAGGTTACCGTTATAAAATTATAACAGATAATAAAAACATAGTATGAAGGACGTTTGAGGGCGATGATCACGTTTGAATGAGTGCATTGTCAGGCGTCAGGCGTGTCATCAAACAAATCGCAAATGGAGCAGACAATATGCGTGAGGGCTCTCCATTATATGTCACTACTGGGAATTGTTTATCTCGATTTTAAAAGGTCTATTTTTAGACTTGTTTATATAATTATAATTTATTAACTTTCATATTGCGACTTTGCTCGTATGACTGATTATGCCCTTTCAAAAAGCTACGGAGTGCAGACATGTTATTGAGAACTTGTGTCAAAAGCTGTGACAATTCAAATTTAAAAACTTCACAAGCAGCAAACATTAACTTAAAGTTAATTAGATAAGTGGTGGCGATGTTAAATACATATTAAATTAAGAAGTGAACTCATTAAACTCGAAATAACTCAAACACGAGTGGATCCCGAAGCTAAGCTAGCAAAAATGAAATGTCTCATTCTCATTCTCTCCCGTCAAAACAGTTGTAGGTTGTAGCGCAAAGTTTCAATTAGGTTTCCATTGAAACGAGATAGAGTCGTTGTGGGAACATAAAACAATGGCGCATGTTCGCCAGCCTCACAGAGGTAATGTTCACATGAAAGTTGTTCAGCTATCGGCACATCCGGTTCGTTTGCTTGTCCCCTTTCACTCGCACCGGAACTGGAGCTGTCGGAACAACACTTCCAGCACGCTCGCCGTAACTTGCAGCCACTCATTTGCTATTTATTACACTTGCTTCTAGGTGCTACAACAGGATCACAACTACTCTTATTTAACGATAGATTATTAGTGCTGCCAGTTGGACTGTTAAGTTTATGGAGTGGAATTTAAGTTTAGGCCAGTGTGAAACCTATGGAACGCCGTAAAGGGTATTTCCAATTGATTTATATATGTTTAAATATGACTGTAACTACCTACTACCTGTGGACAATCAGCCTGTCGCATTATATAATTAAAAAATTCTAATTAATAAAAAATCTAGCGTATTACCAAGCGTATCGTACGAAGGTAAAGATATTTTAATGGATTCTTAATATAAACTTGTTTAGCAGGATTAATGAAACATATACTAAGACCCGTTTTGAAGGTATTTTCAAACGTTACTGCGTACAGGTAGAAGGAGTTTGAAAGTAGAAGGAGTGAAGTAATTTTTGCTCAGTCTAGACAAAATAATAATTATTTCTGAGAAGAATTTTAATAAGGAGCTTAGCAAAGAAAGCATTTCGTTCCTACAAAAGGAGCAGTGAGCGGATTTCACAAACGGAGAGGTATACGGAGCTTTGTTGAATTTTTGACAATGTACCAAAATACGATGCTACACTCATTACAGGCGTTGCTTCGAATATTAATATTTAAATTTATATATTACTAAATACCAACAAGTAAACTCAACGTTGCCTTTTTTCTGTTTTCATCATTACAATGTAATTATCGTTAATTATGTTGTGTATCATTAATTGTATTTCGTTATTTATTACTCGCTATACGAGTAAGAAATTCATTATTCTTTTACATTTGCCGACTTCTATTAAATATACAAGTTACTTTATTATACTACACTAGATGTGCTCCGCGGTTTCACCTGCCGCGACTTATAGAATATTTCATTTTTACTCGGCTTTTAAGAGTTGTAGCGTGTTGTGAAATGGTTTCGAATGGTTTCGAATGGTTCTATTATCGAACGGTAAATATAGAATCAAAAGCCGAAAATTCTTCAAATTCTCCAAATTACGTGTGTATGGATTATTATCTAAATGTCACTCCTAAGCATGTTTAACTTAACTGAAAATGAAAATGAAAAAATATTTAGTGCATAAATCTTACAAGCATAATCTTACAAACAAATGCCTAAGGAACTATAATATTAACTAACAGTTTGAAAAACATTTTAATTGCAATCACTAAGTAGCTTACAGGACATAGCTAGGTAGTTAAAAATACATGATATATATAAATAAATATTGTCCCCTGACCCCCAAGCTAGGATTATCTACTAATGGTCTTAAGTACTTCATTAATTCTTAATTTATAACATTTTCTTAATGTCTTAATCTATTTTTGAATGTAGAAAACTTGCCGTCAAATATATCAAAACCGGCCTCACACCCGATTACCATATCATTATAACTTGAAGAGGTTTTATCCGCCATCCGCTGCAACGCGTTGTTTCGTTCCGTTGAAGTACTACCGTGTTATAATGAAATTTATTTCATGGAATTGTGCACCCGCAAAAGGAAACTTTCGAATAGTAACGGTTTTCTTTTTTCCCCGAGGTTCGTGATTCCGCGCCGCGGGCTCGGCTTTTTCATTGTTAACAATTTTTATGGAGTACGCATCTCTTTTTTATATTTTAACTGTTTTTGTGTTTCATTATACATCGTCGGCTCTATTGGAGCGAGGAATTGCTTACGGTGGGCGCTGAACGCGATTGGCGGGATTCATTAATTAATCCTTCGATAGAAAGGACGGCTGAAATAATTAGTTAGCTCTCTTGAAAACGGCTTTTTATTTAGTACCACTGTCGAAATGAGTGCTCATACCTATACATACATCAATATATATAAACGGGTTGATTAACAATGATATAAACAAATATATAAGGCACAATGTATAGGCACAAACACCTTAATTTCCTTTGTACATCATTGAAGTTAGGAATAGTCCCTCCGAGACAGGTAGCCGCTTGAATAATGAGCTAAGGTCTCCAAGTTCATCATGTCACAGATTACTTTTACACAGCACATCACGATAAAGTGTATTATGAATTATAACATATAGCTTTAGCTTAAACTACTAAACTATATTAAACTACTTGCTTTAGCTTCTGTGACTTCGTCAGCGCTTTTTTTGTCAGACAGTATTTTTCTCGGGAACCGTACTTTTTTTCTAGATGAAAGATGCCCTATTTCCGTTTCTGTAACCTTGACGAAGTGTATCCATTTTATGATGGTCAGTTGAGTAGTTAAGGCGTGAAAGCGTAAGGAACAAACATGGGATCCTAGACATGGCAACCAAGTGGAAGGAGGCATCATAACTTTCTGTTAGTGCGAAATTGAATATAATACAAGGAAAGAATAACAGACAGATTGATGTTCTTTCTAGTAATAGGTAAATATCACAAGGAAACTGGTGCATTCACTACTCCAATAGAACCAAGGATAAGAAAATAGGCGAGGATATAGAAAATGGACTCCGCCATCTCTTACTCGCCCAACGAAACATAACGGCAGATGTGCTGTTATTTCACGATGGTTAGTTATTATATTTTCATAAGACTTAAAATATACTTTGACTAAATTTTAAGTCTTAGAGTCTGTAATGTTAGGCGGTGAAAGGCTAAAATGTACCGGACGACTTCCTGGTTTGACTATGAAATATATACAGACTTAACTCCTTCCGTATAATAATATTTCTGTTTGTTTTACGTACGAGTATTGCGCTCCGCATAAACCCATTACGGTGGGCTCCGAGCTATGTGTGGATTTACATAATGACAGTAATTTGTGGCAATAGGCCTCCGTGTGTTGCCAACTATGTTTTAAAAACTGTTCGACCACGTATGTACTCGCGAAATTATAATTAGACAATATAATAATATATTATAAGCAATGCGATGATGATCAAATGGAGAGACAGTTCAAACGAATCGGTAACGTTTAAGATTGCTTTGTCGAAATAATTCTTCGTCAGGTATTCGAGTATTGAGAGGAATTTCAATGCATTTTCATAAAATCCCACCGAGATAAGCCTTCAATATTATCCACTTCGAGAGTTGTTTTCAAAACAATTCTCTGAAGCTTTTATAAGAACGAGAAGGTTTCCAAACGAAATCATTTTCGACCGTTTGTTTACTACGAGCTTACGGCTTTGGAGCTCTATAATTTATTACATTTTTTTTTATTATTCGTAC
Organism: Synanthedon andrenaeformis; assembly: GCA_936446665.2. Classification (NCBI taxonomy): domain Eukaryota; kingdom Metazoa; phylum Arthropoda; class Insecta; order Lepidoptera; family Sesiidae; genus Synanthedon; species Synanthedon andrenaeformis. The sequence goes on along the minus strand of OW387781.2, from coordinate 257,109 downwards.
TTATTCTTACTTTTGAAATAAATTTGAAAATTACTGCCGCTACGCTTAAAATAGAGTTTGGGTAATTTGTTGGCTTTTGTTAATGTGATACATCGAAATGCCCCGGAGAAAAATAAAGTCAGGGAAAGGGTCCCTTTTAAGCATCAATTTTACTCTCAATTTCTTTGAGACCTGGTGGTAATCCGGGGTAAGCCGTTTTATAAAGGCCGCACACCGCTCTAAAGTGGAACGCAACATCCAGCAAAAATAGGAGTTGAAAAACACAAAGGAATACAGTTCTTTGTGGGGCATTCTTATCGCAAAAAAGAGTGACGTCGAACCGGGGAAAGTTTACGAGTCTGCTCTACGATAGACCACAGTGTACACGTTCATTAGCAACCAGTAGGATTTCATCTCCCAATTAAATACTTCGCCTCACCAATTAATACACGAGCGAGCAAATGGAAGTTATTTGTGGAAAATTTTATATAAATATTACCGTCAGTATTCATAAAACAGATTTTTAAAAAAAAAATTTTCTTGCTTATTATGTATAATGGTAAAGTGTGCACTTTTAAATGTAAGATAATGTGCAAAATGTTTCGGCATCTCACAGGAAAGGCGGGAATTTAGACCTATTGAATATTTAAGCCAAATTTTTGATAACTTTGTAATTTTCCTAAGGATGTTTTTAAATAAAATATAGCTTATGATGTAACTCATTGGTGAGGCAGCTTTCTACACGTTAACGAATTTTTAAAATGAGTCAAGTAGTTTTTGAGTTTATCCCTTACAAACAAACGTACAAAAATCGAATCTTTCGTCTTTATTATATTATCAGCTGATCATGATACTGGAGAAACTGTCCCTTGATCATTTTCGCATGTCATTAGATAGTTTAGCTACTACATGTGAAATATACTGTGGTTTCTTTCAGAGCTTCACAGCGACGCGATGAAATTAGATTTATCTTGCAAATAAAAATAGACGAAGGAGAAAAAAATCAAACAAAAACCTTTCCGTGGAACCTTTAAAGATGTTTGTAATCCATTTGCGTCGATTATAGTTGAGTTTTAGAATCTTTCTTGATTTTAAGTGAACAATGTTAAAGCAACCATTGAAACTAAGTAATGACTTGAATTAACTTTAATGGTAGTATTATTACTATATTCTGTGGTAAAAATCAAAATAGAGTAGGTAATAATAAACTCAAAACTATAAAACAACAAAAAAATCTCCTTTGTATTTCCCTCAGATAATATAAGTTCTTATTTGATCTGAGGTATTTCCTTAAAAGTATTTAAATAATTTTAACTACAATAGTAAATTAACTCACTCTCTTCTTTTCTACTACTAGAAGTATATAGTATCGCGGCAACAAAGAGTTTCTATCAAAATTTAACTCAAAATATAAAGAAAAATGAACATTGATGACGGTACTTGTATATTGTGTACTTAGTATTTATTGAACACTTGTAAAACTGTAATTAAAGTGGGTAATAAGTCTTCGAAGGCGTTTCACGTCCTGGGCCTGAAGTCTCTAAGGATATAAACTATTTTTAAATTTATTTAATATTAATAATTATTATTATTAATTTAGAATACAATTATTACTAGGCACTGTCAATTCGGCCAATTAATGCAATGCAGCGCATTGCCAATTAAACATTTTTCTATGACTTTTCGTAAAACGAAATAAAACATACCTAATAAAATAAAATCTTTTGAGTAATAATACATTAGTTGTAATTAATTGTGCTATATTAATTTAGCAAATAGAAGCAGCCTTAATCTTATTCATTATCTAATTTAGCAAATTATACTTTTTAAGGTTTTATTGCTTCTACATTATATGGAACGAATTATATGAGCAGGAATTATATGAGCAGGAATTATATGAGCAGGTCTGTTTCAATAAAAAACATTACTGAACCACTTTAGTACTGTTACGAAAAAGTAAATAAAGCGTCCGTTTTGTATGGCGATGGGCAACGGAAGGGCCTTTGACACGGATTTGGGCACTTTGTTCGTGTTCCGCCCTTCATCGCATAATGGAAACATAAGCTGCGACTGTGAATGTCAATTGAGACCTTCTAAATTAGCTTGATGGGTTTTCCGAGTTTTATGAATGAACGATTTCATTCAATTAGATTAAGTGCGTCTTTAATAAACAAATCCACCGCGAATCAGGAAAAGATTTTTATTCACTTATTTTTTTGGACGCATTTATTTAGAAACCTAATTATGGAGAAATGTTCGCCCACTGGTAGAGTTTCGACTATAGTCGATATAAAAAACTAATTTCAAATTATTTCTGATAAATTTAAAGCTCATCAATGGCTACTCGGTTTACATGAAAATTGGGAAAAGGGATCTAAAGTTATCGCTTCACGCATTGATATTAAAGATTTTTAACATACAAGTTCTTTAAAACTAATTATTCTATGCTACTGATGGAGTTTATTGGGAATACATACATTATAGAGGGGGAAGGTTTCTAGAACCTATTAATTCGAGTGAGTTGGTAACATTTAATATTGGCGTAAATGCAACATACTTTTTAGGGCCAGTGTCGCGTATTACCTACGCGAAGAGTCAAATTCATTCAAACGTATCGCGTATTACCTACACGATAAGATTCAAATCCGAGTGTGCTGGGTTGAATGATGGGTAGGTTGCAATGTATTAAAAATTATTTGATGCCTCCGCAACCCAGTCAAACTTATCGCGTGTTACCTACGCAATAAGAGTCAAGTTCGTAAGTGTCGATTGAAGTGCGGGTAGATTATAATGTATTATTAAAAATGAGAAGAGCCGCCATAACTTTTTCGGGCTTGACTTCACTTCGCTTAGCGCGGCCGAACCAGACAGACGTATATTTATACAGTATGTGTGTGACTAAATATGTTAAGTGATTACCATATTTAACTTCAGTTCTTGTGCCTATTTATTTGTGTACTTTGTTACCAGTGTTTTAAGACTTTATAGTGTAAATTTATACTAGCCATGTGTAACGATCGCTGGGGCGGTCTGAAAACAGAGTATTAGAGTAGAACCGATAGAATAGCGAACAGTCGTTATTGTTGCTTATCAGAAACAGGCTCAGGCTGACTCAGGCTCAGGAACAGTTTCAGTATATCAGTATCAGTATCAGTGCAGTATCAGTATCAGTTCAGTATCAGTATCAGAAATTAGACCAAGTTGAGAGGAAAGGGAAGGCTGTAAGGGGAGGAAGGAGGCCTTTTTTATCAGGGTCGGTGAACCCGCCTATTCAGACATCAGTTGAGCTTGTCTTCGGACTCGCCCATTCAGACAGTTGATCAGTGGATCAACTGATATCAGTTGAAGGTTCGCTTGTGTGAAGCGGTACTACCAGTAAATCAGTGAGGCAGATACGTGTGTACGATATGTACAGGTATATACTTCTATTAGTAATTCGCCACTGCTTGATTAAACTGTTTTATGAATTAAGCAGTTCGCGACAGCCAGTTAGGAAAAAAAAATTGTGGTGGTTCTTGGGGGCGAATGGGACGTAAATCTACCAAAGTAAAGCTTCGACAATGTGTTGTGCTAATTACAAGTGGCGCAGCTCAGTCGCTGGATAGAATCGTATAAATGCGGGGTAATCCGTTCACCGCCGCACTCTGTCCTCTCCCAGCCGCAGGGTTAACAGTTTCGTTTAATTAAAATTTTCGGATCGTGCTCCGAGAGCAACCACTTGTCCAAAAAGCGATCAAGTATTTCCATTATTGTGAAATTAATTATTTCATCTGCGGTATCCAATTTCGATTTATTATTGTTTGTGAAATGAAATGGCTCCAAATGTATTGTTTCCTCTAACTGTCATTGCTAGCGAAGTGAACACACTTATTCTACTATGTATCAGAACGAGTAAGTGTCTAAACATGCTCTTTGTCTTGCTACAACACAACAGAACAATCTTTTGTGGAACTATAAATACCAATATTTATTGGGTATTTCAGGTCAACAGTACGTAGTGCTAGTGATGATGGTAGATCTTATATTCATTAATTTACTTTTCCTTTAAAGAGAAAAACTCTTGTAGATGAATTTTATCAGGATAGAAACACATTCTAAGACAGTTATTCCAAAGCAATATTTTTACAGCTCAAAAGTGGCTCAAAAAATACTCTTAATATTTTCCTTCACATAAACGCATTTTCAGTTATCAGGCAAGTGATTTGTTGATATTCTACCACGCCTGGATGCATACAGAGAGATCCATGGGGTAGTTTAAAACTCAAACGCAAAATCACTTCTTCATTATTCAGCAGCAGCAAACCCGCAACCCTTATTCAATTCTAACACTGAATAAAAGCAGGTTATTCATAAGTCGAGTATATCAATCATTATCTGTGTATCGCCGAATATCGCCAAATATTCATTCTATTGCGTTTGCCACATTTTGAGTTTAGCCGGCGTCGATTTGTAGTTCAACACTCGTGTTGGAAACATTCGGGAGTGTATGGATTATCGTCATGGTCACTAGTGCGGACAAGATTCACTATTTATATATACATACCATGTCATGTTGCGTGTGTTGCGTAAACTTTGAATTGTGATGAGCTATCTACCCAACGCTGAACTGGAAAATCTAACTAGAGGCCGACGGTCACTGGAGATGGAAGCAAACATCTGTACCTACCTATCCATTTGAGTCCTAAGACGTTTGTTGGTGGTGACATACTACATCGTTAGTATGATTTTACATCTTCCCCTTCAAGTGTCGACATAAATGTGGTTAACGAGACGGTTACACGACACCGGCATTCTTTAGATAAGGTTTATTACATTATGCGAGTATAAATATTTTTAATTCGTTTCGCGAATCTATGTTCCCCAGTAACAACATGTCAAATTTATTGAGTACATAATCTAGGTATATCTGGCAATTATCGTCACGATTGCAGATCTAGATTTTGTAGTGAAACACAATTAGGGGTTCATCTTTGCGATTTAAGAAAGAGTAGGTAAGAACGGTCGTTAGTATAGGAACGAATTATAGAGTTACTTAATAAAAGAATTACTCGGCTGAACTCGCTACATATAAACAACAAAGCCTAACAATATAGACAGGATCCATTTTCAACCTTTTTATAATCTTCTTGAGGCTGAAATTAAATGCTGCATGGACATTAGGGTAATTAATCTCTCTTCTCACATATAAGCTCGAGACTCAATGTATTCACTGGAGCACTATGGCTTCATTCAAAATCTCGCCTTTCGTTTGCAGCCCCTCAGTTACTGAAAAATTCGATTTTCTTACTATTATTTATTTACTTGATAACAAGTGAACTATTGGCCCTTCAGTTTTGCTTGTGCTCAAATTTAAGCTAAGTAACTGCTCTACAACTTCTCATAACTTTCCTCATAGAATGTTTATTTTAAAAATATTTTGTTTCGAGACGGCTAACTACAAATTTCTAACTTTTTGGAAAAAATGACCCATTTTTGAAGTAGTGTATCTAAGGATCTGTTTGATATACAGAGCTGCAGTTGCACTCAAGTTGTAGAAAATTTTATCTTCTTTGAGAGTATGACTTTTCCGTAGAATGCACATTTCAGAATTTATAAGAGAAAAGCTGAAAAACGTCTAAAAATACGAGCTTTTTCGAGCACCGTACAGGTCAGCATAGCACAGGTCTTTCGAAACTGCAAACTTAGTCTTACACTACTGGTATCTATCCTAACAACATCCCAAAAAATCAAGACAGTGCAATTTATTGAGACCTAACGCGATTTTTTTGTCTTAGGTGACTGGCCTAACAACAGACATAGAGCGAAACCTTACACACCCACACCATAGTCAAATTTGAAACATTTTCAAAGCTGGCATTGCCGGGAATCGAATCTGGGACCCCTGGGTCAGAGCGCTAAGGCCAGCACCTCAACCTTGCTATCATTGGGCTTAATATTAATATAATATTACTGTAAACAAATTATGATATCAATATCATTTTGTTAAATTTAAAATCTAAATGATATTTTAAAACGGAATTACCGTTATGGTAGAAGGTAGAAAGCGCGACATCTAGCTAATATTAACTTCGTAATTTCTGTTTATAAGCAAGGGAAAAAGGCTAACGAGGGCCTCGTAATAGCGACCGCCTACCCATTTTTGTTTGGTACTTAACAAAGCAATATTTCATATTTAGTTTTGTCGCGGTGAAACGAGTTTTTTTATTGGTGTAGGTGGGAAACTTTTATTCGGGCGAAGTGTAAAGTTTGCGGGGAGATTTGTCACCCCTGGAGGACGGTGGTTTGTCGCTACCGTCCCGCCGTGTGCCGTACACATTTAGTTTTTCCAACAAACACCCGAAGGACTTTTAGTTTTAACCCATTTGTTATGAATACAACGGGAGAAAATGGATGGATGGGGCTTTTGAAGAATTTCACAGGTAAGTACTTTATTACTCAGTAACTGGGTTAGTACCCTGGACCGCAAAGAAAAAGAGTCGGTTAGAAAATCTTCAATATCTTCAAAAATACCTGACCTAGCTTTATGAAATAAAGACTAAATTAAAGCTAAACTAAATAAATTTTATTTTTATTTAAGCACATTAAAATATTCTTTAATTTAGTCTTTAATTCATTTACAGCTAGGTCAGGAACTTTTGAAGATATTGAAGATTTTCTAACCGACCCTTTTTCTTTGCGGTCCAGTGTAGTTGGATTTAACAAGATTGACGTGCTTATAAATCTTTTAGTTCGCGAATAATATAGGTCATGATGGACTAATATCTAATCTCTATATTTTTAATAAATATTTAGAGTATGTACACTCGCTCACTTATAAAACACACACACACACACATTACAAATTTTGTAAATATTATATTTGTATACTTTCTTTTAGCAGTAGCAGTTGTAACACATAAAAACTAAACATCTTAATTGAAAAAAGTCATAATATGTGGAATTTGCTGAGATGCATTTGTGTCCAAATAACATCGGTATAGGAAACCATCGGCAGAAAATTAACATCTAAATATGACATTATTATATGAATATATTAATAAAGCTCCTCTCGATGCATTTATCTTGTTTGAGGGTGGATTACCTTAGCAAGATGTACGTAAAATGGCAACCTGCCCGTCAGTGCCACGAGTATCCGACCTTCCGTAAACTTGGTCGCTGGGTGATTTGTCACCGTTATTAGCTTCCGACAATGTCGTTTTTTTACACACATTTTTGTCGAGCTATACTACAAACACGGGAAACTTATGATTGATGGCTTCTTTTCCGCCGCTAAAGGGAGTTCTCGCAAACTAAATATTGAATTAGTCATCGCGTGATGAGTTCCAATGGGGGTCTAAATCAATATACTAAGAATTTGGTTTCTTTGTTCCACGGTTAAAAATTAAGCCATATTATTTTATTAAATTCACTTCAATACAAAGTTTAGGACTTAATAGTAAGGCCATTAAAAACACCTAAACCATCGTTCAAAAGGTGATTGGATAATTTTAAAATTAACCATTTAATTTCACGAGAACCGATGAATTCATATCTTCTACTGATCTTAATGTGTCCTTCAATAAATAGAACAAAAGAATATCATTTATTTGATTTTATCAAAAAATACATATTAGTATCGAAGTTTCATATATTCATCTAATATTATTACGTATTCATATATTAATATACAAATATATACGAATATCTGCGTGATATCGAAGTGTCATAACACAAGAGATTTCGTACCCTGCTCTAAACTGATTAGGGAACTGATTAAAGTTCGACCCCAAGGGACACACGACGGTAAATTGTTTATTCGCCTTTCGCCCGAATCATATGGGATCTTCTTACGCGAATAAAACATGAATTCGGCCCAAAATATAAGATTAAAAATATGACAATGCTATTTTGTCGAGAAACAACGAACCTCTCTCTAATAGAAGGAAAACATTGTTCTGATTTATATTTTTTTATATATTAAAATTTAGGTTATTTATGTTTTAGATTTAAAGTTTAAGAAACATTAATTTGTTTAGAGTTAAACAAAACTACCAAACTTTATGTATCATATGTATCATAATATGTTCAAGTTCCAGGCATTGAACGCCTAATTTAATGTAAGTAATATAAAAGACATACATTAGTCTCTTTGTTTTGTACTGGAAGTAATTATGACATATGTATGTATATGTACCAGCTACAATTGCCATTACATAAAAATCCTAATGAAATTACTTCAGTTTCAATTGGCAGTGCTTCAAAATAAGTTCTCGCAGATAGGCTAGTACCGGAAGTTAAACCTATCTGCGAGAACTATTTTGAAGAAATAGTGACATCAAACAGTGATGTACAATTTCATCCAAGAAAACCAATGTGGAACGATTACGATCCTAGAATAAATGTGAACTAGCGTAATAGGTCTTACTGCCTGAGGCTAATAAAGTTTTCATTAGTTTTTAATATTTATTCGCATATAATATTAAAGATTAGGCGCAGAGGTGAATGAATGGTTTCGATCACAGAGCAATAAACAATATAAGGGAGCAGACGTTAAACTGATATTAATGGTGCATAAAGCTGAGTGAGGCATTAGCGACAATCGTAAAAGCCGAGATTTCCGACCAGCAACATCGGGTGGCTTTGCTCTTACTCAGCTTAATAGAAACCAATTAATAACCTCATTTTATGCATAACTATATCATGTATATCATATTACTGCCAAGGTTTGGAACTCTTTTCAAAGTTCTAGTGAATAGGCATCTACTTTTCTGGGTGAGTTCGTTCCATCATAGGCCTCATTCTTCTACACAGCTGGTTGTTGGCCAAGAGCAAACCTATATCTAATATAAAAAAGCGAGAAATAGTTGTAGATTATTAAATATCTTTAACGTCTTTTAATGTCGCCACGTAAGACCAACCCATGCCAACATAATTAATATAAATAAAATATTCACTCGAACTTTGAAAAGGTTTGGGTTATATGAGCTCGGAAATACAGACGCCGGCAGGGAGTTCCAAACCTTGGCAGTGAGCATGCGCATTCTAAAGGATGTTTTAAAGCGCTTGGTCCGAAAAAGAGGGATTTCGACAACATGAGCCATCCCAAAGGTAAGAGCAATACTCCATGCAAGATCGGACTTGCATTTTGGTCCTTTCGAGCACGGATTATTGAACACATTATTTTAGTAATTTCGCATTATTTTAGTTTGAGATTAGCCCGCTTTATATTTCTTATAAACCCGCCCGCTCATATATTAACATATTAACATATTAACATTTTATTATTAACATATTCACGCATACCTACGTATTTACGTTTTGTTATTTACAAATTCATAAGTACCTACTCGAATAAAGATTTAAATTCTTTGTTTAATTGTAAATTCACGCTTACCTACTTCTACAAAAGTAATACATATTCGTAGTTATAGAAAAGAAACAACCGCTAGATATTTCTATATTAATTGTCGTATACCTACCTACCTATATCATGTCCGCTTAGTTTGTTGTTGGTTGTGTTCGCTTTGTTATTTATTTACGATTTCAATTATTACATATCAACAGTTCTATTCCACTTTCCGATTGTCTGCAATTATTACGTACTGTATAGTATAATTTAAATCGCTTATAGAAAAATAAAACAATTTATTTAAATAAAAATATAGATTGACCGCACATATTTGACAATTTATAATAAGTCAACGCCTTGCAAATTAAATTACCGCATATCTACTAGAATTTCTTTGCAATTGATTTGCTTTGAAATATTGTTCTTATCGTTATACGACATACCTAATGTCAAAAGCAAGTGCTACGGAAGGAACGGATGAGATGAGTTTAACGTTAAAGAAGCTCGTAGGCAAACGCGATGCAATTTTTGCTCAATTGCAGACTATTTACAAAAATTCTAAAGGGGATCTTGACGATGAAGTGTCCGCAGACATGTTTTTGTCCAGTATTGTTCTGTTGGATGATTATCGCTCTAAGTTTGAGGCAATTATAGACGAAATTAACGACACTCAGTTGCGTATAAAGCTAAGGTGACCAACTATTTTTTGTTCAAAAAGAGTACACTTTGCAAGCAAGTATTTCATAGGTGAAAAGAAAAGAAGAAAAAACGATAAAAATTTCATTTTCTTTTAAAAACATATTTTTCTTCGGAGTGGATTTTTTTTTTTTGCTAAATGAGGATGTTCGTCTAATAATGTAGCCACATCCGAACAACTTTCATTTTGCATATTAAATTTGACTGTTAAGACGGCAGATAATGTTTTTACAGAAAATTGCGACTTCTCACTGCTCCAATAATCATTCCCTAGTGAAAATACCCTTTCAACAGCAGCATTAGTGCCTGGACAACATAAGGAAATTTCTATTAAAACTTTTAAATTTTCATGTGGGATATGTTCTACTCTAAAATTCCGAAAAATGCGAAATTCAAATCACTATCAAACTCATGTCTGGTGTTTGCTTATAAAATTGAAATAAAATAATCTAAAAAAATGTTTTAGAAATACAAATGAGTATAAAAGTATACAAATGAGTACTTCCAGAGTACAGGATTTGAAAAGAGTACGGTTTACGAAAAAAGAGTACAAAACTCAGTAAATGAGTACAGTTGGTCACCTTAATAAAGCCCTCGCAAGAAACAAATTATCAAAGTATGTTAGCCTTTGATGATCTATATTCACGTTGTAAACATGCCGCTAATAAATTGAAAGCGTCTCAGAATCCTGTTGTTCAGACATGCACCACGCAAATTTCTAATAAACAAGTCATTAATTTACCTAGGCTTGATTTGGTTAGCTTTGATGGTGAACCTATAAAGTGGCCTACCTTTTACGAGACCTTCAAGAGTACCATACATGAGAATTCTGACCTCACAGATAACGAACGAGTCCAGTACTTGATGGGTAAGTTAACAGGGCGTGCCCTTGCAGTATGCTCCGGTATTACGCCTAATCAAGCTAATTACAATTTAATATGGAATACGCTGGTAGAAAAGTACGAGGATAAAAGGCGCCTAGCCTCCGCATATTTAGATCGAATGTTTGAATTTAAACCCTTTCAAAAGGCTACGTTGCAGAATATGGACGCATTTTTAGAACAGTTCTGTCCCGCTGTGGCAAGTTTAAAGGCTTTAAATATTGATAATTTATGTGACTTCATTTTATTGCACACCGCTTTAAAGAAAATAGACGTAGAAACCGCCCGCGCTTTTGAAATGCTAAAGAGAGATACGAATATACCATATTATGATGATCTAGTAAAATTTATACGTGAACAGTCAAAAATCATGGAGCGCTCGACAGAGAATCGAACTCGCAACCATACGCCCGCATCTCCGTACAATGGCGCTCGAAACAATAGTAAACGAGTTATGCATTCATTCGTTGCCGCGCCATTGAAACATTGTTTATTTTGTAAACAAACAAATCATGTACAATTATATAAATGTTTTGAATTCAAAAATTTACCGCTAGAAAAAAGGTTTGCATTTATTAAACAGAATAATGGTTGTATTAATTGTCTAAGTTTTTCTCATTACATTGGAAAATGTAAATCGTTGAATTTGTGTAGACATTGCAATTATAAACATAACTCGCTTTTATGTAAACAACGCTTTAGGCACAGATTAATAAGTAGTTACTACCGTAACTTTAGGTACTAGACCGCACGCAACGCATCCCCGCTTCCCCGCCAGAACGCTCCCGCTAAATACGTCCGATCATTCAATGCGACAACAAACAGGTAAAAGTGAAATTGATAAGGAATAGGTTGTTTCTCCCGCTTCTATATACAGTCCACTATCCGCTACGTTTGGGCTCAAAACCGGGTATTAAATTCGGCAGCCCTCACATTATTTTTGGTAATGTGGTAAAGCCACAAGACAAAGAAATTGAGTTAATATTTCGTAGGAGTCGTCTATTTTTGGTCAGTGATTGGTTGCTCAACATTACGAGTGTAGTACTTAACTAAGTTAAAGTTACAATGGTCGGATAAAGCGCAGTGTTTTCGCTGCGGTATCGTCGCATCTCCGCTTTTATCTAATTCAATTAAGAAGCATCCGCGGAACAAGTGTGTGCTCATAAAGTTAACTTAATTTTTAAGTGAAACTAGAAAGCGTGTGTTCTGCTACGTAACACCAGCATAACATAAATAATGTTTGTGTGTGGAAACTACATGTGGCTTTAATCGTATATGTACTTGAAGCAAAGCATAAATGAAAAAGTAATTTTGTCTTTTTTGATAAATTATGAACCACTTTTTGTAGTAAGAATATAAAAATACTTTTTAAGGTTTCAAATAGGCTACTTTTGATGATTTATTGAAACTAAGTTCTAAACTAGTTGCCTGATTTGCAAAACTAATACAAATAAATACAATATATCTATTATTATTTCAAATGAACAGTTTCTTGAAGAAAAAGTTTGTTTATGATTGCATAATTCACTTCACCAGATACCTTCGATGGGGCCACGAAGTTAGAGATTTTATTGCGATTATTGAGATTTTAACTATAAAAGTTTAAATTTGCTCTTTCAAAACAAGGAAATACTGTAAAATACATTAAAAAGAATGAAGAATCATTTTTATTAGATAGTCAATTATAAATGTTATAGATAAAAAAATGTATAAACGAAATAACAAAATCATTAGTTTACTTAAAAGAGGTTAAACGGCTCTCACTTAAAAAGCCTCAAGAAGAGCGAGAGGGATTTTCTTTTATTTCAGAAGAAACTTTTCTGCAAATATTCATATTTTTTTTCTACTTAAATCTTTATGAATTTAAAACAGTCTGTGAATATTTTATTGCACAAATTAAAATTTATTATTTCTTTGGACACGGACGCAAGGTGCATTTATAATTTACAAGGGAAACTAACTACGGAAGATATAAACGGAATGTAGATTTATGTATTTTTTAAAAATCTCAGGAAAACTTCACTTCTTGGTCTTATCTTAGCGAATGGAATAAAAGATGAAGATAAAATCATCTCATTAATAAAAATAATTGAAGATTGAAAATGTGACGCTTTTAATATGATATATTAAAGTCTTATGATATTATTAGGTTATGCTAGTAATATACTCTAGGAATGTGCCAATCCGCAGTAAATTATGATTATGTATACATTATTGTGATTGGAATTACTCGCATTTGGTTATTTTCACCTTTTTGTATTTTTTTTAGCTTTTCCTTAATGATTTAGTAGGATAAAGTCTTGGGGTGAGAAATAGGTTCATGTATGTCTTAAGCCTTAAATGACGCGTACGCATCTCCATACAAAATCGATATTTTCTATATGGACGAAAGCTCAATTCAGATGAATAAATATAGTTGCTCCCTTACTTATCTAAACACATGTAGCATACATGCTGTTATTTCGCAGTAATCTGTAACGGGGTGGTGACCGTCACCAAATTAATGACTGCGGAACGCAGTATGCCCAGTTGTCACTAGTAAATGGTGCATTGTATTTAATAATTTATATTGCATTTATGACAGTCTCTCTTCAATTTGCTTATTATAACAATTGCGTGAAGAAAAAGTTCGCAGACGAGAACTGGAAGATGAATTTAATTGTAATGAGAGTCATTTAGCCACTCCACAATTTTTAGCTTTATTGTATCTTTCACTAATGTCTCTTCACTTTTTAACCATTTGTTATACTGTCTTCTCCCCATTGTCACCTTCTATTTTTCTGTCAACTGTTATTTCTGAAGCTTTAGTTCAATTCAAGGAAAAGTATTCGAAATAAAAAGTTATTTGTTTTTAAAAACCACTCAATGAGTACTTGTTATAATGTACGAGTATTTCTAATGGCGGAGGTAGTTTGCCGTGTGCTGAGTGCTTCACAATTTCAAACTAATTTAATTTTAAAATTAAAATCAATCGAAATATTTATATTTCTATTTAATATAAACTTTATTTCTTCTACCTTTTGATTTTTACAAATTTAAGTTATTAAGATCATACACAAATAAATTAGACTTATTACATTATAATGTACTTATACAAATATAATTCTGTATCAAACTATGTTACTTAAAAAAACTGCGTAAAGAGACAAATTCTGAGGTAAATTGGTACTGTTTTTAACTAATTGTGTTCAATATGTAGAAGTAAAATATTGTTATTTCAAAGGACCAAACCAAATATATCAACGTAGGCAATATTGAGAAAGTACATTACACAAAACACTTTGACAGAAGATTCATTCGCAAAGCTCAGCATTTCGAGAGACTCTTGGCTCTCTAATTATCTAATTATAATGCCAACATAATTAATATAAATAAAATATTCACTCGAACTTTGAAAAGATTTGGGTTATATGAGCTCGGTAATACAGACGCCGGCAGGGAGTTCCAAACCTTGGCAGTGCGCATGCGCATTCTAAAGGATGTTTTAAAGCGCTTGATCCGAAAAAGAGGGATTTCGACGAGATGAGCCATCCCAAAGGTAAGAGCAATACTCCATGCAAGATCGGACTATTGGTTGAAAGCCACAAGACAAAGAAATTGAGTTAATATTTCGTAGGAGTCGTCTATTTTTGGTCAGTGATTGGTTGCTCAACATTACGAGTGTAGTACTTAACTAAGTTAAAGTTACAATGGTCGGATAAAGCGCAGTGTTTTCGCTGCGGTATCGTCGCATCTCCGCTTTTATCTAATTCAATTAAGAAGCATCCGCGGAACAAGTGTGTGCTCATAAAGTTAACTTAATTTTTAAGTGAAACTAGAAAGCGTGTGTTCTGCTACGTAACACCAGCATAACATAAATAATGTTTGTGTGTGGAAACTACATGTGGCTTTAATCGTATATGTACTTGAAGTAAAGCATAAATGAGAAAGTAATTTTGTCTGTAGACAACTGTAGATATAAAAATACTTTTTAAGGTTTCAAATAGGCTACTTTTGATGATTTAATGAAACTAACTTCTAAACTAGTTGTCTGATTTGCAAAACTAATACAAATAAATACAATATATCTATTATTATTTCCAATGAACAGTTTTTTGAAGAAAAAGTTTGTTTATGATTGCATAATTCACTTCACCAGATACCTTCGATGGGGCCACGAAGTTAGAGATTTTATTGCGATTATTGAGATTTTAACTATAAAAGTTTAAATTTGCTCTTTCAAAACAAGGAAATACTGTAAAATACATTAAAAAGAATGAAGAATCATTTTTATTAGATAGTCAATTATAAATGTTATAGATAAAAAAATGTATAAACGAAATAACAAAATCATTAGTTTACTTAAAAGAGGTTAAACGGCTCTCACTTAAAAAGCCTCAAGAAGAGCGAGAGGGATTTTCTTTTATTTCAGAAGAAACTTTTCTGCAAATATTCATATTTTTTTTCTACTTAAATCTTTATGAATTTAAAACAGTCTGTGAATATTTTATTGCACAAATTAAAATTTATTATTTCTTTGGACACGGACGCAAGGTGCATTTATAATTTACAAGGGAAACTAACTACGGAAGATATAAACGGAATGTAGATTTATGTATTTTTTAAAAATCTCAGGAAAACTTCACTTCTTGGTCTTATCTTAGCGAATGGAATAAAAGATGAAGATAAAATCATCTCATTAATAAAAATAATTGAAGATTGAAAATGTGACGCTTTTAATATGATATATTAAAGTCTTATGATATTATTAGGTTATGCTAGTAATATACTCTAGGAATGTGCCAATCCGCAGTAAATTATGATTATGTATACATTATTGTGATTGGAATTACTCGCATTTGGTTATTTTCACCTTTTTGTATTTTTTTTAGCTTTTCCTTAATGATTTAGTAGGATAAAGTCTTGGGGTGAGAAATAGGTTCATGTATGTCTTAAGCCTTAAATGACGCGTACGCATCTCCATACAAAATCGATATTTTCTATATGGACGAAAGCTCAATTCAGATGAATAAATATAGTTGCTCCCTTACTTATCTAAACACATGTAGCATACATGCTGTTATTTCGCAGTAATCTGTAACGGGGTGGTGACCGTCACCAAATTAATGACTGCGGAACGCAGTATGCCCAGTTGTCACTAGTAAATGGTGCATTGTATTTAATAATTTATATTGCATTTATGACAGTCTCTCTTCAATTTGCTTATTATAACAATTGCGTGAAGAAAAAGTTCGCAGACGAGAACTGGAAGATGAATTTAATTGTAATGAGAGTCATTTAGCCACTCCACAATTTTTAGCTTTATTGTATCTTTCACTAATGTCTCTTCACTTTTTAACCATTTGTTATACTGTCTTCTCCCCATTGTCACCTTCTATTTTTCTGTCAACTGTTATTTCTGAAGCTTTAGTTCAATTCAAGGAAAAGTATTCGAAATAAAAAGTTATTTGTTTTTAAAAACCACTCAATGAGTACTTGTTATAATGTACGAGTATTTCTAATGGCGGAGGTAGTTTGCCGTGTGCTGAGTGCTTCACAATTTCAAACTAATTTAATTTTAAAATTAAAATCAATCGAAATATTTATATTTCTATTTAATATAAACTTTATTTCTTCTACCTTTTGATTTTTACAAATTTAAGTTATTAAGATCATACACAAATAAATTAGACTTATTACATTATAATGTACTTATACAAATATAATTCTGTATCAAACTATGTTACTTAAAAAAACTGCGTAAAGAGACAAATTCTGAGGTAAATTGGTACTGTTTTTAACTAATTGTGTTCAATATGTAGAAGTAAAATATTGTTATTTCAAAGGACCAAACCAAATATATCAACGTAGGCAATATTGAGAAAGTACATTACACAAAACACTTTGACAGAAGATTCATTCGCAAAGCTCAGCATTTCGAGAGACTCTTGGCTCTCTAATTATCTAATTATAATGCCAACATAATTAATATAAATAAAATATTCACTCGAACTTTGAAAAGATTTGGGTTATATGAGCTCGGTAATACAGACGCCGGCAGGGAGTTCCAAACCTTGGCAGTGCGCATGCGCATTCTAAAGGATGTTTTAAAGCGCTTGATCCGAAAAAGAGGGATTTCGACGAGATGAGCCATCCCAAAGGTAAGAGCAATACTCCATGCAAGATCGGACTATTGGTTGAAAGCCACAAGACAAAGAAATTGAGTTAATATTTCGTAGGAGTCGTCTATTTTTGGTCAGTGATTGGTTGCTCAACATTACGAGTGTAGTACTTAACTAAGTTAAAGTTACAATGGTCGGATAAAGCGCAGTGTTTTCGCTGCGGTATCGTCGCATCTCCGCTTTTATCTAATTCAATTAAGAAGCATCCGCGGAACAAGTGTGTGCTCATAAAGTTAACTTAATTTTTAAGTGAAACTAGAAAGCGTGTGTTCTGCTACGTAACACCAGCATAACATAAATAATGTTTGTGTGTGGAAACTACATGTGGCTTTAATCGTATATGTACTTGAAGTAAAGCATAAATGAGAAAGTAATTTTGTCTGTAGACAACTGTAGATATAAAAATACTTTTTAAGGTTTCAAATAGGCTACTTTTGATGATTTAATGAAACTAACTTCTAAACTAGTTGTCTGATTTGCAAAACTAATACAAATAAATACAATATATCTATTATTATTTCCAATGAACAGTTTTTTGAAGAAAAAGTTTGTTTATGATTGCATAATTCACTTCACCAGATACCTTCGATGGGGCCACGAAGTTAGAGATTTTATTGCGATTATTGAGATTTTAACTATAAAAGTTTAAATTTGCTCTTTCAAAACAAGGAAATACTGTAAAATACATTAAAAAGAATGAAGAATCATTTTTATTAGATAGTCAATTATAAATGTTATAGATAAAAAAATGTATAAACGAAATAACAAAATCATTAGTTTACTTAAAAGAGGTTAAACGGCTCTCACTTAAAAAGCCTCAAGAAGAGCGAGAGGGATTTTCTTTTATTTCAGAAGAAACTTTTCTGCAAATATTCATATTTTTTTTCTACTTAAATCTTTATGAATTTAAAACAGTCTGTGAATATTTTATTGCACAAATTAAAATTTATTATTTCTTTGGACACGGACGCAAGGTGCATTTATAATTTACAAGGGAAACTAACTACGGAAGATATAAACGGAATGTAGATTTATGTATTTTTTAAAAATCTCAGGAAAACTTCACTTCTTGGTCTTATCTTAGCGAATGGAATAAAAGATGAAGATAAAATCATCTCATTAATAAAAATAATTGAAGATTGAAAATGTGACGCTTTTAATATGATATATTAAAGTCTTATGATATTATTAGGTTATGCTAGTAATATACTCTAGGAATGTGCCAATCCGCAGTAAATTATGATTATGTATACATTATTGTGATTGGAATTACTCGCATTTGGTTATTTTCACCTTTTTGTATTTTTTTTAGCTTTTCCTTAATGATTTAGTAGGATAAAGTCTTGGGGTGAGAAATAGGTTCATGTATGTCTTAAGCCTTAAATGACGCGTACGCATCTCCATACAAAATCGATATTTTCTATATGGACGAAAGCTCAATTCAGATGAATAAATATAGTTGCTCCCTTACTTATCTAAACACATGTAGCATACATGCTGTTATTTCGCAGTAATCTGTAACGGGGTGGTGACCGTCACCAAATTAATGACTGCGGAACGCAGTATGCCCAGTTGTCACTAGTAAATGGTGCATTGTATTTAATAATTTATATTGCATTTATGACAGTCTCTCTTCAATTTGCTTATTATAACAATTGCGTGAAGAAAAAGTTCGCAGACGAGAACTGGAAGATGAATTTAATTGTAATGAGAGTCATTTAGCCACTCCACAATTTTTAGCTTTATTGTATCTTTCACTAATGTCTCTTCACTTTTTAACCATTTGTTATACTGTCTTCTCCCCATTGTCACCTTCTATTTTTCTGTCAACTGTTATTTCTGAAGCTTTAGTTCAATTCAAGGAAAAGTATTCGAAATAAAAAGTTATTTGTTTTTAAAAACCACTCAATGAGTACTTGTTATAATGTACGAGTATTTCTAATGGCGGAGGTAGTTTGCCGTGTGCTGAGTGCTTCACAATTTCAAACTAATTTAATTTTAAAATTAAAATCAATCGAAATATTTATATTTCTATTTAATATAAACTTTATTTCTTCTACCTTTTGATTTTTACAAATTTAAGTTATTAAGATCATACACAAATAAATTAGACTTGTTACATTACAATGTTCTTATACAAATATAATTCTGTATCAAACTATGTCACTATAAAAAAAACTGCGTAAGGAGACAAATTCTGAGGTAAATTGGTACTGTTTTTAACTAATTGTGTTCAATATGTAGAAGTAAAATATTGTTATTTCAAAGGAGCAAAACAAATATATCAACGTAGGCAATATTGAGAAAGTACATTACACAAAACACTTTGACAGAAGATTCATTCGCAAAGCTCAGCATTTCGAGAGACTCTTGGCTCTCTAATTATAAATTTGAGAGTGTTGTCGACTGTGGTATCGAGACTTGTATCGACTTGGTTTAATTTGGGAGCTGTATATTATTCATGTTACCACAGGTCGGCTCCGACAGTTGTCCCACACAAGTGACCCCGTCATTGGACTTGGATATTCATTGCTTGTTTACCCGTTTTGTCTAAGGTCAACCAGAGTGCTGGTTGCAGGATGGGAACGATACGTTTGAATTTAGAATTTCTTAAATTGTTGAATACGTGTTATAAAGAAAAAGATTGGGCAAAGCAGACATTTGTCATCTCAGTGAATTAAGGAGCAAATGTATGTCGAGCCATTTTCCCGATTTAATAATGTCAGTGCTGTAGAAATAGTTGTATGCAAAGGTGCTGAAGTGAAAGTTGCAAGGGGTTCGTCCAATGGACTGGCTTTTTTCATAAAAAAATTGTGTGATCTTTTATGAGAACTACATTTCTTAAAAGATATCCACATGAAAAAACTGTGTTGAGGATCGAATCTGAATTTTTTAGGTAAAAGTTAAGAGTTAAAGGGACTTTAAGTAACAGTTTAATTAAGTATCTGGTTAATAAGTTGTTTCCTTCGATTTTCAGGTTAGTTTCAGATTAAGTCATAACTTTCACAAGCTTCTATATAAAGAAATATGAGGTGGGTACCGAAGAATAGAGTCGATAAGTTCTCCCGAACATCCCTGGCCCTTGTCGCGTCGGTATTGAGTATCAACTGGGTCTGCAATTGTCTCGATTGGCATTATTAGTGCGCCCCAGTAAACATTATTGTCAATTGTGCTTGTGAATTTTCCATGCAAGCCTCGCCCTATTCATTAGGTAACATTTATACCTATTTAGGTAAAGTAATAAAGTATCAAGTACTGCATATTAAATCCAATCAAAAGTTTAACCTAATTAGTTTCTTTTAATTTTTTTGAACGTGAAATTAAAAACAATTAAAATCATCACATTAAATGTAAAGGTAGATAATGTAGGCGCTTGTCCTTCATACGTTGAACACGAGCAATTTAGAATGGTGCTGTCACAGTTTATTTATATTAATGGGATTTAGGATTTATGCACAATCAGTGGGTATTAAACATTTTCCTTGATAATCCTCAACGGGGAGCCAACGAAGAAAGGTTAGGAACCATTAAACCTGATCGCTTTTGTTCCTCCCGAGGGATTAATAAATCATAACAGGATCAAATCCCCCCGTTACCCTCGCGTCTCGGCCCTCTCTCCCTCTCTCCCTCTGGCGACCGAATTTTTTTGTGCCAAGCTCAAGTTAATTTATATTGGAGTAAAATTTTTAATAATGTTTATTTAGGTGTTGGCCGATGGAAGCGTTTTAAAGGTACACGTACCTAATGTATTTTCACTAGATTGATCGTTCGAAAGAGTTTCAAAAATAAAATTTGTGCCAAATTGATAATTACCTAAACGCACACAAACGATAACGTTTATTTATAATTTAATTTCAAAGTAGCAATTGTTTATCTTAATTTTAGTGTGATAACTGAAAAGTGTTGAAATTTATCTTGTCTTGTCGGTAAGAGTAACGACAAGACATAGTTTCAATGGCATAATGGAAAATCTTAATTGTTCAGAAGGTATGTAGCTAGTTTAATTTTTCTACAATTTTTCTAATAATTAAAATAAAAACATATATATGTGTGTTTGGTGTGTGTGCGAGAGTGTGTTAATGTCTTACCAAAATTGTATTTTATAACGAGTAGTGGCATTTTAAGATTCGTTACAAAATATCACGATATTTGAGTCTCTTCCTGTACTTTTACCCCAGTCCCCTTACAAATAACTCGTTGCGTGGTCAATAAAACAGTGACTGGTTAAAGAGTGTTCCGGCGGCCATTTTATCACTTTTATTGCACTAAATCGTTACGTTTCGGTCGAATTAGTTTCGAGGCCGTAAAACGTTATGATCTATTAAATACTTTACTACATTAATCAAATACGGCTTACTTACCCTTGTTATTGCAGATAAGAGTGTAAAAGCGTCGAGAAGCAATTATACAGCGAAAACGATATTTAAACCAACATAAATCTATTTTAAAATGGCGCAATCTTAATAAATTAATCATTAACATAATATAATATGCACTTCCCACACTGAGAAAGGTAGCATAAGCAGCATAGCATAAAAAGTCGCTTTCCGCCGTCTGTTCTTCTGTATGTATGTACGCTTAAATAACGCAACGGGTTTTAATGCGGTTTTCTCTTATGGAAAGAGCGTTAAGGCTTGCAGAAAAAATCTGTGCGAAGCTTATTAATTTATTTATTTGACATTGTCATCCTAGATTGCTAAAAAAGATTCAGATATATGAAATTATATGAAAACCCACTACAAAACGTAGAAATACAAAACTGTGAGACTACATATAAACCTTGATAAAGTTATTTTAATTTGAATTTCTATTTTTCTTGAACTGGCGGCATCGTGAACTTTTTTAATAATAGCTGTTATTGCATTTAAAAAAAGCTCGATTTAAATTGAATTCTGTATGCAGTTAAAAGAGAAAATAAAGCTTATAAAAATGTTTGTTTTAGTACAGAAAATGGATAATGACGACGAAATAAGCATAATCTAACCGCTAGGTAAAGCCAGCGGGAATTTTTTTTATTTTTATATAAAAAATACAAATTGCTCTAGATCGCTATAATCATAATCACGGGAACCAGCCCGAAAGTGTCCAATATTCCTATATTAATATAACCTTCGAAGACAAGTTTTCCCGTTGATTCTATTCATAGAAGTTTGAAATGAAATTCTTACCGAGAGCATTCAGCAAAGTAGGTATGAGTAAGTCTTGCGACCTTTCCGCTTGTACATCGCAGGTTACTAGGTCAGTAGGGTTTCACATGTCTTTTAAGAATACTAGTATTCTTAGATTACATCTTATTTGCATTCACAAAACACAAATATTAAAAAATATATTAAAAACACACTTTTTAAATACTTAAGTCAAAATTATAATAACTAATTATTTTTAGTAATAAAAAAGGAATTTAATTGATCTACTAGCAAGTGGCGTAGGTAGCCATTATAGATACAAGTAAATAAATATTTTATTCTTTGTTGTTATGTAATTAAAAAAATCATTCGTTAACAATTACGATTTTTTTTCTACGCCTAAGTATCTGTATAAATAAACTACTTCAAGATAACTTTCAAGGGGTGAATTTTTCTCGCATTTGAACTATATTTTTTTTGTTGTTATTGTGTCAGTGAATTCAACTATGAGATCATTATTCAGAGCACGCGGAGATTCAGCAAAGTTAAAACACGCCACTTTCCACAGTAATCGAGAAACGCCCGCAAACGTAAATGCAAATAATATGACTTCTGCACTTACACCAGTAACTCTGCGGCCTCCACTGTCACTATTACAATGGGCTTAAGGTTCACTTTAGGATTACCAGCGCCCGCCTTTGAGTTGTTACCTTTTATGGCTACTCAAGTTTACATATGTCTCGTCGAGAATTGGCGTCGTAAAAGCGTGGAACGCACGGCGTCCTATAAAATCTCAAGATCGTGTTGAATGTCAAAGAACGTCTTGTTTCAGGCCTTATAACATCTGATTCTGACTTTATTGCGAATTCTACTCTTATAGAACCATTGGGAGAGTAATCAGGGAATGGAACATCACAGGAATGACCTTTGCTGTAATGTGATTACACGTATGCACTGAAGACACATTCATTCTCGCCATCTGTCTTTAGCTAAAAGCCTTTTCGCCGGCGAAAGCCTTCTTCGCCGAATGTTTCCCAGGAGGGACAAGTCACTGACGGAATGCGATATACATTTCGATACAAACAATTATGCATAATGGATAAATAAATAATCTATACAACGTATGCACACGTGAAATGTTAGCTCGTAATTGTATAGCATCGTATATATATATATAATATAATACTGAAAATTAGATATTTGTAAGACATAAATAATTTAATTGTTTTTAATAATTTAAGGATATTTATAAATAAATAATAATAAAAACATGTCAGTCGTTGACTGCACGTTAGAAGTGAAAACTAAGCTTCACAAAAAACATTACATTACATTACATGACAGTGTCGCGAGTCACTGTCATGTAATTTAAGATCTCAAAAAATGCCCAACGCGCCTAAAGAAGTTTTCACATTAATTCACATTAATTTTTTGTGTCATTTTAATTCTAAAATCTTTTTTTGATCTCGGTAAAATGAGGCGGAAGAAAGTTTCATAGTATATTGAATCTATGAAGATTTATGAAGACGAAAGTTTTGGTTTTATTTCTTTGGTTGTATTTTTTGTACCTTAGAAACTAAAGTTGACATTTAGAAACAAAAATCAAAGGCAATAAACTGTTTTTCCCTATTTTTACTTTTATTTCTAAGATTAATGTAGGAGTATAATTAACGAAGAAATTTGCTGCATTGTAACATTTAGCGAATGCTAAGACGCAGAAAACGTAATACAAACTTTATACGTACCTATATTTTCATGTTACGAAATTCAAAATTTAAATTTATGACACCTGTTTCTCGAAACTCTTTTTCTTTTTCTTATAGTGGAAAATCCGTACAGTTTATTTCGCATTGTTTAGTTTACGAATATGAATTCTGGCGCGGCGGTAAAATAATTTATATTAACAGCGTGATTGTGATTATTTGATTCAAGAAATTCAGAGATGAACATTATGGCTTTTCTAAGAGTGACATAACATTTATTAGAAAAGCCACCACACAAGTGATTAATAATTAAATAGTTTTTGTATTTACAATATTAAATCTGGTGTAATACTAATTAATACTGGCTTAATTTTAAACACTTGTAATATATACTTGTCACCCTTGTACATAAAGATAGATAAACTTTGTACTGACAGTGCGCGAGTTCAATGCAGAGCTCAGGAATGCGATAGTGCTGTGACCGAATTAGAATTAATGATGACAATATGTCGATAAATTTCAACATTGTTTTAAGTTTAACATTTTAAGTTTAGAAATAAAACAATGTAAAAGGTCTTCGATGCCTCACGTTGCGCGCCACTTGTAAAAGACCCTACATGGCCCCTTTTTTTTTGGCATTCATTTTTCGCCATTTCCCGTGCTTGGCGATGAATAAAAACTCGTTTTGTTGTAACAGAACTTGATTGACTCGGATCAGACATTATTAAAAACAAAAATAACATGCGGCTGCAACTTGAATATTAACGCGATAACACAGTAAGCGTATGATAGTTGTCGAGTACAGCACGCACATCACTACAGTGCAGGCGTGCGAGGCGTGGCGGGGGGAGATGCTCCCGCCCTTCACCTCAGGCCCCGACTGCATTCAACTCGCGCGCTATCAATAATTGTAGTTTGAGAGCTCATGTATCCGCTGAGTGGTTATTTTTATTCATTTTAATTATTTCTGCGGTAGATGTCGTCGCTTATATAATCATGAGCAATACCATGTGGTCTCAAACGCCTTGCCTTGCCTTGTCTCCTGTAAATGTAGCGACAACATGTCAAGCCTACACAATAACAAAGTTCATACATTCGTGTGAAACGCTGCCGCTTTTGAAACGCGTGTCTTAATGATAAATGCACGTGAACAGATACTGACTCGTACTGAAGGACTATTTCGGTCTGTGTCCGCCTTGAACAAACAAATTCCGCTATACAAAACTAACGCAAGCCAGATTACATTATGCATTTTCTTTGACATATTTAAAGAGGTCATCTCCGTAGAGCCGTCATGTGGAAATATTTCGGGAAAATGAAGCTCATTCGCGTTCAGTCAGAGAGAATTTTTTACAATCTTGTGAAGTGTGCTTCGGAACAGTGTAACAAAAACAAGCAGCACTCGTTTACGCGTTCTCGACTCGGCTCTGCACCTTCGCTTTCTTCATCTTTTAATATTATGGAATCACAAATAACTGTAACGCTCACTCGAGCGAGTTATCAAGACAGTTTTCTGACGATTTGTCAGAACAACATTTTGTAGCCGAGTTACACATGTCTTCGTATCTTAGATCTATCCAAATCTATGTACGTAAGAAATCAAAAACTAAATGTTTTTGATTCTATTGTATTTTGGTGTATCAGATAGGGATGCAATTTTGTTTGTAATATCGTCTCATTTGCTGCTTAAAATTTTCCTATCTACCTGATCGCTTGGATCAGTAACCTGCCTGTTATTGCACGGATTTTCTCATAATGTAGCCGTCTACTATAAAATGGAGCTACGATAAAATCAGCATAAAACGCTTGCCGTATTTTGTTTAATAAATAGACACCATCTCCTCTAATAGCCTATTTGTCAGTTCACTAAACATAATGCAATACTTTTGTAAGTGTGTTTCAAGCACATACCTCTTCTCGTCGTTCCAGTCTTTGAATTTTACAAAGTTTATATACTATATGATATAAAGCTCAAACAGCGTTGCAATATTAAACCTCTCGCCGCATACTGTTGTTGACAAAAAGTGAATTACTTAGCATAGCAGACTTCAGCGCTATTTTAACGAAAAGCTACCTTATATCTACAATAATAAGGATTAGGGGTGCTTTCAAGCAGATTGCGGACGACAGAACCTTGAAGCTCAGAGATCCAAGTGACTCATTAAGGTTAGTGGCATCTGAATAATGAGAACGTAAAACTGTCCACTCTTGGCCATTGAAACTTTAACTATTCAGTATTTTTACTTCTCTTGAAATAATTTGCGACTCGCTAAAAGGTTAATGGGATTACTGCCTTAAAACAGCTTCCTACAGCTGTAACAAGTATTACGTTTTGTAACGAATTATTGTAAGTTTAGCCGACATGTTGGCCATTTTCTAGATTTTTTTTATTGTAAGGTTTGTAATAAAAAAAATATATAAAATGACAATCAAATTAACTTAGATTGGAAGTGTTTCACGACACGAAAACGTTCCCCTGAGAGGTGAGCATTGGATATATTGTTATTACAAAAATCGGAGTAATAATAATGCAGTTTATTCTTATATAACTTTGTAAATTTAATGCAAGTTCATAAACTTTCCTCCGAAAATGTTGCTGCATTTGAACCGTAAGTACAACAACAATTTTCTTGGCCAACACCATAAATTAGATTCAATCTCGACCCAATAAACAACGTGGAGTTTTTTATAATGTCTTGTTCTTTTAGCTTAAAAGTAATTTAATGTTCCGCTTCCTTTAAATTAGATTTCACTAGAAATTTAAGGCGAAGCACTTGTTATTTAAGAACAGGAGTTCATTTAAAACACGAGATAGCACGACTAGCATTTTTTTGTGTTACCTTTGGAGGAATAACCAGACTCGACTTATAGTAGGTGTATTAAGAGACAAGCTCTATTAAGAAAATACTTACATCTTGCATAAGGAGATCTACTCAGTCATTTGATTATTCGCTTCATTGTCACAAACGCCTTTCGCCACCAACAAAACACTTTGTCGAAAGTTTTCTCATTAAATTAAAGCGCAGAAAGGAATCTCATTCGACTCAAGGAACGCACTAGACTAGAGTGCTCTTGAGGAAAATAAGAGGATCGCGTCTACTAACTATTATAACAGCGGTATCTCATTTGTGGACATTTGTTAGTCTCGCGGCTGCGAAAGGGACTTTGCACAATTCAAATATTTTTACTGTAGCTTATTCACAACTTTATGAAAATCTTACATATGTGCATTAACATACAAATACCTATCTTTAGCGAGAATGAGAGTAATAAACACAGCGAATAATAAATATTGCTTTTAAATACAAGAAATTTGCACAAAACTGTATAAAATTTTCTCCATTCTTCTGTGGCTAACGTACATGCCTTTTTTAAAATTCAGATACAGAAATAGTGTTTCTAAGCACACAGTACAGTAACAGCCAGTACACAGTAAAAATAGTACTGCTAATGTTGATATTTTTTGACACTTTTTACACATTGGTCTTTAAGTGGTACTTAAATTAACTTAAAGTTTAGCCTGTATATATGAGATACACCTTTTCCATTGTATCCTTAATGACTTGTCTTATTTATAGCACTATACCACCATTACCGTTAAGTTAAATATATATATTGTATCTACGTAAACGAACTATTAAAAAGGGTTGCATTAGCTTAGGAAACTATAAGCTAGGCTAATATACTTTTAAAGCAAAGTTCTCAAGATGTTTATAATGTCGTAGAATTTCATATCCCTTCTGAAACAAATTAAAAGTGGATCGGTCGAAGCTACTATCCTTTCAACATTAAGTCCGGTAGCAGCTGGTTCTTCGTCGCTACAACAAACTCAACTAGGGGTCCCTGCATCTCCCCACTTTCCCCTACTTTTCGATTACTTAAGTACTCGACGTTTTTCCGAAGATGACTGCAAATGGAAAAGAAACTGTTTACTCATCTTAATTATTGCCGTGTTTACTTTTTGAATTTTCTCGAGAAAATAATAATACCTAAAGGTATAAGCTATATGTTATACAAAGACAAAACTTATACATTATAAATAATATTATATACAAGGATAAGGGTCAAAGTCTTGAGTCAATGTTTTTATTCCACAGAATACTATAGAATAAGTGGGTTTGTATGAAAAGAAATACATATACTTGGTTCAACTTACTTCACTGCATTGATGGTTGTTTGTTCGAGTACATATATTACGCTGTCGGCTTAATATTTCTTCTGTCTCAAACAGAGCACATATTTATTTTTAAAATTTTTAAATTTTAAATTTTTAAATATAAAACATACGTATCTTACGTAATTTACACCTACTACACCTAACTAGTAGAACTTTACATATCTTCCAAAGTCAGGTCAAGAGTGAGATAAAAGATATTATAATAAAACATACGATAGAATATCAAAATTTGTACACCTTGAAAAATGAATACAATATGCAGCAATGAAATACTAAAGTGAATATGAAATAATAACAAGAAGAAATGGTTGGATTTACGAGAGGTTTTGTTACACGTTTTATTGCAACTGGATTGTCTATAAAAATTTATATGAACCCAATAAAATATGGTTAAGGCTTCTTCGCACACACTGTAAAACCATTTCGTTCTTCATTTAAATAAGGTGAACTCTCACAGGGTTTAATTTTCTCGTTGTAATATAACATGGCAGTTTCAGGTAAATTTCTTATTTTCATACTTTATAAAACATAAGCTAAGTCTAAAATGTCTAACGTGACTTCCATTGAAGTCTAACAACATAAAAGCTTGTACGAATTTTGTATAATTAATATTCCTACAACAAAGAATTAATAATATAGCGCTTCGAATGTATTATAATAGAGTAGTTCTTTTTTGATATATTACATCTTAGGCTAGATATATTACATCTTATCCAAGTACAATACGTCCTATATACTCTAACCAAGTATATTTTAGTTTTCAAATACAATTATTTTACAATATCTAATATATAAAATTCTCGTGTCGCTGTGTTTGTAGCCAAACTCCTCCGAAACGGCTGGACCGATTTTGATGAGATTTTGTGTGCTTATCGGGTAGGTCTGAGAATCGGCCAACATCTATTTTCCATACCCCTAAATGTTAAGGGTGGTCCACACCAATTTTTTTTTTTTTTGGTAAAACAACGTTTACCGGGTCAGCTAGTAATGAAATATAATGAATTACGTCCTAGACTTAAAAATACATCCTAGGCTAGTATAATACGTCCAATACTTTTTTGGACTACGGACTAGGAGAGGACAAGGGTCAGATATCGAAAACACAAATGGTAATCAGAGTTACCGATGACGAAACGGAGACAAAAACGAGGGTTAAAATAATAACGTACGTCGACGATAATAAAGTACACGAGGCTTTAATGAACTCCATCGTCCGGACTATATCAATTTTAATCTGTGTTCCAGAGCAGCTGTTAATTACCCGTGGTCAAATGGGATTCGGTTTTATGCTTTTAAGAGACCATCAACGCGCCGTTGATCACCATCAACCTTTTCTATTATTCACCGTATTGTCTTATCCCAAAAACAGATTATAGAGAATTCAATCAGTCAGATTATACATATTTTTACTGCACTCTAATAACATGTGAACATTTTAATTTTAACTGCGGATCAAACTAGAAGTAAGGTACTTACGCTTATATTTATTTTACATTTTTGTTATTTTTTTATTTAATTGTAAAGCAAAAGTACATTAAGACACTTAAACAAAATAAAATAATAAAAAAGTATTTACATTTGCGTGCCAGTTATAGGTGTTTACGACGAAGACGAAGTCGAGGGCACCAACTATTATAGTTATAAATAAAAATAGTACCCACATATAACATATAATCAAAGCATGACTCAAGATAATGTAAATTCGACATGACTGTTATAAAATAAAATTATTAATTCAGCTATTGTGGTGTTAATATATATATACATATAAAACCATATTAACAGACAGCTTTTCTTAAAACTATTCAGATTTGGTCTCTTATTTGTTGTCACCCTTACACCCTCCCTCAGCTTTATAACTACATTATTAGTTTTACACCAAGGAACTAAGATCCTTTTCTTGCCTCAGTTCTAAGCTTTTAGACAGTTACAAATATCTTCAACATGCTACGAGTAAATGAAATAATAATAAAAAAACTAACATCACAATGGCTTACGAAATTCCGTCCTCGTATGAATAACGCTTGAAAAAGTTAATTTATACATTTAAAAATCGGCAGTTGAAAATAGAAATGGAAGTTGAAAACGGTGATGTTATCGTTGTCAATATTGAATGCAAAGCAAATGCTGGAGCGAGCGCCACAGGCCAAACAAACAGACACGTCTACTGTTCCTTGTTTATTACGGGAGAACAATATTTTTATTTTATTTTTATTTTATTTTATTTTATTTTATTTAATAGAAACACCAACAGCACATCAAAATTAGCTAAGTCACATACACTTATAAGATATAAAAACACGTTTACATTTGTGTACCAATTACAGGTATCTACAGCTACATGTTACATGTTGCCATGTTAAAAATTTAGAAAAGAGAAAAAAAAATCAATAATAAATACATATATCTACTTGAAACAAAACATCGTGACAATGAAAGCAATTAATCAATATTTTTAAACCTTGAGAGTATCCTTTTAAAACAATTCAAGCTGTCATGAAAAATATCAACCTCTAAGTCAGTCTGAAGAGAATGGAAATTGGAAATCATATTGGAATTGGAAATCATCACATTGACCGGGGAGAACTTGCCCAAGTTTGTGCGTATTATGTCACAGGAAAATACCCTCGTAATATATCTGGGTATAGCACGAGGCACCACCACAGATAGGAGATTCAAGATATCTACTTGTTCTACTTGTTCGTCCAATCTGCAAGAAAGCCACCTTGCTGACAGTTTTAAATTCATTTCTAAAAGGCGATTCGTGTGAGTAAGATGATAAATAGGGTTAGTTTCTGGTTTTATTCCTTAGTACAAAATTGAGCAAAAATTCAGGATAGGGAAATGGGTTCTAACATCCCTTACTCGTTGAAACACAACAGCATAAATACTGTCATTGTATCTTCTGTAAGGGGGGTGGTTACTACCGCCAGACAGGCTGCCCAAATGGCTGCCATTACTTTCCAAATTCAGATCCGAGCCAATTTTGAAAAGTTTCTTTCCAAACTTGACCCCGCCACGAATTCAACCTGGTACCCCTGAGACAGAGCATTAAGACAAATAAACTTCACCACTCATCCATCGAGTCGTCTAATGTATAGGAATAATTACAGTGAGTACTATAGGATCCATATCCCAATCGTAAAATATGCTGCCTTGACATTTCTGTGTACATGCTAGTTGATTCTTCAACAATATACTAAGTTTACTTTTTGAGTTATTCTAGTTTATACTATGCTCATTATTATAGCTCATGCAGCCTGTATCACATGGGCTTAGAAACTTAACGATTTACCGTCACATCAATGTTCAGTGGCAATTAACAAAATATAGTGCAAATTCCCACACTCTAATATTATTATAGAATCCCTTAAACCCGTAAAAAGCGAGGACTTTTTATTTTGGCCAATATTAGTCCCAAAATGTTCAGGACGAAAACGTCATCCGAATGAAAAATGGTCCCCGCCAAGCGAGGGATTGTCGTTATAAATAATTTTCGCGGCTACCCCCTGACCTCAGCGCGGGCTTCTGTCGCAAATCTCTCGTTATCGTAAACAAACTGAGACAGATAGATGAGTAAAAGACTAGCAAATTGGTAAATCAGTGACATTGTCATTTAGATATATTATTTGCGCCCTGACGCTCTTCTGATTAGTTAAATAACATTCAGGAATGGTGTTTTCCTGTGATTCAATTAATTTACAACTATCTAAAACAGTTAGATATGTACCGAAATCTTAAATATTGTGATGTGTACTACTAATTGATTAATTGCGTAGTCTTACGGAAACCCTGCTGCACTCAAACTAAAGTTTGGATTCCGTCGGATTGAGAATGTTCAATCCCTCAAACACCTCGGTATACAAATTATCTTAAGGGATTGCATTCTTTGTAACGTTTGAAACCCAATTAAATCTTGACCCGAATACCTTTCTGTATTCGAGATGAGAAGCCCACTCGACAAATTCCTGAAACCAAGCTCCAACTGTTTTAGCCATATCTATAATTTAAAACAACGATCTATTACAAGACTAATTCCATTATCTTTAAATTATTTATAATATATATTTTTTGTAAAATAAAACGTAGGATAATTAAAAATATATTTGTGGGAGGTTAAGAGCCGCATAAAAGCACGACGTGACGAAGCGAAAGGGGAAGCTTAAGGCTCACACCCCAAAAAACAAGTGGAACGGACAGAAGAAAGCATCAATTTCCAACATCGAAACATGGTTTTAACTCGAGAGCTAATGTTTAATTAAAACTTTGTTCTCTCATAATAAAAGCTGCCAGTATCAACCTTCAATCTGTCAAACAGGCAACTTCTTACAAGGCCAGAGTTTTGGCGATCAGTTAGCGTCACTTCCAGTTACGCAAGAAATAATTTAATGAATCTCCATCATAAATTTAAATTATATAAAATAAACAAATCAAAATGAAGAAAGTCTTACTTGCCATACAACGGTGGACTAAGAAATTATATATAACAAATAAAATGACGGTTAAAAAATATGACTTGAGATAATAAATTCACATCAGACTGAAAAAAAGATAGAAAAGTAAAGACGGCACTAGAAAAACGGTCTTTCGCATGTGGATTTATAAACAATTAAAAAAACACATTAATCTGATTTATGAAGTGATGAAAACCACAACTAGAACAAGTTGTAATTTTGCAAAATTCTAACTGCATTATTGCAATTGCATAACTGCGCTTATGTTTCGGTACAACTCTCGCTAACCGCATTCACTTGTTAGATGAACATAAACAATAAACGACTATGCGGTGTGTAGACACCGAATATTTGGGGAAAAAAATACTATTTTTTCAATATTGTTTTTGAACACAAGATAAAATAGTTCTTAGTCTTTGATGATGACTTGACGCTTGATTACAGCGTTCTACCTTACTTGTTATTGTTCTGTGCAGGAGTGTAGTTCTTCTAGAGCCATTAGTATCAAACACACATACCTGGAGTTAATATATTTTATATTATGTTAAAAAGAGCCATAGGAAGGAATATGGTAATTACTTGATGGTAAGATACTCTTACGGTCTACCTAAGCCTTCTGCTATATTATTGTCAGACGAAAACATCACTACCGATTTTGATATGTCAAGTCTTTTCTATCTACAGTGGTCTAGAGTGTTAGATTTCGCATATTATTATAGCTAACAGAACCTAAGATACAAAAAACAGGTTCCGTTGGCGGTTTCTCATTGAGAATGAGGAGTGGGACATTCTTTAGAATGTTACATATAGCTAGACATATTTAAGATTAAGTGTGTCCTTTTCATTCTTTTTGTAATAAACATCTAAAGTCACAAGCGACGAATACATACGAATTAAAATGCAGAAATGTTTTCAAATAAAAATTCCGAGTAATATTACATACAATAATGAACGGAATGTGAATACATCTGATTCCACATACTCGCTTTTCAACCTTTCATTTAAATACATTTCAATGGCGTCGTGCAATTTCAACTTGGGAACATTCAAAGCTGACGTCATTCCTCGATATAAAATCATCGCGTTATCGGTGTTGGCTTAAGGAAGGCGTCAAACGACTTTGATCATATTATTGTAAAAGGATGTTTGGAATATTATGTAATATTTACATAAACACCCTAAATGTCATGTAATTTTGACGATCCCCTTGGCTCTGGTCTGGATTTGGAAGGTAGCGGCAGTGTGGTGCTATTTTATGACATGGTATGCCTTTACAATTCCATAAATAGTACTGTACTTTGTTTAGGAAAACAAATTTTTATTTATTTATTATTTATACTAAACAATATACAAAGCAAAATAGTTGTCAAAAAGAAAAACTGAATTATGAAACTGTAAGTTTTGAAACACTAACTTTAAAAGTGAATCATGATCATGTGAGACCATCATTTTTTTAACTTGAATATTTTCCGAAACATATTATTTGCTAAATGTGAAATAACGTCTTAAATGTCGGAAGTTTTCCTCAGTCGGAGTAATATTGAATAAGAGAGCTGTAAAGTTTGTGCGGGTGCGTAATCTAAGAAGCCTCAAAGGGGATCAGAAATTACAAGTGTCATTTAAGAGATTACCTACAGTTGAAACGCATAATATCCACGAAAACGGTATGGAAACTTATCTACTATCTTTCCTACTTGTGTTAAGAGAAGTCAGTAGTCCACTACTGCGTCTACTGTAGCTTCAGTGTTCGGTGTTCGAGCAGAGGTCGTTGAGGCTGTATAGAAACATGTTAATATAGACGCCAAGACATTAGGGGATTAATTAAATGTGGATTCAAATAACACAGACATTAGACAGTGTGCAATGGGTTTGGGAGCTGAACGAGACACGCGATCAATTTACTTCAATTAAACTGCTCAATTATCTTTTTGCATAATGTAGGAGTTAAAAATTAAAGGTCATAAGCGGTAAATGTCGCACATACACACATTCACCCATAGTAATATTATAAATGTTATAACTGTCTGTCTGTCTGTTAGCTTTCATGCGAAGGCAGGAGCGCAAGTCAGGTCTATCAGCAATAAAGTATATTTAACCTTAACTAATACATATGAAAAAAAGTTTATAAAATTGAATAAATTCTTTTTATTTTTATTAATATTATATTGATGTAAAAATATTAAATGAAAAAACCATAGTGGGTATATTGGTGCTACAGTGGTGCTACGTCGTAGCAAGCATCTAGCGCTCTACGGTTACAGAGCTACGAAGTTTTAACGCTACGGATGATATCGAACTACTGAGAAAAATCTCTTTTTTGCCAATGATTAATGTATTATTTGGATACGCCTACGACAAAAGGTGGCTCCAACAGATAGAATTGGCGGTCAGGGTTCGCTTAGAAAAAGTTGTGTGTCAGCGCTCAGCCGGCGAAGCTGACATAGCGGACGAGACGGTGGGTGACCCATTTCGATCACACAATATTTTCTTTCAGCCTTTTATTGAGAAATTAAAATATTAGCTCCTCGAATCCTGACAAGGTCAACTATGAACCACTCAATATTATTATTATCAATTGTAAAGAGCAGCTCAATTGCCTTATCTTAAATACATAATTATTCTACAGGATACCAAAAAAATATTCGTATGGTTTCCACGAAGTTTTTTTTTAATATTTATAAAGAGCTAGATTGACGAATCCCGGCTTCATTCGGGTGCCATTGGGGGGGACTAGTATTCATAATGTGTACCCTAAGTCTTTTTGGAATAATGTACCTTTCAAATAGTGAATTTTTTACCCTACACATACAAAAAAAACATACAAAATCCACTCTCTCTTTTTATACATATAATATTTCAATTGCCGGCTCAAATTGAAATATAAATTATGTTAAACTAAAAGAAAATTATATGAGTATATTGTTACAAACAATATACTTATATAATTAATCTACACAAATAAAGTTTAAAGTTGTAATTGTGACAGTATTGTAATTGTGTCATATTTTACGAGTCGATTTAAACTGGGCGATTGCCATTTGCTAACAACAAATCGGCATGTCACCGTTTAAATTGAAAAAGCCTTATTAACATAATAAAATACAATTTTGCCTATTATACGTGTCACGCGACTGAACCACATTAGCCTGAAAGCGGTAAAGCAACTAGAAATTTATTTGAAAGTAATTCATACAATTTATTGATAACGCCATCCGTTTTCATAAAGAGAATGTTAAATTCCATTCTTAATGATTATACTGTGACATGGGTAAATAATAATCACGATTTGAAAGGGTGCCGCAATGCGACTCATATTGGCGACACCGAATCTATCATATTAATAACCATTTATCTCTTGTACTTATTTCCAAAACTATTCCACTCGCTAAAGCCTCTTTTTATTTATATTCAAAGAGGGTTTTTCTTTGATGTTAAAACATTTATTGCATCTATACAAAATTTTGCCAATCAGACCCAAATGAGTAACATTTTTATAACTTTTTACTCGTTAAGAACAATCGACAATAACAAGAAATATTACTGAATGTGAAGAGAACTATTTACAAAACATGTTTGCATTTTACAAATATTATGCATAATTTCAAATTTAGTCAATCTGTGAGGGTTGAATTAAACATTACATCGATTTACATGAAACCACTATGTGCAATAATTAATGAATATTTCATACGAGTCTTTCATTTACATCTGCACACACTCGTAATGTCAAACCGATTTTCTCTTTCTTAACTTACTTCATTGACTTTATTGGAAATATTTACAGAATGGCAATGAAATAAAATACACTATTTACTTCATATAATATGCAGCATTGAATAAATAGAGTGTGTATACATTAAATGTAACTAACATAATTTTGAATATTCTTGTTTCGTTTTGTTTTCATGCCAGAACAATAACAACTTCTACTAACTTTGCATCGTGTGTGGCATTTAATGTGTGGCTGTAAACGGCATGTTTCATAAATATTTATACTATATAATTGTTTTAAAATTTACAAGTTAATTACTACCAACTGTACGTACATACCAACTTATTTCTGAATATTTCTAAGCATAAGTACAGAGATATTCAGAAATTCTATTCTTATCACAAATTCCCTGAAACAATGCGAAGCAAAAGAGAGACGAAGAATGTGGTTATAATTTATTCATAATATTTGAATTCGAACAGCGTAGAATATCTGGCTTCATTCGACGATTTCTAAGTAACTTCACTTCTTAGAAATGTTTTATTTAAGTACATGTACTCATGTGTTTGCTGACTTTGTTAATTATTTGGTTAGTATACATTGTTTTAGAAACTCATTATTTGATACCCATTAAAAAACTAAATTTTCTTGCCCTGCCTTTTTGTCATCATAGCTTTTTTTTTATGTACACACTTGTATTATAAAAAGTACATTTCAAAAATCTTGCTGTACTCGTAGGTCATGGTACCCTAGAGAGCAGACCACCTCAAGCGCCAGTACATATGAGATATAATATGTGGGAAGTTGGAAAGTGATAAGATTTTCATTGGAATGGCAATACTCGCACGTCAGTTAAACTCACACAGTGTATCTCCTAATGGCTATAGAAGCCGATCGAATGAAATATATATCCAAGTTTATTTATAAAAAAATTGCCGCTCTAAGAAATTGGAATTCGTACTATTTAAATATTGGCAACAGTAGCCACACACAGCAGTTTACTGTTATATAGCACCATGGATGTTAACTATTGTACCGATTTATTTGTGTGAATTAGGGATTGTGTGAATTATTTCCCTATCCCCATATTCTTAATAGTACTAAGATCGGCAGCGCACAGTAGGAGAGCCGAGGTAAATTGACACAAAGGTATGTTGACACAACTTCAATATTTCGGCATCTATAGATATTAGAAGTTTGGTAAAAACGTGGTTCTAAACCCTTGCTTCATAGTTCCGACTTGTCAGTACACTTCGTGGTCCTCGGGCTAACTGTTGTGTTGCTACAGCCTCTATTGGGAAAATTGCACGAAAAGTATTTCATCATTTTTTCCATGTTATAGTACTTATTTTATGATGTGTATAGATTTATTTTAAAGTGTGTTTTAATATATTCAACTCATTTTTAAATTAAGTAACAACGTGTATTTTAAAATATCAATTAAAGTGTAACTAATAGTTGATTTCCAGGGAGAGGTAAGATGAAACACCTTGTTTCAACCCACCTCGTTTGTTTGAACTTTCCTCAGTTTCAATTTTATATTAAATTTAATTTGAATTTCTTTTTGTAGAATGACGAACAAATACAAGCGTAAGACGGATAGAGGCGAAGTAAGCATCGAAATATATGATTTGGCCACAGAAGAGGTCACTTTAAGAGGAAAAGTCTTCGGGATGCTGCAAAATCGTATCTTAATTTATTCTTTCCTATACCTCTTCATTCAGAAAAAAAAGAAGCAAAATGTTAACAGCAAAATGTAAAACGTTTTTAATATATTTATTGCGTTTATTTGTCCTTAAAAGCTTAACCTCTCTCTTTGTTTCAACTTACCTCGGTACTAGGAGAGTTGAAACAAACTTGACATTATGTAGAAAACCATATTTTTAAATAAATCTGACTGCTAATTACTTATTTATTTAGATTAATAATTATAGGGTGAAATTGGCTTTCTAGTGATATATTCTTCGCAAATCTAGCTCATTTAATGTGTAATTTTGTGTCAACTCTCCTAGGTCTCCCTTATACCTGAGGCATTGCATGTAGCAATAGGCGACGGCAGCCTTCCTGCAAAATTACCATAACATTATGCCGCGAATTAACATAACATGACTTGACAAAAGATTCAATAAATTCTACTCGTTCAAGACGACCGGGATGTCCTTTTTTATCACTTTTCTATATAAATGTTTGGTACACACGAAGAATGTGATTTCAAACAGAGAATATCCGTATTTATTTAGAGAACAAATCCTCCGATAAAGTTGTTTACACTTATTGGAGAACACGTTCGTCCTAACATAGTTTAGGATAGCGCTTAGACTTAACCCAGACACGATCTAAGGACGAATACTTTTAGACAAGAGATTTGTTGAGTGAAGCGTACCTGCTGCTTGTATACCGTTGGAATTATTTAGGACGCGTTCTACTGAGTTATTGAGTGGAAAGTTAGAGAGTGACGAGCGACGTGACACCTAATAATATATTTATTTCCATGACACGTGATGAAAGGTAGGTGACTTCGATCAGCAAAAGATGTAGAGAATGTATGTAAACGATTGACAATGACGCTAGTTACTACTGGGCCACTCGGTATATGACTACGTAATGCCTTACTAACAATTGTCGTATCCAATTATGTATCCTTATTTAATAGTTTCAGTAAATAAATAGAAAAAAGAGGCCAATACTTTTCCCTTGTCGCCAGCACTCGACTCAGTGTAATAGGGCTGAGCTGTCACTCTCAGTAGCAAAGAGCTCCGTCTCTCCCCAGAGATGCGTTATTGATTGCATTGTATCGTAAGGAACTGACGGATGTACGATTTGCAGACAACGCGAGATTCAGACTCTATTTTCTCCTTTAAGACTAGCTCTTGCTCCGCATATGTACCAATTTTCGAATAAAATTTTATATAGGCTAATTACAGATGACAAAAAACAGTTAAGCAGAATAAAGCAAAAAGTTAATCGAAATAAGCAGACATGTTGTAACGAAGCGTTACATATAAATAATAATAAAAAAAATTAATAAATTATATTTTAAAATTTATACGCCCGGAGTGCATCTGCATTGGTAAGTGGCGGTAGATTAAAAAATTACGCGCTGGTGACGGTTAGATTTTATTTTCTGCGACAGGCAGTCGGATATAAGCTAAGCACGAAGAAGTCCACGTTCCTCAGCGCATTAGTTGAGTCGTGGGAATTAATTGAAACTAAAAGGCTATATTCGACGTTTTTTTAAATTTAATTGTGAGGCTTAGTATTTGAATCTCCCGCGTTAGGAAAATTCCTACGGGCACAAAATCCTACGGGCAGAGTATCCTGCGGTCAAAGCCGCAGCGATCACGCCGTTTTATTTCCTGTGGTAGGCTACACTGGCGCCCAACTATTAGATTTCTTCTTTCCTTCTTACTAAATCTAGTCAGTGTCGCCGTGGAAAACTTAACGCGCGACAATGTATACAGAAACAAACTCACAGTTTAAAAGTACAAAATGTTTAAAGTAAACTAAGCGAGGAAATAGTTCATAAATAAAAATTCGATGTTTAATTGTGCAGCGTAAACGGCGCAAGTGTCATTAGTATAAATGCGAAATTAGTGGAAAGCTTCAGAAGTTCCGAGAGCTGGTCGAAAGCTGTACGAGTGGAGGCTGAACATTAAAACTCCTATGGGAAATGACTGTGGCGTCGCAATGAAATCCTTCAACTAGTAAAGTCGAAGCGATGGCCCGCAGCCCTTTATGAATATTAATTATCGCAAAACAATTATCACGGAGCGAAACTATGAGTTCTCGAACTTTATGCGATGGGGGAAACTTTTCGGGACACATACACAGACAATCTTCAGCTTCAGCTTTCTGCCTGCCTATCACACATTTACACAAAATAAAACTCTTTTGCTAATCGCCAAGCGACTACAAAATTACTAATTTCTTAATTTTATATCCTTACATAATATAAACGAAAGTCCCCCGCCGCGTCTGACTGTATGTCTGTATGTCTGTTCGCGATGATCTCAGAAACTATTACACGGATTTTCGTGTGGTTTTCACTAATGGAAAGAACTTTAAACGAATGTTTTTATATACACTGGACCGCAAAGAATAAGGGTCGTTTAGAAAATCTTCAATATCTTCAAAAGTACCTGACCTAGCAATAAATGAAATAAAGACTTAATTAAAGAATACTTCCATGTGCTTAAATAAAAATAAAATTTATTTAGTTTAGCTTTAAATTAGTTTTTAATTCATAAAGCTAGTTCAGGTACTTTTGGAGATTTTGAAGATTTTCTAACCGACCCTTTTTCTTTGCGGTCCAGTGTTTAACTTTCAGAAAAAAAAAACATCCTTTCGAACTAGCGACTGCAATAATACAATAGATATTTTATATTTAAAAGTTTCAAACAAGTAGATAGAGCATTAGATGTTGCCCAAATAAGATGAACAGTTGGATGGTGCTTTTTCTGGTGTCTCAATTGTTAATGCTATTTTATGTCAATAAAAATAAAGTATAGTGTGAGCTAATGGTAGGAGGAGAGTCCAGCAATCGTCGCCGAATGAAAACGATGATTTATATCCATTTATACAACTCCAGCCTTCATTAATTACCGTTTGAGGCTCTCCGGTTACAGATATTATTTTAATTCTTCGTTCTCAAATTCAATCCTATCTTTCTCTAGTAACAGTTCAAACAGTCATCATTCTTGAATAATTATTTTTTGTTGTTTATATCATAAAAATAAAAAAAAAATTTAAATAGATAACTAATAATAATAGTCTACGATAATTTGATCGTTGACTCATTTAATTGTTTGTTTCATTAAAAAATAAAAAATAAATAACAAATACAATACAATCTATGAATATGCATAATGAAAAAAATATGTAAGCAATGAATCTAAGCAGATTACAAAGGTGTAATTAATATTGTGAATATTTCACGCTGGGCCTGTTCAACCATTCGGCTAGAATTAAAAAGTGCTCATTAATATTTATTTTGTTAATTGAGTTGAGGCCCCATTTTTCGCGAATGAAAATAAATAGCTTTTAATATTATACCTCCACACCAGTGTAAAATTTCACCGACGGTACACTTTTATTTTGAAATAACGAGGCCATAACGAGTTGGTAAAATTTAGCAGACCGGAGTTTAGCCTGAGAAGTCAGC
The DNA here is from genome assembly GCA_936446665.2 of Synanthedon andrenaeformis. Taxonomy (NCBI): domain Eukaryota; kingdom Metazoa; phylum Arthropoda; class Insecta; order Lepidoptera; family Sesiidae; genus Synanthedon; species Synanthedon andrenaeformis. The sequence continues at coordinate 215,731 of OW387781.2, read as the reverse complement.
TGGAGTTACTAGTAAAGTTGAGTTTGTTGTGTTAGTTGTAATAACACTATTTTGTATAAGTTTTTATGAATAATGGCTTCTGGAGATTCGTCCGGCGAAACTCGTCCGAGGTAATTTTATGCACAATAATATTGTATTAACTTGTTTACGGTTTCGTATAGCTTCCCACCGGCCTCCGGGCTAGAGGGACCGAAAAACAATTTCCTTTATTTTGAACAACAATAATCCTCTATATTTTATTATAACTTTTTATACTGGTTTAGCACAAATTGAAATTAGCTATCAAAATAAGTTGCTTTTACCGCCATTAACTGATTAATGTAATCAATCTTGGCTCTTACACGGCACCTCGCCCGCGTAAAGACGTTTTGCATATTAAAAATGACAACTTACATGATGTTTTGTCAGTAAGGGTTGCCTCTTGCTTTTTATTACACAATGATCGCTATCTACCAAAGAGTAGACGTTATCCCGCTTACCAAAAAAGTCTCAGGACATAATACCCTGTGCAAACTTAGTCAGACGCTAGGAGCTGAGTCATGCTAGTTCATTGGACGTGACTTGACGTCCGGCGACTAATATGGCGCATGCTAATATTCTAAGTTAATCTCCCTTTATGAAAAAGTTCCGCAAATTCCAGAGGACTCGTTCTCGTGCCGCACGTCGTCGTCAGCGAGAATTAGCGCTTTCGCACACAGCTTTATGGACTTGAAGGGTTTAACGACACATTATGGTATGTAGGTTAACATTGATGACTGTATAATATAAACAAATTCTTTCTTTTACAAATAGCATTTCCTACTAGTATGGAATGCTATGAGGAAGAACTGGCAAGACATCTCGTACTTACTCCTTTTAACATTAATTTACTTTATAAGAATACAAGAAACAAATAATCAGTCATCAATTCCGAGCAGATCCTTCAGTTAAATAATCATTTTACGATAGATAGCTTAGCTTTATCATAATACTAATAGAAACCGGCCCCGCGTCTTCATTCGCAAGGCCATATTTTTTAAATTTCTATATAAATAGGTATATGTATAGAACATCTTCATATCCTAATATGGTGTCTTTTTTATATATAACTAGTGGCCCGCTCCCAGCTTTGCACGGGTACAATTTTTTACTCAATCCAGCTGATAAAATTACCTTAGTAACCTTACATCGCCATCTGTTAGAATCTTTTGGAACTCACAGATAAATAATTGCTGGATTGAATAGGTATCAACAGATGGCGCTATGTTAATAATAGTATATAATTTGCAAAAAAATAATAAACAAAATGAGATATAAACTATCCTATCTTTTAAGATTTTATCAAAATCGGTTCAGTAGTTTGGGAGTTCATCGCGGACAAACATGTGACACGTAATTTTTATATATATAAGAATATATTAAAATGTACAATAAAAAGTAAACAGATATGTGCAAGATCCATTTTACTTTGCTACACAAAAATTGTTGAAACTTTATTTAACAAGGTTTCGTGTTGTGTTGACATAGTTTGATTGCGTCTACTGCCACCAAATATTTCAGATCGTAAATATTTGTTAAAACTTTTGTTTTTCATTTGGTTTCATATAATATTTTTATGTTATATCTTAAACATTTTTAGTATTCTGTTCAAATCAGTTTTCTTTTCGCACACTTTTCTTTGTAGCAGTATTTTACTTTAGTAGGAAACTATCAACATTATCATCAACTGATAAACATCCACTGTTGATGTTAGACCTTTTAACTGAGCGCCACCATACCCACGACATTCTTTGGCTCTTGAGGTAGTGGTTCGCAAAACGACAGATATATGCCACCTTAGATCTCTGAATCTCATTATGGCTCGCTGAGGAAGTTATATTTTGTAGTGCGACATTAGTGTCGTCTCAGCGCGGTAACTTCCTACTTAAGACATTGAGCAATGCAAATTAACATGAGCCATGTTCATATTTTCTAAGTTTAATGTCGCATTAAATTGTAAAATTTATTACTCTCTTTAATTAGTTGAGTTTTGGTGTTTTGTCTGGGTAGACAGACAGATTTATTTTCACTTTTATGAAATAAGTATGAAAGGAAATATAATTTCGCATTTTCATTATTTTAAATTTTTCAGTCACATTTATATAATACCACATAAAAGTGTTGGACCGAAAGCGAAATACAATTGAATCTTGAATAATTCATGTTGTTGTTTAAAGAGTGTGTTGTTTTTATAGCCTTGTCCATTTGGAAGTGGCCGTTGTACACTGCGGGCCCCTCGTAAAACGGAGCGAGCATCTGTCTCGGACACTTCTCGATGGACGTGACAATTTCACTTTACACGGTTCTCGTTGTTAAGCTCTCTCCTAATTTTATCGTTGTTACAAAGTTGACCACTTTCAGATGAATGAATGTGTAACTTCAGCCTGTATTATTACTTTAACAACAAGTATTACAAACTTGGACATCTTAAGGGACATTCTTTGGCTCTTCGCATTAAGCTACCCCTCAATCTCGCTCAAATGGAAATTGAGAGCGCTAGAAAATAAATGATTTTTACTTTTATTTGTTTTGCAAACATATTTAAAAAATTCTGAAAAAGAGAAAAAGTGTTATAATTCTTTTAAAAATTAGTGTATACAGTAGTACAATGCGCTACCGAAAGATGCATAGCGCCTACCTATAGTAACTATCTAAATTTAGATCATTTATCGAAAGCAAGTTGTTTACTTAGGCCTTTACTAATATCATTGTAATCCATCTTTTTGACAAAAATGCGGATTGACATAGAATATAATAAATTTGTTATTTATTAGATTATTAACATTATTAACATTATTAGTATTAATGATTCAATATTTATTTGAAAACAGTAACTTCGGAGGTTTCTCGCATATTTCTTTTCCGTAGAAACAGCTTTCTGAGCCGTTAGCAAATTAATTAAATTTTATTGTGTTTTACTATCTATTTTAAATACTCGTAATTTTTTTTTAAACAAATGAACAATATTAAAGTAAATACCAAGAACAAAAAGAGGAAACTACTCTTAATTCATTTGAAAGTAAAATAATTAAAATGCAATCGGAATGTGTCTTCTAATTCGATAATGTTTCAATTTAGTCAGAACGCGAGGCGAGGTGAAAAAAAAATGACCACGGAATTGTGATTGCGACGCTTCATTCGTACTAAACTGAATTACGTGTCGGCTTTTTGTATGCGAAAACATTTTTCAGGATGAAACACTGAAACAAAAGTGAAGTTACGCGGGGAATCCTAAAAAGGGTAGTACAATCCATCGCGCCCTAATGTGCGCCGCAGGCGAGTGGATGCAAGCCATTGTGCACTCTATTGTGAGGGTCGGAAGGGTGACACGTGGAAAGTGTTGAGCGGACGCGTTGTCGCGGTTAATTGTACATCGTAAATCAATCGCTTGTCGCACCGTAAGTGGTACCACTCTACGTAAACGTGATACTTTTTACCATTTTTTGCCAAATGTTTAACGAATTACCAAATGTTTCATGCTTCTCTCAATTTGGACACGCTTTCATTATTATATAATTTACATATAACCGGACATGACAAGGTTCCAATTGAAACACGGATCATTTAAAATTAAATGAAATTATCTGTACACATCTGTTCAATAAAAAGAAAGAGCAAGCTTACTGGTACAGATACGAGTACAACAGGTATCAAATACTAAATGAAACATAAAAAAACCACTGCTGAAATTTAAAAAAAAGAAAGAACCAAAAATATAGTCTGAGAACTAAAGGACCTATTCGTTACCTAGATACTTTACTGCAATATATGCATATGTAAAATATTTTAATATAATAACAGCAAAATTGACAGACATAATGGCAGAGTAGTTAGTTTAGCTATTGGACGAGGAATGTAATGAAATAGCAGGAAATGAAGGCAATATTTTTGTATGTCTGTATAAATAGACATGCAGATAGAGAAGGAAAATGGCGGCCACTGTGATTGGCTCATCTGCATAAAGAAATTGGCCCCAACACTTACTGAACGGTTTCCCTAGCGTGGAAAACTCCACTTTTTTCCATCACTCTAATCTTGTTTATGTTCCCATTTCAGTGGACATCTGATGTCGGTAGAAGACTTTTTCTACCACTTGTATTTATGTCTAAATATGAGAACCCAATGCTGAAAATGTCAGCTCTCTGAAATAACATGTAGCAATTTTTTCACGTATACATTCATAACTTTCTAGTACGAGTCGAGTATTTTCATACAAACTCGCGTTGCCGACCACTCATCACTAAATTCTTTTTGGATTTTTTTTGTGAAAACTCAACTCAATGTTATTGCTATTTTGAGAACATTATACATTTAATCCAATTCTATGATCTATTTATCTATATTTGTGAAGTAGATCTTAAAATAATTTAAATTAAAAGAGTTGCCATAAAAAATTTCGTTGAAAAGTGAAAAGGAAAATATATTTTGTATGCCATTATGCCACATTTTGACCTTTTAGGAATAACGAATAACGGTTCTATAACAATGTTTACCCGGTGGATATTATTGTAGCAGCAGAGTTTCACATTCAGAGTTTTTGTAAAAATACTTAAGCATTGTTCGTAAAGAATAGAATAAGGAAATTCAAGGGAATAATAGAATTCATTAATTCAAGGAAGCTTTCTTGTGATGTCCATAAACGACGATACAACCTAACAAACCTAGTGCATCATTACTCCAGTTCTTATTAAAATAAGTTAATTTCGTCAAAATCGTCGATCTTTTTTTCAATTCAAATACAGATGGAATAGTAAAGTAGGCGGTAGCGCGTGCTTTTGAAGTAGCTTTTGAAGCTAATAATAAATAGTAAACCAATAAACGAATAGTAAAAATTTTTTTTTGTTCGTTTTGTGATTACATAAATCAAACACTTCACGTTATATTTGAAGTAGAATGGCATCCGCTCTGGCAAAAGGGAAGGCGCTCAAGAAATGTAATGAAGTAAGTTGTGCGGCTTCGCATGTCATGTAATAAAGCAAACCGAGTCAAGTGTAACCGCAAACTCAGATGTCGGCGCATTCAATGATGAGAAAACTTTCCTTTACCTCTCTCTATGTGAACGCTTCACTCGTTTATTTGAAACGAGCTTCTTTAGCTTAAAGCTTGGCCGCAACTTTCGCCTGAGCGGTATTCCTTAAAGTGTGCTGCGTACGGATTTCCACGCTGTCGCCGGTTCATTTAATTAACCCTCTACACATTGTCTCATTATTCATTGTTATAAACCATAGCGAGACAGAAAAGAATGGAGCCTTAACATCGATACAACGTGGGCTATTCCATTGTCTCACAATCGAGAGCGGCCGCAATAGATTCAATTGGTCCAAGTGTATACTCTCCCGATGGCTTAACCACGTACATTATGAACTTGACGCTTTTAAACTTACCTATTTGCAGGCCGAAGGTCTACGATCTAGGACTTCGCATTTATAGTGGTGAAGCTCGAAATAGAAACGGCGTTGATTGTTTATTGATATTGTGAGGCGTTTGCGAAACACAAAGCCGAAGCGAAACAATTACTGAAACACATTGTATACCTACTTGAAACGGCCTGTTTGCCGTTACTCGAACAAGTTAATGTGTACATTACTATAGAGTGAGGTTATCGGGATACGTTACAAAGGGGATTCAATTATACATCGATTCCACCTTCGGATCCAATTTCACACGTCCATCTATTGAGAATATTAATCTACAGTTTGATGTAGGTATATGGACAAAGCTATAGGTTGACTTATGAGAATTCAGTATTTTTCTTATAGATGAAATCAACCAGGCGCGACGTAAGGAACATTAAATACGTTTAAACACTCCAGTCATTAGACTAACCTTGGAGGATAAAAATGAAACAAAATGTAATCAAAATTTTGTCTCCAGAAAAGCAACAGACACCTCTACGATTACATTAATAATTATGAATTTTGACCAAAGAACAAACAAATTAATTAAAAATAAATAAAATTAACTGATAAATGAAGCTAATATTATCAATTAAAATAAAATAAGTATTATTTCATTACTGAAGTTTAAATAAATGCTGGAGATAGGCCTCAATTTTTTAATTTTTTCCAGAAGACAAAAAATCCTGGAGGTTAGGAGATCTCGTGCCATTCTACAGTGAATTTTACCCATTTCTTGAAGTAGAGAAGGATCCGCCCAATATCTTATAACTTAACAATGAATCAAGCGAAGCAATTAATAACCGCAATAAGTGTCCAAAATGAAATCCCTGGAATATTTTGAGCACACAAGAACTGGTATAAAATTGAACGTTTCCTAAACAAACGTTTTAACGATACGCCTAATTAATTCATCCCATTCGCATTCATGCGACAGAATATTCTGCCACCGGAAAATACCTATCACAATAGCTAACTGAAGCAGTAGGCAGCTTGTAGTTTGTAGATCCCCGAATTAGACAAGCTATACTGATATATTATTGATAAATTCACTGTTTACCGATTTATCTGTGCATATATGCAATGTTCAAACTACTAAACTATGCGGCAGAAGCACGTCTAAAGCTTATAATGAAAATTTTCTGGCCCGTTTTCTTGAAAGACGGTATCAAATATCATCGACACAAATTAATAACATTGTGGATAGGGGTTTTTTTTAAATAAACATGAAGAAATATGTGTTGGCATAAGATTTTCATTTTCATTGGTTGACACCACAGAAATTGTCTGGTCCAAATTTTAATGGACTTATTTATGAATTTATATCAATGCTTTTATTAAAATTGTATTTTTGTTAATTGTTAACAAAAAATATTTTGTTTACTCACAGCAGTATCATGATTCAGCTGAAAATACACGAGAGCGTTATTTTTTCTTCATTATTAACCCGATTGGCGCAATTTGACAACTTGACACAATTTGACAATATTTGCCAACGAAGTGACGAAGTAAGTTGGTATATAAATAAAAATAGTACACACAAGTAGCAAAAAAACATTAATCAATCAATCAATCAATCAATCATTTACTTATTTGCAACTTAGTAACATACAAAGAAAAAAAAACAATAACGGTAAGAAATAAAAAAAAGTTACAAGTTACAAAAAACATGTAAGTATAGTTTAGGGTGCACTTTTTTTTTTATTTGAACCCGAATTTTTTTCAGTAAGTTTCCTATCTGGGAGTAATACTATCAAAATTGTCTAAAGTTTATACACCCCATAATAAAAATATAATTCAGACTAATATTTTAAAAACCTAGATATTGTGAGAGTGGGGCAGGCTGCCACACGGCAAGAAATCGTAATGAAAAAATAATTTTTAATGTAGCCTTAAATTTGACTCATACATACTGGTTATTTGATATACATAGAGGGATTTACACACGCGCTCGACAGAGGTGCTTGCCGCAGATAATTAATTTAAATTACACGCCTCCCGTTAAAAACAAAGCCTAAATGGCCAAATAGAAGCGGACAAATATTTAAATCTTTGCAAAATGGTCACCGTCCTTTTTAGAACAAATAATTTCCTACATTTGAGGGTGTTCGTAGAAAGGTTTTATTATTACTCTCCACCAAAAACATTTCTGTAATTATTTTTTATATTTTTGAATTAAGCGAGACTGCGTTGACGGTCCGTTTGACGGCAAGTGACTACCGTCATTAGGGAAATCAACGACGTCATGGGAGATAGATATCTTTTCGAATAGGAAAGACAAGTGTGTCACACAATAACAACACAGTGAACTCTTGTTTAAGTTTGAATGATCTTAATAATCATAAAAACGATTATCGCGATCGCAATGTCACTCTTAAATTCATAAACATAAAGACAAGAATCGAGTGGGGTGCAAAAATAATAAAACCCAAAAGACAAATGGAATCATTCAACCGTCATTACGTGGGTGTTTATTTGGCTTAAATCCAGAGGGTCACAAGTCGTTGCAATGCGACGGTTGAAAATATACTTTTCATTCGTATGAATAAGGTTGAATTTTCGTTGCGTTAGTTTGAAAAGTTAAGGAATTTAGTTATTTCCCTAGTCATATGCTGACCGTATCTCCTGTGACCTAAGCAAACAATTATTTCGGCCACAATGGCGTAAGGAATGTTATTCATCTTTCACGATGTCTCGCAATGTAAACCCATTCAAAGGGAGAATAAGAATGTTTGTTTTGAATTAGTAGCAAATAAAAAACAACAACGTCTCAACTGGCACATTTTTTATGTTCGAGACAAAAGGCTTTTGGCTACCACCATACCAGGTGAAAAAGTAAGTATCCGAATGTAATTGAAAAATACCCAGATGTAATATAATATTATCATCATCATTTCACAATGTGAAGTCCTGCCAATCGACTGTGGAATTTGTTCAAATAGAGACCTTATGCGTAACATAGAGAAATAGCTAGCCACTTCGTGTGACTGATTCTTTGGATAATCTATGTCGATCACTTTCGATAACTCTCATTGCCCTATACTTACACTAGCTCCCTTAGTATGGACTGTATCAAACGGGAAATATGTATTAATTACTTATATACGTAACTAACTAGCTTTTGCCCGTGACTGTTCGTGTATATATTAGCGTGATGATGCCTAGCCTATATACATATATAACCTTCCTCGAAAATTAGGCCTATCCAATGCAAAAAATCTTTTTAAAATCCGTATGGTAGTTGCAGAGTTTAACAAACAAACCGTTCAAATTTACTATATCAGTATACGAAATATAAACATTAGGCTGATACAGTGTGCAAGAGAGACGCAGTGGCGCCATCGCTTTTGTAAAAGCTGCGGGAAGTCCAAACTACAAGCTTCTACTAAGGAGATGATATAACCCAACATTCCTGTTTGACTTTTATAGAGAGAGGTGACAAACATAACATGAGCTTTTATTCCCCTTTTTTTGGTATGGAGGTGATTACTGTTGTCAGAACACCAGCCAGAAACACAGTGCACTTAAGCGAAAAAAAGGTTAATAAATAGGTAAAACGGAAGCAGATTGAAAAGACAAAAAGTTTATTCGCTCTTAGACGATTACATGCGGTGTACGGTCTGCGGCACAAAGCAGATGTAAACGTAGTGAGCCTGAGCTGTAATTACGGAGCTTAATTAAATGGAAGGCATACAAGCGAAGCCACCTCACTATCTTACCAACACGCACACTCTTATAGCCACCTTATAGCGCAATATTTGCCTTGTCGATTAATTTTTTTTACCAACTGTGCCCTGCTGTCCTCAAAGCATAGAAACTTTCTCCATGAGAAAACACCATGGAATAAATATATACTATACATTAAATTATATAAATTTTCAATATAAAATCGTCATAGCCGTAGAACAACGACGGTTCTGCAATTTAGTAACTACAGTATGGCAATGGCGAAATGATTAATACGCCATTGTACTGTATTTAGAAATCAAATCCGTCAGTATTCCAACTCTGTATCTGGAAAGTTTTAAATAATATTTGTCTAAAAATGTTTTTGGTCGATAAAGCACGACATATAAAGTCAGTTTACGCAAAAAAAAAAATTGAAAATTATCAAAACCCTCGTTGTTCTACTACTATGACGAAATATATTTCACAAACTGACAAAAACCGTAGTATCTCGGTAAATATAAATAAGATATTTATGAATTATGAGGATGGTTCATGTGTGTGTAAACACATGAACCTGCATTCTCATAAATTCCTCTAACGCTTGAGGGAACAGAAAAACAATTCGTTCACAACGTTAAGTTTCGTGCATACATTCAGAGACAGACTTTATTTAATATACACAGTGTCAAAAAATACTGAGGATATGATACGCCAATGGTCTGCTCGTAACCTTGACCTTGCCAGAAATCGAACGGAGACGCAGAGACCTCTAATGCTCTTCACTTTTATCGGTTCTTTATTATTCATGTTTTCATTTGATCTGAGTGAACGCTATAATAGTGAGAGAGTAATGACGCCATTAAACGGAAAGATCAAACGGCATAATGAAGGAGTGTTTCTGACAACGTTCAGGAACAAATTGAGCGAGTGTAAAGCCAACTTTTTCCACGACAGACCTAATGAGTCCTCTTCTTTGCTCCCCCCATTGTTTCAAAGATTCAATTGATTCTAATGACCACTTACATTTGGACTTCGCTAATTCGGATATTGTTTTATCTTGAAACGCTTTTACGTCATCTTCCTCGTTGTTTATTGTTTCATCCCCATAAGGGCGGTGTATTATTAGTTTCACTCTTCGGAATATAGATTTTGCATTATATCCAAGGTCTATACTTACACAGATGCCATTATTACCTCTCATCAGAAAAATCCTCCATTGAGTGCAGCACAATGCCCCCACATTTATTGAAATTCGCTTTTTGTCCTTTGGCCCTTCTAGATGATTGCGCTCAAAGTAAAACTGCATTAGAACGGTCGTCGACTGAAAATCTTCATTCAACACTAATAGGAAAATGTCTAGATCAGTCTATAGAATGCTATTAGAACTTTTAACTGGTTACTTTTATGTAAAGGTCGTGACAGACAGGCTGACGGTACACAAGTGGCTACCATCGCACCAAAAATATAATAATAAAATTTATATAAATTTCTTACTTAATTAATATATTGGAAGATACCTAATATTATGATGAAAAAGTACTGTAAAATAATAATTGTAATATTACAATTTGTAATAATTCTTTTAGGCGGTTAACCCATTACGTTACTGTGCTTTATTAGAATCCTGTGGACACAGATCCATGTGTGAAGTGAATGTTGGAGTCATGTGTAATTAAAACCTGTATCCACATACGTACTCGTAGGTAAGTAGCGAGCAGTGGAGTGAACGCCCGAAGCTGAAAGCCACCAGTGGTACCTACGGGTATCATTAGTGAGGCCACGAGATCCCTCAATTTGTGTTCAAGCACACCTTACCTAACATTTATTCCACACGCCTGCCAATAGGGCTGTCACACGATATGCCCTTCACCACTGTACACTCACTTTTATTTTAAAAACTTACTCTTCTTATGTAGAAATTTACAGAGGATTCAGTTTTATGACATATTTTTATATATCCTCGAAGAGGTTTATGACCAACGCGTAATATGACATGCGGTGCTGAAACGTGGGCATTGACAAAATACAAGTCGCTCAGCGAGCTATGAACAAAGCAATTCTTTCTGAATACATATACATATAACCCGGAAATTCATGGCAGAACCAAGATGATTGACATAGCCCAAAGGAGCAGTCAGCTGAAGTTCACAGGATATGCGTTAGGGTTGACGGATCTTGCAGTGGAGACCAATGACCATCTGCTTACTGTGTATAAACTCAAGAAGCGGCTAACAGTGTATAAATGTGGAGAGCAGAAGACCGAGCTTACTGTGTCGTTCTATTAAAATGTAGGTTTATGACCAATATGCTCTCATGATGATGTTGATCATTGCATCTGCTCAGAAAAGGTCATCATGGTGTTACAACAACAACTTCCTAAATCCTTGATCATGATTTAACAACCCTAAAGGTGAAGTGATAATGGCTGGTTCAAGCCAACGTGACAATACATTTAACCGTAATTTCTTCACTGTGTATTTACCAAGAAGAAACATTAAGGTATCCTTCACAGCGGTTAACATTCCTTTCGGCTGAAATGACAGCTCAAAAGCTATACTAGGCAAACCTTCGCTTCGCAAAAGCACGTTGGCTATTTATCTTACCGCTCTAACTAGTAATTATCTGAACGTTCCTTAATGTCTAGTTGAGCGTTAACGATTCGTTAGACCAAATGAAGACAACTAAATATATGTTTATTTGCCTCAACTTATGAGAATGAAAAAGTATTCTCGCCCTACAGAACGATTCCATTGTATTTTGTATTAGAAACACATTACTGGGAAATCTCGGGAGATTGTGTAAGTAGAATTTGTTTGGAGTTAAGCTACCTAATGTTATTACACGTTCACAATGAGATTTCTCTTATAACACGCCTGCGGGAATACAGGGTTTCCTTGTTTGATTGAATTACCTGCAAAAGCGACGTCTTCCTTGGATACATTCAAACAGTGTTCAACTCAAAAGCAAATGTTATCTTACTGTTCTCGACTATTTTCAAACTAAATTAATAGCCAGAGTTAAAGAGCAAAATTTGAATAGCGCATTAGATATGTTCTAATGAACTTTATTGTATAATAATTTGGCATTACTTAGTACTATTACTTTGAGTATAACTTTGAGAGTACTACGTAGTACTCTCAAATATATAAACATTTTGTTCAGAAGAAGAAACTGTTAGGTTTCGGTATCCATATCGCAGAGTTTACGATCGCAGCCAGAGGTGGCGATAAAACGTTAATTGCATCTTTTGTTGAACCCGCAGCCGCATTACTTCCACTTCGGGAATCGGGAATAGGGACCTCGTAAAAATATCGGCCAGACCTACCCCTACTTTTTAACTTTACATTGCTCTTTCCGGTGATGGTCATATCAGGTGTTATTTTTGTAAATATCCAGAAAACAAAAAAAAAGTGTATGAGAGAGAGAGAGAGAACAATAATAAAATAAATATTTTAAATAATAAATACTATTTACTTCTAGTGAGACGTGGTCGTTACATTGAAGCATCCCAATAAATTCGACCTTGAAATTTTACTCTCATCGAGCGCAAAGAAATTTCATTTCAAAATAAGGATATATTTGCTAAGATCATAAATTTATTATGGCTCACGTAAACATTTTATTATTATTTTTTTAAGCAACAAAAAAGTATTTCGATAATATTTTTGAGAGAATTTCCCTTTGAGAGGATAATGAGAAATTAAAACCAAAACAAAAAATATAACATCTATGATTAAGGTAACTAGTTACATACCTATAATACAGATCTATTAAAAAAAACACATGCAATACCTGATGTTTTGTTGTACGAGATTTTATTTTGCCAAGACTCAACTGCGAGTAAAGCAATTCAAATTATACAAAGTTAGGGCAAACATGTTTCAAAATAAATATTAGCACCGAATCAATCACCATCAATACTAATAATAAATCTGTAAGTGTAGGTATTGTATGTATGTTCCTCCATAATTCTGAAACGAAGACGCATGTGTATGGGACACAGAATATGCTACTTAATATGTTTCAACGCGGACGAAGTCGTGGGCACCAGCTAGTGGTTTCATAATAATACAGCATCGTAAAAATGTGTTGCTTTCTATTAAGATTGAGACAAAAGTAGGTTGCTGTTAGTTATCCTTAAAATATACCGTCCAAGACGTTTGTAAATTAATTTCAAGCTGAAGTTTGGAATATACATTGACAAAAGTTTTATCCAAAGCTTTAGGTAGCTCACGCGAAAAATACCCACGTTTTTTACCAACCTCTTAGACAAAATCCGCGATAATATACTAACATATTCATGAATTATACACACGAACAATCCTCAGATATCCCCCTTTCCATTTACGCAAACAGGAACAAAATCCATTTACAACTTTTATTATGTAGGTACATAACAAACAGAAAAACAAAAAGTGAGGTTTAATAAGATATACTACGATTTTTAAGTTACATACAGCCTTAAGTAAATTCGTGGCTCAATTTCAATTCTATTCGTTGCTGAAAGCCTGAAACAATATCCTTTGATGTTTTCAAGAAACCGAAGCTACTCGAAATATAATATTTTGAGTTCGTCTACTTTCATTTTACCAATTCGGTTTTTTAGGTAAAAAAATATATAGATACAATTAATTTGTTTCAGTTTATTCAAACCGAAATACTGCTACTAGACGCGATTTTCTTGCGATATCAATTTCAGCTGTAACTTTACAATATTTTGTTAGATAAATATTGTTTTCATTTTGATTTCCCATGAGCTAACAGTAAACATATAATAACATAACATAACAGCTAACAGTTTTCCTTACTCCATATCCTTCAATGGTCGGCATTGCACTTGTGTTGCTTGTGTTATAGGCGACAACAGCCACCTACATCGATCTATCGATACCTGTCTGTCGACCTTAACATAAAAAAATTAACAAGAGACAACTAAGAAATGGTTTCTCCCAACAAAAAGCTATTGTTAAAAGAGTGTGAACGCATCTTGAAGTGATACTCGGTTAGGGTGGCCACGAAAAAAGCGTCACACATATAACAAACATTTTGAATGAGGTTAGTTAATGTCGCCGTCTGGTGAACGAACGTTTGCATAACGCAGTGTTCCCTTGCCACTACTGAATTTTTACTATACAAATTTTCATGATATAACCTGCGATAAACTTGAATATCCTTATTTTTATATGAAATTTGCCTTAAATGCTTGCACGTGCCTTAATAAATGCTTAGTACGTGCGCGGATTTACTTTTTTACTTTCCACAGTAATGTGTAATTTTTGTAAGAAGATTTAAAGTTTTCTTAACTTTTTCATCTGTTTGTGTACTTGTTCAAGCTATCCTCCGGAACGGTTAATTGAAAAGTTTAAGTTAAAGTATTGTGATATGGCTTCCAGTAGTAGACAGTGGACCATTCTTGAGCAAAATCTTGACTATTTATATCCTATAAAAAATTAGGGCTCCTGCTTAATTTAATATGCTTAATAAATATTCGTATATAAACGAATAGGGAATTTGTAGAAGCAGTAACTCTTAGAGACTACGTGTGCTAATGCGAATAGGTAAACCTAGATTGGTTGCACTAGGAACAACATTGATGGATGATACGTGACCTCAATCTGACTTTAGATTAATCCCCGTGAGAATCTCGAAGCTGTGACTCCGATACATATTGATGCGTGAGTCGCATCGATATTCAGCCTCATTGTGCTTGTTTGTTTTGTATCAGGGTCGTGCCCAACGATGGGCGAACTGGCCTCTTTCTCACATCACATATTTTGGTCCTTGGCCGAGTGGTTTAAAGCTCTGTTTCAGAAGTCCAGTGTTCGAATCCTGGCTCAAGACTGAACAACCCGTCTGGCGGCTGTAACTAAAATGAAAATGTTATAATATATGTGAAAATTTTCATCAATTCGTCCTCATATTGGCTTCAATCGCGAATGCGTAACGTTTATTGAATTCCCGACATCTCCCGAGGGACGTTGAGGATCATATAAATGTTTGTTTTCCCCATTTGTTGACCATTAAAAGCCACGGTACTGGAGGTATAATTTACTAAAAATAAGTTTGATATTTCTTTGGCTTGAATATACTTTCGTATATATTTTCTGGGGGAAATAATTCCTTACAAGATGAAAAGAAAATATTTGATTGTATATTGAACCCAACACGACACCGAAGGATCAAGGGGCCGAGCCGCGGCAGTGCCCTCATCTGTGTCAATATTACATTCGTATTATGAAACATAAACAAAATATATTAAATATACATTCTCCCCAACACCAGGTATTAATTTCCTAATCCAGATCCAACTTCAAGGAAGGGAAACTGAAGTTTCTCGGGCGGGACAACTCATGATAAAACTTTTTTAATGAAATATTCTCCTATAAAAACAAGTTCCATCAAGATGGATGCTATTATTAAGCATTGGTAGGATAGAGGCACCACCAAACGTTTTATTTTATTATCATTAATATATATCTACAGCAATATTAATTTAAAAACAAAACATACTATTATAACTGCAGTTTTTAAAATATAATTTTACTTTATTACAGAATAACTTTAAACAATCAACCAATATATTACATCACAAACATTGTGTATGTCTTTACAACATGAAGTATTGTCGTACAAGTCTGTCGTCCCAAATGTCATTATTTTGTTCTCAATTAATGAACACCTGATCGAGAAGGCTGTTTCTTTAACAACAACAGAATACTCGTAACCCGGCTTCGCAGAGTATATTCCCGGCCATTGGGCAAACACTCGTAAATCTCCGATTCAATCACGGTAAGGCTCGGTGACGCGCCGTTACGAGCTTAGAGACCTTAATAGCAGCACAAACACGGAGGTGAACAACATTAAAACTATAGACAAACTATCTTATCGCAACTAACTTATATCTACTTTCGGAAATTAGATGGAATATTTTTTGCGAAATATAAATTATACGTTATTATGATGTTGTTATAAACGTGATATAAACACAGTTATTTAGCAGAGTGTTTATTTATTACAAATTACAATGAACTACATTAAAACAAACTTTCCTATTTTATATTCTAACAACATACTGTTACTATGGTAACGCATGTATGTAATTTATGATTAACTGGCCAGTACTATTTCCAATAATATAAAAGTCGAATCAGAATTATATCTCATTGAATATTCCCTTTGGGCGTATTATATATTTATGTCCACCTAATTCATATATATACCATCAATATATAACAAAAAAATCTTTGATTCTTTAGCTATCGAGTGGTTTAATTAAATTTTGAAAATAGAAGATCGTTTTTTGTTATCATCAGTTTTCCTAATTGCCTCCCACTATGAAATCACATTTAAAGACGTAGGTCACGTCAAAACAATTCAAAATAAAATATCTTTTTTGGCGAAATTACATTACAGTATTTATAATACCATCAGTAATAAAATTCTCGGTATACATTTTCAAATATCATCCATACATTTAGGTTATTGTGGGTTTTCTGTTTCTACGCAGAATTTAGTGAGAGGCGAATCGCTGAACGTCATTAACTCACTAATAACAAACAAGTCAGTCTATTGTTTTTGTGTTGATCGAATGATAAGACGACAGTATTTCAACCAAAAGGGATCGCCCCTAATCCCATGGAGGTATTGCGAGATTACACGTGAATACCTCATTTTCTCATTCCGCCATCAACTTAATAAAACTGTATATTACCAAAACAGCATTAAAAATAACTATAAAAGAACTCTATTTAGAATAATGACACTCAATTCCATGTCAACTTAATCAAAGATAGTTGGTTCAGGTTACTGAATGTTCCTGAGAAATGAGTTTTGCTATTTTCCTTTGCGACTAATCCATGTACCGATATATGTATTGTATACACATCGACAAAATTGAGAAATCTGGGATGTAAACTTCGTTAAATTTATTAATAAAATCTCTTAAAAGGTGAAATCTAAAATAATTCCGGTTAGGAATAAAATTTAGAAGATATTTTTGCAATTTGTATGAAACTGTTATTACCTTTGATAATGAATACAAAGAGACATATCTAACTACCTCTCGACTGTAAATTTAAGGAAGTGATTCTCCCAGCCTTACTAATATTTTTCTTGATAAATGTTAACCGTTCATTCGACGAAAGCAGCACCCGCCTAAATATCTTAACTGATTTTGACAAATGATGTCTCATTTGTGCCAAACGAGCGAGTCAAATGGTTTCATATAAATTTGATATCGCAAAGTTTCCAATTTACCCAAATTTTGTGTTCGAAATAACGCCTGTCCTACTTCATTATCTGGAAAATACTTTAGTATTCTTGAAAGATAGTTAGCTTCAGTTCTTTGTAGTAAAATAAAAAAAGGTAGATCGCCTCAAACAAACGTAAAAGTTTGCTCTCAAACTCTAGCCGCTAACTTCCCTGATTGGTATCAGCGGCCAGTACCCAGGCCGAAAAAACTCAAAGTAGCCATCTCTCTGAATTAAAGATAAACCTTGTCCACTGTCACCTTACCTTACCTGACAAAAATTTTAAAGTTCTGACTACGCTACTAACCCGCTTTAACATTTCGCGCCGAACATATGATATTTTGTTTGGGCGAATACAGCGAATTTTTTACCTGCTAATTTCATTTCAAACCACTCTCTTTGTAAATATTTATAAAAACTATAAACAGTTACAACACTACTGAGCACAGCAAAGTTCTATAGCACCATTGAATTTTCAAAACTGTGTCGAGGTACTCAAGTAACTATACCCTCCGTGAAAGCAGTTTAGTTTTTTCTAATTCAAACACTTAAATACTGTGAATGTAGCTCGAGGCAAGTAGTATTCGTATAATTAGTGAAAAGTCTTTAAGTTGCAATGGAGACTGCTTTTAAGGGGTTGCGAAAGTAGTGCTGAGATCGGCTTCAATGGGCTTAAGAACACGCAGGCGCTGAATGCTACGTAGACCTTTCGTTATTACTGTAATCTACTTACTATTATTTTTTAAAATAACAGCACACAAAAGACTGATTTAAAAATGAGATGTGGAACCTTTTGAATTCACGTTTAGAGAGAAAAACACACGCTAGATAGAAATTGGATACATTAGTCCATCAAGTCGTACGAGAGCGACTGTTTCGTTCGCATCCATCAAGTGAATAATTCATAATGTTACGCTTTTTACGATTGCTGTAAAATAAACAAACGATACCTCTCTCCGGGAAAACGTTATTCGGTCCATAAACGATGCCGTTTGCCCTGCCCGGGCCTGGGACTCACTCATCACATAAATTATGAAAATTACTACACTTAACAACACGTATGTTTCGAGAAGCGGTCTTTGGCGCAATAAAACCGCCATAAGATGCCACCGACACAAATTGCATTCAGTTTATATGCTGTTTTAAGTGATACAGCAAATGCGACAGCGACACATTAAATAAATGTAGCAGTCTTCTCTCCTGTCGCAACATATGACTTACAGGACGTACTTGCACATTAGATGAGATTATTGCCACTAATCATAAAGCCTTTTGTCTGAAAAAAAAATATCGTATAATAAAAACTGACAACAGCGCTTTTTTGCCAAAATAAACATCATTTTATTTTGTAGATACGGCAACGCAAGTAAAAAATTTCGCCTTATCTGCTTACCTAAAGAAGAGGCCTATGTCTTGCAAAGGTTATCTGATATAAAATAGATCGACACTGATTGGATCAAAATCACAAAATATGTACGTACTAAAGGTTGAGTGTCAATAGAAATGACTTAGGTCAAAGGTGGTCGGAGTGTTGTATAGTGTCCAATCTGCGAGCGATCTGGGCCCAAGTCACGCGTCGCCGTAATCACTGCCCGGTAATATTCAGCTCGCGTCCTCCATCGATCCGATTAGACCCCACCCCAATGCAGTTACACTGATTTTACTAAGGAACCCTTCAGACCTCTAATTCACTACCATTCGTACAAATTCATTACTTTTTTACTAACAGCCAGTACCAACGTAATTCCATGTTTCTTCGCAAGTTTAGAACGAAGAATATAACATTTTAAGGTGATGTCGGGTCGCACGTTGGATCATAGAATGACAGCACGTCACGCAACGTGACTCCGCCGGCGGGCGTTATTTCGTGCTCCTAACTTAAAGAACGTGAGATTAAATAGTTCACAAAATGTAATTTTCTCTTATAAAAAAAAGTATGGCCTAAACCTAAGTAGAATCTAAACACACCTTACGACAGAATAGCGAAACATTACAAACCAAACGTGTCGTCGGCAGACTCAGTTCGCGTTCGTTTGATTACAATACATCGACGTGCGATAAGTGTTACTTCAAAGCATCGCTATTATAATGAATGTGTACCTATATTATTTGGAGCGATAAGGTCTAGCCAACAAGGGACCCTTGTTTAGAGAGACGTGCATTTGATCGTATCTTCTGCTTTGCTACAAAGCATTCTGTATTCGGAATTATGTAGAAACCAATAAAGAGACAAGAGATACTTTAATGTAATATCAGTTTACTTTTTGTTTCGATGAAGAAGATTCACTATTCACTGTAACTATGCGATGAGTAGATACAGACTCCGTAGGGTTGGAGCCTAGTTTTTGGGTTCTGAGATAATGTACTTGGTTTTTGAGTGCCTTTTGATACTAAAGCAGGTTGACTGACGGTCCACTTGACGGTAGGCGACTATCGTCACCTAGAGAAACACGCAACATTAGGTAAGATATGCAATTTTTTTTCCTTGAAGACCTAGGTAGTAGCAATATGAAAAGTTACATGGCAGCTTGCTTTACATTTCGCGAGTTTGAAGAAAATTTCCAACAACCCGAGCAATGAGTGCTGTGTTTATTTTTTTATTAATAACAAAATTCTAACATGCACCCTAGTTCCATCTGGAATGATTTGTCTTTCAAACAGTGAGATTTTTTTAAAATATGTTCGTTGGTTCCAAGAGATTATCCTCTACTTATAAATAAACATAAAAAATCCGTTTTCTCTCTTTACGATATTACAAATATGTTATTTGCTAAATATAGTAAATTCTATTGCTCTCACCAGGAACGTGCTAGGCTGCTGCGCGATGGTAATATGCATATTACAATTGCGTTTGATACAATTGGATGCTTGATGACGCGTTATAGATGTACTGCATTCTAATGGGGTCCTTACACTACATATGCAAATATATATGATCTCGACTGTTGTAACTCGTCATTTCTGTGAATATTAGTTGGCGTGCATACGTAAGTGCTATGTGAATTTTATCAAGAGAGTGACATTCGATCGGAAATTGTTGGGGAAATAGTCTGCGCGCAGGATATTGCCGTGGCAGAGGCTATTACCAGCGCGTGAGCAGTACGAACTTCGAGTATGTCCTAAACGCTATAATTCTGTGAGACCTTTGTTTTTTTTTTATTTTAACTTACTCAAAACAAATTTGTGAGATATGGTGGTCGAATTGGTTAATAAAACAGTCTGAAAGTTTGGGTCATCAAAATCTGTCGACATCTGGCGCCAGAGTATTATCTAACGCTTTATGCTCGTATTACTAAAGTTTTATGTCAGTTTCAAAGATTACACTATTATAGCCATATGGTCGCGCCACTCCAAGTATTGAGTAAAAGTTTACAATCAACCATCATATCCGAATAGGGCCGAGAATAGAACTAATTTAATTAGAAGCATTGAGTATATTAAGCGTTGGTTGCAAATTAACAAAATATTCGTTAACAATTAATTTAAAATATCAACGTAAAATCTTTCTTACAACATCTTTAACATTCGCTTGAAATATTAGAGTTATTCTTCAAAATATGTAAGTAATTTCTTCATTAAATTACTTTTGAATATTCTAAATACTCAACCTTATAAATTCACTTTTCTACTAAAAAAAAGTATTTGTGATACATAAAAAAGTGAGTGAACTTTTGTACAAGTAAACTAATTTGGAATCAATCGTTATCAAAAGTGATTATTAATTATATTTTCTCAATGCGTCAGTATTGGTTAAAATTAGTGATAACAAAAATTAATTGGTGTACTAAGATTACACAAAGTGGGTATGGTTTGTGGAAAAAAAGGTTAGGACTCGAAAAGCGATTAAATCAGTAAAAAAAGAAATCCGAAGAAACCGCCAAGCAAAAGATTTCCAGCCAAAACTAAGTAGTGTATTTTAAAAAAAATCTTTGGAATTAAAGCTTAAATCTTCTTAAATGGTATGCGAATTTTCTGTCCTTAAATTTTATCCCATAAGGACAGCAAATATGGTTGTAATATTTGAAAAATAAATAAAAGTGACACAACTCGGGACTCGGGTGTCATGTAACAGTAGCCAGCATTACAACATTACCGCGACAATGAGCCGAGATTTGGCCGGATCAGACGCGGATATAACATCTGGTACATTATGTCGCGTTATTGTGAAGGTAAATCTTTTGGAATTACACTTCATATATTCACAATAATGTACATTTTTGATATTATCATTTAAAAGAATTAGGAACTGTATCGTGTACAGGAAAAAATACAGTATCTTCGGTACAGCGCTATTAGTGTAATATCTGTTTTAATAAGTTAGTATACATAAGAAAATAACTTGCAATTTTGTAATTTAATATTAAAATTTATAATCATTTTAATTATTAAAATAATTTTAACTAATTAAATAAATTTTAGAAATTTTAAAAATATCAATTATATTTTTTTCATTGAGATCATTTCAGACAGGTATATGAATTGATACTTGTTCGAAATGCACCAAAGATTCGATTGTTAATCCAACAATAATCATGTCAAAGGGTCTGCAAGTCGGCGACATGTCGGAGTCAGTTTATACCTACATACTAGTCTATCTAGAACACGTGGGCCTTAGACAACTAGGTCGAGCCTAACTCTCACCCTCCGTTGTACACCGTGACAAGACTGTTGCTCACAGACGGCCTATTGAGATCGATAACTTGAAACTTTGCGACTCTAGGACCGAGAAAGACGAGCGTATAATTATGATTGATGCACCATCTCAACATTTAAATCTTGTCCTTTACACTTTCATAAATAATTGTTAGCTTAACCACAGACAATTAACTTACTACTTAAGTAGTAATAATACTCTCTCATGCAAATCTCTGAAAACCTACTTTACATATGCCTACGAAAGTCGTGTGATCTATTTGTTATTAAAACTGTTTGAAAGGAACTCATTAGGGTATTTTGACTTTACGGTGCATATCTTACAAATAATATTATTATAAAAAATTGAGTACCTATTAGTAAAAGATCTCGGATACTCAGGTAGAAAGATCAAAAGGAAAAAGGCCAGTAACAACATTATAAAAACTGCAACTTAACGTCAACGTCTTCTGCAGAAATATATCCAGATTATATATTTATTTGTAACTCAATTCATAAGTTATCTCACGCCAAAGTATCTGTTCATTCAGTCAAATTATGTTCGGTCGTGACACAACCACAGTAAAACCTGCAAAAAATTCTGAAACTTTATAATTTGTATTAATTTGGACTGCTCTAATAAATTGCCCGACGAAAATCACTGTGCTATATTTTAACGGACTTTGAATGACATTGTAGTGGATGTATTAATTAGGATTGACAGAATCTAAATCCCAAAAAGGTACACACTAAGACACTAAGAATTTGTCTAAATTAAGCCGTTTTCATAAATTACGTTTCAGTCGTAATTAATCTTAATTTTTGCTTTTCTCTTAGGTAATGTACACTCGTAGAAATTTCAAATTATTTGTAAAATTTTTGTGGTATTTTATATACGAAAGTAATTCTGTCTATGTGATACTTTTGCTACCATACCATTGAACCAAAGACATCAAAATTGAAAATTATTTACCTTAGATTTAACTAAAAATTACAATCATTATGGTGACTACAAAATCGTGGAAGGACAGAACAATTTCTTTTTAAGATTTCGCGTCGGAAAAGCTATTAAGTCGTAAGCTCACCGATCACAATCGACTTTACGCCGACCTATCTCTCCCATACTCAATTAGCGAGACTTTATCTGAACAATATTTCAGTTTGAGTGAACCTTGAGATGGATTTCTTAACTTAACACAATGTAAGATGTGGTTACTTGAATGTGGGAGACATTCAAAATATTGTATGCAATAGTTTACGGAAACTTAATAATATAATTCCAATTAACCTAATGTCGTTTAATGAGCTAACAGCAAACGGTTGTATACTTAAGTGAATCGGGGTGTATAACGCCAATGATGTTGTTGTTGTGACTTGTGACAATTAATGAAAAGACGGTTTGGAGTAATCGTGTCGTATCGTGTAAAGCGGCTTCCGTATCGTACATTATACATCGCAGCACGAAATTAAATCGTCTTTCTGCCATTAAACATTCACGCGGCGATGTAGCGTGAGCGCGGATATACCTAACCAACTCTTGCTCCAAATTATTTCTATGACGACCTGCTTTATTGAGTAGTTATATTAAATTAATGTGTACATAAGGTTTATTGCATAGATTAACACTTGTACTTGAAAGATAATCCATGTTGAATAGGAAAAGCGGTGCTTCCCGTCAGAGCAGCGCCTAATTCCCCATAATGCCCAGATTAAGCCCCATATAGAGTGTTGCTCTCACCTCTGGCCTTCGCAGCTTCGAATTGTTCGAATTGTCGATAATCCATTGCTCACACAAAAACGGTCTAATTAAAAATATCAGTCATAAATAGCAAATATTGTGTAAAATTGAATTATATTTTTAATTATTATTTTATTTTATAACTACAGTTGTTCAAGCAGTTGTCTTGATGGCAACGATTAGCTTATCTGAAATACATACATGACACTGTTAGATTTATACCAAATAGAAATGGGCACATAAAAAGTGCCTTTTTTACTAATTACTATTAATTAAATATCATAACAACTTTTTAAAATTAAAACTAAGTTGCATGAAGTAATCTCTTGACAAAGAGACCTTCTCGTCTGTGGCAACCACTATTTCCATTCGTAAGTTTCTCTGGAACTGGAGCTGGATCTATTACACAAAATGATCTAGAGTCACGATGTATAGAGCAAAAGTTCGCTCTATCTCATTTCACGTTGAGAGAGTCGAGCCTTGGAACAATCAATCTTAAATTACAATTTACTTAATTGTGTTTGTTCCAACACCATAAATTCGTTACAGCTCATTACATTACGAGAGTACACATTAATGGTTTTCTGATAAATTTTGTTCAACGCTGAGAATATTAAATTGGCAAGCAGACGAAAGGTTTAGGTGCGTGTAGTCTACACAACACTACGCCAAGATTAAAAGCTGGGAAAGCCTTTGTAATAATAAACTGTGGATTAGTCTCACTAACGGCTTACGGCTTCCGCGCTTACGAGGCCGATGCGCAGTGTTACCATTTTCGCACTGCTCCCTTTTCACCGGGAGAAGTAAGGCTTCACAAATATTTCAGAGTGAAGTCCGCTACAAATAGTAGCCCCATGAAACCAGTGTACAGGTTAACGAAGATGTTTTACGACTAGTTAACTCAGTGGATTATTAATATTAAACATTGTAATAAAGCGAATGAGCCCTTTGGCTATGACTCGTGGAAACGAGGGTGAAAGAAAGGCTTTACGGGCCGCCGCGCCGGGCACGCACTGTTTTTAACTACCTTACGCTTTTACTCGCACAGAGTTCACTATTTCATTATCATTTTAAAACAGTATACGGTTGTTTACCCAACCATTTCATTACTCATTAATTTCGCTTTGCTTAACTCTCAAGCAATAATAAATAAGCAATAATAATTAATAAAAATATTTTGTGTATAATATCTATAACTTAAGTAATTTGAAAATTGTTAATTGTGAAAACGCCATGCTGACGTGTAGAAGAGGTACAGTCTTTTGGAAGAAAATTTACAAAAAAGTTTAAATTACGTCCAACAGATAATAACCGAAGTCTAATATTTGGAAACAAAAAATTCTCTGCATTTAGATGAAAGCATACTTCTTATTAAAAGTTTCATTAAAAATTCCAAAATGTTGTTAGTATCTTACGACTTTAACTATGGTAATCTGATCGTGAAAGTACTGTGAATATCGAACACCTCGGAAAGTCGTCTAAAAAGCAAGTTTTAACAAGACCGCGGCGCCACTGACGAGTCGGATCTAGTTAGAGAAAGGTCAGACTAACGAAATTTAGGGAACGACCCGTACGACCACCTCCCGTAGAACCCTCTCCCTTTTGTATCCGCTTTTGGAACCAAAGAAATGCCAACAATGAGAGTTCTTCTTTAAATGGTGAACTTTTAAGGAACTTCCTAGCCCCATTTGAGGTGTAACATGAAGTTTATTGAGAAGGGTCCATTTCATGCTACCTGACATTTATTGTTTTCAATAATTTAACATCTCAAGCGGTATATGTATGTATTTGACAAAACTATGTCAAAAAAATTCTATATATCCCATACAAGAACTACTAATAACGTTATAAGCAGGTGAATCGCTGGCGTTCTGCCAGAAATTCCGTCAAAAGAAATTTAAAGTAAAGATCGTTAGAAAGTGAACGTTATCCATATAGAAATAAAAGCTATCAGGTATGTTATCAAAGGAAATGTAGGTAAACGAGTAGAAAAATATGAGACGTTAAATCGATTGATATATTAAAGCCAACATTTACACAGGAAGCGAGATCAAAGCGATTATAGAGGAAACCAGAAATTATTTGTAGCGAATACATTCCTTTTGCCGAATTCCGAAACCGGTAGATATTCGAAATCTGAACACTCGTGCCGTTTATGGGAATGTATAAATATTTTACTTTCCGTTGACTTTACATAAACAAATAAAAGGCGCAATCGATCTATAAATTATTTTTTGTTTACCACTATCTTCATTAAGAATCGCAATTGGTAATTAACATCGGCCATTTGGCACCAATTTTTGGTGCATTTTGTAACCACTTTAATAGCTTCGAACAATATAATTTTGCAAATGAAGGGTCGTTTATATCTGAATTTAATTTTTATATACTTTAAAAAATTGCGTCTTGCTGCTCAATACCCAATATTTTTGTTCATAAAATAGAATGTAAAATGAATACAATACGATTCATATGAATAGATTGAATAAATTTATTGTCATACACCAGAATCCCAGTTAGAGGTCGCCCTCGGCTAGGACTGTCGTAAATATGTAGACTACATATGTTGGGTAAATTATGCAAAGGTTTCTTTCCTACATCGTCTCGTCGTCGACAGGACAAGTGGCGTATCTTGACAAGCAATCTTAATATGAAAATGGACCCTCAATGATCGATGGAGGTGCTCAAAGACTCAACAGCTCGTGGCTTTTTGGTACAGCGATTCGGTGGGTGCAAATGACTACCTAAACCATATGGAACTATCCATATTTCATGACTACAAATCCATATATGTTCATCTACAGCGCTAATGTATTATTTTGCACTTAGGAGATGGAGAGCCAAGGTCTTGTAAGTTTGTTTATTGGTGTAGGCTCAACTACTGCACCAATTTGAAATTTCCAAGGTATATTCATCCGAATGGACGTAAACTATATGTCAATATCCATCTAGATGATGAAACAGTAATTATAATAAGGATATAAAGATAACCGGCAGTAACCTGCGGTTTCACCCATCGTTCAATATAAAATAAATCGGCTTCTCTCTCTCTCTCTCTCGGTAATGCTCGGTTTTTGTCCGGCTACTGAACTCGGTAACTGACCTACCGAAATACTTTGCTTACTTTTTTGTTTTTATTCTGTTTCTAAGGAACATAATGTGATGTTAAAATAGTTTATAATCTATGTGAATAATTGGGCTATCAAATACAAAATTGTGGTTCCTTTATTGTAGTAATATTGTTTAAGGCTGAATTGCCTCTATTTGTGAAAATAATATCACGAGCATTTTTGTTAAAAACTAAATAAGGTTAAACATAAATCTGAGTGCCAGCCATTAGACATAATTTGATCATTAACATTAATATGCATGAAAACATACGTCGCATAATTGTAACATGTACCCGAGTTATGGCTCCAATTTTCCTCATTAAGAACCATTCCAATTTACCATTCAACTTTTTCCCTCTTTCTGCGAAACGTTAATATTCCTCAAATATGGAAATCTTCAAAAGCTTTCAAATGCGACCAATTTGAATAGAAATTCTTCGAATTTTCATTTTAAAATAACATTGACTCTTTATGTATTCCTATAAAGATATTGTTATTAGCCACCTTGGTGTATATAGACAACTAAAATTTATTTTGATTTATAGGTACTTGCCTTAGAATAAATACGAGAATACAGTTAGAAAAATATGAAGTTATAATAAATTAAAACAATGAAATACAAATATTTTTCGGGTAGAATATACTTTGTACTGTAACTGCTATATATCATTTAAGATTCTATGGACATAGCTCTTAGCTCATAGCTCGTTAAGCGACATATTGAGCTTTCTTAAGAGGCCTATATAGAGGCCTTCAGCGCTATATGTCATCACTTGCAACATATATTATATTGGTCGATAATTTTCGTTTTGTGACGCTCAGAACTTTTGGACGAGAAGGTGTCTCGGAGTTTCCCGAACGCTGCTATCGGTTATTACAAAGTTTTTAAAGTTATGACTCGTTGCTTTATTTAAAAGAAATATATTCCTATTTGGAGTAAGAAAATATAAGTATCGAGTGGAAATCTAAAAGCAAAAGATGGATGATAAGGTTATCTGAGATTCGTCATTGGTTCATTAATGCTGGACGCTGCTTAATACAAAAGTGGTTCGCGACACTATTTCAACAACAAAAAGGCTTTCTAGCCCCTTGGCCTCAAACCACCCTCATTCTGCGGTCGAAGCAAGCAAAATTGTCACGTGTGTCATTGAGATAAGAGCCATTATGGCTGCGTACGTATGGTGCACATCATTAGCGTCCGGACAAGCTATATTGTTCCCAGTCATGTATCAAACTGATGTATGACGCGTTGCGGACGCAAAACGACAAAACTAATGTATAAAAGTAATATGCGACCAGCAATAATTTATCTTTCTAGTTTCGTTTCGACAGATGTACTAATGTGTGTCACAATCGTCACTCAAATTTTGAAACAAAATACTCTCGGGAACTCTCATCTTTTTGATGAATCTTTCCATCAGCTGCTGATGAGTCTTTTTGATTTTCTGTGTGGATTGTAAATGATGATTATGTCTTAATAGTGAAGGAAAATGCTAATATTGGTTCTGCGGGTTTCCATGGTGAAGTATCCTCCAAACAGAGGAGGCCTCTTGGCCCCTTAATACGGATATAATGTAGACATCTAAACATTGTGCAAGTAGGTGTACTGAATATAATATAAACGGTTTCAGTGAAAGCCGTCAACTCACGTCCGAGTAATACAAATGAAAACGGACTAAATAAATGAAACAGAGCACGCGAACGAAATAATTTTAATTTGGGCAAAATGGAAAAATGTGTTGCGTTGCCATCGCGTTGCGTCCTAACACGATTAGCGAGAATTGTTTTTTAACATATTGTGTTTCAATATATCTCATTACATTTCCAGCGATATTTCTTTTTCAAAGCAATGATCCATAACAAATTTTCCCTAAAGCGTAAGACAAGGCAGTCATTGAGTGAGGGTGGCTAATTCATGACTTCATAAACCAATACAAAATATTATTTCAGAATTTGATAAAACACAAGGGAATGGCAAAATTTAATAAATGTAGCAATCAATCAGTACGAACGCTGACGACAGGATGGTATCAATGAATAATCGATGCATAGCGTGATGGTCGCTGGCAACTGTGTCATATTAAAAATAACTTACAGTATGTTCGATTTGGGCACTTCCTATTGAATTTATTGCAGCGATATAATCAACTTGTATTTACCACGACGTTACAATGAAAGGAAATGAAGAGACCAACAAATGACAGCCTTCAGCGAAACATAGGTTCTTATTAAACAGATACAAGAAAAACTAATGAAACAAATCTCAAATCGTAATCCGCTTCTTTGTTGCGAGCTCCTTCTATTTGTAATTGTATCATCTGAAGCAATTTCTTTCAGATATTAGACAAATAGGGGAGGAAACATTTCCGAAACTATGCCCAAAGAACAACTACGTGACGATCCCTCTGATTGCTGAGAAAAAATAAGAAAATAAATAAATAAAATTCAACTTTAGTATTACAGTATTAGAAGTTATATTCGATTGGTAAACGGTGGTATTCGTGTCGTTTTGTTGGCGGACATGCGGTACGTGATAATAGTCGCATTAGCACCAAAATCGTTGCTTCGGTTCTCTGCGCAAACTTGCACACGCGCCGCGTTCGTACCACAAATATGTATACTGAAGGTAATCTGTTTGAGCATCCACTTTCTGAAGCTGCACAGTGTCATCCATTGTATTACACCATACATTCAGAGCCCGCACTCCGTCGCTTTTATAAGCCCGAACATTGAAATGGCAGATGTAGTCTCATTTGCATATGTACAATCGTTGAGAGGTGCCATGAATTTGTCTATTTGACTTTAGCACTAAAAACATTTTGTCGTGTGAGTAGAAATTTAACTTGCAATTGTACAAAAAACGACGTAAAGTATGGGCCATCGGTGATATCAAGGGTCTTTAAGAAATTATTGATGTCATTCGTCTTCCGGATGGTATAACTAAGGTGGTGCTTTCTTACTTTTTTTTAAAAAGGGTTGTTCGAGAATCTATATCTCTTTGGAAAATAAAGCGTGAACAATAAATCTGATGAAGAATAAAGTGTCATTGGAATTTAACAATGTACAATCTCCCTCATTTCTTGTTCACTTGTTTTTTAATCGATGAAATGGGATTCCCTCAAGAAAGAATGAACCACAGGGAGAGATTTAAAAAAGTGTGCCATTGTATGTACTTGAAAAGTGTGTCGGTGAATGCTGATCTAATTTGATGTAAGATATCCCACGCGGCCTTTGTATATCAGTTGTGTAAATGTGAGTCAATGAACAGTGAAAATCAAATAATGTTCAGAAAATGTAGATGAAAGGACGTCGCGATGCCAACGAGGCGCGTCGAATTAGAAGCGGGTCCGTCCGACCCATTACCCGCTGAAAGGTTTCATCAGGTCACCACATACAATTGAGTCACAACACAATCATTTTGTACGGGAACGCTGAAGCTTACTTATTTCAACTTAATTGAACAAAAACTCTCACACACATTTTGCGAACGACCCGCTTGGGACTAGCTTTGTGAAACTTGTTGCAGTAAAAATGAAAATACATAAATAGAATCAGAACGGTTGTACCGCGGTAACCCGTAGCCCGAGGAGAGCCAGTCACTGCGACTGAGATAAGTAAACGCTCAGTTGTCGCTTGTTTTTCCGTACAGTAATCTCAGCTTTGTCTTTTACAATATCAACAACTAGAAGATATTGTTCCGCAGTTGTGACTAATGTAAGTAAATAATATTAAAAAGGGCATAAAATTAACTGTTACACGCTTCTGTACATATACAGGGTGTCCGGTAATTAATGAATAACCTTGCAGGTACTTGTAGGGGGCACCTCGGCCACACAGGAAAAAATAAAAAATATATCTACAGCAGCCACGAATAAAATTATTTTTTAAAATGTTTGAAATTTGATACCTTCGCTTACATTATTGGGTAGTACGGCTACAAATTTAATAATAACGAATTGAATTTCTCTGGAAATAACCGCGAATATTTGGTCTTGCTATCGCGCATTACAAAATATTTCAGATCATAACGTTTTTTTTTTCTTTTTAATACTTAAAAATAAAAATTTTGAGTTTTCGATTTTTTAATGACTAAGTTTGAGCACCTGTGGTATAAAAAAAAAACGTATGGAGACCTAGGTGACATACAATTTTGAAAACATCCTACTTTCTTAAATGGTATTACACTCAATTTGTTCTGCCACAAGTACCTGCTGATTAACGGACAGCCTGTATATCGTAAACGAGTCTTGGCTGTATATTTAACATTTTTTCAAAAAACAGTTTGTAAGTACAGAGGCGAAAGAAATAATTTTTAGAATTTTTGTCTGTCTGTACGTTTGTGCACGCTAATCTCATAAACGGCATAACCGATTTGAATGCGGTTTTCACTAATTTATTGTTAATAATACCTTCCCATAATATTGTTGTTGATGATTGTTTTATTCTGTTCTGAATGTTTGTTTCATTTTAACCGGTTTACAAACAAAAAATTAAATTATTTTTATATAATACCAAAAACCACGCATAGTACATAATGTAATCGCGGGCACAGCTAGTGTATAAATAAAACCATTAAAATGATAATTTTTTAAAAGTGATAAAGATGAGAACAATACATTTTTTTGTTAAATTAAATTAATAATTTAAAAAAAAAACAATATTTTAAAAATGAATATTTTTGTTTTTCTTCGTTAGCTCGTCATATTCGTATTCGTTACAAGATAAACAAAAAAGTAAGAATTTTAAAAGTACCGGACATAAGAACACATAAACACCAGTTCGTAAAGTTTCTTTTTATTGCGTATCATAAATTTCTTTTTAATTCTGCTTTGCTTTATTAAGAAAACGTGTCAAGTAATGGGATCAGGGCTTGTTTTATTGGCCCCAACCGTAGTCTTGTTTTTACTTTGGGAAAGACAATTGTCTAGGAGTAAAACTCCTATAATTGACCAAATTCTAGAAAAATTCTAGATGGTAGAATAATGTACTCATCAAATTCGAAATTTAGGAGCTAGGATATCTCGATCCTAGTACCTAGTAAGTTATATACTAGGATATCCCGATCCTAGTATCCCGTGACGATTTACGGCATAAAAAAGAAACTATGTACTTATAACTAACTAAGAAAACTTATAGTTTATACTAACTTAAAAAAACTTTATACTAACTTAAGAAATCTTTTCAAAGTTTAAGTGAATAGGCACTCACCGCTCCATCATAGGTCTCACTCATCTTCACTACACGACTAGATTCTGGCGAAGAGCAAACCCATCTCTAATAAAAAACAAAAAATAATGGGAATAAATAAATAAATAATAATCAATGGGATTTGAAATCAATGGGTTTTTCCCAGGGTTATACGCCATATTTCTTAGAATCCTAGACAGCATTTTTGTTATAAAATAGTGGACGAGGCCTTACATACAGAATCTGTGCGAGATCCGTCTAAATATGAGGAGTGGTGAACAAATTGAGTTAGTTGGTTGTGTACAATACGAAGTAGTGGTAGGTAGAGGCCCGAACAAGCAACGAGCACATGAAAGTTAGTTTAACGTGTTCCGTTATGAGTGTTTGTGGATTTATGGTAATCCAGCGAACTAGCGCAGCTTCGGGGAGACTTGCCTTTACAGTTTCAGCTTAACCTCTACAACTTGGCTCGGCTTTATGCAGATACATTCCAATATCATCATATTCAAATGCTTCTACTGTTCCACTAACAGAATTTAACTAATTCTTAAACAATCTTAACATGTTATGGGTTACAAAATTATTTCAAAAGAAATATAGTTAACGCTCAATTAACGCTTGACCAATTATGTAAGGAGCTGGTAGGTGTGAGCAAAAGACGTCTTTCCTACATTCAACACCTTGTCCCCTAGACATTTATTATGTTAATTACTTTGGAAAATTATGTGTAACTTCATAATTATTCTTAATTTTAATATTAGTAATTATATGTCAAATTACGAAAAAATAGATATCCGACTGTTTTGATTTCACATAACCCGAACTGTATTAGCCCTAAATTGTACCATGAGACCATGGTTTAATGAGACACTAAATACTTTAAATACAGGAGTTGTGTAAAAACACAATAAAATAAAACTGTTTAATTATTTCTTAATGTTAAATCAAGTCCAAATATAGTCATAATGATGGCCGTTTAATGTCTATGAATGGCACAGACGGTTGTACATGTGTCTGAATGAGGAGATAAGAGCAAGTGAGTAG
The DNA here is from genome assembly GCA_936446665.2 of Synanthedon andrenaeformis. Taxonomy (NCBI): domain Eukaryota; kingdom Metazoa; phylum Arthropoda; class Insecta; order Lepidoptera; family Sesiidae; genus Synanthedon; species Synanthedon andrenaeformis. The sequence goes on along the minus strand of OW387781.2, from coordinate 182,688 downwards.
TAAATATCCGTCGATTTGGCCTCGAGCCAGCTTTAGATAGTCTCGGAGAATCACCCTCGGATATACAAAGCGTGTGAACTGTCCGACACCAGCGACAGGCTCGTATCGTGTTATTAGCCTATCGCTACACTGTCGGGTTCAATCCAGTAGATCTTAGTTAGTACTACTACTACTACAAGCCAGTCTGGTGGCAGTAATCACCACATTACAAAAGAACACCGTGAAATAACATGTTTCTATTTTGTTTTGGTGTGTGAGGTCATCGCGTCATAATCCTGATATGAGAGATTATGAGTATATGAGGCACTCTTGCATCACCTGTGTCGTTGCTTGTGTTAGCAGGCGACGGTGTCCACCTACCATCAAGAGTCAGCCGAACTTTACAAACAGAATAGGAATTTCAGCAGATACACTGGGACTATTTGGAATGTACCTATCTCAGATGACTTTCACGTAGGCAGGTTTTGATTGCCTCATATATCGAAAACAGTTCTAAGGTGAAATCCTACCAGGATTCGAACCTGCGTCTGGTGTCTCGACAGGCGAGGGTCCATGCTACTGAGATATCACTGGACAAAATAAAAAAATAAGAAAATTGGAAAAAGATATCAGTAGTGTTCTGTAATGCAGACAAGAGTAAAATGCAAGTGAATTTTCTGAAACATTTCCCTTCGTATTAAATTTGATTCCAATACGTGGAATTGTTCGAGTCGCCGCATTCGCAATGTAGACAAAATTTTCAAATCTAATATAATCCAGGTTCGAGGAATTCTTCCACGTTGGGAAAATATTTGTCATTCGTCATGCAAGTCGACTGTTGACATTTCAAATTCAACTTCCCTTCGTTCATCACCTTTTCTCTTTTATACAAAATATATTTTCAACGTATTTTTCATAGATCAACACGAGTTATTGTAAGTGACGTCCTAAAGTTGCTTCTGAAATATCTATTTTAAACTTAACTTAACTTAACTTAACTTAACTTAACTTAACTTAACTTGCAACTCTTACAAGCTATCAAGCTATTTAAGGCTCCCATTACGCTTTAATAGTTATCATCGTGGCAAGACTTCTTAAGTCTTCGAACATCTTCCCAGAAACTTGGGTCTCTTCGAAATGTTTTCTTTCGCAGTTAGAGCAAAAGATAATAATATAAAAATATACGTATGAAATGAAAGACTCAGTTCCAACATGTCGGCAGCCAAACATTCATTTCTTTGAGCCACAAATGCTTCTAATATTCCCACAAATGATTACATATTAGATTTACTGGAGATGTGAAACTTACTAAAAACGAAGCGCATAGTTATAATAACTTACTTTACTCGTAAAATAAAACAATATGGAGGTTTCGATAATGTTTCTAAATTATTTTGTGTTCGAAGATAGGTTAACTACACAGCCATTAGGCGAAGTTGTTAATTTAGGCTTGCGGTTAGTGGAATATATTATGAAGCAGCAGAGTGTGGCTGCATCAAAGGCAAGCAAAGGCTCCAGCCACCGCGCTCCGGCTACGTACTACATACCTCCTGGCCTCTGCTGCTCTCTGTTAACATAAACGCTACTCGAAAAACAAAACTAATTCCGAACCTACACATGTTAAATTTAAACTTTACTACAAACCCATAAAGTTTATTTTCGAATAAAGGCTTGCAGTGTTTCTCATATGTTGGAAATAAAAAAGGCTGCATTGTTGTGCCTGCATTTGGCTAGAGCAGAAAACAAAGACTTTGGTACCTTTGATTATTTCTTCGTATCTTTATTTATTATGTAAAAGTCAACAGACAGGCTGACGTTCCACTTGAAGGTAGGTTAGTTTAATAACACAAATAACGCCACAGGTGCTTCAAGTTACTCACTTACTGTTAACAGCACATAATTATGCTGTTGTTACACGATGATCTTCTGTAAGAGGGTGGTTACTGTCGCCAGATGGGTGCGAAACGCAGTGTGCCCTGCCACTTCTTAGTAACACCAAGATCATAGCCAGTTTATTTCCAAAGTTGGCCATGCCGCGAATAGATCCTGGGACCAATGAGTTAGAGCTAAGGCTCTTAACTACTCGACCAATGGGCTCTTCACACTTATATCTCTTTTTAACCTTCCTATTGTATATGTCATCATTTTCGTCATCTCGGTCTTCTTAATTTATCTAAGTTAGTTTTTCATTGAATAAAAGTTTTCTTAACTTCATTCATACTATACTCACTTTTAAGTAGTAAAACTTTATTTACAATAAGCTTGTATAAAATTCAGAAAGTGGTATATAATATATTTAACTGATACGTGATGCATTTTTAATTTATTTATTTATTTTAAGGCTAAAGATTTGTTCGTTTTGAAGGGAAACCAGAGTATAATAATTCAAGCAAAGCCTTAATACCTACGCGCCAAAAACAGGATTATCGAACTCGAACATCAGGAATTTCAGTGTAAATAAAACTCATTTAAATGGTTTTTAATGAAATTTCCTTATTTTATTTGTACGGGCGCCACCAGGGCCACCAGCCAGCGACTGACATACTGGAAACTTTTTTAATTTTAGTGGACGCAATAAATTCAAATAAAGTTCCAACCTTAGTTAGCCTCGTGTCTGCTCGATTCGCTAATTGCTTAATTTTATCCCAAAGTTCAACACAATTAACGTAATTCCATTTAGAAAATTGTGTATTTTAGATGTTGGTGAGGTCCATTTTATTTTTCTTACGATACCTACCAAAGCTCATTTTATATACTTTATTTAATACTACCGATCGCTCGTGACTTTGTATGCGTCATGTGTTTTTTGTATACTTATTGGTACAATCTAAGGCCTTGCTACTGGTCAAAAATCGAGAGATTAATTTCATGTTAAGGTCGACAGAGATGCTGACGGTTCTCTTGATGGTAGGTGGCTACCGTCGCCTATAACTCAAGCAACGCCATATATGCTGCACACTTGTGCTGTAGGACATAGAAATATTAAGGATATGGGATAAGGAAGGGATGAGGTGATGGGCTCTGGCATAACTTACTCACTCACCGAAACACAACAGCACACGTCATGGTGTTATTTCACCATGGTCTTTTATGTGGGGGGGATTACTGCTGCCAGACGGGCTGTCCAAATGACTTCAAATAAATGTAATAATAGTTTTTGAAATAATTGTTATCGTCCCTGCAAGCACTACTACATAAATGCAATCAATCAAGCTATTGTAAAAGAATGTCAACAAAACATAATACAATTGTAGATGAGGCAACAACGCTTTTATAGCGATCACAATGCCTACACCATACACCCTCTATGTCGGTTTAACAACAGTTAAATAAACAACACAATATAATCGCATAAAAGCAGACTATGAATATTGCTCACAACATTCACACTTTTTTTTTTTCAGAAAACCCAATGCTCAAATGCTTGTCGTACAGAATTTGACTTATATGGAAACGTCAAAATATATTCAACTATAAGTATTTATCTAACACCTCGAAATTTATCTAACATATCTTGTTGTTAAAGACGACGGACTAATGAGTCCTAACCCTAATAATAATATCGTATAAGTGTGAAAGATGTACCTGTCTGTTTATTACTCAATTACGCAAAAATGGCTGAACGGATTTGGGTGAAATTTGGCACTCAGATAGTTAATGACCTGAATTAACATATAGGGATTAACATTACTTTTATGTAGTAAAAATGTTAGGTTCCTGTGAGATTTTCAAAAAGCGAAATACAGCGCAAACGAAGTCGCGGTCACTGCTAGTACCTCACTGAGTTTGTTATTCAAAAATCACATTAATATATATGTATTTCCTTTCTTTCCGAAAATTTTAAGCAATATTAAATAAAATTTTCTTATCTTTTGTCCTTCTCAATAAGTAGCTTCCTTTCCACAAACCTAATTGTTTCCCAATCGAAGCCAGATGAAATAAACTTTGAAAATTCTTTGAAGAGAAAAATTCTTGTTTTGCTGTTTTCAGCTTTCACATATTTTTATTAATATACCTATAAGTATTACGTGATCACTTTCTGCGTATTTTAGTATTATAATAAAGTAATCGTTAACTTTCCTCGGAAGCTAGATTCAAAGTTTCCAATCGTATTTTAATTTCAACTTTTTTAATTCGTTCTGTTAATTCTGAATCTACATAATCAATGCTCTCAGATGTAGAAGTTTTTCGCAAAGAAAACAAAAAAAATGTTCAACTTTTGCTGAATTAATATTCTTACTTTAAGTATCGCATAAATTATAATTTAAATGTAACGAAAATTGGTAAAGGGATTTTTGAACTGAAAAATTGGTTAAAAGATGAAACAAAAACATTAAAAGTTTATTTTAGTTGCAATATAATTATTGCAACTAAAATAAACAAATAATAGCATCGCTCTATTTTCAAAAAAAAAAATCATCGAAATCCTTTTATTATATATTATTTTCTTTATTTTATTAGAAAAACATTGTTTTTTTTTTCTATATGGCGGCCATCACTTAGCAACAAACAAAGGTTAGAAAGAAAAGCAAAAAGTGGTTCATGTTTCGTCCCGAACATTATCCGGTCCAATTCGGATGGCGGACTTGTTTGTTGTTGCTGTTGGTAAATATAAATAAACACGGCTCGTTGACTCCAACGAAAACTTGGAGTTTCCACTTTCCACGTGTGCCCTCTCCGCAACCAAACCTTTGTTCTAAGTTACAAAACATAGCGGTAAACCTTTCAAAACATTGCTGTCAACTATACAGTGTTTACAACCAGTGTTTACCCACTGATCGAAGTTTACCCATATTCATTTCGAAAGTGGCTAGGAAGCTGAATCGTATCCACTCAACACATGAAAAAATTGAAATTTTTTGACAAACAATTCAAGAAGTGTACTTGAACTGTTTTCTCTTTGCCTATTTTTTTATTTACCTATAAACACTAAAAACGAGCATATAGCATTGTTAGATTCGAATGATCAAAAATACAATATAAATGATTAAAATTGTAATTTGATAACACCGTAACGTTTCAGAAATTCAACTCATAAAATACAATAATAAATGGCATGTAAAACATTATTATTATTAGGTCTAATAATAATTCATATGACTTATATTACACCAAATGTCAAAGGCGAATCCTACGCCAAAAAACGTTCTCTTATGACGTATACAGTAGTTCGTAAACTTGGGACGTTTATCTTCGAGCAGTTCAGGAAGACGTGCGTCGGTGAGCAAAAGCAAAGCCGCCCAAACTTTCTATTGTCCCGTACCTTAGTGTATGGACCACAATGTTTAACGTGCGATATCCCTTATCCTTTGTAAGTATACAGTAACGTGGATATGATTTTTCCGGGCCATCCGGCGGCAGTAGCCATTGCCACCCTCTTAAGAAAAACCTCCGTGAGATATCAGCACATGTATTTCTGTGAGTGAAGGATAACATAACTTATTGTATATTGGTATACTACTTTAAAAAGCGACAGAAACCACCTATTATTAAATGAAATGTCAGCTTGTTTGCAACACTTTATCATATAAGTAATATTTAATCATGCAAAATAACCGTTAAGGGTATCATCGAGTTGGATAACCGTGATGACCTCAGTTAGTTTTGCCAGTTGGTTTCCAAATAGAGTTTTGCCAACTAACGTACAACAATTTCCAATGTATACACATATGCTTTGCTCCACTAATAACAGTTTCTATCGAGTAACTATTTACAACACATATCGTTATAGCTAGACTATATTCAGTCTCGCAGAAGCTGTATTGATTGTGCATCGTATACTACAAGACAAAGTTCAGAATACATTTTGAACGGTTCAGTTTTGTAGGTATCCGAATTTAGTTTGAATTGTTCCCTGTAGCACGAAAATGTTAGTGCGGACGAAGTGGGTCACTGTAATGGATACTTGTGGCCTCTCACAAAAAGCTTGAAAAGGTTCCTCTTTGAAGGACACACGAGCCCGTGTCCGCCTATCGCCAGCAACTGTGCGAGTTTGGTGTCGAACTATTCACACTTCCAAAAATGTATCGTTTTGTTTTATATTTAGTAGAACATTTTGAAGAAGCACATTTTTTGCATCATTCGCCCTTCACGCTTTACTATAGAAGGTGAAAATTTCTGTAAATTTTAATTACAAATAAATTACTATAAAAATTTTCCATCTCTGTATGTCAGATGCTCCAGATAGTGATTTGATAATGCCAAAGCCAAAAAATATACATTCACACATGCACATGTTCGAAAGTATCTTAAAGAAAAAAAAAATTTTTTTTTGTAGACACTGATATTGAAAGTTCTAAAAGGTTACATCCTCAATAGAACCTTTTTTCAATTTAGTATTCCATACACAATATTAAAAATAAAATTTAGACAAAATTAATTTTTAAACTTTTAAATTATTGTTTAATTGAACCGGTGCGGCAAAATACTTCATGGATCCTTTTGATTCCTTACTATGACAGTATTGTTCGAATTATCGACATTTTAATTCTCAGTCTCACACGACATCGGCTAGTATCATTAGAAGACATGTAACTTCAAGATAGAAGTGTTTTCTAAATGTTTTCTACTGGCCGAACAGAAAGAATGATAAAATTTGCTTAGTCCACACTAGTAGTCCGAGAGCCGGTCGTATAAAAGTCCTATGGATCAGATACATGGACAATTTTTTTAATATAGACCAAAAAACCATAGGACTAAAGGTAGACACCCCTAAAAATGTCTGATTTTGCCCGCATGCAAAATTATGACCTCACAAAATTATGACATTACAAAATTATGGGTAAAATAAAAGTGTCGACTATTTTTTTTATCAATTGTATAGATGTAGAATTGATTTAGAAAAAGAATTATTCATGTATTGGATAAATATATAAAAATAATCAAAGATTTAGGGACATTGTATATAAGAGCATAGGCTATTGGATTACTTAAAACTAGTCGACAATAGAATAAAAGTGTCGACCATTATTTTTTATTAATTGTATCGATGTAGGATTGATTTAAAAAAATAATTATCCATGTATTGGGTAAATATATGTTAATATTGAAGAATATAAAGCTATTGTACGTATCTGTACAGGCGTAGGCGCTCTGATTCTTCAAACTAGGTCGACAGTCGAATCCGGGTAAATGAAAGGTGTCGACCATTTTTTTAAAGTAATTAGAGGGGTTCTAGTTTCAGAAACGCTTAAAAAAATTCATGTATCTGATCACTTAAGAAAAATGACGTAAAAAATACCTTTGATCGTGGTCGACTCACGGTCGCGAATGAATTGAGCTTGTCGACCTTTGTTATCTCGATTCTGATTATCAAAAACTTTATTTTCCCGTTAATTTTTTCCATGTATCTTATAAGTTATAATAATGTCTGAAATTACATCCGGAAGTGAGGTCATAATTTTGCATGCGGGCAAAATCAGACATTTTTAGGGGTGTCGACCTTTAGTCCTATGGTTTTTTGGTCTATCTTCAAAAAATTATCCATGTATCTGATCCATAGGACTTTTATACGGCCGGCTCTCCGACTATAGGATTAGCCTGTCCTATACAATCAATAGTGTACAGTCATCTTACGAAGTGTTTTGCGACTGTACTGCACTTCACTGATGCGGAATTTATTCCCATTACTCGGATGATCCGAATGGGTCAAACTTTATCCCACATAAGCCTGAACTTTAAAGCAAACTCTTAGTTGAGGTGTTACCTTCGCCTATAAACTAGCGAAAATATGGGATTAAGCTGTAGCACTCTTACTCATGAACCGAAATAGTACAAACGAGTTGGTAACACAGTTGAAAACCACTGGCGTTGCTTATTTTTGTAACTAACGGTTGTCACACTACTGTATGTTGCCATTTTTTAAACAGTTTAGCGTTTCGTAGTCATTTGGGCAGTCCGTCTAGCGGCAGTAAAAATCCTTTTACAGAAGACCACTGTGAAATAATAGCTTGTGTGCTGTGTTTCGGTGAGTGAGTAAGAAATGCCAGAACCCATTACTCTGTCTTTAATCAATCCTTGCAGCACCTGAGGCGTTGCTTGTGTTATAGGCGACCTAATATCAAGTAGACCCTCAGCGTGTCTTCGAGCTTAACATAAAAAACAAATCACTAAGAATGCATGCTTCATAGTTCCCTATATGCACTCTCTATTACATGTTACTCAATTGTATCATAAGGTATCAACTTCCTTTCTCTTTTAATTTAACATTTTATTGGAAAAAGTCAACGTGTACGGTGTCTTATTACCCACACATGTAAGTGGTCGTTATCAAGTAGGTGCCCCTAAAAATGTCGGCCATCTTGAAATATAATCTGTGGCTCCAATAACTGTCGCCAAGTCGATATATTGCTGCTATCACCTACCACTTGTAATGCCCCTCTTATAATATATTATATATCTCTTGTTCCCTACCCCTCTCTACATTATTTTGTTCGCTCATCTCTACGTATCTGTTGTTTCGCAGTGACATACTATAAGAAGATAGATATGTAGCAGACGGGTTGCTATGTCTATGACTGCGTAACACAGTGAGCCTTTAAAGATCACGGAACCAGTAAGACTCCGTTACATGGAAACGTTGCCCACCTATAATTGGTTGGTAAACATGAATGGTCGTTAGTTGATATAGCTAACATTAGCCAGGATTGTATAAATTAATCAAAGCTCCAGTGGTCCGTGTTTGCTGAGAGCCCGTATTTGCTCACGCCTCGCCTCTCTCCCACCTATGGATCCCTGTTCGATCATTTGTTACCGCACGTTATAACAATTGTTTTACTAATTTCCTTCTTATTAAGTAAATAATAGAGTATTTTTCTAGCGTATCTCTTTTTGTGAATAGTAAGTATAAAAAAAATCGGTAATCTTGTCTGTTTGTCTGCAGATTTTTCAACATCATTAAATGATTACTTCTCGAAGGTTTGTTGCTCGAACGAAACATGCTAAGCTTATATACAAAGTATTTAACAAAGTATCAACTTTTATACAAAGTATAAATTAAATAAAATTATTTTTAATGTAAATAGTCAGAATATTTAAAATTGACTGTTTTACTATAACATGAGACTGACAGGTGTATATCTTCGCCAGAGAATACATTCTAAATTAAAGGGAATAAGGAAATTTATTTTATTATTATTTTAGTTCATAACAAATTTAAAAGAATTAAAATAAGTTATTGCACTTGAATGTTTATGTAAAGGCGAAAAATGCAAAACGAACTTAATCTCGATTTATAAGTTGGCGTGTAAGCTTCAGCTAGACAGGATTTCTCTCGACGTTTGCACACCAATGCAATGCCTCTTCCAGATCGTTATCCCACCAACAAATAAACTTACACATGTTAATTTACAATATAACAAAACGATTAGCCCCTACAAAAGAATGCAGCGTACAGCATAATACTAATTACTTGTTTTGGCGTGAATTTCGAAGTTGTTTCCGCCTGCATATGACTCCGTCGCAAATTCCCCAACTTTCTCATCACAACTTCTAAACTCATAAATCGCTTTGTCCCCTGTTTCTTGTCATAATTGAGCATACGGCAGTAGTGTAGTAAAACGTAATATCTTATATGCCATAAGCTTTCTCCCTTTTCTTATATGTGTTAAAACATTGATTCAATATTTATTGTCAATATTTTTTGTCAGGCGTTGAAATTCTTATTTTTATTTTTAGTTTATCCCTCGGGAACAGTAGTTTTTCGGGATGAACGGTACACTAGGTGTTTCCTTTTTACGTGTATAATTTTTCATAATGATCGTTAATGCAAAAAGAGAAATTAAAGCGTGAAAGTATAAAAAACACACTTTCGCATTTGTAATATAGTTAACTACTGCTTATGCCAGTCAGCCTCTGAAACGCGTCCTGCAGGAACTCTTTGTCAAGTCACTTATTAACGATATATATTTATGATTTTGAATCCGTGCTGAGTTAGTTGTTAGTAAATGCAATGCACTCTATAGAGAGAGATTAGAGAGATGACGAGAGGACTGTGCGCTAGACAGTGATTTACAACTACGACCGTGCTAGCGGCTGCATCTGCACTAGACACAACTAGACAATTGAACAGATCATCTTTATCTCATCTATCTATCTCATTTCATGACAACTTACAAACCACAATTTAGCCAAAGGGTCGTAGCAAACAATAGTATTAATAATTTAATACAAACTATGTTAATAATGGAACAGACATGCAGATATTATTTAAAATGTTTGTATCAACTTAGTAGGTAATAAACTTTAAAAAAAAAATTACTCTAACCTACTTTATAGATACAGTTAAATAACTTTATTAATATAGGTTAAAGAGAATTGAGAACTAAAATCTAAAGTTTAGTTGATTTATAGACGACTGAAACGTGTCATGGAAAATAAAATTCTCTTTCAGTCTTTACTCATAAGAGCAGTATTCGCTTGGCAGGTTACATATATGCGACCTTTAATTTTATTATGTCCGTTAGTAATTTGCGTTTCAATACGTGAGTTGGATATCTTGCTGAGGTCGATAGCGTACTTGCATCCACTCTAGTCTTATTTCTCGAGTCGACCAACGTCAAGTGGACCGTCAACATGCCCCAATCGCAACTATTGAAAAAGTTTTAGAAGTAAATTTAACCTACTATGCAGTGTTCTAAAAATTAATGTAAGAAATAAGCGATGAGTTGTTTCTAAATCTTGTCAGAATGTTAAGTCACTGATGCATATCGATTACAATCCTAACTAATATTATAAATGCGAAATTATGTTTGTTACGCTTTCAAGCCTTTACTTGACCCGTAATGAAATTTTCCTTTGTTTAGTGATATACCATTGCATTAGTTCCATTGATGGAACTGAAGCTTAGCATATGTCAGGGCTTTAGTACTGTAAGAAGAATAAAATCGTTTCTATTCAGGTATACAGAAAAAGGATTTACCTTTGAATTAGAAAAAAAAATACTTTTGACAAAAATGTAGGTAATAAAAATCGAAAAGTTTAGTAAAAGCAGTTATTTTGACATTATAAACAGACACTTCAATTAAATATACCTACATAAATTGAAACTTTGTATACGCGATACGCGATATACGCGATGCTTTTAAATGTCTACTCCGAGCTCACACCGGCGACGACGCGACGGCTTAATTTAACTTGTCTCTGTTTCGCGCGCTCTCAAACAATAGTATAGCGTGTTGGCCGCAAAACGAGAAGAGCTTCTATTGCCTCGGGCTCCTCTCCTCTACCTACGGACCAATTCTAAAAGCCAGCCATAACACTACGTCATTGGCTTGTAAAATGTTACTGAAAATCTAGAAAAAAATCAATCAACTTTCATAACTTCAGTCCAACTTTGTAATACTCTATACTTCATCGAAATTTTTACTCAACTTTTGACTGCTGCTTGAAAAATTGACTCGTAAAATTAACTTTAAACTTTAAAATGTAATATATACATCAACAAGTGAGATTGAAAGTAAGTAATCGTTAAAAAAATCCTTGCTAGTTTTGTAAGTTACAAACTGAAGTTTTATAAGTTTATGTACTTAAAAAGTAAGTTTTAAAAGAAAACAAATAATAACAAAATGTTTAATGTCAAAATACTTTAGGGGTTGTTTTTAAATATGCACTCAATTTGCAATTTTAATTTATTTTCATTGGACTTATCTAAAGAAAAAAAAATTACCTTCGAAAAGATTCCTCGCTTGAAAAGCTTGAACAGAAAAGATCGAGACAAGATCGAATGGCTTCAGGTATCGACCTGTATACGACTCTCAGACACAAAAATGAACTTTGTAGCAAAAACAACTAAGTTTACATATTACTAGTTCAATGATATTATGTAGCAATACTAAACCTACCGTCGTAGCTTTTGCTGAGATGTCAATTTGCCATCATATTATATTTCAAGGATTTAATTAATTACATCTATCTCCGAAATCACTTGTTTCCTCATAAACTCCTTTCTCTAACACCCTATATTTGTGTCGAAATCTTTCGAGTTGGCAAATACAAGGCCGAGTTTCACAAGTGTAATAATTAGTCGGAAACTAGAAAAGTTTCTCTGGTCGAGTTTATGACCATCCTATTTTTATTATACTTTGTTCTTGTTTTCAATCACATTAACTTGAAATATCCATTTATTTATTCAGCAACCAAAAAAAAAAACTACCAGTTTTTGTTACCTATTAATTTACTATAGTAAAACTTAGTAAAGAGTAAAAAAATCTCAAAGGAGCTACTTATCCAAGTTTATCACAGGGGATTGGGTTTCACAGTCATAAATTTGATATTTTCTAAGGTGGCAGTGAGAAGGTGAAATAACAGCATATATGCTGTCGTGTTTTGCTTAATAAGTATGACAGAGAGCTTTTCTTTATTAACATAAGCAACACCTATTGCGTTGTTTATGTTAATAGGTAGCCTATTAGCTATAGTAGCTACTTAACTACCATCAAGTAGACAGTCAGTGTGCCTGCCGACCTTTATATAAAAAGTCAGTTAATTTAAGTATCTAATATAATAAAAATAGTAATTTCAGTCGACATGAACCGCAACCCATGCACTGGAGAATAAATTACCTTTACCATGAGTTTACAATGACCGCACTCGCTAGCGAGAGCGTAAAACATTTATATGAAAAACTGTCAACTGATAATGTCAAATTGACAATTTTCCATATAAATATTGTACGCTCTCGTTAGCGAGTGCGGTCATTATAACTCATGGTAGAGGTTCTGATGTATATTACTTTGTCACTTTATGAACGTTATCGAATATCCTATATCCTCTCCCACTCTGGGAGAGCTCCCGGGACTCATTCCTTCTCGGCTATGAAGAGATATCAGCTGACAACCAGGAGCTGCACAACGAAATATTGTTTTAGTAAATGCATTCACAAACAAATTTGAACCTTACCGCGCTCTACAAAGAGACCAAATGGAACTTTATAACTTTGTCACTTAAGCAGACTACAGCGCCGATTCTCAGTTTGAAATATTGTTTTCAAGCACCTTAATTATATTCACTTCTGTAAGAACATTATACAGATTCAGTGTAGAGTCTGAGAGGCAAATTAATCCGGACAGTTGTCGAATGAAAAATTGATTCCAAAGTACAAGAATTCATTAATCTCCTTTTTCACTTGCCAAATTGAACTCTTCAATGTATTTTAAAAGTATTTTAAAAGAGTAAAGATTAATCCCCGTAATTCCCCAGGGTAACCGTTTTTAGACAGTATGTTAATTATATTAACGTTATTATAAATTATATGTTACATTATATAAATATTATACGAAATAATATAGTATATTATATTATAAAATATTCTAAGAAAAATTAGAAAGTTTTCACTAATAAAAGGAGCGATAAATGAGTATGTATATAATTTGCAGAAAAAATGCTTCCTTGCGAAATCGGGGGTGCTAATGTTAAAAAAAAACATCCTAACGATGGAAACCTGCTTGATGGAATTTGTTAGCAATTTTCAAAGATAATGCCAATTCGTAATGGACTAGCTAAATCGAAGGATGTTGAAACCTGCGCTCTAATACCCATGTTCCTCTCGAGCCTACTACCAGGAGTTAGTATAAGTGACAGCAATTTTCATCGTAAAGTTGTCACGAGGAGCGTCATAATTTCCGTTCATTGTACTGTGAAATCACCAACAATTCGGTTAACCTTGTCATTTCGCGTTTGTGTATCGGAATCCGGTACATTCACCAAACAGTACTGCCTTTTTATTGTATTTTCTGCAAAAAACATGAGTTTACAACTTTACATGTCTTACTGCCTTACTATAAAAAACCTATACTTAATTAGAAATATTATTTTAACTTATCAATTAAGTAACATCTAAGTTTCCAGTCCAAAGACCTTTCTTAGTTTCTTTGTATTATGCATAAGAAACTTGTTCACATCTTAATTTTTTAGCACAATTACTTGTTATAATGTTTTACTTTACACTGACTGACGTTATCAACTGATAACTTACCAAATATGTTCATATTGGCATTAACTTATTTAAACGCAGAAAGCTACTGCAGTATGCAGTATGCAGTCCTCGTCGTAGTAAGTGTAATGTTTTGATACATGAAATTAGGGAAGCGACTCCCTCGCTTTGCACTCTCTTCACATAAGCTTGTTGGCAAATAATGTTTCTAATGCCAAAGAGTGTAAAACACGTCTAAGCGTAGCAAACGCTTTGAGAAGTCTGCAAACAGATGAGCTACTCCATCCGCTAGGTACTTTGGCGACGCGACGCCTCGCACACGCGCCGCCACTAGGCGGCGTGTGGCCGTCTCGCTCCATTTTCAACTCTATCTATGAGGCCGTAGAGTCGTGATTCCTTTGGCTCGCAGGCTGTACACGATCGTGTAGAAAATGTACGATATCGTGACAGCCGATTGGCGTGTTAGGGGAAGGAACAAAAAGTGATGTGGTAAATGATACGCCATCACAATCCTGCGCTCGCTGATGTCAATCATTCGACGGCTGTGGCGCCCCGTGACGCGTGACGCGTGACGCCTCATTACTTATTCATACGCACCACACATATACCTAAGTACTCGTATCGAGAACATGTAAACAAGCACTTTTCTTCAATTTCAATGTCCACAATAACTTTAGAGAAAATATTTACCTAATTTTACAGATCATATTCAGTTACAGGACACACTTATACGTAAAGAATATAAAGTTTTCCCTCTTAATTGATGCTTATTTAATCTATATTTCGAATATATGCACGAAATATAGGTAATATTTCTTTTAATTTGTTGTAGGTACTCGTGCGTTCACAATTCTATTAAGTTTATATAATAATTGGTTTTAATTTCTATGGATATATAATATTATACGTGGTTACAATGTAATTAAACTTTTTATTTATAATTGGTAATAGCAAATTAACATATAATACATATTATATTTTAACTGTAATAGAAATACAATACCCAACCCATTTAATTATTTTAGTGCAAAATTAATTAAACTATTGAAAATGCATAAAATATTGAGGTTAAAACTTAAATCCTTAGATATTATAAAACAGTCCTCCGTCGCATCTGTATCTGATTTATGTTCGCGATTATCTCATAAAGTACTGAACGGATTTTCATGCGATTTTCACTAGTGGAAAGAGCGTTAAACAAGGAAAGTTTCTATATATAATTTGCAGAAAAAAAATCACCCGTGTGAAGCCGGGAGCGGGTCTAGTTAAACATAAGCCAAAAACCATATGTATACTGAATACAACTTGACATATAGATATCAATTATAAACCCATATATTTTAATTCAATATTATTTTCGTATCTCAATTTATGGTTTTAATAAAAAACTCTAACGTTTATCTGTTGCGGACTAATAAAGATTTATGTTTTGAGTACGAGTGTGAAACAATAAGCGGGCCGATCTTCTCTTATTACTCCGAGTGAGGCGATTTAGGTCGCCTTGGAAATTTAATAATCGTTCGATCGCATCATGTCGCCTCTCCTTACCTAATCAAAATGAAAATCCATTTATTTAATAAAGGATTTGCATTTCTTTTATTCCACAGTCATAATTATTGTCTCATGAAACACAGCTAGGCCTTTTTCAATAGGCTAGCACTGGCTGCTGCATTTGTTAGAGGGTGCGTAAAATTGTATAATAATAACGGGGCAATTTTGTTTGATGGTAAAACAATGCGAAACTTTTTATTATCCTGTACTCGCGTCCATTTCATTTAAAAACAAACAATATGTTAATTTTAAAAAAATATGACGTAATTAATTTTGGTTTGCGCTCACGTGGGCTTTCATACAATCAATTGACTTTACATTTGAGGAAAAAAGCGCTATAGAAATAGGTTTGTAGAGCCAAAGTTTCATGAATGGGCATTCATATATCCAGATTCTGCAAAATGTATACTTTGGTGTTTTGAAAAAAGCGGATGAAGTCTTCTTACATTTTCTTTCAGAGCTTAGTTGCCAAATAAAATATTTTCTCAATTAAAGGTGTTAATGAACTGAAATAACGGGGCTTATTATGTAATACAATAATGTATAAAGAAGCAAAAAATGACGAGTTTTTTAAGGCTGAGTTTGTAAGATATGGTGATTTTTTTTTATTCTTTCACCTATAGAAACCTACATTACCACCGAGTAAGAAATGCTATATTCTATAAAGTTACGTCGCGTGCAACAGCTAGTATTCTATAAATTTCTTTAGAAAAGTTTCTTTAATCAAGAATAATAAGTAATCAAAAACCATAAAAAAGTTAAACAAACAATAAAATTCTTCTCTTTAAATATTAAAATCGTCCATTAAACAAAAATTTCAATTGGAGTTTCGGGAGTAGAGGAAAAAGAAATCAAAAATCAAAAAGAGCTCAATTGCACAACCATTTTGAAAAGGCTAATATTTTGAAATATTTGACGGCAGACTAAAAAATTGTAGAAACTAAGTCTCTATATCAGAAGTGTTTGAGAAATCATGAAAATTGACGTCTGCTTGTTGGGTTGTAAAGCAATACGTCAAGCACAGAGTCACATTTGTAGCGCCTGAACGAATCTTAACTGAAAGGCTGAAGCTACACTTTTTTATATTTAATAGTGTGTAATTCTACTCATTCATTCTTCTATCCATTAAGTGAATTGGTCTAATTTTCCTAATATAATTCCTGTTCATTAAACAAAGGCACACTGGAATGAATAAGATGAAAATATATAATTGACAAAAGACAATGTAGCCAGACGTCTTTATGTCAAATTTCATTTAGGCGTCAGTTTAATATAGCCAGTCAGGATGACTATGTCCAGCTATGATAATGAAAGGTAGCCTTATTATTTATTTATATTAAATTTATTTATTATTATATTTATTCACCTGCCGTACTTTTTATATCTCGATACTTTACCATAAGTTTTTGATTTGGGTAACAGTCACTATCACAAAGCTAGACGTCAAAAGCATTTTATTAAATGTGCCATTTTACTATAATAACTTGTAGTATAATTTCTCAAAATTTGTCAGGAATTCTGTTTATTTCTTTGTAAAAAGTAAAACATATATCATAATTGACTTCACATTTCGTGAGCTTCATCATTGTGAATCATGTCAGTTTACTGATAAGTATTATTATTAGGCAAAGGATCATTCATTTAATTTGGAATTTTCATTTTCATTGATTGCATTGTTGTCAGTGTGTTTGATCAAATGGATTAAATTTGATAAATTCACTCGATCTCTACGCTCACCGTAAATTTAATATCCTTTCAATTAGTTTCAGAACTCCGATATTCGATTTTCAAATGCACAAATTCCCCGCTACATTACTGAGTTCAAATCGACATCGTTGGGCCTTTAATAATATTACTAGCGTCGAAATAATGTATCTTATTACTAGGGATCGCAAAAACTGTTATATTTACTGAATAAAAACTTGTCTAGCATGTCTGAATAGGGGGAGGCATATAAAAATGCATGTAAAAATAAAAAGGCAGTCATAGGGGCATTGTTTATAGGCTCATACCATTGGCCCTCAAATCTTTCTCATCAAAAAAATTGGCGCTTTTACACTGCAAATACTGGACGCCTAAATTGTTTTCGTATGTGTAGAGTAGGTATGATATATTATTATAAATTACAAAGGGTGTGCGTCAAAATGAACATTCAAATACATATTGCTATTAGAAATTCAAATGAAAGAAGAAGTTTAAATGAATAAGTAAAGAGGCTACTTTAGTCGCGTCGTTTCAAGCGAAGCTGAACAAATCACAGCCTCTGAAAGCGAACACGACAATAACAACTTTGTTACCAGATTAAGTTTGTGTTTCGCAGCATTGGCTCGACGATATTTAGTATTCATTCAAATGGCCTTTCCAATCTTAACTTTGTCTTCGGCTTTAGCTCGATATAAAGTGACGTCCCTAAGCCTTCTAGGGAACGAAGCGGCCGTGTGGTTTCAGTCAATTGTGTCGGACATTTCGCGGTCGGACCGAAACCACTTTTTGCAGACTCCACTGGAATCCGACAGGGGATTGACTGGAGAGTGGGAGGAGACGGGAGACTGGGTGGGATCGATATTCGAATGGAACTGCTATGTGCCATTCAACAAGTTGAACTTTTCTCGGACACCCCTGTTTTTTTTTTTTCACTGGAGTGTCACGATTGGCGAACAATACAGGTACACCTGTGAAACTCTCGTTACAAGCAGACTTCAAAACTTATGACACTTATCCGACGAAATGCAGAATAAGCAATAGAAGATGACACACAACGTCTTTAGAAGCCAAGGTTCTACGAGTTTTTTTTTAGAATCATAGTGGTTGCGCCGTGATCGAATAGTTGGCTGTCAAGTCCTTTCTTTCTTTCACCTATTACCCACCTTCCCAATAATTGTGGCCCTCACATTTTTCCCTTTACCCGCTTACCAAAAAATAATGCATTGCTACCGATGACCGCGCCGCGAGAAGAAGAAGTAAGAAAAAACACGCGCCCGCGCTTGAGCTGTGTTTCCGCGCCTACAAGGAGTTTATCCGCGCCTTAACTCGTTTTCGGAAGTGAAGTGAATTCATCCGCGCCTTATCGCTGAACATTTGAAATACTATATGTGAACAGTGTCTGCCAGTTGGACATTTAGAAGATCCTGCAGGAGAGCGCACCAGAGCACCGGTATAAGGTACGTGCATTTCCTTCTGCTACCTATCCTGTCCTTCAGACGGTCATACTGTTCGCTTATAGCCGCAACCAGATACAGTCCACTAAATCGCTAATAGGGATTCATGGCGTGATTCTGTCGCAATCCCGCCGCAACGAAATTTAGATTTCGTCAACCCCTTTAGGGGTTTTCACCGCGCCTTCACATAGTTGAGGTTAAATTTGCAGTTTGTTTCCACTTAAACCAGTGTGAAAAATTTATTTCCTCACTTTTAGTAAATAGATGTGTATAGTTTTAGGTAAGACACCGCTTGACCGATGGCGAAAGCCACGTAGTTCGGGATATTCGCTGCAGTATCTAAGAACTCATAAAAGCCTTAGATCAAATTGCAGTGAAGCATATTCTTTGTGCAACGATGCGCATCAGAAAAGTCGTCATTAATCCTTGAACAAGTCACATACCAACCATCAATTTGATGTTGAGCGCTGCACCCCACGTGTTGCATGCGAGCTCATGCTGAAATCAAATGGGATTCTTATTACTTTTACATTTATATTGTCATTACCTACTTGGCATTTATTTCTTTCGGTATATCGCAAAACTTTTATATAACAGTTATTACTTTTCTTATATGAGACGTCAATGAAAGGCGGGAGTGAGCAACAGACTGATTTATTAGCATACCCACATAGACCAATATTGGCAGATCGTTACATCTCTCCCCGTTAAGCCTACAAGTACAGTAGTAGGTACACTAATATATAGGTACACTAATATTTTATAAACCAGTTACTTAAAAATCTAAATATAGCTAATGAGAAATGTAGTTACTTAAGTAGTGTTTGTTTGCTTCGGGAATAAGCACGCAATGTTCGAGCGGAGGCACCCGGCGGTGGTGACGGTTCTACAAATTCCGATTGTTTATTTGATTCATCTATGACGTCACCACCGCTGCATGCGTCCTCAAAAGTCTCGCCTATGTCAGCCCCCTTACTGACCTCAGGTTCTGTACTATCATTATTATTAGAACCCAGTTGGCTCTCTTCGGACACACCGCTCATTCTAGATAATGAAAATCTATTCTTTGTAAGTGTAGGTATGATCTGGTCGGCATGCCTACGCCATTCTATATCTTTCCCTACACCTACTCTGTACGAGACCGGTCCCGTTTTCTTCACTACGGTACCTTCAGCCCACTTGTCCCCCCTCGCAGTATAATCGCGAGTTAAGACCGCGTCCCCTACTTTAAATTCCCTATTCGCGCCGGTTGAGTGAGCTATTTGCTTTTCTTGCGCGGCACGCACGGCAGCTGCGCGGTCGGGTCGCAGCGCGTCTAGGCGACTACGCAAGCGCCTGCCCTGCAGCGCTAGGGCGGGTGACACTCCCGTAGTTGCATGTTCGCAGTTTCGATACTGAAAGAGGAACTTATTTAACGAGACATCTACATCGAGTCCTTCAAATAAAGCTCTTTTTATCGCCTTTTTTACCGTTTTGACGGCATTCTCCGCGGCCCCGTTCCCCTGAGGTCGGTAAGGTGCCGATGTTGTGTGTTTAATACAATTATTACAACAAAACAATTTAAACTCTTGTGAGGAAAATGGAGGGCCGTTATCCGTTACAAGTTGCGACGGTAAGCCAAAACGGGCAAAAATTGTTGTCAAAACTGAAATAGTACAATCAGCGGTTGTACTTCGCATGGCGACCGCCTCTATCCATTTCGAATGAGCATCTACTATGATGATATATCTTTTGCCCCCGCAATCTGCGAAGTCCGCGTGCAGGCGTTGCCACGGGTGCAGCGGGAACTCCCACGGGTGGAGCTGCGCGTGCGGCGGCGCGTCCAGCACGGTGCGGCACGCGCCGCATGACTTGCACATCTCTTCAATATCTCGATCCAAATTAGCCCAATAAATATAACTTCGTGACAAATTTTTCATTTTATTTATACCTAAGTGGCCTTCGTGAATCTCTTTTAAAATTTTTTTTTGTAAACTTAATGGCACTACTATTCGATATTTATAAATAATGCAACCTTGGTCTACCACAAAATCTAATTTTCTCGCAAAGAATGGCTTTTCTGCGTCGCAGCTCGGAACGGATGGCCAACCAAAAAGTATATAACCTTTTATTTTAGATAACAACGTGTCTCGTTCTGTCTCTTTAGCAATATCTTTATAACAAACTGGCAAACAATCGTTAACTAAATTTATATAATTTGACGAGTAAACGGAGCAACCCTCCCGAGCTAACGGTAATCTTGACAAAGCGTCAGCCGGGCCGTTATCTTCCGATCGAACGAATTCTATCGCGAAATCATATGCGGCCAGTCGGGCCGCCCATCTTTGTAAACGACTAGCCGCCGTTTGCGGAATACCTCCCCTGTTTCCAAAAATATAAGTTAGTGGTTGATGATCTGTACGCAATGTGAACCGCCTACCGAACAAATACTGGTGGTGTTTAGTAACGCCAAACAGGATAGCAAGAGCCTCTTTGTCCAGTTGGCTATAATTGCGCTCGGGCGTACTGAGCGTGCGAGATACGCAGCTAACTGGGCGCTCGACGCCGCCAGGGAAGCGGTGCGCCAACACCGCCCCCAGCCCGTAGGCGCTGCTGTCCACAGACAGCACTAGCTCCCGGCCCTCCTCGTAGTGTGCCAGTACCCGTTCGCTTAGGAGTTTTTGCTTCGCTTTTATAAAGGCTTGTTGACAATTAGAATCCCATTTCCAACTAACCTCCTTTTTTAATAAGTAATGCAAAGGTTGTAGTATAGTACTTAAATTTGTAATAAATCGCCCATAGTAATTTAGCATCCCCAAGAAACTTTTCAATTGAGTCACATTTTGAGGCGTAGGTGCGTCGGAAATGGCCTCCAATTTTGATGGGTCAGGTCGTAAACCATCTTTGTTAATTATGAAACCTAAGTACTTCACCATGTCCTGTAAAAACCGGCATTTACTTAACTTAACTGTTAGACCCATATCCCGTAGCCTTTCGAGTACAGCTCTTAGATTATTTTTATGATTAGCCATATTAGAACCTGTCACACATATATCATCTAAAAACACCACACACCCTGGCACCCCGCGCAGCGTTTCCTCCATTATTTTTTGGAATTTCTCGGGCACACATGATAAACCATAAGGTGTACGTCGGTACGCAAATGTACCCATGTGTGTAGTGATAGCGGTATACGGTTGCGAGTCGTTCGATAAAATACACTGTTCGTAAGCGTGTCTAAGATCAATTTTAGTAAATTTTTCGCCTCCACTAAGATTCGCAAACAACTCCTCAATTCGTGGTAATGGGTAATAGTCGCGTTTTAGTTTAGGGTTAATAGTTATCTTATAGTCCCCGCAAATACGTATGTCACCATTTTCTTTTACTACAGGTACTATTGGCGTGCCATAATCAGAATAATCGACGCGATAGATAGTTCCGTCGGCTTGGAGGCGAGCTAATTCGCGCTCGACGCGTGCGCGTAGTGCCAGCGGCATCGGTCTCGCTCGCACGTAAACCGGTTCGTTATCACTCAGCTGTAATCGAATGGCTCGCTTGCAAGTACCTAACTTGTCTTCGAATACCTGCGGGAATTCTTTACATAATTGGTTAACAAACTTTTCGTCTACGATTTCATTGAGACTAATTTGTGTTATTTTTAAGGCACGCATCCATTCACGTCCTAATAAAGGTCGCGCGCCGCCCTTGATAACATATAATTTTAATGAATTACATTTCACATCGCCTAAACTAACGTCCACCTCAATATAACCCAGGGTTTCGATTTGAGATCCTGAATAACAGCGTAAGAAGATATTATCCCTAACAATTTTTTTATTTATAAATAAACGGATGTACATTTCTTCACTTATTGCTGAAATACGACTCCCAGTATCCATTTCACACTCGATGTTATTGTTTTCAATCAGCAATTTAATAAAATAGGGATTGTTACCTTTAGACGCCACCTTTATGTTGAACATACCATCGTCCGACTCCTCACTCACATAATTATGTCGACCACTACCACCCCGCACTGATTTACACATCACTTTCAAGTGTCCTTTTTGACCACACTCATCACAGTTGTAATTTTTAAATCGACACCTGTCCGGTGTATGCGGCTTGCCACAGCGCCAACATGCCCGGGGCCGGGCGCCGCCGGTGGCGTCGTAGTCGCCGCTCGGCCTCGCGCCGCCGCCGGTCGCGCCCGTGCCTGCAGCCCGCGGCCCACGCGACCGCTGCTGGGCCGCTCGTCCGCCGCCGCCGCCGCCTCTGTAGCCGCCTGCGCCTGCGTCGCGCGTGTAATGCAGGCCCTCGCCTGCCTCGCGACCTGCGCCCGCTGCCTCCACCGCCGTTGTTCCGCTCACCTCCGCATGCTTCTCAGCCGCCTCTAGCGCCAGGGCCAGCTCGACGGCCTCTTTGTATTTGATATTTTTTTCGGCGAATATTCTGGATCGCATTGCATCGTTTTTTAAACCGGACACGAACTGGTCTCGCAAATTATCCTCCAGCGTGGAGCACAATTTGCACTTTCCAAAGTTGCAAGTGGCTGCAAGATGTTTCAACGCCTGCATATATTCACTTAGAGACTCGTTGTCCCGTTGCCGGCGCAACCTAAACACGTGGCGTTCGGCGATCTCGGAACGTTGCGGTTCCAAGTGATCGGTCACTAGTTTCACTAATTCATCGTATGTTTTATCTTCGGGAAAACTAGGCGAACACAAATCACACATTAACGCGTAGGTTTCCGCTCCCACGACCGTTATCAACAAAGATACCTTCAACGCATCGTCAATATTATTAAGTGTTACGTATTGATTTACACGACGAATGTACGCAGGCCACTGTTTAGAACTTAGATTAAACGGTTCCAACTTTCCGATCGGCATTTTGTAACTATAAGTTAACACGCGTATAATTAAGATTTTCGGTTTCGGATATCCGTATTCGTCGCCAATGAGACGTCAATGAAAGGCGGGAGTGAGCAACAGACTGATTTATTAGCATACCCACATAGACCAATATTGGCAGATCGTTACAATCAATATTACGGTTATTTTTTAAATACCCTTCGGCTCCATCCTTTAAAAATTGGACTGTCATTTATCACTTCGTGTGTCTATGTATTAAAATTTCATACTTTATTTATACGCATAGATAAGTTTTATTTTGAATATTACTCTCCTGAGCAAATAGCTCGGAAACGGGGAAGCTTTAATTGCTATCGTTATGGTATTCTACGAGTACAATCTTAAGAATCTTCCCCTATTGTTATTGATAACATCCAGTCAATACAAAGTAACTGGACGTGTCTCTAGACTGGATTAATCTTGTTATGCGAAATAATGCCGAAAGAACTCATCTTAATGGCAAGATGTAGTTTTATGGTCATCGTAATATTAAGTCACAGTGCAGTTAAAACTGAAAATTTGTTCTCATCATCGCTTTACATTCTTACACCTTATCATCAATACTAATAATAAATCTGTAAGAGTCGGTCATGGATTAAGTTACTTTGTTTTCAGAGATATCGTGTTTATAGGCTCTATACATGATACTGAAACTAAATTGACGATTTTTAGATTTTTTTCTGTATGTATGTGTGTTCCTCCATAACTCTGAAACGAATTAACTGATTTTCATGAAACTTGGTAGATAAACATTTGGACGTACGGGACACAGGATAGGCTACTTAATATTTTTCAACGCGGACGAAGTCGTGGGCACCAGCTAGTGAATTAATAAAATTTATATATTTTGTTATATGTAGTTGTGTTTGTCGCATTTTTGATAACTTGTTGCCATTTTACAGGTAGTGTGACATGATCCCGTTGCTTTGAAAATTTTGAACTAAGATTTTTAAAAACCTCTTTACGGAACATCCAACGCTTTCAACGGACGCAAAGGCAATCGGCGATTTGACAGAACCATTGTCTTCGAGTGCTCTCTTCCCAATCCCTGGAGACGAAAGCAATGAATTAAACAGTCCAGTGTATTTTGAATATTACGGCAGTTCTAATATTCCAGGCGTTTGCTAACTTGATACTAAACACTAAGAAAGTTAAATTGGCGACTAGGTAACTCAAATGTCTCTCCAACTATTTGCATCATAATATTTGTCAAAGTTGAAACTAGTTCGTTGCGGAACCGATAACAAATAACTGGGAATTGAGTTCTACTGCGATGTCTTGACCAATTAAATTCCTGACTAGTTAAGCGTATAGTCATTCAAGCGGAGTGTTTTTTAGGAATTTTATCCTTTATCCTGTACTGTAGGTACTAGCTGTTACACGCAACTTCGCCCGCGTAAATTTATAAAACATATCCTGTTTTACTCACTAATAATGTAGCTTTCTATAGGTGATTTTTTTTAAAACAGCCCAGTCAATCAATTATTATTTAATTAATTATTTTATTTTTAAGTGAAAATTTATGAAAGCTTGACAGTACTAACTTTACGCAGACGAAATCTAGCAAGCAAATGCTAATTATTAAATAAATAATAATAGATACTTAATAATATCAGAAATATTGAAAATCTAAGATCACTAAAGATTCCAGTATTCTCTTCCCTCTATTCTTTTTTGGAAGGCGACAGATGAAAGTAGCTCATTTTTCACGAACACAATAGTATCAGATTCAGATTTCCATTGCAAATAATACAAGCACTAAGAGTTCAGTAGTGCTACGAAGTTTGTAAAAGTTTTCCTTTATAAATGTTTTCGTTGTTGGCTTTGTATCCATTGCCAAAAGTTCGACCGCGAGGTCGATGCAACATCCGCTTTTTTTCCGGAACACTGGCCGAAGCTTCCACAATAAGGAAATGTATGGAGTAATTGGATAACTGTTTTCAGTCTAATTCAAAACATGTAGTCCTTAAGATTAAGATGAGTATATCATCAGTACACCAATAATTGGCGTGAATGGAACCTGTGTCTCACTGCTGAGCACCGGAATCAGAATCTTGGTATCCAAGTGAGATGCATCAACTCCATTATCAAAGATCACAATTCAAAATGTTAAAGTTTTTTATGCTTTGTAAAGTTGGTGCAGACACGGCTAAACTCTGTTGTAACTTTTAAATTTGATTTTAAGATTTAACTAATTCAACATGTTTAAAAGCACAGCAGCTGCATAAAGTTATAGCCTTTAGTTAAGCCAGTAAGCGCACAAGTCATTATTTTTATCACCTGGACTTATGTTTTTATCACATAAAACTTCTGTACTTTGCAAACTACATTAAAATTTTCCAAGACCAATTTGTTAAATATACAATTGGTTAAAACCATAGAATATGTTGAAATATAAGTTTATCGAATTTACATTAAATAAAAAAATAACTTTAATAATTGAGTTAGATTTCGCACTAAAATCAATAATTAATTTGAATTATTAGATTTTTAACAATGTTGGGACATGAAGATTTTCCCCATCTTTAAATATAATTATGTCATCCTGGGTAACATGGATTTTTTTCTTATTTTTTCCAGAGCTGTATAGACTTCTATAGTCTAGCCTAACGCCCCGTGCCAGCTTTACATTGATTTTAGATACAGTCCGTATAAATACAATATACCTACTTACATAAAAATTGTTTTTAAAAATTTATAATATAATTTAAGTATGTATTTTTATTTTTATATATTAGTAGTGACCCGTTCCCAGATTCCTCGTTTATTCCTCTTTCCATAAGTGAAAGCCGAGTTAAAATCGTATGAGCGATTTTGGAGACCATGGAGTGCAAACATACAATATATTTTCATAAAATACAAGAATATATTAAATACAATTCGATTTGCGACTTGGATGGCTGTACTTAGATAGCATTACGTTCAGAAGTGAAAATTAGGGTCAACAAAGAGAAAATCCAATAGAATCAGTCCGAGATCTAATCGTGTAGGGCGAAAAGTGTTAAGTAATTCCTTTGGGCCTGCGGCTGCGGGTACAGCGGAATCAAAATCTAATTAACCTGTCACATCCACAAAGACATTACGTCATCTTTCCTTGCTTACAACATTTCAGATGAATTTTAATTTCCATGAACAATGGGAATTTATTAGTTGACAAACAAGGCCAAGTTGTTGACGAGAAAACCAAAGCAAAACTTGAGTGTGTATGTTATAACTTCACGAGAGGTTCCGGTATCTACAAGTTTGAACTTCGCCATTCTATGGCCGTTAATTACACTCGAAAACTGCGGAATATTCTCCTCACTTATGAAAAATTTTCCAACCTCATATTCTGTAAATTTGCTTCCTGACTGTGAATTACATTCGGTAATACTTTGATTAGATATAGACACTTTTACATATTGACATGATGTTGCGAGAAGAAGCTTGCAAGCCCCTACTCGTAGTTTGAGATATTGCATTCGTTAATCAAGGGATAAGCCGTCGAGTGTCAGCCATCAATCACCACGATTCCAGTAAAATACCAAGTGGTCCTAACCCTTGCACATTGAACCAAATTTACTTATACATTGTTCTCTTGCCCTAATAGTGAGTATATCACATGCAGATATCAAATTATCTCCATATTATCATAAGAGATACCTATTCCTTATTCACCCTTAACTACTATCCTAACATACTCGGCAACACAATGAAGTCCTCTATAATGATACTTTGTATTTGTAAATGTCGACTATAAGTATTCTTGCTCTTTTTAAAATAAAAGAACTGCCATAGATGAAATGTTTAAAAAATTAACAGAACAGTGAACCAAGATCGTATCATGTGAATTACGAAATGTAGAGATGTAAGGTATGTGTGATAGGGGCATGGGATAATGTGTCCCGAAATGAATAGAGGAAAGAACTGGCCACGTTAATTGCTCTCTTTATGTCTGTGGAAAAAGGTCTCCATTGTGCGCAGTACAATGAGCGGGTCCAACTTAAACAACTTTCACAAAGTAATGTGTACTATGAACTCACTAATTGATCAATTTCATCACATATGTCATATTTATATTATATGTAAAAAGACATTGCTCTCTCGTGCGTGATTTACATGATGGCGGCAGATTTAGCCTCTCGACATGTATAGCACTAAATGGAAATGTCCTTGCTCGTTAGCGAGTTAGTATTGTTCCAACTATATTGTTATCGAAATAGGTATCATTAAACTTATTCCATCAAAGTTTTGAATGTGAAAGGGAGCATACAGTAACTGATCCCGGGACATATCATCGGGACACAGGCATCTGTAAACTTACAACTCGAAACGGCGGACCAAAACCTTCCACAAATATAACGCGTTGTTTAAATTCGGTCCCGTCACAGCAGCACCTGCATCCAAAGTATTACGGTGTACGTTGGCTGAATAAAAATTATCGAATATTTCCTTTGATTACCACCCCCGACCCCGTGCTACGGGCCACCTACCTTGTACCCTCCCCCATGGTTTCTAATCGGACTTTACAACTTTCACACTAACTTTATCTGCTTATTTTTGTAAATTATATCTCATTTTTAAAGTAAGAATAAACAGTATGTATACATTCGCAAGATTTCATTAATTTTTTGGCGGTTTCGGAGATTAGCGTGGACGAACACTGTGGCAGGCTAGGAAATGCGGGAATAAATGAAATTATTTACATATTTTTATTATAGAAAATATTTATTTATTTTAGAATTTATTTTGCTAAATATCCGATGGAGCGGTTTGTTGGTACTTAAGTATTATAGTGAACTTAAGATATTCCTTTTCAGTTTTGTGACTAGTATATTGTCTGCATCGTCTTCAGCATAATTGTTTCGTTTAAGCTTTATTTGCGAATTCTTATAAAAACCCTGCGGAATCCCGTTAATATATTCATTCCAGCGCATTGCCACCCCCTTTTCGCAGTCATATGGCGGCGGCAGAAACCATGCATTTACAGAAGACCACTATGAAATAATAGCATGTGTGCTGTTGTGTTTTCGTGAGGGATGCCAGAGCCCATTACCTTGTGCATTCTTAATCCCTTATCCTTAATTCTACTAAGATTGGCACTGCATTTTCAGCACCTATGACGGTAGCTTTCTACTATTAGCTATTACTATTAGTCAGCCTGTCCGCCGACCTTAGCAAAAAAAAAACGTTTAAACACCGGCATTGAAAATATGTAACTCTCCAATAATTTTATGTGTGTCCAGCACACATAAACATTACACTTGTAATCCACGCCGAAATCCATAAATCTATAATAAATATTCCTCCGGCGTTGGATTACGTGCTGCAAGTGTGTGTGAAAGGTCGACTGTCATGAATAATAATTGTCCCGTCATATATGTAGAATGATACACAAACAATGTTAGCAACATTGTTGTATGTACACAAATTCGAAGAATATTAACCATTACCCTTACAAACCAGCAATTAAATTATTTGTAGGAAATTACACGCTGCCAAGTTTCCGGGACATTATGATATTAAATACATCATATACGCTGATAATTATGAACCAGTTTCCAGACCGTGTCATGAATACGGCGCAAATTGTGTCTAATAGCCATCTTGTTGGCCTTTTAAGTGGTTCAGGCACTCCAAGAATTATAACAAATATGTTTGCCGACTCTGAATCTTGAAACTTTGCCGCCGAAATTTCTACTTTTCCTTACTCGTGTATTGATCCTCTTTGGGTTTTCTTAAAAATGTTTTCAATTAACATTTCTTTTATGTCGAATTTGGTCCCAGCCGATCCATTACTGCGATTCGGCTTCTCTTATAAATCTGCGTACTCCGAACCGATCAATACAGAACTGCGTCTCTTCACATTAGAAACACGAATTGCTAAGAATTTTGGTGCTACGATAAAATTTAAAAGTAAACAACAATAAGGACGCTTACCTTTTTGATGTGGAAAAATCTTTTGCAGTGGGTGAGACCAGCTGTTGGCGTGGCGGCGCCAACATTTGGCCACAATTTGGCCAAACTTTGGTAAACACTATTAGTTCAAATACATATTAGTTCCGCCAGGAAACTAATATTTAAATTAAAATAAAATGCACACATTTTAAATATTAGGAAACTAATATTTAAAATAAAATAAAATGTCCATTCACCCATCCGACTAGCGGAACAGCGGAAGGCGAGAAAACAGTATTTCTCACACGTTTGCTCAACGTTTTCTAGAAATCCTCAGGATGTTTTAGAGCACGCTGTTTTGTAGTGGTAAACCAAACCGCTTTCTTCCATCAAAAGTTTTTTTTTAATGCTTTAGCTCAATGTTTAATGTTTTTAATGCTTTAGCTCAATGTTTAATGTTTTTAATGCTTTTAGCTTCAAAAGACCTCAAACGTGACACCAGATTGTCGGGCGATCGTGTGGCGGTCAGACTTTAGAAACGAATTCTTACATAACCTAGGTAGCTCTCACTAACCCCCCCTGGGTACGCCATGACCTTGTCGTGGTGGGGGGGCTTACCCTTGGCTTCGGCTTTGGGGACCAAGAAGGCGTACAACCGAGCATTCCGAGCGAGCTCCCTCGCGGGAGCCCGTAGCGGAGCGCTCACGACTTCTCGTGGGCTGAGAGTCGGCCGGCCGTAGCTGGCGGTCCGGTTCGCCAGGACACTGTGGTGGCGCGCTCACGAGCGCTTTTGGAGGGGCCCAGAGATGGGCCAGCGGAGCCTCGGCTCGTGGTGGCGGACCTGATAAGGTCCGCGGGCGCGGCGTGTGGCTCAGGCCACCGTCGGGCAACCCGCAACCTCGCACTTGCGAGGCCGGGGGTCTGGCGCACTGAGCGTCAGTCCGCGTGGAAGAAAACCACTATAAAAAATTACCCGAAACCTAAGGTTAGCGTGCCGATGGGTTGCATGGCCGGGGGGAACCCGGTCCCAAGCGCTCCTGCGGTCTGTTGGGAAAGGGCCGCAGGTACGCTTCCCAAATGATTAATGGAAATGTCAGATAAGGAATGCGATTTGTCTTGCGATCCCGCTAACGCCGGGCGCTCGGGGGTAGCTCGGCCCCCGGGTGTGAAATTAGCTACGAGCGGCGAATGCGACCCGCCTAGCCAGCGGCGTCGACCGGTGTCCGGGCCGGTCGATGTGAAATTGACTACCGGCTTATGCGAAGATTCGAAGGGGAGACAACCGGTCGTGCTGCTCGACCGGTTGTCCGACGGGGAAACTCGCAGCAGTGTGGCCTCGCCGGGGCCGAGCGACGTAGAGGGCGCGGACTCCGACATGTCGGCGTCAAGCTTCCGCTCCGCCGCCGCAGTCCCCGCACGCCGCAGAAAAAGAACAGAGGGAGACTCGCCGTCTGACTCGGACCCTCAGTCCGCGGTCAGACCGCTGAGGAAGCGTACCGCCAAGGCGGCACGCGGGCGCGGAAATGTGTCCACTGAAGGTGTGCTCACCGGCAACGCAAGGACGAGGGCCGAGCGCAGGGAGGAGCTCCGGCTGCTGGCCGAAGAGGAACTCGCCGACGCTATGCTGCGCCGGCGCGCACAGCAGTTTTCCCTACCGCCGTCGCAGGAGCCGACGCCTTTGGTCTTGCCGTCGGAGATCCTGAGAGACCGGGCCAGGGAGGACCTGCAAAATATCGCCCGGGTTGCCAAATCTTCTGGCAACCTGAAGGATACTATTGTGGGCTCCCTGAACCGCTCGGTGGACTCCCTCACGGAGATAGTAGACGAATTTGTACGCCGCACATTGGCTGAGGAGACGGCGGCGCTCCGGGCGGACAACGCCCGCCTGAGAAAGAGAATTGAGGCCCTGGAGGCGAATGAGTCCACCAAAGCTGCGCCTGCCACAGCTTCGGCGGCCAGCGCCTCGGCTTCAGTTGAGGAGACGGTGCGCAAGGCGCTGGAGGCCTTTGCGCGTCGCATTGACGCCCGCTTTGCCGGTCTCGAGAACCGTCTCCTCCCAAAGAAAAGGCCTCCGCTTGCAGCGGATAGGAGGAAGCCGCAGGAGCCGGCGTCGGCGCCTGCGGTGGCAACCGCCGTGGCACCGGTTGCCTCTCGGCCGAAGGGCAAAAAGAAGAAGGCTGCCCCAGCCCCAAAGGCGACGCCTACCCCAGCTCCCACGGAGGAACCGTGGTCCCTGGTGGTGGGGCGGAAGGCGAAGGCGAAGGCCAAGAAGGCCACCGTCGCTCCTCAGCCTGCCAAGGCCAAGGCCAGCAAACCTGCTGCCAAGGCCAAGGCGAAAACCAACGACGAGGCCAGGAGGAAGCTCCGCCCGCCGCGCTCCGCGGCCGTCGTCATCACTCTGGGGCCCGAGGCCAGCAATAAGGGCGCGACCTATCAGAGCGTCATTACCGAGGCGAGGAGGAGGCTTGACCTTCCCTCGATTGGAATTGGCTCTCTGCAAGTCAGACCTTCCAAGGCTGGAGCCCGGGTGTTTGAGATCCCGGGCAAGAACAACGATGGTGCGGCGGATGCGCTCGCAGGGAAACTGCGAGAGTTCTTCGAGCCAGAAATGGTCAGAGTTACCAGACCTCAGAAATGCGCTGAGCTACGCATCTCTGGGCTCGACGACTCCGTCTCGGCGGAGGAGGTCGCGGAGGCCGTGTCTCGCTTGGGCGGTTGCCCCCGAGACACCATCAAGACCGGAGAGGTTCGAGCCGGCCCGCTAGGAATGGGCTGCGTGTGGGTCTCGTGCCCGGTGGAGAGTGCCAAAAAAGTCGCCGACGGCAGGCGGCTTTTGGTTGGCTGGGTGTCGGCACAGGTTAAAGTGCTGCCCCAGCGCCAACTTAGATGTTTCCGGTGTCTCCAGACCGGGCACGTGGCCCCTAAGTGCCAAGCGGAGGAAGATCGCAGTGGAACATGCTTCCGCTGTGGTCAGGGAGGCCACAAAGCCTCCCAGTGCTCCAATCCTCCCCACTGCGGTCCCTGCGCCGCAGCCAAAAAGCGGGCGGACCACCCTGTTGGCAGTCGGGGCTGCAAGGCTCCCAAGGCCAACAAGGGTAAGAGAAAGGCCAAGGAGGGCGGTACACCCGCCGCCGCGGATAACGCGCAACCCACGCGCGAGGAGGAGATGGAAACGGCTCCGTAATGGACAACGTCCCTTACGTCCGTTTCCTCCAAGCAAACATCAACCACTGCGCCGGGGCTCAGGATCTCCTCCTCCAGTCCATGGCGCAGTGGTCGATTGACGTCGCGGTGGTGGCGGAGCCGTACTATGTACCGCCCCGCCCCAACTGGGCATCGGATTTGACTACCACGGTCGCGATCGTGGGTGCCGCTGGCTCTGCCCCTCTCCGAGTGGCCGAGAGAGGCCAAGGATTTGTCGCCGTTGAGTGGGGCGCGGTTTTGCTCGTCGGAGTTTACTTCTCCCCCAACCGCGCCCTCGCCGAGTTCGAGGTCTTTCTCGGCAACTTGGAGAGAGCGATACTGCGTTCGCGACTCCCTGTTCTGGTCCTGGGGGATCTCAACGCGAAGTCCACGGCGTGGGGCTGTCCCGTTTCGAGCGCACGAGGCCACGCCGTCGTGGATTTCCTAGCCTCCGCGGGGCTAGTTCTCCTCAATCGCGGCACGGTTAACACCTGCGTTCGGCATAACGGTGGCTCGATAGTGGACATATCGTTCGCTAGTCGGGCCATCGCCGATCGTGTCCGCGATTGGGGCGTGCTGGAGGGCGTTGAGACCCTCTCGGACCATCGATATGTCCGACTCAACATGGTCGACTCCTCGCGCGCGGATGAGCTGTCTCCGCGGCGTCGGCGTGGACGGTCCCAGCGATTCCCCCGCTGGGCTCTGGCGAGACTCGACAAGGACCTCCTTGTCGAGGCGGCCATCGTCCAAGACTGGGTCTCGCGAGAGCCCAGCGAGGACTTGCCGGTCGAAGACCAGGCGCTCGGCATGCGCGTCGCCATGACCGCTGTGTGCGATGCCGCCATGCCGCGTGCCGGGCCGCGTCCGCGCCGGAAGCAGGTGCACTGGTGGTGCGAAGAAGTGGCAGATCTTCGTGCCACGTGCGTAGCCGCTCGCCGCAGGTACGCCAGGTGTCGCAGGCGCAGGACCAAGGAACCTGAACTGGAGGCACGACTGTACGATGAGTACAGAGGGACCAGGAAATCGCTCCAGATCGCCATCCGGGAGGCGAAAGCACGGTCTCGCGAGCAGATGCTCGAGGCACTAGACCGAGACCCGTGGGGCCGCCCCTACCGCGCGGCCAGGGCCAAGCTCGGCTCGCACGGTCCACCCGTTGCCGAGGCGCTGGACCCAGAGTTCCTCCGGGTTGTGCTCTCCACACTGTTCCCCGAACAGGGAGAGCACACTCTACCGCCCATGGGCGGTCGAATGATCGCCGGAACCGAGGACGTAGACGGAGCTCCGCCTATCTCCAGCGGAGAATTTGAGGAGGCCATAGCCCGTCTTCGCGGTAAGACTACCGCTCCCGGGCCGGACGGGATACCCGGTCGTGCCTGGGTCTTGGCGTCGGGCGAGTTGGGGGACCGTTGGCGGGCCGTGTTTGACGCTGCCCTGCGAGCGGGGTCCTTTCCCCGGATTTGGAAGGAGGGCAAATTGGTCCTGTTAAGGAAGGAGGGACGTCCCGCGGACTCTCCTTCTGGATACAGGCCAATTGTGCTGCTCGACGAGGCGGGCAAGTTATTCGAGAGAATAATTGCCCGCCGAATCACCGGATGTCTCAACTCGGCGGGGCCAGGTCTCTCCGATAATCAGTTCGGTTTTCGCGCGGGTCGATCAACGATCGACGCCATCCTGCGCCTTAAGACCGTCGCGCAGGAGACCGTGGAAAGGGGAGGAGTAGCACTGGCGGTGTCTTTAGACATTTCCAACGCCTTCAACACCCTCCCCTTCAGCTGCATTACGGAGGCGCTCCGGTTTCACCGGTTGCCCGCGTATCTCCAGCTGATTGTCGGAGATTACCTGAGGGATCGAAGGATCTTGTGTCCCGGCCGAAACGGGACGGTCCTAGAGAGGACCATGTCCTGTGGCGTTCCGCAGGGGTCGGTCTTAGGACCGCTCCTGTGGAACATTGGATTTGACTGGGCGCTGAGAGGCGCCCTCCCGGACAATGTACATGTCGTCTGCTACGCCGACGACACGCTGGTCGTCGCGTGTGCAGACGACTACAAGGAGGTGACGAGCTTGGCCACGGTGAGCGTCGCTCTCGTGGCCAAGCGTATTGAGCTGTTGGGCTTGCGGGTGGCCCCCGAAAAATCCGAGGCCATGCTTTTCCATGGCCCCCGGAAGGGTCCACCGCAACAAGCCCACATTAAAGTGGGAAACGTGGACGTCGCCGTCGGAGTGTACATGCGCTACCTGGGGCTCACCTTGGACTCCAGGTGGCGATTCCATGAGCATTTCCGGCGGTTGAGCCCAAAGTTGATCGGGGCCACCTCGGCGTTGGGTAGCCTCCTCCCAAATCTGGGCGGACCGAGTGTCGGCTGCCGCCGTCTTTACACGGGGGTGGTGCGCTCCATGGCGCTCTACGGCGCGCCTGTGTGGGCGGACGCCCTGAATCGCCACAACGTCACGCTCCTGAGAAGATCTCAGCGAGTGATGGCGACCAGGGTGATACGCGGATACCGCACCATATCGTGCGATGCCGCGTGCGTGATGGCAGGTACCCCCCCGTGGGACCTGGAGGCCGAGGTTCTGTCCTCGGTCTACGAAAGTCGAGCGACAGCTCACACTCGGGGCGTTGCTGGTCCCCTGCCGGAGGAAGTGCGCCGCACGGCGCAGAGAGTCGCACTGGCGCGGTGGGCCGAGAGGCTCGCCGAACCTACCGCCGGCGCTCACACTATCCGGGCCATCGCTCCAGTCCTGGAGCAGTGGTGCAAACGCAGGAAGGGTGTGATCACATTCAGGCTTGCACAGATTCTGTCAGGGCATGGCTGCTTCGGCAGATATCTGTGCAACATTGCTAGAAGAGAGCCGACACCCTCTTGCCACCACTGCGGTGGCCCGGAGGATACCGCGCAGCATACGCTGGCAGAATGCCCGGCATGGGACCGGCAACGGGGCTACCTAACGCCCTTTGTAGGAGGAGACTTTGCGCTGCCGGCCGTGGTTCTGTCCATGGTCAGCAGCGAAGAGGCCTGGCAGGCCATGATCTCCTTCAGCGAGGAAGTCCTCTCGCTGAAGGAGGCGGCGGAGCGGGCGAGGGAGGATGCCGCCCTCGCTAGCGACATCCGTCGCAAACGACCCGGGAGGCGGAGGAGGCTGTACGGCCGACTCCAAGCGCCCCCGTGATCGGCCGGAGGGTGAGCGGATATGGGGATCCGTTCACCTACTAACCCGGCTCCGGTGAAAGACGTGTCCGTGTTCCGGCACGTCTTCCCACACCCAGCCATCCGGGGAGGAGGGAGTCTACCGCCCTCCTCCTACCGATGAACTTTTGTTGGCGCCCAATCGGGCGAACGCTGACGGGAGAGCAGGACGAAATGCTCGCGCTGACACCTCTCTCCCGTCCCACGCGCGCGTGGTAAAGGAACACCGCGGGGTTTTAGCGGGTAGAAGTCCCGCATATCCTGCCAGCGCCCCATTGCTGGCAGTCGAATCAGGGTTGCTGATTTCCCCGCGTCAAAAAAAAAAAAAAAAAGGTAGCTCTCACTAAAGACTTGTAGTATAATCGGTGGTTGGAACTCACTACAAAGCGACACATTCTCCCCTCTGAATTCTGAACTTCGGGTTCAATGCTTCAGCTAATATATTTGTACATAGGTATAAGTTCAAATTATTGATTACGTTATCAAAATCAAAGTTTTTTACTCTTGGAACTTATTTTGTGTACATTTTCGTAATGTTGTGCAGCTACTTCCAATCAGTTAATATCATATAGTGAGGATACAGTTGTACAGGCTGACGTGGATAATCTAATTCATGCTAATCCCGACAAATGACTTTATAATTTCATGACGTATACAAAGTGCCATCATATTTCAGCTAATGCAGGACTGAATATAGCGCCAATGGCACGACCAAATTCTAACCCCAGTTGGTCTTCTCATTTTCAAGGCAAATTAAAAAAATAGCTATCACTTTTGCTGATGATCGTGGAAAGAGGCTTGTGTCCGGACGTAATATTCGTATTCATATTCACAAGAAAGCACATTAGTATCTCTCTCGACTACTTACTTTCCTTTCAAATGATCATCACAGATTATTTGGTTCAATAAAAAATAATACTTTCTAAAGTAAATCGTTGTCCTCGTTGGATATCGACAACGCTCGATGGCGTCGTGATATGGTAAATCGATTTTTAATTTTGTCTTCGAACGGGGCGCATACTTGTTTAGAGTATTAGCGATTAAAACAACGCAATTTTCGTACAAGAGATTAACGAGATTTTAACGACATTGATAATATTACTAAGTTTATATTAGGATGTTTTGGACTGAAGATTATTCTTGAACAGGCAGAAAATGCATTTCACTACAGCATGCAATGAAAGTAAAAAGTCGATTGAGTTTCTTGATCAATACATTATTACTATTAGTACGTGTTTCACTTGTCCGTTTTTCAGAAGTTCCATCTTAGCCAAGTTCCTCTAAATTTGGCAAAACATTTTCCGTCGCGCCACGGATAAACGAAAGCAAATGAAACACCTTTAAAAGAACACTTAGCTGTAGACACCTGAATGGCGGAGCTCTATTGAAGCCCTCGTAAATAACCTCCAAGAGGCGTCCTCGGCTTGTTCATTAAGGCGCACTTTTGTTCGCGGTTCGCACCCGGTTAAGCCTACTAAGACAAATAGTGACACCGCGGAAATAAAACCACCCTTACGCCGCTCTCATTACGGCCAGACGCCTCGTGGCTTCCATGAATGTGGGTAATCTCGATAATTAGCCGCCAACAATGAAGAAGATACTTGAGGAAAGTCGATTTGAAATCTTTATTAAATAAGAGCCGAGCAAATAAATTTTATTTCGCCTACTCGATCCTTTGTGAGTTAATGCTGTTGCGGTAAATTAAACCTTTTGTGGGAAGCTGGCGAAAGAACATTTCCTTTTCGTTCACGTTGCGAAAATGTTTTCCATTGAAAAC
Organism: Synanthedon andrenaeformis; assembly: GCA_936446665.2. Taxonomy (NCBI): domain Eukaryota; kingdom Metazoa; phylum Arthropoda; class Insecta; order Lepidoptera; family Sesiidae; genus Synanthedon; species Synanthedon andrenaeformis. Next base: position 145,156 of record OW387781.2, on the reverse strand, counting down.
AACGCTTTCATTTTCCAAGTACCCTTACTATCTATTTTTCCACCTCTATGAAGCTTCATATTATATTGGACAACAAAATCACGAAATTCCCTTTAAATCTACAAACGATGTCCCAACATGTGACACATAGTATGGCTGAGTAACTTAAATCATTCCACACGGTAGGCAGATAACTTATCTATACATATTAGTAAATAGGGTATCGTTCCACTTCCTTCTGTTTTTCCGCTAACTTCTTCTCAATCGCCCAACAGATTTTGATACAGTTTCCACTAGTGAAAATAGCGATAAACGAGAAAAAAATTGCATACGTGCAATATAGTAATTAACGTTTCATTAAGAACATATTGCAACTCCCATCTGGGGAGGAATCCGCTTAAGCTTCCCAATTACCAAGTCGTGCTAACACTTGATCCGAACACTCAATTATCACTAATGAATTGAGCTCAACTGATACGAAGCGAGCTAATTGAGTGGAAACGTCTCGGTCACATATTCGCAAGTGCCTTTATACCTGGCTAACTATTTACAATTGACTTCTTAACGAGCAAAACACTATCACAAAGCAAAGCAACTCAAAAACATCGTATCTAGACACTGTATAAAAAACGTACATCCATTATGACGTGGGAGGCGAGATTAATTTTTTATGGCTTTCAATATTGCATTATAAAAGCCGGAAAAGGCTGGACTTTTACCAATAATGGGAGCGGATATTGGATACCTTAATATCGGCTACGCATTCCAATGAAAATATATTATATAGACGAAACGGTAGACAGGGACAGGCGAGCAACAGTTTGTTAGTGACAGCTGAAGGTTTTTTTCCACAAATACCTCACACTTGATGGATCTTCAATAAGTTATTTTATTCTACAAAGAAACTACTACGTATGAACGACAGCGAAATCTGATGAAAACAATTCAAGTTACTCCAGTGAATACATATATCCATCTTCAGTATAGGGTCTTCAGTATCTTCAGTATAGTATACATTATCACGTAAGTTAACGAGATGCAGCTGCTTTTCTACATGGTATAATTAGAAATCACTTTCCGCGTCTCTTTGTGTGGCTGCTACCTTCTCCTAAACCATGCAACGGATTTTGATGCGGTTTTCACTATTAGGCTATCGACGCCACTTAACGCACGAAAATGCAAGTGCACTGTCGACACAGATGGGATAAAATATCCATTGCTCAACCAAATAAAGCGTTACATAATGTAGCAAGTGTTAATAGGTTTTTCGCGTGCGAATTTCACATTATCTTTAGAAAAGTTGTTACATAGCCAATTTCAATGTTCGCAGGATGAATGGCAAGCAGTTAACATACCAGAGCAGGAGTTCTCCCCCAAGTGTGTCGGTTTTCAGGCGCGGCGCGATATTATTTAGTTGAACATTTAGCCTCGTTGAGCGAATATTGGCAACAATTTGGATGCTGGAAACAAACAGTGAAACGTGTACGAGTGTTTGATGAAAACTCATGGTCTAGTCGCAAACCAAACGTTTCAAACTATATTCTATTTGTGGACACAAGTTGGCCTGTCCACTCCATTACACATGCAAACCAATTGTTATGTTTATCGACATAACATTATGCTCCAATGAAAACAACGTTGACTCTATATTATTCTTGTTCTCGTGTACGAATACAATTAATTATAATTAATTTTAAACTATATTAAATTTTAATTCGATAATATTATTGCTATATGATAGATTTATCACGATCTAACCGTCTTTGGAAATCACGAATGCTTTGATTAGTGTGCGAGAACTATATGAAATTTCAATATAACGCATCTTGAAGTCTATTGTCTCATCAAGTTATTTTATCGTCAAAGAACATTCACACTGAAACGTATAGAAATCCGTTGGTTCGTTTAGAAAAAAATAGCGAAAAAACCGCAGAGGCCGACAGCGACTTCATCTTTAAAATAAAATATCATCATTAGAATTAAAAATTAAACAGTTAATTCAGAAATTCAGACGCCAATTCAGTAATTTATGTGCGAATTAATGCATATTGATTAATTGAACTAGATACAATTTTAACGAAGTACATAAAGCATGTCATTTTATCTCAATTTTTCTTAATGTATGAAAATTCGATTATACAAAATGTTTGTGTACTTGTATTAAAAGTCATTTGTTTGCTTTGTTCACTCCATTCTCTATAATAAAAGCACAACATATTATACTTTGTAGGTACGTACATGTTTTACAAAGAGGCGCACAAATTGTCAGAAATAATTACCATATTAATTGTCGGAGACGTCTACGCCTCTGTGTCCTTTGGTAACCACCAATGTCGCATTATTACTGCTCTTTGAATATATTTACAAATAAGTGTAACATTTATAGTATTTGGACAGTACCACTTTTTCAACATTCAATCTCAACAGTGTATTATCTTGAAAATGCGAATGTTACAAACGAAACGGGCGATGTCTAGATTTCTTGTGCGATAAGCCCACACATCGAATAAATAATTGTATGATTGTACGTTCCTCATTTAAGGGCATTTAACTTATTATAAGCATAAGAAGTAAGTTAAATCACTGAAAGGCATTTGCTCCTGCAACTTGTCACTTGGTTAAATCAGAGATGCAGTAAAGTATAAGCAATATTTATTTTGAAAAATGGTTGATTGTCTACTACATACATTAGCAACTAATGTCGCTTAGCAACCGTTTAACAATGTCATCTATCGGGGCACATTACTCACCGTTTCTTAAATAATGTTTTTCGCAAGGAGTAAAAGGCAGCTTTTAAAACAAACAATCACGAAACAATATTCCTCGAAAAAGTTCAAGTCATCATAAAAGACAATCACAACAAATCCTTCCTCTCTTTCAACAAACAACCTTTTATACTGCCTCGTCTCGAACGGATATTATTATTCTATAAGCGGGGGAGGGGAGGGTGTTCCCTTCCTATTTTTCAACTCAACAATTGAATGAACATTGACAGCCACCTAATATTTCAAACGGTTGACTTTTTCACATCCCTTACTTTGCTCTACCAAAGAAGCCATATTAATATTGAATTGGATGTTTTTGTCGCATGCGAAATACGGGCTAAATGTAATAGGGGGCCGCTAGTAAAAAAAACCTAGAATTGGAATTTTTGTAACATGTAGTGGACTGTCTAACAAAATGAACATCGTTTGGTAAAAGCTGTAGACATTATTACTTACAAGAGTTAAATTACAATATTGAAGTCATATTGAAGTTTATATTTTATACTCATTCGATTAAAAGGAAAAAAAAGTGTACTTTTGTCCCAAGTAGCAAAATAGTCCTATAAAATAAAGCCTAAATAACATTTGGCCATGTAGAGGTCATAAAATTGTAATTCAAATTTTCATTAATCGTGTTACAATGTGTTATACGAACGATTAGTCATATAATATTGTAATTGTTTAATTTAGTCCTGTAAACGTTTACACGACCTTGTTATATGACAATCTTATAAAGATCTGCTTTACGACCACTTTACGTCTTCTTGATGTAGTGTAAAAGTAATTTATATGACAATTATAAGCTGGTTATAATGACGACCATAACACAACTTTTTATCAGCAATAAGATTTCTACATGACAATCAAATAAAGGTTTTTTATAGGATTTTTTGACTATATTTACACAACTTTTATATAATCATTAAAAGGCCAATATTCAGATTTATATGCCTTAAATACTTATGAGTTTGAAATGCTTATATATGTTACTGTTATAAACGTTTTGATTATATGATGATTTCACGTGATACTCTTTTACGAACTAAACTGGTATATCTCCGGTTGTTGTGACTTTAATTATACATGCTTTTTGTTCAATAACTTTATATTTCTCAGTTTCTATTAATCTCGGCTTTTATCATCAAAGCAGCTGTGATGGATTTAAAACAGTGGAAGAAATTTAAATCAAGCGGTAATTTCAGACGCAATGTAAAAAAAGCCTACTTAGAACTCAACAAAAGTTTTAGACAAGGTAGTGTCCAAGAATCGAAAGATGGTTCCGTAGTAAGAAATAGTTATTCTGAAATAGGATGCTCTTGTAAGTACTATTTGACCAATTGAACTCAATAAAAAATACATTCTCATAATAATAACTAACACCTGTCAATTAATATGTTTTTTTTTCTGTTTACATTTAGCAAGTTCGAGAAGTAATACACATATAATTGAGGATAAAATTGATGAACATTTGTTTGAAAGGCGAAACAACGATGATAATGATAATTCGATCGAAAGCGAAGACGATGAAAACAGTAATGAAAATGAGAATTTTACAACAAAAAAATACGAGTTTCCTGGCAAATTAAGAAAATGGGCTCACTCTCCCGCCATCCCGCTCGCTCCTTTCGTGAACCTCTACTCTACCTTTTCTCTGCTTAAACCCGCGCCTACGCGCTTGGAAGCGCATTGACTGCACGCACGACTATAGCGTCTTATCACTCCCACTATCTCTGACCATGGACTACGAGTAAAAAATCCACACTATACCTTACGCGGCAAGCGCAGAAAGTTTATATTGCGTTCCTATTTCTAAAATTTAATTAGCCTGTCTAGATTTCTAAATGTGTACTTTATTTGCATATTCCCATTCTTTTTTTAATAAATATTCTTCATTAGGCTTATAAAATATAATAGTGTATTATTAAAAAAAAAATTAGCAATAGCTACATTCGTCTTCTATATAATGATCGTATATGGCAAACTCCGAACAATATTGGCACCAAAATGAACCTAAATCTAATAGTTTTTTTATATTATTTTTATCATATACCACAAAATGAGATGGTTTGTATTTAACAGAATAGGTTGAATAGCCACAACCGTGACATTTTTCCACCAGAATAAAATGAGTTATTGTCCATGGCCATATAGAATTTTTTAATAACTTAAAGTCCTTTTTAGTTAAAAATTTGTCTATATCGGCAATTATCACCATATTGTGATTTCAATAAAATGTTTATCCAACGCGGGTTTTTCCTCTTTACGGTACCCTGAAAATGGTGGATAACCAAAGAAATTAAATCGTGGTATATGACTTTTAGTAATTCAATGTCATATAATAGGTATCATCACTACCTAAAATCGTATAATTGCAAAAGTACTAGAAATCTTAAATAAAATGGAATAAATTAATATTATTTTGCAATAATTCGACGTGGGTATGAAAAATTTGTGAAAAATTGTATATACAATCGTCGAGAAATTTAATTTCCCTTAGAAAAGTGATACTTATACCTACTAACACCAACTACATTATATTTAATAACATTCAGTAATAAATATGGCAGACTTCCTGATGGTGACAATTATAAACAGATCTTGTTTTTTGTTGTTCTCTGTATCTCACTTCCATTGAACGGCGCTGTCGTAACAAGCATCCACATAAAGACTACTTTATGTTTATTAAATTATACGACACCTATTGGATCACTAAATGACAAATATTTATCGCTTTCACGACTGCTTTACGAATTTTCATCGTATTTCTGATAACAATATGACTGTTACGTTCCTAGTAGCCACCTTGACACGATCACTATACGAATTAAAGTTTTATATTTTGCGCCCATTTCGCGTTATATATACGTAAATACGACAGCTATATAACCAAAACGGCCCGACCATAAGTTGTAACGAAAACGTTGTCCCAAAAACTATACGACCAAATATTGTTAGTTGAGTGTGACATATTATTGTTCGTGCGGTAATTAATAAAGTTTTGTAACATTTTCGGAGACCTATTAATGATGAGAAAAATAATTATTTTATATATTTCATGATTCCTTTAGTACATAATGTTATTGTAATGGTTTAGTAATTTTTCCACTTGACTGTACCTACACGATTGGTTAATGTCGTGATACTCAATCGAGAGACTGACGGAGCCACGTTCTACAAAAATATCTACCCTCTGATTCGGTTAAACATCAACAAGGGTAAACATCGATATCGTAATGGAGACACAAGTAATTTTGTTGATTTCTCATATCCTCATATCCTTACCTTGCCCTTTAACTTCATCCCTTCGGTATTCACTGTGTAAGATAGATACTAAAAAAGTGTTTGTATCGGCAGAGAAAAGTGATCGAGCGCACAACGGTGACATCATGTTTTGTAAATAAAGTCGGTCAAATGTGCACTCGAATCGGGTCAGTGAAGAAACACAATACGGCAACCACCTTTCATGGCAACAAATCACCCACAATATTGATCATTGGCTCCACTCGTGGAATTAGAACATCATTACTCGAATCTTCCTGAATCAACACTCGCCTCGTTAATCAAAGAAGAAACTACTAGAAGGCTCAATTAGCTAAATTTATTTATTACTAGCTGGTGCCCACGACTTCGTCCGCGTTGAAAAATATTAAGTGCGCACGCACGCACGCACGCACTCACGCACGCACGCACGCACGCACGCACGCACGCACGCACGCGCACGCACACGCACACACACACACACACACACACACACACACACACACACACACACACACACACACACACACACACACACACATAATACCTACACTTACAGATTTATATTAGTATTGATGATTGATAATTTGTTAATATTTATTTGTTTAGTCTTGGTCTTCTATGAGAGAGAAGGCCTGCTCAATTTATGACTACGAAACGCATTGTGTCCTATTACTAGGTACTAAAAATTAAAACTATATAAATAAGTCAGAATTCAATTCGATTCTAGCAAAATAGTCAACAGTTTTTTTATGAATTCAAATTGAATTTACCGTGTCGCTAATAAAGTTCCATTCGGCCGATCCATCGATCGACGTGATTCATTCATAAAAGCTGTTAGTTTGATTGCCGCATTTGCAACTCTTGTTCATGGAAATTTATTAATAATTTCAATTTGAAGTATCATTAATTCAATGTTATTTTATTTTACAAATAGTCAGTAAACTAATAAAATATGGCGAAACTTTGTTGTCGCCTTTGAGTTGTTAATCACTGAAATATTTTTGTTACACTATACCTGACCTATTATTTATTTCACAATTATTTATTTCAGAAGAAACTTGTGAATAATTTTCATTAAATCAGAAGAAATAAATACATTTTTTCTACGTTAAATGGCGCTGCAAAAGACCAATAAAATTGCCTGAAAATATTTATATTGTTGAAATACAATTGTTCGACGCGAGATGGCGTTGTGGTTAATTTATAAAAATAATTTTTAATAAAAAATACCTACTTCCTAAATACTTAACAACCTAAAACCTTGACATATTTTTTAAGAACCCAAATATTGTTTACAAGTTCAGACTTGGAATCCTTTAACTGTCTTTTTTTTACTTTACATTTGACTATTATTTTATCCCATTCTTGGAATAACAAAGGAGGCTCAACTAAAAAATGAACCTGGTTCTACCGAGCGTTCTAAATAATCAGAATCAGGTCGAGCGGGTGATGTGAACATTCGAGCAATGGCCATTCTGGCGTATGCAGTGAGCGGAATATTTGTTTGCGATCACCGACAAAAGTTTTAGGCAAACATGTACGTCATATATATGTTTTGAAACGAAACACAAACACATTTTATGTATTGCACACATATACTCCTTTTAGCTATGGAAAGGTAATCCAATGATGTACAGGAACTACTTGTGTAATTGAATTATTGGTTATTGAACTTCAAGGAGTGCCATAGTTTGTGCTCAAGAATACATTGTAAGAGTTAAGGTTGATTTGTGAACCGGATCACGAGCACGTGTGTACTCGGTACAACTGGAGCCGGATTACGCTGAAAATAAATAAATCTTTTGTGTGTTTACACATTATCCGAACGTTTGTGGAATTTAACGTGTCGGTGGCTATTTGAGTCATGTTTATTTAGTTTTCCATGTTTCAGGGAAACGCGTGCAGCGACTTCTCTTCGCCCAAAGTACACAGAAGATGTTTTGACACGAGCTAATGATGACGGCTCGTTCATATTTCTTTAAGGGCATTGAAAATTGGGGTGTGTATTCAAACTTGGGCTATTATTGAAGAGCCGACCTCGATGAAGGAAGGGCGCTGAACTCCGCTACCGACGAACGAGGTGCCGTAATTACGGAGCCGCATTCATAGTAAGCGCGTTAGCGATGTTCACTGATTCAACGTGAGTTGTAAAGACTAAAGCAGGACCCGTAATGGGAATGTTATGTAGGAATAAATATGTTTCACACTTAAGAAATCAGATTTCCTCCTAATGCCTGGTTCATGTGGGCGGACAAAATACAGCAATAAAGCCGCAGAGTGTGATTAAGCTGCGCAAACTGTAAATAAGAGAGCGTATGGTGAAGCGAGTTGAAGGCGTGCCAACTTCGAGCGCGACCTACTCAATACGGTATTATACTCCTTAATACTGCCTCGGCGTCCACTGTGGACACATATTTCATATCTATTCGGGGTTATACTCCAACAACTTCTGCTGACTTTATTCCGTTAGGAATTTATATGTTACTACCTTTTACCGGGCCGAAGGAGGCTATCTCCATACCAGTTGTCTAAGGTTTTATCTCCACTTCAACTAACCCAAACTGGCAAAGTGATTCGAACTAGTCGTGTCTCAGATACCCTCAATTTGAATAGCAGCATACGTTCACATCTTCGGGACCGTCCGATCGGAAAGTTTTCGCGTCCCTTCACATGACCCGTCCATATCTTATACGTATAGGTCTTATTGTTTCTTGATAAAGTTTACCCGTGGGCTATCCGGGATTCACGAAACAAAATGTCGGTATGAAATATAAGTGAATAAATAGAGTGTGTGCTGCAACACAAGCAGCACTGTCTCGTTCGCAGGATTACGTTTTCGTCAGAAGCGTTTCAAGTTAGCTAAATCCTTACAAATCGCACCGTCCATAAAATCAAAGGCTCGATTCTTTGCCAAGTTTTCCGGTGCCTTTTAAAGGAAATCCGGGACATTTATAAACTTAAAGAAGGAACGCCACACTGAAAATCTCTCACGGGTTTTTAAAGCATTCAAATACGACATTTCTCTGGACCGTGAACAAGACGTCACGACGTATTCCCAATAATCAGAATACGAGGAAAATTTCACAAAGCAGACGCATAACTTTTCGAAGCCATCTCAGCCGCCTTCAGCCACATGCAAATTAATAAAATATCCATACAGGCTTTTCTTGTTTTACGTCCTTTACGAAAACCCAAGTAGGTATATATTTTATTTTTAAACACTTATGGATGGATAATGTTTATTTATTTATTTTTTATTTAAAAAAATTGTAAACCCCTAAAAACATGAGAGAGTAGATTGAATTACTTTATGTGAAGCATAAAGTAAACCCAACATATAGTTCATAGTTCATATTAGGGGTTAAAGTATGAAATTGCCGATTTGTACTGAAAAATAAAAATTCGTTTTTTTTTTAATTTAACATATTTATTTAATCAAAATAATTACCATTATTATCTATACATTGCTGCCATCTAATAGGAAGCTCATTTATGCCTTTGCGATAGAACTCTGGTGATCTAGATTCGAAAAACTGTGTGAAAGCATTTTGCACTGCCTCCTGAGAAGAAAACTTTTTATCACGCAGAAAATTGTCCAAATCACGAAAAAAAATGGTAGTCCGTTGGAGCAAGGTCTGGCGAATACGGAGGGTGACGAATGGTTTCTAATTGCAGTTCCTGTAGAGTCTGCAGATCAGTCAAATCATGAGGCACCCATTTTTCATATTTTTTTATTTTATTGATTTGACGCAAATGAGTCAATATTGTTGGTAAGGTAACGTTAAACCATGCCGCTAATTCCTGGGTAGTTTGGCTCGGATCGGCTTCCACCATCTCTTTCAAATCATTGTTATTCACCTGTGTGGGCGGTCTTCCACGTGGTTCGTTCTTCAAATCGAAGTTTCCATCACGAAAGCGTTTAAACCAAAATCGCACAGTGCGTTCATTAGCAGTCCCCTCTCCAAACGCAACATTAATATTGCGAGCTGTTTCTGCCGCGTTAGTTCCGCGTCGGAACTCGTACTTATTCAAAAATCACACGAATTTTCGAAGTATCCATCTTTATTGTCTAAGCTGAATAAAAAAAACAACTGAAAGTTGATAATCGAATGTTGCACATTTTTTAAAAGAAGAACTACATAGGTACCGTATGAAAAAAGTTTCACTCAAAAATCTCAAACCATGAAGGTTCTATGTCAATTCGAAGTACCTATTACAATAAAACGGCAATTTCATACTTTAACCCCTATTATTTGTACGTGCACCAAAAAAATGAATGTTATTTTTTCTTTCACTCTATTTTGTAAAATAATATAAGTTTTTATTACTTTTTTTAGCAACAATTTTGAGTGTTTTCAATGTAGTTCTTTACAATGAAAGTCCTTAAAAGAGCGACATGATTCCTTGGAACCAATAATTATCTAGGTCTTACCTCTACAGTGCGAGAATTGTGGACATTAGCCTATATTAAAGAATCAACATTCCAAATGTTTACACACCCATTCTAAGACAATATTAAAGCAATAATAAATAATAGTATCTGTGTATAGTGTATTGAATTTAGTACTTAGCGCAGAACTACAGATAGTAAAATATGTATATTATAATACAAGAACATTGAAGTCGGTAGAAAATGGTATCAAGTTACCCTTACCGAATGAAGAGTTCGCTTGGTGCAACATGTTCCACAAGAGTTGGGGGACCGAGACCTTGTAAATAATTCAAAGGTCCCTTCTACAGGCGAGCGCCGCGCCGTGTGGATTAAATGAAATTTTTCACGTGTGCCGACTGCCAACGCCAAGGTTAAATCCAATTGATTTCCACTGGGCGACTTGCGTACTTTTTCTAGATTTACTTGGTGCGTTATAACGAAACCCAGTCCAGTGTTACATAGATACACGCCAGTGCCAGCTCCATCGACTGAAAGAGATATATGTATCGGCTCCACGAATGATTTGGTCCGCAGCAAAGGCCTGTGCATTTATAAAATTCTACACATTCGCCTTCCAATGACAGATTGATGACCCCCCTCCCGCCTCCTCTACTGCCCCCCTCCCGGGCCACCTGCCACTACCTGCCACACGGATTTTATCCCACGTACGCATTTAATATTCTATTGTATAACAGAATATTCAGTTGCTGAACAAAAATATTTTTCAATTGCGCTACACCTAAAATACACATATATGTATGTAGATATTACATATACACAACACACCCGCACCAAATGTATTGATTATATAAATTTATTTGCATCACGGTACACTGCGTTTCGCAATAATAAAGCCCCTTGGCAGAACACTGACCGTCCCCTTACAGAAGACAATTACCTACGCCCATTGCCCTATCCCCATAATGGGATTACCTCATATGTTGTCCGGGTCGAGAAATCGCCAATACTCCCTTCGAAATTGCTTGAATTTTTTATAGCTCCCTACTGTTGAACGTACCGTCAGCTGGCTTGCGAGATTCTGCCATAAAAACCTAAATATCTCAGGACAAAAAAATCTGCTTGAAAGCCTTCAAAGAGGACAAATTAAATTACGTGTAGATAAACTTTAGGAGCTTCTGACAAAACCAAACTTTATTGTTAAGTAATCACTAATAGAGTGTCTTTGTCCGTCTGAATGTATGCGCTAATCTCCGAAAGTTGTAAGTGGATTTTGTTTCTACTTGAACCAATTAGAAAAGTAATTTCTAAAGATTGTTTAATTTATATTTCACGAATACTTAATTTATATTTGTCTAATTATCAGTTTTTTTTTCTCAAAGAAGTGGGTAAAAATATCGGTTTAAAATTAAATGTGATTAAATGGATCGTTAGTCCCATGCCATACTGATTGATATACTTATAAAACAACTCAAAAAAGAAATATGTTATTCTTCTTTAAATTCAGATTATTTTCATGGGAGGCTACCTATTGCAAAAAATAAACACATGCGACAAAAGGAAACCTATAAGTTTGTATATTTAAACTCATGCAAAGACGTGCTAGCTCTCTAGTTATGTTTATAAATAAATTTATTAATGGATTTAATTAGACATATAAAGCAATGAACAAAATCTCAAAGCACAGATTTGGGTGTCGACAGAGTGCGCTGATTTATTTTTATTATTTTATTTATTTATTTATTCAGGTAAGAACAGTCACACACAATTATTTACACAAAAAATACAAAAAACAAAGACCTACATTACCATTAATTGACACAATTACAGTGACAAGGTGCAAAATACAAATTAGAAAACAATTTTACAAATCAAATTTAGATTAAATATTAAATTAAATTAATAATAATTTTAATATTAATTTAAATTTAGATTTAATATTAGTTAAACGAACGCTTTGGTTTGTCGACCTACATTTTTCTGACTTCATTTGATATTTACAAATAGAGTCTGAATTAATCTTTGTTTTATTTCAACTTAATTTGTATGCCCATACAATACATTCACGGCGAGAATTAACTATAAATTAGGTTATAAAGTTCAATAGAATTATATCTTAATTGATAATAATTAGTGAAGTCGAAGAGGGATTCTCAAAGTCGAACTTGAAGTAGATGTGGTTACCATCGGTGACAAAATATTCATTAAAATATTTGGGAAGTTGGAATTCCTCTAACGCACAGAGCGAGGGTGGAGCGAGGGATGCGGCCTTCGCAAAAATATCAAATCTATCACGAAGGGCTCGGAAGCGCGCCCAAGTGGGAAACTAGACGAATTATTTCCTATTTTATTTTTTATTATTACATAAAACCCGGATAGGGACCAAATAAGTACCAATTTTTATTTATTTATTTTATTTTATTTTATTATTAACAAAAACAAGGGAAAAATTTGGAAAAAAACATTGTTTTTATTACTAAACAACTTTAGAAGAACATTAATTAGGCAACATATGTATAAAAAAATTAATTACTATTTTACTTTACAATATGCGTGTATGACTGAGAGTTCCTAACGTCTTATCCATAAATAATAATTGTAGCTATTCTGTATAGTACCCGATCTAAAGGATTTTTTACCGCCAGTAAAAGCACATATATCTACATAAAATTAGCGGGTTAGTATGGTATGTGTGGCATGAATAAGTCCGAAGATGTTAGAGGTATCAGGAACACAATAAAACTATCATGTCAAAAAGCAAACTTATTTTGAAGTAACGGAAGAGAAATCTGAATTCGCGTTTGTATTCTCCACTTAGAAAATAGTTTAAATGTCCATACATATTAAAGGTTCCGTCCGACAGATGCTCGCGGTGGGCGGGGAAGGAAGCGCAAACTTTGTTCAAACTTGTTTTTAGCATTCTCGACAATTTCAGTCCTGTACGTCTTTCCATTAAGAAGGCACTAAGCTCAAATGGTTTTTTATCTTGGTGCCTACGAGCTACGAGTGATTCTTCCTTCCTCTAATGTGTGTTGAAATATGTAAAGGTCGGAATGGAGACGTCAGGAATGTTTGGGAATTCATTTAAATTCATGAACACGTTAACAAAGCAATTAGGCTCACTCCGGGAGAGCCTTGTCGCCGTCGCAGGGGAGGGGAGGACCTATTAACTTTGTTAATATTAAAGGAATAAAAACAACAAGTAGGTAATTTTACAATATGCAAACCAGCCAGCCGAGGATCGCATAAGGCTTCACTGGCCCACTGCAAAATCACGGCCAGTCCCGGGAGACCACCCTCAATAGAAGCCGGCCGAAGCCCAACAAGTGGTAGAAATAGCTATTTTATTTTTACTCCGCTTAGGGGAACAAAACTACATAAATAGTTGCCTCGACTGACGGTCGGCATTTCTTTGTTCACTACGCTCGTGAATAAAGGTTATTTAAAACTATTACATGTTACATAGGCATAAGAATACTCTATTGATCAGGTGCGGAAGGTCATGTTTATCCTCTTCCATATGAGAAAACGGAATGGTATAGATTTCATTTAATGCCTGGAACATTAAATGAAATCTATTCGTCTTGCCTCATTGAATTGCTATTATTCTTCCGAATCTATTGTCGACGACATCCTCATTTTTCGCGTTTATGTCTCCAAGATAAATGAGATTCGTCCTCGACTTTGTTCAAATTACCAACGTTTTTTCGCGGCATCACAATAGCCATTAGTACAATTGGTTCATTCATTCAACTAATTTGAAAAGTAATAAGTTCGTTATGTAATTTTTACATACTATAATAAGAATTTAGAAAACATACTTACGCAAAAATTACCTTGCAAACAATTACACTATAAAATTTAGAAAATGCTAGAAAATCTGTCCACAAGGAATAATTCGTGAAACATTGATTATTTCATCTATTAGTTGAAATTCACTATAATAATATAGAAGATAATAATCGGTTCACAAACAAGTAAGAAATGGGTTCTCAACTGTTTTCTCTTTTCAAATTTATAGACATCTGTGCGTTCTACAAAAACACTGATGCGTTGTTTTATGGAATTTGCTTTTTTAATGTAGTGTCGCTTTACCATCTTTCTGCAGTTACTGGTGTGCAGTAACACGGTTACTTCAGTTACTTTACCTCACAGTGGAAGTTCATTTGATAATTTATAATGTTGAAGTAATAACTTTCATTTGATAACTGTCCATATAGGTATAGAAACTGATGATGGTGCTCTAAATGGGTCTAGTAAAAGTCAACCCCAAATTCCAAAGACTCTCTCACCCACCAAGAACGAGTCAGTGACTGATTTCCCTTCTTGGGCAGAGAGATTAAGTTTCGACTAATCTATATAAATAAAATCAGAGTGTCTGTCTGTGATTTGCGAAAAACTGCCTCAAACTAAGCTTAGAGAGTCATTCGCATGCTGTTAAAACGTAAATAACTTTTTTTAGAATTGTTGTCTGTCTGTCTGTCTGTCTGTCTGTCTGTCTGTCTGTCTGTCTGTTCGGGGTAATCTCAGAAACGGCTGAAGCGATTTCGATGAAACTTTGCAGACATGAAGAGGGGGTCGTCAGGAGTAACATAGGCTACTTTTTGTTTATGTAAATTGCGGTACATACACCAAAATAATATTTTTTACAATTTTTGTCTGTCTGTCTGTTTGTTCCGGCTAATCTCT
The DNA here is from genome assembly GCA_936446665.2 of Synanthedon andrenaeformis. Lineage (NCBI taxonomy): Eukaryota > Metazoa > Arthropoda > Insecta > Lepidoptera > Sesiidae > Synanthedon > Synanthedon andrenaeformis. Next base: position 130,072 of record OW387781.2, on the reverse strand, counting down.
GAAATAGCTTGACCGATTTTGACGGGACTTTTATGGGCAGGTAGCTGATGTAATAAGGAGTAACTTAGGCTACGTTTATTTTAGAAAAAATACACCCCGGACGAAGCCGGGAGCGGGCCGCTAAATGTATTGCTAAGCGCAAAACTCGAGAACGGGTGGACCGATTTTAATTCTGTCTTCACTCATGGACAGAGGGATAATCAGGGATAAAAAAAAAGAATTTTTTCGTTCATAACAATTGCATTTGTTGTTAACAACTGAAACGAAGGTTCATGCAATACGATGAGTTCTCCTTGCGGCATATCTTTTTTTTGGCTGAGTCGCTCATTATGTATTATTAATAGGAACGGATTTTTTTTCGATAACATTCTAGAAAATTCTAGATGTTTATAGAAAATTCTAGAAGTTTTTAGAAAATTCTAGAAGTTTCTCTAAAATTTCAGAAGTTTCTAGAAAATTCTCGCATATATGAAAACTTTCTTCACTTTTTCAGATAATTTAATAAGATTTTTTGAAACTTCAGAACATCGTCAAAATTTTTAGAAATTTAAAAATTTGTTAAACTTGATGGGTGATTTGTTATATTTATTTCGAAGGAAGTAGTGAGGCTATCATCATTCTCATTAAACTCGAAAAGTCTATGTACACGAATAAGTTGAAACATTTATCTTTTCTGCCTAACGATCATCACTCAGCTTGATAGACAGCTTTAGTATTCATCATCGAAGTTTTGAGATAGAATATACCCATATTTCGCCGAACTGCGTTCTCTTATCTCAGTTGAACTAATATACACAGGAAAAAGACAAAGTTACGCACAATTAAACAAAAATCAATTCGCTCACGCAGACAACATTATTAAATTTAAAGTCCCCCCGCCGCGTCTGTCTGTCTGTATGTTTGCGATTCTCAAAAACTACCGAACGGATTTTTATACTGTTTTCATTAATGGGAAGAGCGTTAAACGAGGAAGGTTTCTACGTTTAATTTGCAAAAAAAAATTGCACCCGTGCGAAGCCGGGAACGGATCGCTAGTCTTCTTCTATATAAATAAAATCAGAGTGTCTGTCTGTGATTTGCGAAAAACTGCCTCAAACTAAGCTTAGAGAGTCATTCGCATGCTGTTAAAACGTAAATAACTTTTTTTAGAATTGTTGTCTGTCTGTCTGTCTGTCTGTCTGTCTGTCTGTCTGTCTGTCTGTCTGTCTGTCTGTCTGTCTGTTCGGGGTAATCTCAGAAACGGCTGAAGCGATTTCGATGAAACTTTGCAGACATGAAGAGGGGGTCGTCAGGAGTAACATAGGCTACTTTTTGTTTATGTAAATTGCGGTACATACACCAAAATAATATTTTTTTTTTTGTCTGTCTGTCTGTCTGTTTGTTCCGGCTAATCTCTGAAATAGCTGGACCGATTTTGACGGGACTTTTATTGGCAGGTAGCTGATGTAATAAGGAGTAACTTAGGCTACGTTTATTTTAGAAAAAATACACCCCGGACTAGCGCATGTAATATCGGACGGTTTTCAATTCCGATACTGATTTCCGATATTACAGTCTAATATCGAAATTCCGATGTTAATATCGGAATTATTGAAAGTGCTTATATTCTTTATTAACTACACATTTTCGTCAAAGGTTTGATTGAGAACAATAAAAGAAGTAAAATTTTTGATAATTATTCTTTAATAATCATTTTACCCAAATGTTTTTATAATTAAAATAGAATAACTTTCTCGTTGAAAATAGGTACTTACTACTGGAAAATTATTTCGCTCAAAATCAACACTAAAGTCTTATAATTATATACTTTGGCATTTGTACTCGCATATCAGTTGAAATTTCTTATACTATATGAAAACAAAAAAATAATCGCAAATAAAATCAACAATTATTAGAAATAAAAACTAGTCTTGAAACTTCTTATGATTATTTAAAATTTTCAATAAAATCAACTTTAAACTTCTTTCTTATCTTATAAGATACACATTTTTAATAAAATCAACAATTTTTTGTAACAAATATTAGAAAATATTAGAATAAATAAAAGAGACGGTCTGTTCTTTGTTCTGTTAGTTAAAAGTTAGAATATTTTGATATAATGAACGTGGTTTTTTACGATTTACAATGAGCGTTTATTGTTGAACAGTGTGCATGAATAATACTACTGGAAGAAATAACAATTTATCCTACTTTATAGGAAAGAAATATATGATTATTACATACGTTTTGATTAAATAACCTGAATAAATAACTTAAATTGAAGTAAAATAATTTTTTTGGAGGTTTACTACACAGAATGTTGTTAACGTTAGACAATTCATGCGATTATATCGTTTTAAAACATAATATAGCAAATAATTTAATTACGATATTATGCGATATTAAATGACTCAGTATCGGAATTGTAATATCGGAATTAATCGTAAATATGGTTCCGAGATTCCGATGTTATGATATTCCGAGATTCCGATATTCATGCCCTACCCCGGACGAAGCCGGGAGCGGGCCGCTATAAACAATAAAAAACGGGATCTATGCAATATATTCGAGTTTTTCAAACGCGATATTTTTTCTTTTACTGAAAAAAGTTACTAACCCTGTGACAATAAAATAAAAGATTTTTTTCGTTCATAACAATTGCATTTGTTGTTAACAACTGAAACGAAGGTTCATGCAATACGATGAGTTCTCCTTGCGGCATATCTTTTCTTTGGCTGAGTCGCTCATTATGTATTATTAATAGGAACGGATTTTTTTTCGCTAACATTCTAGAAAATTCTAGATGTTTATAGAAAATTCTAGAAGTTTCTCGAAAATTCTCGAGCGGGCTGCTATCTATAATATAAAAGTAAATCCCTAAATGTGTTGCTAACCGCAAAATTCGAGAACGGCTGGGTCGATTTTAATTCTGTCTTCACTCATGGATAGAGAGATAATCAGGGAAGGTTTTTACGTAAAAAAAATGCACCCTGGGCGAAGCCGGGAACATGCCGCTAGTATTGAATAAAAATAATAAAGTAGGTATACCTATGATCACTATGAAGAATCAGCTATATTTGGCACTCAAACATTTCATTGACTTTGTTTTTACGAGCCTACTGGTCGAGTGATTAAGATAAATTACTTTGCGCTCTGCCTTGAGGGTCTAGGGTTCTAATCCCGGCAGGGATGCCGTGTATCACAATCATAGGTTGGGCAGCCCTTCTGTCAGTTTAACCATCCCCTTACAAAACACTACTCCTGAGTGCGGTGGCATGACCTCTATTAGTCGTAGCCACATTTACTTTAAAAGGCGATTCATAAGGTTGTCAGAATGTTTCGCTAAAACCGTAGCAGTTGGCAGTGGGAGTGCCATATATCCCCCATGGCCGACCGAAGTCGCAGTAAACCCGCCCGCGGCTGCCAAATGAATCCACATTAACTCCAATACACCGCTACACGCTTCCTTCGCCTTATTAAATAAAACTTTTATGGCTTACCTATTTCAACTAAAATATGGTCACAATTAAAAAAATTGTATAACTTCGATTCGAAAAGCTGACATTAATAAAAAATATATAAAAGATATATCAACGATAACTAGTGGCCAACTAGTGGCCATTGTATTTAACGCACAACAATATTTTCAATATTCTTATAAGCGTAAAATAAATTTAGCGTGTAAATACAGGTGGATTTTGTCAAGGAATTACTAAATGAATATTGGAGTGATGTCGGTAAGCGGTAAGCGGTAAGAGGCAGGAGGTAGTGCAGTGCGATGTTCCTCCCCGGTGGCGCTAAAAGTTGCCACAACAATACCCATTGAAATATGTGCGAGCGAATGTAATAACGGCGGTGCATTTTTCATCTTAAGCCTTCTTCGCTGCACCGTTCGACTGTCAATCTGGCAATATTAATAAAGTTAAATGTGGACGGGACCCCAAAGGATATCGGCGCGCCAGACAATCTGTCGCTTCCGCCGCACCCACCGATCTGATCTATGGACCTGGATTAAAATGCACTCGTTCTCACTATCACTGAGTATCACTCGTTATTGTAAGCTTCTTTTAAAGTGTGATCAGAAACAGACGTAAGAAGGGTTTACCTATTCATTTCTAATCTCCCGTCAAGTGGACCATCAGACTGTCGGCCGATAAAGTACGAGAGGGAGTTCTTATTGATAGGTGACGATTTCGACCAGGGATGTTAAGGAGCTCCGTAAATGTAACCGAAACTATCGGATATCCGATATAAAAATTTATCCGTAACCGTAACCGCCTCTGATATAAAAGTTTCGAATAATTTCCGATACTTATAGGAGCGGAGTCTGAATGAAAAATATTATGACTGATTTTTGTAACCGAAACTAACTGAAACTAGCTAACCGTATCTGAAACCGGAATAATATTATTCCTATATCCAGATCCGGAATTTCATATCCATAACATCCCTGATTTGAACCAAATAAAATGGAATGTTCGATGTAGACAGACGGACAGACGGTGACTAATACTCGTACAGCGCGTGTTATGAGAGAAGTGTTGAGCATAAAAATAAATAATGCGGCGTTAGCAGTGCACGCTTGTTCTTGGAACTGCTTTAATATAGGTGACATCGTTCGGTACCTTTTTCTTTACTTTTTGCATCTACATTATGGGAATATTATTTTAATTAATCAGTTTATTTGTGGTCTATTTATATTTTATGTTATGACCACCTCCCGGCATCGCACGGATGAAATTTTTTCTGCAAATTATATACAAACTTTTCTCGTTTATCGCTCGTTCCATTAGTGGCAACCGTATCAAAACCCATTCAGGTTAAAATATATATAATTCAACTTTTTACCAATATAAAGGACATAGTAAGTATCTACTTAAATACCTACAAAGTAAGTAAATATGTCTTAGTACTTCTATATCGGTATTCTTATTAGTAATCTATATTCAATGTATATAATTATACATTAGATTTATAGAAATTTTGTCTTGTTCGCTCGAAGTGCTAGCCTACTTGTTGTATGGTAGGTATAATGGTATAGATCGGATCGGTAGCAGAGTCGCAGAGAGAGGTCAGAGGATTAGGAAAGAGACGAGCGTGAGACGCAGCACGCGTGGTGCATTTCCGGACACCGGATTCTATTTTTAAACCGCGTCGACGGCCGGCTCAACTTCTGGAAGTTATTTTCAAATCACAAATTACATTCCCCGAACATACCTCACACCTTCCTTCCCTTCCCTTCCCTTCCCCCCTCACGCACCTCAGTCTCGTTTACATTTCATATAAAGGATCATACGATCACCTATCTTATCGGACGATTACCGAACCGTCGTGAGGTAATTGAATAAGTGTCACGGCGCCATTTGCCATCTGCACCTACCGGCTCTGTGTCAGCAGATAAGCTCAACAAATATCCGAACACGCCTCACTACTCGTTATAACTCAATTTATAAGACATTCGTGTTTACATTTCACTTGAAACGCTTCCACCTAATCGGTCGCATTCTTATCCTTATCGCCGCTGGTCCCAATTAAATTGGTATCCAAGATAAACACAACGTAAAATAAATATCTACTATACTAAGCGGTCGTAACTCGTAATATCAAAGTTTTAAAAACAACATTTGAAAATGTTCCCCCGAGTAATGCAGTGAAGGGGCCATCTGTCTAATTGAAGTCACGCGGCGAGCGATCGACTTTTCAAATGGAATTGTCTCTGATCCTCCAGGGGATCATATAACACATAAACGATGAATCTTTCAGATTAAAATTGTCGCTTTTAGTCCATTGAGTGTCGATCGAATATTTTGTGCTCCGCGATTTTGCGCTCAAAGAATATTATCTGCTATGAAAGTGCACGCGCACACGTAATTCGAGCATTCGTTTTATGAACTGCATTAAACCTGATTCCTCATATTGCAATTAGTTTTTTGTATAGATTAATATTGCGTCATGGATAGTTAGGCGGGTACAAAGGTAACCCACGCGCGCCGCTGCCATGGGCCAGACCAGACCACTCGACTCGGCTGCATCCACTTTCTGCCCACGTAATACTTTCTAAAGGTAACTGTTCTATATTGCGTTGCGTCACGCTGACCTTTCAACATTTAAATTCCTTACTCGGCGCACGACCACCACGTCACCACACCGAGGAGACGACGCTTTCATCTCTGCAATTCGTCTATTAGGTCGTAAGAAGACAGATCTCATCCAACTAACAGCAGCCTGTGTTTCATCCTAGTTTCTCTTCCTAATTGATACAGTTTAGATTGTAAGGGCTACCGAGTGGAGGTATGCAAATGCAATGCAATGTTGCCTTTCACTAAACTAAAGTGCACAAGAGTCGGCCGAGCGGCCTACTCGCAAGCTCACGATACGAGAGCAGGCAGAAAGCAAGCTAAGCTAAAGGGCATTTGTTCGGGGGGCGGGTGGAAGCACCCCGGCCTCCTCCGAGTCGCCCGCGCACCTCCGTCGTCCGTCGCCGACTCTCCCGCTCATAGCGTCGTGCACACATCCGACGACAGAATTTCCCTGTACAATAAAAGATGCTATAAAACGTTTGTTATAATATGCGTGAACAAATTATTTTTATTAACAAACTGTCGTGAGCGTTGTCATAATTCGGTGTCATATTCACACACGCACCCCCTCCTCACACAAATTCCCGCTTCTTTGATCTAATATCTTAATGAGCATAATTTAATTTCAATTTATGTTACATTGATTAGGTACTGTAGTCTATGCGTTTGGATTTGTTCAAGCATAGTCTCAAATTGTTTTTGTATTGCTGTATGTTTTAATAAAAATCATTCCAAAACAAAAATGTAACGTTGTTAATCATACTGGTATTATGAAAAGTGTAAAAAATAATAATAGTTGTAACAATTTTTCGACTAAATACATATATTATTATATTAACTTCTTAATACAAAATAGTTATTGTTATTAAGAGCTTTGTACTCGCTAGCGTCTTGCCGCCGTCCTTTCCCGTCCGATATGTGCCGAGGCTTAATCGGTCCGCGTTCCGCGGCGCGCCTAGGCCGGGGGACAACCGGGGGAGCCTCTAGTGCCTCGCCCCGCGCGCGGCGACCGTTTGTGATTCAGTCAGCCGTCGGCAGCTTCGGTGCTGGGATGTATTGCGTCGCTTATCTTTAACTCGCGTCGAGTATTTTTACGATTGTCAATAACCAAGCAACAGTGTAAAAGTGAATTGTCAGTGAAAAGTTGTCTGCATATAGTTTAGTGTGAATGGTGGCCGTTGCGACGGCATGTGGCTACGGTTTTGTGTACAAATATCAAAGTTGCAAGCCGGTTCACCTCGTGCGAGGCCGGTTTTGTCGGCACTCACTCGCTAACAGCACTTACCCGGCGGCTTTGCTTTCTATGCGAGGGAAACCAAAGTTACAGCTTACACAGGGAACGACCTGCACCACGACACCACTCCGCCGAGGTAATAATATGTCTTAGCTTACTTAGAAAACACCAGTTGTTAGTATTAGTAAACTCCTGTAATGTTTTTGCACCTGTCCATTGGCTGGCTAATGTTTATGTTATACGATTTTACTCAAAATCAACTCGATTGGAAGTAATACCTCTCCACCATAAAATCCTCACCGCACGCATATATAAGTATGCCCCTATAGTATAAGAACACCTATTTAAGTCTAATAAACAACACCAGATTCCACTGAACGAATTTGCCTAAAATAATATTTTCTAACAGTTTCAAAATAATGAAGTTAGTTTCGATGTTATTGTTTCTGAGATGCCTTCACTTAGTAAGCACTAAGTAGAAAAGGTAATCATTATCAGGTATGACTCAAATCATTGGAATTATTATATAGACGAATCAGAAATAGTACCTATTCCAATGCAAAATATTTTGTATCTACCCCTTTTACCAATGGCATATTGGGTTCTGTAGCCTTTTTTAATAGTAAACGTCCAAGTGGTTAGAAGTGTGCTGCTGACCTTGATGATATGGCCAGGGGATATACCTACCTACCATAGGTATAGGTATGGGACATGAAACAGTAATTTTGTAGTTCGAATGAACCATGTATACCTACATAGTTGAACACCGGAAAAGGCAAAAACTTTTATTACGATATTTGGTCTGCTGTTATTTAGTTACTTTAAGGCGACGGTAATATCTTATTCTTAAACTAGCTGGCGCCCGCGACTTCGTCTGCGTTGAAAAAGAAAAAAAGTAGCCTATCCTGTGTCCTGTACGTCTAAATGTTTATCTACCAAGTTTCATGAAAATCAGTTAATTCGTTTAAGAGTTATGGAGGAATATACATACATACATACAATACCTACACTTACAGATTTATTATTAGTATTGATTGATGATTATCTTTGATGATTGATAATTTTGTAGGTATTTATAGTCATATAATTATATCTACTTATAGGGATATAAATCATGACATAAGGACAGACACCTAAGCCAGTTTAAGAATTTCAAGGCTAATTAAGTTAATTCCGAAAATCTTAACCTGTAACCTAGGTATAAAACCCATTACCTACTACGAATTTCATCGAAACCTCAAAGTAGACCTGTGAGGACAGTTATTAACAAGTTATACTTATTATTTAAAATTAAAACCCGTCTTTCTATTGAGCCCAAATACGCTGTGTCTGCTGTAAGTTGCTGACGATTTGGTTAGGTTAGGATAGGACTAGGTACTTGATGCAAAATCAGTTCATTCGGATGGGAGCTAGAGCTACGTCAAACTTATAACACCATGTTTTAGACTCGTGCGTCGAGGTTTAACAATGCAACGAGGCAATTGAATAGAAGATGTAGTTACAAATCAGTTGTATGTAGTGAAGTTAGTGCAACCTATTATAATGAACACAATAACAAAGTGTCTTCCCCTTAATAGAGACAATAATAATCGTGTTTGCACCTTAATTCATAACTTATTAGGTTGCGCTCAATTGGTAAAAAATGTGTTTCCGTCTTTCATAACTATAATAAAATATAGATTAGAAATCAGAATAACACACAATTTATTAAGATCCGCGGATGAAGACGTGAGCAAAAGTGAGTAAGTTAGGTAGGTATAGGTATGTGACTACCTAATTTAAGTAACGGCGCGAGGTGGGTTGTGTTATCCTTCGCAACTGTCTGAAATCAAAAGCTACTTACTACAACAGGTAGATCCGTAACTTGAATGCACAAACAAATTGTAAAAGAGACGTAGGCCTATACAAAGGGGTCACCCTCATTGATAATTATTATTCCTACAATCAACAAGTAAATGCTTTCACATCAAAATAAAATAATAAATAATGAAGATCTCGCTCCCTCAACAAAAAAAAAAAAACTATGTGACTAGCTTAAAAAAAAACTATATAACTACACTCGGCGTCAAAAATATCGCCCCCACGAAAATCTGATTCAAGCTAATATAAATTTTATAAAAATAACAACATTATTAATACTAATATCAAATGAAAGCACGTTTAATAACCTTTCAATTAACGCTAGTTAATTTAAATAAAAATCCACGAGTTTTCCAGGTCCGAGTGTTAAAAAAAAATGTGTCAAAACTCGCAGTTGAAGGGTCGCTAGTTGTGCCTGTTCCTTTGGGTATTAAAGATCTGTATAAGGTTAAATGTCAATCATACACTGTCTAGACGTCGAAGAGTACACGTCTAATGCTACGGCCACACTATCGCGATAAAGCGAAGATTTGCGTTGTCGCGACACGTCTGGCCAAAGAATTCGTCCTATCGCGAATCATCTTCGCGAATATGAATGCCCTTCGCGCCGCTGTCGGTAAATTGCCGCACATCAAAGGGTTTTGTCGCGACAAAGTTCGTGTGGTTGGCTACACTTCGCGCGCTCTACTTGACTGCGAGACGCCGAGCGGTTTGGACGTGTTAATCTTGTTATCAAATATGGAGTGGAGTAATGAGAAGATACTAGAATTTATACAGAATTATGAATCTGAGCCGGTTTTGTGGAACCCGCAGGACCCAAACCACAAAAAAAAAACATTATAACTATACGACGCTTGGATGAGAATTAAAGCTAATTTAAGGTGGCCTGTAACAGTGGAGGAACTAAAAGCAAAAATGAAATCCCTGATGGCTTATTACAGAACGCATCTTAATAAATATAAAAAATCATTTAAGTCTGGAGCAGGCAAGGATGATATTTACCAAACAAATTGGTTCGCCTTATCGGCAATGCAGTTTTCTTGCTCCTGTGTATGAGTGCCAGCCTACTATATCAACTACACAGGTAAGTAAAAAAACATGCTTTTGCTTATTTTATGTAGTGAAGTGTGGACACGTAGTTCGCTGTAGAGCGAACACGAAGTTTTTACGCGACAACGCAACACGAATCTTCGCTCGATAGTGTGGCCGTAGCATAAGAAGCTCCAGCAAGAAAACAACCCTCGAAGAGGAAAACCACCGCCGCTGAATCTGCTCAAGTCGTCGCACTATTGCAAGCAGGAGTTTGTCAGTGTGATGTCGCTCGGCAACTGAATTTAAGCCGTTATGCTGTCCTCTGAGTATTTCAGCAGTTCCATGAGACTGGGGGCTATATCAGAAGCTGATCGGTGACGCTGCACATCCGAAAGAGACGATCGCTTCAGTGCGACGTGTTCACTACGCAAAATCGTTTTTCCAGTGTTGTTCAGGTTCAATTCGTCCCAAATATGTTCAATTGGGTTTAAGTCAGGACTCCTGGCAGGCCACGACAAAACAGGCCACGACGAGCGACGGGTTCGGTTACGAGCTGCCCCCCCCCCCCCACCCTGCAAATCCTTTATGCTACGGCCACACTATCGAGCGAAGATTCGTGTTGCGTTGTCGCGTAAAAACTTCGTGTTCGCTCTACAGCGAACTACGTGTCCACACTTCACTACATTGCAAATAATCTAGAACGTCGCGATAATGTTTTATTGTTATAATGTTTTTTTTTTGTGGTTTGGGTCCTGCGGGTTCCACAAAACCGGCTCAGATTCATAATTCTGTATAAATTCTAGTATCTTCTCATTACTCCACTCCATATTTGATAACAAGATTAACACGTCCAAACCGCTCGGCGTCTCGCAGTCAAGTAGAGCGCGCGAAGTGTAGCCAACCACACGAACTTTGTCGCGACAAAACCCTTTGATGTGCGGCAATTTACCGACAGCGGCGCGAAGGGCATTCATATTCGCGAAGATGATTCGCGATAGGACGAATTCTTTGGCCAGACGTGTCGCGACAACGCAAATCTTCGCTTTATCGCGATAGTGTGGCCGTAGCATAAGGATGCAGTCATTGAAAAATGGGGCAACATTCCACAAGAAAGCGTTGTTATGTTGGTGCGATCGGTGAAGCAACGTTTAGAGGCAGTGATAAGGGCTGGGGGGGTAACACTAGGTTTTAAGTTAATTTTAAGTATTTTTTGTAAATTTTTGTTATGCATTTATTGTTGTAAAGTTTGAATAAATATTTTTCAACTGACCTCCATGTTTTTTCTTTAATTTTTAGACCCAATGAAAAAGTTATTTTTTAATTTTCCTAAAAAAATTGATTTTATTAACCTTTCACTTGATACATTACAATCATACCCCTTACCCTTGATCAAATAAGGTTTAAAGTCGGTTGAAACTATTTTTCGCGGAGGGGCGATATTTTTGACGCCGAGAATATAAGAACTACATATATGGAACTATCTGGTGCGCACGACTTCCACTACGTTGAAAAAGAAAATATGTACCTATTATATGTATGAGCATTATGAGTAATATTATAACACCTGACAACTTTATCGATGTGACGACGACGGCGCCCGATTTTTTATATTTTTATTTCTCTTTAAGATATTTAAGATTTTCATTAAAATTTAATAAAAGTAATAATTCAAAATTATTTTTATTATTTTTTAAAAAATCTGACTGGCAGACATAACGCTCCAGGTAATCTTAAACACAATATAATAAACAAAACAACGCCATAGATAGAGGTTCCAAGTGCGCTTCCGATATCAATACTAATAATAAATCTGTAAGTGTAGGTATTGTATGTATGTATGTATATTCCTCCATAACTCTTAAACGAATTAACTGATTTTCATGAAACTTGGTAGATAAACATTTAGACGTACAGGACACAGGATAGGCTACTTTTTTCTTTTTCAACGCGGACGAAGTCGCGGGCGCCAGCTAGTTAAGGAATAAAGGGATAGGGGCATCCCTTACCCAAACAATGCAGCCGTTTTGAAAGCAGCTCCTTTTGAATAATGCTTTTCGAATACAGTTACATTCGATCATTTCTTTCTTTTTATTACAATTTAGTTCCAGATTTAGTAGAGATTTAACTACCTACGAAGCACAGTTTTTTGTTGCTTGTTGCATCGCAACAGATTTAATTAAATACACCCACTAACAATATAACGTACCCGTTAGCTTCGCAACCCTGTTACTAATTCATCTGGCTCTCCCTCCGCGCACGCCACCAAACGCCACCTGTCGCTACATTCCGATGCGTCGTCGCCGAGTGGACGTGGATTGGGTTTATGGGGCGACCTCCTGGCCCCACTTCCCAACTCCACACTCCCTTAACTTATTTTAAGTAAGAAACTGTAAGTTGTGAATGGAGTCGAGAGGTGCATACGGCCATGACGATTGGCGGTGTGGCGGTGTGGCGCTGTGGTGGGGCCGATGACCTTCCAGCCGCAGCCGGCGCCGCCTCAATCTCTGACATCATCCCAACCCAATTCTCTACGCGACAGTCGCTTCAATTAATGCCTCACAACTCGCTCCACTTAACTATTACTATTACCACTCGCAAGCCCCTCGCACCAAACACTCGATCATCGATATCGAGGTATTATTCATGTTAACCTTCAGGTTTAAAATAATTTGCCGATTGATTTTCACAACCGTATTGTTGTACGGTACCTTATTGTCTGGTATTGGTAATCGGTGTGAGCCAACCTATCTACCCAATGCCCCACCTGCGGTGATACGGTGTGAGAAGTCGAGTGAGTAAACAATGGTGATCGATAAGTCACGTTCAGTGCTCCGGCGTGCATCTGCGCTAGCAACAAACGCAAACAAACAAAGAGCGCAGAGGAGAGCTCGACTCTGTCTGACTCATCGCTCCGCTCGCAGTCGCACCGGTGCGCCGTGTGCGGAGGGAGGGGCGAAGTGACGTCACCCGCTACACGCGTGCGCCCGCGCATTATCAACACGATAAACTCTGACTTCAGCCCTTGTGCGAGCTGTGGGATGTGCGTTCACACATTTCATAAAGGCTCTAGTCTCGGACTTAGCCTTTATCAAAAAAAAATTGTTGATACATTTTTAAATTTATAAATTTTATCGAGTAATTATTTCAAAACTAATATTTTTGTTTGGTCTGTCTCACTTTTTCTCGTTAGAACAATGAGCAACAGATAACATTTTTCCCTTTTCTTTCTGCGATATTTTTCCATTATCTGATCCCTAGAATCAAAGCCTTCGAATTCACGCGTCATATAGAAATACCTTCACAATGATTGATTATTGGGAACCAGTAAAGTGCCTTCTAACTAACTACATAGTTTTGGCGCGATAAAAGTCGGGGCTCAACAAGAAATAGACAAGAAAAGTAGCTCCAACGCATGACTGGAGTTTACTCCTTAAGCAGTTATTACACTATTCAATTAGCGTTCACAAACGCACAGACAAAAATTCTAAAAACTATTTTTTGACTTCATTAGTAACATAAGTTTCTACAACGTTTAACTACAATTTTTTTCCTTATAAATTTTATTCATATTTATAACACATATTAAGTAAATTTAATTCTAAGTATAATACGAGTAACTATATATACTTACCTACATACTATATATACTATTATAATATAAAGCTTCGGTCCCCTATGCAGGGCCCGAGCATGTTGGATGCAATTTTTTTTTAAAATTAATGTACAGACACGGCTCCTTTACGATTTTATTATTAGGTAGTTATGTTGTCATTATAATTGTAGGAATATTAGGTAGGTATATGAAATTAAATTTGTCTTACTTTAACAAGTAGATTGAGAGTTTCTCCTTCACACATGGTTAGTTATACATTAAATTCATTAGAATAGCTCCTTGTTTCATACAAGAGCTTTAATAACTACGTTTGACCTTGTCGTTTGTATTTAGCTCTGTTCTGACTGCGTTTCTAATACTTCTTACTTGCGAATAGGAACACATCGTTCTGTTAAACCAAATAACTAGTGACTCATTAAATCCTAATCATGTTAATATCTACTTATTATAAATGTGTAAGTTTGTATGTTTGTTCCTCAATCATGCAAATATGGCAGCGGATTTGCCGCCCCATAGTCATTAAATTCTGGCGTACGCTGCGAAAACTATTGATAATACATAAAGTAATGTACTACATGTTTATAGTAAGTAAGTATCATTAGTAACAAGAAAATTCACTTACAAGGCAATTCCTACCTCTATGTCTAACTAAGTATTATAGTTAAGTCACAATAGCTGTTAACTAACCGTTTTTTGTTCAAATTGGTCAACCAAACCACGGGTAGAATCGAAAGACGATGACAGTCGTATCATGATATTTATCCTAATCCAATCAATTTCATAATCGAGGAATGTAAATTGTTGTTTACATTTTTGTAATGGGACCTTTCGCTATATAGTTATGGGATATAAAAGTGCTAAAAGAAAAGTTGCGCTGTGAGGGAACAGAACTAACTAGTCTATTAGTTATTTGGCACACCTAACCTTTATAGGTATTTTTTTGTTAATATATTATAATTGTTTATAAAATATATTATTCAGATTTTAAATATGCATCTGCATGTACGCTTGCAGAGGTAACTACAGACAGAAATTTTGCGAAAAATTACCAACTTTGAAAGAATTTGTAAAAGTTATACAGTTATGAATTAATATATGACTTAAAATAATATTTAAACACGTGCAATAGTTCAGAAAAATGATCAGCCGAGAAAAACTTGTTCAAGATGTTACTTTCGTAAAATTTCCCGTGCTTTCGAAAGGCGTTTATTAGTTTCTTTTTATAGGTAACTTAAAAAGTTATTTATGAAAAAAACCGCATAATTTCATTAAATTGTTAATAAAAAAGTAGCAACCTGTATTTCACGGACGCATTTTGATAAGTTGTTCTTTGCACTTTTTTGAACACCGGCCAAAAGAAATCATCGATCGGAGAATTTTTCCCAAGTCAAAATCTAATATGATTCTCCTAATGTAACTTAATTTTGGCTTAAAGTTTTACAGATGTTACGTTCCACCAAACATTCTAGACATGATATCCAACAGGAAGTCAAATTCAAGGAGTAGCTATTTAAATCCAATGTTTAAATCATACTTTTTTTTTACCAAGTATATTTCTACCTTATATATAAAATTCTTGTGTCGCGGTGTTTGTTGCCAAACTCCTCCGAAACGGCTGGACCGATTTTATCTGTGCTTATCGGGTAGGTTTGAGAATCCATACCCCTAAATGTTAAGGGTGGTCCACCCCAATTTTTTTTTGGCAAAACAACGTTTGCCGGGTCAGCTAGTATCTATATAAAAATGTTGTTGGTTTGTGTATTACTCAAAAACTCGAAAACTAGCCGACAGATTGACTTGAAATTTTTACACAATATGCAATCCGCTTCATGGATTGATCATATCTATTTTTCGCCTATTAATAAAATCTCGATAGCGAGAAAAAAAACTCACTCGCCAACGAGAACCGCTGTCAGGCTGTCACATTTAAAGTGGAAGTTAGCCGTTGTTATGGCAGCCACTAACCGTTGAAAGTCAAAGAAAACCACAGAGAAGCGTGGTCGGGCTCAGTTAGTTTATTTTATTATCCATCTGTATGGTAAATAAATGTATTTGTTTGATTTGTTTGTTGTTGATAAAGTTGTTTTCAGATGACAACAAAAAGTATAATAAATAAACCTAAATAAGATCATTTCCAAAATTGGCCTTGCCGGAATTCGAACCCAGGACCCTTGAATCAGAGCGCAACTTAGCCACACTTAATGGGCTCGTCAAATTATTAATATCTACTGATAATGATTAATTTCAGATACACGTAGGAAGTGGATCGGTGCACTGATCAGCTTGCAGAACTGAATATCTTCTTCTCTATGAGGTTTGCATTCTTTTTTAAAAAATAATTATTAAAATTATGAGATACCGTGTAAGTAAGTTTACGTTTTCGGATTGTACATACAACCCTGACGACATTCGCATAACTATTGGGCAGCAGTGGGCACAAACGTGGCACAAACGTGGCACGAACACAGTAAGTAAATTAGGGCAGGCATTTATTTCAAAATATGTATAACACTAGTTTACAAAATTTAACTTTTTGTCTGTTGCCACGAATTCTGTGGTTGATAATGTTCACTTAGGACTTGTTTTTGTCAAATCTACCCTCAAAATTTTTTGAGCAGCTCGAGTTACTTTGTTTCTGATTTTTATCATTGAAGCGTATATGATATTATCGATAACAGGCGTTACTGTGTTAAGATTAGTATCTGAAGTTTTTGCGTCATGAGTAGTTCAAGGCGACGTTATTTAAACAATCCAGATCATTTCTGCTATATATATATGCGGAGAATATGTGGTTACACTAAGTTTCCCTGTTTTATATGTCTTTGGGACAGTAGAGCTAAACAAGAGCATTGGGTAAGAAAAAACTGGCCCTTGAGAGAAAATATGGAGCCTGGAAAGCAAAATATAGTCCACAATTCATTAGTAGCTCGTGACAAAATTATCCTTCCACCATTACATATAAAACTGGGCATCATGAAACAGTTTGTTAAATCACTAGATAAAGATGGGAACTGCTTTTCTTACATTTGCCAAAAATTTCCTCAGCTCACTATGGAAAAGATTAAAGCCGGTATTTTTGATGGCCCACAAATCAGACAACTTACGAAAGATACTCAACTTAGAAATTTTATGACTGAGTCAGAACTGAAGGCTTGGACAGCTTTCGTCTCTGCGATGCAGAATTTTTTTGGAAATAAAAAATCTGAAAATTATATTGAACTTGTAGAAGACCTTCTGCTACAATTAAAAAATATGGGGTGCAATATGAACATAAAACTCCATTTCCTCCATAGTCACGTGGACAGGTTTCCGGAAAATTTAGGAGATATGAGCGAAGAGATATATGGAAGAGCGCTATCAGGGTTTCTAGGATACGAATATGATGTCTGACTATTGTTGGTCTCTGATACGTCATTTTCCAAAGTCTACACATCACAGAAGAGCTTTAAAACGAAGTTTTTTAGAACTCAATGATTAATTTTTTTTTTAGTAAAGTTTTTCTTAGTAAATATATGTTTTTTTCTGTTTTATACCTACATAGCTGAAACTCAGAAACTAGAGCTGATAAAAATATTCTAATTATATTTTTGAAAATAGCATATCATATGTAGTCAGCAACAGCTAAAATTTCTTCGGCAACAGATGTACTGTAAACTAGTGTAATCATTCTAAATATTAATATGTTTTTAATTTTTAATTTTTTTTATTGTAAGATCGGCAGACAGACTGACGATCTATTTGATGGTAAGTGTCTACCGTCGCCTATAACACAAGCAACGCCACAAATGTGCTGCAAATGCGCTGCCGACTATATAGTAGGATTAAGAACACCTAAGGTTTGTAAATATTATTTAAAAACAAAAAAAATGCATTCGTGCGAAGCCGGGTCGCCAAAAAATTACATAAAATGGTTGTACAATTGCGCGTGTACTCACATTAAGCGATATTAAAGCCACCGATGGTACTGCCACATTTCAAACTCAATTTTGCTTTTTCGGTGGCCATAATGAACTAGCGCTACTAGCGACATCTAGTGAACTTAAAAACCATTGACATGAGCGAAAGAAATAGAATTAAAAAAACAATATCAATATTTTTGGTTATAGTTAGCACTGTTCTACAGTGGCTTTGAATAATAAATGATATTACGTTGTATGTATGCTATTGCTAAGGATAAAGATTTATCTTATTCACCCTTAGACACTTGGACATTGAAGCCCAAGGTCTGCACAAGTGACATTAGCGAGTGTGCTTGTAATAATTATTGAAAGGTATTGTTTCCGTCGACAGAGAAGTGGGAGCATGTGCAGGCTGCGGGCATGGCTCGTGGTGGCATCGCTGTGGTGGTGCGCGCGCGCAGGCCCGGGGCCGCCCGAGCTGCGGTTCACGCACTCCCTCTACAACGTGAGCATTCCAGAGAACAGCCCCCCGAGGACGTACGCCGCTCAGCCGCCGGACGAGGAGTCGCTCGGCCTCCCGCTGCCCGCGCCCGACACGCACGTGCGCTTCAGGATTCGCCACGGCGACAAGGACAAGTTCTTCAAGGCCGAGGAGCGCACCGTCGGCGACTTCTGCTTCCTCTTCGTTCGCACGCGCACCGGCCACGCGGACGTGCTCAACCGCGAGCGCAAGGACTCGTACCGGCTCGACGTGCGAGCCACGGCCCAATTGCCCAACGGTCGCCAGCTCGAGGCCGACACCGTCGTCTCCGTCACCGTCACGGACGTCAACGATCTCAGTCCCCTCTTCTATCCCACGGAGTACGAAGCGCTCGTGCCCGAAGACACGCCGGTGCATTCGAGCGTCATCCGCGTCAACGCCGAGGATGCCGATCTCGGAATCAACGGAGAGATCTACTACAGCCTCGCAGAGTCCACCGAACAGTTCGCCGTTCATCCGACGCGCGGTGTGATCTCCATAACTCGCCCGCTGTCGGCCAGCAAAACATCTCGACATCAATTCACCGTGTTGGCCCGAGATCGTGAATCCTTACTGTCGCGAGGCGAGGACGCACCCGCGGCCCGAGCGACGGTCGTCATTCGAGTGGCGCAATCCAACTTGCACGCACCTGAATTACGAGTGCGACGCCTACCGGAACTGGTGGAAAACTCGACCGCAGAGATATACGCAATAATCGAAGCGAACGACCGCGACGAGGGCGAACACGGCCGCATCGCCGGCTTGGACATCGTCGACGGAGACCCCGACGGGCACTTCCGCGTCAGAGCCTCCGCGCAACCCGGCGAGTACGACGTCGTGGTGCACGCGCTGCTCGACCGAGAGAGCACTCCGCGCGGCTACAACCTAACCATCAGGGCGTCGGACGCCGGACGACCGCCGCGCGCCTCCTACCTCACTCTTCCGGTGACGCTCACCGACGCCAACGACAACGCGCCCGTCTTCAGCCGCGAGGTGTACGAAGCGAGTTTGCCGGAGACCGCTCCGCCCAATACGCCCGTCATAAGGCTGAAAGTGAGCGACAAGGACGAGGGACGCAACGCTCGCGTCTACATCGAAATCGTCGGTGGCAACGAAGGCGGAGAGTTCTCCGTCAACCCGGACACCGGCGTGTTATACACGGCCGTCTCCTTGGACGCGGAGGAGAAACCGTTTTATGCGTTGACGGTGTCCGCTATCGATCAGGGTAACGCCGGAACCCGAAAACAGTCCTCGGCCAAAGTGAAGATAACCGTTCTCGACTCGAACGACAACGATCCTATTTTCGAACGACAGGAAATGGAAGTGACCGTGCCCGAAAACGGGCCCAGCGGAGCCGTAGTGGCCCGCGTCGTGGCTCGAGACGCCGACTCCGGAGAGAACGCCTACATCTCTTACAGCATAGCTAATCTTCAACCGGTCCCGTTCGACGTGGACCACTTTTCGGGCGCAGTGAGAACGACGCGACTGATAGACTACGAGAGCATGCGCCGCGCGTACGCTCTGCGGATTCGCGCCAGCGATTGGGGCTTACCCTATCGCCGTCAAGCCGAAATGCGTCTGACGGTGCGAATCGTCGACGTGAACGACAATCGACCGCAGTTCGAGCGCATCGACTGCGTGGGCTACCTGCCACGACGTCTTCCCGTCGGGTTCGAGATCGTCACTCTCTCCGCCATCGACTTCGATGCCGGCGACGTCGTCTCGTATCGCATCATCGGAGGGAACGAAGACAATTGCTTCTCGCTGGATTCGGGAACCGGCGTGATGAGTCTCGCGTGCGACTTAAACGACGTGCGAGTGGAGACGCGAGTCGTGAACGTCACGGCCACGGACGGAACGAACTTCGCGGATGCGACGTCACTTTCGCTGCACCTAGTCGCGGGAGGCGTCGAGGCGAACGCGCTCGAGTGCCGCGACACCGGCGTCGCCCGGAGGCTCACGGAGTTGTTGGCCGCGGCCGAACGCAGCAACGCTCCCATCGACTTTGCGGACGAATTCCCTCTCGCGCCCTCTCGCTACGGAGAAAACCTGCACGCACCGGAGTTCGTCGATTTCCCCGTCGAGGTGAAGGTGAACGAGTCCGTCGCCTTGGGCACGTCGCTGGTGCGACTGCGCGCTCGCGACCGAGATCTGGGCTACAACGGACTCCTCACGTACGGAATTTCCGGGGGAGACGCCGACTCGGCCTTTCGGATCGACCCCGACACCGGGGAGCTCAAAGTGATCGGATACTTGGACCGCGAGCGCGAAGCCGAATACTACCTCAATGTAAGCGTCTACGACTTGGGCCGTCCGCGCAGGTCGGCGTCGCGCCTGCTCCCCGTGACCGTTCTGGACGTCAACGACAATCCTCCTCGCTTCAAAAAGACGCTCGCGAGTTTCCGAGTGACGGAGAACGCGATCAACGGCACCGCGATATTCCAAGCCGTTGCGACCGATCGCGACTCAGGAGATTTCGCCAAGATAACGTACAGCCTCACGGGCGACAGCGATGAAGAGTTTTGCGTGGAGCCCGACACGGGAGTGCTCTCCGTGTGCGCGGCTTTGGATCGTGAGCGGAGGTCGCTGTACGAGCTGACGATCCGAGCCACCGACGGCGGAGGGTTGCACGCGGAGGCGCTGGTTCGCGTGGCAGTGGAGGACGTGAACGACAACGCGCCGCGGTTCAGCCTGAGCCAGTACGGCGCGCGCGTGCGCGAGGACGTGCCCGTGGGCACTCTGGTGGCCGTGCTGGAGGCCTTCGACCCCGACCTCGGCGACGGCGGCCTCGTCTCGTACTCGCTGCGCGAACAGACTTCCGACGACCTCGTCTTCACCGTCGACACCACGTCGGGCGCGCTTCGGACGGCCAAACCGTTGGACTTTGAGGACAGACAGGTGAGCATCGTAAGCTTAGAGCGGATGAAATTATCTAACTACGATCTACGACATCACGAAAATAAAAATCTACTGAATTTTGAAAATTTATGAAATGCATATTTGTTTCGTGGTCTGTGTCGTTGTGTATAGATAAAAATGTTACCGACCCATTCTCAAAGGGGCAGATATGGTATAAATGACGACAAAATCGGTTAGATTTATTTACATAATATCTCTAATTCAAGTTATTATTATTGAACGTTATTAGTGAACGTAGTTTATCATAAGTGGTAAAAGCAACAAATTTCACCTCTTTAATGCTATTAACTTACATGCAAAGGGCTATGAGAAATAATGAATATAAGATGGTTGTTTCGTTTATTGTGAACTGTAGAAATGAAGTATTCCATTGACCTTCACGTATTGACATGGAAGGTGTTCGGCGTGACGGTGCGCGCGACGGACGGCGGAGTGCCGCCGCTGTGGGCCGAGGCGACGGTCATCGTGGAGGTGATCGACGTGGACGAGAACCGACACGCGCCGGCCTTCACCGAGCGAGTGCTGACGGGCACCGTGCGCGAGGACGCCGCGCGAGGCACGCTCGCGCTCACGGCCGACGCGCGCGACGATGACCCGCCCGGCCGCGACTCGCGCCTCGCCTACTACGTCATCGGCGGCTCCGGCATGGCGCACTTCTCGGTCGACGACGGAGGCGCCGTGCGCACGCTCACGCCCCTCGACCGCGAGTCCGCGCCGCACTACTGGCTCACGCTGTGCGCGCAGGACCACGGACTCGTGCCGCGCCACTCGTGCGTGCGCGTCTACATAGAAGTAGAGGACGTGAACGACATGGCGCCGTGGCCCGAGCGCGCGGCCTACGTCGCCGAACTGGTGGAGCACTGCGCGGCCGGCACGCGCGTCGCGCACGTGCGCGCGCACGACGCCGACGCGTCCGCCGCGCCCGCCGAGCTCACCTACTCTATCGTCGCTGGCAACCCAGACGGCCTCTTCTCCATCGACCCCCGCTCGGGGGTGATCGTGACCACCGGGCGGACGCTGGACCGCGAGGCGGCCGCCTCGCACGCGCTCGAGGTGCAAGTGTCGGACGGCGAGCTGGCGGTGACGACGCGCGTGCACGTGGCTCTGCTGGACGTGAACGACCACGCGCCCGAGTTCACGCAGCGCTTCTACGAGGTGCATCTACCGCACGCGCAGCGGCCGCAGGTAGGCCTCGCCCGGCGGCGGTTGCACGAGGAGTGTGTTCGCGTGGAGTGGTAGTGTAGCGGTGTGTGCGTGTGCAGGCGCAGGCGGGCGACGCAGACGCCTCGGCGGACGAGAGCAGCAGCGAGTGGGAGGGCGACGACGAAGACGAGGGCTCGGGCGCGCGCGTCGCCTGGGATGAGTTCGACGACGAGCGGCCGGCCGGCCAGTACGTGGTGACGGTGAGTGGGGTGCGAGTGCGAGTGCGAGTGGGGTGCGAGTGCGCACGAGAGTGCGATGCGGCGGAGTACACGCGCTCTGTCGGCAGGTGCTGGCGCTGGACGCGGACGCGGGCGCCAACGGCACGGTGCGCTACCGCGCGAGGGCGCGTGGCGCCGCTCGTGGCGCGCTGAGAGTGCACGCCCGCAGCGGCCGCCTCTACGCAGTGCGATCGCTCTCCGACAGGGACTCCTACGACATCACGGTGAGCGCGTGCGACGGCGGGCGTCCCTCGTTGTGCGGGTATGCGCGAGTGTCGGTGCGGACCGGGGCGCGAGCTCCGGGGCCGGCGCCGCCGCGGCTGTCGGCCGTGGCGCCGCTGCAGGTGGCCGAGCTGGATGCCCCGGGCTTCCTGCTGGCCGTGCTGCAAGCCACCGACCCCGACGGCGACGCGCTCCTGTACGACATAGTGAACGGCGACCCGCGGCGCGAGTTCTACATCGGCCGCGAGGACGGCAGCCTGGTGCTGGCACGTCGGCTGCTGTGGGAGCGCCAGGCGGCTTACTCGCTCAACGTCAGCGTCTCCGATGGACTGCAAGCTGTCTACACCACGGTTACTATCTATTCAATCTTAATCCACAGTCAGTTAGTTCGCACCAAATATCTCTGTTGCCCTCTGAAGTGGTGCGGACACTAGTTTGTCCTAGTACACATAAAAATATGTATGTATATTTTTTTTTTATTTTTTTTTATTTTTTTTTTTAATTTATTAAGGCAAAAACAGACACACACAACTTATTTTACAATAAATAGAAACAATAAGACCTAGATTTAATCCAAATATTTACAAGAGGTGGCATAAATCGACACTTTAAAAGAATACAACAAAAGAATACATGGATTAATACAAATACTTACAAGTGGTGGTACAAATGGGCACTTCAAAAGAATACAACAAAATAGTGTTGTTACGAGTAGATACAAATTAAGAACGTAATAGCAAATCTTCCAAGCTCTTCCTGAACTTCATTACAGAAGTGGAAAATATGTCTAAATCTTTTAATGTTTTGTTATAACACGTGCACGTTCGCCTGAAAAAGGTATTCCTTGCGTAGTCAGTGCGAAAAGGAGGTATATAAAGGTACCCTTCAAACGTGATGAGGGAGAATATGGAACTCTAAATAGTAGTTTTCCCAAGAGGGATGCAGAGTTAATATGATTATGAAGAATCCTAAACATAAACATACAATCCAAAAATTTACGTCTGTTGTGTAAAGAGTACATATTAAATCCATTAGTGTCTCCATATAATTAGAATAAGTGTTGCCCGCCTTAAAGTCCAGTGATTTTAAGAATTTACCCTGCACTCTCTCTATTTTGTCTATATGAACAGCATAATAAGGACTCAAAACTACACTTCCGAATTCTAAGATGCTACGAACGTAAGCATTATAAAGGTTTCCCTACGCGCAAGATTAAGCCATGTTTGTTATGTCATATCAAAGCACGTACTGTTATATAATGGTTTATTTATTCTATAATATAAATAAAATGAATTCAATCAATATGTTACCAAAAAGATGAAAGTTAAAAAAAAAACAGCTAGCCTTAATCACGCTTCCTGTTACGCACTCTATTCACTAATCACTTTCACAAATTGCAACAGTAGGAATGTTTGTTAAATTGATGGAGGGAATGATGCAGGTGAACGTGACTGTAATCAACGACGTGAACGAGGGCGGAGTGACGTTCGCCCGCGCGGAGTACGCGGTCGAGGTGTCGGAGGCCTTGCGGCCGGGAGAGGCCGTGGCCGCCTTGCGCGCTGAGGGCGCAAGCGGCGCGCGACTGCTCTACGGCATCCACGCCGCGCGCGCGCCAGCCTCTGCGCGACTCTTCCGCCTGCACGAGCTCACCGGCGTGCTCGAACTGGCGCAGCCGCTCGACCGCGAGAGCGCCGCCTTGCACGAGCTCACCGTGTGGGCGCGCGACGGCGCGCCGCGCGCCTCGCGAGCCTTCGCGCGCGTCACTGTGCGCGTGCACGACGCTGATGAACACGCACCCGAGTGGGGCCGGCGTTTGGCCGAGGCGCGCGTGGCGCGTACGGCGCCGGTCGGCGCATTGGTGGCCGCGTTGCGCGCCGCGGACCGCGACGCCGGCGACGCCGCCCGCGTGCTGTACTCGCTGGCGGGCGGCGACGCGGGCGGCCTGTTCGCAGTGGACGCGGCGCTGGGCGACGTGCGGCTGGCGAGGCCGCTGCCGGCAGTGGGCGCGCGCGACTACACGCTGCACGTGCGCGCCTCGAACCCGCCGCCCGCTACCAACTCGTCCACGCTGCCGTTGCACGTGGTGGTGGTGGAGCCGGACGACGCGCCACCACGCTTCGCGGCGCAAGAGCTGTCGTGCGAGGTGATGGAGAACGAGCCGGCGGGCGCGGCGCTACTGACGCTGGAGGCGCGCAGCACGTCCACGGTGACCTACACGCTGGTGGGCGGCGAAGGCCTCTTCCGCCTCAATCCATCCGCTGGCGTCCTCTCCACGGCGGCGCCTCTCGACTTCGAGGCGCGGGACTTCTACAATCTCACCGTCATCGCCAACAACATGGTACCCTTCTCTACTACTTATCCCACTTTGTAGGGTCAAGTCAATTGCCTGACTTCACTATCTAAACATATTATCTATCATTAAAATTTTTGTTTGAAGTCTGCACATTCTAGTAGGGGAGCTCTTCGACCTGAATTAGATCAATATTCATAAGTTAAGAGTGTTACGCTTATCGCTCAGGGCGGCGGCGAGGCGCGAGCGCACGTGGGCGTGCACGTGGTGGACCGCAATGAGTTCGCGCCTCGGCTGCGCGAGCGCTCGCTGCGCGGACGCGTCTCCGAGGCGGCGGCGGTCGGCGCTCTCGTGGCGCGCGCCGACGACGACGCGCCGCTCGTGCTGGAGACCGACGACGCCGACTCGCCCGCCAACCGCCAGCGCGCCTTCGAGATCCTGGAACCTGACGCGGCGCGCCTCTTCAGCGTCGACGCCACCACCGGCGCGCTGCGCGTGGCCGCCCCACTAGATTACGAGCGCGCCTCCGAGCACGCGTTCACCGTGAGGGTGGTCGACGCGGGCTCCCCGCGGCTGCCGTCAGACAGCGTGGCCGCCGTGCGGGTGCAGGTGACGGACGTCAACGACTGCGCGCCGGCCTTCGAGCGCGCCGCCTACGACGCCACGGTGCTGCTGCCGACGTCGAGCGGCGTGGCCGTGGCGACGCTGACGGCTGACGACCCCGACATGCCGCTGGGCGCGCTCAAGTATGACATCATCGAAGGCAACGAGGCCGGCGCCTTCGCCGTGTCGCCGCTGGGCGTGGTGTCCGTGGCGCGGCCCGAGGCGCTGTCGGCGTCGGTCCGGCTGCGCGTGCGCGCGTCGGACGGGCTGCTGTCGGCCACGGCGCGGCTGCGCGTGCGCGTGGCCGAGGCCGGCCACTCGGGGCTGGCGTTCCAGAAGGCCGACTATTATGGCTCCGTGCTCGAGAACTCCACCAAGCCCATAACCGTGGTCGTGCTCGACGTGCTCGGCGCCGCGCTCAATGAGCACGTCCACTTTTCGATCCTCAATCCTGTCGACGGCTTCGAAGTGAGTCTTCACCTTGTTTATTCGTATCTACAGTTTTTCATTTTAATTATGAAACGTATGTATATACTCTCCGAAGTACATAATTTTAATTATGTACTTCGGAGAGTGTGCTCAGGAGCTGCATGAACTCATACCGCCTTCCCCTTTCTTCCATCGGACATACAGACATACGGCTGGTTACCATCCTCATCTTGTCGATATCCCTCTATTTCGGACCAAGCGCTTTAAAACATCCTTTATAATGCGCACTGCCAAGGTTTGGAACTCCCTGCCGGCGTCTGTATTTCCGAGCACATATAACCTGAATCTATTCAAAGTTCGAGTGAATAGGCACCTTCTGGGTGAGCTCGCTCCATCATAGGCCTCATCTTCGCTACACACCTGGATGTTGGCCAAGAGCAAACCCATCTCTAATAAAAAAAAAAAAAAAAAATTATTCAGGAAAGAAACAGTCACATACCCCAATTTTTCATACAAAAAATAAAAACCAAAAAAATCTATAATATTACCATAGATTAATACATGGATTATTTTGTATATTTCTTTGTAATTTTTAAACTAACTTTTTAAAAAAAATACATATAGAAAGCCTATTCTATGTTAGGTACATAACTCAACAAGATTTTCGGGTCTGTCAGTGCAAAAGCCAGACTCTGCCTTCTGCATATGAAATTTTTGTTCCTCCTACGTTAAAAATAAGGTTTTTTTTAGTACTGGTAAAAAATGCCTTATGACATAAGTCCGACTTTTGTATTTTAAATTTTTTTTTTATGCAATAAAGATTAAAATTAAATAAATTATAAATAATAATAAAGAATAAATAGCTAAAAATACAAAACCTATGTACAGTCGAGTTCGTTAAAATCAACGCGAAATGAAATGAAACTGTTATTCTGCCTTAGTATTTTGGCCGCAGAACATTTTCAATACATACCTGCAGAAAGCCAAACTTTTATGTAAATGTTTGCTGACTGTATGTACAGTTTACAATATTAAACCGCGGGGCGTTCGTTAGTAATAAAAGAAATATTTACTTACAATTTCACACACAGTGTGTACAGTTTGTATGTAATTCCAAGTCAAAATGTTTTTCCAGTTTATTTTGTATTTTTCTATAAACTGATAAGTACTTTTCGGTGAACGTCGAGAATAAAATATTTTATTCATCTTTAATCACTCGTATATAATAACGAAGTAAAGCGAGAAATGTCGACTTTTATAAAACAAAATGGTATTCTCGGGATTTCAAAGTAATGTAATCACCAGCCAGCATTAATTCATCAAGGGTTCAGGCAACAAACCTAATCTACCAATAAACTACCAATAATTTTTTTATTGACACCTCTTTCAATACTGCTCTTATATGGGTAGGTACCTAAAGATTATTCAAAAAATCAGTATGTTGCTCCAAGCCGATTGATTTGAGACAAATAATATAAGTACGGAAAGAGATGACACAAATGTGTAAAAAAAATGGTAGGTGTCGCTGACTCATAAGTGTCAAAAAAAATGTTTGAAATATTTGACATCAAAAATCACCAAGTTAATGTTGACCTAGAGACATCTGGTTTTTTGCAAAATTATTCCTCTTTGGGTCATTAACAACATACGTTAATTACAAAAGAAACGGAGCAGTAGTTTTTAAAATATTTTGAAAAGTAAAAAAAACTTTGAAGTGACATTTCAAGGAAACTGTCAATAATTATGAGATAAAATTGGGCAGATTAATAACCAGCATTATGACCAGCAGATTTATTCATTGGCTTATAACGTCAGGGGCACTTTTTGTTCCCTTACACGGCTATAGCCTTGCCTTATCCAACTAAATAGTTGTTCATTTCTTTTACGACCCATACGACACTTTATAATGCTTACGTTCGTAGCTTCTTAAAATTCGGAAGTGTAATTTGGAGTCCTTATTATGCTGTTCATATAGACAGAATAGAGAGAGTGCAAGGTAAATTCTTAAAATCACAGGACTTTAAGGCGGGCAACACTAGGGCAGACAAGTTTAGTTTTTGTGCCACAAATGCCACAAAAACTAAACTTGTTAAATTCAGTACCCCGAACGTTAAAAATATTGGAACGAATGTGATTTTGGGTAGTGAAAAATTGGAGCCTGTGGAATCAACGGTATTTTTAGGTATTACCGTAGATTCGAAATTACAATGGGGTCCTCATATTGAGAAATTAAGTAAAAGGCTTAGCTCTGCAGCTTATGCAGTTAAACAGATTCGACGCCTAACAGATGTCGATACAGCTAGGATTGTCTATTTTAGTTACTTCCACAGTATAATGTGTTATGGGATTCTTCTTTGGGGTAGCGCTGCGGACATAAATACTATTTTTATTTTACAAAAAAGGGCCATTAGAGCCATCTATCAACTAGATCCGCAGTGTTCTCTCAGAGAAAAGTTCAAAGAAATAAACATTTTAACTGTTACATGTCAGTATATTTATGAAAATTTAATTTACGCGCATAAAAATATTAGTCAGTTTAATAAAAAATGTGATGTACACAATATAAATACTAGGTTCAAAAATAATTTAGATTTACATAAGACGCGACTCCACAAGATAAGTAATTCTTTTATGGGTCAATGTATACGGTTTTATAATAAACTACCTGAGATGATAAGAGCCTTATCTATAAATAAATTTAAAGGTGTCATTAAAGCCAAACTCCTCTCGAAAGGCTACTATAAGGTCACTGATTATTTAAGTGACAATGAAGCCTGGATTTAGAGCTTGGATCCGGAGCTCATACTATGTTTTGCTTAGTATTGTATATGAACTTTATGTTTGTATTAAGTGTACTTAATTGTAATTTTTATATTTTAAAGATGACAAAAAGAATAGTATCCTGAGTTTCTTTCGGGGTTTCTTCTCAGGATCGTCATCTTGGCTTTTTTTCCGAAACCCTAGTAAATAGTAAATTTAAATTTATAATGACGATCATAAGAGTTTCGTGAGAAACCTAATTGATAAATAAATATTTTGATTTTTGATTTTGACTTATTCCAGTTATATGGAGAGACTGACTGAATTCAATACACAACAGATGTAAACTCTTTACACAACAGATGTTAATTTCTGGATTGTATGTTCATGTTTAGGATTCTTCATAATCATATTAACTCTGCGGCCCTCTTGGAAAAACTACTATTTAGAGTTCCAATTTCTCCCTCATCACGCTTAAGGGTACCTTTTATATACCTCCTTTTCGCACTAACTACGCAAAAAATACCTTTGTCAGGCGGACATACACGTGTTATAACAAAACATTAAAAGATTTAGACATATTTTCCATTTCTATGGCGAAGATCAGTAAGAGCTTGGAAGATTTGCTATTACGTTTTTAATTTGTGGCTACTTGTAACACTACACTATTGATGCTATTGTATTCTTTTTGAAGTGTCCATTATACCACCGCTTGTTAATATTTGTATTAATCTATGGTAATGTTCAATACTCATCTTATTGTTTCTAATTTTTGTAAAATAACTTGTGTGTGACTGTTTTTGCCTTAATAAATAAAATAAATTTTATAGAGAGGCGTACAACATTTAAATGTAAGGTAATTTAAACGATTTTCTAAATGATCGTTCAGATCGGACGCACCTCTGGGGCGGTTCGCAGCACGGGGCTTGTCCTCGACCGCGAAACGAAGGACTCGTACACACTCTTGCTGGAGGCGCGGAGCGACACGGGCGACGCCGGCGCGGCCGAGGCGCGCGTGGCGCACGCGCGGCTGCACATCACCGTCACCGACGTCAATGACAACTGCCCCGTATTCGTGGAGCGGCCCTACGCGGCCGCAGTGCGCGCCGGCGCCGAGCCCGGCACGCCCGTCATCCGCGTGCGCGCCGTTGACGCGGACGCCAACGACAACGGCGAGGTTCGCTACGAGATGAAGCGCGGCCACGGGGAGCTGTTCCGCGTGGACCGGCGCACGGGCCAGGTGGCGCTCAAGCAGACGCTAGACACGCACAACCAGCTGTACGCGCTCATCATCGCGGCCTTCGACGGTGGCGTACCCGCGTGCGGCGCCGAGGCCGACGTGGCCGTGCGCGTGTGGGGCGGCGGCGGCGCGCCCGAGTGGGAGCGGGCGCACTACGCGCTTAGCGCGCGTGAGGACGTGGTCCCGGGCGCGCCCTTAGCCCCGCCGCTGCGCGCGCGCTCGCCGCTGCAGAGGCAGCTCATCTACACGCTCGCGGAGCGCGACGAGCGCTTCGAGGTGCACTTCGACACAGGTAACGCCGCGCGCGAAGCCCCGGCCCGCTCTCCGCTCCTACTAACGCCTTCCTTTTATTCGCAGCTCGCGACGGAGCCTCTGGTCCATGTGAGTACCCGTCGTCGTCCTGTAGTCGTGTGCACCTCATCTTCTCACTCACCGTCCCTCGTCCACTTGCATGTCCATTCCGCCTCACTGTTGTCGCGCAACGCGATGCGAACTCGCATGACCACTTCGACGCTTTGCAGGCGTGCTTGTGGCGTCCTCGGCGTTAGACTACGAGAGCGCGCGCACGCACGAGCTGGTGGTGCGCGCCACGGACGGCGTGACGGGCGCCTACGCCGACGCCGCCGTCACGCTGCACGTGCTGGACGTGAACGACTGCGCGCCGCAGTTCGAGAGGGACTCGTACCGCGCGTCCGTGTCGGAGGCGGCCGCCGTAGGCCACGCGCTGCTCACCGTGCGCGCCTCCGACAACGACACGGGCGCCAACGGCGACGTGCGTTACTCGCTCTCCGGCGTCTCTACGCCGTTCGCGGTGGACGCTCTCACGGGTGTAGTGCGCGTGGCGGCGCCCCTGGACCGAGAGAGCACCGCCAGCCACCACGCGGTGCTGACAGCGACGGACGGCGGGCGGCCGCCGCTGCTGACCACGGCGCACCTGTTCGTTACGGTGGAGGACGTGAACGACAGTCCGCCGGTGATGGAGCGCGGCGTGGTGACGGCGCCGGTGTCGTCCGAGGCGGCGCGAGGGACGGCCGTGGCGCGCGTGGCGGCGTGGGATCCAGACTCGCGCGACGCGCCGCGCCTGCGCTACGCCCTGGCGTGCGAGCCGCGCAGTGCGCAGCGGTGCGAGCCGCAGCGAGCGCTGGCCGTGGACGCGCAGTCGGGACTGCTGACGCTGGCGTCGCCGTCGGCGGCGTTGCCGCGCTCGCTAAACGTGTCGGTTTCGGACGGCGCGCACGCGGCGTTCGCACGCGTCAAGCTGTCGGCGGTGCCGGTGAACCGCGCGCCGCCGCACTTCCCGCACCTCGTGTACGAGGCGCGCGCGCTCGAGAACCAGCCACCGCCGCTTCTGCTCACCACGGTATGTCCCGGTCCTAATCAAAACGTGTGTACAAATCAGACTAGGAATAATGAAAACAGTCAGTAATATCATTAACAAACACATTAAATAGCAAAGGATCCAGCAGAGATCCTTGCGGTACTCCACTCGGAGCAACTATCCAGCTTAGTATTATTAGCTATTATTCCACATTATCACACGTGTACAGGTGAAGGCGTACGACGAGGACGCGGGCGAGTACGGCGCCGTCACGTACTCCATCCCGTCGGGCAAACTGCAGGAGACGTTCGCCATCGACGCGACCAGCGGCGCGCTCACGACGCGCGTTCCGCTGGACCGCGAGACGCGAGCCGAGTGGCTCGTACCCGTGGCCGCGCGCGACGGCGGCGGCTTGGTACGCCACACGGCCGTGCGCGTGCGCGTCGAAGACCTCAACGACAACGCACCTGTATTCCCGCTGCGCGAGTACCGCGCCGCTGTGCGCGCCGACCGCGCGCCGCGTCTGCCCTTTCTCACGCTGGCGGCGCGCGACGCGGACGCGGGCGCTAACGCGCGCCTGCGCTACTCCGTGTACGAGGGCGAGCTGGTGTCGGACGCGGCCGGTCTTTTCGGCGTGGACGCCGAGTCGGGCGCGCTTTGGCTGGCGCGGGACGCATCGCTCTTCGCGTCGCGCTCGGTGCAGGTGTGGGTGCGCGCGCGTGACGCGGGCGGGCTGGCGGCCGAGGCGCCCGTGGCGGTGTACGTGCTGGGCGCGGGCGAGTCTGCGCCGGGCGTGGCGTCGCCGCCGCCCGCGCTCTTCCTGCCCGAGGACGCGGCGCCAGGCACGCTCATCGCGGAGCTTGGCGCGTCCTCGTTCGCCGCGGCGCGCTTCCGCCTGGCGCCGGCGCTGTGGTCGCGCGACCTCTTCGCCGTGGACTCGGAGGGCCGCCTCGTGCTCTCCGGCTCTCTGGATCGCGAGGCTGCGCAGGAACACTTCATCGGTAACGAAATGTTTACACTTTACGCCTGCTACAAATTTCATCTCATTTTTAGTCCAAGACTTTTAGCTCCAAAAATGGGTTCGATTTGCAATAATAATAAATAAATAAATCATGCTTGATTTTTCGATAGGATTTATTTATGAATCTTGAAAAATGCCTTTTTGCAAATATCTCGGAAACTGAATTTTACGTTAAAAGGTCCTTACGTAGAGGATAAAATTTCCCATCTTTATTATTTCAAACTTTTTCTATTTTACAAAAATAGAAACAATAGGACCTATAGATTAATACAAATATTTACAAGCGATGGTATAATGGACACTTCAAAAACAATACAATAGCATCAATAGTGTTACAAGTAGACACAAATTAAGAACGTATAGCAAATCTTCCAAGCTCTTCCTGAACTTCACTATAGAAATAGAAAATATGTCTATAAACCTTTTAATGTTTTGTTATAACACGTGCATGTCCGCCTGAAAAAGGTATTCCTTGCGTAGTTATTGCGAAAAGGAGGGATTTAAAATGTACCCTTCAAACGTTATGCGGGATAATATGGAACTTTAAATAGTAGTTTTTCCAAGAGGCGTGCAGGGTTAATATGATTATGAAGAATCCTAAACATAAACATACAATGTAATATTATTAATGGCGTCCAGGTGTGATAGCGGAAGGCGCGGGTAGCCCGGCGCCGGCGACGATGGTGACCACCACATTGCACGTGCTGGACGTGAACGAGCACGCGCCCGCCTTCCACTCGCAGCCCTACGTCGTGCACGTCGCCGAGAACGCGCCGCCGCACTCCAGCCTCGTGCAGCTCTTGGCCGACGACCCCGACGCCGGCTCCAACGGCGAGGTGCGCTTCTCACTGGCGCCCGACGGCGAGGCCGCACCCTTCGCCGTCGACCCCTACACCGGCTGGGTCACCACCGCCGCCGCGCTCGACCGCGAGACCACGCCCGAGTACCGGCTCGCGCTGTTGGCCGCCGACGCGGGCTCGCCCCGGCGCGTGTCGCGCGGCACGCTCGTCGTGCGCCTCGTCGACTACAACGACTGCCCGCCGCGCTTCGACGCCGACGAGTACGCAGCAGAGGTGGCGGAGGACGCCGCTGCGGGCACCGTGCTGCTGCGGCTGCGCGTGGAGGACGCGGACGCGACCGCCGCGCCGCTGGCCTTCCTGGTGGCGTCAGGCGACCCGCGCGCTCGCTTCCAACTGCGCTCGTCGGGCGAGCTGTTCGTGGCGCGCCCGCTCGACCGCGAGCTGGAGCCCGAGTACGAGCTGGCCGTGCTGGCCACGGACGGCAAGTTCGAGGCGCGCACGCGCGTCCGCGTCACTGTCACGGACGTGAACGACAACCCGCCTTACTGCCTGCGCCACCGCTACTACGCGCGGCTGCCGGAGGACGCGGCGGAGGGTACGCGCGTCATGGCGCTGGCCACCAGCGACGCGGACGAGCCGCGCAACGCGCGCCTGCGTCACTACCTCAGCGGTGAACGAGCGCATCACTTCACCGTCCATAAGGTGAGCCGACTCTGTATTTGGGATGGGAGGGAACCGCCTCACGTTGTCACTAAGGCTGACCGGAATCAATTATTTATCAATAAATTTACGTCTGTTGTGTAAAGAGTGCATATTGAAACCAGTCAGTCTCTCCATATAATTGGAATAAGTGTTGCCCTGCCTTAAAGTCCAGTGATTTTAAGAATTTACCCTGCACTCTCTATTCTGTCTATATGAACAGCATAATAAGGACTCAAAACTACACTTCCGAATTCTAAGAGGCTACGAACG
Source organism: Synanthedon andrenaeformis (assembly GCA_936446665.2). NCBI lineage: Eukaryota > Metazoa > Arthropoda > Insecta > Lepidoptera > Sesiidae > Synanthedon > Synanthedon andrenaeformis. Next base: position 95,860 of record OW387781.2, on the reverse strand, counting down.
TAAGCATTATAAAGGTTTCCCTACGCGCAAGATTAAGCCAACTTGTTTAAAGGCTTTCGTTACAATTTGATCAATATGTATGTTAAATTGCAATTTAGAGTCCAACATAATGCCCAGGTCACGAATATGGGAACTTTTTGTAGGCAATTTCATATCCATAAATGATGGGATAGCGCTTTTGAGTGAATGTTATGACATTGCATTTATCTATGTTTAAGATCAACTGATTATCGTGACAATATTTTTCAAATTCGACTAAATCATGTTGCAAATCCTCACAATCCCTGAGACATGTTACAACTTTATATATTTTAGAGTCATCAGTAACTTTATATACAGCAGATGAAAGGAGTTTTAAAACACTGTTCAATAAGGAATTTTTTCGAAGATAAGACCCTTACAGATCGATTTCTAGAGCTAAAAAACCTCAAACCCTTTTTGTATCATGTTTGTGTCTTTGTATTGCGTGAATAAAATTCTTTAATTCTAACTTTAGATATTCCCTGGTATACTATCGGTATAACTAGAGAAAAGAGAAAATACCATACTAGATGGAAGCGATACGGAAATCCATTAGACTTTCAAACATTCTGCACACTTCGAAAGAGTCAAAACTTCAAAGCACTGAGTATCGTAATTTTATTAAACTGAGTGAAGATAGTATTACATAAAAAGTGCCCCAAACTTTTCTGGCGTTATGTAAATTCAAAATCACCTTCTAATCAAATTCCTCAAGTAGTTTCTTTGAACCAGCGTGTTTCTAATTGTGGCGAAGACACTTGTAATTTATTTAATGAATATTTCAGTTCTGTTTTTGTTCATAGTACACCTCGCCCTACTACTTATGACCCAGATTGTCCTGTGAATTCCCCAATTGACCTAGGTGCCATAACGATTACCATGGAAGTCATTCACAAGGAACTCAAAAATATTGATATTTATAAAGGAGCCGGACATGATGGCATACATCCCATATTTATACGCAACTGCGCAGATCAATTGACATTACCTTTGTTTATAATTCACTGCAAATCTTTAGAAGCGGGAATGTTTCCATCAGTTTGGAAGCAGGCTCTCATTACTGCTATTCCGAAAAACGACAGAAGAAATGATGTATCTCAATACCGACCAATATCTAAAGCTAACCTATTCGGTAAAATCTTTGAAAAAATTATTACTCGTGTTCTACAGGGTGCTTTAAAAAATTATATTTCCGCTAACCAACATGGCTTTTGTAAAGGGCGCTCTGTAGAAACTAATATGCTTACTTTCACTAATTTCTTGGTGGAGAGCATGGATAACAGAATGCAGGTGGATGTCGTGTATACGGATTTTTCAAAGGCATTTGATAAAATCAATCATGATTTACTCATAGAAAAGCCATGGGCTATCGGAATACATGGTGATCTACTGCGCTGGATAAAATCATATGTTAAAAACCGATCCCAAGCAGTTTCTATAAAGGGTTACGTTTCAAGATTCCTGGAAATCCAGGATTGGGCCCACTATTCTTTATTTTATATATTAATGATATTGGAAAAGTTATACGTAACTCGAAATTCTTATTGTATGCTGATGATGCAAAGTTTTTTAAAACAGTTACGACTATTGATGATTGTTTGCAACTTCAATCAGATCTAAAACGAATATCTGAGTATTGCTCATCAAATCAACTATACCTAAACCTTGATAAATGCTCTGTTATATCTTATACCCGCAGACATAACCCTCTTATTTTTGATTATAAAATTAATGATATATCTCAGAGTTACATCTGTACGTGATTTAGGTATCATAATGGATTGTAACTTATTCTTTAACTTACATATTGATAACATAGTTAAAAGAGCTTTTCGCCAACTTGGATTCATTCTTAGGATTTCGAAACCATTTAAGCATCCCCATACTCTAAAATTATTATCTTACTCCTTTGTTCGATCGCTTTTGGATTTCGCTTGTATTATCTGGAGCCCATTTTATGCTTGTCATATTGCTCGCATCGAGAGAATCCAAAAGAAATTTATCAAGTCGTTGGATTATCGTGGAAATTGTGAATACATATCATATTAAAAACTCTCTGACCCGTCACTCATTAACTACTCTTGCAAGTCGACGAATAATGTTCGACCAGATATTTTTGTTTAAAAATTTAAATAATTACATTGATTCCCCTCAAATTTTGGAAAAAATAGCTAAGAGTACCCAGACCTGGCTCTCGTTCACACAAACTTTTCTCTGTCTGTCCCCATATATAAAACTGTTTACACCGGAAATAACTTTTTTAGACGTAGCGTTGACGCATACAATAGCGAATTTGTGGATGTGGATGTATTCTGTGGTAGTTTGACTAATTATAGGATTCAGATACGTAATAGGCTTTTGATGGCTCCTTGAATGTATTTATTGTGTGTTTTCTTAATTTAAATTTTAAAATTTTGATTATCTATTTGTATTTTGTATTATGTGTAGGATTTTGTTTCAGTACTGTACCTATGTATCTATTTTGTTTAATAATTATTTTTGTGTATGGAACTCTAAGTCTATAGATATTTATGTATATTGTAAAATAATATGTATAATGACTGTTTGTTTCCTGAATAAATTAAAAAAAAAAAAAAAAAAAATTCGTCAAAATCGTTAGAGCCGTTTGCGAGATCGTCGTGGCATACAAGAACTCCTAGTTTAGTATTATAATACATCATGTTACAAAGACATTTCATGTTTACAAAGACTCAACGAAAGGAACGTTTGCGCGTACGTTTACTCGTTAAGGCCATCGTTGTTGTTAAATATGCCGATTTAATGCTGTAGCATAATTTCCAAAGTTCAAGTTTTTAAATTTATTACATCAATATTACATTTATAACAAAGTTAGCCTCATTTGCAAAGAGCTCGGCCTGAGGGCGACTGAAGGGCTGCTTACATATGTCCAGGAGAGCGGCGTGGTGCGAGTGGGCGCGCCGCTGGACCGCGAGACGGTCGCCTCCTACCGGCTGCTGGTGCACGCGCAGGACCGCGACCGCAAGGACTGGGAGTGCAGCTCCGAGCTGCACGTGGACCTGGACGACGTCAACGACAACGCGCCCGTCTTCTCCGCCGAGACGTACAGCGTCACGCTGCCCGAGGACGCCGAGCCGGGCACGCTCGTGGCCAAGGTGCACGCCGCCGACGCAGACCTGGGCGTCAACCGCCTCGTGCGCTACGCCTTCGCGGAGGAGCCTGGCGGCGCCTTCGAGCTGCTGCCCGACAGCGGCATCCTCACGCTGCGGGCGCCGCTAGACCGCGAGACGCAGGCCGAGCACCGGCTCGTCGTACGCGCCACGGACTCCGGCAGCCCGCCGCGCTCCGCCACGGCCGTCGTGCGACTCACCGTGGCCGACGTCAACGACAACCCTCCCGAGTTCGAGTTCGACCGCTACCGCGTGGCCGTGCCCGAGGTGGACGCGCCGGGCACCGAGGTTCTCATCGTGAAGGCCACCTCGCAGGACGCCGGCGTCAACGCCCTCGTGTACTACTCGCTCGTGGGCGGCGACGACCGCGACGACTTCGCGCTCGACAATCTGACGGGCGCGCTTCGCGTAGCGCGCCCGCTCGACTACGAGCGCCGGCGGCAGTACTTCCTCACCGTGCAGGCGATCGACGGCGGCTCCCCGCCGCTCAGCGACTTAGCCACCGTGAACGTGACGGTGATCGACAGCAACGACAACGCGCCCGCGTTCTCGCAGACGGAGTACGCGGCGCGCGTGCGCGAGGACGCGGCGCCGGGCGCGCGCATCCTGCAGGTGATCGCCGACGACGCGGACGACGGCGCCAACGGGCGTGTAACGTACTCGATTACGCGAGGCGACCGCGACGGGCGCTTCGCGCTGGACGCGGACACGGGCTACTTGTCTGTGGCGGCGCCGCTGGACCGCGAGTCGACGGCCGCGTACGCGCTGGAGGTGCGCGCGCGAGACCGCGGGCTGCCGGCGCTGGAGGCCACGGCGCTCGTGAGGGTGGAGGTGCTGGACGCCAACGACAACCCGCCGCTGTTCTCTCGCGCCAACTACTCGGCCGTGGTGCAGGAGGACAAGCCGCTGGGCCACGCCGTGCTGAGGCTGCAGGTGGAGGACGCGGACGCGGCGCCGAACGGCGCACCGTACACGTTCGACTTCCAGTCGGGCAACGAGATGGGCGCGTTCCGGCTGGAGGCGGATGGCGTGCTGCGCTCGGCCGCGCGCTTCAACCATCGTATCCGCGACCGCTACGCGCTACGCGTGCGCGTCTTCGATAACGGCACTCCGCCGCTCTACTCTGACGCCTCTGTATACGTCAAGGTGAGCTCACGATCATTAACTTGCATCGATTAGCTTTTAGTATGTACAAATTTGTGGCCGATTTGCCCTTTTATAAACCAGTGTCCATAATTTACGACAATTTCATTTACTACTTATTGCTTTTTTGTTCGTCGTAAGTTTTTTTGTTCACCTTATGAAAAAAAAAAAATTAAAAAATTGTGAGCTCCGACGCACGACTGGAGTTTACTCCTTAATATATATACATAATTTCGAAATCGCATTTTTTTTCGAATCAAAACTAAACTAAATCTAAAACTAAGCAAACTAAAACTAGTTTGCTGTTAAATTTAGCTCACACATTCGTTTCGTTTATAATATACCCAAACATTATTATTTTATTTCATAGTTCAAACTATTCAAACTAAAGAACAAGACACTAAGACTGAAGTAGTGATGTTCTTTACATAAACTTAAAAAATATCTAAAAAATTGTGCGCCCGCGGGGCTATATTGCAATGCTAATGCGTTGCGCGAGGAAGCTTCCAGCTCTTCGTTCACCAGTGGTGTAGGTAAGCCTTTTCGAAATCTCTTTGAAAAGTTGGCGAACGCTCCACGGACCTGGTTATGCCAGCTGGTTCCATTAAGGTAGGCACGTTGACGGTGGCAAGAGACCGGCGGATTATATCATTGAGTGCGACGTGTTTGGAAAAGCGACCGATGCTTTTCTGGCATGAAAGCCCGTGGTGACCCAACTCGTCAACCTCGCTGCCACAGGCGCACCTGTGTGGAATTTTGAATTTAAAATTTGAATTTTTAATTGAATTGAATTTTTTTTTATAACAAAGGTGGCAGACAGGCTGGCGGCTCACTTGATGGTAGGTGGTTACCGTCGCCTAAGGACACAAGCAACACCAAGGGGAGTGCTAGTGCGCTGCCTACCATGTAGGAGGAATTTGTTTACCAATTAAATTTGACCGAGTTTGGATTTTGACTTTGAATTAGAATTAGTTCAAAGTGAAAGGTGCGCAAGGTGCATTGCGCAGAAGAACATAACGCTTTTTATTTAACTCCTCGTAAAATTATACCATACCGGGGGCCTTATATCAAAATCGATTCTTTAGGAGTAAACTCCAAAAAATAAAAATAAATAAAGACTTAAAAAATGACAGACACGCTACAGAGAACACTTCCCTGAGTCAACGGACGCTAAACGCTGTTGCAGGTGATCGAGGAGTCCCAATATCCGCCCGTCATAACTCCGCTTGAGGTGGTGGTCAATTCGTACCTAGACGAGTTCCCCGGAGGAGTCGTCGGCCGCGTCTTCGCCTCCGACCGCGACGCCTACGACTCACTCGTCTACCGCCTGGCGCCCGTCGCCGGCGAGAAGTATGCCGCCACCGACCTCTTCGAACTCGACCCCGACGACGGCACCTTACGCGCCGCGCCACGCCTCGACGTTGGCGACTACCGCCTCAACGTCACCGTCGGCGACGGCAAGTTCCTCAGCAGCGCGCTCGTCAAGGTCGCCGTCGTGCTTGTCTCAGACGAGATGCTCGCGCGCGCCGTGGTTGTGCGCTTCCGCGAGATCTCCGACCGCGACTTTGTGCTCAGCCACCGGAAAGGGTTCCTGCATGCCGTGCGCGAGGCCACCGAATGCGCGCCCGGCGACGTGGTGCTCGTCGGCGTGCGGCCGTCCGGCGACGAGACGCCGGCCGCCGGCGCGCGTCGACCGCGGCAGGTCGCCCGCGACCTGGACGTGGCGTTCGCGGTGCGCTCGCGGACGTCAGCCGGCGGCTTCCTGCTGGCGGAAACAGTGCGGCGGCGGCTACACGCGCACCTGGAGCTGCTCGAGGAGCGCGCGCGGCTCGTGGTGGAGGAGTTGCCGCGCGTTGCGTGCGGCGGCTGCGCGCACGGCGCCTGCGCTGAGCGGCTCGTGCTAGAGGGCGAGTCGCGCGCCGTGGCCACAGACGTGTTCTCGCTGGTGGCGCCGGCGCATCGGCTGGTGGGCGAGTGCGCCTGCGAGTCCGGCTTCGGCGGGGAGCGCTGCGAGCGACCGGCGAGCGAGTGCGCCGACGCGGAGTGCGGCAACGCGCGCTGCGAGCCCGCCGCGGCGCCGCCCGGCTACCGCTGCTGCGACGCGGCCGACTGCCGCGCGCCGGCGCCCGTAGCGCAGCTGAGCGGCGACGGCTACCTGGCGTACCAGCTGCAGCGCGGCGTGGTGGACGGCGAGCGGCTCCTGGAGGACGAGCTGGTGCTGGCGTTGCGGCTGCGCACGCGGCGGCCGCGTGGCACGTTGGCGTTCGCGGCGGGCCGCGTGGACTTCCTGGCGCTGGAGTTGGAGGAGGGCGCAGTGCAGGTGCGCCTGCAGCTGGGCTCGGGCGAGGCGTCGGCGCGTGCGGCGGTGCCGGTGGCGGACGGGGAGTGGCACGACGTGCGCCTGGAGCGGCGCGGCGCATCAGCGCGGCTGACGGTGGACCGGCGCACAGTGACGGCGCAGACACCGCCGCCGGCGACGGTGCTGGACTCGGGCGGCGCGCGGCTGCTGCTGGGCGCGGCGCTGGCGCGTCACGCGCACGCGCTGGCGACCGAGCAGGTGACGCTGGGCTTCGAGGGCTGCCTGGCGGAGGTGACGCTGGGCGGCGTCCCGATGCCGCTGGAGGAGGGCGTGACGTCGCGCGACGGGCGCGCGCAGCTGCTGCGGCGCGTGCGCGTGCGTTCGGCCCCCTCCTGCCCCACTCTGCCGCCCCCCGGCGCCTGCGCCTCCTACCCTTGCCTTAACGGTGAGTTCATTACTGTCTTCGTTAAAGGACATTCATTTTCCTATACTGCGTTCCTTAATTCGAAGGAGTAATTTGACATTTCCTGGGTTGCAGGTTTCTGACCATACAAAAATAGTGATGTCACCTAATTGAACTTATTAAAACCCTTACAGTTTTATAAAGCCGTACGTAATCAATGCTTTATAAAACGTTTATTAGTTTAGAATTAATATTAATTATTATTTAATTGTTTAAATTATATTTTTTGCCAAGTCCGTTACTATAACCGCCGAAATTAATAATGTATCTACAATCCGAGATTGAAATCAATCTCCAGTTTGTTCCTATCGGCCGATCGCTCTCCGATCTGCGTGCCAATATTAATTTGTGTGGATGCGATTGAATACCGATACCGAGGATAGATCGGTAGGCAATCCATTCCCTCCAAATTCCCTCCCACGCCGTTTCTTTTCATGCTAACTAGTAATATTTTACTTACGAGACGATTTAAATTTCTAATTTTATGCATATTTAAAATGTGAAAATAATAAATTAGCTACAATTACAAGATAAAGTAATTAAAACTCAATTTATTTATATTTATTTATAAGCGTACTACACAATTTTGTTTTTAATAATAACATACATACATTCGTTTTTCTGAATAGTAAAGGAACGAATGGCATGACACTAGACAATTCAATGTTCGTTTAATTCAATGTCAATTCAATGCTCTTTAATAATTCTTAGCCGGTAAAATTAATGCCATATTTAAAATAATTTTAATTTTAAGTTCAAATAATTTCAAATTCTTGTGTTTTTAGCTTATAATCCGTGAAATTCGTGGGATTGCAACTTTAGATAGATTGCGCTACGTCAAAATGTACGGATTGAATATTGAGACACCCTAACTGTCAATTACGAACAGAGTTCGATCTTTAATCTGAGATCTGTCCTCCCAAAGATGGTTTCATTTGACAGATTGAAATATCAATCTGTGGATACGTTATTAACACACTTCACACACAAAAAAAGATTGATTTTTCAATCCTAGATAGGTAAAAACGGATCAGGATAGGTTATTAATTTTGGAAGTAAGGCGCAATTCTTTTCGATTATTATAATATTTATACTGAGAATATTTTTATAGGTTACATAAAATTATCACAAAATAATGGCTATGTAATGCGTTATACTATTTTTTATTTATTTGGCTTCACATTAAAATTTTGAATTGTTTTTTTATTTATGCTTTAAATGAAATAAGAACCATAAAATAACAATAATACAAATGTTAAATTTATAAAACAAGATCAAAAATATTTTTACCATAAAATATTGTACCTAACTTATTTTAAGTAAAACCGATATTAGTACAGCACTACGGAAAAAACGCTGGTAACATTATTTTAAAATTTGACATTAGGACCTGTCAAATTACTCCTTCGAATTATGGAACGCAGTATAAATAAATATATTGTATCCACATCTTGGCCCATTTTATTCTCTTTATACTTAGCTGACATTGGACAATGTTTTAAAAACTCCTTTCATCTGCTGTACGCAAATGACACCTGTACATATATATATATATATATATATATATATATATATATATATATATATATATTATTAGGTGTCATATATATAAACACACCGGCATATTTAGCGGAACACAAAAAAAAGGTCCATAATTAAAAAAAATATGGTTTTATTTTAAAATCTACTTACTACACTTCTTTTGTTATTTAAAGTTTCATTTGTTTTACTTAAAATGAGATCACATTAAGAACAGATTTTGCGAGTAAAGGCTATTTGTGAAAAATGGTACATTTTTGAACTTTTCATGTAACCGGGAAAAGTGAAAATTAATATTAAAATAACAATTAATTAAATTAGAAAAATGGTGATTAATATCGCGTATTTCCTCCACGTGCTCTTATTAAAGTTTCTACCCGTCTAGGCATACTGAGAATGATGTTATCGATGGTCTCCTGGGATAGTCTCCGCCATTCCTCAACTACGGCGATTCGCAGTTCACCCACGTTGGCAGGAGCTGGAATTCTGGACTTAACTTTTCTTTTCAGCAAGTCCCAAACGTGCTCTATTGGGTTCATATCCGGTGATCTCGCCGGCCACTCCATAACAGTGATATTCATATCATTAAGATAAGCTTGAGTTACCCGAGCGGTATGCGGCCGAGCATTATCCTGCATAAAAACAAAATCGTCACCGATATATGGGGCAAACGGTACGACATTTTCTTCTAAAACTTCTCTGATATAGCGGTCTGCAGTCAGACTCCCTCTGTCAATCACTACCAAGTCTGTGCGAGCTCCCAAACAAATGCCCGCCCAAACCATTATTGATCCACCACCGTATGCAACTGTAGTTTCAAAATTTGTCTGAATGTATCGTTCTCCTTTGCGTCTGTATATTCTTTGCCTGCCGTCAATTTGATTTAAGAGAATTCTGCACTCATCACTAAACAATACCTTACTCCATTGGTCCGCGTTCCAAAGTCGATGTTCCTGAGCAAAAGTTAACCTGTTTCTACGATGATTTACCTCGAGCCTTGGAGCCTTGGCGAGCACAAATGAACCCAAACCAGCTTCTTCGAACCTTCTTCGTACCGTACACCCCGCACTGCTTCTAACTCATGTCGGGCTTGGACGGCCGTCAAACGGGGGTTCCTACGTACACGAAGCCGAATGAAACGATCATCCCTACTCGAAGTGCGTCTTTTTCTACCTTGTCCTGCTCTTCTCACACAAGTACCGGTCTCCCTGAACCGTTGGATACTGCGATGGATCGTTGAAACTGGTCGACGAAGCTCTCTGAATATCACTCTGTAGGTTTGACCATTTCTTCGCATTTCGAGTGCCCTGGCAATCTCCGTTGGGGCTAAGTCAGGCATAATTCAGTCCTCAACTCCAGAAAGATACGCGATTAAAAAAAACTAACAAAAAACAGTATTTCAATGAAATTTTAAATCAAACTCAGAAGGAAGAAATACTCGAAGTTCGCTCCAGATAAGGTGTATTTGAATAAAATTAAAACAATTGCATAAAATGTGATGTTCAGTTGTTTTCTTAATTTGAAAATATTTCTTTTTAAATTAAATGACGTATAAACCAGCCAGCAACCTTATATGATACTGATATCAAACCTTTATTTTATGTTCCGCTAAATATGCCGGTGTGTGTATATATATATTAGTGTATAAAGTGTAGCATGTCTCAGGGATTGTCAGGATTTACTATGGAGCCGGCATACCTAAACATTCTAACTTTTTTTTTAGGTATGCCAATAAGGTCAGATGGCTTTTGAAAAATATTGTCGCGATAATCATTTGATCTTAAATATCGATAAAAGCAATGTCATAACATTTATTCAAGAGCGCTATCCCATCATTTAAGCCTGTCACACACGCAGCTGTAATATACATGTATATTTCTATGTATATTTAAATCGCTAATAGGGATTCATGGCGCGATTCTGTCTCAATCCCGCCGCCGCAAGGATTTTTCATCGCACCTACAGTATAAAATCCAATAACACTACTGTTTATTATTTACAATATAATTACTTAGAAAAACTAAAAGAAACATGCTACTAGTAATTTCTAATCGTCTTCTTAAAAACCCGCGCGCAAAGATATAACTTCAAACGCGTTCCAATATGGAACGCTCATTGTGTTCGTTAAATACTTTCTCTTATTCTATATCCGGTCGTTTTCCCTCGTTCCACTTCATCATGATTTCGATATGTTGATATTTTATTCTGGGCAAAGTTGTTTGTCTTAAAATGAGGCGAGCGACATTTATGTCATTCGGTTGCTTGCAGGAGGCACGTGTCGTGAAACGACCAACTTACTGGAGGAGGACGAGGGCGGGTACTCGTGCGCGTGCCACGCGCGCTTCGAGGGCCCTCGCTGCGAGGTGGACACGGACCCCTGCGCCTCCGCGCCCTGTCTGCACGGCGGCCACTGCGCCGCCGACGCCGGCGGCTTCAGCTGCGCCTGCGCCGCGGGGCTCACAGGCGCGCGCTGCGAGGCCGGCCGCTGGTGCGCTGGCGGCGCCGTGTGCGCGCACGGCGGCGCCTGCGAGGAGGGCGAGTGGGGCCCCTCGTGTCGCTGCCGCGGTTACTACGGCCCGCGCTGCGAGTACGACGTGGACGAGTGCGCGGGCGAGCCCTGCCTCAACGGCGCCACCTGCCTCAACGAGCCGGGCTCCTTCCGCTGCCTGTGTCCGCCCGACAAGACCGGTATGAACTGCGGCAACCCGCTGCACTCGGACGCCGTCGTGGCGGGCGGCGCCGTCGGCAGCGCACGCTCGCTGCGCGACGCGTGGCGCTGGGCGTGCGAGGCGCGCTGGCCGCTGCTGGCCGCCGGCGCGGCGCTCGCGCTGCTGCTGCTGGCGCTGGCGCTGCCGGTGGCGCTGCGACGGCGGCGCTCGCGCGCGCCGCGCAAGGATGAATCTCTCAACGGGCGCGCGGAGAAAGTGCCCGCGAAGCTCTCCAACCTGGAGGCCGTGCGCCGCGAGCGCCCCGCGTCGTGTGCCGACCCGCCTCCGCTCAACAACATCGACACGCTGCGTAGCTACGGCTCCGCCGGCGACGAGCTCGAGGGCATCCCGCCCGACTACATCCGCAACCTCAACATCGAGCCCGCCGACCGCAAGCCCTGGTCTGAGCAGATGCACCTGCACACCTTCGTCGACAACAAGATCTACAACGACCTCAAGGGCCGCAAGAGCCGGCCCTCAAACGCGTGGCGACGCCCGCCCGAGTGCGAGCCGCACCTCGTTGGCGGCTACCACTGGGACTGCTCCGACTGGTGCGGCGGCGGCGGCGCGCTGCCCGGCATCAGCGAGGTGGCGGGCTCCGAGCGGCCCGACTCCTCGTCCGCGCCCTCGCCGCCCTCGCCCCGCTCGCCTCGCTCGCCCGCGCCGCCCGACACCGACTCCGCCGCCGAGCGACCCACCCGCCCGCGCTACCCGCCGCCCTACGACGACGCCGCGGCCGCCGCCCGCCTGCTGCCGGCGGACGCGGACGCGGAGCCGCATACGCCGCGCGCGCGTCGCCGGCGCTCGGCGGACGCGGCGAGCCTCATCACGATGCTGGAGGAGAGGAACTCGCTGCTGGGCGCGTCGGGCTCGTGCAGCGACCTGTCGACCAACCTGTGCGAAATCGAGGAGTCGGACGAGGAATGCGGACCGCGGCACACGGACGTGTGACGGCGGCGCGGAGGGCGCCCGCGGCCCGCCGGCCTCTAGCCCGCGCCCGAGTGATAGTGTACATATGTAGATAAGGATGATTCGTGAAATGGTGCTCTCATATCATAACTTTAAACTGCATTTACGCGACTAGCGATAGTCCATTTAGAAATATATTTTTGTAAGTCGCTCGACTCTCCTCTCTCGTGTCCTACCGACTGATTACTTGTTATTATATCACTTCGGACGATATCGTCTAATGTAATTCTGTAAAAGATATTCTTTAACAATAAAATTGTTATATACTACGCGAGTTTTTGACACGACTAATAAAGATAAAATGTAAACATTGAACTTGTCTAGTGTTTTATTTGGGCCCTTGGCCTAGGCGCCATTCATCTTCGGCTCGAAGGCTGTGTTGTACGGGCTTAAAGCACGCACACAGTTGCGCGGGAGCAGGCCGCGCGCATCGTTCAATAAACATAGCATTCAGTCCGCTTCGGTCCGCGTTCCGCAGTACATGCGACCAAGCGTGTACTCATTAGCATTGTATCATTGTTTCGTAATTATCAATAATATAGCATTTTCAAGTTATCAATTGCATTGTTTCTATCATTAACATTATTTATCAATATATGTACGGGACACCGTACATGTGTAATACTGTAACATAGAAAGTAACCGATGTAGCTTAAACTTGACTGCAGCTCTGTGGTCTTCAGGGAAATATTGTTGAAAATGAGAATGCCATTGTTCAGATTCATTTAGTGGTTTTAATGTTCGATATTCTGCCAAAAATTGGCTCGTATCAAAAAACGGAGTGAGTCTACAATCTACATACAAAGAAAAACGTGATTGAATCTTGCTTGACATGACGTGTCGCGAACTGCATGATTCATAGAACAGTTTAATCAAGCAGTGGCGAATTTCTAATAGAAGTATTTACCTGTACATATCGTACACACGTATCTGCCTCGCTGATTTACTGGTAGTACCGCTTCACACAAGCGAATCATCAACTGATGTCTGAATAGGCGAGTCCGCATACAAGCTCAACTGATAACTGAATAGGCGAGTCCGCAGACAAGCTCAACTGATAACTGAATAGGCGAGTCCTCAGACAAGCTCAACTGATAACTGAATAGGCGAGTCCACAGACAAGCTCAACTGATAACTGAATAGGCGAGTCCGCAGACAAGCTCAACTGATAACTGAATAGGCGAGTCCACAGACAAGCTTAACTGATAACTTAATTGGCGGGTCCACCGACCCTGATAGCAAAGGCCTCCTTCCTCCCCTTACAGCCTTCCCTGTCCTCTCAGCTTGGTCTAATTTCTGATACTGATACTGATACTGACCTGATACTGATACTGAACGGATACTGAACTGATACTGATCTGATACTGATACTGCACTGATACTGAACTGATACTGATACTGCACTGATACTGAACTGATACTGAACTAATACTGAACTGATACTAAACTTATACTGAACTGATACTAAACTGATACTGAACTGATACTGATCTGATACTGATCTGATACTGATACTGACACTGATACTGATCTGATACTGATACTGATACTGCACTGATACTGAACTGATATACTGAAACTGTGCCTGAGCCTGAGCCAGCCTGAGCCAGCCTGAGCCTGTTTCTGATAAGCAACAATAACGTATGTTCGCTATTCTATCGGTTCTACTATAAAACTCTGTTTTCAGACTGCCGCAACGATCATTACACATGGCTAGTATAAATTTACACTATAAAGTCTTAAAACACTGGTAACAAAGTACACAAATGAATAGGCACAAGAAATGAGGTTAAATATGGTAATCACTTAACATATTTAGTCACACGCTCACTGTACAAACATACGTCCGTCTGGCTCGGCCGCGCCAAGCGAAGTGAAGTGAAGCCCGAGAAGGTTACGACGGCTCTTCTCATTTTAATAATAAATTATAATCTACCCGCACTTCAATCGACACTTACGAATTTAACTCTTATTGCGTAGGTAACGCGCGATAAGTTTGACTGAGTTGCGGAGGCATTTAATAATTTTCAATACATTGCAACCTACCCACCATTCAACCCAACACACTGGGATATGAATCTTATCGCGTGGGTAATACGTGATACGTTTGAATGAATTTGACTCTTCGCGTAGGTAATACGCGACAACATGAATGACGTATGATGGATGATTGAATGGTCTGCTTTTTTTTTTGTGTGGCTTGATTTCTTAACAACCGAGAATCTGTTTATGTGGTCAAGGTTCAGTTTACAACTTTTTGAGCTTAGTTCAAATTTATAACTACTAGTTGAGATAAAAATAAGCGGCCTGGGGTTGTGTCGGACACGGATTCTTACCTCTAGTAACAAAATGCTCTAGCTAGGTGGTTATAACAAAGATCTGGGGTGATATTTGTTAACGTAAATAATATTTTAATGTTCTACAGACCTTTGGTATATTGTGTTACAGTTAATAATGTGACTTTTCTGAGCTTTATGAAGCTAATGAAACCACTGCTCGAGTGATATTTTAACAATGATTGAGGTGGATAGAGGTTCTTTATGAACCTAATCAAACCCACCTTTTTAGACAGATACAAAAATGGGGTGCGCTACATTGTCGACGTTTTCGTGTTTTGGGATCCGGATCTGGATCCGGATACGAAAATGAGATGCGTTTCAGAGAAACGTGTTTACATTTCTATCCACATTTTTGTTAGATAATTACAAAATGTATGGAACTGGGTTTAAAAAGCATGTTTTTTTTTAAAATACACATGTTTCGAAAGACGAAATCCAAAACACGCACCGTCGGCACCGGCACCGTCGCTATTAACCGATTGAATGATTTAGTGAGCTCTTCGGACTGGCATGCGGTGTCTTCACGGCCGACGACGTCGTTGGGAGGTTGATCAAATTTGATTATTTAGAGGAAGTAAAAGTTGTAACCAAGTATCCGTAAGGATATCTACGGAAAGATCATCAACGTGTTTGTGTCGAGACTTACACACAACGTTAATAAACATTTTAAGATGCAGATATGGTTTTGGCGACTGCCAGTATACGCTGACACTATAATAGCGGAAGGTCATCTTACTCCGAACTTTCCACTTCATCACTTTTACTTTAATAAAGTAAAATCACATCAAACTTAACCTTAAATATTTGTTTGTTAATTATTATAGCCGATATAATTGTCACGCCAAGGTTTATTTTTATTTTTCCTTGGGTAAGAATAACGCTTCAACATACAAGCGGCGCGGTAAAAGCGAGTTTTAAATAAATCTATATAAATAAAATCAGAGTGTCTGTCTGTGATTTGCGAAAAACTGCCTCAAACTAAGCTTAGAGAGTCATTCGCATGCTGTTAAAACGTAAATAACTTTTTTTAGAATTTTTGTCTGTCTGTCTGTCTGTCTGTCTGTCTGTCTGTCTGTCTGTCTGTCTGTCTGTTCGGGGTAATCTCAGAAACGGCTGAAGCGATTTCGATGAAACTTTGCAGACATGAAGAGGGGGTCGTCAGGAGTAATATAGGCTACTTTTTGTTTATGTAAATTGCGGTACATACACCAAAATAACACTTTTTACAATTTTTGTCTGTCTGTCTGTTTGTTCCGGCTAATCTCTGAAATAGCTAGACCGATTTTGACGGGACTTTTATTGGCAGGTAGCTGATGTAATAAGGAGTAACTTAGGCTACGTTTATATTAGAAAAATACACCCCGGACGAAGCCGGGAGCGGGCCGCTATAAACATTAAAAAACGGGATCTATGCAATATATTCGAGTTTTTCAAACACGATATTTTTTCTTTTACTGAAAAAAAGTTACTAACCCTGTGACAATAAAAAAAAAAGATTTTTTTCGTTCATAACAATTGCATTTGTTGTTAACAACTGAAACGAAGGTTCATGCAATACGATGAGTTCTCCTTGCGGCATATCTTTTCTTTGGCTGAGTCGCTCATTATGTATTATTAATAGGAACGGATTTTTTTTCGCTAACATTCTAGAAAATTCTAGATGTTTATAGAAAATTCTAGAAGTTTTTAGAAAATTCTAGAAGTTTCTCGAAAATTTCAGAAGTTTCTAGAAAATTCTATGAAGACTTCACTTTTTCAGATAATTTAATAAGATTTTATGAAATTTCAGAACATCGTCAAAATTTTTAGAAATTTAAAAATTTGTTAAACCTGATGGGTGATTTGTTATATTTATTTCGAAGGAAGTAGTGAGGCTATCTTAATGCATAAGCATCATTCTCATTAAACTCGAAAAGTCTATGTACACGAATAAGTTGAAACATTTATCTTTTCTGCCTAACGATCATCACTCAGCTTGATAGACAGCTTTAGTATTCATCATCGAAGTTTTGAGATAGAATATACCCATATTTCGCCGAACTGCGTTCTCTTATCTCAGTTGAACTAATATACACAGGAAAAAGACAAAGTTACGCACAATTAAACAAAAATCAATTCGCTCACGCAGACATTATTAAATTTACGTTTTTTAATATTATAAAACAAAGTCCCCCCGCCGCGTCTGTCTGTCTGTATGTTTGCGATTCTCAAAAACTACCGAACGGATTTTTATACTGTTTTCATTAATGGGAAGAGCGTTAAACGAGGAAGGTTTCTACGTTTAATTTGCAGAAAAAAATTCCACCCGTGCGAAGCCGGGAACGGATCGCTAGTAAAAAATATAATTTATTGCTCAAAATAAAAGTGGTTCTATAGTTGTACGTGGTACTTTAGTAGGTGTTTGTGAATTCGATCGCCTAGTAGTTACGGTTGGCGAAGTTAAAATCATACGCGAAGCTGAGTTTTGCCGATGTTCACGTTTTAAAAACACGAATTTGTCTTATACAAAAGACGGTTTCTTACACGGACCTACCGAAACCGTGTAAGAATTTGTCTTACACGGTTTCGGTAGGGCGGAGCGGGTGCAACCTTATTTCTCTAGACATTTTTGTGGGAATGAAACGTTAAATTCTCAGTATGTCGCAATCGTATATATGTTTTCGAGAGTTGAAATCGAAGGCGCTCAAATTCAATTTATTTTCAAATTCAGAACATTTATTTACAAGTAACATGGGAACAAGTAAGTCATTGTGAACCAGTTTGAATATGCAAACTCATGTAATTCTGGCGTGTAAAAATCAAATCAAAGCATGGTGCTAAAAAAAACTATGTGTTCTGAACCAACGACAACCGACTCGCTTCGTGGGTTGTTAAGTTTTTAAATTTATATCGTGCGTGCTTCTACGCCTGCGCAGCTGAGAATGTTTCGTCTTTCGAAAACACAATGGTATCGTTTGTCCGATTGATGTTCGTACTTCTGTTACTTTAATAACAGAGCGCGAACGCTCAAAATAAAAACGAGTTTATCGGAGTTTTCCACACTCGTTGTGTGGTGTGTATTTAGCAGAGGTTTCTTTTGATACTCTCTGTACCCGGGCGTGTTTCGCTTGTGTATTAACGAATTCGAGACTGTTTTACAAAAATCATCTGTGCTCTACGCACAAATGTGATGTGAAAAGTTCTTATCGAGAGCGCGATTGTGTGCCAGCCAGCACACATTGTCTCTTAGTAAAAATTCGCGCAAGAGAGAATGCGTATCTGTATGTCTCCTCTGCGTCGTATCTGGAGCCGTCGTATAAATACATACGATGGAGCCTCCTTATCGAAAAACTCGTCGGTCTCGCGCATATTGCGCCGAGATTCGACGGTGTCGCTAGATATGGTGGTGGTAGCTCCCTGGTTGATCCTGCCAGTAGTGATATGCTTGTCTCAACGATTAAGCCATGCATGTCT
This sequence comes from Synanthedon andrenaeformis, assembly GCA_936446665.2. Classification (NCBI taxonomy): domain Eukaryota; kingdom Metazoa; phylum Arthropoda; class Insecta; order Lepidoptera; family Sesiidae; genus Synanthedon; species Synanthedon andrenaeformis. The sequence goes on along the minus strand of OW387781.2, from coordinate 77,777 downwards.
CAGTGCAAGCTGTATTAAGGCGAAACCGCGAATGGCTCAATATATCAGTTTTGGTTCCTTAGATATTACTTCGGTTACTTGGATAACTGTGGTAATTCTAGAGTAATACATGCAATCAGAACTCTGACCAGTGAATGGGATGAGCGCTTTTATTAGATCAAAACCAATCGGCGGAGAGCCTCGCGTTCGAAGTCGTTAATTTTGATGAATCTGGATAACTTTTGCCGATCGCACGGTCCAGCACCGGCGACGCATCTTTCAAATGTTTGCCTTATCAACTTTCGATGGTAGTTTCTGCGACTACCATGGTTGTCACGGGTAACGGGGAATCAGGGTTCGATTCCGGAGAGGGAGCCTGAGAAACGGCTACCACATCCAAGGAAGGCAGCAGGCGTGCAAATTACCCACTTCCGGCACGGGGAGGTAGTGACGAAAAATAACGATACGGGACTCTTACGAGGCCTGGTAATCGGAATGAGTACACTTTAAATATTTTAACGAGGAACAATTATTGCAGGGGCAAGTCTGGTAATTCCAGCTCCAATAGCGCGTATACTAAAATTGTTGCGGTTAAAAAGCTCGTAGTTGCATTTGTGCTGCGCGCTGTCGGTGCATCGCATCCGCGGTGATACTGACACGTTTGCGGAGCATATCGTCGGTGAGCCGTGGCGCTAAAACGTCCGGTTCAATATAACAAATCATATCGCGGTGCTCTTCAGTGAGTGTTGAAATGGGCCGACAATTTTACTTTGAACAAATTAGTGCTCAAAGCGGGCTCAAAAAGCTGCTTGAATACTTCGTGCATGGAATAATAGAATATGATCTCGGTTCTATTTTGTTGGTTTTTATAACTCCGAGGTAATGATTAATAGGGATAACTGGGGGCATTCGTATTGCGACGTTAGAGGTGAAGTCTTGGATCGTCGCAAGAAGAACAACAGCGAAAGCACTTGCCAAAGGTGTTTTCATCAATTAAGAACGAAAGGGTTAGAAGGCGATTAGATACCGCCCTAGTTCTAACCGTAAATATGTCATCTAGCAATCCCGCCGACGTTACTACAATGGCTCGGCGGGCAGCTTCCGGGAAACCAAAGATTTTGCACTTCGGGGGGAGTATGGTTGCAAAGCTGAAACTTAAAGGAATCGACGGAAGGGCACGGCACCACCAGGAGGTGGAGCCTGCGGCTTAATTTGACTCAACACGGGAAATCTCACCAGGCCCGGACACCGGAAGGATTGACAGATTGACAGATTCTTGATTCGGTGGGTGGTGGTGCATGGCCGTTTTTTAGTTGGTGGAGCGATTTGTCTGGTTAATTCCGGTAACGAACGAGACTCTAGCCTGCTAAATAGGCGTAGCAATTTACGTGTGGCTGCGTATTTAAATTCTTCTTAGAGGTACCGGCGGCTTCGAGCCGCACGAGCATGAGCAATAACAGGTCTGTGATGCCCTTAGATGTCCTGGGCCGTACGCGCGCTACACTGAAGGAATCAGCATGTTCTCTCTGGCCTAGAGACCCGGGCAACCCGTTGAAACTCCTTCGTGCTGGAGAATGGGTTTGCAATTGACCCCATAAACGAGGAATTCCTAGTAAGCGCGAGTCATAAGCTCGCGTTGATTACGTCCCTGCCCTTTGTACACACCGCCCGTCGCTACTACCGATTGAATGATTTAGTGAGGTCTTCGAACCGACACGCGGTGGCTTCACGGCCGTCGGCGTCGTTGGGAAGTTGACCAAACTTGATCATATAGAGGAAGTAAAAGTCGTAAAAAGGTTTCCGTAGGGGAACCTGCAAAAGAATCATTAACGTATCTTGTTTGTGTTTCGTTACACAGCAAACTATAAATATTGCTTAGACGTTGAGAATGGTGAAAATCCGCACCGTTCGAGTGGAGCAAAAAAAAAAAAAGGCAAAAGCCGTATTGCTCCAGAAGAAACTAAGTATGAGTTCCTGAGTACTTTCGTTTATTCGGTTAGGTTTACAGTAGGATAGGTTTAGAGTAGGTTAGGTTTAGAGTAGGTTAGGTTTAGAGTAGGTTAGGTTTAGAGTAGGTTAGGTTTAGAGTAGGTCGAGGTTGAAGTTTACTCGGAAGTTACTGCACTAGCATTGCTCTCGGGTACTCTCGACGTCGCTTTATCTGCTCCTTGTGACGGATTGACGGACTGACGCGATTGAAGCCTTTTTTAAGCTTCCTTAGTTTCAGTCCGGAAATTTGTTTTTGTGATAACTCTGTAGTTTGCTGTCTGATTTCGCCGCGGTTTGCTTCGGTTTGTAGCCTTTTTTAAGGCTCGTCGGGTGACCCGCGGCAATTTTTGATTATTGTTGTTTTTTGTGTTGTTTTGTCGAATCTTTGTTTTTCTTGTATTTTGTTTGTTTTTTGGCAAAAATTGTCAAAATTAGATTTGGCTGAAATTCAGTTTAGGGTAGTCATTTTCGGAGCTCTTTCGGACAGTGCCGGAAAATCGGAAATTTCCGGAATTCCGGAAATTTTTGATCGGCCGGCGCTGCGCCGCTAGTAGCTCCACGGCGGTGTGGTGTGGCTCATTCGAAGCCTCTTTCGAGGCTCCGTCGGGCCGCCCACACCAGCTTCCAAATTTGTTGCTGTTCTTGTTGTTTTGGTTGTTTTTCTCTTTTTCACTTTGCTGTTTTTGTTTGTTTCGGTTATAGTTTCTGTTTCCGTCGCCGGAATTGGTTGGGAGGCGATTCATTAGAAGCGCCTTCCAGGCTTCTTCCGGGAGGTACCCCGGCCTGGGAATTTTCCGGTTTCTCCGAAAAATTCCTTAGCCCGTATCTTCCGGAATTCCGGAAAGTTTTTGTTTTTGTGTCGACTGGAGGAAGCCCCTTCGAGGGCGCTTTCGGCCAGCTCAAACTCGTTTTTGTTATTTAGGCTAGTTTTAAAGTTATTGAGGTTTTTGTGTTTTAGGTGTAGGAAGATTGTTATTTATTGTAGGGTTTTTGTTAAGTTTTTGGGTTTTTCTGTCCCCCCCCAGTAGGGGTGGAATCTCCGAACGACTCGGAGGTCGACAGGGCCATTAACTGGCCCATGTCGGCTTCCAAGAAGGGCTTTCTGCCTTCGGGCAACACGCGCTCGCAAGCGCGAAAGCGCAACATTGAGGGAGCAGAGGCGCCCAGAGCGGCCTCTCCAGTATCGGTCCGCTCCATGGAGGAGTCCGGGCCTGACGAGGAACCGTTTCCTCCAAAGGTGGTCAAGGCCACCCGGAAGAAGTACGGCCACGACGTCGGTCTGGCACAGGCCCGTCGGGAACTAAGGGATTGGGTTTCGTCTGACTCCAATTCGGAGGAGGAGGCGGAGTACCAGTCGGTGGCGTCTGCCTCCCCCACCGGCTCGTTGGAGGCCTTGGCTAAGAAGGTGGAGGCGAGAGCCTCCGCAATACTTGACGTCGTCAAAAAGTCGACGAATATGAAAGGCACATGCCAAAAACAGGTGAAGGATGCGACCAGGTCGATTGTCGAGCTGGTCAAAGCGGAGGCGGTGAAACCCCCCAAACAGAAGGTGGAGGAAAGGAGGATGTCCGCGGAGATGCGTCGGCTACAAGCCGACAACGAGGCTCTCCGGAGCAAGCTGGAGGCAGCTGCTCCTTCGAAGGCAAGGGCGCTGATAATATCAGATGAGCTCCGCCGGGTGAGGGCTGAAAACAGGGGCCTCTCCGAAAGGGTACAGTCCCTGTTAGCAGAGGTGGAGACCTTCAAGGAGTCCCAGAACTCCCGAACTGAGCCCTCGGCTGCTACGCAGCCTTCCTTTGAGGCGCCCACGACAGCGGCTGCCAGCCAACCCCTGTCACGGGCAGAGTTTCTTGAGGCACTCGGGGCCCTCCAGGACGAGCTCATATGCCACGTGGGTGGCATAGTGAGCGACCGCCTGGAGGCCCTGGAGGCGGACGGGAGGCTCCTTCCGTCTCAACCGCGCCGACCGCCTTCAGTGGCGGACATGAGGAGAGCGATGGCTGTCGCTTCACAGCCTAACCCGACGACGCTCACGCCCCCGGCCAACTTGCCGCAGAAGGCAAGGGCCAAGGGAAAGAAAGGCACTAAACCAGCTGCTGCGGACAAGGCCCCAGAGACGCAGACTCAGGGCCAGGCGGGAGGCAACACCGAGAGCTGGACGGAAGTGGTGGGGCGAAAGAAGCGCGCCCCTCCCGCCGCCCCTTCAGCTCCAAAGGCGGCGAAGACGCCCGCCCCTAGGCTTCCTAGGGTGCCCAACAGATCGGTGGTGGTACTGTCCCTCAAGCCAGAGGCTCTGGCTAAGGGGGACACCTATGTTGCCGCCATCAAAAGAACGAAGGCGAAGGTCTCCCTAGAGGCCCTTGGAATTGGCCCGCTCCAGTTCCGTGAGGGCATCACGGGCTCCCGGGTGTTCGTGCTCCCTAGGGAGGCGACACCCGCTCAAGCGGATAAACTGGCGGAGCAGATGAGCTCGGTGCTAGGAGACGCGGCGAGGGTGACTCGTCCCGTCAAATCGGCCGACATCCGGGTCGTCGGTCTTGACGACTCGGTGTCGGCCGAGGAGTTGAAGGCTGCGCTGGCGTTAAGCACCGGCTTCCCCCCTGAGCAGTTCAGGGTGGGAAAGGTGCATCCTGGCGCTAGAGGAGTGGGCTCCGCCTTCGCCTCTGCCCCTGTTGCGGCCGCCCGGAAGCTGGCCACTGATGGCCGACTTGCGGTGGGATGGAGCTCGGCTACCATCCAGCTGCTGGAGCAGCGCCCCATGCGCTGCTTCAAGTGTATGGGGCTCGGCCATCCGAGGGTCAACTGCCCGTCGCGTAAAGACCGCACCGGGCACTGCTTCCGCTGCAGCGAGGAAGGGCACTCTGCCTTTGAGTGTGAGGCGGCCTACCATTGCGGGGCCTGCGCGGACGCAGGCCTCCCGCCCGACCACCGCATGGGGGGCGTCAAATGCTCCCCCCCAGTTGTTAAGGGCCGCCTAGCGGCACAACCTAAAGCCCCGACAGGGGCTATTGCTGCCGGAAGGGAGGAGCCAATGGACACCATTGGTGTTCATTGAGTCCTCCTCAACACACGCAGATGGCAGGACAGGAGAAGGCGGGCCTTAGTCCGTCTTCAAATGCCGTAGGGGACCTGCGCACTCAGCTGGCGAGCTGGGTGTGCCTGCACGGGTCCCCCCCATCTGGGGATTGCTCGGATGCCTCCGGGCAATCCCCCGTTGGCGTCCACCTGGCTAGCAGTAGCCAGGCCGCCCGTGAGGGGTGGGTCGGAGCAGTTGGTTCGCCAGAGCCCGTCCACCCCCCGCAATAATGGGCACCGCAAAGGAGGCATCGGGGAGTTTTAGTGGGTAGGGGCAGTTCCGCCTACTACGTGAGCAACGCGGAGTATACTGTCGACCCCCACATACCCCTACCGCCGGCGGGCGGTAGGGGATCAATAAAAGGATTTCTCCTCGTCAAAAAAAAAAAAAAGGTTTAGAGTAGGTTAGGTTTAGAGTAGGTTAGGTTTAGAGTAGGTTAGGTTTAGAGTAGGTTAGGTTTAGAGTAGGTTAGGTTTAGAGTAGGTTAGGTTTAGAGTAGGTTAGGTTTAGAGTAGGTTAGGTTTAGTGTAGGTTAGGTTTTTAGGTTTGCCCGAGGGGGGTGGGTCGGAGCAGTTGGTTCGCCAGAGCCCGTCCACTCCCCACTCACGGGCAAGGAGACACCGGGGAGTTTTAGTGGGTAGGGGCAGTTCCGTCTGCTACGTGAGCAACGCGGAGTATACTGTCGACCCCCACATACCCCTGTCGCCTAGCAAGCGGCAGGGGATCAATAAAAAGGATTTCTCCTCGACAAAAAAAAAAAAAAAGGTTAGGTTAGGTTAGGTTAGGTTTCCCCCCTAGGTGGGCCACGACCTTGACGTGGTGGGATGGGCTTACCCTCGCCAGCTCTCCACCTGGCGAGGGGACCAAGAAGGCCCACACTGGTAGGTGTGCTCCGAGCGGGCATCTGACGTCCGGGACTTGAGGAGGTGCAGCCTGGCTGCTGAGAGGTGTGGTGGCCCATTGATGTTCCTGTGGGTCGCCACAGGGAGGTGAGTCCGCAAGGACACGGCGGCGACTATGGGGCCCGGAGATAAGGCCATGCTGTTTTTCCGGGTCTCATATAAGCCGCCGATGGTGGAACATGGGGGGGTTTTAGTGCGGTAGTGCCCGGTGATGGAGCATGTCGCCGGGCGAGTCCCACATACCCCTTAGTCGACTGCCCTAGTCGGCGAAGGGCAATCCGTAAAGAGTGATTTCCCCCCCTCAACAAAAAAAAAAAAAGGTTAGGTTAGGTTAGGTTAGGTTCCCCCCCCTAGGTGGGCCACGACCTTGACGTGGTGGGGGGGCTTACCCTCGCTTGATCTTCGCCTGGCGATGGGACCAAGAAGGCCCACACGGAGGAGAGTGCAAACCTCGGCGGCTGGGGCGGGACAAGTATCCCTCCCCTCTGCTTTCTCGCCAGCTGTCGTCGGGGGGGTGAGTCAGGGATCCTGAGAAACCCGGGGGGTGGACCCAGGTTCCTGCTCACCTGCCGGAGGTGTTACCGATGTCTGGGTCAGAGAAGGGGTCTGTGGGCTACGGTTCCGGCGACCGCACGGTGTCCTACGTGCGGCTCCCGGGTAAATCCGGCCCCCAAAGACTGCCTCACACAGCATCGAAGAGCCGGTATACGTCGCTGCGGCGGCGTCGCACAGTGGGACGAAAATCGGCTTTCATAGACATAGGAATGTTAATTCTTAAATATCGCTGTTTTTGTTGGATATGGCTTCTGTTTACAGTAACTAAGCCTAAATATGTAAAAAAAAGTAATTTGGTATTTATACGAATGTTTTATATTTTTTTTGAGAAAAAATTGTATGGAGTTCTCTAGATAAATCCGATTTTCTACGGACCTGCACGTCAAACCGTAATATCCTTCTAAAGAGTGTTACTACTAATTATTTGTCATTTTTTGACATACCACATATAACGGTTACTGCTGCAGAATTTTTTTTAAAAATCTTTAAATATAATGGATATTTTTTATTTAGTTTAAAGCTTTATTTTTCGGCATCAACTCTAAATACTCTCTAAATAAGTGATAACAATTATGTATTATCATTTTGTAATAGCATGCAACCCAGACACGGTGTACAGTTAATAAGTTCTGAGAAGTGAGGAAAGTAAATAATTATGCTATTGTTCATTTAAAAATATCATATATTGTTGCTAGCTTATTAAATTATTTAAATGAGCATAAATATCAAATACTATGACAAAAAATAATCAAAAATATTATAAGTAACACTTGATTAAAAAAAATTAAAAAAATGTATACTATATAAAATATTTCTATACAACATTCAAATAAAGAATAAATAACTATTAATAAAAAATCAAACACTGCTACTACACACTACTTATGTATGATAATACTATACAAAACAATACAAGAAATAAATAAATAAAAATTTTATCTACACAAACAAGGCCTCTTAAAGATTAGTTACAAAAGAAAAAAATAACATTACTAAAGTTTGTGGGCGCTGATGAAAGTCAACAGACTCCGTGTTTTGTGATCAAAAAAATTAGTACAGTGCAATATAAAATGAGGACAATATAATGTACAGGAGACAGGAAAATATAAGGAGAAATGATAAAAAAATGTATAAAAAAAACACAACAAGCACTTATCTACTAATTAATCAAAATCGCTTTCATCTGATTCCAATTCAGAATCAGGTTCCAAATTGGACACATCTACAACTTCAAATGGAGATTCTGGAAACTTGATCAATTCTAAAGTTTCAGCAAAGAAATTCTTACCTTTTTTAGTTTCTAATTTCGGTCTTTGAGAAGAGATTAATGGATCAGACGAAAGAATCAGCATATTTAATATATCGGCATTTGAAGCTTGCCTGGACATTTTTTGCGAATTATGTTCCCGAAATCTCCTAAAGTCTTTGTTGCGGGCCTCTGAGGCTTCTTCTGAAAGGATACCTATCGGAACAATATCATTATTAGCGATTATGTCTGCACCATGTATCAGTAGCTTATGAACGGTCGATGACATGTGGTACCAATCATATAACTCCACGTATCTTTCAGCAGTTTTACGTGCATATTCTTTAAATTTTATAACCTCAATTACCTCTCCAGATGTTATTGCTTGAAGAATAACAGCAAATCTTCTGACTAGCTCTTCATCCAACCCAGTGATGGCTGCAGTTATATCGGGGAACTCGAAGAACCTTCTTGCTGTATTCCCATCATTTGTTGTCCCTGAGCCTTGTTTTACAATATCAATCAATAGATTGAGTTCGTCTTTGAATTTATTTTGAATTATTTTTTTTCGATTCTCTAGCAAAGCCTTGTGTTCTTCTCCTCGAGCAGCCCACTTTTTGAAGTCCAGTCTGTATGCAATATGTAAAAGGCATTCCATCGTATTTATACGAGCGTGTAACGATGATAGTCCAAATTCGTATACATCACTGTTCACTGATTTTGATGTTGCAATATCTAAGCGGTTCATCTCTGTAGGCTTAGCTAAGCAAAGATAGCACGATGCATTCGATCTAGCTTCCGAAAGATACGTACAAATTTTAGCATCAATCATTGTCATCTTAAGTTGATGGCTCACCTTGTTTCTGTTGTAATCAGTGGGGATAAGCAACTTAATTTCGTCATCCATTTGCTTTTTGTGATTGATGACCACTTTTTCACTTCACTGGACGACAATATAACGCAGAGCATGGCTTGGGATTCAACCACAAAATGTCGTCTCCATCAGTCAGGCTTAATGGCACCAAGGACGTCATAAATATGCTTGAATCTTCTTGTTGTCCATCCATTTTCTGTTTATAACGACTTTGGTTGGAAGCACCATCAAAGCCCCACTTAGATATTAACTTTAAGTCCTTATTTTGCACACTTTCAGGAAGACTTTCCAGGATCCTCTTCACTGTGATGTCAAGCAATGCTTGAAGCGTAATTCTTGCAGATGAATCCGTTACAGTCACTGATTGCTCATTAGAATAACACTGTTTTTTTACTTGTTGTAATTTATAATATGACGGGTAAATGTCAGTTGCACCCTCTCGGAAGGTAGTCTCTCTCAGCGTCATATATTGCCACTTTGATAATTTTAGCGAAAGAAGCAATCCTAGTGCTTTTTCTGGAGTAAAGATAACTCTTTTAACTGGTTTTTTTAATCATTTCGTTTAATTTTGTTGCTGCTTCTGGGTTTTTCAACATATGTTCGATAACAGATGCGATATCCTCACGACCTTCTTCCTTTAAAAGAACTGCAGCGTAATATGCCAATTCATTTGGATCTTCATTTTTGTGATCATCAGACCTCCTCTTCTTTTGTTTTCTTCCAAGATCTTCAAATGCTTTCCTTGATGTTTTTGTCATTGTCCCAACAGATGATGTTGATGGTCCTGGACAGATTGAAAGTGCACTAGGTCCTGGCTGTTCTTCTTCACTGGATTGTGGCATGACCATACTGATTGGCACGCAACTTGGCCAATCGACATTAGACATAAGCCAATTTTCGTACTGCTTTCTGAATGTATCCAGAATGCGGTGAGATTTTTGCCATCTTTGTGATGCAGCACGTGTGAATCGTCGACAAAATTCCTTAAGTGTCACCCGATTCTCGTCCGAAATGTTATCACCAAGTTGATTTACAACTGCACTAAACAATACTTCGTGATTGAATGAAGTACCTTCACTTCTCAACAAAACGAACAAGTCTAAATTGGTACGCAGACTTTCCATTTTAAATATTTTAAAGTTTGGGATTTCAATTTAATGTTAACAGCACAAAAGTTTGAAATAAACTGAATTATGTGTTAAAAATATTGTTCATTTATAGTTGTTATAGGACTGATTTTAAGTGATCAGCAAATTGCCGATTTCTTAATTACTCTCTAATAATAGCTAATTGGTGCTCATATCTTTACTTCTTTATTATTACTAGAATTCATTCCTCATTAGCCAATCACTTTTCAGAACAAACTAATTACCTAATCACTTTTCAGAACAAACTAATTACTTAATCACTTTTCAGAATAAAATAACAATAACAATTGTTTTGGTATGTTCTATTAGAAAATATCATTGTTTATTTAGTTAATATCACTTATTCACACCAGAAAGGTAATAAAATGTAATTGGTACTTTGTGTTTAAAAAATTAAATTAAATTAAAAAAAATAACACAACTATTAATTTTTTAAAAAAATTCTGCAGCAATAACCGTTGTATGTAATATGTCAAAAAATGACAAATAATTAGTAGTAACACTATCTAGAAGGATATTACGGTTTGACTTGCAGGTCCGTAGAAAATGGGATTTTTCAAGAAAGCTCCATACGACTTATTCTCCAAAAAAAAAAAAATTCTTCGCAGAAATGCCCAATTACTTTTTTTTACATATTTAGGCATAGTTACTGTAAACAAAAACCATATCCAACAAAAACAGCGATATTTAAGAATTAACATTCCTATGTCTATGAAAGCCGATTTTCGTCCCACTGTGCGTCGTCCGGCTGTTCCGGGCGCCGGAGCAGGGCATCTGGCGTCCGGGACTTGAGGAGGTGCAGCCTAGCTGCTGAGAGGTGTGGTGGCCCATTGATGTTCCTGTGGGTCGCCACAGGGAGGTGAGTCCGCAAGGACACGGCGGCGATTATGGGGCCCGGAGATAAGGCCTCGCTGTTTTTTTTTTTTTTTTTTCCGGGTCTCATATGAGCCGCCGATGGTGGAACATGGGGGGGTTTTAGTGCGGTAGTGCCCGGCGATTGAGCATGTCGCCGGGCGAGTCCCACATACCCCTTCGTCGACTGCCCTAGTCGGCGAAGGGCAATCCGTAAACAGTGATTTCCCCCCCTCAACAAAAAAAAAAAAAAGGTTAGGTTAGGTTAGGTTTCCCCCCCTAGGTGGGCCACGACCTTGACGTGGTGGGGGGGCTTACCCTCGCTTGTTCTTCGCCTGGCGAGGGGACCAAGAAGGCCCACACGGAGGAGAGTGCAAACCTCGGCGGCTGGGGCGGGACAAGTATCCCTCCCCTCTGCTTTCTCGCCAGCTGTCGTCGGGGGGGTGAGTCAGGAATCCTGAGAAACCCGGGGGGTGGACCCAGGTTCCTGCTCACCTGCCGGAGGTGTTACCGATGTCTGGGTCAGAGAAGGGGTCTGTGGGCTACGGTTCCGGCGACCGCACGGTGTCCTACGTGCGGCTCCCGGGTAAATCCGGCCCCCAAAGACTGCCTCACACAGCATCGAAGAGCCGGTATACGTCGCTGCGGCGGCGTCGTCCGGCTGTTCCGGGCGCCAGAGCGGGGCATCTGACGTCCGGGACTTGAGGAGGTGCAGCCTAGCTGCTGAGAGGTGTGGTGGCCCATTGATGTTCCTGTGGGTCGCCACAGGGAGGTGAGTCCGCAAGGACACGGCGGCGATTATGGGGCCCGGAGATAAGGCCACGCTGTTTTTCCGGGTTTCATATAAGCCGCCGATGGTGGAACATGGGGGGGTTTTAGTGCGGTAGTGCCCGGTGATGGAGCATGTCGCCGGGCGAGTCCCACATACCCCCTTCGTCGACTGCCCTAGTCGGCGAAGGGCAATCCGTAAACAGTGATTTCCCCCCCCCTCAAAAAAAAAAAAAAAAGGTTAGGTTAGGTTAGGTTAGGTTAGGTTCCCCCCCCCCCCCTAGGTGGGCCACGACCTTGACGTGGTGGGGGGGCTTACCCTCGCTTGTTCTTCGCCTGGCGAGGGGACCAAGAAGGCCCACACTGGTAGGTGTGCTCCGAGCGGGCTCCGATCGCAGCGGAGCTCGTGGCGGAGCAACGTTGAGGAGGTGTTGCCGCCCCTGGGTCAGGGAGGGGTCTTTGGGCTACGGTTCCCGGTGACCGCATGGTGCTGTACGTGCGGTCCCCGGGTGAATCCGGACCCCAAAGACTGCCTCACACGGGGTCGAGGAGCCGGTCTGCGTCGCTGCGGCGGCGTCGTCCGGCTGTTCCGGGCGCCGGAGCGGGGCATCTGGCGTCCGGGACTTGAGGAGGTTGCAGCCTAGCTGCTGAGAGGTGTGGTGGCCCATTGATGTTCCTGTGGGTCGCCACAGGGAGGTGAGTCCGCAAGGACACGGCGGCCATTATGGGGCCCGGAGATAAGGCCATGCTGTTTTTCCGGGTCTCATATAAGCCGCCGATGGTGGAACATGGGGGGGTTTTAGTGCGGTAGTGCCCGGCGATTGAGCATGTCGCCGGGCGAGTCCCACATACCCCTTCGTCGACTGCCCTAGTCGGCGAAGGGCAATCCGTAAAGAGTGATTTCCCCCCCTCAACAAAAAAAAAAAAAAGGTTAGGTTAGGTTAGGTTAGGTTAGGTTAGGTTAGGTTTCAATAAGTAATTAGGTTAGGTTAGGTTAGGTTAGGTTAGGTTAGGTTAGGTTAGGTTAGGTTGCCGAGGAGCCCCCCCTGGGTACGCCACGACCTTGACGTGGTGGGGGGGCTTACCCTTGGCTTCGGCCTTGGGGACCAAGAAGGCGTACAACCGAGCATTCCGAGCGAGCTCCCTCGCGGGAACTCGTAGCGGAGCGCTCACGAGTCTCCTCGTGGGCTGTGAGTCGGCCAGCAGGCGATCCTGTCCATCCAGACATTGTGGTGGCGCGCGTACCAGCGCTTTTGGAGGGGCCCAGAGATGGGCCAGCGGAGCTTCGGCTCGTGGTGGCGGGCCTGATAAGGTCCGTGGGCGCGGCGCGTGGCTTAGGCTACCGTCGGGCAAACCGTAACCCCGCACTCGCGGGGCCGGGGGTCTGGCGCACTGAGCGTCGGGCCGCGTGGAAGAAAACCACTATAAAAAATAACCCGAAGCCCAAGCTTAGCGTGCCGAGGGGCTGCATGGCTGGGGGGAACCCGGTCCCAAGCGCTCCTGCGGTCTGTTGGGAAAGGGCCGCAGGTACGCTTCCCAAATCAATATGAAAATGTCAGCAAACGAAAATAGTATGTCTTGCGATCCCGCTAACGCCGGGCGCTCGGGGGTAGCTCGCCTCCCGAGTGTGAAATCTACTACGAGCGGCGATAGCGATCCGCCTAGCCAGCGGCGTCGACCGGTTACCGGGCCGGTCGATGTGAAATTGACTACCGGCTTATCCGAGGAAATTCAGGCGAGACAACCGGTCGTGCTGCTCGACCGGTTGTCCGATGCGGAGATCAGGAGCAGCCAAGTGGCCTCCCCGGGGCCGAGTGATGTGGAGGGCGCGGACTCCGACATGTCGGCGTCGAGCTTCCGCTCCGCCGCCGCAGTCCCCGCCCGCCGCAGGAAAAGGACAGAGGAAGACTCGCCGTCTGACTCGGACCCACAGTCCGTGGTCAGACAGCTGAGGAAGCGCACCGCCAAGGCAGGACGCGGGAGCGGAAATACGCCCACCGAAGGCGTGCTCAAGGGCAGCGCAAAGGCGAAGGCTGATCGCAGGGAGGAGCTCCGGCTGCTGGCGGAGGAGGAACTCGCCGACGCCATGCTGCGTCGGCGCGCGCAGCAGTTCTCTTTACCGCCGTCGCAGGAGCCGACGCCTTTGGCCTTGCCGTCGGAGATCCTGAGGGACAGGGCCAGGGAGGACCTGCAAAATATCGCTCGGGTTGCCAAATCTTCTGGCAACCTGAAAGGTACCTTTGTGGCAGCTTTGAACCGTTCGGTGGACTCGCTCACGGCGATAATGGACGAGCTCGTCCAACGCACCGTGAGCGAGGAGGCGGCGGCTCTCCGGGCTGACAACGCCCGCCTCAGGGGCAGGGTGGAGGCCGTGGAGAGGGAGATGCGTGAGCTGCGCGCCACCATCTCGAAGGGTGCTCCGGCCGCAACTCCGGCAGCCAGCGTCTCGACGCCGGTCGAGGAGACGTTGCGCGAGGCGCTGGAGATCTTCTCGCGGAGAATTGATGCCCGCTTCGCCGGCCTGGAAGACCGCCTTCTCCCCGAGAAGCGAGCGAGGCCGCCGCTTGCGGCGGATAAGAGAAGAGCGGAGCCGTCGTCCTCCCGGGCACCGCCTGCAAAGGCACCGTCCTCCCGGGCACCGCCTGCAAAGGCACCGTCCGCCAGGGCGCCGCCCGCCAAGGCACCCCCTGCCTCACAGCCGAAGGCCAAAAAGGCCCCAGCCGCTTCTAAGGTGCCGCCTGCCCCAGCTCCCACGGAGGTACCGTGGTCCCTGGTGGTGGGGCGTAAGGCGAAGAAGGCCACGGCAAAGAAGGCCACCGTTGCCGCCAATCCCCCTGCCAAGGTCAGCAAACCTGCTGCCAAGGTTAAGGCAAGCGACGAGGCCAGGAGGAAGCTCCGCCCTCCGCGCTCCGCGGCTGTTGTTCTTACCCTGGGGCCCGAGGCCTCAGAAAAAGGCGCCAATTATGAGAGCGTCATGAAGGAAGCCAGGAGGAGGCTTGACCTCCCCTCCATCGGCATCGGCTCCCTTCATGTGAGAGCCTCGAAGGCGGGCGCCCGGGTTCTCGAAATCCCGGGCAAGGATAGCGGCAACGCGGCGGAAGCACTGGCGAGCAAACTCCGCCAGTTCTTTGAGCCGGGCGTCGTCAAGGTGACAAGGCCCCAGAAGTGCGCTGAATTGCGCATCTCTGGGCTTGACGACTCCGTCTCGGCGGAGGAGGTCGCGGAGGCAGTGTCTCGTGTGGGCGGTTGTCCCCGAGACATTATAAAGACCGGAGAGGTTCGCGCCGGCCCACTGGGGATGGGCTCGGTGTGGGTCTCGTGTCCGGTCGAAGCGGCAAAGAAAGTCGCCGACGGCAGGCGACTTTTAGTGGGCTGGGTGTCGGCACAAGTGAGGGTGCTGCCCCAGCGGAAAATCCGCTGCTTCCGGTGCCTGCAGACCGGGCACGTGGCCCCCAAGTGCCAATCTGAGGTGGACCGCACTGGTGTGTGCTTCCGCTGCGGAAAGGAAGGCCACAAGGCCTTTCAGTGTTCCAATCCCCCCCACTGCGGTCCCTGCGCCGCAGCAAAAAAGCGGGCGGACCACCCTGTTGGCAGTCGGGGCTGCAAGGCCCCCAAGGCCAACAAGGTGAAGAACAAGACCAAGGAGGACGGTACACCCGCCGCCACGGATAACGCGCAATCCACGCGCGAGGAGGAGATGGAAACGGCTCCGTAATGGACAACGTCCCTTACGTCCGTCTCCTCCAAGCGAACATCAACCACTGCGCCGGGGCTCAGGATCTCCTCCTCCAGTCCATGGCGCAGTGGTCGATTGACGTCGCGGTGGCGGCGGAGCCGTACTATGTACCGCCCCGCCCCAACTGGGCATCGGACTCGGCATCCACGGTTGCCATCGTGGGTGCCGCTGACTCTGCCCCTCTTCGAGTGGCCGAGAGAGGCCAAGGATTTGTAGCCGTTGAGTGGGGCGCGGTTTTGCTCGTCGGAGTTTATTTCTCCCCTAACCGCGCTCTCGCCGAGTTCGAAGTCTTTCTCGGCAACTTGGAGAGGGTAGTACTGCGTTCGCGACTCCCTGTTCTGGTCCTGGGGGATCTCAACGCGAAGTCCACGGCGTGGGGCTGTCCCGTTTCGGGCGCACGAGGCGACGCCGTCGTGGATTTCCTAGCCTCCGCGGGGCTAGTGCTCCTCAATCGCGGCACGGTTAACACCTGCGTTCGGCATAACGGTGGCTCGATAGTGGACATATCGTTCGCTAGTCGGGCCATCGCCGATCGTGTCCGCGATTGGGGCGTGCTGGAGGGCGTTGAGACCCTCTCGGACCACAGATACGTCCGATTTAATTTAGCCGGCTCTTCGCGTGCAGACAACCTGTCTCCGCGGCGTCGAGGTGGACGGTCCCAGCGATTCCCCCGCTGGGCTCTGACGAGACTCGACAAGGACCTCCTTGTCGAGGCGGCTATCGTCCAGGACTGGGTTTCGCGAGAGCCCAGCGAGGACTTGTCGGTCGAAGACCAGGCGCTCGGCATGCGTGTCGCCATGACCGCAGTGTGCGACGCCGCCATGCCGCGTGCCGGGACACGTCCGCGCCGGAAGCAGGTGCACTGGTGGTGCGAAGAAGTGGCGGATCTTCGTGCCGCCTGCGTAGCCGCCCGCCGCAAATACGCCAGGTGCCGCAGGCGTAGGGACAAGGACCACGAGCTAGAGGCGCGCCTCTACGATGCCTATAGAGGGGCCCGGAAAGCCCTTCAAATCGCTATCCGGGAGGCGAAGGCAAGGTCTCGCGAGCGGATGCTCGAGTCCCTCGACCGAGACCCGTGGGGGCGCCCTTACCGCGCAGCCAGGGCCAAGCTCGGCTCGCACGGTCCACCCGTTGCCGAGACGCTGGACCCAGAGTTCCTCCGGGTTGTGCTCTCCACACTGTTCCCCGAACAGGGAGAGCACACTCCACCGCCCATGGGCGGTCGAGCGATCGCCGTAACCGGGGCCGAAGACGGAGCTCCGCCAATCTCCAGCGGAGAATTTGAGGAGGCCATAGCCCGTCTTCGCGGCAAGAGCACCGCCCCCGGGCCGGACGGAATACCCGGTCGCGCCTGGGTCTTGGCGTCGGGCGAGTTGGGGGACCGCTGGCGGGCCGTGTTTGACGCTGCCCTGCGAGCGGGGTCCTTTCCTCGCATCTGGAAGGAGGGCAAATTGGTCCTGTTAAGGAAGGAGGGACGTCCCGCGGACTCTCCTTCTGGATACAGGCCAATTGTGCTGCTCGACGAGGCGGGCAAATTGTTCGAAAGGATAATTGCCCGCCGTATAACCGGATTACTGAACTCGGAGGGGCCAGATCTCTCCGACAATCAGTATGGTTTTCGCGCGGGTCGATCAACGATCGACGCCATCCTGCGCGTTAAGACCATCGCGCAGGATACCGTAGAAAGGGGAGGAGTGGCATTGGCAGTCTCTTTAGACATCTCCAATGCTTTTAACACCCTCCCCTTCAGCTGCATTACGGAGGCGCTCCGGTTTCACCGGTTGCCCGCGTATCTCCAGCTGATTGTCGGAGATTATCTGAGGGACCGTAGGATATTGTGTCCTACCCGAAACGGGACGGTCCTCGAGAGGATTATGTCCTGCGGCGTTCCACAGGGGTCGGTCCTAGGACCGCTCCTGTGGAACATTGGATTTGACTGGGCGCTGAGAGGCGCCCTCCCACCGGACGTACACGTCGTCTGCTACGCCGACGACACGCTGGTCGTCGCGTGTGCAGACGACTACAAGGCAGTGACGAGCTTGGCTACGGTGAGCGTCGCTCTCGTGGCCAAGCGTATCGAGTTGTTGGGCCTGCGGGTGGCACCCGACAAATCCGAGGCCATGCTTTTCCATGGTCCGCGGAAGGGTCCACCGCAGCAGGCCCACATTAAAGTCGGTAATGTGGACGTTGCCGTCGGAGTGCACATGCGCTACCTGGGGCTCACCTTGGACTCCAGGTGGCGATTCCATGAGCACTTCCGGCGGCTCAGCCCCAACTTGATTAAGGCCACCTCGGCGTTAGGTAGCCTTCTGCCAAATCTGGGCGGACCGAGTGTCGGCTGTCGCCGTCTCTTCACGGGGGTGGTGCGCTCCATGGCGCTCTACGGAGCGCCTGTGTGGGCGGACGCCCTGGATCGCCACAACGTCACGCTCCTGAGAAGATCTCAGCGAGTGATGGCGACCAGGGTGATACGCGGATACCGCACCATATCGTGCGACGCCGCGTGCGTTATGGCGGGTACCCCCCCGTGGGACCTGGAGGCCGAGGTTCTGTCCTCGGTCTACGATAGTCGAGCGGCAGCTCACACTCGGGGCGTTGCTGGTCCCCTGCCGGAGGAAGTGCGCCGCACGGCGCAGAGAGCCGCACTGGCGCGGTGGGCCGAGAGGCTCGCCGAGCCAACTGCCGGCGCTCACACCATCCGGGCCATCGCTCCAGTCCTGGAGCAATGGTGCAGACGCAGGAAGGGTGTGATCACTTTTAGGCTGGCACAGATTCTGTCGGGGCATGGTTGCTTCGGCAGATATCTGTGCAACGTCGCGAGACGAGAGAGGACACCCTCCTGCCACCATTGTGGTGGCCCGGAGGATACAGCGTACCACACGCTGGCAGAATGCCCAGCATGGGATCAGCAACGGGGCGACCTGACGTCCGTTGTAGGTGGAGACCTATCGCTGCCGGCCGTGGTTCTGTCCATGGTCGGCAGCAAAGAGGCCTGGCAGGCCATGATCTCCTTCAGCGAGGACGTCCTCTCGCTGAAGGAGGCGGCGGAGCGGGCGAGGGAGGATGCCGCCCTCGCTGACGACATCCGTCGAAAACGATCCGGGAGGCGGAGGAGGCTGTACGGCCGACTCCAAGCGCCCCCGTGATCGGCCGGAGGGTGAGCGGATATGGGGATCCGTTCACCTACCAACCCGGCTCCGGTGAAAGACGTGTTCGTGTTCCGGCACGTCTTCCCACACCCAGCCATCCGGGGAGGAGGGAGTCTACCGCCCTCCTCCTACCGATGAAATTTTGTTGGTGCCCGATCGGGCGAACGCTGACGGGAGAGCAGGACGAAATGCTCGCGCTGACACCTCTCTCCCGTCCCACGCGCGCGTGGCAAAGGAACACCGCGGGGTTTTAGTGGGTAGAAATCCCACATATCCTGCCAGCGCCCCATTGCTGGCAGTCGAATCAGGGTCGCTGATTTCCCCGCGTCAAAAAAAAAAAAAAAAGGTTGCCGAGGAGGACCGCAGCGGTGCATGTTTCCGCTGCGGGAAGGAAGGCCACAAGGCCTTCCAATGTTCCGATCCCCCCCACTGCGTCCCCTGCGCCGCAGCAAAGAAAAGGGCGGACCACCCTGTTGGCAGCCGAGGCTGCAAAGCTCCTGCCAACAAGGGTAAGAAAAACACCAAAGCGGGCGGTACATCCGCCGCCGCGGATAACGCTGCACGCGAGGAGGGGATGGAAACGGCTCCGTAATGGACAACGTCCCTTACGTCCGTCTCCTCCAAGCGAACATCAACCACTGCGCCGGGGCTCAGGATCTCCTCCTCCAGTCCATGGCGCAGTGGTCGATTGACGTCGCGGTGGCGGCGGAGCCGTACTATGTACCGCCCCGCCCCAACTGGGCATCGGACTCGGCATCCACGGTCGCGATCGTGGGTGCCGCTGGTTCTGCACCTCTCCGAGTGGCCGAGAGAGGCCAAGGATTTGTCGCCGTTGAGCGGGGCGCGGTTTTGCTCGTCGGAGTTTATTTCTCCCCTAACCGCGCCCTCGCCGAGTTCGAGGTCTTTCTCGGCAACTTGGAGAGGCTAATCCTGCGCTCGAGACTCCCGGTCCTGGTCCTGGGGGATCTCAACGCGAAGTCCACGGCGTGGGGCTGTCCCGTTTCGGGCGCACGAGGCGACGCCGTCGTGGACTTCCTAGCCTCCGCGGGGCTAGTGCTCCTCAATCGCGGCACGGTTAACACCTGCGTTCGGCACAACGGTGGCTCGATAGTGGACATATCGTTCGCTAGTCGGGCCATCGCCGATCGTGTCCGCGATTGGGGCGTGCTGGAGGGCGTTGAGACCCTCTCGGACCATCGCTATGTCCGGATGGAGATAACCGGCACCCTGCGTACAGACGATTTGTCTCCGCGGCGTCGGCGTGGACGGTCCCAGCGATTCCCCCGCTGGGCTCTGACGAGACTCGACAAGGACCTCCTTGTCGAGGCGGCTATCGTCCAGGACTGGGTTTCGCGAGAGCCCAGCGAGGACTTGTCGGTCGAAGACCAGGCGTTCGGCATGCGTGTCGCCATGACCGCAGTGTGCGACGCCGCCATGCCGCGTGCCGGGACACGCCCACGGAGAAAGCAGGTGCACTGGTGGTGCGAAGAGGTGGCAGACCTTCGTGCCACATGCGTAGCCGCCCGTCGTAAGTACGCAAGGTGCCGTAGGCGCAGGGTCAAGGACCCCGAGATGGAGGCGCGCCTCTACGATGCGTACAGAGGGGCCCGGAAAGCCCTTCATATCGCAATCCGGGAGGCAAAGGCGCGGTCTCGCGAGCGGATGCTCGAGTCCCTCGACCGAGACCCGTGGGGGCGCCCCTATCGTGCAGCCAGGGCCAAGCTCGGCTCGCACGGTCCACCCGTCGCCGAGACGTTGGACCTGGAGTTCCTCCGGGTTGTGCTCTCCACGCTGTTCCCTGAACAGGGAGAGCACACTCCACCGCCCATGGGCGGTCGTGTGACCGTCGTTACCGGGGAGGACGACGGAGCTCCTCCTGTCTCCAGCGGAGAATTAGAGGAGGCCGTAGCCCGTCTTCGCGGCAAGAGCACCGCCCCCGGTCCGGACGGGATACCCGGTCGGGCCTGGGTCTTGGCGTCGGGCGAGCTGGGGGACCGCTGGCGGGCCGTGTTTGACGCTGCCCTGCGAGCGGGGTCTTTCCCTCGCATATGGAAGGAGGGCAAATTGGTCCTGTTAAGGAAGGAGGGACGTCCCGCGGACTCTCCTTCTGGATACAGGCCAATTGTGCTTCTCGACGAGGCGGGCAAATTGTTCGAAAGGATAATTGCCCGCCGTATCATCGGATTGCTGAACTCGGCGGGGCCAGATCTTTCCGACAATCAGTTCGGATTTCGCGCGGGTCGATCGACGATCGACGCCGTCCTGCGCCTCAAGAACATCGCGCAGGAAACCGTAGAAAGGGGAGGAGTGGCACTGGCGGTGTCTTTGGACATCTCCAACGCCTTCAACACCCTCCCCTTCAGCTGTATCACGGAGGCGCTTCGGTTCCACCGATTGCCCGCGTATCTCCGGCTGATTGTCGGAGATTATCTGAGGGATCGGAAGATTCTTTGTCCCCGCCGAGACGGGTCCGTCTTGGAGAGGACAATGTCCTGCAGCGTTCCACAGGGGTCGGTCCTAGGACCGCTCCTGTGGAACATTGGCTTTGACTGGGCGCTGAGAGGCGCCCTCCCGGAAAATGTGCACGTTGTCTGCTACGCTGACGACACACTGGTCGTCGCGTGTGCAGACAGCTTCAAGGATGTGTCCAGCTTAGCCACGGTGAGCGTCGCTCTCGTGGCTAAGCGCATTGAGCTGCTGGGCTTGCGGGTGGCACCCGAAAAATCCGAGGCCATGCTTTTCCATGGCCCCCGGAAGGGCCCACCGCAGCAAGCCCACATCAAAGTGGGAAACGTGGACGTCGCCGTCGGAGTGCACATGCGCTACCTGGGGCTCACCTTGGACTCCAGGTGGCGATTCCATGAGCACTTCCGGCGGCTGAGCCCTAATCTGATCAAGGCCACCTCGGCGTTGGGTAGCCTTCTGCCAAACCTGGGCGGACCGAGTGTCGGCTGTCGCCGTCTATTCACGGGGGTGGTGCGCTCTATGGCGCTCTACGGCGCGCCTGTGTGGGCGGACGCCCTGGATCGCCACAACGTCACGCTCCTGAGAAGATCTCAGCGAGTGATGGCGACCAGGGTGATACGCGGATACCGCACCATATCGTGCGACGCCGCGTGCGTTATGGCGGGTACCCCCCCGTGGGACCTGGAGGCCGAGGTTCTGTCCTCGGTCTACGTTAGTCGAGCGGCAGCTCGCACTCGGGGCGTTGTTGGTCCCCTGCCGGAGGAAGTGCGCCGCACGGCGCAGAGAGTCGCACTGGCGCGGTGGGCCGAGAGGCTCGCCGAGCCAACTGCCGGTGCTCACACCATCCGGGCCATCGCTCCAGTTTTGGAGCAGTGGTGCAGGCGCAGGAAGGGTGTGATCACTTTTAGACTTGCACAGATTCTGTCGGGGCATGGCTGCTTCGGCAGATATCTGTGCAACGTCGCGAGACGCGAGGCGACACCCTCCTGCCACCACTGCGGTGGCCCGGAGGATACGGCGCACCACACGTTAGCAGAATGCCCGGCATGGGACCAGCAACGGGGTTACCTTACGCCCGTTGTAGGTGTAGACCTCTCGCTGCCGGCCGTGGTTCTGTCCATGGTCGGCAGCAGAGAGGCCTGGCAAGCTATGATCTCCTTCAGCGAGGAAGTCCTCTCGCTGAAGGAGGCGGCGGAGCGGGCGAGGGAGGATGCCGCCCTCGCCAACGACATCCGTCGTAAACGATCCGGGAGGCGGAGGAGGCTGTACGGCCGACTCCAAGCGCCCCCGTGATCGGCCGGAGGGTGAGCAGATATGGGGATCCGTTCACCTATCAACCCGGCTCCGGTGAAAGACGTGTTCGTGTTCCGGCACGTCTTCCCACACCCAGCCATCCGGGGAGGAGGGAGTCTACCGCCCTCCTCCTACCGATGAAATTTTGTTGGCGCCCGATCGGGCGAACGCTGACGGGAGAGCAGGACGAAATGCTCGCGCTGACACCTCTCTCCCGTCCCATGCGCGCGTGGTAAAGGAACACCGCGGGGTTTTAGTGGGTAGAAATCCCACATATCCTGCCAGCGCCCCATTGCTGGCAGTCGAATCAGGGTCGCTGATTTCCCCGCGTAAAAAAAAAAAAAAAAAAAGGTTAGGTTAGGTTAGGTTAGGTTAGGTTAGGTTAGGTTAGGTTAGGTTAGGTTCCCCCCCTAGGTGGGCCACGACCTTGACGTGGTGGGGGGGCTTACCCTCGCCAGCTCTCCACCTGGCGAGGGGACCAAGAAGGCCCACACTGGTAGGTGTGCTCCGAGCGGGCTCCGATCGCAGCGGAGCTCGTGGCGGAGCAACGTTGAGGAGGTGTTGCCGCCCCTGGGTCAGGGAGGGGTCTTTGGGCTACGGTTCCCGGTGACCGCATGGTAAACGGACGTGCGGTCCCCGGGTGAATCCGGACCCCAAAGACTGCCTCACACGGGGTCGAGGAGCCGGTCTGCGTCGCTGCGGCGGCGTCGTCCGGCTGTTCCGGGCGCCGGAGCGGGGCATCTGGCGTCCGGGACTTGAGGAGGTTGCAGCCTAGCTGCTGAGAGGTGTGGTGGCCCATTGATGTTCCTGTGGGTCGCCACAGGGAGGTGAGTCCGCAAGGACACGGCGGCCATTATGGGGCCCGGAGATAAGGCCATGCTGTTTTTCCGGGTCTCATATAAGCCGCCGATGGTGGAACATGGGGGGGTTTTAGTGCGGTAGTGCCCGGCGATTGAGCATGTCGCCGGGCGAGTCCCACATACCCCTTCGTCGACTGCCCTAGTCGGCGAAGGGCAATCCGTAAAGAGTGATTTCCCCCCCTCAACAAAAAAAAAAAAAAAAGGTTAGGTTAGGTTAGGTTGGTCTGGAAGTATACGCGTTTGCATTGCTTTCGGAATCTCTGAAGCTCACTTGTTCGTTCTCCCGAGTTTGATTGACGGACTGACCTGATTGACGCCCTTTCCAAGGCTCTTTTAGTTTCAGTCTCGAAATTTGCTTTGTTGATATCTTCGTTGTTTGTTATCGGATTTGGTTGCGGTCTACGTTGATTCGTAGCCTTTTTCAAGGCTCGTCGGGTGGCCCGCGCCAAATCCTGTTATTTGTTGTTGTTTTATTGTTATACTAATTTTAAGTTTTTTGTTGTTTTTGCTTGTTAATTTTTGGCAAAAATTGCAAATTTCGATTTGGCTGATTTTCAGTTTCCGGCTGTATTTTTTTGCGTTCTTCCGGACGGTGCCGGAAAATCGGAAATTTCCGGATTCCCGGAAATTTTGGATCGCCCGGCACTGCCCCATTTTTTGTCGTTTGGCGGTGTGCGGCGGCTCGTTCGAAGCCTTTTTCAAGGCTTCATCGGATCGCCCACATCAGCTGTTGATTTTGTTTTTGGTTAATTTTTTATTTGCGTTTTTCTGCTTCAAGTTTTGTCGCTTTCGGGGTTATTGCATTAATAACTCTCGTCTCCGTGGCCGGATTTGTTTGGGAGGCGTTTCATTAGAAGCGCCTTCCGGGCCTCCGTCTGAAGGTGCGTCGGGTTTGGAATTTTCGGAATTTTCCGGAACGTTCTTTTGCCCGGCGTTTCCGGATTCCCGGAAATTTTCCGGTCTTGAGCGGCTCAAAGGAAGCCTCTTTGGAGGCTCTTTCAGCCGGCTCAAACCCCTTGTTTGTATCCTTAGCCTATAAGGTTTTATTGCTGTTTTGTGGTTTAGACGTAAGAAACTTGTTTGTTATATTGTTGATCTTTTGTTTTCTCCACGGTGGTACTGCTACCACCTGCCAGTGGTAGCCCTACTACAACATCGGGGGCCGGCAGGGCCATTTTGGCCATGTCGGACTCCACTGAAAACAATGGGCCAAGCCCAAGTATGAAAACGAGGGGTACTAAGCTGCCGTACTCCAAGGTCGTGACCCGAACGGTGGCCCGTAAGCGGCCTGCTGCGAAAGAGGTGTACGAGGAGCCCATGTCAGAGGCGTCCATGTCGTCCAACATGTTCTATGGAGTGGTGTCTGGGTCGGAGGAGGTGGAGGAATTCACAGAACCCGCCGTCCCACCGAAGGTACTAAAGAGTAGCAGAGGCCGTGGTGGGAAGCTCCACGGGCACAGCGTGGGGCTCTCGCGTGCCCGTCGTGAGCTTAAGGAGGGGTTGGACTCTGACTCCGGGGGGTCCGCGGGCTCCTACCGGTCGGCCAGGTCCTCCGGAGGCTCAATAGAGGAGTTGCACAGAACGGCTAAGGCCAACGCCGACACCATTTTTGAGAAAGTCCGCAAGTCAAGCAACTTGAAAGGGACAGTCCAAAGGGACATAAATCAGGCAACCCGCTCCATCATGGAAGCGGTAGAGGCGCTCTCAGCTCGTAAGTCGTCGAGCGGAAATCGGCGACTTCGGGGCGAGAACAAACGCCTACAGGAGCGCATCAACCAACTCGACATAGAGATGGCGGAGCTCAAGAGGATGGTTTCCGGAATGCCCTCATCAAGGAAGATCCACTCCACACGGGCCGATGCCCCGCCGCTGACGGCGGCTGAGCCTCAGACGCTGTCGAGGGCGGAACTCGTGGAGACCCTATCGGACTTTCAGTCGCAGCTGGCGTCCCAAATCGGAGTGATGGTCAGTGCCCACCTACAGGGATTAGAGGCGGACGGGAGACTGCTCCCATCGTGTAGCCTCCGTCCACCTCTTAAGGCTGACAGAAAGAGGGAGGACCGCGGCACGGTCCCCTTGCACTCGACGGGCTCAACCCTCAACCCTCCGGCCAACCTGCCGAAAGCGGCAAGGGCAAAACCGGCCCCCAAGGTTCGAGAGCCGATTGCGGGCCCATCATCTCGGCCCTCTGAAACGTCGGATGGATGGACTGAAGTGGAAAGACGCAAAAAACGCGCCTCCGCCAATGCAACTGCTCCTGCCGCCCAAAGCCTGAAAAAGGCTACCAAAAAGGCGGCCAAGCTCCCGAAAGAGCCTAAAAAACTGGCTGTAGTTGTGGCCCTTAAGCCGGAGGCGATCGCCAACGGGGCTACCTACAAAGAGGCCATGGAGAAAACCAAGGCCTCGGTCTCCTTAAGCGCACTCGGGATTGGTCCGGCCCAATTCCGAACTAGCGTCACGGGAGCTCGCATACTGGAGCTCCCGAAGGAGACCACGGCCTCATAAGCCGACCAGCTGGCGGCCAGTATAGGCGTAGTTTTGGGAAAGGTGGCGAAAGTCACGCGCCCAGTTAAATCGGCCGATATCCGAGTGATGGGCCTCGACGACTCGGTGTCGGCCGAGGAACTGCTGGCCGCGTTGGCAACGAGCACGGGTTGTCCCCCTGAACACTTCAGGGTGGGCAAGGTCCACCCTGGAGCTAGGGGGGTGGGTTCAGCATTTGCCTCCTGCCCGGTGGAAGCGGCCCGGAAGCTGGCGACGGATGGTCGTATCACGGTTGGATGGAGTTCTGCCTCTGTCCAGCTGATGGAGCAGCGCCCTATGCGCTGCTTCAGGTGCATGGGACTCGGCCATCCGTCGGTCAGATGTCCGTCCAGGAAGAACCGTAGCGATCTCTGCTACAGGTGCGGATTGGAAGGGCACACCGCTAACGGGTGCGAGGCAACGTTCAAATGCGCCGTATGCTCAGACGCGGGTCTCCCAGCAAACCACCGCATGGGGGGGATGAACTGTTCCCCCCCCGCCGTAAGGGGCCGCCTTTCCGCGGCCAAGCCATCAGAGAAGTCAGGGGCCAGCCGTGCTGCAAGGGAAATGGATACCTCCAATGGCTCTTAAGGCCCCCAAGTTCCTACAAGCGAATGTTAACCACTCCGCCATGGCCCAAGACCTAATGTGTCAGACTATGGCGGAGGAAGGGATACATCTGGCGGTGGTGGCGGAGCCGTACTATGTTCCCCAGAACCCCCGCTGGTTGGGGGACCTGGACGGCTCCGCCGCACTCGTGGTGCAGGCCGGTGGTGTGGCACCTCCTCTCGTCCTGAGGGAGAGAGGTAGGGGATTTGTGGCAGCGAACTGGGGGAGAATGGTGGTCGTGTCGACCTACTTCTCCCCTAACCGCAGTCGGGCGGCCTTCGAGGCCTTCCTGGCTGCGGTGGAGGGTGTGGTGAGGCGTGCGGCCCCACTCCCAGTTCTGGTGGCGGGGGACCTTAACGCCAAAGCCTCGGCGTGGGGGTCCCCCAGTACGGACGTGAGGGGGGGTATCCTGGTGTCCTGGGCGTTGGGCCTGGGACTTCAGGTGCTCAACCGAGGCACCTCCCCTACGTGCGTACGGTGGCAAGGTGCGTCAATCGTGGACGTATCCTTCGCCACCGCCGCCCTCGCTGCCCAAATCCAAGATTGGATGGTGGTGGAGGACGTGGAGACCATGTCGGACCACCGTTATGTCCGATATGAGGTCTCCACGCTGGCCGCTAGGGCCCCACAGAGTCGGGAGCCCACGGCGGGTGTCGCCTTTCCCAGGTGGGCACTCGCCAAGCTCCGCCCGGATGTGGCGGAGGAGGCTGCGATGGTGAGGGAATGGTCTCCCCTCCCCCCTCACCTCGCAGGGGATCCCGACGGCATGGCAGACCACTTTGCGGGCGACCTTCGGGCAGTCTGCACCGCTGCCATGCCGCTGTGGCGTCCTCCTCCCCGATGGAGGAGGGTATATTGGTGGGCGCAGGAGATTGGTTCCCTGCGCTCCGCATGCCTAGCGGCCAGACGCGCGCTCCTCCGCTGCCGGAGGCGACGTTCCGGGGGGGCGCCTGACGAGGAGGTCCTTCTTCGTCAGGCGTACAGGGAGGCTCACAAGGCCCTGCAGAAAAGCATCTGCAGGGCGAAGGAGGAGGCCCGTGAGCGCTTCCTGGCCCTCCTGGACGCCGACCCCTGGGGCCGCCCGTATAGGACCGTGAGGGGGAAGTTTGCTTCGAGCTCCCCCTCCACGGCTACCTTCGACCCGCCGCTGCTCGATGAGGTTGTGGGGTCTCTCTTCCCGACCCCCGGCCCAATCGAGCCCCCCCGCATGGAGCCTCCGGAACCACTGCCGGAGGCCGAATTGAATGGCCCTCCCGTCTCCGACGTAGAGTTTGAGGCGGTGAGGGAGCGGATCGCGCGGAAGAGGACGGCCCCGGGGCCAGACGGAGTCCCGGCTAAGGCCCTGGCGATAGCGCTGGGGCCTCTGGAGAAGAGATTCCGGGCGGTACTCGACGCATGTATCGCCCGGAATAAGTTTCCAAAGAGGTGGAAAGCGGGGCGACTCTGCCTTCTCCGCAAGGAGGGTCGTCCCGCCGATTCGCCGGCGGGGTACCGACCGGTGGTTTTGCTCGACGATTCCGGCAAAGCCTTGGAGAGGATTATGGCTCGCCGGATCGTCGAGCATCTGGAGACTGAGGGGCCGAACCTGGATGAGTGCCAGTTCGGCTTCCGCACCGGTCGGTCCACTGTTGATGCTGTGGGCCACTTAAAAAGATGGTCCGAGAAGGCCACCGGCAGGGGGGAGGTTGTTGTTGCGGTGTCACTCGACATCCGCAACGCATTCAACAGCCTCCCCCATGAATGTATTAGGGCGGCACTCCGATTCCACCGGGTGCCGTCCTACCTCTGCGCCCTCGTCTCCGACTACCTCTCAGGTCGGGTAGTGCTGTATGAGGGCGCAGATGGTGGCGTTCACAAACGCTCAATGTCGGCTGGCGTACCCCAGGGGGCCGTACTCGGCCCACTATTGTGGAACCTGGGGTACAATTGGGTCCTGCGAGGCAACCTCCTTCCCAGGATGGAGGTTGTCTGCTTCGCCGACGACACACTGGTCGCGGCGAGAGCAAAGACGTGGGAGCAGGCAGAACGACTTGCGTCGGCCGGCACCTCGATGGTCGTCCGGCGCATTCGCCTGCTCGGGTTGGAGGTGGCCCTAGACAAAACCAGGGCCATGGGTTTCCACCCCCCACGCCGCAGGTTCCCTTCGGGGCTCCGTGTCCGAGTGGAGGGGGTCCAGATACCGGTCGAGATGCACATTAAGTATCTCGGCCTAACACTGGACCCCCGCTGGAGCTTCGAGGAGCATTTTAAGCTCCTCGCTCCACGGCTGACTGCAGCCGCAGCCGCACTCGGACGGCTCCTCCCGAACCAGGGAGGGCCAAACTCGGCGTGCCGTCGGCTTTATCAGGGAGTGGTAAGGTCGATGGCACTCTACGGAGCCCCGGTCTGGGCGGAGTGTCTCACTCCTCACACCCGGGCCCTCCTGTGCAGACCCCAAAGGGTCCTGGCGAACCGGGCCGTGCGGGCATACCGCACGGTCAGCCACGGAGCCGCTTGCGTGCTAGCAGGCACGCCTCCGTGGGATGTCGATGCCCTGGTTCTGTCCCAGGTGCATCGGCATCGGGTCGCCGTAAGGGCCCAAGGAGGGAGACCCGTCGCCGAGGACGTGCGGCGGGTCCGCGCAGAGGCGCTGGAGGGTGCCATCCGGGACTGGAGTGAGGCACTCCGTGAACCCAAGTTTGGAGGCCGGACAATCCGAGCGATCCGGCCGGTGTTGGAGGCATGGGTGAGGCGCCGACGGGGCGGCCTCACCTTCCATATGGTGCAGATAATGACCGGGCACGGGTGCTTCGGCCATTATCTGCACCACATAAAAAAGGAGGAATCGCCGCAGTGTCACCACTGCGGCGACCCCGATGATACGGCCGAGCATACTCTCCAGGTATGCTCGGCCTGGAGTGTCCAGCGTCGCGAATTAAAGGCGGCGCTGGGTGGAGGCGATGTCTCATTGCCAAGCATGGTTGAAGCCATGCTTGACAATGAGACAATATGGAAAGCGGTCGCCTCCTTCTGCGATTCTGTAATGTCGCAGAAGGAGGCAGCTGAGAGGGAGCGAGAGGAAGAGGCAGGTCTCGCTTCCCTCAGACGCAGACGGCCGGGCAGGAGAAGGCGGGCATATCTAACCCGTCTTCAACTGCCCTAGGGGACCTGCGCACATGGCTGGCTAAGCCGTGTGCGCCTGCACAGGCTCCCCCCCGTCTGGGGATTGCCCCGGTGTCTCCGGGCAATCCCCCTTTGGCGTTAACCTAGCCAGCGATGGCTAGGCAGCCCTGGGGGTGGATCGGAGTTGTTGCCTCGGCAGAGCCCGGTCCACCCCCGCTCACAGGGCAAGGAGGCACCGGGGAGTTTTAGTGGGTAGTGGCCAGGCCCGCTATGAATAGCATAGCGCCGAGCGCTGGCCGACCCCCACATACCCCTACCGCCTAGCCAACGGTAGGGAATCAATAAAAGGATTTCTCCTCGTCAAAAAAAAAAAAAAAAAGGTTAGGTTAGGTTAGGTTAGGTTAGGTTAGGTTCCGAGGAGGCCACCGGCAGGGGGGAGGTTGTTGTCGCAGTGTCGCTTGACATCCGCAACGCATTCAACAGCCTCCCCCATGAATGTATCAGGGCGGCACTCCGTTTCCACCGGGTGCCGTCCTA
Organism: Synanthedon andrenaeformis; assembly: GCA_936446665.2. Classification (NCBI taxonomy): domain Eukaryota; kingdom Metazoa; phylum Arthropoda; class Insecta; order Lepidoptera; family Sesiidae; genus Synanthedon; species Synanthedon andrenaeformis. Next base: position 48,113 of record OW387781.2, on the reverse strand, counting down.
CCTCTGCGCCCTCGTCTCCGACTACCTCTCTGGTCGGGTAGTGCTGTACGAGGGCGCAGATGGTAGCGTCCACAGACGCCCAATGGCGGCTGGCGTACCCCAGGGGGCCGTACTCGGCCCACTACTGTGGAACCTGGGGTACAACTGGGTCCTGCGAGGCAACCTCCTTCCCAAGATGGAGGTTGTCTGCTTCGCCGACGACACTCTGGTCGCGGCGAGAGCCAAGACGTGGGAGCAGGCGATAGACCTAGCGTCGAGAGGCACCTCGATGGTTGTCCGGCGCATTCGCCTGCTCGGGTTGGAGGTGGCCCTAGATAAAACTAGGGCCATGAGTTTCCTTCCCCCACGCCGCAGGATCCAACCGGGGCTCCACGTCCGAGTGGAGGGGGTCCAGATCCAGGTCGAGAGACATCTCAAGTACCTCGGCCTAACATTGGACCCCCGCTGGAGTTTCGAGGAGCACTTCAAGCTCCTCGCTCCTCGGCTGACCGCGGCCGCAGCCGCACTCGGACGACTCCTCCCGAATCAGGGAGGACCAAATTCGGCGTGCCGTCGGCTTTACCAGGGGGTGGTAAGGTCGATGGCACTCTACGGAGCCCCGGTCTGGGCGGAGTGCCTCACTCCTCACACCCGGGCCCTCCTGTGCAGACCCCAAAAGGTACTGGCGAACCGGGCCGTGCGGGCCTACAGCACGGTAAGCCGCGGGGCCGCTTGCGTGCTCGCGGGCACGCCCCCGTGGGATGTCGATGCCCTGGTTCTGTCCCAGGTGCATCGACATCGGGTTGCCGAAAGAGCCCAAGGAAGGAGGCCCGTCGCCGAGGACGTGCGACGGGTCCGCGCAGAGGCGCAGGAGGGGGCCATCCGGGACTGGAGTGAGGCACTACGTGACCCCAAATATGGCGGCCGGACGATCCGCGCGATACGTCCGGTCTTGGAGGCGTGGGTGAGGCGCCGAAGTGGTTGCCTCACCTTCCACATGGTGCAGATAATGACCGGGCATGGGTGTTTCGGCCATTATCTGCACCGTATAAAAAAGGAGGAAACCAGGCAATGCCACCACTGTGGAGACCCTGACGATACGGCCGAGCATACACTCCAAGTATGCTCGGCCTGGAGTCTGCAGCGCCGCGAGCTAAGCGCGGCGCTGGGTGGTATCGACGTCTCACTGCCAAGCATGGTCGTAGCCATGCTTGACAGTGAGACCAATTGGAAAGCATTTGCCTCCTTCTGCGAATATGTTATGTCGCAGAAGGAGGCAGCTGAGAGGGAGCGAGAGGAAGCGGCGGTTCTCGGCTCCCTCAGACGCAGACGGCCGGGCAGGAGAAGGCGGGCATATCAAGCCCGTCTTCAAATGCCCTAGGGGACCTGCGCACACAGCTGCTAACTGTGTGTGCCTGCACGGGTCCCCCCCGTCTGGGGATTGCTCGAGTATCTCCGGGCAATCCCCCCCATTGGCGTTAGCCTAGCCAGCGATGGCTAGGCAGCCCTGGGGTGGATCGGAGTTGTTGGTTCGCCAGAGCCCGGTTCACCCTGCTCAAAGGGCAAGGAGATACCGGGGAGTTTTAGTGGGTAGGGGCAGTTCCGCCTGCTACGTGAGCAACGCGGAGTATACTGTCGACCCCCACATACCCCTGTCGCCTAGCAAGCGGCAGGGGATCAATAAAAGGATTTCTCCTCGGAAAAAAAAAAAAAAAAAAAAAAAAAAAAAAAAAAAAAAAAAGGTTAGGTTAGGTTAGGTTAGGTTAGGTTAGGTTAGGTCAGGTTAGGTTAGGTTAGGTTAGGTTCCCCCCCTAGGTGGGCCACGACCTTGACGTGGTGGGGGGGCTTACCCTCGCTTGTTCTTCGCCTGGCGAGGGGACCAAGAAGGCCCACACGGAGGAGAGTGCAAACCTCGGCGGCTGGGGCGGGACAAGTATCCCTCCCCTCTGCTTTCTCGCCAGCTGTCGTCGGGGGGGTGAGTCAGGGATCCTGAGAAACCCGGGGGGTGGACCCAGGTCCCTGCTCACCTGCCGGAGGTGTTACCGATGTCTGGGTCAGAGAAGGGGTCTGTGGGCTACGGTTCCGGTGACCGCACGGTGTGGTACGTGCGGCTCCCGGGTAAATCCGGCCCCCAAAGACTGCCTCACACAGCATCGAAGAGCCGGTATACGTCGCTGCGGCGGCGTCGTCCGGCTGTTCCGGGCGCCGGAGCAGGGCATCTGGCGTCCGGGACTTGAGGAGGTGCAGCCTGGCTGCTGAGAGGTGTGGTGGCCCATTGATGTTCCTGTGGGTCGCCACAGGGAGGTGAGTCCGCAAGGACACGGCGGCGATTATGGGGCTCGGAGATAAGGCCTCGCTGTTTTTCCGGGTCTCATATAAGCCGCCGATGGTGGAACATGGGGGGGTTTTAGTGCGGTAGTGCCCGGTGATGGAGCATGTCGCCGGGCGAGTCCCACATACCCCTTCGTCGACTGCCCTAGTCGGCGAAGGGCAATCCGTAAATAGTGATTTCCCCCCCTCAACAAAAAAAAAAAAAAAAAGGTTAGGTTAGGTTAGGTTAGGTTAGGTTGTTAGGTTGAGGTTGAAGTTTACTCGGAAGTTACTGCGCTAGCATTGCTTCCGGGTACTTTAGACGTCGCTCTATCCGATTTTGTGGTTGGATTGACGGACTGACGCGATTGAAGCCTTTTTTAAGGCTTCTTTAGTTTCAGTCCGTAAATTTCATTTGCTCGTATCTTCGTCATCTGTCGTTAGATTTTGCCGCGGATTACTTTGATTTGTAGCCTTTCTGAAGGCTCGTCGGGTGGCCCGCGGCAAATTTTGTGAATTTGTTGTTTTTCGGTTGTTTTGTTGGTTTGTTTATTTTCGTTGTTTTGTTCTGTTATTTTTACCAAAATTAGCAAAATTCGATTTGGCTGAAATTCAGCCTACAGCTGTATTTTTTCGCGCTTTTTCGGACAGTGCCGGAAAATCGGAAATTTCCGAATTTCCGGAAATTTTGGATTGCCCGGCACTGCCCCAGTTTTTGTTGTTTAGCGGTGTGCGGCGGCTCGTTTGAAGCCTTTTTCAAGGCTTCATCGGACTGCCCACATCAGCTTTTGTTGTTGTAGTTGTCTAAGTTGTTATTGTTGTTTGTTGTTCTGAAATTTTGTTTTTGGTTAGGTTTAATTGTTAATATCTTTTGTTCCTGTGTGCCGACTCGTTTGGGAGGCGGTTCGAAAGAAGCGCCTTCCAAGCCTCCTCCGGACGGTACGCTGGGTCCGGAATTTTTCGGTTTTCCCGAGAACTTCCGTTGCCCGGCGTTTCCGGAATTCCGGACGGTTTCGGATTTTGGGTTGCCTGAGGGACGTCTCTTTGTAGGCGCTTTCGGCCAACCCAAACTCGGATTTGGTGTCTTGTGTGCTTCACTAGTTATTGTCGTTTTAGTTCTTTTACGTTTAGGATTATTCTAAATTTTTGTCGTTTTTGTTCAATTTTTGTTGGTTTTTCGCTGGCCTGCTCCCACCTCTTATAGGGGTGGACTCGCCAACCCTCTTGGAGGTCGGCAGGGCCATTATTGGTCATGTCGAGCTCCAAGTCAAGCCGGCCTTCGAGCAACACGCGCTCGAAGACATCTAGGGCCGCTCCTGAAACGGATGCCGCATTCGAGGCGAGGCTTGCCCGCTTCGAAGCCATTGCTGCCAGAGGGCAGATATTCTCCGCTGAGACCACTGCCGGGTCCGAGGAGGAGTGTCGCCCGATTAAGAAGTCTTCTCCCCCGAAAACATCAAGGGCGGAAATACTCGCAAGCGAGTTCGGGAAGCTGCGGGACGAAAACAGGCGTCTCCGCGAGAAGGTGGAGATCCTTCAAACGCAGATTGTGGAACTCAGGCGTTCCTCTTCTGAGGAACCTCGCCCTGAGCCTCTGGTGCCCGTGACAGCGGCTGAGCGTCAGCTGCTGTCTCGGGCTGAATTCTTGGAGACAATTGGGTCTCTCCAAAATGAGCTGCTCGACCATGTGAGCTTCTTGGTCAAGGAGAGCCTGGAGGATCTGGTGGCAGAGGGCAGACTGATGCCGGATCGGCCAGTGAGTTCTCCATTGGAAGATCGTCGGAGGGAGAAGCGAGTCGAGGCAGCGCCGTCCTCGGTGGCGACGCTCTCCGCTCCCTCCAACTTGCCCAAGAAGGCAAGGGCCGCGAAAGCGGCCAAACCTCCGGTCTCGGAGGGTAAGTCGAAGGATGGGCCGCAGCCCGAGCTGCCCACTCAGCCAGGAGGAACTGCCCCCATGTGGTCAGAAGTCGTTAGACGCAAGAAGCGCGGCCCTGCCCCAGTCCCTCCAACTAAGGCGGCGGCTAAGTTGAAAGCCCCAAGGCTCCCCAAAGAGCCTAACAAGATGGTGGTAGTGGTGGCCCTCAAACCGGAGGCGGTTGAGGGGGGCGCCACCTATAACATGGCGATTGAGAAGACGAAGTCGATGGTCTCATTGGACGCCCTCGGGATTGGCCCCGTCCAGTTCCGCACGGGCTTCACTGGCGCCCGAATGTTGCGGTTGCCGAAAGAGACGACACCCGCCCAGGCGGACTTACTGGCGGCACAGATCAAATTGGCGCTAGGAGACGCGGCGAAAGTGTCGCGCCCCGTCAAATCGGTCGACATCCGGATCTCCGGTTTGGAGGATTCGGTGTCGGCCGAAGAACTGAGGGAAGCCCTGGTGTCGGCCACCGGCTGCCCACCTGAACAACTCAGGATGGGCAGGGTGCACCCCGGCCCCGGGGGCATGGGGTCGGCTTTCGCCTCACTTCCGATTGAGGCCGCCAGGAAACTGGTTACCGGTGGTAGGCTGACGGTTGGCTGGAGTGCAGCCTCCGTCCAATTGTTGGAGCAGCGCCCTATGCGTTGCTTCCGGTGTATGGGGCTTGGCCACCCGAGGGTCAGGTGCCCGTCAAGTAAGGACCGCAGCGGACTCTGTTTCCGCTGCGGAAAGGAAGGGCACTCCGCCTTCGAATGTGAGGCGGAGTACAGATGCGGTGTCTGTGCCGACGCTGGCCTTCCGGCCAACCATCGCATGGGGGGCAATAAATGCTCCCCCCCCGTTGTTAAGGGCCGCCTCGCAGCGGCGCCTCCGGCAGCCCGATTTGGGGCTACACGCGCTCCAAGGGGGGATCCAATGGACACCGTTGGTGCCCATTGAGTCCTCCTGAAACTAAAGCTGACGGTTGGGCAGGAGAAGGCGGGCGTTCTGCCCGTCTTCAAATGTCCTCGGGGGCCTGCGCACACAGCCGCTAACTGTGTGTGCCTGCACGGGTCCCCTCCGTCTAGGGGCTTGCTCGGGTATCTTCGGGCAAGCCCCCCTGTTGGCGTCAACCCAGCCAGAAACGGCTGGGCAGCCCGTGAGGGGTGGGTCGGAGCAGTTGGTTCGCCAGAGCCCGTCCACCCCCCGCATAATGGGCAAGGAGATACCGGGGAGTTTTAGTGGGTAGGGGCAGTTCCGTCTGCACGTGCGCAACGCGGAGTACGCTGTCGACCCCCACATACCCCTGTCGCCTAGCAAGCGGCAGGGGATCAATAAAAGGATTTCTCCTCGAAAAAAAAAAAAAAAAAAAAAAGGTTAGGTTAGGTTTCCGTGTGCGGTTCCAGATCCGCCATCGGACGCGTCCCCAGGTTGCGGATAGGGGAACGCCCCCCAGATATGGGGGGTATCGGTTTCGGCCGGCGCGGACAAAAACTGGCATGTGGCTGCCTGCTCTTTCTTAAGGGCGGGCATTGCACGGTCACATGAACCCGTAGCCTCACTTAGTGGGGTCGGGGGTCCGGCGCACTGAGCGTCGGACCGCGAGGAAGAAAACCTCTCTAAAAAATCACCCTGAGGGTGAAGCCATGGCTTCTTGTTCAAGAAGTCATCGGCTGTCACCAGTGGACCCCTCGTGGGTCGTGGGTTGGCCAGCTGGAGCTGGCGGTCCGGTTCATCCGGACACCGAGGTGGTGCGCTCACCAGCGCTGCTGGAGGGGCCCAGAGATGGGCCAGCGGAGCCTCGGCTCGTAGTGGCGGGCCTGATAAGGTCCGCGGGCGCGGCGCGTGGTCTAGGCCACCGTCGGGCAAACCGTAACCCCGCACTCGCGGGGCCGGGGGTCTGGCGCACTGAGCGTCGGGCCGCGTGGAAGAAAACCACTATAAAAAATAACCCGAAGCCCAAGCTTAGCGTGCCGAGGGGCTGCATGGCCGGGGGGAACCCGGTCTCAAGCGCTCCTGCGGTCTGTTGGGAAAGGGCCGCAGGTACGTTTCCCAAACAACTATGAGCATGTCGGATAAAGAGAAGAGTATGTCGAGTGATCCCGCTGACGCCGGGCGCTTGGGGGTAGCTCGGCCCCCAGGTGAGAAATCTGATACGAGCGGCAAATGCGCTCCGCCTTGCCAGCGGCGTCGACCGGTATCCGGGCCGGTCGATGTGAAATTGGTTACCGGCCAATGCGATTGTGGCGCCTCTAGTCACCCCTGCGTCTGGTGCGAGGCCAGGCAGCAGGAGCTTGAGGCCCCAAGAGTGCGCACACGCGCTCAAACGAAGGCCAGCGGGAGCAACAGGGCTGACAGCCCTGTGGTCGTTCTCCGCCGAATGGCGACGCCCACGGTGTCGCCAAGAGACGGAAGCCCAGCAAGCGACGGGGCTGATGTCAGCCCCAGCTCGCAAGGGCTGGCGAGGGTCCGAGGGGAACCTAACCTCTCGGAGTCCTCGTCATCGGACATGGACACGGTTGTGTCCATGAACAACAGTGAGGCTGATAACGAGGGTGACGAGTTGGTCCCAATGTCAGGGGACCGACTCAAACGAAAGAGGGGCAAAGGCCCTTTGGTCCTTTCCCCGGAGTCCTCGGCTGAAGAGCGCCCCAACTCCCAGAAGCGTGGCCGCGGACGCCCTCCCACCACTGGAGAGTACGTCGGCCTCGCTGAGGCGAAGGCCGAAATGGCCCGGGCCCAGCAAGCGGAGCTGAAGCTGCTGGCGGAGCGGGAATTGCTCGCCTCGATGGCCGAGGCTAGAGCCACCCGCTCCCGTCTCTCGGAGATGGAGTCTGAGGATGACGCCGTTGAGTCGTCCTCGCTCATCTTCGAGAGGCTCATGACCAGAGTGGAGGCTATCCGCAAGGTGGCCGACGTCTCCACAAATCTTAAGGGGACATTTGTGAAGGCGCTCCGCGACAACGCTGAGGCGGTTGTTGCGGATGCTAAGAGTCTGGTGGCACTCTCGGCTACCGAGGAGACCGCTGCGCTGCGTCGTGAGCTGAAGGAAGCTCGGGCGCAGAACAAGCGGCTCCAGACTGGGCTCGAAGAGTTGCGCAAAGAGTTTGCGGCTTTTAGATCCGCCGCTCCCTCCGCTCCCTCCTCCGCCTCCGGGACTCCGGCTACGCTGGAGCACCTGAGGGCCATGGAGACAGCAATTATGGACAGGGTCCACGCGCGGCTGAGTGCGCGGCTCACAAACTTGGAGCCGCGCCTGAACCCAGCGCCGATGGTGTGTCCTCCATTGGCCACGCCAAGGGAGTACCCCCCACTGCCGGCCCCACGGAAGGACCCTCCTCGTCCTTCTATCGCACCGCTCAGTGCCACCACCAGCGGGCAAAAGGAGAAGGCGCCTACCGGAGGGACATCGGCGCCTCCGAAGAGGAAGGCCCAGAGAAGGAGGGCAACGCGAGGGCGAAACGCGCCCGAAAAATCGCAACCGCGTCCTCTCCCGCCTGCCCCCACCTCTATGGACAAACCATGGAGTCTGGTGGCTAGAGGTGGGAAGCACAAGGAGCGTCCTCCTGCTCCTCAAAAGAAGGGCCGGGCACAACAGCCTGCCCCCCGGAAGCCCAAAACCTTCAAAACCGCGGCCGTTGTCATCACCCTGCAGCCAGGGGCTGCCGATAAGGGGGTGACGTACAAACTGGTTATAGAGGAGGCCAAGAAGAGGGTGGACATTGCGGCGATGGGGATAGACTCCGTACGCTTCCGTCGCGCGGTGACGGGAGCCGTGATCATGGAGGTCTCCGGCGCCGACAACGGCGACAAGGCGGACGCGCTTGCCGCCAAACTTAGAGAAGTTCTGAGTGCGGAGTCGGTGCGTATCTCGCGGCCTTTCAAGGCTACCGAGATGCTTGTTTCCGGCCTCGACGACTCCGTCACCTCAGACGATGTCGCGGCAGCCATCGCTAGGCTTGGCGACTGTCACAGGGATGCAGTGAAAGTGGGGACAATCCGTAACTCATACTACGGCATGGGTTCGGTTTGGGCGAGCTGCCCTGTGACAGCCGCCAAGAAAGTTGCGGAAGGTAAACTGCTGGTCGGGTGGACGGCAGCACGGGTTAAGGTGCTGCAGCCCCGCGAGCTGCGCTGTTTCCGGTGCCTGAACACAGGGCACGTCAGGGGGCAGTGCACCGCGGCCGTCGACAGGAGCCAGCAGTGTTACAAATGCGGAGACACTGGTCATCGCGCATCCGAGTGCCGGGCGGACGCCCGTTGCCCTCTTTGCGCCGATGCCAACAAAAAGGCAAACCATCGCTTGGGGAGCAAACAATGTTCGGCCCCCAAGCCCAAAATGAACAGACGAAGGCCTGTGGGTCCTGCGGTTTCGACCCAAGACTCCACGACCTGCCCACCGGACGGGACTACTGAGACACTCATGGACATACAATCAATATGTCCATGAGATGTCTACAAACAAATGTTAACCACTGCGCCAGTGCCCAGGACCTGCTAGTCCAGACACTGGCGCAGTGGAGGATACAGGTGGCGATCGTCGCGGAGCCGTACCTGGTTGTCCCCCGGGATAACTGGGTCGGCGACCTCGACGATCTCGTCGCCATTATTTTGGCCACAGGAGAGGGGGCCCCCGCTGTCGATCGCTCGTTCAGAGGTCATGGGTTCGTCGCCGTCTTATGCGGCGACATCGTGTATGTGGGTGTCTATTTCTCGCCAAATCGTCCGCTCTCGGAGTTTGAGCGCTATTTGGCGGAAATGGACATCCTACTGGGGCGGTGCCGCCCGCATCAGGTGCTCCTTGCCGGAGACCTGAACGCGAAGTCGACAGTGTGGGGCTCAGCTCTTACTGATGCGAGGGGCGCAGCTGTGGAGGAGTGGCTCTCCAGCAACAACCTGTGGGTGCTGAACCGGGGCACGGCTAACACGTGCGTGCGGCAACAGGGCGGATCAGTCGTGGACGTATCGTTTGCGTCTCCCGCCCTGGCGCGCCGTGTTCGGGGCTGGGTAGTCGAGGAGGGGGTCGAGACACTCTCGGATCACCGATATATTCGGTTTTCCTTCTCCCCCCACTCGACGGACCCGAACAGCCCAAGTCGTGCTCCCTCTGAGATCGGGCCCAGATGGGCACTTAAAATGCTGGAGAGGGACTCCCTCATAGAGGCGTCCCTTGTAGAATCATGGAATGCGAAACCTGAGGTGACCGATGCGGATACAGAAGCGCGGTGGTTCCGTGGGGCTATGACGCACGTCTGCGACGTCGCCATGCCCCGCGTGGGCAAACCGCAGCCCCGTCGGCAGGTGTACTGGTGGTCGCCGGAGCTACAACAGCTCCGGACGACATGTGTCAAGGCACGACGCCGGTACACCCACGCTCGTCGACGCCACAGACCCGCATCGGTCGTGGCCGAACTGTTTGCCGCCTTCCAAGGGGCCAAGAAGGCGCTGAGGGCTGAGATCGGTGCAGCGAAGGAGCGCGCCTGGCAGGAGCTTGTGGACTCTCTCGAGCTGGACCCATGGGGCAGGCCTTACAAGCTTGTAATGAGCAAGCTTCGCCCCTGGGCCCCTCCGTTGTCATCCACGATGAACACGGAGACGCTCGAGAGAGTAGTGGAGAACCTTTTCCCTGCCAGGGCGGAGGGCGATGCTCCCTTGCCGACGCTGCCGATCCTGGAGGAGGATCCCCCCGAGGTGTCAGAGGGTGAATTGGACAGGGCGGTTCTTCGTCTCAGCGCGAAGAACACTGCGCCCGGTCCCGATGGCATCCCGGGGAAGGCTCTGGTCTTGGCCCTGAAGGAAGGCGGCCTCGGAGATCGATTCCGTGCGCTGCTCACAACCTGTGCGAAGGATGGCCACTTTCCCAAAGAATGGAAGCTGGGTAAGCTTGTACTCATCCGCAAGCCCGGGCGTCCGGTGGACTCACCGTCGGCGTATCGCCCCATAGTCCTGCTGAGTGAGGCGGGTAAGCTGTTTGAGCGAGTTATCGCTGCTCGCCTCACTCAGCATTTGGCGGAGACCGGACCGAACCTGGCCGACGTCCAGTTCGGCTTCCGGAGGGGCAGGTCCACCGTTGACGCGATTGCGCGGGTGAGGGCTTTTGCGGATGAGGAGATTGGGAAAGGCGGGGTCGTCCTGGCGGTGTCCCTCGACATCTCCAACGCGTTTAACACTCTGCCTCACAGAGTGATCATGGAGGCAATGGGGTACCACGGCTTCCCGGAGTACCTCCGACGACTTGTCGGGGATTATCTCTCGGGTCGCTCGGTCGTGTACCCCACGCGCGTTGGAGATCGTCAGCGGGAAGTGTCGTGCGGTGTCCCGCAGGGGTCGGTTCTCGGGCCGCTCCTGTGGAACATCGGCTACGACTGGGTGCTGCGGGGCGCTACCCTGCGCGGGGTCGACGTCACGTGCTACGCGGACGACACCTTGGTGACCGCCCGCGGTGGCACGTATCGTGACGCGGCCCTGTTGGCAACCGCTGGAGTCGCACAGGTTGTGATGCGCATACGGCGCTTGGGACTGACGGTGGCCCTTGAGAAGTCCGAAGCGATCTGCTTCCGTGGGCCTCGCAAGGCGCCACCGCCAGATGCCCACATAATTGTTGGTGGGGTTTCCATCGGCGTCGGGTCGACGCTGAAATATCTCGGCGTCGTACTCGATAGCCGATGGAACTTTCAGGAGCATTTCCGGAGCCTAGCTCCTAAACTCACCGGAGTGGCTTTCGCCTTAAGCAGGCTGATGCCCAACCTGGGCGGACCCAACGTCGGGTGCCGCCGTCTCTTCGCGGGCGTGGTGCGCTCGATGGCCCTGTACGGGGCGCCCATTTGGGCCGACTCCCTGTCGACCCAAAACCTGACCGTGCTGCGCCGTCTGCAGCGGGTCATGGCGTCCCGGGTCATCAGAGCGTATCGCACCACCTCGTGGAGAGCGGCGTGCGCGATCGCCGGCACGCTCCCCTGGGAGCTGGATGCTGCGGTTCTCGCAGCGGTCTATCGTAAGACCGCGGATGCGAGGGCCCGCGGCGCGAGTCCACTCCCGGAGGAGGTGCAGCGTTGGAGGAGGGAGCTCCAGGAGGAGGCACTCGAGCGCTGGCGCGATGATTTGATGCAGGCGGGGTACGGTTTCCGCACCACGTCTGCGATCGCGCCGGTGCTGAACGAGTGGGTGAGCAGGCGGACCGGCTCGCTCTCTTTCCGGCTTGTGCAGGTGCTTACGGGGCATGGTTGCTTCGGAAGGTACCTGTGCAACGTCGCGGGGAGGGAGCCGACCACCGTCTGCCACGAGTGCGGAGCTGCCGATGATACGGCGCAACACACCCTTGAGGAATGCCCAGGTTGGGATACTGAGAGAGCGGCTCTGACGGCAGTCGTGGGACAGGACTTGTCCTTACCCGCTGTCGTCAGAGCAATGGTTGAGACCCCTGACGGCTGGGAAGCCGTCAGGGCATTTTGCGAAGCGGCCCTGAGTGGTAAAGAGGCCAGGGAGCGGTCCCGCGAGGAGGACCCCCAGGCGGACCCACTCAGGCGCCGGAAAACTGGAAGACGGCGTCGCGCATACGCTGCGCGCGCCAACTAGTGACTACCGGGCGTCAGGTAGGACGACTGGCGCCCGGCTTACACTGATTTGACGGCGTGGCGACCTAGGCATGCTCCCTAGGTCGCCACCATGAAGGAGAATCCTTCAATGGATGCAGCGGTGTGCGGGCCTCCGCGGACATGGCCTGGCTGTTATACGGGACCCGCACATCACCGCTGATGGTGGAGCATGGGGGGGTTTTAGTGGGTATTACCGGCACCCCTTGCCGGTCGAGTCCCACACTCTCCCCCGCCGGCGCGTCCTACGTCGACGGGGGAGGTTAGTCCGTAAACGTGATTTCCCCTCCTCAACAAAAAAAAAAAAAAAAAAAGGTTAGGTTAGGTTAGGTTAGGTTAGGTTAGGTTAGGTTAGGTTAGGTTAGGTTAGGTTAGGTTAGGTTAGGTTAGGTTAGGTTAGGTTAGGTTAGGTTAGGTTAGGTTAGGTTAGGTTAGGTTAGGTTAGGTTAGGTTAGGTTAGGTTAGGTTAGGTTAGGTTAGGTTAGGTTAGGTTAGGTTAGGTTAGGTTAGGTTAGGTTAGGTTAGGTTAGGTTAGGTTAGGTTAGGTTAGGTTAGGTTAGGTTAGGTTAGGTTAGGTTAGGTTAGGTTGAGGTTGAAGTTTACTCGGAAGTTACTGCGCTAGCATTGCTTCCGGGTACTTTAGACGTCGCTCTATCCGATTTTGTGGTTGGATTGACGGACTGACGCGATTGAAGCCTTTTTTAAGGCTTCTTTAGTTTCAGTCCGTAAATTTCATTTGCTCGTATCTTCGTCATCTGTCGTTAGATTTTGCCGCGGATTACTTTGATTTGTAGCCTTTCTGAAGGCTCGTCGGGTGGCCCGCGGCAAATTTTGTGAATTTGTTGTTTTTCGGTTGTTTTGTTGGTTTGTTTATTTTCGTTGTTTTGTTCTGTTATTTTTACCAAAATTAGCAAAATTCGATTTGGCTGAAATTCAGCCTACAGCTGTATTTTTTCGCGCTTTTTCGGACAGTGCCGGAAAATCGGAAATTTCCGAATTTCCGGAAATTTTGGATTGCCCGGCACTGCCCCAGTTTTTGTTGTTTAGCGGTGTGCGGCGGCTCGTTTGAAGCCTTTTTCAAGGCTTCATCGGACTGCCCACATCAGTTTTTGTTGTTGTAGTTGTCTAAGTTGTTATTGTTGTTTGTTGTTCTGAAATTTTGTTTTTGGTTAGGTTTAATTGTTAATATCTTTTGTTCCTGTGTGCCGACTCGTTTGGGAGGCGGTTCGAAAGAAGCGCCTTCCAAGCCTCCTCCGGACGGTACGCTGGGTCCGGAATTTTTCGGTTTTCCCGAGAACTTCCGTTGCCCGGCGTTTCCGGAATTCCGGACGGTTTCGGATTTTGGGTTGCCTGAGGGACGTCTCTTTGTAGGCGCTTTCGGCCAACCCAAACTCGGATTTGGTGTCTTGTGTGCTTCACTAGTTATTGTCGTTTTAGTTCTTTTACGTTTAGGATTATTCTAAATTTTTGTCGTTTTTGTTCAATTTTTGTTGGTTTTTCGCTGGCCTGCTCCCACCTCTTATAGGGGTGGACTCGCCAACCCTCTTGGAGGTCGGCAGGGCCATTATTGGTCATGTCGAGCTCCAAGTCAAGCCGGCCTTCGAGCAACACGCGCTCGAAGACATCTAGGGCCGCTCCTGAAACGGATGCCGCATTCGAGGCGAGGCTTGCCCGCTTCGAAGCCATTGCTGCCAGAGGGCAGATATTCTCCGCTGAGACCACTGCCGGGTCCGAGGAGGAGTGTCGCCCGATTAAGAAGTCTTCTCCCCCGAAAACATCAAGGGCGGAAATACTCGCAAGCGAGTTCGGGAAGCTGCGGGACGAAAACAGGCGTCTCCGCGAGAAGGTGGAGATCCTTCAAACGCAGATTGTGGAACTCAGGCGTTCCTCTTCTGAGGAACCTCGCCCTGAGCCTCTGGTGCCCGTGACAGCGGCTGAGCGTCAGCTGCTGTCTCGGGCTGAATTCTTGGAGACAATTGGGTCTCTCCAAAATGAGCTGCTCGACCATGTGAGCTTCTTGGTCAAGGAGAGCCTGGAGGATCTGGTGGCAGAGGGCAGACTGATGCCGGATCGGCCAGTGAGTTCTCCATTGGAAGATCGTCGGAGGGAGAAGCGAGTCGAGGCAGCGCCGTCCTCGGTGGCGACGCTCTCCGCTCCCTCCAACTTGCCCAAGAAGGCAAGGGCCGCGAAAGCGGCCAAACCTCCGGTCTCGGAGGGTAAGTCGAAGGATGGGCCGCAGCCCGAGCTGCCCACCCAGCCAGGAGGAACTGCCCCCATGTGGTCAGAAGTCGTTAGACGCAAGAAGCGCGGCCCTGCCCCAGTCCCTCCAACTAAGGCGGCGGCTAAGTTGAAAGCCCCAAGGCTCCCCAAAGAGCCTAACAAGATGGTGGTAGTGGTGGCCCTCAAACCGGAGGCGGTTGAGGGGGGCGCCACCTATAACATGGCGATTGAGAAGACGAAGTCGATGGTCTCATTGGACGCCCTCGGGATTGGCCCCGTCCAGTTCCGCACGGGCTTCACTGGCGCCCGAATGTTGCGGTTGCCGAAAGAGACGACACCCGCCCAGGCGGACTTACTGGCGGCACAGATCAAATTGGCGCTAGGAGACGCGGCGAAAGTGTCGCGCCCCGTCAAATCGGTCGACATCCGGATCTCCGGTTTGGAGGATTCGGTGTCGGCCGAAGAACTGAGGGAAGCCCTGGTGTCGGCCACCGGCTGCCCACCTGAACAACTCAGGATGGGCAGGGTGCACCCCGGCCCCGGGGGCATGGGGTCGGCTTTCGCCTCACTTCCGATTGAGGCCGCCAGGAAACTGGTTACCGGTGGTAGGCTGACGGTTGGCTGGAGTGCAGCCTCCGTCCAATTGTTGGAGCAGCGCCCTATGCGTTGCTTCCGGTGTATGGGGCTTGGCCACCCGAGGGTCAGGTGCCCGTCAAGTAAGGACCGCAGCGGACTCTGTTTCCGCTGCGGAAAGGAAGGGCACTCCGCCTTCGAATGTGAGGCGGAGTACAGATGCGGTGTCTGTGCCGACGCTGGCCTTCCGGCCAACCATCGCATGGGGGGCAATAAATGCTCCCCCCCCGTTGTTAAGGGCCGCCTCGCAGCGGCGCCTCCGGCAGCCCGATTTGGGGCTACACGCGCTCCAAGGGGGGATCCAATGGACACCGTTGGTGCCCATTGAGTCCTCCTGAAACTAAAGCTGACGGTTGGGCAGGAGAAGGCGGGCGTTCTGCCCGTCTTCAAATGTCCTCGGGGGCCTGCGCACACAGCCGCTAACTGTGTGTGCCTGCACGGGTCCCCTCCGTCTAGGGGCTTGCTCGGGTATCTTCGGGCAAGCCCCCCTGTTGGCGTCAACCCAGCCAGAAACGGCTGGGCAGCCCGTGAGGGGTGGGTCGGAGCAGTTGGTTCGCCAGAGCCCGTCCACCCCCCGCATAATGGGCAAGGAGATACCGGGGAGTTTTAGTGGGTAGGGGCAGTTCCGTCTGCACGTGCGCAACGCGGAGTACGCTGTCGACCCCCACATACCCCTGTCGCCTAGCAAGCGGCAGGGGATCAATAAAAGGATTTCTCCTCGAAAAAAAAAAAAAAAAAAAAAAAAGGTTAGGTTAGGTTAGGTTAGGTTAGGTTAGGTTAGGTTAGGTTAGGTTAGGTTAGGTTAGGTTAGGTTAGGTTAGGTTAGGTTAGGTTAGGTTAGGTTCCCCCCCTAGGTCCCCCCCTAGGTGGGCCACGACCTTGACGTGGTGGGGGGGCTTAACCCTCGCCAGTTCTTGGCGAGGGGACCAAGAAGGCCCACACCGGTGTGCTCCGAGCGGGTTCCGTTTAGCGGAGCTCGTGGCGGAGCACACAGTTGAGGTTCCCCTGGCAGCTTGCTGCCAGGGTTTTTTACGGGGTTCAGGGGAACAGGGAGGCCCTTAGGGTGGCCCCTGGTCCCCTGCTCTTGTTGGTGGTAGGGCGGAACTTGTTCCGCCCTCATTGGCGTTCTCCTGGCGACAGGGACGGGATTGGTATCTCTCCCTCTGCCTTCTCGCCTCTGTCGCCAGGGGTTTTTTTTGTTGTTTTTTCTTTTTAGTTGGAGTTCAGGGGAACAGGGAGGCCATGGAGGGTGGCCCCTGGTCCCCTGCTCTAGTTGGCGGTCGGGCGGGACTTGTCCCGCCCTCTTTTTTGACGGTGGGGGAGCCAATGGACATTGCGGTGTCCATTGAGTCCCCCATTAACATCTCGTAGACGGCCGGGCAGGAGAGGGCGGGCACCAGCCCGTCTTCAAATGTCCTAGGGGACCTGCGCACACAGTTGCTAGCTGTGTGTGCCTGCACGGGTCCCCTACGTCTGGGGATTGCTCGGGTGTCTCCGGGCAATCCCCCCAGTTGGCGTTACCCTAGCCAGCAATGGCTAGGTTGCCCGAGGGGGGTGGGTCGGAGCAGTTGGTTCGCCAGAGCCCGTCCACCCCTCACTCACGGGCGAGGAGACACCGGGGAGTTTTAGTGGGTAGGGGCAGTTCCGTCTGCTACGTGAGCAACGCGGAGTATACTGTCGACCCCCACATACCCCTGTCGCCTAGCAAGCGGCAGGGGATCAATAAAAGGATTTCTCCTCGACAAAAAAAAAAAAAAAAAAAAAAAAGGTTCCCCCCCTAGGTGGGCCACGACCTTGACGTGGTGGGGGGGCTTACCCTCGCCAGCTCTCCACCTGGCGAGGGGACCAAGAAGGCCCACACTGGTAGGTGTGCTCCGAGCGGGCTCCGATCGCAGCGGAGCTCGTGGCGGAGCAACGTTGAGGAGGTGTTGCCGCCCCTGGGTCAGGGAGGGGTCTTTGGGCTACGGTTCCCGGTGACCGCATGGTAAACAGGGAACGTGCGGTCCCCGGGTGAATCCGGACCCCAAAGACTGCCTCACACGGGGTCGAGGAGCCGGTGTACGTCGCTGCGGCGGCGGCGGCGTCATCCGGCTGTTCCGGGCGCCGGAGCAGGGCATCTGGCGTCCGGGACTTGAGGAGGTGCAGCCTGGCTGCTGAGAGGTGTGGTGGCCCATTGATGTTCCTATGGGTCGCCACAGGGAGGTGAGTCCGCAAGGACACGGCGGCGATTATGGGGCCCGGAGATAAGGCCTCGCTGTTTTTCCGGGTCTCATATGAGCCGCCGATGGTGGAACATGGGGGGGTTTTAGTGCGGTAGTGCCCGGCGATTGAGCATGTCGCCGGGCGAGTCCCACATACCCCCTTCGTCGACTGCCCTAGTCGGCGAAGGGAAATCCGTAAAGAGTGATTTCCCCCCCTCAACAAAAAAAAAAAAAAAAGGTTAGGTTAGGTTAGGTTAGGTTAGGTTAGGTTAGGTTAGGTTAGGTTAGGTTAGGTTAGGTTAGGTTCCCCCCCTAGGTGGGCCACGACCTTGACGTGGTGGGGGGGCTCAACCCTCGCCAGTTCTTGGCGAGGGGCCAAGAAGGCCCACACCGTGCGCTCCGAGCGGGTTTGAGATACCAAGCCCGTAGCGGAGCGCACATCGGAGGTTCCCCTGGCAGCTTGCTGCCAGGGTTTTTTGTTGAGGGTGGGCGGAACTTGTTCCGCCCCCATCGGCGTTCTCCTGGCGACAGGGGCGGGATTGGTATCTCTCCCTCTGCCTTCTCGTCTCTGTCGCCAGGGGCTTTTTTTGTTGTTTTTTTTTCAGTTGGAGTTCAGGGGAACAGGGAGGCCATGGAGGGTGGCCCCTGGTCCCCTGCTCTAGTTGGCGGTCGGGCGGGACTTGTCCCGCCCTCTTTTTTTGACGGTGGGGGAGCCAATGGACATTGCGGTGTCCATTGAGTCCCCCATTAACATCTCGTAGACGGCCGGGCAGGAGAGGGCGGGCACCAGCCCGTCTTCAAATGTCCTAGGGGACCTGCGCACACAGTTGCTAGCTGTGTGTGCCTGCACGGGTCCCCTACGTCTGGGGATTGCTCGGGTGTCTCCGGGCAATCCCCCCAGTTGGCGTTACCCTAGCCAGCAATGGCTAGGTTGCCCGAGGGGGGTGGGTCGGAGCAGTTGGTTCGCCAGAGCCCGTCCACCCCTCACTCACGGGCGAGGAGACACCGGGGAGTTTTAGTGGGTAGGGGCAGTTCCGCCTGCTACGTGAGCAACGCGGAGTATACTGTCGACCCCCACATACCCCTGTCGCCTAGCAAGCGGCAGGGGATCAATAAAAGGATTTCTCCTCGACAAAAAAAAAAAAAAAAAAGGTTAGGTTAGGTTAGGTTCCCCCCCTAGGTGGGCCACGACCTTGACGTGGTGGGGGGGCTTACCCTCGCTTGTTCTTCGCCTGGCGAGGGGACCAAGAAGGCCCACACGGAGGAGAGTGCAAACCTCGGCGGCTGGGGCGGGACAAGTATCCCTCCCCTCTGCTTTCTCGCCAGCTGTCGTCGGGGGGGTGAGTCAGGAATCCTGAGAAACCCGGGGGGTGGACCCAGGTTCCTGCTCACCTGCCGGAGGTGTTACCGATGTCTGGGTCAGAGAAGGGGTCTGTGGGCTACGGTTCCGGTGACCGCACGGTGTCGTACCGTGCGGCTCCCGGGTAAATCCGGCCCCCAAAGACTGCCTCACACAGCATCGAAGAGCCGGTATACGTCGCTGCGGCGGCGTCGTCCGGCTGTTCCGGGCGCCAGAGCGGGGCATCTGACGTCCGGGACTTGAGGAGGTGCAGCCTAGCTGCTGAGAGGTGTGGTGGCCCATTGATGTTCCTGTGGGTCGCCACAGGGAGGTGAGTCCGCAAGGACACGGCGGCGATTATGGGGCCCGGAGATAAGGCCACGCTGTTTTTCCGGGTCTCATATAAGCCGCCGATGGTGGAACATGGGGGGGTTTTAGTGCGGTAGTGCCCGGCGATTGAGCATGTCGCCGGGCGAGTCCCACATACCCCTTCGTCGACTGCCCTAGTCGGCGAAGGGCAATCCGTAAAGAGTGATTTCCCCCCCTCAACAAAAAAAAAAAAAAAAGGTTAGGTTAGGTTAGGTTAGGTTAGGTTAGGTTAGGTTAGGTTAGGTTAGGTTAGGTTAGGTTAGGTTAGGTTAGGTTTCCCCCCCTAGGTGGGCCACGACCTTGACGTGGTGGGGGGGCTTAACCCTCGCCAGTTCTTGGCGAGGGGACCAAGAAGGCCCACACCGTGCGCTCCGAGCGGGTTTGAGACACCAAGCCCGTAGCGGAGCGCACATCGGAGGTTCCCCTGGCAGCTTGCTGCCAGGGTTTTTGTTGAGGGTGGGCGGAACTTGTTCCGTCCTCTTCGGCGCTCTCCTGGCGACAGGGGCGGGATTGGTATCTCTCCCTCTGCCTTCTCGCCTCTGTCGCCAGGGGTCTTTTTTGTTGTTTTTATTTTTAGTTGGAGTTCAGGGGAACAGGGAGGCCATGGAGGGTGGCCCCTGGTCCCCTGCTCTAGTTGGCGGTCGGGCGGGACTTGTCCCGCCCTCTTTTTTGACGGTGGGGGAGCCAATGGACATTGCGGTGTCCATTGAGTCCCCCATTAACATCTCGTAGACGGCCGGGCAGGAGAGGGCGGGCACCAGCCCGTCTTCAAATGTCCTAGGGGACCTGCGCACACAGTTGCTAGCTGTGTGTGCCTGCACGGGTCCCCTACGTCTGGGGATTGCTCGGGTGTCTCCGGGCAATCCCCCCAGTTGGCGTTACCCTAGCCAGAAATGGCTAGGTTGCCCGAGGGGGGTGGGTCGGAGCAGTTGGTTCGCCAGAGCCCGTCCACCCCTCACTCACGGGCGAGGAGACACCGGGGAGTTTTAGTGGGTAGGGGCAGTTCCGCCTGCTACGTGAGCAACGCGGAGTATACTGTCGACCCCCACATACCCCTGTCGCCTAGCAAGCGGCAGGGGATCAATAAAAGGATTTCTCCTCGACAAAAAAAAAAAAAAAAAAAGGTTAGGTTAGGTTAGGTTAGGTTAGGTTAGGTTAGGTTAGGTTAGGTTAGGTTAGGTTAGGTTAGGTTAGGTTAGGTTAGGTTAGGTTAGGTTAGGTTTCCCCCCCTAGGTGGGCCACGACCTTGACGTGGTGGGGGGGCTCAACCCTCGCCAGTTCTTGGCGAGGGGCCAAGAAGGCCCACACCGTGCGCTCCGAGCGGGTTTGAGATACCAAGCCCGTAGCGGAGCGCACATCGGAGGTTCCCCTGGCAGCTTGCTGCCAGGGTTTTTTGTTGAGGGTGGGCGGAACTTGTTCCGCCCCCATCGGCGTTCTCCTGGCGACAGGGGCGGGATTGGTATCTCTCCCTCTGCCTTCTCGTCTCTGTCGCCAGGGGCTTTTTTTTGTTGTTTTCATTTTCAGTTGGAGTTCAGGGGAACAGGGAGGCCATGGAGGGTGGCCCCTGGTCCCCTGCTCTAGTTGGCGGTCGGGCGGGACTTGTCCCGCCCTCTTTTTTGACGGTGGGGGAGCCAATGGACATTGCGGTGTCCATTGAGTCCCCCATTAACATCTCGTAGACGGCCGGGCAGGAGAGGGCGGGCACCAGCCCGTCTTCAAATGTCCTAGGGGACCTGCGCACACAGTTGCTAGCTGTGTGTGCCTGCACGGGTCCCCTACGTCTGGGGATTGCTCGGGTGTCTCCGGGCAATCCCCCCAGTTGGCGTTACCCTAGCCAGCAATGGCTAGGTTGCCCGAGGGGGGTGGGTCGGAGCAGTTGGTTCGCCAGAGCCCGTCCACCCCTCACTCACGGGCGAGGAGACACCGGGGAGTTTTAGTGGGTAGGGGCAGTTCCGTCTGCTACGTGAGCAACGCGGAGTATACTGTCGACCCCCACATACCCCTGTCGCCTAGCAAGCGGCAGGGGATCAATAAAAGGATTTCTCCTCGACAAAAAAAAAAAAAACAAAAAAAAAAAAAAAAAAAAGGTTAGGTTAGGTTAGGTTAGGTTAGGTTAGGTTAGGTTAGGTTAGGTTAGGTTAGGTTAGGTTAGGTTAGGTTAGGTTAGGTTAGGTTAGGTTAGGTTAGGTTAGGTTAGGTTGAGGTTAGGTTGAGGTTGGAGATTTCCCTAAAGTTACTGCGTTAGCACTGCTTTGGGGTAGTTTCGACGTCGCTTGTTCTGATTTTGTGGGTTGATTGACGGATTGAGGTGATTGAAGGCCTTTTTTGGTCCTCTTTTGCTTCAATCCGAAAATCTTCTTTCTGTCGTATCTTGGTCATCTCTTGACGGATTTTGCCGCGGTTTGCTTTGATTTGTAGCCTTTCTCAAGGCTCGTCGGGTGGCCCGCGGCAAATTTTGTTATTTGTTGTTATTTTGTTATTCTGGTGATTTTAAGTTTTTTGTTGTTTTTGTTCTGCTTTTTTGGCCAAAATTAGCAAAATTAGATTTGGCTGATTTTCGGTTTAGGCTCGTATTTTTTTTGCGCTTTTTCGGACAGTGCCGGAAAATCGGAAATTTCCGGAATTCCGGAAATTTTGGATCGCCCGGCACTGCTCCAGTTCTTGTTGTTTAGCGGTGTGTGGTGGCTCGTTTGAAGCCTTTTTCAAGGCTTCATCGGACTGCCCACATTAGCTTTTGTTACCGTTGTAATTAAATTTTTTATTGCAGTTTATTGTTTTTTGTTTTGGGTTTTGTTTAGGTTTATTTGTTTATATCTTCCGTCCCCGTTGGCCGATTTGTTTGGAAGGCGGTTCGGAAGAAGCGCCTTCCAAGCCTCCTCCGGAGGGCACGCCGGGTTCGGAAATTTTCGGATTTCCCGGAAATTTCTTTCGCCCGGCGTTTCCGGATTTCCGGACATTTTTGGATTTTGGGTGGCTTGAGGGACGTCTTTTCGAAGGCGCTCTCAGCCGACCCAAACCAGGGTTTGGTGGCTTAAGTTTTCTTTTAGATATTGCTGTTTTTAGTTTCTTGGTGTTAGGATTACCCTAAATCTCCGTTGTTTTTATTTTTATTTTTGTTGTTTTTTCGTTGACCTGCTCCCCCCTGTTATAGGGGTGGACTTGCCAACTCACCTGGAGGTCGACAGGGCCATAACTGGCCATGTCGAGCTCCTTGTCTAGTCGGTCTTCGGGCAAAAAGGGTCCAAGGAGGACCAAAGCTGAAGAAGAAACCGACCACGTCGTTTATGAGGATTTTATCCGGGCGATATCTGCCGATGCCAATGCCCGGGTTGAAGGTGCGAACGCCGAGCACGCGGCTGCTACTGCCCGGAGATCTCCGGGCAAGAAGGGTTCAAGCAAGAGCTCAGATGTAGAAATAGTTTACGATAACTTTGAGGACTATATGCAGGCGGTAACCGAAAGATTCAGGGGTGAATTCATCACCCTAAGGAAGGAGAATAAGAGCCTCCGCCTTACGGTGGAGGCCTTACAAGCGAAAGTAGGGGAACTTGAGCGATCCGCCTCGGAGGCGCCTCGCCCCGAACTCCCGACTGGTGTGCAGCCTCCTGGGGAGGCGCCCAAGACAGCGGCCGCCGGCCAGGTTCTGTCAAGGGCGGAGTTCCTGGAGACATTCGGGTCGCTGCAAAATGAGCTGCTTGACTACGTGACCTTCACGGTCAAGGAGAGTTTGGAGGATCTAATGGCAAAGGGCAGACTGCCACTGGTTCAGCCAGTTGGCATCCCATCGGATGATCGTCAGAGGGTGAAGGGTCCCGAGCCAGCGCCGTCCTCGGTGACGACGCTCTCTGCCCCCTCCAACCTGCCCAAGAAGGCAAGGGCCGTGAAGGCGGCCAAACCCCCGGTCTTGGAAGGCAAGTCGCAGGATGGGTCTCAGGCCGTGCTGCCCACCCAGCCGGAAGGAGCCTGGTCGGAAGTCGTTAGGCGGAAGAAACGCGCTCCAGCTTCTGCCCCAACTCAGGCGGCGGCTAAGTCGAAAGCCCCGAGGCTCCCAAAAGAGCCTAAAAAGATGGTCGTGGTGGTGGCCCTCACACCGGAGGCGGTTGAGAAGGGCGCCACCTACAATGAGGCGATTAAGAAAACGAAGACGATGGTCTCGTTGGATGCCCTCGGGATTGGCCCCGTCGAATTTCGAACGGGCTTCACTGGCGCGAGAATGTTAAGGCTCCCGAAGGAGACTACGCCTGCCCAGGCGGATTTATTGGCGGCGCAAATTAGCATGGCGCTAGGAGACGAGGCGAAAGTGACGCGCCCCGTCAAATCGGCCGACATCCGGGTCTCCGGTTTGGAGGACTCGGTGTCGGCTGACGAATTGAGGGAAGCACTGGTGTCGGCCACCGGCTGTCCCCCTGATCTTCTCAGGTTGGGCAGGGTGCACCCCGGCGCCAGGGGCATGGGGTCGGCTTTCGCCTCGCTTCCGGTGGAGGCCGCCAGGACACTGGTAACATGCGGTAAACTGACGGTTGGATGGAGCGAGGCCTCCGTCCAACTATTGGAGCAGCGCCCTATGCGTTGCTTCCGATGCATGGGGCTCGGCCACCCGGCGATCAGGTGTCCGTCACGTAAGGACCGCAGCGGGCACTGCTTCCGCTGTGGAAAGGAAGGGCACTCCGCCTTCGATTGCGAGGCGGAGTACAGATGCGGTGTCTGTGCTGACGCTGGCCTTCCGGCCAACCATCGCATGGGGGGCAATAAATGCTCCCCCCCTGTCGTTAAGGGCCGCCTCGCAGCGGTGCCTCTGACAGCCCGAATTGGGGCCACACAGGCTGCAAGGGAGGAGCCAATGGACACCTTTGGTGCCCATTGAGTCCTCCTGACACCAAAGCTGACGGTTGGGCAGGAGAAGGCGGGCGCTAGCCCGTCTTCAAATGTCCTCGGGGACCTGCGCACACAGCCGCTAACTGTGTGTGCCTGCACGGGTCTCCTCCGTCTGGGGATTGCTCCGGTATCTCCGGGCAATTCCCTGTTGGCGCCAGCCTAGCCAGAAATGGCTGGGCAGCCCGTGAGGGGTGGGTCGGAGCAGTTGGTTCGCCAGAGCCCGTCCACCCCCCGCATAATGGGCAAGGAGATACCGGGGAGTTTTAGTGGGTAGGGGCAGTTCCGCCTGCTACGTGAGCAACGCGGAGTATACTGTCGACCCCCACATACCCCTGTCGCCTAGCAAGCGGCAGGGGATCAATAAAAGGATTTCTCCTCGACAAAAAAAAAAAAAAAAAAAGGTTAGGTTAGGTTGAGGTTGAGGATTTCCTAAACGCTACTGAGCTATTCGTACTTTTAGGCACTCTCGAAGCCCCTCTTTCTGTTCCTTGCAGTTGATTGACGGATTGAAGTGATTGAAGGCCTTTTTTGGTCTTCTTTTATTTCAATCCCGAAATTTCTTTTCGTTGTCTCGTTGTTATTCGTTGACGGATTTTGCCGCGGTTTGCGTTGATTTGTAGCCCTTTCCAGGGCTCGTCGGGTGGCCCGCGGCAACATTTGTTAATTGTTGTTATTCTTGTTGTTTTGTTGATTTGTCTGTTTTCTCTGTTTTTGTTTAGTAAAATTTGCTGAAATTGTTAAAATTTGATTTTGTTGATACTTGGCCTAGGGAGGTTATTTTCGGAGCTCTTTCGGACGGTGCCGGAAAATCGGAAATTTCCGGATTCCCGGAAATTTTTGATCGGCCGGCACTGCGCCGCTAGGTGCTCCACGGCGGTGTGGCGCGGCTCATTCGAAGCCTCTTTTGAGGCTCCGTCGGACTGTCCACATCAGCTGTCAAATTTGTTGTGGTTAAATTTTTTATTTTCGTTTTTGTATTTTCGGTTTTGTTGTTTTTGAGGTTATTTTACTAATAACTTCTGATCCTGTGGTCGGAATTGTTTGGGAGGCGGTTCGAAAGAAGCGCCTTCCAGGCTTCCCTCTGAGGGTAGGCCGGGCCGGAAAATTTTCGGTTTTTCCGAATTTTTCTTCTGCCCGTAAGTTCCGGAATTCCGGAAGTTTTCGGTTTTTGGGCGGCTCGAAGGAAGCCTTTTTGAAGGCGCTTTCAGTCGGCCCCAACCCCCTGTTGATAGCGTGTGTAGTTATTAAGTTGTTGTTGTTTGATTGGTTTAGGTTAAGTTTGTTTGTCAATTTTTGGTTGTTTAGTTAAGTTTCTTGTTGTTTTGGCCCCCCTTTCATAGGGTTGGCCTCACCAACAGAGTCGGAGGTCGACAGGGCCATTAATTGGCCAATGTCGGCTTCCAAGAGGGACAGTCCGCCTAAGGGCAAAACGCGTTCGCAGACGCGAAAGCGAAATTTGATGGCTGAAGAGACGTCCAGGGCGTCTTCTCCAGTTTCGGTGCGGTCAATGGAGGAGTCTGGGCCCGAGGAGGAACCATTTCCTCCGAAGGTGTCCAAGACCACCAAGAAAAAATATGGCCACGACGTCGGCCTATCGCAGGCCCGCCGTGAGCTGAGGGACTGGGTGTCCTCCGACTCTAACTCGGAGGACGAGGGCGACTACCGGTCGGTGAAATCTGCCTCCCCTACGGGTTCGACAGAGGCGATGGTGAAGAGCGTGGAGGCGAGAGCCTCTACAATACTAGAGGTCATTAAAAAATCCACGAATATGAAAGGCACGTGCCAAAAACAGGTTAAGGATGCGACCAGGGCTATCGTGGAACTGGTCAAGGCTGAGGCAAAGAAACCCGTATCCCCCAAACGGAAGACAGAATCCGCGGAGATTCGTCGGCTTCAAGCCGACAATGAGGCTTTGAGGAACAAGCTGGAGGCAGCATCTCCATCGAGGGCGAGAGCGCAGCTCGTTTCAGACGAGCTGCGTCGGCTGAGGGCCGAAAACAGGGGACTGATAGAAAGGTGTCAGACCCAGTTGCAAATGGTGGTGTCCCTCAAGGAGGCTCTGGACTCCCGTCCTGAGCCCTCGGCTGCTGCGCAGCCTTCCACTGAGGCGCCCACGACAGCGGCGGCCAGCCAACCCCTGTCACGGGCAGAATTTCTTGAGGCACTCGGGGCCCTCCAGGACGAGCTCGTATGCCACGTGAGTGGCATTGTGAGTGACCGCCTGGAGGACCTGGAGGCGAGCGGGAGACTCCTCCCGACCCAACCGCGCCAACCGCCCACAGTGGCGGAAATGAGGACTGCAATGGCTGCAGCTTCCCAGCCCACCCCAACGACGCTTGCGCCCCCCGCCAACTTGCCGCAGAAGGCAAGGCCTAAAACGAAGAAAGGTGCGAAACCCACTGCTGCCGACAAGGCCCTTGAGTCACAGGCTCAGAGCCAACCAGGAGGCACCGCCGAGAGCTGGACGGAAGTGGTGGGGCGAAAGAAGCGCGCCCCTCCCTCCGCCCCTTCAGCTCCAAAGGCGGCGAAGACGCCCGCCCCTAGGCTTCCTAGGGTGCCTACCAGATCAGTTGTAGTATTGTCCCTCAAGCCAGAGGCTCTGGCGAAGGGGGACACATATCTTGCCGCAATCAAACGGACGAAGGCGAAGGTCTCCCTAGAGGCCCTCGGAATTGGCCCGCTCCAGTTCCGGGAGGGCATCACGGGCTCACGGGTGTTCGTGCTCCCTAGGGAGGCGACACCCGCCCAAGCGGATAAACTGGCGGAGCAGATGAGCTCGGCGCTAGGAGACGCGGCGAGGGTGACTCGTCCCGTCAAATCGGCCGACATCCGGGTCGTCGGTCTTGACGACTCGGTGTCGGCCGAGGAGTTGAAAGCTGCGCTGGCGTTGAGCACCGGCTGCCCCTCTGAGCAGTTCAGGGTGGGGAAGGTGCACCCAGGCGCCAGAGGTGTGGGCTCCGCCTTCGCGTCTGTCCCGGTTGCGGCCGCCCGGAAGTTGGCCATTGATGGCCGGCTAGCGGTTGGATGGAGCTCGGCCTCCGTCCAGCTGCTGGAGCAGCGCCCCATGCGCTGTTTCAAATGTATGGGACTCGGCCATCCGAGGGTCAACTGTCCGTCGCGGAAGGATCGCGCCGGGCAATGTTTCCGTTGCGGAGAAGACGGGCACTCCGCCTTTGAATGCGAGGCGGCCTACCATTGCGGGGCCTGCGCGGACGCAGGCCTCCCGGCCGACCACCGTATGGGGGGTGTCAAATGCTCCCCCCCAGTTGTTAAGGGCCGCCTCGCGGCATCACCGAAAGCTCCAGCAGGGGCTACTGCTGCTGGAAGGGAGGAGCCAATGGACACCATAGGTGTTCATTGAGTCCTCTCAAACACACGCAGATGGCAGGGCAGGAGAGGGCGGGCTTAAGCCTGTCTTCAAATGCCCTAGGGGACCTGCGCACGCAGCTGGCGAGCTGCGTGTGCCTGCACGGGTCCCCCCCATCTGGGGATTGTTCGGATGTCTCCGGGCAATCCCCCGTTGGCGTCAAACCTGGCCAGCGATGGCCAGACCGCCCGTGAGGGGTGGGTCGGAGCAGTTGGTTCGCCAGAGCCCGTCCACCCCTTGCAACAATGGGCACCGCTAAGGAGGCATCGGGGAGTTTTAGTGGGTAGGGGCAGTTCCGCCTGCACGTGCGCACCGCGGAGTACGCTGTCGACCCCCACATACCCCTATCGCCGGCGGGCGGTAGGGGATCAATAAAAGGATTTCTCCTCGTCAAAAAAAAAAAAAAAAAGGTTAGGTTAGGTTAGGTTAGGTTTTTTTTTTTTTTTTTTTTTTTTTTTTTTTTTTTATTTTACAATCGCATCCCTCCGACACAGGGTCGTAGCCTATGCTCTCTGTGTATCCTTCCATTCCAGTTCTCTCAATTATCCTGCTCGCACATTCTTTCTACATACTTTATCTTTCTTCCTTTCATCATCTTTCATTCCATACGGGTAGAGTCCCGTTCGTGTTCCTATTCTGCTAAACTATCCTTATTTTTACTGTATTATCATTATTTCCTTCCTTATTTCCTTTATCCTTAGTCCTCTTTATCCTTGCTACTTATCCTTTCCTTCTTTTAGTAGCACGTATTGGGGTTTCAAATAAGTATACACTGTAATTTATTTGGTAAACAATAAACAATAACTTACATAGCTAAGAAAAAATTTTTTTAAAAACAGTTTCAGTCATTACATTATTAAATTCTATACCATTAAAATTATTTACATAGAGTGAGCTGTACAGGGGCTCCTATAATAGATTAAAATACTAAAAATACTACCATAGACTAAAATATATTACGGATAAAAGTCCAATTATACCATTAAAGTTTATGATGTTTACCCTTAAGTTCCTTATATTTTTACGTTTTATTCCTATCTAACACCCTTCCGGCTACTTTCTTACAATATTTAATGAATTTATCATTTTGGCTACTGGCGATTAACGCGCTAAGATTGGCTGGGCACACTTTCATATCCGTCTCGTACTCCAGTTCCATTCTTTCCTTGGCGAAGACCGGGCACTCCAGCAGAACATGCGGGACATCCTCAACCGCATCGGAACAAATGCACGATGGGTTCTCCTTGCACTTGAACCGATGCAAGTACTCGGAGAACCCACCGTGCCCCGTTAAGACCTGGGTCATCACACCCTCAAGGGTCATCTTCCTCAGGGTTTTATAAGCTTCTATGGCTCTAGGGAAGAACAGCTTGGTAACTCCAGCCGTCGCACCGTCCCTGTATCTTTGGTCCCATTCGTCAAGCGAGCGCATTCGTATGCACCGCTTGACGAACGAGACCGGACACAGGTCGTACGCCGGCTTTCGTTTAACCTTCAGTGCGGCCTCCCTCGCGAGGTAGTCCGCCCTCTCGTTCCCCTCTAGACCAGCGTGAGCCTTAATCCAAAATAGTTTCAATATTTTGCCTTGCTTGTTGATGGTAGTCAAGTTCCTTCTCGTTTCAGCGGCTAGAGGGTGCGAGCATTTACTCGCCGCGATGGACTGCAATGCGGACCTCGAATCGCTGTATAGGTTAGGTTAGGTTAGGTTAGGTTAGGTTAGGTTAGGTTAGGTTAGGTTAGGTTAGGTTAGGTTAGGTTAGGTTAGGTTAGGTTAGGTTAGGTTAGGTTAAAAAAAAGGTTGAGGTTGAAGTTTACTCGGAAGTTACTGCGCTAGCATTGCTTTCGGGTACTTTAGACGTCGCTCTATCCGATTTTGTGGTTGGATTGACGGACTGACGCGATTGAAGCCTTTTTTAAGGCTTCTTGAGTTTCAGTCCGTAAATTTGTACTTGAGATATCTCGGTTGTTTGTTGTCAGATCTTGCCGCGGATTGCTTTGGTTTGTAGCCTTTTTCAAGGCTCGTCGGGTGGCCCGCGGCAATTTTTCTTAATTGTTGTCTTTTTGTTCGTTTTGTTGATTTGTTTGTTTTCGTTAGTTTTGTTTGGATTTTTTTGCGAAAATTCGCAAATTTAGATTTGGCTAATATTTAGTTTGGTGGGGTTATTTTTGGAGCTCTTTCGGACGGTGCCGGAAAATCGGAAATTTCCGGATTTCCGGGAATTTTGGATCGACCGGTACTGCGCCGTTAGTAGCTCCTCGGCGGTGTGGTGCGGCTCATTCGAAGCCTCTTGTGAGGCTCCGTTGGACTGCCCACACCAGCTGTTAAAATCGTGGTCGTTAATTTTGTTTTTTGCTGTTTTCTGTTTCTGACTTTGTTGTTTTTTAGGTTATTTTTGTAATAACTTTCGATTCCGTGGCCGGAATTGTTTGGGAGGCGATTCGTGAGAACCGCCTTCCAGGCTTCTCTCGGAGGACTGGTCGGGCCGGAAAATTTTCGGTTTTTCTGAAAATTTCTTCGGCCTGTAACTTCCGGATTTCCGGAAGTTTTCGGTTTTTGGTTGGCTTGGAGGAAGCCTTTTTGAAGGCGCTTCCAGCCGGCCCGAACTCTTTTTTGCTGTCTTCTCCCAGTCAGAAGTTATTGTTGTTTTCTTATTTTTAGGTTAAGGTTTTTTTTTGTTAATTTTCGTAGTTGTTTAAGTCTTTGGGTATTCTGACCTATCCTTTGTGGTAGGGGTGGACTCCCCTCACTTTTCGGAGGTCGACAGGGCCATTTTTTTTGACCCATGTCGGACTCCAAGTCAGGTTGGCCTTCGGGCAATACGCGTTTGAAGGCGCGCAAGCGCACAGCATTGTTGGAGGAGGACAATCTCGGGTCTTCCCGAGCCTCGTCGGCGTCAGGCCATAGACCAGGCCAGTCCCTTGCCCGGTCCACTGAGGAGGTGGTCTCGGACGGGTCTGGATATCAGGAGGAGCCGGCTCCGCCGAAAGTGATGAAGGGTGCCAAGGGTCGTCGAGGCAAACCCTATGGCCATGATTATGGACTGGCACAAGCTCGCCGGGAGTTACAGGAGTACGAGACTGACTCGGAGTATGACGGCCTCGGTTCTTCGGATCTCGAGTTCCGATCGATGGGGTCTGCCTCTTTGGCTTTATCATTGGAGAACCTAACGAAGAAGGCTGAAGAGAGTGCTATGGTGATCCTTACCATTGCCCGGAAATCGGGCAATCTAAAGGGAACTTACCAGAAGCAAATAAAGGAGGAAACGAATGCGATCATGGACGTAGTTAAGGCACTGGAGCGTAAGTCCTCCAAACAAGTGCACAAGCTGTTAGCTCAGAACAACAGTGTTCACAGGCAGCTGGAGGCCCTCCAATCTGAGATGGCGGCTCTAAAGAGGTCCGTATCAGAGAGGCCCCGTCCGGAGACGGCGAAGGAACCCCAACTGGAGGAAGAAAGACCCAAAACAGTGGCTGATGGTCAACTATTAAGGCGGGCAGAGTTCTTGGAAGCTTTTGGGGCGCTTCAGGAGGAACTGGTAGATTATGTGGGAGAGATGGTCAGGGACCGTCTAGAGTGTATGGAGATGGATGGGAGGCTTCTCCCTACCCAGGAGATGCGGCCATCATCAAGTGCGGACCGCCGAGCAGGGAACGGCGCCGCGCCCTCGCAAGAGGACGCGGTGTCGACGCTCACCCCCCCGGCTAACCTGCCTAAGCAGGCAAGGGCCGTCAAGGTACTACCTTCCGCTGCCCGTAAGGCTTCCGAGCCGCCGGTCGGGCCTTCCACCCAGCCGGGTGATACCGCCGTCACCTGGACTGAGGTGGTCCGACGGAAGAAGCGCGCCCCTGTCGTTACCCCGACAAAGGCCAAAGTAAGCACCCCTAAGCTCCCTAGGGAATCCAAGAAGTTGGCCGTGGTGGTGGCCCTCACACCGGAAGCGGTTGAGAGAGGCGCCACCTACAATAAGGCGATAGCAAAAACGAAGGCGGAGGTATCGCTGGAGGCCCTCGGGATTGGCCCCATCCATTTCCGTGCGGGCTTCACCGGCGCACGCATATTGCAGCTCCCAAAGGAGACAACGCCTGCCCAGGCGGACCTGCTGGCGGCAAAAATCAGGCTGGCGTTAGGAGATGAGGCGAAGGTGACTTGTCCCGTCAAATCGGCCGACATCCGGGTCTCCGGACTGGATGACACGGTGTCGGTCGAAGAGCTGAGGGAGGCTCTGGCGTCGGCCACCGGCTGCCCCTCTGAATCATTCAGGGTGGGCAGGGTGCATCCCGGCGTCGGGGGGGCGGGCTCGGCTTTTGCCTCAGCCCCCGTAGATGCCGCCAGAAAGCTGGCAATAGCTGGACGTCTGAAGGTTGGTTGGAGCGATGCCTCCGTCCAACTGTTAGAGCCGCGCCCCATGCGCTGTTTCCAGTGTATGGGGCTCGGCCACCCGCGGGCTAGGTGCCCAGCAAGAAAGGACCGCAGCGGTCAGTGTTTCCGCTGCGGCACGGAGGGACACTCCGCCTTCCAGTGTGAGGCGGAATACAGATGCGGGGTTTGCGCCGATGCCGGACTTCCGGCTAGTCATCGCATGGGGGGCGCTAAATGCTCCCCCCCAGTTGTTAAGGGCCGCCTCGCGGCACCACGGAAAGCCCCGACAGGGGCTACTGCTGTGGCAAGGGAGGAGCCAATGGGCACCATAGGTGCTCATTGAGTCCTTCCGACACGTAGATGGCAGGGCAGGAGAAGTCAGGCCTTAGCCTGCCTTCAAATGTCCTAGGGGACCTGCGCACGCAGCTGGCGAGCTGCGTGTGCCTGCACGGGTCCTCCCCATCTGGGGATTGCTCGGATGCCTCCGGGCAATCCCCCGTTGACGTCAACCTGGCCAGCAATGGCCAGGCCGCCCGTGAGGGGTGGGTCGGAGCAGTTGGTTCGCCAGAGCCCGTCCACCCCTTGCAATAATGGGCACCGCTAAGGAGGCATCGGGGAGTTTTAGTGGGTAGGGGCAGTTCCGTCTGCACGTGCGCAACGCGGAGTACGCTGTCGACCCCCACATACCCCTATCGCCGGCGGGCGGTAGGGGATCAATAAAAGGATTTCTCCTCGTCAAAAAAAAAAAAAAAAAGGTTAGGTTAGGTTAGGTTAGGTTACTCGGAAGTTACTGCGCTAGCATTGCTTCCGGGTACTTTAGACGTCGCTCTATCCGATTTTGTGGTTGGATTGACGGACTGACGCGATTGAAGCCTTTTTTAAGGCTTCTTTAGTTTCAGTCCGTAAATTTCATTTGCTCGTATCTTCGTCATCTGTCGTTAGATTTTGCCGCGGATTACTTTGATTTGTAGCCTTTCTGAAGGCTCGTCGGGTGGCCCGCGGCAAATTTTGTGAATTTGTTGTTTTTCGGTTGTTTTGTTGGTTTGTTTATTTTCGTTGTTTTTGTTCTGTTATTTTTACCAAAATTAGCAAAATTCGATTTGGCTGAAATTCAGCCTACAGCTGTATTTTTTCGCGCTTTTTCGGACAGTGCCGGAAAATCGGAAATTTCCGAATTTCCGGAAATTTTGGATCGCCCGGCACTGCCCCAGTTTTTGTTGTTTAGCGGTGTGCGGCGGCTCGTTTGAAGCCTTTTTCAAGGCTTCATCGGACTGCCCACATCAGCTTTTGTTGTTGTAGTTGTCTAAGTTGTTATTGTTGTTTGTTGTTCTGAAATTTTGTTTTTGGTTAGGTTTAATTGTTAATATCTTTTGTTCCTGTGTGCCGACTCGTTTGGGAGGCGGTTCGAAAGAAGCGCCTTCCAAGCCTCCTCCGGACGGTACGCTGGGTCCGGAATTTTTCGGTTTTCCCGAGAACTTCCGTAGCCCGGCGTTTCCGGAATTCCGGACGGTTTCGGATTTTGGGTTGCCTGAAAGACGTCTCTTTGTAGGCGCTTTCGGCCAACCCAAACTCGGATTTGGTGTCTTGTGTGCTTCACTAGTTATTGTCGTTTTAGTTCTTTTACGTTTAGGATTATTCTAAATTTTTGTCGTTTTTGTTCAATTTTTGTTGGTTTTTCGCTGGCCTGCTCCCACCTCTTATAGGGGTGGACTCGCCAACCCTCTTGGAGGTCGGCAGGGCCATTATTGGTCATGTCGAGCTCCAAGTCAAGCCGGCCTTCGAGCAACACGCGCTCGAAGACATCTAGGGCCGCTCCTGAAACGGATGCCGCATTCGAGGCGAGGCTTGCCCGCTTCGAAGCCATTGCTGCCAGAGGGCAGATATTCTCCGCTGAGACCACTGCCGGGTCCGAGGAGGAGTGTCGCCCGATTAAGAAGTCTTCTCCTCCGAAAACATCAAGGGCGGAAATACTCGCAAGCGAGTTCGGGAAGCTGCGGGACGAAAACAGGCGTCTCCGCGAGAAGGTGGAGATCCTTCAAACGCAGATTGTGGAACTCAGGCGTTCCTCTTCTGAGGAACCTCGCCCTGAGCCTCTGGTGCCCGTGACAGCGGCTGAGCGTCAGCTGCTGTCTCGGGCTGAATTCTTGGAGACAATTGGGTCTCTCCAAAATGAGCTGCTCGACCATGTGAGCTTCTTGGTCAAGGAGAGCCTGGAGGATCTGGTGGCAGAGGGCAGACTGATGCCGGATCGGCCAGTGAGTTCTCCATTGGAAGATCGTCGGAGGGAGAAGCGAGTCGAGGCAGCGCCGTCCTCGGTGGCGACGCTCTCCGCTCCCTCCAACTTGCCCAAGAAGGCAAGGGCCGCGAAAGCGGCCAAACCTCCGGTCTCGGAGGGTAAGTCGAAGGATGGGCCGCAGCCCGAGCTGCCCACCCAGCCAGGAGGAACTGCCCCCATGTGGTCAGAAGTCGTTAGACGCAAGAAGCGCGGCCCTGCCCCAGTCCCTCCAACTAAGGCGGCGGCTAAGTTGAAAGCCCCAAGGCTCCCCAAAGAGCCTAACAAGATGGTGGTAGTGGTGGCCCTCAAACCGGAGGCGGTTGAGGGGGGCGCCACCTATAACATGGCGATTGAGAAGACGAAGTCGATGGTCTCATTGGACGCCCTCGGGATTGGCCCCGTCCAGTTCCGCACGGGCTTCACTGGCGCCCGAATGTTGCGGTTGCCGAAAGAGACGACACCCGCCCAGGCGGACTTACTGGCGGCACAGATCAAATTGGCGCTAGGAGACGCGGCGAAAGTGTCGCGCCCCGTCAAATCGGTCGACATCCGGATCTCCGGTTTGGAGGATTCGGTGTCGGCCGAAGAACTGAGGGAAGCCCTGGTGTCGGCCACCGGCTGCCCACCTGAACAACTCAGGATGGGCAGGGTGCACCCCGGCCCCGGGGGCATGGGGTCGGCTTTCGCCTCACTTCCGATTGAGGCCGCCAGGAAACTGGTTACCGGTGGTAGGCTGACGGTTGGCTGGAGTGCAGCCTCCGTCCAATTGTTGGAGCAGCGCCCTATGCGTTGCTTCCGGTGTATGGGGCTTGGCCACCCGAGGGTCAGGTGCCCGTCAAGTAAGGACCGCAGCGGACTCTGTTTCCGCTGCGGAAAGGAAGGGCACTCCGCCTTCGAATGTGAGGCGGAGTACAGATGCGGTGTCTGTGCCGACGCTGGCCTTCCGGCCAACCATCGCATGGGGGGCAATAAATGCTCCCCCCCCGT
Organism: Synanthedon andrenaeformis; assembly: GCA_936446665.2. NCBI lineage: Eukaryota > Metazoa > Arthropoda > Insecta > Lepidoptera > Sesiidae > Synanthedon > Synanthedon andrenaeformis. The sequence goes on along the minus strand of OW387781.2, from coordinate 13,706 downwards.
TGTTAAGGGCCGCCTCGCAGCGGCGCCTCCGGCAGCCCGATTTGGGGCTACACGCGCTCCAAGGGGGGATCCAATGGACACCGTTGGTGCCCATTGAGTCCTCCTGAAACTAAAGCTGACGGTTGGGCAGGAGAAGGCGGGCGTTCTGCCCGTCTTCAAATGTCCTCGGGGGCCTGCGCACACAGCCGCTAACTGTGTGTGCCTGCACGGGTCCCCTCCGTCTAGGGGCTTGCTCGGGTATCTTCGGGCAAGCCCCCCTGTTGGCGTCAACCCAGCCAGAAACGGCTGGGCAGCCCGTGAGGGGTGGGTCGGAGCAGTTGGTTCGCCAGAGCCCGTCCACCCCCCGCATAATGGGCAAGGAGATACCGGGGAGTTTTAGTGGGTAGGGGCAGTTCCGTCTGCACGTGCGCAACGCGGAGTACGCTGTCGACCCCCACATACCCCTGTCGCCTAGCAAGCGGCAGGGGATCAATAAAAGGATTTCTCCTCGAAAAAAAAAAAAAAAAAAAAAAAAAAAAAAAAAAAAAAAAGGTTAGGTTAGGTTAGGTTAGGTTCCCCCCCTAGGTGGGCCACGACCTTGACGTGGTGGGGGGGCTTAACCCTCGCCAGTTCTTGGCGAGGGGACCAAGAAGGCCCACACCGGTGTGCTCCGAGCGGGTTCCGTTTAGCGGAGCTCGTGGCGGAGCACACAGTTGAGGTTCCCCTGGCAGCTTGCTGCCAGGGTTTTTTACGGGGTTCAGGGGAACAGGGAGGCCCTTAGGGTGGCCCCTGGTCCCCTGCTCTTGTTGGTGGTAGGGCGGAACTTGTTCCGCCCTCATTGGCGTTCTCCTGGCGACAGGGACGGGATTGGTATCTCTCCCTCTGCCTTCTCGCCTCTGTCGCCAGGGGTTTTTTGTTGTTTTTTTATTTTAGTTGGAGTTCAGGGGAACAGGGAGGCCATGGAGGGTGGCCCCTGGTCCCCTGCTCTAGTTGGCGGTCGGGCGGGACTTGTCCCGCCCTCTTTTTGACGGTGGGGGAGCCAATGGACATTGCGGTGTCCATTGAGTCCCCCATTAACATCTCGTAGACGGCCGGGCAGGAGAGGGCGGGCACCAGCCCGTCTTCAAATGTCCTAGGGGACCTGCGCACACAGTTGCTAGCTGTGTGTGCCTGCACGGGTCCCCTACGTCTGGGGATTGCTCGGGTGTCTCCGGGCAATCCCCCCAGTTGGCGTTACCCTAGCCAGCAATGGCTAGGTTGCCCGAGGGGGGTGGGTCGGAGCAGTTGGTTCGCCAGAGCCCGTCCACCTCCCACTCACGGGCGAGGAGACACCGGGGAGTTTTAGTGGGTAGGGGCAGTTCCGTCTGCTACGTGAGCAACGCGGAGTATACTGTCGACCCCCACATACCCCTGTCGCCTAGCAAGCGGCAGGGGATCAATAAAAGGATTTCTCCTCGACAAAAAAAAAAAAAAAAAAAAAAAAAAAAAAAAAAAAAAAAAAAAAAAAAAAAAAAAAAAAAAGGTTAGGTTAGGTTAGGTTAGGTTAGGTTAGGTTAGAGGTTGAAGTTTACTCGGAAGTTACTGCACTAGCATAGCTCTCGGGTACTCTCGGCGTCGCTCTATCTGCTCCTTGTGTCGGATTGACGGATTGAAGTGATTGAAGACTTTTTTAAGGCTTCTTCTATTTCAATCCCGAAATTTCTTTTTGCTCTATCTCGGTTATTTGTTGTCGGATTTTGCCGCGGATTACGTTGATTTGTAGCCTTTTTCAAGGCTCGTCGGGTGGCCCGCGGCAATTTTTGATTTTTGTTGTCGTTTATTTGTTTTGTTGATTTGTTTAATTTCTTTGTTTTTGTTAGGTTAATTTTGTCAAAATTTCCAAATTTAGATTTTGCTTAAATTCAGTTTTCTCCTGTATTTTTTCGTGCTTTATCGGACAGTGCCGGAAAATTGGAAGTTTCCGGATTTCCGGAGATTTTGGATCGTCCGGCGCTGCGCCAGTTTTTGTCGCTTAGCGGTGTGTGGCGGGTCGTTTGAAGCCTTTTCCAAGGCTCCATCGAACTGCCCACATCAGCTTCTGTTATTGTTGTTGTTTAAGTTTTTATTGTTGTTTTTGTGTTTCTCAAATTGTTGTTGTCTTGTTTATTTTCTAAATATCTTTTGTTTTTGTGGTCGGATCTGTCTGGGGGGCGGTTCGTAAGAAGCGCCTTCCGGGCTTCCTCCGGGCGGCACGCCGGGTCCGGAAATTTTCGGTTTTCCCGGAAATTTCTTTCGCCCGGCGTTTCCGGATTTCCGGACTTTTCCGGTTTTTGGGTAGCCCGAACGACGCCTTTTTGAAGGCGCTTTCAGCCGGCCCAAACGCGTTGTTGATAACTTTTGTTTCCTTTGAGTTATTGCTGTTTTGTGTTTTCTAGGTTTAGGTCTATTGTTAAAATTTTGTTGTCTTGTTAAGTTTATTGTTGTTTTGGCCCCCCTTTCATAGGGGTGGCCTCACCAACGAACTCGGAGGTCGACAGAGCCATTAATTGGCCCATGTCGGACTCCCGAAAGAACCGGCCTTCGGGCAACACGCGGTCGCAAGCGCGTAAACGCGCAGAATTATCGGAGGAAAGCAGCCGGGGGTCGTCCCGTGCTGCTCTGGAGGCGGATGCGCGCGCACGGCGCGCTGTGGTGAGACTGAGCGTCATGTCTCCTGAGAGATATAAGCGCGCTTCGGATTCCGAGGCCCTTGAAGATTTAAATCCACCCAAGGTGGTAAAGCGTCTTGCTAGTCGTGGCAAGAAACATGGCCACGACTATGGTTTGGCCCAGGCTACCAGGGAGCTTGAGGTGGCGATGGGGGATACTGACTCGGACCCCGAAATATCTGAGTCTGATTTCCGGCTGAATGCCCCCCCGACATCGAGGGCGCAAATAATTTCGAAGGGGCTCCGCTGGCTACGGCATGAAAACCGGCGCCTCAGCGGGGAGTTGGAGACCTCCCGAGCAGAGACGGAAGCTCTCAGGCGCTCCGGTTCCCAGGAACCTCGCTTAGAGCCCGTGGTCGACGTGCAGCCTCCCGAGGAGGTGCCCTTAACAGCAGCTGCTGGTCAGGTGCTGACTCGGGCAGAATTTCTTGAGACGATGGGGTCTCTCCAGGAGGAGCTCATAGAGCTAGTGACCTCCATGGTTAGGTCGCAAATGGAGGGTTTGCTAGAGCGTCTGGCGGCAGAGGGCAGGCTGCTGCCGGCTCAGCCGACGACGCTTCCGACGGTTGACCTGAGGGAGAACCCCTCGGTGACGACGCTCGCCCCGCCTTCTAATCTGCCCAAGAAGGCGAGAACAATGAAGACTGCCAAACCCAAGGCCCCCGAGCCTGGGTCGCAGACTGGGCCGCCCACCCAGTCAGGAGGAACTGACGCCACCTGGTCGGAGGTGGTGAGGCGCAAAAAGCGCGCCCCCGCCGCTGCTACTCCAGCTCCAGCGGCGGCCAAAGTGAAGGCACCTAGGCTTCCCAAAAAGCCTACAAAGTTGGCGGTTGTGGTGGCCCTCAAACCGGAGGCGGTTGAGGGTGGCGTCACCTACAGCGACGCGATCAAAAGGACGAAGGAGGCGGTCTCGCTGGAGGCCCTTGGGATTGGCCCCGTCCAGTTCCGCACGGGCTTCACCGGCGCGCGAATTTTGAGGCTCCCAAAGGAGACTACGCCCGCCCAGGCGGACATGTTGGCGGCTCAAATCAGCTCCGTGCTGGGGGATGAGGCAAAGGTCACGCGCCCGTCCAAAACAGCCGATATCCGGGTCTCCGGATTGGATGATACGGTGTCGGCTGTAGAGCTGAAGGAAGCCCTCGCATCGGCCACCGGCTGCCCCTCTGATCAATTCAGGGTGGGCAGGGTCCACCCTGGCGCCAGGGGTATGGGTTCCGCTTATGCCTCGGTCCCCGTGGAGGCCGCCAGAAAACTGGTTGCCGCTGGTCATTTGACTGTAGGATGGAGTGTGGCCTCCATCCAATTGCTGGAGCAGCGCCCCATGCGCTGCTACCAATGCATGGGGCTCGGCCATCCGAGGGCCAGGTGCCCGTCTAGTAAGGACCGCAGCGGGCATTGCTTCCGCTGCGGAAAAGAGGGTCACTCCGCCTTCGAATGTGAGGCGGAGTACAATTGCGGCGTCTGTGCCGATGCCGGGCTTCCGGCCGGCCATCGTATGGGGGGCGCTAAATGCTCCCCACCTGTGGTCAAGGGCCGCACCACAGCGGCGCCATCGACTGCCCGTTCTAGGGCTACCCGTGCCGAAAGGGAGGAACTAATGGACATTCTTGGTGCCCATTAAGTCCTCCCTAGACTTTCAATAGCTGACGGTTGGGCAGGAGAAGGCGGGTATTAGCCCGTCTTCAAGTGTCCTCGGGGACCTGCGCACACAGCCGCTAACTGTGTGTGCCTGCACGGGTCCCCTCCGTCTGGGGATTGCTTGCGTATCTCCGGGCAATCCCTCCCCTGTTGGCGCCAGCCTAGCCAGAAATGGTTGGGCAGCCCGTGAGGGGTGGGTCGGAGCAGTTGGTTCGCCAGAGCCCGTCCACCCCCCGCATTGTGGGCAAGGAGATACCGGGGAGTTTTAGTGGGTAGGGGCAGTTCCGCCTGCTACGTGAGCAACGCGGAGTATACTGTCGACCCCCACATACCCCTGTCGCCTAGCAAGCGGCAGGGGATCAATAAAAGGATTTCTCCTCGACAAAAAACAAAAAAAAAAAAAAAAAAAAAAAAAAAAAAAAAAAAAAAAAAAAAAAAAAAGGTTAGGTTAGGTTAGGTTAGGTTAGGTTAGGTTAGGTTAGGTTAGGTTAGGTTAGGTTAGGTTAGGTTAGGTTAGGTTAGGTTAGGTTAGGTTAGGTTAGGTTAGGTTAGGTTAGGTTAGGTTAGGTTAGGTTAGGTTAGGTTAGGTTAGGTTAGGTTAGGTTAGGTTAGGTTAGGTTAGGTTAGGTTAGGTTCCCCCCCTAGGTGGGCCACGACCTTGACGTGGTGGGGGGGCTTAACCCTCGCCAGTTCTTGGCGAGGGGACCAAGAAGGCCCACACCGTGCGCTCCGAGCGGGTTTGAGACACCAAGCCCGTAGCGGAGCGCACATCGGAGGTTCCCCTGGCAGCTTGCTGCCAGGGTTTTTGTTGAGGGTGGGCGGAACTTGTTCCGTCCTCTTCGGCGTTCTCCTGGCGACAGGGGCGGGATTGGTATCTCTCCCTCTGCCTTCTCGCCTCTGTCGCCAGGGGTTTTTTTTTTGTTGTTTTTATTTTTAGTTGGAGTTCAGGGGAACAGGGAGGCCATGGAGGGTGGCCCCTGGTCCCCTGCTCTAGTTGGCGGTCGGGCGGGACTTGTCCCGCCCTCTTTTTTTTGACGGTGGGGGAGCCAATGGACATTGCGGTGTCCATTGAGTCCCCCATTAACATCTCGTAGACGGCCGGGCAGGAGAGGGCGGGCACCAGCCCGTCTTCAAATGTCCTAGGGGACCTGCGCACACAGTTGCTAGCTGTGTGTGCCTGCACGGGTCCCCTACGTCTGGGGATTGCTCGGGTGTCTCCGGGCAATCCCCCCAGTTGGCGTTACCCTAGCCAGCAATGGCTAGGTTGCCCGAGGGGGGTGGGTCGGAGCAGTTGGTTCGCCAGAGCCCGTCCACCCCTCACTCACGGGCGAGGAGACACCGGGGAGTTTTAGTGGGTAGGGGCAGTTCCGTCTGCTACGTGAGCAACGCGGAGTATACTGTCGATCCCCACATACCCCTGTCGCCTAGCAAGCGGCAGGGGATCAATAAAAGGATTTCTCCTCGACAAAAAAAAAAAAAAAGGTTAGGTTAGGTTAGGTTAGGTTAGGTTAGGTTAGGTTAGGTTAGGTTAGGTTAGGTTAGGTTAGGTTAGGTTAGGTTAGGTTAGGTTAGGTTAGGTTAGGTTAGGTTAGGTTAGGTTAGGTTAGGTTAGGTTAGGTTAGGTTAGGTTAGGTTAGGTTAGGTTAGGTTAGGTTAGGTTAGGTTAGGTTAGGTTAGGTTAGGTTAGGTTAGGTTAGGTTAGGTTAGGTTAGGTTAGGTTAGGTTGAGGTCGAGGATTTACCAAAAGTTACTGAGCTCTTAGTGCTTTTGGATACATTCGAGGCCCCTCTATCCGTTTCCTGTTGTTGATTGACGGACTGAAGCGACTGACGCCTTTTTTAAGTCTTCTTTCGTTTCAATCCTGAAATTTCTTTTCGCCTTATCTTTCTCATTTGTGGTCGGATCTTGCCGCGGATTACGTTGATTTGTAGCCTTTTTCAAGGCTCGTCGGGTGCCCCGCGGCAAATTTTGGTTTTTGTTGTTGTTTTGTTGATTTGTTGAATTTTTGTTTTTCTTGTCTTTTGTTTGGGTTTTTTGGCAAAAATTGTCAAAATTAGATTTCGCCGAAACTCAGTTTGTAGTCACCTTTTTTGGAGCTCTTTCGGACGGTGCCGGAAAATCGGAAATTTCCGGATTTCCGGAAATTTTTGATCGGCCGGCACTGCGCCGCTAGTTGCTCCACGGCGGTGTGGTGCGGCTCATTCGAAGCCTCTTTCGGGGCTCCGTCGGGCTGCCCACACCAGCTTTCTAATTTGTTGTTGTTAAGTCTGTTATTGTTGTTTCTTTGTTTCCGTTTTTGTTGTTGTTAAGTTTATTTTAGTAATAACTTTTGTTTCCGTGGTCGGAACTGCTCGGGAGGCATTTCGTTAGAAGCGCCTTCCAAGCCTCCTCCGGACGGTGGGCCGGGTTTGGAATTTTCCGGTTTTCCCGGAAATTTTTTTTGCCCGGCGTTTCCGGAATTCCGGATATTTTCGAATTTTGGGCGGCTCGAGGGACGTCTTTTCGAAGGCTCTCCCAGCCAACCCAAACGAGGTTTTGATATCTGTTGTCTTTTAGAAGTTATTGTTGTTTTAGTTTTCTGTGTTAGGATTAATCTAAATTTTTGTTGTTTTTTTCTTCCATTTTTGTTGTTTTCGTTGACCTGCGCCCCCCTCTTATAGGGGCGGACTCGTCAACTCATTCGGAGTTCGGCTGGGCCATTACTGGTCATGTCGGACTCCAAGTCAAGTCGGTCTTCGGGCAAGAAGGGTTCGAGGAGGAACATGGATGTAAAAGAAGCCACTTACGCTAACTATGATGAATTTATCCGGGCGCTAACTGCCGAAACCAAGGCCCGGAACTACGCTGCGGATGCCGACCAAGCAGCTGCTATTGACCGGGGCTCTCTGCCTTCGGGCAACACGCGGTCGCAAGCGCGAAAGCGCATCATGGAGGGAGCAGAGGCGCCTAGGGCGACCTCTCCAATGTCAGTCCGTTCCATGGAGGAGTCCGGGCCGGAGGAGGAACCGTTTCCTCCAAAGGTGATTAAGGCCGGCAAGAAAAAATATGGTCACGACGTCGGTCTGTCTCAGGCCCGCCGTGAGATGAGGGAGTGGGTGTCGACCGACTCGGAATTGGATGAATTGGATGTGGAAGAGGCCGAGTATCTGTCGGTGGGGTCTGCCTCCCCCGCTGGTTCGTTAGAGGCCTTAGCCAAGAAGGTGGAAGCGAGAGCCTCAGCTATTATGGATGTAGTCAAGAAGTCGACTAATTTGAAGGGCACTTGCCAGAAGCAAATTAAGGATGCATCCAGATCGATTGTGGATTTGGTAAAGTTGGAGGCGGAGAAATCCCACAAGTCCGGGTCTACCCGGAAGACAGAGGAGAAGAGATTATCCGCGGAGGTGCGTCGGCTTCAAGCCGACAACGAGGCTCTTCGGAGCCAACTGGAGGCAGCTTCTCCATCGCAGGCGAGGGCGCAAATTGTGTCGGACGGGTTTCGCCGGTTGAGGGCGGAAAACAGGGAACTGACCGAAAGGTGTCAGACCCTGTTATCTGAAGTAGTGACGCTGAAGGAGGCTTTGGACTCCCGCCCTGAGCCCTCGGCTGCGACGCAGCCAACCATTGAGGCGCCTTCGACAGTGGCTGCCAGTCAGCCGCTATCTCGGGCCGAATTCCTGGAGGCACTTGGGGCCCTCCAGGACGAACTCGTATGCCACGTGAGTGGCATAGTGAGCGACCGCCTGGAGGACCTGGAGGCGAGCGGGAGGCTCCTCCCGACTCATCAGCGCCGACCACCCACAGTGGGGGACCACACGAGGACTGCACCGGCTGTAGCTTCACAGCCCGTTCCGACGACGCTCATGCCTTCGGCCAACTTGCCACAGAAGGCAAGGCCAAAGGCAAAAAAAGGCGCCCAAAAAGCTGCTGCTGATGGGACCCTAGAGTCACAAGCTCAGGGTCAGCCGGGAGGCACAGGTGAAAGCTGGACGGAGGTAGTGAGGCGAAAGAAGCGCGCCCCTGCCTCTGCCCCTCCAGCTCCATCGACGACGAAGGCGTCCGCCCCTAAGCTCCCTAGGGTGCCCAAGAGGTTGGTCGTGGTTGTGGCCCTCAAGCCAGAGGCTCTGGCAAAGGGGGACACTTACGTCGCGGCCATAAAAAGAACAAAGGCGAAGGTCTCCTTGGATGCCCTCGGAATTGGCCCTCTCCAATTCCGCGAGGGCATCACAGGCTCCCGGGTGTTTGTGCTCCCTAGGGAGGCAACGCCCGCCCAGGCGGACAAGCTGGCGGAACAAATTAGCAATGTTTTGGGGGATGAGGCGAGGGTGACTCGCCCCGTCAAATCGGCCGACATCCGGATCGTCGGTCTTGACGACTCGGTGTCGGCCGAGGAACTAAAGTCGGCGCTGGCGTCGTGCACCGGCTACCCCCCTGAGCAGTTCAGGGTGGGAAAAGTGCACCCAGGCGCTAGAGGTGTGGGTTCCGCCTTCGCGTCTGTCCCGGTTGCGGCCGCCCGGAAGTTGGCCACTGATGGCCGACTAACGGTTGGATGGAGCTCGGCTTCCGTCCAACTGTTGGAGCAGCGCCCCATGCGCTGTTTCAAGTGTATGGGTCTCGGCCATCCGAGGGTCAACTGCCCGTCGCGGAAGGATCGCGCCGGGCAATGTTTCCGTTGCGGAGAAGAGGGGCACTCCGCCTTCGAATGCGAGGCGGCCTACCATTGCGGGGCCTGCGCGGACGCAGGCCTCCCGGCCGATCACCGTATGGGGGGCGTCAAATGCTCCCCCCCAGTTGTTAAGGGCCGCCTCGCGGCACCATTAAAAGCCTCATCTGGGGCTGCTGTTGTGGCAAGGGAGGAGCCAATGGACACCATAGGTGTCCATTGAGTCCTTCCAAACTCACGCAGATGGCAGGGCAGGAGAAGGCGGGCCTTAGTCCGTTTTCAATTGCCCTAGGGGACCTGCGCACTCAGCTGGCGAGCTGGGTGTGCCTGCACAGGTCTCCCCCATCTGGGGATTGCTCGGATGCCTCCGGGCAATCCCCCGTTGGCGTCCACCTGGCCAGCAGTGGCCAGGCCGCCCGTGAGGGGTGGGTCGGAGCAGTTGGTTCGCCAGAGCCCGTCCACCCCCCGCAATAATGGGCACCGCAAAGGAGGCATCGGGGAGTTTTAGTGGGTAGGGGCAGTTCCGTCTGCTACGTGAGCAACGCGGAGTATACTGTCGACCCCCACATACCCCTACAGCCGGCGGGCGGTAGGGGATCAATAAAAGGATTTCTCCTCGTCAAAAAAAAAAAAAAAAAAAGGTTAGGTTAGGTTAGGTTAGGTTAGGTTAGGTTAGGTTAGGTTAGGTTAGGTTAGGTTAGGTTAGGTTAGGTTAGGTTAGGTTAGGTTAGGTTAGGTTCCCCCCCTAGGTGGGCCACGACCTTGACGTGGTGGGGGGGCTCAACCCTCGCCAGTTCTTGGCGAGGGGCCAAGAAGGCCCACACCGTGCGCTCCGAGCGGGTTTGAGATACCAAGCCCGTAGCGGAGCGCACATCGGAGGTTCCCCTGGCAGCTTGCTGCCAGGGTTTTTGTTGAGGGTGGGCGGAACTTGTTCCGTCCTCTTCGGCGTTCTCCTGGCGACAGGGGCGGGATTGGTATCTCTCCCTCTACCTTCTCGCCTCTGTCGCCAGGGGTTTTTTTGTTGTTTTTATTTTTAGTTGGAGTTCAGGGGAACAGGGAGGCCATGGAGGGTGGCCCCTGGTCCCCTGCTCTAGTTGGCGGTCGGGCGGGACTTGTCCCGCCCTCTTTTTTGACGGTGGGGGAGCCAATGGACATTGCGGTGTCCATTGAGTCCCCCATTAACATCTCGTAGACGGCCGGGCAGGAGAGGGCGGGCACCAGCCCGTCTTCAAATGTCCTAGGGGACCTGCGCACACAGTTGCTAGCTGTGTGTGCCTGCACGGGTCCCCTACGTCTGGGGATTGCTCGGGTGTCTCCGGGCAATCCCCCCAGTTGGCGTTACCCTAGCCAGCAATGGCTAGGTTGCCCGAGGGGGGTGGGTCGGAGCAGTTGGTTCGCCAGAGCCCGTCCACCCCTCACTCACGGGCGAGGAGACACCGGGGAGTTTTAGTGGGTAGGGGCAGTTCCGCCTGCTACGTGAGCAACGCGGAGTATACTGTCGACCCCCACATACCCCTGTCGCCTAGCAAGCGGCAGGGGATCAATAAAAGGATTTCTCCTCGACAAAAAAAAAAAAAAAAAAAAAAAAAAAAAAAAAAGGTTAGGTTAGGTTAGGTTAGGTTAGGTTAGGTTAGGTTAGGTTTTTTTTTTTTTTTTTTTTTTTTTTTTTTTTTTTTTTTTTTTTTTTTTTTTTTTTTTTTATTTTACAATCGCATCCCTCCGACACAGGGTCGTAGCCTATGCTCTCTGTGTATCCTTCCATTCCAGTTCTCTCAATTATCCTGCTCGCACATTCTTTCTACATACTTTATCTTTCTTCCTTTCATCATCTTTCATTCCATACGGGTAGAGTCCCGTTCGTGTTCCTATTCTGCTAAACTATCCTTATTTTTACTGTATTATCATTATTTCCTTCCTTATTTCCTTTATCCTTAGTCCTCTTTATCCTTGCTACTTATCCTTTCCTTCTTTTAGTAGCACGTATTGGGGTTTCAAATAAGTATACACTGTAATTTATTTGGTAAACAATAAACAATAACTTACATAGCTAAGAAAAAATTTTTTAAAAACAGTTTCAGTCATTACATTATTAAATTCTATACCATTAAAATTATTTACATAGAGTGAGCTGTACAGGGGCTCCTATAATAGATTAAAATACTAAAAATACTACCATAGACTAAAATATATTACAGATAAAAGTCCAATTATACCATTAAAGTTTATGATGTTTACCCTTAAGTTCCTTATATTTTTACGTTTTATTCCTATCTAACACCCTTCCGGCTACTTTCTTACAATATTTAATGAATTTATCATTTTGGCTACTGGCGATTAACGCGCTAAGATTGGCTGGGCACACTTTCATATCCGTCTCGTACTCCAGTTCCATTCTTTCCTTGGCGAAGACCGGGCACTCCAGCAGAACATGCGGGACATCCTCAACCGCATCGGAACAAATGCACGATGGGTTCTCCTTGCGCTTGAACCGATGCAAGTACTCGGAGAACCCACCGTGCCCCGTTAAGACCTGGGTCATCACACCCTCAAGGGTCATCTTCCTCAGGGTTTTATAAGCTTCTATGGCTCTAGGGAAGAACAGCTTGGTAACTCCAGCCGTCGCACCGTCCCTGTATCTTTGGTCCCATTCGTCAAGCGAGCGCATTCGTATGCACCGCTTGACGAACGAGACCGGACACAGGTCGTACGCCGGCTTTCGTTTAACCTTCAGTGCGGCCTCCCTCGCGAGGTAGTCCGCCCTCTCGTTCCCCTCTAGACCAGCGTGAGCCTTAATCCAAAATAGTTTCAATATTTTGCCTTGCTTGTTGATGGTAGTCAAGTTCCTTCTCGTTTCAGCGGCTAGAGGGTGCGAGCAGGTTAGGTTAGGTTAGGTTAGGTTAGGTTAGGTTAGGTTAGGTTAGGTTAGGTTAGGTTAGGTTAGGTTAGGTTAGGTTAGGTTAGGTTAGGTTAGGTTAGGTTAGGTTAGGTTAGGTTAGGTTAGGTTAGGTTAGGTTAGGTTAGGTTAGGTTAGGTTAGGTTAGGTTAGGTTAGGTTAGGTTAGGTTAGGTTAGGTTAGGTTAGGTTAGGTTAGGTTAGGTTAGGTTAGGTTAGGTTAGGTTAGGTTAGGTTAGGTTAGGTTAGGTTAGGTTAGGTTAGGTTAGGTTAGGTTAGGTTAGGTTAGGTTAGGTTAGGTTAGGTTAGGTTAGGTTAGGTTAGGTTAGGTTAGGTTAGGTTAGGTTAGGTTAGGTTAGGTTAGGTTAGGTTAGGTTAGGTTAGGTTAGGTTAGGTTAGGTTAGGTTAGGTTAGGTTAGGTTAGGTTAGGTTAGGTTAGGTTAGGTTAGGTTAGGTTAGGTTAGGTTAGGTTAGGTTAGGTTAGGTTAGGTTAGGTTAGGTTAGGTTAGGTTAGGTTAGGTTAGGTTAGGTTAGGTTAGGTTAGGTTAGGTTAGGTTAGGTTAGGTTAGGTTAGGTTAGGTTAGGTTAGGTTAGGTTAGGTTAGGTTAGGTTAGGTTAGGTTAGGTTAGGTTAGGTTAGGTTAGGTTAGGTTAGGTTAGGTTAGGTTAGGTTAGGTTAGGTTAGGTTAGGTTAGGTTAGGTTAGGTTAGGTTAGGTTAGGTTAGGTTAGGTTAGGTTAGGTTAGGTTAGGTTAGGTTAGGTTAGGTTAGGTTAGGTTAGGTTAGGTTAGGTTAGGTTAGGTTAGGTTAGGTTAGGTTAGGTTAGGTTAGGTTAGGTTAGGTTAGGTTAGGTTAGGTTAGGTTAGGTTAGGTTAGGTTAGGTTAGGTTAGGTTAGGTTAGGTTAGGTTAGGTTAGGTTAGGTTAGGTTAGGTTAGGTTAGGTTAGGTTAGGTTAGGTTAGGTTAGGTTCCCCCCCTAGGTGGGCCACGACCTTGACGTGGTGGGGGGGCTTAACCCTCGCCAGTTCTTGGCGAGGGGACCAAGAAGGCCCACACCGTGCGCTCCGAGCGGGTTTGAGATACCAAGCCCGTAGCGGAGCGCACATCGGAGGTTTCCCTGGCAGCTTGCTGCCAGGGTTTTTGTTGAGGGTGGGCGGAACTTGTTCCGTCCTCTTCGGCGTTCTCCTGGCGACAGGGGCGGGATTGGTATCTCTCCCTCTGCCTTCTCGCCTCTGTCGCCAGGGGTTTTTTGTTGTTTTTATTTTTAGTTGGAGTTCAGGGGAACAGGGAGGCCATGGAGGGTGGCCCCTGGTCCCCTGCTCTAGTTGGCGGTCGGGCGGGACTTGTCCCGCCCTCTTTTTTGACGGTGGGGGAGCCAATGGACATTGCGGTGTCCATTGAGTCCCCCATTAACATCTCGTAGACGGCCGGGCAGGAGAGGGCGGGCACCAGCCCGTCTTCAAATGTCCTAGGGGACCTGCGCACACAGTTGCTAGCTGTGTGTGCCTGCACGGGTCCCCTACGTCTGGGGATTGCTCGGGTGTCTCCGGGCAATCCCCCCAGTTGGCGTTACCCTAGCCAGCAATGGCTAGGTTGCCCGAGGGGGGTGGGTCGGAGCAGTTGGTTCGCCAGAGCCCGTCCACCCCTCACTCACGGGCGAGGAGACACCGGGGAGTTTTAGTGGGTAGGGGCAGTTCCGCCTGCTACGTGAGCAACGCGGAGTATACTGTCGACCCCCACATACCCCTGTCGCCTAGCAAGCGGCAGGGGATCAATAAAAGGATTTCTCCTCGACAAAAAAAAAAAAAAAAAAAAAAAAAAAACAAAAAAAAAAAAAAAAAAAAAAAAAAAAAAAAAAAAAAAAAAAGGTT